>CM050650.1:95143085-105143085 GCA_027574665.1 Rhynochetos jubatus
CACATGCACACACAATTCATTCATATGACCCCAAAGAGGACTTTAGTCCTCATCATTCTTCCCTCTGTGGGGTCTGTGCCTATGACTCTGGGTGTTTGTAGATTAAGAAGGTTCCTGGTGTTGATTCAGAGGAGATAATGAAGGGAACCACAGGACATACTGGTGTGTCCAGGTCATGTAACATTGGAGAGTGAAAGCTGAGCTCTCTGTTGAAGACTTCAGGTGAGGTAAATCTACTGCCTGTAGATAGGAGCATATCTTCAGCTTCAGACATCACCACCAACAGGCCATTGAAAGGCAGTGGGAAGGGGCAGGCAAAAATCACCAGCTCAGGTTTCTTCCTGTGTAGCCAGTTTCCTTCAGAGATGCTGGTACAAAATTAAATAGTGTCTCTGGTGCAGTGATACAGGGTAGGTCAGTCAGGTAAATCCCAGAACAGGTTTTTGCCGGCATGATGTAAGAGCTTGTAGGAGAGGTGTGATGTCTGAAGATTCCTTGTTTGTTATGTTCTGTGGATTTGCCTGGGATATGCTAGCGTGAGCATGAAGGCCTGAAGAGAATTAACACACTTTATGAGATTGATATTTGGAGATGTCTTAAAGCATGCTGTAGACACAGTCACAGACAACTGGGTGATATACTATTATGTATAAAACCCCCTCTAATCAGGGATTATAGAGGGATAGGGATAATACACAATGGGTTCGGTTGCTTGAGTAATGAATGTATGCATACTCCTTCTCTGAGAACTGCCATTCAGTTTGAATTAAGAGTTCTTTTTCCTTATTTCTTCACTATTTGGCATATTTCTGCCACTGCCAATGAAAGTGTCACTCTGTGCTCTGTTGTATTTTTGTGTTATGACCATCTCTCCCATAAGAATGAGGGATGGGGAGTGGAAGCAGTTCCCTAAAGTTCGATTTCATGAGTGGGGGAACCTCCAGATGCTGTGAATAAAATAAACTTGCATTATTTTACCTCCCCCCTCCGCTTTTTTATTGTAACTGCTTATTTTTAAATAGTTTTCCTCTTTTTTCTATTTTACTGTTTACTCATGTAACGAATTTATGATACTACATTGAATAATCCTCTCTCTTTCTACTACAGATTTTAAGTGTTTCAAAAGATGTCACAGTAACTATCTTCATTCTGTGGACACAAAGATGTTAAATTACTTTGCTAAGGTAACTAAGGAGAGAACAATAATAAAAATCACAACAGAACCTTTTCCTTCATCTATCCTTTGACTACAACCTCTGATGCTTTTAGTGCAGAACCATGACACTGGATGAAAAAAAGTTGGGATGCATTCACAGAAGAAATTTAAGAAAATTGGAATCTTCCATAATAGAAAGACAACTAATGCCTTCACATCTTTATACATTTATGAATAAGTTTAATTTATTCATAGGAGTAATTCTCAGAACTCAATGGGTTTACTAATTTGGTGCAGAAAGTTAAAGAGAGATTTAAGTGTCTTCAGAATGCAAACTTATTGTGCATAACTAACATCAGAATTTTCCACTTTATATTTCTATGCCCATACTCTTGACATTTGATTGCATTTTTTTGTTTGTTTGTTATTGGCTATCCTTCATAGAGAACTGTTAGAAGATAAGGGGACAACTAGTCCTTGTCTTCTGTACTAGGCAAATGCAATTTGGTCTGAAACAGATGAAAACAGACAGAGTGAGACGAAAAGTAAAATGCACTATGATAATCCATGAATATGGGAATGTTACAGCTTACAGTTAAAAAAATAAGACATCAAAGCCTTTGCTGGCTTCCATATAAGAAATAAATATTAGTTTAAGTACATAAATACTCAGTCTTTTTACAGACCTCTCATTCATGTCTTTTTGTTAATTTGTCTATTTTTACTACTGTAATATATTTTGCAAGCTTTTTTTTCAAGGTAAAAATTGGTATAACTAAATTTACCTTTGAAAAGATTAAAATGTAAGTGGTTTAAAATTGTAGTTTTAAGGAAACACCATCTGGTACACGGTTATTAAAAAAGCCCATGAATATATTACATGACAACATTCATATGCAATTAAATTAATATAAAACCCTAAATTAAGAAGTCAGTTCAACCTGCTGATTATGATTAATTTTGTAAATAAGTTTGCCATAATTTCGAATCTCTGTTATGACCCCTGGTAAGATATAGAAGGCAGTTTTGTAGGACACATACTATAGCAGTATTTGAGGGGATTAGTAGTAGTTGAGGGGATAAAAACCAATAGAAGTCACTCAGCATTTTGTCTATCAGGTTACCTTATTAATAAATATCTATAATAATGAAAGATTCGCAAAATTGGATTTTTTGAGGAGGTCGGCTGGGATTTTTATAAGCTCACTTTTTATGAGTGATTTAGAAGCACACTGAAAGCTATGAGATATTAAATTACCATATATTACTGTATTAATCTGAAATACTAATGAAAATATATGGGACATTGCATTTTTTGTGGCTTTTCATATAATTTTTGCATTATTTGGTCAAGTTGCCTTGGTCACTTAATTCCCTTTGCTTTGTATCTGTGGTGAGTTATGAACAATCCCTGTAGTATTATACTGATTAACTTAACAGCGAGCTATGTGCAAAATAAGCAGAAATAAATAAATAAATATACAAAGTGCACAATCCATCCCTGTCAGCATTCCCAAGACACAAGTGAAGGACAGTATTGCAATTTCTTAATGTCAGCGATTCTTGTTTTGACAAGGTGCATACTTTTGTTTGACAGAGGTAGTCTTAAAAGAGGTAAACCAGTTAGTAAATATCTTTATTTGTTTTGATTTCTATGAAAGCCAAGGTCAATTGTTACAAACTTCTTAGGGAGACAAACTGACAGGTAGATAAAGGGAGAACGCTCCAGGAGTGGAAAGATGGAGGCCTTCACCCATTCTGAGAACAGTGTTCTGGTAGAGAGGTTAAAGGTGGGGAGACAGAGGCCTGCTGAAGCAATGTTAGGTAAACTATGAAAATTCTTTTCTTCCTGTATGCCAGCCTAAACCAGGGTTACAGTCCAAACAGTGTTCACTGGTTCAGCATTTGGGAATGTCCTGCATGAATTAAATATTGGGTTGGATGCTGGGTATGTAAAACCCTGATAAATGACTGTTAATAGTTCAAAGGCAATTTTTAATAAACAAGTTTGAAAACATGACAATGACAAAGAAATAATAGTGCTAACAATTAGGAGAACAGGGAGGGCGAGAATCACTCTGGCTGACTCCAGGCAAAATTGGCTGTCTGGTGTTACTTAATCACCCACATTCATTCTTTCACCCTATCTCCCTTAGATACCAGTCCTAGCACAGGATGTGTCCCTTCCCTGGCCTCCCTTCTTTGTCCATTGACCACAGTGACAGCCCAGTCAAGTAGCTTAGATCAGATGCCAACATTTTAGATGGCTGAAACGATCTGAGATAAGCCATGCCTAAAGTTTGTCACTTCTCCTTCCACGGTTTTCTTCGCTCTGTTTTACCGTCTATCCATATATAATGTCTCCATGAAACCTACAGACTTCAGCCCACATGCATGCATGTTTGTTTATGAACACATATACAAGCACATTTGTCTGTCAGGTTTTTTAAGCATCAGTGTGATTCAGTCTTTAGAAAACAACTCTTATACATGGTATAGGTTGTCTGGATGTATGAGAACTTGAAAAGTAAGGCACCACCTCAGTCCTTTTCCAAACAATTTCAGAATTCTGTCAGAAATGGTTTAGCATTCCCCCAAACAGAAACCTTCTCTCTGTTGGATCAATGATTAACTGCTACTCACTGTCAAAATAAAAATCTGTAGCCTATACCCAAAATGTTGCAAGTGTTGAGATCAACACAAAAATAGATTGCTGGATCTCTACTTAGCTGTAACTTGTGTTAAACACTATCTTTTCCCTGCAGCCCAGCTCACAGGTAAAAATATGCAGCTCTAAATTAAATATACAGGTAAAATACATGGGTAAAGGATATTTACAGCTCAGAAGTAAACATAAAATTCATTTGCTCTTATTTTAACTTATAGAGTGGAGACAGGGCCATGGTTACCTAACTGCATTTGAGAAGGTGAGCACTATTCAATGTCCTGATGGCTGCATTGTCATTATGATTACACAAAGGTTTAAGAGCAGGAGGAGTGAGGCCTCCTATTTGCCAACTACCTGATGTTGTTTACACAATCAAGATGAGCAATGCTTTAACTAAGACTGCATAGCCTGTCCTCTCTAATTCAGTCTCTTAAATCAAAGAAGGAATAGTGTTATGGTATAGTTGCCTTCTCTGTACAAAAAAATTGTGCTCTGATTCATAATTTGTCTTGGGTATTTTTGTAGCAATTTTGGCTTGGTTTCATCAAATTGTGCATTTTCTTCACGGCTTTTAGTTAAAAAAAAAGCAGGTATGGCTCCAAACTCAGCAGGAATTGGCTACCAATGCACTCAGAAGGAGCTGAGAGCCAAGACACCTGCTTTCACGTAGGTAAAATCTTGTCTAAGAGGGAGGCATGGGGTCTGTAAGTGCTGCAGCCATTGGTAGCTGGAGGCCATGAATTCTTACTCTTACAGGAACAACACACTTGTTCATGTAAGAGGCAGAGCTTCTGGGTCCAGGCTCCTGTCGAGTTCTAAGCTCCGCAGGAACTTCCAGGGGCAATGTGTTTCTCACTTCTGTAGGATTAATTATTCTTTCCTTATGGTGACAGCAGGATGAAAAATCCTGAACTGAATATTGTTTCAGAGGAAGAGAAAAAAGGTTACGTTAAAACACCGGTAACATTAATATATGGAATCATAAATAATGCATTTTGTGTTTCAGGCTTCATTGATTTGACACTGAATTCACAAAATATCCTGTTTTAAAATGCGTGATTTCTGAAAAAACAATATTCAGTTAATCCTTCCCACTCTGTCACCTCCCTATCTCTGCACTGGCTGGGATCCTTCTCTGTGTCTGTGGTTTCGGAGCTCTGACTTTAGCTGAGGCTCTGCCAATCCCCGCTCTCAATAACTGACCTGTAAGGAGGTCACTCTTGGTTTCCTCCAGTTTCTTGGACATGACCTCGGTACTTGAGCAGGTCATCTGACGCTGTCCAGTGTTTGCTGTTTGGAGCCAGTCAGTAGTTTGACTTTTACGTAGAAGTGAAGAAGTTAAAGTGCCCAAGAATTGTAGCATCTTTTTAATTCTGTATGGTATCTTAGATTTACAGAAAGACAGGTTAGGTGATTTTCTGTGTCACATTACCATTAACTAGCTTTTGGCAGTGAGGTTTTAGTCTTGTATAAATTGTATTTCCAGTAAGCTGGAGAGTTCCTTAAGGAAGCTATGTCTCATATTTAAGATATCAGGACCAACAGGTTTAAGTCCTTGAGGTAATTTCAGACTCTTATGCTTTTAAAATTGGATACATTGAATACAAATTAATTTATTATGTGTGAGAGTTTAGCATAAATCTTTAAAAAGCAAGTTTCTTTATGTAAACCTGATACAAGGACTGTTAATTTTGATAAAATAAATATGTGGTTCTGGTAGGCTTTACAAAATCTTGGCCAGTGTCTCATTTGCCATTGCATGACGTATTTTAGACCTGCTAAGACCTGCTGGCTGCCCAAGGAGGGTAACATTGTACTCACTGGCATGTTTGAAAGAGCTTTGTTTTTTCAACAAACTATAATGATTCATATCAATATTTAGCAAAGTTTCTTATTTACAGCATCTGAGGGTTAACTATCTTATGTATTTTTTTCTTATTGTCTTCTAAATGTTCATTATTCCTACATCATAGAGAAAAAAACCTAACAATTATTTTTTATTAAATTCTAGGCTTTTTAAGGTTTATTCCCTTTTTGTGGTCTTTATATTTTAGACGTATTATACATTTATTCCTTCTTTTATTCCTCCAACGTTAGGACTTGCCTTGCCTTCCCTTCATTTTTGTTTAAATCTGTGCATAAAAATGCTCAAAATTCAAGTCTATTTGAAGAAGAATTTTCTCAGTGTTTTTTTAAAAAATATATGTATTGCTGAATTAAATAAATCCCTACCAGTTTGCAAGATTGCTATATGCTTTTTAAAAGTCAACTAAGTGACACAGAACAGACTTTGTAGACTCTTTTTTTAATCCCTGATATCATAGACCAGCATAAGACTATGATTAGTATTATAACAGTGATAAACTATGCCAAGTGTGGGCTACAGGGACAAATGAGGTCTGTCAGTGCATGTTTTACTAGGTATTTTAATGCATAAAGCATTTGCCTTTGCGTTTCGTCCTAGGTTTTGAATTGTTATAATTAGGAGATGCGTAAAAATTCAGCGGTACATTTTACCAGCTCTTCTTGTTCAAGTCCTCTTAATATACACACAGTTTATACTATCTTACTCTGTTTTGGAAAATCAAGAGACTATAATAAATTTTTAATGAATAACTTACTCTAAATTCTATACGAATTATTTATTATTCTGAGATTCTTAAACATGAATATGGCAAATATCCGTATTTTATCTGTTACAGATGAACAAATTATATTTATGGTTCAGTGTAATCCATTCATTGGTTCACAGATCCCAAATCCTTCAGGCAGTGTGACAAATCCACATAATTTCCCTGAGTGCTAGGTTGTGCATTTGTGTATCTGATTAAGTTGAAAGCTGTGCTAAAAAACATAAAAAAATCCTTATGTAACCAGACAGCTCCCCATGGCTACATATCTCAGAAATCTCTGGAGCATCTTGTTATTCAAATCAAAGTTGGCAGTAATTTACAATCAATAAATTGGTTCCAGATCCGCCTGTTTCAGATGATATCACAAGGACAAGATTTTATGTGAAATTCCCTTACCTTTTGTCAAAGTGTATTCCTTTTAAGAGATTTGCCATCGTAAATGCAGATGATATGGAGATAAATAGACTTCCTTGCTCTCCACAGCATGACAGAATGTAATGGATCAACCATTTATATACAAGCTATGTTTTGATCAAATAAAATCATATTTTTTTTCTAAATTTTTGAAAAAGACTGTTCTAGATTCATGACAAAATCATAGCATATGTCATTCATAATGCATTAATAAAGCCTCCATTTGGTATGGACCACAAGGTCTCTGTAGAGAGCTACAATAATTTATGGTTTGTCACCAAAGAAACGTGAAAATTAAGTCTTGTAACACTCAGGCCTTGACTATGAAGAACTAGTTCTATGTATGATCTAAAGTCCTTTGCTGTTTAACAGCTTTACCGAATAATAGTTTATTACGAAACTGATTAATTTGGTCCAGCATTTTTTAAAGGCAGATGTGAAGAAAGACAGGTTGTCTGTCTGCAAGTTGTAAATTCATAGAAAAAAATGCATCAAAAGAATAACAGAAATTATAAAAGAATATGAAAGTGTGATTTAAGAAAATGAAAATGAACATATAGACTCAAAGAAGAGAAATATTATACTCATGGTAATGTCAATTAAACTTGAAATCTTAAAACAAAAAATATTGAAACAAAAAAGGAAATAATTTATAAGGTACAATCCAGCACTGGCAAAAGGATAGTTTAGATAATGTAATAGTTGTTTTATATTTTGAACTTCACAAGCTCTGTGATTCTGAATGGATATAATTTTAGAAGAAAGCACAGAAAATGTGGGTTTTTTGGATGACAGTGATACGTGTGTACCTATGTATGTCTGAGAGAAAAATGCTGCTGTGAAGTTGCCAATACCTGTATACTTTCTATTATTTGGAGGAAAAATTGCTTACTTGCAGTGGAAATGCATGAAAGAGTTCCATAGGCACCAGTTGCTTGACTCTAGATCAATTTGCAGTTGAAGGATGAGGTCAACAACATCTTGTACCTCTGGTACAAGCATATTCCGTGACCTGAAATCAATGAAGTATTTGAAATAACAAAAAATTTTCGTGTCCCTATCCCTGTGTATAAGGTAAAGCATCAGGTAGCTGATACAGGTAGTGTCTTTACTGTTTCTCTAGGCTTTATGCCACTGAGGGAAATTCTGGGTTTCATGGTTCAAAGTGATTTTCACTGACTGTAGTATCTCCATCTTTGACCTTTTTTTTTTTTTTTCAAGAACTCTTGAGAATGTGGAAGATCCAACTATGTTCATAAATCTCAATATTTATGGACTCTATTTCCTCAATCTAAGTGAATATAAATTAACTTTGCACCCTGTTCCTAGTTACCTGCAATGGTATTTTTGTAGAAACCTTTTCTATCACAACAGGCTGATAAGACTTATTGTTAGAATATAATATTTTTTCCCCTTTTTTGCACTTGAAAAGTATTAATTTGCATGTATTTGTCTTTTTATTGATATCACAACTTTGCGGCTAGACCTGTATTTGTTGAAGTGCTGCTTTATGGTGCTCCTCAGAAGTACATCAGTTCTATTAGTGTGTAAGACCCCTTCATCTGAAACAAAATTATCTTACTGCTTCTTTATATGCATACACAGGTTACCCATAGCTTTATGAAGATACCAGCTGGACCTGCAGTCCAAATGTAAAACATTCTCCATTCTGTATTTGTGTTCACGTAAAATGTGAAAATCATGCCCATTTACATGTTACCATTTTAGTTTAGACTGCAAGATGTTTTCTGAAACCCATATATTAGTTTTTTCCTGGTCAAAAAGGCATTTAAATGCAGGTGGTTATTGCTTTTTTTGCTTTAAATCAATAAACAAAGAAATAACATGCAAACCCAAGTTCTAAATCAAAACAACATTTGAATAGTAGTGAAGCATTTTTTCCCTAAAAGAAAATGGTAATAGATTTATGCCCCTGTTATTTTTAAGTACTCAACATTTTATATAGACTTACAAGGAGATAAAACCAAATACTGGAACTTTTAAATAGTGAAAAAGAAACAGCTCAAAAATAGCATGCAAATAGTCAGTCACTGAAACTTCTAGTGCATGATGTCAGATTATTCTGTTGTACAACTAATTTATATGAATTTTTTTGGACATTCAGTAAGAAGAACTGTTGGTTTTAATTTTTGTGTTGCACTTGTGTGGTGGGGGGTTTTGGTAGCAGAGGAAGGGCCACAAGGATGGCTCCTGTGGGAAGCTCTCCTGGCTCCAATTTGGACCTGATTCTGGCCACAGCTGAGCCAACCAGTACCCCTGTGTCTGACGTATTTAAGAAGTAAAACCAAAAAGAGAACCAGCAGTGGAAGTGGAAACAGAGTAGAGAGAGGAGTAGCAGGACAGAAGAGTGGGATGTGAAAGACAATGCTGCAGACAGCCAGCTCAGTGCAGAAAGGCGGGAGGAGTTGGCCGGAGCAGAGGTTCCCCTGCAGCCTGTGGTGAGAGGGCAGGCTGTGCCCCTGCAGCCATGGAGGGTCATGGGGGAGCAGAGACCCCCCTGCAGCCTGGGGAGGGCCCCACACCTGAACAGGTGGCTGCACCCGAAGAAGCCCATGAAGGCAAAGGAAGCCTGCACTGGAGCAGTCCATTACTGAAGGACTGCTCCCTGCAGAAGAGATCCATGCTGGAGCAGTTTGTGAAGAAAACTGCAGCCTGTGGGAAGGACTCATGTTGGAGAAGTTCATGGAAGACTGTCTCCCGTGGGAGGGACCCCAGGCTGGAGCAGGGTCAGAGTGTGAGGATCCCTCTCCTTAAGGAGGAAGGAGCAGCAGAGAGGACATGGGATGAACGGACCACAACCCCCATTCCCTGTCCTCCTGCACTTCTTGGTGGGGAGGAGTTAGAGAAATTGGGAGCAAAGCTGAGTCCAGGAAGAAGGGAGAGGTGGGGGAAAGGTTTTTAAGATCTGTTTTGCTTTGTCTGTCATTGTCATACTCTGATTTGATTGGTAACTAATTAAATAGATTTTCTTTCCCCAAGTTGAGTCTGTTTTGCCTGTGACCATAACTGGTGGGTGATCCCTCCCTGTCCTTGTCTTGACCCATGAGCCTTTCCTTGTATTTTCTCCACCACGGGGAGGAGTGAGTGAGTGGCCACATGGACTTTTGTTGCCATCTGGGCCTAAACTTTGACAGCCTCTTACATAACAAAATGGTTGTTTCCATATAGAAAAATTGAGGGTCTTTTTAGACAATGTAGTGGGTTGTCAAGGTTTTGGTTTGGGCAGGGCTACAGGGGTGACTTTGTGAGAAACTGCTAGAAGCTTCCTCTGTGTCCCCTACGCATCACTTGGATTGATTCACTTACCTTTGTCTCTGTACCTTTGTGTCTTAAGGCGTTCTTCCTGTTGAGGATATGGGCTGTCCTTAATTTTCTTTCCCTGAGTACACTGCATGTACCAGTGCAGGAATCTTCTTGACCTGCTCATCTGTGTGACATAAACACTGATTTGCTGACATCCCTCTTCTGCTTTTTCCATGTCCAGATACTCCCATTGATTCTCCAATCTCATTTCTATTACAATTCTCTGCAACCTAGAGAATCACATTTTGGGACCAACTTTGAAGTTGCACTGTATGTCTCAGCTGAGTTTCTAAAGCTTTACTGGGGACAATAGAGTCTGCTACTCTTTGACAATAAAGGCCAAAATCTTGATCCTTTTATTGAAGGGCAAAGCAGAAGAAGGATCCGACCATTTAGGCAGTTTTAGTGTATTATTGCACAAAGCAGGAAGACTATTCATAGGCAAATATCCAGGATGTCAGCTGATTTTTTTAAAGAAACAGGATTTGCAGGATCATTGGTTCCCTGAAAAGGATTTTGGTGATTGGCAGTACAGGATAAATGGGCACAAATGTGCCTTTTCTTTGCCCTATTGATGTTTCTATGTTTTTACATGTCATGGATATAGGGAGATTTTTGAAAAGGACCTCACACTGGATAACCTTGTGTTAAAAATATTCTATATATATTAGCATCCAGAAGATTTTAGAAAGTAGATAAAAAAATGAGTTCTAAAAAGTGTTGAAATTGAAAAATAATTTATAAAATGAGTCATAGTCAGATCCACCTGTAATATGATCTCTTGCAACATAATCATTGACCTATGATTATGGTCACATATTATGGTCAAATAATGGTCTGCAGGATATGACATTAGTAGTAATAATTTAAAAATCATCCCTTCACTGGCAGACTAAAACAACCAACAAGCCTAGATAATAATAATCTATGCACTGATATGTTGTTTTATTTCAATTCAAGACCAGATTGTCTTTGATGAACCTAAGATGTGAGTATGGTCACAGCAGTTCAATTCCCCACATCTGTAAAATCACAGTTACAATGAAGGAGAGTAAATATGAAGAACATAATTTAACCATTATTTAATACTCTTTTCAGCAAGCTGCAATTACCATTGTAGAAATGCACTTTTTTCAAATGACTTGGTAGTTTTTAAGAATTTACATGAACTCAAGCATCCTTGAGCTACAGTTTATATAACTCATTTTGTGAGGGTATAATTTCAGTGTTGTCCTCTAACCTTTTAATCTGCATAATTATAAGTTTTGTTTGATTAAAGAAAAAACATAATATTAAATATCTATTCAAATAAGAACTAAACCTTTGAGGTTGGATTTTTTTTCATTTTTAATTCTTATTATAAAGGGTAGACAAAATGGCATACAAAAACATATTTAGAAAGCATTTCATAGAAACAACAGATAATACATAAATAAGTGTTCAATTATATTCTTTTATGATGTAATTTTTCTTAATTCTGCCAATTTATATGAATGTGTATAGGGATACAACATGGAGAGATGAATTAGCAATTGCTAATTGACTGAGAAACAGCGTATTTTTGGTGCTGGAGAAATATTAAAAATTACCTAACAACATTAATAAAAATTGTAAATGATACAGTATTAACTATGTTAATTTTCAGAACTTTATGTCAAAACAGCACGTTATAAATTTTTTTTTTCCATAGCCAGCTTACTGAAACTTCTGTTACTGCAAAATCTACTGGAGTTTTTGTTGGGTTACTATGTGCTAATCTGAGGTGGGCCGAAGGTGATGATAGGGTAATTTCATAGTAGAGAAGAGTCACAAAGGAGTAATAATTAAACCCAGAAATATATATTTTTCAAATGCAATATAAATTTGATTTAATGAAAATTTTTTAGATCAAATTCATTACCTTTGAAAATGAGTATAATTCTATCTAAATCTGGGGGAGTTGCCCATTTTTTGTTTAAATTAACTAAAACCTGAAATGCAAATGCCCATTTTGCTCTGAATGTCATGGGGGACTTCAATTACCCTGACTTTTTCTGGAAAAGCTACACAGCCAGGCATGCACAGTCCAGGAGGTTCCCCCAATGCATTTATAATAACTTCTTGACGCAGATGGTGGAGGAGCTGACAAGGAGAGGGGTAGTGCTGGACCTTGTACTGATGAACAAGGAGGGACTTGTCAAGGATGCGAAGGTAGGGGGCAACCTTGGATGTAGTGGCCATGAGATGGTGGAGTTCAGAATCATATGCAGCAGGCACAGAGCCACAAGCAGGGTCACTACCTTAGACTTCAGAAGGGGTAACTTTGGCCTCTTCAAGGACCTGCTTGGAGAAGTCCTGTGGGATAGGGCTTTAGATGGTAAGGGAGCCCCTGAGAGCTGGTTAATATTCAAGCACCATTTCCTCCAAGCTCACGACCGGAGCATCCCAAAGAGTAAGAAATCAAGTAAGAGAGCTAGGAGACCCGCATGGAGGGAGTTAATGAGTAGACCTAAGTGGAAAAAGGAAGTAGATAGAACATGGAAGAAGGGGTTGACCACTTGGGAGGAATACAAAAATGTCAGAGGATGTAGGGATGCTATAAGGAAAGCTAAGGCCTCCTTAGAAATAAACCTGGCAAGAGAGGTCAAGAACAACAAGAAAGGCTTTTTTAAGTACATTGGAGGAAAAAAGACCAGAGGAAATGTTGGCCCACTGCTGAATGAAGTGGGTGCCCTGGTGACTGAGGATATGGAGAAGGCAGAGTTACTGAATGCCACCTTTGACTTGGTCTTTACCGCTAAGACCGACTGTCAGGAGTCCCTGAGCTTGAACACCATAGAGGAAGTCACGAGAAAGGAATGTTTTGCTTCAGTTCAAGAGGATTGGGTTAGAGATCAATTAAGCAAACTGAACATCCACAAATCCATGACCCTGATGGGATGCATCCACGAGTGCTGAGGGACCTGGCAGCAGTCATTGCTAGGCCACTCTCCATAATCTTTGAAAAGTCCTGGAGAACAGGAGAGGTGCTTGAGGACTGGAGGAAAGCCCATGTTACTCCAATCTTCAAAAAAGACAAGAGGGAGGACCCAGGCGACTATAGAACAGTCAGCCTCACCTCCATCCCTGGAAAGATGATGGAACAACTTGTTCTTGGTGCCATCTCAAAGCATGTTGAGGAAAGGAACCTAATCACAAGCAGTCAGCATGGATTCAACAAGGGGAAGTCATGCTTGACCAATCTGATAGCTTTTTATGATAGCATCACCAGATGGATAGACAAGGGAAAGGCAGTGGATGTGGTCTACCTTGATTTCAGCAAAGCTTTTGACACAGTCTCCCATGGCATCTTCATAGACAAGCTTAGGAATTATGGACTGGACCATTGGGCGAGGTGGATTGGGAACTGTCTGGAGAAAAGAGCTCGGAGAGTTGTGGTCAATGGGGCAGAGTCTAGTTGGAGGCCTGTGGCTAGTGGCGTCCTCCAGGGGTCAGTGCTGGGTCCAGCACTATTCAATATATTCATCAATGACCTGGACGAGAGGCTAGAATATCCTTTCAGCAAGTTTGCTGATGATTCCAAAGTGGGAGGAGTGGCTGCCATGCCAGAAGGCTGCGCTGCCATCCAGCATGACCTGGACAGGCTGGAGAGCTGGGCAGGGAGAAATCAAATGCAATTCAGTAAGGGCAAGTGTAAAGTGCGGCACCTGGGGAAGAACAACCCCATGTTCCAGCACAGGTTGGGGGCTGTTCTCTTGGAGGGCAGCTGTGAGGAAAAGGACCTTGGAGTCCTAGTGGACAACAGGATGACCATGAGCCAACAGTGTGCCCTTGCGGCTGAGAGGGCCAATGGCATCCTGGGATGCATTAAGAGGAGCGTGGCCAGCAGGTTGAGGGAAGTTATCCTCCCCCTCTACTCTGCACTGGTGAGGCCTCCCCTGGAGTGCTGTGTCCAGTTCTGGGCTCCTCAGTTCCAGAAAGATCCAGATCCAGATCTCCACTGAGATGATGAAGGGCCTGGAGCACCTTCCATGTGAGGAAAGGCTGAGAGAGCTGGGTCTGTTTAGCTTGGAGAAGAGGAGGCTGAGGGGGGATCTTGTCAATGCTTATCAATATCTAAAGGGTGGGTGTCAGGAGGATGGGGCCAGGCTCTTCTCAGTGTTGTCCAGTAACAGGACTAGGGGCAATGGCTATAAAATGGAAAACAGAAGGTTCAAACTGAACATGAGGAAACACTTCTTCCCTGTGAGGGTGCCAGAGCCCTGGGACAGGCTGCCCAGAGGTGGTGGAGTCTCCTTCCCTGGAGACTTTCCAAAGCTGCCTGAACTTGTTCCTGTGTGATCTGCTCTAGGTGATCCTGCTCTGGCAGGGAGGTTGGATTAGATGATCTCTAGAAGTCCCTTCCAACTCCTAATACTCTGTGAATCTGTGAATTTTCAAGGATCTAAGCACTGAAAAATTTGTACTTATTTTTTAACTCCTGTAATGAAAAACTCAATTAGAAAATTCACTTATTTCCTCTTTGCAAGCCAAATCTAAATTAACAAGGCAAACTGTTGCCATGCTTACTATTTTTTCGATGTTTTCTGATTCTCTTTACTTTCGATGATGATTAAATGAACTTAAATCTTTGTCTAAATTTTTACAAAACAAAGACTTAGCAAAGAACCATGCCTCTTTCAAGAAGTGATTCGGACACCTTTGATCTTCTATGTGATTTTTAGGTGAAGACTTTCCAGGAGGAGATCCAAGTTGAGTTTGCATCTTCTCACAACCTTGTTGCAATTAAAAAGCACAATTCTCTATATTCTTGCCACCTCAGGCTCTCCAACTCTTTAAACATGGTTTTAAAAAATATTTGTTCTTCTTTTAAGATGATCTATCCTAAATATTTTTCCTGCAACTGATAACTTGAATGCCAGACTCTCAAAGACAAATTTCTCATTGACTTCTGTTATGAAAAATCAGTCTTTATATTTTCTCCATGTTCTCTCTTGCCATATTTTTTTAAATAACCTGTTAAAGCTTCTCAGAATTATTCTTAATTCTAATTCTTTCCACCCAAATGCAATTGGAATAATTGCAACAGGACTGAAAATGCTATGGAGCTGTCGTCATGAGTATGTTCATTGCAGTGACTGATAACAACAATGAATAAGAAACAAATGTAAGACATACTTAGATAATGTACATGCACAAAACAACGAAATATGGAGAAAGTTGGAGAGACTAAGTAGTAAATTATAATGGTGATGATGAACAGCATCAGCCTTGCCCTGGAGTTGTTGGAAAATAAGTTGAAAAAGATGTTTTGCAATTTCTCATTTACCAAATTGGTTTCTAAAATGTGCATAAATTAAAATATTTCAGAGGGCTATCTTTTTATTGCTCTTCATAATTCTATGAAGAAAGGAAAGGAATTATAGTTAACAATTTAAAAACACTGTACCTTCAGAATGAAAGCTTGCAACTATATGTAAAAAGAGAGATGATTGTATATTATGTTTCCTTGTTGGCAATGTTTTGCTATATAGAATATATGTAGGCAAAATATTTACAGCCTCTCAGCCCACTGCTAACTAACTGCTTTTCACAATTATCCATATCCCTTATGCTAAATGGATAAGCCAGATAAACAACAACAAACATTAAAGAATTTATGCACATATTGCAACTCCTCCTATTTTTCCAAGTAAATGGCATACATGGAATCTTAACATTTTATTTAAAATAGAAAATTATTAATGCAAAACAAAAATTCTACACTGGACAAGATCTAGAAGATTTTATTTTTAGAAAAAGGTTTTACTGTGTGACATAAAAACCATAGGGATTGTGAATAATAGTAGAGCAGAATTATGCAGTATCTGTTTTTCAGTCAAGAAAGACACCACTGCTGGTAAGGATTACGTGTTTATTACATGTCCACCAAGGTCTTTGCCAAAGAGAAAAAAAATAATTGTTTCCACAGGTCATTCCTGTATCGGCTGAGAATTGAACTGGAATTCCACATCAGAAATAGAGTCTGGAGGAAAGTGAAATGGGTTTGAAACTTTTGAACTAAAAGTTTTTGAATGGGCACAGCTTGTAGCCATTAAGCTGTAATGCAAGATGAAACATTATCTAGTTCTGTATTACATGGTTGTGGATTTAGATAGGTATGTATATCCACATGTATGTATAATAGTATGTAATAGGGCATAATTTTATAGGATGGCAATAGGTCAAATGTATCTTAATATGTCAAATTTTAAGACATTTTCCTTTCCATACATTTCTTTATATTTACTGATTTGGGCAAGGAAGTCCTATTGCTTTCACTCTAAATCTGAAAATTACACAAACACTGAGGTGATAATTCCGGTGGAAATTCTTGGTTTTGATAGAATTTGTATGCCTTATCAGTATTGGCTGTAGAGAACATGAAAAATCTGTTTGTCTGTTTACATAGAATATGAAAACAAATAAAGAAATCAACCCACCTCCCATCTTTTGTTCTCTTCCTTTCTTTCATTATCTAGCATTTGAGATACTGAAGTAACTTTCCATATTATTTTATTACTTCAGGGGCAAATCTTACCCTACGTTTCCACCTTATGGAAACACTCACCAATCTAGAGCTTTCAGTCTAGTAGTTTAAGTGTTATTAAGGTTATACGGCTCATCTCCTTGACCCTTCCAGATCAGCTTCACAACTTCACAGAAATTCCCTGCACAACAGGCCTTTGAAGGAGTATTAGAAGCAGAATCCACTTGTTAATGCTTCCCCTGAAGCTGTTGCTGACACTATTGCAGTCTCTGAGTTTCAGTAACATTTGCAGTGCAGGTTAGAATGAGGATTTTGACCTAGACACCATAAAGAATTTTTTTCTCCTAAGCCCAGATACACATGTACCTGAACTCATCTGATAAGTTTTTATTGCCTTTTTTTTTTTTTATAATATGAACAACAGTCTATCATGCCTTCTAACAAAGTAATTTTATATGAAGAATCTTATTACTTCTTAACTACTGTTATGTTTTCAAGAAACTAGACACAGAATTTACTGGTGGCCGTATGATCTTGTCACAAACAAAAAGAAGCCCAAAATCCTGTGTAAGGAATCTCTGACAGGACATGTTCATATTAGGGTTGTAGTTAAGATCAGAGAATCATGTTCAAGGTGAATCTCCCAGTTAGCTCCCTTCACTTGTTGGTGTCATGAAGGCACTCCTTGTAGTCCTGGAGCAGTCAGGAAAACTCCTTTGGGATGAAATTAACCTGACGATGTGCTTCTGGCCTGCCTACCTCATGCACCCTGGCTGCTTAGAAGCATCCAGTGGATGGGACCAAACTAGCTGTGGCATAACAATCTCTGAAACATGTATAACATCAACATTAGGTCCTCAGCACCAACTATTTAGCTCTTACCAACCTACCCCTACTATGCAACACTACTTGCTAACTGTAAAACCAGTGAACTGTCCTCCAGCAGTGGCTATTGTGCCACCAGAAAAATATGCAAGACTGATATGCACAGTGTTACTGTGCAAGAGGAAGAAGCAAATTGCTTACAACTGTAGCCTTAGTCTGGTTATCTGTATTGCTTGAACCTTGGGTCTACGTTTCTCACTCTTTACTATGAGAATTTAGGGAGCATGATCACTGGTTAAAGAGTAGCATTTCTATAAGCATTTGAATCCTGCTTTTAGTAGAAGATGAATTCATTTCTCACTGAAATAATGTAGATTAGAACTAGATAATTCATTTCTAAATACAGCTCTTGAAATACTGTGAAAACATTTCAGAAGCAGAGAAGAATAAATAAATGAGTGTTTCCAGGTTCCTGAGAGGCTGTTACCAAATATAGCAAGAAAATGCATGTATTTGTTACAGCCCTCTAGTTATGTACACTCTGAGATGACTCTGTCATACAAATTAGAAAATCAAACATCTATTTGATTGTTAAGGTAATGTTCTTCTCAGGGTATGATTCTCCCTACAAAGTGCTGTCTAGGTATTTATATAGTCCAGTTTTAAACAGCTTAAGAAGAAGTCTTCCAGATTTCACAGCAGGACACTGTTTTGTAATTGAATGCATATCATTCTGAGATTGCTTTACAAGTGATTGGCACTCTTCAGAATATATTTATAACATAGCTCTGCTAAAACAAACAAGTATACTCAAATTAGATCCTGAGGAAGCTAATTTTCTTTTCCAGCCACTGCAGTACATCTGTCATTCTCCTCACTATTGCTGTAGCGTTGTCATGCATTTATCCAGAAAAGCTTATCCTCAGCTCTAACCGGTGTTTTATTCTTTGCTTCGTCTTAGCTCCCTCCATGTAAACCCCTTTATGTCCAGTATGTATGTGCTTCGACTCTGGACTCAACTGCATGAGATATTGACAGAAGTATTACAATTGCTGGAGATAAGCATGGAAGCATGATTTTTCTTTAAAGACAACGTTTTTTTGTCCTCTTTGTAAATGAAAATGCAGCCATTGTTTGGGTGGCTGAGGTGAGATGCGTAACCATTAGAAGATGCTGTCTTGCCACACAGAAGGGTACAGCAGGATTTTGCATACCTTTGCAAATTCTGCAAGCAGCATGGTATAGGGAGAAGCATTTGAAATCTTTAGGCATTAAAATATCTTGAGGAAGTTGGTAGAGTTGACTATCAAATAAATGCCCCTCTAGCATGAGTGGACCACATGCAGTGGTTAGGACAATGCAATCTTGCCTGTCTGTGGAAGGTTCATGCTTCAAGCATTCCAGTTTGCATATTGGAAGTCATGATGTGTTCTTATTGTAAGCATGATGAAATGTTCTTAAAGACGTGGAAGTAGAAAATACTGATGAAATATTCTACTATTCCTTAGCATTTCCCTTCATCCCGCTAAAATAGCTGCTTAACCACAAAAAGAAAGAGTAAGTACATCAGTTGTGCCAGTCCTGCAGCTTGATACAGGCTGGATTCAAAGAAGAGAGTATGCTGAGCTGAAAATGTCTCAGGTGGACAGGCTAAAAATATTGCTGTAGAAAGCCTTAGGAAAGATAATTGTATTTTGTCAAAACATCTCACAAAGTGACTGGATTAGTTCAAATAACAAACTTCCAAAACGGCTTCTCAGGCTATACTGGTGCATCTATAACACGCTGCAGGAACAACTGGAAAGGATTATGTAACCGCTGCCTAAATGTAAATGACAACTAACCAAAGTCTGTTGTTGCCAGACAGGGGAGTGCTGTGAAGCCCCTGCTCTCAATTATGACCTCAGAAAACCTGGAGCACAAACTAGATACGATTCAGTTGTGGGTGATTCTGAATTTGTACGGGGTGTGGGTGCCCAGGTGCTGGCAGCAGCAGGGGCTGCTGGGTGGCCCCTGTGACGAGAGACTGAGGCTGCCCCGTGCCGGACACTGCTGGTTCCAATTGACACGCTGCAGGCCACAGCTCAGCCACGCAACCAAGGTGGTGGCATCTCCAAGAGAATGTGTGTAAGAAAGGATAAAACGCTACACAACAGAGAGGCGAGTTAAAAAAAAACAAAAAACCAACAAACTCCCCCCCCCCCCCCCCCCCAGATAAACAAACAAACCAACCAACAAAAAGAGAAACAGCCCTGTGAACATCAAGATCAGAGGAGGGGGAGATGGGGTTGAGGGGAAGGTGTTTGGGTTTTGTCTTTGTTTTTCACTGTCCTACTTGCCTAATTGGCAAGAAATTAGATTATTTTTCCCCAAGCTGGGTCTGGTTTGCCTGTGTTGGTATAACTGGTAGGTGATCTCCCTGTCTTTCTCTCAACCCACAAGCTTTTCATCCTATTTTCTTCCTCAGTCCTGCTGAGGAAGGGAGTGACTGACAAGAGACACTGGTGGGGGTCTGCAGCCATCCAAGGTCAAACCACTACCATTCATAGGTATTCACACATGATCTTGGCAACTCCAGGTGCACATATCTGAGAGTTCAGGTCCAGGAATACCACCTAGGTGTGAGTGAGCACTAACTGTTTCAGGAATAAAGAGTTGGATGCTTCCTTGGGAGCTGTACAAGCTAAGTGCCATATGCAATCAGGGTCAAAGGGAAAGTGGAGGCTAGATGGGGAAAGGACAAGGTTCACTGTGACATTATGTATGTACATGTTATGTTGCTTTCTAAATTGATCTAAACACAAAAAACTAAATCCCCTGAAGGCACAAAGTAGAAATTTTTCAGTGTAATGAAATCTCATACTACCTGCTGTTACAGGCTAATTGCTCACAATCAATGAACTCATCATTTTAATTTCAAAATTATTAGAATTACTTTGGTTATTAGTGTAATTTGGTGTTATGTTTTTTTCTTTCCAAATTAAAATGCACCATGATATGCTCTAAAATGAATAAGAAGTTTAATTATTTTTCCAAGGAAAAACATTTAATTTAAGTTTATACTCAATACTCCAGTAGAATACATCAATGTTATCATAAAAAGGCAATTTTGGTGTGTGAGCAAAATAACTGAAAGCTATGCTGGATGTGTATGGTTAAAATGCTCAGCTGACATGAAGTTGATACAGCAAGAATTCATCACTATCTCACAGCGCATATTTTTTCTCCCCTCACTCCTGGTATTTCACTTCAGTTCATTGACTTCATTCCTGAATCTCCCATTTAATGATTGTTTTCCTCTTTCACTCAGCTCACCTTTTCCTAAACCATTCTCTGCTTCTGTCTGATCCCTCAGACACTTGTACTTCTGGCTGCTGAATCTTATTTAGCAAATCACTAATTCCCTTCTGAATAATAGGCAAGGGTCCCACACTCAATAGTTCTGTCTCTACCTACTTTCCCTTTGGCTTATCAAAATAATATATTTAGTTATCTATTAGTTTCATTTGAATTCCTTCTGAGCAAACACATTTTAATCTTCATAGCTTTTCAGCTGAAACTACCACTGCTAAACTAACCTTTTCAGACAAGTTTATAAAATCACTAGAGATAATGCTAGTCCTTGGCTTCCTATGTGCTTCGGGATGGTCTTCTGGGCTATTTTGAATGTGACTACTGAGCTTTCATAAAAGATAGATCTGATTTTGTGGATAAATATTCAGAATGCTTGATTTGTTAAATTCTTTTTTTTTTTTTTAATTTCAAGCTACTTTTCTCTCTGCATGTTTTTAAAAGATGACAATACTTAATTTCCTACTTTGAATTTTGATTTTATGCTGATCTTTTTTAATTATTAGTTTTAAATTTAAGGGTAACTTTAGAACTTTTTCTTGTCTACTCTGTCCTGAAATGCTTCCTGCTGTAAAACATCTTCATTTGTTCATTTCAGTCTTGGTTGTTTTATGATGGAGAACAGCTAGTCTGTATGGAAGTCAAACATCATTACACCCAATTCTAATTAGTCTTTTCTTCCATTTTCACAAGAAGGTACCTCATTCATTTTCATTGTTTGACTGCGTCTAACATTTTATTTGGTTCTTCAGGATACAGTCTGTCTGGGTATGAGATTAATTCCATTAGGACTTTTCTTGATCTTGACCTCTTCATTGCTTCCACATCAGCTTTCTGATATTTCATTCTTGGATTTGCTTATATGTACATCTAATTTGCCACCTCTGGATCACTGTCAAAACATTGAACTTCCTGTGACAGTAAATGTAATTCCCTATTTTATCATTTTTTTCTACATTTATGTTCTATAAAATCTAAGCCAGTGAAGCACTTAAGATCCAAGCGGTGAAATATCTTACCACTATCATGACCCTGTACAAAATCTTATGATTATGGGGTTTCAATTATGCATTTGGACAGTTCACTGAATTTTCCCTTCAGTACACACCGCAGCTATAAATTGTCTCAAAGGAGCTGGAAGGGAATCAGAAAAAAAATGTTCCATAGATTGAAATGGTCATGTTTGTTCAGAGATCTGTAAGTAAGAAACATCATGAACCAGGAAGTTTCTCTGCCTTATATCTGGGCCAGCATCTTTATTTCAATATGCATTTCATGATTCTGTTCCATACCATTTGAATCATTGCTCTCTGACAACGATATCAAGATGAGGTTAATGATGGGAAAAACCCAGGTAATTTAAATTAAGTCAGCCTTGTACATACAAGCTTCAATTTACTTTTTTTGATATAACCTAATTTTTTTAATTACATAATTTTTATTGTAATGGAACTAGACAGGACTATTTTTGAGAAGCAATTTTTTCTGTGATCAGATAAGGATCTATTTTCAAGTAAAAAGATAAAAAATATGTTAGGAAATGCTGAGAAAATGAAGACATGGTTAGATATGTGCAAAGTATAGATGAAGCTAAATTATACTGACTAGGTCATTAACCATAATGAGTGTATAGGAAACTAGAGGAGTGTACATTATCAGTATTCCAGCTGTTTCTCAGTGAGGATGAAGGGAAATGAAACTTCACCTGGGAAATTTTGTTTCTTTTCTCTCATGATATGATTAAAGCACATCTGTTACGAGTTAAAAAAGGATATTGTGTCAGAATTGCCAGGAGGAAGATCGGATTGTTCTTTTAATTTTACAGTGACTGCAAGTAAAGTCTTATCTTTCAGCCTAGGTTTAAATGTGGTTTGAGAGAGAATTACATGTTCTGTTCCATTTGTTCAGAAGTTCTTCAGAGAGTTACCATTAAAACAACAACCTAGAATCACAAATAAAGTGCAAGATAGGTAAGACATCATACTTCTGCTGTAAAGAATAATCTACGATTCATAATCTGGGGTATTGTTATCCTAAAGCTAGTCTGAAAGAAGGTCGTCATCACCCACAGCATAGACTTGCCTATGAACACAGGAAATAGAAGTATGTATGGAAAATGGAAGTATAGATGGGATGCCATGGAGGGATAATCATGCTCAGGCATGCTGAAATAGAATTAATGATATGAAAATTCAAATGGAGTTAAAAATTGAGAGAGATAGGAAGGAGAATAAGATAGGAAGGAGAATAAGAAGGGCTGCTAAAGATGCATCAGAAAGAAAAGGAGGGACAAAGAAGAATTTTGGCCTGCTGGATGTGATGGTGTGTCACTGATGTGAAAACAGACACAAAGTCTGAAGTACTTGCTACCTTCTTTGCCTCATCTTTTCTGGTAAGGATTGGTCTCAAACCTAGATCTCTGTGCGTGGTAATTGAGCTTGAGGGAGAGAGGTACTAGCCATAGTAGAGAATGATTTCAATTAGTTGGATACGCACAAGTCCATGCAACCAGATGGGATGCATCTAATGGTGCCAAGGGAGCTGACCAATGTAATTCTGAGGCGCTCCTCTGCAGTCTTTCAAAGGACATTGTGAGTAGGAGATTTTTCCTGCTGACTAGAAAAAGACATCTTCAAAAAGAACAAAAGGGAGGACCTAGGGAGCAACAGCCCTACCTCAGTCCGTGGGAGGTTATGGAGCAAATCCTTCTAGAAGCTGGTTCAAGACACATAAAAACCGAGACGACTATTTGGAACCACTAGGATAGGTCTAATAAGGGAAAACTGCCATGCCAATGGTTATGTCTTCTATGAGATGTCTGGCACTGGGGACAGCAGTGAATGACATTTGCTTTAGCATTATCTAGGCTTTTGACAACATCTCACACATCATCTTTGTATCCAGGTTGGGGAGATATGGTCTGGAGGGGTAAAATACAAACAGGAGCGAGTCCAGAGGAGGCCACAAACATGATCAGAGGGCTGGAGTACCTCTCCTATGAGGACAGGCTGCGACAGTAGGGCTTGTAAAACCTGGCGAAGAGAAGGCTCCAGGGATACCCTATAGCAGCCTTCCAGTACCTGAAGGGGCCTACAAGAAAGCTGGAGGGAGACTTTTTAAAAGGCCATGTTTTAACAGGACAAGGGTTAAGAGCTTTAAAGTGAAAGAGTTTAGATATAGATTGGATATCAGGAAGAAGTTCTTCACAGAGAGGATGGTGAGGGCACTGGAACAGGTGGCCCAGAGAAGTTGTGGATGCCCCTTCCCTGGAAATATTTAAGGCCAGGCTGGATGAGGCTTTGAGCAACCTGACCTAGTGGAGGGTGTCCCTTCCTAAGGCAGAGGGGTTGGAACTCGATGATCTTTAAGGCCCCTTCCAACCCAAACCAAGCTGTGAAAGCTTACTGCATACTGTGTGAGTAGCAGTGTAGTCAGAAAGTGATATTATTGGTTTCTCTTTGATTCTTTGAGATCATATATATGAGACTATGCCCAGTATCTACCCCTCCTGTAGAAAAGAGATATTGACAGGCTTCAGAAAGTCCAACAATTGACTACCAAAGTAATTAGGGACTGGAGGTGAAGATGACTAAATAGGAGCTATTCAGGTTGCAGAAGAGAAGATCAAGGAAATCTAACTGCATTCCACCAAAAGTTAAAGGGGTTTATAGAAAAGCAGAACCTAGCTTCTGTCAACCATGCACAGTGAAAGAACAAGAGGCAATAGACACAAATTGCAGCAAGAAATCTTCCAGCTGGAGGCATAAATAAAACATCACAGTGAGAGTGATCAAGCACTAAAAAAGACTGCCCATAGAGGTTCTGAGAACTCCATCCTTGGAGATAGTCAAAACTGGACTGGCCATGTCCCTGAACAGCCTAACCTAAATTTAAGAAACATGACTAAATGATAGAGCCCTTGCGACCTAAAGAATTCTATGTTTCTAAAACATTTCCGGATCATTGTCTACCATTATTTGTAGTGTAATCAGGGTGCTTGTTTTCTTCTGGGGTTGAATTCATTTAACTTCCCATCTGGACCACACTCTGAGTTACTACAAAGCCCATTACCTTCTATTTGGTCTGCTGCTATTGCTTGATTAACTGTTCTACAAAAGTTACTCTTGTGATAGTTGGTAATCCTGGGTTTTGGACTGTTTCATATCAATTACACACCTGTACCCCCTAGAAATGAGTGATCTGTGTGTTTCTCTTTAACTTGCATATCACCATAAATTGTCACACTCCTGTGTGAATTGGTGGGCTCCTATACCTCCAGATCAACCAAGGTCTGGATTGAGGCTTTGATTTAGACCATGGCCCTACATAACACCTTACTGTACAACCAGATGCATATATAAATGTGGAATTTTGATACATTGTCCAGCTCTTTGCTTTTCTTCTTGCTCTCTGAAAGTATCTTCTTGCCCACACCTCTAAGCCAAGCATTCTAAGGGGATGCCTGCCTCTGTCTCTGGTTTGAGTCTTTATGTCTTTGGAGAATTTCCTAGATCTGAATAAAAAGAGGTAACTTTACCCACCAGCACACTGCATAACCTGTGCTTATTTTTAATAACACTTTTAAACCGATAAATGACTATACTTTCATGTAATGGCATATGCAAATGCAACCTCATATCACCCTGAATTGTAAAAAGGTATGTGTAACACCAGCTCAGAACTAGGCAAAACTAATAAGTATAATCATTCAGCATCTAAATTAAAGAATGAAGACAAAGGTTTAAATATCAGTCAGCCAATAAATTGCAGATTTGCAGGGTCTAATTCCTGTATCAGAGAATGACTCCTTAGGTTAGTACAATTAGTACCTTTTAGAAATCAGTTATGTGTTATACAGTTTGCATGTTTTCTTGTATCAGTTATTAACTTTCAAACTGATTAATGAATTCTAGGTACAACCCTAAGCTGAAGATCCATTTTCACAGAATCACAGAATCATAGAATCATAGAATCATGGAATAGTGTGGGTTGGAAGACACCCTTTAAAGGTTCTCTAGTCCAACCCTCCTGCAATGAGCAAGGACATCTTCAACTAGATCAGGTTACTCAGAGTCCCATCTGACCTGACTTTGAATGTTTCCAGGAATGGGGCATCTACCACATCTCTAGGCAACCTATTCCAGTGTTTCACCACACTCATCATAAATTCTTCCTTGTGTGTAGCCTGAATCTATCCTCTTTTAGTTTAAAACCATTACCTCTTGTCCTATTGCTACAGGCCCTACTAAAATGTCTGTCTCCAATGTGCTGGGCAGCATCTCTGGAAATCACGTAGACCAACTGCTGTGCTCAAAGCCAGGATCAGCCACAGCAGGATGTCCAGTTGTGTTTTGAAGATCTCCAAGGATGGAGACTCCACAATCTCTATGGGAAATCTATTCTAGAATTTGATCAGATTAAAAAAAAAAAAAAAGTAAGTTCAGGTGAATTTCTTGGTTTTCAGTTTGTGCCTAGTGCACCTTGTCGTGTCACTGGGTACCACAGAGAAGAGTCTGGCTCCTTATCTTCACTACCTTCCATCAGATATTTATAAACAATGATGAGATCCGCCCTGAAGCTTCTCTTCTCCAGGCTGACCAGTCTCAGCTCTTAGCATGCCCTCATACATCAGGTGTTCCAGTCCTTAATCGTCTCAGTGGCCCTTTACTAGATTTGATCCATTATGTCCGTATCTCTGTTGTACTGGGGAGTCCAGAACTGGACCCAGTACTCCACATGTGAATGAGGTGCTGGGCAGTTAAAGATCACCTCCCTCAACATGTTGGCAATGGTATTTCTAATGCAATCCAAGACTGACCTTCCTTCCTTCAGACCGCATCCCTGACTCATTTTATTAATTTCTTATTACTTTGGGATGCTAACTTAAGAATTTAATTCACTTAAATGTGAAGTCTTACTAATTGATGATAAAACTCATTAAAAACATTTATTCAAAATTGTAATGAGGGCTTTGAGAGGTATCCTTTACTATGTTTACAATCAACTGTTTTTTTCTTGCAGAGTTGTCTGTTTTAAATTTTCTGAAGGATGTGTCAGTGACAGGGGAATTATATAACATACATGATCTTAATGAACTATGCATGGCATACAGGTTTCAGCTTTGCCGTTTAATATGATGATCTGACAAAGTTTTTATTTCTTCATCTGGCTTTTCATTGATGTGTTCCTGGATAGGTACATTTACCTGCAATAACTGTGGTGGTGGTGACATTGGTTTTAATGACATGTCTTCCATGCAGAAGGAAGGCATGTTACAGACACATTTCAGAGGAGGCATTTTGTGCTGGACATAATGATATAAATTTCAAATTGATAGCTTCACTCATGCCATATAACACATCTTTCTTACACTAAAACATTTCTTTATCCTTCACATATCACACTTGGGAATTCCTTACTGACCTATTCAAGATTGAAAACTGAAGTTACTCAGCTACTCATACCAGTAAAATGTATTAAAAAACCGAAGTGTCATTATCTTTCTTCCCTGCACATAACCAATATGAAATGTCCTCTACGTTTCAAGAAATCTATATTTATGGATCAGATATTTATTTTATTTTGGTTTTATTTTTTTGAAAGAGGGTGGAAAAAAGAAACTGAGCCAAATCTTGTCACTACTTTACTGAGAGCATGAAATTGTCTTGCTGTCCCAGAGGTTAAGAAGAAAAAAATCTCTTATCAAACATCAAAGAAAATGCAGAATTATCACAACAGCAAGCAATATTCTTTCATTGTCTAATAATAAACAGTGCACGTTGCTACAGGAAACAAATGTACCCAACTGAACAGAAAAATCCATAAATAAGAGCGGACTTTTTGCTTTAGCTAAGAATCAAACTGAAAAATATTCTGTGTGTGGCAAGACAAAATATGTTAGTAATAGAGAGCTTTACTAGAAACCACACTGGTTTTAGTGGTCCTTTAGCACTATTCACTAAGACATTATGGAAACTTGTAATAGAAAGCAAACCTCTGGTTGAAGAACTCTCCATTTTAAGAGTAAAGGAATACAAAACACTAACAGACAGTATTTTCAGTTTAAAACTTCATAGCTACAAAGGAAGCAGTAATTATTAGGATCCAATAAAAGGATTCAGGCTCTATCAGAAGGCTTTGGAGAGAATATATTGCCTACATCCAAAATGGTGTTGCTGAAAATCCACTCAGTTGCTGCTTAGCTCTGGAATTTTGTAAACTTTGACTGCACCTTATTTTTTTCCTTTAGGCCTCCCCAAACGTAAGAGTTGCACCTTTCACCTTCCTGAATGAGTACTCTAACCACTATCTTGATAGTGGAAAATGAAAGCTTTCTTCTGGATGGGTTTCAAAAGAAATGAGTAAGCTCTGACAGTGCTCAAGGATCAAGGATATAGTTCAATGCTATGAATGCTGAGTACTTCATGTGTCTTCATAAAATTGTGTGGGTAAAGCACTGAGGCCCTGGATGTACTGTTTTCTTAGAGACCAATCTGTTTCATGTTGCATTCGGAGGGCAGCAAACTGCCTTCCCAGGGCCTGCTCAAAGGTACTGAACTCCTGCCTAGGACTTTCAGTGTTTACCTTGGGGTAGGTGGCTAAATTCCATAACTGGGGAATCTCAAGCAGCTTGAGCAAAAGATAATCTGTTGAATATCTATCTTCTGGACCCTAGGTCTTTGCTTTTGCCATGAATCATCTTAATTTTCAGTGTATACAGGCCTTAAAAAGATCTGTCTTGTTTTCCTGTCATAAAAAGCTTAATAAACCATTTTGATTCAAGAATTTTATTTCAGATTTCTCACTTTAATAATGCTCTATTAATTTTACTTGATTTCATTTTGCTGACATTTTGCTTCTCAGTTCCATTTAGCACCAAAGAAAACACTAAACAAGCTATCAGGAGTTATTCTGAACTTTCAATAATAATAATAATAAAAAAAAAGCCTAGCCCTTGTAATGCCAGAAATAAGCTAGGACTTCACTTTGCTAGCGCTAATACTATTTTACCTTGAATGCAAATGAGGTGGCTGAGCTTTTTCCTCTGGAATTGTGATATTTAACATCGTTATCACACCAAGAAATAAACAATTGTTTAAGGAAGTGGGTGAGACTTGTTCTCAGTGCTACAGTGCTGAGTCAGTCATGCAGAACTAATTTCCTGGCTGTCTCTGAATGCACATAAAGCTGCTCTGTAGCTGCTGCTGACAATGAACTAGTGACTGGAAAAAGGAATCTTAAACACAGTCACATCTCTTGACTGTTAAAATCCTTTACACAAAGCATGCTGATCTAATGTACTCTAGTAAGCAGCATCCTTTTTTTTTTTTGAGTGTTAGTAAAAGAAGTTTTAATACCTGAAGCTGTTGCTAAGTAACCAAATGTTCCAAAATATATCTTTCTTGCTAATAAAACTGGTTTTTCTTTCTGCTAATGAATATACTTACATTGGAAATGCAACACTGGATAATGCATAATGGGAAAAATATCTTAACAATAGAAGATTATCATGCATAACTAAGGATGTCTCATTCATGTGGGGAGCATATTACAAGTCACTTTATCAGAAGATCTCTATTTGAATAAAACTGCCCAACATTTTAGAAGCAAGATGCAAATGGCAGTAAGCTGCCTTTGTATAAAGGGACTGCCTTGTTTCTTTACCTACATCATCATGTGCAGAAAACAAGAACTGATGCCTGTCCTTAATAAATGATATTTAAAGCAGGCTCTCAGATATTTTTGCTTTCAGAAATAAATAAATTTCATAAAATGGTGTTTCAGCACAAAGATCCTCAGAACATAGAAAAATCCCTAAATGATCCACTGAAAGTAAGAGGAAAAAATGAAAGCATTCACATACATAGATTAATTAAGACTGCAGGAAAACAGAAGAGGTCCACAAGTAGCATACTGCTTGTAGCTTAATGTAGATCTAGTGTTATCCTTCCGACAAACTTTAATGGCTGAGAGAAGATGAAGGTGGGAGGAGAGTGCACTCAATTCCAAGTTTGCAGTGTTACAGCCCACACAGGGATGTAAATGAAGATTTGGACACAGGATCTGCTCAGTGAAGCAGAAGGTTTTACTGCCCTCTAGTAAAACACAGTTACGAAACTGTCTTTTAAAATGTATGCATGCTGAGTAAACCTATTCTGTCATTGTTACTGAAAACGTGATTAGTCTTGGATTGTCATCTCATTGTTTCCATAGTCAAAGAATAAAACATTTACGTTCAATCTAGAATGAATTATTTTTGAATTAAGGAAAACAGCAGTAATGAAGCACAAAAAACAAGGTCTCTGTGGCTGAATCTGCATGAACAAATCTCGTGCCAAATTTTCAGCACCGTTATTAGCTAAAGCGTAAGTAGTGGCACTCCGTGGAAAAGAACCGAGTTTTCATAGCACTGTGCAAAAATTCCTGAGCCCTAACGACAGGGGAACTTACCCTGTCGTTAACATTGTACCAGCACTAAATTAGCAGCTCAAGAGTGAGCACAATTTGTGTCCTTCAATTTCTGGTAGCAGCGACTCATGAATGAAATGGCAGCTGAACTCTTTACATGGTGCTTCTATAGCACTGCAGAGAACTGGAAGATAGTTGCAGGGAAGTTGTTGATATTTAAAGGTGCAACACAAAGTAAAAAGATAAAACCCCACAGTTTTCTTGCCACACACACAGCTGTACTGCGCAACACTGTACCACTGGATTATCACTAACAAGGATGACATGAAAGCCTGTGTGAGACTGTCATCTTAAAAAGCCTGACACTGATGGTGATTATTGTAACTGTGTACACTGTGACTTGTTAGGCAGTGCAGTCTCTGCTTCTCAAATGACAGCAGGAAAAGTGCTTGGGGAAAGGGCAGGTGCTAACTGCAGCCTCACAAAGTACCTAGTGCTTTCCTCCCTGCATCTTGGTTTTCTTTCTTTATTTGTTCAGTATTTTTTTCCTCAAATGTGAAGTATGAAACTAGCAGTTTTTTTCAGGAGTCACATGGCCCCTCTGGGAAAATTATATTTTTCAATTCTCAACATCAGTCACTGAAAGGTACGAAAGTCTGTCAATCCTACCACTGTTTTTGTATAAAGGAATGCTCAATCTCCATATACTCATTTATATAGCTTCATAAATATTGAAATGCCTGGGGAAAATGGGGTTGGAAATGGGCAAGTACTTCTAAAGTAAATATAAATTAAAATAAACATGAGGAAATAGAAAGAGTTTATATTCATTCATAGAAAATACCCAAATAGAGGGTACTGTAGCTCATTTCTTCTCCTACCTCTTGCCCTCCTCTGCCAGGTACTGGAAATGTAAGGGCACTGTCTTGTCCAAGGGACACCATAGACGAGGGACTTTACAACTAGTCACTCTACCCTTGTACAATTTCTTAAGGTCAATACATAACTTGAATCTAGACACAGACTAGTCCTTTCTTGTTCATTGCTAGTGGTCTGGGATCACAGAACCACAACTGGTTTCCTGACATTCTTTTCTCTTGAGACCTGCTTAGATGTGGGTGAGAAATCAGGCTCTCAAGTGCTCCAATGCCTTGTTCAATGTAGTAACAGAAGCAAAAAGAACAACATTATTGAAATATTTTTTTCAGCATTTGTTATGACAGGAAGACTCTTGGGTCATTTTCCAATCCAATTTCATGGATTCCTAGAAAAAATGTTCTGGAAAGGGCTGTTGGAGACAGCCTAATGCAAACTCCATATAGAAAGCAGAATCATTTGTACCTCAGTCATTGTTGACAAATGCTGACACTAACCTGTCCTTGAAAGCCTCAAATAACAGCTACTCCAGGTACTCCAAGGTCTTTTCCATCTTCATTAGGTAAGTTCCCTGATGAATCTTTCCTTTTTACTGCTCTTCTGTTTGCTCGCTACTTGACTCTTTCTCATTAACTCCTTGGCTGAGTCCTGCTCCCTTAAAGGTTGTTTTACATTTAACTCTCCTACTGATTTATGCACTAAAAGAATATGGGGAAAAGAAGATATTGTTTGAGCATCCTGGGAATAACAACAAGCTTACTTTATTAAACAACATAGTTTTATTTAAAATACATTTATCTCTCTTCACTTAAACTCTCAAAATAAGAGAACATAATCTATTGTTTTCAATTTGACAGTTGTTGATTTATTATGTATATTTGCATTGGCTTGTGCGTGATGAAGGTATTGCATTATGACTATTTGACATTACATGGTACATTTGGTAGCATTATTTATTATTCTTTTATCAATTTATTCTTACCGTTTTGATACTATTAGCATGTTCGGGGTTTCGAGATATGTGAGTGCTTGAGCAGATTTATTTTTTTGAGTTTTCTGCAATTAGGTAGGAGATATGTGTATGAAAGAAACTTACTCTTAAAATAACTTCCATGGTTGTGAGTGCATCTTAGGTGACTTTATGGTCTTGTATTTCACTTGGATTCTGAAAGGACATACGTACAACGGTGAAAAGCAAAGGCTTCAAAGACACCCCTCAAAATATGTAATACCGCCACAGCTGTTACTACAGTCTTCTTTAGGATTCTTGTTAATGGAGGCAAAACATTTTCCTCATTCCAAGGCAAACATTTCCATTCCAAGTTATGGCCCATATATCTACATGTATTGTGTGGTAACATAAAGAAAAAAAAGATAGACCATAAGGTTTTTCTCAGCTGAAAGAATGATAGATATAAGCATCTAAAGTAAAAAAGTCTCAATTTATTTGAGCTAAAAGTCAGAATTTGAACACTGCACTGATAAAATGTGCTGGTGAGGCTCGGATTTAGTGGCCTAAACACAGAGGCCTGTGTTTAGTTGCATTGTTTTTGGAAGTCACCATCACTTTTGGATGCAGCTCCAAATTTGTATTTCCCTCCCCTTTCCCCCTAAAACAAATTCTGTAAGTAGAATAAGTAAATAATTTAAAAATGGAAGAGAGTCCAAAGAAATTCCAACAATACTTTAAATTGCATTGTGACCACAATGTGGACTGTGTACTTCTTGTCCTTGGAGATCACTGAGTTTCTAAGACCTCACCAACTCAAATTATGTGACAAGAGGATAACTAGATCTGAATGATATACAGGTTTCTATCCATGTGTTACAAAAATATAAACATTCTCCCATTGTGACTCATATGAAATTACAACCTTTGGAATTTTTTAAGAGAATAATACTGCAAGGACATTTTACTCCCCTCCTGGTTGCTGCTTAAGCCCCGTTTTCCTCCCTGCCCACAGAGTATTTGATTCACAATCTTGTCCTCATGCACAATCTCCTCCGTGAACATTTGATGATGAAGGCACTGCTGTGTAAATGGAGAAATACATATTCGCATCTCTGCTATGCCTGATTTAAACCGGAACAGTGATTTTCAGCCTTTGCTCTGTAGACCCCTGTGGTTTGCAAAACAGCAAATAGAAAGGCAAGTCCACATATGCTGTGGAACTGTACAGACCTATGAAATTTTTGAAGGGGTCTGTATCTCCTTTGGGAAATTTATGCAGGTAAACAAACTGAAAAAGACTGAAAAAATCTGGACTAGAAATTTGAACAAGTCACTCTCAATGTGTCTTGGTTCTCATGCTGTTTTGAAACTTGCAGGTTTTCTGGATGAAATTATTTCACTTTATAGGAAGGATTATGTATTCACTGAAGGGGCAGGGCCAAAGGCTGATAATGCCCTTGTCTTTGAAGTCTCTGCGAAAAAATAGGTATAGAACTATTTAGAGAAAGTTGAACAGCTTGAATAGATACTTATCTAGAGTTTAGAGGCTGTTGTATTCTTTTTATTCTTTTTTTTTCCCTTAACTCAACGCTCTATAATAATAAAAGAAAATCTGATTAAAGACAAGAGAATGATGAAAATTAAATCACATTCAGGAAAACGGTGAGACTAAGCTTTCTGTATATTTATGAATCCTGAAAGAATGCTTGGATGAAATCAGCATCACCAATTCACTCCCTTCATTTTCCCCCATACTGTGAAGTCTTTCCGAATCAGTAGCAAAAATAGGAATGAGCGAATCAGTGCAGCTGTGAACATTACAAGATGCACACTCCAACAAACATAAAATGCGTGAATGCCTGGTGAGCATTAGGAAATCTGTCACTATGAACAATTGAAGGTGACAAGTTTAAACAGACCAAGGAATTCCAGTGTTAACTTACTTCCAAACAATACATTTTAAAAATCATCATGATAGCTATTTTTTTTTTTACTCAAGATTAGCTGCATAAAAAATAAGCTCATTTAAATTCTTTTTAGGTAAATGCAAAAAAAAAAAAAAAAAGGATGGGAAAACTCTTAAAAACGTAAAGAAGAACATTTCTGCACTAGTCACTTCCTGTTTTCTAGAACTTTCAAGAACATCTTTCCATACTGTGTGTGTTGGACAACTAACCCAACATTACAGGCTCTCATGGTGTGATGAAGGTGCCTCAGCTAAAAAGAGTCCACAGTTTTCTGTTGAATTCTTGAAATAAAGGGAAAACTCTCTGTTTGAGAAGTCTGCCTTTTTCATCAGTAACTCGAGAGTCTTATGTGTGACTGATTCCATTCTGAAAGAGTTCAAGCCCTGAATAGAGAGCCCATCAGGCAGTTCCATGATCAGCTAGCATATTGGCTGTCCAGCAAAGCAGCAAGCTTGGTGGAGCAACCATTAAAAGCATTAGAAGCAGTTTAACTCCACAGCATTTTGTTCCTTTGTGAGTTATTTTAGTTTGTTTAATTCATGGAGAAGATGAGGGGAAGTGATAATGAGGGCTAAGGACAATGGAACTGTCTTGAAATACTTAATATCACTCTCAGTGGGCAGATGGATGATCTGAAAGAAGGAATAAAAATTATGTTTTTTTCAAAGCAACTCTAAGTTCAGGGAACTGGAGAGATTGCTTCTTGTCTCATCTGCAGGACATTTAAATACTTAGTACCCCTCTAGCACATAACTTCTGCTCATTTAGCTATCAAAATGATTTTGTTGATTTTAGTCTTTAACCTTTAGCCTAAATAGTAAAAATAGAATACCAAGGAAATCTTTGTAATATCTGTGAACATAATAAGGGTAAAGTGTCAGAAAGTAGGTTTCCCTCTTTCCTACCACTTAATATATTCCAGAATAAACTCTTTGTAAATGATCTGTGCACTTTCATATTTCAACTTTCTTACTTAGGCTGCATGCTAGATGGAAGTGCTAACTTTAAAATTAGTCATCCTAATGTGCAAAGCCCTGGAAAATGATGGATGTTTTGAACATAACAGGCTTTACATTAAACTCCAGCACAGATTAGATGAATTGTGGAATTATGCCTAATACTCTTAAAGGGTTTTAGTGATCAAACATGCAGTAGACCCATGCTGACATTAGGTCTAACCCATCTAAGATATACATAATAGAGGTTCAGGGCCTTAGACCTGCAGTTCTACTGGTTTATATTCAAACTTTTACAATGTAAAAATGTTGAGCAACATTACCCATATTCTGGTGTAGTCATCAGTATCTCCAGTGTTATTTCTGGACAGTTCTGAGGCTCTGTTCTGTGCCTGCATTGTTCACATGCCATATGGTGTATGTATCTGCTACAATACTGCGTAGCCCTCACATGTATGTAGACTGGACTGCCACTTGCCAGTTATAGCTTATAGCTGATGCACTAAAAATATTTCTGCCCTCACCATAGGACTCTGACATGAAATCTACTATGATAACATATTATCATAATTACATTTGTAATATTATATTTCTTGGGAGATTTAAAAGCATTTGTTTTATGGGCCACTGATTTGCTAGGGTTCACTTAGCACTTTTTCGCATCAATAGTATGGATTTAATCTCAGAGCTTTAGTCATCTTATCTAAGCTATTATCATAGACTATTTCATAAGATAAGGAGAGGTATCTAAAGCCCATGGCATCTAGGACAGATAAGCTCCTGCCTGAAAACTCCTGTCTCTGCCCAGGATTAGACTAGTCTGCTAAAGTTACATGAGGTGAATCTCATCCATAGTATGGAGGGCAGCTACAGCAGCAGCGCTTCATATCCCTCAATATGGGAAGTGCTTCTCATGCTTGCAGAGGAATCCGAGAGCTTTGGATCCAGAAGTCACTTTGAAGAGCCCAAAATGGTTAAGTACAGTGAATCATGAAAAAGCTGGTAAATTTGAGTTGCAAACAGATTAATTTTAAGCCAGGAACTGGGTGTGAGTTTTCACTGCAAAGGATGAAATTCTGTAACCATTTTTACGAACAGTTAGACTGCAAGAAACAATAGTTAGTTTGATGCTACAGTCTATGTATTTGTATTATTTTAGATGTCTCTAAGCAGTTTTATTGCAGTTTTATTACAACCTTATTATGTAAGGAGGAACAAATTCAAGAAATAAATATGTATTGGGTTTACATGGCAACGATTTGGTAGTGGGGGGCTACTGGTGTGGCATCTGTGAGAAGATACCTGCATCTGCCCCCATGTCAGACAGAACCAGATCCAGCCAGCTCCAAGGCAGACCTGCTGCTGGGCAAAGCTGAGTCCATCAGCAACAGTGGGACCACCTGTGTGACAACATAATTAATAAAGGAAAAAAGCCCTTCTGCACAACAGCAGCTGGGAGGTCAGAGTGAGAATGGTTAAGGTCAGTGAAGAAGGAAAGGGAGGATGTGCTCCAGGTGCCGGAGCAGAAATTCCCCTGTATTCTGTGGACAGGTGATGGTGATGCAGATTGTTTCTTGCAGCCCATGGAGATCCACTGTGGAGCAGAGGATCTCCACACTGTAGAGGATCCCATACTGGAGCAAACTAATATCCCTTAAACGAAGCTGTGATCCTTCAAGAGCCCATGATGGAACTCTTGTCAGGAGCTGCAGTCCATGAAGGAACAGGTTTGCTGTCAGACCTCTGACTCCCTGGAGCACGCACGTTGGAGTAATCTTGTCCTGAAGGACTGCACCTTGTGGGAAAGACCCACGGTGGAGTGGTTCATGAAGAACTGCAGCCGTGGGGAAAGACCCACATGGAGAAGTTTGTGAAGGACTGTCTCCCATGGCAGAAACCCCATGATGGAGCAGGGGAAGAGCATGAAGAAGAAGGAGCAGCAGAGATGTTATGAACTGCCTGCAGCTGACCCTATTCCTTATCCCTTGAGGTGGGGAGGTAGAAGAGTTGGGAGTGAAGTTGAGCCTGGGGAGAAAGGAGGGGGGGAAGGCACTGTTTTTTTTTTAGATTTGTCCTTATTTCTTTTCAACCTACTCTGCTTGAGTGGCAATAAATTATGTATTTCACAAGTCCAGTCTGTTTTCCCCATGACAGTACCATGACAGTAACTGATAACTGATCTCCCTGCCCTTATCTTGACCCATGAGCTCTTCTTTGCATTTTGTCCCTCTCTCCTGTAGAGGAGGGGGGTGATATAGTGGTTTGGTGAGCATTTGCAACTAGTCAGGGTCAACCCATTTAAAAATAATAAAGAAATTGTTTCCTAAATCTGAGACTGTGAAAAATAGTTATCAGGCAGGAGACAGAAAACTAATTTATGGGGAATGGGAAGGAAGTCCCCAAGATGCTACGGCTTCATCTATTCACAAGGCTGCAGCAGTGGAATTAGATGTATGATTAATCATGGTTTAGTTAACAATCTGAATCGGTCCTGATGAAACCAGGTTTATACTTACATAAAAATGTCTGTACATAAGATACACTAGTTTAACGAAGATAAAAAGTGAAGATATACTGACACTGGAGCTAGTCCAGAGGAGACCACGAAGATGATCAGAGGGCTGGAGCGCCTCTCCTATAAAAGAAAGGGGGAGAGAATTGGGCTTGTTCAACCTGGAGAAGAGAAGGCTCCAGGGAGACCTTATAGCACCTTCCAGTACGTGAAGGGGCCGACAAGAAAGCTGGAGGGGGACTGTTTACAAGGGCCTGTAGTGACAGGACAAGGGGTAATGGGTTTAAACTGAAAGTGGGGAGATTTAGATTAGATATCAGGAAGAAATTCTTCCCAGAGAGGGTGGTGAAGCACTGGAACAGGTTGCCCAGAGAAGCTGTGGGTGCCCCATCCCTGGAAGTGTTCAAGGCCAGGCTGGATGAGGCTTTGAGCAACCTGGTCTAGTGGAGGGTGTCCCTGCCCATGGCAGGGGGGTTGGAACTATATGATCTTTAAGGTCCCTTCCAAACCAAACCATTCTATGATTCTATGATAATCCAGGATATGATTATATTATAATCCAGGACAACTTGATGGCACAGATGATGAATTTCAGACTAAAGTAAAACCAAGCCCTAAACAGATATTGAAGGTTTTCTTGATAATTTTCATAAGAAGTTGTTCAGTCAAAAATGTCTGTGGTTATTTCTATATTTTTTCACATTTTAAAACTTCTCATTTTTTATTACTTCTATATTTACCTGCAGTACTCTGCAACTCCTGATCATTCAGTCTGTGTGAGCCAGGGTACACATGACTGTAACATTTGAATAAAGAAATTGGAACATCTGAATTAGACTTCCCCTTGCAGAAACGCTTGTCAGTTACTGAACTGATCCGTTTCCCCTGTGAATTGATGCAATAAGGGATTTTAAACGTATGCTATTGGAGTGCATTTTAAAGGCTGTTATTTCAAAAACTTTACGTACAACTCTCAAATGTATTTAACTTTCTCTTAATGCTGCTTTTTTGGGGCATTTTCCAAAATAAATTTACAATGTAATATCTATTACCCGGTTTACCAGTTTGGAATTTTGTCTATTTCTGACATGCTAAATATTGATAAAACTGAAAGATTTGCTAGGAAAAGGGTTAAATTCTAAAGGAAATTTCATGGCTTTGATCTTTGCACACCAGTCTCATTAATAGAGATAACAGCTGCTAAGAGGAATGGGGGTATGCTCCAACTCCATCTTCATACTGTGAAACAAATTGAGGAAAAGGATTCTGAGGAAATGAAGTAAAATAGGTTGATCTACAGAATATATAATATTGAATGCAATGTCTTATATTACATGTAATATATCACCTGCACATTTTTGCCTTTTCCGGGGATGTCTCTCTTGCAGACCACACCAATCTGCATTACCCTGTAACAGGAAGAGTATGATTTCCTTAAGAGACAGACAGGGGAGCTCTTCGCCCTTTGACATCATGGAAGTAGGTGCTTTAGGAATACTTCAGACAGACAGATGAGATGGATTTTATCCTTTTTCAGAATTTTTTTCTGATCTTTTTTGAGGAGGTTTTCTAATATGAGTGTCAGAAAAGAGAAGTGCTATTTCTGATCTCCATAAAAGAAATGTATGAGTTAAATCTGGCAGTTATTACTATTTCTAGACTGAATTTTGATCTTAGTAGCGTATTGCACTGGGTGTTTTGTAATTAGGTGCCATTAAAAGAGGATGTCTATGAAAATGTTCACAAGGATGGTGGTCAATCTCTGTCAGATTTATTGAAAGCAAATACATTTACAAGTTCCATCATAAATCTAGGTCAAGTAATGAGATTCACAACTTACTTTCCATAAAGCAGTTATTACATTATGCAGGCAAAATGGCATAGTACACAACAGTTCAATGTCATCAGCTCTTCACACAGCAATGAAAACACAAACCACTACTGTTTAAATTTTGATTTATTTCATTGTCATCTAGTAGCCTAAAGTACATGCATACATAGAATATTTTGGCAGAATATATATAAAAAAACCTGATAATTCTCTTATTTCTATTGAAATCGAAACAATAAAATATTAAAATCATATTTAAGATCAAAAGGAAGTATATTTTTAATGTTTCATTTTGAAACGCTGGAATTAGTATTTTGAAACTAATACTACAGTCAGCACGTTCTTACACTGATATTAATACACACAAATATATAGACCCAAGTGATACAGAAGTGTTTCTGGATTCTGTTACCTTTTAGTGAGCAGTTCTATACATGAAGAAATTTCCTTAGGCTTGCTAAAAGTGATAAAGTTTAGACCTTCTTTCCACTGTGTATCCTGAAATAATTAACTATTTAATGTAACTTTGAGCTCAAGGTGAACTTTATAAGTGCTGAGCTAGAGGATAATATTTTCCATTTATCTCAAAACCGTTTAGGTATTTTTTAAAGACCAATTTTCACTTCAGTGTCTGAGGAAGCCACATAACGGTAAATAGTTTTCCTGTGAGCACATTCAGTGCAGAGTAGGAACTTACAGTTCCTCTTCCTACACTGATCAAAAGATTGAGCAATCTGTTGATGTTTAGGGAATTTATATAACTAGTGTGAGATGTGGTTTCAGATTCCCTCAGCTGGAAAAGGGAAATGAAATTGTTTGTTGCTCTTGAAGGCATGCTCTGCTCACAGTACAAGCCAAGAGCATAATGTTCTCCAGAATTCTATAACTCTAATTTATCTTTCTTCTAATTTCTTCCACCTAAACTTATGTGGGAAATTTGGATTAAATTGTGAATTAATTTGAGGAGAAAAGAGTAGATTGTTTAAATGATTATGCTATTGAAGAAGAAATTCTCAAGTATACCTTGGTTCTATTTACATCTGTACTGAATGTTAGGGTTAATCGTAAATTTACTTTGAAGCCTATAACTGATGATCTTGTGTAATAAAAGCACCTTAGATCAACCCTCAACAGCTGTTCATACCTCAAATTCAGCACTATGTGCAATGTCCAACTTCAAGGTAGTGGTGTCTACTGGCCCTTCCTGATGTGTATGGAATTTATCTATATAATGAAAGTTGTAAATGCAGTAAATCCAGCAATGGTGATTTTACAATTTCTTGGTCCATAATTTCTAGCATTCTACAAACTTTTACTTCTCTTTCTTTTGCTTGTGATTGGAGCAAGTGGGGAAAGAGAAAGAAGGTCTGTTCCTAAAAGGACTCTGAGAAGCAGAGTGTGGACCACTGGAGGGTAGACCCAAAATAATGTATGCAAAAATGTGGATTTTGTGTCTTAAATCAGGTGAAGATGACCTTCAGATTATACCCTGGGGTGTGCCATATCACTTGATGGATACTGTTCTTGAAAAGTGTTACTGGTTTACAGTCAAAACTGACTGCTTAGTCCTGTTTAGGTGAGCAAAACAGTCTAAGTGGGGCTGATGTTTACTCGCTATGTGTTCATTTTTGTCATAAATTCAGTTTAATGTTTCCATTGTATATATCTTTTCTGCTCTTTTTGTATTCTGTATAAAGAGAGCACAGAGATAATATTGTGAAATTGAGGTAGAATGTTAAATCAGTTGGTTGATTTTGATATAGTTTCTATCCAGAATATTCTTGGACTCTTGACTTAAACATCTGAATAAAACTTGTATTTTTCCGAAGTAGTTCTGTGTTTGAAATGCTGGAAGCAAGCCACAATTTTCTGGATTCACGGTGTACCACTACAGAGCAATATTACCCTGTCTGAATATATGTTATATCCTGGGTGACCACACAACACAGGTTGGAAGTTCTCCTACAACTAAATTCAAACACAGATCCCCATTCATCACTAAGTAAATATGTCATTTGGATTTAAATCATCATGTCTTTTTTTGTCTTCCCAGGAAAGAAGAATTTCACAACTTGCTAAAGGTTTCAGGAAGCCCCAGAGAAATGACTGCTGTGTTTCATGATAAGGTAGTTTGGACACACAGGATTCATGTGTTGTAATAAACATGATTTGGCTACCTAGATATACACTGCTGTTGGCAGTTTTAATGGCTAAAGGACAGGAGCAACTACAGGGCTCACAAAGTATATGATGACATATTCTCAAGCACATGGTATCCATTCTGGATGTTCCTCTTGTGTTTTGCTGTGGAAAGGATTAAAGGAGAAGAAAACATATTTCTTTGGCTAAAATTCTGCTTGCTCATAGGGGAAAAGGTTCAGAATTATATCCTTTGCCTACTGCCAGAGCATTATACCTCTATAGTTAGAAACTGGTGCCAAACATTGTTTCTCTACAATGTTTATCTCTACATTTGCTTTCTAAAACTACCTGAAAGGACATTGAAAAGGGGTGGGTGTTGGACTCTTCTCCCAAGTGACAAGTGATAGGACAAGAGGAAATGGCCTCAAGTTGCACCAGAGGAGGTTTAGGTTGGATATTAGGAAAAAATTCTCCACTGAAAGGGTTGTCAGGCACTGGAACAGGCTGCCCAGGCAGGTGGTTGAGTCACCATCCCTGGGAGTATTTAAAAGAAGTGTAGATGTGGTGCTTAGGGATGTGGTTTAGTGGTGGTTATTAGCAGTGTTAGGTTAATGATTGGACTTGTTGATCTTAAAGGTCTTTTCCAACCTAAAAGGTTCTTTGATTCTATGTTGTTAATATCCTGTTGCAATGGTCTATGGATAGTAGATCAGAAGTCAATACTGGGCATCTGAAACACAATACTTGTGGCCATTTTTGATAGAAAGTGTTACAAAATCAGAGAAATTTTGAAGCAAGCTAGTAGTTAGGCTTATTCTTTCAGAAGTCCATAATGGGGTAGAATAACAGAAAGTTGACACAGAAGGAACAGGGAAGTAATCAGGAATGTGGCTTGAGTGGAATAAAATGATGCGAAGAATGAGACACAAATTATATCATGGTACACTGTAACCCTTTCTCTGTAGCCCTTGCTGTCAGTTTCCCCATGTTGGTGTTTTAGCTGCTCGTTTAAGGGATCTAGCTTTGATCCAGCCCTAGTTGTGTATCCTTGACTCAGATTGCTGAGAGAGTTCTGAGACTGTCTGTACAGAGATAAGAAAAGTAAAAATGACATAGTGGTAGCACTGCTGTCCTACAATTGCTAGGAGATCAAGGATTCAAGAGAGAAAACACCAACATGAAAAGACAAAATCTTAAATAAAAGAAATGCAGAGGATAGCTGGAAGCTGGTCTAGTCAAGGACAATCAGTAACTGCCAGGTTGGGGCTGACCCATCAGGCCTGTCATTGCTGACAGAGTAGGAGGAAGGCAACATCTCTGCACCCCTGAGGATGGCTCTTAGGAGCCATGGCCACCAAACCTTCCCTCCTCACCAACATCTGCCTGGGTGATGAAAGCCCTTCAGGTGCTGTACTGGAGTGTGGTCACACCAGTGCTTAACCTCATAGCTCACTAAATACTAGTTGTCTTTTATGTGCATTGGCCAATAAGTAATTGCTTTGTACTTACGAGTTACCCATATTCTGCTTGCAGAGTCTTTTTGTGCCAGGCTAATGATGTCCAAACAGACGATAAAAATATTTTGTAAAGGCTAAGAGGTCATTTTGTTATTACGCTGGGAAGCCAACATGCATATTTAAGAAAGTAGTGGCAAAATAGGAAAAGACAATGATCTTGGAAGAAGAGATCTACATTTGTAGAATTAAAGAAAAAAAAAAAAAGGAAAAAGAAAATAAAAATATCACTTTGACCTAGCAGGAGGTACAGGAAGTGTCCCTGGGATGGATGAAGAATCCTTTGCTGCAGCCATTAGAAGAGCTCTGATGCTCAGAGCTATCTGACATTAAATCATGTCAAGTAGAAGAAAACACCAATTGAAAAAAATCATTAATGTTTTTAATTAGGTTGTCTTGAATGCTCATCTGCATTCTGAAAGCAAAGGGCTTATTTCAGTAAAAATCATGGCCAGCTTCTGTAGCAAGGAAACTGGCGGTACTCTAACTGAACTGGGCCCTAAATTTGTTGCTTGGCAAGAGCAGGAAAGTGTTTTGCTCTGGTGTCTGACTCCATTGGCTGTGGTGCTTGATGATCACACAGCCCATTACAATGCACTATACAAGGAGGAATCTCAAAAACATCTTATTGTTGAGCTAAAGACTATAAAGTGTAGTCTTTCTACTAACCAGATTTGTGCTGTGTTGTGATTAATGGTAGTTGTACCAGTCCATGATTACTCATAAATGGTGACTAGAGACTGTGGCTGGGAACCCTGTGTGTGAGTGCAAGAAGGGGAGGACCTCAGAGCTCATGTTTTGAAGCAATATTTAGGCTAGCTTAACACTGAGCAATAAAATGAAGACAATAACATGGAAAATGAAGGCTAAAAATGTTTAATTACTTCACCCTGATCACCCTGCTCCCTTCCAAGTTGGCAAGTAGGAACTGAAACTTGCCAAACACGTTTTATTTTTAAATCTTCTATCCATTGGCAGAACTGCATATTGCATCAGACTTCATAAATGTGTTTTACAATTCTGTAAGGTTTTCCAGCTTATATGTATCTATGTGTTCATGAACACACACTTGGAGAACTGGTGCATGCAGGGGCAACTCTGTCTTTGGGTATTGTGGTCCTCCATCTCCCACTGAATTTTTTAACTTTAGGTAAAATCTGAGTCATGCTTCACCCTTCACTCAGCACAGCAGCAGCGAAGTTATCACCAAGCCCAGCACTCCAGCCCTCTGGAGGAAGTACTCTGCACCCATGCAGTAAGCCATGGAGGGAAGGAATCCCCCCACCCCCAGCATCTTCTACACCTCCAGCTAGAAAGCTCAGGAACCACCCACATGCACAGCATTTTTGTGAGTAGGTTGGATGCTGGTTTAAACACTGCTCTAGGATCTCGTTTAATGTGTAGCAAACCATGCACATACGAGTGAAGTCAAAATACTGACAATAACAAGTAAATGGAGAAATTGCTGAGTCTCATAAAACCTCAAAACCTGGTAGTGGAATCAGAGCCCTGGCACAGCCCTGCCTGACTACCTTTTGCCTGGGAGATGGGCATCACTGCAGCTGCCTACACTTTCATTTACACTGCCCATTTTCTGTGATCCTTTCTACTGCACAAACAACCCTACAAGCAAATAACTCTAATATTTTTTGTATATTAACATTTGAGTGAGTGTGACTGATTTAAATTTGGGGACTGGTTAGTAAGCAATGTATGGCAGTGTCTGATGGCTAGTACCTCAGTGGAGTGTAATCTTATTCACATAATTCAATTATTTTCAGTTACTTTTTCATTTTTATATTCAATGGGAAATAATTAGGGAGAGTAGCTGTTTTTCTAGGAATAAGGTATTTGAATCCCTTTTTTGGGGTGGCACAGATGAATGTCTCTTCATCACTGAAGAGGTTGAGTGAACATTTTAGAAGGATTTGTGTGCACAAACTGTCAATTGCATGCATCCCTGGATGTGCACTTCCACAGAGTGTAACATGGTCCAAAGGTGACAGCAATTCTTTGTGTTACTGTTGTGACTGAAATGTGCCTTCATCATTACTATGCCCTAGCTGACTAGCAGAGAAAGTAAGATGTGTCACAGGCTGTAAAAAAGACCATAACTTTAAAATGAAAAAAAAAAAAAAAAAAAAAAAAATTTAGGAAGGTGGGTTTATTTAGTTAAGCATATTTTTATTTTTTTACAAGAACTAATTATTTATTACCAATATTTGGCACAAAAATACAATCCTACAAAAATAATTATTCAAAATTTTAAACATTTGACAACTACAAATCAAGATTAACAATAGGACCATAGTGATAAAAAGCACAGAATTGTTTTGAAGACACACGTTTTTCTCTCGGCTGAGAAAGGAAATAAAACGTAGCTATGAAATTGATTTTAATTTGAATTTTTAAAAATACTAATGTATGCATGTATATGTATATACATATGACTGTATGTGGATGTACACATGTAGAATCTATAATTTTGACATTACTTTCATTTTTATCTTAGATTTTAATACAATTCCTTTGCATATTCCAACAACCAAAGTATATTACAATCACTTCAATTCAGTATACAATTTATTTTTCAAGTATTTGATGTACTTAATCATGGTTATCTTAAAGAACATGTTTCTTTTCAATACCTGTCAGACTGTGCTCTATAGGAGCAGTGTGGTCAAAAACTCCAGGAAGATTGCATTCCTGTACATTCACATAATATTAACTACGCTAAAACTGCATTTTCTAGGTACTCATGACCCACATGTTTTCATCAGAATTTCTGACAGTTCCTTTTCTGATAATCTTCCTGCAGTGAAGAGAAATATTGGACAATAATATTTATCATTAACAAATTAAATAGGGGAATGAGTGACCAAGGATACAGAATAAAATACTCAGATATACATGAATTGTTACCTTTTGTTTATAACTTGTACTAAATTGGTTTTCCTAGACATAAAGCAAAGTGTTTTGATATTGTGGTGGGTTGTGTGACCCTGGCTGGAGGCCAGGTACCCACCAAAGCTGCTCTATTACTCCCCTCCTCAGCAGGACAGAGGAGAGAAAATGTAACCAAAAGCTTGTAGGTGGAGATAAGGACAGGGAGAGATCACTCACCCATCACCATCATGAGCAAACACCTTCAAACACCTGCCCTCCACTCCTCACTTCTTCCCAGGCTCAAATTCACTCCCATTTTCTCTATGTTATCCCTGCACGTGGCAGAGAGAGACTGGGAATTGGACTTGTGGTGAGGTCATCACATGTTTCTGCCACTCCTTCTTCCTCAGGAGGAGGGCTCCTCACACTCTGCCCCTGCTCCAGCATGGAGTTCTCCACAAACTTCTCCAACGTGAGTCCTTCCCGTGGGCTAATGTTCTTCATGAACTGCCCCAGCATGGGTCCCTCCCATGGAGTGCAGTCCTTGAGGAGCAGCCTGCTCCAGCCTGGGGTCACAAGTTCTGCCAGCAAACGTGCTCCAGCCTGGGCTCCTCTCTCCACAGAACCACAGCTCCTGCCAGGACCCTGCTCCAGCCAGGAGCCTGCTCTAGCATAGGCTGCCCATGAGATCACAGCCTCCTTCAGGCATCCCCCAGCTCTGACATGGGGTCCTCCCTGGGCTGCAGGTGGGTCTGTGCTCACCCGTGACCCTCTATGGCTGCAAGGCACAGCCAACTTCACCATGGTCTGCACTACGGGCTGACAGGGAATCTCTTCTCCAGCACTTGGAGCACTTCCTCCCCCTCCTTTTCCACTGACTGTGGAGTCTGCAGGGCTCTTTCACATATTCTCACTGTCTCTCTGCTCCAATTTATCTTCCAGGTTTTATTTCCCTTGTCAAATATGTTATCCCAGAGGCACTATGACTGTTGCTGCTTCTCTTGGCCTTGGCCAGCAGTGGGTCCATCTTGGAGCCGGCTGGCATTGGCAGGATTGGACCTTTCAGAAGCTTCTCACAGAACCCACCTCTGTAGCCCCTCACCACTACCAAATCCTTGCCACACAAACTGAATACAGACATATTTAGATTAAGAGCATGACTTACCTTTTATGATTTTGAAGGAGCTTAATTTGGATGTAAGGAAACATAAAACCTTGTCTTATCATGAATTCCAGAGTAGAACATGGGAATACTTGGAATCTGTCAAAACTGAGATAGCAAGAAATCCTCATTCTAAAATAAATCGGTCAAGTAGCAGGGAAATTTGAAATGGCATATGATGTTCAAGAAGAAATAATTTTTTTACAAAATCTTGAGTTCTTCCAGGCTTACAGATTAGGGAAACAAAGTAAAGAAAATATAATACAGACACAATATTGAGAAATAATAAACATAGAGTTTTCATTGCTCCTGTTACCAATATTTATACTTCTTTTTGGATGTGGTAGTTTAGGTGGCTTAGAGTGGTTCAAGATTATGCTTAAGAATTCTTTGTAAAAGACTTCTCTTGAGACTTTCAGCTACTGGTCCAAAGTTTGATTTGGTCTACTGTACTGTGCATATCTGACAGTCACATGTAGATGTCCTGGAGACCCAAGGATATTGCAAGTGGCATTAAGAGCTGTGTTTAGCAACTGTATTGACATTTTTGGATAGTTTTTATGAGATTTAACTTCAGCCATTAGAAAGGTAGGCGAAGGATTCAATTCAATGTTGATACCTAAATTAGGTGTCTACCTCTGTCAAGTGGCATATGTATCATTCATGTGCAAATATCTCAGACAACTTAGGACATGTCAAATGGCAATAGGTATCAGGATTCTTAATGAAGCCTACTTGATAGAGACTTAATTGCAATTCAACACACATCGTGATTATTTACCTGCTGGGTTCATTCTGCCCAATTTGTTTATCTGCTTTAGGCTATTATTACCTCTTCTGAAATCACCAGACTATGGAGAAAGTCTGTATAATGAAGACCTCTCCAAACCTTAGCAGTTAAAGATAAGTTTAAGGGTTTAAAACAAAATACTTAGTTTTTAGATAGTTTAAGAAAGACAGGATACAGTCACATTTTCTATTTCTTGTGTGATTAGAAAAACAGTATTACTTCTAGTGGGTCATCATCAGTAAATTAAAAAATTAAACCAAATGTTATCATTTTCTAAGGTGCAAAAAGTTTTCTTTCAAAATTTTTTTTGCACAAAATTTTCATCTCAATAAAACTTTTTTTTCCCTTTGCTGTTCTTGTAGAAAGAAAATTCTTCCTGAAGGCAAAATACCCCCCCAACCCCCACCCCTAGTTATAAGAAAATACTTATACAAGCTAAATGTCTCAAACTAGAAATTTTAATTTTATAATAAACATGTTAATGCCAAGACAGATGATGAGAAATGTCTACTGTTGTAGTGGCTAAATCACTGACACTGTCAAAAAACCGGAACTGCCTCTGGACACTGTTGCTGCTGTGTTACTTCAGAAACATATCAGAAACGGTAAAGTATTCAGTCTCTTATCACACATTAAAAAAAAAAGAGTAATTCAAAAGTCAGAGAAAGCATTATTTTGATTCTGAGCAATTCATTCTTCATTATACTAAAGTCAAGTGTTGACCTTAGATACACATAGAAAATTAAAATTTCTGAGAGCTTTCTGACATGTTTTGCCATTTCTCACTGGTGCAGTGTACAAGGTTATTGCCCTAGCTCTCTGTCCTAAGCAGGCTTTATATCTGTTTCTCACTGCTGCACTTCATAACTGGGTATATGAACTCACACAATTGCTTATTGCAATTATCATCCTGGTCTAGGAACTGCAGTGCCACAGAATAGACATGTTGCCTATTCTGTGTCCCCGCAGTAGGGTAAAAAACGGCTGGGTATTGTAACCTCACTAAATTGCAGCATAATCATAAAAATAACAGGTCAAGCCCCTAGCAGACATCTCATTTTGGGGAAGAAAGTAACAAAAAAACCCCAAGGCATATCAAAGCAGTAAAATGGCATACTATTTTTTTTTTTTTTTAGCAGAAGGATGGCAGAAATTAAACTATATATTGTAGAAGAACAAAACAGATTTTAGTAAATGCCAGATTGTCTTTAGAAAGCTGGTAAGAAAGGTCATTCCCTAGTTCAAACAATTTAAATCTGTAAGTCATACAATTTTCTCATATGTCTTGATAATTATTTTAAATAAGGAGTTTTCATTTGATGAATAACTTAGTTAAATTCATAGGGACTGGAGTTCATCATGGCAAACAAGAATGCTTGAAAAATTTTGATTGACAGAATATTTGGAAACTTGAACTCTTCAATCCCATTCAGACTAAAGGAAATTTCAAAAAGATTTTATTTTTATGTGAAACACAAAATTTAAATTTGAAATTGACTTGTTAAAAGCTATGCTTTTAATATGATTTACCACATTCTCACTATTGTCCTAAAAATCAAGATCAGTTTTCAGTTATTACAGTTAGGGGAATCATATAAGCTCTTAAAAGTCTGTGCCCACAGGTCTTCTGTCCTACCCATACCATAATTTACAACCTATGATCTGCAGCAGCACTCTTTTCAGCTAATAATATCAGTAAAGTAAAGCTGGACTGTCTTGCCATTTTCTTGGAATTTTATGCAATAAGGTTTTATTCATTAAAACCAAAGGGAATAAGGGGTGACTTTATGAAAGATAGATGTCAGTAGAGAGACCTGGGAAACCTGGAAAGATGATGAGGGCTTAATAAGAATAAAACCTCTATACTCTATTTGATTATAGTTATTGTCTTTTATTTTAAAATAACTTCAGTTGAGCAAAAGGACAAAACTACATTATTCACCCTTCTGTTTTAGAAGAGTCTGTTGTGATGGTTATTAATTATGGTTAGTATAATAAACATGCCTGGAAGAAGCACCTCAAATAAATGATCAGACACATAGAAAAAAGAAATTGACCTGTTTAAATGTCAAGAAATCGCACATTTAATTAGCGAGCTTGTTATTTCTCACAAGGAAGATTACCAGATGACAGCATTCGTATTTTAATTAGGAAGGAATACCTTTGCACTCTTCTTCAGGCAGAGTAGGAAATTTGTCATGCAAGCTGATTTTCTCTGCGAACTATTCTGCTCTGACTGTAGGCCCAGACTCTCCCAGCCACAACTGCACTGAATTCGGGAGCATAGATACCTGAATAACCTGGAAAACCTTGGACATTTCCATTGACAGGCAAATGCATAGAACACTATCAAAGGGTCTCTTCCAGTTGAGGGGAAGAAACCCTGTTTTACTGATGACAATAACAGAGTCATAATTTTGCCCATGAACCTAATTTGACTTTGCAGTTTCACAAAGTAGTAGGGGTTGGAAGGGACCTCTAGAGATCATCTAGTCCAACGTCCCTGCCAGAGCAGGATCACCTAGAGCAGATCACACAGGAACAAGTCCAGGCAGCTTTGGAAAGTCTCCATGGAAGGAGGCTCCACCACCTCTGGGCAGCCTGTCCCAGTGCTCTGTCACCCTCACAGGGAAGAAGTGTTTCCTCATGTTCAAGTTGGACCTTCTGTTGTCCAGTTGATGGCCATTGCCCCTAGTCCTGTCACTGGACACCACTGAGAAGAGCCTGGCCCCATCCTCCTGACACCAACCCTTTAGATATTGATAAGCATTGATAAGACCCCCCCTCAGCCTCCTCTTCTCCAAGCTAAACAGACCCAGCTCTCTCAGCCTTTCCTCACATGGAAGGTGCTCCAGGCCCTTCATCATCTCAGTGGCCCTGCACTGGACCCTCTCCAGTAGCTCCTTGTCCTTCTGGAACTGAGGAGCCCAGAACTGGACACAGCACTCCAGGGGAGGCCTCACCAGTGCAGAGTAGAGGGGGAGAGGATAACTTCCCTCAACCTGCTGGCCATGCTCCTCTTAATGCATCCCAGGATGCCATTGGCCTTCTTGGCCACGAGGGCACACTGTTGGCTCATGGTCATCCTGTTGTCCACTAGGACTCCAAGGTCCTTTTCCTCACAGCTGCCCTCCAAGAGAACAGCCCCCAACCTGTACTGGAACATGGGGTTGTTCTTCCCCAGATGCAGCACTTTACACTTGCCCCTATTGAATTGCATTTGATTTCTCCCTGCCCAGCTCTCCAGCCTGTCCAGGTCATGCTGGATGGCAGCACAGCCTTCTGACATGGCAGCCACTCCTCCCACTTTGGTATCATCAGCAAACTTGCTGAAAGGACATTCTAGCCTCTCGTCCAGGTCATTGATGGATATATTGAATAGTGCTGGAACCACCACTGACCCCTGGGGGACGCCACTAGCCACAGGCCTCCAACTAGACTCTGCCCCATTGACCACAATGACTTCACGTCTGTAGAGTTTCCATACTCCTTTGATCTTCTAATTTTATCATTCGAGCTAGCTAGCCATTCCCACTCGGAAGACTAATTCAGAACTCATTTATGGTCATTTTTGTTCCTTATAATTTTAGTTGTATTTGATTGCAGCAGAATGAAATGGCTGCATGCTTCCTTCACCTCACAGCAATATCTGTTCACTCTTTTCTTTCAGCCTCTCTGGTTTATGTTCTTAGCTCACTTCTGAGCTATGTGTCTGTGTTCTTGTACACAGGCAGCTAACAGGCCTTGTGTCCATTCATTTCTTGCCACAGTCTTTGATGGGTTTCACTTTGAAGACTTCAACTTAACTTTGGCTTTTTAACATGAAATTGAATGTTTCTCTGAGTCTTTAATATACCAGGTAGCTTTGATACCAGTGTTCATAATCTGTTGTGTCCATCAATCAAGATTTCTTGTTTAAAATATTAAAAAAACAAGTCCACCACATTATCCTGACGACAGTGGCTATAGTATCCTAGCAACAGCTTCCTTTTGCAGTGAGTTGTTTTTCAAAGGGCTGGTGTCCAAAATGCTTCAAATAGACTAAATTCTCCATACAGTTTCTCTAACTTCATCATTCCTTTTTTATGCAAAATGTCCTTGATAAGTCTATTGTAACAAATAAAATGTCATATAACTTTGGGGAATTTATTTATTTATTTATTTATTTATGTAATATCTGCATCTTTATAGTAATGTAACAGCAAGGAAAAATGGAAGTTCTTCCCTTAGAAAATTCCCTATAGTGAATTGTTTATAGGGAGTTAAGTCAATTAAGGGTTTTCTACAGAAATTATTTCCACAGGATGTGCATTTTTTTGGGATATTCTTTCATAAAACACATTGATATTGGTTTTGAAAAATATGAAAATCTTTTAGTGCTTCTCAAGGAGAGCAGGGTGCCTTGTCTATGCATGCTGACTCTGCTCCAGGGACCTTCTACTCTGCACAGGCGCACAAATTGCAACAGGGCATGCAATGAATAGGAGTCTGGGTGCCTAATTTTTGAGTTCGAACACTACTCCACCACCCGTGTTATGCTGGCAACTATCTTGTAGATGATTGAATCAATGATTAGATATAACCCTCCTCTGACAAGCTAAGGAAAGAGCCAGGGCAGCAGGGCGGAGGAATGTTGCTGTCAATAAGGAAACAGTAAAAGGGAATAGATAGGTAGAAAACAATCAGGAAAAAAAATCTGTTCTTATTTTCTGGTTATATGGAAAACATTAATAAAAATCATCTTAATGCTATATGAAGATCTGTATTGTACTTGTACATTCTCTCTATTACATGGATACTCTTCCACCTCCCAATTCTATAAAAAGTTGTGGAAAATATTCACCTCTATCAAGATTTTAAATAACTTGTGCTATGGTCGTCACAAAATGGACTTTTAAATTTTAGTTAGCTAGGAGTTTTAAATCTTTATCCAGTCCGTTTTAGTCACACAGAGCAGCATAAAAGTAGTCAGACTAGACTTTGAGCCTTAATTGAATGTTTCATGTATTAAAGGAGAATTTATATAACACATAATAGCAAGTCTACAATTATGCCTTTGCCATTTTTTCTGTGTTGCTAATTTTTTGATGTCTCTTGGCTAAGAAAATAAAGTGGGTTGGATTTTTTTCTTTTTTTTTTGGATGCGTCTATGTGTTGGTCAGCACTTGTTGCTCTTGTAATGCTGATTTTGTCAGCGTCAGTTAGAATTTTGTTATTTAACTGTGGAAAATGTCAGCAAACTTGTATAGATAACTTCGGAGTAAAGCAATGACAGAAACCCATTGCATTTATCACTGAGGAGGTAAGAAGGCAGAGACTTTATGGTGATGACCCAATATATCCCTGTGGCAGATCACAGAAATATAGCTTTCCAACAAAGTAGAGATACAAATGATGGGATGGCTAGTACAATGGAATCTTTTAAATACTTTATGCATCTTAAATCATTTTCACACTCTTCGTATTGTTTCTAACATTTTCCTTCGATTTTGCCCTCCTTTGATCATTATTCGACTATTATGTTCCTGAGGGAGATCATAATATTGTAGCACTCCCTATGCTGTGGGGGATATGCTGGGAAAATGAAGAAGAGAGCTGCTGGAGATGTTAAGGAACAGTTCAAAGCCTCTTAGATTTTATGGTCAAAAGAGACTAGTGTGATCATTTACCCTGACCTCTACCGTAAAACAGCCTTGGAAGCTTTAAACCTGTTTTTCATCTGACTGAAAGCCCTATGAGAGGACACTGAGAGTACCAGACAACTGTTGAAACTAACCCTTAGTCAAGAGAATTGCATGTATCTTAATGAGGTTTAGTGAGAAGATGAAGCCATGACTGAGAATCAGACCTAGACTGAGAATCAGAACCAACAGTTGTGGCTGTACTCTAGAAAATGCAGTTTATGTTCCAGCTACCTCCATTTCCTTCAGACTTTATTCCCTGGGTTTCAGAGGTTTATGTTTCAACATTCTTCACACCCTGCGAAGATAGAAGAAAATACCAGACAACTTAATCTATACACACATATATGTTTCTTCTGCAGTGGACTATAATAGAAGTTTACACTAGAATATCTTATTCAAAACATTTCCTGTTTTGTTTCTGTCTGGATGTGATAGCATTTTTAGAGAAACAAAGAAAAAAATAACAACCCTAAACAAACCACAGATCCTCTCTCAACTGCGTTAGAGAGGAAGGCGAGAGAGTCTAAAGAGAAATGAAGGTTTATGAATCTTGCAAAGGATCTGTGAATCTCGTTCTATAGTGCTTTAGGGATAATATTTCTGGTTTCTAACATTGGTTCCTATCTCACAGTCCCTTATCCAAAGACCTCACATGCTGCGCTTACACACATAATGAATAATCAGTGGCAGGGTTAAATTATGCACCACTCACTGCAAATTCCCCAGGTTCCCTTTTGTCGAATTTTACTGTAGTTGGCAACGTTAATGAAACAGAGAATGCATCTGCTGGCATACATGATTGCAACACCTGCTTTCTCAGGATTTGTCCTTAAATGCGTCAATGGCCATAATATTTCTCTGAGAGGCAGAAAGATAACAACACTTTACCCACATAACTGTGGGACCAATGAAAATGTAACAGGTTTTTCCTGCCAAATCAAAGTTAATCCCAGGTCAAACATACACACAGATTTTTTTTTTTTCTTGAGTTCTACTGATGAGGAATGCCAAAGATGTGAAGGTCTTGAAGGACAGTTTAGCTGTGAAATGAGTGTTAAATTAAGAGTTTAAAAATCAGTTTCCTGAATAGAGGAACCTTGCTCACTTTTCTGTGATAACAATACTCTTGGAATTAAGAAAGAGAAATACTCTCCTGAGGTCATGAGTGATAAGAGACAAATGCCTGGAAACAAAGAATTAGATAATAGAAGCAGGGAAATAATTAAAAGTACTATGGAGGTATAAAACATATGCTGCTGTTTTATGGTAAAAATAAGCAAAGAACAAGCTAGTTAGCATTTACATGAAATCCTCAGTAAAAAGGAAGCTAAAGCAAGTATTTTCTCTGCCTAAAAATATCTTTCATTTTGCAGATGGTTACCTTCCTATTCCCTGTCTTTCAGCCATGTGGGAATAGAATAAATGAGAAAGTAAATGAAAAGCAATATAATGAAAAGCTAAAAAAAAAAAAAATTGCCACAAAGCATTATTCTAGTTCACATAGTGTATTTTTTTATAGCCAGCAAACTTCTAAGATTTTTAATGTGGAAAGAAAGTGACACGTAATTTATTATTATGTCAGCAGTTGTTCTGAGAAATTTAAAACTACACAGGACCGAACTGTTCATGGTCTGATTTGAAAATCACCAAAAAAGGTGTGGTTTAGTTACTTCTATAATATCTACTGTTTTTCAGAGCAGCCAATTCCTCTTGCTGTAGCTGATGTGAAATCTGGATGTTCCTAGGGGTGAGATGCTGTAGACATGCACAATGTGAACCAGTCAATTTGTGTTATAGTTGCACAGCAAGCAAGCAACCAAAAAAGAAAAAAAAAAAAAAGACAAAAGAAAGGTCTCAGAAAATCTTGTTCAAACTATTCCTAGGCATCAACTCAGCAGAAAAAGTGTCAGACTGTATGAGTCTCACTATCTATTTAGGTATGCCAATAAACTTGGGTTTTGCTGAAGTACTCCAAAATGTTCTGACTGAGTTTGATCCTAAAAACTCTTGTCTCAAGCATCAGTAATGTTTGGTAAAAATAAAGCCAACTAACCTAAAGATAAGGTTGGAATACAATGAACATAGGCTTCCAATGTATAGGAAAAAAATAAATGCCTTCAAAATAATAACCATCTGAATAGTCACACTGATACACTATTACTACTGAAAGAAGTATGTAATGCTTCTCCACACAGGACACACAGAAGTGTTAAAAATGTTTTATGTGGTGGACAAATGGTCTTCAAAAACTAAGCTGCAACTTTGGCAAAGTTATTTGCTTCAAAAAAATGAATATACTGTCGCCTTCATGCTCAAGGGAACATGTATTTCACAAGAGTCTACTGGCAACTGCTTTTATGTAACATTAATGTTCTGCAAAAGTAGCACAACACATTGCTAATAAACAGCAATGTAGTAAATGTTTTGTATGCACACAGAAGAAACAAAGTGACACATAAAGAAGAAAATAAACCTAACATGAGTATTTTCAAATTTAATCAGGTCAACAGTCTTACTGTGTTTGAGTTTGGGTGCATCAAAATGAAAAAGTGGGTTTAGTGGCTGGAATACAGAATTGTGAATCGGAATACAGAATTAAGAATCAATATTCCTAGGTTTTATTCTCTATCATTTACTTGTCGTGTGACTGTGGGCAAATAATTTGAGAGCTTTGCACCTAAGGTTGCTCATATTTCAAATGAGATATTTACATGATTTATGAGGACGTTGTAAGGCTCCACTCAGAGAATATTTGTAAAGGTACAGACTAAGAGCTACTAGAAATGTTAGATGTAATGACAGTAATATGTTGCCATGGGCAGCTGTAAACATTTCTTTATCTTAATAACAGGACCAAATTGTGACTGTCAAGTATGTCTTTATGCTTCCAAAGGTGGAAAGCTATGTCACCTTTTTTATCCAGTATAAAACTGGCTTCCTATGTTGTGGTATAAAGCAGAAATTCTTTGTAATCCCAGGTGCACTGTGGGACTGCACATGCTACTGTTTTGCTATATTATTTTCAGAAGTCGTCCTTCGGGAGGAAACAGCACACAGGAGCACCAATGAACTGAAAAGAATGAAAAATATAAAAAGACAAATCTATGTTGGAAGGCATTATAGCAAAAAATATCTCTGCTTTAAATAACAACAACAAAAAAAAGAAAAGAAGTCCCTTAATTAGGGTGATCTATGATGAAGCTATAATTTGAATAAATGAGAGGAACAGCCTCAATAGCAGAAGATTCATTATTTTGCTAAGAAGAAATGTTTGTTCTCCCGTTAAAAGCAACCTCACCTTTATGACTGATAGGTTAAGAAGAAACTGGCTGGAGAAGCTCAAGTGATCCACCAGATCACTGTGTGCTTGGCAGGGAGATACAGATTTGTCCTGTATTGTCAAGAGCATCTTTATAGGCAAAAGTGTTACCCATTGTTAGAACCTGGTAAGGTAGTTAAGGAAGTAGAGTATGTGCTGTTTTAACATACCAGATGAGAGATGTCCAGTGAATCAGAATTTGCCTATGGAAAAGCATCCCCAAAGAGCTATTTGAAAAGTCACTAGGGATTCTAGCAATGGCACAGTCTATGTTCATAGCTCCTGTCTGTGAGGTGGGAGACAGTAGCCTTATCTAAGTAGGTAGAATGGGTGAGGAATTAACACATAATTACAGAATGGCTGGGGTTGGAAGAGACCTCTGGAGGTCATTTGGTCCAACCTCCCTGATCAAGCAAGGCCACCTAGAACCAATTACTCAGGACCATGTCCAGATGTTTTTTGAATATCCCTAAGGTGGGAGACTCCATAACTTAAAAAGACTACATAACCTAAAAAGTCTGTTAAAGGAAAAATTAAAAAAGCTGTGTTAAAGGAATAAAAAAGGACAACTGATATTCTGATACAAGAGACGCAAAATGAAGCCTACATGTTACATGGTCTAAAGAAAGATGAATACAATTTGAAGATGCATGTGTCAGAAGCTGGAGGGTTGCTGCAGGTACAATGAGGACCTAGCCTCCTGGTTTGATAAGAACTTGCTTTTACACATATAACCTTTCCTTTAGAATACATATGCCCTTTTGCCTCTCCTTGTTATTGGGTCTGGCTTTGGTTTGAATATGGTATAGCATGGTGAAAATATTGTTTTTCAATACCAATTCTAAGGTAAAAATAAAATGTATGTTGTGTATTGCTTCTTATATGTCACAGATATAATAATCCTGTAAGTGGTGTAAAATCCTTATGGCTGAAGCCTTTTTTATTAAAATAGTTGATAATATTTTTGCAAGTGAAAAACATTGCAATTGTGTTTAAAATTTTAGTGTTCTTGACAGAAAAACCTCCAGGAGAAGTGACTACTTGCCTTACATGTTCTACAATCATTGTACTAACATATCCCTAAATGTCAGATAAAATGTTTTCATAAATAATATATACAACTACATATTTGCCTTAGATATCACCTTTTAAAATTCTGGTAGTTATTCACTACTTACTGGAGAAAATCATATCTCTCTGAGTAGATGTTTGAAACTGGCAGGCAGGGGGTTTCATTGGTTTCAGTTAAACATGAAGTATAGTCAAGATACGCTTTCATATGCATACTTTTCTTTAGTTTTGGTGTATGAGACCAGAGAATAATTTTTAAGCTTAAATAGGAGAGAAATATTTTTTCTCATTATCATTCATTATATTGTATTATTTTCCCTATGCCTTAGGGAAGATGATAGAATAATCACATACTGTTTTTGCCATGCTCTGGTCCTTTCTGTACTCATGTAGGTATATGATCTCATTAAAAAATTGTTACTCACTACTCATGGAAATAAAGCAAATTCTTTACAAAGGTTAGACCCTCCTTCACATATGAAACTTACCCAATAAGAAACTGCTTTGCCATGCTTTGAAAGACATGTTTTTCAAATATTTTAAAGTTTTTAAATAAACAAAACCTATCATGACAAGTAAAATGTAGATTATTAAGCTGGGTGTACAGCTTAGCCAAGTAAATAGCTGTGGGCTTTCCTAAGACAAGGTCTTTTTTCTTCATTTTATTGCAAGTACATTTACAGTCTCAAAATGTCTTTTTCCCCTACATTACATAATGAAATACAATGGACACCAATATATGTGACTTATAATTGGCACCGATTAAGATCAAGAATGTAGTCAGCTGTCTCAGTTGCTAAACAGTAGCTTGTTAAGCCATGGAAATACAAGTGCATTTGATCATATGATCATACCCATAATATTTTCCAAAAATATGCAGCAAAAATTCTACATTGAGTAGATGAAACCTTAACTGCATAAACATTACACTTGCAGGGTTATTCAATTTAACACTTTAAAAATCCCTGTTGAACAATTATTAACAGATTTTTTAAAATACATTTTATTTTGCTGACAGGTGGTAAATTCATAAAAGATTGCTTATTACAGCTTCACCGTCACAGAGAAGTATTTGAATTGTGTTTTAATAATATTGAACTGCTTCCTCACCACCTTAAGCTTGCTACGGATCATAGAATCATGGAATGGTTTGAGTTGGAAGGGACCTTAAAGATCATCTAGTTCCAACCCCCCTACCATGGGCAGGGACACCCTCCACTAGACCAGGTTGCTCAAAGCCTCACCCAGCCTGGCCTTGAACATTTCCAGGGATGGGGCATCCACAGCTTCTCTGGGCAACCTGTGCCAGTGCCTCACCACCCACTCTGTGAAGAGCTTCTTCCTGATATCCAATCTAAATCTCCCCACTTTCAATTTAAACCTGTTATGCCTTGTCCTGTCAACTACAGGTTGCAAACCCTCCCCCCACGCTTTCTTGTAGGCCCCTTCAGGTACTGGAAGGCCACAATAAGGTCTACCCAGAGCCTTCTCTTCTCCAAGCTAAACGAGCCCAACCGTCTCAGCCTTTCTTGTAGGACAGGTGCTCCAGACCATGTCCTTTCATTAAAAGTCTGTGTGACGAAATCTGCTTAATTCTGTTTCTCTGATTCTCCACACTTTTGTGTGAAAGTTGATGACAGATGAGTGGCTAACAGTAAAAAGTGGTCATAGTACACATTTTAATCACCCTTGCCATTTAGAGTGAAATTTTTCTTACTATGACATTCATGAAGATCCTCATGGAAGTTTACATATACAGTATCAATTTGACCTCTGTGTAACCCTGGGGTGCTACAGCATAAATAAACATATCCCACTGCTTGCAGAGTGTATTTTTGTTAAGGGAAGAAAAAACAAAAACAAAAACCCAAGTCGAGCTCCTGAATTCAGAAGTTTTCCTGGGATTGCTTCTTACATCTAAAGCTGTCACTGATAGTCATCTGAAACAAAGATTAAATTCCTAAAATATTTCCTAACACTATTGTCTTCCTGGTTAAGAGAACAAAGGAATTAAAAGGAAGTTACTAAGTGATAGCAATATGGAAAGATTTCTGCATTTGAGAAATCACATAGAAACAATGTGTACCTTATCAGCAGCTGTTCCAGATGATTAAAATGGGCATAACTTGCATCAATAGGTACAAAGCTGTTGAAGAACACAGGTATAGTGTGTATAGATTAAATGACAGCATTCTTCTAGGTTCAGATTTAATGAAAACAGTTTTAGTATAGGAAATTTACTTTTGTATTGATGCCTGCAAGCCCCTGTCTGTAGGTATGTTCCATTTAGGTGGCACATGCCACATGGCTGATTTTGATAGAAGTAGAGGGGTATATCTACAACAACAACTACATTCACCAGGGAGAAAACTCAAGCACTGAACCCTTGTCTGTCCATACTGCTTAATTGTCAGTTTGCTTCCCAGCTGTCTTCCAGACCACAACAATTAGCTCTCTGCCAGACAAGGGCTATCCATGTATCTCCATTTCCTTCTAAAAAAGAAGCAAAGCAAAAAAAATAAAAAGCAAAGAAAAAAAAGCTGTCACAGAAGAGTCTGCACTAGTTTTGGCTGCTCCTTCCTTCCATAGTGCTGCTCTACTGTGCCTGTAACACATGCTGGAGCACCCAGCATGTGCATTGTTTTGTGTTGGAAATGCACAGCTCTGGTGGCCTGCAACACACTTTTCATGTTGTTTCAAGCACTTTGAACTGAAAAAGCATAGGAAAAAAAGAAAAAAACCCCAAACCAACCACTTTAGGGGACACCATGAGGCACCAAAGGAGAGCCAATTGCCATGGGCTGTAGCCCAGTTTGCTCTAGAGCATGGCTAATCCTAAACGACATGGGTGGGAGTCAGTCTAAGCTGTTTGGCCTATGGACCAGGGACACTTTCTTGACATCTTGCATTCAAGGGTGTGGAAATTACTCTTATAGATGTATGAGACTATCCACTCCACTTTTTCTATGCTATTTCTTAGAGAAGGAGCATGGCATATTTCTGAGAAAGAGGCCATGCAGATTAACTGTAATATTTTTTTTCTTCAGAAATTATCTGGACTTTTTTCAGAAATGAAATAAAAGAGGTTTATTTTTCTCTTCCAGGAAAGAGTACATTTATTCTAGATTTCTTCCTTAATTTCAGATGTTTTTGCCCTCACCCATTGGCACCAAGAAATATTAAAGTAAATCCATCACAGATATATTCTGAAACTATTTAATCCCCCTATTCTCACTCCCTGTAGAACTCTGGTCAAAGCCCTTGATAGCTAAATTAAAACTACTGGCTTTGCCTGAACCACACAAAACCTTCTTAAGGTCATATCATGGGTTAAGTCTGATAGGCAGCTAAGCACCACACAGCCACTCACTCACTTCCCCTGCAGCAGGATGAGAATCACAAGGATAAAAATGAGAAAGCTCGTGGATCAAGATAAAAACAGTTTAATAGAGAAAGCAAAAACTGTGTGGTTAAGCAAAGCAAAATAAGAAATTCATTTGCTACTTCCCACCGGCAGACAGATGTTCAACCATCTCCAGGAAAGCGGGGATCCATCACACATAATGGTTACCTGGGAATACAAAAGCTGTAACTCCCAGTGTCCCCTCTTCCTTCCTTCCTCTTTCCCCCAGATTTATCGCTGACCATGATGTCATATGCTATGAGTTATCCCTTTGGTCAGTTGCGGTCAGGTGTCCCCCCTCCCAGCTTCTCATACAGCCCCAGTCTGCTTGCTGGCAGGGCAGTGTGAGAAGTGGAAAAGGCCTTGATGCTGTGTAATCACTATTCATCAACAGGTGAAACACCACTGTGTTATCAATACTGTTTTCATCACAAATCCAAAACACAGCGCCCTACAAGCTATTAGGAAGAAATTTAACTCTATCGCAGACAAATCCAGTACAGATAATTTTTTAATTTTTCTTTAGAGCTACATCTTTCATTCCTCAGATACAATTTGCGGTCCTAAAACCAAATGTACACCAAGTCAAGGTAATTCTTATTGCTTTAGGAAGAGAGCATGTTTGGATAAGTTAAAGGTAGGCAGTAAAGAAATTTTATTAGACAATATATGTAGATTTACTGGGGTAGCATTATAGAAACAACAATTTAGTTAGAATATATGAAAAATGAAGCATTTTTGTGTAGAATTTCGATAATTACCGTATGTTGCTGCGTGAGAAATTGTTCGAACACTTTAAATTAAATGAAAATACACTGTTAGGGAGACAGCAGAAGAAAACAGAGTAAGAGAAAGAAAAGCTGCGCTAAAGCATACCAAGGGCCTTTTGAGGAAACAAAGGTGAAATCACTAATTGAGGAAAATAGCCCAGCATGGTCCCAGCTGACGTGGTTAGGTATACTGTTCTCTAACCAAAATCTGAGGTCAAAGAGAATATTATAACCTTGATGATACATGCCTGAAGGAAAATGTTAAAGTAGACTTCATCAGAATGAGGCTGACACACAGACTATATAAGACAAATAATAATGTGAAAACATGCTGAGAGTGGGAAGTAAAAATTCTGCCTCTAAGGTGCAGAGGTTAACATGGATAAGGAGAACCTATATTTTCCAGACTTTGGCTGGCTCCTTGAGCTGTTATGAAAGCTCTGTTCAACTGTTAATAGTCTTTTGCATCCATTCAGGCCTAAGTCAGACAACTGGATCAATCTTATTCTGAAAAGATGTGAGGATATGGGAAAAGAATAAAACAGATGATATAAAATCAAACAGGATTGTAGAAGTTCTATGTTAGCTGATAGTCCAAGCTGACAAATCATCATCTGGGACGCTTAAATGAGAATGAGCAAAACATTAGAGGAAGCATTCAGGTGTGTAAACAATGACTGTCTCCTGCCTGACCCCTAGTTGCCATCCCAGAAGAGCAGGGGTCTCCCTGCAGATCTGTTGCCCCTTCTAGCCCCTTGGGGAATTACACACCTGAATGTTTCAGATGCTTCAGTGCAAGCTAAGTACATGCTGCTAGGTATTTACACAGCTGAATCTCTGCCCAGGAGACATAATTTAGAGAGCAAGACTGTCTTGCCAGTAAAATAAGAAATCTAAAGTGGTTTTTCCACCTGTGATTTATGTATCTGATATTTCATTTAACTTTTTTATTTAAAAAAACAAAGCGTGGTCACCAGGTAGTCTACATCTATATAAGTTGAAAGTCTATCCCTCAGCATATAGAAAATCTTATTTGCTTGAAGTATGTTTATATTTTTGATATTATATTTTTATTGCCATCAACAAATTAAGACTGCAAAATTTTTATTCAACATATATATAGAAAGCAATGGTTATACTAGAAGAAAATACAATCTATCCAAGACCAACACATTAGATCTTTCTTATTCTCAGTAATCTCTCAGGATTTAGCAGGTGAAAAGTCTGATTCAGTTTCATGAACTTGTGTTTAGTGCCATTAAACACAATCTAGAATATCTTACTTAGCCTTTTATTTTCAAAAGTTATCATGCATTTTGTCAGAACTACTAGAATACCTTAGCCTATATTTTCGTGACGGTTACTAGCTCTGAGGTTTTCGGGAGGAGGCATCCAAGAAAGTTCCAACTTCCTTTTAATAAATCCTAAATAAGCAAAAGCAAACATCTTTCATGTCTGTACTAATTCTTGCCCCCTCTTCTGCCCATCACATTCTACGAAGAAACAAAAAATAATGATGCATTTCTTCTTACAACTTCTTTCCCTTACCACTCTGTTTCCCACCCCTTATTTTTGCTTCTTTTTTGTATGGTCCTGTACTTTTTTTTGGGGTGTGTAAGACATTTAGGCTCTAATTGTTCCTTGGAGAGCTGTGCACAGAAGGAGCGTACAGCCATATGGTTTCTCTCTGTGGCACTGCTACACAGATTACAAGCTCTTCATAAGACAAGGCATACAAAATGAACGATCTCCTTGAAACATTTCAGAGAAGATTTCAGAAGTATCAGTATAGTGCAAACTGTATACAAGTTGTTTAATTCCTTTACAGTTACTAATATACACATCCACATATACCCCCATAAAAAAATGTCTTCCAAGAACAAATCCTCAGGGTCAACAAAAGACACTTGGAAGCAGCGTGATAGTGTTATCACATTCACAGAATTAGAGAAGGTTAGAATCACTGAAGTTGGAAAAGATATATAAGATCATCTAGTCTGACCACCAACCCAGCACTACCATACCCAATAGACCATGTCCTCAAGTCCCACATCTACACGTTCCTTGAACACCTCTGGGGATGGTGACTCCACTTCCCTGGGCAGCCTGTTCCAGTGCCAAACCACTCTTTCAGTGAAGAAGTTTTTCCTAATATCCAATCTAAACCTCCCCTGATGCAACTTCAGGTCATTTCCTCTTGTCCTATCACCAGTTACACAGGACAACAGAACAGCACACACCTCCCTACAACCTCCTTTCAGGTAGCTGTAGAGAGCGATCAGGTTGTCTTTCTCTTAGCGTTCCACTGTAGATAGAGTTCTTTTCCCTGATTATAGTTTTGAGTGGGACAAGTGGATATGTATTCATTTCAGAAACAAGATTTTGATAGCAAAGTAAAAATTGCTTATATCATAAAATAAAATAATGCAGAGATCATGTTTTAAAGATGGGCTAATGTTTTACTTCTCCAGCAAGTTTCATCAGTTTTGTAGTCAAAATCTTTCAAAATTAGGTTTAATGGTAAGTTCTCATAGCAACATTATGGTGTTTCATTTCTACATTACTGATCATGTTTCCTCATCCAAATATGACAGCTGGCAGGTAACCTCAGTGAAGGTTGTTATTTGTATGCCAACTAGTTGCATATTTTGCGAGTAATAGTTTAAAGAAAGACAATAAAACATTGATTTATTTTTTCCACTAAAAATGGAACTGCAGAATGTTCCAGAATGTAATTGCTCTCAAGAATTAAATTAGTCATTCACAAAACCCAAGAAACATTGTTTCTGACCTCATTACAATAACAAAGCTATCTAATTCTTCTACCAGTCTATGTGCCAGAATCTAATTTGGATGTCTTTAATCTTCCAGGATAAAAAGGTTTAATATTTGAGTAAACAGCTTATAAATGATATCAGTCAAAGAATCTGCAAGGAATTTTACAATACTCTCTGTTGATCTGTCTTCCATGCTTTCTGTCTCAGGATAAATCACTTACAGTCCTTGCCACAATGTTTTCACACTTCAGTAAATGATATATACATGACTTTCGCTCTGCCAAGTTTGTACAATATTGGGAGGTAATATATGATTTCTTTTGAATAACATTAACCTATCCGCTTTTCTTTTTTTTGCCTTCTTTTTTTTTTTTTTTTTTTAGCACAGTTATTAAAATAATGTCTTAGGCTAGAAGTAGGAGATTATGTGTGTTCATGCTAATTGTATGCAGTCTTTTGATGTGCCCACATTAGACAATCAGGAGATATTTGCCCCAGACATAACCCTTGAAAACCATTATTTCTCAGAATACATCAGCATATTTTTGGAATATATTTGGAACATTATTTTACATAGTGTTTCATATTCCCCTAAATAGATGTGTTACAAATAAACTAATGATATTCACATATTTATCTGAGTGGGTATGTGGACAACATCACAGAAGGCAATGAAAAGTTTTGGGAATGTAGATGCCTAAAATAGTCCCATTACAAAAGTCTCTCCTTTGAGTTTTATTCCATTTTTTATTTATTTGTTATGTCATTTATTATTTTTATCATGGCAAAATTTGTGTTCTACAATTAAGATTTAAGTTAGGCACTCCATTTCCAGTAAAAAATATTTACAATAAAATATAAAAATACGTCAGCAATGGTAATAGTAATACAGAATGGGGATCACAAGTAAGAAATTATGCATTATTGGTTTGCCTGCTAGCAGTATCTAAGACATACAGATGTACTTTCAAGACAATTAGTAAATCAGAAAAAAGCTGGACAACAACATTACAGTTATACTTTCACAGGTTCTGGTAATTTACATTTACCTTTCACAAGTATCTGTCTGCTAAGATCAGTTTTTGGTACATTTTGAAGCATGCATCTAAAATACTGGAAAGCTCCTAATGTTTGAGTAAGTACTGAGAAAGAACAAGATAGAGGATCACATCAACTACAGAACCAGTATTCTAGATAATAGTTTAAAACAAACAAAGAAACAAGTAAACAAAAATGGTATGCTGAATGTGGGACTGTGTGATAAGCCAGGCAACAGGCATTCTACTAAAGTGAGTGAGTACTGCTCTGTAGGAAATACATTTTGTCAAGCAAATCTGATGAAATTTTAAAATTCTTTCAGATATTAGTAACATACTGAAGACTTCTGTGTTGTAGTTTAACTCCAGTAAGGTGCTAAGCACCAAGCAGCTGCTCACTCACCTTCCCCTTGCCCCAGTGGATGAAGAAGAGAATCATAGGGTAAGGTACAAAAACTCATGAGTTAAGAACAGTTTAATAATTGAAAATAAATGAAAAAATAATTATACTAGTAATACTAAAAATACTATTAATACTCATATTCCTACTACTAATATGTACTTAAAATAATGGAAAAAAAATAATGATGCAACTGCTCATCACCTGCCAAACAATGCCCAGCCACACCCCAAGAATGAAGAGCCAGTCAGAGGAACAGTGAGCTAGAGCCTGAGAGCCCCAGGAACCTGACCCCCAACCCACTCCTCCCAACTCCTCCCAACTCCCAACTGAGCATGAAGTTTTATGGAATGAAATATCCCTTTGGTCAGTTTGGGTCAGCTGTCCTGGCTGTGTCCTCTCCCAGCTCCTTGTAAAGAAGCTGGGAACACGGGTGCAGTGTATAAACTGTAAAAGTCTTTCTCTTGATATAAATATTGTTTGGCAGAAACTAAAAACTTAAGTGTATTTTCAATATTCTTGTCGGCATAAATCTGAAATGTAACCTCATACTAACTGCTGTAAGGAAAATTATCTTTATCCCAAACAAAATTATCACATTCTCTTAATGGATAAGCAAGAAAATCACAGCGATGGTTTTGTTGCTATATTTGACCCTGACAAGACCAGAGTATTGCATATATTCATAGAATCATAGAATGGTTTGGGTTGGAAAGCACCTTAGAGATCATCTAGTTGCACCCCCCCTGTCATGGGCAGGGACACCCTCCACTAGACCAGGTTGCTCAAAGCCTCATCCAGCCTGGCCTTGAATTCCTAGTATGCATTCTTCTTGTCTATTCAAGACAAAGTTAATTGCAGTTATAAATTTCTTCACAAGGACAAAAGTAGATATGGGTGCAAAAGGACTCACTGATTTTTTTGAAGAAACTCATAAAACAATCTAAGAATGGGAAGTTCACTCAAAATAAGAATGTAGGCACATTTGTAACAAAGACTGAAAATACAGAGAACTTGGCAAAGTGGTGGGTCCTTTCTACATCAAAATGGAGTTTTCCAAGTGATAAGTTTTAGCTCAATGTGCAATTTGCAATAGGTAAGCTGAAGCAATTGGATACAGTTAGGCAGTAACCATGCGAAATTTAATAGCCTATAATATACATGAGCTAATAGTCCGTTGTGGTATTAAACATAATCAAACCATGAGAAGCAATGGTCTCATCACAATAGCTTTCTCATCCACAATAAAATATCTTGAAGAAATGACTAATTTTTAAGTTAAGCATTTCAATGCAGTTGAGTCAACAGTACATACATCCTTAAAAGCACCGATACAAAAATAAATTAAAAGAAATTATTTGAAATTTTATTGAAAATTTAGAAGAAAATACTCAAAATTAGACTACTTTGATTAAGATATAGATTAGCAACTGAATAAGGACAGTATGAACATTTATGCATCTATAACAAGGATTATTTTAATTTCAGGTTTTAAAATATTTTTTCTGAAGTAATTGATTTCCAGATTAACTTGTCATATGTATTTTTGTTCAGACACAAAGGCTCAGAGTGCAATCCAACACCCACTGAAGGCTATTAGAATACTGTTAGAACAATAGACACTGTATCAAACATAGAAATTAAATAAAGTGACAAATAATAGGGTAGGAGGAAGCAGTGGAGGAGAAAATTCAGAATAAATATACAATGGATTATGACTACAGTACAATTAGTTTGTGTGTGAACATTTCAATATACACCAAAAGGCTATTTATGACAGACCTATTGTGAATATGACAAATTTCTAACTTTTTTTTAATACATCTCTGAAATGAAGTAATAAAGTTTTATAACCTTTAACAAAGGAAATATGTATGTGACATGCTATTATAGCTGTCAGACAAGTGTCCGACAATACAAATCCAGCAATTTTATAATGCATCAGAAATAATTATTAAAAGTAGCTATGAAATAACCCCCAGAAATTGTTTATTTATTAGTAATTGATCAATGAAAACATTTAGAATTGAAATGTGAGATATGTGAAAATTTACAGCAAGTGCATGTATATCTGACAAACATTCATTCTTTTCATCAGAGAAAACATGATCCCTAGTGCTATAGGATTTGTTAAATAACAAATGTGGACCTATCAGTGTCCCATTGCAAATTCAAGGGATAGATTTACTATAATTCCTTCAATTTAATTAGAATGAAAATTCTTTTTTCCATTTTTCCTCCTCACCCCTCCCTTTTTTTTGAAGTGACTAAGACATGAAGTAGAAAATAGCTGTGTAAATGGGTTCTGTTCATTTCCTACTTGAAGAGACAAACACTGTCTTCTCAGCTTTTTTTTTTTTTTCCCCTTCATATTATTCTCTAAAACAAGCAGAAGGAAAAGTAGGACAGTCTTTTGTAAAATGGTGATGCCAAATTTAACAGTCTCTAGGCCACTATGATGGCAATTTCCATCATTGGACTGAATGAATGGTTGAGAGCAGAAAGCCAAAATCTGTCTAATTTTCTGGAAGCTCACTGGCTTTCAGCATCTTAGTTCTGCTGCTCTTTCTGCTTCTTGTAATTATGAAGAGAACTATCAACTCCAGTCACACTGTCCCCCCAGATTCCCTTCTCTGTAGTACCTCCATACAGCAGCTTGGTGAACTGTGAGAACTACAGATTTCCATCAGAAAACAATGAAAGCACCGTTCTCCAACCTATCCCGGCAAGGACAGAGGACACTGGCCTAAAGTTATAGCAAAGTAAGAGTACGAGCAAAACATTACAGAAAAAATATTCTTTCAGAACAATTTCTCCTAATGTGAAGTTATTCTTGAACCATGTTTTGTCTTCTGCTATTGTGGCAGTTAGAAACCTGGATTATTGCAAGAAATAAGTGTGCACACCAACGAACGTATACAGGCATGTGTGTATGAATGTGTTATTTGCAATTCCAGACCTACACTGGAGGCACACAATACAGATAATATTTGGTAAAAAAATAATGGAAAGTTAACACGGTGTTATGGTTTAACCTTGCCTGCAATAAGACACCATGCAGCTGCTCGCTCGCCTCCCCCACTACTCCAGAGGAGGAGGAGAGCTGGAGGAAAAGACAAGGAAGGTTATGGATTGAGATAAGAACAATTTAATAATTGAATATAAATAAATATTTTGGTGACACTAATAATATTAACAGTAATGCTAATAGCATGTAATGAAAATTAAACAATGATACAACTACTCACCACCCACTGACCGATACACAGCCAGGTTCCAAGCAGAGAGAGTCAGAGTCAGAGAGCTGGAGTCTGAGAGCTGGAGCCCAAGAGTAATCGCAACAGAGTCCAAGCAAGCCCCATGAACACGAGAGCAACCAAGAAAGCCAACTGACCCACCAACTCACTAATAAATACACTAACAAATGGGCTAAATGAACAAGCTACCTAACAAACAAGTGAGCCCCCTGGCCCACTCCTAACTTATGTACTGAGCATGATGTGCTATGGAATGCAAACTCCTTTGGTTAGTTTGGGTTTGCTGTCTGAACTGTGTCTCACTCCACTGCCTGTAGTGACAAAATTGGGAACACAGGTGAAATATCAGAAGCTAGAAAAAGCCCTTGAGTTAGTGCAATCAGTCCCCAGCACCAACTGAAAAACACCTTATCAGTAGTATTCTCAACATACACAGACAGAGGAAAACCCGATGAACAGCAGAGTAAACCTGATTAGACCATAAAAGCAAAATTCAAATGACTGATGCAAGGGTCATAATGATCCCAAATGTCCAACTAGTGAAATTCATCAGAGACAGCAGTTTCTCTAATTTATCCAGTCCCTAGCAACACTCTCAGCAACATATTCCTTTACTCATTCAAGTGTGCTCATTTATAATTTTTTGTTTTGCTAGCTGATTAAAATACTGAGTATCAAAATTGGCACTGATTCAACCATCACAGTCCATTAAATTAGGAGATGTGGACTGTGGTAGGAAGGCCCATGTGGTCAAATAAAATGTTCTATTTATCAAATCATACCCTGCTGTGCTATTCATTTGGTAATAAAAACTTTATTTTCTCACTTGTGTCCTCTCTTATTAATGAGATAAAAAGCATAGTCAGTTTATTGGATTGTATAAGTACCTGAACAATCAATCAAAGGCCAACAAAATATAGGTAAAGCTTCTCTGGAACAGAAAATTGGTGTTTATTTTTTGAAAACTAAATATGTTCCGTTTTATAATTTCCTGGGCTTTATAGCCTAAATAGTCTTCACACATAGTAGAGTGATAAAAATCCATTATCTGACAAAGATAATTCCAATTACATAAAGACAAGTGTTTCAGTTGTGCAGCTCTGATATGTTTATTTTATCGTTTTTTCACATGATTTTTCCTTGGTGAAAACAGTGTGATAAATATCTTGTGTTCAGTTTGGACAAAGAGAAGTCTTGAGAAAGCTAATCATCATTTGGGCCACAGGTCCTGATTACGAGGCAATATATATGCTATTCCAGTTCAGACTATTGTCTCTGGGAAGCTATTCTTTTCACTCACACATCAGCACCTGGAACAGATCTAATCCTAGAAATTTCCTGTCTGGGCAAGGAATTACCTGTTTGGGCAAAGCAGCTAAAAGCAGAACCAGTTATGTCCGTTTCATAATCACATTTGTGAGAGAGGCTAAGTCAAGTGGAGTGGGTGTGTATAGATTGCAAGTGTCTCGTGTTTGCTTATTTAGTATAAAGAGAATTAGGTTATCTAATATTAAGACCTCAATAAGTATGAATCAGAATCTTAGAAAATTTAGGTTTCTACTCTAAGTTTTATAGTGGTATCTCTCTGTAGTGTAGACCTGCAGACCAGTAGTGAGTGAGCTAAAGGGATGTCTGTGGGAGTCTGCTAGAAGCTTCTCCCATGTCTGACAGAGCCAATGCCAGTTGGCGCCAAGAGAGACCCACTGCTGGCCAAGGCCAAGCCCATCAGTGCCGGTGGTAGCGCTGCTGTTATAGAATATTTAAGAAGTGGGAAAAAACTGTGCTAGGTCAATTGTAGGTAGAGAAAGAAGTGAGAATATGTGAGAAAACCTGCCCTGCAGAAACCTAGGTCAATGGAGAAGAAGAGGGAGGAGGTGCTCCAGGTGCTGGAGCAGAGATTCCCTGGCAGCCCATGGTGCAGCCCATGGTGAGGCCGGCTGTGCCCTGCAGCCATGGAGGTCATGGTGGAGCAGAGACCCACCTGCAGCCTGAGAGGACCACACACCTGAGCAGGGGGATATCCGAAGGAGGCTGTGACTCCCTGGGGGACCCATGATGAAGCAGGTTGCTCCTGAAGGACTGCACCTCATGGAAGGGACCCACGCTGAAGCAGTTCATGAAGAGCTGTAGCCTGTGAGAAGGACTGAGTTTGGAGAAGTTCACAGAGGACTGTCTCCTGTGGGAGGGACCCCACGCTGGAGTAAGGGTAGAATGTGAAGAGCCCTCCCCGTCAGGAGGAAGGAGTGTGAGACCCACATCTTGACCCACAAGACTTTTGGTATATTCTCCCTGCCTTGTCCAGTAGAGGAGAGGTACTGACACAGAAGCTTTGGTGAGCACCTGGCATACAGCCAGGGTCAATCCACCACAACATGCCACAGACTTCATACTGAGTGTCCTAGTTTGACAAGCCTGCTCTACCACCCCGGCCCCACCCCCCCACCCCCAATCTCCTCCCGGTGAGGAAGGGTTGGAGGAAAAGCCCGTAGGAGTTAAGAACTATTTAATCATATAAATGAAACTTAGGGAGTTACTAACAATGCTAGTGCTAATGAATAATTTAAGGAACGGAGGAAGAGGGTAGAACAAATGATACAGGATCCCACCCCAAGAAGGGAAAAAAAAGGAAAGAAAACCCCACCCGAAGGGAGCAAACCCCCCATGAAACCGCCCGGGGGGGCTGAGAGAGTAAGAGAGAAAAAAAACTTTCAAACCCCAACTCCTAGACTGATCTGCCTGGCAAGACGCTGGCTCTGCCTGGAGCACCAACCACTCGCTACGAGGTCCCACAACAAACAAACCTCCAGTCCCCTCGGCTGGAAGCCCCCTCAGTCCCTTCCCCTTCCCAGGGTCGTGTCCAACCACAAGCCTTTCCACTCACATCCCCACCCCCTCCCTGCCGGTCCTGCAGTGCCGCAGGTCCTGGGCTGGCACTACCTATGCAGCTTGATGTGTTATGGGGTGAAGCAAAACATAGACTAGCTGGTGCAAAGCTAAGACACTGACTTTGCAAGACCTTAGGACTGATGCTTGTCAGACTCACTCTGAACTTGTTTTGACCTTCCTGAAGCCTTGTTATTACTTGGCTTAGCTGTTACTGCACCTCCTTTTTTTTTTTTTTTTTTTTTGGTAAGCAGGAGTCTATGTCTAAGTTATTTTACTTTTGCTTATCTTTGTGTGGTACTACTGTAGTTTTTATATAGATAACCGTAACAAGCAGTTATTCTGTATGAAATCAAAAATTTATGACTGTAACTTAATAATGTAGTGTGCAGAATGCCTCTTATAACAGCAAAGGCCTTGAGTAGTGGGAATACAGGATGCAGCACAGGGGAGTACAGGCATGGGATGATAAGAGATGGGACACAGGCTTGGCACTGGTTGTAACCCCATTGTTATAAACGGTTTACCAGTGGTCAGTTAAAGAAGTGCAGACCTGTAACTTGAAAAAAACAGCAAGTGATTCATCCATGTAAAATGCACCGTATCTAGCAAATTTGTGTATAATGTGAACTTGCAGACCAATGAAAACAGACCAAGCTGTAAAAGCGTGTTAGCAAATGATCTCAAACAGATCTTACAGAGAGAAAGAAGAAACCAACAGCATCCTACTCATACTTGGTGAAGGTCAAGGGATACTGATGACTCACTGCCCACTACTCCAACAGATGGAAGCCATCAATGTTGGCAGCCTATATAGAAGTGAAGGATAATAAAAAAGCAAACCAAAAGAACAACAAGGTAAAACCCAGGTAATGTGTGTAATACAAAATTAAGTGTGTTAGTATTATAACTTGTAACTTTTCTTACAACAGGAATCTTTAAGATTATTTTTCTTTCTTGTCATGGATTGACTTTAGCTGGCTACCAGATTCCCACTCAACCACTCTCTCACTCCCCTTCTTCAACAGGACAGGTGGAGAAAATAAGAAATAAAAAAGATGAAATAGGTTGTGGGTTGAGATAAAGACGGGGCGATCACTTAACAAGTACTGTCATGGGCAAAACAGACTCAACTTGAGAAAAAAAGGTCTGACTTTTTGCCAGTTAAAATGGAGTTGGATGGTGAGAAAAAAAGACAAAATCTAAACCACCCTCCCCTAGCCCCCCTTTTCTGAGGCTCAACTCCTTCATTCATGACTCTTCTACTTCCTCGTACCTAAAGTGGCACAGGGGGATGGTGAGTTGGGGGTTGTGATCAGTCCATAATAACTCCTCTTTGATAATCCTTCTTCTTCATGCTTTTCCCTTTCTCCAATGTGTGCTCTTTATGGGTCACAGTTCCTTCAGTAGATACCCACAGGCTGCAGTATGGATATCTTCTCACTGTGGTCTTTCCACAGGTTGCAGAGGAACCCATTCTCCAGTGCCTGGAGCACCTCTTCACCTCCTTCTTCTGTCACCTTGGTGTTACCTCTGCTCTTTCTCACTTTTTTTTTCCCCTCCTTCTCCCTCTGTGGTGTTTTCTCCCCTTTCTTAAATACATTACCTCAAGGTGCCACCACCTTGGCTGCTTGCCCCATTTAAATTGAAAGAGGGGAGATTTAGATTCGATATCAGGAAGAAGTTCTTCACAGAGTGGGTGGTGAAGCACCAGAACAGGTTGACCAGAGAAGCTGTGGATGCCGCATCCCTGGCTGTCTTCAAGGCCAGGCTGGATGAGGCTTTGAGCAACCTGGTCTAGTGGAGGGTGTCCCTGCCCATGGCAGGGGGGTTGGAGCTAGATGATCTTTAAGGTCCCTTCCAACCTAAACCATTCTATGATTATATGGTGTGTCAATTGGAGATGGCTGGAACCATTGTGTACATGACACTCCTCTTGGTGAAGACCTTGAGGATGCTGGTGACTTCTTGTAAATATCCCCTCTCATCATTCTTTTTTAGGATGATTGTAATGGTCAACACTGGGGTCCAGAGTGATGCTGAAAGGATAATACTGAAGAAAAGGGGTAGACACTTGTATGTTTTCTTATGTAATAAATGTAAAGATATTTGGAAATTTTTCTGTATTGATTTGGGTTATGAGTGTCAATGTTCTTCTAATTGGACTAATAATAGTTGGCTTTTTGGATTTTGATGAGTCTGTCAAGTTTTTGATTAGGTTAATTAATTAAAATTCTTGGCTTTAAAATATACAGCGTGTTTCCTGTTGTCCATAATGAGTTTTTCAGTATAGCAAGCTATATGTGCTTGTAGGGCAGATGATCACAGTGGGGTTTACAGACTGTAGATGTTGAAGTCTGGCTCTATGTCCTGGTTTTAGCAGGGATAGAATTAATTTTTGTTTGTGCCATGTTTATTGATTTAGCCTGACAATAATGTGATAACACACTGATGTTTTGGTTGTTGCTAAGCGGTTCTTATATTAAGTCAAGGATGTTTCAGCTTCCCATGCTTTGCCAGCGAGGAAGTGCACAAGAAACTGGGAGGGAGCAGGGACAGAATAGATGACCCCAAGTGGCCAAAGGGAGATTCCATACCATATGACATCATGCTCAGTATATGAACCAGGGAGACTTGCCCCAGGAGGGCAACAGCTGCAGCCTGAGAACAGGCTGGACATCGGTCGGTGAGTGGTGAGCAATTGTATTTTGCATCACTTGTATATTATTATTATTATTATTATTATTATTATTATTATTATTATTATTATTGCTATTATCATCTCTTCCCTTGCTGTCCTATTAAACTGTCTCAACCCTTGAGTTTTACCATTTTTTTCTGATGCACTTCCACATCCCACCAAGGCAGGGTGGAGGAGTAAACGTGTGGCTGTGTGGTGCTTAGTTGCCAGCTGGAGTTAAACCATGACACTCTGGTCTACTTCCATGGAGCAATGAGAATGCTTATTTCCTCCGTAAAGACATTTTTTTGTGGGAAGACATTGTGGCACATTTCATATGCCAGGAAACTAGGGTTTGCAGTAAAGAGGGGACCCTACTCTAGTACTTCCATTAGGTCTGCACAGAGTGTGTGCAACAAGTGACCATCAAGGAACACACCTACATCACAGTGTTACACGTGGCCACAGAAATTTATATAGGTCTAGTGACAGGCACAATGCAGTATGGTATAATGCTTCTTTTACTTTCTGATACTTTAGTTTTTTTGCTTCATCTGCTTAAACAGATAACCTGAAGTTATTGATTTAATGCTGATACATTATGTGGAGGTGCAGTGAAATAAATGAAGAAACAACAGAAGAAAAATGGACCACAGTGAAAAACTCTTCATTACTGACAAAGTTGTGAAACAACACAGAGACATGTGATCTTTATATTCACATTACATAAGTACTTAGAGATCCAAAACCAAAATGAGACCTCATTCTTTCATAAGTGGTGCTTAGGTAAAGCTGAAGGCCGTATCAGTTCTAGAGCGCTCATACATTTGTAGGAAATTAAGGAAGCAAGTTATAGGATGTAAGGAAGGAAAGAAATGTCTATAATTAGGGATACCTATAGCTAAGAACAACTGGCTCATGATTTTATATATGAACAGCAGTGACAGAAAGATCCTAATAATTTACTGGAAATCACCCAAGTATTAGAGTAAAAAATTAAATCCAGCACTTCAGACTTCTAGCCCAGTGGCATAAACAAAACATACTCTGTCACTTTGGTAGTGTACCTGTACAAGATCTGTTATTGATGCATTGCTCCCCTAGGATTATACACCACTCACTAGGCAACACAAAAAAACATTATCCATCTTTCAGTAGGAACTAGGTTACTTAGCCTGCAGCTTTAGCTTAGATACCATTGGTATGACACTGAATCATGTTATGCAGTTACTCTATGCTTTGGCATACTGAGCTGCTCTAGTATCAAGTAGACCATGAATGATTGTGAGAATGAAAACTTCCCTATATTTCCAAACCATCTGGCTATTTGTAACATTATGGGCATTATGGATGTATATATTTTAGATGTAAGAGAACTGGGATGTCAATAAATTGCTATTATCTGGTCCTGGTTCTATAAATGGCAAACTTAAAATTCCGTTTTTGCTGAAAACTGCTAATTGTTTTGCCACCTACTTCTCTTACCTACATAATCTGTTTTATCTACTTGTAATGTTCTGTCTGGCATCAGACTGAATAGTAATAAGTTAAAACTTCCTCTAAGCTTTATCTAATACTGCAAATGTGAGACATTCTCAAGGAGTATGTCGAGGAGTGCAGAGTCACAGAGGATATCCTAAGGGAAGTAGGTAAGAATTTAGATACGCCTGCCTAAAGTTAGTTGAAGCCTAGGTAGAAACATATTGGAAAGCATAAGGAGATTTTGTTGCTTAAATATAGACTTTTAGGAGTATTTTTGCCAATAACTATAAAATTTCACCTAGCCTCCCATTGTTCAGATGTCTTCTGCAGATCACGCTTCATATGTAGAAGTCCCTTGCAGGTATCTCAGATACCCTAGGTTTTTGAAGAGGCCCTAGAGACAGAAGCTTGTATTGGTGTGTCTGAATAGTAACTTTGGTGCTTTAACCACTTCCTTTCAGTTTCTTTCTCCTGACTATGTGCTGCAGTAAGGTAACAGGACTCTTCAGAAAGCAGGGATTAGTGTTTTCCCTTAAGGGTTTCTGGGGGAGGATCTAGTAAGTAAATTGTACAAAGTGGAGACAGTGATGCTTCTCACTGGTAGAAGTGTAGGCAGGAGATTAAAGGGAGAAAAAGCATGGTTGTTGGTGTATTGGTATGAGAGAGAGCTGGTGACGGTGAAGAAAGGCTGTCAGATGAGAGTGGGAAGCTCAGCTTGGAAAGGGTGAGAGGAGGATGCTGAGGCCTTGTCTTAGCAGAGAAGAGCATAAATATATGATTTGGTGGGTTTGGGGTATGCAAGTTCATGTTTCTCTTTGTCAGGAAAACAATAGTTTCCCCCAAAAGAGTGTTTTTGCATCTCAGCAGCATCAGCCAGACAGACTTATTCAAACTAAGCTTAAACTTCTATTTATAAGTATTAAAATATTCCTAAATGTATGCTCTTTCAAAATATCCATTATCACTACCAAATGTCCTTGGTTCAAGCGGGGGTGGCACCAAACCTCAAAATAAGTATTCATTAGATATATTTGGGAGGCACTCTTGTTAAGAAGATGCATTTTAAATCTTCCAAATGAATTTAAGAATGTGGGAGAGACAAATTTAGCCAGAGATTAAATTAGACTAAATAGGAATAGCTATCAAAGTGGGTCATTGAAGAAAGGCTCACTAATTTACAAATTTCCAGGCCTAATAGAAGACATGCAAATTTCAGTATTTAGTTGTCTAGTTTGCGATTAGTTTTCTTTTACTAAAAAAGGTTACTGACACATTCTTTCAGGAGACAATATAACAACATCAATGACAAAGAGAAAAGTCAGTGAAGGTGCTTCAGGCCCAAGTGAAAAGCTGGTAGAAGGTACTCAGACAAAACCTGCACAGGCAGTGAAGAGGAAGGGTTGACATAGTGTTGCAGCATAAAGTTGAAAGAAGAAATATCAAGAAGGGTATATAACACATGGTTTGAGGAAGGGTGCCTAAACTGTATTTCATTTGATATTATGCAAACCCTTGAGAGCATGAAACTTCAAAGGCAAAAATGCCATATAGGCTGATAAGCCAACAGCTTTCAGTGGCAAGAATGAGAAATGAAAGTGATTGGATTTTATGAACAACCAGACAATGAACATTTCAAAAGAACTAATGGGCTTCTTATGTTTCCTGGCAAATTACTAAATATAAACATCTACACACACTCAGGTAAATAAATGGTCATTTTTCCCAATGCACCTAGAATACGTTCCATTATACATGGGGTAAGATTTGCAACTGCTATAATGCATACATAACATATGTATATAACAAATAACAGTGCTGAAGTTATTTGTGTTCAGTGATGTTACCTGTTGCATTGCTAAGAACTGCCAATAACAGAAGTCTTAAAATGTGACTCCAAAATACTTGTCATTCATTGAGTCCAGAAATACATTTAATTCAGCTTGACCACTTGACATTGTGAGATATTTTCTTGATGAAAATTATAGGATGAATTGTTATTTAGCAGTTCATTCTCATTCAGAGAAGATTATAGGAAACCACTGTATATGAAAACGGGCTATAGTGATCAGATTGATGTAGTAACAGAGGTGAGAAGTGTTGAAAAGCAAGAAGATTTAAAAAGAAATCTGGAAGAGAAATCTTATGGTTTTCTAAGTGAAATTATATCAAGTCTAAAGTGCTCCGAAAGTGATGTACAAAGAATAAATTCAACATTTTTTCTCTTGATTTGAAGACTTTTACATTTTGTAAAATTGGATTAAGCCATTTTGCAGAAAAATGTTAATGCTCTTTTTTGACCTAAAAATTGCATTTATTTCATACATTTGATTGAGCCATTCTTTATCCAAATTTCAGCCATTAGGACTCAGTTCAGTTGCCTAAACATTGCCATTTGAGATGACCAAGAGGATTTCAACATCTGCACATGCTGGCACTTATGACAACATACCTATGAAAGGTTATGGACAAAATGTCTTACTAACATGAATGATGAATGCAAGGCAGCATGCTCTATAGTATCCCAATTACAATAGAGACCTACCTTTGGAGAATGAATTAAGTCCTATATCTCAGTTGGTTATAGTGAGAGCTTAGACACATGATGTGCTTGTAGATATCTACATAACTGGCATATTAATCTGATATTGAACCATACCTTGACTGATGGTCCTGGATTAATTTCCTAAACCAGGAAGATATGACTGGTAAGAAACATGTGGAAATAATTCACTTTGTGGTAGAATTTGGGCAAATAAAGTAGGCTTGAACTTGAAACAATGAAGCTAATAATGTTTTGCTATCTGCCAGGTTCCCTTAGGCACTTTAAAAATACTTTGAGGATATAACTGTTGATGAATGTGACTAGACTTAACAACCCTTTGTATCTATCTTTTCCAGGAATCCATCATTGTGACAGAGGAAGCCCTCTTGCAATTGTCAAGTGATCAATCATTCAAGACAATATTTACTTCCTGTTTACTAAAAAATTTCTGGCTTTCAATCACTGGGGAGTATCACTTGTTATAAGGACCTGTAATTAATGTCTTAACCCATATGTACCTATGTGTATTCAAGGGCCTTTTCTTCCTCAGTCTTCATGAATACCATGATTTCACTCTAGGACAGAATAGCTCTGTACTGTTATATGAATGAACTAAATGAGAACTATTTAAATATCATGTTAAACTGTTAAATCAGCTTCAAATTAGCTCTTTTAGTTTGACCTAATTTAGAGGAAAAAAAAAAGATTTAAAAAAGACATGCTTTAACAAATCTGTAAAAGAACCCATTAGATAAAATTGTCTTGATGATAAATGAAATTTTAAGGGTAAAAGGAATTAAGTTCCCCAAAGGAACAGTAAAAAGCACAAGTACAAACTATCCCAATATGAAGGAAAGAGAGGAAGCACAGGTAAGAGTTCCATGTGGCTAAGGCATGGGTTCTTCCTTAAACTCAATAAGAAATCATATAGAAATTAGAAGCTAGTTCCAAGTATCAATGAGGTTTATAGAAAAGTAGCACAAGCATGTAGGGATTTGGGTTAGAAAGGTTAAGACACAAAACTAGATGAAAGTAGTATGAGACATCAAAAATGGTAGTCATAACTTTGTGAGTGCATTAGTATGGAGTTGTGTATCTACTGTTCACTGGGGAAAGTCAATTGTAAACGGATGGCATCAAAAAGGAGGAAGTGTTTAACAAATTTTTTTTGCTTTTGTCTTCCCCAAAATGTTAACTTGAGCTACTGACTAGAGTAATCAACGCCAGTGAAGGCAAAATAAGACTATCAGTACTATCACCCAAATACAGATTACAATGTTGTTTGATAAGCTCTAGGATATCTGTAGACCTAGCAGTTATGACACACGCCCTCCTGGAGTGGCATGCGGAGGTAAGACAGGACACGTGGAAGTATGTTAGTGGCAATAGATACTTAGTGCTCGGTCTGAACTGAATCTAGATCAAAACGTTAGCCTATAGTAGGGAATTTAGTCTAGAGATTGTTTACATAACTTGGAAGTTTTGAAATCATCTCAGGGAAATTCATTGTCATCTGAAGGAGGATCTCTGACTGAGGGTGGGATTCAATTTGAAATTAGAACACCTAAATTCAGATTTTATATGTAGGTATTTGAAGGTGTGCCATGTATTTGATTAAAATACCCACGCTTAAGCATCAGGTGCAACTGGAAGTGCTTTTCAGTATCCAGACTTCCATATACTCCTTTCAGATATGATAGTGGGCCTGTGAATAGCCCAGATCCTATTGAAACAGATACTTGAGGCAGGTGACAATTACCATACAGCATCTCAAATAGCAATAGGTGTTATTAGTCCTAAATTCCCACTGTAAATAATGGAATCTAAAGTGCATTTCTGTTGCTTGAATGTAAGCCTTTAGTGCCAGCTAAGGAGGACATAGGTCTCAAAATGATCTGATATTAAAACACAATGATCTGGTATTATGTCCTCTGTGCCTGTCTTGGAGACTCTGCATGACCTCAAATGGTACTAGACACTTGTGTAGGTAATTTGATCAAACTGGGGATCTATTTTATCTGTACTGAGAACTTAGACACCTTGGATACTTGTGGAAATTTATATGTAGATCTGAAGACATATTAGTATACTTCTATAAAATTAGCATTCAAATATGTCCTACCCTGAAAGACAAGAAAAGATAATGTGCAGTGGTGATCATAGAATTTGTGGGGAGGAGGAATGTAGAGCAGAGGGACATAAAATTATATAGATACAGAAAACATCTGAATTAATAGACTATATGAAGCTTCTGAAAGATAATGAACAGATAAATTGATCTGAGTTTGCAAAAAAATCTGGCCCAATCCAAATAATTTTTTACTATTACAAGATCAGAGGCCCTAGGAAAACAGAAAACACTGGATATAAGTCTATGGTATCTTCAAGTTAGTATGTTTTTAATCTTTATAACTTTTTATTAATTTTTTTTTAACAATCCAAGTGAGGAAATAGGTATTTTTTACTCTTCTACAGGGGTCTTAAACAAAGGTTGGGAAAGTATACCCAGATAATTGTTATTTGTGGTTCACTGCCAGAATGAAAAGATGTACAGAGAGGAGCTTCATTCAGTTTTTCATTAACAACTGGGATGATGGAATCAAGAGCATATGATTAAATTTTCAGACAACGCATAGCTGGGAGGAACTGTAGGCATACTGGAAGATAGGAAGAAAATTCAAAATGATCTTGAGAAATTGGAGAAATGTTCTGGAAAAAAAACCCCATATGTAGTTCAACAGAGATGAGTGCAAGGAACTACATTTAGACAGATATAATTAACAGTGTAAGTGGGAAGAAAAACAAATGGCTGTGAAGAAATTCATTCCCCACCTTTCCAAGGATTATGGTGGATCATAAACTATATTTGAATCTGTAAAAGAATCTTGTTATGAAAAAATCAAACACTATACTCAAAGCATATTCAAGAGTGTAGCCTGCAAGATGTATTAAATAAGCCTACTTACTTTACTCACTAATGGCTCAACAGGTAATGTCTGAGCAGGTCACCTTCAACAAGTATGTCTTCCAAAGAGAGGAGTTTCCAATTAAAGCAATGCCAGATACAGATCAGAGGTCTAGAAAGCATGTTATAAAAGGAAGCATTGAATAACATAAGTCTAGTGAAGAGGATACTATAGGGAATATGTACAAAAATTCCTTTTTTTTAACAAGAAGAGTTATTGTTACAGGAAAATGCATCATGCTGGATCCAGCAACCCAGGACATTGTTGAAGCTGGTGCAGCTCTATGCCCTAGGTGCAACCAGTAGCAAAGCTGACCTTGTGTTCCCCATAGGCACATGTGCAAAGCACGTGCACACAGCACATATACGCACATAGCTAGCCACATGGACCACAGACACACACAGAGCACTCCCAGCAACACAGACAGCACAACAATCTCGTCCTGCCCCATCTGTAGCTGATCAGGGTAGAGGTTTTCTAGTGAGAATATATATATATCTGCACATATATAAATATATATATACATAAGTACAACATGGACACTCCCCCAGCAGCTGTGCTCAAACACTCACTTTGCCCACTTCCTGTATCCCAATCTCCCTGGTTTCTGACACCTGGGCACCTGGACCACCCATACAAGTCCCTGATTCTGCGGCCCCTCTCCAGTTTCTGGTACAGACCATCTCACTCACACACGTGCACATCCCCCCCACTCCCCAGATCTGGCTGGGACTCCCCTGGTCCCCAACAGCCAAGCTGCCCAGTCTCTCACCCTTACAAACATCTCACTTCTAGAGACTCCAGACCCTATGGTCTCTCCAGCAGCTGCTAGCACTCCCCTGGTCCCTCTTGTGTTCTTGCCCTTGGAGAAACTCCCTCTCCTCCACCTCTCAGGCCATGTCACCTGCTTGCTGGTTTGCCTGGCTGGATCTTCACTAACAATCACACATACACTCCCAAAGCTAACACTCGCTCCAGGTGGTGCACCATGGTCGCATGGGCCTCTGACTCTTGTCCCAGCCCAAGGCTGGGACTTGGATTTTCCCTCACTCCGATCTCTCTAGTCCAGTTGCTGGCACCCAGGCACGTGCACCCTTCAACTTGTGGTCCAAAGCCTGTTTCTGGCACTCAGACACACCCACCCCTCACGGCCCAGAAGAGGGAATTCATCACCCAGCACAGAACAGACTGTGATGAGCAAATGCAGGGTATGGCCACACAAAGCATTACTGACAGGCAAACTATGCAACCAGCTATTTTTTATCTCCATAACCCCATGTTTTCCTAAACTTATTCCTACCCAGTTCATCTAGATTCCATTTCAACACCTTTTGCTCCTTCCCTAAACATCCCATATTAAACCTTGTATAAGAGATTAGCTTGGTTGGGATAGAGATAATTTTCTTCACAGTAGCTAGTGTGAGGCTATGTTTTGGATTTGTGCTGAGAAGAATATTGACAACATAGTAATGTTTTTAGTTGTTGACAGGGAATATTTATATTAAGTGAAGGACTTTTTCAGTCTCTCATACTGTACCTGTGCTCCCATCTTCTTCTCTACAAGGAGCTGGGAAGGGACACAGTCAGGACAGTTGACCCAAAATGACCAAAGGGGTATTTCATTCCATGAAACTTCATGCTCAGTTTATTAGCTGGGAGGAGTTGGCCGGGAGTGTCTCTTGGGGCACTCTCACGTTCTCGCGGACTCTGTCTCTCTGTCTCTGTCTCTTGCTTCTCAGGGACTGTCTGGACATTGGTCAGCAGGTGGTGAGCAGTTGTATCCTTTGGGTTTTTTTCCTATTGCTGTTTTCCTTTCCATTATATGTTGTTGTTATTATTATGATTATGATTACGATTATGATCACTATTATTTTAATTACTTATTGTTAGCATTAGCAGCATAATTATTTTATTTAATTTCATTTATTTTTGATTATTAAACTGTTTGTATCTCAACCCATGAGTTCTCTTATCCTTTTCCTCTGATTCTCTTCACCATCCAACGGGGTGAGGGGGAGGTGAACAAGCAACTGTGAGGTGCTTAGTTGCTGACTGGGGCTAAACCACAACATTAGGGAAACTTGGAAGACTTCAAGAAACAGCTAAACGATTATCTCTTGGATATGACATAGGAACAATTGATCATTTCTTTAGAGCAAGATAAGGACTATATGGCTTATTAAAATCCTTCACGCATTTATTTTTCTACCTCTTTCAGTTAAAGAATTTGAGATAAATGTAAATAAAAGGTAAAAACTTAAAAGGAGAGGAAAACGGTCTGCAAGGTCAGCATTGCAGAACACACAGCTGATGAACTATTAGGAAATACAATGAAAAGAAGACTAGAGAACAAAGGTAATGTCTTGAACTCATGATTTTTGATTTTCAGTAAAATTTCCTTTCCAGACCAATTGAAAGTATTTTGCAAGCATCTGTGGATGATAAGCAATAAAGACACTGAGTATTAGTGATATTAGTTATAATGTTTTGTAATTATTCATAATAATTTCTGGCTTCCCTTGCCCAGTGATGACTCTACACATGCACTAAGCCTTATATGCAGTCATTTTCCAGTTTCCACAAGGACACTGGGTTACTTGCATCACACACAGCAGCATTCGGGATGCACATACATAGCACCTGGTGATGTCTCTGTAGTGAGACATCTTATAGGAAGGCTGTTGAGAGTTTTATATTACATATCCCAAGCTCTGGAATAACTCAAAGCAACATTTTTGGAAAACCATTAGTTTTATAATAATTTTCTGTGGTTATGCTTATTTCTGCAAACATATGGATACAGATTTCTGTATTATAATAGATTCCAAATACAGTTACAAGAATGCTAATGATGAATAGCAAAGAATGTTGAAAGATTCATGGAAGACATTTTTTAAACAGACATGCAGAAACTCGTGTTTTTATACACGTATGTATAGGGACATGTGGACACATATACATGTAGACACAAAGTAGTTGGGAGAGAAGTATAATGCATTATTAAAATTTAAGCACAACAAAATAAAAGTGGTGAAAAATAAAGGAGAAAGAAAAAAAAAAAAAGGATTTCCCACTAGACATTAAAACACTGGGAACTATATTTGTATAATTTCCAAATGACATTATGATTGTAGCTGTCAAATGACACTAATGTTTGTGAATTATTTAAATGTTGGGAAAGTTATCCATTGTCAAACTGCCTTCTTTGATTTAATAGTTTCTGAATGACTAGCCTGGAGTTTTCTTTTTTTTTTTAGATTCAGGCCGTTACTTGGTTATATCATTCACAACAGTCTTAAGACATGTCTCCTATTAGTGAACCCTTTGCCAGAGGAATAATGAACAGGTGGTCACAGGTAGTCTCAGGCTGAAAGCCAAACGTAGGATATTCAATGAACATACTAACTACAATAGTGAAATACATGGGAATCTTCCTGAACATGAATAATCATTATCAGAAGAGCAATTGACCAGCAATCAGCTGAAAGAAATAAAAATGGTGGTGGCACTAACTCTTTTACATATTCAATAATACTGTAGAGCCAGAGCTGTAACAGATTTCAGTAGAATTAATCCCTAGAGTTTCAATATTTTTTCAGGTTATGTGCCATGAGTGAAACTTCTAAAGGCAAGTTTCTTGTAGTTACTAATGTCAGCACATAAGTTTTCTTCTATAGCTTAGTGCTACTTTTCAACTCATTGAACAGAGAGTTGTAAAATTTCTGTTTATGTAAACAATACTTATCCAGCTAATAGCTTGTACATAGTAATAACAATTTACCCAAATTCTACATTTTCCAACACCATGAAAAGAAATCTACTGAAATAATTCCCATTAGGTCATTCAGCCCTTTGCAAGGATATGAAAAATATGCATTAAATAATTAACATTAACAGAAGACATGAAGATAACCCCTGAAAATATTTAGAAAAGTATCCTTGTCTGTGTTAACCATTCATGGAATAATGCGTATTTCTTAAAAAAAACCAACCAAAACCAAAAACCAAACCAAACCAAAACCATGTCTTTTTTGTAATGAAAGTGTAAATAATAATACAATCTGGCTAAGATTTTTTTTATTACACTTTTGTATAATGAGCATTATACATAGTTATAAGAACAGAATACTCTTTCTTGTAACTTGTCTGTATATTGGTCAGATGTATTACTTGTTTTGAATTTAAATTGTTACATAATTTTGATGCATATGAAAGAGAAATATTTGTGGTTTATTTTGAGGGTGACCTAACAGTTAGAGATGGAACTTTTGAATCCTCTGAGATCTTTGATTTCCTTTATGAATTCTGCAGATGAATCACATTAGAGCATTTGCTTCAAATTCCCTGTATGTAATGCAAATTGAATACTATTTATCAGTGCTGGTGTGTAGCAAAACTATTTAATTTTTATGGAGTATGTGGAGATAGTCACATGGTTTGCACTGTTTCATAAGTGCTTTATTTTTACTAGGAGCAAAATACATTTTTATTGTATTTGTGAAGAAATCTATTCCAACGGTTTGAGATTTGTACTGATCCACTTCAAAGAAAATCACAAGGAGACACATAATTGTAGATTTTTATATATAGATCTTTGAAAATGGTTATGACTTTCTTAAAGGTTGTTATAATTAGCAACAGATCTCTCATCTGTGCTGGTGTTCTTAATAGAATTCATCACTGAATGTCCTCTCCAGAAATGCAAACAAACTGCAGAGAACTGATTAATAAAGCTTCAGTTCGAATGCCTAGACATTATCATTTAATGTTTTGCAGTAACCTAAGTTACTACAAGTAATTTAAGAATTGAGAATATCTAATATAATGACCGTTCACCATTACTGCAGCTCCTTTCTCCAGGAAAATCGTTCAGTGTCAAGTTATAGAAAGAACAGGATGTGTTGTTAAATAGTAAATCAGTCTATGAAAGTTCAGGGCAAATGCTGTCTTTTTAAGATATGACTCTTGAGAAACCATTGAGTTTAAAAAATATTTAAATAATCTTAACTAAATGTCATTGCTGTGCTATGCATAAGAATACCACTGTGAACAACTGAGCTTTTTTGCAAAGGATGGTCTAAAATCCAGCTGCTATAAAGGCATTGCACAAGTCCATAATGAACCTAAGCACTTGAAAAAATATGCTAGTGTGTTCTGTTTTTCATATAAACTGTAATATGCAGAATTGTAAGAAAAGAGAAGTGACAAGCAGATGAAGCAATGAATAACTTTGCCTTATTTAGTATTTACTGTGTGAGTTCATGGTAATATTGCCTATTATTAACAAAAAATGATTAAGGGCAAAAGTAATGCCAAACAACAGGAAGGAACATTTTACATAAATCAGGACTAATTGGTTGCTCATGTAAATTAAGCATCTTGCTAAAGAAGTCTGCAGGACACAAAAGACGATGCAAGATACACACACACAAAAAATCTATCATTTTTTTCCAGCAACATAATAATTTTAATAATTGCAAAGTATCCTTAGCAAGACGATTTTTGGTGCTGATTCCTTTTTTGATCGTTCTGCCAAAAAAAAAAAAAAAAGAAAAAAAAGAAAGAAAGGTAATAAACTCTCTCTGTCTGCTGGGGAAAAAAAAGATGAAAGTCATAAGCTCAAGTGTCAGCTAATGGTGTCCTGGGGAAGAACTGTTGGCTAAATAACCCTGTGAGGTTCGTCCCAGTCGTATTTCATATGAGTATGCAATTTAAAATTGGTAGAAGTTTTAAAAAATGCTTAACTGAAGTAATCAGAGCAGTCAGACATCTCACGTTATTTGTGTCCCCAGAGCTGTATGCATTTGTGGTAGTTCTGTGACAGATTTTTTTTCTCTTACTGATGTCAAAATGCATTATAAAGATAGCAAAGTATATTGTCCTGATTTCTCAGATTGTGTAACAGTCAAGTAAAGGTTAATTGAGTTCTCCTAGGTCTGAAGGAAGTTAGTAGCATAGGAATATAAGCAATAGTTGCTAATTTCCAGTTTTAACCACGAAAGTGTCATACCTAGTGGTGTTCATAGCACTTTGGAAAGAAACCTCATGTATATGATCAGTCACTGGAAAAATGTGCTTGACATGTTAGTATGGCATGCTGGTATGTCTAAGCTCATGCAATATATGCTCATGCTGTTCCTAGAACACACAGGTTATGTTTCTAATTGAAAGCTGCGGAAGATTATGTCCCAGGTTTTTAATTTTTTTCCATCTGTTTAGATTGGACTATCTTAATTAAAAAGTATTAAGCTAGAAATATTAAAATAGAATTTCTTATTTTTAGGCTGTGTGTTGATTTTAGTAGGGATAGAGTTAATTTGTTTCACAGTAGCTAGTGTGAGGCTATGTTTTGGATTTGTGCTGAGAAGAATGTTGATAACACTAATATTTTTAGTTGTTGCTAAGGACTTGACCAAGTCAAGGACTTTTCCGGTTTCTGATAACTGCACCTGTGTTCCCAGTTTCTTCTCTACAAGAAGCTGAGATGGGCCACAGTCCAGACATCTGACCCAAACTGACCAAAGGGGTATGTCATTCCATAAAAGGTCATGCTCAGTCTGCAAGTTGGGTGTGGGCTGGGGGTCACTCTCTCATTCATTGGGGCTTGCTTTGGCTCTGTAATGATATCTGTTAGGGCTCTCCAGCTCTGGTTCTTCCTACACAAGTCCTGGCTGGGCATCAATTGGTGGGTGGTAAGTGGTTGTATAATTTGTTTTGTTTTCCATTATTTTCATTACAAATTATTATTAATAATTATAATATTATTTTCATTACATATTATTAGTTGTAATATTAGTATTATTAGTATTGTTAGTATTATTCATATTGTTAGTGTTATTAGCATCACTATTTTATTAATTTATCTTCAATTATTAAATTCTTCTTATCTCAACCCACAAGTTTCCTTGTCTTTTTCTCCACTGGGGGAAGGGAAAGGTGAGTGAGTAGCTGCGTGGTTCTTGATTGCTGGATGGGACTAAACCGTTACAGGTTGGTTGCTAAAAGTAGAAACTAGAGGTAGAAAAGAGTAGATATGGCCACTCCATATTGGAGTCCTTTGAAGCATAAATAGTTTGCTAATTGGACAAATGCAAGTTGACAATATTGGGGTGGTTTTACATTTGAGTGACTCAAAGTGGTCTGTTGCATGGGCATTTATAAACTTGACACAGACAATATTGAAGCACCAATTACATACAAAAAATGTTATAAAGACAAAGAAGCAATGGTTATTTTCATACCTAGTTATTATTTACTTTCTAAATGGGTTGTCATTTAAACAGTCACTCAGACTGATTTCACCTGGAAAGTAAATATGTTTGCAATAAAGACCACTATATATAGTTTATAATATTTTTATTTTGTTACATGATGCAATGTCATCTTTTTAATTAGAAGTTATGTTGTTTAATGATTTATCCATGATTCGCCACTGACACATTACAATTAGTTTTTGAATTATTTGAAGTATTAGCTTGGAATTATTCTGGAAGGCATTTTCATTTCAGGCCACTATTACCACAATTAATTAGGTCTTGAAATGCAACAACATCAACAAAAATCATCAGTCCTAAAACTACAAGATTTGTGACTAGTTTCATTCCAAATTCTGGCTTAGATTTTTCTGATGTCTGGAGCTATGCTGAGTCTGAAAAATGTCTCATAAAACGATGAAAATCACTTCAGTTTCTTCTAATTTTTTTCTTGTTTCCTATTATTCCACAGAAAGGAAGGAGGGGAGGGTTTCACAAACGTAAACATGATATGCTTGAGGGTGCGTGTGTGTTGTGTTTTTTTTTAATTATTATTTTATTTCGATGCAGCATAAGCAAACCCATCTTTTACTGTGATTTCTTTAGTTGAGTGGTACAATCTGCAGGGGAATCTTTCACAGACAGCTGCTTCTCTTCCATAAAGTAAGATTCATATCTTAGAATTTTTCTTCTGCAGATTAAATAAGAAGTGCATGAGACATTTCTCTATCATAGTTTATATTTATATATTATATATATGTGGATTTTCATGACATATTTATGTAAGCAGATATGTATCTACTTACTTAAGCAGCATTCTTAGACAAAGAAGGAAAGTGAAGACAATTCAAGATTTTAAAAAGCATTAACATGCTGTCATGACTGGAAAGTCTAGCGATAAATAAACCCAAAATAATGTTTCAGCTTTCTTGCCAAACTTTTGTAAACTGTTGTCAAAGTGTGACACAGGTACTTTTCATTCAGACAGTGCTATTTCAGTGTCACAAAAATGATTATATGTGTTACATCTGTGGACATTCACAGTTTCAAAGCGTGTACTATGCAAAACCTGAATACATGCATAATCACGGTCTAAGAAGAGTTTTGCTTCAGTTTGGCTAAGGAAAACACTACTGGCTTGAATTTCCTGATTGTCTGTGGCAACATGCTTTTGTTCACTCTGCACACAGCCCTTGGAGAAGACAAGTTGAATGGCTTTTGGACAAAACTTGGACAAAGTTGACGTTGTATTGCAGGAGTGCATCTAATGTACTCCAGATTAAGTGACATAGGTATCGGTCCATGGGAACAGAAAAGGGTTCATCAGGCGTTAGCTCCTCGAGGCATGTATAGTTATCAGTACAACCATTTCCATTCTTCCGATCTACATTTTCCAGGCTGCACACGCTGCTGATGTAGGTGTAGCCTCTGTGGACTGAAATCCCTGATTAAATTTTCAGTCTCACAATACGTATCTCTACATTTCTATAGAAGGCCTACTTAAAAATATGTCCTAGCACTACTGGAAAGAACTTAACTTCTAACCCCTGTTTCTTCAGCTCAAATCAAAAAAAGTAAACACATATATTATATTAACATTGTCTGGGAGGCTTGGATGGCTTTTCATCCTTTGATAGAGACTGAGCATCTGATTGTATGTTTACCCCTGCATATAAGTGTTTGGGAAGCCAACACAATAAGAAAACTAACAGGAGAATTTCTTGGAAAACACAACTTTTGACATTCGAACACCCAGAACGACAGCCTAGAGGCCTTACCAGCATCCTTGGTTGGTATATAGTGGCAAAGTTTAATTTTATTTGGATTTAAGATCTATGATAAAAAGAATTTCACAGACCTTTTTCCTTATATAAGAATGAGCAAAAGATAATACAAGTAAGAAGTGAGCTACAAACCCTTCATTTCAGATTGGGAAGAATGCTAATCAGGTAGGTAGACTTTAGGCAACAACAACAAGAAAATTATAGTAAACAAGCTGTGGGATCTGACAGATGGTGCACAATGGTTTGTATGGCCTAGCAAGAATTTTTTTTTCCTTCTTGAATTAATATTAATGCCTTTATTTCTGTGGGGGAAAACAGATATTAACACAAAATATCCAATACTTGGAATACTAACTTTGGATATAGAAGATTTAAATTCATTGTAGAAACTATGTAAAGACAGGATTTAACTGTTCCCTTCTAATTTTTCCTATACTCCATCAGACTACTATTGAAACTTCAATAGTCTGTCAGACTACTGGCTGCTTCAACACTCTTGATCTGGTTTTGTTTAAAAATTCTTCCTGGAACCCTAGAATGTAGCTTTCCTGATTCCATTTTTGTTGAAACTAATACATTGTGTCCCAAAACTGTAATCATACCTCACTGAAGAATCTTTCAATTTAAAATTTATGATTAGCTCAGGTTATATATATCATTACACTTATTTTAATGCACTTATCTCTTGCTCACATTTTTTAGGATTACAAAAAAGAATTAACAAATTTTACAAGCAGTACAGAAGAATGAGTAGTAAGAAGGTAGATTTAGAACTCTTGAGCTGGAAACAGAAATACTTCATGGCTTTGAAACACGCATAAAATAGTATTTTAAAAATTTCAAAACTTTAACTGAATAAGTACAGCACCTGTGCTAAGAATAGTCTTCACAATGGCTATTGTGATACAAATAACATTAGAAAATGATATGCCATTTGTATGGGTGTTCGTTTTTATATGTGTTCTTGTGTGCTTATTGTGATAAAATAATATTGCTTTGGAGCCAAAAGCTGTTAAATTAAGGAAATATTATATTAAACAATGGCCAGTTCTTCAATTTATTTTTAAAGAGAAGTAGTGCCAGGTAGCAAACAACATGATTTCAAGGTCACGACCGTAGAGACATCTCTATGGAAAAAAATGTTGCATTTATTTTTCCCTTCTGATAGTGTTTCTAACAGCCAATGCCGTTGCAAAGTAATATTTACAATGTCAGACTCTGTCTCTCATACTCTTTCATTCATTATTGCAGCTCAGTATCATTACTTTCTTCTTTCCTCCAGCAGAACTAACCTTGCCTCTGTCTGCAAAAATAGACTACTTCAGCTTGCAGATAATGATGAGTAGTTTCTGTGCACGCTTAGAGTTTAGATCATTATCTAGTACATATTTCCCATTCCTCTGCTTTCATTTTTAAGATATTTCTGTACATATTTCTCTGGCATTTTCCTTCCAATGCAATAACATCCTCCACTGTAGCCCTCCTTCCTGAGGATATCAATGTAACTTTTCCTGAAAAACACTTTTTAAAGAAATTTCAGCAAATCTAGGTTGCCAAGTCCAGACTGATTGATCACTTAAAGAATGAAACGGTATCAGTGCTGTTTCATGCCCATTTTTTCAGGCTGCTTATCCTTTCTAAATTCTCAAGAGAGAGTTCATAATTTCTTTACAGAATTGCTATCTATTTTTCTGATCTCACATAATATGCCTTGTCCCATAACTACTTACCTTGTTTAGGCACTCTTGGCACCTTACTCATTGACAAATCACAGTTGGGTATCACCTTTTCAGTATTACTGCCCCATTTCTCTGAAATTTATTCTTTCCTACCACAAGACATTAAATAACTTTCTTCTTAAACCTTATCTTTAACCTTGCCTCCTCTGAGATTTTGTTATGCTTTATCTGTAGAAATGTGTCTTTTCGTATTTTTTTTCCCCACGGTGAATGTAAGCATCTAAGAGAACTGGCTAAATCTCTGGCATCTATCCTGGCAGCAAATATTGTGCAACTTTCTAGCATAGCTGAATTATATCTATGTAGGTTGTGAACGGAGACTAGATCTCCCCCAATTTGTTCCGTATTCTGTGAAACATTCTTTTCTGTCACAACAAATTTGTGCATTTCTTAAAGGTGATCCTTCAAGATATGTGGATATATTTCCCTCAGCTTCAACTATTCAGTTGTCAATATGAGTATTTTTCATCAGGTGTGTACATTTAATTTAAGAAAATCATGTCAGAACTTCTGGAATTCATTTTTGCATCATGAACTTTCTCATTTGCTATAGCAAAAGCTTACTGAGTGATGCCAACAAAAAACCCAAACAAATAAAATGAGAAAAGAAATCCATTAATGTTCAATTCACTGTAAGCAGTAATTAGTTCTGGCCCTGTCCATTTTCCCTCTGAATTTAATTTCTGTGGATGGTTGCAGGTAAGAATCATGACTTAAATTTCACATGTTGGATGTTCAACAGCAAGAAACAGATTATACACATTAAAATTTTAAAAAATGAATAAATACTGAGAACACTTTTCAATCCTGAGGCCTTTAAAGGCTAACAATAGCCTGGAACCAATGATGCAGCTAGATGTCGAAATAGAACTGTTGTACTACAATGTTACCATCTTTTCTGGATAACCGCTACTACATGTAGAAACATGTAAAATGTTACACTAATTGAAGATTATGCATGTTTGTTCCCTTCCTAGGGTTGTGCTTACCACAGGTAAACAAAATTGCCTTTTATTATATGCAGAGATTTGACTTTGCTTACTACTACTCATTATCTCAATTTTAATTTTTTTTTTTTTTTTTTAGCTAAAACTTTATGCCTTCCCTTAAGGAAACTGACTCAATATAACTACTGTCTATAAAGTTCGCTTTTGTGAATTATATTTTTTTTCCTCTAGCTACTCTTTTTTAAAAGAAAAAATTCAACATTTAAAAAATCTTTGTTCTTTGGTATCTTCATGCTCCCTGAACTTTATTTCCTCAATGTTATCCAATTTAAAAGTAGATACTTTACTTCTGAACTTATGTTGTGACTGCTGAGATAAAAATAATCCCATACTAGTTCTATGAATAAACATTTAGCCGATTTCTTCTACTTTTGCAATCTGTGAGTAAGATCATGAAAAAAATAAATGACAGGTCTAAGAAAAACATTGTCATAAAAAATAATCTCCTCAACGATTTATCCAAATATTTTGTTTGCAGGGTGTTGAACTCTGTTCAGACCTCACGCAGATGAAGTATATGAAACACAAGAGTCTTCAGCTGTGAAACAAAGCCCTAAAACATTACTAGCGAGGATTCATCAAAGGGGTGCTAGCAAAGATGTATCTGGAAGCTGAAACTTTGCAGAACATTTTCTGTACACTAGCTTGTACTATGTTTCCATAAGCAGTCTTATAATGCTGATATTTGGGAAACATGTTTTTCCCCTGTTCTGAGCACTCAACTTCTTGGCCAACATGTTTTCCATTTGGCATTTTTGAATGATTTTTCTAGGATCCAGCTCGGGCATGAAAGTAACAACAAAAGAGGCTATGCTCTGTTCCGTAGTTTACTCTGTGGAAGACTTCAAAAATTGGGCTAGTGACTATCATTTAATAATGTGTACCATTTAAATTCTCTCATTCATCTATTAAAAATAATTCTGTATAACCTCCAGTGCATTTGCTTCCTTGTGAGAAATGTGCTATGAGTTGTTTGTTCTATTTGAGTTGCATATGTTGTTTTATTGCATTATAATGGAGTATATTAGAAGCTTTTTAATCATAGTTCTGAATAGTTTTTTCTCCCAAATCCCATCTTTCAGATGCATAGGAGAGAAAGGCATATCCTGCTTCCATGAGGGTTATGGAAGGATATCCCTTCTCTATGTTGTCCCAGACTAACATAGCAAATGTCTTTTCACCAGGATTCAGGTATCTAATACAGTTTTTGCTAGTGGTCTATAATATTACCTCCAACTTTTTGAAAGTTTCTTTGGTTCTGCATATAAAGAGTTTAGTATTCAAATTTTTAAGCATATTGTCTTATAGATTGATGCCCATATATAATTTCTTTAATAAATTAATTTCCATGTGATTTTGGTTTTTCTTTTTGCTTTTTCTTCATCCAGACCTTTGTATTATTTTAATTGTCTTTTCCCTCCTGCATAGGAATACTTAGCACTTCATGTTACATTTTCTTAATGTTAAAAGTAACCTTCTTGCAGGAAAGCTTACCTCAATTACCTCAATTTTCTATATAAGGAAGACATTGGTTAGAAAAAGGAAAATAAGGCTGCTGAGTGAATAAGCACTGTTCTGGGTTTGACTGTGATAGAGTTAATTTTCTTCTTAGTAGCTGACATAGTGTTGTGTTTCGGATTTAGGATGAGAATAATGTTGATAAACTGATGTTTTATTTGTTGCTGAGCAGTACTTACACTAAGTCAAGGACTTTACAGCTTCTCATAATCCCCCATCAGTGAGGATGCTAAGGGTGTGCAAGAAGCTGGGAGGGGACACAGCCAAGACAGGTGACCTAAACTGTCCAAAGGGAAATTCCATGCAGTATGACATCGTGCTGAACAAAAAAAATGGGAGGAGTTGGCAGGGGGACAGTTGCCACTACTTTGGCATCAGTCAGTTGGTGATGAGCAATTGCATTGTGCATCACTTGTTTTGTATATTCTTTTATCATAATTATTATTTTTCCTTCATTTTCTCTTCTATTTAACTGTCTTTACCTCAACACACAAGTTTTACCTTTTTTTGATTCTCTCCTCCATCCCACAGGAGGGGGAAGTGAGTGAATGGCTGTATGGTGTCCAGTTGCCTATTGTGTTAAACTACAAGAAGCATGTATATACTGCGAGGTGGATGTGACCTGTGGTATGTTCCACAACTTTGATGCTTTTACTGTCCTCCCTCGGGGACCTACTAGAGTGAAGCCTCTCTTCCTTTCTTAGAATTATTTCAAAGGGAAGTAGGGTGTGTCAGTGGTGAGCAATATCTCACTAGATCTGACATGGCCCAGTATGCAGCATGGCTAAGTTATAAACACGATTTTGATATCAAAACAGAAGGCTCGGCTGTGGAGTGCTCTACCCTGCACAAAGGAATTTCAGGAACAGGAATAGAACAGAATTTTCTGGTGCTCACGTGAATCACAGCGTCTTACATTGCAACCTTTCTCCAATGGAAGCTGTTCCTGTGTTAGGCAATGCTAAATGAGTTTTCTACTATATCTCAAAGTTAGTACTAATACTGCCTAACCCTGTGCCATGAATGATTAGTATGACAAATTCGTCATTATCTTCTGTGTCCTGCTACAGAACTGTATTGAACCAAGAAGATGTAAGAGGTTTTTATTTATTAATTGTCTGGTTTTAGGTATTTACTCTGTAGATCTGTCCAATCTGGCAACCTTTTTTTTTCTAATATTGCTGTGGGCTAACCCTGGTAAGCAGTGAAGCATCACACAGCTGTTTGCTCACTCCAGTGGAATGTGGGAGATAATGAGAAGCAAGTAGTACAAGCATTCAGTACAAAAATGTTTCACAGTTGAAGGCAGACATTTCCCTTTTCCACTCTCTCCCTTTCATCCCAGATATTGGTGATTCTCATTCTTGATTAAATAAAACAATATTTTAATTAAATGAACACTTACCTGCTTTCATCAGATCACATTCCAGTAAATAAATCATATAAACAATATACAATTCTCTCTGTATGCCAGCTCAAGATAAGAATGCTTTGTTTACATTCTTAGAGAAATTAATAATTAAGGTTTCCTTAATTTTTTTTAATTTGAATTTTCAGAAAAATTCAATTCAAGTTTTCAGAAGCTAGTTCTAGAAGTCAGGTCAAAACTTTTAGTAGGTGATGTATCAAGGAGAATAACATCTATTACTATAACTGAAGCCAAATGTAGCTATAAATGATCAGTAAATTAGAGCGGTTAAGATATCTAAAATTAATTAATTGTTTTGTAATCATAATCATATGTAGAAGATAATTTCCTATTCTCACAGAATTTCTTTTACAAGTCTTTTTCCTCCCTTCCCCAGCTCCTCAGCAGATATCATGAAGCTAAAGCATCCTAAGTTCTTAATGGACTGGTTTTGTTTTATTCAGCATAACACAAGTCTGTGAGAGAGCAAGGATTTCCACTAAGCCTTCCAAGTCTGGGGCTGCTGCCCTCTAGACTTTCTTTCCACTTAAAACTTGACAGCAAAGGCAAGGGGCCAGATTTACTGCAACTTTATTCAAAGCAGATGGAGGCAGATGAAACTATAAACAGTAAAGTAGCTGAGCATAGAAGTTAAGTAAAACAATAAGTGAAGCTGTTAAATCTGACACAAGGACTAAAGATACACTTCAGAAAACATTGTTGCTGAATTAAGTACTACCAGAAACCAGGAGCCGATTTTAGAGGACAATGAAAGCCAAAAAACTTTTTTTTTTTTAAGTTAAAGAAAAAGATATTAAGAAGTAATCAGTGCTAATTTCGTTTAGAAGGGCATCAGATTAGTTGGTCTAATGAGCCTTAGAAATTGCCAGTGCAATGTGTTCTTGATTTCCATCATAAATGAAAATGTGTAATTTTTGTTTCCTTTTAGGTCCCATAAGCCTGCCTTTGATTTTATCTGCGTGAAACTGTAAATCATAAAAAGCCTGACTAGGTGGTGGGGTGAGGGGGTGTTATTTTTTGAAATGTTTCCAGTAATCTTCATCACCAAGGCACACTTTATTTTAAGAAGTGTGGATATTTATTAGTTGTTGTGACAGTGACAACTGGCTACAGTTGCTGCCTAAAATGGGCCATAGCACAAAACCTGGTTCCGGAATAGTTCTGCTGTAAGGCTTGCTCCTGGAATGTGAACTAAAATGGTGCAAGGTTGACTGCTTCTTTGCACATCTCTCCCTGCCTCTCACTCTAATTCTGATGGTGAGGTTGATTTACTACCTGAATCAAGACAGAAGTAGGTGAAAGCCACTATAATCTGTCATTAACCTATGGATGCCTTGAATTAATGATGATACCTTTAACAAGAGTAAGACAGTGGTGTCCAATTTAATTAATTCTCATTTCAAACATAGCATGAAGAAAAACTTTGCTATCTCAGTTGTTGCATGTAATTACTGTTAGTGGGTTTTTTATCATTTTTAAAGTTGTGGAAACTGTATTTTTGACATAATTAATATTTGATTGTAATTTGTCTACAGTGGAGTGACTCCATAACTTTTTAAAGTGATCATATAATTTAATTTTGGTTTACAAAAATATAATAAACCTATATAGAATGAAATTTCATGAGAACAAAAAGGACACTCCACATTTTAATAGCTCTCTTTCAAATACTGTAAATATATTCACACCAAGATGAGATTATTAAAAAATAAAACTGCTTGGCATTGGAATATGTATACAGAATAGGAAGAAGTTAATCAAATGTATCCCTGCAGGTTCTGATATGAACAAATGAGCGTGATGGGGTGACAGTAATTAACATCATCATGTGGAAAAATGACGCCATCCATGTTCTTGTTTAGGGAATATAAAAATGGGTTGTTAATTGTAAAGCTGAGAGGCAGATCAGGGTATGGAGGGAATGGCAATCCTGATAGAGAAATTTTAAATCCCAGAGATCTCAAAAATAAAAGCCAGCTCAATAGCAACTGTGGATTGTTTAGTCACAGGAACATATGGCATCATGCAAAATACTGAAACTGAATGCTTAAACAGACAGACTGAACATTTATATGCAAGGTACAGAGCTTGTAGTCTATTTAAAGTCAAAGATGAGTGCTAATTCTAAAAGCTAATGAAATCAGGAGATCATTTCTGGAAGCAATAGACACAATTTTATGATGCTGAGTACCTTGATTACCTCAATTAGTTGTAGAACATGGATTCACCAAAATTTATTTGCAAGAGTCATTCATGGCTAGCAAAATGTGTCAGGGTATATCTGTGTGTGTATATGCATGTGTACTTTAAATTATGCCCAACAGAAAACATATATATAAAAGATAAAAAAGAATCCATTTTGTTCATCCCTGAAGACTTCTGTCTGCAGTGCTGATGCTACAACATGAAAGTGACTGATTCCAGTAGAGCTGCTATGTACTGTAAATGGAAATTGGAATTTATTTAATCCTCATTATTGTGGTATCTAAATGAACTGTATGAGGATCAACATTCTCTACAATAAACGTCACTGAAATACATTGCATGGGACAAGAGATACTCTTTTGTTTAGCACAGACCTGTCAGTAAGCTGTGAATGCTTTCTAGTACTTACTGGACTAATAAAGTGAGCAATTCAGTTTGATTTTAACATAGTCATAATCTGGGTTTTACTTCCCAGATTAGGGGATTTTTCCTTTAGTTCCTCTAATTTTGTCTCTTGGTAAGCATGTGAAGTCAAGAAAAATAATAAGTCTGTCTGCTGCAGTAAAAAGAAGTATGAAATATATAAGGGCAATTATGGTTAATAAAAATATACCTAACTTATTGGTTCTTAGATGAAGTTCTGGATCCTCTGAAGCCAAAGAAAATTGATTTTATTCTTGTGGTTTTAGTTGAGGTGATATGTTTGCTTAGGAATTTTGTAAGAATATTCTTATTTGTACTGCTCTGTATATATTTATACATTTATAGTTGTATCAATTTAGCCATAGGCTGTTTGTTGCAGTGACTGCACAGGTACCATATGGTCTTTGTGGTACACAGTCCTATAATATTACAGGGTTTTGTTCAAGTCTTCTGTTTGATTTGCTATTCTTAAACTAGTTGATTATGCTTGCAGTTTGTATAATTATGACTACAACAGAATGTTTTTTACATCAGCACAAGCAAATAACTTCTTGAGAGGCTGCTAGATAAATGCTGATAATAAAATCAAATGGATTTTCAGACCTAATTGCTATAGTCAATATTTGATGCTTCATACTCACTTTTTGGCATTAACTCTAGGATGATCTCCTACAGAGTTATTTACCCAACTGCAAATTTCTATCTAACCATGCTTTTCAATTTTCATTGCTTAAATTCTCATAAGTTTTTCAATTAAAGCATACACAGAAGAAAATTTATGATGCAAAGGTGGCAGGTACACACTAGTCTCTAGCTAATTTATTATTTTTACCACTCCCTGTCAACATACCTAATTGTTGTTCTCAAACAGTAGTTACCTTAGATCTGGATATTTCAGTCAAACATTTTGCATAAACCTATGCGTAAACCTGTCAGTGAACAGACAGTTTGCAAGAAAGAGTTGAAAACAGTAAGAGAAAACAAAAGAATGGGACAGATTTTATCCACACATCTAAATGTGCTGAGAGTAGCAGCAGGTATATATTAAAAATGTTCTAATTGTATTTCTTTATTCTGGTGTCACTCCGTTTTTCCTTAAGCGTAGGTAGGATGAATGCATTTTACATTGCATGACATGGATCTAATGTACATTACACTTAAAGGGGTGCTTCTTTCCCCACCAGCTGGAAGATTGTTTAAGCTCAACACTTTCCAACTGGTCAGAATAAAAGGAACATAGGAACTGGTTGTTTTAGTGCAGCTGACCTATTTTGTGACTTCTTCCATTGATCTTGTTTCTTACCTCTCTACTGTAGTTAGTTGAGCTGAAAACTGAGACTTGTGCAAGTGCTACTCTAAGCAGCTAAGAAGCTGATGGGTTAAGCTCCTTTAATTCTGATCACTGTTTCCTTAAGCACTGCTCTGAATGGAATGCAGCGCTACTCTGGATGTCATATCTAAGCATGTAGAGGAAGACAAGGTTACCGGGAATGGTCAACATGGATTCAGCAAGGGGAAATAATGTTTGACCAATCTGATAGCTTTCTATGATGGCATGAGTAGCTGGGTAGATGAGGGGAGAGCAATGGATGTTTTCTAATTCAACTTCAGCAAGGCTTTTGACACTGTCTCCTGTAACATCCTCATAGGTAAGCTTAGGAAGTGTGGATTAGATGAGTAGACAATGAGGCAGATTGAGAACTGGCTCAATAACAGAGCTCACAGTGTTGTGATCAAGGATGCAGAGTCTAATTGCAGGCCTGTGAGTAGCGGTGTTCCCCAGGGGTCGGTACTGGGCCCAGTCTTGTTCAACATACTCATCAATGACCTGGATGAGGGGACAGAGAGTATTGTCAGCAAGCTTGCTGATGACACAAAACTGGGAGGAGTGGCTGATACACCGGGAGGCTGTGCCACCATATTGCCAGACTTGGACAGGCTGGAGAGTTGGGTGGAGAGGAACCTAATAAATCTTAATAAGGGCAAGCGTAGGGTCCTGCACCTGGGGAGGAATAACCCCAGGCACCAATACAGGTTGGGGGTTCACCTGCTGGAATGCAGCACTGCAAAGAGGGACCTGGGAGTCCTGGTGGACAATCAGTTGGCCATGAGCCAGGCATGTGCCCTGTGGTATCCTGGGGTACATTAAAAGAGAGTGTCCAACAGGTCAAGGCAGGTTATCCTTCCCCTCTACTCTGCCCTGGTGAGGCCACATCTGGAGTAGTGTGTCCAGTTCTGGGCTTTTCAGTTTAAGAAAGACAGGAAACTACTGGATAGTTCAAAACAATTCTATGATTCTGTAGAGTCCCGTGGAGGGATACAAAGATGATCAAGAGAATGGAGCACCTCTTTTATGAGGGAAGGCTGAGAGAGCTGGGTCTGTTTAGCCTGGAGAAGACTGAGTGGGGATCTAATCAATGTTTATAAATATCTAAAGGGTGGGTGTCAAAATATATGGGGTTCGACTCTTTTCAGTGGTGCCCGGCAACAAGACAAGGGGCAATGGGCACAAACTGGAATGCAGGAAATTCCATCTCAAAATCAGGAAAAACTTTATTTTGAGGGTGCCTGTGCACTGGAACAGGCTGCCTAGAGAGGTTCTGGAGACTCTTTCTCTGCAGATATTAAAAACACACCTGGATGCGTTCCTGTCCAACCTGTTCTAGATGGACCTGCTTTGCCAGATTGGTTGGACTAGATGATCTCTGAAGGCTGAGAGAGCTGGGTCTGTTTAGCCTGGAGAAGACTGAGTGGGGATCTAATCAATGTTTATAAATATCTAAAGGGTGGGTGTCAAAATATATGGGGTTCGACTCTTTTCAGTGGTGCCCGGCAACAAGACAAGGGGCAATGGGCACAAACTGGAATGCAGGAAATTCCATCTCAAAATCAGGAAAAACTTTATTTTGAGGGTGCCTGTGCACTGGAACAGGCTGCCTAGAGAGGTTCTGGAGACTCTTTCTCTGCAGATATTAAAAACACACCTGGATGCGTTCCTGTCCAACCTGTTCTAGATGGACCTGCTTTGCCAGATTGGTTGGACTAGATGATCTCTGAAGGTCCCTTCCAACCCCTACCATTCTGTGATTCTGTGAATATATACCAATACTCAATAATGAACCCATAATTTATATATCCAGTAGATCACAATGATCAGATGGTAAGAATTCCATGGCTACACTTGAAAACACAGGTTAGTGGTTGATATAATATGTAGTTGAGAAGACAAAATTGTCTTTCATAATAAAATTAAATTAATTTAGGCAAGCTCTGAATAACTAATAAATTCTGGCCTACAGTAGTATTTGTTTTTCAAGAAAGCTAATCTTCTAAGACCTCTGTTTGTCAGAATCACCGTGTGCTGACCAGACCAACTTATCTTATTTGCTTTCTGCAATTTCTGCTCAAAATATTAGAAGAAAAGCTCTAATAATTTCCATACTATAGATTCTTTCCCTCATTCTAAAGCCTCCTTCTCACTGAGTTTCAAATACTGAATCAAGCCATAGTATAAGCAATCTCAACTTATACTCAAATACTTCCAACATTGTACATTGTGTACAATGTTCTCTATGAAAAGAAAAATCTTCTTTGAATATTTAGGAAAGAATTGCTTACAGTAGTCACATTAATACCTCTTTCACTGCCAACATTTAATGTTGTCAACAGTAGAAATACAATTCATATGGCTAATAACTGCAAATCCATTTACCATTCTTGTACTACTCCCAAAACACCTTCTTTTTCTGTCAGTAACGAAACTATTATATAATACATAAATGACAATAGATTAATGAATATTCTTCATTCAAAGCAGATGATTCAATCTTCTAAGTACCCACATAGCCTCATACGAAATTTAGGGAGGAATTGTTGCTTTAAGTGATTAATTCTATCACACCCTAAAAGAATTTTTTCTGCCATTTATCTCCTTGAATGCATAGCAATCTACTTGAAACACTAGGAAACTTACATCTATTTTCCATTTCAATTTGCTGGCTAGTGAAGTTCATAAAAAAAGTTGACACTGAATCCAGTGTTAATTGGACTTAGTCCATGACATCTAGGACTGAAACACTTGAACAAGAACCGATAATTTGTAAGTAATTAGTTCTTCTCCATGTTCTTTTTTGTTTATTCAAGTGTCAACTCTTTTAGACGAATGTACGTCAGCTAACAGTTAAAATTAAGCAGCCATCAGGTTGTCCCAATAATTAATAGGGAAATTTAGGCTCCTCCAAGAGGCATGTCACTAATGATCTTACATGGGGTGAGTTACTCTTTACAGACTCTTCATTTAGTATTGAAGTTCTTTTAGACATGGATATAAAGAAAGAAGACATGGGCTTGAGACCCAAAGAAGTTTGGACATGAAAATTATTGAAGTAATTAATAATCAAGGTTCTTAATACTTTACATCACTTTCAGTAAGAGCAAAGTATACCCAGGAGCAGAGATAGATGGCTAATAACAACGACAGAATAGAAATGAAAATTACCACATCTGAGGAGGAAACAGAGCTCAGAGTTTAATGTGTGTAGATCAAGACTGTTAATGATTGTCTTTACAGAATAATGGAAAAAGTGGCACACTTTTAAATTTTGATAAGAGTAGCTGATTTAGCAAATTGGGAATATAACTACATAAAATAATAAATACTGTACTATAGTTAAAAGAAAGAAAAACATAACCCAAAGACATACTGATTTTGATAGAAGAGAAATATTTAGAATAAATTATGAAGAAATTATTTATGGAAATAAAAATGAATGGAAAATCAACAAAAGGACTTTTTTTTAAAAAGAAAAGTAATATGAAGATAACTTGTTATCTTTGAGTAACTGGTTCCCTAGATATGAGAGAAGTGGAAGATCTAACTTATCTTTCAATAAAGTAGTTGAAGTGATGAACTATTGGAAAATATTAAACTGTAGAAGATAGAATCAGTCAAATAATTTTGATGTGGATAAAAAACTAACAAAGGGGAAGAGTTCTTAAGTCTGTTGTCATTTATCTGATATACTATTTTTGTATTTTGTGACTGCTAAATTCTTTGCTTACAAGCATAAACCCATTTCTGATCTGAAGATCTTCAGCATAAACTTTTTGAGATCATATTAGGAGAATCAGGAGGTACTACAGTGCAGGACTCCTTCTTACATATTGACTTTTTAAAGGCTGATGGTTAATTATAAAGGAATATCATAAAAACTCTGACAAAATACACTAGAAAGTGTAGTCCAAAAGATAAACATTTAATTCTGTCAGATCATTCATTCTTGCAGGCATATCTTTTTTTCTCAGACTCCTTGCCAACTTCATGGTATAGGCTTAGTCCTATAATCATTAGGCCCTACTCATAATCACAATAAACTGCATAGCTGCTCTGAAATCAGTGAAGATGCACAGATTTATGATACTGAAGTCTGTCCAATAATGATTCTGTTCCCTCATGATAGATACAGTTCTTATGCACAGTACCCTTCAAATATTAACAAGCTCCAGGCTTCTCCGAGAAGAGTCAGTTAGAAATACCTGAAAATGACAACAGTTTTCTTTTATAGAATACTTACCCAACTGATTTGCAACTTGATTCAATCCAGGTGTTATTATTTTTCTTAGATATCCATGATAATTACAAGAAATGTTCTTTCACATACATCCCTGGGAGCCCAGAAAGCCAACCATATCCTGGGATGTATCCAGAGAAACATGGCCAACAGGTAGAGGGTGGGGATTCTACTTCCCCCTCTACTCTGCTCTCGTGAGACCCCACCTGCAGTACTGCATCCAGCTATGAGGTCCTCAACATAAGAAGGATATTGACCTATTGGAGCGAGTCCAGAGGAGGGCCACAAAGATTATGAGAGGGCTGGAGCACCTCTCCTATAAAGAAAGCCTGAGATTGTTAGGCTTGTTCAGCCTCAGGAAGAGAAGGCTCCGGGGAGATGTTATAGCAGCCTTCCAGTATCTGAAGGGAGGCTACAAGGAAGCTGGGGAGATCTTTTTACAAGGACCTGTAGTGATAGGACAAGGCATAACAGGTTTAAATTGAAAGTGGGGAGATTAAATTGGATATCAGGAAAAAACACTTCACAGAAAGGGTAGTGAGGCAGTGGCACAGGTTGCCCAGAGAAGCTGTGGATGCCGCATCCCTGGCTGTCTTCAAGGCCAGGCTGGATGAGGCTTTGAGCAACCTGGTCTAGTGGAGGGTGTCCCTGCCCTTGGCAGGGGGATTGGAACTAAATGATCCATAAGGTCCCTTCAAACCCAAACCATTCTATGATACAGGAAATGAGAATTTTTCTTAAAGCTCACTCTTCATCATGTAGGAACACAACATGGCCTAGCTTTCTTTCATTTCCCTATCAATGCGTCTTTTAGGGGTGAAACATTTGTTGCACCTAAAGATGTGTGCATGCATGTACACACATACATACATGTACTATATAGAGAATATTTAGAGTTAGGGAATCAGTTATCACTGTAATGGGCATGTTTAAAAAGTGGATAAATCATGACTGTAACAGTAAAACACAGGTTTTCTAGACTGGTACTCATTAACAACACATTTCATGCAAATGGCTAGTTCTCATTATCAGCCATTATAACATACATAGCCATCAGTATTTAACAATCACACCCAACATTAGCTGTGAGTACCCAACACCACAGAACTGACCTGTGTAGTTAACAGTGATGGCAACGGTTCTTCATGTCCACAGTCACTACAGTGCAGGTAATCAGGCCCAAGAGATCTTCAGCAAGACAACCCAGAGATGAAGCAAGCATCTTCTTAACCTCACTTACCCCCAAGTCCAGGATCTTTTCCTTTTATAAGGTGGTTAAGTTTCAAGGCAATTCCCAGCTGTTGGTCTCTACCCTGAGGTACACACTGCCTGAACCTGGAGAAAATTTTTTTTCAAGACTGCAGCACATGCCTCACCCTGTGGCTTGGCTGCTGCTCCCTTTTGTAAAGCAGAAGCAATATTTTCACAGGTGCATTTTGTTCTACAATGAGTAATGGCCCATCAGTGCATTGCTAGTTGTTCTGTGACTTCTTTTCTCAACCAGTGCACATATTTTCAAGTCTTTTGGTGTTATCCCACACTTACACTGTGTGTGGTAACAGGAGACACTTGGTGCCATGCTCTGTCCACATAGCAAACTGATAACAAAGCTAACAGGCTGGAGAGGGTCCTTGCAGGGTTAAGAGGAGGCACAGCATAAGCCCTGTGGCCTACAATTAGCAATGACAATACTATTTATCTCTGCTGTTGGGTACACAAATGCTTCTATGGGTGTGCTTCTTTTATGAGTGTAACATGGTTATTCATACAAGTTCATGCTATTCTTTTCTTCCTTCAGTGTATGACTTATCTCTCTGGATATCAAACAAAACTCTAATTAAAGTGTTTTACAATAGTGGTTTTAAAACATCATGCTGAAAGATTGTTATTGTATAAATTATATCTGAATATTTTCATTTTTTACCACAACCTTCTTAAGGTCTTAATGTAGGGTTTTTGTAACTTGTAAAATAGCCATAAAGACTCCCTAGTGCAATGGGGATTGAAATTGTTTATCCAGTTCTGAATCAAATATAGTAAAATTGTTTCCTGGAACAGTAAATCGACTCTGACTCTGCCTTTACACATAATATTTGCTTTTCCATTTTCATTATCATTCACCATGTTTTATGAATACTGTTTTGTGACATATATATTTATATGAAGGAATAGATTCCCTGATCTATTGAAAGAATGCTTCTATAAAATGTATATTTCTTAATTCTGGCCTTTGGATATATAAAAGCTGTCAAATAAGTAGATTCTCTTCTCTCTATCCTCAAAGGAATTGACTAGTGATTAAGTCTTTGTCTTTTTTCATTTTATTCATAGCTTCTAGTTATGTAGCTATTTCACTCAAGCCTGATAGACTTCAAACACTTCACTTACTACTGATTTAGCCACACATATATTTAATTGTATCTAAATGTTGTTAGGTCCCAGTTGTTTTAAGTCTCTTACTGAAATGTGACTGTAATATTGTAGAAAAATGCCTATTTTTCATTAGTTAATACATTTTATGGATGAATAACATTGTCACTGAAATTGATTGTTTCACTTAGAATGTTAATCTGCTGAGGTGGATTGCTTTTGTACACCATTATTCAAAGCAGAGAATATACTTTTTAGAAAGTTAAATATTATGGAAATACGGTCAATGTCTTACATGAAAGGAAGGTCAAAGCCTGATGACCAGTTTTTAAAGTTACTCTATTTTGTTTATGAATATTCATATAAATTGGTGTAATGTTAATGTTTTCTTTGTCACAAGGTACACCAGTGAGTTGGGTTTAGTCAGCAAAGAGTTAACTCTCTTTATAGTGGCTGATATGAAGCTGTGTTCCTAGATTTACCCAGAGAAAAGTACTGATAAGGTGTCTTTTTAGCTGGTGCTGGAGAGTGCCTCCACCAAATTCAAGGTCTTAGCTTCTGGTACTGCAGCTGTGTTCCTAACTTTCTCCTGCTACAGGCAGCATAGGGGACACACAGTTCAGACAGCTGACCCAAACTGACTGAAGGGGTATTTCATTCCACAATACATCATGCTTGGTACATAGGCAGGGAGGGGGTCCGGGGGCCATAACTCTTCACTTTTCACTTTTCGCTTTCTCACACTTTCTAACTCCTTTGTTAGATGTTTTGCTAACTCCTTTTCTGGCTTGTTTGGGAGTGAGTTGGTAGTTCTGTTAGTTTTTCCGGATGTGCTAGTGCTCATAGGGTTTTCTCGGTATCTGCTGTGATAGCTCTTGGGCTCCAGCTCTCGGGCTCTCTGGCTCTCAGTTCTCAGGACCTGGTTGTGCATCGATTGGCAGGTGGTGAGAAATTGTATCATCATAATTGCATCATATTGTATCATATGTTTTATTTTCTATTATTTTAATTATTTATTATTTGTAGTATTTGTATATATTCATTTTGATTCAATTGGTAAATAGTTCTTATCTCAATTTTATGAGCTTCCTTGTCTTTTTTTCCTCTGATTCTCCCCCTCTGCTGGAGGAGGGGAGAGGGAATCTGTGAGAGCCACTTCATGGTATTTTGCTGGCCAGGTAAAGGGAAGACAATGATTTCTTGTAGGATGTTACTATTATTCATATGCTTGAACTCTGGGACTTATTCCTTGAATGGGACCCCTAGATGCTTCAGAAAGAAAAAGAAAATAATTATTCACTTTTGGGTTTTTTTTTGAGATTACAGACAGGTGACTATTTAAATTACAGAATGATCTGTTATTGTTTTCATCCTATTCATCTACCTGCAAGATCAAGGAGATGGAGCAAGTTCTGTGGTAGTTCCAGTGCACAGGTTTAAGCATGATAGAAGAATACATAACACCAAAAATATCCTGGGTCAAAATGAGTAAAAGGATAGCTTAAGATGACCTGCTCAAAGTAACTATGATAGGGATAAGTGGGTTTTGAAAGATAAATAATATATTTTAGCCCTTTTCCTGTAGATTTAGTGCTCAAAGTGTCTATTTTTCTCTTTTATTAATTTATTTTTTTTTTCTTTCATGGAATCAACTGTCTCTTCAAATAGGCAGGCCCAAATCTGTGTTTACAAAAGTCTAGAATCACCCTGTCACAATACTTTGATCTCGTTTTGCCTTTATCACTTATACTCTCTGACGGTACTGCTAACAGCCTTTTAATGCCTTTAATAGTGTTGTCTCTTCAGTAGTGATGCTGGAGTGTATTTTTTGTATAGTGAGACTCATTTCCCAGACAGAAAAATGTGAATATCTCCCTCCTCACTCTGACAGCAAGTGAAGTCAGGCTTCTGAAATAATATAGAATTTTTATTTCTTTCTTTGTTCCCCATTATGAATTTTTGGGTTGAAACTTTTCATCCAGAGGGTCTAAATTGCTCTATGATGGTGTGTCCTGTTCTGCTCTAAAGGGGCAAACATCTGCAATGGTGGAGAAACTTTCTGGCTGCCCTTGATGATAGCTCTGGATACAGTTTCATGAGCTGATGCAAGCATTTTGTTTGTTATCTTCTGTTCTTAGAAGAGTTCACCATCCTCCCTAATTGTGAATCTCTATTGTAAGCTTGACATTAGGGAACAAGGTACTTTTAACTGTATTGTGTGAGTGTTGTGATTTAGACCCAGCTGGCAGCAAAAGACCACACGGCCACTCACTCACTCCTCCTGTGGAATGTGGAGGAAAAAATACAAGGAAAGGCTCACAGAAAAAACACAGAGGGAAACTTTTAAAGCCAAGTGCCAGGAAGACAAAACAAAACTCAAAGATGAGAAAATCCAGTTATAACTGTGTAGTGGGTTGATGCTTGGTGGATGTAAGGTACCCACCAAAGCCTCTCTGTCACTCCCCTTCTCAGCTAGGCAGGGGACAGAGGATATCACAAAAATCTTGTGGGTTTGAGACATGGTCAGGGAGAGGTCATTCAGCAAATACTGTCACGAGTAAACCAGACTCAAATTGGGGAAAATTAATTTAATATATTACCAATCAAATCAGAGTAGAAAAGAACAAACAAATTTTAAAATAGCTTCCCTCATCCCTTTTTTCTTCTTGGGCTCAACTTCACTCCTGTTTTCTCTACCTCCTCCCCACTGAGTGTCTCAAGGGGATGGGGAATGGGGGTTGTGGTCAGTCCACCACACATTGTCTCTGCTGCTCCTTCCTCCTCAGGAGGAGGGATCCTCACATTCTGCCCCTGCTCCAGTGTGGGGTCCCTCCCATGGGAGACAGTCCTCCATGAACTTGTCCAACACGAGTCCTTTCCATGGGCTGCAGTTTTCTTCATGAACTGCTCCAGCGTGGGTCCCTGCCACGGGCGTGCCATTCTTCAGGGGTGTACTGCTCCAGTGTGGACTTCTCTTGGATTCATGGGCTTCATCAGGCACAGCCACTTGCTTGTGGGGTTCCTCTCCAGGCTGCAGGGGGCTATCTGTTCCCCTGTGACCCTCTATGGCTTCAGGGGCACTGCCTGCCCTCTCACCATGGGCTGAGGGGAACCTCTGCTCTGGCCCACCTCCTCCCCACCTTGTTTGTCTCTCTTGTCTCTTGTCTGCCTGGTTATCTCTCACAAATCCCAGTCCTCTCTCCATTCCTCCTCTCCACACTTTTTCCACTTACGCTGTTGGTTCTCTTTTTATCTTTTTTCCCCTTAAATATGTTAATCACAGTTGTCCTAGTTGTCTCAGCCATGGAAGAGGTGGGTCTGACTTGGAGCTGAGGGAGCTTCTATAGCACCTTCTCACATGAGCCATCCCTGTGGCCCTTCTGCTGCTACCAAAACCCCCCACCACACAAACCCAATGCAGTGACATAACATAGTTTTTATAAATGGGTGTTAAGTAGGGGCAAGGGACTAAAAGTTGTGTGATAGAGAATGGTGGGAAGGAAGGAAGGAGAGTTGAGATGAAGTACTCTCAAGATCTATAAGGATTCCCTGAAAAGTGCATCTCTCACTTTAAGTAGCACTTAGGTGCTTCCTGTGTGACATTGTGAATTTCCTTGGGTGCTTATCTCTAGCAGACACTGTGACCCCAATGTGGCAACATTGATTGCTCCTGCTGAAGAAGAAATATAATCCTGAACATCATCACTTTTACACTAAATAATGCATGACAGGGGCCAAGACCATGCCTCTTCTGATCTACTGTGAAGCACTGCTAGACATAATGTGGGAGCAAGTTCACACCTGGCTCTAGAATAAAGCTTATGGTAAAAAGATTTGACTCTTGTTTTCTCTTAAGTTAGAAGTTAACTAATCTACCTGGCTGTCATTTGTTTACTGCCATAACAAATGGCATATAATAATAAGGTGATTTACAAAAAACCTCTGTATTTTCAGTGACACAGCTCAACTTCAGACAGTCATTTAAGCACTATATATATCTAACTGTGTAAGTTTGCTTTTTTCCCCTCATATATGAAAAGCAAGAAAAGGAACCTTGCTTATTGTTTTTCTATTGAAGCAGTAAGTTAGTCAGCTCTACATTTCCTTCACTTTGGTCATTTCTCTCCACTTCATAAATTTCAGCCCATGGACAGTATTTGCAACAATTTTTTAAGATTCTTGTTTTCTTAAAAATCTGAAGTGTTTACCTTTTGTTGAAATACCTAGATACTTGCTGTCACTAAGGTCTAATACATCTAAGTCACTTTTAAAGGCAGGGCTTAAGTACTTCTGAAAATGTCAAACAAATGCGCAAAACCAACTTTTCTTGAAATGAGGCAAGTTTGAAATTTTTAATTTAAAAATATATAAAGATCCATCTATTCAAGGATCTTGTCTATGATAACTCAGGAAGATATGACTGTGACAAGCCTTTGAAGATACTTTTCTAGATATTCTGCAAGGTTCCAGAAATAATATACCAAAAAATACACTTATAATGGTATCTGGGGCAAAGTTCCTTTTTGCTGATTCTGGTTCAGTAGAATAAAAAATCATTCTCAGAATCAGAGCTTTAGGGGCACCATCACATCGTGTCATTTAATAGGAAGAAAGTGAAAAATGGAAGATTTTGTTCTTGAAAATGGAAGAGATTGGACAATACCATGGAAGGAGAAGGGATTATGTCAGTTATTTATATGAGTTTTTATGCTTTATCATTCCATCATTTTGTAATGGGGCAGTAACCCAGTTACATTTGTCGTCTTAAGAATGATCAAACGATTATTTATTTAGGTTATACTTGCCATAGATGACTCAAATGCGTTGTCAGGACAAAGTTTCTTAAATATCTATTCTGAATACAAAAAATTTGAAACATAAATACAATTCTGAAAAAAATATTTGTGTTCTGTAAGAACGATGCTGTATATAAAGCAAAAAACCTGTTATATTAAACAGTATTATTAAAAATTTAGCTCAGCTGTATTCTGTAATATTATGTAATAAATACTTAGAAATATACAGTGTTTCTAGAAATATTATCCTTGATGGTTTTATATTTATTTAATGCAAATTCACCTGTGTTGTATTAAAACAATATCCTATTTACAGAATATGGATGAGGAACTAAAGTACAGTATAAGCTGTCCAACATAAATTGGCTAAAGTTATAAAGACAGACTGAACAGAAACAACTTGGAACACCAAAAAACAACATTACCTAGAGACAAAACTGTCCTAAAAATTGCTATCAGAACTGCAGCCTTTTATCCTGACTTACTGAAACTCATTTTAAGAGCACTGGTGTCCATTTGCCGCTTCAGCAATTGCCACAAAAATATTTATGAGATGATTCAGTGTATTTCATGTAAAGATTTATAATGACTGGTTGAGCTAAAATGTTTTATTATAATAACAATAATATAACTGTACAGGTAAAAGCTTAGATATTCGGTATGAATAGTCAGCATTTTGAAATGTAAAATTATCACCTGAAATAAATTGTACAATATCTGATGAACAGAGTGCTGGCTTGGTAGCCTAATTCATAGCAACTTAGCTAAACAGATGGACTCCTTGTCCAATCAGTAGAGAAAGTGTATGCCTCTAATAACAACTTTAGACAGACTCAGTGGTAGAAACATCCAGAGAGCTTTTGCCTCGGTCTTCACTGGCAAGGGTGCAAACCATACACCCAGAGTCATGGAAGGCAAAGGCAGGGTCTGGGAGAATAGAGAATCACCCATGGTTAGTAAGGATCAGGTTCAGAAACACCTGAGGAACCTGAAAGTGCACAAGTCCATGGGACCTGATGAAATGCATCCATGGGTCCTGAAAGAACTGGCAGGCAGCTTTGCGAAACCTCTGTCCATTATATTCGAGAAGTTGTGGCAGACTGGTTAAGTTCTTGCTCACTGGAAAAGGGGAAACATAACCCCCATCTTTAAAAAGGTAAAAAAGAGGACACAGGGAATTACAGGCCAGTTAATCTCACATCTGTGTCTGGCAAGATCATGGAGCAGATCCTCCTAGAAATCATGCTAAGACACATGGAGAATGAGGTGATGGCCAACATGGCTTCACCAAGGGCACATTGTGCCTGACTAATATGGTGGCCTTCTATGATGGGGTCACGACCTTGGTGGATGGAAGATGGGAACCGATGTAATTTACGTGGACTTGTGCAAAGCCTTCGATACCGTCCTGCATGACATCCTTGTCTCTAAACTGGAGAGACATGGTTTTGATGGATGGACTGCTTGATGGATAAAGAACTGGCTGGATAGTCGCACTCAGAGAGTGGTGGTCAATGGGTTAATGTCTGAGTGGAGACCTGTAACAAGCGATGTTCCACAGGGGTCGGTGTTGGGACTGGCCCTGTGTAACATCTTCGTCAGTGACATAACGATGGCATTGAGTGCACCCTCAGCAAGTTTGCTGACAACAGCAAGCTGTGTGGTGCAGTCGACATGCTGGAAGGAAGGGATGCCATCCAGAGGGACCTTGACAGGCTGGAGAGGTGGGCCTCTGCCAACCTCATGAAGTTCAACAAGGCCAAGTGCAAGGGACTGCACATGGGTTGAGGCAATCCCAAACACAAATACAGGCTGGATGAAGAGTGGATGGAGAGCAGCTCTGAGGAGAAGGACTTGGGGGTACTGGTGGACAAAAAGCTGAACATGAGCCAGCAGTGTGCACTGGCAGCCCAGAAAGCCAACCATATCCTGGGACGTATCCAGAGCAGTGTGGCCAGCATTTTGAGGGAGGTGATTCTCCCCCTCTACTCTGCTCTGGTGACACCCCACCTGGAGTACTGTGTCTAGCTGCGGAGCCCTCAATGTAAGAAGGGTAACAACTGGTTGAAGCGAGTCCAGAGGAGGCCACGAATATGCTCAGAGGGTTGGAGTACCTCTGCTATGTAGAAAGGTGGAGACAACTGGACTTGTTCAGCCTGCAGAAGAGAAGGTTTCAGGGAGACCTTATACCAGCCTTCCAGTAGGGAAGGAGGCTACAAGAAAGCTGAGGAGAGGGCGGGGACTTCTTACAAGTGTCTATAGTGATAGGACAAGGGGTAAAGGGTTTAAATTGAAACTGGGGAGGCAACCTGATCTGGTGGAGGGTGTCTCCTCCCAGGGCAGGGGTTTGGAACTAGATAATCTTTAAGGTCCCTTCCAACCCAAACCATTCTATGATAGTGATACAATACTTTAATAGACTTCACTGGGGCCTGTCTAAACCTAGCCAACAGAAAACATAAGATATTGAGTATATTAGTATTAACATATGGGAAAGTGGAGTAAATATTTCTCCTTCCACTCAGAATTTACTGATGACTGCTTTGTAGAACAGATGCCTATCAGTTTGCAATAATTTTCTACATGCCATTGCATCAGTATAGAAAATCCAGAGCCCTGACTATATATCTTTTACTCCCATGTCAGGAAAGGATGGGGGAGAGTTAGAGCTGGTACTTCGTTAATGAATTAAGCCAACACAAGGACAGAATGTAACAATTTGTAATCTGTGGCAGAACTATATGATTTCCTGGAGGAAGGAGACTAGGTAGCATACTTGTAGAAACCAAAGGAAAACATTTTGTTGACAGAATGAAATTATAAGAACTAGAAATTGGCTAGATAATGACTTCAGCTATATTCTGTCCAGGCTTCTGTAGTGACTGCAACAAGCGCATCACTTGTGCATGACTTCTGAAAATTTGCCTAACAAAATATGATAGTACCTCTCCAGCTTGTGCTAAAGCCTTTGTCCTGTCATTGTGTGAATGGGCACAGGCAGACTGCAGGAACAACTGCAAAACCACAGATGAAATGCAGAGTAAATTTACTTTCATTACCTCATCAACCATGTGATCCTTGAAGCAGCACCCAGGCAGAGGCACACAAGTGGGGATGCAGGCACCACAGAGCTTGGACCATGCTAGACAATAACCAAATCTGCTGTTCTCACCTGTGTTTCAGGGACTGACACAGGTGTAGTTTACCACTGTGCTTTGATCTTTCCCACAGCAAGGCAGGAATCTCAAGCACGTTGATAGGGTGCCTCTAAGTCAAACACAGATATCCTACTTGTTAAATACACAAGGCTAAACAACAATTAGTGTGGTATATGCATTTCTCTACATCTCAGCTGCAAGTCACTTGAGCATGTTTACAATTCTCTTCACCAATCTTCCATTGTTTTCCCACAGTGGTGTTTCAGAGAACGGATACCACATACTGAGTTACCGAATCCTTCATGGAATGATCAATGATTTATTTGGCTTCTTTGATATATATATGGAGAGAGAGATGGAAGGGGAAGGGAAGGGAAGGGAAGGGAAGGGAAGGGAAGGGAGGAAGGAAGGAAGGAAGGAAGGAAGGAAGGAAGGAAGGAAGGAAGGAAGGAAGGAAGGAAGGAAGGAAGGAAGGAAGGAAGGAAGGAAGGAAGGAAGGAAGGAAGGAAGGAAGGAAGGAAAGTGTACATCTTGACTGTCTTTTTGACTCTTGTAGCAGAGGGGCAGGGAGCTACAGTAGAACCATTATGCCTTCTTTTCTTGGCTACCAAATCCTCAAGAGGGGGTGTAGATCTGGCTGCACAACCAGGATGTGAGCAGCGTTTAACACTGGCAGTCCACAGTGGCAAGTTGCTAAAAACATGTTTTTTCTATGGTGCATCCAGATTCTTAACAACAAAGTAATATTCAGTGGTCATTCACATTGTCAATATTTTGTGCAGAGATAATGCTCAGCTTTCTGAAAGTGCATCTTTGAAGTTATTTTAGAGCTCCTTATTCTACCTATTTATTTACCTCCTTTTAGGCATTTCTTAGCAATTTGCTCTGCAGCATCTGCCACATAGAAGGGCATCGTGATTTATCTGCAGCTCTGAATATATTACTTGTTAACCTTTACAAACACCTAGTGTGACTCATTCCATCTTATCACAGCAGACGTCAGTGGGAGTAAGCATCACTCAACAGGACAACCAGTTTGTACAAGACATAGGCACATGTACCAAGTATACCTAGATAAAAGAGTCAGGTAATTTTTAAAGTGTTAAAAAGGAACAGGAATACAACATCAGTCTGAGATGGGATTTGAGGCATGTGCATTGGTAGTCATACTGAGGGGATCAAGTACCAAACTAAAGCTTAAATAATGAACAAGAGAAAGATCCACTGTAATTGTCAACTCTGAGTATCTCTCCTAAAAAAAGCAGCTAGTTTTAGCTTTTTATAATTCTTCCCCCTTTTCCCAGGAACTTCAGCATTGTTAAACCAGTCACTGCAGTTCCCCTGAGCACCACTTGCTGCATTTTTCTGCCTAATGCTAACTTCCACAGACTTGGGAAGCACTACACTTCAGCAGTTTAAAGTTTCAAGGAGTTTGACCATGCAGCAATTTCTATACCTGTCATGTTCATAGAGAGTGGAAATTTCCTAAGGCATATACCTAGCTATGTGGACTGTCCTTTTGATAGATTTTTAGTGTTGGATTCATACCTGTCTTCATACCACCAGTGCTTTCACAAAATCAAAGTTATGGCAGTTTATAGTAAAATGGGCAAAACAGCAAATTAAAAAAAAAAAAAAATCCAAATGTTCAGCTGAAGCAACTTAGCTACAAACAAGCAAACAATGGAAGTTTGGGAAAAATATTGTCTTTCTTTCTTTTTCAAGTCAAAGATAATCCACAAGGACAATTATCTTCAAATTTCACTGCACAAAAGAGCCTTTGGGAAGGTTTCCCAGGAGTTTTCTTTCTAAAATAGCTGCAGTTGTAAGACTTGTCCCAAGCAAGCAGTTAAAAACCATGATCAGACATGGTCATCATAACTTCATTTTTTAAAATGTATATAAATTTTTACTTTGGTTGTCTAACTGTGGAAATGTAAAATGAAGATGAAATGTAATGTACTCAGCACTCACTGTCTCAAAACAAGGTCTTCAAAGTCATACAGAAAGGCATTTTTGTTGGAAGCATGCCAAATGAGATGTGTTTGAATAAGATAATTCCTGTATACTATAGTATTTTGTCTTAGTAAAGTCTAATATTTTTGATAATAGAAAACAATAAATATCTTCCTTCAGGACCAACAAATCACAACAAGAGATATTAAGAGATGGTTAAGCACCTAGCTAGGTGGCTGAATTAGAGGCCTTTGTTTCTTACAAAGGCAATGGGGTCTGACAAAAGCAATAAGGTACTATGATTGTAGATTTCTAAAAGCATTTTGGGTGCCTTAGAGACTATAAACAGATTGTTCAAATAGCATCCAAATTAAAATGCCCCAAACAAGGCTGTGTGAATACTTTTTTGTATTATTATGGCAGGATTATATTTGACTATGCACAACTGTAAAGCTTTATTTTAAATATGTTTCTCAATGTTGCATTGTTGATCTTGAATTTTTTTCATGTATAACAAATGTTATATTATCTCAACGTTATATTTTACTGCTTTGTTGTAACCAGTATAGTTGTGTAAAGAAAAATCTACCTCTCTCTGTACAAGGGTAGTTCTCACCATGACATATAAATCACAATATTTCACCAAAGAAATAAAGTCTTTAAGACTAGAAGAGACCGTTGCAATCCATAACTAACATGGTTTATCTGCATTGAAGATTTTAGATAATGAAGTTGTCATAGACTGGATTACCTTGCAAATGATGTATCTGACTGACATATAATGTCAAGTTGCAGCATTTACTTAAAATTTCTTTGTGCATTGTATTCTGACATGGTATGACTCACATAGCTTGGCTTGATATGTCTTAAACTGACAGCTTGCCATAGATATGCAAATGTTCCCATTTTCTGAAAAGAGCAATTAAAATACTCTTGATAAACCAAGAGTTTTACAGAAAAATATCGATATTTTCCCACATCTCCAGGTTATAAATAGTATTATACAGAATTTGCTAGCACACTTCAGTATTTCTTTAAATGTACAGAGGCACCTGTGCAACAACAATTAAGTGATACTCTTCTGAAAAGAGTATTCTGTATATGACTGTAGAAATGTTGGTAAACAGTAATGCTACTTGATCACATGTTACACATTTTTGAAGATATGGCATACACACATATAATCATTAAACTATAATAAAATAAACTGATTGTATTTTTTTTCTCAATATCCACATTTTTTCATGTGTGTTTTAGTTATAACTACCACTTAATTACAACTATAGTGGTACTACAATTTTTCATAAATGAAGAAATTTCTGCATGAATATGTATGAATATGATCTGCTTGTTAAAATTTTACTCAGAAGTTGGTAGCTAAACACTTCTCTTACTGAAGAGCAACAAAACTCATATATTTTGTGTCCAAAATAATCTCTTCTAACTACTGCCTTTCTTAAATATACTATGTGGAATAAACTCTGTCTCACCAACTGAAGATGATATGTCAATATGCAGCAGGAAATGTAAAAACATTTATTCAGAGAACAAACAAGAAGAGAGAACAGAAGAGAGAAGTCCGTAGACTACCAGTTAGGTCATACAAGTTTTGGCCAGGAAGGATGTCACTCTTGATATTTGAAGATCATCTACAGTTGGGTAGTTTTGTAGTCCAAGAGGTACCTCAGGACTGAGAATGGTGAGCCTCACACTGTAGTCCAGTGGGTGTTCCTATGTCCTGTCCTCTGATTATTACTAAAAGCAAAGTTTGCTTTGTAATGAGAAGAGCTCTCAGACTAGAGATTTCTGTTGTCAGCTAGGCAGTCTAACAATTAGGCAAGAGGTAGTGGACTAATGTCCCAAGGGAGAAATGGAAAACATGGAGTTATCCTGTATTCTGTGGTTGAAAAACACTCTTGCAAAAGTATGTATTTGAGTCAAATGTGCTCAGGTAGACATGATAGGTGCTCTGCTTTCTTTGAAGAGAACATTAGATAAAATACAGGCATCACTATCTGAGTTTTTCGAGGGAAGAAAACCCAGTTGCTGCATTTTATGGTGGATTTGTGTGACATGTTCAGCTGGGGCCTTTTTTGGTTTGATTTTTTTGGTGAAATATGGAAGTATGATTTTGCGTCAATTTTATAACAAACTGGAATTTGTTTCCTCTAACTAGGTAAGGCAAGAGAGAAGAATCACAGAATGTTAGTAGTTGGAAGATACTTTTGGAGATCATCTAGTCCAACCCCCTCCCAAATCAGATTCACCTAGAGCAGGTTGGACAAGAAGGCATTCAGGCGGGTTTTGAATATCTGCAGAGAAGGAGACCCCACAACCTCTCTGAGCAGCTGGTTCTAGTGCTCTGACACCCTAAAAGTAAAAGCTTTTCCTTATGTTAAGATAAAACTTCCTGCATTCCAGTGTGTGCCCACTGCTCCTTGTCTTGTCACTGGGCACCACTGAAACGAGTCCAAACTCATCCTCTTGACACCCACCTTCTAGATGTTTATAAACACTGATAAGATCCCCTCTCAGTCTTCTCGAGACTAAAGCCTGGAGAGACCCAGTTCTCTCAGCCTTCCCTCATAATGCTCCATTCCCTTGATCATCTTTGTAGCCCTCCACTGGACTCTCTCCAGTAGTTCCCTATCTTTCTTGAACTAGAGAGCCCAGGACAGGACACACTACTCCAGATGTGGCCTCACCAGGGCAGAGTAGAGGGGAAGGATATCCTGCCTTGACCTGTTGGACACTCTCTTTTAATGTACCCCAGGATACTATTGGCCTTCTTGGCAACAGGGACACATTTCTGGTTCACAGTCAACTGATTGTCCACCAGGACTCCCAGGTACCTCTCTCAGAGCTTCTTTTCAGCAGGTCAACACCCAACCTGTACTGGTGCCTGGGGTTATTCCTCCCCAGGTGAAGGACCCTACACTTGTCCTTGTTAAGCTCCATTAGGTTCCTCTCCACCCAACTCTCCAGCCTGTCCAGGTATTAAAAATGCTTACAAACCCTGTTGTCTGGAAAAAGGGTTAAATTCTGGGCTTAGGCAATAAGAGATCTCTGAAGTAAGCAGAAAGGAAGTATTTCTAGCAGATTTTATCAATATCCTATTTCTATTTTAGTTTCTTTTTCAATTAGGCTCAATAGAAAAATCTGTTTCATGGATCAGCCCAAGTTTAGTGGGACAGAGTTAAAAGTTTAACCCTTATTGCATTACTTCTCAAAGAGATTATGTATAAATCTCTGTGCCTTGACATGACTGTATATAATTATGTCATATTTTTCAGATGTCTCAAATTTTATGGAGTCTAAATATAGTACAGTGTTGTGAAAAAGTAAAACTTCTGATTTTTTCACTTAAATATTTATTAACAACAGAATTGCTGAATCAAAACTACAATCATTTAATATTTTGTTTATATAAATTCTTTCTTTGCTTTATATTAAACTATGGGTTTTTTTCTTGTATTTTGCCAATGCAACTATGCAGTTGATAATGTGGAACATAATATTGCTTTTACTAACGTTAATACAATTTTGTATCAAATATAGACAGATCATGATAATATTCAAAATCCTGCAAAAATGGAATTAATATAGTAATTTTAGCGGCATCACTCTGAACTTACAACTGTATTGCTGAGCTGTGTTTACATCTCATTGGAGGACGATTGTATGTGTTACCAGTAAGACAGTGTAAGAAGCACTCCTTGAATGGATGGTGCACGCGAGACGCTGAGATAGCTGCTCTCAACACAGCTCCTCCTGGAGGCTCTATAGAGAGTTACAGCTCCTGTGACTGGGGATCCTAGTCTTTTGCAGGTGAAGCAACAAGGGCACTTTGGATTTGCTTTCACTCTACTGTAAGTGCCTCAGATAGCTCAGATAACAGAACAGGTAGGGAAACAACCTGTGCTAAGTAAATGCCTAGCTCCTATTATTCTCTGATCTGGTGACAGGAAAAATTAAGGATTCCTTTGCTATTCCTTGAACTGAAGTTCAGCTTTTGGTCAGATAAAATTCAGAATACAATAGCTGTTACCTAGCCCTTTATCAAGGTAATTTATTAATTCACAGTCTTTCAGAAAGTTCAGTAAGTCAGATTTTTCATCTGAGGATAGGTCTGTTTGTATCACTAATAGCTCCTACCCTACAGTTTCCTATATTTTGGAGAAAAAGGCGAACAGCGGCAAAGTGGATGATAGAGCTAAATATTCTACAGGTCCAACAGCCATCTTCAGAAACTGGAACCAAATAAACAAATTTTGTCTTTAAAATAATGATAGTGAAGTATTCAACAACTTTTCATCTGCTGAGACTGAAGCTAAAAAATAGATTCAAAAAATCCTCACAAACCATTTATTTCTCCAAAATATGTTGCAAATCATAAACATTTTTAGAGGAAATAATAAGCTCATACAAATCTCCATAAACCAAGTATATTCAAGTATATAGTGTAGCTGTTATTTTGAATGGAATAGCAGAAGAGTCACAGATCAACAAGATACCCAGCTGCATTTCTATTCTCTGAAAAACAAAGTACTATATACAATATATAATATATAAATACATTATTTATCAGTATTTTTTTATAAACTATCATAAATATATTACTTGAAATATGTATTGTCTAATATAAAGTTAATGTCAATAAAGTAAATACAGTAAGTAGTTCTTAAATGAAAGCATCTCTGAAAAAATGATTTTATTAAAGAAACATCCCAATTTAAAAATGAGAGACTCTAACATAAGCTTAAAGTAGGACAAACTGTTCTTAGACTAGGAATAATCCTTAACAGATTGAACATTCTAAAAAAAATTACAAATGCACAATGCTAATTATCTTACAGATAAAATATGAGAAACTGTAGGATACATATTAAAAATGAGGAAAGATTGAAATAGATTGGTTGCTATAAAATTAAAGCTAAATTATTCTAATGGTAAAAAAATGTATATGTCCAGATTATGAGTCATTCAAAAGAATTTGGAGATATGTTTAATTATTTTCTCCAGATACATTTATAGCTAAGCTCAAAAGCTTGCAGTGGGTTTCCGGAGCAAAACCACTAAAGCTTAAAGTTGCAGATCTGGATGTTTCATGTATCTGCAATGCTAGAGAATATGGGTGTTGCAAAGTGGTATCTGTACTCAAGAAATATAAACTGCTTTGAATAGACTTAAGGTTTGGTAAGACATCCACAGATAACTGTCCCAAAGATTAGTTCTTTACCTGAAAAGTACCATGCTTCAGGCTGAAGGAGAAATATAGCTGTGTGGGTGTTGTGGTGGGTTTTTTTTCCTAGTGGGATTGAAAAGAGAAATAAAATTATGCTTGGGAGCAGTCATGTTTTACTGAGGGATAATAACTTCCAAAGAACTGTTAATAAATTGTGACTGTCTGTGTCTCTAGTAGGACACAAAAGCATCTATTTCAAAGGCAAAAAATGAGAAACAGCTATTGTCATTTTGATGAAGTTTATAAAGTCTTGTCTGTTCCTGGTGAGTTTGTCATATCTACTGAATTTTTAACTCCGTACTTATATAGAAATATTGAAAGATTCATTTCAATAGACATGAAATGAGTGAAAGTGAATGCAAGAGGTTATAAAAGAACAAATTTTTAAATACAAGTATCAATGAGAAAGGTAAACATCTGTCTTTGGAACTTAAATAACTAAAGCCAAAGAAAGCATTTGGCTGTGTAGAGTAGGATTGTCTGAAAATAGAGATTCCATTGATATCCTGAGATTTCACTGATAGTTCAAAACTACTGAAGACTATTGCTGTGGTCTTTCATCCACCATAGTCACAGTGGAATCCACCTATGTTCAGACTGCTGAAAAAGTAGGTCTTTTCCCCCATCATTTCTGTTACAATAAATGTGTAATAGAATTGGAAAATGAAAGGGATATAATGGGTTAACATAATAAGGATACAATATAAAAATAAGGACCCTATATATATATAAATATGTATTTTTTATGAAAGAGGACATGATGGGCACATAGTCAAGGGTTCATCTGGTTTTTATTTAAAGCTTGCTTTTCTTTTTTTTCTTCCATATTCCCTCCCAAATTCTCAAACTTGCTGGTAACAAAACCCTACAACACTCTTCAGGTGATGACATTGTAAAATGTTTGCGGTGGTTACCATTTTAATTTTATTGTGGGGTTTGGGGTTTTTTTGTTTGTTGTTTTTGTGGGGTTTATTGGTTGTTTTTGTTTGGTTGGTTGGTTTGGGTTTTTTTGTGTGGTTTTTTTTGGTTGTTTTTCTTTTTTTAACAGAAGCTCTGAAGGACAAGATCTGTTACTCATGGATATGTTTTAGGAAAGTAATGTAGCCTAATAGGAATAGAATTTAACTCATTTTAGTCCACTATGGATATTCGCCATAGAGATGAATCACAAGGCATAATGGCAACTAAACTTCCTGTACTGGCTATAGAAGGCAACACAAGGACCTATACTGATTTCCTAGAATTTGACAGTATGAATAAATAAAAGACTGTCCAATGAGTTCTTGCACTGTATATGACATAACTTTGCTTCAGAAAACAGAATAATTACTTGAAATGAAAGGCAGAACAGGTTAAAACCTAGTCTGAGCTTAATTTACCTGTAAGTGAACTAGAAAAAAATAAATCAGAAAATACTACAGAATAATTAAATAAAAAGTTTCAGAAACTTGAAAACTTACAAAAGTATGCTGACATGGAAGAAGGATAATGAGAAACTAAATGGTGCATTAGGACCTCTTAATGCTCTGTACATAAAGACAAAGCAAAGATTAGTAAGAAAGAGTAACACAGCTGGGGGTTAAGGGGGAAGAATAAAGGACTTATAAAAGCCAAAACCATAAAAAACAGTGAAAGGGGAAAATGCACAATGGTAAGATAAAAAGTGAGGAATAACTAGACAGGCGGTATTATGGCAGAAAAGAACTGGGTGTTTCAATGGACTGCAAACTTACTGTAAATCAGCAGCATTATTTATGTTTCTGCCTAAATAAATCAAGAATAATTTCTTTATAGGGGAAAACTCTGCAGTGTATTACAAAAGTGCATAATGGTACTATTGGAGCTGTGATAATCTAAATTATATTCATGGGTCTAATAAAACATCTTACTTTTCCCTACAACCTCTGCTTCATTAAGTGGAACAATGCATGTAAGACATAGAAGGTAATTATGATGCTTTGTTTGGCATGGGATACATCTGGCAAATGCCTCGAGGACTGGGCAGTGGTTAAATAAAAGAAAAAAAAAGTCTAATAGGAGACAGTTTAGAGGAAAGCAATACTAATTATTAGGAATGTGAAATTAAAAAATCAAGGGAAAGAAGAAACTGAGGCAGCACATTGATATTTGGCTTAAAATATTAAGTAAAATGTAAAGGAAAGAAAGGGGTGATTAGGTATACCTCGTGTACTAATGGTAGAACAAGAAATAATATGCTTATTTTGCAACAAAATAATTTAATTTTTTTTTTTAGATACTAGGGTGAATTTACCAAGTACTTTGATGACTACCTAGGGAGGTTGTAGGGTCTCAGTGCTAAGATATTTTTCAAGATAGGAGTCAGAGGTGGGATAACAGATCTTCAGTCTAAGCTGGGAAGTCATGCTTCACATAAAATGACATTTTCCTTGGAGCATGACTGTTCATTAAGAATCCTGTGAGTCTGTGATGTCTGTCATCACAGAGTAATTCCAGAAAGTTCTCATGATTGCCATAGTGTTGCCAGCTGACTTAGCTCCTGCATAAACTGTTCACAGCTTCTTCTGGCAGTGCAGTTTTAGTGGGTTAACTGTGGCTGGCTGCCGTATGCCCAGCCAACTGCTCTCTCACTACCCCTCCTCAAACAGGACAGGAGGAGAAAATGAGATGGAAAAGCTCCTGGGCCAACATAAAGACAGAGAGTTTACTTACCAGTTACTATCATGAGCATACCTGACTTGACACAAGTAATTTAATTTATTGCCAATTCAAATATATTTTGATAATGAGAAACAGACAAAGATCTAAACATCCTCTTTCCATCCCCCTCTTCCCAAGGTCAACTTCACTCTCACTGCTGACTCCTCTGCCTCCTCCCTCCACCAAGCAGATCGATGTTGTGGTCAGTTCATAATATCTCCTCTATGCCACTTCCCCTTCTTCATGCTTTTCTCCTGCTCCAGCATGGGCTGTCCACCCCCCTTCTGCCAGCACCTTGACACCTACACCCACTACAGTAGACAAGACAGTCCTGGACTGTAATAACTGCCGGTTTTGTGGTATCTTAACAGCAGTATAGCTACAGGTCATCAGTAACTTGTGTTCAACCTGCAATAATGAAGGCCAAATTACAATGCCAGTCCCTACTGGAGAGGAACAGGAGTTGGTTGATTTTGGGTGGGGAGACAGGGACAATAGTTACAATGGTACAGGTACATCTTCCTCAGTTATGCTGCAGTGTCTCTAAAGAGTTAATACCACTGAAGTTTTTTCTTTTGTTAGCCTACTAACTACATTTGTTCTCACTGTGTATCTACCCAGTTGTCCAAGGTCTCTTCAGCAGATCTATGTGTTCCATCAGAAAAGCCTATATCAGGCAGATAAAATCAGATAATCCAGACATCAGATAAACCTTTTACTTAAATTGATCTATTTTACACAATCACAATGAAATCAAAGGTTATTTTCTGTTGATCAGGTATGGAAATATAGGAAGATGTTGCAGACACCTAGGGAAACAAACCTTGGATTTTTTGCTGGAACAGTTCAGCTCGTGATTGTATATACCTGCAAGAGTATCTGGGTCAGATCTTAACGAAAATCACATTATTTTCTGAAAAGTTAAATGTTCTAGGTGATTTAGTAATGTCAGTGGAATTTTTATCGTCCATATTATTTTCTACTGTCCACATATGTTTATGTCCATAGGAAGAAGTATTTAATTATTTTAGATGTCCGTAAACCATGAATAACTATTCTTTTAGGTGACTTCCCACACAATAATATGAAATTTAATTCTGACAAAAAGTTTAGGTCTTCACTGAAACAGAAATGGAAAGAGGCCTGCCACAAGTCTTATGTTAAAATCATAACACTTTATGAATTTATTATTTTTATATTTTAAGGTTTTGGATCAAATTTTCTTGCAATCAGCATCTGAAGCAGGAAATATTTTTGAAGAAGAAGTATTTATTCTGGAAATTATTTTCATGACACAATCTTATTACATGATACATTTGTTAAATACAAACTATATACATACAGAGATAAAATATCTAGGTAATGTTATTCTGAGAAAAAATATACAGTTTACTGAGAGATAATGATGCAATAATTAGGTTAAACAACAGCTTTAAACAAGAAGAATCATATACAGTATCTTTTTGACATTCAAGATAAGATTTTGAATGTTTCCCTGTAATGTTATGTTTGTATACTGAGTAATATTTTCTATATGCAGTGTATAATTCCTGGTATCATAAGAGAAATTAAAACTTCAGCTTCAAATTCAGTTTTCCTTCTGGTTTATTTGTTGCTGTTGTATATAGACACAGTCTTCAGGAGAAGGAAATTTCTTGATTAGTTCTTCAGAACATGTAGATTAGGATTAAGTTTTGGTTTTACCTTACCTTCCTCTATATTCTTTTTTGGCAAGAAATATTATTCAAAAAATGCTTGAATATCCTTTATCTATTCTGTGTTTAGGGTACTCAGTAAATCTCTTTTATATGGAGACTTTGTGATGTGAGAATTTCAGCTATTTTAAAAACCATTCTCTTAAAAATCTTTCCTATATATTGACACCATAGAGAAAAGTATCACTTTGGATCACAGCACTCAGCTATTAATTCTTACACTCTATTACACTGCAGATGGTTTAAGGTGAAGGGCTCAATTCTCTGCTGCAATGAGTCACTTAGTAGGTTAGGCAAACAAATCTCTATAGTAAACAGCTTCTCAGCTTCTGAAAGAAGAAAAGCTTTTCCTCCTTTTTCTCTATATCAATGTTTCAATTTTTCATTCTAAATGCTCAGTGATAAAACATTTTACTTCATTAGTCAGTTATGTTCCTACAGAGTGCTCCTTGTATTGTTATTGCTTGATTTCACAAGTCCATTTCTGAAGAGGCATGAACAGGGGAAGTTGCTAGGGAAAGAGTGAGAACAGCATCTATATTTAGTCTCACAGTCTCCCAGTATATTCTAAATAACAGCAGATTTAGTGGCCATCATAATGGGCATTCTTCATCCATATTTGTCCTATACTCTGTGCTTTCTTCTCAGATACTCTTATTATGTGTGGTGCAGCTAGGAGCATTACTGTGGTGGTGAGCACATCTTACACAATTGAACAAGCTTCTCAACAATGGTTTACTTGGAAAATTCAATATTTCTCATTCATATGGTGGAGATAATGCTCTCGGTGCAGTGTCTGTGACTGAGTAGCTTCTTACTTGGTAAACTTTCCTAATTTGCACCTGTCAATCTACATCTCACCTGTAGGGCCATCTTCCATTCTGACAATGGTTTTGAAGATGAGTTATGAGGTTAAAGCCCAGTTATTGATATTCCTCCTGTAGTCTGGTAGTATTCCCTTATGTAGCTGCAGAGTGAAGTCAGTTATCTGTTGTGTGTCAGAAGGGAAGTGTGGAAATGGAAAATGTGAACTCAATATCTTTAAACTAAACCCCAGAACTTACTGAGATATGTTACTATCTTCTTGTCTATAATGCAACTGTATTTTTGTAATCTTAATTCTTAAAGTTGGACAAAGATGTAGAATTATGATGCTATTAGATAAGAATCTAATCACTTTTCTCAAGGTCAGGGGAAAAAATGAACGAAATTAATGCCTCTGAACTAATACTCAGTATTTTTTATAAACCCTTGAACTGTTTTTTGTTGAGGAACAACCTTTTCAAAGTATTTTGTCATACGTGCCAGCTTGTGTTGGCTTCTTGGATAACAGTGTTTTTGATATATAGGTATATTAGCAAGTTATATTTGTTCTTTTTTCCCCAGCTTTTTACTTTTTAGGTTGCTTGAGAGCTCACACTGCCAGAAATGTGTGCATTATGAGCTAGGTTCCACTTCTTTGATTAAGCAAATAGTTCCATCCATTTCACTAGCACAGTTCTTGAAGTATAGGACAGTGTAATGAAACCACAAAATTTGCGCTGATATATACTGTATTTGCACTTCCTATTTTGAAGCATAATTTTCTATTACTGCCAGGAGATATTGCATGTCAGTCTCTATCTTCATACCCTCTTTCTTTGTTCTCTGGGCCCTTTTCACTTTGATTTGATAGTATAGCTGAGATTCCATTGTATTATGGCTTTAATTTAATGGCAGCAATTTATTAGGGGTGAAAAATATCTGAAATTTTAATTCAGAAAATATTTTATTGTTATTGAGCATAAGGAATCAAATTTATGCAAATTCTGAACACTTACTGATAAAAAACTTAATATGAGTTGATCAAGTGCTAGTCTTTGAGGAGCTTTGTGAAATTTCAGCTCTGAAGGTAATTCACAAATGACCATTTCCAAAAGTTAACATATTTAGAAATAGATTAAATAAAAACTTGAATACTGTTATTACATTTAAGAGATTGATCAATACATTACTAATTGTATTTATACATGAGATCTTTACTTTGAAAAGTCCCTGGAGAGAATCTGAGTATTTTTCTTTACTAAAATGCTAATTTCATGAGCAGTAGGATCATTGTTGTGATTAACATTGGAAACATAGAAATAAATGAAGCCTGGTTTTGCTTTAAACAGTCCTTGACTTGGAGCTTCAGCACATACGTCTATTTTTTAAAACCTTTATGAAGAAAAATATAATACGACTTTCCTTATTACTTTTTATTTCACCTACCAGTCTGATGCTGGACCCTAGCAGGCACGGCAAATAAAGAAAAATATATAACCGACTTTCAAGGAGGAATGCAAAATACGAATGGTAATATACTTGGTGGTTGCATAAAACAAACAAATAAATTGGTATAAACCCAAAGGTGAGTAACACCCTTATGACTAGGAAAAAAGCCTGATAATGGAGAGGGTGGGTCATGCTGTGAGAGGAATTAAGAAATGTGACCGGTACTCGAGGCTGATTGGAGGCAAATGATGTTATTGATATAACCTCTGTGGGTCTTTTTTGGTTAGTTTTTATGAATTGAGGTATATGAATTCCACTTAAATAGGGTAAAGGAAATGGAGGCCATTATCACTCCTATTAATATATCGAGGAAAGTTAGAACTTATGACCTGATGAACCAAATTTGTGTAACAGACAGAATGGACATGGAGGGAAAACAATAACAATAGTATCTTATAAAGAAAAAGTATTTTTTTACTGGCAAAGAACATCTAAAAATATTAGTTTTATGCCAGGTTGGGCTTGTCTTTCTTCCTCCTTAAACTTAAAATCCATCCTGTTTAACATGTTCTAACCATTAATTGCAAGAAATGTAAAGTGTTATGATTCAATAAATTCAGCAAGAATTGAAGTATATTTATAGGATACATTGCTTATTTTGGTAGCACATCAGCAAGCATAAATATGTGTTATTTCAGTTTATGATCTCTCTTAATTTGTCATGGGGAAAACCAGACATTGCACCTACAAGACATTCCAGCTCCCTCCTCTCTTCATCTTTACTTCCTTTTTTGCTTGAAAGTTCCTTACAAGTGTTAATAGTCAAGCCTCTTCTGCAAGAATACTGTGGTAAAATGTATGAATTATTTTTTATATAGCCAAAAATAAGCTGGAAACTCTGAACGTTTGAAAGCTTTTCAACAGCGGAAAAAGCAGAAATTTCATCTTACTATAAGAAATACTAAGTTAGATGCACTGCATATGTTCACTGGTATTTTGGCTTCTTCAAATGCCAGAATGCCTGTAATATAATAATTTTTGTTTAAAAAAAAAAAAAAAAAAAAGTGAGGGATGTAAATTACTATCTAGAAAATTTGAAAAGAAGTATCTTTGTGAATTTACCTTCTCACAGAAATGAAAAGAAAGAGAGAGAGAAAGAACATGAGAAGATCCATACGGGAGCCAGTAAGTCGCTCAGCTATTGAACAAAGAACTCTAGCTCCCCTCCCTTTTAAGTTTCTTCCATGCATGAATTGGTGTCCTTGTTTGGTTTTCAGAAATATCCATTTTATTTGCTAGAGATTCGGCTCCCTTCACAAACCAGTGCAAAATGTGGCATGCCTAAAGGCAGCATTTTCTAAGTGATTTAGAATTTAACTCCTTGAAGTCTCTGAAAATCCCTTCTCTTCTATCTCTTCCATAAAAGCACTACTGGGACCCAGACAATCTCCTAAGTAGCAGATCCAGAACCTGATTAGATTCCCATTAACTGTCAGGAGAATTTTGACACTTACTTCAGATGAGAGCAGTACTAGGTGTGCAATCCTGTGGTAATCATGATTTTGAGATCTTAAAATTCACCTTTCCATGGAGTATTATAGTCATCAGTATTATGGAAACACCATTTTGTAATTAGTCATTTCATTTCTTAAACGTCAGTCTTTAAGATATACTTGAGTATCAGGAAGCCTCGAAGAACTGGGTATAATGCTGTTTCCATTAGGTCTTGCTGAATTACAGATTACAGCATAAATCGGATCCCAAAGAAGCAAATGTAGAACAAAGTGGTGAGAAAACATCCCAGAGTTTTATATTTTGGTATTTGTGTACTTGTATACTACCTTCTTAAAGCCTCTGCAAATAGGACATGCATTTTTGTAATCATAAATGTTGTCTACATGCATTTTTATAAACATCATAAATAGAAAATCCTTCGAATTCACATTGGGAAATGTCACTTTATCTACATGTGTCTTGAACATGATAGCAGTGTTGGAATCTGAGATTTTTAGGAGGACAAATTTGTGTGAAACATATTACTAGCCTATGACTTTTTGGCAAAATTTAAAAGGATACACTCTACTGTCATAACAAGGTACGTTTGCAAACATGCCCTTAAAATAGCTATTGGTGGAGTCATTTACCACCAGAGAATTGAGAAAACTATATTACTTTTAGTGCCAACAGATTTTTACTTATAGCACCCAGGCTAAACCACGGCTTGGACAGCTCTTTGAGCATATCGTATTAATCTAAAGCCATATTTATTATTCTCTTTTCTGACATTATCTTCTCTTGGCATTAAAACTCATCTACACAAGAAAAATGACTGTGGCTTCTTGGGATTTAGAAATACAATTTTAGTAAGAGCAAACTAAACTGTTTCAATTACAATCATTAGTGAAATATGGAGGGGAGGGGGGTTGCAGTGCTGTTATAATTAAAATTTTGTCGAAGTTAGCTTTGTTATTCCTTGTTATCAAAGAATTATAACTCTAGAGTGAACACTGAGAAATTTCTGAATAAGCTTTCTTTTTATTCATAAACAATTTTCTTCTCAAGTAAACAAAGGAAAAGCAATGGGACATATAATTTAATGTCATGCATCCTATCTCCACCACAACCTTTTTTGAAGTTGGACACCATGTGTGAGATAGGGTGCAATAAAAGTTTGTGCAGTTCATGATATCTCTGGACCACAGATGGGCAGACTCAGGGCTGTTAAAGTAGTCCGGTCTTCCAGACTGGAAAGAGGAATTCCTGGAAATGATCTCTGACAGAGTGGCAGCGCCTCAGTGTTCAGACTGGTATACATAAAATTTTTTCTTGCATTGCTGGAATAAGAAAATGTATAGTGCAATCATTTGTGTATTACAGTTATAGTATCCATAAAGTTGGTGTAACTACTGAGGTTTTATTCTGAAATCACTGAAAACAGACCATGGCCCTTTTCTCTTTACATGTTTTTCCTTTAAGCAATAAATTTTGAATTACTGCTTAGAATATAGGCGGCTTTATTTGTTTACTTGATGTATTTAGTCAGGTTCAGAAATATTTTGGTAACAAGTGTCCTGTTGTGATGAATTCATTTTATATGCATAGCAAAAGGACTGATCTGAACGAACTGATTTTGTATTAAAATGACTCCCACATGTATCTCTGTAGATGTTCTGCTTTAATCAAAGATTAATTAGGAGTTAGTAGACACTTATTTTTTTGATAACATTGTTTTGGAAATTGAGACTACAGTCATCCTTGTTGTCACTTAGGGCCAAATTTATGATTTTGTGCTTAGAATTCTATCAGAGACAAATGGAACACTTACTGCTATTAACTACTGTGGTAATATCTATCAATATGATGATGATAGACTAAACAAGAGATTTTACTTTTTAAAACGTTTAGACAGAGGATGAAAGGGGAAGAGAGGTGAAGGTACCTATATCATACAGACTGGTATTCCAAGTCCAAAATTTAGAACTTAAAATCTTCACTCAGGTGCTCTCCAGTTCTAAACAGGTTATGTGCTATTCTCTTCTCCCTAGAAGGGAGAGTTTTATGACACTTAACTATATGCTCTAAGCTTATGCCAAACTGAATAGCTAAATGCTAAATTTTGAGCACTAGGGTATTTATCTCTACCCTGTGAGGCAGGGTCTGGGATCCATGCCCCTCTCTGCCAGCTGGCTGTTCTAAAGAAAAGAGAAATAATTCACACTTGTGCTCTTTCTGTGGCTGAAAGATTATTTAATTACTTCATGCAAAGTGGAACACATTCAGTAGGAAAAATTAAAAGTATATTGATGATCCAGTCAAATGTGTGCCTGAATCTTGTGTATATATCTTGAATTATTTTTTTATTGGTCTATGTATCAGATGGAGTCTTGCCTAGTAGCAAAGAACTCATCATGAGATAGTTACCTAAAACCCAATCGAGTCCCACTAGAAGCCTGCTGAGTTTCATTTTACTATGCTATATTTATACTAACTGATACCTGGATTAGCTGATTGAAGGTTAGCTCAGGCATGTCTGCAAGAGCTCCATCTTGCACCTTTGTAGAGAATACTGAAACAGGATTATTTGTTTCCTGGAAATAAGAACAGGTAAAGCAAAACTTGGCAAGAAACACTTTCTCATCCATATTTTCTGCAGATTAAAAACTGTATGCAGTAAATCAATTTTTATGGATCACAGTTTTAGATGCCATTATACACAGTGTTTTGTTGTGAGCTGATAACAACTCAGTTGTAGGCTTCTATGTAACTTTGGCTATGTTTTATATATATGTATATGTACACATACTTCTAGATTACTCTAGAAGTTATGCTAATGTACCAAGAAAGCTTTAGTTGTAAATCTGCTACTGTTTGTTCAGCACTTTAGGAAAAGGCAGAAACAGGACTAGAGCGAAAATTTCCTGTCCAGTACCCAATGCAACTGAACATTTTGCTTCTGCAACACAATAACTGACTTTGTGATAGTTTACTATGAATTTGAAATATGAAATTCTGAAATATACTAGCAATGCCAGGTTTATTTTATTTTCTATTATTGTCTTCTTTTGGAAATGATAATTAACTGCCTCTATAGAGGCAGAAGAATGAAAATAGTTTTGACTTGGTTGATAAGATATAACCCCACTTCAAATATGGAAATAATGTGCTATGATATACAACAAGACAAAACCCACCCTAATATGCTGGGGTTTGTGTGTGTGTGGCTGCCTCACACAGCTCTAATTTACAGTCACTTATTCATTCTTTCAGTATTCTGTACACAGATAACAGAAACATAACCACCATTTACTAAAAAAAAAAAAAAAAAAAAATTATGAAAATAGGTACATATATATTATAATACTGAAGGTCAGTTATGAGACTGATAGGCTAGGGTAGACTCAGATTTCTCAGTAGGGAAACCATACAATGCAATTTCAGAAATTGGACTGCCACCCATTACTACGGTCCTTATCCAACAATATATGGTCATCAACAATATAAAGTGATTTGGTATGTGGTTAAGTGAATGACCCCAAAGAGTTTGCCTAAACACAGATGTCTAGTGTCATTTGAGATGCCACTGGGTACCTTCCTGACTTCCAGCTGCTACTCCCAAAGGACAGGAGCCCCTACAGGTCCTGTGTTGCATCTTGCAGCCCAGCAGCAGTAACATGTATATTCAAGAGTGCTTTAACACCATGAAGCATCCATCCTTAGATAACTGAACCTTATTCCAAGACACAAGATTTATTCTGAGATAATGTAATGTATATGTAAGTACCTGTGTGATGGTGGGTAGTAATAGAAGTTTGTTAACTGAACTTCCACATCAGACAGTAAAGTCTGTAGAGACAGAAGAGCAGTTCGGTTCACTATAAAAGCGGTCCTAAAGTAAACAGCCTATTACTGCTTAGCTTGCGCTCTTGAATCCATCAACTGCATTTACTAGATCTCCATTGCATACAATGTAAGCCTTGACACCCCATATATCTGTAGACGCTTTAATGTAGACACCTAAATATAAATGTTTTAATCTTGAACTGTATCCTGCCCTAGATATTTACTCTTAGATGTTAACAGCTGAGTTAGTCACCCCAGGGTCTTCTATAGTGAATAGAAATTTTAGATCCATTTTAGAGTTCTGCTTTTGATTAGATGAAGTGCATGCCAGCAGTACCTATTTCTCTCCTTTTACTGTAAAGGGACCCTGGGGTGACTAGCTCAGCCATTAATATCTACTAGTTCCTGAAATCTACTAAGTTAGTCGTTCACCCAGTTTCTTTACTATGAGGTTTCCTCACTATCTTAAATGTAATAACATTCTCAAAAGCACTAGTATGCTAGAAAGTAGAATATGAAAAGTTAAAATATTTTTTTCATGCCACAGAATTTACAATACCAAAAAGAACTACTGGCTGCATACGTGTTTCTGCCATCTACTGGTTTTTTTACTTGAAAAATGACCTACCGAGTTTTTTACCAGATTTTTACATTTGATGTTAACCAATTAAAAGTGCTTGTTAAAATGATACCAGCAACCAACCTTCTCCACAAAAGTAACGAGCCAAAAAAACGCTCAATTCCTAATATTTCCACCTAAAATTTAATTTTACTTAAAAATACAAACCCTAGAAGAAATGTGTGAAAACTGTCAAAACTTTTAAAAAATTAAATTTCCAGTCCTATAGCAAAAATAATAACAATTCAGGGCAAGAATAGGCCTCCTGTGAAGCAAAAAGCTCTCAGATCTTTGTATTGATGTTAGTCTGAAGATATATGGTGCAATCTGGTTTCTTTCTTGCCTTATATTAAATTGAAACACCAACTCCCATTATACCTGACTCTGGTACTTCAGTGTAGTAAAAAGTTTGAAAATAATGCTAGCCAGGAAGCAACTTTATTAGTGAGGAAATTTTACTGTCTTCATGTGAAGTATATGTTCTGTACCTGAAGTAAATTGTATATTAGTGATTCATGAGTACTATTCAAATAATGTTAGTTGCAATGATAAGTAGTAATGTGAGAGAGAGGATCATGTTGGAGAAATTAGGGATCCTATTGATACCAGGCAATGACATATATTATACCAAGGACAAAAGAATATAAAACCTTCTAATTTTATTAACTATTAAAATATTTTCCCTGGAGTGTGAGGTATGTATTGCTCAGCTGAAGTAACTATATAGCTTTTCAAGTTGTAAAACTGTACTTCACAGCACTAGATGATCTTGTTTGGTTAGGATTTCTGTTCTTCCATTTCTACTAGTAGCAACTTACTGCCAATATTAAAAAAAATAATGTAGAAACAGTTTGGGTGGAAAACCTTCAGATGCTACCTAACTTGGTTTTCATACACAAAAGGGCTTTCTCATTGTATTTTTCTCATCCTGAGTGTCTCTTTGCATGCACAACTTACATTACATTTCAGAATCTTGCTGAATCGGGTGTCCCCTTGATTTCTCAGGCTGCGTGTCTGAAAATGGAAACACCTAAAATCATTCATTCACTCAGAAATTTAAGCTGTCATAGGTATACATTATTCAATGTGCTTCTTACAGTATTTGAGAACGATCACTATAATGTTATATTAATAAGGAAGTTCTCTGTGAGTATGATTTAACAAAAGCATTTCCATAAAACTTTCAAAACATATAGCTTCAATTTTATTATATTTCCCTGCAGAGTTAGCAGTGAAAACATTTCAAAATTGTAGTATTATATCACAGACAGGACTGGAAGGCATTTAGAAATAAACCAGTCTCATTTACCTGTCTAAGTAAGATGAAATGGAAAAAATAAACTGTATATTGTGACAAGCAGTGTAGATTAAAAGAAATTATTTGGCATCTAAAGTGTCATTTAAAACATGGATGAGGAAAGATTTTTAAAAACCTACTGTAGGACAGAACTAGTGTGAATTGGCAGACCTCCATTGGTTGCGTTGGAACTTTGCCTATTACATTAGCTGAAGATCTGAGTTTATATGAGTTTTAACTTCACAACATCCCTTAAATCACCAGGAATAAGACACCTTAGTGACTCAGTAAATCAAGGCAAGATCAAATAATTATTAAAAAGTAAATGAGAACTGTTCTTTAGTGCAATACTATTTTATTTTGAATAACATTTCATACAAATGCATCCCAAGATACTTTACAAGAAAAGATATAAATAATATAATTATGTGCTTTAATAATAAATAATAGATTAAAAGCTGTTAAGGGTGTTGGAGAAGCAGTTTCATCTTAGGTTTAGAATGGAATGAAGAGTTTGTGGCATGAAACACAGCAAGGATGCTAGCTTAATGATAGAGGAGGAAAACCTCAACCCAAAATCTGAATGAAAGGACAAGGGGAAAAAAAGGAATTTTCCTAGGTGAAGTCTTCTGTGCAAAAGAGCCTGAATTTCTTAACCCTCTGAGGAGTAATCCAACTACCAGATTACAAACTACTCAAGAAATGGGAACATTGAGGCCTTCTGATCAGAGCTGTTTTGCCTTGCAGAAAGAAGAGACCGTAGCCTGGGCAAATTTTATTATACTGAGCCTCATCCAGAGCTTTATGAGGAGGGAAGAGTTAGTGTCCCAGCCCTCCGGTCCCCTCCACAAGTAAGAGGATCTTTAAAAGAATGACCCTGGTCGTTTATTTGTTTTGTTTTCTGTTAAAAATATAGGAGGAGGGAGAGGGGAACCTACCCTTGTGTCGTGGTTTAACCTCGACTAGCAATTAAATACCACAAAGCTGCTTGCTTACCTCCCCCGCACCCATCCAGTGGAGGAGAATCAGAGGAAAATACAAGGAAGCTCGTGGACTGAGATAAGAACAATTTAATAATTGAATATATTGAATGTTAAAGTGATACTAATAATATTAACAATACTACTAACATAAAATAATTAAAATAATAAAAAATAAAACAATTGCTCACCACCTGCCAACCATTACCCAGTAGGTCCTGAGTAGTGACAGCCAGAGCCCAAAAGCAATTGCAGCAGAGTTCAAGCTAGCCCCATGAGTGAGAAAGTGACCAGGAAAAACAACCAACCCACTACCTAACAAACTAACAAAATGAACGACCTAATGCATGAACAAACAAGTTAATTAGCTAAATAAGCCCCACCCCCTGGCTTATATATTGAGCATGGTGTGCTATAGAATGTAATACTTTTTTGGTCAATTTGGGTCAGCTGTCTGAAGTGCAATCCCCCAACACTGCTTGTTGTGAGATAGTTGGGAATGCAGCTTCAGTATCAGAAGCTGAGAAAGACCTTGAATTGGGGAAAGCACTCCCCAACACCAGCTAAAACCACCACTGTTATCAGTAGTCTTCTCAGGGCAAATCCAAAACATAGCCTTATACCAGCTATGTGAAGAAAATTAACTTTGGCCTGACTAAAACCAGCACACACCTTGAAAGAATAGTTCCCATTGGCGCAGAGATGGAAAGGGTTTTTCTTTACACTTTTGGTCACTGTTGGCATCTGAGTTTTTTCCTAGATGCTTCATGTCTCTGCACCTGATTAAAAGCTGGTGATCCAGATACTGAGGGAAGATGCTAGAAGTTAGGCATTACAACAGCATTCCAGTGACAAGGTCACTAATGCCTATAGCTTTAAGCTTAAAATCATGTTATTTATTGCTCATATATTTATCCTTTTGAATGTGTATGTGTTTGTGTTTTAACAAATTTTTATTACATGTGTTCGAAGGAAATTTTCAGATACATTCAACTCTGAAGGATGGAGGATATAAATAAGTACAAGTATGATGTGCTGCCAGGGAGCAGAAATTGACTGAGACGCAATGAGGAAAATGTGGCTAGGACAGGAATAAGGGAAGGAAACAAAGGGTTATTCAGAAGGGAGTAGGAATGAGTGTCAAAGGGACACAGTCACAGCAGTGGGAGATACACAACAGTCCCTGGATGAGATGCAAAATTGGCACAGCCTGCTCCTGCTCTAGCTGTCTTTTACTTTCATACTGTGGCTTACAGTAACTGACAGTATATCTAGCATATCTGCCAATCCATTTTGAGTAACTTTTTAGTAATAAATCATTCCTCTTCCTCCTTATTCCCAAACCCAGTCCATTCTCCTGAAAAATTGGAACTGTGGGTAGAAGTGTAGAATAGTTTGTTACCCTTTCCTATAAAGTATTGCCAAACTTCATAATAATTTAAGGAGACAAATGACTACAGGAAAAAATGTAAAATTTTGACTTCTGGCAATGGCATCAATTGTATTAAGTTAGGAAATAAACCCCTTGTGACAAATATGTACTTTATTTTTAAAAAATTGCAAAGCGTGTTTTCTTTTGTTTTGTGTTGTGTTGTGTTTTGGTTTGCTTTGTGTTGTTTTATACCTGGGACTGGTGATAGAAGAACTTGTTTTAATTTATGGTTTGAAGAAATAGACTCTGTGCTTGGAAATATCCCATGTACCAGGCCAGCTACTGTGCAGGGTCATCACTTCCTTTCTCCTAGGCAGTCAAACTGGTAAAAATAAAATAAATTTAAAAATCCTTACATATGAGACTCCAGAAGGCTTCTGAAATAGTGGAAGTAATTAGATAACAATACCAAGGAAATTGGCCTTCTATGACTAGAACGGAATGAACATTATTCTATTATACTCAGATTTTGTCAATGTATGCACAGAGTCACTATACAAGTAATGTATACCTTGCATACAGCCATATGTTATGGATAGATAAGTTTCAGCTGTTGTGCTGAGTCTTTACATTACAAACATGATGGTTGGTGACCAATAGTGTCACATGTTGATACAAAATTGTTAAATATTAAGTGTTTTCAGTAAAAAGGAATTTGCGTCATACTGTTATCTAAAAACAAACACCTATTTTAGGTAAGATGATAAAAGAAAGAGGGAACTTTCAATTACTGGGGGTCTTCAGATCCACTTTCTTCCACACAAAGATTAGCATGGAAGTATTCAAAGGATGGAGTGAATCAGATATGGTACCAGTGTATATTTGGTCCCTCACAAGCTTAAGGATGTCTCTCAGCCCCATGTTGAACAACTTGCACAGCTACTTTACAAATTAAGGTCTTCCACTGTCTTTGAGAGCTCACTCGCCTGCCCTTCAAAATCATCTTCCTGGCACTTCCTGTCTTCTTTATTTAAGTTATACTTTTCTACCCTTGAAGAGAGTACTTTGATAAGCCATGACAAAGGATTTTCTTGTTGCTTATACTCTCTAATGCAAAGTTTGTAACATTAATATCTTCTTGTTATTTGGAATTATTTTTATTCCTAAAAGTGCCAAAGGCAACAAAAGAAAAGTACACTTTTAATGCTAAAATACTGTACAAAAGGATTTTATATATAACCACAGTAACAAAAGCTCTTTTCTCTGTGGGAAAGACCTATTTCCCTTACCTGACAAACATCGCTTCCATATACTTGTTATTCCTGCACGTTCTAGTGATTAGTTGGGCGGCTGTGAGAGTTATTTGCATCTTTCTTCCCTGCTACAGCATTGTTGCCTGGGGAGAGTTGGAAACCTTGCTTAATATTAATGAAATAATTTGGGACATGGAGCAGTGCACTAACTTCTGCTGCCTGGGCTGTAATATTAGTCCTCATTAAAGCTTGTGGAAGTTCATCTCACATTCAATTACAGATGCCTAAAAACTGTTTTCCAGGCAATCTGTGCTCCTTAGAAAAGAGAAAAGGGGGAGGAAAGGATCTGTGTTCCCCCTGGGGTTTCCTGCTCTCTTTGCATATAATACTGCCAACCAGCTGGGAGATTTTGTTAAGTGACTTATTGGTCAGAGAGATGTCACATTGAGAGATGATGTATGACTCTGGGCTTCTGCTCTAAGTTCTAGCAGAAGTAATGCAGTAGTCTCAAAGGAATATTGAAAGTTGTATCTGTAACTGCTTCAGAAAAGCTGCCACATTCATAATGTTGTTCTAAAATCTAGACAAGTAAAAGCTCTGCTTTTCTTCCGAGAGCATAACATTTTGTACACTGTTAACCCTTTTGAATATGAATCTAATGGGGTTGCCTTTGTTCAGTGAATGGCTGCAGGAGGTGGAAGTTCAGGAGGAAGAGAGAAAGCAGGCAGGTTATACACTACTTACGCCGGTTGCTTTTTTGTGTTCTTCTATTTTTTTCTGTAATCAATAGAAAAAAAACCCATGATTCATTTGTAAATGCAATAGTTTAGAACCACATCACAAGGTCAGTTCTAATGGTTTATGAGAAGAGGAGGCAACTAATAGAAAATATGAATTATTTCAGTGTTGATTTTGAATTATGCTTTGGCTGAGGGTCTTTATTTTTCAAAAGCTGTAAAATTTTAAATTACATTTTTTCCTCTAAATCTTTTTATTTCAGTCTCATTGAAGACAACACTTTCTGTATTTTGCTGCCTGCTTTTATGAGAAAACATCCATTCACATTATAAAATATCATTTTATAGGCTATAGTTTAAGATACTGGATGTATTTGTCAGTCAGAAACAAGAATCTACCTGCAGCTGAAAAAATCAACACATACAGGGCAGAAAATGATTACCAAATATTTTCTGGTGTTAATATTCTTTCTTTCTTTTTTCTTTTAATTAAAAGTAAAAAGAATTTAAACTCAATTGCCATAAAAGGATCGTAAAATACCATATGATAAAATTTAAAAATATTAATTTAAATTCTGGACTGTAATTGATTTTTCTGTCATAACAGGAAATTTGTTTTACTGAGATATAACTTAGACCACAGAGAGGTTCCCTGAGATAGGTGTTTTAGAAGAGAAATTTTAAATTGGGAATGATCGTTACATGCAATATACGTTACACATATTGTTGCCCTAGTTTAGACTGAATTACTTATTATCTGGAGGACAGTCTCCACTGCTTGCAAGTGGGACATTATTTCTACCTGAAACACTGGAAAAAATGAAGAGTTCCCTTTGAAGTCTTCTGCACTGCACATGTCATTAATGTTAACTGTTGATCTATGCTGTAATTTTTGTTATTTGAAAAGGTAATGAATGTTGCTGCCTCCCATAGTTCTTCACTGTCATCTTAATCCTATTAATATTATTTAATTATTTGTTACAGCATATAAATATATAGCATATATTGGTCAAAGAGCACCTTCAGATGAAGCTAAGGAACTGTTTTTACAGAGAATGTAAACAGCTGTAGCTCCACTGATCTGCTTGACATCAGAAAAGCATCTGGCTTTCAGCATTAATTACTATTTTAGTCCAGTATTGTTCACCGTGAAGAGTGATGATGCATCTACTACACCTGAAAGGCAAAGATGGAATTGCTTTGCATGGTTCAGTTGCTTTTTAAAGATTTCCCAAATGCTCATCAACTCTGAGGCCTTTCTCATGTACTTTAAGCTTCCTCTGTTCCATCTGATCATGACTTTATTTGCATGTTTAGCAAACCGGTCAGAGCTATGGCATGCTCAGCATGCTGATGACAACCAGCTCCATACCCATGTAACCTGGCAGAGTGCTCTAATGTAAGAAGGTGTTTATACTCTGGTAATAACATTTTTGCTTTTAATAACAATTTAAAAAGGTTTCTGAAGATTTTTGCTTGGTTTCTTGAGAGATTTTTTGCACTTACACCATTGCTTTTGCTTTTAAAGCATACATTTTTTACAGTTCATTTACAGTATGGCCTAACTGCTTATGATATTTAAAAAAAATAAATACCTATTAGGTGAAGGTTTAAAAACAATATGCTGGGCACACATAGTAATGGTTTCAATGACATTTTGTGTGGAGTTTGAGCAAAGAGGCTGAATATACCCTTTCAATGGCTGGATTGAAATGACATATCATAATGGCTCCAAAGGAGCTGTTACAATCTACCCAGTCAATGATCCATGAACTAAGAAGGATTTACTCAATTTGAAACCAATACCTTCTAACATGTTAAAAAATAAACAAACAAACTCTCCTATGCTCTGCTGATCCAGACATTTCCTCCTCTACTCACAGGTAGTGCACCTATCTTCTGCCTCATCCTTGTAGTTCTTGCTACGCTGGCTTCTGAAGTACCTGAAGGACTTAAAATGGGAAAATGTTTTAGTCTGCTTTGATATTACTGTCAATGGTATTTTCAGCTCCCGGGAAGAAGTATGGAAAATTTTCAAATTAATGTGTTTATTAATAATTTTAGAAAAATGAATCTGCATTCTCTATTGAACCACAGACAGGAGAGCAACTTTGGAGTAATTATATATCTTACCAAGTACTTTTGCTCCCTGCCTGAAAAAGTGGATTTACAAACTACTACTTCTTTAAACAATTCAGTGATGGAAAAAAAATCTACAAATGCCTCCAGTGTGTAAAGATGAGTCTGTGGTAAGAATCATACATGTGTAATTAGAACTTAGTGAAAACAATCCTGTGGAAAATCCCTAGGAAACCAACATAATCCTTGTAAATGGATAATAATAGACTTATGTTTCTGCATGATGCTGGATCTGTTTTCCTCTTTGTTTTAAAGACATGAAATGCTATGATTTTTTTTTAAAAAGCTAAGCAGGTATGATGTCACTCTGTGCCATTAAGAGTTCATTTACTGGATAGAAACAACTTCAAAAGATGCCAAGTTTTGTGAAAAATATTTACCTTGCAGATGGAATTCCTGTTACCTAAAGGTGAGAAGGTGACTAGGCTAGACTAGATACCTGTGTTTTACTTGGTCAAATGTGGATATTAAACCTAAAATATGATAATTCCTAATATACTTTTATACACCAATTAGTGTTTTAACTGTCTAACAGTCCAAATCATTTGTACAGTTATAATATGACACAATGCATTTTAGGTCTGAATTATGCTGTTTGTCATGTGAATCTGGAACACATATGTATGTAATCTATAAAATTTAAAGAACTGTGCATGTAAACTTGGGAGGGAAAAAATATCCAAAATATTAACTTTACCCTAACGAAAATCACATACCTGATATTTGCACAATGTACACAAACAAAATTTATTTTAGACAGGACAAAAGCCAACTGAGGATCTTGACATATTTATTCATTAAAATGTTGATAAAACATTACACAATCATCAGGAGAAAATGTATGTTCTTCTTATAGGTACTTTATAATAAATACTATAGTACAATAAACAACACAGTACACAATATGAACATATACGTATTGAAATAATAAGTAATACTGACAAGGAGAAATAATTTCAAAATGAGATCTTTAAGCTCAGGATGAGCTTTGAGTCTTAGGAGTGAACTAGATGATCTCTGGAGGTCCCTTCATCCCAAAATTGTTTCACTAGTCTATGATTTTACAGTTCATAGCTTCCTGGAGAAGAATGAACATATAGGAAATAAATAAATGTTTAAGACACAGTACACTAATTAATATGCAGAAAAAAATTACCACCTAAACCATACTGTTACAGAAGGGAGAATGTCAAGATCCTGATATTTCTGCTAATACTTATGTTTCAGATGGCAAAAAAAAGAAAAAAATGAGCATATAAGTAGTCATTAACATCAAAACCCCAACATATGGAATTGCGGCACACATAGTAATAGTAACAGTCCATAATTCTTCGGAATTGTGCCTACTTGTCTTTACTACATCTTAAAGCTCCAGCCATTGTCGGTGGAGGTATTACACAGGAAGAACTTAGAGAAGCATAAAAATTATTCAATGCATAAGTTGCCTGATGTTTGTTTACTAGAATCTGAAGTCAAAATAAACTATTACTCATTCCTGAACAGGTTGACAGTTTCAATGAAATGCTTGACTTAAAAAGAATTTCCATCAGTTATGATGTTGGATCTTATATCCATAATACATAAAAAGGGGAAAGGTAAGATCAATGTACTGTAGCTTCTTCAGACATGAGTCTTTTCTAATTCAGATGTAACTGTTGTTAAAAAAAATTGAAAATATTTATAAAAAACACATAGTACCAAACACTGACATACTTCCGAAGTAAAGAATCCTTGTTCATTTGGATCAAAGAGAGATTCATTGTTATGAATTATATATTCTTAAAAATTATTACTGTTTTTTTCCTAAATGTGTAAAAAATCTACACAAATGCTATGCCCTACTTAAAATCTCAGCAAAAGGTGTGTTTTCAAATATAATCACATATTTTGAAAGATTGACTAAAAATAACCCAGCAGTAGTGATAAATTTTAAAAGGAATTACATCTTTGTCAAAGTCCCATTTACTCAGTTGAATATCATGCTTAGATAATATCTACCACCATATGTAACTTTCATATATGACACATGTTAATTAGATGTGCCTATTGCAACATCTGTATTAGGTTTTACTTGAGGAAAAGAGAGACATGCAGGCACACAGAAACATTGATCCATCCACCCATCCATCTGCCTATCTATGAAAGAAATTTATCAAATATAAAGCCATCAAAAGTGATGATAAGAATGTTGCATTTAACTAAGAAAAATAGTAGGTATGTGTTCTCTTCCCTAAATTTATAGTCATTCAGTGTTTTAAAAAAAAAAAATTCTCAGTCTAAACAGTAGCAATCAAATATAGAAAAGTTAACATCTGATGCCAAGTTGTTATAAATGCAGTGAGTTCAAATGACTGCATCTCCTCTGCACAAGGTCATCCGCTAGACTTATGAATCTTACTATTCACTCACTTTATGGACTTTATATCCAATTGCTTTATTTCACTTTTACAGTACATAAAATCAGAGAATCTTTAGGTTGGAAAAGACCTCCAGGGATGGTGACTCAACCACATCCCTGGACAGCCTGTTGCAATGCTTAACAACCCTTTCAGTGAAGAAATTTTCCCTAATATCCAATCTAATCCTCCCCTGGTACAACTTGAGGCCACTTCCTTTTGTCCTATCACTTGTCACTCGGGAGAAGAGACTAACACCAACCTCTCTGCAACCTCCTCTCAGGTAGTTGTAGAGAGCATAAGGTTTCCCCTGAACTTTTTCTTTTCCAGGCTAAACAATCCTGGTTCCCTTAGCTGCTCCTCACAGGACTTGTGCTCCAGACCCTTCACCAGTTTTGTTGCCCTTCTCTGGACATGGTCCAGCACCTCAATGTCTTTCCTGTAGTGAGGGGCCCAAAACTAGACACGGTTATCGAGGTGTGGCCGCACCAGTGCCCAGTACAGGGGGACAAGCACTTCTGTAGTCCTGCTGGCTGCACTATTTCTGATATAAGCCAGGATACCATTGGCCTTCTTGCCCACCCGGGCACACTGATGGCTCTTATTCAGCTGGTTGTCAACCAACACCCCCAGGGTCCTTTTATGCCAGGCAGCTTTCCTTAAGAAAAAGGCTTGTTGAGAATCAGCATCATTATTTTACTGTAATTATTTAACTACATGGTTACATAGTGCTATACTCAGGCGTTTAATAATCCAATGATAATGATAAGTGTGATAGCAGCAGTATCAAAATAAATTTGCCCATTAAATTATGTGCCACACTCTTAGACTTCTCTGGATATTTTGCAAAAACTTTGAAAACTCATCAAATCTCTCTATTCTTAAACTAAGTAGGGCAATAGTTGTAGAAATCTTTAAGACTTCACAGATATTTCCTTTCCTTTCTTTGTTATTATGAGGTAAGTTTGCTCATAGAATCATTTAGGTTGGAAGAGATCCTTAAGATCATCAAGTCCAACCATTAGCGTAACACTGCCAACTTCAACACTAAACCATGTCCCTAAGTGCCACATCTACGTGTCCTTTAAATACCTCCAGGGATGGTGACTTAAAGTACCTTATCTCACTTGTGTGCATATGTCATGAGCAGTGAGACATGCTCTTAGGTTAAATCAGTGTAATATTAATAAACAATGATGAGAATGAAGTACCGAAGCTAACTGTTAGAGCAGTGAAAGGTCATGAATTTGCCTTCTATGTATGTAGCTTGTTAAATTTTAAGTAAAAATAAATTCATATTAAAAACTCTCCAAAAGAAGTCTGAAATATGAAATGTTTAATTTTAAAGTGTAGTTAACCTTTAGTACTTACACAGAAAAGACAGAAAAGTGTTCATAATTTTGTCAAATGTTTTTCTCTTAAATTATATAATCCTTGAGGTGGAATACATACAACATTGTTTTGTAATTACTTTTGTGACTTACATTATGGACTTTCTACAATGCCTTACATAAACATAACTTAATACTATTTTAAGCAATCAATTTCTTTGACGTATGAGTAACTCTATGTATACATGATAGTTATATATAGTTTCTGTCTGAAAAAAGTGCTATTACATGGAAAATTGTTCATATTTCATTTATATTGCTGAGCATAAATTTGGAAACCCTATAAGCACTCAGCAGATGTTACTAAGTTTTATAGAAAAGCCTCTAAACATTATACCAGCATGAACTACAGTATGTTCTCCAGTTCTGAAAACATGTTAATGCATGGCATTTTAATATATTTTTTTTTTTTTTTTTTTTACCCCTAGTTTCAGGTAAATGTAGACCTTAAAATTTATAAGGTTTTTAACATTTTTCCAATGTATTAAAATCTGTATAATACAGGAATTCCACTATAATAAGGTTTAAATCATGTTTTTGGTTGTATGAAAAAAGCAGTATGTCAAAATGATACATCAAATGCGGTGCCACAGGAGTCATGACAGAGCAATAGACAGAAGATAAAATTTAGTTTGCAAACCAATTTCTCAAACTCTTAGATTTTATTATGCTACTTGCGCTATAATATAGGAATACTTGGATGTTTTTATAAAGGACTAGTCCCATAACAGACTTATGATCAATGGAGGTTTAAGCTGCAGAAAGCATGATGGACTTGAAAATAAGGAACTAATGCTTCTGGCTGTATCTGCAGTAGTAAATTCAGCTATGCAGTGTAAGTTGATTTGTTGAATGAAATATTTGGGACTGGGTACCTGAGACCCACAGTACACATATGTTCCAACAGTCCTGCTTATATTAGCTCTAGTTTGGCCACATGGACTGAAACCCCCTCAGTGGCTGGAGGTCCACTGCTAGAGTATGTAATTTGGTTTAATCTTAAAAGAATCCAGTTCATGTGTTCTAAGACTACAGGGTGATATGGTCTTCCACCTTAGTAAATGGAGAAGATTTGCAGATTGTTTAAAAAGAACTCTCCTCATTTAAAACACTAGGGTAGATATAAACTCAGTGTGCTATGGATACTATTCAGAATTCTGTTTTAAATACCATTCAGATTTCTTTCTTAAACAATGCAGTATTTTTTTCAGGTACAAAAGAATTAGTATGATTATCTTTGACTCCCTAGAAGTGACTCTTCACCAGAGCCCGATCAACTTATTTTACTTGTTTGATCTCATGCTTTAAGAAATATTTAATGCACTTACAGGCCGGAGCTGTATATTTCAGAAAGCATAAACTATAGCTTAAAGGCCATTCTGATGATAAATATTAATGAAAATATGAAACTTTATTTATAGGCATAGAAGCTCTATGTGTTGCTTTTATATGAGGTCATTTATATGAGGTAAAGGCTATCTAAATGGTCCGAGTTTTCTACTACTTCCCATCAGATTTTACTTTTCCTAAAAATTAACTGTGGTGATTGTCCATTGTATTGTATTGCTACAGCAATGGCTCTTCATGTAGCAAATCTAAGTTTTGCATCAGCTTATGTTTAACACTTTCATATCTGGCAGGAATCATTAACATTTCAGTGTGGTTATGCAGCTCAGTCTAATCACTGCAGAATTCCTGATTTGACCATTCAGCAAGAAAAAGGAAGAACTAGACTAAAGAGAGACACAGTTGTCTCCACGCCCTATATTTTCTTCTTCCCTGTGACCAAGAAGCTAGTACAGAAAAGGGACACAGGAAATAAGGTTGGAAAAATGGTAGAGTTAGGAGTTTCTTTGATATCTTTGCTGCTCTGAAGATTTCCTTAACCAACTCAAAAACAAAAAAAAGAGCTGAAAGAACAAGCACGTAGGTATTTCATGACTACAAAAGGAGATGGCATAAGGCATCCCGCTTTTTGACTTGGGAGATCTGTTCTCTATGCAGCTGATGGCAGAATGACTGTTCTGTTGCATCGTGACTTCTGAGATTCTCAAATTTGCTTTTGTTCTTCACTGCAAGGAAAACAAATATTTGTGGAGCACAAGATTAGATTGATGTTCAGGACAAATCCAGGGCTTTCAGTGTGGGGAGAGTGCCCTTGTCCCATTGTGTGTGAGGGGTTTTGAATTGTTTTGAATTGAGCAGGATAAGAATTTGATCCTCAGACTTCCATAAGTTTTTACTGTAGCCATCAGACATTAGAGTCTTGTTATTTCTCTCTTTCCACCGACATTCTACCTTACTTGTGAAACCTTTACCAGGAATAAGTATATCTCTGGGAATCACACTAGAGGTGTTAAAGTTGCTGTTCATCACATATGTTCTGGCAAATTCTAACGTTTGCTTCATTAAAAGAAAACAAACACTTCTGGACACTTTGGGATTGTCATTTTTGTTGTCAACCTAAAGACAAGCAGAAAAAGGATATTCAGCAGAGAAGAATGGATTAATATTTTTACACATGTGAAATGGCTTTATTTGTCTGTATCAAGTATCTTTTCTGAAGTACCTAATGGGTTTCTTCCCATTACCGGCAGTAGGAGGGCGTGTGAAGTGGTTTAGTTCTGCAGTAATTCTTTTTTTTATGATACACAGTTTTCTTATGTTCTTTCCTTATACACTGGATTTTCTTTGTGGTATTCAGTGGAAAAGCAAAACCCTCGAATGAAGGAATATCAGTCTTGCCCTTTCATAGAAAATCAATATCCTTTGTGGTTCCTTCTTCTGCTTATTTAGACTTTGTCAAATGTATAATATGCCCTAGAAAGCCTTTCTGGTCTTCATCAATTATTGTTTTACTGCAAGCACAGTAAAAAACTAAAGTATGCTTTTATTTGAAAAATGAAAAAAGAGAACTTGGACACTTTATTATAGTGCACTTAAAATGTGAATGCTTGAGGGGTTTTATCAGTGTTTCTGGGATTTTTTTTTTTTTTTTTCTCAGAGAAACAGAATAGCACCGATCTGTCTATTTAAAAGCAAAGAAGGGGGACTGGTTTCCTCACTAGGTAAAATCACGTCTAGTACAAATGCTTGTTCAACCCAGAATTTAAAATACTAGGAAACGAAATGCTAGCAAAATTCTAAACAAGAATAACCTGCTAACAGCCTAAGATAGGAATGATGCTTCAGTTAACTTCCACCAGTTAGGTTCATTGAGTTAAATACTCAGTTTCAGAGCTGATTTTTTTCTCTTGCTATTTACTCAACGTAATGCATTCTGAGTTGTAACAGTGTATGGTAATGAAAAGCTGCCTTAGGATAAGAAAACGAAAAAAGATTGTGACTTTGTATTAAAGCATACCTAGGTTGTCCTCAACTGGTGTATAGAAGTATTTCTATGGCATTTTAAGTTAAAAACATATAGTATTTTAATGTTATTGCCCTCACTTGCAAAAATCTGAGATTGCTTATGTATAAAATGGAGCATGACAGTACTGATACACAAAACAATAAAAATACAGCAAAGTGAATTGGATATTTCTTCTTGTAAAGTAAGAACAAAGGAGTACACTCAAAGGAAATAAAAGGCAATAAATAGAAAATTTATAAAATAAACTAGGATTTTTTTCTTGTTTCTCATCTTTGACAGAATGTCTAATCAGACTTTGGAAGTCATTAGTTTAATTAAAATATTGTCAATATCAGCCATAATTTTTGTTTAATAAATATTTATAGCAGTATTGAGAATTGTCAGATGAGATAAGATGAATTTCTGAACCAACTCTTGTTGCATTAAAGCATTGGAAAAGTAATCATTTTGTACCGCATGAGAAATTCGTAGTATTTTTAATTTGACTTTTTAAGGTTTAAAGTACTAGTTTTGCTATCATGAATAAACATACAACTAGATTAGTTGACTATAGTTCTTCTCTAGTGCACTCTTTCTTATGGTGTTATAAAAAGACATTTTCTTTTCCTCTTAAACATTTAATTTCCAGAAAACAACACAAAAGCTTAATGAAATCTGTGTAATCTAGAATCAATAGGAATGCAATTAAAATAAATCAAAATTTTTTATTTCCTGTCTTATGAGTGATAAAATGAGAATCCATTAAGTAAAACTGACCTTTCCAAATCCCTGTAATTTTACCAGAGAAATATACATTGGGAAAAGAAAAAATCATTCGTTAGAGAAAAAAACAAGGGCCTATGTCTGCATTTTTGCTGTAAAAATTTAAATTCAGAGTAGATTGTCCAGACATATAATGTTTTTTTTTTGTTGTTTTGTTTTGTTTGTTTTTTTTTTTTTTTTTTTTACTTTGTAGAATTTGTAATTATTCTAAAAGAAAAACACTGTAATTAATTAGTGAGAAACGAAAGAATGTTCAACTATGTGATTCATATGTCAAGCTTATCGGACATAATTAGTGTGATTTGACTATTTCATTGTGGGCAAGTCACACTGACACAAAAAACATTAAAATCATGGTATAAATTTTTCAAATTTCAACCAACACATTATTTCCCACTACACTTTTTATGTCACAGTAATTTCTTAGGTGTTCCAGAGGAAGTAGCAATCTCTAATGCATTTCTGGTGATAAAAGCTGTAAATGTGGGGAACTATTTCCTTTTTATTTATCTGGATCTCACAAAAGGATACTCATGGATGTCAGAAAGTACAGATAAAAGAACAGTTATAGAACAGCAGCTTTGGAAGGGAATCTAAGCTGCTATACAGCCCGTCCCCTTATCATGATGTGAGATTAATTATAGATAAATATTTGTTAACATACATTCTTAAAAAACTTAATTTATGGAGAGTCATGGCCTCTTCACACAATCTACAGTAGGCCAGTTTAGGGCCTGTCACTATGAGAAGGACATTTTGGTGCTGGAGCGTGTCCAGAGAATGGCAATGGAGCTGGGGAAAGGTGTGGAGCACAAGTCCTGTAAGAAGCGGTTGAGGGAACTGAGGTTGCTTAGCCTGGAGGAGGCTCAGGGGAGACCTGATCACTCTACAACTACCTGAAATGAAGTTATAGTGAGGTGGGTCTTGGTGTCTTCTCCCAAATGGTAAGTGATAGGACAAGAGGAAATGGCCTGAAGTTGCACCAGGGGAGGTTTAGACCTCCCTTTCCTATTCTATGGCAATAAGTTTTGTTTTTCAGGAGAGTCCTGTGTACAAAAGCACTCTTTTTGTTCTTTTAAAATATTTTTTTTTTTTTTTATGTCTCTCATTCGTAGGACATCCTTAGAGAATAAATATATTCCCTATTCATATTTTTCAGTTTTGTCCATCATGTTACATATACCTCACATAAAATACCTTCCAATAATTTTTTTACAGAACAAAGCATACTCATTTATTTAATCCAAACTTAATAAAAACATTGATCATCTTTAATGTTTCTCTGCACACACTTGAGTTTACTTTTGGGGTGGAAAGAAGAGAACTACATACAAGATATGGCTATAGAAAGAGCTAAAACTGTGCAGTGGTGCTTCATGTTTTCTCCTTTCATTTTTTCTTATAAAAATGTGTGACAATGGACACAGACTGAAATATAGAAAATTCCAATCAAAATAAGGAAAAATCTTATTCTCTATGAGTGTGACCAAACACTGGAACAGGTTGTGATACTGTTAGTGTTAGGGGGTATATTGTGTGTTTGTTTAAATATTTTTCACGATCATATTTGACATAGGTGTTACAAGCACCACTGACTTTTCAGAAGAATTGCAAGCTAAGCTGGTTTAAAATTATGATGAAACACACTGAATTTACCCTGTACATGAGAAGTGTTTATGAGAGTTTCTACACTTACAGCACCATTCAAACATGTGGTTGCAGAAAAACCTTCCAGTGCAAATCTGTAAAGTTTTAATTGATACACTAGAAAGTTTTCCATTTCTTCTTTGGATTTCTGTGTGACCTGGACAAAATTGCTGAACAATCTATGTCAAATACAATTTATTTTACTTATAAATATCTAATCAATTTACAGCAAAGCTAAATTTGTAGGTGTAGACTACTGTCTTTCTTTGATAAAAGAGATAGAGAACATTATGTCTAAGATAAGAGGGTTTTCTTTTTTTTACATGTTGGGTCTTGACAATATATTTTTCTTCAATCAGCAACAGAAAATACCAGTTAAAATTTATGAACACTCAGTGGACAGCCTAGGTAGTTCATGTTTGGATAATTTTATTTGGACAGTGTTTCCTCAAAGTGACATTTATAGACGTCAGCACTTAGATTCCACTTACAAGCCAAAATAAGAGTGTCAGTAATTGGTGTAGCATGCTGCCATGTAGTAGTTTGTGAAGCAGAGCTGGATAAAAACCAGCATCACAGTTTCCAGAAATTAAAAAAAAAAAAATTTTTTTTGTTCTGAATCAGCCCAAAATGAACAAACAAACAAAAAAAATTAGAATTTCCTGTGAGCTGGAAGCTTCCCAAACTTTGCAGCTGCTCAGTGAAATGAGCTCTGAGTTGTGATACTGGCAAGAATGCAAAACCTGTCAAACTGCATACACTGATTGTAAGATGCACAGTGCTGACTCCCCTCTCATAATTGCCTCATGTATTTCTAGCATGGTACCTTGGCCTTTCTCCTTTTCCATGACTTCATATGCCAGACATGTTAATCTGGTAACCAGCTGCTCCTGGCACATAGGTCAAGGCCTGGGCAAGAAACCAGACCTCTGCATAACAGCTGGGGCAGGGCTTTTCAGGGAAGAGTTTATGCTGGAAAGACCCCTTAGAAGACATACTATTTGGCTACTGTGTGCCTTAGAACCTCTCTTATCATGTAACAGCTTGAGACTCGCCAGTTGTGCTACATCATCTGGTACTGTAATTTCTCTCCCAGCACATAACTTGATGCAGCACATCCTCATGAGCTGAGGAAACTGAAATTTGATCAGCTGAGGAGGTGAGGGAGTTCCCCATTTTGAGTTTTTCTTATCTGATATACTAAACTTTGAACCTTGAACTGAATGTGTAGACAGTTTCTGGGGCTGAGGTATTCTCACTGTAATATAGCAGGCAATAAATGAACTATTACTTTCTGACAAAAAATCATTTTCTGACCTAATCTTGTCTCCTTAGAAAATGTATGAACATCTGCACTGCTGAAATCTAAACAGATTCAAAGGAGAAAGAAGCTAATAGTATCAGCACCACATGTGGGAAGATGCCAGTCTCTTGTCTAGAGGAAGAATCAGTGCTGTTCAGGGTTTTTGTAAAGAGGAGGAAAGGACAAGAAGGGTTCAAAAGACAGCACAATTGCAAGCTTATATAGGTACACATCTTGATCATACCATTAAAGATAATTATATTATTTTATGGTCACTTAAATGAAAAAATATTTAGGAAGCCATTTTTAGGATGTATTTATATACAGAGAAGATGCTAACTAAGGGAACTAGAATTTAGGGATTAGGAAATACAAAACTATAACCATGACCTAAAAACCACAGGGAGCTTATTAATGTAAACAAATAAACAAACAAAACCCAAACCCAAAATCAAAACACCATGAGGATTGAAGCCTGACTGTGGGAAAAGGAGAAGAACACAATGAAACACATCAGATAGACACCCTAATGCAGCCTGGGGGGTGGGGTGGGGTGGCGGTGATTTGGATGAAGGAAAAAGAAAATTGAGCTTGATACAAAGGGCAGAGAGAAAGTAGAGAAGGACCTAAAGGAAAGAAAGAACAAGAAATGGCATCAAAGCATATTCCTTTATTATTTTAAACCTTGCTTTACAGAGTTTCCCAAAAGCTAGTATCAGTTGCAGAGCCGAAAAAGACACGAGTTTACTGGAAAATGGCAAAGCACACAATAATTATATGTAATATTGACATATTTAATTTATGTATTTCTCAATGAACTATGTTGTTTTTTTCCCTTGCATCATACACAGTTTTAACACATCAGCAATTCAACATTTCTTAATATATCTACCTTGACTTTGCTGTTCTGATATCACATTTTAAAAAAGATAGACAATAAATAGTCATTTCTGTTAGGCCAGGCTGAAGCTTTTGCCTTTCAAAATTCAACCTTGCACCTTTAATTTTCTTAATGATTTACTTGTTGTCCATTCATCACAGTCTTGGCAGAAATCTTTGTGTGAACATAGTTTGATAATTGATTGACACAATAATTCTACTTAAATCTTACTTCTTTCTTTCATATCAGGTGTGGCCTATGTTTCACAAAATATGGTTAAAATTCTGAAGTGTTGTTCCATAAAGATATCTTAGAGAAAATTCTAAGGGTAATTTTTTGTGCAAATCTTTAATAATCTATGGTGTGCTTAAAAAACACAGGGACAAAATGCGTACCCCGAAAAATCTGTAGTCTTGTCCTACTGTTCAGCTATCTGACCTGAACACATGTTTTTATCAGGAAATGTTTTTTCTCTGGTGTAAAATATTCTATTATCTTCTGAGCACTTTCTTCAAAATCCCTATCATTCCCTGTTTTTTTCTGAGGTAGCAAAAAATATCTATGAGGTCAGGCGACCTAAAGAGCAACAACAAGGCGTCTGACAGGCATCCATAATTTTTGTGTCAGATGTAAACAATTTAAAAGTGTCAGACTTGCAGGTCAAATCAGTCCAACAGATACTGGATGTCCAGAATAGTCAAACTTATATAAGATAGATTTTCTAAAATTATTTCTGTAGCATGTAAATCTGTAATTCTCTTTAAATAATAACAAATAAGATTTTTGTGTTGCCATTTGAAGTTTTCTAATCTGGCATGTAGACTCAAATTCCACTTGTTACAGATTCAGTGCATTATAAATATCAGACCCTAATTAAACTTACAATTATTAGTTTTATCACTATGCGTTTATAATTTTCTGCTCAAGCATAAAAATAATAGTTCCTGAATTTTGACTGTAGCTTTCATCCTTGTTTACTTTTTTGGTCTTGGAAAAGCCATTAATCTTCAGGTGCACTTACCTGCACTTGTTGACGTTACTTCTGAGGTGATCATGCTGACATCGGCAATATATCGTCACAGTATTTTCTGTATGTCTGCATTTAATCCGTAATTATATTTGTCTTTGGTAGATGTGATTTGCTATTAAATACAGTTTAAAGCAGTCCAGATTTAAAAAATAATAAAAAACAAAGCAAGAAAAAAATGGACACATGGCATTTATCCTCAAGAGTTCGTATGTGTATGTACGAGAAGGTCACCTGTGTGGTTCTGTCCATTGCTCTTGTTTTGGGAAGAAATTACTAAAAGTAGGTAGGCCTTTCATGTTTATTATATTTACAAAAAATATATTCAAAATACTGTTACTTTCTACATAAGAAGAATCAGACAGCTGGAGACCATTTCTTTACTCAGATCCCAAGACATGTTCTAGCCAGCACATATCCCAAAGGTCTTTTCTCAGGATACTATTCAAGTCCTCATGTGTTTGTACCCAGCATTTCTATCCACATGTTTCCTTTGTGCTTATGTCTCTATTTTTACAAACAGGAGCAGCTCCAGCAGATAGCATTTGGCATTTTGAAACTAACTACCATTTCGCTATGCTTTCCCCCTGCTTTTAGCCTCAGTGATGGCCAGTCATTACTTTCACCAGTTTCAATATGATTTAACTCAGTTTCAAGCATCAAAGAAGGAAAAGATTTATATGTGTAGGTTACTTTGGATAAGGACCCAAGCAGTTTTGTGGAAAATATTAAGAAGAATATGTGATAATGGTCATATATTTACCAGAACAAGAGGGAATAATAACAAAACAAATCACTGCATTCTTTTTGTCAAAAGAGATATACTGAAAACTTGAAATTTCTTGCACAGATAAGAAACTGTATGAAAAGGAAATTTCTGTAAATCATCTTCAAGCAGAGTTATAAACTCGTAACAGATTAAACTTAGAAACAAATTATTAGGGTGGTACATGGCCAGATACCCATATCAGAGATGAGTATCTCTGATACCCAAACGAGAGATGCTTTATGAAGATCAATTGGCTGCCATGCCAGAAGGCTGCACTGCCATCCAGCGTGACCTGGACAGGCTGGAGAGCTGGGCAGGGAGAAATCAAATGCAATTCAGTAAGGGCAAGTGTAAAGTGCTATATCTGGGGAAGAACAACCCCATGTTCCAGTACAGGCTGGGGGCTGTTCTCTTGCAGGGCAGCTGTGGGGAAAAGGAGCTTGGAGTCCTAGTGGACAACAGGATGACCATGAGCCAACAGTGTGCCCTCGCAGCCAAGAAGGCCAGTGGCATCCTGGGATGCATTAAGAAGAGCATGGCCAGCAGGTCAAGGGAAGTTATTCTTCCCCTCTACTCTGTGCTGGTGAGACTTCATCTGGAGTACTGTGTCCAGTTCTGGGCTCCTCAGTTCCAGAAGGACAAGGAGCTACTGGAGAAGGTCCAGTGCAGGGCCACTGAGATGATGAAGGGCCTGGAGCACCTTCCATCTGAGGAAAGGCTGAGAGAGCTGGGTATGTTTAGCTTGGAAAAGAGGAGGCTGAGGGGGGATCTTTCAATGCTTACCAATATCTAAAGGGTGGGTGTCAGGAGGATGGGGCCAGGCTCTTCTCAGTGTTGTCCAGTGACAGGACTAGGGGCAATGGCTATAAAATGGAAAACAGAAGGTCCAACCTGAATGTTAGGAAACCCTTCTTCCCTGTGAGGGTGACAGAGCACTGGGACAGGCTGCCCAGGGAGGTGGTGGAGCCTCCTTCCCTGGAGACTTTCCAAAGCCGCCTGGACTTATCCCTGTGTGATCTGCTCTAGGTGATCCTACTCTGGCAGTGGGGTTGGACTAGATGATCTCTAGAGGTCCCTTCCAACCCCTAACACTCTGTGAATCTGTGAATTGGTAAACAGCTGTTAATCATCTGTTCATATGGGTACCGTCTAAGTCTATCTCTCAATTTGCTGCTTTCCAGTGAGATATTTTTCTGAAGTGTTGAACAACCTTTCCCAAATCAGATTCTACATTGTTGTAGCAACACATTAAGGTAGCAAGAAGTGATAAATAATGGAATGATCACCTCAGTATCATAGAAATTTGGAAATATCTGCTCCTTCAACCTGATGTTTTAGATGATGCAACTTTCAAGTGGAAAGTTTTAGTGCCTAGCTCTTGCATATGTATTACATAAATTATGAACCTTTTTTTTTCCATAGTACCACCATCAACATCTAATAAGTGTCTTTGTTTTGGCTTTTCTTTTTTCAGTCTACTTCCTAAACATAAAAGTCAACTATACATGTTAATGAATTCTACCTATACCATATTATTTTAAGGGTTATTATCTAGTGACTGAGATGTTACAGAAGAAGTATACACATATCATTGTGTATGTTCCTCTGTAACATGCAGGATATTTTAATGGAAGCTATTTTCAGTACAGAGATGACATCTGTGCTTAAATACTTAAAATTACAATATTGAGGAAAACAAATCCAAAAAAGTATGCATCTCCAAATAATAAATTTAAAAAACAATATTGACAGTTTCAGTCTCTAGCTGATACCTTATTCTCTTTTTCTTTGTTTGATAATATATGCATAGTAATAAAATCTGGAAGACTCTCAGAGTAATGATGCATTCAGGAAGGCCATGGTAATCCAAATATGGTCTGTATAAACTGAACTTGATCTAGAACTCTGCTGTATGCAACGGTTGCCCCTCTGGCTTCAACACTGTCCAGTGATGACTACCAGTCAAGAAGCAAGGAATAGCCAGAAGCAGACTCTCAACTGACATCCATCACAATGGAGAACAGAAGTAACTTGAACTTTACTTTCAAACAACTCTAATTAGGAAAGAAAAAACTATCATCTTCTTGGTAAGCTAGAAAGTACCAACTGCTCTTGATATGATGTCATAAGATCCCTGAATTTTCTTTCTGTACATATAGGATGCACAACACAATACACAGGAACTGTTTATTAATTATAGCTTACAATCAAAGGAGAAGTTGGAGAAATCACAAAAGTACTGTCTCTGAGTGGCAGCAAAACAGAAATAATACATTTTCTTGTCTAATTTCCTTTTGGGACACTCCAATATTGAGTGACACATCTCTGATAAGACTCACTTAGAAACAATACTGACAGATTTCTTGTTCTTGCTGCTTACTTCAGAGAAGTGTCTGAAAGCAGCTTCAGCCCCTATTCTTGCAACAGCTGAGCTGTTTGTTTTATGAAGAAATACCTGCTAACCTAAAAATAAGGTTGTTCTACACTGAATTTGGACATTCAAGTTCTTGGGGAAAACAATTCATGCTCTTGATTAGAAGGGAGAACAAGGAAGGATCAAAATGGTCCTACAAGAAAACTCAGTGTTTTGGAAGTTCAAAAGAAGGCTGTGACCAGAGATGGGTACATTTGCCTTTTGGAATGCATGTGTGAGTCTGTGTATGTGTGTGAAGGTCCACAGGTATTTAAAAACACTCCTTTCCTTTCTGTGTTTGACAATAACAAATGACCCTGTGTCAATGGAAGAGAATTTAATAATTTCCAGCTTCATCAACCTATTCTCTGCACTGCACATATACCACATACACAATTCTATTGTTCCATAGTAGGCTATGCTAGAGGAATTCTTTATGCTCAGCCTTTATTATTCAAATCAAAGATATTATTATCCACAGTATTAATTTAATCATTACAGGTTTTACTTTATTTTTACTCACACTCTTAAGTAATGGTGACAATTGCTTTTACAATTAAAGTGTGGACAGAATATAACATCAGAAGAGATGTAGACAGAGGAAAAATAACAGATCAAGAATAAGAAACCATGTGAAGATTCTTCAAATTACAATACACAGAGTTAAGAAACGCCTTGAGACATTCTCAACAAACAGCCATAATATTTCATTTTAATTCATATCAGAGAGGGAGACCAAGCCTGAAAGTGGAACACACACGTTTTGTCAGACAAACACATCAGATATCTTGGCTAAGAACAAACCCAATTTTTCACAATTTAGCGGATGCTGTTAGACACATAGCAGGCAGAATCTTCTTGGTGTACAGACTTTTTTTTCCTCATAAGTTATCTTTAAACAGAATTTTTCAATCCTCTCAAGTTCTGTCCTTCACCAATAATTCTATCATGATTTTTAGGAGTGTAGAAGAGACTGCATTATTGTGCATTTTTTACAGTAGGTATTCACGATTTTGTAACAACCTCTATTATTATTATTATTATCATTATTATTATTATTATTATTATCAGATTATATAAATCCCTGAAAAAAAATATTGAGCCTCTGCATGTTACTTCTATACAGCCAATGGCAAACTGAACATCTAGAAAAATAACACTTGAACAGAGAGAAAGTCAGTACGTGAACTGTGGTAGGCTATGATCAAGAAGAATTAAGGCTGTCCATGACTGAACACTCCCACAGAAAAAGTTAAGATAAGCTCTTCCTTATGATTCACCAAACAGTACAGAAAATGTGTTTCTTATTTCTGACAGATACATTAAATAATAAACAAGAACCCCCCAAAACCCCACAAACAAATAAAAATGTTCAATGAGCTGTGACACGATGTAACAAAATTATGCTAAAAATTATGTTTAGAAATCTAAAGTTTAATTTATCATTTCCCACCCAAACACAGGGTTTGGACATATGTGTTGAGGCAGCATTAAGCTTGATATTTGAAGACGACTAAATATCTTGTTTACAGTAGTAGCAAAGCAGCTGCTAGTAAGATAAGAAAATTCTCTTACTGTGGAAGGAATAGGATGTCCTAAAATGGTCCTTCTAGCACCTAAATTATTATTTACCAGATAGACCTTTGCAGTCAAGTGACCATGCCTCTTTACCATGGCAATTTTTTATAAAACAAAAAGAGAAAACTAAGGAAAAAACAGAAACACTGAATTTTTCTGTGGTAGATACAGTTCTTTAGTAAGAAAAATCTTAAGGATGAATCTATGGGAAGGTTGAATAGGCTGTTGTCAGCAGTTAGTCATGGATAAAACCTGAGTAGTATGAAATGTTTATCTTAATCCAAAGGAAGATATGAATATCATATAAAAGTATGGTTTGGTGGTTTTTTTTTAGTAATCTGTTTAGGCATTTGTGGAAAGTCTGCTAAAGCATGTGTTTTAAGATACCTTGGAGACAGTATGTCTAAAACTTAATAAATAAAGCTGTTCACACATTTTTCTACTTAAATGCTATTTTGCTTTAAGGTTCAGGTTGTCTTCTTATGTTTAAGGCAAATATTAATAGCTGGAATAGTCATATATAATGTGGGAGTTTTGGATAGTGTTCACAAACAAATCAGTGATTTAAGCAAGAGCTGAACATATCTTTCCTAATTCTATTAAATTATTTATCTCATCTTATTTGATTTTCAGTTTTTTTTTTCTTTTAGAATTGAAAAAATGGCAAGGTCCTAAGGAATTTTTAATTGTTACAGCCAATTTCTTTAGTCTGCTCTTTGAGAGGAACTTTCTGGATATAATTTGGTAGATGATGCTGTTAAATCTCAAAGGCAAGCCTAGAGAACTTCTGCATAAACAAATTTGAACTAAGAATTTTCTGGTTTTCATATAAAGACATTTAGAAGGTTCTGAAGCCTTTACAAGAGATATATTTAATTCAGGCACTGAGTGCTTATTTGAATGTTTAAAAAGATGTTATAAATAAATTTAAGTATTTTAGCAGTGCACATTTTTTCTCAGGCAATATCTTTTATACTGTATTTTATTGACTTTAATAAATGTGAAATAATTGGAGCTATAATGAACAGTTTACACTTGAGTGTACAAGGACCCTAGGTATTTATAAATGACAGGTCTACAGAATACCTATGAATGAAAATGACCCCAGGTAACTGAACACTGCTTGTGTTGCAGGTATATACGCAGCCAAAAAATGAAATGAAACCCATAGAGGACTCTCAACATACTTGACATGAGGTAATTTATGATTACTGCTGGAGTAAAGGAAGTGACATTCAGTTTTCCTGCAGATCCATTATAGGCTATACCAGAAGTTATGTCTAAAGCAAGACAATAGAATGCTATTTTTAATGCATAAAATATAGCATGTACTTGGTGTGTAAAATTAGGTATCTACAGAAATGACAGTACTGGGCTGTCTACTGGTTTAATAAGTTTATTTGACACAGAGCATGGTACCATACAAAACAAACCTTGTTTTTCTACTATAAATATTCAGACATACTGATAAATACTCATGACTCATTCATGTGACCTGTCATCAGATTGAATGTTTTTCAGACTGCATTATATATTTGTGCTCAAACTGTCAGCCTGGTAGACAGAATCACTACCACGAGAAAGATTACAATAAGTCAGCATTGTAACATTGTCCAAAGGCAGCAAAACACTTCTTCACTCCCAAAATATAGCCCTGAACAGAATATAGAAGCAAAAAAGCCTTCCCTTATAGACTTCACCTACCTAGATTTCTCTACTCTTTTCCTGTTGATTCTTTCATATTTTCTCCTTTTTTTGGCTGAACATAGAACTGACTGTCATTCTCACTGAGTTCCTCACTGTGGTTGTGTAGCAGCAAAGATCCCAGCCAGTGATCTCAGCTAAATGAAGACTAATGCCCAGATTCAGGCTAGACAACTCTGGTCAGTATGCCGGCACAAAACCTGCAATTTGAAAGTCTTTGAGCTTGCAGAGAACTACAGGGAATTCCCTGAGAGTCAAACAGTTTTATGTAACTGGATCAAGGACACAACAGTAATGATATAATTCAGCCACTGGCTGTTTTACATTTGCACACTTCCTCCCGCCCTGCCCCCCAGGAAATATTTTTCTTTTTCTGTTTTCATATGAATTCTCTACCCAGAAGCTCTTCAATATTGCAAATGCTGGGGCTGCCAGGGATTTTTTTCCTAGATGTGATATAAGGGCATGATGCAGAATGTACCATGCATAGAAACATATGGCCTTTGTAATATGAAAGCTGTTGCTGCTCCCCTCAGCATCTTGCAGGGACCTCTCTGTTTACTGACTACTCCAGAGTGCAGCTGTTCATATACCAGGCAATGGCCATCAGCTCTGGGATTCCTACATCTCTTTCAGGGACCTCAGTGCATCCTGTCACTTCCATGCTGCCTTCATTTAGGCAGTATGACAAGTAGGAAATGAAGTAAAATCAGACCTACTCAACCCAAACACCTTCCTACTGACTAGGTGGCCACCCACTACAGAGTGAGCACAGAGGAGTTCAAGACATCTAGTACCATCCTTACATTAGAGAGGGTTATTTTGTTTGTGCTTGTGTATTATTAACCTTCCACCTGGTCTTTATAGGACATTTATGGTCTACAAGTGACTGCATTTGCTAAAGGGATGCTTATGCTGCTCCAGCTATTAAAACTACCAGGAAGCAGCAAGAACGGGCAGCTCCTGCAAGGACAGGTGACCTGGAGGCAGCAGTGGTGGCGGTGCAAGGGCCACATAGTACGGACACAGGTGAGCAGTTCTGGCAGTAGTCACTGGATTAAGCCAAGACTACAGAATATCAGGAAGGTCTGTAGAAATGAGGCCCAAAGTCAAATCAAAAAGTCATAGAATCGTATCATAGAGTCATAGAATCACGTCACAGTCGTGTCTGCAAGTTAGGCACTGGGTCAGAGTCAGGAAGGGACAGGACTGGACATGGGCATACCTGCAGTATTGTTCAAGCAGAGATCAAGGGCAAGAGCCTGAGCATGTCCAGAGAAGGGCAGTGAAGCTAGTGAAGGGTCCAGAGCACAAATCTCATGACTAGCAGCCAAGGGAACTAGGATTTTTTAGCCTAGAGAAGCAGCAGCTCAGGGGACACCTTATCAGTCTGTAAAACTACCTGAAAGGAAGTTGCAGAGAGGTGGGTGTTGGTCTTTTCTCTTAAGTGACAAGTGATAGGACAAAAGGAAATGGCCTCAAGTTGTACCAGGGGAGGTTTAGATTGGATATTAAGAAAAATTTTTCTAGGAAAAGGGTTGTCAAGCATTGGAACAGGCTGTCCAGGGATGTGATTGAGTCACCATCCCTGGAGGTCTTTTCCAACCTAAAGATTCTCTGATTTTATGTACTGTAAAAGTGAAATAAAGCAATCGGATATAAAGTCCATAAAGTGAGTGAATAGTAAGATTCATAAGTCTAGCGGATGACCTTGTGCAGAGGAGATGCAGTCATTTGAACTCACTGCATTTATAACAGCTTGGCATCAGATGTTAGCTGATAGAGCCACCATCCCTGGGGGTATTTAAAAGACATGTAAATGTGGTGCTTAGGGACATGGGTTAGTGGTGGTATTAGCAGTGCTAGGTTAACAGTTGCACTTGATGTTCTTAAAGGGCTTTTCTAACCTAAACGATTCTATGATTCTAAAAGCAGCTCCCAGGTGCAGGGGGTAAGGTACCTGCTGGGTTTCTCATCACTAGAGAGGAGTATCTTCAAAGTTGGCCCTGAGCCCCAGCAGCCAAACCCTGGGCTCAGTGGGGAATGAACTTAGGGCCCTGAAAATATCTATCACTTTCAAGAACTGGATATAAGATAGTGTTAAAGCAGATAAGATGTAAGTAGGTCAAACACACTTGGGCTCTCTTCCTAGTGGTACATGAGCATTGTATTTGTCAGGCCACTGGCCCATCGCCTCCCTGTTTCTTTTTTAATCAGCCAACAGCTAAAACAAAACTCATCTTGCTTTCAGACCAATGTTAGAGTGTCCTTTACATATACAGCTGTCAGTGGTGATAAGACACTTCAGGCTCACATCACCCTGCAAAATTAGTGTTATCTTCTTTCCATGATAAAATGTCCTCAGAAAACAGGAATAGACAGGTAAGTGAAAGGAATGGGTATATTCATGTGTGTGCATGTTTGTGATTGTGTGGGTATGCATGCATGTGTTGTTTCAATTACTTCATACTCTCCAGTAAACTCTTACATCTGAGGAACTGAGCTTTGATAATGGTGTAAGGCTATGTGGGTATCACTAGGTCATTGTGCTGACATCACAATCTTTCTCACATATGCAACTTTCACAAATCATAATTAATTTAATCTTGAAAAGTTTTGGTATGTGTGTTTAAGCTTGTCTGAAGATCTCTTTTTTTTTTTTTTTAAATTTTCAGGAGAGTCCAGAAAACCAAAATGCTATCTTATAACTGTACAGAATTTCCTATAGCTGGACACAATCTCTGTGATGCTTTGCTCAAACCTATGGATGTAGAAATATGTGCTGTCTACACTCATCTCCTCTTGTTTTCCAGAATGGAGGGAAGGTGCACAGTAACCTCAAGAAACTGGCATGTATTTTGTTTTCCTTTCCGTCGGCTACCAGAATGAAGAGATTAAGAGTGATACTGATTTCTTTGTTTATACCTTGCTTGCTTCTTGGCTCAGATTCCATTGTGCAATTTAAATGAAAAAAATACTATCAAAGATACTTAATGGTTATTTATAATTCAAATAAAGGTCATAAACTCTGGACTTTACATGGGGTTTTTTTGGTTTGGTTTGGTTTGGTTTTCTTTATCTGTCAGGTTTGGATATTTAAAATAATGAGTGGAATATTTGTATAGGGATTATAAAGTAGACTGGATGCACAGATAACTACTCTTTCATAATCAGATTCAAGATTTACAGCATAGCCAAATAACCAAGGAAAAATATTATAGAAAAAAATCTGAAGGAAATAAATCATTTTCAATGCACACGAGATGACAAAATCAAATTAACAAAGACAGTTGAAACTACCTTTTTAGACAGAGACAGGATGTGAGAATAGAAGTTTCAAGTTCATGCATTCTAAAAGATACTAAGGTCCACAGCTACATCAGTGTTTGTGGACAGACTGAAGTTGGTGTAAGACAGAAAAAAACAAGAATCAATTTTCAGGGTAGCTCCTTCTAGATTATCTTCTGAGATAAATGTTGGAGAGAAGCTAAGAAAGGAAACAATAAATCTGAAATAGAGTAAATCTGTTCTGTGGGCAGTAAAGACAGAAACTGGAACTCAGGAAAAAATCATGTCTTCATCAGTTTTCCAGATTTTCCCGAGGACTTAGAAATGGCTGTTATTTACACAGTCTTTGCCTTTGTCAAGTGTTCTCCCAATATATAAGTTCTTAAAATGGCCAATTTGAACAATATGTAATGTTACTTAATAGGGTCCAAGTCAGTGAGGTAAAGTGAACTAAATTGTTCTGGATCAGAAATTCTGCTGCATTTTTGCACTTAGCATCTTATCTACTCTTAGCAATTATTGATAATTTTCATTATAAAAATAGCATATTCCTATACCATTATGCTAATGGCATTTTTTCTTAAAGTACCTGGGATAACATTTGTGGCTTCATCTGTGTTCCTTGTGTAATCTTGTGACCTGAAGTTTTTATATAAAGAAACAATCTATACCCATAGATCAAAAAATAGACTAATTTAAAGGAGCAAGATCTACTATATAAGGGAGTATCAGTGCTAAAGTAGGTGTAACTGTTGACCATAGAGATCCTGAAATATTACAAACCCTAGTAAAGGCAACTGCACTCTAATTAACATGCTCTATAATTGGAGTCTAGTTATGTATCAGTGGGTAAATGAAGCTTAAAAAGGAATCAGGCAAAAAATAATGGAGAAACAAAGTCATTTACATTGGTTGGAAGAGTAAATCTCTGATCATAACAGTTTGTAAGCTACAGAAGGTCAAAGGTGCCAGGATTAGGACACCCTGTTTCTTGTTAATCATACCCAGGGATAGTTTATTTTCCCCAGATGTCTGGTAGAGCTTGAAACTTTATCAAGTGCAGATTTAAATGAAATTTTGACTCTGTGGTCCTTTCTTTATTACTGCTGACATTGGTTGATGTTGTATGTTAACAATTCCCATGGAAGCCACAGGAAATTTTGGTCTTAGGGATGAAATCCACAGCCCTGTGCTGTCAGGTTCAAAACCTAAAAATGCCTCTCAAAAGTATTGCTTTTAAGAAAGAGTAATTAAATCTGAAAAAATTAGGTAAAAGTGAGCCACTGTTACCTTCTGTGATCCTGAGTACCTAAAAGTGTCAATTGTAAGTATGTAATATAGTACTACAAACACTTTCCAACTAGGAAAAAAAAGAAAGAAAAAAAAAAAAAGTAATACTGTGAAGCTGTGTAGATCATTATTTGATCTCACAAACACAAACTTCAACAGTCATCTGAGGCAGGTACAAAAAAAGTTTGGATGATGGGTAGCAGATGCAAGAACAGTTTGTCAGAGACAGGCAATAGGGTGTTAAGGGAAGTTACTCATTTTCCTAAGAGCAAAAGTAGGTCAAGACAAAAAAAGATTTGTCTGCCTCTTTTATGAAAAAAATTCAGGTACAGTAGATACCTACAAGAGAAATAAACCGAACTTGTAGCTAGCAGCTATAAGGATACACAAGTGTAAGCAATCCTTCTTCCCTGTGGCAGCCCTAAAATTCCCTTTGACACTGATCACACATGGCACCTTGCACAGTAAACAATGCTACAATTACTTATGTTTTTTTGAAAAAACAAACCCAATCCCCTATGGTATTTTTAAGGTAACCCTAGGCCCAGTTTGTTCCACAGTAATAACCATTTTGTGGGGCAGCCTTTGCTCATCAATATTTGAAGGATACAGCTGAAGAAACAACCTGATCATGACAGTGTAGAGAATTTGGAAAGACTGAGTAAAAAGAGGGAGATATTGATTCCTTTCCTGGTTTGCAGAAGTTTTCAAAAGAAGGAAACAATAAAAGATTTTGCAACCAATGGAAGATGTATCTTCTAGAAGATTCTGAGCATTTTTTGGACAAGGCATTAAAGATTAGCTTGCCATTGCTGTGTGGTACTTTGAAACAAAAGCATGTTATTTCTGCTGCTTTATTTACACTACTTATTAAAATTACACATTTCAGTGTTTACTAAAACACCATTTGGTGGTGAGGGGGGAACTCTTTTTACCCACATGTAGGCTTTAAGCTGTGTGAAGAGCTTAAGTGGTGCATCAGATTCATCTAGGCATTATTTTCTTTGAAGTCTAACCTTAAATCCCAGCTGATAGAATCTGAGACAGAAGTTTAGTCTTTAAGACTGAGAACGGTGAGAAAGACACAAGGTGAAGAAAGACATGGCAGAAAATCATAGCATCAAAGATAGAGGGTCTGTCACAAAGGATGAGGGTGCGTAGTTGAGAGAAGCAGTCAAGCACTGAAGATAATCAGAAAACAGCTAGAAAGGCCAAGAGACACCCTGGAATTCAGTGAGCATTAGAGGTAATTTAAGTGTGTCAAAGTCCAGGATACTGCTTCCTGGGATTCCCAGGAAAAAAAGATGTGTGTCAAGATTTTCCCAAGCGATTTGTAGCTTTAGGGGCACTTTATTTTAACAAAATCTCAGAAATTCAGTTTTTCCTCTGGTGCATCTTCTGGTTTTGGAATTTGGACTTAGAGTTTGTCCATCTGTCTTATTGTAACTCTTTCAAAGGCTCTTCTGGGTCTGCAGAAGAATTTTAAGTTTACTGAGTGGGTATAGAAATATTTTCACTGTTATATCAAGTATAACACCTCAAGGGTGCTCATCCTGGACACTTTTGCATGTTTGGTGAATAACCTACAGTGACGAGCATTCCTTCTGAACTTCAACAGAAAACACTCATAGCAGTAAAGAGCAGATCACCCAAGGAGCAATGATATGTCCTCATACTGCATCCCAGCTCTGGCAGAATGTTATATACACTGCATGACTTCATATCCATTATAAAACAATAGATACAATTTTTTCATTTTCCAGGCTTTGGACCCAAGAGAAGAAGGCCCATGGACTTCCCAGGCAGTTTGTCATCCCTTTCATAAGGAATGCTGTTATGGTTTAGCCTTATCTGGCAATTAAGGTACCACCCAGTCACTCAATCACCTCCCCCAGTGCAAGAAGGGAGTTGAAGGAATAGACAAGGAAAACTCTATCTGAGACAGAACTATTTAATAAATGAAAATTATAGTGGTACTAATATTGACAATACTACTACTGATAAGTAATTAAAACAATAGAAAACAGAACTTATGATACAGTAGCTAACCACCCACTGACTGACACACAGCCAGGTACCAAAGCAGAGAGAAATCCGACAGTGGGGAGAAAAACCCCAAAACCCCAAGCCACTAACAAAAGAACCAGCCCTGCTTCTAACAACCAAACCAAGAGCTAATAAAAGCAACTAATGATCCAGCTATCAAGCTAACTAAAAGCCTTAATCATCATCTCCAGGCGACCTCCTGTGTTTGAAACTGTGTGTGTGCACACCCAGCCTGACCACTGATCCTGACGTACTAATGGAATGAAACGAATCCCTTGCCCACTCTGGGCCTGCCAGCTCTGTATAGGTAAGGAGCTCATTCCTGCCTGAAACCAGGAAAAATGTGCTTTCATCAGGAAAACACTGAGAAGTACAGCTATGACACCCACCCTTTCTGTCATCCTTAATTTAAAAAAGATCAGTTTACTGCCCTCACAAAAATTCAATATTTGTTGGAGATTAGTACTGCTGTGCTACTGAAATCCTGCTAAGAAGTAGAGAATTCAGAAAAAGATGGTACTAGCTACTTATGGCATGGCTTTCCACCTTCCCTACCTTTAAAGGACAGAATGAGCAAAACCTTGGGTTTTGATGTTCATCATTCAAAATGAATGAATTAAGTGAGATGCATTCAGTTTTCCCTCTGGAAAAATGAAACTAGAAGAGAATGGCAGAATTAACTCAACTTTATTTATTGACCAGTAAAGAAATGGTTTATAAAGGCTGCTCTAATGCTTTCCTTCACAAATTTTCTAAAAAAGATATTTACTCTAAATGAATTGCATGTTCCTACAGTCTATCCTGTAACAAATAATTTCTAGCATCAATTCTGAAATTTTGAATATTGTTAATAAATATTTATTTGAGTAGAAATATTTTGTTCAATCACATTAATTCAGTCACTTACTGTTTTCATTCTATTAAGTGCGGGCTGTGGCAATTTTATATCAACCCATATGTTTGTAAGATTTTTCCTTCTGTTTCATTCTCCGCTTTATAGGATGCTCTTTGAACTGAATCTCCTTATGCTTTTCTGCAACAATTATCATGACCGAAAATTCTGAGTTTGATCTTTGAAAAATTTAAGCAGTAACTAAAGAATATTTACAAAAAGCAAGGAAGGAAATAAAATCAGTCTTGCAACATGCTATATTAAATGTTAACTGGTGGCAACTGAAGATTAGTCTGCCCTACTTATTTTCTGAACCAGTTCCTGCTTGTGTATAAAATAGTTCTTCCCTTCTCTATTAGACAAAATAGAATTGCCCTCTATGTCCCCGGTCTTGTAGATAGCTATGTTTTCCCCTAACAGTTACATTAGCATCATTGAAACTACCTGAGTGTGCTGACTTAGTTGAGTATGCAAGTGACTGGGAAATTTAAATCTTTGTTGTTATGCAGTTTGTGGATGATTTCCTTTCTGTATTTTTCTTCCCTTCAAACCATGAGCAATTATTAGATCATGCAGCTACTTAACAAAATGTTTTGCATTTCTCATTCTCCAGTATGTCTAATTGAAAGTTGATAATGCTCATAATTTATCATATTGTTAAATATAGTTCTTTGCTGATAGTTACAGCCATTCAAGAAATGCAAATTACTTAAAAGATGAGCTTTTTTAAAAAATGAATTGGAAATACTTTCTTGTCCTCATGGATACAAATAAGAAGAACATGAAGATAAGTATCAGAAGACAATTAAAAGAATTTGAAAGTTGTTATTATAATTTACTATTCTGTTTCAAGCTAATCTTGTCATATTCAAAACTTTGTCTCATGGTTTCTTGAAATTTGAAGGCTGATGAGGGACCTTTACAGGCTTGAGGACTGGGTCCATGCCAGCTTCATGAAGGACAAGGCCAAGTGCAAGGTCCTGCACCTAGGTCAGGGCAATCTCCAATATCAATATGAACTAGGACATGAATGGTTTGAGACCAGCCCTGTGGAGAAGGACTTTGAGATACTGGTGGATGAAAATCTGGACATGAGTTGTCAGTGTGCGATTGCAGGCCAGAAAACCAATTGTATCCTGCGATGCATAAAAAGAAGCATGGCCAGCAAATCCAGGAAGTTGTTTCTTCCCTCACTGCTGCTCTTATGAGACCTCACTTGGAGTAGTGCTTCCAGATGGTGAGTTCCTCTTATGAGAAAGACATAAAGCTGTGGGAGTTAATCCAAAAGACTATCACAAAAATTATCAGAGGGCTGGAACATCCCTACTGTGAGGAAAGACCGAGACATCTCCAGTTGTTCAGCATGGAGAGGAGAAGGCTCCAGGGAGAACTTATTGCGGCTTTTCAGTACTTAAAGGAGGCTTACAAGGGGTAACGGTTTTAAACTAAAAGAGGGTAGATTTAGGCTAAATATAAGGAAGAAATATTTTACAATGAGAGTGGTGAAACACTAGCACAGGTTCCCCAGAGAGGTGGTAGCTTCCCCCTTCCTGAAAACATTCAAGGTCAGGCTGGATGGGATTCTGAGCAACTTGATCTAGCTGATGATGTCCCTGATTTTTACAGGGGGTTGGACTTGATGACCTTTAAAGGTCTCTTCGAACCTGAACCTCTCTGTGATTCTATGATATTGCACTGAAATGATTGTATGTCATTTATTATTTTCCTTAAGTATTGCTCAGAGCTCCCAGAAAATTTGCTAAGAAGAGTCACAAAACATTGTCATAAAATAGTTCAGAATCATTTTTTTAAACTATTTTTTGAAACAAAAATGACCTAATTAATTATTTACTGTTCTCACCATTTTCCTTACTCTTCCATCTGGTTCCATTCTCTGTGCTGACAGAGAATTTGACCTCCTTTTGAGGGTCTTCCTGAATGTGTTCTATATACTCCATGGATTGATCAGCAGCGTGCTGCTGTAGAAAGTTGCAGCCAGGAGCACCCCATAGGATCAGGAAGAACAACCTGTTGCACCTGGAGAGGAAGGATGGGGTAATATTTTCCACTGATTTCTGAAAGCACTATTGGATCTAGGTATGTAGAAACTGCAGTTCTTTTGGATCAAGTTAGGTTATAATAATTTCATCAAATGCAGACATTTCTGTGTGTGAACTAGTTCACGCAAGGCTCCCATTATGGTCAGTGGAGATAATCAACAGAAAAACTCAAGGGAAAAATCATCTTATACAAAAGCATAGGTTAAATGTTTTATCAAAACTAAATTTTTTGTGTACTAAATGTGGAGTGATTCCAACATGGCTAATTCTAAAATATGAACTTACAGTATAAACATCTACAGTTGAGAAAAATCCCATTCATAATGCCTCTGGAGGAGGGGGAAACACCCTTAGGAAAGTAGAGAATTCATAGGAATTTGAGATGTGGCAATGGTAAATTACCACCAAACTTTTCTTCCAATATCCACTTTGGATCTGTGGTTATAAAAATGTTATTTTCTAGAACTACTTCTGCTGACTTGCGCACAAGTGTTTTGGTATTGTTCTGTAAAAATTACACTAAGCAAGAACAAAATTTTCTAATTCTGAAAAAGTATTTCTGTATATTTTACTGCTGAGAAACTTGTTTGTCAGAAACCCTGTAAAGTAGAAGAATATCATAATTCTTTCTGGTTGTATAGAGATGACTGAAAACAGTAATTAAAAAATTTCAAAAAATCAATGGAATGCCATCTTAGTGAGATTTACTCATAGAATGCTTCATTTATTTCACATATTTGTTGTATAAAGCTGGCTGTAAATAATAAAAATTTCAAAAGAAGTTGAAAAATTAAGCATGTGAGCATCAGTAGGAAGTTGGGGCCTAATCCCAGTGCCACCTTTGAAACTCTCTGCTATACAAGCCAGCACTGCCAATTACTGCTGGTTGTTTCGAGAATGCTATTTGGATAACAAAATCATAATTTCATAAAATCCATTGCTCTTCTACTTCATTGAGAGATCTCTAGTTTTCCAGTTTTCAAAAGAACTTTCTTATGCAATTATTTATTGTCAATATAAAAGCTACAGATTAGTGGACTGTAAATATGAAATGAATACAAATATATTGAATTGAATGTCAAAAGAAATGGCCTGGTTTCTGTAGTAGTTGTAACATTCCATTACACAGGAGATTTATTAAAACATAAGAACACTCCTAACCTTCTGTTCTCTTCTTTTTAAAAGAAAATAATTTCAGAGTTTTCAGTTATCTTAGTGAAGTGTTTTTGAATCTGATTAGGCCAAACAATGCAGGTTCGGATTGCTTCATAGGATGCAAAGCTTAGATTTCATGTGTCTGAATGGGAGAAAAAAAAAAAAAAAAGAAAAAAAAAAAAAGAAAAAATATCCACAACCTTTTGTTTCTTGTAGTTTCTGCTACTCTCCTGGCTATGTTGGCTTGGCTGATTTTCTTGGAAAACAGTTAAAAATTTTTTAGAATTATTTCCTAGTGTACCTTTTGCCTCTTTTTGGATCATTATTTTTTAACATCATTCAGAATTTCTATTTTTTTAAAGGATGATTAAAAGCAATCATTTTTAAACAGATAAAAACTTCATACTTTTTTGCTCCCTGCCCTTCATTACAATAACAATGGTAAAGATCAAAAGGATATTTATCATGTTTTTGTTGAACAACTGTCATGTTTCTCAAAATAATATTGCATTACACCCTGAAAGCTTTAATTTTATTGGGGTTTTTTCAGATTAAGAGCGCAAAGCATGTAATATAACTTCTGCATAAGTGTTGTGTCTTTTTCTGTCTTCAGACAGTTACCAGTCAGCTGGCTGACTGGGTGTCAATGAATTGGACAAGATCTTCCATAAGTGTTCATTTCCACAACCATTTATAAGCGTCCCACTTCAATCATAATCAATAACAACTCATACCAGACAAGCAGCAGCAGGCTCATAACAACATGTCCTGTGTGCACGGTGCACTGAATCATGTCAAAAAACCTCTGCCACACACACTGGAATTCCTGCTACTTTTCAGTGACCTGTACCTGAACAATGTTTTCAAGAACTTAGTCCACAGAATAATTTTAAGAACTGACATACACTTTCTCCAAGAAGACACACTTCAGTCAGAGCCTAATGTAGCTCCACATCAGTGTCCAGGTGCAATGCACAGGCAGATTCTGCTGATTTCAGACTAAGTAAATGGTGGGGAGGTACTGAGAAACAATCACAGTAAAACTGAAATTAATTTTAGTTCAAATAAAGTCAAAAGAATCAAATAGCATGAGCCATTTTGACCAACTGAACTGGGCCTCTCAATAGTATCAAATTCTGTACACGGATATGCTCTTTCAGATTATTCCTTTCATTTTGGAACATTCCTAATTACCACATTACTGGTCTGTAGGCACCTGGCACTGAAATACATGTAGATGCATTGTACTGTCTAATAGTGTATATTAAGAATGAAAGACAACTCTATGCTTTTAATTGTATCTCTATTCTATTGGAAAACCATTGTGTTTTGGACTGTTTGAATGAAAATGGACAAACAATGAGAAAATGTTCATTGAGGAATAATCTGGTGGGGTTGAGGGCTAGAGCTAATTTGAAACAATTTTTTTATATATTTAGATTTTTTCTTTAATATTTGAGGATACTATAAGCTTGACATAATGTTTGTTTCTTAATTTAGCTTAAGCTACATAATACAGATAAGAGACTGGAAGTCAAACCCACAACTTTTCATTTATTTGCAGTGCAGACATACCCTCTGGGGCAGGGTAGTATAGTCCAAAAGAAAATTAAGTACTCTCTCACTGTCAGAGGATGCTATACACTCTTAAAATAAGAGGTATTCTTTTGAGAGGATACATGAAAAACAAAAAAGTGAAAAGGTCCTTACAGAATTACAGCCCTTTTTTTTTTTTTTTTTCATAAGGAAACTGTATTGATTTGTATTCCTTCTGGATTTGTTCTGTTTGAAGAATAAATTGGATCTTGAAACAAAGGCCCTGAAACAGATTCTAGAATAACACTGTTTCTGTCCTGGGGTTCTGAAATAACCTAACAACATGCATATAGTCTTCTACACTCTTTGGGTTATTAATAGAAAAAAATATTGTTTCTTTCACATTTACAAACTTTGACATAGTCTGTGAAATATGCCACAAAGAAGAGGCCTGTTCTCAAATAAAACTCTGCTTCTGAATGTGTGCCATTTGACCAAGATGTCTGTAAATTGTGGAGTAATTATAAAGTGCTATTACAATGTCTAAGCAAATTCTTTTCATGACACCCAATGCTGTGATATGTTCCAGCTTCTCCTTCAGAACCTTATTTGAGCTTGCTGTAGGTTAATTTACACAGGCCTTTCAATACTATTCCCTCTTAGACTTTTGATTTTCTTGGTAAAACACACTTTCTCATAATCACTTTCTATTTGGAAATGAAAAATTAAAAATTCTTCAATGTTATTAGGTTTGGTTTTGGGTTTTGTTTGAATATGTGAAAAATTTTCCATGTTTTAGGGTACAGAGCAAGGAGATTTCATGCATTTATTTTCCATGTCTTAATCCAACATTGAGTGAATCAATGTCAGATTCCAGGGAGTTCAAAACTGTATATGACTAACATCACATAGTGTCAGGTCAGTATCACAGAGTGTCAAGTACTCTATTTATATTCTTTTCTTCTCTTTATCTTTTTGTATTGACACTTAGCATCTTAGCCATATTGTGTTGTCCTTACAGCTGACTTCAGTTTTCATAAAACGGGCAGATAGGTTTTGTTTCTGTGTATAACTTGTTGTGAAGTACTTGACAGTGATTTCTTGTACAATTGTCTGTGTGCTTCCTGAAAAACCGTAACTACATCACATGTCGGAACTTTAAACTCCTCTTAGATTTTCTTAGATATTTATAAAATCAAGATTTTTTTGAGGGTTGGCAGTACAATTAGAATATTTACTTTGATGTTCTCTGTAGTAGACACCATAGCACATTTCTTGTAATATTGTCGTTTATCACAGTATCTGTAACTAGTCTTTGCTTAGAATATTTATCATTATTTTGGTTTATTATGGAGTTTTAAAAGAGTAACCATCTTTCAACATAAATAAATGTGGCTGACAAATAGAAAAAAAAGTAAAGGTTCTGAATAGAATTTAGTTTTGTTTTCTTGAAAAGAGTTATTCTGTAATATGTTTAAACTCTAAACATTTGTGTGTTTAGAGTTTTATGTACAAATTCATATTAGAACACATATAGTTTGGTCTTGCTTGCTTAACTGTCGACATTTTAACAGTATGAAATTTACTGAAACTGAGTGCTTATCACATTAATTTCTAACGTCATCACAGTATTTCTGTTGAAAAGCTTTAACACTTTGGTAATTCACTGACATTTGTTCTGTCTGTCTTAAGTAAGATTTTTCTGATCTCATATCTAAATAAACTGTAAACTGACAGTGTCTTCACCTGTGATATTTTTTCTAGGGTTTAGGGATCATAACATGTATTTACTTACTGGTAGAATTATTCCTGCCAACGTGCAAATAACATTGTTGAGTCCAGTGAAATCTTAATGATCATTTATTATCATCCACATACCAAAGGATGTTACTTTCCTCATAACTGCATCCCATCTCACATATTTTCTAAGAGACCCTGACAATTTTAAGAGGATAACTTTGGTATTCTAATTCTGAAAAACTTCATCTGTGAATTTCTATTTGCTGTTTTCCAGTGTCTTTGACATGTCAGGGACATATTCTACTTATGAAGAAATAAGTGAAGAAAAACTCTAGCCTCTCTATTTGAAGAACAACTTTCAAGTTTCTGAGTGCAAGTGTTTTACAGTGCCAGTTGGTATCTGGCCAATACCCTAAAAATCTTAAAAATTTTGTTATAAGAATCTTGTTTTCTTTTTTCTTGGACTTAAAACATTGTCATTGATCTGTGTGATCCTTAAGGAATTTATCTGCTTCATGCCAGTGTGGAGGAGTATTTCATGTTTTTCAAATTCAGCTTAGTCCTCATGATTTGGCTATAAAGCTCTGGTGGGTTGACCCTAGCTGGCAGCTAGCCCCCACACAGCTGCCCAAGTAACTCTCCCCCAGCAGGATAGAGAAGGAATCATAAGAGAAAAAGTGAGAAAAATCTTGTGGGTGAGATAAAGACAGTTTAATAGAGAAAGAAATCCTTTACTGGGTGAAGGGGGAAACATAGTGACAAAGGATGAGGAAAAGGATAATATACTTAATGCCTTCTTAGCCTTAGTCTTTAATAGGAAGACCAGTTGTTGTCCAGGTACCCAGCCCACTGATCACAAAGACCGGGATGGGGAGTAGAGTGAAGCCCCCATAATCCAAAGGAAAATGGTTAGTGACTGTGGTGGTGCATTTCTTCCCCTCTTAACTCCTAGAAAGTTTTATGGCCTTGGAGATTCCTGTCAAACCTTAGCCATTGTGCAGGGAGTTTGGTGGTTAAGTGCCCCTTATCATATCAAAACACTCTTGCACTGACAAGGTGGGGAATAGCCATACTAGGGGTCAGTTGCCTGGTTACAGCGTAGGATGAGAGTGAAATCATCCCCTGCCAACCTTGAACCTTATCACAGTCTGGATAGATCAGTACCAGCTGTGAATTCCAGTGACCACCTGACCCAATTAAGGCCAGGATGTAAAATTATTTATGCCTGAAGTCAATTATCTCATGACTCTATAAATAGTGGTTCCAAGGATGACCCTTTGAGCTCTCTTGGGCTGCAGGGCTGTGCCTGGCATCTCCCTCTGAGTGAGATGGCTCTCAGAGTTTGCAAACTCTCAAGTTTGTGAAATCAGAGAACAGTCGACAGAAACTGGGCTGAATAAACCCTCCTTGAGGCTCAACTCTTTGCCCATTGAGAGATGCACAGACATCTGATGTGAATATTTTCACTGAACTCAAGGGGAAATGTTAACAGGTACCTTCATACAAATATATGTATATCTATCTGTATTTCTATATCTGTTTGTGTGAGTGTATGCATGCAACTTTATGTTGATAACCTTGTTAAGTCCTTGATTAAGTTACTGTACTGATTTGTTGAAAGTTAAGTCCTGCTGAGTAATTGTGTGATCTAATTGTGTGACATGTCTGAATAGTGTTAAGGAACTTTGAATTATTGCTGCCCCACATTGTTTCTGTCCCCAAGTTTCACACCAAGCACAAAATTTCACACACTCTGATCCTTTCCCCGATTCCTTAGGCATAAACTGTTGACCAGGTCTGGGACTAGGGGTGGATTTAGCCACACCTGGACTTCTATTTAGAGGAGTTTAGAAACAAGGGGGTCCACTCTGAACCTCGTGACTGAATGGGAGGAAATTCCTTGCCCCTTTTCCCTAATCCATGTCACAGCAATCCAATCCTGCCTTGATTTCCCTGACTCTGTAAATAATTTTTAATTTGTGCACCAACTACTTTAATCTGTTGCTAATTTGATTTTTGCCTTTGTATACTTTTCCATGTTGAATAAGTAGTAGAGGGGACCTTGCCATTGAATTCTGTTAAGTCACGCTTCTCACATTCATATTAAAAATATTAGCTTTTCCCCTAATATTTGTGATGCTGATCTTTTAAGTGGCCTAAGCCACTCAGCATAGTTCCCTTTCATGACAGTGACCTGCTACACCACCTAGAAACAAACAAGACTATGGGGCTGGATGGGATCCACCCAGGAAGCTGTCAGAAGTGCTCACCAAGCCACTTTGAGTAATTTGCCAACAGTCCTAGCTAACTGCGAGGTTTCTGTTGACTGGAGGTTAGCCAAAGTGACATCCATCTAGAGGGAGGACCAGAAGAAGGATCTGGGAACTACAGGCTTGCCAATCTGGCCTCAGTGTTGGGGAAGGTTAGGGAGCAGATAATCTTGAGTGCCATCACACTGCCTGTAGAGTACAACCTGGTGATCAGGTTGAATCAGCATGGGTTTATGAAAAGTGGGTCTTGCTGATAAGCCTTTGACACTGTTTCCCACAGCATTCTCCTGGAGAAACTAACTGCTCATGTCTTGGACAAGTGCACTCTTTGCTGGGTAAAAACTGGCTGGATGGCTGGGCCCAAGGAATTGTGATGAATGGACTTAAATCCGGTTGGTGGCTGGTCACAAGTGGTGTTCACCAGGGCTCAGTACTGGGTTCAGTTCTGTTTAATAACTTTATCAATGATCTGGATGAGGAGATTGAGTGCACCCTCAGTACGTTTGCAAATGACACCAAGTTTGTCAGGAGTATTGATCTTCTTGAGGGCAGGAAGAATCTTCAGAGGGATCTGGACAGGCTGGATTGATGGGCTGAGACCAATCATTTAAGGTTCAAGAAGGCCAAGTGCATTGTCCAGCAGTTGGGTCACAAGAACCCCATATAACGCTACTAGCCTGAGGAGAACAGGCCGGAAAACTGCCCAGCAGAAAAGAACGTGACAGTGTTGGTCAACAGCAGGTTGAATATGAGCCAGCAGTGTGCCCAGGTAGCCAAGAACGCCAATAGGAACCTGGCTTATATCAGGAACAGTGTGGCCAGAAGGACTAGGGAAGTGATTGTCCACATGTACTTGACACTGGTGAGACTGTACCTCGAATACTGTGTTCAGTTTTGGGCCCCTCACTACAAGAAGGACATTGAGGTGCTGGAGCATGTCCAGAGAAAGGCAACAGAGCTGGGGAAGGGTCTGGAGAACAAATCTCATGAGGAGCAGCTGATGAAACTGTAGTTTTTTAGCTCAGAGAAAAGGAAGCTTATAGGAGACATATTGCTCTCTACAACTACTTGAAAGGAAGTTGCAGAGAGGTGGCTGTTGTTCTCTACTGCCAGGTGATGAATGATAGACAAGAGGAAATGGCCTCACATCTCATCAGGGAAGGTTTGGACTGGATATTAAGAAAAATTTTGTCACTGAAAGGGTTGTCAGGCACTGGCACAGACTTCCCAGGGAAGTGCTTGAGTCACCATCCCTGGAGTTATTTAAGAGACATAGATGTGGTTCACAGGGACATGGTTCAGTGGTGGACTTGGCAGTGTTAGGTTAACAGTGGGATCTGATGATCTTAAAGGTCATTTACAATGTAAATGTTCTATGATTCTCCTGCTTTCGCCATTTTTTATTCCTGAGAGTGATATCACGTTATGCAATATCCCTTTAGTCAGCTGGGGCCAGCTGTTCCAGCTGTGTCCCCCCTCAAGGTCTTGCCCACCCCTAGCTTACTGTTTCGAGGGGCTGAGTGGGAAAAAGGAAGAAAATGACAGATACATTCAATGTGTTTTCTTGTGAGTCTGTGTGAGAACCAGGAAAGGCCTTGTTACTGTCTAAGCACTGCTCAGCAATAGACAAAAAAACGTTGTGTTAATACCGTTTGGTATTTAATAACCATCTGATCACAGATCCAAACCACAGCACCATAAGGGTTTCTATAAAGAAAATTAACTCCATCTCAGCCAGATCCAGGACAAAAGTAATTTTTTTTCTGATCCTTCCTGATTATTAAAAACTTTGATCCATATCATTCCATCTCTAGTAGGAAAAGTAGAAGGTAGCTTCAAGTGACAGTGGAGAGTTTTCAGGTACTTATGGTTTTTAACTTTATCAGCCCTAGATGTCAGGTCTCACACTTCTCAGGCAAGTACTATACATACCAGAAAAGTGGTCATCACCCCATTCCCTTGCGAAGCACCTTAGAAGCAGATCAGTCCCTTCATGTTTCTGGACTTTATTCTTGTTTTTCTCTCTCATTACATCAGGTCAGCACCTCTGAGATGTTCGTTGTTCTGGCAAGAACTTACTTGGATTTATGTGGTTTTTAGACTGTGGGTTTATAATTAGACTCAAGTGTTTCAAGACTGACCAGTACAAGGTTTTAACACAGTTTCTCAGTGATTAGGATGTTTGTCCAAGACCTTATTTCTGTGTTTTCCCTGGCCCCTACCTTTCTCAGAAGCCTTGCCATTCAAACCATGAAGTGTGCTGTAGCTGGTGGGAGACTTATGTCCCTTCTTTTGAACCAACATGAAATTTCACAGCAGGAGAAATATATTGCACATGGCAGAACATTGGCAAAGAGCATCAGGCAAGGCAGAGAAAGGAAAGAACCATTAGGGTGTGAGAATTAGTCTGCATTGAAGAGACTGAAATATTATCGGGGATATTTCAAACTACAGCAACTAGATTATGTAAGAATTATATTCAACACTTCTTTTAATGTTTCCAACTTTGTTTCCCCCTACGTAAAAAAATAACAGGGAAAGAAAAGGTAAAACCAATGCAACCCACAAATTTGTTAACACCACTGTAAAATTGAGGCATGAGCTAGGAAGCTCTTGAATTAATGTCTGATCTGTGTCAAAATCAGATGAATTTTTCTAGGAAAATCAACCTTATATGCTGGAATTAGAAGAGCATATTTATTCTGTAACTGAGTATCTTTCTTTAAATAATTAGTCCTGAAATATATTTTTCAGTTACGTTTCCTAGAGTTGCAATGGTTTCAGTGGGGTTTTTCACAGACTTAAGGGTATTGCCATGTTGATCAGTTACTCTACAAGTCTAAAAGCACTTTCTCATATTAACATTTTTATGTATTTTATTATTAAGTAGAAAGGCAGAAAAAGGCTGTGAGAGAGAAGCCATCCTGTTCTGAAGCTTCACTAACACCAATAAATCCTGTTGCGTGTAAATTATCTGAAAAAATCAGAGCAATTAGCTTTTCCTTTTAACTTGTGTTTTAGTGCAGATTGGTAGTTAATCAAGCTAGGGAATTGCAATAGAGTGTGTAAAAAAAAATGTTTATGAGTAATATTATAAACAAGCATTGCAGATAGTTCTGTACCTGCTTTAGTGCTATAATAAAATAAGCGGTGAAACCAGCATTGCATCCATTTAGGTGGAATTGTACAAATTACTAGCTAATCAGAGTGAGAAAATTGAGCCAGGGCTTGGGAGAACAATGCTGTGTGTTATTAACTTGGTGTTTAAATATGTATTTAATACATTTGGAAATTAATAATTTTTTAAAAATAAACACAGATTTATTTTGTTAAAAAAACTGTGCCTGATTTTGTGTTGGTTTCATTAGTGTAATCCAGAAGAAATTCCACTGACATTCATGAAGTTAATTCAAACACAAACTGATGTAAGCAGTAGGAGAATCAGTGCCCTTTACTTTATTGTTTTCTGCTGTGTTAAGCCATAGGCATGTCATTAAAAATGCAGAACTGGTCAAATGCATGAAATTCCCAGAAATAAACAGCTCAGTTTATCAAGCCAGCTGCAGTCAGCAGTTCAATGGATTCTGACATGCTCACCACAGCAGGGACTTAACTAGAACCATGTAAGCCTTGCTTAAAGGCTTGTGAACTTTTCAAGAAGTTCAAAAAAGCTTGAAAATTCATTAGATAGGGAAGGATTGACTTGATGCTTCTTTCCTGTAAATTCTGTTTTATTTAAAGTTCTACATGCTCTAGTGCTGTGCATTAATGTGTGAACTATCCAACCTTGTGGATGCAACTTAATGTTTTTGATTTTTAAGAGGTATGACACAAAGTAAAGCTCACCCATATTGATCTGACAAAAGCATGTAAATACTGCTGTCATTTACCTGTCCCATAGCAGTACTTTTCAAAGGCTCTGCTGCTCTGTTAAAAACATCTCTGCATCTTACATCTATTATATTAATAGAAATAACATAACAAACATGTGAGAAGAAAAATAATCATCCTGTAATCATTTATTCATGGTACTGGAAGGAACTTCAGTAGGTCACCTAATACTTTTAATACCCCGGACAACAGCAACATTCCTTCAGTTATTTCTAACAGATGCTAGTTCAGTACACAATAAAATGAAAAACAGTGGTGAGATGCCATAGTCTCACAAGAAATCTTCGCTACTATTACCATGAATTTTTTTTCCTAAATGTAAATTTATCATTTTTGGATACATAAACCCATTATTATTTATTCTGTCCACTGTAGTCATAAATAGAATATTCCTTTCTTTCTAACAGCAGCCTTTTATATTTTTGAAGACTATCTCAACCCACCCCAGTTTTCCTCAGGCTAAACAATTCCAATGTTTTTAATGTTTTCTCATAGGTCATGTTTTCTAGACCTCTGATCATTCTCATTGCTCTCCCCTCTACTCTCTGGACAATGTGTTTCAGCCCTGAGGCCCTACAAATAACAAGTAGAGGGGAAAAATTACTACATGTAATTTATAAGCAGTGCCACTCTTTATATATCTCATGAAAATCTCTGGGATTTTTTTGGTGGTTTGTTTTGGTTGGGTTTTTTTTTGGCGGCATTTTAACTCATGTTCTGATCATGATCTACTACAACCCCTACATCTCTTTATACAGAACTATTACCTAGCCAGATGCCTTTGAAACAAGTTTGTTTCAGATGATCAATCACTTGTCACTTGCTTGTGTTGAATTTCATCCAAATGTTTCTTCAAATTCTCAAAATGATTTTGAATTTTCTTTCAATCCAGCAGCATATCTGCTACCCCTCTTGGCTTAAGGTTTTGGAATGGTTAGCAAGAACACCCTCTACTCAGTCAACAAGTTTACTGATGAAAATAATGTATGTTGCCTCATTCAAGAGGAATTAAACTTGACAGAGAAACAGATAAAATCTATGTGCTTAAAAGTAGTTATTAGTAATAAGGTAGATATGTATACATGTAAATAAATATGTACTTGTATTTAATTGTCTTCAGGTTTTATGTTATGAACAATTTACTATTCAATACAAGGATAATTAAGGAAGAATACAAATAAAAATTGAGTTTTCCCCAAGTTTCTTTACTTTCTATTGGGATATTTAATTAAGATTTAATAAGTCTTACCCTAGATTACTCACTGATCTCTTCATGCTGATATTTCTTCATTGTCTTCCATTCTATTTTGTTACTGTCTTAAACTAAATTACATAAGCACCCATTTTAATCTAAGAAACTGGAAGGAAGACACTTTCAGGACTGTGTAATATTGTGACATCCACAGTGTTATAATGGCCAAAAAGCTCGTAATAAAAAATAGATAATGTTTGGCAATGGAAAAATAGATCCGTCATTGTACAGCCACATACACAGGAGATAAAAGGAGTCAGGGAAGAAAAAGAAGGTAGATGCTAGTAACCAGATATTATCACCAATTCTTTCATTATAACGTGGTCACGATCCGAAAGCCAGACTACAGAAAGGTATACCTGATCAGCTTTGCTTCGTAGTAGTCTATCTTTATAATGCCAGTCTGTCACCTTTTCACAAGCAGTCACTTTTTAAATTATAACTGAATCCTTACAATATTTTCGTTGAATATTCAGTGGCACTGCTAACACCACTGTATACCGGAGCACGTATAGTTTTTATTGCATTGTTTCTTTGCTCTTGCTGAATGTAGGGAGTGATAATTTTTATTAAGAAATCAAAGGTTATATTACACAAACCAAGAAGAAATTGGTTTGCACAAATACAACAATAATATTATTCTCATAACTGAATGGCAAGTTAGTTGAAACAGAATTTGTTCAGTGGATTCCTGTGAATGAGTTAAAACGAAAGAGAAATAAGAAAATGTTAATATCCTCCAAGTGATAGAGAAGCTGATGAGGAGGGGTCCCATGCTGGACCTTGTTCTTACTAACAGGGAGGAGCTGGATGGGAATGTGAAGCTCAAGGGCAGCCTTGGCGGCAGGGACCATGAAACGGTGGAGATTGAGATTCTTAAGGAGGCAAGAAGGGGGCGCAGCAAGCTTGCTACCCTGGACTTCAGGAGAGCAGACTTTGGACTCTTCAGGGAACTGATTGGCTGAGTTCAATGGGATGAAGCCCTGGAGGGAAGAGGGGCACAAAAAAGCTAGCGAGCAACCACGGATCTTTTTCTCCAAGTTCAGGAGGAAATCCTAAAGAAGAGGAAGTCAGGTAAAAATCCCAGGAGGCCTACGTGGATGAACACGCAGCTCCTGTACAAAGAGAGGCACAAAAAGGAAGCCTACTGTGAGTGGAAGCAGGGACAAATAGCCTAGCAGCAATACAGACTTACTGTCTGAGAAGTCAGGGATCAGGTTAGGAAAGCTAAAGCCCTGATAGAATTAAACCTGGCCAGGGACATCAAGGCCAACAAGAAGGACTATTATCAGTACATAGCTGATAAAAGGAAGATCAGGGAAAATGTGGGCCCTCTGTGGAAGGAAACAGGAGAGGTGGTTTCCCAGGATATGGAGAAGGCCAAAATGTTCAATGATTTTTTGCCTTGGTCTTCACTGGCAAGGGTGCAAGCCCTACCCTCGAGTTGCAGAAGGCAAGGGCAGGGACTGGGACAATTGAGAGTTGCCCCTGGTTAGAGAGGATCAGGTTCAGGAGCACCTAAGGAACCTGAAGGTGCACAAGTCCATGGGACCTGATGAAATACATCCGTCCTGAGGGAACTGGCGGATGATGTTACAAAACTTCTATCCATCATATTCAAGATGTTGTGGTGGTCTCCACAGAGTAGAAAAGGGGAAATGTTAACCCCATCTTTAAAAAGGTAAAAAAGGAAGATCTGGGGAACTACAGGCCAGTCAGTCTCACCTCTGTGCCTGGCATATCATGGAGCCGGTCCTCTTGGAAAATATGATAAGACACATGGAAAACAAGGAGGTGATTGGTGACAGCCAATATGGCTTCACCAAAGGCAGATCATGCCTGACAAATCTGATGGCCTTCTACAATGGTGTCACAACTTTGGTGGATAGACGTTGGGTAACTGATGTCACCTATCTGGACTTGTGCAAAGTGTTTGACACTGTTCCTCACAGAAACCTTGTCTCTAAATTGGCAAGGCATGGATTTGAGAGACGGACCACTTGTTGGCTAAAGAACTGACTATACAGTTGCAATCAAAGGGTTGTGGTCAATGGCTTGATATCTGAGTGGAGACCAGTGATAAGTGGTGTTCCTCAGGGTTTGGTATTGGGACTGATGGTTTTGAGTGTACCTTCAGCAAGTTTGCCGATGACCCCAAGCTGTGTGGTGCAGTTGACATGCTGGAGGGAAGGGATGCCATCCAGAGAGATCTTGACAGGCTGGAGAGGTGAGTCTGTGCCAATTGCATGAAGTTCAAGGTCAAGTGCAAGGTTTTGCACATGGGTCGAGGCAATCTGACCCATGTGCACAAGTACAGGCTGGGTGGAGAATGGCTTGAAAGCAGCCCTGAGAGGAATAACTTGGAGGAATTAGTGGACAAAACACTGGACATGAGGCAGCAATGTGCACTGGCAGCCCAGAAAATCAACTGTATACTGGGATGTATTGAGAAGTGGGGCCAGCAGGTCAAGGGAGGGGATTCTCCGCTTCTGCTCCTGCTCTCGTGAGACTTCACCTGCAGTACTGCATCTGGTTCTGGAGCCTCCAACATAAGAAGGATATCGACCAGTTGGACTGAGTCCAGAGGAGGGCCATGAAGAGGATTACAAAGCTGGAGCATCTCTCCTATGAAGAAAGGCTGAGACAGCTAGGCTTGTTCAGTCTGGAGATCGGAAGGCTCCAGGGAGACCTTATAGCTCCTTCCAGTACCTGAAGGGGCCTACAAGAAAGCTTGGCAGGGGGACTAATCAATAAAACTTTTATAAGGCAAAATAATTAGAAGCAGAATTTCTCTGGAATCAGATACTACAAGCAGAAGGGTTTTAAGGTGAAGATTACTATCTTCAAACTATGACACTTCATAGCGATGAAAATCCAAATATTCATACCATGAATAAAATCTATAACATATGGGGGACAAAACATGTATCTGTTCTACAGGTAGAATGATTTAATGTAGAATCATCACAATAGTAACATACAAAAATATATAAGGAAAGAATCCCTTCAGGAGGACATACACATCTTTGTTATATACAGAGAAAAAATGAAACTGATTGAAACATAAGAGTTCATGGCCCACAGCATATGTGTAGTAATAGATCTTTATAAATTATTTTGAGCATCAGGAAGCAGCCCCAGAAGCAAAACTTATTCCACTGTTCTTCTCTCAACAGAGAGTTTCATACAGAGCTGTTACTGCAGTATGGAAATAGAGAGCATAGTCTGTAGCAAATATTGTTAAAAGCATGCTTGAAAGGTCTTCCTATTAATTTGCTTTCTGAGCCTATATTATTTAACACTCAGAAGAAGAGCGTATGAGAGACATAAATTGCTAATAGGTTGGGGTAGTCTTAAGCAGGTTGGAGCACCAGAGAATGCTCTAAGTAATCAAATGAAAAACTTTCATGGTATGGTCATATTGGGAACCTATGCACTTGTCCCTCCCCCACACCACCCCCCTCCTTCTGGGCCTCTTTCTCTCCTAAAAACCTGTAAAGAACATCTAATATTTCTTCAAGCAGAAATACATATATAAATGTAAATCAATTAAAATTACTGAACCTTGTTTTTACACAGAATCAACTTACAGAAGCAGAAGCTATTTCTGGCTTTTATATATAAGTGTAAGCATGCTCAAACCTTTCATTTTTTGAACTTATCTTTAGCCATCAAATGTCAACTCCATTTCATATCATTAAAAAAGAAAAAAAAAGATTAAGGAAAAATGTTGAGGCTAAGGCCAGATGAGTAGAATGAACATTTAATTAACATCTCAAAATGAGAGATCATCTGGTTGAAATGAGATAAATTACTCTGAATTTTTTTAATAAGGTCTATGAACATCAGAAGAAAGGCGACAATTGCAAATGAAAAATAAGTGAACATGGAAGAACTGTTCAGTGCCTATCAGGAGTAAATCACATTTGTTTTACTAATATGTTAGAGATTATATTCCTTAACAATGACAGGGCTAGATGTGGATTTCAGGAAAGAGGGAGATATTGGTTCTTTGCTGCTTCTGCTTGTCTGTATCCAGGGAAGGAAACATCCAGGAGGCTGTAAAGTTTAGTAGAATTCATGAAGGATGTCTAGCCCAGGCTTAGGAGCCTGGAGTTGAAGTTGTTATAATACCATTTTTAGTAGACCACCAGAGCTCAAAAATCATAGGAAAAATTCTTGAAGTATCAGAAATTAGTTTGAAACATTTGCTGACTTGACATACCATCTGAAGAAAACAAACTTGAACAGCAATGACATTATGAAAACCTGGTCTGCTATGGAGCACTAAGTATGAGAGTTGTGTTTCAAAAAACCTAAAAAACCTAGCTTACATAAATATACTATGATGATGAAGAGATCCTCAAATAGAAGGTCCAAATTTTATAGACAAATAGTTGATTATATTGGAGGTCCTGAACTCCAAATTTAGAGATAGATTATTTGTAGGTTCCTTTCTTTCAAGTACCAAATTAATGTAGCATTTAAAACTTGGAAAAATTATGAAAGGCCACTATTTATTTACTATCCTCTCAACTGGATTACAAGGAACTGCAATAGTGTTTCATTGATTGATGGATATTCTTTGAAGATATATGAAGGGTATACAGCTGCATATTTTGGTGAGTTGTCTGTATCTAGCACCACTTGAAAGAAGCATCTAGAACATCTGGAGGAAGTGCTCCAAGAGATCAGAAATTTTGTTAAATTTAGGCTAATGTACTGAGGAACAAAAATAAATTAAATCTGCATTTTATATTAAAAGAAGGGATGCTAATGTTTACAAGTTCCAAACTATGCTAGTCAGTCCACTGAAAGAAGCAATTAGGAAATAGGAGTGTGTGGAAAATTTATTCTTAAATTTTCTACATTTAATGTATTTATCAATCAAACTGAAGGTGATCTAGAGAAATGAATAAGATAGACCTGCCAGGCAATGATGATAACCATCTGAGAATGCAGGGCTTCAGAGCCCAGATTTGTTGGCTGTGGAAATAGCCCTACTCAAATATTTCAGGGATCATCATGGGAACAGTTTTTCTAAAAGGAAAGAAGCAACAGATGTAAATGCAAAATTGTTTCTACAGGGACAAACTACAGCAGAAAAAGCACTTATAGATGTAAAAGACTAATGGAGATTTCTAGGTCAGATTTGTATGTAGGCCATTTGGTTTTGTTTGAAGACTGCAGTATAAGAGAAATTTTCTGGGACAACAGGGCACCATGGCATTTGGCATTTAAGATAATGCAGAACACAAAAGTAAAGCTGAAGTCACATAGTTAGCCATAAAGGAGAAGAACAAATTAACTAGCAGTTAATTGTTGCATAGGTTGGAAAGGAGAACAGATGTCCTAAACAGCTCCTTTTGATTAGAAAGAGGAAGTGAACCCAATGCATTCCTGAAGAGTGAGATGCTACACTAGAGACACGTAGGATTCCTAACTGAGACACCCAAAAAACATGCTTCAGAGAAGGAAAGAAGATACTCACAGATACAGAAGTGTGGTCTGCTTCTTAACAGGCTTGGATTTTGCTGGATATGCAAGAGATTTTGAGAGTTTAAAAGAGGGAGAAGACCAAGATGGTAGTGAACTAGAACCAATCTACTCCTTTCTAAAGAGAGTCTATTAGTCTCTTCTGGCTTTCTGTCTCTGCTTCTTTTACAACCAGCAACGGCTAAATCATGCCAGGCCACTTGACATGCCAGGCAGGTTGGTGACCTAAGTCAGAGTCTCTAATGTCCTTTCTGCTAAACTCTTAACTACTTGCTAGCAATCAACCTCAGTCTCCCTCAACAATAATAAAGTGCAAGAGCAATGGAATATGATCAACAAAACCAATGAAAAGTCACCTTCTCATTTAGTGCCCATTAGCACTTGGTCTTGCCCCAGCTATTGTAAAGGATAATTGAATTGTTTAATTTGCAGCTGGATTGTTTTAGTAAGTTTTTTCTCCTACTCTCATTATTGAGTGATATTTAACTCCCAAAAGAGTAATTTAAACAGAAAGTCTGCCTTTGCTTTGCATAAAACTGGGCCCAGTTGCTTTATAATGAGTGAATAAACAATGTAGTGCTTTAATCATTGTTGTTTTACACCTGAAAACTGCTATGTAAACTACATAAAACCCTCTATGCTCTTGTTACATATGTCACTTTCATTTTCTACAGTAAGTGTTTAATTAGATTGGCATCTGAGAAGCTGACTGAAATCCATTTACTTTCATCTGGCATGAACTAAACATTGACACTAGATCTCTGTGAATACTAAAAAGACTGCTTGATTAAGATGAGTCATAACAAAACCAGAAGAAAATGATTCTGATACAATACTGATTACAAAAGAAATAGGTTTAATGCTATGGAAATACATGAGTGGAAGGATTATCTTTGCTGAGTGTTATCATTCTTCCTCTTAAACTTCTAACATCCCTCCTGGACTGCCACTCTAAATCAAGATAATTTTTATATACATGAAATTAAACAAAATCAGACTAATTGTTTTCCAAGATGTGTTATTTAATGGAGAGTGCAGATAAAATAGTGAATAAGGTATCCCTATTAGCGCTCATTAGCAGTCAATAATGATGGACTATGCAGTGATCAGCAAAGGAAAACATGCAATACACCATCCTTTGATTAATGGGAAGAATGCTTGCAGCATGTTTCTTTTGCAGCTGTTCCTGCCTTTACTGGGATCATGTATCCTGTTTAATGATATAACTCATAAAATGAGTAACCTCTACTTCTATATTAAGCATTGTAATGTCAACCCACCAGCTTGGCCAGGCAAAATGATGAAATAAGGTGGCTGAGTTCCCAGTTTAGTGGATGGAGATAATTAGATACCTCTAAGAGATTAATCTCTCCATATGTGGTTCCCCAGGGATGCCAAGACCACTAAGATCAGGGTGTGATTGAACTTCAGAGAATCTGAACTCCAGAGCCTGAACCCTAGATTTAAAAATTGTCAGGAGATAACTTGTGTCTATTGGGAATCCAGCATGAGGGAGGTCTTCTCCTGAGGGCAAATCCTTAACTAGAAGAACCCCCATGTCCTTTGTGTAAAACCAAGGAAAAAATAAATATTACGTACAATAATTCAGTGATGAGGAAATACATAGGATGTAAGTGAGTAGGTAATAGAAGAGTCTGTGTGTAAAAATGAACTCTAACTTGGGTATGAAAACCAGGTTGTTGTTTTCTGGGAAAGTACAAATCAGATGAGAGAGAGTCTACAAGTAAGCAACAGGAAACAGTTCAATGGCCTGTGCTCCTCTCCATGCTTTGTGCCTGGGCGATGGAATTTAAATCCACCTGCAAAGGGAATTTCTTTTACCTTCAGGGTTACATAGCTGCAGTACTGTGGGGTTTCTAGTACTTTGTAATTTTAAATGCCTATTTTTAGAACCCTAAATAGATGTTTTGGATTTTGTCTTAAGCAGCTGCATACTGTTAAGCCATTCCACAGAGTTTTAAATATATGAAGCTAGAAAATGCTTGGATACAACTAGTGAATACTTGAAATTTAAGTGATCTCACTGTCATGCCATATATGTAGCTAAAAAACAATAATAGCAGCTCATCATTCTCTTCTTCAATAGCTACTGTCAAATTTCAGTCACAAAATGATCACATGTTAAGTATGGACTGTGGTTACGGTACTGATACAATGCAGATGAATCAGAAATTACCTTGAAGCCAACTAAGATGTACAAAGATGACTGTGGTAGCTTCTCTGCCTAGTAGGGTGTAACAGGAGAGGCAGAAAGCAGTAGTAGCTGCTTAATAAATGTGTAGCAGGGCCCAGAGGAGAAAGGGTTGTTTTGGAGTGAGACTTGATTTTTGCAGGATTTTCTAGAGACATATGACATTAGATCAGCTTTATTTCTGAAGCTGACCTAGTCAACACTGAGAATATGCCTTCAACATGTGCAAGGGATCCCCTGCTGGTAAACACAGCCTGAGAAGCTGCTCCTTTTCCTAAGGGAGCTTATCTAGCCATAAATATAACAAAATTGCCTGGACTTATGTAGTATTTAGTCCCTGATGCTACAGTTATGCTAGGTAATAAAACAGCTGTAGCTAAAGCAGAGGCATATTGCACCTATAAATGTAGAAGCACACGAAGAAAACTTAACAACAGCTTGTTTAACAATAGCTTGTGTTCCTAAACAGGAACACAGTAATAGAGCATAACCATGCAAAGATTTTTTAATCCAATAACCCAGTAAAAATAGTAATGTCATTGTTAGCAATGGGCCTTATGCTTATCGTACCTCATGCAAACTATGAGAAGTTCCAGTCCTGGCCTGTTAGGTTTGCTATCAAGCTGTTATAAGAAATTATGTGGTGAACTCAGCTTGGTGCCAGGTGTCTCTTGTTGTGATGCACAGTTTAAGTGTGGGTTAACAGCAAAGACCTTGAAAATATGAACACAGGCTGAGAAGAGCATCCCTCGAGATATTAACAACACACCAATGGGCAGTTACTTCTCATTAAAAAAATGCAGCCTAGAGAGCTGAGAAAAGTCTTCTTTTGCTTTAGGAAAAGCAGCAGCAGATGATCAGGGAAAGAAACAGATGAGCAGCGGGATAAGGCACCTGTCACAGCCTGGAAAAGTAACATTCCCTGCAGGATCAGGCAGTGTGTAGCACAGGGGTGGTGGCTGAGGGCTAGTAATTGAGTAGACTTATAGAAAATCCCAAATTTCGTGGGTGAGGAGAAGACATCCAATTCAGATCCATTTTACCTTATGTGTGGAGACTAAGATCATCCAGGACTGTAGCTATTGGTGCTAATTAGATGGCATCAGGTCCTTGGTATTGCATTTTGACAGCTAGTATTGGCTGTGATTATTAAGGACTGAGTATTTTGAATACATAATGATAATAATAATGAATGATAATGAGAACTAGCCATTAGCAGGAAGGGCGTTATTAGTGAGTACTAGTCCAGGGAAGTTTAAAACCGGCCTAATTTATCAGTCTTCTAAAAAACTCCCATCTATTTTTTCAGTAATTGATCTTTCTGTGTATGTTCAGCTGTTAAATGGTTTCTGGTACTGCTTTTTTGTATTTATTCCCACTTTTCCAGACATTGTCCATTCACAGCCTAGTGATACTGTGTGTGAAGGATTGTTTTCAATAGCCAGCTTGGATCTGCCTTCTCTGTGTGGGTAGACCACAGATATCCCTGTGTGAAGAGGCAAAGCATTAGGCCTTATGATCAGAAGATACTTCCAGGCTGGAAAAACATTTCCCAGAAAAGAATTTCTCAGTCAAGACATGAGTTCCTCATTTTAATAAAGGGAATTAAATTGCTTGTTTCTATGCTTTATGTAGTTGTTTATATACCTGACTAGCACTGGGACTAAAATCACTCAAAATTTTTGTCAGTATACAGCAGTGACTGTTAGGTCAAAGAACTAACCTGAAGTAAAAGACCTGCAGTAAAAGATCTACAGAGATGTGATCATATCCCTGTAGAAATGTGCGCATGTACCAAACTTGCTGGGATTAAAGTATGAACAAAAACTTCTTTCTTTCCCATTATCTTCTGCAAAGTCTTCTACATGTCTGTTTTTATGTAGAGAGTCCATGTACAGCCTCTGTGGAGGTACATGAAGACTGAATTGGGGAACTTTAGGAATCTGCTACAATTGGAAGCTAAATAATTCTAAGAGATGTAATGGAGTATTAATCCTGAACAACCTCATTTCTAGTTCTACTAGAAAAGTAGTTATAGTCTAATTTATAAGCAAACTTAAAATACTGGTGGCATTTCAAGACTATTTTATGATGCATTGCAATTGTGGCAAATGCTATAGAATTTAAATTAAAAGTACAAAACTCAAGTTTATGTGTTATAATTGCTGCATAACTGGGTATCTTACATATCCAGTTAACTTGGAACATTAATTCCTTGGGGAGTGAAAATCTCCCCGAGCCATTCTTCTGCAGAAACAACACACCAAACACGAGACAAGGTGATTGACTGAGATCCTGCATCCTTCACAACAAATTATTTGAGTAATTGTTGCAGGTTTCAAGGTGGTTTCAAGAATGTTTTCAAGAATATTTCCTCCAGGCAGCTCCTTCTCTGTCTGTTTTAATTTCAACTGCTCAATATGTTGAGCATAAAATCCCAAATGGAGAATCTGGCCCTTCGAGAGATTCCCTTGGGTGTGTTCCTGATGTGAAACTAACCAAATTTTATATAGATATGGCACTTGTCAGTGGAATAGACATAGATAAGTCAATAGAGACCATTGCAGCAGATGCAGAAATAGTCATGTATGCCAGTCTTTTGTACATAAGGAAGGCAGTTAGGAGAGGTTTTATGTGTAGTTAAGTAGCCAATAACTAGAGTGGTCATGCAGGACCGCAAGCCAGCTGTAATTTATGAACTGAAGAGGAATTTGGTAAGACTTATGCGATCCAGCTGAAGACACCATTGCAAGGATAAATGCCACGAGATTCCTGCTTCCATCTGTAGAGCAGCTGAGTGTCCTTTCTGAGAATCTCATTCTCCATGCAAAAGTTTCACAGTACCAAGTTCAAAAAACTCCTGTTTTCTTTAACAAACACTCTATCTGCGTGTGCCTGTGCAACACAGGCCAGATTATCTGAAGGCTAATTTCAACATAAAATCTGCTGCACAAATAACTAAATGTTTTCTAGCAAAAAAATGAGCCAAGCCTTCCAGCTGTAAAAGAGCAATTATGGCTGTCTGAGTCTATTCAGCACCAAGGTCACTTGGACTACAACAGTTAGTTGGGTTATTCTGCAGGTATGGCCTGGGGAGAACTGCAAAAGACTCCAGTGTTCATTACAAAGTTCTTTGGCCCTGTGGGTATTTTCTCCTTAGTTGCCAGACAATTAACAATGTGATACAAAGTTAGAGACCAATTATGTTTTAAAGGGAAAGAGTATTGTATCATAAGATTTTATTAGCTCACCTAGGTAACTGTATACTATCTTGGCCTGACTGAGAACTACCTGTAACTTCACTGCCTCCACAAGTCAGAAGTATTCCCCTAAGTAAACTTGACCTCAGAATACCTTTAATCAATTTATTGTCAATAAGTGTTTTGATGTTTTTATTGTTATTAAAGATAGTGAGTTCACCCCAGATAATTCAGACTTCTTCCATAATCTACAATATAAAATGATGTTGGTTATTGCACAACAATACAAGACATACATCCAGTAAGACATTGACATGCTGTATTATATTGCATAGTTTGGAGTATAGACAGTCCAGGGAGTATTCTCATATGCTCCAGTGACACTTTCAACATAGAGGTTAGCTCACATTGTTGGGAAAAGTGTATTACTTTTGTCTAGTATCTGAGACAGTTGAAATATTTTTTCTATATTGTGTCTCTAATTATTGCCATAAAGTATAATGAAGACTTGTCAGAAGAAGATACTTCTAGGGACAATATAATTGTCCAGTTAAAGTATTTTTTCATCTCTGATGACAGGTCAACATTATACTTTATGGTTTATAATAAAAAATGCTGCATGTAATGATGCATTTCTAAAATTAATCAGCAAATACAAGAACTTTCCAATTATTCCAGGTATCTAAGGGATTCACAGTGTTCCCTGACTCTGTCTTCTCAATCACAGTTATGACTCAGCCGATGGGGCAAAAGACCTTGATAAATAAGTTTTCCAGTGAGAGACTCACAGGAAACATTCACAGTTCCGTGTGATTTCTTTGCTAACAGTAATGGATATAATCGTTATTATGGCAGTCAAAACTTAAATAGTTTTTATGAAGTAACTTTATATGTAGATTTAGGTGCTTAAGTCTTCCTTAATTTCAAGAGAGAAGACTTTCTAATTTCAATGATTGCTAAGAGGATTCATTGCTGGTAAAGACAGATATAAAGCTGGTTCTTACTAAGTATGAATCCATAGAAAAAACCCTGTTCTTTCTATCAGAGGAAATCAAGCACGTTTTTGAGGGTTGTATGGTGTGCAGTGCCCAGATGCTGGCAGCGGGGACTGCAGGGAGGTCTCTGTGAGGAGAGGACGGGGCTACCCTGTGCTGGACACAGCTGGTTCCAACAGGCTCCAACCAATGCACAGAATGGCACAGCTGAGCCCCACAGCAAAGGTGCTGGTGTCTCTGGATAAATGTATTTAAGACAGCATAAAAATGCTGTGCTGCAGTTGTGAGAGAGAGGAGTGAGAATACATGTGAGAAACAACTTTGCAGACACCAAGGCCATAGAAGAAAGAAAGGAAGAGATGCTCCAGGTGCCAGAGCAGAGATTCCCTCCCAGCCCATTGGTGGGAGATCAGGTGATGATGAGCAGGTATCCACTCTGCAGCCTGTGGGGGAATAAGCAACACACCAGAACAGTCCTAAAGCTAATGTAAAAGTTTGCAGCAACTACGTTATTTTATTATTTATTTAAAAATTTTAATTTACATTCTGCTAGAAAATTAATATTTCAGTTCAAATTCATAGCCTTGTCCTTTGGCATGAGCTGCATTTCTCACAACCGTTTTGAAATCTCAAGAGGTCAGCTTCCTATGGAGCAGGTAGGCATTTTGCAATTTTTTAAAAGTCCTTTTACTCTCTTCTGATAATTTACTACTTTTCAGATTTTTGAACAAGCTTTGTTATTCCTGTTATGACTTGGATTTCATTTTAGATTACAAAAAGTGACCAATAGAAAAGTTATGCCTCTTTTGGAATCCAACTCTTGCCTAACTCTTTTCTAAAGAAATCTCCAGGGGTTAGCCTTTGTGCATATCATACTTGATGTTATATTATGGATATTTTAAGTGTGTCAGGACCTGTTACCTCTAAGCTCTGTGCCAGTCAGGAGTGTGGGTTCAACTGAAGCACATGAGATTTCTCTCCTGGAGAAACCACAAAGGCTTTCCAGCCCCAAACGCAGACTGCACGCTCTGCCTGTGTCCTGATTCCACACAGGAAGATATTTGAAAGCATCTGCAGAATGTCATTCTCTCTGCCACCACAGTATGTGCAGCAAAAATCCACTAAAACAAACGGAGTTAAACTCAATTTATGCTGTGGAAACAGAAAATGTTGCTTAATAATTGTGTATCAATAAAGATCTATAATAATCAGCATAAATTAAATCAGGCAAACCATGGTAAATAAATGTAATTCCTTTCTTCACTGTAAACACTAGAATGATACAGAATGAAAATTCAGTCGTTATATATCCATTATGACAGTTTTATATAGGCCTTCATAATGAGCTCAATAATTAAATATATCTAAGATAAATACAATAATTAGACTTGTAACTAAGCTAGTAGATACACCATTAATTCTCAGTCGTCATACTGCGAATTTTGTCAGACTTCACAAAAGAAAAAAAGAGGGTTCAGAGGTAGTCTGTGTGCCATTAGGAGAGCTAAAGAAATTATTCCAGGATGCAGCTCGGAGATTACATTCTTTTTCATTAGGTAGTACCTTGCAAAAGTTATCATATTCTGACTAAAATTAGAACTGGAGTATAGATACCAAACTGGGGTATAAATATTAAATACTTGACTAAGCTTTTTGGAGTTTAGGTTTGGCATGATTTAGGTTTAGTTTAAGGTTGGCAAGACAAATGGAATATATTAGGAACTGCTTTCTTTCATAGCAAAGATGAAATACATCCAGGTTTTGTGAACACTGTACACAAAAATAATAGTTATATTGGTGAGGAAAGTTTGGAAGCATCAAGGAAATGATGTGAAACAGAAATCCCATAAACCCCCTGCTCTGTTTCTTATTTTCTGTGAGAAATCTGGGATTTTCTAGGTTTTCAAATCTAGCACCATTTTCATTAGTTAAAGTGCTACAAAAGTAAAAATGGGTTTACTTACAGTACAACTTTGGGCCTGTAACACTCACGTAGTATAGCTATGTCAGAAAAAAAATAACTTTCCCCATAGAGGATTTTTAATAACTATTTTCATATTTTCAGTTAAATTCATCAACATTATGTGATGTACAATAGCAAATTAGTGAGGATGTTAGCTCTACTTGGTTTATGCGCTCATTCAATAGCAGCAGTAGAAATTATTTAGCTGTGTATATTTCTGAGAAGTATTTTGGGATTGTTTAGCAAAGCACTTGGGTAAATTGTGTGATTCCTATTCGGATCTAGAAAATTATGGCAGTACAAGAAATACAGAAGAGACGATCAGGTTAGACTGACAGTTCTGAAGCTTTGTTCCTTTTACCTGACCTAGTTAGTCCAAACTTACTACAGGTGTTATTAAGTACAAGATAAACCCATAGAAAATTATTTTATTGTTTTCTCTGACAGTATTTAGTGTATGGACGGTTGGTGGAAATCCAGAATTCTGGATTAAAGTGTTTTAATTTAGTGAAGGGAAACATATGGGTGACAACTGATCACTCATCAGTGAAAGACCCAGTGACACTGTCCTGAAACACGTTAACGTGCTCTCTCATTTAAGATGAAAACATACAATATGCCAAATTGAAGAAATGATATCTTGCTGTCTGCAGTTAACCATTCTCCATTAAGAGTGATTGACGAAAAAAAATCTAGTTATTTTAGCATTTTACAGAAATAGATAAGACTTCACTTTGACTGTATCATCACATATCATAGAATATCATAGAATATTTTAGGTTGGTAAAATAACTTTAAGATCAACTAGTCCAACCATTTACCTAGCACTGCTAAGTCTGCCACTAAACCATGTCCCTAAAGGCCTTGTTCACACATGTCCTAAATACTTCCAGGGATGGTGAATCAACCACTTCCTCAGGCAGCCCATTCCAATGCCTGACAACCCTTTCAGTGAAGACATTTTTGGTAATATCCAATCTAAACCTTCCCTGGAGCAACTTGAGGCCATTTCCTCTTGTGGTTCTTGTAACCCAACTGCAGGACAAGGCACCTGGCCTTGTTGATCCTCAAAGAGATGACCTCAACCCATCTATCCAAACTGTCCAGATCCCTCTGAAGAGCCTTCCTACCCTTGAACAGATCAGTAGTCCCACCGAACTTGGTGTCATCTGCAAAGTTACTCAGGGTGCACTTGATCCCCTCATCCAGGACATTGATAAAGATATTAAAGAGAACTGGCCCCAGTACTGAGCCCTGGGGAACACCACTTGTTACTGGCCACCAGCTGGATTTAACTCAATTTACCACAACTCTTTGGGCCCAGCCATTCAGCCAGTTTTTTACCCAGCAAATAGTGCACCCATCCAAGCCATGAGTAGCCAGTTTATCCAGGACAATGTTGTGGGAAATAGTGTCAAAGGCTTTATTAAAGTCCAGGTTGAAAACATTCACAGCCTTGCCCTCATCCACTAAACAGGTCACCTTGTCCTAGAAGGAGATCAGGTTAGTCAAGCAAGACCTAACTTTCATAAACCCATGTTGACTGAGCCTGATCACTTGGTTGCCCTGTATGTGCCTCGTGGTGGCACTCAAGATGATTTGCTCCATAAGCTTCCTCAGCACCGAGGTCACACTGACAGGTCTGTTTTGTTGCTAATGTATTTATAGAAACAGCTTATGTTGACTTTTACAGCAGAGTCCAGGTTAAGTTCTAGTTGGACTTTAGCTCTTCTAATTTTCTCCCTGCAAAACATTACAACATCCCTGTAGTCCTCCTGAGTTATCTGCCCCTTCTTCCAGAGCTCACTAACCCTTCACATTTTCCTGAGTTTCAGACAAAGCTCTCTGTTCAGCCAGGTCAGTCCCGAACTCATCTGGTACATGGGGACAGTCTGCTCCTGTGCCTTTAAGACTCCATTTTTGAAGAACGTCCAGCCTTCTTCATGGACTCCTTTGCCTTCCAGAACTGTCTCCTAAGGGACTCTTTCAACCTAAACAGACCAAAGTCTGCCCTCTGTAAGTTCAAGGTAGCAGTCTACTGATTCCCCTTCTAACTGCTCTGAGAATCAAAAGCTATCACTGTGTGATCACTACGCTCAAGACAGCCTCCAACCATCACTTCTCTGTTCACAAACAACAGGTCTAGCTGAATGCCTTCCTTAGTTGGCTCATTCTTCAGCAGTGTCAGGAAGTTATCTTTCACCCACTCCAGGAACCTCCAAGATTGTCTCCTCTTTGCTGTATTTTATTTCCATCAATTTAGTATGTTGAAGTCCTGCACGAGAACAAGAGCCAGGGACTGTGAAACTTCTCCCATCTGCTTGCAAAATATTTCATCTGCCTCCTTGTCTTGGTTGGGTCATCTGTAACAGACTCCCACTATGATATCTGCCTTGTTAGCTTTTTCTCTGATTTTCACCAACAAACACTCAACTCTATTGCACCATCATTAGCTTCTAGACAGCCAAAATCTGGCATAACATGCGGGATTACCCACCCACTCCCGCCCCCCCCCCCCCCCCCCATTCCTGTCTGTCTGAAGTTTATAGCCATCCAATGCAGCACTCCAGTTGTGTGAGTCATCCCACCATGTTTCTGTGATGGCAAATACATCATCGTTTTCCTGCTGTGCAGTAGCTTCTGGCTCCCCTATTTGTTGATGATACTGTGTGCATTGGTGCAGATGCACTTCACCTGGATTACTGCTCCTGTCACCTTTTTGTTGGGAGAAGCTCTAATTCCTATGTTACTAATTTCAGGCAGTTCCCTGGTTTCTAGGACATGAACAACCCTTATGTCTTTGCTGCTTGTGCCGGTTTTAATCAGGAAATAATTAACTTTCTTTACAGTGGCTGGTATGAAGCTATGTTTCTGGATTTACTCTGAGAAAAGTACTGATAAGGTGTCTTTTTAGCTTATGCTGGGGAGCATTTGCACAAAATTCATGGTCTTTCTCAGCTTTTGATGCTGCAGGTGCATTCCCCACTCTCTCACTGCAAGCAGTGTGGGTGGACACACAGTTCAGACAGCTGACCCAAGCTGACCAAAGGAGTATTTCATTTCATAGCACGTCACACTCGGTATGTAAGCGGGGAGTGGGCTCAGGGATCATAACTCTTTATACTATTTTGCTGGCTCCTTAATTCTCTTGTTAGCTTCTCAACTCCTTTGCTAACTTCTTTGTTAGCTGCTTTGTTAACTCCTTTACTGGTTCGTTTGCGAGTTGGTGGGTCTGTTAGCTTTCCTGGTTGTCAGTCTGTCACTGATAGGGTTCGCTCGGACTCTGCTGCGACTCACTACTTGTGACCTGGTTGTGCATCAGTCAGTGGGTGGTGAGCAGTTGTATCATATGTTTTATTTTCTATTATTTTAATTACTTATAATTAGCAGTACTGTTATATATTCATTTATATATAATATTAATTAATATTCAGTTAGTAAATAGTTCTTATATCAGTTTTATGAGCTTTCTTGTCTTTTTTCTCTGATTCTTCCCCTCTACTGGAGAAGGAGTGGGGAGGTGTGAGAGTGGCTTTGCAATATTTTGCCTGCTGGAGATAAACCACAACATTGCTGCATGGTTCTCCATTTCCTACCTCTACTGTGATGGCAGACCAAAGTTCCTCACCTAGACACCATCCTTCAAACACTGGCATGCCTACAACAGGCTTATCTTCAACAAGCCTGGTTTTATCCCTTTCTCCTTTCAAATCTAGTGTAAAGCTCTTTCAGTGAGTTCTGTTAACTCCTGCACCAGGATCCTTCTCTCCCTCAGAGACAGACATCCTCCATCTGTCACCAGCAGGCCTGGTGACATATAGACTGACCCATGGTCAAAGAACCTGCCAGTGACACCAGTCTCAGAGCAAGGTATTGATCTGCTGCATTTTCCTGTTTCTCCCTTGTCATTCCCTGTCAATGGAAAGATAGAGGGGAACACCACTTCTTCTCCTGATCCCCGGAGCAGTCTTCCCAAGGTCGTGAAGTCTCTCTTGATTGCCCTTGGACTTGTCATTGCAACTTCATCACTGCCTGCCTGAAAAATCAATAATGGATAATAATCTGAGGGCCATACCAGGGTAGGAAGTTTTCTTGTCACATCTTTAACCTGGGCCCCAGGGAGACAGCAGACTTCCTTACGAAGTGTGTCCAACCTGCATATTGGGCCTTCTGTTCCTCTCAAGAGAGTATCCTATGATAATGACCTGTCTTTTTTCTTTATGGGAGCCATTTTTACACAGAGTTTAGGCTGCCTTAACCTTGGAGACATCTCTAATCTAGGTGAACCCTTGTCCTCATCATTATTTGGTTCCACTTGCAGAGCCTAATACCTAATATGCAAAAGAACCTGGGAAGATGGGGTAGTAACAGAGGAGGCTCGCCTGCTGCACCAGGCATGAATTTTCTCTTGACAGTAGAGAGTGCAGGCTATTAACATAATTCTGCACATAGGCTATAAAAGAACAGTAGTCTACATAAAGTGATGCAGAACAAATCAAGTCTTTGTTGAAAGATGTTGAACAGCAAAAATATCCAGCTAAAATTTCAGTAGTACTCTTGCATTAAAAGTAAATGCAGAACTTGGATGGAATGCTTGGAATTTATAGTAGGTCTATATCCATAAAAAGACTTTCAAGGTCTGGTGAATTTACTTTTACAGCAACAGAATTTGTTGATGCCACTGCTGATATAAAACCCTCTTAGAGGAAGAAATCTGGTCAAGGAAGGATCAGAGAATGGCTGCCCATTGATAAGTCTGTGTTCCTATACTATTCCTATAGTTTTACTACCACTGCAGTATGAGAAAGACTTGGGCTATTTTGCCCTTCTGAAGCTTGTGATGTACATTTACATGTGTCTTATGTCTGTCCAGAAGCATGATGGATGATTATTGATACTTCCCACAGAATTGCTCCAGTATCCCTTACACAAGATTCCTACACATCTGTTCTGAACGGTACAATTGTTGAGTTTCATAGATAACAAACTAGAGGTTGTTAAGAATTATGTAAACTGATAAAAATCAATATTTTATTATTTTGTATATATTACTGGAATACTTTTGAAAGCCTTTGGACCATGAAATATAATTGTACAATTTCAGGTGGGTTTTGTTTTTTTTTTTTTGGTTTGGTTTGGTTTGGTTTTGAAAAACATAATTACACACAGAAACTCTACAGTTTGTTACCAAAGTTCATTAAAGAGAGACAAAAGATACTGCATATATTATGGAGTGGGGATCCAAATGCTGACTTGAGAAGGAACCTGAAGGGAATTAGGGAAATATGGAAAACATCTGGAAAAGATGATAGTAATTCTGCCTCACCAGTAAGCCAGCACAGTTAAGCGGGAAAGAGCTAAACTTCAGAGGTGCCAGGTTCTGTTAAGTTCTATAGCTAATTATAAACTTCTTGAGCAGTTCCCTGAATCACTCATTTTGATATCTGGCTGCATTTACATGCTCCATTTCCAAAGATGATGTTCCACAATAAAATTTAGATATAAAAATGTACAAAACATTGATGCTTCAATTAAAGGTGATCCTTTCTTAATGAAAAACCCTTTTAAAAGTATAAATTCCCCTGACTGTATTCACAAGATATAATATATAGCTTTGGTCCTTTTCCCATATTTTAATAGGTTTTGCTTAGAGATGTGTAATAATTCTGGCTAGAAAATATCATCCAGTGCATAATGTCTAAGTGTTTTCACAATTGCCACTACCCCCTTTGCTGTCTTAGAGGGAAGGAAAAAAAAGAAAAAACCAAACATTTCCAGATGCATTTGCAGATGCACTGATCCTAGATTTGATTCTATATTGATTTTATAATTCTTAATAAGCAAGATGCTCATGAAAATAGTCTGTTTATATTCATTTATGATGTGCAGCACCACTGAGTTTTTTCTTGAGTCCTCTCCTCATATTACCTATGAGGTTTATAGGTCTAGGTAGGATCAGAATAGCTTTAAAAGGACCAAATATGGGCTGCAAAGCCTTTCTAGGAGCCCATAGGGGTCTCTGTGGGACAATCCATATGGCTGAGCGTTCTGTGTTGCAGCAGGCATAAAACAGAATCTCTGTCTTTGAAACAGACAGAGCTATTGAGATGAAATAACAGAGATGGAAATACTGCTGGAAAAAACAGTGGGAAATAATGTGGCTAGAGGCAGAATTAACTATAACTGTACATTTGACTGGTTTTGCAAGGGGTTGATCTTGAGGGGTTTTTTCTCTCTCTTGTTTCATTTCACTTTTTCTTCTTTCACGATTTAGAATCCTGGAGTACATAAACACTGCCTTAAAAATGCTTCCTTAATTTCAAGTATTCAAATAATGTGTGATTATTGACATGTTTTAGAATACAATTTAAACTATCAGAAACAAATCTTCTATCCTAGGTCTTTTCTATGGTAGGTAGAACATAAGTGAAAATTAGATTAAGTATTTGTACAGGAAATTTTCTTAAAATCGAATTTAAATTAACTTCTTTTTGCAAAAGTAAAACATAGTGGATTTCTCATAATCTTATTGTCCAGCAGCCTGTTCTAAAGTGCTGTTCTGTTCTACATCAGTGAGATTTCAATCTGAGTACTTACTCTACAGCATTGCACTAACACCAGGGGTTTCACCGACAGCTCTTTAGTCATGACTGCAGTCTATTTTAAATCTAATTTCTCACAGATTTCACAGGAGAATTTGAATGCATGTTATGTAAAAGGAATCCAAGCAATATTATGGACAATGAAAGCATAAGTGCCTCCTTCCTGAATTTCTCCACAATGAAACTGCAGTAACTGCCTCTGGGTGTTCTTGGTTCTGTTTCACCACTGTGCCATCTGGGGAAACATAAGAGAATCAATACATCAGATTCTGGAGGTTACGCTTTAGAGGTTATTTCTTTTTAACAGATGAATTGTTTTCCTCCTTTTACTCATAAACAGGGGAAAAATATTGTAACTAGTGACAAGTGAGGTAACTAAATGCTGCAGCTTTGCTTAGATACAGATAAAAAGGTTGTAAACCTTGTTTGACAGTGTCCATTCATGGCATGAAGGACAAATTTTTCATGGACTTTGCATTAGTGTGATGTATGGTTCTTTCCCCCCTCCCCCAGTAAATTACCTTCATCGAGGATAAATGTAAATATAACAACAAGCAGTAACATTACTTGATAATTTAATTCTCCTTCACCCTGTCCTTGAAACTTCTCACAAAACACTGCAATCTTCTAGAGTGGCTCAGTGCATAAAGTATCAAACTACTGAGATATCCCAATAGTTTCAAAAATTAGACAGACGTTGATTTTAAGCAAGTTTTTTTTTTCTTCTTCTTTATTAACGTCTTTCTCTGTATACAAAGGAAATGTGATGGAATACAGCTGTCTCTGGTCTTTAAAACTGTAATACATATTGAGATGTTTATTATTAAATAGTTGGCATTATTCTGTATTGAACATTTTAATATTACAAAGTTATTACATTCTGCCAATAAAATTAAGAATGTATGTACTGATTAATTTTCAGGTAACCATGAACAAAGATGGTTTTAACTTCTTGATCCAGTGAAAATATGCTACTCAAAGGCCTTCTTCTGTAGAAGTGTCTCAAATAAAAATGGCTGAACATGGTTGGGATATTTTTTTTTCTGAACGAATGTGTAATGTCGAATACTTCTTACTTGCACCATTTATATCATACCTTATGGTCTCACAAAGTACCTTTGATTTTTAGAAGTCTGAATACAAAGTAGGTCTACCTCATGTGATATAATATTTATAATATTCATATTAAGTCATATTTTCCTAGAATGTCTAGAGGCCTAAAAGGCAGGAATCCTGGATTTTTGACTGTGGCCACTGAAAAAAAATACAACACCCCAAAACATGACCAGTCTATTCATCCTTCTCATAAAGGGAGAGCTACTAGAATCTTCATTTTTCTGCTGAAGGAGTTAACTCACATACCCTCTGTGCTTTTGACTTCTTCATTCTGCCAAGGTATGTGATCTATTGTCTCACTTCCTGTGCTGGTTTCAGGCAGCAATGAGCTCCTCCTCTACACAGAGCTGGCTGGCCCAGAGCAGCAGAGACAGTTGTCTCATTCCGTGGTATGACAGGCTCATTGGTCAGGCTGCGTATGCACACGGGCAGTTTCGGAGGGGAGAAGCCTGGGGTGGAGGATCGTTAAGGCTTTTGGCTAGCTTGATAGCTGGGTCATTAGCTCCTTTTGTTAGTTCATAGCGTGGTTGTTAGCAGAGAAGCAGTTTCTTCTGTTAGTGAGTTGGGGGGGTTGACCGTGGGTCTTCTCCCTGCTCTCTTGTTCTCTGGCTCTTGCATTTCTCTCTGCTTTGGGACCTGGCTGTCTGCTGGTCAGTGCATGGTGAGCTATTTCATCATATGCCCTATTTTATGTTATTTTACTTATTTATTAGTAGTAGCATTGTTAGTATTAGTATCACTATAATTTACATTGTCTTTTCCTCTGACCCTTCTCCATGGGGGGAGGAGGAAGTGATCAAGAAACTGAGTAGTACTTAGTTGTCTCATAAGGCTAAACCACAACAGGTCCATTGATAGGGAGATGTCATGCTCTTTTCTTCAGACAAGTGCTAATCTAGTACGAAACTGAGGAGTTTCACTACTGTCATTTTTGGAGACTTGTGCTTAATTTCAGACACCAAGGAACCTGCAAGTCCAACGTGGTGGTTTAACCCCAGCTAGAAATTAAGTACCACGCAGCCACTCACACACCTCTCCTCCCTTCAGTGGAGGAAGAGAATCAGAGGAAAAGACAAAGAAGCTCAGGATTGAGATGAGAACAATTTAATAATTGAATATAAATAAATATTATGGTAATACTAATAATATTAACAACACTACTACTAAAAAGTAATTAAAATCATAGGAAATAAGATGTGATACCACCCACTGACTAATACACAACCAGGTCCCAAGTAGCGAGAGACAGAGCCTGAGAGCAATAGCAGTAGAGTCTGAGCGAGCCCCACAAGCAAGAAGGTGACCAAGAAAGCCAACGCACCCACTAACGAACTACCGAACACCACAAACAAATGAGCTATGATCCTCCAGCCCACCCCCAGCTTATATACTGAGCATGTTGTGCTATGGAATAAAATACTGCTTTGGTCAGTTTGCATCAGCTGTCTGAACTGTGTGTCCCCCCTTCCCCACTGCTTGTAGCGAGAGAGTTGGGAATGCAGCTGCAGTATGAGAAGTTGGAAAAGGCCTTGAATTGATACAAGCACCAACTACAAAACACCAGTGTTATCAGTACTCTTCTCAGGACAAATTTGAAACAGTCTCATACCAGCTATTGTGAAGAAAAATAACTCTGTCCTGACTAAAAGCAGCACAGCTAATAACAGAAAGCCTTTAAGCCTTGCTAGTTTTGGAAAATTGCAGAGCATGATGACCATGTGGGCTGGTTCACACCCTGGATCTGATTGGATTGAAGTCTGTGTTCCCGATAGGTAACATGGTTGTGACTTACGATATTTCTACTTTATAATAGGGCACATGAAGTTATATGAAATATGAGAAAATAAGAGGAAAGCTGCAAAACTTGGTGGTTACAGCCACAATTTGTTTGTGTGAACACTAATATTGAATGTATTGTTACTAACTAGGAGTAGAGGAAAGGTGTCTCTAACCCTTTTACTTCCCTGTCAAATTTGCACTTGTTTATCAAAACATTTCCATCTGCTTTTCTTTTTGTCAATAACACTATTACTGTAATTGCCATGAAAAATTGAAAAGGTATTAAAAGCACAGTTATCCCAAATTCTGCTTGCAGGAACAAAGAGATGCATGAACAGAATATGCAGAGTTGTTAATCACCTTTGGGAATACCACTGCACACTAACTAGGTCTTATCTGATATAAACAGACATGGTCCCACAGATACAATTTTTCCCTTTTAATGCTCTTGTTGATAGTTTACATAGGTTTGTATTACTCAGCAATATATGTTCCCTTCTTTTAGGCAATGTGCCTGAGCTGTAACCATTAACATGTGATATGCAGATGTGGAAGGTCCTGGTGAAAATAAAAGCCCATTACTCAATATTTGGGAGAACAAACAGTTCCGATTAATGTTGGCTGAAAGCCAGATATTCCTGATGATAAACATAGGAGCTCTGTTTTCTCTTGTAATTACTGACTGTGATTCAGCCTTAGGCATAACCCTAAGAGGCTTCTAAAATTTCATCAAATTAGGTATTATTTTTCCAGTTGTATTGATTTTAATGGTCCTGGACCAAAAAATAATTTTCTCCAATAAGTTCAAAGTCTTCAATAAGAAAATGTTTCTAACTAGAGAAAAAAAAGAAAAAAAGAATATACAATGTATGATTTACTTACACTTCATATCTACACTTTCTTCATGTAGATAACTAATGTAGACTCCAATAGGATCTGAGGACTGTCACCTGCATCATCGTAACTGATAGTTTTGGCTCCATTTTCAGTATATTCTCTGATCTTGCCAAAATGGAATTTAAGCTTTTTTTTTTTTTTTTTTTTTTTTTTAATTTAAGATTGTGGGTGCATTTTGAATATATTCTGTCTCTCTGTTAGCAGAACTAATTGAAGAACATACAAAATGACATTGTTCTTTGCAATATGCCTTGTATTGTGGGAAAAACATTGTTACCTCAGGAAAAGCATCTTGAACTGTTTTGTTTTCATACCGTACTTGTGTATATTACTACTTCAATTCTTTGAAATCTTGTGTCCTTGGTATATTAGTATCTCCATGATTTAAACACACTTCAGTAAAAGCTTTACTTATTAGATATTGTGATACAGATTCTGTTTCATATAAGCAGTTTTAATTAAGTGTATCTTTCCTTGAGTGAATAAAAAGGAAAAGACCTGATAGAACAGTATCCTTGGCAGTGAGAAAGAAAATTTTGAAAGCATTGCTAAGGTTCTGGTTAGACATAGAACTCTTCTAGTAAACCATATCAGGATATGTTTTATTGTAACCACACTTTATTGTCCAGTGGGCATGAATTTATTAGACCTATCGAAGACATACATATATTTGAATTAATCTCCATTCCTCTATGGTACTTCGATAATGCTCTGTAGCAATGTGTTTTGAGGAGAGAGATAGCGTTAAAACGTATGTGGCACAGCTTAAATTATTACAGCCACAAGAACAATTTTTGATTTTCTTTGTTGTTTCTGGATATTGCTTAATATGAAAATTTTCAGTTCAGTGGTGACAATTATAGGTCAATTTCCACTACATAATACAAGTATGACTCTGACAGTGAAAATTTAACTTGGAATTTATATCTGACTTGTTTCTTAAAACATACAGGGTCAGTGAGAACATGCCGATTTTGAGGATAAATGAGTTTATACCATGTAAGAACTTCTGTCCCATTTGGCTATTAAAGCTATATTTTCTATTACATCATCAAAAAGATAAATAGTGACTATGTGACAGGCTTAAGTACACCATAAAGCCTAAAATAGAAACAAACCTCAAAGACCACCAAAATATATGTGCATGAGAGCTAGATACGTTGAAAGAATTTAGCAACAGGTTTCCATATCAATAACATAGTGTTCATATTTTAATAGCTTCAGTGATCTAGGGAAATAGACTCTATATCCAGCAAAATGCAAGTTTATAGCTCAGTGGATGGAGATTCAGGCTTCCATTATAAATAAATGGCATTGCATTAAATTGTCCTGGCCTCTTACTGCACAACACTGTCTGACACTAGTAAAATATTACTACATTACCTTGCCCTCTGTACCAAAACCAGCAGTACATATTGCCAACAACAATTAATTTGCCCCAGGGAACAGTGGGTTCTTTCTGAACTGCGGTACTCATGAATACAACTGGGTTGATCATGTGTTTCTCCCATTTATTTCCAATTAAAAAAAAAAATATTTTCCCAATATTTTGATATAGAAGGACTGAAATGTAAATGACTAAGTCACCTTATCCAACCATTTTTACTCCTTTGAGTTAATCGTTCTTGTTCGTGTATGAGGTAGATGTCGATATACAACATGGAGTTTGTACTGAGCACATAATATTTTACATTTTTTTAAATAAAATATGAGAAATCAGCACTAAAGTCTTGAATTTTTTAAGTAAATAGAGTTTTAAATATTGTCAAAAAGACAGGTATCTCCTAATTTAGTAAATATTTTACAGAATCTTATGATATAAGGGTTTCTCTTTACTTGACAACATATATTATACTGGTTTAGTAGAAGTATCACTTATTCAAAATGTTCCTCTGATTTTGCATTTTATAACTGTCACAGGGTCTTCCTCCCTCCTACTAAGCAGAAAGTTGTGGGAGTAGCCTGGGTGGATTGCACAATGGGTAGACTAACACATTACTTTAGACTAGTATTCAATGTCTTGCACTTTCAGTATTATAAAGTGCCAATTGACACATTTGGTAAAATTTTAAAGAATGAACTTACAGTACTCATAGGCACATGCAGAGCAGCCTTCTTACATCAGTGTTTGTATAAAGTTTTAAAAAAAAAGTAATGTGTACATGTGAGGAGGAAGAGTACTGTTCTGCATTTCTTGGATCTCTTACAACTGCAAAAAACATTACATAAAACTTCCAAAATTTTTCCTGTGTTCCAAAAGTCTTGGTGAACTCAGAGGCAAAGTTCTTTCAAAAGGAATGCCCAGAGATGCTTTCCTCTGTGAGGTGCTCTGTCCTACTAGAGTGCGTTTGATGATCTAAGAGTATGTATCAAACTGCCTGCCATTGGGACTGGGACACTTTGTGTATTATTCAGTGTTATATCTCAACTATAAGGGAGGTTAGGCAAGCACTAGATGACTAATCCACCAAAGTAAGGTTGTTTCATACATAGACTAAATTTAGGATACCAGAGAACTTTGCAGTTCAAAATTTAAGTAGGTAATGGCATTTCTAACTACCGGCTTTTGTGGTTTCCATATGGAAGTTTGGACTGAGGGCTAAAAATAAAGGGAATTCTCTGGGAAACTAATGTGTTTACACTTGCACTGTATAATTTTTCTTCCCCAAAACATCTGCTACTGACCACTTTCAGAGAGAAGACTTTCATCTAGACACACTCTTATTCTGCTTTTGTGAAAGTATTTTTACTTAAATAACCATTAATCACATTTAAGATATCTATCTGGTCTCTTTGAATCAGGACTTTAATATGTTTCTACACTCCTGATCTTTCCTTACAAAAGTGTTGTAAGGGACAAATACAACATTAAAAAAATAAATATAAAATTTGTAACCTCTTGGATAAGTTCATTGTTACTGCTCAAAGATTACATGGCTTATCTGGAGTGTGAAACAGCGGACTGCAAAACTGAAAACGTTCAGATTTTTTCCCTGTTCTGACACTTACAGCCATTTCATCCTTCAAAACCTCTGCTGTCGCTGGACAGCCCTACACTAGAAATTTACCGTAACAATCTAGTGTATGATACAAGCAAAGGAATATCATTTTAGTATAGATAAAATTCTATCAGGAAATCTGCACTCTGCCCTGTAATTGTTAATTACACCACTTCAAATCAAACAAGCTCTCATTTTGAAGTGCAATTTGGTGATACTACTTTATCTTTGTTGAAGTTTTCTAACAGCTTGTCTGTGTCATTTACAGATCACCCCTTATCCTTCTTTGGATCATCATTGCTGTTACGGCTGTGAGAAATGAATCAAAAGACCGCAATTCTAAATTTTCAGTATAATTGATGCAATATTCAGAAGGCTCTGAAAAAGTATGGGTGATTTGGCTGATACTTTCTCAATGTTTTTTGCTCAGTCATTTAATGAGGCTGTAGATACTGTATGGTTTGATCTCAGTAAATCAAATACCAGAAAAAAAGGATGTTTATGTTACAGAAACAAGCAAGTGTACTCTTACTACAATAATAGCAATAAAATCAGTGCAACACCAACAGTGCTAAACTAAAGTTACTTGGTGACCTCTAACACATCTTGGTGACCTCTAACAATATAAGTACAGTATTAGGGGACTGGACATTAATTAATTTCCTTAATTTTCATTCAGGTTTTGCAACTTGTGAGATCTTAATGTAGTTACGGCTGTACTAACCCTCATATCTGTGCTACATCATAGTGTAGCTAGATTAGATGTTTCTGCTCTGTACTGAAGGGTAGATAAATTTCTTGGAGTCTGGAAATGCCAATTGCATTTCCTAGTGTTTGTTGTTCAGTGAAGACTTTTCTGTAATTAACTTGGTCCTCTGCTTTATGAGATTCTCGCTGCTGGTGCTCTAAATTTTAGAGCAACCTCTTCATGAACACAATCAAGACTATTTTCTTCATAACTACTTTTTTGTTTGATGAGCTTTATTGATCATGACTCCCCTTGTTTAGAAACAAACAGAGCTCCCAGAATCAATTCTCTCTTTTCTTCTTCTCTTCAGGATTAATCATGTCTATCAACCTCTTAGTCACTGAGAAAACCCAACCCTTGCTGTTAGGAACTGTAAATTGAATTGCATTACAGAACATGAAATATAAAGTCTCAGATAACAAAAAGTAGCTGCAATTATAGTCACACACACAAAAACACAGAGGGAGACTTTTAAAGACGAGTACCAGGTAAACAAAACAAAACTCAAAGACAAGGAATCCAGTTATGAATGTGTAGTGGGTTGACCCTGGCTGGATGCCAGGTACCCACCAAAGCCACTCTGTCACTCTCCTCATCTAGGCAGGGGACAGAGAATATCACAAAAACCTTGTAGGTTTCAGACATGGTCAGGGAGAGGTCATTCAGCAAATGCTGTCACGAGCAAACCAGACTCAAATTGGGGAAAATTAATGTAATATATTACCAATCAAATCAGAGTAGAAAAGAACAAACATCAAATCTTAAAACAGCTGCTCTCATCGCCTTTTTCTTCTTGGGCTCAACTTCACTCCTGTTTTCTCTACCTCCTCTCCACTGAATGGCTCAGGGAAATGGGGGTTGTGGTCAGTTCACCACACATTGTCTCTGCTGCTCCTTCCTCCACAGGAGGAGGGATCCTCACACTCTGCCCCTGCTCCAGTGTGGGGTCCCTCCCATGGGAGACAGTCCTCCACTAAATTCTCCAACATGACCCCTTGGCACAGGCTATATTTCATGAAAAACTCCAGCATGGGTCCCTTCCTCAGGGTCACAGGTCTTTCAGAGGCAGCCTGCTCCAGCATGGGTCCCCCACGGGGTCACAAGTCCTACCAGGATCCTGTTCCAGCATGGGTTTCCATGGGGTCACAGCCTCCTTTGGGCATTCATCGTCTTCAGCGTGGGGTCCTCCCCAGGCTGCAGGTGGGTCTCTGCTTCCCCGTGACCGTCCATGGCTGCAGGGCACTGCCGGCTTGACCATGGTCTGCACCACGGGCTGCCGGGCAATCTCTGCTCAACCACCTGGAGTATCTCCTCCCCCTTCCTCTCCTTGGTGTCTGCAGAGGTGTTTCTCTCACATCTCTCTCTCTCTGTTGCAATTTTATTCTCTCTGATTTTTAACACCACCTGAATCATGTTTTCGCAGAAGCACTACCGCCATCACAAAAGGGCTCAGCCTTTGTCAGTGGCGCATCCATCTTGGAGCCATCTGGCATTGGCTCTGTCAGACACAGGGGAGGCTTCTCACAGTTTCTCACAGAAGTCACCCCTGTAGCGCCTCCCACTACTAAAACCTTGCCATGTAAACCCTATACAGAATGAAATACTCCATATGTCTTCTAACTTGTGTCATTAAACAAATGAAAGTCATAAACATGAAAGCCTGCTGTGCTTAGATATTGGTTGAAGTAGGAGAGGTGTCATTGTTTTGTTTGTAAGTTTTATTGGTTTATCTTTTAATTACAAGAAAGTTGTGTGGAGTGGGAGAGTATGTACTTGGTGAAAAGTTACCAGGTCTTGAGTCCTAATTCTGTACCTTCTACATATCTATGTATATTGCAAATGCTTTTTTTGTGCTACAGTTTACCTGTCTATGCAGTGGGAATGATACATGTGTTTTGTTGATTAATTAGATAAAAATTCTGAGGTGCTTTTTGAACACATAGAATACTATGTAAATATTAAGACTCAGATCGACACAAGCTTTTCAGCTTTTAACACCTGTCAAAACAAACAGAATTAAGTGTCTAAAAAGCTTTTTGCAGAGCTGAGCTTTTGTGATGACTGTTTATAACTTCTATTTTTCTTTTTTTTCTACAAGAACTTGTTGCTTATAGAATGTTGGGGAACAAGTTCAATAAAAAAAACTTCATGTTGGCAAGTTTTTTTCAAACATTACAATTTATCACATCTATACTTTCATCTTTATACAATGTGTTTTCCATCTTAAGGCCTTACATAGGTTCCTATTAACATAAGGGGAAATTATTGGGGAAAATGGAAGCTTTTATTCCCAAAGTTGGACTGCTATTTTGATGTACATGTGTAATTGCAATTATTACTCTTGGGAGCACTGTGTGTGCAAAGGTTTATTTTTTGTTTTGGTTTGGGTTTTTACCATCAAGAAAGAATGCCATTCATACATTTTTATTCTACAGAACTGATTGGTTGTGTCAAAGTACTGAGTTCCATCTCTGAGTGCTATGAATCGAAGAGATTGAATCTTAACTGCATAGGAGGTGAGAATATGAGAGAGAATCAGATATGATGAGAGAAATGGTTTGATGAATTCAAAACCATAGGGCTCACTCCTTCTTCAGCCTTCTGCAGACCATTTGATTGTAACAGCACTCTGAGTGTTGTTACTCCATTGTTATGCAGGGATTTCATTCAGCTTCCAGCTGTACAGGCCCTTATGTCTATTATCATGTCACATGTATGGATTGTTGCTTCATAAACAAATTCATCTGTAATATACTGCTATGATTCAGGGAACTAGCCATTGAAGTAAGAACAAATTCCCAAATTCTTTCACAGATAAAAAACCAGCATGCTGAAGACTTTATTTAAGTATATGATACTTCTGACACAGAGATGCCACATTTTGGCATTGATATTTTTTTTTTTCTTTTTATATTTATGAAGATGAAGGAGGCTTTTCCCAACCCAGTTAGTACAAGAATATGCAAAGTATTATATCTACTGTTGCCATCCCTATTATTATTATTTTTTAAACACAGTTCTTGTGGAAAAAAGTTCCTGAATATTATATTGATTCCGACTTCCAGATACTAGGGCAATTAATTATTTAGCCTATGGATATGGTGTTGCTATGGATTGCTGACTGAATACATATAGTTGGAGAAGTAAGATTGCCTTAAACATTAATCATTTTTTTCTAGAGTTCAGGAGTATTCCATGTACATAAAGAATAGATTGTGCAAGAGGGTAATTCTTATATAAGAAAAATGGCTGTCAGGATAATTTAATTTTTTTCGTGCTTTAACATCGCTGATGATACAATATGTCTACCATCACGCATTCTAGTTACCTGTAGGGCAGGGATAGAACATGTGATTTAGTCTTTATTTGTTGGTCACCCAAGAACTGATGATTTCAAAAGACTCTTACAGGTTCCTATATCCTAAGTCTTCTAGGATAAGACAAAGTGCTGCTAGAAAATACATCAGTATTTCTGATATATATAAAGTATATATCCTAAGGCAGATTTTCAAAAGCCAGAAAAGATTTTTGTAGTTACCTTGTCTGGTCCATATATATATCTAGATAATCAATGTGGCATAAAAAATTCGTACATTATGCCTGAAACTGAAGTAGATAATACCTTTTAGACAAAACTCAACAAAATAAAATGCACCATAAATTTTAAAATTCACTACAGCTTTTTAAGTATATATGTGAAGGTTTAACAGATTATATACTTGTCAGTATTAGTGCAAACTGGCAGTGGAAAGAGCAATGAATGATGAATAACTTCTTCAAATTTTGCCCAAAAGTTTAAGATAAAGCTGTTACCAAAGGTTAAATTCTGTAAGAGCAGCAATAGCAATAATAATTACTTTGCCTCTTGAGAAGATTACAATCTGACCGCTCACAATTCACAGGGGGAAAAAAAAAAGATAAAAAGGTCTGAAATGGAAGAACAGACAAGAAAAATAATCATACAAACAAAATTTTTGTTGGACTACTGGTTCTTCATTATTCCAGTCAGTGAAATTTAAGCAAAAAAAGTCTCCTTGTTGACTATCTACAGGCTGGTAGCTTACATGAAAACATCATTATAAGAATAAACCTTGCTAAAATCCTTGAAAAAAAGCAGGTTCTCCAAAATAACCTAAATAAAATAAGTTATTAATTGTTTCCAGTCTTACAGTCCTGGATTGTTTCTTAAAGATGCATATTTGGGGTTAGCCTTTTAATACTCTTGACAATAAAGTTGAGGATTATATACAATGGAAACTTCATAAATACATGCTTAGTATTTTTAGTTGTTATGTTGCTGGTTTTAATAGAAACAGATTCCACTATTTAACTACCATTTGACTTAGTTTGCATCTAGTCCAACACACAGGGAGCAGAAAAGAATGCCCACTTTTTCTCACCAACTTTCCAAAGATTATGTTTTTTTGTTGTTGTCAAATTTTTGTAATTGTTAAGTGGAAAAGAATCAGTTTAAAGGTTTTGGTTTAAAACAGCAGAAAACCACCAGGGAAATTCATGGATACTGGAGAAGCCTCTTGATCCATATAATACAGTCAATAAGGCTGAGACTCCCAAGGGGGATCTTAAGGTCCTTGTTTTAAGCTTTGTGCCTGTGATGCCTTTTGGACTACTAGCATGTGTTTCAGAAGCTCCTGAAAGCATGAGGGACTTGGCATCGCACAAGAGGATCCTTCATAAAAGATTAGTGAAGACTCATTTGATTCCAGCCTGTAATACTGATATATCTGTGGGTACCTGATCTCACATATATTTTTAATAAGGACTTAAAATGTACCACTTGCAAGGCTTTCTTGTTTTAACTATTCTGGGGCATGGTGGGATGGTGTTTAATCCAAAACTGGATGAGACGAAAAATTATTTAAGAAGTCTGAAACATAAGTCATGAAAAAAACCACTTTGAAATGCCTTTTTTTTTTTTTTAAATAAGACTCTGTGAAGCAGTGTTTCTCTTAAAGATTGTTGCAGATTCTAATTATTACATAAATAATTATAATTCAGAACTATCCTCTTTGTACATGCTCTAACTTGCTACATTACAGTGTTGTACACTGTAAGTTGTTAGTAAGTTGATGTTGGTAAACCTCTTTAAATGTTAACATTGTTATTCAAACAGAGATATGCATTTCAGTTTGAAAATCTAATGAACACAAAACCCAGGATGATCTAATTTAGATGAAAGGGCAGAGTAGGAGTCAGGCACAATTATTTGCATAATCAAGTATGATTTATTGGGTTTTGTGTGTTTACCCACTGAACAGTTGTGATAACATAGAAACCATGTACAAATATCTGATTTAAGCATGGCAGTCTGCTTCAGGATCTACCCTTTTCAGCCCTGCTGGTTGTATTGCTTCTGTAGAGTGTGAAAGAAGTCCTGTTGAAGGTTCAAAGTCACACAGTCTGTGAACAAAACAAAGGCAGCTAAGACACAAGTTGATGGTCTGTGAAGCCTTTTTTTCCCAGGTGTTTTCAGATTTGTTCTGTTGGCAAAATCCAGTCCATGATGTATAACAAAATGTATCTAGGATGACTCAAACATGTCCATGTTCAGAGAAGTGGTTAGTGTTTCCTACTGAAGTAATTCCAGAGGTGCTTGGCACAGGATGTACTCACAGAGTGCCTCCAAGTCACAGAGTCACTCTGTGTCAGTAGTTTCTCTTCAGCCTCAGAAAGAGGGTATTTGGTTCTAGATCAGTATTTTTCACTCCAAGACACTGTCACAGTTGCAGTGAAATTAAATTTGAAAGAGATTTAAAATGTAGACCTTGCAGTCTCATTAGAAGTTCTATCACTCCCAGGATTCAATTTCAAAGTAATTTCCACTGAATCAAGGGCCCTTTCCAGAACATAGGAGAGCAATAATTTGTCCTGAAGAACAATCACCTGGGGAGTGTTTTGCAAGTGTCATAACTGATTTCTTTTGTTTAAGCTGTATTTTAATTGTGTTTCTTTCCACAAAATACATGTTTCCATTAGGAAATTATTGGTTAGAGCTTCTTGCGATTTGTTTAAAAGCACCAAAAAGAACATCTGTGTAAAATATCCTTTTGTTGTGGTTTATGCTTAGTACCTCATCATGTCTGTAAACAGAAATGCTGGCTTTATTTCTTTTTAATAATATTTTGATTTTTTTTTTCAGTAAATAGAGCCAACTTTTTATGAAGATGGCTTCTTTTTACCAAAAAGGAAATGTTTACTGTATTATCTACAAGTGCCTTAACTTGTGCAATGAAGTCTGTTCATAAACAGCTTTCCCTCTTACTAATGAAATAGATAAACACTTAAAATTTTAATGTAGCCTGAGAGCTGGTTTATATTTGTACTAATGTCTGGGAAGGATAATGTTCTTTTACAGAAATTAGCATTATAAAACTAAAAGTTATATGTAATTGTTCAACATTCTCTTATGTCCTCTTAACTGTTAGAAAACACTAAATCTGTGTTTGACAAGTAGGTAGGACACAGCAACTAAACTTCTCTTCAGGGAAAGAAAATGAGATTATTAAAAATTAAACTAATAGCTTTAAATACAAACCATTTATCAAAGAAATGTAAATATGAGAAGTCTTTTGTTTCTAATCCACCATGTTTTCAGTCTCTATTCTCCCTTTCTTTATAGTGTAATTTACATTTTTGCAGGTGTTGAGAGAACACAGTACTTAAATACAGATTACTAATAAGAAAAGGAAGTCACAATAGGTCAGATTGTGTAGAGGTTGATATGCAGGAAATAATGTTGTTGGGACACACTGAATAATAATCTTTACAGTTTAAGAAGATGATTTCTATGAAAGATCTTGATCCCTCATGAAACCTAATCTTGTTATAACAACTTACCTCATCATACTGTATTTATATGGGGAAAAGGTGGGTGCAAGAAGGGAGGCTGCAGCACAGTTCTTCATTCATTATCACTAGCTGTTTTACATGGAAATAATGGAATTACATTCCATACACTGCTATTGTAGCAATTTTGAATTTCCCTGGTGAGATCACTTTGAAATGTGCTGCACTGTTTATTTTTCCACAGAACTAACCAGTGGAACACCTTAACAGAGAATCCTGCTTCAAAGTGTGTAACATGATGGGGCAACGTGCTGTTACTCAATACTTCAGCGTTGTTTTCACAAGGTTAAATTTTCACAAGGTTAAATTTACACGTTTTTATCCACAATTTTAAATCTATTTCCCTTCAAATTTGGGTTGTCTCAAAGGTAAGAAATCTCTGAACACAGGAGTCTGCAATGCATTAATGTAAAACTGACAATATAAGCCTGGCCATTACACTATTAAGCTTGTGAGTGCTTGACTTATCAGTAGATATTTTGACAGGAAGCACAGGGAAAGTGTCCTAGATAGCAAATCTGAGTGACCAATTATAAGTAAAGTGCAGACTGAGAGCTTTGTAAATGCAAGCGAATTACACAGATGGGACTCCTAACTTTGTTACCTCTCCAGCATCCATGTCCCTAATATTTAAATTATATTATTTTCAGTAGGATAATTTAAATATAAATCATTAAATCTATGTCACTGGATTACTTGTATGCACCCAGAGATTAATATAACATGTTTCTAATCCATTGGCCGTTTTTTGGATATTTTCCTCTTCCAGCCTTGCTATTGATATCAGCATGCCAAAAATCTTTGTCAACAATAAATCACATTGGTCAGAGGTGTTGATCATTCTAAAAAAGTATACAAGAGATTTTTATGGTTTATTGCTACTGCTTTCCCCATTAATCTCTTTCTTGATTAGTGAGTTGGGACACATCTCTTGACAAAAGATTTCAGATGTGTAGAGTACCCATGAATCAGATATGCCTGGCTTCTGATTTCTTTGTTTTTATTTCATATAACTTACAATTTCATAAGGTTTTTGGGGGGATATGTTGGAATAATTAATAAATCTGAAGAAGCTGTGATTTGAAAATATTTTGCATAGATAAATGACTACATGTATTTGTAGTTGACGAAATATTTGTAGTATTGACTAAATATTTGATTAATTTGATTTATTTCTTCAGCTGAAGTCTGTATATTAACACAGCCTTCTTTTTCTTTTTGAAAGTAATGCTGCTGGCTTACAATTCCTTGTGAGCACATTCAACCATCAGCAAGTTTTGTGGTTACAAATTACATGTATATATTTGTGTCCCTCTGAACTGTAATAAGTTTAAGTTCAAAAATTTTCATCCATGGAGTAATTAAAGCAAAACAAACAAACAAAAACCCCACAGTTGTTCCTTGTGGTCAAAGTGATTAGGTGGCTTTGAATCACTGCCAGTTTTCTGTTAGTAGAAAAAGATTTTTGAACTGGGCATTTCTTTGTTACGTCTTCTTTGTGAAAGAACAGTATTGCACCAGAGGGTTTTCTCCCCCTCTCCCCCCCTTGAATAGAGCATGAACAAGCAGCAAACAATTCCTACTTAATGATTTTAATACATACTTTACCAGGTAATTTACCAAGGTGCTCTGTCACTGTTTCTTCAGTACACCGTTCATGATTGTTTCTCTTGGCTTGCTGGTTGCTTTCTACTTTTAATACCCTCAGATACAATCAGGCATAACTGTATTGCCTACATTTACAGTTTGTGGAGAAACCTGTCGTGTTCCACTTCGGCTTAATCATGTGTCATGTAGGATGACATACCTTATAGTCCCCAGGAAAGCATCTATATTCAACAGATATCTTATGCATTCTATAAGTTATCATAGTTGCTGCTTCCATGCAAATTGACCAAAAAGTTGAAATATTTTTAATTAACTGTGAAGAGGAATAATTAGTTAATACCAAAGTTATATCAGATATGCCAAAGATATGCCAGTAGGCAATTGCCAGTCATGACTCAATAACTTAGAATGGATAAAGTACTGATTTATGCATTATAACATCTTCTCCATTTACTTGGGTATTTTCTACCAAAACATTTTTTTGTGAACAGTGGGGAAACAAAATGTCATTGTTTTCAAAGATTAAGAGAATTTTTTAATAAGCTTCTAGAAATGACAGTTCCTGAGTGATGTGTATCTGAGTGATTTCATCCATTCTACTCAGAATAGGATATATATCTTTTTTCAGATCATCCAAGCTTAAGTTCGGAAGTTGCTACTCCATCCATCTGGCACTTTCTTATACTTTTCATGGTTAAGTGTTGCAGTCAATGCTGAATCGAGCTGTAGTGTAGTCACAAATTTTTCAGCTCAGTAGGATACCAGGTAACTCTTGGTTTATCTAGGATAGGGTTCTGATTTCCTTCATTAGCTATGAGTCAGACCAGTTTCCTGTTTGGAAGCCATGTAATTTTTATTTTTATTTTTTTATTTTATTTTATTTTAGGACAACATTACATTTTCTCTAACAACATATTGAGGTATTTTTATTGTTGCTTTTTTAAAGGATTCCTACACAGTCACAGGATTTGGAAAGACTTATTTCTTTGCCAAGATCTGATAGAATTAGTTAGTGTATACCCAAAACTTCAGAAATTCTGTGTTATTTGTTGCTGTTCTGTAAATGTAGTAGGGATAAGAGATGCTGGAGCCAGTGTTTTTGGTACTGTCCTATTAAGGCACTTGGCTGAAGCTGTAGTCCAGTGTACTGGTTTTTGCTGCGATGGAGTTACTTTTCCTCATAGTAACTTCATATATTTTGGATTTCTGACCAAAACGGTGTTGATATCACACTGATGTTTTAGCTGTTGCTGAGTAGTGCTTGCACAGTGTTAAGGCCTTTTCTGCTTCTCATACTTCCCTGCCAGAGAGCAGGCTGGGGGTGCAAAGGAAATTGTGAGGGGACACAGCTGGGACAGCTGATTCCAACTGAACAAAGGGATATCCCATAACGTATGGGATAAAAGCTCAGCAGTAAAAGCTGGGGGAAGAGCAAGGAAAAGGGGAACATTTGGAGTTAATGTGTTTGTCTTCCCAAGTTATTGGAAATTCATCATTATGCATAATGAAACCCCCCCAAAAGGTATCAGATAAGTGACTAGTGAGAGCACCCTTGATAGTCCCCATTACTAATGGCCAGAATTCTCACCAAAATATTAAATGTCTTCTGTCCCCAGATGAAGAGCAGAAAAAGAGACATGGGGGAAACCAACTAATCATTCACAAGGGACAATAACTGAGAAAAAGAAAAAAAAAGAGGATAGTGAATGCTGCACTGGTGAAAACAGCAAATATAGACAAGCCACGGTGTGGCACCAAACAGACCACTCCTAGTGTGACCATTTGTACTGGTCAGTGCAAAAGACAGGGACAAGAAAGGGTTTTGATCTGGTGCAGTATGACTGTTGCAGTCAGAGACTATCTTTGGACAAGGAAACTTAACTCCAGAACATAAATGTTTTGCTGTAAGAAGCCACCTTCCTCTGAAATCCTTTGTAAGAACTATATGTGTGTTCAGTGTGAAAGGAAGTTTGAAAATAGGTCAATTGAGGCAGGAGCTTTCACAGTCTGAAACAAATAAATTGCGTTCTGCTGACAGAACTGCCTTTCTTTTCATACCCAAACTCCAAATTATTTCGAATGTAAAGAAAAGAAACCCATTTAGAATCTTGAGAATTCTGAACATTTTGGAAACGTGGAAGACTGGAAAATTCTGCATATTGTCAGCTTTCTGTTGCATGTAGAAACTTTAGATTTGATAAATTGCCTCCTTCAAAGATAACTCTTTTCACTTTATTTTCAACTTCAGACGTAATCTTACCACAGAGCACTTGTAAATGCAGTGGTTTCTGTTCAGTTATTTTACTATCTCCCCCTACCATGCTTCTTCTGAAAGTCTTTGTGCTAAAGCCAGTGTATTGAATAAGCTGTTGATTTAAATATTCTAGCCTGTACACTAGAATGACCCAGGAACTGAGAAATCACCTTATTTTTTCACCGCCTCTAGTCTTCCTCTAAAGCAGCTATCACTAGAATTGCTGATTGCTGATTCCAATTTTACTACTTTCATTCCATGTTTACCTATTTCTCTTTATCACAACTGTTCAGCATCGGATTTAAAAATCCATTCTCTCTTCAGATCCATTTTACCTTTAGTAATTAACATTATTGTAGAATGTTGTATTTCAGGGGCGATCTCAAGAGCTTCATACATTTTTCCATCTTGGAAAACTACTACAGTACACAGATGCAATTAAGATATCAGCCTTGAGGCAGGACATCATGTTCACTGAAAACCAATGATGTCCGACAAACCATTCGACCTAGTTCTTACTTAAAAATATTATTTTAGTAGACTGATTTGCAAGATAACTTTTCTAGTGCTTATTATGGTATAAATAGTAAAAAATGAAATCCAGATTAATTATGAACTCATCCACTACTGTTGATATGTAACATTTTTCTTTAAATTCAGAGGATGAATTTTCAAATCTAGATGTTTCTTCCTCTCCCCACCTGCTGCCCTCCATAGTAGCCTTTTCTTCCTTTTTCTTTTCCTCTCAAATCTATCAACAACACATCCAAATAAGCACTTCATATTAACTAATGTTTTTAGTTTGTCTAGGCAAATAGATGCTATCTCAGATTAAAGCCCAGTACTCATGGATGCAATCATTTTCTTTGCTGCTGTAGTTGTATTTTCAAGCACAATGCTAGCATACTGTGTGTACGTTCTTGGTAAAACATTTCATCTCTGTATACTTAAAATTACTTTTTGCCACCATACACTGGTTAAGCAAGAGTGCATATTAGTTGTGAAACTGCAAGTGAATGGAGCAAAAGCATCACCAGAAAACTCACGCAACTATATATAAACTGTGAGTGTTTACATTTACTCCAACACTTCCTTTTTGGCATAGTGTTCTAGTTCTGTGCTTGCTGGAAACTGCAACAGATACAGACTGAGGTCAGCAGAGAAATAAATATGATTTCAATGGACTTAGATCAATTACATACTGTGTTAATCCTAAACCATACATTTTACTTTAGAGGTATTGCCCATTACTCTAAGCTTTGGCAATCTGTTTGAAATATGAACAGGGGTTTTTTTCTGCTTTTTTTTTCAATACTTCCTATCAAGTAGTTAAGCTTTAGACTTCCTTTTTATTTTGTTCTCTTTGGTTTGTGTGTGGTTTTTTTTTGTTTGTTTGGGGTTTTTTTTTGTTTGTTTGTTTTAATTCTGTTTTCTGTCTTAGAGATTATTTTTTTCCCCTCCTAAATTTATTTCTTTTTTACTTTCCAGTTTGGCATTCTCAGAAAACACAGTGCTTGAGTTTCTGACAATTACAGTTAGTGTCATCCCTCTTTTTCTTCTTGTGCTGAACCAATTTTTAAGAGCCACACTAGCTCTCTCAGCAGGTGACTGCTGACTCGTACTGCTAGAAAATCACAGCTTTCAAGACAGTCAGTAAATGCCAGAGGAGGAAAGCTGCCTTGTGGCAGTTTTAATGACCTAAATTGAATTGGTACTATTGGGTGAGGAAGGCATGTGCATTACACAGCTGATTAAGAGTTGCATAATCTATAATTCTATTACACCAGAGAGCGTCAAGTGATTCTTCCTGTCAGTAAATGAGGACAATATATTTAGCAGCATGGAAATTTACACTTGAGGCTCTTTTTCAGTATTTTATGACTATTGTATTTTTCACCAAAACTTGATATGACTGAGTAAATATAAGGATAGTAGAAATATATATATGAAACCCAGGACAGTACCAAGTTGCTATCTATCTGTATTTTCTGACAATAAGTCATTGGAATTTTATTCCCATGGTACTAGTTAGGAGTGTTCTGAAGAAGTGACACAAATATCATGACTCAATCGCTCTCAAAGCAGTCTGCTGAGGAATATCCTGAGACTTCAAAATATAGTTTAGAAAAAACCTTTTTATTTTTCTGTTAAGAAGAAATATATTAAAACTATCTTATGTATAATTTTATAGGGTACATTATCAGAGTACTTTGATTACTTTAGAGGTACTTTGTCAGGTTATTTTATTAGCGTGTTTAGATTCTTCTTTGTTCCCCTTTGGCCATGATGGAACTGTTGCTTAGATGGGACAACTCACCTGTGCAAAAGTGGGCATGGCACAGGGTAAGAGACATATGGGGTTTGGTATGCGGGGTTTTGGCTGACTTACAATACATAGTGAAATATGAGGTATGTTTGTATGTGCACAGAGGAGTGAGAGAGAAAAGAAAGTGTTCCACAGAAAGTTATGTAATTTTATTTTGATTCCAGAGAAAAGGGATACAGAGAGTACTTTTTTAACAGAGAGAAACTGTTTGTTCTTCCTTTGCTCCTAGTGGTAGTCCTTTCCTGCCATGTAGGGCAGATTGTTAGGTTACACACTAGAAGTGCTGAAATCCATACTCAGCCCTTCTTATTGAAGCAAAGCTGTCACTGATTTCAATGACAGCTCTGCCTGATTAAAGAGAATTGAATAGGGCCCTGAAGCAATGGTGTTTTGTCCTTGTCTTTGCTCTTCTGGTCCTTAACCATTTCTTTTAAAGAGCTTGAAGCAATAGTGGCACCAGCAGTGTTTCAGGTGAACAAGTACAAGGATAAAAAAATTATCATGACGTGTTTCAAGCACTACTACAAGGAAAACCAGTATGTACCATATTGAAAGAATTGAAAAAAAACAAGAATGAATAGAAACATTTTTCAAGTTCTGTAGCATTTTAAATACATAAAACAACAACATATAATAAAAATATGTAAGCTTTGTTACTGCTTCTATTTATATTCATATGAATATGCTAAGTGGAACACCATGCATATGCTTATTTCAAGGTTATAACCACTGCATTGCTAACTCCATTCCAATATTGACAGACCTTAAAAATGTGACAGTTTATATTTTTCTTTTTTTTTTTTTTTTTTTTAATTGTCGCACTGGATTTTCTAACTAAAAGGTCAATTACACTTTTTGGTATAAAGAGCTGAGACAGATATTGTTACAGCTAAGAGCATAACTCTTCACAGTATTAACCAAGAAATATGATTGAATAAAGGTCTGTTAAACAAATATTGGACTACTGAAGGTTTGATCACAAAGACCCACAGCAGGGGATTGATACAAATTATTATAAATACATCACTCTATAGCCCTTCTGTAATCAAGTGAAAATTAAATGTTTTTAATATGTGATTAATACAATCCAGATCCTTGCTTCCAGGTAGAAGTATCACCATATATACAGAAAGGAGGCTATGCTGACTAGCTCAGAGATGAACCATGTACAATCAATTAGATGAACATGTTTAAAATACATATATTATTATATAGAGGTGCAGAATCATAACTAATGGAGGTGATTTGGTCTTGGACAGTGGGACTGACTGTTAAATAAAATAATAAATCTAGCAAGCTTGTTCCTGCCCCTCTTTCTCTCCACTCCCCCAACAACTCATGCCCAGCCTCAGGAGTCCCCAGCACAGGAAATTCCTGGTCTCAGCTCTAACATTACAGTGATCTTCCTCACAGGCAAGCTGATATTTATGAGACTAAGTACTGTTCTTGCCTCCTGCTAGGATTATACATTCAAAAATGTGTACCAGTATCCTGTGTCTACAAAACAAATCTATGTCTATTTTTTCACTCAAAAGATAGAGAACACATAAAGCAAAGGGTTAAATCATTAGAATTCTGTGCACATTACTCCTTTTCCTGCCTACTTTTTTTTTTTTTTTTTTTTTGTAATATATGTGTTAAAATGTCTCCTTGGTACCATATACTTGGCTACATATATAAGGCAAGTCTATCAAGCTTTTTTTTCTAGTCACAGCCTATTTAATTTAATATTCATTCAGCTTTCTCTTGAGTCCTTTGTCCAGTGCTCTCTTTCAGATTTCTGTCTCTTAGACATATCTGTCTGTTTAGACCAGAAGGATAGATCAAAGATCCTGATTCTGGAAGATGATGGAAAACTATTTTGACTGGATGAAACCAGGTAAGAAATAGAATTCCTGCAATGATATCTTATTCTCACGACATTTTTGCCTTTCCTTTGAGGATCAAAAGAGGTAAAGCAGCACCTAAATGAGCTAAATATGTTCCATGCATTCAAGGAGGAGAATGTCACATAAAAAACCACGAATGTATTTGGTATTCTAATAAAACCTACACTGATATCCTTTGACTTTCTCTAGAATTTGGCAAAGTTAGCAGAATGCTATATTTCAACCTTGTCTTCCACCCCCATGGCTTTTTTGGGTGTCTTGATGATCCCATCAGAATAAGCTATCATGACTCAATTTATTTCCACCTGTATTTTTTATGCAGTCATTTTTCAGCAAACCCATAAAAAGAAAAAATAATTCATTCACTGCAGCATGGATTCATGTTTCCCAAATCATAAAACCATTCACAAAGCTGGTTGCAATTTATAGACTGTTGTGCTGTGGGTAACATTATTTCTACGAGAAGAATGTTTTTATGTAGCACCCAGTAGAATACAGTTAATAATGCATTGCTTAGCATTTTGAATAATTTTAGCAAAGGAATAATTTTAGCACTATAAACTTACTTGAGATGACTGTTTCCCCATGAGACCTTCTTTATGGCTCTGCTCATAAAATCATTACATATCTTGTTGACTTACCTCTCTAGCTTTCTTTTCATAGTAAATATAAAGGAAAATAAGTGAATTATAAAGGTCTCAATGAAAAATTTGAAGATATTCACAGAACACATGCTAAAAGAGATCTTTCAATTGAAGCTTATTTAATATTCCTGATTTGATTGGAATTTTTTGTAAGAGGTTGTCAAAAGTCTGTGTATTTCTGATCTCCTACTTAAGTCCTCACATGGATAATGCTGTCATTTAAGGGTTAAGCCATGAGTTAAAATATCCTTAGAACTTCCACATGTCCAGTGTATAAAATTGATTATCAAACCCGGAAAAGATAGCTTAAGTCATTGATTACATTTTCTTGATCTACCATTAAAGCTATTATCCTTTCCATAAACACAGAAATCTCTGTTATAAGCAGCTGTGATTTGGTTGCTTTTTTGTTTTGATTTTTTTGGTTTGGTTGGGTTTGTGGGTTTTTTTTTTTTTTTTTTTTTTTGACACGGCTTTATTTTGGCTTAAATTATTATCTTACCTCTGTGTGGCCTACCTACAACTCTTATATTTAATTTCCTAGGTTAAATGAGCCAAGTTGCTCTTCTCTTGTAAAACACACTTTCCATTTCTGTGTCACAACCAGTACACCATGGTTATATTATCTCTGCTTCTGCTTTCACTTCTTTTTCTCGAACCTGGTTTAGCAGAATGTTAGCTCAATTAATATATTTGATAGAAGTAATATTTCCTTAATTCTACTGAAAAAATTATCAATTGATGCATTTCTTTTTCACAGATAGAAAAGGCTGGCAGTTCACAGACTTCCTATCATCAAACTCTTGTCTTTCTTTTCCTTATCAATTTTCAGCTGATAACTCTGCTTATCAAGCACAAATTGCGTGACTTTGTATCTGTGGTATACACACGTCATTTTATTTCTATTACCATAATTCTCAAGGTCATCAAGTTCTTTCTAGAATATTCCTAACCATTGCTCAAATACATTATGTTGGAAACATCATTGGAAAGCTTCATTATTATGTTTTTAATAACCATGCCAAGAGCATTAATGAAGTTGTTAAATAAGACTGATCCCTGGACTGATCTTTGATCTTCTGGTAAACATTCTGATACTTTTCCTTTTTAGTATTACCTATTTATGTTGTGTCTGTTACAAGTTGTTTATTCACCCTATAATTCCTATATAATTAATGTCTGGCCATTTTCTCCATATAAAACTAATATTTCCCATGTAGTACCACATTAAACACTTTACTGAAATTCAGATTGATGGTGTTTATCACTCCACTTCCCTGCCCCCCCCCCCCCCCCCCCCCAAATATAATCTTATTGAAGAATGTTGTGATATTATTCTGTCATAATTCAACTTTCCAAACTTGTATTGCACTTTCTCTCAGTTTCTGTATACATCCATATATTGTCTTCTTCTTTAAAGCCATCTCCATAGTTCAGGATTCTGAGTCTTACTGAGATCAAACTTACATACATATAATGATTGAGAACATAATTTTCCTGATTGCAAGTGAAGGTACAAAGTTTTCAGTTTCTCCATCTTATAACACATTACTGACATCATGAAATTACAAAAATCAACTGCTATCAAACCTGAAATTCAATTTTTCTATCACCTTTAAGACTTAGGTGTCTTTTCTCCATTCGTCTCAACAATCTCTATGTTTGCAAGTGACTTTTTATTGCTATGATCCTATCATTCAGGCACATCTTGCTAGACCTGATCCTTTTTTTTCCCCCAGGACACAAATTTATTTTTCAGCAAAATCAATGTCCCCCTGCCTCTGGAGAAGTTCACGTTATCTAGTAACTCCCACTTTCAAAAAAATAGAACATATAAACTGATAAAGAAAGAAGTCCCACTGCAATACAAATTCTTCATAATACTACAACATTTATCTTCAGGAAACTCCAAGCATCCTTGAAAAATCAAGCTTTGTAACTCCTCATTCTCAATTATTTTAATTACTATTTTGGCTTACCAAGCATTTTCTCTTGAAAGTTTGAATACCATGGCTTTGGCTTTATTTTAGGAAGAACACAGAAACAAATTACAAGTTCATTTTCACTTGTTAGCCATTCAACTCTGTACTGTCCTTAAAATAAAGACAATTGTTTCTGGTTCAGTGATTATTTGCTGAAGAAATGTGTAGTCTTTCTCTGTGAAATTTTGGGCAATTAATGAAAATATTTCTCAATTTAAAGCTTAATTAAATGTTGGTTTAAATTTAAAACCAACCTATTAAGATTCACAGGGAATCCTCTCCAGCTTTTCCCGACAGTTTTCCAAATGCATTTTTCTCTCTTCCATACTCATATGTATTTTGTGTCTGAATGTTTTTCCTCTTCAGAGCAGTCACATTAGTAGTTAGATCAATCTTCTTATATATCATTTTTATATTCTCATATATTACTGATCTTAGGTTACCATATATTTTTTACCTGTTAAATCTTATTTGGTTACGGAATGTTGTTGAATACCTGTGCCCACAAAACAAGCAACACCTCCCCACCCCCCCCCCCCCCCCCCAAAAAAAACCACCCAAACCCCCCACCCTCACGAGAATATGAATAAAATGTGCATTTTTATCTAGTTACATAAAATATTCTTCGTGTTCTCAGTGATGAGGATAATAAGTTTTCCACACATATAATTGCAGCAAGATGTTGGAATACAGATGAAAAAGATGAAAACTCATGGTATAAACTCACCTAAGAGGATATGTATGACATATATAAGGAAAACTATTCTCAGATTCAAGCTGCTGGGTGACTGAACTCTTCGTATTTCCATCTGATAGTTGAATGCCAATACTTTCATTTGTTGTTTTCTTAAATAAAGGATGAATCTTCTATCAAGGTATGTGAATATTTTGAAGAGGCTGATGCTTTGGACAAGCTAAGTTTGTCTAGTGGAAGATGAACCAAACCTTTGCATTGCACCGCTAGAGCAAGGGTTGAAAGACCTGAAACAGGCACCAGTTATACCTTCAACTTCCTGTGTCATTCACATCTGAGATGTGTAAGACTCTGTGGAGATGTTCATCTTCATGTTCAGATGATGAGCTGGCCTTGTACATGAGTGCTGATGTTCAGAAAAAATCAAGTAGACATCTAAAGTATACTGAGGATAAGATTTATGAAAGGTAATAGGAGAGGGTTACTTGACATTGTGAAACAGCCTGTCATAGCAGAAAATACTGATGTGGCCCTTTACAATGAACTGTGAATTACTCACTTTTCACAAAATCTTTATCGTAAGCACAGACAAATATGACAGCAATAGGAACAACAAGAAGAAAAACATGTTACTTTTGGAAGAAAATAATATTTTAGTGAAATGACTGCAAGAACATCTTTGTCTAAAACTCAGCTATTAGAGATTTAGCAAGCTCTGGGGAAAAAAATAAGTCTATCTATATATGGGCTAGAAATACCTAAACTTTTTGCTTTTCTGGAAGGTTGGGTTTTTTTTTGTTTTGGTTTAGGGTATTTTTTGGCCTTTTTTGTTTGTTTGTTTGTTGTTGTAGGATTTAGTACTTTATAGCTATGTAGGAAATACTTATTTTATGAGAATATCAGGAATATCAGTGTATTTTTACTATAGGACATATATGACTAGTCTCATGAGACATTTTGGATTGATTCTATATTCTACAGAAAGTCACTTCTATGTATTATTTCAGCTAAACATAGTATGTCTTTAGTATCATCTTTTTTGGTGAGTTTATGAGCTTTAAATTATTTTTTACATTTTAAATATTCAGTGTAGAAGTAAAGGAAGAATTGATTCACTTCTCTGTTGGAAACAAGATTAGCAAAAGTATTTAGTGGTTAACAAAGGAGAGACCAGCTTATAGGCTTTCTTGAGTTCTGTTTTCTATGTGAGTGCCATAGACCTTTAGTTTCTTCCTGAAAAAAAGGATTAGGTAAATTTCTTTTACTATAATTGCTGAAAAAATAAATATAAAAATTATATAGTGCTCAGCTGGCTGCTGACTCCTCTTGATACCTTAACTACTTTATAGGTTGTTGTCTTGTGTCTTCTAACATTTCATGGGATTTATTAGGATACAGAAGTTCTTTAGAGCTGACACAGGCCTTTTAGTTTCCTGGAGAAAAGCCCTTACACTTGCCATTCAAATAATCAAGAAGTCAAAATTGCAACTGAAAACATTCAGGGGGACAGTGTTGGATATGTGAAGTTTCTATGTTAAGACTGGGAAGCGGCTGGGTGATTAGCATTATTCAGAATTCTTTCTAATCATCCGGGTCAGAGACTTTTCACAATTCTCTGCCAGTATTCATAAATATTCTTCAAAGAAAAAAAAAAAAAGGGAACTCTAAAATTCTTCCTATTTCCATATCAAGAATATGAAAAAGGTAAGGGAGAAATAAGCTTGAGGGATAATTTTCACGTTCTGCTTGAACTAGGTAAGGGGAGAAAAAAACCACAGACCTGACATCTAAGTATCTACTGCTTCCTTTAAATCATAAGATTACCACATATTATGAATTGCTGTATTGCATAACAAAAAATTTCAGCATGTTAAAGTGCTTTGAAAAGCAATACTTTAAAGTGCTTTTATCGCACCTTTCAATGTAATAGATAGGTTATGAAATATTTGTGATGTTTGTTTTATATTATGTCCAACCACTTTACTGCTACTTCCTAAGCAATTCAACAATACAAGGTTTTTTTTTCCTACAGCTCAAATCAAAACAAAACAATACCTGATATGAATTGTCACAGTAATTGTTGTCTTCTAATTCCTTTTTAAGTCCTAATTCCTTTTATAGTTCATTCCTTCTAGGTCCAGTGCTTCCATTTCAATAAGAATGGTATCATTATGCCATTACTTTAATTATGATATTCAATATATTATCAAAATGAAAAGTCAGTATATTTTTTCCAAGGGCTGTTCCAATTCTGTAGAGTGCATGTTTGAAGTTCAGATACATTTTTAAGCATATAGCACTGAAAGCTATATAGCACTGAAAGACTACCATCTGGGAATTATTTACTCCCTCAGGGTGGTGAGGCACTGGAACAGGTTGCCCAGAGAAGCTGTGGATGCCCCATCCCTGGAAGTGTTCAAGGCCAGGGTGGATGAGGCTTTGAGCAACCTGGTCTAGTGGAGGGTGTCCCTGCCCATGGCAGGGGGGTTGGAACTAGATGATCTTTAAGGTCCCTTCCAGTCCTAACCATTCTAGGATTCTATGATTTATTTATGGCCAAAGAGGTTTACTTTATTTTTTCCTGTATTGTGTACACACGGTTCACGTTTATGAATAAGTCATAAAAAAATACTGGCACATTAAATTAAAAATGAAAGGAGAGAAATTTCTGTTATTCTAGATCTTTGAGGGTAAATACCCAAAACACTTCCTTTAAAAAGAAACTTTTTTTGTAATAATCAGACCTCAGAAGCTGTGGGTAACAGTGACAAAGTACACTATTGGAAATATGGGTTTCTTTACAAAGTCATCTTCACTTTTTCCACTGTATTCATGTTGTTATTGCAACACTACTGAATTAGGATTTCCTATTAGTAAAGTTCATATCTGGGGAACGGATCTTCAGGGGATGATGGCTCTGAAAACCTGGTGCAAAACCACAGGGTTATCACTGTTAATTAGAAAGAAGAAAGGAGACATAATAACCATGGGTAAGAAAGTATTAACAATTATCCATTGAGAAACACTTTTAAACAACGGAAGAAAAGAAAAAAGGTAAACCAACATAATTTCCTTTATGATCTTTCTCATTTACAATTGGGTGTTGGGACACTGTTGGTCAAAACAAATACCTACATGAGGGGTAGTGTGAAGCTCCTAAAATACATGTGCTTAGTGAGAGGAGTTAATGACAAAGACACCCTGAAACAGAAGTGAGCTTTTCCATTTTCGGTCGAATATTTTGTTTTACCACAACATTAACTCCAGCATGTGTTATCTTTCTATTTTAATAAGCACAAGCTACTATTATTTTTACTGTTCAACGCAGTAGCTTGGGGTTGAGATGCCTTTTATCTTTCAGTTGTTGGTCAAGGTTCCTCCAAGTCTGGAATGTAATGTATGTTCTCTGACTGAAGGTCTCTTATCTGCTGATTTATTTATTAATTCTTTTAAAAATTCTCGGTGCAATACCCAACACACTTAATGAATTTTATCTTATGAGGTTTGTCAGATACAGGAAAATATCTTTCCTACTAATCTAAATCTAGCTTGACTTGTTAACAAAGGTTTTTGCTAGATAGAAATTCAATGGAATATGCTTATTTGTTATGGTTATTTGTGACCTTAGACCATGGTACAGCCTTCACCTATATCATTATTGTGTTGCTGGTAGTATAAAGTCATCATAGACTGAATGGATGTTGATAAAGAATTGGTTTTTTCCCCCGGTCTCACAGAGCAGAGTGGGAACTTATGCTGCAGCTCCCCATGGTGAAAATAAAGAGTAATTCTTTTCTAGGGATGACAGGAAAATGTTTTCCTGAGCATGAAAATTCACCTGTTTAACAGAGTGAAGAAGGGCGATATGACAGAGGGAGCTCTGACAGCAGCAGGTAGAACAGTAGTGTTACAAACACTGTCAAACTTGAAAGGAACTACATTAACAAGTTAATCTCAAGCAAGTAACCTCCTTGGGGAAGACTCTTTGAAAGGAGAAGTGCAGTTAACAGTCTAGCTGTGTCTCTCCTCATTTATGCTTTTTTTTTTTTTTAAACAGCCTTCTTGGTCAAAAACATCCTCATTAATTTTATTTTCTATTTTCAGCATACATTTATTACAGCTGGTTTCCCCCATTCAGTTTAAAATGTCTTCTTTTAATTCATTTCTTGGCTTTCCAACCAGCAGTAGCTACAATGCAGAATTTTGCTGAACATTTTCTGAAAGTGCATGTGATGTGCATATCTCCTTTGTCTAGGTTGACAGCCATATCCTCTGAGAATTCCAATGAGTTAGTGAGTCTTTACCTCCCTTGTCTCTCCTTAGGCCATTTAAAAATAATGGCATTATGTTGGCTACTCTCCAGTCCTCTCAGATTTCACTTGATCTATTTTGAAGAGCAGAAGTATATAAAAATGTCTGCCAAAGCTGCTTCAATTTCTCTCCTTACTTCCTTAACCCTTTTGGACATACATTGTTTGGTCGTGGTCCTATAAATTTTAAAAGCCATTTCACCTTATAATAACCATACCTGATATACTCTGTACATATCCTAATTCCTAATCATCAATCTCCATAAATCTGACTTCATATGTAGTCAAATATCTACTCTTATCTTTTATAGGGGCATACATAACCATTACTTAATGTATCCTTGATCACCTCATACGTCTTCTAGGCTATAGGTTGCAACAGTAAAGTTTCTTTTTGCAATGAGGAAACATCCAGACCTGAGGACTGTACTAGAGAATTAGTTTTGATTTAGAACTGCAACAATTTTTCTGTTTCTTTCTTGCTTTATAGAAGAAGAAACCAGCAACTGAATGATAGCTGTGATAGTTTTTTGCTTCTTCACAACAACTCACTGAACAAGAAAGGCTGTTCTCAATGTCCTGCAGCCTGCAGGCTTGCAGCCCTGTCACGGAGGCAAAAAGTGCTTCATATTTCTCTGCTTCTGTACATGGGCATGTCAGAATCATAGTGATTAGCTCCTGAAAGGACCTCAAGAAACTATGTAGTCTGTCCTCTTGTCCCAGGGTAAAATCACATATACCAAAGCCTGTCTGTGCTATCTATTCTTAATAGCCTTCAGTCATGGAGATCCCATAACCTCCTTGAGCAATCTGTTCAATGCTTATTTAAATTTATCTTTACAACCTTGCCTTAATTTTATTCTGCAATTCTTAAAAACAAGATTAAATAATAAAGTATGCTACTTCACACATCACAGCAATTGAAAAACCTCTTAATGCTTCTGTATGCGAGACACTGATTATGCCTAACAAAAGTTAAGAGACAGAGCCTGGGGCTGATCCTAAACATTTACGAGATCTATTTGATGTGAGCTGTCCCACTGAAATCAAGATGACAGCTAATTATAAATGTTTTATATTGTTGTCTACCAATGGGTTTTAGCTGTCAAAGTTTTCAGTATTGAGCAGTATGCTAATCCTGAAGTACTTTTATGAATACAATGCTGATCCTAGCTGGATCATGTGCAGGAAATGAAACTAAAGCCTCTGATTCTAACAGACAATGCTGTTACTATCTGAGTCACGTTCTTAACTATATCCACTTGAAAGCATTATTACATTAAGAAATCTCTGCATGTGTCTTCTCTTCCAATCACTGGACAAAGCCAAAAATGGTGTTGACATGACTGTTTAAACCTAAAGCTATGTATTTAAAAAAAATCCATCAAAACTCTATGTTCCAGACACATGAGTTAGTATCATGTAGTGGTCAATATCAAATAACAATCCACCATATATCATCAAAGCCACAGAATTTTCCACTGAGGCAAGGGTTCATCACAGTTACTTCCCTGAGACCACAGGCTGAGGCTGAATACCTGTGCAGGTATCACAGGACACCTGACAAATGCTGACTCTTTGCTGTAAATTTTGTGTTTATTTTTGATGAAGTTCTGCTTGGGTTTCATTAGGTGTAATGAAGATTTACAAATTAAAAATTTAAAAAATAGAATTCAAACATTAATTTTGGGCACCCACTCCTCCTGTTCCATTCGTCAGTTGTATTTCAACCTATTTAAAGACCATTTTAAAGCGCATAAAATCTGTCTTGGAATTATACACTTTCTAAAGACAGTAGCCATTCAGAAAATTTGCCCCTGCCTCTTCCATTAAAGACTTTAATGGTTACTGAGTAGGCAAGCCATGAGGTCCCTTTCACAAGGCAGAAAGAGGAAGATATATTGCATTTTATCTACTAAAACCATGGCCTTGGTTTTAGTAAAAAATTCTTGTTTTTCCTTTTTCTCTGATGCCAGCTCATAAAAACATTTTTTTAATCTTTCCCCCATTTTTTATTTTTTCACATCTTTCTCTGCATTTAGTCACAGAGAAGACAACTAAAGCAACATGCTCCTTTGTCATATGTTGTTCTAAATGCAAGTTTAATTGCATAGCTCTGTACAACGGGCTTTTGTCTTGCATTGCTTTGCAACTTACAGCCTCGATTGACTTTATGCTTCACCAATAGATGTGTCACATGCTAGATTTCTGAAAATTGGTTGTCGCACTTGAAACAAAATAGTTCTAGAAAAATAGACACCTATCATAGTTCACAGGAGGACTAGCCATATATTATAATTTGTTACATTAGATTTTTAATGTAAAATTTTAATGTAAATGTTTTGTTATATTAAAAAGGGTAACAGTCCATCATACCAAAAAAATTCACATAAACCAAGGAAACATGACTCATACAAAGCCAAGAACTTATTTTTAGTCTAAATAGTGTATTATCAGGCCAGATAATTATGAGTCTAGTTGCAATTATGTTAGCACTTACAGACCAAATTCCTTAATTTTTGTAGCTTATCCCAGATAATGATACAGTTCAAACTTATATGCACAAACTTATCTATCCCTTTTTCTGTTGTTATGGTGTCACCTCACACTGAGGGGATAGACAGGTTCTTTTGGGGATCCCTGGCAGAATGATGATGGCACTAAATCATAGTTACAATTAATGCTTTATTTTTTAACAGGATTAGTATAGCGCAGAATTTATGATTAGAATGGCACAGGTTTTCTACAAGCAGAATCAATATCGTACAATCTATAAGTAGCATAGTACAGCATTTATAATGCAACTTAACTTAGGAATTCTAATCGCTTAGACCCTAACTGACTTAATTTACAACTTCAAATCACCTAGACCATCTGAGAGGCAGGTCAGATCATAACACATGCTTTGTTGTATCAATATAGAAATCATATCTAGACTCAAAAATCATATAAAAGAATGCAAGCCACTCAATCGTTGCAGGAAGCAGAGGGTATTGGAGGCATACCTGGCTAGGTGGGTGTCACAGGTCTCTGTCCAGGAGCAGTTCCAGTCAACGTTCCCCACTTAGAAGTGGTAACTGCTTGATTTTATACACACCTGGTTGGCCAAGTGCCTGCGACATTCAAGGCTGGTAAGAAAGGGAATAATTGGCATGGCACCCAGGAATCTTGAGGCAAGTAGGGTGAGGAAGAAATCTGTTATGTCTACTTGGTTCACAGGACTTCAGGGCCTGAGAATAAGAGAAAAGTGAAGTAATATATAAATTGACTGCTTGTCTTTTCAAATAATGCTAGTTATGCTAACCAGGGGTCAGGTTCAAGGGGTACAGGTCACATATGGTCACTTTTATACTCCTTGGGTCCCAGGGTTGATGAAACCAATTTTCTTTAGGAAGAAGAGGCAGATCATAGAAAATGACCATCCCATGCTCTTTGCCAAGAGGATTGTGATGGTAATGTTAATGATTTCTTCCTCCTTATTTGGATCATATTGTGTTAATTTTTACAATTTTGATAGCACGATCTGCTTACTTGTTCTTTTCTTCAGTGGTTTGCAATTTGATATCATTCTGAATTTACTATATGTGTTATGTTTTAAATATTTTGGGTATTTGTTCTTTGTTCTCATTCTTGTGTCTATGTCTATGGTTTATTTCCTTCGCAAAATCGGACTATGAATAGATAACACTATCTTGTCTTGGACCATTGCACGTTGCAGACTGGTAGCTGCTGTTCACTTCTTAAAATTAAATAATTAGTCAGAGCCATACCTAATATAAATTATTTCCTCAGTAAATTTGGTAGTGTTTAATGATCTTCCCTAGTTACTATACACTTAGACATGTTTATCAGGTTATGTAGGTCTTGTAAATAACTGATAGCAACATAACTGATGGCACATGGTAAACTATTTCTTATTTTCTTGGAAGAATAAACATAATCATCTGAATCTGAAATTAATTTGGAAACTAATTTACTGAGAAAACTGTTGTAATAGGCTGGATTAGCTGCTACTTCTTAAACAAACAAACAAACACAAAAAAAACCCCAAACATTAAGTCTTTGAAGGTTGCTAGGACAAAGTGATAAACAAAGAAAATAAAGAATAGCGGTAGACATTATTATCTTATTCACTTATGTCTAAAATGAAGCAAATATCAGAATATGCTTTGTGGGAATTTTAATGAGTCATTAATGTGACTGAGATTCTATGTACCTTTTACTATCTTTGCTGAATGAGGAAATCTGAAAATTCTTCTCATATAAATCACATTTAAATCATAAAACATAAAATTCGTTCCTCCTAAAATTATGTTGAAAAACTGGAAGAAAAGGATTATGCCTGAAGGATGTCTGCAGACTTCCATGATTTTAACAGTTATTTAACTATGTTGTGTACTTTCTTCTGTCTCTGACTTCTACTAAGCTGTGCATTTGATTTGTTCCTATTAGACTCATCAACAGTATAGGAAAAATGTCAAATTTACAAAGATAAAATTAATTTAGTTGGGTACACAATCATTCATCTTAATTATGTCTGACATCTTCACCATTATATAAACAGTTTCCCAGAAGAAGAGAAACTCACATTCTGTCTCCTTTAGGAATCCTTCATTGAAGGAGACTAGTTATTTCAGTCCTCTGAAGAAGTTAATAGTGTAGTTGAAGCATCATGAAAAATAAAGAAAAATGACTTGTACTCATCAAGAATAGGAAAATAGCAGACTGTCATGCCACATAACCATAACTCCTAACACTGCTTTCTTGAAGACTACAGCACATAAGATCTTGAAGTGGAAGATGTATAAACCTTTAACAGAAGATGACTTTTTAAATACTTTCTGTCTTCACTGAAGTCAATGGCAGTTTGTCACTCAACTCAAAGAGGAACAATTTTAAATTTTTTTTTTTTTTTTAATTTCCTGTGAGATATATTTTGTTTTGGTCTTTTCCCCTCAAAGTTTAAGAACTTCATGTTAAAAATTTCCCAATTTTTGGAGGGTAGAAGTTCAAAAGATGATTTGAGTCTTAGAAAATACTGTTACACAACTATGTATATAGGATTCATAAGCATTAGACTACAAATTTTCTGTAAAAGTAACATATCCCTCAATACGGTTTCCAAAATAAAAATATTCAGAAGAGTAGTAGAATTAGGGAATAAAAACGTTATCTTCATGTACTGTCCTCAGCTCAGAGAAGATCATTGCTGAATCTGTATCTTACATAGAAAATCTCAAACTACAACTTGAACTACAACAAACATATCTCCTTCCTTAACCTTTCCCCACTTACTATTTCTGCAAAATGAAAAGTTTCAATAAAGGAAGATAAGTGTAAATGGTCTACAAACAATTTTGATTATTAAAAGATTGAGTGATTCTGAAATGACAAAATGTTGAAGCTAAATATGTCACTATCTCATGAGTAGATCAGCCATTTTTCTTTCTGTCTTTTCTCTTTATCTGTATGGGCTTTGAGGCAAAGATTTTCTCTTGACATGTAGACAAAATAAGGCTTCATCATTTGATCTGAGGAAAAACATTTGTAGTAGTATTGAGAATTATGATGATGCAGCTAAGACAGAGGGTCTGAACAACTTCAATGCCCTAATATAGATGACTATAATCAGAGGATTGGACTATATTTCAGTAACAATGCTGGCACTGTAGTTGCCAGCGAGCTCGTAACTGCCTCATTACCGATGTTTGACCCTTGTGATGAATATGCTCAGCCATTGTCAGATGACAGATTCAGATGGCAAGGGAACAAGCAAAATAATTACTTTCCTGAATTAAATTTTTCATCAGAATTGTAATTAAAAATAAAAATAAACAATGCCACTGGGACTTGAAAAAGCCTCAGCTAAGTGCCAAATTCTGATCTACTGTCAACTGAGTTGCTTTGGTTTCATAGTGAACTGAAATGTGATTTTTTTCCACCATCATATAGATATATATTTAACTTTCTTCACATATGATAATTCTAGTCAATAGTTTTATTGTGATATTCAAAACATTATTTCTGAGGGCAGGCTGACTCACTTAATGAATACTTACTTTTTTCCAAGTTGAAATAGTGTTTCATTCAAGAAGTGCCAAAACATTTAGTTATCTTTAAATGAATATTACATTTTCATTGTATTTCTTCTTTTTAACATATCATAACTCACAAAAGAGATATATGATAGTTCCAAAATTAAATGAGAATTTTCCTAATTATCAAAAATGTTTACATTGGGCTTAAATAATCTTTTCATATTTTTCTTTCCAGAAGTAAATACCTTGGTGTACCTATTTTAGTTTGACTATCACACAGAAAATGTCTACTTTTGCACACTTTTTCAGTGGTGACTTAGTACTTCAATGACTAATGAGAAAACTGACAGGTAATATGTCTTTCCCTTAGGTTGCTCAGGAAGATTAATAAAAAACAACAAGAACCACAACAAAAGAGCCTATAACAGATAATCAGTCAATTTTTGTTAGGCATTTGTATGGTTGTTAAATGGCAAGTTTCGGAAGCTGTGGATGGGCAAGGTTTTTGTTTTGTTGGGGTTTTTTTTGGTTTTTTTAAGAAAAAATACTGAAGCACAGGAGTTTGAAGCTGAAATTTAAAGCGGTTGTATCAACTGTTGAAATCTGGAATATTACCAATCTAAATGTTCTGTAACCATGTCTTGATTTGGAATTGGTATGGATATGAGAAAACCTGTATTTCATCTTCTTCTATATGGACAAACCTCAGTTCCCAAGAAAGGAAAAGTCTCACAGAAATACGGTTCAGGTAATCCAGTTTATGCCCCAAACTAAATGGCTAGGCAAGTAGTACCCAAAGACAAATGGTGGTGCACACTCAGTTGCTCCAGTTGAACATAGTCTTGGGAAAATGACATAAATAGGGATCTATATGTTTGATCTTCCTTTACTAGCAGTACAAGAATTCTGGACAACTACTTTAAGCTAGATGACTTCAGGGGGAACTAAAGCTAAGTGGGATGAATCATAAATCCATTCTCAGTTTATAGATAGCTCAAGATACAGGAAGTCCAAACCCCTCCTCATTAAATTAAGCTTCAACTTCCTATCCTGTCCTTATACTGTCCTTCCTCTTTATACTACCATATCTTTGAGACAAAGTGCATCTTATTGTATATTAACACAGTACATGGAACAATTAGGTCGCAATCTTGATAAGGACCTTGGTGTACAACAGTACTAAGAATTGTTAACCAAATGTAATCTTGAATGTTATCAGAGGTTAGCTTTTGAATGACTAAATAGCCCACCGAAAAGTACAAGTTCAAAAGGCAGCTTTGGGCTAACAAGAAATTCTACAACACATCAGACAGCTGAATTTTTGTTCTGTCACTTTTTAAAAAATTGAACCTGCCAAGATTTAATTGCATGTGTAGGTTAACACCTTCTGCAGACACTGTGTCTCTTACTAATGAATCAGAGGACACTTAGCATATGCTAACCTGTGTCAAGCCTGGTGTCTTTTTTATCCTTCTCTTTCTTTCCTGTAGAGTACAGATTAACTTGGCTTTGCTCTTTACAAGACTACACCAAAATAGATCCAGTGTGATGGCTTGTACTTTACTTTGACATCAAAGAAGAAAATGTATATTTGCAACCCCTAGTGATGATGTGATTACCTTTAGATTACATACTGCAAGCTATTAAAAATCAGAGAGAGGCAAAGAATTTCTAGAGTGATTCTCAACCAGAAAGCGTAATAAAGTCATAAATGTAACTTTGATTCTGTCTAGTCAGAAGTTCAAATTGTTCCTGCACTGAGGCTCCTAAAGGCTCCATTAAGGTTCCACTTAATTTAATAATCTCATGTTAATTTTTAAACTTTTCTTAATTGGAGCTCTCTTGCAGCTTGCTTACTTTTGCAGCTTGCTTGCTCCAGTTATAGAATTACGAATATTTCTTTCTTTAGATGTAGAAAATACACTATAAAAACACAAATACAGGTCCTCTGAGGAAAGGTTTGATGAGACATACAATGACCTACAGGTCTGTAAAACTAACATTTACTAGGTAAATTGGTAGATAAAGAACAGGATAGTTGTTATGTGAATAAATATAGAATACTCGAAGAAATCAGGACAGCTTTTGGAAACATGAAGTCTTACATCAGCAGCTTGAGAATAGGATCAATCCCACTGAAATCTTTTGTTAGATTACCAAAAGGATTTTGACAAGAAAAGAACCATAGAAAAATTTTAACAGGCATTAAATGAGAATGAAGGGCTTTGCATGGTTGCAAGATAAAAAATGGAACATAAGGATAAATGATCAGCTTTCACAGTGGAGAAATCTCACAAGGTCCACAACAAACTGTGCAAGGTATGCTGATGTGACCTTTGACAACAGTGAATTGTTGAAATTTCTGATGATAGTCTTATTCATGATAGTAAGTACAAGGGCTGTCTGTGAAAAATTATGAAAAGTTACAATAATACTGGTGGGCAATAATTTCATGAATAACTGAAACTCATTTAAAAAAATGTAAAAATATGCATTAATAAATAAACATATCACTTTGCACACAAAATGTTGAGTTCTGAGCTGACCACTGCGACTCAAGACACTGAGATTTTGGGGTTAAGATAAATTTTGCCATATGAACATTTGTTCAGTATTTAGTAGAAATAGAGAACAAGCAAAAAATTGTAATGTTAAAAATTATCTGAAACTAATAGAGAACTATTGTACCATAGTATAAAGAATTCATTCACTATAAGAATGCACATACTGAATTCCTAAATGTCAAAGAAGTTATACTAAAATGGGAAACTTCAGAAAACAAAATAAGGGAAAAATGTATGAAAATATTTCTGTGTGAGGAAGGGCTAAGACACAACTAAATAAACGTGAACTCTTCATTATGAACAAAATATGAGTAAAGGACTTGACCGAGCTACAGGATCAAGAGGGACATGGAAAATATGGGCAAGGAGGCATTGAGTGTAGGGATTGATTTTCTGTTATCAAGCTGTCTTCTCCCTGAGAATCTATACCTGTTAAAAGTTTAAAAAGTTTGGTGGATACCTAACAATGAATTAAAAAAAAAAAAAAATCACAGAACCTCTGAAGTTTGAAGGGATCCCTGGAGATTGCCTAGTTCAACATCCTTGCTCAAGCAAGGTCAGCTACAGCATGTTGCTGAGCACCACAGATGAATACTCCACAACCTTTTCAGGCAATCTGTTCCAGTGTTCGATCACGCTCATAGTATTTTTTTTTTCTTATGCTTATTTGGAATTACCTGTCTTTCCAGTTGTGTTTGTGGCCTCTTTTCCTGACACTGGAAACCACTGAGAAGAGTCTGGATCCATCTTTTTTACCTCATCCCATCATGTATTTACACATATTGATAAGTCTCCCTACTGAGACTTCTCCAGGTTTAACAGACCGAGCTCACTCAGACTGTCCCCATATTACAGATGCTCCAGTCTTCATCATCTTTGTGGTCCTTTGCTGGACAAATTCCAGCATGTACATGTCATTTTCACACAGGGGTGGTCCCAGCACTCCAGGTGTATCTCACCAGTACTGAGTAAAAGTGAAGGATCACTTCCCTTGACTTGCCTTGACTTGGCCACTGAGTGCACAGAGAGTTACTAAACAGATACAAATGGCATCTCACTTAGGACAGTTCTGTACATGAGGTAACAGGCCACCATAACAGTATGATTTATGATACTGATGCATGATGATCACATCGGTGTTAACAGGAAGCCAAAAGTTCACTTAGCACTCAGCCCAGGAATTCCTGTACAGGCTAAGTAACAAGTTTGATTAATTTACCCCCATGTCAGTGTTAATTGGAATTTGTGATGCCATAGGATATTAGTGGTATCAGGAAGGCTAACAATTGTGACTTGGAACTGATGGGAGAACTGTTCCCTTGTGAAGCAGAACCTGAAGGCCAGGAACACTACCTTAGGCATCTCAAATGGCGTTAGACAACTATGTGTGGGCTGCCGAGTCATCACAGATGAGTTCATCCTCAATTTATGTGTTTTCTGGCAACAATCCTTGTCCTTCATATTACTGCTTTCATATTACAGAAGGTTGCAAAAGACAATATATACTTAAATGGAAACAAACCAAACCTTTTCATTATCTTGACTTTGTTGGCGCAACATACTCATAATTGACAGGAGATAATACCATAGAAAGACTTTGAATTTCTTTGGAGGAATACTTGCTTCTGTCTGGATAAAAATGTCCAAAAAAGCTATGTGTGTTTTTGTCAAGGTTTTCAGCTTTATACTGGCACAGAAGTTTCAACATGCACCTCTATTAGTCCTAATTCAGAGGAGATGATTGTTCAGAAGTTCGATAGTTCTGTCACCAATACAGACTTCAACAGTCATCCATCAGAGTCATGGAATGACAAAGGAATTGTGTCCACTGTGATTATAGATTATTTTACAGATTAGATAACAATTATGTTTTTTTATGACAGTCACTTCTATTTTATCAAGTTAACAACTTCTGGATTTGGTATGTCATTACTAGAATTTTTCTTTGGTTTTCTTTTACTTCTTTTTTGGCTTTTATTTTCAAGTAGAGGGTTTCAATCCAGACATGAAGTATACCAATGCTATATAGGTTTAAGTCTCATACTTTACAAGTGTAACACGTAAATTTGTTAGGATCTACTGATACATGTGTACTAACATTAGTAAGATCAATTAAAATAAAAATACTAGTAATATTTTATGATCATACTAATTTAATTCAATACCACTCTGCACAAATTTTTTTCTCTTTAAGGAACTGTAAAGTAGTTTTATATAGTGCCATAGTGCTGCCAATTTCTGCCAATGTACAGAAACTCCTTAGTTTGAAGACAAAAGAATAATTTGGTTCTGCTTTAAAAAGGGTAATTTGGAGAGTCCTGAAATTATTACCCTCTCCTGACATTGTCTGTCCGCAAAATTTTAGTCTACGTTGACTTGCCACAGCTAGCTACCTGATTTTTCTTCAAGGGAGAAGTTCTTGTCCTCAAAATCTTAATCAAAAATATTATAAAAGCAAATAAAGAGATTAGCTCTAAGCATGCTACTTAATCTCTATAATTACTTTGAGGTGGTTCATAAGATATTTCAGACTAACCAAAGATGATTTCAATTAAATTTCCTATATTTTCTACAATTCACTGAGAGTATATAAGAACAAAAAAGGAAATAAATCAAAAAACCAAACCCCTTCTACATACTCAATTTTAGAAATCTGAGATTTTGGTTTTTTTGGAAGGGTCCATAAATGTTCTAACAGAGACTGTTTTTGAAGTGACAAAGCAACACTGGTTGTTGGAGTTTATTTCATCCACTTTTTCCCACTCTTTCAAAATTGCTTTGTTGCTGGCAAGTCAGTTTGGAGGCAGCATGATGAAATGGACTGTGAATTAGCTGCAGAATAAGTATTCTCAATTTTTCTATGTCACTGACTGCTTTGAGCCAGTAATTGAAGGTCCTGGGGCCAGATTCTGGTCTTGTTCACACCATCCGAAGTTATGGACAATTTTATTCAATGAAGTCAACAGGTATCTGGACCTCTGCATTTTAGCTTTTCATAAAATAAAATAAAATAAAATAAAATAAAATAAAATAAAATAAAATAAAATAAAATAAAATAAAATAAAAAATCATAACGTTTATTGACCAATCTCCAAGACTGTTGCAAGAAATAATCTATCAATACCTTTAACATGCCTTGGAGTTACTTATTATTCCTGGAGGATTTTGGGGGGCAATTTTATTATATCACAACACCTGCACTGTGAACCCTCAGTGTAATCAATGTAGCAAAACTGGCATGTAACTGAAGGGTATGAACACAGTAGGAAAGAAAAGAGATTGTTTAACATTAAACTAGATAACATTGAACAAAGGAAAGAATACATTGACTCTAAGGAAACATTACAGAAGACAGGACACCCTTTCAGACTATGAAACAGCCTATCTGGACAGTTGTCACACATCATTGTATATTTGAGTTTTTAAAAGCTAACTTCTAACATATCCTTAAGAAACGAGTAAGAGCAGAAAAAATGGAAAAGATAATTAAAGGTTAGAAAACAGTACTTGATTAGTGTTAATCCTGATATAACTCAGATAAAACCCCTGCCTAATGAAAGAGTGCAATAAAAAGAGTACATGGGAGAGGACTCTCAGCTGTTAGGTAGCTCTGTTAGTACTCATTTGACCAATGTAAAACCATGTCCTAACAAAAACTCAGAGAGTCTTCTCCTCAGAAGTTCCACCATAATTCCATATTCAAGCACATTCCATGCTAAAATGTGATGAACTGAAGCACTGAAGTAAAGAGGAAACAAAAAAATGTCATTGGTTTTAGAGGGTTTTGTGTCCTTCCTGTGATGTGTGAACAGCAAAACACACCTGTACTTCTTTTCTGTTGATTTCAGCAGACTGAGTTTTGATTTAAGTGTTTGCTGCCCATCATCATTTAAATATACTTATCATTACCATTTAAGTAATGTTAAAACAATCCTGATGACTGGATATTTTGACATTATTTAGTACAAGTCCCCTATGATACAGTAAGTAGGAGTGGGACTGTGAATTCTAATTTTAGAGTGCATTGTCTATATGAGTCACTTCATTTTCTGTCACAATCTCTGTATATATAAAAGAGCATTAATGAATTTCATCTACTTTCAAGGAGGATAATAGATAAGAATTCCATATTACCCACAATAAGTTATTTAAAATACAATAGATTTTGTGATATTATAACAAAACTCTTCTTTTCATTACATGAATAAAAGAAAAAGGAAAAACCCAAAGAAATATTTAGACTTTTATAATCATTAAAAACCCTTTAATCAAATTAGGCTGGTTCTTCCTACTACAGACCAGATCTAAGTCCAAATGACAAGTAGTAGGCAAATTAGAACATTGAGAAAATTAGTAAGGAGACTGTCAGTTATTTCACAGATGAAATGGTGAATATAGTGATAGTCTGAGAATGCCTAGATCTCATGTTTCAAATTACTTATTAGGCACAAAATGTTCCTTGCTTAACTCAGTCTTTTGTTAGTTAGGACTGTGTAATACAGTGATAGATTTTAAAATCTGTGATGAGAAACAGAATACTATCACCCAATTTGTGACTTAAAATATGTACAAACCAATTACAGTTTTCTTTGTGTATATAATTTAATTTACAATAGAGAAGTAACAATGCTAATTTTCCAATTAAAAAGATCAAAATGGAAGATATTTGAATAAAAAAACCTTAGAATATAAATGCAGATATCACTAGAGATCATATAAATTATAAATGAAAATTCACTGAAATATATAATATGACCTATTAATTTTGTATACTTCTATAGGAGCAAATTCTACAAATTTTATAAAATCTAAACATTGTTTTATGCAGCTTCAACTTTCATTGAAATGTTTAATTCTATTTTTAATCTACTTTCAAAGCAAATATAAGTGTGTTTTAAGCTGAGAGCAAACCAAGAAGGATTATATTAAATAAGCTATTGTTTCTGCAAATTGTCTATGATCAGAATCTTAAAACCTTAATGCTAATAAGGAACTAATAAAAAAAAATCGAGATAGATTTATTATTTGAGGAAACTTCACTGTGCTTAAGAAAAATGCAATTCATAATACAGTCATACATTTGAATATGCAAATATTAATGTCTATTAGTTGCCAAATTTTTCAATAATAAATAAAATATAACTATGGTTTATTAATATGCCTGTCTTTTTCTTTGATACTTGTGTGCCTAGTAGAGTTAGTGCTGCAATAATTCCACTTAACCCATTTTTTGTGATGGAATATGAATGAATAATTTTCCTCCTCTTTTTAAGGAATGGACTGAATCAAGTAGAATAAGATGGTTCCAGGAACTGTGAAAATGAGCCAGCTTTAAAATCCTCTAATAATATTAGACTGTGAAAACTTTCATTACCTTGATGAGTTGTGGAAGATTCAGATATTACCAGTGAAGGTAAGAGAAAATACCTGTGCATGGGTCTTATGGTCTAGTCCAGGAATATTCTGCTGAGAGACAATGGAAAGTATAAATGCTACACTTTAATCCCTGAAGCTAATTCATGTGAATGAAAAACATTGTATGACAAAGCACGTCAGTGCTTGCTTGAAGAAAGCTACTATGTTAAATCATAAAACCAAAAGCGTTTTGTTAGTAGAAGGAATTGTGTTTTAGCCTAATGTGTGATCTGTACTGTGAACAAAACTATTTATTAAAATCAGGAGAAATAGTAGATGTGGATAAGAGAAAAAAATTCTTAACTGGTAGACGGTGAAGTAATTTACTGGCTACTATAGCAACTTTAGCTTATTATCGTGGTCAGAACAAATTTGATTATACTGAAAATGCAAGAACATTGAATGAGCTCACATGTATGGGGTGTAATGAAAACACTATTTCTTTCTGTTACGTGGATTTTAAGCATAAAAAAGAGGCAACAATTGACTTACTTCTAATATACAGTGATAGTTTAGATTTTAGAGACTAATTTCCTATCTGGACTGGAAACCTATGAGACCAGTTTTAGCTTAGAGGGGAATTTTCTCTAGAAGAATGAACCTTTGAAAAGAGGGCTTCAGTGAAGAATACTGATATTATTTTTATCTATAAAGCCTAGGAGAAGGAACAAGAAGTTGAGATTTTTATTTTCTGCCAGAGGTTTGTTTTTTTGGTTTTATTTTTTAAACATTGGAGGATGGTCAAAATCTTCTTTTTGGAATGTTACACAGACAGTGGGTAGGCAGCTATGATGAGGTGCTTAAACCTCCTACTGGGAGATGTAATAATGATGATACAGCTTTGTCCCTCAGTTAGATATCTGCTTGTAAACAAGCAGGTGTGGGATTGAAAATAAGTGATGAGCTGGAGAAAAGATGACTCAGGTTTTAGTCAGAGCATTAAAGTTTGTGGAACAAACTAAGAGGGACAGAATGATGCAAGCCTGTAATTTTGGAAATGGAACGATGCCTTTAAACTGGAATGGGAACACATACAAAGAAATTCAAGTGAAGGAGAAAGCTTGAGATTGATTTTTTGACGAATTATATTGTTATTTTTATTCCCCAGTGGAGGCTGAGTGAAGGAATAGAGAACCATGGACACTTCCTATGGCTTTTTTCCAGGACAGATTCCATGAATGAATCTATGAATTTTGAGCCACTCCCACTGAATTTTGAGGACCCACAAATTCCAGATATATCTAAATCGTTTTCTGAAGAAAATGAGCTGTAGATAACAGTCATTTTTGTGGAGATGAATTGGTCTTCCAAATCCATTTGTACTGAATCAGTCTTTTGAGTCAGACCACTTGTATTGAGTCACATTATTGTAATGAAGTGGGGTTTCTCACTAATATAGCTTTTACTTTTTTTACCCCTTGTTGTGGTTTCACTTAGACTAGCAGTAAATACCACTCAGACTCACTCACCTTCCTCCCCAGTGCCCCCCTTGAGGAGGAGAGTTGGAGGAAATGACAAGGACGCTCATAAAGTTGAGATAAGAACTATTTAATTATTGAATATAAATGAAAATTATAGTGATGCTACTAATGAGTAATTAAAATAATAGAAAACAGAATATATGATTCAATTGCTCACCACTCACCAACCAACACACAGCCAGATCCTGAGTAGCCAGATCCTGAGTCTGAGCCCCAGGGCAACAACATGACTGGGAAGGGGGGTGGGAAGACAGCTGATCCACCCAACACCCTAAGGAATGAACCTGCCCCACTGCTAACAACTGTGCCAAGAGTTAGCAGCTAATGACCCAGCTATCAAGCTAGCCCAAATTCCTAATGATCCCCTCCTGCCCTCCGGCCACTTCCCACCTCAGAACTGCCCATGTGCACTAAGCCTGGTGTGCTGTCATGGTTTAACAGGTACCATGGAATGAAACACTCCCTTGGTCACTCTGGGCTAGCTGACAGCACAGCGAATAAAAGCAGTTGTTTCCTGCCTGAAACCAGCACAGCCCTCCACAGTTTGGAAAAAATGGTTTTAGAGATCAAAGTATTTTTCATGCTGTGATTTGGCAGATGATAGACCAGGCTTATCTCTATTAGTAAAGCAGAGCATTATTGATTCATAAAATAAGTGGTGAAACTGAAAAAAAAATACTGTCACTGTTGAGATGACCTTATAAATTATGTCTACATATCTAAGTGTTTTTCTCTCCCTAAAACCATTACATTTTTGATGGATTAGTCTTTGAATATTTTCTTTGTCTCTACTTTATTTGAAGTCTTGTATGTGACTGTATGGTAACTAGTAGCTGTACTTTATGTAGTATAAAATCCTATCAAATAAATGAATATTTAAACTTTTCCTTACGTAGATATCTCTCACAACTAGAAATATAGCACTTACGCACATACAAATCTTACTATTCTAGTGCATTAACTTGGCTTATAAAAGGACTTTTAAAAAACAATGAGAACCAGTAGACTTTAGGTTTCTGTGGGGTTACTTTAATATATGTGAGAGGCCAGTCCTGTAAAATATGCTTCATTGTCTAGGGTTTTCAACAGTAGTCCACTCAGCTTTAAGCCTTGTTTAGTCAATAAACAAAGTATTGATTAAAAGATGGGGGTTTTTTTGTTTGTTTTGTTGGGTTTTTTTTGTGTGTGTGTAGCAAAGCAATATTGGATAATAACAGGTTCCTGCTGTTATATCCTGATAAGGATATCACTTTACCTTTAAACTAAATTTCCTTAACACAGGCTGCTTTAAAGTCAATATGATTTTAAATCTTCTATATAATTGTAACTATAAACTGTTGGATATAAATATGTATCCAAACACAATCATGGTAGATGTAAATTGTTTTACCATCAATGACCCATGGACAAATACCAGTGCACTCAATGACCTGTAAATCAATATTGGCTTTATATTCATTAGATGATACTATTTTACAGACATTGCGGTGAGCATTAGATGGTGATACTTCTTGTATTGCATTAGTGGCTTATACTTAAAGATTATACAACATAAATCCCATTTAAAATTCAGCCTATCTGTACTTTGATACATTGTAGACACAAAGTAAGTTTTGTATTTCTGAAATACTAAAATTTATACAGGCATAAGTGTCAGTATGGTGGCTGTAATCCTTTTATAAATTAATCTGCGGGCAAATAAAGCTAAATCTAGCAGTTAACAATCATACATTTGAAATTAATTAACTAAATAACAGTTGTGGATGAATCAGAAGTGTTCTGTATAGAAGTACAGTTGAGTGGGAAAATTGTATTGCACTGTTTTAATGGTGATTGCTCAATATTTCACTTATCCAGACATAACTATATTTTGTGGTTTTGGGTTTGGTGGGTTTTTTTGTTTTGTTTTTCTTTGGTTTTTTTTTGTACAACTGATGGGTACAGTGACTGCGTAATCTTGATCAGAAAGACATTAAAAATCTGTGTGGGCAGTATAACATTAGTAAGCTTTGGTACAACAGAAACTTATGTATGAGTTTCAAGGTTGGACACAGATACTATCTTTTTTTAATGAACACATCTCCTGATATCCAGTCTAAATCTACCCTCTTTCAGTTTAAACCCATTACCCCTTGTCCTGTCACTACAGGCCCTTGTAAAGAGTTCCCTCCCAGCTTTCTTGTTGGCCCCTTCAGGTACTGGAAGATGCTATAAGGTCTCCCTGGAGCTTTCTCTTTTCCAGACTGAACAAGCCCAAATCTCTCAGCCTTTTTTCATCTTTGTGGCCTCTTCTAGACTCACTCCAGAGGTCCACATCCTTCTTATGTTGGGCCATAAGGGAAGTGGGAAGTAGCAACTATTTCTTGGAACATAAAACTGGATGGGAATAACGGGAGAGTCAACAGATTTTGCCATTGGATCCAACGCAAAATATGTGGGTGAGTGACTTCAGGAACTTTTGTTGCCAGCTGGACTTAAACCATGATAAGGTTTTTGGTTTGGTTTGGTTTGGTTTTTTTTTTTTTTTTTTTTTTTTTTTTTTTTTTGTGTGTGTGTGTGTGGTTTGTTTTGTTTTGTTTTTGTTAGGCAACTATTTCAGTCTGCATGTTTTTATAGCTATTTGTTTGATCTTATAATAGTACTAATATTTAATTATTTATTTCAAATAGTTTCTTTTCATCAGAATCACTGAATGGTTGAGTCTGGAAGGGACATCCGGAAATCATCTTGTCCAACCCCCTGCTAAAGTAGGGCTACCTAAAGAAAGTTACTCAGGACCATGTCCAGTTTGCTTGTGAATGTCTCCAAGGACTGAGATTCCTCAATCTCTCTGGGCCCATTTTATGCCCATTGCACCTTGTCTTGTCATGGAACAACACCAAAAAGACCCTGACTCCATCTTTTTACTTCTTCCCTTTAGGTATTTATACACATTAGAAAGATTTTCCATGAACCTTCTCTTCTCTAGTGAGAAAAACATGTACCTGGCCTGTGTTTGTACAGATTATTTGTCCCATCTCAACATTTGTTTGTTGCACTAAACAAGCAAAGATATTTTAACCTATCTTTTTAAAAGAAATATTCTATTCAGTTTATCTTCCTAATAGATCTCCTTCCTGTGTGTTCCATAAACTTAGTTTATCAAACTTGCATAAAATATTTCAGATGAGAGCATTTTTCCTAATTCTTTGTCTTTATTCAGAAGTATTAACTATAAATTCCTGCCTGATATTTGTCTAATCTGTTCTTAAAAAGCATCCTGTCCTAACGATTCCTCACCCAGCCTTCTCCAGAGGTTACAAGACCTTCCAGCCCAGTGACTGGAAGTTCTAAATAAAAGTTTCAATAGGGTAATTTAAAATATCCTCTAGTTTACCCACAAGGGATATAGTAAACCGTTTCTTCCTCTTGTCCAGGTTAGTGAAATTTATACCTTTTTGCAAGCCTGTGTCACTACTTAGGCAGTTCAACAGTTAATATACACTACTAACCAGCATATGAACTTTAAACCTAGAGAAATTTTTATTTCTTCATTAATCATTCTTATCTTTAAACAGTGGTCCCTGTACTTGAAGTATCAGGCTCTTAAGATTGAAGAAATTCCTGCAGCTCACTTCTCTTAATGATGGAATAATTTCAGCAAGGATGCATAAATTACATTATGAAAATAACAGCAACAGCAACACTTTATTCTTATACTTTCATGTTTGGTCCACTCTAGTAAATAGTAGTGTGAATTTAATATGAGAAGTCACAGAGAAAGTGATGTTTTCTTTAAAGATTTGTCAAAGAATTAACATGAAAGAAGACAAAGTCAGAATAAGTACAAATTCAAAGTGGTTATCATATTGAGGCATTTTCCCAGATTTTTTCAGTACTGTGTAAACTGCTGTGTCACCATCTCCCTTTCCTCATACTATGTACTCCTTACAGAATCAGATTGTCTTTCCAGAATTCCTTATGCATTCTTAATTTCTTTTGTTAGGTAAGACCAGAGTCTGTCTGAGAACCTGAAACTGTCTTGCTCAAGTGGGCTGGATTAGTTTTTACTCTGTTTCAGATCTTGCTTTTAGAAGAAATATATTAGATTGTAGTACAGAGAGCCAACACATTATTCACTTCAGTGTTTACGATAATTTCTCTGATATACCCTTACAGAAAAAAAAAAAAAAAAACCCAACCAAAAAACACCATAAAATATTTGATTTTCTGAACTACTGGTTTGGGGTTTTTTAGATAATTAGAAATACTAAGTCTGAAACTATTCATCTGTGATGTGGTTCGTCCATCTTTTCTCTTCATTTTCTTTCTTATCTGTATCTTCTTGTTTACACTCTTTCCCTTACTTAAAATAAAATAAAATAAAAAAATCTCAGTGTTGCATTGTTATTTCTGATTCAACTCATGCATTTAAAAAATGCAGTGTTTAAAAAAAGGAAACATTTAAAAAGGGGAAAGTAGGCACTTAATCTTCATCTTTATTAGTTAAGCAGTGAGAGGACTTGGCATAGGGGTGCATCTTAATACTCTGTCATCAGTTTTTAAGATGGTTCCTTATACAGTTTCAGCCTAGGTTGACATGGACTCTTCTGAAGAAATCTGGGCATGGTTTGGGAGTTAGCTGAGTCTAGGGATCATTCCCAAAAGGTAGTTTGCCTATGGCCATCCTGATCTGAAGAGTAAAAAAATTTAACAGTATGTCTGTAAGGTGTTTCTAGGCTTGTGGGTCAGAATATAGTCCTGGCATTGTTTGTAAGTATAGATTTAAATTTTTCCCCCACTCAAACTACAGTATACATCTCAAAGTTTCTTCCTAAAAAAGCTGCCCCTATTGTTCCAGGGACATTTATGTTCATCTCAAAGCTATGTACTCTTCCTTCTCTTATTTTATCTGAAGCCTCATCACAACCTACCTAATCACACATAATATAAAGGTACATGCATGTGCTTCTTTCTCTATCCCAGATCAAGTCTGCTTACTAACTTAACTATCATGAGAACAGTTGCTTGGGGTGTGGAACTCACATATAAGATCATTCAACTTCCTAAGCAGACAGCTTCCCGTGTCCAAGAAGTTCTGCCTCAGTTTACACCAGTAGGTTATTAGCTCTCCCTAGAAGAAGAAATAATGTCTTCTGTTTTACCAGTATTATCAAGTATTCAGTGGAGCAAGTACTGAAATGCAGAATATCTTCCTGAAGACTGATAATTTAAAAATGTTCTGTAGAGTCATTTGAGTAATTCCCTTTCTTCTCCTTCTTTACCCAACAAATAATTAGATCAGTTTCTTGAAACCAAAGATCCAGTTTTCATACACCATAGACTAGTTGCTCTTTTTTTTTTTTTTTCCAGAAAAACAAACCAACCAACCTAAAAACCCCCATGCTATCCAAACCCAAGGATAAGAAGCCTTTTTAAAATTAAGATTCTACAAAACCCAATTCATTTGATATGTAGAGGTTGGTGCCAAGGGACAATGTCAGTCATCACTGAGTTTAAATTATGTTATTATGTTTTGTTTAGAAACCAAGAAGAAGTAGTCTCATTACTTTTTTTTTTTTTTTTTTTTTTTTGGTGTGTGTGTGTTTGTGTAATAACTTCATGGAATCTCAGCACATCAAAGATCTGAAGGCAATATAAAAGGTACAATAATGAAAAATGATACCTCATTGTAAGAATCTGACATTATTAAAACACTCTTCCATTTTTACCAATATAAAATTTTTTGTTCTCTCCATAGAAAAACAATCCTGACATTATTCTTCTGCTTTGTTCTCTGTAGTAGTATGCTATTTATTTTGTCCCTCACACATGAAGTTATTTAATTATATTAGATGACAGATGAGAGGGTGGGAGACCTGATACTATACTGTCTGAAAGTTGTTCTAGGATACAGGAAGCTACTAGAATATCTTCCAAAAGAAGATTCGTCATGTTGGAAAGTCCTGTGCAAATTGCACAGAAAGGAACAGATTATTCATTGAAAGAACACATGTATGTGGAGATAGGTTCCTGTATCTCTCATGTCCACATTGTGTTGGTACTAGTTCCATTTGTTCTTTGCAACCTTGCTTCAATTCTGTAATGCAGTCTATCTGTGTCTTTTAAGAATGGGAAAGGAAAAAGGATTTCCCAGGTAATAGTAGTCTCTCCATTTTCTTGTATTTCTTAAAATAGTCCAAGATCCTCAATTTGTTCTGCTATATCTGAAACTCTTTTAGAAACCATCCCTGACTGTTCTGTTCTACAATGGAAATCATGGTTACACCTTCATGACCCAGTCTCAGACAACAAAATGTTACACTATCCCTACACCAACCATTATCTCTCAAAATATGCACTGTGTAGCAGAAGATGTAATAGAATACAAACAGACAGAGGACAAACTATAAAATAGTGTTGGCTTGCTTTTAGACCATGTCTGCTCATCATCTGCTTAAGAAAGCTAGGATTGACAGTGATAATAAATATATATTTAGCAACTACTGACCACCCTGTTAGAGGACAATTGTAACAGATCTGAATGGCTCCACAACAGTGTACCTGCCAGTATATTTAGTGTTTTTTACTCACAGAAAAGGCTAATGGTCATTTGTTATCTTTGGAAAGACAGACTGATCTTTTATATAGGACAATGAATTTGGAACCAGTCTTATTTTAACAAGGACAATGAACCATGAAATTGGGCAGAGATATCTGTGAATCAGTGTAGCTCACACAGAAATAAAGAGCCCAGTACTGGACAGCAAAATTGTTTGTGATTTTTTTTTTTTTAAATCCTCATTCCTTCTATTGCCTGCTATGCCTACAGGCATTGTTGACTTTCAAGTTTTTTACACGTATTATTCAAAAATTTTAAGAGCTTTTATATCTGAAGTCTTGACCGTTATCTTCATCATAGTTGTTCTGTAAGAGAGAAAAAAAATAAAGTAAAGAAATATTATGGTGCTAATCTTGGACCCCATTTCTATTCAGATATTAATTTTGTATTTCATATTTTCCCTCCTCATCTTATATATCTTTTTCTGTCCTTATGTTTTCTCCATGTAATCTTCTTGAGACATGCAGATCCCATGGCTTCCTAATTTCACTGTTTATTTCCTGCAGGAAAATATAAGGTTAAGTGCTTTCCAGAGTCTGGAAACAGAGAAGCCAGATGGCCATTTGAGCAGAGAGAATATCTGATGGCTACCTGCCTATCTGTTAGCTGTAGAAAGTGACTCCAGTGTACTATAGTGGATACTCAGTGGAGCAGAGTCAAGAGCAGAGCTTTAACACCACAATGAGGTACCAGATGAGATGCTGACAAAACCAATAATGTCAGCCATTTGTCCAATATGTCCTATTTCCTCAAGTGAAAATAAAAATTCAGCAAAGGTTGATAATTTGTTGAGCCCTGCAGCCAGTATGGATTTTGGTTTTGTTTTGTTATTAGTTTTACTACTCAGGTTCATCAGCTGACTTCTCCTGTGTCTCTGCTTTTGTTTAGTTTTGGTGCTTTTTGGGTTGGTTTTGTTTCCAAATGAGACAAAATAAAAGCAAATTACAGCCCTACTATTAATCATATTTTTCAGAATGCTACATCAGCATCTAAAGGTGGACAGCAAACTATCAGAGAAGATGAAGATAGGGGACCTCTCTTCACAGATTGAAGTAGGATTTGATTGTCTTTTCTAGTAAAAATAATAATATATACTTAGAAGAAAAAATCTAGAAAAAATCACTATCTGACTTCGCTTCCATGTGAAAATGCCTGTTCTTCCTTGTGCAATTGATATCTAAGGTAAATGTGGTAGGGTTTTTTTCTTTGTTTTTGGGTTTTTGTGTGTGTGTGTTTTGCCTAATGTTACGTGAATTTAAAAGCTTTTTTCCCGACTCATTCCATGCTTTGGGTTTTGTGGGCTTTCTTTCCTTGCATTTTCTTTGTTTAAGTTGTTAAAGTTGTTAATGTGGTTGAAAATCCATATGAAAATAAAATTATTTTCCTTACTTTTCATGATGAATTAAGGCATTACTGATATTCCTGAGACACAAGGAAGTAACATTGGGTTAGTTGAGTATTTTCTGTTTAAGTAAGTGCAACATGAAAAATATCACTTTTATCCAATATAAAACATGTTTTCCATAATTCTTGGAGCACGAACAAGAGTTACACAGAACTGAGCAATCAATCTTTATGGACATCTGATCACAATCAAAAGTGGCAAAAAGGAAGGATCTTGTTTAACTACAAGAACAAATTCTTTGAGCAATTTCTCTGGACTTTGTTCATGAAGTATTCCTCCTGGTAGATCTTGAGGAAATATGAGAGAAATCTTGGAAGAAATATATAAAAAAAAAGAAAACCATGTCATAGGTTTAGAGTGAGCAGTAAGAAGACAGTAGTGAATTAAGCAAAATTAGATTTAATAGGGTGTCTGACATAAATACCATACAGTACTGTGCTTATCATTAGTGCAGACAGCATCTGTTTTAACAGAAGACGGTGTATTTTAACACTTCCACGTATATATTTGGGAGGCTGCAAATACAGATGCAAGAAAAGGTTCCATCTTATTGATATGTGTCACAATTTCTGTATGTGATATTTAAGAAAAAAAAACAACATTGCTTAGTGAGCATTATATTACATTCATATTTTCCTGATTGTCTTCCTCAATAGTTCAGAAACTTCAGCAACACCTGTATCACTCTAACTGAGATCCCTGTTGTTGACATGTTTTCAATGGGAATGCAAAGACAGCTTGTAATGACCTGAACAGAAGTTCCTGGTAGAGTTGCATGAAATCTGGTGGAACAATCAAGGCCTTCTAATATCCAGCTCTGCAAATATGAGACTACTGGAGAAAAGAGATTTTTAGGGGAGAGGAAGCCATATGCAGGAGAAAGGAAGGATCAAATCAAGGGCAGTCAGAAATCTGGCTATTTGGTGGTGATTATGCACACACAACCAATTATTCAACATCAGAACAGCTGTATAAATAAAGTGACTTATGATAGACTGGTCTACAGGCATTTTTACTGTTCTTCCTGCTAGTTACAGAGACCTTTTCTTTGGCACAAATCAGTGGCATTCTTGTGGTTTTATCTATATCTGTAATTAGGAAATTTTTACATTGCTAATCAAAAGTAAGAGCTGGATAGTTTCTCAGTGTGGGTATTGTGGGTTGACCTTGGCTGATCACCAGGTGTCTGCCAAGCTGCTTTCTCATGCTTGCCCCCCTCAACAGGACACAGGGAGAGAATACGGTGGAAATGTTTATAGGTTGACATAGGGATAGGAAGATCATTGTCGTGGTTTCACGACTAGCCTACTCTACCACTCCGCCCCCCCTCCCCGGTTCCTGGTGAGGAAGGATCAGAGGAACAAACCAAGGAAAAGCCCGTAGGAGTTGAAATAAGAACTATGTAATTATATAAATGAAACTTAGGGAGTTACAAATAATGCTAGTGCTAATAAGTAATTTAAGGAACGGTGGAAGAGGGTAGAACAAATGATACAGGATCCCACCCCAAGAAGGGAAAAAAGGAAAGAAAAAAAACCCACCCGAAAGAAGCAACCCCCCCACGAAACCGCCTGGGGGCTGAGAGAGTAAGAGAGAGGGGAAAAAAACCTTTCAAACCCCGACTCCTAGGCCGATCTGCCCGGCAAGACGCTGGCTTTGCCCGGAGCACCAACCACTCATCACGAGGTCCCACAACAAACAAACCCCCAGCCCCCTCGGCCGGAAGCCCCCTCAGACCCTTTCGCTTCCCAGGGTCGTGTCCAACCACAAGCCTTTCCACCCATATCCCCATCCCCTCTCCGCCGGTCCTGCAGTGCCGCAGGCCCTGGGCTGGCACCACCTATGCAGCTTGATGTGTTAGGGGGTGAAGCAAAACATAGACTAGCTGGTGCAAAGCTAAGACAATCATTTGTCAATGTCTTAGTCTATATTTTACACCAGTTAGTTAGTCTATATTTTGCTTCACTCCATAATACATAAAGCTGAGTGGGTGGTGCCCAACGTGGAGCACGAAAGAGTTGAGATAAGGAACAGATTATAGTGTGTGATAAGCCCTGCATTAAAATGTACCTGTGGCTTCTCAAAGCTCTGAGTTTGGGGCTTTTCAAGCTGCTGACCGAATGACAGGATCTGCTCCTGCATGTGCTAGTGATTATCCTGATTTTTTATGTGCAAGCCAGGCTGAGGGGGTTGGTCAGACAGTTCTGTGTGCTGCTGACGCTGGCAGGGATAATCTACCTCTATCTGTACTTAATACTGTTGGCCCCCTGGTACATTGTGAGTTATCTCCTCGAGGTTTTCCACATTTACACCTCTCCCTTTCTCCCCTCAGGGACACAGCCGACAGAGGAGAGGTTATTTGGTGCTGGAGTGAATGTGGAAAAATGTTTTCAATTTTTTCCCTCTCCTCTCGGTCCGATGGCAAAGGCATATGAGCTTTTTGGAAATTTTTCATGTGGCTGGGGTGACCTGTGGCTAGGGATCAGCTTGCTAGTAAATGTTTTAGTGGCTTTGGGTAAAGTTAAGGAAATGTTTGGGAGTGCTGCCCCCACCATTTCCAGGGCCCAAGGCAGACGCAGGGTCAGTGCAGTCACCCGAGCTGCTTTAATGCGCAAGGGGGCATCACAGAGCCGCGCTGGGAGCAAGTTGGTAACTCGAGCCCGGACGGCTCCAGTGTCCACGCCGGCACCAGTGTCCGCACCAGCTCGTGTGTCCACGCCACAAGCCAGCACACCTGCATCACTGCCTTCAACGCCCGCATCATCACCTTCAATGCGTGCACCACAATCTACCACATCACCCTTCACTATGCCTGCATCAATGGCAACATCCTCCACTACAACCAGTTTGTCTTCTCCCCCAACCAGCTCACTTTCTGCAGCAGCTTCACTTCCTCAATCTTTTGTATGCTATTTCCAGGGTCGACCACTGTCCGTGGTCCCAGTTCAGAAAAAGAAATACACACATAAATCAGTCCGCATAGTCGAGGATGGTGAGGTAGCAGGGCCATCCTGGGTGACAGAAACAATCACTAAGGAGATGGGTGCAGGGCCGTCTCTAGAGGCAGAGATAGAGGATGAAGCCATTGTGACCACACGGTCCTTATCCCTGAGGGAGTTACGGGACAGCCATAGAGACTACAGCTGCTGCCCAGGTGAACATATCATGACCTGGCTGCTCCGCTGCTGGGATAATGGGGCCAGTAGTATGGAGCTAGAGGGGAGAGAGGCTAAACAGCTGGGATTACTTGCCGGAGAAGGGGAAATTGATAAAGAAATTGGGCGTAAGCCACAAAATGTCAGCCTCTGGAAATGACTCTTGACCAGTGTAAAGGAAAGGTACCCTTTCAGAGAGAGTGTGCCACAACAGCTACCTAGGTGGACCAGCATGGAGAAAGGCATCCAGTACCTAAGAGAACTAACAGTACTGGAGATCATTTACTGAGACCCGAACAACCCACGAGCATCCACTGACCCCGATGAAGTCTACTGCACCAGGCCCATGTGGCAGAAGTTAATGCAGAGTGCACCACCCTCATACTCGAGCGTGCTCTCAATAATAACTTGGAGAGAGGATGAGGCACCAACTGTGGACGAGATGATCCACCAATTCCAAGAGTATGAGGAAAGTCTCTCCTCCCCCATATGGACATGTGTCTCGGCTGTGGAGAGACTGTCTAAAGAGTTCAAGGAACTCCGAGAGGATGTGTTCCGATCCCCACCTCCACGGGCCAGTGTTTCAGCTATCAAGAGCAGGCGCTCCTCTCCTTCAAGACAGGAATACAACAGATATCCCTCACGGGCTACCCTGTGGTTTTACCTGAGAGACCACGGAGAGGATATGAGGAGGTGGGATGGAAAACCTATCTCTGTCCTGGAACAACGAGTAAATGAACTGAAAGGGAAAAGATCTACTAGTGGGGACCCTGCCAGAAAAGTTGCTGCTCCCGTATCTAAACGGGGTGAGCAAAGTGACATGTCCAATAATCCTTTTCTCCAGGACATGACTGAGGCACGTGAGTATTAGAGGGGCCCTGCCTCCAGCCAGGTGGAGGAAAGGGACAACCGTGTTTACTGGACTGTATGGATTCGATGGCCTGGCACATCAGAGCCCCAGGAGTACAGAGCGCTAGTAGACACGGATGCACAGTGTACCCTGATGCCATCAAGCTATAGGGGGGTACAGCCCATCAGCATTTCTGGTGTGACTGGGGGCTCTCAACAACTGACTGTGCTGGAGGCTGAAATAAGCCTGACTGGGGAGAAGTGGCAAAACCACCCTATTGTGACTGGCCCAGATGCTTGGCATTGACTATCTTAAGAGAGGGTACTTTAAGGACCCGAAGGCGTATCGGTGGTCTTTTGGGATAGCAGCTATAGAGACTGAGGATATTAGGCAGCTGTCTGTCTTGCCTGGTCTCTCACAGGACCCTTCTGTTGTGGGATTGCTAAAGGTTGCAGACCAACAGGTGTCAATTGCCACTACAACAGTGCACCAGCGACAGTATCGTACTAACAGAGACTCTTGGCTTCCCATCCAGAAGCTGATTCGTCAGCTGGAGAGCCAAGGGGTGATCATCAAAACCCGCTCACCCTTTAACAGCCCCATCTGGCCAGTGCGTAAGTCTGATGGAGAATGGAGATTGACAGTGGACTATCGTGGCCTGAATGAAGTCATGCCACCACTGAGTGCTGCCGTGCCGGACATCCTGGAACTCCAATACGAGCTGGAGTCAAAGGCAGCCAAGTGGTACACCGTGACTGACATTGCTAATGCTTTTTTCTCCGTTCATTTCACAGCTGGGTTCAGTCAGGAAAGGGCTAACTCCCTTTACTCTGGTTGCCAGGGAACTCTGTTGCTGGACAGTAAATGAAAACATTGATAAGGCCTCAGCTGGTGCTGGGGATGGCCTGTACTGAACTCAAGGTCTTTTGTCCGCTTCAGATACCGTAGCTGACCCAGACTAACCAAGGAAGTATTTCATCCCATAGTACATCATGTTCCTGTCTCTTGGGGTAGGGGAGAGGGTCCGGTAGCCATTACTCTTCCCTTCTCTCTCTCTCCCTTACTCCCTTGCTCATCTCTCCGGGCACTTGCTAACCCTCCTGTGTTAGCTGCTTTGCTAACTCCTGTGCTGGCTCATTCGTGTGGGAGCTGGTGGATTGTTTTGAGTTTTCTGGCCGTGTTATCGGTGATAAGGTTTGCTCGGAATCTGCTGCGTAGGCTCCCGGGCTCTGGCCTTCAGGCCGTGGCTCTCGGGCTGCGATCGCTCTCGGGCTGTGGTTCTCGGGCTCTCGGGGTCTGATTTTCATCCCTCAACATCTGGGTGTGCATTGGTCAGTGGATGGTGGGAAATTGTATCATATTGTATCATATTGTATATATTGTACTATATGTTTTATTTGCTACTATTTTAAGTATTTATTAGCAGTAGTACCTGTATGTATTGATTCAGATTTAATTAGTAAAGAGTTCTTATCTCAATTTTACGAGCTTCCTTATTTCTTTTTCCTCCGATTCTTCCCCTCCACTGGAGGAGGGGAGGGGGATTTGTGAGAGCGGCTTCGTGGTATTTTGCTAGCCGGAGTTAAACCACTACAAGAATGCAGACCACAGTTTGCTTTCACTTGAAGAGGCAACCATTACACCTAGAATCAACAGCCTCAGGGCTGGAAGCACAGCCCTACCATCTGCCATGGACTGATCCAGACCACACTGGAACAGGGTGCAGCACCAGAACACCTGCAGTACATTGATGACATCATTGTATGGGGCAACACAGCAGTTTTTGGGAAAGGGAAGTAGATCATCCAAATCGTCCTGAAAGCTGGTTTTGCCATAAAACAAAATAAGGTTAAGGGACCTGCATGAGAAATCCTAGGAGTAAAATGGCAAGATGGACAGTGCCAGATCCCGTTGAACGTGATCAACAAAATAACAGCTGTGTCCCCACTAACCAGCAAAAAGGAAACTTAGGCTTTCCTAGGCGTCGTGGGTTTCTGGCGGATGCATATCCCAAATTACAGTCAAATTGTCAGCCTTCTCTACGAAGTGACATGGAAGAAAAACAATTTCAATTGGGGCCCTGAGCAGCAACAAGACTTTGAACAGATCAAGCAGGAGATCGTGCATGAAGTAGCCCTTGGACCAGAACGGACAGGGCCAGATGTAAAGAATGTACTCTATACCACAGCCAGGGAGAATGACCCTACCTGGAGTCTCTGGCAGAAAGAGCGAGGGGAGACCCAAAGTCAACCCCTTGGATTTTGCAGCTGGGGATATAGAGGATCTGAGGTCCACTACACTCCAACCGAAAAAGAGATACTGTCAGCTTATGAGGGAATCTGATCTGCCTCAGAAGTGGTTGGAACTGAAGCACAGCTCCTCCTGGCACCTCAACTGCCAGTGCTGGGTTGGATGTTCAAAGGCAGAGTCTCCTCCACTCATCATGCCACCGATGCTACATGGAGTAAATGGGCTGCCCTAATAACACAGCGATCCCGTATAGGGAATCCCAGTCACCCAGGAATCCTAGAAGTGATCATGGACTGGCTGGAGGGCAAAGACTTCGGGATGTCACAAGAGGAGGAGGTGACATGGGCTGAAGAAGCCCCTTTCTACAATCAGTTGTCAGCAGACGAGAAGCAATATGCCCTGTTTACTGATGGGTCCTGCTGCATTGTAGGGAAACATCGTAGCTTGAAAGCTGCTGTGTGGAGTCCCACCCGGCAAGTTGCAGAGACTACAGAAGGCCAAGGTGAATCAAGTCAGTTTGCAGAGGTAAAGGCCATCCAGCTGGCTTTGGGCATTTCTCAATGAGAGAAATGGCCAGTGCTTTATCTCTACACTGACTCCTGGATGGTGGTAAATGCTCTGTGGGGGTGGCTGCAGCAGTGGAAACAGAGCAGCTGGCAGCGCTGAGGCAAACCCATCTGGGCTACCACGCTATGGCAGGACATTGCTTCCCATCTAGACAACCTGGTCATCAAGGTACGTCACGTCGATGTCCACATGCCCAAAAGCTGAGCCATTGAAGAACACCAGCACAATCAGCAGGTAGACCAGGCTGCTAAGATTGCAGTGTCTCAGGTGGATCTGAACTGGCAACATAAAGGTGAGCTGTTCACGGCTAGGTGAGCCCAAGACACCTCGGGCCACCAGGGAGAGATGCCACGTACAGGTGGGTTCGTGACCGAGGGGTGGATTTGACCATAGACACAATTGCTCAGGTTATCCATGAATGTGAGACATGTGCTGCCATCAAACAAGCCAAGAGGGTAAAGCCTCTTTGCTATGGGGGGCGATGGCTGAAATACAAGTATGGGCAGGCCTGGCAGGTTGACTATATCACCTTCCCCAAAACCTGCCAAAGCAAGTGCCATGTTCTCACAATGGTGGAGGCAACCACGGGGTGGCTAGAAACATATCCGGTGTCCCATGCCACTGCCTGAAATACTATCTTGGGCCTTGAAAGGCAAGTCCTGTGACGACACGGCACCCCGGAAAGAATTGAATCAGATAATGGGACTCATTTCTGAAATAGCCTCGTAGACATGTGGACTGAGGAACATGGAATTGAGTGGGTGTACCACATTCCCTACCATGCACTTGCCTCAGGGAAAGTCGAGTGGTGCAATGGACTGCTAATGACCACCCTGAGAGCAATGGGAGGTGGAACACTCAAGAAATGGGATGCCAACTTGGCAAAGGCCACTTGGTTAGTTAATACCAGGGGATCCGTCAATCGAGCTGGCCCTGCACACTCAAACCCTCTACGGACGGTAGAAGGACATAAGGTCCCTGTAGTACATACTAGAAGCATGCTGGGAAAAATGGTTTGGGTTACCCCCACCTTGGGCAAAGGCAAACCCATCCATAGGGTTGCTTTTGTTGACGGACCTGGGCGCACTTGGTGGGTAATGAGAGAAGATGGGGAAGTCTGCTGTGTGCCTCAGGGGGATTTGATTCTGGGAGAAAACAGCCCATAATTACAGTGCATGAGGGACATGAATTGCTACCACTATCCCCTGTTTCTGAGCTTTATGTTACAGGCACCCGCTCTGGCAGAAAACCACCCCACCCTACAGAGGTCCGGCCTAGCCAGGAGCACAGCAGTGACCTGACATGAGCTGGCTTTGGTGCCCCACGATCCCACACAACCCTTCCACCTTTGCCTGTCCTGAGTGATCCACACCTGATGGAATCTGAATTCATAGACTAATGGATCGTTTGCCAAGATGGTCCATAGACTAAGGGAATGATATCCGTGTGGGATGGGAGGGGAAAGGGGAAGCGGGCTTATGGGAGTTTATGGAATAGCGTGGGATGTGAGCTTGATGTAAATGTTGTGAACCAAAGGGGTGAATTAGTGTCTTAATCTATATTTTACACCAGTTAGTTTATATTTTTGCACCAGTTAGTCTATATTTTGCTTCACCCCATAATACATCAAGCTGGATAGGTGGTACCAGCCCAGGGCCTGTGGCACTGCAGGACCGGCGGGGAGGGGGTGGGAATGTGGGTGGAAAACGTTACATTTGGGCACGACCCTGGGAAGGGGAAGGGTCCAAGGGGGCTTCCGGCCACAGGGGCAGGGATTTTTTTTGTTGTGGGGACCTTGTTGCTAGTGGTGGGTGCTCAGCGCAGAGAGAGTGTCTTTTGTCAGGCAGATTGATCTAGGAGTCAGGATTTGAAAGGTTTTTTTTTCCTTTTGCTCTCCCTGCTCTCGGCTCTCGGGCTGACTGGGGGTTGCTCCCTTCAGTTTGGTTTTTACTTTTCCTTTCTCAGGGTGAGATCCTGTATCATTTGTTCTACCTTTTTCCTCTGTTCCTTAGATTACTTATTAGCACTAGCATTGTTAGTAACTCCCTAAGTTTCATTTATATAAGTAAATAGTTCTTATCTAACTCCTACGGGCTTTTCCTTTGTTTCTTCCTCCGACCCTTCCTCACCGGGAGGGGGTGGTGGTTGGGGGCGGAGTGGCAGAGCGACTCGTTGTGCTAAAACCACAACAGTCAGTTACTGTCATGGGTAAAAGAGGCTAGAGTTAGGAAAATTTGTTCACTACATTGACAATTATTTGTAACAGAGTAGGACAGTGAGGAATTATAAACAGAACACATCAAACCACAAGCAAAGCAGGTTGGGGCTGCACAAGAAGCTGTGAGGCAACATGGCTGGGAGAGGTGACCCCAACAGAGCCAAGATCATCCCGTACCGTAGATGTCATACTCTACAGTAGAAGCTTGGGAAAAGAAGGAAGAAATAGCATGTTTGGAGTTATGGTGACTGTCTTCCCAAGTAACTCTTATGCATGATGGAGCCTTGCTTTCCTGGAAATGGCTGAACACCTGACTGCTGAATGGAAGATGTGAATTAGTTCCTTATTTTACTTTGCTTGAGTGTGCAGTTTTTGCTGTCCCTATTAAACTATCTTTACCTCAGCCCATGATTTTTCTCACTTTTACCCTTCTAATTCTATCCCCCATTCCACTGGGTGGGAGTGAGTGCCTGTGTGGTGCTTAGCTGCGTAGTGGGCTATCCCACAACAGATACCAAACCAAGTGTACACATGCACAGCCTATTAAAATAAACATATACATGTAAAAAAAGGCCTGTTTTTAATGGCCATTGTATAAGATTAACTGTTTATGACATTAGAATTTAAGCAGATTGAGTCTGATATTGTCTTTGCTTAATATTTGTTTTCCACTTAACTTTCCATCTTAAATTTTAACCAAAACTTCGATATTTAGGAAGATATCATCAGTTTCAGTGTATCCCTGCTCAAAAAATTTGGAAGGTAATTTTGTATAAAATACTGTTGAAAGTATAATCTCATGAAAACAAATATTGTTAAAAGATAAATAATTTGAATTACAAAATCTAGATATTCCAACTAGAAAATATACAAGGGAGCCAAACTTTCATTTTAAAAGTAGAAATTGAATTCAAGACATAGTGGAACTACAACAATAAAAAAATGAAACACACCCCCCCCCCCCCCCAAAAAAACCCCATCAAAAATAAAACACCAAATTCAAAACAAATAAACACACAATGTGTTACAAAACTCTAAATAAAAAAAATTAAAGCATAAAAAGAAAATTAAATATTATAATTATATAGGTAGTTTAGTAATTTGGGTAATTTAGAATAGAATTATTATCCATAAATACGCACTGTTGAAATTTACTCTAACTTAAAGCAATATAAATCGTAAGTAATTTTCTTACTGAACAAATATTTTTTCTGACAGATGGTGTCTGAGAAAAGAACATGCCCTGAAGATTCATTTCAATTCATGCTTTACACTTCTGGCCCACTGAAAAGACAATATACCTTTTCAGAATGTAAACAAGACCTCTAACAAAATTTTATTTGAGTATAATATGAAATATCATGAGCAAATTTTTCCCCAGACATATACATAATAAATTCTCTAAATGTAACATTTTGATTTTTAAGAGTTACGTGTCATAGAACATTTTTGGTTTGGCTGAGATATTAGAAGACTTCAGCATACAGGTTGTAAAATGAGTTCAGATGAATGATTATCACTGCCTAGTGAGTACCAGTCACTTCCAATTCATGGTAAAATGCAAATGTGACATCATTTAGCTTGATATAATTTTTTAGGATTGCTTTTAAAAATTTTGTCAAAGAAGAAATTTAAAACTAGTTTAAGGTTATCTTGCTGTTGTTTTGTTTGTTTGTTTTTTTTTTTTCTTCAGGATGATTTCAGATGACATGATAGCCTAGCACATTTGTATTTATAATTACAGGTTTTCACATATCCAAGAACTACAGTGATTAGTTTTGTTTATCTCATATAAAAAATAAGAAAAAAAATCAAAACCACTGTATTTTTTTTAAATTTCCAAACATGATTTTGAAAAATTAAAATAATCTGTTACCAAAAAGTAAATCATACCATAATTTCTATATTCAGACTGTTAACACTATGTAGAATTTTTCTAAAAGAATTATACTGATTTTTATAATTCAGTGGTTAATATTTATGTTTGAGTAACTAATTCACAATTAACTATTTTTAGAAGAAACTCACATTTCTTATATATAGACGACACTGGGTAGGAAGACTTAGCTGTGGGATACACCCACAACTGCTGAGGAAGTTGGCTGATGTTCCTGTGAGGTCATTCCCAATTGATTATCTTCAAAAGGTCGTGATGACTGGGAGAGGTTCCTGAAGACTGGAAGAAACAAAATGTTACTCCTGTCACTCTTCAAGAAAGGCAAGAAGGGAGACCTATGGAAATACAGGTCTGTCTTCCTTAATCCCTGGGAACGTGATGGAGCAACAAATTCTGGATATAATTTCCAAATGAAGGGCAAGCAGGCCTGGAATAGTCATAACGGATTTACAAAAGTGAAGTCATGCTTAAGAAACCTTATAGCTTTGGCAACTCTCTTGTTGGAGTAGAAGAGAGCAGTACTTGTTGTTCACTTTGACTTTAGTAAGGCTTTTAATGCTGTCTCCCATTAGTTAGGGCTAGATAAGTGCATAGTGAAGTGGATTGAAAGCTGGCTGAACAGCTGGGTCCAGAGGATTGTGATTAGTTGCACAAAGTCCAGCTGGAGACTAGTCATCGGTGGTATACCTCAGAGGCTGACACTGAGTGAAATACTATTTAACTACTTGCTTCATCACCTAGACCATGGGACCAATTGTACCCTCAGGAGGTTTGCAGATGATACAAAATTGGGAATTACGATTGGTATACCAGACAGATCTGCTGCCTGGACAGGCTGGGGAATTAGGCTGAGAGTAATCTCACAAAATTCAACAAAGGAAAATGTAAAGTTCTGGTCTTGCAGAGGAATAACCCCAAGCACTAATACAGACTAAAAGCCAACAGGCTGGAAAGCAGCTCTGCAGAAAAGGACCTGGGGGTCCTGATAAGTAACTAGCTGATCACGAGCCAGCAACGTGCCCTCATGGCAAAAGATGTCAAATAAAGTAATATCAAGACCGCAATCTAAGTAGCAACAGGTAACAACAAATATAAATATATACATTAAAATACTAGTTATTAGGAAAAAAACAATAGCAGGCAAATATTTTCATGATTTCTTATTTCTATTCAGTTTTTTGAAGTTGGGAACTATTGAACAGAAAAAATAATATTCAGTTTTCAAAATATTACAGTAGTGTACCTCTTTTTGAGACTTCTTATTGAGGAGCTGGAGACGAGAACTGTGTGACAACAGATCCTTCTTCAAGTTTTAATTGAAATAAACTACAGTAAACCCAAGGAATTCTTGTGACATACAGGTTTTAATAGAAAATCCCTCTGGATCATTCCTGAAATCTAGATGATCTCACCTCTTATGAGATTCTTAAACCATACAACAGGCTTGTACAGTGTGGTAGCCCACCTGGGTCGCTGTGTTTTTAGCACAACACAACAGAGTAGGCTATATACTGCTTCCTCTTAAAGATAAGCCCCTGTTAATACATATATTCACTGACAATAATTTTCAACAGTATGTCTGTCATAGCTTTGCACCAGCTAGTGTATGTTTTGCTTCACTCCATAACACATCAAGCTGCATAGGTGGTGCCAGCCTGGGGTCCGAGGCACTGCAGGACCGGCGGGGAGGGGATGGGGATATGGGTGGAAAGGCTTGTGGTTGGGCATGACCCTGGGAAAGGGAAGTGTCTGAGGGAGCTTACGGCCAAGGGGCCTGGGGGTTTGTTTGTTGTGGGGACCTCGTGGTGAGTGGTTGGTGCTCCAGGCAGAGCCAGCATCTTGCTGAGCAGATCAGTCTAGGAGTCGGGGTTTGAAAGTTTTATTCCTCTCTCTTACTCTCTTGGCCCCCGGGCAGTTTCATGGAGGGGTTGCTCCCTTCAGGTTGGTTTTCTTTTCCTTTTTTCCCTTCTTGGGGTGAGATCCTGTATCATTTGTTCTACCCTTTTCCTCCGTTCCTTAAATTACTCATTAGCACTAGCATTTTTAGTAACTCCCTAAGTTTCATTTATATAATTAAATAGTTCTTATCTCAACTCCTACGGGCTTTTCCTCGGTTTGTTCCTCTGACCCTTCCTCACTGGGAGGGTGGGGGTATGGGAGGTGGAGGGGGGAGTGGTAGAATGGCTGCTTACTAAAACCAGCACAATGTCTTTCCCACTTCTAGAGTAATTTCTTTATTGTTTCAGGAAAACTGCTAGCTCTGATGCAGTTGTACTCACAGAATCACTGAAGTTGGATGGTACTTCCAGGGTTCCTCTCGTCCAACTCCTATGTTCAAGCAGGGTCAGCTACAGCAGGTTGCAAAGTATATTGTTCAGGTGGGTTTTGAACCTGTCTGGGCAACCTGTTCCGGTGTTTGATGACCCTTACAGTAAAAATGTTTTTTTTCCTAAGTTTAAGTGGGATTTCCTGTTTTTCTATCTGTCCTTATTTCCTCTTGTCCTGTCACCAGGCACTACTGATGAATATCTGGCTGTCTCCTTTACTCTTCAGAAGCATTCCCTTTTCCAGGATAAAAAGTCCCAGATCAGCCAGCACCTCCTCATATGAAAGATGCTCCACAGCCTTAAAGATGCTCCACACCCTCATGTCTATGTCCAGGTTGTCCGTGTCTCTGTTGCATACCTCTCTTTCTTTTCTTCTTCTTCTTCTTTTTTTTTTTCTTTTTTTTTTTAATTAAAGCAGGATAATTCTCTGATATGTCTTCAGTACTGTCTCATTTATTAATTATTAAGTGTATATATTAATCATGGAATCATAGAATGGTTTGGGCTGGAAGGAACCTTGAAGATCATCTAGTTCCAACCCCCTGACATGGGCAGGGACACCTTTCACTAGGTCAGGTTGTTCAAAGTGTCATCAAGACTATTGTTTTATTCTGTTTAATTTTGATTCAACAGTTTAGGTCACATGGTACCTTTTTAGTATCATGTTTAATGAGACTAATTTCTTGAGTTGAAGAGACATCAATGTGGCAATTTTATGGAATCACTCCTCTGTTTCTTTCATGTTATTAATATTTGCTCAACATTCACTAATTTTTCAAATGTCTCTGCAGGCAGGGGCATGAAAACACATTTAAAAACGCATGCCAATACACACAGAAGAAAACACTGAATATGTGCCCAGATCTATTTCTCTATGATTCATTAGCCAGACTGAAAGATTATCATTAAATCATAGAATGGTTTGGGTTGGAAGGGACCTTACCTAGGGAACCATCTAGTTCCGACACCCCTGCCATGGGCAGGGACACCCTCCACTAGACCAGGTTGCTCCAAGCCTCATCCAGCCTGGCCTTGAACACTTCCAGGGATGGGGCATCCACAGCTTCTCTGGGCAACCTGTTCCAGTGCCTCACCACCTTATCCATGAAGAGATGTTCAATCTAAATCTCTCCACTTTCAATTTAAACCCATTACCCCTTGTCCTGTCACTACAAACCCTTTTTAAAATGTCCTCCTCCAGCTTTCTTGTAGCCCCTTCAGGTACTGAAAGGCTGCTATAAGGTCTTCCTGGAGCTTTCTCTTTTTCAGGCTGAACAAGCCCAATTCTCTAAGCCTGTTTTAATAGAAGATGTGCTCCAGAAGTCTGGTCATCTTCATCGTCCTCCTGTGGACTTGTTCCAACAGATCCATGTTCTTATGCTAGGGGCCCCAGGGCTGGATGCAGTACTCCAAGTAGGTTCTCACAAGGAAAGAGTAGAGGAACAGAAATACCTCACTCAACTTGCTGGTCATGCTTCTTTTGACACAGCCTAGGACACAGTTCTCTTCCTGTGCTGCAAGCTCAACATTGCTGGGCGATGTTGGGCTTCTCATCAACCAACACCCCTAAGTTCTTCTCCTCAGGGTTGCTCTCAATCCGTTCTATGCCCAGCCTGTAGTGGTGCTTGGGATTGCCTCGACCCATGTGCAGGACCTTGAACTTGGCCTTGTTTAACTTCATGAGGTTGTCAGAGGTCCACCACTCCAGCCTGTCAAGGTCCCTCTGGATGGCATCCGTTCTCTCCAGCATTTTGACCACACCACACAGCTTGGTGTCGTTGGCAAAATTCCAGAAGATGCACTTAATACCACCATCCATGCATCCAACAAAGGTGATGAACAGTGATGGTCCTAGTACGCACCCCTGTGGAAGGCCACTCATCACTGGTCTCCACTCAGATCGTGCCATTGACCACAATTCTGAGTGTGGCGAATAAGTCAGTGCTGTTTCCACCGAGTAGTCCATCCATCAAACCCATGCCTCTCCAATTCAGAGACAAGGATGTTGTGCGGAACAGTGTCAAACGCTTTGCAAAAGACCAGGTAGATCACATTGGTTGTTTTTCCTTTATCCACCAAGGTTGTGACCCCATCGTAGAAGACCACCATCTGGCACCATCTGCCCTTGCTGAAGCCATGTTGGCTGTCACCAATCACGCCCTTGTTTTCTATGTGCCTTAGGGTAGTTTCCAGGAGGATCTGCTCCATGATCTTGCCAGGCACAGAAGTGAGACTGACTGGCCTGTAGTACTACAGATCTTACTTTTGTACCTTTCTAAAGATGGGGGTTATGTTTCCCCTTTTCTAATCAGTGGGAACTTCATGAGACCACCACAACTTCTCAGATATGATGGATAGAGGTTTCACAACCACAACCAATCGTTCTTTCAGGACCTGCAGATGTATTTCATCAGGTCCTTGTGCTCTTTTGAATTCCTTAAGTGGTTCTCTCTGACCGCGAGTGGTTTTCCATTCTACCAGTCCCTGCCCTTGCCTCCTGCGGCTCAGGTGGTATGGCTCAGAAACTTGCCAGTGAAGTCTGAGGCAAAAATCATTGAGCACCTTGGCTTCATCCATATCTTGGGAAACCAGCTCTCCTATTTCCTTCCACAGAGGGCCCACATTTTTCCTGATCTTCCTTTTATCAGCTATGTACCGATAGTAGCCCTTCTTGTTGGCCTTGATGTCCCTGGACAGGTTTAATTCTGTCAGGGCTTTAGCTTTCCTAACCTGATCTCTGACTTCTCAGACAACTCTGTAATACTCCCAGGCTACCTGTCCCTGCTTCCACCCCCTGTAGGCTTCCTTTGTGTGCCTAAGTTTGTCCAGGTGCTGCTTGTTCATCCACTTTTCACCTAAGTTCTTTTTTGGGGATGCATTGCTACTGAGCTTGGAGAAGATCCTTAAATACTCACCAGCTTTCTTGGGCCTCTCTTCCTCTGAGGACTTCATCACACGGAACTCTGCCAATCAGTTCCCTGAAGAGGCTGAAGTCTGCTCTCCTGATGTCCAGGGTAGTGAGCTTACTGTGCACCCTCCTCACCTCCTTAAGGATCCCAATCTCCACCATTTCATGGTTGCTGCAACCAACGCTGCCCTTGAGCATCATATTCCCCACCAGCCCCTCCCTGTTTGTGAGAACAAGGTCCAGCATAGCACCACCCCTCATCAGGTCCTCTATAACTTGGAGAAGAAAGTTATCATTGATGTATTCCAGGAACCTCCTGGCTTGCTTCTGCCCTACTGTGTTGTTCCTCCAACAGATATGGGTGTTGTTGAAGTCCCACATGAGGACCAGATTTTGTGAATGTGAAGCTGCGGCTATCTGTCTGTAGAGGGCCTCATCCGCTCGCTCATCCTGGCCAGGTGGCCTGTAGCAAACTCCTATTACAGTATCCCCTCTCCCTGCCCTCTCTTTAATCCTGACCCATAAACTCTTAATCAGCTCCTCATTCGTCTCCAGGTGGAGTTCCACACACTCCCACTGGCCTGTGATGTTGAGAGCAACATCCTCTCCATGTCTCCCCTGCCTGCCTTTCCTAAAGAGCCTGTATCCTTCCATGCTGACACTCCAGTCACAGGAATCATCCCACCATGTCTCCACAATGCCAATGTGCTCATAGCCCCTCATGCATGCTCACACCTCTAGCTCCTCTTGTTTATTTCCCATGCTCTGTTCATTCACATAGAGGCATTTAAGATGGGCTCCTGATGTGTTCCATCTAAGAACCATCACATTTTTGAATTTTTCCCTGTGCCTCTTAGGAGGAAAACGTAACTCAGGGACATTGTGATCTTTTTCCTTTTGGAAAGAGTTTATTTCAAGAGTTCTGTGTCTAGTATAGTTCATTCTTTAATTTTGTGGTAGTGCATAGAGATGGTGGAATTAAAGGAATACTCAGATAATTGCATATTTTGACTAGTGAGAAGAGAGTGAATAGGATCTCTGGTGACTCCAGACTCCAGTGGCTTCTGAATAGCATGTAAAGAGTGTATTGAATTCTTCATACAGATGCCCTGCAAGCCATGACAAAATTAGTCCTGTATGATTTAGTATCAACAAGCTATTCTCTATATTTAGTTATGAAGTGTTTAAAATGTTCCTTTTTAAATCCAGTGCATTGTCTTTTGAACATAGTATGATGCTTTGGCTCACAATGAATAATGCTATATGATGAGAGTTGTCTGACTGGAGTCAGCTCATTTGTCAAATGCCTTTCATCACAGTTTATTCCAGTCCTTATAGAGCTCAGAATTTCTTTATTTTCTCCTTATCTTTAATTTTAGAACATATCAGCATGCCTGAAGAGGTTCAGTTGATTTAACACTCTTCGTATTAATGTTTCCTATTTGTATAGAACGTAACACCTATTGGAAATCTCAGGAAATTAATGTCAGAATTACACTGATTTTAGCTAATTTATTCTGTACGTCTTTGAGTTGGTATTATAAGAAATATATTGTTAAAAGGTTCTGTTGGCCAAAAAGCATTAGGAAGAAGGAAGAAAAGCTTGAAGAATCAGTTAATTGACATGATTTTAATTTAACAAGACTTCATTAGCATTATTCAAGAAAATTGGAAATTGAGACTTTGAGTTTTGTTTCTGACTTAGTCTAACAGTTAACTTTTATATGATTCAGAAATTATTTATAACCAGCTTGAGCAATAAAATGATGTATCACAAAGCCCTAGTTCATAAGAATTCTCAGTACAAATAAACCAGAACTATATTGATCAAAAATTTGCAATAAAACACATGGCCATGTGAATAACAGCTTTCTTAATAACCTATGAAGTGACTGATAATTCACCATAATCCAACATTCTTATTGTAAGATAACAGGTTATAATGCAAAGTTGGTCTAACACAGAAAATTTTAAAGGGTGCAATCCAACATGCCTCAGGACCACTACATTTTTTTCACATATTCTGTTACTTGCCGTAGAGCAGTGAAGAAGTTTTCACTTCTTTAGTTAATCTCTTCCCTGTGTCTGGATGACCTTAATTCAAGGGCTGGTTCTGCTCTCAGTTCTACAGTGAGGCTCTTTGAAGGGTATAACGAATAAATATCCAATTTTTACTAAAGAGTAGGCTATCTAATAGTTTATTTTTACTACAGTTTCTCTGACTGATGTTAATGATTTTAGAATAAGGAAAGGAAGACACCAGCGGAAATCCAATTACAGAACTCATTTTAGTGTAGAGTTCAGATGAAGAGAGAAAATACTGAGAGGCAATTTGGAAACCTATAATATAATGTACAAAACTTTTGAGAGATGGAACATGGTAAAAACAGATCTCTTTGTGTTAGACTTTTGGAGTGGAAGCAGTGTTACATGTAATGAAATTGGAGACTTTATCAATGAGCTGACTTATGGAATATACATTTTACAAATGATTTTTTATGTTATGTATTCCTATTTCTATTTATTTCTAAATGATACAGAGATTACAAACTCTCCCTAAAATCATAGAATAACTGAAGTTGGAAGACACCTATAAGGATCATCAAATCCAATTCCCTGTTCCCGGATTACATTAAACTAAATCATATTATGAAGTGTGTCTTTCAGATGTTCCTTAAAGTCTGGCAGGTTTGGTGTCATGATCACTTCACTGGAAAACTTGTTCCAGTGGGCCACCACACTTTCAGTGAAGACCCTTTTCTTAATGTCCAATCTGAACTTCCCCTGACGCAGCTTCATTCCATGTCCTCATGTCCTGTTGCTGTTCATCAGAGAGGAGATCAGCACCTCTCCCTCTGGTATCACCTTAAGGAAATTGTAGACTGCGATGAGGTTACTCCTCAACTTTCTTTTCTCCAAGCTGAACAAACCAAGTGACCTCAGATGTTCCTCATAAGTCTTGCCCTCGAGACCTTTCACCATCTTGGTCACCCTCCTCTGGACACACTTTCATAGTTTGATGTCCTTTTTATACTGAGGAATGCAAAAATGCAGTACTCGAAGTGAGACTGTATCAGTGTAGTGTAGAGTGGTATAACCACCTCCCTTGACTGGCTAGCTATGTTGTGATTGATACATCCCAAGACACCGTTGGCCCTTTTGGCTGCCAGGGCGCACTGTTGACTCATATTTAACTTGCCACCCACCCAAAATTGCAGATCTCTTCAGCAGGGATTTTCTCTAGCCTCTCATCATCTGATTTTTCCTTTGCTGTTAACATATTTTAAAAAGTCACTTTTTTGCTCCTTTACTGTGCTGGTCAACTTGGACTATAGTTGGGATTTTCTCCCTACAGTGGTGAAAACTATTGGAAAACTATTGTCAGACTTCACGAATGACATTTTTCTTACAAAAAATTGAGATTCATTGTTTTATGCAGCATGACTGTTTTAAAGCTGAAGTTAATATTTCAATTAACTTCTTTCTTGTAAAGTATATTAAATGAATACCCATTTATGTAAAATACTATCTACTGTTAACTTGCTTAATCACTTATTGCACAAAATAGTCTTATTAAAACATAATGTGAAGAATTCCCACATTAATCTTACCCTTCCCCACCCCACCCAGAATGAAAGACTTTTAATCAAACTGATTTAACAACTTCAGTCCAGTCTGAAGAAATCACATTAATGAGATGAAAATCAGTTGTCATGTAAGTAATTCCTGAAGAAAAGCATTTATTCTTAGTTTTGCAAACAGTGCATCAGCAACTTTTAACAATTATTTTTTGTAATTCTTTTGCCTAATAATTACATTAGTGTGTATTTTTATGTCATTTTTACAATGATTCTACATAAATGATACAGAAATAAATTACTATCTGTTAAAAAAAATAAACATGCTTTTAAAACACTAAAAACCTCCTTGATATTATCTGTGGTAACATGCACTTGGGATTTTCCAAAAGAGCTTTTAACTTTGCTAGAGTACATTTTACAAGGGACAATTGAATATTCTGTCTACATGAAATATATGTCATATTAATTATTTAATTGAGTGGATTCATTTTTTATTTCTCTGGTTTATACACAGATCATCAAAAAGAAGATAATAACATATAATGACATAATATGTAAGCTAAGTGAATTTGCTGCATTTACAATTCTGGCAGTATAAATTCTAATTATAGAATTATAACAACATGCTATTAAGAGTCAAATATGACACATTGTGTTGACAGGCTACTTAATGATGATACTTGGTTACCTATGGGAATATGGAAGATTATGAAGGTTGCAGAAACTGGAAAAGGCATTTATAACATATACCATTAAAGGAAATGAATGTTTTAAAAGGAAGAGGTGTCTTATTGAAAGTATATTATTGAAATATTTACATGGAAGCTGTATAGTTATAAGATTGCTATAATTCATAATGTTAAATTGTAAGATTATATTTAGTATAAGAATGTTTTTGTTCATTGTGTTGTGCTTATGGTTGCAAAAAATGCCAAATAATCAAGCTTTTTGATCATTCCAAAGATGACCAGGTAAATGGGAAGCCACTAACTTTCCTTTGTGATGAGCTATTCACACTTTGTCTATATTCTTTCTAAGGATTAAGTAGGTGAGAAGTAGGAGATGCCATATAGCTTCATTTTTACAATTCTTTTGATACTGCCTACAATTTTTTCCCCATAGGATTTCTATCAGGTCAGCAAAAAGCTGATTGTAAAGCTGTACAAAAAGAATAGTTATTAAAGGTTTACAGTGAAACCTGAAGAATGGACCGAGCAGAATTCCAAGGGAGTCTGTGATGTCTCTTGTAATGTACAGCAGTTTTATTAACAGCCCGCCTGATGGAATGGCAAGTACACTGTTTGAATTTACAGATGACATCAACCTTCTGGAGTCTGTAAGCACGTTGAAGCTGAATTCAGAATAATTTGGAGAAAATGGAGAAACAGTCAGAAAAAAAGATGCAATTCTACAAGGACATTTGCAAGGTGGAAATAATCAGCTGCATAAAATGAGGATGGAGAATAATTGGCTAACTTATTGAAGAAATTGTGTTATATTATCTAGTCAAAAAGGAGGAAGAAAGGAGCTCGTATAGCAGCCTTTATATATAGGAAGTACCTCGCAAGAGAAAGGTAATAAACTCTTTTCTCAAAGTCACCTGTAGATAGGTTATGAAGAGACTTGCATTACACTGATCACTACTTATGTCAGAATTATTTTTTTTTCTTTTTTGTAACTGTAAGGATTAGAATATATTTGCTAGAGAGGCTATATGACCTCTGTCACTGCAAGAATTTAAAAAAGAAAACAGGAATAATGCAAATGAGCTGACCTTTTCAGGATAATGTGGTGAACTAGCTGACCTGTTATTGACTTTGTTGAACACACGTTTTGTGTGATTTTACATAGGTGTATATGCACAGTTGAAGTCATATGATTCACTGGAGCAATGTTTCAGTTTTCTAATTTGTTTCTTTCATTAGAAACTAAGTATTGACTTAATTTTAAACATACAAATTTTGGACTGTTGCCAGTTAAAGCTCAGATGCCTACCTGCAATACTGTAAATAGTTACTTGTCAGCTATACTACTCTGAGTATATGGCTACTTTTAAAGAAAAGGATGTCACTAGTTATGCTGATTGCTCTTTCAATAGATTTTCCTCTCTGTCTTCACTTATGTAACTCCAAAATATCTTGGAGGGGGTGGGGGTTGAGAAAGAAAATCAGAGTCATGTCCAGAATATCTAAACTGCTTATCATCCTTTTAAAACTGGTTAACTAGAAGGACATCCTTAGGGTTGCTGTAGATTGCTGTAGAAAGAAAGAGACAGAGTGATATATCACACAGAGAGAGAGGGTATATAAAATATTTTGTTTGGAATCTTTCAATATTTTCCCTAACACCTATGGAGCAAATGGTCACATTTAGAAACTGCAGCCAATGCAAAAGGATCCTTTTTGTTAACATGTACAAGTGTGTTCCCTCCCATTCCTCAGAAAATCTTTAAAAAAAAATCATTTAAAAATGATAATTCACATAAATAGACTGTCCAGTAAATGTGATGAGATTCTATTTTTTCATCCTTTTGTCCTAGCAAGCTTGTGACACATAATTTATTTGTAATAAATAGTAGATGACACACAAATTTCAGTTGCTAATGTAAGGGCATTCAGGAATATAACATGAGGTTATATATGTATGTAATATGATACTATGCTGTTATGACACATCAGTAAGTTGTTTATAATGTTTTGATAGCCATATTTATCACTGTTTCTCTTTGGGCCTCTAACAGGAACTCAGAGTACAGGAGAAAACATGTATTTTAGCTTACCTTTGTGTCTGTGTGGAAAGCAAGGTTTGTCAGCTAAGCACAAACACAACAGTTGAAAGCAGCCACAAAATATTCTCAGAGGAAATTTGAAGCTGTATGGACGTAAAGAATAGATCAGTCAGCTGATGACCTATTGTCAACACTTTAGGAACAAAGTAGACTGAAGGGACTGACAGACAAATGTAGGTCTACATTGGGGCAGGACATAGTGACTATCTCTTTGAAGGTAAGCTGTGGGTTGACATTTTACTAGAGCTGAAGAGGTGCCTATTAGTCAGAAGACTGAAATAACATTAAAGGTGTTATATCACCCTATGTGATTTCTATGATTACTCATAAGTTATTAACAAAGAGTCTAGATATTCTCTATCAGTGTCAGATGAAATTGAATAAATAAAATGGTAAATAAATAAATAAACAATCAAATAGGATTGTAATCTTTTCCTCTTGGTAGAAAAAAGTTTTTCTGCTTATTAAAAAGTATTGGTTTTCTGTACATAGTAACCTGAACTAAGAAATTGTCATCTATCTTTTTTTTTTTTAACTATCAAATTGCATCCCCAGTGTTTTCTTTCTATAATGTGAAATATAATTTTGTGGGATCTATAGAAATTGATTTTCAATAATTCCTAATTTTGGTTCAGTTTCTTCAGTGAACAAAAACCTAGGATTCTCATCTGCATACTTTTAGATTCTTTCCTTATGACTTGTGTCTCCAATCTATTTTTCCATAAACTGAAGTAAATATTAAGATATTACCAACCATTCACCCTTTACTCCATGTGAAATATCTGCTGCCTGTAATTAGTAGTTCTTGTTATACCTTGTATACATCTCATCCTTACCAGTCTCCCAGCCAGAAGTGGTAGGATTTAATAGAACTCAGGTAGGCGCCTCTACCTTTCTTGGATTCAAAGGAATAATTTTTTTTGTGCTTCTGACATTGTTTGATGCAATACATTTTTCTAGAAATCACAATCTGGTCATGAAATGCAATAATAGCAACTCTGAGCTCAGAAAGTGCCATTCATAAAATGCTTTAGAGAATAGTATTGTATAAATTGCTTGTATAAATTTCTTGTGATCGAGAATACTTAAGTGAAATAGCAAATATATAATCCTTTAGTCCACTTTCATATTCTAAGACAGGCTAAGATTTGTAGATGATAGCAAGGAATCTGTTCCCTGTCCAATAGGCATGCTTAACAAAAGCCTTACCCTTGCTGTTTCGAGTGCCTGAGGGTTATATTTAGGGTGTATGAAACACCTAGCTCATTCTGCTCATACCTATATTGACAATTTTAAGACACTGTGTTAATTATCCCTCACAAAACATGAATAAAATGTGTCAGGAAAATCATTATGAATACATCTGTTATGTCTGCTCTTTCTTTCCATGATTTTTGAAAGAATTTTACAAAGACTAGGAGTTTATGGAATACAGGGGAAAATGAAACCCAGGAAAGCTATTTTACATACAAAGACACAGAAGGAAATCAGTAGTATATGCATCTAGATATGGAACAAAGAAAAATCTTATAACAAAGAGGCAACAGGAAAGGTAGGAACCATGTCACAGGTATATAAAGGGGAAAGTATGTTGCGTTTTTGTGGTGGAGGGACTTGATTGCAGGGGAAAGACTACAGGGATGGTTCTTGTGAGAAGCTTTGAGAGAAGCTCCCCTGGTTCCAAGCTGGACCCACCTCTGGCCATGGCAGTGCCAGTCAACACCTCTGTGAACTGACGTATGTAAAAGGGGAAAACACATAAAGAAGTCACAGCAGAAATGTAAAGGGAGTGAAGAGGAAGGTGGAGAGAATCAGCATGGAGAGGACTGGGACATGAGAGAGACAAGTCAGTGCAGAAAGGCAGCAAGGAGATGGGCTGGAGGAGAGGTTCCCCAGCAGCCTGTGGTGAGGGGGCAGGGTGTGCCTCTGCAGCAACAGAGAGTTATGACTGTGGGATGGTACTTGGGGGCCCCCACGCTGGAACAGGCAGCTGTGCCCAAAGAAGCCTGTGATTCTGTGGGCAGCCCACATTGTAGAAGGCTTCTCCTGAAGGATGGCACGCCTGCAGAAGGAACCCACACCGGAGCAGTTAGTAAAGAAAACTGGAACCCATGGGAAGGACTCATGCCAGAGATGTTCATGGAGGACTGTGTTCCATGGGAAGGACCCCACACTGAAGCAGGGGAAGAGTGTGAGAAGTTCTCCCTCCTTGAGGAGGAAAGAGAGGCAGAGACAATGGGTGGTCAACTTACTGGGAAACCCCCATCATCCCCCTGTGCTTCTGGGTTGTGAGAAAGTAGCTCAGGAAGAAAAGGAGGGTGGAGGGAAAGTTGTTAAGAATAGTTTTGTTTTGTCTCTCATCAACTTATTCTAATTTGATTGGTAACATTAAAATTGATTTTTCTTCCCCAAGTTGAGTCTGTTTTACCTGTGACCATAATGGGTGATTCCTCCCTGTCCTTGCCTCTAGCCATGAACTTTTCCTTGTATTTTCTTCTCCACATTCCACTGGAAGGAGGAGTGAGAGAGCAGCTTCCTTGTCTTTTCCCAGCTGGGGACTAAACCATATTAGAAAGTAAAACGTCTGGAGTGAGGATGTAGAGTTTATGTTGTTCTGTGTGTATGATTACACTGGATTAGCTCTACTCTGAGTCAAACAAGCTCAGATTTTATAACTGGAGGTCTTGGTTTGACAGTAAGAAAAGTCTTTATCTGGTAACAAAGTAATACCAATGAAGAAAGGTGGGGTCAGAACTGAGGGAAACAAAGTAGACTAAAGGGGATGAAACAACCAGAAATTATTAATATAAAGAACTTGAAGAATGAATCAGAAATAATTAACATAAATATGTTTTAAGATTTTACAGAGAATAAGTACAGATTACCAAATTTAAGAAAATCTGAGTGTTATATTTATGCGGTTCAGAAGACACAGTGCAAAAAAAAAAAAAATAGATTTTACAGTTAATAATATTAATGGTTAGCAGAAAAATGTGAGATGGAATGGGAAAGAAAATTTGACCTTCAAATCAGTGAAGAATATATCATAGAATGATGGAATAGTTTGGGTTGGAAGAGATCTTAAAGATCATCTAGTTCCAACCTCCCTGCCATGGTCAGGGACACCTTCCACTAGACCAGGTTGCTCATCCAACAACTTCTCTGAGCAACTTGTTCCAGTGCCCCACCACCCTCTCCATGAAGAGATATCCAATCTAAATCTACCCACTTTCAATTTAAACCCGTTACCCTTTGTCCTGTTACTACAAGCCCTTTTAAAAAGTCCTCCACCATCTTTCTTGTAGGCTCCCTTCAGGTACTGGAAGTCTGCTGTAAGGTCTTCCTGGAGCTTTCTTTTCTCCAGGCTGAACAAACCCAACTTAGCCTGTCTCTACAGGAAAGGTGCTCTAGCCCACTGATCATTATAAAGGTGACCACACGAAAATTGTTACAGCTGGAAGTGATTCACAGGATGATGATGCAGAGACATGCAACTTGGCTTTGAAATGAAACCTTAAGATTTCAGATTTAAAGGGTTACTCTTTCTAACCTTTGATAAAATTAAATTTCATACTTTTAGATTGCACATCAGTCACAGGTTTCAAAGGAAAAGAAGGAGTCAACTACAAATTATAGTAGCAGTGTTAGTATGGTAAAAGTGGAAATGATAATTTCTATGATAAGCCGACTGTCACAGCCTGAGAGCATTAATGTTTTAAAAGTTAATACGTATCTACTTACCGTATTTCAGAATAAAAAGGACTAATAAGTACTGTGTTTAAATTATATAATAACAGATATTGATAGTGAAACAGCAACCATCTCTGATATAATAAAGTTTATTTAAAACATATTTACACCAAGACCATTGGTTTTGTATTGTTTTTCTGCAAAAATTTGGAATACAGCTGTAATGGGAAAGCCATACACTTCTTTTATCCACAGCATTCTTTGTCAAAGAATACTACAGATCTGCTTACTATGACGTGGAGAATCAACTACTTTTCATTAAGCTGAATCTGGCTTCTAGTACCTTCAAATGAAGGTCACAATCCTGAGCAATGTAATAGAGTGTGAACAGCTGAACGGTTCCTCCATGCTCACTACGCCACTCACAGATTTCAGATTTTTACTGTATCATTTCTATATGATCTCCTTTCAGTTCTTCAGTTCAGCCTGTTAAGTTTGTTTTACAAACTCCTAATGGCAAGTATTTTCTGTTTACCATTGAACTTCAGCAGTACAGAAGACAAAAAGGAAAAAAAAACCCAAATAAAAAGCTATTTATAGCTACCTTATAAAAAAGTCCAGCAGTATTACATGTTTTGTATCTCATTTTCGTACCAGAAAAGCATCAAAAGAAAAACTAAAAACCCCAGAATTTGTTACTTCTAATGTTTTAAAATATAAGTTGAAATCAGATGGACTGCTGATATACAAGGAGTCTATCATATAAGACAAATGCAGTCAAGGTTGATTCCTGAATTTTACATTTTAAAGTAATCTGAGCAAGAATCAACAAAGATAATAGGTAACCTAGCTAAGTGAATTATTCTGGTGACAGGCTTTGACTTGAATTGAATTTGTCTAGCTGACTCATAAGCCCCACAAAGACTGCTGACTTACAACAGCATCATAATACATGGGAAATGGCAGCAGTAATGGATACCAAAATGATAAAGATAGCATTCTGTGAGAGGAATGCCTCAGAAGAAAACTTTAAAATCCTGTTATTAACAAGGAATGTGATGTATTGCAATATGCTCACTTTTACATTGGAATGTACTATATAAAACACATCTATTGATTAACGTAAATCCTGACTAACAGTTTGATCTATGGATAATAATTTTTTGTATTATACATTTACATTTTACATTATTTCTATCACTGCATCCCATAACTAATAGTAATTCTGTTACTGGAATATTAAAAGGAATAGTAAGTGGGAGGACAGTTTGATTTCTATACTGGGAAAAAAGAATATCTTTAAAGATATTCTACTCTTCCACAAGTCTTATCTTTAAAGATCACTTTAGCTGCTGGTAATAGGTCTACTGCTGTAAATGGATGTAATATTGTACTGGTTTTAGTCAGACAAATGCAAAAATGTAATCAGACTCAATCTTCGTTTAGAGAAATTGTAGATGGTAAATACTTTAAAATAGAATAATTATTGGAGGGAAAGCAAATGAGGTAGGTGTTGGAATTTAAGGCCTTGGTTCTGTAAAAAAATGTGTTCATCAATACATGGGACTATGCACAATTTTAGCACTAAGTTTATGCAGAACTGTTGGCAGGATCAGGGTCTAAGCATATAGAATCAGACTCACAGAATGGTTTAGATTGAAAGGGATCTTAAAAGATAATTGAGTTCGAGTCCCCCTGTCAGAGGGAGTGACACCTTTCATTACATCAGGTTGCCTAAAGGACCATCTAACCTGGCCCTGAACAGTTCAAGAATGAGGGTGTCCACAACCTCTCTGGGCAACCTTTTCCAGTGCCTCACCACCCTCCCCAGGAAGAACTTCCTGATATCCTATCTAAATCTACCCTCTTTCAATTTATACCCATTACCTCTTGTCCTATCACTACATGACCTTGTAAAAAGTTCCCCTCAGAGCTTTCTTGTAGCCCCCTTTCAGATCCTGGAAGGCTGCAATAAGGTCTCCCCAGACCCTTCTCTTCTCCAGGCTGAAGAAGCCTAATTCTCTCAGCCTTTCTTGTAGGACAGGTGCTCCAGCCCTCTGATCATCTTTGTGGCCTTCCCCTGGACTTGCTCCAACAGATCTGTGCCTTCCTTACATTGGTGGCCCCAGGTTGAATGCAATATACCAGGTGGGTGTCATGAGGACAGAGTAGAGGGGCAGAATCACCTCCCTCAACATGTTGGTCACTCTTCCTTTTATGCAGCCCAGGATATGGCTGGCTTTCTGTTCTGCAAGCTCAACATTGCCATCTCATGATGAGCTTCTCATCAACACCCTAAGTCCTTCTCCTTAGGTTTGCTCTCCATATGTTTCATATTTCCTGAGAATTCATTGCTTGCTGCTTTGGATCTTAGAAAAGAGACAATGGGAATAATTTCTGATTTGCAAACTTAAAATGCACGGTTTTTTATAAGATCATGTGTGTGCTTTGTTCTTTTTGTTCAGAATCACAATCTATGAAGCTATCTTCTAATCAGAGGTGGATATATACCTTTTTAGCTTGGAGAGCTTGTTTTTGTATCAGTCTGTAATGACACCCTAAACATGAATAGTATAGTGAGTCAAGTAGTGAACATATAGCAGATAGGAATAATACATTGCAGGAATGTCAAAATTTCTCAAGTCATTTCATAGAATCATAGAATGGTTTGTTTTAGAAGGAATCTTTAAATGTCATCTAGTCAAAATTCCCAGCCAGCAGCAGGCCATCTTCAACTACATCAGGTGGCTCAGAGCCCCATCCAGCCTGACCCTGAATGTTTTCAGGGATGTGACGTCTACCACCTCACCAACCCTCTGGACAACCTGTTCCTGTGTTTCACCATCCTCATTGTAAAATAATTCTTTCTTATATATAGTCTAATCTCTCCTCTTTTAGTTTAAAAACATTACGCCTTGTTCTATCGCTATAAGCCCTACTAAAAAGTATGTCCTCATCTTTCCTATAACCCCCCGTTAATTATTGAAAGATTGCAACATACTCTCCCTGGAAGCTTCTCTTCTCCATGCTGAGCAAGCCCAGCTCTCTCAGCTTGTCTTTATAGGAAAGGTGTTCCATCCCTCTAATCATTTTTGTGGCCCTCCTCTGGATCTGCTCTTTCTTGTTCATGTCTTTCTTGTACTGAGGACTCCAGAGCTGGATGCAGTACTCCAGGTGAAGTCTCACCAGAGTGGAGTAGACAGGCAAAATCACCTTCTTTGATCTGCTGAGCACACTTTTTTTTATGCAGCCCAAGGTATGGTTGGCCTTCTGGGCTGTGAGTGTGCATTAGTGGGTCATGTCCAGCTCTTCATCCACCAATACCCTCAAGTCCTTCTTGGTAGGGCTGTTCTCAGTCCCTTCATACCCCAGGCCCAGGTGCAGTGTCTTGTACTTGGCCTTGTTTGACCTCACAAGGTTCTCACAGGCCCACTTCTTGAGCTTGTCCAGTTCCCCCTGAATGGTATCCCATCCCTCAGGGCTGTCAGCTGTACCTGTCATCATGTTGTCATCTGGGAGTTGGCTGAGGGTGCACTCGATTCCACTATGTAATTGATGAATATATTGAACATTACCAGTCTCAGTACAAACCCCCTGAGGGACACCACTCATCACTGATACCCATCCAGATATTGAGCTGTTGGACACTAGTCTCTGGTTCGGTGACCAGCCAGCCAATTCCTTATCCAACAAATAGTCTACCCATCAATTCTCTTTCTCTCCGATTTAGAGAAAAAGATGTTGTGGGGTACTATGTCAAAGTCCTTACTGAAGTTCAGACAGATGACATATGTAGCTTTTCCCTTGTCCATTCTTTCATGAGCAAAGCATGAAAAAATATTCACTTTTCTAATAGTGTGTGTTAGAATAAGAAAGGCACACAGGGTACTTCTGAAGAAAAATATTGGGAAAAGGCCCTTATCTTTGAATAGATTTGAGGACTTGGGCTCATTGATAAAATTATTTAATGTGTTATATATAATAAAGCTTTCCCAATGTTCTTATATAATTCATATATAAAATAAATCTTATACATAAAATTTATATTGGTTGATGTCAAGATAATCAAGGGGGTTGCTGTTAAGATAATCAACTATAAATAAAAAAGAAAAAGGAATACTAGTAGACTATCCAGCGAAGATACAAGGAGAATAAAAAACTGAGCATTTAGCTTCAAAACTCAGCTATTCAACTGTACTAACAAGAATCAAGAAGCTCAGCTCTAAATACTGAAGTAAAATGCAAAACATGAGCATCCTAAGGGAAGTGCCATCCACACTGATCTTGTAAGCTATTCTTACAACCTTTCTGATGACTATCTTTCCTCTCGTAGCTTGAGTCAACAAGGTCCTCAGAGAGTGATACAAAATTGAAGACTTACTCATTACACGAATTGTTCATAAAAGAGATGTGGACAATGGTAATATTCTTCATAGTTAAACCCAGATTTCTTTTATGTGAAGCGGTGAAGACTGACAGCAGGCATAAATTGGGCAGCAAAGACAACAGGAAATCCCACTACAGTAAAGTGCTGCACTTTCCCTGGGTCACTAGTATATATAAGGAATATTTATGTTGTGGTTGCTTATAGTAAGGTCTGTCTCCCAGGTGTTCATAAATAAATTAGTAATTGGTGATTCTACCTGTAGTGCTTTCTGCTCTCATTATTTCCTTTATCTGTAAATATGGGACCAAATCTGAATGTTTTTTCACAGTCTGTACAAGAGATACGGGGCTTCATAAAGATTTTTCGGCAGTCTAATAAATATTTGTTAATCAGAAGCTGTATCTCAGTAAGCTTCATTTGTGTTTTGTATCACTTCTTCATTGTGTGCAGACTTTTTTATCAGTTTGATTCCTTTTCTTCTATACCTTATCAATGGTAAGAATATTTTGATTAGTATAAGTAGCCAAGGAAAAAGACTTGCTCCTCTTTGTGTTTTGTAGCAAAATTTATTTCAGCAGAGGATCAAAACAGAAAAAAGTTTCCAATATCTGCTTTTTAAATTGTATCTCCTCTACAACAAAATTTTACTCTGTGGTGGGTTAGCATTGGATGGCAGCCAATGGCTGGTCCAGCTGCTCATGGACTTCCCCCTCAGCTGGACACAGGGAGAAAATATAAACAGGAGCAAGAAAGATTATGGGTTGAGGCAAAGAAGGGGAGATTACTCTTCATATACAGTTGCAGGCCAAATAGATTTGACCTGGAAGAATTTACTTAATTTATTGCCAGCTAAAATACATCTTGAATTCCTGATTCAGGTAGTGGGAAACAAAACAAACAAAAAAACCTCCATAAACAGATATTTACACACTTAGGGAAACCAAAGTTTCCTTCTCCTTTCCCAGGCTCAACTTTAGTCCAGACAACTCTCCTTCCTGCTTGTTATTGCCACAAGATACACTCAGTTCTTTCAGTGATGCAACAGGAAGTGCAGTGGGTGCTTATGGCTGGAACAGAAAGGTTCATCTCTGCTGCTCCATCCTTCGTGCTCTGTTCTTCTCCTCTGGTGTCAGTATCCCACAGGTTGCAGCCCCTTCAAGGGGAAAGGGCTGTGGCTGATCCAACATGGAGCACTACTTCTTCCCAGCAGCCACTCTTTTTCCAGGCTCAACTTCACTGTTTTATTCACCTTTCTACTTCCTTTCACCTCCCCAAGCAGCACAGGGGGGTGGGAATGGGGGTTAAGGTCAGTCCATTAAAGCTGTATTTCTGTAGTTCTGCAAATAAATAACAGGGAGATTTCTAGACACCTTAATAGGATATAAGAAAGCACAGGACAGACCAGTGGCCTAATGGCTTTGCCAGTCTCCCAAAAAATCAGAAGTTACGATGGGAAAAATAAACAAACAAACAAAAAAAGATAAATGAGGAGGTAGCTGTTTTTACCTTAAGACTTTTGAATAAAATATTTTGCTTTTCCTAATGGTTTGGTAATTTTTAGAAACCAATGGAAACTGATTTTCAATGGCAGACCTTTTAAGAATTATTATGAGTTGACCTTGGCTGGATGCCAGATGCCCACCAAGCCATTCTATCACTCGCCTCCTCAGCAGAATGGTGTGGGGGAGAAAATCAGATATTAAAAAAAAAAATCATGGGTCAAGATAAAGGTAGTTTAATAAGGCAAAAGCAAAGTATGCATGTGGAAGCAAAAGAAAACAAGGATTTCTTTGCTACTTCCCATCAACAGGCAATATCCAGCCACTTCCTGGGAAGCAGGGCTCCAGTAGCATACCAGTTGCTCTGGAAGACAAATGTAAATAATGAATGCCTGGCCTTCCTCCTCCTTCCTCCTAGCATTGATTTCTGAGCTGATTTCTTATTGAATGGAATACACCTTTGGTTGGTTTGGGTCAGCTGTCCTGGCGATGTTCCCTCACAAGATCTTGCCCACACCCAAAGCCTACTGGGGAAAAGAGAGTGGGCAAATTTTGGAGAGAGAGCCTTGATGCTGTGCGAGCACTGCTCATCAGTAGACAAAACACTGGTGTGTTATGAACACCTTTATAGCTACCAAATAAAAAGCATAGCACTAGGAGGACTGCTATGGGGGAAATTAACTCTCTTACAGAATCATAGATTTACAAAATTGTTTAGGTTAGAAGGGACCTTAAAGATTGTCTAGTTCCAACTCCCCCTGCCATGATCAGGGACACCTTCTACTAGACCAGGCTGCTCAAAGCCTCATCCAGCCTGGCCTTGAACACTTTCAAGGATGGGGCATCCACAACTTCTCTGGGTAACCTGTTCCTGTGATTCACCACCCTCTCCATGAAGAACTTCTTCCTGATATCCAATCTAAATCTCCCCTCTTTAAATTTAAACCCATTACCCCTTATTCTGTCACTACAGGCCCTTGTAATAAGTTCCTTCCAGCTGTCTTGTAGGCCCCTTCAGGTACTGGAAGCCTGCTATAAATTGTGGTATTTTGAATAATATTGGAGTGGAATTTCTGTTTCAGAGATAGGAGAAGGAATATTGCAAAAAACATGAGAAAGGCCCAGTACTACAAAGAGAAAAAGTTGAAGAAATAAAGACAGTAAACAAAGGCATTTCCTCAGAATATGTAGACATGAAGTATACTACAGAGGATTTAACCTTGACCTTCTTATGAAATCATTGTTTGTAGTAGTTTTCTTAGATTTTTAAGTTCCTTATTGATATACGTGTATTTCTACCTGGCAAAATAAGTACACAGCACCTGCTGAATCACTTATTTCAGCACAAAAGAGATTACAATTATAATTCCAAGTTTTTCACTCTTATGCATGCATATATTTGTGAAATAACCCATTGGGCAAATAAGCACACAAATACAACAATAGTGTATTCACTAGAAGGTGGGTATTCTGCTCTGACACAAGCTGAGGTTACTATTTGGCTTATTGTTTTTTCTGCTTTAATTTCGTTGATTTCAAGAGAGATACATCAGCAGAGATATGACTCTTCAACAGAAATAATATTCATGCACCTAAAGTCAAAACACTGATCTTAGAAACAGTTTGGGAAGGATTGAAAACAATATGCGGCACTACCGTATTTTGGATTTCTTTTCCTCTGTTTTATATTCTCATGTGAAATGTGTTATGTTGAAAAAGAGTTTGATTTACCTAAGCTAAGTATCTGTCCCAGTTTTATGAAATTAAGACTATGGCTGAAAGATGGTTGTGGGGGAGGTGATGATAATCAAGCTGGCTGATAAATTCCGTAGATAGCCTGCCATGTAAAATGGTAATTTTCTCTATGTAGCTGAATAATGAATCTTAACATCAAATTACCTTATGTTCAGAGCTGCCTTTGAAAAAAAGTCAGAATAAAGCACTTTGAGATATGGTTGTTATCTATACAGTATGGAGATATTTAGTATCCTTAAATTATATTCTCTATCAGTGAATGCATAAAATACCATTAATATTATTATGAGATATATGTAAGCGTCAAGAAGAGTCTACAATCATCAAAAAAACATGGAGCTTTTGGGAAAGCTTAGGCTTCTTTCCGAATGATATGGTGTCAGCTACCAAAATAACATGTGAAAAGCATGAACATAGAACTATTACATTGCAGAACACAATGACAGTAGCTCCTAGATTAGATGTCGGTGAAAGGTATTGCCCATTTAAAGTGAGTTAACTGAAAGAATTCATAAGAAAAGCTAAAAACTAACTTTAATGTGTCATTATTAATAGCAGTATTATCTATATTGGCATTGCTATTGTTCTACTGTACTGACATTTTCCTTATATAAGTACTTTTTTTTTCTTCTGGATTTTCAATTGCAGTGTAAATACTCAGACAGTATTTAAACAGGATCTGGGACTATGAAGGACTAAACTCGTTTGCTAATCAGCTCAACAGACATAGGTAAGACAATGAAAATAAAAACAATATGAAATTAATATTTCCAGAATTTGAGGCTATAGCCATCCCATAAGATGACTGAAAGCTGAAGAAGATTGAGTGATTTCATTTTGCAAACACACCTAAAACATTACTGTTTCCAGAAGGAATTTGTGAAACTTCCTTTCTCTATTCTTCCTACAAAGATATGGTGCTCTGTTAGTCCTTCCTTGTTGGGTCTCATTTAACATGGTTTTAAAACATGGCTTCAGCTTGTCTGGGAATGTCTTGAAGTAGCAAAAAGGTTCTTTTAATTTTATTGTTCCCCTCATAGCAGAATGTCGGTGCCTACATTTGCCTACTTCAAAGATGCTCATTAGTGAAAGCAATCATGAATCACCAATCTTCTAGAAAATGTGAAGTGGCCTAATGAGACTTTGTAGGGTGATTATCAGACCATTTTATCTTCCAGAGAGACCAGTAATTTACTGAGAATTAAAGGTAAAAATCAGAATTCTCAATAATGTTGCCACGTCAACTAAAATATAAAATGTATGCAAAATGCTTTAGCTTCTGTTTGGATGCTTGACATGTGACACAAGATTGGCAAGTTGTGTATGAACTCCTCTAGGATAATCTCATTAAAATGAAACAAAGGTGATAATGTAAACTCCAAAACAATGAATTGTGTTATGTCTACAAACTGAGCAACAAAGGTAAAGAGGCAATGGCTATCCACAAACTGTCTGGAGCCTGTTCACTTCATTCTTCTGGAGGGATACTCCACACACTCAGAGAAAAGTAATGTAGAGCAATCTTTCCTCTTTTCTTATACCTTGTAAAGAAAATATCTTTCTGTAAGAAAATGGAAGGACTGGCACCAGTGCTTTATGGATATTGGCTTTATGAGCAACTATAATTCTCAGAAACAGATCTTTCAAAAATGAAATAACCTACGCAATGCAAAATACAATTATTTGAAAAATTAAAATGCTGCTCCAAACTATTGAAATCGCTGAGTTATGGTTGATACAATGGAAAGAGCATCCATAATTCAAACATCAGGAGTGTAAATTTTATTGGAAGTTTTATTTCTTTAACTAAATCATCATACAAAAAACAAAATTAAATCTTATTTCTCGGACCAAAACCAGCATATACTTAAACTGGACAGTTTATTTAAAACATTCCTATTCCCAAGATAAATTCTTCTCTTCATTCATGGGTGGTGAGCGATTGCATCATTTGTTGTAATATTTTTTATTATGTATTATTATTGTTATTATGACAGTATTATTTTTATTACATAATATTAGTAGTTGTACTAGTAATATTCTTAGTATGCTTAGTTTCATTATTTTATTAACTTATATTAAATTATTAATTTTTTTTTTTATTTCAGCCCACAAATTTCCTTGCCTTTTCATCTGATTCTCCTCCTCCATTGGAAGGGATGCTGAGCGAGCTGCTGCGTGGTATTTAGTTGTTGGTAGGGATTAAATCATGACAACTGGATTTTAGACTTGTAGACATCTTTCTGTTTAAAAGTCTCAAGTATTTTTTTGGAGATTGTTCCCTGTCTTGCGGTTATTGCTTGCCTCATGTTTTAAGGTTGTAATAAAGAATACATTTACATTATTACATAAAACAGGTCGGATACTGCTCACTGATGGTGAGACCAAGTGGCACAACATTACTTGCAGCTAGTGACTCAAACTCTAGTACTTCAAAACAGGGTAGATGCATCCAACTCACCCTTTGAGCCTGTATTAACCACTGTTCTGTGTCTAGGTCTGCCTGGAGGAGTGGTAGTTGGTCTAAGGCTATTTTCCAGGCTTCTTTCTGGTTTATAAGCAGAGGAAAATGTAAAAGCTTGTTTTTATGTAGTTGTGCAAACAAAAGAAAATTGTATTGGCTACTCCTGCAGAACTATAATGAGAATGGGGTGTGCCATATGATAACTTTGGTAGACAGGAAAGATGGAAAAAGTACTTTGTTCCATGCTATCCCTGAGATCACAATCAGTGTAAATAAACTAAAGATATTGATAATCAGTGTACTCCCTATATCAGTATTGTAATTAACAACAATTCATGTGAAGAGAAAACATTGCAAGTACCCCAATTTTAAACTAAAGACCTAATCAAAAAGACCAAAGGTTTACAAAGCAGAAAAGCAGCAAAAGAAAAAAAAACCCAAAAAACAAACAAACAAACAAACAAACAAAACCAAAAAACCATGATAAAATCTTTGTTCAGTCAACTTCATGTCTTCAAACAAAAAAAGAGTTAAAATTACTTCTTTTCAAGAAGTACTTGACATTGTCTTAAGTTTTAATGTAAAATTAGAGGACCGTGGTATTTAAATTATGCAACATCAGTAGTGTCTCTCCTACACTTTTGTAAGTATTTCAGTTTCTCATTATACAGGGAGGATGATCTGACCTAAGAGGAGGACAGAAAAATTAAGAAAATAGAATAGAAATTATTTTAAGAGTCTCATTGAACTCCCACTGGAGTTGATGGGTAAATGCCTAACTATATTAGTGGGAGTAGCACTAGACCTATGATAAGCAGGTTATATTTTCTAATATACAGTATGTAGTGGTCCTATAAAATGAGATTTAGAAACTAATTGACCTTCAGGTTGCTTAATTTTCTATAAAGTAAGAATTATGCAGCAAATACCTGCAGGTCTTCCTAACCTTGAAGGTACTGCATAATATTTTTAAGCTGAATCAACAGCTCCTGCAGTTTATGGTCACTTATTTCTCAAAACAAGTGATTTAAAATGAACAAAAGAAACAAACCCTGTGGATTTAGTCAGGTAATTATATTACACATATTTCTTGAAATATATCTGATTGGTCAGGTAGCAAAAATGCCTATTCTGGATGTTTTGGGATAGTCCTGTAGCAAAAGCGAAATAAAATGTATCGATGTTTGTTTGTTTTTAGAGATACTTCTCCTTTTCATAATTTTAAAAGATGAAGCTTGAAGTGTCATATAGCTTGTCATGTCATTTATTTTCATCAGCTGGAAATGAACATAAGTATAATTAATTGAGAATGGAAAACGAGCAGCTTTTGGGCATTAGTTGTGTAACATTACAAATGTCAGCTACTTCAGCGTTCATTATTTAATGTTCACTCCTATAGGATTATTATAATTTCTTTCCATGGTACACTGGTGAATTCAATGTTTTAATAAAGGGTCTTGTAACTAGAAAAGAATCAAACAAATTTAAGGGAACAACTTCGATAATTTCCATTAATAGTGCTGCAATTAGTGATCAGTAACAAGTAGCTGAGAAAGGGCTACAGATGTACATAAAAATAAGTTTGGAAACCCCTCATGTTTAGAATGAAACTAGAGTCAAAGACTCCATAATAAGGCAGTATGTGAAAGTAAAAGCGGAGGAGTCAGAATGAAAAATAGTAGAGGCATTGCAAGTACACAGGCACAGGAGGATGCCAGAGGTCTCAGGACTATATGTAGAAATGGTCAGTTACTGATATAGAACACTATAACAACCTAATGAAGCTGGCCATAGCTGATAGCGTAATTGGAAATACTTAAGACAATAACAACAACAATTGATTGTACAGGTGTAACTGTTTGAGAATTGGTTATGTGGAATTAATGACCCTGATATCCTGCAATGTTAGGTAGTTAATAATCTTTAAAGGAAAATACCTTTAATGCTTGTGTCTGGTTTAACATTCCACCATTGAGGTCTAACTGCATTTTAAATGTAATAAAATATTTTGTAATCTTTTTGTACATTACCCTTGCAAATTTAGGCAAATAAAGATTATAGGGCTGGACTGAATGTTGTCCTTTTACAAATAAAATTACAAATTTATTTGTTTGTTTTTGTTTTCAAGATGAGAAGAATCACTTGCCAAGCAAAGTGCCAGGAAGACTATTTGCAGATAATTTCTAAATGTTATTACTCAAAGCTATTCCATATACAATGGTAATATATCATGATACTGAAGATGCAGAAGTCAGAGCACACTGTGTATTTAGGAATCACTAATTCCTGTGCAATTTAACACAAAGAAAAAAAAGTGCTTTTCAGAAATATTTTTATTTGATGCACTTTTTAGCAGCTAACAGATGAATTCATATTATCCATCATGAAAGAACTTCATATGATCAAGAAAAACGACTTCAACATTTCTGTAAAAGTCATGATGATGTCTAAATAAAGATTTACTTTTTCATTCTTCAAGCATATTACTGCATAGATTCTTTATTCTAAAAGAATTTTCTGTTGGTCAGAATAAAAATTTATTTTGATACAGGGTTTTAAAACAGTGCAATCACTTCTTTCTCGTTTTTTTCAGCATCACACTTTGTATGTAGTTTTGTCTGGGTATTTGATTGTCTAGGCAAAATGCTGATAAATTAAAGAGGGATTGATTCTGACCTTTTACAGCTTTGAATATACAAACATTTATGCACATGCTTGGCTTTCTTAGTGAATGGTCCCACTGATGTCAGTGTGACCACTTTTGTTAAACTTAGAAATTTTTGCAGGGTCAATATTAATTTCTGTTTGCAGAAATCCAAAGGCAAACAGGAGAGGAGGTGACTCAGCAGGTTTCTCTCACTGGTATTAACAAAGTTCCAAATGAAAATAATCGAGATCTAAAAGAAGCTGGCAGGTTCTAGGAAAATGCAGTCTGTATTTGCAAAAGAGGATGTGAAAGCAAAACCATTCTCTTATTTTTAATTAAATTTTCTCTTAGAGTCAAACCTTTTCTTTGTATGCACATGTGGAATTTCTGAAGTAATGGTAACTTTATATGAAATTATTAATCATTTACCAAATAGTATATCTGATAATTTAAAATCTAGGCTAATACTACACTTACATCAATTGCTAAGGACATTAGTGTTTAGAGAGGAATTTCAATTGTAGTGGTGTTAATTCTGTTTCACTGAGTTTTGAATAATTTAAAAACTTCTGGAATGTAAACACAATTGTGTAATTTACCGAATTACATCCTACAGAGTTAACCATTAAATATGACCACAATCTCTATAGTTTGTTATTTAAAACTTTTATCATTGCAATTCATCCAGATAATTTGTTTACTTTTTGCTTATGTTTAAGTAAATCAATTTTCCTATAACATCTCAAGCTATGACAAAATAATTTGAAACAGAATGAATTAGTTAGATTTTTAAATATACACAAAAGCTATGGGGATAAAATGAAAACCCAAAATATGAAGGTCATTCATGTGAATTTCATCTTAAATAAAGGTCAAGCTATCAGATCATGTTGAAGAAATAATAATTTTACTATTCCCACTTCTTCCATGTGGAATTATAATATGGAACATTATTATAAACTTTTAGAGTCTGGGGGAAAATAAACTCTAATTCAAGTGACCATGGATAAAGCTATTCTTTAGGGAATAAGATGGCACCTATTTATTTTCTTATCCTGAACATCATCTTATCAACTGGATTTAAACAAAAGATGGTTTTACAGTCTGCTGGGCACAGATGTTGAACATTAATCAATGTGAAAATGCAAACACTTAAGCTGGATGCTTTGCAAATGTAATTCTAGCCAGTTTGCTCATATTAGTTCAATTTGTACAGAATGATTTTTTTTTTGGTACTTACTTTGCATAAAAATAAGAAATAACAGACTTCCTTTTCATGAACAACTTTCATGCAAAGCATGAGCTATGACATTTGATCTTTCTTGCAGGTAAGAATATGATTTCTTTTTGTCATTTTCAGACACCGTTTTTCAATGTGTTGATACTTTCTGCTATCAAATGGAGTACAGGGAGATCAAGGTGAATGTGTCCATTCTCATTAAATGACACGGCTATGTGGAAAAAAACCCGAAAATCTTTCTAGTGGTGAATGATGTACATATTTCTGCAACATCTTGTAACTGCAGTCCATTAGAAATTATTTCCATCATCATAAAGTATGGTCTGTGTTGTTTTATATTTTTTGAGTTTAGAAGGTAAGAAAGAGATCAGCTGACTGGGCAGCATGACCCAGGTTGACAACATTTCCTGTCTTGTGTCAGAAGCTATATGAATACAGCCTGCAGGTATCCAAATAGGAGAAATATTTTTCACATTTGTGGCATATTGCTGCAACACAATATCTGAAAATAAAGATATTGCATCGGTGTGTAAAAGAATCTTTCATAATCTCTAGTGCAGGTTTAGATCTGAGGTCTGGGGTCTTGTAAAAGTGCAGAAATACTGCTCAACAGGCCCAGAGTGTTTGTTCTCAACCTGCTCCTTGTACAGACCCACCCAAGGCTGGTTTAAAACCCAGTCAAGCTAATCATGTAGAGACAGTTTCAACAAAGAGTGATTAATTAATTAAGCACAGGTGCTTTGCTAGACAAAAGGTAAACCCTTAATAGCACATCTTGAAGTCTATCTCAGAATTGTGCAAGACAGAAATGTCCAAAGAGTTATTACGGAGACGGCAACCCGAAGAAGACCCTGAAACTGAAACAAGGATTGGAAACAGAACAGAAGAATGCAGCTGAGACAGGGGATTGTGATGGTCTTTGATAAACGATGAACTTTGGGGACTGAAAGGCTGAGTGGAAATATACAAAGACTTCAGAACTTATGTAATGGGTATTGATTGAATGGTATAAAAACTGTGCGAGATCTTGGGCCATTTGGCACTCACTGAGGTGGTGGCCCAACTCTGAGTTGTGATTAAATAAATAACATACCTAGAGCAACCCGTTTTGTCTGGTGAAAATTCTTTAACAGGTGTCATGGCATGAAAAACTGTATTTTCCAAGAGTTTGTAAGAACAAAAGTAGGGGGTTGTTTGCTTGTTTGGTTTTGGTTTTCCTGCCATTAGTTCTGTAGGTTGGCAGGATTCTAGTAGGATCATTAGTTATTTTCATACGGCTAGCAACAAATAACAAAAGAACGTTTTTTTAAATGATGTTTATATACTTAAACACACGTTATAAAAAAAAAATATTCTAGTTGAATGTAGATTTCTTATATTCACCAACCTCTGTGCGGTTCTCAACACATGTACAGTTAATGACAACATATTTTTAACTTCATGTAAAACTTATTTGGAAACCTGTAATATACCCATCATAATATGAAATGTAATGCAAGTGAGAGGCCAAAAGTTTCTGTTCACTTCTCTGGCCATGCTGGAATGTAAGATCCTATAACAAAACTAATAATGGTGCTTAAACTAGGTAAATAAAGCTTGGGCAATTAATCCACACTGCTAACTGTAGTGCAGGTGTACACAGACTGAGAAAATGCTGTGTTTGTTTTTTGTTGTAATTTTTTCTGTTTTCTTTTGTTTCAAAGTGAAGAGCTATCATTACAAGACACGACAAAAAAGTCAGTAAAATTGTCATGGTTGGTCTGAACCTTGATAGTAGAAATTTGTTGTTGAATCAGGCTCTTATAATGATAAGAAGGGAATTTTCCATTGTTAATTTTTCTAATCAATCAAAGTTAGATGATTGTGTGTATAAATTATACTTGAATATATTATATTATTTTGGAAAATACAGTCTAATTAATTATATTCAAAATTATTTGTAGGTAGTTCTTTTTCTTTGAATCCACATGAAATATCTACCTAAATCCAGAAACTTCTGCATATATAATACCTGTGTAATTACCATCCGTGGGCTTTTCCAGTAATCAGGGTTTTTTTGAAAAAGTGTGTGGTTTAACAAATATGAATTGCCCCTTTGAAATGAGTGATTTTTTTCACCCTTGTTTAAGAATGAAGCTTAGGGAAATACTACATTTATAATATACATATAATATTAATAAACTGTCTGTTTAAAATAACAGAGTAACTGATGTGCACCTACTATAATACTGCTTATTTCACACCCACAATTTTACTTGTCATTATTGCAACCTTTTTCTTCTCACATGCTGAAGATGATAAATTACTTGGACCTTTTGACTCTGCTCCAAACCTTCATGCCTTTTAAATAATAACAAAGACTATTTTCATGTTTGCAGCTGTAAATCAAAATTGTATGTTTGCAGTAGATATACATTATTAACATACTCTGTGTGGGTATGCAGGACTGCAAATATATGGCATAGAATGTATATTACTATAATTTCTTAGTAAACTGCAACACGATATATATTTATTTTAATCAAGGAAATGTGTATTTGTTTATTTAGCAGTCATGCATAAAATGGTACAAAGAAGGTTATCTGAAATAGAAGGATTTTACTGTCTTCTAACCTAATGGTCCAAGTCTTATCACCTGGCAACGTTGGCTCAGCTGTGATTCATGATACAGAGATAAAATATAAGGCTACAGGCAGTAATCATAAAGGCTAACGGGCCTCATGAGGCTAATCTCCCTTGGCTTCCTCAGTAATCCATGGACAAGGATAGGTTCTTGGAAGAGTGATTCAGAGGAGGTGTCTAAATCAACCACTGTGATTGTACTCTGGGAAACATATCTTTTTCCCTTGTTTAAAGAAGAAATCCATGTAAATTAGCCTTAAGAGTCCAGCATTTGCTTCTGTGAACACTCCTCAGAGATGAGGGCCTGGAGGATTCTAGTACACAAAAACGACACTTGCAGCAGAGAGCTTGTATGAACAAAGCTACAATCAATTTACAATTCTGTATTCTTAAAGAGATCCGTATGAAAAGGTCAGGTTGTTAAATGTACCCTGTTTATTCTTCCTGGGAAGCATAACTGTGCAGTGAGCAACTGAACACTTAGACAAACAGAAAATAATTCATCTTCCTGGTAATGAACAAAGAAAGGTTTGTTTTGATAGGTCTACAGCATAAAGGTTTGTCACTGAAACACATTATTGAAGTGCTTCAAAGGAAACTGGAGAAATTTCTTGACTGAGCCGCAGAACATGAGGTTTTGATCCAATAAAACACCTAAACAAATCCTTAACTGACATGTTAACATCTGTGGTACTATTTGTGCTTAAAATCCAGGAGACATTAAATATGAAAAATGTCAGTTAAGGACCTTAAATCAACCAAAGGTAAAAAAAAATACAGAGCATTTTCTAACCTATTCACATTGGATAACACTGATGAACTGATTCAAAGTTCACTCAGTACTACATACACTGAAACCATGCCTGAAAAATAAAATATAATATATTGTTGTTTGTTAATTCTGGGATCATTCCACATTTTAGTTTTTTTGCCAGACACATCAACCAACCTCGTTTTTAATTTTCATTTTTTCTTCTTACAACATTCACTTTTTATTGATGAATTTTTTTTCTCTCTCTTAAGAATATCTCCTCTGACATAACATTCAGGACTTTGTCCCACTGCTTGTATTAAGGATTCTGAACTTTTGTGTTGTGCCTGTGGTTCCTGTGCCATGCCAAAGAAATACAGTCAGAACACCAGAGTCAAAGGAGGTGATTTTGAACTCTTGCCTGCTGCTGAATATCATATGGACTGGAAATCATGGCACTATAGTCTCAGAGCCAATCATCCTTTCAGAGAGAGAGGGACAGAAATAAGATATGCAGAGCAGATGTCCACAGATCTACAGAGATGTACCACTTGTTTCACATTAATCTCCAAGCACCAGAGGTTAAGAGGTTAGATTTGCTGACCTTTTCTCCATGTCACTTGATATAAGTATGCAGCCAATTTCAATTCTCATAGCTTTGGTATTATCATTCCCTCCTCCTACACATTCAGACACATTAACTCTTTTTCTTCTTCTTTCTACTGCTATATTTACATAAGGTAATACAGCTGGCATACTAATTTGTTAAAAGAACTGGAAAGCTTCTGCGTTAATAGGGGACAAAGAGGATGACCAAAGGAGAGTAGCAATTCTGGCTTTCATTTAACTATTTTATGGGTTTATATTGGATATAGTGGCATTGTAGAGTATATTTTCCTAATCATAGTTGTGCCAAGAGTATCAACAAAATATTATTTAGTAAGTAACATACTACTACAAGTCGATGCACTTCACTGCTCTGAAATATTAATTATGTATGATGCAATGCAAATTATTATCTATATTTTTGAGGTCTGCATTAAAAGAAGATGAAAATAAAGATCACCTATGACAATGTGGTAAAATTATTTACCAAGAAATAGGATTTTATACAAAGTAAAAGTTAAAAGTCTACCTTTCATCCATGAAAGATGCATTCTCAATAAGGTAAAAGGATTATCTTATTTCACCTATTAGCAAATGTGTAACAGTAAAAGGAGTCAACATTGACACAATCAGACTGTAAAAACACTTTTGTAATGATTCTCAGTGTTTAATTCTAGAAATATGGAAAATGTTGCCACTTCTATCTTTCCCATTGTTGTGACTGCTTTTGAGTAGCCTCCCACCATACTGATTTGCTAGAGGGTATTAAAAATGTTACTTGACTGTAGTTGCAGTGGTAGATTCCAGTGCTTAAAAATTTAGTAGGAAGTTTTTTGTTTTGATTTGATTGCCCTTTAGATTCTGTGGTATTCCAGAATTTTTATTCAATATAACTTTTCCATTTGTTTTGGTTTATCTTTCCATATTTTCCTAGAAGACATTCTAGATGGAAAGGTTGAGAGACATCCTAACACTGTATTTTAAAGGTTATATTTCAAATAATCAGTTTCTACATGTGTTTGATATAATTTATAAATTCTGCTCTTTAAATAAGGCTGCCAACACTTCTCCACCTCCAAGCATTATATTCATCCTCTCATCAAAAAATAGCTCAGACTGTAAGCCTTTGCATCTAAGCTAACTGATAAACTTATAAATATCAGTAAAAGAGTATATAGGATTTTAAAACTATTTTCTGATTAAAAGTTAACATGAATAAAGTTCTTGGTTTAGGTAATTTTGTGGCTTGTAAGTTTTCATCAAAATATGAATAAAGATGCATAAGAAGCAGCATTCATTTTTCTGGGAAATTTTTAATTAGAAATCTTTATTATTGCACAGATACATATCTCCCCTTTGCATTCTTTTTCTTTCTAAGGTTACCATTTCATAATTACAATTACAGGTTTGTAATTACAATTACAGGTTAAAACATGACATCTTGTACTTTTCTGGATGCTTTATACTCACTGAATCACTGAGTTTACCCTAAAGCAGACTATAACATAGCATCAAACATCTCACTGTGTGCTTGTTTAAACCCCTTTTTTTACCATTTATGTTTCTCAAGTTCAAGTTTTAAAAACTGCATGTGTATTAGAGTACTTAATGGCCTGCAGTCTGAGTCTGGGAGCTATAACATGTACTATTCAGATTATACGATTTAGGGTGAGAATGGAAGTACCATTAGGCAATCATTTTCTCTGTCATAAAGGTTCAGGCTTATCAATATTCCAGGTTAGGCATTCTTCCGCTTTTTAAATGACAACATAATATTTTTTTCTACCAAACTGAATGGCTCTAGTATCTCACTGGAGCCCAGTGGCACTTTCACGTAAGCATGAATTAAAAAGTGTAACAAAAACATTAAAACAATACTTCCCTTTCTATTTTCCCTGTGTTCTGACTTTTATGGTCTTGATGCAGCAGATGGCAAATGAGACTCAAAAGGGAAATCTCCATACATTAAAAGGAGATGTTTTGCTTCTTAGTAAATTTTTAAGCCAGTCATAGACAAAGCCCGTGTGGTCATTGAGAAAAAAAAAAAAAACAAATCAGAAAAGGTAACTAATTCCTTATTACTTAATTGCTTATAAATACAAGCAAGTCCTTAAAGAAGTTTTGCATTTCTCACATTAAAAAGTCAACCATTTCACAAATGTATACTGTCCATACAGGGAAGAGAATCAATGGGCTGTATCATATCCTTTAACTCTTAAATCTCATTTAGAAACTTGTATTTTTACATGTGGATTGTTTATTTAATAAGCAGTGCTACGTCACTGTTAGCTGTGATATACTGTGCTTTCCTCCCTGTATGGATACCTTCTCTTGTGTAGCTGTAAAACAAGTCTTAAAAAAAATCTATTAAAGTGTTAACCTCACTGAACTCAACTGCTGAACTCTAAATATTGTATTCTAAAATGAACTTGGAATGGCTTTGAAATATTTTTATGCTTGATATTGCTTTAATTCTGGATTCGCCAAACTAATACACGGAGGCTCCATGTCTTCTGAATTTTTTCTTTCTGGCCTGGAGCATCCTTCGGCTGTCTACAGCAAGCCTGACCAAGGCTATTGTATAAGAGGAGGAGCAGCACATGCAAACTCTGCATGCTGACATTACACCCACTCCCAGAAGAAGGGACAGGTCTTCTGGATGTGCTTAGCTACAAAGCTTTTATGAAGGAGACATTTCTGAATAACATGTATTTCCACCATGCAAATGAGCTTTCAGGTCTTTTAACAACACTGATATATCTCATTCATGAACTCAAGTAAGAGTACTATTTTTCTGCAGCAAAATGTTTCAAAACAACCAAATAATATATTTGCAGAATAAACCAGAATGAAAGGCAACAGAAGTTGCAAGGATTTATATGTAGAATAGCAAAACAAAATCTGTGACTATAAATCTGACACTATAATATGTAAATATAATAACAATTCAAAATAAACAATTACCTTCTCATAATTCTGTAGAGACCAGACATTTAAGGAGCAAGCTATCTTTGTACTTGCTTAAAGGCTTTTGTAATGTAATTAAATTCTTGTAACTATGAGGGAAGTTTGAAGAGTTTAAAACCTCACTGAGGCCTCTCTGACAAATGTGTGCTGGCAAATGACAATGAATCAAAGCCAGCTACATGTGCAGACTTAAAATTTTAATGGACAGATGAAGACTTATTCAACAAGCTGATGATATTAATCCATACTGCTTGTTTGGAAGATGAGTTTTCAGTGAAAGGCTGCTTATTACCTCAGAATACCATGTCTGCTGTGCTACTGTATGGTTATCCATTTTATATTCTGTGCTCTTTATTTTTTTTTTTTTTTAGAAAATTGCAAAATGACTCCATTTCGTTCTGAGTTGGAAGGAAAATAAATTTCTAAATCAGTCAACAAATAAAAGGTTTGTTTTTTTCAGATAGCCTTAGGAATCAACACATTTTAAGTTACATTACATGTCTTAAATTCAAGGGGAAAGTATATAAGTTAGAGAAGTAACAGGGAAACTTGTGCTGGAGTCTTCTCTCTTTTTATTACTTCGCAATTAAACTCCCTTTAAAATTAAACTGTTTCTTAAATACATCAGCACAAGTGAAAAGAGAATCAGGACCTCCTGTTCCAGGAGAATCTATAATTACCCTATAAAATGTTTTATATTTTCTAGTGCATGGAATGTACTGGATATATTTTGAAAAATTTTTAATTTAAAGAGTCTTTCACTTCTTCATAACAGAAAATTATGTAAAGCAGAAATGGTAGCTGTCTAGGCATCAGGACATTGACATCCCCTTCAAATAATTTTATTTAATCATACAGGACAACAATAGAGTAAAAAACTTACACTATCTTCCTTAGGTAACAGAAAGAAAAACACATAACTGGGTCACCAAACATAATAGGTAACATTAATTAAAATGCTGAAAAGCATTTTAGTGGTATTTCTCAAAGAAGTCTAAGCTTACAAGTAGATAGCAAGAGATCACAAGACTTCATCAGTAGAAAGTGTATCAAAGGTAGGCTAGAAGCTAGAATCTTTTTTTTTCCCTGTTAATGGGTGGCAAAGTCACTAGTGGAAAGATATCTGTGGTTGTCATTTGATAGTAGGGACAATTGACAAATACCAAAATGAGTCCAACAGCAATGACTGTGGGTTTTGGAACAATATAGCCCCACTGATGTGCCTACACCAATATGCCCTTCTCTAAACACAATGATGCATGAATGTGGCTGGAGTGTCTCAAATCTGGGTGGACACCAAAGTGATTTAAGTTTTGTGAGGTGCTCAGAAAAAATGGTGATGAATCACAGAGGTATCTAAATAAATGAACTTTATGACAGATATATTTCCTGTCAGCAAGATTCTTCAGCATCCACTCTGCAGATCTGGATAGTCAAATGTAGTCAACATGGTGTTTTCTGTGCTTAGACTTAGGCATTCTTAAATTTCTTTCAGAACACTGGTGTCTCACATCTGCATGAGAATGAGGCATTCTTTCATTGAAGAAAAAATATTAGAAGAAAATATTAGAAATATTATATTTGGGGTTATTCTGAACAAGAAAGTTCTTGGAACAGATGTGATGCGCTCTGTCTTCGGTAGAACACCAAGGAATGCCAAACTTCTCTTTGTGCTGATTCCAAAATAAATTAGGTGCAAGGAACTGTCACCAATAACACAATGCTAAGGTGTTACATGTCAGTTCTGATTCTGATCATAACATAGGTACATGTAGTTTTTGTGTATTAACAACACTTCCCAAAGTAATATGCAAAGTTCCATTGCTCTGTTTAACCACTGAACTGGTCTGAGAGCTTGTTTTAAAAGGTATAACAGGAAATCAGAAGAGATTACTAGACTCTGAGATTATGTATTTGTAGGCTGAAATAACAAAGATCTATTTCAGCTTTGGGCAGGAAAATACTTCAGCATATTCATAGTTCTAAATCAACAGTGCTTAACCCCAAATTAAACATACGGCTTTGCATGAGCATAGCTACAAGGCACAGTGCCCTTTTTTGTAAATATGGAGAACACTGTGCAATAGAAGTTATGTGTGATTTTTAATTTCTTACTACATGCTTGATATTTTTGCATAACACATGATTTCCAAGCTTTTCTGGAAACATACCTACTGTATTATGAGCATGCAGCTGAACAGCTTTTAGCTCTGAAGTGGTTTGTTTTGTATTCAGATTATGTGTGAGTGTATATTTATGTGTATATTCATATTTATAGTAATATTTTTAAAACATTTGTAGTTTAAATAATCGAACAATGAAAGGAAAGGATAGCAGAAATGAATTCTTATTTTTACCACTAAGTTTTCATACAGGTTGCATGCAATAAATTTAAAGGATCAGGTTAGAACTATTTCAGAGGGTTAGTGTCCCTCAAATGGTAATTATTACCCTGCAGTTAAAATGTGCTCATTGGCATTGTGAATAATCCACAGTGTTCAGCAGTTTAACATCTTAGCATTGTGAGAGTTAGAACTAAACTATATGACTGGCAATGGATGAGGAATATGCTTGAAGAAAATTGCCTCTTCTGAGATGAGTGGGCCAGTAACTTCTTAAACTACAAAAACTCAGTCACTTACGTCTAGCTGATCATACTTTATTTCTATGTCCACCAGTTTACCTACATGTGGCATGGAGCTGTTTGTCTAATTCAAAGGATTGATAGGAGAATTAATTACTTAGTATCTGAAGAGCTGAAGATGGAGAGAGTTCCATATAATGTAAATCATGCTATTGAAATACTTTGATTAGAATGGTTAATTATCATCCTTGGCTTGGACAAGATATTTTTTCACCTCTTAATCTGAGAAGACTCATTTGTAGGTTGGACAGAGCTTTGATCATGATCTCAATTGCTTTGAGAACTGAAACAACATGTATAATAGAACCAGTTTTTCTCAGCATAAACAAAATTCATTATCTTTGCTTATTATCTCAGCCTTTTGCTTCCTGTCTAATAGTCTTAGCATTTAAGACCCTGCTCTGCAGGTCAGTGCACAACAAGGGCAGACAGACTTCACACCCAAGGTTGCTAAATGGAGGATGAGGCCAGACTAACAAGCTAGCTGGAAACTGTTGATAGAATTAGCAGAGGATATAATATCACTTTCTTGTAATGGCTTGCCTAAACGATAGATATATTCATAGAATCATAGAATCATAGAATGGTCTGGGTTGGAAGGGACCTTAAAGATCATCTAGTTCCAACCCCCCTGCCATGGACAGGGACACCCTCCACTAGACCAGGTTGCTCAAAGCCTCATCCAGCCTGGCCTTGAAGGCATCCACAGTTTCTCTGGGCAACCTGTTCCAGTGCCCCACCACCCTCTCTATGAAGACTTTCTTCCTGATATCTAATCTAAATCTCTCCACTTTCAATTTAAACCCATTACCCCTTGTCCTATCACTACAGGCCCTTGTAAAAAGTCCCCCCCCAACTTCCTTGTAGGCCCCTTCAGGTAATGGAAGGCTGCAATAAGGTCTCCCCAGAATACTATCATATTCATACTATCAACTTTTGCTCCCCTGCTGTTTTTCTTGCACCTTCTTTAAATAAAGTGTATGGCTACTTAGTAGAATGACACAGGCTCAACTACCTTTGCAAAATGTGGCAAGATTTTGTTCAGTCAGCATTTTATTCTAATGCCTTAGATAGCTGCTCTTTTACAAAAAAGCAGAGACTTAAAATCTCATCTACACACACTTTTGGAGAGTTAATAAGTACTTCCAGGAGAACAGTTGCCACAGTTAATTTAGAAATTCTACTATAAACCATTGATGGGATCCTTTTTGTCCTTTCCATAGTCCTTGAACATTCAGGTTCTGAGAGTAAGTAAATATAAGATACTGAACATCAGCTTTTTGAACTAACGCACTGTCCAGCATGAAATGCACTAAGCAAGGCAGAGGAATAAGCATACATTTTTATAGGGTGCAGCTTAAGATGCTGAGCAGCTATTTCTTTCAGGATATCTAAGGAAATTAAAGACTTCCTTTTCAGGGAAGAGTCTTCTTGCATTTTGTTGGAATGAAAGAGTGTTTTAACTGCATGGACAATATTTTAAAGATCTACTTTCAGTTACTATTGATTGTGTTACCAAAATTGATAGGTGCAAGGGATCTTTTAAATATTATTATTACTTTCTGCTATAAAACCACTATGTACCAGTTTGAAATAATGTGTGTTGCTAAGAAGACAATTAAATTTCATAATAGCAGAAATCATTAATGCATGGACTTATTTTCTATGATCGTTCTAACATAATTTTTACTACCAAATTCAATCCAGACATAGCTGAAGTAATCTTTTGCAATAGAAAAGTTTTAATTTTTTTTACATTAATGTGATATTTTAATTGACTCTGCATACAAAGAAATAAAAATCTGAAAGCTGACATGGCTTTCATTTAACAATATTTGAAAGTGACTGAGAACATGGAGGCATTCAGTAAGGGATGAAATTTTGTGGGATTTAATACATTGATCAGAAACAGAAACATACTGTAAACATGTTGATAAAGTATGTGTCAATTAATAAAGAATAAATAAAACACTAAATAGCTGTTCTTAAAAGTTATGTCATATAGATTTAAGCTGAATTGCAGGAATTTTGCTTATGGAACAAAGCAATTTCCAGAGTAAGAATTAAACTCATTCAGGGTAAAGCACTTTATTTCACAGAATCATAGACTGGTTTCGGTTGAAAGGGACCTTAAAGGTCATCTAGTTCCAAACCCCCTGCCATGGGCAGGGACACTCTCCACTAAGTCAGGTTGTTCAAAGTCCCATCCAACCCGGCCTTGAACACTTCCAGGACTGGGACATCAACAGCTTCTCTGGCCAACCTGTTACACTGCCTCACCACCCTCACCACAAAGAAGGTCTTCCTTACATCTAATGTAGATCTACTTTCTTTCAACTTAAGGCTATTGCTCCTTGTCCTGCCACTACAGGCTCTTGTGAAAAGTCCCTCTCCAGCTTTCTTGTAGGTCCCTTCAGGTACTTGGAAGGCTGCTATAAGGTCTGACTGAAACCTTCTCTTCTCCAGACTGAACAAACACAACTCTCTCAGCCTGTCCCCACAGCAGAGGTGCTCCAGCCCCCTGACCATCTTTGTGGCCCTCCTCTGGACTTGCTCCAACCAATCGATATCTTATGCTGAGGGCTCCACAGCTGGACACAGCACTCCAGGTGGGGTCTCACAAGAGAAAATAGAGGGATAGAATCACCTCCCTCAACATGCTGGCCATGCTTCTCCTTATACAGCCCAGGATATGGTTGGCTTTCTGGGCTTCAAGCACACACATTTTCTCTGTAAATTATATGGAAGAATTTTTATATTAATGGATGCCAACTTGCAATTACTTTTTTTGGAACGTAATTAGAATTTTACATAGCAAGACACATTTTCAAAGCACTATCTTAAAAATGTTGTGTAGCCTCCTCCATATAATTTCTACCTTATTTTTCTTTTATTGTTTATCTTCCTTGCATTTTTTGTTTGTTTGGTCATTTTCTTCTCTCTCTTCTGATATGACCTTGCTTTTCTGAATGATAGTTTTCTCATTTCCTTTTTTTCCATCTCATTATTACTTATCCTTTATATTGCAGTAGTTCCTAGCAAAGGGATTGTCAAACACAAGGAGCCATGATCCCACTTAGGGTAATGAGTATAACCATGTAAATAGAAATGTAGTTGAAAGTCTGGAAATGACCCCAGAAATGAGAATGAAAAAGGGGATTTTAAGCCTTGAATTGGAACCAGAAGCAAAAAACGTTTCCAGACCATTAACCAAAGGGTAAAATAATATATATCCCTTCTTATTCTTCAAAGTAATGCAGAGTCTACAGTGGAATAATTATAAGACAGTACTGATAGATGATGTAAAAAAATGGGGAAAAAATAGATAATTTGGAGAACAAAAATAATAAAATATGAGGCTTTCTTGACCAGTCAAGTAAATCTCAGATTTTTTCCTCTACCTCCACTTTCTTCTTGAACTCTTGCTCTCTCTCAAAATTATCACTAAGTAAGTACTTCAAGCTTTAAAGTCTTCTCTCTCTGCCCTCCCAGGTTGCAGCTTTTCTCCATATCTTTGTGAAGAAAAACAAGGTTGGATGATGTGGAAGGTAGCTTGCCATTCAAACAGTCCAGTATCTTGTGCCTATACACTGACAGATATTAAACTGCCTATCCACTTTGCTACTAAGCCATGTTTTCATAGGGCAATACAGGCCATCTCAGGTCAGGCACCATACTGCCCTGCAGTTACAAAACTCACTTCAAAGAAAGAGAAAAAGGATGCTGACAGCTGACACTGTGGCTCTTTCATGGGAAAAGGCAAGATAAGGGACTTTGGAGTTCTATAGGAAATGGCAGAAACTTTGGATCCACCACTGAGTTAAATGTAAGAGGTTAGACTAAATTTTCTGGGGTATTTGACTATTTTTTCCTAGCAGGCATGTCATAGAACATTTCTGATTTTAATCTCCATTTCTTTCACAGCTAGAATTTGCAGCATCACCTGGACACAATACAGAGTAGATGGTTTACACTTCAGTGACTATTTCAAGATAAAGTGTTGATAATCAGTTCTTTAAGGATGTATCAGAAGACACAGGAGGAAAGGTTTAGAGTTTTGATCATAAATCCTTATGTTTTGCATTTGAAATGAGCATCTTAAGGAGTATCAGAGAAATACATAAAAAGAAACTATTTTGTGCAGAGTAGTGCCTGTATTTTTATTTTATATATCATACATGTGATTACTTATCTTTGTTAAATTTTGATCAGGTTAATATTATTGGAATCAGTAAAACTAACACATCTAACAACAGAATAACATGAGTGACACAGAAGTGTTTTTCCTTTAAGAAAGCTCAAAGTTTTCTCAGGATCTGAAAGCAGTGCTGTTGATTTTTCTCCCTTCAGTTTCACTTGTTTTCCTTTACATTGTTTATTTATATAGCTCTAGAAAATAAAAGGTTAATTTGGGAGAAACTGGTACAAGCTTTAAAATCAATACACTGAGATGAAAAACTTAGCAGCAAACATGTTAGGTAGTTTACTTCCATTTGGTGTGGCTGTCTGGAATAAAATGAATTATTTCCCATTAAATGTGACAGTTTTGGTGGTAGAAATAAACTGAGTCTAAGTGGCTTACTGAAATGTATGCATGTGTGGAAAAATGAACAGATCATCACACAAATTAGGAGGGGAAAAGTTTCATAGACTGGAGCTATATATTCCTTGAAGGGGGGTTGAGGACCACTCCCATAATAAATCTATCTGTGCTCATCTGTCTATCTTTGAAGTGCATGAACAATGGAATTAAAAAAAACTCTCATGTGTAGGCATCAGGGCTTTAGGGTGAGGACCACTTTATTGGGCCTGCTACCACTTCTTCATAGTCAGTTTTAGCAAATACAGTTTCAGAGCATTTCAGCAGGGATCTAGTAGAATCTCTTAACAAACACTTTGCAAGACCATGAGAGATTTATTGTTGTAACCTCACATATGACATATGGCTTCGGAAACTGTACTGGACACACAGAGTGATGATCCCTCACCTTTGGTAGCAATGACACTGCTACATTAGCATTTCTCTCCAAGAAAAGCTCATGAGCAAAATTCCCAGTGGAGCAAGAAGTTACATTAATCACACATTTACAAACAGAGAGACACAGTGATAGTGTCTCATCACAAGCATGATATTTCCTCTTTCTGTTTCCCTTTTGGCCTGGACATCTAGCACTGGAATTACTGTCTTATTATCTAGTTTTGATTGCTCTTCAGTCTATATCTCATCAACAAGCCACCTCTGAGCTCTGATGTACTACCTTTTCCAATATGGTGAGCAGTGCTGTGTTAATATGTGTTAGGTAGCATTTTATTTAAGAGTTATGTGCTGCTATGAAGTCCAACTTATAGACTTTGCCCACTATTCCCTAGCCCTATTTTTTTTTTTATCGTCATGTAGCAATGGATGGTGTGGGTCACTGGGCTGGGAAGTAAGGAATGACTGGTTTGGGGCCAAATTATTGAAGCTGCCAACAGGAGGAAGGTGGCAGCTCCCCACCCCTGAGGATGTCTCCCAGGAGCTGTGGCCACTGACCCCTCCCTCCACACTGATGTCTGTCCAGCCAGTGAAAGCTCATAAAGTATCATGCCAGGGTGTGGCATCATAGCTTATTAGATCATATTTGTATTTATGTATGTTAACCAACACGTTGTTGCTAAATACTTTCAGACTGTATGTATCCTACTTGCAGAGTGCCTTCATCCCTGGCTAAAGATGCCCAAACAAACTGGTGAAGATAAGAGTAGAAATTAAGAGAAGGGAGCATCAATAAAAACTCAGGCATGCAGTCAAACAGTGGATAGCTACATCTGCTCACTCAGGTTTGAGCTTGATTTCAAGATACCAAAGCATTTTGAAAAGATGTCAAAACATTTCAGACTATGTTAGGAGTCTTTACATACATGGCTAAAGATACAGTACAGAATAAGTTTTAACAGTTTATATTGAAGTTGCATAAGTTCAAGAAATAGTGCTTCTACATATATAAGTATCTTAGTCTTGACAGTAGAGAGTAATTTGGCAGTATCAAAGGTAAGTTCTGCCAGACTCTGTTGAACTAAACATTTATCTTTCTTTCTCAAAAGTATAAGCAGATATTTTTCCCTGTGGATGAAGTGTAAACATTTCTTTTCAAAGCAAAGATATGGAGGTCTCCTTTTTTACCATAGCCCTGTAATCAGATAAGAAACCTGAGCTCAGTTTGTACCTGTGGATAGGACTTCAAATATTTATGGTCCACATCTCTAAATATCTTATTCTAAAGTGACATTACTGTTAACATTAAAAAAATACCAAACAACTGTTCTCTTTTGTATATGATAAAGAAGAATGAATTAGAATTATAGGTGATGTATATAAGCCTGTCTTGTCTAATGAACGGGTTGTATGAACAGTATGTTCATCTGAGGACTAATGGGTTCCAGTTCATCATGCATTTTTAGTATTTTATCAGTGCTTTTATAAATGTATAGGTAAAGTGTATAAGCAAACCTTAAAGCCAGCACCAAAATATAAGTAATTCTTTCAAAATTGGTTTAGATTAATTCCAAAGGGAGTGCAAAGAATGACCTGTTCTTTCTTCCAGATTACAGTGGCTAAAGTACTTTTGAGTTACTGGTTTTGAATCCAGTACAATAAATGTAGGTATTAAGTCAACACTTCATGAACTAAGATAGAATGTTACTCTTCAGCTAAAAAAAAGCATTGACATCAGCTCCACCTAACATTCAACTTCACCAGCAAATACTGTTTGGTTTTCACCTGAAATAAATGTCAAAAGCACCCACTTTTAAGAGGTGACTGTGGTCTATGAAACCCAAGTGGTGGGAAAAGATCAGACTCTGGAAACTATCTAGATAGAGTTGAAGACATCACTGTCTTCTAATTTCTTTTCTGCCTGCTAATGTAATCAAATTCCAGCTTGGTTTTTTTTTCCATAATTTTGTGAAAACATTTATGTGATGTACAAAATAGTATGTATATCCACATTCCTCAGGCATCCAATCTTCCTTGGAACTTTTCTAGAAAAGATGTCAAGCCTTATTCTACAATGCATCCTGACAAGTCAGCAGCCCATAGGCACTTAAAAGAATGATTGCTGCCAAAGAAGGTGATTTGTCAACATCAGCAGTGCTGACTAATTCATTAATTGCATCAACATAATGATTAGCTATGAATGAGAATATCTCACAGTAAATATTTTTTGCTGATTCAGTATTTAATATTGCCCACTCTTTTTACCTGTGAAGAGTAATTCCAGGTATTACATATTTCCAATACAATCTTCTCTGTAGTGCTCCTGGGTTTTCCTTATTCATTTTTCTCCCTGGTAGCCTAAGTGAACAGCAGGTCTTTCCACATCCTGATATGTTAACATAATATCTTATTGTTAATATTAGAAATAGTAGAAATTATGGTGTTTTTACAATTAATTTTTGGGTGTGATTCATATCAGCTAAATTTAGATGTCTAAAGTGATGACATCTACATCTGATCCAATCACCTTAGACTCACAGTAAACAGATGAATGATCTCATGTATTTTACATGTGTATGGTAATTATGAAATGAGACTTGCTTGAAAGTATTAATTTCTCTTGACTGACTACAAATAGAGACTAAGGTGACTACCTCAAATAGAGGAATCTACTTTTGCTCGGATAAGTTCCACATTCTGTGCCTTTTATTTGCATTTCAGATGTTTTCTTAGTTTTTTCTGCTTTAGACTATACTTAATTTCCTTTTATTGGCATCAATAAATATGTATATCTATAAAATTAGTATTAATAAACTATAATAATTAAGACACTAATTACTGACATCAAGAAAATCCTAAATTCTGCTATTTAGCCATTCTTCTTCATTACACATAGAAGTATGATTGACAAGAGTATCTAAAATTAATGCATCTATTTATATATTTCATGCATCTTTCACAAATATGCCTTGATGTCCGGCTTACAAACACAGTGTCATACAGACACTCTAAGTTTGATAACAAACCTTGACAAAAGTTTGGATACTTACATTTGAGAATTGGAAAACTAGTTGGAAAATACTATTATAGCTTCCTTTACAATTATATTAAACACTGGACTAAAGCATAAGGGGCAATGTAAACCAAATTACCCTCCAATATAAAGAAGTCATGACATGGAAAACAGTGGTCCTTAGTCTGTGTAGATGAACTGGGGCACTCTAAACGGTTATAGTTTAACATCTTAAATAGTGAATCTTTTTCTCACAAAGAGAACATCACCTGTCCTCTTGGTATTGTTCTAAATATTTTCTAAAATTCAGTATAGAATGTTCATCTGGTGCATGGATATCACAGGAAACAGAACCTGATGCTTTTATTTCAACAATCATAGAATTATAGAACGGTTTAGGTTGAAAGGGACCTTAAATATCATCTAGTTCTAACCCCCTGCCATGGGCAGGGACACCCTCCACTAGACCAGGTTGCGCAAAGCCTCATCCAGCCTGGTCTTGAACACTTCCAGGGATGGGGCATCCACAGCTTCTCTGGGCAACCTGTGCCAGTGCTTCACCACCCTCTCTGTGAAGAATTTCTTCCTGATATCTAACCTAAATCTCCCTGTTTTCAGTTTAAACCCACTACACCTTGTCCTGTCGCTACAGGCCCTTGCAAAAAGCCCCTGCCCAGCTTCCTTGTAGGCCCCTGTCCTAGTTTTATCAGGACCAGCCGCTCTACCACTCCACCCCCCCCACACCCCCTCCCGGTGAGGAAGGGTTGGAGGAACAAACTGAGGAAAAGCCCGTAGGAGTTGAGATAAGAACTATTTAATTATATAAATGAAACTTAGGGAATTACTAACAATGCTAGTGCTAATGAGTAATTTAAGGAACAGAGGAAAAGGGTAGAACAAATGATACAGGATCTTACCCCGAGAAGGGAAAAAAGGAAAGAAAACCCACCCAAAGGGAGCAAACCCCCACGAAACCGCCTGGGGGCCAAGAGAGTAAGGGAGAGGAAAAAATCTTTCAAACCCCAACTCCTAGACCGATCTGCCCTGCCAGACGCTGGCTCTGCCCAGAGCACCAACCACTCACCACGAGGTCCCACAACAAACAAATCCCCAGCCCCCTTGGCTGGAAGCTCCCTCAGACACTTCTCCTTCCCAGGGTCGTGTCCAACCACACTTCTTTCCACCCACATGCCCAACCCCTCCTCACCAGTCCTGCAGTGCCTCGGGTCCCGGGCTGGCACCAGCTATCCAGCTTGATGTGTTATGGGGTGAAGCAAAACATAGACTAGCTGGTGCAAAGCTAAGACAGCCCCCTTTGGATACTGGAAGGTGCTGTAAGGTCTCCCCTGAGCCTTCTCTTCTGCAGGCTGAACAAGCCCAATCCTCTCAGCCTTTCTTCATAGGAGAGGTGCTCCAGCCCTCTGATCATCTTTGTGGCCTCCTCTGCACTCACTCCAACTGGTCTATATACTTCTTAAGCTGAGGGCCCCAGAGCTGGATGCAGCACTCCAGGTGGGGTCTCACGAGAGCAGAGTAGAGGGGGAGAATCACCTCCCTCAAACTGCTGGCCATGCTTCTCCTGATACAGGCCAGGATCCAGTTGACTTTCTGGGCTGCCAGCGCACACTGTCGGCTCATGTTCAGCTTTTTGTCGACCAGTACCCCCAGGTCCTTCTTCTCAGGGCTGCTCTTGATCCATTCTTCACCCAGCCTGTACCTGTAGTAGGGATTGTCCTGACCTAGGTGCAGGACCTTGCACTTGGCCTTATTGATTGATAACAAAATTGTTACTATTTATTGACAGTAAAGCTGTAAAACAAACTAAACAAGAGAACAAGTGAAAAGACCACTTTTACCCAGAGTGTTTGTTTAATTTAGAAAACCTAAACATTGTGCAATAAATTTTACAGTACACGAAAATTAGCACTGGAGACGAACATACATCCTTTCATGTGAACATACCCTGAAAGGAACATACCCTTCTTACGAGAAGATTTAGTCAGTAAATCATTAGATAAGAAATATATTTATGTCATTTTGGAAAATTTTTTAAAAGCATAGGAAACATTAATAAATATCCTATGTCTGATGCTGGTCCTCATGGAGTGACTAATAAGTCATCCATGTAGATAAAAAACTGTGGCTCAGGTTTCTTATTACTCATGCTGTTTCTTTCACCCACCTATTGCCAAAAGATTTTACAGCCTTTTTCACTAATTCTGGTTCTGTAAAGTATCCTTTACAGAACAAATTCTAATTGCAATCCTAAAAAATGACTGATATATTGTATTTTGGAATCAGTTACAGCATTATATCTCTAGTGGATGAACTCCGACCCACAGAAGAAAGAAATGTATATTTGCAGATAATTTGATACATTGTGCCACTTCCTGTATCCAATTTGCTTTTTAAGTAAAATAAGCAGATAAGTAGGCAACTACATATATATATATATATATATATATATATATATATATATATATATATATATATGAACTATGGATTCCACTTTGGTAGGAAAAGAGATGGATATGCATTCCTTAGCTATAAAGTGGGCTAATTGGATTTCCATGCCCCATACACCTGGGTAGGTAAACTTTTCATGAGGTTGAGAGAGACCCATGTACTTACTGCTCTGGTGAAGACCAAGTAAGTACTTTAGGTAGAAAAAAGTTTTTATTATCCTGTCAATAAAGAACTTCCATATCATATCAGAAATGCCTTGATGGGCTGTCTAAGCTAGTGATTTTAGGTGGTCATAAATCACCTTATGAAGAAAAGGGTTATCTTTGTATTGTCTGTGTGAGAAATAAGCACTATGTATTGCTATTGATCATCCCTGTCCAACCTATGAATGGCACTAATGAGGTCTGGAAGGATTCACCTCTGGCTCTAGCTAAAATAACTGTTCTAGTCTGTAGTTTTGTGAAAGGGATTATCCAGGAAAAGGAAGCATGTAGGGTTGTATCCACCCTTACTGTGTCTAAAGAAACACTGAATACAATTTGGGAAAACAATTTTGTCTGTACTAACAATAGGTCACTTTTTGTTTCTGTTTCCCTTCTAGTAAATCATTTGTCCTGCAGTGACCACCCCAATAATTAAAGAAGTTTTAGTATTTTTTATTTTATTTTAGGTTAGGTTAAGTTTTTTGCTTTTTGTTTGTTTGTTTGTTGGCTGTGTGTTTGTAGCTTTGTTGTTTGGTTTGGTGTTTGTTTGTTTGTTTTGGTTTGGTTTGTTGTGTGGGGTTTTTTTTTGTTGGTTTGGGTTTTGGGGGGTTTGGGGGGATTTTTTTGGTTTGTTGGTTGTTTTTTGTTTATTTTCTGGAGACAAGAGACACAGTATGAGTTCCTGATTCCTTCACAGAGAATACCAGCATACTAGCAGTTCCCACACTGCAGAAAAGGAAAGATGGTTATCCAGAGACTGCCTTATGCTTCTAAAAATCACTGGATTAAAAGTCACAAAGTTAGGAGCAAGGACAGAAACTCCCAAGTGGCCCCTGTGAGCTCTTTAATCTTTAGGCTATGGATGCATGTTATCTCATCTGCTTTCCCCTCTGCTTGAATGAGTAATTTCTGGTCACCCAGTTGAACCACTTTGAAACAATCGATTCAGAATCTTCAGTAACATCTTGGTTAGGGCAATTGCTAAACATTCAGCTGAAGAGCTTTATTACTTTAGAACTGGGATAAACTGGAGCACAGAGTTTCAAGTTTCTGAGCAAATAACATAACAGCTAGGATAATATGCAAAACAGAGAAAGAGTATATCATTGATGGATATTTTTATAAAGAAAAAACAGTAAGAAATTTCTTCACAGTCAAAGGGCAGACTTAGCTTTCTATGTGTGAAAAAGTCAACCAAATCTATTTTTAACACTTTGGACTGGCTGAGCTAAGTGCGGACTTAAGCCATTTCATGCTGTGTTTTGATGCGATAATAAATATGATTTTGATGCGATAATAAATATGATTTTACAGTACCTACTCCTGGCGCAAAGGACTTGATGACTATTTCTCCAAGCAGGCTTGTAAGCCTTTGAAGGAATAACTTTTTTCTTTGTTGGCCTTTCACTAGATAAAATATCACCTGTCTGTACCACTCTCTTTTTATGGTGCTGCAGGTGTCATCTACTGACTTATATAGACTTTGGTTAAAAGTATGAAGTCAGCATAAAATTCACAACATTTGCTTTGATTATCTGGACAAAAATACAGATCTATGCTCCAAGCCAATTTGCAGTGCTATGTGATCCAGCAATAGATATAGTATGAAATTATTATAAAATGGCACTGATAACTACAGGACCACACCTTCATAGATATGTCTCTTTTAAATCCTATTCTCAGGTGTGGATTCAGGAACATATTTTGTCTGGCACCTAAGAAAGTAAAAGGGCCATGCATCCTGACACCATAGTTCACAGTCTTGTCAGATGAGCTAAGGTTTGCGGAGCTATATAATAAATGGGATTACTGGATTAGGTTAAAAAAAAAAACAAACAGCCCTCTTTGCTGTTGTTGCTGTTGTTGCACCCATTTTTTTAAATCCAGTGAATGCATTTAAAACATTCTCTGCACACAGCTGCATCAGAACAGATTGAGAAAACAGTATACTGCTGTGTAGGCTAAGAATAAATAACTGTGAGAGAGGAAGGAGCAGAAAGCTCTTACAGCTTTTGCCACTTGAGGAAAGCACCAATGAACACTACTCTTAGGCTCTTAATTCAGGTTTATAGGTTTCACTTCCTAAGCTGGATATCTAACTTTCAGACTCTTCAGCACTTAATATGATATATGTCTAAGTCCCTTAACTTCTTCATTGTCTCTAACCCTTGTCCCTGTATCTCTAACATAATTTTAAAAGGTTGCCCTGACTATGGTTACCTGCCTGTGGTAACTATGGAGAGAGGAAGATTATGAGGAAATACCTTAGAAACCTGCTTGTGATAACAAAGGGTTCAAAAGTGATAGAACATGCTATACATTTTCGCAGAAGTGTATACAAAAGGAAGCAGAATTCTCCCTTTGTTTATTTTTTCTGCAAATAAAGCCCTTTTAAAAACAATTTTAGTATAGGTTTGAACTGGTAATTAATTTCTCTGCTACCATTATTCAAGTACTAAAGCTGAAAAATACACAAAAACATGTTACTTCAGGTATAAATGTGATATTTTTGAAGGATTTTTTTTTAATTTTTAGGAATTCCGTGTACTCCAACACTGTAATACTCATTGAGCAATAGCTTACACTTCAGACACTGAGATATTTTAGTATACTGCATATTTTTAAATTAACAATTAAAGTTAGAACTTTAGGCAAGATAGATAATATGTATTATTGTTATTTAGTATAATAAATCAGTGAGCTCACTGTTTGTATTAAGTTATATGAAAGATGTATATAATTTTTCAAAATGTCTGTCATCTACTTTTTAATAGTATGACCATTGAAATGACTCCTGAAATTTTGTACCAGGTGCTAGTTTCAGTTCCACTAAACAGTGTCATTGCCTTCATCTTTCTATTTTCTGCAGGATAAAGAAGGTTTAGCTGTAGGTATTGACATCACCTCTTCATCGCAGCAGTCTAACCAATTTTATGTCAATTTACAGTCTTTTCATTAGTGAAGAAGGGATAGTGTGTTTGAATCCCTTGAGACACAAGAGGGGCTTGAGCTCTTGTGCACTACATCCTGAATAGGCACTCTAAGTCCTGGGAAAACGGTACTGTGGGCACTATCTCATTAAAAAGATATGCATGGATAGCTTTTGAAAAATTATAAACTGCACTTATAGGATTGATAGATCTTTACAAGATCATTACTGTCATTTGAATAGACTAACGAATAGCAAGGAAAGGAAAAGGAAATGGTCTTTAAGGTTTTTCTGCAGGCTAGCTCTAACCAGCTTTCTGCTCTAAATGCCAGGTGGATTGTAGTGAACCTTCCACTTCTGATGTACTTGTTTTACAAATTTCATTTCACATCTGCAATTTAACAGACGGGGAGGCTTTAAAGGGATTATAATAGACCCCAGATGGTAAGACAGAAGAGATGGCAATCCCTCCTGGCTTCCACAGGTTTCTAAATTAACTCTAGAAGTTTTTCTCCTTGCTTAGTGTTTTTAAATGATAAGTTTCTGTCTTTTCAAACACATTAAAAAATACATATGTTCTAATTTTAGTTTTAGTTATAGATTTTGTTGGAGTATAGGACTTCCTGAAGAGAAATTTTTTAGTCAGCTATATGGAAAATTCATATTTAGAGTTTGAGAGTTTGGCTGGATTCTGCCAATCAATCACCACTGTTTTCATTTTCTTGGAAGTTAGAATCATTGAACAGTTTTAGTTGGAAAGGACATATAGTTTCAACTCCCTTGCCATGGGCAGGAACAATTTCCACTAGTCCAGGTTGCTCAAAGCCTCATCCATCCCTGTGAAGTTTCAATGGTTTCTCACAAATTCCTACATGCTAGCTGTAAAATCTGGTACTCTGCAGACATGATTATGAATGCAAAAGCACTGTGTTGGAAGGCAAACATATTTTGAGCAACTATAACACCATGTTTTTATCTTTTTGTGATACCTTACTGGAACTGAATAAACCCTTCATATCAACAAGCCTGCAGCATTATTACAAATGGATTGATACTTTAAATATTAGATGGGTATATTAGACTTCAAGAGCGTATTTTTTGCCTTTCTCTTCCTTTCCCAGAGAACAGTATAACGTGATTCAAAGCAAGAGTATGCTCTCCTCCCAACATAGCACTATAGAATGATTTGGGTTGAAAGGGACTGTAAAGATAATCTAGTTCCATAGGCAGGGACACCCTCTGCTACATCAGGTTGCTCAAAGCTCCATCCAACTTGATCTTGAAGACTTCCACAACTTCTCTGGGCAACCAGCGCCTTATCAGCCTCACCAGGAAGAATTTCTTCCTTATATCTAATCTAAATCTACCCTCTTTCAGTTTAAAGCCATTACCCCTTGTTCTATCACTACATGCCCTTGTAACAGGTCCCTCTCCAGCTTTGTTGTAGACCCCTTTCAGTTGCCAGAGGACTACTAGAAGGTCTCCCCAGTGTCTTCTCCAGGCTGTACAATTCCCTCAGCTTGTCTTCACAGGAGAGGTTCTCCAGCCCTCTGTGGCCTTTCTCTGAAGCTGGTCCAACAGGGCCATGTCCTTCTTCAGCTGGAGGCTCCAGAACTGAATGCAGTATTTCAAGTGGGGTCTCACAAGAATGGAATAGAGGGACAGAATCACCTCTCTTGACCTGCTGGTCATGTTTCTTTTGATGCAGGCTAAGATATGGTTGCCTTTCTGGTCTGCAAGCTCAACATTGCTGGGTTGAGCGTCTCATCAACCAATACCTTCAAGTCCCTCTCCTCAGGGCTGCTCTCAATCCATTCTCTGCCCAGCCTGCACTTGTGTTTGAGATTGCCCAGACCCCCAGTTTCGGGTACAATGCTCAGGTAGTTAAATGGATGCAGGAGGCTGACTTGGCCTTAGCTACATCAAGGTGTCATGATACCACTGAATAAATTCTAAAGAAAAACAGAAGGCATTGGCCTCAACAGCAAATCATATCAAAGCAGAGACAAAAAGAAGAAAGATACTTTAAAATTAGTTAGGTGAAACTTAAATGTTGTTCAGTACGTGTCCTACCAATTAATTTAGGCAGGAGAGAAATGTGTTAGGCAGGAGACAAAGACGAAGCACTATGCTTTCATGTTAAAAACACTCTCAGAGGTATCTCTTGTTCTGGTCTCTGTTTTTGAGAGCTATTTATGCATATCATGTAAGGCATTTGTACTTAACCCCCTCCCCCCCAAAAAATGCCAAGAAGCAGAGCATATCAAAACATGTTTCTCACACTGGGGGGTACTGTCCTCCTTGTTACAGTATGAAGTTCACATGTACATCAGTACTGTCCACAGGTGAATAATAAAAATTTAGGTGGTTATGTTCAGCACAATTTTTGGTCTTCTGAATCTGAAATTGATGGAAAATCTTGCAGTTTGGCAAGATGTTGACAAACATTTCTGTGGTTTTTGTTGATTGTGTCCAAGTAGATTTTGTCCAAGGAGGCGTGTGTCTTTAGCTTGGAAACCAAAGGAAGCAATCTGGATTGGGCCCTCAATTATAATTTTAAAAAATGTTCAGTGATGGAAAATCTCCTGCTTCTCCTGGTTGTTTATTTCAGCAGTTAATTATTCTCACTGTTATAAATCTGTGTTTACTCATGTATTTGAATTTGTCTGGCTTCAGTTTCCAGCCCTTGATTCTTGTTACACTTTTCTCTGTTTCATTAATGAAAGCTTTAGTGCTTTCTACCCATGAAAGTACTTATGCACTGTAATTAGACCTGGCAGGGGAATTGTTTTCTTATCTCAGAAAAGCTTTTGTCATCTTGAAAAATTCAGGAGAATAATTTCATGGAAGAGTCTGAAATGTAAAACAAAACCAAATACAATTGTGCTTCACAATGCAAGAAACAATATTGAAATATTTTGTGCAGATTCTGATTACTGGAATTTTGTAAGTTTTTTTATTTTTAATGATGTTATCAAAATGTTACTAAATCTTATGTTCATTAAAAAATAATCAAGCTCTTTCAGTTCTTTCAACCTTAAGGATTTTTTCCATCCCCTGAAGTGCATCTGTAATACCTTCTCATGGCCTTGCTTAGTGACAGCACAAGGTTTTCAAATTTTTGCTACTGATCTTAAAAGGGTGTCATTGCATCTCAGCAGTGCTCTACATGGGCAAAAAAGACCCACTTTCTAAACGATGCTTTCTCAGCAACACATAAAAGAGTTAAATTACTCTTTTCCTCATAGCATTAGTTTTGGAGCTCATGCTGAGTGTTGTCTTTTATTCTTCTCTCTGTTCACTGTCTTTTTTTTTTTTTCTTATTAGATTTCCCAAGCCTTTTTACAGTCTCTTCTTTGCACCCAACAGCCCTTCCATTTTGTAAGAGGAATACACATTTTTAAACTTACATTAGGGCATCAGTCAGACAGTATTGTTTTGATGGGTTTTACCGAGTAAGCTATATGTGACCTATAGTCACAGTCTCCTTATCCTTTATATTATATTCTCTTGCTCTGATCCTGTGAACTAGCTGGCTAAAAGCCTCTCTAATATGCTTCAGTGATTCTCCTAGAAAGACCTTACCATGATTTGTCTTTTTTGTCAGATAGAGTCTCAGACATTTCCCTTCAGCCAAATACTGATTTATATGAAAACATCACAATTTACCACAATATTTTCATTGACTTTAACTTGTTTGCTGTTCTCAGTAAAATTTTATTTATGTATATCAGAGAAAACAAGAAGTACATGCTCTAGCAGAAGAACAAAAGTTCATTTTAACTCTCTGTTGTTTACAATATTTTGTGTAGCAGATTTAATCATCTTCATCCTTAATCTGAATCAGATCCTGACATCAGAATGTGCTCTTACTGGAAATTTTAAGAAGAGATTACTTGTGTTTAAGAACAAAGATGGGGAAAGGATTGTGAGTCACCTGTTCAGAATTTTTTGTTATGCTGTTCCTGGATTCACACATCAATTTACCTCTTCTTGCCTAGTTTAACTGTAAATAACAATCATCTCATGCAAAAATAATGTAATGTAAGTAGCAATCAAATGTATTAATTAAGGCAGAGAGCATCAGAATTTACATCTTAAGAATAAATTCTAGAGAAGATTATAAAGACAACCAAACCACCTAAGTGATGGTAGGAAAACAGGTAGAGTTTTCTGAATTTCCCTTAGACTTCTCCTTTCTTTCCTGTCTATGCAACACTGTTAAGTACAGTTTCATTTAACTGATGTAACCATACTGGTAAACATACAGAATTTATATCTTGCAGTACTACCTAAGTCTTTCCATACAAATGATCATTCTAAATATTCCTTTTATAAAATTCAGAGTAGTTCAGAAGCACATCAAATTATTCATCCAGTCCAAAAAGTGAATTTTAATAACATTGCATCTGTTAAAAGTTGGGCCTCTACTCACAGAAAAATGAATCTTTCTTGCACATTACATGACTACATAGGCATTTCACTGTACAATGGGAGACCGCATTACTGTCACTGAGAAAACTAGGTGAGAAAACAAGCCTTTTACCTGTGTTTTGGTGGTATGAGGCTATTAAAAAGCTCAGATAAAAATTATCATCTCCCATATAGTTCTTATGAGGTGTAGTTGTAAGGAAAGTTTTTTCAAAAGAAGAAATAGCACAAATTATTATAAAAGAAAAATGACATCAACAAGAGAAATGTCAACGACAATAAAGTGAATATAGCAGTGAGAAGAACCAATCAGCAGCATATTTAAGTGACAGTTCAAGTGACAACACCAAAGCTGCCAGCCCAGATGCCTGAGAATTCTGCCAGGGAGCCAAAAGCATTTGCTGAAGAAAAAATACCTGTATAGTTTGACATCTCTGCTGAAAAAAAGATGAGGATAAGCGCTATAATAAGCTCAGAATAGTATATGGTCTATCCCCAAAAAAGGCATATGTTTTGTGTTTTGGGTTTTTTTTCAATTGACAGAAAATACTGGTGGGAAAACACTGAAAAGAATGACACCATCACCCTCCCACGCCCAGCCATGAGTAGTATGTTAAACTACCTCAGTACTATTTTATTTTCTAGTAGTCAATCACCATAAGATATGTTTGGGGAACAGAAGCATCCTATACATAGTAAGTGAAGAGTGTTCTGTTGAATTTTTTTTTTTTGTTTGTTTCACTTTAAATCATGCCCAACCTTGTTTGACACAGAAGCTTTTATTATTCTATTTCTTATGTCTTAATGACAGGAAAGTATCAAACACACAAAGAAGTAAAAAGACTGTCTCAGGATTAAGTTTTTGAAGTGATAATGCTCACGTGTCAATTAAAAAACTACTTCCTCTTACTGTTAACATAATGACCCCTCTTCAATCAAAAAGTCAATATAGTGTTCCTTTATTGTCATAATAATAGGGTAGTCAGTGCAATTATTTCTTGTACATCTAGTGGTATAATGGCAATTTAAAATGAAAACATACTTTTTCCATTGAGAATTAGAATAAGTGGGTGATTGTAGGATAATCAAATGTCAATGGAATTATTTCTGTTCCATTCTGATTTATTATAGCTATTAAAACAGAAGATAAGCATAATAAAGATATCTGCTTTGTATGCCCAAGAACTATTTTTCACCACTAAATAACAACCATCATAATTCTTTTCACCTGTAAAAATCAGAGGTTCAGAAGATATGATCGAAACATGAAAAGAATCTTTTAAATATAATAATGTTAACTTTTTTCTTTATAAACTTTTTAAACCAATAAAAAGATTTTTTTAATATTCTGTCCCTATGGAATTATTTCATTTATTATCAGCTATATTTGAAAGGAACTCACACTATGTGTGAAATCAGTGAAAAAAAAGCCAGGTCATAAACTTACAACAATACTGGCATCATGATGGAAATAGATAACTGACCTTTTATAGGAAAACTAATGAGAATCACTCTAATAAATACTGTAACCAGACCTATGAAAACAAATGTTCACAAACAATACATGTTTTAGAATATTTGTAGACATCGTAGAGTGTACATTAATGCCAAATATTGTTCAAAATCCTTAGTCTTTTAATGGGTCGATTAGAATTTTTAATAGCTTCCTATTAATTCTCTGTGAAATGACAAAGCCATTTAGCAGAGGGTTTGTACTCTGAAAAGTATCAAAGTTAGACAATGGATAAAAGAACATCTGAGTGTTTTTCATGCAACAAAATTTCGCAAAGTATTGTAGCTCTGGGATTCAATAATACAGACTGCTTGATATTTTAGAAGTCGTGCAAAGATAAATTCACATTGAATGAACTCTTCAAGAAACCCAAGAATGAGAATTAATACATCACTCTATTCTCTGTTACAGAAAACTCAGTTGTTATTCATACTGCACAATCTAGGTGCAGTATGGTGCTTTGAGAACTATGTAGAAAGTAAGTAGGACCATGAGTGGAACCAGTAAAGCTTAGTTTCCTGTGGATTTATGTTTTAGTTTAAGGTCTCCCTGATGTCAAGTAAGATTTGAAAGCACACAAACCCATTTTCTTTAGTAGTGAAATAACAGGATCTTTCTCTGTTTCATACAACTACGTTCTTTTTTTTTTTTTCCTGAATTTTTAAAACTTTAATACCTATCCAGACTATTAAAACAACCTGAGATGCTTAAAATGTTACTAGGATGATGTCTGAAAGGCAGATACACATATAAAGCAGCTTTTAATTCTGTGTATCCATTTACAGATGTGTAGGAGTCTAACATACTGTTATAGTCGAGATCTAGTCAATAAACTCAGTGAAGTCCAGACAGCATTTCAGCTGACCCTCAATTATACAGGGATACATTTTCTCATGTGTAGGTATCTAGTATAATTTGTAATCCTCTAGACTTGTTGCTAGGCCTTTGGTAGAACCTAAGAAGGGCATGAGTCTCACAGGGCCTGAGTCATATATGACTGTTCTATGTGCTATATCTCAGGCAGTCTAGAGTAGCTCAATTGGCATTAGACCTCACTGTGTGAGCAACTAAACCAAGCATCCAGAGGCTACGTGGTTGAATAAAACTCCAGACTTGCTGAGTTGTTGATTGGGCTGACTAGGTCTCCTGTGCTATCTTCAACTGTTCTCCCTTTGGTGTCTGGTGACATTTAAGATGCCATAGACTATTCTGTCTAGCCTCCAGCTGTGACCCTGAGATGCCACATTTCTGCCACTGTATCACACTGTCCTGTGTCTTTGATAAAGAAGAGCATCTAAAATGGTGCTGAATGCTTACATGTAGGCAACTCCATTGAGACTCTCTAACAGAAGCCCAGACACCTATGGCATATATAGGCACTTATATTTAGACACCTTAATTTGTCTATATACATCTAAACCCTGAGTTTTCACCAGGAATCCATGTACATACAGATTGTGTAGTGAGGTGAAATCCATTCTCTGAGGATATCACCCAGGCTTCATCAATATGGATTCTAAGAATTTGCTATAATCTATACTTAACACAAGAAATTTTGCTGTAGAAAAATAAGCAAACAAACAAATGAAACCAGCAACAGACTAACAAGTTATTTCACTTACATATGATCTGTACTCTTATTGTTTAGTACATGCAGAATATAGTATGGACACTGCACAGCCAAATAATGATAAAAATAATCAAGAGGCCAAGATATTTTATATTTTCTTTTATAGAATTTTGAAGCAGAAGTCTGATATCTCACAGGGAAGTTTTTAGTATAAAGCTCCACAAGATTATTAGCAATGATTAGGATCTGTCTTTTGTTTCAAAAAAGTTGTCCTAGATCTGAATGCATAAAATACCTGAGCATTTCTTGATTATGTTGGCCAGATCATTACCACTGTCTACTGTGAAATGAGATTATGATATTTGTTGCCAAAAGTCACACTTTCTGACTGTAGGCCTTACAGAGAAATTCAAGCAGGGTTTGATAATCGGAGATGTGACAAGCGCCTGCAAAGAACCAGATACCATAATTACAGCAGGAACCAAAATGCTATTGAGCTATTTAAGGATGATATTTCACAAAAGTCTTTTCTGGGCAGAATAGGAACATGGGGAGAAATAAGAATTTAAAAGACATTGACACAGAACAAAGTACAGAAATTAAGAATTTGAGCAACACAAGCCAATAAATGTAAGAAAATCGATACAAACTCACAGTATCACATTTATTGGATCCCTGCCACCTCATAATGATTCAACATCATCTTCATCAAAGCTGAAACATTTTCTAGTTGTCACAAGTTTGATGGTAGACAGTTAATCGAGCAACACGAATAAATCACCATGCCATTTTTAATACTAGTATCATTCTTATAGTTAAAGATCTAGGATAGGAGTCCAATTGCTGATGACATACACACCATTCAAGTGTATTCTGAAAGTCCTGCATTAAATTAAAAGGCTACAGTAAGAATTATTTTTCTTGAGAAAGTGATCTGGATATTGATGGTGACATTAAAGAGAAGAAATGTCAGAATACTGCCATTCAGTTCAATGAAACAGAAAACTGTGAAAAATCAAACCAAAAGAAGTCATATTAACATGATCCTTTTATAAGTTTTGTAAGTATTTTGTATTCTGTATCACAAATTATGACTGTTTAAGATGTTACTTTTTGTTTACTGTCCCTCACCAGCATATAGGTGCTGCTTAGTAACTTTGGCATTGTCCTTCTAGTGTAAGAATAAGAATAGCCATAGAACAGACAATTATTGTTCCGTCTAACTTTTATTGAGTATACAATGACTTGTGCAAAGCTGCAGCATAAACCAGAAGTCCTATGGAGATTAAAAATCACTGCATTTATTCTTGTAATATCCTGTGTTATTTTAAGAATTGAATAAATGTCTTACTGCAATTAGTAGATCTACTGAGTCTCTTTTTCTGTAAAAGGAGTACTCAAGCAATATATGTGTGAACAAATGTGAGAAGATATACTGATGTAATTATGATAGAGCAGCTGATATTGGAAAAATATATTTAAGAATGGCAGCATATAATGGAGGATAAATCAAAGAAGGGGGACATGGAACTTTTAAATAATAACACTAAGACTCTAAGAGGAGGAAATTCAGGTACTAGAAGACATTTGGTGACAGTTCATCCTGCCCCTGCTTCAAGCTGCTTTTCAAAAAAGTCAGGACACAGAACATATACATTTCATCAATATGCTTGTAATTTTGTCTACTTTTCTGGTATTTTGTTCAAAGCACTATATAACCTTTTGCATCAAGATTTTTTTAATTGCAGTTTAGACTTCTGTATTTTTTGACTGTAAAAATATTGATGCACATTTTGGGTGGACAAAAAAATCACAAATGATTACAGGCATGAAATACTGTCCTCTTCTAAGTTCATTTGACTAAAACAGGAATTAAATTGGCCTTTGGCAACGCTGAACAACTGATTTCTGTGACCTTTCAAGATATCCTGCTTGGAGTTAAGATTAAAAAAAAGAAAATGTGCAATGAGAACTGGCATATTATGACATTTAATAACTGAACAGAGAACCATGTAACAAATTTGATGATAACTCAAGCCAAAATTTTGTTCATTTGCCTAAGTTCAACAGATTTTTAAGTCAGTATTAAAAATTCTTTGCAAAACATGTTTCCCATTAGATCAAGATAATTTATATTAAAAATAATCATATTTATAGCTTTGAATAACACCACAGAATTAGACTTTATGGACAGCAATTTGTGTTTGATGTCTTCAGTTCTGGGAAATATCTGCCCTTTTTTTAATTACAGACATTAAAGTAAGACACTTGCATTTCCCAGGACAATAAATAAATAATTGTTATTAATTTAAATTGCTTAATTAACTGTTATGTATGTGAAATAAGAAAGCAAAATAGATACTCTATAAGTAATGCACATGAATACAAAAAATACAGGGCATAATGTTGAAATGTAAATACACATCTCTTACTAGTTTTAGGCAGGTTATCAGTAACTCTTCTTAACCCAAAATTAATCAGTGACTAATCACTTCAATATTTAGAGAAAGTGAACACAAAAGAGACTCAAGTGCTGCTAAAATTAATTTTTTTTACTTGCATGAATATTCATGAATATTGATTGTCAGTGTGCAGTGATTTCTACTGTTAGAAAATGTATATGATGACCTTTGGGGATCTCTATTCATAATGCAGGCCATCACATGAGTTGTTTCATGCTGGGCCATAGGAATTTGAAGCTTGCAAGACATCCAAGCCTAAAAATCTATGAAGATTACTATGCTAATACAGTATACTATAAGTGAAGTATATTATTATTAGTGTCAATACCTGTCAGTTAAAAAATGGAGGCTCCAGAAGTCATTCACACCCAAGTATAAAACATTGGAAAACAGAAAAGAGCAAAATGAAGTAATCTGTGACAGTGATGGCTCTTCCCCCTTCCCTGACAAAGTAATACTGAAATGTGGCTATGCAATAGACTAACAGGGAGTGTCTGATATGAAAAGTCACAGTATTTTTGGAAGATTTTATGACATTGGTACAGCATCTCTAAAGATGTTGAAAGAAACCAGAGCTGCAGGTATGAACTGTAAGTGCATAATGAAGTTATTCAAGAACCTTCTAAGTAACTAAGACATGCTACATTAACTTAATCTTTTTTTTATGAATATAGACAAATAATTTCAGTTCAAATAAAAAAGATTGCTTGCCAGCTTTGGGCATGTTTCAATAATGGGTGTACAGCCACATATTACTGTTCCCTTTATTTTTACCCATCTTCACAAATATTTCTGAATATACATTGATATCACTAGTGTAGTAGTTTTTTCCTGCAGGTAAGTGAAAATGGATTTTTAACACCCTAGAAAATTCTTTCCTAAAAATAAATAAATAAATAAAAAATAACCAAAACAAAACCAAAACAATGTAAATTTCACATAGCTTTTTGTCATAGCTTGGCACCCTTAATTCTTGTTTTACTTAATTCCAATACATTAACGTGATTACCACTGTAATGGTCATGATCCCCTATATAACTTATTATTAAATAAATGTGGTATAAAAAAGGGAAAGAAATCTAAGGATGGTATAGATACATGTAGATTGTTTACATGACATTTACTTGATATTCCCAATTTGGAGGTAAATTTCTAAATCTAGCACCACACTGCCCTGATGTGGGGAGAGAACAATATAAATTTTGCCCAGGATTATTAGACACTTCATCAAAATGTATAAGAACAAGATCTACAACACCAGGAAAGAAATAAAAGTCTGAGAGGAAAGATAACTATAATATACTAAAGTTACCGTGCTTTTTAGAAGCCTGCACTATTCCACTCTTTTAACCTACAGCTTTCAAGGTTTTTCCTTAGTCACTCACATTTGAAGGATAAACCTTATGAAGTTTCCAAAGATAAAAATACTTTTGGCCTAATTTTCTAATGTGCTCACACCCATAGCTGCCTTTGAAATCAGTACAGGTTTTGTGTGTTCAAGACCTTTGAAAATCAGGCCACTTATTTCTAATTAAAAGACAGAGGAAGAAATGTGGGGAAAGAAGACGTGTATAACTATGTCTAGGCAGTTGGAGTTCTCTGACCTCTGCTTCTTACCCTTCTCATAACTGTCGTGCTTTTACCTTGTACTCTCCTCATCTGTTTCTTGTATCCACACAGGTTTACAGCTGTACCCCTATTTCATAACTTTTTTGGGCAAGAAATATATTTTAATTATAATGATATAGAGAGCATAGAATCAATAGGCTTTGATATTTTGCTAAATAATTTCAGCCTTTCCACAATATCTATTAATAGCAATCATAAACAGACAACGCCTTCATCACATTAAAGTCTGAAGCATTTTTGAGAAAGTACTGAAAAAAACCTAAAAATAAGAGTATCTCCATAGACTTTAAAGAGCACAAAGATATCTGTGTTGGTGTTGATTCTAGAGAATACATAACATAGACTGTCATCCAGTGATGCTTGCATCACAACAGTTCAGTTATAAGAGTTGTTAAAAATTGCTGCTGCTAGAATGGTCTTTTTGAAAGCTGTAGACTTTATAGATATGACTCTATATTTTCTCTGTGTTTATATTCATTATTTTTATTAAATACACAACTTCTTTTTCTATATAATTTTTTTTTGAAAAAATGTTGAATGCAGTTTTCAAATTTTACTGGTTGCTTCTTGGCACAAATGCATTTCTTTTAGATTGTTCCTTAGGTACGTAAGACAAATATGGAACTAATTTTATGTAATTTATGTTGTATTTCACATTCATAGGTTAAATGTCCTGTAGACAGAAACATTGTATTATGAAATCCTTCCCTCAGCCTTTTGGACTTGCTTTTTTCAATTTTGGGCATTTGGCTTGCATATTTCTCATTTGCTTGTTAAGAGTCACTCACTATACATAGGGCCTTAGATCCTACTGCATTTTTTGTTCTGATTGTGAAGTTAATAATAACTGTTATATTGACAGGTATATCTGACACTACATTACAATTTATAAAATAACCTAATGAAGTAAAGTAGTGGTATATACTCACAAAGTCTTTCCAGGTAAAACAAGCTAAATAGCCTGAAGTCATGTAATTATAGTCAATAGATAATTTGAAAGTCATGAAAACTTGAGAAGAGAGAGAGAGGAATAAAAAAAGAAGTGGAAAAAAAAAAAAAAGCAGTTGAATGCAGTCTAAGAAAAGCCTGAGGCATCTGAAGATAGTCATTACTGATGCAAGACGAGGGATATACTAAAGATAGGTAATGTCAAGTGGGAACTATAATGAGCCAGAGTTAAAGCATGGTTGCCTGCCTCTTAACAGCCAAATAAACTACTGCAGTCTTGCTTAAGCTTTTTATTTTGATGTTGGTTATCTTTAGCAGGAACATAAGATTCCTCTTATATACACACTTGACAAAGCAGGGTATTCTCTGCCAAAATTCAGGAAGCAGCCATCATTAGTGCTAAATGGTTCTTCTAGGAAATGAGAAGAAAAAGACAGGGTGAAGAAAAAATCTTCAATGCATCGTGATTCATTAATAACCACAGATAATTGTTATATCTGGAATTATCAGCACAGTTCAGTCAGTCTGAACATCCATTGGTAAATTAAGAACTTATGGATGAAAGAAGAAGAGGCATAATTGTGTTTCTTGATTGTTTATTAGAAGATTTGTGTTATGTCTCTTTATCTAAAATCCAGCTTAAAAAAGACTACTGGCACAAGGAATAATCTACAGATCGATCGGCAGTGGCACACATACATTTGCAGCTATCTGTTGGGTATACAGCTGTTTGATTTTAAGTTTTTTACATAGCCAAATTTTCAAGTGAGGGTGGATGCAGACAGAAATAGAGTAAATCATGTCAGTAGGCAGTAGCAGTAATGCTTCTTCAGGAAGAAATTCTTCACAGAGAGGGTGGTGAGGCACTGAAACAGGTTGCCCAGAGAAGCTGTGGATGCCCCATCCCTGGCTGTCTTCAAGGCCAGGCTGGATGAGGCTTTGAGCAATCTGGTCTAGTGGAGGGTGTCCCTGCCCATGGCAGGGGGTTGGAACTAGATGATATTTCAGGTCCCTTCCAACACAAAACATTCTATGATTCTATGATTCTTCCCTATAAGAGCCTAAGCACTCGAGCCAAGGCCACAGCTCTTACCCTCTGCTTATAGCTGAGTTACCATTAGATTGCCTTCTATTATCCACAACTGGATACTTTTAGGGAAAAGACTAGATTGCCTTAAAATTGATGGACACATTTCCTACTGCTAGCTGTGCATTATTTTATATTCATCTTTGGTCATGTAATAAATATTGGAGTCTTCCAGTTCATCCAATTATGTAAGAGGAAGGGAAGGAGAAATAGTACGTTTTTAATGACAGTAAATTATTATGTAATTTTTTACTTCAGCATAGATTTCAGAACTTTGGAATTTGATTTATTCAAATTATAATAACAGCAACACAGGTATAAGGATGAAGTGTCGATCTCACATCTACATGGTGACTTCATTGTGCATAAAGCTCTTAACATTGCTGACAACACCTCTTGTGTAGCTACCCATTCTTAATTTTTAAATGAAACCCCATAATCCTTCCACTTTAACAAACTAAGCTCCTTCACTCTGTTCTGTGCAGTAATTGCAATAGAAATTTCTCCATTGATTTAATAAGTACATTTATCTGAGAACTCAGAAATTTAGTCTTATGTTTGGCTTCTTGCTCACATATTATTTCTCAGTTTAATTTAAGACTCTACTTTTTCTTTTTTCCTCTTTGTCCCAGTCATTATTTCACCATTTTAAGGAACTTGGTAGACCAAATTAGCAGCAGAAAATTTTCTTTGAAGCATCCACCATGAACATTTTTCAAAATATTTTGAAGGATTTGGGCAAAATATAGTACTTATTTGCAAGCTATTTTACTATGGCTGTATGACTTTTTTTCAACTGGGACAGAGTTAACTTTCCTCCTAGTAGCTGATATAATGCTGTGTTTTGGATTTAGTATTAATAATTTGATAACACACTGTCGGGTTTGTTTGTTGCTAAGCAATGTTTATACTAAGTCAAGGACTTTTCAGTTTTCCATGTTCTGACAGCAAGGAGGTGCACAAGAAGCTGTGAGGGAGCACAGCCAGGACAGCTGACACAAGCTGGTCAGAGGGACGTTCAATACAATATGATATCATGCTCTATATATAAAACAGGGGGAGTTGGCCAGAGGGCAGTGACCATGGCTCAGGAACTGATTGGGCATCTCTCAGCAGGTGGTGAGCAATTGTGTTTTGCACCACTTATTTTGTATATTCTTTTATCATTATTACTTTTGCTTCTTCCCTTGCTCTCCTATTAAATTGTTTTTATCTCAACCCATGAGTTTTTCCTTTTTTTTTTTTCTTTTTTTTTCCAATTCCCCTTCCAATCAAACCACAGGAGAGGGAGGAATGAGCAACCAATGGTGTGGTGCTTACTTGCTGGCTGTGGCTAAATCAGAAGTCCTTTTTGGAGCCCAGTGTGGAGCACAGAGAGTTGAGATAATGACAGATTTCACCAGAGCATGTAAAAGCAAATTTGTTATAAGCATTCATTATGTTAGTTTAATCATTACTGGTCACAATGTTTATTCATTTGCTCTCAGATTTGTTATGCTTGTTCTCAAGGTTGTGTTATGTAACACCTTACCTGCTGTATGTGTTTCCTGTTGTGCTGTTTATCATCGCTTGGATCTGTGTTAAGGTTATGATTTTGTTGTACTTGGTAACACAGGTTTACGACATGATTAAATTAGTGAAATCGTATTTGTACTAAGCATTGTTGTCTTCTTCATACTTTGGTAGATATCTGTGGAGGAAACACCTTCCTTCACCTTCCCCTTCTCCTCTAGGCTAATTGCAATGGCTCCTGAGAATTCTGAATATCCTTAGGACGTTCAAACAAGCATGCTCCTATTGCTAAGTCTCCTGAATGTTTTTCAGGACTTGCTCATGCTTAAAACACTGTTTAAGAATAACACCCATCTGCTACCAGTGCTTGGTGCGAGTGCGGGCACTGTGCAATTTCTCCAACCCCTGTAACAGGCACTGTGGTTACCCTGAACAACACAACAAGCACTGCAGCTCCTCTAACCCGGATGACAGGTGCTGAGACTACTCAAACACCTGCAATAGACACTGCAGCTACTCAAGCCCTGGCAATAGCCACTGTGGCTGCCCAAATCCCAGTGACAGGCACTGCAGACACACCAGAGAGCCAACCTGTCCCAGTATCAGTCATCCCTATACACAAAAAGAAATGTACATGAAAGTCAGCATGTTTAGTAAAGGATGTCAAAGCAGAGGTGTCACAGGCACCCATCCTTCAGGAGCAGCCTGCTCCAGCATGGGCTGACCATGAGTCATGGGCTTCTTTGGGTGGAGCTGCCTGCTCCAGTGTGGGGTCCCCTCCAGGCTGCAGGGAGGTCTTTGATCCCCCATGACCCTCCATGGCTGCAGGAGCACAGCCTGCCCTCTCACCATGGGCTGAGGGGAAACCCTGCTCTGGCCCACCTCCTCCTGCCTTTCTTCAAAGACTTCTGTTGTCTGCCTTGTTGTCACACTCACATCCCACTACTACTCCACACTGATTCTCTCCACCTTCCTCTTCACCCTCTTTCTGTTTCTGCCACAACTTCTTTTTGGGTTATCTCCTCTTATATATGTTATTTCACAGAGGTGCTGACTGGCTTGGCTGTTGCCAGTGGCAAGTCCATCTTGGAGCCAGGGGAGCTTCTCTGGGGTCTTCTCACAGAAGCCACCCTTATGGCCCTTCCCTTGCAACCAAAACTCCCTACTACAGAAACCCAACACAGTCCAGGAAAAAACATTGTCACCTGGCTGCTCTGATGCTGGGATAATGGGGTCAATAGCCTGGAATTAGGAGGGTAGGAAACCAAGCAGTTGGGATCCCTGTCTAGTAAATGGGTCATTGACAAATCAATTGGAAAAAATGCAAACCCTCAGCCTCTGGAGGCAAGTCCTGTGTGGTGTGAAGGAAAGGTAACCTTTCAAGCAAGATGTTTTGTGGCATTCGGGCAAGTGGACCACAATGTAGAGAGGCATCCAGTACCTGAGGGAATTAGCCATATAAAAAGGGGCTGGATATACATAAAATTACTATTCTATATTTAAAAGAAATATCCATTTAATTACTGTTAATAACCTTCATATTTTCACACAAGAAAACAAATGTATTTGGAACATAGAACTAAACGTGTGAGTATAACAATAGTTACAATAGACAGTAATCTAAGAATGTACGTTTCTGTCTCAATTTTCCCAGCTTCTCAGCTGATTAGTTTAGACCTCAGAAGGCACCCTCTGTTGATTCCTCTCAAAATAGATTGCTAAATAAGTAAATAGATATTAGTTCTTCTTAGTTACATACACATGAACCTGACACAATTTCAATAACTGACTATTTTTCTCCCTCTTCAGGCTGTTTCACATTACAATAGGATTAAGAAGAGTAGAACTTTGCTTTAACTTTCACATTCTATGACTTCATTTATGCCTCTAACTTCAGGCATATTATTGAAATAACTTGGTTAGAAGCCCAGTTGCTGTGCACATAGTCAACAGAAAGATGTGGGTGACATTCTAGCAACTGAATAATATTCAAGAGAACTTCTCTTTCTCTGTTGATTCCAGGGGAACTGAAGGTCATCTCCACAGATTAGACACTTACGTCTGTTTCCAAGGTAAAATGTCAAAAACACTAAAAAGCCACTAAATTGACACATTATTTTTAGCGCTATTGCTCATGGCCTAAAGAGGTAGGTGGAAAGAGAAAGAAGCAGACAGGTATAAAATTTTTAAAGTCTAATCTATATGTTTCTTGGAATGGACCCTCCTATGTAATTTAAACTCCTTGCTTTCCAAGTCAGAAATATAAAACATGGAAAAAAAAGAAAAAAAAAAAAAAGAAAAATTAATAATTATATATTATACTCCTTGGGAAAGCCAGTGTGCTGGCTGTGGCTGGGATAGAGTTAACGTTCCTCACAGTAGGTACTGTGGGGCTGTGTTTTGGATTTGTGCTGAAAACAGTGTTGATAATACAGGGATGTCTTCATTACTGCTGAGCAGTGCTTACACAGAGTCAAGGCCTTTCCTGCTTCTCACATTGCCCCACCAGCAAGTAACCTGAGGGTGCACAAGAAGTTGGGAGGGAATACAGCCAGTACAGTTAAGCCCAAATAACCACTGGGATATTCCATACCATATGACACAATCCTCAGCAATAAAAAACTGGCGGAAGAAGAATAAAGGGAGGGACATTCAGGGTGAAGTTTGTCTTCCCAAGTAACCTTTATGTGTGATGGAACCCTGATTTTCTGGAAACAGCTGAATACCTGCCTGTCAATGGAAATGCTGAATGAATTCCTTGGTTTGCTTTGCTTGTGTATGTGGCTTTTGCTTTATGTCTTTATCTCAACTCATGTGTTTTCTTCTTTTACTCTTCATATTCATCCCTTGGGGGATGAAAACATGAGAGCCATCTCTTCTCCTTAGCCTTCATCATAAAAAGGATATCGACCAGTTGGAGTGAGTCCAGAGGAGGGCCACAAAGATGATCAGAGGGCTGGAGCTTGTTCAGCCTGGAGAATAGAAGGCTCTGGAGAGACCTTATTGCAGCCTTCCAGTACCTGAAGGGGCTACAAAAAACCTTGGGGGGGACCTTTTACAAGGGCCTGTAGTGACAGGAGAAGAGGTAACATGTTTAAATTGAAAGCGGGGAGATTTAGATATCAGGAAGAAATTCTTCAGGGAGAAGCTGGTGATGTACTGGAACAGGTTGCCCAGAGAAGCTGTTGATGCCCCATCCATGGGACTGTTTAAGGCCAGGCTGGATGAGGCTTTGAGCAACTTGGTCTAGTGAAGGGTGTCTCTGCACATGGCAGGGGAGTTGGAACTAGACAATCTATAAAGGTCCCTTCCAAACTAAACCATTCTATGATTCTGATTGTTGTTTTAATTCTTGTTTGCTTTGACAAGGCCAGTAAAGATGGCATTGACTGTTAAATCTACAAAAGGGTAAATTTGCCATTTTTCCAGCAGCAGAATTTAATTCTAAATATAGCTTCTGCATATAAAGAATGGGCTTACTTTTTTAAAAAAGCATTTGTAGTAAATTATACTACTTAAATAATTCTGGGCTTCTCTAGCCAGGCTACTGCTGATAGTGCTTAACTAAAGTCAACAAAAAGGACTGTCTTACTGATACTCTTTGTTGAAATATTAATTCAAATTTCAGCTGTAAAATAATAAGTTCTTAAATAGTCTTGTTCTATATCAATGTTTACAGAATTCTGTTCTACCAAAAGTGGAGTATATAAATATAACCAACCATTACAGTAAAGATGGTAACAAAATAAAATGGAGATAACATTTGAAATTTCATGGTTTATATGTTTTAAATAACATTGATTAAACAGATATTTATTTTGATCTTTTTTCTATGCCAAAGATATATTTGCATATATCTGTTCTTAGACTCAAAGAAAGCCAAGCAGATACAAGTGTGACGAAAAGGCTTAAAATGTTAAAATGTGTTGTGCTTGGCTTAGATGACAGAACCAGTGGGCACTAAGTGCTTGGCAGTGAGATGCTGTGCCATTCCCTGTATGTATGCTGATAATCAAAGCATTGTATGGAGTGAATGCCACTTCAGTTTTACGAGCTTTTTATGTGACGTGGCATATCAAATCTGCCAAGCAGAGGGCCATCTGGAAACAGGTCATCAGGATGGATTCTGACACCCTCTGACAGACAAGAGTGAAGACAAAGAACAGAATGGGGAGAAACAACCCATCCCCACCAAAAAAATGGCCATATACCAGTAGAGATTAAGTAAAACAAATCCCATTTTATTCTGTATACTGGAATAACGTGTTACTTAATAACAGGCATAGATTTACTCAAGTGAATTTAAAAACTCATTTTAAAATGTACTCTCTTATGGAAAACCTGTTTTATGATTTCTTTTTTCTTTCAGTTACAAAAGCACAAATCCTTCTGGGCATAACAGAAGTGTTATTCTTTTTTCCTCTTCTTTTTCTCCACCCAGGGAATAAAAATGTTTTTTAAAAGCTTCACAGCCTGATGTTCAATACACATTGTAGAAACACTCAGAGACAGATTTTTGATAAGTGTTCTGAAGCCATTAGGCTACTGTAGTCAGTTGAGAAGATATTACACAATCATATATCACTGCAAAAGTAAACTTGTCCTCTAAATGTCAAGCAGTTATTAAAATACCACATCTCCTGATAGTTTGACAAAAATGAAGACCTATGAAGAGTGGTTATTTTCACTTGATTTTTGGGTTCTTAAGGCTAATTTATCATTTCTATAGACATTCTTATCAGGAGTGCATTATGGAATAAAAATCTTGATGCCGGAACTGAAGGGTTAAAATACCTTTTCAGTCGTATCTTTGAGGACTGAAAATATGCTCTGCACCTGTATAACGGAGAAACATACATAGACCCTCATCAAAGACAGTCACATTCTAAAAGCATGAACAAAAAAACGCACAGTGATCTAATGTTACACCACAATTCTCCAATAAATCAGTTTAAGAACACATTACACCAGCTCTGTGTTGCACTGAAATCACTCAGGTGGACATGATTAGAGTTCCAGTCTCTAGATTCAGTCTCAGGGACTATTACAGATCTCATTCTCTCTCTCACTGTCTTTTCTTTGTTTGTTTTCTTCATGCATATTTTCTTGGACACTGTTTGGAACATGGTGTTTCCAAGCTCTAGAGAGGCTTGAGTGAGTTAGACTTAGAGTTGAGATGTTGTTGGAGAGTGGCAATGGAAGAAATAAGGACTGCTGATTAGCCAAAAAATGAATAAAAATGGATATTTTTAATTCTGTGAAGTTGGTTATTGCAGATGACAAAATATCTAGACATGTTTCTTTTTCCATATATTTATTTTTTTTTTTTTTATAAATCAGCTAATATATTTAAAAGAAAATGATATCCCTAGGAAATCTAAGACCTCATTTTTTGTAGTGCAGTTCAGGTTTGTTCTGAACAGTTTGAAGCTGTTGGTGCTAGTGTGATTTATATGGATGTACTAGAAATGAAAAGTAGTGAGAGTGCAACAGTCATGTCATATGCTGATAAATCCAGGAATGTTTTCCCTTGTCTAATAACATGCTGGATGTATTTTATTCTTTCAATTCTATACTTTTTGTTTGATATTGTAAAAAATTACCTAAATTTTTATACAGTGACTAAACTCATTAATTTATAATGATGACTAAGAACAGGAAGAAGTGGAAATTCTTCAGTCCTTTTACGCAGCCGGACTGTAAGGGCCAAATGTCAGAATAGTTATGTAAGTTCTTCAGGCATTTCCTTCAAGTATCCTTGGAGAAATACTATCTTGGAGTACAAAAGAACCAGGAAAATTCAGAACATGTACCAGTTCCAAGGAGCTCCTTGGGAAGGGTAAGACAAGAACTCCTCTACAGAGACAGAGTAGAAGATATTGAAATGAACATGACATCCTTCAGGATTTGTGGTAGGATTCTGATATGACCAAGTGTTGTTCCCAGATAATGAACAGATCTCTTCCTTTCTTTGTATCTTTAACCCCACACAGTCCAATACATCTGTTAGAGCAGCAGATGTCAGAGACAGATTCCCTCTCTGGTTTAATTAATAAAGTATTGGTTAATTCAGCATGATCCAAACGATCTCTAAAGGGCCATTTACTAGTTTGTTGATGAGTTTCTTTTTCTAAAATGCATTCTTGATAAGTATTTAATTCCTGTATTTCCATGAAGGGGTAAAAGTTAGTAAAACGTTGTTTTCAAAATAGGGAACAAAAGGAAAAGAGGTGAAATCTGGAGTGTGGTTCTTTTATTGTACACATCCCATCCTCCTCTATAGAATCAAAGATTAATGGGTGACATGCTGCTATTTTTTACTTTGAAATACAGAAATACAGAATTTAATCTTTTTGTTGCCATGACGCCAACTAAAAAATGGGTCAGATGTGGTGTTAAGGAAAGATTTTAACTGAATTTTAATACATCTATATGATCGTTTTGATGTTATTTATACATATTAACATAGTTTTACTATGTACACACATATATAAAATGTATATATTTGTTGATACAGAGAATAAATTTTATCTCTCTTTTATAGATGGAGAACTGAAACACAAACAAAATTAATACCTCCTCTGGGGTGAGAAGGGCAGGTCTGTTGCTGCCAGATATCAGACCACTGTACCATGGTCTAGATCATCAGCAACCATTCTAGGGTTCAGCATGAGAGATCTGCACTGCATATTGAATGGCTTTTTGACATATCTGGTGAAGAAAATGATTACCAGAATATCAGTGCTATGTATATGGGCTAGAACTAATAACATGCAAGAGAAAAAATGAGAGGGCGAAGAGGCTTGAACCTGAGGAAGTAGAGTTACACATTGGAAATCAAGCAAAGGAATATTTAAATTATGAACTGTAGTGGAGGAGAAGTCAGTGGATGGATTTAAAATGCATGCTGATTTATTTAGAATTATTTATGTAGGAAGATTTCTCCCAGTGCATAAAGATAATAACATACAATAGGTTTGAAAGACAGAGAGGAGACAGGTTCATCTGCAGTAGATATGGAGCCTGACATGAGCTTAAAGAAATCAAAGCAGGACAGAGAAAAAAAAAAAGGAAATGTGACTTTTTAAACCAACTATGTTTGCAAAGAGGGAGGAGAGAGGTGAAAATCTAGGTTTGGGCCTATCAAATGAAAGACTCTTCTTAGCACAAAGTCCAGTAATGCCAAGAATAGCAGAAGTTTACTAATGAAAAAAGTACTGAAGAGAAGTATGATTTTTTGGGGGGCTATATTACTTTAAGTTGACCAGGAGACCACAGAAAGCAAATGTCTGAAAAATATGTAGCTTTGGTTAGAAATAATGCAATGAATAGGAAAATAATCATAAAGCTGGAGGGAAGATGTCAAAGGGTGTAAAAAGAGAACAAGATGAGGGAAGAAAAAAGAGCCTAATGAGGAAGATGTGTCTTCATGTCTGAATTGTGAAGTGCTGTATGGAACTGTGTGTATCTGCACAGATGTAGAAAATAAGCTTATGAATAAATTCCAATCCCTTTCAAACACTTTCATGTGTTAACTTGCTATATCATACAGCAGGTAGAAAAATGTGCTGAAATCTTAGCTAAAGTAATATTCTGTTAAGGAGTAAAAGCAAAGATTGCTAAGCACTGCTAGACCATTTATTCAGTGGTCTAGGAAGCAGGGAAAACATGGAGTCCATCTTCAGTAAAATCAATCCACTGCTAAGCTTTTGCTGTATGGCTTTTTAATCCACCTACCAATGTAATAAGAAAGAAACTACAAATGAACTTATTAGCTTGCTCCTTTTCTGTAGAACTTCTTCCTAAAAAGATCTCTAACATATTATATTCCTCCCTAGAAACAAACTTTTAAACTTGTATAGGGAGCAATTAAAATTAGAGTGTGAGATGATGCTAAATGGGAACCAGGTAACAGTGAAAGAAAAGTAATTTTCCACTCTCCACATCATTCATTCTAAAGCAGCAAAGGACAAATTACTATTGCAAACTTTGCAAAAGGAAACTTCACATTTTCTTGTAATAATTCAACAGTGTAATTCCAAATCATCACTTAATACCTTCTATTCCCTGAAACTTTTCCTTAGACTGGTTCTTAAAGGGCAAATATCTTCCTTAATTCAAGTGTGGTTTTGCGTTGATAATGGTATGGTTTTGTACTTTTCCTTTTATGGGAATTTAATGTAAGTGTATTTTGACAACAGATATAACTGGTCTTCAATAAAGCAAGAGGCTATGACAGACAGACTGGGAGGATCTCTCATGTATAGTGCCATCTTTTCTTTGTAAACATTCAACTTAAGGTGAATCATCCTTGAATGAGGTCTAAAATATCACTCATTAACACCATGTTTCAATCCTCTCAATTATCAGAGTGCACAAAATAATTGTCTTCAACACTCATGCAAACCATGTAGTCAACAGCTCAGATTCAAAGCTGAAGAAAGAAAGATAAAAAATGTATGAAGCTTTCCTTCCCACATAAAGTGTGTATGTGTGTGGGAAAGAGGAGGAAGGTGGAGAGATTCTGACAAAAGTTAGCAACGAAAGTTGCTGCAGCCTGAAGCTGAAGTAACTAATCTCTTGGTGACTTTTGTGGAGCTTTTATGCTCTTTCTTGCCTAGCAAGTCATAAAAAAATCATACTTCAGCTACTCTAGCCAGCTGCCACATTTATGACTAAGGATGGATTCTGCAAAACTACAGATGGGCAGGTATAGATATACCTATTTCTGTACAGCAGACAGTAAATGTTTATTCACAGCTGGCATGTCAACTCAAATTACCTGTAAAAAAGTTCACTTCAGCCTTTTATTTGGGCAGGGGAAAAAAAAAAAAAACAAACCACAAACCCTACAAAGAAACAGTATGTGATATTGGGGGAAAATCAGGAGCTGGAAGAAAAAGGTTTTAGTGAATTATGCTTCAGCCAGGCCTTATCCTGAAGGGGGTGAGTTAATTGACTGATATTTCATCTACATTATACATGCCACTTAAATTAATTAAAATACTGCACATGTAGCTGTGTAAATATTCAGTTATAAGTACAATAAATGAGTTTGTAATCCATGCAGGCATAAGAGGGAAAAAGAAATAGGGAATGTATTCAGTACTACATCTCCTAAGATAATGAATTTAAATTCAAGTAATTATTAATTAACTGTTTGCAAAGTGTTGCAAAATATTATGCCATACATACAATAAATGCTAAAAGTTATCACCATGGTTAAGAGTTCTTTAGCACTAGAGGCCACTTAAACAGCAGTTAAGTGCACAAAGCTGTCAAAAAGAAGCTATTTTTGTACATTTTGTGTATGATACTAACATGCAAACAGAAAATGAGGAGGACTGGGATTGTTAGTTAGCCTGTTGTACTGACTAGGGTGAAATGTTTCCTGATCTTTCTTTCTATATGCTACTGAGTTCAAAGCGCACTCCTTGCCACAGTTTCATTTTATCTTAAGACATTAAGGAGTGAATTTCGGGAGTTAAAAAATGGATCAAGACATCTTGCTTTCCCTCAATGCCTTGAGCCAAATATAAATAGGGGTTTAGATGTTGCTATGCCAGCTTTCACCTTAGCTATTAATTAGATCTCCAGGACTGGTAACTGAGCTCAGGGACCTCAGCTGAATGCTTGACTTTCCTCCAGACTGAATACAGTTCCCAAGAACAGTTGCAAGATGTGTGTTAGGACAGTGGAAAGGCAAAAATAAAGAAATAGTTAAAAACATGCTGGCATCTAAAATTGTCTCTCTTACACAGGTGGAAGGACAATTATTTGGTGCCTGTGAAACTGGGTTTGGTTCTGTATATTTTAAATATTCTTGGCCATTTGTATGAAAAGTAACAGATGTGTGTGTCTATACATACATATGTATATGTGCATGTTTAAGTGCTTCTTGACTAGCAGTCTGAACTCCCACTCCATGGGAATTTAAATGCACAAGTTTCCAGACACCACCCCAAAAACCATTTTGAGGGCTAGTGGTGGAACTGGAAAGGGACAGTGTTCTCCCAAAACAGGAATACATTTTTTGTTGAGACAGTGTATTGGGTTTAGGTGGCAAGGTTTTGGTAGTAGGGGGGGCTGCAAGGGTGGCTTCTGTGAAATAATGCCAGCAGCTTCACCCATGTCTGACAAATCCAGTGCCAGACAGCTCAAAGACAGACATGTTGCTGGCCAAGACTGATCTCCTCAGCGATGGTGGTAGTACATCCGTGACAACATATTTAAGAAAGGGAAAAAAATGCTTTACAAGAGCTGCTGAAAGAGAGAAGTGAGAATATGTGGGAGAAACAACTCTGCAGACACACAGGTCAGTGGAGATGAAGTGGGAGGAGGTGCCCAAAGCACCAGAGCAGAGGATCCCCATCAGCCCATGGTGTAAACCATGGTAAGAGCGGCTGTGCCCTGCATCCATAGGGGGTCATAGGGGAAGCAGAGACCCACCTGCAGCCTGGGGAAGACCCCATGCTGAAGCAGGTGGATGCCCAAAGGAGACTGTAACCCCATGGGTAGCCCACTCTGGAGCAGTCCATTCCTCAAGGACTGTACACCATGAACAGGACTGATAATGGAGCAATTCATGAAGAACTGTAGCCTGTGGGAAGGACCCACATTGGAGAAATGAAGGACTGTGGAGGGTGTGGAGCAGGGAAAAAATGTGAGTAGGAAGGAGTAGCAGTTAACATGATTAACTGACCACAACCCACATTCCTCATCCCCCTGTGCTGCTCAGGGGCAGGAGGTAGTGAAATTGGGAGTAAAGTTGAGCTCAAGAAGGAAGGGGTGGAGGGAAAGTGTTTTAGGATTTTTTGTTTTGTTTTATTTCTTCTTGGCAACAAATTAAGTTAATTTCTCTGAGTCGTCTGTTTTGCCTTTGACAGTAATCGCTGAGTGATCTCTCCATCCTTATCTCAACCCACAAACTTTTCATCGTATTGTGTCTCCCTTACCCAGCTGAGGAGGTGGAGTGATAGAGTGGCTTGGTGGGCATCTGTCAGCAAGCCAAAGTCAACCCTTCACAGGCAGAAAGAGGAAGTCTGATAAAGAAAGCTTAAAGTTAAGGCATCTAGCTAAAAGTGGTAAATGTTTTTTTATGTACAAAAGATGACTTTTATATATTTTAATTTAGGCAAATATTAGATGAAAACAGACAGAATCCATAAAATGTGTAAGAGATGCACTACCTGCTTTTCAAAAACATGCTTATACCACAAAATTGGACTGGTTTTTGTGGTGACTTGCTCTCCTATTAAATCCATTTCAGAAATTACTTCTGCCAAAAGGCAGGAAGATCTATATCACAAAGATGTCTGTCTCTACTTTTGAATAAAATGGACTGAGACTTGCATTTTCTGCTGAACTCAGTGTTGTCAATATATGTTAGCTTCACCCAGAGCACGCCTAGTCAATGGGGTCCATGAGGGAACATAACATTAACAATGCCTAAACCATGAACCTCAAATAGCCTTATGGAGAAGACAGTTGTATCAATTTTTTGTATGGTAGGTTTTCCGCTGATGCAGAGCTTTGACGCCTAACAAGAATGCTTTATAGGAATATCTGATCTGCTTAACACCATGGGAGACTCTAGGTAGCTGTGTGCTACCCAGGAAACAGTCACTGAGTTTCAATCTTAATTTTTGCATTTCTCTCTTCCATAGAGAGTCCTAATAAAGAACTGGAGGCATCTCTATACATAATTCCATACTGGGCTAAGGATGAATTCTCAACATACCCCAAGGAGTTTCAGGATGCATTAGACGTCTCAAGTCTGTAATGATTTATTATCCACAGCCATAAGCAAACACCACCTTATTCCTGAGGTGTTCCTAAGGTTACACATTTCCATTCCATTTCCCGTCCCTTTACTTAATATTAATTGTTAAAACATTTATTTGCAGCTTTTCTAAATATGTAGAAGGGGGCTAAATTCACTGGCTGTATTGCTAATATAAAATTCTCCATTCGGTTCTTTGTGATATCTGACTGAACAATTATCAGCCACAGTTTTGTTACTAACTTTCTGTCCAAGTTTGTCATTGTCTAACTTTCAGGGCGTAATGGCTCTAACATGGCTAAGAGCAAAGAAAGAAGTTAAAGAGAATTCTGCACAGTATAGAAGTTATCCAGCTGAGTGATTTTTCTGTCTGCCTGATCTAATTACCTTTATTACCACCTCTTCTGCAAATAGAGAGTTTAAACTTGTCTGTGGATTCAAAAATGTAGGCATTTGATGGCTGCAAGGAATGCCTTCATTTCAGGGTCTGAAATAATGAACCACGAATTTATTGAAACTCATGAAGAAGTCCACAAAGATCTGATTGTGTTTATTGGAGTGTTTAGTGTGGATTTACCTCAGACTGCTCCTGATCAGAAAGATGTGGATGCATATTTGCTTCTCTCTGTCCCTGCATCTGTCTCTGTCTGTGTAGAACAGGTTTGGTTTTTTTTTTTTTTTCCTTTCCCCTGGTGCATCGTATCTTTGTTTGGTGTATCTAATTGGTTTTACTATTTCAGAGGATTGGATCTTTGCCAGTTTTCTAGGGTCTGTCTGAAGCTTTTTATAGAACTTTCCTTCTTGCTCCCTTTGCTTTCCTTATGCGTGTTTTCCAATTGTCAGATTTTCTGTATTTAAGTAATTTTTCATTTAATTTTTTTCTTGTTTAAGCAGGACATGAAAGGAACTACTTCCTTCAGGTTGCCGCTTTGGTAGGATTTCCAGGATAGGAGGGTGGATTCTTATTCTTTCTTAGAGTGACAGATGAAGTCTAGATCAAGGGCCTTCTCTGCAGATGTCACAGGGAAGTCACAGATAATTAAAGAGGGATTGAAGATGTATTAATGTGTGACAGAAACTACTGAAAAAAAAAAAACCAAAAACCCTAAAGCAGTTTATAGTAGTGTCACTGGGATGAAATTGCAGGTTTTTACGCAGCATCTGGCTTGTGTCCTCAGTAAGAACTAGACAACTTTGAAGACTTGCTAATCTGCATGTGGAGAAGGCTGCTGAGGTTACTAAGGGTGGGAAGAAAGTGGTTCTTGGTGTTTTCTTTCTCTAAATCCTTACAGGAGTTTTCAGAAGCGTTGTGTTTCAATATATAAAGTGTCTTTTCCTAGAACCACTGAATGTTTTGATCCCTATACAAAGGGAAAACAAAGGTGAAACAATGGAAGACAAAAATCAAAAACTGACTTTCTTTTCCTTCCAGGTATTTCAGGCTAAAGCCTGGGTTTAGGTGAATCCATATTCATATAGGATTTTCAATAGCTTCATAATCCGAAATGAAATTGTACTTAGATTTTAATGAGTGTAAGAAAATCAACTTAATCTGAGGTCACAGAAGGTGTGAGGGAAGCTATTCTCCAATTAAATTGCATTATATCTTTATTTGACCTAGTCCATCAGTTCAGTACTGATAAGTGAAAACTAAAATAAAACTGGCATTTTAAACCTTGTACACATGCTTAATAATGGGAGTTAAGAGATATTGTACTGTATTATCTGAATTATTTTTCTTTAAAGTAGATAAGGAAAAAATAAATATGAAGCTAAAATATATGTGCATCTAACCTACACAGCATAAAATATTATTTAATAGGTTACTGGAAATGAAGCTATTAACTGTTCAGAAATCAATACTATAGAAAGCTGCAAAATGAGGAGCTTTTGTAATATTTACAGTGAGGTCATAGTTCCATGTGCTGTTAAGTTCACTTTGAAATTTATTCAGTTATGGCACCAGGCTATTTCATCAAAGCACTGATGCAAAAGCAGAATGGGCAAAAGCATCCTGCTCAGTCAAAATTGATTTAAAAATTTTGATGGGCTGACATGTTCAACAACATTTTCATTATGTGCTTATCCAAATTCATAACTGGAACATTCTCTGGTATGCTGCAGGCCTTTTGCATCATAACTTCCTTGTCCTTTGTAAAAAATCTAGTCCTCTAATGTGAACAAGGTTCTCTCATTTGTGAGAACATATTCCCTCTGTACATTCACTCGCTTAGGTCCAGCTCTTCCTTTCTGTTGCAGGAAGATTTTTCTTCTCTAAGCTGTCTTGATGCCTATTACTTCAGAGCCCAATGGCCAGACCTATATGTCTCTATAACCTAAAGACATAATAATACTTTTGATTTGCCAGTATGAGTAGCCAGAACAGAAATAGCCCACTTAAAATTTGTGCACCCTTATAATTCCAGCTAGACTCAAGTATTAAACCTTCTCAGGTGCTGGAAGAAAATGTCCTTAAAGAGAAAAACTTTATAGTGTTTGAAGGATGGGGTGGTATATAATGCCATCTCGATACACTGTTGTTAGAACACAGATTTGATAGATCTGGACTGCTAGGATCTTCTGTCTGTATTGAAAGAATAACATCCCCTGTTGGGTATGCAGGCTGATGACCCTCTGACATAAGCCAGGAAACAAGTGTTTGAGAAATTATTACAAGGAAGGAAACAAAATATTCTAGGAAGAAGGATTCTAAAATAAATGTATAGACCATATTCATTCTATAATTCATGTAGTGAAACAAAATTACCAGAAATATTGTATAAAAGAAATTACTTTGACTCTATAAGCCCTTAAAAAAACAAACAAACAAAAAAAAACAACAACCAAAGCTGAAGCACATATATATTTATAAGATATTAAGAAACACAAATAAGTGATTGTCCTCTTAGAACTGAAGCTTGTCTGCCCAGCACTTCAGCTGGGAAGGTTGAAAATACTCTTAATCCCTGTAGGTGGGAACATCAATATGAACTTACATCTGGTTCTAGAAGAAACAGTCCAGAAGCATTGTGGAGCATCCAGTGCTACACATCTTCCAAACCTGGCTGGCCAATGTCCAGAGGGACCATATCTAACTTTGAGCAGGAAGTTGGACTAGACAATCTGAGAATCCTTCCAAGATTCCTTGATTAGAGTAGGAATTTAGAGCAGAATGTTACCTGGGTTCTCCTTTGTCTTGGGGCATGTGTGTGTGTGTGTAAATCATAACAGTCTGCTGATGATTGTCCCTAATTTTTTGGAATGCAGATCTCTTGAAAAAATGCCCACATTCCAGAAACTGAGCAGTTTACCACAGACAGAATAGATGAGACCTTATAGGTTGTCCCCCTTACAAATATTCTGTGTACTCAAAATAGATTTTGGTATTTAGATAAACTTCCATGTCATGGTTTACCCCAGTTGGCAACTAAAGACCACACAGCTGCTCACTCACTTCCACACCCAGTGGGATGAGGGAGAGAATAAGGAGAGTGAAAGTAAAAAAACCTCATGAGTTAGGATAAAGACAGTTTAATAGGTAAAGAAAAAGCTGTGCACACAAGCAAAGCAAAACGAAGAATTAATTTACCGCTTGCCATTGGTGGGCAGGTGTTCAGCCATATCCCAAAAAGCAGAGCTCCATCACACATAACGATTACTTGTGAAGATGAACATCATCACTCCAAACATAACTCCCTTCCTTCTTCCTCCAGGTTTTTATTGTGAGCATGACATCATATGGTATGGGATATCCCTTTGGTCAATTGGGGTCAGCTGTGTTGGCTGTGTCTTCTCCCAGTTTCTTGTGCAACCCCAGCCTGTTTGCTGGTGGGGTAGTGTGAGAAGCAGAAAAGCAAGGCCTTGACTCTGTGTAAGCACTGCTCAGCAGTAATGAAAACATCCCTGTATTATCAACACTGTTTTGAACACAAATCCAAAACACAGCCCCATAGTAACAAGTTTGGAAAATTAACTCTAACCCAGCCAGAACCAACATATTCTTCAACCCTTATTTCATACCATTTATGTTATGCTCAGGTGCCCCACTATAAAATACATCCTCATTAAGCACTATTAGCCTTCCAATCCTTTGATATAATATGCAGATATCTTTACCTTGGGCTATGGACCATGCTTGTAAAACATTCATAAAATTTTCAAAAATGTCCACAAAATGTCCATTGAGATAATTTAGTCTGTGAATTTGGGCTCCATCTGTTATGGTGGTCACTCAGGACAGGAGAGATGCTGTGTTGTCTGGAGTTACTGGGCACCAAAGCCAGCTCAGGTCAGGTCACTGCTACATTTGCACTCCTTGTAAGGGTTGTCTTCCATTGATACAGGTGTTTCTTGCTATAGTAATTCCCATAACATACAACTCAGATCATGGATTACAAGAATTTGAAGTTATTTCCATTACAATCTTCACCCCTGGTCCGTTTGGGCCAGAGTCTAGGGTTTAACAACGCAATTAACTCCTCCCCTTGCTCCTATCCTAGCTAACAACAGGGTGTTACTGCCACAGCAATTCCTATAACATACAAATCAAATCCCAGGCTGCAACAATTTAAAGGTATTTCTATTACAATCTCCACCCTTGGCACCTTTGGACTGGACCATAGGTTTTAGCATTGCAGTGAACTCCTCCCCTTGTCTCTGCTCCAGCTGGGATTTATCCACAGACTGAAGTCCCTTAGGGGAGTGCCTTCCAGCTGCACATTTACAAGTATTTTTAAATAGCTCTTAATAAAGGAACACTTGTTCCTTTAATATAAGGTTCATTTTTTGGCAGCACATGTTTTGATTTGTTTTTACTTGTAAAAGCTTGCACATATAATTTTGTCTATCAATCAGCCATAGTCATGGATCTTGCATGGAATAATGTACGAGAGCCTTAAATACAATTGGGCCCTGCTGGTTCTCCTTGGCACAAGAATGCAACAAGAATGGTGCTCCAACCATGTGTGCTATACTACCCCATCACCATGATCCCACGAAATTGTAGCCCTACCACAGCACTCTGACCTCTAATTCCTCCTATACGCTCCCCATGCTGCATGGGGTAGTGTATACACACTCCAGAGAGGCACTCAATCATACCCATTTCCCAGAAAAGGTAAAATCTAGATGATCCTACCCTGTCAAATAACCATAATGAGTTGTGTTTACTTTTGCAAATGTGTTTTTAAAGGGAACTTCTCAACTACAGAAACATATGGAGGCTTAATTACCTCTTTTTTTAGGTCCTCAAAATTCATAAGATGATAGCAAAATGTTCTCTTTAAGGTAAAGCTCAGGAAAATGTAGTAACATGTTCATGGACTGAAGTATTAACATGTTTTATGTTAATACTTGTTTGTTTGTTAAGACAAAACAAACCAGAAACAAACACACAAAAAAATGCCCATTTGTAGGTTGAAAGGAGTAGTGAAAGATTATTCATTCAGGTCTACCTTGAGTATTATTAGAAGGAAGTAAAGAAAAATTGAATTATTTAATTTATTTTTTTATACACATATCTTAAGTAAGCTGTGCTGTTGTTTTTAACTTTCCTTTTCTTACAAAAGATAATAGAAAATCCTCTGTATGAAGAAAGAGGTTGAAGAAAAAGGTGGACAGCTACTTTCTTGATGTGTTTAATTTCCTTTTCCTCTAGCTGAGTTCATAATGTTCAATAAATTTTTGTGACTTTATTCTTCACCTATATGAAAATGCCTATATGAAAATCACATATATGAAAATGTATATGAAACACTTTTGCAAAAACTGATAGCTCAGAACGTCATGAAGTTCATGTAATTTTTTCTGGTCAAGAAATAAATCGGAGTTGGTAGACAGTTGTTAGCAATACATCATTGAAGTGCAAAAAGTTAAAATTAATATCATTTCAATAACACGTAACAATAAATTGATGTCAGAATAAAAAAAAATCACATGCTATTCATCAAGAAAAGGTATCTATAATGTAGAATATGTCTGCTTTTGTAGGTGAGTAATGAATTTCACATACAGGTAGAGCTGACATAAGTGATAGAATGCATTTTTCTGTGTAAAGTTAGCAGGACTCCCATATACAACAATACTTATATTTTAATCACTATATGATGGAGGAGAAAGACAAAAAGTATTACTGGAAAGGGGCCCATTCTGACTATCAGGATTTTCTAAGGCATATACAAATCACACAGAGTTTCTACTTAGGTCACAAATGAGCTTTATTTCTTGTTACCTTTTTAACTTTTAAACTAGAATAAATAAATGTGTTATAGAACCCTAGGTCTTATGTCTCACTTACTATGTAGACCTATATGAACAATTTTTCTGTATCTTCTGAAGAAGAGGTTCTCCAACAGACATTACAACAGTTCCAACTGTATTGAGTTGTCAAGGGAGGTCTTAAAGACTTTGAGGAATTCTTTTTAAAATTCCTTCTGTGACACTACTATCCTTTTCTGTTTTTTGTTTGTTTCTTTGGGGTTTTGTTTGTTTGAATTTTTGGAGGTTTATTTGTGGGGTTTTTTTGTGTGTGTTTTTTGAACAGTCCCTGTACAGATAAACTGCAGAAATGTATGATGAATGATTTCTACAGTTTATATCAACTCCATTCTCTTTTTATACATCGAGTGAAGTCATTTAAAAACACAAACTACTCAGTCTGAGCAAGCCTTTTTCCCTGCTGAAAACTGAAGATATGATCATCATACTCTATTCATGTCATCAAAATATGAATGGAAATTGTTATGCTGCTTATCTCACCTGTGTTTAACATTAAGTTTATCTCCACCTCATGATCTCATCAGAAGTCCCTATACCTGTCAGTTTAAATAATACTGTCTTCTAGTAAAGCTTCTCTATGAGTTCCTAATCTGCCATTATATTGTGTTTAACCCTATACCGCTTGACTCTTTGCGTTCACAGTAGTTATGTATTGTGTCTCTTTACCATATTCAGTTTTTCATCCGTATCCGATTAGCAAAATTATGTTAGGCTTTTTCTGACATAGCTCACATGACTGATTAAAACTTCTTCATCAGCCTTCACAGTCCCAACCTGGTTCATAGTTAAATTTTTCATGAAATATGTGGATACTGCTAACAGTGAACTAAGAAAAACAATTTTCTTCCCCAACCTCTCAATCATTGTCTTTCCATATATTGTTCTTTCTTGAATATCTGCAATGAACCTAGAGTACTCTAATTACTACATTCAATCTATATTACTTGATTAAATCATGAGAAGAGGCTGAGCTGCATAATGACTTACTTCTGTACAACTCCATATAAAACAACTTGTGTCAGAAGAAATAGTTCTCTTACTATTTTTCTCTTTTGCTATACTTCACAGATTACCTTAAAGACAGGGCTATAAAACAGTGGTATTTGATGTAAACTTGATGTGAAATGGTTACAGTGCCTTAATAAAAGAAAAAAAAACAACCCACAAACCAATAAAAACAAACAAAAAAACCCACAAACCAAAACCCAACAATCCTAGACATTTAACCATTTCCATACAATAGAAATCTGACTTTAGAGAACAGAACTTCAAGATGATACTTCATACCACAATGGGCTATCACGTAAATCAAATATTGCTTGAAACTTTAGTTGCAAACCTTAGAGATACAAACAGACTTGTCTTTACAGTTCTCAGCACCTTTCTCAGACATTAAAAGTCAGTAGAATATGAGATAGAAACCCTACAGTACTTATTTAATATACATTTAATCTTCCACGGAAATGGACATGTTTCGTGCAAAACTACTGATGGTGATAAATTATAAAGTGAACTTTAATTAATTTAATTACAATTTACACCTACCCAATTAGCAACACTATTTATTTATAGGACAATGGTGGATAATAGAAAACTGCTGGTTTTGGCAAGCTGTGCTGGTTTTGACTGAGACAGAGTTAATTTTTTCCATGATAGTTTGTATCAGGCTATGTTTTGGATTTATGTTGAAAATATATAAAGATGTTTCCATTATCGTTGAGCAATACTTACACAGCGTCAAGGGCTTTTCTACTTCTCACAGCACCCTGCCAATGAGTAGGCTGGGGGTGCACAAGAAGTTGGCAGCAACTGGGACACAGCTGGGACAGCTGACATCAACTGACCAAAGAACTGTTCCATACTATATGATGTCACACAGAGCAATAAAAGGTTGAGGGAAGAAGAAGGAAGGGGGGATGTTTAGAGTGATAGTGCTTGTCTTCCCAAGTAACAGTTCCTTTACCTATTAAACTGTCTTTATAACAAAGTTTTCTCACTTTTACTCTTCTGGTTTTCTCCCCCATCCCACTGGAGCAAGTAAGTGAACAGCTGTGTGGGGCTCAGTTGCTGGCTGGGGTTAAACCACAACATAAGCCTTCAGCAAGTTTATAAGAATGCCACTACATAAAACAGTGAGTCCAGTGATTACTTGCAGTATATGTTGTGGGTTGGTGGCTGGGCAGAAAAAATAAAAAGATAAAGAAAATAAGTTGAAGCTCTTTTTCCAGTATTTACTTTGTTATCATGCTGAACACTTTTCTTCACTAGTTCATTAGATTACATTATTTTTCATCCTTTGCTTATTAATTTATTATACATTGATCATCTTGATATTAAGTCAATTTTGCATAATAAAATCAGTAAAACTTACTGGACATTGCTCCGTTACTCTTTGATATATGCTGTCACTACAACTTGCTATACTGTTTAAATAACTGTAACTTGTTCTGCTGTTTTAATATTAACACAAGCAATTGCAGAGGCTTTTTCAAGACATGCAATGCTTGTCCATACACTCATCAGGGGTGAAGCACTCATTGAGGTAGACTTAATGTCACGGAGGAGCTCCATGGAGCCTCATTGCATTCTGCATTCTGTCTGCTTTGTGAAGAATTTCTTTGTTCCTCTAGGAGGAGGAGGTGTTGCATGTTCCTTGGTGGAAGCAGTTTTGTATTGCATATGAGAGATATGCAAGGTAAATAAGGCAACCTGAATCCAGTTGAAAAATTATCATTTATTAAGATATCAAGTATGATTTTGTGTTGCTCCCAGGATACATAATATTAAACAATAAAATTTTGTTCATAAAAGAAATAATGAGCAACCACACGTGGATGTATAAGCTAGGTTCTTTGTTGAAAAATATAGTTTTTACTATCCAGTAGTGCAGAGAGCAGAGAATCAAGAACATCACACATAGATAGCTTTGAAATTAAATATATATTAAAAATATGATTAACTCTAGGTGCATCTGGAGAGAACTTTTAAAAAAGAACAAGGCTTAATTGTCTTCAGTGCCTCATGGCAGTCAATGCAGTAAGAGAGCAGAAGAATAAAAGCTGCATGAGTAACAAACCCAGCATGTGGCATCAAGCCATTACAAACCCTATTGAGAACCCCCTTGGTAGTATTGCTAAATCGAAAACTGGATATGAAATATATGAAATAATTGACTCTTGAATGGTTATCTATATATAGGATCAGTTTCCTCCTGAAAACCTTTAAAAAAGTTAAGAATTCATTTGGATATTTGCAAATGTCTGAACCCAAAGTGAGTCCACTTAGAACAACTTAGAGACAGGCCTGAAGATTGGATAGTGACATTTAAGGCTAAGGAAATGATACTTAAACAAAATACTAAAAAATTGTTCCTGGTTTTAACTGATATTAGTCTATTAAAATAAATTACGTTTTTCTGATTTGTGTATGGAACAGAATGGGTATTGAAGTAATATCAGAAGGCACTATATCTATTTAGATATAAACCATAAGAGAATTTCTGAACATATACAAACTAGTTTCTAAAAATCTTTAGGCTGGTTTAAACCTTTTCTCTTTCATGTTAATTGAATAAATGTGAAAATATTCCTTTGAGAAATGGAAAATCAATATTTACAATGTTGTTTCACAACGAATCACTTAAAGCCTTGACCCTGACTTTTTACAAAGCAGATGGTGGACCCATTGTGGACGAGTTCTGAAATCTGGCAGCAAAACCTATGAATGGGTTAAAAGGGTAGGAGTGAAATTTTCCCTTCCTGGAATAACCTCTACATTTAGCCACATCTTATTGTTAAACTAAATTTAAATGACCGGGAACTTGTTCTCCCACTGGAGGATATAAAAGCTACTTTTAAGAATGTCAAAAGGTTATTTGAAAGTACTAAATACACTTTGTGATATAGCTTAGTCTTTGTTTTTCTTTTTTACTCCACAACGGTACTTAGGAGTTGAGAATAGAAGGTGTCATATTAAACAGTGCACACCAAATAATTCTACCAGATTTTGAAGTTACGTTACAGGACTGCCTCAACCTGACACCATCTTTAATTTACATTGTGGGTTTTTTTAAAGAAAATGTTTTATATGGTGCCTTTAAGGTTAGAAACAGCTCAACTACATGAATTTTACACCTTCAACGAAGATACATAAAAGAGGGTGTAACAGACATTTTAAGTTTGGTGAGAAGATTTATATATTACAACTGTGTTGGTCCTTTGTCAGATTTTGTGAGATATTCTTTATTTTAATGCTGTATAGAAGATAATGTGATAGCATATCTGGAGAAATATACTGGAAGTTGTGTCAAACTATTTTAGATACAGAAAACCTATATAAACTTTATTGAGAATTATTTTCCCAGGTAGAAGTTGATTTTCCGTAAGGATTTTTTTTTTCTTTCTTTCTTTCTTTGTTCTGATACACAAAGTTATGGATTGTTTGGATTGCTTGTTTGCATAAACTGAAGGAAGCAAAATGAATTTCAGTTCAGCCAAATAGAAAGCCAGAACCTAAAAGAAAAATAATGCAGAACTTAATCCTGGAGTACCTAACTGTGTAGTTACAGCTTTACCAGTGAGTTATAAACTCTGAAAAGAACTGGGCAGTCTTTGAAGCCAACCAGCTAAACACGTACTCTTTTTATTGGTATTATGGCCAAGACCAGTAATTTAATCCTTATGGAAGGTATTAATTGAATTAAGAAATTAAAATTACTTCTGTAAGTATGACCAGTTTCCATCCAGGTCTAATGCCCATAATGTGTGTAGTAAGTTGACAGATTGGAGCAGGTTCAGATATAGCAATCAAAACACTGAGAAATTAGAAAATACACTTTGTTATAAAAGATCTTAAGGATCTTAACATATGCAGTTTATAAAAGAGAAAATATGTTGAGTAGGCTGTCAGTGTTTTGATTTGTCAAAAACCTCTTAAAAGGAAGGTTTCCTAGGTGTACACTTGGCAGTCCAGGATTGTGTTGAATTTATATTGAAGAAAGGTATAATATGCATAAATAGGAATAAAAGACCAAAAGGATTAAAAAAAAAAAATCAGAATTTTTAAATTTTAAATAGTAACAGATAGGAAACAGGGACGGTCTGTAAACAGCTCTTCTGGACACTTGCAGATTCATTTCTCAGACAAATAAGGAGTATCTAAGTTTCAGAAAAGTCTCTTCAGCTCCCTCTGGTCCTTAGCAGGAAACCTAGCTGGCTGCAAGCTTGTTCTTTCAGAATCTCTTGGACTTCATGTGGGCTGGAGACTCTCAGCTTCTTGTGATTCCCACTCTAATGACCTCCTAGAAATGCTGTGCACTCTGGAAGCATTTCCCTGATGTGAAGGCTCAGTAAATCCCTGGGGACTGGGCACAACCTGTCATACCCCGTGATTGTTAGCAGTGTTAAAGAAAAGATACAACACTCAGCTAAGAAGTCAAACATTCCGTCACACCAAGACTGAAGATTTGCAAATAGAAAGTAGATAATTTCAGACTAAAAACTGAGTCATATTTTAAACAATGAGTACAGCAGAACAGTAAAATAGCTGGACATGGAATATTCATATTTCTGAATTGCTAAATCAAGGTCTGGGATTCTTTTATACAGTTAAAAAAAACCAACCCCAAAACCAAAAACAAAACAAAAACCCCAACCAACCAACCAACCAAAACCCAGAAAAAAAGATTTATTTTACAATTTTTTACTCATATTACAGAGAACTGTAAAGTTACTTCATATGAATATCAAACTATGTAAAATATCAAAGATTATGATAGATTTTGTATTTATACTTTCTAATGTTTTGGTATTGTCTTTAGTGCTTGTGAACAGTGACAAAATGTTAATATTTCTACTATATGTACTTCTGTATTTTCTGTAACTATTTACACAAGTACATTCTGAAAGCTATAGACTGTTGTGCTTTTTACTATTCTAATGCTTACTCTGAAATGGTGAGGTGCTGTAGGAAGAAACCAATACAGAACTCATCCCATCATAATATTCCCAAAAGTCTGTGCTATCATAATTCTTTTTTTTTATTATTATTTTCTGCTTTTCAATATATTTTTGTCTTTTACTTAAAAGTATTATCAAAATGTTTGAAAATTTTATATTTAGCAGAACTTGGTGTTCTTTAACAGCACCAACATATTCACTAACACAAAATGTTCATTAAAAAAATAAAAGAAAAAAAAGAAAATGTCTGATTCAAAATCCATGGTATAACTAACGTTTGATATACTTATTTCTTAGAGGAAATGGGTCTTTCTTTCTTGTAGGTGATGAAAGACAAATGAGGTAGATCTTTCCTGCTTTGCAGCTACTATTAATATGAACAAAACATACAAGGATTTTTCTAGTACAGCTTTAGAACAGGTACACTTTGTTTTCTTGCTAGTGCTCACTGTCTCCTAGGAGATGGATCACATTGTCAAAGGGTATGCGAAACTAAAAATCAAGACAGAAGTTATTAACTGGCTGAGGCTGTTCTTAACGTTTACCTTCCCCCCAAAGAAAGCAGGGAATCTGAATGATAAAATCAAGAACATAGACACAGAGAGGAGAAAAAAATTAATCTAACCAACTCTTTAACATCTAACTTAATGAAAGAATACCAGGTTAGCAGGAAATACAAGTAGAATAATAAAAAAAAAGGCTTCATAAAATAAAAGCAATTAATAAGTAAGGGGAATATTTAACAAACCATAAATAGCACCATGAGTTAAGTAAGTAGCACCATAAGGTAGCATCACCTAAACAGTAACACTATTGAGACCTCCACATACTTCAGGTGCTGTAGATCTTTCTGTTCTACAGCATCACGCATATGCACTCAAATCTCCTGTGACCATGGCCCTCCTCTCCACCCACCTTTCCCTTGGGCTAGAATATTCTCATGATGGCTTGTCAAGAGCCACAGGACCTGGAAGGCACTGTTAGGGAGGAGACCAAGAAACTGTGCTTCTCAAGCTCTAACAAACCAAGAAAGCTGCCCAGAAAATGTCAAAGAAAGCAGGCTAGGTTTGTTTACAGTTTTTACTTTTACAAAAGCTAATGGACTCCCGAGAATTCTCACAACACATTTCTGTTTGACAAATCAATATTTTCCAGTGAAAAATTGCTCTATTTGGGGAATTCCTGGCTAGGATTATTTAGGCTGGTTTTCAAGGAAAACAGACATTTTAAATATTAGTTGTTCCACTCACTTTTTTGATATAAAAATTTCTGAAATGCTTCAAGAATAAAAAGAACCAGTTGTCAACGGTAGTGATGCATTATTATTATGCTTTTGAGAAGGTTTATACAAAGAAATATGATTTTTCTCTTTTTTGCTTGGAAATAATTTTTCACTAAATGTATTAGTCCTCCTGAAGAATAATGTTTTGTAAAACATGGTATTTTTCCCCTTGCATTTGTGTTGTGTCCTCTTTTTCTCTCTCACACATATGCACGCAAACAAAGCCACTTGAGAGTATATGCATATGCACACTCCCGCCTGCTCTTGCAGAGGCTTAAATGACAGCCAGTCTCATTCCAAAATCCACCATTTTATAAGAATTATACTTTTTCTTTTTCCCCACAGCACTAAATGACTCAAAAGGGACCCTCTTCAACATAGCTGTCATTGCACTGCCTTGCATTTCTACCCACTTGCCTATTTTGCAAAGTGGAGGGTGACAAGAAATCAGGAAGGACGAGTGGGTGGTGGTAGTTCATTTCTATTTAGAGGAAACTATTTGGAAAACTGTAGAGTTCTTTTATCTGTCAATGATATAACAGAGTCTGACATGCCTAGCAGTAGGCAGCAGCAGCTGTCAGTAGTAGTATAATTTATTTGTATCTCTTATTGAATAAGAGGGCTGACAGACTAACATGGGAGCAAAGGGGAAATCTGCCAAGTCATCGGCTTACACCTCAGGCTCAGACTGCCGATAGCCCACTGTGGAGTGTACACAGCATTAAATATGTATTGACTAATTTGGTGGCACAGTCCACCGAGTGCATTGTCAGTGATAAGGTAAATGACTGAGGCATCGCTTCCTCTTCTAGCTGAGAGTCCCACACTCAACACACTGACTTCCAAGATCTTCACCAGGAATAGCTAGAGTTATCCACAAAGAGGATAGTTTGGAAGAAGATGGTTATTTGTGCATGCTGTAAAGCAAAAATTAATTGACAGTGAAAAAGAAGGTATGATGGATAAAGTGATTTAAAAACACACATGTAGTGATTATTATCTAATTATTATGCAGTAAGAAAATCAATTTGATTGATGGCATTGTGCTGCTGTTGTTTAAGACCTAGAGTGAGTATCATGAAAAAAAAAAGAGGAAATCAATTGTCCGTGCTTATTAGATGGATATTATAAAATGATAATGAACAGAAACCAGCTGTTTTTTCAGTTCTTACTACTGCATTAGGAATTATTGGAAGAAAGGTGACTCAAGCCTTCCTCTGAGTGTCTCCTCATAGTACTACACATAGGGTCTAATCGAACGTAGGCTTGTGGTATCTACTAAATACTGTTTAAAAAGACAACATTTAACATCACTGTTAAAAAGCCAACATTTCCTCACATTCGTTCCTGCAATATGCAAGCTGTCTTTGTGCAGCTGTGTTCCTGCAATATGTGCTGTCTGTGTGGGGGGTTTTTGGAGGAGCTTCTTTGAGGGAGTTTTGGGGTTTTCTTTTTGTAGCAGTTCATGAACAAAAACTAACAGTAGTAATTCCATGGTAACAACTGGTAAATACTAATGTCTTAATGGTAAATGCTGAACATGAGGGACAATCAAAATACTAGAAACCAAGCAATTTTTAGGAATTTATACCTCCAAGTATCATGAACATGACTTCAGGCAAGGGCTGTTTCAGTACTTAAGGTTCATTATCTTAAAGAGTTTATTGTGAGGCTTTTAAAAATCTTTGCCATGCAATAGAGAAATAGAAACTGAATTAACAACTGCCTGAACTTGATAATGAAACCAAAGAACAATTCCTAATTCAATCCTTTGTTAATTGATACTGTGCTATGAATCTTGGAGAAAAAGGTAGCAGTGATTTAGGGGGAAGTTTAAGTAGGAACGGTTTTGTTCAGATTCACCGTGACCCTACAAAATAATGAAGTCTTATGCTGAAGTATTTTTGTACCTTCTCTCATTTTGATCTTCTCAGCTGGTGAAAAATATGCACCTTTAGTAAGAATTACAAGAATCATGATTTTATGCAGCTAAGATCTAAAAAATACCTTTCAGTGAAATGCATGCAAAAATTTTGCTGATCCTAATAGATGAGTAGATTCAACTTGCACTTGCTGGATTTTCAGAAATAGGTGTCTATATTAACATTTCCGGACTGGATTCTGTCTTCCCCTCTGCTCTCTCTCAGTGACAGAAAAGCAAAGGTACTATTTAGTAATTGTGTCAATTAAATACATGAAGAAGCCTGATTATAATTAAATTTTTATTGAAATACTGGATTTGTTTTTCAAACAAGCCAAAAAATTGTTAGCAATTTTAAAGCAACCTTTTATACTGAATATTTTGGTTATATTTTACAGCTCAGCTTCATAGTTATGTAAACCTTGGGGCTTACATTAAACTTTCCAGAGAACATGTTATTCCATAACTAATGATTTTAGTATCTCGCAACTTCCTCTGAAGTTTGTACTGGTGACCATTGGAGAACAAATCTTATGAGGAGTAGCTGAGGGAGCTGGGGTTGTTTAGCCTGAAGAAAAGGAGGCTGAGGGGAGACCTGATTGCTCTCTACAGCTACCTTGAAGGAGATTGTAGGGAGGTGGGTGCTGGTCTGTTGTCCCATGTAACTAGTGATAGGACAAGAGGAAATGTCCTCAAGTTGCATCAGGGGAGGTTAAGATTGGACATTAGGAAAAACTTCACTGAAAGAGTGGTCAGCCACTGGAACAGGCTGCCCAGGGAGGTGTTGGAGTCACCATCCCTGGAGGTGTTCGAAGAACATGTAGATGTGGCACTTGAGGAAATGGTCTAGTGGGTACGGTAGTGTTGGGTTGATGGTTGGACTAGATAAACTTATAGGTCTTTTCCAACCTTTGTGATTCTGTGATTCTGTAAATAGCTGCTTTTTTTTTCCCCCTGAACCTTTGACCTAATTATTCTCTCAGTTCCTCTATTGCTAATGTAGCATATTTTTCAGGTTAACATTAAATGATTTGTTACACTGGGAATGTCACACAACTTTTTTTCATACATTACATGTGGGAGGAAAGAGCTTTCTGTATCTGACACACGGCTGTGAAGTGGTCCTTGTCTGCAGGTGTGGGTTTCCTGAGATATTTAATGGAAGTGTTGCCTCCCAATGGGCAGATTATAGATAATTTTATGGAAATATTAAATAATCTGAAAGTCATACTTTTAAAGACATACAACTTTGTTCTCCATATATACCATATTCAGAAATTCTAAATCAATCTTTCTCTTTGGGATGGAAGTGAAACCTTTATTCTAGAGACATTACAGACATAGAGAGAGATGGGACCATTGTCAGTCTTTCACATGTATAGGCATTCTGAAGCTGAAATGTGACACAGAGTGTATCAGTCTTATTGAGAAGCAAGTCTGTGTAAAAAAATACTTTCTTGTACAAAAATATTTTTCTACTACTAATAAGAATATTCAGATCTGATTTCAGCCTCCCAAAAGCTTTTATAAGACTCTTTGTAATCTCTGTTTTGTACTCATATCTTATTTCTGGTCTGTGCTTAAATCTCTAGACTACTGAAAACCAAATGTAAGAAACAATATAATAAGAGCCCACACTAGAAATACTGTCTTAGCTTTATAGAAAAGTGGGTTCTGAAATTTTCCAGAAGTAATTTTCTCAAGGATTTCAGCGTTTAAAAGAAAATATCTTTACTCCAGAACCATGAAAGCTTGAAGGAAATCCTAAAATCTACTCAAAGATAAAATGTTCAATTAATTTATTATACTTATTAGAAAAAAGAATACATAGCAGACAAGGGTATGGTGATTATAAGGTCAACTAACAATCTGTCCTGAATCCAGAGCAATTCAGATAGTGTAGGAGTAAAAGAGCATTTTTTTTTTTTTAACTGTGTCATTTAGGGACCTTAACAAATGGGTCACTGGTGTCATCATCATGGTTAGTGTTAGGTTATAAAAGACTTATCTCCATACGTATGAAGGAGAACATGGTCCCAATGGTCGACAGAAGCATCCCAATACCCCAGTCAGAGATATGAACACCTGCCCTGAACCCAAGGGCTATCCCAGAGGAACCTCAGCCCCAGCAACCAGAGGACAGCTGACATCAGGAGTCAGCAAGGACAGCTTTCAAAGGCATCTCACAGGCTGAGGATGGGTAGGGGAGTGGTGTCACTGCCTGGTGGAACAGTGTTAGGAGATTGAACAAGACTGGTCATGGGGTGTTTAGAGGAGCAACTGAAGGTCGAGAATGGATCAAGGTCATTTGGGAAGGAAGAGGCACAATAAGATAAAAGGATAGGCAATAAAAGGGACCAGTCACATGTTAACAGTTGCTGGTCAGTATGTGTTTGACTGTTCCCTGAACCTGAGCAGCATAGTCCATCCTCTATTGTTATTAAAGTCTATTTCTAAGTAATTTCCTGGGTGAGGGAGTCAATTATGTGCCAGTGTGGTACCCAGCAAGGAGGATAAGAGAATGGGGACCCAGGTATTGGAGGTGCCCTAATTCTGTGCTGGGTGTTAGGGAGACCAGAAGGTCTGCTTGTTGACTACTGGAGTGACCAGGAGGTCCAAATGACTGACTGGGGGACAGTGCAGTCTAGGGCTCTGCCTCTGGTGTGGACATAGGGCTGGGCCAGCTACTGGGAAGACCTGTTTACATGTGTTCAGGCAACTGGGATACCATGAGATCCAGGGGCCAGCTTCTTGGTCTCTAAGACCAGTTACTGAAGGCATCCACATTTTATGTATTTATATATTTATGTATTTTTGTGAATGGACTTTTATGCTGAGAGAAGAGGACAACATGAGCTGTTGGTGCAGTCTGTATTTGAGCCAGTGCTGTGTTTTCTGCCTGTGTTATTCTGTGCAGCCAACCATGTGTATATGTTCTGTGTGGTATGTGCATGTGTGTCTGCTGGCAACATACACTCAGCTTCAACCCTAGCTGCACCTGGAGACATGATGCTGTGGCAGCCTTGCCTCTGTTGGAGTACCAGATTCAGCAACTTCTAACAGTTAAGACCCTTGGGACAAATGTAAAATTTAAATGTTATTACCTTCCTTCCAAGAAAAAACAGAAGAAATTCTTGTAAATTGGTTTTACGTGGATGCTGAGAAATCTTTGCTTAACCAGAAAATCTCTCTTGTAAATAATGACTTCAGAGTCCTTGAGGCAATTTGTAGCTGGCTGTAATGCACATACAAACAGGAAGAAGGGTTTTAGATTTAAAGCAAGATGTTGTCTCCAGGGGACCAGTCCATAAAGGTAGTAGTAAAGTAGTTAAGTTTTCCTTAGGGATGTCAATGTAGACATCAGTTATTGGGGAAGACAGAGTGTATATGTCCTGTCATTGATCACACTAAGATTCCTCAGGGTGAGTGGGTATTTGTTTTGGGAAGACTCATTTTGAAGACAGCATTCAAACAATCAGCTAAAATGAGACCTCATGGAAGCAATGCATACTTATTATCAATTTTAATTTCTAAGAGCTTTTTCTCGAGCTTGATATTAACCAGTTATTTGACTTCAGAGTTACAACAACTTCTCTTATAAGAGGATGCACACCTATTTTATCAATTTTCTGTTGTCTTCATGATAATTAAGTCTCTCTGGGTGAATATAGTCTTCCTGGTAAGGTGCCCCTGTGTAGTTCAAGAATCCATGTGTATAAAAAGACTTCTTTCTTGTATATCCTTCCTGTTGTTTCCCTATCCAGTGTAAATAATTCAAGCTCAAACTGCTCATTGTGAATAAAGAAAATTTAAGAGAAAGCTACAAGCTGTCTGAGTGCTCAGATGCTCAAGGGATTCTTTAATCATCATCTGATCCCTCTGAGATACAGGCAAATAACCTACATCCCAAGTACAATGCACCATCATTCCCAAATGTATACATTATTTTATGAGCTTACACCAAGTGTGACAATTTCAGTGCATATAAAAAACCAGTCATGATTGAATAGCCCTTGAGATCCACCCTACATTTTCCTTTCATGAAATTATTGCAATGAGAATACACAGCTATATTCTCTTCAGGCTTTCCAAAAAAAGGAATTTTTTTTTTTTTTTTTTTTTTTAAGGATGATTTCTACAACAGAAAGTCTCTGCACAGCACTGTTTTATTAGTTCTCTAGCACACTTTTATCAGCTTCCTCCTGAGAGAAACTCTATTACCATGCCTCCTTGGAGAAGCACAACCTTTCCTTATAATCCTAAGGTCACATAGCTCAGTTGGGTCCTTAACTGTTAGGTGGTGTCTCTTTGACCTTGGCTATGAAATAACCTTATCCTTAGTGACTGGCTGATTTGAAAGGGTTTCCCTTTCCAGCCAATTCTGGATACATCCCATAAATGTAGGGAAGCTTGTAAACTTCTTCACATACCTACCTGCAGATAAGGGACAATTTGTTTCAGTAGGATAGAATTTTCCAAGGGAAAGGAAGAGTTAAGTATCTTTCAGGGCGAGATTCGCTGAGTGACTCCCCTTGCATTCCACCTGACTGGATGTCGGCCCCCACAGCTACAACCAGAAGTGGGATGTATTTGCCACTTGGTACTCCTTCCATCTTTCCTTGTTGTGGATGTGGTTACACCATGCTGTTGGGGTTTATGACCTGTGTTCATAAGTTGTTGCTGTCTTTTTTTGGATCTAGAATTTACGCAGTCTCTTGGCTGTCTATCACTTTTAAGTCAGGCACATTTCTCCCTCGATGTTTTTGATGTGGTAACTTTTACTGTGCTGTAGCTATTAGTGTCCGTACACTAAACTGAAGATGTCATTCTGACAGAGAAGGAGAGAGAAGGAATTCCTAAATTTTTTAATCCTAGGACATCTACCATAAAATTTGTGTTTACGATTCAGAATATTCTTGATCTCTTAGTTCCTTTTGAGGAATTAGAAACAAGCCCAGTCCTCCTTCTGTCTTCATGAGCATACTTACCTGAAAGTGAGAGTCTGGAGTTTCAACAAATTGTTTGGTACTCATTTTTCTTCCCTCCTTCTTTCTCAAAATAAGATTATGTCATTTCATAGAAACCCAAACCCCTGCAACAGACACTGCGGCTACTTTAGGGCGTGGTCTGGGGGTCTCGCTCCTGCCCTTGCTCTGTGTCTGGTTCTCTGGGTCTGGCACTCAGGTCTGGTTCTTGCTGCTTGCGGTGATGAGTGGTTGTATCATTTGTTTTCTTTCCCATTATTTTCATGACATATTATTAGTAGCAATGTGAGTATTGCTATTATTAGTAGTATTGCTAGTATTATTAGTATAATTATTTTATTTATTTTCCATTATATTCTTCTTATCTCAATGTGTAAGTTTCTTTGTCTTTTATTCCTCTGATTTTCCTCCCCATCCCACTGCAGGAAGAGGGATGTGAGCGTGCAGCTGTGTGCTACTTAGTTGCTGTCTGGGGTTAAACCACGACACTCCTTTTTGGCAACCAACATTGTTCTTGAAGGGTTGAGATAATGAAAGATCTGATTAGATGTGTCTAAACCAAACCCTAGGTTGTTTTCCTACATCACACCTCTGTGATGTGAAGGGATGCAGTTCTGTACCAATTCATGTACATTATTTCCTGTTCCTTTGCATTGTTCTCAAAATGAGAGTACCTCATTTGAGATACACTATCTTCATCACTTCAAGATAACGTAACGTTGGTCGCTGCTTCCAGGTTAAAATTAATGTTTTCCTTACTTTTCCATGCTTTTAAATTCAATGTGATCTTTAACCTAATTATGTTAGATTAGTTTTGAATCTTTTTCAGGGTACATACCTTCCTCCTCTTTATGTCTTACCATCCTTAATTTTTTGTTGTGAGACTCCCTGGATAATGATGTAGCTCGATTCCTCGATGATGGAAGAAAGACAATCTACTTTAAAGTTTTCAGATGTTCACTCAAAAAACCCTGAGATTCTGACACAATTTAAAGGGGGTCAGAAGTTCCTATTGTAAACATCAGAGGGACTACTTTCAGATCTTTTCTTTCCTTCTGCTCCAACTTTAGACGTACTGAACAGAAGGAGCTTATGGCTTGATAAAAAAATTTGTTATCATCTTCACTTTTGCACCCAGAAATTGTATGTAAATTATAGTTTAGATATCTGTGTTTAAATCCTGTCCAAACTATTCCCTGTAGTTTCTGTAATGATTAATTCCATATTTTTATATCATACCTCTGTGACGTGAATGGATGCAGTTCTGTACCAATTTATGTACACCTTATCTTGTTCTCTTGCACTGTTTCTATGTGATAATATGCAAGTTTGCCTCAATAGCTTCAAATCAATAATATAAAAAAAAAAACCTCATTTAAAAAGAGCTCTTGTTAATAATATATATAAGCAGCTTTTTTATTCAGTTATATTTTCAGCTGCTTGGGTATTTTGATGTTTTTTACATTTTTCAGATTGCTTGTAACAGTGCTAACAGAGCACTTCAAACTCTGGATGAAGAGTAAGCCTGAGGGCCTAGTGGCAGCAAGCTTGTGAACTAAAATTAGCACACTGTGAAGTGCATGCTTGCCATCATTTAGAACTATGGTGAACCAACAGTTACCCATTAAAAGTCAATGTCAATACATAAGATGTTTGCAAAGGTTTTACTTTATTTTGGATCAAACCCAGTAATATAGTTCCAGTAAAATTTTACAGTGTCGTAGTTTCACGACAAGCTTGCTCTACCACTCCCCCCCCCCCCCCCCCCCCCCCCCGCCCCTTCCCGGTGAGGAAGGATCGGAGGAACAAACCGAGGAAAAGCCCGTAGGAGTTGAGATAAGAACTATTTAATTATATAAATGAAACTTAGGGAGTTACTAACAATGCTAGTGCTAATGAGTAATTTAAGGAACGGAGGAAGAGGGTACAACAAATGACACAGGATCCCACCCCAAGAAGGGAAAAAAAAGGAAAGAAAACCCACCCGAAGGGAGCAACCTCCCCTCCATGAAACTGCCCGGGGGCCAAGAGACTAAGAGAAAGGAAAAAACTTTCAAACCCCGACTAACAGACCGATCTGCCCTGCAAGACGCTGACTCTGCCCGGAACACCAACCACTCGCCACGAGGTCCCCACAACAAACAAACCCCCAGCCCCCTCAGCCGGAAGCCCCCTCAGACCCTTCCCCTTCCCAGAGTCGTGTCCAACCACAAGTCTTTCCACCCATATCCCCAGCCCCTCCCCACCGGTCCTCCAGTGTCCTGCAGTGCCGTGGCCCTGGGCTGGCACTACCTATGCAGCTTGATGTGCTATGGGGTGAAGCAAAACATAGACTAGCTGGTGCAAAGCTAAGACATACAATCTTTTAAATAGTCAAAAGTTTATTTAAAAAGAAACTCTTTGCAGATTCAAAAAATCCTTGCTTAAATCTAGAGCAATTATCCTTTAATTGCTACTCTTTTTTCCAATTATTTTTATGTCCTTTACTATAATCTAAAATAAAATAAAATAAAATATAATATTTTAATTAATGGGATCAGATATTTTTTCATTAGTGCTTTGATAGCTTCTGTATAGTTCTTCTATAAATCAATCTGTGCAGATTTATTCTTTCAATACAAAATATTTAATCTTTTTACTAACTCTGGGTCTTCAGTGTATTTATATTTTGGATTTAACTCCTTCAAACAATATAATTTGTACACCAGACTAAGTCTGAATTTTTAGCTGTGTGTTCATAGTTCATAATATTTCATTACAATGCATTTTTGGATCAGCTAAATTGATGTTGTATGTATCAAAGTCCCATGGACCTCCTATGTACCAAGGTCCCTAATGTGTTCACATTTGACAAACCACTTTATTTTATATCATTTTCAGAAAAAAAAAATAGAAGCTGTATACTGTAGATAAACTAAATGAAAGATCAAGGTACCATCAATCCCCCAGAATCTTTCTATGGTAGGGTTTCATTTGGACAAGATATTCTAAAATTATCTTAACCTGCAATATAAATTCTCTGTTGCAGACATCTTTTTAATCACAACTAAAAACCCCTTCATAACCATACACTAACTGATTAATTTGAGCCTTAGTATGTAAGCAAGATAAGGTTCCTGAGAAACAGGATTGTCTACCTAATCTCATATATTAGTTACCTCTGGCAAATATGTTCTCTCTGATGGTTACTAGTATCTGACATGAAAGAATATGAAGAAAATAACAAAAAATAAGATCTATTTGACCAACTTGGCATGAAGAAAAAAATATTTCTTAAATTTACAGATGAGTAGAAGAAGCCTTTGTGCTGGTTTTAGTCTTGAAAGAGTTAACTCTCTTCACAATGGCTGGTATGAAGCTGTGTTTCTGGATTTACCCTGAGAAAAGTACCAATAAGTTGTCTTTTTAGCTGCTGCTGGGGAGTGCTCGCACCAAATTCAAGGTCTCTCAGCTTCTGGTACTACTGCTGTGTACTCAACTTTCTTGCTACAGGCAGTGTGGGGGACACAGTTCAGACAGCTGACCCGAACTGCTCGAAGGAGTATTTAATCCCAGAGTATGTCATGCTCAGTACATAAGAAGGGAGTGAGCTTGGGGACCACTACACTCTTTCACTAGCTCTTGTGTGAACTCTTTTGCTCCTTAACTCCTTTGCTTGCTCATTCATTCCTGAGTCGGTGGGTCGGTTGGCTTTCCCGCTTGTGCTGCTCCTTGTGGGGTTAGCTCAGACTTGGCTGTGATCATTCTCTGGCTCTGGCTCTCGGGCTCTCTGGCTCTGACCCTCACTACTCGGGACCAGGCTGTGTATCAGCAGGTAGTGAGCAATCGTATCATAAGCAGTTGTACTGTGTTTTCACAGACTACTTCAAAAGTCATTAGAACCCCTCAGCATTTCGGCTGAGGTACTGAAAAGTAAAGAATTTCTGAGTTTTTCCCTATGTGTATGTCCTCAGCCAAAGCCGCCATGGTTAGAAGTGTCCATTCCCATTAAAGAGTAATCGAAAGGACTACAGGAAGAAAAATATTAGGGACAAGGCCAAGGAGCAAGGGATAGACATTAGTCAGTGATATATGACCATGAATTAATACCTAATGACACATACAAAGATCTTTAGTGTGTATTAAATTTAGATCCTCTCTTACTGTTATTCCATGGTGTGAAGGCCTAAAGAAACTGAATTTTAACTGAGAATAAATAAGTACAAACATATATGATGAGTATAAAAATGGGGCTTTATTGTCTCTGGTGGTTATTTGAAAGGAATGTTCAGCTTATTACCTGTGGAAATGCAAACTCAACATTGTCACTTAAGCGTATTTGTTCTGAGGGATACTAAACCACAGCTTCTAACAAGATAAACATAAAAACCAGATACTTCTTTTGAAAGGTTTTAACAGTACTGATCATAACTTACAGCTTGCCTATGCTTTCCTCTTGACTTCTCTTGAAGTTAAGAATAATTATATATATATATATACCCATATATATATATGTATGTATATATATATGTATGTGTATATTTGTAATCAAGGATATTTCTAAACTACAACTTGATTTTCAAAAACAAAACAAATGGATGGAAGTAATGTATCAACAAACAAATAGCTGGCAAACTTCTGTGGATTTCAGCTTAAGAGCTGGTGTCTATCAGAACTCAAAATACTCTGATATCAATAAAACTATTAAAGTCCCTCTGGAAATTGTTACAGTCAAAGGCAGCTCAGCCGGTACATTTCTGTACCAGTTGTGATGGCAGATTCCAATTAGTGAACACAAATCTCAATTTTTTAACCTACTTAGAATGTGAAAAACATCAACAATAAAAGCGATGCGCAGGGGTTACTAACAACAGTGACAAAGGCTGTTTTACAACCAATGCTGATCTTTGGTAAAACTGCATAAGGTCAAAAGTATGTCCATTATTGAAAGGATATTCAACACAGAGGAAGCCTGAGATGAATACACCTTTCCTTCCATAATGCAACAGATTTCAAAGCTTCAGGTTTTATATTAGCCATTTTGGTGTTTCTAGCATCTCGCTTTGCTTTTGAACAATTTTGTTAGGTTGAACTTCCATAATTTCACAAACTGAAAAATATATAAAATTATAATTATAACTTTTTCTTAAACAAATCGTAGTATACATTCTGTAATTGAGATGTTAAGTAAAAACCCTATAAAGAGTTCCACTTCAAATTGTAGATTGAGTTTGATTTGCTTACTATTTTTCCAGAATTTAATCAATTGAGGTGACATTTTCTGTGTTTGACCTCCAGCAGAAACTGTTACCAAAAAAAAAAAAAAAAAAAATCATAAAAGTCAAATATTTCTTCATCTTGTAAGCTCATTATTACAGAGAAGAAAGACAGGTAAAATTGTGTTTATTTTCATTACATTTATCTATATATAGAGTTCTAGTACATAGCATCATAGAATTGTTTAGGTTGGAAAGGACCTTAAGGATCATCTAGCTCCAACCCCTGTCCATGTTTTGTATCTGGAATGTGGCATAGGATATATGCAGTGCAAAGAACATATCCCTCTGTGGCACACCTACCCAACTTTCTTCAGTTACAAATGTCTGCAAATTGCTGCTTAAATATATTCCATAAGAAAAATTTGATCAAATTATCTGATAATTCAGTCAGTTGAGAAAAACCTGGCTTTACTGACCTTCACCAGAACAGGGCATGCTCTCAAATATTGCTAACCTTGAGTTCCAGCAGAGCTGTAGCAGTTAACAGACATGTCTTCAGGCTGCAGAATTCTATGTTATAATTGAAATCCTGGAAGAGACCGTAATTTTTTGGCTTGCTGGTATGGCTAGTGATAGACAATTGACATCCTTTTTACTAAACTGCTCATACGCTTACATTATTTGGAGGGAAAATCTTTGTTCAGTCTACTCAGTAATTGAGTAGTACATCATTGCAGCTGACAAGGAAAATACCACACTGAAATCTTAGCTTTAAAATTTGTTGATGACCTGCACAGTAAAGGAGCTGTCAGCATAAGTATGTGGGATGGAATTTTCTTCTTCTATTTTTCCTTAGGCAAATTCCCCTAGGAATTTACAAAAAAGAAGCACTGTATTGAAAGAACATATCAGCTACAACATCTCTCAGATATTTAAGGGTGCCAAAATTACTGGGTTTAAGACATTAAAAGCAATCTTTAATTTAATATTCAATATATTCTTCTATTTCTTTGACTGGTCCCTGTAATTTGCATTAGCCCTGCTTCTTGGCTACTTTGTGGAATTTTAAATGAAGGAAGCATGTAAAAATGTGCCAGACGTGTTTTGAAGAAACTATTTTTGAAGATGTTCCTGTGTGTTGGTCTCCTCATTACACATCTGAAAGAGAGAATGTGTAGGTCCTGAAATAGTTAATCTGTTGTATCTTAAAAACAAATGTGGCGGTGACTGCAAAATGTAGACATTTTGGGTTGACATTTATAGTGCTATGTAGCTTTATATGATTTCTTTGACTAAGTAAATAAATATATAAATAATTAAATTGCATGACTAGTTGAAGAGAAAGTTTGAGTGAATAAACACAATCGACAACTTCTGGGCAAATAATGAGCTTCAGCAAAAGTTAATAAGACTTTGTAACAGACATCTAATATACTGAGTATTAGATTTAAATGACAGTCCAGGTATACACAAATGATGATAGAAATTTGTTCATCTGTGTTTAATGAATTAATAACGTTAAAATTCATATGTATCTTAATGTAACATGCAAATTATTTGCTTCCTAACAGACACCTTACTTTGCAACAGATGCAAAACCACAGAGGAAATAATATTGCACCTTCCAGTATCAGCATGAACATCATTGCTGAATCAATAGCTCTATCACAAACTGATCAGGTCTTTTATGTGATGTACTTACCATCATCTCTCTACTTGATTTCTATCTGAACTAGCCATAACTGAAATAAAATTCCATCTTAAAAGAGAAATAATTTTTAATTATTCCATAAAATATTAGCATACCTGAATTAAGCAATAAAAATATTGATTTAATATTAATGAATGCTATATATTTTGTATTCACTACCTCTAAGATGCCCAACATTTAATGTGATCAAGCCCACCTTTTTTTTTTTTTTTTTTTTTTTTTTAATAATATTGACATTGTTATTAATCTAGCAGCAAAGTACCTTTCTCCAAATGGCAGCTGATTTTGACATTTCCAAATCCAGGAGATTTTGCCATTCTCCTGGAAAAAATAAAGTATGAAATCAAAGACAGTCAGAAAGAAAGCATTTAGGAAACAAATATGTAGCATAACTTTGAGAAATAAATGAAAGCTGACATAATAATGACGATTTTCTGTGCTCTCATCTTACATTTTTTCTGATCTGCTTTGTTTCTTTGTTAGCAAGGCCATACACACAGTATTATTATAATAAATCAACTTCTAACGCTTGATTTTTAGCTACTGAGGAGTCATAGGTGCTATTGAATTCAGTGTTGCTATTCCACATTTCTGAAAATAGAAAACCTGTATAATGGGTTTCACATCTATTGGAGAAGGAAAAGAGAAGTCTTCTGGATGACTGGTGTGTAGGTAGAAGCCAACACTAAGAAGTGAAGTAGGTGTTTCCCCTTGGCTAAAAAATATGGGCAGGACAGAGGAGGTTACTGGACATGTAAGAAATTAGATTCTTTACCAGCATAATCTCAGAGTGGAAAACTAAATAGTCTGGCTCATGTGGAAGCACTGAAGCTCAGTGGCCATAAATGACATGGTGCTGCTCCAGTGAAAGCCTGGTAATAGCCTTCAGACACAGTTAGGGACTGAAATTCCTTGGAAAACATTAGCAAATAAATGTAAAATGTGTATTTATAAGATACATTTATCCTTTCACAAACTGTCTGTTTGGCAAACAATAGTAATTCTATCAATCAAGTTTTCATTTCTTGCAGAGTTGATGTGAACTTATATTCAAGCTGAAATATGCATTTTTACTCAAATAAGCACATTTTTAATATTTATCCCTTCCAAAAATCCCCTTTTTTCCTATTACTACTCCTGGAAATAGGTTATCATATAGTCATAGAACCATCTAGGTTGGAAAAGACCTTTAAGATCATTGAGTCCAACCGTTAACCTAGTACTGCCAAGTCCAGATTGCACAGAAAAAAACCTGTTGTCGAATTCTTTCAATCCACAATGTAGCTCTGGAAAAGGAATCTTTGACTTGTCAAAATAAAAGTGTAAGAAACACTAATTAAAAATATGGCAGTGGAAGGAATAAGGAAGTTATCCATAAAGGAGATGTAGACAGCTGTGTGGTCATTTCCCTTATTTCTACATTACCTTTTGTATAAGCTAAATTCCAGCCCTTATTACTGTAGTTTATTTCCATCAGAAATAGAATGGTTATCCCCATTTTATAGAAAGATATACCATTGGGAATACAATGAAAAATGTTACTTGAAAGAAAAAAAAAAGAAATTATTTGGGGAATTTTTTGTTTGGTTTTTGTTTGGTTTTGGGTTTTTTTAGATTTTGCAATGAATCTGTGAGGTAGAGAATGGAAAATGCATGTGTGTTACTTCTTTATTTCATCATCTGGAAGCTTCTTGGAAGACAATCTGATAACTTACATTAGCTACACAAGTCCCTTTCCTTTACTGGAGCTTGAAAACTCGTAAGTGAGATGAGTTTGTTTAAAATACCCCTTTACTCACCTTTCTAGGAGAACAAGAACAAGTAGACTAATACTATTATTATGTTGGAATATACTTTAAATAGATTCTGCTAATTCTATGCATTTAAATTTATATAATTAATAAATAAATAAATCCAAACCTATGCACAAGAATCAGTACTTGCCTCAAATTACTCATTTTTCAGTCATTTTCCCTCTTATATTATTCTTCTTTTGTGTTTCTCCCTGTTCATCTCTCTGCCATACAGCTATGTCAATTGTATTGCACAAGAGTGCAGCTACTGAAGATTTTTCCTTTGATCCTTTTAACACAGTGGAAAAATGTGCATTCCTTCTCAACAGCATAATTGTCTTTTTTTTTTACTCAGCTCAGTGTGAGAACCAAAGCTCCTGTAGTTCGTGCAGCTGACAAAATAAAGATGAAAAGTCTATATATCTTTTTCATTTTTCTTTACAATGCAAGTAATGTTAGCTGAGGAGATCATATAACAACTCCTATAACTGCAGAGTAAACTGGTTCCCTCTTAAATAGCACATCCCAGTGGAAGCAGAATGTGCCAATTAAATGATCATCCCAATTACAAGAGACTCATGGGGATACATTGTGCTGGTGTGGTTTATAATCGCTTTCATTTCATGGATTGATTAAAACAAGCAACAGCATCAGTTCCCCATCTTTATTACCTAATAGAGATGATTTATTCTGTATCCATACAGGAATTCTTTCTTGTATCTGTGACAAAAGTAGTGGAACTGATTGTATGCTATGTGCCAAAATAGAAAATAACATTTTTATTCCCATGTGGCTCAACTGAATTTTTTATGTTTTGCTGATGAAAACTACATTGTCTGACTAATATATTTTAATATAAGGGAAAGAATTAGATGTTAAGCTCCATCGTGATCCCAAAGGAATATACTGGAGGTATTTACTCTTGAACTGAGAGCAAAGCTCAAGATATGTTTTAAACACAGAGGATGAAACAAATTACAAAAATGGTGAGGCCTCAATTTAATTGGTTTGCTTTTCAGAAATGAAACATGAAATTTATCATCTGAAACCAGAAATAAACCAATCCATCCTGTCCTCAAGCAGACACCTGTTTCTGGAGCAACTTCGAAGAGCTGCACACGCAGGGAAAATATAACTTTCTCACTGTTAAACAAGTGTTAAAGAAGCAGTTGCTTACATGTATATAATACTGTTTTGTTGGATTTTACACTTTAAAAACCCAAAAGAGCTCCCAAAAAGAAAAATAAAACAAAGAAAACAAAAACCCCACACATACTTTTTTACATACATTTTCACTGTGATAATTTGAAAAGAAAGCTTTCTTACAGAATTGGGCAAGTGTGATTCAAGAAAGTTAGTTATCTAATTGAACGTTTTTGGTGGTATGTCACTGACTTTTTAAAATCAATCTTTGGCTGAATCAAGACAAAGAGTGAGGTTATTCTTATCACACACTTCAGATATTTCATTCTGGTGTGATGCAGAATACCTAAAATAACAAGTCCTTGTTTCTTATAGAATCAGTAGGTGACTCCAAACAACTAAATTAGGTGCCTTAAATTACATTATGTGATTACCTTCCTGAGAGTCCACAGAGAGGCATACATCTGTATGCTTTATTGATCGTGATTGTACACTAGATACTCACAGCACTCTGGAGACTTGAAACCCGATATTAGAAGAAAACTTCAAAATAAAAATAGTATGGTACATGTCAGCTTTTTCTACCTCCAAAACAAGTCAGGAGCTAATCAGAAGTTTCTACACTCATGATCTGACAATTCTCTTTTTTAATGGAATGCATAATTTCAAACTGGGGCACTGTCTTTATTCTAAATGGTCTTGAATCTGCTTATTAAGACACTTACTAAAACTTGGCAACCACTCCAAGGATCTTCAAGACTAAAGCAAGAACATACTTTGGTGGGTTAAACGTGGGTCTTGAACCCTAAATTCAATTTCATGTTTTAATAATTTATGTTTAAGTATACATGAGAACATCTATACTGATTTTTATAGTAACTTTCAGATCACTGCATATAGAAAACTTTAATGGATTAAAGTTTCTCATCTGATACAGATGAGAATCTGCAGGATAAATATGCTATAAACATGTAGACAAAATAAATATTTAGAATAAATTATGAGATGAAATCCTGCCTAGAAAAGTGCCTTTTCACTTTCACAGGGCTAGCATTCCACCCAAATTCTGTAAAAGCAGGAGACATCACTGCTGGTTCCCATTACCCATTCTAACACATTTAACTGCAGGTAAAGTCCTTCACCACCACTTACCCTTATCCATCCTACATGTCTCTATAATAGATTGAAAGAGTCATTTTATCTTCCCAGTCCTCCTTCCCCACCTTTCCATCTTTTCCTTGTCTTTTTATAAGTAAGCTCTTTTAGAAGACCTTCCTGTCATGAACAGGAATTCAAGAATAAGTGCTCTTATGTTTAGCCCTCAGCAGTTTAATATTCCTTTCCAGTCCCAAGGGTAACAACCTGTTCCTTTTATCCCTTATATTTTATCTTTCTGTACAACTACTGCTTCTAGCACCATTTTTCTAACATTACTGCTTATCCTTATATAGCCTTCTTTGGAATGTAGTATGTTATCAGTTAAATACAGCTCCTGAAATTTCATTTTCTTTTCTCTCCAGGTATCAAAATCTAGTTAAGTAGTCCATTACAAGGTTTTCACCCTCACGGTAAGTTTCTTGGCTTTCATGACTCGTAAGGGGGAAAATTTCAGCATAGTGAATAAGGAATCAAATATGCACTGCCATTGCTGTTAAGGGGAGTGGTGGTGCCATTTCCTACACTTCACATTTTCAGTTCACCCTTTGATGTCTAGGACATGCTTCAGGGCAAAATCTAAGTTGTGAAACAGTATAATTGAAGAAAAAAAAAGGAAATAAATACATTTACGATTTCTTAAATTCAGCTTACATTGATAGACTTCTTAAGATACACAAGAAATCTACAAAAATGATACAATCAGAAGGATAAAAGACGATATCAGAAAAAAAAAAGAAAACACAAAACTTTCCAATATTCTCTTTCTAACATGAAATTCCTAGTAGTATCTAATGGATTACAAATTCCTAAGTCATTATGCCTGTTGGAAACTTTTAAAATTAAATTTAGATTTTTGATATTTAAGTCTCTTAAATATGCACAGATGTAATTTGAGTACTTGAAATTTCACAGAATATTTTATTTTTCACTAGAAAACCTTTTTGCTTTGTAAGCATTTCTGCTTCAGAAAGGAAAAATTTTGCCTTATGTTTACTTAAAGCTAAAATCTACAAAAATGACTTAAAAGAGAACACATTAAAAAATGTAAATGGGAACAGTTTTTCTTTCTAGAAACAAAAAAAGGTAAATAAGTAAATCTTTTGATTTTCAAGGTATGACTACAGAAGTATTGTAGCATCCACCTCCAGAAAAGCTCTCATAGCTGTGCTTAACATTAAGCATATGATTTATCAAATTGCTCAAAATTTGACTCTTGTTAAAAGCTGTTGTGGATTGAGCTCTGATAAATTATCAGCAAATTATCAGAAACATCAGTTGGCTCTCTATTTGCCAACTGGCTTAATAGTATTCAACACCAGCAGTGTTATTGCTAGATATATGCATGGTATTCTACATTTAGAAATACAAGCAGCAAATCATGACTATAAGGCACCAAACTGTAAAACATTTGTGGAAGTTATAAACTACCGTGCCATCATTTTACACACTTAGGAGACAAAAATGAAAATATTTCTTACATTAAAATTACTTACTGAGAAAAAAATAACCATAGGACTTTTATGTTGGAAATCGTGCTTAGCTGATACTCTCATTCTTGCTATTTCCCTACTAAAGTAAAATCTGTTCTATCCCATGATGTTTCTGGAAGGAAAAAAAGATATATAGAAAAATAATTTAAGAATCATGACTACACACTTTTTACCAACTGTAATTTGCTTTTTAGCTTGAGTTACCCTGATTTAATAGATAAAAAACTCATGACAATTGTTTACTTGTAAAGAAAATTTAGAGCTTAACAACCATAATCAGTGTCAGGATAAACCAGAAGTACCTCTGAAATTCCTGAAATTCCATCTTCTCTATACTGTGGAAGCAAGATTCTCTCTGTGAATTATAGCACAGAACCACCACCAGGAAAGCAATACAAAAAAAACTAATGGATGAGACTCAGAGCTCATCAAAATTAATTTATATGATTTGCATAAGAACTTGTGCATAGGCCTGTAGGTAATCCTTTGTACATAGGTGACTTCTGCTCAAAGACAATATATAATGTAAACTATGTGTCTTTTATTTTTCTAACCTTCTATTTAGTACAAAAGAAATGAAAAAACAAATTCACCTTGTGTGCCATTTTTATGTTTTTAATCTACATGGATAGACTTTTTATACAGTCCTGTATAGGTGGAACAAGCACATACAAAAATCTGTGGATATTTATAGACACTGAAATTAATTCATCCAGAATGGGACATCTCTATAGCTGATGCAAATACTCTTGATGGAGTAGAGAGACAAATCCATAGTAGAACATCTCACAGCTTGGTGTTTAGTGGTTAACACAAGAGAACAAGGCAGTTTCCATTATTGTTGTCTGTCAGAATTTTTAAAAAGTTGTCACACAATGCTCCGTTTATGTTGCCCCCTGGAGGAAATGAGTGCTATTCAGTTTTATGATTGTGACTATTCATGTAAAAATAATTCTAAATTGTATACAGGAATATTTAGAGGAATTAGTTGTAAAATCTTCATGTGATACGAAACTGTGAGGAGTGGTTGATAACAGCAGCGGATTCTGCTGCCATTCAGAGGGACCTGGATATGCTTTAGAAATGGCCTGATAGGAACTTCATGAAGTTCAGCAGGTGAAAGTGCCAAGTTCTACACCTGGGGAGAAATAACAGCATGCACCATTACAGGCTGGGGACTGTTCATCTGGAAAGTAGCTGAGCTAAATAAATAAATAAATAAATGAAAAGACCTGTTTGTCCTGGTGGACAACAGGCCAAACATAAGGCAGCACCTTTGCAGTATCCTGGCCTACATTAGGAAGGGCATTGCCAGCACTTCAAGAGAGGTAATCCTTTCCCTCTGTCCAGCCCTGATGAGTCATGTCTGGGCTCCCCAGTACAGGAGAGACATGAATGTACTGGAGCAATTCCAGAAAAGATGATAAAGAGATTTAGAGCATCTATCTTATGATGAAAGATTGAGAGAATTGGGACTGTTTAACTTCCAGCAGAAAAGGCTCATGCTGGATCTTATGAATGTATATAAATATAAGATGGAGGAAGTAAAGGAGATAGAGCCAGTCTATTCTCAGTGGTTTCTGGTAAAAGGACAAGAAGCAATGGGCACATCTGAAATATAGGAAGTGTCATGTAAATGTTAGAAGAAATGTCTTTTTGGAGAGGATAGTCAAATACTGGAACAGGTTGTCTGGAGGCGTTGTGGTGTCTGCATTGTTGGAGGTTTTCAAAACCCAGATGGACATGGTCCTGTTTAACCACTTGTATCTGGCCTTGTTTGATCATGTTGGAGCTGGACTGGATGACCTCCAGAAGCTGCTTCTGACCTCAGATAATCTGTGATTCTGCTATTCTATGGACAGGTAACAGTGGCTGAAGTGTTTCAGAATCCACTTGGAAGTTACAGTCCTACTGTATACAGAGAAGCAGCTGGAACTGAAGACTGAGAACTCATTAAAAAAAAAAAAAAAAAAAAAAAATAGGAGATCCTACAAGTATGACGGTACCTGTTTCTACAAACAAATAAATTCAGGGTAAAATAACCTCCATCTTGTGTATTTCAAGCTGAGAAGAGATTAAATTTTGTTGGTAAATTTTTGGTTTGGATAGTTTCCTTATCCACAAAAAGTGTGCTAATAACTTTCTGCTGTTTTGAGGACAAATGTTCACAAGAATTTTCAGTTTCCTATACCTGTTGTCCACTTCTGTTGTTGTTTCTAACTGAACTCCTGTAGTGCCTATGGAACACTGGGAAAGCTGGATTTTAAGTGCAAATACCTGTGCTGCAATTTATCTCACCATCACCTGTTCCTGCCACGCTGAGAGATGAAAGTAATTTATATGGATTTATAATACAACAAAAAATACAACTATCACAGAAACCATACCATGTTTTTCTTATGCTTCACCCACCTGCTCAGTAAGTGGGAGATAATGTTTTAAGAATTTGATGAATGGACCCCAGGTTCTGTTCTAGTCAGACAGTGGGTTTGGGCACTGAATCCATGTCAGTCCCAGTGACACACCGTCTGGATGATGGATAATGCCAAGCTACTGGGCACATTTTATTCCCCTGTGTTACAAAACAGTAGTGAGAGAATTAGGAAAATGCCCAGAGATTCAGCTTTGCAGTTTTCCTCTGGGGACTAGCATAGCACAATGAGATAGAGCGAGCTGCCTCTTCACATTGCTAACTGTATCATTTCACCCCTACCAACGTATTTATCCCATATGTTGTGCTATTGTCAGAATGACTGCCATGTACACTCTCTGCCATCTCTTCTGAGGTGCAGTGGTACAGGATTTTATCACTTATATATAGTTATGAAGACAGTGCAAGTTCTGCCTTCCAACCCAGTGATGTCTGACAGAGACTAAATGTATAACCTTCATAAATTAAATTAATAAATTGTTTTTATAATTATGAACCTACACTCTTATACTTGTCATCTATGGCTAAATCTCTGGATTCTTTTTTTTTTTTTTTTTAGTTATTATATATGTATTTTAAAGACTATGAAACAATCAAATCCACTGTAAGGAAATCTTACAGGTTAAAATATATGCCAGGAAGAAAAAGATATTGCAAACAAAGCCCATACATCTATTTCAAATTGCCAGGAATATTAGTTATGGTACAAGAACAAAGAAGCATTTAATACTTTCCATTGCGTAGTTAAAAATTCCAAAAGAAACTGAAAACATAGTGTACAAGAATCTGTCAAAACAGATATTAATACACGAAAAAAGACTCTTTCCAAAAGAAAATTAATGCATCTATGAGGTGGTGAAACAGAAGATAATGAGAACTCCTTTACACTCTTTTCAGGGTATATTGCTGTAGGGAAAGGTATACATACAGTACAACAACGTTTTAATAGGCTGCACTGAGACATTCTCATAGCATTTTACCTGGTGAGTGTTCCCATGTATCCGTTGGCTGCACATCACTACAATAAATTATTGAAAATGTATGGAATAATTTCCAAGATTAGATAGGCTTTGAATATTAAGGTGAGTTTTGAATCAGGAGTATTTTCCTCTACATTTTGACATATCTGTTCTTTTGCAATCTGGGAAATGCCAACATACATTTGAATGGCTTTCCTTTTACTTGGTACAAGAATCCATCTACACTCATCTATTTGAAGGCACAAACCGTGAGTCAAAATTCATCTTTCACATACTTCAACTTCAAAAAGAATATAAACTGAAATCTATACAAACATGGCTTCACTCCACATTCACATTTTGCATGCTATGTCATGATCTGTCTTTGGAATTTTTCACTTGAACCAGGCAGCAGTTTCTACAATGCCTTTTGGTCTAGATAATATCTGATGTATTTCTACTGTTCTGTCAAGATTAACCTTATGAATCCATGACACAAACTTAAAGGTTAGAAAATACATCTAAACAAACTGTATTTCTGAGTTTTGTTCAGAGGTTGTCTGAAATATTTACATGGGGAGCTCATGTTTCTTAAAAGTAAATAAATAGTTATAGAAGTATGAAAGTTCTGAAACCAGGAACATTTTTCTAACTGAACAGAGTATCATAAATAGTTAAAAAGTATTGGTCAGGTGCAAGATAGATACTATGTTTATCATTTGCCTCTCTACTTCAAATTACAAATGACAGGAGAACTGAGCCTTGGTAGGCTTGATTTTAACAGGAAAACGTATCTAACAGAACACAAAAGAACTTTATAATATTAATACTATTAAAGGTGCAAGATACTTGGAAGTCTGCTTGAATTTGCAATGCCACTGAAAATCAGAATCACTGAAAACTGATGCATATAACACCAGTATTCACCTCATGTTGTTCAACAATAGAATAGATATTTTTGATGTAGGGTTGGAGACTTTCTTAGTGACTAGTGTTGTTACTGCCTATGATAATTTTATGTAATATGAATAATGCATAAAATTCCATAAAATGATGAAAAATAAACACAAACCCACCTCAGTAAAACATTCTTAATGACAAAATGTATTTCACTGTTTCAGAAAAACATGTGCATTTCCTAAAAGAAACCCCAACTACTATTGCTTTTGTGAATCATACAGCATTTAAAAAAACTGATGTAGCCAGTATTTTGTAAAGGGATGTGAAAAAGAGTTTCATTAAATTCTCAGTCTCGTGATAAAAACTTTGAAATATTAGTTTTTAAAATTGTCAGGTTGGTAATTGGACTTTTAAAGATAAACACCTTGCGTTTGTTTTTGCGTCTGATATATATTTATATAAAGGGTTTTGAAGCAGATTGGAACCAGTTATTTAAAATACATTTCTCATTTCAACTAAGAAAACCCCAGCTTTATAAATCAAATATCATACTAGACCATAAATGCCAGCCTGGCAGATAATTATGAACAATTTCTTTCATCATCACTGAAGATAAAACATCTATATTGTACTCCACAGTATTGTGGCTGCACTTATTTTCTAAGGTTGATAACTTGATGTTCCTGACTCCATATGTTAAAATATGGCTAGTGTCTAACACTTTATAAGGAAGTCTGCAGAGCACTTGATCCAGATTTCTTCTGAAGTCTATGTGCCAGTTCCCAAAGCGCACTCACTATTCTGTGCAGGGCATTTCCATAACAATATGAGAATAGGCTACTGTTCACAAAAGCAGTATTTCTGTAGCATAAAAAGAGATACATGTTGCATCTACTGTGCTAAAAAACTAGAGAAGAAAAACATAAAGTTAGAAGGATTATGTTCATACTCCAGTAGCAAGGGGTTATCTGTGCCAGGACCATACAGCATTTTCATCATGTAGGGAACTAATTAACTCATTCCAAAAGTCTTCATTTTGTACATGAAAACATATGTACTTCAGGCATCCAGGGACCCAGGGGTGACCTGAGAAGCTAAGTTATTTTACAGCTGTATCACATGCTTTAAGTAAAATCAGCTCTATTATGTACTAGAAGCCAATATCACATTAGCATTGGGCTTTCGATCAGCAAATTTATGATGCTGATATCCACCTAAATTGTACTGTTTATTTAAAGTGAATTATCTGACAGACAAACTGGTGACATGCATGTAACTGCTTAGATTAAGTACAGTCTTTGCCTATGTAAAGACAAATACTGCTATGCTCTTCCTTTTAAAACAGAAAGCTCACGTTCTATTTTCAGATATGTTGTTTTGAATGTGTGCATTAAAGCTAAACAAATTGCCAGTGAATTTTTAGAGCTCAAAGCATTTTTGTATTCCCCTAAGAAGCTCAACCTAAGCAAGGAATGGGAAAAATGTCTTCAGCAGCTTTCTTAGTCATTTCAGGAGATTAGTTTCAGAGCATTTTCTTTTTTTAAGCATATGTAGAAAATACTACCCCTTCCCTTCTGTCTTCTTCCTGTGCTACATTTATATTGCCTTTTTAGGTCTATCTAGTCATGTACAGGTGCTGAAGGATATCCTACTCTTCCAGACACTACTCTGAAACATGAAGGTAGAAAGCTCCAGGTTTTCCTGGTCAGTGTAAGCATATTTAAATGTCAGTTTAATGAGACTGAACAATGAGTTGCTACTTCTTGTTGTAGACCATATGGCTGTGCCTCTACTTGTAGATTAACCACTGCCTTAAATACTCCTGGGTGTTGGAACTCAATCATCTCTGCTGCTAAATTGCTAAGGAGGTTTGATGTGTTCAGTCTGTGCAAACTAAAACACTCCAAAATGATTCCTGGATGTAGTTTGGGAACTAGAATACTCTATAGGCAATTTCCAGTGCATTTAACATGCAGCCACACTTTTCTGGAGGCTACACTGTTTTACTAATATGGATACAGGCCACTTTACCAGCTGCACTCAACGGCTGGGGACATAACCAGGAACGTTTAAGTTACTGTTCAAAAGATAGTCTGTGGGCCCACTTGAGGAAAGTAGGTTTTGGTCAGGGAGTTCTTGTACTTTAAGATTTGAAAAAATAGATTGTAAGAAAACTGATCTCAAGTTATAAAGGTTAAAGAAAGGCAAATGAAAAAATATAGTCTCTGTGTGTACAGCTGAACAGTGTGGGTTGAGATGGGTTGATGGACATTTGGCTTCAAGGACTGAGCTTCATGTGAATACAGTATGATTAAGAACTGAATCTGCTCATGATCTTTTGTACCTACACGGTATATGGAGCTTTCCAGGACTCTGGTTTTGTTCAATCCCTCAGTGTTTCTAGAGGAAGAGCCCATGGTGGTAAGTGTGCTAGAGACATTTAGATAATGCTTAAAGGGTGAAATTCAGTTTGAGAGGGAGACTCCAAATGGAGATATCTACATTTTTATTATTTTATAATCAGTGGAGACTATCATACCAACACAGTCAAGAAGTAGTTCAGCTCTCAGCTGCTAGGGATGAGGTTTCAGTCTCTGATTTAGATACATTCATGTTAGTGGAGTGTCTAAACTCCAGCAGTATTGTGACCACATAACTAACTCTTAATTCTGTTGACTACACATAGTATCATTTGAGATGTTCTGGATTTCCTTCCTGGTTTGTACCTGCTAGTATGAAGGGCATGATCTCTCCTCAGCTGCCCTGTTGCACCCTCTAGATCCATTCAGACATGGTGAATATCTAAGATACCTGATGTTATTTTAGATAATCTAGTTATTAAATGCCTTTGTAATACCTATGCTTAAGCAAATTACTTGTTTAGGGCTTCTGGTTAGGGCTTCTGATTTGAGCTTCTGAATTTCACACAAGGTATGCCAAGATATTTATTGTTTTGATTTGGTTGCAAGTTATTCTGTGCGTGTAACTAACGGCCCTTTCCTGTTCAATTGAGGGTCTGAGACATGAAAGTCCCCCTCTTACATTGTTGTTACTGTTAACACTGAGGATGCCAATACTGCAGAGAAAGAAAACCACTTAGACCCTTTGTACAGATACTTGTGCAGAATGATATTTGGGTTGAACTTCAGAAAGGGTCAGAATCAGTCTTTTATTTCCCTTTTGTGAAAACAGTTCAGGTCCATTAGTCCTTGGACTGAGGTTCAGATAAGTGAGAAGACCATGAGAAGTTACTTGATTTGGCATAAAAAACTGATGGGCATAGCAGAGTGAGAAGCTCACAGAAGTTGCAGGTCTTGCCATGAGGTATGGCAAATTTCACAGATGATTCAGTGGAGTTACGAGGGATGGCAAAACTTCATAGATAATTAAATGGAATATTAGGGATATTTTGGAGAGGGAATCTGATGAGACCAGAATACCTATCAGCAATACCACAAAATCAGAAGATTACCTAGGTAATCACAACAGAAATACCAAATTAATGCAAACATGTACCGATACTGAGACCAAAGACAAAAAATAGTAACCTAGGGGTGACTTCCATATTTAGGAAAAGATGAGCGAAAAAAAGGATAAAGGTGGTTGGGGAGTAAAAAAACATGGGGAAAAATAATTGGGGTAGTGGGATAAAAAGAGCCACTAAGGTATAATCAAGCTGCTGATTAATATATTTGTCTGACCAGTCTGATCACTGCAGTCTGTCTTATGACAATCTGTTAAAGAAATTTTCCAATCTGGTTTTACAGACAAAAAATATAAAAGTTGGCTTAGAAAAGTTTATAGATATAAATTGGCCCTTTTCCTTTAAATATTCTTGACATCACATTTGGAAAAATTGATTTTCTAAAAGAAGTTATGTTTGCATTCTTTGTATACAGAGTTTATACAGGGACCTTGGTAGATCAGTTCAAAGGAAGGAACTGAAATCTCTCCGGAGACTGTCTTGGGAGCCTACATTTCCAGCCACTGAGTCGAGTCAACACAAAAGACAAGGAACACAGGTGTATTTGAATCTAGCAGGTGTCCACCGCACATGTGGGCTTTCAGAACATGGTTCCTTGTTCCTGCAAGGGGTGACTCCCAAACATGGATGAAAGGCTTGAGTTCTTCCCTGTCTCTTCTCTAAAAGCTACTGTGTGTTTTCTGTTAAATGTCCTGACCCAATCTGTCACTGGATGAAAAAGGAAATTCCTTTCAAACAAATACATGTTACTCTTCAGAAGCTACTAACATCTTCCTGAAAGTGACTTTTAGCTGCACACAAAATAAATGTTACCACTTCAAGGAATGACTACTAAGGGCAACCTGGGTCATGTTTTTTCAGTGCTTCTCATGAGCTCCTGGTAGGACATCAGATGTCTCAGAGCAGAAGACCTTAGAAGAAAGGGTAGTGATAGCTACAAATATCTCCAATCCTGCTATAAATCCAAAGTTCAGAAATGTGCTCCAGAGGAACACATTTGTCTCAAATATCTTTTTCATTTTTTTTTTCCCTTCATGGAATATGTGTGAAAAGAAAAAAGGAACTTTTTTCATTTTGGGGGCATGTTCCTAATTTCACAGTTAAATATTTTACTGTTAAATATTTCAGGGTTGTTTTTTTCCCTCTTTATTTGTTTGGAAAAGCTAGAAAAATAGGTCCTTCCTCTAGAAAAATATTATTTTTCTCTGGTGGGGATTTTGGTATCAAAGGAAGGGCCACAGGGATGGTTCCTGTGAGAAGCTTCGAGTAAAGCTCACCCATCTCCAAGTCAGACCCACCTCTAGCTGAGGAAAGGTTTTTAAGATCTGTTTTGTTTTGTCTCTCATCATTTTACTCTTATTTTACTGGTAACTGGTTAAATTGATTTTTCTTCCCCAAGTTGAGTCTGTTTTACTGGTGACCATTTTGGATGAGTGATCCCTCCCTGTCCTTGCCTCAGACCATGAACCTTTCCTTATATATTCTCCTTCACAGGAAGGGGGAGTGAGCAAGCAACCTCATGGTCTTGTTTCCGCCTGGGCCTAAGCCATGACAAGAATCAATACAACATTTTTGTCATTTTCTATGTCAGTTTTCTACAGGTTAACTTAAAATCTGAAGTCTTCTCTGACTGCATGACTTACAATGAAAATGTTGCAATCCAGCAGGCCATCCTTTCTCTCAGGAGACACCTACCTGGCATAGTTTTTGTTGCTAATGTTAGAATTTGAATGCCTGACTGCTTTCTGCATATAGTTTTGCTGATTGCACTTTGCAACTGTTTCCTAAAGAGAAAGTACTTGTTAAAATGTGTTCTTGCTCCCTCTCCATATTCACTTTCACTGAAAAATGTACAGTGCTAGGAAAGACTTATAAATATCTAGTATTGATGTGGGGGGGAAAAGCCCCTAAAACAAACAAACAAACAAAACCCCACCCCAAACCAACAACCAAACCCTGCAAAATTATGGTTTTAGATATTAAATGACTACATAGTTATTAAGCATTAAAAAGTGGATTTAACAAATGTCATTTCCTTCTATTGTGACAAAAGGAGCTGACATCTTGCATTCCAATTGCACAAGTCTAATATTTTCAGACTAGACCTGCATTATCTTTAAAGATGACTCTGTGTTTTTGAGGACTGAGAGCTTCGGGTAAAAAACCCTGAGCTTGGCAGAAAAGTCAGTCTGAAGCACTTTGGATTTTTTCCCAGATCCACTGAATCTCTTTTATGCTTTATAGTGACATCAGCATTTTATACCTCAATATTTATTCTAAAGAGGAAATAATTCTCAAAGCAAAATAAACAATGATATCATTAAATTGACAACTTTGGCAACAAAGACAAATAAGAAGTCCTTATGGTACATATAGCTTGGGCTGAAAGAAATATCTATTTGTCAAAAGATATTTTTTTTCTTGGGGGGTTGAATTTTGAGGGGTTTTATGAAATTTTAAAAGCACAGTGATTCACACAATGCTTAGTGCGTTCTGACAAGAATTTCCTGAATATGTTGCAAGCTGGCAAAATGTAAAGCAGTGAGCTCTCATCTTGTTCAAAGGCTGTTATTTTCTGGTAATACAAACATCAGACCTCCTGCTGGCATTCAGTAACATAACCATGAAAATAAAGAAATAAAATCAAAATGTAGTTTAAAGAGAGTGTCACAAACTTCAGTGTCTTTACGTACAACTTATGCAACATCATATAAATGTTGACATACCGTAGTGGGAATACAATTTGGTTCAGTCAATATCTGACAAGTTTTGCCAGGGAAAACGATGAGCTACCTGAGCTGGTGTGACCAATATTTATATCAGAGTCTTGCAAGGAGCTCCTCGAAGAATACATGAGTCAGCAGTCCCACAACTTCCCTAAGGACTTTACTAGTGCTGCAGTGTGGTGATGAATTGTTTGATGTCCTGTCTAGGATGAGAAAAAAATCAAGTTCTTGATGATCTCTTCTTCTTTGTGCTACTGTACTGTGTACTGCAGCTGCTTGTTTTTCTTGTCTATATTTCTAATTGATTGAAGGGATGTTGGTTTGGGGTTTCTGTTTCTCCACAGTTCTTATCTCCAGCTCCATATCAAATTTTTCGTCAAATTTATTTAACTTCAGTACCTGGTAAAGGCATTTTCCTCTTCAATTTGTGTGTTGTGCAGAGATTTTTGACTTCTGTTTTTATTTTGAAAAATATGCCTTTCCCGACTCACAGAATTTAGTTGATTTGTGTTGACACCTGACTCCTGAAATTTAGTCTTATTTATTACCAATCATATCAGAATAGGATATTGAGAAATAAAACTGAATCTTAAAAACACATTTCCCCCATCCCTCTCTTCTACCTTCTTTCCCAGGCTCAACTTTATCCCACTTTTCTCTACCTCATCTGGCCAAGGAGCACAGGGGGGACAGTGAATGGGGGTTGTGATCAGTTCATCATATTCTGTCTCAGCCAAACTGTCCTGCTCAGAGGGGAAAAGACTCCTCGCACTCTTCCCCTGCTCCAGCATGGGATCTCTCCCATGGGAGACAGTCTTTCATGATTTTCTGCAATGTGAGTCCTTTCCACGAGCTGCAGGTCTTCATACACTGCTCCAATGTGAGTCCCTTCCACAGGGTGCAGTCCTTAAGGAGCAGTCTGTTCCAGTGTGAGTTCCCTGTGGGGTAACTGGTCCTGCCAGCAAACCTTTTCAAGTCTGGTCTCCTCTCTGCATGGGTTCACAGGTCCTGCCAGAGGCCTGCTCCAGCACAAGATTTCCATCAGATTACAGCCACCTTTGGACATCCACTTGCTCTGGTGTGGGGTCCTCCATGGGCTACAGGGGAATCTCTGCTCTAGTGCTTGAAGCACCACCCCCCGCTCCTTCTTCATTGACTTTGGTGCCTGCAGGGGTTTTTCTCTCAGATTTCACTCCCTCTCTTTCCTGATGTACTTTCTCTTACCTACCTTTTTTTCCCCTTCTTAAACATGTTATCACAGCAGCACTACCACCATCACTGATGGCTTTGGCCTTGGCCAGTGGCAGGTCTGGGACCTGGCTGGCATTAGCTTTATTGGACATAGGGGTGGCTACTAGCAGAAGACATCTCTGTAGTCCCCTACTACTAAAACCTTGCCACTGAAATCCAATATACTATGGTACAATCACACAGTCTGTGCACAATCATTAATTATTTCATGTATAAACATGGAAGAGATTTCTAAATATTAAGCACAGACAGTGGTAGGAATAATCCATTAGTACTACTTAAAATAAATGCTATGCCCACACTTCTTCATTGTTTTACCTTAAATTAAAAACACATGTCCTCTTTTTGCTTCTGGTAAGGCATGCATAATAAATTTTAAGGATAAATTGGTAAATTATGAGATGTATAATTTATCACTCACCTCAAGAATATCCAGGAGTTCTGTGATCTACAGTCATGGCTGTGAGAATGTCCATGTGTGACTTATTTTAAACAATTTGTGAAAGAGAAATATAGTGTCTGCAGCATATTTGTCATGGATTAAACCCAGTTGACAACCAACCACCACATAGCACTCACGTCCCCTCCCCCCAAGAGGGATGAGGGAGAGAATTGGAAGGGCAAAAGTAAGACAGCACATGGGCTGAGGCAAGAACAGTTTAATGACTAAAATATAAAAATAAAATGAACAACTAAGTAAATAAAGATACAAGTAGATAAGTAATGAAATAATATAATAATAATAATAACAACAACAATAATGATAAATTGCAATGAAAAGAAAAGCAAAAACAAGAGGGAGAAAAACAAAACCCAGGAAAATTAATTGATGCAACTGCTTACCACACACTGACTGATGACCAGCCAACCCTGGAGCAGTGATTGCTGCCCCCCAGACAATTCCCCCTGGTTTATATACTGAGTATGCAACATGGGAGCATGGCATCATATGTTATGGAATTTCCCTTTGGCCAGCTATGCTCTCTCCCAGCTTCTTGTGCACCTCCACACTGGCAGAGCATGGGAAGCTGAAAAGTCTTTGACTTACTACAAAGACTGCTTAGCAACAATCAGAACATCAGTGTGTTATCACATTATTCTCATGCTAAATCTAAAACACAGCACTATACCAGCTCCTCAGAGGAAAATTAACTCTATCCAAGACAAACCCAGGACAGCATTGTAAAAAATCAAAACCAAAACCCCAAAATGATTGATTGATTTTATTATTTAGTATGGATTTGAATTTTAACTGTAACAAAGTTTATTGTGGCGCATACCACATACATACAACACTAGCTCTCTACAAGCAGTGAACAGTTAATTTGGCATATCTACTAATAATTTATTTTCACTGAGATATAATTATAAAAAATATTATTTATAAAGTAGACTTAGAATAAAATAATTTGAAAAGCTCATTGTTTTTTGTCATTTCCCCTGTATTTCTGCAGCAGCTCCAGAACTGAAGTAATTGTGAATTTCTTTCTCTTATGGCTTAATTTGGAAGCTGCAAATAGGAAACAGTTTCATGACAGTATTTTTATACAACAGAGACCTGCCCTAGAAAGTGTTAATACAGAAACAATGGATAGCTCACATAGAGACAAATGGGAAGGGTAGCCCAGTTTCTGTTATTAAAATAGTAACTTTATAGATAGATTTGTGTAGACATGCTCCTATACAGAACAAAAAAATGAATATATAGGAAAAAGAAAAGTGATATGGTAACACCATTTTTTTTGATGTATAATCACACTCACAGTTCCAGTTCTTATTCCTAAAACCAAGTTTCTCTCTCCCTCTTCCTTTTCTCTTTAAATATATATTAATATAGAAGTTAAACTGTTACTGAGTTGGAAGGTGGCAAATTTAGGTTGCAAAAGGAGATATGAGGAAAAATAGCATGTCTTCAAATAAGGGACTGTTTTCAAGTCAACATCTGTTCACAGAAGTGTTTTCAGAAACTTCCAGAACATTACAAAGCCTTCATCCCAGATAATCTCTGCATTCTCATAGCCTGTTTAAGTGAAATAAAGTCACAGAAATTTGCCAATACCTTTAGTATGATCAGTCTGTTCTAGGTAGCTTCTGGAAGTATTTATTTTTAATTTGACTATAGAGGGAATGTTGGAGTTCTTCAGTTTGGTAACTGAAATTAAAAGGGAAGTGTTTGATTGTCATAGTTTAACACGAGCATATGACTAAACCTGTTGGGAAGTTATGCTACCTTGAAGAATATTGTAAATTTTATAGCAATATAAAGCTAATTTTAATGTCATATTCCTTTTTATATGATTCTGATCATCTCTAAGCAAACTTGTTTTTCTCTGTGTCTTCCGATCACTCCTTGTCTTGAAACTGTTTTCCTTGTATCTGTATCTGGATTGTGATATTCTAGGCAGTTGAAATAACTCTTCTATATTTAAATTCCATCACTTGCCCAGTGCCCTTCAACGGGGGTTTAGAATAAGTTATAGAAAATACATTTGCACTTCTAAAAGGGAAATGAGACATTTATAATCATTAAATCAGAGAGGGCTGCAGATCCAGGAAGGAGACCACAGTAAAACCTAAAGGATGGTATTCACAAAAGACATAAACTATCTAAACCGGAATGAAAGCAGCCAGCATAGGGACACCAAAGGAAATTGTGCCTGATCAACCAGATTGTTTCCTATGATGAGCTGACCAGCTGTGTGGTGAGGGGGAGGGCAGATAGAAGCTGTAATCCTCAATTTTTACAAGAACTTGGACAGTCTCTTATGGTGTCCTATTGTACATGTTGGTATGTCATGGACTGCATAAGTGGATGACCACTTGGTTTGAACCAAGGTGGTCAATGCCGCAAAATCCACTAGCATCAGCTAGTTACTCATGGTGTCCTTTAGGGATTAATGCTGATGCCAATACTGGGGACAATCTTATTAAGTGGCTTTATTAATGCCCAAGATAGAGAATAGAGTGCACTCAGAACATTTGTGGCTGAGACAAAACTGGGAAGGGCGTGGTGGAGAGGCTGAAAAAAATGGTTGGTGCAATGAAGGGCAGGTCTGTTATCTACAGTGACCATAACAAGCTGGAGAAATGGGTTGACAGGAACATCATGAAATTAAAATCCACAAATGCAAAGTCTTGTACCTGAAGAGGAATAACCACATGCAGCAGTACAGGCTGGGGTTGATTAGATGGAAAGCAACTTTGCAGAAAAGGAGGTGGGGGTCCTGACAGACATGAAGTTGAACATGAGCCAGCAGTGTGCACTCGCAGCAAAGAATGCCAGCGACATCCTTGGCTGCATCAGCAAAAAGCCAGTGGGTCCAGGAAAGTGACCTTTCCCTTCTGTTTCACACCTGTGAGACCACATCTGGAGTGCTGTGGCTAGTTTTGGGCTTCCCAGTACAAGAAAGATATTGACATACAGGAAAGTATCTAGGAAAAATGTACTTTCAAAAATGTTTAAGATGTTTAAAGGTGTTCATTTTCCTTAAAAATGAAAAAAGAAAACCCCAAAACCCCTAGATAGCTAACAGATATGGTGGGTTTGGATTTTAGTAAAACTTTTGATAGTGTGTCTCACAGTGTCGTGGATAAAGGGTCCAGAACAGAGCTAGACAACATCATAACACATTGGGTGAGAAATTGGTTGATGGGTCAGGCCTAAAGAATTATAGTAAATGGGGGTACATCACACTGGTGTCCAGTCAGCAGTGGGATTCCCTATGGCTCAGTTTTAGGGTCAGTTCTCTTCAATTATTTTATGAATGATCTGGACACAAGAATCAAACGTACAGTAAGTAAGTTTGCTGATTATACTAAATTAGGAGGAGCTGTGGGGTCCCTGGAGGGTAGAGAGGTCTTACACAGAGATCTGCATAGGCTAGAGATCTGGGAAATGGCCAACTGTATGAAATTTAACATAAGCAAGTACTGGATTCTGCACCTGGGATGGGGTAATTCTGGTGATACGTACAGTTTGGAAGATGAGAGGCTGGGGAACAGCCCTGCAGAAAAGATCTGGGGTTTTGGGTGGATGGCAAGTTAAATATGAGTCAACAGTGTGCCCTGGCAGCTCAAAGGACCAACTGTGTTGTGCTGGTTCAAGGCAAGGATGAGCTGCTCTTCTGGGTCCAGTCCACCAGATTTTGTTTCATTCCATAATACATCAAACTGAGTGGTCACGTTACGCCCATACCCGTGGCAATGGGAGCTGGCCAGGGTGTGCGGGTAGAGAGGATGGGACTTCCCAAGGAGATACAGAAGGCGTTTGGGGAGGGACCTTGGAGGTTCCTGTTGGCGTGGGTTTTTTTCCGGCAGCATATTTTTTTTTGCCTCTTGGCAGCGCTGTCTTTGTTCAGACCTTCTGGCGGGTGATTAGCAGAAAAGTAGCGTCTTTTGCCAGGGAAATTGCTCTGGGAAGGGGGGGCTGCAAGTTTTTCTTTACTTGTGCTCTCAGCTCCCAGGCTCAGGGAAGGGGTTTTTCTCCCTTCACCTTTTGGGCTTGGGGTTTGGGATATTTTTTTTTTGCTTTGCTGTTCTGGAACCTGGCTGTGTCTGTCCATGGGTGGTGAGATCCTGTATAATTTGTTCTATTTTTCCTGCTCTTTTAATTACTTATTAGCAATAGTATTGTTAGTAACTCTGTAAGTTTCATTTATATAATTAAATAGTTTTTCTCTCAACTTTCACAAGCCTCCCTTGTTTTTCCTCTGACCCTTCCTCACTGGGAGTGAGGGTGGTGGAGGGTGGAGTGGTAGAGTGACTGGTGGTGCTTAATTACCCGACAGGGCAAAACCACGAAATGTGTCCTGGGACACATGCAGCACAGCACAACTAGTCAGTCCAGGGAGGTGATTGTCCCACTCTACACTGCGCTGATGTGGCCTCCTCCTCAAGTACTGTGTGCAGTTTTGGGCACCTCAGTATAAGAAAGACATCAAACTATTACAGTGTGTCCAGACAATGGCAGTAAAGATGGTGAAAGTTCTTGAGTGCAAGATCTATGAAGAGCAGCTGAGGTAATTTGGATAATTTAGTTTGAAGAAGAGAAGATTGAGAGGTGACCTCACTGAAGTCTACAAATTCCTCAAGGGGAGCAGCAGAGGGGGAGATGCTGATCTTCTATTTCTGATTACCCGTGATAGGTCACAAGGAAATGGAATGAAGCTGCATCAGGTGAAGTTCAGACTGGATATTAGTAAAAGCTTCTTCACTGAGAGGGTGGTCAGTCACTGGAACAGGATCCCTGGGGAAGTGGTCACGCCACCAAGGCTGTAAGAGTTCAAGGAGCATGTGTACAACTCTCTTAGTCATATGGTTTAATTTTAGGTAGTCCTGCATGGAGCTAGGAGTTGGATTTGGTGTTCCTTATGGGTCCCTTCCAACTTGAGATATTCTATGATTTCTAGAGCTCTTTCAAGGTTTATGTTCAAATAATTTGGTACTCATCATATCTTATGACATGTTATTTTGATTGGCCCTGAAATCTAGTTTAACTGATCACTTTCTTAATTTAAAACAGTTCTTTGATTTATCCTGAATCTCACAATTGTGTGGAATTTCTGGAAAAGGCACTCAAAAAAAGTCCTTCAGTATCCTCTTACAAATTCCTCTTTGAAATTTTCTGTTGTAGCAATATTTGGAGAAACAAAGAACATTTACCTAATTTCTTAAGTGATACCGCTATTTACATCTGCCAATATCTTGTCTTTGTTTTTCTATATTGTCCCATTGCTCCTTATTGTACACAACCAATATGCATAATATAGTCTTTTGAAGGAAACAAAGTTTGGGTCTTGGTCATAAGGAGGTGTTCTTATTTGGGATGAGGGTTTCTTGGAAATACACTAATAAATTAAAAGACAATTATTTGTAGGTTCCATGATAATATTATTTTGCCGGTCTTGTTATTGATTTTGGTTAAAAGTTCTTTATGTTCATGTAATTGAAGTGAAGATAAATCTTAAGCTGTTTTACAGGATTCACTGCAAAGTTATCTAGACCACAAAAGTATCATGGTAGCACAGAACCACTTATTAAACTTGAAATTCAGACATACATAGAGAGATGTACCTTAGCAGACAGTGCTGAAATTAATACATAAACCAGAAGTAATAAGGAGTATAGAAGAAGGAAAGAAGGAAGAAGAAAATTAAGACAGAACATGCTTACTTATTATTTCCACTTAATGATTTTGAATGCAAATACTTCACAGTGCAATTCTAATAAACCCCAGCTTTTTTGTATTTTCCCATATTTTAAAATTTTTAGAACTATTTAACAGAACTTTACATAACTGCTTATTATTGTATATGTTTTTTATAACTGAAAACAAATACTCTAGCTTCAGAAAAAAAGAAATAAAAAGAAAAAACCCACCCAAAACATTTTCTCATTATATATCCATGTCTATGTTTTGTTTTAGAGCTGTTTCAAAGTAGCTCCCTCTTTTGCCTTATTTATGGACACTGGTCTTGATTCACAAAAGATAGATTCTTTTGATGTGTATCACTTGTACCATCAGTCCTTGATGGAATATTCTGAAAAAAAATGACTAATTTGTAGCAAAATGAACTCTTTCAGTGTGTACTGCACACAAATAAGATATAGTAGAATGTTGGCCCAGACCTGAGGGCAGACCTCTATCCTGTCCACTCAGGGACTCTTTCATGTTCTTGCTTCATAGGTATCGTCAGTAGATTTCCAGCTGGGGTGAGAGAAAATAGCATAGCAAAAGGGTCCCAACTGTTTAATCACTACAGGGGTCTCTCGCACTCATATGCACTCTCACCAACCTGAATTTGTATCTTTCATCCAGAACCCCTCTTTGCCATCTGCAAAGCTGCCACAGAAGTAGGAATTTCCATAAAGTAAGTCTCTATTTTTATCCTCACACAAAAAGAAGTGTAAGATGATTAGAATCAATTCTGCAGTATACTCCAAGATTCCACCATTCCCCTACCTGTGGTGTCTTCATATGGATGTTGAACAAATCAGAATTAGGAGTGGGTTCAGGCAACAAGACCTGAAATAACAGTAGAAAACAAATAGGAACACTGTTTCATCTTCTTGTATAAGGGGCATTACAGTTGAATGGTGATAAGACAGTAATGTAGTATGGTCATCTCGACATCCTTTCCTATGGAGTTCACAGACAGGCTTGCAGGTGAAGATGTAGAAATTTGTTGGGCAGCTTACCTTCTGATAGCTATGATTCACATGCATGATAAGGACATTTAGTCCATTTTGTTTCTGATTGCTTCTGTCCCCTTGCATGACAGAAAAAAAAAAAAAAACACTGAAGAGTAAGGATACCTGAGTATTATGCACTATCATGCTTACATGGAAACAAGCATGTAATGCAATGGAAAACAACTGAGGGAAAATATCACTCAGTATTCTGATGGAAATATTATCTTGATTTTTTTGTAATTTCTAATGTTGTCCTAACAGATTTATCATAAACAAAATACTTATTTTGCATGAACAGTCATATTAGATACATACATGTCTTCAAACACTGAGATATATAGCAAATATATGTAAGGCAAACATTTAATGAAGTACTCATAGGTGATTTTCTATGTATCTCCAGCTAAGAAGCTATGTTGTTAGTGTATGTCCTTACAGTACTTCAGAAGCTGTTGAACTTATCATGAAACTCTGCTTTGGTTAGTCATGTTGTATAGTATAAATGTTCAGCTGCAGTCACTTCAGTAGCAATGATTCTTGATTAAAAACTTTTGTCACTCATGAAATGAAAATCCATAAGGAAGTCTCACTATAAACGTTCATCAGTCTTTTGTTTTATACTCAGCCAAAATGTAATTACAATTTCTTTCTTAATGTATTTTGTATCACTAGAATTTTTCTCACATAATAGGGAAAATTTATGAAGGCTGAATTCAAGCAGTCTACATAGGCAGCTGTTCTGTAACATTCTGCACTATAATGCTAGATTCTAAGATACAAGATACTTATTTGCTTTTATTAGGGGTCAACTCAAAAGTTTGGGTTTTAAAAAAAATCTATCAGTTGAGAAATGAAACCTTTTTAATATCTAGAGTTACATGGAATTTTGTGCTGGGAAATTAAACCTCTGTGACTGAAGCATAAGTTCAAATTTTAATTCTTCTGTGTGGGTTGGGAACTGGACTACAATGATACTGATACCATAAACTCACAATTAATCATGACTGGGTGAAGAAAATAGTGATTCTTGTGAAAGGAAATTTGCTTTTCAAACCTTAGGGGTACTTTGGACTTGCAGTGTTTTGAGAAGATCAGGGCAGAATTTCAGCTGGAGCTTGGACACCAACATAACAAAGGTATCTGTTGAGAGGTGCGGCTGACTTCATCATGTTCCTTTTATTGGGTTTGTTTATTTGTTTACTTTGTCTGATTACAGGGAAAGTTCACTGCTATTTCTGCTGCTAAGAAGACGTTAAAAAGGCCAGCCTATCTGCTACAACTTAGGCTGTCAGCTGAGGCTGTTGCTGACATTATGCAAGTTCCTAGTAGTTAAATGACCTTGAACCTGAAATGCTGACCAGAAAAAAAATGTAAGTTACATAAATTACTCTGTAGTGTTTAGATATATGATGTACTCTGACAAAGAAGATGTACCAGATAATATGGAGGAAAAAAACCCAAGCCCAAACATACAGTAACTGAAGGCTACAGGAAGGACAGAGAACAAATTTGTTTAAACATTCAGAGAGGTCAGTCTGGTTCGCTAAAAAGTTACACGAGAGCAGCCCTTTACATGCGGTTGAGAGATGAGTACACCACAGAATAATTTCATCAGGTATTCATTTCACCCTGTGTCATGCCTGCCTTGTAGTAGAATTATGTCTTATATCTCAAGATGGATATTGAGTTAAGTTGTATTTTAAAACCAAGCAGATGGAAAATAAGAATATACAAATTGTGAGCTCTCTGCCTTCAAGCAGTTACCTGTGGTATGGAAGAGAAGGACAGAATTTTATCCCTAATCTCACAGGGAAGACTCCTATGACTTTTCCGTTACAGGAAAAGTGGCTCGTCCCATTTCAGAGGGTGAAACCTCACTAATCCTCCCATTTGATGTCAAGAGCTAGAACCAGGTAAGTAGACATTAAACAGGAATTTAATACATAAGGCTAAGGATTCTGATGTTCAGCTCTGGAATATCTAAAAATAAACCATTCATCTCCACCAGGAAAGGTAGTGCTGGCTTTGACACCTAATAGTGAGGGCATCAGCACTTAGATGTGCCTTTCCAATAGGAATAGTAGGAAAGTGAAGAGATCATGGGGTTACCCAGGCAGACAGGCCATAGGGAACACCAAAGAGAACAGAACGTTTGAAGTTCCATCCCTCTGGAGACCTTCACAACATCAACAATTGTGTCAACAATTTACAGTGTTCACTGAAAGTCAAAAAGCTGAAACGGCTTCTCTCATATTTAGAGATTGCCTATCTTCCACCTATAGACTAGAATACTCAACTCAAGAGTGGAGTATATTGCTCCAAAAGGATACTCACAAACTGAAAGAAAAGGTGAAAAAAAGGTTTTTTTACAACACTTATTCCTTGCTCCTTTTTCAGCACAATTCATAAACAGTTGGACTACAATTAACAGTGTCCAGGAGATAGGAATAAATCTATATAGCTTCTGTGTTCTTAAACTTGTAGTTTAAAAATAAGTGAGTGAATAAATAATTTTTTCATTTTACCTTGACTTTTGTCTGTTTATTATGGATTTACCATGTTTGGCAGAACACAGTCATTCAATATTCTCTGTAGAACTCTGATTCTAAGTAAACAGGTTCTATTAGTAATAAATGCAGGGGTTTTAATTTGCACGCCAATTTTCTGGTTGTGTTTTGTTGGGTTCTTTAGGTTTGTTTTTTTTTTTTTCTTTGGTTGATTTTTTTTGTTGTTTGTTTGGGGGTTTTAAGGATTCTTTTGGTTGGTTGGTTGTTTTTTTGTTGTTGTTGTTTGTTTGTTTGTTTGGGTTTTTTTGTCTTTTATATTTCCAAGATGATTTGAAGCTGTAGAGAATGATACAAGCAATGGAAGAGTTCTTGCATCTTGTTTAAAAATTTGGTCAGTTTCTTTTCTCTAATCTCAATAAAGGGACAGTTTAGATTGTGTTTCATAGATGTGAAGTTGCCCTTTTTTCTAAGGAACAAGCTTATTAAAATTTCAGTAATATTCCAACTCCTTCAATGCCTCTTGCAGGAAAAATCTGTCATTTTTCATGACCAGTTCTACACTAAGGTTTTCTGTTTTAATGTTGTGTCATAGAAAACGCAGTCTTTAGAGACTGTGATTAAATTCATACATATGTACTCTGACAGTTTGTTCCTCTGGAAAAGACACAAGAGGTTAAGTGGTTTCTAGTGATCCTGATTTTACCATTGTGAAAAGGGCAATTTCCCCATCCCAATATAAAAGAGACTAATAATGTTAATAAAATTATTGTGAAAGGGATTCCATATGGATACAATGGACATAGGAGATGCCTTTTGAGCAAATGTCACCATTTTCTTTGTGGACTTTTCTAGATGTCTTGGTAATATTCTTGGTAAATTTTCTCTTGTAGGATGTATTTATATATCACCCAGGGACCTAAATTCCTTTGAAAATTGCAGTTATTCATCTGCTAGAGATAAATTTGATTTAGACACATATATTTCCAGTTGGTGATAGCTGCTTAAGATATATACATGAGTCTGTGACTTACTTGTATGTCCAGCCTTAGCAGTAGAGCACATGGCATTGTTGAATTACCAAATCAATACTGTCAGGTGGTACTGTTATTAATTTGACCTAGACCTTTCAACCAGGAGTCCTGGCAGAGATTTGGGCGCTTATGTGAAGCCCCACTGAGTTCTGAATGGAAGATATAATCTCTATTTTGCTGTTGTCTCGAACGTCTGCTTTCTTTGTGCCCTAGAGAGTTGGCTAAATGAATGCGCATATATATAATACTCGGAATGAAAACTTGCTGTGCTTCAAAGGTGCATAAACATAAATTTCCCCACTTTTTACCAACTTATTACAGTAAGGATTAGTTAATACTTGTATGCAAAAAAGTTTTCTATGGAGTAGGATATTTCATTGGTAATTGTACAAACAGTTCTTCATAGTATTGAGGCATTTGTTTTTGCATGTAAAATGGTATAAAACAATCCTTCCTGTTGTATCTTTGCATCCACAGTTACATGTAGTGCAGTACAATATTAAGTGATGTCATGCTGTTTTGGTTGCAAACATTAATTTTTCAATGCCACCTTATTTTTAGGGACTGCTACCTTTGGTTTGTGTTTTCATTTTTCAGCCAATATAATTCAGAAGAATCACAGATTCATTTTCAAATGTACACACACTTAATTTTAATGACCAGCTAAGTTATAGCAAGCTATTCTGTAGGGGGGGGGTGGAGGTAATAAAAATTTGTTCAATGATTGTATGTGTGCACTAATGCTCTTTTAGTAAAATGCCGGAAAAAAAGATGAAAAATCCATTTATAGTATTTTCATTATAAATAATAATAATAAAAAAAACAGGTAAGACATTTCTATCATCAGAGCTGGAAGAGAGGTAATGATAGCAAAATACTCCTGCATATTTAACAGTCCTATTTCAAAATACACTTGCAATAATGTAATTTATTCATGCTCTGTATGCTGTGTGCATACAATAGATGTACTGTAAGAATCAGATCTCATTAAATTAAACCTTCAAACCTAGCAACTTAAATATGTAAAGAAGCATTGAAGATAAATTATTTAAAATGTTTAATAAAAAAATATTCTAACTGTAGCTCTCTGTGATTATAGGACAAACTACATTTTTCTCAAAACTGTTATTATAACAGATTAGAAAATATGATGATTAAATGCAGAGCTTATTGTGTCATTGTATTACACACAGGGTTGCATGAACAAGTTCTCCCACCTTAACCAACCATTTTAAAATTCTTAATTCTTCATATGTAATCTATACTCAACACTGAAAAAGATGTAATAATTTCCTCAGGTTTGTAAATTAAATAGTATGGTGCATTATGACATGATGAGGAAGCAATCTTTCCAGAAGTAAAACAGCAGTGGATATTGTTTAGCTATAAATTTTGCTTTAGGTGCTTTAAAGAAATTGAGAAACTGATCATTGTAAAGGATTAATAAAAGTCCAAAATGTTTATTTCCTAAAAAGCCTTCCCTTAAGTTATATGAGCAAGAATCTGCAGAGACCAGCTCCAAAAATATTGTGTGGAGGTGGAAGACACTGGAAGCCATATTGCAGAAAATTGCAAGAAGAGTTTGTCAGTAAACCACTGCTGTATATTTAGTCTTTATATAATGTTGAAAACACCAGTTCTTTTTTTTGATTCAGCCTGGGCCCACATATTCTCAGTCCTTTACATGAGAAGTAGGCATGACAAATACTTTTCTCTCATGGCCTTCCCAATATCCTGGATAAAGGATACTTGTTGGTCATCAACATGAAGTTGTATCTGAAAAACAAAGCAGAGCAACATTGCAAAATGATATTTTTGCTGTTATTACTAATGAGATTTGAGTGACTTTGAACTTAACATAACCTATGCATAGCTCATACTGCCAGGAAGTCCCCTTCTTAGACACCTGTTCTGTTCTATAAACACAATAGCTCTTAATATGTCTGAGAAGAGACATGAGAAATCCAAGGCAACAGACAGATCATTGAAATTCTGTCAATGGTCTCTGAAATAAAAGGGGTTACTTAGTCTGTCATGAACAGGACACGAAAACTTTGGATTAGTTTTAATTTAATTGGTTTCTCCAAGAGGAACTTAGTAACTAAAAATAACACAATCTTAAAACCATTGCTTTCAACTTCAACAATATTGTTTGTATAGGGACTTTATTTTGCAAGCACACATTCTTCTAATCTCCTCGAACAGACAGTTACTTCTGTCATGAAACCACACAAAACTAAGCCAGGCTAACAAACTAGAAACAGGATTTTTTTTTCTACAAGGTGGGAGCAAATTAAACTTTAACCAAAATCACTTTGACATACCAACAAATATTAACAATCCACAAGTTCAGGATGTCAGTTGGGAATTAATGCTATACACATGATTTAAGAATTCTTAAAATTTATGGCTAATGACCCAAAATTCACAATTACTCCACTAACAAAAGGAAGGACTCTCAACCTTAGAGAGTTTCCTTGGGTGGTGTCCCAACCTAAGGGGAGAGTCCCTGACTGCAGATTTGCTGCTCTGAAGAGAACCGATTCAAAATGCCTCTCCAACAGGGCTCCATTTATACTCTAGTCAAATCTGATTTGTGGTCATAGATGGTCAAGTGGCCCCTCCATTGGCTGAAGATCCCAACTTCCTTACTTTCATCTTGTTTACAGGTCTGACCTTCACTGTGTGGGCATGACAAGACCTGTGGTGGGAAGTCTGGGGAGCTTTTGTAAGGTCATAATCAGGTCATAGTCTGTGCAGGTACATCTGCCGTGTCTTCTTACAAACATTTGTACACCACAGTAGTCAGCAACAGGCATAAGTCAACTGGAATCACTCAACATTTGTTGACAGTGTTTCAAGGACAGGTATTAAGTTTATGGATTATTTGTGCTACTGTATTTGAATACCATTCCTATAATCTGCCAAAACCATATCTTGCTTTTTAACCCTTCCAAACTTTGTGAAATAAAGAATAGAATCCCAATTTGAATTTTTAAGCTTGACCTGTCCTCTGAAATATATGATGCTGTCACTAAAAAGTCCGTGTATGAAAAAAGTTAACACATACTGATAAATGAAGCAGCTGCAGTAACACAGATTCCAGTGCTTGCTAACATACAGTATATATTGACTTTTTATAGGTGATTGATGTGAATATATTTTTTGGTAATTCAACAGAAATCACATCCTGGCAAATAAGAAAATCATTAACAGAAAAATAATGTAGGTAAATTTTAGGTTATTAAACTTTAAGGGTTTTTTTTTTATTTCCTTTATCTGATTTATCACTGAGTGAGGAGATGAGGAGAAATTAGAAACACAAGAAAAGCATAAAAAGTATTGCTGGAAATTCTCTCGGCTCCACATAAAAGATATTCTAAATATCATAGGGATAAATTTAAGATTGAAGGTTCAATGAAAAAATAAACAAATATAAATACTAATGTCTATTCTTGAAGGAGATGAAGCAAGAAATTACTTAAGAAATAGCTTTCACTTTCATTTTTTGGTCTACATTTTCATATCCAGTAATCTAGCCTTCAAATGTCCAACCGGGTTGAACTAGTTGTCTATTATTTAGCTGAGTGTCCTGTTACCAACACTGGCACTAGTATATGTTCTTTAGGAGGAGCATGTGAGCATGGCTGCCTTCTGCAGACCTTTCCTCATGGATTCCTCTAATATCCACACGTATTCTCTGAGGATATTCCTGCTGCTTTTCCTTAGTACATACATATGAATCGGCCATGCAATATTCTGGCCTCCACAACCTCTGTGGCACTAAGCTACAGAAATTCACTGGGGAAAGAAGTCTTTTCATTTTTCTGTTTTAAGTTGATTATTGATCTCCTACTTGTTCCAATGAATTCCATTTAGTTGGAATATGGAAGGATTTGGAGATGAACAGTTTTGGTTTCATCCTATCTACCATTACACAAATTTCTAAAATTTGATCATGTCCATCAGTCTTCTCCTATCAAAACTGAAAAGTTCTACCATTTTAGTCTTTTCTTCTAAGGCAGCTGTTGCACCTCTTTAACTTTTGTAGTGGTACCTCCTCTAACTCTGCCTGGTCTTTCTTGAGATGATAAAAGCTGCACATAGTGCTCAGTATACAGTCTTGCAAAGGTCATATATATAGTATGATTATACCCTGTTTCTATTTTCATGTAATTTTTCATGAAGTACAATATTTGCTTTACTTCTTGGTGATGTTTTAAATTAGTAATTTAAAAGAACTGTTGAGAGTGTTCCTAAAATCTTTTTCATGAGTTTCAACTGCTTGTTTCAACTTCTGTGTCTTGTAAGCATGGTTTGGATTATTTTCCCCTAGTTCTGTTATCTTACATTTGAAACTCTGATATGCTATATTTTCATTTGTTAATTGCATTTTATGAGGTCTTGTGCATTTACTTTGTCATCAATATAAAATGTGAATTCCCTGAAGACCCTTAATATTATTTGTCAACCTGGAGACTTTGTCGCACACTCTCTTCTGGTCATTAATGAAGTTGGTGAATGAGTTCTGGTATCTAGGCAACACTTGGTTGAGTTCTGGTACCAAGAGAACTGGCAGCTAAGTGAGATGGAATTTCCCTCCATAGAACCACCTATTGCTTCATAACAGAGTTTTCTCTTTCTACAAAGAACTTCTCTAAGTGATCTCTGTCTAGTTTAAAGACTTTCATGCTTGCACATACCCTAAATTTATAAAACAGTTTAAGCTACTAAGAGAATATGTCTTTCAATGAGATGCAATGAATGGTGAATTAACACCCTAATTTTCTAAGCCTATAGTTCTCATGGAAGCAAATATATTCCAAATAAGGTTGCAGGCAAAGAAATAAGAAATTCCATTTAATAAATGCAAACACTTTTGCAGAGAAAGATCAGGTAGAAAACTCTTTAAAAGAATATTGAACATAAATCTGCTGGTTGTTTACTACATCAGTGAGGCCTTCAATTGTAAGCATATAGGCTATACAGAAAAGTCTGAAGCATTTTTGTTTTTTCTTGAGTGTTCCTATTTCTGTTTTAGTTTGAATGTGAGTTTTCCATGATGTTGAAGAAATTAATAAAAAATTATGTTCAGGCACATGTTCAGAAGATTTCTGCTAGATTATATACTGTATTTGTTACCTCAACATAAACCCCAATATATTTATCTATTATGTGTATCTGTAGAGGAAAAGAAAAATATTATTGGCAAATTAAGTATATGCAGTCCTATGACTACTTTATTGCATGATTTTTGTAGAAAGCAATTAATTAGTGGTCAAAACAATTGTCTGTTTATTCACTTTTTCAAAAGCTTCCAATTACTATTTTTTAATATAGGTAATATAAAAACCAGTTCTGGAGAGAATCATACCATCTTCCTCACTGCAGGAAAGTAGAGGAACAGTTGTGTTCTATTTCACAAAAAGTTGCTGAGAGTGTGTATTATACATGCAAATATAAACATATATGTATAATAAGGTCTGTTCAGCTACAGAAACGAATGATTGTATCTAGTAGTCTTAATTAATAACGGAAATTTTAAAGGGAAGTATCTCTTGCTGTCAGCAAAGCTACACTGTAATGCAACTGAGCCAACACAGTGAAATTCTACATCTGAACTTCCAGTGGAGCAGTGTAACTACTACTGGCTGCACAGGAGGGTGAAATTTTTGTCATAGAAAAATAAAATTTGACCGCTTGTACTAAAAATATTCTGAAGGAATATTACACTAAATGAATGTGCAAAAAGTTGATTATGTAATCTTTAACATCTTGTTACTTAATGCACAAAAAAATGAATTGCAACCAGAGCCTGAAGGAAAACATCTTGTTTTATTAAAAAAAAACCCAACAAAACCCAAAACCAACACACACACACCCCCACACACACCCCCAACAATATGAAAGGGTAGCTTATCTTTTCAGTTCTTCATTGAAAAAGCATGCATAAAAGAAAGAACTGCTGACAAAAAGAAATAATGTTTTCTTTTGGGTGGATTCTTAGAACCTTATAAAGGTGTTGGATTCGTTCACCCATGATTCCATCAGACTGATCAGGTTGACAAATACTGCTGGCTGGATGCACCTACCATTTATTTACTATCAGGTTAACCACTTGTACTGGGTATATGTGTCCAGGTGTTGGCGTCAGGGGTCTCAGGGATGGCCTCTGTGAGGAGAGGCCAGGGCTGACCCATGCTGGACACAGTGAGTGTGGTCTCCAACAGACCCACTGCATGGTACTGCTGAGGCCCTCAGTGCAGATGGTGATGTATCTGGGAAAACATATTTAAGAAAGGAAAAACACCAGCATTTGGCCTTGTTTAACTTCATGAGGTTCACATGGATCCACTTCCCTAGGCTGTCAAGGTCCGTCTGGATGGCACCCCTTCCCTCTAACATATCAACTGCACCATTCAGCTTGATGTAATTTTCAAACTTGATGAGGGTGCTCTCAATCCCACTGTCTATGCCATTAAAGTTGTTCAACAGTACCGGTCCCAGTACAGGCCCCAGAGGGACATCACTTGTAATTGATCTCCATTTGGACATCACCTCTGTTGACTGCAACACATTGGACGTGGTCATCCATCCAATTCCTTATCCATTGAATAGTCCATCCATCAAATCCATATCCCTCCAATTTAGCAACATGGATGTTATGTGGGATCATGACAAAGGCCTTACAGAAGTCAAGGTAGATTGACATCAGTTTCTCTTCCTTTATTGACTAAAGCAATCATTGCATCACAGAAAGATGATCAGATTAGTCAGGCACTATTTGTCCTTTGTGAAGCCATGTTGATCCTTTCTAATAACTTCCCTGTCATGTATATACCTTGACATAGCTTCCAGGAGGATGTATTCCATATTCTTTCCAGAGACCAGTGAGGATGACTGGTTGGTAGTTTTCAGGGGTAGTTTTCTTCCTTTCTACCCTTTTTAAAAATAGGTGTGATGTTTCCTTTTCTGCAGTCACTGGGAACTTGCCGTAATGCTATATCTTTTAAAATATGATAAAGAACAACTTGGCAACTACATTTGCCAACTCCCTCAAGAACATGAGATGCATTTTACCAGGTCCCGTAGAATTTTTTATGTACAGATTCCTCAGAAATGCAGATAAAATAAATGAAATGCAGATAAAAGTTAATGCATACAAATTAAATACTGATAGAATAAAAACATTGATTAAAAATAAATAATTTAAAAAGTATGTTTTAATGTCTGTATTATTCAAATATAGTGATTTAAAAGTAAGAGCTGTATTCTTACAATTATTTTATTTCAGGCACTAAATTACATATTACATGATGAATAAGCCTTATTTTGAAATTTTCTGAATACCAAGAGCTTCCAATGGTTGAAAGTTATGAGAAACTGAAACCAAAATCCGTCAAGTTTTTTGAATATTTGGAATTTCTTTGAAAAAACAATAAATTTGTTTAGATGTTTGTATATGAACTTCATTTTGTTCAAAAGCTCTATCTTTTGACCTTAATGCCATGTTTGAGACTGCACTGAGAATTAGTGGCTTAGAGAAAAGTGGAATTCATGGCCTGATCAGTACATGACATTCTGCTGCTGCCTATGTGTCAAATTTAATGGCTTGTGACAGGTCAATTAAAGCTAAGGAACTCAAGGTTTTTATGACAGATTGGTTGTTTATGAAGTGGATTGATATGTGTACATAATGTAATAATTTGCATAGTTAATTTATTATTGTTGTGAGTATTACATTGGCTTGTGTAAATTATACCAGTTTGCTGTTGAGATAAAAATGGATATTGATGGATTTGTTTTGACTTTGCACAGGTTGGCCCTGACTAGAAATTTATCTGGATGCAGTTCTTTCCTGTCTGGCATCAGATGGCAGAGTATGTCTGCATGTTAGATCTGAGGACCTAAGTCAGTGGACACAGGCAGAACTGCATAGGTCTTGATAGTAGCAGAGTTCAAACTTCTGTTCACTTCTCTGGAAGAAGAAAGATGAGTAAGAGAGAGAGTTGACAAACCATCTCCATAGCTCAGTGCTCAAGGCTGCCACTAATGGATGCTGGGCAGTTAGCAAGTGCATATATAAAAGTCTGACAAATACATCTTTCAGGTAAAACAGTTTTCTCAGGAAAGATTTTTAGGAAGAAAGGTCCAAAACATTGCTATTTAGTTCAATATCCTGGAATATGGGAGACTTAAATTTATATCTATTCTACAAAGGGTGATTTTAAAATAGTTGTCTATTTTTATTCTGTAATCATCATAGTCATTATATCACTGAGTATATAGTTGAATGCATCTTTATATTTTGTTTTCTATCTTATTTTCCTGTCATATAGCTCTCCTAGTTTATATGTGTCATGTTGATATGGGTTTTTCTTTTCCTATTGAAGAGTTAGTCCTATGTATTCCATTAAGGTATACTGTTCAATATTTATATTTGGCTATCTTAAATAACTCTTCTTTCAGCTTAGTCCAGATATCTATGAATTCTTTCCTGAGCCTATATGAACTTCCCACAGGTCTCTAAATATGTTCTGAGATAACTGAGATACAGAGGAAGTAGTTTGGGAATAACAGGTAGAAGACTCGGTAGATTTTTAACGATACACCATTTCAACAGCTACTTACTGATTTACAGCTGGCTTCAGTTAAATGAACTCTACATGCTGCTGAAAAGCACTCTTTCCTGTTGTCAGCACTTTCGATCAGGGGAGGTATATAATTTAGTTTTGGTGGTTTTGTGTACCCCCCCCCCCCCCCAATTAGTTGTCAGTCATACCTAATTACGACTTTCTGCAAGGCTACATGGTTGGTAGTATTGACTGAAGGGAGGCAGCAAAAACTGTAGCTGAGAAAGGTAAGAGTGGTTTTTTTGGTAGTATTTTGAGATGCACTCTGTACTTCCCTTTCATAGTCAAATAACTATAGACAATCCCAAACTTTTAATCTGTGTACAGTTACAAGAATGTATCTCATTCATTTGAGACCCTGTGTTGAGGTTTAGGCCCAGCCAGGAACAAAAGACTATGAGGCCTACCCCTCCCTGTGGGATGTGGAGGAGAAAATGTAAGGAAATGTTTGTGGATTGAGGCAGGGACAGGGAGGTATCACTCACCCATTATGGTGATGAGTAAAACAGACTCGACTTGGAGAAGAAATATCAATCTAATTAGTTACCAATAAAAATCAGAGTAAAATTATGAGAGGCAAAACAAAACAGATCTTGAAAACCTTCCCCCCACCCAACCTTATTCCCGGGCTACCACCTCCCTCCACAGTGGCACAGGAAAGCTGGAGGATGGAGGTTTCCCAGTCAGTCCATCACATATTGTCTCTGCAGCTCCTTCCTCCTCAGGGGAAGGACTCCTCACACTCTGCCCCTGTTCCAGCATGGTGTCCCTCCCACAGGAGACAGTCCTCCATGAACTTAGCTGGCATGAATCCTTTCAATGGGCTGCAGTTTTATCCTCTAACTGCTCCTGTGTGGCTCCACTTCACAGGCATGCCATCCTTCAGGAGTTGTCTGCCCTGGCACAGGCTGACCATGGAGTCACAGGCTTTTCCAGGAGCAGCCACCTGTGCTGGTGTGGGACCCTCCCTGGGCTGCATGGATCTCTGCTCCACTGTGACCCTCTACAGCTGCAGGGGCACAACCTGCCCTCTGACCATAGGCTGCAGGGGAACCTCTGTTCCATCCCACCTCCACCCTAACTTTCCTCACTGACTTTTTGTGTCTGCCTTGTCTCTCACTTCCCACTCCTCTCTATGCTGATTCTTTCCACTCCATTTCCACTTCTGCTGCTACTACTGTTTTTGTGTTTCCCTCTCTTAAATACGTTAATTTGCAGTGGCACTGACTACCTCAGCCGTGGCCAGAGGCAGGTTCGAGTTTGGAGCCAGGGGGGCTTTTCTCAAAGCTTCCCACAAGAGCCACCCCTGTGGCCTTTCCATCATTGCCAAAACCCACCACCACAGAAACCCAACACACCATTACATATTTCCATGCCTTTGTTATCCTTTTATTATACAGGTGTAATGAAATATACATTGGTCACCACCTTAATGCTACTCAGAGAAGCAATATAAGGTGTGGATCATGCTTGTTAACTGCAGTTTCATGTTCTGATCACATCATATCACTTTCTGAAAAGTAATCGCTTTCAGAAAGCTTCTGTACTCTATGCAGGTCTTTGTATTAACCTAAAACGTACCTATTATGTCTCAGTTTGTCTGTTTTGCTCACTCATTAACATCATCTTGAAGCTGACACCAGTAGCAACTTCTGAGGAGGTGTTTTTTGTTTTAAGTGGGAGCATTTACTAGCAAGATGACATCTGTTGGATTTCATTCCTTACTGTGACTCATTAAAGCCTACTTTAACTTCTGTGAATAGTAGAAAGGCTCCCTCTTCCCCCACTTCCTAAAAAGAAAAATGTTATTTGCTGGTAACTATCTGTCAAGTAATGCAAGGTGAGCAGAAATTTCTAGCACACCTTCCTGTACATTTTAATTAATGGAATTGTACCAGACAGACGAGGGTCTAGAAAAATAACACTAGCAGGACAATTACATATGTTTGTACATTTGCTTTAAGATGAAGAAACAACAATCATGAGTGACTCATAATTTTCTGTAATAAATCTTAATATATATTTTATATAATTAAATATAAACTTGTTTGGTTTTTTGCCTTTTAGAGTGCCTTTTGCTCTTATTCATATAAATTCAAGGAGTGGATAACTTTCAGTGGAAAGAGCATGTGTGCTGGGTTCAGTCAGGAAAGGGCTAACTCCCTTTACTCTGGTTGCCAGGGAACTCTGTTGCTGGATACTAAATGAAAACATTGATAAGACCTCAGCTGGTGCTGGGGATGGCCTGTACTGAATTCCAGGTCTTTTGTCCACTTCGGAAACTGCAGCTGACCCAGACTAACCAAGGAAGTATTTCATTCCATAGTACATCATGTTCCGGTCTCTTGGGGTGGGGAAGGGGGTCCGGTAGCCATTATTCTTCCCTTCTCTCTCACCTTCTTACTCCCTTGCTCATCTCTCCGGGCACTTGCTAACCCTCCTGCGTTAGCTGCTTTGCTAACTCCTGTGCTGGCTCATTCGTGTGGGAGATGGTGGATTGTTTTGAGTTTTCTGGCCGTGTTATCGGTGATAAGGTTTGCTCAGAATCTGCTGCGTAGGCTCCCGGGCTCCGGCCTTCAGGCCGCAGCTCTCGGGCTGCGATCGCTCTCGGGCTGTGGTTCTCGGGCTCTCGGGGTCTGATTTTCATCCCTCAACATCTAGGTGTGCATTGGTCAGTGGATGGTGGGGAAAAGTATCATATTGTATCATATCGTATATATTGTACCATATGTTTCATTTTCTACTATTTTAAGTTTTTATTATTAGTAGTATTTGTATATATCGATTTAGATTTAATTAGTAAATAGTTCTTATCTCAATTTTACGAGCTTCCTTATTTCTTTTTCCTCCAATTCTTCCCCTCCACTGGAGGAGGGGAGGGGGATTTGTGAGAGCGGCTTCATGGTATTTTGCTAGCCGGAGTTAAACCATGACAGCATGATAGGTAAGAATTTGCCTATGCATACAGTCGACTTGCATGCACTTCCCAACACATTTAAATAAATGAATCCATCATACATGTCAATGACAGCATTTTAATGCACATCAGATAAATGAAATGTTAAATACTGCAAAATGGAAGCTTTCAAAATGGTACCTTCCAATGCTATAATCAATTTAATGAATTCTTTAGCATTCCCAAGCACAAAAATTAATTACATTAATTTTGAAAAGCTTGTGGATTTTAATACTGTTAGTTGTCTTCTCTTTACTGTTTTTTAAGGCTGACTTGCTTAATTAAAATAGTTCAGTGTTAAATATCTTTAAAAATAAAATGAATGAAATAACATGGTTGTTTTGAACTGGATGTGAGTTTTTCAGCATTACATGCTGGAGCTATTTCACAGAAATTACAGTTTCTTTTAATGCTTATATGTTATTATAATACCAAATATTTCTCCAACTAAAATATCAATGAATGTACATAAATACATAAGTTTATAAATAATGTTTCAATGAAGTACATAATCCTGGACCAGTATAATTTTCTCATGGTACTTTCTAAATATGCTAAACAATCCCTGAAATTAACAGGAGAGAGTTGTTTAAATAAACCATATGGTATGTATATAAAATAACAACAAAATAACATGTAAAAACATTTAACAACAAGATTCCTAAATTTCATTTATGATTCGGAAGAGATATACAGAAGCATGGACAAATGTGTATAAATATTGGATGGGAGGGTAAAGAAGATGGAGACAGACTCTTAGTAGTATCCATTGACAGGACAAGGAGCAATGGGCACAAACTGAAACACAATAAAGTCCATTTAAATTTAGAAGGTACTTTTTTTACTCTAAGGTTGGTGGAGCAGTGGAACAGTTTGCCCAGAAATATGTTGTTGAGTCCCCATCCTTGAAGATACTCAAACTCCAACTCCTATTCCTGTGCAACCTGTTGTAGGTGATCCTGTTTTCAGTATGAAGAGTTAGACTAGACAAACTTCACAGTAGCTGATATGGGGTTATGTTTTGCATTTGTGATGAAAACGGTTTTGATAATATAGAGATATTTTAGCTTTTGCTGAGCAGTGCTTGCACAGAGTCAAGGCCTTTTATATCTCTCACACCGCCCCACCAACAAGTATACAGGGGGTGCACAAGAAGTTAGGAGGGGACACAGCCAGGGCAGCTGACCCCTGCTAACCAAAGGGATATTCCATACCATATGACTTTAGGCTCATCATACAAATCTGAGGGAAAAAGAATGAAGAGAGGGATATTCAGAGTGATGGTGTTTGTCTTCCCAAGTATCTGTTAAGTGTTATGGAGCCCTGCTTTCATGGAGATGGCTGAACACCACTGGAAGTGGTGAATGAATTCTTTGTTTTCCTTTGCTTCGATGTGTGGCTTTTGCTTTACCTATTAAACTGTCTTTTTCTCAACCCATGAGTTTTCTCACTTTTACTCTTGCAATTCTCTCCCCCACGCCACTATGAGTGAGCAAGTGGCTATGTGGTTCTTAGTTACCAGCCATCATTAATCCATAACACAGACACAGAGGATTTCACTGACAGATTTAGGGAGGGATTCTTTTTTTTTTAAGCATTCATTGTTTCCACTTAAACCATTCATATCACTAAGCTTTAGCTGATCTATATCTAGGACATATATAAGAAGTTATACTCACAAATCCATCCACTGATACCTGCAGTTCTGCAGTGCAACTTTCTCATGTTTGTTAATGTAACACTGAATTAATCAAGTTTTTACACCACTGAATTTCTTTTTGTCCACTTTAAATATTACTTTTTCAGTACCTTTGTTCTACCATGAATTTATTAAAGGACACAAAGAAGTATTGTCATGGTTTAGTACCAGCACCATCCAGCATAAAAATCATAGAACTTCACAACATGTTTTAGAAGAGAGAAATTCTATTACAATAACATCAGATATTTTAAAATCACATTTCTTATTCCAATTAAGTTCTATTATACGTAAAAAAAAAAAATAATAACAACAAGCAGAAAATCCCTAAAAATGTCAGTTAATTTCAGGGAAATCTGAAAAAGATGCTGGAAGAAAAGACTTCTAGCATTCCCAGATAGAAAGAGATCTTCTTGATGTTCATGAACCCCAAAGTGTGACAGTGAGAAAACTTTCTGGTGAAGTATCGTCATAGTTCTGTTTTTACAGAATTCTCTAAGCCATCTCAGTGGTCGTTGTGAGAGATACTATATTAGTCCCTATGGACCTATTTTCTGATGTTCAACATTCTTGCATAACACATATCAATTTAAACCAAACAACTTATGTCTTGTATTGATAAATAAAGTCTTAAATATCGCTGCTCCATCTTTACAGTACACTGCTCAGCTACTTTCCAAATATTTGGCTTTCAGTTGCCTGTCTGACCTTTGTGATTGCTGAGTACAAATTTTTGATATGTTAGCTTGCTGGCAAAAAAATTACGTAAATTAATAATAGGTTTTCTTAAGTCCTCTGGCAGCTGTGTTTTTTATGACCCTAAGGATGAAAAGGATAATTGATAACATAAAGAGACTCTGAAAGTCCATATTCTAGTTTCACATGTTATTGATTGCAAAATGAATTTACAGAGGTCCTCAGTTGCAATATGGAGTTTCCTCAGTTATAAAATGCTTTGAAATGGGAGATGGGTGCACAAGATGTGGATAAGTTAAAACAGAGGCTCATCACTATCATTTTAGCTGTCCTCATGTGCACACACACAGAGACAGGAACCCCTGAGCGTGTGGTCTCCCCAGTCAGTCATCTTGACCTCCTCGTCCCTCCAGTAGCCAACAAGCAGACCTTCTAGTCTCTGCAGTATCCAGCTCAGAATTAGGGCACGTGCAGTGCCTGTCTCCCAAGTCTTTCATCCTGCTCTACTGGATACTCCAAGCTGAGAGGTCCTAGTGTGCACAAACCGACGTAAACACTCACACCATTTGTATGCACCCCATGTCTCCAGTTGCTGACCCCCAGACACACAGCCCCTCTGACCCACAGTCCCACTCCATTTTCTGGCACTCAGACACTCCCACCCAACCCCACAGGTACTGAACAGAGTTTGTTACCCAGAAAATGAGTTAGAAATGGAGTTTAATAAGAAGAAAGAACAGACTACGCTGATCATGTACAGAACACAGAGTACTGCCCAGCAGTGGTCAACACATGCTTGTCTCTTTTTATGCACCTCTCCATGTCTCCACTTTTTCCTCCCTAAACCACCTCAATCCCTCCTTTTCTCCGCCTTCATTTACTCTCCTAAACGTCCCATGACCAGTCTTGTGCAATCTCTGAATGCCATTTCCCTGCATCCCACAAAGAGCCCCATGTCCCTGGGGAGTGACACCTCCCTCCCAGTCTGTGAGGTGCCCCAGAGAGCCACCCTTGCTGACTCCTGGAGGAGGGTGGCCTCTGAGATAATCCCTGCATCCTCTAAATATCACAAATATATATAAGCATGGAATTTTTAAATAGTCATTCAGAAAGGCTCCATTTATATCAAACACAACACACACCCCACCCATGATTCTGGGGCACCTTCGTTATTATTAATCTATAATGAAACAATATATTTAAGTATTTTTAACTAGGTTTGTAAGTTGTAATGACATTACGGACAAGAGTTCTTCCATTCCTTTAATGATGTTAAAAGAACATGACATTATTAGCTGATTATATTAATAATTATTTTTTAATATTTTATACAGAGCACATTTTTAAGAGTCTACACCTCATTTTGTTAGTTATGATTATTATTTTTTTTTCTGAAAACTAGGGTAACTAAGACCTTTTAAAAATGCTTCTTTGCAAAACTAATATCAAAGCAAGAAACCAGAAGGCCTGTGAGACTTTTTGGTGTTTCTATTTTTTTTAATTACCCAGGGCTGAGGTAAGTAGAGCAGAAATGACCTAGGATACAGTTGTTCTTCTTTTGTTGTTACTTTCTTTCATTAATTTAATTTAATTTCATTTCATAGCATAACATGTCCTTTAGGAAGGACACAGATTTTTGAGGCCTAAGAAAGACTTAGCAATTAAGTATTATTTCTATTTTACCTGTCCTCTAGGTCATTAAATGTCACACCAAGGGAAGTTTGCTTACTTACTTTTTTCATTTTTTCTTTTCTGATTTCAATACTTCTAAAATATTTTTATTTCAGTTTAACTTCAAGCAGTTTGGCATCTGTATATAGTTTACTATTATTGAATTAAGGTACATCTTTTACTTACTATTTTCTTAACTGTATTCCTTAGTTCTGTTAATCCAGAACCCATATTTTGGAGGGTGATTGTGGGTTTTTAATAATGAAGATCCAGTTAAATTTTAAATTTTATGTCCATTATGACTGTCAATGGCAACTACAGGGAATTTTCCCTTAATGAATGCCAAAGTTAGTGAAATTGGTGTAAAAAAAATCTCTCACAGGTGTGCTGGATTTCATACCAGTCATAATTGTATTTTTCTCCTTTACACATTGTCAGTGAGAATAAATTCTTCCTTGTTCCACAACGGCAGTTAGAAAGATTGTTATAGTTATCCACAAAAGGTTTTTACAGTGATCTGGAGTAATTGTACATCTAAAATTAAATGAAAAATTCTCAAGTCTTTGAGGTTTTCAGAATAACAAGTAAGTCTTCCAGGACACATATGTTTATGTTTTAATTGTTATTGAATCTAAACAATTTCATTCTGTGGATGTTCACCTTTTTTAGTATTTTCATTACCATGAGTTACTCTTCAGTAATACCCATGAAGTAAAACCAATGCATATAATTTTACAGAAATAGGTGCTTAGACACCGTACTTCATTCTAAACTTCTGTAGGCAGCTGACTTAGTCTCAGTATGTTTTCTGGTTTTCATGTCTACAGGATAATACTCACGCAAATATGTTCACACTGAGAAAGACTTTGATAAGCAACTCTCTTTCCTTTAATATTAATATCCTAAATCTTATTTAGAATTTCTGAAAACATAATAATTTATAAAACAAAATTACTAATTTCATTATGTCTGAACAGCTATTCCTTTTCCATAACAAATGCTTCATAGGACTAACCAACAACATAATTTTTGTTAATTAATTTTGCTAATTAATTCCATACTGAGTCAAATTTTATTACCCTATGCTGACTAGTCTTGTTCCAAACTGCAAGAGCAAGTTTGCCTGACTCCCAGCTTCACAGTACAGTTCCCTATATTTCACAGTATGCCCCCCTCACTCCATTCTCTCATATTTAATTGTAATAAAGCACATTATAGATTTTGTTAGCTAGTTTCCTCTTTACCCAGGAAAATTTATTAACTTTACAAAAGTAACTGGTATTCATTTTCATTAGATATTTTTCATTTGTCCCTGTCTACAAAATGTCAACTAGGAAAGAAACATAGTAAACGTTATCCTAACAAAACTTGATTCCTGCAGAATCCCAGTACGACTTAGCTCCTTTTAGACCACTGGGTTTCACTTTTGAATGCAGACACATAAGAATAGCTGCAGACATCTATATAGGAACCGGTAGTCTTACCTGCCTATTATGATCAGTTGACATCCAATCAATATAGTTGGTGGAGTTCAAGGCTGACCAAATGTAGATACCTAATTCAAGTTAAGAGGCTTTAATTTAGATTAGGAGGCTTTTAGACTCCAGCGGCTACAATGACTGCATTTTATGGACTGTAAAAAGGATTTAGGCACTTTTTAAGTCATAATCTGCGTAATAGAATTGAATGCTCATAGAATAGTTAGGCTTAGAAGGGACTTCAGGAAATCCTCTAGTACAAACACCTTTTGGAAGCAGGGCAATATGTCAACACTATTGTTCAGTGTCTAAGTTAGTCACTAAATCTCAGTCCTAGTGAATTAATGGTCATATATAAGGGCAGAGATTTCCTATGTTTCTAAGTTTTATTTCCAAAGTTTGTACATTCTTTAAAATCACCTGTCTGATTTCTTAAGTTCCATATATAGACTAATTCTGAAGTCATTCAAAGACACTGTAGTTTCTTCACTGACTGAATGGAGAAGGTATGTATTTCAATGAAGTGGACTAAATTTCATTACTTTTATTATTCTCATATATTATAGACAGATATTTAAGAAGCAGTTTATCTTATCTTCCAGTAAAAATCTAATAATTTCTATCTATCATCTGATGCATTATGTCGAATTTTAACCTACAAATATACAGTCTTGCAACAGGTAAAATTATTTTCTTCATTCTTGCTTCATGAAACAAGTTTCAGTCACCTACTTTAGTACTACCCTTTCAGGATTGGACATGTTAATTTTGATTACTATCACCCATAAAATCTTTCTTTCTCTTTGTCATAATTATTAAGTATGACAATCAATGTAGAGACAAAAAAAAAAAAAAAAAAGAAAAAAGAAAATGTTTCTTATTTTCCAATTTATGCTTGAATTACCCACTTATATAGAAATTGTAAATATTTTTTTGTTAGCATCCACTGTTTCGTAGTTAAGACTCCACAATTCAGTAAGATATTACTGAGACAATGTCACAATATGTCTCACATACAATGCCGTAGTACATAGTTCATAGCCTAAACACAGATACAGAGATTGGTCTGTAGCACTTTTAAAAATGGATTTAAAATCCATTAGTTTTACAAAAGAGGGAAAGTTTCTTATAAAAATTCACAGAATAGAGCCATTATGAGGCCAATGTCTTTAATTACATCATCTTATACTATTTTTATCATATATTGGTACACTGTATCTTCCTTTTCATGGAAGGATTTGTTGCATTTAAACTCTGCTTATCATTATACACTTCTGGGCATCTTTATTGTATGTAATATTTTTTTTTTCTCTACCACATTCATGAAAAAACCTCTATCAAACTAAACTTATTTTGAATATAAGGATAATAATTTGTATGTAACAGATTTATTTATTGCACACAGAGTCAGTCTTAATTTAGCTATTTATATACATCATTCTTGTTCCAGTCTAAAATAATCCCAAATGATTCATAGAAGTATATATATAACCCAATAGTAAATCAACAATAATTCATCTTTTCTTAATTATCCAGATAAATAAAACTATCAAAAAATTAATAATTATTTACTCATGACTATGTAACTCACAAAACAAGAAACATTGTCAAAAATCCTGAGGTTATTCCAAAAATAAATACAGAGTTTATTAAACATGAAACTCCGCTTGTTCTTGATTTCCTGTTAGTCTCAGGACAGCTTTATTCTGAGACTGAGTTAAATTGCAATTCTCAAGGTCAGTTTTGAGAATTTATATTATATAAAATTGTGAGTTAAAAGTTTTACTTTTAAGTGATGTAGGATTTTTTTGATCTGATCTGAAAACAGATTTCATATGGTCTGTAATTTGTCATTGTAAAAGGAAGGCTAATTACAGTCATAGCATTGAAACTGTAATGGTAAAAGAAAGAGACTGAAAATAAAGCATAATTCAGTCCTAAAGGACCATTCCTTAGATGCCAGCATAAAACTTCTCTCTTCCCCAATAAATTTTCTGTTCACAGAATAAGATAGACTATTATCCCTAATGATTGATTTCTCCCTGTAGTCCACAGATTAAAAGACATGGAAGATGAGATAGGATTGATAAGCCATACTGTCTGGTTAGTAAAACTTTTATGTGTATTTGCATATCTAAAAATATATTCTTATCACTGCAAGAGTATGACAAAACCTTCAGTTTTAGTTCTCACAGGAAACTGTGAGCAGAAACCTGAAAAATTTAGGGACAGTTTTAAGGAAGGTGAAGTTTGATAATACAAACTTTCAGTTCAAAGCACTTCATCTGGCCTTATGAAGTGATCTGATTACCAGATCAACTCCAAATAATGTTATAAACAAGGCTGCTTCAAAGATCTGTTACTCCCCTGCACTGTCTGTATAAAATATAACCTACGAAAAGAGCACTGTTCTGTGATGTGGGATATCTAGTCCTGTATTTTTTTTTCATAGTGATTACTGATGAACAAAAAAGGGCATTTTAAAGGATGAATTAATATTTGAAACCGTAGTCCTGTAACCCAAGAAATACGTCAGTGCTATGTCTAATAAAACTTTTGCCACCATTGAAGCCTGAAGAATTATCTAGTCTTGACTTGGCCTGAGCTCACTTTAGGTTGTTTAAGCTGACGTAAATATTGCTTAATGGTTGGGTAATGAGTGACTGTCTTGGGGTTTTCCTTATGAAAATACCATACATGCTAAAAATTTAACAAATCAGTATAAGGGATCAGTGTAGAAGAGCAAGTAAGCAGTCCACATTAGCAAACATATGAAAGTAACACTTAGTTGGATAAAGACAGAGAAGGAAGAAATCCCTCTCCATCAAACCTGTATTCTCACAGTGAATAACATCTGGCATCGCAAACCCTTTGCAACCTCTTGTGGAGTAAGGGAGGTACCATCAACCTCAGGGCTTAGGTAGTGGAAGATTGAATACAGCACCAGAGAAATAAAGGTAGGTATAAGAAAAGGGTTGTTTATGTCTGACAGTAAACTTCTCTGAAGGGGACATTAGTTCATTAATTGTATAATTCAGTTTGTATTTGTATAATTATCATAAGACTAATACCAACTATGTTGTTATATTTTAATTAAAAGTTTGGTAATTGATAAAGCATTAATTAGATTAACAGAAAATTCATGGATACACTTACAAGGTAGCACCTTTTACCCACAGCATAATTTTGAATGCAACTTGAGATGTGGGAAATGAAAGCACTGTGGTAATACTGAATATTATCATTTGGCAACCAGATTAACTCAGGTAGGATTTTTAGCCAATAAGATTCTACCTATAAGCCTGTTGACATTCTCTCTCCTTTGATCCAAAGCTATGTTAAAAGTTTATTTCTTGCTAAGCACTCAGTCAGAAATATATTTATCTAAAAACATAATAATGGAAATAATGACCCCATCCTTAAAGCGTATTTTGTGTGCAGATATATTATCCAATTTAGTCTTCTCTTTGATTACACTAACTACCTTTTTGGGTAATTCATCTTTACAATACTGATTCAAACTTTTTCTTGGTGTGTACAGTCAAAATGTTACACTAAGATAAAACAATTTCATACTAGATATATTCCTCAGTTTGTATGTTCTTTGTTAAACACACTCATACATTTGGAAATATGAAAACAAATGAGTTTTCACCATAACTTAAATGCTCGTGATTTTTCATGGTTTCCCATATAAACCGGTACTTTCCTTTCATCACTGAGTTTAATGTAAGGACTATTCTATTCAGCAAGAATTGCTTCAAGTTTTTAAATAATTTTACGACTGAGTCTCTGGTTTAATTGTTCATGTGTGTTATTTGTAAGTTTATTTGCATGGGTTTAATTTTGGTCCAAATTTAAAATGTATTTCGTAAAACTGTAGGGTCACAGGAGTGAAAAGTTTTAATGATAGAAGCCCTGTAGCACAATGGTTGTTTTCTCGTTTGTTTGGGGTTTTGTTTGTTTGTTTGGGGTTTTGTTTGTTTGTTTGTTTGTTTCTCCCCCCCCCCCCCCCCCCCCCCCCCGAAGTTTTGTAAAAATCATTATTCAGATTGATTTTGTTTGGAGTTTTTTTCTGAATACTCAAAGTTTACTATTCTTATTTTCTTTTGCACTCTCCAAGGGTGATTTATTATTGTGCTTACTTTTGTAATTGACAAGGTGGCAAAAATATTTTAATTAAGAGTCTTCTTAGATTCTGTTAGTCTTACAATTTGTGGTTAGAAATATGTTTGCTTCTCTTTGGAAACTCAACGTTCAGTGTTAAATTACTGAAAACTAAAGACTGCTCCTGATGAAAATAATTATTGCTTGTTTAAGGAAGTATGCAATTAAGTAATCATTAATTTCTCCAGGATTTTTTCATAATTACTTAAATTTATTGATTTATTTTTAAAGTAGGTACTTCTGGCACTCAGATGATTGACCTTTTATTTATTATTAAAATCCATATATCAGTTCTGAGAAGTGAAACTAAAACATCTGTATTATTTGTTAAAGTTGTTTCCAGTTTCAAATTCCTGGGGAAAAAACATTCTACTTATAGTAAATTTCTGAGAAAGAAACAGCAATTTTATATGGTTTTGAACTGGTTTTCTGTCTTCAGGTCAGATTTTTATCTGTTATGCTGGTTTAGTCTTAAAATGACAGCTCTTCACCTTAATATTAATAGTTTCTGTTTCTTGTGAGGATTAGGAAGCAAAGTGAATAGCTAAGACATTTCTATTGTTCTTCAGAGCTTGCCAAAATGTCAGGGAGTGAAAATAGATGACAGTCTTGACTACATTGTTCAGACCTTTGTTTTCAGCTTGAAAACTGAAATATTTTAATTTACTAAGCAGAAACAGAGAAAATAATTTAACTGTATATTGAGAAGGAAAAGTAAACTAGACCCTGGAGAAATAAAAATAGGACTCTAGTTAGAGCTCCCTGATGCAGCTGGTATTATACACTGATAAATTTTGTTGAGAAATTGAAAAGAAGTACCTAGAAATTAAATTCTTATTTTTGATGTCTGTTCACTAATTAATACATAAACTGGAGGGCTCCATTAAAGATACTGGATATAAAGAAAATTACAAACTATGTTGCAGGAGGGAACAGAACGTAATAAAATTCTGGTACTTAGAAAAAGAAAGAAAACTAAAAGAAGAAAGGAAAGGTTCTAGGAAGTGTGTTAAAGGACACGGGTACATGGATACTTACAGAAAGTAAAGAAGTGGAAAAGGTAAAAAATGTTCATGTTTTATATGTTACCCAGACATCTATTAATAGTTTTTAAATATCTCATAATCATTTTAAAGTCCTTGTTTGTAACCATTTCTCCTATAATGCAGAACTTCGTTGGTTTGTTTTTCTTTATTTCAAAGACAGGAAAGGTAACATCAGCTCCTCTGCAGCTTAAGGAGAGTGAGTGCTTAAGCAGACTGAAGGATCTAGGATAGGTACCCCATATCACACAGGAATGATGCATTTATTCATGGCCTGGAATTTGGTATTTCTTAGTTCTGTATTATAACATAGATTACTATCTTTAGTATATCTTCTGACGAAACATATCTGAGTCAATATGTTCACTATTTAAGATACAAATTCAGGTTATTTCACCATCCACAGATGAAGGTGACCCATGTAGAATATCAAAGTAGTGCTATTCAGGAAGCACAACAGAAGTGTGCTGTAATGTTAGTATTTGATTTGGTGGTTGATTTTCAACTTAGATATACAATGGAATAATTTTCTTGAATCGGGGTTTATATCTTTTTCATTTTATTAGAGCTGAGATTTTTTGAACTTTTGTGTACAGAACAATAAAATCTTTTTAAATCATCAGCGTTTGCAATTTCACCATTTTTAGAATGTTTCAGGGTTTATTCCTTAATGCAAACTTTTGCTTCATAACATAGAATACTAAAAATTCAGAATGATGAAATTGGAATGAAAAATTGTCATTCTGAGAAAATGACGATTTTACCTAGACCTAAAAGAACTGCTGATTGATTGTTTGTTTTTAGGTAAGTAAATTTATGTCTATTTGAAGATTTACTTGTAATGTCCATAAATAATTTACTGAATTTCAAGTTCTGATGACCACATATCTGATCAAAAATAACCTAAAACTTATTTGGAAAACCTCTATTAAATAATGTATTTTTTTCTTATGGGTCATGGAGTAGACCAGACATCAGTACATGTGTGCAGGTCTGGAATTCACTTCCACAGAGGTCAAAAGAGAAAATTAACATTTATGCTGCTTTGTTAAACTGATAGAATATGTTGGCCTTTGCAAAAAAAAATATTTTTTTTTAAAAAAGGATACTATTTGGCTGACAGTATACCACTGAACTTTGACCACAACATAATTTTAACTATTTAATGACATAGTATTTTGATTTTTATTCTTCACTTAAGTTTTGCAGTTGCATTAATTGCCATGTCCTTTACATACTTAACTGGCCTCTCCCTACACCCAGATAATTAGAAGTTTAATCATGATATTTAATATGTTGTAAGCTAGGTTGGGAATTGAAAATAAGCAGCAGTAAATAACATCATAAATATTTTTTTACCTTTTCTTTGTGTTTGTAAAAATATTTAATGAAACATCAAGCTTAGTAGACTGAATGCATTGTTACTTCATGTCTAGGAAAGATATCACTTTAGGGATGTATTCTGAAGTTTACTTTAATACTTATTACCTTTTGCTTTTTAAAAATAAATTATTTCTACTTAGAATTCCTTATCTGTAATAGTTATAAGAATAATGAAAAGTAGAGCTTCAGTAATATAATTTCAAATTCTACTTATAACGTAGCAAATTAAATAGTTTTTTGTATTTACTAAATAATGGCTACTTTTTTTCCAGGTGCAACTGTGACATGATTGGAATGTTCTCCAAACTTCTTTGAATTTCTGGACACTCAAGGTTTTATCTGTAAATTTGAAAAAAACTTTTTGAATTTTTAGTCTTATATATTTTATTTAGTCACCTTATTTTCATCAGCCTAACATGAAGACATTATTCCTAACCTAATATCTTTTTAGTATTACAAATTTAATCTTTTTATTCCCCCTATTGCTAAAGGTATGAACTGTAATATTTGGAGATTTAAGTTCTGGATTACAAATATAGCAGAAGATAGCTACATACAGGGCTGTGAAAACAAACCAGTAAATTGCAAGTGAAAATTCTACACTTCCTAAGGGGAAATAATTCTGAAATTTACTTTGTAATGTATAGACAAACACCAAAGAAAGTTATTGAATTTGATGGTCACTTTTCATTGACCTAATGCTACTGTAAAACTATTGATTCCAAGAAAGCTACTTCTGATTTGCATAATTTTACAAAATATAGTAAATAAGCAATTTTACAAAGCCAATGAATTAGTGTTGTGAAAAAGTGTTCTTATAATCTGTTTTTTATTCTATAGTTTCATTCTCTCTCTCAGGTCTTTAATTCATTTCTCCTTTCTTTAGTTTGTTTTATTTTTCAGTTTTTATGTGCTTTGTTCTTATGCCACCTTTACTATGATTCACCAATACAAAAAAAGTAGGGATAATCTTTTCTACCCCATGCTCCTGAGTTTGACCTTTAGGAGTCTTTCAAGTAATAGTTAGAGGCTGTTTTATAAACTTTTCACTCATGGTAGGAGGAGTGGCTGCTCAGTGGGGCATAATCATATAAATCACTGATCACAACTGTTCAAACTGTGAGTTTTAATCTGTTTTTCCTGTATGTATATAAGCGAAGATGTTCTGTAATGTTAAGATTTTAATTTCTACTTGATTTATTTTCAGTTTTCTTGAATTTCTATTTTTGTTTTGCTTTTTCAGTGTCACTGAGTGTTGGTTTCTAAATCTGGAAGAAGGATTTCTACACTGGATTTCTTACAATTTGCTCTAGAGCTGTCAAAATTTGGTTAAAAACTGTAACACATTAATAAACTCTTTGATGTGTGGTATTTAACCTTGTACACAACGAAACACTTATTGACCTTTTAATTATATTATTACAAGTTATTCAAAGTGCTTTATTCCCTCCCTTGAGAGGGCTCTTCGGCTAAAACATAATTTTCTCAGTCCAGGGCACAGTGGGTACCAGCAGCAACCCGGGATCAAGAGACAGGAACAGCAGGGGCTCCCTAGGTGTCCATCAGGGCAGGACTTGGCGGCCAAGGCCCATCCCACCACTCCAGCCAGGAGCACACTGGGCTAGCCTCAGCCCTGGGCATTGGGCATCTCTTTGGAGACAAGAATAGGCTGTGACTTTGGCTCATGAGCTAACAGGGATGTGGTGGGGCTGCAGTTCAGGCTGGGGCCATAGTGGAGTCCAGCTGAAAACAGTCCAGTTGAAAGCAAAGACCAATCTTGTTTGCCCTATGCTCCAGAACCACATCTTTGAAGTATAACATACAACATTCTAATTCTCCACAAATATGCTTTAAGGAAATGAAAAAAGAATCCCACCTAACTGCAAAAAAACCTTAAATCCTGTTTTGACATGCAGCTTCAATATTCTACCAGGTATGGCTTGTACCGGGCAATCCAAAAGGATTCAAGGCATAAAAATGTTGCTTTTTCCCAACAGTAAACAGGCAAGGATTGAGAAACTGGAAAAATAAAAGGGGAGTGGGGAAGGGGGACACATAAGTATGAAATTCATCTTTATTTATAACAAAATGGAAAGACGTTTATTTTTTACAACTATGTTAACTGTAAGTTCTGAAAATGGACCATTCCTTAATTAAACCAAGAGCTTAAAGAGCTGGTCAACTTATTGAAAATTATTGAATTTCATCCATGATTTTTTCTTACATTTTCTGAAGTGATACCTAAATTTTCCAGTTATCCCTAATCTTCTGCTTTTCTCACTATTCAATCTTCTTTTCTAGTTAGCTGCTGTGAATATCTTTGATTGAAAATAAATTATCTTAATCAAACAATATTCTTTTATTTACCTAGAGCCTTAATAGAAAGCATGTCATCTCTTTATGCTTTTATTAGTCAACATCACTTTTGCCTGCCATTGTTAGCTAATGTGCATTTAATTTACAAAGCTGTTATTTATATAAGAAAACTGTGTTTGGTAATATATAAATCATCATATTGTTTGTTATTGCTCTTTGGAAAGGAATGACCTTAATTTTACATTGTTACTCAGAAATTTTCCCAGAAGGAATATTCAAGCACCCTAAAGTTTCAAAGCTTTATAAACATCCTTTGACACTCACTGCTTCATAATGCTGCTTATGTATTTCAGTGTCAGTCAGTGCTCTTCAAAAATAAATGAAATGTTCTGGGAAACAAATGAAAAAAAAAGAAAAGCTGTTCACAACAATTTGTTCACATAAACACAGTAGAAATGTTTTCTGTATCCTTTTGGTATTCAGTAATTGGCATACTTGAGCAGTTGTGCTCTTTGGACCAGTACTGTCTATATAAAATCATAAAGTCATGCTCAGAAGATCTGGTGTGGAGTTTCCACAAATAATGGATATTTCCACTGGTAGAAATTTCATTGTGCCATCCTGCTTATGGAACATGTGGGCATGGGGCCATTTTGGTGTCAAAATAAGGAGTGGAAATGATTGAAACTTTTTGGCTTAACTAAATGTTTGGTTTAATCTAAATAATGTCATATGCCTAATTGTTATAAAACTCTTTTTAAAAGGTGTTTACAAAGGTTAATAAATTCTGGTCTTTTTTATTGGAGGAAAAAAAAAAAAAAGGACCCCAGTGGTCATGTCCCTCAAATTTGGCCATAAAACAAATTAATATAGTACAAACTACTGCTTACGAAGTCTAAGGTTCTACCAGAGGGCTGTTCATCCCTGTCCATTAGCTATAGGTGGAATGTGAATTATAAATTTAGCCTAGATGTCTCATTATTACTTTCACAAAATGATTTTCACAAAAAATCACAGAAAACTACTAGCAGATGTACAAATTTTATTGATCCTCTAGGCTATTTGCATGATCTCACTGAACTATTTCAATTACATGTAAACAGGTAAAATGTTTCCAAACTAAATGATCCAACTTTTAACTTTAAAAGAGAAGTTTTAATTTGTTTCTGGTAAACAAATTTAAAGATAAAACTTGGATTATGTCATTGGCTGCCTTTTTCATTGATAACATTTCAACTGGTTACTGAGTTGTTCAGAGTATTTGCTTTTAGGATAGCACAGGAACACACTGAATTTCCTAGTATGGGAACAACTATGAAACTCTATTAATAACAGTTAAAATTGCTTCTCCGAGTGTTCAGGCAGGGCTGTATATTAAAATTTCAGGAAAACTTGATCCTCACTTCTCCTTTTTTCTCCTCTTATTCACTAGATATGTTTCAGATGAACTTGCAAATCCATAGACAGAAAGAAAAAGGTTCTGAAATGCATGCAACAAGCAATGCAGTCTTATTGTAGCTTAAACTTCAAAAGTTCATTTAAAATACGCTGTTTCTTTAAGAATTATTTTTTTCTGTGTTGGGCTTCTTCCAAACTGGATCATCTGAGTGGTTCACATATGAAAATTGGTCAAATTGATAGAAGTAACTTTGAACAAAAGATAAAGACTGCCAGATAATGTGAGGCCTTGTAGATGAACAAGTGACTGACTACCTTTTATCTATTTCTGTAGTCAAGAGCATTACGTTACTGTTCAATACGTAACATGAGAACTTAAAATCAAAGTTAGAGAACTAGTCTCTCACATGTACTTGAAATTTTGACTGCAGGGGGTTCAAATACTCCTTCATATAAACATGTAGCTATGAAACATTGTGTGTGATGCAAACTCTGCAGTATAATAGGAAAATAATATGTTTGTAAGTAAGTGTCCTAAGCAGCATTTCCTGCATTCAAAAAATTTAGACTATTGTCATATCTATAACCAGTAAATCTTTATAGACAATGATCAGAAGCTTAAAGAATATTAATAATAATTCAGTTTATGAATCTCCTAAATTAGAATTATGCTGCATCAGGATTATTAAAATAGATTTCACAAAACCCAAATAGCAAAATCCATTAAGAAAATGTACTGAAGGAGAGAAAAATCTACATTAACTAATTACAAGTTACTGTCTTATTTTGTCATTCCAGTGATGATATAAGCTGTTATACCAAATTTTTATTCATTAAGTAATTTGGTAATAATAGTACAAACATGAACATGAACATTAATTAGAAAATAATTCTGAAAGTGGAGAGATAATTTTAATCTGCTTAACAACAACATACAATGAAAGGCATATGAAGTTCAATTTAAAAAATATGGGGCATCATATATACATTTTCCGATATTTTATTAAAATTGGCATATCAAAAATCATCATAACCTAACAATGGTGTACAAGGATGCTGAAGGAACTGTGTCTGTTCAAGCTGGAAACCAGAAGGCTGATATGGGAACTTACTTACAGTTTTTTATCGTTGTCCACAGCCGTCTAATAGAAGAGTACAGGGAATATGAAAAGAGGTTCTTCTTAAGGGTGCACAGTGATAAGACAAGATGTTGGACCACAGAAAATTAAAAATAGATATTAGGAAACCCTTTTCACCATGAGAGTGGTCAAAGACTGGGACAGGTTATCCAGAGAATTTGTGGAGTCTCCTTCCTTGGAGATATTCATAACTCAGCTGGACATTGCTTTGAGCAGGCTGCTGTAATTAGGTAAGCTTTCAGCAAGGTTTTAGATAAAATGACCTCTGAAGACCTACTCTAAATTATTCTAGGACTCTGAAATTTTCAGTTTAAATATTTTTTTTTAACCTCATTTAAAGAAAAACTTATGTACTTCTGAATCTGGTTAGCCATAGTAATGGCCATTATTGTTCTAGACATTTTATAGTGAGGAGGGCATATACATGAGTACAGTCACATTTTATGTTTCCAAATACTTTTTCAGAACTGAGACGATCCTTATTCAATTCATGGACTGAAGTAAAAATACAGTGTCTACCCAGATATACTCCGAAATTTATATTTAGGGACATAAAGTCAGTCTATTTTCAACTTTAAAGTTAATTTTTAAAAGCTGCCAGTAACTAATAACCTTCAGTAAGGTCAAATTTATCAGGATTGGGGAAAGGTTGGATGTAACCTTGAAAATTGAATAGATATGTCACTTTTCACACATAAACTCTTTTTCTGTTTTTGTTATATAGAAGTGTCTTGTTATTCATTCCAATAACCTACACTGCAAATCAGGGATATAATGATATCACAATCTGTTTTATAATTTCCAAGCTAAATATTACAGCCATTATATTGCAAGGAGGAAATGCATTAGACTGTCATGAAATGCGGTTTTGCACATGAAAAGAATGTTCTAAGGACCTGATAGAAATTGTTATTAAAAAACTATAAGTGATACCAAAATGCTTTATTGAGGTAATCAGTAAAAAGCACAGTGAAATAAGGTAAGAACATTCATTATTTAGACATCTAATGTTTTTAAAAATAACACTAAAAATAAAATATTATGAATATATGAATTCTGTAAATACTGTATCATAAAATGTATTTATTTATTTTATGAAGATATTAATATTTAATTGAGAATCATTGCCCAAATATTTTATTAGGGAAATATATGTTTGACGTGTCCTCATGTCAAAGACAGTTTGCTCATTCTTTCCACATGTATGTTATATGTATAGTAAAAAAATAATAAAACATTTTTTCTCTTCTGTCTTTAATAACAACATTGCTATGAACTATGAGATAAGGGAACAATTTTATTTTGTTGCCACTTTTACTTGAACATTTCTAGGCTTTCCAAATTATGGGTAATTTTTGCAGTCTCTAGAAATAACACAATGTAATGAAATATTTAAACCAAATAAACCAACAAAAAAGTAGCCCAAATCCACATTTATTTCAAATTGCATCAGATGTGTTCAGTTAATATTTTTTTCTGCTGAAGTTCATAAATAATTAAGTTTGCAATGATATATTTGCACCATTAGTGTAGTTATGATCAGTATCTTTGCATGAACTGATTGTGAGGAAAATAATTTTAATTATAGACAGAAATCATTTTAATAAATGCATAATATATTTAATAAATATATAGTTAATTTGCTATACTGATTGTAGGATTTTTCTTTCATATACTATTATTTCTGAAAATCCACGTACAAAGATACAAGGTGCAAGGACTGACAGTTAGAAAGGAGAGTGGAAAGTAAAAAAGGATAGGGAAATGAGATTTCAAATTCTTGCACAATTTGTAATTCACAAATATCCACAATCAGATTGAATATTTTATTAACAGCATTCCTTGAAAGTTAGTGTTTTTGAACTATTTAGCAAGCAGTAGGGTAAATAATAGAAAAAAACCTGCAAGAGTTAAATAAGAGTATAAAACCATCTGGGATTTTCTCTCAAAAATCATAAAACTATATGTACTTCTGTTCAGAACTATTTTATTGGGTTTATGTGGCAAGATTTTGGTAGTGGGGGTTGGGGAGAGTAACATGGGAGGTTTCTGTGTGAAAACACCAGGAGCTGCCCTCATGGCAGAGACAGCCAGGTCCAGCCAACTTCAGGATTGATGTATTGTTGCCCAGATCTGAGCCTATCAATGACATTGGCTGCACCTCTTTGATAAAACCTTTCACAAAGGGTAAAACATGCTGTGCAAAAATAGCTGGAAGAGAGGAGTGAGACTATGTGAGAGAAAACTCTGCAGACACCAGTCAGTGAAACAGGAGGGGGAGGAGGTGCTCCAGGCACCAGAGTCAGCGGAGAGGACCATGGTGATGCAGCTTGTCCCACCATGGTGGAGCAGATATCCACCCTGCAGCCAGTCCATGAAGGACCCTATGACAGAGCAGGTAGTTATGCCTTGAAGAAAGCTGCAGCCCATGGAGAACCTGTGCTGGAACAGGCTTCTGACAGGAACTGTGGCCCCATGGGGTACTGACACTAGAGAAGTTTGTTCGTGAAGGACTGTCGTGGGACAGACACGATGAGCTGATCTCCTAGACCCAATCTGTAAGATTTTGTTTCATTCCATAATACATCAAGTGAGTGGTCACTGTTACTCCCATACCATAGGCATTGAGAGGGGGACAGGAGGAAGCCTGCAGAAGCTCAACCCAGAAGGTGTGTGGACGGGGCGATGTCAGTTCAAAGGATCCTGCTGGCAGTGTGATTTTTTGCTGGCAGCACAGAGGTTTTTTTCTCTCGACAGCCCAGTCTTTGTCCAGAACGCGTGGCAGGTGATTAGCAGAGAGGTAGCACTTTTTGTCAGGGACATTGCTCTAGGAAGGGGTGGTTGGAAGTTTTTCTTTCCCCCTGCTTTTTGGGCAGAGTTTGGGAATTTTTTTTTCTTTTGCTGTCCTGGAACCTGGCTGTGTCCATCTGCAGGTGGTGAGATACTGTATAATTTGTTCTATTTTTCCAGTTCTTTCAATTACTTATTAGCAACAGCATTGTTAGTAACTCTATACATTTCATTTATATAATTAAATAGTTCTTATCTCAACTTCTACAAGCCTACCTTGTTTTTCCTTCAACCCTTCCTCACTGGGAGCTGGGGGGAGGGGTGGAGTGGTAGAGTGACTGTTGGTGCTTAATTGCCTGACAGGGCTAAACCACGACACATAGAAAGGACCCATTCTGGAGCAGTCCTCGAAGACCTGCATCCCCATGGGAAGGACCGGTATTGGAGAATTTTATGAAAATCTGTATCCTGTGGGAGAAGCCCTGCACTAGAGCAGGAGAAAAGGAGAAGAGAAGGAGGAGGAATGAACAGCAGAGACAAAGTGTTATGGACGGATCGCAATCCTCATTGCCCATCCCCCTGCACAGCTCAAGAGGAGGTAGAAGAGTTGGGAGTGAAGCTGAGTCTGGGAAGAAGGAAAGGGTGGAGGGAAAGGTGTTTTCAGATTTGTCATTTCTCCTTACACTACTTTGTTTAATTGGCAATAAATTACATCATTATTCTCCCCAAGCTGAGACTGCTTGGCCTGTGATAATAAACGGTGAGTGATCTCCCTGTCCTATCTTGACCCATGAGTTTCTTTGGCCCTATTTTCTCTCTGTCTAGTTGAGGAGGGGGAGTGATAGGGCAATTTGGTGAGCAGCTGGCAGTCAGTCAAGGTCAACCCACTACAACTATAAACCAGTTTGACTTTGCGTGCTTTCTAGTAAAGAAATTAATGTATATTAAAAAAACCAACCAAACAAACCAAACCAAAACAAAACAACCTATTGATAGCTAGAAAAATAATGGCAACTTTCTTCCAGCAACTATTATGCTACAGAAAAACATGACTTAAACCTTCAACTTAATTTGACCTTACTCTATCCAAATGAAACAGCAGAAGGAAAAGACTGCTTGTTACTACTGTGAAGTCTAATAAATGAATAATTTAAGGGTCATTAAAAGAAGAAGAAAGAAATCCTAAATTTTTATCTGTCGGTTTAGTGAAACATAATTCACAGGCTCTTTGAAACTGTTATCATTAATGAAGGAACAAAACACCAGTTAACAGTATGATTCAATACACTGCAATGGTTGCAGTGATGGCAATGTGGAAAAAAGGTGTGGAAGAAAAGATAGAAAAATTGCAGTGCTAAATCAGATAGATCACAACAAAATTTAAAGCAATTCCAAATGCAGCACAAAATCCTAAGAACAATCTTAGCATAAGTGTCTTACCTATTCTCTTTGGAGCCTGTGTTCATAATCATTGTCAGTATCCTACTTTCTACTGCAGACTTGTCTTAATCCTTTATTCATGACTGTCTTTAGTTTTGGATATTCTTGTGATTGCAAGTTGCATTACAAATCACAGGAGTTTGTTTTTCATGCTTTCTTTCCGAACTTTTGAAACTGTTTTCATTCTCCTTTAGGTACTAAATGTGGAATACCTCAATATGGATTTTCTACACTTTCAGCCAAAATACCTCACAAGATAGATAGTAAAAATTAGTTTCTTTCTGAAAAGAGTGTTTCACTTATATCCACAAGACATCTAGGGAATTCCTCATTTTTTTCAAAATGTCTTGTTTATATTAGTTAGATAACATAAGTAAACAACAGCCATTCAGCAAATTTCAGCAAAGCAGCAGCCTGCACATGGAACATCGAAGTTCAAATAAAGGAAATTTAGACGGATAGTTTCATAAAGGATTTGGATAAATGTCACATATATAAAGTAAGGTAAAGGATGCATGTGTTCAAGAAAAAAATCACTGAAAAAATGGGTAGCTGACTTAAGATCTGTTTTTCAGTTGTTTTGGAGGCCAATGGAACAAAATACAGTAACTTAACAGCTGCTCATGATTTGCTCATGAGCAAAACCATGCAAAAATAAGTATATGTATATATATGTACTGTCTGAAAGGACTGTTTTAGTACACATGGGAACACTGTGATCACATGACATTGTTCATTTAAGATGGTCATACTGACAGGGCTTTGGCTGTAGTAGGTTTTATGGCCCAAAACCTGAATGATTTGGAGGTTGAAAGCCATTAGGTATATTATCATTTTGATTCCTCACAGACTCTTCAATGGTGCATGTTTCCACATCTGTAACTACCTCATACAGGTTTCTTATAATTTACATAGAAATTGAAGCTGAACATCATATAAGTAGAAGTGTTATATTTCTTGTTTTATTCCTACCACAGCTGTTTAATCACTTGTATTATTTTCTTATTTTACATAGACAATGTAGTTCTGCTTTCTTTATCTCTACTAGGCCTGGAGCAATCTCTGGAAGTTTTTCTTTTAAGCTTACACCTTAGTTTCACTAAGAATTATAAGACGACAAAAGTTACCGTCTTTAATTTTTCTAGATTTTTTCCTGTATATATCTTACTCAGCAATACAGTGCTACTGAGTGTCTAGGGAAAAGGTACGTTAACCAAAGTAAGCAGATATTTCATTTAATTTTGGCAAAGAATACATGCCCCTCTATTTTTACAGTGGATAACTTCATAATTTTGACATTCTCATTATTATTAATATTTACTTTTGCATGTTCTACAGGCATACAGAAAACATTGAGGTGATGCCTTTTTAAGTTGTCACCTTTTCTGTAGCCATATTTAATACTGTATGTTCTCACTTTATGGGGTTTTTTTGGTGTTTATTACTATTTATTCAGCTAACATGGGGTAATTGCAATTTGAAAAAAGAAATTGGGTTTCCATTGTATTATGTACTCTTATATCAAAACTTGGTACTATTTTAAGATGTAGAATACAGTTACTAAAATTAATTATTACCCAAGTGACTTGATGTTGTCAGTCAAAACACTGCTAAAAATGTGTTTGCATCATCTGGTTTCTGAATCTCTTCTTATTTCAGCTATGTATGAGACCTCTACATTTTTCATTCCTCTGTTTCAGTCTTATGTTGAAAAATTATCCTCATATTTTATACAAAAAAATTAATTTCAATGCTATGAAGAAAATACTAAAAAAGCTGATTAGCTGCAACCTGCTATTTATCAGCAACTTAACATACACAATACCAACAAATAAAAAATATGCATGGCTTTCCACTACCAGATAAATATTAAACATTCTAGTCTTTCATATGCTAACATAAGGAGAAATTACAGAAGATTTGAAGTCTTTTCTTATAGACAATTTCCTTGTTCATGTTTATGAAAGTGTTCTGTGAAGAGCTGGGAAAATGCCTGTATTAAATTTTAATGAATATTATCTGTGACCTTTTATTCTCAGTTTTATATTTCTGCCTGCCTGAAGGCATAAACCTAAGTCAAAGGAAGCCTTATGCCTTATGTGTGTTTAAAACAAGAAAAACAAAAATTATCAACAAAGGAAAGTAAAAGAGTGAAGTGATGGGCGATGTACTTTTTGGCTATGAACAGTCATTCCAGCTCCTGCCTTTCCAGGAGTATTGCTTTGCAAATGCTGAGATCTGAGATCAAAATGTATTGGTCTCTTGAAAGGCTGTGGTACTTGAGAAAAAGTGAGCATGTTGCAAACCAGGCAGGGCTGTTTTCCCAGTAAAAAGTCTAGGACATGAAAGAGTCATGCATAAAAAGACTGTTTAGCTAGAAAAAATAATCTTCTAAGAACTTTTTAATTTCAAATTTTTAAACAATGTTAATTTCTACTTTTTGTGGCACATTACCATTTTGAATAATTATTTTTTGGGGGATGGAATAGAACTCTGAAACAAGAAAAGAAGAAAGGAAAATGAAAAAGGATGGGAGAACAGAGAATGCAGCTATTTAGTTATCTTCTACTGTAGTCTCACCCAAAGATATAAACCCTCTTTGAGACTACTCTCAGTTGAGTTTCCTGAGATACTTATATTAATGCTAGCAAAGTGGAGTCTAGGACTGACTTCAATTGTAAGAAAACTGGAATAAGGACCAGTGCAGGAATAAGGACTGGATAATTTACTGTGACATATTTGAGAGATGTTCAGTAAACAGCATGATTTGCTTTACAAAATTATGTATTTATAAATTATAGAATTAATGTATAAATTAAATTTATTTCTGAATTATAAAATTAATTTATACATTACATTTATTTAGAAAAGATAAAATTCTGTGTCGGAGAGGGCTGTATATTACACTGTACCACACAAAAAAACAGGCACAGAGTTATTCATAGCATGGTTTGATAAACACATGCAAATTTCTCTGAATTATGTTGTATATTTTCTTTATAAATAGAATTTTAACTTTGTTCTGTTTTCTATATAAATTTTGTTGCATTTTCTGAAAGGTGCAGTTAATACACTGGAGGGAAGAAATACCATCCAGAGGGACCTTGACAGGCTTGAGAAGTGCCAACCTCATGAAGTTCAACACGGGCAAAACGGGGTCCTGAAAATGGTTGGGGCAACCCCCAAGATCAATATAGACTCAAAGATGAATGTTTGGAGAGCAACCTTTTTTGATTTCTTAAATTTCATCTTTTGATAATGTGCATGTTTTTTTTTAATTTTGACATGCTATCTTTGGACATTTTCCCATAGTCTACTAGAAGAAGTTTATTTTAGATTTGGGAATAGACTGGTAGAAATAAAACAAGGACTTGTGTGAAGAACAAATAATGGATGCAGATGGGGAAAAGAAGAAACATAGGATAAGGCATGATATAAAAAAGAGGACATCTCAGACACACTGTGTCACCAGCCTAAAGAAATGAGAAGTCTATAACCCTAATGAGAAACAAATGCTTCTCTATCTAACCATCCGTTTTTGGTCTTCAATATTTTTCCCCAGAAAATTTCAGTGGAAATATCAAAGAACAATTGTAACCTTAAAAAAAAAAAAAATCAAATTTCTTAACAATAACCACATACTGTTAATTACAAAACATTTTCTGCCTGCTGAGTTTTTTACTCTCTGGAAAATATCTGTGGTGTCTCCATTACTTCTGCAAACTTCTGACTCTAATTAGGAATACTTTTACCTAATGTTCTGCAGAAAAATGTTAACAGATTCATTTGCCCCAAAAATTAAATATCTGTCTACTTTATGAATGTATAAAAGTATTCAGAACTGGTGATTTCCAGAGAAACTTATAGTTACTTGGAGGAAACTTAAGAAAACAAATCAGCAGAAGTTTATCATCCCACAGGAGTTAATGAAAATTTTATTTCTTTGTTCATTGCAAAGATGATTTCTGACTCATTCATCCTCTTTCATGCTAGCCATTACATATCTAAATATTCGTCGACCCTCTAAGACATTCTTATCCTTTTATTTAAGGATCAGTTCAAACTGGACTTTATAATTAAAAATTTCCTATCTTAGTTGCAATCTGTGTCTGTGTTCAGCTTCATTTTTAATCTCTTATTAACCACATAGATTTTCCCAAATATTCAAAGAGCATGAAGGTTTATCTCTAGGTTATATTTTGAATCCAAAACGTTGAACTTGGTTCTTAAGTAAATGTGACCTTGGCTGACTGCCAGGTGCTTACCAAGTTGCTTTTGTTAATTACCCTGTGCCTTAACAGGTAGATATTATTTCCCCAGTCCATGGGTCTCTGCCGTAAGAGCAGGCTATAACTTGGACTCCATGTGTCACGGCAGTTGCTCAAGACAGGAAAAGCAATATGTTTCTTGGGTGCCAACACCTGCTTGGTTTGGGTCATTGCTGCACTCAACCAGTTCCTTGCAAAGATCACATTTCCTCAATTTGGGTAGTTCTTGGTATATTACTTCCTGCAACATACAACTCGTATCATTGGTCATTTTCTCCCAGGGTTAAATCTCTTTATGGTATACAACAGATCTCCCCATCTTTCTGCATTATCCAACAAGTACACCCAGGTTCTTGAGCGAAGACAATCCTATGAATAAGCTTGCCTTTTCCCAAGGAAACAACAAGTCCCACTGCCTTCCTCAGCCACTTTCTTGTGCACTACAGGAAGCTTATCTCCTCCCACAGTATGTAGGGCCTCTCTTTGGGCAGGACCAGGACAGCTACCCAATCCTCTGGTGTTAATCAACCAAGTACCCTCAAGAGGGGGTACTTCAAGGACCTAAACCGATACTGATGGACTTTTGGTGTAGTCACCATGACTACAGAGAAGATTAAACAGTTATCTACCTTACCTGTCCTCGTCATTTGAAACATTCACCATTAGCATAGTGAAAGTTTCAAATAGTGACTTTTTCATGTGGTATAAATGCATAGCCTGTTACTCCAGTATCAGAGAGTTGATGAACATAAAACTTGGACACCTGGCTCTGAGAACACTTGAAACTCACAGTCCCGGAACTATCAACTTCTTTCTCTGCACCACAAAAGGAGATCATCAGGTGCTTAATGCAGAACATGCACAACCAGAGAACCAAATGAGGGGACACTGTCCCATGGGTCATAAAAAATTTTGCTGTGGGGAGGTGAACAAATGTATCGATAGTCATCATTTTAATTAGAAATTATAATACAGCCCATGAACATTCAAATTTAAAATTAAACTAAGGAAGTTGTTAAAATCATAAAAACAGTTCTGCTTATGAAAACAATTCTACAAGATAACTCAATGTTTATGTAGTCTGGTATTCAAAAAAGGTAACTTTATGGGATTAGAAGAACAAGAAAAACTTTTGGTGACATATGTCTAGTATGCTCTCTGAGCTTCTAGTAATACATAGCTCAAGGAAATCCTGAGATGGAAGTCGTAATTTTAGGTTTTTTTCTGTGAATTTGGATTGAACAAATACAATTTCACTCCACCTATGATTTAAGTAATAAATAAATAAATAAAACTATATTACTGCTGAATCTTGAACTAAAAACCTCTGCTGCAATTATGTGCCAGACATTTTTTTTACTCATTCTAAATCTCACCAGTAGTTTCTTTGAGTGGAATTAATATTGCATATTTAGGTCCTGAATGTGAGGTAATGTGAGGGGATGGCGGCATAAAATGAACAAACAGCACATCAGGTGTACAGAGCTAATATGAATATAAGGGTGTGATATAGGGAGAGATTTTTAGACATTCTTGGTCACAGAAACGGAAACAGAGAGGTACATGTCGTTATCCACCCTGGTACATGCAGAAATGAAAGTGAAACTTGAACAGTCAGAGGCTAGTGTTTTTGGAAAAGTCAAAAGGATGAGAAATGTATTTATGAAACTTTTGAATCACAGAGTGGAGAAGTTTGGAGGGACTTCTGGAAATCGTCTAGTTCAACCCTCCTGTACATAGCAAGTTCAGCTACAACATGTTGTGCAAGACCTTGAAATGACTGTGAGCTACATCATTGTTCTGTGTGTACTTCTACTTGCAGTTTTCTATGTTAAATTTCTTTTGTTACTGTTTTGGTCAGTCTCTCTTTGTCAGCATAGTCTTGTGACCTACTAGTGATTTGTAGTCATGAATAACTGGCAAAGTTTTGCATTGCTTAGTCATACCATCATCTTATTTTTATTGGGGTTTATATCATCATTATATCTGTTATGACATTTACTTGCTGTAAATGTGAATAAGAAAAAGGGTAATTTTTTTGTCTCAGTAATTATTTTAAAATTAATACTATGGGTGGCTTCTTGATTGGAAAGGTGCTGCAATCTGTTTTATTTACTTTCCAATAAATGACTAATAAACAAATCAGTGGGACATTATTTATAAATTTCTGTCATACACTCAAAATTTATATTGACTTTTCTTTTTGTGTGTGTGTGTCTTGTGATTAGTTTATAATCCAGGAATCTGTCAGCTTTGAAGGAATCAGAACATATACAATGGTCAAGGAGAGACAAGAGTGGTGCTGATGCACAAGGACAGGCAAGCCAGGAGCAAAGGGTGACCCCCAACACAAGTCCGGGCAGGACACCCAGGCTCAATCTCATTGTCCGTATGACATGGACAGGGTCTGTCAAAGTCCCAGCAAGGCAAGGTAGTGAGTCAGGAGTGGGCTTCATCCAGGAAGGCCATTCAGTAAGTGAGAGTAGCCAGAGACAAGGCTGAACACAGGCACACCTACAATGTAGCTCAGGGAAGTGCATTCCTGGTGAGGCTGCTCAGGTAAGTAAATGCCTGTTAGTGCCCTCTGAACCTAAGGTTATAAATGTCATAAGGGAAAATAATCTAGCAATATCTGTAAATGTACATTCAGTGCCAGGACAAAAAAAAAAAAAAACAACAAACAAAACACAAAAAGACCCAAACCAAAAATAAACCAAGAAAAAACAACTTCCATTATATTTGCTTAGACAGATAAATTTCAATTTTTGTGGAGTTTTCAGTATCTGTAAAATTGCCCAATATGGGCAAAACTGAAGCAGTTAAATGCATAATTAAATTCCAAACTTCCCCCTCATTGGAACATTATTTAAGTTTTGGTTGGTTTTTTTTTTGTTTTGTTTGGTTTTTTTTTTTTTTTTTTTCCCATAGCTATAATTTCACCTATGTGCATTTAAATGTAAATTTGCCCTCATATTACTGAGGAAAGAACAGGGATATATGCATCATTTATAAATACCCTCATGATGTATTCAAGTAGTGCACTGGTAAGCACCAAGATAAAATCTTGGAAAGGCAGCTAAGTGGCTAGACAGATGGATTATGAGTTCAAAAAGTAGCTGGAATGCTAAAAGGAAGCTTGACCTTGAGGGAAATGAAGAACAAGTATGAACTGCACTACTAATAGATCAAATGTGTGCACAGTGCCAAACTTAATTCTAGAAAGGTATCACTTGTTGTCTAATGAGGGTTATTATAGGTACAACAAGGATTGAATGGGTTAGGACAAAGGATCTCAAACTGCAGTACATGCACTACTGTGGGGAGCAAGACTTCAAAGTCCTGTGGAGAGGAGAGTTGTTCTTGCTCCCGAATCTGATACCATTGCTTGCAACTGTCCGTGGTGACAGCTGCTGCGGATGGCTGTACTTGACAAAGTTTGCAGATGACAAGTTCAATAAACAACTGTTACCTGACTTTAACGAAACAATCAAAAGAGAAATGGTAGAACTTTGTCTTATTTCACAGAAATAAAATACCAGCAATTCTTTTACCACCCCAGCTGGCTCTGTAGTAAGCCAATTTCTGAAGGAAATCTGTGCATAAATAGTAGATATTTATGTTCCCATTTTCTTGTATTTGTTGTTCTGTGCATAAAGTTATCTGTCAGCACACAAGAGGATCTTATATTAAAAATATGAAAAAGCATTTAGTAATGAAATGCAAAGAACATATTTAATTTTCTGCAATAAGTATGCTATTCATGCCCATAATATGGTATTTGTTTTGTAACTTGTCTTAAAAGATCAGATCTGAAAGCCCAGAGGAAGAACTGTGTGGCTGAAAGTAGATGTTTTTTTGTTATTTTCACTCATTGGTCTAGTAAAATTCACTACTGTTCTTCCAAACCCTCGTAGCTATACCTTTAAACCATCACAGTTACAAAATAAAAATAAAACAAAAACAAAACAAAACAAAAACCACAACACCAAACCAAAAAAACCCACAACCATTAAAATTGTGCTATTTTATCTCATCTGTAAATTCACCTGTTTCTCATCTTTTAAACTCAAACATAAAGCTGTAGACTACGTTAACATTTCTGTTTAATGATAGCTGCCTTTATGCAGTATCATATGCATTAAACTTCCTTTTTCAACAGTGGCAGGGCTTGTTAATTTTTAAATAAGCTTTCGCCCTCTGAATATTCTCATGCCTTCTTCCAGTTCCACAGATTTATCAGCAGTGCTGATGGTGACAGAGCTGGTGATGCCATTCCTATCACAACTCCTGGCTCTAACAGATGAAAAAAGCAGCAACGTTTTTGCTCTGTCACTGCAGCAGCTTTTTTCTCCATCTATAAGGAGGTTTATTATATATTAAAAGTGTATATTCACAGCCCTGTGAAGAGATTTCATAAATTTGGCTCTGACAGTTCTATTCCAGCTCTTATCATCTACACCAAAGAAACTTTATTTAGGTGTGTTGGACATCTTTATAATTTCAATACTTGATAAACTGATGATATCTTACAGAAGTTTCCAGGAACTGATAAATAATATCCTATATAAAGAAAATACATAAATAATGCTGTAGTATTTTGTTTAAGGTGTAAACAAGATTAAAAGAAAGACACTCTCATATAGACAGAAATTTTAGTAGCTGTACATATTTATTCAAGGAAAAGGCTAAGAATATTGTGATTATTGGACAGGTATTGTAGTTATTTAAATGGGTAATTTGCAACTTCACAGTTAAAGTGTTTTTGCAGCTATAGATCCTGATCAGAAGAATGCATGGAGTGTTCTACAAATAGCAGCTTCTACAAAGAGAGGCTGCCGCAAATAGCCACAATTTGGCTTTTCCGTTCATTTGCAAAATAGTATTTCTAAACATACTTAGGCAAGTATGCAGAAACGACTGAAACTACATGAAACTTCCATTTGAAGATTCAGTGTTCATCGGGCTGGTAGCTTTTTTAGCTTTCAATTTGGTTAACAGCCAATGTGTTTTAGAAATCAAAGGGCAAATAAGGTGAAATCAATTTGTTTTAAAGACAGCATGAAGATAAATACCAGGACATCAGAATACTGTTTAGGCATTAAATAGCAGACTTTGTCCCAAGTCTCTGGTTCAACAGCATATTTATCCTTGCTGGAATTAAATCCCAGAAGCAGATGTCTCTAACAGGCAAGAGTCTGGTTGAAAGGGCTCTCACTGATCTCTTACTTGTCAAAGGCAGAGAAGGAATGATAATATGAAGGTATCAAAACAACACTGGTGATGGTAAAGGACTGCAGCTGGCATATGAAACTGTACTGTCCTTCATGGAAGAAACAGACAACCCACCAATGTGTTATAGTGATATAGACACCAACATCGATAGAGTGATTTGGGTAGATGGTTCTTTTTTTTTTTTGTTTCCCCTCATAATTTTGAATAGATTATTATGGATCACAAGTAAAAACTAGGTTATATGCTTTTGCTGGAACATTGACCCCAGCTGAATTTGACCCTGAGGACACCTTAAGAAAGGACTGAAACTGATATGAAAAAACATTTTTCCTATGAAGACCCTTTTCTGAGGAATTAATAGAATATTATTGTGCAATACTTAACATACAGCTTGCTTTTCTACCTCAAAACCCCTCAACATATGTTTCTACAGGTGGAGAAGAAATTCACTCAGGAAGTCTAGGTCTACATGTTCCTATAGCTTTGATGGAAAACAATGGGAGGTAAAAAGGAGAATATTCAAGTTCCTATTTTCCATACAGGTTTATTAACTTCTAAGACTGTTGCTTGAAGGGGGAAGAAAGGAGAGATTGATTTCTATATCTTTGTTGAAGCTGAGCCACTAAAAGTGATCAGCTCAAGAATCCTCAGGGCAAGTAGAGTGATCCTAAGAATCATCTTAATACAAATCTACTGGGTCGTGCACTTGCTTGGTTGAGATATCCCTTCTTTCCAGATTCTGACTCTGCCTTTGTAGCCTGTGATTATTGACTAGGATGTGTTTTCAGTGCACTGGAAGTACTCAGGCTTCCTGGATAGGCAGTAATTCAGATCCTGAAAATACCACCGGGTCAGGGTAAAGAATCCCTGCAGAAATAGCACCAGCAGTAGGTTATAAAAGTGGATCCTGGTTATTCCTAAAGAATTGAAGTAGAAGAGGTAGCTGCCCAAAATTCAGCCCAAATTATAGACTGAAGTGGAAGTTCTGCAAGAGTTTGGTGTTTACCAGATGCTTGTTCAGAATGCTGGTTTTGATCCTACTCTGAGACACATACATCTTCCCTAGTTCTGTCCAGGGAACCTGGGCCCCTGCCAGATTCAGTGGCAGCCATGCATAAAAATCTTTTGATTTTGAGAGTCACACATTTAAAAGTAGCATTGCTGTGTCTGCTACTGGATATACCTTCTGGATGGCTAGAACAGTGGGACAGAGTAAATGAATTGTAGGGAAGGAAAGTTCATTCTCACTGTTCATTCAAGCTAGACGTTTAGTGCAGACCTCCTTTTCCTTTTTCCGTGTGTTCTTCCTTTTCAACCTCTGGCAATGAATTTGTAAAATGGCAGAAAATACAAGTGCAATCATTACCAAAGACATCCAGTATAAAATTGTTTACTATTGAAATTTCAAGGAAGTTACTATTCTGAATTATATTTACATATTTGGAGCTTTTTGTCCAGTTTTCACACTAACTTATAAATGACATAATGTTACAGAACTTGTTTCATCACAGAGGTGGAATAAAAATATTTAACATACTCTTGTGATTTAGTATGGGAAGTCAGTACAAACATAATTTATTTACAAATAAAATAAATGAGAGACATGGTTATAATATTAAATGGAGAACAGCCTTCACTTGGGACAAGGGCAAGGACACTTGGATTTTCAGGGAAAAAATGTGGGTTATAATAAGGCAGCTGGTTTCATGTATTTTCTAAACATTAATTCTGTATTAAAAATTACATTCTAGGTTGCTACTAATCCCTGAAGGAATAGTTTGAAGCAACAGAAGACAACACAGAGAGGGAGAAAGGCAGTTTGAAAACAAAGATGGAGTAAATCTCTAATGTTAACAGTCAAAGATGTGCTACGAGTCTGGGTGCTCCCATCTGGATAGTGTCTTTTCAGAACTCTCAAAATCATCACTACAAAAGTCCCTACAGGTAGTGCTGATATCAGAGCTCCTTTGTGCTTCTTTGCCAAAACATAGCAGAAAAGAATGTCAATAACTGCTGGAGTTACCGCTATACAGAGACACCAACAGTCCAGAATCAGATGGATTAGTTTTACCTACTTCTGTAGAAAATAACCTGCAAAAGTTAGTCTTCTGAGCTAGAAATACAATATCTGTTTATAGAGTAGAAATGCAGGAAGAAAGAATGAATGACCTGAAAAGTTTAAAAGTCACAGATTTACTTTCATTATTATATTTTGCAGTGGGTTTTAAAAATACCATCTTGGGTCAAAATCTGTGTTTGTGAAACAATGTTCTGTTGCCATATCCTTTACAAAGTAGTTTGTCCGGCAAGGAAAGGCTCCTGAACATTGCTCTAAAATGGAAGAGAGAGGTGGAAAATAATAAACAGATAAATGGACCTTGTGATAACTTCAAAAAACCAAAAATCGGAGGACGTGCTTTATAGAAAGAGAAGGACAATGAACATTACTGGAGGTGCTGTTTGACTAAAAGATAAAAAGAGCGATAAAAAATTAACAAAATTTCTGGCAGGTTCTGTCAGTAAGTGAGGAATCTGGATTCACTTCCTAGCAGGTTTAAATATTTTCATTTTAGAAACCTGTTCAGGGCATGCAAAAGAACCAGATTTATGTAATTGGCTTGAAAATATGATTGATGTAGCTCTTTGAACTCAAGAGCTTGTGAGGAGAAAGGGAAGAGAAAGCTGTTGCCAGAACATGAATCTCAGTTGACTGGTAGCTCTAATAATGGCCAAGAATTAAAAGATTAGTCTAAAGGACTTGATAATTAAAAAGAAAAATGTGATGTTTCACTAATCAATGGGAAACACAGAATGTCTTAGAGAAGCAGAGCATGACAGTAGGTGTCTTGCTGATACAGATTTGTATCTCGTGTTTGAATCTGTCACCAGAATATAAAATTATTAAAGATCTGTTGTAAATGTGTCTTCTCTAAAACAGAAATATCAATATATGGACTTTTGGTTAATGCTTCAGTTTAATGACTAATATTATAAAATAGTTTTATAGCACTGGGCAAAAGCAAAGCTTTTTGGTTGTATGCCAGTGATGCCATAACCTTGGCAATTCGTTTGAAATGTATCTAGGTAACATTGCTTGACAAAAATCTGCTTTGCATTTGTATTAATCTCCCTTCACATCCATTCAGACACAGTGGTGGCCTGGTGACTGTACTTGTAAAACACAAAACTTTCCTAATGACAGCTCCAGAAACATAGATCTTTACATGCAAATAAGAAAAAAAAGCCACCCATCTTAATTTTTTCTGTCAATCAAAATCTTCATAATTATAAAGCAAGTTCTAAAGGAACAGATCTATTTCTCTACATATTTTCTAGAGAATTCTATATTCCTTATAGAATTTCATGTGTAGCTTAAAGACCAATTGGGAAAGTTAGCTCTGGTATTAACTGACTTGATACTGACTTGTAAAAGGTTCTTGTCACAGCAAATGCTCAAAAAGCGATTAGTGTCAGTATATCCACTTTTCATCATATATCACGTAAAGGACATCATTAGATTTTTTCATGATAAATTGAAAACCTGTTTTTTATCTGTCTCTGAAATTGGTAAGTATTTGTTATTAGATTAATAACTGGTGTCCCAAAAGATAACATTTTTTGTGCTGACTGAGTGCCAAACAGTGGGAAAAATCCAAACCACAAAACACTAATCAAAAAATCCAACAAAAATAATCCTTGTCTTAGTTCAGGTGTCATCAAATGGTTACGATGATGTGAACAGTCATGAACTGATATGGCTGTCAAGTTGAGAAAGAGTGAACTTAAGTGTGATAACATGGCTTAATTTTTATTTCTTGGATTTTCCAGAGGCTTCTGTATGTTGGACAGTCATTTCCTATAGTGAGGACACTCTTATTTTAGGCTCTGCAGAGTTCTGTTTTATTTTCCCTTCATTAATCAATTAATGAAGCTACAAAAATAGCAGGGGAAGAAGCAGAAATTACAGTTTCTTCAATGCAAGGAAGACAGTGATTATTGTCTTTGTCTATGGAGTACTCCAACTCAGTGATCCTCCTGTTTATAGTTGTGTTTGGGATACAGTTAAAAGCCAGCTGCTTATAGTTCAATGAGACAAAAGAGAAATGGGTTCAATGGGCAAGATAGGGATGTTACGGAGTCTTCCTCCTTAGAGATATTTTAAGAAGTTTGGCTGTGGTCCTATGCAGCTGGCTCTAGGTACCCCTGCTTGAGAAAGGGTGTCCTGGTCCCAGACAGTAATGAGCTGCTCTCCTGGTTCCAGTCTATGAGATTTTGTTTCATTCCATAATACATCAAGCTGAGTGGTCACTGTTACCCCCGTACCATGGGTATTGAGAGGGTGACTGTGGAAAGCTTGCAGAGGCTCAGCCCAGAAGGTATGTGGGGATCAGCCAGCAGCGCGTTTTTTTGCCGACATTGCGTTTTGGACTTTTGTCGGCAGTGCGGGTCTTTTTCCTCGGCAGCGCTGTCTTTCTTTGGACCTCGTGGCAGGTGATTAGCAGAGAAGTAACGTCTTTTGTCAGGGAAATTGCTCTGGGAAGGGGGGGTTGAATTTTTCTTTCCCCCTGCTCCTGGCTCCCAGGCTCAGGGAAGGGGTCTTTTTCCCCTCCACTTTTTGGGCTCAGGGTTTTGGATTTATTTTTGCTTGCTGTTCTGGAGCCTGGCTGTGTCCGTCCACAGATGGTGAGGTTCTGTATCGTTTTTTCTAATTTTTTGTTCTTTTAATTACTTATTAGCAGTAGTACTGTTGACAAAAACACAAGTTTCATTTATATAATTAAACAGTTTTTATCTCAACTTTTATGAGCCCCTCTTGTTTTTCCTCTGACCCTTCCTCACTGGGAGTATGGCAGGGGGGTGAAGTGGTAGAGCGACTGGTGGTGTTTAATTGCCAGAGAGGGCTAAACCACGACAAAAGGGTTGAACCAGTTGATCTTCAGAGGTCCCTTCCAACCTCAACCTTTTGGTGATTCTATAATAAAGCAACAGAAATATATCACAAAGGCTGAATACCTCCACCAGATTCCCCCTCACTTTCATCGCTAGTATTTGAAAATCAGATTTCTGTCAAACTTCACAATTACTGTTGGAAGATAGCTATGGCAGCTTTACTGATTTGTATTTGGCTAGGATGATGTGACCTCTTTTCTGGAATCTTTTCATTGCAACAGTGTTTCTTGGTTTTGTCATCTGTCTAGCTTATTAAAGTGTTCCCTACTTGATTTCAAGCCAATTGGAGTCATTTGGAAAAGAAAGCCTATATGAAATACAACAATTTGCTTATTAAGGAAGATATCATGCATGTATGTGCACATCATACACAGAATGGCTTTTATTCTCTTTTTTTTTTTTTTTTTAGTGATTCTCTTACCTATGGACAAATAAGTAAAACTGAGATGTTGTTACAGTGTAAAGCTTGACATAACTTTGGTGATACTAAAAGAAAGAAACCTCATTAAAAGTCTTTGGTAAAATGGCATCTCTGAAGATCATTTGGGTATGATACTAGTCCCTGTCTCTCTGCTCCAGGTTAGAAGCAAATCGTATCTGCAAGTAAGTCAAGAAGCATTTGAGAAAGCTAAATATTGTCTGAATGCCATTTGTGGCTTAGGCAATACAAAGTACCTGTTTTTACACTTCTTCCTTTTACTTTAAGCTGTGTTCAGTCACTTTGCACAAAGCTGACATGACTGATGGCTAATTTTCAGGCAAAGCAAAATGCTAGTTTAAGATGAGAAGAATGAAGCAATTTAAATAATACCATTTTTCCAGGATTTCTTTCACAAATCTGTGACTTATGCTTTCAGTGTTACAAATATTATCAAAGACTTGCCTGACCATAAAGTTGTTCCTATGAGTCTCATCTCACTCCTAAATAAATGCAATGAACACATAGCCCTGTACAGAGTTTATTACTATCATAGGCAAAAAGCCAAAATTAAAGAACAGTAACTGAGTCTAGAACTAGAACTATGCCCTTCTGTTGGCAACACCTGGGGATCATGTGAAGGAAGGAAGGAAGGAAGGAAGGAAGGAAGGAAGGAAGGAAGGAAGGAAGGAAGGAAGGAAGGAAGGAAGGAAGGAAGGAAGGAAGGAAGGAAGGAAGGAAGGAAGGAAGGAAGGAAGGAAGGAAGGAAGGAAGGAAGGAAGGAAGGAAGGAAGGAATAGGCCTATGAGAAAAGAATATAAGCAAAAAATAACCCCCCAAAACCCAAGCCCCAAGACTCAAACCTAATTAATTTTTCTTTTTTTTTTTCTGATATAAATTTAGACACTGTCATGATGCTTCATATTAAATAAGTTGAATTAGTAATTTGATTTTACATGCAAGCAATTAATCTGTAGTTTAGATATATCCATGGAACACTTTCAAATATTTGCATCTTTTACATTTATGTTTGATTAAATAGGTTTTTTAATTGAAATCCAATAACATTCAGTCAACAGATTTTGAAATATTAAACACAAATGGTATATGACTGCACAATGGAAAGCAAAATCAGTAAGTTTTTCAAGCAAGGTTATATAATTCTGGTTTGTAAATTTTCTGTACTGACACTAATATTTTAAAATCTATTTATAGGAATTAGTACCTTAGATATCTACCTTGTCAAATCAGGGTGAAGCTTATCTGATTTAGCTCCAGCCTTGGTACATCATTCTTTGAGACAATGTGTTACTGTTATGCTTTGTCGTTTCTTGCATAAAAAAGAAAATGTAGATTTTAGAAAATATCAGTTGATACAAATCACAATTAATTGTGAAATATGCAACAGATGGTGAAACTTATAATCATTCTATCAGACTAATAGTATACTGTCTGCATTTCGGAATTTGCTTTTCCCAAAAGATGCTGTTGGGCTGAAGCCATATTGACAGCTGGTATGTTCCTAATGTAGTTAGTTTGATATACCTCATCTATTAAATCCCGTGCATTTTCCAAAATAACAGATGACAAGTGCAATTGACCACCTGGGAAAAGGCATCTTCAGTAGAAAGCTTAAAATTTTCTCTTTTTTCTCTTTTGTGATTGTAGAGATATACACAACTTTTCTATTTTGGGTGACATTATAAACTACTAGCATTCTATTTGCCTTCCAAAAGTATGGTATTTTTTCTACACACATAATGATAAAAAATAATCTTGGGACATCTAACAGATGCTATAACTATCACGCTTTTAGAAAACTATGACATGCTTTTCAGCTTCTCTCTTCAAATGTGGTATTTAGGAATCATGTTGCAGAGATCCTAAATTGAATTATCAGTCTCAGGAAGTATTGCTGTAAAGTGAGTACAGAATGTATCATACAGGAAGCTGTATAAGATATAGCTATTTAAAAGAACCAACATTTTTCTCTCAGGTAATGTACAGTGATATACTTACTGAAGAACTTTTTATGCCGAATGAAAAGCATGTTATTGATGATTCTGTTATTAAAATGAGTCAGAATCGCCTATAGTTTTGAAAACATGCAAAGTAAAGTTTTCATATATTGTACATAATTTAAACTTACTGATATTCAAAATGCTTTATATTGTGAAAAGAAGTCACTTTCAAGGGTTGGTTCAGTCCATTTTAAAGTACCAACTCTACTGATGATGTATTTCTAAGTCTTGATATTATTTTGTCTTTATGCACATCTACAATGATCCTATGTAATGATTAATTCATAAGGCTATTACCTCCAAGGTGCAAGTCTCTACTACTCAGCTTCTTTAGCTATTTGCATTATACGGCCAGCATAATTATTTTTTGGAAGGACTTAGGAAAATGCACAAGACATTTGACTGGTATAATACATTTCAAGAAATAATTGTTTCACCAGAGCAACTCCTAGTGAGCTGCTGGCTCTTGTAGGGTATAGTGGACCCGAGTATACACTCCTCTTTCTCAGGACCAGAGCCAAAGCATGCTATCCACCATACTTATTCTTCAGGGAGTTACCTGAAGGTAGGCAGAGCATTAATCTAGGAACACCAGTGGTAAGGCACACTGCCAGGGGCAGGATTGTGAGTTGCAACTGGACATGAGTGGGGAAGATCATCTTGAATTATGGGATTGGAATAGCTAGCGGGTTTTTTTAAGTGGAAAAGCTACTTCAATAAGTGGTAGTTGGTCTGAGGACACCTAACTAATAATGATGAAAAGAAAGACTGTGCATGAATTGATATATCACTCCTGTAGTGGTCTGTTTATTTTCATTCTGGAGGGTCAGTCAGAGTTGGTGTTGGTGAAATGGAAAGAAAGATTATCTGGTGAATTCCACTTGAATTTTAGAATGAGATATTATGCTAAGGAAGAACAAAGTCTATAAGAAAGGTTATGGGGTAGGGAAGGGTTGTTTTGTTATTTAGAACTCACTTTCATTATTGTATCTCAGAATGCAGTTTGTAATGGATAGTACAAGAACAGAGGGAAAAAAGAAGGAAGGAGTATTAGAACTGCAACAATCCAGTAACAGAGAAAATAAAGAAAACAAATGGTAAACTCATGAAATTATAGATTTTTACATAACTAAAGTGCCAAGAAGTCATTTTAGAGAAGTATTATTAAAATTAATGCAATAAAAATGGTGATATTCCTTTTTTATACAGTCACTCTTCTGGAACCTTTGCTTTACTAGAACCAAGAGGTCCAACACTAAGTGATGAAAACCTGTTTTGGGTAGAGGTTGGGCAGAGCATTTGCAGAGAGGCAGAGACCTACTCAGTAATCTGACTTCAAAGAAATGTAATGAAGAAGTTTAACCTACTACTATTTACAGGAGAGCAATCAACTTCTTAGCAAAATTCCCTATATTGGGAATATATGGTGGGTTGTCTTGGGTTTTGTTTGCTTTTCTTTCCTTTTTCTTCTTTTCCAACCACATGATAAACAGAACCATAACACTTCATATGTATTCAAGAGGAACTTAAGACTACATATCTTAGCCTTTTAACCATGTGTTGATGTCTAAAAACTTCCACAGATAGAATAGAAAGAAACTACTTCTTTGCTGAGACCACAAGTTCTTCTCCCAATAGCAATGGCTTGTGATGGAGGGAGATAGAAGAGGTTAATAGAAAAGTCACTTTTAGCTTTTTCTAGCTCCCATAGTTAGTCCTAAAAAGGATTATAGTAATGAGGCTGATGTTTAATAAATATTTAATTTTAAAATTAGTTGGACCACCTACAGTGAGAAAAATGGTCTGAGCGCCCAGAGGATAAGCAATTCTCAAATAAGTGAGAAGGCCAAGTTGAATTACATCCTCTGAATTAGGTCATCACCACAAATGACCTACTCGTTCTGTCTCTAAACTGCTTCAGAACTGTATCTTGTACTTGAGAAATCTTGTCAAAACCAACATGAGGCTGAAAAAAAAATCAAAACCAATAAATGGATTTTTTCTTCTACCTTTTTTTTTTTTTTTTTTTTTTTTTAAATCTGTGTAGACGTATTGTTTATATTCTAGAGACTTTCAAGGACCAGGCTCTGCTCTTAAACTGGTCTCTTCGTAATGTTACTATGGAATTATTGCCAAATATAGCAAAAAAACATAAAAAGCTTGATAATGAAGATCTTATGCTATCAAAAGTTTACCCACTAAAGTAATCCTAGTTTTCCAAGAGGTGATTTATGTATTTAAATACCAATAAGAGTAAGAACAGTATAATGTGGTCCTGAGTAACTTTGCACATTATTTTTTTACAAAACAGCACCTGTTCCCTTTTGTGAATATTTCCTTAACCTTGACCCAAGCCATGTCGACACAGAACCAGAAGTCATATGACATTATTTGATGGGTATTGAACAGATATGCTCATTTCTTTTACATCTCCCTTGACAAAGACTGTGGTAAAACTGCCTGACTAATTTCTCAGTGTCATGCTTTCTTCCCTCCATTCTCTGCAGCATTATGCAGTACTCTTACACTAAAGCAATGGTTTGAAATATAATTTTTCTCCCAAGGGATATCTTTGTTAAAGGGCAGAAATCTGTTTTACTACTTCCTATCATTATCTACATTGACTAATACAATGAAACTTATTATGGAAGGTGGGGATGAGGTGGTGTGCTTCAAGTCAAATGTTTCATGTATTTCTCTTTTAATTTACAAAATTTTCTTACAAAGGGTAAAAATATCCAACAAACGCTGGAAAATATTTTTGAAATATCATTGTAGTGCTGTCATATACAACTTCTTAATAAATACGACTGTCATCTTCCAAACAAAGGATAATTCTTTCTTAACTATGTATTTTATTAACAGACTAATATTAAAAGTTATTAACAAAATGTACTCTTTTTCTTCTTACAATATTTTTTTCATTATCCACTGTCCTTGTAGAATACATATCCCCACAGATTCTGTTTATGCAAAATAACATATTTATTTTTTAGTATAGCACTTTTTCAGAAATCATTTTCTAGAAAAGTAAAAAATCAGAGCAAATTCTGCATGACAGTTATCAAAATGATACTGCTTCTGCTCTCACTTACATCCATTCAATATTAGCAACTTATACTAGTGAAGATAAGTATAAAATAAGAACAATTCTGCTGAAGTAGAATTGAAAAAAACCCACCAAAACCCTAAAAAACCTAAAAATGGAGAAGGGTTGGAATCCAAACCACAGTCACCTAGGATTAATAACCTAATATAGTAAGGAGTGCTCAGGCATTATGGATGCACTCATATAATACAGTGAAGACTGCCAATATGTGAATCTATGTAGATGAATGATGAAAAACACTTATGCATTAGTGCTGCCACCTCCCTAAGTATAAACAGAATTCAGCAGTTTTATGAGTAGAGACTCTAATAAGTTCTTCAGTTTGTACCATCTGATATTCCCAACCAGCCAGCCAAGTGAATCACAACTACATAGTTATTACTGCTGTTGTGATGAAGTGGGTATGGAAAAAGGCAGAATGAGGAAACATGTAATAGTTATACTTTTATGTCTGGCAATAGGCACTCAAATACTTTAATGAGAAATTTAGGATACAAACTTGGATGGATGGATTCTTAGATAGATCAACTGTTATTTATCTCTGTCTGAAACATAGCTTATTGTGATGAAAATTAAAGTTAAAATGTATGCATTCTCCCACTGGGTGAATTTTAGAAAAATATAAGTATTCAAACAAGCAGGAGGAAAAAAAAAAGGAAAAAAAAGGCTTATTTTTCTATTTAAAGTCTGTTTCTTTTCCCTCTGGCATAATGCCACCACTGCAAAGTAGGCATAATAGAAATCTGCATATATTACAGGAGTACATTTGGAATCTTTATTTAAATCTTAATCAACCTGTTTCCTTATGAAAAAACAAATTGGTCCTAATGTTCCTCTGAATTGCTTCAGGTTTTCTGATTTTGCTTTTCTGATTTCCTATGGCAAGTTTAATATTTGGCTTTTTTTGTTTTGTTTAGGGTTTTTTTGGGGGGTAGGGGTGTTGTTTTATTTGTTTGTTTTCCATAGGAAACGCTCACAAGTGTTATGTGATGATCTTAATGGGATTGCATCAGGTTTAAAGCCAGAGTACTTCAACATAATGTGGATTGTTTTCAGTGCCTTTTCTAATGAAAGCAGAAGGAAAAGGATATTGGACGTCCTTCAATAAGTCACCCCTAAGCTCTCTACATATAGTAGCAAGAATCTGATTGGCAGTTTTAATCACAGAGCTACTTAGGGATATATCACAGCATGCTTTCCTAGCTCTTTTACAATTTTTGCCTAGGTTTGTGCTCCTGGCCATTGTCAATGACTGATTTTCAATACACCACAGCAAGGGAGCTGCTCTATCACAAATGAAGCCCCAGTTCAGAATCAGGTTGTCTGTGTACAATTAAGTATTATATTCTTCTTGACATGAGGAATGATGAAATGGCTTCATCCATTCCACCTGTCTGCAATCCCTACTGATTATCAGAAGTGACTAATGTCAGACATGCTTGATTAGCATCATCCTTATTTTAAGAATGGAAACAGGTGAGGGGGATGTACCCTCAGATAGTTGAAGGGGAAATAAAAATCATAACTGTTCAGTAGTGGTAACTTGTGACCAAGGAATCATCTGGCATGGAGAGAAGGCCCAGCCACAAAAAGAATTAAACTGGCTGGAAGAAGGTAAACCAGAAACAGAATGATTTCCTGTAGGGAGCGAAGTTTCTCTTGGTCATGATATAAGAAATGGTCACAGCATTGGCTTGTTGCCATTCTGGAACACAAACGCTCAGGGGCCACCTTTGAGCAGCAGAGGTGGGGATGGGGGATGGACCCAATGCCAAGATGGGTGCCCCACGTAAACACTGACAGGACCAATGTTGGTGCAAGTGTACATAAGAAATATATATATCTATAAGGAATATAATGAATCGTCTTGTGATGTGCCTCCACAAGCTCTTTGTAGAACTGCTTGTGGCCGTTAGACTGTCAGATGCATTGTTCATTTTTTATTAATATGTATGTATTTAAGCAAAAACATGTTTTTAATTCACCTCGAGGAGTACAATACAAATTCCTGAACATACTCTTAGCTATTAAGAGATTCATTTTCCTTAAATAAATAACTGGAATCAGCTTTACTTATGGCTCCTCTGCCAGAGGTTACTATGATGACAACAATCAGCAGAGGAGGATTTGATCTCCCCCTTCAACCACTTCAATTTAGTGCAGATTTTTTTAATTATACGGAGAAATCTGCCTTTCTATAGGTACAGACAAGTCCCTGTAGTGCTGAGTTTGGAATCTCTGAAGAAAAAAGAAGCAATTCCACATAATTCTCATTTAATATCCTTCACATGACCTACATACACATACTTTGTGCAAACAAGAGTGAAATATTAGTTTCATTACAGGATAAATACTCTAGGCTGATTAGGAAGCCAAAGGTTTTCCTTAGGTATCTGAATAGAGAAAAATTGCACTGACTACCAATACACATCCCCACAAGCAAATTAAAAAAAAAACCCAAAACCAAAAAAACCACCAAAGCTTCTGTAGATCTTCTAACCGATTTCAAACTTCATGTATGTTATCTACTTATAAATCCTTCCATAATTTATTATTTTTCTCACATTTATTCCAAAGCATAGGTCTCCACCATTTTTAAGGAAAGGAAATAATACCCAGAACTAAAATGCAAATAAAGATTTTAAATTAGCAAAAGCCAAAAACAAAGGGAAAAAAGTCTCTCGATGTGTTTCTGTGAGAGAGGTATGTTTCATTTGATACACACACCCCCAATTCACACACAGCCCTGACTGCAGCCCAAGAATACCCTGCAAGTGCTGCTCAGGCTGGACATTTGCACTGTGAAGTGTCAAATAGGAGAGTGTTTCATTTGGTATTGTGAAAATCTTCAGAGGTACCAATTCACCATGCTCAGAAGTGACGTAAAGAAAAAAATCTTATCTTCTTATTCTTATTCTACCTCTCTCTCTTCTCTAATCCCCTCTAATCCACTCAAAAAAATTATCAGCTAGGATTTTGCCTGTGTCAAGTTTTTGAACTGAGGGTGGTTTTACTCTAGCTTTGTTCTCAGAAGCGTGACAGCCCTTGGATCACTTTTGCAACTGGAATTGAAGTTTTTCCCCACTCTCGTAACTCAGAGAGAATTGCAAAAGGATTTTGGATTAAAGCCACAGAAGGACTTTATCACCCAAATCTTGCCTTATCATTTCAGGAAGGTTTTGAGTCAGATGCTGTCTGACCCATAGATGTCTTGAAGCATATAAGACTTAAAATTACTTACATGGCTAAGGTCTTGCTGGTTAGGGTCTAAACCCCAAGGTGATGATTGAGCATTGCTACAGTAACAGAAACTGTCCCCTAGATCTCATACAGAAAGAGCACGACAAACTGCAGCTTTTGGCACTGTAAATATCATCTATGAAAATGCATGAATATTAAACATGTGTTTTGAAAGAATTTCTTAAAATACTAAATCCAGTTTTCTCCTGTCATAGTTAACTATCTGATTTATAAACATTACTTTAAATAAGCTGGATTTCTTCCTGCCACTTCCTCGGACCTCACTTGCTGGTGATTAGGAGCCTTCTTTTAATTTCCTGGATAAGTTTCCTCTTGGAAAATTTATACCTACCTCATTATACCTCATTTGCCAGCATGAATTAGCTCTTTGGTGTCCTTGTGCATTTGCAAATAGTAACATTATCTCAGCCTTTTATTCCTCTTTTCAACAAAAGGTGTTCCTAGACTGTATATTTGATTCAGGCATGAGCCCAAGGGCTTTACCTTTACCTCAGTCTGAAACACTAACGTGAAATCCTTACAGCTCAGAGGCACTGACTATGCTTTGCTGTGTTGTAGCCTCCTCTGTGCCATGCTGGGGATCCTGTTGATAAACGCGTAGACAGAATGGTGAATAATTAAGCAAACTATGATTGAGGGCTGTTTAAAGAACTGTTGTTCTTGAGCCATCTGTTTAAGCAGCTGTTAATTACCCCAGCATCATGCCATTCATGGTCAGACACAAGTTGCAGTGAAAAGGCAGTGCTGTTCATTGCACCCTACCAGCTATGGAGAAGAGGAACATTCCCATGGGGTCTTATTTTAGAAGGTTCTATTAATATTTTCTTTCAGGTTGAGACTGCAGACCACTGGTATAATTAGTCTTGCTATAGTCATGCAAAATTTAATATTGATACATGGCTGGCTCCACCAATGTCTATCAGCTGGAAGGAAATTAGCACTGGTCTGAGCTGTGGGAAACAGCTGATAACAGCTCCTGCATGCAAACAGGTGGTCTTTAATTGCACACAAACTAGAGCAAAAAAACCCATACTCTCACAGGTGTTCATTGGAAGTAAGCCATAGTGATTTCTGCTTTCAGATGGGAGGTGAGAGGCCCTGTGTCTAGTATTTGTCATTAAGTGCTTCAACCCTGGAGTTAACTCATCTGACTGCAGCTAAAAGGAGGCTGCTGCCTTTCAGAGAGTCTCGCAACAGCCGCTTCCTAGCAAACCTGGGTACTTGATGGTGTTCTCACTTAGATTCAAAGGCCCAGGAACTTTACCAAGCCAGTATGTTTGGTTCTGTTCTTGATCACTGCAGCTGTGGGACGGTCTTGCCCTTGATCCAGGCTGCAGTCATTTTCCCAAACTACTTGGTGGGTCAAAACCCATGCAGAGTATTATAGAAATGATTCATGCTACATACAATGAAATTAATAATTCTTTATTTCAGTAAGAAAAGCCTAGTCTGACAAATTGTAGAATCATGTTTCCACTTTTATTATGTCACAGTGGCATCCTGTAGACTTTCAATGACTAATATTTGTAGACTTTTCTACTTCTCAGCAGTTTCCAGCTAATGAGTCCACAGCTTCTTGACAAAATTCTTCTCATCAGTCCCTAAAAGGAAGACATTGTAGTCTTCAGTGTTTGTTTCTATTCCATTTCTGTTTCTTCAGTTTTCAGCTAAAATAATTCTACCTCCCAGTGTAACCTACCAGAAAATTTTATCAACATGTACCTAAACTTTGTGCCAAGGAAATTAAAAAGAAGGACCGATAGCATCACTGCATGGCTATTTCTTAAGGATCTCTATAGCTAGGAGATTTGACTTTGCCATTGCCAATGGAAAAAATAATGTCCTTGACCCAGCAGTGCAAGGACTCAGCCTCTCCTTGGCCTAAGCTGGGTATCAGTGTTTTAACCCCTGCATGGAATCCCAGTGACTGCTGCCTCCCCTGCTCCAGCTTCATCTCTGAAGATGGCCCTGATGGGAAGGGGTAACACACATGCCTCCCCACCCTCACTGACAGTCACTGCCTGACAAACAATAGCCCTTTGTGTGCATAGGGTTGGAGGGGTGTGAGGTTGTGTGAGCCACTGCCAGGCTGCAGTGGGAGAAGGAAGTGGGCTGTGATGAAAAAACTTAGAAAAATAAACCCAAGAAAAGACCAAGTCTGAGTAGGAGGAATCTCCTCTAGCATGATTTTATGTGGAGACCTCTGGATGCTGAAAAGTTTCTACATGCCTCCTCCCCCAGTTAAACCCATCCTTCTTAGGACATAGATGAGGGTGAATAAAACACCAGAGGAAAGTGATAAATACTGGGAAGCTTGTAATGTAAAATAACTTCTACCTTTAGTATTACCAATACTGTTGTATGGATTAGAAAATTTGGACAGTGAGTATTAGAATCATTATAGCTGGACTAACAAAACCGTTTATTACATTTTGGCTACACTGCTAAAACTTTTAAGCAGACTGAAAATGGATTCTCAGCTTCACATATATGCTGTTGCCATGGTTTAACTCCAGGTGGCAACTAATCACCACACAGCCACTCGCTCACTCCCCCCATAGTGGGATGGGGAAGAGAAGCAGAAGAGTAAAAGTGAGAAAACTCATGGATTGAGACAAAGACAGTTTAATAGGTAAAGCAAAAGGCACACACACAAGTAAAATAAAACAAGGAATTCATCCATTACTCCCTATCAGCAGGCAGGTGTTCAGCCATGCCCAGGAAAGCAGGGCTCCATCATGCACAATGGTTACTTGTGAAGACAAATGCCATCACTCTTAATGTCCACCCCTTCCTTCTTCTTCCCCCAGATTTATATGCTGAGCATGACATCATATGGTATGGAACATTCCTTTGGTCAGGGTCAGCTGTCTTGGCTATGTCCCCTCACAACTGCTTGTGCACCCTTAGCCTAATCTCTGGTGGCGCTGTGTAAGAGGCAGAAAAAGCCGTTACTCTGTGTAAGCACTGCTCAGCAGTAACTAAAACATCCCTGTTGATAAAACATTATCAACCTTGTTTCCAGCACAAATCCAAAGCATAGCCTCACAGTAAATAATATGAAGAAAATTAACTCTACCCCAGCCAAACCCAGCACAGCTGTGTCCCTCTTTTTTGTCCATAACAAAATTTTAACTGTTAAAACTTTACTAGGTTTCTTGTCAGTTTAGTAGTTCTCTTTCAGTATGGTGTATGCATGAATAGTCTTCAGCTAATTCTCTCCCTAAAGTCATTTTCTCTTTCAGTCCTTTCCTGCAGTTCACTTAGCTTTTCCTGTGTGACAAGTGTTTATCTGAAATCCAGACTGATTAAATCTGCTGTTTTCCTTTATCTAAAAAAAAAAGGTCAGTGGTGCCCTTCAAAGATGGATGAAATTGTTCAGGTGTGATCCACATTCACTAACCTTCATGTAATTTTTTTTTTTTATGTCTTCAAAAAGATCAAATCTTTTGTTAAGCAGGAGCATACAACTCAAGAAAGTAATCAAGCCACAAAAAACTTTGACTTATTAGCTCTGAGTATGTCTCTATTCCTTCTTTATCATTAGTGTCCTCCAAACTCTCCCAGACTTGGTCATGTCTTTACACTTCAGATCCTTCTGGGATTAACTCTGCTTGGCCTTCATACTTCTTTTAGTGCCTGAAAGACAGCAAATAGGGAAAAATGGAAAGTGTAGAAGGAAATGCAAACAATATATGTAACATTTTTTCCCCAGAACTTGCATGTTTAATGGAAAAACTGCTCAGTCCACATAGTTTAGTACAATCAGCACAAAAGCAATTTGTTGTTTATTAGCAATATGCAATAAGCAGTGAGTGGATTTGCCTGACCTTTTACAAATTTTTTTCCTTGTTTTTAAGTCGAAAGTTTGTATCTCTTTGTAATTCCTTGGTTAATGTTTAATATAGCTGATGGTCAATTTCCTTTTTAATTCTAACTGTTTGGGTCAAATGTCCTCTCAGACAGTATTACATATTTGATTTACACACGTCTTAAGTTGCCGTTTCTATCTTACCAGTTGCTGTTATCGAGGCCATCTGCCAAGGGTGAGTTCTGTGTTCTTTCCATACTCAACTGGAAAATCCATAGCCCCCAGCCAAATAGTAAATGCTACCCATCAGCCCCCTACATTAAATGCAGCAGACTGCAGGTCACATCTAGCCTACTTTACTACCAGGGGCAGACTGAATTTTCTGGTGTTTCTTAAATGTAGGTGGCATATATGCTATTCTACAATCATACAGCACTTTCCCTGATTCAGCAGACATATTAAAGACCATTGCTTGCTAGACCTGTGATTGTACCAATTCTTACAATACAATATGATTGAGATTGTCCAGTCCCTCTATTGAAATATATTTAAAAAAACTTTAAATTCTGATTATATATGTGATAATATTTTTTTGTGTGTGTGTATGGGCTCAATTGCACACTTGTCTTCGTTATGTTGTTCTCCTTAATAAAATCTGAGACAAAGTTTTTGGGTTATCTTCAGACAGCATAGAGGCAGACTATCATTACTACCTAGCTTATCTTCACAACATTCCACCCTCATTTGATAGCAAACCCAATTCTTTTATCCTCATTTTCTTAGGAGAATAAATGACAAACATGCAGTATTATTATTGCTTTTGCAAAAAGTTGTTTCCATTCTGTTCAAGCCTATCATTATTTCTATTTTTGTACTCTCTAAGAGTATTTTTTGATAAATCCTTTTTTCCAGTTTCTTACAGTCTCTCAGCTTACTCCTGATATTTGATTTGAATTGGTGAAATATCTAACAACTAATATGTTGTGTCTAATGTTACTAATATGTGATGTAAAGACTAAACATAGAAAAAATTTGGAAGGGTTTTAAAAGTTATAAAATTTTTATTTTTTATGATATTGTAATTAAGGTGAAAAATGACATTCATAACTATTATTTTCTGTTTAGTACATTTTAATACATTCACTTTTCTGTTACTTTTGATATTAATATTATTGTTACAAAGAGCATTCTTCTATATACGCATTTAGGACGAGTAGCATTCAAAATGAACTGCCATATATTACTGCACATTGGAAAAGAGAGAAGTAAATGGTCATTCAGAAACCTCTGTGTATATCAAGATTTTTTTTTTTTTAACAGAGAAAAAACCTCATGCAGTGTGTCTTACCAAAGTTATACAACAAACTTGCAGAAAAGCCAACAACGGAGACTCAAACCCTTGAGCTTCTCTTTTATTCATTTCTCTTGCAACAGTGAAGCTTCCAGTTTCTTTTCTAAGCTTACTCGTATAGATAGAAAATAGGATTATCTATTGGTGGACTTAGTGAAGGTTGTAGAGACAGATGCCATAGCCAGGGGAGAGCAATTGCAAAGCAAAGTTTCAGACACTAAGAAAGTTTCAGACTGAAATAGTAGGAGATTAAAGAGGAAAGTTCCCTCCGGTTTGTATGCATTAGTAACACCAACAAAGCTAAACGATACTTGGGCTGATGCAATTCGTTTGTACCAAGAGCAAAATCCCAGGGGAAGAAAATCTGAACCAAAACAAAACAAAAAACAAACCAACAAGCACTGTATTATTTCTGTATGTGATTTTTCTTAATTTCCTTTCCCTCAGAGAAAGAGCAGAAAGGAAATCTGCCGGGTTTTGAGACAAAAAGAGATCAGTTCAGGAAAGCAAGGCATTTAATGAAAGTACAGGGAAAATATTGCTGGAGTGAGAAGTACATGTAGACATCTGCTGCTGCAGAAAAAAAGGGAAAATGCTGGGGGTGAATATGCTGTAATGCATTGATTTTTCTGCAGTTTAAGGCTGACATTAGATCAGAAGAGATAATCCCCAAGGTCCTTTCTAGTCTAATGCTCTATGAAATGCTGGCTGTCTGATGCAGTTCAGCAGCATCCACAGGAGCTGACTGGAAACGCTATGCTGCCCTAGAGTTTCCTCCCATCTGTCCTGTGAGTCACTGAGCTCACTGAGTCACCACTTTATTATGTGTCACTGTGAGGTCACTGAATTGCCTGTGACGTGGGGAGGGGCGGGAGTTGCACAGGGTGAGTCCCAGCAGGAAAGTCATGGAAATGGGCTCCTCAGAGTGGTTATGGGAGTGGATTAGTCAGGTGCTTAGTCCATGTTTTGACATGCAGGACCTGTGAGGTGACAGCATAAATTACAACTTCAAAATCAAATACAGCTAAAAACCTGTCAAAAGTTAGAAGATAAGTAGTAAGAGATCGCAGGAAGGTGGAATGGTGGTAAAAAATAGGAACAGGACTCTTTGTGGTCTTTAGTTCACCTGGTTCATCAAAGTTTTGTGCTGTCCCCTTTCTGCCCTACATGGCACTTACCCCCAAATCCTTACAAATTATATAAAAAAATCAAATCATATTATTGAAATCTTCATAACTATGAACATTTAAGGAAAAAAGATTCACATAGAACTGGCTTTGATATTGGGCATCTTGTTGTCCTTTACGGACTCCAGCATTGTAATCTGCAACTCTGAGGGGTATTTAGAATTAACATCTTACTGCTAGCCTCAGATCAAACAAAACTTTAAATAGGAATTAATACAACATAATTTACTTCCTGCTAATTTTATGAGCTTAGTTTATTAGAAGTCATGGAATCCTTGTATAATAAAATCACATCTAATGTATAAATGTAATTTTTATTTTCAAAGTGCTTAATTTATACTTCTTTAAAAATATCTCATATACATCAAAATGATAATAACTCTGAGTTAATTGCAAAAGTGGTGTTGGGATTGTTGGATTTCTCTGATCTCTTTTTCTTGGGTTTCAGAGTGGTTTCAATCACAGGGAAGAAGCAAACAATTACTATGTCACTACATTGTATCTGCCTGGGTTGGAGTTAACTTACCCATATAGCAGCTCATATAGTGCTGTGTTTTGTATCCGTGGCTAGAACTGTGTTGACAACACACCAGTGGTTTTGGATGTTTGTGAGCAGTACTCGCACAAGCACCAAGGCTGTCTCTCACAACCTACCCCCTACAGGCCACTAGCTGGGGGGTGGGCAAGAGGTTAGTAACCAGGACAGCAGATCCAAACTGACCAAAACAATATTCCATACCATAAGAAGTCACGCTCAGCAATTAAAGCTAAGAGGAAAGATGAAGGGGGCGGTGGTGGGGCTTTCATTATTAAGGCATTTGTCTTCCAAAGTAACCGCTGCATGTAGTGAAGCCCTACTTCCCAGGAAGTGGCTGGACATAAACTGCTAATGAGAAGTAGGGAAAAAATCTTGTGTGTTTGTTTTGCTTCTGCATGTGGCCTTTGCTTTCTTTTCTTACCTCAAGCCACAATGTTTTCATCTTATTTTCTCCCTCTGTCCTGCTGAAGAGAAGTAAGAAAGTGGCTTGGTGGGTACCTGACAGTAAGGCAAGGTCAACACACCACAGTCCTTCTTGTGGATCCCAGCCTGGGACTTCGGAAGAATTCAAAGTAAAGACAGTAATTGGGAGAGGTAACGGGCAAAACATGGACTGGACATTGACAGGGAATGGTATAATTGTGAGGAGTTTTACTTTTTGTCATTGTGGTGAAGGGACAAGGGGTAGAGTGTGTGTGAACAGTTCACTTCTGTAGGTGTTTGATGATATTATTTTGACTTTGGGGAATTCTTTAAAAAATTATATCCCTTTGGGGTAGAATTAACTACTGCATGTTCTCATTTAAAATGTTGGTGGATATATGAGTTCTGTTCTTGTTAAGGTAAACAACTTTCATAAAGATAAAAGATTTTGCAGGGTTTTTTACATGATTGGATTTGTTTTGGAAATATGTCACAGCAGAACCCCTTAATTACTGATCAGGCCACCTTTCACATACCTTAAATAAATGTATGGTTTACACACCAATCACACCACTGATTCACAGTCTTTACTGATTTGTAATTTATATTCCTTCAATATAAAGAATCATCTCTTTTAGTGTTAATCATAAGAAGTAAAGTACATTCTTTGCAAAAAATTTGGGGCCTCTTGAGGACCTTACGGTTCTGAACAGCCAGATGATGGGGAGAAAAAAAAAAAAAAAAGATGGTAAACATGACACATTGATTTCCTACTCTTGTTTTAGCGGTAGTATTTTTAATACAGCATGGTTTTGCAAGAGGTTTCCTGCCACCTCTCCATGTTTCTTCTTTCAATAGGAGTTTCTTCTGGGCAATGATTTCAGTACAGTGATTTTTCTGTTAATCTTTTGAGTTCACTTAAAATCCTGAATTGCTGTCAGCCTTTTCCTTGCCAGTTCTATTTCTATTCTCTTCCTTTCGAAGAATTTTGTTATTTTCTTGAATTTCCTGATTTGTGTCTCCGCTGAATGTCATCTTTTATCCTTCTCTTCCATGTTCCTATTTGTTTTCTAATATACCACTCTACTTTATGCCGCAATTGGATGTTTAAGATCATACCAGTTCACAGAAATTACCATTAGAAATTCTTTGTCCTTAGAAATGAGTGTTTAATTTATAAGTAATACATGAAAATAAGATCAAAATAGTTGCATCTCTTTTCCGCAAATGCACAACTGATTGAGAAATAATTATTCGGTGTCTGATGTTAATTAGACATGTGGAATAACTGCCTGAACATAATCTAAGGCTTCAGCCTGAACTTTTGTATTTAGTGCTCATTCAAGCCAATGGGAAAACATTTGTTGACTGAAGTACAAAATGTATCAGCCTGTTTGTTTGTGATACCTCAACTAAAGATCAGCATTGTAGCACAAGGAATAACGGATCTCTGGTACACCCCACTGGTACCTCTTTTCTGACAGATGTACCTGTTACATATTTTTATCAGATATTTCTACCCTCATGTTCAGTCATCTCTTTTGCTTTTGTTTTTCAAGAATAGTGGCATGACTCCAGCTACCTCTTCTACTCTCTGTACCTTAACTCAGAAATAATCTTATGCTCTCTTCTCACTCCTAGTCTTAAAATAGGATTTTCTAAGCTGGAATGATATTTAAGGGTCTTCTGTCTTGAACCACGGCTGCATAAAATTAATACCTACTGATTCAGAACCCCTTCTGAAGTACCTTTGATTAGAACTTCATGACTCTTCATCTTTAGATGTTAAATCCTGTTAAATTCAACCACAAAACTTCACAACAGTTATGCTAAAATTTATCCGGTTAAAACTACCGTTTTGGAGTTACTCACCGCCTGTAGTTGTAATTATTATTACCATCATCATCATGACTTATTTGAAAAATGTATCCACTTTCAGGTTAGTTGCAACAGATGCTTTTACAGGTGCATTACTCTTTTCTTCAGCCATTGCCTCAAGTTTTCTTGTTTCCTTTGGATGATGGGTTTCTAAAGGTGTGTCTATGTCATGGTAGCTTAAGGTACAACTTGTCCTCCAGCTCAGACTTCTTACCACTGTTTCTGTGTTGACTTTCATTATGGTGCCAGGATGGAGCTGGCCAACTTTTTTTATAGAAAGAGAAATTAGGCAGAGAAATTAAAGCAAAGGTAAACACTTCACATTTGAGCTGTGCTAGTAACATGAATGTAAGTGATCTGAGCCACTGTAGCCCAGAAAATAAGACTACCATGGTTGTTTGTATAGGCCAGTCATACAGGTGTTTCACCTCACCACAGCCTGACCTGGGTTTCGCTGGTTTAACTCCTGCACTGGGGCCAGTAACTGCTGAACATCCTGTTCCAACTTCAGTTCTGGGGATGGCCCCACTGGGAAGGGCATGATATCTTATCTCTTTCTCACCCCTGCCATCACTGCCTGACAAGAAATCGCCCTTTGTGGGGATCTGGGGACCACTGTCAGGCTTCAGTGCTAACATGGGAGAAGGAAGTGGGCTGTGTCAGGGAAATATATAAAACCAAACTCAAGCAAACCCCAAGCCTGAACTGGGAGAAATCATCAACCCCATACTTCTCCTGGCAAAGAGTAGGAGGAAACCCCTAGCAGGCTCATCCTGCTCTTCCCAGCAAAGCCTTCAGTGTGCTGACAGCTCATTGCAGCCTGTCCACACTCTTCCTCCTGATACTGCCAATGACAGGACCCCAGGGACATGGGAAGGGAGAGCACAGCACCAGGGGCAAATGTTGGTTTGTGGGTTTTTTTTCCCCTGTGAAATGATTTAGCTGTATTGCTGATGTTTCTTTGTATTAATTTGGATTATTAGTGAATGTTAGTGTAACTGAACTAACACTTCGGGCTATTAGGCTGTTAAAAGATTAATTGGACTAATAATAATCTCAGCTCCATATATGTGGCATATACCATTTTTTTAATAACAAATCCATGACCATATCATCATTTACTTCTGTGAATTTAAGCCTAATCTTGAGCACAGCTGCTAAAGCTGTGCTCAATTTAACCTGGGTAGGTGTTGGTGAACATAGGGATAGGAAGGTAGTAAGTGGCAAACAGTATAATTTTCAGGCAGGATCAGAAGCTTAGCTGACCAAATAACTTGGTTGGGATTTCTGCCCTATTTTTTCCTTTGGTGTTATAAAGATGGGGTTGCTTTTTCCTTGCTACATGTGCATTCATGTATTATATTATGCATGTAAGTAACAGACTGTAACTATTTTTTATTTATCTTTTCCCTTCTTTGTTGTATTATGCCATCCCATGTCTTTAATGTTAGAAGTGTATATTTTTTTCAGGAAACATAAAAGCATATATTTCACACTTCAGTGCACTGAACAATAGTTAATGGCATTCTGATTTAGTCTTACTTTTGAATAAGCTTAATTGTATTCTTATTTTATTTAAGCAAGTTGCAGTATTAAGGAAACTCATTAAGGCTGTACTTGCTTCTTCCTCAGGGAAGGCTCAGCCATATTTCTCCAATTACTTTAATCAGCATGACAGAAATACTAAAGATCTACTTCACATGGTGTCATTGTCTTCCGGTAAAATGGGTCACAGAAACTAAAATATGTAGGGAAGTTACTATTTGGATAACTTTTATTTGCAGTACTGTTTTTTATTTTTAATTAGAGAATGTAATGCTTGAGACCTGTCAGTGTGGCACCTCCTGCAGTCTGAAGTCCTGTCTTTATGAATATTAAATGTAAAATGCATATAAAATGTAAAATGTTGGACATAGGCACTCATAATTTTATAGCTTGTGGGCCTCAGATATAGAGAAAAGACCTTTACATCTCTGAAGTATATGTCAGATTGTTATATATCTTTTAAGGGGAAATCCTTGAAATTTATACCGATAAACTAATTTATTCCAAACTGTAATTAGTAAAACTTTAAAACAGAATGTGGTTTTGGTCATTCCAAAGAAGCCTGATATTTAAATCCTTTTGTTCTGAGTATAACAAAGCCTAAAACACTTGTGGAATCTGATCTGCTGAATCTTTTCCTCATCTAAATGGAGATCTGTTGTATTCTTTGGGGATGACCTTTTAAGCTTTTGTGAATCCTAATATTTATCAACATCATAGTATTTTGTAACTTAAAGCCATCTCTAAATGTCTTCCTTCAAGTGACCAGATACCTGTATTATCTGAGTGACAATAGGCAGGAAAAGTAAAAGCTGATGTTAACACCGCTGCTTATACAGATTGCTTACCCCACTGCACAAAGAGAAACATTTTCCTGGTTTATGCTCTTGCAGCAGATGCTGTCTGCCAAAATGTCAAAAGCAGACACTGAACTTGCTTCTGTTCATGATCTGTTTTGAGATTCTCAGTTGAAATGTTTAGCACAAGGGAAATTTCATGCTTCTTTAAGGGGAGCAATAAGATTCATTCTGGTTTTGTGTTATAGGCATCACTGTAAGTATTTCTTCAGGTGAGAGTCCTACTTTTCACAAAATGGGAGCAGTATTTGTATTAATATTTTCTTCATGAAAGCTTGCAAAATATACTTATAATATACTTATTTTTCAACTTTTTTTTTTTTTTCCTTTTGTCTTTGGTAATGAGCAGAGAAATAGGAACGCCTTGTAAAATTAATTACTTCCTTTTAATACCTTTTAATTTGTCAATTAAATTTTTCAGTAAGGGCAGTTTAAAAGAGTTAAGAGTTAAGCTCCTAAGCATACCTACTCAGACAGGACAACACATATTTTTTTTAATTACTTTTTAACTTTATCAAACATATTTGCTTGATGTATGATTATACGAGAACAGTAAAATCCATAAAGAAGAGATTGTATGGCTTGTTGCTGTGTCACAGGACTCCTTATCTATCTGTTTACAGTATTCTTTTCGCAGGACATCTCTGAATAAGAAAAAGTAGTTGTGCTGGTCATGATAGGGAAATGTGTGAGAAAACAGTGCATAAAACAGGGCATAAAAGTGTTGTTCTAAAATGAACACAAACCTGATTGAGGAAGCTGACTATACACAGCATTATTAGTAGATTCAACAACCATAATATATAAGTGATTTTAATCTCAAAGATACAAAAAAGAAAACAAAAGCATATTCTACTGAGACTACAGAGTAATCACAATGTCATCAGAGGAACTGTTAATTTTATATGATAATGTCAAAATGTACTTTAAAATAGCCTGAAGGTTTTAGATAAATATAGACAAAGCTCCATAATGAGCTGATATTATTTTCCTATTAGTGTTTTGTTTTCCTTACAAGCATAGGTAATCTGGATTTCTCTTGCTGTTTCTTAAATAAATAAATATGTAAATAAAATAGAATTATGTACACCCTATTGGATAGAAATTGCTGGAAAACAATAAACTGTTCAACAACATAATGCTGTATATCTGTCCTGATTTTTGTATGTATTGATTCAATATTATAGTCTCCTGTATTACGACTATTAATTTGAGATTAACATATAAATTCATGCACAGGTCTCAATTTTTTAAGGATAATTATTGAGAAGAAATATAACTAGCAGACTGCAGCAAAGCAAAGTTGGGGGTTTAAAATATTTCTCTTATAACTTTTTAATTAAGGCTTTAGCTTGGTTTTGTAATATTTTTGAGGCTAATGTCATTGGCTGCTGATCTTGTGTTGAAGATTAAGATGTCCGCTTCAATTCGTTTAGGTATTCCAGAGGTGCTTATTCCTGTCTCATTTTTGCCAACCTTTTCATTAAAGATCATTTCAAAGCTTCAACTCATACTGAAGGTAGCTATGTGCCCATCTATGAATATTTTAGTTTTAGTTCAAAACTACTATAACTTTCAGTTGACTGCCTAATAAAATTTAACTTTTCTAATAAGTTATATTTCAGTATAATGTAACTTTTCATTATGTATATTAATTATAATTTCTGTTATATATATGTATTTCCATGGTTAGAATATCACAGATTTTTTTTCCCAGTGGTTTACACTATTGGCATAGGCTTCATTTAAGGTATGAAGTAGACTCTTCATGAATTTACTTCTGTTTTCACCGTCTTCTTAATCTACCAGCTGGGCTCCTCTGTTGCTAAGTCACTCGGCCTAAACATATCACAGCTGTGTCACAACAGTTACTCCTTTCTTTGTGCACAACGTAACATACCTGAAGAGTGCCCATGATGTTCCATTTATAAATTCATTCTACAAAAATGCTGCCCGCTGAACAGAAGGAATCATGGAATCATAGAATGGTTTAGGTTGGAAGGGACCTTAAAGTTCATCTAGTTCCAACTCCCCTGCCATGGGCAGGGAGCAGAAGCAAGCTATAACATTTTTATCTTGTGAGAAGGAGTAGGTCCAAACTCTAGAGATATTTGCCTATATGCTATGCTTCAGCAGAATTTGACCAGAATCTTCCTTTTATTCAAACAGTCTGCTGATTATATCCCGGATGTTAGGAAAAACATGATGTGGTTCTCCATGGATGTTATAGCATGCTCAATAGTTCTAATGAATACAGTACACATACACCATAAAGGAGGGACTTGATCACTGACTAAGGCTGATTGCTGAATAACCTACCTGTGTTTATTTTTCAGATACGAGACATGTTTTTGTGATCTTTTAACATTGTATTCATCAAATTTTCTTCTTAATTTTTTCATTAAAAGAATATCAATGAACGTCATCTTAATTAATCTTTTTTCATTTTTTAGCTTTGCACTGCCTTCTTACAGAAACTGTAATGAGTATGTGAGCATATTCTGATGAGTACCCGTTTGTATTTTCTTTTCAAATACTGCCACTCTTTCTTCCTCTCCTGTTGGCTGACGAATCATATTTGATTAGTATGGTAAATATTTAATACATTTTTTCTGACAACAACTGGGGCCAGATGATACTAACGCACAACTCATTAGTAAAAGGTCTTGATTGTAGTTCATGTTTTTGCCTTCAATTTGGGAGTCCTAAACTTCCAACAATGAAGCCATTCAGTTCAAGTCAAGGAGAAACTGGCTATGTTAACGAGGCATCTTGTATATTATACATCTAAAGTGTATAGTTAATTTCTATGCATGAAGGTCAGGTCAAACAAGCAATTTCTCCTTGCTGAGTGTCTGTTAGACTCTTCTGCACCACAAGGAGTATATTGCATAAGATGGATTATTGTGTTAAATTGTGGCTGTCCTGAAGGCAACACAGGACCTTAAATTTACAGAGCTGAAGGGAAGTGTTTTTAATTCCAATTTCCTTGCCAGGATAGCCATTACCTCTTCTCTTATTTGTAAGGAAGGACTCACCTGGGTTTGGTGTGTAGTATAGTAACATTCTCTGCCAGAAACAAGGGATGTAAATTTAACACTTCTGCTTATTTTTTAACAGATTAGGTTGCAGAATTTATTAGTTTTGGAAAATTGTCTTCTCTGACTATGTCTTTTTCTCATTTTATTAAGCATAGATCCTAAGTACTTAAAACAACATAGAGGAAAATAAAGTTGATTTCTAAAATACTGCTATAGATCTACAAGTTCAAGCAGTATTAGCAAATGGAAAGAAGGTGGTAGTTAGAATAGTTCCTTGAGCAAAAATTAATGATCATATATACCTCTAACCAACATTTCTTGTATTGTATAAATGACTCAGGATCTTTTTGCTCATTCTCATCTCTCTTTTCTTCTGTAAATGACCAGACATCTTTCAAAACCTCTTTGTAGGATTGTGCTGGTTTTAGTTGGAATAGAGTCAATTTTTCTTGCAGTAGTTAGTAAGAGGCTATGTTTTGGATTATGGCTGAGAACAATATTTACAACACACTATTATTTTTAGTTGTTGCTAAGGAATGTTTATATCAAGTCAAGGACTTTTATTTCAGTTTCTGATACCGCCCCTGTGTTCCCACCTTCTACTCTACAAGAATCTGGGAGGTGACACAGCCCAGACAGCTGACCAAATCACTGCTCAGGGATGGGCTGAGCATCAGTCAGCCAATGGTGAGCAGCTGTATCATTTTGGTTTTCCTTCCCTTTTTCTTTTTTTAAATTATGTATTATTATAATTAGTAGTAGTATTTTCATTACATATTATTAGTAGTAGTGGTATAATTATTTTATTTCATTTACTTTCAATTATTAAATGGTCCTTATATCAATCCACAAGTTTTCTTATCTTTTTGCTCTGATTCTCTCCCTCATCTTACCAGGGGAGGGGAGAGGTAAGCAAGCGGCTGTGTGGTATTTGGTTACTTACTGAGACTAAACCATGACAAGTATATTGAACTAAATAAACTCTAGACATTCCTCTTAATTAAATAATTTGGTTTATTGTCTTTCAGTATCAGACATCTTTTCAGCCATTAAATGTTCTTGCATTCTTCTCTGAACATTCACCTGTTTATTTCCATCTTCTTGATCTCTGAACACTAGAACAGAATATTGCAAACAATGGTTATTTTGCTCCCAAAACCAAAGCTAATGTAACAGGTACAGTCTTCCTAATATTTTACTGTTTGTACATCCAAAGATCACTTTATCTCTTTTAGACCAAACCTTACCACAGGAGTTCATTCATGTTCGTCTCATTATTTGCTAAAATTGACAAATTTTTTTCAGAACCAAGGTCACAGTTCTGCATTCTCTACTTTTGTTCTATATTGTTCTTCCTGGTTAATTAACTCTTTGTCTTGTATTTCAGGTCATTAGTAGAACTATGTAAGAGTTCAAAGTCAAAGCTCCAAGAATACACAAGTAATAACTCCATTACGAATATCTTTCTTTGCAGTAACTGTTGAGGCCTAGGACTTCATTGAGCTTTTAGTCCATTCCTGTGTATTTTGATGTTTGATTGATGTTTGATTTTGATGTATAAAACATCACTCCTAAAAAATTCCTTTCAGAATGCTGGCCCGTAATCTAGAATTTATGAAAAAATAAGAATGAAGTATGTTGTAATATTTTTACATGTAGAATTTTTAATGTAGTTCTCTATGAAGGACTACAAAAGAAAAAAAAAAAAACAGAGGCAATGAAAAATAAACATACAGATTTGATTTTTGAGGACATATTTTAGTTTTCACAATGGAGCTATCATGATAACTTTGGTTAACCATGCTACAATGTAAACATATGAAAAACACCATTCACTCACCCTTCCTTTTGGATATTGTGCTTCCACATCTTTTGGCTGCTGTAGATTTTTTTTGTGTGTGTGTGTGCCTCATATCAGCCTGGATAAGTAAAGGAGAATTTGATCACATTTTTGTTTTTTGTTCCCATGACCATTAAGAAAGGGTGGAACTTAATGATCTGTAAACTTCCATGTTAACCAGCAGAACGAATTTGTTGACATTTATGTCCTCAACAATATGTATGTATTTGCTGTCAAGTGTTATTTGGCTGTACAAATATTTATCTGCCATAGCATTGACCATATTAGCATAATCTGACAAATAATCAATATTTGTCTAAAGCTCCAGAGTCCTGACAGCTAATCCTAAAGAGCATAATTGGATGGAGAACCATGAAAAAGATTTATATGATATTTGACCTACTTCCAAAGTTCTGCATATATTCTACAGATTTTCCAAGACTGAATTTTTCAGATTAACTGCTAAGATCCCAGAAATTCATCTGAACAGAAATTCGTTCAAGTGTAAGTAAGTCAGTAAGTGGAAGGGGTACCTGGTACTGATATAAATTTATAAAACCAAGGTTGTGCATAGGAAACTCAATGAAAGGAGTTATTTGATGAACACCTTGAGGATTTGGAGGTTAAAGAAAATATTAATTTTATTAAATTAGAACAGTTTGGAAATATTTCTTGTTTTAAAAAGAAGTCTTTTAAATCCAAAAAGAAATGGGGGAAGGGAAGGGTGATTATGAGAAGAAGGAGGAGAGGAAAAGGAAAATAGAGAAAGAAAGAAAGGAGATATAGTTAATTAAAGGTAACACATAGTAATATTTAACCAGCTGGTTAAGGTAGTTAATTAAAAATATGGAGAACAAGATCACTTTCTCCATTTTTAATGAGAAATTCCATCCAGATAAACCTGTCCACAGATTAATCAGATTTCTCAGATTTTTATATTTGTTTCATGAAAATACTTTCTTGTATTACATTATATAAACCATTTTTATTTGGAATTATGAATTTCCCTTGGAATCAACATCTGAACAGTTCTGAAATATTGTGGATTTTATCTCTGTAGTAGTGGGAACTACTCACTCTTTCTACCATTAAGCTAAGGCATTTTGAAATTTTATTTGAGGAAAAGATTTGAAATTATCATCGCAGGACCTTCATTGCTGGAAATATACATAGTTTATTGTTGTTGATTAAATCTGATCCATTGGTAATTTCCTCCTTTTTGTAACTACTAAAAATGTTTAATTGAAAAAGTCCCCCTAAGTCCCAACCCAGAAAATAGTTGAATTTAAGACAGAATGAGTATTGCTTATTGTGCACATATATGATACTGCTAGGCCTAAAGGCTGTTCTGTAAATTATTTTCAAAACATCTTGTAAATGTCAGATATTACAAATTGAATAACAAACAGGTATGCACATGTATACACTTGTAACTATTTGTCAGATTTAACAGAGACAAAGCAAGACCAGAATTTATATAACCTTAATCTTAAATTCACTGCTTCAATACTGAACCTAATAGAGTTTTCATTAACTGAAATACTTAAATGAAATATCTCATTATTTTGATCAAGAGCAACCAAAACAATATCAAGTAATCTGTCAGGTAGTATTTTTTTAAATCCTTCCTGTAAGAACCCAGTTTTTATATAGTTATAGCTTTTAACAGAGGGGAAGCAAAATAAAATTTGTCAGCTATTGATTAGAAGTTTAAACTACTTCATCTGTTAAACTGTCACTCAGTGTCAGATAAACTGTCACGCTAACAAACATTTACCAAAATGTTCAGTAGTACCCAGTAGTTCTTAGTCTTAAAGTTAAAATTGCTATTAGTTTTCTTCGCCTTAGAGTGGTACTAACAGTTTCTCAGCAGAGGCGGGTACAAACCAAATCTTCAGCTCTTACAACCTTCCATTTTAAGAACTGTTGTCACAAGTCATCATTAAATTTTCCATCCGAGTTCCATCTTTAGTTTTTGTAAACTCAGAGAGAAAAAAAAAATTGTAAACAACACTCTGAAACCATAAATATCCTTCAGTGGGGCACAGCTCAAAATTCTAATTCCACCTTATGTTTGGGGTGCATTTTACTTACTGTGACTGACACAGTAACTTCAAGGGCAGTAACTTCAGACATACATAAATTTACTAAAACTCATCATGCTAGACCCTCTACTATGCTATATCTTCTATAGAACTCTAGTAAATATAGTGGGACCACATATCTGAGAGCCAAGGCAGTGTTTTGTATTCTCTGCCTATCTTAGCACATGTTACAATTTAAGTATTTTATAATAGGTTTCATTTTAATTCAGCTATAAATATATTAAATAGGGTAAGTGTACCCTGATTGTTTCTTATGAGTGTGGAAGTCTGTCTTTTCCAAGGCATTTAATGACATTTAAGTTAATTCTCTCAATAGTGCAAGAAAAGCATTCTATTATTATTATTTCTCCTTTTAGGTAATATTTCCAAATATTTTCTACATAGGTAAACTGTCTTGCTGTACCCTTTGAGACAGATGGTGTGATGATGTTTGCCTTGCTGCTTACTGTTAAGCCTTTGTGCTGTGCTAGTTTTGAGGAATTTAACATGGCATTTTAAAGCATATAACACAAGAAAATTAGGTAGGAAACTGAGCCTATGCTAATTTACCTATTAAAATGGGATTTTTTTCCAAAGGTATGCCAGAAGAGAGTCGGAAATTTGTCTGACCTATCTGATGCTTGCCACCTTTTGTCTTTGAGTAAAATAGATAAATAAAATTAGGAAAGAAAAAAAAAAAAAGACAAATAAAATCAGGAAAATATTAATTGTATAAATAAAAACATATTTTCTTTTGTTAAATATAAGAAGATGGTGTGACTAATCTGTACAACAACCTGAGTGTTCATGAATGATATTATACAAAATGCTGGAGGGACAGATATAATGAGAGCATTTTTAGATTAAAATAATTCTTCAAATAGCCTGTGAGAGTTTATAACTAGACTTTTCTGTCAGGTAAAGTATTGAAATGCACATCCAAGCTTATGTAGAACAGTTATTTTGACTTCCAGTGGGCCAGAAAATCATTCCCCAATCTGCTGAAAAGACATAGAAGACACTTGTTCTCACCTAAGAAGCAATCTAGTGTAGAAGAAAATTGCTGCTACTTACAGTACCTATGCTGTAGATATTTTACACATTCTTTTAAATTTTGTCTGAGAAAAAAAAAAAAAAATTGTTTCCTCATAGAAGCAAGCAGAAAGATGGTAAATAATGTTGCGTCTTGGTGAAATGTATTAGTAACACCCTTCTAGTGATAGTATGAGAAAATTGAGTTTAAAAGTGCTCACAGATAGATAAATAAGGTGCTGCAATGATCTGGCCCAATGGAAATGAAAATCTGAATGAGCTGTTTATAGTCTGTACAAGATAAGGAAGACTGAGGTCTAGCAATAATCTACAAATGATAATATGAAATATTGAGAAAATTTAATTCTGGATACCCAAACAAATGAAGTTCCTCACTGTGATTGCACGCATAATTCATCGACATCAGGCATTTTTTTGACAGTGTTGTGGTTTAGCCCCAGTTAACAACTAAGTGCCACACAGCACCTCACTCACCTTCCTGCCTTCGCTTTCCCTAGTAGGATGGGGGAGAGAATTGGAGGTAAAAGATAAGAGAATTTTTGTGTTGAGATAAGAACAGCCTAATAAATGATAGTAAATGAAATAAAATAATTATACTAATAATATTAATAATGTGTGATAAAAAAACCTACTACTGCTAATGATAATAATATGTAATTAAAAAAAAAAAAGGAAAAAGGGAAGGAAAACAAAAAGATACAACTATTCACCACTGGCTGATCGATGTTCAGTCAATTCCCCAGTAGTCATTTTTTCTTCCCAGCTAACTCCCCCAACTTATATACTGAGCATGACATTTTATGTAAATGTCCCTTTGTTTAGTTTGAGTTAGCTGTTCTGTAGTTGTTTAGGTGTAGAGGCCCAGACCATTGGAGATCTTCACAGTCTTCTAAAAATTCATCCATTCGTGTGTCATTTTTCAGTTATGGGTAATATAAATAGTAAAGAGCGTTACTACATAACTCCCTGTGTTTGGCTAACTAGGAAAGACTATTTGGTAATTGTAGGTTTTACTCTAACTAGTCCTCCTTTTAAATTCCCAAGACCAAATTAAAAATACCTCTATTCTTACTTTGGTGCAAAGAGATTAATTCACCAAGCTATGACAATATACCATTCTATCACTCAGGACATGTTAGCTACATAAGTTTATCCATGAATATAAGGAGCAATTTATCTTACTGAAACCTTTGAAAGCAGTTGAAAACTAAACTTCAGGCGTGTTTGTGTTTTTTGTTTTTTTTTTTTTTTTTTTTTCCTACATGTACTCTGTTAATTCATACACTGAGGGGCAGGTTTTAGTGCCAGAGAAAGTTGGCATCATAATCTTGCATGGCTTCCCGCGTAATCAGACCATCATACAGTAATTTCAGTATCTAACTTTGTCAGTATCAGAATTTGCCTTACGGTTATAGCATATCATTTCAGAGGTGTATGATTATTCTCTGAAGTCTTTGAGTAATGGTATCTCTGTTTCTTCCCCCATAAATATATTTCAGGTACTGATTCCACTGGCTGCTTAAAATTTATTAATTTCTAGTCCAGGATAATTTTTTTAAACCGGAACATACAGTTATTTTGTTGCATTATGGCTTTTTATGCTAAAAAAAAGCCTGTCCAGCAGCAAAAAATGATCTTATAAGATCACATTTGCCACTAACTCTTGGAAAAATTAAAAGTAAAAATCTCAAATTTTAATTTTTATTGCTTACAGATCCCTTTCTAATTTGATAACCTCCATTAAAAGACAAGGACACTAGAACAAAAAGGATGTTCCAACAATAGACCTACGGTGTCATACAGAGAGGAAATACTGATGTCTTATTCCTACTTATATTTCCTGTTTCTATATCCAAGCATCCTATTCAAACTGGAAAAAACTGACATCATGTTATTTTAATAAAGCATTTCTACACAATTAGCTGTGATTTTACTCTTGGTAGTTTTAAATTGGATAAGCTGAGATCAATGACCACATAATCAAGAGTTGTTTTGTTTTTACATTTTATTTGAGGACATGGACAGAACAGTATTATATTTACTTAGTTATAACGCATAGTAAAAAATAACACTGTATGCCAGCAAAGGAGCTGAAAAATACTTTTCATGGATACATAAGTATTGATAAATTCTAATTTCTGTAAATATATATTTGTGTAATTTAAAATTAATCTTACTACAGTTTACTGTGTTAATTTTAATTTTGGGATAGGATCATTCTCCCAGAATTTTAATACCTTGAAGTATTAAACAACTATTAACAAGTATCACTGTTTTTCTCTGGGAAACACAATCCTTTTAGTCAACAGGTATCTGATACTGTTTGATTCTGTCTGATTCTGTCTCTACTTCTCCATTTTTTTCTTTTTTTCCCCCTTATCTTTACATCCCAAACACACAGGCAAAACAGAAAAATCCTTCTATGAAATGTCCCTGTACCATTGTGCTTTACAAGTATTTTTCTTGACAATGATACATATTTATCTCTCACACCTCTTTCTGAGACTTTTGCCAGTGATGCACTATTTATGATGAAACTGATCACTAGTCTCCTCCACTGAATTCTAAGCATTCATTTGCCTCTTTCAAGTCTGAATCTCTATGCTTTAAAATACTTGCTGCAAAACACAACAGTAGCAAAACAGTGTTGTTTAGAAAAGGATATGTTTGCCTGTGGGAAGACAGTTTAAATGTGAACATGCCAGAAATGTTAATATTTACATAGAATTATATATATATATATATATATAATTCTATCTCCTGTGGTTTTACCTAACCATAATAAGAAATTTTAACCACTTTTCCAAGTCACCAATATATAAATGATTACTTTTTTTATAATGTGAAATGGATAACTTATATGAAGGCACTGAAAGAACCTAGGGCAATGTGCCCACTCAATTTGTTCAATGTCTTGGGCTAGATGCCCAAGTTGTCGGGTAGAAATTGACTGGAAGTGTGTTTGTTTAAAATGAGACTCTTGTCCTTTTGTGTACATTATCATAGTGTCATATGTTTTACTATTCTTCTGTGAACTGTAGTCAATTTTCTATACTATGTCATGCCAAAAATATGGCTACATTGCCTACGTAGCCATGACATTTGAACCTGATATTGTTTTCAAAGGGAATAAAGTGGAAGAGTTCATTCATAAGAAAATGTGCAAGGGTCAGTCATAATATTGCCCCTGATGGCTCTTCATCCAAAGAAAAGCGAAGCTCTGTGTTCTCTAAGCTTGGAAGCAGTAGGGAGTTGCTACTAATAACCCTTTCCCACTGACCTAAAAATGGCACAAAAATTCACATATTGAGAGAATATTAGGCCTTTCAGCAGAAAAATGTGAATAGAACTAATTTAAATACCACACTGATTAAATTCTAGTTAACGGCCAGGACAAAGTGTTTTTTCACCTCAACCTACTCCAAAAGCAGAAAAGATTTAAAGCTGTAGTTTTCAATGGTATAGTGAACTCATATGTATGTTTCCTTCTGAATATCCTGAGATGTATAGAATAAAATTTCCCCCCCCTTTTAAGGAATAAAACTCAGTGACATTGTATCGGTTTTCTGTGGTTGGAGGTTTTGGTAGTGGGGGAAAGGCCACTGGGGTGGCTCTTGTGAGAAGCTCTGTGAATTAACATATTTAAGAGGGGAAAACACAAAAAAAGAAGTAGCAGCAGAAGAGGAAATAGAGTGGAGAGTCAACATCGAGAGAGGAATGAGACATGAGAGAGACAACCAGGCAGCCAACCAGGTTAATGCAGAAAGGTGGGGAGGAGGTGACCAGAGCAGAGGATCCCCTGCAGCCATGGAGGACCACAGGGGAGCCAAGACTGTCTGTAGCCCGGGGATGACCCCATGTCAGAGGAGGCAGCTGTGCCTGAAGGACCCATGTTGGAGCAGGCTGCTCCTGAAGGATAGCATGCCCACAGAAGGGATCCATGCTGGAGCAGTTAGAGAAGAAAACTGCAGCCCATGGGAAGGACTGATGTCAGAGAAGTTCATGGAAGACTCTCTCCTGTGAGAGGGACCCCATGAAGCAGTAGAGGAAGAGCGTGAGGTATTCTCCCCCACTGAGGAGGAAGGAGTGGCAGACACAATGTGTGGTGAACTGACTAGGAAACCCCCATCCCTCCACCTCCTTGTGCTGCTAGAGAGGAGGAGGTAGCCTGGAAAGAAGGAGAGGTGGGGGGAAGGATTTTAAGATCTGTTTTGTTTTGTCTCTCATAATTCTATTCTGATTTGATTAATAACTGATTAAATTGATTTTTCTTTCTCAGGTTGTCTGTTTTGCCCATGACCATAATGGGTGAGTGATCCCTCCCTGTCCTTGTCTCAGTCCATTTCTACTCCACATCCCACTGGGTGGGGTGGTGAGATAACAGCCTTGTCATCTTTTATTGCTGGCTGGGATAAACCATGAAAGGCAGTTATTGTTAATATATCAGTATATAATTTGAGTGGGAAGAGAGCCTAAGGGGGCTGCACAAGAATTTGGGAGGGGAGGCAATTGGTACAGCTGACGTTCCACATGACATTCAGCACAGTAATAAAAGCTGTGAGGAATAAGGGCATGAAATGGCAGCACAAGAAGTAATGGTTTTAAATTAAAAGAGGGGAGATTTAGATTAGATATCAGAAAGAAATTCTTCACCGAGAGTGAAGAACAGCAACAAGTTGCCCAGAGAAGTTCGTGATGCCCCACCCCTGGGAGTGTTCAAGACCAGGCTGAATGAGTCTTAGATCAACCTGGTCTAGTGGAAGTTGTCCCTGCCCATGGCAGGGGGGTTGGAACTAGGTGATCGTTAAGGTCCCTTCCAACCCAAACCATTCTATGATTCTAAGAATGAGGAAGGGGGGTTGTTCAGTATTATGGCATTCATCTGTCCAAGTAACCATTACACATTATGGAGCCCTGCTTTCCTGGAGATGGCTGAACACTTGCCTGCCAATTGGAAGTGGTGTAAAAATCCACTGTTTTGTTTTGTTTGCATGAGGGGTTTTTGATTTACCTATTAAACTGTTTTTATCACAACCCATGACTTTTCTCACTTCTTACTTCCCAATTCTCTCCCCCAGTTCTGCTGTAGGGGAAAAGAACGAGTGGCTGTGTGGGCCTTAAACCATGACAAACAGAAATGAGGATCAGTAGGGTATGTTTTTCGAAAATTGTTTTTTTACACCCCTCATTCTTCATTGAAGATAGTGATACCTCCTGCTTGAAACTTTCTATTATTCTGCTGCTGACAACCTTTAACCAAGTATTGCAGTTTCACATAAGAGCTCTTTGATGAATTACACAAGATGTCTTCCTTTCATAAAACAATTTCTATGCCTGGAACTTTAAGCTATGGAATCTTGCCGTTAGATTTTCTAACCAGAGCTGGTGCTATGGTTATAATCCTAAGTATTTGTACTCAGCATCCCAAACAGGGCTGCGAGAATCATGCTTTAGTGAAACAGTCCACAGCAGCGTGTGAATAAGACAATAACTGTTGGTATTTGCTCCAGAGGAGGAGCAAGGCAGCCTGCATGGTACCAGCAGATCCTGCAAGAGCAGCTGACATCACTCAGAGGTGCTGCCGGGAGCAACTGAGGGGGATTTAAACCCCTCCCAGGGAGCATGAGTGACCCAGGGCACGGAGAACGGAGTAGGCAAACAGGATGTGGTACATCAGTCAGCGCATGGTGTGGCAGTTCACACAGGCAGGGAGATCTGGCAGGCCCCAGCCATGGTGACCACTCAGAGGAAAGCCACTGCTAGGAGGAATGCAGCGACCCAGACAGTGTTCCTGCTCACAGATGCAGCTGTCCAGGTCTCCAGCTGCAGAGAGTGCCTGAGTCTGTCCCTCGTACCTGAGGGCAACTGATACGGCCTCTGCCTGAGGTGTGAACACGTTGATGATCAGCTCAGCATGGTGACCAAGCTGAAGAAGGAAATGAGGAGTCTGAAGAGTATGAAGGAGTGTGAGGAGAGAGGTCCTCGCTCCACTAACCTACCACCCCAAAGGAAAAGGCAGGAGATGGAGGGCACACAGCTCGCAGTTGACCCTATATCCTCTTGCCATCTGGCAGAGGGAAGGAACTTAATAGAAGGAGAGGAATGGAAATGGGTCCCTGCTCAGTGAAGTAGGCGCATTCCCTCCTGTCCTCCCTCCCCTTCTCAGTTGCCCTTGCAGAATAGATATGTGGCTCTGGAACTTGAGGACCAGGCAATTGCAGAGGAAGGTCCATCCAGGGAGCTGCATAGGACAACCCTGTCAGCCCCACACATTACGACTACCTCTGTTTCAACTGATTCCTTTCTGATGGGAAAAGAAGGCCTAATATGCTGCCCAGATCCATCGCACAGGGAAGTCTGCTGCCTCCCTGGGGCACAGGTTAGGGACATCACCAGGAAAATTCCTGGTCTGGTAAAGCCCTCTGACTATTACCCATTATTGGTAATGCAAGTGGGCAGTGATGAACTCAAGGAGAGGAATCCAAAAGCTATCAAAAGAGACTTCAGGGCACTGGGAAGAATGGTTGCAGGATCGGAAGCACAGATAGGGTTCTCTTCCATCCCTTTAGCAGTAAGCAAAATACTGAGAGAAACAGGAAAACACACCTGATCAACACATGGCTCGGAGACTGGTGTGAATGGTGTATCTTTGGTTTTTTTGAGCATGGGAAGGTTTATGTGGCACCAGGCCAGCTGGCGACATATGGTGTTCAGCTGTCTCGGAGAGGAAAAAGGATTCTTACTCACAAATTGGCAGGACTCATCAATAGGGCTTTAAACTAGGTTGGAAGGGCAGGGGGGCAAAACCAGTAGGGACACCAAGAGATGCCCAGAGCATGAAGTAGAATCACAGGTCACCAGGAGAACACCTAGCAAGCAAGACAAGGGAATTCTAGGTGTTTCAGTCCACAAGCCAGCTTCATCAGGGGCCCATCTTAAATGCCTCTATGAGAACACATGGAGCATGCAAAATAAAGAAGAGGAGTAAGAGGCGTGCGCACGCATGAGTGGCTATGACCTCATTGACATTGTGGAGACACGGTGGGATGGGTCCTATGACTGGAGTGTCAGAATGGAAGGTTACAAGATCTTTAGGATGGATAGGCAGGGGAGACATGAAGGGGGGTTGCTCTCTATGTCAGTGACCAGCTGGAGTGTGTGAAACTCCACCTGGGGAGGGATGAGGAGCTGACCGAGAGCTTATGGGTCAGGATTAAAGGGAGGGCAGGAAGAGGGGTTTGCTACAGGCCACCTGGCCAGGTTGCATAAGTGGATGAGGGCCTCTACAGGCAGATAGCAACAGCCTCACGTATACAAACCCTGGTCCTCATGGGGGACTTCGACCACCCCGATATCTGTTGGAGGGACAACAGGGCAGGGCACAAGCAAGCCAGGAGGTTCCTGGAATGCAGTGATGACAACTTCCTTCTCCAAGTGATAGAGGAGCTGACAAGGAGGAGTGCCATGCTGGACCTTGTTCTTACCAACAGGGAGCGGCTGGTAGGGAATGTAAAGCTTAAGGGCAGCCTTGGCTGCAGCGAGCACAAAATGGTGGCATTTGAGATCCTTATGGAGGCAAGGACAGTGAGCAGCCAGGTCGCTACCCTGGACTTCAGAAGAGGAGACTTTAGCCTCTTCAGGCAACTGATTGGCAAGGTTCTTTGGGATGTAGCTCTGGAGAGAAGGCCCCAAGAAAACAGGTGAATATTCAAGGACTTTTTCCACCAAGCTCAGGAGCGATGCATCCCAATGAAGAAGAAGTTGGGTCAAAATGTCAGGAGGCCTGCGTGGATGAATAAGCAGCTCATGGACAAATGCAGGCACAAAACAAGGAAGCCTATGGTGGGTGGAAGCAGGGACAAGTATCCTGGGAGGACTACAGGGAAGTAGTCAGAGAGGTCAGAGGTCAGGTTGGGAAAGCCAAAGCCCTGACACAATTAAACCTGGCCAAGGATATCAAGGCCGACAAGAAGGGCTTCTATAGGTACATAGGAGATAAACAGAAGCCCAGTGAAAATGTGGGCCCTTTGCAGAAGGAACCGGGAGAGCTAGCTTCCCAGGATATGGAGAAGGCTGAGATACTCAATGTTTTTTTGCCTCGGTCTTCACATGCAAGGTCACAAGCCGTACCTTCAGAGTCATGGAAGGCAAGATCAGGGACTGGGAGGATGGAGAGCCATCCATGGTTAACGAGGATCAGGTTCGAGAACATCTGAGGAACCTGTAGATGCACAAGTCCAGGGGATCTGATGAAATACATCCGTGGGTCCTGGAGGAACTAGTGGATGGGGCTGCGAAACCTCTATCCATCATATTCCAGAAGTCGTGACAGTAGCAACGTAGATGGGATAAGTCTATGTCCAGTACCTTGCATCTCATCCCCATGTATTCTAACACTGTCTTGCTTAAAAGGACTCTGATGATGTTTCTTCAGAAAAGGTAGGACACAAATACACAATTCTGACTACTACAGTGCAAGTTCTCAAGAACTCACATATACCTGAAGGGCACATTTTGGTTTGCTTAAGCAGAAGGGTTTAGTGCCATTTGAGATGTACTAATGAACCTAAAAGATGCACAGGGAACTAGCAGATATCACAGAATCATAGAACAGATTTGGTTGGAAGGGACTTTAATTCTGGTGGAGCCCCTTCTGTAAAGAGCAGTGACATCTCCAACTGGATCAGATTGCTCAGAGCCCCATTCAGCCTGACCTTAAATACATTCAGAATGAGGCATCTACCACCTCTCTGGTCAACCTGTTCCGGTGTTTCACCACCCTTGTTAAAAAATGTATTCTCTATATCCAGACTAAATGTACCCTCCTTTAACTTAAAAACATTACCCATTGTCCTATCACAACAGGACCAACTAAAAGGTTTGTCCTCATTTTTCTTATAAACTGCCTCTAAGTACTGAAAGGCCACAATAAGTTCTGGCAGGAGCCTTCTCTTCTTCAGGCTGAACAAGACCAAATCTCTCAACCTGTCTTTACAGGAGACTTGTTTCATATGTCTGATCATTTTTGTGTCCCTCTTCTGGACTTGCTCCAACAAGTCCATGTTTTTCCTGTACTGGGAACTCCAGATCTGGACACGGCACTCGAGGTGGGGTCTCACAAGAGTGGAGTAGAGGGGGAGAATCACCTCCCATGACCTGCTGGCCACGCTTCTCTGGATACAGTCCAGGATACAGCTGGCTTTCTGGGCTGCCAGAGCACACTGCCAGCTCATGTCCAGCTTTTCATCCACCAGTACCCCCAAGACCTTCTCCACACGTTTTCCCAAACCCTTCATACTCTAGCCTGTATTGGTAGCAGGGGTTGCCCTGACCCATGTACAGCAGCCTGCATTTGGCCTTTTTGACCCCATGATGTTCACACAACACCATTTTTTGAGCTTGTCCAGGTTCCTCTGGATGGGATTCCATCCCTCAGGCTTACCAACTGCACCACTCAACTTGGTGTTAAAAAACTTGCTGAGGGTGCACTCAATCCCACTGTCTGTGTTATAGATGAAGACATCAGTATGATGCAAGACCTAAAAGAAACCTTTTCCTTTCTGGAGTTGCAGAAAGCATACTCCAGGAACAGTAGTATGCTGCTTCCAGACAACTATGAAGTTCTAATAACTGTGATTCTAGCTTAGGTTTTGAGTATTTGCCCATTATTGAATTAATTTGTACAGATTAAAAACACCACTAAATTTAGATAATGAGGTTTTGAGGGTATACAGGATGAATTAAGAGTAATACCATCAGGTATTTACAGAATGTGTATATGTATACAGACAGGTGGTGTATAAGTCTGAGGTGATACTGATTCTCATGCTAGTCGTAGGCATCTCATAAAACTATATATATAATTGAGCTTCCTAGGCAGAAATTGTAGGGTGAGACTGTAGGACACAAGGAAATCTCCCCATTAATTGTAACAAAGTAGTTTAGTAGGAAACTTTCCACATTCATGGAAAGAACTGATTGATCTTTACTATTTAAATGTTGGTACTTAATTCAAAGATCTCCTCCATGTCAAGAATACCATTAGCATTCTAATGTAACTGTGTTCCATCCCTGGAAACCATATGCACCCAGGAAAAATCAACATGAATATATTATCAACTATTTATGCCAAATGATATAAATGTAACCGTAAATATTATTAGTCTGATTTTTTAAAATGTTTTGTTATTCACATTGCGCAAATAAAACTCATAACATATCTGACACACTGAAAACACATTTGAACAGCTTTTTTAAGTTGAAAATCATTAAACCTGTGTCTGTGTGGCGTGTGGATATAGTTCTAATAAGACTTATGTGAAGATAAAAAAGCAATCTCTTAGAAAAGGAATAAGTACATTTTAATTAGCGTGAATGTAAGAATAACAGATCAAACTTATTGTGTCATGTCTTTTATACAGAAACTATTGAGGTCTTAAAAAAGTTTCAGTTAATTAAGTTAATCAAGTCAGTGCTTGAACAGATGTAGGAGGTATTAGCATGGACAGAAAAGAAAAATGAGAGAATGACCTGCTATATCTGTCTGTACAAGGAGGTTTCAGATAAACGCATACAATTCACCAATGCCTTAATTGTTCTAATGGTACACCACTCAATTCTGTGGCTAAAAAAAGGGTAAAAAAAAAAAGAAAAAAGTTTAATGAGCTGTTCCAGCAGTACGAGTAATTGCTTTCATTCTCATTAAAACTAGTACATGTTAAGTTCTGCTGGATACAGAAGACCAAGGACTGTACTGTATCAGCTGTAAATGCATAGTTAAAGAGGAACTGCAGCTGAAGCTTTTCTTACATCATTGATAGTGTTAGGGCTTTTATTTTATTTCTGGGAAAAAGAGGCTATCATTATGGAATTTTTAGAAAAAAAGAAATCTTAATTAACTAACGTCTGTAGTGGGCTGTATTCTTCTTGTGTTACTTCTTCTAAGTAAAATTAGACTAGAATAAATTTATTTATTAAAAGAAAGTCATAGTCTGATTTTCAACTTAGTACTGGATTTACATATTTTTCACAGGCTTTCTATCCCTGTTAAATGTTGTAACTCATTTCTCAGCTCTTTAACCCCTGTGATTTGGAATGAATAGAGGATATTATTAAAAACTTAGTTTTATTTGATAGTAAGTGTATGATTATGGTAATTTAACACTTTCTGACAGATAGGTTGAAATGGGATTTTAAAACAATTTGTTACCCTTCTTTGCTTGAAAACTGAAAATAGCATACAGGAGTAGTCGGTCTTAGCACATAGGATCAGTCTCTGACCTGTCAGCACTGGGGTGAGCTGACACCATATGGGAGTACACAACTGGAATTTAACACTAATTTTAAAAACTGAAGAAATACCTGTAAATATAGGTTGAAATAAATTTTAAAATTGTAGTGTAGTACCGTTTGGAATAATTACTTCCATAGAGACAGGGACAGTGAAAAGCAGCATGACAGCTTTCTCTGAAAAAAGATTGGGAGCATTTGTGGTCTTCCATCACTAAAATGATCCTGTCATGAAGCAGTGAAATGGTCAACATATGATTACCACATCTGTGGTATAATTCTCCTATTTTAAAATCATAGAATCATAGCATCTTTTAGGTTCGAAAAGACCTTTAAGATCATAGAGTCAAAACATTAACCTAACACTGCTAATACCACCACCAAACGATGTCCCTAAGCACCTCATCCATCTCTCAAATATCTCCAGGGATGGTTACTCAACCACTTCCCTGGGCAGCCTGTTCCAGTGCCTGACAACCCTTTCAGTGAAGAAATTTTTCCTAATATCCAAACTAAACCTTCCTTGGACTAACTTGAGGCCATTTCCTCTTGCCCAGTCTCTTGTCACTTGGGAGAAGTGACTTGGGAGTCCCTTTGCAACCTCCTTTCAGGTAGTTGTAGAGAGTGATAAGGTCTCCTCTGAGTCTCCCCTTCTCCAGGCTAAAAAACCCCATTTCCCTCAGCTGCTCCTCACAGGACTTGTGGTCTAGAACCTCCACCAGCTTCATTGCCTGCTTCTGGACATGTTCCAGCATCTCTATGTCTTGAACTAAGGAACCCAAAACTGAACACAGGCTTCAAAGATGTAGCCTCACCAGTGCTGAGTACAGGTGTACAGTCACTTCCCTAGGCCTGCTGGCCCCACTATTCCTGATACAGGCCAGGATGCCTTTGGCTTTCTTGGTCACCTGGGCACACTGTTGGCTCATATTCAGCTGGCTGTCAACCAACACCCCCAGGTCATTTTGTGACTGAAAGCTTTCCAGCCACTCATCCCCAAACCTTTAGCACTGCCTGGGGTTGTTGTGACCCAAGTGTGGACCTGGCATTTGGCCTTGTTGAACCTCACACAGTTGGCCTCAGCCCATTGATCCAGCCTGTCCAGATCCCTCTGTAGAATCTTCCATTCCTCAGGCAGATCAACACTCCCATCTAACTTGGTGTTGTCTACAAACTTACTGATGGTGCACTCGATCCCCTCGGCCAGGTCATTGATGAAGATATTAAACAGAACTGGCCCTACTGTTGAGCCCTGGGGAACACCACTTGTGACTGGCTGCCAACTGGATTTAACTCCATTCACCACAACTCTGGGCCTGGCCACCCAGGCAGTTTTCTATCCAATGAAGAATACACTGACCCAAGGCATGAGCATCCAGGTTGTCCAGGAGAATGCTGCGGGAAACCGTGTCAAAGGCTTTACTAAAGTCTAGGTAGCAACATTCATAGCCTTCCCCTCATCCACTAAGATGATCGCCTTGTCATAGAAGGACATTTTAGCAGTGGCATGATATCATCCATGCTACCAAGTCCACTTTTCTACATTGGATATGGGACCAACTTGAGAAATTGAGAAAAATGAATGTTTGAGAACTAAATCTCATAACATACAGGTATTTGACTGAAATGATTGTAGGATTTTAGTCTAAAGACCTTCAGAGTGAAAACAGATGATAATCTTCATGAAATGACTAGTACAAATAGAAGGATAATTTGTAGATCATGTCTATCATATAGAGGAGAAGTGCTGAAAATTAATTTAAGCTAGAAGGTTTCCAGTTAGACACTGAGAAAAAATTTACAAGAGTAAAGTTAATGAAGCACTGGCATAGACTGCCTGAGGAATGATTGTGGAATCCACTGGGGGGGGAGGGGGTGGGGGGTGGGGCGCGTCTTTAAAAACATATTAAACAAACATCAGTCAGGAATTATTCCTACTTAGGTCACAGGAATAAAACATAGAACTATCAAGGTCCTTTTTACATACACATTTTTATAAGAAATTAGCATGAATACTTGATTAAAATTACCTGATTGACCTCAAGAGGGGAATTTGCAAAATTAAGGAAAATAAGTAAGAAACAGATGGGAAATATGATTCTCCTTAGAGGTGGAATTAGAATCTGTGGTTTTATAAGTTTAATTTGAGGAATAAACTTTTGCTGTGATTCAATGAATTTGTAAGTGTGAATTCTTGTACTTTTTATGTTCGTTGTTCTAATTCTGTATTTTGGGATGATATATTTTTAAATCACAGGACATTAAGACATTTTTTTTTCATCTTGTATCTGCTATGCATTCATTGTAATTTCTAACTGAAATGACCTCAGTTGAGTTTCCATTGTATTAACTCACCGATATTGTGAAAATACTAAAATGTGATTTTAACTTGCAGTCTGTCCTTGGAGTGAAACAGCTGCATATAGTTGAATATACCATCTCATCAACACAACAGAATTAAGTGATACAGGTTTAGTGATACAAAGTGACCAAGACTGAACCTTCTGGAGTGTTCTAGTTATTTTTATCACTGACTTAGTGCTGGCGTCATCCACCTTTCAAAAATAACATGGACGACAACAACTGCAGTGTTGTGGGTGTAGTGTGTGCAGGTTCAACGTACAAAACTGTCTGGAGGGTGTGTGCTCCAAACTGGTTGCCTGAAACTGAAAAAGCACCCTGATCACCACAGGTGATCATGTTTAAAATGAAATTTGCCATCAGCTTTTGTGTTGGTGGTCTGTGTTCAGGTGTTGGCAGCGGGGGCTGCAGAGTGGCATCTGTGGGGAGAGTCCAGGGCTGGCCCATGATGGACACAGCTGGTTCCAGTCAGCTCCCACCAACCAATCACAGGACATGGCTGAGCCCCACAGCCAAAGTGGTGGCACCTTAAGGAAAACATATTTAAGAAAGCACAGAAAATGTCAAAGAGCAGAGAGGAGTGGGGTTGGGGAGGAGGTGGGGTGTGGAAAATAACTGAACAACAACAACAACAACAACAACAACAACAACAACAACAACAACAACAACAACAACCAACAACAACAACCAACAACAACCACAACAACAACCAACAACAACAACAACAACCAACAACAACAACAACAACCAACAACAACAACAACAACCAACAACAACAACCAACAACAACAACAACCAACAACAACAACCACCACCACCACCAACACCACCAACAACCAACAACAACAACAAACAACAACAACAACAACCAACAACAACAACAACCAACAACAACAACAACAACCAACAACAACAACAACCAACAACAACAACAACAACCAACACCAACACCAACAACAACCAACAACACCAACAACACCCAACAACAACAACAACCAACAACACCAACAACAACAACCAACAACACCCAACAACAACAACAACCAACAACACCAACAACAACAACCAACAACACCAACAACAACCAACAACAACAACCAACAACAACAACAACCAACAACAACAACAACCACCAACAACAACAACAACAACAACAACAAACAACAACAACTCCAATGAACACCCCACAAAACACTACTGTGAGAAACAGCCCTGTGAACACCAACTGAAGAAGGAGTGGATGAATGCTCTCCAGGCACCTGACCAGGAAGTGGATATTCCTAGAAGGAAACTGCAGCCCATGGAGAGTCTGTGCTGTCTCAGGGAAGAAGGTGAGTGGGAAGAGACAAACTTAGGGAGTAATCAAAACCCCCATTCCCCATACCCCTGCACTCCTTGGTGAGTGGTGAGGAGATAGGGGAGTCAGGAATGAAGGAGTGAATTTGAGCCTAGAAAAGGGGTGGGAGTGGAGGACAGTGTTGTTTTAATTTTGCCTATTTTATTTTTTTGTAAACTAAATTAAGATTTCCCAAAATGAGTGTTTTGCCCATGACAATAATTAGTCAATGATCTCCCTGTCTTTATCTCAACCCAGGAGCTTTTCCACCTTATTTTCTCCTGTTGTGTCACTGAGGAAAAGGAGAGAGAGGGGCTGGGTAGGCACCTGGCAGCAAGTCAGTGTCAATCCACCATAGTCATATTAAATGTTAACCAAGGTGTAACAAAAAGAAAAAAAAATGAGCAAGCCTGAAAACAAACATGGAAATTTGTAAAAAGTGGGGTGAGACATCTTGGGGTGGGATGAGGAGCAGTGACCCTGCTTGAACACTGCTAGGTATTACTCTGTGACAACCATATTCCTGCCTTGGTGAGACACAGCACCTCCCTATGGGGTGCAGAAGCAAAATTCACCCAGCTGGCAACCCACAAGGCAAGAAAGGTATGGGTGTACAACTTCCCAGGGTACATGCAGGCCTGTATGGAGCACCTGCCCATGGCTGGTGTTTCAGCTGGGCACAAGCAGTGCTGAGGATACATGCTCAGTTGGAGCACCCTCATATCTACAGGAGGGTCTGGGTGTGGGGAAGCTGCATCGACATGAGGAATGGGGGTATCTGTAACATACACTGGTAGGGTTTGCATATGAGTGTGTGTGTGATTGTAACCTTCTGGGATTAATTATATAAGGGTTAGTTATATAGGTGTTTATTAGCATGTTGTAAGTGAAAATACTGTTGATTATCTGCTGTATTACTGATATTGATTCTGAATATATAATTAATTGATTGGTAGTTAATTACATGCCATTAATAAATAGATAAATCAATCCTGAATAGATTAAAACTCTGTCAAGTGAGTTTAACTTAAACTGTTCAGCAGTTTTTCCTAGAAACAGCTTACTACTGTTCTTTTGGTGAAGCTAATGTTCAGATGCCAAAAGTGTTATAGGTGCCAAACTCTAGTCACAGAAAGTACACTTAATTGTTATGTATTTTCCCAAAAATTTCCTTACACACCTAAATTTTCTTTAGTGAATGTGTCTCAGGGTAGAATTTTATTACTTAAAAATAAGTGCTAATCAATACACTTCAGTGCCATCCTAGGTGACTAAGCTTCTGTTATAGTCCGTAGAATCTAATCAATATAGACAACAATGACTAAATTCTAAACCAAAACTAATCTCACTAACCACCAGCGACTTGATTATACAGGCATAGTAACAGTATTTGAAGTGACCTATGGTGTCCCAACTGTCTTACAGTTGTCATTCTATAAAGGCATGTTCTCACATAGCTTCTCTGTCATTCCTACGAGAACTATATTAATACCTTAATACATTCATCAGGAGATGAATGAAACCTTAGGTGTTTATTAGAGGGAGATGACCTTTTGTGTTAACTAGGCAACTACTTACGCCATTAGAAGTCTGAGTGTTTAGAACATGTATAGGAGTTTTGAGTTTGCATGGCAAGGTTTTGGTAGCAGGGGGGCTGCAGGGGTGGCTTCTGTGAGAAACTGCTTCCCCCATGTTCAATAGAGCCAATGCCAGCCACCTCCATGATGGACGCCCCTCTGGCCAAGCCGAACAGCTACAGTCGTAGTGCTTCTCTGATAACATATTTAAGAAGGGGGGGAAAACTGCATAAGAGAAACTGCAGCCAGAGTGACAATATGGGAGAGAAACAATTCTTCAGACTTCAAGGTCAGTGGAGGAGGAGGGGGAGGAAATGCTCCAGGTGCTGAGCAGAGATATCCTGGCAGCCCCCAGTGCAGACCATGGAGGTCTACAACGGAGCAGAGACCCACCTGCAGGCCAGGGAGAACCCCACACTGGAGAAGGTGGATGCCTGAAGGAGGCTGTGACCCTGGAGCAGGCTCCTGGCAGGACCTGTGGACCCATGGAGAGAGAAGCCCAGGCTGGAGAAGATTTGCTGACTGAAGAACTGCAGACCATGGGAAGGACTCACATTGGAGAAGTTCATGGAGGACTGTTTCCTGTGGGAGGAACCCCACGCTGTAGGAGTGTGAGGAGTACTCCCCCTGAGGATGAAGGATCAGCAGAAACAACGTGTGGTGAACTGACTACAACCCCCCATCACACTTGTGCCACTTGGGGAGAGGAGGTAGAGAAATTGTGAGTGAAGTTGAGCTTAAGAAGAAGGGAGGGGTTAGGGAGAAGGTGTTTTAAGATTTTGTTTTAGCTCTCATTATCCTGCTCTGATTTGATTGGTAACTATTTTTTTTTTTCCCCCACCAATATCAGTCTGTTTTGCCTGAGATATTATTTGCTGAATCATGTCTCCCTGTCCTTATCTCAATCCACAAGCTTTCAGTTATATTTTTCTCTTCCCTGTACAGCTGAGGATGGGAGTGATAGAGCAGCTTTGGTGGCCACCTGGCCTCCAGCCAGGGCCAACTAATCACAATAGGTACTTATATGTAGACTCTTAAAATTAGGTATTTTAATTTGGTATTAAATCCCACCCTATGTGTGAGGTACTCAACAGCTATCTCAGCCAAAGGAAATTTTATTGGGTTTAGATTAGATACATACAAATTAAAGTTTTTTCTTCAGTGTTCTTGTGAACACGAACTTTGTAATCAGCTCTTTTGATATAGGAGCATTTCAAATCCCACAATTTCAAATTAGTAGGAGCTTGCTAAACTAACCTGACATCCAAATAAAAAATCATCTTAATAGCTGGGCTGCAATATCAGAATGTCTAATATTACTAATTTTCAACTCCTATGAATTTTGCCTTTCTGTCTGTAGAGTGATGTACATCAACTAAGAGGTAGAACTTTAATTTTATTCTAGTTTTGGCTTGCATTAGAGCACAGTCTGGTCATCAGTACAAATCTCTTCAGACTAAGTTTTATTCAGGTTTCCACTTCCCAGCCAAATTCTGTAATCAAGAGGTTGTTTGGCAAAGTGGGACAATGTTCAGGTCCTATTTGGATCTTCTCACTTTTCAATCTGGGTTCTGTAATGTCACTCCAACTTTTCCCTATAGGTTTCTATTTCTGTACTGTAAAATCCCTTTCAGAACTAGATGTTTATTTTCATATACTGCAGTGTAGCATGTCATAGTTCCTACAACCCATTGACAGTCTGGCTCTTCATCTTTTCTGGCCAAATTCAGCTTTGTGTACAGTGTTGCAGTTTCAGCACATTTAGCTGCTTGACTCCAAGACTTCTTTCTGTACGTCTGCAATGGAGAAATCAATTTCTAATTTCCAAGATTACTTGAAAGATTAATTAAGTATTGTTTCAATCCTTTGAAGATTAGAATGCTACATGAAAAACAGTATTATCATATAAATGTTCTTCCTGAAAACACAAGATACATTTAGTTGGATGAATGTGGAAGCTTTCTTTTTTAAACCTGTCTCAATTTCTTTTTTTTTTTTTTTATTTTTCTAAAGAGTAGGAGGTGTTTCACATTATAATTGAATTTCCATCATCTGGAACATATAGGCTTCTATGTAAAGAGAAACTTCTCTTTTTTTTAAATTTTTTCTTTCTTTTTTTTCTTATGTTATATTGAATACATCATTGAATTGTAATACATTTTTCAAATGTATTACAAATGCATACATATTGAATGCATTTTTCTTGTTATAATGTTTTTTATTGTAGTTAAGGTCTCTTGTCCACTATAAGTGAAACTAGTTTGAGGCACCTTTCCTGAGAGTTTCAGTTGCATGCAGAAAACTGTGTCTTTGTCACTTTGTAGAATGCATTTTGAAACAAACATGGTTCTCACTGATAAATGACATGTTATGAAATCACCAAACGTGCCTTAAACAGCATAATGGCTTTAAAACATTTTAATTAGCTATTTGGCAAATCAACAGATGTAGAGTATCATCGAGCATGCATAATTTATCTACTAACAATAGTGTCTGTACTTTTTAAGAGCTTGTAACACTGCCTTGTACTTGTGCTTTTAAGACATCATTGGCTGTAATCCTAACAGCTTGTAAGAGCTTTAAACACAAAATACTAAACCAAATGAAATTCTAAATAAAATAATATATCTAGTTTTATACCAACCACATGTCATTCATTATTACTAGCTACACTTCAGAAGCTTCAAAAGAAATATATTATTAATATAGTTTGTGTTTATTCTGTAGATTAAAAAAATACATAAATTATTTAAATACTCTAATCACAGCATGACATTTCCTTTTATCTGAGAGCAAGAAACGCAGCAGGAACTTCACAAATCCTTCTAGCATACTTCCTGGAACTACTAGGATATTTAACATAGTGATGCCAAACCATTATCATTTTACACCATTTCTTACTTATTTGTTACCAGAATTTGCTCTAGAGTAGCCTATAACTGATTTGCTTAAATTTTATTTTTCTTCTTTTGTCACATAAGAGGTTAAAAATACAGGGGTGTGCTGGCATCTGTTTCCTAAATGTCCATTATCCTTTGACATACTTAAAGGTGTCTGACAGCCATGGGACAATGACAGATGTGACATAGGTCCTGATTAGATAAATTTCCTGCTGAAGGTGCAACTGCAAGCTAGACTGGATGTTGAAATGGTACTACATATCTGTTTTCATGTAGATACATCACATCCAGTTTGGATTCAGTTCAGGATTAAAGTATCCACATTTATATTTCCAACTTCTGTGTGCACTAGATATCTAAACCACATTACTAACATTACACATCTTCTCACTGTAGTCCATGGAATTTGGGAAGCAATTTAATTCATCCAAAAATAAGCCTTTAATACCTGAATCGGTAGTTGAGACTCTGGAATTTGATGACTTTGGAAATATGCTAGGGTGTCCCACGTGATCATCAGCTGCCATTCCAGGAAACATGTTCCCATGTCTTGCATACCCTAAAGTGTCTCAGCTGACACTAGGTTTCTATATTTGGGCAACTGAATCCTGATCTGATGTGTGATTAGTGAAGTAGTTCTGTCTGATCAGTGGAATACAATGAATGTCTTCAGATTTACATTGGCTGACTACTTCACTGACAAGTAGGCACACATTTTGAGAGACACAGTGTTATATGACCTAACCTTGAGCTGTCCTGTAGAGGCTTTGACCATGTTAAGAGAGCCCTCTGGGTTGTTGATTATAACTCAAATGGGTATTATATCTACAGAGGAAGAGTCATATATATTAAAAAAATCAACTTCCCGCTTAGTGAGATTTATTTGTATCACTCTTAAGCACTGACTGACATGAACCACTGCTACTGTTTTGGTTGAAACTATCTCTGTCTATTTAGGAGTTAGTTACCCCACAGAATATGGATACAGGAAATCACTGAGATGCTTCTGTAATTTGTTCATCCTCTCATGTAGCTTCTGCCTCTTGAACAATTTGGATATATGAATTGCTGCTACCACTGATTGCTTCCTTCCCGACCATGACCCTGAAGTTAAAACCTTGTGCAAAATAGGTATTTCCATCTTCCAAACCTCATCCCCATCCCCAGGAATTATTACTGCTGGTACGCAATGAGTACTACCTGCTGATAGAGGTGTGAAGAATGAATGTTTAAAGCCCTCTTGATATATAAACCTAAACCAGCTTCTTGCTTGAGATAGTAGTTTTAAAACTGAACTTTTGGAACAGCCTACAATTGTGCTGCTCTCTTAAACAACAAGAAAAAGGACACCTATATTCTCCATATTCCAGATTTCCATTTATTTTATGTTTTCCCGTGTTCCACAGGCAAAATTCCTTTCAGAATGAAAGCTGTAAGAATTTGCACATTGGCTTCATATGAAAATTGTACTAAGCACACAAGCAAAACAGGAACTTGAATGTGATCTTTCACTCAGTGCTTCAGCTTCTGATTGCTCTTAAGAAACATTTTAACTCAGGTTATCCTTTCAACTACAGTCATTAGTATTTCTCACTACCTGCCTTTCTGAAGTTCCTCTTTCAGGGAACAAGCAGTGTCAACAGAAACTGTGGAACTTGTGTTTATTTACCTTCACTTGGTGTCACCATTAAATGTGTAACAGATTATTTTTTTTTTTTGGTCTTTGTCATAGTTCTCATATTCAACAGTGAATGTGAGAAACTTGTCTGTAAGACCTTTTAGAAATTTGCAGCTGATTGTTGAATAATAACACATCATTTACTGCAAAACTTGTTGCAAACTGATTATAAGACAAAAATTTTGTTATGAGATGTCATTTGTATAACAGTCTTCTGTTATAAACCATTGTGAGATACTTAATTATTTATTGAACATAGGAAGAGGTATAGACCGTTGGATACCTTTCTGTTTAAGTCTTCTTTCTATACATGTTACATTTTGAAAAGCTCATATTTTATGAATTTAAATTGCTATATCTTGTTGATTAATTATTTAAACATATATTCCTGTAACAACAGTTTCTCTGATGTAGCCTGAAGTAAAACAGAAAATCTAATGCAAATTAAAAATCCATAATTTGCTCATAAATATCTGCAAATGTGCATAGTTGAGAACAGAAATTTTTTACAAGTTTTCTTCTATTGTAAAAGTTTGAAGAAAGAAAATGAAAGGGATACCTAATTAAATAAGTTCTTCATGACTTCATTCTGTGTCTTCTTAGTCTTCAGCTGTCTGAATATAGAACTTCTGAAAGGACTTCACTCTTCAGGATTCCCAAGTGATCACCCTGAATATATGGTGATCTGTAAAACACATTAAATTATGTATTCTAAAGAGAATTTTATGTCCAGTTACAAGATTCCCGGGCCCCCCCCCCCCCCCCCATCCCCCACCCCCAAGTATGATAGTGATCATCTTTGAAAAGAAATTAAGTTGAAATCAATATTTTAGAAAGAAAAAATTAAGAATTTTGTTAAGGGAAGTCAGATTGGGAAATACATGAAGTTTGCAGGTTCCATGTTTTATTTAATTGAACATGTAGATGTGGTGGATTTGTAATAAGGGGAAAGGGGCTGTTGTTAACTAATTGGCATAGATAGAATGCTATATTGGATTACTTTAAATAAGTAGTATGTAATAAGGACATAGTTCACTTGTTACCAAACAGATCAGCAAAGATATCCCTAGTCACCAAACAACAGTCATGCAGCAGAACTATGCTACAATTAGTTTCCTGATGAAATCAGATCATTTTCCCAACTGTGATCTGAAGCTCATCCAGGTGTACATCCTCACTGAGTGCACAAGACTTGTTTATGTACTAGGATTTGTCATATATATGTCCTTCATCTTTTCATGAATATTGATTTTCTTTCTCTAGATTTAGTACAAACGCCAGTAGAAAATAAAACATCAAACATTTCCAGAAAGTTGATTCCCTCTGACTTTTGCCTAGCATGTGTGCTTTTAGGAGCTATCTGCAGAGCTGCTTCATGGAATTTCCCTTTCTGACCACATTCTTTTATGTGGGAATTCTGGGCATTGCTTGCTGGCTTGATGTTCAGGCACTGTGAAGTACAATGGGAAGTGGCTTGGCTGTTATTTTAGATCTCTCTCACCTATCATTTTTAAGAAGGGAACATATTCTTAACATAATACACAATATAAGATGTTATATTGTATTAAATGATGGCCTTTTTCCCTGTTATCATTTATAGCTACACTAATCCTGCAGCTGTCTATGAAATGGATGATTCTTATACTCTACATGAATTGCCTCTTTTGGCATCCTTCCTTCCAAAGGTCTCCTGTCCCTCTTTACACATTAGATGATTTCTTTTTCCTTCCGATTTTTTCTTGGTTTTTAGAACAACTGTTTTCAGTAGAGAAAAACAAAAGATGATTAAGTCTTTCACATCCTCATATCTTGCAGTCTTGATTGCAAGGATTCAAAAAAGTTACTTATCACAGCCTCAGTTCTAGGAATAACTCAGAGTTTGTTCTATCTGAAAACATAATGGCAAATGCTCTTCATCTGCATCTACATGGGCTGTGCTGTGTTCCTCAGCTAGGAAGTTACTAGTCATTTTTCAAAGCAAGCCGCTTCTTGCTGAAGTTTGTAATTTCTGACAGTTAGTATTTGGTAATCAAAAATGAGGAGGTGGGCTCTGAATTCAGTATTGTAATAAAGAATTCTTTTTTTTTTTTTTTAGCTGATTGTAAAGATTTCTCTTACAGAAAGTTTGCAAGAATAATAAATTTGATGCATATGTGAATTTTGTTGCTGTGAACATTAACTGGTTAACACAAGAATATGGTGGTGCAAAAGAAAAGACCATAGGATACCAGTGGTAAAAAAAGTTAGAGGAAAATTTTTCCCACCAAGAGTAAAATGTAATTGGAAACCTAGAGCACTAATTTTTCTCTAGTTTAACATGTTCCTTTAAAGTAAGTGATCTCAAAACTTGCTTCTTCCGAGGTTTTAGAAGTCTCAGAAATTTAGAGTTTCTCAGTGGAAAAAAGACTTCATCAATAGTGCATAAGACTGTAAATAATACCACATTCTTTTAATATCTTTCCCCCACTCTTCCAATATTTAGGATTTTCTATTGAAAAGCTTTCAGGAGCAATACGTCAAAAGGGGAAAAAAACTGTCAGTGTTAAAAACTCTTCTTCATCAGAACCCTGTCATCTGTAGCAAGATCTTCATTCGTTCCCTTAGCTTCCAGGTAGAGCTGAAGGTCTAAGATATCCTGCATTTTTTCAGGAACTGAAAAACCACTTCACAAGGGAAGGAGATGAACATAAATTATAAAATTATACCTATTTATGTATGTCAGACATAATAGGAAAATAATGTCTAGAATACAGTCAAAAACACAGGTACACAATGATTCTCAAATGGCATCCTTTGATATATCATCAAGTTGCATCTGCATGTAACAACTCTGAATAAGAACCATAAAGTTTACTGACACAGTATAGCACCAAAATTATTAGAAACAGTGGGAAAATATTACATTTGGATTGCACACTTTATGTAGCTGCACTTAACAACAAAATGGTTTTCCAGCTATTCAACGCAAAGTAAAATTCATATAATGTGTATGCATGTGAGCATGTGTGTATGTGTGGTTTGGCAAATAAAATTTCATATGTGATATATATGTGTTCACATATGGTATTATAAGGCTTTTTACTTAAGAGCATTCAACGTTTTTCCTTGAGTGTTCATATATTCAAATATGTGTGGGAGGTTGGGGAACTATATATCCTGTGGTGATTAGATAACAGTGGCAAACATAAGATGTTGATGCCAATATTAATTTTTTTATATTCAGGAAAAATAATTTAATTAAAACAACAATTTACTGAGTTGATGGCAGGTAGGGTTTTAATTTCCCAGGCTACTGAAAATAAATGGTTCTGCTGTCAATCGTCATATTCACAATAAGCAAGTCTTATCTTCCTTTCCAATTCTAATCCTGTGACACCAGAATCATGGTTTCTCTGTGTAACTGAATCACCTTGAGAACTCTCATGTTTTTGTTTGTTTATTGTCTTTAGTTTTGTTTTAAACTTTTGGATATATTTTTCATACATTATTAGGTTTTGCAGGCTTGTTTACCTCAAGCCTGGAATAGTGTTCTGGTTTTAGTTGGGACAAAGTTAATTTTCTTCACAGTAGCTAGTATAAGGGTATGGTTTGGATTTGTGTGTGGCTATGTTTTGGATTTGCATTGAGTGTTGACAACACTGGTAGTTTTAGTTGTTGCTGAGGAGTGTTTGTACCAAGTCAAGGACTTTTTCTGTTTCTGATGCTGTCCCTGTGTTCCCTGTGTACAGTCATGACAGTAGAGCCAAACTGACCAAGGTAGTTTTTCATTCCATAAACCATCATGAACAATATGTAAGTTGGGAGTGGGCTGGCAGTCATGTTGGCTCTCTCAGTCGCTTTCCTGTACTCTTTCTTGTTCAGGCTCACTTGGGCTCGGGTGCAATCTCTCTCTTGGGTTTGGCCTGGCTCTTGAGCTCTCCAGCTCTGGCTCTCACTTCTTGGGACCTGTCTGGGTATCAGTCAGTGGCCGGTGGGCAGTTGTATAATTTGGTTTATTTTCCAATATTTTCATCACATAATAATAGTAGTAGTAGTAATAGTACTGTTAGTATTATTGGTATTTTTAATATTATTGACATCAATAAGTTATTAATTTATATTCAATTATTAAATTGTTCTTAACCAGCAAGTTTCCATGTCTTTTCCTCTGATTCTCCTCCTGCATTGGAGGAGGGAGGGGAGTGAGCAGTTGTGTGGTATTTAGTTGCTGGCTGGGATTAAACCCTGAGGGCGAGCTACCCAACTTAGTTTATATTTTATACATTTTTGAACTCTTTATTTTCTTACAGACAAGTATTATTAGTCTAATTAACACTCTTCCATTTATATTGATGGAAATTACATGCTATTCATTTGCACCTTTAAAACAAAAATCTCTTTAAGTATTAAATACCTTTGCAATTGAAAACAAGTAGGAAAACAAAAAACTTTTCTTTATTATAATTTTTGCAAATTCAATTTAGGCCTTGATTCCAGTAAATCTTTAAAATACAACAAGGTTTTCTTGAGGGTTTTGCAGTATCAAAGTAACAAAAATGTTTCCATAGAATATATAGTAATTCATCAAATATCTTTATCAAAGAGGAAATGTTTCTCTGCTTGTGTATTTGCATTTTTATGTAAATGCATTCACAAACACATGTAACTATATTTAATTTAATTTATGTGCTACTAGGGTTATTCCATGTAAACACGTTCCACATGCTATATATATTCCACATAAAGGATCAAAACTCAGTGACTTTATTCAGGTGAATTAATTTCCTTTGGTCAAAAATTTGAAAACATAGACAAAAATGACTGACTCACATAAAAAAAGCATACAATTTAGATCTTTTTTTTTTTTTTCCATATTATGGCCTAATTCAACTGTTGCTGTTTGTCCTGGTTTGAGCTGGGACAGAGTTAACTTTCCTCCTAGTAGCTGATATAGTTCGGTGTTTGGGATTTTGCATGAGAATAATGTGTTAACACACTGATGTTTTGGCTGTTGTTAAGCATTGCTTATACTAAGCCAAGGACTTTTCAACTTCCCATGCTCTACCTGCCATGAGGTGCACAAGAACCTGGGGGGAAGCATAACTGGGACAGCTGACACAAGCTGACTAAAGGGATATTCCCTACCATATGACATCAGGCTTAGTATATTAAACCAGGGATAGTTGTATAGTTGTCCAGGGAGCAGCAATTGCTGCTCAGGTACAGGCTGGGTGTCAGTCAACGGGTGGTGAATGGTTGCATTGCTTGCTTTTCCTGTTTGTTTTCTCTCTCTCTCTCTCTCGCTTACCTCTTCATTTCAAATTATTATTATTGTTATTGCTATTTATTGTTTTATTCCATTTTATTTCAAAATTTTTTAAATTAAAAATTTATATTTCATTAAACTATTCTTGTCTCAACCCATGAGCTTTCTTACTTTGGCCCTTCTGATTTCCTCCCCCACCCCACCATGATGCTTGGTGGTGCTGGGTTATCGAACAAGGTTAAACCATGACTCTGGCATAAACACAAATCTTTAATTAAATCAGAATTTGCTAGGAATATTCAGGCAAATAAGCCTTAGGTACTTTTTGTATTTATTTAATGTTCTTCCAATGTTGTCTATAGTCTAAAACATTTTCAAACCCAAAACAATAGGGAAAGGATCATATATAGACAAAGGAACATTAACAAGTAATAAAGATTCTTCATCTACAGACATTATACATTTGGATGACACAGCTTTCAGGAAGACAAGGGTACTTCAATGTACAGGTATGCAGTTCGAGAATGTCCTTTTCAAAATAGAAGAGTTTTCATGAACCTAAATCTTGGATTCCTTCCGTACTTAGGCTTAGATTTATTTAATATCTTTCTTAAGTGCACAATATTAAACACTTTATTAAAACATCTAAACTGTGGGAATAGTAACTCTAGGCTCTATGTACAGTTGTGATTTGGCTCTCAAGATCTTATAGGATGACCCATCATTTTAATTTTTGTACATGGAATCTTGGCCATATGTGCTTTTAATTTGGATGCCACAAAAACTTAGCACACATAAGTATTTTTAAATGTTTCCATCCTTCTTATTCCTGACATGAAAGATTACTATTCTTTGCAATAAATTAACACAAAGGACATGTATGTTAGGTGTTGTCAAAAGCAGCTTGAAAAACAAATAGTATTGTCCAGTCAGAAATAAGACGCTTTAGATCTTGTTTTGGATAATCACAGTTTCTTATTAACTAGAAAAGAATTTTGGGAAGAGTAAGCCAACAGAGAATACAGTTAACATTTGTAAGTGATGGAAAACCACTTTTCTTGAAATGAGGATGTTTCAAATTTTAAAACACCCATTGTTATAAAATATTTGAAGGGACAACTACAGTGTGGATTATGTTAATCAGAAACAGAGAATAGACTCCCATATGATGAAAAGTCCTTTCAAGGATACTTATAATAGTTTATTAAAAGTAAAGAGATTTATGATTTAAGTGTAAAAAACCATGAAAATAAAATAAAACCCAATGCCATTCATTGCATTAGAATTAATTTAAAAGATGGATCAATTGGAGGCAGAAGGTTAGTTTTACACTGGAGAATCCAGAAGTAAGATTCTTAACATGAGAATACATGCATTCAAATCCATTGGTGATGTACAGAGAATCTAACAGAAATAGTGCCTTATTTCAGACTCTTCACTGACGTTTATCAGCCTCTTCATGGATGTTTAAACATGTTTTTAACAGTTTATTAAGAATACACTAATTTAGAAAAATACTTTGGTCTTGTCTTAAGCATGTTTTATGTCCCAGTGCAAAGTCTGGATTGTATTAAAGATATCTAGTTTTTCAAAAAGAAAACTACAGGCTTTTAGAATGGTATTGATATACTCCATTTCAGATGCCTGCATGGTACCTAATTATCTTCTGTTGCTTGAATGAACCATGAGAGGAAAATGACACTTCCAAAGGATGTCTCCTCTGATCTATCCTTCACATCTCTTTTAGAAGGAGATTTAACATCCTATAAACATAGCTCCAGAAGTAGTTATTTCTCTTGACTGGTACTCAGAAAACCTGTGTTAAATGGCTCATAATTAAATGTCCGGGGTTTAGATGACCCAGTTAGGCACATGAAATCATGAAATTAATGTTCGTTTTATTGAAACTGAAGTTCTATAGCCAGACATCCCATGGTCTTGGGTATTCCAGAAAAATAAACGAGTCCTATTAAAGTAGGATAATTACTTCAATGTTTTTAAAAGTATCAGTTTGCTGTAAATTTCAATAAAGTTTATGCAACATTTACGTGTGCACTGTGTAGAGTTTATGATTTCTGATTCTCACCAGAAACCTTTATTTAAATCAGAAAATCACTGAAGTTCTGAAAACGAGACATACTAGTCTGGGAAGCATGTTAACCGGAATGAACATATCAACAATTAATTTGTAATTTTTATCTGTATAATCTCATATTTTGTGTTAAAAGTATTAGAAGCATAGCTTCCTGAAAATCAAGCTATCTATGATATATAGCATAGTCTTTTCCCGGCTGATGAAATAATAGGAACAGTGCACTCTTTTAGGTGAGTTATGACAACCTGTACCAGTTCTGAAGACCATTTGTACTGTTCTTGGTGTCTAAATTTCTGACAAAAGAGACAACATATCTATGTTGGCTTACAAAACTACTGGTTTGCTCAAGGATAGTAAACACAGAAAATTGTGTAATACTCTTGAAAAACAACCTATAGGAAAATTTTCTCCATACTAAAAAAAACCCCAAACTTATATGTAGGCCCATTTCCTGGGCAAGAATACTAAAGTTGTCCCAAGAACAAATCCTGTAGACAACAGGAGTATATGTTTTTGTTAAAGAGATATAAATTGGTAGGTATAATTTTTGCTGTGCTGTTCACACATAAAGGAAAACTTGTTTCCAGTGTAAATATCAATCTTTAAAGCAAACACACTCTAAGTGCAGACAGATGGTTCAGTTTAGTGACTACTTTCTGAGTGTTGCTTCTCCATTCATTGTGGGACAAAAAGGAAAAGAGAAAAAGAAATAGAAAAAGTATTGCAAGTGTTCTAAAGAAGACTGACAGTGCTTTTAGAAAGTGTTGGTGAAAATGAGTTCCTCACAGAATCAGTGCATTCTTATATATAGCAAACAGCTCATAGACTCACACCTTTATTTTGAAGAAAGTATGGACAAGGAAGAACAATTTAATTTTGGCTATTCCTATATACATTTCTTGCAAATTCATAGAATCATAGAATGGTTTGGTTTGGAAGGGACATTAAAGATCATCTAGTTCCAACATCCCTGGCATGGGCAGGGACACCCTCCACTAGACCACGTTGCTCAAAGTCTCATCCAGCCTGACATTGAAGACAGCCAGGGATGGGGCATCCACAGCTTCTCTGGGTAACCTGTTCCAGTGCTTCACCATCCTCTCTGTGAAGAATTTTTTCCTGATATCTAACCTAAATCTCCCTGCTTTCAGTTTAAACCCAAATTGGTGAAGATATACATAGTCATATACCACTAGCTGTTTTCCTCCTGGCTCTTTTTTCTATCTTAGTGCACTCTCCTGCTCTTAAGTCTGTAGTACCAATTTGGATGAACTAGAAGGATTTTCAAACTTGTAGTTGAAAACCGCTTATTTACAGATGTCATTCATGTCTGCATGTTTATGTGAGTTGAAGACTCCTGTTATTACTGTATTATAAATATTTGGCCCAAAAGGGGTGGATTAAAACAAATGTTGATTAAACTAATTTTAATATGGTTTCTTGATCCTTTTGTTTTCACTGTAACATAGACTAAGATACTGATCGAAAGACGAGTCACTGTTTTGGACCCTCATAAACCATCACAGTTTCCAGAGCATTTTGTTTATATCTGATACAGCATTTTCAGGTTTTTTTTCTTCCTAAAGATACCAAGTTTGCCTACACAAAAAACACTGTGTAGACTGAGCAAGCATACTCTAAGCAGGAACTATTGAAGGATTCACTAAAACAACACACTATTCTGAAAAAAAAAAAAAAAAAATCTAGATTAAATCTGTATATATAATTTTTGTGTCCCACTGAAAGTGAGATCTTGAATAGCTAAAAAATAGTTTGTGAATTGAAAAGAGAAAGGATAAGAACTACACTTTCCTTCATAGACAGCCTCAGTGGTTGCACCCATGATAGGTACTCACATATAGGCAAATTCACATTTATTAGCAGAAAATTATCTTCCTTAGAACAATGAGAAAATATGGACAGAATTTTGCTTGGGAAGGGTGTGTGAGAAGTAAACTTTACGATTCTACTTTAGAATTTCGTCTGTCAGTAGACCTTTTCGTCACTTTTACATCTATCTAACCAAGGTTTAATAACCTCCCACTGATATAGATTTGCAGATATTATCAATTTCAGTATTAATCTAATGTTCATGTGTTTAGAGCATCAGATAAATTTTAAAAAAATGTTGAAATAACAAAATTACAGAGCTTTGCACTGTTTCACTACTTAAATATTGGATCAAACTGGTGTTCTTGTTTGTTTAGGAGCTTTCCAAATAAATGTAAAAGAACATAGTTCCTTAAAAATGTTTCTTCAAAAAGGTTTTAGTATATTTCTGAAAGCAGAAACTGCATTTTTCTCTCTCTTTTTTTTTTTTTTTAATCAAAATACTTGTTTCTTATGGTAGAGAGCATTTTTGTCCTCAGAGTGCAATGTTGGCAGCTTCTTAGGTGAATGATAATTTTTATTAATCAGAGACTATTTTTGTTAATTTGGTGGTCTTCTTACCTAAATTAAGGTATTAGAATATTTTTTATATTACGCTGCAGAGTCATTTTAATATTCTCAGATTAGAAGGTAACCAAAAATGAAAGGAAAACTATACTCATTTTTCCCCAACACTATCTGAAACCTCAACTCAGTTGAAACTAAATATTTTTGTTTGTTTGTTTATCTGCGTCTGGCCTTTTAAACTAGTCCTTAGAAGTAAAGCCCTTAACCAAATAAGTTCTCCCATTTAATGTGATAAAAAAGATGTTGTATAAGGACTGACATTTTTTAGTCCTAATTTTTTGATATCTGATATCTTTGAGGATTTTTTTCTTCTGGAAAACTCTCACTTTATCTTCTGTGGCTTCAGCTTTCTGAAGATAGTTAAGCTATGTTTCACCAGATTACTATTATAATATTATGGTCTCTATTACTATTATAATATTATTATAATATTGTGGTCTCTAAAAATGGTTCTAGAAGAACACAGAAACTTCTCCCTGCTTTAAGTCATCTGAGTAATAGGATTCATCTACTTGAAATGCATATGGAATCTCAGACACCCTTTAAACTCATCAAGAGACATGTCATTCACACTACCAAAGGCATGACTACAATGTATATACATAAAATTATATACACACTTAAGAGGTTTGTTAGACTGAGGCCATTGGTTATAGTGTAACAGAGGGTGAGGGCTTTACTGACGCTATTTTTAATAACATTGTATCACTGGAGACAATGGTAATGTCAACACTGACTTATAGTCAATAAAGTAGATGCAGTTCCACAGATGGATAATACATAATGTTGGATTTCCGGTAAGAAAATCACTACATTCTAAATTGAAACACTAATATTTAGAACTTTAAATATGACATCTGAAAGTACTGTTTATACAAGAAATTTTGAAACTGGGAGATAACTTAATACATCTCTTTAATATCTTTATGTTACATGTGTCACTGATCTGTTCAGGCGAGTCTAGTGTCCAATGTAAGCTGCTTAAAATATAAACACAAATAAAAATCACATACAAAATCTCATCCCCATATTTTTCTTTTTAATTTTCAGTGCTATTTCTCTATGAAATTTCACAGACTTCAAAACAAAAAACTATGTCACTGAAGTGATCATTTTAGGGGTAAAGAAATCTCAGAACCCACAAAAGGAAAATAAAAGAAATTACTTTATCTTAAAAAATTGAGACTGTGATTGAATATTTCTTATTATAGATACAAAGCTTACACACACACCACCAAAAATGGCCAGGCAACCAAGCCCCTACTTTTAGTCATAGAACTTCATTTAATGCTTTCCTCAGAAATAAAAAATATTACAATTTCTACTTAAATAGAGTTGTGCCAAACAGATAACAAATGGTTCATGGATTCAAGCTATTAATGAATAATTCATAAGATTCATTTCTACCTGCCAAATATTTGGATCATATGTTTTCTATGTACAGTCACAGAATGTACCCAGAATAAATTCTGTTGCAAAATGCCTAATGCCTGACAGTACATTAATGCAGTATGCTGTATTGAATTAGCCTGGAAGGAACATATTAATATGCTAGTACAATGGTTTTCAGATCAGACACCTTTTATCAACTATTTTGTTAATATCCATCCTTAAATTCAAAGAGTGGACAGAAGTGAAGGGTAAACACCAAAGTCTGCCATGTTTATGACTTTTAATTGCACGGTTGGCCAACCATCTGTATTTGATTTGTCTGGTTCAGTATGTTATTTTTTTTCCTCTGTTAATGAATACAAACTTACTGTGCAGTTCTGAGTGTAATAAATTGCACTATGATAGCGGATGCTGTCAGTGACATGCTGGGTATTGAGTCTGATGATAACTAAAGAATGACATTTACAGTATAGCATATTTGGAACTGGATGAGTTTTTCTGAAAAATGAACATGAAGGCCAACCAAAGGTCTTGTTATCTTTAAAAAGAAAGTTGTCAGAAAGAGCGGTCAGAGGAGACATGTTGATATCTCTGCATGAGTTGAGGAGATACTATTTCATGATAGGTTTAATAAAGAGTGATTTTTTATTACATAAATTTCACATTTACTTTGAATACAGGGTCACTTTTGAAACTGTAGATTCTTTGACACTACAGGTTCAACGAATGCAAACATTACTCTATTCCCTTTGTTTTGTAGTACAGTACATCATTTAGGAACTCAAATTATGTCATAATTTTAATTGATAGTATGATTGTTAGAAATAAGATATGTACTTGTGGTGTGCATAAAGGTCTGTTAATAGAACTAAAACAGGTCTTCAGTTCCAAACTTGTTGCAAAGTGGAATTCTCTTACTGCACCAGGTTTACATTTACACAACCATGTTTACAGCTGTGGTCAAACCTTTCAGCTACAACCTGTTTAGAGTACTAAACAGCCATTACTGACTGATTTAACTTGAGTTTTGGTATACAGAACAAGATATTTACTACTCAGCTTTTATGTTTACTTTCTGATTTACTTTAATTTGATTACTTGATAGACAAAGGTATTTCAGTGAGTGCAAAATTAAAATATGTGCTTGCTCAAAATATTTAATTTTTTTCATCTACAACAGACCTATTTTCCAAATTGCAAAATATTGAAGACTTTTAAACTTGCTCAGAATATATTTTGACCAAAATCACCAAAACAGACCAAGTGTGAGGGCGAGGAAGCATTTCTATGAAATATTTTAGACTGTTTATAAAAAATTAGTAAATCTCAAAAAAGAAGAAACCTTTTGTAAGCATTGTTCCATTTGGCATCAAAGTTTCTGATAGCTATTTCTGGTGAAATTAATTTTTCTGTTACAATAAATATTTTCAATATTATATTGAAATACTATTATACAATATTATAATATTTTTTTAGGTACTCACAAGGTAAAATCTAACAGACAGCTTGGACTTTTTCATAGCTGAAACACAATACAAATAAACTTTCATACACGATATTGGAAAATAGAGTGCCGCTCATGTCCTTGGGAAATAATTAAACTCTTCACACAATTTTAAACAAAGGTGAAATTGTAAAATTTACCATTTTTATTCAAATAATATTTTTTCTAATACTTACATAAAGCCTAAATCTCTTACATTAAATTTGGTGTCATTGTAGAAAAAAAATATATATGTTCAGGGTCCATGGTTTCCATTTACCTGACATAAAAATTGAGATACCAGAAATAAAGTGATACGAAACATTTTTTATTTATCATCTTCTGACTCTGCTGAAGTTTGCTGTGAAAAGGAGAAAAAGGTTTGTTTTCACAAGACTAGTAAAAGAACATGTTGAAAAAACTCTTCAGAAATCTGAGCATTATATGAATGTCACTGTGGTTCTAATGTGTTTATCTGAACCAGAAATCTTCTGGAGGAATCCTTCTTGAGAGGCAGACCTGAATCCTTGGGTATGACCTTGTATCTTGCTTCTCATTTGGAACAACCATGGGGGCTAGATGCAGAATGACATCATTGACACTGCTCATCCTACAACATTCTGAAACCCAGAAAATGTTTAAAGTAAAGCTGTGTACAAGGCATGTGATGTGGAGTACAGGAGGTGTGTGAAGTATGGTCTTCAGGCATCATTTTGGATACTTTTGAAGTTTAGCAATTTGGAACAGGCATGATCCATTTCTGTGCTTGCATCTGAGGTCAATATCCATGTGTGGAACATGTGAAAACTGTCAATTTCATTTTACTCCAGCATAAATCTCTCTAGATGCTTTCTTAATATCCAAGCATTTTTCTTCCTGAATTCTATAAGCAGGTTCTCTTAGAGTATAACTGGAAGAAAAATAGAAAATCATTAAAAAAGGAAAAAAAAGAATAAAAGTTTCACAACATGCTATAAAAGGTTTTGTTTATGTTAAACCGCAGATGAATAAGGATACAATGTCATAACCAACTAAAGCACTCTTTCACATATGGGAAATTAAAATATAGTGCCTTCCTGTGCCTTAGGAGTTTCAAACAAGCACACTGGAGACTGACTGGATTGGAAAGTGGGGAAGAGTATACCATATTTCCCCAGATGAATAAAGTAATAGCACATTATGTAAGAAAGAATTTGTGAAAGACAGAGAAAGAGTAGGAAGAAGCTGTCTCTCCGAGTAATTGTACAGGGTGCTCATCTGGGAAAAAGGATAATTGTCTGTATTTCAGATTGCTCTAGGAACAGTACACATTATTAAATATTCTCTCTAAGCAAATCCGTTTCAAGTTGGAGAATAAGATAATGCGTATGATTACTTTTGAGTGTTGGTGGTTGTTTTTAAATGTATTACAAATAATAGAGTGTTCCTTTTCTGATTGAAATTAACATTCTTCATTCCCCCTACTGAATACTTTCCATTAATATGAAAAATTGATAAAACATTGGAATCAGGAAAATAGAAGGCACAAAAAGATTTCATGAGTTATTTAGTCCAACACACAAATTGCAAGATTGGTAGACCTAAATTATTCTTGAGGAGTGCTAGTCTAAATTGCTTATATAAAGATCTAATGAAGCTTTGATTTCATCACTGTGCATGTTCTTTATGAGTGCATAATTAATTTTACAGTATGAACATATTTCCTAATACTTTTAATATTTTTTTCTAATACAAATACTTTTAAGCTGCAATTCAAGACAATTACTTATTTTTCTATATAATAGAATGGTTAACACTTCTTCACCATCACTCTTACTGCTATCTTAATTGTTTGAAGACCGTTATATTACTCCTTCAGGGTTTTCTTCTATAGAAAATAAACATTCATTGAATCTTCACAGATTATGATTTCTTAACCTTTGGTCAAACAAATTGTTCTCAAAACCTTTGTCTTAGAGTTTCTGTAATTGGTCAGTATCCTTCTTAAGTGGTCATGATCAAAATGGATGTTGAACAACTGACATGGTCTTAGGAAAGCTGATAGAGCAGAAAAATAAATATCTTAGTATGTAGTTTAAAAATATTACTCTAAATACATCCTGGAATGAGATGGATTTATTTTTCAAGCCACAATAATCATTATTCACTTTAAAGGTGGACACTCAATTTCTCTTTCTGAATACAGTGCTCTGCCTCTCAGTTTATTACAACAATTTTAATTGATTTGTTAGCATTGTTCCAAAGGATAATGTGATTGGTTTGAATTCTAATTTGGTCATCCAGAATTTTCACTGACTACTTCTGAACAGGTGTGACTGACAAAGTTTCTCAGTGTGGTGTTTCTGTTTAAATTAACAAACATTTTAAATAACAGTGTCATACAGACTCCTGGTTTTGCTATTTGAAATTGTCTCAAAATAGGATAAGAAATGATTTTTTAAAAAAACTTTTTGTAGATGGTTTTTCCATCAGTTCCATATCCACCACAGAGCAGTTTTATCTCACATTTGACTCATTTGCATATAAAATTTTGTGTGTACATCTTCATGAAATCTATACCATGCCTGCTGCTTCCTCCTTATTCACTAGTTTTTATGTATCTATGTTGGCTATTTCTTACCACCTTATTTTACTGTAATTGATTACATAACCAACATAGTCAAGACAGTAATTGTACCTGAATAATTACCAATTTCTAGCTGTCAGGGCTTAATCATCCTTATCTATTATTGTGAAAATTAATACATAATTTTATCTGTTAAAGATTCAAATTATTTTTTTTTTCTAAATATAAAAATCTCAAAAACTTTTTGAATTGACATTTGGACACCTTGATATGTCCCCCTCATAGTGAAGTGTTCTGAAAATGCAGCTTTTTCCTCTACCATGTGGTAATTAAGCAATTATTTTGTTTACTTCTATGCTTGAGGTCAGTGGCAATGTTGTTATACTCAAGAGTCTATCAAAGATTCATAGCAACGTAATTGTACAATTGTTTTTTAGATGTTTACTAATCCAGTCAAAGAAAAGATAAATTAACTGTGTTTGTAAATGAAGGACCTCATCAAGACCTTAGTTTTCTTCCAGTTTACAGATATGATTTTTGTCTGAGACCTTGGTTTAGAGAACTGCAATACAGATGTCTGTCTACTGAACTGAAAAGTAGGAGATTCAAATACATATAGGTAAAGAACATTATTTTTTTAGGCTAACATTAACAATAAAACTTCCCTCTTATATGGATGTATAAATACATATTCACAGAATATAAAGGGAATAATCCTGTATCACATAGGTTCTATGTGTGTATTCTGACAGGTATAATTTTCTGCACATAAATAACTATTTCATGAAAAGAATTTTGAACATGAGTCAACATTCCTCAGCTCAACTGGAATTATCATTAGTAAGAGAACTGCTAGTTGAATTTTGTGTAAGAACTAGAGATGTTTCAACAGTGTGAGGGCTTATAAAAAAGAACTACTGGTTGCTACTGATTGGTTTGTGAACCAAGGAAGAACGTGCTGAGAGTGAATTGTGTTTGAAGCCTGTAAGAGAAATCGTTACTGCAAGATTATTATCTAACTTGTGTAAATGGAAGTACAGGATTTCAGTTCAGATAGACATTCCTCCTTTCTGATACGTGACAATGTTTAAAGAAGAGTGCTACTGAAAGATGCTTTCTGTAAGTAATTGCACCCATTAATATCATGATTCCTCAAGTACTTATCTATCAGAATAAAAACTCTGTACCCGTTTTTTTTCAGTATTATTGTATTTTAGAAAAGCAGCTTGTTCCTGAAGCTGAGTTGAAATCTTAAAAGAATGCAAAAAGAAGAAGGAAATTCATACTCATTTACTTGCCACATGGAAAAGAAGAGAATGCTTTTGTGTTATTCAATTTAAGATTCAAGAAAGTCTATTCTAAGACATAGATTGAAATAGGTGGTAGATTGTAGGATCATTCTGAGGTGGTAGATTGTAGGATCCAATCCCTGGAAGAAAAGGGGATCAGGAAGATATTGAAGTATTATGGGAACATGAATGACCAAGAATTAATGAAAGAAATGTTTTGATGTTGAAAGGATGGAGTAAGTGTTTGAGAAATTCTACTAATAACTCTAAAGGTTTTAGAAAACTATTTGACATATATTTTGGAACACCAGTTGGGCATGAAAAGAAATTTGCTAAAATGCCTTAACAGTTACACCAAACCAAAATGTTAGGTTCTTTGACATTAAATTTCCATTGTGTTGTAATTTTGAGCAGCAAATCAAATTTTCAAAGAAATAAGGGTTTCAGGATCTGGTGAAATTTATTTCTGATTTTGAAATAAAAAGTATATTTAGTGAAATATCTTTATCGTTTAATGATGATATATAAATATTGCAATATCTATTTTATATCACAGCTGTACATTAATCTACATGAGAGTTTTTATGTAACATATCTACATCTCTATCTCTTTTCATCCATTTATCCACCTATCCACCTATCCATCCATTCATCCATTATTGTGCTATTCTGGTCAAGTATTTCACTGGAATAATACTTTGTACCTTAATCTTCTAATTCAAATGAAATTCTGAGTTAAATAGAACAATTAATTTAGCGAACACTTACTTTAGAAGCCTCTCTACTCATGTCTCATTCAGTTACACTTATTACATTTTTCAGAATGTTAGAAGAAATAATATCACTATAAAAGTAATTACCCTCTGGACTTTAAGAGTGCAGGCATGTTTCAGGATTTTTATTGATTATTTTTTTTTTAATATTTAGGATTCCCTGTAACAATTCCAATGTACAAATATTATTAAAAGAAATATGTATATGAGGAAAAAAAAATCTGGGTTTAAATTACAAAAAATACCTGTAACTTTAAATGTTCCTTACCTTTATATACCAGCTATATTTTTTAGTTAATTAAGTACATCTATTTTTGTTTAAATGTGTAAATTTGCATTTCAGTATGATTTGATCCCACAGGCTTTATCCAGGCAAAGCTCCCATTGGGCCACTAACTTACCATAAATCTTAGTTCAGGTCTGTGATATTACTTTCCCTAAAGCTCTGAATGCAGTATTGCATGTGTTATGAACAGATTAAACTAGTATTATCTTCCTACAGGCAAAATTAAAACAGTTCCAACTTAAGGCATACAAATTTATTCAGTATTTCTGACAGTTGTAACAAAAATAAAGGTCAGCATATACCCTGTGGTAGCTCTATTCATTCAACTTTGGCACTTGAAAAATATGTTCAATCAAACTTTTCAAATTTATGGCTTTATAAATGGCTATTTATTTCTGGCAGTTCATCATGTGCATAATTATATATCTAATTTAAAGATTATCCCACAATCACTAGGGTTGGAAAAGACCTGTAAGATAATCTAGACCAACCATCAATCCAACACTACCATACCCACTAGACCATGTCCTCAAGCACCACGTCTACACATTTCTTGAACACCTCCAGGGATGGTGACCCCACCGCTTTCTTGGGCAGCCTGTTCCAATGCCAGACCACTCTTTCAGTGAAGAACTTTTTCCTAATATCTAATCTAAATCTCCCCTGATGCAACTTGAGGCCATTTCCTCTTGTCCTGTCATCAGTTACTGGGGAGAACAGACCAGTACCCGCCTCACTACAACCTTCTTTCAGGTAGCTGTACAGAGTTTTGAAGAAGTTGAGGTCTTGTGCCAAGTTGCTGTTGCCATTTCTTTCTTCTAATTGTTTCAAATACTTGAGTAAACCATCAAGGTTTATCTCCAGACCTTGAAATTCTTCCTTGAAAACTATCTACAGTGCAACAAACACATGCACACAGAAAAAAAATCATGTTGTCTAATGATCTCTAACTGTTCAGTTATATAAGAAAAAGATTAATGGGTAGTGAATTTAAAGTTGACCTTTGAACACTGATCCCATTTTCAAGTTGAGATTTTTATCTGTTAATTATGGCTGATACACCTCAATACAAAACAGATGGTAGACAGAGAAACATAGCAACCTGCAGAAGCAAAGAGGATTTACTTTGAAATATAATGAATGTAAAGAACAATTAGTGAGGGCTGTTGTTCACAAACCCACTTAGAGTGCTGAATATTATTTAGAAATTAAAAAAAGAACACGGATGTAGAAAATACAAGCTAAGAGCTAAATAAATAATCATAGCCGCCTGATCTTAATGTTAAACAAACAAACATTTTCAGGAATAACTTAGAAGGTTGTACTTTGATAAAATAGAATAAAACCAAATCAAACCCCCCCCCTTTTTTTTTTAAAGAAAAAAAAGGTATTACAGTAAAAGAGGGTATCAAGTTGGGTTTGGATTTTGTAGGTGGGGTGTTTGTTTTGGTGTGTTTTCTTCATAGAAAAAGGTACATCTTAGGTGGAGAAAAGATGACTAAATCAAATAGGATAAAGGAATTGCAGACTTCATGTGAAACCAGAAGTCTGAATGAGGATTTTGGAACTGTTTATCTCTCCTCCATTTTTTATCCATGTGCAGAATTTACTCTGTGAACATTTCTTTTTCTTTATACTGTTATTTTGGGCATGCTTCTATCTTATCTGTGGTGTATCCAGACTGTGTTTCATGTAATTATATCCTTTTTTGGCATGCTCTTTTAGTGATCTTTCCCATGTTTTTAGGGATCTTTTTAAACTTTACATGGTGTCAAGACAACCATCGTGATAATTTATCTTCATCTTGTCTTTCTCTGGATCCAAGGAACAAAAGATCAAGTACACCAACAATTGCACACAAAATTCTTCCTCCAAAGCTGTAGACTTGGCACCTCTAAATGGAGGTTGTTGAACATCATGAGGTTGGCAGAGGCCCAACTCTCCAGCCTGTCAAGGTCCCTCTGGATAAAGCCAATCAGTTATTAGCTTTTATTAAACATAATTCTTTATAAAAATAAAGTCATTTATACCAGAAAAAAGCTGTAATGAAGCATTTGTATCATTCCCCTAACAACTAAAAGAGAAACAGTAACTAAAAGGCTCTGTGGAGAGCTAGACAGTGATTCAATGGGCAGAATGGCATTACAGAGAAGAGTGGTATTCCTGTACTTAGAAATTATAGAGCATTCAGATTGTATTTTGAAGTTCTTGTTAACAATAAAGAGCAAAGGAACATTATCAAGAGAGGCTGCACCTACTGCTATATATTTTTTTTATATTGCTATGGTGAAGAAAATGTTAAAGAAAGATGAGAAAATGACCATGAGTTACTGAGTATATGACTGCAAGGCTTAGGATGTGTCTGTTCTTTATTGTTCAGCTTTAGTACATATTTGAGGTTGTATTTGCCACTGATAACATCTTTAAAACACTAGTTACAATTGGCAGAGAAAAAAAAATCCTTGCTTTATAACTTTGAAGGCTTCAAACTTGTGAATGTTATAACTGGTTTCTACATATACCTATGTCCATACCTGTGATGATGCATATAGAGTATACAACTTTAAGTTGTAAAAAAGCAATTATTTTTAAAATTAATAAGCACTTCAGAGACTTTAATTCACAAAAACTATTTTATCTTGGTTTTGCTTTTAACCATTTTAACCAACATTCAATGTTAGTTTTTTCTGATATTTCCTATTTTACCTGACTTTAAGTTCATTTCCTCTCTGATTCCTGTCCACATTTATACAATATGTAGCACAATAAACTATGAACTTAACTTCTTTTTCTGTCAGGTGGTCTTATTAGATTAGTTGTATTTCCATACTTAAAAAATGATCATATATACAAAGCCCCTTCTTTATTTCTGTATGCAGAGTGATCAGCTATGTAATGTGTAGAGTTTGAGACAAGTTCACAAGTTTGTCACAAATGACCTACTTGTGGAGACTTGATTCTAGCTCTGACAATGTGCTACATAATGTATAGAAGAGGAATGGAAGTGGAGAGGAAAAGTGATTTCCTTGTCATGGCTGCTGCACAGTCCATCAGGCAGGACTCGCAGGAAAGAAAACTACTTCCTCAAGTTAATGGATGCATGTGCAGTAGGGGAAAGTTCCAGGGGTGTTGGTTAGGCAAGTATACAAGAGCAGAGGGATCAAACAAGGACATCTGCTGAATGTGGTGAGGAAAGCAGAGGCTGATACAGAGAGCAGGGAAGCTTAAGAAGGGTCAGAGATGACTACTACAGACCATGAAGGAGTCATGATCACATTAATACCCTCTGAAGTCCTAAAAGCTGCCTAATTTGAAAGCAAGGTGGAAGGAGAGACTGAGGGATGGAAATCTTTAATTTTAAAACCTTTATTTAATCTCTTTTGTCCAGCAAATCTGAGTTGTACTTTTTTTCATGTTTCTGTTGTGTGTTGTAATAAAATTGTGTTATATTTTGACAATATTTCATGCACCATCCAGTGGTAGTCCCTATCATGTATTGTTATGCTTGTACACATATATGTTTATAAAACACTATGGATACTAGTACCTAAAGAAATTTAAAATGTTATAAAGAATAATTAATAATTTTCACTATAGAAGGACACAAAAATATTAATTCTTTTTCATATATTGTCCCAAATCTGTATCCTTTTCAAAAGTTTGTCTGGAATTTAGTCCCTAAAACCTTTTATTAAACTCGGGAACACAAATTCATGTCAATATAAGACCGGAGACAATGTTAATAGCCCATCTTGAGAAAAAAATATGTGTTTTTTTGAAACCAAAGTTACACTGTTCCCTTCCCTAAATCTACATATTGTTTAAAAGGAGGGATAAGAAGGGAGAAGGAAACAGGATAAAAATTTATCACACTGATTCAAGGTCTTTTTTGGGCTGAAGTTAGATCAACTGTTGGTATCACTCAAGTTGTCTTTTGAAGGTATTAATCATGAGCCACCTAATCTCTCTGATAGTGATGATATTGTGCTCTGGATTTATCTACCTTCTTTGAGACATATATATACTAAGAACTTAGTTGTTTTAAGCTCCTTTTACAGACAATGAAGGGAGGTTGTAAACATTCTACTTAGTTTTTAAGGCATTTTATGTAGACTTAGCCTCACTATTCCCATGTCTACAGTGTAGCAATTCTTATTATTCCTTTTTTATTTCATAGAGAGAGACTGTTGAAGTCCCACATTTTCCTTTTAAAAACTACTTTAATTTTGTAGAAGGTCATGATTGCGAGATCTTATTTATCCTAATACATGACCCCCCAAAAAAAGTGTAGTATGAATATTCTATAACTCCAAAGAATTCAGGAAATAAAAAAAAGTGAACAAGAAGTTAGCTGGGAGTTTCTCTGTCAGGTCTTAGAAAAGGTTATAAATTTAGAGTATTTTCCCTTTATGTAGATTTACAGCTATATTTTCAGCTTCCATTTCAAGTTTCTTCCAAATGAGATTAGAAATGACCAAGATATTAATCACGCTTAAAATATTTATGGTATAACAGCCAATTCAACTTCAACTATAGCATTATTGCTACTATCCCTAAGGTAACTCAATTATACTTATTTTGTACTACATGATGTGATACATCAGTCTAAGAGCATAATGACATAATAAATAAAACCTGAGGACAAAAAACTGAAGGAATTAATTAAACTAGTATTTACAAGAGAAGAAAAGAGACTAATAGTAAAATTTTAGTCATTAATCCAGACATTTTTTCTACATACCCCTATCACAGTAGGGACAGTAATCCGTTTTTTGCAGAGTCTCAAGATCTATCAATGTGAAATGAATGAAATACATAAAGGCCAAAATTCTCAAATTCAATGGAGGCATTATGAGATTTATAAAATTAAAATCTGGTTGAAAAAGTACACAGAAGCAAGGTAAAAGATGCAATAGAAATTAATTTGGCAGAGCCAAGACAGAAAGCTTGGACAGTTAAAAAAAGAGTTTTAAATTTTGAGTAGAATAATCTGAAGGAGGAAAGAAAGAAACATGTGAAAACATCCTGATGCAATACGATGAACACTACCAATCAGATAATCAAGTAGGTTAAGTACTCATTACAGCACCAAATAGCAAGGCCAATGATAACTATATAGGCAATAAATACTACTTTCTAATTATTTTCAAGAAGGAATATAAATTAACTTATATTCTAAGAAATCCCTTATGCTAATAAATAGATTTCCCCTTCACTCCCTTTTCACTGGAACTATTTATTGACTGGGTCCTTTTCACCATAAGTATTATGTTTATTGAGTGAATAATATCAGGAAAATATAAACAATGAACCAACAATCCTGAACACATTCCTTATGTGTGTGTATATTAACACTCAAGCATTGATACATGAGGTCTGATATTTTCCAGTTCCTTAGGGCCAAGATCCTGCCAATGCCTCCCATCATGAATCCAACGTGTTTCACATGTGGCAAATTAATTTTGCAAATGAAGAGCATCTGTGCAGGCTTCATGTCTCAGACTTGCATTCATTTCACACTGCATATATACGAGACTATATCTGTGGAAACATTTTTGTTTTGAAAATACCAGACAGAAGTATGAGAAGATGAAAGTTAAAGAAAAGAACAGTTTTTGGTGGGGGAAACAGGTTTAAAATTAAGCTTACTTCTAGCATTTTATGCCTATCATTTCTTTATTTTGGACTGTCTTTTGAATGTTTAAGAATCAGCACAAATACACAGACAGCAAATCTCTCAATATCTGGGATCAAGAAGCCATATCATAAATTGAGCTGAAATAACAGACTGGACTTCGGTGGAACTTAACTTTTCCAAATCCAAGATGGTGGTCTGGAAACAAACAAACAAACAAAAAAAAAAAATCTGATGGAAGAAAGGAAAACAAAAAAGAAACCAAATAAGAAAGCAAAAGGTGATGGCTTTGGCTGGGATAGATTTAATTTTTTCACAGTAGCTAGTATGAGGCTATGTTTTGAATATATGCTGAGAATAATGTTGGCAACATACTGATGCTTTCAGTTGTTGTCAAGCAATGTTTATACTAAACTAAGGACTTTTTCAGTTTCTCATACTGCCACAGTCTTCCCAGGTTCTTCTTTGCAAGAAGCTTGGGAGAGACACAGCCTGAACTGCTGACCAAACTGAACAAAGGGACATTTCATGCCATCAGACGTCATGCTTCATATGTAAGTTGGGGGAGCTGGCCAGGAGGGGCAATCACTACTCAGGGACTGGCTGGGCATCAGTCAGCCAGTGGTAGACAGTTGTATATTTTTTTAAAATTTATTTCCACTTTTTCCTTTTCTTCATTAAATATTATCATTATTAGTAGTATTATTTCCAATATGTTAGTAGTAGTAGTATCGTATTATTTAATCTATTTTCAATCAATAAGCTGCTTTCACTGCAATCCATAGGTTCTCTTATCTTTTTCTTTTTGTTCTCTCCCCACCCAACTGGGGGAGGAGAGGATGTGAGAGAGCAGCTGTGTGGTGCTTAGTTGCTGACTTGGACTAAACCATGATATAAACAAGCCTTTTTAGCTAGTAGGTAAAGAAGAGGTGGGAAGGAAGATTTCCCAATTCACAAGTTACATTCTAGCTCAGTGTTGCAGCAAGGGAGTGTTAAGATAAGCTTTCATCAATGAAATGTAGCTGTGTTTTGTGGAAATAACTGATTAGGATTTTGGATTTACCTTCAAAAGAGTCTCATGGTTATTAATGCCACAAGGAATAACATGTCTCTGTACATCTGGAGGTAAGTGATGTAATAAACGGGAAAGTTTAGACTCTTTTACATACCTCCACACTGTTACACTATGTAGCTTACTGCAACCTAAGCCTAAGGTACTTCTGAACCTAAGGAACTCCTGTTAACTGACATTCAGCCTGTATTTTTACTTTATGGGTTTAAAGAAAACATCTTCCCCAATCACTGTATTCATTACAGTGTATATTCATACTTTGTTGCCAGGTCTTTCCTCTTTGGTTGTGAAGAAACAGAGACATTTCCCACCAAGGGCTTATCTAGTCCAACACACTTTTCCTGCCATTAGCCAGTATACAATACTTAGAGAAGTTCCAGGCTTTGGAGTGAGGCTGTATGCGATAAACTACCCAGAAGTGATTTTTTTTTTCTCCCATACAAAAACTGTTTTTCAAAAGTTGATTTACATCTTGAATAAAGAAGTTCTACAGTTCTCACATCTTTTGCTTTTAATATGTATTCTGTGGCTGGTGGTGTAAAAATTCTTCAAGAAATATGGTTTCTTTCTTTTTTCTTTTCCTTTTAGGCATCTAGCCTCAATTACACCTTATTGCAATGTGTCCCATAGGTTAATTACTCATTGTATAAATAAGTGTTTCTATTTATCATTTTTTAATTTACTGGCAAGCTATGCATATTGTTAGTCAAGATGTGAATATTTAGGTGTTTGTGACATTTCTTCTTAAATGAATTCCTTGAGTAATCCAATCATTCTAGTTGCTCTTCTCTTATCTCCACGCAATTTGTTCCTTTTCCCTCAATTCCCTTTCCAATCAGGTACCAAGATGCTGAGAAATGTATAAAGTGTTCTACACACAGTCCTAATGGACCTGATAGACAGTGACTAATACTTTCATGATTGATTACTTGATGTTTTAGCATATGATGCCAAAAACTGCATTGACCTTGGGTTATTTTTCCTCCTGAAATATCACATTTACAGGCAGAAGGAAAATGCCAATATTCCCAGAAAATTTTCTGAAGTGAAATGTTTTCTATTTTAAGACCTAGGCCAAATAGTTAAAAAATAAAATCAGATTATAAACTGATAATCCCTCCCTACATTAGTTTCAATCAGTTAAAATACTTCATTTTGATATTTTCCAAGTGTTGCAGTTCTAACTTTCTAAATGACAAGCCAACTATAATTAACTAAAATTTTTACAGAGAAAGCTAATCTTTTCTGTGTCTGTGTATAAGGTCAAAACAGGATATTTTAATAATTCTGAAAGACTTAGGAAGCAATAAGATGTTGAAAATCACTACTTCCCAGGACATTCATAGAATCAACAATTTGGCTCATCCAAAGAAAAAACCATTTCAGTGAAAATTTTCTGATCATCTTTAATCATACTGAAAATTAATTTCTAATTTTTGATCTTTGTTTTAACATTGTTATCATTCATATGTCATCTTCCTAAAGAATATCTTTTTTTTTTCCAATTAAATTGTGTTTTTCAAGTTTTTTCTTCAAATGCTTCTGTGTTTTATACTTACATTTGTATTCTTTGTCATAGAATCATAGAATCATGGAATGGTTTGGGTTGGAAGGGATCTTAAATATCATCTAGTTCCAACGCCCCTGCCATGGGCAGGGACACCCTCCACTAGGGCAGGTTGCTCCAAGCCTCATCCAGCCTGGCCTTGAAGACAGCCAGGGATGGGGCATCCACACCTTCGCTGGGCAACCTGTTCCAGTGCTTCACCATCCTCTCTGTGAAGAACTTCTTCATGGTATCTAATCTAAACCTCCCTGCTTTCAATTTAAACCCATTACCCCTTGTCCTGTCACTACAGGACATTGTGAAAAGTTACATGACCCTGGAGACCAAAGAGAACACACTGTTTAAAAAGTAATTGTCAAAACTGGATGTGGACAGAAGAAAACAGCACAAATCCAAAACTGCAGTGACAGAACTCTTTCAGTAGCAGCTCAGCCATCTTGATTATGTGTCTAGCTCTGACAGACGTTGTCTGCAGCCATTCTTCTGAAATAGTTAAGGAGCAGAACTTCTAGTCTGAATGATTTTTGTTTACTCTTGTTAAACCTTGACTAGAATTAAAGTAAGATTAAGAGTTAGACAGCAGGGTAACCTAACTCCTCTGTTAGGCTCAGCTTAGAGGCCGTTTTTAACACAATCCTAGTACATACAGACCAAGACAATCACTCTGAGAGGAAAGTACTGCTAGCTTTTTTATTTTATTTTATTTTTAAAGTTCAGGAATGTAATCAGAAGGTTGTAAAGAATTTGAAGAAATTGTGCTTTAAAAAAAAATTAATGCATTTCTTTAAGAATTAGAAAAGCAGAATTCAGTGGTCTCTTTTCTAGAGTTCTAATTCTTAAAGGTGAACTTTTCAAGGAATATACAGCAAACGTGCTTTAGAAGAATGATGACTTCATCACAAGAAATGATTGGAATCCAGAGAACTCTTCTGTCATCTGGGTGCCTTAACAACTAGCTGTATTCTTTTGCTTTCCTTCCTTCATAGCGGACAATGTTTCATACTAGCTTATAGCTTCATTGTTAAGGAATCTTTGTAAGAAGTGGTAGCTTCATATCCGTCAGGTACAAGGATAAATTCAGCAGATGGTTCACTTTTTTTGTGTAAAACCAACCTTGATTGTTACTATCATATGAAGAGGGGGACATAATCAATCCTTCAGTACAAGAGATGAATTGACAGTCATTATGCAGTTTACGTATTACTTCTAGAAAGGAACAAATAGTTATGAATGTCAAGTAGATGAATGTGTACAAAAGAAAGGCATTTGAATTGCATGCTTTACGACAGATATAATCTTAAGGTTGTTTCTTTTGTTTGATGAGGCTTTTTTGTGAGGAGTGATAGAGCAGCTTGGTGGACACCTTGCAGCTAGCTAAAGTCAACCTTACTGTGCTGGTTTTAATGAAAAAATTATGACAGTGCCACATTTAGAAATTCTTTTATTCACTACTACAACAAATTTAAAGAAAAACAAAACAAAACAAAACCAACCAACCAAACAAACAAAAAATATCAATAAACAAACTAAAACCCAAAACCCCACAACACAAATTCTTCATTTTCCTCATATTTGAATTGTCCTTGATGCTTCTGTTATTAGATAATTGGAATTACTAATTCATAAAATTTGTTAGTAACTCTTCTCTCACAATGGTCAACACAAGCTGCTCAGAAAGATGAAAGAAAATATGAAAAAAATATGGCATTTATTTGAGATAGGTGAGGTTCCTTATAACATCAGATATCTGGTGATTGGTTGGCAGTTCTGTGGAAAACCTACATTCTTTTCAAATCTGTAGTTGTATTGGTTTTTAAAATATCTATTAATAATGAGTATTCTTATCACCTTTAAAAATGTACACCACTTTCACATACTTACAGAATATTTTCTGTCATAGTAACCTGTAGAAAATTTTTCAAGAGATTTCCTGTGGACTCTGGAAAGTATTACTTTAGGATACTGGCATTAGTTACTTTTCAATTTCAGTGATTCCTTGGAGACTGTTTTTGCATAGGGACACTGTATAAGATGGTCTTTGTTCCTTTGAGCTTAATTTTCATTGTAGAATTAGCATAAATAAGGCAGTTCTGAGTGAGTAAATAAAGCTAAGTATGAGAATATATAATTTTGGGCATCAGGGAATTAATATACATATTATATTAGTATTGGTGTATTGGCAGTTTATTTTTTAAAGTAGCCAAAGGGATGAAAAAAACCCACAAAATAAAGTACTACTTAGGGCATCAGAAACTCTCAGTTAGCCTAAATATGCTAGAATCCAACTGGTAGTATTGGCACAATATTGTCCTAACTTGGAATTATTGAAAATTTTTCCTTTAAAACCATTCTTGAACCTTCTTTGTACTGTCAGCACAGAAAATAAGAAAAACAAGACTGCAAAACAGAGTATTGTAACTAATATGTACTTGCATATTAGAGAAAAATAAATTACACAGGCTGATATTTCCCATATTTCATCTTGATATGCTACATAGCTCACTGTTTCATCAGCTTTTTAAAGAAAATTTTGTGCAAGATGTTGGAAAAGGTGTTGAATTTTCTTTTTCTGGCTGTAGTCAACTTTTCTGAACACCTGAAAATGCCTTATAAGAAGACATTTTAGAAGAATATTGAACTGCAAAAAAAAGGTTTTTTTTCTAGAAAACATGATGTGTGCTTGAGTTATTATACTCACTTATTTACAGATGATAGGATAATGACATAAATTCATAAAAAATAAAAAAAATTCTGAACAAAGATCAAGAACCATTTCTTCATGTGGAGAATCATAACTCTGTTAGTGTTACATAATGGTATTCAACACAGTTTGGCTGGAAAAATAGAAAGGGAAGCCATCGAAGAATCCATGAAAAAGCTCCCTGTGGAGTAATATAATTTAAAGAGGGAAAGGACTAACACTTCTGTATCTTCTTGGTGGGAATGTCTAATCTATTACATTTGTCTGCAGTTTTGACCAACAGTTCTTCAGTCGAAGTACCCATCTTCAGTGATAAAAATGATAAGAAAATTTAGTAATCTCTACAAAGAATTTTATATAAGCCAAAACTGGAGATGCTTCAAATATACCAAGGACATTGCAAACATTTAGTGCATGTCATATCTCTATATGAATATCTTATTGATAGCAAGAGGTCTGGTACCTGTCTAAAAGGCAAGAAATGCTTAAAACCAGTATTCTAATTGAGTGTTATTTAGCAGTGTTAACTGCTAAATTATCGATTTTTACTTCATCCATGAACAGACTTCTGAGGAAAAAAACTTTCCTTTTTGTTTTCTTTTATTTTCTTCTTTTTTCTGTGATAGTCCTTACTTTGTTGTGTCTTTTGATAGAAGATCTTCAGGACACAGGCTCTTCATATACGCAGTATTGTGTAAACGCATTATAAACCAGATGCTCAGTGGGAGTATATCAGCACTGTGTCATTTAAGTTCAGCTTTAGATTGCCAATTAACTGAAGGTAATTAACATTTCAACACTAGTCTGAATCTTCTTTTGGATGAAAAATATTTCTAATATTTTTCTACTGATGAACCACAATGTTTATTTGAATTCAGTTCTTCTTCGAGTTAGGAATTCATAAACACCCTGAAGAAATGCATCTGTTGTGCCTAACCCTGCCTAATAGTTTAAAAGAAGCCTTTTTTTCTTGTTCCCTACAGAAGTTCTGAATCCACAGTCTTCATAATGCTTATGACAGCCAAATACAAGAATTTCTTGTCTGCCCATTTTCTTTTTCGTATTATGATAGCAGAGATGTATGCATAGACAAAAAATACTATTAAATCAAATTAGCCACAATCAATGTAAAATCTCGAGTGAATGTAGTAATACAGAGGTAAAAGTACTTAGTAACTGAATACATATTATCTTCCCATATGAGAATGAGCTATATAATTATTACCAGAATGGGAAGGTTATGTTGGTTTAATTGTAAATATACAGACTAAAGGGTAATATTTTTGTATAGTCAGAGCCTCTAGGCAGAATTGCAAAATTTAAGTTACAAACCCTGTGCAAGCTAAATCTGATTCTCAGTAAAGAGTCAGGACTGCTAATTTCTGGAAAGGTCACGTGCAGTTCAGTTCAGATTCAGAATACATATAACACCAAAATGGTAACACCAAAATCCACATTGTACTCAGTGTCTGTCATGAATGTTCACAGACACTTTGTTTTCATGCTTACAAAAAATGAAGTTTATACATGGCTGCCTTAAACTTCTGAATGGTTCAAAGGAAATTATTGGAATTTAAGGCACTAACCTTGTTTTCTGTTGGTTCATTTTACCTTCTTGCTTTTAAAACAGTATTAGTGAGATGATGCCTGTCTTCATACCTGGTTCCTCTTCTTATGTCCGCCATCTAGTGTATAAACCATCCACTCATGACTATTGAATGTACTCAATTTACTATTATTCAGAATATATAGTCTGAATTAATAAGAATGATAATTTTAAACCTATTTAAGAGATTTGACCAAACTGCTCTAATGTAAACTGTTACCAAATGTCTAAATATCCTTACTACTTTGAGAATCTTTTGTTGTTTATCTTGTTATCTTAAACATAATCTCTGGTGGTCAACAGATGTCATTGAATGTACTTTAAATTATACTTAGACAAGACCTGAACTTTCTACATAGTTTTCTGACAACAATATGGTCCAAATGTTTGTAGAGGTAACAAGGATAGACATTTTATATATTCTCAATTGTGGCTGTAATTTTGATTTTCTATTACAGATTACAGGTACAGCTGAATTCTTGTTCCTTTCTTGTTTCCCAATGTTTTTGAGTAGATTTGTAAGTCTTTGGCAAGTAATACATCATATTAATGTGAAAGCACTTCAAATGATTCTTTAGAACTTCCGCTGTCCTCATGCTCATTACTGCTTTTCTGATCATTCACAACACTATAGTCCAAAAATGTGTACTAAATCCTGGTACAACATTTACCGACTATTATTACTCTTTTAGTGTAGTCTCATGCTACTTTGCCATTCAGTAACTGATTAGACATGTTAGAACACTATTTCAAATATTGACCAAAGCATTTACCTAACTTATACGTTATTGATTTGGGAGTTGTTTAGTTTTTTGCAATGAACAATAAATTGTTTTATCACAAATGTTGATAGAATTAAAAATATCATTTAATAAAATTATAGATTTCCTTTTATAATACAGAAATAAGGATAAATTTTGCCTTTAGTTGTTTTGATCATATGAAAAACACAGTAGACTGATTAAGAGATTGACAGCCTCAGAAAAGAATAAAGAAGTAGAGGCTTTATCTTGGGAGAACAGATATAATTACTATTATGAAATTTGATTGAAATAGAATTGTGTTTTACTCAAAGTGGTAACTTAAATATAAATTGTTGTCAGCTAATCACACTTTCTTCCAGCTCAAGTATAAGTGGATACTAAAGCCACTTAGCTTCCCAAATTAATTTTACTATTCATACATGAATAAAAGAATCTAAATAATCAAAGCAAAACAAGCTTGGCATTCTCTAAAGTCTGCAGAGAAGTGTTCATGGCATTCTTCAGGTCTAGAAGGAAAATCACCCTGTTTCAAGTTGAGGATGTTGCTTTCTATTTCTAGTGATCTTTCATTAGCTTTTTACCAGCACCCACAAATTAGTTCCAATACAGCAAAGCTAGTTCCTTCTTTGTGTTCTTGAAGTGTACAATTTTTTGATTTCTTATTTAACTGGGAGGAAAATAGGTCAATAAAATGCTGAAGCATAAGGGAATTAATGCAGCTGAAATATTTTTGCATATCTGTGGGGCAGGCAATTATATTCACCATCAGATTAGAGGATATTACTCAAAATTTCAGTGTGAAACTACATCTTTCTTTTCTCCATTAGGGTGAATATTTTTTATACTTATTCAATATTTCTGATTTTTTTTTAATGTGAAAATACCTGGATTGTTTATATCTTCATTAATCTATTTCATATTGTAAATATTTGTACTTAAAATCTGTATCTGTTTTGAAATATTCAATATTTCTTGTGATAAAACATTTGAAAGAATATTTGGATTAAATTTATATGTCATTTATCTATATTTATGTAAGCCATTTATGTAAGTTTGTGAATGTTCTATGCTTTGTGAAATTTTCTTTTCTAATATTTATGTTGAAATTAATAATTGGAATCCAATATTAAAGATAAATGTGTCCTGGGAAAGATTTAGGACATAGAATTCAGAGCAAAGAAAAATGTTTCCATTTGCTGTATCTTTATTCACCACTAACACTATTTATTTAACGGTAAGATTCCATATTGTCTCAGTTTTCTGCATTACTGAGTTATGATATGTTTTGTGTTCGTACATCAATGGTTCTCTATCACTAAGCTTTCAGCAGATGTGTTCCAATTTTTTGCATAGGATAGGTATTTTCTCACAACTGTAAAGTAAAAATGAAAGAATGGGATGCATTGACCTGGAATAAATCACATCCATCATTCATGGCTGCCCTAAAAACTGCTGTTCAGTATAAGAAAGGTAATTCTTGGTTGTTCCATTAACTCCATCAATTGGTAAGTCATGGTAGACAAGCACAAAACAAACAATGGGGTAAACGTAACAGTGAATTTTAAACAATTATTAGATTTTATACCTAGACTGCACTCTGAGTTTCAAATATCAGATATAACAAGCGGCTTATAGAACTAAAAAATGCAACATGCTTAATCGAATATACACCACAAAATTATAAATTTAATTGCTAGAAATAAGCAAACTAAAAATCTGTGACCTATGGAGCAATACATTTTGTTGAATTAAAATTTATGTTGAATTTAAAGAATTTTTTGTAGATTAATTTGAATTGTTCTATACAGACATAACTTATACATGAGGAGCCATGCAATCAAGGAGGTGTTTCTTACCCTTAAAAGCTACCTCAATTGTTTAGGTTATGAGAAAGCACCTATTAACACAGTAACAATCTTCATTTTTCAAGCTTAGCAGCAAAGTTCACTAAAACCTTTTAGGTAATTATTTCATTTATTCCACCCATAGAAATTTTCCTCTCATTTAACATGGTGATATAGTGTCCTACCTATTACTATTGATTACCAATAACTGTTGTATAAGGTGCAGTATCTGAGAATATGGAAGGTATGTGGTCTGTCAATGTTCTTTTTCTCTCTTCATTAGACAAATGAATTAAACGCACAGGCAATAATACAAAAGCATAATACAAGGTATTACAATAAGAGAGGTAATAAGAGTGAGCAGTAAGATGAGGAGCTAGGATATGATGGTGAGGTGAGGCTGTCTATACTGGCCCATGAACTAGGAGAGGCTACAAGAGACAAATTGATTAATTATTTTGCTCAGATGATGTACATATTACTGAATAGTGTATTTAAGTAGGAACTGTTGCCTGTAGAAATCTTGACTACTTCTTTTTTTCTTTTTTCCTGAGAGGTTGGAACGTGAATACTGGGAAAAAAAAAAAAAAAAATCTGAAATTTAAAGAGAAAAAGTGGTAATATGTCTAAATCCCTTCAATCTCCTTTCTCATTCCCCTCCTGGGAAACTTTATAGCAGCTTTAATATCTTTGCTATCATCGCAAGCTGAGCTTGGCAAGTCACTGGGATCAACAGTTTCAGTGTGTATTTCTCACCATCTTAGCACAGACAGAAGCATTGTAGTGGGTTTCATTTCATGTAATTATCTCCATCTCGCATTTAGAGATCATCTGACCTGATCTACAAAACAACTCTGTCTTTGATAGAGAAAAATAGGCATTTGCGGCATTTGACTTATCTCACCTATTTTAAGGTAAGATGATCTAAACCTTAAAAGTTTCTCTGCTGACTAAAAGCCGTCAAGGGTAAGTAATTCAACTACTGTAATCTCCAATATAGACATCTGTATTTCATCAGTTGATCCTTAGCACTAGGACCTGGTTTTACAGCAATGTGAAGTCCTCACTGCATCTGAAATTAATGAGATTTATGTTTTGAAAAGATTAAATTCTACAAAATTTGACAGTCTTTGAAGAAAACTATCTTAGAAATGTCAAAATTTTCATAAGCTTCAGTCATTGATATCTCTGTGCTTCAGCGCCCCACCTATTAAACAGGAATAATATCCTCTCAATTCATTGGAGTTCTCTGAAAGCAAATTAATTACTATTTGTGAAGCATTAGATGTTTTAATGATCACTGCCATCAAAAAACCTCATGATGAAATTAATAACTCTGTCTCCCTAGCAGCATCTGTATAGTGGCCTAAGGCTACACGGTGAATAATGGCAAGAAAACAAAATATTGAATAGCTACTTACTTACTGAATACTATTAGTCATGTGTGCTGAATGATGCAAGGGTCTCATGGACACAAAAGTACATGAGCATCTAATTAAAAACTGTATTGTACTACTTACGCACAAGAGCACAAATTAAGATTCCACAGATTGCTTCCATTCTAGCCTATTCTAACTTTTGAGTTTTTTGCTTTGCAACTGTAAAAATGGCTCTTCTACTGTAGTTTTTAACATGTATGACTGAGCTTGAAAATGAAAGGCAATTTCACAATTTATTAATATTTTTGATGTTGTTTTCACAGGCCTGTGAATAAAGTACACCCATCTATCCAGAAAGTACATTTGAAGCACAATAAATCAGAGTAACAATAAGTACTATATATGGCTGAATGTCACTGTAAAGGTAAATAAGCTTAGGATCTATTTGCATGGATTAACTTGCAAATTCAGGGACCCAGCCTACCCAGAAACAACTACGAAGAATCATATATGTCCATGTGATAAATAACATAAGCAATAGTTAAAAATACATGATCTTATCTGTTTAATTTGGAAAAAAATATGCCAAAACAAAACAATGAAAACAGGGTATTATCAAGAACAATCAGTTATTGTATGGTGTTTGCCACCTGGTTCTACTTACCATATATCAAATATTTCAGTAAAATTTAGTAAAATGCAAGTGAACTAGATCTTCAGAGGTGAAAAGTACCTACCAAAAAATAATTCTGAACAATGAAGTGCTTTTGCTCATGATCTTGTGCAAGAGACCAATAGTAAAGGGTTTGTTTGCCTAAAACAACTCCAGAAGCTCTGGGAGAATGCAGGGTGATAGGTGCAGAACAGGCCCTGCGAAGGCAGGACGCTGCTCTGTCCCTGACCCTTTCCTCTCAGGAGGCAACCAGAGGAGGCAGGAAATTGCCCTCTGGAGGCAGGAGGCTGCCCTGCCCCTCACCAATTCTCCAACCTAAAAGCTATGATGAGAACCATCTCCACTGTGCCTGAGCCAACAAAAGGTGAAATGCAGGTCACTGAATGGGGGGGGGGGGGGGGGGGGGCTTGAGACCACCAGGGACCGCTACAAATCTCCAGACTCAACAGTGGAACATTCTTGAACAAACAACTGCACTTGTGTGCGTATGCTAATCACATCCAGCCTAGGGAGACTGTCCTATGAAAACTAGGCTTATAAAAGACAGTCTATCCTCTCCCCAGATGGAACCCGGCTACCTTAGATCCACAGTATGAAGAACACTGAAACAATGCTGTAACCCAGGGTAGTGATATCTTTCTACTTCTCTTTCACTCTCTTTTCATGTCTTCCCCTTTATCTTGTTTTTCTTTCCTCACTGAGTGCTTTTGTTAAGTGTGAAGTTTCAACCCTTGTTTAATAAAGCATTGAAAACTGTTATTCCGTGTGGATGCACCTATATTTATCTCTGGGAATCTCAAATTGGTTTGGGGCCAGAGCCTAAACCCAGGGCTCATGGTTTTGGTCCCAACCCCTTGTACAGTATTGATTGCATCCCTCAAATGATATAAGGTTCCTGTGCTCTATTATGTTTTTTACCTTTTCCCAGTATATCTGGGATATATATTTTCCAACTCATGCTACTTATTCCTCAATAATATTTTTTTTATTATTGCTATTATTACTATTACTATTATTATGGATTATTTAACTGTCAGAAGGACTCCCCTTAATATTGTCTTTGGCATTTGTTTTTTCTTGAATAAATAGAAATAGTGCAATAGTAAAATAATATTTTATTTACTTTTATATTTCAAGAAATCACTTTATCTCTGAATAGGCTGATCCATACTCAGAAAACACTGTTGCATTTTCTTAATGGAAAGCTGTTTAATCACTCCCATGTATTTTCCTTCGTTTTATGTAGTTGCTGCCAAGTGTTGCTGAAGGACACTGTTCAAATGGATTTATACTAGACATCATTTCATACATCTATCTCATGATTTTATTTAAAAAATGTAAACGTATGTTGACTGTGTGGCACACTGTGGTCTTTTACATTTTGACAAAAGTTCATGTCAGAAGAGAATTACAATGTCTGTAAAAGTTTGAAAACAGTTGTAATATCAAAATGCAAATGTTTCTTCAATGTACCCAGTAAACTGCTTTCTCTAACTCTTAAATTCTTTATATTTTTGTGCTGGTTTCAGGCAGGAGAAATCTGCTTTTCTTCACAAGTGTGGATGGCTGGCCCAGAGCGGCCAAGGGAGTGTTTCATTCCATGGTAGGTCAGACTCAGTGGTCAGGATTCAGTGCACATGCAGTTCTGAAGTGGGAAGTGGCCTGAGGGGAGTCGTTAAGACCTTGGCTAGGTTGATAGCTCAGTTGTTAGCACCTTTGTTAGCTCGGGGTAGGTTCATTTGTTAGTGGGTTGAGGGGTCAGCTGGATTTTTCTGGTCCTGTTGTCACTCTCGGGCTCTGGATCTGGGGGGTCTTGGGCTCTGACTCTCTCTACTCAGGACCTGCCTGTGTGTTGGGGGACAATTGTATCATATGTTCTATTTTCTATTATTTTAATTATTTATTACTAGTAGTATTGTTACTGTTAGTAGTATCACTATAATTTTCATTTATATTCAATTATTAAATAGTTACTGTTACATTTATATTCAATTATTAAATAGTTACACTGACTCTCCTCTAGTGGGTGGGGGCGAGGTGAGCGAGTGGCTGAGTGGTATTTACCGCTAACCCAGGTTAAACCACGACAATTTTGGAGCAAATTGAAATTATAATACAGTATCTAACATGAAACAGTGTTAGTCCTGAAATCAATAGGGTTGCTACTGTCTTTGACAATGTTCATCTTCCCCAAAACATTGCTGAGCAAATGAAGCCTAAGCAGAATAAACAGAAAGCACCAATGTCAAGCAGGAATTCTTAATTTTCCTTGTTGTATAAGTCCAGTGTTTTCATCACAATGTTTCATCTGTAATTTTCATACTTTCTTTGTTAACACCTTTATAAGACACACCTTTCTTCCCAATCTGTAGATCAAATTTAATATAGAAAATATTACATTAAAGACAGAATATTTTTTTGCTCTGTTTTTAGTAATTTGAATAATTTTATCAGTTTTGGAAGAGGTACAAAAGAACTATGTAATTAAGAAGAAGAGCAATAATCAGTAGTTAACAAAATTAGAATAATTTAAAAGTGTTTGTGTTATGAGTAAATCATAGGTAAAAAATAAACAACTACATGTAATAATAAATAATTACCAGTATAAATTCAAAATGGCTGTAAGAATCTTAAGGTTTCCTTGTTGTAACTACAAGGTGTTTAACACAAAAAGCAAAAAAAATTCAGACAGCAAAAGTCACACTCAACTTGCAGCTGAATGTACTGTCCAGTGTTTTCTGAGCTGGTTTTCCTCTTTCAGGTACTATGAATCTTGCAATCACATGATGGTTCAGCTTAGGCAGCAAAAATATGTGATGGTTTTCCTTGGAAGGAAGAGTTGTGCATTCAAATCCCTGAATATTAAGGATAACTGAAGCTCATGTTTCCTCTTCCCTTTGGGAATCTACTTGTCATTTAGCTCTTATACAGAAAGCATATCCTGAAACTCTTCCCTTTAGTGTTTAAATAGAACCTAGACACATATGTTCAAATTCAGGTGAAAGTCAGATTTGTGGGAACATTTCCCATTCTACTTAGTATTCTGCCTAAAGTGAGTCCCATGCTTAGGCACGTCTCCCTTTGCAGTTAAGAACAAAGTTTATTAATTCCATTCTTGAAGAGAAAAGCACCACTTTTACACATTTCAGTGCCGAGCATCACAATGCTTATCTTTATTTTGGACCTTTACTATGGTACTTTTGATCAAAGGACATTTAGAGGTAGTAAGCAATGTGCTTCCAAAAGCATTGATGCCATCCTCTGTAAATATGCAGATTTACTCCAGCTATGACTTTTCTTTTGCTAGGAAGTTAATTCCATACTCCTCTAACCATTGTTTCATTATTGCACAAAAGTTACTTTCACCTGTGTGAATCAGCTCAAGTTTTCCAATTACTTTAATGGCAGTGAACAATGCTTTATTATCAGACAGCATTAACCAAAAAAAGACCTTTTGATTTTTCAAGGCTGTAAGTGTATCAAACACTATTGTTTTTTAGGGGAAACGTTCATTCTTTAGGTTAAAATTTTCTCTTAACATTTAAGGTAGCATTTTCAAAACAGAACATATTTTACATTTTCAAAACTATCTCTGGAATGTGAACACCATCAATAAACTCAGTGTTTTCAGATACCTTCAAATCCCATCTGAGGTTTTTCTTCAAGGATTTAAGTGTTAAAACACTGGCATTGAAGGTGAAAGTCTGTCCTTGCTGTGTCTGAGAGTACTGTTTACTTAAGTACAGGCCAGATGAGATTGGCATTTTTAAGGTGGATGTTTATTGGAGTAATTCCACTTTGTTCTTTTTCTGCAGGATAAATACTCATAGTGTTGCCTCACAAAGGTATCACATGACTTAGGTGAGAGCTGTATTAAAGGTGCAAAAGGGTATCACTGGTACGGCCAGTGCAAAAATATCAATTACATGAGGGGAAAGTGGAATGAGCACTGTGTCACTTCACATCCTTGGCAGAAAGATGACTTTTAACACCCTAGGTAAGTCGTGTCATTGCACATGACATCAAGAGTCATAACAATCTGATATATTTAACTGACAAACCTCCAACTCCTTACTGAGCATTTAGGGAGGGTGAATACAACTGTCAGAAGGGAGAGTGACTTGTATTTGACAAACTGACTTTCCTACCTGAAAAAGATACAGGAAATGTATCAAAATGAATGTTTGCAGCAAATACCTTATAGCTTTCTGAGACAGGTATAAAATGTGACAGTATTATGCTGCAGCCTTCCTTCTTTTTTATATCTGCACCCCTCAGAGCAGGGGTCACCCATCTTTCCCAGATGGTACAAAAACCTGTATTTTTCTTTCCTCAGTATTTCCTTAGATTTTAAACACACCATTAACAAGTCAACAGGACATTATAGAGGCTGAGTCTGAGTCAAAAAAATCCTGATCTGATGTAACGTAAGTATTTTGTCAGTGGTGAGGCAAGATCTTCTGGATCCCAATAATGTAGGTATTCAGGCAGATACTGTGTTTTGGAGATGTTTATCTCAGCTGTCATTCCTGTCCCAGCTGGCTGCTGCTTGCTCAACTTGAGCAAATGAGTGTAATAGCTTTGAGACTATGCTATGTATTTTAACTATAAAATAAGATTTTCAAAGTAAGAGCTTCATGGCTTGGATGTCTCAACTTTAAGTAATTGATAAAGTTATTGAATTTTCTACAATGTGTGAAATACCTCCTTCCATACACCAATCACTTCTATCTTAAGATATACTGAGTGAGCCAGAAAAATCTGTCATATTCTAAAGAGACATTTTTATTCATACCAGAAGTACTATGAAAAATGGTTTTGTAAAAAGCCACCACTGTTACGTACATATTTCTATATGTATCTTACGTATATATTTCTATGTCTCTCTTTGTATTTAATTTTCTAACAGTGAACCCAAAGGATACAGTCTCATATAAAATGTGTTTTACTTCTTTGATCACAATATTTCTGTCAGCCTGAAATATAATTCCAATGTTTTGATGGCAAACTGAGTAATATTATTCTATAAAACACAATAACAAACATGGAGTACTCACAACACTGCTAATGCAATCACCTGAAAAAGAACAGAGGTGAAGAATGGTTTGTGGTGCAAATGGCTTCACATAATATGATTATTTGGCTTTTGATTTACAGCAAGATATTTTTCCTTGTCAGAACCTGGAAAGGTCTCTAAGTGCACCCTCAAACCTTTCAGATCCCTGACCTATTGTCGGGGTCTGTGAGAAGGAGGCATTATCCAGAGGAGAGGAAGACTGATTTAGAAGCTTCTTAAAATAATTGGATGTGAGACCAGATGGATATATCTGAGAGTCCTGAAAGAGCAGGACATTGTCATTGCAAAACCCCTGCCAATCCTTTCTGAAGGATCATAACTGGGGAGGTTCCTCAAGACTAGAAAAAGGAAAACATCACTCCCGTCTTCAAGAAGGGCACTAAGAAGGATTAGTGGCATTATATGAGTAACCTCAGTCTCTGGGATAATTAATTCAAGAAAAACCCTCTTGTAAGTAATTTCTGAGCATGTTAAGGACTTGAAGTTAATTGGGAACAGCCAATGTGGATTTACCTAGTCCAGTTCAAGTCTGAAGCTATGTGGTAGCTTCATATCATGAGATAACTGGCTCAGTGGACAAGGGGAGAACAGTGGATACACATTATCTTAAGTTAAGCAAGGCTTTCAGCATGGTCTCTCATAGTATTCTTATATCTAGACCAATTAGACGTGGACTACAATTTGTGTAGAAAACTGGTAGGACCACTGGGCTCAAAGAATTATTTTACAGCTGGTAGCAAATAAGTAATGACATACTTCAGTCTGCTAACATCTATATTAATGGTCTGGAAGATAACTCCACACATCATCAGTGAGTCTTCAGATGATACTAAGTTGGAGAAAGTAGCTGATACATTGGAGAGTACAGCTGGTATTCAAAGGGATCAAACAGGCTGGAGAAATGGGCAGAAGGAAACATATAGTTCAACAAAAGCAAATCTAAAATGTTGTAGTTGGGACAGAATAATGCCGCACAAGAGGAAAGGATTGGGACTCAACAAATAGAAAGCAGTTTTGCAGGAAAGAAACCAGATTCCAGAAGGTCAAGTTGAATGTAACTCAGGACAGCAGTCACAGAGGACTATGGCATCATGTAGAAAGATAGCATTTCTTCAAATGGGGGAAAGGAGGAGGGCAGGGAAGAAGATATATTAAATGAAAAGCTTCAAATAAATGCTGCATTTTGGGCTATCAAAATAAAACAGGTAAGGCTCCCAATTCCCTGTCAGAAACTTACCTAGATTAATTCAGTGAAATCAGTTTATGACTGCTTACCTGTACATAAGAACAGGGCAACATACAGCTCTATGCTTTCAAAGTATTTAAAATAGATAAACTATATAACATAATGTATAAAATTACACATCTGACTGGGTATATATCTTGTGACTTTTCAAGAAAATAATATGTTCCCCTGACTAAACAATTTAAGAATGGAATTCAGAGTAATATGTTGGTCTTCAGTGGAATGACTTTTTCAACTTTAAAGAAGAAACACTAAGAGAATAATTTTTTTGTAAATACAGCTAACCAAAGGGACACTCCAAAACAGGCAGCAATATATAGATCTAGTATACTACCACTTTGATATATAGGAATAAATTAATTGTAGAAACGTGGAGAAGTTCAGCCTGAAAATGCGTATAATGATCTGGACTGGGGCTCATAGTTTCTGGATTAATGTCAAAATTTCTGCCTTTTGGGAAGAAATGAACATCCCATCCACATCTGTGGATCCTAATAACATGATGGTTTTCTCCATCACACATTTGCAAATAAGAATTCATTTTTCAAATTAATTGTAAAAGAAAGAATGTTACTAGTTATCCCCTCCAGCAGTACAGGTGTGAGATTATTGTTAAAGGTATCACGCTTCCACCTTGGCAGAATATTTCGGACACTGTTAGGCGTTGTTGGTTTATAAATTTGAAATGTTTTGAGAATTTGACTCATAGTTAGTATTAGATCAATAAGTTGAGTTATTGTTTAAAAGCTACAAGAACAGACAATGGAACCATATAACACAAACATTGCAAAGCCCATGAGGAAGTTGTCTTCTTTCTTTCTTTTTTTTTTTTTTTTTTTTCTTTTTCAGTGCAAAGTATGGAAGCTTCGTGCTAATTTAGTGTGAGGTTAATTTAGTGGTAATGCTGAAACACCCTTTCCTTTGTAAGGATATAGAGATATCAGAAATATTTAAGAATGGTGTACCCTGGGAAGAACAAAGATGGAGGCAGAGATAAGTAAAACATTTTAGTAATATGTTGCACACAGGTAAGAATTTACTAAATTATTAAGTTGAGGTTCTTGTGCTAAGGAATATTTTTATTGTTGAAAAGGCAGGTTTAACAAGCTATAATTAATAATTGATCCACATTAGCACTATCCATCAGTATGACTGACAACAAAAATATATGAATGGGAATTATGTGCCTATACTTGTAAAAGTTTGGGGCATTTAAATATGCAGATAAGATATATGACTATCAATATGGCTATCTTCTCATTTCTACTTAGCCCTGTTTGCCTCTATCATTGTTCAGCTGTGTCAGTTAGCTTTTATTGTAAATAAAGGTTACCTTAATTTAAATTTGGAAATTCCTTGTAAATTTACAGGTGAAATGCCATAATAAAAGTGAAGGAGCAAAAGAAGGCTGCAGGAAACATGATTCAGAAGATATTTCAAGGCCCAGTTTGGATTATTTCAATCTAGAAGCTATCAGCCTGAGCATTGAGATGACTTTAAATAGTGCAGCTATTGTTTAATAGGGTTTATACATAGCAATGGTTATCTGCTTCAGCAAATGGTACAATATTTTTCACCATTTGCCCCATTTGTCTTCCATGAAACTCTGAATTTCTAAATACTGCATCACTAAAAAAAATAAAAATAATAAAAATATCTCAGCATATGAAATATGCTTACCATGAAGGATTATTGGATTCCTTTATAATTTATTACAAAAAGCACCAGTAATAATGGCTGATTAACCAAATTGTGCATAGTGAGCCTGGAACCTGGTAAGGAACTTAGGATGAATGTCCCATGTTTCATAGAACTATGATTTCCTCACAGGCTGTCTTCATGAGGGTTTTTTTTCAAAAGCCATAATGTTGATTTCCTAAATCAACATTTAGGAACAACATTTTTTTTTTTTTTTTTTTTTTGTTTGTGAAGACTAACTCAGGATACCTTTCCTAAAAGTGAGCAACAAAATTACTGACATAGACCCTGATTTGTATTCCTCAGAGGACCATGACAATTTTCTTGAAAAGCTCCTACACCCTGGGGAGTGTTGGGGAGTCATCCAAATTTAAGTTTTGTAGTTTGGGGTGTTTTTAATCTCTTCATCTATATTGTATACTTGATCATTTACTGAAACGTGATTGCTGAGTACAAATATGGTATGGTTAATATAATGATTTTTTTTCCCTACCCCAGGGGCACACAAATCTCTTAGTAACTTTATAGTTTTCATCTGAATTAGGAGGGTCTGCCTGGCATAAACGAGTTCACGCCAGATGTTGTTGCTTCATTAAAGATCATCCTGCACACATGGAGTTGAATAAGAAAGAAAAGCCTGAGATCAAAACTTGCACATTTCCTAAATATTTCACAAGAGTATTTCTAGCTGATTATCACTTTTAAAGTTAATATGGACAGTTGAAATATTTGACCGTTTCCAATACTTGAAATATTTTTTCATATTTTGTTTATAAAGCAAGAGTTTTCTTTTCTAAGAAGTATCTCCAGATGCTTGTTGTTTCAAAGAGGAATGACTGATGTCCATTATCCCTGGATGACATTCCCAAATTTCTCATTGAAACATCTGTATTCATGCACAGATGATTCCTCTGAGAGCAAGACTTCATGGGTGCTGTTACAGGATTTCCTGGAGATACAAAGTATACAGTCTGAGTGACAAAGAGCTGTCAAAAAAGATACCACAGGATAAATTCATAAATAGTGCTCTATCCAAAAGAAAATGGATAGAAAATTTCCTCAGAGTTTTTACCACCTGGCATGCACTATGCATTCTTGTTGAGCTACTGACTGTAGTTATGGTTTAATTCTTTTTACAAACACTTTCAAGGAAGACTATTTTTAATTCATATTTTACAATGTGCATAAGCAAACTTAAATATAAATCCATAACAATGAAAACATAAACCAGCCTGCCCACTAACTGACTTAAGTTTCTGTAGTATGTGTATATGAGAGTGGGGTAGAGTGAACAAGAAGTGTGCTGCAAGAACAAGTGAACAGTAAGTGTGCTGTTGTAAAAACTATGAAGATACATGGTAACTTTCAGCTTCCTTTGAAAGCTTCTCTTTAAAATATACACTGAGCAAACTCTCATGCTATCCTAACTTCACATTGTCTTCGTTACCTAGAACAAAAAGACTGTATGTAAACTTGACTTTGCAGTAAACATGGAGCATTTGAAGAAATGTTTAAGTGGTGAAATGTGTTTGTTGCTTGACATGGATAGTGTGGTTACTATTTCTGAAAGAATCCATATGAATAGTTCATAAAGAACTGGTTTTTTTCTTACCACTAAAAAGAAAAGAAGAACCTGGTCTGGCCGAGTTTTGGAAGATAAATTTAGATATGTAAAACGAGAAAGCCAGCTACTACAGATCAAAGGTAGTTTATGGTACTTCAACTTAAAAAAAATAAATAGGATTGCAAGTGTCTTATTGGAAACACCTTTGGGAATAGTATCAACTGAGTATCAACTGAGACAGGTGGCTGATACATAGGTCTGAGAGCTGTTTTTAGTTTTAGGGCAGTTTTAAGTTCAGACTAATTTTAGGCTGTGGAGGAGCAACAGGAGCTGACACTTACAGTTTACATTGTGGGAGCTAGAGACCATTATGAGACCATATTACAAAGCAGAGTTATTTGAAAATACGTCTCTATACACAGTAATTTATACTGCTTAAGATATTTATTGATAACTTTCATGATCCAATAATCATTGACTAGCTCTAGAAGGCCACATTGGACTTCTTCAATTTATTTGAGCCATACTATTGGCTCAATAAATTGAAGAACATTTCATATATCTCTCTTGGGATCCATCAGAGAAGTTTCCAAGGTTTGTGACCTTATATTTTTTCCTTAAAGACAGGTGCCATTAAAAGTTGAAAGATTCATTTTCTGTATTTTCTTCCAGCTTAAATATTTAACTTTGATCAGAATTCTTTTTAGTCTCTGAGGAAGGAAATCAGAGAACTTTCACATTATATTAACAACTGCTTGTGAGAGAAAATATTTTTAGTTGTGGAAACAAAATATAATATTTTAATGGAAGAAGTATATATTTTTAAAGTCACAAACTGTCACTCATTGAGGAAAGAAATACTGGTTTCACGTATTCAAAATCACTCATATAGATGTGAAAAATGAACCTTCTAGGTGACTGACAGATTGACTTTAAATAGAAGAGAATTAAATAGATATGTGTACTTTACATGTTTTGATTAGTTTGTTTCTTGAAAAACTTATTAAGTGACTGTAAAAACCTACCAAATACATTTAAGCTCATATATTTTATTTCATTTCAGGTTTACTTCTTATGACTTTTTAATATGACAAGGAATTAGTATTTGTCCAATTTATACCCCTTTCTTGCATTTCCACAGTCCTCTTGAAGACAGTACAATGAAAGTAGAATTGGACTGGACACTTTCACTCTTAAATACGCTGGTGTAACATATTCTAATATAAATAGGGCATAATGGGTATGAAACTGTATTTGAGGTAATTTAAGGAAAGAGAAGTAGAATAAAGCATTCGTTTGCATTTTCTTCCCATCTCCAGATGTATTAAACACTGCATTAGCTCATAGCTTCTTGTCAAGAAATTTACCTGGATTTAAACACTCTCATTAATCTCTTATTTTATTGGAGCTATAATATATAATATAATATATATAATATATAATATAATAAAGAACATGATATTAATCATGTGCAATATATTACTTTCTCATTGTTACATACTCATCCTCTTCTACACAATGCATATTGAACAACTATTGATCTTCAACTTTATATATCTTCTCATGCTTGAAAATTTTCTTCCTAGAGTTTTCATTACTGATCCTGTTAGATAAAAAAAGGTAAAACATAATACAGTTCATACTTGAAAATCATGTGTGGTGAAATGCGGTTGTCATTTTGTTATTTTAATTATCCTTCACTGCTGAAAGATTAGAGAATAAAAACTTACTGTAGATTCTCTGTTAGTCTGATGCACAGGAATATGTTACTGATTCAGCATCTGATCCAAATCCCTTTAAACTGGGTTTACAAGCACTGATTTCAAAAGTGGTTGGATTGACCCAGTATTTGCAGCATGAAACCGTGTATATTATCATTCCAAGCTAAAGTAAATAGAAATCTTTACTGTTTAAATATAAAATAACTTAGATAGGTGGTTTGGGGTTTTTTTTAGTTTTTGTTGCTGTAGTGTTTTTCTTTTTTTCTTTTTCCTAGCAATGTGCAGCACTACCATTGTTATCAAACTTTCATATTAATTTAACAGGATAGGTTTTAGATAATATATTGTTACTAAGTATATAAAGGGGGAAAAAAAGTAAAATAAAATATTTAAATTAAATTAGCTAGGAGAAGTGTTAATATATGATTTTAAGGAGTCTCTTCTTACAGTTTCTCTCAGCATCAATGTCTGCCAGAAGATTCAGAGTTTTATTCATTAGAAATAGTTTAGTCCCAAAATCCTCAACTTGATTTATAAAGAAACACTTAAGAAAGAATTAAGTAATGTGGTTTCATGATTTTTTTATAAAATTTATTCCTCCCAGTTTCATACAGGTCACTAATAAAATATTGTCTTGATTCTAACCATGGAAATTAATCTGAACAAAAAACCACTGCAAATCCATCCCATTTATATTTTGCTATTAAACACTGTGAGTTGTAAAAGAGTTAGTAGATAATATATTGTGGACTGACAGAAAATGGAAGAATTCTGCAATAAGCAGAATGAATTATTCATTTGTAAGTTTACGATAAAGCAGCTACATTTCAGCTGCTCTTCCATACTGAGTTGATAGTGACTTACTTGCTCACTTAAGTGATATCAGTACTGAATACTGATAGATGGAGATCAGTCATCTGAAAAATAATGTATCTGTTGTGATCAATGGGAATGTCATCGGTTATTATAAACAGAGGATACATTATTCTCAGTAGTGGTCCATTCGAAATGCTAAATATTCTGCTACTCAGCTGTACCTCATCATTAGAAGACAGATTAGCTTAACAGAAGATATGTGAATCATTCTACTTTTACTCCCTCTCTCTAAAGTAGTTTAAAGCAACCAAAAATCTGTATCATATTTGCTAGATAAAATGTAACAAAATATTGCAACCCTTAATTTTTTTTAGGGAATGTATGCATAAATTGAGGTACATGTAAATAAATTAAAAATCTATATGCATACATATGTAAACAGTAGTACCTGTTAATATTTATTTTTCAGTTAACGGTGTATTTTTGAGTGTATGCCATTTCTTAAAAATCAAATATGCAATGATTGAGTAATTAACAAAAAGCAGCAGTCTTCAAATACCTTAATAGTCACATGAATCTAGTAACACCGAGGATGACTGACCACATGCTCTTCCCTCCCGTGTCATTACACATTCTATAAATAATCTTCTGCAGTTATTCATTCAAACAGTCTATCCAAACTAAAACATAATCAAAGTTTGGTAAAGATATGATTGTCTGCCTTGGGAATTTATAGAAATGCACTGTCTTCCAGTATTAAAGAGTAGATTGCTCAGTTCCTCAACCCAAATCCACAGAGCTTCTGAAATTAATCAGCCTGAAAGCCAAATGAATCCCTTGGTTTGATTCTTTCCATGTTGAAGATCTTTGATTTGATTAATGCCAGATTCTCATTTAATGGTTTGGAGGAATAAAAGAGGGAGATGCCCCAGACAATGGACATAATTCATTGCTCTGACAAATTGAATTCCTGAAATAAATGAATAACTTTTACATTGAAACTTGAAGGACCTGGATGTATTTTGACTTTGTATTGCCCTCCTGATGTTTAACAATGAAATATTTCTGTCTGGCTGAAATTTTAAAAGAAAAATAGGATGACCGATATTACAATGTACTCCTTTTTTATTTTTTGATATCTCCTGCTAGTTCCATAATGGTTGTTCTGAAAGTGTCTTATTTTTCATTTGTTACTCAAGCATTGGAATGCATTACAAGTATCATAAACAAAAAATTAATTACTGAATACATTTTATCTCCTTTCAAGAGTGTTTTTGTTATGTAAAATGCTCAATTACATTCCCGCTTTTTACAGAATGCTCAGCTATTGTGTAAAAATTCTTTGGTTGTTTAGTGATATAATTTCCCAACAGCTAATAAAGGGACATTCAAAAATAGAACCAGGCACCCAATTTAGATAGGAGCATCACAATTATTTGTGCTTTTTGGCAGGTAGGAAGCTGTGTAGGGTAGTTGTTGCCTTCTGGCTTTGATGATATTTGTTTAGAACCTTTACTAGTATCTCCTTTTACTGGTAGTCCATAGTCTTTTTCTCCCCACTTATCCGTGGTGAGCTTCACTGAGGTACACAAAGCCTGTTAAAATGCAGGCATAAATAAGGGGAATAAAAGTTCCTTTTACAAGTCTGCTTCACATGCCTGTTTGCTATCCTTTACTGATTTCTATTCATATCTTATGTCTTGTCTAAATACCTTATCTGAATTGGTGAAACTCTTGCTTAGGTCTTTGCTCTCATTTTTGCAATGTCTGTTTTATCTTGTTAATAAGGATTCCAACACCTCTGATTCAAATGTTCAATGGTACAAGTATTATTGATTTTTTTAACCAGGTTCATATTTTTCATTCTACATTTAAATCATGTGCATCAAGTGTTTTATTATCTTGTGTTTTGACCAGTTTCAACAGCATGATACGTTCCTTTAGAATTTGATGGTGAAGGGAGAAATATGGACAACTTGGATTTCTGTTCAGTTTATTTTTCTGTTTTTATTTCACATACTGTTACTTAATATTAGTTTCCTTATTATTCTAGATGTATTACAAACACTAAATGAGATGGGTAATATTTGGCTTACTTAAAAGGGCTGTCTGCCATATATATTAGATGCAAAGAAAAAGACACAGAACTCTTCCAGAACAAAAACATCTGCAAAAAGTCTGGCTTCCACAAAGACCCTAACTTTATATAAGACACAATTTCCCTAAAGTCATTTATCATCCAAAAATTCAGGAAAGATCTGAATCTGTTCTGCCAATTCCTTGACTCCTTATTAAGGTTCTAAAATTAACATACAGCTTTCTTGTGTAGTAGAGACATATAGATATTTCTAGAAGGTTTTTTACAACTAAAACTTTATTTTGTTTCCCTAGATTTCTTTTCTCATAACACCACTTCACATTAGGAAACAGGTATTGATTATAGCAATTTATTATAGGATATAAAATCATAGAATCATAGAATCTCTTAGGTTGGAAAAGACCATTAAGATCATCAAGTCCAACCATTAGCTTAGAAATGCTAATAGAACCATTAAATCACGTCCCGACGCACCTCATTCACTCATCTCTTGAATAACTCCAGGGACTGTGACCCAACCACTTCCTTGGGCAGCCCATTCCAATGCCTGATAACCCTTTTCGTAAAGATTTTTTCCTAATATCCAATCTAAACCTCTCCTGTTGTGACTTGGGGTCATTTCCTCTTGTCCTATTGCTTGTCACTTGGGAGAAGAGACCAACATCCGCCTCTTTGCAACCTCCTTTCATGTAGTTGTAGAGAGTGATAAGGTCTCCCCTGAGCCTCCTCTTCTTCAGGCTAAACAACCCCAGTTCCCTCAGTCGCTCTTCACAGGACTTGTGCTCCAGACCCTTCACCAGCTCAGTTGCCCTTCTCTGGACACACTCCAGCACTTCAGTGTCTTTCTTGGAGTGAGGGGCCCAAAGCTGAGCACAGTATATGAGGTGCAGCCTCAACAGTTCTGAGTATAGGGGGGAAAATCGCTTCCCTAGTCCTGTTGGCCACATTGTTCCTGATACAAGCCAGCATGCCATTGGCCTTCTTGGCCACGTGGGCACACTGCCAGCTCGTATTCACCTGGCTGTCTACCAACCCCTCAAGGATGTTTTTTGCCACCCTTCCCCAAGCCTTTAGTGTTGCATGGGGTTCTTGTGACCCAGTTTGACATTTGGCCTGGTTGGATCTCATACAACTTGCCTCAGCCCATCGGTGCAGCCTGTCCAGATCCCTCTGTAGAGCATTTCTACCCTTAAATAGATCAACAGTCCCACCCAACTTGCTATCATGGGTAAACTTACTGTGGTTGCACTCCATACTCTCATTCTGTTCATTGATAAAAGAGCTATCCCCAATACTGAGCTCTGGGAAACACCACTTGTGTCTGGTCACCAACTAGATTTAACTCCATTCAGCACAGCTATTTGGGCCCAGCCAATCAGCCAGGTTTTTACCCAGAGAAGGGTACATATATTTTAGCAATGATCAGCCAGATTCTCCAGGAAAATTCTGTAGGAAACTATGTTTTTAATAATATTAAAATGGGAATTTCAGATTACTTGACCAAAAAGGGTGCACTAACGTTGTCTCCAGTGCAAACCTCTAATAGAGACTACTGTTACACCTTGTATATAAAAGCATGGATTTTTTAATGAAAAATGAATTTATGAAGTTGTTTATGATACCTTATTCAGCTTCTATGTTCTAAAATTTTTAAAACAGAGGTATTATTCTTAATGAATGGATAAGTATGTGTATTATTAATTATAACTTCTCTTAGTTTCAGAAACTGAAGAAATGGTTTAAAATAGAACTAGCTCTTCAGGTCCTTAGACAAATAAAGGAAAATCTATGTGAGAACCCAAATCCAAACAGCCTTTAAAAATTAACTTTATTTGTATCTTTTTTCAGACCCTTCTCAGTGATGTTTTGTGGCTCCATTTCAGAACAGAGAAAAACAAACAAAACCTAAAAAACAAACAGTACAGTAAATTATAAAGTGTATGGCAGCAGTGATTGAAAAGTGGTGTCTGTATTCTCTCTGTGTATTGGGCAGTGAGATTTCATTTCATACATCATTTATAACTTGCTTCAGTGTCTCCATAAAGTCAGTACAAATCTTTTAGACAAAGAAAACCAGATGTATGTGTTTGTTCTGAATGTCAAAAATGTTATTATTCCTTTAAGAATTTTCATTATTCTGATATTCTGATGAAAACCTTAAATAGGTTAACAGAGCCTGTCTTGCTGTGTCTTAAATATTTTCAGAACTAGTCATTGCCTTAAAATCTGGGTGTATATTTAGTTTTTCAAGAAGCTGAGAAAAATCCACTTTCTTTTTTTTTGTTTAATGCCAGATAGTGACATGCTGTTCTCCATGGTGAAAAAAAATAAGGATGGAGGAATGATTTAAAATATTTTTTTTACTGCAGACACACATAAAACCAAGCTACTCTTTACAATTTTAAGACCCACTAGTCTACACTGCCACCTACCCAGCAAACTAAGAAATCATTTTCTCTCAAAAAAAACTAGAATCTTTCCCCAGATTAATCTTTTACTTACATTTAAAGCTTCTGTTCCAGGTTTTCAAGTTCTCTCCTGACTTGAACCTTGCTCATAGTGCTGCCTTACCATGTTTCTCTCTGTTTCAACCTTGGCAACATTAAAGATTTTTCCAGTCCTCCATACCTCCCCCTGTTGTTTCTAGACATATGTTAAGTATTTTTTCAGCTATTATCTAACAAACCACTCTGCTCTTGTCTTTGGAATTCCACCCTAAGGCTGGTTTATGAGCACAGAAATAACCTGATCAACCAATACAGGCTTAAATTTTCACTAGGATACTATTGGACCCAAAGCATGAGCTGAAGTATTGGAATGGCATAGCACTGAGTTGTTATCATGATCTTCAGCACTATTTTATTTCCATCCAACTGGCAATCTCTCATGCAACACATCAACACAGCTGGGGTTTGACATCATGCTTAGTAACTTCTTCAAAGTTGTGGTAATAATGTCATAGAAAATAGGACTGAAAGAGACCTTAAAAGGACATCTGCTCCATCCCCTATGTCAAATAAGGGTTAATTAAGCTCGATATGAGTCCACAGTGTGCCCCGGCAGTTAAAAGGGCCAACAGTACCTTGGGGTGCATTAAGCACTGGTCAAAAGAAGCGACTGTCCCACTGTACTCAGCACTGGTGTAGCCTTACTTTGAGTACTGTGCGCAGTTTGGGGCTCCACAATATAAGAAAGACATAAAAATATTAGAATGTGTCCAAAGGAGGTCAACAGAGGTTGTGAAAGGACTAGAGGGAATGAATTAAGAGAACTGCCTGAGAATATTAGGTTTGTTCAACTTAAAGAAGAGACTGAGGAGTGACCCCATTGCTGTCTATAACTTCATGAAGGGGAGCAGAGATGGAGGTGCTGATCTTTCTGGTGTCTGCTGATAGAACACAAGGAAATGGCCTAAAGCTGCCCCAGGGCAAGTTCAGATTGGATATTAGGAAAAAGTTCTTCACAGAGAGGATTGTGAAGCACTCAAATGTGTTCCTCAGGGAAGTGGTCATGGCCTAAGTTCAATAAGTGCTTGGACAATGTTCTTAAGTATATGGTTTAATTTTAGGTTACCCTGTGTAGAGTCAGAAGTTAGACTTGATGATCCTCGTGGGTCCCTTCCAACTCAGGATATTCTATGATTCTAATTCTACTTAAATGGAACCGAATAAATGGGGATTTTTTTCTAATATTTATCTAAAAAAAAATAGCTATCCTATTTCCATAGATTGACTAAGTAACTCATTTGGGTGTTTAGATATCTCCCCATCTGGCTGCCTTTATGTCCAGGCTTAATCTTCCTTGACACAAAATAAATCTATAATTTCTTGTCTTGTTCATAGTGTAAAGTAATGATTTATTTGCTCCTTTCCCACAACTTTTCATATACCTGAATACTGTTATTGTGTACTTCTGAAATCTTTTTTGCTTTATGCCAAATAATACTAGCTCTTTCAAGATTTTGTGTAGGACATTTTCTAGAACAGTTTTCTGCCCTAACTAATCGAATAAGCTTTTTAAAGAGTGGTGTCCATATATAGGCAGGTTAAAAAGGAAAAATTGTAATTTACAAATATGTGTGTGTTAGTCAACTACAGAGAAGCAAAGTTTATGCCATGACCCTGAGATGAATCAGAAATAGCCTAGATATTCATAATATTTCATTCCTGAAGGCTTCATATCAGGGTTGCTATTTCCAAATTGCCTACTGGGAGTGGTCCCTTGGTCATGCTAACCCTAAAACTGTGTCTGGGAATTTCCTGGGTGAAGATTAGTTGAACCAGCTCAAGGAAAGTTAGGGCCTATGTTAGTAATTTAACATTAGTTTATTGAGTTTCAGTGATAAGGTCTGTGACCTGCTCAGTTCACAGATCAATTTATTTTTTTTTCTATGCCCCAGATTTATATGACACTTTATTATAACACCAGTTTGTGTGGTACATTGTGCCTTCCTACTTCTCACCCCTTTCTGCACTGAAGAGTGGCCAGATACGTACCAATTACCCTGCAAAGCCAAGGACAGGGCTTCCTGTGGGAACATACTGGTAGGAGCTAGCAATGTCTCTACAGGAGTCCATCGCAGAACCAACCTGGGATGCTTCAATAGCCAAGTCCTAGAAAACCTGGCTAATGTCAATTTTATTAGCTCCTAGCTTCCTCACAGAAGCATCTCAGTGTTCGCAAGACCAACACTGCTTTGTAATGATTACCTGAAACAGTCTGAGCTGCTAAACAGCAGCATACAGCACAAAAGTCACAGACCTAATATCCCATAAAGACCAGAAAAACTGATGTGTTATCTTGTTAAAAGATCTATAAGTATAGCAGAAAAGTGGACTAAGCACCTATATGTCCATAAAAGATTGCAAAAAACCGAAAAACATGTTCTCCATGTGCATAATAGAAAAGGAAAAATGTGATTAAATTACAGAAAAAAAAGAAAAAAAATCAAAGTTTAGATAAACCACCATAAAAAGAAGAGTAGGGAAGCATTAGAGCAGATTCTCTGGATATCCTAGACAGCCTTTATTACTCAATATGTTTGGGAAAAAATTAGGCAAACACTGGTCAAGGATGACAGAATAGTCTTTGTAATGAAACTGGGATAGAACAGACGGTCACCTGAGGCCATTCCAATCTTATTCTTTGGAATAAATACACATTTCTTTTGTGATGCACTGCAGTCACATTCTGCAGTGAAATTCGATCTAGCCCACTGTTTACAATTTTGAATATATACACAGATAATTATTCCTACTTAGATAAAACATTTTATACTTGTGTCTTTTGTAGGCCCTTTTTTTAACTTGTCATTAGCATTATGTATTTAAAATCCTGTATTCCATACTTTTTATTAATCTGCCTACCTTACAGATATGAGTAATTTGTTATTTCATCTTTCTGGTCATACTTTTTATATGTAATTGTTGTCCCAAAAGTGAGTTTGTTCACCCAGTGTACAATATGCCAATATGCAGAGAGAAGTATTTTATTATTGCATATTTGTGCAATTATGGGGGCTAGGTGGTATTCCACAAATCTACCCCAGCTCAATACAAATGTCACTGCATATTTATCCTGTTTACCAAACATCAAGATCTGCCTTTTTCTACATTAATTGGTTAGTAACTCATCATGAAAATATCTCATTGGTTAAATGTATTCTCCACTTCTGTTTAAAGGCACAGTGTACTTTTAAATCAATATGCATGCTCAGTGAGGAGTGGTCTTAACTGGGGCATTTTTTAATAGAGTCAGTGGTCTCAATCTCTCCCTAATGCCTTTATCTTTACTCTAGCTAATATTGACTTCATGCCTTGTGGCAACCACCCAGCTTTAGGTGCCAGGATGTTCCTTTTTACCAGCCTTCAGCTCTTCCTCAAGGGCAGAGTCATATGTTTTTAGTCCTTAATTCCTCTTCAAAGGTATACTCATTAACAAGACATGCAAGTAGTAATCAGTTTCCTGTTTTGCAAAATATTTGACTCATTGTTCTTGCTAAGTAGAAAATTTCATTTTCTACTGTGCATCAGTATTAGATCCAAGTATGTAATTACTATAGTATCCAACACACATCCATGTCATACACCCTCTCAGTAGGCACGTAAATGGAGAAATACCCAACCTGAGCTGGGTGTCGCTGGCTTAACCCCTGCACTTCCCCTGTTCCAGCTTCAGCTCTGCAGACGGCTCCTGTCACCCACTCCCCACAGTCAATGCCTGACAAGCCATAGTCCTTTGTGTGCCTGGGGCTAGAGGGGGAGGGGCTGGGGGCCACTGTCAGGCTGCATCTGGTAGCTAGGGAGAAGAAAGTGGGATATGACAGGGAAACTTATAAATATAGTACCAAGCAGAGCCCAAGCCTGAGGAGAAAGAAAACATCAATGTCACACTTCTCTTGGCAGAGACATGTGGATGTTGACAAGTCACTGTGACCTCCTGTCTCCCATCCTTCTTGAAAAGGGCTGAAGCATCAACCTTAGGACCCAGAGGGACACTGGAAAGATAGTCATAACATCAGAGGAAAGGCATGGATACTAGGAAGACTTAAAAAAAAAAGCAAACAGTTTAACTGTGTTATTAATGAGACTATAGCCTATAACATGACTTTGAGTGTAACAACATACCTTCACATAATTTAATCTAGTATATATCTTTCCCAAATCATATGTATTTAAATTAAATCAAGCAGGAGTAACACTTCAAAACTGAAAACATTTTTCTGGATCACTTCCAGTATTATCACTGTGAAGCTGTGTTTTTTTTTACATGCTGTTTTTCATGTTGTTGATAGGTGATAAGCAAAACCAGCCAGGCATTCCTGGTTATTATGAACAGTGCCCACTGCCTTATGCATTATGGACTCCTGAACTCTAGAAATCTGTGATCGTCGTTAGCTCTTTAACTGGAAATGATAGCTTCAGGACAGTTCAGTCTAGTAAAACATCTACTGAAAAATTATTTTCCTTTCTTCTGTGTATATGTTTAAAGATAGATGGAGGTCAGATGCTTGAATACAGTCTGGGTTAACAGAACACTGACTGAGTCAATATAAAAATATTTTCTGACTTTATGTATCATTGCAATATTTATCCCACTTTTAGTTACGTTACATGATACTTAAGTGCATGTTGTTCATATATGTCACTTAAATGTGTACACATCCTCATGTACATGTACGAAGACCTCTAACCTTAATTCTTCTAATTTTAAAGAAGTCAGAAGAGCCCCTGTAACAAATATCAGTGCATAAATATTTAATCAAAGACCATTTCTCTTAACATACTATGATAACCCTGTCTAGATATCGAATCATAGAGGGATTTAAGTTAGAAGAACCTCTGGAAGTCACCTAGTCCAATCTCTTGTTCAAAACAAGGTCAGATTTGAAGTTATGCTATTTTGGTTAAGGCCAGTTGAGATTCATAGATCTCTAAAGATAGAAAATTCGCTGCTTCTCTGTGAAACCTGCTCCCATGCTTTCCCACATCCCTCTTGAATTTTTTTTTTTTTCCTTAAAGTCTAATTAGAATTTCCTTCACTGAGACTTCTCTTCACTACCCCCAGTCTTCATGTTCTTAATCTTTAAAGCCTGAGTCTGTTTTCTCTGTACCCAGCCATTAGGTAATTGAACATGGCAATTACTTCCTCCCTGAGCAGCATCATCTTCAAGCTGAACAAACTCTGTTCTCCAGCTTCACGTCATTCTGCTCGTGCTCCAAGACCCTCAACCATCTTTGCAGCCCTCCTTGGAGCTTTTTCTAGCTTTTCAGTATCTTTCTTGTACTGCAGTGTCCCAGATTGGACACAGAAGTAGATTTGGTGTCACACACACTGGATAGAGACAAGTAATCCCGTCCCTCAATCTGCCAGCTATGTTCTTATTAGTACAGCATCACATGTGGTTTACCTTCACCCTTTCATGGTTGTTCTGCTGGATCATGTTAAACATGATGCCCACTAGGAATCTGCATCCTTTCCTGCAAAACTGTTTCTTGCTCTTTTCAGTGACCAACCTTTCCTTTTGCTGCCTTATTCTATATCATGTGCAAGACGTCTCATTTCCTTTTCCTGAACTTTCTTCACTGTTTCTTCCCATCCAGTTCTCCAGTATGTTATGTTTCCTTCGAATAGCTTTCCTCCAGGATACTGACTGCTTTTTATGACTAAATAAACCCTGCTGCCTTTACAGGAAATAAATAAAAAAAAAAAGATATTTACAATTAAAAGCCACACACATAGTGGGTAAAAATCTGTACTTCATTTAGGATCCTAATTGTAAATTTAATTAAAAATATTGGTACATCACACACAAATGAGAAAGAAATATGCATGTGGGTCTAAAACAAAACTATATTCAAACTATGATTCAGTTTTGGAGGCATGAAATTGTCTTTAACAAGTCACCCCAAATATTGGCAAAAAAAGTTATGGGTGCCCCATCCCTGGCTGTCTTCAAGGCCAGGCTAGATGAGGCTTGGAGCAACCTGGTCTAGTGGAGGGTGTCCCTGCCCATGGCAGGGGAGTTGGAACTAGATGATCTTTAAGGTCCCTTCCAACCCAAACCATTCCATGATTCTATGATTTCAACTTATGTGAGGTTTTTTCATTTAATGTCAGTGACAGTGAAGAACAATCTTTATTGTTTTCAAAGTTTGTTGCACCTACGTTTTGTACCTTCTGCACTTGGTTGGGGATAATATATTAGCTCTGGGATAATCTAAAAATACAAATAAATTCATTTCAAGTTTCTTTGCACTTGTTTCATATTTTATACTTCACAGAAATTTTATTATCCTAAGAATTTGTCTGGCTGTTAATAACAATCATCAGTCTCACCATATCAAACATAATGAAAAAAGAAAAATAACAAATGAAAAAACTGATGCTAGACATTCCTATGGGTTCTACTTGTACAGAAACCATAAGTTCTTAGAGTTTAGCAAGTAAATCTGAAATTGGCAGAGGTTATCGTTTGGGTTGTTGTTTTTTAGATTTGTATTCTGGAATATTGTCTGTCAAAGTATGGTCCATGAGAAAGATTACTACCAATGCAGGCTGCTAACCTGAGAAAATCATTCAAGCTATGATACTGAATACCATGGAAAACCTACTGTTCATCACTTTTAAAATTTTCTGCTACTAAATAACATGCTGGTGAAAATCTAAGGTTTCTTGATGAAAATAAAAAAGGAAATTGAAACCACATGAACATTTTTCTTCCCTTGCAGTATGAACTGGCTAGTTAAGATCTGAAAATCCAAGCAGTTTTGTGATGTTGAATATATACTGATTTCATCAAAGTTCAAACAAATCAGAATGATAAACACCTCTATGGAAAAGCTGGTAATCTGTGAACAGAATGCCATATCCGTGGCAACTTCAAATTGTGGTACAGAAGCTGGACTATTTTTATTTCTACTGAAGTCACAAAATCTGAAAACTATGTTGAACTAACTTCATCAGTGTTAATTTTAAATCTCTAAATATCAAGTGTTTTATTTGTTCTCAGTTCTGCTGAGAAACAGTTTCTACTGAGGGCATTGGATTCTTGTGTGCACTGTCAAGTACAAGAAGTCATAAGCTAAAGAGAAAAACAAGGCAAGTATCTGTTACATTTTCAGGGCATTGGGTTACAAGTGATTACTAGCCATGAACCATGTCTGATATTAAGTGTCTTTGACAGCTTCTCTTAACAGGAATCAGATATATGCTACAGCTTATTAAACAATCAAAAAGCATGTAATACTAATGAAGCCTCTTTATTATATAAATAAAATAACAAGATATCTGTTAAAAATCTTTCACTGAATGGTTATGTCTTCTTGCTGAATGTGATGCATTCAGTTTGCAAAAATAATAAATCTTCACTGATAGTCACTATTGATTTATTACAGAAAATTTTCAGGGTCATAAACTTCCAACCTCTGATATCTTTGGCTGTTGAAACAGCAGAGAAATAAGGTATTACAGGTATGTAACGCAAAGGTCCTCATAGCACTATTTAAAATCTTTGGTAGTTCCCTTTCTGTTGCTCTCCTTTTTTCTTCTGCCTTCTGTAAGATTAGACAAAATCTGTGGTTAGTGATTTTTCAGAAATTTAAACTGTGAATAGAATATGTATTTTTAACAGATTATAGAGCTGTGTTCAAAATACTTTCTCCCTCTTTTTTTTTTCTTTTTTTTTTTTTTTCCTTCCTATTACTCATTCTCCTAAACCTGATAATCTACTCAATTGTTAAGTGGTTAAAATTATACTACCAAATTCCTAAATTCAAAACTCAGACACATTTCAACACATTGAAAAAGGTGTTTTAGCAGGAAATCAAAATAACTTGCATTAGTGAATGAACAGATTGTATCTTTTAACACTTCCTTTCCCCTTCTTCTTTTTCTCTGACAAGGATTAATAGACATTGTAGAGATGAATTCAGGTATGGCTGTAAAAGAAATGTGTACATATTTTGGTATAACTATACTATTGGCTGTTATCAAAAAGGCTGCTGAAGAAGTGTAGTACTCTTCTCATGTATGTTGCAGCTTCTGTCATCTGCACTGTCATTAACAGATAAAGAGTCTAAAGACACCTAACTGACTTAATTTACTACTGTGCGAAGTCTATTTACTAATGATGTGCAGCTAGAGATCATGCTGCTTTTACAGTTACAGCCTCTGCCCCAAACTTACAAGACATATTTAATTGCCTAAGTAGGCAGATAAGTGCCTGTTAGAATTTTTAGGATCTCCTAGTCTTCATTTGAAGAGCAGCAAGACTGATGAAAGACTATTGGCATAAAGAAAATGTCACTGGAAGCTAGTCTGCATTTTTAGGTAGTGTGCTGGTTTCAGGCAGCAACGAGCTCCTCTCCTACACAGAGCTGGCTGGCTCACAGCCACTGTCTCACTCCCCCTCCTCAACAGGACAGTTGGAGAAAATATTATGGAAAAGCTCGTGGGTCAAGATAAAGACAGGGCGACCACTTATTGCCATCACAGGCAAAACAGACTATGGGAAGATTGTTTTAATCTGTTGCCAATTAGAAATAGAGTAGGATGGTGAGGAAAAAACAAACAAACAAAGATCTCAGCTTCCTCTCTTTGCAGGTTTAACTTCACTCCTTCATTCCCAGCACCTCTACCTCCCCCTGTCCTGAGTGGTGCACAGTGATGGGGAACAAGGGATCGTGGTCGGTCCATTAACAGCTCCTCTCTGCTGTTCCTTCCTGTTCATGCATTTTCCCCACTCCAGCATGGTCTCCTCTTCACGAGCCTCAGCTTCCTTCAGAGTATGTCTACCTGCTCCAGCATGGGGTCCTCCACAGACTGTAGTGTATATCTCTGCTCACTATGATCTCTGCATGGGCTGCAGGGGTACAACCTGCATCACCATGATCTGCACCACAGGCTTCTGGGGAATCCCTGCTCCAGTGCCTGGAGCACCTCCTCCCCTCCTTCTTCACTGACCTTGGTGTCTGCAGAGTTCTCTATCACAATTTCTCACTCTCCTCTCTCAAAATTCCAGTGCAGTGTTATACCCTTTCTTAAATATGCTTCCCCAAGATGCCATCACCTTGGCTGTGGATCTCAGCCATGCCCTGCAGTGGGTCAGTTGGAGCTGTCTGGAACTGGCTGTGTGGGATACAGGGTAGTCCCAGCCCCTCCTCACAGAGACTGCACCTGTAACTCCCCACTGCTAACACCTGGGCATCTTCATCGCATATAACTGTCTACCTTTATTTTCCCTAAAAAAAAAAAAAAAAAATACTGTGGATCAGGAAATCATATCTGTTCCTGTCCTCCACTATTCTATTTTTAACTCAGGTCTGGTACATACTGTTGACTATAAAAAGAAGTTAAAGTGTTTCAAAGTCAGAAGATATGACTTGAAGATATATTGACCTGAAGGTTTCAAAAAGAGCATTCATTGATGTACTATTAACACTTTTATTGTAAAGACAGATCTAACAGACTTCATTCTTTTCCATTTAGTAAAAAGAGAGTTCTTATTGTGAAACGAAGAAACGATTTATTGTAATAACAGATATATCTGACCTAGGCACAGTATTATATTTAAAAATCAGTTGTAAATATTTATACCAATAGTTTTAATCCAGTTTGTGCACTGGAAGTTTTTTTAATTTTTCTTTTTAATGGAAAATAACATAGAATTATATAGTCCTCACAGGGGAGACAACTGGAAAAAGTTAATGGATGGATAAGTGTGTTTTCTGTTCTTTACTTAACAGCATTTAGCATTTAATGTGCAGACATGTACAACAATCTAGTACTCATGCTCTGAACTGTTGCTTTCAATTGCTACATTCTGAATTTTACTAGTATTCTACTGAAATACTTTTGAGTATAGTGATCTACATCGCAGCATCCTGGTCTGCAGTGATCATGCACTGTTGGAGTTTGTACTTCTGAAGGATATGGGCCAGGTGAAGAGTAAAGTCAGAACCCTGAATTTTAGGAAAGTAACCTTCTGGTTATTCAAAAATTTAGTCAACAGGGCCTCTTGGGAAATTACCCTTAGGGGCAAGGGAGCAGAACAGAGTTGGCAGATCTTAAAACATACTTGCCATAGATAACGAGCTCTCGATCCCTCATTGTAAGACATCAGGAAAGGAAAGCACTGCTTTCCTTTTCTTTTATTAATTTAGGCTTGGCCTTAAAACAAATCTTCTGAGGATCTCTCAGTTGAAATGTGCTCCTCTCTGTCTTGCTGCATGATTCACACACATTTTCTTTCTAGAATAGAATAATTCCACTTGGAAGGTACCTACAACATTTATCTAGTCCAACTGTGTTTCTGCTTATATTGAATTTCAAGATTAATTAACTAAAGATGATGTGCGCTGATGGAAAGATGATTCCTTCTCACTCTGAATTTTTTCTAGGAAATCTGTGCAGATTAAATCTTCTCTCCCCATCCTTGTGAAAAATAGTAATAAAAAAACCCCAACTGTATTTCCCTCAAATTGATTCAAGTTAGAAGATTATAACCAAATAAATATATATATCCAATAATCTATAACCTAATAAATATACATAACTTATAACCTAATAAAATGCTTCTTTGGAGTGACGTAAGTCACAACTGTCAGACAAGGACTTGTTCTCTGAGATTGATTAGCTGGTTAAAATTGATGCAATATTTTCCCTTTTATTGGTAATTTTTCAGTGTACTTTTTAACCCACTGAACTGTGTATTTTCTGTTGATTTACAGAATAATAAGTGATCTTGATACAAGTACAGAAATGTTTACAGTTCATTATTGTTTGATAACTGATATAGCAGTATTATATCATTTTGGAATTAATAGACTTCAGATGATTGACCTCTGAAACCTTCCATCTAGCAATACCATACTAGGTTTATTTTTTGGCTTTTTTCTTTTTTCTTTTTTTTTTTTTTTTTTTGTTATTTAGAAAGACATATTGCAAACAGCAGGGTTAAAAAAAAAAGTTTGACATTTGTTCCCTTGCTCCTGAGACTCATTACAGTATAGTTAACTAACAAAGACCAGCAAAGAGATGAGTGATGTCAGAAGCTCACAAGCTAAAGGCAATGCGTCCTTCCTCACATTATTGCAACATGTAGGCTGATGAGTGGATTGGGAAATGGAATCAATATACAAGGCATCTGTCATCATGCCTTTAAATGATGGCTAGAACAATAGTGATCTATTTTGCTGTGGACAGTAAAGAACTGAAATTTTAGAAATATTAAAAACCATGTCACTAGTAAAATTAGTTTTGGTTTTATCTTTTTTAATAATACCTGCATTGTGTCTGGAGATTAATTTTCTTCCATTATTCATCAAATATGAACAGTTTGGTTGTGGTTGTAAGGTCATAGTAATGCCCCACCAGTATATTTCCTTATTTATCTAAAAAGATAATTCTCAGAATGATTGGATGCTCAATGTCTGTGGTAGCTGCAATTTCCTGAATGAGATGTGGCTGCATTGTTAGAAACTGTCAGGGTCAAAGCTAATCTTGTAGAAGCTTCTCAGCCTTTTCTGAATGTTCATTTATTTATATGGAAAACATATTACTACAAAAAACATTGGTAAGGAGTCAACTGCAAAAGATAACAAAAAAAAAAAAAAAAGCAAGATTTTTTTCTCTTCCTTCAGTTTCTTGTTTCTGTCTTCTCTGCTTACATTACTATTAGAAGACAGTATTATAGAGAAGACAATCAAGTCTTGTTTATTTAAATATTCATGGAAGCCTTCTGAATTTCTTTCTGAATTGCTGTTTCTCATTAGATAATCTTGCATATTTTGGATGCCAAAATAGATTATCTTCTAAAAATATGCAAGATCAAAACATTTTTTTTTTTTCCAAACTATATATCTTTATATCTGCAGTCTTATGTGGAGGAAAAAAAATGTTTGCCAATCAGCTACAAACACTCCATCTATGCAGGTGGTTATTTTGAAGGATGTGAAGAGACCTTAGATCCTAACTTTCTTTTCAGTGGGAATTCATTAAAGCACTTCACCATATTTAAAGTCTAAAGGTGTAAGTAACATAATTGATCTACTCCCCTGTTTAAAACAACAATTCTCGAGTACTTTGCTGAATTGGGTCCTAACAGCACAGGAAATCACTACTGACAGCACCGATGTTGGTAAAGCAATTGAGAATAAAGATGATTCAAAAGAAGAATCAGTATTTATGATCAAAAGTATGTTGCTCATCACAGCTAAGTTCTCTTGGTAGATTCATAAGCTGAAAAGGAATGATGCTGTATTTTTCTTTTATAGGTCTTTCAAACATTAAGGAAAATTCAGTAAGGAAAGCTTATTTTTACTGGATATAGTGCTGTTGATTCTGGGGCAAAATGCTCTTTTATACTGATAGTTAAATGAAAAAAAATGTTTTAACAGTTCCTTACATAATTATTGTTAGACCATAATTGCCTCATAAAACTGTGTAAATAGTAAAAAGCAATGATAACAGACTTAAATAAACCATTAATGTTTCTCTTTTGCTTCAGAAAAAAAGTATTGGAGAAGGAAAAAATAATCAGGGTTAAATTTTGTTACAGTCTAACTGAATCTCTTTACTTGCATGACATTACCAATTCATTACGCAGTTGAGCTACTAAAAAAATCCCAAAAAACCCCGTCAACAAGGCCAGACCAAAAAAATCAGAAAGGTATGATACAGCTAGCTAGAAGACGGCAAATCAAATGGGTCTTATGAATGCATAAAAATGCTATATACATGTCTAACAAACACAAACGTAAAGTAAATATCTAGATTCATATGTTTCATGAGGTGATAACATATATGGAATTGTCATATGAAAAATATTTCACCCTGAAAATATTACAGCAGCAATACTTGCTTTCCTAACAAAACCACTTATTCCAAAACAAAAGATCCTGTTATTGTGTGACAACTGTACATTCCAGTTTCATACTAGATATTCAGATTTGGATAGATTTCGTATTTAGCAAAGAGAGTGCTGTTTTCCCTCCATATGTTCAAAGACAGAATGACACACATAAGAATATGTGAAAGAGTCCTTAAAGCAATATAAAAGTTTTCCATGGCAACAACTAAAAGATGAAAAAAACAGTCCTGTAGAGGTGGTGACTGAGGACATCCATTTTAAGATTATAACATGCTTAACCCTCATCAGGATATGGAAACATGGCTCCTTGTGCAGCCTAAAGTCAGCAAAATTTAGGAACTAGCCCAGAAGCTCACTAGTTGGGGTTAATGGATAAATCTTATTTAATAATTTGAGAAAATTATTTCTTCATACTTTCTTCAGAAAGTACAATTTTAAAAGATGCATTCACCAATGGTGAAAGACTGTTCTCACAGTTGTCTAAGTAAACAGAATTTTCTCGTCCCTCAGAAAGATTGGATTCATATAAATATACTGAGAAAATAGGAGCTCTAGAACTTTGCAGTAGCATATCTAGAACTGACATACAAAACCATAGCAATGAAAAGTTGTTATTCTTTAAATCATTAATAATCTTTCAAAGTGATAAATTATATTTTTTCTTAAAATTTTGTGTTGGATTTGTGTGGTGGTAGGGGTTGTTGGTGGGGGAAGAGCCACAGCCGTGGCTTCTGTGAGAAAGTGCTAGAAGCTTCTCCTGACACCAAGACAGACCCACCTCTGGCCATGGCTGAGCCAGTCAGCACCTCTGAGATTAACATATTTAAGAGAATAAAATCAAACAGAGAAGCAGCAGTGGAATTGGAAACTGAGTGGAGAGGGGAGTGGGATGTGAGAGAGTCAACCAGGCAGACACCCAGGTCAGTGCAGAAAGGAGGGGAGGAGGTTAGCTGGAGCAGAGATTCCCCTGCAGCCCATGGTGAGAGGGCAGGCTGTGCCCCTGCAGACATGGAGGGTCACGGGGAAGCAGAGAACCACCTGCAGCCCAGGGGGGACCCCACTCCAGGTGGCTGCACCCAAAGAAGCCCATGACTCCGTGATCAACCCGCACTGGAGCAGTCCACCCCTGAAGGATGGCACCTTGTGGAAGGGATCCATGTCAGAACAGTTCATGAAGAAAAACGCAGCCCGTGGGAAGGATTCACATTGGAGAAGTTCACACACGACTGTCTCCCTTGGGAGGAACACCATGCCGGAGCAGGGGAAGAGTGTGAGGAATCCTCCCGCCTGAGAAGGGAGAAATCAGTGGTGAACTGACTGGGAAACCCTCAACCCCCACCCCTCTGTGCCACTGTTGGAGAAGGACATAGCCCAGGAAGAAGGGAGGGGTGGGGGGAAGGTTTTTAACGTGTGGTTTTATTAGTCTTTATCCTATTCTGATTTGATTAGTAACAAATTAAATTGATTTTTCTTCCCAAAGCTGAGTCCGCTTTGCCTGTGACCATAACTGGTGATTCCTCCCTTTTCTTGTCTTGACCCACAAGCCTTCCTTGTATTTTCTCCTCCGCATCCCACCAGGGAGAGGAGAGAGTGAATGGTTGCATGGTGTTTTGTTGCCGACTGGGCCTAAACTATGACAAATTTGTACTTCTTGAATTTAAATACTGAAGAATAAACTTCAAAGCTAGTTCCTGTAGAAAGCTGTTAGCTCTTTATAGCAACCAGAAAGAATTTTGCACAGGAGCTGTAGTGGGTAGATCTGCTGTCTTCATTCCAGCTACTTCAGATTGAGAATAGGGATGAAGTCAATGAGGAGGGATAGCTCCTTTAGGGAAATGCAGAACATGTAAATACAGTGTCCTTTTGGATTAGCTTCTCCCTTTTGATTAGAATATACAGATTATAGAGAGAAATATGTACATACTTTCAGCACCTATGCAAGAGAAATGTGTTCTTCCCTTTACCCTTATTCTTAATAGATTACCGTCATCACTGCTTGATTATTGTAGCTGTTCATACATATAAAATATCTTAAACCAGAAGCCCATCCAGCTTCTCTTTTTGATTAGCAAATAAAGCCTATACAGATAAGAAAATGAAAAATCCAGTGAAATTTGATAGGACGGCTCTGTAAAATCTGATGGAATGTTGTATCAGTTATATTGATAAAAATAAGCAAAATAAGAAAATAAGACATTGTCCTTTTTAGGTCTGGAGAGCTTTTTTACTGACTCACGAAGTTTATTTTGTTTTGCCTTATTTTGATATCATCTTTGGAAGGTCCATATAATCCTGCTGACCTCCAGACATTCAAATGGTGGTGATTTGAAAGCTATGTTCATGCAGAGCTATGTCAGTGAGTTACTGGTATTTGTCTTGACTTAAAGAAAGTGCGAAAACAAATTTCACGTAAAGGTGCCATGGCTTGTGGAGAAGAACAAGATCTGAATAAGAATAAATTGCCTTTTTTCCTTGTAATACATTGCCTTTTTCTCATGCATATCAAGTCTAACTTGAAATTACAAGAATGAGGGAGCCTAGTAGGAAGAGTTTAATACCTCCTTCTACTCTTTTGAGTATTGTAGTGTACCTGTATCAGTAGCAGCCTATCTGTCCACCAGTTCAGTTCCTCTTTGATGTGATGAACTGAACTGGACTTTGAAAGTATTATTTGTAGAAAGAAAGAATTTGAAAGGTGTGCCAGAAGGCTAATCTCATGCACATGGCTAGAATGCCAGACATAAACCACTCCTTAAATAAGAAACCAGTTTACTTTAAGAAGTTTATCTCCATGTCATTACCTTACACACAGTAAATGAAAAGATGGAGCAGTAACAAATTGTGAAAGTGTGATCATCCCATTCTTGCTCAAGAACCAATCAGCACTAAAGAGCATGAGTATGATGCACTCTACTAAGAGGGGATGTCCATTTTTGGTGTAGACCTAAAATTATTGCACTCGTATGTCACCCTTGTGAACCTAGGAGGAATACATTTTAACTAAATTATTGTTCAATAATGATTCACTTTTACAGCTTTCTCTTACATCAGCTTGTTGCATCTCAAGCAATTTTATGGCCCTTATGATAGATTTTGATGAAGAAGTTATACTAGAGATCTTTCATATATTTTCAATATAGTAAAAATAATTTTAAAAAAGAAAAAATAATAGTTTTCTATGTGCTTCCCTAGTTTCCTGTCAGCATTCTAAAAACACATGGGATTTCATAATTTCAAAATGCGCCTGACTGAGACCTTTTATTTGCCAACACAATAGTGTTTCCATCTGGCATTCAACCAAGACATTTTTTGTTCATTAGCATTTTCAGCATTAATAAATGAACTAACAAATAGCTCCTGTTTTCTCAGAGTTAAAGATACTTAAAGAAGAAAAAAATAAGGAAGAAAAGCAATCTTTCCTTACACTATTTTGCTGCAGTCTTGACCATTTTAAGCCCTGCTTATTGATTATTTTAGAAAAAAACCCCACTTATTATTTTAGAAAAGGCTGACAGGAAAGGAATTCAATGAGTGCTGGAAATACCCACAAGCATTTCCAGTAGTGAAAGACATATGGGGTTACTGTGTCAGTCAGTTTCTTTTAGATTGTTAGGTTACTGGACAACACTGCTGTTCTGCTGGGGTGTAGTAACACTCATAGTGTCGTGGCAAACATTCAGATGTCTCTCTGACTTGCTCTTTGGAAAGATGACATACAGTTATAGAGGGTCCTGCAAGATATTATTACTGTAACAGCACTTACTGCACTGACTCAGGAGAAGTAGCTGAATTCCTAACCTATCCATAAAACTGTACACCTCACTGGTGAAGCAGAGATACAATTACAGATATCGAGATCTGGATATAAGGTTTAAAGAGGGATATGTCAGTAAAAAAGTCTATTTTTAAAAATTAGTCAATTTAAAACAAAACAAAACCTGGTAAGTAGACAATACCCCTTTAAGTGGAAACAGCAGCAGTATTCAAGCACAACTATTTCATTCTAAAAGTAATAAACGTGAGGAATAAGTTGTCAGGTAAGCCCACTGAAGCACATACTATAAATGAATTTAAGAGACAGCTAGAATTTTTATAGAGCTAGAGGGGAAATTAAAGACAGTGACAAAGCAGGAAGACTAGACTGAACTAACACATATAAAAGACAAGTTTTCTGGTTCTTCTCTGCAGCATTTCTTTATGTTCATTACAAACTGTATCTGATACTTGTTATTTATGTTAGAGAAGGGCAGAAAAAATGAAGTTGTTTCAAGTATATTATCCCAAAGGTCTCAGAAAATTCACCTTCACTTCTCTTATGGACAGGAAAATAGAAAAAAATAGGAAGTAGACGTTGAGACCTTGACTTTACTTAATTTGATATGTTGTGAAACTATAGTGTGTGAAGAACCACTGGTGGGTCATAGAAGAGAAAATATAGACACTATGGCTGATCTTACCTCCTTTGCACTGTGTTAAGAGTCATATTTTGTGACTGGTTTTGTTCTACTGGATTGTCAGAGTCCTAGAACTGCATCAACAGCTTCTCACATTGGGTCTGATCCAGCTTTCATGGATGTCAGGAAGACTTTTATTGATTCACCTGTGAGTTGGCTAACCTTAAGCATATGGTCCATCCTGTCCAGGGTAAACACAAGTAGTGAAGCTGCTTGAAATATTTTCAACAGAATTAAGTTAGGACTTTATTTATTTTTAAAAATGGTGTTATCAATATTTTTCATTTGTGTTAGCATTTGGGCATTATTTCCCCTAATTTTTAGTGAAAATATATAGCAGATATTGTCAAAGTATTTCATTTACCAGAACCAAATATGCAAAACATGCATGACTTCATGCAGTTTCAATTTACAAGCTGATTTTTTTTTATGAAATTCATTTTCTACACTAAAAATATCTAAAAATATTTCTGATCAGGATTTGTGCTTCCATTGTGAGGTGAAATGAAAAGGGAACTTTGAAAGTTTAGCCTTTTTAGTTGTTCATATCTAAAGTGAGTCTTACAGAGATCAGTTTTTCTTAAATGACAGTTTCAGGAGTTAGAATATAGTATTAATTCCATTCTCTTGAGGTTTTGCTGCTGAAACTTGACACCTATGATGATTTTGAGTGTTTGTGATTTGTATATCCACACAAGTGACTTCTGAAAAGATTTGCCTGTATATAGATACACAGATACAAAAATTCTGAACTCATCATTCTTAATACTTTTGACATGACTGTCTAAAGCTAACTATTGATAAAAGTACATACATAAAGATCAGAACTTATGCCTATAGATTTTTTCTCATATTTATTGTAGCTCATAAATTATACACAGTGGTAAATAGTCTGTCAAAATACATAAATATTCTTTCTCTATATGGAAATAAAATTATATGTTGGACTGTCTTTGGTGAACACTGAAGTGAAACATTCCAATAAACACGTAAAAACCAGAACCGATGTAATGGAATGTTTATGTGTTAATAAGTAGTAAAATGATACACTGGATAATGAACAGTAAGAAAAATAAAAAGAAGGAAAAGTTGAGGTCTCAATTTGAGTTTTTATCACCTAGATTCAATAGATCTGCTTTCTAGTCTATGGTCAAAAGCACAAGATGAAAGAACTGTAATAGTCATTTATAACCAGATAATACACATCTCTAATCCTCATGGTGCTACTTCATAGCTGTCTAACAGTATTTTGATGAGGCCATGTAATATTGAAACTTAGGATGGCTTGAGATAGTGGCAAAAGGGTCTAAAATGTCAAGCAGGGATTGGCATAATTATGGGCTGGCCAAGCAGTTTTGCAGATAATAAATCCACAGTGACAAGAAATGATGAGACTGGCTTTTGGAGACTGTGTAATTCAGTTGCTGTAGAAAGTGCCTTCATCATACTGGAGGATCTAACACAAAACAGGAACTACTAGATGTTGTTTGACAAGAAAAAATGTAATGTAATGTAATTTAATGTAGCCATCTAGATAATACTTACTTCAAAACTATAGGAAACCATAGGAAAATATTTGGCACATTGCCACATATTTCTTCTTCAAAGTTGATCTTCAGGACATATTATCACTTTTCAGGACTTTGATCATTCTGAGTCTAGCTGATGATGACCTTTCAATTCTGTAGGATCATAAATACATGCTCATTTCACCAGGAAAAGTGACAAAAGAATTATGTTTTCTCACTCAGAATTCTAGTCATTCATTATTTTATTTTTTCAGTGTACATAAGTAAACAAACATTTGTATTGATAACATATCTATTTAATAGCATGCATATTTCAGTTTGATTTTCAGAATATGTGCAATATAAATACATACGTGCACATTTTGTAGATGCAGTGATATTTTTTTAGCTAACCACTAAAGCCTTTTTAAAATTATAACAAGTTATGATTAATTTTAATATTAAAACTCTTTGAAATTTAAATGTTGTGTATAATTAAAGATAGATCATTATTAGAACATCTATGAAGATTCCGTAGTTCAGCAGCAACCAAACAAAAAATGAAAGAATCACAACTATGCTTTGGTCCTTGGGATTGACTGGCAACTAAAATATGGTAAACTAAATGTGAAATCTAAACAAGCTATAACCAATTATTCCTGATGTTTCTGATTGTCAGTGTCAGAATTTACAGGCATCAAGATGCAAAGAACAAAGGAAAGGAGTAAGGGATTCAGGTAGTGGAGATAGGTTTATCCGATTAGTTGGCACATATGAAGCAGATTTGTCACGCTTAATTGTTGCTTAAGCTAGGAGTTTTGTCTCAGCAGAAATCCTCTCAAAGCTCTGAAAAAGAGAGAGAAATGCACCTTCCAGTGATGTAGCGATATTTATGAGAAGCTGTCAAAGAACAAGCAAAGAGGAGATACGAGCAAGTGCCTCCCTGTTACCTCCAGGGGACTGTTTAACTCACTTAAGATCTTCCTCAGGAGTTACTTTTTCTCTGCCTCTGGCTGTGAAGGAAGAACCAGCCAAGTGAGAGTTGTACTTTGGTGTCTTTGAGCTAGCATGGTGAATCTAGGCCTCGATATCCAATGCTTGGAAGTACGTCAGGATATTTTCTAAATATTATCTAAAATCTTCTTCAAATATATGCAGATTCTCGTGGGGTTTTTTTGTGTTTGCTTTTTTTGTTTGTTTGTCTTGTTGGGGTTGAGGGTCTGTTTATTTGTTTTAAGCAGAATTTGAGGATTTAGTAAATGAAATCACCTGAGAGCTTTGCTGGTATATCTCTCAGTAAATTTGTGAAAAGAACTAGCATTATAGAAGAGTAAATAAAGATCTTAAACAAAGACAAGACTCTTCTGAACATAAATAAATACATTGTGACCACATGCTACAGATCCCAGTTGCTATTTCGTTTCTGTGGGCTCACCATTGCCTTTACCTACAGGTTTCACAAACATACACAGTCATTATTTTTAAATCAAACTATTTTTTTTTTTACCATCTGAGATATAATGTCCCTACCATAACTTTTTGCAGTCCAAGGTCCTGATTGGGCACCCAGGTGGTTGATAAGTGTAAAGTCCAGTAATCATTTCATGATGGTCTTATCTCCAATGCATCATTCAGACTTCAGCAATTTAACTATACTGCTAATTTGAGCTGCCATATATTTTTGCTTGCATATATTTTTATTTCCTTTTTAAACTCTGGAAGTAGTTCAGCTTTCACTTTGTTTTAAATTAGAACTACAAAACATGAGCAAAATTAAAATTGCATGGTCACTTAGAGCATAATTAATATCGTTACATTTACTGGTGGATTCTTTTCTGCACAGTCTCTTTTCAAAGTATATTACAACTTCCATATTTGTGATTGTTTGCAATCCATTTTCAAATAATTTAAAATGTATAAAGAAACAAAGTTAATAGAAATTTGGAATATGTGAAAATACACCGCTGACATTGAAATAACTTGACAGAATACTGCTTAAACTTTAGGTACCCACTGTTGACATAAATAATTGTCTTAATCAGGAGATATGCATTCACATCTTGTAAGTATTTTTCTTATAATTTTATAAGAACTGAGATAAATTTAGTAAGTCAAGCAAACGATAAGACGTCATTAATAAATAATATTTTCTTACATTTACACACTGATATATCTAAATGAATATTTAGATACTAAGAAAATGTAATATCAAGTTAATAATAAATAAGAGAAAGAAGGAAAATTATATGAATTGGACATATGGAGCCTCTCCTGAAAGAAGTCATGTTTTATGGTGTTGTCAAATACAATTTCTGAAATGGGCATAAGGTCTGTGACACCCACTTAAATAATCCTTTGCTAGAAAATGAAATTTCCAGCTTTAATATTTATTACTTAAAACAATGGGACAAAGATTTGCTCCTACAGTACCAGTCCTGGGAAAGATCACCTCAACAAAGCAACAGTGAAGGGGGAAAAATTACAGAAGATTTCCTAAAATCTCCCTTCTTTTTCTCCATTGGGTTTAATAATCCAGTCCCACATAGATTTTTATCAGTTAATAGTATGTAGGTGGAAAAAATAGCTTTCCAGAGTACTGTTGTCATTTGTCTCCAGCACAGCTGCGTTTGAATTTTCATTTCATACGCAGAAAAAAAGAAGAAAGAAACAAACAGAAAACCCCAAACAAAACCCCTAGAGCACATTCATCTGGAGAAAAGCTGTTTAGCAGTGATATCATCAGAGGGACCAACCATGGTATTATTACTTATTTCATGTTTCTCTGTCCATCTAATGGCTAAATGTCAGGCCACATTTAGGTCTTCATTTCCTTCCAAGACTGAAGAAAAACAGATGCCTGCAGTGATGATTTACCCTATCTGCATCAGGGTGTAAGACAAGGTGAATAAATTGCTCTCTGCAGGTGTTTTTCTGTAACCATTGGTTAAGGAGAGATCCTGAAGACTTGTCCATGAGTTCTAGAGCACTAACCAGTCCTGTCATCTTAAAGGTCTAAATCACATCAGAACTTTATCTTTACTAGGGAAAATTAGATGAGATTAATTTCACCCTAAATTATCACTTTCCACTGGGAAAAAAAACAACCAAACAACCAAACAACAAAAACAAACAAACAAAAAAACCCAAAACAAAACAAACCCATGAAAAAGAAGCTTTAGATTCCTCAATCCTGTTAAGTTTTATTTTAAGTTTGGTTTTTTTAAATAAATCCTAAATACGAGTAGAAACATAAAGACAAAGTGCTGGGGTCAAGTCTACCAAAATTTTTGAAGGAAAATTCAAGCAATCTGTATGTATAAATGTCTGCACTCTTTTTGACACAGCTGGAAGTGAATACTTTATGACTCTTAGCGCAAGGAGATACTCAACACTTACTTAAAGTGACTCAAAACAATGCAATTGTTTTGAAACGTCACAAAACAGCTTAGTGTTATTACATAGAGCTATAATGATTCTCTCCATGAAATATGATTAAAAGTGAATCTTGATACTTACATGTGCCTTCCTTTCCACTTTGTTTCTGTTCACAGTAGTTGTAATGCGTATGTCAAGCCAGCAATGTAATGAAGTAATAATAGTTTCACACATACTGACAACCATGGGAGAGGTATATCAGGTAGTGAAAACAGGAATTTATTCACTCACCAAAATTACTTTAGAAGAATGTTAATTATTATTATACTATTTCTTTTTTGCCTAAGGAATAAAAGACACAAGATGTTGCTCTGTAACAATCTACAGTTTCAGATCAGTTAAAAAGATTGGATTAAAAACCTTATATTTTTGTACCTTGTAGGACTATAAATGTGCTTTCCAGTGATGTCCACTCTTCAAAGGCATTTTTTGGAGCACCAGCTTGGATATTTTTATTTTTTTGTATTTAATCTCTCAAACATCCTGACACAAATTCTTCATTATAAAGACTAGTATCAAATAGAAGTCAGGTAAATTTAATTTGCAGTGGATTGTCATTTTTATACTCTGCTTCTTGCAATACCTCCCTATCTTTCTGAAACTTCTAGTTTTGGAAGGTTGTTTGTGGGATTTGGATGGGCTTTTGTACATATGGTTGTGTAATTACTCAGTTACATTCAGGTGCATGTACCCTAATAAAATCAACCTGGTCAGAGGAATATCAGGATGATGTGAGAGCCCACATCTATCTGAGAGAGAAGCCTGTAGGAAAGATTATGAGACCTTTGAAGATGCATTATTATTCTTAGCTGATTGAAGTATTCATCACAAGATGTATTTGCTGAATGTAGCCCTTTATTCTGTCCCTCTGAACAGATGGAAATTTATATAAGTTTGTTTCTCACGACTGCCCCACTAGTTACTGCAAATATATTCAAGCTTTGGGATTTTTTATGAACTTCAGCAGAATATTCAGTAAACGGTACAATGTTTGCAATTCACTATTTAAGATTTTATTGGTCTCCAAAACAATGTAATACTTGTGTTCTTAAATTTTCAGGCTAGTTGGACTGTAATGTTTAAGCTTACCTCTTACTTACAACAGGGATGTTCTACATCCAGGTCAACATAAGAGCTGATCTCAGAATAAGGAGAATGAATATGAGCTTCTATGAAATTGTGACTTCATTTCTCTCATGTATTTTAGTTTGTCTCTCTTAAAAAAAACACACACACAAAATGTTCTTTTTTAAAGAACTAAATTGAACTATTGAGAGGGTGCTATACCTGTTATACCTGCTCTTGATAAGGCCAGCATCCACAACCAAACAGATCTGCCCATCCCTATCTTCCTTTGCACATGTCACTGGAGGGGATCCATTTTTTTGTATACTGAGAGTGAGTGAAGAAACCTGGACTAATTAAAGTCCATTGTGTAGTTTAATACAGACACCTGACTTTAAATGCAGGCTGTCTGAATCAAATTTGAACATTAGACAAGTGTAAATGAAACTCTAGTACTTTACTTTGTGAGATTCATTATTCTCTATGCCTGTGCAGATAAACTTGCCATCATGTAAGCCAGTGTGCACCATTCATGGCAACACTGATTTGATTTCTCTTTCAGTTTTGGGGTTTTTTTTTTTTTTTTTGGTTCTCACTTTTAGCAAAATTATCATCTGTGGCAACAACTATGACTTTTACAACAACTACCATCAAAAGAGTATATTTTTAACACCTTCTACAACACACAGTTATTGGTACAAGCTGTGTCTTTACTATAAGCTATTCTTCCAACCTAGCTTCAATAGTAAAATTTCTATTATAGTTAATGAAGTTATGAATTACAGCTCATTTCTTTTAAGTGTTAGAGAAAGATGACCAACAGTAAAATACATATAAGGTTGCTGCCACCCCATTTGTACAACTGTCACTTCAAACTCTGAGGGAATAAAGTTATTTTAACAAAAAGTGTTAACCACTCACAGCCTTTTATCATGACTTTTACACCACAGGAAGTGAAAAGTGATGTCCTTGAAATGTAAGCCTAAAACTCCTTACTACACTAAGATACTGGCTGGCATTGTTTCAGTGTATTTGTCTTTCTGAAACCAAGATTAGAGATCATGCAAGAAACAAAAAGCAAAGTTACCATTCTGATGGATTCAGTGAAAAAAATTTACTACTACATAACTCTATTTATCTTTGAGGTGCTCTCAGAAATGTTTAACTACTAGCATTCTGGGCCAGAGAGTTTCTTTCTGGTCATTTTGTCCATCAGCTGGGTCCCATGTAGGAATGCAAAAGGGAATATACTACAGGATATTTTTCTTGCAGAACTTCAAAAATTGAATATTACGACTATTGTTTCTCTTCTTCTAAATGGTGACAAGCGCTTTTAATGATAACTACTGTTTTGGATACTTCATTAATTCTGAAATGTTATGCAAATTTTTCCTTATTTAGAAGTAATTATCCTTCTACAGACCAATTAAACTCATGAAAAAGATTCTAACTTTTCATTTTTGTTTTCAATGGTTATATCTCTGTCATGTTTTGAACTTCTGATGCATTTTTATATATTATTAGAGTGAATATCAATACTCACTTCTGAAATCTTATCAATAGATTTTGTAACACTAATAAACAAAAAAAGTATGGAAGTGGACAATTCAAACAACAAAACCCACAACAGCAAAACAAACCCACAAAAATCTCAAGAATATAAATACTAGACTAAGTGAAAACACAAAATATTAAGGGATAAAATGTATATCTTAAGCACACTGCCCAAAAGATTTGCTTAATGCATCTAAGCACTACAGGCCATTTCAGTCCAAACCCACATTTTTATAAAATACATTAAGGAATTTTAAATCCTGCCCTTGTCCGAGTCTTGAATAAAAAGTTCCCAATGAGTGATTGAGAGATTATATTCCATGTTTGCTGGCAATTTTTTTTAATAACAGAATGAAACCCAAAATATTTATGTATAGCAAAGACTTTTTAACAAGTACAGCATGGACAAATGCAGTGTGTTGCTCATATCTCCATTGTTTCATCATTAATAGCCTTGAAAGTGCCTTGCCTTTTTCTCTCTTTTTCTGCAAAAGACCCATCTAAGATAAGTTAGCGTATTTTATGGCCCATTTAGTACCTGATCTGACTGCTAAGACTGCCACAGGCATGAACATTGTAATGTGGACAACTTCACAGCAGGAACTGGAATTTCAAATAATTTCATGTCTGCTAATGAAGAGGTCAATGGATAGTGTTAATGTTCTGAAAAAAGGCCCTACAGGCTATTAGCAGTTCCTGAAACCAGCCGTCATAAAAAGTAAAGCTTTTGAAATCAGATGAAATTTTTCATCTTTTTAATATACAGGAGGAATAAGTACACTCTCACATACAAATACATAATTTTCATTCTTCAGTTAGTCTCCTAATCAACATTTATTATTACGGAAATTATTTTCATCATATTAGCGATCTCATATATAATTCTTAAACAAAAAGAATTCAAGGAAGTTGGAAATATACTGCAGAATTTGATAGTCAAAGGATATAATGCAAACTTTATGGGTCTTTCTGAATAAAGCTAGCCATAAATAGATGCTCAAGTCTGTCATGTTTATTCAGATCATAAAGTAATTATAGCACTGCTTTTATAAGTTAGGACTTAAGTTTGTCAAAACACCACTTCTTCCATTTACTTCTCACTGGTATACAATCTGTTTCCTTCCAGCCCTGATACCCTGGCTGTCTGTAACACAAAGTGGGACATGAAGGGTACAGGAGTGGTTAAGGCAGGAACTGAATGTAAAGTGAACAAACTATAAGAAAAGACAAAACTAGAGGAAACTGTTATATGAAATGTGTCCTGCACATTAGCATGAAAAAAATTGACACTGTAACATTGCTATACCTCAAGAAGTTCCTAATGTTACTCTGCCATCACTTCCTCAGCAGATGGTCTCCTTTTTCTTCAGCAAATGAAAAGCATCTGAGCAATAAAAGTGTAATTATTTTGGCTTTATTTTGTATAAGTATTCTGACTGTTGGTATTTGATTTCTATTATTACTACTATAATTTCTGTGACAAAAGATGTGCTGGATCTCTCACAAAAACAATTATTTTTAACCACAGAGACTTAAAGACTAAATTAAATATGACACGTATACTCCATGTCATTAAAAGTATACAAGATAAAGTATGGGAAAAGATATGGAGGGCTAATAACCCAAACATCAAAATATTAATTTCAAATGTTTCTTGTTAAAATTAATGATTTTGTACTAACAAAGATGGACACATTATCTATTTACTCACTTGACATTCTTGTGACTCAGAGCAGTATGGTTTTCAGTAACTATGGGGAGTCTTGGAACAGAAAACATGTCTTCAGCGTGGCCTTTGAGTGGCTAATTTGTGTCACAGAAGAAAATCATACCAGGCTGCATTAAAGCTGTTTCATTTTTTTTTTTTAATATATATTTGGATCAAAGTTCAAAGGTTAATAGCCATTCTGGAATCATTTGCCTTGAAGCCACAATAGTCTTTTCCTCTGCTAGGGATGATCAGTCTTAACCTTTCAGAAACTATGAGACAAGGACAAATTAGGTCAAATTTCCCCTCTGAGTTAAATACCCATAAAATGATAGACTGGGCTTTTTGTTTACTGGCTATGAATCAAAATAATCTGTTGCTGTCTTCTGTGCAGCATTACACAAAACATGAACTCTCAAGGAACCAGTGTTCATCCTTTTCACAATTATGAAATTACATTGCAATTTCCATATAGCTTTCCTCTGGGAGATATATTTTGTCCTTAGAAACTAAGTTTGTTTGTTCTGTAGATTAGAAATGAGATTGTTGTTACACTTTTAACCAGTCATGTTGTTAATGCTAACAACATTTTTAAAGGCAAAAGGAGTATCTTTGCATCTTTCTCTAACAAAGCCCAGGAGAAAATACATTTCTAATTTGATAATTTTGCTGTCTCTAATTTAAATACCTTTTATTTTAGTTCACTCTTGGGAGTGCAGATAGAGGGTTTGTGTCTTATAAGCAATATTAACACTGTGTATGTTGCCAAAATGACTTCCTGGGAAGGAAGATATTTAAAATAATATGGTCTCCTCATGTTTGGTTGCATGTCTGAGAATGCATGCTTTTCAGCAGCCACTCTGAGGCATAAAAACGTTGTGTCTTGAACACTGCATCAGAGACATATTCTGTAGGTGTTGTGGTTTAATCCCAGCCAGCAATCAAGCACCACACAGCTCCTCACTCACGTCCCCCCTTACTCGTTGGGATGGGAAGGAGAATCAGAGGAAAAGACATGGAAACTCATGTGTTGAGATAAGAACAATTTAATAAATGAAAATTAATGAAACAAAACACTGATACTAATAACATTAACAATAGCATTAAAACCAATATTGCTACTAATATGTAATGAAAAAATATTACACTACTCCTAATAATAATACATAATGAAAATAATGGAAAAGAAAACAAATTATACAACAGCTCACCCTCCAACTTATATACTGAGCATGACAGTTTATAGAATAAAATATCCCTTTGGTCAGTTTGGATCAGCTCTCAGGCTGTGTGTCCTCCCAGCTTCTTGTAGAGAAGCTGGGAACACAGGTGCAGTATCAGAAACTGAAAAGGTCTTTGACACTGTATAAACATTGTTTAGCAACAGCTAATAACATTAGTATGTTATCAATATTCTTATCAGTACAACCAAAACATAGCCTCTATGTACTAGCGTCTATGAAGAAAATTAACTATCCCAGCTAAGGATAGAAAATCAGGAAACATTGTCTCATGCCTTCAAGCTATTCTCCTAAGCATGCAAGCTGAAATATTACCCAAAAGAATTACCATTCAAATTTGTTAAACTTTTAGCAGGCTTGTAAAAGCATTAAAACTTCAATGCCTTCACCTGGGATCAGGAGAATTATTTATCCAAAAACTCTAGAAAAAGACAGTAAAAAGTCTTGACAATTCATCTACAATGAAAAATTTATTAAGAAAGGTATTACGCTGTTCATAATAAGTTAGATAGCTACCATTTGCCTGAACATCTACTCGGTTTTAACTAATTTTTACAAATACACCTTCCATGACGCTTGGAGAGCAACATAATTCCTGTTTTAGAAATAGTTTTTTTTACTGAAATATATATTTGGGATAACAGAAAGAATTTCTGTTATTGAGGTTAAAAAATAAAATTTTTCATCTGAGAAAAGAATACTATTTTTTTACACAATATCTCTTTTTGTTCTTCTAGATGATGTGACTTTTACTTATCAGCTTTCGAAAAACCCAGTTTGTCTTCCTGGTTCCATATTCATCACTCTCGTCTTCCCCTGATGGCTACAATAAGCAGCTTTCAGTTGTTTCATCTGTCAAAAATGCTGCATATCAATGAGCAGCTCCCTTTTAATATCAATTTCTAACTCATTTGCACTTCATGCTAGGGATTTTCTGTAGCTCCAGTCCCATCTGAGCACACAGAGAAAAATATCTGAATTACATTTATCTTTTTATACCAAGTGGGGACCCTTTTAGGTAACAAACCTTAAATTGTTGTTGTATGTTGCTAATGGAATCTGTAAGCTTCAAGAGACAATCCTAGACTCATAATAAGTGAAAGAACATGAGAAGACAACTGTTCATTAAAATCTACTAGAATTTATGCAGTTTCACCACTTCACATTTTGTTTCTTATAATACTAGTCATACATTCACCCTCACAATTTTTCTTCTGAAGTCCAGATGAAAAAAATAGGGCAAAGCCTAAACAAAAATGTGGTTCCTTCCTCATATCCTTTATTTATATCTGTTATAATAGTGATACAGTTGAATCTGCGGAGTCCCAATTCCTTAGCCGCGTTTCCCATTTCTTGTCTGTGTTTGTCCTTTCGACTCCCAGATCCTATTAATGGTAGTGGAGCGCTGCATGACCACCAGCAACTCCCTGGTGAGATGAGCTTGCCACCTCCATTTTTTAAGTGTCTGGGTACATGTCCACTGTACTGGGCTTGCTAAGAGGGTTACTGATGTTGAAGCACTGAAGCTGCCTATTTAAGTGCAATGCACACTAATTTAATTAAGTAGCTGTGGTGTCATGTTATTGCTTTGCTTTTTGATCTTTAAGCTGCAAATTACATTTCCATCCCATCAACTCATTTGCTTTTTGAAAGAGTTAGTTCACCAACTGCATTATACAAATAATATGAACACTCTTTACAAAGAATTCTACAATTTATCACTGTTTTACACTTCATTAAACAGAAAAATGAAACAAATTATATTTGAGACAGAATATGGTTTTAATGCTGAAAATTTTATATAGTCATTTGAAATGTTCTCATACACATCTGCCAAAGATGTTAAATAGCTAATTATAATTTTCCCCCTACAATATACAATAATGTGGTGATAAAATGTGTCTTCGGAAGCATTTGTAGGAAGTAGTCCACAATAAACACAGAAGTTGAAAGGTCTGATTTTACCAGATGATGTTTCTTTTCTTCTTTCTTGATGGCACAAGAGAAGCATGAGTTTGTGATGTTGTTTCTGCTTTTTCTTTGTTGTTTTATCTTTTGTCAAGGTCATAAAGCTTACACTTAAAATTGTCAGTCGTTTTCTGGCACCTGGCTGAACATTTGAATACTTTCCAGATTTTCTCTCATGAAGGTTTTAAGTGATACATCTCTCTCCCTCTCTGTGTAGGTAATATTCACATATGATTAAAATCCTCTGGAGAAAATGTGCATTTCATTTCTTTTTCCAGACCAGTAACTTATGTGTTTTAATATGTTAGTAACAAGTTCTATCTAAATAATTTTCATAATAAATAAGAAACCTAACCCTACGTAAATTTATTTCATTGACTAAATAGAACTGAGTAATAATTCTAGGCCACTAGCTAAAAGAAAAAAAAAAAAAAAAAAAAAAGAAAACAAAACCAGCTATGAACACAGCTTCAACAGGCATAAAAATAGCAGCATGATTTCTGAACATGAATTATATTTATACATACATATATGTTTTAGCATGTCCATTAGTAATTGTCCAGTAGGACTTGGACAAGACTTGGACAAGAAATTTAATAATAGATTTTAAAAATGACATTTCAGAAGATGTTATTATTCTCCTGATATTACTAATAAAAGCACCTTTACACATACTGACTTTGTTGTGTATGCCAGGCTGCCACACTGTACTGTACTGAATATGCCATTTAGGTTCATGAGATATTAGAAATATGCATGAACTACTACGAAGACCCTGGGTCCATCTCTGCAACACCCTCCCTGTAAGCACTGGGGGCTTCTGTCAGGTCCTCCCAGAGGTGTCTCTTCTATCAGCTCTCCTCACAAGGCAAGTACTCCAGATTCTGCTTATTCTGGTGGACCCTCAATAGATTTCCTTCAGTTTATTGATATTTTTCTGTTATTCAGTAGTCCAAAAGAGACATTTAAGAGGAGACTGACAAGGCTCCACGGTCAGGTGAAGGTGAAGTCTTATGGTAACTGATCATTTTCTGAGCAAACTCTCTTTTGGAAACAGTTGAAAACCTTAACAAGATTTTTTCAGGGGTATCTTCAAACTAACATAGCTTCAGAAAAGAGGTGGCTTTAAATTTAAAGTCTGGGCAAAAGTCGTAACTGCATAGAAGTAAATAACTCCTTCAGACTGCCTTAGTGCTGAAACATATACAACAAGAGGAAGGATCTCAACCAGGGCTCTGATATACCCACTGAGGTACCATTGCTCTCTTCTCTCCATTATACGCCACACCATGGTAGGGCCTACATTTCTTGAATAAGGTTTCTAGCTTTCTTGGAGATTCTAGATTCTGTCCATAAGGAGATTTTAACTGACTGCCAGGGTATTTGCTGTAACTGGCAAAAGTTAATAGCAATTAGATACCAAAAAGGTATATCTAAATGCATCTTTAGACGCATGCACATTTCCTACTGTATCATCATGTATGTAGAGTGACCTTGTCGGTGACCCTGGAACAAAGATGTGTGACCTAATGGTAATATTAAAACATTAGATACTTTATCAGGGAAACACAGACTTAAGAATGTTGAAAGAAAAAAAGGGATTTTAACAGCCTACCCCAAAAAAGCACAAACGCAAGATGATGGAAGGAGTCTTAAATGTGTAAGAACAGGCTGATGACAGAGATGATGCAATATCAAAGGGACAGGTACTTGTCATTAATGGAATAAAGTCTTGAGAGCTGGGCAAAACAAGCCTTAAGAATAACAAGGAACAAATTAATATACAACCATCACAAAACATACCAGGTACAGAATAGCAGTCCTAAAACAGGGAATTTGCAGACCAGTGAATAAATGTTATGTCAATGAACTATGCAATCCTATATAAAAAAAATAGTCCCAAATGGACACAGGAAAAAAAGATGAAGAATCATCCAAATACAAAACCAAAAATAAAGGAATAGGAAAGATTGATTCAAGCTAGAGTTCAAACTCTCATTTAGAATGTTAATGGGTCACACTAAAAGAACAATGTAGGTATGCTGCATGGTTAAAAAAAATGAGAATAACTCAGAAAAAGGAGACTCTACTTTTAAGCAATATAACTGACCTATAAACTTCAAATGGTTAAATATATACAGTGTATTTTTAGTTATTTTCTGTTTGTTCATTAAGTCAATTTTAATTAATTTTAAACAGATTAGTAATTCTATACACATAATAAACATGCATGTGTATATACTAACTTTATTTTGTCATAGAAACAACCAATAGAGGTATGGAACATGTATATTTGACAACATATAAAAGAGACAGCATCTTTCCAGAATTCTTTTTTTTTCCTCTCCAGAGAAATTCAGTTTTGGAATTATTTTTTTTTTAAATAATATATGCCTGTTTTTCCTTTTATAAATTGAAATATACAGTGACAATATTTTTCTAAGACAGATAACCAACTTTTTAATCTAAATGTAGTTTTTGACTTAGACAAAGGTAAATGTTTTTGCCCAAATGACAATTGTTTGATTCAATATTTTCTAATAGAAAACTTAGACAAAATTTGCTCAGTCCCACTACCGTGTGTATTATTATTATTATTTTAAAGATATTTTGACTAAGCTTTCTCAGAAAAAAATCTTTCCAAAAAGAAAAAAATCATAAATTTAAAAAACTTATTTTATTTTTCCAGAGATTCATATTCTTCCAGCCAGCACTCAGGCACAGATGGACTGTTTGTTTTCATTTATTTATCCAGAAACACACCCAAAAATCCCAAAGGAAAGGGATTTGTTTCATATCTTTCGAAAGACTAGATCTCTAGTCCAATGGTATCCTACATCAGGATACATGTACAATAAGTGGAGAGAGACCCAAATCTTCAGAGGTGACTTATTTTATTTTAAAATGGAAGTCATAACCAAACAAGACTAAATGAGAATTGGAGGTTCCTATCCATCCCAGTCATAGATGAACCTTACAGCAGGTGTGTTACTTAACAAAAGTTGGATTAAATGAATCTTCTCTGAAAAGTATTTACATGCAGTAAACAATGCATCTATCATGATATATCAAGTACATAAACTGTGAAAATATATAAAAAGTTATAAATGTAGCTTCCTCTCCCTTTCCCTCTTAGACAATAAGAAATTCTCTAAGAAAAGATACATTTTAAGTGGGTTTGTATCTGTTTTACTTCTCCTTACATAGATTTCTTGTTGAAGGATTTTCAAAATGCCCAGTTTGATGTTAATCACTTGCTGGGTGATTTTGACAATACTTTTCATCCATTTCTAATTGTACAGCAAAGAAAATTCAGGTGTTAGAAGTATCTAGCATAGAGAATTCGCTTAGAAATTCAGTACTAGGATTCAGTGATCAACAGTAAGCAAACGAAAAATAAAACTATTTGATGTTTTTCCTGTGTCTGAAGACTCAGTTGGCACCTAGTTGCACTCTTATGGGAAGGATTTTATCAGGGTTGGAATCTCGGTCCAATTTTTGTCATAGCCATAAGTAAAACTTACTAGATTTCTAAACCCAACACCACAACGGTCTGTCCAAATCCAACATCACAATCAATCAGTCCTGGATTTAAATAAAAAAATCATACTGCATTGATATCTTATACCCACTAGTGTATCATTACTACACTCTTCTTCAGGTATTTTCAATTCAAGCAGATTTTCACTGTGTTACACACACACTCACTCAGTGGACAAGCAAAAGCAGAATAATATAGTTAGTGGTCTATTACCACCCTGACTCACATATTTTGGTCTGAATGGCCTGAAACATGCAAAAGAATTACTCTGGAATTGTCTTTGCAAACTGTTGCATTACGTTAATGCTCTGCTAACCTTAACATACAGACAATGATAATGCCCAAGCAGCCAAAAAAATGTGTCTAAGACATATGAGGTCATATATAAAATGTTGTAGATATTCTGGCTTTTGCACCCAGGATACAGAAAAACTAGAAATATAACTGAAAGTAGTTTCGCAAGTTGCCTAAGTGAAAACAGGGTTGTTGGAAACCATAAGAAAGTGACTTAAAGCCACCTTTATGATCAGTATTTGCTGCCCAAGTTACAATTATACAGTTTCTAGAAAAATGTGCCAAGACACAATTTCAGTCTTCACATATGGCCCATGAATTGCATGAAACTGTATAACTCTCAGCATTCTCTCTGTCCAGCATAGCCAAAGTAGTTGGACTAGAAGTATATTGTGTCATTCACAGTCAGGTAACCTGAAAAGTAAAGAACCCCTTAATTTATGCTAGAGAAGCTTAAAGGTTATCAGCATGATGAAAAAGAGCTAAAAATAGCAGAGGGTTTTTTTAGGGCCCTGGGTGAAGGCCCTTAAGGTAGCTTCATTGAATATAAAATACCACTAAACAAACTGTGTCACTTGCTTTTCTATAAGGACAGAATAACCCCACTAGATATACTTATCCGGTTTTGCGTCTTTTTTTATTTTTTCATAAGGGTAAAAGGTATGTGGTCACTGTAGTGGTTTTATTTGTAATATCCTTTATTTATTGTGCATGGATGGACTTGACTGTACATTTGAATTATAGTTTGTGTCAGCAGTAGGTATGAGTGTAAAATATAAAATTGTGCAAGCTCTGCAATTCCTGTACTAGATCTTATCTTGAAGAAGCTCAACCTTCAAGATCACAAACTCTGCACACAGAAAAAAGAAAATTACAGTGTAACTTCCTGAAATATGTTTCATAGTATCAAGCAAGTACAGGGAAAAAAAAAAATCTTTTATCTTAAATGATACTAAACATATCATGCAGAGCTTTGGCCTAACCAATGATTGCTCATGATAAAAGCTCAAAGCTGGAAAGGTACCCATTGAAATAAAAATACAAAGATGAGTCAATATTTTTTTTGGCTTGGAATCCAGAAAAACTAATTTAGAGTTGGATTTGATGATCTTAATGGCCTTTTCCAACCTAAGTGATTCCATGATTCAAGGGGCAAACTGCTAACATTAAGAAAAATGCTGTTTGAGCAATGAGGGTTGGGAAGTTCAGGGGTGGATGAGACTGTGGGAGATGATGAGCACTTCATTATAGCATTGCACAGAAGGGTAAGTAGGAAAATATTTGGAAAGTGAGCAACAGTGGGAAAGACTTGCTCTTTCCTCACAAAATCTCCCTGCTTGAGAGAATACTGAGACAGAAATGCTAGAGTAGAAGCAAAATAGAGCAAAATCCTATGATGGCAGGGAAGCAATTATTTTACCTTGATGGTTCAAGGCCTTCTTTGGAAATCAGAGATAAAATTATAGAGTAAGAAGATACTCTGTTTAATGCAAAGTGAGGGGATTTCTTACAGTGGATATACTCCACAGACATATAGTGTAACACTTCTATGTAGTAAAGGGGAATGCATAGAATACATGGATTTCATTATTAGAAGGTTCAATGACTTCGGGAAAAAATTAACATATAAATGCTTAAAACTAAAAAAGTCTTCTACTCTGGCAGCACCCTGTACTTGATACCTTATTTTCTTCAGTTCTATAAATATAGTGTTTGGTGTAAAAAACACTCTATCATTAGCTTTTTGCATACTGTCAAAGAATGTGATTTTTCTGTATTATAAAATATATGACAATAATTTCTCAATTTACAATGTACTTCAGTGATAAAACATTTCCCTTTTATAGAATAAGAAACAAACAAAAAAATATCAGTAACAATAAAAACTATACACACATTATTAATATAGTACCCCTGCTTCTGATATGGATATGAGAGAAAAATATTCAGCATTCTTAGATAGTGTAAAATGGTGTGATTTTTTTTTTTTTTTAATAAATAAACTGACACTGATCTACACAGTTGCGGTTCCACATTTTAGAATTTTCCACAACTTCTATCAACATTTTCAATTAAAAATATCAGTAATTTTATTTTCTATGGACTGTTTTTTTGGGTATATGGCCTATAAACACATTTTGTTTAGTCATCCATCTGGTACAACAAATGATGGATATAATCAATGAATGCAATGGAGCATTGCTGTAGTAAGGTAAATATTTAATAATTAATAGCTTAAAGAAAACTACTGTTCAAATCAACCTGTCTAGTGTGACTTGGACACTCTTACAGAAAAAAAAGGTTAAATATTTATTTTTTTCTAAGAAAAAACAGAGGTTTATCAGTATCACACACACCTTATAAGCAATTGTCAATAATTAATAATAATAGATCCTAGGAACATTCATAAAAATAATGTGTTAAAGTCTCTTCATACCACAACAATGATAAAGAGAACCAGATATATAAGTGGAGATTCACAGAAGCAGTGCTTCTTGAATGAACTCTTAATAAAAATAAGCAAATAGACCAGCATGTAAACAATTACTGTTCACTTCATTCACCCAATACCACAACAAGTAACAATATTTCCATTAGACATGTCAGGTCTGTATATGTTGATGGGACCCCAGCACAACTATTTTATTTCCCCAGTGTTCTATCCACCTTAAAAATGTTTTAAGGAAGATCTCTGAGTTCCTTACCTTCACCTTCATAACTAGGAGCTCTCCTGCTTTAGAGAAGTTGGAGCAATTGCAGGGTTGCTTTTTCTTTAAATGGAGAGGGACCAAAGGATGAGCTTATTATTAGGACTTATCAAAGGGGTCAGTCGAAGCAGGCTAGTAACATTACATGGAGTAGGCAACTGGGGTTCAGGGATCTTGGGAATCCTTGTATTTCTTGCATGTGGTGAATAGGATGGAAATTTGGAGAAACAGTTGAAAGATAGGCAGTATGAACTGTGCTAGGAATACAAACACTGAAAATGGGAGAAAAATTGCTTTTTAGACTTTTCTTCCCCCCCAACCCCCCCACTCCAGTAAGAGGTAACTATTAGGGAATTACTGTAGTTAGACACTCCCTGAATAATGTAGGAGTTGACTGGCACAATTGTTTCTCTGATTAGTCAGTAAAAATAAGAGTGAGTAGGGAAACAAATTCACATACAGTAAAACATGACTTAGAGTGGCTGAAGCAAAAAAGGGAAAGGACAATTATATCCCGTTGTAAACAAGGACTGTGTCAATACACAAATATTTTATTATCTGCTCATAAAGTGCTAGAGACTTTGTTTTACATGACAAAATGTAGTTTTACCAGTAGATTTTATATTCTCTCATTAACGAGTATATTTTAGGGCAACAGAAAAATGAGGGTTTTTTTAATATAAGTTTGTGTATCAATCTGCAAGGAACAAGTTTTGGTTTAAAATAAATATACTTAGGAGAAGTAACAGTAATTTGGAGAGTAGATTTCTAAAAAGTTGTTACCAAAAGAAAATAAGAACTATATTAGATGGATTACTATAAACCACAATCAATATAACAGCGAGACTCTATGAGTTCTGGGCTCTGACTGTTTCAGAATGTTGAATTCCCTTTCTGAATCTAACCCTTGAATGTTCTGTCTATTTCATCTTATGAAACCTCAGACAGATGTTTTAACATTGCTTTCTTCTACAAAGCAAAGTTCCTGTTACAAGATGAATGATTCAAAATAGCTGACTGAAAAGAAGTAATCAAACAAAAATCAGACTATTTGTTTATGAATATTTCTGCTGTTCTAGTATGGAAATCAGAGCGTAACTTGTGACAGCATCATGATAACATTGTATTTCACTTAGGTTCTCCACTTAAAGCCTATGACTGTCAATTGACAGAACCTTAAACTGATCATTGCATTTTGAAATGAAAATCCTGATTCAGCATTTGGTAAGAATTTTAACTTTATGAATCAAGTCAACAGTTTCTTATCTTTAGTCTCCTATATAGTAATACCAATTTAGCCTCTATTCTGTTCTTAATTTACTACCACTACTACTAATTATAACAGCACAAAAAGGTGAAATAGAACAGAGAGTGGTAAGATCAAATTCCTACAAAGACTTTTACATCAGTACCCTTACACCATGAATACGTTTGTGTGACAATGTATAAGGTTATATTCAGAAAGACTGGACTGGGAATTTTGTGCATATAATGTGATTTAGAATTGCTTTTTCAGAACTGACTTTTCCCTTTCTGAGATTCTCTTTCAGCCTATAATAATCTATGAACAACAAAAATAAAAACTGATTTGTGTAAGGCATTATAATTATTTAACCTCTTATTTTAATAAATAAGGATTGAATTTAATATTTTAAAATATGAAAGAAGATATATAGACCTTTATGATTAATCTGATTTTAATGTGTGCTCAGATGAAGTACAGAATATCCTATGAGATCCTCATTAATCTTAATAGATTGCTGATTATGCAGGTGGCAGTCATTAGATGGACCTATCTGACCTGTTTCACTGTCTGCCATTGGCTGCTAGAAGATGAGCCTCTATTCCATTAATGTCCATGGATAAAACTTCAGCAAATCTAGTGCTGCAGTATGACATCCTCAGTTAACTAACATAAAGAGTAAGCACTGAAATTTTACAGAACCAGAAGTCAGGATTTTCAAAATACTGCCTGTAGTCAGGTTGAAATTCGATTCTAGACAAAGCTCTCAATGGTCCCAGGTTTGTAAAAGTTATGATACTGATTTCAGTGTATGGCATTTTAAGGGAAGCCTAAGAAATTAAGTTTTGAAAATCTCCCTTATTTTCTTTTCAGTAACAACTTTAGGCATCCAACAGCTTGAAAGACAAACCCATAACCTGTCACAAGACAGACTAATATTAATTTGTTGCATTAATTTATTTTCTCTTCATCTTTTTGTGGCTAAATGCTCATCTCTTCAAGTGCTGTCCTCCCTTAGCAGCTAAGGGAACTGAGATCAAGTGAAGTTCCCAGCCCTGCAAACGAGCTATGGTAGCTTGCTTTCTGCTTTCTTCAACTTGCTAGAGCAAAAGGCAATGTGCATCCCCATGATATGCAAAGGAAGATGTTAAGGAGAACATTGCTTGCTTCCAGTCCTTCCCCTTCTTTCTCAGCTGCTGAGGGGAGCCACTATGCACATAGTTTCACTCCCTCAGAATTACAGAATTCAATGAACCTGGGTAGTGAGGCATGCATATCCTTTGCTAGGCTGAATAGGCTGGTGTGCCTTGGTTCTCTGCAAGGATAATGCCTGGAGAAACTTTTTTTTTTTCCATTGCTGAAGGCTGGGAATACAGCCACGAATAGAACATCTTTGTCTCTTAGACTTGGAGTTTTCCTACCTCTCCATTAGTGGCCTCCACAAACAATGGCCCCTTTTTAATTTTTCTTTCTTTTTTTTTTTTTTTTATTTTTATCTAGTGACTGCCCTGCTTCACTGCTCTGAAACCTTAGATGAAACCCTCAGGTCTAGTATTTACATCAGATTTGTTTACCTAGTCAATTAATTGTATGTTTTGATATTTGAGAGATAACAGTTCCTTTTAAAAATCTGATTAATATGAGCTGAATACTGTCTTCTGTCTTTTAGATCAGGGTGTTTTTGTATGCCCAGTTTCAGAGGTTCTGCAGCTGCACAGCTCTGGTTGTATTATGTGACGTGAGAAAACATGTGGATCTGGACAATGTTTTGGGAGGAAACAGCACCACAATAATTTCACATTTTTATGAAACATTTCACAACAGCAATTGCCATGCACATGTCTATAATGGATATCTGAGTGTGAACTGTAGTCCAAAGAGCTTTGCTGGTGAAACCTGTGACATGCATAAAATAATGGAGCTCTGAAGAACAGAAAGAGGAAGATCTGTTGACATAGGTTATTGGCACTTCAAGTAAAACACACAGGAACATATTTTATAGGTTATATATTGGCAGAATTCAACAGACACTGAAAGTGAAACCAAAGAATCCTGGCCTCATTACATGCTTTTTTTTGTTCAACTCAAAAGCATTTATACTTGTTAAATCCATACATTAGTATGTATTAATTTTTACTAACTGTATAGTGACTGAAACTATTCTATCAGTTTTACTATATATAAACCCACATGTCTTGTTGAGCCATTTGCAATCTAAAATTAAACATAAAATTCACAAATTACAGCAGACATAAGAATAGTAGAGGAAAGGATAACATGTCTGACAGCTGAGATCCTAGGATCCCTCCCTCCCTTCCTTCCTGTTTGTTGGGTTTTGGTGTGGGTTTTTTTGGATTTTTTTTTTTTTATTTTTTTTTTTGTGTGCATGTTTTGTTCTGGTTTGGTTTTTTTTCCTTCTGTCATTCCAACAATTAACCAAGGAAACAAAGCAAACAGGCATAAATGACCCCCTATAGAAATGGAAAAGTGTCTCTCATGACAGTTTTATGGTGGATACAGCCATAATGTCAGTGAATATGTCAGGTATCTGTGCAATTACAAGTTCTCTAATACTGGAGTATACATGCAGAAGATGAGAGAAGGATGAAAGTAACTTTTTCATACTGTCTCCCAGGAAATCTTCTAAGGTGTGTCCTGGTTATAAGACTATTGAATATTACATAGAATTTTGATGATCACTTAGAAAATATTACTACTATATATACTAATAAATAATATGACAAAAATCTAAATAATACCCAGAAACTGTAGGATGGTTAGGAAAAAATATGATTCAATATATTTACAAAGAATTTTTAAAAAATCTTTATTTTTTCTGGAATAATCTTAATAATCAACAGGAAACAAACAACTAGAAAAAAGTTCTGTCAAGAAGAATATGAGGGTTATAACTTCAGATCTTAAGATAAACTGGAGAAATAATGTCACATTCCAAAAAAAGACAGTCACAGCACAAGTATGAATAAACAAGCATAAGTTTTCCATATTAGGTGAACTCACTTTTCCACTGTTAGTATCAGCATTGTATCAACTGGATTCTCTTGTGGAAGAATTGGACAGTGAATATTATGAAAGATGCAAACCAGACAGATATAGTCTAAGAGCAGCAAAAATAATGAAAGATACAGGAACCAAGGACCAGAGAAACATATTAACCTGGTTTATGAAAGAAACAGGGAGAAGACATAATAACAGCATTCAAATATGCAAAAGGCACTATATAAAAAAAAAAGTTATGTTTCAGATAAGGAAGGTGATAACAGATGGGTTCAATTCCTCAGGTTTCAAGTAGATCAGAAATTAAGAAAAAAAATCTTTATAAAAGTATTCTAAGGACTGTGTGGGATCCTCCTTACAGTAAAACACTAAAATGGTTTGAAGAAGTTGTGATGTGTCCATCACTGACTGCTTTGCAAAATCTTAGAGAAAATCTCTTTCACGAATGAGATTTATTACTTTAAGCCATGGATTAAGAAAGGAACAAATAATAATTAAACATCTTGTCTTATAATTCTGATTTTGCTGTGATTTTTCCACAAAAAGTCCCACTAAAAAGAACCAAAACAAAAACCAAACCAAAACAAAAACCCACATTCAAATATTCATCAAAAAGAAAAAGTTTTTAAATAATCAGAGTAGACTTAGGAAGGGAATGAATTAGGCAAAATTGTAATGAGAATGCTCAAACTTATGATTCCAAGGTAATAAAACTCCATAAAATATCATAACACTTGGACCACTTCTGTGTTATAATCTGTCAGATGATTCTGGGACTGTCCAATAAGTTACTTAACTGATCCTTTCCAGCATTCATTTTGTATATAATAAAGTACACAATGGAAAAGTATAAAAGTATTATCACTAGACATTAGTCACAATTCAGTATTCAGAAGACTCATGAGAAATTTTCAAATAATCTCAAATCCATTTTAGTGTTTGAGGCTATTTCCCTATGCATCATTAACCATTAATTGAATATTGGGTTGCTCACTTAATAGGACTACTATTTATAACTCATTTAGTAGTTAGAAAAGTTTAGAGGTGAAATTTTCATTCTACACTCAGCAATAGTAATCGGACATTGATGCCATCACTGTTGGAAGGTCACTTAGAAACTTCTACAGCAGTACTAATAACAGTCTACTGGATATATACTAAATGCTCATTTTGTAAATGTTAGTAGTTTTACAGTAGGTTAATTATCTAATGTTTTCAAGAATCCTGGGCGTCCCTCTCTATGCACATATTGACTTAAGTTTACTTATCTATATGTTTTCATTTTTTTCCAAATAATCTCTTTCTTACTTACCTATAGTGATAAAGTTTTGTTACACTATCTATTAAAACTGTCATGCTTTATGAGGAGTTTTTAAGTCATTAATGAATACATCACTGCATTCATACATGCAAGAAATAGTTTTAGATTCAAAGTAACAATTTCTATTTATTCTTTTTAATCTATTATGGCAATTCTGGAAACCACTATGGTTCCCCACCCCAGGTCCTTAAGGGAACATATTCTTTAGGAAGAATCATAGAATCCTAGAGTAATTTAGGTTGGAAAAGATCTTTAAGATCATCAAGTCCAACAAGCAATAAAAAGTCCTAACCCAGTTTATTTAATCTGTGCATCTCTACTGTATTTTCTTTCTTGCTAAACTGTAATATTAACTAATGTTAGAAATACAAAAAATTCCTCCAGTAATAGTAGGAAAAAAATATAAAAAAGATCCGCTGTCACCAAAAAATATTTCATTTGTTAATATAAAAATGTATACCTAAGTATACATGCTTATGTGCAGTTTAAATCCATATATACAAATACCTGACTAGGGATGGGGAGTAGATAATAGGAAAACAGACTCTTCTGAGTAGTGTCCAACAAGAGAGTAAGAAGCAATTGCCTCACACTGAAATAGTGGAAATATTATTTAAATTGGGTTTTTTTTTACTGTGAAGGTGGCCAAAGAGTGGAACAGGCTGTGCTGTTCAGAGTTTGTTGTATTTGCCTCCTTGGAGAAATTCAGAACCTGACTGGACTCTGTCCTAAGCAACTTGTTCTATCTGACCTTACTTGAGCAGGGGGTTAGACTTCTCCTTAGGTCCCTTGAACCTCAATTATTCTGTGGTTCTGTGAGATCCATTCAAATAAATCTGAAGGACAAGTTTTAATAACTTTGAAAAATATTTGGATTGAGAAAATTTGTACTGAAACTAAAACAATATTTTATTTTCACTTGTGCCCTGGGAATGTTAAGTTTATTGTATTACTCTTTAAAATTGCTTTTATTAACATAAGCACCCAAACTTTGTTTTCTAAATTTAAAGGGTAAGAAAACTTATGTTAGTAAAATATTAACTTGATGAATAATTCAGGGCAGAAAGAAGTGGCAGAAGTCATAAAGTCACATTTTGAACTGTAGCTTTATGGTTGAACAACATGACCTTTCACACTGGAAACAATGTATTGTGTTTAATCTGTAGTCCTCTAGGAAATTAATTTGGCCAGTAGTCCATACTAGAGAACCATTTCATAATCTTAAAGAATATTAACTGTAAAACATCCTTTGCTATTGAGACAGATTTTATACAGAATTCAGTATGCTGAAATCTTCTTTCTAGACTAGGAATGGCAATTATAGTATTATTGGCAAAATGTTTGGAGGGCAATAGGTATTAGAGACATTGGACCTAACTGATAGCTGGCTAAGTTTATGTAATTAAATCAGTCATTGACAAGTCACTGAGTAGGTCACAAGACAGTAGAAGATGAAGCACCTTTGCAGCTAATTCAGGGCCTCTGACTCACTGACACAGGATCTTTTGCTCCATGTTGCTCTTCTTGGACCCTGAAGATAAAAAAAGGAAAAATTAGTGCCTTTCTGTATTCACATGAGAAATAACTGTATGCAGCTACAATTCCTGAGACATCTGGAAAAATTCTAGTCTCCACTGGAACCCAGATAATTTTTATATGAACACACAGAGAATATTTTAGGTCTTTTAACCCAGTTCCTACTCTTTCATTTGACTACACTGCTTATTACTTATTCAACACTCAGTAATTAATTTTTGAGGATGTGGCTACTCCTTTCACTGGAATTTGGGCAAGGAAGCACTGAGAAAGAAAATAATTTAGGTTAGCCCAGTGATTAAAAAATTATGAGCTATGACTTAAAAAATCCTAAGATTATGAAGTTACAGGAAATATAGTTAATTGTCTTTAAAAATCATCAGTTATAAGACAGTTATTAACTTTGGAGATACCTGCTTTTATTAAGTGTACATTTAGTTTTAACCAACTAATTCAGCTTAAATGACAAACTTTAAACCATGTAAATTCAAGGGAGATAAATCTAACAACTAATAATAAAAATGCTTATTGAGAAGTTGGATGACCATAGTATCTTCATATCTGTTACTGAAATAAATTAAAAGGGGTTTGTTTTGCTTTGGGTGTGTTTTTGTTTTTTTTGTTTGGGTTTTTTTTTTTGTTGTTGTTGTTGTTGTTGTTTTGTTTTTTGTTGGTTTGTTTTGCTTTTTGTTTTTTTTTTTTTGTTTGGTTTTGTTTTGTTTCCTGTTTGTTTGTTTTAGTTTAATGTCTGTGCAGGGGAAACCAAATTGCTATTGTAAGAGTCCCAGATGTCTTCTCTTTAATAAGGGCCCAGAAGGTCCAAAATCAAAGATTTTTTAGTCAACACTAACAAGAGATGCAACTTTTATGAATAAACTATTTGAAACATATACACCAACCTTAATTTATCTGTACTAAAATTATGTTGTCTCTACCAAAATAAAGAAAAAAAAAAGTTTTGCAAAATATAGGAATAAATAATGTATTTTATTATTTTAATAAGTACATTTTTGATTTTGTATCACTATTTTAAAATGTTTTCCTGAGTGCAAAAAAAGAGTGAATAAGATGGTATACTTACTTAATAAACATACTTAGAAGTGCATAATTTTCTGCTTTGATATGACAACTATTAGGTTAACATTTTGATTCAGAAAACAACCACACATATTGGTTTCAGTCTAGAACTTTAAAAAAATCATGTCTCTAAGAGTTAATATCTGGGATTATCTTTGGATGTCACCTCTTTCCTATTCTTCCAAAGGACATTGCACATAATCTTTGCTTTACATATTTTTCTTTTGGATTCTAAATACACATATCAAAATGTAAAATAATTCTATGAATCACCAAAACTAGAAAGACCATACTGAGCCCTTTCGATGGAGCTCTGGAGCAGGTACCTCAATTGAATGACTCACAATTTCTTCCTTTACCCCAAGACAGAGTATTGCAGGAAAAAGAAGAACTTAAAGGAGATGAGGAAGGAAAAAAAGAAAAAGAAAAAAAAGCCCCATACCCCCCAAAAAAACCAAGCAATGATTATGTCTTGCTCCTAAAATTCAAAGTGTAAATATGCACTACTATTTTCTATTCATTTACTGACCTTAAATTTTCCATTCATTTAAGAAATTAGGTTCTCAGTAAATTAATTTGCCTAGTTAGTTCTTAATTTTGCATTTTTTCAGTTAGCAGCTTCATATTTCACACATATTTTGATAGCATCCAGAATAATATGGTTGAAAAATATTTGACCCCTATATTTAATGGTACAATAATTTTTTTAAAAAAGGAGTCATTTACGTGCTTATGGTCAGATATTTTTTGGATGCGTGTGATGTCTATCCATCTTCTGCCACTGATGCAATATCATGTATGTTTTCTGTGATTTCCCTGTTAACACCACTGTGGGTCTTTTCGCTCAGCTGTATAATTATACGTGGGTATGGAAAATCATATTAATTTCCTGCTTGGGAACTTTGGGATTGCTTTACTTTGTTTCTCAGTTAACAGCTATCAGTCTTTAGCATCATTCATGAATGGTATTTTTGTCAATTCTGAGCTCAGCTACCCTGAGATCACACAAAAAAATAAGGATCTATAATACAAAATATATTTTACCATGTATCAGTAAGAAAAAGCATACAGCTTGTCCCACTCCTACACTAACATTCCCAGTCCCTCTACATTTGCAGAATCTTCTAGGCATTCTAAAAGTAGTGAATACTATGGAGAGCTCTGAAAAGGATTAAAAAAAGTTCAAATATGGCACTCTTTATCCAGAGAGACAATATCTCTTTCAGCATTTATGAAGACCATTTACAGTGAAGGCATAAATCTTCACAATAGCTATTGATCACCTGGAAGACTCTGCTGAAAATGAAATTCGGACTCCTAGGAAGTCATAAGACACATTGGAGACTGTTGAAAGTTGGGTCTGTTAGCTTAAACCATTATCCTTAAATAAATGCAGAACAGACTCATACCAAATTTCCCATTTGGATTTCACCAACTGTGAGATTGCATGTGTAATTGCATCTCATTGTACTTAATATTTCTTCTCTTTTCAAAGCCCAAAACCTCGGTGTTCTTGTATACAGCATTCCAACAGACAACTTGATTTCACTTAGATTTTCTTATCTCCAATACTTTCTATAAGATAGTTGTAGATGAACCTAAAATTAACTAAGGACTTTGACTAGGTAGAACTTTTAGATTAAGAAAAACATTTTTGCTATAGATAAATATCTTTTCTCCTAAAAGGCACCCTTACAAGAAAAAACATTATTGTGTGTAAGCATATTCCAAATGTAATGTGTTTTCTGTTTTAAATATTCACAGGCAGAAGAGTAAAAGATAGTCTGAATGGAACACAAGAAAACTGTTTTTTGTCATAATGTTAGTACAACTGAAATTCTGTTCACTAAAAAGGATGGCATTGTATTACTGCAGAAGCAGGGGTCTACATTTTTTGATAGGCACTATAAAAACTTACATTACTCTGTTCCAAATTGAACCCTTTAGGGGACCTGTTACTGTTAGATCACACCATTTTTCAGTAAAAAACTAAGCCTTATATATCCCTGGATACTATTATTGAAGGCAATAAAATGTACTATTGTAAGATCAACGAGGGTTGAGATGACTATATTCTCATAAGCTAAAGAAGACGATCAGTATGATAATGAGAGCGTGTTAATTACTCTCTACTAGCAACAAAAAATGCAAATGATATACAGCAGGAAATTAACAGCAGTTACTGCTCAATATTGCATGACTTTTCCATTAAGTATAATATGAGAAGTTGTTAAATTATAGAAAATGAGAATAATGAAGCTGGAATATTAAAGAAGCTTAGGTTTCCAGTCTGACTGTGGACAGAATCATTAGGAGGAGTCCTGAGAATGTGATACTGTCCGTACAGGTTGAACACACTTGTGTAGTACATTGAGGAAAACTTTATGCATTATTTTATTTTCACTAGGTAGAACAAGGCTGTGTATTTTGGCTCAGCTGGAAGCAATACCGCAACATTTTCTGAATAATGGATCTGCTGCAAAATAGCTAATCCTATTTCATCCTTTTCTTTGAAAAACAGAGATTGAAGTTTGATATGATGGGTCTTCTTTTTGAGAACAAACAAGAAAACAAACCAGAAAGAGCCAATGTTCTGAGCATTTGAAAGACTTAAAACCAAAGGCTGTAATGTCTCACAGCCTGAGAGTTGAAACCGGCACATTCTAGATGAAACTATTAATTATTTGTAGATGTAAGGTGTTAAGCAAGAACAAATAAGCAAAGACTTCTTATAAATATCTATTTGGCCTAGTCATATTGAAACTAAAATTAGTATGTCTGGAAAGATGAAGCATTGATTGATAGATTAAAATTGTATCTGTATGACATATGAAAAAAAAAGGTTTATGATAGAATGATGCAATATACCCAAAATTAAAAGTGATAACATTTAATACAAAACAAACAAACAAAACCCACTTCCCCCCCCCCCAAACCTCCATAAAACTCATAAGAGAAACCTAGATATTGGAATATTTAAGCAATATATTTAAGGACTTCTGTGGTGGGTTGACCCTGGTCAGCAGCAAAGCTCCATACAGCTGCCAGCCTACTCCCTCTCACCAGTACAATAGGGGAGAGAAAAAGAAAGAAAACTCACAGGTCATGATAAAGATAGTTTAATAAGTGAAGGAAACAGGAAGAAAAACAAAACAATAAGACTCAAGTACTGCAAGGCCAAGCACTCACAATCTTCCACAAGAAGATCAATGCCCAACCAACCTTCAAGCAATGGCTGTTTTCCCCAAAAACATCTGCCCTCAACTTTATTGCTGAGCATGATGTTATATGTCACCTCAGATCAGGTGTCCTAACTATGTCCCCTCCTAGCTTCTTAACAACTCCCAGGCTACTTGCTAGGGGGACAGCATAAGAAACAGAGAAAACCTTGACACTATGTGTCATGGTCTAATCCTAACCAGCAACAAAGTACAACACAGTAGCTGTCTTACCTCCCTCTTCCTGCAGTGAGATGGAGAGAAGAATCAGAGGAAAAGACAAGGAAACTCATGTCTTGAGATAAGAACAATTTAATAAGTGAAAATAAATTAAATAAAATAATGATACTAATAATACTAGCAATACCAACACTACTAACTATACTTATAATACTAATATTACTGCTAATAATATGTAAATAGTGTGATAGTACTGTTAGTACTAATAAGTAATGAAAAATTATAGAGTCACTCACCACCTGACAAGTGACCAACATCCAGCTAGTCCCTGAGCAGCAAGAGCCTGAGCCAGAGTGACCCAGAGCCAGAGAGCCCCAAGACCCAGAGAGCCAGCAGAGCCTGATCCTTGAGGGCCACATTAATCACAACAGTTGATTTACAAGGTAAAGATGCAGCACATGGATTTTGGCAAATCCAACATTTTCCATAGAAAACACTATTCATTAAATAAGTACACTTATTTACTTTGAGTACATTTGAAAAATATTAATATGAATAACATTCTGAAGTCTTAAGCATACATTTATTTTGTAACTTAAAATTCTATTTCATAAGATAAAAATAAAATCTTATCAGATATTGTATCACAAACACTTCCACCTTACTTAAAGTATGACTGCTATTGATTTTCCAAATACAGACTAGAAATATTGTAGAATGAAAATAAAATTGTTGAAACTAAAAACACATATGGAAGTGTTTTGTTACTTTGTAGGGGAAAAATAAAAGCATGCTAATAAAAGAAATGACAGAGAAATACAGGAATTTTGAAATTACATATCACCAAATAGGACTGAAATAGCACTTTCCATCTAGGTTACTCCCGAAACATACACCGTTTGGTGGTAAATTACAATTTCTTTATAACTATCAAACACATGCAGATGAAAGAAAAAAAAAATGCTCAAAAGAGAGGATAAGATCTTGTTTTATTCTAACAGTGAATACAAATGAAACATTTAAAGATTACTCTTTTTTTTCCTGTGAAAAATGATCTTTCCATAGATTTCTTTGCTTCAATTGTATTGAATTCTAACCTTTCATCTTCAGCAGAATTCTGTAAAAGTTGAGATCAAATTTAAAATCTTATCTCTATTTATTTATTTGAAAAGCCTATTTAACTCAAATTCTCTACTTTCACCTTTTTGTTTCACAGATGCATAGCTAAGTATAGCCAGGATTTCCAAACTGTCTTAAAATATTACAGTGACAGAAATTCTGTTGACAAGGAAGAAATGGAGAGTTGTTTTGTGTGTGTCTATACAGAAATCATCATAACATATTTTAAAATACATGAAACAGTTCTATATCATACTAGTTGTATAAAAAGCAAGTATAATGATATTACAGTTGTCAATAATGATGTACTCTTCATTCTTAAACTACAATATACTACTCATTAATGACAGTTTGGGGATCTATTTATATATAAAGATACTGAGTTTCAGATTGAACTAATACTTTTTCCTGATGAATCCATGATTCTATTTTTCAACTGCCTGTCTATCACCTAGTGGTTTGTTGCCTCTCCATCTGAAAGTGTCTTATATTGATCATTGTTGTATTTCTGGTTCTACATATGTCATTACTAATACCATTTAAATCAGTTTTTAAATTTTTAATAAATTTTATTTAATTTCTCAGAGTCAGTAAGGGGATATTATAGCTATGACATGTCACATGGCTATTATGACATAATACTATTCTTCCTATATCCCCAATTAGAGAGCTGAAAGAAAATTCCAGGTTTGGTTAAGACTTCTGACCATAGGACTATAAAATAATTCAAGTATGAAAGGAACTTAGGAGGTCTTTAGTCCAACCTCTTGCTCTGTACAGGGTCAGATATGGGGTAGCTCAGGGCTATATCCATTGGATGTAGAAAACCTCCAGGGATGTATGCTGCACAGTATCTTTGGACAATGTCCTCCACTGATGGACCATACTCATAAAACTCCTGTTTCATTGTAAGCCTATTCTTTTGTCATAGAATCATAGCCTGGATTTATGGATTTACTGGAGAAGGGCCACAAAGATGATGAAGGTACTTGTGCATCTTTCACACCAGGCAAAGCTGAGAAAACCAGGATTTCTCAGCCTAGAAAATAGAAAGTTTGTGTGTGATCTTATTCATGTGTATGAACAACGGCTTGGGAGGGAATGAAGATGAGGGAACCAGATTCTCTTCTTTATAACCACTACCAGAACAAGAAACAGTGGGCAAAAATTAAAACACAGACTCCATCTTAACATGGGAAAACACCATTTTTGAATTATGCTATGAGAGTGGTTAAACACTGGAACATGTTGCCCAGATAGGTTGTGGGGGTCTCTGTGAAGATATTAAAAATCCAACTGAGCATGGTCCTGGACTTTCTGCTTCAGCTGATGCTGGTAGAAGAGACAGATTGTACTAAATGACCTCAAGAGGTCTTTGCCATTCTAAATGATTCTGTGAAGTCACAGTATGATGTGTAGACACATTTTCTGATGAGTCTCAGTTTTCTTTAGAATGAAGTCTGAATGTGAGTACAGAAAGAAGCCACAAAAATCTAATAAAACCATCTCAGGGCTTAGGGTCAGCTGTGTAACATTTGTGTTTTACCCAAGTATTCCCAAATGACTCTAGTGCTCTTCCTTTTGGAGATTGTACAAGACTTCTTGTAAGAGAAATAGGGAACCACCAGGAGTTACTGACACTCTTTAAACTTAATTTTAACTATTTCAGTTCATTATTTCTCAAGTCTTAATGCAAATAGGCCAAAAATGAGGAAAAACAGACATGATCTGACTAAACTTAAGCATTTACCTTTATTTCACTTAATGTACCAGTGAAGAAAAAACAGGATCAACTCAGGATGCATTGATGTGGATATTGGTATAAACTTCTCTCAGCATCTTACCTGTGTTCTGAAGCCGGACCTGCTCCCCTTATTCTTAAAAACAAACAGAAAATAAGTTGTGAAATAGGGATTTAAAGATTGCTCATGGAATGATGAAATTTCTGAAATACGGTTGCAAATGATAGTGCTTAAAAGCACTGCCTTCTTCTCTGTGACTATGTATGTGTTACACTCCAAACCTTTTTGTAGGCAATCATTGAGCCCAGTGTGTATATATGTGAAACAAATAATTTATTATTGATCTAATTAAAATTTTAACAACTCAGTGAAAATACAAAATTTATCAGTAGTCCAGTCACACCAATACTGTAAGATTTTGCAATTGCTACAACAGTTAACTAGGTGCTCCCCCTTTTCTACAATGGTATGCTTACCCTTCCCATGTTCTTCTGGATCTAATGTTGACAGTGTCAAAAAAACTTAGTCCAGTTTCCCAGGTAGTGACTAGGGGTGCATGGGGGTTTTTCCATCCCCTCCACAGATAGGCCATCCCCCAAGCTGAAGCTGGAGCATGGAGGCAGCCGTCACTGGTCCTGGTGTTGGGGTTAAACCAGTGACACCCAGCTCAGTCCATGGTGAGGCTGAGCTCCTGGACCGCTCAGTCAATGTACAGCAGAGCCTGGCCCTCCTAAGAGCAGACATCATACTTATTGGCCTACAGAAAAAAGATAGGAGAGTTTAATCATGTTAAATGTTGAGGGTTAAATATATACATGTGTCTACATACTGCTAATCCTTTGTTTTCCTGTAAACTGGAGCCTAGGTAATGATTCACAGCTATGTTCTCATAGAAAACAAACGATGCAATCGACTTCAAAGAAATTGTGTTTTTTTCTCTTCCTTTACACTTCATTCCAAACTTTTATTTAGTAACTCAAAGACAAATTTTATATTCTTTACCAACAGGTGATTACTGGGCAGAATATGCTTTACCCTTCCTTTCATTGCATGCAGTCTAATAGATATGTACTTTCTAATGATTATGCCACTTAAATAAGTGGTTTCTGCAAAATAAATTAGCATTACAAACAGCTTTAGTTTCCCCTGACTGAATAAATCAAATTTGATCACAAAACTGGAATAATAGAATTAAATTACTTGCTTAGAATATTTTGATAGCATTGACAGGAGTTAAAAAGACGTCTCTCTCGTTTTAGATGTCTGTTGATGTGGTATCAACATTATTCCAATACATCCTGTCATTGCTTCAAGCAGGAGTTTATTGTAGACATCATTAAATATTTGGTCTACATATCAAAGTTCAGCAAATATGTTTCATTTATCTAAATCCTTCTAATCTTTCTAGTGAACACGTGGAAATTTTATATGAGTGACGAAAAGACATATAAGACAAATATTTAAACCAACAGATTTATCAAACAAATACACTGCAAAACACGAAAAGTATGCTGGGCAGTGGATGTACGTGGGAATGTCATAAGAAAAAATACTATAGAAGAAGTAATGGAATGATAGCATGATATGGTATGGAAACTAGATCTCTTTAAAGGCTTGGGAATGGTTTAAAGCTTAACTGAAAAACATTTTCTCTGATCCTCAAAATTTTGACAGGAAATTGCCATTTACATAGGACTTCCCTTTCTCTTTGGGAAAACTCAGAGATGTCTATAGGAAGAATAGAACAGCTATGGGCCAATCAAACAAAATAATGTTATGAAGATATTTATAGTTGATAAGAAAAATCTGCTCTATTTAAATTTAAAACAAAGGTTTAACTTTATATTTACATTCTTTTAGCCTTCCAGTGTCTCCAGAAGTAGCTCCAACATAGAATTCTCATGTTTTGTTTTTAAATATTAACCAATTAAACATAGATAACATAGATAAACATCTCTATGACCAAATGGGATATATCCAAGAATACCGGATGAGATAGCTGATGCTGCTGAGGGGACAATCTTTATTATTTTCAAAAGTTAATGGAAACTGGGAAAGTTTTTTGAGACTGCAAAAAGGCAGACATCAAATCCAGCTTCTAGAAGAGGTCTACAAGGTCCAAGAGGTCTTCGTTCTAGAAGAGCAAGGTCTCATGTCCATCCCTGGGAATGTTATGGAGCAAATCCTATCAAAAGCTATTTCTAAACACATAGAAAATGATAAGGTAACAGGAAGCAGCTAGGATGCCTTTACCAATACCTGGCCAACCTAATTTCTTTCTGTGACAGAGTGATTATTACTGTGAACATGGAGATATCAGTGGATGCTACAGCTTTGCAGAAGCTGATGGGCACTAAGCAGAACATGAACCAGCATTACATCCTTGGAACAAAGACCAATTGCCTTGTGGGCTGTACAAAGAAGACGGTAGCCAGCATATTAAGAGAAGCAACCCTTGTCCTCTATTCAGCACTGGTGAGACCATGACTGCAATGTTGTGTTTTGTGTTCCCCATTAAAAGAGGACATGGATATCTGGAGTTAGCCCAGCATAGAACACAACAGTTGTCACGGGACTGGTGCACATGACAGACAAGGGGAAGCTGAAAGACCTGGGTTGATTCAGTCTGGAGAAATTTGAAGGCGACCTTATTGCTGTCTGCAGCTACCTGATCAAAGGATAGAGAGAATATGAAGCCAGACACCTCTTGAAGTGACCATTCATAGACAGGGTGAGAGGCAAAGGAGACAAGTTAGAACATGGGAAATTCAAATTAGATACTGGAAATTTTTACCATGGATGGCCAAACTCTGTAACAAAGTTGCCCAGAGAGGAGTGGAGCGTTGATCCCTTGAGGTATTCAAGACTTGACTGGACAGAGGGCTGCACAACCTGACCTATTTAGTTCTGTTTTGAGCAGGATGTTGGACTAGATTACAAGAGGTTCCTGTGGCCTGAATATTTTTTGATTCTGTGACTCCATTATATTCTTTTATTGCTTGTTGAAAATGATAGTTGTTTCATTGTTTTGACTGAAAGAATTTGAGTGGCAAGGAAACTCAAGTGTGTTTCCCGAACTTACTTATCAGAAGTCCATTTGTTTTAAAAATCTCTAGAGAATAACAGTGGATTCTTTTTAAATTTTACATAAGTCCCATTTTAGATAAAACTTTAGTGGCACAAAGTATGGGTTAGAACACCTATACTTAAAGATGATTTAGGAATTTTCATGTAAGGCTAACTAGATATACTGAGTAAGCAGCACTGAAACAAAACCCAGAACTTTACCATCTTAGGGACAATGCTATCTTACTAGGCTTTGGGGGTTTTTTGCCTTACTTTTGGTTTTTTTCATTTCCTATTGCCATTCTAGCAGGAAGGATGGAGAGGAAAAAATAAAAAACAAACCAAACAACAAAAAAACCCCAACCAAACAAAAAAACCCAACCAACCAACCAAAAAAAACCACCAACAACCCCCCATTTTTTTACAGTCTGGTAACTAAGGCATTTTCCAGCTAACCGGGCAATACGATTATCAACTCTTATAGACCGAGGACCTTGATCTCTCATGATCTAGAGAAATCATCTGTGAAATGTTTATTCTCTTTATGTTTTTTGCAGTCCACACCAAAGCTTACAATTAATATAACAAAACCAAAACATACAGGAAGGTGAAAATAAAAGTTTATTTGAAATCTCAGTGTCAATTGCTTTTGTAAGGTTGGAAAATGAGTGAATAGAATGACTAAAGAATGCCAGACAGAGGGACTGAATGCCTTATCATTTTAGCAAAATGTAATTCATGTATCTTGATTTCACTGCCAGTATTTTAAGCTGAAATAGAGGCTAGAAAAATATTAAAGCTTGAGTTTTGAAAGGCATGGGAAGCACATATTTAATGAGGCTCATATCAAATGATACGGGTTATTTTATCACTGGGATGAGAAGAAGTGAAAAACAAAAATATCTTACTCCTCTGTGAATTAAAATTCTGGTTTTGGTCATCAATAATTCATCTAGTTCTTGTGGCTACTACACAGTGTGAGCTTTGTGTCCTAGATCTCAACAAAGTAGAATTTATGCCCCAGTTTTGACAGTGAGTTATATTATTTCTACACCAAAAGGTCTTTCAGCACATACAGAAGCTGTAGCTGGGAGGACTCCGATTCCATTTCTAAATTTTATTTTATTTTGTTTTGTTTTGTTTTACAAAGCACTGATGTACGGAGTTGTATTGCGTTCTGACACTTTGTCTTTAACTGTAGTACTGCAAGGAAGTGTTGCAATAACACTTGGAAAACATATATCTTTTGTAAGTCAGATCAAATGTATCATTATTTCAGGGAGTTTGGGTTCCGATTGCATTCCTTGCTCTCATGGAATTAAATGGCTGAGACTGCTGGCTGTTCAGACCTTAGGGGAATCAAAACCAAGACCCTGCATAACTTTGTAACTCATAACAGAAGAACTGAGCAAAAGCATACATGATGTCTCTGAACACTGATAGCGCATCAGCATGTAACTCTCTAGCAATGAGGTAACAATCTGTTGGCTGACAGGGCAGCATAGGCACACAAGTTACTATTGAACGCAATTGCAGTCAGGTGAGTTAACAGGCCATATGCTTCTGGAAATTAGGGAGTAAGCTTGAAAGGAAGTTTGATGTTTAGTCTCCCTTTTCAGTAAGTTAACAGCTTTCAGATATGATGTATATCATTGGAAGTACCTTTTTTTTTTTTTTTTAACCTAAACACTTTGTCATAAAATTTAATCTAGATTCATTCCACTTAGGTTTTGGCACATTCCTGAGGAGCCTAACCTAGGCATAAAAATGGTATAAGCTATTTCTGTACTTAACAGAATGACACCTCAAGACAGAAATTCAAATGAGCTAACATCTGAATCATCCGGTAGAGAGCCTACTTCTCTCTAGAAAGTATAGAAGGAGCCCTAAGTAGCTAATTTCCTAACAAATATCTCAGTTTAAAGCCTAAAGTGATGTTGAATATAACCAAATTTGGTGCTGTTTTAAGCAAATTGAGGCTCAAACTTCTTCAGATCCATGGCAAGTTAATTAGGAAGGTTTAATTAGGAAGGTACTAACAGGATTGCATAAAAGCATAAGCACTGTATCTGACTGCTTAGTTCTGTCTTTCTGGTGTAACACAAGAAATTAAGAATTTAATCTTTCATTTGTAAAAAAAATAAACTAAAAGTATAAATGTAGCCACAACTCCTGCAAAGAAAATAATTTGACAATGTAGTTTAACAAGTAATAAAGCAATGTTACCCTGAGCAGGCAACTAGAGTAAACATCTTTCTCCCAAAGATGTGAAATGTTGCAAGGGAACTTTTCAACCACTTCTACCAGACTAGAAGATGTGGATATCAAAGAACATAACATCCCACATTGGCTGGCTTGTGTTGATTGATTTATCTGTTCAGAGCAGCACTAAGGCTGCTCTAAAGATCAGATGTACCTATCTCCCATACTACCTGCCTGAAAGTTAACCTCTGGAGAGTGATTCAACTCATTCTGAAGTAGTCACCTGATGCAACCTTCCCTCACTGAACCACACTTTTTCCAGGCATATTTTTCTGTGCACAAAGAGGTTCTGTGAGAAAGATGCACATTCTCATGAGCACCCAGAAACTATTTCTGAGTAATAGATGTAGTTGAGAGCTAAGACTTGCAAGATATTTGGCTAAACATTAGTATTTTCACTATCCTAGCTTAGTGCTAACTCAGTTCTTATCGGTCATCTGGGGAAGAGTGGGCTTCCATCACTCCTTGGAATGGCCTAATCCTTGGTATTACCAAATTGAGATCTCCCATCTCCCTGCTTTTTATACTCAGTTTTTATGCCTGTTTGTTTGTTTGTGTTGATGTTTTTCTTCTAGTTCCCTGAGTTGCTACTGCCATCTCATTCTGTTTCTCTATTTCCACTCTACTTATCTTACTTGGCTTTACCTTCCATAGTCTCTCACAGCTCAGCAACAATATTTGTAATAAAATGGGGTGAATGTCACACAGCCATTCTGCAAAGGACTGAGCTTTGAATTACAGATATCTTAAGACCTAGCCATTGGTCATCTAAAGGCTTGATTCAGCAATATAAATTTAGTCCTATAACTATCATTAAAGGTGACCTAGACTGTAGTTACCATTCCAGAAGAATATTGGTCTCCACTCAATCTGTTCATAAACGTTCTGTCTCCTGTCTGACAAATGTTTTTGAAATCAGTTCACTACATTTCCTAACTTTGGTGGGACCATGAAATAATGAAAATTCCCTTGCTTGGCTGCTCTGAAAGTGTTGAATTGCCCCAATCTGTTTTAAAGCAGTATTCTCTGTTCAGCAAGGAAGTCCTTTAGTACAAAATATTTTAGGCTGTGGAATGCCTCAGCTGCAGATTCAAAGATATCGCAGGCATGCCCTAACACAAAGGAGCCATACAAGGGAACCGCCTTACTCAAGTGTCAAACAGTCTTCATTTTACTAACTGTCAAACAGAAGGCATTTCTTTTTTTTTTTTGTGGGAAAATGATCATAATCAGTCCTTATTCTTCTGGACATGGAAAGAATTTAAGTGGAGATTTTTAGGAGATCAAATTTGAACTCAGCTATCCTAATCACAGACAATATACAGCTTCTTGATTTAGCAAGACAGGGACAGTCTTTTGTCTGTTACATATCTGACTGTTGAACTCACTTATCGAAGAAGCATCTCTCAATATTCACTATATATTGTCATACCCAAAACATTACATAACATATTATGTACCTATATTTTAGTGATAACAAAATTTTACCTTTTTAAAGTTTATTTCTTTCTTAGGCTGGTCAAAATTTCAGATCACAGCACTTAATTTTTTCAGGGATTAATTAGAAAAACAACAACACTGGCAGTTCTCTGCCTTATGCAATGTAATCACTCTCCAAGACATTTGGTATTTAATGTAGAAATGAGTAGGATGAATCATGTATAAACAGTTTGGGTGCTCTGAGGTGGACATAAAAGGGTCAGTTGAGCTATGATCCTTGTGCTTCTTTAGGATAACAAACTCAGTCTCTCTGGTGAAGAGATAAACTAGTTCCTTCATTTCCCAAATACAGAAATTGTAACTGAGCTGCTCCGGCATATCGCATTCATAGGTAGGAAGGTGCATGGACTTCTACCCTGAAACTAAGCATCATTGAGCCTCATATAATTCTGCCCCTGAAAAATGCATGAAGTCTTATAGATAATGGAATTACTTTTCATTTACTTAGCTGCTTGTCCAGCCTCCATAATGAATTTAAGCAGCATTGTAACACTGTCAGTATCTTAATCAGGTTGTTATAATTTTCTACACATGATATGAAACAGCATATTGTTTTAGTAATTATGAGGCTTATCAACAAAATCATTATTGGCAGGAAATTTCAGTAAGATCTGTGGCAAGTTTTGTCTAACATCTGAGGAGACTTTATCTACCATTGTTTTTGCATGCTAAAATATAATTAAGAGAACAGAATTACAGTGATGCCATGGGGTGAACAGACCCAGGGGAAACACACAGAACCTCAGAGATCTACAGAACTGCAGAGAGTTACTGAAGATACAACCCTAAAATATTTATAAAATTACTGGGGGAAACAAAAGAAAAAAAAAATTTGAGGAAATTTTGAGAATTTGGAAAAAAGGCAGAAAGCTGAAATGATATGAAGACAGCAAGATAAGGATTTTCTGTGTGATGGAGTTCAATTATAGCTAAGAAAACCAGAAAGGAGAGAGAATGGACGTAGAAGATAAAGATTGCACACAGCTAAGCATGAAGGTTGTGTAAAAGGGCAGTCCACAGGGTATGAAAGTGTCATTGCCCTAGGAAACAGGTTGCTTAATGTTTGATAGGGTAGAAAATCCTTCAAGGTTTCTTTAATTTGCATAGCTGGTGGAGGCTAAAGCAAAGAGACACTGCATGCTTTAAAAAACCTTGCCTTCTAACTGGATTTTCCATGGTTCAAGACAGGATTGAATCAGAATAAACCAATGACAGGAAAGCAGGTTTTTATTTTATCTACACAAATCTCTAAGCAGACAAGGTTGTATGGCAAGAAAATAAATAAATAAAAGCTAGAAACAAAACAAATTATGAAGGAAAAAATAAAGATCAATGAATGGGCTAAGTTTTATTAGATATCAAATAATTAATTGTGAAGTACTCACTATATTGCATGCATAATAATATTAGAAATAATTACAATAATACACTGCTCCTATAGCCTTGATCTTTTCTCTCTTACAGAGGAAATAAATGTAAAAGTATGTCAGCAAAAGCAAATCTCAGTAGAACAGACAGTCAAAAAGTAAGAAACAGTTTTCTTACTTTCAGTGCTAAGAAATGCTTAGTTGCCCATTTATATCCTCCCAAAGACTGCTCTTTTGCAATGCATCATGTATTCTATATTTTGTGCCCAGATGCCAGAAAACATGAACAAAAATAAATCCATCATGACAAGGGGGAAGACAAATTCCCTACACAAAAGATTTTCTAGGAGTGTGGGTTTATAATAGATAGAGAGAACTGCAAGTGATGTTCAAATCTGCATGCATGTTTTGATATTTTCTGCACTTACATATATATACTGACCCTGCTTGCCAGTGATAAGGAAATCCTACTCTTCTACAGAATAAACATAAATAAAAAATATACCATGCTCTATTCTTATTTCAATCGTATTTTCTTTGGATTTATACATTTACTTATTAACCTTAGGTATGCCAAAGCATTTCCATTGATCTATTATGTAGCAAACGCTACAAAACTTAGTTATGAGTTACAGATTGAAAATCCAGTCTGCCTTTTAGTTATAATTGTGGTGTGGCTGGGCATCAGGGCTGGGGTGTTAATTCCTTGGTGGTCTAGGAACTCCCCAACCAGTCATCTGCATACGTGAGATAACAGGTTTGAGACAAAAGGGTTACTTTTAAGTGGTTGAATGACTGTACCACTAGCCACCTTCACCATCAGTCCAGGAGAATAAAAAAAAATAGTCTTTGGCCTAGTCAAATGCCCTCCTTTTTGAAATAAGAGCAATGTAAAGCTAAAATTTGGAAAAGCAAGTTATGTGAGTTAGCAGGGAGGAGTCACTAAATACCTCCAGCTATGCATAATTTCCAATTAATTGACCATCACTTCATGAGAGAAGACTAAGCATACAAGAACTTAAAACACATAAAATAAGTGAATTTTAAATATATGTCTTTCAAAATATGTAGGTTTAATTCAGATACTGCAGTCTGTGGATCATAGAAAAGTCATGAAAATACCAAAGGGATGTTTCTTCAAAAAAAAATTTCAAAGAGATCCTTTACCTGAACATGGTGAGAATCCTAGAATGCCTGATAAAAGGTCTGTTTCTGAACGTTAATAAAAAATTTGTTAAAATGCTTTACTAATTTGTCTTATAATTTTAGTATCAAAAGAGGAATGTGATTTTCAATAATGATGTATCTTTTCAACCTGTACATAGTAGTTTCCATTGACAGGAGCACAGAGAGGAAGGGTTGTGGTGTACAGTGTGGTGAGGGATATACCTTGATAAAACCAAGTCATATACCTGAAGCCAGAGTAAGAAATTGATTTCAGATGCAGTAATACAAATGTAGTAAGAACTGGCCTTCTGTCTTGGTTTTAGTCAGGACAGTCAGTTTTCTTAACAGTGGCTGATATGTAGCTATGTTTTTAAATTTACCCTGAGTAGTACTGATAAGGTGTCTTTTTAGTCGGTGCTGGGGAGTGCTTGCACCAAATACAAGGTCTTGTGTTTCCAACTTTCTTATTACAAGTAGTGTTGCAGGGGAAACACAGTTCAGAGCTAACCCAAACTAAATGAAGGAATATTTCATTCCATAGCACATTATGCTGAGTACATAAACAGAGGGTGGGTCGGGGGCCATAATCCTTTTTTTAGCTCTTTTGCTAGCTCCTCTGTTAGCTCCTTAGCTTTCTCAATCATTAGTGAGTTGATAGGACTTTCCTGGTTGTACTGTTGCTCGTGGGGCTCACTTGGACTCTACGGCAATCGCCCTCAGACTCTGACTCTTGCTACTTGGGACCTGACTGTGTATGGATCAGCGGGTGGTGAGTTATTGTATCATATGTTTTTTCTATTATTTCAGTTACTTATTAGCAATACTATTACTACTACTATTAGCATCACTATAATATTCATTTATATTCAGTTATTATATCGTTCTTATGTCAGTTCATGAGCTTCCTGGTCTTGTCCTCCAACCCTCTTCCTCCACTGGAGGGGGATGTGGTGAGGTGTGCAAGCAGCTGCATGGTACACCTTCACATTTTTAAATAAACTTTCAAATTTTAAGATAGTAAAGTTTTATATTTTATCAATTTTTAGTTTTAAGCAGATATAATTCCAAAATAAATGTCTCACAGAGTTGAAGAATTCAGATCATCACAAATACCTTCATTAACTAAATTCGTAAGCTTTCTAAATAACAGCAAACAGGTACTTAAGCACTAAAAAAAGCCAACTAATTATTGTCCACATACAATGGTGAGTGGGTTTAACTATTTTACATTTCTTTACATTCTTTATTAACCAAAACCTATATCAACCGACTTGTCACTTTTTGAGGATCAACTTTCGTTTGATAAATTTGTCATTTCTATTATAGTGCACACTATAAGTGTTTGAAATAAGTTGTACTATTTTCTTTTTTTCCTCTTAATTCCACATTTCAGATATTTCATCTTGTTTATCATATTTAACCTCATCTAAATTTGAATCTGCCCGTTGATGTGGCGTATCTCAATGCTGGAGATGTATTACATGTGGATTATAAGAGAGTGAAAAACAACGAGCCCTATTTTTTACAAATATTAATACTTATGACACATTTCAAATGAGGAATCCCACAAGTTTGCCCCTTTTAAGAAATGAGTGAATTAAGAAATTATTGAGGTAAATCCGATATTTCAATTTTACAGGTATATTTCTCTTTTTTAGGATACTCAATATTGTATCACTCTCCTAATGCTGTGCTAAACTTCTCTAAAAATAATAGTAAAATTTTAGCTTTTTCTCGTTAATTCATGAAGAAAGTAAAAATTATATTCTTGACTAATATTTCTTAGTAAACTTGATTTTCGAAAAGAAGGTAATTTTGCAAAATGAGATTTCCTTTGGTTCAGAAGTGGCAAAGAATCAGATGAATATTTAATCTTTTTAATAATATCACAAATAAAAAACTGTTGTTTGTGAGGATGCAACTGTGGGTAGATCTAATCAATTGTAATACTTCAGATACATGCCTTGATCTCAGCAGCATGGCCTTTTGTCCTACAGTATTTAAGCAGAAACATTCTTACTGTGTACTGAAATAACCTTGAATCTCCAATTCTGTGTGTGCAGGGTTCAGTCAGGAAAGAGTAACTCTCTTTACTGTGGCTTCTATGAAGCTGTGTTCCTGGATTTACACTGAGAGAAGTACTGATGAGGTCTTAGCTGGCACTGAGGAATGCCTGCACTGAATTCAAGGTCTTTCTCAGCTTCTGATACTGCAACTGCATTCCCAGTTCTTGCTGTATCACTACAGGCAGCACAGGGGACAGATAATTCAGACAGCTGACCCAAACTGACCAAGGAATTACTTCAAAGTGCGTCATGCTTGGGGCTTAGGAGGGGAGGGGTCCAGGAGCCAGTACTCTCTTACTCATTTACTTCTGTACAGTTGCTAACACTCTCCCTGACTCCTGCATTAGCTGCTTTGCTAACTGCTGTGCTGGCTCATTTGTGAGGGAGTTGGTGGGTTTGCTTAGTTTTCCTGGTCATCCTATTGCTGAGAGGGTTGGCTCAAAATCTGCTCGATCACTCTTGGGCTGCGACTCTCAGGCTCTCTGGCTCTGACTCTCACCTCTCAGTACCTGGTTGTGCATCGGTTGATGGGTGGAGAACAACTGTATCATAATTGTACCATATTGTATCATGTTTCATTTTCTATTATTTTGATTACTTAATAGTATTTGTATATATTAATTTAGATTCAATTAGTAAATAGTTATTATCTCAATTTTATGAGCTTCCTTGTCCTTTTCCCTCCAATTCTTCCCCTGCACTGGAGGAGGGGAGGGGGAATCTGTGAGAGTGGCTTCATGGTATTTTGCTAGCCAGAGATAAACGACAACACTGTGATATATAGCCACATAGTCTATTATTTAAAGTTCACTACATCCAACAAAACAAAATTAGCATAAATAGTGTCATTCAGAGTTTCTTTGTACAAAAGCATCTAATTAACCCAAAGCTCATAGTGACATACACACAAATTCTGTGGAAAAATCAGCCCTGAAATCAAAACACACCCAAGAGTTAAAGTTATCCTTTTACGTAACTATGAACCATCCATTACTGTTGATTGAATTAAAATGTCTCAGAACATTATTTGCGAATTTTTAGTGAAATAGGAAATTTAGTTTCAGTTAACAGGACTCACTGTCAACAGTGGGATGTTTTGATTTGAAAGCTAATAATTTGTATGACTTTGCACTCAGGTTACCACAGAGAAATGTGGTAATATAAGAAGACAAGTATAGATCAGTTTCTACCATTTCCCATTTATGCTGTGAGGTTTGTCTCAAGAGTAGATTAATGTGCTGTTATCTGTTCTCATTAAGTTTTACCTAAAAAAGAATGAGACATCAGAATTCGAATTCCTCCTTTTTCTAATGTTTAACATATTCTATGGTTTCTGGTAAAATCATGGTTTGGTTTTTTTTTTTCAGTGCTCTGTTGTAACTTCAGTGTTTGAGACACCGTGACAACATTTAACCTCTGGGTGAGTATTTTGATTCTTACAGATAGCTTTCTGACTACTGTGAGCTTTCTGACTATGGTGGACTTGCTGAACAATGAACACATACCATACTGAAAAGCAGTTATGAAAATTCTATAATCCTTGTTTTCCTTAGAGTTTGTTTTTGGGAAGCAGTTTCTATTTTCTGCTCATGGTAATTTTCAGGCATAATTAGTCAGGTATTTTGCTATCTGGCTTGCTCATTGCAACACTAATGAAGTCAACACTAATGAAGTCAACACTAGAGTCAACACAATGTATTACTTCCAAAAGTCCTAAGTGGAAAATGTAAATGGTGAACACTTAGGGGAAAAAAACAAAACAAAACAAAACAAACAAACAAACCAACAAAAACCAAAAAACCAGACTTCTCTGTGAACATTGTGACAAAACATGTAAAATTAACCAGTATTCTAAAATGAGGAGCACACAATTTTTATAGCAGCTTCTAATTTTGGCAACTGCAATCCGAACATCTCTCTTTAGAAAAAAATATTTTATTTGGCCTTTTGCAGATGCCAACATCTCTACATTGACTATAAAATGAATTTATACTTCTGAACTCACATTGTATCTTTTCTATTACCAGAAGACTAAACTAGCCCACACCAGCATATATGAATATCATATCAGTGCTTCTCTTGGGCATATTAGATAGTTTTTGTATCTGCTGTAGACTACAGTATAAGCATTTAGTTCCAAAAATCAAAAGTAATCAGGTTTTGAAGTGTTCACACATATATGTTAAAATATAATTGTCTGCTTATGATCAGAATGTTCAACATGTAAATTCTTTTCTTCAAAAGCTATTGTATATTTCTGCATACATATAGATGAGTCACATTATCACTTCAGAATGATTATAATTGAATTATATGTCCTGGAAATACTGTGGTGTCTTGAATATTTGCTGCTGTGTGGATTTTCAGAAACCATAAGCTAACATAAACCTTATTCTTTTCTAGGTTGTATTTCTTTTTGCCCTTTTATTGGTAGATGTCAAATTCCAAACTGAAGAAGATTTGAGATTTTATAACCAGAGCTAAAAAGAAAATGTTGCAAAGGCAATAAAAAATAAAATAAATCTTAATAAGTATTTGCTATGTGTTCTGTTATGGATCGTTGTTTCACTACAAGAAAAGAACAAGGGAATAGTTAGACTCAAGAATGACAAATAAAATTCACCTTAACAGATGCAGATTTGTTCTGCTGTTATGTGAGAGGATAATAAAGATGGCTTGTAAAATATTAAACAGGAGCAGTATATCTCAGGTGTATGATAACATCCCCCAAACTTGTATTTTGTCATATTGGTCAACTTTCTTAATATGACACCATTTATTAAATTCAAAATAATAGAATTGGTGATTAAAAAGACAGAGTGTTTATGCTTTCTGTTCTAGTTCATGACCAGAAGTAATTATTTCCTCACTATTAATCTAGGCTTCCAAAGAACTGAAACACTCACACAGTTATATTTTTTACACGGTTGTGTAGAATCTTCGAAAAGCCATTCCACCGTTCCATAAATTTTCATGTCACAATGAACAGTAAGACAAAGGCATAAAGAAAGGTTTTACAGTTTCTAGTTCTTTAAAATACATGTGAACGTCTCCAATTGTCTTTGTGGGGCTGTTTGGGTGGTTATTATTATTACTATTGTTGTTGTTGTTATTTTCTAGATTGTAATAATCAAATTATGGGTTCTCCTGTGAAACCAAGTCAGATAAGACTGTCCAACTGAACACCAGCTGAGCCACCAACGTATCAAAATGTCAGTCTGGTCCCTTTATTGACAGTTCTACTTAACCTCTTAAGAGCACCCAAGTATGATGGTAGGAAAGGCTGTAACATGAGCTGTAACTCTGTCCTTACCATCAAAGGTACACTTATGGGAGAGAGAGACTGTGTAACACCAACTGCCTCCTGCCTTTGCTGAGCAGAGAAGAGAGACTGTGGCAGCGCAAGTTACAGGTTTGTATGTCAGAAATGTTTTTAGTCACACGATCTGTGCAGATTTCTTAGAGAGAAAAAAAAAAAAAAAAGATAGGAAGATAGGGGTTTACTGATGTTTCAAACATAGAACATAACAAAGAGGGGGAAAAGAAAATAAACAAAAATCAACAACATCAAAAGGTAGACTGTACAACAAACAATACAGAAAGCTACCTTACATTATGGAAGCAACACAGAAAGTCATCATTTGTGGGTCAGAATCTGGGCACTTTTTCTCATTATGTTAGTGCAACGTAAAAAAAAAAAAAGATGTTTTTTTCCTATCAGAGAATACTCAGATGACACAAAATTAGTGGTTAAATGCTAACATACTCCCACTGAAAATAAATCATAGCAGCTGTCAAGAAAACATAAGACTGGCAAGAGAAAATAACACTACAGGACACTTATGGATACAAATTTAGCATTGGTGGGATAGATCAGAAGGCCTGATCTTCTGCTTCATCTTTGATATTGAAAATTCACAGTAGTCCATAGAAACATTCCAGAAATTTCTGTCATGAGGCATTGTGCTGGTTTCTACTGGAGTAGAGTTAATATTTCTCCTACTATCACATACAGTGCTATGTTTTGGATCTAGTATGAATAATGTGTTAACACACTGATGTTTTGGCTGTTGGTAAGCATTGCTTATACTAATTCAAGCACTTTTCAGCTTCCCATGCTCTACCTGCCATGAGGTGCACAAGAAGCTGGGAGGGAGCATAGCTGGGACAGCTGACACAAACTGGCCAAAGGAATATTCCCTACCATATGATGCTCAGTATATAAACTAAGGAGAGTTGCCCAGGGGTCAGTGATCACTGCTCGGGGACTGGCTAGATATCAGTTGTTGGTTGGTGTGTGGTTGCATCACTTATTTTTCCTGAGTTTTGTTTCTCCTTCTTTTGTTTTTCTTTTCATTACAATTATTTATTGGGGGGTTTTTTTGTGTGGATTTTTTTTTTTTTTTAAATTCATTAAACTGTTCTTGTTTCAAACCACAAACTTTCTCACTTTTTCCCTTCTGATTCGCTCCTCCATTCCACTGGAGCAGAAGTGAGCAAGGGATATGCTGAGCAAGCAGCTCTGTGATGCTTAGTTACCAACTGGTGTTAAATCACAACAGGCATACCTTTGCTTTAATAAGAAGAACTTAAGAGTAAAAAGTAAAATGGGGGTATTCATAACATTATGCTTACTGTGAACTCTAGGACAGCTGTATATTGATCTGATTAAATCAGATCTAGGTGGTGAAAATGGTAGCTGCTCTCTTTTTCGGTAAACATCCATGGGAGAACAGCAAATGCCATTTATTTTGTTCCTATTTCATGTCTGCTTCAGATTTCTCCAGGGCCTCTTTCCTGTCTACAGTTATTTTTAGGTCTTCTTACAACGTGGTTTTCGATGCTGCTTTGTACCTGCAGCAAAACTGTACATGAGACAAAACTATAAGACTATGCAGGTGCTCTCCTAAAAATAAGATGTGATAAGAAGGCATCTTTTAACAGCCACACACAGACCTTCAGTAAACTTCTTGTTGCAGACCTTGCATCTAACCATATATCTGATTTTAGTAGGAGTGTATACAAGATAATACATTGTAGATAAGAATTAAATTAATTTTAAATGCAGCTCTGCCAGTGTAGCTGTAGAAACACCAGGCATTAATTTAAACCCTATGATTCTCAGACTTAGTTAAAGGAAGGAACTAACCAGATTCAAAGGGACAATTTCCACATGTACTGCATTCCTCCGGGAATACACATCTGTGAGGGGAAGCTGTTACTATACAAGGGTAAGACTACTGACTAAGTATAGATTGACTATGTGACTGATGGAAGAAGTCTTCAGTTGTGGGGTTTTTTTCTTATTTTTAATCAAACTTCAGTGTTTCCACATGTTTATCAGAATACTGATGGAATTAATGTCTCCTAATTTAAGTGTCAGAAAGATGGTCTACATTTAAATTCATCACCTAAGATCTTTTTAAGTCAATGGAGGGCAATACATGACTAAGCACACTCTGGAATTTTTCAGAAATCCAGTCTGAACAGCCTTACAAAGTTATTTTCCACTCAATATTGATTATAAAAGGATTTTAGGATAATTAGCGTTTAGCTGTAGTTAAACAATTATCATTTAGAAGACCAGTATTAGGAACAATTGCAATTTTGTCTGTAATATAAAACATTTCATGGCTACATATATGTAACACATACTGTATATATAACATGGTTAATATATAACATTTCATGGTTATTGTAGAGCTCTCTTCAAGGTGTGAAACCAAACTTACTATTTTACTTTTCTGGTCAAAGTTGCTGAAAAATAAATACCTTCACTGATTCAAAATGGTACATAAGATTAGTTCAACAAATCTCTGCATTTTTAGCTTAGGAATTCAACTGCTTTTACATAGCCAGGTGTTATGTAAGCTTTGCAAATAAATTATACCTTCAAACAGATCAATTTAACCATCACAATACTATATTTGGGAGCAACCGGTCAAATTCTGAACATCTGATTGATTTGGCTTTCATAATGCTCCCTCATTTATTGTGTACAATATTCACAAGGAAAGGTTTTAGCACTCTGATATGTTTGGTGAATAGTTAATTTTTCATGCAAATAAATGCATTTGCAAACATTAAAAAAATTATTTCTGCCAGAAGGACACCTGCTACTTTGATCACTGCAATGGCCGATTCAGCAGAAATCCCCCTGCCCTTGGAGTTCCTTCATCTTAAGTTATTTAGTGCTGCTCAATCAATTTTCAGGAGAAAATGGATCTTTTAAAAAATGACCTGGCTTCTTGCCATAGGGGAAGTTCCCCTTATGCTAGAGGGCTCAAGGTACTTGATTTTTTTTTTCCCCTTTCTCTTTTTTGGCTCATTTGACCCATATATAACATTAAGCAGCTCCCTGGCTGACAGACAAGGCCATCTCATCATATGGTAAATGGTAATTCAGTCCATTACACAGCAAGTTTAAAATCACAGCCCTACTGAGAAGACTGTGTTCAGAAATTAAATGCCTCTCCTGAAAGATATCAGCCACCAGCTATATAAGTGAGGGAGGGAGAACCCACCTACCCCAGCAGAGGTTTCAGGGGAACTTCTTGCCCATGCTCCATGGACTATTCTCTTTTGCATGATTGAACTTTTTTGTGTTCATTCACTCCTATTCTATAATTACCTCTCACTCCTTAGATGGTGCTTCTTTTAACACACTCCACACCCCCACCCCCCTCGTCGTCCCCCCCCCCCCCCCCCCCCCCCCCCCCCAGCTTCCTAGCATCCAGACATGCACTTGCAGCTTGTAATGGAGAAAAGTCCTAATTTTACCATGAAAATGTAATAGTTCGGTGAAAATGCACATTCCATTTTCTTAACCCATATCTGTTTCTCTCTTTCTACTTCTCTGATATGTACATACTAAGCCCCCACCCACCCCACCCCTCAGTGTCAACATCTAGGGCTAGAGTTATATAAACTGCCACATTGTTTGTAGTTGGGCACAGCGAATGTCTATCTTAAAGTTTGGAGCATGTCATAGAGAATCACAGATTATATAAAAGAAATTCAACCTCTATACAGGTATAGCATATGATAGTTCCTCTCAGGAAACAGTATAGACAAATCAGGGAAGCATTGCATGCACTCAGATGATATATATATATAGTATCTCACATTGCCTACACTCTTAGAAAAGCATCAGGAATGAACAGTAAGTCTGGCACCTTGTGATAATTACACCTACTCAGAAGCATAAAGAGTGGACTCAAATTTAGGAATTTTTTAAGGAAGATAAAAAATGATGGAGATTAAAGGGAGAAGTTATTGGCAGGAGAGGTGTGGGAAAAAAAAGAAATTTTGCATAGTGTTCACACTATAATATATATAATCTCAAAGGTACTATCTATATAAAATTTCTAAGTTTGATTAGTTGTGTGTTATATGTCTGAAAGTCTGAACCTTTGTTCAAAGATAGAAGCATTAAGTATGGATCCGCCAACATAGCTATATTATACTGCGAATATATATACCTGTACATATAAGGCGTGTGTGGACACACCAACAAGGTTAGAGCTAGCTCTGCTAGCTATTTGGAGCTGCAAGGAAACATATGAGAATGTTTTTGCATATCACACTCATTATACACTTTGTGAATCTAATTGAATATGTCTGGGAACATAGAAATAAAACAAAGAATAAATATATGAATATATGTTAATATACTTATCAATCACAGGAACTTGTATAATGCCTGTCATTTACTGGATATGTATGGTTTCCATTTTTTCTACTAACTAGAGAAAACTGAAAGAAAGAAGAATGTTTTCATGATTACCTGAAGTAATACTTCTTTGTTTTCTTTTCCTAATTAAGGATAAATATAATCCTATGTAGAAGAGAGAAATAAAAAATGTTCAACAAGAAATTTAGGCAGCAGATTCTCTACTGCCTAGCCAACTCAGACAAAAGGTCCAAAGTTGGATAATTCTACACCTTGAACTGAGCTATTATGAAAAATTTGCTGACTGAAACATCATTTAATGTACACCCAAAAAAATGACAAATTTGGGTAAATTTTCAATAAATAAGGTGAGTTAAAACCCAGGTGTGAATCTACAATGGATAATGAACCTCTTATTGAAGTGTAATTTCATACATTAAACAAAACCTCAAAGTTTTGTTTTAAAAATTAATAATAGTCACCATAACATCAAAAGATTAAGGACTTACTGTATTTTATTTAGGAGAACATGGTCAAACAAAAACAGATAAGTATACTGTCTAGAAAGAATTATATGATCTGAAATATTGAGGTGACAGGAATGTGACAAAATAAAATGGTCTGAAGTATAATGTCATGAGCTTTAAGCTTTCTGTTATAATAAGAATTTCTCTGTAAGCTAATGTTCTATGAAAAGATGTATCGTCTGTAAATATGGAAGGTCTAATCATACCACTGTGCGAGGATTAATGAGATATGATTTATAATCATGTGCGTTGACTTGGTCACTTTTGTTGAAGAATAAGATTTTCAGACATGTAATGTACAGACAAGAAAACTACTACAGAGGCATACCTCTGCAATATGTTAAGTGGGATCTTGAACCACAACACCAATGGAGCTCACATTTGATTTGAAACATTGGAGAGCTGTGTAAGAAGAAAAGAATATTCAAATATTTACATGAAATTTATGAAACTTTAAACAGCATTTCAAATGGTAAAGATTAAAATTCCGGTTATTTTTGCTTACTTGGACACTAAGAATTTTTAAAAATTCTTTTTAACTTCATCCTTTCTTTCTATCATAATACATAATACTATAGATTCAAGGCCAGATGTTCACTGTTCTTTTTGCTATAATACTCAGAAATGTAATCTCATTTTAAAAGGAGAAAATTGCTTTATTCTGAGTGCAAACCATGACTATACTTTGCAAGTCTCCTTGGAAGAGTTAACAGGAAGATGTAAAATTAAAAATTTCCAAGCCCATTGTCAATGTTATAATTCAAACTTCATTGGCAATAAATAGACAAGCTCTGCATATGACATTTTATGTAATGATAGGCTTGACTGATTATAAAGTTATAAATCCCAGACAGATTCAGAATATTCCTGACGTGTTGAGTAGCTGTGATTTGAAAGGGTTGTTTCAGCTTCACAATTTCAACAAGATTTTAAGAAGACCTCAAGGCCAGATTTCTAAGTACTCATCCTCTACAACTAGAAACAATACTTTAAAAATATGTATTTTTTTCCTTTACAGACAAAAAATAAAGGGCAATACTCAGCAACTCCAATCATAACATTCACTACCTACTCTTCTAATACAATCTCTTGACAATCTGGACCAGTAATTTGAGTCCTAAATTGGAGCTGATTCTTTAGAAAACCTGATCTCAATCAGAGGTGCTAGGACTTTATCAGCTTTTACCAATTTTCAGTGATAAAGAGATTGGTAAATGAGATTCAGAGAAAGCCACTATTTTTGACATATAAGGGACTGTCTTAGCTTTGCACCAGCTAGTCTATGTTTTGCTTCACCCCATAACACATCAAGCTGCATAGGTGGTGCCAGCCCAGGGCCTGCGGCACTGCAGGACCGGCGGGGAGGGGGTGGGGATATGGGTGGAAAGGCTTGTGGTTGGACACGACCGTGGGAAGGGGAAGGGTCTGAGGTGGCTTCCAGCCAAGGGGGCTGGGGGTTTGTTTGTTGTGGGGAACTTGTGGCAAGTGGTTGGTGCTCCAGGCAGAGCCAGCGTCTGGCCGGGCAGATCGGTCTAGGAGTTGGGGTTTGAAAGTTTTTTTTCCTCTCTCTTACTCTCTCGGCTCCCGGGCAGTTTCGTGGGGGGTTTGCTCCCTTTGGGTGGGTTTTCTTTCTTTTTCCCCTTCTTGGGGTGAGAACCTGTATCATCTGTTCTACCCTTTTCCTCCGTTCCTTAAATTACTCATTAACACTAGCATTGTTAGTAACTCCCTAAGTTTCATTTATATAATTAAATAGTTCTTATCTCAACTCCTACGGGCTTTTCCTCAGTTTGTTCCTCCAACTCTTCCTCACCGGGAGGGGGTGGGGGTGGGATGGAGTGGTAGAAGCAGCTGGTCCTGATAAAACTAAGACAGTCCTTTTTGGCACCCAACGTAGGGCACGAACGAGTTGAGTTAAGGAACAGATTATAGTCTGTGATTAGCTCCTGCCTTAAAATGTATCTGTGGCTTCTTAAGACTGAGTTCGGGGCTTTTCAAGCTGCTGACTGAACGGCAGGATCTGCTCCCCTATGTGCTAGTGATGATCCTGAATTTTATGTGCGAGGCGGGCTGAGGGAACTGGCCAGGCTGTTCTGTGTGCTGCTGATGCTGGCAGGGATACTCTATCTCTGCTTAATACTGTCGGCTCCTTGGTACATCGCGACTTATCTGCTGGAGGTTTTCCACAACTACACCTCTCCCTTTCTTCCCTTGGGGACACAGCCGATAGAGGAGAGGTTATTTGGTGCTGGGGGGCACATGGAAAAACTTTTTCAATTTTTCCCCTCTCCTCTCAGTCCGATGGCAAAGGCATATGAGTTTTTTGGAAATTTTTCGTGTGGCTGGGGTGACCTGTGGCTGGGGATCAGCTTGCTAGTGAATGTTTTAGTGGCTTTGGGCAAAGCTAAGGAAATGTTTGGGAGCCCTGCCCCCGCCATTTCCAGTGCCCGAGGCAGACGCAGGGTCAGTGCAGTCACCCGAGCTGCTTTAATGCGCAAGGGGGCAGCACGGAGCTGTGCCGGGAGCAAGCTCCTAACTCGAGCCCGCACGGCCTCAGTGTCTGTGGCAGCTTCAGCGCCAGTGGCGGCCTCAGCGCCCGCGGAAGCTCCAGCATCTGCATCACAAGCTAGTAAATCTGTACCAGAATCTGCCACATCACCCTCCACTATTCTTGCATCAGTGGCAATACCTCCTGCTACAGCCAGTTTGTCCTGATAAAACTAGGACAGGGACAAAATGAAAAGAATTTTGTGATCAGCGGTATATTTAAATACTATACAATATATATGCATAAATATGTATATCTTTATATATATCTTGCCTGGTAAATCATATCTGAAAACACTGAGAGCTTTTTTAAACTTAAGGACATAAGCATTATAATTAATTAACTGCAGTAAGGCATCTGACACAATGGAATCCAAACTGTGGTTGAAATTTTGTTCAAGAATTAAATCATGAGGATTACTTCTTGGATTTTTTTTAAACTCCAATTTTTTAGTAATTCATGTGTTCATTTAAAAAGTAATAATAATTTTTGCTTTCATTTCACTATATTATATCAGAATTTAAGCAAGTTGTGTTATATTTTTTGTTTCTCTTTCAACATTTACACAAATACAAGTAAATACATAAAAAAATAGCTTCCACACAGGTGTCAATGTATAACAGACTGACTGACTGTGAGGACAAAGTTTTCATGGCAGTAAATAGAAGGAAAAGGCTTTCCAGTTGAAATTGTGAGATCAGATCTAATTTGAGGTGTATTCTCAAGCAATAATTTTCTTCAAATTTGGGAGTCTGACATGTTTTCTTGTCCATTCAAGACAATGTAGGTTAAATTGTGCTGAAACAGACCCAACATCGGTTGTGAATACCAAGCATGCACTAAGAAACCACTCACCAGTCACAAAACAGTTCATAAAAGCTAGATCAAGCTACAGGAGGATGAGTGGCCTTAGGAGTTAAATTAATGTGCTTTACTGCAGGATCCATGCACTTAATGCCCATTTTCCTAGCTGTTTTCTCAGCAAGAGACTGGCTTCAAAATATGCCCTGTACATTCAGAAACAGACATGTTTAGAGAGAGATGGTGCATATTCTTTCTGGATGGCATGGCCAAGTGTCTGTCTATGTGTTTAAATGTTAAGCAAACTAAAGTACTCTATTCCTGGTACAGCCCTGTCTACAGTCATCTGTTGAGCAAATATTATGGGTGGCAAATCCATTGGATGGACAGATCTGAAATACAATTGTGGGTTTTATGCATCACATGGAGGCTTATAACTTCCTACAACTACCTGAAAGGAGGTGGTAACAAGGGGGCTGTTAGTCTCTTCTTCAAAGTGACAAGCAATAGGACAAGAGGAAATGGCCTCAAGTAGTGCCGGCAGAGGTTTAGGTTGGATATTAGGAAAAATTTCTTCATCAAAAGAGTTGTCAGGCAATGGGACAGGCTGTCCAGGGATGCGGTTGAATCCCCATCCCTGGAGGTATTTAAAAGACATGGGACATGGTTTAGTGGTGGAACTGGCAGTGGTAGGTTGACGGATTGACTTGATGTTCTTTAATGTCTTTTCCAACCTAAAAGATTCTATGATTTTATGATTCTATCAGAATAAAAAGATTACCTCTGTCTCCAAGGTCCCATAAATAGCAGATGAGGACAGATATAGAGATAGAAAAACAAAGAATCTAATACCTCCAGGTTCCTCAGGTGCTCCTGAACCTGATCCTCTCTAACCAGGGGCAGGTCTTCATTCTCCCAGTCCCTGCCCTTGCTTTCTGCAACTTGGGGATATGGCTTGCATCCTTGCCAGTGAAGACCGAAGAAAAAATATAATTATCTTGGACTTTTCCATATTCTGGGAAAACAGCTCTTCTATTTCCTTCCACAGAGGGCCCACATTTTCCCTGATTTTCCTTTTATCCCCTATGTACCTACAGAAGCCCATCTTGTTGCCCTTGATATCCCTGACCAGATTTAATTCTGTCATGGTTTTAGTTTTCCTAACTTAATACCTGGTTTCTCAGGCAATTTTCCTATATTCTTTCCAGGCTACCTGTCCCTGCTTCCACCCTCTGTAGGCTTCCTTTTTGTGCCTCAGTTAGTCCAGGAGCTGCTTGTTCATCTATGCAGGACTCCTGGTGTTTGACCGACTTTCTCTTCATTGGAAGAGGAAGTCATAACCTGTAATGTTCATTAACATGTATTACTTTATACAACTGAACCACACTGATGCAAATATATATATTCTTTTCTAAATTAGAGGTATTTTTACCATAATATGTATATATTTTTAGTACAGTGATAAGGGCATCTCTAATGCAGTCTCAACAGGCTCATCACCTATCATCTGTGTCATCTTCTAAGTAACTTCTGCAGTTCACCTATAGCTGCAACTCTTCAGTCAAAGAATACTTAAGTGCTTCATAAACCATTTTTTGTTGAAAAAATAGAGAGTAAAAATAAGTCCAAAACTTCAGGACTCAACAGCTCAGTTTTTCCATGTTACTGAATAACTTTGTCGCTCAAATATTTGGATTTATGATAGGTTATGATTGATATGTGTTTGAATGTCTTACATAATAATAGCCATACATTACTATAGCCATAATTCAGTCCAAAGAATTGCAAAGCATGTCAGAGACCAAAAATTTTATATAGATGGCAAGTCAGTAAAGTGATTTCTTGAAGGCTTGCTTTTTTTTTTTTTTTTTTTTAAATTCATAAACCTTTAGACTAAATAAAGGAAACATTAAGGAATGTTCATTTTAGTACAGAACAATTCATTTCAGGAAGCAGAAACTGTTTTCTTCATATAAAGGACATAAGAATTAATACATTTTTCAGTGAAGAATGGGACAACCTCAGTCCATACCAAAACAATGGAAGAACCTGTAGTAGCTCTTTTTCTTTAAGGTCTTTTTAAACTTTTTTTATGATGGCATCAAGTGAGAAGCCCTAAGAGAAAGAGATGACTGCTCTATGAAGACCATCACAAGAGTCAATGATGTTCTGGGTGAGACTGAGAAAATGTTTAAAGGTTGAACATGTGACAGGGAATGAGAACATGGTATCATATTTGGACAGCCATTGCTCAGCTAATATGCAAAATTAAAAACCTAAGAAGAGAAAATATATTTGCATCTGATTTTGTTCACTGTATAAATAGTTATTTCAATCAGTCCACTCTCTTTGTGCCATGGAAAATGTGCATATATAAAATAATAAAATAGTTATCCAAGCAAGTAATCTTTCACCTTCCTCTGTTCAAATTCAAAACCTCCTTTAATTGTTGTGATATTTTTACAGATTCTAAAAACTGTCAGCATAGTCACTTTGTCTAAACATCAGCCACAATGTTACATTTAGCAAATGTAGTAAAGTTAAAAAAGCATTCATATCTTTCTTCAAAAGTGCTGAAAAACACTGGACCAGAAATTATTTGCAAAAGCTTGTCATCAGCTAGAAGCCAGATGTGAAAATGTCCTGTACCCAGTAAATAAACAGGGTACAGATGGTATAGCAAACAAAATGCCCAACCCAGAATTCCATGCCCTAGAATTATAACCATCAAGCAAATTGTTAACAACAACAACAACAACAACAACAACAACAACAACAACAAAAAAGTACAAATAGTATATATCCATTTTTTATCCCAATGCTAGGATTTTAATTGACTGCATAAAAGCATAACATAGTAGCTGTGAGGTGTGGAAAACACCAACCATGCTGGTATGTTTTAAATGGAATATAAATGGGAAATAGATGAGGTAGGAAGGCTGGCCAAGAGATGTTTGTAATAGCACAGATGCAAGATGACAAATGTTTGGACAAAGATTTTCCCAGCTGGCATAATAAAATATCTTCATATTTTGGGAAGGACTAGACAGTCAATAATGATATGTTACCTAAAATTTTGTTCAAGAACAGATATGGGGAGAAAACAATGAACTAGAATCCAGGAATTCTCACTAAATTAAGATCTGCCATCTTGTCCAGGAAGCACTGCCTTCCTGAAGAAAATCATCAGGAGTCTAATGCAACACCTCTGTAGGTCAATGAAGAGAGGTAGCAAAGAAATATTTAATATAGATTTTAGATGTATATTGAAACTTCTCTAGGCAAAAGTAAGTGATAAGTAGTCTTATAAAAAGAAGATATATCTAACATAAATCTAAATCTTAATCCTATAAGTATTAGATATATAATTGACTGTATAAACAAGCCTTCTCATTTGCCTAAAAAACCTTAAGCAAACCAGAAGTGACACATTCTGAAAACCTGAAATCTGTAAAAGAATATATACATAAAAAGATATACATAGTACTCTAGGTGTTCTTGCTCTGGCAGAAGGGTTGAACTAGATGATCTCTAGAGGTCCCTTCCAACCTCTATCACTTTGTGAATCTTTGAAAATTCAGAGAAGCTACAAAAATATGAGGAAAGTCTTCCACTCCTGCAGCACTACATTAACAAGTCCATGTACAATTCAGATCCAAGTTCTGTTTCAAATACATTGATTTGAAATTCTGAACCTGAATAAGCTAAGAAAGAACATGTTAAAAAGCAACTAACTTTCTCCCTATCCTTGATTCTTGAATTAAATTTTATAAATCGGGTGTTGGAGAATGTGTCGGTATTCAATCCTTTAAGAGAAAGCTGATCACACTTTCTTACATACAAAAGGCTCAACTCTGCTAGCTATGAGCAATCAAAATCCATTTAATTGAAGACTACATCCTCGTGGATTTAGGTAAAATATCGCTAAAATAGATGAGTCGTGGTGATTTATGATACCATACTATTTCTAGGATTTTAAATCAAAGGGCATTTCCAGATAATATGTGTTAAATTAGCACCTTCCTCTCCACATTGCCAGCAAGGTTTATTATCCACCAAACACATTTGAACAAGCATTCAGAAGATCAGTTAAATTTTGAATAATTTTAAATTACAGTTTCATTTTGATTACACAAAAGAAAAAAAAACTTGTGCTATATCCAATACATTTGAAGACTAAGAGAAGTTAAGGGTTTTAGGAAAGAAATGTGTACTATGATGTTTGGGGTCAGATAACACCAAATGGCACAGTACTATAGAGGCCTAAATGGCTCTTATGATCAGCAAATATTGGTAGAAGAGAAACTGTTCTTAATTTCTTTTAGGAGAACAGAGAAAAGGAGTGCAGAAATAGAATGAGGAAAAATGTGTCACCAAAGAGTTTTGAGGAAAATTCTCTATTAAAGATTAATTAAGAAAAATGCTCATGGAACATATTTCCCATTACAAAATCTATTTAATCAAAATAAATTTAAAAAAAAATGGTAAAATCTACTCAATGTATCTTCTATTAAATACATATGTAATTCCATAATTTTTTTCAAAAGATACATTCTGATTATGTAAATATGACATATAAGTGTAGAACTATATTATATAACAGTCATATTGTAATATGTAAAAAACACATCTGAGAGTAAATGATGTTTATGTATTCTTTTTATTAGACATTTCAATATGCTTTGTTTGAAAGGTAGGAAGCAGAGAAATTTCCTGAGAACTTAAAACATCCTGACATCTTAACTGAAACATTTGAGACTGCTTATAAAGCCCTTGTGTCAAGGAAGTGCTGCAAAGATGCTGCAAATTAACTGAAAATCTAGACCTTATAAGCCCCAAAATAGAGTTAATAATTCGATCTACTGGCAGCTTACACATGGGAAGGAAACTATTATCTCTTTATAATAAATGTGTGTTCAATACTGGCCCATAAGGAACTTGGTCTGGAAAGTAAACTAATAATTGGCTAGGACCTTATATAACACCAGAAAAGTTACCATTGACATAAGACGGAAACCCTGAACTCTCAAAAGCTGGTAACATTCTAGCTGAAACAATATAAATTAACATGAAAAAGAAAGTATCAGTTACTATAGATAAAGAAAAAGAGGATTACTTCTTCACACATTCACTGTGGATTCATCAGTCATTAATCTCTCTTAGAAAAACTTTTTGATGGAGCTGTCAGTTCTAAACCTGAAATGAAAGAGGTCTACTCAGTCACGTGCCTGAAGAAAGAAAAAATCTGATCAAAAAGCAATGTGTTCAACATAGTTCTGTAAGAGTACACAAAGAAACACCTAAAAGAATAACAGACTGAGTATGGAGGTACCTGCTTTTTCTTTAAGAGTATACACTAACACTAATAATGTTTAAGTAGTTGGAACATTGATTGAAATCCAACTCTAACATTTATATGAAGGACTGGTGTAGAAATTCTTGTCATTAAGCCTAGAACTTTTTTTTCAAATACAGTTACAGAGCAGTGGCAGAATATGTATTGTAGAGGGTGTAACTTAAGTTTGATAAAGAAAGGCTTTAAAGAATTTCGATATGTGACAAAGGCTATCAGTCATTTTATGTTGCAAATAAGTACCTGTCATAGATTTCATGTAATTGATCAATAATAGAAAGTCCTCATAACCTCTATACAATGCATCAAAGTTCCCCTGGGTTTTGCATACGTTTTAGTACCTAGTTCCTTCCCTGTTGTTCTCTGAAATGCTAGCAGCATAATCCCTTGGAATCACCTCCCCAGAATTTCAGGTAATATCAGGTTGCTGAGAAATTAGGCAGATCAAACTACAAGAGATGGAGAGGGAGGACGAGGGAAGGAGAAATTGAACACAGCTGAAAACACAATAGATAAAGGAGGAAATGGAAACAAATGAAAGCAACTTTAATTTACTTTTTACCATCCTAATTCAAACTTGTCAGCAGCAGTGGAACTGTTCATGGTTAAGGTCACACACACTGGCTGAATGTGGACTTAAATTTTATTCTGATCAAATGAACCATGGTTGGAAAAATCTCAGTAGAATCATAATTTGTTCTAAGACATCTAAAGGCAAAAATATTTCAGAAGTAGATAATAGTGAGTCATAGAATTTAGTTTTAGAAATACCTACTATTGTTTATAGATTTAAAATCTCATATTATGATTCTCCCAGGTTGATTTTCCCTTTCATTTTTTGTAGCTGGGTGACGATGAATAATGATTTTTGTAAGTACACAAGTAGGAAACTACATTAATTATGGGAGTTCTTGGTCATGTTTCATCCTTTTAATCCAGCTGAAAATTTAATCTAACTGGAGAATGAAAAACCATAGAACATGGACAGAAGACAATCAAATTGCTATTGTTTGAGACCCCCTGTAATCTTAATAATATATAAATATTTCAGGGGTTTGAATGTCTAGTTCTTCAGAAATACAAGTACATGGAAACCAGTCATGACAAAGAAATCACAAATGTTTTAGTCTTCTGCCTAACATGATGTGTTTACTCACAAACTTCCATTCTCCCTAGACTTATGTATGTACAGCTGTAATCCCTTGGTCAACAATATATGTACACACAGCTGTTTTACTGACAACGTGGAAATAGTGAAAATCAGCTCTATTACTGCAAATGCATTTTGTATTTATTACTTGGAATGTTACTTCCCTCACCAGACACCAGTGAACTTGAAGTTAAGATCTCTACATTAGCCACCTATGTTTCCATGGTAGGTAGTCAATAGAGAAAGATAGGCTGCTCTAGTGGGGAAGCGTCCTCAGCACATACTAGCCCTCTGTGCCAAGTAGAGAAAGAGTTTAGACAATTACTTTCAATTTATTTTCTTTTAATATTTAAAAATAAAAGTGTTTTTATTCAAGTGTTTCTATCAGCATTAGGAATTTCCACCAATTTTAGTTTCATTAGCCATGATCAGAAAAGCTCTGAATCCAAGTATGAATCTGTGTTCTGCCAAAGCCTACTGTAAAAGTATGATTTATTTTAAGTGAGAGCACCTTATCTGGAGCGCAAATGCTCCTGTCACCTCAAAGCCTTGACAATATCTCATCTGTTATCCTGCTGTTGTGGTTTAACCCCAGCTGGCAAAGCTCACTCATTCCAGCCCCCAGGGAGATAGGGGAGAAAACCAGAAGAGTAAAAGTTAGAAAACTCATAGGTTGAGGTAAAAGCCATGTACGCAAGTGAAGAAAACCAAGAAATGCATTCACCACTTCCCATCAGCAAGCAGGTATTCAGCCTTCTCCAGGAAAGCAGAAATCCACCACACGTAATGGTTACCTGGGAAGATAACTGTCATCACTCCGAACATGTCCCCTTCCTTCTTCGATTTACATGCTGAGCATTATGTCATATGGCATGGAATATGCCTTTGGTCAGTTGGGGTCAGCTGTCCCAGCTATCTTCTCTCCCAGCTTCTTGTGCAACCACAGCCTACTTGCTGGTACGGTGGGGTAAGATGCAGAAAGGCCTTGACTTTGTATAAGCACTGCTTAGCAGTAACTAAAACATTCTTGAGTAATTAACTCTGTTTTCAGCACAAATCCAAAATATACTAGCTACTATGAAGAAAATTAACTCTATCTCAGTCAAAACCAGCACACCTATTTGGTAAATGAGAATTTGCCTGAGTAAAAAATTCACATAATTGAGTAAAATCAGCCTAGTTTTTTATGACATTAGAAAATTTAAGAGGTGTAGGTGGTGTTACCATAGCAAAATCCACCTTCTGCAATCTAGTTCCCTAGCTCCCTAGAGTACCTTTCACATTTTTTAAAGGACTTGCTGATTCTTCTTTCTGTTTTCCTAACTGTGCTTATTATGTGTATTTGTAAGAAAAAAAGTTTTGTGATTGAGAGGCCATTAGTTTCTCCTTTTACAACACATCTGAAGACAGAATCTGAGGGTGTTTTCACTTTGTTTTACTGACACTTCATCTGGTTCCTCTAAATGATAGGATGATGTCATAAATACTGGATTATGACTTCGGGCTGAGAACAAGCAGTGATAGCAGATGGACTCCTGAAAAATAAACATCCTGTTTTCATGCAAACGTTCTTAGTAGTAAAGAACAATGGAAGATAAATATTGAAAAATATATAATATTGAAGCAGAATGGCTTGTAAACAGAATACTGTCAGAGTCAGCTGCTCTTTAAGCAAACTAGAATAGAGTGGCTCTAGTGACACATTACATGATTCAGTGTAATTACTGGCTCGTTCAAGTAAGTGCATTTTATCTGATTCTAATCTGAATCCATAAATTCAGCTGTATGGTATAATGCTATACTTTCTATTTTGGAAAAAGCACCATACAGAAACATGGACAATACATCTTCACAATTTTATACAATGAAATGTGATATGACAGAAAAATTAAATACAGAAGAGATTTTCAGCACAAATGATGTTTTCAAAGTGATGAAGAGAGTTTGGAGGCTCTTTAACAAACACATAAATCTACTTTGTTACTGGTTTCAATTACTTGTATTAATTTCCTTGGAGTATTTCCAGGGATGATTTTCTTTCTTCACAATATTCCCAGAAAACAAAAATTGTTATCTCATGTTGAGTTTCTCATCAACCAACACACCAAGTCCTTCTCCTCAGGGCTGCTCAATCTATTTTCTGCCCAGCCTGCATTTGTGCTTGGGCTTGCCCCAACCCATGTGCAGGACATTTGTGTTGGTTTCAGGCAGGAAAGATTTAATTTTCTCCACAGTGACCCAGGCTGGCTGAAGAAGTATTTAATTCCACGATACTTGACGCTCAGTACACATGCGCAGTTCTGGGGCAGGAAGTGGCCTGGGGGGCATTGTTAAAACTTTGGCTAGCTTGATAGCTGGTTGTCAGCTCCTTTTGTTGGCTCTTGGCACAATTGTTAGCAGTAGAGCAGGTTGGTTTGTTTGTGGGTTGGGGAGGTAGGCTGGGTTTTTGCCTGGTTGGGTTGTTGTTTTCTGGCTCTGGGGACTCTCTGGTTTAGACTCTGTCTACTCAGGACCTGGTTGTGTGTTGTTGGTGGGTGGTGAGCAGTTGTATCACATGTTCTATTTTCTATTATTTTATTACTTATTATTGTTAGTATTAGTAGTATCACTACAATTTTCATTTATATTAAATTATTTAATAGTTCTTATCTCAACCTTACGAGCTTCCTTGTCTTTTCCTCTGACTCGCCTCCTACATTGGGAGGGGTGGGGAGGGGTGGGCGGTGAGTGAGCGTCTTTGTGGTACTTAATTGCTAGATAAGATCAAACTATGACAACCTTGCACTTGGCCTAGTTATACTTCATAACGTTCACACGGGCTTTCTCAAGACTGTCAAGGTCCTTCTGGATGGCATCTAACCTCTCCAGCGTATTGACTACACCACATGGCTTGGTGTCATCAGCAGACTTGCTGAGGTTGCACTCAATCCCACTCTCCATGTTGCCAACAAAGATGTCTTCTAGATACATGGATCCAGGTAGGATTCTGGATCCAGGTAGGATTCTGGATCCAGGTAGGCTTGTTTGGAGGGTTGTTTGTTTTTTTTTTTTTTTGTTACGTTTTTGCTTCCCAGTGAGGCTCAAGGCAAAAAGCATTAGTAGACAGTTGTAACTTTTTGCTTGAGTTTCTTTATATTAAATGAAGAGTATCAGATTCCCCTCTCATGTCTTTGCCTCCCTTCTCCATGCCTTTGTCTGTACTCCTATGATTGCAGGGCAAAACTTACATTGAGTTTGTGTATAACCCTAAGAAACTGTTCTCAGTGACATCTTCGACAGTACTTTCAGGAAAAAAAACTTCAAATGGGTAAAATTGTGAGTTGTACTTTTATATGGCATAAGAGGGAAGATCTATAACAAAGATCTTCCACTCTTATCTTGTATTTTAAAAAGATTTGTGCAGAGAATTGGGTGAATACAGAAAGTATAGAAAAAGACTAAGTTTAAAATGGCTGTATCTGTTCATTGCTCTTTACAATAAGTTACTTTTGTTTATGCTTTTGCTATCTGTGTCATAGTAATTCCTTTCTCCTGAGCTGTGCATAGAAAGATGCTTGTGCTATTACTCACTGATAGTCTTTATATAACAGCAATTCTATACAATTCAGATACTTCCTTGCAGACTCAATCCCACAGGCCTTTATTGATCTTCTTTCAATCAATTGACCATGGTCTTACAGAAAAGCACAAATAGTTGACATACTAATGAGAATTCCTGACCCCTTTCAATTGAATACTTGACCAGTCAGTGAAACACTCAACAAACCTGTAACTTCATCACTAGCAGTAATTACAATCAATAAGGAGGTTAACTTCTAATGCTGTTTGAAAGATGAAGACAAGTGAGATTGCTTAAGAGATACAAAAAGATACATCCAGACTGTATGCAGACAGGAAGCCTGCTGGATACACAGACCACTTGAATCACATATTTTCTGTATAGGTACTCTTTCTGATACAGAAATCAGAATGACTAGTTTCAATGTACTGACAGTTAGAAAAATAAAAATAATTTTAAAATGTATTACAAAGGATTTCTTTTATTCTGGAAGCTGAATTAATTGTTACTCTGATGGCACAAAGTATGAGTATGAACACTGGGTTTGAACAAGTGAACGTCTGATCTCTTCCACCTTCATAAGAGATTACATATTCAAATATTTTAACAGAAATTTCTTTCCTCCCCTTTCCCATTCTTACAGTTTATTTATTTATTTACAAAGTTATAATAAAGGCTAAAAAATAAAAATATCGCAGACTTTCTGTTAGTAGAATTAAAGAGTAGGAACTAAATTCATAAATGCAGATCAGTGTTGAAGAAGGAGAGAAAGAACCTTCTTGAACACATAACAGAAAAAGCAACATCAGCACAGTATTCTTAGACTTACTTTTCTTACATTTTTTTTCTCTGGAATACAGAGAAAGTTTGAAATGTGTATATGCATTACTATAAAGTTCCTCCAAAAAGAGACCATGACTCATTTTAAATAAATTTACATCAATTTGATTAATGTCATTAAGCTGAAAAACATTTTCTTAGGCAATGATAGATGTCTAATACTTTCTTTGAAGTTGCAATGTTTCTCTTCTGTTGAATGACATTTGTGACAACATATAAAGTATATCCTATATGAATCGATATTGGAATATTGTTGTAGTTTAGCCTTATCTGGCAACTACGTACCACTCAGTGACTCAATCACCTCCCCTCCCCCCTTCCACAGTGGAGGGGAGTCAGAAGAAAAGACAAGAAAAACTCTTAAAGTTGAGATAAGAACTATTTAATAATATAAATGAAAATTTATAACAATTTTTGTTATAATAAAATTATAATAATAACAATACTACTACTAAGTAATTAAAACAATAGAAAATAGAACTTATGATACAGTAGCTCTCCATACACAAACTAACACACAGCCAAGTCCCAAAGCAACTAACAGTCCTCAATTTGGGGAGCCTGCGAGTGGGGAAAAAAACCCCAACACCCCAAACCACTAACAAAAGGCTGCTTCTCTGATAACAACCGCACCAAGAGCTAACAAAAGGAGCTGACAACCCAGCTGTGAAACTAGCCCAAAAGCCATAACGATCCTACCCCCAGACCAACTTCCAGCCTCTGAAACTACGCATGTGAACACCCAGCCTGGCCACTGAGCTTGATGTACAATGAAATGAGACAACTCTCTTGGCAGCTCATGTAGAAGAGGAGCTCGTTCCTGCCTGAAACCAGAACAGTGGGAACTTCACCACACTGCCATAATGTCTTGAATGTGATGGATAGAGGTTTTAGAACTTCATCTGCTAGTTCTTTCAGGACCTGCAGATGTATTTCATCAGGTCCCATGGACTTGTGTACCTTCAGGTTCCTTAGGTGCTCCCAAACCTGATCCTCTATAAGCCGTTGCAGCTCTCCATTCTCCCAGTCCCTGTCCTTGCCTTCTGCAACTCAGGGGCTACAGATTGCACTTTTGTCAATGAAGACTGAGGCACAAAAATCATTGAGAACCTCGGCCTTTTCCATATTCTGGGAAACCAGCTCTCTCGTTTCCTTCTGCAGAGGGCTCACATTTTCCCTGATCTTCCTTTTATCCCCTATGTACCTATAGAAGTGCTCCTGGTTGGCCTTGATGTCCCTGGTCATGTTTAATTCTGTCAGGGTTTTGGCTTTCCTAACCTGATCCCTGACTTCTTGGACAACTTCTCTGTACTCCTCCCAGGCTCCATGTACCTGCTTCCACCCACTGTAGGCTTTCTTTTTGAACCTCAGTTTGTCCAGGAGCTGCTTGTTCATCCATGCAGGCCTTCTGGCGTTTTCACCAGACTTCCTCTTCATTGGGATGCATTGCTCTTGAGCTAGGAGGAGAAAATCCTTGAGTATTCACCAGCTTTCTTCGGCTCCTCTTCCCTTCAGGGTTTCATCCCATGGAACTCTACCAATCAGTTCCCTGAAGAGGCCAATGTCCGCTCTCCTCTTCCCAAGGGTTGTGTAGCAATTTATTCACAATAATTGGTGAAAAAAGTGGAGCTGCGATAAAGAAAAATGTAAGTAGCTAATGAAGTGAAAAAACCAAAACCTTTTCCACTAAAATTAGTTAGTTTTTTCCTTATGTAAACCACCTGCATAGAAAAAAAAACTATTATCATAAATGCATGATAAGGTTTCTCTTTCCTTCTCTTATATTTTTATCCTTAGAATTCCTCATTGATACTCAAAGCATAGATGGAACTTAGAACAAATCAGTTTACATTTCACACAGTAGGATTTTTCAAATATTAAATGACTCTAGGCTTCTGCTCTATTTTTCACTAACTCTTTAATTGCATACATTTAAATCTTTACAGATTTTTGCTTACACCTGTTTCACTTTTCAAATATTATCTAGTTGAGTCTAAATTTTTTCAATGACTCATACCTCCAAAGATTGCCCATGTATTGTTTCTTCAAATACTGCTTTTTGAAAATATCTTCTAAAACAACCTAAATCTCCAGTTTTAATACAAGACTGAGAAAAATATATTGATTTCACCTGAAATGCACTTTGGCATTTCATTTTCTTTTGAACCTAAAATTAATATCTGAGCTGATGTGAACATCCAAGAACAAAAAGCTTGACTGAAAGGGCTCCATAACCTCTTATAGACTAAAAAAACATCAAGTTCTACACTGATTTATGCACACTAAGTGTTGAAAACTTGCAGCATACCCTGGACCCAGTAAGAGGCAGGCAGAATCTTTTCTTTCTGCTGCTTCTGCTCCAGTGTGTCAAAACAAACATTGTTTCTTGAGAGCAGGTATCTTTTTCTGCCTCCTCTGTCATCAATCACAAAGCAAGATAGAGAGCTGTGTCTTTCAAGCCCTCTTCTAAAGTAGCACAAAAAAATAATTGAAATGGAAAAAAAAATGAATCAGAGCATAGCCAAAAAGCTAAGCCTTCCATATTTTAAATGTGCTGGTTTTAGTCAGGAAAGAGCTGAATGTCTTTACAGTGGCTGGTGTGAAGCTGTGTTTCTGAATTTACCCTGAGAAAAGTACAGATAAGGTGTTGTTTTAGCTAGTGCTGGGGAGTGCTTGTACAAAATTCAGGGTCTTTCTCAGCTTCTGATACTGCATCTGTGTTCCCATCTTTCTCACTACAAGCAGTGTAGGGACACACAATTCAGACAGCTGACCCAAATTGTCTGAAGGAATATTTCATTCCATAGTATGTTATTCTAGGTACATATGTGGGGACTGGGCTTGAGGGACATTATCACTTTCACTTTCACTTCCTTACACTTGCTAACACTCTCTCTAACTCCTGCATTACCTGCTTTGCTAACTCTTGTGCTGGCTCGTTCATGAGTGGTTGGGGGGTCTGTTTGTTTTGGTAGTTGTGCTGTTGCTGATAGGGTTCACTCGGACTCTGCTGTGATCGTTCTTTGGCTCCAGCTCTCAGACTGTCAGGCTCTGGATGTTGGGCTGTCTGGCTCTGACTCTCACTTCTTGAGACCTGGTTCTGTATCGGTTGGCAGGTGGTGAGCAATTATATCATATTGTATCATATGTATTATTGTAATTACTTATTAGTAGTAGTATTTGTATATATTCATCTCTATATATATTCATTTAGATTCAATTAGTAAATAGTTCTTATCTCATTTTTACATGATTCCTTGTCTTCTTCCTCTGATTCTTTCCCTCTGTTGGAGGAGGGGAGGGGGGGCCTGTGGGCTCGGCTTCATGGTATTTTGCTGGCCGGAGTTAAACCATGACACCGAATTACAACAAAGGTTCAGACTAAACAGGACCACACCTTTCAGTATTGTCATTGGTCAGAGGAAGTCATGACAGCTGCCACTGGGGAGAGGATTGCTTGATTTTAGAGATGCTTGTGACCTGCAGTGAGAAAGCAGGAACCTGAGACAAACTTTATTGTGGAAAAGGAATTGGTGATTCATTGAATTCCTGCATCTCACCATAAGCTGACATTTCAAGTGATAAAGATATCTACATTTAAAAATTTTTTCGAAGTGCCTAGTATTTCTGTACAACTCATTGGGTGATATTTTTCAGATTTTACTGGAAGAGACTTGCTTCATAAAGGAGTACGTTTTTCCTTTTTGCTTCTGTAACAGCTATAACACCTTTTCTCTGGTGAAGATGGCAAAGAAGAATGCATATATAGAGGACAGTATATACAGTTCAAGGAATGGATTTAGTACTCCATTCCTTCTAAATCCATTAGGGTTATGAAGTGGGGTTTTTTTGGTTTGGTTTTTGTTTTTGTTTTTTTTTTTTTTTAAACAGAAGGGGACAAAGAGTAAATTTCAGAGTTGCCCATAACAACAAATATGTGATTCTGATATATCACTACAAACATTTTTCTACTTAGAATTAAATGAATCAGACATTAGAAGAATGACAGGGTAAAGGCAATAGAAATTAGATTCATCACACTGAAACAAGGCAGTATTACAATGACAGTTATATTATAATTGCGAATCAATTGGAAACAAGAACACTGCATGCAGTGCTTGGAAGAAAAATTAGTTACAAATAAGTGAATTTTCAGAAAATGTATGAGATGATACAGAGAATCAAAGAAGATGAGAATAAAACCTTGTCTTAGGTTTGCGCCAGCTAGTCTATGTTTTGCTTCACCCCATAACACATCAAGCTGCATAGGTGGTGCCAGCCTGGGGCCCGTGGCACTGCAGGACCGGCGGGGAGGGGGTGGGGATATGGGTGGAAAGGCTTGTGGTTGGACATGACCCTGGGAAGGAGAAGGTTCTGAGGGGGCCTCCTGCCAAGGGGGCTGGGGGTTTGTTTGTTGTGGGACTTCGTGGCAAGTGGTGGGTGCTCCAGGCAGAGCCAGCGTCTTGCCGGGCAGATCAGTCTGGGAGTCGGGGTTTGAAAGTTTATTTTCTCTCTTACTCTCTCAGCCCCCAGGCAGTTTCGTGGGGGGTTTGCCCCCTTCGGGTGAGTTTTCTTTCCTTTTTTTCTTCTCGGGGTGGGATCCTGTATCATTTGTCCTACCCTCTTCCTCTGTTCCTTAAATTACTCATTAGCACTAGCATTGTTAGTAACTCCCTAAGTTTCATTTATATAATTAAATCGTTCTTATCTCAACTCCTACAGGCTTTTCCTTGGTGTGTTCCTCTGACCCTTCCTCATCGGGAGGGGGTGTGGGGTGTGGGGGCGGAGTCGTAGAATGTCTGATCCTGATAACACCGGAGTTAAACCAGGACAAACTTGAAAATTGAGCAGAACATAAACATGTTTTAATACAATGAAATTCATTTTACATTATTATTTTGCTGACTAATATGTTTGGTTGAAAATATTCCTGCACTTCTAGTTGTTGAAGCAAGTATTTTTTAATTATTTGAGACTGGTATTTTTATAATAGGTAAATGAACTTACTTGGAGAGGATGAGAACTGACTCAAAACTTTACATGCCCTTGAACAACATGAAAAATCCCTCTGAACTTTCTGAAGAAATATAGTAGTTTTATTTTTATCTTTAATCTTTGTACATGTTGAGATTTTTCTGACTTCTGCCATTATAAGAAAAAGACAGAGTGAAATAAATAGGAAAGATATTTTCCATGGTTTTGTTTAAATGTTGTCATTAAAATTCTACATATTTATGTGTTTATTTCTTTTTTTTTGAATAAACTAAATTTATAGATAATTTAGAGCTTACTATGTTGTAAATACAGTAGACTAAGTGAAAACGAATAGGTCTTTAAATACAAACAAACATGACTTTAAACACCGGTGAGTTAATTCCTTGAGCAACCTGATCTAGTGGAAGGTATCCCTGCCTGCGGCAGAGGGGTTGGAACTAGATGATCCTTAAGGTCCCTTCCAACATAAACTATTCCATGATTCTATTCAGAATCTCTTTAGGCAAATCAATATTTTATTACAAGTACATAATTTTTAACCTAACAGATGCTGCACATATTCTGAAATTAAATTCCTATCAGATACCTGGTTATATTCAACTGGTCACTAATCCTATACCTTACCATTAATGAAAATTCAGTTGACTTACAATTCAAGCCTTTTGTGATTACAAAAGGTATATTATAGAGTATTTCAAGTGTTAAACTGACAAGGATAAAATAATCTTGTAATGGCATAAACAGGAAAGGATTGTGGATTACAATTTCTGTATAATTAGTTTTATATGAGACTTTTAAATAACAGCTCTCCACAATCTTGTAGAATGAAACTGTAATACTTCAGGAAGAAGAAATAGATCCTTTCACTTTTTCTTTCAGTACACCATTACCATACACATGAATTTGCTTTTAGGAATACTGTTTCTCTTAAGAGTAGTAATTTCAAAATTAGAATGTCCAAAGTTCAGTCAATGGGAGGAATAATTATGAAAAAAAATATACTTAAATATTATGAAAAATACATTTTTAGTCATTATTTGGCTTGCAGAACTCAAGCTAAATATATTGTTATATTAGGAAATCTATTTTAATAATCGATTCATACAATTTTTTAATAATGAATTTTATAAAAGGAAATTACAACATTTACAGAACTACTCAGCTTCATTACGAGTTTTAATATGAATATGTATTGTTGGCATGGACATGTGCCTCAATCAACATCACCAATATAGAGCTACTAATAAATAAGAACTAAGAAAGATTACAGGAATATAACAAAGACACACTCAGCAGATGATATAATTAACAGACAAATATTCAATTACTCTTTTTTTACAGAACATAGGAAACCACTGATTGTCACATGTTTGTCACATGGTACATGTGGGCTTTTGGTATTAGAGTTTTAGTCTTTTTGTAACAGTAATAGTTTTTAAAATTTGAAAGAAAGTAAATACTTTTAACTAATTGAGTATAAAATGAAAAAGTTACCAGGGGCATATAACATTCATCTCCAGGTGGCTTTATGTGAAGGGAATAGGAAAAAGACATTTTTAAAGGTTAGGCTCTTTCTCTCAGGCAGGTTATATTTTAAATACCCCTCTATTTATCATTTCTACTCTTCTGTCTACACTAGCCCAAGGCTAAAACTCCAGTTGGCTTCCAGTCTCTAAGATGAGCCCAATTCTTGCATCACCTTTGAACTAGTTGTTGTTACTTTTTACAGCCAAAAAAATCTTTTAACAACTGAATGTGAAGATGTTTATTGATGAATGAGATAACCACATCTTACAGGCCCAAAATCTCCAGAAGAACTGGTTTGAAATTACGCTGTCTTGATAGATTGAATCAACTCATAAATTGATATTTTGTAAGTGTCATGTGCAGTGAAAGTTAACTGTTTGGGCTTTAAATTAACTCCCGAAATGGAAGTCCAGAACTGTACTAAGCAGTTTTCACTGATTTTTCTCTAGGTTTTTTCCTGATTACATTTCTACCTGTTTCCTTGATATGTGGCTGAATTTCTTATTGGATATCTTGCCTGTTCAGTGTCCCTTAACATTCCTACTGTTACATCCTAGAGGCTTTTCTTTACTGTGACTTTTGACAGGTTCAGAATTAAGAAAATTGGAATTAAATACATATTTAAGATCATTCTGAATGATTTGGTTTATATATTTAAAACAGGATACACACATTAACCTGTATAGATTAAGCCAAAATTTATCAGGCTAGTTATCTTCACTAGGTTGCTCCACAGCAGTATTTTCTGCTCCAGTGTTTAGTTGTACAGAGACAGTATTTGTCTCTGTACACTTATCATATTTTTTGTAAATGAGCCTTGAGAATCATAATACCTTAATTCTTTGACAACTCCAGCCAGGAGGGGTATACAAACCACTAGACTATATAACTTTGAGGTCAAACTACTTTATCACTGTTTGAGTCATCATAGCCTTGGACCAATGTTGGATTTGGAAATACTGAAATATATGTTTTTCTATTTAACATTGCTGTGCATCTTCCTGATGCCTAAAATGTCTTTAAATAAACATGGTAATGTTTTGTCACAAATGCTATTTTAGCTAGACATAAACATTCTTTCACAATCAATCCATGTCATCCCAGTAACATAAAAAGCAACCCATACCCGAACCTCTAGCAAAATTTCCATTTTTTGTGTTCGTCCACCATCTAAACATTACAAATGAATTTGAATCACCTGCTCTTTCCTTCCTCACTTTCATGTCTTATTTTTCTTTATAAATGTTTGGAACCTACTAAGCTTCATCACCCTGCATGATACTTCACAATACTCAAGGTGCTGACTTCTACATCTGTAAACTGTTTGTCTGCCATAAAATGTGCTTATTGACAAGTAAAACTGAATAGTTTATCACAAGAGTCCTTCTCTTATGTACCTAATATTTTCCACAATACATTCCATAATCCTGATTCTAATACTGATACCTTCATGATATCATGATGGAGAAGTAGAGTTCTAGTGGGGCTTTTCTGCCGAAAACTTGCTTAGTGCTTAAATTAATAACAAATTAAATATTACAGTAATTAGTCAAACATATAATATAGAAATTTATCAAGAATATAAAGACAATATTTAAAAGAGGAAATTTAAATCATACTTATATATATATACTTTCACACATACATAGTATAGAGACATACATATATATAAATGAACACACAAAAAGGCCACATGCACCTCTTATGCAAGCTAATGTCATTTAAACTATGTGGTTCAGAAACTTAACAAGATTAATTCAACTCACAACCCACCTCTAAAGTTAGCAGTACATAACAAAGTAATTGGTCATTATATCTTGCTGCCTTTGCTGTGTCTGACTATCCAGTAACCACTTATAACTAGATCGATTAAAGTAACATTTTCCAGTGCACAGACCAAGGTATAAATTACTGGTTTTAGATATATGACAAATAATGTAACCATTCATCTACCAGTCCTTCAAAATAACACTGGTTAAAACAACATCCAGAGATAATCTTTCATGAACTTAAGATAAAATACATTGCAGAGTGTAGCACAGATGAAATTAATTAAAATTGCTACCAAAGAAAAGCCATGCTTATGTGATTTCACATATTCATTATCATAGTTAGAAATTTCTGTAAGTTGCTATTTCGTATGATGGAGTATTTCTCTTATCAGTGTTTCCAGAACATTAGATACTATTAATGTTTAGGTTTGATTGGTAGTGCGCATGTAAGATTTAGATCCTTTACTTAGATGACAAATTATCTTAACCACTCATGGTGAATCGCTTGGTCTTTTCTTTTTTCTTGTTCAGCCAAATATCTAATCCAGAAATGTTCCTGCCACTTGTTACAGAGCTTCATGGAGATGTCCAGGATGTAATTTAACCTGGCCTGGTACTATGTCAGTTTTAATAGGTCTAATTTCCTAACTCCCTGCTTCATTGTGACCATAAAGCCTTTTAGCATTTCACTTGCTACACCAGGAGAATTTATCCCAGGCTGTGGAATATGACCTTCAAATTCTTTCATGCATACTGTAGTAAAGAATTCATTCAGCTTCTTGGCAATATGAACCTCATTTGTCATTAACAACTCACTTGTCCTTCAATAGTACATCTGACTTGTTGTCTACATTCCAGTCAATATTGTAACATTTTAATCCATTTATTATTCTAGTCTTCATGAGTGTTAACACTAAGAAACCTAGTTTGCTTTCTAAGTCTTCTTTTTCCTACACATTTGTCAAGGTCAATTTATGCATAACTTATGCAACATGTTCGCTTCCTATTGCACTGCTCTTTTAGAATTGGGGTGGGCAGCTAGGGCAAGAAAGCTGGTTAATACTTAAGGATGACCTCCTCCAAGCTTAAGAGAATTCCATCCTAACAAAAACAAATTCAAGAAAAATACCAGGAAGCCTGTGTGGATGAATAAAGATCTCCTAGTCAAGCTCAAACACAAAACCGACACATTCACAGGGTGAAAGCAAGGACAGGTAACCTAGGAGAAATACAGAAATGTTTTCTGAACATCCAGGGATTATGTTAGGAAAGCTAAAGTCCAAATATAATTGAATATGATCAGGGATGTCAACGATAGCAAGAAGGACTTCTACAAATAGGTGACAAAAGGAAAATGTGGGAAAATGTAGGCCCATTGATCAACGAGACAGGAGGACCTGGTTACACATGACATGGAAAAGGCTGATGTATTAAATGTCTTCTTTATCTTAGTCTTGATTAGCAAGATTGGCCATCAGAAAACACAAGTCCCAGAGACCACAGGATGATGTACCCTTGGTGGTAGAGGATCAGGTCAGGGAATACTTAAACAAAATGAATATATATAAGTTGATGAGCCCTGATGGGAGGTACCCCTAATTGCTGAGGGAGCTGGCCAGTATTTAGAGGTCAGAATCTAGTGATGAACCCCAGGAGTCTATACCTGATGACACAAAACTGGGAGGAATGGCTTATACACCAGAGTCATGCTTGCATCTAGAAGGACCTGGATAGGCTGGAGAAATGGGATGACGGGAATTTCATGAAGGTCAACAAGAGAAAGTGCTAAGTCCTATACCTGGGAAGTAAAAACCTCAGGTGTCAATACAGGCTGGGCCTACCCAGCTGCGAAGCGGCTTGGCAGAAAATGACCTGGGGATCCTGTTGTACAGCAAGCCTGCACTGCATTAGATTAAGTATTGCCAGCAAGTTGAAGGAAGCAATCCTTATCCTCTAGTCGCCACTGGTGAGGCCACACCTGGAGTATGGTGGCCAGTTCTGGGCCTCCCCTGTACAAGACAGACACAGACATACTGTACAGAGTACAAAAAAGAGCCACAGAAATTATTAAGGTACTGGAGCATGTCTTATACATGGACAGCTGGGACTGTTTAGCATAAAAAAGAGAAGGTTCATCGTAGTCTTTTCTTGTAGAGTGAATTAAAACATTACTTTTTCATTCCTATAGTCACCAAGGAAAACTTTAAATCTTTTTTCCTAGTATTTCCATTCAAATTTTCAGTTTTAAAATGAATTAATGTGTAGGCAGTAATCTGTGAAGAAAAACAATACTGAATACATCCTTTTTTCTTAAGCATGACTACCTAAAATCTGAAATTCTCTAGATGCCCTCCATGCAGCACAATTAAACCCTTACTTGTAGTAAGTCTGCTTCTTCTTAGATTGTGTTTTTCAGCTTGCCACTTCAAAACCATATAAACTCTTTAATATTAATCCTGGAATAATGCTAGGTTTTGCCTAGGAATTCCATCCTTATGTAAGATAGCGATAGCAAAGAGTTTGTTTGCCTCAAACAACTCTGGAAGCACTGGGAGAATGGAGAGTGGTGGGCTCAGAACAGGCCACAAGAAGGCAGGACATCGCTCTGTTCCTAACCGTTTCCTCTCTGGAGGCAGACTGCCCCTGACCTTTCTTCTCTGGAAACAGGCCCCTGACCATTTCATGTCCATCTTAAAACCCTGTGATCAGAATGGTCTTCTTTGAGCCTCTGCCAACACAAGGTGAAATGTAGGTCACTGAGTGTGTGGGGGCTCACGACCACCACGGACCCCTACATACCCCCACACTCAATATTGGAACATTCTCGAACAAATAACTGTGTTTGCGCATGTATGCTAATCACATTCTGCCTAGGGGGACTGTCCTAGGAAAACTAAGCTTATAAAAGACAGCCAATCCACTCCCGACATGACACCCCACTACCTTGGATCCATGTTACAAAACAGACCAAAACAATGCTTGAACCCAGGGTGGTTTTTCTACTACCATTTTTCTGCTTCTTTATCTTTCACTCTCTTGTAGTCTCTTCCCTTTTATCTAATTTTTTCTCTCCTCATTGAGCCTTTTGGTTATGAGTGAATCTTCAGTTTAATAAAGCATTGAAAACTGTTAGTTGCTTGGTATGGATGCACCTTTATTTGTCGCTATGAATCTCGAATTTGCTTGGGGCCAAAGCCAAAGCCCAAGGGCTCATGGTTTTGGTACCTGACACCTTATTGTACAAAAATACACAAATGAGCTTTATTGTTTATTAGTATTTGTTAAATGGTATTCAAAAAGAGTATCTTCAAGTCTAATTTCTCAGCCCTCATACTGTACATGGAACATTAGAGCAAAAGGTACTATGCATGTGTTAATAGGACATGAGATCAACTGGCAGAGGTTGCAAAGACAATTGAAGTATTCTATCTCTTCTTTGCCTGAGTATCCACAGAAAAGCTAATTTGGCCAGATATGGAGGACATTTTAAGTAGCAGTAAATCCACTTTAGAGTATAAATTCTTCTTATAATATAGACATATTTTAGCAGGAATTAAGAGGAAGAACTGACATTGTGTATTGCTAGAATCAAAGCGCTTGTTAACCAAAGAAACAATGTCCATACCATATTTTTATATCTTACTTTTTCTACTTTACATATTCATTTCCTAGCATGTCTTAAATGTGTTAGTGAATGTTTTATAGAGCAATTTGGATTAAAATTATTTATGGAGCAAACTAATTATCACTTACTATTGCATTAAAATTGTTGTATTATTACTGAAAATTCACTGCAGCAATTGAACTTATTGGCTGGAATCAATGTAGAGAATAGAGTATCCTGTCTCTTGCCCTGTGGAGTACTCTGCAAAAAACACCATTTCAGCTTTCTGATTTTAACAAGAAATTCTATGCTTACTAAATCGGTCACATGTAAAACAACAACAAAATATTTTTACTATAAATTTATATCAGACACTAAGAATCTATTTACAAATTATAAACATAAATTCTATCTAATAAAGAGGCAGATGGCAAAAATTTTTTCTTTTGAGTATGCAGAAATGCAGTTAGGTCAATATGTTGTAGGTGTTGAAAGACCACTGTTCAAGAGAGTGGGCAGATACGGAAGTCTAAATACTGAACCTTCATTAGTAAAGTGCTGTGGGAATTGTGGAGAATCACATGAATGTTTAGGAAAATAAAGTGATAGCCACTTAGAACTAACAATTTTATTACATAGAGGTTTGTCTTAAAAATATGCTAGTCTGCTAATATACAAATCCAGAATAAATTAGACCATTTTTGAGTGATTTCCAACCACAAGATAGATCAGAAGTAAAACGTGGAAACTAAAAATACGTCATTTGGATGGGAAAGAAAGATAAGAGAACCATCTCTTAAAGAACCCTTAAAAAAAAAAAAAAAAAGGAAGATGTTGAGATGTTGAAACAACTTTTTGCAAAATGTTAAAAAAATATAGAACTGATGTTAGTTTATGCCAAAGTGATGTTTTCAGTAGCTTTCAGCAAGAGAGGAAAAGAAAACTAAAATACAGATGAAGAGAACTTCACTTATTCTGAAGTGAAATACATGAGCAGTATGTTTTTAGCTAACAGTGAAAAGAAACAAAACCAAAGTTTATGACTAAGCTAGTTTTTGACTAACACAGGGTGAGTAAGCCAATTCAGACTGGAAAAACACAGCTAATTTGTTTTGAGCATATCAAAAATTTGCTTTCACATCTTGAGAAATATGAACTGTATTCTGACGCTGGGAATATTGCTTCACATTCTAAATGAAATAGAAAAGAGTTTTGAAGCAGAAAACTATGCAGAGATTCAAGTTACATTTTTTTCATACAACAGAAAAGCACATATAGCTGTATGGTGGTGGAAATGGTGCAACCCACGAGAATGTTCAGCAGGAAAAGTAGTGAGAACTGCAGTGATTTGCAGGATTATTTGAAGAATTTGCACATGCCATGAGAGTGTGGCTAATAGGACAAAAGGTATCTAAGGCATTATCATGGTTTAACTTCAGTCAGCAAACTACCATGAGGCCAGTCTTATAGTTCCTCCACCCTCCTCCGACTGAGGGGGAGAAATGAAGGAAAAAGACAATGAAGCTCATAAAATTGAGATAAGAACTATTTGCTAATTGAAACTAAAGGAATATATATACAAATGCTACTAATAAGAAGAAATTCAAATAATATAAAATAAAACATATGATACAATATCATACAATTGTTCACCACCCACTGACCAATGCACAACCAGGTCCTGAGTAGTGAGAGGCAGAGCCAGAGAGCCTGAGAGCAATCACGGTCAGAGCACCACAAAACTAACAGACTCATCAACTCACGAACGAGCCAGCAAAGGATTTAGCAAAGCAGCTAACAAAGCAGCTAGAGAGAGTGTTATCAAGAGTAAAGAGAATGACAGCAAAAGTGTAATGGCCTCTGAACCCACTCCCCACTTATGCCCCAAGCATGACATACTATGAAATGAAATACTCCTTCGGTCAGTTTGGGTCAGCTGTCTGAACTGTGTGTCCCCCAACACTGCTTGTAGTGAGAGAGAGATGGGAACACAGCTGCAGTATCAGAAGCTGAAAAAGACTTTGAATTTGGTGTAAGCACTCCCCAGCATCAGCTAAAAAGACAACTTATCAGTATTTTTCTCAGCATAAATCCAGAAACACAGCTTCATAACAGCCACTGTGAAGAAAGTTAACACTTTTCTGACTAAACCTAGCACAGGGACTTCATTAGTTTGCAGGAATAATTCACAGCAACCATTCCCAACATTTTTCCATAAGCTGAATAGACTACCGGCCTGAAATAAAATAGAATATTTTTTTTGTTTTAAAGATTGGCACAGCTGCATAAATTGATGTAGTGTTAGAAACAATGGTACCAGAAAAATACTAGCAATAAATGGAACAGAGAGAAGATAAAGTTTCTATTAGAAGAGTGTGTGAATTAATGAGATGTAAATCCTTCATTAAAGTGGTTTAAAGAATCAAGGGACGTGGCAGAATGAGGAAGATATGAAAGTTTTCAACATAATGCAGGGCTAACAGAAAACAATCACTTCACTCTTCTACATTTATTAAATTTCTTCTCTCCTTAAGATAAACATTAAAAGATGGACTGAATCAGTTTCCTACTCTAGGCATATCAGGGCAAGAAAAGAATGTTAGCTAAAAGACGGAAATATTGAGGCACTCAATTGTATATGAACTCAATAGATGATATTCTAAGAAATATGCCTACACACAGGATACATAACTAGAAACTACATTTTGGATTATAGAAATGGCACTAAGATTTGTGCATTTATTGCTGGTGGTGTGGTAAAAAAAAAGGGGAAAATGGGGATATTTTTGCAAAGTGACTTGATAAAAAGCTAACCATGTGCATTTTTCATGGATTAATTCCCAGCTGAGAACAAAAGACCACAAAGCTACATGGTCACTCCTCCCCACCTGGTGGAATGTGGGAGAGAAAATACTAGGAAATTTCATGTCCTGAGGCAAGGAGGGATAGCTCACCCATTGTGATCACTGGCACAACAGGCACAAATTTGGGAAGAAAAATCCATTTAATTAATTATCAAAATAATAAATAGTTATCAAATATTTAGTTATCAAAATCAGAGTAAGACAATGAGAGAAAAAAAAATAAAACTTATCTTAAAAACCTTCTCCCTGCCCTCCCTTCCTCCCAGGCTACCTCCTCGCCCCACAGTGGCTCAGAGTCAGGGGTTGGGGTTTCCCATTCAATTCACCACATATTGTCTCTGCTTCTCCTTCCTTCTCAGTATTTCTTCTGTATGAAGAAATAAGTAGAGATAGATGTATAGCATCTGAGTGAATCTTTAATCAAGGGAAACTATTCTACAGAGCTGTTAGACAGAGAAGAGCTTAAATTTTTAATGTGCATTTGCAAAAACTAGAAGTAATAAATCAGATAAGTTACAATGGAACCAAACCAAATTTAGATGAAAATATGCTTAATGAATAAGGAATTTTTGGTTTAAATTCTTACATAGAAAACTTCATTATCTTTTGGGGCTTTTTTGTGGGTGAAATGTATATTACCTGAAAACAACTCCACAATAGTAGCATTGTAAAAAGAGAATTAGCAGAGAAGAAGAGATTACACATTTCAGTAATATTCTTGATTTACCCATGGGCAAGTTGTGGATTGAAAAATCATAGTGTGGTACAGATTTACTCATTGTGGATATCAGTGTTTATGAAAGGCAAGTCATGCTTGACTAACCTGATATCATTCCATGACAAAGTGACCCACTTAGTGGATGAGAGAAAGGCAGTGGATGTTGTCTACTTGGACTTTAGTAAAGCCTTTGACACCATTTACCACAGCATTCTGCTGGAGAAACTGGCTGCTCATGGCTTGGATTGCTGTACTTTTCACTGGGTAAAAAACTGACTGGATGGTTGGGCCCAAAGAGTTGTGGTGAATGGAGTTAAATTCAGTTGGTGTCTGATCACAAGTGGTGTTCCCCAGGGTTCAGTATTGGGGACAGTTCTCTTTAATATCTTTATCAATGGTCTGGATGAGGGGATCAAGTGCACCCTCAATAAGTTTGCGGACAACATCAATCTGGGCAGGAGTCTTGATCTGCTTGAGGGAAAGAAGGCTCTTCAGAGGGATCCGGACAGGTTGGATTGATAAATTGCATGAGGTTGAACATGGTCAAGTGCCAGATGCCGCACTTGGGTCACAACACTAGAGGCTTGGGGAAGAGTGGCTGGAAAGCTGCCTGATGGAAAAAGACCTGGGAGTGTTGGTTGACAGCCATCTGAATATGAGCTGACAGTGTGCCCAGGTAGCCAAGAAGGCCAACAACATCCTGGCCTGCATCAGAATCAATGACCAGCAACACTAGGGAAGTGGTTGTCCCCCTGTACTCAGCTCTGTTGAGGCTGGACCTATGTTCAGTTTTGGGACCCTCACTTCAAGATGGACATTGAAGTGCTGGAGCATGTCCAGAGAAGTGCAACAAATCTGGTGAAGTGTCTACAGAACAACTCTTATGAGGAGCAGCTGAGGGAAATAGACTGGTTCAGTCTGGCGAAAAGGAAGCTCAGGTGAGAAGCTATTGCTCTCCACAACTTCCTGAAAGGAGGTTGTATTGAGGTGGCGGTCAGTGTCTTCTCACCAGTAACAAGATAGAGGATAAGAGGAAATAGCCTCAAGTCGCACCAGGGGATGTTTAGATTGGATATTATTGGATATTGTCCTACAAGGAAGATGGAGGAGTACATGGGGTCCTTTTTACAAGGACCTGTAGTGACAGAACAAGGGGTAATGGGTTTAAATTGAAAGTGGGGAGATTTAGATTAGATATCAGGAAGAAGTTCTTCACAGAGAGGGTGGTGAAACACTGGAGCAGGTTGCCCAGAGAAGCTGTGGAAGCCCCATCCCTGGCAGTGTTCAAGGCCAGGCTGGATGAGGCTTTGAGCAACCTGGTCTAGTGGAAGGTGTCCCTGCCATGGCAGGGGTGTTGGAACTAGATGATCTTTAATTTCCCTTCCAACCCTAACCATTCTATGATTCTATGATTCGAAAAAAAAATCTTCACTGAAAGGGTTGTCAATCACTGCAACAGGCTGCCCGGGAAAGTGGTTTAGCCACCATCCCTATAAGTATATGAGACATGTAGATGTGCGTCATTCTTAGGGACATAGTTTAATGGTGGACATAGCAGTGTAAGTTAACTGACTTGGTGATCTTAAAGGTCTTTTCCACCTAAACAATCCTGATTCTATGATTCTATAAAAATAAGAGATATCTCTTGGGTTTTGGGTTTGAGGTGAACTGTGATTTCCAGATCTACTCCACAATGTGAAACTTAGGAGAATCCAGCTAAGGTTTTACCACAGAGTTGTTAATGGTATAGCCTCATAGAAGTAATTTTTAAGGATAAGATTGCAATTGCTGAGAAAGATGTATGAAATAGAATATATGGTCATTAACATATTAGTCATATGAAAAAGATCATTTCAGAGGGGTCACTGGAAAGCAATGGCCTTTTGAAGAAAAAGAAACTTTTTTTTAATTTATAATATCTGAAAAAAAATAAAAAACCAGATCTATATGTATTACATCTAGTGTCCTATTTTCATTCCCTTGAAATAGCTGGAATACAAACTGGTGCCACTGTTTATTGTTAAATCCATCTTTCTTAAGCATGGAAAATTATTTATGTTTGACATAGTTATGTACAGTCATTGGACAGAGTTTATGGGGCTTGAATTACAATCATTAATGGTTTCCCATCTTTAGTAAAAAAATCTGGTTAAATATAAAATCAAAATAATATTTAAAAAGAAGAAATTAATTGTAGCATCAGACTTGCTTTATTCAGTGCAATTAAACTACAGAATGGGCTTAACAAAATAAAATTACTTTTTGATCATTTGGCCCTAGGCCAAAGACTAGCATCACTTACTATAATACTGATGTTTCAGCAAGAACCACAGATAGGACAGGGTGTTCAGACTATGTCTGTACTAACAAATAATGCAGTGCCAGGCTCTGTATTGCTCCTGTGTGCTGGAGCTCCATGTCTGCTCTGATTAGTTGTTAGAGTGGTCCTGGCCAAGGGCTAGGCCACCTAGCACCCACTAAGGCATATCCTGTGCATTATTCAGGATTCTGCCCAGGGACAAATGCAAACAGGCATTTTGGTCATGGAGTATGCTGGCTCTGAGGGAAAAAGAGAATTTCCCATATGATTTCCTCTAAAAAATTTTATTTAAAACTTTTTTTTTCATTTCTAGGAACCTAGGTATGGCAAAGCCTGTATAATGCTATATTATATTACTGTATTATAGATTACTGTATTAAGATTAGATTAATAATAATGTATTAAATACATTATGTATAACACTGCATAATAGTGAACCCATTGTCCTTTGATAGGGTGAGGTCATTAAGGAAGAAATGAGCAGAAAGTTTTATCACACAAAGGGCAAAAATGGTTCAGTGATAGCTACGTACATAACTATATTAGTTTAAAGTAAAAGGATTTTGTACTAGCTGTATTTCAAGTTAAATGCATATTTGAATTTTTTTTTCTTTTTTTCTGAATGGATAAGCATTCAGTCATTCTTGTGATAATCATTTATTATCCAAAACTGTCTTCAATATAAGTTCATTAATAATAAGGCCAAATGAACTATCGTAATTGTCATATATGACATTCTGTTAAACACAGGACAGAGTTTTATGTCGATTTGGACATAAGATTTTACACGAAGTTTTGAAGAAGAACAGCTTTCTCTGGTGAACACACAGGAAACAGATATTGGATAATTCTGCACAGCTGGTAGGTCATTCTATTTTGCTTGCAGTGCTCACTTAAGCTCATAATACTGTAATCTGTTTCTTCAAAATTCTTGCTTTGTCTGGCCGTCTGATCAGTCAATCTTTTGTTTAACCACCCCCTTGAAATTATATGTTACTAAGAAAGCAGGTAGCTGACAATCACAGTAAAGGTGTTGGATTCTCTAAAATAAATGCAAATGCCTTTCCAATAAAATTCAGCCTATGTCAATTAAGATATTTCTGCACAGTCCAGTGTCTACATTTGTAAAACAGCTGGAAAAGGAGTATGGCTAAATGACTCTGGTTTACAATTGTATTACTTTCTCTAACATTGGATTTTTTCTTGTTTCTAGAGCAATTACTCGGACCCCACACTTTTCCCTTCTACTGTTTATTTTTCCTTCACATGAGCCAAATATATTTATCTGCCTTGCTGTTATACCAAGCCTATGTACTGTAGCTTTAGAATTATCTTTGTCTTTAATGTGTAATTTCTTTTTCAGTCAAGTGGAATAATTAGTTCCTTTTCTTCAACAGATGAAGCTTGTCTCATCTTCACTGCTTTATAATGGAGCTCTCTCTAGCTGAAAATGCCTTTTTGACTGATGTAAGGGTCCTTGGGTTTTCCACAGCTCTGGAGGAACACATAATATCAAGATTTCTCACCTCACTGAATACAAGGGATTTTTATTTCCTGACAATGGTATTCTAGAGATCTTAAAAATTAATACATTCTTACTACATATCAGTAGAAACTTTAACTTGGAATATTCATAGAATGGTTTCAGCTGGGATTGGCAAGAGTATAAAATTTAGTTTCATTCTGTCACTACTGATTCCTATCATTCCTTCCTTATTCTCACAAATTACATTATGGTGCTTGCACTTTGAAGAGGATGTCACTCATACATATCATCCCATTTAAATGTTATACATATTAGTTGGATAAAATACTGCAGAATTTCATTAGAAGTGAAGAATGTAGTTTTAGATTCAGCAAGGATTGTTGTTGAAAATCTGTGTTACTGTGGAATTAATTTTCATGCCAGAACAGTTACTGTAATAAAAAGTCCCACTCAAACAAGTACAGATTTGGTGAATCTTGTTTGAATCTGATCTGCATCAACTTGTTTTTTCAGGAAAGGAAAAGGATGTTTCAGCTTTACTGTAACCAAATTAAATTTAGGATCTTCAAATAGATAAAGATGAAACAAATGTCTGAATTTCAAAGTTATGGTGCTAGCATATGCTCTATGCAGATGAAAAACTTGATAACAAATTCTAATAAATGAAGAAAATGCTAGTACTATCTTAGCGATGTCTTTCACAATACCGTGGAATTGGAAAAAGGTATTAGAGAAAATGTGGAATCTGTTAAATTCTATATAACTTCATTATATTGCAAGAATTTTCCTTTTTTTTGTTTTTTGTTTCACACGCACCCCACCCCACCCCCATGCCTACAGTGTTAATAGTATGCAATCAGCCAAAAACAAGGAAAAAAATGCAAAATTGAAACTGACAAAGTGGGATTAAAAAAAAAAAACCAACCAACCAAAAAACCCCATACATGCAAATTAAAGGCAAAGATTGCTATTTGCAAATTCAGAGACAGATTTGTTCTCTCAGGAAAAAAAAAATACAAAAAACCAAACAAACGAAAAACAAGAACCAAACCCTCACAAAGCAAACCTCAGAATGAACTAAACTGAAGTAAATTTAGGGATACGACCTTCAATATACCTGTTATTAATTCAACTCTTAAAGTAAATATAAGAAACCTCAGTAAAGGAAAAATATCAAGTATACTTCTGAAGTAAAAGAACATAATTTTCAAATCAATGTGAGTTCTGAATGACATTGACCGCATTTTCAAACATTCCAACACCCCTATATTCATAGGAAACTTACTTGTTTAATATTTACTCAAACTACATTTTAAATTCTGCAATCATAGTTTCAATTTATCAACAAAGAGATGGAATGCAATAGACCATGGGAGATATTAATTAAAAGCCATCTCGTAACTGTATGCTGAAAAGTGTAAGGCAGACGCTACTTTCCCAAAGGCAGACGGAGGATTTATTTACAATTCAGTTATGGACAGGTGCCCAGATTTTAGCTTATCTATCATTTGCTACATGCTGAGTTTGTCACATACAAGCTGCCATTACTAATAGTTTGGGACAGAGCCATGGAATTTCAAGTACTGCATATTTCAGGTCAGAGCACTGTCTAGTTAGTGTCATCTGAAATACATCCACCCTTCCTCTGCTTAATAAAACCTGCTGGTGACCACCATTGGTTTACTTCTATTTGCTCTATTTTGTTGTATGCTAAAAGTAATTTTTGCCTATGCTGTAGAAACACAGCTCTATTTGTTTTCTAAAATCCTTTAATTTCTAGTATGTTTGTAATTTCATTTTCAACATTATTCTTTACACATACTATCCAGGTTACACATACTATACAGTATGAAATTCCGCAGATGGCAGAAAAAATAGCTTTCATTTGAAATAACCCAACTTGTTCAGAAAAAACTCTGCTTTACATTCAGAATGAAATCTTTTGAAATAAGTTAGAGCACATCTAGTTTTTTGTCTTTTCATGTGTACTGCACAGAACTGAAAGAACACTGCAATGGATCATTGCAAGGAGGATTGGATTTTACAAATAATGTGTTCTACCAAACACTCAGAATTTCCATTTGAACTTTAAGGTCAGTCAATTGCTGGCTTGTTTAGAAAGTACAGGTCTAGTAATATTGTAGTGACAATTTCAGCATGGGAGATGGAATTTAGATACTTTTATCTGCAAAACCACTTTTGTTTGTTTGTTTGTTTGTGAAGGAGCATTCCTAAAGCCATAACATTATACTTGAGAACTGAGATAATTACTTTTATAACTTTTTTTCATTATTATTTTTTTTAATAGTAATTTGGTTCCATTTGAATCTGTCAGATTTGAAAGCCTAGGGCTGGGAGTCTAAAGACTGAGCATAGTTTCAAGTATTTTCATAGACATTTGTTTTAAGCCTTTATCTATCATTTTATTTAGAAGACTAGGAGGAGCAAATGCTCATATAAACTAGTAAGTGGAATAATTCAGTAAAAGAGTATTAACAACCCTGACTAAAACAAAGGACATCTTGCATGCCAAGAACTTTTAATTTACCAAAAATTGGAAATTTTGAGTGAAGCTTCCAAATAATATTTTATTTTTATTTTTTTACTGTCATGTATAAAAACATATCCATACCCAGTTTTATCTTAAAAGTATTTGAGAGCCCAAATTGTGCCCTGTTTTCTGAGATTCAATACTACCAAAAACCTGCAGCTTATCTTTGCACTGACTGCAATATGCATGTATAAATTGTAAGTGCTGAACAGGATGTACCTATTAATTGTTTCCATATGACTGTGGAAGGATTTAGAACTCTTGGAACTTCTTTTTTTAATTAATTTAATTAATTTTAATTAAGTAATTACTTTAAGCTCAATTTTTTAACCAGTCAGAAAATAAAACATGGCTAAGAAATGTATGCTTACTTTTATAAAATAGGTTTTATCATAGTACATTGTGAAATTACCTCTCTGTCACATCTTAGGATATCTTGTACATACATACATTGACTAATAGATATGACACAAGACTCATGAAAGACTTGATGGGTGGTTTTATAATCATAGAATCTTCTAGGTTGGAAAAGAGCTTTGAGATCCTCAAGTCCAACCATTAGCCTAACACTGACATGTCCAACAATAAACCATGTCCCTAAGCACCTTGTCCACACATCTGTTAAATACCTCTGGGGATGGTGACTCAGCCACAAACCTGGGCAGCCCATTCCCTGATTAACCCTTTCAGGGAACTTATTTTTCTTATTATCCAACCTAAAACTGCCGTGGTGATACTTGAAGCCATTTCTTCTTTTCCTATTGCTTGTTACTTGAGAAAAGAGACTGACACCCACCTTGCTACAACCTCCTTTCAGGTAGCTGTAGAGAGCTATGAGGTCTCCCCTGAGTCTCCTTTTCTCCAGGCTAAATAATCCCAGTTCCCTCAACCACTCCTCCAGACCCTTCCCCAGCTCCATTGCCCTTGTCTGGACATGCTCCAGCACCTCAATGTCTTTCTTCTAGTGAGGGGCCTAAAACTGAACACAGTATTCAAGGTGTGGTCTCACCAGTGCTGAGTACAAGGAGACAACCTCTTCCCTAGTCCTGCTGGCCACACTGCTCCTGATGCAGGCCAGGATGCCATTGGCCTTCTTGGCTACTTGGGCACATTGCTGGCTTATATCCAGCCAGCTATTGGCCAACACCCCCAGGTCCTTTTCCACCAAACAGCTTTCCAGCCACTCTTGCCCAAGCCTGTATCGTTGCATGGGGTTGTTGTGACCCAAGTGCAGGACCCAGCACTTGGATTTGTTGAATGTAATGCAGTTGACATCAGCTCATAGATCTAGCCTGTCCAGATCCTCCAGCAGAGCCTTTCTACCCTCAAGCAGATCAACACTACTGCCCTACTTGGTTTTGTCTGCAAACTTACTGATGGTGCACTTGATCCCCTCATAGAGATCATTGATAAAGATATCAAACAGAACTGTCCCCAGTACTGAGCCCTGGGGAACACCATTTGTGATCAGCTGCCAACTAGATTTAACTCCATTCACCACCACTCTTTGGTCTCAATCACCCAGCCAGGTTTTTACACAGTGAAGAGTGCATCCAAGCAGGCCATGAGCAGACTTTCTCCAGGAGAATGCTATGGGAAATGGTGTCAAAAGCTTTACTAAAGCCTAGGTAGATAACATCTAGAGCCTTGCCCTCATCTACTAGGTGGGTCATCTTTTCATAGAAGGAGATCAGGTTTGTCAAGAAAGGCCTGCCTTTCATAAACACATGCTGACTGAGCCTGATTGCCTGGTTGTCCTGTACATGCCAGGTGATGTCACTCAAGATGATCTCCTCCATGACCTTCCCTGGCACTGAGGTCAGACTGACAGGCCTGTATCTCCTCAGATCCTCCTTCTGGCCCTTCTTGTAGATGCATGTCATTCACTAACCTACAGTCAATTGGGACCTCCCTAATTAGCCAGGACTGTTGGGAAGTGGTTTGGTGATCACTCTGTCCAGCTCCCTCAATACCCTTGGGTGGATCCCGTCTGGTCCCATAGACTTGTGGGTGCCTAAGTTTTGTTATCCTAGTGCATCTAAATTTGTAGATGCTTATTCTAAGACAGCTAAATATAACCTTTATCAGGAGACTAAAAGGGCTTACACATACATGAATGTCTGATTTTGTTGAGAAACAGGGTCTATAAGAGCCTAAGCCACAGTGGCTGAATGAAATACTGGCTTAACATTGTTAATAACTGAATTATATTGGCAGCCAAGAATTTTGTTGAAGCCATTGTGCTATGCAGTGATTCTGTTATTAAGCTTTGGTCAGTGTTGTCACACAAAAAAACTGTCTTTTTTTTAGTATATCTGAAACTCCAGGGATTGATAAGCAGCTGCATGGTTTATTTCCATTTTTAGTGTTGATATTGTGTGTATTTAAATAATTAATTGATTATTTAATATATTTTATTAGCATTAAAAGAATGTTATTACAAACATATGCAATATGTAGGTTCTTTGATAGAATTGTAACATCTATCCAGATACTGTGCTAACGTGTAGTGACAATAAAAATTATGTTCCTCAGCATGGATGATTTTGTCTGGATGAAGCTGAATTTTAATTTTCTTATGGTCTTGTCAGTGATTAAATACTACCAGAAGTGCCTGAGGAACCATTAGGGATTAAAATAAACTTGTCTTGCACACACACACATACACACAAGACATACTACCCTGTTGTCTTACTATGAGCCATCATATGAGTATTTTAGACTTACTGTCCTACTAATAAGGCTGTTTGTTATGTTGCAGGTTTAGGAAAACATCCTTGGGCATTCTGTGGTGGGTTAGCCTTGACCAACAGCCTAATTCCCACTCAGGTACTGGTTCTCTCAACTCCTTCAGCAGGATGGGGTGGAGAGAAAACATAATAGGGACAAGAGTGCTTGTGAGTTGAGATAAAGACGGGGCGATAACTTACCAATTGCAATTGTGGGCAACAGAACTCAACTTGGGTAAAATTTACTGCTAATTAGAATAAAAATGTAATTATTAGTTTGGGTAGCAGGAAAGGAAATAATCCCTTAAAAGAACATCTTTCCTCACCCTTTTACTAGCTTTAAGTTCACTTCTTCACTCCAGATTCCTCTACCACCCTCTCAAATGGGGTCTTCAGTCAGTCCATAACTGACTGCTGCTCTTTCCATCTCACACTTTTCCCTGCTCCACCTCCTCCAGGAGTTGTAAGGGAATGTCTCCTCTGGCCTAGAAGGACTCTCTGCCAAGCAGCAATTTGCTCTTTCTTAAATATGGTCTCCTCTAGGAGCCACCACCTTGGCTGCAGGGCTCAGTTGTGCCCTGAAATGGGTCAGTTGAAGCTGGCTGGAACTGGGTGTGTCCAGCACAAGGCAACCCCAGGCTCTTCTCACAGGGTCCACCCTGCAGACACCACTGCTGACAGCACTTGGCACCTGCACCCAGTACACACTTATAGCATGAAGTTACTTATAGAAGAAATTTTTATGTAAGTTGTTCTTGACTTCTGTTTGTACTTATCTAAATGACCTTGATAACTTGATCCCACATCTAAGTGTCACCCACTTCCACAGGCTTTTCCAAAATCAGTCTTTTGAAATTTTTTAGTGGCTAGAAACCTAAAATATGTAAACAATATATCAATGTATAACTTCCATATCATATATATCATAATAAAAAATAAAGTACCAGATAATAAAAGTGAGTTCTATATCATCATTTTATAGTTTATTATAAAAAGGTATGCTGATAAAAAATAGCAGATGATATAAGAAACTACTGTCAGAAGAAAAAGCAGAGCTGGTCTCCTTCACAATGCTCAGACCTATGTTTTACGCAATAATACAAAATTATTAATTAGATTTATTCTACATTGAAGCATCCTGCTTAAACAACTTCACTCCAAGCCCATTTGAGTGAATTGCAGACAACAGAGTGCAAGATTTTAAAACCAGTCAAATGTTTCCACATTTGAAAAGAAAGTAGTTCACTTTTCACTTGCTATTCTGAAGCATTATACATTGAATTTCAACAGACTGAATTGAACTAAATCCCTTTCTCATCTTCAGTTGAAGTGTTGCATAGGCTGATCTCTCCACTAAATAGCTGGAATTTACATATTCCTCTAAAACATTTTATTAGACTCATTAAAATAATAAGCCCTGATAAATTCAGAGTAAGACTGCAGTCTAATCATTGATAACCTCCTCCTGAACTTCACAACTTAAAGCTATTAAAGTGTAATAACTACTGAACATGCTCAGAGAGCCTTGGATCCTCCCCTAGAAGATGTTGAGGGAAACTAAATCAGCAGATGTTAGATTTTCATCTTCATGCTTGGCTGCTGTCTAAACAATCCCTACATAAAATGGGATTTTCCAGCCAGGTGGCTACCGGTAACAGTTGGTCTCACAGGCCCTCTAAAGTCAGAACTTAGAGCAATCAATTAAGACAGTTCTTCACTATGTTTTATAACAGTCTTGTGACTGGATTATAACTGTGTTATCAGTGAAGGTTCTTTATATTGCATTTATTGCTTATCCTGAAGTTGAAACTGCTGTGAAGAAACTGTTTTATTGAAATGTTAATACCTATTTTACTTTCCATCATAGGGACTGGGCAGTAGGTAATATAATTGCCAGTGTTGTTGGGTTTGCCAAGGAAGCAGAAATCCAAAATACCTAGCAACTCATTCGTGAAGACAACTCAAGGCTGTTTTTGGAAAAGAGACATTTGAAGACAAGACACTTGTTAGTTTCAAGAAACATTTCACATCGATGCAAAAATAGAGACTTAGTTATATTGTCAAAGAATGACATTATAGCAGATATAATCTAAAAATTTTCATTAATAGAAAAGTTACATATTTTATATAATTTTACTGCTGTAAAATGGCTACTTATAGTACTTACCTGTTCTCACTAAAAAAGGCAAGCACAAGAAGGTAAACTGATTTGACTTTTATTTTCCTTTTCTTTGCAGTCAAGTACAGTAAAATGAAAAAAATACAATAAAAAGAAATTAATTCCACTGTCTTCACACAAGAGGTGTAGCAGGAACAGCAAAACTCTAATCCCTTAAAACCAGAAACAATACACATGTGAACAGACATTTCAAAATGCTTTACATCTGGATGACAAACACAGCATTTTACTTTTTAAAAACCCTGACTTGCTTAGAAGAAATAATTTAACAAAACCTTTTTTTTTTTCTTTTTTTAAGTATATTGGTAGATGAGAAAGGTAAAAGAAAGGAGCATAAAAGCAGAAGGACACACCACAGTCTTTATGAAAATTAAGGATCAGATTACCACAACCAGTTAAATGCTAACGTAGATTTCTAAACCCTATAGCTTTCTCTAAAAATATGTTATCTTCCTCAGGCAGAACAGTAGCTGATGTCAGCTGAGTAAATTTTTTTTTTATTTTTTTTTTCTTTCCTCTAGTCTGGAACCTAGAAGACAAACATATTTAGGTCTTCATCTTTATAACTGTATGATATCTAAAGAGTCATGAAAATTTACACAGAAAATGGTCAACGTTACTATCATGAAAGACTGATTTGAAAGGTTCATGATTATTACCTCCTCCTCTCCTCAAAAGAAGTCTTATCTCTGAGATTGTGAGACAGAGTTTGCATCAGGGCATTATGTGGCACGCTGGTTTTCAGTTTGTTCTCTAAGGAACTAGAGAAATGTACAAAATACACAAAATCAGTGAAAGTCTCAAGTTTTAGCTCTACTAAACCTGAGATTGGTCCAATAGAAAGTTCAATAAACATTGAAAAATACTTACTGAGATGGGTTCTTCAACTATAGTACTATCAAGCAAAATTAAGTCAAAATTTGAGTGTCTCTTTCCTGAGAACAGTCTTGTAATTAAAAAAAAAAAAACAAAAACAAAAAAAGGACAAAAAAAAGTTTACTTGATTTTCGTTTATTAGAACTGCTTCTGATATGTATTAACACAGATGTTCAGCTTGATAGTGTTAAAATATGAACTTAACGATTGAGAAACAGAACAGATCATTAACTTAGGAGTTTATTTACCCAGATAAATATAAGTAGATATTTTTTTCTCCCCGATGGAAGTACTTACTAATTTTTAGTGCACTGGTTTTCTAACATTTCGTAATTAGCCTTTAACAAGCCCAGCTCCTCCCTTCCCATACCCAGGTACTAATAGAGATTGTTTTAAAATTATATTAAGGAAAAAATTAAATAGTTCTAAGTTCTTTATATGTAACAAGAAACATAGTTTATTTCCTTCTTTCCCCTGCCCCTTTACATCTTAGTACTGAACCTTATCAATCTATTCACTCCAGATAATTTTTCTAATTTATTTCCTCCAGTGTGAAGATTTTTTATTCAATGCTAGCATCAACCGTATAGAAAATTTAATTTACAAGGCAATCCAAAACAGCTACGCAAGATATATGAATTAAATCCTCTAGTCTGAAGTCATGGCTGAATGCATGTGTTGTTGTGGTATATACTGAAGCAACCCAGAAATACTAACAATACTACTGCTAATTACTTAAAACAGCAGAAAATAGAAAATATGATACAGTATCTCACTACCCATGGACCAACACAACCAGATTCCAAAACAGCAAGCTAAATCCAAGCAGAGACAAAACCACAATCCCAAGCCCAAAAGCGGAGAGAAAAAAAACAACCCTGAGCCCAAAAGCATAGAGAAACACACCTCTCTGAGCCCAAAAACCTGAGAGCAGGGAGAAATAATGTTCCAACCTCCCAGCAAATCTACCTTAAAAAGCAAGTCTTTCTCTGCTAACAGCCTGCCCAGAAGTGAGCAAGAAGAGCTATCAGCAATGCTATCTACTACCCCAAACACCTAAACACTCCCCACTCCTTCTGAATCACCTTTTGTGCATTGAAACTCCTGCAAACCCACACCTTGCAGACTACTGCAAACTGCTGCAAACTGACCACTGACCACCATGATACCATTCATGTATCATGGAAGCCGGTACTGTTTAACATCTGCGTTAGTGACATGGATGATGGCACCCTCAGCAAGTTTGCTGATGACACCAAGCTGTGTGGTGTGGTCGACACACTGGAGGGAAGGGAGGCCATTCACAAGGACCTTGACAGGCTGGAGAGGTGGGCCTCTGCCAACTTCATGAAGTTCAAAAAGGCCAAGAGCAAGGTCCTGCACCTGGGTCAAGGCAATCCCAAATACAAGTATAGGCTGGGTGAAAATGGATAGAAAGCAGCCCTGAGGAGAAGGACTTGGGGGTACTGGTGAATGAAAAGCTGGACATGAACTGGCAGTGTACGTCTGGCAGCCCAGAAAGCCAACCATATCCTGGGCAGTGTCCAGAGAAGCGTGGCCAGCCAGCAGGTCAAGGGAGGGGATTCTCCCCCTCTACTCCGCTCTCGTGAGACCCCACCTGGAGTACTGTATCCAGCTGTGGAAACCCTCAACATGAGAAGGATATTGACCTGTTGGAATGAGTCCACAATAGGCCACAAAGATGATCAGAGGTCTGGACCACCTCTCCTATGAAGAAAGGCTGAGAGAGTTGGGCTTGTTCAGCCTGGAGAAGAGAAGGCTCGGGGGAGACATTACTGCAGCCTTCCAGTACCTGAAGGGGGGCTACAAGGAAGGTGGGGGGGACTTTTTACAAGGGCCTGTAGTGACAGGACAAGGGGTAATGGGTTTAAACTGAAAGCAGGGAGATTTAGATTAGATATGAGGAAGAAATTCTTCACAGAGAGGGTGGTGAGGCACTGGCACAGGTTGCCCAGAGAAGCTGTGGATGCCCCATCCCTGGAAGTGTTCAAGGCCAGGCTGGATGAGGCTTTGAGCAACCTGGTCTAGTGGAGGGTGTCCCTGCCCATGGCAGGGGTGTTGGAACTAAATGATCTTTAAGGTCCCTTCCAACCCAAAGCATTATATCATTCTATGATTCTATGAATGAAACAAGATTCTATGGGCTGTCCAGCTCTCCATGGGAGAGCAGCTTATCCCTGCCTGAAACCACCACAACAGAGTAACACCTTAATGTGAGATCTTTGGTTTTGAAAAGAGTTGTGTTAACATACATGGGACTGCTGTTTTTATGTATGGAGCATGTGTTACAGAAATACAGGAACACAAAATACCTTGTATTATTTAAAATTAAGATTTTACCATCAGCTGACAAAACCACCTATGCGACTCAGTCTCTGAACACTAGCTAATGTTATTCAGAAAGATGAGTAACCTGAATGTCCTAAATTTCATTGCTTTAAGGCTCTGCAACAGGATCTATGAAACTGAGACAGGCGCCTACATTCCCTGTAGTAACTTCAGGGATTGAAGCATCTCATTATTGAATTCATAGCACACAGCACTGCCTAAACAAGGAAGAGCTGAGGGAATAAATGCATCTTAAATCCCAAACTCAGGGTATTCATTTATTTTTAAGTGACATTTCTGAAATCTGTTCCCACTGGATGGCTACCACAACACCAAGTCTATAATCAGACAAGCAACTGTGCCTAATTGTCAGAAACTGGAAAGATATAACCTTCTACAGTTTGCATTTTTCCCAACCCAGAAATACATATTCAATCATCTCAGGATCATGAAAAAACATTGCTACAGAGACATGTAAGAGGATTTCCATATATAGCCTTGAGCACTAAGGTTGTAATTTCTCTTTCTTTCTCTAAGAATGACATCAGAAATGCAACCTACATTTCTAAAGTGATCTGGGAGTATTTCCAGGGAGAGAAAAATAAAACCAAGAGAGAAAAGAGACAAAAAGAGGCCAGAGGAATAACAGAGAGAGGCGGGAAACGAATGTAAAACCTGATAAGCAGGACAGAGTAGAAAGATGGGAAGACAAATAAAATTTTAGAATGTTACGCCTCTACAACAGTAAGAGGTGAATAAAAGGATTAATATTATTGTAGAGAATTTACAAATATTCAGAAATTTGCATTTTAAGGTAACAGTAGTATTTGACTTATTTGTCAGCTGCAACAACAACAGAAATCTGAAAGTTACTGTAAAATTCCTATGATTTCCAAGCTTTAACAGGCTGTGCATTAGGTCTGCACTTTCCTTATGGTGCATTTTTAAGACTCTCAGTAGCTCCCTGGTACTCTGTTCCCAAATGGAACCATAAAGCCACAGTCATATATTCCTTAAAATCCTCCTAATGGCTCATTTTCATCGTGTTGTTTCAAGAATATTTGCAAACAGTAGCAAATTCTACTAAAAATAGTAGTAGTATTTTTTTTTTTTTAATTGTAATTGTCAGGTAGAGGACAAATACAATTTTAACTTTACTGACACTGGACTACTAGATACTTTTGATTTCTGTGTCATCAATATAAAACATGGTTACAGATGGAGAGAAAGTTCATTCAAGGAGGACAAAGGTAAGAATTTAACAGCAGTAGACTGACAGCTAGCCAAGAGCTTGAGATGGAAACAATGTCTATAACTTGTCTCCCAGTAAAGAAAGCATGTTTTATGATGTGATGGACTTTAATGAGCATAGGTAAGATGATAGGACAGTTGACTGAGAATTTAAAGCGGTTGTAAATTTTTTATTTAATTTTTTAATATATTTCACTTTAAGTTGCTACTTATGTGTAACATTCTGTTATATACACAAGTTTATGGGACTGGATGGGATCCACCCAAGGGTACTGAGGGAGCTTGACAAAGTGCTCACTAGGCCACTTTCCATCATTTATCAGCAGTTCCATCTAACCAGAGAAGTCCCAGTTAACTGGCAGTTAGAAAATGTGATACACATCTACAAGAAGGGCTGGAAGGAGGATCTGAGGAACTGCAGGCCTGTCAGCCTCACAGCAGTGCTGGGGAAGGTTATGAAGCAGGTCATCTTGAGTGACATCACATGGCCTGTACACAACATCCAGGCAATCAGTCCCAGTCAGCATGGGTTTCTGAAAGGCAGGTGCTGCTTGACAAACTTGATGTCCTTCTACGGCAAGGTTACCTGCTTAGTGGATGAGAGAAAGGCAGTGCATGTAGTCTAGCTAGACTTTAATAAAACCTTTGACACTGTTTCCCACAGCACTCTCCTGGAGAAACTGGCTGCTCAAGGCCTGGATGGATGTACTCTTTGTTGGCTACATGACTGGACGGCGGGCCCAAAGAGTTGTAGTGAATGGAGTTAAATCCAGTTGGTGGCCAGTCACAAGTGGTGTTCCCCAGGGCTCAGGACTGGAGTCAGTTCTCTTTAACATCTTTATCAGTGATCTGGACAAGGGGATTGAGTGCAATCTCAGTAAATTTGTAGACGACATGAATTTAGGCAAGAGTGCTGATCTGCTTGAGGGTAGGAAGGCTCTTCCAAGATACCTGGACAGTCTCTAGACAATCAAAACACTCCTTGACATGCTGCCTCTGACATACTACCCCATGGCCTCTCCTTCCTTGCCTGTCCCTTCTGAAGAGTTTATAGCTGTCCACTGTGGCACTCCAGTTGTGCGATTCATCCCACCATTTTTCCATGATGGCAACCACGTAATAGTTTCCCCTCTGAACAATGGCTTCCAGCTCCTCCTGTTTGCTGCCCATGCTGTATGCATTGTTGTAGATGCACTTCAGCTGGTCTTCTGATCCTGCCACCTTTTTCTGGGAGAAGGCCTAATTCTTATGTGACTGCTCTTAGGTGCTTCCCTGATTACTAGCACAACAACCACCCCTGCTTCCTTGCTGTTGCATGAGTCTCCAGCCCTACATCCACTGAGATGGCTGACTGAAGGGCCTCGTCAGCACACTGACCCTCAAAGTCTGGCATGACCGCCAGGCTTGCCTCTAGAAAGATTGGTTTTATCCCTTTCCCCTATCTTATTATAAATGTAGAAAAATGAGAAAAATAAAAGACTATCACAATCTGGATTCTGCTGGTAATAAGGACAGAAAAAAGCCATGAACAAATGCTCACACTACACAGTGTTTATTTTTCTTTAGGATGCATAGAAACACTCAAGGTCATTGCTTCATGGTACTTGGTGTAATGGAAACTTGCAAAAAAAGTTGGTGAAAAGGGAAAAGTAAACTGGAAAAATGGTGTAAGAAGAAAGCAGATGGAACTTGTGACATCAATGAAGGATCAAGCAGGAATAAATGCTGAGAAAAAGATAAATATATTGATCAAGAGGACAGAAAAAGATGGAAGTGCAAATCATATAGATGAAATTATACTGGATGATTAAAGACTGGAGAAACTTATAGGAATGTTAAAAAAAAAAAAAAAAAAAAAAAAAAAAAAAAGCCAGAAGGGATAAAGACATAAAGCTGCTTGAACAAGTCAATGAAAGATCTTTAAATCTGGCTAGAATTCTCAACCATCCTACTGTTTTCCTTGGCACAGAGTCACAAAACTTTTCTTCTAGAGCTTAACATGTTATTCTAATGTGTCATCTCATCCCGAATCAGAGGGAACTTGAAGCTTCCTCTCATAGAGTCTTCAGTGGCCAATTTATTTTAATTAATTAAAAAAAAAAAGTATGTGTGGAATATTGTCTGATAGGAACAAGAGAGGGCAAAAGGGAAGAAGTGGCTGTAGAAAGCAGAAGATTGTCAATTAGAATAACATTTTCCTGACTAATGTCAACATTTAGTGATACAGATATTGATGGTATACCTAAATGCTGTTGGATTTGCATGAACTGCAGTTCCAATTATTTGTTTCTCTCTGCTAATACATGGTCCAATCATTATTACATATTCTTTATAATTATCTCCTTTAACCATTTGATCAGCTGTGTCCCACTATTTGTGCTAGAAATACCTCACTGTGATAAAATATTCCTTTAAGTCTCATTCTTTAAAGGCAACCTGTCAAAATGGCTTCTGTTTTATTAGTATTGCCTTTGGTAGGTGCTGTATATAGTATTTCTGTTCTTTACTTGGAAGTGCATAGGAATGCATTTTAGTCAAGTAAACAAAAAAGAGGTTCACCTTGACTTTTCTGCTATCGTGGTGCTTCAGTCATAAAACTAAATGTAATTCAAATTAAACCACCCTCAATTAGAGTAAATGGGGAGGTAAATGATGATATTGTAAAAGAGAATATCCATTACACTAAAAAAAAGTGTAGATGACCTACTTTGTACCAGTGTGTGGAGTAACTGCCAAAGCTGTATAAAGAATTAGATTTTTTTAGTTATGTTCAATTTTGCAATTCAGAATGTGCAAGCTTTATCTTAATGAAGTTGGCTGAGACACTTCATCTAGAAAGAAATATAGTTAAGCCAGGTCCTTTTCACCAACATTACATTTCTACCTTCTTCCCAGGACAAACAAGAAATAGTACTAAATAAGATAATAATAAGGCTGCAAATACTATAGATTCACAATTATAATTGTTAAACCAATACAGGGTTGTAATTCCATATTAAGTTCATGACACTAAGTTACTTGCTTGTTGTGAGTATTTTAAAATCTTGCAATTACAAAATCACCATTTCTGGTTTATTGGTATGGTCCTTGCTGATAGTTACAACCTTTCTTTCCTTAAATAGCGGTTTAAAAGGTTTAAATTATTTAGCATTTTCTTGTTAAAACTTCTGTCTGGCAAGTCTAGAAGAGAACTGATGGAGTCACAATTTGACAGTCCCCTAAGCTATGGGAGTAGAGATGCTTTTTATCATGCTTTTCCCAACAGAATCAATTACCAGTGACACTTTTTCTTTTAGAAAAATACAGAAAGCCACCTCAAATGCCAGCAATATTTTAACAGAAAAATCTAGATTATTGCTCGTCCTGTCATCCTTCCTTTACATTTAATGAAAACATATAATCCATCAGGAGAGGAAAGAACATGGTGTTTATCACTAATAGGTGCTGATACTTTTGTATGTCAAACATCCCAGTCACGTTAATCTTTTACAATACTGGTGACAACTGTTCAAAATCTAACATCAGAGCAAGTGTTTGAAAGTATTAAATAGGGTAAAAGATTTAAAATGTCATTTACTTTGTTGATGAAATATGATTTGTCTGTTAAATCAAAAGAGTTTCTGTATAGAATGATTTCTCATCCAAGACCTCATCAATGCTGTCTTAACTATACTATGACAGTGCTCAGAGTTATTCAGCAATGGAGTAAATATTTTGGGTTAAATCCTTGATTCACAAAAAAGCATAGCAAATAGTGTGGATAACTAAACATATTTTAAATTGACCTAGTCCACGCTGTTCAACACTAAATAGACATTGAGGATACTGACAAACTATTATAAATATTAATGAATTTTTATCTTAATCATTAGCATATTCATGCTTCTATTTATATTTATTTCAAAGTTTAATTTATTTTTACACAGCTGGTGCAGATGTTTGTTAGATAAAAATATTGTAGAGTAGCACAAGTTTTAAAACATATTAGGTGAAGAAAGCCTTAGTGATGAAAGAAATCAGACATTACAATTGATCTGTACATTTTGCTAAATTTTTAGAGCAATACATGTATTCATGAAGTTAATAAATAAAAATTAAATTACATATTTTGCAAATGTATCAGAAAGATTTAATTCTTTTAATTAAGAAATAAGGAGGGGGTTGATTGTTTTGGAGGTGGATATATATACAAAGAGATGCAGATACACATATAAACATTGGAATGAAAAGAAAATTAGTAAGTAGCCATGAACCTAAGTAAAACAGTACAGTAGAGAAACAAAAAATACTCAATTTTTGAAGATGATCAGAAAGTTTTCTTTCTATAGGGATTCATAGAAATATGTGTCACAGAAGTTCAAAGCTAACTACAAATTTGAACCTAAATTATTTTTTCCATATTTTTATTGTGCAGTAAAATATATTATGAGCTCCAGATAGGCATTGATGTTCTGACCACACTCAGAAATAAATGTCTGTGAATTATATAAAAATGGGACAGGTATACAATAATATTTCCCTCAGCATATCTTCCAAGCTTCCAGTTATCTGTGCTATTATAACACAATAAAATTTCATGTCCAGTCTAAGAGATCACAGATCTAGATATTTGTATTTTTTTACATAACAAAAAATTTGCACTGAAAAACCAGTGTAAAGATAATCTGTGGTTCTTCTGTGCTGGTTATTACTGTTATCGAATATTATTCTGCTAATAACTGTTAATAATTCTGATCAAGAAATCCAAATGTTTTTACACAATTCATCCAGTATATGTTCGGGGTTGTATTAGATAACCATTATAGGTTTATGTTGGGGTTGGACCAGATGACCTTTAAGGTCCCTTCCAACCCAAGCCATTCTATGATTCCATGTTTTAAATACTATTATAGAGTCTGTGAAAGAAGATTATAAGGTTATTTTTTCTTTCAAATACCTATGGGGTTTTTTTCATTTATCAAGGATACACACTTGTCTTAGCTTAATTTGCTAAAAATAAACAAAACCAACCTTGGATTATTTTTTTTTTTAATATCATTTCAATGAAATGCATAAAATACAAGTCTTTAAACAGCAAAGAAAGATATGAAAAGAAAAACTGCATCTGATTGATTGGTCACGTACAATCAATATCCATGGTAGTGACATTTGACAGAGTATGTTCCTGGGGCCATCTGAATCAGAAAGATATCTGGATTTCATTTTATAAAGCTAACATTTTTAGTGTCACAGGGACACAGAAAAGTACATCTAATTTCCTGCTACTCTGTAAACTCACTACTTCTGATCTTCAGGAAGATTGTTTTGGCTACACTAGTCTCGGTGCATTGATAAACATTATTTTCTTGATTTTACTTTACCCTATGAACACCATTTTAACTGCTAATAGCTCAAATTATGCACTCACAACTTCTGTATTTTCTACTAGTTTTTAAAATAAGCATATCTTGTGTGAAGATTCTGGTTATATGGATATTTAATACTATTGGGAAGTTATTTACAGTGGACTGCTCTCTCCACTAGTTAGAGGAATCGTCATCAGTACCTTTACTTTGGGAGTGGGGTTTTCAGCCACATTTATGTGTATTTGCTTTGTCTTTTGACATTTTTAATTATCTTCATACCATGCCTGGTATTCTTTCCTCTTTGGAGACCTTTTAAAAATAGTAATTTCCTTTAGACTTTGTTCAAAAGCTGTTCTAAACCAACAGCACTTTGACAAGAATGCCATTAATCTGCTAATTGCTCAGAAGTTGCAACTTGGTTTTCTTTTACTCTAATGTAGTTTTCTTCTGCGTATTAATGTTACTACTGGAGCTGGTTTTCTTCAAATTCATTGCCCATGCCAATGTGTTTGCAACTCCTCTAGATGGGCAATATAATTTAAACCAATTGCTATCAGAACAAATGATGTTAAGTGCCACTCCAATAACTTAGAACATTCATATTATGTGTACAGTGTATTAACAAATTGTGTCCATGTGGTTTTTTCTTTTCTTGAAAAGAAAATGATTCAACAATTTGGCCTAGTATTAAAATAAGATCATACTTTTTACAATTTCACCCTACTTACAGTCATAATGATGAATTTGTCTAGTACATACTGCATACAAATAGCTTTTGGAAAAACAGTTTTAGTACTGCTCAGATTTAGACTATGTTCATGTTTTTGCATATTGTCTAGTTTATTTTTATTCAAAAGATTGCAGATAACATTGTTTTACATGGCTGGGCCCAATTAATTTTTCCTCAGAGAAATGGACAATAGTAAGAGACGAATAATGGAATGGAATATGCACAATGATTATTCTTTAGGGGATATAAAGAATTTGTCAGCTGATACTGATTAAATTATACCTTCTACATCATCACGACAATATCCATCAAGTGATGGATGGGGTTTGCTAACATGCATTCCTATTGCTTTTCCTTGAACACTGGTCTAAATATTATCCATAAAAGGAATAAGTGATTGCTGAGATAGTGTAATGGATCTGTGCTGCAACTATTTCTCTGTTTTCTTTCTCAATAGCAAATTTTAACAATATCTTGCTAAAGGAAAAGTTTTAATTATCTTTATTGGAGCCAAAGACTTTTCCTTATGTATTCATTCTACATCTAAGTACAAGAACAAAACAGGAGAGGGGTCAACAAGGTAATAGTTGAGTTATTACTGGTCACCACACTACAAAGGGACATTAGCAAACATAATTTATAAGAAAGGGGGATTTTCCTTCACACCTTAACCCTTAAGTAGGAAGGAAATTTTACTGACAAAAAGGGAACAGTTGTGTTCAAACATTGCCTACAAGCATTTACGTGTGCAGTGCAGCTGGCGAGTTAGATAATCCTGTTTGCCAATAAAACCATGTTCAGAACATATTGATCAAAATACACTGTAATTAGTTTCACTTCCAAAAAAGTGAAATACCGTCTTCCCAAAATCATATTTAAATTTGAAATTTATTGTCCGTATAATGTGTTCATATAGCTAGAATTAAGCTTAAAAATTATGTAATTTTACTATTCTTTCTTTTTTTTCTGCAAATAACATAATTTTCAGAAGCAGAGATATTTGTTGGGTAGCACTTTAGCTTTTAAATCAGATCTAGACAAGGACTCAAGACTATATTTAGTAAAAATGGGAATGTTGGACTCATCAGTACTCATTACTATGTGAAAAGGTGTTTGCTAATTCTACTACATCATGGAAGCTCGTAAGTCTTTATAGTACAGAATAATAAGCTGTGTTGTGTTTTTGTGGTGGGTGGTTTTGGTAGCTGGAGAAGGGTCATGGGTATGGCTCTTGTGAGAAAAGCCTGCTTTCAAGTCAGACTTGTCTCTGGCCATGGCTGAGCCAGTCAACACCTCTGCAAATTAACATATTTAAGATGGGAAACACAAAAAGACTGGTAGCAGCAGAAGTGGAAATGGAGTGAAGAGGAAGTTGGACTCTGCTGTCATGAGATCCCAGCTGGAGTACTGCATCCAGCTCTGGGGCTTTCAACATCAGAAGGATGTCGACCAGTTGGAGTGAGTCTGTAGGAGGTGACAAATTTGATCAGAGGGCCGGAGCACCCCTCCTATGAAGAAAGGCTGAGTGAGTTGGGCTTGTTCAGCCTGGAGAAGAGAAAGCTCCAGGGAGACCTTATAGCACCTACCAGTACCTGAAGGGGGTCTACAAGAAAGCTGGAGGGTGACTTTTTAAAAGGTCATGTAGTGACACAACAAGGGGTAATATCTTTAAATTGAAAGAGGGTAAATTATGATTAGATATAAGGAAGAAATTCTTAATCATAAGGGTGGTGAAGCACTGGAACAAGTTGTCCAGAGGAGATGTGGATACCCCATCCCTGGAAGTGTTCAAAGCCAGGCTGGATGAGGCTTTGAGCAACCTGGTCTAGTGGAGGGTGTCCCTGCCCATGGCAGGGGTGTTGGAACTAGATGATCTCTAAGGTCCTTTCCAACCCAAATAGTTCTAGGATTCTATGATAATCAGGGTAGAGGGAGGCATGGGATGTGAGAGAAACAAGGCAGACTTTCAAAAGTCAGTGTCGAAAGGAGAGGAGAAGTTGCGCCGGAGCAGAGTTTCCCCTCAGCCCATGGTGAAAGGGCCAGCTGGACCCTCTGCAGCCATGAAGGGTCATGGGGGAGTAGAGACCCAACTGAAGCCCAGAGAGAAACCCACACTGGAGCAGGCAGCTGCGCCCAAAGAAGCCCATGATTCTGGGAAGCCCACATTGGAGCAGGTTGCTCCTGAAGGATGGCACACCCACGGAAAGGAACCACATCAAAGCAGGTAGAGGAGAAAACTGAAGCCCTTGGGAAGGACTCATGCCAGGAAAGTTCACAGAGGACTGTGTCCTGTGAGTGGGACCCCATGTAGCAGCAGGAGAAGAGTGTGAGTTCTCCTTCACTGAGGAGGAAGGAGTGGCAAAGACAATGTGTGGTGAACTGAATGGGAAATCCCCATTCCTCATCTCCCTGTGCCACTGTGGGGAAGGTTGTAACCCAGGTAGAATGGAGGGGTGTGAAGAAGGTTGTTAAGATCTGTTTTGTTTTGTATCTCATCGTCTTACTCTGATTTGATTGGTAATTTATTAAATTGATTTTTTCACTAAGTTGAGTCTGGTTTGTGCATGACCATAATTGGTGAGTGATCCCTCCCTGTCCTTGCCTCAGAACTTTTCCTTCTATTTTCTTCCCCACATCCCATGTTGGGAGGAGTGAATGAGCAGCCTTGTGGTATTTTGCTCCTGTCTGGGGCCTAAACAATGACATAAGCAAAGTCTCTTTCAAGCTTTGAGCCTTAGTATACATGATATCAGTCTACAGCAAAAGAATAGATGAGTGCCTAGAATCAATTGTGACAGGATCTTGCCTACATAACCTGACAAGACTAAGAGAGAAGTTGTCATCTGTGAGTTATTCTCCAGTTCCCATGATATTTCATTTTTTATTTTAATATGAAGATAAATTGTATTCTCAAACACAGAGACTTAGTGTCTTCTAAGAGAGAAAGAAACCTATTAACATTCCCCCAGTGTTAAGGATTACCCAAAATATCTTTTTCTTTCATGTTTGTTTTGGCATGATCAATTTTGCCTTTTTTTTTTTTTTTTTTGTTTAAATTTTGAAAATGAAATGAAGCAATAATTTAGCTTAAGAGCAAAATATTTACAGTGCAAACAACTGCTTTGCCAACATGTATAATCCTCTAGAGAATTCTATGGCATTTCTATAAGAAAACTACCTCCCTAAGCAGAAGGATCTCACAGGCAACGGAAGGCTCACCATGACAAAAAATTCCCTATCAAAAAGTAGATTATAAAGTAGTCTATGAAAAACATTTTCATGACAAATCAATTTAACAAACAGAACAATATGCACATGAAGTTAACCCATGTAAACTTAATATCTTGAAATAGAATCAAGACTGTATTGTCCTTGAGATACTTTTTGAAATAAAGTTGTGTGTTTTTCTAATGTTACAATAAATATTTTTGTGGATATGTCTGACAATAATCATCAAGAATGATAAATAAGCTTTAAAAATAACAAGAACATGTCAATTAGTTCTGCACTCTTTGTCCTGATTTGGGTAGTTAGAAACAGATCCAGTGGGTCTGTATGAACTTGCAGGGGTAAAGTACAGCTTAACCAGATGTGTTGAGTTTCTGTGGTGATGGGTCTTGGTAGATGGGGAAGGGCCACAAGGATGGCTTTTGTGAGAAGTTTCAAGAATAGATCCTCATTTGAGTGAGCAACCTTGTAGTCTTTTGTGGCTTGCTGGACCTAAACCAAGAAACTAGATTAACTCTTAATTAGCAATCTAGTTAGAATCAAGAATTTCAGAATGGTCTTCACAAGAGTTGGCAGAAAGTTGTTTATGCTGATCACTTGCATTGCTGAGACACGGATCATTTTAACACCTACCATTCTCCAGGAACTAAGATTCATTCCTCCTTGAACTCAGGGAAGGACCTTCCTCTACTCAAATGTTCATAATCTTTATGGTAAGATAGCTATTTTTAAAAATAATTTACTTATTATAAAACTGGGGCATCAAATCTTTTGGAAAAGGTCCAGACTTCTCTTCAAAACACTTTTTCTATTTGGTCAGTGTTTAAAAAATTCACCTGATATGGAAGTCCTGGGATCAGATCTGGTTTTGGTTTCTTTTAAGGGAGATTTGAACCCATACCTCCCATGAGAATGTCCTGAATGACAGGCTGCTTTGAGCATTTGTTTTCACATAGTTTTTCTCCTTATCTTACATAAAAATTTCTACCTGTTAGGAAACATTGGGACCTATCTTCTTGCAGGCATATGACTATATAAGGCATATCGCTGTTATAAGGAGCATATATAATGTATTTCGGAGTTATGATTCATGCAACATTAGGATCATTTAGTAATACTCAATGTACAATACAATCTAATCTATTGCATACTGTTAAGCACAGCAGTGAGAGTCCAGCTTCTTAAAGAACACCAGAGTCCTCAGAAGAGTCTAAGAGGGCATTGTAACTCCAAATTCTGAGAGGCTCTGTTCATGCAAAGTGTATTCAAATTATTATCAGCGAGATCACAAGGGAACAGAGACCTGAACACAACCATCAAATAGCATTTCAAGGATAAGGAAGTGGTAAGGTCAAACAAGCAGAGTAATAAAAATTACTTAGTTAAGTCTCCAGCACTATCACAGAAATCAGGTTTCTGTCAGTGCTTGAAATTTTTTTAAAAAATTACTAAGAAATAAATGAAGACAGTTAAGAGAAAATTCTAATTTTGAAATTGTAAAATGTCTTTATTTGGTAAAAGCATGAAAAGAAAAAGCACAATGATACCACTTTGAAAGAACCAGAGGAACCTAAAAAGACAAAAACCCTTGGAGAGCAAATGTAACAGATGTTAATAATTTGTTTTCTCACACTGTTTTATCAGCCAAAAATGATTGTTCATGTGTAAATTAAGGGTTGTTTTATTGTTACCAATGAATTAAAACTTGAATAATAAGTCCTTAGTTACATTTTTTTTTTCTTTTTTCATGCATGATAAGGATGAAGATGATCTGCTATGATACTGTGGACCATAGAGTGAAAGTAAACATGAGACACCCATCTGGGATAGGGATTTTATTATCTGCTCCACTGAACAGATAACATAAAACAATTAAATACCTCTACAGAGCCTGCTGTATTCTTTCTGGAGCTTCCCTCTTAGTGTGATCTTTTCCCTGCCCCAGTTAATTTTGATTCTTTTAAATGCAAAAGATAACAGGCCCACCAAACTCACTAACTGTCAACTATACTGTTCCAGGGGAAATACAGATTTTAATCATGACCAGGCTGAATTCTTTAAATATTTAACAATATTCAAAGGATATCCTGGCCCTTCCTTGCCTTAGGTTAAACCTGACCTGCACTGAAAACTTTATAATTTTATATTAGATTGTCCATCATCTAGTGAGGGATATATAAAGAAAGGTAGGCATTTGTGTATCCTGATGGAGCTAAGCATCAGATGAAAGCCACCAAAGTCCTTGGCTCATATAAGACTAGGGCCATTTCTTAAAAACAATTTCTGGTTTAGCATAATATCAAATGTATTCTAGGTAGTCTTCACAAGCTAGATTTTGTTACAAGTACTATATGGATGCAAGACTGCTGAAAACGACCATGAAAAGGTATTGGCAACCATGACAGTAATTATTATACTGTTCCTAAAACTGTTCTTAATTAACCAATGAAACATGGTTAGAAAGTTGTGAGAAATATCAGATCACCTGTAAAACTAGTAGGCCTAATCATTTTGGCTTTTAAAAAAAATTCAGACAATTGTCACCTTAGGGTCATTCTCATCATGAATTTAAAAAGACAAATCTGAATTCTCTACAGTTCTCCTGAAATTTCAACAAAGTATTGGATTATTCTGTATTTCCTTTATAACTATCTTTATAAAATCATTGTTATTGCAATCAACTTTATTTGCTGTAATTTAAAAATTGGTTTCAAAATTAAAAGATAATTTGTTTGTATTTCTTTACTTCCTTTACATTCACAATGAAAAAGTTTCTCCAAGTGTCTAGGATTGCATAGCCATAAAGGTACAAAAAGTGAAAACCCTCTCCAAATAGAATTAGTATTTAATTTCACTGTTAAATTACTGTTTTTAAAAATTCCTAACTTTTATTCTTGTTTGTATATATTTTTGTGCTTCTTTTCATAGCTTCAAAGAAGTGCCAGAACATGTTTTGTCTTTTTCGTATTTGTAAATGTATTTATTTAGAAAAGACATTCCAGTAGACCCAAAGCAAAAGCAAGCTATGGTATGTTTTAATGAAGCTTCATAAGATAAGGAACCCTCTGACCAGGACTAGTGCCACAAAGTGAAAGTGAAAAGATGAATATCTAACTACCTACTTGTATTAGCTCTAAAGTCTGACATTTTTAAATTAAGAGTTATTCTAAGAAAGAAGCCTTAGAACTCTGTATTCAGTGGAGGTAAAGAAATATTTCTAGAAGAAAATCTGAGAGTGTCTAAGTCCTGATTGTCTTCTGGACTTCCCTTTCCAACTCTGAAAAATGCACCATATTTAAGCATTAGAGGTAGATGGAATGAATCTACATTATCTTCTGGCAGCGCTCACCTCTTTATATCAAATTTGACAAGCAAGCTACTTTTGTTTTAGAAGAGTGTTTAAATCCTTATAAGATGCATCTAATCCTATCCTCTATCCATGTTCATGGACAGTATTTCTTGGATTGTGTGCAAACTGGACTTGACTGATCCTATCAAGAAGAGGAAGCTTTGGAAAAATACTGAGTTACCGTGATGTTTGCATGGCTTTAATTACAACTAATAACTATATTTTAATAATACTATTAACAGGGATGATGGGAGAGAAGGGTTTAGTTTCTGGTAAAATTAGTGGAAAACATTCCAGGGTTTTGATTAAAGATTGTTGTATTTCAGCTATATAAAAAATGAAATTTATTGTAATTAATGAAGTTACTTGACTTTATGCTCATGTTTCCTAAGAATTTATAAAAGTAAAGAGTCAGAATTGCAGAAGGAATTATCAACAGTCTGATTTTAAGGCTCATATTTCATGTCCACCTAATAATATCTACTTATTTTCTTTGTCCATGATTTTGGGTTTTTTTAGGACACTGTTGGTATGCTTATGTTCTCCTTGACATGAAACGTTCTGAAAGCATCAAGAAGGTCAAAGAGAGATCACCCAGTGTAACACTGATAGTTCATTTCCACCAGAGCTCTATCCCCTTGCCAGTCAGACGTAAATGAACAAAAAATAGTTTGGCTCAAAAACCTGCTTTGTTAAGTGAAACTTCCTGCCTAGAACACTGCAGAAATATTCTTTTGGTCATTTATGCTCAGTATGAACAAACTATGACTACAGAACAGTCCAGAAGAGTTATGAATTCAGCCCTGAATATTTGTTTTTGAAAATACTGATTATTATCCTTTCAGATACTCAACGTATGCACACACAAATCATCTTTTGTAGATGGTAGATGGTCACCATCTATTTTAGCTAGTGAGAAGTTTTATGCAACTTCAGTTAATAATGAATTAAACTCCATAGTATTAATGCTATACAAACCCCAATGGATTATATAATAACAAGCTTGACATTAGAAAGCACATCAATTTTCATGCCTGAATCTCAAAAAGGAAGTGACACTTCTGAATGGCACTTCAGCTAAAATCGTTTGTATTTTGTTAATAAATAGAGATCTTATTAGTGGAAGACTCAAGATGGTATAAACAAGTTTTTGAGCTCAATATACCATATGCTATAGCTGACAGTTATGTTCTTGTTGACATTTTCTGCATGTGGGGATATTATCCTCTTAAATTCATTATGCTTCTTTTCACATGTACTGTGTTAATTGGCATGTGACACTTTAAAATCTGTTGCCAGGCAATATTCATAAACAGTTCTGTTTCATATGAGCAAATGTATTCAGTGGGCCTGACATTTAAAATAATGCAAAAATATAATACTTTTATTCCCCACTGTTCTATTTTAAAAATCAAGTTAGTTTGAGTTTGTTTCATATTTTCTTAAACCATGATTGTTTCCAGTTTATTGTGATATGTCATGTTTAATGATTTATTGTCCAAAAGTGTGTTTTGTTTATATAACACTTTATTTTACTGGGTTCTTTGCAATTGGTGTGTGTAAAATAACCAAATAATCCAAAACACCTTATTCCGCTTAGCGTTATCAACTAAAATGATACAGTAGTAAAGGACAAGATAGGGTGTGTATGCTGTGTTCAACAGAACCAGTGAGATTTCATATATTTCAAAAATGACATCTCAATTACAGCACTACAAGTGCAGACTGCAGAAAATGAGTAGGATATATCTGAAGATCCTAGGATGAAAACAATAATAGCTCTGTCATCAGCAAAGACAGTAAGAGCTTTGTCATCAGCTCCCTCTAGAGAAGGATTGAGTGAAGAGTTCAGGATGCATCTCATCTAAATATGGCATGAAAATGAGGCTTCCAGGTTGGAACATAATCATGTTAGAAAGCTTATACAATTAATACACATTGATAGACATCTCTGAAGGATGGCTCAGGTCTCAGGTAGATTGAATCACCTTGTCAGAGCGCACCATCTTTTCTCCTTAACTATTTTGGAAGTCAAAGCCCACTCTTTCTTAGTGCCTAACACATTTAATCTGGGTTTTTATCATTCTCATCATTGCTAATTATAGCAGTTGGGAAATATTTTACATGTTTTTCTTGGCCTAAAAGAGAAATAACAACAGACCTGCAATCTCCTACCCACATTTGTTACCGGCTCTATTTGTGTATCTGCTCTTTGGCTATTGTTTCTCTGTTGCTAACATGATGTTTTCCATCTCACATTGTGGGGCAAACTGGTATTTGTTTTCTCTTCATTGTCCTCTGCAAGTTCCTGCTGCATCTTATTCTCAAAATCATTATTTTTACTTTCTGTAATATATGAATAGAAATAGCTGAAAATGAAAAATCATTACTATATGCCAAATACAGAATCTTGCTGTTATAGGAAAGCATCTTGGTTCCATCTAATAAGTGTATATTTTCCATCTGTGTAAGAAATATGAATTAATCAGACATTTCCTTCAGGAAACTATAAATTTAGTCAGCTCTAACTGCTATTTACGTCTGTGATAGACAGGATGGACTTACATTCTCACAAGGAAGAACAAATATTTCCAGAGAACCTGGTCACAGTCTCTTTATCTCTGTCTTCTTTGCAGCTGATTAATAACATTTGGCTTGGAATATCCTCAGACTACATACAAATCATTTTGATACTTGGACATCTGGAAAACCTTGTACAGTGTTAATGGTGTGCTTCAAGTTTCATAATTTCATTTTGCAATAGCACAAATTATCCTGCAGAAGGCCACTGCCAGATATATGGAAGGACAATATGTAACACTCAGTGATGCACAGCCATAGTAACAGATCGTAAAAAGTCTTGGAAGAGGAATGGGAGTTAGAATCTATTACTATTTTATATGCATTTATTTAACATTTAAGTGGTGCACATAGTTAATCAAATTTATCAATTTCATTTTTCTGTCATGGCTACTGCTTGCAGTTGCTGAATGAAGTAGTCCAGTGAATACAAGGCTGCAGTAGCTCCATGACACAGACCAACACAGATGGAATACAAACCATTGAGACAAACACAAACAGCAGTGATGGCCTAATCTTGTTTACTTTTCTGGTTGTTCAGGATGAATGACCATTAATGGAAAATATCTGCGTATGTATGTACAATATGGATCTTTCCTGCAGTTGGCCTTAGTCACTTAGTCTATACAGTAGCTGACCTCTTATTCTCTGGTGTCAAATTGCCTAATGCACAAAGAAACACATGCAAATGGGTCTTCCAGATGGCTGCTGTATCTTACAGTGTCCTCTGTAGCTGGCTTGGACCTTCTAGTCTCTCCAGTAGCCAGCAACTTATGGTAACTTAGATACCTGGCTCCCAAGTCTCTTATTTTACTTTCCAGCTAGGTCACCTTGATGCACACTAGCGATTACATGCATTGACATACATAGCACCCAGTATGCATGCATTCCAGCTTGTCTCCACTTGCTGCTACAAAGGCTACCTGACAAAAAAAAAAAAAAAAAAAAAAAAGGAAATGAAGAAAAGACAGACTGTGCTGATCAAGCATAAATGTATTGCCCAGCCCATACTTACATGTAATGTGACCCTTCTATCACTTTATCTATTTCCCCACACTTTTTCCTCTCTACACTGTCTCAATCCATCCCTATATCCAATCCCAAAATGCACTTCCTGTGATGAGCTCCATATCCATGGACTGTGTCCCCCCTTACTTTGTGAAGGGACCCTCCTCTGCTGACTCCTGGTGCAGGGTGACCCCTGGGACTCAGGGTCCCCTGGAACAGCTCTAGTGGTTGCAGGAGGGGACTCATATTTCTGATCGGAGTATTGTCTCTGACAGCTTGCTATCAAGCAATAACCATTTTCCACATTTTCCTTATGTTTCACATCCAAAAGAGTTGCAACTGATTCTCTAAATTTCATTTTAATGGAAGTAAATGATACAAAGTCACCATAAGAAATTTCAACACTTCAACATTAAAACACAATTATATGAAAGGAGATTTTTCTTGGCCATGTATGTGCAGGATTCTGTACATCACGCACAAAAAAGAGACATCAGCTTGGACCAGGGGAGGTTTACATTGGATATTAGGAAAAAATTCTTCACTGAAAGGGTTGTCAAGCATTGGAATGGACTGCCCAGTCATGCGGTTGAGTCAGCATCCCTGCAGGTATTTAAGATATGTGGATGTGGTACTGAGGGATATGGTTTAGTGGTAGACTTTGCAATACCAGATTAATAACTGTACCTGATGTTCTTGAAGGTCAGAAGATTCTGAAGGTCAGAATTGTTTCCAACCTAAACAATTTTATGATTCAAGAAATTTCAGAAACTGATGGAAATATAGTATCTGCTAACAGAACTGACATTCAACATATTAATAAGTGGTTTAGAAAAATGCATAAATAATGAGGTGACAAGCTTTGATATTAATAGAAGGTACTATAGGATAGTAAAAAAAAAAAACCAAACCAATGTAATTTAAATCAATGGGAAGACTAAAGGAAGCAGTGGTTGAAGTGTATTTATATTCTGTCTTGCTCTTCCCTCACACTGTCTTGTGGGGACAAAATGACAAGTTCTATATAATGTCAGATATGTCTTTCACAACAGTTATGCTGCACATAGAGGAATTTCAAGAATCTCTGAATTGCATGGAAGTGTCTACATTTTTAGGTAGACTTGCTCAACAGTTTAAGACCTGTTGAGTGATCCGTGGAACTTTCCTGGTATATCCTGGAACCTTCTTCCAGAGGCAAGAGGCACACAGGTAGGCATGTTCTATTCAGGTGCCAACATGAACTTGGGTTTACTCGCCGGGGCAGAATATGTACTCTGCAACTTCAGACAACTAAATGTACCACAGAGTATAACAGCCCACAAGTATCGATTTTGCTAGTGTGTACTAATAGTATCATTAACTAATAAAAATGGAGTACTCTTTTAGAGGATTGTGGTTCGAGTTCAGATCACTGATCTTCTTTAAAAATAATGTTTCTGAGGATGTGGATTGCTTTCCTCAACACCGGACGGATATTATTTATAGGGAGCAATGTGTGTGTAATTTTTTTGTGTGTGTGTAATGTACCACCTATATGCATGTCCTACACAAGACTTGTACCAAATTTTCATTGTGTCAGAAGCTTTAAAAGCTCTATATACAATTGATTCTTACAGCCAAAACAATGTTCATCAAAACTGTCTTTGTTCCATAGTGAAAACAAATGAAAATGGTTAGATGAATGCAGCTAGGGAAGGTTTTTCTTCTTTTATTTATACATAAAATACACCTAATTACAACAATCCTGATGGACAGAATGAAAAAACTGAGGGTTTATTTCCTAGAGGTGAAATTTTAGCTCTATTGAATTCAATGAAATAAGTTTAGTGGAGTAATAGGAGAAGGGGTTTGGTATTCCTGTCAAATATTTACCTAGGCACAAATAATTGCCCAGAAAATAAAACTGTATATTTTATAATTTATTTTAGAGATCATCAGTTCTGTATGCCATACATTTCTGTACTTATTAGTCACATCATAACCTCATAGTCATTGCAAAATCCTATTGCTGGCAAATCATCATACCTGTGTAGGGATTCTACACTATAGTTAAATTTCAACCAAAGTCCAATAAATTAATACTCATTTCTAATTGCTCACACAATAAACTTCTGTTTCCAGAGATTAAAATTTTATCCTCTGAGACACGTTCTTCTAAAAAAAATGCAGTCTTAATAACATATTTAATGTAATCAATACTGACAGAGACAATGTGCAAGTAATTACTTAGTAGGAGAGTGTTATAATTTGAAGGCAGCATGTGTTTGTAAATTGTTCCATACCTCCTACCTCCATGTGCCACCAAATATTCCTCATCTCAGCAAGGTTACAATATGAAATATGTAATTTTATAGGAGTTGAGATGAGTTTTTCAGGTGCTTTCTTCTAAAATTGCCTAATTAGAAACATTTTCTCTGCCAGTTCAGATGTTCCCCTATGTATCTTTTCTGATTCAACTCAAACTTTAAAATCTGTTAAAAATTCTTGGGGTTTAGACCTTTTTGTTGTATAACTATACTGAATAGATGCTAACATGCTTATGGTAACCCACTGTAAATATTTGGATGTTGGTTTGTGGCAATAATATTCCACCTGATACATGCTTTGGTTTATTTTCATGCACAGTCATTTCATAGAATCATGGAATGGTTTGGGTTGGAAGGGACTTTAAAGATCACCTAGTTCCAAGCCCTCTTCCATGAGCAGGGACACTTTCCATTAGACCAGGTGGCTCAAAGCCTCATCTACCCTGGTCTTAAACACTTCCAGGGAAGTGTATTTTTTTTTCTGAAACTTGCTGGGAATATTTATAATATACTCTATGTTAGCAGTTGTACTGATTTTCTTATTTTTCAAAATGGAAATTCAAGGTGCAATAATTCTGGAATCAGTGTTTCTCGTTCAAAGCTTTGTTACCATGTCCAAAACATGTAACTGTCATTGCCTGGATTTATAAAATGAGCACAATAATCAGAAGGAGCTTTCAGATATAGCTGACTGCCAAGATGGATTCCTATCATTACTGTTTATATCAATTATGAATTGTATTTGCAATCACTCAGGCCCTAATTCAACATGCTTCTTCAGCTGGTGACTACATTTAAACGTGTCCTCAGTAGGATAACCCAAGCATTTATGCATAGGCCCCTGCTGAAGGTCCCTAATGATCTAGAATCCTTACTATGGCTGCTGTAGAAGGGGAAGAATATATGAAGCAAGAGAAAAGAGGGAACAAAAACAAAAGAAAATATTTTAGTTGCATGTATATTGCCATTCTGTTGCTAAAACTCTATTTCCAAGGGTCACAAAGGCGGATGTATCACTACTTAGTCTGCAACACATTACCTTAGCATCCTTTGCCTGCTGATTCCAGATATTCCTGCACAGGTTGGAAGTTTTTCCTGCTAGCAATGTTCAATATTTATGTGTTCTTTATATCTTCCATAACAACAATTTAAGGACTTTGTTTTGTGTCACTCCTATCATTTAACAGTAGAAAAACTTTCCAAATATTGAAGCTGCTATTCAGCCCCAATACAAGGAAAGAGACTATATGAAAAGTAAGGGGAGAATGGGTTCTGGTTTAATACACACATCACTTACAGGTTACATGATTAGTATTATGCTGCCTGCTTGTACACTCATAAATAAAAGGATATGATTAAAGAAAACAGAAAACAAAGAAAGCACAACAATAATATTACTTAAAGTCAGAAACTCTTACCAAAAAAGAGAATCTCTTTATTTGAAAGTCCTAATTCTAAGCAAACCTACAAGAAAGTAATGCTAGAACCACTACAGGTTTCTTCAGAGGGAAATGATATTGCTGAGACTGATAAAAAGAGATGGATATGAATCTCAAGCAGACAATCAGGGAAAGCACCATACAGAAGTATAACTTTCCCAGGAAATATAGCTAGGATGAATGTAACTTACCAAAATTTGAACAGTTAAAACCTAATATAAAAAGAATATATCTAGGGTGGGTTTTTTTGTTTGTTTTTCTTTGCCCGACATGATGTACGTTTTTGGGGGTTGGTTTGGTTTTGGTTTGGTTTTTTTTACAGCTCAAACTGATCTTGAAGCCCTGTTTATTATTTTGAAATTCAAATAAAACGTAATCCATGAAAGGCACTAAACACATCAGTAACCTGTATGGGAACAAAAAAAAAAACAAAAAAACAAAAACAAAACCAAAAACCACCAAAGTAGTCATTTACCAGTGTTGATGAACCATATGATTCCATCATGCAAGAAACAAAGGAACTCATATACTTACTCTGCAAGACATTTTAAATGTGGAAGAAAAAGGAAATAGGACATGATTTTCTCAATGAATAGGCAGGTTAAAAGTAAGGTCTGCCTCTGTTACGAGAAAGAATAAGCAAACATATCTTTGAAAAGTACAATTCCAAATACACTCAAGGTCAGATGATGGTATATAGTGGTCCCAAATCCTTTTCAAAGCCCCCAGATAAGGATTCCTTTCCTTTTGCTTGCATGGAAATGCTAAGCCTTAAGCCTAAATATAGATACTGCAGATGCATACTTGCATCAGGATTATGGAAAGGATTTTAAAGTTATTTCCATTTGTGTTATACATTGAGCAGGCATTCTGTTCTTTCCTTGCCAGCTTTCAACTTAGTCTTTAGAGTGTAAGTCTGCACCAGTAAGTAGAGCAGTTCAGTAGACGCTAGCCTTCAGACTGAAACAGTAAATACTGAAGATCCAGTGTCCATTATATATGAGGTTTCGCTAATTTTGGACAGGTACCCTGCATGGAAGCAATTTTAGCTGTTGGAGAATGCCAGATATGCTTCTGTTCTGTGTTTGGCCTCACTTTCACCCAAACTGAATCCAGCTGACACTATCTGAAACTACTCTATGATGATTAGTGAGGATAATCAGGAGATTCACTTCAAAATTAGAGCCTTGACCTGCATTAAAGTACTAATGTAAATTCTTTATTTACTATGTTTGCAGGAACACAGGCTTTCAGTTTAACTGGATAAAATGTATTCAGTAGAGGGAAAAAATAAAATTAATATGACAAAAAACTACTAATGACAATAAACATAAACCAGAATACTATCCCTTAAAGCACTAAATAAATTCGCTAATGAGAACACTTACATTGAAATTGCTTGTAGAATTTATTAAAATAGTTTAAGTACTTTTTTTTTTTTTTAAACATGTTTGGATGTTTACAAGCAATGAGAGAAAAAAAAAAACAGCGCTTGTATTTGTATTGGCATTTAGCCAAATTTCTCATAACGAAAGTGGTCTCTGGAAGTCTGAACTGCAGAATTGTTTTTTCTGAAGAAATTACTACCTTAATGAACAATATCATCAACGGAAACATTAAAAATATAGGCTTTCATATGAAAAAAGTCTGGTTTAATTACATTTTATATTTACTGAACAACTCCCACAACATACATCTGTATTTTCACTCCTATTTTATTTTAATGAAATATCTTGGTGATCTCATTTTGGCTGAGTATTTCTTGATATATAGATTTTAATTTTTATATATACTTTAAAAAAGAAATACTACCCTGGAATGGGTTTCCCTTATTTTGCTTTAAAGAGGTATACTACCATGATAATCAATGCTTTTTTACTTAAGGTTTGTCTAAAAAATCCACTTTCTTCAAGAGGCAAAGGGATGTGTGTTATTTTGTTTAAGTTTTTAAAACTTAAATAATATCAATGGGATTAGAAAATAATTTCAAGAGACTTGGCCTAAAGTGAACATTATGATCGAAAAATTGTTAAGGTTTCTTTCTCAAAAGATGTCATAGCTAATTGGCAAGGACTATACTAGTTATTTATGTACAGTTGCTATTTTTCAGTTAACAAAGTCACTACATTGCTGTCAAGGACTAGAAGGTTACTTTCACATACCAATAAAACCCAGTTAAACTGAAAGGGTTATTTTGTTGGGTATTATCCTCAAATGAAAGGTACTGGTATCTAAGTCTCTAGCTATATATTACAAACTTTTCCTTTGAGCTTCTGGTATTGGTCTGCCAAGGCTGTACATAGTAATTTGTATGTTACTATTCTAATTTTGTCTGTGGTGGTGATGACATATCCTAGACTTAGTTTTCCTCTGAGGTGTAAAAAAACTAAAAAGTCACCTTGCTCACAAGAGGACTTTCTGCATGGTAATACATTTAAAGAAATTATATTCCTCATGTGAAATGACCAGGTTTTTGCTAGTCTTATGTTGTTGTAAGCTGTATGCTGGAATTTATTTCCTCCCAAATAAATTAGTGATAATACATTTAAAAGATTTCTGATCTTACTAAATTAATTTTCATAATTGGTACATACAAAGTATATAATACGAAACAGTGCATTGAATAATTTTGTTGAAGATTAAACTGTATAACTATTACATACCCAAACAAGATTTTTAAAAAAAGAAGACAATAAATGGTAGAGGTACCAATGGGAGAACATAATTCGCATATTATCCATTTAATATTTGACTTCCCAGTACTGATCTTGAATAGAGTTCAGCAGAAAATCTTTAAAATTCATAGCTCAGTTGAATGTTAGGGGAGAAAAACTAAATCATTTCATTAAAATTGTATGTTTCATAAGTTTAGACTTTCCACCTTCTTGTTCCTTCCGCAGGACAGATGATCTCCCTTTCTTGTCATACAGAAACTAATAGCATTATAATTTTTCCCATTACAAATGTCCCTCATTTACAGCTACTACTTAACTTTTTACCTGAAGTGTCTGATAAGCACAATCAAACTAAACACAGAAATATTGTTCTCAACATGTTGCTACTTTGTGAGACTGCTGTTTCTGTTATTTCCAATTCTAACAGTTTTTCAGCTACTATGTCTCCCTACAAACTTTGTTTCAGAGCACAATAATAACTTAGGTGGTGACTCCCATAGTAAACAATAGACAGGAAAATGTCAGTGTCTTGGAACAGGTGCCCACAGCAACCACCTTCTGCACAGAATGAGCCAAGTAATCCTATTTCTTTCAATTAGACTTCAAAAGAAAGATAAACAGGTAAACAGACTACGCAGTCAGCATTACAGGAAGCAGGTCTACTGAGCCAAGTTCAGAATCCTTGGCAAAGGAGTCACAGGACATTTCATCAACACATTAAGACAGATACAGTTATCATGTTACTAATGGAGTGCAGTTGGCTGCACTACTAAACTCCTCCTGACTACTGAAAGCATATTTCTGTCAGTACTTTTTGCAAACAGAATGCCCCCTATCAAAATAATTTTGCTTTCATATTTTAATTTTATCAACAATATAAGGACATAGTAGGAGACACTTCATCTCACCTTGCTGAGGAATAGTGACTGACAGACAGGAGTAGGTAACAGTATCATTACCTCACTTTTAACACTGCAGGGGCTAAATTTCTGCACAGTATCTGATAATGTCCTAACAGTCCCTCCTCTGGTCCTTCTACTAGGAAACAGGCATTGGTTATTTTTATACTTTTTTTCCTTTTTCTTGAGTAGCTTCCACACCTTGATGGCATCCTTAGATTTTGTGCTTCTCAAAGGCAAAGGATATTAGTGATTGAATTATTCAGTCACAGAGGTATCTGACTGTTAACCATTAATTTCATAATTCTAAATGTTAAGATAACTATGAAATGTTATACAAACAAATTCAATTTCTCTTTCTCAGAGCTTACAATTGTGAATGAGAAGTGTAGATAAGAGAAAAAATAGAAATGTACTTGCACAAAATGATGGTTTCTTTAAATGTAGTAAACTGGTAGTGGAAGAGATCTGTATTTATTCTGATCCTTAACTTTCCATTTAAAATTCTAGCAATTTATATTATTCACTCTTGAAACAAATAATTAGGAGTAAATAAGGAGTTTTTTTCACTTTATAATATTTTCTTATCCTAATATGGTTCCTATAGTAAAACTGAGAAAAAGATGTCAAGTTTGTACTTTATAATTGTGCAGTTAAATGCACAAACCTGACTTTACTATACTACCATGGCTTGTTCTTTAGTCCCAATAAACTACTCCCATGGTTGAAACAGTACAAACCTCAAACTTTTCAAAGCAAAAAAACCCTGTGACAAGCTCAACAACAGAAATAGATATTTGCATTTACAAAGGAGAGTCAATAAACTGGATCTTGAAGAACTTCACTAAATTTATCAAGACAAGACACCCCAGCTGAGGAGATTACACACCATTTTTATTCAGATGTCTGCCAGGGCCCTGAGTGAACTACAGGGTCCTGACTTTTTCTGCTGATGCTTCCCTGGGGCCTCTCCCCATGCTGCCCATGGGCTCAGAAGTCCTGTTTCAGCCTAGCCCTGGACATCAGTCCCTGTTCCAGGAATGCTGTAGGATGCCACTCTCCAGCTCTATCCATGGGTTATTTATGAAGGAAATATTTGTTAATAAATGTTCTTTTTGACAACATAAGTATGTTAAGGTATCCGGATGCCTATTTAAGATAATTTCAGATATAGTAAGAGCTTGCAAACAACAGATAGTATCACCTTTCACTTCATCCACTTCTTTAGACTGCTTTGTCCTCGTGCCATTAGCCATCTGGCTGCTCAGGACACCAATTCATGCACCATTTCTAACAATGATGTGAGGACTTCTCAAAAGCAATATTTAACACAAACGTAACAGACATGTAAGCTCAAGAACCTGTTGAGTTCATCAGCTTTCATCTAGCTGTAAAACGAAATAGATTTCTTTGTGCCCAACCTCCAACAAAGTTTTCTAACATATTTGACAGACCACAATACATTTCTTGTTATACTGAATAGAAATTGTTTCTTTTTAAGAAAGTCTAATTCTTCAATGTTAATACTTCCTCTTTTTAATTACCTTTTGCTGTGGATTGAAATATTGATGACCTATCTAGGGTAGTGTCAGTTGCAGAAGAGAAGATGAAGAATTGAATAGCAGTGAATGAAAAACAGATGCTTCATTCCAGCTGATGAGCACTGCAGACTTGCAAATCTACTGTGTTCAGTAGCTGAATTTAGACTGTGCAGGTGTTTTTCATTCCTGGAGAAGACTAGTGTAAATTCATTTTTTTCTCCTTCACTCAGACCGCAGTAGTTGAAAAAACACAGCTTTTGTCAAACCAGGACATGCTACTGTAGATTTCCATACAGTAGTTAAACTATTTACAATCTGATTATTTTTTTTAAATGGTTTTAATGGCTAAGATCAGAGTTTATATTTCTATAATAAATTACATTTTTTTGTAGAGATGAATGCTACATTTTCTAGTGTTACGGCTGTACTTTTAATGTACTCTTGTGAGATATGCATTGATTTTCTATTTACAGGTGGATAGGACTGGTAAGAGATCTTAAGATATGTAGCATCCCTGACCCCAAAAAGGGCAATCTTTATTGGACCTGACAGGTTTTGAAAATTTGTTCTAAAAGAATCCCCCTGTTATGGATATGACAGCTCATTCTGTGCAGATGATTCTTCTGGGCATATATTTTAAGACACTATTATTTTACTGGCCAGCCTGTTTGGAGAATCTGCAAAGACAATCTGTCACAATGCTTAACTGAAGATTTCTTTGTGTATAGTTAAGTAAAGTATTGCATGTCTAAATTAAGGAGCAGGTATGGTGAAATATATCTTGTGTGAACTATGCAACTGATTGTACTGAGTATTGACTGAATTCTGTACCTGTTCATACTGTAATGTAAAACATACTTAGATATTTCATATTCTGCTTTTCCAATAATATTAATTTCTGTGTCTATCTCTTGTCAAAAGGTGTCAGATTTTTTTCTTTATTTACTTATTATTTACAAGTAGTAGTGTGGACAATAGACAGCTTTGTCTTAACTGAATACTAAATGCATTGACAGGGCAGTACATCTCTTTCCACACAGTGGGTCATTCACCAGATTCTGAGTGCTAGGGAAGCTTTATCTTATCAGTGAGACTTCTGTGATATCTGTGCACAGTGGATGTGTAGAACACTTTTTTAAAGATTTGCTTTAGTTTAATCAAAATTTGTAAAATTTCATTGCTACGTTTATTTTAAATGTAATAGTTGCAGTAAATATATATTAAATATATTGTATGTACTTAAAGATTACACGACATGTAAATGGACTTACTTGCAATGACCCATGAAAAAGACACGAATCAACTCAATGAGCTGTGAGTCAATATTGCCTTTAAATGCATTCCAGCATAACGTTTTATGATTTTTTTTATATAAAGCCTTAAAGTATACTATTCACTAAATGACACTAATGACCAATAGTAAAAGACAAAATTCTTCCTAGGTAAATTTCAGGCCTCTCTTGCACAGTATTAAAAAAAATATTTGTGTACATTGCATTGCTGACACTGAAGTATTTATAAAACCAGGCGTAATTCCAGAAGAGTACTCTGTCCTAAATTATATTCTAATGTCATAAATAATCTAATTTCCCATTAAAAATTGTCAAATTAAATGCTGCTATCATCTTAAGTACTGACTTGGAGGTAATGTGAACACCAACAAAGATTGGAAATACAAATAAAAGATATCCAGTAGGGAAAAAAAAAAAAAAAAATATTTGGCAAAATTAGATTTAAATTTCATTAGGCTAAGTTACATATAAAACCTGGGAAAAGCCAATGCAGAAAGATACTGAAAATCAGAGCTGACAGTATGTCCTTGATATCATGTGTCAGGTAAAAAGTTCACAGTTAGGTCTACACAATTAATAAAGTATAACACCAAAGAGCAGAACGGTGTCAAGAATTTTTATTCCAGTATGAGTCTTAATCTGCACTTGCTGAAACATTGTGTTTGGATTCACCTCCTCTGACAGTAACTGTCTGAAAACTAGGTACTCAAATGCTTTCTAAACTTTTCAGAAAGATCTTTAAAGGGGAATTCATCTCACGTACTTTCCAGATCTCAGGTGGGATAAATTGCCCTCTGTATCTTCCCTTTTCCTTCCATTATTTATAAAGAAAACTTATATTTATATAATTGTCCTAAGCTAGGCATCCGACTTGTAATCAAGAAATGTAGGTGAATCTCGCTGCTGATTATCAAGAAAAGCTAAATAGTTTGCTAGAGAGAATTTTAAAAGTACTTGTTTCTTAATTTGGTAAAGAACTACAAAGAGATTTTTCAAAACTGAGATGATTATATTTGTCTTAAATACATGATACAATGAATAATTTAATTTTTTTAAATTACAGAAGATAGAATAATCTGTCTGAAATTATTTTTGAAGTTCATATCTACAAATGCAAGTTTGCACTAGCAGAAGTTTTAATCCATCGGTTTGTCTGTTAAATAGGCAAAACTTAGACCATCAAATAGAGAGTGGTGGTTTCCACTGAAAGGGTCTGCTGATCATTACTTCTAACTTCGTCAGAGTGAAGGTAGTTGACACTGAAGTACAAACTAAAGCAGATTTCTCTACTGGGAATCTTTTGGTGTATGAGGCTTTTCTTCATTAATCTCTGTATCTTTTTTCACCTTTTTAAAACCAGTATTTAGATATAAAATTAGAGGAAAAAGTTGCTAACAACATGTTCCACAGTTCCTGTCTTCTGAAAATAAGCTTCTGTCAAGGGCTGCAGAGGCTGAATAGGTGTTTTTTTTCCTGGCATTAGAGATCCTAGCTTACATGGTAATGGTACCAGAACAGAGCTGTCTTGGTTATGTTTTCATTAATCTCTCTACTGGCCTTTGAAGCAAAGAGGTGGAAGACATGATTAGAGCAGACTCTGTACCATTGTATTAAAGGAATTTCTGAAAGAAATAGTATTAATATGAAAGTAGAACTGCTGAGAGTAATGGAGATGATAGAAAAGCAACCACTAAAGTGGATTCTGGCCAACTTAAATATTCACAAGTCACTAAGTGACAGAATAAAGATTGAATGAAACTTTAGTTCACATATATTTCCTTCTGGAAATAGAAATATTTAATTACATGATCAGATGCTGTATAATCCACAGATCTTTCTCTGCTTTAGTGCCCTCTGTATCCTCAAAATCAACCAGAGATCCAGCCCTACGTTGCTGAAGAGGGTCTTGCTTCTTAAGCAAGATATTACACAGTTCGGGAGTATGATAATCAAAAAAGGAACAAGATTAAATTAAGGATATCAGAAGACACAAAGCAACTGAAGCCTAAGTTCCTTCTGTTTCAGCAGGGTAGTTATAACTAGGATTCAATACCTGGAAGGAGTATACATTTACTGCCTCATAGGACCTTTCATTTTCTTTCCCTTCCTTAACCAATGTATGGCTATCAAAAGTGGTAAAAATAAGTGATTGAGATTAAATTTTACCACGACTTTAATTCTGAAATTTTTCAACCTTTTCAAATTTAGTGTTTTTTATATATATTGCTTTCATGGGAATTTGTGCATATATTAATATTTCTGAATGAGACATATGCATTCATTTTTGGTACTTTCAAACATGTGGAAAGGTTCTGTACTCAAAAGTTTGTCCCCAAAATATCAGTTGCTCTAATAAAAGGTTTTATTTTTACCTTCAAATAATACATTGCATATATCTATGAGGTATTCTGGCTGCAACACTACTATTGATATGGGTAAGGTTTGTCCAACTGGCTGGCATATCTGACATGAACGAACTTCTATTGCCAAATACATGAGGTATTGTGACAAAAACCAAACAATGAACTGGCCACTACCTCAAAAAAAAAAAAAAAAAAAAAAAAAAAAAGAATTTTTCCTTTGAATCTTTGAGGGCTACATTATAAAAAATAATTACACATGCAAGACCTAATAAAGATTCATAGAATCATAGAATGGTTTAGGTTGGGAGGGATGTTAAAGATCATCTCATTCCACCCCCCCCTCCATGGGCAGGGATACCCTGCACTAGACCAGGTTGCTCAAAGCCTTGAAAACAACCAGGGAAGGGGCATTCACAGCTTCTCTGGGCAACCTGTTCCAGGGCTTCACCACCTTCTCCATGAAGAACTTCTTCCTGACATCTAATCTAAATCTACTCGCTTTCAATTTAAACTCATTACCCCTTGTCCTGTCACTACAGGCCCTTGTAAAAAGTCCTCCCCCAGCTTCCTTGTAGCCCCCCTTCAGGTACTGGAAGGTGCTATAAGGTCTCCCCAGAGCCTTCTCTTCTCCAGTCTGAACAAGCCCAACTCTGTCAGCCTTAATTACTATAGAGATAAGAACTGGCATGGTTTGAACAGTTAAAGCATGTAAGCAGGAAAGCAATTCCTTCAGTTATACCTAGTACAGTCATTAAGTTGTCTTACAATCTGCTTAGTAGATGAAATGAGTGGAGCAACACTGAACAAAAGAACAGTATTATGATAGTGTGAGCTTTTTATGATGTACACACTAAGTAACATTGACCTGTACAAAACTTTTTATATTTTGATATAACATTGAGCTACATAATATGACAAAGCGAAATTCAGCATAAATACTAAAAGACTGGAAGCGTTAGAAGGAAGATTACGGTTTTATTTCTGCTAGCTGACAGCAGTAACCAATCTAAAAGAAACACAAAATGTTCTAGAAATGTCATGCTAGTTACTAGAGATTCAGAAACTACATTAGATACATTGATGAAAAATATATGTAAAAGGAGATTTCTGTCATGTTAAACAAATCTAAAGCATAAAAAACACACTGATGCTTTGATTTAGATACATTAATATTGAAGTTGCATCATTCCTGCTTGTTATTAAATTTAAATATATTCAAGGAATTTCATTAATAGTGAGGAATTTCATTAATAGTTTTTCTTCTTCCTGTAGTATTTATATTTTGCTAATGCAGTTTTCAGGAGTTTGTCATGCAGATTACAATGTCACATTAGCTGTAATTTAAAACCAGAACAGTAATGGGTACCACATAATGTTTCAGTGGATGATTGTAGTGGATGATTTAGTCTGTTCTGTGTAATATGATTAATTTACTAACAACCTGAGTTGTCCATTGTTTTATGAGGTTATATGAAGTTGACACATTCCTTAAATCCCCACTCAGTGCGTGAACTCCTTGTATAGAAATGTTTTCAAGTATAAATTCATTAATATAGATTATTTTATAAAGGATTCAAAACATGCAGTAAAGATGATGTACTAGAGTAAGCTCCTTGACCTGAACTAAATGTAAATGGGCATGAAAGATGCTTCTAAAACAGTGAATAATTCAGTTAGGACCATGTCAGCAAACTATAATTTCAACTTGACCGCATCAACTGATTTTGAACAAAAGACAAACTGATACAAAAAACACTGAGATATATTCTAATGCTGTGGTTTAACCTTGACTAGCAAAATATCACAAAGCCACTCTCACACATCACCCAACACCCCCCTCACCCTCCCCTGGCAAAAGAGGGGGAGAATTGAAGGAAAAAGACAAGGAAGCTTGTAAAATTGAGATAAGAACTATTTACTAATTGAATATAAGTGAATACTACATCTATAAAAATTAATGTATACAAATACTCCTAATAATAAGTAATTAAAATAATACAAAATAAAGCATATGATACAATTGCTCACCACCCACTGACTGATGCACAGCCAGGTCCTGAGTAGTGAGAGTCAGAGACAGAGAGCATGAGTGCTGCAGACCAAGAGCTGAAACCAGAAAGTGATTGCAGCAGAGTCTGAAAGAAACCTGTCAGCGACAGCACAACTGGGAAAACTAACAGACCCACAAACTCACTCATGAATGAGCCATCAAAGGAGTTAGCAAAGCAGCTAACAAAGGAGTTAAGGAGCAAAAGAGTTCACACAAGAGCTAGTGAAGGAGTTATGACCCCTGAGCCAACTCCCCGCTTATGTACTGAGCATGATGTGCTATGGAATAAAGTGCTCTTTCAGTCAGTTTGGGTCAGTTGTCTGAACTGTGTCTTCCCAATCACTGCTTGTAGTGAGAAAGTTGGGAACGCAGCTGCAGTATCAGAAGCTGAGAAAGACCTTGAATTCAGTGCAATCACCCCTCAGTACCAGCTAAAAAGACACCTTATCAGCATATTTCTTAGGGCAAATCCAGAAACATAGCTTCATACCAGCCACTGTGAAGAAACTGAACTCTTTTCTGACTAAAAATCTCAGCACATCTGCTGAGATTTACAAGTTGCAAAACATTAATATTATATCTAACAATATATTTGGTGAATAGAAAAGTGAATCTACATAATAATCTTTAAAAAAATAATCTGTAATATAGTGTATAAAATCAAGGACAGTTAATTTCATTTATTTATTTAAAGATCCCACTCAAAATCTGTTCAACATTCACTTGGTAAGTATGAATATTTTGTATCAGATATTCTTCTGTAAATGAAAAGACCCCAAGAAATATAAGAAAGCTGTATCAGAGCCTGTCTGCCATTTTTCTGCTAAAAATATGATTTTAAAGGTGTTCAGCTATTTTATATAAAAATATAAGAATTCTGAAAACTGTCCTGTTTAACATCTTTGTTAACATCATCTTTGTTAACATCATCTTTGTTAACATCATCTTTGTTGATGACCTGGAGAAGATGATGGAGTGCTTGATCATGAAGTTTGGAAATGACATCCAACTGCACGTACCAGTCAATATATGCAAGGGCAGGGCTACCACCCAGAAGGATAAACACAGGATGGAGGGATGAGGCAAGAGCAACGTGGTGATACTCAGCAAAGTCCAGGTAGAGAGACAGTGATGCAAATAGACTGGATGGGCTCATGATTTGAAGCAACAGCAGCATTTTTGAACACTTTCTGTGGTCCCTCTACAAGCAGACATCTGATTGAGCACTTTGAAAATTAAGAAGAAGCCTCAGATTATGAATATTTAAAATCATGCACATAGGATCCTTCACTTTTGAAACCGTGAATTTGATTCTGCAAGCACTTATATATTACAGATAATTACATCTACTTGAATAATCACAAAATCAATTGGTATGGCTAGCCAATCGTTGCTGTCTCCTCACTTGCTTGGAAAGAGTTACTAGGGATTTAGGAGTTAGGAGTCAGGGGTTTTCAAACAGTGTAAGATCCATATCCATGAAGGATGCACTTGTATCTTCAAGATCTCAAATCTTAAACTAAATTTAGATAGTTACAAAACTGGGCTTTTTTCACTTTTCCTGAGATAAAATGTTGTCTTCATCTATGAACTTCTGGATACACTAAGGTCAATTAATCTTAAAATTGATAGCAGAAAAATGTACTATCTGAGTTGAACGCAGATATCTTGAAGAGCTGAGTTATTTTTTCTACAATAAATTCTTATTTGGTTAGAAATATAAATCTGGTGATTTCTATGAAAACCCCCATTTTTTCCCATAATTTGTAGGATTTCTGTTTTTTGGTGTTTTTCCTTTTTCTTTTTTTTGTTTTGGTTTTTTTTTTTTTTTTTTTTTTTTATGTTTACAACAATCTTTCATTGAAATCTTCCTCTATCTACTTTATCAGGAAATTGTATAGTGGATTTTTTAATATGGAAAACCAGTATTTTTATTTATCCTTAACCCTGGACATTTAAACAAAGAGAAGACCTACCACATAGCTCTAATATATAACTCCTAAAAAGAGAAAAGTCAATTACTTTACCTTTGTTAAAATTCATAATTTTGGGGAAAACTAAAAAGGCTAGTTAGTACAGGCTAGGTGGGGTTATTCTTAAAAAAATTTAGAAATATTTATTTCATCATGTCTTTTTTTCAGATTATTGCAAGTAAATCTTAAAAAAAACCCTTTTCTGTAAAAAACCATCACAAACCACTACAACACTGCCAATTCTTCATACAAAAACCTGTGCTTTAATTTTGTTGGTAATCTTATTTCCCATAAACTTTATTTATATTTCCAAGCATTTGCAGGGTCAAGGATTAATAAAGGGAAGATAATAACCTTCCTACATGCAGAGAAGGTGAAAGGACAAAAAAGTCAAGAATGGAAAAACAACTGTCTAAAAATCTGGACTGGGATCCTGGAGCAGGGTTTTGCTTCTGGGTTTTCTGCTCTTTCTAGTGCCTTTTTCATTTTGTTTTGGTTTATGATTACATTTTTATTGGATTGCCTTCTCTTTTTTATTGTCTGGTTTCCTATTTAGAAGAAAAATATGTAAACATTATTTGTATGAACTGCCTTACTGAGAGCAAGACAGGGATTAGTGATGCATATAATTACTCATGTAGAATGGTAGTATCATAGTATTCAATTAGAAAAATCACAAGAGTGAGCTATACTCTTACAAGTTTTATAAAACAGCTGGTAGCTTTTTGTACAAGTAAAGTAGTAAATTAATTAAATCAATATTACATAATTTCTCAAATAGTATGTATCACATTAAAGAGCAATAACAGAATTTTAAACTTATTTACAGAGTCCTTTAATGTCATTAATTTATTTGCCTTTCAGAATTCATCTTTTTGGCTTCTTTCAATAGAGTGTGTATATTCTCATGGTGAAAAGGGAATTCCACTGTTGCCATTTTTAGTCTTCTAAGGAGATACTTGCCATGGACAAAGGAACATGACAAGAGGATCTAGGAAATTCTCAACGACTTGGCAATACATGAACAATAAAGAGCAGGTTATCCACTACACCTTATCCATTGACCTGCTCACCTTCCCATTACCTGCAAAATCTGAAGGTAAAACGACAGCCAGTCCAAAATCTTCACTCAGGGGATGTGGATTTCTTGATAGCATCATGTTCTTCCTTGCCTTTGAGGACTCTTGAGACTACTTTTTATGTATTTTATGCAACAATATACTGATAGGATCTCAGTATTCATGAGGGTGGTAAGCTCTAACTGACTAACTACTTAAAATATTTATGGAACTTGCAAAAAAGAAAGTAAGCTTATCTAATAATGCTGCAAGAACCATGTTAACTGCTTTCAGCTACCCTGTTGTCTTGGTCATGCATGCCACAGGTTCTTGGTTCAGCAGACTATAGTTCTATGCCAGCAATCATCATGCTTCACTCAAATTAGTAAATCTATTTCTCAGCTTCATGAATCAACTTAAGTCTAATGGAGCTATACTACTTCCAGTCCACAAGCTAGTTCAAACATAAGCAGATATATATATATATATTATTTTTTTTTAAATAAATTTAGAATAATTCTCAGATATGGGAATATTGTAATTTAAACAAGTATCAATACATTATTTTGCAGTGATTTTTTCATTCTGTTTTCAGGTTATAAACATTATAATTCATTTATCTGCTACGGTTTTCTGGATGAAAATCTCCCTCTAGAACAGTTTTTTGGTGTCATAAAATGTCTGTGTGTTTTACTTAATTGTTACAGTCAAAAAACATAGTTTAAAACTAATTTTAACACATTATTATTTGAGATCCACAACAGTATTATACTTAAAAAAATCTTAGTCATCATTTATCTAACATTTTTAATGACATAAAATTTTCCCACACTGAAAGGAGCTTAGATGACTAAGTATCAACAAATAAACTGAAAACACAAGTTTTTCTAATTTGCTTATGCAGTTTATCACTGAAGAAAAAGTCAGCATTCTATGTATGCATAGAGACTCACTGAAAAATTATATTCATACTACTTTGTATAAACCAGAAATATAGATAATACATAGATGATAATACTTTAAATTATGAAGGCTACTAGTTTATACTGAAGTCATGAAGCTCTGTTGGAAATGCCACATTATGAGCACAGGCTAAGACTGGTATACACTCTCAGAGTAACAGAGTCTCTTTTTAATTTTAGAGTATTATGTCTCCTCTCCTTTTTCCTTTATATTCTGTCTGCCGCAAATTTTAGGCAAGAACTCCTAGACGATACATGCCAGAATACAAAGTTCATCGTGAATTAGTGTCTATTTATGCTGTCTCTTGACCAAAACTACTCATTATTGTAAGAGTAGAAAAACTACTTTCTCAAACTTTACAGTTAAGGCTTAGTATGGTTTAATAACATTTTCTTTTCTATTATCATTTCTGAGCTCTGAAATCAGATCCTACCTTTTCTCAAGGTACAATACCAATAAGATACGATCATACAGTTTGGTTTTGGTAGTGACTTAAGAATAACAGAATGGTCATTTGTAGAATACTGTAGCTGCAAGAGACTTAATGATAAAAATAGTTTAGGCTTGAGATACCCTTTTGTTTTTTTCTGGAAAACAGGTGACATTCTTTCTTTTATGAAGTATTTCTAGAACAAGGCATAACTACATGTTCTGATGGATTGTTTTTTGGCTAGAAGATCTATGAAAGACTACAGTTCAAATATTAAAATAAGTATAATCCATATAAAGCTGGTATTGCCGATATTTTACCTAAACATTAGTCAGATAATCAAGCAAACTGGTGCAACCAGTTTTAACCACAAAAAAATACCTCAGCTTTGATAACTGAATTCAAACTGTAGATCCTCACAACCACAGCTTAGTTGCCACCTATTCCTAAAAGCTCCTGAGATGATAAACAGATGTCCAGTGATGAACTTCTCCCATGACAAAACTTTGTATCTTGATATGATACAAGGAGGTCAGTCTTTACAACATTAGACAGTCCATAGTGTAATTTATATTTAAACTTTGCCAATACACACAGGGTAGAGATGATGTCCCCTTTAAATAATATCTCGCTAGCTGTAACTAAGTCAGGATATGATTAATTTAACTAAATTAAACATAGCTCAGATCAAAGTTTCATTTTCTCTAGTGTCTGAAGAGATTCAAGTCCTTATCTATCATCTGAGTATGACAACACCCTATCTCTCAAACACACTGTAGACTGTAGGTGAACATAATTTCTAGAAACCAGATCTTTAGAAATGCTATAGTAAGGGGAAAAGGAATTTTATAAGAACATGCTTTGGGTTGTCAGTAAGGTGCGTTCTGGAAACCAGGTCTCTGTTGTGGATGTCTGAATATTTCTGAGTAAAACGTAATGAAGTAGTTTAAAAATATTAATTCTAACTAGTTAAGTAAAAGTAATTAAACCACACTTCCTGGTGTCATATTTACTAATGGACAGGTTGTTTGGGTTCCTCCGTGGTTGCTTTTGTTCAATACCATAGTCATTTCCATGCAGGGACTTCCTAGCAGACATTGTACAAGAAATGTATTTAACACAGGGAAGTGAATTTTCTCTTTGATGACAGATGCTGAAATGTTGTGAAGCTAAGAGTAATGATACCAGTCTCTTGTGGTTTTATTATTTGAAAGAATATCAGGAAGTCTGAAAAAAATTACATACTCCTGCACTGAATACTGTATAAAAATGTCAGTTGTCTATGAAAAGGATAGAATCTGAATTTCTATAAAATCATCAGAATCTTGCATATGTAATTCTTTAAAAATGTGCAGTCCTTACTATTTACATTGGGAAATTTCCTTTTCTTTAACTTTTAGTTGCTATTTCCAACAAGCATGGTCAAATCCATGGATATTTAAAATGACAGTTTGATCCACAGCTTGATCTTTGGGTTATACTTTCTGTAATAAAACATAAAGGGAGGTGACGGAGATTTTAAATATAATGTAAACAGTCTTTTCAGGGAGTTTTGAATAGCATCCAGACTAACCACAGGTGAAGTTTTCTACATTTAAATAATTCAGCATGGATTTAGAAATGGAGCTAACAGAGGAAAACTTCTATTACTTACTGACATTTAAAGAACACTGACTTCTGTCCCTAAAATGAGTCTTTGACAGTGGACTCAGTGAAATACAGAAAAAAAGCACAAGGCACTTTATTTGTTTTGGGGAGTTTTTAGATGTGTTATACATATTAATTATAAATTAGAGACACAGATCTGAACTGAAGGGTATGAATGTTTAAAAAGTTACAAATAATTGAAAAAGCATGAAGTCCTTTAGGACTTCTCTCTTTAAAAGGCCTGTTTCTCATTTGATTTTGGAAAGCTGAATTCTTGGACTGCTGGGAATGTTCATTAAAATGCAGGCTTGTGACTCTTCAGAAATGACTGACAAGATCTAATCTAATCTACATGGTTTGTTACTATCAGAAATAATTTAATTATGGATTTATGAACAATGTGTGGAGTTTATCTGAAATAATATTGAAAAATAAAATCTCAGCTATGATGTATTTTCTGTGCTTATTATTAATAAATTAATTTCCTAGCCACATTATTTTCAAATACAGTTCAAAAAGATGGTTGAATGTAATGCTTATATGCTAAAATTCCCTCCCCAAACTAATTTAAAAATTCTCTTTCACGCCTTAATTTTTCATCTAACCACAAGCAGATGCACATACTTGAACATATAAAAGTGGTCATCTGACAAATCAAGCTACCTAATAAAGAAATGTAGAAATTACTTAAAATTATCTACTTGATAGTTCAATGTATTTCAAAGGTCCGGATCCTACAATAATCTTTATGTATCTATCAGCAATTTCTGCACAACTCTGGATTGACGTTAATAAGGTTGTATATAAAAAAGGTTGCCTACCTTGGCATAGTCGTACAATGTTAATTTAAATTAACATAGAGAAAAAAATACTACATGCAACTATGATTACCAGCTTATTCTATCTATCTGAAACAGAAATATTACTTAGAATGGAATTAGATGTGTAAAATTAAATCGCCTTTCTTGACAACAAATTTTGAAACAACAACTTATTCTGAAAAATATTACTGAAACAGACAAAGTAACCATGCCTAGATAAAAATTTCTATTATTATTTAATAATTTAATAATTTTTATTTCCTTATTTGTAATTTTTCACCAGGCTAAGTAGCTCCTTCAAAGTCAGACAGGAGGAAATTCTTTGCAAGATGAGAGATATGGTGTTGCAGTATCTTTTAAAAAATACTTGTGCTTTGAAGTGTTTTCTCTGTAATATTAATCACTGTTGTGCTTGTAGTATGATGAAAGCAGTCCTTTGTCATCTTATTGGTTTTTATCTTACACAGGCATAAGGGGAAACATCGGCACAAAGGGAGTGTAAAAAGGTACAGTAGAAATCAGCTTTTGTTCAAAACAGTTCTGAAGATAACTAACACTTCATATAGCAGTTTCAGAGGAAAAAAACTGCAACAGGTTAAAGAAATTCTTGTCCAAAATAGAAAAATTTGGTGGAAAGCATTGTTTCATTTTGGAGAAGGGGAGGGGTGCGGAGAGGTTGCTGGATATGGGGAAACAGGCATGGTTAGACAGTGATTTTTATGAAGTGTCTTTTTTGAACTTCTGTACTCTTATTTCTTCCCTCTGGGCTGAAAGCATTTGAGATTTGTTGATGTTCTGCCTTTAACTTTGCAGCCAAAACCAGCATTGTTTTAATGGTAATGTATTTCTATTTAAAAGAAATTTGCAGTAAAAGGTTGATTCTGGACTGCTTATGTGCAATCCAATCTTTTTGTAATTGTTTCTATAGGCAATATAGTCATAGGCAAGTTGTCAGTATTTATGTCAGATACAAATCCTGCTTCTAAGAAAATTTTCCATCAGTATAAACAATAGCCTGGAGAAAAAGGCAAGAGAAGGAAACTATATTTCTAAAAAAATCAAATAAAAATGAAAGGTAAAATCCAGTATGAAGAGACTTAAGATGTCTGCACTTGGAACTTACTATGAAATTAGCAGATATTGTGCATACTCATACACCAGCACATGCTTAAACACACTTGCATATTTATTAAAGTTTGTTTTGTCTTACAGTAGGAGAGCTATAAAAGCAGAAATGTATGAAAATACTAATGGAAAAGAACTTCATTAAGCTGTTTACTATGTAGTTCTTGAAATCTATTCAATTAAGTTCTTCACTAACGCCCCTGAGATTTGCCTTAAGCATACCTCTTTTGTAGAATACTGAAAAGACACATTTTTTCCTTCCTTTTTTTTTTTTTTTTCTTAGAATTATTACAGTTTGGTCAGGTGGCTATTTATTTTTGGTTTAAGGGACAGCTATATGCTAAATCAAGATCTTAAGCAACATTTCTGGTTTAAAAGGAAGCAAAGACTAAATTATTGGTCCATTATGACAATGAAAATCTTTGCAGTCACTTTAGTGAGCAGTGGAATTAATCATATTCCCTGACACTTTGGAGGATATAATTTAATTCTGATTGTTTGATATGGAAACATGTTCAGCTTACACTCAATCAGCACAGGTATTGCTGAGTGCAAAATTCAGATAACAGTCACATTAACACAGAGCAATGTTGTAATTATAATTTTTAGATATCATAGGTCAGTATTTGTTCTTTTACTTTCATTACAGTGGTCCTTCATAGTATCCTTTTCTTTGCATCTCTGCTTCTGCTAATTGCAAAATTTCAAACAGTATATTAATATTTAAAATGGTAGTGTTTCTGAAATGTTTGTACTATCCTTTCTTCTGTTTTCAGTATTAAAAAAAAAATAATAAAATATATATGCATGTGTTCATAATGGAATTCATCCTGAAATTAATGAACAAATGTTGGCCGGCATGTTCCAAGTGTGAAAAGAGACAATCATGGACTAAATGTTCATAAAGAACCAAGATTCTGTTTCTTTTCCTATACAATAAAAAGGAATTTGGTACATGTTGTTCAAAATCCAAATAAGTAACAGTAGCACAAGACACTCAAATCAAATGCTTATTCGTATTAGCAGAATACGCACCATCCTGACTGAAATTCCAGTACGGAAGGAACAGCTTCAACATAGTTATGAAAGATAGCAGAATAAAACTTTGATTCATCACCTAACCCAAAATACAAGTAAATCTGTAGAAAGAGGTTTTATATCTGCTCCTTGGTTACAGATCATAGAAGTGGGATTCTCTCCTTTATGTAAATTCACTTTACCACTTTTTTTGGTAGTTTTCTTACCCTCTAGAAAAGAGGAAATATGGAAGAAGATCCATCTTCTTATGAAACTCCTCCCTGGAGACCACAATGTCTTCAGTTGCCTACTTTGATTAGAGAACCAGCATTGGGGGGGGGGGTGGGGGGGGTGGGGGGGGGGGGGAGGGAAGAAAGAAAAAAACCCCAAACAAACAAACCCACAAAACCCCAAGTATTTGAAAAAATGAGCAAGTATTCCTCTAAGTTTTAAGACGAAAGTGTCTCTTCAACATAAGCCATGTTCAGGCTTCATAAGGGTAAAATGTATAGACATGAAGTCTAATTATTCAGCCTAGAAGAAAAGCATGGAAAAAGTGCATGCTTGACCTTGTAAAGACTTTTAAAGTTGCCAACTTAAATAGCCAACCTTGCCAATCCTAGGTAGCCAACTGAAAGAGGTGGATGTATCAAGCTTAGTAGTCCAATTTAGAATGAAGTATATGGTAGGTAAAATTTTCCCACATTAACTGCCCAGCATTACATATCTGCCTTGAACTATTCATCTTGGTTTCCTCTGTGCTCAGTGAAGAGACAGGTCTTTCCAAAAATGTTGCCACACTTATCTTTGGATTAAGTTAATTTTTTCATGAAGGTCTCTTTCTCCACTAACCTTAGGAAAAACTCAGTGTCAATTTTAAGCTATCATCTGAGGTTTTGATATTCAGAAAACAAACTTAAATCCTTCTTCCTGCCTCCTTCAAATCCAATGATTATGTACTATAGAATGTTTAGGCAGATTTGGTACATTCAGGTACCAGAATATCCTCCCATGTGGGTATCACAGCCTTTAGAACAAACTTGTGCTTTCTTTATCTTTAATTTTATTTGCAAACTTGACTTTATTTCCAGGAAACAACAATGCAAAAGGATAAGTCCCTCTTATATAGCATGTATGTATATGTATTTCTATACACATGTATTTGATGAAAGTGATTATAGTTTAGAGAATCCATTGTTGCCAGAAAATCTAAAACACCAGGCCCAGATGATGCTATTTAGGAATATTCAAGGTCCAAAATTATGTTAAGTAAGTGGGGAAACATTAATGGTAGGCTGAACTGTAAATTGGGCTTTATGACCAAAATAATCCCAATTAAATTTGGTATTTCAGTAGTTCTTGTGTAACTGACAAGAAACTGTTATTGACAGATATTTTATAGTTGACTGCTCTCAGCAATAGTAATTCTTAAGTGTCATCAGCCTAAGAAATGAATTTTTTTTTTTTCTGTTTCAGACATAATGGCAAGCAAACGACCCACTTGTTTTCAATGAATACTATCTCTGTGTCAGGATAAAGCAAATATTTAACAGCTCACGATCACTATGTGAACACAAATATAAAAGCATTTACTTATATTCATCTCTCTATTTCCCCCTTCAGGACTCTGACTTTTTATCTGCTGGGATATAAACCAAAGTTTATCACCTATTTCTATGAAGTGTTTTGTTTGGAATTGTCATTATAAGCTCTTCAGGTGACATCACGGACCTCCACCTGTGTAAATAAATGCTGGTCACTTCCCAGAATAATATATATTTGATAAACTTAATGGCACTAGCCTCAGCAAATAAACTCTTTTCGTAATCCTATGCAGAGTTTACATGTGAGTTCATTATATAATGAAAGGCAAGTCCTATACAAGAAAAACTATCATTCCACATTAATAGGATTAAATGCCAAAAAGGTTAGGGAATGCTCATGGAAATCTGTGTTCAGAACACCTTATCAGAACATTAGCTCAAGATAAAATCAGAGCTAAAATAAACTAATTATGTGAAAATAAAATAATGTAGATCTTAAGAACAAGAAGACCAGATCCATAAGTTATACATCAGAGCTAATTGGGTAGTTCCAAATATTTAGACTCCCTTACTAGTACCAGGTCTAAGAATATGGTGAATAAAAAAATACTGTAACTGAAAGGGGAATGCTAATACAGTTTCTAGCACTTCAAGCTCTTGAAGTTCATGAGATGTCTTCTACTAAACAGTCAAAGGGTCAGTTCTTACTAAGTTCACTGATATTATCCCCACAGAATTTAATGGGAGGCAGATTTAGTGCGGAATTCTTAGTAAAAACTGTATATAACGGGCTTACATAGAACATGCTGCTTCAGAACAGTTATGTTTCAATTTTGAGTGTACAATTTACTTTAATTTAAAAACTGTTTTCTGACTCAAAGTTGCAACCCTAGATGAAAACTAATATGACAGATTTATCAACTCTTGAAAGACATGAAGGAAAAAGAATCAGGGCACACAAATATTTTCCTGATTAAACAAGCAAACAAACAAAAACAAAACCAAACTTCTGGTTTGATTGAAAGAGATTCTGTGCTCTCACAAAACACTGAATCATTTTTAAAAATTATTTCTTCCTAGTATGTCTAGCAAAATAAGCATACTTTTTAAAGGTTTGTAAGCTTCTATAGGGATTGAGAACAGTTATAAAGCAAGTGAAAAGCTCCTAAGCTCCTCTAAGTATTTTAAATGAGCAATAAAAACATTATTAATGAGGGGTATTTACTATATTCTTTCCCTGTATATTGTTCAATATGGCAGCTAGAAGGTAGCCTCATAACTACTGTCCTGCTTTTTTCCCCAAGCTCTGTATTCTTTCAACATGGTTTGCTTAACAGTTTTCAACCACATGTGCAAATGAATGATGCAATTCAGACATGTGCAAGAAAGTAAATCTTCAGAGAAGCTTTCATGAGAAACTTTGTACATGATTTTCTACTCACATGAACTCCCATGGCACCTACTGCAACAGCTGACTGTTCTTTCAGAAAATACAATTGTAATAAAGGAGAAGGGTGGGGAAGTTTTTGCAGGGAGTAACTCATCTGGAAGAACTTTTTTTAGCATTTAGTTATCAGGTCTAGGGTGAATTTCTGATCAAAGGAAGTACAAGAGATTTACTCTTTCATTAGTAATTGGTAAGTGTAGTAGAAACAGCATTTACTCACTATTTTATGTCAGTCAGATCTTCAACATTGCAGGTATTTTATCCTACCCAACAGGCTAGTCAGTATTTTGAACTGTCTGAGCATTTCAGAACATCACAAAGGTAAATGAACTATAGCAGAACCAGCCCACATAGAGCAAGACACAATATCGTTACATTAATATGGTTCTGTGACTGGCTAATTATGCATGCCTACAGTTAAATAACGCTAGTTATCTTAACACCATTTTAAATTGCCTTTCCTGACTCCTTGTGCTAATGTACTGTTTCTGCATGTCTCTGCAGTCATTTTGTGACGGAGAAGTATGAGTGTTTGTTGCATGTGATAAGAAGAATTGCTTATGTGTTTGGTTTTTGTTTTTTGGGTTTTTTTTTTAAGATATAGGTTCCATGTACATTATAAACAAAATGAACTGGCAAAATGTGGTGTGCCATAGTGCCCTTCCCTTTGGGTCTGGTTGGGAATTCTTAAAAAAAACTAAGAAATCTGGATATGCAAGTCCAAATCACTAAAAATACAAATCTTCTTTGAGATAGAACAATCTTATTTTTTCAGCTGTATTGGGTTTGCATGTCAAGGTTTTGGTAGCAGGGGGACTACAATGGTCTGTTCTGTGAGAAGGTGCTAGAAATTTCCCCTACATCTAATAGAGTCAATGCCAGCTGGCTCCAAGACAAACCCACTGCTTGCCATGGCTGAGCCTATCAGTGACATTAGTAGAGCCTCTGTGATAACATGTTTAAGAAGGGGGAAAAACTGCTGTGCAACAACTGTAGCCAGAGAGAGGAGTGAAAACCTGTGAGAGAAGCAACTCTGCAGACACCAAGGTCAGTGCAGTAGGAGGGGGATGAGGTGCTCCAGGTGCTGGAGCAGAGGTTCTCTTGCAGCCCATGGTGAAGACCATGGTGAAGCCAGCTGTGCCCCTGCAGCCATGGAGGGTCACGGTGGAGCAGAGACCCACCTGCAGCCTAGAGGTGGACCCCTCACTGGAGCAGATGGATGCCCAAAGGAGCCTGTGACCCCCTGGGAAGCCCATGCTGGAGCAGGCTACTGTGGCCCCATGAAAAGAGGAGCCCAGGCTGGAGCACGTGTGCTGGCAGGATTTGTAACCCTGTGGGGAATACACCCTGGAGCAGGCTGCTCCTGAAGGATGGCACCCCATGGGAGGGACCCACACTGAAGCAGTTCGTAAAGGTCTGCAGCCTTTTGGAATGATCCACATTCAAGAAGTTCGTGGAGAACTGTCTCCTGTGGGAGGGAATCCATGTTGGAGCAGAGGAAATGTGTGGAGCAGAAGAAAAGTGTAAGGATTCCTTCCCCTGAGGAGGAAGGAGCACCAGAAATGTGTGATGAACTGACTGCAACCCCTATTCCTCATCACCCTACACCACTTGAAGGAGGAAGTAAAGAAAAATCATAAGTAAAATTAAGACAAGGAAGAAGGGAGGGGTGGGGAGAAGGTGTTTTAATATTTATTTTTTATTTTGCATTATCCTACACTGAATAAATTGGTAATAAATTAAACTAGTTTTCCCCCAAGTCCAGTCTGATTTGCCCATGAAAGTAATTGCTGAGTGATCACCCTGTCCTTATCTTGACCCATGACCCTTTTTTTATATTTTATGTCACCTGTCTTGCTGAGGAGTGGAGTCATAGAGCAGCTTTAGTGGGCATCTGGCCTCCAGCCAGGGTCAACCAACAACACTAGCATAAAAAAAGATAGCATAACCTCTGTTAAAATGGAAGACCTGTTTGGTTTATACTTAAGAACACTGAACAAACTTGGGCATTCATAAACACCTGACCCAAAGACTGAATCCGTGTTGGTGAGAATAGTGTCCTAAGAGCGAAACTACACACAAAGACCCTTCCAAATGATCTATGAGTCATTTCCAATTTCATCTTAGCAGGCTTTCCACAATTGATGTATTTTCCTAAAGGCTAGCTAAACTCATACACAGAGCTTACAAGTACTGGCCACAGTTTCAAGGTTGCCAGCTACTCACACAACAGTGGTAACGACCAATGTTTTCTGTCACTCTGAAAAAATGGGTGGGCCAATTCTCAACCTTGTATATGATGTCTCAGAATTTCATCACCTACTATATAAAGATACATCAGTGTAACCCTTTCCGTGTTTAGGTGTCACCAGTTTCTACACACACAATCCCTGTCTGATTGTTCTCCGCCTTCAGAACACAGCATCCTGGGCCTTTTCTGTGAGCTCCACTATTATCTGGGCCTTCAAAACACCCTCCTGAGTTTCAGTGTGAAAACAATAGTCTATAATTTCCTGACAACCTTTCTCAAAGAATCATACAGTAGCTTAGATGGGAGCCCTGAAAGTACAACTTTCTGCCCAAGCAGATAATTTTCAATGCTAGATCAGGTTGAGCAGGGGCTTAATCAGGCAGGTTTTGAAAATTTCCAAGCATCGGGATTCCATAGGCTCTTGGGCAACATTTTACGCAGTAGTCTTAACACAATGAAAATTCAAAAGTTTAAAATTGTCTAACAGATGAAATATTACTGGAAGGTGTCCAGCAATAGAGTGATTTCCTTTGGGAAAGGTAAGGACAAAGACAATTTTTGAAACTGTACAATTTAAAGAAGAAATATTTCATTCTATTCTTTTTATGAACCTATAGCCAAAAAACCCAACCCAAACCAACCAACCAAAAAAAAAAAACCAACAACCAACCACACAAACAAACAAACAAACCCAAACAAACATAAAAAAATAAAAACCAAACATAAAAAAGTGAGTGGGACTGAAAAAGAGCAGAGCGTAAGATATACAACTTTCTCATGAGTGTCTTATGACATCTTTTGGAAAATGCATATATAACTGGTGAATATAAAACCAAAATTAATAGGATGATATAGATTAGATTTGAATACAAAGAATAACAGAATTGGAGAAGCCATAGGGTACAAAAAGGATAGCAATTGATTTCAATACATTGTTTTAGCTATCTTGAAGATCTGGTTAACAGTAATTTGTTCATATAAAAAAAGCTGACAAATTAATTAGAAACTGTCACAAAGAAACAAACCCACGTTTTCCTCAGTTAAGAAAGTAGCTCAAGTTCCTGTATATCATGGTTTTCTGATATTGGAGAACTACCAAGATATTTTGCAATTTCTTCCCTGCATGGCAATTTGGATTTGAAAACAGTATTTTTCTCTGTGGATGGCTCTCCTGTTCACTGCAATGGATCCTTTTGCCATTGTAACCAGGAGAGCTGAGATATGACAATGAACAATCAGAATAAAATTAATGAGTGTACTACCCTACAAACGATTTTTTAGTGGTGATCTGCACTCCAGATATGCCAAAGACCCAGATTTTATCCACCTGCTGTGTTGGTCTTTCTAGTTACATTGTTTCATTACCCAGATGAGAATTAAACAATTACTGATTCACATGAGTATTCCTTTTGAATTTGTACTGCTTCAGCCCTCAGATATCTTTCAAGTCCCAAGTAAATTACACAGATATCTGGCTGACAGCTTACAGAATTCTTTTGGGATACACAGAGCAAAGCAGGAAAGGGAGATGAAGATTCAATTAACAGAGATTCATTAGAATGTTATCAGACATAATACCAGCACCACCTTCTCTCTCCAAGGACTTTCAAAGACTGGTCTACAGTGATCTCAAACTTTGGCCTCAGAAGGGTGTTTCACACCTTTTCATATTTATTCAAATGAAAATTAGCAGGGATTACCAAAGAGAGATGGGTATGATTTCTAGACTAGCATGTCAGGTTGTTTGCTACTGGATATTGTCTAATTCATGCAAAATATATCTTTAAAGTTCTCCACAGACATCTGTATCTCCTGTTGGTAAGTGTTCCCTGATATTAACTACAAATTTTTATTTTTTATCAGAGTTATTCTATTATGTACGACACAGAAGAAGCACTCTCTATAAATTTTAACAGCCTTCAAATATTTGTAGAATATCATGACCTACTTTGTCATCTCCTTCCTATTGAACTTACTTAGCTCTTTTAATCTTTACTCAAAAGTCAATTTGTCTCTCCTTTTCAATTTAGTTATCTTTTAATAACATAGAACATTCAGCTAGAAGAAACTCCTACTATTTTTCTGTCACTTAATTGTAATAATAATAATTGTAATAACAAATGTCAAAAATTATGCATTTATGGTTATCATTGTTTTATGTTTATTAAGTATTCTCCAATTTTAAGATATAGCAATGTATTTTCCAAGCCTCATGCAAGTTTATTTATTTCATTTTGTCAAATGCTATATCAAATCCTGACCACAGACTACATCAGCATCTCTTCCATTTAAGACTGATGACGTTGAAAATTGTTGAAACATGTTTGTGCTTCTTTGTGGAATATGTATTCAGTTTAAGTTATAGATTTTCTGTTTCCAATCTTTTAAATTATATAGCTTTTCTTGTTTCTTATCTTTTGATTTGCATGGAATGTTGAGCATATTATTCCACCACAGAATCTGCAGTTGGGCAACCTCAGGGTAAGATATTTGGAAAGGGGAACAAGACTGCAGGTAATCTGGAAGCACATTAGTCTTTAGAGAAACCTTGAAAATGCTTCTGTAGCTTACATTGGTCACCAAGCTGCTCAGTAGGAATCACAATCTTTTCCTGTTCTGTTTCTTTGGAGTGCAGCCACTCATTGTTATGTGAAGCTGAAGAATTAGTTCCTCAGAGTAAAAATTCAGTGAGCTCTTCCTCATTTTATCTCGTTCAAGTATGTCACATCAAAATATCTTTTTTTTTTTTTTCATTTTGAATATGATTTCTATGCTTGATGTGACATCTCAAAGGTGACTTGTGATTTTATGCAATACTGAAAACAAATAGTAATCTCAGAAAATTATAGCAGGAAATTATGTATATATAATGATTAGATTTTTTCAACAGTGGTAGACCTCCTTAGGTCATATATGACACTGTTATGGAACCTCACAAAACCAAGCCAGTATGACTAACAAACTAGAAATGGGATTTATTTTTTACAAAATATTAACAAGCTCAAACTAAGATACTAGATATTACTCTAACCAAAAATGCTTTCGGACCCTGTTGTGGTTTAACCTCAATCAGCCACTAACCACCACACAGCTGCTCTCTCACCTCCTTCTCTACCCCAGTGTAATGAGGGAGAGAATCAGAGGAAAAAGATAGTATAACTTATGAGTTGAGTTAAGAACGGTTTAATAGTTGAAAAGAAATAAAATAAGGATACTACTACCGTTACTATATAATGAAAAGAATACTACTAAAAGTGAGATGTAATAAAAAATAAAAGGAAAAAAGGAAAGGAAAAAAAAAAAACCAACTACTCACCACTGACCAGCTGACACCCATCCAGACCCCAAGACCCCGCCAACTCCCCTATCTTATATACCAAGCATAATGTTTGACAGCATGAAATATTCTCTTGGTCGGTTTGGGTCAGTTGTCCAGGCTGTGTTCACTCACAGCTTTTTGTAGAGAAGATGCTGGGAACACGGGTGCAGTATGAGAAATTGAAAAAGTTCTTGGTTTGATATAAACATTACTCAGAAACAGTTTAAAATGTTAGTATGATATCAATATTCTTCTCAGAAAAAATCCAAAACATAACCTTATACTAACTACTGTGAGTAAAATTAACTCTATCCCAACTGAAATCAACACAGACTAATATTAAAAATCCACAAGTTCCGTATGTCAGTCAGGAATTAATACTACACAGCCGAATTCAGAATTCTTAAGGTTTATGACCAATGACCCAAAATGCGCAATCACTCACCTAATAAATCTGAGGGGTCTCAATCTCAAGGACATTCCTTAGATGGTGTCCCAAACAAAGGGGAAATTCCCCAGCTGCAGACTCACTTCTTCAAGGAGGATTGACTCAAAATGGCTCTCTGGTAGGGTTCCATTTATATACTGGTCAAATATTATCTGCAGTCATATATGGTTAAGTAGCCCCCACACTGGCTGAAGGCCTCAAATTCCTTACTTTTGACCCCCAAATGTCTGACCACTACCATTTGAGTGTGAAGTGTGCTGTGGTGGGAAGCTTGGTGGGCTTTTTTCTGGTTTTTTCAAGTTGTTGGTGTGGGTTTTTCTGCTACATTCACAAAGAGCTTATTTAGAAAATATTACTCTGATATTTAATTTAATTTGACCTACCAGGCACAAATTTTTCTGTAGATAGACTCATAGCCCTAAAAAAATTAGTTGATTGTGTGATTGAATATACAAAGAAATAGAGAAACTCTACTATGATAAACGTGTTCACAATACTCATATAATTAATAATTTCTGCAGTGATATACACAAGTCATCCATACAACAGTTTCATGTGTCCAAATATTCTTCATGTTATGTTACATTAAGAAATGTCTCTGATGTTTCTGATGTGATGTGATTGTTTCTTTCTGCATTAACATACTTGTTTTGGTACAATCACATAGTAATGCATTCTATAAAGTAGTTAAATTAAAGAAGGCAGAAGCCACATCCTGTAACATTTGTAGATCTATACCTTACTCATAGTATGATTTTGCTTTAGATATAAAGGATTCCAGTGTCATATAAGTGGGAAATTAATCCTGTTTATATTTCATTCAACTGTTTTCTGTGCAGGTATTGGACCTAGAGAAAGACTCATCACACAAACTCTTGAAGTCTAGTAATACAATTATATATTGTAGTACACAACAGCTAAAAGAAGGTCTAACTGAAATGGCTATAAAAGAAAGACATCCATACAATAACTTTTTCTACAAGTTATTTGAAATCGCTGAACAATTATTCCTGGAAACATTTAAAAAGACAGAGCTACGCAGAAAAAAAAAAATAAAAATAAAAATGCAATGCCACAGTGAAACATTAAGATAAAGAAAATAAAGCCAGAAAAAAACCCAGGAACAATTACAGGAACTGAAAATCTATTTATATATAAGAATACAAGGCAATAAGTCCATAAATGTGGTAGCATTCAATGTGAGAGGGAACGACTCAACATAATGAGAAACAAAGAAAGTAATTTCTGTATTGGCTATGCTTCAATGAAATTCAGGCCCTCATATGTAAATAAATGATTGAAACAAGAAAAATGTATATGATTAACTTAAGTAATATATTTCATAATGGCTTTGGTTGTAATAGAAAAATGAAAACAAAATTGGGAAATTGTGTGCATTGTCAAACCTCTATATTCAAATGGGAATATAGCTCATCTTCTGTGAGTGTTTACATTCCTGTCCATCCTAGTCTATAAAAGGGTGATTCATTTCTGCCACCATCACATGTCCACTATTCATTCAGTTTAATTATGCTTTCTATAAAATAAGAAAATTGCTAAAATGTTTTTTGCACTCAGACTTGGAAAAAGAATTCATATTTGTTATAATTTGAGACATTCTATAACATAGCCATAGAGAGTTTGAGGGAAGTATAGTATTGCTCAACATATTACTCCAAAAAGAATACACAGGATAGAGAGCAGAAGGAATTCTAGTGTCTTATGACATTGTTTGTTTAGCTCCAAGGAAATTACGCCCTTGGAAAATGGGTCCCTGTGACTTTTCGCAGAATTGTAGGTGTTGGAAGGGACCTTCAGAGATCACCTAGTCCAACATGGTTTAGCCTTATCCAGCAATTAAGTACCACTCAGTCGCTTCATCACCTCCCTTTCCTCACTCACAGTGCAGGAAGAGAGTCGGAGGAAAAAAAAAAAAACAAAAAAACAAGGAAAGCTAGTAATATTGAGATATGAACTATTTAATAATGGAAATGAAAATTATAGTGATACTAACACCACTACTAGTAATAAGTAATTAAAACAAGATAAAATAACACTTATGATACAGTAGCTTACCACTGACACAGCCAGGTCCCAAAGCAGCAAACACTTCCGAAGTTCCAGAGCTTCAGAGTGGAGAGAAAACCCAACCCTCCAACCCACAAAAGAAACTGCTCCCTTGCTAACAACCATGCCAAGAGCTAACAAAAGGAACTAATGACCTAGCTATCATCTAGCCAATAAACCTTAAGGCACCTCCTTCCCCAGGGCAACTTCCTGCCTTCAAACTGTGCATGTGCACACCCAGCCTGACCACTGAGCCTGATGTACCATGGAGTGAAACAAATCTCTTGGCCTCTCTGGGCTAGCCAGCGCTGTGTAGGAGAGCAGCTTATTCCTGCCCAAAATCAGCACAACATCCCTGCCAAAGAAGTTTCACCTAGAGCAGGTTGGACAGGAAAGTAACCATTCAGGTTCTGAATATCTCCAGAGGAGGAGACTTCACAACCTCTCTGGGCAGCCTGTTGCAGTGCTCTGGCACCCTCAAAGTAAAGTAGTTCTTCCTCATGGATTTTCCTGCATTCCAGTTGGTGCTCATTGCTCCTTGTCTTGTCACTGGGCACGACTGAAAAGAGTCTGGTCCCATCCTCTTGACACCCACTCTTCAGATGTTTATAAACGTTAATAAGATCCACTCTCAGTCTTCTCCAGACTAAAGAGTTCCAGCTCTCTCAGCCTTTCCCCATAAAAGGTGCTCCATTCCCTTGATCATCTTCGTACCCTCCGCTGGACTCTCTCCATAGTTCCCTGTCTTTCTTTAACTGGGGAGACAGAACCGTACACAGTACTCCAGATACTGCCTCACTAGGGCAGAGTAGAGGGGGAGGATCACCTTCCTCGACCTTCTAGCCATGCTCTTTTTGGAGTGGATGGGGTCTATCAGTCACTCCTACCATTTTTGTCATGTACTGATGGTACACTGCTGGGAGTACACTCTGTCCCCTCATCCAGGTCATTGATGAGTATGTTGAACAAGACTGGGCCCAGTACCGACCCCTGGAGAACACCACTAGTCACAGGCTTCCAACTGGACTCCACACCCCTGATCACAACCCTCTGAACTCTGCTCTTCAGCCAGTTCTCAATCCTCCTCAATGTCCACTCATCTAACCCACACTTCCTAAGCTTACCTTTGAGGATGTTATGGGAGAAAGTAACAAAAGCCTTGTTGAAGTCAAGGTAGATAACATCCACTGCTCTCTCCTCATCCACCCAGCTAGTCATGCCATCATGGAAGACTATCACATTGGTCAAGCATATTTTTCTCTTGGTTAAGCTATGTTGACCAATCCCAATAACCTGTACTAAGGGAATTATATCTGTGTGTATATATATGTACCAGAAGACAGGAAAAATAATGGTGATTAATTGGAATGCATTGCAAAGTGTGGGACCTGAGCCTGATGTAGATGACATAGAAAAAGGGTTAAATACTCTCCTGGTTTCAGCTGAGATAGAGCTAATTTCCCTCCTAGCAGCTGGTATAGAGCTGTGTTTTGGATTTGGTGTGAGAATATTGTGATTACACACTGATGTTTTGGTTGTTGCTAAGCAGTGCTTATACTTTTCAGCTTCCCATGCTCTGCCAGTGAAGAGGTGCACAAGAAGCTGGGAGAGAGCATATGTGGGACAGCTGATTCAAACTGGCCAAAGGGACATTTCATGCCATATGACATCATGCTAAATATATAAAATAGGGGGAGATGGCCAGGGAGGAGCAATTGCTGCTTAGGGACTGGCTGGGTGTCAGTCAGAAGGTGGGGAGTGGTTACATCACTTGTTTCTCCTGTTGTGTTTGTTTGTTTGTTTGTTTTTAACTCTATTGTTTTCCTTTTCATCAGCACTAATATTATTATCATTATTGTTGTCATTATTATAGTTATCAGTTATTATTAGTTGATATTATTATTATTACTATTTTTACTATTGCTATTAGTACTAGAACCATAATTACATTATTATTATTTCAATCATTCAACTGTCTTATCTCAACTCATGACTTTTCTTACTTTTTCCCTTCCAGTTCTCTCCCCAGTCCCACCAGGATGAGGGAGGGTTACCAGCTGGGGTTAAACCACAACAATCAGCTCACATTCATTTCTTCCACATATAAGAAAAAAAACCAGTAGATGAAGGGGAACAAAAAAGGTCATTAGGAAAGGCCATTCTCTTATACAAAACCAAGTATGTGCTGGTTACATGTGTCTTTAGGATTCATTGTATAAGCATGCTCCATTCTCCTTTGCTATCCATCAGTAATTGCAGCTTGCATCTTGAAAAAATATTTTTTTTTATATTACACCCATCTGTTATTTAAATAATATTAAAAAAATAAAAGCACAATATGTATCACGCAAGAAGCTGAAACTTACTGTACTTCAGGACTTACAATTCTCTTTGGATAGGCAGATTTTGCTAAAAGGAAATTGTATAATTTTTTTAAGAATAGCATCAACATATGCATAATATTCATTCAACTTTTGAGGAGGCAATGAAATAACAACATATTTCTACAAATGATCCCAAGATAGGTTTGAAAATACAGAATAGTAAATTAAGCATTATATCTGGAGATGAAATTAAGTTTCAGGTTTTAAGAAGAGGTCATTTGTGGCTATAACAATGTACTAGGCTTGCACAGATATTTAATTTAAAATGTGACATTGCTGTCAAAATTGATGTATTAAAACTACTTTTCTACAGTATCAAAAGATCCATTTCCTAGCTCTCTTGATAATCTAAAGCATTTATGAAGACACTTTCAAATTTGGATGTGGAAGAGTTTGTCCAAAACATGACCCAATCATATCTTTCAAATCAGTACAATTCACAGTTGGAAATTAAAACTTTAGTCTGAGTGTCATTGTTCATATTTTGCTTTCCTTAATAACTGTAATAAACTTCAAGGACACATTCCTTTTATATATCTTAACCATAGCAAGCCTCAAGACTGAGTACTGCTTTGCTTAACACAAAAATAGAACCATTCTGTAAATACTTTTTCAAATTTAATAAAAAAATGTTCCAGAGAATATTTAATATTTGAAAGCATACTGTTAAAATGTTAATAGAATGACTTATCGACCTAATTTTTAACCAAAGAAAACTGTAAAAGAAAGCACTGTGGAAAAAAAAGTTCGGCAATCTGTGATATTTTTTAAAGATTTTGAATTTTTTTTAAAACATTTAAAACTGTTAGGGATTGAGTGCACCCTGAGTAAGCTTACAGACAACACAAAGTTGTGAAGGAGTTGATCTGCTTCAGAGTAGAAAGGTTCTCCAAAGTGATCTAGACAAAATGGATCGATGGGCTGAGACCAATTTCAACAAGATCAAGCGCTAGGTACTGCACTTAGGTCACAACAGACTCATGCAGTGCTACAGGCTTGGGCAAGAGTGGCTCTAAGCTGCCTGGTGGAAAAGGACCTGGGGGTGTTGGTTGACAGCCAGCTGATTACGAGCCAGCAGTGTGCCCAGATGGCCAAGAAGACCAATGGCATCCTGGCCTGCATCAGGAACAGTGTGGCCAGCAGGACTAGGGAAGTGGTTATGAAGGCAAAGGTGAGGCTGCACCTTTAATACTGTGTTCAGTTTTGGGTCCCTCACTGCAATAGAGTAGTACATTGAGGTGCTGGAGCATTTCTGGAGAAGGGTAATGAAGCTGGTGAAAGGTCTAGAGCACAAGTCCCATGAGGAGCAAATGAGGGAATTGGGGTTTCTCCTGTTGTGTAACCTGGAGAAGAGGAGGCTAAGGAGAGACCTTATCGCTCTCTACAACTACCTGAAAGGAGGTTGCAGGAGGTAGGTGTTGGTCTCTTATCCCAAGTAACAAGTGACAAGAATAGAGGAAATGACCTCAAGTTTTACCAGGGAAGGTTTAGTTTAAAACTTAGGAAAAACAGCTTCACCAAAAGGGTTGTCAGGGATTGAAACAGTCTGACCAGAGAAGTGGTTGAGTCACCACCCCTGAAGGTAATTAAGAGGCCTGTGGACAAGGTGCTTAGGGACATGATTTAGTGGTGGACTTGGTAGTGTTAGGTTAATGGTTGGATTTGAAGGTCTTTTCCAACCTAAAGAATCCTATGTTTCTACTTCTCTATGATTTATGAGAACAACTCATCAAGAACTGATTATATAAAGATATAACTTCATGTGTGTCCTGAATTTTGTATAGAAGTTTCTTTGTTAAAAAACAACATGCAACCTAAATAATCTTTTGAAAAAATGTAGGCATTTGAAAAAGCTATATAGTTGTTGGTTTTGGTTTTTGGTTGGTTTGTGTTTTTTTTTTTTTTCATTTTATATTTTATATATATAATATATATTTTATATTAATATATATTCATATTTATTCCAGAGGAGGGCCACAAAGATGGTCAGAGGGTTGGAGCACCTCTCTTATGAAGAAAGGCTGAGAGTTAGGCTTGTTCAGTCTGGAGAAGAGAAGGCTCTGGGGAGACCTTATTGCAGTTTTCCGATACCTGAAGGGAGTCTACAAGAAAGCTGGGGGGGGACACACACATCTTGGTGTGTATAGAGTTGGTATAATTTTATAGTTCAGTGGAAAATGCTTAGATCTTAATGGATATCTACCACATTCCAATAGCGAATATGAGGCACATTACCAAAGAGATTTCTGAAAAATATTTCTTCTTACATATATGTATATATGTATGTACACATGTAATGATACATATATGCTTGTGCTGGTTTTACTCAAGACAGTTAATTTTCTTCACAGTTGTTGGTATGAGACTTTGTTTTGGATTAGCCCTGAGAGAAGGGTACTAATAACACTGCTGGTGTTAATTGTTGCTAAGGTATGTTTGTTCAAATCGAAGGAATTTTGAGCTTCTGATACTGCACTAGTGTTCCCAAATTTCTCACTGCAAGCAGCAGTGGTGGGGCACAGTTCAGACACCTAACCCAGACTAACCAAAGGAGTATTTCATTCCATAGCATGTCGTGCTCAGTATATAAGCTAGGGGTGGGCTGCGGGGCCAAGTTAGCTGTTCAGTAATTCCTTAGTTGTTGGGTCAGTTAGTTTTCTTGTTCATGCTCTCACTTGTGGGGCTCACATGGACCCTATTGTGATCACTCTAGGACTCTGCTGGGATCTCACTCAGACTCTTCTGGGTTCTCTCTCAGGCTCTGGCTCTCACCACTTGGGATCTGATACTTGAATGGGTATCAGTCAGTGGGTGGTGAGCAATTGTATAATTTGGGGGTTTTTCCATTTTTTTCATTGCATAGTATTATTATCAGTAATAGCATTATCATTAATTAGTAATGAAACAATTAGTAGGATTGTTAATATTATTATTATTGCTATTTCATTCATACATATTCATTTATTACATTGTTCTTATCTCAATCCATGAGTTTCCTTGTCTTTTCCTCCAATTCTTCTTCATGACTGGAGAAGGGAGTAAGGTGAGTGAGTGGCTATGTCGTACTTAGTTTCTGGCAGAGATTAAGCCAAGATAGTTTGTACATGTATTTAAGGTGGATTGAAATGTACTTTCTATTTCACTTTTTATTCAAAGAATTTATACATGTATTTCCCTTACTGTCAATCATGTTAACATATCTGAGAAGAGGAAACTTAAATCTGGACATTCTAACATCTCATAGACTCAAACTGAAAAAAATATCTTTTCTCATAGGTGTCTATATTTTGTGTGGCTATATCAAGTATAATTTGACCTTCAAACCTGTCAACTATTCTCATGGAAATATCACCTATGTTGTAAATTTGGTAGGTCTATCAGTGTAACTTTGCTGAAATTAGATAGACGAACAATTTATTTTATAGAATCATAGAATGGTTTGGGTTGGAAGAAACCTTAAGGATCATCTGCTTCCAAACCCCCTCCCTTAGACCAGGTTGCTCAAAGCCTTATCCAGCCTGCCCTTAAAGACAGCCACAGATGGGGCATTCACGGCTTCTCTGGGTAACCTGTTCCAGTGCTTCACCACCCTCTCCATGAAGAACTTCCTGATGCCAATTTAAATCTCCCCACTTTCAATTTAAACCCATTACCCCTTGTCCTACAGGCCCTTGTAAAAAGTCCCCCTCCAGCTTTCTTGTAGGCCCCCTACAGTTACTGGAAGGCTGCAATAAGGTCTCCCCAGAGCCTTCTCTTCTCCAGGCTGAACAAGCCCAATTCTCTCAGCCTTTCCTCATAAGAGAGGTGCTCCAGCCCTCTGATCACCTTCATGGCCTCCTCTGGACTCGTTCTGACTGGTTGATATCCTTCTTGTGCTGAGGGGTCCACAGCTTGATGCAGTATTCCAGGTGGGATCTCACGAGAGCAGAGTAGAGGGGGAGAATCCCCTCCCTTGACCTGCCAGCCATGCTACTCCTGATACAGTCCAGGATATTATTAGCTTTCTGGTCTGTCAACACACACTGCCGGCTCATGTTCAGCTTTTCATCCACTAGTACCCCCAAGTCCTCCTCAGGGCTGCTCTCAATCCGTTCTCCACCCAGCCTGTACTTGTAGCAGGGATTGCCCCAACCCCGATGCAGGACCTTGCATTGGCCTTGTTAAACCTCAGGATTTTGGCAGTGGCCCACCTCTCCAGCCTCTCAAGGTCCCTCGGGATGGCATTCCTTCCCTCCAGCAAGTCAACCGCACCACACAGCTTGCTGTTGTCAGCAAACTTGCTGAAGGTGCACTCGATCCTATCATCCATGTCACTGACGAAGATGTTAAACAGGACAGGTCCCAACACTGACCCCTGAGGAATGCCACTTGTCACTGGTCTCCACTCAGACATTGAGCCGTTGACCACCACTCTCTGAGTGCGACCATCCAGCCAGGATTATAAGGCCATTTATAATTTTTGGACAAGAAAAGGTCACTTGGACCAGCAACTCTTTACCCTTTAAATTTAGGTCTGTCTCCTTTCCCTGGTTTAAGATTAAAGAGGTGAAATTCTCATTGGAGTTCTGTAAAATGTTTGACTTCAAATTAGAGCATACAAAATTGCACTTTTTAAAGGTCTGAAAACTTCCATTAAGCTTATATTTAGAAGTATAAAGATATGTGTAAAAATATTTTAATCAGAACAAAAGGTACCTCTTTTTCCTTCATTTTCTCTCCCAGTTATTTCTTTGTGGATTTCTTGGGTATTTTGATACTTGAAACGAGATGGCCATACTTGTGAATACCCTTTTCTTGAGACTGTGTAGGTATGCCTACAGCACCTGTTTAGGGTACTGTTGGAGAACTTTTGACCTGTCTATTTGTTTAACATGAGCTCAAGATTTTAAACAAAAACTGCACCCAGTTTCAGGAAAAAGCCATATCAAAATGTTAAAATAAGTTGTTGTTCAAAGATGTTACAAAAATTTACCTTCCATGGTAGTAATCAAAGTCAGCCATCCAGAGTTATACTCCACTTTTGGAGCATTCATTGGATATATTGTGCCATATCAATATTTAAAGTGGGTTTATAAGAAAGAGAGAGACTTTTTCTCAAAGTCTGTAGTGATAGGACAAGGGGCAACAGTTTTAAACTGAAAAAGGATAGATTTAGATCAGATACAAAAAAGACATTTTTTATGATGAAGACGGTGAGACACTGGAACGAGTTGCCCAGAGAAGCTTTGGATGCCCCTTCCCTCAAAGTGTTCAAGGCCAGGTAGGATGGGTCTTTGATCAAACTGATCTAGGTAGAAGATGTCCCTGTCTGTAGCTAGGAAACTAGATGGTCTTCAAATGTCCCTTCCAACCCGAATCTTTCTATGATTTTATGATACAGTTGAGCTTTCTCTTTCCTAACAATTTTTTTCAGGCCAAAAGATATAGAGAGGTGGATGGATTTTCAAGGTTTAGTTACTGAGACTTTTTCATACAATCTTCACATACAGATTTATCCAAATATACTTCATTGTTTCAGAAAGAACTAAAAACCATTGCTTCTGCATCTATAAGAATAGAACAGACCCTTTTCCTCCTCTTATTCCCCATCAGACACCCACCTCTAATAACTTAAAAATTGAGGACTTTCCTTCTGCAATGGAAATATTTCAGGGGCAACCATTCAGGAGCTTCTTCCAGCCTACAAAAGTAGGTAGCTGAAGCAGAATGAATCTTTGAATTCCATCATCAGCCATGTATAGGAAACAAACCCCTGCTGAGCTGTACCATAACCTTCAGTCTTTGAAACTCTGCAACCTTCATTTTATGTGTTTTCACTGATTCAGCTTTCCTGTGTGTTTTTGTGTAGCATCATTGTGTGGTTAGCAAAGAGGTACTGCATAGTTGCAGATACAGGCTTACAGTGCAGAAATTGGTTTAACAAAAGTTTCATACATATGGAAAAAGTTCTTTAATTTACGTCTTTCTGTTTAACCTTGATACATTATCAGTGTATGCTAGCAGTTATTTTTAATCACTCTTTTATACTTCTGGGAAGACAATGCAAGATGAAAGCTCCTGAATTTTCATGAAGTTGTACTGCTGTGCCTTTTAATTTTCTATAGTCAGTCCTGATGCTTATGACAACATTGAGTGGATGTAGGGATCTTTTCAGATTTAGCCCTATGTTTGGAGCTAGCATTTATGTGGCTGAAAATATGTCCTTTTATTCTTTAACAGAAATTAATTTCATGTTTTCATGCTTCCTCTCTCCTCTCCTCTCCTCTCCTCTCCTCTCCTCTCCTCTCCTCTCCTCTCCTCTCCTCTCCTCTCCTCTCCTCTCCTCTCCTCTCCTCTCCTCTCCTCTCCTCTCCTCTCCTCTCCTCTCCTCTCCTCTCTCCTCTCCTCTCCTCTCCTCTCCTCTCCTCTCCTCTCCTCTCCTCTCCTCTCCTCTCCTCTCCTCTCTTGACTCTTGCTATCCTGAGTTTGTGTATAATCCTCCTGTATGCTATATCTGGAAGCCTTTTTTTGTATACTAATAATCTCATTATACATGTCTTCAGTCAAAAACATTCTCTCTCCTGAATTGTTTACTATTAATATTTTTGTCTTGGTTTCTAAACAGTGGTGTCCTGCTGTGTCATCAGCAGCTTCTACATCTCATATTTTACAGATATCCTTGAAAGTCATATTTCAACTGTAGGAGAAATTAACCACACAATATTTCATATGTTATGTTACTAAAAAAAAAAGATTCTTTAATTTTTATAAAAACATTTCAAATTCACTTTCCTAACAGTTTTTAATCCAATGCTAATATTTTCCTCATAATTTTTACAAATTGACTTCATGCCCACAGAAATGCACTTCATTGAACAAGGAGATTACTGATAACTCATATCACTTGGCAAGGCATGACTCATACTATTATACTCTCTTTCCCTTGTGAAACAAGGTGGCTGCATATAAGCTGAGGACTAGAAATTATGCTTTGTTGATGCTTCTGATCTTCGAACTATATTCAGGCATTCTGTCAGAGAATATGAGTTGTCTTCTGTTGAAAGCCTTCCAGAGAATATGTTAATAGCAACAGAATGGATAACCACACACCAGTGGTCAGGTTCATGCCCTGATGTTGTTTTACTCATATAGGTGTACATTTGGAATCCAGACACTGTCTTTTGATTTATTTCAGAAGCAGTGAAAGCAATAAAGAATAAAAGCATAAGCGATATTCTATTAGAATGAAGGCACCAGGACGGTTGAAGCCTTAAACTGGATAAGTGAAAGTAATTGAAACATTAATAAAGATAGCAAGATATTTGAAATATCTAGATGACTTCAGATACAAGCAAGCTACTGTTCTAGAAAATAAACTTCAGAGAAAAGAAAAACAGTATGTTTTCAATGTAGAATTAGTGAAGAAAAATGTAATGGCTTGTTAGATACTGGTCAAAGTGGATGACTTAACTTTTCATGGCCTTAGGATTTATGAATTGAAAAATCTATGAATAATCTAAATACTTGATAAATTCATGGTAAACTGTCTCATTTCAACATAGATATGTTCTCTGCAGGCTGTGGTTTTCTCAAGGCTGTACCTTTAATGCCAAGGGTACTTTAATGTTGTGGAAACCTTTAATTTTTTGTACCATCACACTTTTACAGTTTTTTTCTTTCCAGTTTATTCTCTCCTTGGTCCATTAATAGAACAATATGTTGAAAAGTGTATGAAGGTTTGTGTGTGTATGTGTATATACTTATGCATATGGCTAATTTTATTACGTAGTACAAATAAATCAAAATTTATCAGCCTAAAATATGTGAAAATGTATTTATAATAACCCAAAAGCATTACTTGCAGTTTGGGAAATGCAGAATAGAAGGAAGTTAAAAGAACTTTTGAAGTGTGGAATATTACAAAATTCATTTAGACAAATAGCTCTGATATTCATTTTCAGAACACTATATTAAAACAAGTAAACATGCAGTTTAATTCGTCATTCCACTGTAGTATGTTCTACATGTTCCTCTTGTCATTTTTAACAAAACCAGATACCTTACCTTTCAGAATTTCCTCAGAAGAATGCGAGATAAAATCACTTTTATTTCAACTATTATTACACAATGATGTGATAACCAATCTGCAAAAACAGTTGTTTTGTTAGAGTATTAGACATTTTTTGAACATAATTGTTTTTATCTGTGTATAATTGTTGTGGCTTAATTCAGCTTTTTTCCAGCTGATGAAAGACACAATAGTCTGATGTTTTCCTTCATGTCATTACAATTATCTCAAGGAGGGACTTTCACTCTGACCAATAAGCTATTGCCTCTCCAGAGGCTAAAGGTGCAAATTAACACTTTGATTACAATGGAATATCAGGACATAAATGTTCATCCAGCAATATCCTGCTCTAATCTTCCATAAATTGTGGCTAATCACTCTCAGTCCTGTCTGTCAAAAACCTGCGCAGATTTTTTTTGAAATACAGTAGCAGCATATGAGCTTTCTTTGGCCTGAGAATTTCTGAGAACGGGATGATCTTTCAAAGTTTTATGGAATCACAAAATAGTAGGGTTTGGACTAGAACTTCAGATACCGTCTATTCCAACCCCTCTCCCAAAGCAGGTTCACTTAGGGCAGGTTGGACAGGAACACATCCAGGCTGGTTTTGAATATCTCCAGAGGAGAAGACTCCACAACCTCTCTGGGCAGCTTGCTCCAGTGCTCTGGCACCCTCAGAGTAAAGAAGTAAAGATTTTTTTCCTCATGTTTCCCAGACACCTGTTTGTCATCTCACCGGTGTGAGCAGGAACTTTTCCAGTGAAGGCACCTAGAGACAGAAGAAAACTGGTTATTTGCAGTGATCAGGTATTACTAATACAAATAACTATTTTAAGTTGAAAAAAAGTAACCCAGAATTCTTGCTGAAATCAAAACAAAATTTACTTTTAAGCCCAAATTTGCAATTTGTTCTACCTGGCAAAAGATTGGAGGAGGTTGACAGAAATATTTGTTTTGCTTAGCTAAAACTGAAGCAAATTTTGAAGTGACTAGTTTTCTTGAGGATAACCAAAATAAATTGACAACATACTTAAAGCATTTTAGTAATAAATTATATTTTTCTTTTTGTCCCTGAATACATTTTGGCCAAGAGGTCTCATGTAACCACCTCCGTGGTACAATTTCAATTATTTGAAGCCGCAGTGTATTTCACTTTTTAAAACATTTAATTGTCTGAAAGATTGTGTTGTGGGTTTTTTTTTTCCTTTTGAAACTTCTAAACAAATCTGTTTTTTTGTAGTTCTTACCTGACATCTTATCCTACAATAATGAAACATTTACAGTTCTTACTTTTTTTTCAAGTATTTTTAATCAGTGTTCACTCTTTCTGTGTTTTCGAGGGAATACCAGTAAAGGAAGAGGATGGTGAAAAAATACTATAATGAAAAGCTACATTTTAATTCCTGCCACTGCAAGCCTTAATGGAAAAAAATCTCAAAAGCTAAGAGCAACTGAATAAAATTTTTTTGCTGTAGTGTGAAAAATTCGGAGAAATTAGAGATATTAAAAACCTTTATTGCTAGATATTTTGATTGGCCAGCATTCTGTAAATACATCAAACCCTTTTATTATTAAACTCCTCAATAAATGCATATTCTCAATTATTTTTAATATTTGTTGAGGTCAAACTGCCCCATCATCTTTTCAGAAATTAGTTTATGTTGACTATACATAAAATGAACAAGAACAAGCATGCGCTCTAAGAGATTATGCAATTTATTTCTTAATCTTTATTTGTTTCCAAGATGTCATTGAAATTTTCAACTAAAATGCAATTAAAACACTGAAATTGTTCATAGGTAGAGAAAGCTATAAAAAATACTAAACATAAACTGTCTCCATATAATTCGTTTAAAATATTGTAAAGAGGAAATGAGTGTGAAGTGATTTTTTTTTTTTTCTGTGAAAGAAAGACTGCTTTCATCATCCAGCAAGAACCAGCTTTACAATTCCTAACTGAAAATTTCACCCCCCTCAGCCTTTTCTACCTCAGCTTCCATCTAGTTTCTGGGTTAATAGCAACCATGAAGTTAACTATGTGGCAGGAGAATTGGTGGGAGACCAAACAAAGTAATTGTCATTTCAAGTATTTTTATAACACTCCAAGACACTGACAAAGCAGTTCAAATAATTGTAAATACCTGCTTACTTATTCCTTTAGGTCTGACCTCGATTTTAGAATGCAAAATTGTTTCTACTGAAAACAAAAAAGTCGTCCGGTATTCCTTGGAAGGGTTTGCTTTTATCTCTTTGTGCATAAAAGAAAAGTACATATAGCATGGCAATGAAGGTGAAGTTAGTTCTCATTCTAAGTCTGTATTTCCACAGTAACCTCCATGTTTGTTCAGCTTTCTTCCTTTAAAATTTTTTTCAAATCAAATAATATATCTTCAGTTACTGCCTTTTTTTAGTAAATATACTTGAAATTTACCTTTAAGTTCCCTCAGAATCGAAATACTACCATATTATTAAATTTACCCTAGAAATCACATCATGTTTTGCCCATTTTACTTTTTAGGCTTTATTTGAGGAGATTTTTATTTTTTTTTTTTTTTACTTTTTAAAATAGTTATTAAGTGCAGAGAAGATTCTTTGGCCAATTTTATTTACTAATATAGCCAAATGAGTGGTTCAACTGAGGTTGAGGTATCAGTCAAAAGGCATGTGTTACCCCTCTTGAAGTTTAGACAACAGTGTGCACTCCGTTGACATCTTGTGAGCAAAATGTTCAACTTTTAATGTGTCTCTGTATTGTTCATTATTTTGTAAAACTTTCTAAATATGAAGTGTTTATGACAATAAAACAGAATCCTCTGCTAATGCCTCTCACAGGTACCTTTTTTGTTTTATAAAATATGCATGCACATGTTTAAAATAATGGTAATACTATGAAAGTGATCAGAGTAGCTGACAGTATCTATTTGCAAAACTCAGAGTGAATTTGCTTAGATTACTTAATTTTTCATTAAATTTTCTGATTCATTGATGCTTGGAAAACTGCAGTGATAAATAATAACTATTTCTCCTTCTCTATTTCGCCCCTGCTCCCCTTTTTTTGTGCATAATCAGAGTATAACACTTTTACTAAATCAAGACACAATCAGAGTAAATTATTTCTATCTTTTTGTGCTTTCTCTATGCAGAGAAAGCAGATGGCTGGCAGTTATGGTCCTATGGTCTGCTTTTGGCTATTCATTGATGCAGGAAAGAGAAAGGAGGAGGAAAGTAGTAGCAGCCAGGATCCCTCAAGCAAAAAGCACTTCCAGGAGGGTGAGTCAGAGCACCTGAGGGAGGCAAGCAGAGTGCTCATCATCTCTCTCATTTATTACCTAAGAGAGGCTGATGGCAGATGGAGTGAGAGAACACAGCTCTCCTGTAGGGCTAGATAAGGAAGCAAGATCATTGATTGTTATATACTAAAGCACAATAAAGACACCAGTGGAAAAACTGCCTGGAATCTAAATAAAGAAATGCATAAAACAACAACAGCAACAATAAGAACAATAACAATAATAAACAACCACCATCACCAGCCTGTGCAACTTCAACATTTCTTTTCTTTTGTCTCATAATAGAATGATGTGTCAGTTCTAACCTTGCAAACAAAATGTTTATGAAATATATTTTGCGATTTTAACGTCTATTGTCATTAGATTAAAATATATCACTAGCTCCCCTACCACAACTTTAACACTGCCCTCACATTAGATTCCAGGGTTTTAGAGAAAAACAGGTGTTCAACAATCTGTGGCATATGGAGTTTCTACTCTTTGGCTTTAATTTACTTCTGTTCCCTTCTCTGTAAACTGCATTGTGATATACATTACCTGTTTTCCCTTTGAGTCAACACAGAATACTTAAAAAAGAAAAGTTCCTTTTCCTCTTTTTTTTCCCGTTTCCTTCTCGTTTCCTTTTTCTTTTAAACTATTGCAGTGTTAACATGGCAACAGATAAGCTGAATGAAAATAAGTAATTCCATACCCAAAGCAAAATAGGAAGACAAGATGGAAGACGAGATTTTAGAAGGGATAATATTTTATTTCAACATCAGGAATTATGGAGTAACACATATTGAACTAAAACAGCTTTCCTCCCTTGGATGTCTGGGGCCAGTCAGTTCAAAAGCTTTTATTCAGGCTTAACACAGAGTGTGAGAACGTTCTCTTATAGCTGCTTCTTTTATTGAGATGCAAGAAGTATACATGTAAGGGAAAATGTACATTTTGGGAAGCCCACTGGAACATCTAGAACAATGGGAAGATCCATAAATATATAGATAATGATATTTCATTCCCCATTGATACTTCTTCCCCAGTAACAGAATAAAATTTGTACAAGGAAAAGAAATACCAAATTCCATTACTATGCAGAGTAACCTTAGGGGGTAAAATACATTGCAATTCAAGAGGAATGTTCCAATTTCACTTTTTGTCAATGCTAAGTAAACCTGCGTAAGAACTTTAATGTTGAATGTTTCTACAGACTATGAAATGAGTCTGCAGAACTTGAAAGAATGGGACTACTTAAGGATGCAACCAGTATGTCACTTGCTGGCCTAGTTTTCATCACCTCTATCATTGTTTAAAGAACAAACACAACCTGTTCTGTCTGACCTACAAATTCTGTTGCTTAGTTTGAAACTACAAAAGATGAATATTTTGAAAGTTCAAAGCAAATCAACAAAGTTGCTTCCAGCTTGTAGGGTAGTGAAAATGTAACATGTTTCTGATTTAATTTACACATTCAGTATGATAATTCTTTGAAGTTATTTTGGGAGGAATGTGTTAGCAATCTTCACCACAACATACTCTGTTTCATGTGTGCATGCATGCATGTTCATGCATATTTTTTCCAGGGAAAAGTTGTATATGGTTTAAAATAAATTTGTCCTCATTTTGCAAACTGATTTTTTCCTCATAGCTTTGTGGATTTTGCTGTTGAATTGTGGTGAGATTGATGATTTTGTACAAGCAAGTATCCTCACTACTCCAGTATACCCGGTGTCTCACTATAATATATAATTTACTAGAGCTGGCATCAAGGATAATATATTAATTCTGATTTTAGGTTGTATGTCCATTTCCTCTTTTACATTGTTTGCTGATGCCAGATTGGTGGAATGATAGGCTAAATTGGCACTAATAAATTAAACATGCCTGTGTTTACTCTCTGGTGGTGAAGCCTGCATTATTAAATCCTCTCACACCTCACTACTGGGAAGACACATCAAAACTACCTAGTGATTACAGTTCATGTACAATATTAACCCTTCAAAAATGCCCAGGCAATATCTGGAGAGTGTTACGTGGCCCTGATCAAACCATGCTAAGAAGTATGGCAGCAATTTAATAACACAGTTGGCTGTCTTCCAGCATCTTTGGATGGTCCCTGACCTGGTTAAATAAACCAGTATAGGTGTAAACTCTATGTAACCCTCCCCCCAGGAGTTCAGCTGGCTGTGTTACAAGGCCTGGTTTTGATAGACACAGCTGTGCAACCTTGGCTTAGATTTCTGAGAAAACTGCTAAGCTGTGGGAATGAGCCCTGAGAAAGTGCATAAACCACAGCCATTCAAGGTAACAAAGGTAAAATGTCAGACAAGACGACGACTACTGAGGTTGGGTAGTTAGCAGCTCAAGGATCAGGAGGGAAAACACTAACATGAAAAGGTATAAGATGTTAAGGAAAAAAACCAGGGAATTTAAAAATAACAATTCAGCAGAAATAAAAGGAACAGGACATTTTAAAAAAAAAAGCAATAAACATTTACTTATCTGCTTGATGAGTGTCTGACCAACAAAGATTTATTAGGCATCCTAGCATGAGTGGTGAGCATATTAATGCTTAACTTGTTAATCCCCACTATCTATTGTGTGTGTTAGTGAATAAATAATAGTTTTGTTCTTTAAGGTTGCATATATCCCACTAGTAAAGAATTTTGGTTCACGGTAATAGCTGTCCAAACAAAATAACTCAGCATAACAAGGTTGAAAGAATACAACAAAAGACAAATAATCATATTGATGATATTCACTTAAAACCAGTCTCTTTCCCTCTAACAAATATTTCTGTCTGGTTACAAAAAGTACAGAATAAAATGAAGCAGATATCCTATATTCCAATTTTATTAAACTGTGGTCCTAATCTTATAGAGAACTTGATTTTAAGTGACTACCGGACAGTATTCATTGCAAGATTAAGATTATATTAGAATAACATTAATTGGACTGGAGCACTAGGAAAACTGTACTTTATTAACCTGTCCTCAGTTAGGGTTTTTTGTTTTACCCTAATTATCTGTCAGTGAGAACAATGCTATGGGGAATCAGGTAACATTTCAAGAAATACCTAAAACAAACAGAAGAAAGAATCAAAATCGTGATGGAAACAGGCTCTGGTGATACCCTCACGTTCACTTTTCTATCAGTGTGTTTTGACATGGAACATATGAAGGGAAAAGTATATGAGCTATCTATCTAAACTATTTTAAAATTGTTTGACTTAGTATAATGTAAATAAATAAATAAATAATATTTTCTCACAGGACTCTCATCTTTTGATCTGCCTGCTGTAGCGGTGAAGAACAAAAAAATATTATTTAAAAAAGACATTTAAGAAGAAAACATATTTTATCTGATAAAACGTTTAGCATGCATAGCTTGTTATTGCTTTCCAGTCACTTCTACTTGCTTCACAACTAGCCTGCACTGCAGTGTGTATACTCTGTTGCCAGTTATTGTCATTTGTTTAAACAGTGAAATAGTAAATGTGTACATTGTAACACATTATTACAATAGTACAGTGTAAATATGTTCAAAGCAGTAGTTCCCATAGAGCGATGTACGCCCAGCTCAGAATCTAGAACCTGAGTCACAATCATTATGTTTCTTCAGAGTGAGGAACTATGCCAGACTGGGCAAACTTGTACAAATCTCTTCAGTTTACTTTACAACTAGAATATGCTAACCTAACTTGATTTAGAAGCAACTTGTTTTGCTTCTGCTTCCCATTCATGAGCAGTACTTCCCATTCCGCTGCTTCCCACTTGCCCTTGGACAGCTGCTAGCTCATCCTTTCCAATATTCATCTATTACTTCAAAGAACTGTGGAAAGATGTTTACACAACTCAAGTTGTGTAAAACCAAAGCATCTGTGGAGCTTTAAAATAAATTAGGAGACCTCTGAAAATTAGCTGTGATATACCTTCCTATGGCTTTGAGAATGACATTGAGAATTAAGACTTTACAAAGAAAGGTTGCTTAAAAATGTCGTTACTTGCACTAGCTGCCTGCCTTTTAAGTTTCATTCCACACTACTCTTTGCCATCCCCTTCCCATATGGGCTGCCTCCATCATCAAAGCTCATAATTTCAGCTATGTCAACAGTTTGTTCAGAAGCACTAGGCGAAGAATGACAGTCAAGTACCAATTACCGTGTAACAGTGTGCTAAAATACTTGGCAGCTCCTTCTACAGTACTGACAATAATGGCGATAGTTTGATGCGTGGTTGTAATTCCTCTGTTTAAACACAGATCAACTGAGGCACAAACAGATCTTGGGTTACAAACTGACCATGACACTTTGTTAGCTCAGAGTTTTGGTCTTTGACTTAGCTACACATACCCGGAACTATTCATTATATTCCCTTTCTAAAGCTTCTCTATGAAGTTCAGAAAACTATACGAAGGTAGAAGTATGTAAAAGAATTGAAACAGGTGGTTTAGATACTGAGGAAATTTTGCTGTATCATAAATTTTACAGCATAAAACTGTTGATTTATTTATACATACCAAGAGTTCCTAATAATATGCATGTCAAAAGAACCTGGAGCAAATTGGAAGAGCAACCAAGGACCTCTGGGGTCTATAAAGGCAGGGAGTAGGATTCCTAGATAAATAAATTAGTATTTTATTGGCATATTTTATATAACTGCCAGTTTATTTATTTTCATGTATTACTAACCAGGTCTGTTTGAATATGTCGTCATGTGAGACTTTATACATTTTTCACAAGCAAGGACTTACCTAAATGTACAGCTTTCACTTTTTAGAAACAATCAAGCTTGTTTCTTAATAAATAAACACATACATAAATAAATATGCAATAAAAATACAGTAGTATGCACAAAGTGTGGTAGGGTTCAAAAAAAGAGGAGGAGTACTCATTAGTCATCATTTTCAAAATATCTTCTAACTCTTATATTGTACAAGAACATGAGTTCTTGTAAAATTATACACAGTAACATTTCACAAGAACATCAGTTCTTGTGTATGATTCAAACTGAATTACAGTGGTTCAATTCATAGATTCATCAAATTGAAGAAAAAAAATCTTCCAGAGAATATTGAGATTCTCTCATTAATTATTTTTACTGAACTCAAGTTTTTCGTTAAAACATTCCTGTGGTGCTTGATTTGCAATCACTGTCAGACATATAATATTTATTGAACTACTGAAGAAAGCAAATCTTTTCACCCAGAAATGTTTTTGAAACTGGAGTCCTTGTAGATAGCAAAATCTCAGATACAATCTATTATCATGTTTCAGGAAAGTGTGGTGATATGGCAGGGTTGAACCAGAACCATGTGATACCTGCTTGTTTCTGTTCTTTGAAGTTTGTGATTGGCCAGTACAGTTCTGGAACCACTGCAGCAAAGATGAGCAGTAAATGCATTTACTACTGAATTATTATTAACATATTAATCTGTGTTTCAAGCTCACTTGGTCACTGGTTAAACCAGCCACAACAACAGTTTTTTGGGTAGCAGAACTACTGCTTGTTTGGTAGTGTAGTGTGAAAACTTCCAGTCAAGATCCAAAGATGTGCTTTGGCTCTAACTCAGCACTAAAGCCACAGATTCTGTACCATGCCTACTGAATGCAGTAAATGTTTTGTATTTCAACCTTTATGCAAAGTGAGAAAGAGGTTGTTAAGAATGTGTAGTAATTAACATGATATGTATAAACATTTATTTTATCCCCATACTAAAAAACACAGAACCTGTTTAACCACTGTTAATGTTAGGGTTGACACAGAGTCAAAAGGTTTTAAGACCGAGCCACATTCTAACAGGTAGTGTGGCACTACATTTACCACCAATTTTTAACAATTTCTTAATGTTCCTTTTTAAGAGCAGACATTGAAAAATTCAAAATAACCACATATATATATATATATATATATATATATATATATATATATATTTGTGTTTAAGAATCTATTTTCAAAGAGACCTTCCATAACACACTAAACTGGAGATCTGTGCAGTAAGTCAAGAAGGCAATTATTCCTACAAACCCTTGAATATATTTTAATGAGAGGTATCTGAATGAGATAACTAACATTCTGGGACTGTCCTTACACAGATGAGAATCCTCTCTTTGCCTTTTCCCTGTACTATCACATGCAGTTTGGCTAATAAACACTTTCCTCCAGAAGAGACACAAAGATCCTGGGCATGTTGGTTGCTGTTGTGGTCCTTTAGCCTTATTGGCAATTAAGTACCAATCAGATACTCACTCACCTTCTGCCCACTCTCACAGTAGGGAAAGGTCAGAGTTAAAATAAACCAACAAAGTGAAGCTCATAAAAGTTGAGATAAGAACTATTTAATAATATAAATAAAAATTATAGTGATCCTAACAATACTACTAAGTAATTAAACCAATAAAAAATAGAACATTTGATACAGTATCTCACCACCTGTGGTGGACTGACACAGGCAGATTCCAAACCAGCAAGCCAAATCCAAATGGAGAGAAAAAAAAACCAACCTGGAGCTGGAGGGCAGGGAGAAAGAGAATGCTAACCCCCCAACCCACTAACAAAAGAACCTGCTAAGACCCCCGCCAAGAGCTAACAAAAGCCAGTAATGATTCAGCTATCAACTAGCCTAAAGCCTTGACTATCCCCCACCCCACCCAAACCACTTTTGCACCTTGAAAACTGCACATGTATCAAGGCAGACCACTGAGCCTGTAGTCTCGTGGACTGAAACAAAATTGCTTGGCTGCAGGTGGACAGGCCAGCTCTGTGTAGGAGAGGGGCTCGTTCCTGCCTGAAACCAGCAGAGCTGTTTCTGTATTTACTTGTGGCACAGGCATCTTGTGTGTTGCACCACCACACTTCCCAGTCCCATGAACTTTAGTTCTTTCTGAATTACATAACAGGATGAGATATTCTTACTTTGCAGCTTTTGAGATGTGCTTTATGCCTTATAGTATGCCATATAATATCTATACTAGAATCTAGTACGCTATATATGGTACAGTATACTATGGATTATACAGTATTTTTTATGATGAGAAAAAACCCCTATTTTCTATCTTACAAATACGTACAACGTAATTAGATAACAGTAGGCAAAGCTGATATAAATAGAATATATGGAAAATATGTTATTAGACTTGTTCCTGATTTTCCATCATTTGTAAGCTATGCATGATTAAGAATTTTTCCTATTAAATAGTTTAATAGGTTTAAATAGTTTGAGGAAAGTATTTAATTCAAATTTTAAAAATCTAGTGTAGATATGTCATCCATCTTAACCTCTGCAGATGCAGAATTGCAGTCTTTCCAGAAGATGAGATCTCGCTGAGCATTGTGATATGATTTTATATGAACGATGACATGGACATATTATATAAAAAGATGTCACCGTTTTATATGAACGGTGACACGGACGACGGCATCGAGTGCACCCTCAGCAAGTTTGCTGAAAACAGCAAGCTGTGTGGTGCAGTTGACAGGCTGGAAGGAAGGGATGCCATCCCGAGGGACCTTGAGAGGCTGGAGAGGTGGGCCACTGCCAACATCCTGAGGTTCAACAAGGCCAATGCAATGTCCTGCACCTGGGTTGGGACAATCCCTACTACAAGTACTGACTGGGTGGAGAATGGATCAAGAGCAGCCCTGAGGAGAAGGACCTGAGGGTACTGGTGGATGAGAAGCTGAACATGACCATGAAGTGTACACTGGCAGCCCAGACAGCCGACTGTATCCTGGGCTGTATCAGGAGATGTGTGGCCAGCAGGTCAAGGGAGGGGATTCTCCTCCTCTACTCTACTCTGCTCTCGTGAGACCCCACCTGCAGTACTGCATCCAGCTGTGGAGCCCTCAACATGAGAAGGATATTGACCTGTTGGAATGAGTCCACAATGGGCCACAAAGATGATCAGAGGTCTGGAGCACCTCTCCTATGAAGAAAGGCTGAGAGAATTGGGTTTATTCAGCCTGGACAAGAGAAGGCTTTGGGGAGACATTATAGAAACCTTCCAATACCTGAAGGGGGCTTACAAGAAAGCTGGAGGGGAACCTTCTACAGGGGTCTGTAGTGACAGGACAAGGGGTAATGGGTTTAAACTGAAAGCAGGGAGATTTAGATTAGATATCAGGAAGAAATTCTTCCTGGAGAGGGTGGTGAGGCAATGGAACAAGTTGTCCAGAGAAGCTGTGGATGCCCCATCCCTGGCTGTCTTCAACGCCAGGCTGGATGAGGCTTTGAGCAACCTGGTCTAGTGGAGGGTGTCCCTGCCCATGGCAGGGGGGTTGGAACTAGATGATCTTTAAGGTCCCTTCCAACCCTAATCATTCTATGATTCTATAATTATCTGTTTAGTAATACCTCCAAGTGATACAATATTGGACCACCTGTTGGATTTCTGTGGTGCTGGGATTTGGTAGCAGGGAAGGGCCACAGGGATGCATCCTGTGAGAAGCTGCGAGAAAAGCTCCCCTGCTCCAAGTCAGACCCACCACGGCTGAGCCAGTCAGCACCTCTGTGAATTAACATACTTAAGAGGGGAAACCCCAAAAAGATAAGTAACAGCATAAGAGGAAACAGAGTGGAGAGAATCATTGTGGAAAGAGGAGTGGGATGTGAGAGAGATAACAAGGCAGACACCCAGGTCAGTGAAGAAAAATGGGGAGGCAGTGAACCGGCGCAGATGTTCCCCTGCAGTCTCAGATGAGAGTGCAGGCTGGACCCTGCAGTCACGAAGGGTCACAGAGGAGCAGAGTCCCACCTGCATCCCAGGGAGCACACCATGCCAGAGCCAGCAGCTGTGTCTGAAGAAGCCTACGATTCTGTGGTCAGCCTGCGCCAGAGCAGTCCAGTCCTGAAGGATCCACAGAAAAAACCCACACGAGTAGAGGAGAAAACTGCAGCCCAGGAAAAGACTTATGTAGGGTAAGTTCTTGGAGGACTGTCTCCTGTAGGAAGGATCTCACACTGCAGCAGGGGAAGCGTGTGAGGAGTTCTCCTGCCCTAAGGAGGAAGGAGTAGCAAAACCAGTGTGTGCTGAACTGAATGGGGAAACTCCCATCCTTCATACCCCTTGTGGGGGAGGAGGTAGACTGGGAAGAAAAAGAGGGGTAGGGGGGACGTTTCTAAGATCCATTTGGGTTTTTTCACTCACTGCCCTACTCTGATTTGATTGCTAACTGGTTTAACTGATTTTTTTTTCCCCAAATTGAGACTATTTTGCTCATGACCCTAATCGGTGAGTGATCCCTTCCTGTCTTGCCTCAATCCACTAGCCTTTTGTTATAGATCCTTCTCCACATCCCACCAGGAAGAGGAGTGAGGGAGCAGCCACGTGGTCTTTAGTTGCCAGCTGGACCTAAACCACAACAACCACATTTGCCTTTCCCCCATACTTGTTACAGTTGTGCCTTACAGTTATAATTAACTAATTGGTTACTATTCTGAGGTCTTTCTCAGTTGTTCCCAACAGCTAATGTTCATTAGTGCAGAAATACATCATCTTTGCAAATTTTCTAGTAGGCTAGTTTGGTGGGTTTGCAGAGATGTGCTGACCTTTGAAGTGGCAAAACATCTAGATCCAGCTGCTACCTTGTTAAAATCTTACTTAAAGATTTGTTAGGTTAAATATTATGCCCTAAAGATTAATCTTATTTATTGTGCTAAGTACTGAAACTGTCCAAGAAATACCTGTGTAAGAACATGACACTTGAAGCTGTTAATTTAATTTTAATTATTATTCCTGAAATTCATCTTGCTACATTTTCTAATACTTAATTTAATACCACAGCTTTTTTATTGTCATCCAGCCCTTCTTGTACAATATCCAAATTCTCCTTTGAATGAATTATACTTTTAGAATTTTGTCCTTGGAACCTTCTGATGCTCTTTGTACCTTTCCTTCCACTTTGGAATACTTTAATGGTATTTATTACTGTATGCATCTGTACAGATAATATTTGTTTTAATCACTAGGACCATCTGTAATCAGATTAAATTTAGAGACAAAAAAAGAGAGAAATATCATTGACCTTAGACCTTTAAAACTGAAGTATCTTCCTCTGTTTTCATTAGTGTGAAAATAAAAGCAGAGCCTTTTGCAGAGGTGGTGAGTATTTTCAGTGTCCATTATTCAAAACTTGAGTTCTCATACTTGTATAAGTTTGGATATCTTTCACTTTGGTACTTTTTAATGGAATTTAGATTAATTATATAGTCTGACCCGCCATTAAGTCTCACTAAGTACTAGTATTTGCTGACATCAACACTGAGACTTCTGATTATGTTTGGTGGAACTAAGTACAGGATAAATGCTTTTGATATGTGTTCTGACTAGTTATTTTTATGTGACACTGCAAAGGAAGTAACAAGAATATGTTTGGCTTGTGCAATTGTTCCGTAGTGCAATTTTAATGACTAAATACTGTCTTGTGGGCCTTGTTTTAAATTGACTTAAAGATGACTGAATAAAATTTTTTGTTTATTTTTTATAGATGAGAATGTAGAATCCCACACAAAGCAGAAAATATATTTGAGGAGTACAATTATTTGTCTTTAACACATTTCATTACTTCTTTAGCAAAATCAGCATTTAGAAAATTTGAGCAAATCACTTAAATGCCAGTAACTTGAAAAACTATGTACCATCAGCCATTACAGCATATTTTAATTTAGAAGTGCTATTCCAGTCTGACTTCTTGTCTTTTTTCCCTTAATCAATACAACACTCTAGGAGACACAATATGTAGCAAGTTAAAATATTTGCAAGAAAGTGAAGGTTTAGTTTTGTATTTTAGGAGCAATAAGCAGACAGTGGGCAAGCTACGTTTGAGTTCAGGTAATCTTTGATAATTAACAAATAGGTAAACAATGCTAGTATAAATTAATGAATAAACACTGTAAAATGTGTTAACCTTGGAGAATTATTCAGCTTATGCAAATTTAAACCTTTAAACTGGAAAACTATTCAGAGATAGTTAGTGTACTATTCAGTAGGGGATTTCTAACCCTAAACACTGGATGACATTGTTGCTTTACCATAATACTCTGAATAGTACTACAGTTTTATAGTTAAAAAGTGACACTTAAAGAAGATGATTTTATTTTCAAGGCTAGGGACATTTCCATCCAATTTCATGTCTATCTTTACAAGTATGTAATCACAGCCTGAGTTACTATTAATAATTTTAAATGCCCCATTCTGACTCTTCCATTTATCACGTTAGATATTTATATGATTTTATATTTTTCAGGCAGTTTAAAAGGACTTGGGAGCAGAAATTTATTTACAATTTCCATCTAAAGAATCTAAAATACAAGGAATCGCTACAGAGACCCAAAGTAATAAATAAAGCAGTTAAGGACCAGAATAGGAAAGCAAAAAGTAAAAATAAAATAACAAAGTAAATGAAAATTAAATGTAAAACTGTAACCTTGAAATGAATGTATGTTTGAGTGGAACTGAGAAATTATGTAATCATCAAAAGACTTATTAAACTATTCATTTGATAATATATGAAATTCATTTTGTTAATAAAGAAATATGAATGATAAAAAATATCTGTGGGTTTTTTTTTAAATAAATTTATATCTTTTAAATTTTCTGTTGAAACGACTGTATAACTTACTGGTGTGTAGAGTTCTTTACAGACTATCGAAAATTAGAAAAAAACAAACAACACACCCAAATAGTTTTATTCTTCCTATGAGAAACTAAAAAACTCCACAACAACATTAATATTAAGCTCATCCAAAAAGGTATCACATATAGAAACTAGAAAAGATTAAAATTTATGTTTGTTTTCATTTTCTTATTTGGTACTACTCTCTAAAGTCTCAGTTTATTCTAGCACCCATTTGTGCAAGATCCTTCATTCATGCTAATACTGCCATGGAACCTCTGTAAGAAAGATTTCTCATTGTGTATTATTACAAAGAGATTATTATTTGTCCTTTTGCAAAGGTACACAGAATCGAAAACAGCAGAGCACAGACTATTGAAGCACCTCAAAAGTTCATGTAAACAAATTCAGTAGCCCAATTTCTTAACGTACAAAATAACTAATTCTTATAAGACAGTTTTTAATTTAGAATAGCAACAAGATTGATGTCTGTCTGAGGCAAAAACTTATCAGTCTCATATGGGATTTGGACAGGCAAATTATATTACTTCAAGTGCTCTTGAACGTATAAATATCAAATAGTAATTTTTAGCACTATAAATAATAGCATATACTTGGTGTCTCTTATTCAGATAAAATCAATAATAATAAATACGTTAATGATATCATTTTTACATTTTGTGCTTCTGTCTGGGAATGTTGTCAGGTAAGAGTAGACCTTCACATAGTACAGAATTCCTAAGATTTTTGTTTATATCTGAAAGTAGGTGGTTTGTTGTGCCAGATTACAGAGTATAGTTCTTCTTGGTTTTTTGTTATGTTAAGAAATCATGCCATTAAAATATTTATATTTAGTGTTAACAGTTACATGCTCAGTAAACAAGCACAATCAATAAATTTGAGTTTGATGTTTTTTATGATAATGCACTGTAATTGGATTCAGCAGTAAATCCAAATACAGCTCTGAGGCATTGATTTTCCAAACAGTTCTGTCAAATTTATGCAGTAAGAAATGAAGCAGCAGCTTGATGAGGCATGTCATAAAATTATTTTAAAATATTATTATTGAGCAGAAGTTATAAATAAATTGATAGCTTTTTAATAAGACAGTCCTAGCAGGGACATCTAAAGAATTGATATAATTTTCTATACTGACCCTTTGTAAATGTACACTGCCAGATGGAGACAGTGTATTTCATTTGTTAAGTCTGACAGACAAAATGCTTGTTAGTGATGTCAAAGGTGTTAAATGATGCTTCAAATGGGGACAAAAAAAACCCAACAAAAAACCACACACAAATAAGCCCAACAACAACAACAAAAATGGGAAAAAAATAACACAAATAACCACAACAACAAAAACCTACCTTGTATTTTTTTTTCTTCTAGGATTTAAAACATAATTCTTGGAAACAGATGAGTCATTTTTGGACAGAGGAACACCATTTTATGATGATTTATTGATATGCTATCATATCACATGGTTTATTAATGCAATGAAATGATTTATAGTGTCTCTGCATGTGTGTCACTAACTTGACCTGCACATAAAATACATACTATCCAAGTATGGCTCTTTGTTCTCATGCTATTCAGGCAAATTGAATCTCATATATAAAGAGAGAGAGAAAGTCCTCACCTGAGAAAAAAAAAAAAAACCGGGGGCTGGGTAGAAATTAATTATAGATATAATTCCCTCTCTTTCCGGTGAAGAGAGAAGTATTTTCCAGCTTAAAACCTAAATCTACTGTAATTCTCCTATAGTTGATTCAGTCTCTCTGAGGAGGGAATGAGGTAACTATTTGCTGTAGGGCACATGAACATGAAAATTGTTTGTGACAAACAGTGCACTAGGAAGTTCATACAAAATGAGCATGAAAGCCTGACCAATTCAGGAATCAGGGTACAGTGGTACTGACTATATGAGTTATGCCATGCTCAGACCTTTTAAAAATCAGCCTTCATTGATTTGCTGCAGAATAACTTGTTTACTTGTCCACAAGGTAAAAAAAAAAACACAAAAAACCCCAAAAAAAAACCTGTGGAGGAAAAAAAAAAAAAAGTGAAATATTTTTGGACAATTTTGAGCCATTTTTAAAAACAAAGAGCTATGACCAGTAGTATGTCATCATATATCTTACTTTTTCCTTAAATTACATAAACTCCCTGTCATTTTCTATAAGAAATACAAGAAAGCAATTTATCACTGCAAATCAAGCTCTATTCAATCTTCTATTATGTTCTTAATATTTTAAGAAGATACTTGTTTCAGGTCTAAGACGACAGTCTGCAAGGAGTTTCAGCCAAGATGTTGCTAAATTCAACTTCTGAATGAAGTTAATAGCGTTCATGCTAAGCATAAGACTAATACACATTATGGAAATAAAAGATTTAAGCTTCACAGTAGATTTATTCTTTCTCCTTACTATAATTTTGTATGGTAAATGAATTCTATGAATTCTATGAATTACCATTCTATGGTAAATGAATTCATATTAAAATGCAATTTAATTGTAGCATATGTAACAAAATCAGTAAAAAAATAAATACATGTCATACAGAATTTTGGCCAAGACAACACCGTTATATTTAAACCTCTGGATAAGAAGGTTTCCATTGTTACAATGAATTATGAAAAATAAAAAGCGTGATTATTCCAGAATTAAATCACAACTTTTACCTGAAATTAAATGTGTATCCCATTTCAATTAAAGAGACTGATTTTGTAATGAAGTTTGAATTGATGTTGAAATGTAAAGTTTTTAAGAAATGTCAAAGGTTGGGTTTTGTAGCTTGAAGCTTTCCATAATTAAATCAACAAGAATAAAGGCTAGGATAGCATCAGAAATAAGTATAAAGAATAATTTCCATATTTTTATATATTTCTCTATATTTGCCAACAAAAATCATTAATCTTCTTATTAAAAAAGATGTAGAAAAAACACGTTATCTGAAAGAGAAAAATATAAGACCTGCCTGGGGACAATAACAGTATGTTTTCTGTTGCATACTGTAAATGTGCTTGTTTTTTGTTTTTTTGTTTTTTGTTTTTTTAAATGAGAATTACCAAAATTCCATTTAAATAAAGGCTATCAAAGGAATATGTACTATTTATTAGAAGTTGTCATATGAAGGTTGAGAGTGCTATTTGTAGATTCCAGTGGTGCCAGAAAGTCATAAGCTACTACTAAAAATTATGATTATAGCCCAAAAAGGAGTGGTGATAGGAAGGAGGAGATTAATTAAAATTCATAAGGGGAGATTAAAAGCAGGTGACTTGCACAAGTGGCTGCAACCCAGTCCGAGTGTTTATACTGATGTCTTGAAAGAAAATTGGGGCACAGCTTCAAAGGATGAGATAGGTGAAGCCAGTGATGACACACAGCAGCAGGAAACTGAACATACAAGGTCTTAATGGGTTTTAATTTTAGTCTTATGTTACACATTAGAAAAGGGATAGAGATTATTTTATAATATCCAGTGAAATAAGCTTTTGAAACAGTATGTTAAAAAACAATTTCCAGAGAACTGATTCTTCTAAATAAAATAAGCTGAAGCAGAGGAGGAATACTCGTTTTTAAATCTCATGCTGTAAGTGGATTTTATGCAGAGATCAGAAAGAAAGTTGAGGGTAGGAGGGTATTTTCTATGAAACCCCTATCTGTAATTATGCTGAAACTTTAATGACAACATTCTAGTTGTCTATCTGAATCTTCTATTAACTGCTTAAGACAAAAATTACTGTTCAAAGCAGTGTTTCCTTCCACAAAAGAAAATTTCACCTTCATGCAATGATATTTGACAAATATCAGGAACACATTAACCTTCCAAAACAGGGAAAACAATGGGTATGTTATCTGAAATATCTCTGATGCAGTTTCCTAGAGGTGAAGTTTATCCGTTATTTTAATATACCTTAGAAATCCTATCAAGCACAAGCTGGCAATAGTTAGTCAATTTGATTAAAGGTTGCTTAGCAGGCTGCATACAATCATATGTTCAAATTCCTTTTTCATGACATGTCAGTGTGAGAGAGAACATCAGTTATATGAAACCATAAATTACACACCACAAAAGAGTTAGGATCATGTTTGGCAGGGCAGATACCTCTGTTTGATAATATGAACTGTCTTGTTGTCCATAACAGTACTCAGCAATAGCCTGGAGTGAGAGACATATTTTTAGCCATAGTTGGCTAAATCCAGGTTATAACACAGGATTGTTTTGTTCTCTTTTTTTTCTTTCCTTTCCAGGAGGTCATTCTGTCAATAAATCACATTCTGTATGAAGTTAACACATTTTTGGATACACAAACAAGACAAAATCAACAGGTTACAGTAAAGGGAAGCTTATAATCCCTATGTATTTGATCAAATAAAAGAATTTCTTTTCTATTTTGAAGAATGGCTTAAATTTAAAGCTAAAATCAGGGTGGTAATCCTATGCAAAGTACATTCTGTTAAAGATGGTTGGGTTGAGTGGACTTTTTTTTGTTTCTAAGAGCAACTTTGTCGCTGGTGTTCTATGGAATTTTTCATTTGGTTAGGCAGTTCCTGCTGACTAAATATTTGTTCTAAAGTTTGTGAAATCTTTCAGTTTTTACATTTCAATCCCACTAGCAGCACTATTTTTTTAACACTGCAGGAAAAATATTAACATCTGTAGCTCACCCTTTCTTCTGTCTTCTTTCTCACTCTGTCTACAAATAGTTTTCCCTTTCATTCGCAAGGTTTTAGTTATGGTTGTCCCCTTTATATACAATAACAGATTTATCTTTATGCTCATGAGTAATTTTAATTAAAATTATTGAAATAAATTTATTAATGGGAGAAGAACTGCCACATCAGGAAAGGTAGTACCATTTTGTCATTATTGAGCAGGTTAGGACTGTGTAAGTGCGCATAGATATATACTACATAGGGCGACTAATGTTTACCCAAGTTTTGTATTTATACCAGTGATAGATTTAAAATACCACCAAATGTGAAAACTTTTTTTCACCTTGAAAATAGCCCCCCACAAGAGGTAAATCGGTGGAAATAAGGTGATGTGTCTATTTGTATTTTCTTTTTCCTTATGTCTGGATATGATCTAGTGTATTCTATGTCTTCACTTTTAGCAATTCAATTTGGTATATGAAAAAAATAGGCTTCTCAACTTCATTTCAGTGAAGAAATACATTTAATAACTTTACTACTGCTCAGTACCTTTAACGAGACTAATTTGAAAGGGCCTGTAGTTCATGAGTGAAAATCTTAACAAAGTGAAAGTTAGGTAAATTCACACAGAGACAAACTTTTGAGTTGCAAATTTAGCATTTACTCAAATTGTGGTCAATTATATATCTCTTGACACCTTTAATTTATGAATGGATGTCCTTTTTTGGAAGTGCTTTAGCTATGCATAAGTCATTGAGTTTAATACAGGTCTAAAGGCATCCAGTTCTACAGTTTATGTTAAACAACATGTCAAATTAGATAATCCAATTGTGTCTTCCAGAATTAAACACTCATTGACTATATAAATCTATCATCCCATTAAATCAAATAGCACTTTTGCTGAAGTGTTAACTTCTTCAAAAGAAACAAAAATTTTACCAAATTCTGCTCTGTGCTCTACTGATAAACTTGGTGTAACTGACAAAATACTCTGCATCAAAGCTAGAGTAAAACACCTTATCTTCAAGAGTTTCTGATAACATAGGTAAAAATATTAGTTGATGAGGGTGAGGAAGGCTGTTGTTTAACAAAATAGTAAACCAATATCTGTAAACATTATGATAATGGATTATCTAGAAGCATGGTTAATGTCAGAATGTACAGAGAGAAAGAAACAGGGAAAAATAGGATGGATTACCCAAACAGTGAATCTTAAAAATATGCTTTCCTGTAACTGGGAGAAAATTCAGGTATTCCATCTTGACCATCAGACTATCTCATCCAGCTTTTCATTATTCAGACAAAGTATTGTCACCAAAATGAATTCATCAATGTAACAGAGATAAATGGTCCAGCATGGAACAGACTGAACTATCTTCCTGTTCTTATGAAGAAAATTGTCTCTGTACTATTATATCAGTGACAAAGATGTCTGGACTTTATAAGCATCTCTTTCCATTTAGTCTGCCTTAAATATTAATGATGCAATGATTTAACCTCTCTATACTGAGTTCAAGAAAGAGTTTAAAAGTACTAATACAGAATAGGAAGGTTTCAAGAATAAAATAACCAAATTACTTTAAAGATATGACTATTTCTCACCACTTTGGAAGAATTAATAATGTTAAATAAACAGGAGGGAGGTTGAACAGATACCCAAGTACACTGAGACTGCATTTAAACTGTCAAATTGTTTTGGGACAAATCACATTACATTATGGCATTCCTCAAAGTATGATCTATATGGATGTTTAAATTGGAATCATAAATACTAGTATCACTAGTAGTCCTATAGATCTCTGGGGAAAAAATATGTGTGTTTTTTTGTTTGTTTGGTTAGGTTTTTCTAAAAAAAACCCAACCAAACAAAAAACAAAATCAACTAATGGTAAAAGAAAGATGTATTGGGTCTATATTACCAGTTTGTATGTAACAGTGGTGGAAACAAAAACTTGAATTCTTAAACTGAAATACTATTTAACATAAATATTTTAGGTAATGAGATAATATGAGATCTCAATGTATTAGAGTTTGTTACCCACAACCTTTTCTACAGTGACTCTCTCCCTATTGCCTCTGAAACTGAGACCGCATTTGCAACAGAACACTAAAGCATATTAGCAGTTTAAACAAAGTAGACATAGTTTCAAATGCCAAAAGGTAAAGACAGTTCCATGATTACTTTGCAAGCCAGAATCAGAACTACTGACAGATAAATCTCCCGATTTACTCAGCTCCAAGACACTGCATAAAGAATTAATTTAATTTCTTATCAGTGAGCTTAAGTATGAAAGACAAACGAATCTACACCAGCAGAGACTAGCTCCTTATCTCACGTTATACACTTACCTCTAGTATTGTCCTTAGATATTAACTGAGGACAAGTTGAAAGCAAACGTATTTATAGGAGATGAATGAACTCATGAAAGCCAGAGGAATCTTTGTTCAGCAGCTTATATAGCCCAAATCTCCATACCTTCTTCAGGATGTTGCCTAGACAGGTATTTTCCTTTCGACATTTGTACTTTTCAAAAAGTTTGTGTTATCACAAATACTATGTAGTAGAGGCAAAGCCATTGAAAAGACAGACTAGAATGAAGAATCTGTAGGACAATTTTACCAAGGGATGGAAATGGTAGAAACTGTATTTTGTTGTTAGCTGATGTTTGTTTGTTTAAGAAACTGTAGGGATGGATTCAAAGTAAAACTGCTTAACAACTGGTTACACACTAAAATCTTCACTAAGTGAGTTCTCCTCTTGCCACACTATAAGGTGAAACAGAAGAGGCATCCCATCTCCTGCTCCCTTCAATTCTAATGTTTGTGAAAAAAAGTACAATGTGTCAAGAACGGAAAAAAAACCAAAGTATATTTGGGTGGACAGTTCAACATAGGGTTTTATTTAACCATTCATGAAATCCAGAGTCTACTAAAAGATTTAATTAAATATAATTCAACAGACAGATAATGCCATACTGTATAACAAAGAGAGTATCAGGTAGCAGTTACTTTTCAGAAGGAAAACTTACTGTTATTATTACAGGACCCAGAATTTCCAGTCATGAGTTGTCCTGGGCACTATTCCAATAGCAACATTAGTAGACAAGCTAGTCAAATTTTTAAGAGCTTGCCTTAAAATGTATGTATGTCAGGACTCAGAGGTGACATACAAAATATCTAATAAATTTCTGTCTTTTTTATAAATGAAAGGGAATTGCTGAAGAAGCTAATTAAAGAAAGAGAGACTAGTGTTGCACTAAAATATTTTCTTAGGGGCAAGTAATGGATTTATGTATTAATTGTATCCACGTTTCAAAGAACACATGTCATGTTTCCTAACAGAATCTTTCAATTAGTCTTCAGCTCAGTAAAATTTCTCCTGTAAATGGATGATGTCTCCCCCTTGTTTAAGAAATTAGACTGTGTGCCAGCTTGGTCTACTTTAATGTATAAAATTCTTCTTTAAAAATCTCGCAAAACTACTGACAGATAACATGTAAGTGGTGATATGCTATCAGTATAAAAGGACTGAGTCAGTAAAGAGAGGGCCTTGACCCCAAACATCAGAACTGGGAATACCTTTCTGAATGAGCAAACAGAAGAGGAATGTAAGGGATAAAATGGCAGAAATATGTTCTGAGGGTTAAGTAAAAATGAAATCACTATTTAGAAAGTTAGGCCAGAAACAACAAGATTGGATCTCAGAATACCTAAGAACTCAATAACACTTATGGGCATGTAAAGAAAGAATTAATCTTTCTTTAATTAATCTTCCAGAAGAATTCCACTGACATCAATTTATTTGTTGTGTAGTTAGAGATAGTCTGATTCCAGTTGCTTTTATTTTTTTTTTTTTTTTTTTTTCAGTTAACAGTGATAAGTATGGTTAAGGTGAACATCATAGCCACTGACTGAAAGACTCTGCCCCCCATCATGGATAAAGCTGAAATCAAATGCTGAAGATAAAAACAAAAGTTAAACCCTAGATAGTTAGACTAACCAAGGTTTAGGACTATACTGTAAGACAGATAGCCATTATTTTTCCAAATCCTAAGATACAAAGAAAAACTCAGATGAAGAACAATCATTGAAGATTTGATAAAGATGTCATTAAAAAGTTTAGCTCACTATCAAACAAAGGAGAGCAAGAAAGTTGCAATAGAATTTTACCTACCCATAGGATCAAGAGTAGATAAAGCTAACAAATGGGCACAGACACAACTACTGTGAAAGATTGCTTCAATATGTCATATTGAATGTGGCAAACTCCTCGATTTTTTTTCCCCTCTTACACTTTGGTAACACATAAAGAACTTCTTCACAAAGGCATTCGCTATGTTAAAGCTCATGGTTGGGATCCAGCGTGAATAATAAGTCGTTTACACAAAAAGCTAGAGAACTAACATTTCATTAGTCAGTGGAGAATTCCATATGATTAGCAGGGTGTGGAGAGCTTTTCAGCTCAACCTGCAACACAAGTTTTGGGTCAGTGAATACCTGATGAGAGATGATGATGTGAAAATCTTCTGATTAACGTTACCTGAAAACCTGAATTGTAGTATTTATAGTAGCTAAATTCAAAACCAGGAAGTGGTTTGATTTGGGATTTTGGGTTGAGGTGATTCATAAGCTATTTGTTTCACATCCAGCAATGAAGATCTGCTATCAAAATGTCACAGATTCACAGAGTGTTAGGGGTTGGAAGGCACCTCTAGAGATCATCTAGTCCAACCCCACTGCCAGAGCAGGATCACCTAGAGCATATCACACAGGAAAAAGTCCAGGTGGCTTTGGAAAGTCTCCAGAGAAGGAGACTCCACCACCTCCCTGGACAGCCCATTCCAGTGCTCTGCCACCCTCACAGGGAAGAAGTGTTTCCTCACGTTCAGGTTGAATCTTCTGTTTTCCAGTTTATGGCCATTGCCCCTAGTCCTGTCACTGGACACCACTGAGAAGAGCCTGACCCCATCCTCCTGACATCCACCCTTTAGATATTGATAAGCATTGATAAGATCCCCCCTCAGCCTCCCCTTCTCCAAGCCAAACAGACCCAGCTCTCTCAGCCTTTCCCCATATAGAAGGTGCCCTAGGCCCTTCATCATCTTAGTGTCCCTGCACTGGACCCTCTCCAGTAGCTCCTTGTCCTTCTGGAACTGAGGAGCCCAGAACTGGATACAGTACTCCAGGTGAAGCCTCACCAGTGCAGAGAAGAGGGGGAGGATAACTTCCCTTGATCTGCTGTCCACGCTCTTCTTAATGCATCCCAGGATGCCGCTGGCTTTCTCCTTGTCCCTTGGTGTCCATTTATGCGTTCTTATCAAGGCAGATATTTAAGTAAAAACAATACAGTGGTGAACTTTTGGTTCAGTTTTGTTTTGTTCTGATGGAAATTTACAGTTTTGTAGTAGGGTCATGTTGCCAGGGTTCCTGCCTGCATTTGTGGATGGCTGAGCACTCTTGCAAAAATGGTGGATATTTATTTTTCAGAAAAGCCACAGCAAGTGTCTTTCAAGTTTTTCCTTTAAACCCAGACCAGTGAAAAATAATCCCTGCTTGAGCAACATTTTTGGCTTCATTAGGCTGAGGTGTTGCAGTGCTGCTTTGGTTTTGGTTTTGTTGTTTATTTTATTATTTAAATACAGGGATGGTGATACTAGGGAGATTTTTTGCCCTCTTTTGGAAATGGTTTGTTTTTTAATAGAAGAAGAAAAGGTCGTTGTCTCTGTGAGAGAGGTGCAGGCACTCTCTGCAAATAATGTTTGTCACAGTTGTTAGCTATAGTGTGTATTCTGTCCTGCTAGGGCAGACTGCATTGAGACTGATGGGGACCTGTTTTGGCAGAAAACTGATGATATCAACTAAAGAGTTTGGTATATCTGGAATAAAAAGGTGAATTTTTGTTGTTTGCATCTTCTCCCGTGTGAAGCTCTCATGCTTGCGAGATGAGGAGTGGGTACTGATTTGGTGTGGGAAGGTGGTATTATCCACGTCATGACTAGCTACTGTGAAGAAAATTAACCCTATCTGAGCCAAAACCCGCACACATGTAAGGGTTATATTATCAAATGTTAACAGAATAAAGGAAAAACATTTCATAACTATGTGCATTTGGAATTTAATGTACATTTGTAGTCTTTTGATTGGAGATGCAAAGTTTGGTCTTCAGGGTGCATCAGTTCAACCCAAATAAAGAAGAACTAGGAAAACGGAATTTGAAGTTCTTGATACTGTGACCTAGCTTCCACAAACAAAAGTGTACTCCTTCCTTGAGCATTGTACAGAGGACATTAATATGCATAGGGTGAGAGGTCTCTTTCATAGTCTGGATTGAGAAATAGTTCAGATTCTCTCAGGAACTGAACTCAGGTGTCTGATTTTTCAGGCTACTATTCTAACAGACATATAGGGAGTCAAAAATCTAGCATAGTCCTCATTTAAACACTTTTTTCTCCTTCTTCTCTTTTCTCATTGCTTCTTACATTATCTCTTAAAAAAAAAAAAAAAAAATCACCCTCTCGCAAACTGCCATCCATTTCATGGGTTCCATTTTTATTCCATTTTATTTCAACTTAAATACACCTATTAATATCTCTATTACAGAATTGCATTTGAAAAACACAGATCCTCCAAACTGAAATGTGTCGTCCTTTTCTGACATCTCTGTGCAGATGTTTCGCCGTGACATCCATTCTGACTTAACTGAACAAAAGATAGTGTTCATTCTCTTAAGAGTGCTTCTCTCTTTTTCTTCGTGCTATGGGGAGATACAAGTACTGTCACTGACTCCTAATTAACTGTCTGATTTGTATCTCTGTGATGATCTTCCTATGCAGTTTCTCCAAGTTTATGTAACAAACTCTGATATTTGTTTCTCCATGAAAATGGGAAGAAGAAAAGTAGGATTTACAATGCACGTATTTTGATAATACTTTAATCTAGATGGGAATCCTGTAGCATCAGACTTTGTTACATCCATTTTTCTATCCCTTATGTCTGAGGGATGGCTGAGATGGAGTTAATTTTCTGCATATCAGCTCTCATAGTGCTGTGCTTTGTGTAGGTAGTTAGAAAGGTGTTGATAACACACCAGTGTTTTGGCTACTGGTGAGCAGCTCTTGCACAGCATCAAGGCTATCTTTCCAATAATTCCCTGCCTTGTGGGTGGGTGAGATCTTGGAAGGGGACATAGCCAGCACAGCTGACCCAAACTGACCAAAGGGATATTCCATATGATGTCTGCTCATCAACACAAGCTAGGAGAAAGGAGGAGGAAGGGTGTGTGTAGTTTATTTACATTTCTCTTCTGGAGCAACCATTACACATACTGGAGCAGTGCATCCTGGGAAGTGGCTGGGCATTGCCTGCTGATAGGAAATAGAGAATAAACCTTTGTGTTCTTTCGATTCCACAAATGGCCTTTGCTTTTACATTATTAAACTGCCTTTATCTTGACCCGTTTGTTGTTGTTTTTTTTTTTTTCCTATCTTATTTTCTTCCCTGCACCACTCTTCTGAGGAGTGGGGGGAATTATATGGCATCTTGGTGGGCACCTGGCATCCAGCCATGGTCAACCCACAACACCTTAACAAATGCAAATGAACCTGTTGTTATTTAATCAGACTTCTCATGTAAATTTAGCACCTATTTTGGTATTTTCACTTTCTTCTTTGCATTCCTGACTCCTGACTTTCTGTCACATACAACAAATCACTTGTCTTCTCTATCAAGGTACTTCAACACTTATTTTCCCCCCAGAAACCCACACTCTCTAAATATGACCTTTAAGATGTCACCTCTTGACTCCAATCCTTTAGTGATGCCAGACTCCATCATCCACAGGTTAAATTTTAAAGAAACTATGTAGGTTCTTTCTCTTCTACAACACATGGTGCTGAACAAGTTCTTTGTCATATCTCATTTCAAAATGTATGTTTGCTGTGACCTTTATCCTCCCTCCACACAGAGAATAAGAGAAACCAAACCAAACCAAAACAAAAATTGAGCAGACATAAGTTAGGTAGATAGTGCACTGGGACCTCTTACTACCCTGCCGAACAGGACAATTTGACTGTTTACCTGTTAATCTCACATCTGTCTGTTTGTATCCATCTGTCATTTGTTCTTTTCTTAGAAAATAAACTCTTTGGGGCAGGGACTATCTTGTTTTTATTTTAGTTCCATAATTCTGATTTTTGCTATTGTTAGTAGAAGGCCATAGGTTCTGCATTGGCAATGCAAGTTCTCAGGATGGCCTGAACAGATTTCAGCTTGCTTTAACAATTTTCCTGTGTTTGAGTTACTTTTTCCTCCCCTGCTTTACCTTTAGCTCTGGGAACATCATTGTCACCATCAAAATCTTGTAATGTGCAGAAGCAAATGTGCCATACTTGTGGAGCTAAACAATCATGGCTAGTTCAACTAATATTTTAACAGTTGAGTAGTCCAAATTGCCCAATTAAAACAGAAAACCCTGAAGAGTTTTATAGTTCACATTTTTATACAAAAGCACCTGCACACCCTTGCTGATGACCACCCCTTTCCCCAGTGTGGGCCTAAGCTTGATTTGCGTCCTGGGGACTGGGATGTCCTGGGAAGCTCCAGTCCAGAAGCGTGGTGAGGGGAGGGCAAGGAAAGCCCTCAGAAATGTTGGCCTTCATCCCAAGAGAGGAGAGTCCTGCCCATGATCAGGGTTTCTTCCTTCTTTCCTCCTTCTGGACACTTGTGGTCTCAATTTCATGCTATCTTAACTTCAGTCTTCTGCCTTCTCTCAGGCTTCCAGCTGGGCTTCCCCTGTTAAATCAGAAATCATATATACTTTGTTATGCTAGTAGCCTGGTAGTGTAGATATTAGCACTGTTAGAACTGTTGGTAGTAGTATTAGTAGTAGTGGTAGTAGTAGTAGCCATATTCATATATCCTAGTAAATATTAATTTCCTAACAGTAGACTTTGGCATCTATTCGTGACATTCGAAGCATAGTGTGAATTCACAAAGTCCTGTAGAGTTTACAGGACCATTCAGGATGAAAAACCCCATCAAACCCAACCAAACCAATCAACCAACCACTCCCCAGTAATAATAGTTGTTATCCTAATACTGTATTTGATAAAAATAATATAAAAGAAAGATTTTTAATAAAATCATAAGTGCTACAAAATGGGTGCCATTATTTCTTGAATATTTTTTTTTGTTCTAGAGAAATGTTCTGAAAACAGGATAAAAATACATCTAATATTTAAAATAATCCAAGTCCTCTTTCCTCAAGTGACATAATAACTGTGCTTATACATTATAGAACGTTTTTCCTTGTCTTCAGAAAAAAAATGTGTAATAAAATGCTGTTATCATTATAGTTCATATTGTTAAAGTTTTGTGTTTCTTTTTTCTTACATGTTAAGCAACAATCTAGACTTAATGTGTTGTATGTTTGTCGTGGTTTAACTCCGGTGTCCTGGTTTTATCACGACCAGCCGCTCTACCACTCCGCCCCCCACCCCCCCCCCTCCCTCCCAGTGAGGAAGGGTCGGAGGAACAAACCGAGGAAAAGCCTGTAGGAGTTGAGATAAGAACTATTTAATTATATAAATGAAACTTTGGGAGTTACTAACAATGCTAGTGCTAATGAGTAATCTAAGGAACGGAGGTAAAGGGTAGAACAAATGATACAGGATCTCACCCAGAGAAGGGAAAAAGGAAAGAAATACAACCCAAAGGGAACAAACCCCCCATTAAACCACCCGGCGGCCGAGAGAGTAAGAGAGAGGAATAAAAACTTTCAAACCCTGACTCCCAGACTGATCTGCCCGGCAAAACGCTGGCTCTGCCCGGAACACCAACCACTCGCCACGAGGTCCCCACAGCAAACAAACTCCCAGCCCCCTTGGCAGGAGGCCCCCTCAGACCCTTCCACTTCCCAGAGTCGTACCCAACCACAAGCCTTTTCCACCCCCATCCCAACCCCGTCCCCGCCGGTCCTGCAGTGCCGTGGGCCCCAGGCTGGCACTGCCTATGCAGCTTGATATGTTATGGGGTGAAACAAAGCATAGACTAGCTGGTGCAAAGCTAAGACAATGTTGTACTGTCCTATCTTTATGATAAAGTTGTTCACACTCAGTAGTGACTGACTGAAAATACAGAGTGCATAAAAAGAAGGAAATAAGGCAAATCAATCAACACAACATTCCACTTGTGGGACTCTATCTGTAGACTACTGATGACTTTACTCATTAAGGTTGGTCTCAGGTACATTGCTGAAAGTTAATCTCCAACCCACAGGCTTGTAGAATAAGACATTTATGCAAGCCTGACATCAGTTCAGCAGTCTGAAAAATTCAAGTCACTTTTAATATCTGTACTTAAGAAGGTTTGATTACTTCAGATGTATATCTCAGTTATATTAATAAAAAATAGGATACATAGTGGGAGATAAAAATATATCTCTTACATACCAAAATAAAAATCAAACCCCAAACCCATAAAAATCTACTTTTATCTATTTTACCCTGCTGTCATAGACAAAAGAGCATAACCCAAGCAATGGAAAGATAAGAGAGCAATCTAATTTTTCACTTTGACATATTTCCAGAGTACAAAAAAACAAACTACAAAGCTTTACTGAATTGAAATCTTTCAAATTACTTTAAGTGTTTTATAAAACAGATTTTGTTACTTACTGCACTTCCTTGTTGTTCAGTGCACTTTACTTTCAGTTTCTCTGAAAATAGTTACTTATAAAATCCTATTTTAAGGTATCTTAAAGACATGAAGAAATATATTTATACATTTTAAATGGCTTGAATTCAAAGTGTGAAAATTCTGTAATGATATGTACAGTCATTTCAGTTTTGTATATTATGCTGTGAAGTACAGAGATGTAAAAAGTTATAGTTTATAAAGGTATAATAAAAAAATAAATATGCTTTCTGTTTATCAGTTGGTGTTCCCTAACTTAAATGGTGACCATCTTGTCTTGTCATCCAAGTGTGTGTGTGTATGCATTCTGGCAGTTGGGAATATATAACAGCTGTTATATAAAATTATATAAAAATAAGAGTGTCCCTATTCAAGAAGCAAAAAGGCTGTGCTGTAAAAACAATCACTTATTTAGCCAATTTCAACTGAAGATCACAGGTCTACAATTACATATAACTATTCTATTACATAGTCTTTTCAACAATGCTGTCTTATGTAGTTCTCATGTGGCCAATAATATTGTCAAACTAAACAAGTTAAAAGTTTCTTAGGTTTCAGAGATATAATGAGGGGAAAAGATCTTATAGAAATAAAACACTCTACCTAAGATTACCAGTTAGTCTATTGTATTTCCTCTGCTTGGGAATGACACACAAAAGGCTGCAGTGAATCTCATGGTAAAATCTGTAGCAGAATAGACCAGTTTCCTGGATTTTTATCAACCTTTAATATTCATCACAAGCAATGAAATATTTTCTATTAATCTCAGAGTTTTTCCTCTTAATTTTAGGTTTTTATTTCCTAAAAATAATGTTGGTATTTTTCAGACAGGATTATTTGTGATACTCTTAACTCCAAGGTCTTCTCATCTCATGGCTTTTAGGTTTTTTCCAAACTTCATCCTTCTGTGAAGTGAACCCTAACCATTCTATGATTCTACGATTTCTGATTTTTTGGAAGTAAAAGCAATCAAACTAAGTATGTGGTATTTTGCATTTGTTGTGGGCCAAAAAGACACTGATTCCCACAGCTTAGCTGTTTTGTGATAATTTAAATAAGCAATTTTCGAACTGACTACAAGTATAAATTGTTTGCTTCCCTAGTGCCCATCTTAATTTTTGTATCTTAAGAGATCTGTGGCTGCTCAAGCATTCTGTGCAGCTGAAATTAAAACAAATAAATCCTCTGTATTAAAAACTGTTAATTTATGAAGAATTTAAAATACATGTTTAAGTAAGGATAAAACAAGATAATACCTTTTCATTCATTCATTTATTTAATATTCTCCTTACCAGTCCAGATAATTAGTAAAATTTTACATAATTTAATGACAATTTGTCATGGTTTCATTCTGGCTAGCAAAATACCATGAAGCTGCTCTCACAAATCTCCCCTCCTGTCCTCCAGTGGAGGGGAAGAATCAGAGGAAAAAAAAATAAGGAAGCTCATAAAATTGAGATAAGAACCATTTATTAATTAAATCTAAATTAATATATACAATTACTGCTAATAAGAAATAATTAAAATAATATAAAATAAAACATATGACACAATATGATACAGTTTCTTACCACTCACTGACCAATGCACAACCAGGTGTTGAGTAGTGAGAGTCAGAGCCAGAGAGCCCAAGAACTGCAGCTGAAGAGCGATCACAGCCCAAGAGCCTCAGCCCCAGGGTCGGAGCCTGAGAGCTGTCACAGCAGTTTACGAGCGAACCTTATCAGCGATAGCATGACTGGCTAAACTAAACAAATCCACCAACTCCCTCACGCATGAGCCAGCACAGGAGTCAGCAAAGCAGCTAATGCAGGAGTCAGAGAGAGTGTTAGCAAGTGCCAGGAAGTAAATGAGCAAGAGAGTAAGGGCAAGAGTAATGGCTCCCAGGCCCCTCCTTGCCTATGCCCTGAGCATGACGTACTGTGGAATGAAATACTTCCTTGGTCAGTTTGAGTCAGCTGTCTGAACTGTGTGTCCCCTACACTGCCTGTAGCAAGACAGCGAGAGCTGGGAATGCAGCTGCAATATCAGAAATGGAGAAAGACCTTGAATTCAGTGCAGGCATTCCCCAGCACCAGCTAAGATCTTAGCAGTACTTCTCAGCATCCAGGAATACAGCTCCCTAGCAGCCACGGTAAAGAGAGTCAGGAAAGAAGCTGACTGAACCCAGCACACAATTAAAACTTGTTTAGATTTTAGAATAATATTGTATTAAATTATATACTCTGTGCAGAAAAATGAATGCTGACTTTTTTTAATTATTGATTCATTCTCTAACTACACCAGATGATAAGATATTTTCTGTAATTTGTCATAGATACATACATAGTGCACTGCAGAATTTTTCAGCCTTTACCTCAGTGGCTGATAGCCTTCAAAAGAAAAAGAATGATATGGCATTCACATAAATACATCTACTGCTTGATTTCTAAATATGTAGAAATATGTATATTTTACTATACCTTTACAGATGTAGTAAAATTATTAGGCATCTAAAGCATGTAACTGGAAGACCAAATAAATGCAACGATCATTTTGTACACAGCATATGAAAGATAATATATCTTTTCTTCAGCTACATTAAAAACCAGAAGAAAACAAAAAAAAACCAATTGAATGTATGAAGAAACTTCAAAAATTCAGAGGTATACACCTTAGTGTCTGAGGGGAGAGAAAGACCTCAGCTTCATAGAATAAAAAAAAGATCAAGTATCTTAAGAAATCAATTTCATTGTCATTGGCTTTATACTGGAAAGTGCTTCTTTAAGTCTGCTTTCCACTCACATCACTCATATCTCAACATTGTTTCCCCCCCCCCTACTTAACATTTTCTATTTCAATGGAAAGTTGGGGACAGGAAGTTAGTACTGAATTTTGAGGCTGCTCATAGAATCATAAAATGTTTTAGGTTAAAAAGGACCTTAAAGTTCATCTAGTTCCAACCCCACTGCCATGGGCAGGGACACCTTCCACCAGACCAGGTTGCTCAAAGCCTCATCCAGCCTGGCCTTGAAGACAGCCAGGTTTGGGGCACCCACAACTTGTCTGGGCATCCTGTTCCAGTGCCTCACCATTCTCTCTGTGAAGAACTTTTTCCTGATATCTAATCTAAATTTATCCACTTTCAATTTAAACCTGTTACCCCTTTTCCTGTCACTACATGCCCTTGTAAACAGTCCCCCTCCAGCTTTCTTGGAGGCCCCTTCAGGTACTGAAAGGTGCTATAAGGTCTCCCCAGAACGTTCTCTTCTCCAGGCTGAACAAGCCCAACTCTCCTAGCCAATTGTTTTAGTCATCTTCTGATGTGTATAATGCTTAAGCATTACAGACCAAGTGGTTGCAGCTGCAGCTGAGTTGAATGGGCTTCACATAGCTATAGATAACAAAGGGACAGACAGTATCATCAGATGTTAACACTTCATGTAAAATATGGAAGCACTTCTAGCTTATCGAGTTAAAAATAAGTTTAGACCACTTATATAATTTAAGTGAATAAAATTACTCCTAATCAAAATTAACTGCCCACATAAAAAACTCAAATCAACAATACAAATAAATTGAACTAAAAATAGTGATGACAGCTATCTTATTTCTCTATAGAGCATTGATATTTTGTATAGTAAACAGCTAAATATGAACATGCCTTCAAATGGACACAGTTTGAATTTAAATTTCCTCTCAATTAATCTAAATTTTATCAGTGGGAGTTTTGAGGCAATTATGCCATATTCAGCAAAAACTTTTATCTGAAAATCGTCCATTTTCTGAATTCTAAATAAATGTTTCATATTAGTTGTCTTAGCTTTGCACCAGCTAGTCTGTTTTGCTTCACCTCATAACACATCAAGCTGCATAGGCGGTGCCAGCCCTGGGCTCATGGCACTGCAGGACTGGCGGGGACGGGGTGGGGATATGGGTGGAAAAGGCTTGTGGTTGGACACAACCCTGGGAAGGGAAAGGGTCTGAGGGGGCTTCTGGCCAAGGGGGCTGGGAGTTTGTTTGCTGTGGGACTTCGTGGCGAGTGGTTGGTGTTCCGGGCAGAGCCAGCGTCTTGCCGGGCAGATCGGTCTGGGAGTCAGGGTTTGAAAGTTTTTTCCTCTCTCTTACTTTCTCGGCCCCGGGCGGTTTCGTGGGGAGTTTGCTCCCTTCGGGTGGGGTTTTCTTTCCTTTTTTCCCTTCTTGGGGTGGGACCCTGTATCATTTGTTCTACCCTCTTCCACCGTTCCTTAAATTACTCATTAGCACTAACATTGTTAGTAACTCCCTAAGTTTCATTTATATAATTAAATGGTTCTTATCTCAACTCCTACAGGCTTTTCCTCGGTTAGTTCCTCTGACCCTTCCTCACCGGCAGGGGGGAAGTGATAGAACAGGCTTGTTGTGAAACTACGACATTAGTGATGCTTAAACATTTCATTTTGTTTTGTGAATATCTTTTTCTTTTTTATTTTTAGTGTTATTACTATTAATACTAATATAGAAAGTAATCTTCAAGTTGGAAAATAAGACTCGGAATATTTTACATTAGCCATTTTTTTCAGCAGAAAAGTTCCTTATTGTTATATTATTAATTTTATCAATTAAGGTGTGAGATATTCTGTTTCTGTTCAACATAATCCAATCCCCTAAATTTTAGTTTTATTCATTAAACTAAGGTACCATTTCTTCAGATCTAATATAAAATTCTTGAATTTTACCTTCAATACAACACAACTATATATTTAATCCAGAGCAAAGATTAAATACAAAGAGAGAAGGAAAGAAAAAAAAAAAACCCACAACAACAACAACAAAAACCCCTCCTCAGATGCTGGGGTTTCCAAAACAGATTTGCTTCTGAGCACACCAAAATGAATTGCTGGTTTGACAGGGACCATCCTGGAAGACTCTGGTGAACACCTCTGTAGTCTCCGGGAGAGAGAGTGTGGCTGAGCAGGACCCCTAAGGCAGTCAGCGGCAGGACAAGCACACAGGCTTACTGCCTCTTGCCAAGCCAGCAGCCTGACTGCCAGCACACGGCTTCCCTCCAGCTTCCTTTGCTCAAAGTGGGTTGTGATTGTGTGGCTCCCTGCCTTGGAGGCTTATGTTCACTTTGCTTTTTCTCTGCAAGCAGAGAGTGAAAGTGACAAGACCATTCCAGGAGGGCAGCCAAGAAGATGTCAGTGTGTTTTTCCTAGCTGGGCATAAAAGTGATGGTAATGATGATGACGATGATTTTTGCATCTCTGAAATGTTCCCATGGACATTCCTTTCATAAAAAGGAATTTTCTGTTTTAGAAAACACATCAGTGGAAAAATTTTTAAGATTGATATAAATACTTTGAGTTCTGAAGTAAAAAGACAGTCTGTTGTAGTCAGCATGAATTAAATACTAAAGAAATTACTGCAAACCCTTTGTGTTTGGAAGAAACCAGACCTTACCTTTTTTTTTTTTTTTTTTTTTAAGAGAGAATAATTGCCATATTTGCAGTCATCATTGTATCAGGGAACTAAATTGAATGTTTGAGAGATATTTATTATATAAATATGAATTGTTATTACAGACATCTTAGATTGCAGTTTCACAATGTTCAGCACCCCATTCTTTCCTGAAAATAACCTTCTATGTTAGCCAAGGCATCTTACATAAGGGAAATCATTGCTTTGCAGCTTTAGCCTTTTGGTCCACTTTGAGTTCTGTAGACAGAAACTACTCCCTGAGAAAGAAAGCACAATTGAAATACTTGTTTCTCAGACCTATATAAAGCCAACGTGAAAATAGTTGGGAAATGGGCCTTTGTGCTTGTCAGGAGACAGAAACATCTGAACAACATACCAGTTAGTTCCCTTTGAATGGTGATTTTTCAACTTCTTTTCCTTTGTCATTCAACTGAGTTCAGAAGCTGGCTTCTCTTATGCTTCTTTAAACTTAAACTGGTGGTAATTTATCATCTTTTTTGTCGTATAGTTATATTTGAAGCACACCTCAGCTAGTTGTCTCAAGGCCATTTCAAGCAACATTTTTTACTCTGGGTAATTTGGAAGGAATTATACACAGTGTCTGCATTCTTTAATATTAATTGTATTTGCCTTAGCTATTACTGGTGTTAATTTTAAATTTTCTTCTGCCAGTTACCAGTGTGGTGAAACCAGAAATGACAGTTTCAGGACTATGCAATTTGTCTTCATTCTGTGTGTTCTACATAGTCTCAATGAACTTAACCACCTGTTACATACTAGGCATTAAAATTCATCAGTGTTTATTTATACATCTGTATAATATTTCTTTGTATCTCTGCTCTGTTTTCTGATCAGTGTTAATACAATCTTTTGAAGAAATAAGTTTTAATTAATTTGCAATCTTTTATTTTAAAAGGAAATGTTTTATTTTTGAAGACTTTTTAGTCAGTGTCCATTTTAATGGACTTTCCTATGTTCTGTCCTATTTTGCAATAGGACACCACTTTGGTAACATATGTAGTGATGTTCACCGTAAATATTAAAAAAACCCATTGTACTCACAATTGCTAAGTTCAATAAAATACTGTTAATGGCATGTATCTGCATCCAGTCCCAGCTTCAACCTTTTAATCACATTTCCATATATAGTCCAGGACATAAAATTTATTGTGGTATACATACTAGTTAATGATGTGTAGAATAATTATTTGCTCATTTTCATAGAGCTTCCTGTCTCCCTTATTACCTCAGACCTACTTTAGCTTCTGAAAAAAATGGCACTAGCGTATTCACAAGCATAAGCTTACCATTGCTGAAATGTTACAAAATAATGCAGGAAAAATGGCTAGATTCCACTTTTCAGGCAATGAGATGAGACAGGTAACACAGTGGCCCATCAATGGGGAGAGGTAGCTTTACAGAAATCGCCCTTTTTCCTCACCTTCAGGTAAGAACATTTACATTTAAATGTTTAATTCCATTGCTTAAGGTTAGAGAATTTCCAGGGGGAAAAAAAAGTCACAGAATCATCAAGGGGCATAGGAGAAGCTAAAACCTAATCTCTGCTTTGAATCAGATAGAACATACATTGGAAAATGTATCATCTTCTTGCAAAATCATCCATAATCAATATATTGTAGAATTAGTCTTCTGCTTAGCTGTTTATATATAAGGAAAGATATGCAAGAGAAGAATTTGACATTTTAAAAGAGGTTGGTGTAATTTGGTGAGCAAGAACCTTTCCTGGTATGCGGGATAGAGTCTGTGGGAGCCTAGTCTGTCATAAACAAGCAGATTAGTTACTCCCACACCCAAGTTAAATGTTCTTGCCAGTGGGTTATTGTCTGGGCATTGGCTAGGCTGAGATAGTATCTGTCACAGCCTTCTCACCAAAACATTCTCCAAAAGCGTGATTTTGATTCTACATCAGAACAATAATCAAATATTCCAAAACTGCACACTTTCTCTTTTGTTTTATGAAAAATTGTTTTCTCGTCAGCACTAGAAAATAATAAAATTCTCAGATACCTTACTCGGTTTGTCGATCATAGAACAGAGTGAAAAATTACTTAGGTTACCAAGATTTAGTTCAGGGAAAATAGCCAAGGAACACAAGTAGCAATAAAAAACCAGTGTTTCTGCCTTTGTTTCCATCTGCAGGCAAAGAAAGAAGAAATCTTAATTGAGTGGGCATTCCTTTGTAATTATGTACATATATATATAAACATATATATAGTAAAAAACAAGGCACAAACAGATATTTCTATAACCTCATAGTGTCTGAGAACTTGAAATCAGTAAAGAATCACTGTTTGCAGTTTATTCCACACTGTAGGTATTTTGACAACTTTGAGTTTCATTGAAAAACTTCTAGTTTCCTTTAGCTAAATCAGATGATAGATTTAGCTGAACACTATTGATAGTTGTATCACCATCTGTGAGTTTTGACCACTGAAATTAAACTATATCATACTTTAACCAGAAATAATTCTGTCTATATTAACAAATAGTGCATTACAATGTCCGTAAGATGAGAGTTATTTCGGAGAACCGGGTATCCATGCTACATTTCTGGGCATTTTTACTTCAGATGAGCTGTAGTCTATTCCTGCAGACTGAATGGCCATAAGCATCTGGAGCATCTTAGACATTGGTGTTAAGATATCTTCCAGTCTAGCTTCATTCAAAAGGAAAAACGGTTTACGCATTCAGCAAGAGCAGTTATGATACGACAATGATATGACTTAGGAGCTGAGGTTTCCTCACACTAAAGAAATCCTGTCTTTAGTGGTTCTAAAGGGCAAATTTGTTACTGACATGGTCAGACTCAAGATTTTCTCCTCAGTTTCAGGAATTGCTGAACTCCTGAGAGAAGGAAAATCCACCAGTATCTTGTGAGGGAAACACTCACAGCAAAAATGAAGCCATAGAGAAATTATATTTTTCTCCCCGCTTCCCTCCATTGGAGGAGGACATGGATTAAAAAAAAAAAAAAAAAAAAGGCATAAAATGCTATGAACAGCTTGATTTTGAAGTGAACCGTCAACCTCCAACCCTGTTTACCATGTGCTGGTTCACGTTGCAGAGCAGTTCCAAAGCTTGAGAAAAGGAAACTTTTCAGATGCAAGTGAAATGAAAGTATCTGAGACTGAACTTACTGAAGAATTAATTACAGTTATCAGTACTTTGTTAATATGTATTTGATCTAAGAAGATGTAAACTGGTACACTGATGAAGATCAGCTTCTACTCAGAACTAAGAAAACGTTAAAGGAAAGTCAAGTGACTAAGACCATCTTACAATCCTTAACTTTCAAAGTAAACAACTAGTAAAAACTTTTATCAATTAAAAGAAAAAAAACCCAATAGTATCTTACTTGATGTGTATTTTTAAACCACCTCTGAACTATTTCTATATCTAGAAAAAAAAAAAAGAGAATAACATAGTGAAAAACTGACTGAATATTCAACCAATCAAGAAAAAAATTCTCGGTTACTCAAGAACCCTTACCGCAATTGTCATGGTTTTTTTTGTGATGCCAGTCTTAAGTGAACATTCACCTGCATCACCCCAATGACATATCTTTTTCCTTTCTCATTCCACACACCTACTTGGAATGTGTGGTAAGTTTAATTTTCTTTCTTTATTCCAACACAGCTTGAAGACATATTTTGTCTGTGAGTCTTTAAAAAAGCCTCAGAAAGTTCAAATTCTCCAGCATACTAAACATAGGAATAAAAACCCACTTGCATCATATTCTCTTCCCAATGTACTCATAAGCTTTTGGTTATTGCAGAATCTGTAGAGATTGCTTGAAACTCAACAAAGCTGCATGAAAAAGCATACCTTCTCCTAGAACATATTCACTGATCAAACTTCTGGCACACCAAATTTTCATCTTCATCTTTAAAAACATGTAGGCAATGCATTCAACCATATTGTAAGAACATGAGTTGTCAAAAGAAATAACACCAAAGATAGAAAAATATCTCTTTTCTTTAGTGTACCTTCTGTTTCTTAAGAAGCATAGAAACTATCAGAAAGATAGATCTGTTGGGGAATAGTCCATGACATGGAATGTTGCCAATATAGTCTTCATAAAGGAACAAGCATACAAACAAACCAAGTCCAGTGGCAAATCAGCATCAAAAAAATAAATTATTTTCTGTGTAATCTGCTTCCCCAACCTGTCATTTGTACCATGTGGCATGAACCCAGGCAGTCAGCAATCTGGCAGCTCTTCTTTACATCTTTCCAGTAAATGTATGCTGGGCCATTTGAACCGTCTGCTGCATAGTGCTTTCTAATGGGAAGAACAGTGGACAGTTGTCGACATCTGTGTTTTAACATCATTTAGGGGCACACCAACTATGAGGGGGAGGGAAGCAACAGGAGCAGCAAGAACAAATACACTTGAGTTGGCAGGATAAGGCAACTGAATGTAAGGATAAAAAACTTGCATAAATGACATCTGTATTGCATTCAGCAGTTCTACAAAATAGTGAACTGCAATGTGAATTTCCAACCCTGTCTGACTTTTTAGCTTTCTAGTCAACCAGCTTTCAGCTACTTATGGATCTTTCTGGAAGTAACCACACCAAACCAAACCAAACCTCACCAAACCATAAAATTCTATTTCATCTCTAAATTAATAAAAGGAATGAAAGACTTTGCTTTATGCATGTTACAATTCCACTGACTGAGAAGTTACACAGAATGAGATACAGATATATGTTTAAGTATTAGATGACTAATGAAGCAGTCTGCCATTTCCTACACAGGCAATAGTTTAAAAGGAAGGCTTATGAAGCTCCCAAAGAGATGTTCAGCTAACTACATAGCCTTATTGGCTATGTGAATGGATTTCTTCTTGTATCTCAAAACATGAGTGAGAAAGAAGTGAGTAAATACTAAGGAGGAAAGATTTTCATGTCCTGACTAGTGAAAGTAAGTGAAAGAACAATATTAAAAGAGGTGGAAAAGTAGAGAAAATGTTTAAAAAAAAAAAAAAAAAAAAAAGATGTTGTTACTGTACTCTCTAAAGTGTTTGATTGCCTTCTCACTTTGTCTCTAGGAGTCTAAGATCTACTAAACTATATACAGAGTCAGTAAAGGTGTTTGTAACTTCTATTGACTGATATGTGATGAAAGACCCAGTGTAATACTTATTCCTCACTGAAAAATAGCCCAAGTAACCACTAAAAGTTACACTAAAGGTTACAATGAAGATACACTTTTTTGAAACAGAGAATGATTTACTATCTAGATGATGCCGTGTTAACAAAAATGAATTTATGTATCTCTGAAGAAAAATAAGCTTTATTCTAATTATTTCTAAAATATATCTGTAATTTGGGAACCTGATAGAAGGAATTTCAGGACAAATATTAAACAGGTCTGGATCACTTCAATGAGTAAAATAAACGTTAGATATAAAAATCTCATATGAGTAGCTAATCAGGGAGAAAACAGTAAAGGAGTTGCATGAGAAATATTTTCCAAAAAATATTTTGTAAGAAACTAAAGCACAGTTTTACTGTGTTTTTTACTTACATCTTCTTTTAAACACTTGTGCCAATGACAGCTATTTTGAAAAACAGAAAAAAGGACTTACATTTATATTTTCCTGTTACATGTATTGAATACTTTATGAAATTGGGTTACTATATGGCTATTCTTGAGGAAGTGTTTGACGAATCTGCAAACTGGACATCTTCCAAAACGGCCAAGGTCCTGAACACATCCTACACTGTACTCAAAGAGTAACAGAAAAATTTCTTTTTTAAATTGGACAGGACAAGGGTAACTAATAACAGAAGAGCTAGTGGGAAGTTGGATAAAGCTCCATTAGTCTAGTAGAAAACATTTTGTTAGAACGCAATATATGTGGCTGGAAATCCCTGACCTCCTTAATGATGTTCAATTTTTTTTTTTTTTTTTTTTTTTTTTTTTTTTTTTTTCCAGGAAGGAGTTGTTCTATTGCTATGTACATATCTGACAACCTGAAATGTTTAATTTGCACAGATGTTATAAATTCTGAAAGAATCCTTCTGCCTTCCTGTCTGACCCCTCATAAAAATCATATGATATTCATTACCACTGGCTTATTTTTTCTGTTAGAAAATGGTAATGCAAAAAGAAACAACCCACATGGATGTGTCAAGAACAACTTACCTCAAATTAATTTGGAGTTTTTTCTTCCTCTTTTTTTTTTTTTTTTTTTAACAGATCTACTTTCTTATTTTGTGAGAACAATTGCATAATTTGACTTTAGCCTGTCATTGCATTACTAATAATTTTGGTACAGCCCTGCATGTCGTTATAAAACTAAAGAACAAAATCTGAATAAAGTAATAATGTGGTTTAGCCCCAGCCAGTGATGAAACACCATGAAGCTAGTTGTTTGCCCCCTCCTCAGGTGGGATGGGGGAGAGAATGGGGAAAAAACCCTCGTAGTTTGAGACAAAAACTGTTTAACAGGACAGCAAAGAAAAAGGAAATAATAATAATAATAATGGTAACAACTGTAATTATGTATGTATATATGGTTATATCTATAATGTATTTATAATTATATGGTTATACTGATAAAGGTATCTATAAAACAAGTAATGCACAGTGCAACAGTTGCTCTCTACACAGTGTTCAATAGCCTGTCCTTGAGCAAGTACTCCTGCTCCTTGACCAACTCCAGTTTTATACACTAAGCATGACATTATATGTTAGGGAATATAATTTTGGCCAGTCTAGGTCAGGTGTCCTGGCTATGCTCCCTTTCATATTCCTGTGCACTTCTCTGCTAGCAGAACATGGGAAGCTGGAAAGTCCTTAATATAAACATGGCAACTACTTAACAACAACTAAATCATTTATGTATTATTAACATTATTCCCATACTAACTCCAAAACACAAGCACTATACCAGCTACTAGGAAGAAAATTAACTGTATCTCAACTGAAACCAGGTCAACTAATCAATGTGAGCATTACTGGCCAAAAAATATTTATTTAAATGTTGTATATCAATGACTTGGTGTCAGTATTCAACTCCTGTAATTGATGTTCCTTGGGATTTCTTCCTTATCTTGTACAGTATTTTCTTTAATAATTTAGAAGGCTAATTAATGAGTAGTTAAAAAAAGTGGAAGTTTACAGAAAGTGAGGAGGCTCTTTGGGAAACTGTAAAAACTCATTATGGTTTTAATAACTTGGAGAATAGATGCAAAATTATCAGGCTCATAGTCAATAAAACCAAAGGCAAAATATTTGGATGAGAAATCAAAAGCAAAGAGGAGTAAGTGTGTAGGCAGCACTTGGTGGAAAAGGATCAGGATATCTAATATAGTTTAACACCTTATACAGAATATCAAGAGTTAACTTCAGTTTGAAATGAATGAAAGTTAACATAACCACAGATTTGAAATAGCTGCTGTACTGCACTGGGACAGGAAAACCTCCAAGAACACAAAGAAGTATTGTGCAGATTTCCAAATAAATACTTATTTAAAGCTTATTTAAAGAAATTTAGAGGTAAATTAGCAAACACAGAGAAGAAAGCAAGAAAATCTATCAGTTTGCTTATCAAATTCATAAGAGAAATTGAAGACTCAGAAGGAACCCAGTTATTTCCTAGTTTAAAAAAGAGGTTGTTATAAAACATTAACAAGCTTTTTTTTGATGCCTATGTTAATGAAAGTTCCTAAAAGTATTGCAGCACATCGGAGATTACAAAAGCACTTGTCTTAATGAGCTAAAGGCACTGTTATTCATACAGTAATGAAGTGCACCAAGAACCACGTGGCCAAATAAGGTAGCATTTAATATCAGCATAAAGTATAAGTTGCATTGATAATCACAGTAAGAATGAGGAATGAAAACTGAATGAAAGTATATAGGGGGAATAAAAATAACTGTCTGGGATTAATGTAGTGAAGAATGTGACTGAAGAAATTAGCACTAAGACCTTACAAAGACTGACTAAGGGATCAAAATGCGAACAAAAGACAAGCAGTTCCTAGCCTTATCATCAAGAAGCAACAGCAGAAATGAGAAACAGTAGGAAAACCTGGACTTTCTGTGAAGACATGCCAGATATGTTCAAATCCAACTTAAACATATTTCTGCTTATTTGTAGCAGACATCAAATTATTGATAATGAAGTCTTACATTAGGCAACATGGAGTGTCATTATATTCATATTTTGAAGTAGAATAGTTATTCAGCCCTCCTGTAGGGATTTAATTGCTCATCTCCTCTGAGAACATTCCAGTGCAGCTGGTGAGTAAGGGTATTCACTCAATGAATTGGCAGCCCTCAATTGATGCAAGACTCTCGTTTACATGTAAAATAATAACATAAAATGACTAATTTTCAACAATTAAACCATATATGTTTAAATATAAGGAAGAAAAAACCCTTTTATGATGAACTGAAAAAATGTATTTTACCTTGAGAAAAAAATTTTACTCTTCTCACTGTTGTTTTTTACAAAACAGTTAATGAGCCTCTGGAAAGGCTGATATAGTATAAATCTTATGTGGAGCATAGGGGTGGACTGATGTCCAGATTCATAATTGAATTTTGTAAATTAGAAAAATATTATTTGGGTTAACAAAATGTAACAGTAATGTAAACTTAAATGTTGGATTAACATAAACGTTTTGTACTTTTACAAGGTTATGTTGGTGTGATAGTTTTTTGTTATTTGTTTAAGCTTTTTATTAAATATAGCCTAAGAGAGTGGCTTCATGGTATTTTGCTAGCTGGAGTAAACCATGACACGTCTGTTCAACAGAATAGAAGTGAGACCTTCTGTACTATGAAGACCTCAAGGAAAGAACTCTGGGGGAAACTGCCCTATCTATGAGAAATGTCAGTCTTTCGGGAGGAGGAAGGAAGCATTCCTTGAATGCCCTTTTACAGACTATGATGTCTATTTTTTGCTTTCCCTGTGAAGTTTATGAAATAGGATCCTTTAGTTGACAAAATTTTCTCTATTTCTAGGTTTGGTCATTTTACAGAATGGCCAGTAATGAAAGTGTTAAGGTAAAGAGTTAGAAAATTACCCTGACTATGTTGGAATTTAATTTGCCTGTCTTAGATTCTTAACAGTGAATTGTCAAATTCTGAACTAATCGCTGCCTGCTCCCATTTTATTCAGTGCAGAAAGGTAGATGCATTCAGGAGAGATTGTTCTTGGCTCAAGACAAGTCTATACTTAGTGAGATGGATTGCCCTTCACAGGTGTCTGTTTATCCTCACTAAGGTACAAAAAGAGCCTGGGATGATTATCTTAGCCTAAGACAACTAATTGTTTGATGTCTAAATTTAGGTAAGATAAATCCCACCTCTAATGCCATTTTAATTTGTTTGCTATGCAATTTGGTGTAAATATTTTCATACAAATGAGAAAAAAAAAAATAAGCTGTGTCATAATACAAATTCTACTTAAGGCATAAGAATCTTATAGCTGTTGTCTGTGAGATTTGGATCAGACAAATAATTTCCTCCTGTGATGTGGTCTCTGGAGAGTTGTCATTAATCTAATTGGATGTGGGGGTTGTAGGGACTAGATTTCCCTCCTCCTTCCTTAAAATCATGTGGACTAAGCAAGTCAGCAGGCTTATTCAGTATCAATGGAGAGAGATCTCATGACCAGAGGGCAGTCTTTCTTAGAGAATAAGAACTTTAGGGGTAATTTGCCTTTTAAAATTTCCTGCCTTATTACACAACAGAAGCATGGGCAAACAGTTTCCATTATTTTCCATAGCTTCACAGATGCTGACAAATAAATAGAAGCAGCAGACTGGTTTATAGTCAATGCTACAAATGACATATTATCTTATGCTGCAAACTGCAGCAAGACTGAAAACTTAAATTGTACTGATTGTGGATGAACTTAAAAAAAAATAAACCAAAAAAGTCTGATACTTGAAAAATATCTTTTTTCTCTCAAGAAAATAATACCTGAATGTTTCTGGAATTTTTATTATCTGATTAATTTAGGACTTTTTTGTTTCTTCAATTGCTAAATCATTTGTGAGCCAGGTCTAATTTCTATAAATACATTGGACATTGAGAAATATGGCAAAACAAATCTGCAAATTGCCAGCTATAGAAATGTTCTGAAACATCTCTGTTCAGTTACTTCATAGTCAGACTACATTCAGGTGATCATTCACCTAACTTTCATAGCATTTTAATCTCTTTTGTCTTAGTAGTTGATATGAATAAAAGAAGCAGTGAAACAGTATTCTTAACTGAAAATTTTCATTGCACCAGCTGAGTGGCTGTTTGGCTTTTCAATTTATTGGGAAAATTTTTCTTATTCTAGTCCATCAATAACAATAACAACCCAGTCTTAGAATGAAATTCAGTCAAAGCTTTATTTGCAAAAAAGCAAAAGTAACTTTGGTCAAAAATTAGTAGTTTTATTCTAGTTTCATAATAAACTTGGTCACTTATTCTATTGGTGGAAGTATGTGTAGAATGAGATGTTGCTCTGATGATTACTTAGCAAAGATCACTTAACAGAAATTCTCACATACTGCTGCCACTTTGGATGTAAGGAATGTTGTCTTGACAGAAGTAGATATATCCCATTTTATATTGAAAGGTAAAGTACTATTTTCTCTTGCCCTTGACAGCAGTTTTATGTGAAGGCAGGACTTTCACAACATGTACTTGGGCTCATAGATTCTACCTTTATAGACTGGTTAGAATTGGTCCCTTGGACTTGACAACTTCCAGTACTGAAGAAGTCTATCAAGTTATTCTTCAATGTAGTTTGCTGAAGCTCACTCTTTCATTGTCTCAGCAGCCCTTTTATTTGGTTCTTTTTAACCTGTTTTCCTATGAGTCCTATATAATCACATTCTGGTGCATGTTTGCCTAGTTATTTATCTGACTGCACCTCAAATAACTGCTGCACAACTAAGCAATCTCAATCAAATTTTCAGTCAAATTTGGCAAAATCCTAGTCTTCAAAAGGTGATTAGGTTTCTGTAGTTTTTGTGAAAGATGACAACAAAATAAAAGATCTGCTCCCAGTTGAGCTGTTCCCGAGAGAAAAGCTGCAGTATAAACATAACCTTTATTCAATGTCATATAACCCGCACAGAAAAGAAATCATGAATGTTTCAATTAAAGAGAAAGCTTTAGACTGGACTCCTGTTAGACGCAGGGATAAGGATCAAATCCATGGAAGTTTGGATTCATTAGTTGAGCACTCACAAAATTGCCTCTTCTTTTCTCCTCCTGGTTTAATTTTCCTCAAAATAAATGGGAAATAAATGGCAATTTTTTTCCCAGATATAAAATCTGGTATTATTACTAAGTCTTTTTTTACCTCTGAGGAGCCATATTTTCCATTAATTATTGTATACATATATACCGTATTTGCATAACAGATTCTACTAGCTTACTATATGCTATGCCATGATGTCTCATTTCTAGGTCAAAAAGATGGAATATTAAATGAAGAATTACTAAGAAAAGCACAGTAATTAATCAGTATGTCCATTACCTTTCTTTCACTAACTAGGGAAAACAGGGGAAGCAAAACTTTTTTCTGTCTAAATTCACACTTTAACTTAGGAAACATGATTTTGACAAACACTGCGATTTCTTAATTAGGAGAATTGAAGGAAAAATGGCTTTCAATTCACATTTTCAAAGACAGAAACATTTTTAAAATATTGTTTAAAATAACATTTATTTTGAAATTAAATGTCATTTCTAAAATTTATTTTGAAACTGTAAACATCATCATGACATAAAAATTTCATTTTGAGAGAAATTTCAAAATGTTTTATTTCAACACTTGCAACAAAAACATTGCTAAATTTCCCCATTTAATGCAGTGGAAACACATTCTAAATTACAGCAGCTTTGTGGATAATATTTTTTTTATTATTATTAATTCAAAGGCTACTTGAAACTGACCTAATTTTCAGAGAATACCACCTATGAATGAAATAGGAAAAAAAAAGAAATATGAGTTCTCAAAAGATCTTTTAGTCTACTTCCTTACCCCATAGCAGGATAGCTGAATGGAGATTGTCCCTGAAGGTGATTTTTAAAGCTGTTTTTCATAAATTTGTAATTAGAAGAATTTAAATGCTCATATGAAGTCCATTTAATATTTAAAGATGTTTATGAATAAGAAAATGTCATTAAGCAGTGGAGATAACTGTTCTACCTTGGTTTCAAGCTGTGTCAGGGACAACATCATGTTCTATCTTCCCATGTCTAGCTATAATTTCCATTGGAAAAAGCACTTAAATTCAAGGGTAAATTAACCAATGTTATTTTATACTATGACATTTGAATGATAATATTTTCTGAGATACATAAAATATTAAGATTTATTGTTGACATAAAATCACAGTACAATACCTTAACTGGAAACTCAGGCCTCTTCTCTGCAGTTAAATTTGTCCTATTAAAACTCTTCCTGTTTCCCAAACTGTTTTATTCCTATATTTCTAAATATATTCTTGTACAGTAACTAAGACATGAGAAAGCTCTTGAGCTACCTTCTGCTATATTATTTCCATTCTATATAGGTTTTCTGATAGGAAGTAGCTTTCAGAATTAGCTACAGTCCCCATGAATGAGTAGGAATGACACAGTTTAAAGCTTACAAAACTGTTTATATGATTACTATAAACATGATTTTGTCCAAAGTCACAGTGCTTTCTCTGTCTTTTGCTGTATTGAAGATGTTAAGTAGCTAAGACATTCAGAGTGGCTTATAACACTTTATGCATGACTTTTGTCAACATTACTGCAGTTTGTGCTGTAAATCCTTTGGCATAGTCATGGTCGACTAGACCAATAAGCTCATTTCTGAAATGCTTCTAAATACATATTTACAAGAGAGCATAATAGCTCCACAGAAGCAATTATGACCAAGGAAGTCAACAACCCATGTTTAAAGAGTCCAGAAATGGTTGGAGTCTTCTCAGTTAACTCAGGTGCTAATTTTGTTCTCATCTAAACTATAATTGCAAACTGCTTGTCATTGAATTATTATAGCACTGTGTTAGATTCAAGGGGTCTCAACTCAGATATCATGGAAGGTAATGAAAATATAGAGTTAAATTTTATCAAAACAGAGCACAATCTAAGCAGCATGAGTTTTTTGAAAAAAAAATCCCAAAATATAAAACAAAGATAATCACAATAAGAAGTTTTTACTCCATATTTTATTTCTCCCCAAAGGAAGCTGGATACCAGAAGAATTTCAAGATTACATCTCAGATCAGCCATGCTTAAATACTCTGACAATTGCATAGATAAGAGTGCTGTACTGTAAGGCAGAAATTGAAAAGTGCTGCTTCAGCAGGACCTGTGGAAAAAGAACACTTCTCTAACTTTCAATCTTTTTATCTTACTTATTTTAAGATCATAAAAGATAGCAGCTAAGCCTTCAGAATATTAAAATCATTATCCATATGTCAGAAACTGTAGTAAGAATCTATGTAATCTTATTAGACAATTAATTTTAATATTCTAATCCAAATTTCAACCCTTTTTAATAAAATTTCAAGCTTGCAATAAATGACCTCTGGTCAATAATTATTTATATATTTTCTGTTCCCCTTGAGCCTGCTATTTGTCCAAAATGATAGTTAAAAGCAGATCCTTCTTGATGTTCTTTATTTACATTGTTCAAAGAAACAAATCCTGTAGCTTTGTATCTGTCTCCTTATATTTGAAACAGGCAGAATAGAAAACAAAATGTGTAATAGATACAAGCAAATCAGAAAAAGCAAAGATTTTCTCACACAGTTCAGAGTGAGGCAGACTCATTTGCAGATAAACAGATCTCTGTTGTTTTGTTAGAAACCAAGAATAAACATTTATCTGGATAATGCAGAGCAATTTATAATTATTTCTGAGTATTTTTTTTTCTAAAAGAAATTTCCATTTTCGTCAGTTCATGAAAATGATTATTAGTATCCAGAACTGATGCAGATCTTACTCATAGCTTTTATACAGCATGCATTTTCTTTTTATGGTATCACACCCTGGGAAATGCATTCTATACCCAGGTTGTCCTACTGGTATGTCTTGATTTCTGAGCACTTTTTTTTTTTTCCCACATAAACTATCGTTTGTAACCATTTTCAAACTTGGCAGTTTTGTATCCTGTTTTTCCTGAAAGTCTCCATTCAGACTCACCCTGGATGTTTGCCAGAACCAAACTAATTCTCATTCTACTTAAAATGCTTCCCCTTGTATACATGCGTGTGTGTAATAGGTAATAGATCTGAATTTAACTTTACAGGCCGATGAGCTAGGCATATCTGTCTGCCTGATCCATTAGACACTGGGGAACACAGATCACTGTAGCAGACACACTCCGTTGATGCCTTCCCATTTTGCTAATACTGAGCTTTTAACTGACATCAGCATCGTGTGGCAAAATTGCTTCCAACCTCATTTAAACAGCTGCACATTTGAACAGGCTTAAATGATGGGTTTTAGTAAATTGGTGAAGCATAAGTTTGTGTATGCATAAATTAACATGGCCAAAAGCCAGCTTTCAGGAAATCCATTCTTACTTAGCTACTGAAAGGAAATGTCTTGTCTCCAGGGGTAAGGGAAAGAAGGTAGGGACTAGTAAAAGAACTCTTACTTAGCGTCTTATTGATTTGAACCTCACAAATGATGCACATCATTGGTTTGCCCAAGCCTGTGGATTGAGCAGATCAGCACTGACCTAATACCTCCAAACTCACAGCTGCTCAGCTTTACTTTCTCAGTGCTCACTGAACTGAAAGAACGCTTTGGAGCTCCTGCCTGGTTTTCACAGCCATCCTATGGCAGCACAATGTCCACTGCTGTTTCCCTTTCATTGAAGTGCATCTTTCATTTTTTCCCTCCTTTTCTCACCCACGCTAGTGTACACAGCCTTCATTATGATTTCTTCTTTTCTTTTTCCTAGAAATTACTCTTTTGCAGCATTAATGCAAACAGTCCTTCAACGATTGTGGCAGGCTGCATGTCTAAATCAAAACATATGAAATCACACAAAATTAAGGAAAGTACTGAAATATTACTGGAGAATCTTGAAAGCATTTCTCCTCCCTCTCCCTCCTCCCACTTTACTTGATTTTTAAAAAAACTTAAATTGTTCCTCAAATAGATTCCATCATACATTATGTAGATGTAAACAATTTTTTATTCTGGTAGATGAGGCTGAATCAAAAGACTGCCTTGTAAACAGTTTAAATAGATTGCAATTTTCTTACCCCCCCAGCCCTGTATACTTTTAGTGGTTTAACACAGTTGTGACAATGAGCTTCCTCAAGCTTTTCCCCCACCTCTGGAAATGGTAGATGTGCCATCTAGTGGACTAATTGAGCACTGTTGAAACTTATCACAGGTAGAATTCCTTAAAGAAGTGTCAAGAAAAATCCTTGTCCTTATTATAACAAAAAAATTAGGAAGAATGGGAAAAATAGAAAGAAAAAGATAGCTTTCAATTTCTATGGAATATGTAGAAGTTTAAGCAATAATTATATGCATTACAATGAACCCTGAGGATTTATCCTCTTCACAAGAAATACAGATATGAGATAGTCCATTGTTGCCATGGTAATATGTGATAAATTTCTGTCAACTACCTAAAATAACTACAGATCACATGGTAATCCGGTTTGGTTGTTTCATTGTTTTTTCTTTTTAAAGGGTTTTTATAGCTTTTTAAATTTCAACAGTAATAAATGTATCTTTGCTTTGTAATTTTTAACGGCCTTTGTTTAAATTTCATTAATAAATGATTGTTTACTGTATTTTTCTCAGTGAAATATTTATCATATTGTGTATAAATCTCTTTTCAAAATACCTTAAAATGTACATAAGTTTCAGCCTTGACCAAGAGTTATTTATTTCCTCTAATTTGTAGTCTGAACATTAACATGATCATGAGGCTGGAAGAGTGTGCTGTGGCGTTGTGACATGTCTATGGATCTTAGTCATTACTCTTGTCACAGTTTATAACATTATTTTCAGCATGATCGAACATGCAATGCCCTGATGAAAGAAAAATAAAATACCACATTTAAAAAAGCTAAAAGGAAAGGCTGTCTCTAAATCCAGAAAGTGTTACATGTGTATGGGAAAGGATAATTAAGGGAAATTCTGTGAGTTCACCTACAATGTCACCTACTCACCAAGATGCTCTGCTCGGCAATGTGACTGAAGGCTGCCATCCATGAGAGAGAACTTAAACAGATCTGACAATTCATGCTTGAAATGATGTCACAAAATTATAGAATGCAGGATATGTATCACTAGAAAGGCAGCAGCATATTATTATTCTTTGGGAAAGCATTAACTTTTTATAGAAAAAAACCCACAAGCAATCATACTTTAAACTATATGTAAATTCTTGGGCATGACGATTTCATGTTGAAAAGCAGCTTTCTTATTTTTTGTGTGTGTGGTTTTTCTTTTTCTCCCATTCCCCCTCACCCAGTTTAACCTTCCTGTGTGTATATTTGCCATTTGTGCAACAAAACAAAAAGACTTGTATTTATTGTGCATTATTTGTATATAATTAGAAATAGCATGACTATGTCTTTGTCATTTATATTCAGCTTTGATAAGTGTGTGTTAAAACCAGGCAATGCAACCATAGAATATCAGAAACTTGTGCTGTGTTTCTGTGATGTAATGTAGTCTAAAACACCTACTATCATTAACATTCTGCTCAAGCCTCACATACATAATACCGCAGACTCTATAGCTACCAAAGCCAAAGACATAAACAGGCTTTAGTGTCCTGAGGAAAAAAACCCAACACTTGGGGGTTGACGACCCTATTCATTGATATAGTCAGCTTTGTTAGCTGAGCGTGAGAGGATAGTTGCAGAATAGAAAAGACTATATACAACATTCATGAGCTGGGGTGTTTTTTACAACTGACTCAGAAAATACATATTTTGCTTACATGAGACAAATTAAGGAAATTTTTATATAAACATAGCTACATTTTTAAGAAAACAAAATTAAGGGAACATATCAACATTTCTTGCTGCTAAAAAAAAAAAAAAGAAAACAAAATAGAATATTTAGGATAAAACCATTTTTATTCCTTTTGTCCTTTTCTTTTCTCTCCACCCTTTTTATTTTTAACTGTTTTAAATCTCTAGACAAATAATCCGGAATTGTCCATGACATACATCAGGGGAAATGACATACAAATCTTCATATTGAGTTTTCTTATTTTCATGCTTGGAAAACATTTAAGCAATGATTAGGAAGTGGAGATTCACATAATGTGACAAAAGAAAGAGAACAATGTAACTGGTGTCAATTAATTCTAGTCTGCAAAGAATTTAGCACTTGAAACTTCATGCGTCATAGAATCACAGAATAGACCTTAAAGTTCAAAATATATACAATGAAAAATATACATCCCCATACATGCATCCAACGCAAAGACCCTAAAATTGGGTTTAAGAAAACAAATAAACAAACAAACAAAAAACCACAGGACCATTGTTTCAACCTACATTTGCTTCTAAAATATAGATGATGAAGCAGTATCTCATGAAAGGGGAATGTTGGTATAAAATTACTGTGTTCTGACTTGTACTTAGTGTTATAACAAATATACAGCAGGAATAAGAAAAGTCAAGCTTCTTCCTGATACATAAGTTACTTTTCAGACCAGCAGTGGAAAGGATGTTGAAAGAGGAAAAGAGTATTTAAAAAAGGAATTTATCAAATTTTGATGTTCTAATATATGATAATCTGCATACTTTATAGAAAATATCTAGGTATTTCCTTACATTTGGCTAATACCTCAATCTCTTAATTTTCATGCTTTTGTAGTTGAAAATGATGTGTTATCACAGGCTGACCAAGAGTTTGCTGTCAGGAATCCTAAGGCTTTTCTCCTTTCCCTGACCATCCACTGATGTGAGTGTAGAAGTAGATGGGAGCTAAAGATGCTGGTGGTGAAAAATCAAGTAGGAGCATCAATTCATGGAAGGTTTTTCAAGAAAAAGGAATTTTGCTTAAGATATGAAGATGTGTTAAAAGAATGACTAATGACTTCCAAGTACAAGATATTTACTAGATAAAATGGTATTTTAGTAATTTTTCATTATTTTTTTATATCAGCAGTTTCATTTTATACATTGATATAGCATCATTCTTCTATTTTCAGGTATATCCAAACGGAGCTGAAATTTACCCAGGTCAACTTCTAAACATAACCAGTAGATCTCTACAGAAAGAAGAAACAGCAGAAATATTCTTTTGGAAAACATTATCACAGGTAACCACAGATATAGTGTTTAAGTATCTTTCATAACGGTTCTTATGCATGAGAAGAGTTGGGGTTTTTTCCATGAAACTAAGTTATAGCTTCTTTTTTCTTTTCTTCTTTTTTTTTTTTTTTTTTGTTATTGTATTCTGTCATCATAATATAGATCAATGCTACGGTATTTTTCCCAAATTCAATAGAATATAACACAACATAATTTATCTTGGAAATTTTCAGACGAATACTTCTGCTTCCTCTCAGGGAAGAACTTGTCAATCTTTTGTCAACTGTTTAGAAACCCAACTTCTTTATTTTGCTGATTAAGACCACAAGAAAAACTATCCAAAAACCCTCACATTTGTTCTAACCTTATGTTAGTCTATCTTGAGGAAATTTTCCTTTGATTTCCTCTGATACTACAGAAATTTCTTCTCTGTGCAAAGGATTTTCTTCTCTGTGTAGCTATAAAACTTCTTGGAAATGGTCCAATGCTATCCTTAAGGTTGATCCTCTCAACATAACTCTGACTGTGGAGTCAAGAGGGGAGGCAAGTACCGCCATATCCACAGCAAGAAATTTAGGTACCTGATAACTTAGTTTTGAAAACAAAATTGCTTCAAAGTTAATTCTGAAAAGGGGGATTACCCTTAATTCCTTCCTTGGGTACTCTTGGACACTGAATTATGAAAAGGAATGGCTTGCCGTGAGTTGGCTGATTGATTCATCATTTTCCACCTTACGACACTGACTCCGAGGTGTGTGGATAACTGCATTGTGACTTGGCATCTGAAATGTCCTGCCATGTAGCATTTAGAAATAAACTGTCACTGATCTAAATTTGCTTTACCATCCTGAATTTTCTAAGATATGGTGTTTACACCTGTCAAACCAAAATTTTAGTCTCTATTGTGTCTGGCTGAGATGGAGTTAATTTTCCACATCTGTGGAATAATTACTGAAGGTGACTTGGAAATTAAACTTATATTCACATTTTAAGAAAAGGTACAACATTGAAGAGACTTCCAGGGTGGACTGTGGCCGATATGCAGAGAACCTGTAACATGTTAGCTCCCCAGGCAACCCTAGATTTAGCATCACTAGAGGAACTTAGTGTGCTGACTCTAGGAGGAACTGTGCAGAGAGTGGAGTGGTGTGGAGGCACCACTGCCAGGCTCTGTACTGAGAGTGGAGTGGTGTGGAGGCACCACTGCCAGGCTCTGTACTGATATGGGCACTTGAAGATACTATGGAACTCATAAGCTGCATATTTGATACCCTGTGCCAACAGTCTGCCATCTTTTGACAAAATGCTGTTCTTTAGGTGAACTTTGCTCATTATAATTTCATTATAATGCATAAACACTCCTCCATCCCAAAAGTTACCTGCCTTCTAGGTGCGACCACCCCTCATTGAGCATGCACTCTGAATTTTTCCTAGCCTATACCTTTAAAAGTGAAGCAAAAATATTTTACACCAATCATAACAGAGATATGTATGACTAGAGTCACCCAAACTCCACCTGAAAGGTTAAAACTAGCATAAAAATGGCTTAAGAGAGGAGGGTTGTTAAGGAAGATACCATCGCAGAACACCACTGACTTTTGGGATCAGTTGATGGGATAAGCCCCTCTTCCTCTCCCATAGAGATGCCTTGGGTGAGATTTAAACTCAGTTATCCTAAGTATTTTCCTAGAAAACTTAGAAATATCTCTCTATATAGTTATTTTATACTACTCTATTACTTGAGTAGTTTCATGTTGTTGTATGTTACTATCTTACTTGCACATACTTTTGCAGACAGTGTATCTTCACTGGTGATCCAAAAGAATCTGCACTTCTGTTGCCTCAACAAATTGCACTATTCATTAATCTAGCCATGGGAGTTCTTACTGAATGCTACCAAGCTCCTTAAGTCTGGCCATGCTAGGTTATTGAATGCAACTAGACCAATAGTGCATCACACTATTCATGCATCTGTAGTTGTGATAGTTCAATACATTGAACGCGACCGGACTTAAAGCGTGCAAATTGGGCATCACTCAGGATCTAAGTCCAGCCACCTCCAAACCCTCTGATATCTGAGGATAAGCTTATTTTCTGCAATATTACTTTGCCTTTTGACATAACACCATAGCAGCCCTCATAGTGCTGCACTTTGTATTTGCAGCTAGAAGCGTGTTGACAACACACCAGCACTTTGGTTACTGCTGAGTCACGCTTACACAACATCGAGGCTGTCTCTCCAACCTTCTCCCCCTCCTTCCCCCAGTAAGCTTGGAATGGGCAAGATCCTGGGAGGGGTCACAGCCAGGACAGCTGACCCAAAATGACCAAAGGGATGTTTCATACTATATGTCATCAGCTCAGCTAAGACAACGGAGGAGGAAAGGGGGACATTTGTTATTACAACTTTTGTCTTCTGGAGCAACTGCTATGTGTACTGAAGGCCTACTTCCTAGGTGGTGACAGGACATTTCCTGCTGATGGGAAGTAGAGGATGAATCTTTGTGTTCCTTTGTTTCTGTGCATTGCCTTTGCTATTACATTATTTGTCTTCATCTTTGTGCTGGGTTCAGTCAGGGAAGGGCTAACTCCCTTTACTCTGGTTGCCAGGGAACTCTGTTGCTGGACAGTAAGTGAAAACATTGATAAGGCCTCAGCTGGTGCTGGGGATGGCTTGTACTGGACTCAAGGTCTTTTGTCCGCTTCGGATACTGTAGCTGACCCAGACTAACCAAGGAAGTATTTCATCCCATAGTACGTCATGTTCCGGTCTCTTTGGGTGGGGAAGAGGGTCCGGTAGCCATTACTCTGCCCTTCTCTCTCTCTCCCTTACTCCCTTGCTCGTCTCTCTGGGCACTTGCTAACCCTCCTGCGTTAGCTGCTTTGCTAACTCCTGTGCTGGCTCATTCGTGTGGGAGCTGGTGGATTGGACTTTTCTGGCTGTGTTATCAGTGATAAGGTTTGCTCGGAATCTGCTGCGTAGGCTCCCGGGCTCCGGCCTTCAGGCTGCGGCTCTCGGGCTGCGATCGCTCTCGGGCTGTGGGTCTCGGGCTCTCGGGGTCTGATTTTCATTCCTCAACATCTGGGTGTGCATTGGTCAGTGGATGGTGGGAAATTGTATCATATTGTATATATTGTACTATATGTTTCATTTTCTACTATTTTAAGTATTTATTAGTAGTGGTACCTGTATGTATTGATTTAGATTTAATTAGTAAATAGTTCTTATCTCAATTTTACGAGCTTCCTTATTTCTTTTTTTCCTCCAATTCTTCCCCTCCACTGGAGGAGGGGAGGGGGATTTGTGAGAGCGGCTTCGTGGTATTTTGCTAGCCGGAGTTAAACCACGACAATCTTGACCAATATGTTGTGGGGGTTTTCTATGTTATTTTCTTCCCCACACTGTTCTGAGGAACAGGGGGAGGGATAGAGCAGCTTGATTGGCACCTGACATCCAGCCAAGTCAACCCACCACACCTTAACAAATGGAAACTATTTGGCTATTTAATCAGACTTCTGTTGTAAATTTAGCACGTTTTGATAATTTCCTTTTGTTTTCCTTTTCTTCCATGTGCAGCCTTTACTTTTGCTTCATTAGACTGCCTTTGTCTTGACCCAGGAGGTTTTTTTCTGTCTTATTTTCCTTTGTCCTGCAGAGGAGGTGTCATGGTGTAACATTATCTAGCAATTAAGTACTACCCAAGTTGCTCATTCATATCCCTCCCCTCCCCACCCAGTGCAGTGGAAGAGTCAGAGGAAAAGACAAGGAAACTCAGAAAAAGTTGAGATAAGGACTATTTAATAACTGAATATAAATTAAAATTATAGTAATACTACTAACAATGTTACTAATAATAAGTAATTAAAATAACAGAAAACAGAACATACAATAAAATTGCGCACCACCTGTTGACCAACATACAGACAGGTCCCAGAGTAGTGTGAGTCTGAGCCTGAGAACCCTCAGAGCCAGAGCCCCAGGGTCACAACACCACTGGGGAAAAAAGCCAATATGAGCCCCCCAGTCCACTAACAAACAAACCTGCACCACCGCTAAACAACCATGCCAAGAGCTAACAAAGGAACTAATGACCCAGCTACCAAGCTAACCCATTGCTACCAAGTTATCCCACCCCTTGCCCCCAGGCCACTTCCCATCTCTGAATTGTGCATGTGCCCTGAGCCTGACATACCATGGAATAAAACACTCCCTCAGCCACTCTGGGCCAGCCAACAGGACTGTGAAGCATGTTCCTGCCTGCAACCAGCACAGGAGGTTAGTGGCAGAGGAGCTTGGTGGGCACCTGACATTCAGCAAAGGTCAACCCATCACACAGTAAATTTTGGGTCAGACTGTAAAAAAATCACAAATCAGTTTCACTGACTAAAATGTCACCTAAGTACAATGTGTGAAATACTAAAGCAGTATTCCTATATATGAAGGCAAACTAGTCTTTTAAGCCCCTTCCATGTCACTGTGGCCATAACTTATTTCACTCAGGGTCTACCATAGTCCTATTGTTAAAAACAAACAAACAAAAAAGGGCATTGTAATTGAACCAATCACAAACCATGGAAGAATCTGCAAAAAAAAAAAAAATCCTTAAAGTTTGGAATACTCTATATTTATTTTAAATAAATGTAGTAATGTTCTTAAAAGTGACATTATTATTGATTAGCTAAAATGAATGGCAGTTATCAATGAAATCCATTATTAGGCAAATACCAGTTTGGCTGACCTTCCATTTTGAAACTGCATCTCAGCACAACTTGTAAACAGGATGCCGTAATAAGGGACGAGACAAACCAATTGATCAATCAATTGCAATGCCAAAAAAAAAAAAAAAAAACAAAACCAAAACCCCAAGAAAAAATGAGTCAAACTAATAAACCCCAATATTTCATTGTGTATTTCCTGGGTGAGTAATGCAATCCATAAAATTGTTTCCATAATCCTATTTCAGAATTCCTACAGTGAATCAAAGCAGAGATTTATCTACTCCAGTATTACCTGTACCCTGTCATATATTCTGCCTTTATTTTGACTAAGCAGGAATCTCATTCACCCTGTTCCAGGACCACAATATTTCCTTTCAGGGTGTGTGAAGTATCAGAACAGAATGGTAGTATAACTTTTAGCAGGTATTAATTATTTCTGCAACAGAGATATTTGACTTAAGTTAGTAAAGGTTTGATATTGTTTTTAAAGAGAAAGCTTTCAGGAATTATTTTGCATTAATATTTTAACAAGATAATAATAATAACCCTGACCATATTCTTCATCTTTCCTTCTTTAGAAGATCTAAATATTTTATAAAATTATTTATTTTTCTTGAGAAAACAGGCATACTTATAGCATAAATGAACAGTCTGGTGGAGGTTTTATCTCTGACTGCTGGATACTACTTTGTGACATACAGTGAATATCTTGTAGCTCTACATACAAAAGATGAAAACCTAGTTCTACTGAAATCACTAGTTCAATGAGACAGGAATTTTCCCCTCAACCCGTCAACATCCTATCAGTCATCATAACTATACAATCAGATTTTTTTCCTCACACATGTTATCAGAAGAAATATTGCCAACCTTCTCAAGAGGTTGGTGTCAAGCAAGACAGCTAATCTGCAATGCATTTCCTAAGAATTATACTTGTAGTTAGTTCCTGTTCATGATAGTGTTGATATATGAAAACAAAACTTTATTTTCTTTAGAAAACAACTCCGTAAATTACTGTGTGATGCAGGAGTGGGGAAAAAAAACCAAAAGCAACCAAACAAAAAAACCCTACAAACCAAAAATATGGCATTTTCTTGATCAATTCTATTAGACATTTTATTCTACAATTTTGGTTTGATTTTTTTTCCTGCTTTAATGTATTTCTAGGCTAATTACCTTATTTTCCAAACAGAAAATATTGCATACTCACAGTACTTACTCTATGCATAGCAATGTGTTGTAGTCCTTCCTAAATGGTTATACCTGCAGCAGTAATATGTAAGAAGAGAAACTATTTATTTTTCAGTCCCAGATACCCAAACACTTGGCACTGCATGAATCATTAAAACTAATGGAGTTCTGAAATTTTGCCAGACTCTTCCTTTCATTGTTTAGGGCCTGTTTCTGCTCACGGTGATTTCAGCTGGACCTTTGCCATCAACTTCAAAGTAGAAGTAGGTCTTTAGGATTATCTCATTTTCCCTGAAGTTTCCATAGCAGATCACTTTGCTTATTGAACCACCCCGTCTTTTTATTTTTTGTGTTGTCCATTTCTTCAAGTTTAATTACTGAACCAGATTGTTGAAGTCTGTGTTAATGCTCCTGATGTTGGTTTTTGGTTGGTTTTTTTTTGTTTGTTTGGTTTTTTTTTTGGGTTTTGTTTTGTTTTGTTTGTTTGTTTTGGTTTTTTTGTTTGTTTGTTTGTTTTGTTGTTTTCTCTCTCTCAATTTAGGGGATAAATCAGTTTTGTATCCTTTGTAGTATCATAGCTTTCTGTCAAAATAGCTCAGGTACCTCGAACACTTAGTTTCTTCTACCAAGTTGTGTATGTATTTGTGTACATCTATCCACAGGTACATTATCTTAGCTGTTACCACACACACACCTGTTTCTACAGCTGAGGAAATTTCAAATGTTTACTGAATGAGCCTTGGCTAAAATTGTATAGTAATGTTAAAGAATGATCTAATGTGGTTCTTGGTCAGTTGGACACTAAATAATTCTTGGCAGGTCAAATGAGCAACACTCTTACACCCATGAACAAAACAATGTAGAATGTGCTTAATGTCACATCCACCGTAAAAAAGAATCAGTGATTTGGACATTTGGACAATGACAACCAATGTTCTCTAGTTACACTGCAGAATCATATTTCACATCCTAAGAATATAGTTTTAGTAGGTTTTCCAGCAGTTAAAATATAGACTAGAAAAAATGTAACTTCCATTTTAATTATGTTACTGTGTTAATGACGCCCAAAATCTGAACAATATGGTATCATTACATTAACTTTGTAAAGGATCATAGAACTTTAGTGTGGAATCAATTTAATTTTATCATTCAGGATCCTTAATGAGCATTAAATGGGGGTGAAAAAGATTGTAAGATAAACTTTGAATTAGGCTCTCTTCTATCTGGGTTTCAGAAAGAGCTCTCAAATGATACCAGATTTATCACTTTCATTGCACCTCTGAAGCAGCATTACTTGGCATTTCAAACACAAGTGACTTTTCTTTGGGCATAATTACATTCTGTGGCCCTTCTAGATTATTCAGGACTGCTTTTGTGAACAAATCCTTAAGGAACCTCTAGTTTCAATATTGACAATACTGGTGTTACCATGTGAACATCAGTTGGCCAGCGGTGAACTGTTTAATCTTTTTTTTTTCTTTTTTTTTTTCCTTTTATTTAAGTAGATATTATCATTATTATTATTAATAGTAGTAGTATTTTCATTGCATAAGATTATTATTATAAGTAGCAGTAGTAGTGTAATTATTTTATTTAATTTATTTTCAATTATTAAACTGTTCTTATCTCAACCCACAATTGTCTTATCTTTTTCCTCTGGTTCCCCCCTCCCAACATAGCGGGGGAAGGGGAGAAGTGAGTGAGTGGCTGTGTGGTACTACCTGGGGCTAAATAATGACATGTGGGATTTGAGTTGTATGTTATGGGAATTACTATAACATGAACCCCTTGCTTCTAGCCAGACTAGGAGCAAGGGAAGGAGTTCATTACAAAGTTAAACCCTATAACCTATAATTCTATGATGCTTTGCATATTGTGCTGTTTTTTAGTTAGGGTACAGTTAATTTTCCACACAGTAACTAGTACAAGACTATGTTTTGGATTTCTGCAGAGAAGAGTGTTGATAACACTGGTGTTTTAATTGTTGCTAAGGAGTGTTAGTACCAAGTCACGAACTTTTTTAGTTTCTGATACTGCTGCTGTGTTCCCAGCTTCTTGTCTACAAGAAGGTATCTCTCTCTCTTTGGGTCTCTCCCATCTGGCTCTCAGGGTCTGACACTGGCTCTCTTGCTCTCTCTGGCTCTTGCTGCTCTGGGCCTGGCTGGGCAATGTCCAGCAGTTTTTACTGTCTCTGAAGATACTTAAGAGACATGTAGATGAGTCAGTTACGGACTTGGTGTAGTGGTGCACTTAGCAGTGTTAACAGTTGAACTTGATGAACTTGAAGGTAATTTCAAACCTACACTATTCCATGACTCACATTACCAGTATTTGTAACTTTTAAATTAAATTATGTAGATCAATAGGTTGCTATCTTCCTCAGAGTTTTCAAGTGTGTGCAGTTTGTTTATGTCATTTATCATTTTATCATTGCTCAATCACATTGCTTTTTGCTTCACAAAATGAGGGACTGCATCTTTTGCTATGCTGTTTTTCCTATTCAGCTTTTCAATAAACACTGAATGGAGTGGTGGTAGCTGTCTCACTTCTAATCATCATGAGCAAATATTATATTTTTAGAAAGTTATTGCTCACAGTCACCTTCTTTAGGAAGCATAATCAATTGCAATTACCAACTGACTTTAGGGTTCTAGAATAAAGAATTTAAACACAAAAGGTGTGGTTTGGTTTAATGCTATGCCATCCAATAGGAGCAGAGTTAGATAGTTGTTTGTTTTTTAAATTAAAGTTATAATGTTAAACATATACTAAATTATATTTGAGATAAATCCACAGTGTGGTCTTGAAGATTAAGGCTTATATTTCTTGGTGAAATTCTGACTGGTATGCTGTGGGTCTCAAGAGAATCTCATAGGTTTTTACCCTCTGTAAGAAAACTGCAACTCTGAAGAAAATAAGGACCTCCCCTCTCCTTGCTGTTAGGATCAAGAACAGCATTTTTAAACAAGTTGTATGTGTCAAATGAAAGTAGTCCTGTTCTTTCTTGACTCAGGGGAGGAGCAACTGTTAGGCTTAGACGAAAAGACAGACAGAAATCTTTCAATTAAATATTCAAAAACCTTAATCTGAAAGACATATTGGTGTTTTAGTATACTTTAAACATTCCACAGAGCAACATCTTGGACAAATTTCTAATGAAATATTCACACAAGAAGCAAAAGATTTATGTTTGGTTTTATGCCAGCTCACTTATCAGGCTACAATAGAAACTTTTGAGATCCGTGGTGCCAGGACAGACATGCTCTAAAATCTGCCTTGGATAAGGTTTTCATTTTCCTGTCATACATTCCTATGAAGCCTTGGCTTTTGCTAGGACTTGGCTCTTCATTCAGGCCCAAGGAGATGAGACTTCCTCTGATCCAGACTTCAGGCAGCGCTCAGGGATCCCACACTTTCTGCAGCAGAGCCAGCAACACGAAATCCTGAGAAGCCAAGCACAGTCCCTGCTGAAGACAAAGCAGCACAGGAGCTGGCACACCATTTGGAGACATTAACTGCTTTAATGAGGTCATTCATACAAATTTCCACAGTTCAGGAAATGTTCATATTTGTAATAGTTCTTATTATTCAAAATTCTGCTTTTTTTTGTTTGTTTGTTTGTTTTTGAGAGGGAAATCATTTTGCATCTTGTCCTTCTTTTAAGTGTAAGTTTCTAACTATCACAATAGTATTTTTCATCAAGATGTGTGATCTCTATTCTTGCTGGTCTCAAGCTAGGAGTAATAATGTTGTCTCTTTCAGGACATTCCTAAGTGATATACTTCTCAGATTATATCAAACTTTTTGGAAAATCACAGCACTCAGAATAAAATGTTTAACATAATTTCACAAAATCAGATCCTATTTCATAATGATAATTTTAAGGTAGATTACACAAAGTTCAGAGGTTTTACCTGACGTGAACAAGGAGAGAGTACAAGTACATAAAATTTACTGCAGAAAAGGAAAACAAAAATCTTGTTCACTCTTTGCCTGAAGATACTTCATACACCATAATCAATTCATCCCCCTATCTTCTTTTGATAAGATAAATAAATCGAACTCTTTAATGCTCTTACTGTCAGACATTTTCTCCAGTCCCCAAATAATTCACGTGTCTTTATTCTTCAAACTATTATCCAATTTTTCAACATTTTAAAATACAGACACTGACTGTAAGACATGTATTGCATATAGAAGTAAAATCATCTTTGTGTTCCTACCTTTCACCTGCATATCCACACAATAACTTGACTTTTTTTCTCATTCCCTATGATGTCCATCAATGTTGCCACTTTAGTGGAGGCTACAGACTCCCAAACTGCAGTCTTTGGTGTATACCTCCATCCATGGTTATATTAAAGAATATTTTTCATGTTCTGAGCTTGATAAGTTAACCATATTGCTCTATATGTTTGTGTATAGGGGAAGACACATGTTTTTATAGTTCAGCATGGACAGGATATATAGAGAGATCAGATCATTTATACTGCTAGTTGAACTGGTTTTAAAATTTCTATTCCCCTCTAGTGAGGAGAGGCTGTATGTTCTGGAAGGGAGCAAATAGCAGGAAAGTTTTGTCTAGCACAGACATCTTTTTCTAAAATATTGTGTGAATTGGCTTTAGAACTAGGAAAGGCAAATATCTGTGAAGTGAGAGAGGCATCACAGTTGGGTTTGGAGGCACACTGTCAAATAAATTGTTGGAGGTGCAAAGGACACAATAGATATATTCAACCTTTTGTCATAATAAAAGGCATGAAGTTGTTGAGTAGAGAAAAATAAAGATTAAATTAACATTCTTCCTTTATTGTATTTGCCTTCTATCATAATAAAGGTTTATAGCTATAAAGACAAAAAGGTTGTCCCTTAGATTGGGATACCTTTGTATGATAAAACAACTACACATTATTTTAGAGATCATGGAAATAAACTTAGAACACTTTTCTGCAATTTCTCTACTGGAATATAGTGCTGCTTTTCAGTCAGTACATGCAAATGTTTAAAGAGTGGCTTAAAATATATCTTGCATTCTTCATGTGGCAGATGCCACAACAACGACCTGACAAAACCCCACCAAACTTCCCATCACAGCTCTTGTCACTCCCACACAATAATGGTTAGACTTTTGGGGGTTAAAAGTAAGGAAGTTGGGGTCTTTAAGGGCTACTTGACTATATATGACCACAGATCAGATTCAACTAGAGTATAAATGGGGCCCTGAGAGAGAGAGATTTTGAGCTGTTCTTCCTCATAACAGTACGTCTACAGTCAGGGACTTTCCCTTTTCTTGGGATGCCACGTAATGATAATCCTCGAGGTTGGGATCCCTTCCCTTTATTAGGTGAGTGATTGCACATTTTGTGTCATCAGTCATAAAGCTTAAGAATTTTTAAGTTGGGGGTGTAATATTAATTTATGACCAACATCCTGAACCTGTAGGTTGTTAATATTTGTCAGTCTTCAAGCAGTTTTGGTTGGAGTAAATTTTCACGTGAGTTTGTTACAATTTTGTAGAAAAATAAATCCCATTTCTAGTTTGTTAGTCAGCCTGGCTTGGCTTTGTGAGATCTGCAACATCCTGGTGTAAAATTTGTCTAAAAATTCAAGAATGAAGATATATTGTTATGCAGATGATAAATAATGTAATAGAAACAGATATATGATTTAAGACAAGATAAGGAAGGCATGTGTTCTCACATCTCAAAATAAGAAAATCGACTTTCAAACCTGAGACAACTTGTTAAATTTGAAATAGCTATTATTACCTGCTACTGGATACTGTGTAATACTGATTTAGTTTTCTCTTGATGGGTTCTATTTTGGTTTGTCAAACCTATATTCATAGAGTCAGGAATGACAATGGTCAGTAACACCATATATAAATTTTAGGCATCACACAATGGGGGTGGAATTCACAGTGCTAAATTAGGTACGTATGGTTCAAAACAATGAATGTGTTAAATTAAGAGGATGACAGCTGCTTAAATCAGCCAGTAGTAACTCTGAATATGAGAATACAGTTCAGTACCTGAAACTGATTCCTGCTTCTTCTTGATTTAGATAACTTTCTGGTACGGACAGCGGTGTCATACTCTTTTGTTTAAAAAGCAGACTATGAAAAAGACAGTACTGTTCTTGCTACATGTCTTGTGTATTCCAGGTTGCATGAAGAATGTATTTTCAGGCTCGATCACTTTCTTAGCCTGTGACTAAGAAATTGGACCCTCTTCCACCTTTTGAAAGGATCTACTTAAGAATGTCTAAAAGTAAATAATTTATAAAACATATTGAATAAATGAAGGAAATTACATTGAATTAATGAAGGAAATAAGTCATAAACTGTACCACTTTACTTTCTCTAAATGTCCTTGCAATCAATAAACTCAATTGTGTTCTTCCTGAAAAGCTGTGGCTTCACTTCTTACAAAGAAGTCATGAAAATTCTGTATTCATACAGATAAGAGCTTCTTATCAATTTTTTCCCTTATTAATCGTATGTCCATTGACAGCAAGAGGAATATACCTGTGTAGATGAAACATACTCTTCTGTAAATTTTGAGGGATAAAGGGATAAATTACTGTCAGTGACATGTCTTTTCCATGTAGCTTTCTGGAAAAAAAGAAAAAAAAATTCAAACAAGAAAAAAAAAAACCCAGATGAAAAGTTCCAAATGAATATTTATAAATATAATTGTAATTCAACTTTTCTACCAGCAAAATTGGTAACATTATTTGAAGGAGGTTATATTATTTTCTTCCCCATCCTTTGATTATATTGCCAGGGAACCAGTCTCCAGGTTAAAAAGCTGAGTGGCACAGGCCTGTTTGTTCCAGGTCTTTAGTCCTACAAGTGGCTGGGACTATTTTTGTGTTTTAAGATGATTGAAAAAGGAGAGAATTCCTTGGCAATTCTAGCTCTTTCCTGGCTGGCAATGAAGAAAATAGAAAAGGCTTAATTGACCCATAGGCTTAGCTTTGCTGCCCCTATACTATATTTGCTATATTCTTCCCTGCTTTTTAGTGTGGTTTTGTTGAAACTGATTTTTCCTAATATTTTGAGTCTGTCTACTTTCCAGTCTGTGAAGTGAGGCTCGGATTTTTTTACAGATAAGTTACTTCTGTTATTTTTATCTTTTTCATATCAGCACAGATATTCATCTTCAGGTAAAAAAGGAATAAGAAGATAATTTTAAAAATACATGTATTTGTTTATGAGTAATTTGTCATTTTTCATAGTGTCTTAGCTTTGCACCATTTAGTCTATGTTTTACTTCACCCCATAACACATCAAGCTGGATAGGTGGTGCCAGCCTGGAGCCTGCAATATGGGTGGAAAGGCTTATGGTTGGGTATGACCCTGGAAAGGGTAAAGTTCTGAGGGGGGTTCCGTGTAAGGGGGTTGGGGTATTTTTTTGTTGTGGGGACCTCGTGGTGAGTGTTGGGTGCTCCGGGCAGAGTCAGCGTCTTGCCGGTCAGATCGGTCTGGGAGTCGGGGTTTGAAAGTTTTTTCCTCTCTCTTACTCTCTCGGCCCCCGGGCGGTTTTGTGGGGGGTTTGCTCCCTTCGGGTTGGTTTTCTTTCCTTTTTCCCCTTCTCAGGGTGAGAACCTGTATCATTCGTTCTACCCTTTTCCTCTGTTCCTTAAATTACTCATTAGCACTAGCATTCTTAGTAACTCCCTAAGTTTCATTTATATAATTAAATAGTTCTTATCTCAACTCGTACGGGCTTTTCCTCGGTTTGTTCCTCTGACCCTTCCTCACCGGGAGGGGGTGTGGGGGGTTGGTGGTGGAGTGGTAGACCGGCTGGTTGTGATAAAAACCACAGAACATAGTTACTGCTGTGTACAAGTAACAAGATGTCACAGAAAACATGGTTCCTCACAAACGCCTGGTTAACTGTACTTGCCCAGAGGAAGGAGCTGATACTGTAACTGCAGTGACTGAGATATTCTTCATCTGTTCTCACACTTCAGCTGATGGCTAGGTAGTTAGAAGAACAGCAAAATAACTTGAGTTCAGCCATGCTAGGCTAAAGATAACCAAATTTGAGTATTTACTATTTGACAAAGATGTTGTTTAACATTACAAATAAAAAAAAAATGGTTGCTATGAGACATAGTATAAAGAAGCTCAATGCCCCCTCTGACCCTTGAAGTTAAATATTAATAGCCACACCTTTCTGTTAATAAGAAAATGATGTCTATGCTTCATTCTCTTGAAAATTCTGATCAATATTACTGCTAATTTTCTTGTTTGAATTAAGTATGGTATTGAGTAACAGTTAATACATAATTAAGAAAAATTGTACTAATATCTGTTTGAAGGAGTTACGCATGCATGCCTGATGAAAACCCTAACCCATTAAATAAGTAAATTTTTTTTACATATAGGAAAAAAAAAATACAATTGAAATGTAGAAGTTCAGGGCTTATATACCTTTTCTACTCTTCAACCACTACTTAGCCACATGGTAAAAGGGTATAATAATTTCCACTTGGGGAACATTTTTAGAATTCAGTGAAAGAAAAACATAGAAAAGCAGAAGCGCGGTTTATCTAGTCACCTGTTGTGGACACCTACTTTATAAGGTAAGATGAATCATCCCCTTAAAATGTCATATTATTGACTATAAAAGGAGTCTAGATAGGATGGATCTCAGCTAACTGTAGTAATTTCCGGTGCTGATATTCATATATGAGCTAGCCATTCCAGCACAGTCTGTACATCTTTGCATAGTCAGTGGAAGTGTAGATTTATGATAAAATCATCTGAAAGATATAGAAGCTTACATCCAAACAAGAATAATTTCCTTTTCATAATTCCTGTTTCTTTTGCTGGCTCTAAAGGGAGCTTACAGTGATGAACTCAGAGGGAAACTTTTTAATTACATCAGAAAAAAACCCCATACTAAAGAATTCTAACCCATTAACATTCTGTGCTCCATTTGTGTGATGTCAGTGATAATGGAAGGTGCAAGAAACCCAAAAATTATGCTGATATAACATTTCAATAGAACGAAGGAATTTGGCAGTGGGTATCACCCTACAAGATCCTAAACCTGTCCGTGCTGGTTTCAGGGAGGAATGAATTCCTCTCCTACAAAGAGCTGGCTGGCCCAGAGAGGACGAAAGAGTTGTTTCATCAGTAGTATGCCAGGCTCAGGGTATATGTGCAGTTCTGAGGCAGGAAGGGGCCTGAGGGGGTCGTTAAGACTTGGGCTATCTTGATAGCTGGATCTTTACCTCTTTTGTTAGCGGTGGGGGAGATTCTTTTATTATTGGGACTGAGGGTTGACAGGTTTCCTTCCTGCTCTGGGGCTCTCAGGCTCTGGGTTTTCTCACTGCTCTGGGACCTGGCTGTGTGTCAGTCAGCAGGTGGTTAGGTACTGTATCATAAGTTCTATTTTCTATTGTTTTAGTTACTTATTATTATTAGTATTGTTAATATTAGTGGGGGGTCTGTCTCCCACAGGAGACAGTTCTCCATGAACTTTGCTGCACACATTACAACTGCCTCAGTTAAATAAAAAAGGGGGAACAGAGGGCCTGATATGCTGACCAGACCCATCCCACAGAGAAGTCTGCTGCATTTCTAGACCCCAGGTTAGAGACGTAACTAGGAAACTCCCTGGTGTGGTACAGCCCTCTGATTATTAACCACTATTGGTCATGCAAGTGGGCAGTGACGAGGCTGCGGAGAGAAATCCAAAAGACCTCAAGAGTGACTTCAGGACACTGGGGTGATTGGTTGCAGGATCAGGAGCACAGGTAATGTTTTCCTCAATCTCTTTAGTGGCAGAATTCTGGAAGAATACTGGAAGGAACAGAAAAGCACACCTGATCAACACATGGCTCAGAGGCTGGTGCCAATGGTAGAATTTGGGGATTTTGATCATGGCGAGGTTTATATGGCACCAGCCCTGCTGGCAACAGATGACATTCAGCTGTCTCAAAGGGGAAAAATGGTTCTCACCCATGAATTGGCTAGGGTGATTGAGAGAGCTTTAAACTAGGTTTGAAGGGGGAAATGGACAAAACCAGTAGTGCCACCAACAGATTCCCAGAGCCTGGAGAAGGATCACAGGTCAACAGGAGAGCTCCTGACAAACAAAACGTGAGAATTCTAGATGCTCTAGTATGTAAGACATTTTCATCGTCGGGCCCATCTTAAATGCCTCTATAGGCATGCAGGTAGCATGAGAAATAAACATGAGGAGTTAGAGACATGCATATGCATGAGGGGCTATGACCTCATTGGCATTGCAGAGATATGGTGGGATGCTTCCTATGACTAGAATGTCAGAAAGGAAGGATACAGGCTCCTTAGAAAGGACAGGCAAATGAGATGTGGAGGGGGTGTTGCTCTCTATGTCAGAGACCAGTTGGAGTGTGTGGAACTCCACCTGGGGATGTCTGAAGAGCTGATCGAGAGCTTATGGGTCAGGATTAAAGGGAAAGCAGGGAGAAGGGATACTGCAGTAGAAGCCTGCTACAGGCCACCTGGACAGGACAAGTGAGTGGATGAGGCCCTCTACGAACAGATAACCACCTCACATTCACAAAACCTGGTCCTTATGTGGGACTTCAACCACCCCCACATCTGTAGGAGGGACAAACCAGCAGAGCACAAGCAAGCGAGGAGGTTCTGGAATGCAGCGATGATAACTTCCTTCTCCAAGTGTTTGAGGAGACAACGAGGAAGGTTGCCATGCTGGACCTTGTTGTCACCAATAGGAAGGGGCTGGTGGGGAATGTGAAGCTCAAGGGCAGCCTTGGCTACAGCGACCACAAAATGGTGGAGTTTGAGATCCTTAAGAAGGTGAGGTGGCTGTGCAACAAGCTTGCTACCCTGGACTTCAGGAGAGGAAACTTTGTCTTCTTCAGGTAACTGATTGGCAAGGTTCCATGGGATGAAGTCCTCAGGGGAAGAGGGGCTCAAGAAAGCTGGTGGATATTCAAGAATCTTCTCTTCCAAGCTCAGGAGCTGTGCATCATAATGAAGAGAAAGCCAGGTAATAATGCCAGGAGGCCTGTGTAGATGAACAAGCAGCTCTTGAAGAAACTGAGGCACAAAAACAAAACCTACAGTGGGTGGAACCAGGGACAGGTAGCCTGGGAGGATTACAGAGAAGTTGTCCGAGAAGTCAGGTCAGAAAAGTTAAAGACCTGACAGAATTAAACCTGGCCAGAGACATCAAAGACAACACTTCTACAGGTACATAGGTGATAAAAAGAAGGTCAGAGAAATGTGGGCCCTCTTAGGAAGGAAATGGGAGAGCTGGTTTCCCAAGATAAGGAGAAGGCCAAGCTGCTCAATGACATTTTTGCCTTGGTCTTCACTGGCAAGGGCGCAAGCCATACACCCTGAGTTGCAGAAGATAAGAGCAGGGTCAAGGAGAATGAAGACCTACCCATAGTAAGAGAGGATCAGGTTCAGGAACACCTGAAGAATCTGAAGGTGCACAATCCATGGGACCTGATAAATACATCCGTGGGTCCTGAAGTAACTAGTGGATGGAGTTGCTAAACCTCTATCCGTCACATTTGAGAAGTCGTGGCAGACTAGTGAAGTTCCCACTGAAAAGCGGATATATAACCCCCATCTTTAAAAAGGGAAAAAAGGAGGATACAGGGAACTATGGGCCAGTCATTTTCACGGCTGTTCCTGACAAGATCATGGAGCAGATCCTCCTGGAAATCACGGTAAAGCACTGGGAAAATGAGGAGGTGATTGGTGACAGCCAACATGGCTTCACCAAGGCCAGATTATGCCTGATGAATATGGTGGTCCTTTCGATGGGGTCATGACCTGAGTGGATTAAGGAAGGGCAACTGATGTCATCTACCTGGTCTTGTGCAAAGCATTTTACACCGTCCTGCACAACATCCTTGTCTCTAATTTGGAGATTCGTGGATTTGGTGGACGGGCCATTCGGTGGATAAAGAACTGATTTGATGGTCACTCTCAGAGTGTTGTGGTCAACGACTCAATGTCTGAGTGAAAACCAGTGAAGGGGGCCTACGAGAAAGCTGAAGGGGGACTTTCTACAAGGGCCTGTAGTGACAGGACAAGGGGTAGTGGGTTTAAATTCAAAGCATGTAGATTTTATTTGGATAACAGGAAAAATTTCTTCACTGTGAGGGTGGTGAGGCACTGGAACAGGTTGCCCAGAGGGGGTGTGGATGCCCCATCCCTGGAAGTGTTCAAGGCCAGCTTGGATGAGGCTTTGAGCAACCTCGTCTAGTGGAAGATGTCCTTGCCCATGGCAGGGGGTGGGAACTAGATGATGATCTTTAGGGTGTCTTCCAGCCCAAACCATTCTGTAATTCTATGATTGTCCAACATGAGTCCTTCCCATAGGCTATAGTTCATGAACTGGTCCAGTGTGGGTCCCTCCCATGGGATGTAGTCCTTCAGCAGCAGCCTGCTGCAGTGTGGGCACCCAAATCTGTTCTAGGGTCTCATTCAGGGCCAGAGTTCCTTCAGGAAATATCCACCTGCTCCAACATGGAGCCCTCCATGGGCTGCAGGTGGATCTCTGCTCCACTGTGGATCTCCCTGGCTTTCAGTACTGCCTGCCTTACCATGATCTTCACCACAGGCTGCAGGGGAATCTCTGCTCTGGTGCCTGGAGAACCTTCTCTTCCTCCTTTCTTACTGACCTTGGTGTCTGCAGAGCTGTTGCTCCCACATTTTGCTATCTCTCTCTTTCTCTTCCTGCAATATGTTCATCCTCAGTGTTTTTCCCTGCTTAAACATGTTATCCCAGATGGCTGCTGATGGGCCCGGCCTGGACCAGTGGCAGGTCTGCCTCGGAGTTGGCTGCGTTTGCTCTATTGGACATAGGGGAAGCTTCCAGCAGCTTCTCACAGAAGCTACCCTTGTAGCGCCACCACTGCCAAAAGCTTGCCATGCAAACCCAATACACACACACGAATGTGCTCATGTAGGGGATGTTGTTGATTCTTTTTGGAAGGACTTTTACAAATAGCTGGTGTTTAGCTACGCAAGGGAATAAAGGAACTTTATCATCTTCATTAGCTATGTCCTGAACAACATCACAGTCTACAGGGGCAGGGCAAATATGCTATACAATGTGCCTCACAGTCTTTTTGCTCCTGTCATTTAATAAAAGGATTATATGCAAACACTCATCCTGCCAGAATTTTTAGTTTGCCTTCCAAAATAAGTTAATACATATGGGAGTACAGCATGCAGCCAGGGCCCATCCTGAATGGCAGTTAGGACACAGCCTGGGTGCACTGCCAGCAGATGGGACTGAAAGTTAGACCTTTCCTTTGTATGCAAACACTTTGTATGGAAAAGGTGTTGCAGGAGTGACGCTTAGTGTAGACAGATCCCTTTTCCTCATGCATATCAGACCTGCATTTCATCTGCTATTTTAGCACTTGAATTAGTCTATTTTCATGTTTCTGTGTTTCTTCTGCAGGCTCTTAGCTGACCTCAGCAATTTCTGAATATCATTGTAGAACATTGAACAGGGAAGGAAGAAAACAGCCATTTGATAACATTATTATTATATTAGGTTCTAATTTCTAAAGAGTTATGGTAGTCCTGTGATTCTTTGCTTTTGTTGGAGTAATATAGGTATCAGGTGTTTCTTGTTGATGGCCTTTTTGGACCTTTATTTTCCTTTAAATAACTGACATATTTTGTTAAATACTAGTCCTGAACAGAAATTTAATGTTGAAAACCTCACAAAAAATATTCAAATTCCTTCTTCCAAACCCCTCTCTACAATATTTTCTGTATATACAGATTTTCCCGTCTTCCAATCAAGAAACAAGAATAGTAACTAGTGCTATGAATATTCATGGACATTCCTCTGTTATTTTAATATATTTTTTATGGAACATCTATTCATTGTACCATGAAGAAGCTGAAACCATGAAAAATGAGAAAGCTTGTAGTGTTGATAAAAACAAAGAAATGACAATATGCATGAAAATGAGCAAAATTATTTGAATGACATTTATTTTCCATTTAAAAGTGTGAATGTGAATGTAAAACTTCTTGTAGTAAAGATTTCTGTATGGACACTTCATGGAAACCTTCTTGATTAAATTGAAGTATTATTTTTAAGTGCTTATTGATGTATTTATAATATATTAAAAGAAATATTTTACTGTTTTGTTTTGAATTAGTGTTCTGGAAATTCCCCATTCATAACAATTAAAGCCATCTTACCCATAAAGCCATATATGCAACATATCAATGAGTACAGAAAAGCAATATTAAGGCTGAAATATAAACAGTTAAAATTGGGAAATGCCAAAATTAAGGCTACTGGTACAATTACAATTTCCCATGTATACAGACACATGATATTGTGTTTAATTATAAGATGATCTTCTGGAGGAAGGGACATGTTGTCTCTTTTCAAGTTTGCCATCTGTAAAATTACTTTAACCTTGATAATTAGCTCTGTAATGTCTAATAAATTAGCTGATAATGAAAATATTAATTTTAAAGCTTTATAAAAACTTTGAGAAATTTTAGGTCCAGGCTATGAAGCTCTTGAAGATGAGTCAATTTTTTTTGAAGGTATTACTTATTCATCTGGAAGGAGTATTTTCACACTTTCAACCATAAGGGAGAGAGTCTTGTCAGGAATCCACCACAATTCCTATTGTAGGATCAAACCCTGGACCAGGGCATGGAAGGTAGCCATTGGCGTAGAAAGCTGAATGTGGTTTGGGCAATGACACTGTTCAGTGGATAGCTTGGAGGGACTGTCAAGGCTCATAGAAGAAGCTACAACTGTCTGAATTATATCGTACACACTCCAAGCCCAGTGTCAGACTTCAGGCTCTTGTCACCTTTTTAGCCTCTTTGTACTTTACCTAGGTTGAGCCTTGTGTCTTTCTAGCTCAGAGTAATAGTACAGATGATCATAATGATATCCTGCTCTGACTGCAGAGGATGTAGAGATAGCATCCTTTTTCAAGGAGGGAAGAATCGTCAGTAAACAAAGGTGGCACACTTCAAGTTTAGAATATTTCTGACTTTTCTGTAGAGGTCAAAATTACCTAAAGATGGCATGAACATCACCCCTGCAAGGAAAGGCATACAACTTACAATATTTCCTGTAAAAGGTTGTGAATGTTTGAAGTATTCATAATTTTAACATCAGTGTAATGAAATTTTGAGGTATTTTTTATTGTAAATAATATGAGGGTTTAGTTATGGATAATTAGCCTATTTGGAAAGTTCTCATACTTGCAGTTATTGGGTAGAAACATAAACTGAAACTAGTAAAAGGAATTATAGTTCTTAAATTTGGTAAGCAACTTGGATAATAAGCTTAAGTGTTCCAATAACATTTTTGTCCCAATCCTTAAAAAAAAAAAAAACCCACACAAAAATAAACACAAAATAAAACCCAAAAAACCAACCAACCACCAACAAAAAAAAACCCCTAACCCTGCTAAAATACTTTAGAACAGAAAGACAAGTCTTAAAAAACTAAATTAACAGCAGTGTGAGAGAGAAATATGTTCAAACGTTAACATGTTTAAAAACTCTTCTGTGTCCAGACTTCTTTCTCTGTGCTCATTCTGGACAGACAGCATACCTAGATTTTTCTTTTGATATAAATTAAGAGGGAAAATGCTGTTATTTTAAAATAAGATATGTTACAAAGCTTCTCAATTCATACTTATTCTTTTACCCGGAAAGCTGTCATTTCAGTATGTTCACCATCCTGAGGAGCCTTCAGAACATATCAACACATTTTGGTGTACAGTGTAAGTAGACAGTCCATAAGCTTATAAAATAATGGAAATTATTCATTCTCTCTGATGGAGACCATGTCACTAGCAGCCACGTTTTTTGAATTTATGTCTACATATTAAAAAGTATTTGTATTTATTTATTTGTATTACTCATATGTATACTTATGTAACTAAAAAATATTGCAAAATTACTTTGCATCTGTATAAAATTCCAGATTCAGAAAAATTATAAATATTAATAGTAGAAATTCCATCTGTTGCTCACTAGGGTTTTTTGATTTTTTTAGGATCCTTAGAAAAAAATAATCTTACACTGGAATTAATGTTTTCCTGTTTTAACAAAAGTAAGTCCTTTTTTCTATTTCAGTAAATCCCCCATGAGGTGTATTCTCTTGCCTTTTCTTAAACACTTAAGCAAGTGTTTGAATTGTAGTAGTCATTACATGTTTCAATACAAATGGAATGAGGTTAACAGAACTGCTAGAAATACCTCTGTGGTACATTAGAGGCAACAGTGGGTGGTAATAATGACTTATCTGTATGTCACCAGACATCACTTTCTCTCCTTTAGTGGTGACATACTGTTATGGATTGTGGTACTCTATAGATCAGGAATCTCCTGATGATTCACCTCTAATTGCTGATGTTTCTCTATGCTTTCTTACTTAGCATGTCAAACTTTTTCTTCAGTTGTGAAAGATAAATAATACCATAAAAATAACAGTACATTGAATTATTATATAATGAATCTTTATTGGAAACACAACTTTTGGAAACCTCTGGAAAGTACGTATGGATTTAGTTACTCAAATGGGAGGAAATACAAAGAGACATTAATTGTTTCTGTTACACCATTCAGAATATGTAATCACAGCAAACGCTGAAATAAAAAAGACAATGCAATATATCTGCTTTGCAAAAAAACCCCACAGTTTTTGAATAATATATAAATGGAATATATAAATATATCATAGCATAATGTAATACAATATAATATAGTATAGTATAATGTAATAGGTTATCTGTTAGGAATGTCTCAAACTTCATGAAGCTGAGCATCTCAACTTCATTATGTTGGAATCCAGGGATTAGTTGTTCCTCTGCTTCACAAAACATCCAGTGCTGAAATATTTACACAGCCCTTGAGGACTTGAATCTACCTGATCAAAGTGAGTGCAAGAGCATGTTACTCGTTCTTCTACTCTCTGTCTCATTAATTAATACATGTTAAGTGGAATCTATGAGAAATAGGTTTTTCTCCTTTTAAATCTGATTCATTCCAGAATAATCTTGAAACTATGGAGTATACTTTACAGAACTTTTGAGATTGAATCCTATCAAAACCAATATAAATTTATAACTTTCCTATCTGTCAGCGAATTTCACACTTTGAACTTGTAGCTTAAAGGAAAATTATAATGGTTTTAGCAAAGCCATGGTAAATTGCTAAAGTGTGAATTCCTAGACTTCTGTTCTAAAACTTTTTGTGTTTTCAGCTTCAGTCACTGCAGTATATTGATGATAGAATGTCACAGAATCACTAAGGTTGGAAAAGACGTATGAGATCATCTAGTCCAACCATCAACCCAACACTACCATACCCACTAGACCATGTCCTCACGCACCACGTCTACATGCTCCTTGAACACTTCCAGAGATGGTGACTCCACCATTTCCCTGAGCAGCCTGTTCTAATGTCTGATCACTCTTTCAGTTAAGTTTTTCCTCATACCTAATCTAAACCTCATGATATAACTTGAGGACATTTCCTCTTGTCCTATCACCAGTTACCTGGGAGAACAAGCCAGCACCCACCTCCCTACAACCTCCTTTCAGGTAGCTGTAGAAAGCTGTCAGGTCTCCCCTCAGCCTCCTCTTCTTTAGGCTAAACAAATCTAGGTCCCTCAGCCCCTCCTCATAAGACTTGTTCTCTAGATCCTTCAACAGCTTTGTGGTCCTTCTCTGTACACACTCCAGCATCTCTATGTGCTTCTTGTAGTGAGGGGCCCAAAACTGAACACAGTACTTCAGGTGCAGCCTCACCAGTGCCGAGTACAGGGGCACAATCACTTCCCTACTCCTGCTGACCACACTGTTCCTGATAAAGGTCAGAATGCTGTTGGCCTTCTTGGCCACCTGGACACACTGCTGACTCATATTCAGCTCAGGTCCTTTTCTGCCTGACAGCTTTTCAGCCACTCTTTCCCAAGTCTGTAGCACTGCCTGGAGTGGTTGTGACCTAAATGCAGGACCTGGCACCTGGCATAGTTGAACTTCATACAGTTGACGTCAGCCCATCAATCCAGCCTGTCCAGGTCCCTCTGCAGGGTTCTCCTAACCTTGAGCAGGTCAACACTCCCACCCTACTTCATGTCATCTTCAAACTTACTGAGGGAGCACTCAATCGTCTCATCCAGATCATTGATAAATATGTAAACAAGACCGGCCCCAACACTGAGACCTGGGGGACACCACTTGTAACCGGCCACCAACTGGACTTCACTCTGTTTACCACAACCCTCTGTGCTCTGCCCTCCAGCTAGTTTTTTATGCAGTGAAGTCTTGTGCTGGTTTCAGGCAGGGATGAGATGCTCTCCTGCAGAGAGCTGTCTGGCCTACCATCTTGTTTCATTCAATGATACATGAAGCTCAGTGGTCAGTTTGCAACGCAGGTTTGCAGCAGTCTGCAAGGTGGGAAAAAGTGACATGGAATCTTTTGATTAGAAGATACTATTTGAGTGGGAAAGCATTTTGAAGAGAATGAGAAATCTGTGTTTTCTGACATGTAGGAAACTGCTGATGATTTTGTTTCCTCAATCAACAGGTAGATAAAGTACTAGCATTTCATTGCAAAATCTAGATTACAAAATATTTGACATTAAAAAAATAAGTCCATTACCCTACTATCATATCTCTATGCTATTGTAACCTTTAATTTAATATACAATATTTAATTTTATTCACAGTGTGAACACCTGTCATTTCTTTTTGCCAGTTTCAGTCCTTGCCAAAAAACAAGGATGTTTACACTGGATGAAGAAAACCTATACATAGTTACACTATTGGTAAATAATATAGTTTCAGAAACAGCTTTATTCACATTTCTTCATTAGTTATTTTTCACTTGTTCTCTGATTACTTACACCATTTGGTAATTACATAATTCAGAGGAAGATTATTAATCTGAATTAATAATGATGCAACTAGATTGAGGACTTTCAATCTCTTTAACTTGTCAGGCAAGAAAATGTGGGGTTGTTTTCAGTTGAACTTGCCTTTCCTATTCGTTTTTCTAGCACTTTGCTTCATTTGCAAGTTAAGCAAAAGTTTTATTCGAAAATCGTGTATCTAAATGTCACTATCCAAAATTTAAGTTCCTTCCTTCAAGTGTGCATAATTTTCTTCCTGAGGTCTTCAGGAATATATAACACTCTTCACTTGTAACCAAGTAAATATGGTTTCTGCTGTTAGCAAGGGGAGGTCCAGCTGTGTGCTGAACTGGCAGTGCAGGGGTTTAGACTCGCCATGGTCTGAGCTGGGTGTCACTGGTTTAACCCCAGAACTGGGACCTGTGACTTCTAACTCCTTACTCCAACTTCAGCTCTGGGGGTGGCTCTGCTGGAAAGGGATGACAGTTCTGGGGCTGGGAGGCTGAGGGAAATAGAGGTGTGAGGTTAACCCAGAACAAGAGTCCTCCTGGGAAGAGGTGTTTTGTTCAACACTTCCTCCCATTTTGTTATTGAGGCTTTCCTCTGCTAGACATGATATTCTTTCCTCTGTAATGTGTGTCAGATAGTTCACTTTCTAAATTAGTCACTACTTTACATGACTAGTTCAGAGATTTTTCTGCTGAAATACTGGAAATATAAAATAATGGTTTCAGTATGTTCAACACTGAAGTAAAAATACTGTGTTTTGACAGGGGTAATTGTGCCACTTCGTGTTTGGTTCACAGAAAGAACTTCAAAGAATGATGAACATCCAAATAAATGACCTCATGACAATCTACTTAATTAGAATAAATTAGAAGAAGATATTGTTTTACCAGAAGAGAATCACTAGAGTTGTCTCTAACAAGACACTTAATTATATACATCAAGGGAAATTTCTTAAGGGACCTCTCTTTTCTTCATCTATGTAACTCATTTAACATAGTTCCTCCTTTGTAAATGTGATTGGGGAGATATTTTAAACTGGGTAAAATAGATCTAATTTCATCACCCATAAAAACTTAGTAAAAGTTCCAACCAATCACAGAAGATGATAATCCCAAAGATGATTTTTAGTTTAATGAAAATTAGATTTTATATTTGTGAAGAGTGACTAAATTCAGGTATAATATCCTAATGACATACTGAAACGAAAACATGCCATTGTTGTATAGTGTTCCCTAAATTAAGTAGATTTTTAGAATTATGAATACAAAATACAAATTTGGACACCCCAGCCCACCCCCCCCCCCCCCCCCAAAAAAAAAATCTCAAACACAAAATACCACAGCTTATTTTATTGTTTGGATTTTTTTTAATATGTATTCTTATATTTCATCCTTTTCTTGTCAGAGAAATATATTTTTCATTACTGAAAGCCCTTTTTCGTGTTCTGAATCTAAGGCAGCAGCTAGGACATTAATGAAAGAGCTCCCAAAATGCAGCTAGGAACTAGACTAGAAAAAACAATTTCATTATGTATATTACCTTTTTTTGGTATCGACTTCAATGCTCTTTAATTCTCATGGCTGGAAGTATTCGAATGTCCTTCCAGCTTGGTGACATAATTTTCAATTTTTTTTTATTTTATTTAACATTTAAGTTGCACCCTGATGAGTATATTCCATCTGCTTATTATGCAACTGATACATAGCTTGCAAATTAATGATCACAAGCTGTGAGAAACCTATTTCACTTGAGTTCAAAACCCATCGGAACTCAGTGTTGAAGTTCATGACATTTTTTGAGGATCTGAAATGCCATTAGTGAGTTACATAATTAGACAGTTTTTGAAGTAGTTTTGGTCAAGAGTGTTTAGTGGAAGAATATATAATAAAATGTCCTTGTAAGAGGACTGTAATTTTCATTATGTTACCATTCTAATTTTTTTCAGAAAAGTGTATATAATTTTTAACCATTGATACATATTGTATTTACATGGTATCAATCAAGATGGCAAGAAAAGATATAAAGACCCTCTTGCTAATGGATTGATCAGTGAAAAATGGCATATCTCATTCTTTCTGAAAGACACGCACTTTTCCCCCACACCCTGGGAATAATGATACCAAGAGGTACAGAATATTTTCTATATTTTCTTGTTTTCAAGCTCCTAATACAAACAACAGGTATAACTCAGAGAATATCCACTAAATTTCCTTAAAAAACAGATTGAAATAGAAATTTTATCACAGTGTTTATATTAGTTATGCTGTACTGAGATACATTAGAACTAGAATTCTGGAATAGGTAAATATGTTACAAGACATCTGTGGAGAAGCCACACTGTTTTGAAGCAACTAGATATTGGACAAGGTACGGTACAGTGTCTTGAATATCATTAAAAGTCTGTGTTTAGGTGATGGAATCCTGATTCTGGTCAACACAGTGAATTGGGAGAAGCTTTTTCAGTGATTAAGCACAGAGATATTGGTAGGTTAGTGGATAAAAACAGTGCCACAGTTGCAATGACATGCACCACAAGTTAATAGTTTATGTGTAATTACAATAATGTTCTAGTTTGCATAAAGAGCAACAAATCTTCCATTTGTATCTACAATTTATTTTGCATACTAGCATGGTGTTGGAGCTCACAAAGTTGATTCATTTTGGCTGAAACTACACTGAAAGATACATTTCAGGAATAGACTTAGGATGTTTCAACAATTAATGCCTTTTTCTTTCCATGCTGCTTGATAAGACTCTAACCAAATCAAACTCTCCTTACAGTGAAAATATTCATATGTTGCAAGGATGCAACCAAAGTGTGTACTATAACTGATCCAAGTTTCTCCAAGGTCCAATGACTTTAGTGACTACATCATCATTGACCATAATGGGAGCTTAAATAACTATCTCATACCTTAGTACATACATGAATCGAAATATTCTTGAATGGAATCCAACCATAGAAAAAAATCACATGTGAAAAATAAGCAAAAGCCACATTATCAACTTATAATTTTGAATAATTACTATATTTACAAATTATCTCATCTGAACATCCTCAGGGCTTTCATATGATCGCTCATCCCCAAACAGTTACGATCTTAATTTTCCTCAGATGCACTGGGAAACTCTTTTAGAATCCTCTCTTCTTATTGAAGTCATTATTCAGGAAACCTCTTTAACTCTAAAACAGAAAAGTTTCTCCCTTGAAAGAAAACAGCAAGTTAGAGCAATTTTACACTGCCATGCCAGTGTTCTAGGTAATATATATTGAGATCGGTACTGTTTAACATCTTCATCAGTGACATGGATGATGGGATCGAGTGCACCCTCAGCAAGTTTGCTGTTGACACCAAGCTGTGTGGTGTGGTCAACACACTGGAGGGAAGGGATGCCATCCAGAGGGATCTGGACAGGCTGGAGAGTCACTGACAACCTCCTGAAGCTCAACAAGGCCAAGAGCAAGGTCCTGTATCTGGGTTGGGGCAATCCTAAACACAAGTGCAGGCTGGGCAGAGAATATATAGAGAGTTGATTCTCCCCCTCTATTCTGCTCTTGTGAGACTCCACCTGGAGTACTGCATCCAGCTCTGGAGCCCTCAAAATAAGAAGGATATAGACTGGTTGGAACGAGTCCAGAGGAGGACCATGAAGATGATCAGAGGGCTGGAGCACCTCTCCTATGAAGAAAGGCTGATGATCTTTAAGGTCCCTTCCAACCATAACCATTCTATGATTCTATGATCTTTAAGGTCTCTTCCAACTTAAACAATTCTGTGATTCCATGAACTGTGTTTATTGTGAGAAAAGGATCATAAAAAAACCCATGAGACTCTGAGACTGATTTCAAGTACATCTTTTTGTTCTCAAAACATAATGGCAAAAGGAAGCTCCCTTATGTAATATTGGAAGACAGGTTGCTTTATTATGGAATGTTTTTATATAAATTGAAAAACTTAATATGAAACATAGAAAAAATGTTGATTTGTTTAGATTTCAGAAAAAAATGTTTTCTTCTTTGTGTAGAAGATATTCCTCTTTCAAAAATTTTCCAGCATTCTAGGGAAACTTTATGTCAGGATAATTGTAACCTTTCACTAATATTCCACTCTAGAAAATCACCTTATACATGTGCTACAAATTTACCTCAAATATGAAAACATTCAGTCAGCTCATTTTAAAAAAAAGAGACACAGAGACAAGAAATTAAACAAAACATAATGCTGCTGGGTGCACTGGAGGTGGGAATGCAGTTTCCACAACTAGGATACTTCACATCATGGTAAGACTACCTTCTGCAATAGTAATAATTCATAATTTATTATTTTTATTTGAGCTACTCATACATCCACATGAATAAAGACATCCTGTTCTGACATTTCTTTATCATAATAACTCAATTATATAATCTTTTAATCCATTTTAGAATTTTAAAATTGCAGTTACATCTGGTACCATTTTAATATCTTAAGATTCTACAACAATTTTTAAATCTCCTTATGATTTGTCTTCTGTCAGATACGTAAATTATTCATACAACAGTGTATGTTTTACAGCCCTGGTATATGCTCTATTTACCTTCTCCAAGTTATTTCAAGTGCTACAATAACAAAAAAAAAAATCATAGTAACAGGTTGGAATACTATATTCTGTAAGGGGACACGTATCAAAGAGTACTGATAAGTATTCTGCTGCCATTTAATTTTCATTTCATTTCATTTCATTTCATTTCATTTCATTTCATTTCATTTCATTTCATTTCATTGTCTTAATTTTCCTCCTCCATGGTTTTCAACAATTTCATAGAAGACACTTAAAAAAATTAACAATAATATAAAAACCTGACTTATATAAAATACTAGTCCAGGATTCAATATCCATTTGAAGAATTTGCATTCTAATATAGCTTGATTTGGATTTGTTTGGGGTTTTTTTTTACCTTTTTTTTTTTTAAATTTCACACTGTGTGTATCTAATATTAAGTTGCTTGTATTTATCAGTTCCAAATATTCTGATAATGTAAATCCCCTCACCTTCTGCTTCTACTGAAAGGTAAAATCAAGAGATACTTCTGCAGACAGTGATCACTGCTGAAATGGGCACACACAAGCATTCATTAAGCTTATAATGGAATTGTGGTGTTCACAAATTACAAACTCCTTCTGGGTGGCCACATATCTTAAATTACAATTACACTTAATTACTAATACCGTATATCAGCAGTTGATGGACAGTTATTTTCTTTTCAGTCCTTATACCATGCCTTCCAGACCCACGTTTCTTGTAGACAAAAAGAATATGGTTGATAGTAAACTGTGATTTATTAACCATAGTCATTAGTATAGTAAACAAAAACCATCATACATTCCACTGATATCACTGTGATAATGAGTACCACTAGCACAGTACAAAGATTAGCGTCTATCCATATTCCTATTTAAATATATATCATGCAACATATGGAAAGCATTTGTTATTTTACAGCCAATTCTGTCAAAAAATGCTATTAAGGTCCCAAGTATTTTTATATATTAGTACTGGGGTTTTTTTGTTTTCTTTTGTTTTGGTTTTTTTTTTTTTTAATGACAAAACACTTAAATAACACCAGCAAGTACTTTTGGCTATATAGTAGGTTGAGTGAATTTCTTGGAAAAGAAGATTGAATAAGTGCTGTTCATTTTAAAGGTGAATGGACACTGAATAGTTTGCTATCTGTAATGGAATGTTTATTCTGGAGGTGGGGAAGTGAAAGTTCCTTCTTCCATTTTTCTATAGAACATAAACAACAAAACACATTAAGAGTTTAGTTTGTTTTCTGCTTTATAGCTGCCAATCCCATAGAAAAAGAAAGAAGAATGGCTTTCAAGAAGCTATTGGTATTTACTGTCACATTTGTTTTCATCTCCCACACAAATACACTTCCCAGGACATCTGGACAGTATCTTTTTGAATATAAGCATTTTGAATGATTTCCAGAGGTACTATTGGATAATTAGTCTTCCAGAAATATGGCATAGTTGTATAGGGTTTCTTTCAAAGAAATTTTATTTGTTATAAATGCAAACTTATATAACTGATTGATAGTAGTTTTAAACAGATCATCAAGTTTCATTTAGCAAGTGACAATTTGCATATTTTAACTTAATAGACTAGAAGAGCTATGGCTATTTTATTTCTATATTTACTGTGAACTCAATCAAAAACCAAAATGTATTCTACATTTAACATATACCGCTACAGGTAGAACTATAAATGTTATTTTTACTTCTTTCCTCTTGATCTTCTAGATGGGTGACAAGTCTCAAATCAAAGTTAGAAAACATTTGCAAATACTTACTCTATATAAGAAAGCACTTAAATTCAAATAAAACTAAGCACAGACACATGCTGAAAGCTGAAAGTCTGTATTTGTTTTCCTAAATGGTGTTAGATCCTTAACATCTTTTCTAAGATCACGTTTTATCAAGACTCTCCACCTCTAAAACCACGAAACTTTGAAGAATGTCTAAAAATTTTACATAAACTGTCTTGTTCATTCATATGCAATTTGCAAAAGACAGAAATTATTTTAGACTATTAATTTGCTGAATTATTATTCAAACACAGCAGCAGGTCTCCTGGTCTTGACAACTAAAATGCAATTGCATTATAATAAAATATGATTGCATACACTTTCATATAGCATAATACAATATAAAATAAGATATTCCTGTTGAATTATTAATATATGGCCAAAGTTTTTTTAAAAAAAAAAGTTAAGAATTTGATTAGGGCATGGTAAAAAGAGCTATAATGTTTGAATGCAACATATAGAGCTTATTTTTATTTTTTATTTCCATGTTTTCTTAAGTTTTTTATTTAAAGCTCATGCATCAGACAATTTTGATTTCTTTTTATCATTTTGTGTGAAAACTCAGCTAACCTGAAAATTTAAAAAAATTATATAGGCTTAATTTTTGAGAAATTTTTCTGTACTTAACTCTGTAATTCAGACTACAATATATCTAATACCTCAATTTGTATTAGAATAGTCATGGACATTTGAAGAAATTAGATTGTAAGAAGGAAAGAAGTATGTTTCATTGCACATTTTTAGAAGGAAAGAGGAAATGGGGCCTATATGATTATCTGCAGTGGGATTTTAAAAGCCTTCTTTAAATGCCCATCAGGTATGATTGTATAGGTCTCAGATACAACCATAGGAACAAAAGAGCTGGACAGTACATAGTGTCATCCATCACTGACACTTCTTGAGCTGGGCATTGCAAAGTTGAGATGGCTGAGATGTAGTTTCCAAAAAAAAAAAAAGAATAAAAAGAGAGACTTACATTACCTTTATCGATTAAGTTGTAGTCTAGGAGTTTAGAAGGAAGCTACACTTCCAGAGAAGACTGAGAAGGGCTTCCAAAATCATTAAATAAATAGCACAATACCCCTGAAAGTTGTTCCTTGGCAAAGATTTAGAAGTGATTTAAAAGCACATCTGTTCACATAAAAAGACAAAAGGATAAAGCAAGAAGTAGAACATCTATAGAGGTAGACAAGAAACCACTCCAGAGAATACTTTTTAGGGCAGTATGTGCATTTTTTTCTCTCACTATCCATTGATTTTAGAATGCAAGTAGACAAATACCACAAAAATTATTTTTCCCATTAGAAATTATTTTATGAAACAGGTATGTTCACTTAACTTCCTCTGTGATGTCTTCTGTGATCAGCCCTGTTCTGAAGTGTCAGTCTAACAACTGGGGAACAATATGTAATACAATTCTATCACTATACAGACCTGTATCAGTGACCCATACTAAGTAGGCTATTGAGGAGAGTTTTATATGAAGGGATTTCTCTAAATGATAATAATACCAGAAGTAGATAGAAGATGTTAAGTTTTATTTAGCATATCCAGCAGTAGAAATACAAATCACCATCACATGAATTTTTGGGGTGGGATGTTGAAGACAGAGGCTTCCATTATTGTCAAACTTAAAGCAGGTTGAAAGATATGAGTTTCACAATTTAGAAGGGCCTGTGGAGTTACCTTTTTAGGTCTTTCTTGTTGACTGTAATAACAAATGCAATCTAAAAAATCATAAGATTCTTCCTGCTATTGCTCTCTGATGTGAAGACAGCAATAGCATTGTTTCAGTACTTAGAGGTTGTACAGGCTGTATCAAAGTTCGGAAGTTACAGAGCAGAGAAATTCCTTGATGGTAAAACACACTTCACTAGAAAATTCTACCTGAGTGTTGAAGTTTGCAGAACAAAAAATACAGTTATATTCCTCAAAGATATATTCAGAGTATATAAGTAATTTCAAAGGTTAAGAAACAAAGTTATTTGCTAGTTTACTGGTAACAATGCATTGATCACTGGAAGAATCGAATACGTGCCTCTTAAATTTCAAGTGCAATGTTATATTGGGAATATTGTCTAGCTAAATTGGTGGGTTAACAGATATACAAACCTACAGACACATTTGCAGACACAAAGGTTAACACAAAGAAATCCCCTGAGTACAGTAGGTAGGGCATGGATCAAAAACTTGGATGAAACTTGGTTGTGATTGCTTTCCAACTCTGTCTACAAAGCCACCATCAAAAAAAGAATAGGGCAAAATAAGTAGTTCTTCTTTCAGTATGATGACAAATATGTTGCTCTGGAATAGTAGTTGCACAGAAAGCAGTACAGTAAAGGTGTTTTCCATGTAATCTATCTTGAGAAACAGAAAAAAAATCAAACCCTGAGAAGGTATGCTACTATTATACTTAGTTTCCATTGTTGTCTAAAATAAATACCCTTATTGCATTCTAAAATAAAAGAAATTCTCTGGTAAAAATACAAGAACATGTACTTTCACACAAAGACAAGATAGCACTTGTTATCCAAAAACAATAGTGAATTTGTATTGCATTTTTGGTTAATTAATTGTGTATGCAAGTGACACGAAAAATTAATAGTTACATAAAAATAAATTTATACTTTGAAGCAGTAAAACAACAGTGACAATCTGTAAATATGTTTATAAAACTTAAAAATTCTAAGTATTATGTATCCTGTTGCTGTATAAAATCACTAAGAATATTTAGAGTCTCAATCCTTTTAATATATGACCCTTTTGCAGTTTTTGCAGTGTTGATTAAAATTTAATAGTTTTAAACCCGGGAAGTTTAATGATAACAAAACCACACGTTGCTGAAAATCCCAATTGAGTTCTGAAGATTATAGAAAAACATTTTTTTTAGCTTGCCAAGTTCTACAAATGCATTCATTCCATACATTAAATGGCTATACAAATGTTTCTTGATGGTTTATGGGAAATAAGCTTTTGTATGTATATCAAACCAGATAGGGCTATTTCTTGACTAAATGATATCTTATTCTTTCCTTTCCTTGGAAAGATTATTTATTATTTACTTTTATTAATTTTGGGGATTTTTTTCTCCTAAAAAATATTTCTTCAAAACATCAATGTAAATATATGTTACTTAGTCTAGATTTTACTTTATTTCTTCAAATATTCTATTTGCTTGGCTGATCTTTCTTCATTAAACAATACCCACAGTCTTCAATCCATCCAGTTTCCAAATTCTTCATTAAATTATATTTTTATGTCTTCTTAGAATTATGCTAGCTGACACATCTACAGACATTTGTCCCATTTAGATTTCCACTGTGAACAAATAATTTCAAATGTCAAGTGTTCTCTTATAAAGACAATCAACAGGACCATATGTAAACTAATTCATTAGTTACTGTGAAAAATACCAAATATATTCTTATTTTAATGCAAGATTAAAGAAGGGTATCATAAATGACATTTTAGAGAATCAATTGAATGTAGTTCAATGATATCATTAATTTAATACTTTGGTGCTTTGAAATATATGGACACTCTACACAGAAAAATAATGTCCAGAATCATAGTTCAATATGTGGGACAGTTCAATATAAGGATCCAGATGACATATTGTCTGAAGAAACTAAGACCCTGCAGTTGATTTTACTCAGACTTAACAAACTTAAGGGTGGAATCACAAAACCCAAAATAACCTCTTAACCCTTTCTCCATGGACCATAGGAACACAACTTTCACCTATAATTTTGCTGACAACACCCAGCTGTGTGGTGCGGTCAACATGCTGCAAGGATAGGATGCCATCCAGAGGGACCTTGACAGGCTGGAGAGGTGGGCCTCTGCCAACCTCATGACGTTCAAAAAGGCCAAGTGGAAGGTCCTGCCCCTGGGTCGGGGTAATCCCAAATACAAGTACAGGCTGGGCGGAGAATGGATAGAGAGCAGCCATGTGGAGAAGGACCTGGGGGTACTGGTAGATGAGAAGCTGAAGATGAGCAGTCAGTGTGCACTGGCAGCCCAGAAAGCCAACCATATTCCGGGCTGTACCCAGAGAAGCATGGCCAGCAGGTCGAGGGAGGGAAATTCTCCCCCTCTACTCTGCTCTTGTAAGACCCCACCTGGGAGTACTGTGTCCAGCTGTGGAGTACTCAGCATAAGAAAGATATGGATGGGTTGCAAGTCCAAAGGAGGCCACGACGATGCTCAGAGGGCTGGAGCACCTCTCCTATGAAGAAAGGGTGAGAGTATTGGACTGGAGAAGAGAAGGCTCAGGGGAGGCCTTATTGAAGCCTTCCAGTACCTGAAGGGGGGCTACAAGAAAGCTCGGGGGGGACTTTTTACAAGTGCCTATAGAGACAAGACAAGGAATAAGGAATTTAAATTGAAAGCGTGTAGATTTAGATTTCATATCAGGAAGAAGTTCTTCACTGAGAGGGTGGTGATGCACTGGAACAGGTTGCCAGGGAAGCGGTGGATGCCCCCTCCCTGGAAGTGTTCAAGGCCAGTCTGGATGAGGCTTTGAGCCTTTTTTTTCATTTTGATAAAGCTAGTTTTCCTCACAGTAGCTAGTATGAGGCTATGTTTTGGGTTTGTGATGAGAAGAATATTGATAACACACTATTGTTTTTAGTTTTTGCTAAGAAACCTTGGTATCAAGTCAAAGACCTTTATTTCAGTTTCTGATACTGCACCGGGTTGCCAGCTTATTCTCTACAAACTAGCAGCTTGTAGACAAGCTTCCTACAAGACAACTGATCCAAAGTGACAAAAGGGACATTTCATGCCATGAAATATCAGGCCTTGTGTATAAGTTGGGGGAGCTGGCCAGAAGGGTAATCTCAATCCACAAGTTACCTTATTTTTTTTTCCTCTGATTCTCTCCCCCATCCTGCTGTGGGAATGGGGGGAGGTGAGCAATCCTCTGTGTGGTACTGCATTGTTGACTGGAGCTAAACCATGGCAGATAATTTTCTGCTACAGGTCATGCTCAAGGTGCTGCCATGTGAATACATTTAAGCATCTCAAAACCCATTCCATAGCTAAACCTCTTAAAGTTTCCTAAGTCAGACAGCAGTACATTTTTTCCTAAATTGTGGTACTTTCACTGTATTCTTAGTATACTTAACATGCACCAAACAATCTTTAACATAATTATCAGAATCACTTCTCTTTAAAATATGGATTGTTGGAGCTAAATAAGAGTCTAGAGGCTGCAAGAATTTAAAAAAAAAAAAATCAAGATAATAGAAATTCTCAGCACTAATCTTTAAATAACCCTTACCAGGCTGAAGGATCTGGATGAATTCTCCATCTTTCCTGTCAAATTACTGTCAAATAAATAATGTCAGAATCAAGAGGTTAGAGGAAGCAATAATAAAGAATGTAAAGTCTATCTGTAGGACTTTCAACCAAGATAAGAGGGTCCTGGTTTCTATTGTCTGAATTGTTTACACATTTGCATTAAACACTCAACACACTAAAATAAGAAATAATTAGAGACCTGAGTCCCATACTTACAGATGGTGCATCCTAACCATTGACTTAATTCATTTCTGTCTTGATTTTCATCTTGCTCTTGGGATCTCATTTCCTTCTGTACAGAGGAACAGATCCCACAAGGCAGCTCCAGGCTCTTTCATCATGTAGCTTTGAATACTCTGAAGTGAAACCTCTATTTCCTACTTGATGCAGAACACTAAAAACTTGCATTTGCACAAAAGAGTGAGAAGCCTCCAGGTATCTAAAACTGTAAGCAGTTCCGTATTCTTGCCTTTTTCTCAAACCAGTACTAAGAAAAAAAGAAAAACAGCCTAGGACAGAACTGAAAGACTGAACACAAAACCATAATCCAAGGACAACCCAGTACATCTGGAACTACTAGATACTCCTTCAATATTTTATTTTTGTAAGAACAGGATTGATTTAGTTTTATTTTAACCCTTTAATAGTTAAACATTTTTTCTCAAATTATTCTAAGACAGGTACCTAAAACTCTAAAGGAAGCCTAGATGATTTTTTTTTAAGATTGCTTGCTTAAAACTTAGATAGCTGAAGTTGGATTAAAAAGATTCTACTTTATGATTCTTACTGTGTTCAATGCCATCCAAATTACATGCAGTCTAGCACCTACTTTACAATTACTTCTGATTGAGATTGGAGTACAAAGGGCTTAGAAGTGCCCTATTTGCTCGGTGTGTGCACAAAGCAAGCCTAATGAAAATAATATTATACAGCAGAAGCTTCTTTTTAGAAAACAGCACAGAAAGAAGAAAAGCTGTGGGTGCTATTGTGTATTGTTTTTTAAAAAAGCAGATTAGTGGCTAAAACACCCAGGCAGAAAGATTTAGGTTTAATTCCCTCCTTGGCCTGAAGGGGAGCTTTAGAATGCCAGAACAAAAACTGCCTTAATCCTGGAGGAAGAATAGTATCCTGTGCTAATTTCTAGGATAGAAGAACAGGATCAGAAAGTGGAAGAAAGTGATAGTGAAGTGTGATAGAAACAGTTGAAAAATATTGTAATAATACATATTACTTCAATGTCTTCAATTTCTATGAAGGAGAATGAATAAAATTTCCCCCAACCATACACCAGGTAAATGACATATCAATGACATAATGTTAGCCAAAGTACATAAATATGAGAAGATTAATCTAACTTCATAGGGTTTTTTTCCTTCTTTTTTTTTTTTTTTTTTTTTGAAGTCTTCTAGTCTTCTATTGCTCTCCAAAGGTGCTATTGTCTACTAATGCTGATAAATAAAATAGATCAATGGCTATTTTTTGAGCCCTTAACAAAATAGCAACTACTTTTGTTTATAGATGTCACTTGCTAATTGGAGGCGCAGCCAAGGCGTTGTCTTTACAATTAAACTGTATAGACAGATTTTTCTAGTGTTCAGGTCTGCATTCTGGTCCTTTTACTACTACAGATGTATCCATCGTAGTCAGTAGTAGTAATATGCTTTGTAACACCCATGTTAGGTGATCATTACATAGCCAACATTGCTAGTTGAGGAAACTATATATATCCTATCAAACAGCAGTATTTTCCTTCTTGATCTGGTGACAACTCCATAGTTTTAGAGATTTTTCTGAAACATTGCATTCTTATAATTAGCTCTTTGTCTAATCTTAATGTTGTGTTTTGCTTTTACAGTTTTTTCTAGTATATAAAAATCAATGTGACAAAACACTAAACAAAATCTAAGAAATGTATCTTAGTCCCCACACCAAAAACTTTCAGTCTGAGGCATGCTCAAGTAAAAGCTTATGGTTGGAGGGCTAAACATAGAGATGATGAAGTTGTTGTGCACCAAGATTGCATAAGAAATAATAAAATTATTCCATTTTCACTAGCCCATTTAAATAAGTTAAAACACAGTATGGTTGTTTGCATTTCATACCTGGCTTTTGACTATTGTGTAACAGTTAGCAATGAACTGTGGAGTCCAAGTAGGTAATCACACTACTTGCCTAGATAATGTCTTTCCATAAGAGCTTCACTACATTTTTAGTAGTCTTACTGAAACCATGGTGGAAAATTATAGGAAAAAATGTTAAGCATTCCACGGTAGCACACTTAGGATAATGAAATATTGTCAATTTTAGAAAATCTAAGCATTAATTATGGAAAAATGCATTGACCTAAATTTTAAACTTTATCAAAATAAAATCTCATCTTGTTAAATTGCTACATTTTTTTGTTTCAATAGTATCACTGACATATATAATAAAATAAAACACTTGACTAATTATTTTAATAAATATTTAATTATTTTAATAAAGATATTAAAAGATCAGGTGATTGTTATAGCAGGGTATTGGGCAAAACTTACAGACTCTTAAACATAATCTCGATGGATTTACAGAAGACTATTTCTAAGTGTATTTATTAAGATAAAAACAGAACTGAGGTATGCACAGGATAGTCTTGTAGGAGCTTCACTGAACAGGTGAGGCCTGATTCTCTTTACTTATTAACAAATATGGAACAATTCCTGTTTTACTTTCCACTTTTGTCAATAAGAGGAAATAAAGACTATATTTGTGTCCATTTAGTTCAAACCACTCCAGCTAACTCTCAATTGTATGAAAAACTATATCATCGATATCTTTTTATTTTCATTAAATTAATGACCCCGACAGTGTTTTCACTGGGGAATGGGGTGAAAAGTCATGGAATAGGAGAGGTTCCAGAGTGGACTTCTTCCTTTGGAATCAGTATCTGCTGCCTGCGGGACAGCCTGTGTTGTGAGAATTACATATAGAACCTCCTCATCTCCATTGAGTCAGCTGCCTCTTCCCAGTCCCTGACCGCACTCTACATTCTTTGCTGTACATTCAGGGCACCTCTGCAAGGCAGCAGTACATTTCTGTCACTTATGACATTCTGCTCTACACCTTGGAGAAAAAGAAAAGAAATATGTGGGTTAAAATTCCCTGTCTCCTGGGTCATACAGACAAAGAGAGGTTCAGCGTTACTGATAAAATGTTTTTATTCACTTTATTAGAAGTAAGAGGAAAAATTAGGAGTCATCTGTCCTCATCCATTACTTATATGTTGCCAGAGGCAAGAAACATGCTGTTACTAATTTTAGTTTATTTTTGCTTTTGTTATCTTTCAAATGTGACTGCCTACTGTGATATGACTCAAGTTTCTTGAAACCAGATCCTCACTAGAATACTGTTGCATAACATGTGTTGTACAGCTCAAAGCATATTAAACATTTGAAATCGCAATACTTCCTTCAATTAAAATTAATTAACATGGTAGATTCCATGAAACTAGGAAAGTCCAAGGAAGAGGAATTTGTTTACAATGAGGGAAATTAAAGGTGAAATAGTGATTTGAGTCCAGTTAATGAAAACTCTGTTGTTGGCATATGTGGGGTCAGCATTTTCCTCTCTCTCTGTGAGTCACTATATGGAACAGTAGTTCAGTCCTATGTTCCATGAAAAGGAATAGTTACTCTGTCTCTAAATGAAATATATTTGAGGAAAGAAAAAATAAGAGAATATTCTTCAGGGGGGTTGGGAGGTTTTATATGGTCTCCTTTCTTTTTATGGGGTCTCATTTCTTAAACCTCTGCATCACTTTTTATGTTTACTCTCATTTTGTGTCAGGAATTTTAATCTGTATATTATACCATTTATACATAACATTTCTTGTATTGGTTTGAAATAATTTTGCAAAGCATAGCTAGGACTCTTAATCTCATAATATAGACAGAACTTAAAGTACACATTTGTTGCATTTTTGTGATTCTGCCTATTTTAAACTTCATTTTCTACCTTGATAGAATATTCTTACCAAAATACAAAGCAAAATGAACAATCAATAACCTGTGATACAGAACAGTGTTCTGGAATAGAAAAATGAAAAATATGATGTTATTTCCTCTGTTGATTTACCTATCTGGTAAGGGAAAAAATGTGTACTATCCACAATTTTTTTGGTGAATGTGACAAGTTCCATTCCAAGCCTTATGCAGCCAGAGAAAAGGAGATTCTAAAATCCAATCACCCCCCTTACATTGTTTCTTCTGTTCTGTATCATATGTTCTGTATCCTGCATGCTTTCCATCCTCCATACATTTTCTCATTCACTGATGTCATTACTATATTCATATGAACTAAAGCTCTTAAAGAATGGACACACACAAATACTGAGAGTTGGAAACTAGTCTAAAAAAATCCTTTGTCTACCCCACTTGCCTTAGTAATCACAGGAAAATCTATTTTCTTAATTAGGGCAGTGCTTTTCCCAGTCTTCCTTTATTGTCCCTGGAGAGACATTTAATCCTCCAGAAAGCCATTTGGGGCATCTACATTGCATTTCTCTTAAGCTCTCCAGAGATGCCTGTCTTCAAGAGTATCTACAGGGAAGGTATTTTCTTAATTTAGTCACCCAAATTAATGTATCTCAGAACCACAGAATCATTTAGGAAGAAAGATTCTTTTTCCTCTGGTTCTCTCCCCCATCCCACTGGGGCAGGGGAATAGGTGAGAGTGTGGCTGTGTGACTCTTTGTTGTTTACAAGGGATAAATCATGACACTCCCCTAAACCTTATCTTAACACTGAACAAACTAAAGTTTCTCAGCCTCTTAAACATTTTTTGGTCCATCTTCCTAATCAACTTATTTGTTCTCTGATATACTCACTCCAGTACGTCAATGTCTTTCCTGCACCAGAGAATAAAAACTGGAAACAGTACTCCATATGCAACCTCACAGCCACTGGATAGTGGGGAATAATCACTTCCCTTCATCTACTGGCAATGCCTTTGCTGACAGAGACCAGAATGAATTTGACCACGTTTGCTGTAAGGCCATAAGGCCATAATATTTGCTATGCACTGTGACCTGCAGGCTACTTTCTGGCATTATTACATAGTCTCTGGTGTCATTAGATGATATGAATACAGTCTTAAATAAACACTAGGAATCTTGAAGATGGCGTATGAAAATGTGGTGTGGAAACTAGTGTTGCCACTATCTGTACTATCTTTAGTTTTCTCTTACATGTGTCATGCAGAAGGTGCGAATAGATAATCTCAGTTACACCTTCTGGCATTAAAAATTAATAAAATATAATGGTATTATCATCTCCATCTTAATTATTTAATCTCCAAGCTTCTGTGAATTACAGTCTTTCAACCTCTATTATTTCATTACAGTATGTATCAATACCTTGCTTTGGCATAGTATTTTATCTCCCGTCATTTAAGAAAAGTGCTTGACTATAGGTCATTTTTGTGGCAAACAGAAGGTTTGTCAGCTGAAATGCTCAGTTGGGAAAGAAAATATTCAAGTAGAATACATTTCTCACTAGTTTATTCAATTATAGTCTATGTGGCATATCGGCTATTGTGTACCTGTTCAATGCTCTTGAATATGACATATTTCACATTTGCTTCACAGATTTCCATGTTTCTACAAATGAAGTCAATTCTTCTTTAAGTTAAATGAGAAAGAATCTATACTTCAGAAGCAATAAATACTCAGAACTGTTCTTCTGACTGAACTTACAAAGTTCATATTGAAAATTTAAAGCATATTCTCATTTCAAACAATTTGTCTCCTGTGAGTTTCACATTTGTAAGTGTGTATATACACAAATATGTGCAATAGATTATAGAGAATTCTGATATAGTGACAAACTCATATAAATAATATTATCACAGTTTTTTCCATCAAGTAGAAGGAATCACAGGAGTAAATACTAACATGACTTTTTTAATCCATCTCTCAATATTTTTTTCATCCAAAACGTTTTTTCTTTTGTGTAAGACAAATTGAGTGAGCATACAAAAAGGTAGTGATGTGCTGCCAAAATTTTTGCTAGCATTTCCCTGAAAACCCCCTTCTTGTCATGTAATTATACATCTACCTCAATGGTGTATTCATTTTCAGAAAAGATGAGTAAGAAATTAGAAAATTTTTTCTAACTGAAATAAGAAAATTCTTTCCAACATCTCTAGACAAAGAAAAGCATTTTACAATAGGACTTACTTTGAATTTTTTTTTACCATGGAAAAAATAGCTAATGACAATAACTTTCTACCAGTTTGTATTTTTGTATTTTGAACAGCAACCTGGAGTTCTCTATGCCTTTGAAAGGCACACCTTATATAATTTATATTATAGGATAAAAAAAAGGATTTGTGATAAAAATTAACTTTATTTTAAAACTTTTGTTCTTGTGAGTCCCAGAGACTTTCCTTACTTTGAAGAAAACATAAAGAAGTGGGAAATGTACAAAAGGCAGTATAATATTTCTACATTTATTTTCCCACTATCTTTATTTCCAAGACCCTCCTTTGAATGCTGTCCTGACAGCTATTTCAAACCTATTTCTTCTGCAAAAATAGGACTTTTCTTTCACAGAAGCTGCAACCCAATCTTCATGTTACTTATAGACATCAAACCATTCTATAGTCATTATACCATACATTCAAAATACTTCTAAGCACAGCTTACCTCAGTGTAGATGAGGGCAATATTTTTGTGCCTTGAAGGTAATAATCTTTGACATTTTCTCTACAGGTAAGCATTCCCAGTAAAATACCATGCAGGCCTAGTATGTGGGAAACTAATACAAACATTTGGCACATAACTGACTCAATAACCTTGCCATTATATCCAATCAGGAAGGTAAAGCTGCCAGATAAATTCAGATCTAACTGATCCATCAAGGTCTGAAGCTTTGGGACATTTTCACATAGAACTGCTAAACTTTCCTTGTTGTCTTTGCTTTCACTGCTTTCTTCCTCTGCATAACTTTTCACAGATTCTCAATAGAAGGCCTAAGAGGGTCAGGAGGAAAGAACAAACTTTTCAGCGGAGCAGTATCCTGCCCTGCCACAGGCTTATTTCCCAGAGCAGCAGGTTTTCCGTTTACTATGCCAACATGGCAAGAAGAAGCAATTAAACCTTTTATGTTTGATAGGCCAGCGGACTGGCTGGTCCTTCCTCAATTTCTATGGGAAACAACACAAGCTTGGAAAGAAAACAAGTCTCCCATAATAAAAATTTCATTCATTATTGTTCTCCTTCAATCAACGAAATACTAATCAAATGAAAAAAATTCCTTCAACATGAAGTATACAGAAATTGCATTAACTTCAAAATATTTAGTTGCCGGCTTAAGTCATCTGCAAACAGTTGATTGTCTATTAACTCTTCATGAGTCCTTAATGGGAAACATGTCTAATTCATGACAAAAAAAAAAAATCCTTAGCCTAAGAAATCATCATGAAATCAATATAAATCAACTTACATTACAATTTTTAAATTGTATTTTATTATAGAAATTAATTGTACTCTATACCGGAACCTAGGTATTTGAATCTGATAATTTCAGAATCTTTTCACAGATTTAATTCTCTCTGAAAAGAGAATTATATTGCTATCACATGCAGTATTTTGAAGAAATCATTGTTTTATTAAATATAAATACAGATGTTAGTTACCCATACAACATATTGTAACAATTTTAAAATCATAACAGATAGAGCTGAATCTTCATAGGATTATGCAATCATCCTCATTGTCTTATCTGTATACAATGAAAATACTCTGTTTACATTTCTTCATACAGTAACATTGTTGCTTTATTAAAATTTCAATTTAATTGGAAAGTTTTTGAGTTCATTGTTTCATTTGTGAGGAAAGAAGTGAAATGGTCCAAAACATTAATTTTAATAATTTACTATTTGTAAAACCATAGTACACCTTTAATTAAATAATTCATATATAGTATATATGCTTTGCATTGTTTTACAGTGGAGCAAGTTATCCTTTTTATGGTAGACAGTATGAGAGCATTCATTGGAAACAGCAAACACAGTGTGTAAAGTTTATTTTGCCTAGAATCAATTACGGTATAGTCAGTGATATGAGAACTGCAGGTTGAAAGGGTAGATTCAGTGATGACAGTCAAACACACACATAGCTGGAGTTTACAGTGAGAAAACCACTAAACACACATGTATTTTATTGTCATTAAACTTCTTCCCATGATGCCCTTCTGGATGAAACAATCAATGACAGGAAAACTTTGTAAAAATACTATTGGGGAAAAATATTTATAAATAAAATGAAAATTAAAAAGGAAAAAAACCAAAACAAAACAAGAAACTGGATTGTCATTAATTCTGTAGAGAGAAATAAACATGTGTGGGTACATGTATGGACATATACATATAAAATATATTTAAAGAACTGAAGAAACTGGTGGGGTTTACTTTACAGTTAGATATGGCATAGATGTATGGCACAGATAACCTGTATAACTGAAAATACTACTTGCACGTATAGCCATTTCTATAACATTTTGGCTTAAAGAAAACAGTGTATTAGCTGTTTCAGGACAAGAACACGGAATTTAAATTTGAAAGAACTCCTGGCAATTACATTCATTTCAGCTATTTGAACTAAAAGGAAAATAATCCCATGACAGGCAGATCAAATTTTATTATTTTACTTTAATTAAAGAAAAGGAATAATTATGGAAAACAACAGAATTATTGTGCTGAATGTGTTTTTCAACCATTTAACATGAAATGGAGCGACAAGCAAAGCCTAAACCAGCTGTGTTATAAATTTCAAGACATGAAAATTAGATTAATTGATTGAAAGTGAGTGGGGGCACAGAATATTAGATGTATGAATATGCAGCCAGAATAGTAAGTTTTGATAGTAAGTCTGCACTTCCCTGTAAACCAGCAAACTAATAGAAGTACCTTGCTAATTTTTCAAGAATTCCTAGTTCAGTTAACATGATCATGCAGCCTTTTTTCTTGCCTATAGAATATTCCATGTAATATACTAAATATTCAACTAGGCTCAGCAGCTGCAAACTAGTCAAGGTTTTAAAGGAATCCATCTCCCAATAGAATTTCATAAAAGATAGCCGTATTTTTAGGGAAACTCATCATGCTGGAAGTAATAAACTCCATTTTTCTGTATAAAACGTGTTCTAAGCCACTTAAAACGTTTAATAGCAAAGGATTACCTTTCAACAGTGTCCCATGAAACACTTAAAAGTTTCCTATTGAATAGTGTTATCTGGGAAAGTGAACACTGATAATGTTCGAAGTAGGAGATTAGCCCTTTTCTGTTTATCTAATAGAAGTTATCATCACTTCTTCTTTTGCCACATTTCTTTATAAATCAATAAAACTGTAAACCCACTCTGCATTTTTAACAGATACATTTTGTTTTCTGTGTAACTTTTTCATGTTCTGCATTAGGATATTCCTGCAGGAAATGAATGCATGTATTGCCTGTGAAGGAGGAATTAGAGAAAGACCTCATGACCTGTATTATTTCTTTGACAGAATTGTATTGAAAATGGTTTCCTGTTGAGATGTGGTTTTCATTTTCTTATTTCCATCTGAATTTAGAAATGTTGCCACAATTATTCACTATTCTATGTATAGAAAGAGCATTTGTTTTATTTCTATCTCTTATTTTTTCCCTGCTGATGTGTCATAATTTAGCCCCAGCCATCAACTAGGCATCATGCTTGCCTCCCACCCCATTGGTAAGATGGAGGAAAAAGCAGAGCATGAAACTACTGCTTTAAGGACCTTGTTCCTTCTCAGATAAGGTCCATGTTTTGTCAAGTAAAACTGTCTGTAAAGCCCTGATAAGACCTAGCATAAACATGCATAACTGAGTTGACTTCTCAAATTGCCATTGCAATGATGGAAGAGAGAAACAAAATGGCAGAGTGAAAAGAGAGGTCAGCACACAGTCAGCCTTGTCTTTCTTGTACTATTCTGTTCACAAAGCGCAAAACTTTCCTTTGCTTCCATTGCCACTCAATCAAGTAATAAGTAGATTTTCATGGAGTTGGAACTTCCTGCATTAGTTCATGTTTTGACTAGCTTTTCTGCAGTGGTGCAATCAGGGATCTTCTACCTTGATGCTAAGTGACATACGATGATAAAGTAAAAGCAGATTATTCATACAACTACAGAAATACTGAATTTGCTCACCTGGTATTTTTCATATACTTTCACATATCATCTAGTATTTCCAAAAGTACCTGTCTTATGCTTCTAAACTGACAGAACATATGCCATCATTGATATTATAACACAAAACCATGTTATAATTATCAAGTTTCAGTCATGGGTTGCTTTCATCAGTGTAGTAGTTCAAAACCAATAAAAGAATATCACCAGTTCTAATGAGATTTCACTCTACCTTTTTTTCTGAAGAGGTATCATAACTGTAAGGTTCAGATGTAAATCATGAAGTCTCATTACTGTGGTATCTCAAGTTTAGATTCACAACAGGCCTAAGAAATAATAGTACTACTCCAGTTGTATTCTAAAGCACAAGTGATTAAAGGATGTGTCCAACATGTGAAGATCAAGTACTAAAGCCTTACTCAGTCTTTTGGATTTAAAGTCTTTATTTTTAATCTCTTAGGAGAGTAATGGACTTAAATTATATGCTGTTCTGAGGCTGTGAATGATATTTCCAATTTTCTGTCTAAAACCTTTTCCCTGGGGAAAATAATAAAAATATCTAAGGTCAGTTAGATGAAAGAAGAGGTTATAAAGCAAGTAAGGCATTCATCGAGGAAACAGAAGACCTTGGTTCCATTAAATGCTTATGGGATTATTTTATTTTATTTTAACAGTTAGTGTTCAAAACACGTAAACGGTTTTGTGAACAAGGCTCAGAACTTAGTTTTGCCTTATTCCAAGAAATAGTTCCATCAACCGACTATTTTCTTTGAGATAAACACAGTGAATGATCATTCATGTAGACAGTCTGCATTTGAGAGCAGATCAAACTGGCAGTCATAATGTTTATGGATCTTTTAATTTACCAGGGGTGAGAGTGCTATTAGGGACAATTCTATTAAATAACAAAGTGGACAGTATTGTAAAAAAAGTAGATTATCAAAAGCAGGAAAGTTGTATCACTTGAGTAAAAGGAGTCCTTTAATACTCTTTTTGCTAGTCATGGGTTAAGCAGGTAATGAGAGAATGGTCTCTCAGAGGCCAGAAAATTGATGAATTTTCATGAATTTTCTAGCGAATCAGCTGATCTAGGGGAAAGAGAAAGAGACCTAGTCCCTCATTGGCATAAGTTACAATTTGGTTTGTTCTGGATTCAGTATAAACTAAACTGAAGGGACAACTGGGGTTCTTGATAGATATATGAGAAAATATCACAATCTTTTTTTTACTTTGGAGTAGAATTCATAGTCACAAATCACCAAACATAGAAGCCTAAGAAAAATTGTTTCTTCCTATGGATGCTATTTTATCTAAGACACTCCAAAGTTCTTCTGAATAATTTAATTATGGAAATATATATAACTTCTGCTGATATAGACATATTTTGCCTCCAGGAAGGGGTATATGCTGAAACAGCTGTAAAAGCAAAAGCTTTCCAGCATGCAGAAAGCCTGTATGTCAGTATAATATTTATGTAGATTAGATATTCAGAAAAATTTCTTCACTGAAAGGGTTGTCAGGCACTGGAACAGACTGCCCAGGATGGTGATTGAGTCACCATCCCTGGAGGTATTTAAAAGACATGTAGATGTTGTGCTTAGGGACATGGTTTAGTGGGACTTGACACTGTTAATTTTACAGTTGGACATCATGATCATATAGGCCTTTTCCAACCTAAAAATTTATATGATTGTACAATTCTATAATTTAAATTATTAAACCTATTACCATTTAAGATACTAATTATAATACTTCATCTTGACCTGTGAGTGATAAATCTTCATTTATGCATTTAAATCAGGGACAAGGTTTAATAGCTACTTAAAGTTTCACCAACATGGCAGAGATGAGTGTTCTCAGTTCTGAAAATGAAGTTATTTATTAAATCAATAGCAGAACATGCTTTCCAACTTCCAAATTATCTTCTCAAATTCTGACTCAAATTCAGCAGACCGATTTATCAAACTTACACATGCACAATATATGACACAAAGTTTTAGAAGTAGTGTCAATCTTGTGGTGTGTCTTTTAGTACTTCTCTGTGCCACAGCAAAGAGAACTTCAGTGTAGATGGATATGTCTATTCTTTTTTAGTTTTACAGTAAAACAATACAACTTTTCTGCTGTAAAATTGTCTAGGTCAATATTCATCGAAAGCAAATTCTCAAAGACTTATATAGATTATTTATGTTATAATAAATTCAGGGCAACATTATATGTATTTACCTATAAATGCAGTTATAAATAATGAAATCATAATGTAATATAGTACAATACTGGTATGTAATGTAGCATGCAACGTGTAATATTATGTATAATATAAAACAACTGTAATTATTTTATAACATGAACATAGCAGCATCGTTCAATTGTCGTACCATCAGGACAAACAGGCATAGGCAAAGAATTAAGACATAATAACCATAGGGATGTCTCTACCAGAATCCCAAGAAGGGAGGACACAGCTGTGGGATGGTAGCTAGTGTTCAAGATCAGCTTTCCTTTCTCAACTTTATCCCTTCCTACAGGTCAATAGGAACGGTGAGCTTAAATATGCAGGAGTCTGTCCTCCCCTCAGTCATTTTGCAAACTCCTCCTATCTCTCTCCTACCTGTATAAATAGCAGGTTACTACACAGAATCTTTAGCTCCTCTTTATTAACAACAGCATCCAATTTTGCCTGCACTGATCACGTGCCATAACCTAGCTCTGAATGGTATTATACAGCATTTCATATTGACAGAACTTTTAATGGAGTTCCCATTGCATTTTCAAATCCTCTCTGATTATTGGGAATTAAAGTTTTATGCCAGCAGTCTATTTCTTCTGGAGGAAGGTTTTGTGGTTTGTTTGTTTTGCTTTGGTTTGGTTTGGCTTTTTTTGAACTGAAGAAATCAAAATGTAATCAAAATCTGATTAAGAATAAAATAAACTTCCATTTGTAATGTCAATCTTTGATTTTAGCTGAAGAAATGTAGAGGTCTGGAAGAACCAACTAGCTTTATGCTATGCTTTTGAAGGCTTCAAATCAAAATAAACAATTCATAGATCTACCAGGCTCCATTTTAAAAGTAAACCTCCTGTTCCTATCCTTCTTATAAACAGGTATCAGACTAAGCCTCAGAGCGGAAAGTTTCACTTTCCTGGAAGTGAGTATGTCAAAAGATACTGAATACTTTCCAAAATCTTAGTCAACATATTGTTAAAACACAGTCTAATAACTGCAGATAGGTAATTTTCCCCTCCCTAGGGAAGACTCAGAAATGCTCAGGGAGACAAATTAAAGGAAAAAGTTTCAAAACACTGGAAGATCACATCATTTTCTTGAGCTAGAACTTCCCTCTTCTGAAACAACATCCTTTACATTTTTATGTTGTTTTTGTTGGTGTTGGGGGTTTTTGTTTTTATTTTTTCATTTTTCTTTTTTTTTTAAAAGGCAGTTCATAGCTTGTCCCATCTACCTCCAAATCTTTTTCTCTTGGTTTATTTCCAAGAAAACTTTATGCATTCTTTTTCTGAATACCTAATTTAATGACATTTCATTTCAGATTATCATATTTTAACCTACTTCTACTATTTTAGCCCCAATGTCATCACATTCTTTTCTATATTACAACAGAGTTGAACTTGCCATTGATCACATTTCATCTATAAATTTTATTCAGCCATTCCTACGTTTCATGACTAATTAGAAAAAATGTCAATTTAAATTTGCTCCTAACCTGTCTGAAAAATCTATGTAAAAAACTTCTTTCAATTCTGATTTCTTTCTAGAGAGAATTCAGCAATAGATATGGTGGGACATTGTCATTTTAAGTTCATTATGCTTCTGAGTTTTACTTAACAATTATATTTCCCGTTTCCACCTCTCATTCTTATTCTGCCTATGCTACCCTATCGTCAGTAACATTTTCCTGTCCATTTAGCCTTTACTATCTCTATGCATAACAGCTATGCTACTTTCCCCTTTTGCTTTATTTTCCTCTTCAAAAATTCACTGTTTGACTTTTGAGAATTTTTACTATCTACTCATAATTTGTGATGTCTGACCAATTTTCCTTTTAGTTGTTACAGGTTTCAGACTATCTTAGTATTCTTCTTTAGAATATTACATATTCAAGTAGCTTTATAGTTCAAGTTTTGTCTTTCAGGATAAAATCTGTTCAAATTTCACTTTAAAAGAAAAACTCAAAACCTTCTTTATAGTTATTTGACTATGATTTTCAGTACAGCTAACATAATTTATTAGCTTATTTTATTTATCAGTTTTCCCTTTTTAAATACAGAATGTTAGTTACAAACCTCACTTCTGCAGAAATTTGTGAAATATGTTTCTTCATGCCTGTGAAGTACTCAGTTGCTATAGTGATGACTGTGATAGAAAAAGCTACAAGAAAAACAGTAACTCTGTCTTGAGGACATGGTTTCAATAAAGTCTAATAAATGAAATATACAGCTATAGAGTGAAAATATAAAGATAAGAAAAAATATTGAATACTTTTTTTTTTTCTCCTGAAGATCATCCATTTTACACACTTCATGAGACAGCCCTGTAGGGAGAGGAGGTGGCAGGGAGGAAAGCATGCAATTTCACAATTTATATATAGTTGCAAGTTTACAAGGAGGTACGGAATTGAAAAGCAACCTTAATTCTAGAATTTCCTAGATTCTTATGCTTGGGGATATTTTTCTTTAACAAAGTGTTACCGCTGTTCTGGCCCTTTCCAGGATATGCAAGAGGCATAGCCTTCTTTCTGTGATAATTGAAATACTGCTTCCTATCACTTTATATCTGGAAGGTTAGTACCTTTTCTGCTGCACTATTTTTTCTCTGGCCTCCAGTCATAAAGAAAATACCTCTACTGTATATAATCCATGAAGGCCTGGTTGATTTACAATACACTCTACCATCCCCAACTATTTTTTGGTTAACGTATCTCCACTAGCACACATAGAACATTGCTTATGACATTGTCAGTTGTAGCCCAGAGACAGACATTTTGCGTTGTTTATGACAGTTAAAATTAATAGAGTTTGATACAAGTTTCAAAAAGGAATCCAAAGAAGTTTTTGGAACAAAACATACGGAGAAATTTAAGGCCCAATGTCTCTCAGGTAGTATGTCACCATTTTCTGAAGATATTAGTGAATGTGATCCCTAGTTATATTCTTGGTTTAGGCAATGTATATATCTGAATACATTTAAGAATATGTTTAATTGTGCTTACCAAAGTTTTGGTGACTGTTTTCTGCATATAATTAGTGGTTAGCTTACAGCATATTTAATACTATTTTGAAATACAACACATTTACTAAAATAAATTCTGTTTCTAATCCTTGATGAAATTAAATGAAGTAACAGAGCTGCAACAATCATATCATGGAACAATTTCTGCTGTCCAGGCTGCTGAGCCATCTTTATCAATCATGCACGGTTAATTTATGCATATATATATATATATATATATATATATATATATATATAATATACTATATATATAATTTAACTTATTTATAATTATGTATATTTTAAAGAATATAAAACCAAACAATTTTTGCATACCAGTTTTCCATGCTTGATCCAGATGCAATTTTCTCCAAACCTTGTAGAAAGTAAAGAATTAGTATGACATTAGGGCAATGAAAGAGATTACACCCACCTGGAAAATTAAGTTACATTTTGTCATTTTGTAACGTAAAGTAACAAGAATCTGACAGAACAATATAGTAAAAGTGAAATAAAATGCACTATCTTATAATTGGGTTAATTATTTTAGATAAAATCTCCTGTGATATTTCCGGAAGCTGTCAGTAAAGAAATGAAATTCTTGACCTATATAATTTTCAGGGATGTTGTATTGTTACACATTAAAAAACATATTGAATGCAAAAAGATCATTCCATGTGCCTCCTGCCCAAAAAGGTGAATTCTAGAAGAAATCTATAGACTCAGGTTCTGGAGATGACATAGCTGTCAGTTACGAGTTTGCCTTTAAGAAAAAGTACATGGCTGGTAGAAATGTTATCTGATTTCACCAAAGCCTATCAAATGCTATCGTTTGGGATTTGTACATGAAAGGTTTTTTGAGTAGGTTAACACTGATGGCAATGACTTCTCAAGACAGACCCACTGCAGGACAGACTGTGTGACTTAGACAACTATAAAAGCAAATAGTAAACAGCAGACTTAGTTTTGTTACAGAAATTTTATTTAAGTGAAGGTGGGACCTGCTACTTCCCAGTTTTCATATCTAGTGCTTTTCAGTGTAACGATATGATTTCTTGAATTAGATTATTGCCTGTTATTAAATCTGGGGTTATACTATTAAAGAATCAACAGTTGGATTTCTTTTTCTTTTATTTTTTCTATAATAACTGCTTAAGAAAACGAGATCAAGGCTCCTCAGAAGTATTGCAATGAATTAGCATTGCTCTCCAGGAGACGAAGAACCATCCTACTCTTGCTATGAGAAGGGAAATGTCCAAGACAGGAGAAAATGCCTTGGAACCTTAACTTACTCTGTAGCTACTAGATGGAAGTAAGGGAGTTGGGAAACAGCTGCCATTGTTGGGAAGGATCATGCTTCTCTCTGCTTTCTTCATCAGAAGGTCAGCTTAGGTAGCCCAAGCTTACACAGTTCCTAGGCAACAGAGAGAAATCTGTTCTTGTTGTCTGATACAAGGAAGCTGGCAGTTTTGCTGCCCCAGCAGACTGTTCCCAAGGCAACTGTCTCATTAACCCAAGCTTGGACCTGGCCTTGATGCCTCCTAAAGGCAAAGTTGGCTTACATCATAGAATGGTTTGGGATGGAAGGGACCTTCAAGATCGTCTAGTTCCAACCCCCCTGCCATGGGCAGGGACACCTTCCACTAGACCAAAACCTCACTTTAAACATTTTTACTAAGAGATAGTGTAACTGGTTTCAGTATTTTTTTAATTTTTTTTTTGTTTGTTTCTCAACAGTAGAATGGAACAAAAGCCCAGAGACAGACCTTCATTCATTTTAGAAAAATCCAGGTATCTAAATCTTTATACAATATATAGAGAGCACATATTATCATCTTACAGTTTATGTTATTCTTAGTCTCTGATAATCAACGAACATAAGCTAGGTATGAATTATTAAATTCAAACCTCTTGTGTTTGAACTGGGTTTTTTCCAGAGAATGGATTTTTTTTTTTTTTTTTTTTTTTTTTTTTTGAAACAAGGATGTTAACATCTAATTTCCTTAACTGTTCTAACTTCCAGGCTATTGAATCTGTTCTTTCTCAAGTATTGGGTATTTAATTATTCATACCTAATGAAACAGTTTCAGCAGCACAGACGGGTATCATTCAATCTAGTTGTTCACTAACCTGGATATTAGAGAACATATGGCATATAGGAGACACATTTTCATCAGTTTCATTATATCCAAGTAAACAAAACAGAAACTTGTACCTGTATTTGTCTTGCCGTTTAATAACTAATATGTTAGATATTCTGAAGAGGGCACTTGCGTCCTTCAGGTTCTGAAATTACCTCAATATTTTTGCAATAAAAAGAGAATTTTTTGAAAACTCAGAATTATCTGTTGGACAAAGAAAATCATGTCTTTCTGATTTGTGCTTGTAACCAAGTTCTCATTTATTCTGTAGGGGACAGAGATGGACCTTAATGGTCTATAATGTTTCTATTAAAATTTTGGTGTGCCAAACATACTGCAGCTCATGTGATATAGTTGTAAGTCCATAGTCATCCCAACTTTTCATGCAAGAAGACCCAGCTTTTCTACTAAACTTCACAAACCTGAGGGGAAAAAAATCCAGTGTTCATATTTTTAAAGACTGTGACAGATTAAGATAATAGACCCATATAATTATCATCCTATGGCAGCATAAGTTAGTGAGATATTTTAAAAAAACTTAACCACTCAGTATTCCATTTTTAAGGTTCTAACAGCTGTAAATAATACGGCTAAAGATCATACAATATGGTGGAAAAACATGCCACCCAATAAGGTAGAGAAGAAAACTACAGAGAATGTCAGATATTTATTGCCACCTCCTCATCATACCTGAATCATTCTGCATTGTAGAGTTGTGGGTTTGGGATTTGTACTTTTAATTTCTATGTGACAAATGTTATTTTAATAAAATATTAACCATGACATGAAAAATCTGCAGGCAGTTGGCAATAGTCAGTGAGAATTTGTGAGAAGGTTGAAAAATGCAGTCTATTATTCTCCTGCTCAGGTAAAGCCTTGTGAAAAGCTTTTTGAACACAATACACCTGGGAGGGAAAAGGGATGTGAGCTGGTAAGTGGCAGCCTGAAGTATAAACTATTGATACTCAAATATATATAAGTAGAGCAGGCTCAGCTGTGCCACTAGTACAGAGCTAAATCGGAGTGGCAAACACACAATATAAAGTATATGAGTCTGAAGTCTAAAATGAAAGAATTTTAGAACATGCCCACATTTCTATTAGTGCTTTAGAGTAAGGGCAATGGGAGGATTACCATGTTGCAACAACAGCAGTTCATTTTTTGCCAATTCCTCTGCAGTGCAAATAATAAGAATGTCATGGCAGGAATTTGTTGTACCACCAAAATGATTTTCCAAACCTACAACAACAAAATGGAATCATGGAATCATAGGATGGTTTTGGTTGGAAGGAACCTTAAAGATCACCCATTTCCAACTGCCCTGCCACGGGCAGGGACACCCTCCACTAGACCTGGTTGCTCAAAGCCTCATCCAGCCTGGCCTTGAAGACAGCCAGGGATGGGGCACCCACAGCTTCTCTGGGCAACCTGTTCCAGTGTCTCACCAGTTGCTCCATGAAGGAAAACAAGACAAAGTAAGAGGAGGCAGGGATCAGTCTCTAGCAGCATGATCTTCAGACATGCACTGGCTTCATCTGTATGTGTTCACAGGCTGAACTGGGCTAAAATTTTCCTGTTAAACATTTAGCAGATGAAAAAGCAGCAAAAGTTCAAAGGGCCTGTGGAAGATTTATAGTTTTCCAAACACTGTGTGGTTGATTACTCATTTCAGTGGTGAAAAGTGTGAGGAGATTCCAAAACATGTTTTTATTTAAAGATTGAATTTGGTTGAAACTGGTTTTGGTGGAGCCTCGTACTGGTTTTAGTCAGGAAAGAGTTATTTTTCTTTACAGTGGCTGGTATGAAGCTACGCTTCTGAATTTCCCCTGAGAAAAGTACTGATAACATGTCTTTTAAGCTGTTGGAGGAAAGGGACAACCATGTTTACTGGACTGTGTGGAATCAGTGGCCTGGCACATCAGAGCCACAGGACTACAGAGCACTAGTGGACACGGGTGCACAGTGTACCCTCACAGCATCAAGCTATAGGGGGGTACAGCCCATCAGCATTTCTGTTGTGACTGGGGACTCTCAACAACTGACTGTGCTGGAGGCTGAAATAAGCGTGACTGGGAAGGACTGGCAAAAGCACCCCGTTGTGACTGGCCCAGATGCCCCATGCATCCTTGGCACAGACTACCTTAAGAGAGGGTAATTTAAAGACCTGAAAGGGTACCGATGGGCTTTTGGGATAGCTGCTATAGAGACTGATGAAACTGAACAGCTGTCCATCTTGCCTGGTCTCTCACAGGACCCTTCTGTTGTGGGATTGTTAAAGGTTGCAGACCAACAGGTGCCAATTGCCACTACAACAGTGCACCGGCGACAGTATTGCACTAACAGAGACTCTTGGCTTCCCATCCAGAAGCTGATTCGTCAGCTGGAGAGCCAAGGGGTGATCAGCAAAACCCACTTACCCTTTAACAGCCCCATCTGGCCAGTGTGTAAGTCTGATGGGGAATGGAGACTGACAGTGGACTATCGTGGCCTGAATGAAGTCACGCCACCACTGAGTGCTGCTGTGCCAGACATGCTGGAACTCCAATACGAGCTGGAGTCAAAGGCAGCCAAGTGGTACACCGTGACTGACATTGCTAATGCCTTTTTCTCCATTCCTTTGGCAGCAGAGTGCAGGCCACAGTTTGCTTTCACTTGAAGGGCATCCAATACACCTAGAATCAACTGCCTCAGGGGTGGAAGCACAGTCCTACCATCTGCTATGGACTAATCCAGACCACACTGGAACAGGGTGCAGCACCAGAACACCTGCAGTACATTGATGACATCATTGTATGGGGCGACACAGTGGTTTTTGAGAAAGGGAAGATCATGCAAATCCTCCTGAAAGCCGGTTTTGCCATAAAACAAGGTAAGGTTAAGGAACTTGCACGAGAGATCCAGTTCCTAGGAGTAAAATGGCAAGATGGACGTTGCCAGATCCCAATGAACATGATCAACAAAATAACAACTGTGTCCTCAGCAATGAGCAAAAAAGAAACACAAGCTTTCCTAGGTGTTGTGGGTTTCTGGTGAATGCATATTCCAAATTACAGCCAAATTGTAATCCTTCTTTACTAAGTGACTCGTAAGAAAAATTATTTCAAGTAGGGCCCTGAGCAGCAACAAGACTTTGAAGAGATCAAGCAGGAGACTGTGCATGCAGTAGCCCTTGGACTAGTTCGGACAGGACCAGATGTAAAGAATGTGCTCTACACCACAGCTGGGGAGAAGCACCCTACCTGGAGTCTCTGGCAGAAAGATCCAGGAGAGACCCAAGGTCGACTCCTAGGATTTTGGAGCTGGGAATACAGAGGATCCAACGCCCACTACATGCCAACCGAAAAAGAGATACTGTCAGCTTATGAGGGAATCCGATCTGTCTCAGAAGTGGTTGGAACTGAAGCACAGCTCCTCCTGGCACCTCGACTGCCAGTGCTGAGTTGGATGTTCAAAGGCAGAGTCTCTTCCACTTATCATGCCACCAATACCACATGGAGCAAATGTATCACCCTGATCACACAACGAGCTCGCATAGGAAACCCCAGTCACCCAAGAGTCTTGAAAGTGATCATGGGCTGACCAGAAGGCAAAGACTTTAGAATGTCATCAGAGGAGGAGGTGACACGGGCTGAAGAAACCGCTTTCTACAACCAGTTACTAGAAAATGAGAAGCAATATGCCCTGACGGGTCCTGCCGCATTGTAGGGAAACATCGGAGGTGGAAAGCCGCTGTGTGGAGTCCCACAAGGCAAGTTGCAGAGACTGCAGAAGGCCAAGGTGAACCAAGTCAGTTTGCAGAGGTAAAGGCCATCCAGCTGGCTTTGGACATTGTTAAATGAGAGAAATGGCCAGTGATTTACCTCTACACTGACCCATGGATTGTGGCAAATGCACTGTGGGGGTGGCTACAGCAATGAAAGAAGAGCAAGTGGTAGCGCCGAGGCAAACCCATCTGGGCTGCCACGCTATGGCAGGACATTGTTTCCCGTCTAGACAACCTGGTTGTCAAGGTGCGTCACATCGATGCCCACATGTCCAAAAGCTGGGCTACTGAAGAACACCAGCACAATCAGCAGGTAGACCAGGCTGCTAAGATTGCAGTGGCTCAGGTAGATCTGGACTGGCAACATAAAGGTGAGCTGTTTATGGCTACGTGGACCCATGACACTCTGGGCAACAAGGGGAGAGATGCCACGTACAGATGTGCTCATGACTGAGGGGTGGACTTGGCCACAGACACAATTGCTCAGGTTATTCATGAATGCGAGACACGTGCTGTCATCAAACAATCCAAGAGGGTAAAGCCTTTTGGTGTGGGGGGCATTGCTGAAATATAAGTATATGCAGGCCTGGCAGGTTGACTACATCACCCTCCCCAAAACCCACCAGGGCAAGTGTCATGTTCTCACAATGGTGGAGGCAACCATGGGAGAGATAGAAACATATCCGGTGTCCCATGCCACTGCCTGAAATACCATCTTGGGCCTTGAAAGGCAAGTCCTGTGGCAACATGGCACCCCAGAAAGGATTGAATCAGACAATGGGACTCATTTCCGAAACAGCCTCATAGACACTTGAGCTGAAGAACACGGAACTGAGTGGATGTATCACATCCTCTACCATGCACCTGTCTCAGAGAAGGTCAAGCAGTGCAATGATCCTGTGTTATCTAGTCTAGTTGATCCTGCTCTGGCAGAGGGGTTGGACTAGATGATATCTAGAGATCCCTTCCAACCCCTAACACACCGTGAATCTGTAAATCTGTGAACGGGCTGTTAAAGACCACCCAGAGAGCAATGGGGGGGTGGAACACTCAAGAATTGGGATGCCATCTTGGCAAAGGCCACTTGGCTAGTTAATATCAGGGGATCCATCAATCGAGCTGGCCCTGCACACTCAAACCTTCTACGGACTGTAAAAGGAGATAAGGTCCCTGTACTACATGCCGAAACTATGCTGGGAAAAACAGTTTGGATTACTCCCACCTTGGGCAAAGGCAAACCTATCCGTGGGGTTGCTTTTGCTCAAGGACCTGGGTGTACTTGGTGGGTGATGAGAGAAGATGAGCAACTCTGCTCTGTGCCTCAGGGGGATTTGATTCTGGGAGAAAATAACCCATAAATTACAGTGCTAAACAACAACAATATGTAACATTTAAAATACTGAATATATTTTAATGTGCAAATTTAAGATGCCTGAGATTTATTTCTTTAACACCAGAAAAAGCATTGCCAAAAGCAATGAACTATACTGGAAAGTATGAAAACAGAAAGTACTACAGAATGTATATGCAACCTGAAGCTAAAACAAAAGAGGTAACACCAGCACTAATATCAGATACAAAAATACTCAGTAAATGGACATCATTATAGGGGTTCTTTAAAAAAAAAAAAAAGGCTCATTTATGGCTTGAGGATGGAAATGTTTCAAATAATAAGCATGATTGCCACTGTGCTTCTACCTGGTCTTGTAGTTAAACAAATGTTCTTTGCAGAAGGCCAGCCAATTAACACCTATATCTGTAACTAAGCTACAATTTGCAACCAATAGATCAGTGACCTGCTTGAATTCAGTTCCTCTTCAAAGCTAGCTATGAGTAATCCTAACAACAATGATTTATAAAAATATTAGATAATGTGGGACTGAAGTAGATTTAAAAATGCAAAATAAAACATTCTTCTAAAAAAATTACTGAAGCCTCAATATTTACAGTTTACAACAGCTGGCAGAGAGATGTGCCATGCTCTGCTGGATACCAAATGTTTGTAGTCTACAGAGATGAGTGAAGCAGAAGATTCACATGGGCATGACAGTAAGTTACAGGCTGAAACATGTGAGGTATTACAAGGAAATGGACACTACATAGAAAGGCAAAGTTAAAAATAAACCACAGTGACGCTAATATGTATGGATACTCACAGAGGGCCAATTATGTTTCCACATTCTGGGACTATTATTTGGAGACCTGTGAATCTTTTACATGGTAAACACTTTTTATGGAAAAGGTCAACGATCCAAGAATTAGTATATGAAAGAGCAGATACTCATCTCAACTTCAGCTGAAAATGCCTTATATCATGCTGCTTAGAAGAAACGGTGCTCTGTCTGACCTTGACCCTAAATTTCAGGCTGACATCCTTGCCTGGCTTGGCCTGACCTGGTCCCCACAGCCCTGCCCAGCCATCCTGGGACTGTGTCTAACTCTGATCCTTATATCCACCTGGGGGCCCATGTCCCAGCCCAGCCTTAGCCCATCCCTGTCTTCAGGCAGGTGCCTGATGCCCAGGTTGGAGCTGCACTGATGCATCTCAGCTGCCCTGCTCCTGGCCAGAGTGGTGGGACAGGCTCTGGCTTCCAGGCCCTGCCCTGACAGACCCCTGGGGAGACCCTGCCAATCCCAGCCCTGATCCCAGGGAGCCATCAGCCCCCACAGCACCCTGGCAGCAATGTAAACTGCAGACAGGTGCATCCTAGGGCGGTGACATAAGCTGTACATTCTCCTGAAGTATTTTCATAACTCATCTAATGGCATGACAATAAATTTGTATTTAATGTAAAGAGGAGGTGTGTGTTGCCACCTTATTTCCAAGCCCCAAATACAATATGGTCTTAGCAAAAGAGGCTTAGGGTTTGCACTGGTTTAAAACCAGCTGTCCATACTATTTACTGTCAGAAAGTTTCTATAGACAAGGGACTGACAGAGAGAGAACATTGTTGGTTGTGTGTTTACTGTGCAACAACAGTTTCTGGTCATATCTGGGTTTATGATAAATGTACAGCTAAATCACAGGCCAACAGAAACCATGAAGAAACACAGAAAAGTGTCCCTAAGTACAATAGGTATCACCAAGACATTAGTGCAGTGATATGTGAATACAATATTGATCAAGGAATTGTTTTCTACCTAAGTAAACTTTGAACAGATTATATCTTGTGTGTTATGACATAGGCTAAACAGCAAAGAGTATTTCAGAATGTAGTAATGCTTTTACATCTTCGGTGGAAAGTTTATGGCCACCTTGCAGACTTCAAGGCATCAGAAATCAAACTCCCAAACTGGTCTGATCACAAGAAACAATTTCTACAAGCTATTGTCTCCCACCGAAGAGGCAATGAGTCTAGGGCTTACTCTGTGATTGATTCCACCACTGTCAATCCACATTGCATCTGCACCAGTGGTGTCCACTTCCATCAGGCACCATGCAAATATAGAGGTGGGAGATCTTCTGGAAGACCTCCTCTCCACACAACAGGTACTGTATTATAGGTGGCACCCAGGTGTACAACTTCAGTACTGCGAAGGTGGAAGTGAAACTACTTTGCATGTGTCAGGGGCACCATTTGAATGTGTGCTTCAGGACATTGACTACAGACTGAGTACAAATTTACACAGTTAAAGAGCTCTTGTACACTGAATTATTAATGTGTGCACACACAAACATACTTCAGACCTAGGAGACTGAAGAGGGCAAATGTGGGAAATGTATCTGCAGGCATGAATGTGAGTTATATCTTGGTGCTAATTGTATATACAAAAGAGTTTACTGCAATAAATTTCAAAGACACTTTTGCCAGTCAAAACTGATTTAATGAAACTGTAGGGTTTTTTTCCTCTGTAGAATCATGCAAATGTTAAAAAAGTTAGCATGAAGCATAATAGAAACTCCTGAGTTTTAAACACTTGCAGTTTCATTCTGAAAATTCCAAATAACATAGTTAATTTATTCATCCGTCTGATAATTCTTACGGTATGCATTTATAACATGACAGAACATCTGAAAATATACTGTAGGACAAAGCAGAATAGATGAGTTCCCTCGTCTCAGATTTCCTCTCATTTTTTCTGCTTAACAGGGGGACCTGAGATTCCTCTTGCCTGCTTCTCAAAGTACCTAACAGAGGTACTGAATGAAATTTAATTTTAATCAAAAATATGATAGAATACATTAATTTCCTAAATGTCCCTTATTGGACAAATTACACCCTTGCAGTAAAATAAATTCTAAATTAACATTTTTCTTTCTTCAGTTGTACTTCTAATTTTTCCAATGGCATGGGTCAGAGAGAAATTAACAATGTCCTTTAATTTTAATGTCAAGTGGTATTTCAATTAACTGAGCAACACAGAGGCTATGAGCTGATCCTTTTTGAACTTTAATAATTTGTGGAATCAGTTCCTATCTGTTGCATAGTTCAATTGATTGCACTGTTATTGTGAAAACTTCCTCCTTGGTTGAATAAGGAGATTTGCTGCAGGGCTCTCAGTTATCCTGCAACATGGATACAATGCTGCATTTCTAATGTGCAACCTCTTACTATGATAGTGTGTGCATGTGTACGTGTAGTGTGGGCAGTTACTGTCATTAACAAGCTAAAGCACCTCTGATTTACCCAGTATACTTGTTCCTGGACAGGTCACAACTTCAGATGTAGCCATGCAGCTTCTGATTACCTTCTGACAGATCCAGTTTCTTCCTAAACCTCTAATTAAGTACCCAAGTTCTTTATTGTGTCTAGACCAGTGAAACAGTTAAGATCTTTATTGTTGTTGCCTGATATTCCAGATTCTCTAAATAAAACCAACAAAACTACTATAATTTTAGGAAGTGTCTCCACTACTGCACACAGAAAATGCAGGCAATGGATCAACAGCACTTATTGTCACCTTGGTCAGCAAGACAGAGACCAAGTTTGTAGCACAAACCCATTCAAGCGTTAACACAGTGTATTTTCATCCATCAGCAGCCAAATAGCCCACAGGGCTGCAATGGTAACCTTCAACATATCCAAGCTATGTAGAGTGGGCTGGGCTTCCTCAAGAGGCTACTAGATGATTAGACCCCAGACCAGGCAAAATATATCTGCACATAAAAAAAGACACTCTGTAATCTAAATCAGCCTACATCATTCAAAAAGGGAAAAGAAATTTCAAATCTGTTTTGAATTAATTTTGTTTCCATAGCTGTAAAACAATACGCAAGTGAGCTGCTGAGGATACTGACTACGGCTAGTACAGGTCCTTACACAGGGACATTGGGACTGGACAGAGTCTTGACAACACCCAAAATAATTAAGAGATAAGTTCTACAAACTAAAATTAACTCTAATTATCTCTCTTTTTGGTCTATTTTGGCCTTCTTATTTTCACAGAATATTACTACAGAAGCACAGCAGTTCTGAAAGTATAGTGTTCACCAATAAACTGAAAATTAGCACTATTTTTTAAGATTAGGTTCTTTGACACAGTTTGGTTAAACAGAGATATCTCTACATTCTGGTATGTAATTTGATATTTGTATGCAAGAACATTAAATTAATTAAACATTTGTTAAACTGTGATGAGAAAGCCCTTCTTGGCCAATTACAACTGAATTTCCATTATTCTTTCTATTCTCAATTTCTTTTTTTCTGCCAAAATTTTTGAGGTGAATAGCAGAGACCTTTTCTTTACATCAAGTTTTAATAGATAGCTCATTCTCAGTCTTGAATAAGATCTACTGACACTTCTAGGTGCCGTAACCAAAACTCCAGCCTTGAAGTTATGAGTGAGTGAGGTGACTGACCCCCAGAACACAATTTGGAGCCTGTAGTTCAGCTACTGGAATCAGGTTAGTGTGCACTGAAAGAAATAACTGCCTTGGAAAGATGATCTGAAAAATTCACCAGTGAGGAACAACCTGAAACTACTTAATAAAGAAAAAGATGAGCATTTAACTCAAATATCGGTCTTTTCAGGGCCTTAGTGCTTGAATAAGACTTGAAGAAAGTGTCTTCTTCCTGGGAGTGGAGGGTATCAGTAAGCAAGTTTTTTAAATACTAACTTCTTCTCTAAAGGTACTGAGTTATGATGCTAACTATCCTCTGTAGTATTTAGAATACCTCTCACTGTTATCAAAGCTTAAGTGAAATTTAATCTCTAAAAAACACGAACTCCCATCTGCCTTGTAAGAAAGGCTAAAATGAAAAGTTCATTTGAAATTCAGTTGAAATTACAGAAATACAATTCAATTGAAATTACAGAAACAAATATAAGGTTTGTGGGACTAGAGTAGTATACACAAAAAAAGGAAAATATTTTTTGACTTAGTGGTTTTGACTATTTTTTAAATTCTAAGAATATAAATCTGAAATGTATAAAAAAACCCTAGAGGACCAGCCCAGTCCTCCCTTTTCTTAAATAATTGGCTGATAGGTAAATTCATACTTCTGAGTCTCAGTACAGCCATCAGTCTTTCTTCTGGCATACTGACTCTTCTGTTACTTGCTGTGCAGTAGCCCTGCTTGAACAGGAAGCAGGAACATTATTCTACATCCATTTCATCTTTCCTATAAATGGATGGTTAGGCACTGCCCTTTGTCTGAGAAACTGTTTTTGCATCACCCTTATCATCAAATAGATGTGGTAAGAGCCCTGTTTATGTGGGAGTACACTCTAACCACTTGGTACATACAGAAAAGCAGAACTACTACCAAAAAGTGTAAGACAGACACAAGAATCTTTGAGGAACATTTTTCATGTAACATTTTTTTAAGCATACTAGGGAAATGTTTAGCTGATGACACTTTCAGAGTATTTAGAAAATTCTGCACCTGATGGACACTACCAGGCACACCTGCTTTGCAGCAGAATTTTTAAGCAGAGGACTATTCTCACTGTAGCTATGTTCTAGTGCTATTTTAGCTACTGACTTCATTCTTTACTAAGATTTGATGTTAATCATATACCATAATCTCCCTGTTGCCACAGGGAAATTAAAAGTGATGTAGCCACAGAACTATGATCCACACACCTACAACAGCCAAGGCCCTGTGTCCTGCAGACCACACTACAGGTTCAGGAAGGCAGGGCACTCACTCTTGCTGGTGGAGGAGTCTCAGTCCCGGCTGTTGACCTGGACTTTATGCATTGCATTTCCACCTGGAGTCAGACTTCAACACATTGCTGGATGTCTATGGATGTGTCTCATTCAAGACGCTACTGTTTTCCCTGCTTCTTACTTGTTAATTTAGGTTGTCATTGTAAGATGCCAATAACAATGCTAGTCCCACCATTACTGAAATATCACAATAAATCTCTCTAACACTGGAAAGATGGTATTGTGTTATTAATGGCTGGGGATATGGGGGATATTTCCTCCTAATGTGTTCACCCAAACTCTATCCTAGCTACACATTTATACACTGCTTATCATACAGAATCATTGCATTTCTTAGAATGATTATACATAATCATTATCTTTCCAGGAACTAATTATCATATTAATTTCTCTCCTGTGCAAATCTACATTCCATGAGGAAGAGTCTCCAGGGTTCTTTAGATGGTCTTCGGCAGCTTGTAGTGGTCTTCCCATAATGCCTGCTGGTTGAACTTAAAGTTCTCCTTCCATATAAGGTGACAATTTGGCCTTCAATATTCCCTTTGTTCTTTGGAGAGGCACATCTCCTTTGGTTTCTTCCCATATCCTGTTACTTAGTTCCTCTTTGATATTCTTGGTCGACTTCTTGTTTTGCTTAGTTAGCAAAGCTCATCTGCTATTTACAATACTTAATTTTCCTCATGCTTATTCATTACCTTCTATAAATTTTCAGGGTTAGGATTTTCCACACCACCACCCCAGATGAGTCTCTGTGACTTGCTCTATATCAAAGGTCAATTGTTACTTGAGTTACCACGAGTTTCCTATCTCCTACCACAAATATGTTATACAGATATAAAGTAGTTAAGAGTTCATCTGTGGGTTTAGTTTTGCATTTGCTTTTTTATTTTAATTTTTATTTTTTCCCCTGATATATACCTAAACCATTAGAACATGGAAGATGTAGTCCACAGCTTTTGGGAAAACCTCACTTCATTAAGGTTATTGTTATTTTCCTTGCTTTCCCAACACATACCAGCATCATCTAATGACTTAAACCTAGATAGACATGCTGAAGGTCCCACCTGCATAAGCAGTGCTTTAAGGGCGACATCACCCTGCTACAGATCGTTATTACCAATATCAACTTTATAAGATTCAGCTGAAAAGCTCAAAGTCTAATCCAAAATACTGGGAAAGGATACACAATCCAGTTCTCCCCAGGCCACAAGTATTTTGAACAGTGGAGGTGGTAGGGGTCAGTAAAGCCACTTTGAAATGAAAGTTTCTAAATTTTTTCCAAGTTTCACATGCATTCCAAGATTTAAAACTCTGCATAAAATTAGGTTTGAAAGTACTCATTTTTATTCAGAATGAGGATAAATTTTGATTGTAGCAGTTCAGTAAAATAGGTATTCTGTGTTCCCATCATCCCTCTAGCTAATTTAGTGCACATCATAGATAGATATTCCAGCTGACCTATTTTTTAAAATCTATCACATGAAGATGAAACAATTCCCAGGTGTCCAACTTGGTACTCTGACACACACAACCATTTTTTTTTTTTTTTAATTTTAATCTAAAATGAATTTTAGATGGCTGAGATTGCATACCCCTGCTTTATCTCAAAAAGAAGGTGTCTTTTTAAGCTGCTGGCAATATTTACATCTATGTAACTGAGATATTTATTTATTTATTGAATGGAAGGAATGCAATATAACACTAGATAAATGTTTTCAGAGATGTGGATAAAACCTAAACATACAAGAATGAAGGCTTAAGATATTTTCACCAACAAACCTGTTCCTTCCAAAAGTTTCTGTCTAATGGCTAGGATACTGGAACTTCAAAGTTTATAGATTATTTTTAAAGTATTATAAAATTTCTCATAAAGGAATGTTCATCACCAAATCTTAAAGTCAGAAGCCACCAAAATACATCTATTTTCTTCAATTGTTAAATTGTCACATTCTTGTAGCATGGGAAGCTAAAAAGAAGAGACCTACTAGCTAAAAAGTTTCAACATTGGTTTCTGTTCTTGACTTGGACTGATTTGTTAAATATAATTTAAAACCTTGGAACAAACTTCAGCCTGCTGCTATTTCTCCTCCTGTTGTTTGTATTAAACAAGTTAGCTTTTCTGAAGCTCTATCTAAAGGTGGTTTTTTGTCTGATCTTGGCTCCTCTGGGTTTTTCTCTTCTCATGTCTTTAAGGCCCTAGTAAATTCAGTTGAGCAAACATTAAAAGCAATAAGATTTTTTTTCAAATAGTCCTTAGTGTAGACAAAAGTATGATTTCTGTGACATTCCTACTACTACAACTAATTTAATACTTAGTCTTCTATTGGACTATGTTTAAAAATAAAGCTTACAGTTTGAAGGCTTGTTTTTTATTTCTTATTTTCTGCTCTTTCCCAAGGCTGCCTTCAGCAGGATCATTCTTGGGAAAAACAAAATGAGCAAGATTTACCCTCATCATTGGCATTTAACCTTCAATGATGTAAATCAATAAAAAGCAGATTGATATCACAGAATTAAAGAAAATATAAGAACTATACTAAGAGAGAGATTGGCTGATCTAGTCTGGTTTTTTTGATCTGCACCTTTCTAATTGCTGGGTTTCCTTTCTTGCCCGTGTACATAGGATACGTGGGATTTGTTTGTTAAGAACATTTTTGCCCTGTGACTTAACCAGGATCTTCTGAATCCCATAAATCCTGAAACCTGGAGTTTGCAGTAGCTTCCCACTGTCTGTGACTGCTCAGTGGATCTGTCCACATTTATTCAACAATGTGTTTCTCATTGCACCTTGTGAGTTTTATGAAGCATACATGAGGGGATTTCCTTGTATAGAACCTCAAACTCCTGTATAGTTGTTAGGTCTGGAAATATTCATATATGCACTGTTTTGGGAACAACTTGGACATCAGGAAATACAGTACTTAATATTGTTTATATAATATTTATATTAATATATTTATATATTTATATTTATATTTATTTATATAATATTTACTAAAAGAGTCACCTTTACAAATACCTATGGTGTCAGCCATAGGTCTATAAAGACTTTTAGACTGCAGTATCATGACCTGAGAAAAGTCTAATAGGAAAAAATGTTTAAAAAAATGATTTGGGGGATCTTTTTGCAAAGAAAAAGACCATCAGTGTCTTCATTCCTCTAAATGAATCAGACAAACTTTTGGATAAGGGGGAGTGAATCCACAGGACTCATAGGTGTACAAATTGCTAAGTTTGTATAGAAAGAAGATAGTTTTCTACTTACCTGTGCAGATCAGTCTTAGTCAAAACGAAATCAGCATCCTAGCACACTTACATTCGTACAAAGAATGTTGAGATAATAAGGTGAACCCAACAGCAAGACAAAAAGAATTTATAATTGATAACTGGAGAAAATAAGAGTTATTTAGCAGTTATTAGTAATCATATAATAAAACCAATAAAAGAGTAAATTGAGGTACAAGCCATTTTTACAGAGAGAAAGAAGTTTCACTCACAGACCTAAAACTGACATGCATTCTTTGTACCTTAGAGGTTCAAATATGGAACTATATTGTGAGGTTTTACTCACATATTACTTAAGGAAGCTCTCATAAATAGCAAAAGAAGAGTAAGATAATATAGTGTTACATATTTATATTTTGGTAAAATTCTTGTACTTGCAAAGAAAAAAAAAAAGGAAAGAGAAATAAAGCACTTCAATCTGACTGTTCCATTTCTATGTTTTTTTGAAAGGCAGTGCTTTATCTCAAGGGCTTATTGGATTTTCACTAAAGCATTAAAAATTCAGTTAAGAAATTGACATCCTCGTCTCTAAATTGCAGAGTCATGGATTTGATGGGTGGACCACTACGTGGATAAGAAATTGGCTGGATGGTCATACAAGAGTTGCAGTCAATTGTTTGTTATCCAAGTGAAGATAAGTGACAAGTGCTGTTCCTCAGGGGTCGGTGTTGGAATCAGCACTGTTCAACATCTTTGTCAGCGACATGGGCAGTGAGATTGAGTGCACTCTCAGCAAGTTTGCCAATGACACCAAGCTGTGTGGTGCAGTCGACATATGGGAGGGAAGGGATGACATCCAGAGGGACCTTGACAGGCTTGAGACGTAAGCCCATGTGAAGCTCATCAATTTCACCAATGCTAAGTGCAAGGTTCTACACATAGGTCCCAAGCACAAGTACAGGCTGGGTGGAGAATGGATCAAGAGCAGCCCTGAGGAGAAGGACATGGGGGTACTGGTGGATGAAAAGTTGGACGTGAGCTGGCAGTGTGCGCTGACAGCCCAGAATGCCAACCATATACTGGGCTGTATACAGAGAAGTGTGGATAGCAGGTCAAGGGAGGTGATTCTCCCCCTTTACTCTGCTCTCTTGAAACCCCACCTGGAATACTGCATCCAGCTTTGGGGCCCTTAACATAAGAAGGACACGAACCTGTTGGAGTGAGTGCAGAGGAGGTCCACAAAGATGATCAGAGGGCTGGAGCACCTCTCTGGTGAGGAAAGGCTGGGACAGTTGGGGTGGTTCAGCCTGGAGAAAAAGTGGCTCTGGGGAGTCCTTCTAGCTTCATTCCAGTAGCTGAAGGGGCCAACAAGAAAGATGGAGGGGGACTTTTTACAATGGCCTATAGTGATAAGCAAAATGGTAATGGGTTTGAAATGAAACAGAGTAGACTTAGATTAGTTAGAAGGAAGAAATTTCTCACAGAGAGGGTGATGAGGCACTGGAACAGGTTGCCTAGATAACTTGTGGGTGTTCCATCTCTGGCTGTCTTCAAGGCCAGACTGGATGAGGCTTTGAGTAATCTGGTCTTGTGGAAGTCGTCCCTGCCCATGGCAGGGGGACTGGAACTAGATGATATTTAAGGTCCCTTCCAACACAAACCATTTTATGATTCTTCAGTGTATTGTTGCTTTTTAAGGGTATTATTATTAAAATTGTACAAAAATAATTCCCTAAAATCCCCAACTTAAATAAAACAGCATATCTGACAACATGAAAGCTACAGTTATATTCATTGGTATACCCATAAAATAGTATTTTACATAGATGAACCATATAGAAGAGGAAACCGGCAAAGAAAGGCAAGCCTGCCCAGTATCACACATTAGGTCACCCAAAGTCCAGTGTGTTTTCTCAGTATGTCTTCCACTGTGTCAACTTGCAAGTGAATTTTTTAAACAAAGATATGTATCCTGCTTTAAGACTTTTTTCAAATAGGATAGATACAAATCCTCATGAGACAGGAGATGAGACAGTGGAGACTTACTCAGTTCTGATTGCTACTCAGCTCAGAAACTTAGTTGTCTGACAACCCAGTGTAGTGGTTTAGCAACCTGAATGAAGGAGCAGTTGGGCAATGTAGCACATCAAGCCTCCTGAATCATGAGCTGCACGTGACCTGGGTTGCTTTCGTAGTGGACCTAAGGTCACTTCAAGTTGTTTCAACAGCACAGGGTTTTTCAAGAAATCTGTTACAGAGAACATGAGACATTGGACCTGGGCATAATCCTTTAGGTAAAATCTTGAGAAGTCTGCATACAAACCATGAAGGGATGTTCTCAGAGATTTGAGTTGTCTAGATAAATGGTATTAAATAGGACTATTATTTGACTTTTATTCTTAAGCATTCTTTTGGGCACAGTTCTTACTGTATAGGGTTGGTATTTTACCTTGATTCTTGACTGTTCTTGCACTCAGAACCTACCTGTACTTCCACCTATCTAGTCGGTTGAAGTTAGTTTTTCACTTATCGGCCTCATTTTACTTCCAGTATTTGGACATTCCTGGTTATAGGTAGGATTAATTTCAATAGAGGAATTGAATTACTCAAAGTACTGGAAGTACTTTCACTTAGATTAAAGTACTATCACTTGCACTCATGGTTAGGGTAACACTCCTAGAATGAGTGCTGGAACTGAGAAAAAGCCCATGTTTGAAGCATTTTATTTCTTGATCAAGCAATTGAATAACGATTTTAGTATGCATAAGCTTTTATTAATTTTTATTGTAATTTTTAATTATTCTAGTATTTAATCAAAATGTGTCTTTGATTCTGGTAGGTTTCACTAGAGATGAAAGATGTACATCCTCATATACATTAGATCTTGTTAAGCATATGACATGTCTTTCATTCAATTATATTAATGTGTTCAAAATGGAAAAATAAAAGAAAATATTGCTCTGTGTGTGTGTGTACTTTTAACTCTGAAATAGCTGTGGTGAAGAATACATTCACTTCCTCTTTCTCTATGTGCAACTCCAACAACAGTAAATGCTAAACCAATTTATGATAAACATCCATTTTACTGCTAAGCACTGGTAAAGTGATTTAGAAGAAGTGTGGGAAGGGTGAGATGTAGGATGAAGACTATAAACCTGAAAATATATGTGCCTAATTTTAGGAAAAGATGAATGTAACAGTGAAGCTAAAATCAATAAAAAAGAAAAGTGCTATGGTAGAAACAGCAAGTCAGCTTTAAGTACAGCATAGAAGCTCTGCTGGATGCTGCCATACAGGAAGATTATAATAAATTGCAAGGTGTGAATGGAAAAAAGATCTTGACTAAAGCCATTTCTATCCTGAAGATAACCTTATTTTGATTTGTGTATTTATGCATGATCATCCTTTTTTTATTACAGATATTTTACAGTGCATTGACTGCACCATACTTTGAGTTTGAAACAGACAAATTATGAATTTGGATATGAGTGGGTAGGTGTAGGCCGTTTTATCACGTGTTTGAAACTGATAAGTAGATATAGCATGAGGTATATTACTATATATATTTAAATATATGCTCATTTCTGTTATGAAATTCATGCTTAATTCTGTTATGAAGGTTTTTCAGGATTTTTTCCTAGTTCTTAGATCATGTATGAAGTCTTATTGTATAGATTACCATCTAGCTTCTTTTTCATAAATGCTTATTAATATGTAATCATAATTTATTTTAAATTTGATGATCCATTTTGAGGAATTCAAATTAAAATTATCTATATTTGCCTTTCCTTCAAAATAGTTTTAAAGCTTTGTATATTGTTAAGATTGGAGTAACAATATTCTAGGGAGGGTGTCCCTGCCCATGGCAGGGGGGTTGGAACTAGATGATCTTTGAAGTCCCTTCCAACCTTAACCATTCTATGATTCTATGATTCTATGATCATACCTACCTAGATCACAGTTTTCTATTTCATAAACATAAGTGCAACATATTTTACCATCACATCATGCATGCTCTAACAAAATGGTATCTATAAAACAGTTTGCTTCATTTTTGCAATTCAAGTTCTTTGTGAAAGGTAGGGCACAAATTATTATTTCCCCCTATCTGAATTAACGCTTTAGCAAGTTCTGCTTCCATGTACTTAGTTCCATTGATGTCCAGCCATAACTACTACTCTTACTGAAAATTTGAACTTGTTCTGGTTAACCATCACCTCTAATCAAACATTTCTGATGCTGTCTCTGTTCTATTTTTCTTTATATGTCTAGAAACCATTTAACTGTATTTTATGTTTTATAAGATATCACAGTTTGATTTTTTTCAGGTTTTCTTTATTTTTCTTGATTTCTGAAAACATTACCACCACTGTTTGTCATGATTGTGTTTCTGTTTATTTGTTTGGTTTTGCTTCCAAATACATTTTACTTGCTGTTTTCTTTCTGAGTTTATTCATATGATCAGCTCAGGAGCTCTTCTCTGGGCTGAAATCAGACTGCTAGATAGGTGGGCAGAATGGGTAGGTTCTGAGTACAAGAACAGTCAAGGTAAAATAACAACCTCATATAGTAACAAGTACCCCCAAAAGAATACTTAAGAAATTAAGTAAAAGAATAGTCCTATTTACAGTCCATCTAGAGAACTAAATGGAACACATCCCCTCATAATTTGTTCTGGAGACTTCTCAAGCTGCAGGCTGGTCAAAAATAGCTCAGAGAGAACAAGACTGATGAGCCTCAGCCAAATAAATTGACCTGTATTCAAAGTGTTTCTGCAGGCTGGCAGGTATGTCACAGGATTGGAAGGAGATCTATATTTTTTTAGAGTAAAATCTAGAAGCCAGAAAGGTTGTACAGCCTCAATCAAAAGGATGATAACTTGTGCTGGGTTCAGTCAGGAAAGGGTTAACTCCCTTTATTCTGGTTGCCAAGGAACTCCATTGCTGGATGCTAAGAGAAAACATTGATAAGGCCTCAGCTGGTTCTGGGGATGGCCTGTACTGAACCGAAGGTCTTTTGTCCGCTTCGGATACTGTAGCTGACCCAGACTGACCAAGGAAGTAATTAATTCCATAGTACATCATGTTCCAGTCTCTTGGGTGGGGAAGAGTGTCCGGTAGCTATTACTCTTCCTTCTACTCTTCCCGTTACTCTCTCCCTTACTCCCTTGTCCGTCTCTCCAGGGAAGTTGCTAACCCTCCTGAGTTAGCTGCTTTGCTAACTCCTGTGCTGGCTCATTCGTGTGGGAACTAGTGGGTTGTTTAGTGTTCCTGGCCGTTCCATCTCTGATAGGGTTCGCTCGGAATCTGCTGCGTTAGCTCCTGGGCTCTGGCCCTCAGGCTGTGGCTCTCAAGCTGCAATCGCTCTTGGGCTGTGGGTCTTGGGCTCTCTAGGTCTGATTTTCATCACTCAACATCTGGGTGTGCTTTGGTCAGTGGATGGTGGGAAATTGTATCATATTGCATATATATTGTATTATATGTTTTATTTTCTACTAATTTAATTATTTTTTAGTAGTAGTATGCGTATATATTGGTTTAGATTTAATTAGTAAAAAGTTCTTATCTCAATTTTGCGAGCTTCCTGATTTCTTTTTCCTCCAATTCATCCCCTCCACTGGAGGAGGGTAGGGGGATTTGTGAGGGTGGCTTCATGCTATTTTGCTAGCCGGAGTTAAACCACAACATAACTGTCTACATTTAAACAAAAAATCCAGTCCCAAAATGTCGTGGTTTAGCCCTGTTGGGCAATTAAGCACCAACAGTCACTCTACCACTCTATCACACACACACCCCCCCCACTCCCAGTGAGGAAGGGTCAGAGGAAAAACAGGCTTGTAAAAGTTGAGATAAGAACTATTTAATTATATAAATTAAATGTATGGAGTTACTAACAATACTATTGCTAAGAAGTAATTGAAAGAACAGAAAAATAGAACAAATGATACAGGATCTCACCACCCGTGGATGGATACAGTCAGGTTCCAGGACAGCAGGCACAAATAAATCCAAAACCCCGAGGGCAAAACCCCCTCTCTGAGCCTGGGAGCTGAGAGCAAGGGGAGAGAAAACTTCCAACCCCCCCTTCCCAGAGTAATTTCCTTGACAAAAGATGCTACTTCTCTGCTAATCACCCACCTCCAGGTCACTGTGCTGCCAAGACTAAAATAAACAAATATGCTGCCAGCAAAAAAAAAAAAAAAAACAACCATGCTGCTGGCAGGAACCTCAGGGCTGACACCACCACACACACCCACCTTCTGGGTCAAGCCTCTGCAAGCGTTCCCCCAGCTTGCTCCCAGTGCCGCTGGTACGGGTGTAACAGTGAGCACTCAGCTTGATGTATTATGGAATGAAACAAAATCTTATTGACTGGAACCAGGAGATCAGCTCATCACTGCCTAGGACCAGGACATAGATACTTATTCATCCTCAAACACTTAGCTCATATGTAGGCATTTTTAAGTAGGCAGCTTAACCTAGGGTGCAATTGATGTTGACTGCATAAAACTTAATTTAACTGTCCATATACAGACAACCGAGTTCCATTTAAGCTGTCCTAGTGTACACTTTTTGAGCTCCAGCTGTCATCCAGACAGCTTGAGAGGGTTAGCTACAGGTCCTGGGTCATGTCTGACAGCCCACCCAGACACATCCTAATATCAGAGATGCTGTTAGATGTCCATTTGTGGTAACTAAGTTAAGCCCCAACAAAGTGTGAATGTGATGTATATATTTATACAAGCACACACACACATGCACTCCCACACTACTTTGATAGTAAGTACTGTGGGAGGATGTAAAAGAAGGTGGACAACCTGGAAATTATTATTGCAGAACTTAAGTTTTAACTAATGGAAAGCTATAGATTGGGATAGCAGGAACAAAGACAAATCAATGTCCTTGGAAGGCTCATGTGTCAGTGGTAGTGTAGACTGCAAAGTGGAATAACTTTTGTCAGCTCTTCACAGCTATTCTGAGCCCACTCATCAATGCAACCACTCAGAATCACTATTTGGCTGTCCTACCCACTTGGGAATTTTCTTTCCCACTATGTGGGTATATAAAGTGTACGTTGCAGCTGTACCATTCCACTACAGTTTACAAGTGAACGTATTAAAGCTGGAAACAACTGTGGGACACCATAAATGATTAATTCAAAGTTCTGTAGTTCTGAAGTTGTTAGATTAACTTCTGAGCTGATTTCACACTGTGCAAGAGGAAACTACACAATAAATGAAAAAAAGACCGGGAAAAGAGCAACGATAAACAATGTGTAGAAAGCCATACTCACTGATATGTCAGAGCCCAAGTTCATTGATACATTGTTTATAGTTAATTGATTATAGCTCTTGGTGTTTGGCCCACAAAAAACGGCAACTACAACTCTTTAGAAAGGCAAGTGTATGTAACTGTACAATGTCCATAACGCAATACACCACATTGTAATTACAATGAAATCATCAACTTAGACCTACAAGTATCCACCACATAAAAATGCCAACTACATACAGTGGTATGTGGAACTATAATTAGGTCAGTAGATAAAACCATTCCTGGTTGGTAATGAGAAAGTGCTTTGTACATTTGTATGTAAATTGATGTGATAATCAAAAATCTTATTTATAGAAGACAAGCTTTCACATTAAAAAGAAAAAAAGAAAAAGAAAAAGAAAAAGAAAAAGAAAAAGAAAAAGAAAAAGAAAAAGAAAAAGAAAAAGAAAAAGAAAAAGAAAAAGAAAAAGAAAAAGAAAAAGAAAAAGAAAAAGAAAAAGAAAAGGAAAAAGAAAAAGAAAAAGAAAAAGAAAAAGAAAAAGAAAAAGAAAAAGAAAAAGAAAAAAGAAAAAGAAAAATATAGTAATTCTGCTGCTCTTCATGATGTTAAGGGCTTTATGGTCAAGGAACTGAGTTACCATGCAGACATTCAGGGCCTTTCAAGATACAATACTAAAGATAAGGGTTTCATTCATGTCATGGAAAAAACTCCAAAATTTATTATGGTCATGCTTCAGTTTACTTCATTGTCAAGTAAAGATGCATCTTGTTACACAATAGTGTCTACAAATTGTTATGCAGGTCCATGATGTTTCCCGTTAAAAGAACAAAGGATACTGTTCTTACCTAAAATGATGACTTCTCTCCAATGCAAAAATCAGATTTATGAGTCTGTCTCAGGACTCACTGTGTTTCTCCAAGTACAGAGAAGAACTCAGAATTTTTATCATAGCATTTTACATTCTTATCAATTATTTTTAAAAAGAAGAAATTATCTGTGACAACAAGAGTAATAGTCCAAAGAACTGTTCAGGGTTGTTGGTTTGGTTTTTTTCTCTTTCAAATATTTTCATCGTGGATTTATAATTGTAATTGTTTAACATTTACAGGCCATATGCTAGTGCAACATCATTACTGCCTTTCTTTTGTTCCCATACATTGTTATTTATGTCCTGTAAGTCATGTAATTAAACTTGGCATTATTGAAAAAGTAGTTAGCAAGAAGCAATTCATATTCATTTAGAAAGTAATCATATAATTATTTAATTATTATTAAGCAGACTTTGCTTTGAAAAATTGTGATACTTCATTTTCTCCATGAATATTTCACATATTTTATAAGGCAACAGTAAGTAAACTTCCTTTGACTACTTCCCCATGACAACATCACAGAAAAAAATTGAATTTTTTTTTTTGAGCCGAAAAAAATCTATTGGATATCAAAACAAAGCTCTGATGATGTTTGAAGGAAGAAATTATATGTAAGTCTATGCCCTGCTTTACTGCATTGCATTAGATATATTCAGTTGCTTTGTAAAAAGCAATAAAAATCATAGTTATCCTGGGAAGATGTGACAAAAAAACACAGAGCAAGGGATTTTAGTTTTATGTAAGTGCATGTACTTCGATACACTCATGTTGCAGAGATTTATCTCTAAATAGTCTAGATATTTTACATAATAAGGTGAGATAGAATAGACCTGCAATCACTGTGTGATGAAAGTGTTATCTGTGAACTGTTGATGTGCCTGTGATCAAATGGGGTCCATTAGAATATTCAAACACATCTGTCAGGAGAATTACAAGGTCACTGATAATAACAGAGTTGAAGCTCTGGTTCATTCCCTTGATCTTTTTAGATCTTTTGTTGATAAACTGAGAACTTGAAAACATTATTGTTAATTAAGATCTGAAGGAAGACTCATGACAGCAAAAAAAGAATACCTTTCTGATGTGGGGTTTTTTTTTGGTTTTTTTTGTTTGTTTGTTTGTTTTCTGAAATGACTGTGCTGATTGGCAAGAGCAGATGCTGTATATTAAGAACATAACACCCTAAATCAACAATTCTCTTTGCTTTGGCACCTTTTCTTCCCCTATTCCTTTTGGTATTACTCGTCAAACACTACCTGACGTGAATATTTTTCAGATAAATACATCTTTTGAGCCTTCTCTCTGTCAAGCTGCTTAAGATATTTTTTCATATAGGGAATGTCTTTAGACTAATTCTCTGTTATCTGTCTTGTCTTGATATGACACCAATGTCTTCATTATTTACTCCTTTTATTTGAAAAGTTTCTACCCTCCCTAGGAATGAGAGAGGGCTGCAGACAATAGCAATTATGATTCTGAGCACATATTTTCCTTCGTTTGTTTGATTTAGTATCTTGAATTCCTTCTTTATTTACCAAGAATGAATATCTCCTATATTTCAGCTCACTAATTGCCAGGCCTTCCTAGACTTGCAGAGGTTTTTTTGACTAAAGGATAATATTCAGTGAAAAGAAATAAACCAGATGAGAAAAAAATGGACCTTGCTGTAACAGATGTTGTTTAATCTGTCTTTCTGGGGATGGCTACAAATCTTCCTCATTCTTTGCTGTAGAAATTACTAGTCTGGAAACAAGCTAGCGAAGAAAAGAAATTTCATTTCTCACTGTTTAGCATTTTATACAAAGTATGATAAATGTTTTTCTAAGCATTTACCTTTGCCTGATAGGTTGCTGTTAAGTAGGTAGCTGTATCTAAGCTCTTTGGTCTGACGGCCTCATAATTCTGATAATATTAAAAACGTACTGGTAAGGACTATATATTTATTCATTTGAACAGCAACAGATAAAAAAAAATCAAAATATGAGGGTAATACTTTAAACCTAAAGATGAAGTAAAATTTGCAAATTATCATTTACTCCAGGCAAATCACACTTTTTGCTCTTATACCAGAATAAAAAATAAAAAAATTAAAACAAAAGAGAGCTCAAGAAAGTAGTCAAGCATTTACTCTGCCCTTTTTGGCTGAGTTCAACATTGGTTAGCCCTGAGTCCAAAATATTTTAACTCATCATAGTGTGAAACCTACCTTATGGCACATTACACTTATTCTTCAAAATATGCGTGTTACATCATCTGACTGTAAATGTGCCAGTAGGGTTACTGATGGTCTCTGGAATAAAGGCTTGGCTCTAAAACTCATTTTCTTGTTCAACTGAACAGTATATAAGAAATAAAAGGTTAGTCAGAGAGGCTTTAATTTTATTTGTCCCTGCCAGGATAGAACATTACAAAGGAACATTACAAAGCATTATAACTACCTGAGAAATGTTACTTGAATCTGTGAGTGATTTTCATCTATATTACTTACAGTTGTTGAAAAAAAGTCCTGTTACTATTAGAGATTTTTTTTTTTCTCAGTGATTACTCCTTTTCTTCTAAATTATATACAAAAAATATCACCACAGTTGAATAAAACTTTAATAGCTTTTGAGTAACTCTATGGATGGAGACTCCACAACCTCTCTGGGTAAGCTGTGCCAGTGCTCAGTCACTCTCACAGTGAAGTAGTGTTTCCTGATGTTCAGGTGGAACCTCCTGTATTTCAGTGTGTGCTCATTGCCTCTGGTCCTGTCACTAAAAGGAGCCTTTGCACCCTCACTTCAGGTATTTATACACATTGATGCAATCCTGCCTCCCCCCCCCCCCCCCCCCCCCCAAGTCTTCTCTTCTCCAGGCTGAACAGTCCCAACTCTCTCAGCTTTTTGTCATAGGAGAAATAGGGAAATAGTCCAGACCCTTAATGATCTTTGTGGTCCTTTGCTGGATGGTCTCCTGTATGTCCATGTTTCTCTTGTACTAAGGAGCTCAGAACTGGACAGAGTGTTTCTGATGTGGCCCTACCAGTGTTGAGTAGAGGGTAAGGATCACCTCCCTCAACCTGCTGGCAATAGTCCTTTTGCATCCCAGGATACTTTTTGACTTCTTTGTCACAAGGGCACATTGTTAGTTCATGTTCAAGTCGGTGTCCTCCAGAACTCCTAGGTCCTTTCCTGCAAGGCTGCTTTCCAGCCATACATTGGCATATCAGAGGATATGGAGTTTTACATTAGATCAAGGTAGTGATCTGTCTTTTCATGTAGTTAGAACATTTTCACTAATTCAGTTATCAGAAAATCAATAGATCCTTTACCTGGAGAGAAAATACTTCAACACTTATTCCCCCAGAAATGGACAGAAACTGGATGCCTTTGAAAACTATAACAAAACTTCCATTCTGCCAGAATGGTTTGAATACTCTTACACATGTATTTATATGTAAAGTGTATGATGATCTGTACACTGCAGCACACAGTAACATAAGCTACACAGTATTACGTATTAGGTAGCTTGTGCCAACCTTCATTCATTTATGACATATCTTATAATCTTTTTCCTAATAAAGTCAAACCTGCTTAGCTGCAAAAATGTAATATCATATAATAATTAAAAATATGACTGCAGATTTAAAGGTTATGAGTACAGCACTTGAATATTTCTTTTTTAATATTATTCGGAATGTAGCATGAGACCTTACTAAAGATGCCTTGATCTAAAATCTGGGTTTTTTAATTTTTATTTTTCAAGAGCTAGTATATAGACATTTAGTATGTACTTTGTAAATATCAATACTAGAATACTTCTTCACTTCTGAGTTTGCAGTACTTACTGCAATATTTATTTTCTATGAATTAATCAATCTTGTTTCTAAGAGTTATTGAAGTGGCATCATATTGACAGAAAACAAAGCTCCTAATTTTAGAAATTAAGAACAAGAGATCAAAGATTAACCATCCCAAGAGACACTGTTAGTCTGAACACTTTGTTAAAATGATCATGAGAAACCGAAGAAGAAGGAATTTTCTTTCACTTGAAGCTAGCAGAATCACTAGGATTTTTGAGCCTTTATCTGTAGTGTGAAGAAAGTTTCTCTTCCAAGGATCATCTGGACATATTTCACTCCCTTTCTGGCTTTTAAAGCACTGGCTGAGTTTTTTATCTCTTCAGAAAGCTTTTGTGCTGTTTTGTTTCTCTCTCCTGTGAACTACAATACAGATTTGCTTGTAGGATTCTGCAGATCACTGCAGTTCAATGTTTAATGTGTTTGTACTGACAACGGCCAGGAGACATATTCAGTGACCAAATTGCTGGGTTTTTTTTCTTCAGTATGAAATATGTGATCACGCTTTTACTGATGGGTAATTTAAGTATCGTAAAGCAGAAAAATTTTAATTAAATTTTAATATTTTATACAAAAATAATTTGGAGTGTTCAGTTTCCACAGACTAGGAGCTTGATGGCATGTTTTTAGGATATATTGATTATTTATGCAAATCTAAAGGCTATTTTTGATTGAATTATTGTTGAGTACGGAATTTTTTTTCCCCCCACATATTAGGACCAAACTCCCCAAATAACGCACCCTTAAAAGAAACCAGAAAAACCTGTGAAAAATTTGGTAGTACTTCAGATTCATGCAGAGATTATCTCTGGTGATGTTAATTACTGGTCCTCATACTAGAGTCTGCTACAATAAGTTAATTACATGTTCTCTATATAAGCTATTCAATTCACAAAAGCTACTGTGTGAATAAGAATTAGGAAAAAGTGCATTTCAGAATATTTTTTCAGAGGTATAGAAGCACAATTTCTTCATTCTGTCCTTAAGACTGCTGTAGACAAAGATTCCTTCTAAAGACATACACATTTATTTTAAATACTAAGATCATTGACTGCTTTATTTAAATGCATAGCAATGTTCTGTGACTTGCCCATTCAAAAGCAGGACATGAGAAGTAAAGTATTTTTGGCTTTAATTTCCTTCTTTATTTCAGAATTCAGAATGATTAAAATCTTGATGGTTAGTATGGTTCTATGTTAGTTAGTACGGGTCTATGTTTTGTATTTGTGTTGAACAGTGTTGATAATATAGAGATGTTGTTGTTACTACTGACCGGTGCTTGCACAGAGTCAAGGCTTTCTGTGCTCCTCACCCCACTCCACCTGTGAGTAGACTGGAGGTGCACAAGAAGTGGGGAGGTAACACAGCCAGGACCGCTGACCTCACCTGACCACACCATTTGATGTCATGCTGAGGATGTCACGCTCATCATATCATGCTGAGGGAAAAAGAAGGAAGTTAGGTGAAAGTTATGGCATTTGTCTTCCCAACTAAGCGTTACATGTGATAGAGCACTGCTTTCCTGGGGATGGCTAAACACCTGCCCACCAAAGGGAAGTGATGAATGAACGCGTTGTTTTGCTTTGCTTCTGTGTGTGGCTTTTTGTTTTACCTATTAAACTGTCTTAATATCAACCCATGAGGTTTCTCAGTTTTACTCTTCCAATTCTCTCCTTCATCCCACAAGGAGAGAGTGAATGAGTGGCAGTGTGGGGCTTAGTTGCTGACTGGGGTTAAATCACGACATCATCTAATAATCTGTCACTGTGGTCTGGGTGTTTCTCCTCAGACATGTTCATCCTTTCAGCTGTACTCCTTTTAAAGTTCATATTTTCAATATCTTTTCTTAACTTCTTTTCCAGCCAGTTTCCATCTCATTCCATTTTAGTAATTATCATATTATCACATATTTTCTTTTCCCTTCATCACTCATAGTTATTCACTATACAGTTTACTTGCACTGTGTTCTGGGGAAGGGGGAAGGGGGAAGCTTTATCTAGATGAGGGCACAATCATAAACCAATTTTAGGTGATAGTCCAAGACTTTTTTTCTTGAGACTTCAAAATTCTTTGGAATGTTTTTATTTCTGTTAATAAAGTCCTTTTTTCTCATCACCATTATATCCATAATGATTCTAAATTTGTATTATAGACTATTAATATAAAATAACTTTTAAGATAATTTTTTATTCAAATGTATTGTATTTACGTTGCGTATTATGACAGGGCAATTCTGTCACAAAAAAATAAAAATAACCAATACTGATTTAAATTTTGTCAAATGTTGTTGACATGGGTTTCAGCAGGAGCACATAGAACATTCTGGTTTAGTTGGGTGCCATTAACCCATCTATTCCTAGGTGACATGAAGATTTTGGTTTGCACAGACTATGTAAACGTTTGCAACTTTAGGATTGTATACACATAAACCTGTAGAGTACTTTCTCAGTTGGTTCAGATTTCTTTCTGTGATACTCATATAGCATAATCCATACACCATCTTTCAGTTTTCATAGCAAAAATTTGACAAATGATAGAGAAAATTCCATTGTCTTATCTCTGAAACACTAAAGACTCAACCTACGCTCATGTTGCTTTATTGCTACTATAGCAGTACTTCGTGATATCATGAAAGGGATTTGACTTGAGTCTTATGCTCAGCAGCCTAATTCCTTAGTAGAGTGGCAAAGGTACCACTTAAGAACTGAAATACAGGGAAGATCCTGAGTTTCTGAAATAGTTTTTATTGCTGAACTGAGGTCTATTCTGACAAAAACTTTTTCCTAAATCATAGAAGACAAGGAGGGCTGTTTATATATATGTAAGTCCTTGGAAATCTCCTAGTGTTAGTTCAGTTTAATTCATATTAGATCTGACAGTTCAAGGGCTGATCTTTTCTGTTGTTACGCACCTGTATTTGAATAATTGCTTTTTTTCTCAGGATTCTTTAAGATGTGTCTGGAACCTAAAATGAAGTCACTGTCTTGCCCATAGAGAACATTCATTTTAGATTTACGGTATCATCAACAAAAATAAGAAACATGTAATGAAAAAAAAAAAAAAAGACCCAAACACAAACACACAGACACACACACAAATTAGTGACTAAAAAAAATAAAGTTTCTTAGTGAATCCAGTAGAATATTATTTTTACGGTGTTGTAGCTGTTAAGTCTACTGAAGAGTTTTCTGAAACTAACTGATCTTCCAGGTCTACTGAAAACCTTTCAGTATTTTGAAAAAAAGGTTGCTACATTGACATGCTTGATCTTCTAGAACTTGAAATGTTTGCTGAAATAAGGAATACATGTCAAGATTCCATGTGGCAGACAATGCTGCTTGAGATTTATACCTGATGTTCCAATGTAGTGAAATATGCAATTGTATGGACTGCTATGAATAAAAGGAGCATGCTTTGAGTAAAAGAAGCAATGTAACTTTTACTTTTTGATTTTGTTAAACAAAAAAAAAAGAAAAAATCTATATTAATTATTCTTCATTTCTCTTCTTCTTTTAACATTCCCATGTATGAAATTTTCATTATAAATGTCAGAAGAAATCTTATTTCATGTTCTTGAATTCACACAGTGGCCATTAAAAAATAAATAAATATAAAACTTCAAAGAAAGCAGCTAAAGAAAAAGTACAGTAAAACTCTACATAGTACTCAGAAAAGTGAGATGATTTCACTAAGAAATCAGACCTTTTTTGTTTGACATAATAGTTTTTCCCTCTGAATTTATGTTTCATTGTAATTTTACCCTTTAAAACCTGCTGGTTTGCTTTTACATTACATGAAAGAGCTTTGTAATTCTATTAGAGAGACATTTTTTATATTATTTGATATTTTCAGGTGGAGTAAGTAAATTACATTTGGGTATACCAGAGTTTTGGATTTGGGATTCTCCCTGCAACTTGTTGAACTTCTTTATATTACCTTATCAAGAGGTTTTGTAGAGGTGGATGGATATGAACAATTAAGGTTTAGCAGATAATGTCCCCAGAACTTCCCACATACTGTTTACTGACAATTAGGAATATAATGGTCTCCTCAAAAACATAACTGAAGGTAAGAAAATATTTTAATTCCAGAATTCAAATGCCTAGATAATAAGCTTTTGCCATCCCACCATTTTCTTGGTCAGTAATAGAAGAATGTACTTTGTACACTTTGGAAACAATATAAATGTTATCTTACTACTTACAGCATATCAAGGTATTTCAAGTATTTAATAATTTCTTATCCAAAATGAATTTAAACATTCTTTGTGAATTTGGTTTTTAAATTTCCTGCTCAGTAGTGAGCAAGTAATTAGCTTTACACTGACAAGTCATTTTGGTTGAGTGGAACTGGACGGAAATATAACTGCAGCTTCTCAGTACCTTCTATTTGTGCATCAAAACTGGACTTTTTCTATTTAAAAATAAATTAAATGCATTGCAATGGTAACCCTCTTTCATTCCAAAATGCAATAAGACAGAACCTATTTCTAGGTAAATGTATATTCTCTAAAATAAACATTTAACCTTTCCATCAAGTAGTTGAATAATTAATTAAACCATAATCTATGTCATTGAAGTGACTTTGGAAAAGAGTATGGTTAATAAATCTAATATTTTCCTGTCCAAATTATAACCCCCTTGGCATAACATCACATCTGAGGATATGTAACAGGAGCACACAAGTTACATATCATCTACACCATTTACTGCTTTGCACAAGTGGAGCATCTTTTCCACAGTGGTTTATAGCTACCCTCTCACTTTAAAATGAATAAATGGAAAAATGATCATGGAAAACTTGCAGTTTTTCAAAAACACATCATGTAGGTAGAACTTAAGGAAATAATTCTCATTTACTTTTTTAATTTCTTTGCTGTTGCCATCTTCTACCTGTGGAAGGAACAATTACAAGTGACAAAAATTCAAAACAGGTTGGGTTCCTTTTTTTTTAATATTAGTTTGTGTACAAATCAAGCAAATTATTTTTGCTATCCCCATTATTATTCAGATAAAATTTTGCATTAGAAAATCTAATGGCAAAGTTACTTGACTTTGATAACCTGACCTGACATGTTTAAATATCTCAAAACGTTCTTAGGAATTCAGTGTTACTGAACTTTCCCTGCCCTGCCTCTTCTACCAGTTGGTGGTAACATCTGCACTAAATAACACCGCTCTATAGAGCACATTCTATTCTATGTTTATATAAGTTCTGCCTCTTCATATCTTACAGGGTCTATACTTTTCTAAGTTTATTGCTAACTCTTTTTTTGTGAAAATATTCAGTTATAGATTTCAGCTGAAGAAAGACATTGAAGCTGGTCACTCTTGTGCAACTGATTGTTAATCTGGATGCTATGATTCTCTTGATGAAATTTGTCTATTACAGAGAAGAGGAGATAGAGAGAAATAGAATATATTGATCTCCCAAGTCCAATAAACCTTTTAAATTTTGCTTACACAATGTATGTACAGTACTTTATATTGCTTAAAAATGAGAAAAGCTTACTTTTATGTGCTATCTCAAGATAACAATATATATTGTTTTAATCTCCAAAAAGTTTAGGGAAGATGAAAGAATACCACCAAGAGAAAAATATTATTTAAGATTCCAATCTTAGTATAGAAAATTACTCCCCAGAAACAAAGATAAACCCAGATATAAATCACTGTGGGAATAGAAGTCGGTGGGTTATAGTCTTTCTTACAGAACTGAAACTGTGGACCCTGTCAGGAAGAAATATATCTATAATAAATTTGGAATCTATGCTTCATTTCCTGTCATGCAATGTCTCCACATATGAAGCAAATGTCTTATGTGTGCATGGCTTTGTACAATTACCCTTATTTTACAGAGGTAACTGAGGAATATGATATAAGCCATTCGCACAAAACACAGTAGAACTGACAAAGGAGGTGAACTCCTGAGTTCAGGTCAGACCACTGGAACACATTCTCTTTTTTCATGTTTGTTTTTTAGTCTTTTCCATGTGGTTATTTTAATTTCTGTTCAACTAGAGGGAAAGAGAAGCTGATCAGGTATTCATTAAAGGCAATGCTACCTCTGCCATGTTCTAGAGGATGTTGTAAGTCACATAACACAGTGAATTTTCTAATGTATCTTTAAAAAGCCAATTAATTTTATCAATGCATATGTTTGGAAAAAAAGACAACCTGAACCCCTCCAAAAATATGTATATATTAGGCTGTGAAATTAAAAACGCAGCAAGCATACTATAAACAGGAAAGTATTAATAAATGTAGTTAACTTCCAATTTCAACATTTCAATGATATTGTCATTAATAGTCAATAAACTATTTAACTAATAAACTAATTAACTAATTTAACAATAAACTAATTAACACTGATAGCACAGGACAACCAATTTCTTTGTACCCTTCAGCTGAAAACACCGAACTTCTGCCAAAAAGAATGACCGTGATACATAGTTTTGCTATGGTGGCAGGAGTGCTAAATTAATAGGTTGAGCCGTGCCATGTCAAGAATGTAAAGGAAGGCATGTATTTTATAATAATTTGATACTCTGTTCTTCCTGTGCAGAATGTCAAAAGAAAGAGAATAGAAATGTGTGCTGCTGTCTGAAAAGAATATAGAATGCTGAATGTTTAATTTTTAGACTGACATGTTAAATTTTATTTCTGTGGTTATTGACATTGGAGAGACGCTGCAGTGGCCAGTGTTCTACACAGCTATGCTCTATCTTGGTTTCAAGAAAGGTGTATGGAAAACCACAGCCAGAAGATGTCATCTTCAATGTTGCAACTGGTGTGATTTCATTTAATGCTACTGGTGTGCCAAAAAGAAGTAAGAGTGCTGGATTATGCAGAATGGTGGAATGTGGAAATTCTAAAATATAAATACTTAGCCTTGTAGAAACAAGGTGGATGGGAAATTATATTTCATAAAATATACAACTTGCTAATATTTGAAAATGTTTTAGGCAGGGAACATTTCAAAAGAAAAAAAAAACCAAACCCACACAAAACTCTGTTAGGTGTTTAAAATATTTCATATTCCAGTGCACAAAATAATATCAAATGTTAAAACAGAAAAGGTACATGCGGTATATACTAGATAAGAAAGAAAGTAAGAAGAATCTGAAATGTGGTAACACATGGGTTATATGTTTAAGGAGAAGCAACTTGAACAATGGATAACGTTACAGATTTTTAAAAGAATCATTCATTTTTGAACACTTAACACTGAGCAATTCAGACTAATGTCCTGAGTCACAGAAGTTAAACATAAATGCTCCACTCACAGTATTTCATTCATGCTGAATACAAGAAAAAAAATGTACAGTTAAAGGAATTCAGATATTTTTTAATTCTTAACATATATTTCATGTTGGAGATGAAAATACTTTTAAATGAAAATGTTGTTAAATCCAAATAAAACATTTTAACCTGATATTCTACAATAGTCAGTCTTGAGATGGGTTTTCTTTTTGATGTTCTTTCTCCTTCTCTCACCCATGCAATTCCTTCCCCTTTAAAACACAAACTTTTCATCATAAAGACAGTAGTCTTTAATACTGTTATTCAGTTCACATAAGTATGGATATAAGAAGTGGACATAGACCATTGATATCCATAAATGGTGTGAATCACATTCATCTATCTGTCACACTTTTGGGTTCAGAATTATTTGCATTTTTAAGTTACTAGGAATTTAATGAAAAAAGAAAAAGAAAAAAAGCCTAAGAATTGTGGTTTTAAAATGAAATTATACATACTTTTCCTTGAGTTTATGAAGACTGCAGTCAGAAAAGGTGTAGTTTAGAAAATGTTGAATTATTTCTTGCAGCTTATGACCCTCTGTTTTTATATTATAATGATTCTGACTGGCAATATTCTACCTGGGTATAAAATTTTGTATTAATTGGATGGATTTATTAACCATTTTTTTTAATATATTTTTGCACACACTCACAAACCCTCACTTATCTGGCAGACCTCTGTCAAGTCACAGAAGCCTTTTTCTGACTAACGCCTGGAAAATTTTTCTCTCACAAGCCAAATAAGTGTATGGACTTAATTTGATTCAGGTTTTCCTCATCTCTATTACTTTCCAATCCCAGGAAACAGATCTAATTGATGATGATGACAGTGTTGCACTCTCAATACCAACATTTCAACTGCCCAGGCAGTAGAGCTAATAAAACAGTAGAATGTTGAAAAAAAGGGAAAACACAATCCTAAACAAAGACATTAATACATATATTTTCAAAGTATAAAACATATAAGCAGCTCCTACATGACTCTTTCTCAAGCTATCCAACATGAAAAAAAGTTAATTATTATGTGTGACAAATCAGTTATATTCAGTTATTTCTGGGTTTTCTAATATTTATCAGTTAGTAATGGAGCACTACATCAAATTTTAATAGATAATGGTCAACTTTTTTGCTCATTAGTGGAGCAGTGCATTCTTCCAATAAGATTGTGAAGAACTGAGATATTTTTTCCTATTTTTTTTAGTCCTGAAAGTAAAATTGAAATAAATATTCCTTCAAGATTATAAATAGCATGAACTTTGCTATGGTATAAATTTGTGAAGCCAAAATCCTTCTCCCTGCTTCCCCAACATACTTGATACATATTCTGAACATATTATGACACATATGAGTATCAGCTGGAGATTCAGTATCAGCATAGAGGGCCTACAGGCATGTAAAGAATTGAAGAGATTATATGCAATGGATTCACTTCATCATAACTTTGTACCTTAGACATCAGTGTACTGAAATTAGAGAACAAATGAGTATTTTACTGATGATAATATTTCCACATGCAATAATCTTGATGAACTAATCTGAAGGCTCTGTAAATTAATAAAAGAAAAATATCCAATCCAAAATACACACTTTATTTAAGAAAAACATTATATACCCTACAGCACGACTCCCACATCTGACAATAAGTCTAAATATTTCTTATGGATTTTAAAAAGAGTTCAAAATTATCTGTAAGTCAGATTTCTTCTCACTTAACGTATTATCACATTAGACTATCCAATGTTCTAATTAAACCAGCTAGCTGAAGTACTGAGACAAATGCAACTTCTGAAGTGAATTGTTCATTTTTTCATTGGAGGAAACTGATGTGGAAGTCCTACTCTAAATATGTATATATCGATTCAGGTGTCAATTTTAAGTTTGATCTAAGAATTTGCAATGTTATTACATCTGCTTCTGGAACTCTGTTTAATTCATTCTGCAGAAACTGAAAGTAAAAAATTTACTTATAAAGGACCATCTATTTCTAAAAGAGCTAATAGAAATAATTGCAGTAATATATTTTTCCTTTGAGAATGCTGATTTGATGAACAATGTTTCTTCATACGAATACGTCAAGGTTGTTGAAGATTAATTTCACTGTTGACTGTATTTCTACATCCAGTAGTTAATCTGGATTGCCAGCTTTTTAAATAAATTAATGGTATCTAGTATAGTTTTTTAAGATTCTACAGAATGCAAGTTCCCATTTTCCAGCATTTTTGGTTTTCTTAAAACATTGGTAGTAAATGTCAAAGAACAAAATATAAATAAATCACAATCTATAATACTTAAATAATTTAAACCATCTGTTTTCTTCTACATGGGAACATAAGGAAGGGAAAAACTCCAATTCTAAATTTTACTTAAGTATTTTGTGCCCAGCTACACGTGTTCAATGATGATTATTCTCATAAAAATTATAGTGTGCTATATTCTATTATGTTGCTAATTATACATTACCATCTGCAGGGAACAATGGATAATATAATAATAGTGGTACTTGCAGGCTGAAGTCAGAAATATATTAATGCTTGTCATTCAAGACAAATGCAAGTTATAATTTTCATAATTTCTCCATATTGGAGTTAAATGTGGACACAATGAAATGCATGAGTATTCTGACACAAGGAGGTTACACAAGAAAAATTTAGAATCAGTGACTAAAATATTAAAATATTTTCATTTTGGATACCAACAGAGAAATGTCCTTTTCCCAAACTAGTGTTGCACAAGATCTCATGTTTATAGACTCAGTGTGAACCTTGAAAGCAGCATGGCTACAATGACACTGAATCACTCTTAACTCTCCTTTTCTCTCAAACCCTTGTGATGAGTGTATGACTGTGATTTTTTTAGTCTATGTTTTTCAGTTGAGTAGATGTTAAATAATGTCAGAGCTGAGTTACAGCTTTCCATTGTGGTATTTCTGCAATGTTTTGTTAAGGATATATGTCACATAACATGGTGAAATTACATGGAAATACTTGGATGTGAAAATTCTTTTGAAATACCTTTTGTATCATTTTGAAGCAAACGTAGCCAAGACTGGTACAGCTGATTCACTGATATAAACAGAGCAGTCACTGAAGTCACAAAAATCTCAGGAATGTGCTTGTGTACTTGTACATCTCCTTAGATGGATCTATTTAACTGACCACAAAAGAGAGTTAGAAGTGAAATAATCTGCCTGTAGCACAGATGATCCCCCTGGGAATCAGGAAATTGAAGTAAACTGGGAGTCAATTTTTTTGCCAAAGTGGTTAATATTCTGTTGGCTTGAAGGCTGGGACAGAGTACTTCTAGTACTGAAGACCTCTATAGCCAGTCAGTATAGAATATGTAGCTATTTTTGAATATGTGGTATATAGTATTATGAACTTATAAAGTGTTATTCTGTAGAGACACAGGCTACTTTGGGAATATGTATCTTTGGTGATTATTGTGGCATATAAAAGAATAATTTTAACCTAATTTATGTTTTCTGTAGCCTTGTCGTTCAGAAAATACAATATTGCCATTTTTAGAAACAAATCACAGGCTTTGTGTGAAACTTGCAAGGACTCAGAAATAACACTTATCAGACTTGCTTTTTCTAGACTTGGTATGGCTTGCCTGAACCTATGATTCAGTTTGTTTAGCCATAACAAAAATTCTCTAACTACAAAGTTACTACTGTCATTAGTTTAGCTTTCTATGATTGTATACTATTTGTCAATCCTTTTGTTATACAACTCTAGTCTACAAAGTAGTCTAGAACAAATTTAATGTAGTTCTGATTGAAACTGATTGAAACTGACTGAAACAAAAAAAAAAAATATTTTTCTGGAGTAGAATTAATTATAATTGCCTTTGAATAAAAATGTACTGCAGAGAAGTTCAGTCATGGATGGCAGCAAGGACCTTGAAAGTTTGGGTGCACAGGTGTATATGTAAATCCTCAATGAACAGTTACTGATCATTAACAGAACTGTATTTTGGGAGCTGGGTAAAAAAATGTTTTAGGCATTTTAAAGGGAAAAATAGCAAGTATAGAATGTATGCAAAAATTACCATGTACAGCAAAACGTCAAATTCACATAGAATTTGAGGACCAATGAAGGAAGAATGATTAGGTGGACTACAAGAACAAATGCATAAAAATTACTTTCAAGGATGAGAGAAAACATCATCATATCCTCTCAGTGAAGAACTTGGGGTGCTGACAAGTTACTGCAGCCTTCTTTCAGCCACACTTTCTTAGAGCAAATTGTTGCCATTGACCTGAAAACGCAGAGGGGCAGTGAAAGAATGAGATAAGACCATTTGAACAGAAATGCTAACTGCATTAGTAGTGAAGCTTTTTCTTTAATAATCAGACACTTTGGAGTAGTAGCATTGGTATCATCGTAGCAGCACTAATATTAAGTTAATAGGCTAACATATTCTTGTTTAGCATATAAAGATGTGTGCTTTCAACCCAGGAAGATCACACAGCATAACTGATCTTGTATCCTGCCCTTCAGTCTTAGTTGCAATTTGGATGCAATAATCCAAGTCCAACAGTTTGATTCAATGAAGACTTGGTGCCTGTAACTTAAAACTTTAGGTTCCCATAGATTCTAAGACTCAAATGTTACACGGATTTCCTAGTCAATTAAAAGAACAGCTAGAAAACTACATAACTTCATGCTAACTATTGAGACAGACCATAAAAACATGTCTTAAATTCCCTATGTCTGGGATTAATATGTCTGTATCAGAGCTGCAAGGAACAGTGTGTGATTCAGAGTCTTTTCTATGTATAGGTCCAACCGCCTTGTGATTTTGAGGAAGAAAAAAAGATAATGTCAGTGTCAACACACACTTTCTATGGCAATAACTACCATACCTATATAAAAAAAAAAAAAAAAAAAAAAAAAAAAAAAAAGCTGAGATTCAACACCTTCTTGTCCAAAGCATATGCATCAGTCAAATGCCATAAGATCCAGTGAATGTGTGGCTATGACTCTACTTCCATCACAATCTAATCCCCATCAGTGTAAATCTGGCCACTGCAAAGCAATTATAGATAGATAACTGTGAATAGAGAAAGAAAAGAATTCACATTAGTATCTCAGTAGTAAAGTCGTTCAGCAGAGAAAATGAATCCTGTATTCTCATCCTTATTTCATGGAACTGTTTAATGCCACACAACACTTGCTTCTCATCCTTTAAGTAACAGTTAAAAAAGCCAGTGAGGACTGTACAAGACTACTGTTTAACTAAGCGCTTAGGTGGCAACTTACAGAAAAATATGCCTGTCCAAGTGTGTGATTCATTGTGCACTTTGTTTTCAGCTTTAATCAAGTTATTCTTTGTGTAAAGCCAGCTACCAAGAAAGCTTGTTTCTTGCTCCTGTCTGTTTATATCCAAGCCCTATTAGTTTTAATAAAACTGATCCAAAGACTCCTAAAGTCAATGAGCCAAGGCTTCTATTCATTTTGGACTGGACTCAAGTTGTCAAACCAGAAGCAGATCAGCCAAATTTGACTGTTGTATTGCAGAAGGTATTTTGAATTAATTGACAAATCCTATTAACATTTTGAAAGTTAGTTTCTGAACTGTGAAGTGGATCCAGAATTGAACAAGATGTTCATGCAGGCTATGAAATAATGACTTACTATGCACTTAATGTCATATTTAAGCTGATTTATTTATTGCAAATTTGCTGTAGCACCTTTTTCCCCCCACCCAACTATAATGGCCTTCACATATACGTTAAATTACATAAAGCTAATTGTTATTAGCAAGCCACACCAAATAATACGACTAAATAGGACTTTTTTCCCATCTAGTCAGTGAAGCTCAGATCTCACTTCTACAATCAAAATTTATTTTTCACAGATGTCTCTGTAGAAGTGTTAGTAGCAAATATATCTGATGAACAGCTGTTAAAGAATATAATTTTGAAGAGTGTGAATAAGTGTTGGCCAAGTTGGACATTCCCTCGGCTCTCTGAGAAACCTATTCCAGTGCTTAACCAATCTCACCGTAAAACACTGTCTAGTCATGCTGACTTGGTATTTTCCTTGTTAAAACCTGTGCTCACTTTAGCTTAACCTTTCCCTCTATAGCCCTGAAAACTTTGGTTCTGTCTCCTATGTACCCTCCAACAACAGAGCTGAATAACATTTGCATTGCCTTAACCTTCTGTTCTTCATCCTGAACAATCCCACATCTCAGACTGTCTTGGTACATCACGGGTTTCAGACGTCTAACCATCATGGTGGTTTTCCAGAGGACTTGCTACAATTTGAAAGTTTTTCTTTTACTGGCGTGTTCAGCAATGAACCCAACACTCCAGATGTGTCTCACTAGTGCTGAGCAGAGGAAAAGGAGGACCTACCTCCACATGCTGGCAATGTTCTTTCAAATGCAGCACAGGATGCCATTTGCCATGATCGATGTAGGAGCACACTGCTGGTTCATGTTCAAGTTGTTGACATCCAGGGCCTTCTCTGCATGCCCAGACAATTCTGGTATATGGAATTATTCTGTCCTCATTGCAAGACATTACTTTTGCCTTTGTTGAATTTCATGAAACTTCAATTAGCTCACCAGCAATTCAGATTCCACTGAAGTATATTATCACCATTCTCTTTCCACATAACCAGTAAGAGGATGCCATACATTGGGAAGAGAACATCAAACCAGAGGTTATTCACTATGTGTAAGAGTGCCCATTCCCCAAAACACATCTCCCACAGGTTCTTCTCTGTTTACAAACAACAGGTTCATTGAGGTGCCTACTGTAGTTGACTCACTCACCAGCTGTGTCAGTGTTATCTTCCAGACACTCCAGGCGGTTTATAACAGACTCCCACCATGATATCTGCCTTGTGGCCATTCCCCCTGATTCTCACCCACAAACACTCAACCCTACCATCACCGTCATTAACCTCTAGATAATCAAAACATGCCTTGACATACAAGGCTATCCCACTGCCTCCTTTTTTTCTTGTCCCTTGAGAAGAGTTTATAGCTTCCCATTGTGGCACTCCAGTTGTGTGAGTGATCTCACCATGTTTCTGTGATGGTAGTCGAGTCATAGTTTTTCTGCTGGACAATGGCTTCCAGTTTCTCCTGTTTGTTGCCCATGCTGTATGCATTGGTGTAGATGCACTTCAGTTGGGCCACTGATCCTACCACTTTTATTGTGGGAGGAGGTCTGAACCTATGTGACTGTTCTCAGACTCTTCCCTGGTTAGTAGCACATCAATAAACCTTGCATCTTTGTTGCTGCATGGATCTCCATCCCCTACCTCTACTGAGACTGCAAACTAAAGGTCCTAGCTAGCACACCATCCCTCAAACACTTGTGTGTCACCCCCAGCCTTATCTCTAGAGAGCCTCATTTTATCCCTTTTGCCTTTGTTTTGCACATAATCTACAATTGTGTAATGAAGTTTGAGAATGGCAGACAACTAAGGAATAATATTACCCTCAGGAAACTATCATACTCTGGTTGAGATAAAGACAATTTAATATGTAAAGCAAAAGCCACGAATGCAAGCAAAGCACAATAAGGAATTCATTCACCACTTGGCAGGTGTTCAGCCATCTCTAGGAAAGCAGGACTCCATCACACATAATGGTTACCTGGGAAGACAAATGTCCTCACTCCAAATGTCCTCCCCTTCCTTCTTCGTCCCCAGGCATGATATGCTGAGTGTGATGTCATATGGTATGGAATATCCCTTTGGTCAGTTGGGGTCAGCTGTCCCAGCTGTATTCCCTCCCAACTTCTTGTACATCCCTAGCCTACACTTGGTGGGGTGAGGAGCAGGAAAGGCCTTGACTCTGTGTAAGCATTGCTCAGCAGTAACAAAAGCACACTTGTATTATCAACTTTGTTTTCAGCACAAGCACAAAACTTAACCCCATACTAGGTACTATGAAGAAAATTGACTCTATCCCAGCCAAAACCACCACAGAAGGTTTCCTTGAGGAGGAAGGAGTGGCAGAAATAACATGTGATTAACTGACTGCAACTCTCATTCCCCATTTTGCTGTGCCACTGGAGGGGAGGAGGTAGAGAAACAGGGAACAGAGTCGAGACTGGGAACAAGGGAGACATGGGGAGAAGGCAATTTTAAGATTTTTCTTTTATTTCTCATTATCCTACTCTGATTTGATTGGCAAAAAATGAAATATATTTTTTCCCCAAGTCAAGTCTGTTTTGCCCAGGTGAGTGATCCTTCCCTGTTCTTGTCTCAACCCATGAGCCTTTCCTTATATTTTCTTCTCCCCATCTCACCACAGGGAGGAGTGAGCAAAGAGCTTTGTGGTGCTTATTTGCCAGCTCAGTGTAAGCCACAACAGAATTCCAATAATGAATTATAAACACAGACAGAAATAAGAAAAAAAGAAAGAAAAAAAAATCACACCACCAAAACCCCTGAAAAAACTAGTCCTGGGAATGTTATGTTTTCAGTTTCATGACTGCATCATAGCCAAGAAAAATTTAAACATTCTTAGGATGCTACTAGACCTGAGAAAAACAGAAGTACCAGGCCATTTTAGAAGGTTGTGATAATATTGAAATGCTATAGAAAAAGGAAAAAAAAAAAATAATTCAGATGAAAAAAAATCTAAGTAAAACAAGTAATCAGGTAAACTACTAAACAAGACTGAAGACAGTTATTTAGGAGAACACTCTAATAAACCTTAGTTGTTCAGTCCAGGAAAGAAAAAGAACCAGAAGATGATGACTGTACCTAAATCATTAAGGAGACAAATACTGAAAAAGAAGAAAAGCTATTTAAGCTGATGTACAAATGATGTCACAAGGGAAATAGTTATAAGCATGAATTAATTTATTTTGGAAATAAGAGTTTATTAGGATGAGAAGTTTTATTAGGATAAGAATGATCTGTGAACAATCTCCTACAAGGGTAGTGTTTCTATCCAATATATTTGTCACAGCCAGGGACCAGTCTACATGACCTCAAAGGTCACTTTAAATTTTATGTTTTTATGAAAGATATCACAATTTCTTTGATGTATTGCTACTGTATCTATTGTTTTCCAGCTTTACTACCAGCACAGTTCAATTTCAGTACATCCTACTGTGATGTTGAAAAGTCAATTTTTGTGATTTTCTTCTGTTTCTTTGAAAATATCCCTACAGTAATATAATTTTGTTACATAGTATTGTACCAGTAATAATTGCCATTTTTAATACTGTTTAAAACCAATGAAATTAATATTTGTGCTTAATTGATTTTTCGAAATGGCTGATTTCCCATGATGATTTGGTAAACAAAATGTTTACAAAGCTATTTTTAGGTGAAAATAGAAAACTGAGAAAGTCTAATGAACTTAGCAGTGTATTGACAAGATTATACAGAAAAAAAAAACCAGACATAAAAATGTACTGTACGAAAAGTACAGAAATTTTTAATCATAAAATAATAAAAATGTGTTTTCAGAACATTGGTGATCATGCTAAGTTTCATTTTTTTAAGTGACATGGTTTAGACCCAGCTGGCAACTGAGCATGATGTAGCTACTCCCCCACTCCCCTTCCCATTGGGATATGGGGGATAAAATACAAGGAAAAATTCATGGATTTAGGCAAGGAGCGGGAGGCATTACTCACCCATTATGGTCATGGGCAAAACAGAGTCGTCTTGGAGAAGAAGAAAACATTTAATAAATTACCTCTCAAAATCAGAATAAGATGATGAGATGATACAAAACAAAACAGATCTTAAAAAACTTCCCCCTACCTCTTCCTTCTTCTCAGGCTACCTCCTCCCCTTCCCAGAGGCATAGGGTCATGGGGGTTTCCCAGTCAGTTCATCACACACTGTTTCAGTTGCTCCTTCCTCCCCAGGGGAAGGACTCCTCACACTCTTCCTCTGCTACAGCATGGGGACACAGTCATCCACGAACTTCTCCAATGTGACTCCTTCCCACGGGCTGCAGTTTTCTTCCCTAACTGCTCCAGTCTGGGTCCCTTCCATGAGTGTGCAGACCTTCAGGAGTGGACTGCTCTGGTGCAGGCTGAACACAGTCACGGACTCCTTCAGATGCAGCTGCTCCCCCGTGACCCTCCATGGCTGCAAGGCACATCCTGCCCTCTCACCACAGGCTGAGGGGAACCTCTGCTCCAGCCCACCTCCTTCTGCCTTTCTGCACCGACTTTTGGTGTCTGTCTTGTTTGTCTCTCATCCAAGTCCTCTCTCCATGCTGATTATCTCTGCTCTGTCTGCACTTCTGCTGTTACTTCAATTTTTATGTTTTCCCCCTTTAAATATATTAATATGCATAGTCACTGACTGGCTTGGCCATGGCCAGAGGTGGGTCTGACTTGGAGCTGGGGCAGGGAGGGGGAAAGCTTTTCTTGGAGGTTCTCACAAGAGTCACCCTTGTGGCCCTTCCCCAGTTACCAAAACATCTTACTGAAGAAACCCAACATAAACAGCAATATCACTATAAAATAGGTATTACTTAACTTTTTAGTATTGTTCCACACAAGTAAAATGTGGCCTGAAGTATATTCTTATCTGTATACATGAATAAATCTACTGTCTGAAGTAGTTCAAGTCCAATTTGTGATTATAATTACTGTTGATTTTTTGCAAGAACCATAGTAACTTTAATCTTTCAGTCTTTCTCAGGATACTAATATACTGTATTTGTTATACTTATATATAAATGCTATTATTTTTATTTTAGCTTGATAACATTGAGAGTGGAACTGATTCCTACTTTATGTAGTTTTCTTCTGAAGTTTTGGCTCTTTCAGCAAACAATTCAAGTGTGCAATGAACAATTTGAGAGAAGATTGAACAATTCTTAGTGTGATTGAGGATGTGCTTTTACATATATTCACATCTGGACTCATCATCATATTACACACAAGACTTTTTGACTTAACAAATATTTTTTTCACATAAGTAAGGTTTCTTTTTTTCTTTATATAATATTCCTTTCTATAGTAGTTGTAATACATATTTGGACTCAGATCTGAAGCTGTCATCTGTTCCAGAGTGATGCAACAGTGAATTCAGAGCAGTATAAAAATAATCTTCAATATTCTTGCCTAACTGTCTATATTTCAGTTCTTACTGAATTGCAAATACAAACACAGCTAGAAAAAAAAAAAATCATCCCTGAAGACAAATGGACTGTTTCCTGTACTGTTAAAATTTTGATAAGATACCTGATACTTCACTGTTAGAACAAAACAGGTTTTAACTGTTTCTAGTGCTATCGCATGCCACCCTCTGCAATAATTAGTTATAACAGTCAAAGATTCACTTGGTTTTTCAATTTCCAATGAAATCAAGAACAAGACAATGGCTTCAGAAAGGTTTGGGATTATGTACTTATGCATTTGCTGTTTTTCATATCACTGCTAAATATGTTACTAGACTTGAAGAGAAAATGACAACAGCAGTTTTGGTATTAATGCTATTTTGGTGTAACTGGTCTTGTCTTACCATACATCAAATTCAAATTTTATTGAATCTATTCAGTTTTTCATTACTGATTAAAGAAATTATTCCAGAAATACTGTCTTTGGAAAAGGTGAGCTTGTAGGAACTTGTCTACAGCTGTCAAACTGATTGACATAACAAATCATTAATAATTATTTTAAAATACTATTTCATCCTGAGAATATAATTACTTGGAAATAGATTCCATATGCAGATCTGGAAGTCTTCCAAACATAGGCAGTTTCTAGTTATATTTGATTGATCTCCTTTATATGTGATACAGGACTCTATCATAAAAGAACATTTGAATAAGTTTGCAGTGGACTGAGGAAAAGTCCTGGGATAGGGCTGGTTTTCATATCTGTCATATTTAAATATTTTTATCTGGAGTCACAAAATTCAGAAATTGTGATAGGCTGACCTTGGTTGACTGCCAGACCCATGACCAGCTGTTCTCTCACTCTCTCTCTGCAGCAGGACAGGAGGAGAAAATAGGATGAAAAACCTCAGAGGATGAGACAAAGCTGAGGAGTTCGCTTATCAGTTATCATGGGCAAAACAGACTTGACTTGTAGAACATTAACTTAGTGCCAATTAAAATAGCGTAAGGTATTGAGAAATGCAGACAAAACTAAAAACACCCTTCCCCCATGCTCTCTTCTTCTCAGCCACAACTTCACTTCTTCAGTCCAGGCTCCACTGCCTACTGCCCTGCCCAGGTAGCCCAGAGAGATGGGGAATAGGCAGTTATGGTCAGTCCATAACATTTCATTTTTGTTGCTCTCTCCTTCTCACACTTTGCTCTGCTCCTGCATGGATCCTTCAAACAGGCTATAGTCCTGTACCCCTGCTCCTTCATGGACTCTCCAACAGGCCAGAGTTCCTTCAGGAATATCCACCTTCTCCAGCAGGGGGTCTACCATGGGCTGCAGGGGAATCTCTGCTGCCATGCCTGGAGCACCTCCTCCCTCTCCTTCTCTGACCTCGGTGCGCACAAGATTGTTTCTCACTCTTTTCGCCCCTGACTCCTCATCTACCAGTGCAGTGTTTTGCTGTTTCATATACACGTGTTCTGGGTTCACTGCACCGGGTTGACCACGACAACATGCTTTCCCTGAGGTGCCCCCACCTTGGCTGTAGGGTTCAGCTGTGCCCTGCAGTGAGTTGGTTGGAGCTGGCTGAAACCAGCTGTGCCCAGCATGGGGCAGCCCCACCCTTTCCACACAGGAGCTGCCTGGCAGCCCCTGCTGCTGCCAGCACTGGGCACCTGCACCCCATAATGATGACTGGAAGCGTTTTGCTTGGGTTTGTTTTAGTTTGCACTGAAAAATAATAATGCTGATCTAAATGGGATTATAGACTGAGTGAACGTCACTGGCTGTCTCACTACATGAACTGCAAATAACAAGTGCTAAACAGATGTTTCAAAAATGAAAAAGAAAAATGAATGTGAATATTTAACCAGAGGTGTTTGATCAGTATACAATTTGTTATAATCTGTCCGAGTACAAATCGAGTGTTTTAGTATGCCTTGGCTTCATAGCTCAGTTTCAAGCAGAAAGACATGGCCTTGCTGGATGATTTTCTTTGCATGTAACACCAGCTTTCACCTTTGTAAATAGAGAATTTCTTTTGTAGGAAATGCTTAGAGGTGGTTTTGTGATTTGTACAAATGTTTCCCAGGGACTAACAGAGATTATCAAACTCATTTCTCTTTTGACCCAGAGCAGATCTCTTAACCTTCAGAGTCCAAAGACTTGTGCACTAATCCACTAATCCTCCTTGTCTCACAAATTACTGAAAGTTTGTTATCTACAACCTCAGACTGAAGATCTATTGGAAAGACTGTGACCTCAGGGAAGACCAGATAAGGAAATATATTGCCCTATATCATTTGATTTCTCACAATTTTATCTTTTTATTGATTTGCTATGCTTTGAGAAACAGAATTGTCTCCTAATTTGAGATCATTTTTTTTTTTTTCCACCAATACACTTTGTGTTTATAACATTTTGAGTTTTTTAATGAGCAACCCTGCAATGTGGTATTGAAGGCATAGCTTCTGTGTTATAGCAACTTTTCACCTCCTCCTACTCCTTGTTACTGCAGAAGATCATGAGAAAAGCTACAAAAGTTTGGGAGCCATAGGGCCCAACATGAAACTATAGTTTCTAATTAAAACCTGTTTGCTGCAAATCTTTTTAAGTTATCTACCTTCACATTGAAAGACTCATAACACAAAATTCTTCAACAATATTTAAGAACATGGATGCAAGTGCTAAGTCTTAGGATATAATACAAAGATACGAATTATTCAACAAATCAGATCTGGATATTCTAATTTATCAATTTATAAAATTATGTTTGTATAAAATGTAAAGAGAGATTATAGTTAAAGTACCATGTCTTTGGAAAGCATTTGAAAAATTGAAATGCTAATAAAGAGGTTATTCAATTAGAAATCTTGAGAGGAAAGTGAAAGTTGGGGATATTCAAACTGGTAAATGACCTATCCTTCTTCACTTCTTTCATCTTCTTTTTTCTTTTGCCATTTTAAATGGATAAATACCTGTGGCATCAGTTCACTACTAGAAAATATATAAGAACGAAGTCATGTGTTCTTCTATTTCTTTGCCCTTTTCTAAGAAACATATCCCATATCTTTATCTATGAATGTGCACATTTAACATCAACACTAGCTTGGGACATTCTTCAGAACAGCCTGTTTGTAGCAGTAGCTAATGTGAGTTGTGGTGACATAGTGAAATGTATAAAAAAACCTCATTATATTTTTAAGATCCCATACATTGTACTTATGTGCAGTTTCACCTCGTATATAGAATGTAGGCACATAAGGATAACAGACAGAAAATGTAAGAAAAAGCAATATGAACAACAGTTGGTGAGAAGAACTGGATTTACGTGTGTGATTGAATATAAAAGTAACCTGCCTCATGTACAGCTTAGTATGTGTATTCACTGACATAATACACACTTGTCCACCCAGATAATTTTGATGAATTCTTCGCCATCTCAGTGGAAAAAAATATCTTCACTTCTGAATGCTGTACCATGCATTGAAATTACGTATTTAATTCATCCCTCATTCACACCTAAGGGAAAAAAAAAGTGGTTTGACAATTACAATGTCAAAATCTATTTTTCATTTTCACTTCAAAGAAGAAACAACTGCAGCTATTCAAGACTGGATTCACCAAGAAAAATAGACTCTGCCTGTGACAACACCACTGGACAGATTGACCTGAGTTCCTGCCCACTTTAATTCTGATAGTGAAATATTGAAAAAGGATTACATAAGTTTGAGCTACCTGAATTTGAGGCAAAAAAAATCCTCATGTTTATTCAGTAGTGCTAGGAGGGCTTGTCAGCTCTTGTTTTCTATCTCTGACCGTGCATTATTTAAACACAATTATTTCACTGTGAAAGTGAATTGGACCTTAACATGTATATCTCACTGGTATCAGATCTCTCATTCCTTGATTCAGTGCATAGCACAACAATATGCAGACACCTGCCCAAGTGTCCATCAGTGTCCTAGAATTAGATCCTTGTTACTATCTTAAAGTTGATTTTGGAATGAATTTTGGGAATGAAGTCTTAGTTTGTGTTGTTTCTATCCTACAGCTAACATGGTGTCACCTAGAAAGAACAATACATTTAAATGTCATGGGATGCCTGGGAAGAAGAGGGGATAAGTAGGGAGAAAGTGGTAAATGATCACTTTGTCTTTATCTTGACCCACCAGCTTTTTCATCCTACTTTCTGTCCTGCTGAGGAAGAGGAGTGAGAGAACAAGCCAGCCAAGGTCAATTCAACACACTTATCATGTAGTAGGACCTCAAAATTTAAGGAATTTAACTACTTTGGAATCAGATACAAGATGCTGCTTTTATTCAGTGTGGTACTAAAACAACAGGGTGTGAGCTTTACATATACCTCATATTACAGGAAAAATGCACTGCGTAGCTGAAATCCATTTTTGTAGCCCAAAGCTATGGGACCAAATGGATTAGAAACTATTTGCCACACTCAGAAATCTCTTCTATTTTTTCTAAACTGCAAAAATCGCTGCCCCTCATGAAATGGCTATTCAGATTTTATCTCTAAAGGTTTATTCCATGTATTTTGCCTCTGAAGCCTGGTCCTAGTGTAATGGGCATGTGCTATTAGTAACACAACTGCATGGCAAACCTCTCAGATTGAAGTATCACAGCATTACCTCATGGGGTCATTTGGTCAGAGTCTGCAGACAAACATGACAAACTCTCATTTCAGGAAAAATTCCCCGCACAACAGCTCTTGTGAGATGTATTTTATTTCTGAGATTTTTTTCATAGTTTCCTTTCCCATCCCTATATTTAACAATTGTTGACACAGGTTCCTCTAATCAGACTGTATAACCTCATCTCTATTTAACATGATGCATGATTAAGCAAAACATATGGTTAGTCATGACTATTAGAGTGATTAAGTAGCTTCCATTTTCTTTTGTTTTCATTTCTGTGTTCTAGTGCCCTCATTCATTTATTTCTGCCATATGAGAATCTTCATTGGCAAGTTCTTAAAACTTCACTCAGGCTACCAAAGGCAATTCTACAGAACAAAATTTTGAACTTTATTTATGGCACTTTCATCTGTCTACTTTTGATTTCCCTGCAAGGAAATTAGTCTCTGCCTTTATTTCTAGGAGGCCATTTATCTTCATGTGAGACCTTCTGTCTTCTTGAGCACCTTGATTACAAAGATAATCACCAAAGCAGGGACATTGCTACCCCTTATTCAATCCCTGCCTCCTGAGTCATGAGTAGCCAGGATAAGATCAGTGAGCCTTGTGGGAAGCTGTTGCCATAGCCCAGAGTGCTGGCAGGAGTTGTTTAGCCATATGGAAGCCCTCTACTATCCAGATACATTGATGAGGCTGAGAATTTGGACAACTCCAAAAGAATGTGATAAAACTCCCCTATTGCTTGAGCATCATCCACACAAAACTATCAGCTGTTTGAAGAATGGAAGAATTCAGGTACCAGAGGACAACTAATGCTAAATTCTAATTTCCCAGAAGATACAGAAGAGATACCTTTCTTGTGCCATTCCTTCCTTGGCTTTGCCCCTCAACACTGCTTAGTGATTGCAGTGCTATAGCTGTAGAAGCCAGGGCATCCTGTTCCTTAGCAAAAGAGCAGCAAGCAGTACAATTTCCCTGGCTGCCCCAGTTGCAGCCATATGATAAAAATGTTCATATCATGCACTAGTAGTCCAAGACCAAGGACTGGCATCAAAGATTCTTCACTCCCTAACTGCACATTGTTGTCTGATAAGCAACAGAGCCAGGGTTCGGCTTTTATTTCCAGGCACAGGCTATGTAGCTTTAATTCTCTGCTGTATCATGACACAGTTGTAACAGGAAAGAGGAAAGGTATTTTTGTAATTTGGTGATTGATTAATTCTTCTCAGAGTACTGGGTTTCAAGCTGTTGGTTTGAACCTCATGTTCCTGGACTGGAACTATTAATGTTTGGAAACAGTTAGGTGCCTGTTCTCAGAAAAGACCAGAACATAGACTGGCATACACTTTTCAGCCATGAATTATTTTCATAAATACCAAAGCAGCATAGACAAAGCAACCAGGTGCTTCATATTTCATCAGTATAGACTTGGGGATGAATAGATTGAGAGCAGCCCTGAGGAGAAAGACTTAGGGATACTGGTGGATGACAAATTATGCATGAGCTGACGATGTGCACTTGCAGCCCAGAAAACCACTTGTATCCTGGTCTGCATCAAAAGAAACACGACATGTCAAGGAGGTCATTCTCCCCCTCTACTCCGCTCTTGTGAGATTCCCACCTTGAGTACTGTGTCCAGCTCTGGGACCCTCAACATAAGAAGGACATGGGCTTGTTTGAGATAGTCCAGAGGAGGGCCACAAAGATGCCCAGGGGGCTGGAGCACCTCTCTTATGAAGACAGGCTGAGAGAGTTGGCCTTGTCCAGCCTGGAGAAGAGAAGGCTCTGGGGAGACATTATAGCAGCCTTCCAGTACCTGACAGGGGCCTAAAGGAAAGCTGGGGGGCACGGACGGACGACTTTTTTACAAGGGCATGTAGTGACAGGACAAGGGGTAGGACAAGGATTTGAATTGAAAATGTGTAGATTTAGATTAAATATCAGGAAGAAATTCTTCACCGAAAGGGTGGTGAGGCACTGGAACAGATTGCACAGAGAAGTTTTGGATGCCTCCTCCTTGGAAGTGTTCTAGGCCAGGCCGGATGAGGTTTTGCGCAACCTGATCTAGTGAAAGTTGTGTCTGCCCATGGCAGGGTGTTTGGACTGTGAACTTTAAGGTCCCTTCCAACCCAAACCATTCTAAGATTCTATGATGTGCTTCTAACCCTCTAGAATGCCTGAAGTGTAAAATCAAGGCATTTTTAGTAGCAAAGGTGCATTACTGGACACAGCCTATATCTGTTCATATGCAGATATGTGATTATCTTCAAAATTTTACTCCAATTATTCCTAAAGACAAGAATAGGGATAAATTCTCTGTTCTTCCTGATGGATGGGAATCATTCCTGCTTTATTTGGTTTTGTAGCAGGTTTATAGATAACTGTTACTCTCTTACCTATCTGCCTGTATAAGATGTTAGACTACTAATTCAGTAGTTTCTTCCTCAACTTCATATCTTCTGGGCAAACTACAACTCTTTTTTCAGAAAGAACTAACATATATTATTGTTTGAAGTGTCAACTTGGAATTCATGCCATAGTGATTCAGGTTCGAACCCCACAATATTCTAGTCAACAGATGATATATGGTATTGTTATATGTAGTATGTGTGTTGTTTTTTCTGTATGGGAATATGTTCCAATAGCCACTTCTGAAAATTTCAGCTGGTCATCTTCACCAGTATTTTCAGCATATTGAAAAACTGTATTTGTACTGGGCCATAAAATTTTCACTCTCCTATTTATTTCTTCCTATTTCGGAATTAAATAAAGACCATTACAGCTTCTGAAGATCAACCATCAATCAAGATTTAAATAGTGTGATATCATACTGAGAAATACAAGTTTATTGTATTGATATGGAGCTTTAGTATACTCTGGAGTTACCTCAGATTAACAAAGCAATTAGCCAATAATGTTACAAAGTTATGGCCAATTTAACTAATGCTTAATGAAACCTACTAAAGCTGACAGGATTGATGAGCCCAGTGAGATTTTGTGCAAGAACACACATTAAAGTTAGGGTCCTCATCTTAATTTGGCAGATTAATCGTTATCCTAAATGATGATGTTTCTTTCTAATGATATGAAAAAGATGTTTTTTTCTTCTTTTTAAAATTTCTTAAAGGTTTAAATAAGTGTAGTAGCACAAGGATTTTATGTTTAAGAAAATAGTCTCTGGTGGGCATCCATCCTTATGAAATAGGTAAAGTAGACATATATTTGAATGTGACAATTACTGGGGCCAACAACACCTACGTGCATTGTGGTCTTGGTATTCTTAAATTTCAGTAACTCCTTTCTCTGCTGCTCTGTTTCATTAATATGCTGCTATGTTTCATTAATAAAGTTCATCAATTTCTTGAACTAATCATTGGGATTCAATGTAAAGATGACACATTACAATAAAACTAAACAAAAAGTTATTGTAGAGGGGAAATTTGCGTCACAACATCTTAAAAGTTAAGAAAAATGATGGCATACCTTATACACAACAGCTTGAAAATTCTAGTCTAAAGGACAAACACCTTTCTGAATTGGCTTTATCTTTTATTCATGAAATGTTGTGTGCTTTTACAAGCTGTTATGCTTTTCCACATAGCTCATGTGACAGCATAGATTCCCTTCCTTCAGAAAGCTCAGCACCCCACTGTGCGTAGTTCACTAGCTTCCAAGCTTACAAATGCAGGTGGTGCATCAGACACTAGAATGTAGTAAAAAAGCTTCCATAAAAAAAACCAAACATGTTCCACATTGCATATATATGCACACTTAGACACAAAGGAGATTTTCCCTAAAAGAAAGACTTCTATCCAGCATGTACATTTGACAAAATTATGAACCTTTTAGTTCAGATATTTGATGAAAATATGAAACATTACTTCTGTGAAGTACAAAAAATTCAACATTTCTTTTCACTTAGCTAGTAATAGCAGTGTTTTCTTGTGGGACTCAGGATTAGGATGCTATGGATAATTTATTTTATTTAGGGAGAAAAATACCTAAGTGATTCTGTGATTAACTCTGCACCTAAATGTGATGAACTGATTTTATCAAAACCAGGAAAGTATCATAGAAATACATGTAAGTTTAAGTGGGGAAAAAAAAAAAAAGGTTATCATTTCCTTCTTGTCATTCTGTATACATACAGGTTGTGAAATCTACAGATATTAATCAAAGGAAAAATGGTTTTCTTTATTGACTGTATTAAATCAGATATGATAGCAGAACATTTTTATGAAACCCAGTCTCCAAAACACATATGGTATATCCAATTATGCTTTTTCTTTTCTTTTACATTTATTAACAGTTAGGGTACAAACCTTGCATGGCTTGCGGGAAACTTCTCAGTCAATCTCTTTGGGGTCACATTCCTGTCTGTTGAAAAGATAAGGTGTTTTCATCACTATTATTGGTTTTTAATTTCTTTTTCAGCAGTAGTTGAGTTGATCAAATTGTTTTCAAACTACTAGCATTTAGTTAACTGCTATTTTAAAATGTGAACTATTTAAGAGACATTCTAGACATGTTATAAAATTCTGATAAGAATCAAAGAAATAGCATAGTATAAAATCAGAATTTTTAACACCTAAAGGAAGAAAGAGACTGCAACTGTGAAATCAGTATTGTTGTAGTAAAACATGTAGTTTCTACAATGAAAATCATAATATGTATCATAGAATCATCACAAAATCAGAACCTTTTCAATGGTTTGGGTTGGAAAGTACTATAAAGATCATATAGTTTCAACGCCCCTGCCATGGGCAGGGACACCCTCCACTAGACCAGGTTGCTCAAAGCCTCATCCATCCTGGCCTTGAACACTTCCAGGGATGGGGCACCCACAACTTCTCTAGGCAATCTGTTCCAGTGCTTCACCGCCCCCCTCATGCAGAATTTCTTCCTTATATCCAATCTAAATCTACCCTCTTTCAGTTTATGCCCATCACCCCTTGCCCTGTCACTACAGGCCCTTGTAAAAGTCCCCCTCCAGCTTTCTTAAAGGCTCCCTTCATGTACCAGAAGGCCGCTCTGAGGTCTCCCCAGAGCCTTCTTTTCTCCAGACTGATCAAGTCCAATTCTCTCAGATTGTCTTCTTTGGAGAGGTGCTCCAGCCCCCTGGTCATGTTTGTGGCCCGCCTCTGGACTTGCTCCAATTGGTCAACATCCTTCTTATGTTGAGGGTCCTAGAGCTGGACACAGTAGTCCAGTTGGTGTCGCACAAGAGTGGAATAGAGGGGGAGAATCACATCCCTCTACCTGCTGGCCACACTTCTCTGTATACAGCCGAGGATACGATTGGCTTTCTGGGCTGCCAGCGCACACTGCCGGCTCATGTCCAGCTTTTCATCCACCAGTACCTCCAAGTCGTTATCCGAGAGAGCTGTTCGCAATCCATTCTCTGCCCATCCTGTATTTATGCTTAGGATTGCCCTGAGCCAGGTGCAGGACCTTACATTTGGCCTTGTTGAACTTCATGAGGTTCATATGGGCCCACCTCTCAAGCCTATCAAAGTCCTTCTGCATTACATCCCTCCCCCCAGCGTATTGACTGTGCCACACAGCTTGGTGTCATTGGCAACCTTGCTGAGGGTGCACAGAATCCTACTGTCTATGCTGCTGACAAAGATGATGAACTGTGCCGGTCCTAGTACTGGTCCCTGTGGAACATCATTTCCCATTAGTTTCCACTTGGACATCGAGATGTTGATTGCAACTATTTGAATGTGACCTTCCAGCCAATTCCTTATCCACTGAGTGGTCCACATGTCAAATTCATGTAGTTTGATCATCTCCTACAGCAGTGCATTCCTAACACATACAGCCATTTGCATTGATGACTGATGACTTAAAATAAAGATCAAGAGTATACAATGTGTTCACTTCCTTTCCTCAGATAAGAAATCATCAAATACAGACAAGTCAAGCTCCTTTGTTTGCTGCAGCCATTCACTTTTTTAAAAAAATGCAATGGAAACCAAATTAATACATTGCATATCTTTTCTTCAGATAATTATTGCATATGTTCAGAATGTTATCCTTGAATAACTTTCATAATGAAAAAACCAATTGCAATTGACAGCTTGTTTACCTAAGCAGAACTGGAGTTTGGCTCGAAATCTTGTTTGTAAATTGTACTGTAATGACAGATTTGCAGGGCAGATTTTGGTCCTTTTGGTTTAGGTTTTTTTTTTTTTGAAATGACTGATTGATGATAATGACTTGCATAGTACTTAATCATAACTAATGTGTTCAATAAACACTTCCCCCCCCCCCCCCCCCCCCCCCCCCCCCCTTTCCTGCTTTACAACTGCCATGTCAGTACTTCTTCTTAAGTTCACTTGGAATAAAACTTGCATAGTAATGGGTTCAGGAATACAAGATTCATATTTTTACTTCCTTATCTTACAGGTTTCCTTGTATGAGAGCAGAAAAGAGTTAATTTTTTAGTATTTATTTAAAGTAAAATTCAGAACAGTTAAATTAATTGACAGGTACTAGTTGGTTGTTCTATTGTAGAAAAAAAACCCAACCCCACCCTATGACCACTTCTTTCTGTGTGGGAAACTCACTCAGTGCCCTCACTTTTTTGTTTTCCACTAAGTTGAATGCTCTTTCACTAGATTTTCTTCCAAAGTCAATGGATTTTGCAAGGCAATATTACAATCTGTTCCCTTTATGACTCGGTTGTGATAAAGTGTTCCAGGAAAGTGTAAAGAGGAAAGACAGTACAAGAAGTCTTTGTGATCTTTGCTTCTCACTACACTGTTCAAATACACTAGAACAATAATACAGAGTTAACTTAAGTAACAGAATTCCTGTACTCGGGCTAACTGCACTCTGCATATGTACAGGACCAACAATTTAATAACTGCTCAGCTCTGGACCTTAGTTTTTAGAGTTCAGTTACTTTAATGATATATTAATCTTTTGGCTATAGCAATTTAATACATGATTTGTTTATGTTTGTTTTTCTCTCCCAGTGTCAATCGAGCTTTCACATATTACAGATCTTTTTTACTGCTACTTCTGCTGATGAATGAGGAACTGTTTTCCTACAACACTTTTTAAAATACCATATGAAGATAAAGACTGTTAATTTTGTTTGCAGTCACCTCTGACTTCAGAAAGGTACATCTATTTATCACAAAACACGTGTTTGTAATATTTATAAATATTATTTCCTACTTACTTTATTTATAACGCTCTCATAGCCTGTTAGCCGATGATTAAAAAAAATTAAAATATAAACTTTGACCATGTTGAACTAACAAATGTGGAAAGAAGACTGAAGAATGCCTGAAGCAAGCACTAATTTTCTGCATGTCTCTCACTAAGGAAATGCATGTTTTATTTAATTGCAGGTGGTTTACTTCCAGATGAAACAGGTAAAATCAAATTTTGACATAAATATAATTTACATTCTTTTGAATTTTCTTCTCTTTTTTATGCCATGAACCAACATAGCCAATAGAACTTCGGGAAGACCTTGAACAAAATTCAAACATAAAAATCCAGTCAATGTCACTACTTTTAATGTGCTAAATTTCCCTTCCATGAGCAGAGTGCTACAAGAACTTTAACTACTTTTTTTTGTTTGAGTATTGATTGTCACTTACAGTCTGCTGAATGACTGAGAGCAGTATGGGAGGTCTCCTTGGGTCACAGGATGATTATTCAACAGGAATAGAGCCACATAGTGAGACCAGCCAGCTGGCACAACTAACCACAGTAGTGCCTGACACTGCAGCAAATGCTGCTGGGCATTGCTTCAGAGCCCCTGAAATTAATTCTGCCGTAGATTACATGGAAGATGAGGCACTAAGAATGACATTTATGGAAATCAGAGAAGACTAGTAAACTAAGTAATAAAGTATTTTACAGATGGTCATGGATTATTTTAAAGGTATATTTAGATCTAATTTATAAATAACCAATATCTAACGTGATTTCCTCTCAGATCAGAAATAGGAGAGTGTCACAGAAACAAAACCATTGATACATTGTCTTGATCATTGCCTGCAAGTATGCCGCATAATTTTTTCTGGAGAGCCATTTTTGCCCCAAGATACTGACACACTTCCTACTAATTCATCACATTATTATAAACTATATATAATAGAAATACAATAGAAGAGATAACTGAAATTTAGAAAGAAGATTAATGAGCTATTTTAAAACATTTTAAAATTGAAACTGTAAAGAAAGTTTTACTTTAAATCTGTTAGCCAGAAATTCACTTATTTTGTGTACTTGTGAATGTTTTATTTTGTTTTAGTCTAAACTGGAAAATACACAGTATCACTATTATGTACAGTTAACCAAATATTCAATAACCTCATTCTTTTTTGAAAAACATTACTGAACATAAAATAAAATATTTCCATAATATTATACTGTTTTCTTCTAGTCAGGTAAAGGATTAAGTGCATAAAATTTGTTTCAACTCATGTCTAATGAATGATTCCATGAATGTAATACATTTACATATATCCAAAATAAAATATGAGTAGTTAGTAAACATTTGGTAAATACAGATTCATTTATTTCATATCTATGTACAATATGAACTAAATTCCTAAAACAATTTCAATGAAGACTGAAGTTTTGAAAAAGTGTTAAAATTTTAATATAACACTGTTATTCAAAATTCTGTTACATGGCATCTTAAATAATAGCTAAAGACCCAAGCTAAATGTTCAGGTTAAAAAGTTGTATTTAACAGCATAAAATACAGGGGAGAGAACTAACTACACAGTAGAACTGGAAAATATTTTATTTTATTTTGGCTTCTGATCTGGAACAAGTAACCTGTGAGACCAGCTTCTCCCCTCAGGGAAAGTGAAGATTCACATTATGGTTCTTTATGTGGTCCTCATCACCATATTATTCAGGTGCTTCATCTGAAAAAAGGTCAAAGCTTTCCTTTGCCTAGACAAGTAAAAGTTTTTAGTGTATTTCTCAAGCACAGAAATAATGTCACAATCTCAGAGGCCAAATGTGGCATTTTTACACTAACAATAAAAATATCTTGAAAAGGTATACCTTTTTGAAAAAGAATTTAACAGTGACCCTTTGTTGCTTATTATAAAAAGGCAAGGTTCTAAATTTCTTTCATTTGATGGAAGGCAGAAAGATAGTTTTATCATTGTCTACTGAATACTTTGCTTTATATTTCACTTACCTTCTGCTAGATGTTCCCTGTACTGCTATCACTGTAAGACAGGAAATACCAGCATTTTAAAAGAAAAATACTTTCCCATTTTCCTGACAGTGTGCACAGAAATTAATTTCACATAGAATAAATAGAGATTCTGAAAGGTAAAAAAAAATTTATTTCATCATCTTTTTTTTTTTATTTATTTGAGAAATTACTGGCAAACATATTTTTCTTCATTTAGACAACTAAACTTTTAAACAAAGGGTCTTTGATACAGTTTTCTGTTTGGAATGTACATTCTTATCTCTGACATGATTCAACCCCAGACAGCAACTAAGCACCACACAGCCACTCACTCCTTTTCCCCACAGCTGATAGGGGAGAGAATAGGAGCAGTAAAATTGAGAAATTTCATGGCTTGAGATAAAGACAGTTTAATAGGTAAAGCAAAAGTCACACACACAAACAAAGCAAAACAAAGAATTCATTCACTACTTCCCATTGACAGGCAAGTTTTCAGCCATCTCCAGGAAAGGATTCCATCACTCATAATGGTTACTTGGGAAGACAAATGCCATAACTCCGAATGTCCCCTCCACTTATGTCTTCTTCCCCCACTTTATATGCCAAGCATGATAACAAATGGTGTGAAATATCCCTTTGGTTAGCAGGGGTCAGCAGTCCCAGCTGTGTTCTCTCCCAGCTTCTTGTGCATCCCCAGTCTACTCCCTGGTGGGGAGGTGTGAGGAGCAGAAAAAACCTCAACTCTGTGTAAGCTCTGTTTAGCCAAAACTATTATTAACTCTTTTTCAACACAAATCCAAAACATAGTCCCATACTAGGTACTATGAAGAAAATTAACTCTATCCCAGACAAAACCAGCACAATATACTATCCCACAGCAGTGCAAATTTATTTTTCTTTTTTCTCTCCATATAATTTGAGAAAATCAGTCATTTAAATAATCCATTTTGACACTTAATCATTTCATTCAAAAACAAAGTTAACAATATCTTAAAGCCACATGTTCTTGAAAATAATTTTTATCAATCACATTCATTCTCAATCTGCATCGCTTGGTGCATCCAATTCGGCAGCACTATAATAGCTAAGAAACACTCATGTTTAGCATGTTCACCATAACTGATAATAAACAATTTGTTCAAAAACTGTGACAGGTGGGTTGTAATAGGTATAAAATCTATACCTCTTCATTTGCTTGAATAATTTTTGAAGGATCAACATGCTCTTAAAATTCTCTGGGGAGAAAAGGTCCATAATGCATGCAGGCAATCTATTATAAGTTTTCAAAAAAGCTTATGTTTTTCTTAATCTGAAACGAAAGTCTCATATGATGGACTTTATGTCTATTACTTCCTGTTCACTCAACTGTGAGCATTCTAAACAGTTTATTTTGTCTTTATTTTTTGCAACTATGTTTTTGTACATTTGAACAAGTAACTCGCCCCTCCCCCTGCACCCCCCCCACCCCCCCCCCAATAAATGACCCAAATATTTACAGACTGTTCTTGTGAGTCACATTTTTTACCCGTGACTTTTCCCAGCTGATCCACACATAAGAGACAGAGTATACACTATAATTAAACATGTTCAGGTAGAGAAGAAACATTATAGATACAGATATTTACAGATACCACATAATTGTACATCCCAACATAGTATTTGTCTTTTTCAGAATAGCAGGCTAGGTCATCCATAGTTCAATATTGTTTACTTTGTATCATAATCCTAAAATCCTGCTCTAAAGAAATGCAGTCTACCCTCACACTGATCTTCCAGTCTGTGAAATCATTTATTCCCATCTAAGTGTAGACTTCTGACTTTGACTTCATTAAACACGGTTCCTTTTTTTCATACCAATTTTCTGGTTTCTCAAAATGATAGGAATTCTAATCCAGTCTTCCTGCCATTGTTTTTTCCCCCAGTGTGGTACCGTATATGGATTTAATAAATAATAATTTTCTGTTCTAACATCCAACTTATTCTCAAGAGTTCTGAACAGAATTAAAGAGGACCAGACAGAACCCAGTGGAAGAAAATCTCAATATGTACTTCCAGTTTGAAAGTGATTCACTGATAACACTTTCTGAGTACACTTTTGAACCCATGCATTCCAGGTTAGTTATGTAATTTCACTCTGATGAATTTTTAAGGTGCTGTAATACAAATCCAATTAACAATAAAGGTTTATTGGTCCATGGGTAGTCTAACCTATTTTTTTTAAATTTGTCTCTTTTTTCCTTCCTGTCTGATGGGTTGTGCTTTAGGTTCTGAAATTACGGAGATTTGAAGTCATTTCTTATTTGTATGTTGTATAAGAGTATGAATAAATTCCTTAGGACACAGAGACCATTTTTTTATTAAGTATCTATAGATTAAATATAATCTCTTTTATAAACTTTTTACCAAAATTTTAAAAATGCCAATGTATTTTAAAAAATATTCCACTGCACTGGACTTACTACACTTTCAGTACTTAAGTAATGGAAAATAAAGCACGTACTTACAGATTCCTCTCACCATGTTATAGGAAATTATATAAATGGCAAAGTAACCCCACTAAATTAGGAACACAGGTCCTAATAATATAAGAACCTTTTAGATTAATACAGCAACTAAAGGGTTGGGTGAAAAAAAAAAGTAATAAATATGAATTATAGTAATATTTATATAATATATAATGAATTATATAATAGCATTCGGTAATTGAAATAGCATGCCAAGATTGCTAACTGAGTGCTACTTACAAGGTATTCATCACAGCAAATACAATCAATCTCAAGTAAAAAACAAATATTTATAATATTGTGTATTTCACAGTGGTGCAGTAGTAAACTAAAATGACAGAAAATTTAACTATAATAAAATTTAAATTTAAAAAATAAATTCAAGAACATATACTAGCACACATTTTCCTTTTATTCTCTTTTCTTATCACCAGAATTTTTATTTCCACAGTATTTTGCTCAAACAACAAAACAATCTACAGTTATTGTGAGAAAAAGGATATTAAAAAATTGTGTTGAAGTTTAAATTAAGAAACTAGCAAACATTTCAAAGAAAATATCCTGTGTCAATAGATGTGACAGATGTGAGAGAAATCACAAAGAAGGAAAAACAACAGCAGAAGTATCTTCTTATCTTGGTGGCCACAGATCAACAGTTCTAGCTCAAGCCAGCTGCTTTACCAAAAGCACTTCACTCTGTATTATTACATCCTACACTCAGTGCAATCATCAGTCAGCTTAGAGATTGACAGAGCTCAATTCATGAACTGAAATGGGCAGATGTTCTCCATTTGCTCTCTGACTATTTTCATGGATGTGCACTTTTACACATTTTCTGTTTTCAATAAATGGTTTTGATTTCAACCCTGTGAAACAGAAAAGCAGAGTTAAAAATTATTTCTACAGCTCTGAGCACTTTTGAGACATTTTTAATCACATAACCCAATATTAAAACAGGGGGCACATGCCAATTGCAACACCATGTAACATGTCTAATATTGCTGGAAGTGTTCAAGGTCAGGTTGGATGGGGATTTGAGCAACCTGATTTAGGGAAAGATGTCCCTGTGCAGGGCAGGAAGGGGTAGACTAGATGATCTTTAAAGTTCCTTTTTGACCCAAACCGTTCTGTGATTCTATGACTATAATTCTAATATGACATATCCTCATGTGCAGCTATGTATGAATCATGATATACTTTTGGAGTCCATGTGTACTTCCGTCTGACACTTCAGTACTCAAGATATCTCATTTCCTTTGGCTGCCCATGCTGAAACCCCTAGTAACAGGTAATGTACAGTCAACCATCAAGATGCACAATTGCAACCTCTGAAACTCACATTTAACTTTTTGAACAATTGTTTGGAAATGAAAACATCTTATCACACCTGTAGTGAGTATACTGGCATCTAAAAGATTTTGGAGGCAGTGTCCCCTGCCTGACATATGTCTCCACATTCTGCTATTACACTAATACTTTCATATCAGTTATAAATAGTCTCCTGACAATATCTTCATTCTCAGAGTATGGTTTCCTTTACTGTGCTGAACTGCTAGAACCCTCAAAAGACTTTGACTGTGACTAAAGAAGAAAGTGAGATTCAACCATCTTACTCTTGTTACTGTCTCCCCAATGTACAGATGTAAGAACCAATATTTTGTCCCTAAAATCATTTTAGCCCAGAAAGACTGTAATAATCATCTTAGAAATTCAATCACTTACTGTGTCAATGAAAAATGTGGTTTTAGTAATGCATATTTTGAATAATATAACATACCTCAACTTCTTGTACATCAACCACCAAAATATTATTCTTCCTCTTGAATTCTTTGTCTTGTGAACTCCACTTGTTCTTCAAATAAACATGATAATTTCTATAGCAATTACAAACATCTATGTGTCAAAGTTGTTACAATTTTGAAGGTAAACCTTCACAAGGTGAAAGAAGGTTTAAACGAAACTAACATACTTAGCTATTACTTGCTTTCCTTATCAAGACCGCTTGCCTTGCAAGCACAGAGGTGCTTCAGAGTCAGTGTGCCGTACTCTACACTCCGAGGTTTGGAAATCATAAAATAGAGAGCAGAAAATTCTGGAAGCTTTTATTAAAACACAGTAATCACATTAGCGAATTCTAATACTTACTGATTGATAGATTGATTCCTGTCATTATTTAATCACTAAAGAATGTATTTTTACTTATCCAAAAACCATTGGTAAACTGAGGTCCATTTAAACAAACAATTTCTTTCCTGTTTTGCCTGTCAGGATTTGAACTTACATATCCCAGGATATGCCCAAGTTGTAGGATCCTCAGGGGAACAGTTTACTCTCCTTAAAACTGTCATAACAAGCAGAAAGACGTGTTTGTTTTTTTTTTTCCTTCCTGTAATACCAAACAATTCTAAGAGTTAAAAACATCAAAGCATTACAAAACAAACAAACCCTGATGTGATGTCTCCCAGGTGGCTGTTACATTACATTGTCTCTTATTTTGTCTCAACATACAGAATCATAGAATTGTTTTGGTTGAAAAAGACTTTTAAGACCATTGAGCCCAACCATCAACCTAGCACTGCAAGTCCACCCTAAACCATGTCCCTAAGCACTACATCAACTTGTCTCTTAAATGCCTCCAGGGATGGTGACCCTATTGCTTTCCTGGGAAGCTTGTTCCACTTCCTGATAACCCTTTCAGTGAAGAAGTTTTTCCTAATATCCAGTCTAAACCTGTCCTGGTGCAACTTGAGGACATTTCCTCTTATCTTATTGATTGTAACTTGAGAGACCAGCACTCACCTCTCTGCAACCTCCTTTCATGTAGTTGTAGAGAGTGATAACATCTCCCCTGAGCCTCCTTTTCTCCAAACTAAACAATCCCAGTTCCATCAGCTGCTCCCCATAAGACTTTTTCTCCAGACCATTCACCAGCTCTTTTGCTCTTCCCTGGACATGCTCCAGCACCTCCATAACCTTTCTTGCAGTGAAGAACCCAAATCTGAACACAGTATTCATGGTGTGGCCTCACCAGTGCCCAGTACAGGGCGACAATCACTGACCTAGTCCTGCTGGCCACACTGCTCCTAATGCAGGCCAGGATGCCATTGGCTTTCTTGGACACCTGGGCACACTGCTGGCTCATATTAAGCCAGCTGTCGACAACACTCCCAGGCAGCTTTCCTACCACTTGTCCCCAAGCCTGTAGTGTTGCATGGGGTTGTTGTGACACAACTGCAGGACCCAGCACTTGACATTATTGAACTTCATACGGTTGGCCTCAGCCTATCAATCCAGTCTGTCCAGATGCCTCGGTAGGCAGGTACCCTTCCTACCCTCAAGCAGATCAACAGTCCCACCCAACTTTGTGTTGTCTGCAAACTTACAGAGGGTGCACTCAACCTCCTTGTCCAGATCACTGATAAAGATGTTAAAGAGAACTGACCCCAATACTGAGCCCTGGGGAACACCAATTGTGATCAGCTGCTGGGATGAACCTCTCTAGAGTAATAGCTGAGATGTGTGGTCTCTAATCTCCAGTCAATGAACCAAAGGGTATGTGTTTACTATCTATGTGATGTGACTCACCAACAGAGCTGTTACTCTACAATACTCCACAGTTAGACAAAGACAATTAAAACAGAGAAGGAAAGTTTCATATTCAAAGAAAATTGTGTGAATGAAAAAAAGAAATTATTTTATAAGTGGACTTTTGGGTAATGAAATTGAAACTGTTTTCAGGGATGAAAGAAAACTTAGGACAATTAGTTAACTCTTTCAGAAAAGTAAAATTTTGAGTTACATTGTTTCACAAAGCAGTGAAAAGCTCATGATTTGTGTTTAGTCATATAACATGAAAAATACTAGTTCTGGCCTTGAAGGGGAAGAATAACTTCTGCAGGAAATAGATCTGCCAAGTGTGAAAATCATATTAGTATGATACAACAAGAAAATAGCCTCTCTATATAATTCAACTGTATAAGACTTTTTTTTCTTCTCATCCCACCCAGTTTTGTGGAATGTGTAGTAATCTTTGTTTCTACAACACATGGTCTTCAGGCAGATATGATTGTGAATTTACTGTCATTTTTCTCACTCAAAAAATACGGAAGACATACCAGGGAATCAGTTAATCTAAAACTGTGTTATCTCTCTGTCACACTGGGAAGACTCTACTGAGACCTTGAATCAGCCATGTGCGATTCCTTTCACCTTATGCAGAGTGACATGCTATCCCTGTCTTTTTCAAATCAGAAACTAAGATTTTGTCCAAAATCAAATATGTGCTTCTCAGTATATTCAGAGTAAACTGTAAGTCCATGGTTGATCCTGTCAAAATGAGATTCATCTACTCATTTAGCAAACCTGAACATTTTCCTAATTGAAGGTTATTTTCCTATTTTACCATTAATTTTATTGTGGTAATTTTTATTCTTACTGAGACTTTTTGGGTTATCCACCTCTTAGCTAATGTGATATTATCTCTGTATCAATAACAGTGTCATTTTTATTCTTTACCATAGTCTTTTCTGGATCGTTTACACTTCAGATATGTCCTTTTTATTACAGTTTCTACAATTTTGGAATGGATGTCTGACCCTGTTCCACAGCAGTAGCAAATGTCAGGATCTTTAGCTGTTTGCTGTTTCCAATTTACTGTTTGGCTTTTTATGTGGTACATATTTTATGGACATTGCCCTCTTGCTTGTCCCTGAATAAATTTTTTTTGTAACTTAAGTTGCTGTTTCCATAGACACTGCAATATCAGCAACATTTTTAGATGGCAAGTTTGCTTCAGTCAGAAGCTTCTTTTGTACACTTTGAGTAGGGTTTCTACATACTAATCTGTCTTTCAGGGCACTGTTCAATCCATTCCCAAACTGACAATATCCTGACCTTTTTTAAAATTCTTTTTGTGTGTGTGTGTATTCACAGTGATCCTCAAAAAAACCCAGAATCTTTTTCCATACAAAGTGTTTCTGATGATAAGCACTATTACAAAATTAATTCTTTTTGTACTAGTGTTGTGACTCTTGTTTTCTGTGAGACTCCTGATGTGCATAGTGACCCATTTTACTTGTTAGCATAACTATCAATAGAAGTGGAATTTATTTATATTTTGCTGAATCATTAACCTAGAGGTATTGCTTCAGTGTCTTCAGTGCAAAGAATGTAGAGTAATCCACAGCTGTATTGTCGAAACAACCAGTATTTCCTGAACAGATTAAAGTCTGGCTATTTGCTTGGGGAACAAACTGATCTGAAACAATCTATTAGTGTAGTCCTGAAGTCCTAATAGTAGTAGCTATTCTACATAACCATTCTGAATCAATTGCCTTACAGAGCTATTTGTCCAGAAAGAATAGTGAAATTCCAAAGTTACACAACAAAAATCCTAGTCTACATTTACAGTACTAAGCAGAATATAAAACAGGAGTAGGAGATTGCTAATTGGATTAATGCCTAATGAATGGATTATAGTAGAAAAAAAGGAAGAACTTCCTTCCTTCCTTCCTTCCTTCCTTCCTTCCTTCCTTCCTTCCTTCCTTCCTTCCTTCCTTCCTTCCTTCCTTCCTTCCTTCCTTCCTTCCTTCCTTCCTTCCTTCCTTCCTTCCTTCCTTCCTTCCTTCCTTCCTTCCTTCCTTCCTTCCTTCCTTCCTTCCTTCCTTCCTTCCTTCCTTCCTTCCTTCCTTCCTTCCTTCCTTCCTTCCTTCCTTCCTTCCTTCCTTCCTTCCTTCCTTCCTTCCTTCCTTCCTTCCTTCCTTCCTTCCTTCCTTCCTTCCTTCCTTCCTTCCACATTGACACTTTCCCTAGTCTAAAGTAGTCCTTGAATAAAGAACAATAACAAGTTGAACGAGAATTACAAGTTAGATACATTATTTCAGACAATATTAATTTTTCAGGGAAGAGAAGATGTATTTTTTCAGAAATGTAACAAAATTTTGAATTCACAGAATAATTTTATTAAAAAAAAAAACAGTCAGGATAAGTTGAAAGAAATTGCCATAAAAGAAAACCCTGTACTTTCATCCAGCATCACAGGAGTTTAAACTTCAACACTGAAGGTTAAGATCCTAGCTTTAATTCTTTCTCCTTTCTGACAAGAATTGATTTACCATGCATATAGCTTCTATATTCTACTAGAAGTCTTTATTCCCATGCAAACACAGCTTCTTTTTGTGTAAGAAAAAAGTGCAAGAAGTGGAAGACTATCACATCTCTCTCCAGCTCAGAACATCACCCTAATGAAAAACTGAGGCATAACATATTGTATCAACTTAAGCATTTGGTCAGTGTTGAGTAATATCAAGAGGGGGACATAGACTTATCTTCCTTAGCAAATCACAGAATAACAGAATCACTAAGGTTGGAAAAGACCTATAAGATCATCTAGTTCAACCAGCAACCCAACACTACCATACCCGCTAGACCATGTCCTCAAGTACTGAATATACACATTCCCTGAATACTTCCAAGGATGGCGACTCCACCATTTCCCTGGGCAGCCCGTTAAAGTAGCCTCACAGTTACAAGGTTAGTGGAGCAAGACAGCTAAAACTCAGCTGAGTCCGTACCTACATGTAAGAAAAGAAAGTTTCATCTTTCACTGCAGAATTGTAATCAAAACCATACAACATCTAGAATGTAATCAGCTTAATTACTAAGAAGTGTGTACAGGAGGGTCTCCTGGGAGGTGAAGGTGTGCACAATGCTTACAAGGGGCATATAGTTACAGAAAAATATTTGGAAATGTTTAGGTGTATATTAACATTTCCCTACTGTTTCAGATTGTGGTTTACTTCTTGTATTGATGATGTTGATCCTGATTGAATTGAACCCTGATTCACTGATTGCATCTTAATTATGTGTCATTTCTAAATCTCTAAACTCCTCTGATCCTGATTTTATTTAAACTGTGACTTGTACAGTTTTTCTCTATGACAACAATGAGATATCTTTGTGGGTTGTTATAGGAGCTTAGAGTGGGAGAATGTGCAGAGGAGTTTGTTTATAAATTTAACCATTGGGTGATAAATGTTGCTATCATGAGCCATACAGATGTAGGAGTTCACCTTTCATCACTTTGTGGCAGATTATTGGTAAGAAGAGTGACCATGAAAATAAACAAAAATAACTTATACTCTATTTGATAAGGGAATGAAAGCCAGTTGAGAGATATAAAGAGGTTAAATATTTCAAACTTATGAAAGTTACCTCTTCTAATATTATAGCAGTTGAATGGAAAATTGAAACCACTAAAATGAACATTTTTCACTTTCAGTTCATTTTTTCATTCATTGAAAGCTGTGTTTTCCTGACAAGAAAGGATTTGGTTGAAAAATGTCTAACCGGCTCTGTTATAGTCAGAAGAATTGTTTTGTTACTGGTTTAACAGTTTTCATGTGGAGAGTGTATTTATTTTTTTCTTTTAGACTTTGCCAGCAATATACACAAACCCATCAACTTCCCACTAAGTTTTAACATTATACTGATTAATACTTGAATATATATTAATTAGTCCTAAGATCCAGATACCTAGTCATCCCTAAAATTTATGCTGAGATTGTTCCCAAAGGTTCTTAATTTCTAATGCTGTAACAATTTCAATTTTCTAGTTTAAGTTTCAGCTTGGTATATTGAAATGTGTTCTCTTTTTTCTCCATAGGTTTTTTTGTTTTGCTTTGGTTTGTTTTGTTTTGTTTTTCTGTAGCCAACAGAGAGGAATATTAAAGTCTAGGTTCTGATAAAACCATTTTGCTTTAAATCATAGAACTATTTTTATATATCTAGACTTTCTTGAAGTTCCTTGAAGATTAATTTCAATTAAGTGATTACCCTGAAGTTATCTGTAATTTTGGCTGACTATCAATCATGATGATAATAAGTAATTGAGGTATATTATCTCATATGCTTCTTCTGTTGGCTTCAGTCACAGCCAAATGTTTAGACCTCCATTTTTGGAAGGAGAAATTTTCATTTGTACCTATTTATCTATCTCATCATGGTGAGATCTGTTAAAAATGTCTGAATCTCTTTTTTTGATGAGACTCTATCCAAGATCTTGATTTTTATGGTAATCACAATCCAGATATCAAATTTGTACATAATCCTTGAACTTCATTATTCCCATAGGTTAGAACCTGTGAAAGTTTTCTTGTGTGTGTTATTGGTTGAATTTCTAAGTTGATCCTAGCTTCCTTCTTGATTTCAGATCTGTGTCATACACAATACAGAACTATACACAGTAAGAAAGGTAGAAAAAGACCTAAAAGCATCTTCCACATACTAAAACCCAACCAAAACCAAAAACCCCTCTGTAATATCACAGATGTGTTCAAAGTTCCTAATTAAACATATTTCTTATTATACATAATCCAACATTCCCAGGGAACAGGGAACCTTGTGCTCAAGTATGCCATGTCCTACTTTACTGTCATGTGCCAGACAGCCGTGTTTCAATTCCTGATGGTTAAGAGACAGCAACAGACAGTGTTCTTTTCATGATTCCCTTAATGGCAAGAGTCAGGCCAGGAGAAGCAGGGTCAGTAAGGGTGCACCCTGTAATCTTTCCAGTACTCTGGGTTAATAAATCTGAATAGGGCATTATCAGTGTCCTAGCACTGTGGGTTTAGGGTTTGGTTTGGGTGAGGAACAGCTCATATACTAACTATATTATTTTGAAGTGTGTAGAATTCAGGTGAAAAATTTTATATGGAACAGAATCTGTGAGACCATACCTTTCCATGGAAGGTGATAATTTTGTTGGTAAGTTTTATGTTGTAACATATGGTGACATATAAAATCCAACCTTTAACTTTGAAGTTTATTTTATGTTATACATTCCTGAATTAAAACACATGTACTAGAAGAAATATTTGGAAGAATCAAAACTGAATTCAATGGGAAGACTGAAAATTTGGAATATCAAATGTTTCCAGAAATCTGTCCTTCCAATGTCTAGACAATTTAACAGTTTCATTTAAAATTTAGATTTTATTATGTGAGTTGTTTGACCATATATCTTATACATCTTGATAAACAGTGTATGAATAATTCATAAATTGATCACTGAAAGTCACAAGAACAATGTAATTTATAGCGTATTTCATCAGTAGATACTGATGTGACCTTTCAGTCTAACATACTGACTTCATTACTCAGTTGAAAGGAGAGAAAAAAGAATTATAATCTTATGTTAAAAAATTTTTGGATATCAAGTGTCACATAAGTTATGTAATTCTCAGAGAAATTCTGTAATGATACTATGGTTGGATCAGATAAAGTTGTTTGCCTGACATCAATGGCATTGATGTTAAGAATAAGTCTTTTAGAAAAATACTTAGATACATTTTATTATACATATTACATTACTTATACACATTCTATTTTTCTTTAGTTATTACCAGTGTTAAAACTAGCACTGGAGCATTATCACTGTAATGGATTACATTTTGCATCTGAGCTACACAGATTAAAAAAAAATAAAAATGAAGTACTATTGTCCTTCTAAAATATTTATATAGATTTTTAGATTCAGTTCTTGCTAGTTTTGGTTTGGGTTTTTTTTTATTTTTTTAATTTATTTATTTTTATTTTATTTCTCCCATTCCTCTTCCTCATCTCTTTCCCAAAGGTATGTAATGCCACCCCTTCAGGCAGCAAAGTGTCCTGCTACAATTCTTGACTATGGAGATCGAATATTCTGATTTGTTGTTCTCATAAAACTTTCAATGTTGTAAATATAATCTGCTCCACAACTTCAGGTTTGCATACAACGTGTCTGAGGAAGTGCTGGCTAATGAAATGCCACTTTTTCAGTACTGTCCATACTTCCAGGTACTCTGAGGCCTTTGCTGTTCATTACAGCTGCCACCCAGCCTGATCATTTCCCTCCCTCTTTCTTAAGTAATTTACATTGTTCTCTCCCATAGTTCTAGCTCACCAGCTGTAGTTAAGGTCAAGCAGAGGGTGATGGTGTTTCTTCAGTATTAATATTTTATATTTTATATTTCATGTTCATTTATATGTAAAGAATGAGGTCTAAAATTTCTCAGGTTATACTATTGACACCAATACTATGTTGGGTTTCGGTGGGGGAGGGGGGGTTGGTAACAGGGGAAGTGCCATAGGGATGGCTCTTGTGAGAATCTTTGAGAAAAAGCTCCCTCCCTTGGGTCCAAGTCAGACCCACCTCTGGCCACGGCCAACTCAATCAGTGCCTCTGTCAATTAACATATTTAGGAGGGGAAAACACAAAAGAGAAGGAGCAGCGGAAGCGGAAACCGAATGGAGAGAATCAGCGTGGAAAGAGGAGTTGGACTTGATAGAGACAACAAGGCAGACACCAAGTCACTGAATTAATGAGTCATTAACGTCAGTGTGTCATTAGCAGTTCAGAAAAGCTCATATCAAATCTAAAAACTTGAAACTAATACAAATCATTTAATTTGATTTTTCAGTATTAACTCTGTTTTAGGATGCCACAGCTGCTGAATCATAGTCAACCTATCACTTGGATCCAAAATCACAAAGAGAAGTTTACACTGTAAATACCTAACAATTTGAATATGGGAAACACATAGGATGCAACTGATGTCCCAGCTGAGTACTCTAATGACTTTTACTGACTCAGTTACAGTGATTCAAGTTCCAGATGTAGCTTGTACAAAGCAAGGCCAGGAAGTACATCATGGTGTGCATTATGTGCTATATACGTATTTTACAACCCCAAAGTATATTCTCATTGTTCCAAATGACATACAGCATAGTTAAAGTCTATAAACAAATTGCTATAGGAAAGAGCCAAGAAACATTGAGCAATGAAAAAGCAAAATAAGTAGATTTAAGTGTATATGTCCAACAGAGAAATCAAGAAAATCCTTCCAAAAATGGTAAGTGGCACTTGGGATACATAAGCATTTACATGAAAAACTCAACTAAACTTTGGAAATTTTGTTACTGTGCATACCCTGAAGTCTTACTCTCTGGGCTGGGTTGAGCATCAGATGTTGAACCCAAGTTAATCAGCCTTGTGTAGAGGCAAGATACATGAGGTTGAGGTAACACAGTTGTATGGCTTCCTGGCCATCGTCACTTCAGATCTGGCCAATTGTGGTCTGACTGTCACAATCTGCTGTGTCAGAACAGTAGGCAAATAGGCTGTGCTACAGATGGCTGTAAAGATGCATCTGTCTCGCTCATACTAGTTCAGTCATATATTAGTGTGTTGCATCACTTAGTCTGCAGTTCTATTTTTCCCTTCCCTTTTCTGTTTCAGACTTTAGTGAATGTGCTCTCCATCGCCATTTGAATGTTTCAGTCATGATTGCTATTTTCTTCAGGAGTCAGCAACCAGAGACAGCTTCATTCGGAGGAAAGGATGGCAGGCATATAACAACAATCTCTGCAGCCGTAGTAGCCTTGATATGAAAAGGAGCTGAAATTATCCCCATTAGAGTCATAAGACAGGAGACATAACCTTGGGAAACTAATCCCCATGTTACAGTGCTTTAGACTGCTATGGAACTCCTGTCCTTAACGATGCAGACCCATATAAGTACAGGGACACTGGGTTTGTAACCATAGTCTTGAGATCAGCCTTCTCCTCTCATTCAATCTGACTAGCTGCTGTCCCCCCCACCAAGGATGCAGTACTAGCACTACTCGTTACCTGTAGTCAGTATGTCGTCAGTATGTGATCAGCATATGTGCTCAGCACAGCCCTACATATTCCCTAAGGAATCAGAGCTATTCTGTAGCGTAATGCTATTCTTCACTAGGTCAAAAACTGGCTGGATGACCAAGCAGCAAGTTGGGCAGGAGTGCTAATCTTCTTGAAGGTAGGGAGGCTCTACAGAGGGATCTGGAAATGCTGGATTGAAGAGCTGGGGCCAATTGTATGAGATTCAACAAGGCCATGTGCTGGGTCCTGCACCTGGGTCACAAGAACCCCATGCAATACTACAGGCTTGGGGATGAGTAGCTGGAAAGCTGCCTGGTGGAAAAGGACCTGGGGGTCTTGGTCTTGGTCACAGTTGAATATGAGCCAGCAGTGTGCTCAGGTGGCCAAGGCGTCCAACAGCATCCTGGCCTACATCAGGAACAGTGTGGCCAACAGGACTAGGGCAGAGATTGTCCCCCTGCACTTGGCACTGATGAGGTTGTACCTGGAATACTGTGTTCAGATCTGGGTCTCTCACGACAAGACAGATATTGAGGTACTGGAGCGTGTCCACAGAAGGGCAATGAAGCTGGTGAGGCATCTAAAGCACAAGTCTTGTGAGGAGCAACTGAAGGAACTGGGGTTGTTTAGCCTGGAGAAGAGGAGACTCAGAGGACACCTCATCACTCTCTAGAGGTACCTGAAGGGACGTTGCAGAGAGGCTGTTGTTGGTTTCTTCTCCGATGTATCAATCAATAGGAGAAGAGGAAATGGCCTCAAATTGCGCCAGTGTAGTTTTAGATTGGATATTAGGAAAAACTTTTTCACTGAAAGGGTTGTGAAACACTGGAACGCGTTCCCCAGGGAAGTGGTAGTGTCACTGTCCCTGGAGGTATTTAAAAGATGTGTACATGTGGTTCTCAGGAATATGGTTTAGTGGTGGACATGGCAGTACTAGATTAATGTTTGGACTTGATTATCTTAAAGGTCTTTTCCAACCTAAATAAGTCTATGGTTCTATGATTCTATTGTGTGAGTATTGCCAGCAGCCTGTCAGGGACATGGAAGCCTATCAGTCCCTCCATAAATATGTACTTGTTGTGAAGTTCCTTTGACCCATTTTTGCCCTTTGCAGTGGGTCTGTGCTTACAACTCCCTTTTTAACAGATATTAGCAATATTTAGGAATAGTAGCCATGGATTTCCAGATTTTCCATAGACACTCTTTTTTCCCAGTTGGTTGGTTAAAGTCTCTGCTGTCAGCCTTTTTATTTTTTCTGCATGTCTGTTCACAGCTATACAGCACTACAGCTAGCAGACACACAGCTGTGAGCAGGGAAGAGCAAGATTCTGTTTTCTACTTTGAAATCTCTTCCTGTAATTGCTGTGGCTGCAATTCCAATTTTGCTAGAAATTAAGCTTTAGAAAGGCACATCATAACCAAGAAAGACAGCATGAATCCAAACCTAATAACATTTCCAAACCAATACCCTTTTTGAACCACCTTTCTGAACTCACTCATGAAAACACTCTAATTAACTCCAGTGTGCCTTAGATAGCACAGATAGACTGAGAAAATGATGACATACACTTTCCTCTTTCGTCTTTTGACATTGAAATACTTTGCTGATACATAGTTTCTTTCATAGTCATATTTTGCTTTTCCAAAGAATATTGTAATATATCTTCAGGAGCAGCAGCATACCTGCTGAAAAGAGAAAAAAAGATTCTCCCATCCCCATCCTTCCTGCCAAGTCTGAAGAAAAGGAAAGGGACATTTTGTCTTTGCTTGGGATACTGACCAGTCTAATGTCATTTTATATATTAGAACTACTACTGTTATTTATAGTCTTTCGATCCTATTTGCTGTGTCTTACTAGTGGGCCTGGTTGGTCACCAAATTTGGATCATTGCTCTCTGTTTAACTCCTATTCTATTCTATTCTATTCTATTCTATTCTATTCTATTCTATTCTATTCTATTCTATTCTATTCTATTCTATTCTATTCTATTCTGTTAAAATCTTGCAAACTTACAATTTTTATTCTTATCAGTAGTTTGTACACTGTTCCATAAAATATTTTTTTCTCTAAATGTTTTCTCTACAATCGCAAGTAAAACATGTGGTAACCTTAAATAATTTTATATTATTCTACAGGCATCATGTTGTATCAAAGTGAAAGCACTGTAAACTGCAGTATTTAGAAAATGCTTCAGTATTTTGTTCACATGTTCATGAACAATTTAATCCAGAGATAGTATATTCAATGAATAAAAGACTGAATCACAAAACTTCTGAATGCTATAATCTTTAAATTTCCATCCTAACATACTCACAAGTAAGATAATACCTGTCTGAGACTCACTGGAATTGTTTTGAGATTGAAATGTATTGCTTAAATTAAAAAAAATGTACACTTTGCAAATAATTTGTGAGTTGGGAGGCAAAGAAATTCTGAGCGAGCTATTTGCTTCTTGTGGGGTTTTTTGAGGAGATGATAATAATTTAATTTCCAGCCATGGAATTATTATGGCTAGACATCTGACACTTGTAAATTTATGCAGATTATGGAACTGTGATAATACTCAACCCAAACAGGTCTCCAGTTCACTTTAAGAAACTATAGATGACAACTGGCCTAGTTTTTAGTACAGCTGAGCAGGAAATATTTTTTCTCTGTGAATAGATTTTAAACACTTTTCTGTTGTCCACTGGGAGGAAACTAAGATTTCAGAAGTCTTCTGTGAAAAATGCTTCCAAGAATTCTTTCTTAGAACCGTTCAATATCCAGGACACTTATTAGATTTATGGAAGAAGATTCTCTATTATAATGATTTTTTGATTATCTATTCAAATGAAATAGATCTAATAGAAGGGCTTTTGAGAATGGAATGAGATTAGTGAATCATTTTAAAACTTACATGGCATTTGCAAAACTCTTACTCAGTCTGAATTCTTCAAATATTGTTTTTCTATATACCAAATAAGAATTCAGATATATGTCAGTCCCAAAGTACTTCTGGTTTTTTTTATCTGAAAAAGTACCATGAATTCTAAAAGGGTAGTGTTCTGATTTTTTTGTGTTCCTGTTCTTGAGGAAGTAATCCTACTGAATGAATTTCAAACAAATTAAGATGCACCCTAATCTTTCCTCATTTCTGATAACACTTAATGTCCAAAATCAAAGTATCCAAGTTTTCTAAATTATTCAAATATTTTATGTTGTTCTTAAACTTCAGATAACCTTTAACAATCATTACAGTTACAATCTTGTAACCAAAGGACACAATGTCCATTTGAGTCTTTGCTCTTTGAACAGAGTAGCCTGAGGCAGACATTGAACTTACTTTGGTTAGTATATAGAAATTATGGACACAGAGATGGTTTCTCAGCAGCGTACCATTTAAGAGTTTCTTGTTAAGTCCTCTTACTCTCAGACAGCTATTTTTCTGCTCTTCTTCATCCCCTCCTCTTTACATCCAATAGCACAGAATTTACAAAGATTTAACTCAAAGTTTATTAATAAACCAAATAATAGAAACTCCATATTGTTTTTTAAGTCCAGGATGGACCCTTTAATAGACATGAAAGGCAGGAGAGTTTGCAGTTAACAGTAAATTCTGAAAGATATTATTTTCTCACAAAACTATACTCGTACACTCAAAGTCACTCAGCAATTCATAGAGAGACGAAGGCATAAAGCACTTTTCTAAAACTCAAGGTAGAGAATGAGCTCTGATGCTTAGACCTTTAGTGCCTGAAGATTAGAGAACCACTTCCCAAAATGAAACACTTAATGTTGGTTTAGATACCCAAGTGTGTGTGTGTACACACAATACTAAGATTTGCTCCTATTTGGGGTAATAACAGCAGCAGTGTACTGAGTGAGAGGACCACCTGAGTCATGCAAAAGATAGTTGAAACTCCACTGTGGCCTCAGAGGACTATTTCAGTACGTGCTACATTGAAATGAGGATTTTAGATTCTAATCCTATGATGTTCCACAAATTTTTTAGGATCGAAAATTTAGAAGAATTTAATTTCACAAAAAAAAAAAAAAAAAAAAAAAAATCAGGAAAAATATCAAGTTCAAATATTTCAGACAACCTAATATATAAGTTTTAAAGCAACTATGAATCACCTCTAGTGTCTGAAACGCTTTTTGTGTGTGATTACTAATTTATACCTCAGTTCATTAATTACAAAGTCAGAATTTTCTTATCCAGAGTTTGGGCATATCAGCCCTTCAATCCTCATTTATAATGCTCTGTTTTCAACAATGGAGTGAAGAGCAGAATCTCTTTGCTTGTTCCATAATTTAGCAGTTTGGGAACGTGTCTGGGATTTGGGAAATTATTTAGGTTTGTGAATCCAACTCTTACATTAAAGTGGCTTACAGTTTGATTCAACAACTACATCAGCAAGTGCTCTTTAGTATGGGATGACAAATGCCCTTGAGAGAAAGCTTCTAGGAAGTTATTTCAGTGTCTTAGTGATTACAGCCAGAAAGATTTTACCTGAAATTTTAGCTGTCAATCTACCCAAGGCAGCTTAACAGGTCTGGGGGTACGTGGGAGGTGAACGATGGTGAAAAAGTATTAAAAAGAATGGCTGAAATTTCATTTCTAAATGCCTGGATGGTTAACTAAGAAGAAAGAAAAGAAAAGAAAAAAAAAAAAAGAAACCAAACAAAAACCCCAACCAAACAACAACAAAAAAACCCCCACCAAACAAAAACATGCCTCTTGACTGCAAATTACTGTATCATGTATATGTATCACATAGTGTCCAAAAATATAGTACAGAAACTTTGTAAGAAACACGATTTTATGCACAACATGGTTTCTACTCTTATCTTTTCAGATAACTAACAGGTTGTCTATGCATCCATTCTCATTGACATAATCCTTTAAATAAAAAGGCTTAATTATGTGGTTGAGAACTGAAAATTTGGAAAGTAATTGTGAGGCTCCATTCAGGACAAATATTCATGAAATAGGCCTGCGGCTTACATACAAAAATCTGGTTTGATACTTTTCTTGGAATATGTTTGTTTGTTTATTTATTTAAATCCTGGAAAGTGAAGGAGTTCACATTTCCTATGATGGTCTTTCTCTTGCGTAGTGCGAAATAGATCAGGAGAGTCTTGGAAGTGTTACTAAAAATAGCCCTGATGACTTCAATTCTGAGTGTGGTTAGCTGTTCATATTTAAGTCACAGCCTCTATCCTCCCAGGCTGGAGAATTTTTGGTAAAAGTTCTAAAATATTTTTTAATCTATTTCTTCTTTCCCACATAACTTGCCAATCTCAGACTTTCAATGTCAAAGCAGTTCTTTATAGATATGGATAGCTTATTTTTAGGAAAATTAAAGTTCTAGAAATGCTATTATTCCACATATTTTTCTCCCAGGAAGAAAAATCACAAACCTCCCAGACACAGGAGCAGAATTTTTTTTTTTTTTCCTTTAAATAATTTGTACTCTTGCAAATCTAGCCCATTTTAGAAGTGTTTATTGCTGTAATGAAAAAATTATTTCCAAATAATAATTTTATAATAAGCCCTAAAATTCACTCCATATGGGCCATTTTACTCATAATAAGAGGATGCACTTCAAAGGAGCAGGATCCTGACTCCTTACTACTCCTTCTCATCAATGCACCAGCTCAGGCTCCTTTCTAGGATTCAGCAACAATACAGTCACAAAAGTAACGAGGTATACTCCTGAGGAAAGAATTTCCTCAAGACTTCGAGGCATTCCAGTTATAGAGATTTTCCACAATATGCATTGCTTGAAGCAAATGATTCTTAGCCTCTGTGTTGCCCCAAGGCATTTACCAGGATAATGAGACTAGTCATTAGTTTCCTAAGGCAAACTGGGGTCTGTGGACTGCCAGTGAACCAGGGACCACTTCATGTTGTCCCATGGAGAGTTGTCTGGTCACAGGATGGCAGCTTTCCTCCTTGTTCCCAGCCTCTATATTCCACTAAAGACAGCTAGAAATGCATTAAATACTTTCCTAACATTACTTTCCCTTATAGGCAATTGCTGTTGTTGCCACAGGGACCTTAAGGGTTCTGAAGTGAGAGAAAAAAGACTGACATAGTTATAAAGCCTTGTGGAGGTTACTGAGACAATCTCTCCATTAGCAAATGTTTTCCTAACAATACAAAAAACAGCATACTAATTTAGGCACAAAACCACAGCTAAAAATAGAGGCATGGAACCAGCTTCCCGTGTTTATAATCTATTAATAGAGGAAATTGATTTAAGTGTCAAGAGGTGCCATTTTTCTCATATTGGCACGCACTGGGATGCAGAATTTGAAATCCCTCAGGGAGGTGTGCTTTCTAGTTTTGAAGCAGTGTAGAAAGACAGGTATTCAATTGATCATTGTTTGGAGATTTTAGGAAAAAGTATTTTTTTTAAACGATATATTTTGATTCAGTTTGTGGGGAAAATTCAGCAGCATGTTTGTGAAGGTGGTTTGGCTGTGGTGCCTTTGGGTTTGAGCTGGTGCTTTCATTGCTGTTCATATTACTGAAGTCTTAGACAGACCATGAAGCACTGCACTTTCTTCAGTATGTTTCTAATACTTGAAGCTTTGCCTGAAGATAATGATAATGATTATAATTAAATCTCATGTTTCAGCCAGTGATTAGGGTTGAGGCAGTCTGTTTTCCATGGCGAACAACTGGAGAGATTTGCTCCCTTCACGTAACCCCAAGTATCAGTGATTCACTGTATCTGAAGAGAGGCACGAACTGGTGGGAAATACAACTTCTTTTGATGCTAAGCTGGGGAGTTTTTCTTAGAGGTTCACAGGAAAGAGGTTGCCTAGACTGGGAGGTGGAAAAAGTGTAGGTCATAGAACCATAGAATGGTTTGGGTTGGAAAGGACCTTAAAGATTATGTAGTTCCAACCCCCCTGCCATGGGCAGGGATGCCCTGCACTAGACCAGGTTGCTCAAAGCCTCATCCAGCCTGGCCTTGAAGACAGGCAATGAGGGGGCATCCACAACTTCTTTGGGCAACCAGTTCCAGTGCCTCACCACCCTCACTGTGAAGAACTTCTTTCTGATATCTAATCTAAATCTCTCCAATTTCAATTTAAACCCATTACCCCTTATCCTGTCACTACAGGCCCCTGTAAAAAGCCCCCCACCCTGCCCCCCCAGCTTCCTTGTAGGCCTCCTTCAGGTACTGGAAGGCTGCAACAAGGTCTCCCCAAAGCCTTCTCTTCTCCAGGCTGAACAAGCCCAATTCTCTCAGCCTTTCTTCATAGGAGAGGTGCTCCAGCCCTCTGATCATCTTTGTGGCCCTTCTCTGGACTCGCTCCAACCACTCCTTCTTATGCTGAAGGCTCCAGTACTCCAGGTGGGGTCTTACAAGAGCAGAGTAGAGAGGGAGAATCAACTCCCTTGATCTGCTGGCCACACTTCTCCTGATACAGCCCAGGATATGATTGGCTGATATTCTCATCCAGCAGTACCCCCAAGTCCTCCTCAGGGCTGCCCTCAATCCATTCTCCATCAGCAAACTTGCTGAGGGTGCACTCGATGCCATCATCCATGTAACTGACGAATATGTTAAACAAGACCGGTCCTAATACCGACTCCTGTGGAATGCTGCTCATTACTGGTCTTCACTCAGACATTGAGCCATTGACCACAAATCTCAGTGCGACCAGTCAGCCAGTTCTTTATTCATCGAGTGGTCCATCGGTCAAATCCATGTCTCTCCAGTTTAGAGACAAGGATGTCGTGTGGGATGGTATAGAAGGCTTTGCACAAGTCCAGGTAGATGATGTCAGTTGCCCATCCTCTATCCACCAAGGTCGTGATCCCATCACAAAAGGCCACCATATTAGTCAGGCACGATCTGCCCTTGGTGAAGCCATGTCACCAATCACCTCCTCATTCTCCATGTGCCTCAGCATGATTTCCAGGATGATCTGCTCCATGATCTTGCCAGGCACAGAGGTGAGACTGACTGGCCTGTAGTTTCCTGGGTCCTCCTTTTTTTCCTTTTTAAAGACGGGGATTATGTTTCCCCTTTTCCAGTCAGCGGGAACTTCACCAGTCTGCCACAACTCTTTGAATATGATGGATAGAGGTTTCGCAGCCTCATCTGCCAGTTCTTTCAGGACCTGTGGATGTATTCCATCAGGTCCCATCAACTTGTGCACCTTCAGGTTCCTGAGGTGTTCCCAAACATGATCCTCAATGACCATGGGTGTCTCTCCATTCTCCCAGTTCTTGTCCTTGTCTTCCATGACTCTGGGGGTACGGCTTGTGCCCTTGAGAGTGAAGACTGAGGCAAAAAAAGCATTGAGTACCTCGGGCTTGTCCATGTCCTGGGAAACCAGGTCTTGCATTTCCTTCCACAGAGGGCCCACATTTTCCCTGATCTTTTTATCCCCAATGTGCCTACAGAAGCCCTTCTTGTTAGACTTGATGTTCCTGGACAGGTTTAATTCTGGTCCAAGTCAGTTTGACAGGGCTCTTGATTTACATTATTGCTAAGCAAAACCAAAGAGAATCCATAATTTTAAAAGGCATATATTTTATAATGATTTTTTTTTTTTTTTTTACAAAAGCTATGTGCATACCTTCATAGTTGTCCAGAAAATATGCAGTGGTGATATGCTTGTATCATCATTGCTGTCTCAAGAAATGTATATCACCTAAGCAATTAAACCAATGAGAGAACCTATCCCTGTGGCTGTCCTGCCACCCTTACTTGGGCTTCTGTACAGAAAAAGATCCTCTTTATGGTCACATAAAATGAACATAAATACTAAAAAGCAAGCCTCAGCTTCATACATTGTTCCCAGAGGGCTTCAAGTTTGGTGCAGGAATACTATAATCTGCTAGCCTGCAACAAAAACTACAGAGTTTATTATTCTAACCAATTCAAAAGAAAAGAAAAAGAAAGAAAAAACACCCAACCATAAAGAATTGTGTATAGATGACAAATTCTCAAAGGCAAGTAGGTAGGTTTGACACTGTTCCATTTACTAGCAGTGAGTTATGTTATGTCTATAAGACATAATGTGTGGTTTGGGTTTAGGGGTTTTTCTTTGGGTTGTTTTCTTTTACTTTTCAACATATTTGAATATAATTTCCATATGTGTTTATATGCGTAGTTGTGTAGGTATATTTTGCAGGTCTTATGACTCAGCAAATCCTAAAGAACCAACAGTTCATTGTTCTAACCTAATACTCTAATAACTTCATTTTATATACACAAACACAAACAGAATTTACAAGATTTTGACCTTGTAGTGTATAGTGCAGTGTAATAATGATAAAAGCGGAAAGCTTTAAATACAATATATTAATCTACAAATATGAAAATACTTGAAAATTTGAAGACCTGTACTTTACACACTTTCATCAAACTAAGATTGTAAAGACATTTTAAGCCTTTTGAAAATTAAATTTTCTTCTAGGGAAAAAAGGACTAAATCAAAATAGCCCAGAAGATGTATTTCCTTCCTTAATAGTCTTCTGGGGGATTTTTTAGAAAAATGTATAGGTTATCGTTTTCACTCTAATTCTGTTTTCAATGAAAGCCAAAATATTATTTATAGATCTTTTCACCTAGTTCTTCTTTTATAAATTTAATCTTACTGGTAATGTTATAAATTATTTTCAAACAGCTCTAGGAGAAAAGCTTTATACATGATTGAAAAAATTCAGCTTGCACAGTCCTGTGCATTCAGGATTTTATTCAGCAGGTCCCTGAAAACCTTAATCTCATATAGAGACTAGTCTTAGTACCTACTGAGAGTACATCATAGATGCTCTCATAAACTCTTAGGGAAAAAACTATACATTTTTAAATATCTGCTTAAAGTATGGAACATATTTCGTGCTAAATTTCTTGATTATTTTAAATATAATTTACACAAAGTTAAATAAGCGTAGTTTTAACATAGTGAAAATATATTTATCTAATAATGGAACGTGAAAACCTACCTTTAGCTTTGCTGTTTCCTCATTAATGTTTAAGAATGTGCCATTCACTTATAAGAATTTCCAACACAGTAACTTTGCATTAACTCTTACGGATTAAGTTCTAAGGTTGTGTAAACCTTTCAGGATCATTCTAACTGATAAATGAAATAATCATATGCTTTAATTTGTTCATAGACACCTCTCAGGCAACATTTGTCTTTGACATATTCCAGACATAAAGGATTTTTCTTTAAGATATTTCACAGTCTAATTTAATTCAAAACCAAACAAACTAGAAAGACACAGATTGCATAGTTACGAAACTGGCTAACAGGCCACACTCTGAGGGTGATGATCCATGGTTTTTACTCAGGCTGTCAGTCTGTCACAAGTGGTGTACTCCAGGGATTAATACTGGGGCCCATGCTGTTCAGCGTCTCCATAAATTATCTGGATAATGCAGTTGAAAGCCCCCTCACCATGTTTGCTGATGATACTAAACTGTGTGGTGAGGTTGACACAAAGGAAGTCAAAGCCTTTTTACAGAGAGACCCTTACAGACTGGAAGAAATGTGTGAAGTTTAAGAAAGACAAGTGCAAAGTCCTGCACCTGGGTTGACATAACCAAAGATACCACAAGTACAGTCTAGGATCTGTGTGGCTGGGGAGCAGTGTTGCCGAAATGGACATGGGGGTCATGGATGGACAAGCAGAACATGGGTCAGCAGTGCAGCACTGCTGCAAGAAAGGCAAATCAGATCCTGGGCTGCATCCACAGGGGCATTACTAACAGAGACAGAAGAGGGATCATCCCCTTCTATTCGGTACTAGTCAAGCCACAGCTCCTCTGCCGTGTTCTTGTCCTGCCAATTCAAGAAAGATGTAGACAGACTGGAAAGGGTCAAAAGAAGGGCAAAGATGGTCAAAGCACTGGAGAACCTGTCCTGTGAGGAAACACTAAAGAAGTTAGGTCTTGTCTCTTTGAAGAAGAGAAGGTTCAGGAAGGACCTCACAGTATGCTACTACCTAAAGGGCAGCTACAAAGAGGATGGAGGATCTCTCTTCATGAAAAATCACACGGAGAAGATAAGAGGCAATGGGTACAGGTGACACTGGAAGAGGTTTCATCTCAACATAATAAAGAAATTTTACCGTGAGAAAAATTCACTGGAACAACCTCTGCAGGGACACGGCAGAGGACCCATCATTGAAGATTTTCAAGATGTGATTGGATGAGCTGTTAGATAATCTCACCTAGGCTTCCTTTCTCATGGAAGGTTGAACCAGATGATCTTTTGAGGTCCCTTCCAACCTGAGCTATTCCATCAAACAAACAAACAAACAAACAAACAAACAAACAAACAAACAAACAAACAAACAAACAAACAAACCATGCAGCTGTACCAAAATTTCTCTCCCTCTAAAAATATTTTAGTGGCTAAAATATTTTTATGTCAAACCTTGGCAAGGGTCTTTTTTTTTTTATTTTTGCTGCCAGATTGTCTCTAAACAAAAGAATAGCATGAAGGTTCTTTGAGGCAAGGAAGAGGAGTTTTGGGGAAACAGTATTTGTTGCTGTCACACAGTCACTAACGTTGTTCAGCTACTTAGGGTGGGATGGAAATTGAAATTTTATTGAAGCTGATGTATTTTACAGATACATAACAGTTTCAACAAGAATTGTAAACAGGATGATTTCTTATGAAAACTGTCAGTACCCGTGTATTTCTCAAGAGAGTACAAAACAAGAATCCAAAGACAACAGAGACAGGCCAAAAGAAATTGAATTTAAAAGGCAATATTTTCAGCCTGAAAATGGATATTTTGACAAAACTGATTCACAGTTGCCTTTAAAGTGTTTCTTGTTGTTCCAATGTAAAAATAAATATTTTAAAACCTAATTTTGAGAAATTGTCTCAAGATGGAACACCTGGTCTCTCAGGAGCTCTAATAATTTCTTTATTAAAAATGTTATCTTGGTACAGAACAGATAACGTAGAAGTAGTAGTATCTGTTCTGAACATTGTTGTATCTTCCAGCCTTATTAGGATCTGTCATAGTCTGAAATTTCATTTGTAGGAGCAGGAGTAGTGGGAAAGCTATTTATGCTTTGATTTTTGCTCAGAATTAACCTACTAATATACATTTCTATATAAAAGAAACATTTTAAAACCAGAAATGGCTGTCCTTGTTTTTGTCATTAAAAGGTACTGTCTCATGTTTTCACGCATGCAATCCTTGTCTTTAAATTGGAGAAGCATGGATTTGACAGGTGGACAACGTGGTGGATAAGAAATTGGCTGGATGGTTGCACTCAGAGAGTTTAGGTCAACGGCTCAATGTCTGAGTGGAGACCAGTGATGAGCGGTGTTTCCTCAGTGTTCAGTATTGGGACTGATGCTGTTCAACATCTTTGTCGATAACATGGACAGTGGGATTGAGGGCACCCCCAGCACTGAGTGCACCCTCAGCATACTGGAAGTGTTAAAGGCCAGGCTGGATGGGGCTCTGACCAACCTGACCTAGTGGAAGGGGTCACTGCCCATGGCAGAGAGGTTGGAACTAGATGATCCTCAAGGTCCCTTCCAACCTAAACAGTTTATGATTCTACAAAAATAGCCATTTATTCACAGTGTTGACTCATGGACAATGCTGACTTTAATGTTCTGGGCCTTTATGGACTTCGTTTACGTGACCCCATAACACACTGCCTGTTCTAGCTTCTACAGGATGGCAACTTACCCCATCATTTGTGTTTCCCAGGCTTCACGACATTAACAGCCTCAAGGGTGAAGCGAAGGACAGAGGAAAATGAGGATTCCTTGGTAACATGCCCATGGAGTCAGCACTGATTATGAGAGCTTCTATGGACAAATAACTTCCCAGGCTGCAGAGCACAGAGGCAGAGTAATTTCTTCCACTGAGAATTTCAGCAGGTGTAACTTAAAACTGTAGTAAAGGGGTTAGGTGAAAAATCAAAGGATTCAAGAAAATGCAAAGCTCTAGCCTTTTCTTAGAAGAAAAATGCAGGGACAAGAAGAAAGACAGTTACTGTCCTCTCAAAAATGTGCCTGAATGCTACTAAGAGGTAAAAGAAGAAAAGGACACAATACATATTTCTGGATTCAAAATCCATGTGAAGTGCACAGCCACTCACGTTATGTCATCACATTAGAATTTGAAATTTTAAATTAAAAGAATGATCATTGGTTTGCATCAAAATATTTTTTAAAAATTTCTGTTTCTTGATCTAAACACATAGATTTTGAGCAGCATTATTTCACTAGTTAGTCAAGTCTGCATTCACAAAATGGGACAGAAACTGAAAAAAGAGAGGCCTTCTCCAAGTTTCCCTTCTTTCCTCAAAATCAATCAACTGAAAAATTGTACCCAGTGGTTTACCAAAAGGTCATGAAGAGAAGACATAACAAATCGATTTCAAGTAATATTGATCTTTTTCCTACAGATTTCCCTTCTGGATGGTGTTCAGGTACCAGCCGTGGATTTTTTACTCACTCATTTTTCACCACTTGTCATAGGAAATGTACCTTGTACTGGGGAGCCAAATATATCTACTTTGATGGTGCAATTTGTGTGATCCAGGCAGTTAGATTCATCTTTATGATAGCAAAACATTATAATGTATCTTGATTGATACATATGAAATAAGCATCCTTGGATAAATGCAAGACTCTTGAAGCTGTTAATTTCAGCTAAGTCTTTATATAGTCAAATAAAGCAATTAAACTGCAGTGAAGGGTCATAAAATCCACTAATGATGCTGTGAGTTTTAGTGGTATTATTTGCAGGTGGCATGAACAATATGCTTTGCACAGTTGGTAGTTCGGATAAAGCAAGAGAAAGATAAGAGAAGTTAATATTTTAAAGATAAAAATAATATCACTGAATAAAACTATAAATAGAATTGTACTAGTCTGGGAAAATAAAAGATAAACATTAATTATTTGGATAACTGTACTCTGCATGGCAAGATCAGGTAAATTCAATAACATCACAGTCTTCTAGTCAGAGCAATGGCCTTTTCTATTAAAAAGATTGCTTGATATTTCCATGATAAGACTCAGTTGCCTATACACTTTTCAAACTTTACTGATTCACACTTACCAATATTTGCCCATTTGATATATGCTGAGGTCAAATATTTTCAAGCATTTTTCAAAATGAAGGCTAGTGAGTGCGTTCCAACAATGTTCTGATAATATTCCTGTAATTAAAGTTTTTGTGTGTAATACTAAATTGTAGGAATAGGTACAGCACTTTCTATGCAAAAAGAAAAAAAAGATTACTCTTATGCACTTTGGTTGTATGTCATTCAGTGAAGAGCTTGGGAAGTCATTCCATTATGTCTTATTTGTATGATGCAAAATTCCCTTCACTTGAAAAAGAGGCTTGCATCATTGACTTCAATGGGACTTGATGACAATGATACACCAGAATGTTACATATTCAAATGGGTCAGAAACAGAGGGTAATCTGCTATTCTCCCAGATGTGTAGTTATCACATTATTACTATACAGATTAGAGTTCATTTGCTTCCTACCTGAACATGTCTATATAAAACAAAATCACATCCTTCTCTTAAAAACAAAAACAACAACCAAGCAAACACCCCTCACCCTGATTTTTCCTTAGGATCATGCAATAACTAGTAAATGATAAATCTGAGTAGTCTGGACAGTAACAAGAAATGTGATCGTTCCAAAGTAGATGAAGATATAGGTAAGCCAAATCAATTGAAATCAGTTGACATTGACAAAGTGGAAGAGAGGTGAAATGAACAAAACCAGATGGAATGAACCCTTCCTAATGGAAAATCTGAAATTTAAATGAATACTTAAATAGACTGAAAATTTTTAATGTTAACTGTATTTAATTAATTGAACTTAACAAGGTGTCATGTAATCAGTGCAAGTGGTTTTAATGGTACCTATAGGTTAGTAGTTAATGTACTGTGGTCATTGTAGCAAAAATAAATAAGTATTTCCAGGCATCTTTTGAAAACAGTATGTCAGCATGTTGCCTAATATTTAAAAATATTAAAACCAATTTTTATTGTGGATTCTCTTCACTTCAGCTATCACATTACTTTACTAAGCTGCACTAAAGATTAAACAAATATATAATATACATAATTGTTGCTTTATGTAATAATTATATGTGAACATACACATCTACAAAATTTCAAAATATTTTGTGGTGAAGTTATGCCTGAATTAGGAAAACATGGGCACAGATATATATTATGGTTTAAGATAGTCTTATCAAAGGAAGATGATAAGAAGCCTTGGTAGTTCTGTTTCTATGTATCTACTTACATTTAGCCAAAAAGAAAAGAGTGGAGTAAGTGACAACAGTTGATGTATTGTATTTGCACAATAAAATACAGTTCACTTCAGCTTTGCAACAAAACGTAAGTCAGCAGAAGTCCTAAACTGCCATAGACATCACATCGATTGATGTGAACACTATACAACACTGTACATGACAAGGAGTCAAAGGAATCCCTTCTCTTAACTTCTTGGCAGACTTGCTGGTGCAATGTTTTGGCTTCCTGTTAGTTCAGAAAAGGAGGAAGAGTAATGAAAAAACGACAAACTTTTTTTTTTTTTTTTTTTAAAGCACAATCTAACTAGAACAAAGACATACTTAGAGCAGTTTCATCACTCAACACATAAGTAGCACCTACTGAATATTTCTAACAGGAAATAGGCTTTACAAACTGGAGAGTAGTAAGAATTCTCAAAGAAACAAAGAATGAAATAATAGAAAGAAAAAGAGACAGGACAAAAGAAGAAAAAGAAGAAAGAGGTCACTGAAGATTTATTAAGAAAATAAGCACACCAGAAAACAACTTCTCTACATGAAAAAGTTTATGAGCTCACTTTATTTCAAATACTTTAACAGCCAGTCCAGAGAGAACATTACATGAAGGAAAGCTTTCTCAATAGACTATAAAAGCAATTGAACATTTAATTCTGCCCCATCTTTCCCAAAAAAACAAGTATCCAGTTAATAAAGAATTCCTACCAAAACCCTGCTCGATTATGTATGATCTTTTGGAGTGAAGTCACAAAAGCAGCCTTCATGCAGCGTTTTTTAACCCACTCTCTTGTTAGCTGACACAGTTTCCCAGCGGGGAACAGCATTTTCTGCAACAATAAGTAAATCCACTTTCACATCTTTTCTGACCTAAGTCACTTTGGTTTTGTACCATAATTTTTTTCTTCTTTATAATTTAATAACCCAAGAATGTTGTCTTATTTGTTTCATTCATTATTCACTTTGTTAGGTTAATTAAAACACCAGAATATTAAGTTGGGATGCATAACTCTTTTGTTAGCTCTCAGTATTTCTTTCTGCCTATCTTATGTGAGTTTGATGGAACAAGCATTTTGTAAAGATTTCTAATTTTTATTGTACAACATTTCACATTTTTCCAAAATTCTACTATATTCAAACAGGGAATAGCCTAGTTTTGGATTTTGGTTTTTCTTTTTTTTTTTTATCTTCATCTGTTTCAGACCAGATGAAGTTAGGTTTTTTCTGCTATTTTTTTTGTTTGGGTTTTGCTGTTGGGTTTTTTTTTTTTTTTTTTTTTTTAATACATATAAATTTAACAGATGCATTCAATTATTTTGCTGAAATTAAATTAACACTTTGTCTTCACCCTCCTGAAGCTGAACATTCTGAAACCTGTTTTTGTCCTACTTACTTAATTCAGTGTTTTGTGAATGCAGACCTGTGTTCTGTGACTTCAGAAAGGATCTTGAAACATAATTCCTTCTTCAATTCCCATACATTACATTACTCACTTTTCAGGAAAGCAAAACTTAGGCCATTAAAACATTCCTTAGCCCATTATAACATTCCTCATCATAGTCAGCAGAGATTATTATGATTTCTTTACATTTCAGTGCAATAACCATTAAGGTCACTAGCTGTTAATGAAAGTGAATGAAGAATGAAGCTTTTATTAATTATCTATCTAATTTTTCATTTAAGATACTTAAGGCTATTCAAAGATATTTCACCATTTGTTTACCCATTCACTGTTCTTTAATGTGCTAACTTCTACAAGGTTGATTAACCATCCTTCCCATCCAACAATGAATGCCTCCTACAATGAAAGGTCCTTAGATTTTTTATGTGATGGTATATTATATACAGTGTAATAAACCTTTTAAAACATGCCTACCAAATGGAAGGCAAACTTTGATGAGAAAAAGGATGACTAACACTTCAAGGTGTTGGCTTAGAGCATTTTGTTTGGTTTGGTTTTTATTTCTCATCTTATCTCAGGGTCCATATTTACTCATATGTTATGTTTGGCTGTCCTTTTCTCTTTTTGACATTTACCATGTTATTATGCTGTTCATCTTGTACACTTTTTTCTTCTAATACTCTTTCTCCTATCTCCTTGCAGTCATAATTTTTTTTTTCATTAAGCAATTTATTTAAGAGGTGATAATTGGATCCCAAAACCAGCTCCCTCTTATGACTTATATTGTTATTGGAACATTGGCAATCCTCTTCATTCTGCAGAGTTAATGTTAGAAGTTACAAACAGATTTTAAAAGTCTTGAATAACCAAATCAGAGAACATATTTGTGGAAACACCTGATATTGAAGGAACAAAGCCAGTAAAAATCCTTAAATTTAATTCATTCATTTAAACTTCAGTAGCTAACAGGTAATGAATAATCAAACTGCATCAAGAAAATCACTCAGTTATACTAATGTCATCAATTTGCCTCATGGAAAAGGTTTGAAACTATGTATGGATTAAATTGATGATGACTGTATGACTCTCAGGCTATGAAAACCTGCAGAGACTGATACAGGAAAAGTTAAATTAAGGATTAGTTCAAAGAAAAGCTGGAAACTGATTCAGAAAATATGCTTATCTGTGTGGCTTTCTGTTATTTAAATGGTAAATTTTCCATATCACCATTGATTTATTTATTTCATTTATTTATTGCTAAGTAACAACCAATTTAATGAATGAAGGTTAAAAAGTTTGGACAGAGAAACTGGGTAATAAACCCAAGCAGAACTGCCAAGTCCCTGTTTCTTTCTACACCTCATCACATTTGTTGCCGTTTCAAGTTTCCCTATTAGGAATCTATTTTTTTAAACAATTTTTGTTCCTCATTGACTGTTAGATGGGTATCATGTCTAAACTTTGGAAGCAAGATTTGTTTTAATTATTCAACAGCAAAAGAGCTTTACATCTACCACATAAATATAGCCACACATATGTTGTTGTATACACCACTGAGTACATAAGCATACATAGAGAGGATTCTGTGGCTTCATCAAGTTTCCTAGACAAGGAGTTGATAAGTTGAGCATAAAAAGCTGTCAGCCCAAGTTGCATGTTTTTAAATTGAAGGTCTCCTCAGCAATCCCAATATTGTCGTAGAAATGATCTGATAGTAACGTGTGGCCTGAATCAAAAATTATAGTAATAATAAAGCTTTGTACTCCAACAGTCACTATGATTTCATATTTTTCAAGTAAACACTGACATAACCATTTTAAAAATATTGTTTCTTAAATATGAATTATGAATGAGAACACCTGAATACTGGCTTATTAAACATAAATCTAAAAAAGCATCTATCATAACATATATTCTGTGCAGAAAAGGGAAGTGACTGTCCTGATTGCCTGCACAGATTGTACGCAGGAGCCACGTTTCTGGTCTTCTTGGAAAGGAGAGATGAAACATATATTCAGCTATATTTGAAGACATGGTGGGAATAAAGTCCTTTTTGTATGATGTAGGAACAACACAATATCAAGAAAAAATACAATGGTTTCTTGGATTTGTATATCATTGGATCCACCATGTATCAAGGATATTTATACTTTTCTAATAAACACCATGTTTCTGGTGTTTATCACTGAGTAAACCTGTAGTGATTTTATGAAGAAACTCTAGGCTAGACTCAGAAACTATTTAAAATTTAGCATTGTGATATCTAACTTGAATGCCCAATTTTGCAGTATGTGATAGGATATCGAATCGCCTTTTAACACCTTGGATCCCTGAAGAATGAGAGGGAACACATTTGAGGAAAGCACTCATAGAATCATAGAATAATCTAGATTGGAAGACACCGTAAAGACCATCTAGTTTCAACCCCCATGCAGTGGGCAGGGACACCTTCCATTAGGTAAGGTTGCTCAAAGTCTCATCCAGCCTGGCCTTGAACCCTTCTAAGGATAGGGCATCCACAAAAAATCATAAAAAGTATTGTGTAGAGAGAGGAAAACCTATTATAGCCAGAAATGTCAACGATGAGAGATATGCTTTATAGGAAGGGTTGAAGTAAATCTGGAGCAAAGGAAACCTCTCTCTGCTGGGATTTACTGCATTGTCACTGAATTAGTACTGAAAGTCACATCAGCCTTCTCTCACACAAAGAGGTTAGCTTCCTTTGCAGATCTCTTAAAACTGTTCGAAAAAATGGGATGATATTAAAGACAAATGTAATCAGTATTATTCTCAAACTCCAGCAGTTGATAAGAATGTGGTTAAAAAAAGGCATGTCTCTAGTAACCCAAACTTTCAAAATTAAATAACATCTCAAAATATACTACGAAACAAACAGAAAAAGAAAATTTGCAGTACATTTAAAGGTGGTGACAGTTTGTGTTCCTACTAACAACAGAAGGTAACAATGTCAGATTGCACATATGAAGATTGGGAGCCATATTTGTCTCCTGATGAAGTAACCAATAATAGCATGATGATGTGTTTGGCCTTTTGATTAAATGATTCAACCCTGAAATGCTGAAGGCATAGGACTATCAGTATGAATGGTTTAGCAACATTGCAATTATTATAGAGTTGTTTTTTTCAAGAAATCATACCTTTTCTTCTTCCCCAGTTATGTGACTAAATAAGTCCCAAGAAATTAAATACATGTTCTTTACAGGGTGGTCCTTTGAGACAACTAAGATATAATTTAGGAAATATTACAACCTTTCAACTTTAAGTCAAAACAGGGAAGAAAAACACAGCAAAAAAGAACCTAGCAATAAAAATGAGTTTTAAAAGATAACAAAATAGAAACCTTGATATAAGAGAATGTTCTTGTTACCATGGAAACATGTGGAACGTCAGCTTTGAAAACAAGGTTCCTTTTTTTTCAATTATTAGTCAGGCCACAAACCATAAAAAATTTGTTTGACATCGCTACCCAGCTCTTCTGGAATCTGTATAAAGGAAGAACATCTAAAACACTTACGCAGAACAACCACAGTTCCTTTCACACTAACTTAACAGGCCCCAACTCAACCTGTTTGTGGACAAAGTAAAAAAATGCACAGGCCATATACATGAGGTTGCTAGCATCAGAAAGCTGTATGTGCCTTGGGAAAAGACAGAAATATAAGGATGTAGATATTTATCAGCTGCTTAAAACACGTCTAGCACTTAGGATATAACTTTATTGGCAGTAGAGTGTGTTTAGATGTACCCTGCATGTCCTAGGTATCAGAAGAAGTTTGAATACAAATGTCCTATGAGCTAGATATTCAGTGGATGAAATAACATTAAGAAATGATCAGTTAGAAAAATTCTTCTTGCAACCACCTTGACTAGGTATTTTTGAAAGTTCAAGCAAGATAAAAATGCCTTGGAATTTAGGAGGGTTCTGAACACTTTTTCCTAAGAATTCCAGTAAAAATGGTCTTGTAAATGTAGTTGCCACAGATGAAAAAGTAGGTACAGTCTTATTTATTTAATAGGAGCGTTTGTGTGATTTCAGCTACAGGGGCAATTGTAAGTTTTCACTTTTGGCTTCTTCATTCTTGTCCTACTAAATTAATGCCTTGCCATTCACAAGTTACTTTTAATCACCAAGAAAGACTTGATTCTTTCCAAACAAATAGGGGAGGAGTTTGTAGATATTATCATATGGCTAGACTTTTTTGGTTTCTATCTTTTCTCAGTTCAATCTAAACATAGAAAGTAAAATAATACATGGAGAAATGACTGGTTGATGACAACCTGTGATATCAAAAATATGAGTAAATGGTCATGTCTTCTACTAAAGGAAGATCAACAGTGGACTACATTGGAGATGTAAATATAAATAAATAATAATAAAAAAGAAATATTTCTTTATGCAATAAATAACAGACCTGTAAAAATTAATGCTGAAGAACATTCTGGATGGGCAATACCTATAAGCATTAAATAGGAGACTTGGAAAAATTGGAAAAAGAATTATTTGTTGTTATTAAATACATAAAAAACACACATAGCTCAGAAAAATTCACTGCAGTAGTTTGAGGATAGGATAGTAATGTGCAATAGTCTAGAGATGGGAAAAATAGTACATACGCATATCTTGTTACACAATCTTTAAGATCATTCTTAATGATCAGGCAGGACACCCAAAGTCTTAATACAATCTTTCCTGCATTCTTAATATTTAAGGACAAAGGCAAAATTAATGTGTTCCACAGGTATTTTGAAACAATTCAGATTAAAAACTAATACCATAATTATCAGTATTTCTTATGGATAACATTGGTGAAAGAGAGATGCATGTTTGTGGTGTTTATTTAGTAACAATATTTTGCATTTGAATAACGATCCTACTGGGAGGTGTCACGGTAAACTGGAATGAGAGACTATTGCAAGTGGGGGTAAATAAAACAAAGCATAATATGGATGCAGACATAAGTTTACTGCTAGTCAATGGTTTCTTTGTAAAAAACATTATTATCTTTTAAACAGGAAGGCTGAAGTGAAACTTCAGGATGGACAGATATTTTTATAATGGTCCTTTTTATATCACTATAGAATTATAATACATGGTGGTTATCTATGAGAATGGTGGAGGAAGTAGGAAACAGGCTATGTTAAAGAACAGTTAGAGTATACTTGAAAATTAAAATTTAGAAAAACACAAGCAAAATGAATCTTCATAAATTCTTTGGGTGCAATGAAAGGGAGAGCAACTTAATTTTGTAGTGTTCTCAAGTGAAAGATTTAGTGAGGTATAAATAAAAGTATGTCACCTACTTTAATCACTAACTTAATAAAAGAAATAAATTTAATCTGATATATGTTTGTTCATAATTAAAAATAACCCTGGAACAGTGACCTGAAGAGCTTAGAGTACCTATCTTAACTAGGTGGCTACAAAGCCATTTTCTCAGTGAACCTCAAATTAAACTTCCTTAGTTCAAAAGAACTAGCAAGTGTATCACTTGCTGGCTAGAACATTCTCATGGGAAATATGAAGTTTAATTTTCTGAGTCAGAAAAAGGAACTTTTCCTGTATCTCCAAGGCAATCCACATATTTACATTTCATTCATGAGAGCTTGTCTGAAAGTGTATGTCACTAAAAAATTGTGCTCTTTCAACTTTTACCACATGCATTTTATCACAAAACATACCAAATAATACTGTCATTTCATGCTTCTGATGAATTATCACGTCATTACTGCTGAGATTGTAAAAAGTTTTAAGTACTCTTTCTACATAAATGTAGACCAATCTATGATTTAGTCATACATATACTCTGTATTATCCATTAGTTGGTTTTTTTTTTTTTTTTTCAGTGTCCAGAATGGAGAGGAAAATGAGTGACATAAAAAAGAAATCTTTGGTTCAGAACATATAACCATAAATCTGGATGACTGAATAAATCTCTGTAACTGTAAGCTCTTTAAGATACATTGCTAGTTTCCATAACTGGCAACTGATTCTATTCTTCTTGAAATCCATGACAGTCAACATCAAATTCTTTGACAAAATATATATATCAAATTACGTACATCCCGATAAAACTCAAAATGATTACTTTTTCATGTGCAGTACTTTGGATATACATGACAATCACTGACTTTCTTGTCAGAATATCAGACCAAGCTCAGCAATGTTTCTGATGGAATTTAACTAACAAATTGTCCCAATAAATCCTAATGTCCAACTTCTATAACTGTTACATAGCATATGGGTTAATATTCTTTGCATTTTATTCCATAAAAGATGTAAACTTGCTTTGGTAGTAGGAACCATTACAAATTCCACAGTAATCTAAAACTTTCTTTTAGGTTTTTCTGACTATGCTTGCAGATTTCACAATCAGATGACAACATTCAGGTAATACATATCTATTAAAAAAGTAAAAGCTCATTTAAGTTAACGGTACAAGGAAGAACCTCAAAGTAATTTTGTATCTTATTTAGAAGGAAAAGTTTATTCTTCCATAATGCCATGGAAAGACATAAAGAGTATTTACCATGACAAAACAATGGGAAAAGTTAAACTAAATATTAATATAATCTCAACATTTATTCCTATGGCCCGATCTCTATTAAACAATTAACTTTAAAGATTTAAAAAAACACCAAACCCTGACATACTTTACATAAATTTCACTTCCATGCAACAGTTTGCACAGGACATATTTGTACCCAGATAACAGCTTGGCCCAGGTGCTTATTCACAGTAATACAGTACAATTAAGGCCAATTATCTCACCTTCAGGATATGAGTAGCTAGCTCAAATCACCCTTCACTGACCATAAGTTCATGACTTACTGGTTTTGGCTGGGATAGAGTTAATTTTCTTCATAGTAGCTGTTATGGGGCTATGTTTCAGATTTGTGCTGATAAGAATGTTGATAATACTGATGTTTTAGTTGTTGCCAAGTAATGCTTATATTAAACCAAGGATGTTTTCAGTTTCTCATACTGCCCTTCTTCTCCCTGTTCATCTCTAAAAGAAGCTGGGAGGACACAGAGCCAAGACAGCTGACCCAAATTGACCAAAGAGATATTTCTGCCATAAGGTGTCATTCCCAGTATATAAGCTAAGGGGAGTTGGACAAGAGAGGAATCACTGCTTAGTGATAGGCTTTCAATCCTACACCTGGTGAGCAAATGTGTTGTGCATATATTTTTTTTTTTAATATTTCCTCTTCATTATTATTTTCATGTAGTTGTTATTTTCTCTCCCTTTGCTTTCATATTAAAGTGTATTTAACTCAACCCACAAGTTTTTTTCTGATTCTCTTCCCATACCACCTGGGAGGAAGGTTCTGAGTGAGCAGCTGTACAGTGCTTAGTTGTCAGCTGGGGCTAAACCATGACACATGGTGACATTTTGTCCGGCTGAAGTCTACCTGTGAATGCAACTTCTTTATCAATAATAAATAATTAATCTATGTTGGACTGTGCTTATTTTCTTAGCAAACTACTTGAAAAGAATAGAGGAAAATAAACAACATTGAAACACCTCTTCTTCACATCTTATCAAGTTCTTTCCAGAGGGACTTATATATATTACACCCCATTTTTGTTAGTTCACTGTTTGAATTATATGGAGCTTTACTGTTCCATTATTATGTGAAAGCTTCATTATTGCTGTTATTATGTGTATTTACTTGACTAAGAAACTACAAGATAGAAAAAAGAAGGTAAACATGGCTTCAGATATATTATTCTCAAAATATATTATGCATATTAAAAGCCCAAACAAAAGAAAGATGAAACAAACAAAAATCACAAACCAAACCAAACAAAACAAAACAAAAAAAACAAACACAAAAACAAACCAACCCCCACAACTCCCCTATCCACTGCCTGTGAAGATTATGTTTTTCTTCCAGTCTAACAAATTAAAAATTTGTGGTAGTTTTGTCATGAAGTCTAAAGCTTTGGATGTTGCAATACCAAGGGACTTCTAGTAGGATTTTTTTTTTTTTTTTCCCCCCACAAAAATGTGAGAAGAGATCTCATTATGCTTTATTCATATAGCTTTGGCTGGGATGACAAAAAATTTAGGTCTTTCTAGGTGAGACTACACTTTGAGTAAAATAATCATGCATATAGATGTTAATTTTTGGGCACTGAAAACATGCTACAATATGAAGGTTCAATAGAAGATTGTTTGGTAGACATTTTAAACCACAGTTGAGAGCTGAAGGATACATAATAAATGGCCTTTAAAGAAACCTTTCTGCCTCAATAGAAATGGACTTCTATGTGAGAATAATAAATAATATGAAAAGCACATTCATTCACAGTTGTGTTTCATAAAAAAATGAGGTTCACTCTTGCTTCAAGCACACTGCGTGCTATGACAAATAACATCAAAATATCCAGATCCAGAGAAAATACGAAAAAAACCTGATCTACTGGATAAAACTACATGTGGAAAAAAGTGGATCAGCCCCTCCTCACTTTCAGCAGTCAAATGTTGTGAAGAAAGTGCTATCAGAGAACTCAAGATCAGAAGATCAGGACTGAAATCTGAGTCAAGTAAGGAAACCTAGATTTAGGTCCTGCAGTGAGTTGGTATTTTAAATCTACCTACATTTCTTTACATTTGATTTGATTTGATTAGCTAAGGCACTTCTTCCTAAGCATAGTGGCTATGGAATTGTCATTTTAAGATTGCATTCTTCAAGCATTTTGTGTAGACCTTACCCACATACCTATTTATTTTGTATTCCACTCTTGCACCAGAGACATAGATGACTATCTTAATACTGTAGATTTTGAGTTACCCAGCCATGAACAGAAATTAAATGCAATAACACTTTTAATACCTTTCTTCAACATCTTGGTTCAAAACCAGCTGCCTGGACACTGTGAAGCAGGTAAGTGCCTGGTTCTGGAAAGGCTTTCTAGGTGTGACAGCATATCTTTCCATAAATTATTAGCAGTCTAAACTCAGGCTGTTTTTTTAAAATAGTTGATGAAAATTATGTATCCAGTAGTATGGACTCAGGAAGAAGTGTCAAGGAGAATAGATGGCTTTAACTTGCTACTTGCACAGATGTACAGTGCATGCTTATGCTACTAAATTAAATCTGCTCATCCATGTTCATTTACACTGAAGCTAACTAGCACTGAATCCAACCAGCACAGAAAAAGTCATGCTATTAAACTCTGTTCTCATCTAAAACAGAAGAGGTGCATTCAAACCACTTATTCAGAATACTACCACGCTAACAGCCAAGATAAACCTACAAAGGAAGCTGCAGGGGGGCTTTTTACAAGGGCCTGTAGTGACAGGATAAGGGGTAATGGGTTTAAATTGAAAGTGGGGAGATTTAGATTAGATATCAGGAAGAAGTTGTTCATGGGGAGGGTGGTAACGCACTGGAACAGGTTGCCCAGAGAAGCTGTGGAGGCTTTGAGCAACCTGGTCTAGTGGAGGGTGTCCCTGCCCATGGCAGTTGGTTTGGAACTAGATGATCTTTAAGGTCCATTCCAACCCAAACCATTCGGTGATTCTATGAAATTTGTGAACTAGTGACCAGCAATAGGCAAAAACATTCCAGACACAACTAACTTAGCAACAAAACTATCACAGTTCAGCTGACCAGGATCCTCCTTTGGTACTAATTTTCTGCACTAAGGCAAATGCACAGCCACATCCTGATAAGTGAGAGCCAGAAAGCCTGAGAGCTGGAGCCTCAGAGAATGATCACTGCAGTGTCCCAGTGAGCCCCACAAGGGATAGCATGACCAGGAAAGCCAACCGACCCACCAACCCACAAACAAATGAGCAAGCAAAGGAGTTAGCAAAGAGGCTAACAAAGTTGTAGGAATGGAATGGAATAATATGGAATTAAATAATCCTTGAGTCAGTTTGGGTTAGCTGTCTGAACTGTGTGTCTCCTCACACTGCTTGTAGTGAGAAAGTTCGGAACGCAGCTGCAGTATCTGAAACTGAAAAAGACGCTGAATTTAGTGCAAGTACTCCCCAGCACCAGCTAAAAAGACACCTTATCAGCACTTTTCTCAAGGCAACTCCAGAAACATAGCTTCATACCAGCCACTGTGAAGAAAGTGAACTCTTTCCTGAGTAGAACCAGCAAACCATAAAACAATGGAATTCAAGAGGCTTAAGTTAGTGAGGAGAGTGCACAGCCAGCTCACTACCCTGGATTTCGAGGGAGCAGACTTTGGCTTCTTCAGGGATCTGCTTGGTAGAGTAACATGGTATGGATCCCTGGAGGGTCAAAGAAACCTGGTTAATATGTAAGGGTAACCTCTTCTAAGCACAGCAGCAATGCATCCTAACAAATAGGAAGTCAAGCAAAAACTCCAGGAAGACTGCATGGATGAACAAGGAACACCTAGAGAAGCTCAAACACAAAATGGAATCCTACAGAGGGTGAAAACAAGGACAGGTAGCCCTGGAATAATGCAGAGACACTTTCCAAGCAGCCATGGATCAAGTTACAAAAGGTAAAGCCCTGGTAGAATTAAATCTGGCCAAGGATGCCAAGGGGAACAATAAAAGCTTCTATAAGTATGTTGGTGATAAAATAAAGAATGGGGAAAATCTGGGCCCTCTTCATAAGGAAATGACAGACCTGGTTAGTTGCAATATTGAGAGGGCTGAGATATTCAACAACCTTTTTGCCTCAGTCTTCACTGAGGTGTACCCATGGTGTAGTGGGTTGACCCTGGCTGGATACCAAGTGCTCACCAAGCCACTCTGTCACCCCACTCATCATCTGAACTGGGTAGAGAAAATATAACAAAAAGCCTGTGGATCGAGACAAAGACAGGGAGAGATCATTCTTAATTACTGTCACAGGTAAAACAGACTTGACTTGGGGAACATTAATTTAAATTATTACCAAACAAATCACAGGTAGAACAGAACTAAAACCAAATCTTAAAACATCTTTCCTCCACCTCTTCCTTGTTCAACTCAACTTCACTCCCACTTTTCTCCACCTCCTCTCCGCAAGAGGCACAGGGGGACAGAGAAGGGGATGCTGGTCCGTTCATCACATATTTCTACTACACCTACCTCCTCAGGGAGAGGACTCTTTATACTTGTCCCCTGTTCCAGTGTGGAGTCCAACCCGTAGGAGACAGTTCTCCATGAATTTCTCCAACATGAGTCCTTCCCACAAGCAGAATAGAACTGTCCATAGTAAGGAAAAACTCATATTTGTGCATGAAATCACTTTCTCAGGTCATGGTACAAGAAGTGAAAAAAATCACAAATTTACGGGGTGAAGGACCTAACTTTTTGACTAGACCTACTGTTTTAATAACAAATTCACAAGACGCTGCAGAAATTTAAAAAACTACAAACAATAATATACATGTAAAACATCACACACATAAATTGACACACACATGTAACAAAAATTAAACAGATTTGTCCTTTTCTAGTGAAAAATGTCATGAGACAAAGAAAAAATAGACTTTGGAAACTATGTTCTACATCATGGGGTAAGTGACGTCCACAGAGTATCCCTTTTTTAATTTATTTTCCTTACTGAAACTATCAAATATCTTGAATCACATCAGCATATCTTCTCATACTTTGCAAATATCAGCACCCTGCACTTTCCTGAGGGGGTCATCTCCTAAAATTTGTGTGTGTGTGTGTGCGTGTTTTTTAGTTTTGGTTTGGTTTTTACCTATGAAGAAAATATTTTAAAGGTTACACAGATTTTTAAATGTATAATTTTTTCTTTAAGATTTTTTCCTTTCCTTTATCTGAAATGTTTTCAAGCTCTGTACTGGATTATATCTGACCTAAATTGGTAAACCAGGTTTAAATTTCTGATAAGTGGTTATTGACCTAGTTTTACTAGTTTTATTTCTTGTTTACTATTCTATTGATGTCATGGTTTCACTATTTTTTCTCTTAAATATATGTGGAAATCTTATTTCTAGTATCAAATGTGAATGTTCCATTCCAAGTGTAATCTGAAATTTTTTCTTTGTGATGAATAATCCTAGACAGTATATATCAGAATTGAAATTCAACAAATCAGAGTACCAAAAAAAATTGATGGGAAATTGCCTTTAGTTGCTGCAACAGTACTTGTTCTGTTCTTACAATAAATAGATAAACAGTGTATGACTTGACCACAGCTCTAGCCTTCTGTCCTTTCAGTATTTTAAAAAAGGAGACAATTAGCATGCTTTCAGACACTGAATTTCATTACGCATCATGAATACCGGTGCCATCAGCTCAGATATTGCTCTCACTGCAGGATGACACCCCAAAATGGACAGGTGGCTTCAATGAAGAAGTACCCATTTATTTCAGTTGGCAAGGAGGGATCATTATGGGTTTTTTTAAAAAATCTACATAAAATATGCATAAAACTGGGATTAATCCAACCTGTTTGTCATATTACGCTGGAGAGATGAGAGGATTCCAAAGATAGACTTCCTAGATGCAAAGCTCTTTGAAGGTTTCAAGGTGACAGTAATCAACAGCATGTTCTGAATTCAGAAGCTCATAGTACACTTCTGAGTTCATCACAAGAGTGTTGCCTTTCTGCCCCATGTCTCTGAAAGTCAGCCTGATCTAGATTATAGCATTATCTGTAACCACATGTGTTCTTTTAACTCAAAACCAACTCAGGCAGTACAGTTCTTTTCAGACAGCATGGTGTCTCTAAATAAATAAGTACTTTCTAGTTTTCTTTACAGTTCAGAATGCAGTCTGAACCATCTCAAGATTCTTCAGTACTCCCCATGACTTTGGTAGCTGGTAGAGAAGCTGTGTATACCTAAAACCCCCAGATTAGCAGCTGCCAGTTTTTTTTGAGACTTTAGTTAACACTATATCTTGCAGCACATCAATTTTGCAATTTCTTTAGATTTCTCATACTTTCCCTCAAGGGTCAGGGTGTTTTAGTCTTAATACTCTCTAATCTTTCTGTAATGATAGTATCCAGTTTTGGAATATACTGATTAGTCAATGTTTATAATATAAAATACTATGTTGATATTTCTGCAACCACTTGCCTAGTCTTAGTTTCTAGGCATAGATACATAAACGATTAACTGACACTGTATAAGGGTGCCAATTTACAATGTTTCAGCTACTCCATAGTAATTACCTTGTGCTGCTGTAAATAGGAAAAATGAGAGGTTTATTGTTTACTTTCACTGAAAGGAAAAGCAAACCTTTTACAATAGGATAAAATTATTTGTGTGACTAGCTGTATGTTAGGAGTCCTTCCTATCCTATAGCAATTTGAAGTTTTACCTACTGCATGTGTTGCTTGCATGTCTGAATAATTACCATGTACATAAAACAATTTGCATATTTTTAGAAGGACATAGTTTTAGAGGGACAGTCAGAATTTTCATTTTCCTGAATTTAGTATTCTCTACAGTGAATTGTCTGTAGCAGAAACTACAGGTCTGTGGCCAGTCAATCTTTAATGTTTTTCTATAAAATAGAACACTTCTAGAAGGAGACAATGATAGCAAAATTACTCATGGAATAACAGCTGCTGGGAACCAGGCTACTATCTGGAAGCATGGAAAGCTGATATTCAAATACTTGGCCAGAAGCTGAAAGTACAGACTCTGAACCTATCTTTCAACCCTGGGTGAAGTCTGTAATTGCTCAATTGTTTCTTTTGACCATAAATTATTATACTTATGAGGCTACTATTGCAGAATCACTAAGGTTGGAAAAGATACATAAGATCATCTTGTCCAACCATCAATCCAACACTACCATACCCACTAGACCATGTCCTCAAGCACCACATCTACATGCTCCTTGAACACTTCCAGGGATAGTGACTCCACCACTTCCCTGAGCAGCCTGTTCTAATAACTAATCACTCTTTCAGTGAAGATATGTTTCCTAATATCCAATCTAAACCTTCCCTGGCACAACTTGAGGCCATTTCCTCTCGTCCTATCACCAGTTACTCAGGAGAACAGGCCAGCACCCACCTCTCTGCAACCTCTTTTCAGGTAGTTGTAGGAAGCGATCAGGTCTCCCCTGAGCCTCCTCTTTAGGCAGAACAACCTCAGCTCCCTCAGTTGCTCCTCATAAGTCTTGTTCTCCAGACCCTTCACCAGCTTTGTGGCCCTTCTCTGGACATGCTCCAGCATCACTATATCCTTTTTGTAGTGAGTGGCACAAAACTGAACACAGTACTCAAGGTGCAGCCTCACCAGTGCCGAGTACAGGGGGACAATCACTTCCCTACTCCTGCTGACCACACTGTTCCTGATAAAGGCCAGGATGCTGTTGATCTTCTTGGCCACATGGACACACTGCTCATACTCATCCCAGGTCCTTCTCTGCCTGACAACTTTGCAGTCACTCGTCCCCTAGCCTGTAGCATTGCCTGGAGTGGTTGTGACCTAAATTCAGGACCTGGCACTTGGCCTGGTTGAACCTCATACAATTGACCTCAGCCCATCGATCCAGCCTGTCCAGGTCCCTCTGCAGGGCTCTCCTACCCTCCAGCAGATCAACACTTCCACCCAATTTAGTGTCATCTGTAAACTTAGAACAAGCATTCAACCCCCTTATGCAGATCCATTGATAAATATGTTAAACAAGACTTACTACTGTCAAGATATGTCATACGCATCAGATTTTTTAATTTTTTTCAAGGGGAAAGCATGTTTTGTCAGAAAATTAGCAGTGATTCGGTCAGATTGGAGATTGAGGAAATCTATGATGATGTATGAAAGAATCATTTGGGGTTCAAAATTAAAAAGTAGGAGAGGGAAAGGGAGAGGATGCTCAAATGTTGAGTAGTATACGTATTGTAAAATATGTAAAAATGTCATTGGCCCATTGCTTTGTCTCTTTGAATATAGAATGTTTTGCTTAAAAAAGAAAGGACAACAAGTATTGAGGATTTCAGTCTATAGACTGAAGTATAGCAGTCTTCCCAATAATCTTTCCATTTTTATATGGATAGGCTATGTTTAAACTAAAATCTATTACTCTTTACAAAATATATTTTTGAATAATTATTCATGTATGAATACATACAGTCTTCTTTTATTTTCAGTACTGAGTTTGTTGTTATTATTATTATTTGGTCACATCTGCTGTGTAGTCCTTAGAGGCTTTGTCTTCCAATGGGCAGAGCCATTGAAGGTATTAGTTTTATATGGTGAGAAACTAGGATGAAAGGAACAAAAAGAAGGAGGAGATGCAGTAAACAAGATTTGCTTAATGGACCTTCAGCAATAGAAATAATTACATCTAAATTTTTTGTTAATTTAACTGTTTGTAGACTGCTTAAATTATAATTTGTATTAAGTCTTCTGAAGTTCATCTCTATGTTTGGGCAACTAAGAATGATTTTGTGATTCAATTGTGAATTCCATTATTGTTATAGCCTGTTCTACCCATTTTGATACTTTTTGTTTCTTCAGATTAAGAAAAAATATGAATAAAAAATTATTTGTCTTCTTTCAAACCACATCTTTAACAGTATAATCTAATCAATGTATATTAAGTTATCTGAAATAAGGCATTACCTTTTTGACAGAGTCCATAATTTTATTTGCAGCAATAGTTAACAATAATTCACTAACAACAGCAATAATCAAGCAGGAAATAGATTCCACCTAGTTTGAATATATGCATCTAATTATGTTAACTGATACTCATTGAACATAATCAGAAATATTGGTGACTCCTAAGAGTCACCAACATAAGTTCTCTTATATTGCTAGAAGAAACCCTTTTATTCTGTGTCTATTTAGAACTGGAATTGCCTGTTTAAAAAAATAAAAAAAAAAAAAAAAGAAACAAAAAAAAGAAACCACCCAACCAAACAGGTTCTGGCATTCAGGCTTTATCTCTGTTCCAAGAATTACATGTATCATCCTAAAATAAGATAGCAATAGTAAAGAAACTTGGATTCATCCCCTAAATGTAACTTCTACCCCATAACTTTCAACCCTTATCCCATTGTTTCCATGCTATTTAAATAGCAGGGAAGAAGGATAGATAGAAAATAAATTGGCCCTAGGATACCACCTTTTGTAGAAAATCTATTATGCTCTTAACTCTTTAGTAACTATGTTCTTCCTTAATCTAAAGGTAGAACTTTGTTGGACACACCACCTCAAGGTACATGACTTCTGAATTTCAGAGTGTCTCAGAAAAAGTTATTTGATTCAAGATGAAACTCTTCTTGTTGCAGTTAGAATTCTAAGAGAAAAAAACCCTACATGTAAAATGGATCAGAAAAACAATGAAGAAAAGGTTTTATTTTATATTTCTAAAATTTATCTTCCACTTCACTTGATAATGAAAAATGCAATAAATATTATTATATGCCTTGCCAATATTTGGCAGACTTGTAGTTATTTTAGACTATTCAAGGCCTTATTCTTCTCTGCCTTTTAATACTAGGATGACAACAATGATACCAAAAGCAGTCATCACCTCTAGTAGAGTGTAGGGAAAAAAAAAACAAACACAAGAGTGAGGTTCTATATTTTAGGATGATACACTAGCAAAATGCTGTTACATGTATGTCATAGAGTATATAAATATTACAGACAAGGTAAATTGGTAATGGGAACAATCACCAAAAGCCAAGGGCAATGTGTTTAAAACTGATAAAAGATAATATGATTTTACTTGACTTATAATTGGCTAGTGTAATTCATTGCCACAAGATAATACTGACATCAAGAGGAGTACTGATGCATATAGGAATCTTATACGGAATGAAGAAAATTCATAGTTATGCAGTAGAGGATAAAATAATTTGAAATTAATATATACCCATAAACTCTACAATATAAATTTACCACAAGCGACAGCAGTTTGAAATAAATTTTTCTCTTGGACAAGTTATTCCTCTTGTGTTTCAGAATTTGCTGCATCTGTCACTGATTAATCTGGTTGAGCCATCATCAGAAGCAGTATATGGAGTTAGCTGGACAATGCAGTATGGCAATTCTGAGGCATTCTTCACCCTTGACTTTCAAAGATAGTTTACTTCAGTTTCCTCTACTATGATGTTCTTGAAATGTAAAATTATTTGAGATTTTACAATATTTACATGATCTATGTTTGCAGGAAAGGTCATCACAACAACATACTGAAAATTATTCATAGAACTATACTCTGTAAAAGCAAGAATTTTCTCAGCACGTTTGTGTTGATGCATGCATTCCTAAGTATGTTTCTACCACTTTTTTTTTAAAGGAGAAATTGGGGGGGGGGGGAGAGAAGGAAATAAAAATATTGTCTTTGTTAGATGATAACAGTAACACAGGAGCAACTTGAAGCTACTATGCCTGCTATTCCACCTGCTGCAGTTGGCAGCAATAAAAGCTGTTCCACACTGAACCGAACTTTCTAAGTTGTAAAGATAGTCCTCGAGAAATCTGTGTTTTGTGAAGTGTTTACTGCACACAAGGGTCTTCAAGCATTAAAGAACATACAGAGAGCTTTCTATTTTTGCTCATACTGCAGACAATGATGGCATAAGAAGACCAAAACCCTGGGAGCATATGCTTTTATTTCACACTTGGAAATACCAAACACTAGGGTTCCCCTTAACTATTGTTTTTCAAGCTGTTTAATTTTGTGTCTTAGCTAGTAACAAAACGCTAATGTTTGACTTTTTAATTAGACCATAGATATAAATATAATCTGTTGCATTATGAAAAAGCTGGATTTTTCCTGTTAAATGAAATTACATGCTATTCTGTTTGGTGTCATGTATTTAATCCCCCTATAAAAAAATGCATTCTTTGATTATGCAGAAAAAAGAGAGGATTAACGTGCTCTAATCAGGAGTTTTGTTACACCCTTTTCCTCCCCTTTCAACTTCTGGTGTCACTATTAATGGGCTACAGAAAGACAATTCAATGAAAATCTTTTAGAAGAAGTATTTTTTTACCTTACTTGCTCACATACTATACTTCCACCTTTTGAATTTTACAGCCTATCTACTGAGTAAGACCCTAATTAAGTTTGATGATATCTGCTCAGTGCTTAGCACAGAATTTACATCACAGATGCAACATATCTAACAGTTTGGCTCAGTGTGCCTCTTTTGATCACAAAGGGCTCAGAGCTTAGATTTCATAAACAGAGAATTACATCTTTTTCCTCTAGACGGGACCATTTATGTTCATAAAGGGGTCATGGGAAAAATGTTACAACATGTTTCTGGTTTGACTGAATGGAAATTAGTAACTTACAGTGCTGCTACAGTTGTACCATTTTGTAGAAAGGTATAAAGCAGTTTGACTGAGCTATACCTCAAAACCTTTAAGTAAATCTCCATTTAATAACACTCAGGATATTTTAAGACCTGCTACTTTTTCAAAATAATTAAATGTAAATTCAAGGCAGCAGAATGTTAAACCGAGGTATCTACAGTGCCCTCTGCCAGACATTCACACTCTATTGAACAGGCTTTCTTATACTTATCAGGTCGTTTACATATATTTAAAAAGAATGTAGTCAAATGGGGGAAAAAGCCATGCAAAATTGTGACATATTGACAGCAGTGGTATTGTTCTCTTCTTGAATTTCTCACTTGAAAACACAAAAATCAAATTATTTTCTTCTGCAAGCCGCCATATGACCTTTATATTGACTTGTGCTGGTGGTACCAAGCAGATACTCCATTTTATTTTTTGAAAGATGCCCTGTGACATTCAGTATAGTATTAAAAAGACCTCCCACTTTCCAACCTGTTTGACCCTACAGAGAAGCTCAGTAAACCAGCTGGATGAAAGATGAGATACACACTTGCTGTTGAAGTAAAACCCCTCACAGTGTAGCCCAGTATCCTTTGGTTGAGAATCTTTGAGGGAGAACAAAAAATTGATTTTTCTGACTGAAATTAGACTTAGAATAACTTTGATGCCTTTATAAAAAGCTGTAAGCTGGGGGGGGGATGGAAATCAGTCTTGTATGGAGTTATCAGTACAACTCATAAATTCACTCACATATACTTTCAAATTAAATAAATATTAGAAGATTAATATATATGGGTTTCTTGGCTTCATATAGTGGGACCAGATAGTTTAGTGATGTTCTTTATGAGACAGAGTATTGCTCTGTGCCTCAAAATATGGGGTATTTAATACATCATCACATCAAAAGACTGTTGACAGTATTCAGCACAGAGGTCCATAGGCTTTTCTAAGTTATACTAGTACAGATTCTAAGAAAATTAATTACTGTTTCCTGGAGGAGGAGAGGTGGTTTTAAATCTTACCTGGCTCATTTGGTGGAACCAATTAACAAAAGACTGAGACAGATAACATACACATTCAATCAATGAGGGTAGCACAGAGTTAAATTTTAAGCCATACTCAAAAAGAAGCTGAAGTGTTTCGATCTTTTGGAAATAGAATCTACACAGCCATTTAAGGAAACTTGACAGTAGTGCTACTATTGCTCTTAAGTTCAATTTTTTCAAGGTCTATCTGAAGAAATTGTACATGAAATAGAGTAGATTGAATCAATAACATGTGTCCAGGTTTATTTATTTGGTATCCTAAAGTAAATGAAGTAGTCCAGTGTTCAAGTCACCACAAAGTCCCTATACTTGAAGGAAAGGAAATCTGTAAAATATATAACAAAGATACATCTTGCTAACTTTTGGGCATGATTATTTTATTTTATTAAAACATTTTAGAAAAATGATTGCAAAACTAAAAGTTCAGAAGTAACTTTTTTGTGTGTGGGGTGGGCGTTGTTTGTTTTGCTAAGAAGTTCTATTTAATAATATTAAAATTCAAAGTTTTGGGGTTTTTTTTGGTTCTTTTATTTTGTTTGTTTTGTTTTTTCCCCCCTTTTTTTTCCTAATCACTCTGTTGTTAATAGCTGAGGGGAAGAGGTGGGCTGGGCAGAAGGAAGCAGAAAATGGAATAACATCCTCAGAGATTGCTTGAGGATTAACCACTATTTCTACAGCTATGTAGAAATGAAGCTTGCTTAAGAAAATCTGTTTTGCTGCCTCATATATCTATATGTAGCATAAACATAGAATTCCTATTCACATGAGCCCAAGACAAAAGTTTGCTAACAAATAATATTCAGAAATTTTGCTTAATTATTATTTCTTATTTCACCTGAGATTTTATAGAAATTTTAGAAACTACTGGAATGTTAATAATTAGTTAACGTTGAAATATCTGTTGTAATGTATCAGATTTATCCCCTGGGTACTCCTAAAGCTAGGACTGTGTGAAAAAAGATTTAGCTGAATGTGTCCAGAAAGACAGGGTTTACGTTTGATAACTCATTGCAGGGAAAGTTCCAGTATGGAATAGAAAAAGAATAAATTGCAAGAAAGCTACTGATCAAGAAAGATAATCTTACTTCCCAAAAGAAAATGGGATATTTAATCTCTAAAGTGCTTCAGATACCTGGGAGTTGATATATGGCTGTCTTTACTATCACAGTTTTGCCTGTATTCTGTAAGGAGGTGAGAATGGAATTATTAAGAGGTGACATAACAGTTCTGTAGCTATAACACATTCATCTTGAAGTCTAGTAATGTGTTGTAATTGTTTTCTATAAGTAACTCTAGGCATATATAGGTATCTGTGTACCTCTGTCTAAATAGCCATAAAATAGGACATGTTAAAGGGGAATTAGAGAGAGCATAAAAACTTGATGAAACATGTTTGTCGCAAGTGAAATATTAATCTATATTTTGAGTAGTTATGTATCACATACACATAACTAACAGATACAGAGTTGATGCATGGTATATGCATTATTTAATTGATAGACATTATAAAATATATGGTTGTAAGGGCTCCCCAGACTCTTCAGTATTGTTTCCCAAAAGATATATATGCTGCACAGAGTATTATTTCCTCTTAAAGGAGAAGTTTTGAGATGAACTTCTCCTCTCAAAAAAACCAAACAAAAAATAAAAAGTCATTTTATGACATGACTAATATAGGATTTGGTCCCTACTTTTTGGAGAGAAATGAGAACAGGTTGTCAAGAAAAGAAGCATAGCCAAAGTGTTTTGCTGAACCTGCTGCTCACAAATAATGAAGAATTGGTTGAGGATGTGAAGAGATTGATGGTAGTGTTAGCTACCGTGAGGATGAGAGGGATTGGTGGACGAGAAGCTGAACATGAGGTGGCAGTGTGTGCTGGCAGCCCAGAAAGCCAATCGTATCCTGGGCTATGTCAGGAGAAGTGTAGCCAGCAGGTCGAGGAAGGTGATTATCCCCCTCTACTCTGCTCTTGTGAGACCCCACCTGGAGTACTCTGTCCAGCTGTGGAGCCCTCAGCATAAGAAGGATTTAGACCAGTTGGAACAAGTCCAGAGGAGGGCCACAGCACCTCGGCTATGAAGAAAGGCTGAGAGAATTGGATTTGTTCAGCCTGGAGAAGAGAAGGCTCTGGGGAGACCTTATTGCAGCCTTCCAGCACCTGAAGGGGGCCTACAAGGAAGCTAGGGGGCGTGGGTTTACAGGGGCCTGTAGTGACAAGTAATGGTTTTAAATTGAAAGCAGGGAGATTTAGATTAGCTATCAGGAAATACTTCATGGAGAGGGTGGTGAAGCACTGGAACAGGTTGCCCAGGGAAGCTGTGGATGCCCCCTCCCTGGCTGTCTTCAAGACCAGGCTGGATGAGGCCTTGAGCACCCTGGTCTAGTGGAGGGTGTCCCTGCCTACGGCAGGGGTGTTGAAACTAGATGATCTTTAAGGTCCCTTCCAACCCTAACCATTGTATGATTCTATGAGATGGTGGAGTTTAAGAACATAAGAGATACTTGCCTCCAGCCCTCCCACTTGCTGTGTCTCGAGTTCCATCTCCTGCAGTCTTAGACTTCTTTGTTGGATTGCAAACTCAACCCTTTACCTTGTGTTATCTGATAATCTCTGGACTGTAGACAAAACCAGGTTACTATCATGAACCCATAGTCAAGATGGAATCTCTTAAAGTACATTATGCAAATAGTATGGTACAACCAATTTGTTATTGGAATGTTCAATAACTTTAGAAACAAAGTGACTCAAAACCATAACGAAGAAGCATGTTATTAATTACTCAGAAATTTGTGTCTTGTATTGTATATTATGTGGTCTAAAACATTGCAGACATAGTTCAGCAGACAGTTGATAGCTGACAAATGAGCCCTTAGTTAGAGAGGCTGCAATGTTTCTAGGACCTCAACTGCAGAACATGAATGCAAATTTAAGTGATTGATGAACTTACTGAACACTTTTAAAGCTATAACTTTGGATATCTTGGAAACATTCTTCTAAAACATGTCATTCCCAATCATTTCAAATAGGATTTAATAAAAGGTCTATCTTAGCAATTGCAGGATATCGTTAAGTCTTATTTGTTGTGACACTGCATTTTCCTGAATTTGTGAATAGTTATGCACTCCAATGCAATGAATTTCAGTCCTAGAGTATAACCATTGCTCTTACACTGGGTTTTTTTCTGTCCTATAGCACGTCCAGATATTCTGTTATAATTTCTTCTTCATGACAGATATGTTGCTTTTGTGGACATGTTTTTTAAATAAGGAAATAATAAATGGGCTTTACCTAAGATTACTTTGTCTCTTAAAAAAGCAAGAACAAACAAAATGTATATAAATTGATATGCTTGTTCTTACAGAAAGGTCCATTTTCATTTGTTAAAACAGATTAGAAAAGGAAATTTCATTTGTGTTCTAAAGAATTCTGAGCCTCCTGCAAAAAACTGAATAATCTTATTCCCTGCAGTCATCTCTGGAATCACAGTATAAAGATTCTGCAGAAATTTAGAGAACCAGACAACTTGTAAACTCTGAAGTGATTAATTTTGATAGCTAAATTTTATGGAAACATTTCAACAGAAACATATGCTGAATCTGAAGCCTAATTCCAGGGTAATTATTTAGATTACTATTAAGAGTAACATAAACTGCATGCAGTTCAGAATTAAAGATGCTAATACTTCTAACTAGTAACAAAATGCATCGTATGTACAATCTAAGGTCATGACATCTGGAAAGAACACCTGAAAATGAATAAGAAAATAGAATGGAGCAAGTCTTCTGCTTTCTATTCGGCTTAGTGAGCCTAATGTAGATGAAAACTCCTTTCAGTCTTGCTACAATATTAAGATTAAAGCCATATAATACAATAAAGTACTTTCTGTCATGGCTTATGCATTTAAAATATGGTATTTATAAGAAGAAAGTAGAAAATAATATGAGAAAAATATGTTAGGTGATGAACTACGTAGCTTAGTAGACATGCTGAATACTCAGGGACAGAATAGAATTTTGAAAAGACTTGCAAGAAGACAGACATTAAAGGCTAATTTTCAAAGCACTTATATTATTACTGTGAGCTTTTGCCTCCATAGTTACAGAGCACAATTCTTGTTTAAGGTCATCTCTCATTTGCAGAGGAAAGTATAGACTGGGAACACTGCGTCCTCTGGGTTGCTCAATGTATGTTTTCTTCACTGTGCTTGCCTTTGAACTTTTAAGCAACTTAAGTCAGCAAGGTCTTTAATTTTTGATTTGTGTAACACAGAGCATTTTGAGGTTCATAGAGAATAATAAACAAGAATAATACATTAAAGTGCATCCAGAAAGTTATATTTGGCACTTTGTATCTCATAGACAAGTTTGCTTGAATGATGAATACTAAGCAAGAAAAAATGTGGAAGAAAGTGTCCTTTTGGCTGTGTTCCTTTCCAGTAAACAGTTTTACACATGGTTAATTTTTCCAGGAGGGTAGTCAAGCCAGGTCTAGAGGATATGCTGACCACTGATCCTAGCAAGACTATCTACATATGTCATAGCTAAGCATCATTACATTAACTGATCTGGAACTTACAGTATTATCAGTAGGTAGTATGCATTATGTTACCAAGGCGTGAAACCATGAGGTTATACCTATAAATATATACATAGAAGCATACCTTATCAAGAAGGCACATGATTCTTTTAGTATGGATTTATATGAATGAAACAATGACATTTCATTTATGACTGAAATTATTTAGGTATGGTTAAAGTTTAAATATTCATAAGACCATAATATGTCTGATTTATACTATTTAAAGAACTTTTCAGATTTAAGAGACTATTTGTCAGTAGATTGCTTTCATGACTGCATTTTTTCATCAGCAAATCTTTAGTAATATAGGTTAAACCTCCATTTTTAGATATCTCAAACTGTAGATTCCCTGACTTCCTGTAAAATTGTTCTGCAACTCTTCATAACATTCCTTATTATCTATACTTTTCATTAGCTTTCATTTGGTCTCCAGCAGTTCTGAACAACTTTGTAGACATGAATAACCAAAGCTTGCCTGTTACATGCTTATGTCTTAAAACTAAATATGTGCCAAAAAAAAAAAATCTTAATTTTTTAGCACATTTGTTCAAAACACTGTTCATCCTATTTATGCTGAGCAAAATGCAAAGGCATGCTCTGCTTCCCTTAGTTCCTCAAAATCCTCTGTTTTTTGAAAGGCTGTCATGTATAGTTCACTATTGAAAGATGAATAGTTTTCCTTTAGTATCACTTCATTAACAGTTTAGATACCTGGCTGCAATTTGTTTGTTTTCTACCATCTTTTACTTCTTTCTTTTGTTTCTTTCAATTTCTCCATCTTTAAATACAAGTATTTATTAGAATCTCAGATCCTTTTCAAAATCTTTTCTCAAAGCTTTATTTTCTTCAGTGACCTAATTCTTAACCAAATTATAACCATGATGCAGAAAGATGCTCAACAGACAGTTTAAGATAAGTATTTTCAGGAAAAATATTATTCGAAATTGGTAAAGGGTTGGGGTTTTGCATTGTTCTGTTTTGTTGTTTACTTTCAGTTTTCTATTCTGAATAAATTCCAATATTGTTGTTTTATTGGATATAAATAATTTGAATATTAGAACTGAAGCTTACTATGAAAATTTAGATATTATTTTACCTAACCATTCATCATATGTAAAAGTTAGTTGTAAGTTTTTAAGGTCAATTTGCCAGTTTTAGTCAGGACAGAGTTAATTTTCTTCACAGTAGCTGGTGATTATAAATAGTAATTTTTTACATGCTTGCACAGCATGTTCTATTTAAATATAAAAGGTAACCCGCTGTAAGAGCAATACCAACTTCTGGAGATACACATAAGGAACAATCAAATCTCATTTTCCTCTTGTGATCTGCAAAAATATTGTTTTAAAATTATAAAGTCTGAAATTAAATAAAAATAATTCAAAGATTAGACTGAGAATGATTACATACTTGTTTCTATTTTACTCTTACCATAATTTTTATAAGGTGTTTTAGAAGACTACAGTAATGAGTGCTGACACCCTAATTCTGTAGGATATATAAATACATGTCTGAAATTAAACACAAGGATGACTGCATTGATTCAAGTGGTACTACCTGTGAAATGTAATGTTACACATATGTTAGACATATTTTAAGTAACTCGCTTCAGGCTTTAGGTATAAACTTTAGGTATGTGCAGAGGTGTATTTTGGGAAGGGTTACAACTTCAGTTATGTAAATGTTTATAGTGTTCTCTATGCATAGGTACAAATATACACCACCATAAATGTGAAACAATCTTTTGTTTATAAGATAACTCTTTTGAAAAATGATGACCAGGGTTATAAGTGAATGTTAAAGAAGCAATAATTGTTCAATATTACACAGATTTGTATATTGCAATCACATCAGTTCAGACTGCAATTACGTAATTACAAGCTGTCAGAAAATGATTGAAGGTATTTACGTTCATAATTATGCAATTTGGCATAATTATACTTATAAAATGAGTTCACAGCAATATTTATTTTTCTCTATTTTTGAAAATTTAAAAAAAAGTTTTGTGCTTAAGGGGTGGCAGTAAACACTTGATCCTTCAGTATGACAATGTTTATGTTGTGTGCATCTGCAACACTTGAAGAGTTACAGTCTGAGGCATAGGCAAGTAAGTCAAATGCAATAACTGATGGTACAAAAAAAAAAATGTTGACCAAAATATGAATCTAGCATTTGTCTGATAAATATATTTGTATTACCTATAAAAACAGATAGACTATAATTTCCTGATACAGAATTTAAATGAAACCCATGAATGGGTAAACTCAAGAAATCAAAGGACTTAAGTGTTATCTTGCATGCTTTTGTTCTTGATACAACTGCTGTTGAAATCAGCAGCACAGTATAAAGAGTACAGGAGTTCAAACACCAAAAAACAGCTGCAAGAACAGGAAACTGAAATATAACTTTTCCTGCAGCTTTTGTATCTGAACCTGTCTAGAAGGGAAGTAGAGATAAGAATGAGTACATTGTAAACTAATTTCAAATGTGAAGGACACAAATGTCACTGTCACTATTTGCGGGTGCCAAAATATGGTTAAGAACTTCATAATACTGATAAAAAAAGTATCAAACTCAAAATCTGGTGTTAGTCCCATCTTAGTGATTTCAAATTCTTTAAGAAGCAAGAAAATAGCAGAAAAAGCACAGTTCTGTTTATGTTCTAATGGTTAGAAATTATAAAGGCAGTTCAGAACAGCATCTTCGTTCAGAAAAGCATACAAATAGTGTCTTTTTTCAAAATCTAGATCTGGAATGCTCATGAAGATCTGTGTAAGACTAATACTTCTTAAACACATTGAAGAAAGAAATTTCTTGCCTTAATGAGTACAATTTAAACTTAACAGTTTGAAGTACAATAATTTATGCCTGTGTAATGTTCTGTTTAGAAACAACATCCCTGATGATGGTGTCAATATCAAGTAGATGTGACACATCCAACAGACGAATATGTGTCATAGGAGCATCTCTCTCGCTAACATTAATTCATTCTGATACAAAATCACCAAACTGTTCTGTGTTTCATTCACAAGGGTAATATCAGCACAATATACCAAGACCAAAATATGGGTCTGTGCACTGTCACAGGTTTGTCTACATAAGTCAGAAAGAAAGTCACTAGCATTCTGTAAATGAATTTAGGTCACACCACCACAATTTCTTTGCTCTGTGTATCATTTAGTGTCTTTTCTTATTTGGAAGAAAATAACTCTATGTGATGTGAAGATGATCAGAAAAACATGGGATTTTACTCATGAATCTTTCATAACATCTTCTACAAATTTTCATCTAAGTAACAATTAAATGTCCTAATAGCACACTACTCTAAGATTAAATGAACTGTTCACTGACATCCATTCAGTTTTTGCAATAACTTGTCCTGCAAAATGGAAAACTAATCAATTTCACTATTATACTTTTGTTTGATTTTTTTTTTAATTCTTCAGAGTGCCAAATTAATTATAGGTATAAAGGATAAGTGCATACACCAACAATTTTTCTTTCCATTTTCAAATGTATATTACATATGCTTTCATCTCAGCTATACAGCACACAGAAACAATTTTTCTTTCACTAAAGCTAGTGGTAAAACTTCTATTGAATTTAATGAAACTAAGATCAGAACTACACATATTTTCACATATTACTTTCATATTTTCCAATGGGTTATGCAACAAAAAGCATATCTGAACACTCAGAAAAGACCACACAATGACGATGGCAGATGGGGGAAGCCCAGATAATACCCTGCCTCAGCTCTTCCCAGGCCCATCCCAGGAGCCATCAGCCCATTAAAAGCCCACCAAAAGCCCATCTTCACAAACCCAGAGGAGCAAAGAGCCCAAAGGTAGGTGAGGACATAAAGACTGAGAGAAAAGAGTGTTTGACATGGCCCCTCCCAGGAGAATCTCAGCCACAGTGTCCAGTAGCACCATAATGAGAATACTTTTCATACAGAGGGGGGATATTTGCAATTGGGTATGGGACACATTGTGAGATGAAGGCGAATAATATTTTGGGATTGCACAAGATGTATTATGGGATATGTAGGGGAGGAACTAAGCACAGAGAAAGGAAATGATCTGGGATTATGGAGGAACAAGCATGGGAAAATAGACGGATAAGGGGATGAAAGAGGAAAGAGTTTAATAGTTTTCTGCGTACACAGACAAGGGTGGTTTTTATTTTCCAGAAACCTCTCACAAGTTCTGGCAAACCAGGAAAGAAAAAAATGTTTTCTCCATCACCTTCTGCATATTTATCTAAATCTTCCTGAGATCCTAGAATTTCATCATGTTTATCTAGAGGAAGAGTAAACCTGAGTCCAGAGGAGGGCCACAAAGTTGATCAGAGGGCTAAAGCACCTTTCCTATGAAGAAAGACTGAGAGAATTGGGCTTGTTCAGCCTGGAGAAGAGAAGGCTTTGAGGAGACCTTATTGCAGCCTTCCAATACCTGAATGGGCCTACAAGGAAGCTGGTGTGTGTGTGTGTGTTTCTTTTACAAGGGTCTGTAGTGATAGGATAAGGGGTAATGGGTTTAAACTGAAAGCAGGGAGATTTAGATTAGATATCAGAAAGTTATTCATGGAGAGGGTGGTGAAGCACTGGAACAGGTTGCCCAGAGAAGTTGTGGATGCCCCATTCCTGGAAATGTTCAAGGCCGGGCTGGATGGGGCTTTGAGTAACCTGGTCTAGTGGAAGGTATCCCTGTCCATGGCAGGGGTGTTGGAACTAGATGATCTTTAAGGTCCCTTCCAGCCCAAAGCATCCTGTCATTCTATGTTCATATATTGGTACATAAAACTCTAAAACATGATATGTTTTTCATTTCTTTGTTATGAATTTCCCACCACAAAGTTCATCTGTTAAAAGAATATGTATCTCAAGACATAGACCAAATAACCAGAATTTCACTTAAGTTATATAATGCTTGTAATTTACACATATTTCAAAAGAAGACATCACTAAGTATCCATCAGTGGCTTTTACTGCCCTTCATCTAAATAACATCTTCATAATACACTTTCAAACTACTAACAATTTTTAATCTTTATATGTTTAAATGTTTAACAGAATACTTTTCCATAAGATGATATTTTTAAATTAATGTAGAAATTATCGAAACGCATGTGAATGGTGAGAAGAAAGCTGAAAGCCAACAACTTCAAATGAGAGTGTTTCATCGCTGGAAGATGTTTTTAAATATAGATCCGAAATGCTAATGTGTTCATAAAAGGAAATTGCTGTAGGTCAAACAAAATGGAAATGAAGTAATGGATTTGTAAAAAATAGAAATAATTTAAAAATCTATGAATGGTTAAGTCATAACTTAGCAGGTAGCTTTGTTATTGGCCGTTTTTTTGACACAGAGGGACTTGTGACTCCTGTTTTATACCTCTGTTGCTTCTTTCAAGGGAGAAAGGCACAATTATGCAGTGCATAATTAATTAAGTTAAATTGAGCAAAACTATTTACTTCATAAATATTGGTTTTATAAAGTGACAATTAGTAAAGACTAAATAAGACAAAGACAGTGTGATTTGAAATTGCTATCTGTAAAATATGTTTATTTATAATCAAATTTAATGGTTGCTGTAAATGTTAATTTTGCTAATTCAGCTTGGAGATAAAGAATAGTAACCATCTCCATATTAATTTACTCAGGATTAGCAAGAGGCGTTTTGAAAATACTTAAAAGGGATTTTCATGTGAAAGTAAGAGTACAAATCAAAAGAAATCAGATATTCAGTTGCAATTCTAATTTCAGCTAATGTTCCTCTAGAGACTAAAAGTAATCTGAATAAATAATATAAATTAATTCTTCCACCTTTTTTAAAATTAATGAGGTTTAATCAAGTTTTTCTAACTAATTTTGAAAAATAATCCTACAGAAAGCAGTTAAAAGTAAAAATCTGGTATGTGTATGATGTACATCTTAGATTCATCTAACAAAAGGTGATATAGGAATGTGACTCAAGAATGTGATTCTCTATTAATTGTGTAAGCCTTTTCCATATCAAGACAATAATAATGTGATAGGTAATAACTATGTCATCATTGTTGATACTTGTTAGAGTTAATATTATAATATTATCTAGAGGTTACACCCTGGGAAAAAGCCATGCATCAGGGCTTATCTTACATACATAAGAAAATGTATAAAGAAAGCTATACTGATTTGTAGATCCAGGGATTATTTTGTTTAATCTACAGGAATTGTTACATCATCACTGATGTGTCAAAGTCTACTGAAATTGAACTAAAGCTCCATGTCTTCCTTAGTCCCCTATTTTTCCCTTTTTTTGTTTTTCAGATAAAAAATAACATTCATTTGGCTATTGGTATTTTTTGGGTTTTGGAATTCTCTGTAACAGGTGATGGTTTTGGTGGCTGGCAGAAAAAGTGGATGCACTATTATATGTAGTTTCCCACAAGCTAAAAGAAAATGCTTTTAAATTCTGCCCTCTGAACATGCTATTCAGTAGCTTGAGGAAGACAAGATTCTAGTCAGAGACTTTCAAAAGAGTATCAGAAATGAAGATGCAAAGTCTCTAAAGTGAGATATAGACAGAATTAAAGTGCTTGTGTCTAGGACAACAATCTTGAAACCCTTCCTTGGAGGGACCTAGGAACCTTAAAATTTTTAGATCTGATTTGCCGAATAGTCTTCCTAGTTCCTGAAGTTAGAAATTTTTTCTAGAAAAAAGTCCTATATAGTAACCATAGTTTTACCTCCATTCTGTTATGGTATAGTTTTTCTGTGTCATTGCCAAATTGCCCTCAAGGACCTCAGTCCAGGCTGAAACCATGTATTTGATTAAACAATTCAGCTGGTAGGCATACCTACTTTCATCTTAATAAGCTAAGGATTAGTGAAGGAAAATTCATAGTGTTTCTTAAACACGCAGCAATATGAAACCATAAGTCTCAGGTGAAGGATGATCATGTAGATAGCTGAAGAGAATGAATTTTAGAAGACCTTTATTGTCAAAATAGAGCTTCTGGGTAGCTGGAAATGCAGGCCATGTGACCATAAAATAGAAAGTAAACTAGACCATGACTCTACAACCGAATGATGCAGAAAGGAAAAGACAACACTTCGTTTCACACCTTATGCTCTGAAAATGTATGCATTTAATTTATAAGAAAGAAAACAGTGACATGAACCCAACACTTCCCAGGCCAGCCCCCAACACCCAAAGGTAAAAGCGTGTCCCACCAGTCACCTTTCTGCTTCTTTTCCTATGAACTTTTACTAAAAGACGAATTCAGATTTTTTTTTTTCTCATATATTATGAGATATTTCACAGTGAGATGGGGGTGTGAAAGAAGAATGTGACTATTTTAAACATAATTATGCAATATTCTGTATTACATACATTTGAATCCTTTACTTCAAATACCGTACATGTATTGACAAACTCTTAATGAAGCTGGAACTTACAAATAGGCTTATAATTTCCTCTTGCTTCTGTAGACAAATGTCTAAGGGTCAGAATACTAAGTGTTTTGCATATAAATCGTGCTCTGCCTTGCACATCTCCTGTTGCAAGGCCAGGTCCTCTAAAAACCTGTGATGGGTTAGCCTTGAATGAGGGCCAAACTCCCACCCAGCCATCCACTCACTCATCCCTTCACTGGGATGAGGGGAGAAAATAATACGAACCAGAATGAGAAAGTTTGTGTGTGGAGATAAAGACAGGGAGATCACTTACTAGTTAATATCATGCACAAAATAGACTTGACTTGGGGACAACTAACCTCATTTAATGGCATTTAATATAAATATTTAATTATTGATTCAGGTAGTGGAAAACTGAAAAGCAAACATTAAGACAACACCTTTTGTGTGGTGGTGTGCTCAACTTCACTCCAGATTCCTCTGGACAGAACGTAGGTTATGGTCAGTATACAGCAGTTTGTCTCTACCTCCTTTTCCTTTTCACATTTTTCCTCTGCTCCAACAAAGGCTCTCCATGAGCCACAGTTACTTCAGGAATAATCAGCTTGTTTGCTGTTGGGGCCTCCACAGACTACTGTGCCATGGACCAACTTCTTCTCCTCCTCCTCCCACCATGGTGTCCCCTCTCAGCTCTGTTTTTACAGAGGCATCATCAGCTTAGCAGACAGGCTGAGCTGGCCTTGTGATGGGCCTGTTGCAGAGCCAATTGGAACCAGCTGTCTGGAATGGGGCAGGCCTTGGCCTCTCCTCACAGAGGCCATCCCTGCAGCTCATCCTCCCCAGCTACAAAACCTGGGCACCTACAAACAACACTGTGATATACCTAGCTTACTTCTGAGATTTGCTAGCTTAGGTGTATTGGGTTTTTGTGGTGGGGATTTTATGTTAGTGGGGAAGGTGCAGGTGTCCGTGTCCAGAGAAGGCCACAACTCTGTGGGAAGCCTGTTCTGGAGCAGTCTGCTCCTGAAAGAACAACGCTGCAGAAGGGACACATGCTGGAGCAGTCTGTGAAGAACTCTAGCCCATGGGAAGGACTCACATCAACGAATTTCACCAAGGACTGTCTGCCATGGGAGAAAACCCCATGAAACTCTACGTAAGAGTGTGAGGAGTCCTTCCCTCCCTGAAAAGGAAGGATCAGCAGAGATGTGTGATAAACTGACTGCAATACCCATTCCCTGTCCCTTTTTGCCACTGGTGGGAAGGAGGTAGAGGAATCAGGAGCAAAGGTGAGCCCAGGAAGAGGGCAGATTTGGGGAAAAGGCTTTTAAGATCTGGTTTTAATTAATGTCTCATTAATGTACTCTGATTTGATTGGTAACTAATTTCAATGATTTTTCTTCCCCAAGTTGAGTCTATTTTGCCTGTGACCATAACATGTGAGTGATCTCTCCCTGTCCTTGTCTTGACCCATGAGTCTTTTGTTATATTTTCTCCTCCCCATCCCACCAGGGGAAGGAGTGAGCAAGCAGCTGTGTGGTGCTTAGTTGCCTGCTGGGACTAAACCAAAACATTAGGTTATATGTTTCTGTATCTTGGCTATACAGCTTTTAGGCTGATTCTAGATCATATGAGCCTGTCTCAGTGTTCAGAAAAACTGAAACTACACCAAGAAAATATCATAAGCAAGTAGTTTTCTGCTGTTCCCATTATGTGTCCCATTTTTCCCAATTTTTAAAGGACTGGAAAGAGGATCAGCCCAAGTTGCTTTAATGAAAATCAATGGGTTACAGTTTGCGATGGTAACGTCTAGGTTCTGTTATGGGCATATGGCCTTTATATAAAGTTTAAAAACTTAAGCAATTATTTCCCCATTAACACTTCATACAAACAATTCTAAAGATAGCTATTTGGGGTTATAAGGTATATTTTTAAAGAAAACTACTAAAATATGAATTATTTAGCTTTACATTCAGGTTTCAATAGAATAAATTATTCATGAAGTTTTAGTCTAATATTTCAATGTGACAAAAGAAATAGGAAATTTGAACCATTGTAATAAAACCAATAGTATAATGTTTTAAACATTCAGTACCTGAAAAGTGACATTGGGGAAAATATTTATATACAGCCACTAGTCAAGATATTTTAGTTGGATACTGATGCCTAAAATGGCTGTTGTTATACGAGCAGTGACTATATAGCCTTGTAATATGTAGCAAAAAATGCAGAGTGAATTTTTATGTAAGAAGTTAACAGTCACTTACTGAAGGAACCAAAATAATATATCTATTTTACCTACAAACCTCTAAATTACATTTGGATTCTGTGGAATCCACTTTTAACCAAAGTTTTTTTCCAATTTCTTCTTTGATTACTAAAATCAAAGAGTGGATGATTTTCATAATTAATAAGACTAGCCTGTTTTACGATTCTGTTTCATTGTGTCTACTTTGGGAACTCAATATTTGCAATTTACAGAGGTAGTAAGATTTCAAACTCCCTTATTTTGTTGTTCCTTAATATTTCTCACTTTAATGTTTTCCTCTCAAACAATATTTTTAGAAAGTCTTTGGTAAATAAGGCTGGAAGTTTATACCTATCTAGAATGTAATTATCAATAAGTATCTCTCATTCCTGTGTCTGAAAAACCAGAGCATTTGGAAGAGTCTGCAGGTGTATAATATACATTTTTACTACTTTAGCTTTACTTCTGCATGGATTTTTTTCTTTTCCTTCTTAATTGTCTTGCCATAATGTGACAGCCCAGGTGGATTTGCCTTGGTGCTGCCAGTTGCTCTCCTTCCATTGCTGTAGCCACTCCCAGAGGGCACTTGCCACCATCCACGAGTCCATGTGGAGGTAAAACACTGGCCATTTCTCCCATTGAGCAATGTCCAAAGCCAGCTGGATGGTCTTCACCTCTGCAAATTGACTCAATTCACCTTGGCCTTCTGTAGTCTCTGCAACTTGTCGTGTGGGACTCCACACAGCAGTTTTCCACCTCCAATGTTTCCCTACGGTGTGGCAGGACCCATCAGTAAACAGGGCATATTGCTTCTCATTTTCTAGTAACTGGTTGTAGAAAGGGGCTTCTTCAGCCCGTGTCACCTCCTCCTCTGGTGACATTCTAAAGTCTTTGCCTTCTGGCCAGTCCCTGATAATTTCCAAGATTTCTGGGTGACTGAGATTTCCTATGCAAGCTCGTTGTGTGATCAGGGCAACCCATTTACTCCATGTAGCATCGGTGGCATGATGAATGGAGGAGACTCTGCCTTTGAACATCCAACCCAGCACTGGCAGTCGAGGTGCCAGAAGGAGCTGTGCTTCAGTGCCAACCACTTCTGAGGCAGATCGAATTCCCTCATAAGCTGACATTAACTCTTTTTGGTTGGAGTGTAGTGGGCGTTGAATTCTCTGTATTCCCAGCTCCAAAATCCAAGGGATCAACCTTGGGTGTCTCCTGGTTCTTTCTGCCAGAGACTCCAGGTAGGGTGCTTCTCTCTGGCTGTGGTGTAGAGCACATTCTTTACCTCTGGCCCTGTCCAGACTGGCCTGGCTAGCTGAGTCAGTAGAGCATGGGACTCTTAACCCCAGGATCACGGGTTCAAGCCCCAAGTTAGGTGCCAAAAAGGACTTTTGTGGTGTTTACTCTGGCTAGCAAAATACCACAAAGCCACTGTCACAAATCCACCCTCCCCTCCTCCAGTGGCGAGGAAGAATCAGAGGAAAAAGAAATAAGGGAGCTCGTAAAATTGAGATAGGAACTATTTACTAATTAAATCTAAATCAATTTATACAGATACTACTACTAATAAAAATACATATGATACGATTTCTTACCACCCACTCACCAATGCAGAACCAGGAGTTGAGTAGTGAAAGTCAGACCCAGGGAGCCTGTGAGCCGCAGCCTGAGAGCTGTCGCAGCAGACTCTGAATGAACCCTATCAGCGATAGCATGACCAGGAACACTAGACAACCCACCAATGAGCCAGCACAGGAGTTAGTAAAACAGATAATGTAGGCAGAGTTAGCAAGTGACAGGAGTAAGCGAGGAAGGGAGTAAGAGAGTGAGAGTAATAGCTACTGGACCCCCTTCCCTTCCCCACCCAAAGAGAGCAGAACATGATGTACTATGGAATGAAATACTTCCTTGGTTAGTCTGGGTTAGCTGCAGTATCAGAAATGGAGAAAGAACTTGAATTCAGTACAGACTCAGGGACAACTAAGAACTTATCAGTACTTCTCTCAGCATCCAGGAACACAGCTTCCTAGCAACTACAGTAAAGGGCGTTAACTCTTTCCTGACTGAACCCAGCACAATTATTCTATTTTTAGACTGTAACATTGGCATTTTTTCCCCTTTTTTCTTCTTTGTAGAGGCTCATCTGCCCAACTAGCAATGTCTACAGAATGTTTGAAATTTATTTTGTGAATATGAGCCTATATTCTTCCAAGCCAGACCTATCCAGACACAACCTGAAATTTCAAAACCCACTAATTTTAATATTGCTGTGTCTTGGTAGATTTATACTCCCATCATTGCTGACACATGGAATAGGAAAATAAATGTAGTACTTGAATATATCTCTCCTCATGAATATTTTGCACAAGCATCAGACAAATAATGAAAGCATACATCTTAGTCTTAGCACAGTGCCACATCTTTGCATTTCCTTGCAGTTTCAACTAGTTAACAAGGCCTAATACAGAATTTTAGGAGATTCAGTTTAATTAAAAACTATGTATCTTATCCAAACTATTCGTTTCTGTTTAGCCAGTGAAGAAAGAGAAGTTCCATTAGAGAAGGAGATTCATAATCATAGAATCATGTAGGTTGGAAAAGACCTTAAGATCATCAAGTCCAACCGTTAACCTAACACCGCTAAGTCCAGCACTAAACCACATCCCTAAGCACCACATCTGCATGTATTACTTATCTGTCTATGAGAAGTCCCATTATATAAAAAAATGCTTTATTATTATGAAAATTATGTTGTTAGATATGCAGTTTCTAACAAGGAATAGTGTCTTATTTAGTCATCTGAATGTAAATGTTTACTGTCATTTGAGATACCTTAAGTTATCAAAACATTTCGCATAAGACTGGCAGATAACAGGGAAGACATTGTGGTCTTCTGGTGACAGTAAGATGCCCAATAGCATCTTAAATGATATTACATGTGTTCAGTTGTGTGATTTCAGCCAAACTTATGATAAGATAAATAAGAGGGTAGCAAGAAAGACTGATATAAAAGATGGACACTTTTAAAGGTAGAAATGAAAATGTTTCTTGTTATATAGCCTTACATTTTGAAAGGGCCTTTCATGACCATGCGTTAATCCTTTTTCTAATTGTATCTTTTGTTTACTTAATCAATTTCACTGCAGTTATTAAACAACTTCTAAATTTATGCTGGGGTGATAAATAAGAGTCCATTAGAATGCAGACAAGAGGAAAATCACAAAAGACAAAGTTTAAAAGATAATTTTTAAATTGCTTAATCTCTCTCTTTGCTAATAACTGTTGCTTATTTTTTGCAAACACTCATGTGAACATGTGTCCTTGTAGGTGTACATATATTCACAGGCCTTTGAGTATTTTGTATTCAATATTATGGTGATACTTGCTCAAATCTTATTTTGAATGCCCAAAGCACTGGGTTTTCAAGACATTTTCCTTGTTTGTCTCAGAAAATTGTTTTGCTGAAAGACTTGCTTATCTTCATCAACAAATAACAAATTTGCAAACTTATAATGTTTCATTAGTGTTTGGAACTTTTAAATAAGTTTCATGATTAAAATATCTTGCAATGATCCAGTCTTTCCATAGTAATGCACAAAGTACTGCACTACAGTAATGTACTTACTGTTAAAGATGACTTTCACTATTATTATCACTGTACAGGCTCTGTGCAGACCTGGCAGTGCAGAAGCTCAGCTTCCACTTGAACTGAGCTGGGTTTGGCTGGTTTAACTCCTGTACTGTGCCCCAGTGATAGCTGCCTCTCCTGATTTTCCTTCAGTTCTGGGGACCACTGCCAAACTGCAGTTGGCAGCCCAGGAGAAGGAAAGGGGTTGTGATATGAAAAGAAAAAAAAAAAAAAAAAAAGACCAGAGGCCAGGGAAGAAGAACCCTTTCCCAGGAATATCACGCTCCCAAAATAAACATCTTAGTATATAGGTAATCATAACAACCCCCTCCTTTCTTCCTAAGGAAGTGTTGATATTGGGACTTAGAAGCATACAGACCCTGGTAAGCATTAAAGGAAAGAAAAGGGGGTAGATGGTAGCAGGTTTAAAGGACTTTCTGTTGAACAAATTTAACCACAATATTAATTAGGCTTCCCTTTTTAATTAGACGGTTGGAACTGTTCAACTGTTAGAACACTAATTGATCTAATAATAAATTCATGACTCCAAATAAAAGGTGTCTTTCTTTTTGTCTATAAAAGGATTCTGAATGTCATGCTACAAAATTTGTATTCTTGCTTTTTACATTTATATTCCTTAAGCACTATTTATTCATCTGGCATCAATATTTTTTGTGCACATGCATAACTGCAAAATACCCTTGCTGATTATATATTTTTTTTCTTGTTTTGTCTGTCACATTTATTTGGACTGCCAACACTCACTTGCAGAAATGATGATTTATATAGCCAGTAAGACATAGACATAAACAGTATAAAATTTTTGTCTAGTATTAAAAGTAGAAATGTTATTTGATCTTAAAGGAATTTCTTTGCTACAAATAAACTATCTCTTAGTTTGATTTGCATCTTCAAAAAAATATGATGAAGTGGGTTTTTTGGGGGGGGGGGGGGGGGGTGTTTATGGTTTTCCTGCTTATTTGATGCTTTTAACAGAAATAATGCAAATAAAAAGATTGCACAGTGTATAAAAAAGCTTGATAACAGCTGATGATAGAGATAATAAAAACATCCAAATAATTATTACACTATTCCTACTGAGATCTTAATAGCTCGTCCAAAGTACTTGTCACTGCAGGCCATGATGACTCTGTAACTGAAGCATAGTTACTTTCCCAACCTGCATGAGGAAAACTAAAAGCGATGTAACTCTTAAGAGTTGTTAAAAATAGATACTTACACGATATTGCAACAATTTCTTCAGGTTAAAATTCTTTGGTTTCTGTCAATAAATTGCAAAGCCACAAAAAAAACCAAAAGACGAGGGTTTATTTTTAGACACATGATAGAATCATAGAATGGTTTGGGTTGGAAGGGACCTTAAAGATCATCTAGTTCCAACTCCCTGCCATGGACAGGGACACCCTCCACTAGACCAGGGTGCTCAAAGCCCCATCCAGCCTAGCCTTGAACACTTCCAGGGATGGGGCATCCACAGCTTCTCTGGGCAACCTGTTCCTGTGCTTCACCACCCTCTTCATGAAGAACTTCCTGATATCTAATCTAAATCTCCCTGCTTTCAGTTTAAACCCATTATGCCTTGTCCTGTCACTACAGGCCCTTGTAAAAGGTCCCCCTCCCCCCCCAGCTTCCTTGTAGGCCCCCTTCAGGTGCTGGAAGGCTGCAATAAGGTCTCCCCAGAGCCTTCTCTTCTCCAGGCTGAACAAGCCCAATTCTCTCAGCCTTTTTCTTCATAGGAGAGGTGCTCCAGCCCTCTGATCAAATTTGTGGCCCTCCTCTGGATTTGCTCTAACTGGTCTATATCTTCCTTATGCTGAGGGCTCTACAGCTGGACACAGTACTCCAGGTGGGGTCTCACAATAGGGAATTAATTTTTTATCAGAATTTTTCAAATTGAAAATTTCCATTCATTTTTTATGCCAGCTGAGAAAAATGACAAGACTTGGATTAGAGTGTTTTCTGTCTAAATTGAAATCTTCCTAAATTCAAGCAGTAAAGTGGATATTCTCATAGGTAAATAAACTGATAGAGAAATTAAATCTTACTTTCTTGGGAATAAGTAGTTAACAATTCTAAAATGCCATATTACTTTTAGCCCTGACTTAATGTTTACAGAAAAATAAATTGAAAACCACTCCAAATTCCACTAGCAGCTATCCAAAAAGGACTCCAAAGCAAATAATGTCTTCAAAGAAACCATACCAAAATTGAATTGGAAATACAACTCTGCTTATTTTTCCATGAAATATGTAAAAATGGTTAGTGAAAAACTCGCAATATCCTGAAAAGCAGAACTGAGTATTTATATTTTGCCTTTCATGAGAGAAAGGGGAAAAGAGGAAATAAGCAGAAATCAGGAATAAAGCAAGTGGATGTTGGGAAGAAGCAACTACATTTTACTTTGTCCTGAAATATCTAGAATATAAATCTGCAAGAAGCTCTTGGCAAGCGTATGATCTTTGATTTTTCCATAACACTTTGAAATTAAGTTAATTTTCATCAAGGTTTATATGAGAGAGCACAAGGGCAAAGCAAGGCACTGAGATACAATAACAAGAAGATGTCTGCTTGGTGATGTTGAAGCCCATCCACCCCACCACTGCTCTGCAGCAGCAGTTACCAGGAGGAGAGGAGAAAGAGGGCTTTTCATGCTTCCTACCTTCTCTGTGGTTTGCCCTGGCTGCTCAGGTTCTCACCTATTGCACAGCTTCTTCTCTCCCTCCACCCTTCCCTCTGTGCTAGGGCAAGAAGAGGTCATCACTGCACTACAGCACTTGAAACATCACTGTTGCAATCCTTACCACTCTACTACCTACACTGTCACATTTTAAAGTGGCCGGACACCACAGATACGTGCGCCTATGCAACCACTCAAAACCCCCCAGGCTGTAACACTTCAACATCTCACCCAGCAAGAGCTTTTTCTGGAAGATGGAGCATGGCATCATTTGCACACTTGCTGCTGTAGGGCCCTTGGAGACTCCTGTTCTGTGGAGGAAGTCCAACTGGGAGAAGGCTAAGACTTTAGGGTCAAAGCAGAGCCTGTCAGCCAGGGCCTGCCTCACTTCCCCAGCCAGGCACAAGGCAGTTGGTGGTGGAACACCAGCTCTGGGCACCTCCCTGTGGGCAGGCCAGACTGAAGCCAGGCCAGGAGGTCAGCCATAGATGGGTCCTGGGAGGCAGGATCAGCTGTGATGAGGGGAAGCAGGGTAATACCCAGCCTGGGATGCCCTGGGTGAGACTGATATGGGCCAGTAAGGTCTAGTAGTGTACTGTGGGCTCTGACACCTATTTTATCTTTGTTTTTTTTTTTTTTTTCCCTCCCTCCATCTTCTTCACTGTCCTTGCAATAATTAGGTCTTGTCTGTATTTTTTTCTTCTCTCTAATCCTGCTCCTTTAGGGGCAAAAGAGAGCAATGGTTTTGCCATGAATAGACTTTTGCTCATTTTGTCCAAAACCCTTAATGGGGAACAAAACCTTTAAAAAATGGTCACCATAAAAACACATGTAAGAGCAAATTTAAGAAATGAAGATGCATATACGGTACTGTCCAGCATCCTCTGCCAGCATCCTGTCAATGAAAGCTCAAGACCCCAAGGACATCCTGCACAACAGATTATAGATATGCATTTTATAACCGTAAATAGATTTTCATGGACTCTGGTAATCTCAATTTAGCCTATCTAAGCAATTAAAATGTATTAGTCAGAGGCAAGGATTATCACAGTTTAAATTTCAAATTATAGGAAGCACTTCCTTTTTTGACTTCTCTCACCCACTTTTTTGTGGTCTCCTAGTATTTATGTTGGAAAGGAAAAACAACAATTAATTCTGTTTTCTCCTCACAGCACTTCTCATTGTTTTGTTATTTCATATCACTCATCCCTTTTCTAGACCAAACAGTCTAAGGTTACTTAGCTATTCCTTAATCTAAAACCATTATATACCTTTCATCATTGTGCTAGTTCCAGTCTGTAAGATTTTACTTCATTCCATAATACATCAAGCTGAGTGGTCACTGCTACCCCTGTACCAGCGGCACTGGGATCTAGCTGGGGGGAAACTTGAAGAGGCTAGGCACCGAAGGTGTGCATGTGGGGTCTTGGAGATTGTCTGTCAGCCTGGGTTTTGCCGTCAGCAAGGTTGTTTTGGGTTTGTTTTTTTTTTTTCTCCTCAGAGCTGGTCTTTGTCCGGACCTTGTGGCAGGTGACTAGCAGAGAAGTAGCGCCTTTTTGTCAGGCAAATTACTCTGGGAAGGGGCGGTTGGAAGTTTTCTTTCCCCATGCTCTTGGCTCACGGGCTCAGGGAGGGAGTTTATCTCTTTGGGGTTTTGGATTTATTTTTTTTGCTGTCCTGGAACCTGGCAGTGTCCATCCACAAGTGGTAAGATCCTGTATAATTTGTTCTATTTTTCTGTTCTTTTAATTACTTATTAGCAATAGTATTGTTAGTAACTCCATAAGTTTGATTTGTATAATTAAATAGTTCTTGTCTCAACCTTTACGAGCCTTCCTTGGTTTTCCTTGGATCGATCCTTCCTCACTGGGAGTGGGGGGAGGGGGTGTGGAGTGGTAGAGCAACTGGTGGTGCTTAATTGCCCAACGGGGCTAAACCACGACAATCGTACTTCTCAACTTTTCTGAAACGTTTACAATTCAACTGTATCTTTCCTGAGGTGGAGAAAGCCCTACAGTAAAACATATTTAGAGGTGGGAAAACTATGATTTCTGTAGCAGAATAAGAAATATTTTTGTTTGATTATGTTACTGATTTACTTTGTTTCTGTTACTACTTCAATATTGCATTTGCTTTTTTTAATTGTTGTTAAGAAGTGAGTTGACATCTTCATGAATTATCTACCATTCTTCAAATTCTCATTTCTGAGAAATAAAGGTTAGCACAGAGATCCTCATTTTACACATGATGTTAGAGTTATTTCTTTTTTATTCATATTGCTTTGCCATAGTAGATTTGTGCAGTCTATCACAAATAGCTAATATTCTGAATAAACTCTTCAGAAAAAGTGTATTTTTCACATCAGGCATTAAAATTGCAAATTTCTCATTAATTTTACAGCATCAGGAGTTTACATTTGAAACTAGCAAACACTGAAATCAGTTTAGCATTTACATTGAAATGTTCACAGGCAAAGGAGAGCTCTATCAGCACAGTTCAGTCTGATCTGATAGGCAGGTAGGGATATTTGAGATGCCCTGTGGTATACCTCATGACTCCAAGTTGCTAGTCTAGAAGGACACACATCTGTTTTCAATCCTGTGTCATAATTATCAGGATAAGTCAGAGACTGAGGGACAGGGCAAATGACAATAGGCATTTTTAGGCAGCTGAATCATATCTGAGATCAACTATGTCATCTTGACAAGAAATGGGATTTTCTTACTGTCTTGTAATTCAGTCAAATTGAGAGTCAACTTTTTAATGTGAATATATAAAGTCAATCCAGCAGAGTAAATGGCCCAACTTCTTTCCCAGGGTCTGAACACTTATCACCACACAGTTTTAAAGATAAATCCTGTCCTATTATAAATGAATCTATTATAATCCTGTACTATTATAATTATAGTTATAATTGACTTTCCTTCCTGATTGTCTGAATGTGCCTCAGTAGTCCAAATAAATCATTACTCCACTAATCATTAAATTTATGCATTTTTATTACCTATGCAATAAATGAGATGTGCCTCTTGCATGCCATTTTTTGTGGTTTAACCTCAGTCTGTAACCAAGCACCAAATAGCTGCTCGTTTACCCCCCTCCCTCAGTGGGATGGGGGAAAGAATTGAAAAGGCAAAAGTGAGAACGGTTGTGGGTTGCAGACTAGAACAGTTTAATAATTGAAATAAAATAAAATAATTATAGTAACTATAATATTATTATTATTAATAATAATAGCAATGAAAAAGAAAAAAAAAGACAAAACCCCAGAAAAAACAAGTGATGCAACCACTCACCGCCCACTGACTGACACCCAGCCAGTCCTCCAGCAGCAACCCATTGCCTGATGGTCAACTTCTCCTAGTTCATATACTGAGCATTGTGGCATATGGTATGGAATATCCCTTTGGCCAGTAGGAGTCAACTGTTTCGGCAGTGCTCCCTCCCAGCTTCCTGTGCATCTCCTTGCTGTCAGGGCATGGGAAGCTGAAAAGTCCTTGTTTTAGTATAAGCAGTGCTTAGCAACAGCCAAAACATCAGTGTGTTATCACATTGTTCTCATGCTAAATTCCAAACATAGCACTATACCAGCTTCTAGGAAGAAAATTAATGCTAGTTCAGCTGAAACTAGGACACCTTTATTCTCTCATCCTCCCCACTAGCTATCAGAAGATTACTCAGGACCAATGATCCCCCGGACTTCAAAATGTTTGTCTTTTGTAGGATTTAGTAGTTCATTCAGTAGCATTAACACAGCTGGTTTTGAGTAGTATTTTGCCTGTAGCTTTGAGTGGAGAAAACATGCTGGAGCAAGGTCATGAGCTAAGGAATTGGGGCTGGAGTAATGGTGCAGCCTGGCAAACCCTCGAGGAGGGCAGTTGTAGCCCAGGAAAGAATGTTTAAAGCTGAAAGATGAAACCAGTTTGTCTGTCGCAAAACTGCAAGTGACTCCCTAGCAAACATTGTGAAGAAGAGAATGCCTGGCCTAAGATCCTATAGAATTTTGGGTTAAAGCAAGCATTACAAACAAAAATAATGGGGGGGGGGGGGGAACAAAACCAAACAAAACAACCACACCACCAAAACAAACAAAGAAACAAAAACCCCAACCCAAACAAACAAACAAAACCAAACCCAACATCAAACCACCTGTCTTTTTGACCAGGGAATGTGTACAAAAAAATTATCTGTGTTTAATATTCTATGATAAAATTTCCTTCAACCTTCAGGAAAAAACAGTATTCCATAAATAAAGAAAAAGAAACACCAGATTAATTCCTACCAATATTGTAAACACGCATTTTCATCTGGTATTAGAAATATACATAATATTCATGTCTAAAATCAATATACTCTAACATAGGGTTTCTGATTTAGAGATAAGCCAAAAGTCAACTTGTTAATAGAAATGTCCTCCTAGAGTAAAAATGGAACACCTGTAAACCAAAGACCCACATTCAGGCAATCAAGATGAAACACAAGACATTACGTATTTCTATACTTTTTAAATTTTGATAGAAAAAATATATAGATGCTACATAAAGGGCATATCCAATTCTAAGCGTGAAAAATTCAGATTTATTGCAGTACTAATTCTGCTTGCCATGAAGCCATGTGACTCATGTAATGATTTGTGACAAGGGGGCTATATCTCATATGTTAAACTTCAATAAGTAGCCAAAGAAAACACTACGTGACATTACAACAGCAATAGCATGCTTGTAGAAATGTATTTCCTGTTTTAATCACAAAGTGATAAGTTAGCACCTCATTCCTTGATGACATTCCGCTTAACAAGCACAAGCAAAATGAAACATTTTCAGTTCTTTGTGAAGGGGAAGTGTGTAATCACGTTTCTTCAAAAAATACAAAGTGAATAGGCACAGACAATTGAAAGAGAAATACTGCTTTACGTATTATGGCCATGTTGTCAAACCAGACATTTCTTCTAGGAGGAGGTGAGTAGGGGTGCTGGAACATAATTTCCATAATTATATTTTCTTACCCTAGTGACCATTAATATGCCAGTTATTTTCATAAACAGCTCTAAAACAGAGAAAACCAAACAAAAAGCCTAGTTTAATAAGCAGGAATTTTATATAGCCTGAGAGATATTCCCTTCTAGACATCATTTACTGAAATAATCAGTCCAGTGGATCCAGGTATTTCTGTTACAGGATAAAAAAATTAATTGATACAGTAATAAATGAAGTTACATAAAAATCTTATTGACAGTAAAATCTTAAAGTTTCACTTAACATAATAGAAAATCATGCTATAAATGTGATTTTTTTGATTTTTTTTTGTTATTTTATTTTTAGCAATGCCAAATGGTAGTAAGATCAATAACTTTTAATGCTTAGTTTATAGAAATGAGTTGTTGGTTTTATCAAGTTTTGGTAATCCTTTCCAATAACAAACACCCACCTAATCAATATACTGGGTACTAAGGAGAAGCTTAATTACACATACCGAAGCAAAACCAATGGTTTATCATACATATTTCAATGGACTTTTACGCTTCTGATACTCACCTGTGTTCCCAACTTTCTCATTACAAGAAGTGTGTGTATGGGACACACACAGTTCAGACAACTAACCAAAGACAGTTTTCATTACATGTCATGCTCAATATATAACCAGGGGTGGGCTGGGGGGCCTTGTTTGTTTGTTCATTGTTCGTTTTGTTTGTTCATTAGCTGGTGGGTCAGTTGGTTTTCTTAGTTGCTCTCTCGCTTATAGGTCTTGCTCAGATCTGCTGCGATCACTCTTGGCCTCTGCCTCTTGGGTTCTCTGGGTCTGACTCTCGCTGCTCAGGACCTGACTGTGTATCAGTCAGCAGGTGGTGAGCAATTGTATAATTTGTCTTATTTTCTATTACTTTCATTGAACACTATTATTAGTATTGTTATTACTATTAACAGTGTTAATATTAGTATCAATGTTTTATTCATTTGTGTTAAGTTATTAAATTATTTTTATCTCAATCCATGAGCTTCCTTGTCTTTTCCTCCAATTCTCCTTCACTGGCAGAAGGGGGGAAATGAACGAGTGGTTGTGGGGTACTTAATTGCTAGCCAGGGTTAAACCACGATGTTGAGGAAATACTCAATAGTTCCAACAATGCACATTCCACCAAAATTCAGTGAATATCCACATAATGTCTGTTTTCTCTTAATTATGATGAGAAGTGTTAGAGGAAGATCTAATCTTTAATGGTGTTCAAACTCCAGAAAACAGGTAGTAGATTTTTGCTGGAGTTAAAAGTAAATCCACTGTGGGTTTTTTCCCATCTTCAACTAACGCCAGAGGTTGGTCTTTTTGTCAAGAAACTGCAAACAGATAAACCTGAATTTTGACATCTTTTGTTGTCAAAACTGGCCTATACAAGTACCAGATGCTCTGCTTTTAAATACTTACATTACAAGGTTCACTTTCTCCTCCCTCTGCCCCTGTTTTACAAGAAAATCAAAATGTTCTACTTTAGGAACTACAATGGTCTTCAATGTCTGTAAATGATTCATTCAGAACAAACAAGCCGTCCCATGAGTGCTGTTCTTGCATCTGTCTGCTTCAGGTAACCCTGTGGGCTAATCTGCTACTTTCTTTCTATTTTCTCCTCTTCTTTCTTCGGACTTTGCTGTTACATATAACAACTGTCTCTCCCCAGGGCAGGAGCACATTCAGAACAATTTCCTCATGGAGTTATTTTCTGACACTATATTTTTGCATATTGAAATTTTCCTTTTCTTCAAAATCTTTAGATGTTTCTCATGTCCTGCTTCATTCAGCAGAATAACCAACACCCAACATACAAAACCAGTAGAAAAAAATTAGAATATTTTTTCTTTATTAAGCATAGTTTAATTTAAAACAAAATCTCTGACAAGCACATGTTGAATTGTGCTGGTTTTCTAACTTAATTTCAGTCATATTAAAATGTAAATATATTATTTAGTTTTACCTTTGATTTCATTTGATTTAATTGCTTTGTAGCATTTAATTCTGACTTTATTAAGTATTATGACTGTATTTTAAATAGTCATCTGTTATCAAAATATTTTAATCAAACTGGTGATAAACATTTTCACATTACTTAACCAAAACTTTTTAAAAAACCCAACCTCTTCCTATGAAACATCTCATTTTCATTTAGTGATAGTCTAATTGCCTGATGTTGTTATTTCTTTCTAGAATGGAGAATATTATGGTTCAGTTTCAACTATATGTCAATGTAAGAGCATGACTGATGCAAAAAGGTTTTCTTTACACACCTTAAAGTTTCCTGGAACTATGAGTCAGTTCATGTGAACACAACCAGAACTGTGAGTTCTTGGCATCATGTTTTATGTGCTGGGATCTTGCCATATATTTTTATATTCTTACAGTACCATGTGTATTTACATGGCCAAAGATTTAGTCAACAATGAGAAAAGATGTGGAAAAATATGCATCTTCTTCTCATCTGGGTTCACTTGACAATGGAGTTGCCACTGTCCTTCAAGATGTGCCAAGGTTTTTTGGCATCATGACAGCACACACTGTACCCTTTTGTACGTGTCAGAGGACAGCACATTACTTGTATCACCATTGCCATATCTAAGTCTTCTGCTATGGAAATATTCACATATACATGAAGAAAATTAGACTAGGAAGAAGAGGAAGGATCAGCAAAAAGAAAGCTTAGACTAAGGAACACAATTTTCCATTTCCCATATCTTTGTAATTTGATTGTTGGCAGACAGTTGATTATGAAAGTTATCAACTTTCTTCAAAGAATATTAAGCACAAAAGAACAACAGGAATCAATGGTCATTCTCTGTAGAATGCCACTGACAAGTCTTATCTCCACAGAAGAAACATATTCCACTGCAACACTGGGAAGAGATGTGTAGCTTAATACATTGAATGTCAGATATGCCTGACACACACCAACTGTAAAGTGGGCAAAGCTGTCTCTCAGAAATACTTTTTTCTCTTTAAACTTTCACTGGTACAGCAGTGCAGCATATATCAAATATATTTTATGAAAGCATTATACATTTACCCTTCCTTGCTGTAGGATATTAGCATTTTTATAACTATCTTTTTTTTTTTCCATATTTCAGACTTACTAGTTCACTAGACAAAACTTGCTAGTATTGAATTATTTTCATTCTTATGGTAGCAAAGTATTTGATGTCATTGTTGTTCTTGAAAATATTAATTGTTGAAGTAAATGAATAGAATATTTAAAATTACTAAAATCCATTACCACACCTAATCAAAGTTGTGGTTTGAGAACCTGTATTTTCATCCTGTACTGATAGAACCTTCTGAATGCACCACAGTACTGAGAGTACACATCAACTTCTGTCTTGCTACAGGGACATGGTATACCTGTAAATCATTATACATGTAAATCATTGTAGGGTTACTTCATGTAGCAAAATGTCCAGGCCACAGGGGATAATTGCTAAAAATCAAGTTGTAATTTCAGATTTCCTGAAATGTAGCAAGACCACATTTATATCTTTATTTTGAGGAAAAAATGATGTAATTTTCCAGAGGTGTTGTGAATATCCCTTCCCTATAAGTGTTCAAGGCCAGGCTGGATGAGGCTTTGAGCAACCTGGTCTAGTGGAGGGTGTCCCTGCCCATGGCAGGGGTGTTAGAACTAGATGATCTTTAAGGTCCTTTCCAACACAAAATATTCTATGATTCTATGAGCTAAATTCTTTATAGAAACAGGTTTTTCTGATATTTTATTGTTAAAGATACAAGCATTCATAATATGTGCATTTCCTACATTTAACTTATTTAACTGTTTTCTTTCATAAAATATTTCCTAAAGAAAATTTCAGGCGTGACTTTGTTATTCGGTAAGAATGTCCCGGCCTGGTTATCCCAGGAAAAGGGGGAGATTCGTTGTTGTACCTAGAGTGAGATTAAGACACAAACGAGGTCAGATGCCGCTAACAAAGGAGTTTATTTTTGGTATAAGAAAATAGCAATAGGGAGAGAGAAAATAGAAAAGGAGGAAAATTTAGCAAGCAGTCGGGAGAGAATTGCAAGAGATAGTCACCACCATGGATCCAGCAGCATCCTGTTGGTCTGTAGTCTTGGATGGGGAGGGTCCCTGTCACGGTTTGGTCCCATAGTCTTTGATAGGGTGTTTTTTGCTGACTCCTGTCTCCTGCACATGCTCTCAGGCTACACAGCTGATCCCATGGGGTGCATAGGACCACTATGTGACCACTTTCATGCTTTGGCAGGCTTGGGGGTCCTCTGTGTCTGGACCCCCCATGAGGTGATGTGATGGTTCTTTGTCCTTGGTCGGAACTGGTCTCCAGAGGCTCTTTGCTTCTTGTCTGTCCAGTAGGCCATTTGGCCCTTATCTATTCAGGCCTGCAGGCAATCCTTCCTCCTCAATCCACCAAAAGCCAAGCCACCAGGAAGTTTCACAACTTTGTCAGCAAGCTTTGAGACAATCAGCTCAAGATAAGGTCTCTCACAAAGAATTTCACTGTTATTATAGTTATTATGTTCCATGTTAGAAAGCTGCTCAGACTGAAACCAAAGAACGTTTATCCTTTTTTTTTTTTTTTGAATTTATTTCTGTTCTGTCAGTTTGTATTCAACAGACTTGCAAATGGAGATAGCGCAAACATTACAGTGGCTCTGTGCTTCAGTTTTAGCTGTTCATTCTAGATTGTCTCTGCCTGAATAATTAGTTCCTCATAGTCAACGACAGTAACATGCCCTGTTCTGTCTTTTTCAAAAAACAAAGTGTAACAGTCAGAAATTATAAATAATTGAGTTAAAGACAAGAATTTGTGGCATGGTGAATCTGTTAAGCTTGTCCTCACTTCATCCCTGAATATCCCCATGTGCAGGTTTTAGTCAAGAAAGAGATGGCTTTCTTCACAGTGGCTGGTATGAAGCTATGTTTCTGGATTTACTGTGAAAAAAGTATGGATAAGGTGTCTTTTTAGCTGGTGCTGGGGAGTGTTTGCTCCAAATTCAAGGTCTTTCTCAGCTTTTGATACTGCAGCTGCATTCCCAACTCTCTCTCGCTACAGGTAGTGTAGGGGACACACCATTCAGACAGCTGACCCAAACTGACCAAAGTAGTATTTAGTTCCATAATACATCATACTCAACGCATAGGTGTGGAGTGGGTTTGGGAGTCATTGCACTTTTTTCCTCTCATACTCTCTTTCACTTGCCAAAACTCTCTCTGACTCCTTTGTTAGCTGCTTTTCTAACTCTTGTGCTGGGTCGTTCGTGAGGGAGTTGATGGGTTTGTTTAGTTTTCCTGTTCGTGCTATCACTGAGAGGGTTTGCTTGGAATCTGCTGTGACAGCTCTCGGGCTCCAGCCCTTGGGCTGCGGCTCTTGGGCTCTCTGGCTCTCACTCTCACTGATCAGCACCTGGTTGTGCATCGGTCAGTGGGTGGTGAGCAACTGTAGCATATACTGTATTTCTATTATTTTAATTCCTTATTATTATTAGTGGTTGTATATATTCATATTGGTTCAATTAGTAAATAGTTCTTATCTCAATTTTACCAGCTTCCTTTTCTTTTTCCTTCAGTTCTTCCTCTTCGCTAGAGGAGGGGAGATCTGTGAAAGCAGCTTCATGGTATTTTGCTAGCCGGAGTTAAACCATGACACCCCAATTTCCAAAAATACTCTAAATTCCTAATAGTAATGAAATCTTTCAGAGTGCAATGGAATATGTACTGACTTGGTCAGAACTTAACCTCCATAATGAAGAGAGGGGAAATCTATCTACATACATGAAACTTAGAGGTATGGTTATGCATTGCATGTATGATACTATGTCTGTAATAGTAAGTTGTTCAAGACTTTGTAGCAGAGGTTTATTTTTATATCTTTGAAATGTTTTCTGAAAATACACCATGATTTAGTACTGCCATGGGTGCTCACATAAAATATTGTCATTCTGTTGAATCTCTCTACTTTGTGTAAAGCCCAAATCCATTGCCAAACAAAGGCTTTGTTGTTAGAAATGTTGATTGTGCCACAATTGATTTTGGATTACAAATCTAAATTGAATTCCAATGTCTGTGAAGCCTTATTTCAAAGGTAAGAGGAAACATCTTCATATTATTTGTTCTGAGAAATGACATCACTTAAAACTAACATTCTGGCAAATGTAGTTACAAGCAGACATCAAAGCAGAACACAATTTATGGGAGACAAAAATCCTTTCAAGAATTATTAATTTAGTCTTCAGGACTTAGAGATGTTGAAAGCAATGGGACTAAGGTCCTTTATCTCCAATTGATTTCAGTCTCAGAGTCAATACCTAAGTTATGTTTCTGCAGTGTAGAAGCAAGATCCTGTGCACAGAAATTAATTAGTTATTAATATATTTATTATTGATAATTATGACAATTATTAATTGTGCTTGTGCACAGGACCTTAATTATTTTTTTTACTGTCATATAAGCGTTCAGCAGAAATATTGTCGCTCTCTTGTGTGTTTTGCAGTTTACAGCAATAAATGCCTGATAGAAGCTGATGAAGGAGTGCAAAGAAACAGTGGCTTGTGACAGACACCAGTGTCAGCCCATCAGCAGCCACTCACTAAAGAGTTTTAAAGAGACATTTTAAGAGAGAGAAACTGATATTACATTAGTAAATTTTATTGTTAGTTTTTAGCCTTTCAAGCATGTAAGGCAAAGTGGAAGAAAGGAGAGAATAATTTGTATAAAACCAAGAGGAATATAGTGTTGTACAACTTGCTGATCAGATTTAGAAGCTAACATATTCACACAAAATGAAAGACAGTGGGTAGAGCATGAATACACTGCATATTTGAAACAAAGTTTTCACATACGATATGATGGGAAAGAGTGAGTAATTGAATGCTAAAACAGCCATGACTGAGTCAAAGCAGGACACCCAGTGTTTTGAATGGATTTGAAGTGTACAGATTATGTTATAAGCTGAGAATTTTATCTAGACAAAAAGAGAAAAAAGTAATCAAAATTTACTTGTGGGATCTAATTCACATTATTTTTGCTATTTACAAAGTTGGTGTTTATATTTAAGCTATGTGTTGTTGGCTAATAGTCAATGAAGTTCTAGTCAGTATAGAAATTGGACTCCAAAGAAAAGCTGCTACCATTTTTATAGAATCTTAGAATTGTTTAGGTTGGAAAAGACCTTCAAGATAATCAAGTCCAGCTGTTAACTGGCATCACCACTTTCTTATTTGTTTGAGTTCTGGCTAAAAGCCATTTTTATTCCAAATCAAATTTTTCTGTTCAAATGTGTGTTCTCCTCCAGAAAAAACAAACAAACAAACAAACAAACAAACAAACAAACAAACAAACAAACACACACACACACACACACACACACACACACACACACACACACAAAACCAACAGATAAACTGAATGCAATTAGACAACCAATGCAACATTTTAGCATTCTGATATTTTTTCCAGTGTTTCCAAAACTAGCAGTTCATAAAGTGTACTCTTTTTCAAAGATATACTCACCCTGGAAAATAAATGATTAACTGAACAACCAAAAAACAAACAAACAAAAAAAGATAAAAAATGCAATCATAGACCCATAGTATTGTTTAGGTTGGAAAAGATATTTAGGAACATCAAGTCCAACTGTAAACTTAATACTGCCAAACTGACCACTAAACCATGTCTGTAAGGACCACATCTACATGTCTTAAATACCTCCAGGGACAGTGACTTAACCACTTCCCTTGGCAGTCTTTTCCAATACTTCACCACCCTTTTGGTGAAGAAGTTTCTCCTAATATCCAGTCTTAACTTTCCCTGGTGCAACCTGAGGATATTTTCTCTTGTCCTGTTGTTTGTTTCTTGTGAGAAGAGACCAACACCCACCTCACTACAATCTTCTTGCAAGTAGTTGTAGACTATCTGAGGACTTGCGCTCTAGGTCCTTCACCAGATTTGTTGCCCTTCTCTGGACATGCTCCAGCACCTCAGTGTCTTTCTTGAAGTGAGGGGCCCAAAACTGCAGGCAGTATTTGAGGTGCAGCCTCACCAGTGCCGAGCACAGGGGCCCAGTCACTTTCTTAGTCCTACTGGTCACACTATTTTTGATACAAAGCAGGATGCTACTGGCCTTCTTTCCACCTGAGCGCACTGCTGGCTTATATTCAGCTGGATGCCAACCAACAGTCCCAGGTCCTTTTCTGCCAGGCAGTTTCACATCCATTTGTTCATATAGTTGGCCTTAGCCCATTGATCCAGCCGGTCCAGATCCCTCTGAAAGGCCTTCCTACCCTCAGGCAGATTAACACTCTGGCCCAACTTGGTGTCATATGCAAATTTACTAAGGGTGCACTCGATCCCATCATCTAGGTCATTGATAGACAGAACTGGACATAATACCAAGCCCTGGGAAACACCATTTGTGACTGGCCACCAACTGGATTTAACTCTATTCACAAGTTTTTGGTCCCAACCATCCAGCCAGTTTTTTAACCAGCAAAGTGTACGCCTGTCCAGGCCATGAGTAACTAGTCTCTATACTGAATAAAACCCTACTCTGGTTGAGATGATTCTCACCCTAAACTTTGTTGACTGCACTGGCTGAATTCCTGTAGGGTATAATGATGGCTACGACATCTATCCCAGATGAGCACCTTTATTTAGTTAATATTTTGATATGATATGCACATTCCAGATGCCTTCAGTTTAGACATTTATATCTGAACTGATAACGCCAGGACCATTTCATGGTCAAGGGAGAGAAGATCTTTTGGAGGTGTGACATATCTAGGCATTTACCTTAAGATAGGATGAATCTTACTGAAGAAGTGCCTTTATATTTGCACTGAATATAAAGGTAGAAATTTAAATTTCTCATTAAAAAAAAAAAACAACAGGATGATGTCTAAGATATGACTTAATAAGATCAAAATAAAATCATTTAATAGCATAAAAATAAAGAAGAATTTGGTTCTGCAAAACTATATAGTAGCAACAAATATTAAACAGAAAGACATGTTTTAAGCAACCTGAAACATGGGAATAAAACATTAGAAGGACTCCAAAATTTGAAATATCCTTGCCTCTAGAAAACCATGCTAAACTTAGCTGGGGTTTTTTTGCCTTTTTATACCTATTTGATGGTTGTTCCACAATGCTGGTATTAGAACCTCCTAAGTGATTAGAACCTTTTCTAATTTTTAGTACAAATTTTTGTAAGGATTGTTAATATCAATTTATTTTAGTAATAACATTATTTTTGTTCAAAGAGCTCGTCATGCTTTTTCTACTCATAAGAAGTTCATCAGATACTAGCAAGTTTGACTTGTTTATTGGGTAGAGGCTCTTCACCAAATCAGAACATTGTTTAACTACAAGCTGAATACTGCCACTATACAGCACTGAGTCAGTAAGATCTATTATCAAACAGATTTTTCTAGTGCAAAAAAGGTTTAGACATTTTTGAAATATAAACTGAGTTTTCTAAAAACAAGTTACAAATTTTTAGCAAGAACTTATAAAGTGGAAGATTTAATAAAAGTACTATCCCTATAACTGAATATATATGCAATAAGAATAAAAATTTTGTAATGAAGATCATGATAAGCAACAGGGCAGAATAGACACCACTCTTTAGTAAGAAATTTGGGAAAGAATAGCAAAAGGTTATGGAAACTCCGTTATTGTAATGTTGTGCTTCATACACTGACTAGGCAGTGACTAATCTTTGTAAACATACACAAAGTAATAGGCTTATTACTGTAGTAAGATAAGATGAAGTATAAATGACATCATTGTCATGTTATTGCATCTGTGAGTTTCAAAAAAACAAACCAAACTAAATGAAACAAACAAAACCTTTCTCTCAAACATCTCATCAGATACAAATCAGAAAGTCCACTTTTAAATGTAACACATTCATTAATGAAATGTTCAAGGTTACATTCAGACCAGCTGAATTCCATCTAAATCCCAACATAAGTACGTGGTTAACTTTCAGCAAATGATACAGAATGGTTGTTCTCCAAAAAAAGGTAATAAGATAGCATTTTCATTTTGACATCAATTGATCAGTTTTTTTAATGTATGTTCTTGTGAATTTGTAGAAATCTGAGCTACTCAGTGCTACCAGGTTCTGGGTCATCTATTATTCTGTTACCACACAGAAAAGTAGTGTTATGTTCTGGAAAAAGTCCACTTAAATACTATGCTTACATTATTCCTAATTTATACTAACTGATTCAATCCTAACAGTGTCATTCCTAATCAATTGTGTAGTTTGATGATGCCCCTTTTCACAGAAGTCAAGTAGCTGCAGCTGCAAACCCTGGGCAGCCCTTAATCCTGGGCAGCCCTTGTCATACAGAAGTTTGAACTCACTGCTCATCCCTCAGGGGTATGTAATACTGCCTTGACAAAACTAAGACTGAGAAGACTTACTGCTTGGCTCAAATCCATAAGATTTATGAGACTCAAAGGAGATAAAGTCTAATTCTGTAACTTCGTGTTCTTCCACTGAAGAGTGAAAATGGATCTTGGTTCTAGATCTTACTCCAATAGTAAGACCTCTTATAAGAGAGACAATGAATTATTATTATAACACACTTTAGGTAAAATTTGAAAGAATCATTATTGGCAAGGACAGGGATTCAAGCCTCACATAGAGGAGTGGGTTTATCACAAAGCCATGGTTCTATGGAAACATAAGATATAAAAAATATTCTCTCACTTTTTTGGGAGCTAAGAGCAACCACAGTTTTTGTGTCTTAATTGTCAGCTTGTAAGTTTTAAAGCTACATTACCTCAGTCATGATTGAACTTTCAACATCTGCTCATGAGCATCTAGAGATTACTGCACTATTTCATCTCCATGTTCTCTAAATTTACTATGGCCAGTGGAGATAAAGAGCTATATGTTAACTCATTTTCTAGGCCAGGGAAAACAGAAGTACATCTGAGATGTTCTTATAGTGACATTGCTTTCCTTTGATTTTTATATTTTACCTTGTCTCCATTTAATTTCTGAGTCTTGTCAGAGACTCAGGGTGGATTCCTAAAGCCACATTCCTTATGTTAGGTTTTAAACATATTCTTGAAATATTAATCATATATAATATCTGTCTGCCTAATGCTACATACTTTATCAGAATTATAAAAGTTCTTTCTCAAATCTGTTACGCCTTCATAAATCCAGTGATTTTTAGATTTGGAATGCACAAGCATTGTGAAAACAAAGAACATACATCACAGAACTGTAGAATTTTAATTAAAACTAGAACAAGAAGGATAATTAAGGTACACTACTAACATCATTATCACATTTAAGTTTCCATTTGGACACCTTTACAACCAATTGTCTGCTGGAGAAACAGCTTCTTAAGCCTGTGTGGGTTCAGATACATTGCTTGGAAAAATTACGTCCTCAACTGGCACATCAGAAGCTGGCAAAAATATCTGCTAATATAATTTAAAATTTAATCAAAATTGCATGGGAATGAATTATCTGTAGAGAAATGCAGTTAAAAATATTTAGGTAAACTGAAAGTATTTAAAATGAATTATGTTGATTTGTTTCAGAGAACCTGTATAAGTAATTTTTAAAAAAGCTTAATGAGATTTCTCTCACATACTTAACTCTAGACTTCAGCAGTAGTGGTCCTATTCTCATTAAAGACCAGTAGACTTAACCAGTATTCCAAATATGTTTTTATTTAAATAAGTATAACAATTTTTATCTGAAAAATAGGATTAAGAAAGCAGAACAACATACCTTAGTAGATCAGATGTTATCAGAATATATAAATAAAAATAAATAAATAAATAAATAAATAAATAAATATGAAACAAGGAAAGGAAGAGAACCTACTGTGTAAGTGTATGTCTCTAAATATCATAATTAAATTAGAATAAAACTACCATAATCAGATAATAAGTAATATCAAAACCTTAAATTAGTTAATAAAGGTCTTTGGGAAATATTATGTTAAAAAAAATAAAAGAGTACATGAAGAAAATTGGAAACATAAGAAAAAATAACTGCATTAAAGGATGGGTCAATTTTTAATAATGTAAGTAAAGAAGGTTTGCTTAAATAGAAAAAAAAAACCTGAATAAAATATTTAAGAGAAAATTTCACCAAGGTTATGGAGTATCAGCCTCTCTGTGTAAGGATAACATGTTTCGAAAGCTGTTGAATCCAGAAAAGAATTTGGACAGTTCAAAATTACAATGTTAAGACTATGATGCATGTCAAGAAAGCCTAGTGGTATGCCAAAGTAACTGAAGACATCAAATCTATTATTTTTTCCCAAGATTTCTTTTGTTCACTGGTTAAAAAAAATGGTGAGAACAGAAATAATAAATTACAAAATTAAGAGCCAATTTAGAACTTCTAGGAGGAGTGCTGCAACATAGAAAATCATAATTTTGCTGTCTCATTATCCTGGTCACAAAGTGGTTTGTCCACACAAGAGACAGCTTACAAAGAAATAAAAAAACAATCTCCAAAGTAGAGAAATAAGATGAGCAGGAAGATTAAATGTTAAAGTAGCACAGATTGTCATAGATCCCCTCTGGACACTGTCCCATAGTTTGAAGAACCTTTACTATAGATACCTCAGAAATCATACCAAAACTAGTTTCAAGCTCTTTCAATGAGCCCTTCTAACTCCTGTGCAAAGATCCTTTTCCTTCTCGGAGTCAGGTGTACTCCACCTGTTACCAGCAGGCTTGGTATCTTATATACTGACCCATAGTCTAAAAAGTCAAAATTCTGCCCAGGACACCAGGCTCAGAGCCAGGTGTTTTCTGGCTCTTCCTATTTATTTCCTCATTATTTCCTGCAACTGGAAGGATAGAGGAGAACACTGCTTGTGCTCCTGATACCTTAATCTGTTGTCCCAAAGCTGCTAGTGAACTGTTATGCATAGATACACAAAGTTTCTATATTCTTTATAGAGTAGATAAGGAACTTGTTTGTGTGAAACCTCCAAAGTAGGTTTGGTCTACAAAGTTATGTCTTTCCAATTCTTCTACTACCTCCCTTCCATCATTTTCTCATAATTATCCTTCAAATTCTTAGTCTCCCAGTCACTAACTGCTTGCCTCTTAGCAGTTAGCTTTTCTGTTTCTAAAGACTGCACTTTGACCACGGATATTCAGTATTTCAGAACTTTGACATTTATAATATCGAAACAATTCAAGTACAGTTTTTGAGTTTCTCAAAATAAATCTCTGGATTATTAAATTGTCAAATACTGCCAAAATTAGTATATTGGGTTTATGTGGCAACATAAGAGGAGGCTTCAGTTGTGGCCTCTGTGAGAAAACATAAGGAGCTGCCCCCATGTTGGACAGAGTCCATTTCAGCTGGCTCCAAAAGGAACCCACTGCTGCCCAAAAAGTGACTTCATCGGTGATGCTCATGGAGCTTCTGTGATCACGTTTTTAAGACCTAAATATTTTATTACAAATATATAATAAGCATATTTATTCCATCTTATTTTTTTCCCCTGTCCTGTCCTGATTCTCTCACCCATCACCCATTGATACTTTTGAAGATTACCTAATAATTAAACTCAGATGACAAAAAAAGTCTTGGGAAATTAAAAACAGACTACAGACTCAAAATGCCACACTGAAGTCAGTTATTTGATAACTGATATAATCCTGTAAGCCACCTGTTTCTTTGACTTAAGAAAATCTTTATTTGTGGAAATCTAAATTTTGTTTAATTGTTTTGGATATGTTTTGTTCATGTTGGGTTGTCAAGCGTTTTGTTTTATATTTTTCACTGTCACATAGCACAGTAATGAAAGAAAGGATTGATGAATGTCTTCTGTGAAAATATCTAGCAATGCAGTTCTATTTTTATGAATAACCTTAAATTTCTTGTGTCTCCCTTCAATAAACTTTTGTAAAGATGTTTACCCTTAAAGTAACTAATAAAGAAAAAGAAAAAGGTAAATGGTGAAAAATCTGTTGATACAATAAAGAAAGAAAAGACAGTTTCAGTCGGCTGATGTCTGGCATTGTCAGTGTTTAAAATTCACATTTGGATGATGATAATCTGAGTTCCAATACATATTCTAAGGGTCAATGCTATACTTGACTGTTGGATGGTATGTCAGTTTCTATTTGTTAATAATTGTGTAACTGCAATTCTACTTACTAGTTTTAAATTCCCATTTTTTGTTATTACCACATCAAGGCGCAGAATTCTAAACATGACTGAAATGGTAAAATATTTCATCAAAGCTTAAGAAAAAACACAGCTTTTCTCATGTTTAAATATTAAGGATTTTGCTATCAGTGCAAACAGAACAATTAACTATGAAATCTTTAGTTATTTTTTGTCTGGGTATAAAATAACAATGTTATGCAAAGAAGAAGAATCATATATAACAATAAGAAGAAGAGGGTTTGACTCAGAAATTGTACATTGTAGGAAAAGTAAAAACAAAAATCAGTTTTTCTTAAACAGGTAGATTTGAAAGATCAGCCATTAAATACATTGGGCTGACTTTGTAATTTCCATCTAACTTCACACTGACAGTATAATCTCCACTCACATCTCTAAAGAGTATAGATTTATAACAAATAGGGTAATTCCACATCAGGAAATTGTGGAGAACTAAAATGTCAAAATCTCAGAATAAGACAAATTGTTTCATAGACAACCAGTTCCCCAGAAATACTTGGTAGTGACTCCTGTTTTGCCAGATTAGTCATATATCTTCACAAGGCTGAGAAGTAAATACCAACTTCTTGAATTACATGCACTTTTTTCTTTATATACCAGGTATCTGCATTTACAATACTGCTCACTTTAGCTATCATTGTACCAGAAATATTTTATGTATGCTACTTCAGAAATAAGTCTCTGACCCCTTTCATCCTCTTCTAAATTGTCTTATAATTGGTATGAGCATATTGAAGCAACTATTGCATAGTTACAATGACAATCAACATTCAGTGATAAATACTGATTAGGGAACAACCTCACAGCCACTCATGTTCTGGCATTGTTCACTGCTAATTATAGTTTTATATATATTTTCATATGCTTTTCTCTAGCTGTTATGTAAGTTGAGAAATATTTACTGAAATAAATTATTTTAAAGCATACACTTAGGCTTTTCTATTAGGCTTTTTCTTAAGAAACTGAATACCTCAGGAATAAACAAATTTCATTGCTGGAGGAGATAATTGCTGAGTATATAGGTAATTAATGATTTGGTATTTTCTAGTATTAATGAAGCTTTGCATTCTAGTTACTGCTAAAACTGAAAAGTCTACTGGTGCTTATAATTGCTGGATCAGTGTTGCATAGTTTGAAGATATCTAGAGATATAAAATTCTGTGCAAAAATCACATGAAGATTAACTGACCAAATGCTTTTTCCCTTCTCAGACCTAACAGTGTGGTGGGCTTCAGTATGCTATAATAGTGAGGACTGAATTAACACTGACAACAGATCTTAGTGTTAAGGGAATGTTTTAACAGGAGAAAATGGTAACAAGTATTGTTGACTTCAACAACAGGCTTGAACTGGTATCAAAAGGAAATCCTATGTGACTGTAAACTATTGTGAAGTGACTTGACATTTTGACAGAGATGAACAGTAAACACAGTATCAACAGTTGTTTTTTGGGTTGGGTTTTTTTTTAGTAATAATGGTAACAGTATTTTTTAAATATTTTTTTCTGCTTTCCTCATGTTTTGTCAGTTGGGATTTTACTGACCCTACCACTGAGAAATTATCTCATTTAATAGAACATCAATGAGAATATAAGAAAAGGAGAATAAACTACACTGGTTTCTCATTGTCTTGTCTTATAGCTGCTTCCATTTCCAGATCTAGTGTTCTTTTACTAAGATGAATCCTGGTCTTGCAACAGCTTTCTTACAAGTCAAATCTTCACATCTCTGTGAAAATTCAGTAATTATATAGGCTTTCTATGGAACAGTTTGCTAGTATTTTTAAATAACCTTCAAGACTTTGGTCATGAAGAATTTGGTTTTCATTGTCTATAATAGTTTAGCTTACTTTTAATTCCAAGACAACAAGTACATTCTTATTTAATGAAGTTCCCTTTTTTAATTCTATTTGAAGTATAGTGTTTTTAAATATTTTTAAATATGTTTTTATTTTTTTTTTACTCTTTAGAATTGGGAATTATTCAATTATTCAATATTGTTGCCCATGACCTGTCATCTGTTTGCTACTTGTTCATACTGACAAGTCATGCACATAATACTTTATTTTTGACATTACAGACACTCCAAGTAACAGATTGGATGATCATAAGCAAAGAATTATCACCCTTTAATGTCATCAAACAGCAGGAGGATAAATTCTATGAGAAAGAAATTTCAAATACAAGGTCTATAACAATTGGCAAATTAAGAGACAGAAATAATCATAAAATGTAAAAGTAAATTAAGTAATATTCATAATGCATTTTAAAAGGGTGACTAAGCTTCTTTCTAGAAATATTTTAAATTAGATATTTCAAATAATTTAATCCTCTCTCCTTTAGATCTCCCACACACTTCCTAGAACAAATCTCCAGAAATACAACCAAAGCAGACACTTATTCCATGTAAATGGAAAATGCAATCCTTCTGTTGCCTCAGCTGACATACAAATGTTATATTTATCTGTCACAAAACCATATAAATATAATGTTGGAAAAAGGTTATACTGTAATTTTTATTTCCTCCAACATATACTATTAAGTTTTCTGAAAAATTGTAACTTCATCAGAGGAAAGAACAAAGCTACTAGAAACTATGAATCTATTTGCAATTACACCACCTAAGCCATGCAAGGTGCATCTGCTGATACATAAGCAATCAGCTGATTTATTTCATTACAGTTTAGAAAAAAGTGTCAGGTATAAATAAACTAAGTGCTGGTCCTGCTCCATTCAAGGAGGAGTGGAAATTTGCGAAGTGCTAGTCAAAAAGCAAGAGAAATGGACAAACAGGGTATCATGCTTCAACCACCCTAACATCTGCTGGGAAAGTAACATGGTGGGCTATAGGCAATCCACTCTATGATGGAGTGACTACGTCAGTGGACAAGGGAGGAGGTACTGATTTTTTCTATCTGGACTTCTGTAAGGCGTGATCCTCCACACCATCCTTCTCTCTAAATTGGAGAGATATGGGTTTTACAGGTGGACTGTTCAGTGGATAAGGAATTTGTGAATGGTTGCATACAGAGGATTATGGTCAACGTCTCAATGTCTAGATGGAGATTGGTTGCAAGTGGTGTCCCTTAGAAGTCTGTACTGGGACCAGTACTGTTTGATATCTTCATCAATGACATAGTGGTATCAAGTATACCCTCAACAAGTTGGCAGACAACACCAAGCTGAGTGATGAAGTTGACATGCCTGAAGGATGGGATACCATTCAGAGGGGTCAGGACAAGCTTGAGAAATAGGACTGTGAGAACTTCATGAGGTTAACAAGGCCAAGTGCCAAGTCCTGCACCTGGGTTGGGTCAACCCATAGTATCAGAACCGGCTGGGGGATGAAGGGATTGAGAGTAGCCCTTAAGAGAAGGACTTGAGGGTAATGGTGGCTGAAGAGCTGGACATCAGCTAACAATGTTCACTCACAGCCCAGAAAGCCAACCATATCTTGGGCTGAAATAAAAGAAGCATGACCAACAGATTGAGAGAGGTGATTCTGCCCCTCTAGTCTGCTCTTGTGAAACCCCATCTCACATTCATCTCTGGATTCCTCAGCACAGGAAAGACATGGACCTGTTGGAGAGGGTCCAGAGGAGGGTTCAGAGGTTATAAAAATGACCAGAGGGATGGAATCCCTCTCGTATGAAGACAGGCTGAAAGAGTTGGGGTTGTTCATCCTGAAGAAGAGAAGGCTCCAGGGAGTAATTTATTGCTGTCTGCCAATGCTTAAAGAGGGCTTAAAGGAAAGATTGGTACAGACATTTTAGTAGTCTGTAGTAACAGGACAAGGGGTAATGGTTTTAAGCTAAAATTAGATTGAGACTAGATATAAAGAAGACATTTTTTACAATTAGGGTGTTGAAACACTGGAGCACGTTGCCCAGAGAGGGAGTAGATGCCCCCTCTCTGGAAATATTCAAGGTCAGGTTGGACGGGGCTCTGGGCAACCTGATCTAATTGAAAATGTTCCTAATCTTTGTAGTGAGGTTGGATTAGATGACCTTTAAAGGTCCCTTCCAACCCAAACTATTATATTTCTATGATTCTATGTGTCGCTGCAACTGGAAATACTGGAAAAAGGATTAACTCTGACACTGTTTAATAACTGTCTGTATCTATTTCCCCTACCCTATATGTTTTTCTCCCAGTGTCTTGTGAACAGAAGATAGAAAATTGAGAAAAAAGAGGAATAACACATCAACACTGTACTTTTCCTCATAAAGAAACAGCTTAAAACTTGACATAAACTCCCTTAACCCACATTGTGCTTGAGGAAGGTTGCAATTGTCAACCTTGGAATCAAGAAGGACATTGAAATGGGGAGCATAGGACCTGAAGAAAGGGGGTAAGTATGAATGAGTTTTCTCAGATAAAAATTTCAACCATTTTATTATTGAAAGTTACTTGTATTATTTAGATGATTAGGACTACTTGACTGTGAAAACTAAGCAAATTAACAGTAAAGTCTTAGCTTCACAAGTATGATATGTTCCTTTTTGGTCATCTAAATATCTGAACCCTGAACATATTAACCATATGAAATACTTACCAAGTACCTTGTATTTATACTATAACTCATTCCCCTTATGGGAGAAGCAGCAAGTTTTCATTTTCCATTTTATGCAGAGAAAAATATGATACACCTAAGTTATATGAAGTACACATTGAGGAGAAAGTCTCATGTAGCCTGTACTGCTCCACTATTGTATATTGCAAATATTTTCTTTTAAGTGTACATGTGCAGTTAGCTTGTCAAAGAAAGTCCCTGAATAAGCTTAAAAATGAAGGCACTAACAATTTCTCCACTTCTGGCAGGGTTTGGAATGTCTTAAAATTTGCGCCGTATACTGCCTTAAGAAATATATTTCCTGAAATATGTAAGGAACATCTCTTAAGCCTTCAGAAACTGTCAAGACAATACAAGCTTTATTAAATGAAATCTCCCTTGTTTAGGTTTTCTGTGATGTCATGAGGACCTGTGGAGTTAACCAGCAAAACTCAGCAGTGCTGTCATTATACAACATAATAATACGCTGTGTGCAACTGACTTGTTCTTTTAGAAGAACCCTCTGCAGTTAGAATGGGTTGCTTCACTTTATGAGTGATTAGTTATCAGTCAGCTGGAAACTCAAAGGCAATTCTTAATATTTTCTTATACTACTATTTGACATTATTTTGTAGTTAATTGTAGCGAAAAGGGATTTTTTTTTTTTTTTTTTAGGTTTAAAATGAATTCTCATGCATATAGAGAGCATATTTATAGAGCATAAATATTGCTCTATGTTAGTTATTGGGGGGGGGGGGGGGTGTTAAGAGTTTCTATATTGGTGTATGGACTAACAGAAACCTCTGTAAATCTTAAGTCTGAGTCCACTGTTGTGCACCTTGTTTTGTTGTAAACATCAGCAAATATCAAGTTGGGTTTAAAATGCCTTGGCAATTTACAATGTAACTACATGAATACCTTCTCTAATGAAAAAATAGGTTATAAGAAATTGCTTTTCTCCCAGCTTACTTTTCTCATCTTGCTGTTCACTGTTACCTCCATTGTGGGGTAAAACTCTCCAGTTGCAAAACATTGCAACTAAAATACTAAAATGAAGGACCATACACTTAATTCCAAAAGAAAAAAAAAAAAAAAAAAAAAGATTGTATTTTTAATTCATTGTCTTTCTTGTTTCAACACAAATCATTATGAAGATCCAGATTATAATTTCAACTTGTGATAGCTCATGAGTGAAAGGGTAAAAATTCCTATATGGCTTTGTTTTTAGATGGAAACCGCATTCTCTACTCACATGTCCAACTCAATAAACAGGGATAGGAACATCAAATCACATCCACATTGAAGATAGGAAAAATTCTATTTGTTTTTTATTGTCCTAATAAGATCACACCCTGGTAGTGTGCTGTTCATCTTTCATGTGTAAAGGGAAGGTGTATTTTTAGTATACATTACAGAGTGAAGCAGTCTCAGATATAGACAGATTTCACTGTAGAATCCTATTCATGTAAATTAACACCTGAAAACAAAATATGAATAGAATTTAGTTATATCACTTTTACAAAGAGAAATATTCCCTTTGATACCAATTTCTGAGGAAATTTCAGTCAGGCAAGCTCTTGATGTTGTTAGTAAGATTCTGCCTCGTCACAAGTGTATATCTGCAATGAGTTATTGATGGATTGGGGCTTTTACGTGTGGCAAGTGGAAAATGTGTTATGGGTAATTCTCATTCTACTTTTTTATTGCAAAGCTACATCACTGCTTACACATAAAAATGTTCTCATCTTAATCATTCTATTTGAGAGCCCTTAAAATGTAATGGTGATGACTCCTAGCTAGCAAGCTAGATAGATGTTAATGCAAAGTGAGTCATTACAATTTAGGTATGACCTACTGCCTTGCACATTCAAATAATTTGAAAGAGTGATATAGGTATGATATACAAATCTTATTATGTCTCTAACCAGTTTGAAATAGTGCACTCTATTTTCTCAATCATATTAAGGCAACACAGTCTGGCAATTTATCTCACTGACCTTTCTCTTCTTTTGTGGATGGGGCATATGGATCCTTTTAGCTTGCAAAATTAAATATATAATCGACACACACACACTTCTCCTATTCAGCAGTGAATATTATCCAGTAAAAACAAAGGTACCCACAGAACTTCTTTAGGCAGAAGTTATCAATTAGTATTATCATGTTTTTCTCATACTTAATAATTCCAGAGATGAGAGAGAATTCAGTGTCCAGTCATCAGATGATACGTAATAACACAGGAGCACCATATCACATTTTTCTGTCCATATCACACCTGGAAAATGTATTGACTTGATCAAATCCAGAAAATATCTAAAAAACATATTGTTGTCACTCTAGTGAAATATGCAACATAATATCAATATAAAACAGCAGTATCGGCACAGTGTAGTGATTCTCAATCATATATTGTTATGTAAATTACATTTCTAGCTGTGTAACACCCTCTATAAATCTGTAAATTAAAAAGAAAGTAAAATGGAAGAAAATGTCTTCTTGCTGCATTTTTTTAAAATAAAAATTTCTATTTGACTTTTCAGATTCCTCTTGAGAGGAAAAAAGCAGTCTAATTAATGGTATCATTTCTGACTGCTTTAAAAGATCATTTAGCACACGTCCTTATTGTTATTTACATGAACATTTTGACACTTTCTTTTACTGACATCCACACAGTTACCTACTGATTAATAAAACTCTTCCAAATGAATTGTTGAATACCTCTTTAAAGGAATGAGTCAAATTTCTGTATTTATAGGAACTTTTCTTCACAAAAGAGTACGTGGACAAAAGCAAAACCCTAGATTTAGGTGGAAACTGAACATTTATTAATAACATATTATGATATATTTTCCTTTAATTTCTGTGTAAATGAGAAAAAAAGTAAAACCATTGTAGAATGTTTATATTTGATTTTATAATGCAAGGTTTATGATTGAAATAAGAGTAAGTATGAGAAAATTTACAAAATTTTAACTTGCTCAGAAAGAATTCATGGCATTTTGATGCATTGAGCACATAAATATTCATAAAATCAATCATTTCTTAGTGTGTCTAGAAATTAGCTTTGTATTGATTATGCCTACTTATGTGTTGTGTTTGTGACAACATGAAAATAAGCACAAGCTTCTTTCATTGATTTACTGTCCAATAAATAATTACTATTCATTATTTATTGATTATAAAGTTCCGTAATCATTTCACTTCCTTCCTCTTTATGCTATCAATGTCAGTTCTAAAGCTAGAACAACCTGGTTTATCAAATTTTAGAAACAGTCATACACACAGAAGAAATGACATACAGCAAAGCCCTTTAAATTCATGTAGGAATACAAGGTTTGTATCACTTAACTTATTTACATCATTTTAGCACACTACATTTAGGAAGATAATGGAATAATAACCCAAGAGGTCTCCACAGCTTGCATTATGTTAACCAAACCAATGTAATTCATATAGTCTTTTATTCTGAAAGTGCTTAAAACAGGACTTTTGTGGGGATTAAAAGCAGGGGAAAAAAAGACTATTAAGACAGAATTTCAGAAAAAATATACTGGGGCAATACCTCATAGAGAAAAAAACAAAACAACAAATGAAACCAAAACAAAAATGTATACACTGTAACAGAGAGAAATCTGTTATTCTGTCTTTCTCCAGCTTGGGTTTCCTGTATAACCAAATACTTCTCATTAAGGACTTGCAAGGACTGTGACTCTCATGCTATTGCACAATGAAATTAAAACCACCCACTACTGAGGTGTCTGCAGTTGAAATATATGAGGAAATAGCTCACTATTTCCCCCTTATTTCCTCAGAAAGGAGATAAAGGATAATAATATCTGCATCATCAAGAAACACAGTAACTTACACAAACATCCTGGAACAAGGATGCAAGGCCACCAGAAACAACCATAGAAGTACGCAGAGATACAAATCACACACAAAAAACCTTTGAGTCAGTTTTTTTTATGTCTGAAACTTAGCCAAAAACTGTCTGAAGGATAAAAGCAAACTCAAGCTTTCTTCTTCCAATGAACAGAATTTTGGGTGAAGGAATGTGCATTTCTACTAGAAAAGGACTTGTAAAAGTGGAACGGTCATAAGAATTTGTAGGGGGTTGAATCCACTGATAATGAAAAAAAAAAAAAGAATCAAATTTTTCATTTTCTGTTTGAATTTTCTAACCACAAGCTTAATGTACAGAAGCTGGCAACACTAGTACTGACACTATCTTGTATGCGAAGTGACTGTTACTGCTGCGTTTTACATTTATACCTTTATCTCAGTTCTGGTTTACTCCATTCAGATTCAAGTGAAGTTTAGATACCTTTTGCTTTCACATCTGGATTGCAATGGTGTTAAGGCGAAAACCCTGGTCTCCACAAAAGGGTTGTTTCACAGGGAAATACATGCACTTGCATTGAAATTTTGATGTTAGTTAAATTAGTGCTTAGTAAATTAGTGCATTTTGATCACCTTTTCTTATAAATGTCTAATTTGTACTGAACTCTTCTTTTGGTTATTATTTAGTAGGTTTCTGGATCTTGCCTGAGACAACCCTGTTTAAAGCCCTTAAAGTCTCACTGTAAGCACAGAAATTTAGTACAAACCTGCACTGAAGCCATGAGATTATACATTTCCTCCTGGCTAATAAACATTTATTTAACCACTTGATTATTGCTGTTATTCTCATCAAATCAGATATATTTGTGTGTGCAGATATTTTCTTTATTGGCATTTCCAAAATTAGAAAAAGTGAACATAATGAGAGATTGTTTAATCTGAATTACAAAGTCTCTTCCTTCTACTAGGCATTCATAACCGTGAAGCCTGCTGTGAAATTTAGGATTCTGACACTGGTTTGAAAATTCATTCTTTCCCACAAATATATGGCAATAGATGCCAACTATGTGTGTGTCCAATGTGTGGAGTATATGCAGACTCTTCTTTTGGAATTTTGTCAGAATAAATTAGTCCAGGGAGATTATATAGAGTCTGTATAACTGTAAATTAACAACTAAAGGAGTGATCATGCGTAGGTATTTCATAGCCAGTGAAAGAAAGACTATGTAATCTAGTTCTTATGTCCAGTGCAGGTCTATTTAATTTTTGTGTTGTGAGGGAGAACTCTCTTTGATGAATACACTTAAGACTGGACCCTACTCCTCTAAGAGGTACCCTACTCCTCCTGTAAGAGGTACACCTCTAGTATGTGAGCATGCATGTTGCTGAAGATACGTGTCTGGGTCACCTACACAAGGCAAAAAGTCGTCCACTCAGTACTGGAGCCAAAAAATAAGTATGCAGAGATGATGATTAGAGGCCTAGGGTCCTGAAATTGATTCGACTTGACAGCATAGATGCTCCCAATAGTGTTTATTCTCATTTTGTTTGTATGTATCACTTTCCATCCATTATCTGAGTCAGGTGCATGATGCATATCAATGCTGTACTTGTTTTTTCACTAAAAATAATGGGCAAATATTGATTGAAAAAGAAACAACTATTTTAAAGTTTCAAACCACCCCCACCACCACCACCTCAATTGGCTGCTATACATAAAAGAGATTTCATACCTGAGAGGAGATAATTTTTCAAAAGGAGTATGTTATTTACCTATTTGGAAAGAAAAATAATTCAAGTTCTATTGTATTTACTGTAAACTGGTTTAAACAACAAGTATTCAGTAGAAGTATACACTGTCCTAAAAACTTACCTCTAAGGTGACTCTGTGCCTATGGTATCTTTGTGTCTTTCAAGTGCTAATCTGGATCTTGTTTCTCCTAGCTGTCAAAGCTCGTGGAAACTATAGTGTTGTCACTTATCAACATACTACTGTAGATAAATTTGAACATATTCCCTGCCTTTGTTATATTAATTCTAAACTCAGATTGCACAAATAAAAGGTATATGAACAGAGAAAAAGTCTGAACTACTCAGTGATTAGATTTTTATTTTTTTTACCACCAAAGGGGTTTTATATTTTTGTGGTTATAGCATGCATATTTTTTAAAAGTCTGATTAAATCTCAAAAAAAAAGAAGCACATGAATTAAAGCTGTTCACTGGAATTTGCTTTGAGTAATCACCCTACAGTTCAGTAACAATGAATAACTCCCATAGCAACCCCTACTGCCATATGGCACCAAATCTACTCTCATACCTTAAAGATAAAATCTTACCAGACTGCAAAACAATGATATTGTTTATGTTTAAAAATAACACATTTGTAATTCTAAATTTTATCCTAAGGATAATCTAGAAAAAGAAATTATCTTGCAAAGGAAAAGAGATATTTTCATACTACATTTTTCATACCTTTCCCCACAGACTTTTATTAAAAGAGTAATCTCAATATAGATTCCTGCATTTTCATATTACACCTCTTCAAGCGATGGTAAAATATGACAGTCATGGTAAAAATCACAACACTTAGCATAATGCAAAGGAATGTAGGCTGAAATGTTAAATCTGTCCTACGTGTAAGCTAAATTACAACATTCCTTTTAAACAAAATTCCTCATTGGCAAAATAAGGAAAAAAACCCAACTTGATAATATGAAATGGTCATATTTTTTAAGGGTATCTGCATCACTGGTATGTACCCACAATGTCACAGTTTCAGTAACCCATAAAGTCTTCCTGGCAAAACTGTAATGGCAAAAAGCAAATTTTAAGATGCAAATCACGTATCATCATAGAATCATACAACTTGAATTGCAATTGTCCTCAGAAGGTTTCTAGTCAAACCTCCAGCTCAAAGCAAAGCCAGCTCTGAGATCAGGTCATGTAAGAGACACTCTGATTAGTGTAAAGCTAGAGTAGTAGTTTGTACAGAACTGTGTTAATTGTCATACCCTCAAGATCAAGCCAAAGAAAAGTAGCCAGGAGTCATCTACATCTGCCTAATAACCTGCTGCCAAATTAAACCAATGGGGATCAGAGGCAGCCAGCAAAAAGTAAATTAGCTCCAAACTAGCAGCAACTAACAATAACCTAATTTTTCTATTATTTTTATTACTATTGTAAGAACATATGCAGATTAATTACTTTGCTTCCGCTTTTTGGCTATTTGAAAACAACAATGAACACACACTTAATGTTATATACATACATACACATGTGTATGTGTATGTGCATGTGTGCATACATGATTTTCCCTCCCATGTAACTCTAAAAGTAACTGATTTCCAGCCATGTGTTACAAATCATATAATTCACAACTTAGGTCTTCTGTAGAGTCTTACATGGTGTAATACACAACTATATATCTTCATTGTTTCTTACATTTGAGAATTCCAGGGAGATAAATCTATATGAAAAAATAAAAGAAAAATGTTATTGAAAAGTAAAAAATAATACATATCCACACGTCAAGTTGTAGAATGTTAATTTGGTTGATCAAAGCGAAGACATGTGATAGTCTGTTGTATAAATAGTTTATATTGTTCATCTCACTGAACTGATATATCGTCCAGTTGCCTTTCCTTCATAAGTTAGATTCACAGCATACTGATTGCAACTTTTGAATCAACTGTTTTTCATCTGAAAGGCAAGATCACGTTGGTTTAAGAAAGTATCTATTACACCCACTTTTTATTCTCAGTGCAGGGTAAAAGTCATTGGACATGTATGCTTTTAAATTTCTTTTAAATTGAGTTTCTTTCCTTGGCTGCTTAACTGTAGCCTCTGGAAACACAATGAAGAAATGAGAGCTGAAAACTGTGTGCCCATACTTCTACAATAAAGACCTCTCAAACACTGAGTACAGTCTTGCCTTGCAACATCTATAAAGCTACTCTGTGTTTAGAATTTAGCTCCTCAAATGTACATTACAGTTGAGATGTATAACATATACAGGTTTAGCGTGAGCCTAAAATAAGCTATTATTTACTAAGGAAATAGAAAGGACTAAATCATAAAGTAACAAACCCTGAGTTATTTTGTCTTTGACATTTTTATCATCAACCTCAAATACATTCTGTCCTGAGGCCATATTCCTATGGAACATCCAGCACTCCTAAAGATTTCTCTCTCTGCTGTAGGTTTAAACAGCCGAATTGGTTTCACTTTCTACCATACATCTTATCTTCTTTCCATAAACACATGCCATTTTCCTTCCACTCTTCATTGAAAATCAGTGCATTTCTTATCAATGCTTTGTTTCACTGCTGTCCAAATTTTAGAGCTCTCTCATGGAGAGCTGACAAACAAAATCATTCTTCTAGGACTGAATCATTTTATGTTTGTTTCTAACTCTCTATATATTTAGAACAAAGGAACAAATACTAGGCACCAACAAAGTTGCTTAGGAAAGATCAGTTCTGTACAGTTTGACATCTATCACGCAGAATGTCATCACCGTTTCAGTCATCATCTTGATGAGGGATCCTAGGTGAGGGCTTCTATCATCACCAACATCAACAAGAATTCAGAAGTTGTATGTAGACAGATACTATAATACCAGCACAGCCTGCCTGAATTCTTCAATTATCTGTAAAAGGAATGATCACAGACACATTTGGAAAATTCCTCTTTTTTTTTTTTTTTTTTTTTTCCCATTTTTCCCCTGTTGGAAATGATAGTGTACAGAGCTGAGTTTACAAGAGTTCTAATAGTTATCTAGTGTCAAAGGAAAAATAACACAGTATATTATTGGAGTGAAGGAAAATAGCAGAAAACACATCTGGGGAAGTGTCCAGAATTACAGAACACCAACAATAACAATATAGCCCTGCATTCCTACTGTTGAGATTTCTGTTCAAATAAAGGACTTAATCAAAGTTAGTGTTGCATCCACTAGCTATTTTCAGTGGACCGTTTTCAAAGATAAGATCCTGGGGATAAATAAACTGTGAGCGATTTTGCAGGTAAGCATAAAAGCTGTAGTTGTGGCTGTCTGACAGAAAAAAAGTGATGACAGCAGCAGTTATTGTTACAGTAACTTTAATCTCTGGGATACTTCAGTTCTATTAGAGAACTTTTAATAAGAGTCTCCCTTGCTTAAAAGAAAGGTGAAAATTCTGTGCTGTTTCATTCCTTATACTGGAGTATCCATATGCTGCATGGAAGAAGGAATTGTGTTGGCGATAGACAGATACTTAGAAAGGGTAGCCTTTCTTAAAAGGAAGTCTTTGAACGGGACTCAAGAAATCAGAGGCTTGGGGTGTTGCCACTGTAGTGCAAGATACCAGAGTTACAGAGTCCAGGATGTGTTAGCAAGCTAGAAACTAGACCTAAGAAGAGTTCTAAACCAAATGTTGAGGTCAAAAAAAGTTTATATAGTTCTAATACATCTTGAGTAAACACCTGAAGTGAACTCACCCTCTGATAAATAAAACAGTTGAATGCAAGCTATACTACTTATTTCAGGGTATACCCAAAATCATGAGATTTAGAGCAAATTCATATTTTACACTTCAAATTTCTGACAGCAGTTTAATATCCAGTACCAGAAACTTTCTCAAATTAAATCATTATGCTCCCTACAAGACTATTCAGAGCCAACTGACTAAAGTGACATGTTTAGTAAGGCACTTGCAAATAGTTTTTGTGCCTATAAATGCCTTCCATTACAGTGTCATTTAATCTTCTATGTAGTTTTTCAGGATGGTAATTTTTCCCTAGTATAAGTTGACAATAAAAAGACCCTTTCATGATTATTTTTGCAATGTTATTTAAAAAGGGAATGAAAACATACAAGACTAATATAGCAATTGTCAAAACTATCACTTGGTACAGTAAAAGAGAGAAAAGAAAATAAATTATAGTGTTTTAATTTTTTCAGAGCAAGGTGTTGCTGTTGGATTTGAATAATAAAATTAACAATCTAAAATATAGGCTATTTAGTATGATACCATAAAAATGATAAAGGAAAACCATACATTAGACAGATTGATGTTTAAGAGTAAAGACAAATTTGCCAAAACAATACTAAAGCATCAGAACATAATTAGTTGTTGTTTTCCCAAAAGAAAGGTGTTCAAACTGGGTCTGGAGTGATGCTACAGTAGCTCATGGGTCATCCCAAACCAAAGTGATACAAATCTATTGGTTCTGTTAAGCAGACACATATACCTCAGCATGAGTTTAATAACTGAAACAAGGAATGTTGATGCCTTAAAGACTGATGACAGGTCCCTAAATGTTTACATAATGAGTGAAAAAAAAAAAAAGTGAATCCTGAGTTTGGTCTTTAGGAAGAATTGCCTGGAGTTTCATAAGCAAACAAATTGGTTTTGAATAAAATTATTAAAAATATATTTCTAGAAAAAAAAATCCTTCTCTGAAACATGGCATTAATTTTGTGTCAAATGTAATTAATACCTATAAGTACCTAAAATTAATATATAGTAAAAAATAATAAAATAATCTGTGTATAAGAACAAATATTTGTGAGTCAGTATTTCTCCCTTGATTATTAGAAGTATCTTTACAAGCTTTTATTTTTTTCTTTAGCAGCAAGTGACTAAAATACAATTAGTTCCCCCAGGAATACTCTTCTCAAAAAGTCTATTGTTCTCAAGGTGGTGAGGTTACAAAAGCTGCCAGTAGCTGTTATAAATGCTCTTTATCAAAATGGCCCAAATCTTCCATCACTGCTAATAGGAGTAAAAGAAACTGCCCTTGAAGAAAAGAGGTGCCTCCTTAGTTATTAGGAGCTTCGCTGACACATCATGAAGGAAAGAAAAATGAAAAATTAATAGAAGTTAATTCTGAGACTTAAAAAGCAGCCTGTGTTAACAGTAAATGAAGATAAGGATCCAAATTTAGATATTTGTTTCAAAATCCATCAGGTATGGTTTGTGTCCATTCTTAGTATTCACTTTGTCATAAATAAAGCCATATCTAACTCTTCCTTTGAAATAATTATATTCTGTTTTATTATATTCTATTTTAATGTTTATACCAAGCTGTTTTTTCTAGAAAGAGTTCATTGAGCATATGATTAACACGTATCACACTGCCATTTTACGTTTATCTAGGACTGATATTTCTAAAATAAAGTGGGTGCATTATATTGGGAATGTTTTCCTGTAGTTTTGTTTATCTTTGTTTTAAAATATTTAGTGTTATGTAGACAGACAGAGGGAGTTCACTGAAAAACAGTGTTTTATAACTGTCCATCTCTAGACAAATTTATAAGATCTCTATTTGAGGACACCATTGTCGTAGCCATTTTTGATATCTTTTTTTTTCAGGCATCATTAGCTGGGTAACGACAAGACTGAAAGCAGAATATGGGTAACTCATAAGTCTAAACCAATTATGGTTTATCCAGTTGTGTTGGATTTCAGGGGCTGGTAGCAAGGGAAGGGACACAGGGGTGGCCTGTGTGAGAAACTGCTAGAAGTTCCCCCAGCTTCTCAGTTGGACCTACTTCTGGCCAGAGTTGAGCCAGTCAGTGTCTCTGAGATTAAGGTATTTAAGAGGGTTAAATAAAAAAAGAACCATCAGCAGAAGAGGAAACAATGTGGAGAGAGGAGTGGGATGTGAAAGAGACATCAAAGCAGACATCAAAAGTTAATGAAGAGAGGAGGTGGGCCAGAGCAGAGATTCCCCTCAGCCCATGGTGAGAGGGCAGGCTGTGCCCCTGCAGCCATGGAGGGTCACGGGGGAGCAGAAACCCACCTGCAGCCAGGGGAGGACCCCACAGTGGAGCATGTGTCTGCACCCATGGGAGCCCGTGCTGGAGCAGTTTGCTCATGAAGAACAGCACCCCACAGAAGGGACCCACGTGGGATGTGTTAGAGAAGAAAACTGCAGCCTGTGGGAAGGACTCATGTTGAGGAAGTTCATAGAGGACTGTCTCCTGTGGGAGGGACCCCATGCTGGAGCAGAGGAAGAGTGTGAGGAGTCCTCCCCACTCTGAAGAGGAAAGAGCAGCAGAGACGATGAACTGATCATAATTTCATTCCTCACCCCCATGTTATGCTTGAGAGGAGGAATTAGCAAAATCAGGTGCAAAGCTGAGCCCAGTAGGAAGGGAGGGGTTTGGGAAGGGTCTTTAGGGGTTTGTTTTTGTCTGTCATTGCCCTATTCTGATTTGATTGGTAACTGATTAAATTGATTATTCTTCCCCAAGCTGAGTCTGGGTTTTCCATGACTGTAATTGGTGAGTGATCCGTCCCTGTCTTTGTCTCTATCCATGAGCCTTTCGTTATATTTTCTCCTCCCCATCCCACACGGAAAAAGATTAAGTGAGCAGCCATGTGGTCTTTTGTTGCTGACTGGACCTAAAACATGACACCAATTCACATAAAAACCAGGTGGTATTTAGCAAACGGTGAGGTTAAGCACTGGTGTGCCGCCACTGAAGTGCAGCCCCTGGACAGCCTTTACCAGCTGGGCAGTTGTCAGTGAGGCAGGAAGGGTCTGTGGTCATGGCTCATGGGAACCATCATCAGCGTTGTGGGGCTGTAACCTTTCTCCAACTCCATCAACAGTGACAGCCCTGATGGCTTGACTATATTCTGGCAGTTCCTGACTGTCCCTGACTAGAACAGCCTCCAGATACTCTCTCTGCATTATTTTTTTAAGATTTTATCTTTTCATGTCAGTGTTTTCACTCTTGAATCCTTGATCTAATAACGATCACAGATCAGCAGTCCTATCGCTCTGTAATTTTGACCTTACTTATCTCTGTACAGACGATCTCACAGTTCTGTCTCAGCAGTCTGGATCAAGGTCAAATAGCTAGGACTTGTCAAAGCTGGATCCTTGTACAAGGACAGCTAAAGAGGGAGAAATTATAGCAGGGGCCACAGAGAGACAGTGACAGTGTTTGGCTTTAGACATTACAGCTTAAGAAGGATGTGAAGAAATTGTAAAGACACAAGCAGAGGACAAGAATGATCAGATCCCTACAGGAAAGGGTTGAAAGTGAGGGGAGGGTGGGAGTGGGAGGGAAGAGATTAGAGAAGAGAAAAAAGAGGTAACACAAGAGACTTCTAAAATGAAGACATATCTATAAAGATGGAGACAGTGATGTGAGAGGAATTAATACACTAAAATAACAGACAAGGGAATTTCAACAGATTTATTGAAAATCTTTCTACCAGTACAAATAGGTAAGCATTGTCCTGGGGAGAATACTATCCATAGTCCATAAAAAATCTCAGAATGTGATAGCTGTGGTGGTCAACTAATAGTGATAGTCTCCTGTCTCTAGAATTTATGCCATAGACTAGGAGTAGTTCCTAAGAAAAATCTGCTGCTTAAAAGATGTTGATTATGTGCTTGTTATAAAGATGTCCACTGTGTTAGAAGAGCCAAACTGTCAATCTTTAACTTGGAACTTCTGGAGGTCTCTTAGAATCAAGCCACAATGTGTCATGAACATCATTTTATGATAACTAGTATAAAAAGTAGAAAACAGTTTCGATATATTTTTGTTGGTCTGTACTTCTGTATTTACTTGGAGTTCCCTAAATGCTCCAGGCTTCTTGCCCAGGTATATAACATTTCTGTGGGCTAGCCAAGAGATTGATGAAAATGTGAATAACCAAGGCCAGCTCATCATATGCTGGAATCTTCCAGACAGCTGGAAATGATAGGAAATACTTTTTGTACTGATGCAACTGCATAAACTTACTGTCAGTAAAGAAATTAGGAGTAGACATAAACTTTGATCAGAAATTTTGTGTTACTCTTTGAGCACTGGAAACTACAGTTGGGCTGCAAGTTCTTAAAATTGTTTACCTGTGGAGGAAGACTTGGGGATACTGGTGGATGAAAAATTGGACATAAGCCAGCAATGTGTGCTTGCGGCCCAGAAAGACAACATTATCTTGAGCTGTAAAAAAGCAGTGTGGCCAGCAGATCAAGGGAGGTGATTCTCCCCCTCTACTCTGCCCTTGTGAGACACCACCTGGAGCACCATGTCCATTTCCAGGGTCTCCAATACAAGAAAGACACAGACTTGTTAGAGTGGGACCAGGGAGGGCTACAAAACTTATGAGAGGGGTGGAACAACTCTCCTATGAAGAATGGTTGAGAGAGTTCAGTCTGGAGAAGAGAAGGCTCCAGGTAGTCCTTAATGTGGCCTGTCAGTATATAAAAAGTGTTTACAAAAAAGAGGGAGTGAGACTTTTTAGCAGGTCTTGTAGGGATGGGACAAGCAACAACAGTTTAAAACTGAAAGAGGGTAGATTTAGATTGGACATAAGGATTACATTCTTTACTATGAGGGTGGTGATACACTGGAACAGGTTTCTCAGAGAAGTTGTGGATGCCCCACCATTGGAAGTGTTCAAGGCCAGGTTGGATGGGGCTTTCAGCAATCTGGTCTGGTGGAGGCTGCCCCTGCCCGTGGCAAGAAGTTAGACTAGATGATCTTTAAAGGTCCCTTCTAACCCTAACCGTTCTATGATTCTGTGATTCTATGATTTTTGCTATTACTGAAGGCACAGGGTTCTTTTTCTTTCTGATTCTGTTGTGTGGTCCTCCAGGAGGACTACAACAATTAGGTATATTATGCTTCTTCATTAAGACACATTTTTATATTTAGTGCTGCAGTATATCCATTATGTACTTCTGGAAATGAAATGGATGCCTGTCCTCCCCTTTTGAAATTGTATCACCCACATGTGCCACTTGTATAATTGCAGTTAACACTGGCATGAAATCAGGTTAAGTGTGTCAGTCATGAAAACCACAATTTCAAGACTGTGTTTTATAAACTTCTTTGCTTGTGATCTTACTGTAAAATTAAAAATTACTGCTTACATTATGATATTTTTCAGAATATTTATATTCTACTATAAGCATCACAGTGTCATTAGTAATATATTCAATCACAAAATAGCCCTTTCACAATTAAATTATAATTGGGAAGAAATTTTGAGTGTTATTTTCATGCCACAACGACTTATCATATCAGACAGCTAGCTTCTAAGCTGAAATACAAGACTAACTTCCAGTTTCTCTGGCTTCTAACAAAAGTTCAAGTTGAAAGAAAAATAACAGCTGAAAGTTTAAATTAAAAATACTCTTTAAGTATTTGAGTAATTCAAAAATAGTTAAAGAAAAGAATAATCCTATCTCCATCTTACATTTTCTTGACAGCTGATTTTGTCTTCCTCACAGTAACAATTGCCTTGAGGAATACTGTTAGAGAAAAAAAAAAAGGAATTAGGAAACTTACTTGCTTAGAATGAAACACAGTAATTTTCAGTTTCAGTAACAATGTTTTTTTCTGTGTGATTTGACTGTATTGTAACTTAGAGCTTTAAATGCTCTAGGAAAATGCAGAACACTACTGTTTAAAATGGCATCTCATGATTTTATTTTATTATACTAAGAAATCAAATTTTAGTAAAATTAAATCTAAGTCTTTCATGCCAGTCAGTTAAAATGTATAACGTTACCAAAGATATACCAAAACAATATAATAAAAAAGTTGGTTTAGGTAATATATATTTGAAATTTAGACACATATACATATATATATATATATATATATATATTTCCCATTATGCTATACAGGTTTGAATGTCCAGCTATGTATAGCACATGACAATTCTTAATGTCCTCATATTTCTCCTTGGTTTTTTCATAAAATTTGACCTTATTAATTTGAATAATCTAGTTATATCTACACATGCATGTAACTTACATGGTTTTACTGCTGTTATTGGCTCTATTTGACACTGGGGAAGCTTCTAGAAGCTTCTCATAATAGCCATCCCTGTAGGCCTCCCACTACCAAAACCTTGATATGCAACCCCAATATACTTGATTTTCTTTATTTTCACAGCTCTAGCTGAAAAATGTCATCATATTTACATAAACATAAATTTATCTAGATACACACCTAAAATAATATTTTATATTTCGATTTGTGATAGTATTCATATTTGACAGGTGTCTATAATGTAAGGAATTTTTTTATTTCCTTTTTCCCTTTTATTTAGCCTAAATATTCTTAATTGCTTAAATCTCTCTTTGTTTGCCATACCACCATTTTGGTATCTTTCCTTTCATTTTTATTTATGCCAGATCATTTATTTCTGAATTAAGATCAACAGTTTGACAATAAGATGAAAGCTGAGGTCACGTAAGATTGTTACTTTGTAGCTGTTAATATTTTTATAAGAATGTAAGTTATATAAATTTTGTAATATTCATGGTGATTTTAATATGAGTAATTAACGCAATTAATATTAATAAAAACTCTCTGTAACTATTTTATCCAGGCCAATGTTGATCAGGTTTCCTGAGACTCCAAACCAGATCCTAAAACCTTGATGGCCACTAAATGCATTCTCCATGTCTTGTCAGGTTAAAAGTGGACAAACTCTCAAAATAGTTTGCTTGCAAATAAGTCTAAAATCTTCTCTCCAACACTTGCTTTCTTTGAGAAGTATGTCAGAGGAGCACCTCAATTCAGACACTGCCTGTAGATGCTGTCACTGATGGTCCCTCATAACTTGCATCCTGACCCTTGTCAGTCCCATGTCTGATCACAGAACTTTGGCAAGTATGAGAGTAGACCAAGCTGTTTATGAGCTACATGTACCTTAAGAGCCATGTATTGGACAGCTTTGTCTTACAGCACAATGCAATAGGCTGAGCAGATTCCTTCTCAGATGGGGAAAGAATATATAGTAGCTAAGGTGTCACAGGATACACAGAGTGTGAGAATAGAAAAAATATATGGTTCAAATGACCTGTGAATCCAACTTTGAATTATTATTCAATAATAAATGTTATAGGCTTTGTCCAAATCAGTTTTAAAAGTCCCAGCACATATAGTTCCTTGAATTTTAAGCCAAAGTTTCTGTTTTCTGAATCTACTGTTGTTCTTCTAAGCTTTTTCTTTGTTCTATCATAAACTCTTTTGTTCTCCTTTGTTCCTCATGGGGATAGACACTTGGGAAGCTTGAAGGCAAAAGAGATAAATATTATATTTGGGGTTTTGAAACGTGAAACTGTTTAAACATTTTGAGCTGCATATGCAGAAATAGTGTAAATCAAAGTTAACAAATCTTTTTATTTAAAAATAAGATTAAAATATTGTATTTTTAAAATATTTGATTGGATTTTATTTGCTACATCTATTTGAGCTTCATTAAGGCTGTGGGATTTTTAAAAAGGCCACTTTCGTCCCATCTGTTATTATAGAATTAGCTGTGTAATTAAGATGCTTGCCATTGTCTTACTCTAGTTGATAGACCATGACAGGCTTTTCCAGAAACTAATTCAGGTTTCGTTGAACTCCTAACTTAGTTTTTGGTTGTGGTTTGGTTTTGGCTTTTTTTTGATCTTAAATCAGCTCAAATAGATCAGTACGAAAACACCATGTTTTATCTTGAAGGCTGTTTTCTTTGTTCATGTAAACTATTCTGAAAGTGAACTCTGGTTGAATCATAGATTATGATTCATAATCATAGCTGTCCCAGCTGTGTCACCTCCCAGCTTCTTGTGCATCCCTAGCCTACTCACTGATGAGGTAGCATGAGAAGCAGTAAAGGCCTTGATGCTATGTAAGCACTGCTCAGCAATAACTAAACCATCCATGTGTTGTCATCACCACTGTTTTCATCACATATCCAAAACATAGCCCCACAGAAACGACTATGGAGAAACTTAACTCTGTCCCACCCAAAACCAGCACAAAGAGCTATTGAACTGTTAACCCTGGCATGGACTTGTGGGCCTTTCCGTTCCAATTAGAATTTTCAGTGGTCTGAGGGAATAGTATCCAGCATCTGAGCACAATTTTTCTAGACAGAAGTTGCTTCTAAGAATACTAGAGTTATACTATATATTCTGGTTAAAATGGAGAAAGTGAATCTTAAGAATACTCCAATTTTCTGTGTCAGACTGTTGTTTCTTATAAAAAATGTTTTTCACACTTATCAGTGGGTCATGCTGAACAACATACTTTATGTAAGAAAGTATTTGCCTGATATGATTAAGGCAAATTTAACTAATGATTTCCAATGCAACTGGGTTTAGATTAGGCAGAAGAAACACTCTGGGAAGCATACAGAACGTCTCTTAAGGCTGATTTTAATAACTCTCATTTTCATTTTAAGTATGATGCTTAAGAGAAGTATTTTAATAATATATTTTTATGATTGTTCATAAAAATGTAATTATATTCATTGTCTTCAAGACCTACATTTTCCTGTCCTATTAGGGTAAGTCATGGTCATTATGCTTCTCTCCCCCCTTAAACCACTATGTTGCCATAAGCGAAATAAAATAAGTAGGAAATTTATCTGACAAATGCATGGTGAAATTTCTGCCTACCAAATGCTTTTGAAATCAGAAGTAAATGCAGCCTTGGGAGATAAATCTACAGAATCTGAAACAGCCATACAGAAATTGCAAGAATAATCCCCTTCATTGCCCAAAGCAAGATGTAAATTAAGAAGCAATACACTAAGAGTGTAATGGAGCATGTACTTTACATGCTTCCATTCATCTTATGTAAACAGCTCATACACTGCACCTCACAAGAATCATTACAAAATAGTAGAATATCTGAAATTATAAATATTATGATAGAAGAGAAAAAGACAATGTTTTATTCTAATAAGACTTTTTTATTGTCCAAAAAAAAAAAAAAAAGTAATAATTGCCAGCTTGTTTTCTAATTTTCAACTTACGCAGGTAAGTCAAAAGAATGAAAAAGGCTTTGGGCAAAATCAGCAGGGGAGATATGCATTTTGTCTGTTGAAAATAGATGTTAGCTGGCTGGTTGGCATGGCAGCAGTATTCTGTGCTTCCATACAGGACATAAATATTTGAAAAGAACTCAGAACTTCCAGTCTTCAAAATCCCAAGGACAGATTGGGTTACAGAGTTGTTGCTTGTTCCTTTCAGTGGAAGAGAAGATGGATTAGAGATATACCCATACCAAGATATGTTAAAACAGGCATCAAGGAATTATCCACCAGGAGATCACCTCAACTACTATATAGTCTGATCTCTTCAGCAATCACTAGCAACAAGCACCAGGAAGTGCCAAGAATGTTGCTACTGCTTCTGCAATCTGAAATCTGTACATCCCCGTAAGACCATTTTCTAATATATCACCATTAATTTTACACCTAATGCCTGTCACTTCCATTGAAAAAATAGAAGGGTAGAAAAATAAATTAACACAGATAAGTATAAGACATTAGAGGCATTAGGAATATTGATGGCAAACAGATATTGAACAGATGAAAGATGGTGGTTAACTATAATACTAACACATTCTGCCTTTACAATCTAATCATGACCATAAAGGGTGCAGTATTACAGGGATAAATTCTCAGAATAAAATTCACAAGGTAATTCAGAAAGCATCGTAGGTTTTCCTTAGGATTTGCTCATATTTACAGAAAGCAAATCCCTACCAATGCAGAAAGTGGCCCAACTACACAAAGTCCTAAACAATCTGGTCTGATCCCACTGCTCAATCCATTTTGAACAGGAGGTTGGACTAGAGACCTCCTGAGGTCCCTCTCAACTTGAATTATTCTATGATACTATCCTGTAGTCTTGCATACAAGTAAGATTACCTTTTGTGCATTTATTTGTTTGGTTGTTCGTGAAATGTCCAGCAACTGTATATTTTGATCCAGTGTCAGACAGGATATAAATAAAAAACATTTTCTTTAGCAGCAGAGCAAGTTTCCCAGAGAAATTGTGCTGCCTCTATCCTTGAAGGATTTCAAGATCCACCTGGACAAATCTCTGAGCAACCTCATCTGCACCTGCAGTGGACCTTGCATTGAGGAGAAGTTTGGATTAGTGACATGCTGAGGTCTCTTCCAACCTGTATCATTCTATGATATTATAGGTAGTGTATAAGAGGTCCACTAATCAATTCTTGGGTTTCAGATGGACCTGTAGAACATAGCCTTATTTTTTTCAACTCCTCTGAATGACAACCTTTATAGCACAGCAATATTATGTAAAAGCTGTTCCCTTAGCAAATATTCTATTGGGTCCACCGTGCTGTTGTAATTAGTAATGCAAGACTGAGAGCCTTCATTCTGAGATAATTTCCTATGCTCTGTGACCTAATGAATGACAAGAAGGGGCATCACGTAAGCTGGGTAATAAGCAATGAAGATGTCCTAAAGCAGACACATTTATCCTCTTTCTCTTCAGTGGTTTCTGCCTTTATTTTCTTCTTTGCCCATGTAATTAAAAAACTGTCCTGTTAAGGAGCCAAAATAAAAAACATTGTTGTAAGTAAAATATATGTATAGTTCATGAGGAAAGAAAAATATTAAATGTAGTTTTAACTTTATTAGACTTCAGAATATGGAGAACACAAATGCAATTATAATGTTGGGAGATACATCTGCTCAGGTAATTGTATGGAACTTCATGACTTTAAAATTTGAGGGTTTTATTTTCAACTATTGAAGTAAAATATTTCCCAGTATGAATGTAAAATACTCTGATAAGTTTAAAAGGGAATTTTTATATTTTTAGTTGTATATTTCTGTATGACAGTGGATATGGTCGTACAAGGTCTAGTTTATATTGAAATTGCATACATGTGTCCATATTAATTAAAATAAATTTGTAAAAATGCAATTGAATCTTATTGAATAGCAGTCAAACCAAAAGAATCTGTTTGTTGAAAAAATACCTAAGCAAATTTTTCTCTTAAAAAAATAGAGTAAGATAAACTCTAAGAAAATAGTTCAGGAGGTTGACTTTCACCTGAGATGTACAAGGCATAAGGGACTGAATTAAACTCTAGACATAATTCAGCCTGTAAGCCATGCAAGATATTACCCACTCATAAACTTAGTATATGCCTCAATTTTTGACAATGAAGTTCCCCTGTAATTTCACATTCTGTTTTTGTTCATACACACAAATCCTGATCTTGATACAGTTTAAGAACTCATGAAAGACGTAATAGCTAAGTACAAAGAGAATGGAAAAATTAGTCATTTCTCCAATTAAGCTTCCATAGTTGTTAGATATTCTGTGAATATACCTACATCTACAGGAACAGACGGCTCACAAAATGCATCAGCTGTTCCCTTTCAGGAGCACACCTGGAAGGAAAAAAATATTGCATATACTTACCTAAAATATGTTCTCACTTACACATACAGACTGTAGTATGATAATCAGTAAGGAGGAGGTTAAATCTCACACCCAAGCATCTCAACTTGATACCTGGGCTGTAGGCTGTACTGAGGTTAAGAATACTCTTCCCTCTTCTTTTTGAAGCTTTGTCACTGTGTAGAAAAGAATTAAAAATTTATAAGACCAGAAAGAGAGCAAGCATAACAATGATTCATCCTACTGTTTCAAAACCTCACTTGAGAAAAGAAACCCGGATTCTGTTCTGTGTTCCAAAGACTATACATTTTACATGAGACCGACATTGGATAACATGTTTAAGTAGCTCATGGAGCAACCCAGACCTTTCCAGTCCCAGGTGAATACCTCAACCAGCCAACAGGAGAACCATACTAACTATTGGATTTTTCAGTGCCCTCTATGAATATTACATTCTTTTCTGCACAGCAGCAGATAAGCATCTCTCTCAGTATATCTGAAGATACAGTCTCATGTTTAAAACAGTCTCCTGACATGTTTGCTTGATGCCATGCAGTGAAAAGAAAAAAAAATTTCTAATGACTAGAGTAATAGTCTATGAGAAATGCTACATAGCCATCACCTACCTGTAATGTGAAATTTTAAAGGAGAAAATCTCCTGTCGCTTTTTGGCATAGTAGAACAGACTGCTCCCTTTAAAATATTTCTACTATGCTTATTTGAACTAGGCTCAGCTGAAAATTCTAGGCTAATTAATTTCATAAAACTACATTAAAACTTAATAATATTCATGATTTAGATTAGAAAATCAGAAAGAAATATTTTTCAATTTATTCTTGATTATATTCGTGCTGAATATTGTGTTGGGTCCTAACAATTTGTCAGATTCTAGATCCCATTGACTACACCTGTTACTGTGTAAGACAGTATATTCAGCCTCTTCATGAGGCTTTTGACATTATATTTCTGTGACTGACCAACAAAGCCCTAAAATGGAAGAAGGCTCAGAGGAGTTAGGCAAGGGCAACATACCCATGAAAATTATGGTCAGAGAATTATGGACAGTGTTGTGTGACTGACCACAACTGGTTTTATCTCATCACAAAGGGGACAGAATGTGGCCTTTGTTTTAGATAATCAGCTATCAACAGTTGAGTGGATCAACCAGTGTTATAAATGTTTCTTCCCAGTTCACTGAAAGAGATTGGATGTTTCTCTGAGTTAGCCAGATCATCATGGGGGTAGTGAATATATGGCTCAGCTCAACATAGAGTATGAAACTAGACCACTGTCAAAAGAATTTAAAAGACAGCAACGAGCTTGAGCTGGCTTCAACCCATATTTTCCTTCCCAAAAATTGGGGACACGCAGTGTCCTAACAGTGAGCACATTGTAGATACTTACAATGGGGATGACATTGGTATTGTGAGTCAACTGTGTAATGAAATTGCTTTATTTTGCTAAGTTTAATTCACATTTGTATTGTGATATACAGTGTATTTTGTATCAATCTGCTAAATCAGAATTCTAGTGTAACATCAACTATCTTCAAATAAGTAAATTTGATATTAAACATTATACTTTCCAGATGTGGAATATCTAAAAGGACTTGTTCAGAGAGTATATGAGTCCTAGAAGTTCTAGTTCCTAGAATAACTTCAAAAATCCATTTTTATTCCCATTAAAGTTTTCCTTAAAATCCAGAATCACTTGGGTTAGAAAAGACCTTCAATATCAAGTCCAACCATTAATCTAACACTGTCAAGTCCACTACTAAACCATGTCCCTAAGCACCATATGTACATGTTTCTTAAATACCTCTAGGGATGGTGACTTCACCACTCTGTTGGGCAGACTGTTTCAATGTCTGACAACCCTTCTGGTGACAAAATTTTTCCTATTATCCAATCTAATCCTCCCTGGCATAACCTGAGGCTGTTTCCTCTTGTCCACTTGTTACTTGGAATAAGAGACCAACACCCACCTCTCTGCAACCTCCTTTCAGGTGGTTGTAGAGAGTGATAAGGTCTCCCCTGAGTCTCCCTTTTTCTAGGTTAAATAACCCCCACTCCCTCAGCTGCTCCTCATAAGATTTGTGCTCTAGACCCTTCACTAGCTTCATTACCCTTCTCTGGATATAAGGTCCAGCACCTCCTTATTCCATCAATAAATGTAATTTTTAATAAATTCACTACTATGTAAATTTTTGTTTTCCTGAATAGCCTGAGAGTTTATTTACTTATTTACTCTAGCTTGTATGTGTATCACAAGCTCATTTTCCACAGAATTTTTAATGAAATTTTGGGTTTGGGGTTTTTTTTGGGTTGTGGGTTTTGGTGTTTTGTTTTGTTTTTCTGTTTGTTTCTTGATGGAATATATGCATGTTATATTTTGTCTATATGTCTACTAACACATCCAGGTCAGAAGTTGGTTAAGGAAAACTTTTGTATTATTACTATCATTTTTAATTCCAGTTTCTTATTCATCAGCCTATGTTCATAGAATGGGAAAAAAAACTACTTGTTTCTTGTCTATCTTCGAGAAGCTTGAGCAAAACTTTGCTTTCAGACTACTAGTGTGATTTTGTCACTGAATTTTTTTTTTATTAAAAGAGGTAAGCAGCAAGGTCAGGATCAAATGCCACAGTGTCAGATTTGCTCCTTTGTTCTCCACACTCTGGTACACACTTTAGCTAATGAAACTGAACATAATTATGACTGCAAAAGCTGACAGGGTAGATATCAACAGGACTATATCTGTAACTCAGCCACTGAGAAATGTTTTGGGTCCCAATGCAAACAAGCCCTTCTCTCTCCTGAATCATAAACTTATTTCCCATTCCTCCTAATACTTTATTGTTGATTTTTTTTTTTCCTTTTTCTTATCAGTTCTTGTCAAACATCACGGAATTTCCTTGGATATGAATATTCCTGATTACTCTATGCTAGTGGCTGAATAACCAACTAGGTGAATTCAGCGTCTGAGACCTTCCCAATTTACTAACAATGTAGCATAGTGCAGGAAAATTCTTCAAAACCTTAAAATCCGTAAAATCAGGCCTTTGGCTGAGGTCCCCACTTGTGAAATTCTGTGTTACTCTGGATGTGGAAGTGAACACACAATTGTGTGAGAAGAATGAACAATTTGTTGGAGCAGTCATTAATAGCATACTAGTATTTAGTTCAGTGTAAGATGTGATTCTTTAACCCTTGCTTGAAGTGACAGAGCCAACTATTCAGTCTGAAGAAAGTAGAAAATATCAAGACTGCATCTCCCTATCAGCATCACAGCTGTTCTGACTTCATGTCCTACTTGGTAGCTATGCTACTGAGAAAAACAAACACTTCCTTGTCTTATTTCTGCTCTAAGTAAATATCGTGGCAACCCATTAGCACTGACAAGGTTCTTGTTCCTGAATATTTTGATTCTTTCTCTTGCACTGCCTTTTTCCATGATTTAAGCCACAGTAAGCAATGATGTCCTTTGTTTAAGACTACGTGCAATCATAACATTTGATTTTTCCAAAACAATAAAAGGATGCAAATAAATATTTTTATCCTTATTATACAGATCTATTGGCTACTGTGCTTTGAAGACATTATGCATTGCTTAGAACATGACCCTTGTATTGGTAGTAGTTTTCTCAAGCAGGTTCTGAATAGACAATTTTTATTTCTGCAAAGGACTGGAAAAATTATAATAGAGTTAAATGAAGACAATGTGAGTATTTCTGTGGACTGATGGATCTGTTTCTTAAATAATATTATAATTTGACCCTTTGAAATATGGGCCAAACATTCCAAAACATGTTGAAATCATCAGTAAAATCCTTAACTTAGTTGACTTGGATCAGATTCATAGAGCCAAATTGTTTTAGATTTTTTTGTATAATTGCCCATATTACTGTCACAATGAAAACTGATATAGTCTTTATTTATATATTTCACATATGTATGCGAGAAGTCCTTGGTGCATTTTTTGGATCCCAAACATTTCTATATGTTTATGTTAAAACTCATTAGAAGTTTGCCTTTTGTTGTCTTCCTTCCCCACATTAATTTGAAGTCCTACAAGCTGAAGTTTGTCAATCTATAGATGGATCATCAAGACGAAGATAGCAGGTCTTAATTGTCAAAGCTGTCATGCCTGACACCCATCAACAAATTCTGACTTCATTGATTGTTGTGGAATAGTTACACGGAGTATAAACGTTTTTCATGAATCTCAACACTTTTCTACAAAATTGGTTCCAAAGTGAGGGATGCAGAGATAAATTACCATCTGTTTTTGGTTACAGAAAACCTGAGTATATTTATTTTCATCTACTTGTTTCTCCAGCTAATTAATAAATTATTACAATGAAAGATGACAACTTAACTTACTAGTCACACAGGACACAGACATATGCGGTTATGTGGTTTCTGACAGGCTGCATTATTAGATACAGTTAAGTTGATGGGAAAAAAAAGTAAAAGGATGGGTTAGAAGTTCAGGATTCTTGCTGACTGCACCTTGTTATGGAATCTTGCTAAACATTTTTTCAGGAACATACATTAAATTCCTTCTCTTCCAATCAAGAAAAACATAACCAATAATTCATGTAATAAGAGGTAATATAAAATAGCTTACCTTATTTGATCCCAGGAGAGCTGTGATGGAGAAAGTGGTGCGAGTGCTATACTAGACTGATAAACACACTTACAAATTATTTGTATCGGTATAAATATTTACCTTATTTAAGCTTCTCTATAAACAAAAATAAAACCCAAATGCATGTTGTGTGGGGAATTTCTTTTACTTCCACCTGATCTAATTTAGAGATACTAATATTGACCCTTTGTGAAAGCTGGATCTTTATCCCTATCATGTAAATATAATTGCCTGCTCTTAACAAGTAAGGTAATCTGTTTTACAATTGTCTACAGATGCTTAAGTTTCTGATTTAGAAAATATACTCTTAGAGTATCCTTTGGGGTCAAATGTCCTTAATCTTTATTTTTCTAACTTATTCCTGTAATTTTCTAACTAACTCACTCATTTCTGTCATTGATACGGTCATTAAGAAAAGGTGTACTATGAATATGCAGATACAACTTACTAAACATGGGGCTTGCATCCATGTCTTGATGTAAAATAATCAAGATTCACATATACTTTATCTAATCAATAGTTAATAATGCACCACTTCACAAAATCAATAAATGGTTTCTGTACTACTTCTCAGGACATGTTTCAGATAAGATTACATTTAGAAGAAAATGTATGATTTACTTCCTCAGACATACAACTTAGTTGGAAAGGCTGTGTGAAAATTTAATATTCAGACTGTTTTGCTTCATTTCATTTTTAGTATGAAACAATTCAGTTTACAGAATTCCAACTTTTATGACTGCTGTTACAGTAAATACAACGTCCTACCAGCTAACAAAATAATGACCTAGATCTCGAAGTCTAAAAGTATACAGGAATCTGTTAAACTCAGAATCTTATTATGGGCAAAAAGGGGAAATCTCATATATAGATCTAGAAAATTACTGTTAGTTCAATTAGAGTTTTAAGAATCTAATAGTCTAACTTGTGTGGCTAATACACTAAAGACTTATTAATAATGTGGTTAAAACTGACCAAAGGATGGTCTTTGTTTTAGACAAAAGGCTGTATCACTTGGGTGGCTGATCTGGCAAATGGCCTTCCCTGAGCTTATTAAAAATGTGTGAGAGTGCTCCTGAGTGAGCCAGACCAGTATGGGGGAAGCTAATATGTGGCTCAGCCCAAAACACAGTATAAAAACTGAAAGACCAACAGAATGAACTTGGAAGATGATAGCAGGCTTGAGCCGGCTTCAGCCCATGTAAATCTGCACAGTGACTGGGGTCACACAGCTTCATGACAATAAGCATATGGAGATCGGAAATGGGAATCTTTTGTATTGTGATCCAACCACATATTGCATTTGGTATATTCTGCTTGTGTTGCTATTTCAGTGAATCGCTGTATTACTCTGATAAATCAAAATCCAAGACAACATCAAATACCTTCAAATAAGTAAATTTTATATTAAAACAGTAAAACCTCCTCATGTGTGATATCCAAAAGAATCTTGTCATTGTTGGACTCTGACAGTGGGAAATGTGAATACAAAGTTGAATTTAGTTCCTGCAGTTAAGAGTCTATGGCAATTAATGGTTTTGTTTGAATATCCTCAGTATCATGTGGAAGGTGGCAGAGACTTTCTGTTGGAAATGCTTCTCTGCAGAGATAGCCATTGTAGGACATCTAAGATTTAAAAAATTTAGTGTAAGCTTTTAAGTTTTTGAACACCAACAGTGAAACCAGGGGCTAGGATTTGATTTTGATTGTTAAGCTAACTCAAACAAAGAGCTAATGTATGATGAACATTGCAATAGCTGAGGGTATATCACATACTTTATATTACATATACAGCAAACCGTATCAAAGTTTTCAGTGTTATGTATCCAGTCATACTAAGTACCAGTACAGCCTAAGAACTTGTGCTGCAGAAGTCATGTTATGGTGTCCTGGCGCGGTTATCCCAGGAAAAGGGAGATTCATTGTTGTACCCAGAGTGAGATAAGACACAAACGAGGTCAGATGCCGCTAACAAAGGAGTTTATTTTTGGTATAAGAAAATAGCAATAGGGAGAGAGAAAATAGAAAAGGGGAAAAATTTAGCAAGAAGTCGGGAGAGAATTGCAAGAGATAGTCACCACCATGGATCCAGCAGCGTCCTGTTGGTCCGTAGTGTTGTAGGCTTCGGTGGGGAGGGTCCCTGTCACGGTTTGGTCCCACAGTCTTTGATAGGGTGTTTTTTGCTGACTCCTGTCTCCTGCACATGCTCTTAGGCTACACAGCTGATCCCATGGGGTGCATAGGACCACTATGTGACCACTTGCATGCTTTGGCAGGCTTGGGGGTCCTCTGTGTCTGGACCCCCCATGAGGTGATGTGATGGTTCTTTGTCCTTGGTCGGAACTGGTCTCCAGAGGCTCTTTGCTTCTTGTCTGTCCAGTAGGCCATTTGGCCCTTATCTATTCAGGCCTGCAGGCAATCCTTCCTCCTCAATCCACCAAAAGCCAAGCCACCAGGAAGTTTCACAACTTTGTCAGCAAGCTTTGAGACAATCAACTCAAGATAAAGTCTCTCACATATGGTATATGCCCTACACCACCTAGGCAAAATCAAAGATCAAAGGACAATTCTTTGAAAATTACTAAGTGGGAGTGTCCTTGAAATTATGCAGCGACTGTATGAATACATGATCAGTGTTTTTATTAAAAATATGCTGTCCAAGCTCTGCAGTGTAGAAGTTAATAAAATACAGATTTGGAAGAGTCATTTGCAAAAAAAACCCATCCATGTAGGCCACAGTGTGTACAATTAACCTAGGGGAAGGTGGAAAGCCACACAGTCTACAGCACACATTATGGTACATACCGGTACTCACCACCTATTTGATCCAGTTTTTATCATCTTTCCTCTAATTTTAGTGCCCAACTGGTATGGAACAGTAAGGTTCATCAGTCCTAAACACACTCATAGTTTTATTCGATGGCAGTGTTTTTTATATCCTCACACCACCCCATGGAAACCATGCCTGCATTTGCCTGGAGATACACATGCCACAGAGGGACACTCCTGTCTCTGTGCCTTGTCCAGTGTTCTCTCCTCTACTGACACCTGTTTTCTGTGACTGACCATTTGTCCCTGTGGGCATCCATAAGTTTCAGCTTGACTGTAATGTGGCTGTCAGTCAGATTAGCATAATACACTGTCACACTGTGTATCAACATGACAACATTGTTTACATCCTGTCACACATAGACATGAAGCTAACTTACTTTCCTATCTTACACTTGATGCTTCATTTTGCATTTGTTTTGCACTTTGTTGGACACTACAAAACAGTATCATTCCTGTACAAATGTTAACATTCTCAAGACTTCAGAAAATATCTTGTACAAGGAGGAGAGAAAGAAAAAAAATAACACTGAAGGATGTATCTAATAATAATGTAAAAATCCTGCAGCAACATACTGTACAAAAAATAAAGAAAAATCACGTGCATTGAAATCCAGTATGCACATTCAAAATATATCACTAGAATCCAGTTTTCACTATTCATTGACACCAACACATTGTAGTGAAAATAGTTGATTACTGCTCATGACAGATTACTGCTTCTATAATTATCCACCTCTGCAAATGGTAACATAAGCATCTGGACAATATCATATTGTGTGCCGACTGGACATGGCTCAATACTTGGTCTCATCCTGGGCACCTGGCCAGTCTTCTGTGTGGTATTGATAATGGGAACATAACAGTCTGAATGTTCCCAAAATTTATGTCAAAAAGACTTACATAAGGTGTTTGTTACTTGTTATAAAGGCAGGAGGCCCTCGGGCTGACTTCTGAAGCCTCACCTATGGGTGGATGCACCATGTAGAACTTTCCCAATTACCGCAGTTCTCTAGGGGCCAGCTGCTGAGGGGCTTCCCAGCTGACCTGTGAACCCAGATGATGGTTTTGAGGTGATAATTGGTGATGCATACTTTTCGTAATCACTGTCTTGCTTTACAGTAATGAACTGGTGCATCACTATTCTGCTTATCTTTCTAATTGGTGCATCGTTATTCTGCTTTTCTTTTCTTTTTGGTTGCTACTATGATATATAGAGAGTAAATCATATTAATATTTATATATTAAGCTGAAGTCTGTGTTTTTACCTGGAATCCCACCATTCAGCAAGACACTCATGTTCAAAGAAAACATTTTTTCCGAAGAATTACCTGTTAGTACTAAATTAACTCTTTCTTATAAGAGACAAAGACGTAATTGCTCAGTAAAACTTAATACCAAGGAAATGAAACTAAAACAAAAAAGTGTTTACTGATTTTTCTGGCACATATTTTTTCCCTAATTTCCACCTACTGGGACTGCACTAGTATATATAAGGTTAGAAAATGGCACACAGATCTACAGAGAGGATGGGGTTTTCCAAAGAACTTTTCTTAATGAGCAGAATACCTTTTGAAATTTTAAGCAGATAATAAATTTTGCTCCTAAGATTTTTCCTGTCTCTCAGTTCTACAACCATTGTGCAATTCTATAAAAGAGGGGGAAAAATCCTTTATGAGAATGATGTTTTTAAATCTGCAACTATTTCACTAGCTTTTGGTAACAAAGGTTAACTCAGAAGACTTGTTTAAGCTTGTGACTCTTAAGTAGTGGCACTCTCCTACTTTGAATCACTTTCCAAAATAACAGATAGCATAGGTGCATAAGTTAGCATTACTTGTTGGGCAAACGAGCAGCTTCCCACTGTTCTCCACACTATTTGCTGCATAATTATAATCCCTCTGTGGAACCTCTAATGCTGTTGTGGCTTTTTAAGTGGAAGATCTCCTTTCAGGATATAGCTGCTTCTACAATTAGCTGTTACCCAACAGACAGTTACTAGCAACCTTTCCTGTGTGATCTGTAGTATTAATGCTGGAGGTGCTAAAATAACAAAAGAAAAAGAAGAGAGAGACTAATCATAGTTTCTGCCCCTGCTTTGAAGCTATTAGGTCAGACTAGAGCTATTAGGACCTAGTAAGGTCTCATTTGGACATACAGAAGAAAATGTCTGAGAGGCTACTTATTCCTGTTCTGCTGGATTCTAAAAGTATATTATGCTAATAAATGTTATGTTATGGGTTTCTAATATTTTTCTGGGTTTATTTTTGTTTATTTCATCCGTCTTTGCTCAAAGGTTTAGATTTTTCAAGCAATGGTCAAATCAACTATTTGCAGTGTAGTTCCAAAGAGCCTGCAGTTATTTGCTGCTGTTGCCAGGAATGTATAAATGTAAATCCTTAGGAACACCCACAAGAAGTTCATTGACATGCAAATGACCTTAAATCCACCCTCAGAAATGCATGTCAGATCAAGGATAACATGAAAATTTCACATCAAATGTTCAGAGTTACAAAAAACAGTCTTCCATCTTCTGTGTCTTCACTTTATCTTAATGTAAATAAAAAAATAGCTTATTCTCTAACACATTTGATTCTAATGTTTACAATACTGAAGCACATTTTTCAGAAAACTACTCAGACATATAACACCAGAGAGAAATTATTCTCCCTGGCTAAGGGATGCAAACTCCATAGATTTTTGTTAGCTCAGCACCACATCACAAAAGAGATTTGAGCTACTTGCTGCGGACAACGGGCAAGAAGATGTGTAGGTTAGCCATCTGGTTAGCAATGGAAATTTATCACTGACAGGGATAAATTGGAATCTCTTTTTAATGTACACAATTTTATATAAGATAGATCTGATCCTTTTCTTTGCATAGTCTGTGTATTCATCATAATTTTATATGATAATTTCTATACAAGCATATAACTTCCTAACTGAATGAGGTTCTTGAAAAGTATACTATTATGCACATTTTGACAAATCTTTAGCTTTACACCTTTTTCTAAAACATGTTTTTTTCCTCAATCCTCCCCTCCAACAAAACAGTGATACAGCTGAACAACACTTAGGATAAGACTTTTAACACCTTTTTATTTCAGGCAACCTTTTAGAATATTATCAAAGCAATAACAACCTTTCTAAAAGAGAACAGGACATACATATAAGTACAAGACTTCAAAAACAACCTTGTTACTCTTATCTTCCTTTAACACTACAGCTCTGTTTATGTTATGTCACCACCACACATATTTTAAAATGCCAGAGGAAGAGGAAACCATCACAAAATATGACAAAATTTCTACCTAAGGAAAAGTACGTAATATGAAACTTGAGCAAACATTGAGTAAAACCTTTTAACCAGTACGTTTTGTTAGACACACACAGCAATTATTTTTGCTCTTTACAGAAGTGAATTTACAATAGGAAAAAACCCACAGGATAAGCATTTTTTGAAAATGAATACCTTGTAGCTCTATAAAGAAGAAAGCCTGCTTTATAGGGCTCGTCTTGTTTCACATGGCACTTTTGAAGCTTAAATCTTTAGCACATTAACTAAGCAAAATATAGAAATGAAGGAGTGGGATAATCACATATTCTCTTTTACACCAGAAATAATGGCTTGAAGACCCTGGAGGTATAATACCTTTATATATTACAGTTAAATTAAGAAGGAGTATGAGGCTGCTATAATATCAGATAAATTAAGGCTTACAGTATCTCATTGCTAGAAAGCAGGTACAGTCAGACCAGTTAGTAAAAGTCTCTTCATCGATTGAGTGGCATTACCTGAAGTTCCTTGGTGGATATTCAAACTCATAAAAAGAAAAAACTATATAAAAAGACTGTATAAAAACTGTAACAATGTGTCAATATTATAAAGCAGTGACTATTACCCCCTACTGTGGAGAAAAAGTGTACATAAAGGCAGCTTTCATTTGTCCATAAATTCAGGAATGTTGTGTACAATAATTATTTAAAGAATACTGGCTTCCTCTGTTATACACCTTGATATTTTCTGATAAAAAGTCCTATTATAAGAGATAAGCATTACAAATTTACAACTACACATGAGAAAAATTACTGGATTTCAAGGTTTTGTAAGGTATATGGATTCATACGCTATATTCCAAATGATAACTGGTACTCCAAAACCAGCTCAAGTATTTTGTCATATACTTGAGAAAAGTTATCATAAATCTCAAAATACCCAAGAAGCCTGAGTTCAGGGAATGAGTTCTGCAAAATACTGGTAAATTTTGTTTGTACCATGCTTAACAGACTTAACAGAGAAGTCCTTCTCCAGAACTGTGGCCACTTGCTGTTACTGTAATCATTAATACATTATAAACATTACCAAATACAATTAGCACTGTTTAGTTCATGAGGTGCCAAGAAGTTACCTTTCTTGTTCCAACAAGACACCGCAACGAAGACTACTACTGTTGCTATTATTTTTCCTTTCGCTTCATATATTATTATGCTCAATGATCCTTAACATTTCCTCAAAGACCATTAAGTTTTTCTGCAATCTTTTATCAATAGTCTTTCAGTGTACGAAAATCACTAAGACTATCCATGCTCTTAAAGAGTGCTTTAAGTACTCCGTTTAGGAAAATATCTTTTCATGTAAATTTAGAGCTAGATTATGAAGGTTATTCATATCCAATTAGTAGTGATTCTTACTATTCTTGAGGATGACTACCCAATTTATATGGATTAGTAAATATTAAGAAAGTTTTAAAAGAATGTACATGACTTCAGAGGTTATACATGTAATAGGAATTCTCTATTATGTTAGATGTTGTCACCATTCCTTGTCATCTGAAATATATATACTTAGCTATACACTGTGTAAGATATTAATAAACCATTTTTATTACAAAGTTTGAATTACATTGATAGTTACACATTAAATATATCTTATCAGATATTTTTAATATCATTCCACATCTTAAAGAAAATTACTGTAAATGTTTTTGTTATGTAAATGTTTTTGTTATGTAATTTATTTATAATGGAGGTTTTCTGTTGATCCCTGTTAAATTGATCCTTCCATTCATCCACTGAAGACTATTCTCTTAAAAACTAATGTCAAATCTCTTACAGTCTTCTATGAAATCAGGTAGTTATTCCACCATAGAACTTAATCCTGTCAGACCTGACAAGCTAAGCAGATTCAGATTGAATTAACAGTAGAGTTGGAGACCTCCAAGGAACACTTCAGTGTTACAGCAAGTTTTTTAGTGCTACTGACTCAGTGGGAAACACTAACTCACTATGTGAGTTAGTACTGAACTACACAGTAGTAGTTTTCCCAGTCAAGGAATTCTAAAAGACTCTCCAATTAAGATGCAATAGGCTGGGAGTACTCAGAAATAGAGAATGGGAGACAAAATACAGCAAATTGGGCTTGTCATGGTTTAGTCCCATTCAGCAACTAAACACCACACAGCTTCACACTCACCTCCACCCTCTCACAGTGGGATGTGGGAAAGAATCAGAGGAAAAAAGTAAGAGAAATTATGGGTTGAGAAAAGAACAGTTTAGTAACTGAATGCAAATTAGATAAAAAAGTCATACTAATAGTACTAGCACTTGTACTAATACTAATACTACTAATAATGTGTAATGAAAATAATACTAGTAATAATGATGATAACAGTATGTAATGACAAAGGGAAAAAGGAAACAAACAAACAAAGAAACAACAAACAAACAAAACCAAAACACCAGCACAAAAGGGAAAGAAACAAATTATATAACCACTCACCACCTACTGGTCAATGCTCAGCCAGTTTCTGAGCACCAATTGCCCCTCCTGTAACTTCCCCAACATATGTACTAAGCATGATATTCGGTAGCATGAAATGTCCACTTGGTCAGTTTGGTCAGCTGTCCGGACTCTGTCATACAGGGACAATATGAGAAACTGAAAAAATATTTAGCTTAGTATAAATATCGTTTGGCATCAGCTGAAAACATCCGTATATTGTCAATATTCTTCTCAGTGCAGCCAAAACATAGCGTCATACTAGCTACTGTGAACAAATTAACTCAGCCAAAGCCAGCACATGGCTGCAAGTGTCTTAATGTATGGGGGGGGGGGGGGAGGAAGTAAAAGAAAAAGAAAAAAAAAAAAACCAAAAAAACCTCAAATTCCTACTTCTAGAAGGAAGAAAAAGAAAAATATACTAATAGAGAATATAAAAATGTCTTATGGTTAGATAGTAACATGTAAAAGCATTAGAAATCCTATTTGATGTGACGAGCTCCAGGTAATTTTATTGATGCATATGATGAATTTCTAACAACATATGAAGGAAAAAGAGCTAGCTAAAAATAAAGAGAGATAAAATTAATCCTCAATCAGTTTTAGCTGATGCATTGCTTGCATTCTATGTTAAAAATAGCCTTCAACAGAATCTGTCCACCAAGGTTCTTTGCATAATTATAAAAGAAGGAACATTCTGTTATACAACCCAGAGCAACAAGTCTCTCTTCTCATAGACAAGTATCTTAGGAAGAAAGTAAAGGAAGGTGAGTTCTGTATCACAAAATACTCTTTTTGAGTTTTACCAGACAGACAGTATTTGCCCATCTGTAACTGTGTCAAAATCAGCTTACTTCTCCTTTTCCTAACATGATCAGCAACCAGCTAAAGCCACCTTTATCTCTTTTATCAAGAGAATCAAGGCCAGCAGATCGAGGGAGGTGATTCTCCCCTTCTACTCTGCTCTCGTGAGACCCCACCTGGAGTACTGTGTCCAGCTGTGGAGCCCTCAACATAAGAAGGACATTGACCATTTGAAGGGAATCCAGAGGAGGCCAGGAAGATGATGTGAGGGCTGGAGCACCTCTCCTATGAAGAAAGGCTGAGACAAACGGGCTTTTCCAGTCTGAGAAGAAAAGGCTCTGGGGAGACGTTATCTGCCTTCCAGTCCCTGAAGGGGCTACAAGGGGGGGGGACATTTTACAAGGCCATGTAGAGATAGGACAAGGGGTAATGGGTTTAAATTGAAGGTGGTGAGATTTAGATTAGATATCAGGAAGAAGTTCTTCCAAGAGAGGATGGTGAGGCACTGAAGCAGGTTGCCCAGAGAAGCTGTGGATTCCCCATCCCTGGAAGTGTTCAAGGCCAGGCTGGATGAGGCTTTGAGCAACCTGGTGTAGTGGAAGGTGTTCCAGCCCATGGCAGGGAGGTTAGCACTACACGATCATTAAGGTACCGTCCAACCAAAAACATTCTGTGATTCTATGTTCATATATTGTTATATAAAACTATAAAACATGATATGTCTTTCATTTGCATGTTAGAATTTCCCACCACAAAGTGCATCTGTGAAAAGAATATATAACTTAGACATAGAAAATTAACCAGAATTTCACTTAAATTATATAATCTTTGTAATTTACCTGCATTTCAAAAGAAGACATCTCTAAGTATCCATCAGGGGCTTTCACACAGTCTGTATGAATGGCACAGGCTTTCTGGATATGACTCTATCCAGACCTTGACAAGGAATTTGTTGTGGATAATGTTGGGAAAATGACTGAGTGGGTGTTACAACTCTATTGAGTTTATAAGATTGAGTTGGTATATTATCAGAGAAAGACAATAAGTGGGGTGTAAAAAAATAAAAAATGATGTGATAATCCCTAATACCTGAAGGACAGAAAGTTGAATCAGTAGATAGAGCTTCCATTAATGTTTCAGTGGAAGCCTTCTACATAAGAAGTAGGATTTTCGCCATAAATTCCTAATACTGATCTCCACTGGTCAACTTTCTAATCACTCAGACAATATAGTGACAGAATACTTAGCAAAGCACTGCTCATGTGAATTCTTAAGCATTTGCTGATAATATTCAGTGAAGAGCGTATGAGAAGCTAGAGGTGCATTGAATATTTTAAGTATTAGATGTCAATACAACTACTCGATATATACTGAAAGTACGTAGGAGGTAATGTTTTTTGAAAGATTTCTATGGAACTTTTAAAAAGTATAAATAACTCCTGAAGAAATATATTAGGACTTAATTTCCTGAAGACCAGAAGAAGAGTCCAGAACCAACCCCCTTCTCAATAAAATATTCAACAGGGCCAATATGACTCAGATTATTTTTCTAATTGTCATGCTACTAGAGATTTTGTAGATGCAAAAGTCTGTTTGGGCGTTATTCCCTTCATGTTTTCAGAGTTCATTATAGAATATAGTTAGTCTTGCATTTGAGAAAGATTTTCACTCTTAAAAGTACAAGCATAATATTTTTCCTTTAATAATTTAGTCACAGAATCACGAATAAATTATTATTCACCAAAACACAATCTATTTAAAAACTGTGCATGATGCACAATGTTGCTGTTATCAAACGAAAAAAGTTGCAGATGAAATGGAAGGGTGGTGTCTTGGTGAATGTTACTTAATTGCATTCTACTGATGACACTGTAAGAGATTTATTGGTATAAGAACACTGAAAATGGACTTGTAATATATATTTTAAAAAAAGTTGAAAATAATTTTATTTAAAAAGGTTTATTTAAAGTGACACACCACCTTTTCATAATTAGTTGTTCAACTAATCACACTCTCTTTCACAATTTTATTAGCTCCACCAAAAATTTTAATTAATTAATTATAAAATTAAATCTATTTTCCTAATTTAGAAATTATTGTTTTAAGAAGATATTTCCTAGGACTTGTGTCTCATGATGTTGTATATTCCACTCCCCCAATTACAGACAACATTTTTCCCTTTTCTTTGAAGGTCTCTTAAGTGTGTAAATTTAATTCCAAAATTCAGCCATTTTACATTTTCAGGTTAGGACCTGAGAACAATTTGATATGAAAAAATTCTGGTTAAAATTATTAGAAAGCAGCACTTATGCAAGTGTGGTATACTAGTTATTGTATTTACAGTTAATTTTAAATGGAGAACTTACTTCAAAATCATTGAACAGCTATGTTTCCTAAGCACAGAGATTTTTTTATGGATTGTATTATCAGTTTACAACCATTATTTGATCTTTACTGATTTACAGGGTATCTGCTTGTGCTGGGTTCAGTCAGGAAAAGGTTAACTCCCTTTGCTCTGGTTATTAGGGAGCTGCTAAGAAAAACATTGATAATGCCTCAGCTGGTGCTGGGGATGGCCTGTACTGGACTCAAGGTCTTTTGTCCGCTTTGGATACTGTAGCTGACCCAGACTAACCAAGGAAGTATTTCATTCCATAGTACATCATGTTCCGGTCTCTTGGGGTGGGGAAGGGGGTCCGGTAGCCATTACTCTTCCCTTTTCTCTCTCCCTTACTCCCTTGCTTGTCTCTCCGGGCACTTGCTAACCCTCCTGCGTTAGCTGCTTTGCTAACTCCTGTGCTGGCTCATTCGTGTGGGAGCTGGTGGGTTGTTTTGAGTTCCTGGCCATGCTATCACTGATAGGGTTTGCTCGGAATCTGCTGCATCAGCTCCCGGGCTCCGGCCTTCAGGCTATGGCTCTCGGGCTGCGATTGCTCTCGGGCTGTGGTTCTCGGGCTCTCTGGGTCTGATTTTCATCACTCAACATCTGGGTATGCATTGGTCAGTGGATGGTGGGAAATTGTATCATATTGTATCATATTGTATATATTGTATTGTATGTTTTATTTTCTACTAATTTAATTATTTATTATTAGTAGTATCTGTATACATTGATTTAGATTTAATTAGTAAATAGTTCCTATCTCAATTTTACGAGCTTCCTTATTTCCTTTTCCTCCGATTCTTCCCCTCCGCTGGAGAAAGGAAGGGGGATTTTTGAGAGCGGCTTCGTGGTATTTTGCTATTCGGAGTTAAACCATGACACTGCTATGAAAAATAGGCTGTATTCCTCTGTATTATAATGATAGCAGTCTGCAGACCAGAAGGCACTGCTTATTCAGGCAGATACAGTGTTAACACAGACTTTGTAACTGAGTGTGGCAGCTTGCCAGAAGAGAAGGTTCACCACAACACTACCTATTCAAATGCATTTCTCTTGTTAAATAATATTCTTTACATTTCAAATTTCTCCCTCTGACACTTAAGCAGTTTGTGGGCATGTTGGTTAGACAGGCCATGACCACCCAACAATGATCAGAAAAGCTGGCAGATGGGACCAGAACAGAAAGTCTGCTCTAAATGGGGTCTTGAACATTTAATAGCCCCTGAAAACTCACAAGAATGTTTCCCAGTAGAAGTCTATGGATCAGAGATACAGATTCTAAATCTTACTAGGTATGTTCAGCATGAAGGATATGTTATGCCTTCTGGATAGCTATTTAAATTAATGCTGCAGGAAGTAGAGCAAAGAACATGGAGCATCTGTAAAATTAGAAGTGACTTCTGTAGAATATAAAAACCAGACCAGTTTGGTCTAGCATCCCTGATGAACATAATTCATCCATTTGCAACAGCTATTCAAGCTTGGTTAATTTCCTCAAACAGTAAAGGTATTCAACATATCTGCATACAGCTGACGATGGATGTATGGAGGACCGGTGACATTGTGAAAAGGCAGTTAAAGCCCCATAGATGGTATGTCAGACAGTGTTAGGTGCTGATGAATGAGCATCAGCTCTATGAAACTGTATAAAATCCTTCATCTTGCATGGCAAAAAGATTCATAGAGAGAATGACTTTATAATTTCCTTATGGAAGCACACTAGTGGCATAATAAACTGCCTCAGAAGGAAATCTGATCACCTAGCAACTGTTCTGGCCTGAAAATTGCCAAATATGAGGATTGAGAACATCTTTTCAAGGATGGTTCCAATTCATTCACATGACAGCTCACTCTCTCTCTGACCTAAGTACTTTTCCTTGCCTTTGCCCCATGTTCCTGATCACTGTTCACTTATGTGTAAACAGTGTTCACAGACCTGTGCCGTGAGCAGGACAATTCCACTATTTCATGGCAATCAGTTTTTCTTTTGGGTTTGAGTCTAAAATTTAATCATATAGATCTTCAGAGTTACTCATGATAAAGAGTATGTATTTCAGAATTTATACGAATGTAAACCCCACCTTACTATGGTCTGACTTGTTTTGCCTATGTCATTGTTCCTACTGTCTCACTAATTTAATTATACAGTTCACATGAAAAATTGATGCCAACATTTCAATCCCTTTTTCTCAATAGGAATTAATGTTGGTGAAGAAACTGAAGTTCAGCTGAATTTCTGTTTAAAAGGATATACTTAGCTCCCTAGAGGTCTTAAATATGTAGATTAGTTTACTACAGAGAATCCTTGAATCTATAAGGAAGTTTAACCAGCAAATTCTGATGAGTTCTTCTACCACACTGCAGAATTTTACCCTACTCACTGTAAAGGTCTGTTAATTTTATTGTTGTCAGACCTTCTCTTTTATAATTTTTTTTTTTCTTTAAGAAGAATAATTTGCTCTTCTTTGTTTTATGATAGCAAGTACCTCTCCTTACCATACAAACAAGTCATTAATTCTTAATTCTTTGTGCTGGGACCAGATTCAAGGATTGATGTAGAAGTATCAGAAACAGAATTAGGATTAATTTCTGTGTATGACTACACTAGACTTCTGTCATGGAAAGCTGGTAAGTTGTTAGCATGGTTCCAGTCCTTATTTTGTCCCAGACTCTTTATCAGTCTCCCAACCAATGTCCAGACAGGATTCAGGAATTAACACAGGCCAGACATCATTCCCCAAAGCTATTTGTTACAGTCATTCTCTTTTGGATGGGAAGAGTTTAGTTCACAAAGTAAGATGTGTCAGTTTGTCTCAGTGTTTGAGAGCCTTTCTATTTATTAAAGTGGCCATAACCTGTGTGTTTCAACATAAAAGTTTAAAATATACATTACTATGTAATGGAATAAATAGTTATTGATATAGATACTGTGTCGACTAATGCTTATAGCTTATTCCAGGATAGCGACATAGTCACATCAATATTGGTCTGTATAAAATTACTTTTAGGATCCTTATCTGAATTAATAGGGGTGCACAAGTGGACAGGTAGAAGAACAGTCAGCCTAGAAGAAGCATTGAATGAGTACCCGTCTTCTCTGTGCCTCTTGGACTTAATCTTTACTCGATTGTTGCAATGACTGGTTCTTTAGAGGAGACTTTCTTTTGCATTCACATCCCCTGTGCACTCATTCAATAGCAAGGTATAATTCATCCCTTATAACTTGTATTAATTAAACCAATATGCTAAATAATTCTTATTGGTGAGCAACTATATAAAATGAGGCAAATCCATAATTTTTGGTGGGAGTATGATGCAGTAAAAAATGAATGCATGTTAATATTGACCTCATGGACAGAAAACCTGTATTTGTTTAGTACTCCATATGTCCAGCACCAAAACATTAACTTTACAGTAAATTTCAGCTTTCTGTTTCTAAAGATTCTCTTTCATACATCAAGGCCACTTAACCAAGTTACCTGACATTTGGAATCCCACCAGCATTACAAACTCAGACAATAGCATCAAAACAAGACAAGTTTAATGATCAGGCACACCGGACTTGGACTGTCCACACAGCAATTTTTATATACAAGAAACATTTCTTTAGAAGTCCAAGACATAACTTGGATTAGTTGTGGAACGCCCAAACCTAACCAGCTGGCCTCTATGGGACTGCTACCTCACACTAACAATGGCTGTGGTAACAATTATAGAAAGCTGTGTTTTCACACAGAGATAACAACCCTTGAGCTATCTATTACATTTTGCAGACACAAGCACATTATTTTTGTATCAGCCATGTTAGCGTAATGTGTGTGCTTTTTTTTTTAAAGTTAAGAAGTTGATTGCTTTGAAACTGACATTAGTGTCATTTTATAGCTGTATTTACAGTCTATTTAAACCGTGCCATTTGTACCTTTTCCTAATAATTGATTTTTGGGAAAGTTTTAAGTTTCATAAAGCATCTAAGTACTTAATTCATAAACATTTTTAATACAAATACTCTGAAGATGCTCCAGTATGATTTTTTTTTTCCCTAATTACACGAGGGATAGGTTTTTTTAGGAAACAGGCTGCTTTCCTACTGGAAAGATAAGTTTAACAATGGCTGAGAAACTGGAATAACTGAACATCTTAACACTTTAACTATCTACTTATGTCTACTACTTATTCCTCATGAATCAGAATCACCATTCATCTTTCTGTGTTCTATTTTTAAGCAATTTACTGGACATAAAGCAACTACCTGGTCTTCTGGTTCAATCCAGAGCATTGATTAATACATGACATTTCAGTAAAGAACTACATTAAAGTATTTAATTAAAAAAAATCACTTTAAAGAGAGAAGAAACTGATAACATATAATGTACTTCAAGAGTTTTGGAATGGCTTTCTCTTTTTGTCTGCATCCATACTAACCCTGGAAAATGTACATAGGAGAAGAGGCTTAAGAAATAAAATACATGTATTTTTTACATATAAAATGTGATTAATTAATCTTTTCTTAAAACCTTTCCATTGAGAAGTCACTTTAAAGAATTTTAGGCACAGAAATTACTAGAATGCTTTATAGAAGCCTTCTCTACTAGTCAAAGTAAGTCTCTACATGACTTATAAATGCTTGTTGCCATAGGGTGCCAGGAAAAGGCTTTGTTGACATGTGATCTTTGCTTTCTTTATTCAATACAAATATCTTATCTCCAACCACATTTGACATTTCAAGCATTAAACATAATACTGAATATAAATCAGGAAACTTGAGCCAAAATTTTGTCTCATGGGAACCACTTTAAAGGGAAATTTTAACAGAAGAAAACATTTCGGTCCTAAGGCAAACTCTAAAGTTGCTTGGTTGGCAAAAGTACCACAGTTTTGAATTTGTTAACATAGTGTTCACAGAGATATCTCGCCCAAAGTTTCTTTCAGTCCTGGAAGAAGCTAAGCAGTGAATTTGTTCTCTGCATAGACTCATCTAGGAGTTAGCTGGGTTAACTAGCTTTACTGAGAATATTAATAATAGTGGTAGTGCTGCTGAATCCATGTTTGTTTCTGAAATTTGGATTTGACGAAGTTTTTGTTTCTCATTGGTCAGATAGATCACTTCATCTGGTTAAACCTGGAAAAATTCCTGTTAATTCACTCCTCATTTTAAGTGTGCTGCTTCTGTTCCAAACCTACAGATCTAAGGCCTCACCTACAGAGAAAACATTCTATTTTTAAAACTGTTAGCTATTGTGATAAAAGTTATTATTTCACCATGAAAAACTTGGTTACCAGAACACAATCCTGAATTCTAACAATTCTTTCCATAGAAGATGTATAAATATAGAGAATATAGAGGCGGAATATCACCACCTGCAGGTATATTCCCACATCTGGGCTCAGGAATCCTGATTTGATTTAGCTAGTAATAAGTAGTTTGTGATAAGGAAGTGCCATCTGAACAGGCAATATGATTCACTAATATTCAAAAAGACACTAGGTATTATGGAAGTGAGCATTATTCATGTGCCACCTTTAGTCTTACACAACATTGGATACAGTAATGTTCCAAACCTTAGTTTTTCTTATATTTTTAATATGTAGCACTATTACAGGATGACAGCCTTCCAGTCTTGCTGGTTCATCATGCTGTTGATGTGCAATTCAATTTTAACTGTGCGCCTTTTCTGTCATATTAAAACAAGAGCTACCACAGACACTAAGGATACATTGTATTCAAGAGCCTATTTTAACATAATGCTTTGTTTTATTCAGGAGTCTGTGAAGCTCAGCAGTATGATTATGGTTCACTAATCAGAGTCCAGGAACATCTTTTTTTTTTTTTTTTTTTTTTTTGCTTTTAACATTTATCCTTAATAGTTATTCCCCAAAGAAATATTAATCTTCAATAGGTGCCTTATGAATGACCTCTTAACTAAGAGATAAAAAACAAGGACTGTGCTCTGGGCATTTTCACTCTATGAAAATAAAAATCTGTTAAATTATGATAACAGCAGTATTGTGATATTATGGTGCTTTTATAGAATAGTCAATACATTTATTACAGGTATATTCCCATAATATTGTGAAGTCAACAAGTATATGTTTATATTATTTATTTCTTACAAAGATACTTCTATATTTCATATTTATTCATGCTTGGATGAATCTCTTCTTCCAGCTAGTTTATTAAAATTACAGGTGAGTGAAACCATAAATTTCAGCATGGCTCCATTCTGAACAGTCTATGAAGCAGTAGATTGGAAGCATAAAATAACGTGAGGAGAATCATGTCATGTTCTACTGGGAGACATATTTTACCCTCAGCAGCACATTAGAAACGCATGTTTTAGAAATTGAGAAAAAGCATACAGTAACTTCTTCCCATGAGAAATATTTCTCAGCCTAGGGCAGAATTTTCCTCTTGGCAGTGTGTTTCAGAACTGGCAACAGTTCAATCTCTTAAACAGTTCAACAGTTTAATCTCTTTAGCATTTTCATTACAGCTTCCAATACAGGAAAAAAAAAAAAGTTCTGTCATACTATTAGGGTTTTTTACAGGTAATTTTAATGCACACAGACAAGACTGGTCATTTTTCCCCAAAAAGGGTTATTTAGGCTACTGGGATGTCAAGATATCTTTGTGTAATTTTAACAGTATATTCACATTGCATTATCTCTCCAGTTCCTAGCCAAATTTTCAAAATAAACTCGAAGGATAAATGCAGAAAATTTTGAAAAGCAATATTGTTTGAAGGTGAGAGGTCATAATATTTTTATGAGGTATAATTTATATGGTACAGTCTCCTTTCCCCCATCCCCCTGGTGTTTATTTAGCAGAATACTACGTCTTCACTGGATATAGAGCACAATCACTGCTCCTTCCACTAGGACCTTATTACAGATGTTTATCATCAGAACATGAAATTACTAATTAAATATATATATATATATATATAATTATGACTTTAAGAGACAGAATTTTCAGGAAATATGCTTTAGAGATTTCTGTAAAGGAGAGTACAGTCCAGGATAATTCTACTAATTTATACCAATTATTTAAGAACCAGGTAAACAACTTGTTTGGACATATCCTTTTTTATACTCAGAAGAGTCACTTCGATTTTGTCTTGTTCATATTCTTTCACCATTAAATCTAAAAAAAAACCAAAACCAAAACTAAAAACCAGAGCGCATTGGTTTAGCAATGTAAAAGTGTGCATGTGCATGTATATGTACTTTTGTAAACCCCAAAATTAATTACAAGATGAGAAGATACAGATTCTGGCCTTAGAACTAAATGTGGATCTCAATATTTTCATAATGAAATCAGGAGAGAAATAAACTTCTCATTCTTTCTGAAGGTTGCTTGATGACTAACCAAGTTATCTTTTCCACATTTAAGGAAAGACAAAAAGGAAAATAAGTGGTTTGTTGGTTTTTGGGTTTTTTTTTTTTTTTTAATCTCTTTGCCTAGATATTTTGCAACCTCTTGTGGCAATTTTATCACTATGCTTCTCTGATAAATTCTTGAGGTGAAAAGGTAGAATTTTATTGTTGGCACAAAACGGAGAATTACTTTGCACCAGATTATGATATTATCAAGTTTAACCACTGCCATAACAAATTCTTATGTTTCACTGAAATTATGTTGAACACGAAACTGAGCAAAGTCTGGAGGTGTGTGTGGAAAGGATTTAGGGGAAAAATAGAAAACACCTGTAATGCCTCTTATCAAAAAGGAAGAGGTATTCACTTTGAACTTGCAGAGAAGAGCATGCAAGCTCTTTTATTGCTAGTGTATTATAATCTGAAAGCATATGAATTGTTATGGACTTTAAGAACTCTATGAACTTGGCTCCCACTTAAAGTCAGAAAGTTCATAATTAGGAACAAACTAACAAAACCAATCAACCAAAAAATAAAAAAGAAAATGGAGAAGAAGAAAAAAGAAGTCACAGGAATTCAAACAACAATAGAGATGTCAAATACATAGGGATGGCAGGCACTTTTGGAGACATCATTTATTAAAATCCTAAAATGGTAAAGTCCTGAATTCTTCACAGATTCCTTTTATTTCTCAAAAGGAAGGTAGTAATGAAGGCAGATTTTCTAACTCATAGAGCGGCCAATGGTCTTTCAACAAATTTATTGTCTTTCGGTAGCTTATAATTATTCAGTTCCTATGTGGCACAGTATCCGGCTACAATAACACAGATCTACAGGATTCCATTTTGTTCCTGAGGCCTGCATGCCGTCATCCAAAGTTCTTCACAATGAGGCCTAGTGTAACAGAGGAACAGACTAGCTCCTGAAGAACTGGTAGCCCTGCAGTCCCACCACTGGTGCCATTAGACTGCTTACTGCAACTTTCATATACCCACATCTATCCTTGACTACATGATACTACAATAAAGTACAGAAAAGCAGAACATCCCCCTGGTGAATGCTGAACTCCTTCATGAAATCCAGACGGACCTTGACAGGCTGGAGAGAGAGGAGGCCTGTGTCTACCACATGAAGTTCAACAAGGCCAATTACAAGGCCCTTCACATGTGTTGGGGCAATCCCAAGCATACATACAGGCTGGGCGGAGAGTTTGGGTTGGAAGGGACCTTAAAGATCATCCAGTTCCAACATGTTCCACTAGACCAGGTTGCTCAAAGCCTCATCCAGCCTGGCCTTAAAGACAGCCAGGGATGCAGCATCCACAACTTCTCTGGGCAACTTGTTTCAGTACCTCACCACCCTCTCTATGAAGAACTTCTTCCTGATATCTAATCTAAATCTACACACTTTCAATTTAAACACATTAACCCTTGTCCTGTCCTGACAGGTCCTTGAAAAAGCCCCTCTCCAGCTTCCTTTCAAGCCCCCTTCAGGTATGGAAAGTCTGCTATATGGTCTCCCCAGAGCCTTCTTTTCTCCAGGATGAACAAGCCCAGTGCTCTCAGCCTTTCTTCATAGGAGCGGTGCTCCAGCCCTCTGATCATCTTCGTGTCTCTCCTCTGGACTCACTTCAACTGGTCTATATCCTTCTTATGTTGGGGCTTCAGAGCTGGATGCAGTACTCCAGGTGGGGTCTCAGAAGAGCAGAATAGAGGGGGAGAATCACCTACCTTAGCCTGCTGACCACGCTTCTCTGGATACAGCCCAGGATACGGTTGGCTTTCTGGGCTGCCAACGCACACTTCTGGTTCATGTCCATCTTTTCATCTACCAGTACCCTCAAGTCCTTCTCCTCAGGGCTGTTCTCAATCCATTCTCTGCCTAACCTGTACTTGTGCTCAGGATTGCCCTAACCCATGTGCAGGACCTTTCAGAGCACTTGGTCCTTGCTCACCACTATTTCAGCTTTTTTGTTGTTGTAGTTGCTTGTATCTAATGTTTTTTGGTTGCAAATAATTATCGGTACTGAGTACATTTTCCACATAATGTGTTTTGCTGCCTGCTTGTGCTGTGTAGAAAAATTTTGCAGATAAGTATATTTAGAGTAGATTGATTTTGCTGAAGGTTGTGCATAACAGCAGAAATTAGAATTTCCATTTAAGCCAGGCTGCCTACGCTCTCCATCTGATAGGCATATATCTATACTAAACCACTGGCTTACTGTGAATATAACAACACTGAAATGTGTGGTGAAAGCACCTGTATTGGATTTGTGTATCAAGGTATCAGGTTTATCCACACCCAGCAATTAAATACCACACAGCCACTAGCTTGCCTCCCCCCACCCAGGTGGGATAGAGAAGAGAATATAAAAAACCCAAAACACATGGTTTGAGATAAAAACAGTTTAACAGGACAGAAAAGGAAGAGGAAATAACAAGAATAGTAAAGATAATAATAACAAAACCAACAGCAACAACAGTAACACTAACATGATAAAGGGATATACAAAGGAAGTGATGCATGATGCAACAATTGGTCACCACCTGGTGATTGATAGCTTGTCCTCGAACAGAGATTCTTGCCCTCTGGTACCCTACATTTTTATATACTGAGCATGACCCTATATGGTAGGGAATATCTTTTTGGCCAGTCTGGGTCAGCTGTCCTGGCTGTCCCCCTTCCCAATGTCCTTTTGCATGAAACAGAGCTTTTGTATTTTGAGGCTGTATTTTGACAGCTAATGTATTGTGTTTGTGTGCCAAAGATTTGGTAGCAGGAAGGCTGAGGGTGTGGCCTTCTGTGAGAAAGTGCTAGAAGCCTCACCTGTGTCTGACAGAGCCAATGTCAGCCAGCACCAAGATGGACCCACCACTGGCCAAAACTGAGCAAATCAGCGACAGTTGTAACACCTCTGTACACGTATGTTGTGTAACAACAGTAGCAGCTTGGAGAGAAGATAGAGAATATATGAGAGGAACAACTCTGCAGACACCAAGGTTAGTGGAGAAGGAGGGGGAGGAGGTGGTCCAGGTGCCAGAGCAGAGATTCCCTGGCCACCCATGGTGCACACCATGGTAAGCAGACTGTGCCCCTGCAGCCATGGAGGTCAACTAAGAGCAGACATCCATCTGCAGTCCATGCCAGGGCAGGTAGATGCCCAAAGGAGGCTGTGGCCTTTTGGAAACCCACACTGAAACAGACTCCTTGGTCCTGTGGACCCATGGAGGGAGAAGGTCACACTGGAGCAGGTTTGTTGGTAGGATTTGTGATCTCATGGAGACCCACACTGGAGCAGTCTGCTCCTGAAGGACTACACCCTGTGGGAGCATCCCACACTGGAGCAATTTCTGAACAACTTCCGCCCACGGGAATGACCCACATTGGAAAAGTTCATGGAGAACTGTCTCCCCATGACAGTGACCCCACACTGGAGCAGGAGAGAAGTGTGATGAGTCCTCCCTGCTCTGAGGAAGAAAGAGAAGCAGCAACAACACGTGATGAACCGACTACAGCCCCCACCCTCCGTCCCGCTGCACTGTTGTGTGGGAAAAATGTAAAGAAAATGAGGAGTGAATTTGAGCCCGGAAAGAAGGGAGAGGTGGGGGGAAGGTGGTTTTAGATTTAGTTTTATTTCTCATTATCCTGCTCCGATTTTATTGATAACAAATTGAACTAATTTTCCTGAGTTTAATCTGGTTTTGGTAACTGATCTCTCCCTGTCTTTAACTCACAAGGTTTTCTTTATATTTTCCCTCCCTTATTCAAATGAGAAGGGAAGTGATAGAGAAGCTTTGGTGGGCACCTGGTGTCTAGCCAAGGTCAACCCACCACAACACCTCCCTGGGAAGCTAGAATGTCAAGAATGTATTTATCCTCCAGAACAGCAACTACATCAGAGCGTACAGCCAGCACAGCCATGTCAATCTCGTACCAGTTTTTATCACATCATGACTCGTGTTTCTACGTAATAACTTGCTTTTATTGACATTCAGTAACCTAGATGCAAGAAAGGATGTTTCTAAAAAGTGAAAAAATACTTAATGTAGAAATGAGCATGCAGGTGTTTAAAATTACTATTTTTACATGCCATGTTTTTAAAACAACTATTACAGGAGCTCACTGGAAATTAAAAATGAAAGTGAGACCAAATACACTATTGTTGCTATAATGCTGTAATTAAGAATAAAAAGAAAGGAAAAAAAAATCCCAAGAACTTCTAATGTAACTTGGGATTTTAGAGAAATTCCAAAGGATTTATGTTTGAATATATGTAACTTGAAGTTTCTCCTCTGAGAATGTAATGTAGAACCACACAGATATGTGTCAATAGTGTTTAAGCAAAGTAAATTAATTTTAGTAAGTAATAATCTTTCTGTATTTTAGCTAGACTCAAATAGGACCTTCTACTTTCTTCCGAGGTTCATTTGTTGCAACATCAAATTTTCAGAAGCCCTAAGAAAGCATAATTGGGGAAGTCAACGAACTCTTGAAATAAATATTTGATGGAAAAGTGTATTGATTGTTAGTGTAATAATCCTTCAGTAGTTAGGACACCAAAACAAACCAGTGTTCTTGCTCTTCATTAATTTATCCCTTAAGTGTGACACAGAAAGTAAACAGTTTCAATCTAAGACCTTAATAGTTGCTATATTCTGGTTGTGGGAGTGTTCAGCTAGCAGGTAAAAGAGTGAAGCTAGCTCCTTTTAGCAAAAGACAGAAATTTCACTCGCCTCAGTATTTAGGCAATTGTCCCCATGTACATCCCTAAAAATTCATGAACTCAATGCTGTGGCTGATTAAACTTGTATGAATAGAACATTTATTTGTTTCTCTGTTCTTTAAGATACAACCATTAATTAAAAGTGAAGGAGTTAGTAATTAGTTAGTAATTAGTCAATTATTAAGCTTCAAAGGGTAAGGAGAAAATACACAATCAGTTCAGCTTGGTAACTTCAGGCAGAGTAGTGGAAAAAACTTCCTCCACCATTTGCTGCAAAGGTGAGTCAGCACCCAGAAAAATTACCAGCACAAATTTAAGCAGCTGGAGACTTCACATGCAAGGCGGGACAACAGTTTTGTGAACAGCAATATTGACTATTTTTGGTGTTTGAAGAGATTCTTGATGCCTAAATCCCTATGATGATTGTAGTCCTTAAGGTTTTATCCAGAAAACTTGTATAATAGTATTAGTAATTCAAAAAGAATTCACAAAACCTTGTGAGGCTTAATTAGCAATTACTTGAAGAATGTTTTGAAGCTTTAAAATGCTGTATCGTTATTAGCATCATGATAATAATTAGTCAAAAACAAAATATGATTCCTCCTTTTATTCTGAAGACTTAATTCCATGATCGTTTATTGCAACAATTAATCAATTATTTTAAAGTCTTTAAGACAAGCTAGGTGAGATGTCGATTTACTGAATTTATTCTTCTGAAGGAAAGTTTATAAAGGGTAAGAGAAGTGCTGTAAGTAAAAGTTTATCCTAAAATCATAAAGAAAAGATAAATATTAAAACTTCATTATATTTAAGACAATAAGGAAATCTGTAGACTCATCAAGAAAGACCCTCAGAAATAACTAAAAAATCCCAAAGCAAAACAAACAAATAAAAAACATTGAAGGGAAACTTTCCTCCCTAAGATGCTGAAAAAGATGTACTATATGCTTTTCTCAATCTTTATTTGTTGTTGTTGTTGATGTACAGAGCTGAATTCGACATCAAGCTCACTACTTCCATGCACAGAACAGCCACATTAATAGTTTGAAAGTGTTGCTTCCCTCCACAACACAAGCTCTGAGCTGAACCCTGCAGCCAAACCCCCCAAGGTAGAGCAATCCACTCAAGGCCCTGACAGGCAATTCCATACCTGGTTTAAGCACTTATGAACGCTTTTCCATACAGCAGCTTCCAAAGAGCCAAAACTTAGGTCCGTGAATGAAATGGAAATTGCAGCACAGTACGACATGTAGCTGACCCAGATAGTTGTGTGAGCTCTTGGAGAGTGTGCAAAGATGCCCCAAAAAGTAACTGCAGATATTCCTTAAATCAAGTTACTGAATGGAGTTTAATAAGACAAAAAGTAAATCTTCAAAGTGTGAACGCTGAGACTAAGACAGCAAGAAATTTCCATTAAGTAAGCATTAACATTTTTAATTAGAAGAACTTTTCCCTTAAGAAAGGAGAAGAACTGTTTGCTGGGAGTTAAATTCTACTTCAAGCTCTTACTTGCCCTCTGTACTCTACATGGATGCTTCTACATCAGCATTTTAGATCAAATCGCAGAACTTCCAGGCATCCCCACTTCCTTACACCTCCAACTCTACACATCCTACAGTGCTTTTGAAGTCAACCACTTTCATTTCACATAAAAATAAACTGTAAGAAACTCTCCATGAGCACAGCTCATGAACTCTGACTACAGATGACTACTCAGTGCATGAAACCAAGCTAGAACTGATCCAAAGAAAATTCTGAAATGTGCATAATGTGGGTTCTTGGTATTCTGCACCATTTCACTTTACAAATCCATTTCTATCACTTTGTGTTATAAGGTAATAAGCTATAAATAACTTTTAACACATTCTTTGGATGTTCTGTTTCTCAGTATCCATATAAAATAGAAGAATAATATCTTCCTTACAAGGACATTGTTTTTATAATGTATTTGTAAGGTAATCTGTGATTTTAGGATGCATTTTTTATTCAGAAAATATTTTCCTCCAAAACTTATGTGAATAAGTCATATTCTTTGAGCTTGTGCAGTTTAATTTTTTTAAGATGTTTTAGCTTTGAACTTTCCAACCATAATCTATAAATACCATTAGCTGTACGGTTTCGTTCTCTATTTAAATATTCCTTCAGTACTGTATAAGAAGCTTAGAAAAAATATTTCAGCAAGTATGTTTAGTCTTCATTTGATTTTCTTAGTCTATAAAATATAGGTCAAACTTAATTAAATCAATGGAGAATGAATGTTATTTTGAGAAATAGTAAAGCAAAAAGAAGTAAACCCAAATCTCAGTTCTGATATTTAGTATTGTAAAAGTTAGTTGGTCATATAACACTGAATCTATAACACTCTCATCCACAATCAGCCTGTCTCAGAAATTTCATATTTTTTTGTTCTATGACTCCTTCTCTCTGTTTGCTTGTTATGGTAAGATTTCTTTTTCCTTAAGTGTTTTACATCTCCCCAGTCACCCTATTTCCTTAATATGCTACATGCTTTCTGAACAGTGTTCAACAGTGCACATCATGAATATACACCAATGAAATTGTCATCGTCAGAAAGATCCAAATCTTCGCAATATTTTTCCTCAATAAAAATACTCTGATTCTGAAAAACTGTCTTGAAAGGAAAGACTTAATCAGTCCAGGCTCACAATAAGAACAAAATATCTTAAAAAAAACAGGTGAATCAAACTGAAATGCTTGTTTGTTTGGTTTGGTTTGGTTTGGTTTGTCTTCCAGAGCCATTTATGACACAACTACTTAATGAAGAAATTCCTGATTTTATCAAGTTGAGGATACATGAAGTCAAGTTCATTGAGTAGATTTACTCAGTTGACCTCAGTGGTAATATAATTATGGGGTTATGTGGTGCTATGGCTGAATTGTTAGTTTAGTGAGACTTTACTAATGCAACCACACTTCTTCCTTATATACTTGGCATTTACTGTGTAATAGTGTATCACACCAGTAAGCATCCAGGACAAAGGAGCTCAGTTACAGGTTATGGATATCTGTGCCAAGAACATAAACATTCTCTTAGGGGCTTGCTAATGTTGCATGTGAATGTCTACACCACTAGACAACTATTGACTGTTTGAATTGATGGGATTCCTTGACTTTGTCTCTGTAGAAATGATAACGGACCAAGACCATTGTGTGGCACTATAGCCAAATGGGAAAATGATGCCGACATCACCAATCTAGTGAACACTGACATGACTGGATTTTCAACAAAGTAGCCACCACTTTGTTTTAAAACATACCTGAAAAAGAAGCTCTTTCTTTGGGCTAGAAATTAAAAAAAAAAAAAAACCAAAAAACAAACAAACAAACAAAAAACCACAACAAAACAAAACAAACAAAAAAACCACTTACCTAGAAGGTGAAAGATTAGGTTTGAATTCCTCTTTATTTTGTATTGTTAAAACTTCTTTTTCCCAAGAAAGCATTTTAACTAATATTTTAACATTTTAAGATATGTAAAGTACATGAATACACAATCAATTTATGGAAGCAAGACCTCTGTTCAGAAAGGAAGCCAGTACCCTATGAAAGAGTTATTTTCCTTCTAAGACACTCAAAACTATAAAATTCTTGTCTTTTTGACTTAGGACTGTTTAATACAACAAATAAATTCAAGCTACACTATTAGGAGCTAAGAATATTGCCTCACCTGTGGACATGAGCTATCAAAATGGAAGGGAATATTTCCTTTACAAATTTGACTCAGTAGTAGCAATAATGACTTGAATGAGAAGGAATATTAAGTTTCCAGATAGCACAAAATGAGTACAAGCTCTAAGTGCATGGGGAAACTGAGTTAGAATTAAAATTGATTTTGAAAAATATGAGAAGAGCTGCATGCAAGAACTTACTTAGGAATAAACATCTCTTCATATTTTAGATAGGTTATAGCTGTCTAATATGAATTCCACTGAAAAAATCAAGAAAAAAATTGCATCCAATAGCAAGGATGGAGAAAAGTTCCCCATCCAGTAGCAAGGACTGGTAGCAATGCTGTCTAGCAGGGTGAATGTATACGCGAGAATGAAATGTATGTTAGTGTAGAGTAATGCTGAGTAAAGAAAGTAAACAATATCATTGTCTAACTCTAAAACCAAATCAAAAGATTTTTCAGAGATTATTTAATTTAAAATGTATATTACAGTCTTAGACTATAGAGATAGATAGTTTAAATTTGCCTAAATCAGCTTTAGCAACGTTTGCTGGCTGGATGACATTTGCCATATACAATCACTACAAGAAATCCTTATAATCTTATTCTTAGATTCTGACTGATACATTTTAAAAAATCATTTTGAATGAAGTAATATTAGTGTTATCTCGGTCTTTAATTAAATGAATGGATAGATCCCTTCCTTACTACTTGAATTATAACAACAAAATCTTCCAATTAAAATAAATATATAGATACAAAGTGATACAACTCCCCAGATAAGGAATTCTAATGCATTCCAGCTACAAGGAACTTGAACTTTCTTTAACACTTAATTAGGAGATTCTTATTAAACATTCACAATGGCAGACGTATTAGGCTCAACATGCATTTCCCCAGGTTCTTTTTTAATTTGTAATAACATAATAATAGATAGAGAACACAGGGCAAGATGTTGTATTCAAAGGGGAGAACAAATTAGCCCTAAAAAGGCAATTATTATTACTATATGTCTGTCATATTGGTGTCCTTTCTTTTCGTGTGATTAAGTGACTTTCAACATTGATGGTCTCTTACTTTCTTATAAAAATTTCTTTAGACTGAATATACAATCAGTATTCTGATAGTTTAATTGGACTGATACTTGGTTTTCTTCTTTTACTTTGGATTCTTTAGAAATATTAATTATAAAATATTTAACAAAGTGTTTTATATTGTCAAAATTATTCTCAGCATCTGTCGTCTTTCAAGTCTGAAATAATTTTGTACTTTGCACAATGGTAATATTTAGTAATTAAATTATTAAAAAAACAACCAAACCAAAAAACAAAACACACACCACCACCACCCCCCCTGAACACTTCTACCCATCCAGTTTTGACACACCTTTTCCTTCTATTTGATAAATCTGAACATCAAAAAATAGAAATGTTTGAGGCAAAATAGGTAATATTCTCCTCTCTAAATTTATTACTTCTATCAAATTTGTGGTTTAATTTAATTTGGCTTTTAAACCTTAAATAATAATTTAGAATTATATATACTGATCATCTTTCCAAGGTACAGTGAAATACTAACAATTGCTTACAGTGTGTAATAAACACCACCCTGCATAATTTGAAAGTAATTACCTATGTTTGAGCAAAGAAGTGCAATGCTTTCCTCTTTTATTTTGGTTGAAAGTGTAAGATAGAAGTCATCCTTGTAGCAAAGTAAGTAGTTTAGTTAAGCATTTTAGAAGGCTAGGTGAGATTATCCAACCATTAAACTAGACAGAGGAGTAAGAATGAGGAAAGTTAGCCCTTTACATCATGATCACAGTCAGATTGCGGTTGCTGGCTGTAGGGTAAAAAAAAAACCCAAACTCTTCCATCTATTCTTGATAAATATTTCCTGTTGATCAGCTGTGGTGTGTTTGACCTTGGCTGGATGCCAGGTGCACACAAAAGCCACTTTATCACTCCCCCTCCTCAGCTGGACAGTGGAAGATAATGATGACCAAAGTCTACCAGGTCAAGATAAGGACTGGGAGAGTTCACTCGTCGATTACCACCACAGGCAAACAGACTTGACTCAGGGAAATTGATTTATTTTATCATCAATCAAATCAGAGTAGTGTAATGGGAAATAAACCCAAATCTTACAACTCCTTTCCCACACCCTTCCATTCTTCCTGGGTTTAACTTCACTCCCAGCTTCTCTACCAACTCTCCCTGAGTGGCACAAAGGGGTGAGGAATAGGGGTTGTGGTCAGTTCATTGCACATTGTCTCTGCCACTCCTTCTACCTCAGAGGAAGGACTCATCCCTGCTGCAGTAGGAGGTCCCTCCTACAGGAAACAGTCCTCCATGATCTTCTCCAAGGTAGGTCCTTCCCATTGGCTGAAGTTCTTCATGAACTGTTACAGTGTGGGGCAATTCCACAGTGACTTCAGGAACAGACTGCTCCAGGGTGTTGTTTTGTCCACAGGGACACAGGTCTTTGAATTATAGTGTTATAATAACTACTGCCTCAATTACCATGAGAAGTCTCTCCTTCCTCTGTAGCTGAGCTTCTAGTTGAAAAGCTTGGTTTTTGTTTTTGTTTTTTTGTTTGTTTGTTTTTTTCCTGCATGTATTCTCTGCATGTTGTTTACTCAGATTAAGACACATTAATTTTTCTAAAGATTTATTTTCTGAAAGGGCTGATGATCTGCTGTTTGTTGCTACATGTAGAAGTACTGATGGACCAGGTGGTACTAATTTTACTTCAATCTTCAGAATATACATCTTAACCTTCTGAAATTTGTTGGAATAGGGAAGCTGAAAATTAAAATGGAGTGATCTTTTTCTCTGTCTGGATTAAAGGATTGATTAAGGTACTCTATAAAAGATTTATTTTTTTTTTAAAGGAAGATAAATATCTTCAAAGGAACAGTAAAATAATCAGTGCTGACAATCTCCAATTTGGAGTAAATCAGGTTGTTTCTTTGAGCTGGAAATGACATGAATTTATTAAGAGATTTTTGTTTCAAATTTTTCTAGCAGTGAAATTTAAATTGTAAATTCGTCATTCACACATATATTGAACTCATGTTGCCATTGGACTAGTAAAAATACATTAATCAGAGAGGCAAACAAGTGGACAATGAAAGTTTTAATTAAAATGACTCCATGGGTCATTGTCATTTAGGTGTATGTGGGTGTGCTGGGTTCAGTCAGGAAATGGTTAACTCCCTTTACTGTGGTTACTAAGAAGTTGCTAAGAAAAACATTGATAAGGCCTCAGCTGGTGCTGGGGATGGCCTGTACTGAACTCAAGGTCTTTTGTCCGCTTTGGATACTGTAGCTGACCCAGACTAACCAAGGAAGTATTTCATTCCATAGTACGTCATGTTCCAGTTCTCTTGGGCGGGGAAGGGGTCCGGTAGCCATTACTCTTCCATTCTCTGTCTCTCCCTTACTCCCTTGCTTGTCTCTCCGGGCACTTGCTAACCCTCCTGCATTAGCTGCTTTGTTAACTCCTGTGCTGGCTCATTCGTGTGGGAGCTGGTGGATTGTTTTGAGTTTTCTGGCCATGTTATTAGTGATAGGGTTCGCTCGGAATCTGCTGCGTTAGCTCCCGGGCTCCAGCCTTCAGGCTGCGGCTCTCGGGCTGCGATTGCTCTCGGGCTGTGGTTCTCGGGCTCTCTGGGTCTGATTTTCATCCCTCAACATCTGGGTGTGCATTGTTCAGTGGATGGTGGGAAATTGTATCATATTGTATATACTGTATTAATGTTTTATTTTCTACTCTTTTAATTATTTATTATTAGTAGTAAACAGTTCCTATCAATTTTACGAGCTTTCTCATTTCTTTTTCCTCCGATTCTTCCCCTCCACTGGAGAAGGGGAGGGGGATTTGTGAGAGCAGCTTCATGGTATTTTGCTAGCTGGAGTTAAACCACAACTGTGGGGTTACAAATGGATAAATCACAACATCCACTAGAGAATACCAGCAGCAAGAAACTCTGGATAGGTTATTATTGGATACTATGAAGTGAAGTTCAACTGAACTTGGTGGAAAAATAAAGAGTTATCTGAGGACATATTTGCTTTACCATCAATGGTACCTTTAGATGCAATAACTCATGTGCATTCATTTGGCTCAAAGCAGCTAGACAACACTTCAGCTGAGGTCTGACCTTGGTGCCTGATGCTTTGTGGTGCTTAAAATGTTTCAGGTTTCATCTACAAAATGTGTAGGAGGAATTCATGTCATCATCATCAGTACAGGAACAAAGCAGAACTTACTAGTGCTGAAGGAGCCAGATTTATTTCACAAATATCAAGGTGCTCAACTCAAGTCAGCTTTGTGCTGTTGTCGTGGTTTAGCCTTATCTGGCAATTAAGTACCATCAGACACTCTATCGCCTCCAAAGCCTACCCCCACGCCAACAGGTGAGGAAGGTTTAGTGGGAAAAAAACAAGAGAAGCTCATAAAAAGTTGAGATAAGAACTATTTATTAATATTTATTAAACTTATAGTGATATCAACAATACTACTAGTAATAAGTAATTAAACAACAGAAAATAGAACATGATACATTATCTCACCACCTGTGGACCAACACAGCCAGATTCCAAAACAGCAACCCAAATCCAAGCAGAGACGAAAATATAACTGCGAGCCCAAAACCAGAGAAAAAAGCTGCCAACCCAGAGCTGGGAGCAGAGAACAGGGAGAAAAACATTCAAAACCCCCTCCACTCAATCTAACTAAAGAATCTCCTTCTCGGACAAAAGCCCACCACAAAGTGAACAAAGGGAGCTATCAGCAAAGCTATCTGCTAGCCTCAAAAGCCTAAACTTTTTGTGCTTAAACTAAATCCTTTTTGTGCTTTGCAAACTGGCCACTGAGCTTGATGTATCATGGAATGAAACTACATCCTGTGGGATGAAACCAGATCCATTGGCCACTGTGGGCTGGCCAGCTCTCTGCAGGAGACAGGCTTGTTCTCATCTGAAACCAGCACAAAAGTCCACTTTGTTGTGTGCTGCCACACATGCAGCTAAATTGCATCTCTGGTATATTTCTTCAGGATATTTGAATTCATAGAAACATATCAAAAGAAATTTATTTTGGATTTGTTTTTGTTTTTTAGTTTTCTTCATCTACATAGCAATACCATAATAATTTAATAACAGAAATTTTGGCATGATTTTTTCAATATACTCCACATTCAATTGTATTTCAGAGTAACAAATTCCTTAAAATAATGTATTGGGTTGAGCTTGGCTGGATGCCAGGTGCTGCTCACCAAGACATTCTATCACTCCACTCCTCAGCAGGACAGGGGAAGAGGGAGAAAACAAGATGGATAAAACTCACTGGTCAAGATAAAGACAGTTTAATAAAGCAAAAGCAAAGGCTGCATGTGGACATAAAAGAAAATGAGAGATTTATTCTCTACCTCCCAGCAGCAGGCAATGTCCAACCACTTCCTGGGAAGCTGTCCTATCTATATCCCCTACCAAGATCTTGCCCACCTTCCAGACTACTGCTGAGGGAGCAATGTTAGATAGACAGCTTTGATGCTGTGCAAGCACTGCTCAGCAGTATCTGAAACTGATGTGTTGTCAACACCTTTCTAGCTACCAATACAAAGCACAATACTGAGAGCTGCTATAGGAAAATTAATGTCATCTCAGCCAGACCCAATACAAACCAATATTCAGTTCCACCGACGGGTGTTACTGAAGAGACAGGAGGAATATTCTGCTAGCTTGATGACATAGTGATGAAAATATTGATTATTTTAAAAGAATATAATTAATTTATTTTCTATTATTATTACCTTATATAGCTTGTTTCCCTTACCATCTCCCTTATGTGCTTATACATCTATTGCTACACATCAGTTCTTTGTGATTTAGATAAAGAATCTTACAGGATTTAATGCAGATGCTTATTTGTAGTGTCTTTGAGGACTGTTTCTCTGAACAATACAGCAAGAGAAAAAATTATGTATTTGAGATTTTGTCTTAAGTTTGTGTTCTGCACAAATAATTCTCCCCTCCTTGCTACTTATCCAAAGTATTTATTTGCCTTTAAAATACATTCTGATTTTAAAGAGAACTTGTTAAAAAGGAAAGTGTGAGAAAATGCCTTTAGCTTACCTAACCCAGGCTGGGAAACTAAATCACTAAACCAATGTCTATTCAATTAAATAAACAGTATTTGAAGTCATAGGCATATTACAGTGTACTATTAAATAGTTGAGGTGTTAATGGATTTTACTTTACTATGCAGAACATACTAGCAATGACAGAATTTTCTGTGACCTCAGGAATATTTCCTTTCTGGCAGATGTAATGAGTTCAACTGTATGTTACACACATACTAAAAGTTCAGACACTCTTAACTGGAGATAGATAAACCCAGTACCTCTCTCCTTTCATTAAAGCGTATTGTCATGGTTTTTAAAGTCCTTGAGAAAAATCAGGTGGCTACAGGCTTAATTTTTCTTGGCTTGAATCTTTTCATCTTGCATCAAGAGTGGTGTACCCTTCAGTATAGCATTGCTGTAACCTTCATACTGCTTAATACTGATACTATTTATGATTGTCTGTTCTATCTATATCTATATGATAACAATGTTCTGAAACACTGCCACCTCATGCTGCTTTATGCAGAAGGAAATATAGTTAATATAGACCTAGTAGATTTGTTCCATTGGGGTCCTATTTACATATGATTTTCTTTCCAATGTTTCTTTTAAAATTTGGATTAATTCAAAATATCAAAGTCAAAACACTTGGTTTCTTCCACTTCACTCAGTAGTCAGAGTGAAAAAAATAGCAAGTTTAGTAAAAAATGGGTTATGGCTTGCTTGGAAATTTCCATGAACCAAATTAAATGTATTCATCACTGTTGACTATAACTAGCACACTGAGAGTATGGTGGATTTCTGGGGATCAGCTGCCTTTAGTCACGATATCTGAAAGGTCTTCCATTCTCTAGGGACTCATGGTCATGAATCAGCCCATAAAGTTGGGATATAATCACTCATGTACAAAGACCAAGCATCAACATCTTTTCTTAAATGGCTACATGAGACACCATCGTTCCTCCAGCAGTCAAGGTTTATCATGGCTGGGACAAGTACACGAGAAAGAACCAATTCACTGCCTCTTTCTGACACTGATGCAAATTCTTCAGTCTCCTTCAAGACAACTTCAGCCTACATGACGTAAAATATTACGAGGCACTGTTATCCTCAATGTACCCATTATGACTCTTGCACTTAAAAAAAAAAAAAAAGGACATGAAAGACAGAGAAGCAATTGACTATGACTAGAGGTTAGAGCATCCACTTAGGAAGGAAAAATTTTGAGTGTCTGTTCTTGCCCCAGGCATGGAAGTTGAATTTTACATTATAAACACCAGGAATAAAATGGAAAAAAAAAAAAATTCAGCCCACCCTCATAAGTAGTTGCCTTAACTATAAGGGTTATACATAAAATCATACATTGTTTCTCTCTTTCCTGTTAGACCTCAATTCTTTGTTTGCACAGCAGCTGGAATTTTTATTATGTCACTTTCTCTCCACTGTCATTAACATGATATCTATAATGATATAATTTTGACCTTCCTCAAGAAGAAGGAAATTAATTCTATTTCCAGGCAATTGATCTCATCAGAGCTATATCCCTACTTGGGAAAAAGAAGGAAGAATCACATCCTTTTGGGGTAAATTTGTGTCTTTGTTGTGAGTTGAACTTCACTGAAGGTCACATGCCTCACAAGTCACTCTATCACTACCCCTTCTCAGCAGGACAGGAGGGAGAAAATATGATGAAAGGCTTGTATCTCAAAATAAAGATAGGGAGAGCACTCAGCAAGTATTGTCACTTGCAAAACAGACTCCGCTTGGGGAAAAAAATATTTACTTTGTCATCAGTCAAATCAGAGTAAAAAGAGAACTAAATCTAAATCTTAAAACACCTTCCCTCCACCCCTCCCTTCTTTCTGGGCTCAACTTCACTCACACTTTGCTCTGTCTCCTCCCCCCAAGTGGCACAGCTGGACGGAGAAGGGGGCTGCTGGTCAGGTCATCACAGATTTCTGTCACACCTTCCTCTTCAGGGGGAGGACTCCTCATACTCTTCCCCTGCTCCAGTGTGGTCCAACCCATGGGAGACTGTTCTCCATGAACTTCTCTGACATGACTCCCTGCCACAGGCTACAGTTCATTAACTGCTCCAGCGTGGGTCCCTTCCAAAGGGTGCAGTCCTTCAGGAGCAGACTGCTCCAGCATGGGTCCCCTGTGAGGTCACAAGTCCTGCCAGAAAACCTGTTCCAGTGTGTGCTCCTCTCTCCATGGGTCCCCAGGACCTGCCAGGAGCATGGTCCAGCACAAGCTTCCCAGGGGGTCACAGTCTTCTTCAAGTATCCACCTGCTCCAGCGTGGGGTCCTCCATGGGCTGCAGGTGGGCCTCTGCTCTTCTTTGACCTCCATGGCTGCAGAGGCACACCTGGCTTCACCATGGTCTTCACCATGGGCTGATGGGGAACCTATGCTCTGGGACCTGGAGCACCTCCTCCCGCTCCATCTCCAATGACCTTGGCTTCTGCAGAGTTCTCTCTCTTACATCTTACTCTCTGTCAGAAAAAGTCTCCTCTCCCATTTCCACCCTTCTTTGAAACATGTTATCACAGAGGTATTCTAACTGCTGCTGATGGGCTTGGCCTGTGGCCAGCAGCAGGTCTGTCTTAGAGCAGGCTGGCATTGGCTCTATCAGAAAGGGGAGGCTTCTAGCAACTTTTCACAAAAGGTCTGTAGTCCCCCTGCTACCAAAACCTTGCCACACAAACCCAATACAGTCTTGCAGAAATGTGGCAGTTGCCATGTGTGTAGTATCTAAACGAATACATGTTCATAATATATGGCAAAAATGGAGTCAAAAAATATCTGAAGTATGAATTGAAACAGGTCTTGTCACAAACAAGAGCTAAAAAGCTTTTAAGCTTTGTATTAAGTGAAGCACTGTTCATGTTTCCAGAAATGGACTTTCAGCCACCTCTAACGTAAAAATCTCACTTGACTTGAGAAATCTATTGTGAAGATTTTTTTTCGGCTGAATTAATCAGACTTATATGTAGGCTCCTTTTATATTCAGTAGAAGGAAATAAACAGTTTTAAAGTAGTATTCATTGCATCCTCAGGTACACATCTAATATAGTTCATGTAATTCTCTGTCTAAAAACACATTTTTTTCAGTTCACTATAAAAGAAACTTAGGGAGAGTACCTCAAATGTCTTATTGATGATATATTTGCATTATGTGATGAATACTACTTTAAGTGCCTGCATGGTTAGAAACAAAGAATAGTAATTAAAAACAAAGAAAAGTGTCTTATTTATTCACTTCTTTATGTTTTCTCCAAGAACACCCATGAGCCAGGATAAAAACCCAAAAACCTTTTCTCAGGCAGAAGATGCAGAAATTACAACTGACAATAAAAATTCTAAAGGAAATTTCATAAACACAGAGATGAGTTGAACCTCTAGAAATCAAAGTCTTTATTGACATTCAGTTCACTGGACTGGATCACCTTTATTGGATCTCACCTTACGGTGAGAAGCAGATGTAACAGTGGGACATGAGCAGAAGCAAGTAGTGAATCCACCTAGCTATCTAAGATTCAGAGTGGGGGGAAGAGCATGGCTAGAAGGCATTTTGTGGTTTGTGATTTGCTCTTTTATTAATTCTTGACAGGGGTACTTTTTCTTCCTTATAATTCTAAACATTTCAGTGTTCTCAGAATCAGTATGTACTGACAGGTAATTGTGATGTCATTAGCTTTCTGATGAACGAGAAAGCAGTTAAAGCCAGAAAAGCTATGTCTACTATTTTTGCAGGGCAGTGACAGTTCCTTGGAGCTTTGTGGAATTAGATGGTTGTTTTACAACAGAAGAGGAAACTTGGATACCTCTTCTGAATATTTACTTAAATCTCATGGTCTTACCCTGCCTTTTATTTATCAGATGAAGCAAAGGTGGTCAGACATGTTGTTTCCTTGGTACATTTTTTGGAAATTTTACGGCAATAGAATCTCAAGAACTCATGTGGTTAAGATCCAGATTTTTTAGGGGCTTGTTGCTCTCCAGCAATTCATCACATCATAGAATGATGTAACAATTATTCAAAAACAGCAGTGTCCTCAGTGTTAAGACCTAAAAGGTTATGCCTTAACTTTCTCAGATGATGATTCTCACCAAAATACAGTTTATAGCATTAAAAGATCTGACCATCAATCTTGCAGAAACCTGTTTCTCAGTATAAGGCAGTATCAAAATCCTGATTACAGTACTTCTGTCTGCAGACACTTCTGCAGACTGAAGTTATATTTTCAGCTCTCACTGGATCTGAAGGGAAAACCTCTGCACTCAGCCTATTGCCTCTCCAGCCATACAACCAACCACCCTCATCTAACAGCACTGTAGAATTTCACTTTTGATTTATAATTATGTAAGAAACCACTTTGAACCTAACATAAATAATCCTGTTAGTACAGCAAATTGTACATAATTCAATGGATGAATGTCTTAACCTTTATTTTATAACGTATTTTTACATGCATTTTTGTAGAGCAGACTGGTAAAACATATATTGTGATTCCTGGTGGCTCTGCTTTATACCAGAGTGACTCACAGCAGTTCCAGGTTGTGTGTCACTGATTTAAATCAACCAGATTTTTATTTATCATGGTGCTTCTCAGCTTTCCTCACAACAATAATAAAAATGCACTTAACACTCTTCATAGATGGTCAAGTTTTCAACTAGGATTACTTGACAGGAAAAAAAAAAAAGCAACGTGAAAAAGACCTACAACATTTTCATTGTCTAGAATAGGAAAAACTGTTATATGTAGTACATATAACGTAAACTGTGAAGACAAATGTGCTATCACGTATCAAATTTAAATTTTCTTTTTTAATATGCTGACAGTGTCCTTGATATAATTTATTCCATATTGACAATGAGAAAATCAAAGCAAATATCTGCAGAAGAAAATTATTTAAATGATACTCCTATAATCTTCAGGTATGGGAGTGTTTAATTACTTAGAATAATTCAGCAGGTGACAAAACCAAAGTTCCATCTATTTACATGGTCTACTAACTATCCATAAGGATCCTTTTAAGTAAATATTTTTAATGCAGTTTAAGATTTGAGAGAATTCTTGAATTTTAATAGCTATTATCTTTATGAATGTCACATAAAAGATGTGGGAAGATTTTGTTGGTATTTTTAGTAGCAAATATCTACATAGAATATGCAAACAAAAAGTAAGGTGGAGAAAGTAGAATGGAAAATGTTCAGGATACAAAATAAAAGGATTTGGTTCTGAAACCCCCCTCTACAAAAAGTCATTGAGTCAAAGGACTCACCCAAATATAGACAGGGTTTGGACTGCATCTGGACAAGGTTTCCATGTCCCTTCTGTAATCCAAACCTTTTTATATTAAATCAGAGAAGGCAATTCCAATAGAACAGTGACTCTAATGTTTATGGCATTTTTCACAGAATATTAAAATTGTAATTTGCTTTCTTATGTTCTGTGATTCCTACTAGATTTTCTACTTCAAAGGTTAAAAAAAAAAAGTGCATGAATTATGATCTTAAGGCCTGATTTTCAAATGTTCTTGATTATGAAAACCCATTTTGATAAACATATAATCAAATTATCTTTGAAGAGCATTGTTTCATTTGATTTCTCTTACAAAAACCATATTTTCTAGAGAATATTCAAGCTAAGTTGGACTTCTAGATGGATAGCACAGATGATCAGTGTTAAACACTATCCCAATTAAGAAAATCTAATACCTTTTTTTTTAATTCCACTAACACTTCAAGGTGCAAGGTAATTTCTAAAATTAATAGGGGATATAAAGGTCAGAAAAATGTGGATGACAGATTGTCCTCCACCTATCTACTGAAAAATTCTCTTCATTCTTCTGTAGCTGGTTAAATTTTACCTACTTACTGCAACACGAAAGGAAGGCAACTTTTCCTACAATATGTTGTTTCCTATATAATGAGCCAAACTCATTCTAGCTAAATGTACATATTTAACTAAGATGTCGGAGCTAGGAGAACTTCCATTCTATACATTTTGCCTTCTCTGAGTTAGAGGGCAGACACAGATCACAATCAATATTTCTTAGGAAATGTTTTATTGTTATTAATAAGTTATTATCAGTAGCAACAAGATTTTGTTATTAATAACATGACTATTAGCAAAACACATACACTTATTCACTTAAATTTCATTCACACATGCATTCACACATAGTTATCTACCTGGGTCTCAGTCTCCATTTCCAACAGTAGACTCAAAACCAAAGAGTGACTGGCACACCAGTGCCTTCTATACAAGTGTTTACAAAGTTCCTCAGAGTTCTATTTCATCATGTGTATTTATAACCCTACAGGCTTCATCTGCATTCAGCAGCCCTGACCTTCTGGGTGCAGCATGAGTTACATAACCTGCCATCACTGCACTGGTTGTGTGGTCAGCAGCCTCTTGGTCTCCTGAGACTATCCATTCCTGCAGAATCAGCAGCTCTCCTGAGCTTATAAATCTTATGGAAACTTTCAAATACTGCTCTCTCAACACATAGCCCTCACTTAATCTTCTGGGCTTTGGCAATATTTTTTTTTCAAAGCTATGGACGTGCTGTAGTAGCCATTTACGCAAAAGCACATAAAAGAGACAATCTGACAGTCAAAGACAGTGGATGAAGAAAGGTATGCATATAGTGAAATCAAGTCCCCCTGAAGTTTTGTCACCCTCTCAGAACACCTCTTCATTTTGTTATATAAATTATATACATTGTTTATGTAAGGAGTCAATACCACTCTGATTCCTGACTCAGATGCCCCAGTTGTATTTCCATAGTTGGATGGGATGGGCACTGGGTAGTTCATGATACCAAATTGCATGAGGCCTACTCTGTCTGGGATTAAAAATTTGTTTGTTCTCTATCTATCCCAAATAGTCACCAAGGCTTAAAATTAAAGTTATAACTTCAAGGCAGTCATAACCAAAATCAAAGCAATACTTTTTTACATTTCCTGACCTTCTGTTATATTTGGATTCTACAATGTTTCTTAATCATTATAAGGCCCATCCGCTATAAAACTGAAACTTTTATCATACAATTTTAATAAAAATGCAAGTCAAGCAAGTGCATAAAAGTTAATGTTATCTGTTCAGCACATAAAAAGCAGAAAATGTCAAACATTAATAATGACCATTTATGAAATTACAAGATCATTTCTCTATGGCATTCTAAATTTTCACAGAATGTTCCAGCTACAGTGAGGTCTTTTATATGAGAACAATGGAAGTTACTGATCCTAACATCATTCCCTACACAGTCCCACTCAAATGAAAAGCATTTTGCTAGCAGTGCTATGTGCACATACGTTCCTTTACAAGAAATCTTGGGAATATCTGGAAAACATAAAGGTTGAAAAGTGATCATAGAAACTTCCATATTCATACAGTGTCTACTTAACTCACCAAACCTCTTATACCATCAACAAAAATTTCTAAAAATATTCTTTTGTGAATGCAGAGAATATCCAAGGTGTTTTGAAACAATTTTGATTTGTGATCTTCACAGGTATTAGATATCAGACATTTAGAAAGAACAATCTCATAGGAGTGATTTATCCATGGCAAAGATTTTTGTAAATTCTTATGTACAAAAGTGGTGTCTGATATGAATCAATGTTTGAAATAGATAAGATGGATTTCAAACATTGTCCAAGTTTCAGTAATCCTACATTTAAAATCTGTTCTTTTAGAATCATAGAAACTTTTAGGTTGGAAAAGACTTTCAAGATTTAGTTCAACAATTAATAACCATTTCTAAACTCCTAGGATACTTCACCTGCAAGTCAGCCAGTCAAAGCTCAAACTGCAATGTAGCATTCAAGCATCTGCTTAATTTTAAGCAGGAATTAATAGTTCACTTGAATTTATTGTATCATTCTTCTTCTTGGATGTAGGTGTGTACTTAAATATGTTACTGAATTAAGGCCAAGGTCAATATCTGGTTGCCTCAGACCAATAAGTCTTTAAACAACCTTAAAAATAGCATGCCACAGATCTAGAGGCTGATCAATACACACTAGACTGAGTGGCTGGAGTCAGGGCTGGGAGATGAAGTTACCGAACAATAACTAATTAAACAGCTGTGCCCCATTGGGTACTAAAATGTTAATTGAAGCAGAACTAATACAAGTGTGAGATAAAATAACCCTGGAGTTAGACAGATCAACCACAGAGACAAAATCACTTTAAATAGGATCTCTCTCATCTACCTAGGAAAGCTTCTTGTTATTAATTATTTATTGAACTTATATGCCCAACCACCAAGGAGGATAACATAACTTCTATAGAGCTGACATCTGCTCATTCAGAATTCAAAGCACTTCATCAAATAGTTATATCAACAGCATCATGATGAAAAGGAGTGTTTGAAGGCCACAAAGGGAATCCAAGAAGCTGCTTCTGCATATAAGGATACAGGAAATTCGGAGGAGTTTAACATGATGTGTTATACTATGGTCCCTTGAGGTTATGATTTTTTCAACTATGTACTATACCAACCAGTGTATTACATACAGTTGTCTAATACTGATGTTAGTATTTGTTTTGAAACTTTTCTTTAAAGATTTTTACAGCATTCATTTAACTGTTGAGAAATGATGTGAGATTCTCTTCTGAAAACTATAACATACCACATAACAAACATTTTGTCTATCATTCACTGGCATGAGATTAAGCTGGACAGAAGCCTGTGATTCTCAAGTTTCTTGCTGAAATATATGGGAAAAAAATGATGCGAAAACCAGATTTTGACATTTCTCAAAACACATGATGGTATGAAGAAAACAAAGAGAAAAAATAAGTTTTATTGTTTCATTTTAATACCCTGTCCATCATTGTCAAATTGAATACACCCAAAGAGCAACTTAACAATAAAAAAGGACAATTACTAATAAATTATAAAACATACAGGAAGCCAGTGGGGATGAAGAAAATATTTCCAGATCCTGGTACATGAAAGATAATAACAAGCGAAATATAAATTTGAAAATTTGCAACCAATCTGTTAATAAAGTAGAGAGTAAAGACACTTCTACTTTCAGATCCAATGTTTTATACTACCTTGAAAATAGCAAAAGACATTATCTCATTGAATATGACCTAGTTAATACTTCTTGTGTATATCTTTGAAAGTTACAGTCATTTTGGTGGAGCCAAAATTTGACTCTGAAACTATTTTAAAAATCACATTCTGCTAGGACCTGCTTTAGTTATATTGTTCTTAAGAAGGTGGGTGGAATAAGATATACCTCATAATCAAACCAAAGTTAAAATAGAAATTGCTTGCAGACAAATAAGCTGAGGTTCTTAAAAATTAAGAAAAACAACCCAAACCAAACCAGAAAAAGATAAGAAATACTGTATACTCCCTTTACGAAACTCCAATGTCAGCTGAACATATCAGTCCTAGTTCTGAATATAAATTTATGTTCAGATTAATTCTTTACATGTATGAACTCCCATTATTAGAACATACCTTTCAGTTGACCTCAACAGAAGGCCTTAACTACGCCTTGCTCAGATGAACGAGAAAGATACATCTGGTCTCTGATCAACTTCACTTACAGGTAAATTAGAATAAATTTGGAAACAGAAAGATTTACCAGCAGTTTCAGAACCAAAATATGCTTCTTTCACTTGTCTTAGGAGACAGTATGTTCTGTATTCTAATGACAGAATTTTAGGGGACTATAACTTAAAAAAATAAAATTCAGGTTATGATACTATATACATTTGAAATTGATATCAACTGGGTAGAATAAAGACAGAGTAAAGAAGTACCGCTCTAAGACCAGATAGACGCCGATCTAAAGTCTCATTGCTGCAAAAAAAAGTGATCCTAATTTATTTCTCTCTTCTGCCTAATGAACTCTTCTCCTGTCCTCAACACCAGTGGAGATTAAAAATAAGAGAATATATTAATGAATTACTATAATGGAAAGTCTTGTTTTCACAAGGACTGCAAAATGGAAAAAAAAATGCAGCACAAAAGATACTAGAAATATATAATCAAAAGACAATCCAAACATTATTATTAGAGCAAACAATGAGTGATTACAGCTTCTATAAGTAGATGTCATAGAAAATTGTATGTTTAGATGTCTTTTTTTGTTCAGGTATTAAGGTCAAAGTATATTTTCTTTTTGTCACCTCATTCACAAATATGGTATACAAAAAAAACCCCAGTTACTTGCTGTATATTTACTAGGTGGACATTGTAGAAATATGTTGAGTCTTATAGTACAGTGGAATTTGTCCATCAAAAGTAACTAATAAATGTAGAGTACAAAGAACATAATCTAAAATCTGTCTAATAGTGATAATTAGTTATGATTGATATAGGGGAAAAAGAAGATACATGCGTAGCAAGGAGGAAATGTGGTAAGGCCAAAGGGATAGGCTATGATGTCAATGCACTTCTATTTTTAGTACATATACATGCATCAAGATGCTTTTTAAAAATTAAGATCTCATTTAGAATTAAAAGTGTATTCACTTTTGGTTTTGAAAGTATGTGAGTGAAACATATATGGTGGTTTGAAAATAGAAGACAGACTATTTGAACTGCTGCCGAGAGCAATGAATGTTTTCTGTTCTACCAGTGAAATGTTTATTGCATTCAGATGAAGTGCCTACACATAAACATCTGTGCTCCTGAATTGTAACAATTAAAACAAAACACAGTTATTGCAAGAAATATTATGATCTGAATGAAGGGGAACACATCATAATGTTTCATCTATGTATCTTCCACTTTCCATAAAACAACAGCCAGTCTACACTGTATATAGAAGAAATATCCAAAGAAAAAGAAACTAAGAGGGGAAAAAAGTGTTTCAGAGAATAATTATATAGGCTATATACTGACATTCTAGGCTATTGTATATTTTCCTAACTAAAAATGATACTTCAAAGCTCAATGGATGGAAGAACTTAGATATGTGTGATACCAAAATCATCATAACTGCTTGTACATACAGCTACTTGATAGCTTCTCCACTGTAGTTGCTTTGGTTTTTTAGCCATCTCTTTCCGATAGTGCTGAATCTCTATCTGCAGATTTAATGAAGTGATTCTAGTCCCACCAGTAGTGCCATTGGTTCAGTGGTCTTTCTTTAAAATATTACATGAATGAAAACTATACAACACTGTTTTCCCCTCCTATCTTAATTCATGATGGAGATGAATCCAGCCCCACCCACCCTACGCTATTAAAAGCCCTTGTTCAAGGTACCCCTAGCAAGTATCTCAGTAGTGCTACGCTGCATTCAGCATGTCTTCTAAGACTATACCTTGACTGAGCCTCGTACAAAGTCAGTTGAGGACATGGCTACATATTTGATTACATTCTTTATTCATTTGTCAAAACCTGTGCAATTAAAACATATCTGGGACATGAAAAGACTAGGCTTGCATTCTCCTTTTTTCTGATTTATAGTTGAGATGTCTCATAGTTGAATAGAGGCAGAAATCTCCAGCTGGCCTAGATTTAGCTGCTTGAGAATGAAAAGTGGTGGAACATCTGCCCTATCTGCTCCTTTTCATTTTCTGCTTTTTGACTAAGGCAGCCTGTGGGGTTGTGAAAACCTATTTTAGTTAACTACCTATGTCCTCCATGGCAACTTGTCACTAATTCTCAGTCATTAACTGACAAGCAGAACAGTTGAAAACTAGGACCTCCAGTCCTTCAACAAACTGAAGTCCCCTGGTACCTTTCACTTTATACAGTGTGATTATAAGTCGAAGGAAATCTTTAATATCATACTGTATACATCAAATGTACTCTATTTCTGATCATGATCAATAACATGCATTATCTTGTAAAATACAGACAACACCTTTCCCAAAGAGCTTGCAAAATAAGCAGTAAATGCAGAAAAGGCAACATGCACCAAAGCCCTCAGGTTTAATGAGGAATAAGTAGCAATAGGAAAATACAATACTTTTCACATGGGCCTTTTTCTGAGTTCTCACCTCTGCAAATGTTTTCCCAACAATCTTAAACCCTTCCTAGACCCAGCATTGCCTTCCTCCACTTTTGTTTCCAAACTATTTACACCATCCTGTGAGGATTCAGAAATATTATATTTCCAATCTATTTATTAAAAAATAAACAACCAAATTCAAAATCCAAATATTGAAAAAAATTAATCAACTGCTTCCAAACCAGCTACAGAACATGAATATGATTTGTTAATTACTCTAAAAAAACAAACCTAACAATATTTTAATTGGCTGTCAGCATCTCTTAAATTATTTGTTATAAATTATTTACTTCATAATCCAAACCAACAGCTTCCCCATATCCAATTTATGAACAACACCTGAGTCTTGCCCAGGGTCCTGAGTTAGTAATCTCTGCTAAGGACTGAATTAGGGTGTAATATACATTTTTTCCTTCAAAAATGAGAAATAATGAGGCACTGGTGGAGAATATATAACTAAACTTACTGCAACAGCAGAAAATGGAGCAATGATGCTGCTTGTATATCTACAGAATTTGATACTGTAAATAAAATGTCATTTGTTTTCCTAAAGGCTCTGTGAAAACTAGCAGGAAAATAATGAGTGATATTTATAGTGACCTCTTCCAGTGTTCCCTCTGAATTAAGTTTTTTTTATTGTTCCATCTTACAGAGGTCAGATCACATTAATCTTATTATCATGGATAATGCTACTAACATCAGTAGTGAATTGAATGAATGAGGGGTGAGTTGTACTATCACAGGGATATTAGGAGAAGTTTTCCCAAATAAAATTTAACTTATGGTATCTCATGTTATATAACATAGATTTCCGTTGTTAAACATAATAGATTTTCTATTAGAAAATTATATCTCTAAAATATGATAATAGAAATCCAAAAAGAACACAGATTTTTTCTTTTATTTCCTTTTACTGCAAAGATTTTCCTTCTCTGATTTAACTGTAGCAAGTCATTTCATGTGTAAACCAGAAACAGGCAAAAAAAGATTTTATTTCATTTTCCTTTACTCTTCAGAATTATTGAGTTTAAAATAAATTAGAAGGAATTGGCTTTTTCTTTCTGTCACTAGCTTTTTCAGAATCCTTTACTTTTGGTTGCCGTTAAGTTTGGTTGGGGTTTTTTTAGATCCTTTGTTTTAGATCTTTCATTTCATTTCCTAGAATAATGATATCTATATTTCTATATTTTGAGGGAGAGACTAGATCATTTTTATTTGAAAGACATATTGTATGTCAGCATTCCAAAATTCAGTTTGCTGTGCACTCTCAGTTTGTATTCTCTAAGACTTTTCACAGACGTTTTCTGTAATGTGCTATATTCCTGTAGATTTTTAAAAATAATTAACTACAAAATTTTCAGAGTCAAAATATACTGGACAGAATTCTTCACGAAGCAATTGCATGCAGTCAAGTGTAAACTAATCAATCAGTATAGACATCTAGTCTAAGGAAGTTTTACTGCTGTGGCTTCAGTGGGAAATTGACTTTAGTCCAGAGATTGCCACCCAGCAAAACATATATTTTTGGGAAAAAAACCCAAACTTATTTCCATTCTTGCATTTTCCTTTTGGGAACAACTTTCTTGCCCATTCTCCAAAGGAGTCAACTCGATTGCCATATATTGTCCCAGAGTTTTCTCACTTTTCCTTGTTTGAATATCTCCCCAGTCACACCACAGAGGTAGTAAGTGAGCAGCTGCATGGTGCTTAGTTGCCAGCTGGGGTTAAACTACAGCAATTCCTCGCCTTGCAACTGTTCTCAAATAAATTAATTGTGCAGGGGTTGTACAGGGAAAATTGTACCCTAGTCACTCAGAGACTTTTAGAAAGAGTAATAAATCCAGTAGAGGAATAGATATCTGTTAATGATGGCTAGTGTTGAACCGGCTTGTTTGTTACAGTAATTTGTTTTTCTGGAAAGTCTACTTTATGTTACTATATGTGGATCAAAACAACATAGGAAAAGACAAGTTAATGAAATGTAAGAAGTTGTGCTGTACTTATTCAGAAAGAGAGAATGAAATTCTTTTAAAAGTCTGTAAAATGATGCTATCTAGGTGTTTCAGATGTTTCATACTAAATTTTGAAATTGCTTAAAAAGAACTAAAAATCAACTCATGACTCACCTTTAACTGTCATTTTATCTGCTTTATATCGCCTGCCAGAGTGACTGAGATAAAAGTGCTGTATTTCTGAGAAGGATTAGATCACACCGACACAAAGGTGTTTCTAAACACATATGTCATGATGGTAGATGGGATCCCTTACAGAGAGTGACTCATGCTGCAAGAATGACAGCTTCGCTTTGCACATTGCATATTAATATATATAAAAATATTACATTCATATATATATATAATACATGTATGGTAAAAAATGATTTGTCTCTTGTTCTTACAGGACCACCAGCAGTGCATCATCGAAAAAGAGGAGGAGGGAGGAGAGAGAAGGGGAAGGGTGGGGGATGAGAAGAGGGAGGAAGAAAAGGAAAAAAAAAAAGTAGCATAAATAGAAAAATTGCGTGATTCAGGCAAATCATATGCTGCAGAACAAACAGATTTTTTTCAAGCTTCATTATAAAGACGTTTCAATGTCCATTCAATATAATATGTGCCAAGAATAAAGGGAGAAAAAAAAAAAAAATCCAAACAGGACGAGATATGTATACAATATATACCATATAGTATATACCATACTGTAACATGTTAGAAACAGCAAAAATAAAGGCTGTATCTCAAAAAGCAAGGAAAAGGCTTGAAAAATATGAAAACAATATCCTGAATATTTAATTTAAGAAATTTTCTAAAGAACAGTAAAATAGTAGAGACACATGTTAACTCACATGGTAACAGACATGCTAATTCCCATCTTAATGATTTAAAAATGTTTTCCACCTCTGTGAAAAAGTGCCTGCAAATTTATTGATGTTTCATACTTGTCTTTATATCTAATGTCATGCTCTAGCCTTATAAAATTATATTGTTGCAAAACTTCCCTACAAAATATTTTTCATTCTACCCAATCATAATTTTGTGTCAAGATATGCAGTTAAAAATCTAATTCCTTCCTAATTATTTTAACATTGGACTGCCTATTTAACATTGTAGATTACATATAATTAAATCTAAAGACTTAGGATCTTCAAAGTACAAAGATCTCTTCCTGTCCTTAACTCCAGTCTACTATTAATTTTATATTTAACATAAGATGAAAAGAAAAAAAATGAAAATAAGAAAAAAAAAAAGAAAATGAGCTCAGAAATTGAGTGTGTAATAATAAAGCATAATAGCCCAAGATTCCGTTTCTATCGAATACATTATCACAATTTACAAACATCTTATATGCCAGAGAATAATAGAAGCTACATAAAAGGTTCTGAAAGTACACTAACAGATTCAATAATCTCCACAATAGGTCACAGGAGAAGAATTAGTTTATAGTTTAAGATTGTTGCGAGTGAGAGGTTTAGGCTGCTTAAAAATTACTGTCAAAGATATTATAGAGAAAAAATATTTTTAAATGGATTTGTGAAAAACATAAGCTAACAGAATTCAATGGCAAGGTCGACTCTATTACTTATTAAACATAGAAAAAGCATACAAAAGTGGAATCAAATTAGCATTGGGTTAAAATGATTTACACATGGATCAGCAGAAAAGATTTACACGGGATCAGGAAAATCCAGTCAGAATCTGGTTGATGTGATTTACATAGGGATTAGGGAAAGAAGGTGAGGGACACTCTCCCATTGAGTCATGAGGTACAGAGTGGAACCCCTTGCTTTCTCAACTCCTAGTCCCACACATGTTCAACAGTTTATGTCTAAAAGGGTCAGCTACAAGAAGTTCAGTATGGTGATTTAACATTCAATTTTGTGTTTTGTATAACTTTTGAATAACAGTCATCTAAGATGGAATACAACAATTTAAAGTTCATTAACTCTTTTAAGACAAATAATTATTCATTAATCAACACAACTTACTTAAAGACTTAGTTCTTAAGATCAAATTGCATCCACACACAGAGATACAGACATAGATACATATATACAAAAGTATACCTCTTAAAGGTTTCCCTTGAGTTTAGTGAAAATACTCCCACTGGATGCCTTTGTGTCTCTCAATGGGAGAAGGACTGAGCCTCAAGGAGAAGGGTATCAGCCCAGGTCCCACCACCAATCTTCAACAATGGTCCTTCAATTTCGCAAACTTGAGAGGTTGCTAGATCTAAGTGGGATCCCACTCAGAGGGAGATGCTGAACACAGTCTGCTGCTGTCCAGGAGAACTCAAAGGGCCTTGCCTAGAACTGTTGTTTATAGCGCTGCAAGGTGAGTGACTTTAGGTCTCAGTAAATTTCCATCCGGACCACAATCCGGGTAGTAAGTACTGAAATTCTCAGAATTACAGTCACACTGCTATTGATTTACTCGTTATAATATGCTCCAGGGCTGTCAGAGGATAATTAATTATTTCCTTCTCATCCCTCACCATGCCCAGGTGTTGTGGTTTAGTCCAGCTAGCAAAATACCATGAAGCTGGTCTCACAAATTCCCCCTCCCCTCCTCCAGTGGAGGGGAAGAAGAGGAAAAAAAATAAGGAAGCTCGTAAAATTGAGATAGGAACTATTTACTAATAAATCGATATATACAGATATTACTAATAATACATTTTATTTTCCACTATTTTAATTATTTATGATACAATATGATACAATTTCTCACCATCCACTGACGAATGCACACCCAGATGTTGAGTGATGAAAATCAGACCCAGAGAGCCCGAGAACCACAGCCCAAGAGCCGCAGCCCGAAGGCCGGAGCCTGGGAGCCTACGCAGCAGATTCTGAGCAAATCCTATCAGTGATAGCATGGCCATGAACTCTAAACAACCCACCAACTCCCACACAAACAAGCCAGCACAGGAGTTAGCAAAGCAGCTAACACAGGAGGGTTAGCAAGTGCCCATGAGTAGATAAGCAAGGGAGTAAAGGAGTGAGAGTAATGGCTACCAGACCCCCTCCCCGCCCAAGACCCAGATCACGAGGTACTATGGAATGAAACACTTCCTTGGTCAGTTTGGGTTAGCTATCTGGACTGTGTCCTCTACGCAGCTTGTGAGATAGCTACCGTATCAGAAACGGAGAAAGACCTTGAATCCAGTATAGGCCCTCCCCAGCACCAGCTGAGGCCTTATCAGTATTTTCTCTTAGCATGCAGAAACATAGCTCCCTAGTAAACACAGTAAAGGGAGTTAACCCTTTCCTGACTGAACCCAACACACCACGCAACTGAATTCCTGGTACAGTCAATACCATACCCTCACCATAGCAATGCAAGAGTGCATAGTACAGGCAAGGGACACTTCACCAAAGTTGTCGCATAAAGACCAAAGCTTGATGAGAATTTCTAAGGCCACAGAGCAGTCCAGGAGCAGGAGGAGGGGGAAAAATGCACCACCACAAAGATTAATAGCCAGAATTCTAAAAGAACTATAATTCCCTGATAGTTGTAAATGTATAAAATATACTTTTCCCTTAATCTTGATTCCTATGTTTCCAATCCTACTAATAGAATAGATATAGTTTAGTTGTGAAATCCAATTCTACACAGTGTATTCTACACTGATAAGTGCTGGACCAATGGCTATAAAATCTAAGTTCTTCAAGGAATCCTTGTAACCTCTGTACCTATTGTACTATGCCTTTGTTCCATGTCAAGGAAAATTGTTAACCAGGAAAAACACACCTGTGCACATGTGTACACACTCTTCAGTGAAGAAAATATGTTAATGATCTCCTTCTGAACAAATCACCTCTCTACTTCAAGTATAAATATTGTGTTCCTAATGTAAAGGAACTTTGTAACCTTTATATTACTCCAATCGAGCATTGCTATGCTAGCAAAGCCATATTTGACTGCTTACTTGCCCATTCTTGTCGTTGTCACCTACAATCATTTTCACTTTTTCTAAAAGCCCTTTTATTCTTCATAGAATGACTTTCCTGAACTGGCCCTTGAAGATGCTTCAAACCTCTGTGTCAACCCCACTGATGCACAAGGTCAAGAAATACTTTACAAAGTTCATAATATTTAGATAACAAGTGTTAGCATAAATATTTCTATGTGATCTACTTCTGATTTCCTTTCTCTTACATATTCTAACATTTTCTTTACTGCTTTTGGATTGGGCAGGGATTCAATATTATTAGAAACATGTAATCAATAGAATCAACAGAGGCAGTAAGTCTTAGACTTAAATCCAAATAGTGTATGTAAAGGATACCCTGAAATGTAAACTGAGCATCTTAGACCAAAGAAATGTAATACTTTATTTATTTATTCTCCTGGAAGTTTTCAGGATGAGGCAACTGAAGACAGATAGGGAAATACATGAATCTGGTGGTCTAATTTTAAGATTCCAAACCATAAAGCAAATAAAAAATATGTGCCTTAAATCTAGATGGACATATGTATGATATAACATAATAATCCATCTAATAACATTAGCATGTCTGCATTTTGAATACTGTCACAACTCTTGGTTGTTCCTTGCAGCTTTGGACTGCAGTCATAGGAGGAACATTTCATACTTATCTTCTCCATATTATATATATTATCACATTACAATGATCACTGTAACATTATCAATTTTTTGCCTCTGATCTCTAGAAACTGTACAGTCATCTTCACTGTAAATCCATTATGAAGGAGATTTGATTTGATTTGATTTGGTTTTATATTTTGTTTTATTTTATTTTATTTAAGGGGAGATAACATGACTTGTTCCAGTCTCTGAATTTTCTTGTGCATTGAAGATATTGTTATGTACTAGTCTTTGAAGAGCAAAATAAACAAGAACTCCAAAAGACATTTAACACCTTGGTAAGAGGAATTCAAATCACAAGTACAGAATTCTCTATGACAAAATGGACTCCTCTGAGACGATGAGTGTCTCTATTACAATAGATTCTGAGGGCTCTCCAGGCATCATGATTCGGATTACCATGATTTGCATGCTGACTGCATTTCCCTGTTGAAAACATATATGAAAATCCTTTTATTATTTGATTCTTTTCCTGGACAATCCTCTTATGCCACTTTTAGTTTTTATAAACCATTTGTCTTTACTTCATAATCTTCTTAATGCTCTTTATATTTTGTTTTATGTCATGGGATGTTGTTTTTCCCCCACTGATATCTTCTGTTACTTTCTTAGTTACCTATATGAGTCTTTTGTCCTGTCTTCCATTATTTTTGAGTAGTGTTATATACTAATTTCAGAAATATTTAGATTTACTTCCTTAACTTTTCAATCCTTGTTCCTTTTCTAAAATGAGCTCAAAATTACAACGCTGGAGGTTTGAATTTCTCTTTTCTGGATGTGGATATAACATTGGTAGGAGAGTTACAGTTTGCTCCATTAACTGAAGATGTCCTCCATATTTTACATACCTAACAACTTGTATTGTATTCTATAATTCACTCCTTAAAGCTTTTATTTATTTCTAAAGAAAAAAGATATTATACAGAGTGATGAGAAGCTCTCTACCCTGATTTCTGTTCATTTTTGTTTTCTTTCAGAAGATGAGTATCTAACAACCATATAATTATGCCAACAAAAATTTTCATATGTTGTCTTTATTCCTAAAAAAGTCATTTATATCACTCCCTAAGAAAACATTAATATATTGTTCCTAACTTAGGGACACTGAGATGTAAAATTTTGACTTTTGTTCCTGTTTGAAATCAAGCTAAATGCTGATGTTCTGGTCCCTTCTTCAGTACTAATCAACACGGTCTCGTTGTTACAGAAGCCTCTGTGCTTGAATCTGCCACTGTCTTCTTGTATGACCTTAGTTAGTCTTGTGTAATGAGACACCTAAGTGACAATGGAGTACACAATTTTAGTACTAGGTTTCTGGTTTAAATTAATTCCATGCTAGTTGTGACTAAAAGTCATTATCATCTGACAGCTGTTCTGTGTGTTAGTCTCTATGAAGAATGAGTTATGGGTTTTTGTCTATCCACAGTAGCTGAAAGTGAAAAGGCATCTCTGTCTTTGAACCTCCAACACCAAATAGCATATTTTGGTGTTGTAAGAGCATCAAATTTGAGTTCTCCCTCCTTCCATTGAAGCGATCCAACTGTTATCTGACAACAACACTTTTTACTCAGAGGACATATGACACCATCCCCATGATGCCTCTCACTGTAAATGTCTTAAAAATAATTTTAAAATGCATTGCATTAGTCCGAAGACTTAACAGGTTGAGCAAAATATTTTGTTTGGATTAATAGATCTGAGAGAATTTACTCATAAAAGGACATGTAGTGAAATGTTAATGCTTGTTTAAGAAAGTAATATTTTAAAGTCCCAAGTGGTTTGATTAAAATCTAATTTTTGCATTCATAAAGAAACTGCTACCGCAGTAAAATTTTATGTGGTGAAGAACATGTCAATTTCTGTGTTCAAATCTCCTGCAAAACGTGCTGATTTTATTTAATGTCATTTTACTAGCCTTTGATTCCCTGCTTTATCCTCATTTTCTCCAGGCTGTTACTGCTGAATCCAGCAAATGGTCACCTTCATCTGTCTTAGTCTATATTTTGCACCAGTTAGTCTATATTTTGCTTCACTCCATAATACATCAAGCTGAATAGGTGGTGCCAACCCGGTGCCCGCGGCACTGCAGGACCAGAGGGGAGGGGTGGGGATAGGGACGGAAAGGGTTACAGTTGGGCACGACCCAGAAGGGAGAAGGGTCCAACAGGGCTTCCGGCCAGGGGCGGAGGGCTTCTTTGTTGTTGGGACCTCATAGCAGTGCTGGGTGCTCCATGCAAAGAGAGCATCTTTTGTCAGACAGATTGATCTAGGAGTTGCGGTTTCAAAGGTTTTTTTCTTTTGCTCTCCCTGCTCTTGGCTCTGGGACTGATTCAGGGGAGGGGGATTGCTTCCTTCATTTGATTTCTTTCCCTTTCTGGGGGTTTTTGGATTTATTTTCCTGCCTTGCCCAGAATCTGGCTGTGTCCATCCACATGTGGTGAGATCCTGTATAATTTGTTCTACTTTTTTTTCTGTTCCTTAAATCACTTATTAGCATTAGCATTGTTAGTAGCTCCCTAAGTTTCATTTATATAATTAAATAGTTCTTATCTTAACTCCTATGGGCTTTTCCTTGTTTTTCCTCCGACCCTTCCTCACTGGGCTTGGGGTGGGTGGGTGGGTGGGTGGAGTGGTAGAGTGACTTGTGCTAAAACCACAACGTGATCTTTAACATTATTGGTTTTAGGCAAACACCATCCAGATATTTTTCTGTATTCAGTCTGAAGACTTACTATTTACGCTCACATTCTTATCAATGCTTGCTATCAAGGTCATTTGTCATGAGTGGGCCATGCAGATGCCCCCATATCATGGGGTCTGTATATAAAATTTGTTTAGATGGTAACTAACTCAATCTTCCTCTACTACAGTCAAAGACACTCCACAGACTGTCTCTAAACTCTGTGACCAGTGATCAGACCTTTCCAGTAAATATTATGGAAAGATACTGAATACCCTAACCTTTTCCTTGTCCTTTGTCACAAGCTCCCCTTACTCACCAAGCACCAGGCCCATGTTTTCCCTGTCCTTGTTCCTATCCATGTATTTAAGGAAACCCCTTCACACCCCTCCATACTTTCAGCTTCAGTTGAAGTTTGGCTTTCCTAACTCCATCCGTGACAGCTCAGACAATGTCACTATATTCCTCCTAAGTAACTAATACCTTATTCTTCCTTCTCTGTACTGTGTTTGAGCTTATTCAGGGGTTCCCTGTGCACCTGTGCTGGCCTTTTTGAGGCCTGCTCACCTTTTTGCACAGTGGAATGTACAATCCTTGTGCTTTGAAAAGTTATCCTTGAAGATCAACCAACTCTCCTGGGATCCTCTGCCCTTTAAGGAAGTTATCCTTAACTTCCTTAGTTAAGTAGATCCTTAATAAAGTGATTATTAAGGTAGATCCCTCAATAAAGTGAAATCTGCTCTCCAGAAATCTCAGGCTGCAATTCTACTATTCATCTTACTTGTTTCTCTCAACATTTTAAACTTCAGAATCTCATACTCACTGCAGCCAATTTTGTCCTTGACCTTTCCATCCCAATCTGTTCTTATATTTATTTGTGAGTAGCAAAACATCACAACACCATCACTGACAATGGTGTTTCCACTTTCTTTAAGAAGTATTCCACTTTTTCTTGCTCAGTTTCTAGCAGACACCTAGAACAATACAATTCTTGTTGGTCTCTCCTCTGATCCTGGTCTCTAAGTTCTCGACTGCCTTCAGACCCTTTGGAAAGAGAAAATGCATTGAAGCTGTACCTTTGCATAGAGTATAACAACTCCTCATCTTCTCTGTCTGTAATTTCTAAAAAGCTTGCATATATCCATTTCAACATACTTGTTAGCAGCCTACCCTACCATTTATCTGTGATCCCAATGGGATGAAAGCTCTGAACACACACACACACACACACACACACACACACACACACACACACAGACTTCTAATTCCTCCTGTTTGTTTTCCATACTGTATATTGCATGCAGGCTTGAAAGATGGGTGCCCATTCACACTGATCTCTTAGAAATGTGGCATCTACCATATCATACCATTTTCTGGCTACTTTCTTACTGCCTTTGGTACATTAATTTCTCTTCAGTATTTCGTCACTCTCTTTTCACAGACCTGGTATAAAACTCTCCTAAGTTAGTTATTGATTCATTAGCTGGGCTATTGCCCTGCATTGTGAGATAGATCCTGTCTCTCTTTTGCTCTTCTTACTACTCAGTAAAGGGTCCCATGATTATTTATCATAGCCTGGCCTGGAAGATGTACATTACTAAATAGAAGTAATTCTATACCCAGCACTTAAGGCTAGCTCCTCTACATCAAACTAGTTCTATACAGCACTTTAAAACTTTGCTTGACAAAAGTGTCGTGCAACCCAGCACTTATCTTGAGTATTCTCTGGGCTCATGCAGTGTCTGTAAAGTTTGAAGGAATGACTATCTTTTGAGCACACTTTTCCTCTTCAGTGCATGAAGTAGGTTTGAAGTTGTACTTTTCAAAATGTCTGACGTGTATGGACTATGCTGTTGCTCACCATAAAGGTGTTTTTAGAAGATGGCACTGACAGTGTATTCTCTGTGCCCTGAAGAGGTCTGTTAACATCTTATCAGGCAGAATTTTCTTCCCCTCAGCTATGCTTGCATGAATATTGACCTGGACACAAGGTTATCATCTGCCAGATAAGTTCCATATTTTCCTAAATGTGATATGTTAGGTCATTCTACTAAGTTACTTGAACACTGCAGATGTGAAAGAAAAGTATCAGATTTAGAAGTCTGAGATAAATGAATTGTGTTGTAGGTATGCTGATATGAATTTATCTTTTCTTTAGAAATGTTGTAGTGACCTTGTTTGCTGATTAAAAAAGAAAATAATGTGGGTTTTTTTCATAAGACTGCTTTCTACAACTATTTTTGATTCATGAGAAGACACAAGATCAAACTCCAGTAGTACTACAATTGGTGTTACACAATAAGGTTTGATGTGATTTTGAAACCACAAAGCAATACAATTAAGAATTATGTATAAGTATTCACCATAATGTCTAAAAAAATCAGTCATTATAAGGCAAAAAGATGTTAAAAATTGCATTAATGATGCAAATACAATAATGCACAAAGTACGTGTATAGGGAGATATATTTTTAGAGTCCATGAAGTGATATTTCTGAAGATCATGTAATGTTGGGGTTTTTTTTGTCATGCTACTTTCAGATAAACAGTTAACAATCTTGATTTTGCAATAAAGAAACTCAGCCCTATTAATTGTTTTCAGCTGTAATAGAACTGTGTCTTTCTGTGACAATTCCATTTTGTATAAATCAGAATGAAAGCCAAGAAAGGTAAAAATTGTTAATTAGTTCCCATAAATAGTACAATACATTCTTATTCTTTGAACACTAGTTTTTAGATATTGTTATTTTTCATTTAAAAAGCTATCTATTTGGCTAATGTTTTGCTTGTCATACGGCTCTGCTTCTCTATATAAATCCCACAGTATTTTCCTGATTTATGGAAGCTTCACTACAGACCCCAGCTAACTGTCTCCTGACACGTTTGCGAGCTACATTCAAGTACAAACTGAACTCCCTTGCAAGTCAATGAGAGTTCTGCACAAAATTTTAGAGGTGTAATGTAACTCAAAGGTCACTTTTCTTTAAGGAATAATAGCTTACTAGGAGAGTTTAACAAACTGAGCAGGGCTTTCAAGCAGACAAAGCTTGAGGCAGGAATCAGTAGGCTCTAACAATCAATATTTCTGACAGAGTGTGGGGTGTGTTTTGCTATTTCCAGAAGCACACTTTGAACTGATCATATTGAACCCTGGATTCCATAAAAGGCCTGAAAGTAGAAATAAACTCCACTTATATGTAATCTTTTATGACATCAGCAGTCCTTGTCTTTATTTTATCATGTCAACTTCCCTACTACTTGTATAATGGCACAATTAAGAATATGCATTTATATATGTAACTTTTTCCTGATGAAGCAAAAATGTAGGAAATAAATATTTTCCATACTTCAAACAAAATACTAGAAGATTCATTTATTGATTTAATGAAAATAATATATTATAATGTCTGATACCACAAAGAAACTCAAAAAAGGACACTTCAGTGCTGTCATTTATGGTAAGATGTCTGATGAGTTGTACATGAGTTAAGTAAAGCACTCCCATCGGTAGGTGCAAGTCCTTCCTTGGTTTTGATTTAGACTCGTTTAAAATGTTACATACACCAAAATTTAACCCATTTTCCCACAGTTGGGGCTAGATTTGCTGATGTGTACTTTCACAGAATCAGTTTGATCCCTATTTAGATACAAGTAACACATTAACCAGCTTCATGACTTTAATACTTCTGTCTGTATCCAACAATCACAACTACTGGATACCCAATTTCCTATTTATTTCCTTCACAACATTTTTAGACAACAACAGAATATAATTTACCTGGTTTTAAATGCAAAAACTATTTCACTATCACTCACTTCCTACCTGTTACAGGATTTTCTCCTCTCCCATGGAAAAATGTCAGGATGAAGCAAAGGCTGGTGGTTCCCTGGGGTGAGGGTCTGGGTGCAGCAGGGACTCCCCAGGGGTCTGTCAGGGCAGGGCCTGGCAGCCATGGCCTGTCCCACTACCCCATCCAGGATGAGGGCAGCTATGGGGGCACCAAGGCAGACCCAGCCATGGGCATCAGGCACCGCTCTGGGGCCAGACCAAGGCCAGGACAGGACTTGGGCATGTGGGTGGGCACAGCTCAGCATGGCCCATGGCTGGGCAGGGCAGGGCTGTGGGGAGCTGGAGACTAGCTGTGCTGCAGTATTGCTAGGGCAGGGGCTGATGGCCCTGGGGGAGGGATGTGGGGTCATAGGAGGTGAACAGGTTTAGAGGAGGCCTCAGGGTGGCTGAACATGGACAATATGTCCTATCAGTGCCCTCAAGACCCTGACAAAAGTTGTCTCTGCAGGTAATTTCACTCTTTTACTAATTATTTCAATCACAGTCTTAAGTACATAATTTTCTACTTTATTAATTATTAAATTGTGAGGACTTGTGTCAAAGTTGCCCTTCCTTTTTTCATGAAGCTGCCATAAAGGATTTTCTTTTTTTTTTTTTGCTAAATTTAAAACCAGTGTCAGAAATCTGGGAATATATATGATGGCAGGGGTGTGGGAACTAGATGATCCTTAAGGTCCCTTTCAACCTAAACCGTTCTATGATATTATGTATTAAGTTATATGTTCTACATTCTATATTCCACTTCTTGTATGTATTTTGTGTCACACATTGCATATGATGTATCTTTTGTGTTGCCTCTGTTTCCTCTTTCTTTTTTTTTTTTATCGTGCGTCCCCCCTCTGTCATTTTTTATCCTTTCTTAAGTACATTATCCCTGAGGTGCCACAGCGCTGGCTGCAGGTCCCAGCTGTGCTCTGTGGTGGGTCAGTTAGAGGTGGCTGGAGCTGGTTGTGTCCAGCATAGGGCCGTCCCAGCCTCTCCTCACAGGGGCTGCCTCTGCAGCTCCCCCCACCACCAGCTTGCAAAAGACACCCTATACACTGTCTAGAATATTATTCAGATTCCCATCAAAGACCCATTTTAAATTTATATTGTAAACCTTTTTTTGAGAGAATATTAATCCCAACATTTTCTACTGAATTTTAGAATGGAAAGGGAATGTTTATTACCTTTGCTGAATACTAACATTATGCTCGTCATTTTCATATTCACTACCCTTTCTACCTCAAAATATCTTAGAAAACATCACAAAAATACAAAGGGAAATCAGCCTAGCTCTTAGCTGTAGTATGCACATGCAGAAAAAATACCTGACAGTATGTTTAGTAGTAGAGAAGGAATTAAAGCTATCAACAAGACAAAATAATTTAAAAACTGAAGACATGCCAAAGAAGAAAATTAAATAAATAACAAAAAAAAATTAATACTGTTTTTTTTTCCATCTAAAATACCATTTTCCTCTCTACATTGCAAAAACTTTTTCATACTTTTCTTACTGTACGTTATGTCGTCTTTATCTTTCTAAGTCTGAAGACAATACAACCTTTGTTTCCATCCCTGTGTTAGTTTCAGTCATGAAAGAGTTCATTTTCTTCACAGTGTTTGGTATGAAGCTATGTTTTTGGATTTGCCCTGTGAATAGTACTGATCAGGTGGTTTTTAGTTGGTGCTGAGGAGTGCTTCCACCAAATTCAAAGTTTTTCCCAGCTTCTGATACTGCAGCTGCGTTCCCAACTTTCTCACTGCAAGCAGTGTGCGTGGGGACACAGTTCAGACAGCTGACCCAAACTGACCGAAGCAGTATTTCATTCCATAGCATGTCGTGCTCAGTACATAAGCAGGGACTGGGCTGGGGGGGCCAGAACTCTTAAATATTTTGCTCCTTTGCTAACCTTTCACTTGTTAGCTCTTTTTCTAACACCTTCACTGGTTCCTCAGCTCTTTTGTTTGCTGCTTTGCTAACTCATTTGTTTGCTCTCTCATTAGTGAATTGGTGGGTTGATTGTCTTTCCCCTTCGTGCTGTCACTCGTGGGGTTAGCTCAGACTCTGCTATGATCATTTTCAGACTCCCACTCTCTGTCTCTGACTGTCACTGCTCAAGACCTGGCTGTGTATCAGTTGGCATGTGGTGAGCAGGTGTAACATATGTTTTATTTTCTATTATTTTAATTATTATTGTTAGTAGTATTGTTTATATTCATTTATATATATAATATTCACTTATATTCAATTAGTGAATAGTTCTTTTCTCAATTTTATGAGCTTCCTTGTATTTTCCTTCGATTCTCCTGTTGCACTGGAGGAGGGGGGTGAGGTCTGTGAGCAGCTTCATAGTATTTTATTGTTAGTCAAGGTTAAACCATGACAATTCTCTTGTGTAATATAGGATCTTTAGTCTTCCTAAAGACTGGGTAGAACCTAATCCTTCATGTGCAAAGCATTCAACACTATGAATATATGTGTTGAATATATGATCATATGTATCCCACACTATCATCCTCTTCTCTAAATTGGAGAGGCATGAATTTGATGCATGGACTGCTTGGTGGATAAAGAACTGGCTTGAAGGTTGCACTCAGAGAGTTGTGGTCAACAGCTCAATGTCTGAGTGCAAACCAGTGATGAGTGGTATTCCTCAGGGGTCAGTATTGGGACTGGTGATGTTTAACATCTTTGTCGGTGACATGCACTGTGGGATCGAGTGAACCCTCATCAAGTTTGCCGATGACAACAAGCTGTGTGGTGTCGTTGACACACTTGAGGGAAGGGATGCCATCCAGAGGGACCTGGACAGGCTGGAGAAGTGGGCCACTGCCAACCTCATGAAGTTCAACAAGGCCAAGTGCAAGGTCCTGCACAAGGGTCAGGACAATCCCAAACACAAGTGCAGGCTGGGCGAAGAATGGAATGAGAGCAACCCTGAGGAAAATAGTAATGGTGGATGAAAAGCTGGACATGAGGCGGCAGTGTGCGTTGGCAGCCCAGAAAACCAACCATATCCTGGGCTGTATCCAGAGAAGCGTGACCAGTAGATTGAGGGAGGTGATTTTCCCTGTCTACTCTGCTCTTGTGAGACCCAATCTAGAGTACTTCATCCAGCTCTGAGGCTCTCAACATAAGAAGACATGGACTTGTTAGAGTGATTCCAGAGAAGGACCACGAAGATGGTCACAGGGCTGGAGCACCTCTTCTGTGAAGACAGGCTGAGAGAGTTGGGCTTGTTCTGCCTGGAGAAGAGAAGGCTTCACAGAGACTTTATTGCAGCCTTCCAGTACCTGAAGGGGCCCTACAAGAAAGTTGAAGGAGGACTTTTTACAAGGGCCTGTAGTGACAGGACAAGGGGTAGTGGGTTTAAATTGAAAGTGGGTAGATTTAAATTGGATAAGAGGAAGAAATTCTTCATGGAGAGGGTCGTGAAGCACTGGAACAGGTTGCCCAGAGATGTTGTGTATGCCCTATCCCTGGATGTCTTCAAAATCAGGCTAGATGAGGCTCTGAGCAACCTGGTCTAGTGGAGGGTGTCCCTGCCCATGTCAGAGGGGTTAGAACTAGATGATCTTTACGGTCCTTTCCAACCCAAACCATTCTATGATTCCCTGAGTCACTGGGAAGGCTACTATTTTTCATTCATAAAATCCAATCGTGTTCTGTAACCATCTTGGTGACTAATTTTTAGTCATTCCATTTAATGTATTTTCCTTTCTATATGTCTTTCTTTTTTATGCAAATATATTCCTTCTCTATGCAGCTGTGATAACAGCACTAATAAATATAGTTGTCCTGCAGGCAGTCTTATGTAATTGTATATAAATCTTTGTAAACTTGCAAAAAAGAAACTTTAAGTCTTCCATGATGCATTCTATGGTGGTTTTAGTAGCCAAACAACAACAACAAAAAAAATTCCGGATAATGAGAAAGGTCTTTGAATTATTTCCTATTTGATAGTTTCTGAACTTCATAATAAAGGCACACATTGTAGGCTTGATCAAGATAAAAAGGCATTTTAAATCTCCATCAAAATGTACATCAACAGGAAGCAAAATGTATACTAGTTTAATAAAAAGAAAAACCATTTCAGTACACATTTGTCACTCAAATGAGACTGAAAAAACTTCAACATCTAGAAATTATTATTTTGACATAATTCAAATTATTTTTATAAATATTCCCCTTGAGAACTTCTTCTGAGGGGGGGAAAAAAAAACCCAAAACCAAACCAAAACATCAAATGACCCCAAACCTCACTTTGGAAATACTGGAATGACAGAGTGAGAAGGGGGTATATTCCTGTTCTCACCAAATAACATTCCTTCTAGAGTAAATATTTTAAGATGATAAAATAATGGGCAATAAACAGTTTAAAAGCATATATTACCAAACTATGAGACATTATTTACTCAAAAAATAATTTTTGTTGTGGCTATGCTACTAACTCTAAGAAATTATTAGGAAAGGTATTTGTAGATTTTAAATATAAAAGATAGTATAAACAGGCCAATATATAAATATGCTTTTGTTGAAATAGCATTTATATTAGCACTTGACTGTTAGCAGCTAGAACAGGAAAACTAAGACCTGCAGGTATTCAATTGTATGTGTCAGTATTCCTCTATTTACTAGCAGTATATATCAAAAATAAAAAGCAAAGATGCAATATCATTCACTTCTGCAAAGATGCACACACACAAAATAATCAACCCATGAAGTCACATAAAGTAGCCTAGAGACAGCTAATTTTAACATTCTATAATAATTTGCATGAATTGTGATCACAGATGCAAGATAACCCAGCACTGTAGGGCTCTGTCAAAGTTCAAATACAATGATATATATTATCAAATAACTCACAACAATTACAGATTTTTGTGTTGGTGTAAATTAACACGAAAATAAGAACTTTACAAGTACCAGATGCAGCAAACAGAGAAAACATACACTACTCATATTTAGGCTGATGATTAGGTTTAGACTTGTACATAAAAATAATGTGAACTGTGGCTGGTAAGAGTCCACAACTGTGCTTCTGATTTTACTCTGTAACATATGCAAACTGGAAGAATGCCTTGTGCCTGCCAGTTCTATTTGTTATAATGAACAGTACTCTGACTTCATAATAAAAAATACCATGAAATGTTCAGAAATTTATTGAACATATTACATGTAATAAAATTTGTAAAAAAATATACAAGTTATTTTACAATTTCACTGGAATGTGCCTCTTACATGTGCCTCTTACAGAGTAGCCTTTTACTTTGTCAAGCAAGTCCTCAAAGTGATCACTGAACACTATGAGTGGGAATTATTTTCTGTGAGTATGATGCAATTGAAAAAAAAAGTTGATGATACAGGAGTCTGAGAGATGTGGAACCTGTATATATTGTTCCTCATAAATTGGCTATTTAATAATGGAGATTCTTGACTGAGAGGTGCTGCTTTATAAAACCACTTTGATTTATATAAAAAAGCAGATATGACATTGGCTGAATAAGTGGTCCACAAATTAGGTTTGTATCTGACATGTAAGCTTTAGGCTATAGACTTCTGATTGTACTTTCTTATAGCCTAAACACTCCTCACAGCCCTTATGCAGTGTCCATGTGTATTGGGTTTATGTGCCAAGGTTTGGGGGAAGAAGGGTGGGCACAAGAGAGGTGGCTTCTGTGAGAAGACGCTGAAGTTGAAGATGACAGAGGTTATCATCCTGAAGCCCATAGAGGTCAATAGTGGAGCAGAGATCCACCTGCAGCCCCTGGAGGACCCCACACCGAAGCAGGTGGATGTGCCCAAAGAAGACTGTGACCCCGTGGAGTGCTGGCACTGGAGAAAGGTCATGACAGGACCTGTGGGCTCATGGAGAGGAGCTCATGCTGGACCATTTGCTGGGAGGACTTGTGACCCTGTGAAAGGAGCACACACTTCAGCAGTTTGTTCCTGAAAGACTGTACCCTATGGAAAAGACCCACATTGTAGCAGTTCATGAAGAACTGCAGCCCATGGGTAGGACCCACCATGGAGAATAGCATGGGGGACTGACTGTCTCCCCACTAGTAGAAAGGGACCCCATATTGCAGCAGGGGAAGAATGTGGGGAGAAATGAGTAGCAGAGACAATGTGTTATGAAGTGACCACAACACCCATTCCTCATCCCCCTGTTCCACTCCATAGGGGAGGAGGTAGAGAAATCGGAAGTGAAGTTGAGCCTAGGAAGAAGGGAGGGGTCAGGAGAGGTGTTTTTAGATTTCTTCTTATTTCTCATTTTCTCACTTGGTTGAACTGGCAATAAATTAAATTAAATTCCCTACATTGAGTCTGATATACTCATGACAGTAATTGGTATGTGACCTCTGTTTTAACTTGACCCACAAGTTTTTCATTGTATTTTGGTCCCCTGTCCTCTTGAGAAGGGCAGTGATAGAACAGCCAGACAAAGTCGACCCACCACATCATAATAGCTGGTAAGTTTTGTTCTTGCTATTATTACTATATTCTCCCTCTTTTTTTTTTTTTTTTTTTTACTTCTTAGTAACATTTGTTATAACAAGGAATTAATCAAGAAAATATTTACTGACAAACTAATTTGCTCTGCTGATATTACAATAGAACTATAAGTCTCAGTTATTACAAAAGAATGTTGTGCATATAAGAACATATAGACCATAATACAATCTTCAGTTTGACTAAGAAGAGATCTAAGAAATTCAAAGAAACAAAAGAAGCTTAACACACTGTTCTTTTTCTTATGCTTTTTTTTTATTATTTCTTACATTTATAATTATCATTTCTTGAATCTGACTTGACTAGAAAAAGACGAGAATATCCATCTATCTAAAACTACAGAATGGTTGTAATTTTAAGCATTGCTTTGCACATGGATGGCAAATAACACAGAACTGTGTTTTCAAGATTTTAGAATCCATGAAGTACATATCTTTCAAAAATATTTCTTAGAATTACCACTTAGGTAACTGAGATATGAATTATGTACAAAACTGCTCAGCAATTAGGGATCTTATTTTGTCATTTTTTTTCCATTTTCCACACCCCCCTTCCAAAAATCAAGAGAAACAATAATGACTTTTTGGACCCAGTTGATCTGTGCAACTACAGAGTGTAAAGGCTCTGCCTAAGATTTGTTCCTGAAAATAAGGCAGATATGTCTGGAGACAATCATGTATTTTTTCTAAAGATTTGTAGTGGTTATATCTCCTGCCTCAGGAACTGATCTGAAAAGCAGAGGACCACAATCATGTGGAAAGCCTAAGGCAACAGGATCCCCTTGAAATAACATTAAAACACTGAAGGAGTTAAGGCAGTGACAGTGGACAACATATTTTAAATATGACCTTAGGCGCAGTGCTGCTGGCAAGGAATGAATCAAGTGGTTCACAAGGCTAGGACTTTTATTCTATTTTTAAAGAAGTCACAGATCATTAAAAGACTTGAATATCACCTTAAAACTAATCAAAATTATTATACTATAAAACCATCCTAAATTCTGGTATGCTAGGCATAAAAAAAGCACCAAAAGGGTACAGAAGTCTGGAATAGCACAAATTCAATCTAGTCACAAAATTCAGCAGAAAACAGTTGTGGTTTCTCTTTTTTAGTCCAAACACATTTATCTTGTCAAAGACTTCTAATTCGCCATAATTTTATCTCTATTCAATTAGATCCTTGTTCCATTATTAAAAGATTCTATACAGCCCCATAATGGTCTTAGAACCATTGTGTCATACAACTCATATAAAAGCACCACCTAAATATCTGAACTCATTTATTTTCTCATAATCAGAACAGGAATCTGTACATGGTGCATCCCTTTTCAGACTCATTCCTTTTCAGAAAAATTCTGAGTCAATTATTATGCATGACATAATTTTCCTTGAGCATGTCACTTAAGAAGCAATTCATCTCACTTAATTTTAGCCATGCCTAAATGATAGGCATCTGGCTTGTGATAGCTGTCTGGGATCTTTCTTTCCAGAGACATCTGTATCTCTGAACTAATTATGATGAGATTCTGGATGGCTGGTTTAGATCAGATGCCTAATTTTTGAAAGCTGAAACCAGAGAGATCATCATGCCTCTTGTTACCACAAGGGTACTTTATGTAAGAGTGTTACCATAGTGATTTACAACAGCAAAAAAACACCCAACCTTGCCTACCTTTGAACCAGATATTCAATTATATGGAAAAATGTTTGTTAATGTGACACCATTTCTGAGAAATTATATTCTGAATTTCAGAAGGATCCAAGGGTCATACCTGTGTCAGATACACGTTTTCAACTTGTTATCTCTAGCTGTAAGATATATTTCTTACATATATCACAGAATCATAGAAAAGTCGAGGTTGGCATTGGGTTGGGTAATGCCCTGGCCCAACATTGTTTGAAAGCAAAGCCTTGGATTTGGTTATTGTGTCAAGATGAGTATGGAACGTTTTCAGGGAGGAAGACTTCACTTGTTCTCTGGGTGATCGAATCCAATGTTTAATTTTTATAATGATACAAATTTTATTCTTATATTCAGAAAGAATTTGCCCTGTATTAGCTTGTGCCTGTTGCGTTTTACCCTATCACCATGTATCCTTGTGAAGAGGGAATCTCTAGCTCCTCTATAGATGCTTTCAGATATTGGAAAAGTGTAGAATCCTCCTAGACCCCCTCTTCTCTGCTCTGAACAAACCTTTCATCATATCTCAAATTTTCTAATCCTAATCACATTGGTTGCCGTTGCTGGGATCCTCTCCAATTTTTCAATGTCTCTCTTGGACTGAGGAGACTAAAACTGGTATGACCTAACAAGTGCCAATCAGAGCTGGATAACCACCTTCCTTGATCTGTTCACCATACTCTCGCTGATGCCGTTCAGCATATGGTTTGTCTTCTTTGCTGCCAGGGCACACACTGCTGGCTCATGTCCAGGTTATTCATCTCCGTGATCTCCAGGACCTTTCTGACAGAGCTACAGCCCTGCTTTTTATCCCTCAATCTCTGCTGATGCTTAGAATTATTCTTTTCCTGTTTCAGGAGGATATAATATCTTTGTTGAACTTCATGTAATTCTTGTTGGCCCAATTTTTCATCCTGTTGAAGACTTTTTGTATAGTGACTCTTCCTCCTGATATATCTACCTCTCCTCCCAGTTTGGTGTCATCCACAAAGTTGATGAGGGTGCATTCAATCCCATAATTCCAACCATTTATAAAAATACTGAATAATAACAGTTGCAATATCAACCTCTGAGCAGCTCCACTCATGAACGGGTGCTAGTCTGAACCATTAACTACCATCCTTTGAATGCAGCAATTTAGGTCATTTTCCAACTATCCTGTGGTCTGCCTGTCCAATTCATACCTTAATCAGCTGCCAACAAGAATGTTGTGGGAGTGTTGTGGTTTAACTCCAGCTAACAAGATACCACGAAGTTGCTCTCACAAATCCCCCTTCCTTCCTCCAGCAGAGAGGGAAAATTGGAGGAAAAAAAAGAAAGAAGGAAGCCTATAAAATTGAGATAAGAGATATTTACTAATTAAATCTAAATTAGTATATACAAATACTACTAATAATAAGTAATATAATAGAAAATGAAACATATTATAAAATATGATACAATTATGACAAAATTAAAATACAATTAGGATACGGTTGCTCACCATCCACTGACCAATGCACAGCCAGATGCTGAAAAGTGAGAGTCAGAGACAGAGAGCCCAAGAGCCGCAGCCAGAGAGCTATTGCAGCAGATTCTGAGTGAACTTTATCAGCAATAGCATGACCAGGAAAAAACAAACCCACCAATTCCCTCATGAACGAGCCAGCACAGGAGTTAGCAAAGCATCTAATGCAGGAGTCAAGGAGACTGTTAGCAGGTGTATGGAAGTAAACAAGCAAGAGAGTAAGTGAGAGAGTAATGGCTCCCAGAACCCCTCCTCATCTATGCCCCGAGCATGATGTACTATGAAATGAAAGACCTCTTTGGTCAGTTTGGGTCAGCTGTCTGAACTGTGTGTCCCCTACACTGCCTGTAGTTAGAGAGCAAAAGCTGGGAACGAAGCTGCAGTATCAGAAGTGGAGAAAGACCTTGAATTCAGTGCAGACATTCCCCAGAACCAGATAAGACCTTATCAATACTTCTCTCTGTATCTAGGAACATAGCTTCATAGCAGCCACACAGCAAAGAGAGTTAACTTTTTCCTGACTGAATCCAGCACAGGGAGATCTTGTCAAATGCTTTGCTAAAATGAAGATGAAGATCCACACCTCTGCCTTCATCCACTGAGGAAATTGTTTCATGACAGAATCATGCCAGAAGACAATCTGGTTGGTCAAGCACAATTTATCTTTGGTGTTGCTTTTTCCCATGACTTTTTGCTGTTTGCTTTGTATTTCATGTGCTGGGAAATATCTTCCATGGTGACCTATTTCTCAATTTTCCCAGTGACTGAAGTGAGGCTAACTGGCCTGCAGTTTCCTGAATCTTTCTTTTTGATCTCTGTATAATTTTCCATTTCCCAATCATTCAGGACTCCCGTCAGTCTCGATGAACCTTTCAAAGATGATAGTGAATGATTTTGTCAGAATGTTCCACAACTCTCTTAGCACTCTGCCATGTATCCTGTCAGGCTTCACATGTGTGTATATGCCCAAGTTGTTCAGATATTCTCTTACTTGATCATCCTTTGCTCTTTGTTTCATCATTGCCTCTTGGCAAAAAGATTTTGGGACTGAACTTGCAAATGAAGATTGAGTCAAAGAGGGCATTAAGTATCTCAGACTTTTTATGCTATTTGTGAGCAACTTACCAGTCCCATTCAGAAGGGGATGTACATATTCTTTGTATGTCTGTCTACTTACTGCCACCATAGAAACAGGACCTTTTTTTTTTAGTTTTATATAGATGCCAATTTGACCTCCAGCTGAGACTTTGGCCTCCTAATGTCAACTCTGAATTCTCAAGAAATATCTCTATATACCTCTGTTGGAACTTGTCTATTAATTTTTCATACGCATTTTTCCTTATATTTCGTTTTGATTTTACTTTGGTGGACCTTTTAGTTGTTTCAGTTTTAATATTGTGGTTTGTTTTTTTTTTTTTAATTTGTCTTTGTCTTTTTTTTTTTATTATTTGGGGTTATGTGATTCAGGTTATTAAGTACTTTCACTAACTCTAGTCAGGCTTATTTTGTATTATGCTTGTTCTTTTTCTAGCTGAGTGGGTGGAATGATTATTTAAGAAATCTGTTTCTGAAAATATCTCAGTATTCCTCAACTTCTTTACTCTCCAAGGCAGCCTTCCAGGGATAACTTACTGCACAAATTCAAATCTGCCATTCTGAAATCCAGGTTCTTTTTCTACTTCTTTTCCTCATGCTCCAGCCAGGTGGAGGAAAGGGAAAACTGTGTTAACTGGACTGTATAGATTCAATGGGCTGGCACATTAGAGCCACAGGATTATAAAGCTCTAGTAGACATGGGTGCACAGTGTATCCTCATGCCATCAAGCTATAGGGGGGTACAGCCAAGCAGTATTTCTGGTGTGACTGGGGCATCTCAACAATTGACTGTGTTGGAGGCTGAAATAAGCCTGAGTGGGAAGGGGTGGCAAAAGCACTACATTATGACTGGCTCAGATGTTCCATGCAACCTTGGCATAGATTATCTCCAGAGAGGGTACTTTATCGACTGAAAGGGTACCGGTGGGTTTTTGGGATAGCTGCTTTAGAGATTGAGGACAGTGAACAGTTGTTTGTCTTGCCTGGTCTCTCACAGGACCTTTCTGCTGTGGGATTGCTAAAGGTTGCAGACCAACAACTGTCAATTGCCACTACAACAGTGCACTGGTGACAATGTCGCACCAACCGAGATTTTTTGATTCCCGTCCAGAAGCTGATTTGTCAGCTGGAGACCCAAGGGGTGATCAGCAAGACTCGCTCACCCTTTAACAGCCCCATCTGGCCAGTGCATAAGTGTCGTGGTTTAACTCCGGCTAGCAAAATACCACGAAGCCGCTCTCACAAATCCCCCTCCCCTCCTCCAGTGGAGGGGAAGAATCGGAGGAAAAAGAAATAAGGAAGCTCGTAAAATTGAGATAAGAACTCTTTACTAATTAACTCTAAATCAATATATACAGGTACTACTGCTAATAAATACTTAAAATAGTAGAAAATGAAACATATAGTACAATATATACAATATGATACAATTTCCCACCATCCACTGACCAATGCACACCCAGATGTTGAGGAATGAAAATCAGACCCCGAGAGCCCGAGACCCACAGCCTGAGAGCGATCGCAGCCCGAGAGCCGCGGCCTGAAGGCCGGAGCCCGGGAGCCTACGCAGCAGATTCCGAGCAAACCTTATCACTGATAACACGGCCAGAAAAGTCAAAACAATCCACCAGCTCCCACACGAAGGAGCCAGCACAGGATTTAGCAAATCAGCTAACGCAGGAGGGTTAGCAAGTGCCCGGAGAGACGAGCAAGGGAGTAAGGGAGAGAGAGAGAAGGGAAGAGTAATGGCTACTGGACCCTCTTCCCCACCCAAAGAGACCGGAACATGACGTACTATGGGATGAAATACTTCCTTGGTTAGTCTGGGTCAGCTACAGTATCCGAAGCGGACAAAAGACCTTGAGTTCAGTACAAGCCATCCCCAGCACCAGCTGAGACCTTATCAATGTTTTCACTTACTGTCCAGCAACATAGTTTCTTGGCAACCAGAGTAAAGGGAGTTAGCCCTTTCCTGACTGAACCCAGCACAATAAGTCTGATGGAGAGTGGAGACTAACAGTGGACTATCGTGGCCTGAATGAGGTCATGCCACCACTGAGTACTGCCATGCCAGACATGCTGGGACTCCAGTATGAGCTGGAGTCAAAGGCAGCCAAGTGGTATACCGCGATTGACATTGTTAATGCCTTCTTCTCCATTCACTTGCTTTTGTGTCCAGGACACCTGCAGTTGACTACCCCACGGGTGGAACCACAGTCCTACCATCTGCCATGGACTGATCCAGACTGCACTGGAAGAGCATGCAGATCCAGAACATTTACAGTACATTGATGACTTCATTGTATGGGATGACACAGCGGAAGAAGTTTTTGAGAAAGGGAAGAAGTTCATCCAAATCCTCCTGAAATCCGGTTTTGCCATAAAACAAAGTAAGGCCATGTGACCTGCACAGGAGATCCAGTTCCTAGGAGTAAAATGGTAAGCTGGATGTTGCCAGATCTCAATGGATGTGTTGAACAAAATAACAGCTGTGTCCCCACCAACAAGCAAAAAGGAAACACAAGCTTTCCTAGGTGTTGTGGGTTTCTGGTGGATGCATATTCCAAATTACGGTCAGATTGTAAGCCCTCTCTATGCAGTGACTCATAAGAAAAAATATTTCAATGGGGCCCTGAGCAGCGACAAGACTTTGAACAAGTTAAACAGGAGATAGTGCATGCGTAGCCCTTGAACTAGTCCAGACAGGGCCAGAGGTAAAGAATGTGCTCTACACTGCAGCCAGGGAGAATGGCCCTGCCTGGAGAACCAAGAGAGACTTGAGGTCAACCCCTAGGATTTTGGAGCTGGGGATAGAGAGGATCCAAGGCCTGCTATACGCCAACTAAAAAAGATACTAGCAACTTATGAAGTAATTAGATCTGCCTCAGAAGTGGTTAACCACTGGAATGGTTGTTAGTGGGGGGAGCAGTTTTTCCTTTGTTAGTGGTTTGGGGGATCGGTGGGTTTTTTCTCTCCCCTCTCTGGGTTTCTCAGGCTCTGCGACTGCTCACTGCTCTGGGACTTGGCTGTTTGTCAGTCGGCGGCTGGTGAGATATTGTATCATAAGTTCTATTTTCTATTTCTTTAATTACTTACTAGTAGTAGTATTGCTAGTATCAGTATAATTTTCATTTGCATTATTAAATAGTTCTTATCTCAAAATTACGAGCTTTCTTTGTCTTTTCCTCTGACTCTACCGTGGGAAGGGGAAGGGGGGTGAATAAGTGACTGTGTGGTACTTAATTGGCAGATAATGTTCAACTACGACACTGCGACTACTCGTGGAGTTCTATTTCCCCTTGTTTCACTGACTAGGAGCAGTCGAAAATAAATACTTGAGATCTGCCATCTTTCCCCATTCTTTGAGGTGAGTGTGGATACCTTCTCTATTCATGTCATGTGTACACTTTCAGTGCATCACTTGGGCCCTTACTTTTCTGCAGACTTTGGACTCCACTTCCTATTGCACCTAGTTTAAAGCCCACCTCTTTAAGTTACCCAACTGGCATGGGTGTCCTTCTCCCTTTTTTGTAAGCATATCCTGTCTCCCTGCTATAGCCAAGAGACTTTGAAGAGCAACCCATGAGAATCATTCTTCTGCCTCCAAAGGATGAGTTACTCTCTCCTTCAGAGGTCTATGTTTACTTCAATGGAATTGTATAGTTCTCATTTCTGAATGCAGAAGATGATTATGTGACTAGCTCAGTCAAAGTGCCTAACTTTCAGGAAGGTACATTTAGTGAGGAGAATCATACCTTCTCTTTCCAGACTGTAAAGCAAGTATGTTGATTCTACTAAGGAACTTAGTGTTGAAAGGTATATCTCTTCAGTGACTAGAATCTTGTTTTACTACTGTCTCATCTACTGATTTTCTCCTCTCATACAACATTCTCACTTCAGTTCAACTTAATTCAAAAGTGTTATTGCCAACATGGATGAAAATTTTGGTTTTCAAGCTGAATATGCCTGAACAATAGATGCTGATAAGAGAAAAAAACCCCAATCAAACAAACCAGCCTAATCTTTTCACACAGATTCACAGAGTGGTAGGAGTTGGAAGGGTCCTCTGGAGATCACCTAGTCCAACCCCCTTGTCAGAGCAGGATCACTGAGAGTACATCACACAGGAACAAGACCAAGCAGGTTTTGAGTATCTGCAGAGAAGGAGACTCTACCACCTCTCTGGTTAGCCTGTTCCAGTGCTCTGTTACCCTCACAGTGAAGTATTTCTTTATGTTCAGGTTGAGGTTTTTCTTGCAAATTGAACTCTTTGGTCTTGGAAATTACTAAGTGACAAAAAATCAAACCTTTCTTCACATTTCTTGTTACTACACTAAGTGATGCTAACCATTTGCTTTATCCCCATCTCAGAAAATATTGCATTTCTAAATAACCATTTTGAGTTAAAACTTCTCTTAAAACATACTGTAATACTTTTTTTCTATGGTGGCAAAATCTAAAGTTATATATTTATATTTAAAAAAAAATAAGAGTGCAAATAAACCACCATTTTTGCCATTTAAGTAGGCCTTTTGACAGTATGGAAAATTCTTTATATTTCCCATGTTTATTCAAATATGATTTTATTCAAAGTATTATGCTCATGTGCTTGATAATAATTTGAAATCATGTTAATCTCTGACACAGCAGGTTTTTGGTAACTCTGTAAAAAACTTAATATCATTGCTTCAGGCAAGGTGACAGGTGTAATTACATTCTATAATTCAAGTTTAATACCTGAGTGACAGAGACGAGTCATATCGTGTTCTTGGTCCAAAATCTTCGACTATACTATAACATCCTACCTCTAGAAATTTTTGTGAAAATTGCTAAACCTTGTCCAAATTTAATAGTGTTAGGAAAAATGTTTATCAATATAAAACCTGATGTAATTCAAAAGCATAACTCTTAATGACAAATACGTATTTTACAGGATTTTTTATACTCCTCAAAACTCTCTTCTTCAGTCTTAACATGCAAAAGAGACTTCTTTTACTCACATTTCACCTGTCAAGAATATTGGTAATAAATGGGAAGCAGTTTGACACATGAAAGAAAATTTCTCAATACTCTAGTTTTTATGATTCTTTACCTTTCAAAGAGTATCTGCAAACACTGATATTAAGGAAAGTTGTGTTTGGGGTTGTTTTTTTTTTAAATCCCACCTCACTCATTGTGAGAAGACATCCATCCTTTAACAATGTTATTGAAATTAAATGTCCCAACACAATCTCAATTTTATATTTGCAATAAATGCATATTTAAGGAGGAACAATATAGTGCATATGTCTGAAGGAGCTATACAAATAGAAAACATTTCTATATAGGAACATGCAGAGAATCCTGTGTTCTGCCTAGATTCTAAAATGGTTAGAATGACTCATGTCTGTGCATTAGCTTGCAGAGCTGGACCTGGAAAAGCTAAGCTCCCAAAATATATGACTTTCTGTATCATCTGCATAGTAGACACATATTGGTTTCCTTTACAATGTATTAAATAATGATCAGCTCCATTAGGCACTTAGAAATATCCTAATCTTTTGAAACAACTCCATACTGCTATTGTTGTAAGGAAGAAATGCAGCAAGCATAATTTCTGTGTCATTGCAATTGTTTGGTCACTTATTCCATAGCAGTTAAGCTGGATCTTAAATTACGGGATTACTACTTTCCTCTTGTTGTAGGTCACCAGGAATATTGAGGTGGTAGGACTAAGAGAATTACTCCAGGTGGAGACTGGAAATTATTGTCAGTCAGAACACTACCTATGTCTCTGTGTCTGAACTATAGATCCATTGATCTTGGAAGAATATTCATGGTAAGTATAACTGGTTTTTGCCTTGTGCTTGTGTGTCCCCTGTTACTGGCACCAGGATACATAGTTCAACAGACCTTTTAGGTGACCTGTTTTAAGGTCGTGAACAACCAAATGTACATTTAAGATCTGAGTGGTGGGGTGAACCAGATAGTCTCCAGAAGTTCCTGCCCACATAGTTTAGTCTATGATTCTGTTCTTAACTAGATATGATGGTGTATACAAAGCTTTTATTTCAACACCCTAATGGTATTAGTGTAAGAAGAAAATAATACCTGAGGATCCTTTACTTTGAGATAATCAGGAGAAAAGACTGTGATTAAGTATTTTATTCTCAAACCACACAAAATATTTCTATGTAATCTTGCTGTAAAAGAAAGTGACCAGCTGAAAAAAAAATTGTAGGTAAAAATGTTAAACTAAGAAGCAAATAAATGTATTCCAAGCATGGCTTAGTACAAAATTTACCCTTCTTTATTAAATTTCCAATCAAAAGAATGGTGTAGCTTGTGTATAATACAGCTGTTAAATATATACATTGCTTTGTGATCACATCTACCACATTGTCTGTAGAATAAAGGTACTTCTGGCCTCAGATTTAAGGACAAAATGCCATATGAATATTTTGTGCATAGATCAGAAAGTCAAAATTACTAGATATTCCATATTTTCACAATTCAACATTATTCTATGAAAATTTTACACACAGGAATAAAAAAGAAAACTTTATTCAAAGAATGTTATCACAGAAAGATATATAGTAATGACTCCTTCAGAAGTTTAGGAATCCAATTATTTATAAACTGAACTCTAACAAACAGCTTTGTTTCTATTTTAGAAATAAACAGAATTTTTAGCATATAGAGATAATTGCATAGACAGAAAAAAAATAAGCAATACTTACTTGCTCAAAGCGTTTTTTGGAGAAGAAATGCTGGCCCTGTTAACATCTGAAAATGTAGTGAAATTTTCGGTAAAGACAGTAAGGTAAAAAGTATAGAAGTAGATTTTTTAATTAAACCTTAGATACTTTTCATAGAACCATAGAATGGTTTGGTTTGTATGAATCACGATGTAATTAGGTCTTTAATAGCACCTATAAAAAAGCTTGTCAAGACATTCTCTATGGGCCCAAATTGCAATTTTAATGTTTAGTATTAAAAAATATATATCAAGTAACAAAATTTGTTTTCATTTGCTTAGTGAGTAGAAACTTTAGTTTCAAGTATGTAGGGACTGGATAAACCAAAAAGTTAGTATTGTATGCGAAAATATTATGTAACTTAGAGACCAAATATTCTCCAGGAAGGTCAATTCAGTTGTAAAATCCTGGACAAATTTGAGAGACCTAAAATATTTCCTTGTTTTTTAAACTTCTTGAGAATTTTATGGCTTTCAGAATCTTTTCAAAACTCCAGGTGTTTCACATAACAGAATATACAAGTGACAGTCCTATCATTTCAGTATTATAGTGTTTTCATTTCTGTTTGAGACAGTAATCGTCAATTGCACTGTCTGGGGTTTTTTTGTTTGTTTGTGGGTGGGTTTTTTTGGTTTGTTCTTTTGCTTATGTTTTTTGTTTGTTTATTTTTGGGTGTTTTTTTGTGATTTATTTTGCTGTATGCTTACTGTCTGGAAGAAATTAGAAAGATTTTTTTTTTTTTCAATCTACCTCTTTAAACTTAAACTAATTTACATTTTCTATCTTATCAGCACTGGATAACATAATTCAATTTTCAAATATATAAATGCTTGTCCTGGTTTCAGCTGGGATAGAGTTAAGTTTCTTCCTAATAGCTAGTATAGTGCTGTGTTTTGGATTTAGTATAATGCTAAGACAGAGATGGCTTTAGTTGTTGCTAAGTAGTTATAATGCATAAAGTAAGCCAAGGACTTTTCAGTTTTCCATCCTCTGCCAGCAGGGAGGTGCACAAGAAGCTGGGAGGGGGCATAGCCAGCAGTGTTGACCTAGAGTGGCCAAAGGGACATTCCGTACCATGTAAGATCATGCTCAGCGTATTAAACACAGGTTGGCCAGGAGGCAGGAACTGCTGCTCAGGGGCACGCTATTGATCACCAGGTGGTGAGCAATTGTTGCATTGTGCATCACTTGGTTTTATATTCCTTTGTCATTATTATTATTATTATTATTATTATTATTATTATTATTATTATTATTATTACTGCTATTGTCATCATTATTATTTCCTTTTTCTTTTCTGTCCTATTACACTGTTTTTATCCCAACCCTTGAGATTTTTTCTGATTCTGTCTGTCTTCCATCCCACATAAGTGGAATGAGGCGAGCAAGCAGCTGTGTGGTGCTTAGTTGCCAGAAGGAGCTAAACCACAACAATGCTTTAGAGACTTTCATGTATATTTAATACAATTGATAGCCTGCTGTTTACTGCCTGAGTAGTTTTTAATATTGTGAAAAAATGAAAATGCCTCATTAATTCTTTTGAAAAATAGTTATGTATTGGGTAAAGTTTTGCCCCTCTGTCCTTTTAAAGACTGCCAAGATGATGAATGAACATTTAAACTAACTTTAAACTGTGCATTTAAAGAATAAATGTTAATACCTGTAAGCTACATTTAAGAAATACAGGTATGAGTTTATAAGGTTTTTATATACACACATAATATTGCAACGGAACTTCAGGCTTGCATGTTTATTTTTAAAGTAGAATAATACTTTAACATACTTCATTAGCTCAGGTTCATTTTTGTGTACAACAGCCTTCTTGGTGAAGCTCCTTTTAACAAGAGAAATTAAAAAATCTCGGACAAAATATGAATTGCAATATTTTTCTAAATTCTTAGCCACAGGTAAGTTTGTTATATGGAAAAGAGTAATCAGTGTTAACATTTGCCAGCATTAATTTTTGCCAGAAAAGACACTATTCTTACAGGCACCAAATATTCAGGAATCCTTAATAATATTTTACATTTTCAAATTTCAAAATTCTTAATATTTGCCTTACTATATCTTCCTTCACCAAAAACATTCTATGGTCCTGCAATTTATAAACTAAATGAATGTTTCTCTGCACAATATGGAAGAATAGAATATTTCATGTCATTACTACAGAGAAATTTCTAGTCAACCTTTATATCTCAGAAATAGAAGTGGTATTTAACATGTAATAGAGAAAATTTGAGTTTCAGGATAAAATCCTAAAATCATAGGATAATTCCAGTTGGAAGAGATGTCAAGAGTCATTCCTACTCCTTATCCTAAAGCACATATTGTCAATTAAAACAAACAAATAACAGCAACAAATTAGCACTCTGGAAACCATTTACTGCACTGTGTCCATTAGCATGATGGATTGCCAGCTCTTGAGTTCTGTATACGGAGAACCTAATGCACATTACATTAAGTCCTAAAAACCCCAAAACCAACCAACCAAAGAAATTCAAAGAAAAAGCTTTGTCAGTACATGGAAGATTTCAAATATTATGTCAAAACATTTCACAAGGGATAGGAAACAGAGAAGTTTTGAAAATTAGGGAAGAATCTTACCTTTCTCTGAACCCAACATTCACGTAAGAGACAGTCTCTTGTTTTCAATTTTTATAGTAAATGGACTGAGCTGCCCACATCTTCCTTACAACAAGCTATTTCTGACTGAAAATCTTACGTTTTATTAAGTCCTACAGGTAATACAAATTAGTTGCCCAGGGACCCTCTGTAGTCAATAGGAAAGAACTTAAGAATAGCTGTATTAGATGCTTATTCTATGTAGATCTTCCTCTCTGTCTCCACTATTTAAATTAAAGTACATACCTAACTGACACTTTAGTGCAGCAAAAACACCTTAATCTAGTCAATCTAGCTATGGGAGTTTATTTGCAGAAATAATTGCTAAAATGTCATTTTAAGGTGCAGAGGAAGTCTTGATGGATGCCAGTAAGAATATTGATGGGTTTTCATTGTGGTTTGTTTTGGATTATTTTTCACTCTCACAATGAAAATTTTCAAGTTTCACTTAATTCAGTCTTGATTTCAGTTGTTTGCTTAAAAAATACATTGCACAGGGCTTTATCAAATTATCGTTACCTATACGTGTGTATGTTGAAGTCTAAATACTAGACACAAGTTAAATGTATCTGTACTATTCATACTGTCATAAATTAAAAAGCATTATCCCTCAGAAAAATGTTATAATTGTGTAAGTGTTTGATATGCAGAATACCTCCCTATAGCCCTTGGTATTGTCATTTAGAAAGCTTAAAGTCTCCTGCATAAAGAAGATTTAAAGTATTTATTAAAGTAGACCTTTTTGTTTTCTCATGTCAGTTAGTTGCAAAACTTATGTGAACGTAACATCCTTCATTGTTACTGTTCCCATAAATCAATTGTGGTCAACAGGTCTTAGTCTTGAAGTCGCTGTGGCATTGATATTCTGTGTGAAGAATGACAATAATAATTGTTTGGGATAGAACTATCGCTTTTCTGTAGAACATAATTAGGAGTTTTAGGCTGGATTTTCTTCTCATAAAATAGTCCTTAAAAACCTCAGTGATGGTGTTGTATTGTCATTCCACAAGGCTACTGTATTTTGCTAAACTAAGACTAAAAATATTATATGGTCTCACTCACAGCAAGTGGAAATATTTATCTATATGCTTCTATTTAATTTGTTTTATGCCCTGTGTTGCCACTTCATGAGTGAATCTGGGGTTTATCCGTATTCTGAAGATTATAAAAATTTGTATTTTATATTCTATTGCTAACATTATGCTCAGAATTTAGGAAGAGATTATTATCAAGGGTAGTAGAACATTTTTAAGATGCCATGTGTTTTAAAAAATGTGGATATGTCAAAGGTAGCATCATGTCACTCACAAGCTTTTCAGAAATTTTCTGTTGTCTAGAAAGCATCAGACTGTGAGCAAAATCTATATATGGAACCACATGAGATGCTTAGTGTTACAAAGCTACTCCCAGAACTGCTTGTCTTGGTGCTCTAGTGAGACATTTTGTGTCAGTAAAGAACAAAACGTATTACAGGAGGTGTAACTTTTGTGGTTCGTATTGTGCTGGACTTTTCTGGGAGAAAGCATGTCTATTCCACCCTAGAAAAAAGGTTCACCCTACATAGCAGCAACCAGGGATGTAACGTTTATGGATAACACTTTAGGGAACATAACTTACACCTCTGATAATCAGCCGACATTGTCAAGACTATGTCCACAACAAAGAGGGGTGCTAACATTCTCTGGTTCAAAATGTATGAAAGTTGAGATTAGCACTGACATTTAGGAAACTTGCTGTATCAATGAAAAAGTTATGACCCTAGTTTTATGGACATTAAAATATAACTTTGCTTGCTAGTGATCTTGGTTTGTATTTCAAGGTTCTAAATTTTGTTAGCATTATCAAAATAAGAAAAACTATCCTATGATAAAGATTCATTGTAATTATTTTTGGTTATTTGGGCTCAAAATATCTTTTTTTACAGAAAAGAAAATCCATTTTGGGTTGGTTGGATTTTTTTTCCCCGCTGTATAAAAGCAGAAATTAATGAATAAGAAAAACAGCATATTAAGTACTCCTTTGAAATTATGGGAAAAAATGGAATAGAACTTTCACATCTTTGCTGTAACAGAATACCATTTCCTTTAATTTTATGAAATAATTAAATTTATCCTGTTTTTACTTTAGCAAAAGACAGGCTGCACTTCCAAGATTAAAGTCATGATGTGTAAGGATTATACTACAGGTTTATTGTTCTCTAATTCTGATTTCCAAGTTCAAACTGGTGTTTCCTTTGTTCTCAGTAAAGATCGCTCCAAGAGATTTTTCAGATGGTCTCTTATCTGTCATCTTTACTTGTGGCCCTATTCACGTCAACAGTATCTTTTTCTAGTAATTTCTAAAAATTTACTATGATTTTTCCAGTAACCCCTTGGTTTTGCTTCTTTCGTATCCTGTCAAGCGCCAAATACTGTAGCAGACATATTCCTTTATTGAAAATGTCATCACTCATATACTCTAGTTTAATGAAATATAGGTAAACTCCTATAACATGTATTGGTTCCATTTTCTCTGAGTCACCCATGTCCTATACGCCTGGATTACTGAATATCTAATAAGGAGAGATATGAATGCACTCAGTATCTTCTAAGAAGATATTCCTATGTGGAACATAATAGTCCTGATCATCTACAGACAATGTAATTTTTTTTATATATAAAACAAGTCATGATGTCTGTTAAACCCCGCTGCTTGATGCTTCCATGGGAAAAAAATCAAGTATCTTCAGATTATTTTAAAAATTAATGTCCATCACCAGACAATTCCCCAAAATATTTTTCATGGTTGCTTGTGATAAACCTCCTTGTAAACACTAAATCAGTATATAAAACACTTCACTGAGAAGGAGAAGAAACATTAGACCATGGAAATCAAAAATAAACCAACAGTATATTTATAAAAATTTTGAGGCAAACCAGTATTTCTCAGGTATCCTTTTAATGTCTCAGCCTCTCCATATAGTTAAAGTAGGAGTACAGTTAAACAATATCTTTATTCTCTCAGTTCACTGATTTATTATTCACAGTTGGAGAAATCTCTGTGTTGGCAATTTTACACATCCATTATTTTTACTCAGATCAAGCACTGCATAGCACTGTTGGCTGTCTAAGTTTAAACTATTTTGTTACTCTTTTCTGCATGGAGATATGCAGGAAAAGTGAGCATGTATGGAGAAAATACAAATTTCTCTACGTTTATAATTTTTGCTTATAGCAACATTTCAGGCTTCTGAAAAGCAACATTCTCATCTTAAAAGGAAATGTTAATTTAGTATTTCCATTTTCTGCCACGTATCATTCAATATTACGTTTTGCCTAAAAATATCAAACAACATCAGAAAGATGGAGAAAGGGAAAACAGAAGAACAGTAAAGAAGTAATTTTAGGCTACTCATATAGGTCTGAGTAAAATATAAAAGATAAAATTATTTTGCTGTGTCCAACCCAGAAAAAATTTCCAAGTGAAAGAAAACTAAGAAAAAAGCCAGAAGGTATTTAGTAGGAAAAATGAAAAGTCTTTGTTAATTAAATATGGGGGGTGGGGGGTGGGACGGGACGACAAAAACCAAAACCAACAAACCAACTAAAAAACCCAACCAACCAACCAACCAACCAAAGAAATAAAAAATGCCTTCAAACAGAATTATTATGTGGTTTAAAAGGAATTAAGTAATAAAAAGTTGATAGAAACTCTGAGTTATTACGGTAAGCAAAAATGGATGACGAAGATGTTGTCATTGAAAACCCCAATTTGCCTCAAATGTAATTAGGAATTTAGCTTTAGCTTTAAAAAGGTATTTTAATTCAGTGTGGAATACTATTGAACAAAGAAAGATAAAAATTATGTATAAAAGACAAGATCAGAGAAAACCAGAAAGGTTTTAAAACTTTGTGTTTAAAGGGCAAGTCAGTGGTGCTTTTCAAGCTCTTACTGAGACTTTGGCTTTTAGACACTTAAGAAGGTAAGCAAAGTGCTCAAATGCAACCACATTTTAAGTAAAGAGGTAATATTTAAATAATATGATAAATATTTTTTAAAAATATTATGACAATAAAGAGGAAACTTAGTAAACTTGCATAAGTTAGTGTTCTCAGAGCTAAGAAACCTATGCAGAATACTGTTCATTCATAAATAACACCATAAAAACATCAGTAAAAATAGAAAATTATAAATTTAAAAATATGAACACTGCTGGCAATTTTCCTACATTTGCATAACTTACTGCATATTTCTTCACCTTTTTTGTACACTTACAGCTACAGTCATAGAATAAGAATGTTTTGGGTTGGAATGGACCTTAAAAATCACCTAGTTCCAACCTCCTAATGGAAGGGACCCCTTCCACTAGACCAGGTTGCTGAATGTCTCATCCAACCTGGCCTTGAAGTCATCCAGGAAAGAGCATCCACATCTTTTCTGGATAATCTCTGCCTCAGCACCCTCTCTGTGAGGAATTCCTTTCTTATATCTAATCTAAATTTACCTTCTTTCAGCTGAAAGCCATTACATTTATCCTATCACTATGTGCCCTTCTTTTCTCCAGGCTGAACAACCTCAATCAGCTGAACTATCTGTCTCAGCTTGTCTTCATAGGAGAGGTGCTGCAGCCCTCTGATCACTTCTGTGGCCCTCCTCCGAACTCACTCCAACTGGTCAATATTCTTCCTATGTTTGGGGCTCCAGAGCTGGATGCACTACTGCAGGTGAGGTCTCACAACAGCATATTAAAGAGAATACACAAGAGAATATTCAGGTGGTCCTACAAAGGCTGATCCACTTCATAAAACTAATTTATTGCTTCCTGGAACTTGAAAACAGAATTTAAATCCACCCCATGAAACAATTGATATAGACAAAGTAACTGACACTGCTAAACAATGTGATCATGCTCTCTTCAGCACCAATACTTTTATTTTTCTGCTCTTCTGCTACTGACCTGCACTTCTTGTTAATGAAAATTGCCAGTATAGACAACTGGTTGCTAAACTTGATTCTGTTCCTTATTATTGTTTGCTGATATACACGTAGTGTGAAATATTAAATACTCTTTCTCACAGCAGGACCAGTAAAAGAGACTGGAGAAAATCCAACAGAGAATATCCCAGTTACAAATAGCAGAATACATCCATGTTCCATTCCCTATTTTTCAATCAAACAGAAAGAGAGATTTAAAGCAGAGCTCCCACATTAAGATACAGTTTCTGAGCAACAATATCCTCCTCTGCCATCCTTTTAGAAGTTAGGGAAAAAACACAGGCAACAATACTGAAGATATGCAAGGCAGAAAGGAAACTCAATGCTCAGTTTAGGCACAAACTATGTAACAAGTGCTACATACGCTCAGTAGCTGGAATGGAAGTATTTACTTTACTGTAGAGAATTTTGGAATCTCTAAGGCTAGAAATGAGCCTTGAGGATCTAGACAGCTAAATTGTAGTTGCATGCCAGAGGTGCTCCTGTGTTAATCAGAGTTTTAATTTGCAATTTTGCCAAATACTGAATACCCTCAGAAACACTCTTTGACAACGGCGACCTCCATGGGTGTAGAAAAGTTGTATTATAATAGTTCTTTTTCATCTAAAAATATTTACACTTAATGATAGAATAACAGAATCATAGAATGGTTTGGGTTGGAAGGGACCTTAAAGATCATCTAGTTCCAAGCCCCCTGCCATGGACAGGGACACCCTCCACTACACCAGGTTGCTCAAAGCTTCATCTAGCCTGGCCCTGAAGACAGAGAGGGATGGGACATCCACAACTTCTTTGAGCAACTTGTTCCAGTGCCTCACCACCCTCTCCATGAAGAATTTTTTTCCTGGTATCTAATGTAAATCTCTCCATTGTCAATTTAAACCTCTTACTCCTTGTCCTGTCACTACAGGCCCTTGTAAAAAGTCATCGTCCCCCACCCCCCACCCCAGCTTCCTTGTAGACCCCCTTCAGGTACTGGAAGGCTGCAATAAGGTCTCCCCGGAATATTCTCTTCTCTGGGCTGAACAAGTCCATCTCTCCTAGCCTGTTGGCACAGGAGAGGTGCTCTCATCATCTTCATGGCCTTCCTCTGAACTCACTCCAACCAGTCAATATTTTTCTATATATTGGGGGCCCCAGAGCTGAAGACAGAACTCCAGGTGGGGTCTCATAACAGCTGAGTAGGGGGGAGAATCACCTCCCTCGGCCTGCTGGCCATGGTTCTCTGGATACAGCCCAGGATACTGTTGGGCTGTACTGCCAGCTCATGTCCAGCTTTCTATCCACCAGTATCCCCAAGTTCTTCTCAGGGCTGTTCTCAAGCTGTGAGGACATGATATTTATTATTGTTTCAACTAGATTGTTAAAAATCTATGAAGATAAATTTTCATAAATTTTTATGAAGATAAATATTACCAGGATGTTCTTAGCCTGTCTTCCTATCAGAGAATATATTTTAATGAGGAATAAATTATTTTAGAAACAGATTTTAAAGTGTCACATCATGACTGGAGATGACCTTGGCCTATAAATAAGTCAAACAAATTATAAATTGACTTTAAGATCTGAAATTTTATATTATGAACTAAAAATAGTATTATGACAAAAGAACAAGGCTCAGTATATCACATACATGTTACCAATTAGCGAACATAACCTTCATTAACATTTTTCAATGGGATGACATAATGCTATTCAGTAAGACAAGCATAACTTCCTTTGTCTTCCTGGAAGTATGAAAGATCTGAGAAGAAAAAAAAAAAAATTGTTTAGCATCTTAATTTCTTTGGCCAAAACTGCAAATGAAGAATTCAGTTATCAAGAAACGATATTCTTACTGCACTCTTTCTATGAGAAATGACATTGTATCTTAAAAATTAGTAAGATTCCAGGCATTGCTGAAATTTGCACAGATATAATGGGGACAGTGCTATTATCATCTATTTCCCATGAAATTCTATTATATTAAATGGATTGATACTGAATAAGACCTTGCTGAATTAAGCTCATTGATTCAGAACTAAAGGTCTAAATGACAATACTCTTCCTTTGCATGGTAGATTACCTCAGATTCCTTCTGCAGTTCATGACTGAAAGAAGTTACTGTATTTTTTAATATTGGAAAAAAAAAATATTGTGTATGCCTGAGGTAAAGCAACAGTGGCAAAAAAGAAATAATTACTTCACAAATATATCTGAATTTTGTTTATTTATTACCTAACTGTAATGTGGAGTCTAATACTCGATAATAAGAATGGCAGCCCAATCATATCCCACAAGAAGGAAATAACTGTTAGACGTTCTTTGTGATCATGATTGTTGTACAAAGTATTCAAAAAATTTAATCTCTAAGGGACAGCTTTTATGTTAGCATCTGAAAATATCCATATCTTTCCACTTTGGATTCCTAGTTTTAAAAATTCTCCTGATGTTAAAGAGCTATACTCTTCCTTTTTTTGTGTTAAGCACATCAAATGGTAGGTAATTGCTACTTCTAAAACAAAACAGGATTGTTTACTGCATGCACCTTACAGGTAACAGCCTGTAGGAGAAGGATTTAAATATATGACCCTCATTCAGGTGCTCTCATCCCCAGATTAGACAGACATTTAAATTCACATATTTGCTGGCTCATCAAACATGTAGTTTATTTTTTTGCCAGTTAAAATAGCTTTGAGAGGAAGTCTGCTGACCATATTCTTAAACTTTCCAATCTAACATATAAACTCATGAGTAAAGTATTTATTTGGAAGAGAGAACATAAAATTTTAAGTCTTCCCCAGACAGAAGGATTTAAACCAAATTCATCCATTTCTTATATCATTCAGTCTTCAGTAGTAAACACTGCAGGTCTCCTTAGCTGACAACTTTCTTCATTTTTTAAGTAAGTATTGTTAACATTTTGGCTTCCATCATTTGTCATCCTCTTAAAACTGTATTAGTACAATTTCCTTTGTTAAAAAAATACCTTAATTCCAAAGCACTGTTAAACTTCCAGTGTTGCCAAGAAAGGAGGCTTTGATCATAAGCAGAAGCTGAACTTGATGTATCTGGAGAAGTTACTTGTCAGAAATGAGGTATCTTAAATGTTTAGGCATTTCTTCTGATGACTTCTGGTGAGTAGGTACAAAATTGGAATTTCTAAATTCCACTTCAGGTTTCTAAATTACGTTTTAGAGTTGTTCCTTCAAAAGTTTCAGTGTTTAAAATTCAGCCAAAACTCAATACTTCCATTATCTTGCAGGGTTTCTTGCAGAATCAAATCTTGAGCAACCAAGTGACCAAATTTCAGTTGTGTCAATTGAGATTATAGCAAGCTGTTCCTCATTAACTAATGCTTTAGCCTTTGCAGGTTCCACTGAAGTAAACGGACACTCACTTTGGAGAAGAGACTACTTTTACTGCCAATATGCAAGTTTAGGGGCTTTGTATGACAATTCAATCTTAATTATATTAAGTAATAAGACCAAAAGAACATTTGATTTACTTACACTAAAGTCAGAAACAACAACAGAACTGAATCATGTGGAATTATTTTAGATAAACTGAGTAGGATTCAGATTGCAATATAATCCCTAAACGCCAGAGGCATACCACATCCATCTCTGAGGAAAGAAATTAATATTAAGGAACAGCCAGCAAGATTGCACAGATAAGTGTATATGTGAAGGAGACTAAGAACCAAGATCTGAAGACTTAAAAAGACTATCTCAAATGGAAATGTCATGGACATCTGATGAGAGGTCATTACAGCATTTCCACCTGTGGTTATTCATTCATTAGTAACTTACTTTGGATTTGAAACTCAAAATTGTGTTTTCTTTATCTGACAATGGGAATATTACATTAGAGAAAATAAATACAAGATTGTTTTCCACTTAGAGAAGTAAGGAAACAACATTACCAGGTCTAAATTTTTGTCAATACCAAAAGCAGAAATGTCAAAGCACATACATTATTTCAAATAGCTGACTACAGACCTAGTGATGCAGGACATTTAGAAGGTTGCAAATTTCCCAGTAATATAGGTCTTCATTAAGTGAAGTTCAAATTAAGTTAAAAACAAACAGTAATTGAGAAAAAGGAGCTGACATCTTCTATCATTAGATTTAAAGAATAGCTTGTGGATAGAGTTTTTCCTGATTTTTCTGTCACTACTGACTTTTCTAATGACTGACCTATTCATGAACAGGCTAAACCATTTGGCCAAATCATACACAATTAGGCTAGCCATAGCTTTTCATGGTACCTTAGATGGAAGTGTCAGGAATAACTGGAAAATACAATGTATATATTAGAGCTATGAACACATAAACATTTGCATTCAGCTGATAAAACTAAAAAATCCCCCCAAACCCCACCCAAACAAAAAAACAACTCCAAAGGAAACCTCAACTGCACCCCAGAAATTAACAGTAACTTTAGGGATTTGTTTTCGCCCTTTTCCTCATCAAAATGAAAAAAGAAATAACGTTTTTATTTTAGTATGAAACTACAAATTTGACCCAAAAATAAAATGGTGGGATTCTTTGATAATTTGCAAGAAAAATTAAAATAACTACTTTAGGTGTGTCTGTCTCTTATTCTACTGCAAAAACCTTGTCACAGTAATCCAGATTTTATGCCTTCATCTACCTGAAATTATTGCAATACATTTCTTATATGCCTGTGAAAGGCGAAAGCTATATGATGATCTTATTCTGTTTTTGTTGATATTGTTCTATTTTGTATAATTAAAAATTAAGCAGCAAAAGAACCAGAATCCATGTGTCCTGCTTATTAGTCAAAAGTCCTAATCACAGTAAGGAAGCTTTGTTTCTCTCAGTGTTTTTTTAAAATATTTTATGAGTGAAATATTTCTAGTATAAAGACTTGAGGATTTGAGTTCCCTGTATCTGGATGTACAGGGAAGAGATGACCCAAATTTAAATCCCTACATCTATGCTAAAGGATATTTAAATATCCTTTTGCAAATGACTATTATAAGATTTAAAACATGCTCTGGACTGTGACAAATACCTCTCTCTGCCTCTCCAGAAGCTGTTTTGTTTTGTATATAATATTTTAAAAGATTTGTTGAAATTATCAAGAGAATTATTTATTAGACTACAGGTTCATTTATTCACTTACTGTGACATGACAGTGTTCACTGAATATCTGTTATTTATTTAAAGTAAATACTATAAACAGGACAGATTGAGAATATCCTTATGCAGTAATTTGGTATTTTATGCACTCCTGGGAGGAAGAAAGTCCAAGTTCGATTCCCAGACAAGCAGAGAAAGAAATTGAACTCATCTTCCAGTTCTAGGTGACTATTCAAATATTTGAGTTGCTGAGTATATGTTCATCATCACTTTTGATATTTTATATAAGAACAGGGACAGAAGATTTGCCAGATACATATCTGTCTCTTCAACAACCATTTTCAGACTGTGGAAGAACTGATTCATCTGCTTATACTTCAAGTTTTGAGCCTTTAAAATGCATACTATATACTTACATGTAATTAAATTACATGTAAACTAAACAAAGGTCATCCCTTTACTTGACTACTGTGCTAAAGAATGCTCAGTGTTGGTATTACCCAAACCATCTCATTAGTTTCCCTTCTTTTTGCTCATGGTAATGGTAGCTCAGGAATTAAAACTGTTTCATTGAAGAAACAATGTGCAAACCGGTGTGTTGCATTTCCTAGAACTGAGGTGCACTGAAGTCACAAAATGGGCAGCTTAGCAATACCAGCTACATTCTCTTAACATGGATACCTGGCATTAGCTTTGCAGCTTCATCTGGTACTGCAGCTGGCCCACCTGCCTGGGATTATTAAAAAGGACTGGTAGATGCTTAAAACAACCATAAATTTGAAGGGGATCATGAAGCAAACAGATGCATTGTGTCTGGCTGGGATGGAGTATACTTTCTGCATAGCAGCCCATATGGTGCTGTGTTCTGGATTTGTGATTAAAACAAAATTGATAACACATGTCTATTTTGGCCATTTCTGAACAGTGCTTGCTTAGCATCAAGGATGTCTCCTTTTTCCCCTCACACTGCCTGCCTCTCTCCTCTCTCCCCCCACCCTCCCACCCAGTAAAGTGTATGCTAGGGGTGCACAAGAAGTTGGGAGGCGACAGAACTGGAACTGTTGACCCCAAATAGTGAAAGGGATATTTGATATCCGTTGTCCTCATGCTCAGCAATAAAACTGGGGATATTTGTCTTCCAAAGCAGACATTTCTGGCAGAATGACTGGACATTATTTCTGCTAGTAGGAGGTGGTGGATGACTACATCACTTTCTAGTTTTCCTATTTTTCTTCACTTATCAAACTGTCTTTGTATCAACCTATGAGTACTTTTGGTTTTGCTCTTCCTATCCTTTCCCATGTCCAGCTGGGAGGGGAGTGAGCAAGTGGCTATATGGTTGCTTAGCTGCTGGCTAGGGTTAACCCACAGCAGGTAATAGCCACAGTGTTTCAAACAATTGATTAATTTAACACAGTTTTCTTCCTTCATCAGTGACCATAAGCAGGTTGTAGGGAAAAGAAGAGCAAGACAGATGGGTATGGTATGGTGTACAATACAGTGTACAGTACGGAGTATAGTATGGTATGGTGTGATATGGTATAGTATTGCACGATACGGTATGGTGCAGGGTTGTATGGTATGGTGTATGGTATAGTATGGTGTGGTGTGGTGTGGGATGGTGGATGGGATGGGATTTTATGATGCATGGTATGGTATGTTGTATAGTTTATTATGTTGTTAAAGACTAACAGACCTGTAGTTTCCTGTGTCCTCTTTTGGGCCCTTCTTGTAGATGGGTATGACATTTGCCCTCTTGTTGTCATAAGGACTATCCCCTGATCTCCATTATAGATAGTGGCCTAGCAGCAAGGTCAGCCACTTCTTAGATTTATGTGACTTGATCCCTTGCAAGAGGCCACAGACCAGCCTTTCTTCTATTGCTGTTGGGTTGATACATACATTGTTGTAGATACATGATCCTGTGATCTGGGGGTCTAGCAACTCTAGCAAAGACAGAAGCAAAGGAAGTATTGAGAATCTCTGCCTTTTCAGCTTTATTAATAACCAGTTTCCCTGTCCAGTTTTGCAATTGATCAGTCTTCCATGTCCTCCTTCGTACTGTTCACATATCTGAAGGACCCTTTCTTCTTCTTGACATCTTTGGCCAGTTTCAGTTTTAGCTGAGCCTTATCCTTCCTGACTGAATCTCTTGTGCCTTAGCACAGTTATTGTAGTCCTTGATTGGTATTTAGCTGCCTTTTCTTAATCAGTATGCTGTTGTGGTTTTGGTCTTGTTGTTTGTGGCTTTTTTTTTTTCTATTTAAGCACACCCAACAAGTTGTTAGGCCAGAATGACATCTTTTTCTGCCTTCTTCCTTTCTCTTTGTAGGGGTTGGTCTGTTCTTGTGCTTCCAGGAGGCTGTTCTTGATTAAGTCTCAACAGTCACACGCTCCTTTGCCCTTCATGGATGCTTTCCATGGAATCCTTCACAGATGGACTCTGAACTTATCAAGGTTGGCTCTTCTAAATTCATAGAATGGGTTAGGCAGGAAGTGACCCTTAAAGATCATCTAGTTCATCACCCTCTTCTTTTCCATGAGCAGGGACTTCTTTCATTAGATCAGGTTGTTCAAAGCCCCACCAAGCCTGATCTTGAAGATTTCCAATGGTGGGACAGCCAACAATAGTGTATCAACAGCAAAAACACCGCTGAGCTTGGTGTTACCTGCAAAATTGCTGATGGTGTACTCAATCACACTGTCTATGTCATTGATGAAAATATTAAATAGTATTGGTCCCAGTACACCAACTCATTAATGATTTCTGCTTGGACATTAAGCCATTGACTGTATTTCTCTGGATGTGGCCATCCAGCCAGTTTCCTTATGCATCTAACAGTTCATCCACCAAACCCCTCTCTCCAAATCAGTAGAGAGAATGTTGTGTTAACTGTATCAAACACCTTACAGAAGTTCCGATAGGTGACATTCGTAGCTTTTCCCTTATCCACTGATGTGGTTACTCCATCATAGAAAGCCACTAGATTAGTCAGGCCAAAGATCCAGGGACTTTGTTCTACTATTGATCTTCAGAATGCTCAGCAGGGCCTTAAACTCCACAAGGTTATCATCTCTGCATCCAAGGTTACCACTGGTAGTTACGCTGTCAAGTAAGTCTTCTCAGTTTGTAGGAAGCAAATCTAGCTGTGCTGTGTTCAGTCAGGAAAGGCTTAACTCCCTTTATTCTGATTGCCAGGGAACTATGTTTCTGGATGCTAAGAGAAAACACTGATAAGGCCTCAGCTGGTGCTGGGGATGGCCTGTACTGAACTCAAGGTCTTTTGTCCGCTTCGGATACTGTAGTTGACCCAAACTGACCAAGGAAGTATTTCATTCTATAGTACGTCATGTTCCGGTCTCTTGGGCAGGGAAGGGGGTCCGGTAGCCATTACTCTTCCTTTCTCTCTCTCCCTTACTCCCTTGTTTGTCTCTCCGGGCAACTTGCTAACCCTCCTGCGTTAGCTGCTTTGCTAACTCCTGTGCTGGCTCATTCATGTGGGAGATGGTGGGTTGTTTAGAGTTCCTGGCCGTGTTATCACTGATAGGGTTTGCTCGGAATCTGCTGCGTTAGCTCCTGGGCTCCAGCCTTCAGGCCGCGGCTCTCAGGCTGCGATTGCTCTCGGGCTGTGGGTCTCAGGCTCTCGGGGTCTGATTTTCATCCCTCAACATCTGGGTGTGCATTGGTCAGTGGATGGTGGGAAATTGTATCATATTGTATATATTATACCATATGTTTCATTTTGTACTATTTTAATTATTTATTATTAGTAGTACCTGTATATATTGATTTAGATTTAATTAGTAAATAGTTCCTATCTCAATGTTACGAGCTTCCTTATTTCTTTTTCCTCCAATTCTTCCCCTCCACTGGAGGAGGGGAGGGGGATTTGTGAGAGCAGCATCGTGGTATTTTGTTAGCTGGAGTTAAACCACAACACTAACAATGTGCTGTTCCTTGTCAACATGTCCAGCATCTACAGCATGAACTAGTTCTCTATGCATTCCAGAAAACTGCTGGATGACTGGTGCACTGCAGTGCTGTTTTTCCACAAAATGTCTAGGTAACTGCAGTCACTCATGAGGACCAGGCCTTGTTGTTTTGATTGGCACCAAGCACTAAGCTTCATGTTTACACAGATGTATCATAAACTGAAGTTTCACTCGGAGTGATAAAGGTCAGTCAGACCCCATCAGTTCATATGTGAAGCAAGGGTGCTATTTCAGGATCTAAATTATTAACATTTATGGTTTTAATTTCATCTACTGGTTTGGGTTTTCTTTGTTGGTGGTGGTGGCAATGGTGTTTTTTGTTGTTTGTTTTTCTCCCCACTAACTCAGTTTTATTAAGTGTTTTGTTGTTCTTTTCAGCATGACCTTGGACATACTTTTTAAAATAAATTTGTACCAACAGCAGACTGTGTCCCTTTTTACTCCCTTTATCAGAGGATTTATAAATCAGACAAACAGAAAAAAGTCCCAGCATTTAACCCTGTAGAATCCCACTGATAATTTCCCTTTTTGACAGAATTTAATCATTGTTTAAAATATTTTTAAAGCTTTCTCTTTGTTCTGATGAATGAGAAAATGGTATATCTATGTGTTCGTCTTTACTTGCAGAAGCTTTTTTTGGTATCAAAAAATGTATAATGAAGAATGAAAGGAAGTATATTAATTTCATGTAAATCATGCCATAAGAAACCAAAGAAGTTGTAATTTACCAAGTTTACAAAAATTCATGCTATCATAGTTTTATTACAGTACAACCAATCTTATCTAATTAGATGAAATCTGTATGAAGAACTTTTAACTGTGTTAGTCAAACTTGAAATGAATAAGCTGTATTTCATACTGAATGTTGCTCCCTTCCTACTTTTCCATTATGAGGAATGGTATTAATTTTCCAACTAATTAACATGCATCATAACTCTGAAGTCTAGCATCAAATTTTACTTTCTTCCTATGATTTTTAATTAAACAAGCAACTCAGAACAGATTACAATTTTGTGCAGAAATATATTAAAAATTGACTGGAATAAATTCTCACAGAATGTGCTTACCAAAGAATTCTGAATGCCTTAAGTCATAATGAATCAGCAAAACCTTAAAATATTTTCATCTTAGAAGTATTCAATTAATGAGGAAAATATAAGAAATACATTAAGAAATAATGTATTCAGTGATTGTCAGAAAAAAAGACTAACATTATTTTTGAATTGTTTTAATGAGCTCCATTCCTAATGCTATTCAGGATATTTAGCAGATGCATCATCTGCTTAAACTCTACAGAATTTTTGCAAATATAATAATATTTTCTTGATGATTATATTACTGCCACTGAAGTAACAATGCCTTGGACTACACTGTACACTATTATTTTGGTAGAATAGAAATTGAATGCTTTCCTTAATGTAGCCTTCTGTTAAAAAAATTATCTTCAATAAATTTATTTTCCAGTAAGAGTTATTCTCTGTAGTGTGACTCTGAGAATGGAGTGGAACCAAAAGCTACCTTCACTATAAAAAATAATATATATTATAAAATCTATCTTAATTTCAGACCGAGTTCTGTCAATTTATACATGGATTTGTTTTGTCCCAGTAATATCCCCACCAACAGAATCATATAAAAGGATATGAAAAGGAAAATAACAATATCTGATATTTCAGAGAATTTGAAGCTATTTTCTTTAGTAACCATTTAAAGGATAAAGAACAATGCTATTGCTTAAACTATAATAAAATACAGAGAATAAGGAAAACTCTCAGTTCCAGGATTTCTTTGCTAATTGCATTATAAGGATAAACTAACGTACGACCTAGTCATAATTTGTTGCAATCTTAGCAAGAGGCAGTGTTGTAGTGGGTACTGAGTGGAATAGCTATTAGTTAACATTAACGAGTTTAATTTGGGAAGAATGTATCAGACTTGTAACAATAAATGCCATAAAACTGTCTAAATTCTGTAACTCTTGAAATGACAGGCTGGAAAACACAATGCAAGAGCAAAACTGAATGCCTTTTTGTCCTACCCACAGAGAACTGACTTGATGAAGCTCAAACTGGAAAAGTTAGACATTAGGGACTTAAAGTTTAGTAGGCAAAGGTTTTAAAATGTGGATTATTCACATTTACATTCAACACAGACCTTTATATTCCTCTTTTATACATAAAAGGATAAGTTAAGGGCAATGAGTTCAATGATTTTCTTTTAATCTATGTCTTTCATTTTACCCAAAGGGATATTTAAACTTTGTTTTAAAATATGTATTAAATCAGCTCCCATAAGCACTACTATGAATAAGCGTTTGGCAGAATATATATAAATCTCAAGAAACTGGATCTGTAATAATTCAGGCATAACATTTTTCTCTAGTCTGAAACTGCCTGGGCAAGATCTAAACATAAGTGCTTGACACAAGTATAGGGGCCTATTATAGTCAATTTTTTAGTCTTCTGAATTACATGTGCCTGTGTACATGCCACGCTTGGACACACAGTCTTAAATATGCATGCAGAAGTCTAATACAAGACAATTCACACTTCAGATTTTTTTTCTTTACAGGTGGATTTATCTCTAAATAGACTTTTCCTCCCCTCTCTTAAGGTTTATCACACCACCAATGTTGTAGAAGTACTCTTTTTGACTGTGGAAGTAACAATACTGAGTCTTGTTTATTGCAGAACTTCAGCTTTTTCACTATATCCTGGGACTTTCCATCCAGCAGAGACAATTCTAAATTTGTATACATCAGTGCTAGTAAGACAATGAATGATGACTAGTACTGCTACTATACTGATCCTAGTGACACAAAAATTACTATCTTCGTATAGTATTACGATTTTTGTGGCATTTTCTCTTTCTTGTTGCCAAAGGGAAATTTCCTATGTGCCCATACAACTGAGAATAGTAGAATTACTGTCTTACATCAGCTCTCTTGCAGAGTTGTATACTTTCTGTGAGGTCCTTTTTCTTTAGAAATATTGATTGAATGTTGAGTTTGTGGCACATCATCAACTCTACTACAAACTGACACAGAGAAATAATATTTTCTGAGATTCTTTTCCAATGTAAATATTAGAGCTATCATATTTTGTTGTCTAGTCTATGGTTACATTTCTTTTAATTTGATGATTATATTTTAAACAACCTGAGTTAAAGTTTGGGAGAAACAGGTTATTGGTTTTATCTCCTCTTCCAATATTTCTTTCTGTTTCTCCAAGGCTTGTATTCTCTGACACTCTACATTTACCTCCAGTCTAGAAGAAATCTGAAATACACGACTTGCTCATTTTGTTGTAACCTGGAATATCTACATTAAAGTTGTTCTGTGCTATTAAAATATCCATTTCTCCTTATGTATTTTGGATTTATTTTCATTTTAATAGATGTACATGCACTGAACTACCAGGAATGCACACAGTGTTGAAAGCCTTGTGCTGCCTTTTGACTTTCCTGCTCTGTGTTCCACCATTTGACATGACATAAGGCTTTGGGGTTATTGTATTGTATATATTATATATATACTGAATATATATATTTAGAGGAAAGCCCTGTTATGTCTTTGGCACTAGGCTGCTACCATATACTACCACAAATACATATCTACCGCTATGGTTAACACTGGCCATTAAAGTAAATATTAAGAAGATCATTGCACACAATAGATTCTGTGCCTGACACTCATCATACAGACTGCCAAAACCCCTTTTTCAATTCCACTTATGAACTTACTAATGACAATAAAAAAATTCAGTGTATATGACTGATTTACAATCAAATTCTCTTCTTAGTCTTCAGAAGGTCCAGACTAAGTTTTATGATATATGTTTTCTACTATCAATGAAAACGTATTTCTCTTACCAGTATGGTAATTACTGCAGAAATACAAATGAGTCTGTTCAAACCTCATATGTCAAGAAGGAAATTTTCAGTGGGTAATTTAGGATGATAATAAAGACTACTGAATTATCATTTACAGAAAAATGTTCAGCTCACCAGATATAATTTAGGGTTAAACAGGTCCATTATAAAGGACCTTGATGAAAAACACTAATAAAGGTATTTTTTTGGGTGATTGGGGAAGAGGGATTAATACTACTACTAATAATAATACTTTCACAGTAGGGAAAACTTGTTCTGGAACAGTGTGCCCTTTCACTTTTTAAAGGACTATCAATAAAACTAGCAGCAATATTTTTTTTCTAGAAGGAGCATCTTCACTTCATGACCCAAAAGGGTCCCATCTGTGCCTTTTTTCTAAACATCATTTAGATGCAAAGAGAGAAAAAATAAAAGTTTAAATAATAACATAAACCAATAAAATTATATAGGCTAGAAGAGTCTGCTAGTGGTTATGTGGTCCAATCCCATACTGAGATCAGAATCAACTTAGACGAGACTGCTCAGGACCTTGTATAGTTGTGTTTTGAAGCACACATCTAAAGGATTTATCTAATGCCTTTTTGCTTCTGGTGTAGTTACTTAATTTAAAAGTACAGCTATATCTACGAGACTCAATCTTCACACAGTTTTACTCTGTTTCCAAATTGCTAATTTCTTTAAAGCTTGAACCTGGCAACAGACTTCAATTAACTTCACATCTTCAACAGGATTTCATGGCAATCTATGAAATTAATTTTTCAGTGTCATGAGCCTATCTGTTCCTTATTTTCATATGCAGTAATTAGCATAGCTTTCTGAGGAAGTAGGTGAGTAAGAACAGAACTATGTAGCCAGTAGAAATTAATTTACAGTATCAACTGCTTCCAGATTAAAAGCAGATTGACTTAGAGTGGACATAGTTTCTCTGGATAAAGCAACCATTTCATAACAAACACTGGTATTTATCTCAGTGTTGAACTTACACTGTTCATAGAGACAGTTTTCCAAAACTAATCTCAGCCCCTCAGCTTGTAGTGTAGATGTATCATCACTCTGACCTCCCCATCCATCAACCTGCATACACCACCATTTACCTAACATCAGACCCCACATGCCAGTGAAGAAAAAACACAACAGACTAGGGTAGGTGTTTTGCTACACTCATTATCCAGTTACAGACAGAAGGAAGCACACTGCATATACAAAGATAACCGTTATTTGTGGTCCATTAACACTTTCACAATCAAAGAGTCCAAATTATCTGGCATAGGAAATCCTGGGAGGAACTGCTGAATAAAACACTTCCTGCATCCTGAGGCCTTTGTCAGGTGAATGAAGTTCACAGATTCACAGATTCATAGAGTGGTAGGGATTGGAAGGGACCTCTAGAGACCATCTAATCCAACCCCCTGCCAGAGTAGGATCACCTAGAGTAGATCACACAGGAACAAGTCCAGGGAGCTTTTGAAAGTCTCCAGGGAAGGAGACTCCACCACCTCCCTGGGCAGCCTGTTCCAGTGCTCTGTCACCCTCAGGGAAGAAGTGTTTCCTCATGTTTAGGCTGAAACTTCTGTTTTCCTGTTTATGGCCATTGTCCCTAGTCCTGTCACTGGACACCACTGAGAAGAGCCTGACCCCATCCTCCTGACACCCACCCTTTAGATATTGATAAGCGTTGATAAGATCCCCCCTCAGCCTCCTCTTCTCCAAGCTGAACAGGCCCAGCTCTCTCAGCCTTTCCTCACATGGAAGGTGCTCCAGGCACTTCATCATCTTAGTGGCCCTGCACTGGACCTTCTCCAGTATCTCCTTGTCCTTCTGGAACTGAGAAGCCCAGAACTGGACACAGTACTCCAGGTGAGGCCTCACCAGCGCAGAGTAGAGGGGGAGGATAACTTCCCTCAACCTGCTGGTCATGCTCTTCTTAATGCATCCCAGGATGCCATTGGCCTTCTTGGCCACGAGGGCACACTGTTGGCTCATGGTCATCCTGTTGTCCACTAGGACTCCAAGGTCCTTTTCCCCAGAGTTGCTCTCCAACAGAACAGCCCCCAACCTGTACTGGAACGTGGGGTTGTTCTTCCCCAGATCCAGTACTTTACACTTGCCCTTGTTGAATTGCATTCAATTTCTCCCCACTCAGCTCTTCAGCCTGTCATGCTGGATGACAGCACAGCCTTCTGGCCACTCCTCCCAGTTTTGTATCATCAACAAACTTGCTGAGAGGACATTCTACCCTTTCATCCAGGTCATTAATGAATATATTGAATAAGGCTGGACCCAGCACTGACCCCAGGAGGTCGTCACTAGCTACAGCCTCTAACTAGACTCTGCCCCGTTGACCACAACCCTCTGAGCTCTTTCTTCCAGCCAGTTCCCAATCCATCTCACCGCCCAATGGTCCAGTCCATACTTCCTAAACTTATCTATAAGGATGCCATGGGAGACCATGTCAAAAGCTTTGATGAAGTCAAGGTAGACCACATCCACTGCCTTCCCCTTGTCTATCCATCTAGTGATGCCATCATAAAAAGCTATCAGATTGGTCAAGCATGACTTTCCCTTGTTGAATCCTTGCTGACTACTTGTGATTAGCTTCCTTTCCTCAACATCCTTTGAGATGACGCCCAGGACAAGTTGTTCCATAATCTTTAAAGGGATGGACTTGAGGCTGACCAGCCTATAGCTACTTGGGTCCTCCCTCTTGCCTTTTTTGAAGATTGGAGTAACATTGACTTTCCTCCAGTCCTCAAGCACCTCTCCTGTTTTCCAGGACTTTTCAAAGATTATGGAGAGTGACCTAGCAATGACTTCCACCAGATCCCTCAGCACTCGTGGATGCATCCCTTCAGGGCCCATGGATTTGTGGATGTTCGGTTTGCTTAATTGATCTCAAAACCAATCTTCCTCAACTGAGGCAAAACCTTTCTTTCTCATGACTTCTGTGGTTTTCAAGCTCTGGGACTCCTGAGGGCTAGTTTTAGCAGTAGAGACTGAGGCAAACATGGCATTCAGTAACTCCACCTTCTCCATATCCTTGGTCACCAGGGCACCCACTTCAACCAGCAGTGGGCCCACATTTCCTTTAGTCTTTTTTCCTCCAATGTACTTGAAAAAGCTTTTATTGCTGTCCTTAACCTCCCTTGACAGGTTTAGTTCTAAGGAGGTCTTTGCTTATCGCATCCCTACATCCTCTGACAATATTTTTGTATTCCTCCCAAGTGGTCATCCCCTTCTTCCATGTTCTGTGTACTTCCTTCTTCTGCTTAAGTTTATTCATTAGCTCCCTGCTTATCCATGCAGGTCTGATAGCTCTCTTACTTGATTTCTTACTCTTCAGGATGCTCCAGTCTTGAGCTTGGAGGAAATGGTGTTCGTGGTGGGCTTCTCTCCCAGTCTATGGTCCACCCATCCATATATTTGCACATTTTCTTGTCACAGTCCCCTCCTTTCTCCTAGTCACCCCAGTCCCATGCACACAAAGGTCTATGGTTTGTCAGGCAGTGATTGTGTCAGGGAATGTCACCCCTCTCAGCAGGTCCATCCCCAGAGCTGAAGCTAGAGTAGAGGAAGCATCAGCCTTGGTGTCTGGGTTAAACCAGCGGAACCCAGATCAGGCCATGGAGAGGCTGAGTCCCTGCTGCTGTTAAGGGCAGACATCATATTTACAGTACCACACTGCTGCTCGCTCACCTCCTTTCTCTCCCCACCTCCCCACCCCCATTAGGATTTTACTCTCCTTGGAACGATGTGACTATGCAAAATCAAGGTCACTGAGAAGGCACGACAGGTATTCTGCTAAGTAACATCAAGATCGCTCTGCACCTTTTCCATAGCATGCACTTCACAGGGCACTAGGAAGTATATCAATAAATAATACACCTTTATGCAGAACATAAAAAGGCAGAAGATACCTGAAACTGGGTGTATTGGAATAAGGAATGACGGGAGCAGTTAGAGAGGATGGTAAAATAGATGAGGACTTAAAATAATTTTTTGCATCCGTCTGTACTATCAATGGTTACAGGGAAATCACTCTTCCAAGGGCACTTTTCATGGGAAATTATACTATGGCTTTAACAAAATGATAGTCTCCAAGGAGGAAGTTATAGAGCAACTTAAGAAACTTAAGTGTAGTAAATCACTAAAACCAGATAATACTCATCTGAGGGTTGTGAAGGAAATTAAGTATGAAATAGAGAACTTACAGGCGAAGATATGTAGTGTATCGTTTAAAAAGGAGCTAATCCACAGGCTAAAAAGTCACTATAATGGTTCTTGGCTTTAGAAAAACCTAAACTTTGTGTAGCTTTTACATCATAATGCCTAGAGGAACCCCTCAGTAGTATAAGTACTTGGGACTGAGAGTATTCTTCCACTAAAGCTGTTCTTTACCAAATATTGTATACCACATACTTCTTGAATAAATTAATCCTACTGTAGTGATACTGAAAATATAATCTTAAAATCAGAAAGTTGTCCAATAAAAAAATAATGCCTTTGAAGGTTTCTGACTGTGTAACAGTATTTGAATACACTAAATTTTTCAAAATTACAGTATCATCTATATTATATTCAAAAGCACTTATCTATCAGTATAAGAGCGAAATAACTAAACAAAGCAAAACAAAATGCTTGTTTAAGAAAATAATTAGTTAAAAAAAAATCCCTACTGATCCACAATTGAAGATAAACAGGAAAGAGATTCCCTTTAGAAAAATAGGTAATTTGCTGAAAAATGCATTTCTGTATGTTTGAAATATTCAAAAGTTCAGGCTATAGCTCCTGTATGGTTTTAGCACATACATGTTTAAGGTTTTTTTCCTTAGCCTCCAAGTCCAGTAGAATTAGCCTTTTAACCTAACAGTTTAAGAGATTGGATAATCTTCCAGGATTCAGAAAAATATTTGTGTTTCCTCCTCTGCTATCCAATTCCATGGATTTGAATCCCACCTTTGTACAAGGTTTGCCTATGAAATCATCAATATGGCATTTTAGCATGGATCTTTCCCAGTCTGACAGACAGTATTGCGCTTTTTATGTACTACTTCTGTGTTCATGCCCCAAACATATAGATTATAAACCTATTCTGTCCTCATTTTTGTCTCATGGAACATTAAAATATTTCCTGATTTTTAGGGCATTAGCACAAATTTTTTCAGAAGACTTTGGAATATATTTTCCTGTGGTAGATCATAAAATCATAGAATAGTTTGGGTTGGAAAGGATCTTAAAGATCATCTGGTTCCAACCCCCCTGCCAGGGGCAGGGAGACCCTCCACTAGACCAGGTCACTCAAAGCCTCATCCAGCCTGGCCTTGAACACTTCCAGGGATGGGGCATCCACAGCTTCTCTGTGCAACCTGTTCTAGTGCCTCACCACCCAGTGTTGATAAAACACTCTCCTGACAAGTCCTGTTTGAAGTTCCCTCAACCAGAAAAGGGATTTGATGACAAGAGCAGGATCCAATTTGAGATTAACATACCCTTATATGGTTGACTGAAAGTGTATGTGTTACAGTCTTCTTAGAGACAGTACAGATCAAAGACCAAGACATTGAAAGTAAGACTCAATTGGCTATACCGTGTCACCTCATGCCGTTCGAACTAGGCTGAGGGGCCACGTCTGGCTTCCATCCATCTGTCTAGAAGAGTAGGGAATAATCTAGCGGCAGTAGAAGACTAAGCTAAAATGAATAATCTTGCAAATAGTTTTTTTCAGTAGATCTCCATGTATAAAATAGGAATTTAAGCAAGAAAGCATTGCTAAAGACATCTAAATTGGGGCTATTAGTCTCAAACTGAGTTCCAATATTTATCTTTCATTTCCAATAAACATGTTTACCTCTGGAGTATTTTACAAAAGAAAATGCACTGCAGTTTCTCTTCAATTTTTTAATTATGCCTAGGTCTACTCTGCTGTTTCCATCTTTTGGGCTGTTTCTGTAAGACTAGATCACAAAATATGTCATCAAAAAAGGTACTATATCAGAGACCCACATACAATGCATATGACTGCTCAGTTGCATTTAAAAACATCTTGCCCAAATAACTAGTAAAACAAAGTCATCAAAGAAAAATACCCGAAACAAACAAACAGAAACCTCACAGAAAAACCCCAACCAATTCTTCACACAGCAGAGGTGGTGCAACTTAAAAATATTAGGGAATCTTAGGAGCGTGGCCAGTGCCTCTGGACCTGGGATCTCTGCCCAAGCTGAGGGACACAGCTGCTTGTTCCCTGTGTGCAGGTTCAATCTGTAGTCAAGATGCACATATATCCCCCAGAAACACAGTATGTCAAAGGATACTCACAAGGCTGGTCACACAGATTGTCACAAACAAGATATTGCTTTCAGAGCAACTACATACATAAACAAAGACACCGAAGACCTCTCCTCCCCTTGGACTGCCTAAATCAGTCTCACTGCCAAAGGAATGTAAGCTGACAATATAAACTGACACCATTTTTCAGAAAGGCCTCTAGCAATGATTCTAGGAAAAGCAAATGAATAAATCTGACTACTTCAAGGTAACATAACAGATGATATAATAATGAATGGTATCAGTAGGTGCATGAATAAACATGATATAATGTGAAGATCAATACAGCTTTGGTGAAAGAAAGTCATGTTTTACAAATCTATTAATGTTCTTGAAGACATAAATGATAATATTGATCAATTAATATTGAATAATTTTTAAAAATGCCTCATTAAAGGAGATTAACAACAATAAGGAAAGATCATTGCATAGATTTACAGTTGGTTAAGGGGAATATAGAAGCTGAATAGATTAATAGTTGCACAATGGTGAGAAGTTACCACCCAATTATGAATTATTTGAAAATTATGTAGATGTAAATTTTGCAACTGTTACAAAATTATTCGGTATAGAAGATCGAAAGGTACTGATTAAGAGCTTTTGAATGATCCCATGACACCTGAGTTACTGGGTAAAAAAATGTCTGGTGGTATTTAGAGGTGGCATAATGCCCTTTATATGAGGAAAAAACATTTCCAATTATATATACATGATGAACTGAAAATTAGCTAAATGGCTTTATAACATTCAGAGATGAGTTCTTCTGTCCATTATGGATAGGTCTCTCAGGGTGAAAATTTACAAGTAGTCCAAAGAGCAAGAATAAGTTAAGAAGCTATTACAAAAGGAATGGGAATTAAAACTTAGCTTGTCATTGTATCACTGGATAGTTTGATGCTGTGTGTCTTAGCTTTGCACCGGCTTGTCCATGTTTTGCTTCACCCCATAACACATCAAGCTGCATAGGTGGTGCCAGCCCGGGGCCTGCGGCACGGCAGGACCGGTGGGGAGGGGGTGGGGATATGGGTGGAAAGGCTTGTGGTTGGACATGACCCTGGGAAGGGAAAGGGTCTGAGGGGGCTTCCGGCTGAGGGGGCTGAGGGTTTGTTTTGTTGTGGGACCTCGTGGCAAGTGGTTGGTGCTCCGGGCAGAGCCAGCGTCTTGCCAGGCAGATCGGCCTGGGAGTTGGGGTTTGAAAGTTTTTTCCTCTCTCTTACTCTCTCGGCCCCCCTGGGGCGATTTCAGGGGGGTTTGCTCCCTTTGGGTAGGTTTTCTTTCTTTTTATTCCCTTCTTGGGGTGGGATCCTGTATCATTTGTTCTACGCTCTTCCTCCGTTCCTTAAATTACTCATTAGCACTAGCATTGTTAGTAACTCCCTAAGTTTCATTTATATAATTAAATAGTTCTTATCTCAACTCCTACGGGCTTTTCCTCGGTTTGTTCCTCCGACCCTTCCTCACCGGGAGGATGTGGAGGGGGGAGCAGGGCGGAGTGGTAGAGTAGGCTTGTCGTGAAACTACCACACTGTGGTAGTCCGCATCTTTGGTATGGGCTATAGTTAATGTTACCACCTCTCAGAAAGTATATAATAGAAATAGAAGAGGTAACGAAAAAAGCAAAAGGATGGTGAGAAAAGAAAGAGTTTATATGTGACAAAATAGACTGTAGCCTAGTAAATATGGCTTCTGCTGTTAGCAGGCATAGGCCCTGGCTGTGCGTTGACCTGGCAGTGCAGGGAGTCAGACTCACTGTGGCCTAAACTGGATGTTGCTGATTTAACCCCTGTGCCAGGGCCAGTGACTGTTGCCTCCCCTACTCCAGTTCAGCTCTGTGGACGGTCCCAGTGGGGAGAGGATGACACCCCTCAATGCAGTCACTACCTGTCAAACCATAGCCTTTTGTGTGCATGGGTCTGGGGGGCTGAGAGCCACTACCAGAATGCAGATGGGAGAAGGAAGGGGGCTGTCTCCTTGTTGAGATGTGGTGGTTTGATCTTGGTTGTCTGCCACACTCCCACACAGACACTCACTCAGTCTTCCTCCTCAATAAGACAGTTTGAAAAGATAAGACAGAAAAGCTTGTGGGTCAAGATCAAGACAGGGGCATCACTTACCAATTACTGTCACCGACAAAACACAGTTGACTTGGGAAAAAATGATTTAATTTGTGACATATTCACAATATATGTATAAGGCAGTGCATTGTGTTCTTCTGAAACAAAAACTGAGCTATGTCAAAATACTTTGGTAGGTTGTTTCATTCAGAGAAAGAAAAAGTTGTTTTCAGTTGGATGCAGATTCAGTGTTTAGTCCATGATTCAAGTTCTGTACCAGAAAGCCAGGTGGTCCCACAGTCTTACACAAAATAAACCATTATTTTTTAACAAAAACATATATATGGAAATCATATATACAAAAGGGCATGTAGCCTCAGTTTTGTGAATTATTTATGTTAGGTTCCAATAGAAAAAAAGGATATATAAATCCTCATTAACTGTAGTCCTGTCAGGTTTTTATTGAATATGTAATTATATTCTGGTATCTTATTAACATATCTTCCAACATTAAGTAGTTACAAAGAATTAGGTTTGGGGAGAAAATGAGATAATATAAATGTCCCTGACTTTATTGTATGCCACACATTTCAGATCTCTATCCAATTTAACTTAAAATATAGCATAGAATTGTTTTCCTGTTTAACCATCATTTCTAAGAATGAAAATATGTAATGTGTATTTTCCACTGTCACATTTCGTAGAATAAGATTCATGTTAGCGTATACAAAACTAGGTGGTACACTTAATGTCTGGTCTTGAAATTTGCCTCCAATTCCATATAACATGTAATAGACTCCTATTTATACATATCTTACCTTTATCCTATATATGCTCTATACGCCCTGGCTGGGATTCATCTGACCTCTATAAGGCAGATCTTTAATACAGGTTGGATGAATTGTCCCTCAGAGGTACCACCTATTTCACTGTAAAGGGTACACAAAACTACTTGCTCTGTGTAGATGTCAACACTGTATACATCAAAGTTATGATGCTATGAAATCATGTATGAGTCCTGTTATATGTGTAACATATGGTCAGAATTCTTATACCAATTTCAAACACACTATATGTAGGTAAATAAAAAATAATAAATTTGAAAACCTGTTTCAGATGTGTGAAATGTAAAGATAATTTTCTACTTAAGTCAGTATGATTATTAATTCTGAGCCATGATTTATCACATTTTTATATTAAATTATTTTCCATTATTTATTTAGAAAGCTAAGGATTGCATTTTTAATTATTTGTAAAAGCAGATAAAAACATCATGTCTGGTTATCTTTTCTGTCCGCATTATTTTGGATAAATGCTCAGTTAGAAACTGCAACAAATGAAAAATTTCTGAGTTTTCCAATGAACACATCTTGACATTAATACGTATGCTTTGATTCATCAGATATGTTAAAACCATCAAAGTGAAATCTGAGAAGACATACTTTTCAATGGGTAATGTCAGTCATACCACCTGTTCCATATGATTTTGCACATATATGCCTTTAAAAATCAATGTTGTTATATAAAACTCTTTGTGTAATAATAAATTATTATAATATAAAGGAGCTCAGGTGTGTAGAGCAAAAATCTGTATTTCACAATGTTATTTTTTCTTTGAATTTTTTGTACACTATTTTCTCTTTAACATACCCATTTTGTACATTCATCTCAACAGTTCTGTAAATAAACTTTACAAAATACTTATTTTATACATACACTTATATGTTTGGGATTTTATTTATTTATTTATCTCTTATATTTCTTCATTTAATAGATAGAAAACTGTGCTTACTGTTTCCCCTAAATTTTCCTGGATGCCACGTATCTTATATTTCATAGTCTTCCATTAATTTTTTTTTTACATTTTTCAAGCGTTCCAAAGGCTGTGTCTGAGATATGAGAACTGAAAGTGGTGTTATAACTCTGCATTATTGACCCAAATATTCTGTTTCTTGATAATTCCTTCATAAAAACACAAGAAGCTCAAGGCCCATCCTATCATAGAATCATAGAATGGTTTGGGTTTGAAGGAACTTTAAAGACATCTAGTTCCAAACCTGCCTGCCATGGGCAGGGACATCTTCCGATAGACCAGGTTACTCAAAGCCTCATTCCCCTGGGCTTGTACACTTCCAGGGAAGGGAATCGCCTCCCTCAACCTGCTGGCCACACTTTCCTGGATACAGCCCAGGATACTAGTGGCTTTCTGGGCTGCCAGTGCACACTGTCAGGTCATGTTGAGCTTCTCAACCAACACTCTCAAGTCCTTCTCCTCAGGGTTGCTCTCTACCCATTCTCCACCCAGCCTGTACTTGTGTTTGGGATTGCCTCAACCCAGGTCCAGGACCCTGCACTTGGCCTTGTTCAGCTTCATGAGGGTGGCAGTGGCCCACCACTCCAGCCTGTCAAGGTCCCTCTGGATCGCATCAACCACTGATGTTGACCACACCACACAGCTTGAGGTTATTGCAAACTTGCTGAGGGTGCACTCAATCCCACTGTCTATGTCGCTGACAAAGGTGTTTAGCAACACTGGTCCCAACACCAACCCCTGAGGAACATCACTCGTCACATGGCTATTGAGCCATTGACTTTGAGTGTGTCCACCAAGCCAGTTTTTTATCCACTGAGTGTCCATCCGTCAAATCGATAACATAATCAGCTTCTTTAAAAAGGAATTTTTTTATAACTTGGAGATGGACTGAACAGGTCAATATTATAGTCCTCTTATCCAAACAAATAAACACTTCAAAAATAATCCTTAGCTAGTGGCAATCTATACCTAAGAGAGATCTGTCCCCAAGTGTTAGCTGTCATGCTATAAATCCCGATTCAGAAGTATTCAGGGAATATAAACTGTGTCCCAGGGAAACGTAACTGAAGAATTTTTTTCTATTCCTTTGATTTGTAGGTTGAGAGATTTTGTTCATTAAATTTGCATCAATACTTATTGCTGCTTGTTGACTATGATTTGCAAATTAAGAGATCATTGTTGAAAGTACTAGGGAGACTGGAGCTTTTTGAATGGGATTTTTAGATTTTGTAACACCTAAAAGTATACAAATAAGAATGTCTCATATTTCCTTCTCTCATATTAATCTTTTCTAGTGTGTCTCACAATGCAACAGATGTTTTGCGTAATCATACTACAAAGAATAAATAGACAAAAAAAATAAAACAACAAAACCCAGCTTTTCTACATTTTTCCCCTGATAGGCATTCTAATTACTTTCATGAAACACTCATTAGTAACGGGCATTTTTCCGGCATCAGATATGTGGGTTTTGTTGATATTCTTAGCACAGTAATGAGTAGCTATGCTCTTCTAAGCCCCCCTTCAGATGACATTTACACTAGAGGCAATTCCTATTTATGTCAACTACCATTGCTAGCCATGTGGGAATAAATGAGAGACACTTATAAGACAGAATAAGTATGCTGCTGCTAATAGTTCTAAGCTGCAGTGTAGAAAACTTTTAACCACTTCTCAATGAATGCAGAAAACAATTTCTTATCAACATTCAGTATAACACCATAGGAAAGAAGGCATGTTGTAGGTGCATTGAGTTTGAACTACTAAAGACAGCTGAGTCCATTAACATTTGGGATACCAGTTAAGTAGTCACTAAGACATTTATGATGCTTGAAAATATATCTCATTTTCAGGAATTTATATTTAAGAATAATAGAGAATATCTGTTTAGTCTGTACGTCATTCATAGGAAAGATAATGTGTAATAACCTTAATTACTGATTTTTTGGAACTCTAGAATATTGAAGAAATAACAAAAGGTTTGTCTTATTAGAAAATAAGAAAGAAGTTCTAACTATCTTATTTTTTTTTTTCCTTTTGTAGACCAGGCAAATAAAAATGAAGCTGTGTGTTGACTTCCAAGAAAAGTATAGGAAAAAAATTTTGCTATGTCTTGCATGTGTGCACACCAGATCCAGTAACAATGTAGTGGTAACTAGCACTCACTTTCACCACACTAATGAAAATACTGTATCTTAAAATACATAACCACCAATAGGCTGAATGCCAATGAGCTCTGTTTAGTGGGGACAATTCCATACACAACCTATTTGTGGCATAAGAAACAGGAGGAGAAAGTAACATGTTCTGTCCTAACTGTCAGAACTGGCCAAAGTTGATTGAGCTACATCTTGTATAAACAGTCTTCTGTGGGGTCTTTAACAACTAGGCCACACTAAGAATCTCTTATGGCTTCTTCTCCACAAGCTCTGTTTCTGGCTGTGTGAGCCAGAATCTATGCACAACATTTAGTGGATAGTACAGCCTTCTCCAGATTTTCATTACCTCCTGTGGGTCCAGTCCTACAGGAAATGAAACCTGGAAAGAAATTTATATCAAAACTTCCCTAACAAGATCATGGAAAGAGTTTTAAAAAACATTTTACTACCTGTCTTTAACTAGAGCTAATTATGAACAGTAACACATGAATTGTCACTAGATAATTATCAGATTAATTCAACTAGTAAAAGTTAGAGTTTATCATGTTTCTTTTATGGCTGAGTGATAAGTAGATTCATAGATCAATGTATTGATAGACAGATAATACATCACTACATATGGAAATTTTGGTAGGAAGCAAGACTAAAAAATATGGAATTACAATTTGTAAGTATTAGAGATACTGATCTTATTTGCAGAAGGGAGCCAGATTAATGTTACTGTTGAAGTCAGCTAAGAGTTTATCATCTTCTTCCTTTCATATTTCACAACAAAACAATGCAGCAACGTGGTTTTTTTTTTTTCCCCAGGTATGATTTTGCTACTAAGAGGACCCCATGAGCATGCTGATCTGGCAGTGCAGGGGCTCAGCCTTGCCAGGCCTGAGCGGGGCATCACTGGTGTAACCGCTGTGCTGGGGCTGGCAACCACTGCCTCCCTGGTCCAGCCTGAGCTCTGGGGGTGTTGTGGTTTAACCCCAGCCAGCAACAACTACCACACAACCACTTGCTCACCTCTCTCCTCCCCAATGGGATGGGGAGGAGAACTGGGGGAAAAGTCAGGGAAACTCGTGGGCTGAGACAAGAACAATGTAATAATTGAAAGTAAATAAAATAATGATACCAAGAACAGTAATAATATTAATATTACTCATGCTACTACTACTAATATGAAATAAAAATAATGGATAAGAAAACATATTATGCAGCTACTCACCTCCTGCTCACCAATGCCCAGTCAGTCCCTGAGTAGCAAGAGACAGAACCCAAGAGAGACAGAGCCCCCTGCAGCCCAGGTCCCAATTTTTATGCTGATCATGAGGTTTTATGGCATGGAGTATACCTTTAGACAGTTTGGGTCAGCTGTCCTGGCTGTGTTCTACTCTGAGCATCTTGTAGAGAAGAAGCTGGAAACACAGGTGCAGCATAAGAAACTGAAAGAAGAGTCCTTGAGTTGACATAAACATTGCTTAGCAACAACTGCAAACATTATTATGTTTTCAATATTCTTCTCAGCACAGCCAAAACACAGCCTCATACTAGCTACTGGAGGAAAACTAACACTATCCCAATTAAAACCAGCACAGGGGGTAACATAGGGGTGACATCCCTCATCACTACAGTCACTGTCTGACAAACCATAGCTGATTGTGTGCATGGGGAGCTGGAAGGTGTAACATCTGAGAAAATGTGTAGATGCTAGGAAAAGATTTTGTGTTTGTCTCAATATGGTTTTAGTGTAACAGATTTAACCCGTGTAATCTTGAGACTTGTTTACACTACCTTGGACCACGAGTGTTAGTGTAATGACCTGGACCAACAATATCCATTTACTATATTTTGATGAGACTACTAAAACATTAATTGGACTAACAAAACATTCTTAGCTCTCTATATAGAATTGGTTCCCTTTTGCCCATGGCAAGTTTCTGAATGCAATGCATTCAATAAAACTGAAAGCTATGAAAGAAAAAAAAAATAATAAGAAATGCATTTTGGCTATTATTATGTTGTTGGTATCATTCTAGCTAATGTCAACATATGTTGCAGGAAATAAGAAACTTCAGGGTAGAACAGTTAAAATTCTTCATAATGGTAGTGTTCCCCAGATGTGGTGTGTTAGCATGAGATTAATGTTGAAGTGCTAATTATCCTTCATCAATCTAGTAAAATACTTATTTATGGTCAGATCAAATGTTTAATCCAACGTGGGCTTTGTATTTATATTTTGTATATAAATCAATTATTTTTTTTCTTTTTGCCTGAAGATTTTCTAATTTTTTTCACTTTCAACTTTTAGTTAAAGAAAAAGCAATGGCAACAGGCAACATCCTCAAATATATTATGGTATTGTCTCCCATAAGTAGGAGGCCTTAAGCAGTGGGGTATTACCTATATTAGTAAAAGTTGACACAAACTACTGATTCTCACTCACGTTGTACTCACTGCTGAAAGGTTATTATGTAACTTCCTACATCAGCAGTTCTCAATGAATCATAATAAACATATTTAGCTACCTATGACAACAGTAACTCTAAGGATTGTGGTGACTTTGCTACTTCCTCAGTAGCTAAGTAGGGAATTAGTGAAAGAAAGTCCTTGAATATTTCTCATCTTAGTATGCAATAAAATAGTCTCATGAAGACCAAGAGGTCACAAAAGTAACATGAAGACACAGGTCCAGTGAATTTGAATTTTGTGCCTTTGAATTATGTTGAATTATGTTTTATTTTCCCCTTATTTTGTATATAAGACATATTTACACAATAGTGTTATTTTAACAAATGACAGTTCTTTGACTCCTGAATTTATGAATTTTTAGTAAGGAAATTGTGGGATAACAGTATAGTCTTCTTTATAACCTCAAAAACCTGAGTTTCCTTAATTCTGCTGAATTACTTTCTTCCAATATAACCAACTGCATTTATTCAAAATTTAAAATGTTATTAAAGTGCTAGTTGCCTGCATCTCCAGTCTAAAAATAATTTAAAATTGTTATAAGCCATTTATTGTGTTATTAAATAGGAAGTTCTTGTTTATGTGCTGTAGTATGCCTTATATAAGATGAAAAATTATAAGCACCAGAAAAGCATATGAAAATATGCTATAGTTCTAACTTTCAACATAATAGATGAAGCAACCACACTGATATTACTGGATACCACTAGGAAAATGTAAGCAACACACTGTGCAAACACATCAGAATCTGAGCAGGCTCTTACTCTTCATGTTTGCATTAAATATATGTTCCAGTTCAGACTGAACTTTTTGAAAGATGGTTACTTATCCACTAAATTATATCAAATTTTGTGGCAGTGGAATACTCACTTCTGCCATGAAGGAGTGTTCTGCACAGTGTTACTGGAAATGAAACAAACTGTTAAGTGAGGGTTTGTTTTGCAGCACCTGTTTCTGAATCCTCAAATTGAATGGAAAAATTAGGCTAATGGTTTTGTTTATTAGCCACTTTACAGTTGTTTGTGTCAGTCTAAAGATAATGAACTTCTATGGGACTGGTGGGACTGTTAGGCATGATTACACAGCTACAAAGTGTATGTATAAAAACTATGGGAAAATATGTCTTGTTTTGAGATTTCTGTTCATGTAGACCACCTCCCACATCAAGCATTTTACTTTAAAATTATTCACCTTTTCAGATTTAATATACTTAGATAGAAGATAATAGTTGTTGACAAATAACTGCAAACTACACTACCATAAATTAGATAAATACAACAACAACAAAAAGTTATTACTGCCTTTGTTTTAAAGAATCAAAATCAGTTGGAAACTTTCTGTCTGGGTTATATAACTCAACTTTGCCTGTTAATAAATACCTGATGACACTTATCTACCGCTTTTCACAATATAAATCCAGAATAAAGAGGACTGATGAAAATGAACTTTGCAGCAAAACCTCCACAGTCTGAGTGTGGCTATTTATTTCTGCCTGTGGACATGGAGAGTCACTGTAGGTCTGCAAAATATGTCTAAGAAATAAACCAGAAATGGCCTGTCTCAGAAGTGTTTCAGATCAGGCACATTGCTGTCTTCTCCTTGGCTGGAAACACGAAAGACCAATGCTACATCTTCTGCATGTCATAATGCTCTTACCAACAGTCTTTTCCACTGAAGTGTTTTTCTTCCTGGCATGAGCTTGGTGGAAAGATCCAATGAGAGTTACAAACATAGATGTGTAGGTAGGTATGTATAATTATTTCACCTTCTTGCTATCCATAATGTGAGAAAGCTGTTGAGGTTAAACAATGCATGTCAACTATTCCGTTTCTTTTTTTTTTTTTTTTTTTATTTTTTTTTTTTTTTATTTATTTTTTTTTTTTGGAGAGCAACAGTTAAATCCCGAGTAAATTTATCTTTAGTAGGATATAACCTGTATTGGGAGCATCCCATATTATGTAGACAGTTTCCTTTGTTGAGTAACATCAGTGTTTATGTAAGGATGTATTTTAATTGTTTTCTTTTATGCTTTTTATGCCTAAAATGCAAACACAAAGTTTATGCAACTAGTGCAAACTGATGTGTTCCTTGCTTTAAGGAAGCACTGATGCCCAGGAGAGTTTTCCATTTTCCATTACCTTGAATCTGGCCTCAGATGGACACTAAGAATAAGATTTTGAAAGTGATTGTTAGCTATTGGCATAACTCTTTTCACTTTAACCTTAACAGTCCCATTCCATTTAGTTTGATGCGAATATATGTGGGTCAAAAATCTCAGTCTATAATTATTAATTGTGAGCTCTTAAATAGGTTTGAAAATCTTTTACAATTATTATAGTGGCTTAAAAATTCATACTTTTTCAAATGCAGAGGAGAATAATTTCTCTTCTCCCATCAGATATGTCTGGTTACTTTAAAATTTGAAGGAATATAAATGCAAGAATTATTTTCTACACAAAAATAACTGACTTAATGATGGGTGACTCATTCTATTGCAAAATAAAATAATACCTTTTTTTTAAGAGTTAGTGATTCTTTGTGCTGCTACATGTAGTTACAGACCAGCCACTGATTAATTCCTAAATAAACTAAAACAAAAATAACAAATGTTACCCCGTTTTGTTTTCCTTTTGGACCAGATTTTATATAATAATCTAGGATTGAAGAAGACACATGTATGCTAATTTTCAGTACATTTAAGAATATTTTATGCAGTGTACTTACTGAAGCAGTCTTATTATGTTAATTACATTAAACTGTTGAGCTTTTCTGCTTTACTGGAATGGTATCATTCATTGCAGGGCTGTCAGTGACAAAAATAAAGAAACAAAAATAACCATTATAAAAAGAAAATGTCAAACAAAGAATAGTAAAATAATATTTTTTCCTTGATTTTCCCCTTTTTATATCCTATATGTCTACTCTCCTTCTTATCTAGCATTTTTCTCATAGAAGATCATGAGAAGACTTTATAACAGGCTAAGAAAATCTAAAACTATAACAAAAAGTTAGTTTTCTTTACATTTCCATTTGCTAAAACTCTGATCGTTCTTTTTCCTGTTTATTTTCCCTTGAATCTCTGAAAAGTATTCAAAAAAATTTCTGGAGAAGAAGTTTGAATGGATCATCCAGTTTAATTCAGAATTTTTCATGTTAGCAGTCCTTATAGAGGAAAAAGTGGCACAAATAATACAAACATTTTCCTTAAAAAAATTATGTTTAAATAATATATGAAATTGTAAAGGTCTCTGCATTGGTTACTGATTGACAAAAATCAGGAAGTGTAGCGCCCAGACTAGGAAACCCTACACACAATACGTGGTGATGATTTTTTTCGAAATTTGTAAATAAACACAACTAACAAAAAATGCCTTTACTGTTTCATTGTCTTTTATAATTTTTCTATTTTTATTTACATCTATTTTTTCTGCATATAACAATATTCTAATAAACCACAGCACAAAACAACTATAAAAAGGAAGATGAACATATGTGTAAAGCATCTATCCTTTTTTAAATCACTTGAATGAAAATAGTAATCCTGATACCGTGAAAAATTTATAATTAAATTATTCCAGTGTAAAACTCAGCTGTACATTTAAAACACAAGGGAGGGGATGGGAGAGGGAGGGGAGGGGATAGAAGCATTTCCAGCAGTGTCCTGTAATAGTAATATACTTTTCCAAAACAATTTGCTATTTAGTAACCTCTAAGGGAAAAGCAGGCTTCACAGTATGCTGGGAATGTCATCCTGTGCTATTCTGAATTATAGACCTTTTTCCTCCTTGATGAGTTCAAAAGTTTGATAACATTAAATATTTAAAATTCAGAAGTCCTCAGTGAATTATTATGATCCTTAGCTGTTATATGTACAAAACAAATGACAGTGGAAGTAATTGGAAAATCAGAGGCTCAGAAAGGTTAAGTGACTTTCCTGAGGTCACAGTGAGGATTTTTTTGACCTCTTGACTTGAAGAGCCATATTTAGTTCCTTCTCCAGCTTAATCCAATTAGTAGCTTGATCATCAGTTCAGCCCAAAGGACAATTATTTTCAGCCATCTGCTTTTATCACATAGAAGTTGAATCTGTCTTATATGATCTGTGGGAGAAGGACGTGAGGGTAGATGAACATTTCTTTTTGTGGTGTCCAGAATGTAAGGGAATGATAGTGCTCCCACCCAGAAGAATGAAGCAGGTTGGCACATTTGCATTTTACTGCGCCTGTCCTAGGCAAGTGCCTCGGTCTTCATATGATCTGAGTTCTGAGTACTTGGACAATTTTCTCTCCCACTTTAGTAGCTATGGTTATGGACACTAAAATAAACTGCTTTGTGTTGGACCTAAAATAAATGGGCTGTAACGGTTGGCAGATTTTTGCTTTAAATATACCATCATGAAAACTTGTCAAAATATGGTGCTTCAATCAATTAGGCATTAAATCCAACAATAAAGTTCTAGGAATGCATTTACTCCACGTGATTTGGCATATTGCCTACTGAGTTGCAGCTTTTCTGCATTTTTCACTCTCAAGAGATGAAAACCAGGCTGGTACAGAGAAACTTGCTGTTAATAAGGATTGTAGAACTGCTTTGTTGTACTACTATTTTCAGCTTATTTTCAGGTCATATGCCTGTCTCCACTACAGAGTTTATTAAAAACACTAATCAGTAACAGTTTTATTTCTGACTGAGGGTACAGAAACCTTGGAGTATCATAAGAAAGAAGAAAGAGAATGTGTAAAAATATTGAGCTGAGCTCACCCAGGAGAAAACTTCTGCCTTTGAAGATGAACCTAAACATTTTAAGAAGGACATAAATGGCTGTATGATTTCTGATGAAAATATGATAACAATGCGATAAAAATTTCTGATAAAAATATGCTGGTATTAGAAAGAGACCTCAATAGCCAAAACATGTAAAATTCTAGAATCACAAAATGCTTTGGGTTGGAAGGGAGCTTTAAAGATCATATAGTCTAACACCCCTGCCATGGGCAGAGACATCATTCACGTTTATTAAATCACCCTCGTTAAATACTGATAATTTGCAAGTTCAAAATGCAAAAGAAAGCTTCAAGTCTAAGAGAAAGAGAAAACAGGACAGATACAAAATACAGCATTTGTGGCCAAGGATTAAATTCCAGTTGTAACCTGCTGAACCATCAGCTGAAGAAAGTAACCGACAGCAACTGTGTGCAATTGCAGTCAGTTGCTAGATTGCTAATACAACTACAGCATAGGACGACAGCAATTAGGATGTACTGTTGAAAGCAAAATTGCATTGTAAGACTGATATTTCAAGGTGTCTTCAATAGGACAGCCTAGCAATTTTGTAAGTAAGTTTGATGTTTGTCTGTAGCCACTTAGAATTGCTAAAGTTATTCTTAAGTAACAGATATATTACTGAATGATCATTAATAAGATCACTTAAACTGCTTAATCAATGGTTTCATTTATCTTATATTTTCTGGGAAATAGTTGCTTTTAACAGCATAGTGTAATGAATATTCAAATACTTGAGCAATTTTATTTTGTTGTGCAATAACCATGGATTATCACATAAGGGAGAGGAAAGCATGATAAAATAACATGACAAGCATCGAACAATGAATGTCAGTGAAAAACGGCATTTTTTTATCATTGCATAAATCACTCCAGATTTTCCCAATTTCTTTATGACGCATGGATTCCACATTTCCTGCTAACACAACTTTAGGATGATTCCAATATAGGAAAATGGCTCAAAGTACATACACTGGCTGAGATATCAGTTACTCTGCAGTTAGATCTTCCTCAGGGCACAAAGAGATTTCTCCTGAAATTTGGAAATGGCTCCCTGCTTGCTGTCTGCTAAGGCCATTACAAACCAGCTTAAATAAAGTATAAGTATTACAGTTTAGACTGCAACCACTGCAACAAACAAGGCACCTATAAAAATTTCCTGCACCTATACCACAAATGTCCAAGTAATTTTTCACTGTTGCACAAAAACTTGTTGATCAAAACCAACATTACTATTGAAACACACTGAAGGAAGTTCCAACAGTGTTAGTAATTTACTGTATTCCAACTGCAACTTTGATTCCTTATATAAATAAATTATTAGAACTATCATTTTAGGAGAAACATAATTTTGCACTATGCCTAGTTCCAAAGCCTAAAGGAAGAATTCTTTTTGCAAAATCCTCTTCCACAGATGTTTCGAAATTAGATAGTATTTAAAAATTTACTATCCTAATTACTGGAGAAAAAAATTGATAGTTTTATTTTAGAATTAGCCTGGCCTCTTTTGTCACATCATCTATGAACTATTTGGTGTCAAAAAGCTAATGACACTTGTAATTAAGGGAGAAATCAAAAGATGGAACTGGCATATTTATTAGGCTTCAATTTAAGGTTTAAGGTAATAGTACATAATCAATGTTTGGAATAAACATTAAGACATGACCAAATTAATAACTGGATACATTGGCTGAAATGTGCATTATATCTTGCTGTGTTAAATGTTATAGTGTTTTACCTTTAAAAAGTCAAATATAATTCAACATTTACAACTTCTATTACACAGATTTTTAATGGCTTTCAAATATTAACCATAAAAGACGATGAATATTTTGGTGGGTTTTTCTTCCATTAAAATAAGCACTTTTTATCACTGTTACTGCACAACAATTTATACAAATAATTGAAAAGTTGACAGATTATTTGGATGTATGTAGCAATATTTAGGGGACAATATATGTATTTTTTTATTAGATTATATTGATGGATTTGACCTTTCTAGAAAAAGTCACAGACATTAAAGAATCATTGCTGTTACTTTTCTTGCAACAGCACATTGGGGACCTGTCTGTGCATCGGTCAGTGGGTGGTGAGCAGTTGTATCATGGTGTATTTTCTCTTATTTTAATTATGTAATAGTAGTAGTATTTGTATATATTCATTCATATATATTATTTATTTATATTCAATTATTAAATCATCCTTATCTCAATTTTATGAGCTTCCTTGTCTTTTTCCTCTGATTATCCCCCTCCACTGAAGGAAGGGAGGAGGTGTGAGAGTGGCTTCATGGTGTTTTGCTGGCTGGAGTTAAACGATTACAACATCCTATCTGCTTACTAATACTAATAACTAATGTTAACCTTTCTTAAGGGGTCTTTAAACATGGGAGTTGTTGCTTTTTGTGAGGGTATATTACTTAATACTAGGTGGTTTTGGTTTTGTTTTAATTATATCACACTGCAAATTATTATATCAACACCTAAGCATAGAAACAGTATTTATTGAAAGTTCCAGGACAATTTTAGTTTCATTCCCTCTAATACTAACTGAAATTGTATTACTCCAAACTGTTCATTTATCCCTAAAATGCATTTTCTGGAACCCTCACCAAAACGTTGTGTCACCATATTTGCTTTATGTACTCTTAGATCTAAGACATCATCATAAGAATTAATAAACATGTTATCTCTGATATGTTACTCACACTCAGAGAACGAAAGATTGAAACACAGTGAAGTCACACCTAACCAAACCAGAATTATAGGTATTGGCACAATGTATATGCTTAGAAAAAAAATCACTTTTTTTTTTTTTTTTTTAATACTATTTTTATTAGTGTGTAAGCAACACAGTCCCTGAAATCCCAGATCCCTCCAGGACGGATAATGCAATATCCTTTTTCTCCATGTAAAGTCAACATTTATGCAATATATTGTACCTGGCATTATCCATGTAACACTATACAAAATTTATCAAAGCATGTAAAATTTCTATTCCTTTTTTCTTTTTCTTTACTAAGTTAACCCACAGCTTACTTCAGTGTTTTCTTGGCTTATGCATGATATTGCTGTTTCTGAAGATCTGACCATGTTTAGATGTATTGTTTTACAAAATGCTGAGTACAGTACATACCTATCTGCAGTTGTTCAGTACTGATCTGTTTTGTTTTGTGGTTGTTTTGGTTTTGTTTTTTTTTTTTACCTTGTGAAATTGCATCCCTCAGTTTTAAGTCATATGAGCTTAAGAATAAAATGATTAATTTGATGACCAAAATTTTCCAAGGGGTCAAAGGTTTGTCTAAGCATGAACCTAAATCTGTGTCTTTAGTAATGACCTAATCTTCTTATGGTCAGCAGATATGTGATGTAATTAAAATAATATATCCAATTTTTATTCCAAGTGTTCTTTTCTCACTGTTGATTGGCCATGAGATTTGTAGGTTCAGTAATCACTCTGGTAGTGAGGTAAATGAGATAGATGACACCATGAGCAACTATTTTAGTGTAATAAAATCATGAACATTTGCTGATCCATTCCAGATTTCCTGTATTCATAGCTATCACAATAATAAGGTACAGTTAACGGTATAGCTCTGAATAATTCAGGTTGCAGGTTTCTAATGGTTTCTACTTTCCATTATTTTTATTTCTTCCTTGCATCTTTTCATGACTACTGGGTTGGTGGTTTGTTTTGTTTTGTTTGTTTGTAGTTTTTTCCCCATTATCTCTCTCTTCTCTCCTATGTTTACTTTCATTCCTGATGCTCTCCCTAACCTCAGACTACTAAGAAATGTGGACATATTTTGATATATTTTTATATTCAGTGTGTTTTTACATACTCAATAAAACCTTTATCATGCTAAACAAGATACACACCTAACATTTTTTCCAGTGTCAAAAGCTCATGAAATATTAGTGTTGTTAAGCTTTTAACTGCCCTTTGTCAACTATTTACTATTTCTAAGTTGAAGAATATTTAATGCATTTTTGTACTGTTCCTATTTAACCTATTCTTTTTCTCGCAGAGTAATGGTGCTGAACAGATATTTGAGATGTTTCTGTGTTAAAAGTAACTAAACTTTATTTAACAAGCTTTATGAATAATAATCCTTTAATATAAATGGTATATGCCAATGTCAATGAAGGGCTATCAGACAGATTATTGAAATAACAACAACAAACAACAGCAAGTTTAGCTGGACACAAAATAGGCAAAAGAAAAAAAAATCCCTCTGCAGAAAAAGTGTCTAATCTAAACAGTTCTTTTAAGAATCCCATACCTTCCATAGAAATCTGACTCAGTTTATGTTTGAAATAAAAACCTGAAAGGATTTACGTTTGGCATTTTAATGTAGAAAATATATTTTTTTTAATTTGGCAGTGTTACTCAATCTTGCTTTTCATCCATATTCTTGTTAATCTTCGGATACTTAGAAACATTTATGACCTGGAAATAGTGTCAGTTTTCTCTTACATATCCTGGACTATTGCTTTTAGTTTTTGCTCTTGCAGATATTCAATCACTTTTTCTAGCTCTCTTAGAACTTTATCAAGACTTCAGGTCTGAGAAATTGAAACATCTAAACTGGAACTGATAGGATTGCATAGCAAAATATAAATGCCTTCAAAATATATAAGCATAATCTTTACCATACCATTCTCAATTTATTCTCTACCAGAAAGGACCAAAGAAAGAAATGTTTCTCATTGAGTTCAAGTTTCCACTGATAACACTGCAGGAGTAAAAATGCTATGAAAATGTCATCATGTATGTTGTGATAAATGTGATTTTCTATAGATGACAACTTGACAAAAATAATATAACTTTCTTCATTATATTTAGGACCGTACCCACACCAGAACTGTATGTGAAAAAAATTTACGCAATTGTTTAGTTTTACAGTGTAAAAATATTCTCTAATCAACTAGTCTTTCGACTGAGTAAGGACACACCTTTACTAAATTATTAAATTAATTTGCAAACAAATCAGGATGAGCTTTTCATTGTTTGTTTTGGTCATTTTTTAGGACTGAAGTTATTACCACAGAGAGAGGAATATTATAATAGAGGCCATGACTTTTCTTTTGTATACATTCCAGAATCATCTTGTGTGACATTCTCATACTTCATTGGTTTTCTTGCCTTTAATGATCATTTCTAATCTCTGCAATGGACAAGTAGAAGACTAACATGGGTGAGCAGTATATACTTCTTTCAAGTAGATTTCAAGTAAACAGCCTATAAATACTTGACATGCAAATCACAGACCTTAAATTTTATATTGATGTAATTAACGAGCATAATTGTACTGCAACCGTGACTGTTTCATAGAAGGAAATGTGTTTCCAAGGAAATGGTTTGCTAGAAAGATAAGTCAGGCTCACACAACTACCATCCCCCATGACTCTGAACCCATCTTATAACATAAAATAGTTGTCTGTCATTTGCCCTTATCATTTCTAGACTTGGTCCTTTTACTGTTCACAGTATTAGAACTAACCTATGCTTGCAACTGAGGGACAAAGTGCATAAGCTAAATTGTAGCTGACCGAAATTCAACTAGTTCAGATAGATTTCTGAGTTATCTGACTTGTTGTTCCATTTAATCTCATTTGCTTGTCAAAGTTCTTTTTGCCCTACTAGGGTAGGAAAAGGACTATTACCTTAGTATAGCAAAGGACTGTGGTGTACTGGGAAACAGTGTTATATTTCCAGTGAAACTTGTTTCAGGTTAGCTTTTTCCACCTGAAATAGCATAAAGCAGATAGATACTATTAGTTCAAGAGAAAGAATATACTCTGTCTCAGCTCTGAGACACCAGATGGTACATTTAACCATTTCAACTCTGTGTAGAGATTGAAGTCCTGCCCTCAAATGCAGTGTAACCTTTGATGTAATCTTTCACGCTGGCTATAGACCTCTCATTCTCAGCCAGAAAATTCAGTCATGAGCATATGCCACTTCTCATCTAGAGGCTACTATATCAGAAAAAGTGCAAAGATCCCTTTACTGTACACTATTGCAATGTGTAGATGTGGCCTCAAAACTCCTTTCATCAGAGTAGCTAAGCAAATGTTTAACTCTGTAACAAGTTCCACCAACTTGTACAGTGTACTCACTGTCCAACAACTGCTTAAGACTAACAAACCATAATGAGCTCATGAATCAGGCCTGTAAAATGTATGAAAAATTCCCAAAATATTTTTAATAATGGGGCATAATTTTGCCACTGAAAATAAATTTGAAATTGCTTCAATCTGTGTAGAGTTTTTTATTACTATTGGTTTTTTTAGGTGAAAGAATTTGTAGCCAAACAAAAAGGCTTATAAATTATAAGTACGTTAACCAGGATATAAGTGAATACAAGCATAGTGAAGAAGAATAAAGTAGTGTAAATAACAACAGTATATAAGCATTCTGAAACACATGCATAGTTAAAGACAATGTATGAATATTTTGTATGAGTGTATGACCTGTGTGACCACCGAAGAAGCAAAGAAGGTCAGGTAGTTATATGTAGGAAGCATTCAATCAACAAGTTAGTATAAGGACAAGATAAACAAAATAAAAGGTTTAAAATAGGCAAGGCATTCTGCATACATCCTGCATCCAAATTCATAAGAAAGATGACTAGCTGTGATGGTTTTGGCTGGGGAAGGGTTAATTTTCTTTATAACAGTTTGTGTGAGGCTACGTTTCAGATTTTTGCTGAAAATACAAATGTTTTAGTTGCTGCTGATCAGTGCTTACACAGTCAAGGCTTTTTCTGCTTTTCACATCACCCCACCAGTGGGCAGTCAGGGGTACACAAGAAAATGGGAGGACACAGAGCCAGGACAGCTGATCATAATTGAACAAAGGGATATTACATACAGTATGACATCATGCTCAGCATATAAAGCTGGGGAAAGCAGGAAGGGAAGACATTCAAAGTGATGGTGTTTGTCTTCCCAAGTAACCATTATTTATGATGGAGCCCTGACTTCCTGGATAAGGCTGAACACCTGTCTGCCAATGGGAAGTGGTGAATTAATTTCTTGTTTTCCTTTCCTCATGTGTGTGGCTTTTGCTTTTCTTATTAAACTGCTTTTGTCTCAATTCATGCATTTTCTCACTTTTACTCTTCTGATTGTGTCCCCATCCCACTGTGAGTGGAGTGAGCAAGTAGCTGTGTGGCGCTTAGCTGTTGCCTGGGGTTAAACCATGACACTGGCAAAATCAAAAATGGTGTAAGCAATATGAGGAGCAGATAAGACCCCATCACAGACCAATTGTGAGAGGCTACAACAATACAGAAACATCAAGTATAAACAAGGAAAACCAGAGAAGAAAGAGGGAAGGCTCACTTCAGTTCTGAATTCTTTCAGCAATGAACTTCCTAGACAAATCTTACTGGCCTCAGCGACTAAGTTACCAAAGACTGTAGATACCAATGATAATAAAACACCTTCAGCTCCATAGTATAGTACACTCAGAGTTTATTTAAGATATAAATGCTGAAGACAAAGTTTTGAGAATGCAGTAATAATGATTGATATTTTGTAAGAACTAACCAGTAGCATAATGTGTTGTTAATGAATAAATTCGGTAAACTTTATGTGTAGGGTTTAGTCAGGAAAGGGTTAACTCTCTTTACTGTGGATGCTATGAAGCTGTGTTCTTGGATGCTGGGAGAAGTACTGATAAGGTCTTAGTTGGCACTGGGGAATGCCCTCACTGAATTCAGTCTTCCTCCGCTTCTGATATTGCAGCTGCATTCCCAGCTCTTGCTGGCTTGCTACAGGCAGTGCAGGGGAAACAGTTCAGACAGCTGACCCAAACTGACCAAGGAAGTATTTCATTCCATAGTATGTCATGCTCGGGGTATAGGTGAGGAGGGGTTCCGGGAGCCGTTACTCTCTCTCTTACTCTGTTGCTCATTTACTTCCTGGCACTTGCTAACACTCTCCCTGACTCCTGCATTAGCTGCTTTGCTAACTCCTGTGCTGGCTCATGTGTGAGGGAGTTGGCAGGTTTGTTTAGTGTTCCTGGTCATGCTATTGCTGATAGGGTTCACTTGGAAGCTGCTGTAACAGCTTTTGGGCTCCAGTCCTCAGGCTGCGACTCTCGGGTTCTCTGGCTCTGACTCTCACTACTCAGAACATGGTTGTGCACTAGTGAGTGGGTGGTGAGCAACTGTGTCATAATTGTATCATATTGTATTATATGTTTTATTTCCTATCATTTTAATTACTTATTATTACTAGTATTTGTATATATTAATTGAAATTCGATTAGTAAATAGTTCTTATCTCAAATTTACAAGCTTCCTTGTCCTTTTCCCTCCAATTGAGGAGGGGAGGTGGAATCTGTGAGAGCAGCTTTGTGGTATTTTGCTAGCTGGAGTTAAATCATGACGCTTTATTATTTTTTTTATGTTTGAAACTCGTCATCACAGTATTGCCTATATGCCTGACCTATACATATACACATATGTGTAAACACTTAGTTGCATATATAATAGTACTACATTTTGCACTGCTGACCTATTCAACAAACCTTGAAAAATCATAAAAATCGAAGGGGAGGGACAGACACCAAAGTTAACATAAATTTTATTCTAAGTTTAAAAGTGTTTTTTCAAGCTAAGAAAACATTACTAAAAATGATAATGAGAACAAACCCCTTGGAAACAGAAAGACTAACACAGCATATCAGGATAGTTTTTACTTTACCTTCCCATGAGAATTACATTTATTTGCAATTTGAAGCTCTTACAGTTTCATTCCAAATTCAGCTTTAATCATTAGTATTTAAATTGTTCTACTAGAGTTTTAAAAATTTTGATTTTGTTTTTCTTCAGGTGTGCAACATCACAAAAGAACATACTTAACAGCTATAACTATTTAGCCTGTTAATCTTTTTTATTATTATTTATTTTTCAATAACAGTAAAATGTTCCATACATTATTAAGCTCTATTTAAATACTACACTTTTTCAATATGCAACGTGGTATCACTGAAAACACTGTTCACAGACCATTAATGAAAAAGTACTTCTATTAAACACAGGGCTAAATACACTGTCAAATCATCATGAGTTTTGCCGCAAAATGACACGGACTTTCATTATTGAAATACTGAGTAGCAACCTACATTCAGCGTTTTATAAAAGGTAGAAAGTAAATAGAGCTTGTCAGGATTTTACAGCATAAATACATATCTTCCTATGAATGTGACGTGTAATTGCAGACATTACCCTTGACAGCTATGGATGACCTCTGCTTACCTGGTGTTTATCACTCCCACAGTAAAGCCAGCAGAGAAACCTTTTCATAAGGTTTAAAGATCATCCAATTCCAAACTCCCTGCCATGGACAGGGACACCCTCTGCTAGACCAGGTTGCTCAAAGCCTCATCCAGCCTGGCCTTGAACACTTACAGATATGTGGTATCCTCAACTTCTCTGGGAAACCTTTTGCTTTTTAGTATTCCTAATTCTTTTCAGTGCAACATCAAGTCATCTTGTGTTAGAGTAGTCCTGAAGATGCTTCATGGCATCTTAACTTTCTTTGTGTAAAATATATTCTATTCTATGTATTCTACAACTTCTGCTACTGAACCACTGAGATGTAGTAGAATGTTAAACTGTTCTTACTTCCTAAGTGAGGACGTGATTATATCCTCTTTCTTCCGGTACTTCTAGCAGCTACAATTTGACTAGCTAATCTTTCCAGAACTTGACTTGTTTCTGGTTGCTACTGGAAACAACAAAGATAATTGCACACTGTGGACTAATTACGTTTACAGCAGCTACAAGAAGTATTACTAATAGAGATTATGATAGTACATACACTGTACCTTTCAAATGTAATGAAAGTGGTACCCTGTTCTTTATTTATTAAATATAGGAGCACTTAATTTTGTCCTCTGTTAGACATAATCTTAGGAATACGGTATTAAATATCTCTTTCACAGTCTGTAAAAAAAAAAAAAAAAAAAATTAGCTTTAGGTTTAGCAGCTGGAAAATATCCAATTTTGAGTCAAAGAACTAATCTTTGCTATAGGGTAAATATTCATAATACCACTAATCTTAGTTTCAGGTTCCCACAGCTGGATTTATTTTCCAAAATGTAAACATATAGACTGCCTTTAAAGTCTTGGAGAAAAATAAGCAATTTTGGGATGAGATTCATTTCACCCTAAGCATGTTTCTGAAACAGGTCAGACAAACTGCATCCCAAAAGTGCATCTTTATATCTAAAATAAAGGAAGCCTACTATGCATAGAACAGTTGTAGATACCTTTATTAAGTTTCTGTTGTTCTGACATTGTATTCTAAGTAAAAAATTTGTCATAAGGACCAACATGACTTTTTTGATGACTTTTGATGACTTTTTTCTCTATAAAGAAGAATCTCTATAAAGATCTGTGTAAAATTCTGCACTATGATCCAGTCATTGTAAAAATCACTACAACTATGCAACTATAAATAACTACAGTGGTCTCTATTGTGCAAATTAAATTATAACTTTCAAAATAAAATACTTTTCTCAGCTGCAGCCATTCAAATCCAGAGTGAATCCAGGTTTGCGTCTTCAGTATTTTATGGAAACGTCTTGTATTTTTTCACACACTGGAGGAAGGATTTCAGAATGCACCCTAGAGCTTTATTAAATTTGCTTAGTGGAATGTTATTCCAGAGTTCTTTTATTAAAGATCACATATTATAGTATCTTAGGAAAGAGCTGAAGCAATAACAGTTACTAGAAGTCTTCAATTTTTATTAAAAATCCCCTCAACATTCAGAATTAATGTAGAAAATTATTTTGCTGCTGAGATTACTTCCTGAAAATACTTTCAAAAAGTATCTAGCTTTGTTTTGGGATTTGGTTGGTTGGTTCATTGTTTTGGGGGTTTGGGTTTGTCTGTTTTTCTGTCTTCTTTCATATGTATTGGTAATACTATAATAACTATGTCAAGTTAGGACAACACTAAAACTACTTTTTTCTTTTGTTTGGGTAAAATGCTGTTCCACCAGAAAATACTATTTGATACCACTGGAATCAGTTTTCTGTTCTTTCTCATTCGGTAAACTGGTAGCATGATCTGTAAATTTGTAAAATAATATCGTATGTATTTCTACAGTAATACACACATTTTATTGCAATGAAAGATTCTATAGAAGTGTTCTCCAGTATTTATACTCCAGCAGTACAAAGGTAGTGGAGATGAAGATTATTCCACTTTATGCAATCCTTAGCAAGTTTCAACAATGAATTTTGGTACAATTTGGAGGAAAAAAAGTATTAGATATATTAATCTACATTATAAATATATTGATCTACATTTTTTATATATATATAAAATGTAGATTAATTAAACTAAGACTGAAGACCTTTATTTTGGGAACTTCTGACAGCAAAAAACAGTGGAGCACTCTCTAAAATATCCTACTCTTTGCCAGAACTGGAATAAGGGAAAATAATTATGAAGTCCTAGATGTCTACTTAACAGTCCAATTATTCTGCTAGAGTTACTGTAAACTGAAGAGAATAGGAAAGCAGATCCAGTCTTACTGCCTTGTGCCTTTTGTCGAAAAACAAACCAAACCAAACCAAACCAAAACAAAAACAAACAAAAACCCAACAAAACCAAAACCCAATCAAAAACATTTCTCTGAAAAATGTTAATAGGTGAAGATTAAATTCTTGTTGAAATACCTATCATTCTGGTTTTGTATTCTTTGCAAAGAATATAAATTAGTGAATAAGTCATATTCTAAACTAGTATAAGTTTGGAATGTACAACATTCACTAGTGTTTTCCACACTATTTTGGAACACATTTTTCCCACATTTTTAGACTTCCTAAATTAAGGTTTGACACATCTTAAACACTACAAAGAAAGACCAGGAAACTTTAAAAATATTTGAATACTCATACTTATTAATTAAAACTTAATTGTCTTGGACCAATTGGGCTACATTTCTGGAACTCTGCATGCTTAGATCTTGTATACTTCTACAGTTGAAAGTCATGCTCAGGCAACCACAAAAGATCATCTCAGTCAACGTGGGGTTTTTTTCAGCTTTTTTTCTTTCCTTGGGAATAATTTCTGTTCATTCCTGTGAAGAAAGATATTCTAAATACCATTGTCTTAGCCTTTCTCTTTGACTTTCATTGATTTACATGCAGGCCTTCTCTTTTCATCTTGCTGAGATAATACTGATTGTCCCAGATATGTCTCCTCAAAATATATCCACTATAGCTTTCAAGAGACAGCACTTTCATAAAGTATTTTAAGTTTGAAGAGTGTATTTTTTCACATTGACTTTGTATAAGTTCTTAACTGGATACATTATTTATGCACTCAAAATTAGGTGGGATTAATACATGTCCCTGTATTGATTTTAGTTATCTTGTCTGTCTTTCACTACTTACCTATTTCAATTGTTTGGATGGAAACTTCAAAAAATAATAAATCTTCAGTGATTCTTTTCCAGATTTTATTATTACTCTTTTTTTCTGGTTCATCACACATAACACTGAAAACTTTAGTCAAAAGGCTGTGCTTCCCTTGCTCTGGAAGACAACTCTTTTATGGACATTGTCAACTATCATCTTTTGGATTTTATTTGCTATTTTTCTTGAAATAAGTGTTTAGAACTGATCAACTGATTCTTTTATTTTTTTTTTCCTATCAAAATCCAGCTATTCAATAAATGTTATATACAATTGAATACTTTGGAAGGAGTGACACAATGTTTCCTTATTGCTGTTATTGCTTACGTTGCATAGGTCCTTGACTAGAACCCTGAATAAAACCAAAGCTACCTTATATTAGGTTGTCTGTACAGACAATTTGAAATATAGACAAATCCTATCAAGAAAATCACACTTCAAATTATTCATTCCATGTCATTTGTCAGGCAACTAATCTGGTGTGACCCATGCTGGTTTAGACCTAGGAAAGTACAAGATTTTCTTCCAATTAATTTTATTTCCCTCTAATCAAAGAGGTTAAGAATAACCGTGGGAACTGATGAGTTTATTTCTTATTCTATACACTGCTCTTACAGAGTAGCAAAATAAATTATTGGAAGAAAAATTACTTTTCGTAATCTGCACTTTTAAACTGATAACATCTAGAGTTTTGTTTTGAAATAAATATTGTTGGTCAGTAAGTTTGTTCTGCTATACTTTAATCTTCTCATTATAAGAAAAAAGTGTATGGTAGGAAAATCTCCCTTCCCTTCAGTACATTCAAAACATAGATTTTTCCCTTTTTGTTCCCACATTAAGTTCTGTTTCTTCTGTATTTCTCTCTACAGCACTGTCTCCTTTACACCTTGAGGTTATCATTGTAAAGCTGTTCAATCCATTTTTCAGCAAGTTTACTGTTGGGAAAGACCTAGGTTTTCATTCATTGGATGGAGACTTTATGTCACAAAGGAAATAAAACTGTTTGATGGTACCTGTTCTATCTATTTTATATCTGATATAAACTCTAGCTCAGTGCTGAAGCATTTGAAAAACATCTGAAAGTTACTGTTGCATAGGCCCTAACTTCTGCTTAGGCTATTACAACCTTCACATAGAAAAGATTTATATGTATTTGCAGACTGGGCCAAATGCTCAAAGGTATAAAGGAAAAGGGAAATGCAGTTACCTAGCACTTTTCTATGGAAAAATAAAGCATCTTTCAGATCTGGATAGAATGCAGTGTTTTAAAACATTATAGGAATGTCAGAACATGGAACACCTACCAAAGAAATAAGTATTTGATCATTACTCCCTCTGCAAATGCAAGATGTCTTTCCAAATTGGTTTTATTCTGCTGTAGCACCTGAAGCTACACTTTTTCTTATTCTATCATCATATACATATCATATAAATAAAAATATACTTACATTTCAAACAAGATTAAAACAAGTCACCACAACTAAGAGTTTGCACTAGCTGAAGTGTAACAAATAATGAAAGGTGAGCCGTGACATAGAGTATATGTCGATACATCTGCTAGGAATTCAGGCTGTCTTAAATACATGTAGGCAAACATCTAATCTTCTGTATAGGCTTCTGTATGGCTCACAGAATGACAGAGGACTGAAATGTCACCTGGTCAACCTTCCAGACCTAAGGTGATACTAGCTCTAGCTATGAATCTCCTAATAGATGTTTACTTAATAACTTTTTAAAGGTATCCACTGTCTCCCTGTATTAAACTATTTCAGTGTTTCATTATTGTTACCATCAGAAAGCTATTTTTAGTCTGTAATCTGAATTTCCCTTGCTCTGACTGAAACCCACTTCTACTTCATATGGACATAAAGAATTCCCTTCCCCCTAGCAGTGGTCTTTAATGAATTTTGAGGGCATTACCATTTCCATACTCAGACTTAAGTTTTAGAAATTAAATGTACTTTACTAAACCTGTCCTCATGCACTCTGTTGCCTATACAGCAGCTAATTTACATTATTCTCCTTTTGATCTGTGAGCCGAGCTCTTTCAGGAAGTGCAGTGTCCAGACCTCAATGCAGAGCCCCAGCACAGACCTCAGTGATGTAGAGTAGAGGAGAAGATTCTTTTTCCATACCTTGTAGACAGGGTTTTGAAAGTTATCTGTCAATAAATTGTTTACCTTTTTCTGCTGTTAGAATAATAGTTTGATTTTTGTGGAGCTTGATTATTTCCCATGTTAAATTCTATGAAACTGCTGCTTGTCCTTATCCTGCATTTATGCAGATGACCATTCTTAAGTGCAAAATGAGTTATTTTTGTCCCTGTTGAATTATAGCTGTTTTTCTTTTTTTTTTAGGTTATTTCTCCAGTTTCTTAAAACTATTTAAAATTTCAATTCTTATTTACAACAAATTATCACCCTCTCCAGGTTCATATTGTTTACAGTTTTATTTAGTTTAGTATTTATTTCATCATCTGTATGATTACTGAAAATACTTATATTGGATTCAGAACAGGACGCTAAGGAACTTTATTGATACTTCATTTTAATAATGATTCTTTAACAGTTAATAGCTAACTTTAATAGCTAAACTCTTTAACTATGTGTTTTGTTTTGGTTTGGGGTTTTTTTCTTCTAGAATTCAACCTTATGTAGCTTTACTGTACCTTTTCAGTTCTAAATGGTCTGTTTTCTGAACACAGAGTTGATCAAGATAATGTATCTGTAATCAAAGATGAGCTTCAAAGAAGCAGCACTCAAATAGCCTGAAGTAGTGAGATATTCTGGGAATCTTGTAGCAGTCATCTTTCTGAAACGTAAAACATAAATATGCATGAGGAGTAGAATTAAGATTGCAGAATTAAGTTGATCATAAAAACTTACTGTTTATATCAGAACTTAAACCAATCTGCAATTAACATGACTCATCTTTCTCTATTTAGACATTCAAAATTATCATTATTTTTAATAATAATAATAACAATTTATCTTTCAGATATTCAACCCAGGTCACTTCCCTATTAGTGGGCACTGAAAAAAAACCACCAAACCAACACCAAAATAATCATCAAAATCCTTATTGACAACTTTATCTCTTTCGGGACATTTTACTGTTAGAACAGATGACCACTGTGTCAGCCTTAAATCTTCACCAAGCATGTATACAAGGGAAGTGTGTTTTCAGTCTTTCTTCAATAAAGACTAAAACATAGTATAACTTAGTACTTTGTATTTTAATGTGTGTTGAGATTTTAAATCGTATACCAGTATCAAAAAGCAAGTGTTAATCATCCCTTCTGAAAACTTAGTGCAAATGGGACAAACCTGTTTGGTTTCCATATCAAAACCAATATAAATCCACAGCATTGTGTCTACAAAACCAGAGGGTTTTATCAGCATTATTTCTTAGAGTTACTGCTTTAACAGCAAGAGTTAGAAAAGAGGGGAAAAATCAGCATGTAAGGCTAAGTGGATCTGACCTTCCAACATTATCCACCTTAAGTATGTCAATGATTGATTCACGAAGTTGGCTGAGAATTTAATAATTTATAAGCACCCCTCTACTACTTCCTTCTTTTTGGTCATAAGATACAGATTGACTCATAAAATAAGTGAAGGTGTTGAGTCCCAGGCATCTCCAATGTGAGTTGCAAAGGTGCATATTTTGATGCACAGATGAATGAGCAGAGCTCATACTTACTGAGTTCAGATTAAATATCCAAAGAGGGTATTGACAGATGTTCTCTTGTTTGTGAAGTAATGGTAGTTATACACTAAGCAAAATAATCCTAGTATTCATCTGGAGAACCAAAGTATTCTGATCAGGACAAATTTTCTACTTTGTGATCAGATGAAATAGTGTAATCCAGATATGAAAGTAAACAGAAAATAGTAAAAATAAATCAGAACAAAGAAACAAGAATCAAAAATATTTTGTTTCATTCTGCTTATGACCACCAAGAAAGACATGTCACAAATCACAGGCACTGCAAGCTAATCAAGGGAATAGTTCTGTTATTGAAATCATTGCACCATATTCTGTGCAATAATCAAGTCAAACAAGACCTGATTTAATTATTGCTACCAAACTAATCTTTAGAATTTATATCTAACAATTGACTTTGATGACAAAAATATGTGGATGAAAACTACAGCTGAATAAGGGATTCACACAGTAACAACTTAACCTTCATTTCCTCCTCCACTTACGAGTCTCAGTTCTGACTGAAATTAGACAAGCTCTATTTTGAAAATGGAAAATGAACGTATTTAATTTTTGGGATGATAAAATTCTACTCAGGATCATTCATGCTCTTTGTATTTTCCTATTAACACTCATCTTCTAATTTTCTTTTCTTGGGTTTGACAACTGTGGGCTGACAAGTATGATTTATATTGAGAACCCAGTTACAGTGAATACCTTGCTAAAAAGTGCTGGTGATTTATTTTGTATAGTACTGCAGTGTGATCTTTTAGATTAAATGTCTGATTTTAGTATATATTAGTTTAATATTGGTTGAATATATTTTAAAATTTATATATGTCTTTATAAATATTTTTCTTACTATAAAGTATAAAACATTCATCAATTACTTACCATATAATATGATTAATGAGGATCATTACAAATCTGTTGCTCCATGCTTTAAGTGAGGTTATTAATGAAATTTAATCAAAATATCAATAATTTTCAGCATTAAAGGACAAATATTCATCAAGTATATTTTCCTTTCTTTTTTTACTTTGGTTTGTATTCCACTGAAGTAAAATTTAAGACAATTTCATAAGAACATAACAGGGTGGAAAATTAATATACTAGTGGCAGTATTAAAAGCTTAATGGCCAGTAGGTATATTGATCAAGATCATGCTGCATTAATTCAATTCTCTGTTTGGCTCTTAGCTACTTTTAAAGGGTACATCAATGGGGACTGTTTTTCTTAGCCATCATGACAGTTCAATAGTATTCTGACCTTGTAAATTCTCTTAATGTCCTGAAAGTGTTTCACAATATTCACGTGTCTCAGGAAATGGATCCACAAATGGAATCTGATATATAGTGTGAATTCATGAAGTATTTCTAAGCAACTTGTATATGTAACTTGAAAAACCTCTAAACTTAATATTCATGGAAAAAATACAGATCTCTTAAATCTAAGAGGGAATTATTGGAAATGGCAGTTACAGTTGTAATCTCTAGTATTTTATAGATTATGAGAATTTAAATTTACAAAATTTAATTTACAACGTTTCTTATGTGCATATAGTATAATATAGTCGAATTCCCTAGGGATTCATGCTTTAGATTTGCTATGTAGGAGAAAAGGTACAGAATATTTTCTTCTTTTTTTTTTCTGTTTACTAAATGAAAATCATTAATAAATCATGTTATGAATTGTATTTTAAAAGGAAGGCTTATGCTCAAGTACCTGTTACTTTTCTCACCACAGAAAATATTTGTCTTATGTTAATCACAGAGGTTTAGATTTAGATTCTCAACTGACTTAAATAAGCTCAGTAACCTCAAGTCAACAAAGCCAGTGTACAACTAAAACAGCTGTGCTAGTGACAGCAAAGACTATGAGAACAAAAGAGATTTGTATAAAACAGCTGCCACATCAACAATGTCAGCGGAGGAAACTTAATGGTTCACACAGAGAGCTATCAAGATTAAATGATGTAGTGACAGCTCCATGGGGAGAAGTACATATGAAAGACTATCTTCAGAAAAGCTTTAAGTGATAACTGATCAATATTTGTAAATGTTGAAATATACCAAAAATAGGCATTCAGGAATATATGAGTACAAGGACTCCCATGGAAGCAAGAAGAGTGCACTGTTAGTGAGATAACAAGCTTTAGAAGACACAGAGCTAAAACAGGATTGAGAGACAAAGGATATGTTTAGTTTCTGGGTAGAATGTTGTTTTCCCCTTTCTATTCAGATTCTAAACATTTCGGGTAAAAGATTATGCATTAGTAAAATGTCCTGCTCAGTACAACCTCAATATTGTCAGTGTGCTGTTTTATTTCCACTAATTGTATTATTTATTACAGGTCAGTTAGTTTACAGCTGACAACATTTAAAAAATCCTCCAGTGGTGGGCCTACTGAACAGAGTGCCCCATGCTTCCTTTACTGCCTGTATCAGACGTTAATAGAGAAACACTATTACTGAGATGTGCTGACATCATTGATTAGGCTTTTGAATACACTAGAAAGTAAACAGAGGCATTAATTTTAATTTTAAACTCCATTAGGAATTTGAGGGTAAAACAAAACTGGTGCCTGCAGAATACAAGTGCAGCTTTCTAAGGGAAACTTCCAGAATAGGTAACAAGAGCATTAAAAAAAAGAGACCATTTACTCAACACATAGCCTATGTAATTCAAAGATACTTATTTTTGATTGGTTACACATTATAGGAAAGGAGGGAAAAAAATAATCCATACTTCATTATAAGATATCACTGACAGTTATTTTGTCACACTCCGATGATTTTTATACACAGAAATAATGTTTATAAAGCAAACTTTAAGAACTGTGACCAAAGCTCTGTGTCTGTTAAAATCAGTGATAGACTTTCTATTTAATGAAAACAGGACAACTTTCTACATCTTATGGTATCACCAGTGCCGGTTGTACGCCAGCTGTAAAATTGACTCCAGATACTTGGCTAATGTAAGTCTCAGCAAACTGAGCTGATCAGATCAATAAAGACAAAAAAGTGGAAAGATAAACTGACCAAAGGGAGATTTCATGCCATCAAATATCATGCTTGGTATATGTCCCGGCCTGGTTATCCCGGGTAGGGGAAGTTTCATTGTTGTACCCAGAGTGAGATAAGACACAAACGAGGTCAGATGCCGCTAACAAGGAGTTTATTTTTGGTGTAAGAAAATAGCAATAGGAGAGAGAGAAAATAGAAAAGGGGAAAAATTTAGCAAGAAGTCGGGAGAGAATTGCAAGAGATAGTCACCACCATGGATCCAGCAGCGTCCTGTTGGTCCGTAGTGTTGTAGGCTTCGGTGGGGAGGGTCCCTGTCATGGTTTGGTCCCATAGTCTTTGATAGGGTGGTTTTTGCTGACTCCTGTCTCCTGCACATGCTCTCAGGCTACGCAGCTGATCCCATGGGGTGCATAGGACCACTATGTGACCACTTTCATGCTTTGGCAGGCTTGGGGGTCCTCTGTGTCTGGACCCCCCATGAGGTGATGTGATGGTTCTTTGTCCTTGGTCGGAACTGGTCTCCAGAGGCTATTTGCTTCTTATCTGTCCAGTAGGCCATTTGGCCCTTGTCTATTCAGGCCTGCAGGCAATCCTTCCTCCTCAGGCCACTGAAAGCCAAGCCACCAGGAAGTTTCATAACTGTGTTAGCAAGCTTTGAGACAATCAGCTCAAGATAAAGTCTCTCACAGTATATAAGATGGGGAGGGGGCTGTGAGGGAAATCGCTGCTCAGCAACTGACTGACCATCGGTTGGTGGGTGGTGAGACATTCTATCATTTTGTTTTCCTTCCTTTTTTACTTTTTTTTTTTTTAAATTGCACATTATTATCATCATCAGTAGTGGTAGGATGTCCATTACATATTACTAATACTAGTATTATTTAATTTAATTTACTTTCAATTATTGAAGAGTTCTTATCTCAACCCAAAAATTCTTTTAACTTTTTCCTCTGATTCTATCCACCACCATACTGGGGGAGGGGTCAGATGACAAAGCAGCTGTGTGGTACTTGGTTCCTTACTGGAGCTAAACCAAGACAGTGGTATAATGCGTGTCTTTGTGGAGTAGCAGTGTGAAATCCTGCCAAATTTTCAGGGAATGATATTATGGAAAATTATTATATGCCATAAAGATAATCTATATGGAATCTTTTTTCATTTAAAGACATGGATTATACTGGATCCTTTTTCATTTAAAGGCAGGGGGACCTGAACAGGCTGGAGAGGTGGGCCTCTGTCAACCTCATGAAGTTCAACAAGGCCAAGTGCAAGGTTCTACGCAAGGGTCAGGGCAATCCCAACTACAAGTACAGTCTTGGTGGAGAATGGATAGAAAGCAGCCCAGAGGAGAAGGACTTGGGAGTACTGGTAGACGAGAAGCTGAACATGAGCCAGCAGTGTGCACTGGCAGCCCAGAAAGCCAATCATATCTTGGGCTGTATCAGGAGAAATGTGGCCAGCAGATTAAGGGAGGTGATTCTCCCTCTCTACTCTGCTCTTGTGAGACCCCACCTGGAGTACTGAGCCCAGCCGTGGAGCCCTCAACATAAGAAGGATATAGACCAGTTGGAACGAGTCCAGAGGAGGGCCACAAAGATGATCAGAGGGCTGGAGCACCTCTCCTATGAAGAAAGGCTGAGAGAACTGGGCTTGTTCCTCCTGGAGAAGAGAAGGCTCCAGGCAGACCTTATTGCAGACTTCCAGTACCTGAAGGGAGGCTATGAGGAAGCTGGGGGGTGGGGTGTGTGCTTTTTACAAGGGCCTGTAGTGACAGGACAAGGGGTAGTGGGTTTAAATTGAAAGCAGGGAGATTTAGATCGTACATCAGGAAGAAATTCTTCACAGAGAGGGTGATGAGACACTGGAACAGGTTGCCCAGAGAAACTGTGGATGCCCCATCCTTGGCTGTCTTCAAGGCCAGGCTGGATGGGGCTTTGAGCAACCTGGTCTAGTGGAGGGTGTCCCTGCCCATGGCAGGGGGGTTGGAACTAGATGATCTTTAAGGTCTCTTCCGACCCAAACCATTCTTTGATTCTATGATTCTATGAACTGTTGATGCCCAAATTATTTGAAAATCAACGTGGATCAAAATTTCTGAATTCACAGGGAAGTGGTTGTGGCATCAAGTCTGTCAGAGTTCAAAGAGTTTAAGGAACAATGTGCTAAGTGATACGGTTTATTTTTAGGTAAACTTTAGCATAAAGTTGGACTCAAATCTTTACGGGTCCCTTCCAGCTTCAGATGTTCTAGGATTCTGTGATTTCCAGAATAAAGAATAATCCAAAGGCTTTTTTCTTTCTATTTCAAAAAATGAGCAAGAATTTTTTTTTTCCATTAACTTGAAATATTTAAATATTATTGCTCTTTCCCCCAATCTAACATTAGCTCTTTGTTAAATTGTTATTTTTTGTTACCTTATTTGTACAGTCACCATGATGAAAAAGAATAAAGAAGTTCTGTATTCTCTGTTTGTGGTAAATCAGATGCCAGAATTTTTTTGGGTTTTGGGTTAGTTTTTAGGGCTTGTGTTTGGCTGTCATTTTTTCTTTGGCTTTTCTTTTTCGTACACAGATCACAGAGCTTCTGCATAGTTTATATCTCAAAGCAAAAATGCTTTCAGCAATTGACTATTTTCTAGAATATGATCATGTGTAACAACTAGCACTTTGCCTGTTTGGATAAAGGGCATTAGTTCTTTATGTTAGGTTATTAACTCTGTAAAGGGAAAAAAATAATTATTTGTTTAAATAAGTAATTAAATATATAATATTAATGTAAAAGATCCAGTGGATAGGATAAAGAACTAGAGCAATCCCTTAAGGAACAGTTTTTCTCTAAGATGGCAGTAGGAAGGAATAGTTTACTTTCACTGTGTATATTTAGAAAATTGAAGCATTTTTCAGCAAATGTTATCTTATAGATCGTGTTCTGCCACAGTTGATTTAAAAGTAGGTGAAGATTAAACTATTTTCACTTATCAAGAAGCCTGCATATTTCTTGACTATGACTTAATTCCCATTTCATGAAAACTGAATTAGTCAGAAGAGTCAAACCCATTACTGTGCTAGTCTATGTGTTATGTTGGCAAGTGCTCATAAGAATCATTTGTTAAAACATCAGCAAAGTAGTTTATGGTAATTTCCTACCTCCTTTGGAACTCATATAGAATATCTTTCATAATAATTATCATTGTTTGCGTTTTTGTTTTTTTTTTTTTAAATAAAAGCTCACAAAGTTAGACTCAGCTGCTTGCCATAGACAAGAACCAATCTCTTGATATTGAACAATAATTGAGAACTGATAGAGGTAGTCTGGAAAATCCTTGACTGTGAAGACAGGAGGTCTATTTCTATTCTGCTGTCCGAAAAGCAGACAACAGAACAGTGCAGAAAAAAGGTTTATGAAGTTAAAGTGACAGACTAGGAAAAAAAGCTTGTCATTATCTTCTTGTCTGGCTATCAGAAAGGCATGATTGCATTTCATACAGGTAAGTGGAAAAAATGTCTTAAATAATCAAGATGAGAAATGTTGCACAAGGTTATTAGTGATGTGGACCAATAGAAAAGATGTTATGGAGCCACTATGCAAAAGAAACTGGCTAATCTTGATTAGGTTGGATGTGACAATCTAGAAAAGACCGTAAGCCTGAGCTGATACCCAGTTAAAGACTTACGCTAGTCTTGTGCAAAATGTTTAACTAAATAAGCAGGCAGATTTTAGGTTAAACTTCTGGTTAAAGAAAAAAAATATCAAAAATCAGCAAAGACAAAGAAAGTTATGGCAGAACTGATTTCAAAGTGAAGCGCATAGAACACAGCAGGTTATTGAATATAAAAAAAATAGTAATTTTTTACTTACTGTTGTATTAATTTCTTCATAGATTCTTTAGAGCATCTTTTTACTTGAGTGTTTTTGATATTTTTGCGGAGTTTTTTCTTTGTATTTATTTTTGACAGTAGTACAGGAGGGAAATGTAACCAAAGTGAAGTGTCTTTGTTATGCTTCTACTCTACATATGATGTCCACACATGTTACAACAGCAGGATAGATCACTGGAAGAGTGATTGCAGTGGCAGGTGTAATCTGTAACCCGTATCAAAGAAATTGTAGGATGGACATGTCAGACAATGTTGTTCTTATAAATACAAAGAAGACTGGGAAAAACTTGTAGCCTTATACTCTGTCACAGCACATATTTAATAAAAATGAAAACATTAAAGAACATGATTCAAAACATTATGAAAGATAAAAAGGAAGAATAATTGAGTCAATGAGAGTGTATAACAGGAAATATTTAGGTATGATACAATAAGTTTATTTTACTGAGTGTATTCTGTCTTCAGAATCCAAGGGATTAAACTGTAGGTGTCTTGATCTCCAAATCAAACAGGATAGAGGTTTTACTCTATTATTTATTAATGTATGTATGCTTTTCTGTGGATTTTTGTAATGAGGTAAAGTATGTACTCTTAATTTTTGTAAGGGAATAATGTTTTAACTACATTTTTTATGGGTTGATGCAGGCTTGATATTAATTCAAAATGAGGTTTTGTGGGCTGGAAATTGTAAAATAATTGAAAAGTCTGGTTAGTTCATTTTATTCAGGTGGGAAGAGATTACACAATCTCAGAAACAGTTCATGGATAAAGGACAGAGGTGAGAAACAGACTGACAAACATGTTTGGTTTCCCTGAAAAAATCACAGCTGTGGTACGACAGGAGAATGGAAAGGGTGGGGATTTTAAAGTCTCATGGTTTATTTTCCTATCCTGAGCTGTTTTCTGCGGATTTCCCCCTCCATAAATGGCTGCTTTTGATGTTTTAAGGGTTATGTGTTTCATTGAACAGAACAATGTAGGTGGCCACTCTGTGCGCCCTAGTCCTATAATGTCCTAGTCTTATAATGTCCTTCGATGGGGCAAAATTAACTCCATCCCAGCCAGATCCAATATAACTGAATATATGTATAGTTGTGAATTGAGGTTTGATTTGTCAGAGACATCCTAATAAAGAAAATTTAAAGGACTGAGAGGAATAATAAACACATGGAAAGAGGACTAAGCAAGCATAAGACTCCTGAAAACATTACACTAATTTCAATGATCATGGGGCTAAGAAGCCATACCCTTTCTACAGCAAACTTTTCGACCCAAACTTTGTTACTGTCTTTGCACTAAAAAATAATGTTAAAAAATCAGTATTTAATAATGCATATCCTATAGCAGATGTGGTTTTTTTCTCCCAGATTTCAAGAATCGATTTCTTTTGAGTTCCTAAAATCTGTTTAATATTTTTTTGGTTTTAATCTGATGTAAATTGGTACAAAATCCTGTCCAAGGCTCCAAGAACCCTGACACAATTAATCATACAATAAAGGCAATTAAATTGTCAGCAGACTAAAACTGATTTCACAAAAATGACATCAGTAAATGAATCAGATACCAACACACTCTATTGATTGGAAACAGAACTAGTATCATTTCATAGAGACCCTATCACAGAGATCTATATTTTAGTATGCCTGGGAAATAATTTAATTTGGACTCTCTTTTTTTCTGATCCTATACAAAGATTCCTCCCTCATATTATCCCCCTTTCTTCTCTTTAGCATGGGATATTGAACATCATCTTAAGATACTCCATATCATACAAAATATTTGGGTTTGTCACAAATTTAATTTAAACAACAATTTTATCTGATTTAGAGGATAAATAACACTGATTTGTGGTATTACATTTAATATACAGAAAAACTCTACAAATTAATTCCATATATGAGCGCTTTCATTAAAACAAACAAACACACACAAACCCAACAACCAAAACCAACAAACCAAATCCGTGTTTTTCAATTAGAAGAACCCTCTCCCAGGATCCTAGTTACTGATTTTCAATGCAAAGAGAATATTTCTTCTGAAGTCTGAAGAGTTTCTAAACTATGAACAAAAGGAAAAACAGAAAGATCACTATAGTTATTTCTATTCTTTCTCTCTATTTCTTCTCTCATTTTTCTGGTCAGAAATAACCATAATCTCTGTTTTGGTCATGCCCATATATATCAGCATTACTCCATACATTAAGAACCTCATTTTGTCTGCATTCTCAAAGAGATTCGACAAGTAAGTGATGTCAAAGGGAAGGAAATGTGAGAAAAGATGGAATACTAGAATACTGAAAGAATGTTGTGAAAGAAGCAGCAGAGCTGCAGTGTGCTGTAGATCCCCAGATAAAGACTTTCTAGATCCCTTCCAGAATTATGTAAAGACTCTAGGATAAACTGTTGCATGTTCGTGCAAACCACCTAATTTATATGAACGATTTTTCCTGAATTCACAGGTTTTAATACTTTCTGCTAGCATCTAAAATCAACCTGCTCCACTAACAATGAGACTCAGGAAACAAAAGCAGCAAGATAGAAAACAGAGAGAAAGAGAAAAATAATATTTCGATGTTTCAGATAATTATATGAGATATTTCAGCTTTGAATATTCATGTAAGGACATCAACTTCCTCCCACTCTTTATAAGACTCATCATACTCAGCTTTTGGAAGTGAAAGAAAATCACAAACTATTTTTTTTTTAATGTCTTGATAATGATTGTTAATTCAATGTTAAAATCTCTGTTGGGACAAAGAAATTGATTTAAAGAAGTAATTTCTTAGTCCATAGAAAAACTAAGAAATTTCCTTAGTAAGGAATACTTGAAAGAGTCTAGATTTATTATTTAGGCTATTTCATTTTTCTATTCAATATGAAAAGATTGAAAGTTTCAAATACAGTAAAAATTTACCTGGAAGCTGAAATTCCTCTTTCTAAGGAGGTGAGACAAATTAAACAATGGTATACTTAGCTTTTAGATACACATAACAAGTTAGGAACCTTCAGAAAGACCACTCAGGTTTAAAAAGGGCACAGAGAAAGTGGTACAGAGAATATTGTGTGTTACTGTGACAGAAAGTACACATCACAACATTTTTTGCCATGTTTATATACTCATTTCTTTAAAAGAAAATTTATTATTTCATACTCTATGGATGTTATTGGTTTATGCAAAAAAATTTTTTTTTAAAGTCAGCATATGAGGATCTTCAGAGAATTGCATCAGTGTCTTTCAAATAGTTCAATATACCTTCTATGTAGTTAAAAAATCACAAATTTCATTTCCACATATGACATTTAAATGAGCCTGTTTACCTATCAGTCAACAGGAGTTACATGTATGAAAATTTAAAATGAGAGTTTTACAGCTGATATAAGTTCATATGTTAAATCATTATTATCATACCAGAAAAAACTGAACTGTACCTTGTAGTAAAACTTTACAATGAACATACAGCATGGGCTGTATGAGATAATTCACAAATGTGTCTTTGCAAATATTTAGATGACAGCAGTGAATATGCAGGTGCATGTTTATTACATGGCAAGGTAGTCTATCTCATTTACACAGTGCACATGGTTCTATTGTTCTTCTACACCTATCATCAGCTGATTTCTTTTTGCCTGTACTCCTGAATTCTCTTGAAATTGAATTTCCATTTAGAATACCTTTGGACTCTTTCTTGATTCTGACTTATTTCATAGCTACTCATTCTAAGAAGTTACTAAAAAAGGAAATGCTGTGGAGAGTGAAAGAAAATCTGCCTGTAATTATTATTATAACAAGGACTCTGTCATGAGTAACTTTGTCTAAAGGTTATTTAATCTTTTTTTTTTTTTTTTTTTCAGAGGACCATGTGACAAGCTTGGTACTTCTTAGGTAACTCTTGAAACTAACAGTATTTGCCTTCCTAATCCATTATTTCAGATAGTAAAATCTTGTTTTGAGTTGAAAGCCTTAATGACATTTACAGAATAGAATGATTACTTAAAATGGTTCAATCAATTATAAATCAACATACAAAGGAATTATGGGTAATCAGGAAATACCTGAACAAAAGTGAGTCTAATTTAAAAATACCTCCCAATTTTACAAATTAGAACAAAGATGACTAAGGATGAAGGAGGGAGAGCCTGGTGATGGAAGAAAGTCTGTGATGAGTTCTGAATCCTCAAGCTCTTCTCCCTCTACCTGAAACTTTTCCTGTGTGTACTAATTTTTATTGTCTTCTTTTAGGCGGTTATCTAATAGCTGTATGTTATTTCTACTAATCCTTGTTTTGCCATTTTGGCAAATGTTTGTCACCTGTCGAAATTCAAGGAATATCTGGATGACACTCTAAGAAATATGGTTCAGCTTTACATCGTCCTGAAAGGAACAGCAAGTTGGACTTGATGATCCTATGGGTCCCTCCCAACTCAAGATATTATATGATTGTATAATTCCATAATATGTTATTCTATGAAACACTCTATTGATTTTATTTTTTATTTTAGTGGAAAAACCTTGGTTAGGTTTTCCTTATTTCATGGAAAATCCGTGTTACATTTTCCTTTTTTTTTTTTATTCTTTATTTTCTTTCAGTCTGTTAACTCTGAAGCAGTTTTCTTCAATTTTTTTGCAGTCATCTAGCATCACAAGGCACTACTCTAGAACCAAAATACAGATGCTTTATCCATGCTTTACTTCTCCCACCAGACACTTCTAAATTGAGGATGACAATTTACTATAAGGTAAGCCCTTATGTTCAATTTGTAGAGCATTACATTTGTTATCCTCCAGATGTGAAAGTCCAGCTTAAGATAGATATCACTCACTACAGTTTAAAGAAATTATTTAATACTTTAGAATTTATGGTCATATATTATATGGTCCTGGTTATTCACTTCTCATTAAAAAAATTTTCTTCCTAACTGCTATTTTAGCATTTCATTTTCAGAAGCATTTTATTTCCACACCTCTAGTTTCTCTGTAAACATTTCCAATATGGGAACTTCCTCAGTTTATTCCACAGTTAACACAGAGGCAAAGAATACATTTAATTATTATCTTTTTATCTTATTTTACTATTCTTTGTTTTACCCTGAACATCTTAGTATCCCACAGACTTCCTGGAAGAGCATTTCTGATGTCTTTGAAGAATTTTAATATTTATTGTTTTAGTGTAAAATAATTTGTGTATAAGCAGAAATGAAAGAATGCCACAAAGGAGAAAGGAGTAGTTAAGATCAAAACTTGACTGGAAGGTAAAAAATGTGACACCCATCTACAAAAAGGAACAGAAGGAAGATCTGGAAAAATACTTTATTTTTTCCTGCTTGCATATTTAGATTGCTTTGGTAATAAGACAGGAAGGGTAATTAATTTTACTTTTTCATTACTTAGGTACTCTTAAAAAATTTTATTGTTCAAAACCCAGATATATAACTTGACAGTGGAAGTTACATTTATATTTTTATTTATACTTTTAAATTATATATATGCTTATTCTTCTGACAACAATGTGGATTTTCAATATCAATTTCCAGATATTGTTGTATTTTTTAAAAATTGTCAGGTGTATAAATATCGCACAATCCTTATCTTGGCTGAGCATTTTTCTGAAAATTCACACTGCATGAAGAATATTGTCACTGAGAATGCCTTGGGAAAACTATTTCTCCTTCATTACCATGCAAATATTCCTTGTCTTCAAGAGGGTGAGAGGGTTACTGTGAAAGGGAGAAGAGTTTCTACTCAAAGTTTTAATAAGTTAAGGGATTTTTTGAAGACTTTCTTGCTGCTCAAATTGATTTTGAATTTTGGAAATTTTCATATTATGAAGTGATCTCTTTTAACCACATTACACTGTCTGGGATTCCCTCAAAACCGGGATGGTTTATTATAGTGAAGCTTTCTCAGAGCTTTCAGGTCAGGAAAGGTTTATTCTTTGAAGAGCTGAAAAAAATACTCTGAAGTACTTCAGAATCTAGTAGGGTTTACTATTGTCATAGGGAACTTGCAAAAACCTGCGTGAAGCTCTGCTTTCGTACTTTAAACCAAGTAGCTATTAAAAAAAGTTACTTGAAACTTGCAAGTTTGGTTTAGATTCTGATCACCTCAGACCCTTGGGAAATTAAGATTGTCTATCTCAACTCTCATTACAAATTACAGTGGCAGAAAAGTTTAATTAATTAAACATTAAAAGATGGTGGTTTTTTTCACTGAGTCCATATTGTGGTTTTTATGAATATTTTATGTGATGGTTATGGATTTGGATCAATGCTCTCTCAAACTATCATCTCAACTTAGTCAGAATGACGGGCTTTTATCTCCACTATCCTTTGACTTGATAATGTACTCCAAGATTTTACCTACATGTGCCATATAAATATCTATACCTTTGTATATTATGTATATATTTAAAAGACTTTATACGCTGATGTTTTCTTCAGAAACTCATTTACAGTAACCTCAGCATTTAAATATTTGGAATCTTTTCTTCTTTCTTCTTTTTTTCTTAACCTATATAGTTTCCTAACTAAACTGAATTTTTCTGAATACACTTTGTCTTGTGAGGGTATTTTTTCTCTGTTTCTGGTACCAATGCTATTTTTAAATTATAAATCTTCCTCCTTTTTATTTCATTGCTGTCCAGGCTCACATCACTCAGCACTCTAGATTCAAGGATTGTTACAGACTAACTGTTCCCAAGAATGGTCCTTAATGAAGGTGTATTTGCTCTTACAAGTTAATGTGCAATTTTAATAATGATGTTCTTAGAAGACATTTACTAATCTACTAGGTAAAAAAAAAAAAGAATTATCCTACAATAGTTTTTTGAGATTTTGCCTTTTTTTTTTCTTGAATAAAATGAAGAACTTCTGAAATTTATTTTCATTATAAAGCAAACAGTCAATGCTTGGTTTAAGTGGGTAACCACTTTCAATGTAGTATTAAGCAGTGAAATTTGACACTGGTCATCCATTCCCTAGGTAAAAAATGCCACAATCTAACATCAGTTGCAGACAGTTATGCCCTTGTTTTTATCAACAAACGCTTGTAGCTAAAAATTTTACCATGACAATTGTATGTTTGCATGAAATTCTGTAGTTTTCATCCACATTTTCTTTTGTCATGTTGAAAAAAAGGTTTCTAGATAGCTGCAATCTCATTCATTTGGGCTCTTACATCATATGAAATGGTAAGGCATCTTCAGTGAACTAAAAAAGGTGAATAAATTGTACAGAGAGATTACATCTATATAAACAAACTGAACAAGACCAGGGCATAGGCTTAACTACTGAAATGGAATTGATCATACTGTTCAGTTGTTAAGGTGGTACCTGGCACTGCTTTGATGCAGGTCAGTCAGCTCAGTCCAGATAATCTGTGCTAAGCATGGATATTAACATAAGTTGCAAACAGATTTCTGGACCCAACCTGGACATGTCTACACTGCTCTTGGGAATATAAAGGTATAGGTATACTATGCCACATGGGCTTCTTGGGCAAACAGTTGCTGGTCTGTTTTACTTACTAACATAGCTACAACAAAAAGAAGAATACTGTTAAATGAAGTTTTTCTTGTAGTTAGAATGTCCTCCCAAGGGAAACAGTAGATTTGCCAGGAAAAAAGTAGATATCTTCGGTTCTGTCACAGATTCTGGGTTTAAACTTATCTGGACTACCCACTAAGTTCTCAGAGATTCATCTTCACAAAATTTCCATGAGATAAATAAGTACCCTTAACTACATTTTGCAGACAAGTAGCTAAGGAATGTTGTTAGTTTTGATAACTGAGCAAGTTACTGGACAATAAGAGGTAATCCCATGAAAGTTTTCCCTTAGTTTCTAGAGTGACTATGCATGTGCATGCTCTTGCTCAGAAGAGTTGAGGTAGTTTACAAGGAGATATCACATCTTTCACTTTGAGCTTTGTTTCTGCTCTCTCCAGCATCAGAAGTAAAAGCAAAGCCAGTCCTTTCCTGTGGTGTTGCATTTCCTCCCACATAGGTCCTGTAGACCACCCTATGGCCCAGAGATTCCCATCCAGCGTTGGCGATTGGGTAGTGAGGTAAGGTAAGGAACGACACAGACTGTACTGCGAGTTCTGTTGACTGCCCAGAGTATGTACCAGGAACTCAACCGACCACAGTGGGAGTAAGCATGAAATAGCTAATCATTCCCTGACAACCTTGAGCCTCAAGCAAGTTGGTACCATCAGTTACTGACATTCTAGTAATTATCAACTTGAGTTGTGGCTGAAGTGGAAAGATATTGATGTCTAAAGTCAAATACCTTGTGACCCTATAAACAGTGGTTCCAAGTAAGACCTTTGAGCTCTTATGTACCACAGCAGGCTGTGATCAATATCTCCCTTAGCTAGCACATATAACAGAATAGTCCATTTCATGATTTTCTTGACATTATGGTAGTCTACATTCATGACATTAAACCAGAGAAGTACTGTAAGTATTGTTGACATTTCTAGAAGTGGTTTTTCATAGATGATTAAAAATAACCCTAACAAGCAACCCTTTTGTTCACAGTCTTCCAAAAATAGGAATGCTACTGCTGAACGTTACATTAATTGTTTAACTACTTATAATTTTTTAGTTATCGAAAAAAATAATTTCTTGCCTCAGACTTTCAGTGGAATGACATATATTTGACTCCAGACTGACAGGTATGGTTCCACTTTTTTTTAATGATGAAATTTCCGTTTGTAAGTGACTCTCACTTCCAACAAAACAATTTTCAGTCTACACAACATTTTAGTTCTTTTGGTATAAAATCTGGGTGGTCAGTCTCAAGGGAAAATGGACATATCATTGGATGTCCAAACTGGTCACAACAAAGATCATGAGATACTTCTGAAAAGGATGTTTACAATATTTCTGGGATTCACTATTTGTCAGGAGAGCATATCTCTCTGAGTTGGTGATGTAATAGTTTTCTTATAGTTAAAAATCTTTGTTCACGCTATTTGTGACAATGTCACCTCAGAAAACACTTCACTTGAGATGCTGCAGTACTTTGTAACAAAACCAACAGTCCAGAAGAATCACTGAACTTTTCTTTTTCCACACTGAGGAGTGAAGCTCCTCCACATTAAGAAGTTCTGCATATTTTTGAAATAAAAAAGTGAGTTATTAGAAGGACTTTTTTAAAATATACAACAAATTCTACATCTACATCTAAATCTACATATCTGATATCTGTCTACTTCCTGTACAGATTTGGTCATACCCTAACTGATCTTGACTGGAGTATTACACAGTTATTGAAATGGGATTTTCCTAAATAATGATATAAAAAAATATGCCTTTTGTTATTAGGAACAGATGAAGAAAAAGAAAAAAGAAAAAGGAAAAAGAAAAAAACAAGAATGAAAAAGAAAAAAGAAAAAAGAAAAAGAAAAAGAAGAAAAAGAAAAAGAAAAAGAAAAAGAAAAAGAAAAAGAAAAAGAAAAAGAAAAAGAAAAAGAAAAAGAAAAAGAAAAAGAAAAAGAAAAGAAAAAGAAAAAGAAAAAGAAAAAGAAAAAGAAAAAGAAAAAGAAAAAGAAAAAGAAAAAGAAAAAGAAAAAGAAAAAGAAAAAGAAAAAGAAAAAGAAAAAGAAAAAGAAAAAGAAAAAGAAAAAGAAAAGAAAAAGAAAAAGAGAAAAAGAAAAATCAATTAAGAAAATTATATCATTTGAATAATCAATACAGATATTAAGATGAAATTATGACATTAAAAATAGAGAGAAATATGAGCATATCAACAGTAATAAACATGATATAAAATGTACACAAATTATTTCAGTTATATTTGACTGTTTCCTTGTTTCTCTACGTGAAAAAATCTGGCAATATAACTCCACTCAACAATATAATTGGTAGGAAATATTTTTGCTTGATGTTTAAAATGTTAGTCAGAAGCTGAGCGAATCCTTCCGTTGCATTGTACTTATTAGAAAGTCTTTAATTCCCGCTTGACAATGGAATATCCTTTCAAAAGAGGATGTTACATCAAACAATATATTTAATTATGGAGGACTCAATTTATGTTATAAGGAAATAAAAAAAAGCTTCACCCTTGTTTATTTTTCCATATTTTCCCTTAATTTATTAATAATTCCACAATTATTTTATTCTTTATACATTATGACTTCCATTTCACAGTTCAAAAATTCTGGGTTTTTTTTAATTCATTGGTTTTACTGTCATCACTACAGATTTAAAACTTACATCCATGGAAGAAAATTACTAGTTTTTGAAGAACATGATTTTTAGTTAAATTCTGCAGCTGATCACATAAAATCCTGTGCGTTCATATTTTTAAGTTTGATTGCATGTATATACACAGATCGTCTCGTTGTTTGATGTGGTCTTCTTGCACAGTGTAAGTGAAGTATGAGACCACAGAATGAAAATAAATATGAAAATCACCTGGAATTATTTATCATTTTACCGGAATGTACTATAACATGACACTAATTTAATCATGCTTTACATGTTAATAAATGAGCCTTGTTTGATAATAATAACAGCTGTAATAATGACAGTAATAACAGTATTCTTCGTAGTAGTAGTTATACTAAAATGCTTAATAGTACTGGGTTCAGAATTCAGCTGGGCTTGTAGAAATATGCCTCAGGAGTCAAATACACAGAGCACTCCATTTTCCAGCATGATGTTTCTTGAACATGTGGTGAACCGATTGGGGTAAACTGCACTATCATATATATGAAGCAGATTAAACTAGGCACTAACCATGTCATATTTGCTGCAGGCATTCTTGCCTGCAGGATGTTGATGCAGAGAGAATGCCTCCAGGAGTATTAGACAAGTGTGGTCAGGAAAAAATATCACTTTACACTTTTAATTGAAGAGGCATATGTATCCCTTACACAGACTTCAGAGTACAAAAAGGGTAAAATAGCTGTGCACCAGTTAACAACTATTTAAAACTACAGCACATTTCTGTGAAAATATGTCTCCTAATGACTCATGGTTACAGATTAGTGGTAATTATAATAAATTTTCAATGAACTAAGAGGTAACTTCAAGCTTCATACTACATCTCTGTGAAATACTAAAATGAACTTAGAAAACTCATTCAAACATGGGGTGATTAAGAAGTTTGAAGTGAATGAAGTGAATCGAATGAAGATCAATACTGATCTTGCATAAAAAAAAACCCCGTAAAATAGTGTCTCATTGGAAGACATCAGAATGTTCCCAGTACTACTCCACTGCCAAGATCTCTCCTCTCCCCCACATTCCTTTCCTCAGTATCAGGAGGTTCAACCTGCATGAGAGTTTGCCCTAGTTAGGGTACCAGTTCTGAAATTTGTCTTGTAGTTGGCCTTAGGTCCTACCAGTGTCTTGTGTAAGCATCCAGTGACCCTCAGGCTCCTTTACTCCAAACCAGAAAAGTCCAAAGCCTTTAACCGCTTCTCATAGAACATTTCTTCCAGTCCTTTCACAAGTTTTATTGCCCTTCTCTGGATGCATTCAAGGACCTTCACATCCTTCTTAAATTGTGGCACCCAGAAATGTACACAGTAGTCAAGCTGAGGCCAAACCAGCTCTGAATACAGTGCAATAATCACCTCTTTTGACTGGCTGGTTATGCTGTGTTTGATGCACCCCAGGATGCTGTTTGCCTTCTTGGCTGCAAGGGCATACATAGTGATCCTGCTGTTGACCAGCACTCCACAGTTCCCTTTCCCTCAGCCTACTCTCCAACCACTCCTCTCCCAATTTATACTTGTACCTACTGTTATGTGATCCTAGATGCAGAATTTTGCAGTTGGAGTTGTTAAATTTTATCTCATTACTCATTGCCCAATGTTCCAATCTGTCTAGATCCCTCTGCAAGGCCTCAAATGAGTCAACAGCACCTCCCAAGTTCGGTACTATCAGCAACCTTGTTAATGGTACATTCAATTCCTTAATAAATATATTGAACAGAACTGGCACTAGAATGGAACCCCGAGGAACACTGCTGGTGACCATTTTCCTTTCTTTTCCTTTCCTTTCTGAACCCATGTGTATTTGTCCCTGCTGCAGCATAGGCCACCCATGACTGCATTCTTCTAAGAAGCATTTCTCCTTATGGCATGCAGCTGTTCCTGTCAAGAGTGTGTCTCCATCTGTGTCCCCAGTAGTGTCCTCTTCCACAGGTCTCCTCTGTTTCTTCTTCAAGTCCTCATCTGGTGTCCTTTTTTGTGTGTCTACCATGTCTCCTCTCACACATCTCTGACTTGTGTCTCCTCACTTCTTCCCTTTTGTTTCTCCTTCCATGTCTTCCAACATATCTTCTCAAGTGTGTCACTATCTGCCGCTCCTTGCAGCTTCCACCCTTTCTTAATTAAATATGGGGATGGTGCTGTGTGTTCCCCCAGTGGCTGCAGTTTTGAAGGACAGTGCAGTGTTTCCAACCACTGCTGAGCTAAGAGCTTATGAACTTCTCCCATACAGTTGTTATCCTGAGGGACAAGAGAAAGAAGAGCTCATGGACTCATTTCTGATATGATTGATAGGAAGTAGCAATGCTCCTCTTTTTTCAACTCCAGAAAGAGTAGGAATACAGAGATGTAAAATGCTGAAATCCAAATACAATAGTGTGTGAGAGCAGCACAGACTGAGATTTACCAGAGCTGCACGATAACTTCTAATTATTACTGCTTATGAGAAAAAACAGATGCAAATAAACAGATAGTACTTGATTTAATTTATATGAAGGGAGGAGTATGAAAATAGATGTCATTAAATCATAAATCACATTATGAAACAGATACACATAAAGACGTTTTACACACTGTATAATGAAACCCATTTATTAAAACATGAAATACTTATATTTTACAGAGAAACAGCAATATACATATTTTAAAACATATGTTAAAATACACCTCTATAATATAACATGTCAACCAAGTGAACATTTCTCAGATAAAATACACTTTTAGGCTCAAGGCCTATTATATTAAAAGTTAATAGAAGTATACCACTTCTTATGGGTTTTTATATAAAAACTGTCAATATTAGAAAGTAGGAAATCAATTCAATTGCTTAGACTTAGTCTTCCTACATCTATCATAACCTCAGCCTATATGGGTCAGCAATTCTTGGTTTTGTTATGGCTATTAGTGCAGAGCTGTGTTGGATCCTGACTTGCTAACAATAGCATACTAATAATGCTTCTGCTACATCTCATCTACAAGATGCAGTCCAGGTTGTGCTGGAAGATAGCTTGCATTTTGCAGAGAAGTTCAATAGTTACGTGGAAACTATAAATTAGGAAGGAAGTCACATGAAATGAAATATTGCAAAGTACCAGCCCTGTTGTTACTTAACTACTGCAGGGAAGAAAGGGAATTTATGCTTCCTATGTTTATTACGTGAAAATATACCTTTGAAATAGAGGTTTCACATGTTATTTCCTCAGTTGTGCCTCAACTTTGTCTGGGAGAGTGTCATTTGGCCTGAGGCAAAGTCACACCAGAGGTTGTGCTAACAAGAAATGGACAGTCACAGTCAAGAGCTCAATCTCTTGTGCCTGTTTATTAACTAGTATTAAGTGTAGCAATAGACTTTATGGCTAAAAAACATGTTATGATAAACCTCTCATTTTGCTTATTGCTGGCCTTTAGGTAACAAGCAATTAATTTATTATTCTCTAATTTTGCTAGTAGTCTGTTACATATTTCTTACAAAAGCATTGAGACCTGCAAAAAGATAGGATGTGAATCTTGATTCTGGTTCTGTGTTGTACCTGACTTAACCATAAAACTTTGACTGTTCAGTGCTTTATAGTTTTTGCTCTTGAAATGTGTCTGATTTCAAGTTTAATTTTTTTCTGTTGCAATTGCTCATATTTTTACAAGGGCCTGTAGTGACAGGACAAAGGGTAATGGGTTTAAATGTAAAGTGGGTAGATTTAGATCGGACATCATGGGGAGATTATTCACAAAGAGCATAGTGAGGCACCGGAACAGCTTGCCCAGAGAAGCTGTGGATGTCCCCTCCCTGGAAGTGTTCAAGGCCAGGCTGGATGAGGCTTTGAGCAACCTGGTCTAGTGGACAGTGTCCCTGGCCATGACAGGGAGGTTGAGACTAGGTGATCTTTAAGGTCCTTTCCAAACCAAACCATGCTATGATATTCTACACTGGCAAGTCCTCAGAGGCACTATCCTCTAGTTATTTTTAGATATGTTATGATTCTATCATTTTCTTTCCTAGATGTCCAAGCAGACTATGGGTGAACTCCAGCAGTAGTCTCAGACATTTGTGTGTATCTATCTGTATCATAGGTATACATGTAAGCTAGGTAGATGTCTAAGTGTTCATTTTGATCCATGCAGATCTAATCAATACAGTCAAAGGCCCCTTACAAAATCTTCAGACAGATACTTCTGTTTAAGAATAAGCTAAATGTCTCTCTGTATGCCATCATTTATATTGATTAAAGTCACAGTCTGATTGCACAATTATAACTATTTTGTGGCATTTTAGACACCCCAGAGCATCTGAGATATCCACACTGAACTGGTAAATGTGACTCAGGACACACAGGAGAGATATGACCACCTAGGTGCATAACTAAAGGACACTCCTCTGAAATGCACCAGACACCTAGGCATAGGTAATTCAGTCAAGTCTAAGATATATACTGAATATAAGGGAAGCTTAATCATTTAAACCACTTGTAGATATCTACTGTACAGACACCTCAATGTACATGTCTGTATCCAATGCAGGCCAACTTGCATGGTCTAAATCCAAACTTCTGTGAAACTGTGTTTCAGTTCTTGCACCAGCTTTGCAAACCATCCCCAAAGTCAAGCAAGATTTAAAGGGAAAAAGTGACTGATATTCTATCAGGGATATTATTAATGCTGAGTAGACATGTAATATCACTTCTTTGTTCCTGCTTAAAAATATTCTGTTCACACTTCTATGGATGGCTTTAGCCCTTTATTGATGCATCACATTTTGTGTAGTTGGCCTTTCATGATGATCCTTTAAATTCTTTTTCAGAATTGTATCTTTTAACTGTCTGTTTTATCTATCTTGAAATGAAAAAGCAGTAAAAAAAAGTAAATTAACTTTTTTTTTACCAAAGTTTTGTGACATTTTTCTTCATATACCAAGAGGAACAATCTCCAATAAACTAACAATTAAAACTGTTCTAGTGTTCAGAAACTAATGAACCTTTTTCTTCCAAGATCTTTACCAACTAGGGATAACCTGCATTAGGGATTACTCTAGCACATAACATTTTACAAACTGTTAAAACTTTTGCAATCTTTCTTCAAAACATGTTACCACTAGAGATCTTTTGTATAAAAAAATGGACAAGAAAGAAAACAAGTAGAACATCAGAGGCTCAAAGGAAGTAAAAGTAGAGGGGTTTTTTAATATATTTAAATTAATATATATATAAAAATAGTAGTTTAATTCCTCCAGAGTACAGTTCTACCACACAAGACACTAATGGATTTTGCTCTCCTAAGCTTAAGGGTAAGCCTCACTGTTTGAACTTTAATAGAAAGGCAAGTAATTTATAGGAGGAAAAAGACAGTCAATAAAATACAGCTGTAAAGCATATTGTAAGAATGGAGGGTAATTTAAAAATCAATGAATTGTTTAGCTCTCAATGAATACAAATAAAATGCTCTTTTTTCATAGGTGTCTTTGTAGAATTCTTTTGCCATGTAATAAATGTAACATGCAAAAAACTCTTTCTGCAAATCTACCTTTTGTTGAAACTATTATTGTACTGCAATCAACATAGACGGACCATAAGACTATCAGTTGTCTTGATGACTGGAGATGTATGTCACTACTAGAACATGAAATAAACATTTCAGCTATAAATACTGATCTTTAATCTGGGTTGAGAAAAACCTGATGGCTTCAGTTTTGCTGTTTGTGAGATAAAATCACTGTAGCAGGAAAAAAAAAAAAAAGCAGTTAATGTGTTGCAGCCTACAATGGGGGAGCAAATGCACACTTCTCAGAAAACAGAGATGAGAAACATGTCAGTAAGGCTGCGATACTTCTGGTCATTTGCCAGAGTCTGACAATTAGAGTTCCTCAATGTGCCAAAATATTTTTCAATAAATTTTCAAAGAAAATGCTATATTCCTGTGTCTTTAAATTTTTGAAAAATTATGATAGAGTACTTAAATCGCTGGTTCATTAGATGTTAGCCTTTAATTTCAGGGCTTGTAAATCACCTTTATTCACACAGTGCCAGCAAGGTTTTATGTATCACGTAATCCCATTTAAATTCTGCAGTGAGGAGCTAATTGAGACTTAAGTGATGTGTCATCCCTGTCCAGGCCATCTGCCCAGGCTGAACTGAATTCAGAGGCAGCCTACTACTGAGTACCCAGTGGCTGCTTGTTGGAAAAATAAGGTACAAATTTATCTCTGTCTCAATTAATGTGGTAAAATGAATTACAGGCAGTTATAAAATAGTCCAGACTTCTGTATTTCTATATTGGTTGATGAAGTTTAAATCACAACCTGTATTAACCATCTCCAAAGAAGCTCTCATTTGGCTGTTTTTGCTTTATAATTCACAGCACTGTAAGAAAACTATTGACCAGACCATAGATGTTATCTTCTGTTTTCTGTACACTGAAACAAATAAAACAATATTCCTTCAGGTTTTTAATACTTTACATAAAAAATTCTCATCCTTCCAAGCCTCCCCTCAAAAACCCCTATCTTTCTAAAACTACCATAGTCACAGTGAGAGTGATAGTGGCAGAGAATCAAGAAAGGAGAGGGGAAGTTGAATTATAAAGCAGTGTTAAATTATGGTCAGATTAACCGAATTTTCAGGTAATCTAAGGCCATAATAGTATCTGGGCAACAAAATGAATATAATCTCCTTTTAAATTTGTAGGAATCTTCCTCTGATACACACATATAATATTTTTATAATATTTTCTTTTGTCCATCTAAAGACATCTTATCTATGTCTTCAGTAAATAAGTATTCAGACCAGCCTAGACTTTGGACAGCAAATAATAGCTTCAATCTCAGTCTCTTTCTCTTCTGCCACTTCTGAATTATGCTGGAATACATGAAAAGAGGCAAAACAGCCTGTGGGTGGTTTCTCATCTTCACTTGGAATATAAAAGTAAGCAGCTTGCTCTGGTGATCACAGTCATGACTAACTATGCAAGTATTGCTGGAAACAGAAAGACTCATTGGATAAGTATTCTATCTTTGCATATAGACTGAGCAATAAAATTAGTAATTATGAAGTGAGAGAAATCTTTCTAAAAGGCAATGTATATGAAAATTTAGCCAATGGCTTTGTACTTTTTCTGGTTATACATATATATGTATGTATTTGTAGAAAGGGATAGTTGAAGAACAGGGTCACATAAACAAACAACAAAACAGGTCAACAGTGGATTTGCATTGGCTAATAATAGAGTGTGGGTGTGTGAACAAATGCCTGCAGCACACCCGAGGCATGTATTAATCACATCCACAACAAGTTCTGCATTGTGGGATTATGATTTTAAAATATGCCTGAAGAAGTAAATACATTAGAGGTTAAAGTGATTTTAAAATTTTCATTGGGGCTTGTGAGATTCCTATGGAGTGTATTTGCCTTTTTTAATTAGAAATAACTTTTTGCCTTTGCATTCTTTTCAGGTCATTTTGTGAACTAATCTCAAAAAGCTTTCTTTCCCTATCTGAAAGTGAAAAGGAGTTGTGAAACTGAAAGAGATGGCCAGGACCTGAGATGAAGGGAAAGAGCTTATATACAAAACTCCATGTGCTTGTGCTAAAACCCCCTCGTGCCTACTACCATCTTATCTTTTAAGGTAAAGGCAGTAGTGTACATGGAGCTCAGAAAGGGCTTCTGGGTTAGGGATGTTTTTACTTTGACTGATGCCTTCAAAGATTCTTTTAATGAATTCCTTCCCCTCACAGCAGAAGTTCAAGAGGATCAAATATGAGCCGAGTTCTGGGAGGTTACATAAGAATAACAATCCCTAAATTGTTGGCTGTATGTGTTAGGGGTATTTTGTCTCAAACGGGACTAAATAATACAGTAAAAGGGAATGAGGGATAGAGAAGCCATCTTTCTCTTTAAGCAAATACACAATTTACTAGTTCCATTTTGATCTATGCTACTGGAAGTAATAAAGGAGTAGGTTATTGAAACCTCCAAGTAGTTTGCATATTGTTTCCTTTCAGAAAAAAATGATTCTTGAAATGAGAGAAAAGACAATGACAGCTAATGATAAATTCACCCTTATCATAATTTTTTAATTAAGATGAACATATTTCACCTTTAGATCCATAAATAGGTGATTTCCTTTGATTTCCATGAGCAGTGGATCAGACCATAGAATCATGGAATCGTTTAGGTTGGAAAATACCTTTAAGATCATCTAAATAGCAGCTGTCAGAAGACTTCCATTAACAAAATGCATATACAAATAGGGTTCAAACAGGTTTTCCATAGTGGGAAGGAACTGCAAACTGTGTGGAGGAAAGCTGCAATATAGAACTGGTTGACTGGTCACACTCAAAGAGTTGTGGTCAATGGGTTAATGTTTGAGTGAGGAGCAATGATGAGCTGCGTTCCACAGGGGTCGGCGTTGGGACCGGTCCTGTTTAACATCGTCATCAGTGACATGGATGATGGCATTGAGTGCACCCTCAGCAAATTTGCTGATGACAGCAAGCTGTGTGGTGTGGTCAACACACTGAAAGGACGGGATGCCATCCAGAGGGACCTTGACAGGCTGGAGAGGTGGGCCTCTGCCAACCTCATGAAGTTCAACAAGGCCAAGTGCAAGGTCCTGCACCTGGGTCGGGGCAATCCCAACTACAAGTACAGGCTGGGTGGGGAATGGACTGAGAGCATCCCTGAGGAGAAAGACTGGTGGGCGAGAAGCTGAACATGAGCCGGCAGTGTGTGTTGGCAGCCCAGAAAGCCAACCGTATCCTGGGCTGTATCAGAAGTGTGGCCAGCAGATTAAGGGAGGTGATTCTTCCCCTCTACTCTGCTCTTGTGAGACCCCACCTGGAGTACTGTGTCCAGCTGTGGAGCTCTCAGCATAAGAAGGATATTGACCTGTTGGAACGAGTCCAGAGGAGGGCCACAAAGATGATCAAAGGGCTGGAGCACCTCTCCTGTGAAGAAAGGCTGAGAGAATTGTGCTTGTTCAGCCTAGAGAAGAGAAGGCTTCGGGGAGACCTTATTGCAGGCTTCCAGTACCTGAAGGGGGCCTACAAGGAAGCTGGGGGGGGGGTGATGGTGTGTGTTTACAAAATAAAAAGTGACAGAACAAAGGGTAATGGGTTTAAACTGAAAGCAGGGAGATTTACTTTAGATATCAGTATCAGGAAGAAAATCTTCACAGAGAGGGTGGTGAAGCACAGGAACAGGTTGCCCAGAGAAGCTGTGAATGCCCCATCCCTGGAAATGTTCAAGGCTAGGCTGGATGGAGCTTTGAGCAACCTGGTCTAGTGGAGGGTTTCCCTGCCTGCGGCAGGGGCGTTGGAACTAGATGATCTTTAAGGTCCCTTCCAACCTAAACCATTCTATGATTCTATGATATTTCGCTACTAAAATAAACCAATGTTTTTTTGTGAAAAAAGAAACTTACCTCTCTTAAATCCAGGAGGTAATAGGATAACAGCTATGCTAGAGAACCTCATCCATGGAGGAGAACACAATATGAGCCACTGAATTTAGAATTCTCCTGAGGTATGACAACAATTCTACCAAACTGAGCGGTTTAAGGATAGCAAACAAAACTACTTCATTCTTGGTTTTCATTTCTGTTGTTCTTGAAAGCATTTTCTTCTTTTATGAAATATTTAATCAAAATCTCAGATTTCCATTCAAAAAAACAATTTTGAGGGAAAATTTTCAAAATATCCATTTCTTTTTCCAAGACAAAACTGTCTCTGGTAAAATGCATGGAAGGACTTCCTGAGGTTTGGAGATCTTGAAGTTTAAGTATTGATAGAGGAATATACCTGTGGAGGATGCCAGTGAGCTGTTACTTATTCCAGATATACCCACAGGGAAAACATCAAGGTCATTTCCTGCCATCAAATAGTATCTGCTCAGCTGACGCTTCTAAAAAACGTGAGAGATATAGCAACCGTAACAAACTACGCATTTATATTCAGTCCCTTCACAGTGATCAAAACTAGAAAAGAGTTAGATGAGGAATTGGCTCCAGAAAACATGCACAAGAATCATGGCAGGTCCAAGCTTGCATATTTAGATTTTTCTGTCTTAGCCATTTTTAATTCATCTGTCATTAAAACCATGCCAACTTTCCAAGTCTTCTTTGGTTATATATTCATGTTCATTACCAAATACTAATAACCACAACAAATATAATAATTTCTAATTCCAACTGATATCAGGAATTTCTTTTCAGGAACTGTATATGTGTATATGAGAGCAAGCAGGCAGAAGAAAAGAAAGGAAGTAGCTTCCAATAGCTACCAAAGACCCTGGAAAATAATTTTAGTCTCATGACAGCTGTAATAGATGTCTCAATTCCATGATAACGTGTGAGTTCACTTAAACTTCACATGAATAGGTCATCAGCTAGACACTTGCATGGTCTGAATTTACAGAAGTATATTCTAGAGAGAGAAATAAAAAAATTAGCTGATGTTCTCTGATTGTAGTATAGATGCATTTACTATTAATGTTAATGGGACCAATGTGGACGTAGAAAGAGACTCTTCATTTACAGGATATGACATGAAAGAAAAATTATGAAATACTGGAAGAGGGATTGAAGCCAAGTTAAAAGAGATATAAACCTCATATCATGCGTACTGCATTAAAAAATAATAAGACTAATCAGAGGAGAATTAAAACGGCAACATGAGAGAATATCTTATGAATCTGAACTTTCAAAATTATAGACCATGGTTTTTACAAGCATTTTTTTTTATAGCAGAAATTAAAGCATAGACAGAAGTAATATGTCAGGAAAATTTTAAAATAATATATTTCGTACAACTGGTTACATGAGAAAGCACATATAAAAGTTTTTTTATTACTTTATATTTTAGTGTTCTACTAGCAGTTTTGAATATAACTTTATGAAAAAGACCCTGGAGTCTCATAATATGTTCTACAGTGGCAAAATATCTTTTTATAAAATAAATATCATTACAGTGAAATACTCTCTCCTCTGGGTTAAAAGCTAAATTAAAAACTGTAACTATTTGTATCAGTGCATGGACTGTACCTTTTGGGTTTTGAGCTTTAAATAGTCTTGAATTTTCTGACATTTTATTATATTTCACCCTTGTTGGCATGTAGCCCAAGACCAGTGACCAGAGTAATGGTTCCAAGTGATAAAAATGAAAAAAAGAAAATGAGGTAGAGATATACCTGTCCTTCCAAAACGATGGGGAACTGTTCAAGGTTGAATCATTAAGGGAAGTCACTCAAGTCCCCTCACAGTTGGAATACGATCCAGAGGTTTGATTTGAAAAGAGACAATAATCTCCTAGATATCAGTGTCACTGTTTCAAAGTGCTTTATGAAGAGTTCTCTTTCATTTTAACCTCATATTTGCAAGTTTTTATTGGAGCATATATTGCTTGAAATGTTATTGTTAATATAGAACATGAACATTTTTAGCAGTCACATTTCACAATGTATAATTTTACGTCTTTCTTTCATCCAGAAATTACATCATTTGGGTTTTTTCTTTTATTCTAGGTAAAAAATTGTAAATTGAGTATCAAAAAAAAAAAAAAAAAAAACGGAAAAAGAAAAAACAGTAAGAAAAAGATTTTTTCTTAATATGAAAGCCTTTACATACAAAATATTACTCTAACCAGAGGAATTTGTTATATGACTGTATTTTATATTCTAGAGATAGAACAAAACAGTAAAGAAGCCACTTAGAAAATAACATTTGCTCTTCTAGTGTTTTTTTACAGTTTTAAAATAACAGTGGCTGAAGGGATAATCATCTGAATTCATCCTAAGTGAAGCTGAGCTTACATGAAATATGGTGATACAGGAGTGTAAATTGTAAGTTCACCCAAGTTCATCTAAACAGCCTGAAACCTTCAGTAATTCTACTGTAGACCACTTGCCGGATGGCGTTGGATAAGATGCAAAAACACATCTGGATAGGACTACCCAACTCCATAAAGGTTTTCCAATCTTTTCTCTCTGCTGATTACAGAAAAGAAATCTAAAATAAGCTGTGTTTATCCATCACCTAGAACAGATAAACACTTGTTCTTTCTCAAAGAGGAGCAGTCCTAAGCATAAAATTGGTACATGAGGAGAACATTCTGGATTAAGAGTTTTGAGGACACCACTTTCAAGTCTCTCAAATACCTTGTTAAAGCAAATATTTGAACCCAACCTCTGTCCTTTAATGGTAAGCAGTCCAGGTACAACACATTCTAAGGTGCTTGGTGACTATGATGGGATAGTACAAATGGCAACAGCGGTTTTGCAGTTTGTGTTATGCTATAATATAAAAGAGTGAAATGATCACTAAGCAACAGAACAAATGATAATGATAATATCAGTATTTCATACTAAATAGAAGATGTCAGCAAGAGTTTTTTGTGTGAATAGTTCAAATTTCAGTGAAAATTCCGGGAGCTGGAGGAGTTGAAATTAACTTGGAGGCAATAGCTCAACATTGTGGAACTGAATTCTTGGCTAGTGAATGCGAGGAGACAAAATTGCCTGCTTGTTGCATTTTTTACGAGATAATGCACGTTCTAAGATCATATCCATCAGACTGGATCTTGTAGATAGAATAAGTAGGGAAACTTTCATTTCATAAATTATGTTGGATCTTAGGTGTAGTAAGGGAACAAACTGATGACTGATGTTTCTGACACAGGGGTTTGGGGCTTTTTTTGACCTTCTAATGGAAATGGAGGAAGCATAGAAAACAAAAACATAAGTCCTCAGAGTTAAATTGATGGTATCAACAGTTATAGGTCTGCCTTTTATACTATGTGCTTCACCTTAGAAATATTCTGAAACTGTTTCAGGTTAAGACGCATATACACATCATTCTTCTGTGCAACTTTGTTTCGTTGCAAGGGAGGAAATCATAGTGTGGTTCGAAAGGTGGAGAATGAGAGTGCCTGAGATTCACTGTCCTGCAGTTCATACCAAGGAATCCAGGCCTAGGTTCTTTTTTTATTATTATTTTCTGTGATTTTATTTGTAAAATATGCACAAAGTATTCTGAACTCTTGTAGGTGAAATAAGGAAAAGGATTATACATAGTCCCTTTCACTGTAACAATAGACTATTTTCTTTTTAATATTGAAAAACACCAAATGGGAAATATAAAGCTGTGCTAAGATTTAGTGCAAGAAATGTTTGCAACAGAACATTTGAAACTGAAAAAAAAAACCAACAACAAAAAAAATCTGACAACTTCACTACAGGAATACAAGTGGTGTTCATTTATTTTTCCAATGTCATGCAAGGACTTTTGGAAAATCACATTAATATATCTCTTAATACCTTGACACAACATTCTTCATACCTAAATATGAAACATTTAACTTTTTATTATTCACTAGAAAGAAGACAAAATTAATACATTTATCTATGTTTTCTACCATCGTTTACATATTTTCCTTAAAAAAAATCAACCAGAAAGCTAAATTCACATTTTTATACCAATCTGAAAAAGATTATTAATTTATCTACTTTCCTTTGAGTAAGTGACACATTTGATATTGGTTAACTGAGCTATGGAAGATCCTGTTCTCCTGTTCTGTTCTGTTCTGTTCTGCCTTGACATTTTCCCACTGATTCAGGGCCAGAGTGTAGTTGAGGGAACTGATCAGATTCCAGAAGGACATTCTGGGAATATATGTCAGAAAATCTGGAACTGTTTCTGCATAAACCAATATATGCCACTGACTGGCACATCAGCTTTAACTGTTTGGATAGTGTGATAGGAATAAGATATATTTAGTTAGTTTCCTTCAAATAATAACTGTTGGAGTTTAAATACTTAGATGAAGGGTACAAGAAAAAGTAAGACAGGAAATGGAAAATAAAGTTATAACTTAAATGATAGAAACCTGTGATTTTTTAAACCAAATGGTAGACCACTGATAAAACAGCCTGTCCAGTGACAAAATACTTCTGGTTTTTTTCAACCCTTTTTTCTAGGCTTTACATAAAAGGGTACAACTCTACTGTAAAATTACTAAGCTAATATGTAGTCATTAGATATTCAGATTCATAACAAATAGAGTACAAAATTCTAATCACTATGCCATATATATATAATGTTATATTACTATTATCTATATGTATTATACAATATCTGAGATATTCATATGACAATATGGAATATGGCAGCATGAACCAAAGTCCCATGAAGTGCTTATTTTATTTATTAGGCTTCATATATATATATATATATATATATATATATATATATATACAGAAGAGCAGAGATGAGGTGAAGTAATATCTATACAGATAAAGAGCTGTCTGCTCTAAGCTACTACCAAACATAAATCTATAGACAGCTCACTGATGGCTGTTTCCACATTGCTTCCAATTATGTTTCCTTGACATCTTGCCAGATTTAAGTTCTGGTAAGAGAGTTCTGAATTACTTTCTATTGTTCATTATGTAGCATTTTTATGTAGCCTCAAATGTATGCATTTAGCAGTGGAGTGAGAAAATATATTGTCCTTGCTCAAAAGAAACCAACTCTCATATTGAAACAAAAAAATTATACACACAATTAAAATGAGAATATAATTATATATAGGTAATTTCCTGTGTAGTCCAGGTGTAGAATTTTTTGAGAAACAAGGAAGTGTAAAGGGAGAGGGCAGTATGAGAGATGGAATTAATCAGTTGCAAACCACAGTACTGACAACATGGATTGTAATATTGATGGGCAGGGACAATTTTTGAATTTTTCTTGTTGTGATATCTACATTGACATAGCTTTCCATATTGATGTGCTATTTAAACTGAGAATGATCTTTTTAAGAAATTTAAGTTAGCAGATTAGCTACTACAGGATACTTTATTTACAGGTGTGCGTTATCCAGGATGGGAGATGATGATAGCATTTTAATGGTTTGTAAGGAATGTTGGACTGGATGTTTCTGCCTTGCTGAAATAAATGGTATATCAATTGGAAGTTAGAAAGATCTTTTTTCCATTACTTATGGTTCTATGTGGTCATCAGTGGTAGACCTGAAAAATATCCTCAGTCATTGACATTTGTAAATGCAGTAGTTACGTTTGATATAAAAACAACCTGTAGGACTCATTGGCGCTAGAGTGATTCAAAGACAGATGAATTGCACACACAAGTGTACGGGAAAGAAAAGCACAGTTTGCATGTCATACTTAAACTAAGGTCCAATGATGGAAGTGTCCAAAGGTAGGAGTATACAAGGCTGAATGTTGGGAAGCACCAAATACATTTATATAACACTTCTGTAACAATGAGGAGGTAGACTGACAGACCTTCAGAAAAGTGGGTATGCATGTGAGAATATTTAGAACTTACATATCTCCCCACTTTACTCACAAGGTATGAAACTCAACAAAAAGTACTTGATGTTCTCTCAATACATCCATGCAGTAGACATAGGAATGACACCTGTAGATTCATAAGCATTTATTTGTAATTCTATCTATAAATAAGCTTACATTTATCAAGCTTCAGAACAAATATAAATAGTGTGTATACACATACACACTAATATTTTATCATCTATGTTAGTGTACATAGCATCTATAACAGAATAAAATACATGAATATTAGAGATAGCACTGACTGTGAGTTTCAGTACTAGAAAACTGCTAATTATAACTTTCTGCCATACTGCACTTTATGCATGTATCTGTGGCCATGGAACTGAAACATATAAACCAAAATCAGCTTTCATTTCTAGAGTATAATTTTTGTCTTATTCACTAACTACTCTTCATCTTCTGCTACATATCCAAAACTTGAAGTAACTGAATTGTCTTGCTTATCCCAGAAGTTTGATTATATCTCCATTAATTTCATACTTTACATTGATCTATACCTGGTATAACCATGCTGTAGTAACTGTGAAGTCTTTATAACACCTACATGACAAAATGATTGGATTGACCAGAAATTTTTGAATTATGTTAATTTTTGAGTTCATACACTTGAGAATCAATATTGAAATAAATTTGTAAGATGACACTGTTGGTAGAATCCCCACACAGCTTGGAATATTGACTATCTTGGTAAATTAATCTACCTGTAAGGATAATTTGCTGCAACTCTGGTTTTCCAAGATATGATTTTGATATTTCATATTAATTTTTCTTCATTTGTGCATTTGGGTAGCATATTTTCACATAATATTATATGATGCTTTAAAGAGAATAACTGTCATACAGCATAAGTGATTGTCTATTTTAACCAAGCCGGTACCACCCTTTTCTATATGAATTCAGCAACAGTCTGAGATTATTACTATCTGTCTCACACTGGTGTTTCATCTAAAATGAACAACAGTAGAATTTTCGAAGCAGGAGAATTTATATGCCAGCCATGATACAGTGCCGTAATATACAGCCACAATAAGCACCAAAATTTTTAGTGTAACTTATCACCATACCCTTTCCTACATGTTTTATAATGTCATATTTCTCACTGTCCCACTATGGTTATGTACATAGCATGGCATCTTTAGAGTGGAAGTAAGAGTAACAGGTGCTCAAGATTCAGAAATGTATTATGGCATTCATTGCTGGTAAATCTTCTAAATTCAAGGATCTTAATTTCATTTAACAGTCACTTCAGGTTCTTTCAGGCTTTTCTGATGGTTTTTAACTGATAAACCAAATTTTAGAAAAAAGGATCAAAACCCCATATAGTCACCATGTTTCAAGCATACATGTAATCTCCATTGCTTAATGAACTTTATCCTATACACTGTTAAGAAAAAGTGAATGGTTGACACTGGCATCAGTCCTGGAGGGGTCACCAGCATGATAATACCAAGATGCTTGATCCATCTGTCTGGATCAACTGACCAGCCAGGGAAATCGCCCTACTTCGTTCCCACCTTGATTGTCCTGATGGCAGTAGTAGGCTCAACTTGTATGGTCAGAACAGAACAACAGGCCTGGCTTATTGTCCTGCTGCAGCTGCAGTGAGCAAGCAGCCTAGACATTTGCTGGCTGCCCTAATACTTAATGTTTTCAAAGAAAGAATATTATCAAAATTAAACTATTTCACACTCATCTGAAGAAAACACATATCATTATACTTAGATCTTATGTCCAGTCTGTTGTAATGTAATTTTTGCCTCCTCACTGTTGCCTACCTCCTAGAGCTGTTCAAGTCTGAAAAAGTCTTTGTTTTAGTCACATGTATATTTTTCTTTTTCCTTTAGGAGTTCTATCATAAAAAGAACTTAAAAATCTGTTTTTCAGCTAAAAAGAGCAATACATTATTCAAAAAACATTGATACAGTGGATATTTTGAATAAGAAATAAACTTTCAGTAAATAACACTAAGAGAACAGAAATGAAAAGGATTTATAAACAGCTGTGTCCCTTCCTATTCATGTCATCACTGGGTTTTTCTCTCCTCTAAGTTTTGTGTCAAGTACTCAATGACTTGTGGAGTTATAAGAACATCTGCATGACCTTCCTTTGGCCTATTTGTGGCCTGTGAGGCCTGTGAGCTTGTCAGTCTTCTAAGCATTCAGTGTCTGCATAAAATTCAGACGTCCACCCTCACATTGTGATTCTTTTTGTCCAGGTTCTTTTTGCAAAATTCTGTAGCCCCTGGGACTTTATCTGTCTAAGCATGCCAAGTTGCTTCCCAGAAGAAGTGAGCTCTCCCTGTCTTTTCAGAGAACATAAAGGTATTCTTAACACCTTTATAACACATGCAGTCTGAAAATCAGAACAACAGAAAAAAAAATACTATAGGTCACAATGATTCAAAGCATAAATTCATCTGAAATATTTTCAACCTTTGTGTGATATGTGGTTTTGACATGATGGACCGAAAGGTTTCAAAAACTAGGTTTATATTTTTGATTAAATGATTCTGAAATAATTTTCTTTAGATTTTAACATATTAATTTCTGTCATGTCATAATTCTTTTCATTTGTTTTACTGGATAGCCTCCATTAATAACTTCCCTAATTCAAAAAACCAGAATAATTTTCCCTTATGTTTTCCTAAAAGCCACTGTTGAAGCCTCTTCAAGGCTTTTCATCTTTCTAACTCTAATATAAGAAAGGTGAATGTACACGCAGTACTTTCTGTTCATGTACTGTATATTCTGTTTCATATTATATTCTCTAGTGGTACTTTGTGGAAATGCTACTTCTAGAAGATTTTCAAAGCTATTGCATAGCATATACTGTGTGGGGTTTTTATTTGTTTGGACAAGTATTGCACTTACCCGAAGAGGAACTGGGGAGAAGTTGTTTAGAACAAGAAATTGAAATTGGTGAGCAGCTAGGGCTAAAATATGGATGAACTTTTCAAAAAGTTAAAACATGGTTCACTTGTGAAGTGCTGCCACATTTTATTTTGACTATTCAAAAAGTTCTTTTCTATTCAAAACATTCTTCATTTGAAATCAAATCTAATTAATTCTGAAGATGGTTTTGAAGTATTTCATTCAAATGGGATCAGAATATATTAATAGGATTACCTATATTGACTCTAAATTAACCTTAATATTATTTTGTTGCTGCTGTTGTTGAAGGCAACCCTACTCTTTGTCTTCAACCTCCTAACTCTTAAAAAGTCAGTAAGAAAAAAAAAAAAAAAAGACTTTTCCTGAATAATTTTTCCATGGAGTTTTAGTTTGATGATGAATAAAAAATAAATATTTTTTCCAGTATTATTTAAGACCCAAAGAGCAAATTCTATAAGGAAATTTGTGAAATATTCCTAAGCAAGCTTCTCCTAATGTTTGCTTTTTATTTTTGGTTGGTTGGTTTGGGTTTTTTTAAGGGCAATAAGTAGAGGTGTTGCTTGACCCTACCATTGACATGGTCAGAAATTTCCTTTGATGGTAATAGTGAGGACTATTGATAGTGTTATATTCAGATTTAAAACACCTAAATCCCAGTAGGACTGAAATCAATCTTTAACCTTCAAAGACAGATGGATCAATTGCTCTTGTGCGATGTTTGGTTTAGACTTTTGAAATGGCAGAACTTTCTGCTCTGTTTGGAGACTAAAGTTGCAGTAGCCCTATTCATAAGGGAAAGGAGTTGCTTTTGTGAATATAGTCAACAGGAGTCCCAAAATTATGTAGTGGGTTAGGACACATAATACATTTGTAAAATACCTCAGAACAAACAAAAGACCCCCTCAATCAAATATAAAATATGATTTCTGCATATTTGTATAAACTTCCTGATTAACTAATATCTGAGATCTCAGATCTACTAATAAAAAATGAGAAATATTTGATTTTTTTTTTCAGTTTTCAGAAAACATTGTTATAGTATTTAATCATGTCATAACTAATAACAAATCAGCAGAGGTAAATGAAACTCTGGATTATTTGTGACGTAGAAAAAACTTCAATAAAGAAAATTTTGAACATATCAAACTACATTCTGACAGGTGATACTTCAGAGTTCATGAAGGCTAAGTTCAAATATACAACTTTTTACTTATACTAGTATTTAAAATTGCATATCACAAAAATAAAAATATTTAAGAATCTAAATGAATGTCTCAGTACAAAAATAATCCCTGAATTTGAATAGTTCCAGGCTTCTGTGAATCAGGAATTAGTCAGAAATTTTTACTCTTTGGATGTCTTTTTAACAATAATTAATGAACTTAAACACAAAAACTTTAAAAGTCTTCATTTTTTTAGAAGCTGGAAGTTTAAAAACAGATGTTTTAAGAAAGCAAAATATCTCGTCTTCAGAGTAAGTTTTATAAACTTTACACATTAAATAAAGGTTTTAGGAAGATTGGTTACCTGCCTAGGGATCTTCCAGACAGATTAAGTTTCACTGGTATATACTTTCCTAATAGTAATGTAAATTCTTTGTATCTATTATCAAATTAATTTAATAATAGATTTGAGACAATTAAAGGATTCTTCTGGTAAAGTAAATTGAAAACATTTGGAACTCATTCTCATTTCTTGTCAGCAGGATTGCTGTCTAGTCCCTCAAGCAGACAATCTCCAGCACAATACCATCTGATGTTGTCATTAAATCCTCAGCGTCAGGTTTCCGTAGCAACAGAAGAGCTCTCCCTGCTTCACTGTCTGCATCTGAAATGCGGAAGAAAAACAGTTAATCTTATGCTGGTTTTCAACATTTTTTGACAGCTTTAATGAGACACCTTCTGTATCTGGAAAGAAGTGGTAAGTAGCAGTTAAAGTTTGTGATTATTACATTATAAAGCTGCATTTTATTTGTTGATGTACACGCACACCAGATGGTGGCCTGCTGTATTCATCACCAGATTAGAAAGATAAAGTCTGGGCTATATGTAGGCCAACTCACATGTTTATGAGTTTCCTTTGGAAACCATAAGAGACTACAGGGCTTTTAGAGCTTATTTAAGACAGCAAATCTTGAAAATTTTGAGTGTCATTTGATTATAAATCTAACAGGACTAACATATTCTCAAGGTGTTTAAAGTTACTCTACATGTTAATGTTTTCACTGTTATCCCTCTCCAGACTAACAATAGTGAGCAACACGCAAGTAAAATAGAGTGTACCTGGTTTAGAAGTTATTATTTAAAGAACAAAAAACTATTATTTGACTCAAAATATATGATAATTAAAAACTGTCACCCGAATTCACATATGGTTTTCATACAGAAAAACTACAAAATAATTCCTAATATGATTTAGAGACTGAATTTTTGTACTTACTAACATATTCTAAATAAAAGCGTTTCTCTGCTCACTAAAATGTTAGATTTTTAATTCCTAAGAAGACCTAAGTTTTCCTAAAGCCAGTAAAATGCCTGCCCAGCTAACATGGAGAGCTCATAGATCAGTGGAGTTTTGAGTTTCATTTTAGTAATTATCTATTATTTCTCACTTTCTTTTTTTATTATTTTATTTTATTGTTGCAATTGATAACATGCATGATGTTTGTAAGGGATTTAAGTTAGATACATTATCTATTTTTTGAAAGCAATATTTACAAAAAATGCAGTTGACACATTTTAAAAAACATCTTCATAAATAAACCTGAATTACTGTCATTTCTTGGTGTTCAAAACTTGTCCATGTTAACCACAAAAGCTATGATGTAGGTTGAATAAAACAGTTGTGACTGTGACTGTATTACTTAAAATAATTCAAGAGATGGTGCCTTTATACTTCTGAAGACTGGAAGAACTATGGTAACACTTTGATATAATAAACATTTTTGGTTTTACATTTATGAAAATGTTTTCTTATGTTATTAATGAGACAAGATATCAATAAGGGTAAGAGATAGTGTAGTGAGTATCAAGAACTTCCACAGATTGGGCCTTTTAGTGAAGTATCTCCAGTAACGACTTGTAGATATATTTGTTTTGTACTGAAATCATATCATTGTGTTATATTAATATTTATATAACTGTAAAAGTTATTTAAATTATAACTCCTATTTCATGTTTTGTTTTTAAATAATTTGCTAAATAGTTCCGGTGATTACTGAGAGGTCTTTAAGACATTTCATTAAATTGAAATGCTCATATAATTAAGGGTTAAGTCTCTTCTCTGAAGTAACCAGGACAATGATAATCATTGTCCAATGGCCTTTTCCAAGTAACATCAGTGGTAACTGGCCTTAGTTGAAGTACAGTGTGATATGGGAGAGAGAGAATAATCAATCATGTGAAAGGTATGTAAATATTTACTGAAAATATGTTAGAAAGAGAATAATATTTTAACATGACATACTAGAAATGTTTTAATCATAAGAAGATACATACACCATCTTTATCTGTGTCTGTATTTTAGGTTCATAACATTACACAATAAAAAATGTCACTTTTTTCTTATACATCTGTGAAGAGGAGTTAAATAAGCCCAACAGAGGGGTTTGTGTATTTGAGGTATCTATTTAGCACATTTTCCAATAAGAAAGGGAGAGGAATTCAGCAGACCCTTGACTACACAGTAGTATTCTAGCAGCAACATTGAACTGATTTGAGAATGAACAGAGAATAGAAAAAATCCACACTTGTCAGATGTTTGGCACAGATACCTTTTTTGTAGTGATATGAACAAAGGGGAGAAATCATTAGATTAGCTAAAGCCTCACACATCTTGACAAAACATAGGTCATTACAAATGGTACACAGTGGTACGTACCTCAACCTGGTAAAGACCACAGTTCACACAGTGCAGGGCAGCACTCTGAACCCACCAGTCTAAGAAGAACCAGCTGTAGAACTAAGGCCACACTTACATTGATTTTCAGAAAATTTCTTAATCAACCCTTGGTTTTCAAATAAATTTTTCTTTCTTCAAAATGGAATTGGTATTTTTCTAATATACCAGTTATGTTTCAATAAAGTAATAATTTTTTTTAAAGTAACATTTTGAGATATTTTTATAGTATAATTATTAGAGTTGTAGAAATGCTTAGCCACACCTTGGATCATTTTATTGTAAACAAAAAACTGATCCTGTTTAGAAAAGTGTTTCTGGAGAAACAATTCTACTCATGGGAGCACAGTTGAGCATTTAAGGCTAATTGGAGACATAATTTATTCCTTTAGTCATTAGTAAAGTACTTGGCCTGGAAAACCAAAAAAGTTTATCTGAATCTAAATTTTCCATGTCCCATTAGTGTTCATAATAATGTTAACTATTTAATATTATTTTTCTTTAGATTATTGACAAGTAATCTAGCTAAGAAAAATTGTGAGCACATTTTAACAAATCATGAATATATTTGTCAGATTTGTGATCAAATTTTTACTTGTATGGGTTTACATTGCAGAAAATACGCATGGACATTTGCACACAGGTTTGTCCATGTTTTATTCCAGGTAGTTCTCATTCTTTATACACCTTCCCAAATAACATCAGTGACTTATTACACTAATAGGGAAAAAAAAAAGAACCCAAAGATAGGTTTTAAGAATTTTTATTTTTTCTTTGGAAGACCCTGGAATGGTAAAAAATGTAACGCATGTTAAAGATGAGATAATACAATAATAAGCAAACATAAACCTGGAGAATCTGTGTTCCCAAAACCATTTGGAGATTTCATTTTCTTTCTGGTGTCATACATTGTCTTGATTTGTGGTAAGACAATAAGATTTATTATAGACTGGATCTGCTGACAGGAACTGACTGTGATAAATGCAGCAACATGATGCTTTCATGTCCATACTGATGCATTTTACTACTATCTCCCTATTCTGTCAGTCTAGCATCCATTCCCTTCTGCCAGCCAAATTAGTCACCTTTGAGCCCCAAATTCCTGAGATTCAATTAGCTATGGAGAGCTGATAGAGAAAGAAAAATAATGTCATTGGTTTTATCAGTCAAAATTGTTTATCTTGAAAAGATGCTTATGATGAAGTAAAATATAAAATAACATTTTCTGTACTAAGTTGTAAACTGTTAGTCATTTTCTAAACAAAAAAAACCACTTTTTATGAAGTTAACAAATCAAATGGACAGATGATCAATGTCAAACCTACTGGAAAACTGCCTGTGCAAATGGAATAGCAGATTAGATCATAATCTGTCACTCAAAGTGCTGATGACCATATGTATATTGCTAAGTATGCCTCGGACAAGAGTTGTAGTAAAAGTCACCTTCATACTTAAATGTATTTAACTTAAATTTAATACTAAAATGTGAAAGATATTTAAGGTTAATAAAGATTTCCAAGGTTCATGATGAAGAAGCTGTTATTACCTATAAATAAATCTTGAATATTGACTTTCTGGTTCAGTCCAATTATTGCAGCAATTATAAATCATAATAATTATTTATTAAATCAAAAGAAAAATAGATTCATTTTTTCTATCAACAGTATTCATTGATGCAGGATGTAAATTACCTTGGCACACTTTACACTGTCAAGCTGCTGCTGTGTCTGTAGGACCCCTCTGATCTCCCAATCTTTTACTGGCTTTTGTAATTTTATATCACTCCTAAACAATGTGTTCCTTTGGAAATCTGCTAAAGAGTAACTGCCATTCTTTTATGCATCAATACTGCAAAACTTAAATAGGGTACATATGCTATGTAGTGTGAAACCAGTGGTTAGGTAAAGCTGCTTACAGAAGTCGTTGCAAGGTTGGTTGTCTATTGACTCTTTATTAGATGCTCGTAGATAGTTCATTGGTGGGGTATACACATTAGAATTTCCTAGGTGAAGGAGTGACTTATACACAAATCTTTCCCTTCCTGGGTGCATGCACAAAGTAATTTTCTTAAAAAAAAAGAAAAAATTAAGTGGGAAATGAGAGTTGTGTAGGTCACCCTTCATAGAAAGTGGGAATTTAAGTTAACTGGAAGATATTAATGTGAATATAGAAAGGAAAGTTATTAGGATCTTTCAGGATAGGAAGTAATTTTGAAACTATGGAGCTGTTTATCTTCTATAGTCAAGAGATTAACATGGGTTTCCATGGTTGTCTCCTACTTCTTGCAAGGTATTAGCTATTTCTTGCACTTTTTTGAGGGGAGAGCCTTATCCTTTGATTTATACAGTTAAACTTTTCTCTGCTTGATCACTGAATTCTGATGTATTTTATACAACTTGTGTTAGCTTCAGTGAGATACTGAGAAAAACACAAATCCTGGTATTTAAAGAAGTTTACAAGGATGCAGAATACTTAGAACATAGCTGAGTTACTTATGCTAAAAAGTTACAGCATCTACCTTGCATTTGTTGAAATGGAAATTATATATTCAGCCTTAAAATGGGCACACTATGGGTGTGCCTTTAGGAGAAAAACAAAGTCTTGTTTCCTTTCACATATAAAATGATTTCTCCACTCCTTCTACATTTATGTTTAGCTATTGAACCAAAAATGTATGCTCGTTCAGTACTATTTAACTACATACTTTACCAAGGAATTTTAACTATTCATAAATATAATGTCTGTGAAATACTTAAATCACTAAGTAATTGCATTTTTGCCCATTGCCTATGAAATCAGTGTTGATGCTTCTATGTCTATGATGTGGAAAATTCTCTTGCCATACAATACTGAACTGAAATACAAGTAAGATTTTATTGTTGCTATTATTAAGATAGTATAAATTTAATTTTTAAAATTTTTTCACATAATTTTAACTTTTAAAGTGTTTTTGATGGTTTTACAATATATCAAAATAAATAGATGTGATTTTCAAATACACGTCATATAAAACCTGAAATTTGAAATGTTGACGTTTCTAAAGTAAATACGATTATTCAAAAAAACTTTTCCATTGTGGAATTTAAATAGAAGCAAATTAACTGCATATTTAACAATTAAATAAGGAAATTATTAAGGGGATTATTATGCTCCTACATATGCATCTGGTGAGACCAATGATGTAATATGTTTTATGCTGAAAATTGGAGAGGGAGCTGGTGAGAACTGCAAAAGTCTTTGAGGAGTTGTACATAACTGCTTGTGATAGAATCCAAGAATGTAACTTTTCAAATGAAAGACTGAAAGATTGTCTTCAAGTTTCTTGGGAGAGCCCAGAAAGCCAATCGTATCCTAGGCTGTATCAGGAGAAGTGTAGCCAGCAGGTCGAGGGAGGTGATTCTCCTCCTCTACTCTGCTCTCGTGAGACCCTCACCTGGAGTGTTGTGTCCAGATATGGAGCCCTCAGCATAGGAAGGATGTTGACCAGTTTGAACGAGTCCAGAGGAGGGCCACAAAGATGATCAAAGGGCTGGAGCACCTCTCCTGTGAAGAAAGGCTGAGAGAGTTGGGCTTGTTCAGCCTGGAGAAGCAAAGGCTCTGGGGAGAGCTTATCGCAGGCTTCCAGTACCTGAAGGGGGCCTACAAGGAAGGTGGGGGGGACTTTTTACAAGGGTCTGTAGTGACAGGACAAGGGGTAGTGGGCTGAAATTGAAAGCAGGGAGATTTAGATTAGATATCAGGAAGAAGTTGCTCATGGAAAGGGTGGTGAAGCACTGAAACAAGTTGTCCAGAGAAGTTGTGGATGTCCCATCCCTGGCTGTCTTCAAGGCCAGGCTGGATGAGGCTTTGAGCAACCTGGTCTAGTGGAGGGTCTCCCTGCCCATGGCAGGGGGGTTGGAACTAGATGACCTTTAAGGTCCCTTCCGACTCTAACCTTTCGATGATTCTGTGATTCTATGATTCATATTAGTGAAATGTATTTCAAATAATGTAAGAATGACATAGAAACTGGTATACAGAAACTAAAGCTGGAAGATGGAGAAAAAGAAATGGAAGTGATGGAGTTTCCACTACCAGATGCGCACCACGAGTTTGGATTTTTTTTTTTCTACAAAGCATTACTTTGTCAAACCTAAGTACCCAATGAAATGTAAGGGCAAATAATGTACAGGAGATCAGATAAAAATACTTGTTTCCCTGAAAAAAAAAATTCTTACTACACACATAAAAAAATATTTCTGAGGGTAAGAAAGAACTTTTAATTCTGTTTGATCCTCCTCATACCTCTTAAATGGGAAACATATGCGGTTACAGTGAATATTTATTTCTCAGTTTACAACACAACCGTTGTGCAATGGCATTTGGAAGAGTACTGCTCATGGTGTGCAAAATTCCAGACATTCTGCCTTTTTGTGTCTGTGATAGCACTAACTAACAAGCTTCAGTCCAAAACAAGTAGCCTGGCCCAACTGGAGTTGATCTCGACAGCAAACCATTAATGCGGAAGGCTTGTTATCCACATGCATTTCATGAGTTTTATTTGGATTAACTCTGGTTTCTACCTGGGGATTTGAATTCCTGTTAACAGTTGGATTTATTAGTTACACATCAGGAGTGTATGTTGTGGTTTAATTTCATTTGAAAGGAACCCTATTAATGTGTTATGTGATGTGATCTGAAGCACTGTAAGTGGGAATAATGAGGATATTCACTTAAAAAAAGCATTTCTGATCCAAGTGAAAAAACTATGTAGCCCAGCTCCTCCTTCAACTATAGATTTAGTCCTGTACTTTCTCATTTATTTATGCACTACTGTGTGTTTGAAATAAAGTATTTTGAAAACCAAAATCAAGAGCTGAGCAGTCTTTTAACTGAAAAGCTTGTCGTCTTCTCTAATCTATGTTCCTTTTTTAGTGAAATTTCTTTTGCAGAGCTGCAGAGAAACATTCTGGAGCCTATTAGTTGTTCTCCTGCTTCCCCTGTTCTTGAGCCTGTTCACTCCACATCCATGCACTTCTGACTAGGTGACAGCTACAGGCAGGAGAAGTCATATATTTGCCCTTATTTAGTACATCACTCTCACTCTGTATTTGTTGCAGCTGTGTCCGTAGGGATAAAGGATTGGGAAAACCATAAGAAAAATAGAGAAATGATAACTAAGAAAACTAGATATATTGCCACACCTGTATAAACTCCCTCTTTTGGTGTATCATCCTTTGCTGTCCACTTGTGTTCTACACTATATAATATCCTTGGGAAATGTTATGAAACCTGTAGGAGTCAGGTGCCTGCACATCTGTGAAAATTCCAAGGACAAAATTTCCTAGAAAATTATTTATTCTAAAAGTGATGTTCCTTGTCATCACATAAGGACATCACCTTTAACTTTTACAATGTCCTCTATATTTATCAGACTATTCTCTGGTTTTTTTCTGTTGTTCATGGGAGGGAGGTTAAACTCAGTGCAAAGGCAGACCTTCATGGGAGAGACTGCTCTTCTCATTAACACTTTCTCTGTGGTGAGCAGTGATACCTCATGTTCTCTTTGGGAAAAAAACTAATTGGACAGTTTCATGACATTTTGCAAATCATGCATTAGACCATACATAATTTTATTGTACAGAATGTCTTCTCTGTCACTGCCTTCTGTACAGTATATGCTTGTTCTTATACAGATAAATGATACTTTGCTGAAAGCAGAGTAGTTATTTATACTCATGTACATATAAGACACCTTTAGGATATCTCATCATTAAAAAGTGTGTCCCCTTATCATTGTACAACTATATGGATGAATCACTTTCTGTTACAATGTGTCCATATTTTCCCCACTTGTACTATAGGATAATTTATTTTCATTCTTTGTCAGATTTTGCATCTCAACAGGCTGGATCTATGCAGTGAAAATTATATGGTGATTTATAACAAATGAGAAAAGCATTAGGACGTTATAAACTTATTGCAGTCTTGAATTGTTCTCTTGTTTTTAAAACAGACAATAATAATACTTTTTCCCTAAGGGAAAACTGATGCTTCTGGAATTGAACACGTAACACTGAGGTGTTTATCATGCTTCATTTGCACTGAATAACCTTAAAGTAAACAAATGCAATAAAGCTCTATCTTCTTCTTTTGCTCTAAAATGTTATCTCCTCTTCTATAACCACAGCTGCAATATAACAACATCTCATAGTCTTGAATGTATTGATTTTCAGATTATTTTACCTGAAGTGTTATGAACGGTATTAAAAAAAAAAAAAAAAGACATTAGGTGTACATAACGATGAAGAACCTACATGCTGCTTACACTAAGGTTATGATGTAAGGGAGAATTAGTCCAGTTTTCCTTAGTCCTGCAGGATATGCATTTGTCTAAATAAGAAAAAAAGGATTTTCAAATTCAGTTTTTGAACCAATAGTTGGAAGATCATATAAATAATAGTGGATTGTCGTGTTCTTCTTCAGTTTTGCATTTTAATTGCTTTATTTCAAGCTAATGTCAGACTAACTGAGTTGTGAACCACCTCCAGTAAGTTTTGTAAATTTAGCCCATTGGTGTTAATGGACATTAAAAAGTACAGAAATATGACTAAACTAGTTAACAGTAATTCTCATGACTACAACAAAAAGGATGCTTGATATGCCAATTACTGTCCCTAAATTACAGAACTTTTATCTTCCAGGCTGACAAAACCCTATGGTAAGTTATTCACATAACATTAGTCACTCAAATAATTTAATGTGAACTTTTTTCTAAATTTATTTCAACAAATATTGCTGTCTATTACCCTTACCACCCTAACATTTAATTAAAATAAACAAAAATTATTTTCAGGCTTATTTATTAACATACTACAGGTAGCAACTTTATAACATCAGAGGGTAAGAACCAGCAACATGTTAGAAAAAGAAAGCTTTTTTAAAAATGAAGCTGTCAAGATGGACTGCGCATCTATCCTTTAGACTCTATTAAACAAATCATTTTCATCTCAACATGAAGAAATAGGAATTTTGCCAAACATGTCAATTTGACCAAGCTCTGCTTTTCATCCTTACCCCCCTTCTTGTTTATCTAAATTAAAAGACTTGATTCCTTGTCTGTTTTTTAATTTGCATAAGTAGCAGCTTTTATCACTTACAATACAATCTCTGCATGATGATTCACTGTGTTGAAGGAAGAACAGATCCATTTCTGTGACTGATAATGTCCAAGCAGTCATCTCCCTTATGGCATTTCAAGGGGACAGCAGATGACAATTTGAAGATTATTAAGAAGGTGGGTTTAATTTTGTACCCTGTCAAATCCTTGCAATGGTTTTTATCACAAGAAAAGATTAATGTTGTACAATTTCCTTTTCTCATTACAATCATTGTCATAAAAATGGGAATCAGTATGTAATTGACTGGAGTTGTTATGCATTATAAGAGACTACCAAATCGCTGTAAACTTAGGAGCATTTTCTGAAAACTGCTATTAATCCACCCCTTTCTAAGAGTAGAGGTTGCAACTGATTAGCAGACCAAACTGTACACTGTTGAAAGGGTTGAGATAACACTTTCGGCTATTTTCCACCACAACCCCCCAAAGTCATAATGTACAATTGAAAGTGTTATGTGTTCTTAGATTCCTGCCAAGAACAAATCAGTTTGACCAAGTGCTGGCCCACAGCTGGAGGGCTGCCTGAAGTAACAAAACAATCATGCCATACTACAGTGCCTCACACATTAAGTCAGACACAGTGTGATAAGAGGATTGCACACAAAATGTATCTTAAAAACAAAGACACAAACAAGTCCAGTAATTAGGGAAGGACACTGAGTTGCATTTATTTTATTTTATTTTATTTTATTTTATTTTATTTTATTTTATTTTATTTTATTTTATTTTATTTTATTTTATTTTATTTTATTTTATTTTTTTTATTAGAAAGTAATTTTTACACTACGTCTTAATGGCATATTTATATGGCATATCACTGGCAGCATCTCATGGTGACACAAAAGTTGAAAGAATATGTCAGTGGAAATCCATTGTTGTATCAGCTGCAAATTCACCACATGTGAGTCTGCCATTTGGCGTAGTCTTCATTTTATGTCTCTTTACTTTCATGAAATCTACTTTTTGTTATTTTATCTATCTTTTTACGAGTCTGATTCAGAGAAGATATGTCTGCTTCTAGCCCTATAAGAATGGTAGTACTTGAACTCAAGATGTAAACTCTTTACACTTGGATCATCAGCAGGATGGCAATCATTTTCAGTAATTAAAAGGGACTTATAAATAATGGGACAAACTTTTTAATAGAGTCTGTTGTGACAGAACAAGGGGCAACAGTTTTAAAGTAAAAGACGATAGTTTTAGACTGGATGAGAAGGAAGGAAGAAAGGTAGACATTTTTTATGAGAGTTGTGGAACACTGGAACAGGCTACCCAGCGAGGTGGTACAGGCTACCCAGCAAGGTGGTTGATGCCCCATTCTAGAAAACATTCAAGGTTTTGGGCAACCTGATCTAATTGAAGGTAGCATCATAGAATCTTTTAGGTTGGAAAAGACCCTTTAAGATCATCATATCCAACTGTTAACTTAGCCCTGTCAAATCTACCACTAAACCATGTCGCTAAGTAACACATCTACATGTCTCTTAAATACCTCCAGGGATGGGAAATCAGCCACTTCCCTGGGAAGCCTGTTTCAGTGTCTGAGAACCCTTTAATTGAAAATGTTTTTCTTAATATCTAAAATAATTGTCCCCTGACAAAACTTCAGGCCATTTACTCTTGTCCTGTCACTTTTTACTTTGGAGAAGAGACTGACACCCACCAGGCTACAACCTCCTTTCAGGTGGTTGTAAAGAGCGATAAGGTCTCCCCTCAACTTCCTCTTCTCCAGGCTAAACAACCCCAGTTCCCTCAGCCACTCCAGGCTTGTTATGTAGGTCCATCACCAGCTCCGTTGCCCTTCTCTGGACACACTCCAGCACCTCAAAATTTTTCTTGCAGCGAGGGGCACAGAACTGAACACAGTATTTAAGGTGCAACCTCACCAGTGCCTGGTATAAGGGGACAATCATTTCCCTAGTCCTGCTGGCCACACTGTTTCTGATGCAGGCCGGGATGCCATTGGCCTTCTTGGCCACCTGGGCATAGTTCTGGCTCATATTCAGCCAGCTGTTGACCAAGACCCCCAGGTCCTTTTGTGCCGGGCAGCTTTCCAGCCACTCGTTCCCAAGCCTGTAGTATTTCATGGGGTTGCTGTGACCCAAATGTAGGACCTGGCACTTGGCCTCTTTGAATCTTATGCAGTTGGCCTTGGCCCACTGATCCAGCCTGTCCACATCTCTCTGTAGTGCATAGAATCTTAGATGTCCCTGCTTATTGCAGGGGATTGGACTAAATGACATTTAAACGTCCCTTCCAACCCAAACTATTCTATGATTTTATCGTTTTGTGTACTTGTACAAACCATATTCTTATGCAGAATGTACACTTTATATTGTACTTGAAACTGCAAAACAATGCTGCTTTTCACCATTAGAAGGTCTGTTTTGTTTCTAACGTCACTCTAGTTAAAGGTAACAGAGTTGTGAGATGCAGTAAAGAAAACCAGGGCAGAGAGCCATTAACATCTCTGAGATATTATCACTGGTGAAACAGCACATCATTTGCCTGCCATTTTTATTAACAGTCTTTCAGAAGGTTTTAGACAGACACAAAGCATGTTTTTTGCCTGTGGCAGAGAGACTCTGAAACGGTAATATACAATACCTCCAGGTTAAAAGTTACCCAAATTGTGCTGTAGCAGATATGTATGCATTGCCTTTCTTTTAGCTACTACAGAATATTTCTTTAACCTTTCAGGAAGGATATCTCGCAACAATATTATGTAGACATATTTTTGCAGAGGATTTTCTGGAAAAAAATAAAAAATAAATTAAAAAAAAACCTCACAGATAATTCAACAAAATTACAGACCTACCAAAATGGTCAAGTATATGTGTACATCACTATCACCGCAGTGTCCTTGACATCCAGAAGTTTTTACACTGTTTCATAATTCTAGATGAACAAAACCCTAGCTCTTTAGCTTCCCTTTGAGCAATCTCTCAGTTTTTTTACACCTGTAAAAAATTTCCATCAGTTTCAGCAAGTGACAATGAAAATAATTACTTTTGCTCCAAAAGCGATGTCCTTTTCCCTTTGTTTTTGAATTTTTGACAGGTGCCTTTTTACAGGTGTTTAATGTAAACACACTACACACTAAAGCTACTCCTTTCTCTTTCCTGCAGACCAGTGGATTTGTTGCACCTGTTTCATTATTCCATTGAGGCAAATCTTATTAGGCCTGATTCAGAGTCCGTTACAAGACTAGTAGTTCCTTTCTTCCTTATTGAAGACAGGTAATCTAAAAAACCATGAATCTCCAGACTACAGGAAAACAATGCAAAGAACTCATAATATCAGAGATCATTAATGACATGCACATATGCACATATTAATTCCCCAAACTGTCAAAAGAAATATCAGATATAGAAATTATTTTTTAATATCTGCTAAGGAAGAAACATCGATGTGAGAGATTTTCAGTGTACTTTGCAATTCCATTTCAGTGAAACATAGCCTTTCATATTCTATACAGAATATTATTTTCCTAATCAGGATTAAGAGAGTTTTTGCTGCAGAATTAGCATTAATTCAGATTCTAGGTATTTTGAAATTTTATATATATATATATATATATATATATATATATATATATGTGTGTGTGTGTGTGTGTGTGTGTGTGTGCATATGATTTGCTCTTTTTGTTCTTGGAAGTATCAGAACTCAGTCCATCTATTACTGAATGCCTTGTATTTAGTTACTTAGCTATTTTTAATTTTCTCTTCTAATCATATCACCACAACACTTGTAAGCCTGTATGTTTCCTGGTGAATTCTTTAGTGGTGAGTCAACATGTCTCCTGGCTACCAGTTAAGTGTTAAAATGTGAACACAGAAGAATGTTACTTTGTCTAGTAGTTGACACAGCAACCTTGTGAAGAGCACTACAACTTAATATAACAGCTGCCTTAGAAAAATCATTGAACCTACGCAAAGAAGTTCAGTCAGAGAATCTGGGTGTTCAGGACCAATTTTCAGATGGTCCAGACCACTCAGCTTTTGCTTGGTTCAAGTAGTTCTATTTTAACTACACTGAGATTTGAGTGCTGTGATTCCCTGCTGTCTACACTGCCACAGCTCTCTTCAAAAACTGTCCTAGATATGGCTTTCAAGAAGTTATGTATGTAATTTTATAACACTATCTCTTCATACAAGCCTGGATCACCTTGAAGAGTGTCTGATGTCACGGCCTGGAGAGATGGTTTTGTTCATTAGGAGAGCTGTATCAGCTAACTCCTGTGAGGCAGCATCCTGACATCATTAAGCAGATGGATAGCTAGACATGGCACAAAGAATCTGTGAGTAAGAAGAGAGAGACAAAAGCCAATTTAGCTAATATTTCAAGGGTCTTTTTGAATAAAAGTCTGAAATGGGCTTTATATAATCTATGTAGAATTTTAGTTTTGCCTGATACAGTCACTGTAATTGAATGTGTAAACTATTTTTCAAGTAAAGATGGAGTAACTTTCTTTTAAAAAAATAGATAATTTCTCAGATGATGTAAAGCGTCAAGCAGAGGTGTTGTGTAAATACCATTATGAATCAATATACTTTATCTGTTTTCTTTTACTTTGAAACTTCAAAATTGTACTGAGGATAAAAAGGAAGAGTAACAGTGACCATGCTTTGAAGATAATGGGTCAGTTCAGAATGTTATTAGGATAACAGGACCAAAGGCAGATTTAGTGTTGTAGGATAAGGTACATGGAACAAGGCAAGACTGTGACCTTAATTCAAAATTGCACTATGTTAATATTTCTAAAAGCTTTACCCTTATTTTACATTTCAGAAATGAGTAGATTAATGAGCTAGGTTTTGTTCACATTTAATTCTGTCATGACAACTCTGAGGAATTGTATAGCCAACAAATTATGTGAAATAAAGCCAAATTCTCTGTTTCTCCTATTTTTCCATATATTGTTTTGATGCAAATGTAGCATTGCTTCCAACTGCAGGAGAAGGCAAACAGCACTCAGACTAATAAAAAAATCTGAGTCATACATTGATGTATAACGCACAGAAACAATCATAAAGAAAAAAAGTTAAATTCAGACACGGTATATAACACAATGAATTATACTGTCATTACCTTTTAAGAATATAACTTGATAGAATATTTTTTATACAAAGGGAAGCAGACATTAAGAAGACTTTATGGATACAGGCTGCAACTGCTCAAGTATCTTTTTCCTGGAACAAGTTTTATTCTAAACCTTTGAGATGTTGTGTGTGGTTTTATTAGCTTAATGTATGATGGAAAACTTTCACGTGGATCTTTGGCCCATCTGTATTGTCCTGATTTTTAAGTTGATTTTTATGTTCGACAATTTGCAGTGAAAAGTCCATACAGAAGGACATCTATTTCCAGGTCACAATAGAGCAGCCTTAACTTTGTGTCTCCTGGTCTCAGGAAGGCTTATGATGTGTTAGCGAGGCAGGAAAGTCTTACAATTCTTTATCAAGAAATTTAGGTAATCAAATTTCTTGATATTATGGTTGGAACTGTGAAAAGAGTGTATCACATATACCCTGTGTTTGGATGGCATTTATTGTACTTTAACTATAATCACAAACAAGATTATTGTAATTTTATTCTAAATCCAAATGCTGATGTAATTTTTAATAAAAACTATTCACACAGCCAAAGCAACCTTACTGTAGGAACTAAGGTGGTGAAAAAAATAGAGTTAAAATGTGGTATATTTTAAATAAGCATGTGATTTTTTTGAGATTTCTTTTGAGTTGTCTTTCTGGATATTAATTCACATATATTTTAAATTTTTCCATGTTAACACACAAAAATTTAACAATAAGCTTAGTTTTAGCAATGTTGTTATTGAATTGTTTCTTCATAATCCACACCAAATGAAGTTAAATATTACAATAATGGGAAAACATTTCTATGCTTAGTCAGAAAAAAAAACCCCAAAAATTAATTCCATATAAATAATATCCTAAGTTTGCCAGTGAGAAAATAATCTTTCAACTTATACTTATTTTAAAACTGATAGAAATTCTGGTGTTATTACAAACATTGAAAATCCAAGTATCTTAAAGCACTGGGAATAAAAAGAAAATTCATTAGAATATTTCTAAAGATTTTTTGATAATGGAAAATTAGTTCTTTCGTAGCGCTTACAGTTTCATACTGTGCTTCTGCATTTTTGCATATCTTTATTATAAACATAGGGGGATCCATATTTTCACTAATCAGGTCATGCAATGCCAATTTCTTTAGAGCTCCATGTCTTTGCTTTCTATGCACTATTTTAAAGGACCATTAATAAATAAGCTGTCAAGTTTAGATAGCTGGAATTCATCTAAAAGCTTTTTAAAACAAGAATTCAATGTATAGAATAAGTGATGTATAATAGTAAGAAGATGCTCATCAAAGTCATTAAAATGTGGCTAAAATATAGATCTCCTCACTCAGCATACTCTCTGAGAGCTACAGGATTGCAGTCATAACAGAGTAATGAAAATGGATTTAGCTGATGCCATTTCTCATTTTCATTACCATCATTTTCATGAGAATGGATTAATATTGTGCTATTTTGTATTCTCATGGTAATTTTTGTCACAAAATGGATTTATGCCAAGCCATCTTCTGTTCCTGTTAATCTTTGTCAAGAAGTCAGGAAACCAAATTTTTCATGACCCATTGAGTTTACAGGAATATGTAAAGTGTTCACAGCTCTGAAGACTTCAAACTCTTTTTGGTGGTTTGGATAGTCTAACGCTATGTGATGCTTACTGAAGAAATACCAGTAAAGAATAGAAAGCACAAGAAACTTGACAAAACATTAAGAAAATTTTGTTTTCTTAATGTAGTTTGTAGCAAGAACAGCAGAAAGTACAAAAATGCAATACCAATGGAGATTAGTGAATGGGTTATAAGTGACCTAGGTAACTATTTAGTTTTACATATGCATGTAAACAGACAAAATAATTTCTAGCATAGATAAGTGTTAAACAATTTATGACAATTAAGTCATAAGTTGACTATAACCAAAATTAAAATCCAGTATGTTTTCACTGTAGTGAAATAAATAAAGTGGAACTTTAAAAACTGTCAGAGAGAGTAACTCAAGGAACATATACAAACTTTCTCTCTATATTACTTTTATGTGATCATGTGATAAATCATTATGCTATTTGACTATAATTTTAAACTAGCATATTTGAAACAGTTTAATTTTTGTTTTTACTTCCTCTTCATAACATAGTGTTGGTCCGTATTAGATACATAGCTGAAATATTTAGTAATAATAAATTAACTATATACCAATATTATATGATCATTAGCATTACATGTCTTTTACAACCTGAAGCTTTGAGTAGTACATGCTGAAAGGAGAAGAAAGATAACATGGTAAAGTAACTAGGGCAGTAGAAATGATTGAAACTTTTCTTGTCCACATAAGCAAATGTACTTATTCCTGTATTGAGAAAGATTGAATATGATAGTTAAATAGGCTGATGTACTGGCTGTTCACAGCAAGGTGGTGAGCCCACCACAGCTGAAATGTTTATACCAAAACCTGAATCTGGAAAAAATCTGTTGAATTCTATAGAAGTTTAGGAGCCAAATTATTTTGAGGAACATAATAGGCATTTTTTAGAAATGTAAATACCCTTAAAAGTCTACTGAACACTTTATCCTTCTCCTTACCTTTGCCCTTCCTTCAATAACTTGTATTTTAGCTGCATTTAAAAGCTAATGGTAATACAATCAGTAATCAGAAAAGGGAAGTTTTCCTTCATTGGGAACCTTTGTCAAGTTAGGTCTGATCAATTGTTGAAGTAGTGAAGTTCTAAGCAGTATAGAACAAAGTAAAATAAAGCTGTGCTTAATACCATTCAACAGAAAATTTTGAATGAAAACTGAAACAGTCATGATATCAATATTGTCGTTATTTAATGATAATCAGCTTCTAAGTACACCCTTGAGACTCTTCAATTTTGTCTGGTTCTTTCCACTTCATAGTACCTTAACTCTGCATCAATCTGTTATATCAGAGGGATCATTTTCTTACTATTGCCTGAAGTGAAGCAGAATATCATCTGTGAATGGGAACTCAGTAATTTCTCATTGTCTGGAACACAAGACTAAAATGATCTCTTATTTTTAGAAGTGGCCTTTTATTCCCATCAAACTGAAACAAAAAGCCAAACTCCAAAGTTGTCAAAAATGCAATTCTTTCAATATTATTAGCTTTTAAAGAGAAAATTGCAAATATATTAGGAAAATATATAATTTCTGGGCATATATTACTCTTGGTGATCATTCAAAAACCTAAGTAAGTTTTATTTCTTAATCTAAAATCTAAAAGCAGCATATACATGAGACAGAATATATTCTTCAATCGCTTAAGGATTGTCTCTATTTTTTTTTCTAAAATATTTAGAACCTGAAAAACTGTTAAATGCAATTTTAACTTTTAAAGTAGGTCAGGGTTTCAAACTTACACTTTTTGGCTGTTCTTTAAAAAGTATATAATTTCACATTTTTAGTTAATATTAGCTGAAAATTATTGATAATTGGTTTATACTGTATAGTGCTGCTATAGCATCTGGTAATGTTTTATTGTGTGTATGTAAAATAATGTTTATTTATACAGGCTGTTTTACCACTGAAACCCAGTAACTGAATATATTTATTCATAGAAGCTCTGTTTTTCCCTTATGACATGAGACAATTATAGTTTATATTTAATATATTTCAGCATCCCAAACCAGAGCATGGGTTTAAAAGATTTGGTAAAGATAGTGACAACATTTCTCTTAGCCTCATTTGCCTCCTATGCATGGCAGTGTAATGACACCTCTCCTGTCTGCTTGTGAGGACTATGGACAGAAATGGGAAGTGGTTGGCTTGGAATTGAGTGAGTGACAACAGGGAGTCTGACACAGTTTGCCTATTTAATGCAGTAGCCATTATAAGCTTCCCTTTCTGTTTTCATTTACGCTAGATTCCAAATTGCCACTGTTACCAGGGAATGGGTTGATTAGCAGTTTTCAGGTGGTAAGAAGCCTGTATTTATTTTTCCATAATGTAAAGGTGCCGGTTTGCTTTGTAAGCCTCCTCAGGCATTACTTTTGCACCCTGGAGGTGCTGGGACTTTAATTGTCTAATCTATTGTAGGCTGCCATTTTATCTGGAGTTAGGAAAGACTCTATTGCATACCTTTTAGCTAAGTAGGGTTTTGTCCCAGGAATACTGTTGGTAGGAAAATCTAAATTCTCATCTTATGTGGCTTAAACTTCCTCTTAATATTTTGATCTTTGAATGTGATGAAGGAGACTGTATCAATATTTTAGCTCCAAAATGATGATACTGAAATCAAATCCAGCTTCAAGAAAGCTGTTAGTAAGGTGGCCTGGATTCCAATCTTTATTCTCTAGTTTGTAACTGGAACTACCTGTGTCACAGGAGACTTGCATGTGCCTGATTAGTGGTATGTATTGTCTTCTCTCAGCTAGGTAATAATCCTTAATGATGTTGTATCTTCTGTGTTTATCTATATTGTAGTATCCACATTCATTATTTTCATATCTGCACCAAAAATATTGATTCAAAGATAAAATGTAATGTAAAAGATGAAATCCAATTTGTGAATTTCCATTGTTCTTATCAATACCAGATGAAAGGTTATGAATAGATGTTCTTTATTTAATCAAATTACATTTTACAATTAACTATTATTTTAATTCATTTATCATAAAATATTGTCTTACTGAATACATAAAAAACTACATGGAAGACTTTTTAGCCCTTTTACTTTGCAAACTAATGAAAATCACCTGGAGTCACTAGAATAATCATACGCCATTAGGAGAGTAACTTTAGAAATAAGACTAGTTTACATTCTTTCACCAGTAAAATGTATTACTTAATATATGCATTATTTTTCTCAGTAAGGTCAAGAGGTAACTTCTGTTCTTAAATGCATCGTACACACTCTTAATTTAAACCAGTGTACTTCAAACTTGGGTAAATCTGGTAAAATATTGTGTAGGTCTTTTTGAAAAGAAAAAGGGTTTATATTTAAAATAGAAACAAAGAAGTATCTATATGTATGTTTGTTAATAAACACCTTTCTCAGATAATCTTAGAGATGTCTTCTGCAATATCTCATTTTTTTAATATAGCATTATGGTAGAGATGTACTTATGACTTTTGATTGGTATTGACCAATTACTTAACTGAAAAAAACTGGAAATGTAAGGATATCTGATGTATTGCATAAAAATGCTGGGAAAAAGCTAAATGTCTTCCAAAGTACTGATGATAGAGACTGTTGTCACACAGCAAATAAAGAGGCCACAATTACTCTAACCACTGTATATTTGAGAGTGAGCTCAAATTTTTATTAGCCATAGTATAATCTCTTTCTTTCAGTTATCCTTGTGACTTTCTTCTTTAAAATACTGTATAGAAAATGTAATGTAAAAACATAATTTACAAGTATTAATCAAGGAGTTTATGTACAGAATATGTATTTGCACAATAAATACATTGCCAAGAAGAAAGATTTCACCTGGGTGTATATGAGGTTTAATTAGGTAGCATTTGTAAACCAGATGGAGATGTTAAGATTGGAGCTACTGAATAATGGTCTTTAGTTTTAGATATCTTTTCTTTACAGGTCAACATCTTTGTTCTTATACATAAGCTATTACAACAGTATATTAACATATCATTGCTTTAAAAAAGTAAACAAAAAAAAAAAAAACCAAACAATTAGTGGGTCAGATGGGTGACAATGAATTATACAACCAACTTGTCAAAGCTGGGTTGATTAAATAGAATCAGAATATAAGCCATGGATTTTATCACTCAATAGCTGTAGATATTACTCTTAATTTTGCTTCATTCAACCTCTTGATCAGTTCCAGACTTCTTGATGTTCTTCACTCTAGCCTTGCTCTGCCATATTAATTTTATACTCCAAAATGCTAACGAGCAACTAATGTCACATTTGTAAAAGTGTGACAATTTTTCATTTTCTGGAATTTGTGAAGCACTGTTCAGCAGGAGAGATCTGTCCTCAGTACCCACTTCAAAAAATTGGTCTCTGCCACCTGCTCAGATTTCTTCTTTGCCATGTAACCTGACCTAACAGAAAAAGACTCTGTCAGGTGAAGAGAACTGAGAAAGTGTTTCTGGGTTTCAGTCAAAGAAAAATCTCAAGGGTATCAGAGGTGGAAAGGAAAGATAATTTTGGTAAATATTGACGTCTATACAATATGAGCTACTTTGGATTATGGTTGTTTTTGTAACTGATTACAATGATTGATTTAGTAATCATCATGGACAACGCTGTTATTGTGAATATCAGAAAAAAATAGTTTTGAAAATTAGAGTTTGTGATAGTTATCTGTATAAGTCACAATATTTACAAATTCTAAGTATAATTAGTGCATTAAATTATAGATTGGCCAATGTGTTGAAAACTTTTAAAGGTATTCTTCCACATATCACACTACTACTTCAAAGAGTTTCACTGGGAGGTGGGAAAGCAGAAAGGAAACGTAGTTAGATGAAATGTGTGCTTCCTTTTTTTTTGTTTTGTTTTGTTTTGTAAAAGCATCACTAACTTTGCATACATTATAAAATTAAAGATGAAAAAGATTCCCAACCCATATTAAAGACCATATCAGAGTGACTTCTTTGTATCAGAACTTGTATAATGAAACTCAAATTTATTATTTTTGACATTTTGTAGTTGTTAATACAGTTAGTTTCTCATAAAGCATCTGAAAGTACCTCATAGGTGTTACAGAATTGGGATGGATGGATGGATACCTTCCCATGTCTTCCTTAGTAGCATTAGGTATAGTAATATAACAAGTGCAATATGACATTGTGATTTCCCCTGCCATATTACCACTGGTTGACACAGTAGTCATAAAGCTGAAAATAGTGGTGGTCAAGTTAGGCCTTTGTTCATCTTTATGTGACTTCTTCAAATGACCACTCGGTCACGAGATCTTTGTGGAAAGGCCTAACTGGTTGTGGTTTTTTTGATTTGTCTGGTATGACAGGACGTCCGTTAATAACTGGAAGCTTCAAGGCACCATTGTAATGTATTTACCAAGGAACATTTTTCCTGTGAATTATGATCTTCCTACATCAGACTGGATCTCTGTGAGATCTTGGACAACATAAAAGTCAAAATACTGGCTGTGTGACTACTGTTGCTTAAGAATTGATCTAATAGCTAGGAAGAGAAGAATTATTGCTGGTATCATATACTTATTCCATAGACTGGAATAAGAACAGAGACATTGCTTGCTTATATATGCAATGAGTGGCTGTCTCATTCTGTTTTAACCTGTCTGGGGTCAGGTGTATTTGAAAAGGAAGTTCAATGCTTGTTTCCCTTACATTCAGAATGTTTTTCTCTCAAGGACCAGAGAGGTGCAGCTGCTCTCAGGATAAATTGCTGTATGGGACAGAATAATTCTTCTATCTCAGATGGAAGAATTTACTTTTAATATGAGACAAATTGATTCTCTAGAAACTACATCTGCTAAATCTATTGTATTCATAATGTCTGTTAATTAAAAGGCATTCCATACACATAAAAATAGAAATGGAAAGGAACTCTAATGACTTCTCATTTAGGGTAAAAGATAGCTTCATACAAATTTTTTCTTTTTTTTCTGCTGCATACTGGAATACCATTGGCTATAATCATCTACGGGTTTTTTCTCTCCACTTTTCCAAACCCTTAGTTTCTTAATATAAAATAAATATTATCTTCATAACATGAAGACTTTCAGGCATGTTGCTTAATTGTTAATTGGCATAGTGCAGAAGAAAACTGATGACAATTTTTCCTTTATTAATGTTTCCAAAGATTTTGATTTATATAGTGACTGATTGATACACTTTTGTACTACAATGACTTTCATTTCCACAAAGATCTAACTTGTAAACAGGTAAGAATGACTCTGATGTTACATGCAACATTGTAAATAGTAATTATTTCAAAATAGATTTGATCACTTGCTTCGAAAACAGCCTTAGCTGTTAGAGTATTAAGTAAACTCTTATCTTTCTAAATTTAAATTTAAATTCCCTGAAGTCTAGAAATATAGGCATGTTGTCCTAATTAACAGTACACTGTCACTAGTAAAGTAACTCCTGTTTGTGCAATATTAAACTCACATCTCAAATGAGGTTGTTGGCACTACACGACTGTTGAATCTGATATATATGCATATTCAGACCATAATATAAGGGATAATATGGGTTTGCAGTGTAGGTGTCTATGCAAAAAAAAAAAAACCAGAAACAGATTCACTGTCTAAGGCAGTGCTTGAAAAAAATTGTTCTGTAGTACATGTGTTTTGATACCATATCATGAAAACTGCTAAAATAAATGCAAAATGAAGGGCTTTCTCCTTTTGTAATCTTTGTTAACATTGTCATGCTTACCAGAAAATAGTGCTACCATACAAGATGAGAGAATGGAAATGATCAGAGTTTCTGATCCTCTTCATAAGAAGAATTTTATTAATTCTGAAAGAATAAAATGGGAATTGTTCGTGCAATTGTGTTTTCAACAGATTTCTAGATAAACCAGATTGCTATAAGAAAGACAATATACACAAGTGCATGTTATATTACTAATACAACACATCTGCTGTTGTTTGGAGATCTAAGATTTCAAAGAGCTTTTGCAAAGAGGGTCATCATCATCATTTTCTTTCTACAAATAATGGTGAAACACAGAAACTGTTCATTTTTATAACAATGATTCAAGGACTTAAAAGCAGATAAACCAAAATTAAAGTAGACAATAGATAAAATAAATCAAATGCCTCCAGCTTATTAGAAGTGACAGAGAAATAAAGAGTTATTCATTACAAATAATCTAGGGACCAGTTAGAAAAAGGTTAGAACATAAAATGACATTTTCTACTACTTCTGTGTTGGTAAATGGATCTGTTGCATATTGCCAGTGGCATTTGCCATTATTTAAAGCATGGTGAAGAAAAGCATCCAAAGCTTTAAACGTTTCAGAAAAAATCTAATTTCTTAGATTTCTTAACCAAGTGGAGAATTTGCATGTGAAATTCAAAAACCCTACCTTTAATATCCATGTACATTTTTATTATCTGGTATGAATATAATCTTCATAAGCTTTTAGTATTTGTGTTACATAACCTAGGATCAATGCATAATTTATTAGTAATGTGATATGTTAGGATTATCAAAAAGAGGTTGGATAATTCAATCATAAAACTTGTAAAAACTACATCCATCACCTTCCCTTCATCCACTAGGTGGGGACCTTTATGATAGGATATCAATTTATTTAAACAGGACTTTCCCTTTCTGAACCCATGTTGACTGTGCCTAATGATTTCATTGTTCTTTAAATGCCCTTCAGTAGTACCCAGCATGATCTTCTTCATAATTTTTCCAGAAACTGAGGTTTGACTAACAGGTCTGTCATTTCCTGGGCCTTCTTTCACCTCATTCTTGTAGACTGAAATAGTATTTTCTGGCTTCCAGTCAGGGATCTGCCTGGATTCCAGGGACTTTTAAGTCAAAGGGGTCCTGACATAACATCTTCTAACCCCTTCAGGACTCTGGGATTAATCCCACCAGGCCCCAGGGATTTGTGACCATTCAGCTGATAGAACAGGTCCTTTACAGTTTCAGTGTCTACAAATGGAAAGTCATTGTTTCCATACTGGTCATCTGACTCAGGACTGAGTAGTCCAAGGAGTGCCTGAGGCAAAACCAAGTACTGAATGTCTCTGCTTTTTCTTCATCCTTATTAGTCAGATGAATATTTTCAACAAGTATTGGTCTAATGTTTTCTTTAGGCCTCCTCTTGCTATTAACATGGAAAAATTATTTCTTGTTGTCTAAAACAACACTGGCCAGTTTCAACTCTCATTGAGCTTTGGCCTTTCATGTCTTCTCTCTACATATACTAATCACAGCTCTGTAATCTTCCTGACCTTACTTCCAGAGACCTTACTGTTACTGATAAAGTCTTTCTGGAAACAATTATTTGTAAGCGCCAATTAAATGATTTCTTAATTTTCAAGTGTTTTACTTAATTTTCTCTTAAAGACTTTAAACAGTACTAGTGAATAGAGACAATATTTTTGAATTATAATTTTCTACTCACTTCTAAAATGGAGCAAAGTAATATACAATTATGCTAAACTCGTGAAATTACCTCCAGCAAGGAGTGAAGGAAGACTAGGAAACTTATCTATCATTCTTTATAATATCATCTTCTTCCCTAAAACACTAATAGAAGGAAAGATAAAAGACAAAAGAAATTACCTTAGTTGCTAGTCTTCATATATGCAAATCTGTCTGGCCAGATGGTGCTGAATAAGTGCTTTTATCTAATATGCCTGCAACATTTAATTTACTCCTCATTCATCACTTTGGTCTGTATTGTCCATATTACGTAACCTTCTGCTTCATGACCGGAGCTGATCCAGTTCTAGAGAAAGCACAAAAAGGCATCCTGCTTTTTGAAATTCATTGTGTCCAGAAGCTCAATGCTACTTCATACTTCTGTGCCAGCAATTGCTTCCTTCCACAGACAATGGTTTATTCAATTGCCTAATAGACTGTCACCTGTATGGAAAAAGAAATATTCCCAGACTGCTTGAAATGCATCCATCTAAGGCAGTCTAACATTAATGGAGGTTCTTGTCCTACCAGAAGTACAAGTGCAATATTACCAGACCTTTAGGTGGCCTCAGCATAGGATGTTTCTGTATAAAGTTTAATCTTCTCATTTTCTAGATACACAGAGCATGAAAAAGTCATCATTGAATTTACTTGACTAACCCTATGTATAACAATTTTTTTTCCCCCCTCTGAACCAGATTGCTCCTATATCTAAGAGAGATATGTAATTTTTTGGTTGCCAATATGTAAACTTCTGGTATTCTTTGAGATGTCCTAGTGTTGCCTGATTGACCACTAGCTGCCAGTCCAGAAGGGTTAATAGGTCTGTGATCTATCTGAGAATACAGTATAGATGTCTCTGATATCCCAGGTTTTCTCAAGGGGCACTAATGGCTACATGTGGACACCTGAATTTAACCCTTTGTGTCCTCAGTTCTTGATGAAAAGCAAACCTCAGATATGCTCAATATTCTACAAACTGTTATTTTATACAATTTCATTATACAACATTATAAAATTAGTCACAGCTATTCCAAAGGAAAGGACAGATTGGAAAATGTCACATTTCACTATTATCACATGCAATGTTTTGGATTTTAAAATCTAACTTAAGGCATTTAATATTTTTAATACTAATTGATTATGCTTTCTTAAAAGAAAACATCTATATTTAGGTTTATTTATACAAATATATAACGTGAATAAAAATGTTAGATACATAAATTCCATAATTCCAGTTTCTTGCATCAAAAATACTACAATTGATGGTGAAAATAAAGTTGATTAAACGTGTACTTGAATATTTTGATCAGAAGAAAAATTTGCAGTCAAAATATTACCTTGGAATTAATTTCTTTAAAGGTGATAAAATACTAAGATTTATCCATCATTTTACTAACTAGATTTAGGAATCAAAAAGAGTTTTTAAACATCTTCCAGTTTCTTAAATGATAAAAAGAGAACTATGCTTTGTCTAGGTCTAATTCATTGTTTTCATAACCTTGCTTGCCAATAGAAATTATAATAAACTTGCTCATACAACATAAGTATTATTTATCTGAACCCATATAGTTGAAATATAGTAGCATTAAACACTTCAAATTAGATATTTTATCAAAATTCATTTAATTTTTATAGTTTATCCTAATTCCTTTAAAGAACCACGTAATGTATTCCAAATAACAATAACTAAAAAGCCCAAATACCTGAAAAATCAGCTATTATTAAAGCTTCCTAGTTTTTAGGATGTTTTATAGAAGAAACATATGCTTGTCATACTATGAAGCTTATGTATTTTGACCTTTGGTATGATGCATGGAGGTACATACAAACTTGAGGAAAACAAATATAGATTATTAAATATCAACTTTTTAAAATGTAATGTGTGGTAGTTATCATTAACTATTGCAGTAGAAAACATCACAAATAGCAGAGGTTTTTTTTTCTTTCTGTCCAAAGGAATTATATAGGCACAACTAAATATTTTAGATTCAGTTCTTGATGTTGTGAGATCTGTATTGCCTTTGAGGAAATAAGAAATAACAAGATGTATTAGTAAAGAAGAGGAACTGAGCTCTCCAACAATCTACTTAAAATTCTCAATCAGGTTTTATAAGAGAACTAAGGGACTTGTGCTCCTCCTGCAGTTCATGTCATCTAAATCTGCTTCAGCCATATTTTCTTTCTTCTGAAGAACCCTTACTTCAAATTTATAGACACTGTTAGCTCTTCTTAATCATCGTTAGCTCTAGTTTCACCCTAGATGCCATATGTGTCCTGCAATCCTTTATCTGAACTTTCTAGAAGTAGAGTAGTTTGTCATAAGGAGGTGTTCTTGGTTTGTGTAATAGATGTTTTTTGTTCTTTGTTAGAGTTTCTCATGTTCAAAGTACTTTAGATGTACTTTCTGTATGACTATTTCTTCGACTAGGTGAAAATGCTACTTTACTTCCACAGAGAGAGAAGTTGAGCATCTTCCCTGGGGACCAAAGAACCTTTTTAAAAACAGGTGTTGAACAACAAACCTTCCTTTTGATCCCATACATACCACCACAGGAACATAGTCCTTTATCATTTTAGGTATATAAGAATGAAAAAGTGACCTAGACAACATGAAAAATAATTGCATAATTACCAGATGAAATTGCAAATAAGATGTGTTTTTAAAAAAATCATGTGTTTGCAAAACGGAAAAGTTTGCTGGACTTATTTTATTTAACGGGCTATTATACCAAATGCACAGAATAAGATAATCTTTTAACTTTATTAAAAAGATTTGCATGAAAAAATGTTATTATATGCCATAAATGACTAACCTGTTCCTGAGGAAGAACAAGGGAACTATTTTTCAAATAAACTGAATTGGTTTTATTTTTTTATATTTTTAAGTATATTTCATGCCTCTTAACACAAGCCAAGTATCAAATTGCTTTTAACATTATTCAGAAGTAAATTATTTGTTTAAAAATGCAGTTATTTATGTTATTTATTTATAAATCAGGTATTATATCTACAATGAATAGACACATGAATTCAGTTATGTACCTACTTAATAAGTTATTATGCTGATACTACTAGAAAATGGACATAACATAATTTCAAATAATACATTATCTTAATAATTATAAATTTTTCAGTATTTTATTGACTGCCTGTTCAGTGCCCTATCCTGAACTACACATTCTCAAAAGCAACCTTACATTATTTTTCTGCTGGATAGTTAATACAAAATTTCTTTGGTACACTCACACTATTAAGGAAAAAACCAGTAGCAACCTGAATATAATTTTGATTATTTTACTTTCCACTGGCCATTACAAAATAAAGAATATTTTGTGTCATTAAAAATAGAACAGAGATATTTTGTGTTTGTGTTTGCACACGCTACTTTTTTTGAAATTTTAATTATTATTCTTGTGTATCATAAATAAAACTTTCATATTTTTTTTCTTACTTGCATATTCAAGTATTAGATTAGCATATAAATCCATGCTTCCACAAAAAATAATATTTATAGCCTAGTTGAGTCCTGGCTTTCATTTGTTAGTAGATTTCATAAACAACTTTTTCTATGCACGAGTTGTACCATGGAGTCAATGACAATAGCTTTCCCATTATTTCCTTGATGTGCAGCAGTTAAATATATGTATTGAATGCTTCTGTATCATGCCTCTAAGTAGAAACAGCAAAACCTAGACTTTTCTAACTGCAAAAGCTCTATTGTTTGCCAAAATTCATCCACTAATGAATAAAAATCCACTAATTTTGTTTGCCAAAATTCATAACTAATCCATTCAGTTTTGTACACTTCTCTTTTCTTTAAAATCAGCATAGATATTAACAAAGTTTCAAGGAACTCTATTCTAAAGAATGAGATTCCTGTAATGTTCTAAAGATGCCAGTCACCTGTCACAAAAATAAAATTCAAATGGTAGAGAAAATAATCTTCATGAGAAAGGTAACTGATTACACTATTTATAGATAAAGAACAAAGCTATTTTGTTATTTCCTAAATTAAATGCAGTTCATCATTGTTGTATCTAAGCAAGTAACAGCAAGAGATGTTTGACTGAAAAATCTTTAACTTATTTGCAACATAGTTCTTGGGTTTGTGTTCATAATTAAGGCAAGGACTGTGAGTATTGAGATCTTTCTATTGTTTACTCTTACTCAAGCACATTTTCTTTCCTTTACTGTTAAAACTAAATCCAGATGATGAAAAACAAACTAGAAGAAAGCAATTTCTGTACTAACAATTTCTATATTAAGTCCACTGTTGTTCTTGTTGGTATCAAGACAGATGAATACACAACTTATATGTGAATCTTAGAGGTTTTATATGTAAAATTTACCCAAATAAGTCTTTAAATTAGACCAAATTATTAAAGTGTAATAATTGATTTTGTAAATAAAGGTTTCAAGATAGTTTGTCAGTTGTAGGAAGAAGTTTAACTAGGCTTGCTTTTGTAATTAAAAAAGCTACCATTCACTTCACGAATATTTTATCCATTCCCAAGGTATTTCATAAAGCTCTGTTATCTAAGAAATCAATACTGAGTTTTATAAAGACAATACAAGTTGACTGAGACTCTAGATTCCTTATTGGTTAGATGATAAAAGCTTTTACTTATAAAGCTATTTTTTAATCTTGTACTACTTGTGTCTGTATAACCTAATGCAGTATACAAAGGATTTATACTCATAGGGCATTTGTGACTTACTAGGCATTATAATTGTAAAACAATGCTCTGAAAAAAAGAAAAATTAAAAAATAATGAAGTTGCAATCAATATCTTTGTATTATATCACTCTTTTTAAGATAATGCACTATTCTCTGATATTATAAAGTAATCCTTAAAAATTCCTTTTGCAACCTCACATTCAGTATGGAATCTTTAATCATGTCAGGATACTCACATAAGAATAGATAGATTCAACTACTCTTTCAAGTGAAATTCCTCTAAATGTCTGAGTCAAAACACACTTAGTCTTTCAGTGCAGTGGGGGAGTGAGGCTTTCCAGTTTTGGTATACAACCTTCTTGATTCCTCTTTCTTCTGAGGATAAACAAAATGTTAAAAATAAAAGGAGACCTACTGACCACAAACCAATCATTATATAAGAAGCACTAGGGCCAACATATATAAGCTAAGTAAATTAGAATCTTTCTTCTTTAACTGAAAACCAAACAGACATTGAGAGGGTCTTAAAAGTTGCCTAAGCGACAGTGGCCCAGTTCAGAGGAGAATTACAGTACTGCATAATCAAGATTTTCTTTTTTCCCTCACTGTCAGTAATTCTCTGTAGCACAGTCCATCTTAATTCTGGAAAGGAAAACTAAGAAAGCCAGGAAATTACACCAGTACTGAGTCCTTATCTTTTCCTAGCTTGACCATCTGCACTAAAAAATAGCCTGACAAACAGGCTAAAAATGCTTCTGATTACCCAGGCAAACGTAAAAGGACCATTTTCAAATAATTCTTTCATAGAAATCTTTTAGCACCCACAATGAAACACCCTTGCTTTCTGAAATCTGTTATTGCAGGCTTTCCTACGGTAGCTGTGAAGATTTAACTTGTCAGCAGACTCTTCTTTTTTCAGAAATTGTTACTTGTGTGGCCACTAAATATCCAGGGCTCACATAAATTATACCAATTCAAAATATGAAATAGACTTTCAGATGTATATATACATATACATGTAAATTTAATTAATTAATGTAATAATGGATTAATTTTTTATGTTTATATATACACATATTTTATATGTACAAATGAAAAAGCTGGGAAGCTTAGATGGTATACAACATACTTCTATTATTTTTCTTTTAGCTTTTGAGTTACCATACAAACTTCAGTGTAAACTTTTTCTTCATGCCTTCAAAGATCCTTGGAAAAATTTCCTTAAATATTACTGTTCATAAGAGTAAGGCTCTGATCTACTCCTTTTCCTCAAGTTACCATTGCTATTCTTTGTTTCTACTTGCTAATGGGGGACTTTTGGTTTTCCAGATATCATTATGAGTTCTTCTGATAGTACTGTGAGTTTGAATATTTATAAAAAGTCATGAAACCTTACTTTTATAATAAATTAAATCACAAAAATTCCTGGAGATATTTTGTACTGATACATGAAGACTGAACTATATCATCACTACTTCTAATAAAAAATGTTACTACAGATGCCAAGAGAATCAATTTCTGTGAGACCTATTACATAGTTGGACACTGTTCCAATGGCTAAACATTGCACAGCTACAACCTACATTGTTTCCTTCTTGAGAGGAAGAATGCTCCCTGCTTCTGATTTGCTCAGGACTTTTCCAAGTTGGTCATTATGGAGTACCTCATAATTTCTTTTCTTCACATTCTGAAGAAAACAGTTCCTCTAATCTGTATCTTTATGAAGTTTGTCCCTTCTTCCTGGTCAATGTTTTTTTGGTTTGCCATGTATCTCTCAAGGATGATTATTCTGCTCTCCTCATCAGAACTTGGTTTTCTTTATTATTTGACAGTACTTTCAGATCTACTCCATCTTCACTTACTTCCCAAGGCTTAATTACAGAACCACAGAATGCAGGTGTTGGAAGGGACATTCAGAAATCATCTAGTCCAAACCCCCTCCCAAAGCAGGTTCACCTACAGCAGGTTGGACAGGAACACATCCAGGTGTGTTTTGAATATTGCCAGAGGAGGAGAATCCACAACCTCTCTGGGCAGCCTGTTCCAGTGCTCTGGCACCCTCAAAGTAAAGAATTTTTTCTTCATGTTGAGAAGGAATTTCCTGTGCTCCAGTTTGTATCCATTGCCCCTTGTCTTGTCACTGGACACCATTGAAAAGCATCTGGCCCCATCCTCTTGACACCTACCCTTTAGCTATTTTTAAACATTGATGAGATCACCTCCTTTTCTCCAGGCTAAACAGACCCAGCTCTCTCAACGTTTCCTCATAAGAGAGCTGCTCCATTCCCTTGGTCACCTTTGTAACCTTCCTCTGGACTCTCTCCAGTATTTCCCTACCTTTCTTGAACTGGGGAGCCCAGAACTGGACACAGTACTCCAGATTTGGCCTCACTTAAGGTTAGGTCTTATGGGATTTCCTGTAAAAATTCTCAACTTTTAAGACCTGAAATAGATTAGGAAGATTTATTCTTTATAAAGACTTAGTTTTAAAAAAAATTCATCTCTACAGGAGTAAAAAATGGAAAGACTGAATTCAGTCATGGTAGATAGAAAGAGCTGACTTTAAGAAAATTTGATCAGAGCAAGTTTTGGTTTTTTCTCCTAAAAGTAGGGCTCAAAAGTTTCAGGTAAATTCTTACCTGGCAGTTATTTAAGCATGAAGGAATAGAAATGGCTGATCATCACAACGATGCTACGATCTCTGTTTCAGGAAGTTCCCGACTGCAAACTAATGGGAATTAGAATATTCTGAAGATGCATTGCTATATGACTAATCTTTTTTTAATAATCTTTCCAGACATCTATTTCTGACCACCACTGGAAATAGTGCAACAGTTTCATGTTCTTACAGTGATTAATAAATGACTGGCATTTCTGAACATTTTGAAAATGTAGTTGTACATTAAAGTTTTTCTTTTTAACTGTATGTCAAAGCTTTGCGTATTATTGCTGTCAATACATTATATTTGCTGTCAATACATTTTATATATATATATATATCTATATATCTATATCTTGACTACTAAGAACACTGAGAGGAACTGACAAGCACAGAGATACACCTCAAGATCCTAAGCACATAGTAGGGTATTAGTGTACTTCGTGGACATTCCCAATAGAGATGTCCAGCTCAGTTGCTTGCAAAGCATGCTGTGGTATGATGTGTAAATAAACAAACCGTTTCTATATACCACATGACTAACAAACATTCATTAGTGTATCTTGATTGACAATCAATTATATTTTATTTTCCCAAACATTTGAGTATATATTTTAGTCTTGACTAGATTACATCATTTGGTAAAATATACACTGGATTACTCATGTCAACAATATATAGACTTCCACTTCAAGTCTATTTTCTCCTGCATCTCATACAAAAAGCCTTTGACATTTCTCCTCTTCTTCTAGTATCCCTGGGCTCCTCAAAATTCTATGTGTCTAGATCACCAGGCTTTATTTACTACTTACAGTAGACTTACAGTAAATAACTAATCTGAACTGCTTTTAAAAGAACCAAAACCATATTATCAAAACACTGTTCAGTAGCTTAAGCTTGATAAGCTGCTTCTATATGAGGTTGCTTATAGGCAGATCTTCCAAGAACCTAAAAGAAAGATTCAACAGTGTATATTTAGATTGTTGAGCACCTAGTGGTCACTGTTTTATGCAGTAGAGAAGACTGTACATTTTGGGTTTTAGTGTATTTTTACTTGTAATATAACCATTGACTAATTGCAAGAAAGCAAGAACAATAATTTTGAAAATCACTAGTAAATATATTGGAAGAGAAGCTGAAGACATTCTAGAAAGCAGAAAAAAAGTGGTTCTTACCTTCACTTTTTACTATTTTGTTAATTTGGTAAATGTTTACCTACGGAAATGAGGATTGTATAAACAAGAAAAAACAATTATAGAAGAGAAAGAATAATTTTAGAAAATATGGCTTCATATTATGCAACAACTGTCAGCTGCAGCTTACTTCTTGAGGGACAGATGTTTTACAAGTATTTTTGTCTTGTGAGCTCTACCAATGGAAAACAGTTTTCATAAAACACCTTGGTTTTTTATTAAGAAATAATAACAACCAAGGTATTTTATTCAATTTTCTTTAAAATAATGTTTTGCATGCCAGCAGACATTCAATATTATCTTTCAATATATCCAGAATGTCAAGTTTTGTGGTTTTATCTATCCATTTGAGTTATTCAACACTGTTCTCATGAGGAACCTCATGTGGGAACAAAAGCAAAAATTCGTAACACTTAGAGGCACCGATCACACTTCAGGATTTTCAATTGTTCAATATCTGTGGCTTATTGCATAATAATTTCAGAGGAAAGATAAACATGTTGATGTTTAAAATGATCTTTGAACTAAAGGAGATAAATAATTTGAAACCTCTTATGTTCTTAAGAGAAATGTACCATACATTTTAAAAAGTTTACTATGCAACAGGAAGAATATTATCTTAACATTTGCCAGTGTATCCAAAGTTAAAAGGTCCAATGTATGATCATATGTAAAATAAGTAAATTAGGAAATTATTTGTTCTTTCACTAATGTTTTAAAATGTTGTAAATCAGAATTTTGTTCCTATTGAAAATAAGTAGTTGATCAGTCACAGTAAACCCTTATTATTCTGATACTGTTAGATAGGATAAGAAAATTAATCTTTTTAAATGTAATTAGTTAAACAAATTATTTGGAGCAGTTTATGTAGTGCACAGCATGGCCAGAAGCCACATTCTGGAGTATAGAGAACCTCAGGTATCTGCGATGAGTTCATGTTGGTGGTTCAGCACACTTGTCTTTCACAAACAGCAGATTTCTGGTTGCCCCAAATTCCAAGTATATAGGAGGAGACCACTCTTGCCAACCAAGAAACACAAAATGTGAGACAATTTTAATTAACATAGCTTGCAGCACTCGTAATACAACAGCTTGTCAAGTATTTTTAGTTGACCTAGAAAAAATGGCCTTTCTTCGGAATAAGATAAAAGACAATGATATAGAATAAAATATAATTTAATTATTGCAGTTCCTTTTTTTAAGGAATAAGTCAAGCTACTTTTCTCCAGAAACCTCCATATTTTCAGCAATAGAATCATAGAATGATCTGAGTTGGAAGGGACCTTAAAGATCATCTAGTTCCAAACCCACCACCATGGTCAAGGACACCCTCCGATAGGTCAGATGATTGCTCAAAGTCTCATCCAGCCTGGTCTTGAAGACATCCAAGAATGGGGCATCCACAACTTCTCTGGGCAACATATTTGGTCCAGTCAAGTCTCTAATGTTCTATTACTGTATGAGTACCATGGGCACATTAAAACAAATTTTCAGAACTTCACAGACATGTTCTGCTTCCTTCTTCATTAACTATTTGAGCTATTCATTAGCTATTGGTTAGCTACTGAGCCCAGGGCTCAGTACTGGGGCTAGTTATCTTTAATATCTTTATTCATGGTCTGGATGAATGAATCCAGTGCACCCTCAATAAATTGGGTGAAAGGTTGTTCTGCCTATTGTGCCTGAGGGTAGGAAGGGTCTATAGAGGGATACAGACAGGCTTGATCAAGGCCAATTGTATGACACTGTCGTGGTTTCACGACTAGCCTGGTCTAACACTCCGGCCCCCTCCCACACCCCCTCCCGGTGAGGAAGGGTCAGAGGAACGAACTGAGGAAAAGCCCGTAGGAGTTGAGATAAGAACTATTTAATTATATAAATGAAACTTAGGGAGTTACTAACAATGCTAGTGCTAATGAGTAATTTAAGGAATGGAGGAAGAGGGTAGAACAAATGATACAGGATCCCACCCCAAGAAGGGAAAAAAGGAAAGAAAACCCCACCCGAAGGGAGCAAACCCCCCACGAAACCGCCCGGGGGCTGAGAGAGTAAGAGAGAGAAAAAAAACTTTCAAACCCCAACTCCCAGACCGATCTGCCCGGCAAGACGCTGGCTCTGCCTGGAGCACCAACCACTTGCCATGAGGTCCCACAACAAAACAAACCCCCAGCTCCCTCAGCTGGAAGCCCCCTCAGACCCTTCCCCTTCCCAGGGTCGTGTCCAACCACAAGCCTTTCCACCCATATTCCCACCCCCTCCCCGCCAGTCCTGCAGTGTCGCAGGCCCCGGGCTGGCACCACCTATGCAGCTTGATGTGTTATGGGGTGAAGCAAAACATAGACTAGCTGGTGCAAAGCTAAGACAGACGTTCAACAAGGCTATGTTCCAGGTTTTGCACTTTGCTCACAACCCCATACAATGCTACAGGCTTGGGAACTGGGTCTGGAAACCTGCCTGGCAGCAAAAGACCTGCCAGGTGTTGGTCAACAGCTGGCTGATTATGAGCCAGCAATGTCCCCATGTGGCCAGTGGCATCCTGGCCTGCTTCAGTACCAGTGTTGGCCAGCAGGACTATAGAAGTGATTATCACCCCGTAGTCAGCACTGGTAAGGTCACACCTCAAATCCTGTGTTCAGTTCGGGGCCATTCACTACAAGCAAAACATTGAGGTGCTGGAGCATGTCCAGAGAAGGGCAATGAAGCTAATGAAGGGGCTAGAGCACAAGTCTCATGAGGAGTGGTAGATGTGGCTCTTAGGGACATGGTTTAGTGGTAGACTTGGCATTGCTAGGTTAACAGATGGACTTGATGATCTTAAAAGTCTTTTCCAACATAAATGATTCTATAATTTTGTCTTTTCATTGATTATTATAGTAAGCAACTGATCCAGAAACCTTCAGATTTGGTCAACATTATAATTATAGTGTATGTGACATGAAACTAGTAAAATTATGAGTTACAGTACGGGGACAATATTAGATATGGTCAAAATTACTATTGATATGTTTTTAGAAGACTTTGAATTTTGATAAACTCAGATACTGAAAACATAACTGATCCATGGACAGCAGATGAAGTTAAATTGTTTTATTTTCTCTCTCATATCTCTTTCTTATGTAAAATGCCTATGCATAAGCATTTTTATCCGAGACTAAAATACTTAAGTTACAGTTAAAAAATAATTTTTAACAGTTACGTGGTATGAATGACAAAATTTGACAAGTAAGAAATGGCAATATATTACACTAGTCATAGCTCCAATTCTTTGAAGGAAAATCCCCACATTTGCTGCATTGTCTTATCAAACAGCTTGTGCACTAGGGAATATTAAAGCAGCTGGAGATGTGTTGCATGGCTTTCATTAATAGGACTATTTCCTTTATTGTCAACAATTTCTATTATCATTTTTTCTCCCCATTTATAGTTAAAAGTGTAAAAGATTGCTACTAAGATGATTCAGAAGTCATTTGAATCATATAATCAAAGTCTAAGAATAGCATTTCCACTATAATTTGGAAAAAAAAAATCAAGCTAATACAGGCCCTAACACAGCAAGACAGAGTTTTCAGAAAGTATTTAGAAACATAGGTCTGAAAGGGAGCTCCTGGGTGTCAGAGCTAAAGCCAGTGTGATTGCAGTAATCATAGCTCAAAATCCCCCATTTTAAAATAGTTGTATTTTTTGTTGTATTGATTGTTTTTCTTTTCCTTCTTTCTTGTGGTTGCCAACCATATTTCTATTAGGACATGTTTAGTGATTATGAGACATTTAACTAATTTCTGATTCAAATGTTTCCACAGCCAATTTATACCCATCCTCCACTGAGCCAGTATTAACTTGTGGCTTAAACAGTATTTTTTTCTTTGTGGATGTTTATACCCTTGATGTGTTTGTAAAGAGGTATCATACTCCTTCTTTCTCTTTTTTTGCTATATTGCATATTATACAGACAGAGATTTTCACTGCCCAACTTCTAGCATAATAATAGTTCCTTGGTTAGTGTAAATATTTGTTCCATGCCCATACATTTCAAATCCATAGTAAGATACTTGTTATGCTGCAGTTCTAACTCCTGACAGTAGATTAGAAATACTATACTAGGCTGAACAAACTAGGGGTTTTTTTCTGTTTCATCTCCTAAGATCAGCTCCCTACTCACTTTATCATTGTCATTGCTCTTGTCAGTATCTTTTGTAGTTTGATGTTATCGGTCTTGAACATGAGGAAAAAGAAAGTATTCAGCATTTCAGAATATAATGAAAGCTGATTCCCATTTTTTCCAGAGAAAATTTTAACTGAAGTACCTTGGAATTTATTTTTATTCCAGTGATCCACACTGATAGCTCATTATCATTCCATGATCAGTTTGTATACTCAGGCTTTTTTCCTCCACAGCTGCCTTCAGTCAATAAGCTTGTGAAAAAGTTGTCTAGCTAGGAGGCATCTCCAGCGTGCAATTTATTCTCCCATGAATTTTCAAGACAGAAGGCAGGTTCTCCTCTCCTCTCCTCTCCCCTCCTCTCCTCTCCTCTCCTCTCCGATTTTCAGATGACTTAAGAGAAATGCAGTACAAGACCTTGCCCTTGCATCTGGCCTGATTTAAACATTTAAATAGGACAACATAGTTCAAGTTTCACATCTCTCTTCCTATGCAAAAAAAATTATCTCAAGCATTTCTGTTTTGTCCTGTTCTACTTTATTTTACCCTATCTGAAAGAGAATAGATAGCTTGACATGTACACACTGTCACTTTCATTATTTCAAGTTCTGTTCTCCAAAACCATTTATAGAAGGAGATTGTTTTAATAATATGGACACACAGGGATCAAGACAAGCTCAAGAAATAGGATTTAATTTGTAAACTAATGAGGATTTAAAGTTAGGTCTCCAGTGAAAAAAGGGAGTTTTTCTGACACCCCCTATTAATCTATATGTTCAACAGCAGCATCCCGTAAGTAACGTATTGTTGTGTAATGTGACGCTCCATGTGATGTTTGCTTTGTTGACTATAATATATATTTAAAAACTGAAAAGATGAGAGTTCAGGTTTCAAGTTGCTGAAAAATTATTAATGTGCCAAATGGGTTTAACAATCACAATTAAAATATAAATTCTACTACAAATCAATGATATATTTCTTAGGTTGGCACTATCATTAACTGCACCATCATATTCACCTACTAGGTTCATCATTCCACTGTTTTTTTTTTTCCTGTAACATCTCTTTTGACAATGACACTGCCATCACAGTAGGAAACACACTGTCATTCATAGATGCAAATGATTCAGGGCAGGAGGTCATAGTGATGAATAATACGAAATGCTAAAAGCATTCTATATTTAAATAGCAAACTAACTTATGAGGTCTACTTATATAATGTTTATTATTCCTGTAAAAGTTTTTTTTTAAAATTACCTTCTAGTTTCTGGAAAGAAAAATACGAGTTTTCAAGAACTAAAAGACATAATAAATATTTCTTCAAGTTGCTGCTCTTTTTTACCGCTTGGTTATGCAGCCTTGTTAATTTAATGCTGTAAAAGTCTCAGCACCTGAAAAAAAAGAAGTGTGCCACAAGAAGCAAGAGACACTAGATAACAAGTAGGTTTCTTAACCATAGGTGTTACACACTTTTTTCCTTTCTATAATCCAGTGTCATTTATTCTGACTTTGTTGTCTTTTTCACAATATATTACATTCAATTATATAAGGAAATCTATTATGTTATGTATATAAGTTTTGTGTTAGTAGTATATTCTGATGGAAGAATGAATGACTGCAAATGAGGATAATTCCCGATTAAACCCAGATTTTTTTGATACCTATGAATTTGATACAATAAAAAATACTTTATTTGTTGCCTTTGACCATCATCTAGTGTGATTGCAGCACTGAAAATCTTGTGTCATGAGTGACTCAAATCATTTCTTCAAATTCAGGGCAAGACTTGCGTATTCATCAGAATTTTTTCAAGAATACATATATAAAATATAAGATCATCAGTTACTGATTTGATTTTTTTATATGTTTATCTTATGCATCATGTTTACACACTCAATGAAAGATCTTTTGATACTTTGAGAACAGTTGTCTAAAATGTTTTCATTTTTTTCAATTTACACATATTTGTTATTATACTTTAAATTTAGCAACAACATATCATCTATTTTCTCTTGTCTTACACAATTTCCTGTAAAAGTTAAAAAGGTATAAGCATATGGAACTATAGAAAACTAAATTGCAACAATATACTTCTGATTTGGGGAAGGTCTTAATGGTCTTTGCATCTATTACACATCACAAATTGAGTGTAATAATTGATTTACTTCTGACTTTATGCAAAATTTACAATAGTTGGGAAAAAATCTTGTCTGTCAACGTATGTTTGACAGGTAGATTTAAGTTGGCAAATAGTGTTGTTGACATTCTCATGAATCATTACAGTTATCAAGAAAATTTAACTCATTGGCAGATACAGACGAGAAGCAAATAGATAATTTCAGGAGTACTTTAAAAAAAAATACGATATCCTTGAAAGACAGTTTACTGCTTTAGTTTGTATGTATTTCTTTATCGTATCAATACAACAGTCATATAATAGATTTTTTAAATTAGAAAAGTAATTAGAAGACCCAGACTTATGATTTTGCTTCAACAGCTGTGTACTTATGTAATACTACTTTCATATAAGACCCACTAACTTTTTTTTTCTCAGGCAAACATATTTCTAGTAGTTTGTCATTTTGATTAAGACAAAAAGTGCACAGAATTCATCTCCTTCCTAATAAAGGCTCAGTTAGCCTTTAGACATATTTTTCCTTAAATAAATTTAGGTTCCAGTCATTGATTCTCATTGTGCCTTTCTCTAAAACAGAAAGTCCTTTAGAATGTTCTTGGTTTATTTTGTTTTTCTGATGAAAAATATTACTAACTATTATCAAGTTGATTTTTTTTCTTAAATGAATTAATCTATTTCAGTAAGTCTTTTGATATATATTTTCTTCAGTGCTTGTATATCAGTTTTGTGCTTTTTAGCAGTCTTTCCTCTATTTTGGTATCTGATTAATGTAATCATAAAAATTAAATGAAAACTTTTACAAACAGAAAATCACTTGTCTCTCTGTCCACACTATTTTGCATAAAATAATTGTGAATGTTGTCTTTATTCTGATTTAAATCTTTTCCAGAATAATTCCATTATATGAATGCAACATTTATACATACATCTTCATTTCTTGCTCAAAGGCCATTTATTTGTTGTCTTTCTTTTTAATTGGCACCAGCTCATCAAATATTATGAGCACTGCATGACGGACCCATTCTTCAAATTCTTTAACATTCCAGTAGGCTTTTTATGATCTATACATTTTACCCACAATGATTAATTAAATATATTTAATTTACATAACATAGGCTTGTTGTTAACAGTGCTATTTACCTGTTATACCAGCTCACTAGGTGGCCTTCTTAAATTATATAATAATTACAATTTGTGAGGAAATATAACACATTTCCTTGTTCCAAATGTAACTGAAATCCTTCTGGGAATAAAACAAAGGGAAAAGCAGAAAAACTTCCAGTATCTGTAGGTAGTAATTTGTTGTTACATGTATTTGTTCAGGTTCTTTTGAGAAGTGGAGAATATAGCGCAATATACTTGCTTATGTTATTAAAAACTTTCAAAAAATCAATATCTTAATTGCTGCATGCTGATATCAAGATTTGGAAAGCTTAATCTTCCACATTTTTCATATTATCATTTAATTTATATTAGCAAAATTCTCCATTGCATTTGAAAACTAATTTTGAAATTTTACCATTTAAAATATTTATATGCATTCAACTTTTTAGTTAATAGAGTGTACAGAGAGTATACTACATTTATTACACAGAGACTAAAACCTTGCTTTATCCTGAAACATGCACATATCAGCAGAAATGGAACCTTCCCCATGATGCTATACATATGTAGGCTTAATCTCATCTGGAAGGCATAGAAAACAGGTGCCACTATAATAAGTCATCAATAAATCTGAGCAGGTAGACAGCATCAGATAAGAGGTTTTTTTCCTTTTGTTGAGCAAATAACACACTGTCATGGTGGAAAGATGTTTTCAGTTGGAGTGGAAAATAATGTATACTGTTGCAATGATAGGTGTGTTGGTTTAAACGATTGTTGTATCCAACCCTAATGAGTTTCAGAAAACTTCAAAAAAAGCTATTTTGGTTTGGAAATTGAGTCCAGAGGCTAAGATTTTCTCTACATGGCCAAGGTATATCAGTCCTGATGGTGTGACGGTGGGTCAGGATAAGGAACTAATAGGGTATTGATTTTGCATTGTACAAATTCTATTTTCTCAAATGTTTAAGGAGACATGTATACGTCACCGATGTGACCAGAAGCTGATGTTGTTATTTGTGTATATGGCTGCCTAAGGTTTGTGTTCATGTGAGCCTATAAGTATTTTTTAAAACTAAACTATCGTGTTCTCATTGTAAATACAAATTTAAGTTGTGGCATCTCAAGCACTGGAACCGTCATTTTGTAATGGGAAATAAAATTAAAAGACAATTAAGAAGTCAAATACTTGAGGAATTATCTGAGGGTTTAAGATAAATAAAAACCAAACTTATCTCTAACATAAACATTTAATTTGTTCAGAAATTCGGTTGATAGTTTTGGACAATTAGGATGTAGTGTCTTATTTTATTGCACTGCAATGACAGGACAAGGGGTGATGGCTTTAAATGAAAAGAGGATAGATTCAGATTGGACATTAGGAAGAAATTCTTCCCAGAGAGGGTGGTGAGGCACTGGAACAAGTTGCCCAGAGAAGTTGTGGATGTCTCATCACTTGAAGTGTTCAAGGCCAGGCTGGATGAGGCTTTGAGCAACCTAGTCTAGTGGAAGGTGTCCCTGCCCATGGCAGCGAGGGTGGAACTAAATGATATTTAAGGTTCCTTCCAACCCAAACCACTCTATGATTCTATGAAAAAATGCTATTACCTTAAGAAATATATAGAGGTACCATCTCGTCAATTCAGTACAAAAAATATTTATATGTCTCTATGACTTCTAGTGCCAGGGTAAAATTTGATATTCACTAAAATGCTTCTGATTGGAATGAAACTGAAGGTTTCATAAAAACATAGTTCCTTGAAATTTTTTCTACAATGATATTCTCTTATTTTATATTTTTGCTTATAATGGAATGAAACTAAATTGTCGTGAATTGTGAATACAAATTACACCATTAAAAAAAGTGCAGATAAAATTAATCTTCAAACTAAAAATGATGTTGTTATATTTTAGTGTTTGAGTATTATAACAGAATATAAATAGATATTTTCAAGTCTGACATGTTAGATATAAATTTTCTGAAATACTGTTATTAGATTCATTTATGCATTTGTAAATTTGCTACTTGTTATATTTTTCTTTTGAAATTTATATGTTTTGCTGTAAGTTGTCTTAGATAATCATCACAATTGTAGAAACTAATATTCAAACTCAAAAATTCTATTTTTTTTTTTTCAAGAATTTTCTTATCTAGCCACAAAAATGATCAGATAGAGGGAATAGCTCTCCTATGAGGAAAGAAGAGAAGGCTCTGGAGAGATCTTATTGCAGCTTTTCAGTACTTAAAGGGTGTTTGTAAGATAGATGAGGACAGACTTTTCACTGGAGCCTATAGCGATAGGAAAAGAGGTAGCGGTTTTAATACAAAAGAAGGTAGATCCAGAGTAGACACAAGAAAGAAATTATTTACAGTGAAGATGGAACTGCAACAAGTTGCCTGGAGAAGTGGTAGATGCCCCATCCCTGGAAAAATTCAAGGTCAGGTTGGACAAGGCTGTGAGCAACCTGATCTGGTGGAAGATGTCCCTAATCACTACAGGGAGGTTGGACTAGATGACTTTTCATGATTCAATGATTAAATATCTACAAAAAGAACATTTTCTGAAATTCTACTATTTATTTCTATTTTAGTGATGATAAAATTTTATTCAGGCCATCAATCTTTCTTGTCTTTAATGTAATTTAATGTTTATGTAGATAATTAAAATTAATTTTTTTCAAAGTAAAACTTAAAGGTATTTGAAATCTTTGCTTTTTGCCAGAAATGGGTTACTAACTTCTGGTCATTCTCTGGCTGAGCCATATTAAAACAAATAATCTAAATATCACTAGTGTCCTCTATGCATTTTAGAAAAAACGGCTAGTACTTTGTGTTTAAAAGTGCCAATAAACTAGTGTTTATAGAAGCTACAAGCTAAATTTTACAGTGCAAGAAAAATAATACTTCATTGTCAGGAATTAGGAGGCAAGCATTCAGTAATCCTGTATGTGGAAATCCTCATTCACTTACCTGTCTGTACTGTGGATTCTGTATTCCAAATTGAAAAAAAAAAAATTAAAAATCTTTATTTAGCAAGCTGTAGTGAAAATGTAAAACTATTATAAAATATTATATGTACATATGGCTATGTAGTCTATACTTAGTTATGTATGCATGTACATAACTAGAATATATTTGCTTATGACAAAAACCTCTTCAAGTAACATATCTAAGATACCAAAATAACATGATAATATAGGACTGAAAAGTATGGCAGAGCACCATACACTTTTAAAATAACTTTTACTGGCACAAAAAGAATAAGTATTTCATTATTTCTCATATCTCATTATATATGCATAAGCTTTAATTACTTCATTCCCTGAAATTCCATTTTAAGATCATTTTACCATCTTCATTTAAAAGTATTGTGGCAGTACAAAGCAATAGTTCACACAGAACTTGATATAATTCTGCTGTGCCATATTATTTTACTGTCAATAATCTCATCAAAAGGTATTTTCATGCACATTTATTGAAATATTGAACTATATACTATATAGGAAGGAATTAAAGTAACTTGTCTGGCAAGTATCTAATATTTCAATGAGAGGGATGAAAAACAATATTTATATTTTTTCACAATAAACATATTTTATACATCTAGGTGCCCACAAAAGCTGCTTGATCACTTCCCCTCCTCAAATAGACAGGGGAGAGAAAATATAACAAAAGGCTCATGGGTTGAGATAGGGACAGGGAGAGATCACTCACCAATTACCATCACAGGAAAAAACAGAATCAACTTAGGGAAATTACCTTAATATTTTGCCAATCAAATCAGAGTGGGACAATGAGAAATAAAATCAAAACTTAAAATACTTTCCTTCTACCCGTTCCTTCTTTCTGGGCTCAACTTCACTTCCAATTTCTCAACCTCCTCCTCGGCAGCTCAGGGGGAAGGGTAATGAGGATTGTGGTCAGTTCACACGTTACCTCTGCCACTCATTCCTCCTCAGTGGGAGAGCATTCCTCACACTCCTCTCCTGCCCCATTGTGGGATCCCTCCCACAGGAGACAATTTTTCATTAACTTCAACACAAATCCTTCTTATGGGCTGTAGTTCCTCATGAACTTCTCCAGCATAGGTCCTTTCCACATGTTCTTTCCAGGGGGTGCAGTCCTTCAGGAACAGGCTGCTCTGGCATGTGTCCATCACGGGGTCACAATTCCCATCAGTAAAAGTGCTCAAGCATGGGTTTTTGGCAGACTCATGGCCTCCTTCAGGCATCCACCTGCTTCAGCATGGGGTCCTTCATGGGGCTGCAGGTGGATCTCTGCTCTACTATTAACATCCATGGCTGTAGGGCACAGCCAGCCTCATTATGGTCTGCACCATGGGCTTCTGGGGAATCTCTGCTCTGGTGCTGAAGCACCTCCTCCCCTTCCTTCTCCACTGACCTCGGTGTCTGCAAAGTTTTCCCTCTCACATATTCTCTTTGCTCCCTCCATCTACAGTTCCACAGTTGGTTTTTTTTCCTCTTCTTAAACATGTTATCATAAAGGCATTGCCAACATTGCTGATTGGCTTGGCCTTGACCAGCAGGGGGTCCATCTTGGAAAGGTTACAATAAAATTTCATGTAATTTTAAATATGAATTAAAAATCTTGGCTAACAACTATCAATTGGATAGCAATGATTTAAAAAAAAAAAAAAAAGGAAAGAAGAGTTTTAGTGTTTTTATTATGAAAGGCCTTAACATGTATTTAAATGAAAAGACAGTTTTAACAGTTTCTGAAGATTTTTCCTAGCACAAGTATTCTCACATAATGTCCCAAGGTGCTAATCTGTTCTGTTTATCTTAATGCCATTTCTATTATTTCAGAAATTTGCCCTTGTCTTGAGATGAAAGTGCTAATGTGAACACCAGACTGGAGATTGAGTTTTTCAGCACATACCTGGTACTTTAAAATAATTCATCATTCTCAATTATGATGAATTCAAAACATACAGTTAGGTATAGGGAGAAGATCCCAACTGCCTGGAAATAAAATAGGCTGCCAGAATCAAAAGTTTGTATTGGACCTCTGATAGGACGTTTTTAGTTCAGTGATTGTCAAAACATAATTTGCCTCTCTGAAACACCCTTATAGCTCAGGGTTGTTGCAAAGTTATCCACTTTCTTTCTGTTTACATGAATTCTCCTATCAGCAGCTGGATTCATTTTCTTGACTTTTTAAATGATACATTATTGATTGGCTTAGGATGGAGACGGTTTAGCACATTACAATTACTGCTAAATGGGATCCTTTTTTCACTATCATCTGCAGTGCTGTCCTCATGCTGTCCTTTGCATGTCCAAAGTCATGGGCATGTCTTTCCTTTTTTCAAACTTTCTCTATTCTCCTTTGGATTAATCTGAATTAAAACTGTCATTTTTGTTTCATCATGTTACTGTGCATAGGTTCAAAGCTGATGAACAACATTAAACTCAGAAAATATTCTCCTTCATAATAGATTTTGAAATAGATTTTTGTAGAAGTATGTAGACATATTTTTAGAAAAAACCTAATTGGGATAATGAGTGCACGCAGAAAACTGGCAAAATTTTCACTTGTTTTTAGAAAGCTTTAATGTTGTTGAAATAATTAGGAATCTTTCTCTTTGTCTGTGATGAAGAGTGCCATCTTTCCTAATGAATGTCTAGCAAAATTTATGGGGTCTTAAATTTAAAAGAAATTTAAATTCAAACTATCAGATACAAGACACCTGGCAAGATTCTGTCAAAAGGTTTTAATAAATATCATGCATTATTGGTTCCTTCTAAATATGGTAGTTTTTACTTTTAAAAAGGACTGTACACAATGCAATCTAAAAGGCTGTGGTGCAAGCAGCGCTTGCATACCAGAAACTGAGAAACAAAGGTACTGTCATAATTTTTCTTCTTCTTATACCACTCCAATACAGCTCCAACATACAACAACGAGGAGTTGTGTAAGACATGTAATGCAGGAATCGTAATGCACCTGGAAAAATTAACAACAATATTAACAAATATAAAATATTGGGTATTTATAAAATAAAAATATAGTAGGAGAAACCTGGTCCAACTTCATGTTGTTGTGTACATCCTTTCATTTAATGAAAATGACGTCTATTCTACAACTACCGAGTTTTCTCCTACTGTGCTAAGACTGCTATGGATGTCCCCTACTCTCTGTTATAAATATTTTTTAAAAAATCTGCTTCAATATTTCCATGGTGTATGTATACCCTTTTCTGACATTAGTTTTTTCCTGCCTAATATTTACCTTTGTGTATTATAAACATCAATCATGTCCCTTCCAGCCTTTATTTTCCTAAGTTAAACAAACTAACCTCTATTTTGCAACCATAGTTCAATTTTCTGTTTCCTTGATCACAGCTGTGAATTCTGTGTTAACTTTTCCTATCTTATTTCTTCATTATAGAGGATATATACCAGCTGAGGTCTTGTTTGCTAACACTATCACTTACCCATTGCTTCTGGAGATGCTACTCTGCACATCCAAAATTAGACATTTTGTTTTTTAGTCACACTCTATAGTTGTCTCTTAAACATCCTACAGGACACTCTTTATGTCATATTCCTATTCTGCCTTTTCATTGACAGACGAGAATAGTCTTTTAGAAGTGCTTATTTCTGTTAACTCTAGAAGAAGTCTGGGTGGACCAAGGTCCCGTCTATCTTCACATAAGTAGCTGAAGTGCCCACTGATTCTCGACTACTTCTGCATAGATTGTACATGGAGAAGGCAACTAAATTCATTGTCCCAGAAATAAACTTGGCAGGCAGGTCAATAAAACCATTTGAGAAAGATAAGGCAGGTGTATCATATACTCTAGTGTGTTGTATAAGTTGCGTACTCTACAAGTAATGACTCCAGGAGACAGCCGTACAGTAGAGGAGCTGTCTACTGAACAGTGATGGCTGTGGAAAAAACATTGCAGGAGATGACCCCTCCAAAAAATGCTGCTACACAGGAAAAATGCAAAATTAGCCCTCTGACTATTACCCTCTATTGGTAATGTAGGTGGGCAGTGATGAGCTTGAGGAGAGTAAGCCAAAAGATATCAAAAGAGACTTCAGGGCACTGGGGCGAATAGTTGCAGGATCGGGGGTACAGGTAGTGTTCTCCTCAATCCCTTTAGCAGCAGTGAAGAATACTGAGAGGAACAAGAAAGCGTGTCTGATCAACGCATGGCTCAGAGGCTTGTGTGAGTAGTTGAGCTTTGGGTTCCTTGAACATGGGGAAGTTTATATAGTACCAGGCTGGCTGGTGACAGATGCAGTGCAACTGTCTCCAAGGGGAAAGGGATCCTAGCCCATGAATTGACTGGGCTCATCAACAGGGCTTTAACCTAGGTTGGAGGGAGGCAAAACCAGCAGGGACACCAAGAGATGCCCAGAGCTTGGAGAAAAATCGCTGCTCACCAAGAGAACACCTGGCAGGCAAAACAAGGAAATTCTAAATACTCCAGTCTGCAAGCCACCCCCATCAGGAGCCCAGCTTATATGCCTCTATGCGAACGCACGGAGCATGGGGAATAAGCAGGAGGAGCTAGAGGTGTGTGCACGCATGAAGCGCTATGACCTCATTGGTATTGTGGAGACATGGTGGGATGGCTCCTATGACTGGAGTATCAGAATGGAAGGGTACAGGCTCCTTAGGAAGGACAGGCAGGAGAAACATGGAGGGGGGGGTGGCTCTCTATGTCAGTGACCAGCTGGAGTGTGTGAAACTCCACCTGGGGAGGGATGAGGAGCTTACCAAGAGCTTATGGGTCAGGATTAAAGGGAGGGCAGGGAGAGGGAAGACAGTAGTAGGAGTTTGCTACAGGTCACCTGGCCAGGATGAGTGAGTGGATGAGGCCCTCTACAGGCAGATAACAGCAGCCTCACAGTCACAAACCCTGGTCCTCATGGGCTACTTCAACCACCTCAATATCTGTTGGAGGGACAACAGGGCAGGGCACAAGCAAGCCAGGAGGTTCCTGGAATGTATTGATGACAACTTCCTTATCCAAGTGATAGAGGAGCCGAAAAGGTGGGGTGCCATGCTGGATCTTGTTCTCACCAACAAGGAGGGGCTGGTGGCAAATGTGAAGCTCAAGGACGGTCTTGGCTGCAGTGACCATGAAATGGTGGAGTTTGAGATCGTTATGGAGGCAAGGAGGGCACGCAGCAAGCTTACTACCCTGGACTTCAGGAGAGCAGATTTTAGCCTCTTCAGGGAACTGGTTGGAAAGGTTCCATGGGAAGAAGCCCTGGAGGGAAGAGGGATCCAAGAAAGCTGGCAAGTATTCAAGGGCCACCTCCTCCAAGCTCAGGAGCTATGAGTCCCAATGAAGAGGAAGTCAGGTAAAAGTGCCTGGAGGCCTGCGTGGATGAACAAACAGCGCCTGGACAAAGTAAAGCAAAAAAAAAAAAAAAAAAGCCGCCTACAGTGGGTGGAAGCAAGGACAGGTAGTCTGGGACGATGACAGGGAAGTTGTCTGAGAGGTCAGAGATCAGGTTAGGAAAGCCAAAGCCCTGACAGAATTAAACCTGGCCAGGGACATCAAGGCCAACAGGAAGGGCTTCTATAGATACATTGGGGATAAAAAGGTCAGGGAAAATGTAGGCCCTCTGTGGAAGGAAATGGGAGAGCTGGTTTACCAGGACATGGACAAGGCTGAGGTACTCAATGCTTTTTTGCCTCAGTCTTCACTGTCAAGGGTGCAAGCCGTGCCCGCAGAGTCATGGAAGACAAGGGCAAGAACTGGGAGAATGGAGAGACATCCATGGTCAGTGAGGATCATGTTCAAGAATACCTCAGGAAAATGAAGGTGCACAAGTCCATGGGACCTAATGGAATACATCCACGGGTCCTGAAAAAACTGGCGGATGAGGCTGCGAAACTTCTATCCGTCATATTCAAAGAGTTGTGGCAGACTGGTGAAGTTCCCGCTGACTGGAAAAGGGGAAACATAACCCCCGTCTTTAAAAAGGGAAAAAAAGGAGGACTCGGGAAACTACAGGCCAGTCAGTCTCACCTCCGTGCCTGGCAAAATCATTGAGCAGATCCTCCTGGAAATCATGCTGAGGTACATGGAGAACGAGGAGGTGACTGATGACAGTCAACATGGCTTCATCAAGGGTAGATCATGCCTGACAAATCTGGTGGCCTTCTATGAAGGGGTCATGACCTTGGTGGATAGACGACAGCCAACGGACGTCTTCTACCTGGTCTTGTGTAAAGTCTTCGATACCATCCCACATGACATCCTTGCCTCTAAACTGGAGAGGGATGGATTTGACAGATGGAGCACTCAATGGATAAAGAACTGGCTGGCTGATTGCATTCAGAGTGTTGTGGTCCGTGGGTCAATGCCTGAGTGGAGACCAGTGACGAGCGGCGTTCCACAGGGGCTGATGTTGGGACCAGTCCTGTTTAACATATTCGTCAGTGACATGGTTGATGGCATTGAGTACACCCTCAGCAAGTCTGTTGATGACAGCAAGCTGTGTGTTGTGGTCAACACGCTCATGCTGGAAGGAAGGGATACCATCCAGAGGGACCTGGACAGGTTGGAGAGGTGGACCTCTGCCAACCTCATGAAGTTCAACAAGGCCAAGTGCAAGGTCCTGTACCTGGATCGGGGCAATCCCAACTACAAATACAGGCTGGCTAGAGAATGGATCAAGAGCAGCCCAGAGGAGGAGGACTTGTGGGTACTGGTGGATGAGAAGCTGAACATGAGCCGGCAATGTGTGCTGCCAGCCCAGAAAGCCAACAATATCCTGGGCTGTATCAGGAAATGTGTGGCCAGCAGGCTGAGGGAGTTGATTCTCCCCCTCTACTCTGCTCTCGTGAGACCCTCACCTGGAGTACTGTGTCCAGCTGCGGAGCCCTCAGAGTAAGAAGGATATCGACCAGTTGGAACGAGTCCAGAGGAGGGCCACGAAGATGATCAGAGGGCTGGAGCACCTCTCCTGTGAAGACAGGCTGAGAGAGTTGGGCTTGTTCAGCCTGGAGAAGAAAAGGCTCTAGGAAGACCTTACTGCAGCCTTCCAGTACCTGAAGGGGGGCTACAAGGAAGCTGGTGGGGGTACTTTTTACAATGGCCTGTAGTGACAGGACAAGGGGCAATGGGTTTAAATTGAAAGCAGGGAGATTTAGATTGGATACCAGGAAGAAGTTGTTCATGGAGAAGGTGGTGAAGCACTGGAACAGGTTGCCCAGAGAAGCTGCGGATGCCCCATCCCTGGCTGTCTTCAAGGACAGGCTGGATGAGGCTTTGAGCAACCTGGTCTAGTGGAGGGTGTCCCTGCCCAAATCACCTTTATCTGTGATGGAGCCTTGCTTTCCTGGAGAGAGAGCTAAATACCTACCTGCTGATAGGAAGTAGTAAAACAATTCCTTATTTTTGCTTGTGTGAACCACTTTAGCTTTACCTATTAGACTGTCAAACCACGGGTTTTCACACTTTTCTCTTTCTGTGTCTCTCCCCCATCCCCCTGTGGGGGGAGTGAGTGAGTGGTTACTTGAGGCTTGATTGTCACCAAAGTTAAACCACAACACCATTTTGAAGTTTTTGTGTTTCAGGTTGGCGATCAGTGTAATTTATTTTCCATAACAGCAGAATGGACACAGAATAATTTTGACATTTTTATTATCCTATAAATGCAATCACATAATTACTTTATAATACTTCATATTAATTGGGCAACCTTTGAGTTTTCATAATGTATCTGAAAATGTGTTGCAAAACATTGAAAATAACATCTCCAAGATGGCTATTGAAGTGTTTACCTGTGTTAAGTTACAGCAATACTGCCAACTATGGTAGGGTACTAGTACAACCTGAAGTAGAGTATTAACAACACAAGATGATTTATCAAATGCTAGATACGTATGATAGAACTGAGAACAGAACATGTATAATTAACTTACAGAACAAAATAAAACTTTAAAATATTATTTACTTATAGTTTTCCTATATTTTGGCTTTTGAGTTGGGGGTTTTATTGTTTGGTTGGTTTGTTTTTTCTCCCAATATATTTCATTTTGCTATATTCTCTTTTTATCATTCCAAGCTTTTGAAATACTTTGACATTAAAGAAAATTGGATACCTCTATAGTTTAGTTACTGAGACCCTTAGTGGCAAAGGGTGAGTCAGTATCACAGGGTTTGTAAAAAAGAAAATCTTAATTGCATCATTACTTGGAATACAGAAACTGCTTCAGGAATAAGGAGGATGGGAAAGAGAGATTCTGGGAAGGCCTTGAATCCAACCAATTTTCTATTCTTGATAAAAATGTTGGAAGTGGAATAATGGTTCAAAAAAATTGTTCTTAATCCTTTTAAATATAGAAACCAAGGGTTAAAAGTGTGAAACTAAAAATTGAGGTTGCTAAGCCACAAACTTATGCAAAATTGAAAAATACACAATTCATCAGAACAAAAGCTTGAATAAAACACCCACAATTAGAAGGCACTAACAGCTTTCAGGGTTTTGAATTTTCCAAGAAATATTTCAGATAGCAGACCACTCTGTCCATACCTTAAGTAGCTTTTTCCTTTTTGTGTCTCTATTCCTTTGATTTTTAACAGTGGCTAAATTTAATCTTTAGGATAAAGCAAGTTTTCATTCTTGGATCAATAATAAATGTACTGACCTGACTATGCAGAGGAATAATGTTAAGTATCGGGTCAGAGAATCTTCTTGCACTTGAGATATGCTAGAAATAGAGTTAGCACTGTTATTAGAGGTCTGATATACTGCAGTTTAGTGTGTGTAAATACAGGGAAAGATTAAGTCTGAGAATTGACTTTGGCATAAGAAACCTTTATCTTGTTCCTGGTGTGTTTTATTTTAACTTTTTATTCAGGCGTCTCACTAACTGATCTGAATGACATTGTTGCTTAACTTCATTGGCATTTTATTTGCATTAGCATTAGAATCCCTGACAGTGATGACGTGCGTAACTCATTTGTTCTGTCAGTTTCTTCCCTTGGACTCTACTTCACAAGCTGACATCTTCGCTTATTTTCATTTCTATCCATGTTTTAAGTAGAGATTAGTAAAACCTTGTTATATGAGCCTAAATTTAAAATGTAGATTGGAACAATTAGGATAGGTTGTTGGTTTTTTTCAACCCCTACTGGCTGACCTAAAAAGAAAGAGAAATTTTATGAAGCTCAGAGGACAAAACTATGAGGTTTTTGAAGATGAAAAGATGAAGTTTTGGGATTCTATTTCAAGAACTGTTAGCGTTGTCTACAGGCTACACATTTAATACCGTGTCTTTAGACTAATAAGAATTTTGGACTTTGCTGCCATCAGACACTTGAGTTGCTATTCATTCTTTGCAATTCAGTATTACCTGTGCTGAAACAACAAATCTCACATCAACCAGTAAAATCATACAATATAGAATCACCTTAGAAAACCTGAGCAGGAGTTGAAAAGAGAGGCATTAAAAGGCTTTACAGGTATCCCCCTTATATCTCTCCAACCATATCTGCTTAGATAAAGGCTCCCATTGTCTTCGCTCTTTCTGTTTTTCCTTGTCTACTGCCTCTAATTCCCTTCTGTTTTTTCATTCAGGAAATATAATAGTCTAGCAGTAGCTTTCAAGACCACATAAGCTGTTAGAACTAAATGTGATGAAAGTGTTGCCAGATGCTCAGCTACCCTCCTAATTTTACCTCCAGAACAATAAAAGAAGTAGGGAAACATTGGTGTGTGATAGTTAAAAATAATATCCAGTATTTAAAAATATGTCATCTGTAAAGCTAACAGCGTATAACTGTAACTGATTTCTATCGTGCAATGCAACATTTAAAAAACATATTAAAAATATATTGAAAATATTTTACATCTAAACAATATATAAATGCACAGAACATTCTACAGAGGGAGATGGAAATCCTTTCAAGTAGATGAAGGCAAAGAAAGAGGGAAAGGGGAGAGGAGGGATCTTTTCATATTATGAAGATTTTACCAGTCTTTTTTCCTTAGTCTTCCATAGTTTAAGTGTAAAGAATTAATATGACATAAATATAAGGGGAATGATTTTCAGAAGAAGCCTCATACTTTCAGATTCTTTTTGCCCAACTCTTCTCTGTTGCTTTTATGTTTCTGGTCCACTATTTTTTATCCTCAGCTAGAGAACATTTCATAGGAACTTATAGTAGAAGCTGGAAGCATGTAAGAATGCACAGATCTATGTCAATATAAATTTCCTTCCTTTTAAGCTACAACCTTCCACCATCACCCAAAGCCTGGTTTACTTTTACTGATCAATGTCATCAGTGAATAAAAGAGATAATAAAAAATAATCACATGATATCTTCTACCAGCAATGAAGGTAGAATGGCTAATACCATTTGGTGGGCAACAGCATGACACTTGAGTGCTCACACTAAATGCAGAAGAAATTATTCAGTGATCTGAGTTTCCATGAGTTTACTTAATTATTGCCATTTTGTGTCTCAACAACAGCACAGCCTCTACCAATTCCTTACTTTTTGTACTGTACATTCAAATGCACAGTGCACATTTCATAGGAAATAGCTTTGGAAGTTTCATAAATAATTCTCTTTGCAATGTTATTCTGCATCTTTCGCACCAAGAACAAGATAAGCTCAGGCTGCTGAAAAACAGCTCAGGGTTAGGGAAGGGGAAGAGGAAGAGGAAGAAGGGAAAGGGGAAAAAGAAGGGGAAGATTGTAAAGCTGAAAGGCTAAGTCGCGGTAAGGTTGCAGTCATAATATCAATAAGCATTAATCAGTCCATATTTCATGTCCAAGAGAAAAAATAAAGACATAATCTTGCTAAAATAAGTATTCTTAAGCAGAAGACCTGGGAAATGACAGGCCAGTCAGTCTCACCTCTGTGCTCAGCAAGATAATCCTAGAAACCATGCTAAGGCACATGGAAACAAAAAGGTGATTTGGGACAGCCAACATGGCTTCACTGAAGGAAAATACGGCCAGAAAAAATTTGGTGGCCTTCTATGACAGAGTTACAGTGTTGGTGGATAAGGGGAGAGCAACTGACATCGTCTGCCCGGACTTGTTCAAAGCACTAGTCACTGTCCCGTATGACATTCTTGTCTCTAAATTGGAGAGGCATGTATTTGATGGATGGACCACTTGGTCAACAAGGAATTAGCTGGGTGGTCGCACTCACAGAGTTGTGTTCAACAGCTCGATGTCCAAGTCAAGACCAGTGGCGAGTGGTGCTCCTCAGGGGTCGGTACAGGGATCAATGTGGCTCAGCATCTTTGTCAGCAACTTGAACAGTGGGATTGAGGGCACCCTCAGTGAGTTTACTGATGACAACAAGCTATGAGGTGCACCTGACACACTGGAGGAAAGGGATATCATCCAGAGAGACCTTGACATACTTGAAGGGTGGCCCTGTGTGAACCTCTTGAAGTTCACAAGGCCAAGTACAAGGTCCTGCACATGAGTCAGGGCAATCCCAAACACAAATATGGGATGGGCGTAAGTTTAAGGAGATATACTTGAGGGTGTTCGTTGATAAGGTGCTCAACATGAGCCAGTAATCTGTGCTTGCAGCCCAGAAATGCAACTGTATCCTGGGCTGTTTCCAGGGAAGTGTGGCCAGCAGGTCAAGGGAGGTGATTCTCCCCCTCTACTCTGCTCACAAGACCCCATCTGCAGTATTGCATCCAAATCTGGGGTCCCCAAGATGAGAAGGACAAGGACCTGTTTGTTGGAGGAAGTCCAGAGGAGGGCCTAAAAGAAGATCAGGAGTCTGGAACACCTCTCCTATGAAGAAAGGCTGAGAAAATTGGGCTTGTTCAGCCTGGAAAAGAAAAGGCTCTAGGAAGACCTTACTGCAGCTTTCCAGTACCTGAAGGGGACCTACAAGGAAGCTTGCGGGGGTACTTTTTACAATGGCCTGTAGTGACAAGACAAGGGGTAATGGTTTTCAATTGAAAGAGGGTAGGTTTAGATTGGATATCAGGAAGAAGTTCTTCACAGAGAGAGTGGTGAAACACTGGAATGGGTTGCCCAGAGAAGTTGTGGATGCCACATCCCTGGAAGTGTTCAAGGCCAGGCTGGATAAGGCTTTGAGCATCAACCTGATGTAGTGGAAGGTGTTTCTGCCCATGGCAGGGGGGTTGGAACTAGATGATCTTTAAGGTTCTGTCCAATCCAAACTTTTCTATGATTTGATGAGAAATAGCAAAAAATAAAATTTGCATGATTAAACACAGATTGAGATGAAGGTTATATTACACTTTTTTTAGGCTTCTCAGCTAAAGCTATACGTGAAAGTGATACTTCCTCTAAAGGTATGAATCACTGTGTACATAGAAGCCATCTAGAAGGCTCATTTCAGCCTTCTTCCTGAAGAAGGTGTTGATGTCAGTCTCAGAATAAAAGATTCACAGGATCCTAATTATCTGTTCCCAAACTGTAGTCAGCAATAAGCAACCATGTTATTTCCCACCTTCTACATAAAACCATGTAAAATCTAAAATGTAGCAATTAATTGGTGTTGAAAGGTTAGCAATGAACTATAAAAATTTGGAGTGCTCACAGTGATTTATTGATTCAAAACTTTCAACCGCAGCCAAAGACATTGTAAAGCAACTCCTTTGTTGTAACTGAACTGTGCTGTATTTTGTGTGTGCCCAATGGAATGAACCAATTAGAAATGAATTTTAAGATACATATGGATATATTCTGGATTTTTAACTCTCATAATGACCTACAAAGTGTATGCAGTGAAATAATATAGTAAAATTTAAGGCAAAATAAAAAAATTAAAGGTAACAGATAAACTGCTGTATCTTCTACCATGGTAAACAGATTTGAAATATAAAGAAAGGTATTCAAGGAAGACAGTTATTATGTTTGATTCAAATAAAAATGGATAAGACTAAAATATATCATCAGATTATAAAAGGAAAGCAACCTAACAGGACTGTATAAATATTTTTTTTTTTTTAGTTTAGAATTAATTTTTGTAGAAACAGTAAATCACAGAACTACTCTAAAGGAGACATTGTGCTAATTGAAGAAAAACATGATTTTTAGCACACTATGTGGTGAAATCATCCATCTCACTCAGTTGTGTTACAGACACAAATCAAGAGATTCCATTGTATGCATCTTTTCTAAAAATACAATGATGAGAATACTACGACCTGAGATTATGGGTGGAAATTAGACACTCTCTCTTCTTTCCCTTTATCTTTCTAATGGTGAGCCTTTACTTGTGTAGATAATTGGTGATTAACAAGAATTAGACTTTCTCTGGAGAATTGTTGGATGGCCACAGGGTTTTAAACTGTGGTATTATACAAAGTGTAAATACAAAAGCTAACATTGTGCCTGCTTTTGGCTCTGTAAAAGGGACAAAATTCCAACCTGAAGTTTGGATAATGATAATTGTTAAAGGTTGTAATGTTCATTTAAAGCAAAATCTGTTACCATTCTCCGATAGGAGGAAAATTACCTCTCAGCTGTAATGGGAATATTTGTAAATAGCTATCATTCTCTTAGTCTATGAACCAAATTGCATGATGGACACTAACAGCATCAGTAGTACTACAAAAATTATACACTCCAGTAAATTCAAGAACAATTTCTGTCCTTGCTTTTACATCATTTCCCAGCCAATATCTGAAACTTCTATTTGCTTTCCCAATAGTTGCATTGAGTAAGGTCCATTTACATCGTAGCATCAAGTATATATAATTTTTTTTCTGTCATAGTATATTTGAAGATCTTGTAATTTGATAGTCAGTGGCATACAGATTACCTCACTGAAGCAAGGTGGGACTCTTTGTAGATGATGTCATTATACCATCTATTACCTACCTTAGAATTTTCCCCTAAGAGTAAAACCAGGATAATTTCTCCATCATTTTCCATCTAGTGAGAAGATTCATAATTGTATCCAGTTTCAGAAAAATTGTATGGCATGTACAAACAAGAAGACAATGATTGTTTGACAAATATCTGCAAATACCACTCAAGAAGTGTTCTGAAGAAAGATTCCTCATTTAAATAAAGTAAACTTTTCCAGATGTGGGAGACAAAGAAAAAACTTTTACCATGCTGCAGAACAAGGTGTATTATTGCCTCTCAGCTATAACAAATACTTACCTCAATAAAGTATAGCTATCTTATCTATTTAGATAGATGCCATGAAGTCTTGATGCAATTCTACTTTTTCAGTTAACCAGCAGTGTTCATCAGTGCAACTAGGTTACTTGGAACTGATATTTTCACTATATTCTTTGGCTTTCACTTTGGTCATTCAACAAAAATTCTGTCAAAATGGGTTAGCTTTTACAACCATGGAAGAGTGATTTGTTTTAAAAGAAAATTAAAGGAAATTCATTACTTTATCAGACTACACTTTTTGCACCCACCACACTCCTAATCCTTAGGCATAAATAAGAAGTTAGACTAAGCAACACAAATTAAAAGTAAATATATGAAAATGCTACCGATTTCTTTAGTCTTAACCACCATATCTTATGTAAAAAAAGTAAATTTATAATGCTAAGTGTATGGTCAGTCACAACCAGAAAGAGATCAAAGAACAATAAAGTGTAAATGACATACAGCACGTAATGTGCCCCAAAGGTCTGTGCCCCAAAAGCCAAGATTCATAGTCTTCTTTTATCTCCTGATAATGCTAAAGACCATAAATTTGGATTCTAAAGTAAGATACTAAAGAATAAAAATACTGACTATGAGGCTAGAAACTGATATTTCATTTTGCAAAACTTTAATAGAATATTTACATTTCAGTGTTTGAAGTCATTGCAAAGATATTTTCATCTGGATTATTTAAATACAGTGGGAATAAAGAAACTGAAGAAACTGTAACTGTTAGTAAGTTCTCTAAGTAGCTAAGAAAGATTCTGACATCTGCTAGAGTTGGCGGTAGAGTGTTTTGATTTAGGAGTGTTAATAACTCTGCTTTGATTTCTATGTTTACACAATTTAAATATTTTGAATGTAGAGTTCAAGCTGTATGTCTTCAAAGACAACTAAAGTTATATGGCTGACACCTAAACCATGCTTCAAAAACTTAAAGGTAACATCTTGCTTTTGCCTTATTAGATACCTGGAAGCACCAATATTTTAAATCCAGCAAATATAACCTACTTTAAAAAAAAAAAAAAAACTTATAAAAGCAACACGTTCATTTTGTTCCTCATTTACTTTTTTAAAAGTTATATTTTAAAGTGAAAGTTTTCAAGTTTTCATCCTATGTCCAATACTAGAAGTCAAAAATGGTATAACATTTAACACTCTTGTGACTTACTTATTGAAATCTTCTGAACAGAGACTTTCTGAAATCTGTCCTGTGTGGGTGGTTCATTTGGGATCCGCTCAGCCAAAGTACAGCTGTAATTGTATAAAGTTTGATGGGACATCAATGATCTGCATCATCCTCAAACCACCCATTGCTGTTTTAATTGTTTTGGCAGGATTTTTAAGCTAATTAACACCATGTGTCTACAAAATTTAAGTCTTCTGAAACTACCCCATACAATTTTCTGTTATGTCCACATCACAATTTATGTTTTACTGATACCAAATGGAAAAAATTGCAAATTATTTTAAAGATAAAGAAGAATCAATTTGCATATTTTCTTCTTTCATGTTCTCCTGCCTTAATTCAGTTGAGCTAATTAATCATATAATTATTGACTGTGAAGTATTTTGCAGTTTTAACATGCGTTCTATTAGTAATCATGTTTAGAAAACCGTTAACAACATATTTTAAGAAAGAGTGAGGACTCTCAGGAATTTTATAGAGAATGAAAGAGAAAAATATACCCCCAGCTATAAATTAGTATTGTTAACAAGTGTGGGGGAAAGACAGCTGAAAATTTCATGTTCACCTGAACTAATGCAAATACTACATGCTTTTTTTTTTTTTTAAATGCCTCCTTCAGATATTTGGCTGACATTGTTTGGAATGGTTTTTGTGAAAGCCTGTCTCTCAAGTTCTTAGTGATGCGTGCATAAGTCAACATGTGCTTGGCCACATCCAGAGTAGAAGTTGCTGTTACTTCATGAAGAATCTTTCACTTTTGCCTTTTAAGACAATTTTCTTTCTTTAAGAGTGATTTTAGATGACATAACAAATACATCAAGAGTTAGAACTATATTATTACCAAACATTTTGTATTTTTTGAGTAATTTGTATTTTTAGGTTCAAAAGCTGTTTCTTAATACTAGTGTTAATGTTAACATTAAATTTAACAAAATTCATTGATAAAAAAAAAAGGCTTTTGTTCTGTATTTTTTTCCTACATTATTTTTGACTACACTTCTAGTCAATTGTCATTTTTATTGCAGCATTTCCTTCATGCTCCAGCTATGCTTTCTGTCTTACGTAATTCCTTTTAAAAGCAGTAATGCTTTATAGAAAATATTTTGCATTCATTTTCAGTAATTGTTGGTGCTTTTCCCTTTTCACATTACATCTCCCTCAGCATGCTTAGGCAAATGGTGGAGATTAATACTACAAAACCTAAGCAAATGGATCCATCCCAGATTGGAGCATCCAAATGAAACAAAGCCTATTTAGGTTCACTACAAAGGAATCATTTTATATCTTCAACACCTTATCCTTGACATAGCTAGGGAGCAAGACATGGTCTTTTTCCTTCTCATGGTAACAAAATCCTAGTATACTCTATAATTGGATAGGTGAGGAAAAAGGTTTGTCTGGATCTTCAGTTCATAGAATATTTGCATAGTACAAGTAAGATCTTCAGCCTTATTATTTTTCTTCGCTGAACATCACTTGCCATCTGCTGGCTGAATCACAGTTCAAGTGGTTTTGAAAACAATTTCATTATTCTTGTTTAACTTCCTAATTTGAATGTATTTAATTTCAAAGAAGTCAACATATCTTGCCATTATATATATTTGAATTTTATCTTTATTTATATTCTGAGCAACTATCAGAAGATTGACCACTAATTTCAATGGTCACAGAAGAGACAGAATTTCTCCCATTCCAGATATTATCAAGATGAGTGGTGCCTCAGTGTCTTCTGATACAAAGAAATTCTTAAAAATTTAGTAGGTTTTGAACAGTCTTCGGGGGGAAAAAAAAACAACACACAAAATAGGCTGAATATAAATAATATCTATATAAACCACAGAGAAAAATGGTGTAGTGTATGCTACTATTGTAAAATTTTATTTGATTGCAGAAAAAAGGTAATTGGAAAGTAAATTCAAACCTTTGTATAAAAGTATACATCTGACATGAGCATGTAAGGTAAGTAAAAATTGCACATGGGTCAGGGCAATCCCAAGCACAAATACAGGCTGGGTAGAGAATGGCTTGAGGACAGCCTTGAGGAGAAGGGTTTGGGGGTACAGGTGGATGAAAAGCTGAACATGAGTCAGCAGTTTTGCACTGGCAGCCCAGAAAGCCAACTGTATCCTAGGCTGTATCAGGAGAAGCATGGCCAGCAGGTTGAGGGAGGGGATTCTCCCCATCTACTCTGCTCTTGTGAGACCCCACCTGGAGTATTGCATCCAGCTGTGGAGCCCTCAACATAGGAAGGATATAGACCGGTTGGAGCAAGTCCAGAGGAGGCCATAAAGATGATCAGAGGGCTGGAGCACCTCTCCTATGAAGAAAGGCTGAGAGAGTTGGGCTTGTTCATCAAGGAGAAGAGAAGGCTCTGGGAAGACCTCTTGGCAGCTTTCCAGTACCTAGAGAGGAACTACGAGAATGCTGGAGCAGGACTTATTCAAAGGGCCTGTAGTGACAGGACAAGGGGTAATGGGTTTAAAGTAAAAGTGGGTAGATTCAGATTGGATATCAGGAAGAAATTCTTCACCGTGAGAGCGGCAAGGCACAAGAACATGTTGTCCAGAGAAGCTGTGGATGTTCCCTTCCTGGAAGTCTTCAAGGCCAGGCTGGATGCGGCTTTGAGCATCAACCTGACCTAGTAGAAGGTGACCCTGCCTATGGCTGGGGGGTTGGAACCATTAACTTTTAAGGTCCCTTCCAACCTCCTACGAAAATACAATTGTCGGGAAAAGAAAATCTAGGTGTATTAAGTGTTAAATTCCTTCTTACTGAAGTCAACAGGCTAAATTCAATTGAAATCAAGGTGACTCAGGAGGATGCAAATTATCATAGACACAATCCATAAGAGAGATCCAGACATGTTTTAAACTGGAACTCAGGAAAGAAATGGTAGTGAATTAAAAGCCAGGTGAAATGATCAGTGAGAGATATTAAGCCCAAAATACTGGTAAATACAAAATTTTATCCAATATAAACATTAGAAAAATAGGTTACAACACTCTATAGGTTTTGTACAGGTTGGTAATCTTTGTCATAGTATCATTAACAGAATGTTTCTGATGAATGAATATTCCCAGCAACAAATCAATCTAATGAAGGGTACTCATTCTTCCTCAACTGAATCTTACTATTTGAATAATTGTACATATTACTTGACAGTCCAGACTTTGACAAATGGTAGTATGATAGGCCCAAATGGTATACTTATAAATGCAAACCAGAGATTTTTAAGATTAAATTGATACTTTTCAGGAAGTAATGGTGGGACAAAGCAGTACATCTAGTCATAATAATCAATATGACTGGTTTTTTTGATCCTTTTGAATTAAATCTGATTGAGCAGAAAACATGTTTGGTTTTTTGAGTTTTATTTTTAATAGAAATGAAAACGTTAAAAGCATTTTTTGCATTAATGGATATATTCCACTCAATGAGCTAGGAAATTTTATCTTGTACAAGAAAAGTAAAGGAAAATTGATACTAGATTCAGAAACCTATTGGTGGTTGCTTTGTGATTCAGTTATATATGTTTAAGTACTCACCCAGAAAGTAGGACATGTAATTGTTTTTTTTTTTTCCTTTTTTTAATCTGAGATTTTAAAATCGTCTTCCTTTCCAAAAGTACTTCATATACCCATTTTGGATTACCTTGGGGATAAATTCTGATGTGTTTAATTGAATATAAACATTTTAATATTTACTGGACAAGATGAAATACAGTCATTCAAACCCTTGTTTTATTTTCTAGTTCAGTGGTTAATTAAGAATTACCTGTATAGCAGAACAGCTGCTCAAGGTCAGCACCCCCCACAAATACATGAATACACACACAAAACATAATAATAAATGTAGGAATTTATATGCTATATGTAATCTTAATAGTCAAACAATATTGAACTACTGAGCTGCAGACAGTTCTCAAGCAGTTAAAACACAACTGTGCTGGAGCAACATGTAATCATCAATTAAGCTTGTTTTCTCAGGAGGTTCTTAGACTGTCTGAATGCTTAGTCGTGGGAAACAGCAAATTCACAGGCACTTCTGAGATTGATAAAGCTTTGTTTCAGCAGGAATGAGCTTTATACACACTCTGGCTAATATTTTAGTGTCTGTAAACTCTTCTCACTTTTTTTCATAATTCTCCAAGAAGCATTGTTTTCCTCTATCTAAAGTTTTATACTTAGCTTACAGAGAAAGGTTAGGCATATCAGATGATAGCACCAGAAACTATGTTCTCCTTTCCTAGAAATTTTTCTTATGTTGCATCCTTCAACTATCATGACCAGTAATACTAATACTAGTATAGTATACCTAAGGCCTACTTACTATTAACACATGACTTTGGCGAATGTTGATGGTATGGGGAATCATAGTGACAATGTTATTTTACATTTTTATTTTATGTATTTTATAGTTTTGAAATTATACATAATTACACGTTATAATATCTGTATCTTGTCAGTCTTTCATTTCACTTTTATTTCTTCTAGATCCACCTAAGCACGTTTCCTACAGTAGTGTATGTAAAATAAATCTTTTTCCTTAAAAGTATATCTTCAGTGCTTTCTTCTGATCAGACAAATTTGCAGTCTTTGCTGCAGGGCTGTGTTCAAACTTTCAAACAACAAAATGATTTTCAGGTACAAACTGTATTTATCAGTATTAACTGTATAATAACTGTAATAGAAGAAGTTATTCCCAGAAAGAAGATGAGTGATTTATGATATCATAAGAACATTGAGATAACATGTCAAGCTGTTGGGCCTTTATTTTTTCATGCGTATATATGTATGTGTTTTACTGAATTATGAAGTTATTTATTTCTCTCAGCAGGTAGTAACAATTGACTCACAATTGTTGTAAAGGTAAATTAAAATAATTGAATAGATATGTTTTTACACAAAGATTCTCCTGATTAGTATTTGAAGTAAGAGGATCAAGTGATTTATATTCCTAACACTATATATACACATCAGAACTGTTTAATATCTGAAAGGAAGTATTTTGATTTTACCTCTGTGGAATGACAAAGACGGAAATTCTAAGAAGAGTATTAGAAAAAAACACTTTCATGAACTTACAAAACAGAATTCCTCTTAATCCTTAATAAAATAAATATGAAAACCCTTCTGAGTCTTACAGGTCAAGTCTGCCTTATTCTGAATGTTTCTACATGTCACTGAACCCAGTCCCCTTATAATGTAAGCAACACTATTGTAAACTGATTCACCTTTCTAATAAAATCAATAAAATAATTTTGCTTCACTTATTTGACTGACTTAGTGCTTCAAAACTCCTGTCTTTTAAAGGTTAGAAATACCTAGGTTTTTCTCCTAAATTGATTTCTGGTGCACTTATATTAATTTGTTCTTCTGCAAACATGGCATTTTATTTCTGTGATGTATTTATAAGAAATTATAAATCTATTTAGCCTTCTATTCACTAGAGTAAGTAAATCAACCTGGTTTAGTATTTTGTCTAAATTAGACTAATGATAACTTCCTTTTTGCATCTAAATAAATCTTTTAAAAACAACGATCCATACCATATACAACAATAATTACCCATATTGTTTGTCTAAAAGATCTAATATATTTTCCTTAAATGATAAAACTCTTAAGCATTCCATCAGAATGGTAATTCAGAATATTATTCACATACTCTGAAAATTATTTGTTTTGATTAATTGCATAAGCAGACTTTTCTTATAATGATGTTTCAATTAGAAACCTAAAATTAGGGCATAGCAATTCTTCCCAATACTCCAGATGAGTTCTCACATGTGTTTTGCACATTGGCCTAACTCCTTCCCTATTGCAAGTACATGTCCTCTTCAGCCCTAGAAAACCCAATTACTTTTTCATGTCTTCATTACACTGCTAGTTGAAGATTTAATACCGGCAGTATTTTGTCCTTTACACGTTCCAACCATATTAGAGAAATTAGCACTACATTCAGAAACAGGATGAAATTAGTTGTTGAGAATGTCATAGGTCATATATGTAAATTAACTCCAAACATTACTTCTGATATGTCTGTGCATGTTCATCCTGTGAGTTAGGGGTTTTTGGGGGGGGTTTGGTTGTTTTGTTGGGGTTTTGTATTTGTTTTTTTTTTTTGTGAACATGAAGTGAAATATGTCCTATATAATACATACTTTCTTAATCTCAATTTAACATAAATAGAATTCTTTAAATGTAATCTTTGATTAAATATGGTTTATTGAAAAATGTGTGGAGACACAAAAAATTTTTCAGGTTTCACTACAGAAAATCTCCAGTAACTAAAATATGCTAGGTACTGGTTTTGCATTTAAGATAGATTATCCATGAAAATGTACAAATATTACACTAGAGTCCATTTTGCCTCGTTTATTACCTGATCCACACTAATCTCACTGCAAGAACCGTTAATCCACTGATCTTTTGAGGATTTTAAAATGCAAGAGCTTGTTACTTATTACTTAATTTAGAACATGATAAAAGTTCTCCTCCATATGACAAAAGTTGCTGCTTTTATATTATTGACTCTAAGGATATTATATAATTGAAAGAGATTTAAAAAAACCCAATCTCTCATTACAGAGCAGTGCCAATTTCACTGAGATGCATATAGTGTTCAATGTGACAGTCTGTTAACTAGAACAATCTGTGAGTGACAGTTCCTCAGTAAGTGTAGGCTGAATTACTTTTCCAAGAAAAAAGAAAAAAAAAGGTTTTGACTTTTTTTTTCTGTGCTCTCCTGCTGTTTCTGACTCCTTTAATAAATTATTCTATATCTTAATTTTACGTTTAGTTTGAGAGAGCGAGGGAGAGCAGAACATAGAACCGCTAGCTAGAATGTTGCTTTCATGCAAATATTAAGTGAATAATATGAATACCAATGACAAAGCAACAGGGAAGAAATAAAAAGTGTTTTAAAGTTTTGCAGATCAGACTTCTAGATATTTGAGAATGTATTCTATTCTTGCTGATGATGAATCTCAAATTTATTTTGTAGAGATCTTAACATCCTTTGTCAGAATATCATCAACAATAGTTTGTAGAATAGTTCTGTAAACATTTTGGCATTGCTTGTTAGTACATTTACAATCTTGCTCAGACCACAGAACTCAATTTTGAGATTCAATTACTAATTTATGTTATGACTGTGTAGTATAGAAACATATGTAATCCCCTTAGAAATGTTTTTGGCTTTGCAGTACTGCTACCTTTTTTCCTATGGCTGTTACATATCTGGCATGTCTTCAACATTTTTATGGTACACATGTATCTGATTTTATTTGCTTCCGGAAAACAAATGTATCCCCTCTGAATGGAATGTGTATATTTCATTCTTGGCTTGGACTGTGATTCAGCTTTGTGAATCTTTTGTTCTGTTTTTCTGAGTGCAAATTAGTATTATTTTATTGAGTTTAATCCTCTTCAAGGACCAGATGGAGTCGACTTAACTCATGGATGGGAGCTGTCCCAACAAGCACGCCCTGAGTAAATGTGAGATTTTTTGAAAAAGATTACACTATTTCAGCAATACTATATAACACTAAATAAATCTGCTTCAAAATCTTCATTCTAGGGCAGGACAAGTCTGAAAATAAACTTCCTCTTACCCACCTAACTTTCCAACCTTTTCTCTAGTCTTGCTTTCTAGACAGCTACTTTCAGTGGTTTAGAGACACTACATGTTATAATAATGTGTGGTCATAGATCCCCATGAAAGCTACCTTCTTTTCACTTAGATTTGAATTTGTTTCCATCTGCAAATATATCATCCTTTCTACTGCAGACTCTCTTCTTCACTCCATTGTCTGATTTATAGAAGATTTTCCAAAACCAAACACACTCCAGTGAGCTCAATATAATCTACTCTCTGGAAGGTTTTGATGCAGGATGGAAAAGTTGGGGCCAGACAAGTAGGCAGCCTTTTTTCCTGTCTTCACTTACACTTTCTTTAGCTGAAGACTATTATTTGACATTGATTAAATAAAGAGTTCAGCCAATGTCAACTGCTCCCTGTTAATTTTGATGTGAAGTCAGTCAAATCTAAAATGCAACAGAGGTTATGTGTTTGATTTTGAACTGAAACGGTCTAACTGTACTTGTGAACTTAATTAAAGGGAAGAAACTTAGCTCTTTGGTTGGTGTATGGACTGTGTATGCAGCAAAATTACTCTGCAGCCTAGTTGTCAGGGCACTCTCCTTTGAAATATAAGAGATGGTATTTGTATTCTGAACAATTACAGTGGAAACTGAAGTTATGTTTTTAATTTCCTGACTAAATACCTGAAAAAGATATCCTCCTGAGCAAAAGGTTATCTTTCTCAAAGGCGTGATATGATCCATATGTGTAATCTCAAAAAAGGGACAAATTATATGTTTCAAATCATACAAGAATGGAGAACTGTTGGCCACTACATTTCACAATTCATAACTGACAGAGCTGAAAAAAACAAAAGAAAGTAACAATTATGTGATACTTTGCCATAGCATATTTCTGGAAGTAGAAAAAAGAATGAGATTAATCTAATGACAGGTCATTCAGTAATCACTACTACAATCAGTAATAAATACTGAATGGCATGATCAAATCAAATTTACTCACACTTAACATTATAGAATCATTTAGGTTGGAAAAGACCTTTGAGACCTTTAAGTCCAACCATTACCCTAGTACTGCAAAGTCCACCACCATGTCAATAAGCACCACATCAATATATTTTATATACTTCCAGGGATGGCCACTCAACCACTTCCTTGGGCAACCTGTTTCTTACCCACTTTTCCTAAGTGGGTCTAAGTCTACTACTGGCTACTGCTAGAGACAAAATATTTGAAAATGCAAGTACTCCTGTTGAAACAAACTGGCAAATCTTTTGTTTATGAGCCCTAATGTGAACATGAGCACATTAGCAGATGCTTGAGTACAGTAGATGGTAGTGTTTCTGATACAGAAATTTTCTTTGGATTTTGTAATAGTAAGTTAACATCCTTCTCATCTACTTTATTTTTCTGTTTTGCATCCCATTCCAAGATTTAAATTTAGAATTCATTTCTTATGCAGTACAGAAACTGATGTGCTTATTTAGAATGAGGTGTTTAAAATGCAGTATACAAAGCCTGTAGATGGTATAGAAGAAAATGAAACATTTATGTCTTGCCAGTTCCTCGGGAAACGTTCTGATTTTAGTTCAGGCTTATGAATTTCATAACTGGAACAGGCTATCTAAAAGGTGTGGAGTTCTTTAGTGTGTTTCTGTCTGCCTTGATAAATCCAGAATATTCACATAATTTTCACAGCAATTTTTTACTGGCATGAAATTGTCCTGAATCCTGAAAAATGTTATATGATTTACAACTTGATACACTTCTTTCTGATGTTGTACTGAGATGTTTAGTATAGAAAGTGCAAAAAATAACAGAGTAGTATTAGTAAAAATATTAATGTATATTCAAATCTGCCAATCTTTTTAGGAAGGCAGAAAAGAAGAAATAAAAATTATTTTCATGAATCAAGAAATCCATTGAAAGCTATAAAGTACAAAATTTATCACCATTGGCTTGGGATGTTCCTCTGCTGCATGTTTCCAAAATTTGAGATAACAAAAAGAGTCTTATTTCTAGGTTCTTTCTAAAGTGTTTGCAATTGGCCACTGCAAGAGACAAGAAACAAGCTATGTAGGCCTTTGTTCTACCAAATGAGGGTAGACCAGACACAGTGGTAAACTACACCTGTGTAAATCCCTGAAATAGAAGTAAAACCAGCAGGTTTGGTGATCGTCTAGCATGGACTGAGATCTGCTGTGCCTGCGTCCCCACTTGTGTGACTGCCTGGGTGCTGCGTCGGAGATTCCCTGTTTTACGTGGTAATGGAAATAAATTTACCCTTTGTATTTCATCTGTGGTTTTGTGGTTGTTCCTGCATTTTGCCTGTGTCGGCTCACAGAAGGGTCATACGTCTTTCCATAATAAAATTTCTGCTAGGGAAACTACTGTCTTTCAGCAGCTGCTCTACCTGCCAGACTGAGTAGAGCAAATGTCTATTTTGAGGTGCAAAAGCATCTGGGTTTCCTTAGGAGGAAATTAGTTGACATCCTAAAAGGGAATATCAGTCAGTGCCTAATGAGTTTACACCAAATTCTGGTCCCTTGTGTCATTATTATTTAATCAATTCCTTTTCAATCACGGTCTGTCAAAATCAGCATAATTAAGATGCTAAATTTCAAATCTTCAATCTGTTTTAGCTATCTGTGAAATAGGTGTGACAGTAATTTTCAGTACTGGCTTTTGAGATTGTTCCATAAGGACTTTTGTTTTCATTTTCATCTAGATAGAAAAAAAATTGATCATCACAATACTAAAAAGAAAAAAGAAAGGGAAAAAAAAAGCTACAAAGCAAAACCAATATCCTTACCTGCTAAGCAGTAGCAAGGAAAATTATCCTAAGATTAAATTTCACAGATTTTTATTATTCATCTTTGTTGTTGAAAAATTCTAATACCATTTCCACTTCTATGGTATAGATATATGTTGACAATTAATAATTGTGAAAAAAAAAATTGTCAATAATGATAGAATCTTCAGGTTGGAAAATACCTTTAAGGTCATTGAGGCCAACCATAAACTGAACACTGCAAATTCTGCCACTAAATCATGTCCCTGAATGCTACATCACGTCTTTTAAATACCTTCAAGGATGGTGATCACTTCCATGTGCAGTCTGTTACAGTGCTTGATTAACCTTTCAGTGAAGAAATTTTTCCTAATTTTTCTAATCTAAACATCCCCTGATGTAACTTGAGGTGATTTCCTCTCATCTTAAGCTTGTTACTTGGGAAAAGAGACAGACAAACAAATTATAAACATCAATTAACTGATGATTGCACATGCCACGGAAGATATGGAAGTGACAAAATTAGAAAATCTCTATACTATATAAAACAGACTTTTTGATCTCACTCACCCACCCCTTCTTCCCAAGTTACAGTGAAGTTGAGTTACATAACCTATACCTCCTTTCTAATGAAGTGCATTTTTATTACAAAGATCACCACGTAACCTATCCTCACTGTAATTCTCTACTCCAAAAAGATTCATCATTTGAGGTTGAAGGGTTTTTTTTTTTTTTAAGGGTGAGTAGACCTGCAGAAAATTCAGTAAGAATATTCTCCTAATTTTTTTCTGCATTTGCTACATACATAAAAGGACTTTATTTCTGCCAAACTATTGGCGTCTTATTTCAGTACTCAATTATCTGCCACTTCCAAAAGAAAAAAAGTTCTACCTTAAAATAAGTTCTTATATATAAGGCAAAAACAGGTGACATTAGTGAAAATATGTTTTTCTTTGACATTTGTGGTGGTTGGCCCTGGCTAACATCCAAACACCCACAAAGCTAATGAGAGGGAAACCTCAATAAGATAGAGGTAAACACAGAAGGAAAAGGAATGGGGAAACTCATCGATTGAAACAAAGAAATAGAAATCTCTCATCACTTATTGTCACAGGCAAAACAGATTTTGGGAATTTCATTTATTGCCAATTAACATAACCTAAACATTTAATTACTGACTGAAGTATAGGGAAACAAAGATGAACATCTAAACACTTAGGGAATTAGTTTTCCTTTCCCAGACTCAACTGTACTCCAGACACCTCTCCTCTTCCCCTCCTGGTGTCCACTCCCCTTGTTGTCACAGATTACATGCAGTCCCTTTGGTGAGGGTGGCACAGGAGCAGGATCAATATGTGACAGTTTCTGTCTTATTACTTTCGTTCTCATTTGTCTCTTCTGCTCCATAATAGGTCCTCCTTGGGCTGCAGTCCCTCCCAGGGGGCCTGCATAAACTTGTCCATGTTTCTCAGTCCCTTCAGGGATGTTACCAGCTCTCCTGAGGAGCACCTTCTACTACACTCACTTTGTTCCTCCCCTGTCCCTCAGTTCTATTTTCCCTCTTTATCTTTGTTTTCTCATCTTTCTTTTGTTTCCACTGAGGAGCCACCAGATCAGCTCAACTACATCCTGTGGGGGGGTTCTTGTGGAGGCAATTAGAATAGGCTGTGTCCAGCATGGGAGCAGCCTTGATATCCTTCTACAGAGGTCACCTCTGCAGTCCACCTCCTCTGCCCATGTTTCCAAAACCTTGCCATTTATGCCAATTAACATGTTGACGTAGGGATTTTCTGTAGGAAGTTGTTGGTATTCTAACACAATATCTTGTCTGAAAATCAAAATTTTTTCTCATGACTGGTTTGTTCTTCACCATATTTATTTTTAGCCAATTTAAAGAGTGATGTGACTTCTGGGTGTCTGTCTTTAGATCAATTAAATAAAACAAGCAGCTGAATATGATTTGATTCAGGCATATCAATGTAAGACAAAGGGTTTTTTACTATTCTTTCAATGACGGAGAGGCAGCTAATGGGACATAACTAACCCTCTGAAAATCAAATGCTTAATTTATTTCTGAAGACAGAAATACAGAACTTAACAGAATAAACCAGGAAAATAAGATTATAAATGAATTCATTATTGAATGCCTTTAAACTGCACCCTCCAGCAAGGTACTGTACAAAACATGAGGAAGCAGATGCTACCTCAGGAGTTTTCAGCAGGTGCTCTTTGAATGGGATCCATAAACTACCTAAAATCTGTTATGTACCATTACCTGATAATGACTTCTTATTCTTACTTTTGGCTAGAATTCAGTACAGGCAAATTAAGATGACAAGATTAGAAAATATTTAATAAATAAACTATTCTGATGGTGCTGCAGCTGTATGACAATATGGACAGGAAGTCCAGTCAAATAGTTATATGGGAAAATGCCTTTTAAAGTTAAAATTATACATTAAAAAAGAGACTCCCAAGGTGGCAGTATGTATCAGGTCTGTACATATGAGACTTACTTGTCCAATAATTTCTAAGATAATATGAGAATGTGAAAACGAATCTTCAAGCCTTGATACTTAGATCCAAATACCAAACCAAAACCGTTTAAAGATTGCAAAAATAACTAGATAAAGCATTCATCTTATTAGACAAAGAAGAGTCTCTGATTGTAGGTTTATTTTCCACTGTATAATATATGTATAAATTGTGTCAAATGCTTATCAAACAGCACGTTTTCTTCTAAACTGTGTGGTTTCCTTTTAAAGCTTATAAGGAAAATAAAATTAGTATAGAAAAGTATTAACAGATCACATAAAAAATGTTACTATTAATAAAATAACACTGTTTCGTATTCCATTCTGGTTCAAGTAGGTAAAAGCCATGAAAAAGAAACATAAGGTACTTGTGCGACTTATGTTTTTTCGCAATATTTATTTAATTAGATAATTTTTATAATAGTTATTTATGAAACACATGTACAAAAACTTTTAGATCCTGTCAGTTTATTTACTTTTGGTTCATAGCAAAGTTTATTCTTGTTCAGTCATATGTAGAGTTCCCATCTTCAGTTCTAAGATGTCCACCTTTGACTGCCTGAGTTCCTTACAGAATCGCCCTTGCCTTCACTCACACCGCTCATTATGTTGCATCTGATACTGCAGCTTGTATGCATGTTCCCTACTCTTATCGTCTCAGGCCCTCTGAGGCTCATTTCTTTGATTCTGTAAGTTTACAGGCATCCAATCAAGTAAGCTTGTAATTATTTTTAATCCTTTCTTTTTTTCTTTAATAATATCTTTTCACTTCATTTACCTTTTTCTGTCCTTAGAATGTAAATGCCTTCATGACAATGACTATTTTACAAGTGCAAAGGTTTCCTGCACGCTACAAGTGCAACAATAAGAAATGTTGTTTATATGTAATAGAAAATGTGTATGAACAGAATATGCAACATTTTAGGATGCTGCAGCTTCACAATTTGGAGGAAACTATTATTACATTAGGTTACCTGGCATCCTATGAAAATCAGAAATTTAGAAATAGGGAGAGAACAGAAGTATTTTCTGGACAAGATATAAATCACTGAAAGACAGTCAATGCTAGCCAGGCACTCCAGCTCAGCATAATAGGAAAAGAAAAGATGATTTGACCAGAAAAGCAGGAAATCAATACATCTGAATTCTAGATATCGTAGAAAAAAACCCCAAATATTGCATCCCCAAGCTCCTTTAAGCATCTCTGTATGTTAAACAAGCCTTGGATACGATTGTTAGTTCCCATGCTGTTGGACTAACTGAGCCATTTTCCTTTCCATACATAGACTTAAAGAACTGTTCTTTGGCAGGCAATTTCTTCAGCTTCTTCAGCAAGGCACACTCCTGCCTTGCTCCTTTTTTAGTGTTATTTTGTGAAGTAAACTAACACATTTGCTTTTGCAGCAGTTTGCCAATTAAACTCTCCAAGGCAGCCATGAAGATGATGAGGGCAGACAGGTGCTTTCCTGTCATTCTTGTAATACAGGTACTTTTTTTCCATGTCTAACCCACAACTTCAGAGAAGTTATCCTAGGAGAGACAGGAAAGTAGACCTCTGGAAGGTGTGAGGTGATGGATACTTCTATGTGAAGAGCTGCACTTTGTTTTACAGGAATGACACTGATATGCATTTGAAGCGTGACATTTCTACTATAAATGGAAAAGACTGCTGATAACAGATTTTTTTCCATGCTCTTCAATTTTAGTATGAATATCTTAGATAATTGGTGAAAAGCCATTCCTGAAATTTCTGAGAACATATCCCTGTTTCAGGTTTACACCATCACTGATGAAATCAAGATTTATTTTTACTTTTTGTACACTTTAATTACCATGGGCTTTTTGTTCTTGCAAGCCTTTTTCTTCTTTGTGTGTTATTCATTTGTTTATTTTTAAGCATACAAACTATGTGGATCTTAGGTTATGATAAAACCACATGCATCAGACCTGCGTAATACCTCTCATTTCCCAAACTGAATATAGCTTGCTGAAGTTAAAACTTGTAACTATACAAATTAAATGTAACATATCATATGAGTGTTTGCAGTGGGCTTACTCCAGTGAAGTTTTCTATGTTTTTTGGGTTGGGGGTTGTTGGGGGAGGGTGATATGCAGGAAAGCTACAGAAAAATTTGCTTCATAGTTGTCATATATTGCACTCCTGTTTTCAACATTGGACTTTCATCAGCTGCAGAGTTATAGAGGTCAGGAAACTTGTGACTGAAGAATAATAAAATGTTTGTTCAGGAGCCTCTTTATCCTGTTTAACTTCAGAAATGCAGCCTATAAATGAACAGAGTTATTTTAGATCTGAATTAACTGTAAGTAATCAACAAAATGTCAGAATATGTTGAAGTACTCTCAGGTGTTTTCAGAATGATGGTCTTCCCTGTTCATGAAGCATTGTTCTGTTCTAACTAGCATATATATATATATATATATATATATATATATATATATATATATACACCTCTCATAATTACATTATCGAAATGTAAAAATTAACTTAGAAAAAAACAGTTTCCAAAAGAGCTTTGGAAATGATGTTGCCAAATAATACGTGAATCACTTGATTTCAGTTTTGGGACATTGCCTTTACTTTTGTCAGGTTATTTTATTTGTGGCTAACTATCCTTTTATTGATGAAACAATTTTAAAGATTTGTTATGTAAGTGCAATAGCTTTATTCTTTTCAAGTGTATTATGCAAAATTTGTAAATAAAGGATAATTAAGATGAAAGGCTCTATAACAAATATAAAACTGAAGTATTGTGGATCAGGATTTTGGCTCTTACAAATGGTAGGGTTTTTAACACTTACCGTATTCTTATTTTCTGAAAATCCAAAGAACAAGAGGTTTAGTGGATTTTAATTTTTCATCCAGTTGTCTCTATTGAACTTACATGACAAAGATTATCTTGTAAACTGACTGAAACACTAGGTATTGTATGTTATGGTTTACCTGGGCTGTTACTTTTAACAATATATTTGTTTGTGCAACAGACATTACATAGATTATTCTTCTGGAGTACTTTTATTTTTCCCCCAAAGTGAGAGTTTGATGTCTATGAGGATTCTGATGAACAGCTATTTCGAATTCCTGCTAAAATGTGTGAAATTTTTTGGACAAAAGTCTTCACAGTCAGTTTGGAATACCTAAGAATTCAGCATTGTTCCTGAAATCACAGCACTTTGAAATCTGAGTTCTTTTAACAGAAATAATTAACTTCCTACAATGATTGTTTGCTTGGATGGGAAAGGATGTATTATTTTTTAGACTAGAAAAATCTAAACCCTATGTGGTTTTTGTTTGTGGGTTTGGTTTTTGCTTTGGTTTTTTTTGTTTGTTTTGTTTTGTTTTCTGTGGGGTTTTTTGTTTTGTTTTCGGGGTTTGTTTGTTTGGTTTGGTTTGTTTGTTTTTTAATTTCAGCAATAGATTTTTATATTTATAATACAGCAACATACAGTAACACTTCTGATAATGAGCTTAATTGACTCTACTTTTACCTTGTCTTCTGGCAACTGTTCCTCAAAAATGTATCATTACCCCCCAGCCAACAGGCAGTTGTCTCAGGAGAGTTAACACCTTTTTTCAAGTTAATTAGCTGTTCTCATGATCATCACCTGAAATGCCTGAATGCTCAAATCTTATTTTCCTATAGCTTGTAACTTTATTTTCCTATAGCTTGTAACTTTACCTTCGTAAACATCTTTTACAGTCATCTCCAGTACACATGAAGCTTCATTAGTACTCTTCCATACATTCATGGTAAAGTGACTTCTACCATAAAGGTTAGGCTTTCTATCACCACAGGAGTTCACTCGGTTAAAGGCTGGAATAGACAGTATTGGAACAGAGCATAAATCTTTCTCTTTTTTCCAGATATGTTCTACGGATTTAAGTGATACCAAGAGATGAGAGACGTACACTGGTAGTAATAGATTCTAAATGACCTGGCCAGTAAACACAGAGTCCTAAATAGTGCACACTAGGAAAATAATTAGGCTGAGCAAGATTTTCCTTTAAGTTAAAAGACATTTTTTTTCCTATTAATTTTCTATGTATTCAACATTGTCGTGGCTCATTAAGTTCAGAGCTTTCTCCTCTACACAACAAAATCTCCTATGTTGCAAATTCTCATGTTTATTTTCAGAGTTTCATTTACATAGGATTCATCTGCTGCTCTCTTTAGCAAATGTCAGACAACCCAGCACATCATTGACATAGTGTATGCTTAGCAACTTTGTGCAGATATAAGTTCCTAACTCTTGATATTTAATATTAAGCTCAAGCACAGAAGGGATAGGCATTTTAAATAGTACTGAATGCCTCTAAGTAGCTACTGTGATTGTGCTTGTGCAGTATCTGCTCCATGCTAAAATGAAATAAATAAGAATTTTAGAGTGTCTCACAAGCTTATGTTTGACTATTTCTGTGGGTTAGAGGATAATAACCTGGCCTATTCTATGAGAACAATTACTGTTAATTAGCTGAACAGACATTAAACCTAGCTACTTTATGAGGATTTATTAAAATTTTTAAATATTTTCATCTGAGGGTTAGCTAGCAGCACATTTGTATATAGTTGCATTCCACTTCTATATTTTTAAATATTGCATTTATTGACCATTACAATTCTAAAATTATTTATGCATTTCTTAGAGCAAAATAAAAATTTCTCCTTCTTTTTTCTTAGTAAAACTGAGTATGTTGCTGACTCAGAGGCTTGTGTGAGTACTTGAGCTTTGGGTTCCTTGAACATGGGGAAGTTTATATAGTACCAGGCTGGCTGGTGACAGATGCAGTGCAACTGTCTCCAAGGGGAAAGGGATCCTAGCCCATGAATTGACTGGGCTCATCAACAGGGCTTTAACCTAGGTTGGAGGGAGGCAAAACCAGCAGGGACACCAAGAGATGCCCAGAGCTTGGAGAAAAATCGCTGCTCACCAAGAGAACACCTGGCAGGCAAAACAAGGAAATTCTAAATACTCCAGTCTGCAAGCCACCCCCATCAGGAGCCCAGCTTATATGCCTCTATGCGAACGCACGGAACATGGGGAATAAGCAGGAGGAGCTAGAGGTGTGTGCACGCATGAAGCGCTATGACCTCATTGGTATTGTGGAGACATGATGGGATGGCTCCTATGACTGGAGTATCAGAATGGAAGGGTACAGGCTCCTTAGGAAGGACAGGCAGGAGAAACATGGAGGGGGGGTGGCTCTCTATGTCAGTGACCAGCTGGAGTGAGTGGAACTCCACCTGGGGAGGGATGAGGAGCTTACCAAGAGCTTATGGGTCAGGATTAAAGGGAGGGCAGGGAGAGGGAAGACAGTAGTAGGAGTTTGCTACAGGTCACCTGGCCAGGATGAGTGAGTGGATGAGGCCCTCTACAGGCAGATAACAGCAGCCTCACAGTCACAAACCCTGGTCCTCATGGGCTACTTCAACCACCTCAATATCTGTTGGAGGGACAACAGGGCAGGGCACAAGCAAGCCAGGAGGTTCCTGGAATGTATTGATGACAACTTCCTTATCCAAGTGATAGAGGAGCCGACAAGGTGGGGTGCCATGCTGGATCTTGTTCTCACCAACAGGGAGGGGCTGGTGGCAAATGTGAAGCTCAAGGACGGTCTTGGCTGCAGTGACCATGAAATGGTGGAGTTTGAGATCGTTATGGAGGCAAGGAGGGCACGCAGCAAGCTTACTACCCTGGACTTCAGGAGAGCAGATTTTAGCCTCTTCAGGGAACTGGTTGGAAAGGTTCCATGGGAAGAAGCCCTGGAGGGAAGAGGGATCCAAGAAAGCTGGCAAGTATTCAAGGACCACCTCCTCCAAGCTCAGGAGCTATGAGTCCCAATGAAGAGGAAGTCAGGTAAAAGTGCCCGGAGGCCTGCGTGGATGAACAAACAGCTCCTGGACAAAGTAAAACAAAAAAAAAAAAAAAGGACACGTAGTCTGGGACAATTAGAGGGAAGTTGTCCGAGAGGTCAGAGATCAGGTTAGGAAAGCCAAAGCCCTGACAGAACTAAACCTGGCCAGGGACATCAAGGCCAACAGGAAGGGCTTCTATAGATACATTGGGGATAAAAAGGTCAGGGAAAATGTAGGCCCTCTGTGGAAGGAAATGGGAGAGCTGGTTTACCAGGACATGGACAAGGCTGAGGTACTCAATGCTTTTTTGCCCCAGTCTTCACTGTCAAGGGTGCAAGCCGTGCCCGCAGAGTCATGGAAGACAAGGGCAAGAACTGGGAGAATGGAGAGACATCCATGGTCAGTGAGGATCATGTTCAAGAATACCTCAGGAAAATGAAGGTGCACAAGTCCATGGGACCTAATGGAATACATCCACGGGTCCTGAAAGAACTGGCAGATGAGGCTGCGAAACCTCTACCCATCATATTCAAAAAGTTGTGGCAGACTGGTGAAGTTCCCACTGACTGGAAAAGGGGAAACATAACCCCCGTCTTTAAAAAGGGGAAAAAGGAGGACCTGGGAAACTACAGAGCAGTCAGTCTCACCTCTGTGCCTGGCAAGATCATTGAGCAAATCCTCCTGGAAATCATGCTGAGGCACATGGAGAACGAGGTGATTGGTATCCTGGGCTGTATCAGGAGATGTGTGGCCAGCAGATTAAGGGAGGTGATTCTCCCCCTCTACTTTGCTCTCGCGAGACCCCCTCCTGGAGTACAGCATCCTGCTGCGGAGCCCTCAGCATAAGAAACATATTGACCATTTGGAACGAGCCCAGAGGAGGGCCACAAAGATGGTCAGAGGGCTGGAGCACCTCTCCTGTGAAGAAAGACTGAGAGAATTGTGCTTGTTCAGCCTGGAAAAGAGAAGGCTCAGGATGATCTTATTGCAGGCTTCCAGTATCTGAAGGGGGCCTACAAGGAAGCTGGGAGGGGGGCTTTTTACAAGGGTCTGTAGTGACAGGACAAGGGGTAATGGTTTTAAACTGAAAGCAGGGAGATTCAGATTAGATATCAGGAAGAAGTTCTTCAAAGAGAGAGTGGTGAAGCACTGGAACAGGTGGTCAAAAGAAGCTGCGGATGCCCCAACTTTGGCTGTCTTCAAGGTCAGGCTGGATGAGGCTTTGAGCAACCTGGTCTAGTGGAAGGTGTCCCTTCCCATGCCAGAGGGTTGGACCTAGATGATCTTTAAGGTCCCTTCCAACCTTAACCATTCTATGATTCCATCATTACTAAAAAACATATCATTTTTAGAAAAAAAACCCCCATAGAATATTAATAATAGGAAAAAACAATATTGTATACATTTCTGCTATCTAAAAATAGAAATGTCAAAAACATAACCCAGTTCTATGTTGTTATGAATCAAGTTAAATCTTCCAGTTATTATGACATCTGTTCAGTAAGCTCAGACAAAAAGGTTACAGGGTTATTTGAGTTCATTAAATGCTCAGTCTGAAACAATTAGCATTAATTTAAGGTTATTTCCAAATGTAACATATGCTTATATATAATAATAAAACAAAGTTTTATTTTAGAGAAGCTGCGTAGCTTAGGTAATGTGTCCCATAGACACCAAGCTCTGTGTCACATCTTGGAATGGTATTTTAAAGACAAAATGACATACAGTATAAGAAGAGCAGTGTGACTTGTACCTAATTGATAATTCATAATTTATAAGTATGTGTGGTTTTGCTTATGGAAGACTTCAAGTAAGTAAGGAGGTTTCAAAACCAAGACATGTTTGAAGGTACCATACGGGGGCTACTTTTATGCAATCTTATTTATCTGTTTACTCATTCAGATTATAAAAAATGAGCAAGTAAAACTATCTAATAAAAAAAAATCAGTTCAAAAAATTTCTTATAGTCGCTCATGAGACTTCTCAAAAGTAATGTTTATTGGTGAAATAGAAGAAAGGAAAAAAAGCACAACAGGGAGAGGGAGAATGCAATAATTACTAGATAAGTCTGGACAATATTTATTATATAGGAGACTTTGGAGATTCAGACTCTATTTACTGTACTAGTAAATTGAATGATTCCAGGACACTGGGTTTTTTGGTTAGGGTTTTGTTGGGGTTTTTTGGTGGGTTTTTTTTCAGGTTTTTATTGTCATTTCAGTATTAAATTACCTTACATCTGTTTCAGAGTAAGGGTGGCTCATTTAATTCTGGATCAGACTCTGTTTTTCTAGTGTGCAGAGAGAGCATGTTGTGCCAAGGGAAGACACAGTGACTGTTGGCAAAAAGGAAATGGGAAGCTGTATGAATTGTTCCTATGGTCAAATAAGTAGAAAACAAAAATTGAATGGGAATTTGTGTCAGATAATAAAACAATTAGGGAAAAATGTCCAACACAAAAGCTTTGGTGAAAATATTAAGTGACACAAAGAAAAATGTAGAAATACAGCACTTCTCAATGCAGCCTCACATTGTTCATGTGGATATAAGATGATGACTAGAACCCGATGACAAATGTGGGAATGCACTAGTAAAAAAGGGATGAATGCATGGTACTGGCAGATGTATTTCCTAACTAATATATGAAAAAAAATACTGGTTTTTTTTTTCCACATACTTTTATGTTTTATCAATTTTTCAAGTGACAAGATGAAAAAGGATAAAGAAAATTTTAAAAAGTATTTGACAAAGAAAAATAATATGAAATTGAAGATTTTTTTGCACATTTTATGAAAGATTTTCTTTTTAATGCAAAAAGCTGACATACTATCAACATTTATTGAAGAAGATTCTCCTCAAAGTGGCATAAAAGAATGAAAACAAGTTATTGTTTAAGCAGCCATGCTTATAAAGCAGGGGAAAGTATGTTACTAACCATAACATACAAAAAAATTATTGTAGATTTGTTTTGTCTCTATGAATTCTTCTTATTTCCATTTCATGACTCAGTGTTGCTCTAAATATTCTATGCTGCAGTCCACTTATGACAAAAAACTTTAGGCATCTCTGCAGTACATGATCAAGTGGTTTTGCTTGCCTTTCCTTTCCTGTGTCTATCTTCATAATTTCATTATAAATTTGAAAGAATAGAATTTAATGTACTTCTGCTTAAAGCATTATAATCATTTTCTACCTGAATTGGAAGTATGATCATGGAAAAACGAACTGGTTAAGAGGATTATTTGTGGAACTAGGTTTATACTAAGAAGCCAATATCAGGCCAGAGTTTCAGCCTTAATTCTGACAGGTCTTGGTTTTATAGCTTAGAAGTCAAACCTTCAACAGTTTTAAGTGTTTCCTTTTGTAACGGCACAGTTGAAAGACACATTCACAAGGCAAGGGAACAGAGTAATAGCAAATGTACAACTCAAAAATAACCCACTCTCAGAAAGGCAATTACAGCTGTAAATGTGGGAAATGAGCAACACATAGTAAGGAAACTAAGAGAGGTTTTCAACCACTGTATGGCAAGAATACAAAAATCTTTTTAGAAGTAAGATGTGCCAAATGGAAAAGTATAAAGGAATAAAATTTGGGGTGGGGTGCGCACCAGGAGAAAAGGACTGAAGTTCTACAGATAAATTTATTTTTAATGACTTTCTAGATATGTCAATACCTTTCTGACCCTGCTATGCATTTTTTCCTCTAACATTTTTTAATTTGCAGACTGAGTCTGTGAAGATACGTGAAAATAGGTCTTTTTCTTCTACATTTGTGCATGTATTCACACCTCCCATGCTGGTCTGGTTAACTCAGGGAGACATTCATACTTTTAATGAATAGAAGGATAAATTTTTACACCACCAGTTCATCCACTTAAATGTTGGCAGCTGTTCAACTAAAACAAAGGCCTCCTCTGGTCTCCTCCGTGTTGAGATAGTCAGCTTTTCGGCACCAGCAGTGGTCAGTCACACCCTATATTATTCCCCGTCCTTCCTGGGCACTTTGCCTTTGCCCATCTCCTCTAAGTCTTCTTCCAGTGTAGAGATTTACTGGTCAGTCACAGCCACACTCATGTGAAAACATTTCCTATTATCAGTATTGTCTGCTTTCTAGATTTTTGGGGAGTATTTGATATAAAACCAATAATTATGAAATGTAGTGTATGAGAAAAAATGTTATGAACAACTTACTGAACCTTTTGAAGATTTTGTCCAAAACTAAGAATTGATAGAAATGTTAACATACTATTACTCCTTCTTGAGCATTTAAGTAGCTTGCTTATATTCGCAGCTGATAGTTATCCATGACCTTTCCTATAGGTGTTCATTTAACATTTCATTCCGCTCACTGAAACTTCAATATTTCTATGCAATTTAGTAAGATTTGTATAAGATGTTTATAAAATCTAGAGTTGTTTATAACTTTTCCAAGCAAATATTTGCAACCCTGCATTCTCTTAACCTTCTACCTAGACTTCAGAAATCAGATTTGAGGAATTGAGCTTGCTCTGTTTATGGCCTAGACTGGTCAGTCATAAACCACTTCCTACTGAAAGCTATACAAACAAGTTTGACAGACTCACCAGCTCCTGGTTTGGATTCTGTTAGAAACTTGCCAGATCTTGCCAAAATCTTGACTGTAATAAAGCTTGTAATGACAATGTGGAGTCATAAGGGTTCAGTTGTTCAGAGAGAAAATTGTCATAGCTTCAGGTAAGTGAATGAAAACATGGCAGCTAAGACACTGCAGGGTTTGTGTCTACAGCTTTTGAATATTTTAAATGTTGTAACCCTAGCTGTAAGGAATTTCATCTTCAGATCTTAACAAGACTATCATGAGTATAAGCAAGACAAGCTTATAATTTATTAAGTATGGTTGGACAGTTTTTAGAATCTGAAATAAACACCAGGGACCAGCAGATTGCTGTTTTAACAGTTAAGCTTTAAATGTGAGCAGTGTCTGTTAACATATCTGTTCACCACTCTACTCTTATTGAAATGGAGTGAAACTGCATCAGAGGAAGTTGAGATTGGGCATTAGGAAAAGGTTCTTCACTGAAAGAGTGGTCCATTACTTGAACAGACTCCACAGGATAGTCCTTACGGTATCAAGCTTCTCAGAGTTCAAGCAGCATCTGGATGATGCTCTTAGTCATACAGTTTAGTTTTAGGTAGTCCTGTGAGGAGCAGGGAGTTACACTCAATGATCCCTATGGATCACTTCCAACTTGAGATAATCTATGATTCTAAACCCATGAAGAAAGTGAAGTAAAAAAATACCACAGAGATCCAGGGTATCATTATGACTGTTGTGGTTTTTATCACAACCAGCCGCTCTACCACTCCACCCCCACACACCCCCTCCCAGTAAGGAAGGGTCGGAGGAACAAACCGAGGAAAAGCCCGTAGGAGTTGAGATAAGAACTATTTAATTATATAAATGAAACTTAGGGAGTTACTAACAATGCTGGTGCTAATGAGTAATTTAAGGAACGGAGGAAAAAGGTGGAACAAATAATACAGGATCTCACCCCGAGAAGGGAAAAAGGAAGAAAACCCACCCGAAGGGAGCAAACCCCCTGTGAAACCGCCCGGGGCCGAGAGCAGGGAGAGTAAGAGGAAAAAAACCACTTCAAACCCCGACTCCTAGACCGATCTGCTCGGCAAGACACTCGCTCTGCCCAGAGCACCAACCACTCGCCATGGGGTCCCCACAACAAACCAACCCCCAGCCTCCTTGGTCAGAAACCCCCTCAGACCCTTCCCCTTTCCAGGGTCGTACCCAACCATAAGCCTTTCCACCCACATCCCCACCCCCTCCCCGCTGGTCCTGCAGTGCCACAGGCCCCGGGGCTGGCACCACCTATGCAGCTTGATGTGTTATGGGGTGAAGCAAAACATAGACCAGCTGGTGCAGAAATATAGACTAACTGGTGCAAAGCTAAGATGATGACAAATCAACCTCATCTCCTCATTGTTCCAACAGGGACTGAAAATAGATTTTGTCAAGCAGTAATTCTTCATGAAAGCACAGTATGAATTCTGAAATGTAGGAGGTATAACCATATAGCTAACCTCCCCTTTCTTCACTTCCTTCCCAACTCCTTCAAATAACTTGATGACTGGGGTGGGTTGACCATGGCTGGATGCCAAGTGACCACCAAAGTTGCTGTATCACTCCCTTTCCCAGCTGGCCAGGGGAGAGAAAATACAATGAAAGGTTCACAGCCGTCACTTCATCACGTTATCCCTGCCACTCCTTTGTCCTCACACTCTTCCCCTGTCCCAGCATTGGGTCCCACCCACGAGAGATAGTACTTCATGACCTCCAACATGGGTCCTTCATGTGGGCTGCAGTTCATCAAGAACTGCTACAGTGTGGGTCTTTTTCATGTGTCCTTTCCCTGGCATGCAGTCCTCCAGGAAATGACAGATCCAGGCTGGATTCCTCTCTGTGGGGTCACAGGTCCTGAAATAGTATAACTCTATCCTACGTTAAAGGCCTGAAGACATTTTTCTAGTAACTGATTTTTTCCAGAGTCTGTTGTCTAATCTTGAGGCTTAATGGGATTGTCTGACCTATTAAAACAATCACTTTTTCTTAGCTTTCAGAACATGTGCCTGCACTCTGACTGCTTATTGGGAATAATCCTTGGCCTGATATCTCACAAATTTTTCTTGATAACTGACTGTTAAAGTACAAGCTGTCAATGGTCACAATTGTTTCAAGAATCAACCTAACAGTTTAACAGTATAGAAGATGTGTCTCTTTCCCACTTCTAGAATTGATAAAATAAACTGATATTTGATTGTTACTATAGATACAGTAATTTTAACTTCCTACCATCTTAATATATTTTAAGACTTATCAAACTCCTAAAAAATATTGTTTGATTCTTGAGTATTGCTAATAATTCCGTTTTTGGGGTGGTTTTCTTTGTGTGTTAGGGGTTTTTTTTAATCATTTAGTAGAATAAGATTTTAGTTTATAATGGAAAAAATGCATTCTATCATTAAAAAATAAAATTAAAAACAAAATACAAAAGTGAAACCATAGTTTTATGATCCTTTCTGATTACTTCGATGCAAATTCAAGACAACTGAGCCTTACCTTAACATCTGACTTGCTCTTATGCTGATTTATTTTTCAGCTAAGTAGGCCATCTAGGAGTCTTCAATAATCTTGTTCTTTCTTTTTGTCCTCAGCTGCAGCTACAATAGACTGCAATATTCAAGCAATACTTGACTAATACAGTTCCTTAAGAATGAACAAATCAGGCTAAAACTTTCTCTTAACACAGTACTGGGGCCAATTCATTTGACCTAAATTAGCTGGAGTTGGCAAAAATGAATTTTCTTTTCAAGATTTATGCTATGCTAGTTTTCAGGCATATTGGTCTTAATGCCTTTGCTTTAATTAGGGAACAATTCTGTTGAATACAACAGTGTTTAACTCCTTGAATAGTTTAGGAAATTAGTTCTATTTTATTTCACATTTTGTTCACAGATACATCTATGTTTTCAAGAAGTGTAGAGCAATAAGAGAGGATTTTTAAAGCTAAGCAGTGAAGCTATCTGATACCGCTGCCTGGAAACCATTCTATTCTTCTACTGCTTGTTATACTGCAGACTAGCCCTACACCTATGGATCAACCATCCATTAGTCACTGCACTGCATGAGGTACATTCTTGAAGAGTTTATTTTAGGTTTGTTTCATCTGAAGGTTCACTTGTTCTGAGATTGCTACATTATGTGAACTAAGGTATGCTGAGGCAATGTGTTGGAATGGAAGGGTACAGACTCTATAGGAAGGACAGGCAGGGAACACAAGGAGGGGGTGTCACTCTCTATGCCAATGAGCAGCTAGAGCTCATGGAGATCCACCTGGATATGGATGAGGAGTGGACCAAGAGTTTAAGGGTCAGGATTAAATGGAGGGCAGGGACAGCTGAAATTATAGTAGGGGCCTGCCACAGGCCACCTGACCAGGAAAACTGAGCAGATGAGGCCCTCTACAGACAGGAGCAGTTCACATTCACAAACCCTGGTCCTCACTGGGGCCTTCAACCACCCCAATATCTGTTGGAGGGACAACACAGCAGGCCATAAGCAATCCAGGAGATTCTTGGAATGCGTTGTTGATAACTACACTCTCCAAAGAATAGAAGACCCAACAAGGAGACTTTCTGTGCTGGACATTGTTCTCACCAACAAGGAGGGACTGGTGGGGAATGTGAAGCTCGAGGGCAGTCATGGCTGCAGTGAACATGAAATACTGGAGTTCAAGATCCTTAAGGCAGTGAGGAGGGAACACAGCACACTCACTACCCTGGAATTCAGGAAAGTACACTTCAGCCTCTTCAGGAATCTGCTAGGTAGAGTACCATGGGACGAAGCCCTGGACAGAAGAGCAGTCCAAGAAAGCTGATTAATATTCAAGGATCACCTCCTTCCAGCTCAGGAGCGATGAATCCAATAAAGAGGAAGTCAGCCAAAAAACACCAGGAGGTCTGCATAGATGAACAAGGAGCTCCTGGACCAACTCAAACACAGAAAAAAAGTCTACAGAAGGTGCAAGTAAGGACAGGTAGCCTGGGAGAAATGCAGAGAAATTGAATGAACAGCCAAGGATCAGGTTAGGAAAGCAAAAGCCCTGATGGAATTAAATCTGGTCAGGGACATCAAGGGCAACATGGAAAGCTTCTATGTGTACATTGGTGACAAAAGGAAGATCAGGGAAAATTGCCCTATGTAAATTGTGGGAAATAGGAGACCTGGTTACCTGGCATACAGAGAAGGCTGAGCTATTCAATGACTTTTTTATCTCAGTCTTCACCAGCAAGTGCTCAAGCCAAACCACCCAAGACACAAAAGGCTAAGGCAGTGACTGGGAGAATGAAGAACCACCTGCTGTAAGAAAAACAGGTTCCAGACCATCTAAAGTACCGGAAGGTACACAAGTCTATGGGACCTGACAAGATGCAGCTGCGGGTCCTGAGGGAACTGGCAGATGAAGTTGATAACCACAATCCATCATATTTGAGAAGCTGTTGAAGTCCTAGGAAGTTCCTACAGACTGGGAAAAGGGAAAAACAATGCCCATTTTCAAATAAGAGGAAAAGGAGGACCAGGGGGAACTACAGGTCAGTCAACAGCACTTCCGTGCCCGGCAAGATCACAGAACAGATCCTCCTGGAAACTATTCTAAGTCACATGGCAAATAAGGAGTTGATTTCTGATACCCAAGATGTCTTCATCAAAGGCAAATCATGCCCAGCAAAATTGCTGACCTTCTATGATAGGTTACAAACTTGGTGGATAAGGGAAAGTAATTTGACATCACCTGCCTGGACTTCTGCGAAGCGCTGGTCACCATCCTGCATGACATCCTTATTTCTAAATTGGAGAGACATAGATTTGATGGATGGACCATTTGGTGGATAAGGAATTGGCTGGACAGTCACACTCACAGTATTGTGTTCAATGGCTTGATGCCCAAGTGGAGACCAGTGATGAGTGGTTTTCCTCAGAGGTTGGTACTGGGACCAGTGTGGTTAAATATCTTTGTCAATGACACATACAGTGTGACTGAGTGCACCCTCAGCAGATTTGCTCATGACATCAAGCTGTGAGGTGGTCAACACATGAGAGGGAAGGGATCATCCAGAGGGACCCTGACAGACTGGAAAGGTGGGCCTGTACCAACCTCATGAGATTCAACAATGTCAAATGAAAGGTCCTGTACATGGGTTGGGGATATCCCAAACACAAATAGAGGATGGACAGAAAATGGACTGAGAACAGTCCTGAAGAGAAGGAACTGGGGGTACTGGTGGATGAGAAGCTCAACATGACCTGGCAGTGAGCACTGGCAGCCCAGAAAGCCAACCATATCCTGGACTGTATCCAGAGAAGCATGACCAGCAGGTGTAGGGAAGTGATTCTGCCCCTTTACTCTGCTCTCATGACACCATACCTGGAGTACTGCATCCAGCTCTGGAGCCCTCAGCATGAGAAGATCATGGATCTTGTGACACAAGTCCAGAGGAGAACCGTGAAGATGATCAGAGGGCTGGAGCACCTCTCCTATGAAGACAAGATGAGAGAGTTGGGGTTGTTCAGCCTGGAGAAGAGAAGGCTTCGGGGAGACCTTATAGTAGCCTTGCAGTACCTGACAGGGCCTATAAGGAAGCTGGAGAGGGACTTTTTACAAGTTTCTTTACCAATAGGGCAAAGCTTAATTGCTTTAAATTGAAAGCGAGTAGATTTAGATTGGATTTAAGGAAGAAATTCTTCACTGTGAGGGTGGTGAAGCAGTGGAACTGGTTGCCCAGAGAAGCTGTGCGTGTCCCCCCCAGAAGTATTCAAGGCCAGCCTGGATGAGTCTTTGAGCAGTCTGGTCCAGTGGAAAGTATGAAAGATATGAGATTCTTAAAAATATATCTGCATGGTAGTTAATGCACAGTTGATCTTAATTTAGTATGAATTGCCTTAGTGATTACTTTTTAAATTTAGAAATGTGCCACTTGTCTTATTAGGAAAGAAAAAAAAAGTATTGAAAAATCACAGAAACAAGATGAAAAGACAAAACGGTTTGTGAAGTCTAATTCTTTTTTGTGTGTAAGAAACTATGCCATCTGAAATTGAACTTTTCTAAATCTAGCAATCTGAATAACTACTAATCTGTGTTGGGAACGTGTTCAGAAAACTTTTAGTTAAAACCAAGTTACCGTTAACTATCCAACTGCATCTGGAATTTTCAGTCAGATTTTAATTACAGTTGAAAAAATGATAAACATTGAAATTATTTATTGATAATATATTCCTTTAACTCTGAAAATTAGTTCACTGCATTATATGAAAGGTCTCAATTTAAATTCAATGAAACCAGAATAAATATTCTAATCAGCTGACTGTTAGATACTTCACATTTTGTGATTTGTTGTATTATAAAATGGGGTAATATCACCATAGGTAATTTAATTACATTAGGAGTACTTTTATCTCAAACTGTTTGATTGTTCAGCCTTTTACAGAAAAAGAGTACTGTTTCCATAAGAGAATACAAGTGATTTTTCTAAAAGGTAAAGTCAGCATAAAATATTCAATGGTTCTGGATAATTATATTTTCGAAACCATGGAAAATTAATCAAGAACTATTGGCTGACCTTAGTTCTTTGATGAGGATTTATAGCCAAAATTCTAATATTTTTATTTTTTGATATGTAGATATGGTAATGAAGAAAAAAAAGCTCTCTAAGGTCCACGTATTTGAGATTTCAAAGCAGTAACACCTCATTCATAAATCACAATGTATTAAATAAAGCAAACAGTGTTTTATAATAGTTGAATATTCAACATGAAAGAAGTAACAAGGGACACAGAAAGCAAATCTAGTGTGCCTTCCTAAGTATTGTTTAATAAAATAAATTGTTTCTGCATCAACAACAAAAAAAAAAAAATCAGCAGCACAGACATTACTGTCTGGACAGCAGTGGAAGTATATTATCACAGGAACTGCAGAGAAACACAAACCTCAAGGCAAATTCAGCAGTAAACATGGTAGTTCATGGCAGAACACAAATATTGATGGCTTTAGTTCCCAATCTATGTATTATTCTTTATAATATAAGTAAATAAATTTGTTTTTCATTTAGAATCCTCTTACAGTTTTATGTTTATCATACTTTCCATGCATTCTTCTTGAAAATCCTGTTTCAATTTTTTAAATATTTGCACTTGCTTTACTGTGATGATTAATTATTTTTGAAATTTAAACACCAAAAGCAAAGAGAGTATGATGACAGACAAGAGAAATTGAAGTAATTTAACTGAAGTAAAACTCCATACATGTTTCAGTGACTGTCAATGCTCTTCATCATCACTGATGATCACTTTCAGGACCTTGTTCTGTGTGCTACAACTATTCAAGGGCTTGAATCTTCTTGTCCATTGTTGTGGACCTTGTGTTGTCAAATACAGCAGTGTTGAAAGACAAAAGAAATTTGAAAACACTGTCAGCTCCTCTTGTTTAATATAGCTGTAGTGTAATTAACTAAATATGACATGCAAAATAATATGTAGATGAGGGAATATTAGAAAGTAATTTTATCACAAGAACACAGTGTGCTCCTGAGCAATTTTCAAACCAAATCCTAAAACACCTTTCCTTCTTCCTGGGCTCAAATTCACTCCCGCTTTTCTCTAACTCCTCGCCACAGAGAGGTGCAGGTGGACAGGGAATGGGGTGGCGGTAGTTCATCACACATTGTCACCCAGAGGGAGGACTTCTCACACTATTTCCCCAACCCAGTCAGGGGTCCCTCTCATGGAAGACAGTTCTCCATGAACTTCTCCTGTGTGATTCCTTCATGAACTGCTCCAGTGTGGCTTCCCCTCAAGGGGTCCCAAGTCCTGCCAGCAAACCTGCTCCAGCCTGGGTGCCTCTCTCCATGGGGCTACAGATCCTGCCAGGAGCTTGCTCCAGCATGGGCTTTGCATGGGTTCACAGCATCTTTTGGACATCCTGTTGTGGTTCAGGGTCCTCCCCAGGCTCTGCTACCCCGTGACCTTCCATGGCTGCAGAGACACAACCAGCCTCACCATGGTCTGCATTACAAGCTACCAAACCTCTGCTTCAGTGCCTGGAGCACCTCCTCTCCTCCTTCTCCACTGATCTTGGTGTCTGCAGAGCTCGCTCTCTGTCTGCAAAATCTATCCGCTTCTGGGTTGGGTTTTTTTTTGTTTGTTTGTTTGTTTTCTTTTATTTCCCCTCCTCCCTTCTTAAACATATTATCATAGAGGTGTTATGACTATGGTTGGCTTGGCTTTGGCCATCAGCAGTTCCATCTTGGAGCCATCTGGCATTGGCTCTAACAGACACAGAGAAGTTTCTAGCAGCTTCTCAGAGAGACCATCCCTGTAGTCCACCCACTACCAAAATCTTGCCACACAAACCCAATACGGCAGGGTATAAGGTCAAGTATTCACGCACTTGCAGCATAACCCAGGTGATGACCAAAGGCCTGAGATTAAATGCAGCGGCTGAGTGAGTTAAGGACTCCCAGAAAGCCACACACCCCCCTCCCAGCTCCTTCACAGCAGTTTGATGTAAGGCCACAGCCCCATCATACCAGAGCTGACCTCAAGCACAGGCAGACAGTCTGCCAAGTGAGCATGTACCAGGTAGCGATGTGGCAAGAGGAGGTTCATTCCTAGCCCCAGCATGGTGACACGATGTTACTAAAGATTTTCTGGTTTATTCTCGTTCGATAGATTTTTTTTTTTCCTGAAAGTCTGAGTCAGATACCTTCTGTGGCTATTTCTCCAGTTTCACTTAAATTGTACTTTATTTTTTTCATTATTCAGTATTTTCTGTATTCAGTAAGTCTTAGTAATAGAAAGAAAACTTAATCCTTAAGAGACTGGACTGGAATGCAAGTAACTTGATTTTCATTTTCGTTTTAAAATGACCTTGGGTTCTGCATAAACCTTTCTGCTTTAGTTATCATTTTGAACAAAATAGATCATTGTACTGGTTTTCACCCAGTCTTATGTAAATTTGCGTGTTAGATTTTTTAAAGTATCTTAACATGTGTCCATACAAGTCCCAGTCTTAGTATTTTCTTTGTCTTCATCAATTTCATAGAAGCATCTGGGGTTATAGATATGAAGGTTTTCTCTTTGCTATCATGCAACTAAGCACCACAGAGTTGCTCACTGCCAGTGGGATGAAGAGAGTATTGGAGGAAAAGTGTAAGAAAACTGATGGGTTATGAACAGACTAATAATTGAAAATAAATTAAATAAAACAATGCTACTACCACTACATAATGGAAATACTACTACTACTGATATTAACATACAATGAAAAGGAAAATAACAAAGAAGAAAAAAATAAATTATGCAACCACTCACCACCCAGCCTATCCCCAGACAGTGAGAGCCAGAGAGAGAGAGAGCCCTTTGTGAACTACCTAAACTTATATACTGAGCATGATCCCTTTCTTCAGTTTGTGTCAGCTGCTCTGGCTTGTCTCCTCCCACCTTGACATAGAGAAGAAGCTGGGAACACAGGTGTAGTATAAGAAACTGAAAAAGTCAATGGCTTAATGCAAACATTGCTTAACAGCAACTAAAATATTGTTACCAACATTATTCCTAGCACATATCTAAAACATAGCACCCTAATAGCTATGAAGATAATTAAGTCTATCTCAGGCAAAACAAGCACACTTACCTAAAGCAGACCTCAAATAGAACAGTAATTATAATCACTTTCAAATTTAATCTCATTACATAAATTTGAATTGTGACATGGCATAAGTGTTTTGCAGATATTTAATTTCTTGGCTGATTTTCTAACTAATGTATGTTAATATTGTAACTCTATTTCATAGAATCATATAATGGTTTAGGTTGGAAGGGACCTTAAAGATCATGTAGTTCCAACCTCCCTACCATGGGCAAGGACACCTTCCACTAGACCAGGTTGCTCAAAGCCTCATCCAGCCTGACCTTGAAGACAGCCAGGGATAGGGCATCCACAACTTCTCTGGGCAACCTGTTTCAGTGCCTCAACACCTTCAAGGTGAAGAATTTCTTCCTGATATCTAATCTAAATCTTCTTGCTTTCAATTTTAACCTATCACCCCTCTTCCTGTCACTACAGGTCCTTGTAAAAAGTCCCCCTCAGCTTTCTTGTAGGCCCCTTCAGGTACTGGAAGGCTGCAATAAGGTCTTCCTGAGCCTTCTCTTCTCCAGGCTGAACAAGCCCAACTGTGTCAGCCTTTCTTCATAGGAGAGGTGCTCCAGCCCTCTGAGCATCTTTGTGGCCCTCCTCTGGACTCGCTCCAATCAGTTGATATCATTCTTATGTTGGGGACCCCAGAAATCCATAACTCTCTACCTATCATATTCTTCACTATATAACTTCTTTTTTCCTCTTGATTTTATTGATATAAAAAAAAGAATCTTTGTTCTCCTTTAATATTTCTTTTCCACCTTTCCCTTTCTTTTTCGACTGCTTTTACAGAATGTATTTTTTACACAAAATTATTAATTCTAGTACTCCTATAACAGTTGCATGAAGACTGGTAGTGACTTTTGGAAAGACAGAGTATCAACAGTTATACTACTACTGATCGCTTATTTTAAAATAGTTCAGAAGTTTTATCCCATAAAAATATTGTGAGGAATCCCATTTTCTTTATAGGTACAAATGGAGCTTGTATATCGGAAACATGTATAATTACATGAATGAAGGACAAAATTATTGTAAGTAGGAAAGAATTCTGCATTAAGCAAGAAATAGCTTTCTTTTTGAAGTGTCTAAAAAGTAAAGTAACCTTTTATAAACATCTGTTTTAATAACCCCTGAGAAAGTCTCATATGAAAAAGGTATGCAAAGATGGGTTGCTGAATGTAAAGTTTCTAAATACACAGTAATATAGAGCATAGGCTTTTACACCTGATAATAGTGACAGATGTAATAGCATCTATAATGGATATAACAGTTCAACACTGCTACCTTAAAAGAAAAAATGCTAAATGATCCAAACTACACATTTGATAGCACATTATCTAATGGTATCATTGAACATCATGAGATTCCAAAGATAATGGAATGATTCCAAAAATAGAAAGTCTATGAGTATTCTATAACAAGGCTAGTAATTTTATTGCAGGTACTTTTTTTTTTTTTTTTTCACCCCTATGAGGAATTAGCTTCCAAGGGTGGAAATACACACAGAGAGGAATTGGAGATTAGCATATTTACCTAGATGTGGAGCTAGGTGGTTAGAGTACTTCAAATTTTGAAGGGAGAATTAAGATTCAGTAATTAAATTAAAACCAAGACTATTCTGGAAGGATGATCAAAATCTTTTTTCTACCCCTTCTGAGTTTAATATTCTAAGACTCTTATGATTATTATTAGTTAGTTATAGTCCACATCTTTCTGTTACCTTCAAATACTTAAACAGTGCTGGTCACTCTTCTGCCCAAAGGTCATTTGGACAGGTTCATATGCACAGCAATTTACTAATAGAAAGCAGTAAAATTGTAGATGTTTTCATCCCAATTTATGTGACAATATGAGAGACTGAATACCACTCTTTGATATTATCCTATAATTTTCAACAGTATTCACAACAATATTTCAACAGTATTCCAAAAACTGTATCTGTCCTGTCCTACCTTGGTCTTTCAGCATAGTCCAAAGTATGCTCCAAAATATTTTTGAAGTACATGGGGGAAGAGGAGGACATTTAATGAAGTGACGTAATTAAAGTGCTATCATAATCCATGTGCACTTTAGAGATAGACCAGGTTTATGTAGGTGTAGAAATACACACATCCATATGTGATTACACATCTGTGTAAAAATGAAAACCCTGTAAACAAATTTCAAAAAATAAATTATATTATTTATTTTTATTAAATGTCTTCCCTTGTAAGATGCAGTTTATTCTTTACAATAATTTTCTCATTTGTAAATGTCATTTTAGAGGCCACAGTCTTAAAGTAAGATAAAGTAAGATAAATATCCTGAGGAAAAAGAAAAAGACATTCTATAACTAAAAGAGAAAAAAAACACATTATATTTAGGCAAATTAAACTGTTACTAACTCAAAGCTATTGACAATTGCTAAGGTATTAAATATCACGTTGTGTTTTCATCATTTTCACTAAAACTCCAAAAATAAGCTTCATAATCTTATTTTTGCTCTCTTTCTGTTCTATAATCACTCATTTCCATGCAATAAAAATTGACAGATATATTGAAGAGCCACAAAAGGATTTTTCTATAAATTAAATGTTCCTACAGCACCCTGTAATATTCTAGCTTTCACTGTGATACTTCAGAAACCTTAAGCATATGATTAAGGACCTTCGGTTTTCAGCTACATATTTTGAAAACTAAGGATTTAATTAAGTGGGTTTTTGAGTGATTGTGAACATGAAATATTTGAAGATATGTTTGTATGTTTTCTTCATTGAAACCATAATTTACATGCTTACATCTTCCAAATATCTTTTTTTTTTTTTTTTTTCATAAATTAATGATAAATCATTATCAGGAAAACTTCTGTGTTTAACTCTCATGACTAGAGCTTAGATGTTCTGGTTTATTTCTTAGTTTTGACACAGATACCTTATCTTAACTTGGTTGCTAGTTTTTGTCTACAGAGGGAGCGAATATGTAAAGCATGCTTTTAAGCTCTTTCTCTACCATACACAAGTACAATGAAATGTATTAAATAAAAATAAAATCTTTATCAGGAATAGAAATAGGAAAAATCTGACTGTAAATACGGTGGTATAGTTCTGATCAGTTAGTTTGACTTATTTCAGTTTCATATCAGTGTAATTAAATGTTTTGTTATATTTTTTCCACTTTAGTAATGTTTTTTATATTGAACCGTATTTGGTGTGAAAACAGAAATATTTTTGTCTGTTTGAATTCCTAGGCTGACATGGAAAATAGAGACAAACCTTAAGGGACAAGTGTTCTGAAGCCATCATCAGTAATGAAGCAGGTGTGAAAGACAATTCCCATTTGCCAGGTGAAACAATGACTACCAAATCAGCGGCTCACATGTTAGCATACTTTCTTCAGCTATGCATTGTAAATGGGCAGGTAATATGTGAGAGGCAAATGACCGTTGAATGGCGAGTGGAACCCAAACCTAGTATAATAAAATGGACACCAAGGGAAAATATCTGCTCAGACTTTTACACCGAATGCTGGAATATGAACAAAAGTACTACTGGGGAAATCTCAGAAGAACAATATCTCAGTATCCCTCAGATATGCCCCTTACAGCTTCAATTAGGTGATAGTCTCTTCATCTCCTCTGAGCCATCCTTCCAGTCCTATGGAATGAATTTGGTAAATGTCTCCAAAGAAGAATTTATTAACTGCCCTAAAGCTGGTTTTCTTCAAGAGCAGTTGATTTTTGTTTGCCAGATAAGAGGACTGCACCAAGTTGACCCTAATTGGCTTGGTGTTGGAACTCATTACTTTGCAGAGCTTCATATGAGAGGCCCACTACTGTGCAACATGGGCCTTCGTCTCAACGTAACTGTGAAGCAGCAGTTTTGCCAACAGTCTCCAAACACTCCATTATGTTCTGGGCATGGAAAATGTCTAAGCCACGTTTGGGAAAAATCATATAATTGCCATTGTTTCTCACAGTATTCTGGAAGATTCTGCCAGAAGGTTGATATGTGCTCCACTAAACCTTGCCACAACAACGCCTCCTGCACTGAAAAATCAGAACTTTCTGGAGATTCTTATGAATGCATGTGTCCTCCAAAATTTTCAGGTACTTCTTTTCCCTTCTAACAATGAATGTTATATAAATAATGCATTTTCCATAATGGATAATAAAACAATGAGAACACCATTAGCAATTTTTTTTGTATAATTTGATTATCCATTACTACTACCACACCTGCACTGAGTTTCTTTTACATCTTGTTACCTATAGGATGTGCAGTCATTTGAAGGCAGTTTGTAATTGATTACATTGATGTGTGTACTGTGGGGTAAACCAGAATAAGTTATCATAATTCTTTCCCACTTAAGCACAAGAAATTGGTAAATACTTGTGAACTTACGGAAGTAACTGATATATTGTGTTTGTTTGTTCAGCAGTTCAAATTGTTACACTAAGTAATATAAATCATTTGGAGTAAACTCCCAAAAACAGTGAGTTAATTAGCTAATGAAACTGCTGAAAAACAGCAGACCGTTTTGTTGAAATGAATGTTTCACTCAACCTGCCACGAAACCTCTTTTAATTTTAAAGACCTTTTAAATTAGAGATTTTTTTAAAATCAAAATTTATTTTTACTTGAAAATTCAAACATCTAATTAGAACAGCAAGTAAAACAAAATGTTTACTCTTTTCTTCCAGATTGTTTTGCACTATAAAGTTCCTTTCAAAAAGAGTTTGCTAAAAATACTGTTTCCACCAAATTAAATATTTCACAAACTAAAAAAATTAACCTAATTCTATCTAGAAAATATTGAAATACTTACCCAAAAACCCATTGAAGAAACCGAATCTGAGTTTCGAATTAGACTGCTAGAGAGTACTTCATGATTAGATACATTCTCACCTAACCATTATCTCCATTTCATGGAGGAAGAAAGGGGAATTAAGGAAATTAGGGGTATATTGTTCTTGTATTCAAAACAATGGAATTTGTGAAGCCTTTAGAAAGTACCAGAAATATTCATTCACATCACAGAAAGGATTGTTGTAGCTCTTCTGCACTTTTAGAGGAGAATTCTAGAAAAGTTCCTTTGATGGATGTGACTTCTGTGCTCTCGCAATAGTGATGCTATGCTATGCTATCAAACACAGCTGATGAGTCAGGAAGGAGTGAGGTTCATAGAACACAGAGATTAAGGTTAAGTTGCATGACATTTGATGTAATTTATTTTTAATTGCTTTTCAAACTGCATAGTAATTTAGTTACTTATGTATTTGTAAATAGAAGATTATGCAGGTATGAATATGTCAATGTTATGAGAAAAATATTTTTATAATTTTTCAAAGTTTAGTAAAAGAGTGGAAGATATTCCTATTTCTTTTATGATTTCTGGGGTCTGTGTAAATATTTTGAATATAATATCAAGAATTTTCTGGTACTATTTTAATTCAAATTTATAGAGAGATTCACAAGAAATTCTGTTAAAAGCAATCATCATGCTTAATGTTATCACAAGCAATGCACAAAATATTCTGTTAGCCTATATGGGACAGTGTTGGCTGATGACAGAATTTTGTACTGGCAATACTGGTCCAGTAAATAAACTGTATGTAAACAAGAAGAACCAGGGGATTAAACCATCATTTATTATGAATATGGCTACACAAGAGTAAGGGAGGAAAAAAGTGCCTCCCATAATGTAAAGTCTATGAGAAATTTGAAAAGTTGTTGAAGTGTGAATAATGTCATAGAAACAATTCAAGTGGCAGCATAATTATACAGTATTTAGACCCATATGCTTTAATAGTACAAACAACTTATAATAGGAATTGTGATTTCTGAAAAGCTGCATATTAAGGAAAGTTAAGTCAAATTGTACTCTACCTGAGAAAATCTTTTGTTCCCAGTGCTGGAAAAAACACTAAGCTGGTTTAATATAAAACCAAGACAAATAGTAGAGTATTAATAGCATTTTTTCATTTTAAGCTATATCTGAATTTGTTACTGTATGACAGATGAGACAGACTGAGCAGAGTAGCTCATACTATATAAGCTGAATATAATTCTGCCTTAACATTAGTAATTTTGGTGAAAACTACTGACCAACATGAACACAAATCCATCTATCTATTAAATATGTTTTATTTTACATCTAAATTTGACATTTCAGGGAAAAATATAAATATTTACTGAAGTTTAATGTTCCTATTATCCCTTTTAAATAGGTAAAAATTGTACAGAAATAGTTGGACAGTGCCAGTCACATACATGTTTCAATGGTAACTGCAGCAATGTTACTCCAAACTCTTTTCTTTGTGAATGTGACAATGGCTTTACAGGTAAGAAAAACCTTTGTTTTCTGTCTTATAGTAATGGTTTCCTGTGTTACAATAATTGGGTGAACCTTTGCTTTATTAAAACAGTTATTTTAGATGATTCTTGCACAGTTTTCTATTTTCTGAAGGATTTGGGGGTTTTGTTTGTTTTCTTTTTTAATAGTTTTTTTAAAATAAGGAAATCAGACTTCCATGGGACTATTCTAAAATACTCATGTACTAAAGTAAAACCATATAAATGGTGGAGGCTTTTCATAATTGGATCCTATCCATGAGTACATTTCTCCTGTTGGCAGTATGTCAAAGGAAGGCTTATTATCACTAACTCACTGTTTCTCAAATACGGACTTTGCGAGAATAGGATCAGAAGGTCTTGCTGGATGATTTAGAATGATCATGACATCTGTATTCATCATTTCAGCATCCTCTTAATAGAGGTGCTAGAAAAATAGATGGAAATAATTTAAAGAGTCAATAATCTCATGATATAGTAGTGTGTCTTGATTAAAAAATAAAACTCTCAGAAGTAAATCGGTTTACTTATGATATATTAGAAAAATAAGGTGCTTGAAGAAAAGCTTGAATCAGAAAATGTATCTAAAGCCATCCCATTGTAAATACTTTTTCTTGGGGGTCAGGATAGCATCCAAACTTAAAGCACTATTCCTTCTTGTACTTCACAGCAGAGATTTACTGTGTTGATGGAAGAGTATAGCAATACTCAGAAGAACATTCTTTATGAATGAGCTAAGTATAAAGCTAGCACTTGAATGTCCAAGGACAGTAAAACTTTCAAAAATTTCTCTTTCTTGGAAGCATCAGTTTTCCCTACCAGTCATAGAATATAAACAAATTCTTACATTGATATGTAGAGTTAAAAGAAAAACAAAGCAAAGAAGAAGAAGAAAAAAAAAGCATAGGGGAGCTAGGGGGGTGGTCCAAGAGCCAGTTTTTATTTTCGTAGTGAATGTATGAACAACCTTGCTGACATTTAAGTCTGTGTAGGATTATACTTTTAAAAATGGGATAAACATGCATAATTCTAATTCCTAGTAAGACTATCTTATATTACACTCCTTTTCCTCCCTTTCTTTTACTGTAGAGGGCATCACAGTCAGTAGAATTCTGAAAAAAAAAAAACAAACAAAAACTGTTTTTTCAAAGGTGGAAAGACCATTAGTAAAGTTTCCTAGAACTAATTTTTACCCCACACATGGTCCGTGTCTTTTTATTTTATAATTACTATTGATCCTTTTACTCAAATTATGAGGGCACATGTCTTTTGAAATTTCCCACACAAAAATTTTTGTATCCTTGCATTTTTCACCTAATGAGGGAGAGGAGGGGAGGAGGCAGGAGGAATACCTTTCCAGATATAGAAACACAAACTCATAATGTTCAATACACTAAACTCTAGAGAATGACAGCAGTCACTGCAATCTACTCTCCAGGTAGTTGGTAAGGGTTGTGAAGGAGAAAAGAGGACTACAGCTGAGAATTACCTCCCTTTTTATTCTCCAGTTAGCTAAGAGAAAATGGAGAATCATTTCTTGTTTCTAAAGCATAAGAGGTATCGTGGGAGGAGAAGGCAGACTTTCAGGAATTTGCCTCTTTTTTCCTGCTCTGATATAAATTTTCTCAGGTCCTGCTGTAACAGGAAGACATGTAGTAGTACACCAGCATACCTTTCAACAGGACTAATTGACTAACATACAGTGTAATTTTGCAAGTATTTTCTGTCAAAATGAGGTTGGTTTAAGTCTACATTTCTTTCTGTGATCTTGTGTAAAAGAGTTTGCTAGCACTAAGGTAATTTCAAGAAGAGTTACCTAAAATAAAGCAACCCATGTGAAAACAGACATTTTTCTATTGTTATTGTACCATGGCTGTATTGTGTTCTCAGACAAGAAGGGTTGTGTAATTATGAATCTTGTGTCTTGAAAGCTATTCTAAGTGTGTGAAGTTGTCAGCAAATTCAAAACATTACTCTGTTTTGATATCGAATTTGTAAATAGAAAACACAAATATAATACTACATTTTGCAAATTGTGTTTAAGATTTGGCAAACTTTGACATACATTCTTTCCAACATGAGGTAAGACATTGGCAGTAACTAGTTGACGTGACCAGAATGAAAGTATGAAATATTCTTGTTACTGTAAATTGATGAGATGTCAATAAAATTATAATACAAATATTTTATATTTATAATTACAATTATTATTTACAAATATTTATCCAAAATAAGTGAAGGTTATTTTGTCACATTTGTTGTGTGCACAGTGATAGCATGGATTTATTGGATTAACAATATATATGGTCATGTCAGTTATGTATTTTTATTTGTTATTAATTTTTTGGTATATTCACTGAGCTCTAAAAACTCTCTTCAGCTGGTTATGAAAGAAATTTTTAAAAATGAATTAATAACAATCACAGATTCATGGAATGGTTTAGCTTGGAAGGAACCTTAAAGATCATGTAGTTCCAACCCCCCTGACATGGGCAAGGACACCTTCCACTAGACTAGGTTGCTCAAAGCCTCATCCAGCCTGGCCTTGAAGACAGCCGGGGTGGGACATCCACAACTTCTCTGGGCAACCTGTTCCAGTGCCTCACCACCCTCTCAATGAAGAACTTCTCCTTGATGTTCAATCTAAACCTAACTGCTTTCAATTTAAACCCGATACCCCTTGTCCTATCACTACAGGCCCTCATAAAAACTCCCCCTCCAGCTTCCTTGTAGGCCCCCTTCAGGTATTGGAAGGTTGCTCTAAGGTCCCCCCAGACCCTTTTCTTCTCCAGGCTGAACAAGCCCAACTCTCTCAGCCTGTCTTCACAGGAGAGGTGCTCCAGCCCTCTGATCATCTTCATGGCCTTCCTCTGGACTCGTTCCAACCAGTCAATATCCTTCTTATGTTGAGGGCCCCAGAGCTGGACACAGTGCTACAGGTGGGGTCTCATGAAAGCAGAGTAGGGAGGGAGAATCCCCTCCCTCAACCTGCTGGCCACACTTCTCTGAATACAGCCCAGGATATGGTTGGCTTTCTGGGCTGCCAGCGCCCACTGCCAGTTCATGCTGACCTTATTAACAAACATCCCCAAGTCCTTCTCCTCATGGCTGCTCTCAATCCATTCTCCGCCCAGACTGTACTTGTGCTTGGGATTTCCCAGACTCATGTGCAGGACCTTGCATTGGACTTGTTGAACTTCATGTGGTTGGCACAGGCCCACCTCTTCAGCCTTTGAAGGTCCCTCTGGATGGCATCGTTTCCCTCCAGTATGTCAACCGCACCACAGCTTGGTGTCTTTGGCAAACTTGCTGAGGGTGCACTTGATCCTACCATCCATGTTGCCGACAAAGATGTTAAAAAACACCAGTCCCAAAACCTACCCCTGAGGAACACAACTGATCAGTCATCTCCACTTAGACATCGAGCCATTGAATACAACTGTCTCTCTGAGTGCAACCATCAAGACTGTTTCTTATCCAGTGGGCGGTCCATCCTCCAGATCCATGCCTCTCCAAATAGAGACAAGGATGGTGTCAAATGCTTTGCACAAGTCCAGGTAGATGACATTGAGAGCTGCTAATACAAAGTATAGCACTGCGAGGGCTTTTAAGGATTTTAAAATTAGATACCCAACCCTTTATAGATCACTTGAGATTTTTTTTTTTTTTTCACATATTTTTGTAAGGGAGACCTACATTTCCTGCCCTCCCCAATGGTCCAATTAGTCCCTTTGCCATAATGAGTTCCCTGCTCATTTGTGGGACAGAAGATACTATAAGAATGAAGTGATTTTGCTGGGAGCCACTTTGCTAGAGCTTCCATCATCCAGGTTCTTTAGTTTAAAATGGTCTGTTCACATAATCAGTGAATTGCAGCCAGAGTACTTTGAAGAAGGTCATAATTGTAAGAGTGCTTCTCTTTATATATATGAATCGGGAGAAGAATTTATTGTTTGTACAATTAGCTTTTTAACAGCCTAATAGTTCAGTTTGTGTAATACTAACATTCATAGCTTAAATTAATACTCAAAGACTTATTAATAATATCCATAAAAATATTACACAAAACTACCTTCCTGTTATCTATTTTTTATTTGGTATTATGCTAAGCTTTCCAGTGTTCATCCTAAGAGCAATACATCAATCTCCCTCAAGAAGAGGGGTCAAGACTTGCAGCAAGTTATCAGCATCCTGAGAGCTTCATCGGGAGGACTGTGACAGATGCTGGAATATTCTCCCTTGTTGTTTAAGGGTCCACTGGTGCCTAATTTTACATCTTTTCATATCATTATCTGCTTCCTTCTCCCAGAATGACAGCTGCAGCCAGTGCTCCCCAGCCACCTCACATGAAGGGCTATGGTTTGTCTGGTAGTGACAGAGGTGGGGATGGGGTCACCCCCTCCCCAGAGGGGCCATTCCCAGAACTGAAGCTGGAGCAGGGGAGGCAGTAATCACTGGGGACAAGTGCAGGGATTAAACCCAACAAGACAAGTCCTGAACCCTTGCACTGTCACATCAGCACAAAGGTCAGCCTGAAGAGATACTCCTGCAATGGATTTTGGTTTTTAGTGTTTCTCTAAGGGACAGGGATGATGGCAACAGGGACGTGGGGATAGACAAGAGAAGAGGGCAAATAGAAATTATGGTTTTCTAGGCTATTTTAATCTAATTGGTGATTTGCTTAGTTGGGGTTTTTTTTGTTTGGTTTGGTTTGGTTTCTTTAACTGACTGACTATGGTTTAATAAAACACTTTGTCAAGGATGGCAGTTTCCTCAGAGAAAGCTGTAAATTATGGTGATTATGATTCTTAGTTTTAAAAAAATCCTATTAAATATTCACTAAACCCTACTCAATGTCATTAGAATGAAGAAAATATGGTCAAGCTTTTGGGCCATCTTTGTGAATGACACTGAAATGAGCATAGTTCTTTCTTTGTTAAGGAATACACACATGTTGCATTTGGGGTTTTAATGAAGTTATAATGTTTTTTTAAATTGAATTATTTCATGCATATTTCATGCTTATTTCAAAAGTACTATAAAATCTGTGATAGCTTGTCCAGAATAATTGTTTATATCTCTGGATGATTCAAGTATGAAAAAGTATTTATTTTTTATTATTTATTATTTTTTATTATAAAATACTTTCTTTAAGAGAATTCCAGCTGATGTTTTTTTTCTTTGCTCTTTCCCTTTGGAGAATCTTTTGTGAAGTTTTTTTCTTGAAGAATGATTGCTTGATTCCAAGCAAGTGATTCTTTATATTTCTTTCAGCATTTCTATCTGTACCCTCTCAGTCTTTAATATAATGTGCGATGTCATCCAAGATGAAGGTCTGCAGAAACATGTAAAGACATGCAATGAGGAAGTAATTATCTACTCCTGTTTGTTTTATCTGAAGTCTCTCTCACTTACATATCGTTTTCTGCAACCATTTTATCCAGAAAAGGAAGAGGTCTTTGTGGTGATATTATGTCATTCTAGTCTTTAGCTGGCATGCCCCTGTTTGATTACCTTCTACCTTTTTGAAGCGGACTTCAAGGATGATTATCATGATGAATATATATCAAGGATGATCATATTCCTGCTCTTCCTCTTACAAATTAAAAGATACAGAAAGGAAGAGAAAAGACAATTTACACATCTGTCCTTTGAACAATAAGGATGACAAAAACCCAGGTTGTTTTTGCTCTACGTTGTCTTTACTTCTGGAATGAGAAAGAAAGCCACAGTTATTTTTTCCCTGGTTTGATCTAGAAGGAAGAAAGAAAAAGGAAAGATCCTGGAAAAGTCTTGGATCTTTCTGAAACCAAACAAAATTCCATTATTTTTGTGGTCAGGATTTTCTTGGCTCCCCTTAGCTGTCTTTTTTGCGGACTTTCTGTTTTTTTTTCCCTTTTTTATTATTGTTGAAGGATTAAGAATAAATAGAATCAACAATTACAACACAATCTGTTATAAATAATCTTTTAAATTAAGGTATTGTACTTCTCCATGCCCAAAAAATGAGCCCTGGCTTTATTTACTCAGTCAGTTCAGGTTGTGACTCTCAGTAACTGTGTGTTGTTTCATTGACTGAAGTTTGTGTACAGTTCAAGAAAAGAGATTCATACAAATACTATAAGTGCATAGAGACATGCAAGTGTATAACTAGACTCGATTACATTTTTTCCAAAGTGTTTTGCTGGATCAGGGCCATAGGCTATTTCTTTCACATTTCCTTTACATCCCAATCTTAAAATTTTGTGTCTGATATTACAGTTGGGATGTTACCGTTGGGATAGCTAAAGTGAAAATTCTGGAGACAAATAAACACTTCCACAGAGGTGTTTGAGTTTTAAACCACAGGAAAAATATTGCCAAAATTGGTTCCACAGGAATTTAGAGATCTTTTTAGCCTCAGTGTTCCAGGATTTCTGTGCTAATGTTCAAATATTGCATGCATACAGATGCATAGTAAGGTGGTTTTTCTTTTTTTCCTTTCACTTTCTCAGTCCCATTGTTTTCTATAGATACCTAGCATAGCTGTTCATAACAATTTTCTCTTTACAAATCTGTCTGCTCATTTAAATCTGAATGCAATTGAAGTTCACTTTCTGTTTAAAACAATTACGGTAGGAAACAATTGTTAAAGAGACATATTAAGAATACGAATTTCTATTTAAAGAAGTGTGGAGATCAGCACAGGGGTGGATTGTGTAGGATGGAAGTAGAATTTCTGCCTGCTTTTTCAAGTGCTTCACATAATTGCTTTGAATAGAGAGAAAAATGAACCAATTATTGTAGAGTCCAGGGTCTACTGTAGGTTTATTTAAGCAATACAAACATAATATTGTGACAATGGGTATAATCATAGAAGCTAAGGTACAGGCAGTGTGTACCTACAGTCCACAAAATCCGTGAGAGAAGACAGATGCAAGTTATATCCAAGAGCCATGATACTTCAGTCTTACTCAGCCAAGAAAATTTACATTGGAGGAACCAAATGGGATATAACATTTAAGAAATGTAGACAGGCATCAGAACTAAAAAACAAGACACGCTGACTATTTCCTGTATTTGATGGAATAACAGACTGAAAATGCTTATGACTTAGGAAGTGACATAAGGCAATACTGATACTAAAATATTTGACGAGTTTTTTTATGTTTTCCTTAAACCTAATTTATAATTGTTGCAGATTAAAACAAGTAAAAAAAAAAAAAAAAAAAAAAAAAAGATGGGCCCATTAATTACATATTCACTGTCCTACAGGTGCTAGCATTTAAAATGCACTGATGCATATATCTTGATGAAATTATACAGATTGTGGTCTTTGCAATTCAAAAGCCATTACAGCTCAAGAGCCTTTTGATATTTCAAGAAGGCATAATCACGACTAGACAAGCTACGTCCACGTTATCAGCAAGAGAGATTATAAGGGCACACTGCCTTATGGTCAATAAGAACAATAGCACCTTAAAGCTCTAAGCAATTCCCAGATAGACAAATAGTGACCATATTTTAAAGCAGTCAAAGCATATGTATTGAGAATGTACATGGGTTTACACAGTCACAGGATGAATGTCCTATATGAATGCCAGGTAATGCAGATGTTATAAAAGGTGCCAACATGTTTGCACATGCTATGTGGGAACTCAGTTGTCTTTTACAGACCATACATCTGTGAGGTAAAATTCAGTACGTATGTCTTGAATGTAATCAGCTGAAGGAAAAGTGGAAGAGGGAGGAAAGAAAAGAAGGAGTGAGAAAAAGGACGGGGGAAGGAAGATGAAGAAAGGAAAGTGAAGGAGGAAGGAAAAAGAAGGAAAGAAGAAAGAAAGGGAGAAAGGGAGAGAAGGAGAGGGTGAGAAGAAAAGGTGAGGCAATTTCTCTAACACCTCACTATGGCATCAAATCTAATGGTACCCCTCTGCTCATCAGAGCATCTTGTTGTTCCCTTCTCATGTTGTAACAGCTCAAGATTTGTATAATGACCTAACTTTTGCAATTCACAATAGCCCTGGGAAGAAGTTGTGATCCTAAGAAACCCACAGTCCCAATCAGACAAGTGTGCTGAAGAATCTCAGCCCATGTAACAACTGATGATGATTCCAGTATCTTAGTTTCATTAATTATGAATTCATAAAATGATACAACTTACTTCAATTTCACATCTTTGTTAATTTCACATCTTTGTATTTCACTTATAGCAAGTGCATTCAAGTGTGAAAAAGAACCCTTTATAATGAAAGGGATAAAATAGATTTAATACACCAAATAATGTCAGGTATATTTATTATTTTGTGCTTTAAATCATCTAAAAAACATCATGCCATTTTCTGGTGTTTTCTTTTATATTCTGATAGTACATGTATCTTTTTCTTTTTCAACTTAGAAAATAAATCAATTATACTGACAGAACTATTTCATTTGATGTTGTTGATGTGCTTCGGACTAAATTACAAGTTTAAATTATATATTTCAACAACTGATTGTAAATAGTTTTATTCATATGATTTAAAAGAGTTACATATTGGTAAAGGCCTTAGTACATAAAATATTTCCATGAGTTCTCAAAAGCAAGAGGTGGAAGAATATGGTTAATATCTCAATACTCTTGATCACAGTACAATTCAGACTTATCAAAATGGTCTTCTGGGAAACAGGTCTTCTTGAAGAAGCCTTACATTGTGTTTATGTATTAAATTTAGACTTTGGAAAATAACCGCATTTGTGAAGTGCTAAAATATATAGCAGTATGTATAGGTACAAGTAAAACTGATATTGACATTTCAGAAGTTGGCTTAAAACATTAACTCATGTTATCATTGCTCCTCACCTGATCAGCACCAGTTTCTGCATATGACTGAAAACAGTATTTGTAAACTTTTTAAAACTAGAAGAATGGTGCTGCAGGTTATACAACTACAGCTTTTAATATAGGCAAATACAATCACATATAACTAGAAAACATCATCTTTACAAGAGCTTTCATACTTGCAAAAGAAGGGGCTGTTACTTGATCCCATAATTTTTTAAAAGATGTAAAATTATCAGCAAAAACCAGAAGAGGGTGAAATACCAAAAAAATAATCTAGATCCCATCCCCTTCCTTCATGGGGTTTAGCTATATTTATCATCATAGGGCATGTCTGTTGTAAGCTGTTGGCAGTGGGGCTGCAGGGAGGCCCTTGTGAGGAGAGGCTGGGGCTGCTCCATTCCAGCTGGCTCCAACCAACCTACCACAGGACATGGCTGAGCCCCAAAGCCATGATGGTGGCATCTCTGGGAAAATGTGTTTAAGAAAGGGCAAAATGTGGCACAAACATAAAGGAGTGAAGAAAAAAAAAAGTGTGAGAAAGAGCCCTATGAATGCTAAGGTCAGAGAAGCAGGAGTGGAGGAGGTGCTCCAGGTGCTGGAGATTCCCCTGAAGCCTGTGGAGAGATCACAGTGGAGTAGGTATTTTCCTGCAGCATATATAGTATTCTGGAGTGGAGTAAAGTTAGGCCTGGGAAACATGATGTTTTAATGTTTGCCTTTGTTTCTGACCACCTAAATCTATTTTAATTACTAATACATTAAATTAATTTTCCCCAAGCTGAGTCTGGTTTACCCACAACAGTAATTGGTAAGCAACCTGCCTGTCCTTATCTCAACCCACAAGCTTTCTCGTTCTTGTTGTTCTTCCTATTTTCTGGCCCTGTCTTGTGAAGGAGGGGCAGTGACTCAGCAACAGGGTGGGCATTTGGCCTTAGCCAAGGTTACACCACCATCATCATTCATACCAATATTTTTCTCACGTGTTCTTAAAGATCTCCAAAGATGGAGACTTCATAATCTCCTAAATAATTCTGTTCTATCCACATCATTATAAGTTTTCTTAACTGATTTACATCTTTTTTGCAGAGTTACGTTTAGTTCTATGACTTGACCATAGCAAGCAGAACTGTCTTCCCTATTTACCACAATCTTTGATGTACCTGAAGATGGTTATAGCTCTATTCAGTCTTATGTTTTTTAGTCTAGACTACCCCAAATATATTAATCTCTTCATTATTTGCTAGGTGCTTTGTTTCAGAATTTTTCTGGGGACTGATAGTAAACTGACTCATCTATAATTTTTTGTATTTTCTTTTGGTGTTTTGTTTTCCTTTCTGAAGTTTGGCTTTATACTTAAATCTATTATTTCAGTGAAATGAGCTTGTATGCTAGGCAGGGACCTGAAGAGTGTTAGTTGCATGTTTTTTGAAAAAGTGTGTATATTTGCTGAAGTGTAATAGAACCTACTCACTTAAACCTTAATTCAAATTAAACCCCAAAACCAATCAAGCAAAAAACACCCTATATATTGTCTTGTTCTGTCAAGAATGAAGACACAAAACATAAACAGAAAGGCTACCTCTGCTTATAATATAGTTTCCTTCTAATAACCCAAGGGTATGTAAAGTGTCTATCTATCTGTTGCACCATTAAGACAACAATCCTCAGAAAGGCACCATGTATCACTGTATTAATATTTTTGGTATACTGAGAAAAGATGGTGACAGATGAAAAATCTCCAGATGCTTATACTTCTGAAGAAGGAGGTAGAATTAGCTGCATAATTTTGAGTCTGCTTAATTCAAATGTAAATATGGCTAACTAGACCAAACATAGTCAGAAAAGCTTCAGACCAAATGTTAAATAAACTTTCCTTTAATGAGAATGAAACAATACTTAGATATGTAACAATACATTGTAGGATACCAGAGTGATCAGCTGTGCATACCCAGTTCTGAAGCATGGCATCTGCAGAATGAGTTCTTTTTCATGTAGTCTTGTATACACTATAAAGGCACTTCCAGCCGTGGTACCAGTTACAGGCAGCTTCATTGGCTTGATACACAATTTTGAATCAGTAATTGGCTACTTGTGTGCATTGTACTGTAGTCTTTGATACGTTTCTGTTCTTTCAAAGCCTCTACTTTGAACCCTCAGTGACCCATGCTACAATCTTGTGATTATTCACTTTTATGTACCTTCTAGTCTGCAATAGCTCACAGTGCACAACACTGGTGTTTTAAAACAGATTATTGTATATATGTATCACTTTCTCAACTAATTATTATTAATATCTGACTAACTGTGCTTTCTGTTACAGTTTTAAAGGTACTTCTTTTCAGATTATAGCACAATTATAGTACGAAGTCAGTTGAGACATACATTTTGATCTTATTTGGTCTGCCCTAGAGTTGCCTGTCTCTCCAATGACAACAAAGATATCTACAGAAAGCAAGATACTAACTTGCATGTCTCAGTTAATTTCATAATATCTGATGGAGAAATTCTCTGGGTTTTATTTCATTAGCAAAGAAAAACAGGATGAGTCAAACAGTATAAATTAACAGGGAAATAGGGAATGAGAAAATGTTTGGACATTAATTCTAGTTAATGGTTATTTTAGTTCATTGTTTCAACATCTGGCAGATGCATCATGAAAGTGAATATCATAAATAGTATTCATTAATGAAGTAGCAAGTTCTATAAAACATTTTTTAAGGGAAAGGTACATGCTGTTTCTCTTACAGCTGCAAAGGACACTGCTATAATGATCTATATATAATAAAATATATATGAAGTATAACAAACAGTAGAAAACAGTGAGAGCATTTCTGCTTCCTTCCATAGGACCAGAAAACAGCATGCATTTTCTTTTCTTAATTAGCCCTGTACAGAGATGTTATCCAGAAAAACGGACAGTTCCATACTATAAGTACAATCAGTGAAGAATTAAAAGGATTTAGAGTCAAAACTTAATAATAATATCTTGTGTAATTTAAGAAGAGGGTGAGACCACAAAGAAGATGATTATGAAGGAATGGCAGGAAAAGAAAAACAGGAAGAGTTTTGTTCCTATAAAACTGAGTTGAATGATTGTGAGACTTCATGGAAGATAGGCTCAAGCTAAGAGACCAAAGATAAATTTGGGTTCAGAGAAAGACATTTTAAATTTATAAACTAGTATTTAAAGAAGAAGAAAAAAAAATGCACTTAAACCAAATAAAGAGATAAAATAATGAAAAATAGGAGGAATTGAAGTGGTTGAAATAAAAACAGAGCCACATTTTACAAAAAGCCAAAAGCGAATGTGAGGAATACCAGTTATGCATGGGAGTCTAGGGTAGCCAAGGAGGCTGATGAATGAGAGGAAGCTCAAATGTGACATTCTTTGTTAACCATAAACCACAGCAAATACCAAGAACAAAAAAGCTTTACCCCAGCACAATGCTGGGCCTGAAATGGGAGACATGCCAAAGGCTCCATTAAGCCCACAAAATATATCAGTATTCATTTTTATGGAAGTGATTGGATACAGGGGTGATGGATGAATAGACAGATAGGTAGATAATACAAAAAAAAAGAGATTGCTAATGGTTTGACTGTCATTATTCATACTTAGCAATCACAGTTGGATTGGTGAAGACACAGCATACATTGCAATATATTGGGTTAATATTGATGAAAACATAGAGATGTAATATTTCTTTTTAGTTCTGCCTGTGCTGTCATTTCACTTACAGAGTTATAAATTACACTTACGGATAGAAAAAAAAAAAAACAAAAAACCCCCCCCAAAAAAAACCCAAACCCACAAGGTGATAGGAAAATTAAGTTTACACAGCACACTGAAGTCTCACAAACTCTGACAAAGCAAATATTAAAAATAATAGTAATCCTAAAAAGAGGACAAATAGCATACGAAATAATAAAAGTGACACAGTCAATAAAGGTACTGCCACTCCAAACCACAGACTGTTTAAAATTCTCAACATTAAGCAAGTAAAAATATTAAAAAAAAAAGTTTGAATCAAAACCACGGTTTATGAGAAAAATTAAAAGGCAGATGTTACTATTTCACAGTGGTGTGATAATAATGACTTATGAAATCCATACAGAGGAGTAAAAAAGAAATAAGAATGCCATGAAATTGTAAAAATAGGTTATATTGCTTCTTCCCCCCCCCCCCTTTTTTTTTTTAATTCAGTACCTTACATTAATTGAGGTTATAATTCCAGTCATTGTTGTATTAAGGACTGTGAAACCTCAGTGGAATTCTGTACGCATAAATGACTTGCACAGCATGCATTGCATTGATGCATGCTAGTATAGCATGCAGGACATACAAACAGGTAGTGTCTAATTAACCAAAATCAGATTTCATGCAAAGGGAACGGTTTTGATAGCACCTACAATAGCAAAAATATTATGCACACCAACAGAAATCATAGTAACTGACTACTTACCTGTTCATAAAAATGAGTCTTAATATGATGAATTCTTTCATATTCAGAGTGATTTTACTGCAGCTTCTCATAGGAAACTGTACAATCCCCACCTTGCTCAAGATTATAAATATCTGGTGAAAAAGCTATTGCAATCAAATAACATATTCACCTATAAAAAATCAAAAACATTGTGGTTTGCAAATCTGTATCAGACAACCATGTAGAAAGCTGATTATATTTGGAAACATAACCCTACAAAGACTGTTGCTTCTGGAAGTGAGGTGTGCAAATATGCAAGAGATAATCAGCAGTGACTTAACAACAACCCATTAATGACTTGAGTACAGAAAATAAAGTTGTGGTAATTAAATTTTCTAAATATACCAGTTAGGATGCTCTGTCAAAAAAATAGAAATGTTTTACAAGAAGATTTGGGCAACTTAGATGACTAGATTGATAAAAGCATTAAATGTTATACTTTTAATATAAAGTATTTAAAAAAAAAAAATAATTACTAACTCCATAAGCTCATCCATAGATGGAGAGGAAAAACTGTATATTTTGATGGATCTGAAAAAAACCCACACAGACCTACCAGTACAGTACCATCATGAATAAAGCAATTGTGATATCATGACATTTGATTTAAGGTATTTTCAACTAACATATAGAGGTATTCTCACCTTTACAAAATGCAGTAATAAAGTAAGAAACTCAGTTGAAATCTATTCTGTAAAGTTCTGCTTATCCTCATGCAAGAAAAATGAAGTAAAACACAAAGAAGACAAGACTATTTGAAGTTTTTTGTAGTCTAGCAAAATACACCATGAGAAGAAATATGATACTACCTTTTCTATTTGGAGTTTGAAAGTGTTCTGTAATAGTGCTACTCTGAATGTCCTGTAGAACCTAAAACCTAGCTTGTGAAACAACCAACCTGACTAACTGTAAAATTAATCATGGAATGTTTTAGGTTGAAAGTGACATCTGGATGTCATCAGGTTCAAGCACTCTGCTGTAACAGGAACACCTAGAGTCAGTTTCTCAGGACCATGTCCAGATGAGTTTCAATATCTCTATGGATGGAGACTCCATAACCTCTCTGGGCAACTTGGGCCAGTGTTGTTAATCTCACCATGAAAATGTTTTTCTTGAGAATCAGAACCTCCTGTGTTTTCAGTTTGTTCCCATTGCCTCTGGTCCTGTTATTGGGCACAGCGGACAGCTCTGTCTTCTTTGCACCCTCCCTTCAACTACATAATCATGGTATAAGCTAGGTTGGCAAAGACCTTTTAAGATCACTACATCCAAATGGTAACCTAACAATGTCAAATCCACCAATAAACAATGTCCCTAAGTACCTGATTTACACATCTTTTAAATACCTCCAAGGATGGTGACTCAATCACTTCCCTGAGCAGCCCATTCCAATGCCTGACATCCCCTTCAGTGAAGATATTTTTCCTAATATCCAATCTGAATTTTCCCTGGAGCAACTTGAGGACATTTCCTCTTGTCTTATCACTTGTCACTGGGGAGAAGAGACTAACACTTACCTCTCTGCAACCTCCTTTCAGGTAGTTGTAGAGAGCCATAAGGTCTCCCCTGAGCCTCCTCTTCTCCAGGATAAATAATCCCAGTTCCCTCAGCCACCCCTCACAGGGCTTGTTCTCTAGACCCTTCACCAGCTTCATTGCCCTTCTCTAGGTATGCTCTAGCACCTCAGTGGCTTTCTTATAGTTTAGGACCCAAAGCTGAACACAGTATTCGAGATGTGGCCTCATCAGTGCCAAGTACAGGTAAGTAATCACTGCCCTGGTCCTGATGGCCACACTGTTCCTGATATAAGCCAGGATGCCACTGGATGTCTTGACCACCTGGGCACACTGCTGGCTCATATTCAGCTTGCTGTCGACCAACATCCCCACATCCTTTTCTGCCAGGCAGTTTTCCAGCTACTCTTTTCCAAGTCTGTAGCACTGCATGGGGTTCTTGTAACCCAAGTGTAGGACCCAGAACTTAGCCTTGTATTTATATGTACATTGATGAGATCCTCGCAAGCCTTCTCTTATCTAGGCTCATGTTCCTCAGTCTTTCCTCATAGGAGAGATGCTCCAGTCTGTTAATAATTTTAGTGGCCCTCTGCTGGATTCTCTTCAGTATTTCTGTGTCTCTTATACTTGGGATTCCAGAACTGGACACAGCACTCCCAGTAAGGCCTCAGTACCAGTGCTGAGTAGAGGGGAAGGATCATTTCCCTCAACCTGCTGGCAACAGTCCTCTGAACATAGCCCAGGATAACATTAGCTTTTGTGGCAAAAGGAACATTGGTGGTGCTTGTTTGACTGGACCCCCAGGTTCTTCTCCAAAGAGCTGCTTTCCTGTTGGTCAGCTTCCAGCAAGTACTGGTGTTTGGGATTATTTCTCCCAAGGTACAGGGTTTGACACTTTTCCTTGCTGAGCTGCATGAAGCTTATGTCAGCCAATTTCTTAAGCCTGTCGAGGTCCCTCTGGGTTACCACACAACTTCCTGGTGTGTCAGGCACTCCTCCCATTTCTGTGTCTCTGCAAACTTGCTAAGGGCACATTCTGACCCATAATTTAAGATGTTAAACAGTACTGGGCCCACTACTGACCCCTGTGGTACACTGTTGATTACTGGCCTCCAAGTAGACTTCATGCCACAAGTCATCTCCCTCTGGGTCTGGTCATTCATCCAGTTTTTAGTTCACCTCACTGTCTGCCCATACTTATTTTTTTTTTCATGAGGATCTTGTGTCAAAAGCCTTGATAATGTCAGGATAGACAATATGCATTCCTCTCCCCTGATCTACCAAGCCAGTCATTTCATTGTAGAAGGTTCTCAGGTTGGTCATGCCTGACTTCCCCTTGGTGAATCCATGTTCACTACACCTGATTATCATCTTTTCCTTCATGTGTCTGGAAATGGTTTCCAGGATTAGCTGCCTCACCACCATTGTAGGGATTGAGGTGAGGCTGACCAGCCTGTAGTTCCCTAGGTCCTTTTTCTTACCCTTTTTGAAGATAGGACTGACATTTTGTTTCCTCCAGTCTTCAGACCCTCTCACAGTTGCCATGATCCTTCAAAGATTATTGTGAGTGGCTTCAAAATGGCATCACCCAGCTCCCAACACTTCTGGGTGCATCTAATCAGGACCCATGGACTTTTGTTTGTTCAGTTTCCTTAAATATTCCCTGACTTGATCCTCTTCCACCTTTCTCTACTTTTGCCCTGGCCTATGGAGCCTGGGATTCCTGAAAAATGTTCTTGTTAGTAAACACTGAGGTGAAGAGAACATTCAGTACCTCAAACTCTTACATGACCAGTGTCAATACATCCCTTAGCCCATGCAGCAGTCGGCCCATATCTTCCTTGCTCTTCTTTTTGTCACTTATATACTTATAGAAGCCCTTCTTGTTGCCTTTGACATCCCTGGCCAGATTCAATTACATTTGTATTCCTCCACTGAATGGCTCACTATATGAACCATCCCACCATGTCTCTGCAACACCAACAAGATCATAGTTGTGTAACAGCACGCAGATCTCCAATTCCCCATGTTTTTTCCCCACGCTGCATGCATTTGTGCACAAGTACTTCAGTGAATCATCCCAGCGTGTTGATTTCCCAAAAAGGGTCTGTATTTTATTTTCATAGATGTGCTTTGTAGGCACTTCCTTTCCATCATGCAAATGTTGGAGGTGATCCCACTAGGCCACACCTCATTGTTTTTGCATTCTCTTTCATTCACACCTTGAGCACTTGTCAACCCTGTCATTCAGAGTATGCTGGTAACTCTCCCTTCCCCATTTGTTGCTGGTTTAAAGCCCTTCTTACCAAGTCAGCTGTCCTAATGGCAATAATATCTTTGCCCTACCTATTTAAATTGATCCCATTTCTCCCAAAATGCAGCTTGTTCATTGTTATAAATGTGAATATGCAACATAGTGCTTTCAAGAGAGCATGGGACCCCACAATCAAAGAAGACCTTTTAGTTCATGTATTCCCATGAAGAATCTCTAACCTGTATTTATCAACAAAAGGTTGTTAGTTACCTGCATTTGTTGCATAAAAAAAAAAAAAAGGAAAATAACTACTCGTTCTGGCCTGATATTGTATTTAGTTTAGGACCTCCAATGTAAATTTGTGCCACCAAGTAACATTACACTTTCAGTATAATGTGCTCCTGGTAATGCCATGTAATATTATCAATTCAGTTCACTCAATATCATTCTCACATTAGTCCTCAATGAATACTAATTGGAAAGAAGAACCAGAAAGTGCAGTTAAAATGATCAGAGAGAAAGAAACACTGAAGAGGAAGAGAAAATTATATAGCTAAAGAAAATTAATAGACCACTGCAGAAGAAACTGAGGATTATTGAAGAAATTGGTGATGTTGTAGAACAAACTAAGGTTTATTTAAGAGTTTATTAAGCTTTCATAAAGAAGCACAAAATGAATGAACATTCTTCGTTATAATACAAAAGAAAGAAATGAATAATAACAGAAGGTTAACATGATAATCTTGTTGCTATGGTAACCATAAGAATTGAAATGGTGTCACTGCTGACTTTCACACAGTAGTAAAATAAATATTTCCTGGCAAGGAGAGACTGTATCATATCCACAAGTTGCAATGAGGTTAGTTATTTCTTGAAAAGCCTTCACACCAAACCACATATTGTGTACTATATGCCAAAGAAAATAACATACCAGCAGCACAGATGATAACAAGGTAAATATTTTCTTACTGTGAGCATGTGTTATTTCACTTGGCTGCATCCCCATGAACTAATCTTGTGCTGGCTTTCTTCACATAGTAGGTCAGACTTGCAAAACCAACTTTAAATCACATCATCAACATAAAGGTGGAAATGGTAGTAGTTATATTTGCTTAGCTAATCTAATTGGACAGGCTAGCTCTATGGGTCAAGGCCAACTGTATAAAGTTCAACAAGGCCAAGTGCCGAGTCCTACACTTGGGTCAAAACAGCCCCATGCAATGCTACAGGCTTGGAGAAGAGTGGCTAGAAAGCTGTCCTGTGGAAAAAGACCTGGGGATGTTGGTCAATAGCCAGCTGAACATGAGCCAGCAGTGTGCCCAGAGCGTCAAGAAGGGCAACGGCATCCTGGCCTACATCAGGAACAGTGTGGCCAGTAGGACTAGGGAAGAGATTGTCCCCCTCTACTCAGCATGGGTGAGGCTGCACCTCAAATACTGTGTTCAGCTTTGAGTCCTAAACTGTAAGAAAGCCACTGAGGTGCTGGAGCATGCCTAGAGAAGGGCAATGCAGCTGGTGAAGGGTCTAGAGAACAAGCCCTGTGAGGGGTGGCTGAGGGAACTGGGGTTGTTTATCCTGGAGAAGAGAAGGCCCAGGGGAAACCTTACGGCTCTCTACAACTACTTGAAAGGAAGTTGCAGAGAGGTGGGTGTTGGTTTCTTTTCTCAAGTGACAAGTGATAGGACAAGAAGAAATGTCCTCAAGTTGCTCCAGGGGAGGTTTAGTTTGTATGTTAGGAAAAATTTCTTCACGGAAAGAGTTGTCTGGCATTGGAATGGGCTGCTCAGGGAAGTGATTGAGTCATCATCCCTGGAGGTATTTAAAAGACGTGTGGATGAGATGCTTAGGGTCATTGTTTAGTGGTGGATTTGGCAGTGTTAGGTTAACAGTTGGACTTGATGATCCTAATGGTCTTTTCCAGCCTAAACGACTCTATGTTTCTATATATGTTACTACCTTTTTCCGGAAGAATTAACAACAACAAAAAGATTCTTTAAAATAAAACTGTGACACTTTGCTCCCCCAAAATTAGGTAGTTTGGTCTACATTTCACTGCCACAACTCCTGTAATTTTTACTCCTTCTGAATAAAATAAATATTTTCTTCCCCCTACCCCAACCTCTGCAGTGACAGACTTCCATTAAAATATCCTAAATCTCAAATCTTTTCCTGTGTTGCTTTAGACAGATGGGCTTTCCAGGAAAGTTTTTATAGGGCCGTCACTAATTTAATATGGGAAGTTTCATTTTTCTGGCTTCTTCATGAAAAATTATTCTAATTCTTTTAGCCATCATAATTTGTAGCCATATTATTTTATGGTACACTATCGTAGCCGATTTGTACTATAAATGCCATAAACATATTTTGTACTCTTCACCGCAGTTACTTTGAATGGTGTCTTTTGTCTATGCAGTTTGAATTAGTTTTTGCTTGAAGCCCTTGGCATTATCAATATAGGTTCTTTGACTCAGCATATTACCCTCAGCCTTTAGCTTTCCGTATTGTGATGGTACTGCTGCTACTCCACAAAAGATTTATCTTCAGTGTGTCCATGTAATATTTCACCAGCCTTCTTTTCAGCCATTTAGGTATATATTATTAGGTTTGCACAATCTATTACCTGACATGCAGATGCCTGGACCAGCTTATTTGTGCTTAAAGAAGTATACAGCTGTGCTGCCGATCTCAATATTCAAAACTGTATTCTGTCATTTTATATCAGCAAAATCATTCATACAGACACATGTTGAAAATATTGAGATGTTTATTCTGATGACTTCAAGTTTCTTAACTCTGCGTGTTACATAAAACTGATTTTGAAAAATGAATAGAACACGCTTTCCTTCAAAATACTCTTTTTTGTCTTCATTACAGAGATGAGTTTATAATGTCTGAAAAGAGACCTTGAATTAATCTTTATCTTAATCTATGTATATTGTATCAATTTTATTCTCAACCTAGATAAATTCTCCTACATATTTTTAGTTATTCAGTGGTAACACACAGATCTAACTGACTTTTCAGCATTTTCTAGCTTTTCAGTGTTTTAAAGCTGGATTAGGACATTAATTTTCTTATGTTGTTGTGCAGGCTTCATCACTTGTTCTTATAATCGAAAGAATTGATGATATATGACATACATCCTAATATGGGCATAATCATTGGCAAAGACCAGCCTACAGTACAGCAATTATATAAATTTTGATTTAGCACAAAATCTCTCTCATGTATATGCTGACGAATAAAGATTGCTGTATGCCAACTAAGTACAACTTACAGGTTGTACTCTAGAACAAGCTTTTGCATTGTATATTCTTTGTGACTGAAAGACCTAATCAGTTCAATTTAAACAAAAACCTGTGCTCCCACCCATTATGAAATAAATATATATATTAGAAAACTTGTCAGAATAATGACATTCTTTCCTGAAGCCTTCAGAGAACGTGATAGCTGATAGTACCAATGTGTTTGGTTTGACAATGTAAGTTTTTTGTTAAATTTCCCTAGTTGTACAAATCATATCAGCTTGAACCATGTCATGGTTTAACCCCAGTAGGCAGCAAAACACCACACAGTTTCTTGTTCATTCCTAACCAGAAGGATGGGGGAGAGAATCAGGAGGGTAAAAGTGAGAAAACTCGTGGGTTGAGATAAAGACATTCTAATAGAAAAAGCAAAAGCAATGCATGCAAACAAAGCAAAATAAGGAATTAATTGACTACTTCCCAGTGGCAGGCTATTGTTCAGCAATCTCCAGGAAAGCAGGGCTCCATCATGCACAACAGTTACTTGGGAAGACAAATGTCATCACTCCAAGCATCCCCCTCTTCCTTCTCTTGGACAGCTTAAGATACAGAGCATGATGCCATATGGTGTGGTATATCCCTTTGATCAGTTGGGGATCAGATGTCTCAGCTATGTCCCTTCCCAACTTCTGGTGCACCTCTAACCTACTCACTGGTGGGGCATTGTAAGAAGCAAAAAAGGCTTTGACTCTGTAAATATTCCTGTATTATCAACACTGTTTTTATCACAATTCCAAAACACAGCAGCAAACAAACTACTATAAAGGAAATTAACTCTATCTCAGTTAAAACCAGTACAATCACAAACTGAACAGGTTTGCTAGAAGTTTATTAACATCAGCATTTTCAACCATAATTGTATTCATAACATTTTTATCACTGAGAGAGTCAATATGGTCATTTTCATGCCTAAGAGGTCATGTTTCTCTTTATAGAGATGAATTTTACTTTTCCATGTGAAAAAATCTTTATATGAAGTTTGTTAAAAGAACAATCTTTCTGACTCACTAGCATCTCTCAGATTTCCTTATTTTGGTGGGAATACCATAAGTTTCTTTTGATGGCTTCTGTTGCATCTTTTCAGTAGTTTTAAGCGTATCACAAAGGTGCTACTGTTTACTGCTACTATCTGCTTTTTGATGGATAGCTTAAGTTTCATTTAGCATTTTGTCAAAAATGATAGATGAATGACTTAATGGTGTTGAATTGTTCACTTTGCACCAGTAATTCAGGATTTGACTTCCATCAGTTGACAGAATTTTATTATCTCCATTGAAATGTTGTGAAATAGCACCATCATAGGGACATATATAATTTAAAGCCACTGTGGAGGTGTTTCCTGTGATATCATTTTGCATTTTGCTGACATTTGTACTTTTCTTCATTAGCATTTTAAACTTTCATTTATGGTAAGCAGCTTTCTCATTTGCCAGTTTTTACATTTTATTCAATTTTGTACCATGTTTATACTTTTACAAGATTCTGATGAAATTATTTTTTATAAAAGCCACCAACATGTCTGACATATGCCTTTGACAAAACAAAGAAACTCCTCTGAAGTAGTGCATGTTGTCTGACATGCATACTGACTGACAAAAATCAAAGAAATATAACATTAAATTCATCCCACTATTATCTATTCTATCCCTTTTCTCCAGTGTAGGATCAGCTATAATTGTAATATTCCTTATAAGAAAAAATATTTTCTTTTGTTAATATATCACAACGTAACTACCACACAATTCCTTAGGTCAGTGACCTTCTTGATTCTTATTTTAAAACTTCTCTATAAATTCTCATGCAATATGATACTTCAAAATGACATCTGTCAGGACTAACAATACAAAGTATGTAGTACAGATAATATTATATCCCTATAGATTCTGGTAATCTCAAATTTTGCAGCATTGAACAGTCTTCCAAGCAATGTGCAGTATTCCAGGGTGATCCTGTCCATAGAAAGGATTACTCCATTTTGGTTATTTGAGATATTATGGGAATTTTAGGAGGAAATCTTTTCAGTCTTTCTTGTAATTGAAAATTTCCACCACATTATTTTTTTTTAAGCTGAACTCAAGTTCACAGAATCACAGAATGCAGGGGGTTGCAAAGGACCTTTGGAAATCATCTAGTCTAAAACCTGCCAAAGCAGGTTCATCTAGAGCAGGTTGTACATGAATGCATCCAGGTGGGTTTTCAGTATCTCCAGGGGAGACTCCACAATGTCTCTGGGCAGACTGTTCCAGTGCTCTGGCATTTTATTTAATTCAAATTGTCTTTGTAAATAATGTTCATTAAACTTCTGATACTTCTTATTCCTTAAGAAAGACTTTCTTTTTTCCACTGTTTTTTAAACTGAGCCAGTAATCTGACATGGATCCAGATTATGTTTTCTTCATTTATGAAAAGCAATGTCAAATGCAGTATTAAATTTAATATAAATGGCATTATAGGTCTGGTCCTTCATAAACCTAGACTGGTTTGACATGATTTGTAGATTACAACTCCATGTTGTCTTTTATGTTTATTATATGCTATCATTAGTCTTCTGCATTCTTGTAAATAGCTTCAATATTTTACATTTTCCATTTGTTCTTTTAAAAAGCTAAACAGCATTAAGAATGACTTCCATTAATTTCTTCTTCTCTGTTCTTCTGAGTAATTGGATCTGAACCCTTTAATGTGTTACAATTGGTATTTAAATTGCAATTTTCAGGCATCCTGTGACATATAGCACTCTATAGGTTGATCATTTGACAAGCAAACTGCATGATATGTAGATAATTCTGACATCTGCAAATCCTAAATTGCCTTGTAGTGATATTAATTGCAAATTCCTATGCCTGGACAATGTACGAATCTCGCATTTTTATTTCTCATCTTGTTTATGATGACAACCTGAAACTCAGTAGGAGACTATTTTTATTTTATCCCCGAAAACTATGCTTATCTACATCCTTTCTTTAAAGAGGAAGTCAAGGGTTAGTCATTTCAGGCCATCAGCTTCATGACATTGTAAAGATACAGTTTTCTGACCTTCTGTGTTCTTTCATTACACATCTCAATACACACTGAGGTGTATAGCCTCAGTATTAGCAAAATAACTAGCTGGCTCTTTGTAACACCAACAGCTGGCCTACCAGTCCCAGGAAGCTTCAGAGCTTCCATTTGAGATTTACTGGCCAAGCATTTCTAAATTTCAGCTACATCTGTAAATCACTTTTTCTATTTTTCTGCACTGCTAGAGTTAATATAGTTGAGAATAAAAGGAATAGTGCAGTACTACTTTAGAACATATATTCACATTATACAATCATACCAAGAAAAAATACATAATCTCCTTTCAACCTTCACGTCTGTGGATGTTAATTATCTGTTGATATAACTGATTGAAAAATGTGTGAAATAACGTACATATAGTTTGTCTGGATATGGTCAATTACTATAGTTTTCTCATGTTTTATAGTATAAATTACAGAAACTTCTACAAATTTATGTTATTTCAAACTTGTCATGTGTGTCCATTGTTCAGAACTGCAACAGTACCACATAAGAGCAATTTCTGAGTTTTTAGGACTTTACAAAGTATCACTGTTGCCTTAATTTCTACCCAAAATACAGCAGGCACCTAGAACCTATTGGAGCAGGTCCAGAGGAGGGCCACAAAAATGGTCAGAAGGATGGAATACCTCTCCCATGAGGACAGGCTGAGAGAAATGGGCTTGTTCAGACTGAAGAAGAGGTTCCGGGGAGATCTTATTGTGGCCTTTCAGTACTTAAAGGGGTCTTATAAGAAAAGTAGGAACAGATCTTTTAGTAGGGCCTGCAGTGATAGCAGGAAGGGGTAATGTTTTTAAGTTAAAAGAGGATAGATTCATACTAGATATAAGGAAGAAATTTTTTACAATAACGATGATGAAACATTGGAAGAGGTTGCCCAGAGAGATGTCAGATGTCCCATCCCTGGGAACATTCAAGGTTAGGTTGGTCTGGGCTCTGAGCAATCTGATCTAGGTGAAGATGTCCTTGCCTATGACAGGGGGATTGGACTAGATGACATTTAAAGGTCCCTTCCAACACAACACATTCCATGACCCTATGACCCCAGATTAGAAAGTATGCCTAAAGAAAAAAAAGTAGAGGATAAAACATTTCAAAGGTTACAGAAAATACTTTTTTATTTATACTGAAAACATTTCCATTTATGCAAGTACTTTTTGTAATACCGTATTTTGATTGTGGTGTTCTAAAAGCATGACACTCTTTTCTAAATACTGTTATTTAGGTAGTTATTGCATAGATGCATATTCTTATCTAATTGTAGACTCTGCATGTTTCACTGGATTGCATCCTACTTTTCTGAAGTATTTTGAAATACATATTCCATAGCAAAAAGCTGTCCCCAGCACATTTTAGTAATTTGTGATTATAGACTCTCATTTGTATGAAACTCATGTTTCAGTGTGACCAACATGATTTTATGGATTTATTTCAGTGATCATTTACAAAAAATTGAAAACCCCAAGTCAAACTGCATTTTGTAGATGAATATACATTTAGAACTGAAAGAAATATGTTTTCAATGGACTGAATTGCAGCTGCAAAATAAGCATGACTTTATTGGGTACAAGGAGCAAATGGCTTAAGCTTATATTTAATTTTATGAAAAAATATATCCAAACCACTTCAAATTCTGTACTTCAGGTTTAAATGTATTTTTGTATGTTGTGATTGCAATATTTATGACAAATTAAACTTGATTTAGTTATCTAATTTAGTATTTACTAAGTTTTTTTAAAACAATGACGTTCCTCAGTGCAGTGATCTCTTGTATTCAACGATAGTACTTGATCACCTTAATTCTACTTCTAAATAAAGATATTTTTCTGAATATTCTTTTGAAACACAAGACAAAATCTTGTGAATGAAACATACAAGCATCCTACAGTAAGTTTTTGTGAAAGTAATATGATCTTCTCCACAGTAAGTTTATTAAAATTAACTGTGATTGCCCATAATTGCTCCTTCTCATGGTGTAGAGTGAATTCTTTCTGACTGATATCCAAGAATTTCTCTAATCATGTATAGCTTGTCAAACTTTTTAGGAGTTTAGAGAGGCTCCTAACTCTCATCTGCACTGAACATGAGTATAGTAGCATGAGTGTCTAAAAACATGCAAGCTGATGTTCTTGGTGTACTTTAATTAGAAGTGAATAAATGTCATTTAGCTCTGTTATCTCAGTTACACTACTGAAGACTGAAGGCACTGAAGGAAGTGAGCACATCAAACTGGACTAGTTCAAGCCTAAATATGGCATGTTAGACAAATACAGAATATATACATATACAGAATACTGAAATCATGTTGCTTATAGACTGTGAATGCCTTGATGGTCAGGTGTTAGCTGTTCAGAGGGTATTTTATCACAATGTTGGATAGAGGCATAACTTAGCTGCCAAAGTCTTGCCACCAACATAGAAGTTTTCATGAGCTCTAGGATACAGTCTCTGCTTCCTCTCCATATCGACAAACTGAGCCTTCCATGCTTAGACTTATCAATCCTTTGAGTTGCCCATGAAAGATCTGGTCATTGTACCTTGAGGTGTTCCATTACTATATGGTGATATAGAATATAGGCATACACTCATAATTCAATTTGTTCAAAAGAATTCTATTTCACTGCAGGAATAAAGAGCTTAATAAGTGTTCAGCACAAAAAACTACAGTTTCAAAGTTTTTCACTGTTATTATTGGCCTTTAAAAGCAGCAGGTACTCTCTACTCAATTAATTTTGTAGAAGATCACTTAGCAGGCACCATTTTATCAACACTTGACAGCTAAAGAATTCTTTGCTTATATCAAAGAGGGTTTTGTTGTTATTGATTTATAAAAAGAAAACAGTCAATCACAACTGTTCCTGAAATCAGTTTTATTCAAAATACTGAGAGCCTTAATATGCTGTGTTAAACTGTTGTACAATAAAGAAACCTGTGTGGATGCCTATTAACACAAGTAATCATACACAGAGTTCATCCCTGTGAGACAAATTCTGTGCTATGTGAGGAATAAAGTTTTCTAAATGATGAAAATCACTGCAAACAGGAGTTTGAAATGTAAATCAAATTGTGTTAGTTTGGTGTTAAGATTGATTCATTCTAAACATTTTGCTTTTGTTCAATGGATATCCTGGCAGATGGTAAACTTGTAATAGTTTTATTTTGATGTAGGTTGAGTGGCTTGAAAACTCCATAGTCTAGGAAAAAAAAAGAATTATGTACATGTTTTATTGTTTTAATATATATGCACACATGCAATTCTATTCAATACAGGTAAATGTTTTTTAAAACTATGTTAATAGGGAAAAAATATAATTGCTGTTAGTTTGCCTATAGTTGAACTTCTTTTGTTGTTTCAATGAACTCGTTTTCTAGAGAATAATTTCTTTAGTTTGCTGCTGGCATTTGTTATTTTTCTCTTACTTAAACCCCTAGTGCTTACTGGTCAATTTGTGGTAGTTTGTTCGAATGTAAAGCCAGAGTGTACATGAGCAGCAATTTGAAATTCCTTTTGACACTAAACATGGCTACAGGAGCATATCAATCTATAGTCAAGAGAACTCAGTTGCTTCTTTGTCTCCTTTGCTTACTATGACTTATTTCTTCCCTCTGGCTTTTCAGCTTTCCCCCAAGTAAATGGGTTCTCAGCTCTGAGATACCTGATACCTTGTCTTGTCATTAATCACTCTGAAGTTAACAAATAGAATACCTTTCAGCACTATCTTGACTTTAACTTTTCCACATAATAATGAATCAAGGTCATGAAAATATGGGATAGTACCATTTGAAAAGCCACTTTTCTTTTTATATCAGGCAGTTTTTCATTTGTAAGAAAATTTTTTTAGATTGTCTCCAAAGAACAGTGGCCTGATTGAAGTTTATGTGTTAAAAAAACTAATTGTACATACAATTGGAGAGACCAAAATTTCCTGTAAGTAAATTTGAGTGAAAGTAATTAATATTATTATTTCTGGAAATGTAAGGTATTAAAGAAACATTGTACAATTAAAGTATGTAATACATTCAGGTTTTTTACTATACCATTTCTGTTTGGAAATTTCACGTTTTGTCTATCTATGCGGACAAGATATTGAGCAAATTATTGGCCTGTACATTAATGATAACATATTTATGTACTGTAGGTCAGGTTAGGAGATCCAAATAATTAGGTTTAAATGGTTTGTAAATTATTTTTAACCCACAGTTCATTTGGAATCCATCCTGGAGATTGGTGGTCTTGCCTGCAAAATAGGCAGAAAGTGTAATGCAAGGCAGAGTATGATTGTTGATTGATTATTTAGTTTACTCTCCAGAACAATTTGAATTCTGAAGAAGCCATTAACACATGAGACTTTTTATCACTCTACATGGAGAGGGAGTTGGACCAATAGAGTTTTGATGTATTTTAGAGTTAATTTTATTTTTTCAATTTTCACTCACGATTGTTTATGTATATAATAGGCCAATGTTCTGAAAATGCAGATCTCTTGAAAACCTTCTAGCACACTAACTGTAATCACATTAAAGAAACTGTAGCTTATGTGCATTGAACCTGGAGCCCAGTAGCCAAAACATATAAGTATATTCCATATTAGAATAAATGTTTTAAAATTTTATCTACCTAGTCAAAAACAGTATTAAAAAATCACAATATATTAAATGTTCATAAATGAAAGCCTCCAATATGCTTCCAAATGCATAAGTAGATTGTAACCTTCTGTGCACTCCATTCTTAGACTGCATTGATAGTTGTAGACCTTTTAGAGTTTTGAATAATAGAATCTCTTAAAAGCAGCCTCTTTACACAAATGCACATAGACATGTCTTACAGTCAGAGACAGTTCTGGGCTCTTTAAGGTACAGAGGACATGGACCTGTTGAAATGAGCCCAAAGGAGGCCACGAAGATGATCACAGGGCTGGAGCACCTCTCCTGTGAAGAAAGGCTGAGAGAGTTGGGCTTGTTCTGCCTGGAGAAGAGAAGGCTCTGGGGAGACCTTATAGCAGCCTTCCAGTACCTGACAGGGCCTATAAGAAAGGTGGAGAGGGACTTTTTACAAGGGTCTGAAGTGACAGGGCAAGGGGTAATGGGTTTAAATTGACAGCAGGTAGATTTAGCTTAGATATCAGGAAAAAATTCTTTATGGGGAGCATGGTGAGACAATGGATCCCAGGTTGCCCAGGGAAGCTGTGGATGCCTTATCCCTGGCTGTCTTCAAGGGCAGGCTGGATGAGGCTTTGAGCAGCCTGACTTAGTGGAGGGTGTCCCTGCCCATGGCAGGGAGGTTGGAACTAGATGGTTTTTAAGGTCCCTTCCAACCCTAACCATTACATGATTCTATGAAATTAAAATTTCTTCTTCCCCAGTGAACAACTGAGCAGACTCAGGGGAAAAGCCTCCACACAGTAGTGTACCTAACAGGAGGAAAAGGCAGTGAGAAAAGATACTGAAGTTTGTGCAGATGATTACTTGAAAGGAGTAAGGATCAGACATGCAGAAGTTAGCAGTGTTGGAAACAACTTCTTAGAGACTAGGATGACTGTGCAGTGAGCCAAGAAACCATGCCCAGAAACAAGAACTAATTTGCAGAGAAATCATAGAGGAAGAAAAGGTTATGTATGAGTTCCTTTAATTCTAGCTGGCTGGGTAAATTTGACTTTTTAAACAAGAAAAAAACCCCTAATTTTTCTAGCTCATACTCTACTAAAATCTGGGCTTTTTTTTTTTTTTTTTTTTTTTTTTTTTTTTTTTTTTTTTTTTTTTTTTTTTTGTAATTTAAAAACATTTCAGTTATTATTTAGGAACTCACTGTAAAGGAATGTTCTTCTCGTATTTCCTTGCTAAATCAATTCCAAATAGAATTCTTAAAAATACCAACACATTAATATCTCTTTCAGCTTATCTAAATTAATCCATCCAGATGGCTTTAAATTTTTGAAGAACATTTGAAGGAAATCAATACTTAAACCAACCCAAAACCAGCTACACCAATATCAGAAAAAAATGCTAAAAAGAAAAAAAAACCAAAACAAAAACAAAATCAAAACTGTCTATTAAAATATTTTAAAAACTCAGTTTACTTCAAGAGGCCATCATGTGATTTGTTCTTTGTTCTTTGTCAAATTACTCCAAAATATTACTTACACATTCTAATATTAGTTCAAAACAAAGAAATTTGCAGATACATAGAATGGTTTAGATTGGAAGGGACCTTAAAGACCATTTATTTCCAATCCCCCTGCTATGGGCAGGGACACCCTCCACTAGACCAGGTTGCTCAAAGCCTCATCCAGTCTGGCCTTGAACACTTCCAGGGATGGGGCATCCACAACTTCCCTGGGCAACTTGTTCCAGCGTTTCACTATCATCTCCATGAAGAACTTTTTCCTAAAATCCAATCTTAATCTCCCCTCTTTCAAGGAATATGGGAAGTAAGTTTCCATTCACATTACAGCAAAGTTCTCCAAATGGTTGTGGTGGGTTAACCCCAGTGGGCAGCTAAGACCCATGCAGCTGCTTCCTCACTCCCTCCTGAGTGGAATGGGGGAGACTACTGGAAGAGTAAAAGTGACAAAACTCATGGGTTGAGATAAAGACAGTTTAATAGGTAAGGCAAAGGTTATGCACAGAAGCAAAGCAAACCAAGAAATTCATTCACCACTTCCCATCAGCAGCCATGTGTTCAGACATCTCCAGCAAAACACAGCTTCATCACACAAAGTGGTTACTTTATAAGACAAAGGCCATCACTTCAAATGTGCCTTCCTTTCTTCTTTCCCCAGCTTTATATACTGGCATGACATCATGTGGTATTGAGTATCTCTTTGATCAGTTGGAGTCAGCTGCACAAGCTGTGTCCCCTCCCTGCTCGTAATGAAGCCCCAGCCTGCTCGATGGTGAGGAAAGGATCTTGATTCTGTACGAGCACCACCTAACAATAACTAAAGAACTGATGTGTTATCAACATTGTTTTCATCACAGATCCAAAACATAGGCTCGTACTAGATACTATAAACAAAAATAACTCTATCCTAGCCATAACCAGTAGAAAACCCAAGCATAATATGAGTAAAAGTCAAGGATATTCGAAGAGAACACAAAACAGAATATGAAAACATGCCAGAATGCAGCGAAAGGATTAAAAATCCCAGCCTTTTGGCTTATTGGATCAAGTGGGCTATGAGGATGGATGAAACTTTACAAGGTTCTTTACTCTTTTTCTTGTAAATCAGTGTTCTGAATAAAATGACAACCGAACATTTTTCCGTATCAGAATGAGTAAAATCAACAAGATACAGATTTGGATTGTGAGGTAATAGGTTGATGTATAAGCTGAAGTGCTTTCTAAAGTCGGTATCATAAGTTCTTCAGTATATATACACCAGATGATTGTCTTTTTCTTTGGCAGTTAAAATATAAATACACTACTGATTAGCTGGCTGGCAATATCTTTCACCTGTGAGAGACTGTAATGCTTGTGTAGTGCACTGAATATGTGATTTTTTCCTGTTAGCAGGAGAAGCTTTCTGGCTGTGTGTTGACCCAGCAGTGCAGGGCAATCAGTCTCGCCTTGGCTTGAGCTGGGTTTCACAATTGCTGTCTCCCTGCTCCAGCTTCAACTCTGGGCATGACCACTCTAAGGAGAGGGGAACATCACCTGTCCCACCTCCTGCAGTCAGTGAAGACAAAAAGTAGCCCTTTGTGTACAGGGGGCTGGGGGATCTGAGGACCAGGCCAGCTGATCCTTCAGGGAGAAGGAAGTAGCCTTTGATTAGAAAATATATTTTTTAAAAAATAAAAAAATACACAAAGTAAAAAATATTAGACTTGAGACAGGGGAGGAAGAAACTCCTTCCATGAACGTCATATTTTCATCAAGAAGGCATCAAGATGCCCATTAGTCTCACAGCTAAGGCTTGAAAAATTCCCTGCTTTGTATTGAGAAAAATAAGGATCAACAAATTTTCAACCTTGTGCTCCAGAGAGACATTGGAATGGTGAACATAACACCAGAGAAAGGGAATATTAATAAACATAATTCTATAGGTATTTTAGGGCTTTTAGGTGTTTCTGTATTAAGTAGAGAGTATGAACTATTAAACAGATAAAACATTACTTGAACTAACAGTAAATTATTGAATCATCTGTTGTGCTTCCTTTAGCCTATAATATTTTGCGCTTAATATGTAGTGCTAAATTACTTCCAAATTCATAACACGTGAGCAGAAGCGATTTTTCTCCAGTCAAAATCGGCACTGTATGAGCTTCTGTCTAACCTATGCCATTTTGTAAGTTTCTCTAGTTCTTAATCTGGTTAAATCCATCCTATTTTTCCCATATGATATCATCAAATTCATCAGTTCAGTCTCAGCCTCAACGGAAGGGTAGCATTGAGTGTTAAATACCAAATGAGACAAGAATGTGTAGCTGGAAGTTTTCTTGGTTTTTTGTTCCATTTTCAAGTGCAGTGCCTTTGGAGACGTGGCTCTAGTCTTCCAACATCTGAAACAGTGACATTAGTGTAGCACTTCTACAACTCAGTAATTCATTTAGCTAATGTTTACAGTTCAGATTTAGTTCCTAAGAATTCATGCATTAAAAAATAACATAACAGATTGAATGGAGCTGTCCAGACTGATAACACTGTATACTGAATTGGGCTGAAGAGCTCTCACTCGTGAATTTATTGCATTTGGTTTTGTCCACTCTGAAACTTGAGTACTTCTAAAATCAGATAGACAGCTATAAGGAAAGTGTTTATGAACACATGTCCATTTCATAGGCCTATGAGAATTTTTTGTTTGTCTTCTATATTCTCAAATATTTAATTTTGCTTTGTTTAAAGGATTTTCTGATCTTTCAACTAAAAAATAGGGTAATTAGCACATTTTATGAGTAGACCAACCAAACACCTTTTGGTCTAGGTAACTTGTGCTGAGTGTATGTGTATTTTAATAATGCTCTACTGTACTATAATATACTACCTTTTTTCAGGAGTGGAGTGAGAAAATTAGCAACAGTGACACAAACCTGACTCAGAGCTTTGAATTGGCTCTGTCTGCAGTTTCTCTTTAATATGTAAGGGCTTTGAATGCTACAGCCATGTTTTATAAAAACATATTGAGAACGATGGACTCTTTAAGAAATCCATTATGACAAAGACAAATTAAAATAAGAAGTCACATGTTGTGTCTTTTCCTCTAATTTTGCTATCATTTCCACAGTTGTTTTGTCAGTCCAGTTCTCTGTGTTGAAACAATTTCTGCACTTCCTGGCACCATAGGAAAAATGTCTCTCTGCCCTTCACCATGGTGCTTTACCTCCCTGTCTGTTTTCTTTGCTTCTTGCAAATCCCTTTGGTTTGTGCTCACATTGCTCATCCTGTTGCTCCCAGCTGTGCCTGGATTCCTGCAGCTTCAGTTGTACTCAGAAGTGATTTTACCCCTTCCCTCCAGCAGCTTTCTTCTAATCCATAGTGGAGTAGACAGGAAAAGATAAAACAGACAGCATCGTTTACGTTTCTCATTCACGTGCATTTTAAAAGAATTTAACATATATTAACTTATATTGTCATTTTATTATGTAGTAAAAAATGGTCTAATAAGTACCAAAGTTTTTAATTTGGAACTCCTTCCACCAGAAACGCAATCCTCCTTTAATAATTAAAGTTAAGTTTCTTGCATAATAACATGTCACCAGAAGTTTGTGCTCTGGGAAATATTGCCAGACATAAAGTCACAGGATTGATAACACCACTATTCAGTATACAAAATCTTTCTCCCCAGGCTAGTAATTAATTACCACTGATGGAGAAAGGATGCTAGAATTCATTGCACAGTTTTCTTTATTCTTCAGAATAAGAATAGGAAGACTGACATGTTTAAATTCTCAAAATATTTGGTTTAGCACAAGGTATTAAGTAATATAAAGTAAGATTGATTTTCCTAGAAACAACAAATTACTTTATTATTCACTGTTGTGGCTTTTGATATAATTTTACCATTATCATTTACAAATGACACCTTTAACACCCTCAAGATTTATTGCTGGTTTACATCTGAAATTTAACACCTGTGCTGGTTTTAGTTGAGATAGAGTTCATATTCCTTACAGTGCCTAGTATGAGGCTATGTTTTGGATTTGTGCTGACAAGAATATTGAAAATATACTAATATTTTTAAGTGCTGCAAAACAATGGTTATACCAAGTCAAGCACTTTTTCAGTTTCTGATACTGCACCTGTGTTCGCATCTGCGTCTACAAGAAGCTGAAAGCGGACACAGCCCTGAGAGCAGACACAGGCCAGAGAGCTGACCCAAAACTACCAGAACGATATTTCGTGCCATAAAATATCATTCTCGGTATATAAGTTGTGGGGAGAGGTCTGGGGCCCAGGCTTTTAGGGGTTTGACTCTTGGGGCTCTCGGCTCTCTTGGACTCTTGCTCACTCTGGGTCTTGATGCTCAGGGACTGGCTGGAGACCAGTCAGTGGGTGGTGAGCAGCTGTATAATTTGTTTATTTTCCATTCTTTTCATTATATAATATTATAATTAGTAGTAGTGTTTTCATCACACGTGTGCTGGGTTCAGTCAGGAAAGGGTTAACTCCCTTTACTCTGGTTGCCAGGGAACTATGTTGCTGGACAGTAAGTGAAAACATTGATAAGGCCTCAGCTGGTGCTGGGGATGGCCTGTACTGAACTCAAGGTCTTTTGTCCGCTTCAGATACCGTAGCTGACCCAGACTAACCAAGGAAGTATTTCATCCCATAGTACGTCATGTTCCGGTCTCTTTGGGTGGGGAAGGGGGTCCGGTAGCCATTACTCTGCCCTTCTCTCTCTCTCCCTTACTCCCTTGCTCGTCTCTCCGGGCACTCGCTAACCCTCCTGCCTTAGCTGCTTTGCCAACTCCTGTGCTGGCTTGTTCGTGTGGGAGCTGGTGGATTATTTTGAGTTTTCTGGCCGTGTTATCAGTGATATCAGCAATTTGCTCGGAATCTGCTGCGTAGGCTCCTGGGCTCCGGCCTTCAGGCCGCGGCGCTCGGGCTGCAATCGCTCTCGGGCTGTGGGTCTCGGGCTCTCGGGGTCTGATTTTCATCCCTCAACATCTGGGTGTGCATTGGTCAGTGGATGGTGGGAAATTGTATCATATCGTATCATATTGTATATATTGTACTATATGTTTCATTTTCTACTATTTTAAGTATTTATTAGTAGTAGTACCTGTATATATTGATTTAGATTTAATAAGTAAATAGTTCTTATCTCAATTTTACGAGCTTCCTCATTTCTTTTTCCTCCGATTCTTCCCCTTTACTGGAAGAGGGGAGGGAGATTTGTGAGAGCGGCTTCGTGGTATTTTGTTAGCCGGAGTTAAACCACGACAACACATTATTAGTTTTAATAGTAGTATTATTAGCATTGTTGATATTATTAACATTTTTAGCATTATTAATATATTTAGTTTAATTTATTTTCAGCTATTATACTGTTCTCTCAACCATTGAGTTTTCTTACCTTTTCATAGAATCAGGGAATGGTTTGGGTTGGAAGGGACCTTAAAGATCATCTAGTTCCAACCACCCTGCCATGGGCATGGACACCTTTCACTAGACCAGGTTGCTCAAAGCCTCATCCAGCCTGCCCCTGAAGACAGCCAGGGATGGGACATCCACAGCTTCTCTGGGCAACCTGTTCCAGCGTTTCACCATCCTCTCTGTGAAGATTTTTTTCCTGAAATCCAATCTAAAACTACCCACTTCCAATTTAAACCCATTACCCCTTGTCCTGTCACTACAGGGCCTTGTAAGAAATCTTCCTCCAGCTTTCTTGAAGGCCCCCTTCAGGTACTGGAAGGTTGCTATAATGCCTCCCTGGAGCTTTGTCTTCTCCAGGCTAAACAAGCCCAATTCTCTCAGTCTTTCTGCATAGGAGAGGTGCTCCAGCCCTCTGGTCATCTTCATGGCCCTCCTCTGGACTCACTCCAACTGGTTGCTGTCCTCCCTATATTAAGGGCCCCAGAGCTGCACACAGTACTACAGGTGGGGTCTCACAATTACAGAGCAGAGGGGGAGAATCATCTCCCTCAAACAGCTGGCCATGCTTCTCTGGATACAGCCCAGGATACGGTTGGCTTTCTGAGCTGCCAACGCACACTGCTGGCTCATGTCCAGCTTTTCATTCACCAGTACCCTCAAGTCCTTCTCCTCTGGTCTGCTCTTGATTCATTCTCCACCCGGCCTGTACTTGTGTTTGGGATTGCCCCAGCTTATGTGTAGGACCTCGCACTTGGCCTTGTTGAATTTCAGGAGGTTGCCACAGGCCCACCACTCCAGTGTGTTCAGGTCCCTCTGGGTGATATCACTTCCCTCCAGCATGTTGACCGTACCACACATCTTGGGGTCATCAGCAAACTTGCTGAGGGTGCACTCGATGTCATCATCCATGTCACTGACGAAGATGTTAAATATACCGGTCCCAACACTAACCCCTGAGGAATGCCACTCATCTCTGGTCTCCACTCAGACACTGAGACATTGACCACAACTCTTTCAGTGTGACCATCCATCCAGTTCCTTAAAAATCAAGCAGTACATCCATCAAATCCTTGTCTCTCTAGTTTAGAAACAAGGATGTCGTGAGGGACGGTGTCGAAGGCTTTGCACAAGTTCAGGTAAATGACATTGGTGTCCTGTCCTCTATCTACCAAGGTTGTGACCCCATTGTAGAAGGCCACCATATTACTCAGGCATGACTAGTAAAATAGGGAATCTATACTTTTTTCCTAATAAATTTCTAAAAGTAAGCTCACTGAACACTTGTAAACTTAGGTACTTTTAATAATGACAGTTACTGAATACACATAGAGGGGCTTTTATATTTGCATACAGATAAATTATGATTGTTTGCATTTTGGGGGATTTATTGAGAAACGACAGCCAATGAAATGGCGTATGGTTCTGAAAGCAGGTGAAAACTTAAGATCCCTGTTCTGGTGGCCCTGTGATGCCACCACACCATTCTCAAGGCAATTCAAACTTTGTCATCCTATCAAAGATGTGTTATTTGACATTTCAGTACTTGACAGAGAGCAGTCCTCAATTGACTTGTCCTTCCACTCTAAGAAATAGCTCAACTTCAAATTTCTCTTTCTCCATACTTCAGATTGCTGTCAGATCCATACCTACTCAGAGGCAACATCCAAGCAATTTGGTCACTAGATGACTAATATTTGAGTTCAGGCACGACGCTGTATTCCTGTAACATAGTGTATGCTTCACTTATTGTTATCTTAGTTCTAGACTTGCATTGCTTGACTTGAATCAGTAGGAAGAAAGCAAGTCGATTCAGACTCCACATGCAAGAAAGTAAGAGAAGAGCTTTCTAAAAATAAATATATTTGAATGAAGAAAATCTCAGTGGCAGGTGATCAATTCAAAATTGTGTTAGTACAGTGGTAATTATATTTTTTGTAAGTAATTAAAATACGAATGTCTATAGGACTAAGAGACTATAATATTATAATATTGTTTATTTCGAGGTTTGGAAATCAGTAGCTTCACACAAAGTGTCCTGAAAGTTGCTAACCTACTGACATCATGCCATCTGTCAAGAGAATGCAATACCTAATCTAGTTAATTAATGAATTAAATTCAAACAGTAAAGAACATTAAAAATGTGTGCAGTTATATTTTGCTTTGAATAGATGTTGACTATACACATTTCAAATATAGTAACAATCATTTACTTATTTTAGGGAATTAGCAATGAAGAATAATTTTACAAACTACATCACTGGCACTAGGAGGGTGTCATGGCCCAGTTATCCCAGGAAGGGGAACATTCGTTGTTGTACCCAGAGTGAGATTAAGACACAAACAAGGTTAGATGCTGCTAACAAAGGAGTTTATATTTGGTGTAAGAAAATAGCAATAGGAGAGAGAGAAAATAGAAAAGTGGGAAAATTTAGCAAGCAGTCAGGATAGACTGCTTTGTTCTTTGTCCTTGGTCAGAACCGGTCTCCAGAGGCTATTTGCTTCTTATCTGTCCAGTAGGCCATTTGACCCTTGTCTATTCAGGCCTGCAGGCAATCCTTCCTCCTCAATCCACCAAAAGCCAAGGCACCAGGAAGCTTCACAACTTTGTCAGCAAGCTTTGAGACAATCAGTTCAAGATAAAGTCTCTCACATAGGGATAAAAACCAGTGTATAGAATCATTATTGCTGCAAGTATTTCAGTAAAATATTGTCTGTCTTCTTTAAAGGTAAATCCACTATGCATATCCATGGTATATAGACTAGGAAATAGACAAAAGCCAAATTTATCTTACAAGGAGATAATGACACCTGTGAATTATGATGAAAACACACTGTTTCAAAAGCTTTTCAAAACTTTCAGAAAGCCTTGATAATTCCTTTGTTTACTTTGCTGATAGATTTATATCCTTTTTAAATGAATTTAAATACTACAATTTTTATTTGTTGAAGTGTTCAAACATAATAGCAATAAAAACAAATTTAGATTTTTTAAGTTTAGGGCATTTTCAAAATTAATGGAGATTACAGGTGAAATTAAAAATAAAAATACTCTATAGGAAAGATGGAACAATTACATTAACCACAGTTCATTTTAATTTATTGGTTAATATAGGTATGAATGAAATCTCAAAACTTATGGCTAGGAATGCATCATATTTGAAGTTGCTTTTCTTGCAAGATGCAGGACATAATTTCATTGGCTTTTTTCCAAACAGTAATCAGTCATTTCAAAACATGTTTTACCACCTTGGCGGTAAAAACAACAGATTAAAAAAGATTATTTTTATCAATTAGCTTTTGCAGCTTGCTGAAAATTGAATGCTTCTGAAGATAAATCTGTGGCAAAACTATATTCTCTGATTAGCTTTAATTTATCCATTTGGCAAACTTTCAGATATTATTCTTTGACTGCCTGCATGTTATTCAACATCAGCTGCCGAGAGTTTAATATCTAACCTGAAATATTCTTTTAGTTTTCCCAGCTTATTTAGAAAAAAACCTCCAGGTGTCCCAGGAACAATTCATTGCATCTGTCCTAGGTATCTTTTTTTGGATGGAATGAACCTTCATCTAGAGGTGTCTTGTTTAAACTGTTCACTCTAGTAATAGGGGTTAGAATGAATATCTAGTTTTCATATGGCCCAAGTTAGGTTGTATGAACTTACATTTTATGTATTAAAGAACACAGACTTCCCAAACAACAAGAGAAAATACTTATTCTGATGTTGTAGAGTTTTCACTATTGATGGAGTCTTCTTGTCAACCCAGAAAGTGTCTTCAATATTAAATTCATTACTATTTTTTTTTTCACTTTCCCTGGCTTTGTTTTTATTTGATTTTGTTATCTTGTTGCCATTTTATGTGTCAGTAAGTACTGGTATTTAAACACAAGATTCTGGAAAAAAGACTGCATATATAAAGAAAAAAATACAGTATAACTGAAATCCTAAGAATCGTATGCAGAAAATACTTCAATAATAATACAGTTGCAGTTCTCATGTATGCACTTCTTGGTTTCTAACCCTTTTCCAGATGCTATTCTCAACCTTTCTCAGCTCCTTTTATGGCTATTTGCTTCAGGGATGTTATGGTAAGTGTTATTGTGAGGATTTGGAGTCCTTCACCAGGAGAAATATAGTGTTTGTGCTGATAGTTTCATCTTCCTTGCTTTAGGTTCTACTTAGGTTCATGTTTATACGTTTGCTAACATGCTTATATGCTTTTCTTTTTCTTCCCTGGTCTGCAGTTTTACATCACATCTTAATTTACGTATATGGTGGGGTTTATGTATGTTAGATACTATCTCTTTGCTCTTTTTTTGTTTCCCTTAAGACCAGTTTTGTCCATCTACAGGTCTTTATTTCTTTAGCTGTTCACTACTGAGTTGTTTACAGATGGTGTGTGTGTGTGTGTGTGTGTGTGTCTCCAGTGTCAAGCCTGTTCCACACCTCTTACCTCCACACCTGTACTGCCCTATGCTGCATTCTGTGTCTCAGTTTTCAAGGTGTCTTTTACCATACTAGGCCTGTATTTCTTTATATTACATCACTATGTTAGAGCCATAAATCCGTGGTGGTACTATCAGCTTTTGAGGATAACTATCCTTTCTATGAGAAAGCCTATTCTTCTCTCAATATTAGTGCCCTGGCATGTCATCAGGTACTGAGTACATTCTATGTCTACAGTCCTTCAAGAATTGCAGGTGTTGCTGTACAGTGACCAATAACCAGGGTTTTGAATGTTCCCAGTTTATCCAATTAAATAATACTGATGGATGTCAATTTTGACATCATGAAATGAAAATGTATCCAAACGTCTTTGGAGACTGAAAGTTACTGTCCTAAGAAACCTTGACTGTTCAAAAGCTGGTTTCCTTGCAAAGGGTATAATACTCTGTTATTTCTCAGAGTCTAATTATGCTATCAACTGTTAAAATAAACAGACCTTTTCCTTCTCACTACAGTTCCAATAGAACGTTTTTTTTTAAACAGCCATTCACAACTTTTGTTTTCCTACTTTTCCTCCTAGGATACAGGAGGTATCAAAACAGGACTATTGATAGATACTCAGCCCATACTACGGCTTCTGTGTTACTGTGGTCTCCCCTAGTCCTGATATTCAAGGTCCCTTTTTGCTCTCACTTTCTATACAATCCCCTCTCTTCTCCTCCTCCTCAGCATACTCAAGCTTCACTGCTGCCTCAGGCTTCCCCTTATTTAGCACATGTCTCTGGTCTCTGCAGGTGCCTAAGGGCACACCTTCCCAGAATATATTCCTACCATTTACCTCTCTTCTTCAACCCTTACATTCCTTATTAAATGTAAGCAGACATGTCTCCTGAAGATCTATTTCCCAGGTCTTTAGTAGTTACCTCAAGTCTGCAGTCATGATTCTGAACATCATTAAGTAATTCAGCAGGAATTCATCTCAGCCAAAATCCTCTTTCACTGTAATAGAAGGACTTTTCCATTTAGACTTGTGATTTCTGATGACGGGGCTGGGGGGGAGAGGGGGAAGTGTATATCTTGAATAGTCTCTTTTGTCAAAGAGTTGTACCATCAATTATCTTTCAATCAGATTATTCCCCATGTCACTTTCTTTCTTCTTGATTAATTGTAAACCTCCTCCTACACTACTAAAGATTAGAAAAAGAAAATGCATAATCTTTACCAATACTTAGCAATTAGCTGCAAAACTAAAGAGACAAATGAATCATTGACTTCAGGCATTCACATCTGTCAAACTCACTCTGAAAAGTATTTTTTTTACAGGATTCATAAGAATTTGTGAGTTTAAAAGGTTCAAGCTGTTTGGGGGAATTAAATGGTTTAAACAACCATATATTGTTGAGTAGTCCATCAAAACACTTGACAGTGGTGAAAACATGTCAACATTTTTGTCAAGCTCAGTATTCACAGTTGTGTATAATATATTGTTGATGTAAACTGCATTTGACTGCAGGTGTATTTTGTTGATTTAGAGTTGATGTACAAAGACATAAGTGGCTTGGTACCTGCTTACCCAAGGTTTTTGTCTTCTCACTCAATACAGTTTTGACCGAAAACAAGAGAAAAGGCTAAGCTGCACATGATGTAATTTGTTATGGAGTAAAGTTCTTATGAATACATTTGATTCTTCAGCCCATACATACCTTTCATCATCAGTCAGCTGGCTGTTGTATATTTGAGGAGAGAGGACAAAGTTAATCACCTGTCATGTACTTCCAGAAAGCAGGATCTTAACACAGAAATACCAATATGACAACTTTCCTGCTGCTGCTTTATTTAAGGATCTTCCTGAATTCATATAACCAACTGAACTGCTCACTATCAATATTTAAACTACTGCAAATTTAATTTGCAGAGAAGTTCTTGAATATACTACTGCCAATTATTTAAAAGTCTTTTAGGGAACCTTCAGTTACAGGTGAGTTTCTTTATTTGGCTCTCAATAGGCATTACCTTAAAACATTTGGTGTCCAAATTTCTAAAATCTACAACTGACCTGATAACTTTTACTCTGTAGGAAAGAAAGTTGAAGAATTTGCTGAATATACTTACTTTATCTACTGATGCATTTTATCAATATCAGTTCATCAGAATTTATAGTATTTCTTCTGCTTTACACGAGATTATATGAAGTGATATTAGGGTAAGTTAACAAATAAATACAATTATCATTGCCCCCAAAATGGGACATGTGTCATTTTACATTTTACACATTTATTTTCTATGTCAAGTTGTTTAGATATTTTCAAAAATGTCGCTCAGACTATTTACGTGTTCTTTAAAATCTTACCTATTTTTACAGTGTTAGAAAGGTAAGTGTTAACAATAATAAACAACCAGATTGTACATAATGTGGCTAGATTTCTTTTTTTCTTGTGAAAATTTATAAAATTGAATGTCCCAAAAAGTTGTCAGCGGTTCAGAGTAATTCTGGCCCATCTATACATAGTTTTATGCATATTGTCAAAACCTTTGCGCTTTCAATGTCTGTTGAAGGGGTTTTGCTCTTTATAGCCCTTTGTTGGTGTCCATTTTAAGGAAAAAGAGAGTCTAGAAGAAAGGAATTTATTTGGTTTATAGAATTTTAAAAATATTGATTTTCTACATTGTTTTCATAGGGGTTTTAACTGTGAGGAACAAAATCTACAAGATAATGTCAAAATATGTACAAGCTTTGGTCATTTGTACACTGCCATTCTATTAATTTTGTTGAGTTACATTGAGTCCTTTCAGTTAACAAAATGGTTAACTTCCTTGTAATCCTATATTGGCTGGCAAGTGGGCAAATATGAACAAACATAAAAAAAAGGACAACTTTTTTCTTGTAATAGTGTCCAAATATGTGAAGACAAATAATTTCTTTGATAAAAATATGACAGAAAATTTAAATGTATTATGATCTGGATATTTCTCCTACTAAGGTTTTAGAGTATCAGTTCTGGAATAAATTGAGAATCTATTTTCTTTCACAGTTATTAGAAACTAAAAGCCTTTACAGTTGTTGGAGTGAGTCCAGAGGAGGGCCACAAAGATGACCAAAGGGCTGGAGCACCTCTCCTATGAAGAAAGGCTGAGAGAATTGGGTTTGTTCAGCCTGGAGAAGAGACAGCTCCAGGCAGACCTTATTGCAGCCTTCCAGTACCTGAAGGGGGCCTACAAGGAAGCTTAGGGAGGTACTTTATACAAGAGCCTGTAGTGATAGGACAAGGGGTGTCAGGTTTAAATTAAAAGCAGGTAGATTCAGATTAAATTTAAGGAAGGCATTCTTCACAGGAAGGGTGGTGATGCACTGGAACAGGCTGCCCAGAGAAGCTGTGGATGCCCCATCCCTGGAAGTGTTCAAGGTCAGGCTGGATGAGGCTTTGAGCAACCTGGTCTAGTGGAATGTGTCCCTACCCATGGTAGGGAGGTTGGAACTACATGATCTTTAAGGTCCTTTCCAACCCAAACCACTCTATGATCCTATAAAATACCCTGAAATACAGACTAGACTTCTTTGGCATCCAATGAAGTTTGGGTTTTTTTTTCAGTCTATGCAGGTGCCTTTCATACTTACTTGGAGAATAGTAGAGTAACATTCCCCACTAGGAAATCTCTACCTCTCACCCTTCTCCCCTCCCTTCTTTTCTTTGGTGTGTGAAACATCAGGAAAATATTACAAGCTTAAATTCTTTACAGAACAAAATGTAAAGAACATTTTACCATCATTATGCACAATGATCAAGTTATCTGAGTTTCTGAAAAATATGTATTCAAGGTTTCATCTAAAAATTGCTGTTCAAAGTTTGAAGAGAGAAGGCCTGAGTTCCAAATATACCTATGGCACATGGAACAATCTTATGTTAGTGTTTCTTTTGATATGAAATATAGATCTAAGTTAAAGAGCTTCTAAAGATTTGACCTTTGGAAAAGTGGCAAGTTGAGAAAAAAACTGAATGCACACCCTAAGGAAAAGCAGAAGCCCTAGGGTCTCCATCACCAAAAAACCCCATAAAACAGTAGTATTTCAACAGGCAGCTATTTGTTGCATCTCAGAAGTATTGAAGCTACTACTCGTTACTCCACTAAACAGAAAAGAGAAAATATGGTTTTCCTGCTTCACCAAGAACAGAAAGGTTCAGGAACTTTTAGTTTCCGATGGGATTTTTATAGACATCCACAGAATTCTTATGTAGCACCTTGTCTATTGAGAACTTAATACACTTAGAGTGTTCCTTGAGGTATATTCCCTTTTCAATACTATTAAGCTTTTCAGGAGGGATGTTGCTTTTCAATTCTAACTGGCCATAAACACACAGGCAAAAAGCAGAAAAGATTCCAACATATTTGTTCTAAATATAAATGTATTTTCTTCTTTAATGATTTTGCATTATCATTTACTAATAAAAGCTTTTATTTTCTGTGAAAACTCTTTACAATCAGGAAATATAAATCCTTTTATTAGTAATATTAACATAGATACCCTTTTTGTCATTTTACCCCTTTCTCTCTTCTGTGATTTTTTTTTTTGTTTGATTTATTCTTGCTGTTTTACTCATAACAAATTGTTATAACTGAAATGGTTTCCATCTGTTTCCATAAGAAACTTCTCAAATATCTCTCTATATTTTTCTGCTCAGTGGTTCTACCTTGATTCCTATCCATACTAGATTAATCAACCATTACCTGTACATTGCAAACCTAGGGAGAACTTGCACCTCTTGGATTATCTGTTCTTGCCTATTCCAGCTGCATCCCTAAATATCACCCAGCCCAGCATGGTGTCTTCTTGAACAGCCTGCCTATCTTCACTTGGGAGTCACATTCTGATATAAAATTTCCTTCAACTCTGTCATTTACTCAGAATGGTATGAAATATTTGAGTCTCACTAGTGATGTACATAAAATAGCATTTTCAAATCTCTCATCAATTATTATGATGTTTTAGTTCTTGTGAACGATAAGAAAGCTTCACAAAACATTTGCCACTTTATTGGTGTCTGGTATCAATTTATATACAGTTATATACCTAATATTTTTGTGCATGTTTATTTTCATGTTTTGTACTTCTGCAGTTTGAAATCACACTGATATCTGTATTTTAATGAAGAAAATATCTGTCCCACTCATATATTGATTTGATCTATTATCAGTTTTTTTAATAAATACGTATCTCCTATTCATACCTTTAAAAAACGTACTGAAAAACATTAGGCGCAATGTTAGTCCACGAATGCCAGGAGACACCTTGCCATCTCTAAGAGGTGGAAGACTTCAGAATTCAATATTGAACATCTCACGGAAGTATGTGAGCCATCATGAACATAACCTGCATTTCAGCATAGGAAAGGTCTTGCTACCTGAGGGGTAGCTGGGGAACTCAGTTAATACTATCTGGAGAAACTGTTGCTTTAGAGGAAGGAGTGATTAATCATTGCATTTTTAAAACCATCTTCCCAAAAGATGGATAAGTAATCATATTGTTTTACTGTAGTAAAAGATGTGGAGTATTAATGTATTCACTGTTAATAGATACACTGAGATTTTCTTCTGTATCTGGTGTGTGGTAAACACCAGCACCTGGTTGCAAGGAGAAAGAAAATTTTAAATACAGACCTTCTGTGAGTGGGCAGAATTTGTGTTCTTGATAAAAGTCATAGCTGCCAATTTGAACATTATGGCTATCCTTCCTTCTGTCTCTAGAAGCTATTTGAACACCTCTTTCTGCAACAACCTGAGACACTAGGAAGTGATTTTAGGCTAGGAATAGTGTATTGATCTGTTATAACAAGGGTGATGCCCTGCTCTTGCCCCAGGAAATAATAGCTTTCCAAGATGCAGTGACAGCCCATGCACACAGCCTTAGCACTGACCAGGGTGACATCGGCTCAGAATCAGCCCAGCTCTATTTGCTTCAGCTATTTTAGAATTTCTGAACACTGTGGTTAGTCAAGATAAGAAGTAAAACTAAAAGTTTACAAGGACTCTTGATGAGTTTTTCCAGCAGTACCGTAATTTACTCTCTAATAGGCTTTCCTCTGATGGAAGCTAATGTTCTTCTTATTCATTTACTTCCAAAATGTCTATTTTCAAGTCTGCTGATTGGAGCTTTTGTATAAAGCACATCAGTGAGCTTTGATACTGTCTATTTGGTTTAAAATTAACATTGTAGCCTTTATAATCTTCCATGGAGATTTGCACTCACTCTCTCCAGAGTCCTAGATTTACAGCGCCTTATGTAGATTTCATTTTGATTCAAATTGTTGGAACTTTATATACAAAAACCAAAAAAGTGTCATGCATTGGTTTTGCCCAGAAATTTATAAGAAGATGCAAATACTGTATTCATATTTCAAAATGTAATTCTTTTAGTGCACCAGCAGAGATATTGGTATATTGCAGGGTCTAGATATATAAGATAAGAGCTTGTTATTCAGTGATGCATTTAAACAGAAAAATAAATTATTTCTACAAAGACCACATGTAAAAATACTTTTGAGTTTTACATTTAAAAGGAAGGGCAGCTGATGATATTCAGGAAAGCAAATACAAGCAGTCAACTGGGTTGGACTAACTATCATAATTTTTTTACTGAGCTATGCAGAAATACTACTTAAATGAAATCTGATGGTCCTCATATTCAGAGGGCCTTATTTTGGAATTAGCTTTAACGTGAGCAAGAGTGATAAACATTAATAATGCTGTGCTGGATTTGGCTGGGTAGTGTTAATTTTCTTCATAGGCACTACTATGGGTCTATGTTTTGGATTTGTGCTGAAAAAAGTTTTGATAATACAGGGATGTTTTAGTTATTGTTGAGAAGTGCTTACACAGAGTCAAAGACTTTTCTGCTCCTCACACCACCCAATCAGTAAATAGGCTAGGGGTGTGAAAAAGTAGGAGGGAATACAGCTGAGGCAGCTGACCCCAGAAGACAAAAGGGATATTACATACATATGACATCATGTTCAGCACTAATACTACTGGAAATGTTGACCAGGGGTCTGCTGCTCACAGACTGGCTGGGTATTTTTTGGTTGGTAGTGAGTAATTGTTTTTATTTGCATCACTTGCGTTTCTTGGTTTTTATTTCTCTCTACTTGTAATTTTCTTTTCATTACAACATTAGTAGTAGTAACAGTGGCAAACTATCATTATTTAACCTCCACACACCTGTTTCCTCACTTTTACCTTTCCAATTCTCTTCCCCTCATCTTTCTGGGGAGAAGAGTGAGTGATCCTGTTGTGTCGTGCTTTGTTGTTGGCTGTAGTTAAACCACAATAGTATTTTTTGGCACCCACCATGGAGCTCAGAAAGTCTGAGAAAGATTAACAGATTGACTAGAGTGTATTAGGATTTATATCTGTTAACAGTTGTGGGTCACAGCTTTGATTCATCTGTTCGTGATATTAATTCACCTGATCTTTACAATGAACTATTTTTGTTGTACAAGTTAAAGATTGGTTTTGGCTTTTACAGTTTTCTGTGCTCTATAGTGATTAGTGATGTTTTGTCTGGGATATTTGTTATTAAAATACTGAACTTGTGCTTAGTCTGGTATTTGGGCTCTGTGCTGAAGCCATTACTATACTTCGGGTACCATCTCATGGAGACAATAATTATACTTCCTCTGAGAGGTTTTTTGTGGAGGAAAGACACCGAAAGACACCTTCATTCCTCCTTCTCTGATGTTTTCTGCCTTGTTAGAATAACTTCTCAGTATCTTGAGTATCCTTGGGTAGTTAAAATACTTATACTCTTTTTTCCTTAGGAATATTGCTTCAGTTTTGTGCAAGATAAACAAGCACTTCAGGAATATGACTGAGGCTTCACCAGAGTATGGTCATGGGTGGCACGGCATGTGGAAAAATATGGTCAGGTATCTAGAGAACGTCTCACCTCCAACATTCTGGAACTTTATTTCCACACAATTACAGAATTCTGATGCAGTGATAGAATGTTTGAAAGAAAAAAAAAATGTCATGATTATTCCAAAAAGGCATAACTTATCACACTGTGCTGGGCCCTGGCCAGCATCTACCAAACACTGCTCAATATTATGCAGTACTGTCAAGAAGAAGACTGGGAAAACATATCAAAAGACACGATAGTTAAATAGGACACTGTATCGGTCACCTCTATAACTAAACAGAAACAATGGAAGCAGAAGTCAGCTTGTATAGTAAGGGATGAATGATCTTCTAAGAGGGGGTTAGGAGAAAGAATCAGAAGAGACATCCTGTTCTGCAGCAGAGCAGTCACAGCAACAGGAAGAAGAAGAGACAGATACCATAAATGAGACAAAAACAAAACCTCACCTGATCCTTATCCCTAAGTGAACTGCGAGATGTGTGAAAAGATCTTAACCATTAATCAGGTGAGCTAATTCTCAGATGATTACTCCAGTTCTGGGATACTGCGGGCAATAGTCAGGAATTAGAGGGTAGAAAGCCTGGCAGCTAGGATCTCTTACTAAGGATAAGGCCAAAATAGACTGGAATAAAGGCAGGAGTCCACAGTCTTTGGCAGTGACTCCTGTCCAGTGTGAAAGACAGGCATCCCTTCAAGGAAGAATTTGCAAATTCCTGAAGCAAATGGACCAATATTGAGGTAGGTATCCAGTATCTGGGGGAATTAGTCATGTTGAAGGATGTCAACCAGGCATCCAAATACCTGGATGAAACCCAGTGCGCATGGTCCATGCAGAAAAGGTTGTACAAAATGCACTGACATAATACACCCACTCCCTAGTGATAATGATATGGACAGACATGGAGACATCAACTATAGATGAACTGGCCAGGCAACTCCAAGAATACGAAGATAATCCTGCTTCCACCATGTAGACCTGTGTTTCAGTGGTGGACAGACAGACCCCAAAAATGTCCAAGCAAGCTGAGAAAGGTAGGTCTGCCTCATGAACTCCAACCAAGGACTCAGCTTTAAGAGGGAGACTTCTTTTCAAGGGAAAGGGTACCAGTGGTGCACCATACGCAACCCTGTGGTTCTTCCTGCGTGACTAGGGGAAGCACATGAGGTGAACCTACCTGGAGACTAGTAGCTCTGGTACAGGAACTTCAAAGAAAAACAACAGTCAAAAAGCATCTATCCAGGAAAATTACTGTGCCGGTATCCGTTGGGCAGAGTAGAAGGACTGATTGTACTTTTGACCCTGACTAAGGGACTTCTATTTTGCAGTTATAAAAATCAAATAATGAAGACTTTCACCCAGAACAGAGGGGCACTGGCCTCACCCAGGTAGGGCAAATGGACAGCTGGATTTATTGGACTGTGTTGATTTGATGGCCATCAGCCATGGTCATCAGCCTCATGGGAGTATAAAGCTCCAGTGGACACCAGTGCCAAATGTACTCTAATACCATCACATTACAAAGGGGCAGAAATCATCTGTATTTCTGGAGTGACAGGACGATCCCAAGAACTGTCTGTGTTGGAGGGTGAAGCAAGATGAACCAGGAATGAGTGGCAAAAACATTCTATTGTGATAAATCCATCCAGCTGGCTTTAGATATGGCTGAATGAGAGAAATGACCAGTACTTTATTTCTGTGCTGACTCATGAATTGTAGCAAATGCTCTGTGGGAGTGGCCGCAACAATGGTAGCAGAGCAACTGGCAGCACAAAGGTAAAGCCATCTGCACTGCTGAATTATGGCAAAATATTGCTAATTGAGTTGAGAACCTGGTTGTAAAAGTGCATCATGTATACGTTCATATACCCTAGAGTTGAGCTACTGAAGTACATTGAAACCATGAGCTTGTGGACCAGGCAGCTAGAATTGAGAGTTCAGAGAATCTGGATTTCGAGCATAAGGGTGATCTATTCACAGCTTGATGGGCCCATGACACATTAAAACATTTAGGAAGGGATGCAACGTACAAACAGATTTATGGTCGAATGGTGGATTTGACTAATGATGCCATTGCACAGGTTTTCCATGAATGTCAAAAGTGTGCTATAATAGAATAAGCTAAGTGCCTAAAGCCTTTTTGGTATAGAGGATGATGGCCGAAATATCAATGGGGAGAAATCTGTCATATTTATCACACTACCACAAACCCACCATGGCAAGCACCAGTGACTATTAGATGGTTGGAAAAATACCTTGTGACCTGTGACTCTGCTGAGAATACTACCTTGGGCCTTGAAAAGAAAGTCTTATGGCAACATGACACTCCTGAAAGAAATGAATCGCACAATGGAACACATTTCTGAAACAACCTCATAAACACCTGGGCATGACACTGAGGGGGTGTGTCACATCATGCACATCTGGGATAACTGAACTATATAATGGACTGTTAAAAACTACACTGAGAGCAACGAATGCTGGGACATTCAAACATTTGGATAAACATTTAATAAAGGCTGCCTGGTTAGTCAACAATAGAGGATCTGCCAATCACGCTGTCCCTGCCCAGTCAAAACTTCAGGTTTATTTCTCTTTGTTATTTTCATTTTCCTTCCTATTTTTTTGTTGTTGCTGTTGCTGTTATTATTATTATTTTTATTCAATTATGAAACTGTTTTAGCTCAACCCATGAGTTTTCTCACTTTTACCTTTCCAATCCTCTTACTCCCTTCCTGCTGGTGGGATGGAATGAGCAAGCAGCTGTGTGGTGCTTATTTGCTAGCTGGGGTTAAATCCCAACAAATGCCACAACATAAGAAGGACATGACATGTGGGTTTCTATAATTTCAGTTGTGAAATTGAACACATTAAAATATTAACAATATTTGTAATAATTGAGTTATCATACTTGTCTTCACTCCCAGACTTCATTCTGTTTACTGCCTACTGTGTATCTTAGTCCTTGATTGTAGCTCCTAGCAACCACTTGTTTCATTTAAACTGAACACAAATCCCTCTCCCACTAAATAGTTCCTTTATTATGCTAACCTTGAAATACATTTGCTTCATTCTAACTAAAGTACAAATAAGTCAATGTATATGGGTAGTAACATTTGCTCATTCCTGAAATAGTCTACCGTGCCTTATGCATAACTGCTCTAGAAAATACTGATTTTTCATTAGATGAATAACGGAAATCATATTAAAGTGTAGTATGCTAATATGGTCTTTCACATATTTTACTCTTTGGGAAGAAAAATGATTGTATAAATATGAAACCCAGAAAGACTTCTGTTAACAATAAAAACTACTTGTTTTACTCAGTTATCACAGATATTTTTGTAAATTTCACTGTGTGCTATCTTAGCGAACTGATTGATGCTTAGCAAAGGTGTCAGGGATGTTCTTTTACTTTTAATGGATTATCGTTATAACATGGTAATGAAAATAATTAAGAACATCAGGGATACAGTTAAACAAGCTGGGTTTTTTTTTTATGTGGGGTTGGTTTTTGGTTTGTTTGGGGTTTTTTGGTTGATTTGTTTTGGTGAAAGGTTTTATTTTCTTCACATGTAAAAGTGATAGAAAATGCTGGAAATAAGGTTCAGTTCCTTAAACTAAACTTCATTAACTTTCATACTGGTCTATAAAATAACTTTTACTCCCACATTCCTGGTTTTAAATCTTCCGCAACTTTTATTTATTGAAGTATCCAAGAATTCACTGTATTCAAAGAACATGGTGAACTGATCCTATTGATGATGTCTTTAATTTCCTGAATTTTCCTCTTTAATCAGGATATTCAATCAAGATTATAACTAGGTTTTTTTCATACTGAAATTTCCTGAATCAGCTATCTCCAATTAGAACATGGTTTCTGCATTTATTTTCTTGAGAATCTGAACAATAAATCATAGCTTTGATTAGCTAATTATTCATCAGTGAACAGTAAAGGGACTTCAATATTTTCAGCAAATGCCTCTTTTTCTGTCTGACCAAGGGAAGAAGTACTTTTGTTCAAATTGTTGACAACAGAAACAGCACCTATGTCAAGCGCTATTTCTATAGTATGTTGTTATTGATATAAAAGTAAAATAGAAGGATATGCATTAAATCTATGCAGTTAAAAGAATTTGCCTTGCACTTTTTTAATTTAGGTCTCAGGGCTCCAGAATTTGTACAAATATTTCCTATATTCACTTGCAAGTTGGGCTGATGTGCTGTTCCCAGCTGCATTTTTTATTACTTAAATATCATCCACCTTCAGGGATTTACATTTGACTTCAGATTATACAGGTCTCCTTTTATCCTGTTTCCTCTTTACCTTGCTTCTAACAACAGCATTCAAGAGGTCAGTAAATGTTACCATGACTAGCAAGTTAGGTATGTATTTAAACATACCTAAGCAAGAGACACTGATGATGACAAAATGGTGCAAATTTTAAAATAGGAATTTGGAATTCCTAATTTTACACAAGTATTAAGAGGTTTTCTATACATTTTGAGTTAAAGTAGATAAATAGATTTGCAAGTTTAGAGGACCAGTTGTTCACCTCTTCTAACCAAAGGTTATTATACTGCTTACCTGTATATTAAGACTTCTGTCTTCTACATATGGTTAAACAGTATCTTTAAAAAAGCATTGATGTGAAGGCATCAGCAACTGTAGAATTCAGTTCTTTCATGGTAGTCTGGTACTGAGACATCACTGGTAAAACTGTGTGATGAGTTTCTAACTTTAGTTGGTTTTACTTCTCTCTTCAGTCATTTGGTTTTGTTACATTTTTCTCCACTGAATTAACCATCCATTTAGCGCTTAATATTTTCCCCATCAAAGGCCTGCAATCAAGTCACCTTTCAATCTTCTTTAGAAAATAACTTGTGTGACATCAGGTTTGGGAATGATAGAATAAAAAAACTCAGTTCTCCAGAAATCCTTTTATTGACTTTTTTGTAAGGAAATTATTAGAGACTCGCATACTTATCTATTAATTGGCTTAGAATAAATTAGCTATGTTTACCTTGTAGTTTACAATTCTGAGTTAAAAGAATTCTGTTTACCATTTCAATATATACAACTTTTTGTAAAGTATAATTTATTTTAATTCAGTTGATTCCAGTGACTAACAAAATGTGGAATCAATACATACTACTACTTCAGAATAGATTTATTATTAAGTTAATGGTATTGCTACAGCAAATTATTGAATAACGCTTCTGATTGATGTAATTTGTAAGTATGTGTTAGGAAGGTGGTTTAAATCAGAGCAGCAAAGTACAAGATGTAAATAGCATATTTGCTACATACTTTTCCAGAAGTAAATGGAAGTAAATTCTTACCTGCTATAATTCTGCTGTATTTTTGATGTTGCACAATAAAAGGAGTTAATTGCCCCAAATACTTAGCTCATAACTGTTGAGGTATGCAGACAGATTAATAAAGCCTTGCCTGGAGTTACAATAGCATAACAGAATATGGGAAGCTATTGGACATAATATGAGAAGTTGCTGAGTTTAACAAATAACTGAGTGAGTGGCTGATAAAAGTTACAGATAACACCATGAGTGATGACTGGATCTCACAGATGGTTAAGAGAGGATTTTGTGAGAGACAGGAAAACTTCATAGCTAATTAAAGAGAGGAATTTGGGACTCTTCATGATTATTTTCTTGCTAGTCCAACACAGCCTGAGTAACCATATCAGTAATCATACATAAAACCAAGATTATCTAGGTAATCTTATCAGAAATGTTGAGTTCGTATATTGAAGTGACAAAACTGGGGCCAATGGGGACAAACACCTAGGTAAGGGGGGGTTATGTGTGAGAAGAAAAGTGTAAAGAAAAGTAGGGGTCAAAATGAACAAGAAAAGTACACATATGGGAAATTCAGAGAAAAGGTGATAGAAGGGATGGCTGAGTATAATCAGGCAGCTGATCATTACGTTTCTCTGACTGAACCTGTGTCTAATCACTGCAGTCTCTATTCTTTATTACTTCTGTGTTACTACCCTTCCTACTGTGCAGGGATAGGCTTTTAAGCTGGACTAGCCAGCAACTAGAATGATACCCAGATCTGGAATAAATCAAAGTCTGAATCAGCAAGTTGGCAAGGGGTTCAGTATCTGGGTATGGATATCAGACAGTTAAAACCTATGCTGATATTTGAGGGAGCCATTAATGTGGGTTTATTTGTGCATGCAGAAAGTGAGGGAGCGTTTATGTTGATGAGTATGAATACTGAATAGCCAGAGAAGAACACTCCCTAATTTTTTTATGTTTATTTCTTTTAGGTCCCTTTTGTGAGGAACCTAGTGATCCTTGTGCGTCTCAGCCATGCCTGAATGGGGGCATATGCCAATATAATCAATCTGGATATGTTTGTGATTGTCCTGCTGGTTTTCTTGGTCACCGTTGTGAAATTGATATCAATGAATGTTTTTCAAGGCCATGTCAAAACAGGGGTACATGTATGGATTTGCCAAATGTAAGTGTAAACTTCAGAGATCTTTATTTGAACATACAGTCATAGAATCACAAAAGCATTGAATGGTTTGGGTTCAAAGGGACCTTTAAAAACCATCTCATTCCAACACTCCTGCCGTGGGCAGGGACATAGTCCATAAGACCAGGTTGCTCAAAGCCCCATCTAACCTCACCTGGAACACTTCCAGGAGTGGGGCATTACAACTTCTATGGGAAATTTCTTCCAGTGTCTCACCACCCTCATAGTAAAGAATGCCTTCTTTATACCTAACCTAAATTTACCTTCTTTTAGTTTAAAATTATTATTTCTTGTTCCATCACTACAGAACCTGGTTAAAAGTCTCTCTCCATCTTTCTCATAAACCCTCTTTAAGTATTGAAAGGACTCAATAATCTCCCCCCAGAGCCTTCTCTTCTCCAAGCTGAACAACGCCAATTTTCTCAGCCTTTTTCTATAGATATTTTTGTGCACCCCTCTGGACTCATGCAACACATCCATGTTTTTCTTCTGCTCAGGTCCTGTCACACGAAGAGTGATAGTACACTTCATTTGCCAGAGAGAAGTAACAATATAGTTTATTGATGTAAACAAAGTACAATGATAAATGCAATAGTGGTTTAACAAGATTCAATGGCAAGGTACAATTGGTTATTTACTGCCTAGAGGACAGGGTCAGACAAAACTATTAGGGAGGCCCTCCTGTTCATGAAATTCAGAGAGGAACACCTTGTGTTCTAAACTCCTTCTCAGAAGAGTCTAGGTGCAACTGGATCCAAACATAGTCACAGACTTGGTCAATGGTTTATGTCTGAAGGAAGCTTCACTGTACTTATTTACAATTCACTTATTTAGTATCTGACATGATAAGGATTGTCTCAACCTTGAGGAGTAACTGTGAGATGCACCCCTACTCAAGGGGAGATCCTGGCGTGCACCCACTGACATGGAGAAGAGCTCAAAGGGCTCTTGGGCTTCTAACTATTTATGGGAGTAAGATGACTGACTATAGTCATAGTTACATACTGACAGCAGAAGTTAGTTTCTTCTTCCAAATTTGTCTTGAGTCAAACATGGACCAACACTGTGGTTAGGTGGGTGCATTGTCATAAATTAGCCCTTGGCTCTTGTGTTGTTATCTGTCTCCCCTGAATTCACTTTGAGATGGATGCATCCATCAAAACCAGACACATTCATCACAACTGCCACTGGTCATTATCACTTGAGCAGGGTTCTGGGAACGCTTAGGGTGGGAGGATGGGGGGGAGCACACTGTCACAAGTTGCTAGACCTTGACACAGTATTCCAAATGCAGTCTCATGAGAGTAGAGTAGAGTGAGAGAATCAATTCCCTTGTCCTGCTAGCCACACTTCTTTTGATACAGTCCAAGATACAATTGGCATTCTGGTCTACAAGAACACATTGCTAGTTCACATCCAATTTTTCATCCACCAATATCACCAAGTCCTTCTCCACAGGGCTGCTTTTAATGCATTCATTACCTGGTCCATACTGATACTGATGCTGGTTATTGCCCTGACCCACGGGAAGAATCTTACACTTACGCAGTCCCAGTACGAGCCCATGGGGGATACTACTTGGTGTTACTGATCTCCATTTGAACACTGAGCTGTTGATTGCAACCCTTTGGATATGTCCAACCAGACAATTCTTTATCCATGGAATAGTTCATCCATCAAACCCACATCTCTCCAATTTAGCAACAATGAGGTTATGTGGGACTATATCAAAGACCATACAGAATTCAAGGTAGATGGCATAAGGTGTTCTTCGTTTATCCGTCAGTGTGGTCGGTGCACTGTAGCAAGCCACCAGATTAGTCAGGCATGATTTGCCCTTTGTGAAGCCATATTGACTGTTTCTACTCACCTTCCTCTCGTCCATATGTCTTGACTTAGCTTACACTGAAAGTGCCAAAACATTTAATTCTAATGTAAATTTTAAAATTAACTTTACATACTTCATGAAGAAACAAAGCATTGTCTGAATGTGTAGTCTTTCTAATATTTCTGTAGTTAAAAATGCCATCTTTTCAGTTGAGTTGCTTGGTGGTAACTTAAAAACCTGCCAATGTTGTTTCTTTAATTTATTTTTTTCCCTAATAAAATCTTCTGATTCAAAACATAAAATGGAATCATAGAATCATTTAGGTTGGAAAAGACCTTTAAGATCATCAAGTCCAACCATTAACGTAGTTTTGCCAAGTCCACCACTAAATCATGTCCCTAAGAACCTTGTCTGCATGTCCCTCATATCTCCACGGATGATGACTCAACCACCTGCCTGGGCAGCCTGTTCCAATGCCTGACAACCCTTTCAGTGAAGATTTTTTTTCTTAATATCCAATCTAAACTCCCCCTGGTGCAACTTAAGACGATTTCCTCTTGTCCTAACTTTTCTCACTTGAGAGAAGAGAACAACTCCCACCTCTTTGCAACCTCCTTTCAGGTAGTTGTAGAGAGTGATAAGGTCTCACCTGAGTCTCCTTTTCTCCAGGCTAAAGAAACCCAGTTCCCTCAGCCGCTCCTCACAGGAACTTGTTCTCTAGACCCTTCACCAGAACTCGTAAACTTTCCCCTTTTTCCTGAGTTCCAGCCAAAGCTCTCTGCTCGGCCAGGCTGGTATTCTTCACTGATGGTGCATGTTCCTGTATATGGGGATGGCCTGCTCCTGTGCCTTTAATATATCCTTCTTGAAGAATGTCCAGCCTTCCTGGACTCTTTTGCCCTTTGGTACTGCTTCCCGAGGAACTCTGTCAGTCAAGATCCTAAAGACTCCAAAGTCAGGCCCCCAGAAGTCCAAGGTAGCAGTTCTGCTCATGCCCCTCCTTACTTCTCCAAGAATCATGGTACATCAGTAATTTCTATTAAATAGTGGTTGTTTTCTATTGTTGCTTTGCCTGTGGTATCTGTTTTGTTTTGTTTTGTTTTGTTTTCCCTTTTTGTAAAATAGAATAAATTCATGCAGACTTACAAAGATTTGACAACACAGCTTTACCTGGTCATATTTCAAACTTCATTGTCAACATTCTTTCATTAGCATGACTATTTCAAATAGCAGTGATTATACAGAACCAAAATAGTGAAAGAAGAGTTCAAAAGCTCAGTTATCACATATCAGTGATACATAACTCACAGAGAGAAACAGTCAACTACATTGCTGAACACACTGATACATCTCAAATTATGCAATCTGTCTAAATATTTTGCCTAGTAGATATACTAGCACATACTTTTTTAAAAAAATCATTTCTATAGTCAAACAGATGCAGTAGTTTGTTCCACACATAGAGAAATCTCTCAATAGATGTTAATATAAAGTTTCCTGATCATGCCTTTAAGACTGATTCTAAAGAAACACCTGACCGTTTCCAATTTCACTGGGGGAACAAATCCCTATATATCTTTCTTTTACTATCTGACATCCAAAAGCCTATAAAGAACATTATATATAAACGAAGGGTGAGAGTATCAGCTCTAAGAAATATTTTGTTTTGTAAAATACCTTACTGTTCTTACTGTGTAAATTACAGATTGCAATAACTGACAGATGTATTTCAGCATCATAGAAAAGTATAGTCTCGATGCTTCATATTGAAGGGGAAAAAGGATATACACCATTTTTTTTCGTACTCTGGATAGTGAATAGTGTTTGATATCTGATGAACCTTATTGCACTGTTACTATTTGAGACATGCAAACTACATTTAAACAGATTCAGAAATGAGGAAAAGTCCAAAATTAATTATAACCTTCCTCTTGATTAAGTTATGAAATCACAAAGCCAGCCAAGTTGGAGCTGGTATATTTCCAGCTAACAAACCCAACTATGGTATAATCTGTGCTGGAAGGTTTATTCCACTAGTCCTAAATCATGTTTGCAACCTATTTGGTTCTAGGACTGGTGCTTCTTCTGTCTTTGTAGACTGTTTGATATGATGAAAACCTGTCCTAGTTAGGGTCTCTACCGTAATGGAAGTAAACACTAATTTCTGTTTTGCCTTGAGTACAACAAATAATTAGTTCTCATTTCCTTCTCTTCTGTAGGATGTGGCATGTATCTGTCTGCCAATATTCACTGGCAAGTTCTGTGAGAGAATACTGAATCCATGTGAATTATTGCCTTGCTTAAATAATGCAACTTGTGTAGCTCAACAGCAAAACTATAACTGCCGGTAAGATTAGTAATTACTTTATTTCAGTACTTTGTTGGATCACTTGAGGGTATCCCACTGATTGCAGAAAGAAAAGACATCAACAGTCACAGAGAACACAGAAAACTATAAACTTTTGTTTTAACAGCATTTTATTTAATTTTGGTTGTCTGCTGTGTTAGTCTTCTTGAAAACTCTTGAAGTGCTACAAAAAGATTCGAAAGATTTAACGTTTCATCATTATTTCTGTAAGATAAAATACATAAATCCTGACACATTGATGACAAATGAGACAATTATACTACAGGTACCACTCCCATTTAGGGTGTATGATGTTTATGCTGTTTCTGAAAGGATAAGACAAGCAATTTAATATCTAATTCACAAACATACATTAGTGGGTAGATTGATCCTTCAAGAAGCACATTAAAAAGTGCTTTATTCAGAAAGACCATGCTAAAAATTATGTATTTAAAAATAACAGATGTGACCCAGTATACAATTTAATTCCATTTTAAATAACTTTTAGAGTGTTTTCTTACACCACTAAGGAGTACAATCTCTACATTCCCCATTTTCTTGGCTTTTATCTGGCTGCCTGAAGTCAGTGCTAAGCACTACTGAAGTATAGTAAACAACTTTCAAATTTCAGGATATTCATAAAGGCAGAAAATTGAAAGCTGTGGTACACAAAAGCATGATAGCACATTACAAATGGACTTAGAAACTGAAAATACATAACAGAACTACAGAACATAGAGTTACAGTGCATCAGAAAGGATTCACTTGAGAAGCTTGGAAAATAAAATACAAGAACTATGTTTACAATTTTCCCTAAGAAGAAAAATAGACTTATAATTTTGTTTACATTTACACCTAAATACATATATTTACATATATACACACAAACACATACATAGAGTTAGATCTTCCCATATAGATATGTATAGCACAGAAACCCAGTATTATTTATTTTCCAATATTTTAGACCAAGATATAAGATACTAATAATTTACTAGTATATAACCAGACTTTTACACAGTTATGTTGGTGCATGAATTAGTATGAAAAAGTGCTTGAAGTTTACATTTAAAAATACACATAACATCATCAATTAATACCAAGATGTAGATTGCCTTTCTTAATAATAAATAAACAAATAAATAAATAGAGTATCCTGCCCTTGTGTGCAATGTGGATTGAATAATTTATAATTTCATAAAACACTGGCAGAAATGGTGTGTACCATGAACCTCATTGTACTGTGGAAATAGGTTAATAAAAAATAGCTGTGCAAAAGCATGGTGATTTAGAAGTCTTTTCATGGATACATTATGTGAGAATAAGAGTGGAAGTCATTATATAGATCAATATAACAGAAAGTAAAAAATGGGCAATTAACAAGCCATTTATATTGATTATCAAGAGAATCACTGAAGTAGTACAGTAAAGGTAGGTACTAGAGGGTTTTAGTTTTGGGCTCAGATGGCAAAATCTTGTTTACTACCAATATCGAGCATTGAGATACTATTAAATCAGTGGTGCTAAGATTTTACCTTTAAAATTTGTGTATTGTCATCATTTAACTTCAGCTATCAAGTACCATGCAGCTGCTCACCCACCTCCCCGACTCCTCCAGTGGAAGAGGAGAATTGGAGTAAAAGACAAGGAAATTTGTGGATTGAGATAATAACAATTTAATAATTTAATATAATTTCATTTTATAGTGACACTAATAATATTAACAATACTACTTATAACATGTAATAAAAAATTATGGAAAATGAACCAAATTGCTCATCACCTGCTGACCATTACCCAGTCAGGTTCGGAGTAGTAAGAGTCAGTGCCAGAGAGTCTGACAGCCAAAGCCAAAGAGCGATCTCACCAGAGTCCAAGCAAGCCCCACAAGTGAGAGAGCCAACGAGAGAGTCAACCAACCCACTAACTCACTAACAGACAAAGAAACAAGTTATAGCCCTCCAGGCCACTCTGGCTTATACACTGAGCATGATGTTCTATGAAATTAAGTACTCTTTTGGTCAGTTTGGGTTAGCTGTCTGAACGGTGTGTTCCTCCACACTCAAATCTGAGAAAGTTTGGAATGCATGTGCAGTATCAGAAGATGAAAAGTCCTTGAATTAGTGTAAGCACTCCTTAGTGTCACCTAGAAAACACCAGTTTTACCAGTACTCTTCTCAGGGCAAATCCAAAATGAAGCCTCATACCAGCTACTGTGAAGAAAATTACCTCTGTCCTGACTAAAATCAGCATAATTATTCATGCATTCAGTTGTGCTATCTGTAAGATAGCATTTGACAAGACAGGCAAGACATGTTTTGGAGATCTAGTTTAAGAAATGGGATAGGTTATAAGTTAATTATTTTTAACACTAAGAATGCTCTAAAAAAGAGAAATAACATCCTAGAGAGAACATTATGAATAGAGTAATGAAGAGTTCATTCTTTAACTCCATACAACATTGAGTGCATTGCCCTGTATATATTAAGTATAAACTTTAGATAGTGCTGAGTCCACAGTTTTCCCTAACGTCTAAGCTGCACACCAGACTTTCTTAGTAAAGGAAGAGATGAACTCCAGAAAGTGACTCATGTCTTCCAAAGAGTAAAGACAAGTGAGATGAAACATCCTCTGGATGTTCCCAATTAGGAATCCCAAAGATGGGACTGCTATCCTAAACCAGATATTAAAACTGTGAACATTTACCATTAGATAAATACAGCAGTATTGGTAGTTTCAATAGAATCATAGAACAGCCCAGGTTGGAAGAGACCTTGAAAGATCATCAGGTCCAACCTTTCAGGAGAAAGGGATGAGGCTTTGAGCAATCTGACCTAGTGGAAGCTGTCCCTGCCCATGGCAGGGGGGTTGGAACTATGTGATCTTTAAGGTCCCTTCCAAGCCAAACCATTCTATGGTTCTACAATCTAGCACCCTGTCCAATCACACACTGAAAACCTCTAGTACTAAGCCTTAGCTTTGCCATTCAATCCCTGAAGACTCCATTACTGATTGCAATATTTTTTTAACATTTACTGTCAATAAATTGAGAATCATTTGCTCTTCTTTTTGTGAAAACAGAATATTTTCTACCACTTAATCCCAAATATTTAACAAATGAAAATTCTGTGTGTAATTATGTCTGCCTACTTGGAAGGAGGCATTCAGGTGGGAGAAAGAATTTTGACAAAGTCTGAACCATGTACTTGTCAGAAGACAAGATTCAGTTAAGTTGGTTTCGAGTTGCAGCCTTGCCAAAGTCTGCTGCTGAAATGCAGCAGAGAACCCCTCTAGAGAGGGTCAACAGTCTGGAGGTTTTACTATGTTTAGAACTGAAAATTTTCTTGTAAATTCATGTCTTGCATTAGCTACCTGAGTAACAGCGGATGTCAGAAGACCTATAGGAACAGTGGTTTAACAGTTTCAGTTTTGTCAAGTCACAGACTTGGGAACTTTCTTGCTGTTATGTTTTAATTCATTTTATCCAAAGGAAACTTACCATTAAGCATGTTGCTTCATTCAAGAGGTTTGCTGCTGCTTGTTCAAAATTTTGAGTGGAAATTTTATTTTATTTTTGGTAATCGTGAAATAGTGTATGTTCTGACTATTTATAGTTATTCCAAAAAAGCTGCATGTGTTTCATTTGCTGTAGTACTACTAACTGGTACATAGTTATAACATTTTAAGTTTTTAAATAAATGTAATGGAGTTCAGCTTACATACATATACAAAATAAAAAAATAGCTGAACTTACCTTTTAACTTCTTTTTGTTGTTTTGCTTGCCCATATTTTATGTACTTCTCCTTATATCCAGTCAGCATTCTGATTCTGCTTATATCCATCACCATCTCAGCTTTTACTTATCCTTTCTTCTTTGGGAAGGTAGTTTTTTTTGCATTCTAAACATATAACAAACCAGACTCAATTTAATTTTCTTCAGTTATGATATATGACTATCTAGTATTCCAATTTCATCTTTTCAGGTTGATATCATATACAACTTTGTACTAAGAATCTAATAATATTTTGTTTTAAATATAAAACTTTAAGTTGAATTCAAATAGTCAGTGAAAAAATAGATATCCATCACAATAAACTGTAATTGTTTACTTTGTATTTTCTTCTGTTACCCACGTTCTTTAACACAATAAAAAGTCACAAAAAATAGGGAACGTTATTCTGAGAAAAATTTTTCTGTTAGTGTCATTTTGGAAATTTAATGTCAAATTTCTGGCTGTTAATTTACTCTTACCTTCATTGACACTGGTATATCTATTGAAAAAAAAAAAAAAAAGAGGAATAAACAGCAAATAGAAAAATTAGAAAAAGCAGCTTCTAAAGTTGGATTACTACATTATCTGTTTTATGAAACAGTCATAGATTTCCTAAATAAATTAAACCAAGAAAGCTAGGAGCTCTTTCACCTAATTTCAGATAATTTTTTAAAACTAATCCATAAAACAGAGAGTGTAATTGAGTTGCTCTGATTTGGTTTTAAGTGTTATTTCAAAATGGAATTATAACAAAAGATATAAAATCTTGAATGGTGCTATATATAAAGGACAACAAATATGCTATATGTTGATATGAGTATTTTTGTTTAGAGGGAAAAATAAATATGTAGCTATCTGGTATCTTTGAACATGCTGAAATAAAAGCAGCTAAGTATTTTGAAAAACTCATTTTAGCTACAACCAGAACCAGAAATTTGTTAAGAATGGATTTTATAAGAATTTTGTTTCCAAGTACTTGAAATGGTAGCAGTACAATTATAGGATTTACATACAGCAATTTTTTCAAGAGGAGACTGAGGATTATGTAGTCCATTGTTACTTGCACAGAGTGTCCTCCTGTGGTTGTGTCGATACCAGGTTAAAAGAATACAAATATTTAGACAAGGTTTTCCCATATCCACCTGCCTCTTCCCAAAGTTTCATATGCTTGTACAGTGTGGATGCTCTCCAGGGGTTTCTGATGAAATCCAGCCTGTTTAACACTTCACCAAAGGCTAATGAGTGACTTAAGCTTCTGGACACAGTAGATGCCTCTGTGCAACGCTCAGAGCCATAGCCATACCCAGTGATCAGGCATCTCTAATGATTTAGAAAATATTGTTATCTTGGATACTATATATGTTGTTGCCTGACTATTTTCTATTGAAAATATATCCTCCACTTTTGTATGCTACATAACTCTGAGAGGCTTCATGGATTCTGAAGCCACGGATACCGTTATTTTTTTTAAATGGGGAAACATAAGCAACACAACTGAATCTCCTATCCATTAGGATGAAGGGCATAGAGAGAACAGAATCAAATCTGTATCATCTTCATGATTTCCAGCTTCTGGGCTGAATCATTAGACAAAGTACCCCTCAGAAAAGCTAAAGAAACTTCCCATCTAATATGTCCCTTCACAAAAACTTTTTTTCAGCTAACTGGCCATTTCCTTTCTCTTCTACTTAAATCTTTTTGTTCCATGCTACCAGAAAGAGCCTTTAGACAGAGGAACATGCTAAGCATATTGGGTAAATTTGACAGGGATTATGTGTCTATCAAAACACAAAAGAGATTTTTTTGCAGTCTGAATTTTACTTTTTGCATATTTTGAGCAAGATATAAATATTAAATTCTTTTTCCACACTGTCCAATTATTTGTTTTGAATAAGACTTGTTTACTATCCATTTGAATCTCTTCTTTTTTCCTTGTGCATAAAATATTTTTTTAAACACTGGAGAACAGGGTAAGAAAAGGATTTTCTCTTGCTAATGACAAGTGCTGACATAAAGCAGAAGAAATGTCTGCAGTTCCTTTTACCATAGAAGAGTTATCCATGGCTCCTTTGGTATTACATAGAACTAACAAACTGTCGAAAAAATAGAATGCTGGTTTTCTTCTTTAAAGAAAATACCTAATTAGAATTAAGCAAACACAAAGACAACTATGCACTGTTCTCTCCACAGACTCCTTACCTTGCTCTTTACATACCTAAAAAATATCATTATTGACTATTCTTTGTTAATCATTAGCAATGATTGATGCTAACTACTTTAAATCTCATTTATGACTGTATTTCTAATTTTTCTCTCTGATGGTTTAATTGACCCATCCTTTCTAATAGATTTCTAAACCCTCATTTATATCTTTTTTTGTTAAATATTACCTCATTCTAGAGTGGTTTGCTTTTCCTGAAGATTATATAAAATGTTGTTATGAAAATGCTTTAATGAATAAAAAATTTTTGTTGTGGAGAAGCAAAAATATCCAGAATCATACAATTGATTTTTAATTGCTTGAAAACATTTTCTGATTATTTTAAATAACATATAAGTTTTGTACTGTTGCTGCAAGAAAATTATTTAATAGAGTTATGAAACATAATTAAATACAACTAACTTTTAAAATACAAGTTCTCTAAAATACACGGGTGTATTTGCAGCTGCATGCCAGGATTCACTGGAAAGAACTGTGAGGAAGTAATTGACTACTGCAGGCTGCTCAGCATCAACTGTCTGAATGAAGGATTGTGTCTTAATATAATTGGAGGATTCACTGTAAGTAATTTAATATGTGTTAAACTAATCTAGTGCTCCAAAGTATAAAAGCTTCAGACAAACAGAACTTGAAATGCATTCATTACTCTAAGAGTCAAGAGGGACATACATTTATGTGTTTTATTTATTTAAATCAATAACACAAGGACGATTCACTTAGGTAATATGGATTTTTTTTATTACTTCTCTGTTGAGACTGGGTTTGGTAGTATATCGAGTAAGAAAACTGAAGAGTATTTTTATATTAAAAAGAATATATAACTAATTGTGGTCTACTCTTATTATCCACGCAGATGATAATCACAGCTATGTTGCAGCTTTTAAAAATACACTGCTTGAACCGGGAACATCTGTTTCCATTGTGTTAACCAGAACCAAATTAGTAATTTAAACATAAGCACATTTAAACTTATTACAAATTTAGAAGTTTGATGACAAAACTGCATTGAAGTGAGGTTGATTTCACCTCATAATTTGAAAAAAATGTAATTCTGCTTGTTTCAACTCTCAAAAATGCTCCTGAAAATGTTGAGCAAGATCCATCATGTACCAAGATTCCTCTGGCCATATGTCAAAAGAGAGGAAATAATAGTTTCTCCAACAGCAGTAATTGGGAACAACTTAAACACTACTGTAAACAACCACTCATTCTGCAAATAACGAGATGATCACAGAATCATAGAATGGTTGAGATTGGCAAGGGCCTCTTGTCCAGCACCCTGCACAAGCAGGGCCACCTAGAGCTGGAAGATACCACAGTTTGTGTGGTACATGCTACAGTCAACTGCCAAAGTGACCGTAAAAGAACTATACTTCTGTTTAACATGGAATTTAGATTTTCTTTTCAAAAATAGAAAAAATAAAGGAATATTAAAATATTAGTACTATGTTATTGGGTTTATAGGCTTGAAGACCTGTGAAGTAGTTGTTATTATAATTTTAAGATTTTACTTAGCTTTTTTTGTAAACCATATTAAATGAACTAAAAACAGTTTATAATCACAGAGGAAAATAATTATAAATTGGGAATTATTGTCTCCTATGAATGTTTTTAATGGACCTCATGGCAATTCGGTTTTAGCCTAGTGATATGTAGTACTCTGACACAGTAAAAAATACAAAAGTTTCTTTGTTGAAATCACAAATGACCACAGAAAATCTTAGTATAGTTAATAAAAGGCAAATCTGGTTGGGATATCTTGCTAGGTGATACTACTTAGGAAAAAATGTATTCTATGAGAGGCAAACACGATGTTGCATGCCTAGAAAAAAGAATGTTAGTTACATAGTACTGACTGTTCCTTGATAGTCTTTGAACACAAGGTAAATATTAAATTTGACATCAATTATTGATGAAAATACGAAGACAATTCCTGTAGTCATGAGTAGAGCACTTGTATATAGAGGCTTTAGTAAGTGCTCACGTTTTTGTGACTGTCAGTGGGGGGTACACAATATGGAGTTCTATTACCTAAATTGTTTTAACAAGGATGAAAAACTGGAAAACCCTATTGACAATAAGTTTTATGGAAAAACAACACTTCATAGTCTCAAACATATGTACAGAGTCACAAATTAAGCTAGTACATGACTACCAGTTTTCCTTGGAAGAAAAATAAAGGAACAATTGATTCTGAAGGATTTTAACTTTGATTTTAACTCTGGGTACCAAAAATTGTTGAAGACACATTAGCAAGGAAGTACTACCAGTACTGGGCATAATTCTGTGCAACTGCTTGTTCTATGTACTAATGATTATATCAGGAGCATTTTCAAAAATAGTTAGGTAATAAAATAGGGTGTAATTTGGGTATTAGCAGTTTTCCATCAGATCAAAAAGGTCAAGTCACATGTGTCCTGTCCTAGTGAATAACTTCATCAGTGAATTTCAGGAGGATCTATTACTGTGAATCCAGAACCCATAATTCCCATGGAGGGCTGAAGGCTGGAAAACTTATTGTGGATTGCTTCCCGTAGTCAATGCAGCAGTCTTATTCTACAGATATTAAAAGGTTGGGGAAAGGATTGTATTTTGCAGAGTAGCAATAAATATTAAAAATATTTTTAAAAGACACACTTTAGTTGGGCTCTGTAGAAACTCAAAGGTATGATGTTTACTTTCTTAACTAATTTCTAAAACACAGAAAAATAAGATTCCAGCCTTGCCTCAGTTTAAGAAATCTGGTTATCATTTGAACATATAATTTTAACAGGTGGCAAACAGTGATTGAACATTACAGGTCTTCCTCTTCCAAAAAATACTAGTAACTGTAAAATTTTATTATTTACTATAGATTTTTCAATTATTGTAAGAAGAGTCCTACTGAGTTTCTGCTGGTTTACAGCTTCAGTGTTAGACTAACATTTTAGAATCTGTGTAATCACTGTTAGGCTTCTGAAGAAAATATAATACAGTTTATTTTTACTTTATATGCATGACACAGGAAAATTTTAAATTAATACTATCCTGATTTGGCAACTTTGTCTTAAACACATCCACCAATTTAGAATTAGCAGCCACTGGTTTAAGGAAAAATTTAAATATGTTTAACGTAAACCATACTTTTACAGTTACTAAAGTGTGAACCAATTTCAGATTCCAGAAGTTTATTTAATAAAAATATCCATCTGCACTATTTTGGCAATATGATAACCTGCTTCTTAAAACTACTTTTTAAGATTCTGGCCACAGTGACACATTTCAAGAGACATTGCTATTTTCATGGCGTATTTTGTTTTTCTCAAAATAATTTTATAAATAAAAAGTCAGTGTTCTTAATTTGCAATTGATAGTATTTCCCCAGTGTTTTTCATCTGAGTGTCTAAGCAATTTATGGCTATTTGTATCTTTATCCTTACTTTTGTGTGAAGATGGGGAAAAGATTAACATATCCCAAAGGACAGCTGACAGGGAAGAAAGCACTGTTTCTTTCATGCTAATTGTACTGCTGCTACAGGCTAACATGAGGACAACGTAGTGGTCTAGGTAATGCTCTCCCAGTGAATTAGATGGATTCCAGCAACACTTCTTGCACAAGGACACTGGACATGAAAAACAGGTAAAGAGGAAATTCAAGCAAGGAACTACTTGGGAATAGTAAAGCTTTCCTCTATGTTCCAAGGGTGAATTGGGTGTCTAACTATCTCTTTATCCACAAAGTGGCTTAGATTAAGGCAAAAGAATTATCCCTGCTTAAAATGCCCTATTTGGCTTTTTCCCCCTGAATTATTAATATTAAAGTAAAAATTTTTAAAAGCCAAAACAAACAAACAAAACAGAACACAAACACAAACAAAACCCCAAACAAACCCCCTCAGATATTAAAAAAAAAAAAAAAACAAAAACCAACAACTAATTTAATATAAATTATGAGGATAACAGATCCGTATATTATCAAATTGTGGAAGATGAGTAGTTTCTAACACATAATATTGGGAATGTCAAGGATATGAAGACTGACAGGTTTGTGGCATACCAGCTGCCTTTACATTCTAGAGAGAGAAAAGAGATTGGGTTCTTTGGTATCAAATACTGAATTTCATAGAATTTACAGAATTCATAAGCCAATTATGACTACCTACAGAAGTTCATTGAGGGAAAAAAAATGCAGCTGTATGACTGTTGCAAGCAGGAGATTTGGAATAGTTACATACCTTTTCCTATTTCTGCTCTGCCACACGCTTATCATGGAAGTGTATAGAGTTTAAAATTCATTCCACTTTTCACAAGGTGTAAAATGCTCATTCATAGAATATATCTTTTTTTTTTTTTTTTTTTGCCTAACAGCTCTTTACTATGTTACGATCAATTATATCTTTCAACTTATATGGTTTGCATAGTGAATCCAAGACTATTCTGTCAATATGCCTTTCTCACATCATCCTGACAAACCACTGATTTGTGCAAGGTTATGTGCTTACAGCTAACAAAGGAATTGAGTTATATAGGTACAAAAAGCGAAGCTAAAAGATGAAGTGAAAACAATGCCATTGTAAGGTCCATTTCCACTTGCATGCACTACACTTGAGACAACGACTAAGCAAATTATACATATTGCTTGAATAGCAGGGCTGTGTTGGCAAACAAGTAAATACTAGAGCAGCATTAAAGAAAGACAATTATCTGTGGCAACTTTATGGGTCTTACACCTACTGTTGGTCATTCAAAGCAAACATTTAAATTTTCTTGGAGAACCTATGCTTAAATGTGAATTTTTATGTTGGAATCTTTGTCAATAGAAAAGTGCCTTCCAAAAGAGCAGCAGGAATTGCTGCTGACTTCTGGCTCATGTTCGTACAGTGAGTGGAAGTAGGTTGTGTTGTTAAGGGGGACTGAAGCTAAACTAAAAGAAGTAATGTTTTTAATTTCTGTAAGTAATTTGCAGAATATGTGTTCTGTAAACATCAGGTGTTTGCACACGTTTGAGGAATATTGATTAATAAAAACTTGCATGTATAAACCAGAACCAATCCAGAAAACACCTAATTATGTACCATCAGGCCTACCTTTCATACAACTGCTCCCCAGTCACTCAAATTTTGCTTTCTTATATTGACATGCATTTAATACCATATATCAAATAGTGTGATCCACTGTAAAAGGATAGAAAAATTAATAAAATAGAAAAGGTCAGTATCTAAAAATCTTTCCCTGCAGATGGCTCTGTGGATGTTCATGTTATATTATAGAATGGTTTGGGTTGGAAGGGACCTTAAAGATCATCTAGTTCCAACCCCCCTGCAATGGGCAGGGACACCCTCCACTAGACCAGGTTGCTCAAAGCCTCATCCAGCCTGGCCTTGAAGACAGCCAGGGAGGGGGCATCCACAACTTTTCTGGGCATTTTCTGGGCATGTCTTTTGATTGTTTTCCTCACAACCATATATTGAAGCTATTGTAGTTATATTTGGGGTTTTATGGTGAACCTGAGCTTTAAATAATAAAGTATAAACCAAGAGGTTATATTTTTGATAAAGTAAAATTGTGAGTACAAATGAATACTCATGTTCTCTGGGAAAGCAGAAGAGGGTTACATAGTAATATAAAGAACTGTCTTCACCATAGGCAATATGGTGCTTCATGGCGGGATGAGGGAGAGAGGAGGGAACCTCTCTTTATCCTGTGTTTTTTCCCCATGTCAGAAAATTGGTATGTGGTACGCATTCAAGGGAACTTGTGTAGAAATTGCAATCAGGCAGACAAAGCTCCAAGTTTCATCCCTAACCAGATGAGGTTTGCCCTTGTGGGTGCATAACCAGACTTGTCAGCCAGCTGTCAGGCTTGGAATCAATCTGCTTCTTTTCAGAAGAGTGGCAAGCAGTGTCAAACCCTGCAGGTCTTCAGTACACGCTACACCAGCCCGAACAGTCTTTGTGCAAACTCAGCTGCCACTGCACCCCTTTCCCACTTTGTAACTTCTTCCCTGAGGAGCCACTCTCAGCCTTAACTCTCTTTGATAATGCTTTATCTCCAGAAATCTGGCTGAATTTATAACCCAGAGGTAAAGCATCTGTATGTAGGATGAGCAATAATCTCCAGAACAGAGCTACATTGGTCACACTGCTTGGACCTTTTAGCCCTATGATGGCCTCAGACTTATTCTTAGAGAATCTGTTTGTATTTATTACATGAGACGAGAAATACATTCTAGATAATATATCCAGAATGAAGAGGAAGTATAGCTGAGAGAAAACATTACCTTGTTTAACAAATGCAGTTCTTTCTTTAAAAAAAGAGGGCTCTCTGAACTCTATCAATCAACATTTGTTTTCTGAGTATAAAAAAGCTGAAAGGAAACAAGCATTTAATATGTTTGGCATACTATATATTAAAGCAGTTGGTTGGAGTGATAAAATTGTTATGAATATTTATAACAGCTCTACTAGCAATGCTAGAAGCAATGAAAGTTGGCAGTGCAAAATCTAATGCTCTCAGATGCAACTTTTATACTTATGTACAACATATAAAATAGATTATTGTAATTTTCCTTTTTTTAAAAAAAATAGTCTCTCCTACTGTTTTCTCCCCATGGACTATATGAGCAATACAGTGTCATCTCTGAGAAGCCACTTTGCCAGTGTCATTAATTCTACTGATGTCTCTCCCGTATTTGTCCTTCCAGCTGACTGTTCAAACAGCAGTAGTTCAAAGTCAGATACTCCATTAGGGGTTAGTTTTGCACAAGCTAATTAGTCCACTTCCTTCCACACAGTAGCAGTAATTCTACAAAGAGTTCACATAAACTTTAAAATGTCCTACGCAGTTTTGTGCTTCTTCAGTATTTAATTTGAACATTATCAAAACAAACTTTTCCTGCTCATGCTATTGAAATAAACAGCATCAAAGCACCCTAGGTACATTTCACACATGCTGTTAAGTATCTCAGAGCAGTACAGAAGTCAATGAACAATAGAATTCTTCATGTAATAAACTAAATATCTTGCCTTCCAAGTACTGATCTACCTGAATAGCATATAATATAAATGCAAAGTAAAATACACCAGGGATTACAAATAAGAGTGTCTTGTTTAATTTTTTAAACAAAACTTCTATGAGAAGATAATATAACCATTTTAACCCATTGTCAGTAAACAGAAGCATAAGTCAGGAAAAATAATGAAAAATAAAATACACAAAATTGGTAAGTGAAAAACCTGCTACATGATCAGTATGAAACATTATTTTTTTTATTTACAAAATGCAATGCCATTTCTATAAATTGTATGCAGAGGAAAAATAAATAGATGATTTTGAGATGGTGAAAGAGACAAATCATATCCGTTTTAGTCAATAGGGTTGGAAAGACAAAAATAACTCAAGAATTTCTAGGAAAAGGGAAAAATAACCTTAAGAAAATAGTGTTCAAATAAGAATAGTAGCAGTATTTCTTATTACTTTTGTGCTATGAAATAGTTTCTGCATCAACGACGTATAATCTAGAGTCTAGATACGTCAATTTTATATTGAAAGAGATACAATATGTATAGGGAGATGAAAGCCTGTACATGGGTGGAATGTCATGTTAATTAAAAAGGGATGATATGCCAACATAAGTGGCTGTAGTGTATGTCCATGCTGTAGAAGCATAAAAAAGACAATGTTAACAAGATACTATATAATTTCTCTAGTTTTTAGTAAAGAATTACAATTTTTGCTACATATAGTTGAGCCAGAATTTATGTATGTGAAGGTTTAACATGTTGGATAATAAACAGCAACAATTTTAATAACCACAGCTCTTAAAAAAGTTCTTAATTAAGTAATCAATGAGTCAAGTTCCTATATATTCAACCATATATAATTTTAAAAATAATGTGGTTTTGCCTAACATAGAAACTAGACAATTCAAGCATTAAAGACAAAATAAAAGGTAAAATTCATCTGGTATAAAATGTTATCTATCCAGAGGCATATTTTATTTTCTTTAGATAAGATTTTTTCTGTTTACATCAATATGTACCAACGGACACAAATTGACACAAGAGATGTTCATAATGGATATAAGGAAAAATGTTTCCACTGTGTCAGGAACTGGGACAGGTTGTCCGGAGATGTTGTGCTGATTCCAAACTTGGACATTTTCAAGTCTCAGATGAATAAAGACCTGAGAAACTGGTCTGATCTCATAACTTACCATGCTTCAGGCAGGATAGCAACCTTCTGATGTCCCTTCCCACCTGAATTATTCTATGTATAGATATGTATAGTGTACACTAAATTACTAGTAAGGTGATCTACAAACAAAAAAGCAGAATGACTTACAGAACACATGTCCAGCTTTTAATAAAATAATACTATTATTGACTAATATGTTCTTGTTACATAATATAACGTTTTATAAAAATATTAATATGATTCTTAAATATTATTTTTCCATTTCCCCTTTGCAGTGCAAATGCTGACTTCTTATATCCTCAAAGCTCTTGAGTCAAAATTCCACTATATTCTTCTGTCCTAAATCAATATTTGGCAACAGTGGAGTACATAGATATTTCAATGGGAGCTATACTAGGACTAGAAATGTACAGTTTATACAAAATGCACAGATTAATCAACTATTACTCACAGTTACCTAGTTCTGCTAAGTAACACATAGATTCATAGAATCATGGATATCTCAAGTTGAAAGGGATCCATAAGGATAATGGAGTCCTTCCTGCTCCTCACAGGACTTCCTAAATATAAATCATATTACTGAGAGTATTGTCCAGACACTTCTTGAACTCTGATAGGTTTGGTGACTGACCATCCTCTCAGTGAAGAACCCTTTCCTAATGATAATACATAGCAATATATATTGAAACTGCATTGAGTACATTTCAGTGTCAGGTAGGTCAAACTCATAGTTAAATCTCCAAACATTTGGGGATTATTTTTTTATAGCTACACTTTCATTGTTAGTAGACAATCACAAAAGTGCAATATTATTAGATTATGAGATATCAGTGCCCTTTAGTCTTTCCCACCTGAATATGGTGTACAATCAAAATATTAAACAGTCATCTTGACATTTCAGCTGAATTTATCTAAAGTTTTTAGGTTGCTGTATAAAATTAAAAATAAAGTGTTTATCTAGAATTTTTTGTTTTATGAAAACATATTCTACTTTATGTTTCTTTTTCCAATGTAGAAGCTGGTGTGTCAGGATCACCAAACATTTTTCATATCTTAACAGAATTACAAAATGCCTCCACAAAACCACAAAACCTTTATACAAAGAATTATTTTTTAATGAAGCAATGAATCATATGACAAAAACTATCCCCAAACAGAAATAATAAGTAGAGTGAAAGCAGCATCTTTCTTTTATGTTGGTTTCATAAACCAACTAAAACTACTTAGAATACTTTTTAATATTTTTCACATTGAAAAATAATTGCACTGCTTTTCCAGACAAGATGTCCTGATGATTTAATGATCTTCAGTCAAAAGGTATTACATTGGCATTGCAGAGTAGCAAAGAATAATTGATAATAGGTATACTCACTGAAAACTAGAAAACTCCAGCTTTGATTATTCACAGTTAGGAGCAAATTAAACAAACAAACTAACATCTATGTAACAAGAATTCATGAAAAGTATGAAAAGAAAGAAGTGGTTAGGTCTTTCAGGATTTCAACTTGTTTTACGCTCTTGTGACTCAACTAATCTAAAAGATCAGTTGCCTTTGGGCAAAAAAACCCAGATTCTAGGCCCTATGAGTCCAAAGAATAATTAGTTACCTAAGAAGGAAATCTGGACTGAATTTTACTACTGAACTACTTTACTTTCATTGAGTGCAAGCTAATTTTTCACTCTAAATAGAACAAGTACCTTTCATATCAGCTGAATCATGATGTTTAATAGCATAAGAGGTGAGCTCCTCTCCTACCAGTCCCCATATTTTGTGATCTTGTAACAAAACAGTACTGTATAAGACCAATGCACCTTCACCATTTTGCACAGTGTATGTGGAAGTTGTTTGCTCAGCCTCACATCTTGCATAGGGAAGTAGGCATTTAATATGAAATCGACAACTTCGTGTAACATTGAAATAAGTTCTTTTCCCATGTCTCATGAAAAAGTTCAAGGAATTGGCAAGCTAGCTGAGTTTGAATTATTTTTTAGCAAAATCAGTTAAAATCAAACCTGTGCTCAATTTTAAACCATTTTTTAAGCACACAGAAATTCCCCAAAGCTCTTCTTTTCTGACTTCCCTGTCTAATAAGGAGCTGGCCCCTTGAGATAAGGAGGATGGCTGTAGAAAGATTCCATAAAAGTTCAGCCAGCCAACTCAGCACTCTGTATTTCTGAAGTACCTTACTTATAAAAAAATTCTTTAACCTGTTTATTAATTCTAGTAAGATCAGACACACATTCTCCATGTGCTGTATAAATTTTGTGGTGCCTTCAGCAGCTGTTTGCAATACTGTGCAATGTGTACCTGCTACAGCTTCTTGCTGATTATTTTTCATCCTTCGATATCTGCCCTTTCTTTCTCTAGTACCAAACACTCAACAAATGAACATTCTTTATTTCCCTTTCTAGGACATCATTAAATATTACTTAAATTCTTTATTTTATAAAGTCTGATGAAAAGAGAGGTGGCATGTGCTCAAGCTATGTAAAAGTCAAGTTCATCTTCCTTCTCCATAAATGTATGTGTAGAATTATACTTCATCAGAAGGCAGAGGAATACTTGTCACTATAAATCAGTAGTTTCTGTTTTCCCCGCATATGTCTATTAAAAAAATGAAATAATATCATCTCTATTAAAACCAACTAATTAATTCAAGCTATGCTATTTTTCTGCCCAAACACCTAATATTTTTACCTGAAATCAGGGATTTGTATTGATAAGCATATCATATTAGAGATTGATGTACCTCATTGTATGATTCAGCGGCAAAGGCTCTGGCCCAGGTTCAGAGCAATGACCCTCGCATAACATCTGTTAATGTGAGAGGTTAAACTCCAGTAGAATAGTCATCTTGTTTCCAGTTGCTGTATGTCCATATAGATATATTTGTTATATGTCATAAAAGAAGACTCATTCTAATAAAAATTCTAGATCATCCAAGTTTGGGATAGGGTAAGAGAGGAAGGGGAAAATAGGTGGCTCTTCTTGCTAGAATAGTCCCGTGAAGGGGCTCTGGGCTTCCTAAAAGAAGTTTGAAGAATCTGTGGGGCTAGACTGTCACCAGAAAGACCCTTGATGAAAAAAAATAACCTCTTTATAAACTGCACTGCCAACACATGAAAGAAAATCCATTCTGCACTGTGTATACCAGAGTAGCTAAAGAGGTGCAGGAGTTACAATCATCACAGTAGACAGAATACTACAGCTGCACTAGAACAAAGCTGAGCATCCTTTGTGGGTCCCTTAGCAACTCAGATCTGGGATTAAATGAGTAATAGAGGTCACCCACTTCAGCAACCATCAAGAACCAACAGTGTTATAATGACTCATATAACGTAAGCAGGATGTGGGGAACTGCATATCTCCACTTACATACTTTGCTAGCTCCAATATATGTTGAGATAACTTTAATAAAGGGGAAGGCTAACTAGAGTATTGAGACTGAATTACTGCAGTCTGGGAATTGGGAGAAAAAATCAGGTATTCTCATGACAGCATCACTTAAGACCTATTAAGATGGAATTTCTGCCCTTGGACTTTGCAAAATTCTAACTGTGGAATTTGTCAGGTGGGCTATGCACATGCCAAAGCAATGTACTATCACTATGATTCAGCACCAGCAGCTTAAAACAGCATGTGTTACAGTAGGTTTTTTTAATATAAATGTGGAAAAAGAATTTTAAATAATTGTCCATAAATAATTGTATGTTTCTCTTTTTTTTTTTGTTTGATTGTTTTGAAAGACAATAATGTAATCCTTAAAAATAAAAATGTTTACTCTGTGCAATGACAGATACAGTAAGTTAGGACCTACTAATTTGCTCTTCTTATGCTAAAAAGTCATTCATATGCCCTGGTGTACTGTAGGCTAATGATTGACTGTTGTAAGTTTTAAGCCTTAAACTAGATTTTTTATGTTCTTTGTAGATATTATTTTCCCAGTTGGAATGAATTCCACAGCTTCACATAGGCACATATATTACATACAAAAAAAAAAATATTTTTTTTCCTTGATATTAAGCTAAAGATCTTATTTTCTTTATTTGAAAAATGTTCATAACTGCATCAACATAGAAAAATATTACTACTTCTTGTCATTTGTCATGTGATGAGCTCTTTAAATCTTTTGCAATAAAGCAGTCACTGAAGTTCCTAATGTTGAGCATACCTGTAGGAAAAATTAAGAAAATAAACAGTAATTATATGCACATCACTCACACTGTATGTGTGGAATGAGTGGCGGGGCCTGGGGTGGGGGAGGGGAAAGAAGAAAATCTGAGGGTGTGGAAAAACAGCATAAGAGAACGTGTAAGGCAAAATAAAAATTGAAAGCATTCATACACAGTTTGAACTGTAAATTTTTGGATGATTTGGAATTTTCTCTGTTTATTTTAAAAGCAACAGAGAACCCTATACACATGAACATCTTCATTTGCAAATCATTTTAACAGGCAATTGAAGACTGAGAAGAAAAACCAAAAGTTTATTATAACACTTTTCAACAAAACTACCAGTATGCTCTTGGGGTGATTTCCATTCAGTTTAATGTTTGTGGAAAGTGCTGACTTCAGAATCCCTGAGACTTGTCCTTTAATTATTCTCAAAACAATTCAGGTATAATCTGGAAATAGTGATTTAATTCCTGAATGCTGTCTTGCAAGTAATATGTTTCACCCTAGGTGTAGAAAAGCCACTCTGCTAGATGAAAAGCAAATGTAGTTTTTGCAGCAATTCAGTCTCTGGCATTTTACTTACTCTGAGAATATGTTTTTTAAGTGAATATGTATCCACTAGGGAGAGGTGAACTTATATGAAGAAGCTCTTCCTTGCAGAATGGACTTAATATATATTCAAAGAAGGGAAGTACTGGTGAAATAATTTTTAGTATTGTAAATAGTAATGTTTAGTGACTGAGCAGCTAAAAGGTTTAGTCTAGTCAATGAGAATTTCCAGATAAATACTGTCTTTATGAAAAACAATCATAAAGGAGAAGCTACAAGTTATGAATATTTTTATAGGTACACCAGCAGAAAAAAAAGAGACCAAGGGATAGTGTAAGCTCACTGCTGAACAAAATGGCTGACATTCAATGCCTTTGCCCCGTTTTTTACTGGCAATATCTGCTTCCAAGTTTCTCAAGTGCTTATGAAGAGCAGCAAAATTTGGAGGAAAGAGGTACTATAAGAGATCATGGATTGCCAAACTTGGAATTACTTAGGCTAAGAAGGTATATATATGTCCAAAGCACTCAACAGGATGCGTTTAAAGCAGATAAGGGAGTGCATCAACGTAATCAGGAGGAGGTAAAGGCTAGCTTCATCTAATAATGGCTTACATTAATAAAAGTGTAGTCAGCAGATTGAGTGAAGTAATTATTCCCTTCTTCTCGGTACTTGTGAAGCCACCTCTAGAGTACTGTGTGTGGTTTTGGGCTTCAATGTAGGAAAAAAGAGGACTTCGATAAAATTGGAACAAATCCAGCAGAGAGCCATCAACACTATGAAAGGAATACAGCACATGATGTATGAAGAAAGGCTTAAAAATCTTAGTTTGTTTAGCTATGAAAAAAGAAAGTTGAATGGGGCTATAATTCTTTTCTTCAGCTCCTTATTGGGTGATCATAGATAAGACAAATACTGTGGTCGCACCTTAAACACTGTGTTCAGTTTTAAGTCAGCTCAAGACACACACTGGGGTGCTAGAGCTCAGCAGAAGACAAGGGCAACAAAGGGCAAAGAAGCTGGTGAAGGGTCTGGAGCACAAGTCCTGTGAGGAGCAGCTGAAGAAACTGGGGTTGTTTATCCTGAAGAAGAGGAGGCTCATTAGAGACCTTATCACTCTACAACTACCTGAAAGGAGGTTGTGGAGAGATGGGTGTTGGTCTCTTTTCCTGAGTGACAAGTGATAGGACAACAGGAAATGGCCTCAAGTTGCACCACGTTTAGATTGTATATAAAATTTCTTCACTGAAAGCTTTTTCAGGCATTGGAACAGGCTTCACACAGTGTCACCATCTCTGGAGGTCTTTAAGAGACCTGTGGACAAGGTGTTTAGGGACATGGTTTAGTGGTGGAGTGTTAGGTTAACAGTTGGACTCTATGATCTTAATGGTCTTTTCCAACCTAAAAGATTCTGTGATTCTAAGACAGAAACAAACTTTTTTCAGAAGCACACAGCAATGAAGTGAGAGTCAACTGGCACAAGTTGCAATGAGGGACATGCTGACTGGGTATTAAGAAGTTGTTCAGCATGTAGTATGAGTGTAGTTAAGAATGGCAACAGATTGCGTAGAAAGGCTGTGGAATTGCCATCCTGGAAGATGATCAAACCTCAACTTGATAAGGTCCTGGGCAACCAGATTGGATTTTAATGTTGACCTGCTCTGAGCAAGGAGTAGGAGTATATGACCTTGAAATGTCTCTTTAAGCCTAAATTATTCTGGTATTCCATGAATGTAAAATAGACTGACAAACAGAATAAATCTTACTTTTATAGGTTTGTTTGGGGGAAGTTTTGTATACTGAATGACAGATAGACATACCCATAGGTACAATTACCTAAACATGTCACCATGTATTTATATTTTTATAATATAAATATATACAGGTTATACTGTATAATTTGTCTTAGAATTGGATTCAAGGCAAGTTACTATTAATGATATTCTGATAAGGGCATTTGTAATTTATAGGTTTCACAGAACTCTTCTGAGAAGCTTATATAAGTTGTATCATATAGAATATTTTCAGTGGGTTTTTTTTATAATGGTTATAACCAGCGCCTCCTTTTAAAAAATTATTTATTTATTTTTAATGATGTACCCTGGCCCTTGAAGGATATTGAAATACAAAGACTCTTCTAACATGTTGTTTTGTTACTAATGCTTCATAATAATTCTCTCACAATAATGGACTAATAATTATACATGTTTCTTCCTATGTTTCAGTTCTATTTATTTTTTAAATGAAAATCTTTGGCCAATAAGTTATATTTGTATTGTCATTGTCCCAAACCAAAAGACATGTAATGTGTAAATATGACCAAAGATATCTCTATTACTCCAGCAATTCATTCTTTCTTAAAGGAGCAGCTCTAGTGTTGTACTCAAAAACATCATGAGATACGTTCAAATCTTTCGCTTTACTCTGAAGAAATTATTTTGATATATTTCAGTTCACAGAAATATTTATTTCAGTTAACAGTGTCAGAATGTATAACAGAAACCCCATATTGTTTTCTAACTACTACTGGCCAATGTGCCTGTCTTGCAGGCTGTGTTAGTATCACTACCTGATGTCTTCCTCACAGCCTTTTAAATCCTTTTTGCATACTCAGTCCTGTTCCTACAGGCAGCTCCATCCCTTACAGCCAGTAATTATCTTTGCCATTTTCTCCTACTCATGTGTCATCTTTTCCCACACTTTTTCAGCAGACATGGTAGATGATTTCTGACTTTCTCAACAGTTTTATCATCTAAAAACACAGGCATGAAAAAAAGTCTCACCTCGATGTAACACTCTGCATTCTACTATACTTTTACTGCATTATGAAATACAAGACCCAAAAAAATTTCTACAAACCCACATAACATTTCATTTTGTGTTTTCTGTGTTCTTGGTTTTTTATTTGTTTGTGTGTTATATCTAGTGCCTCTGTGCACCTGGATGGACAGGAGAATTTTGCCAATTTGCTGAAAATGCATGTTTAATTTACCCAAATCATTGTTCCAAAGGAGCAACTTGCATTGATGTGAGCCAACAGAGAGAGCAACCTTTGTTTCAGTGTTTGTGTCCGCGTGATTTCACAGGTAAGGCATATACAAATCATATAGAAGTTTGTGGTTTCATTTCCTTTTAAATAATCAATGTAAAAATGCTGAATTTTCAAAAATAAGGAATAGAGAAGTGTTTGGAGGAATAATCACTTCTCTTTGCCTTTTCTTCCCTCTGGTCTCATGACTACAAAATCTAAATCATATAAAGGTTATAGTAAGAGTAGACCTAGAGTAGTCTTCAGCTTCAGTTTAAGAGACTAAGTTTATGTCTCCATGTAGAAGTTCCACATGTGAGCTATATATCTGCCTTCTCATTATAGTTCTTTGAGATCTAATCGACGAAAGCAATGGACTCCAGGGATTTTGTTAGCCTGTATTTGTTCAGATAACTTCACTATCTTTTTAAGAACTAATTTAATTCCTTTGTGGGTTACCAATGACTTGGGCAACTTAACTTGGGGTAGGGTTAACTAATTCACTTTATTTGACTTTAGAAGTCTAAATTAATGTGAGACCTAGAAAACAAGTTTTGTTTCCATCTCTATGTATCGTCTGTGAGCTAGCGTTTTTAGAGGGAAATTAAGACCACCTGTATTAGATATCTGTCAGGGGTTGAAATGCTTTCTTCAAGAGTGTTTCTCTTTCTGTTGGCTACAAAAGAAGCTTAGAAAAATAAATTAACCACGTGGGTTTTTAGCTGTCAAAGAAAACAATTTCTGATTTTTCCTCCAGCCTTCCCCTTCAAATAGAAGCTCATTTCTGTTGGATTTTATGATCACTAATCTTTGGTTAGAGGGGGCACTGAAAGAGAAACACTGTGATTCACTCCAGTTTTAGGTGACATAAGGAAGAAGATATTACCCATGTGTATATCAATCTAAGTACGAAAAAGATTAACAGAATTTCATAAATAACCAATTGAAAGATAGAAACCAAACATTTATTACCTAAATAATTAAAATTAAATTAATCTGAAGAAATTATAATAATACTCAGACAAAACAGACTTTAAATCTACTGGCATTGAAAAAGAAATTGTAGAATCATAGAATGGTTTGTGTTGGAAGGGACCTTACGAGCATCTAGTTCCACTCCCCCTGCCAGAGAGCAGTAACCATCAACCTTTCTTTCCACTGCCCATTTATCAATTGTATGATTTTCCTTTTTCAGTCTAGTCTTGTGTTATTTATTTTATTGGTGTGATACCTAAAATTATGGATTGTTTAATAAAAGTAATGTTTCATTACATTACTTCAAAGTTTTTGAGATAATAGTAAGGTCTCTACTGTACAACATAATGAAGCAAAAGTCTGACAGGCTATTAAATGTAAATGGCAATTAATACAATTTAACTTTCTAAACACTGAGTGATGACTGAGTTCAAGAAGAAGTGATTTCAGTGTTCAGGGACACATTATTATAAAGTCAAGATTCTCCTTTTTTGGGATCTGATTGTAAGGTAATCTCTATATTGTAATAGATGTACATGTTTTTTCTTATTTCTATTATTAAATATTCAGTTACTTCTTCTTGCTTGTTCCACAGCATTTCTCATTTATACCTGTTTATTTTTCATTTATGTGTCTGGAAAGGGAGAGAGGAAAAGACAATTCGGTGACAATTTTGGCATGTTTACTTGACTCTGAATTAAATAACATCTGCAACCACAAACTCTATTGTAGTTTCACATCTAATCGTTCTTAATTGTGTTTATAAATTATAAACACTACAGCTGCAGCCTTTGCATTAACATTTAAATCATATTTGGAGCAGCCTTATCTTAGGGAAAACAAAGAATGACATGATGTAACATTATCATCTGTGAAAAGCAGACCTTTGTTTTAAAAAGTTACAAAACCATTTCATTTTGGTTTCATACTCTTTAATGAAAACTTGTGGAAGCTTAGCTATACACAGACATTTTAAACTACATTTCTTATTTATGTGTATATATAAAATACATTTTAGATAATATCCATGTGTTTGGTTTAAACATTCTAAGGAGAGAATAAGAAGGTTATAAAATATAGCTATTTTTGTTAAATACCTGTCATGAATTTTGTGATTTTGGTTTCCTTCTACAGTTAGTTCCTTATTTCACTTTTTCTCTTCTCTGAGAGTGGATAAAAACCTTTGTATTTACAATAGTGCATGTAAGTATCATGGCTTATGACACTGAAATGAAACAATCCATATCAGCAATTTCTCAGGTTTTGCACAGTACACCAATTGTCCTTGAAGAAGCTTTCTATAATTACTATCTTTCTTTGTATGTAGAGCAATCATATTGGCAGGAATTGATTGGGTATGTTAGACACTTCATTTAGTTGGTAGAAAAGTCCTTCAATTAAAATAATCTTACTGCTGCTAAAATGAACTGCACCCGAAGCAAACTCACCAATCAAAATTTCAAGTACTGTCAATTACATACTTTTTTCTCCTCTTCAAACTTTCCTGTTAGAAGACTCATTAAGATCACTGACAGATTTATCCACAATCTTTTTTTCTATTTCTCACTTGGTTTTATTGAGTTGACACAGGGCTGCTAATTTCTACAGGTATATAGGAAGTGAATATAGACAGACTTGGATGAAGCTTGCAATATTGAACTTTATAGATGGTTTCAGCCTTATGGAGAAAATATCTGTGGTGTCATAATAGCTAATGTTCCAGAGAAGAAGATAAGGAACATAAAATTTCCTGTATCTTTTACAATCTAGTTCAGACAATGTTTATACTAAAGAACAAAGCAATGGCATGGCCTATTTTAAACCCTTCTATCTGGTCAAATCCACATTTCTAAATTCTTTTGTACTCCAGAATACAGTGGTGTCATGGTTTAACCTAGATTGTCAGCTAAGCTCCACATAGCCAGTCATTCATTCTGCCCCAGTGGGATGGGGGAGAGAATCAGAAGTGTAAAACTATGAAATCTTTTCAAGATTGAGGTAAAGACAGTTTAATGGGTAAAGTAAATGTTACATGCACAATCAAAGCAAAATAAGGAATTAATTCATTACTTCCTATTATCAGGCAGGTGTTCAGCCATCTCCTGAATGTTTGGGGAAGGTTCTGTCTTTCATGTTGAAGTACAGTGTAAGTCCTGTAAGTCTCAAAACTCAATTAGATAAGAAGAACAATAAGATTTCTTCCACAGCTGTATTGCCTGTATTGAAGGTCAGGTGGTAAAGGAATTTTCATAGCATCATGAAAGGTTCCTATATCACACAATTGTCACTGGAATTACACAGCAGTATATGTCTCAGCAACACATGCTGTCATTTTAAACTTTGTTCATTGCACTTTATGTGCTATTGCCATTGTTACCTATGAAAGGGAAATTGTTAGTTCACACAGATTCCAAACATCAATGACTGTGGACCGAAATAATGGAATAAAAGAAATCACTTGCTAAGTATTACTATAGGATTCACTCAGAGTACTTATCTTCATTAAATGAAGAAAAAAGGAACAGCTTGCTGCTTTGCAGAGGATTAAATATTCTGTTAAAGAAGAACGTTCAGTGATAACTGACAGAAAGCAAAAATAACAACCAAAGTCATTCAATCTCTAATATTCTTCAGCAGATGTCTAGAAATGTTTCCTGCTGTTGAAAATGCATTTTATTGCAGGGTGTGGCTGAATAACATCATTTAGGGCAAAAGGTATATGGTTTTAGCTAGGGCACATGTCCTACAACGATCTCTCACTTAAGAAGATAGCAAACTGAATTACGTGAAAACACAGTGGCTCCACTCCATCTGAAGCATTCCATTGTATTAACTGAGATAAAAAGGACAGAGGAATAAGAAATCCAAAACTAAAAAGAACACACTGTCCTGGTGCCTGACTGAACCCAGCACACACACCAAACCCTGCTGACACAATATTTAATTTGAAGCAGATAAACTCTAGAACACTGAGCAAGGGCTAATGTCTGAAGTTGTACCATCCTTGTGGGAACTCCAGACAAACTTTGACCTACATCAGTCAACATTTTTTCTCAGGTCTTAATTTCTGCAAGAAATATTAAGACTACTGAAATTTCCATGCTGGAAATACTTTTTTTTCTTTGGCATACAGCAATTGAATGAAAAGCAAAATGACTAAAAATGTTCTACCAGATATTTCAGAGAAATATAATATCAATATTTACGTTCTGGCTGCACATAAAGTGGAAAAAAATGTTCCCAATTCACAGGTATATTTATCAATGTGGAAAAAAGGAACCCAAGGTCTTTTCTCCATGGATAGTTTCATAACTGTCTCATAGAGAACACTAGTGCATAATTCATTCTCATTACTCTACATGTATATCTGCTCTAAGTGACAAGGGAAACTAGGAATTTACAGCTTTCATTAAGCATTAAGAGAGGCAGCTGGAGAGATAGTGTACATCGAAATAGCTGTGTATAGCCCCCTCAAAAAGTATCAATCATCAGTAAGAAAAAGGAGTAAAGTATAGGGTTTTTACGTAAATTCAGTTAAAAACCTTCAGAACAAGTTGTATGAAGTGGTTTAAAAAGCTGATGATCTATAATACCCATAAAGACATTTTTTTTTTCTGCTTCTCAGCTGAGCCTGTGTTGATTAGCTCCACTGAGTACAGCATTTCAGATCTTACCTAGATACAAAAATTGTCAACAGCACTATAAAATCATTCTTTTCTCTGTATAGGTCAGGTTTCGTTTTCCTTTTTTTCTGAAATATGTTTTTTTCCACTTCTATTTCCTGAGACATATCTCACTTTTAAGACAAATTCCTTTACAATATTTAACTTTAGATTTGTTTGTATTATACCTTTGGGTATTTGCACCCATTTAATATAAAATGTATACGTGTTGAAAGTTTTGTTTAATCTATTTCCAGATCATTAATAAAAATATTAAATGCCATTAGAACCACCATCAATCTTTGTGGCACACCCAAAATTTGGACTCTCATCACAGTATACTGATACTCGTCTTTACTCCAGCTTTATGACACATCTCATCTTTTTATCTAGCCAGAATTCTTGTATTTAATAATTGGAGTCAATTTGCCAAGGAATTTTTATAAAACTTTAAAAACCCTACCACCTTTCTAGAAGTCCAAGTGTGACATTCAGGGTTTTTATTGCAAAGTATTCTTCCTCTTTTCCAATACAAATCAGGGAATAGAGTGCTTTAATTTGGCTGTGCAACAAAGGTTGACAGTTTTGGTACCCACAATAGGCTCCTATTAGCCATATCATGGTTATACTAATGTCACTGGGAAATATGCTGATTCTATGCATTCTTTAGGCAACCTCGAGCAGTCTTTCATTACAAGCTATTCCTTACTGGACTGTATGATGTCTGGTACCTTAAGATCAATCTGTATAAACTGCAAAAGGATGTGTAATCAAATATCACAGAATCATAGAATGGTTTGGGTTGGAAGGGATCTTAAAGACGATCTAGTTTCAGTCCCACTGCCATGAGCAGGGACACCTTCCACTAGACCAGGTTGCTCAAAGCCTCATCCAGACTGGCCTTGGAGCATTCACTGGGCAACTTCTTCCAATGCCTCAACACCCTCCCTGTGAAGTTTTTTTCCTTCTATCTATTCTAAATCGACCTGCCCAATTTTAAGCCCATTACCCCTTGTCCTGTCACTATAGGCCTTTGTAAGAAGTCACACTCCATCTTTCTTGTAGGCCGCCTTCAGGTAATGGAAGGCTGCTACACAGAGCCTTCTCTTCTCCAGGCTGAACTACTCTCAGCCTTTCTTCATATGAGAGGTGCTCCAGCCCTCTCATCATCTTCATGGCTCTCCTCTGGACTCACTCCAAGCAGTCAATATCCTTCTTTTGTTGAGGGCTCCCAGAGGTGGATGCAGTATATTTCAGTATAGCGTCAGTAGAGTAAAATATTATTTCTAAAAAAAAGGGTAAAATTTATTTCATCTGGTTTGGTGAAGAAAGTATAAAGTATAGAGAGAAATGAATAGAACAAAGACTCTTTTGTCTGAGAGAAGAATCTGTGAGGGTGATACTGGGTCTAGAAGTAAACTAGAGAGCAGAAGTTAAGGGGAGACTGTGAGTAAAGAAAAAATAATAAGAATATCTGACATACTTGAAATCAACAACAAATTCTGTCATTATCTAGTATCGTTAGTCTGTAATCTTATGACATTCTTCTGTTTATGGGACTGGCATTATCCTTTTCTCATAGAGGGGGGATTGATATGCAGAGAGATTAAAATCCTAATTAGCTTTGCCTAATTTTAGTCAGCCCCAGCTGCAGATTGCAAATGTTGAATGAGGCCAGGAAATAAACTTACTTGTATCCTAACATTAAAACAAAAATTATCTATTCCAAAGATCTTTGATAGATAGGCCTGTGTTTAATCTGCTTCCTTTGCAAGAAAACTAGAGTCAAGTTCCAGTCTGATGGGGTTAAAAATGGAAAGGATAGAAGATGTCTCTGAGAGAATTTTTTTATTACATTTTACTAAAAAGTCAGGGTGTGGAGTAAGTGCATTGAAATGTGCATATATGAATGTAAATGATGTATCAATATATTTATACTAGAAATGAAACAAACAAACTAACCACCTTCTAACTATTAAAGGTATCAGTCTTTCAGGTTCCTAAATGAGAGAAAAGAAACTTAGTGAAGATTGAAGTTATTCAGTTTGTATAATGAATTTCTGTGGGATGACTATGTATGTGATCTGGCGGGGTGGGGTGTATTCAACGAGGCATATACAATTTACTTTAGTTCAAGGAATGAAATGTGAATATTTGGATGTTTGACAAACATCTTCTTAAAAGTTACTTTTCCTTTTAACATTTCACCTGAGCTGTGCTGGAACTGAATATTATTCAGTCTCCCAATCACACTTGATGTTATTCAAAGAAAATTCTTTACAAAGAGAGAAATGTTTACATTGACAGTGCAATCATCGGCTTTTTTAAGGTAAAGAAATAGAAGAGCCAAGGTAAATTCTTGCTTGCTGATCTTAGTTGAATTTTTTGCTACTGACATTCATGTAGAGGCCACCAGTTAGACAACCATATGAGGACTCTCTTTCCATTTCCGTATTTAGAAAAGTAAGTTGACTAAAATTTGAGAGAAGAGTGATCTCTCGCAGAATTTTATCTACTTCTGCAAACAGACAATTTCTTATACTTCTATAAAAAGAAAATAATATTTTTTATTAATACCATTGAGAATTCCTCATTTTAACAACATAAAAGTTGGGCAGTATGATTTAAATACATTTACCTTATAAGTGATTTGAGGTAACTGAATATGTTCTGCTGAGTTTCTTATGAAAACTCAAATGTAAGTGAAAAAATATTCTTTTGAGATTTTTATAGTTAGACAAAATATTATAAAGCAGAAATAATTTTGGCAAATAAGAAAATGTGAAAAACTGCAATTTTTTTTTTTTAATTATTGGAAATGTGTATGTTTTCCTATCACCTGTAACAGTTTTTCTTGGGCTTGTATGAGGGTTCATATAAATCACTCATTATTTTGAAAATCTGAAGTTTTTATAAAGTACCCTACTACACTACCTGGGCTCATATCAGGTAGAGGGTAGAGGAAGAATGATGATATCCAGAGGAGGTGTCTGGCTGAAGAGACCCAAAGTTACAGGTTTGAGATATCTCTTGGTACATCTGTGAGCACACTGCCTTCCTGCAATACCCAATTCTTCACTTCTCTTGCAAACACTGAAATTAATTCAGTACGCATGCATACAGAAATACCAGTGCTCTACTAGTTGCATCCTCACCATCTGTCTCAGGTAGGTGGAAAACCTTCATGTCCATTGGAAAGTTTTTGTGGGGTGTTTAGAGGTTCTGTGGGATCCAGAGGGCAGAGGAACCTGCAAGGATAGTGGTGTCCATCCACGCTGGGTAGGATGCTCGTTCTGGAAGGTTCCCTCTCTGTGTGAGTGGTTCAGTGAATGATTGTTCTGAATTTCTTCATATTTTACATAAGATGACTGATGAATTCTCTTCAAAAAAGGAAGAGTTTAGAAGAGAGTAAAAGGGGATAAAACTAGAGGAAATTTCTGTTCCAGACATGAAAAACTATTTGCATATTCTTATACTATCCTGGATGGGGGGTTTTATGTACAAGATGTTTTTAGTGGAACATAAGAAGGGCACTTTGACTCGCAAAAATCCCCAAACCAACCAAAAACAACCACCAAAAACCAAAACAAACAAAAAACCCCCAACCAAACAAGTCCCTACAAGAGATTAAAAGACTATTTGAAATAAAGGTCTACAAAGGACTTTGCCAAGACCTGAATCTTTAAGATCAGATTTCCAGCTAAATTCTGGAGGCAGCTAAGAGAAAGGACAGCTAATCTATTAGATGGTCAAAAGTCAAACGGTATGTTCCTGAATAATGAGTTCATTTAAGAGCCAAGGTTAATAAAATACATCTCAAACAAGTTTAAAGACATTCTGTAGAAAGTAGCTCAGCTAAAAGACTGTGATAAAACAACAGTTACAGAAGTACTTTCAGGAAGAGCTATTCCTAAGAGTCCTTGAATGATTCATTTCATTCTAAACCAGGAGAAGGTGAAATTTTAATTGCATATTTAACACTTTAGAATGTGTCCATGTTTATAATTCATGTAGGAGTAGACAACAGCGCTGTCATAAGCTGACTGTGGCCAGCCAAATCATTCTGATCTTTTAAAAAAGCTTTAAATTCAGCTCCATGTAAATAAAAAATTCTAGATGGTAAAATTTGAGAATAAAGATACTAATGTTCACTTGAACTGGAAAATGTTTGTATTAAAGTTTGGATTCCCTGAGTCTATGAAGCTGGAATAACATTTAGTGAACATATGTGTTTCACTTTGGCTACTCTCACTTATTGGCACATGTGTCATGTTAAAAAGCTTGTGTTACTTTCAGAAGAGGAGAAATAACATTCTAGAATACTGGTCCACAGTATAGTGTAAATGTACCTAATATATTAAATCTATCTCAACCAAAACCAGCACAATTGATCTTAAATAAATCCTCATTTCAATATATGATAACTTGTTTATTAAAGAGATTTTTCATGTAGTCTGATATAATTTTCAAGTTCTAATGTTAAAGCCATGTCATTTAAACTTGATTATTCAGTTATTGCTGCTTTTAAAATTCTTTTTTTATTCATTGAAACTACTTTACTTTGAAAAGCACAAAGATTAGTTACTATACCTACTTTTCTCTAAGTACATTTACTGTAGAGTTGTATAAACACCAAATGTAAAAGGAAATATTCAGAACCCGTGAAAACCTATTTCCCAAATTCTAGTTCAATAAAGACTACTGTAAATGGATGCATTATCCTTCAAAATAATTAAATGTAAAGTTTCTGGAAGTGGAATAAATCATGACTAAATTTTAGATGCCTACAATGTGAATGTCTGTACCGGGCTTGTCACTCTGTGGTCTCTACAGGTCCTGTGGAAAGAAACGAGAATTTTAAAGACTTCAGTCATCTGACCTATTTTGTACATAGAGTTCAGGGTGACACAAATCAGGCTACAGAGTTAGGAGTTTTTCATTGCCTGTAAATGCAATAACATGGATATAAAGACCCACATTTCAGAAGGTGAATTTTAAATACCCATGCTCTGCAAAGAACATGGTTTTTAATGTTCCTCCTAGCTTCTTCATTTAAATTGTCAAAAAGTAATGGAGGGGTGTGTACATCAACATGAGCACATATGCACTAAATCTAATTGGGTGCTGCAACATAACTACATTCAAAACCAGATAAAAGAATAAAAACTCTCTTAAGTTGTAGCTTTCTAAAACTAGTTTCATTTTAGAGAAAAAAAATAAAAATTATGCAGTCCCAGTACTTGTGCAATGAAGAACAGTGTTAGGTCATATTGCTTGTTTGAGAAGCTTATCATCGTATAAAACAGGGAACAGGAAATACTTAGTGTAGATTATCTTTATGTACTCTTTATTAGCATAGTGGTTGTTACATAGTTTCTGCCAAAAAAAAAGGTGGTAATATTAAATTGAGAGCAGAAATGCAAAAGCAGACTCAAGCAGATCACATAAAATGAAAAATATCTCTAGCAACTACAAGTACATCTAAAGTTCTAAGGAAAGCAAATCCTGGTTTTAGGTCTTAAAATGTTTGGGTCAGTTAAAAATGAAATACTTTTATGATAAGTGTTGACTTTTCTACACTCTGCAATATGGAAGGCAACTACAAACTACAGTCTTCATAATGACCTTCAGGAAGTTATTTAGTAAAACCAGGCTTACTAGTACATACATCTCTCTCTAGCTGATTCTGTTATGCTCAAACTCTTGGTTATGTACAAGGGAGAACAGCTTATATACACATAAACCTAGAATTTACTGATAATGTAACTGAAATGTTAAGAGTATAGTCATTACTGCGAGAGATATAATCACTACAGAAAATGAATAAAAATGCAGTTAAGTTGGGACTTGCATGATTTTTAGTTTCTGCACCTTTTTGTGATACTATACTCATCCTTCTCCCTCATCCTTTGGGTTTTAAGGTCAGTGATTTCATAGTAGTGGTGTTGGGGGCAGTGTTACAGAATCTGTAGTCCTTCACTGAGAGGGATATGATGTTCGTACTGGTGGCTTCTCCTTCATCTCTCTAGGAGCCACTTGGGGTCATTTCTATGTCTGCGCAATAGGAACCCCTAGAACAGGTCACCCAGGATCATGTCCACATGCCTTTACAATATCCCCAAAAAACTGAGGCTCCACAACCTCTCTGGGCAACCTATTCTAGTGCTTGGTCACACCTGCAGTAAAAAAGTGTTTCCTGATCGTCATGAGTAACCTGTTTGTGCCCATTTGTGGTCACGCTTTATTTCACTGATATTTTGGGCATAGAATTTGTAATTAAACAATTTGACCCAAAAGAACACAAACTTAGATAAAACATGTGTAAGATAATTTTTTAAAATAAACACTTCAAGAGTAAACACTTTAATAACATAATTTTCCCTCCTACTTATGTTGTGTATTTTCTTTATTTTTTCCTTTGTTCCTTATACCTGCTGAACTTACTCCTGATAGAAAAATAGCATGCATAATTTTGCACAAAAATCTTGTTTGAGTTCTCTAAGTATTGCATTTCTCAGTTATTCAGCCCTCACTCACTATGAAGTGATAATTAGGCATTAAAAGCTAAGTGGATTACTGTGGAGATCTCTCCTGACATCCATTTAACACTTAATCAGATCTTAATACCATAAATTATGCTTTCTCAGCAGTATCAGATTCTAATAAATTTTATAACAGTTTGGAGTTACTAGGTTTTCTTGACCTCCTTGTGGCAGAAAAAGGTTGGAAAGTTCACTTAAAGGATACAGCCATTATAAGGATTTCAGATTTATAGCAAAATAATTCTTTAAGGCAGTTTGATTGTACTAATATTTATTCATAAGGGTTTCTTGGACAAGATTATTACATCCTCATGAATAAATATGAAAAAATATCCAAAATACATATTGAGTTGAAGTTTATTCCTAGATCTTTTTTTTTTTTTTAATTTTGTGTTCCAGGCCACATTAAGAAAATAATGAAAAAAAACCCACATTTCCTAGGGGATAGCAACTTTGCTATTTGAATGTGTTCAATTGATTTTGTAATTAAAATATCTAGTTATTTTTTAGCATGTCTTTTTGCCAAGCAATATTACATAAAGTTACATTTTATCACTCTTGTCTTGGCTAATAACATGGGTTTCTAAAGGTATTAATCATGATGGTGTCTCCCCAGAGATATAAATACCACTAGTGTTGATACAAAATGAGAAAATGGAGTCTTGTAAATATAAGGTCAAGTTATTCATGGTTGTCCATGTAATATTATATATTATAATAATAAACAGCAAGAATTATCTAATTTCCCGTTTACTCTATTTTTAGATTTTACTGTGACAATATACTTTTTAAAGTTTTGGGGGTTTTAACTCATTTAGCTTTATAACGTACAGTACAATATACTCTTGGCTGTTGAAAAATTGATATATGTCAATACTGGGCTATTTTTGGCCAAGGATTAAAGCGAAAAAATAGCCATTAAAAGTCTGTAGCATGCTGGAGAACCTCTGTGTAAATATGAGATTGTACATGCAGTTTAGCACCTGTTGGCCCAAGATAGAGATTTCTGACCAACAAATCACATCAATCCTGTTTATGTTTATAGAAGTCTCTAAAAATCAGTCTTTAACTCCTCAGCCATTCCATCATATTAAAAGATGTGGTGTATGTTTACTGAAGCTTAAGTGTTTTATATTAGGAATGATCTAAAGTGAATGAAATAATTGGCAGAAATGCTTTGCTGAAACAGAAGCATAGACATTTCTTACCAAAATTTATACTATTAGTTCATATTCTCCTGATGTCTTTGGCTTTAGATCAAAAGGAGAGCTGATTCAAAACTTAAAACCAGTTTCAGTATTTGAAGTAAAATTACTTTTTTTTTTTTTTGTCATATGAAGAATTTAAAAAAAAAAACAAAACCCACCAGGTTTTGACACAACATTTTACAGGACTTATTTTGTGATTGAAGAAATTTCTTGTACATGTCTCCCAAACATTATTCTGTTGCACAGCTCTTGCATTTTTCCTGCATATGCCACTGATTGAAGTAACACTGATTACAAACAAGTTGGTGGTAAAAACATCAGTAACCTACTTTTATTTTCTTTTCTGAAGATTTCCTCTTTTAACTTTTCAAACTTCTCCACCATCTTCTAGTTTTCTCAGCAGTAGAGATCATTTCACTTTGGAAAAAAAAAAAAAAAATCCCTGAACTGTTAAAGAAATAGTAAAGTAAAATAATAATTTTAAAAACTATAGAAAAAGGAGCAATAACACATCTATAACAAGAAATAATATCTCAAGAACCTTTACACAGAATTCATTATATTGTTTTCAGTACCAAGAAGAATAAATAGAAATCCTTAATGTGTTTTCTTTTTTGCCAAATCTGCTGGTTACCAAGACTAATGGTAAAGCTGAAGGTCTCTCTTACTGACTTTTATCACACTGCCAGTGACATATTTCTCTTCAGTACATAGTTTTAGAACTGTCCAGTTAAAAGTTCACTTACTTCTTTCTTTTGAGCAAAAAAAAATTTTTCTTCAGCTAAATAAGCAAGTAATTGTTCCGTGGAATGACACTAAAGGCTACCTGAAACAAATGTGAACTCATTTTTATCTAGCCAAAATGAAACTGAGAAGAGACATAATGAAATATTAAATAATAAAATCAGAATTCTTGAGTAGAAATGAGGAAAGACTCATGCAGCAGTAAAAAGTAGTAGAAAATGCAACGATATGTTCTCCATTTCATATAATTATTTCTAGTGAAAATCCTCCAACTTCAGCTCTGTATCCCCATTTGGACCCCATCTAAAATTGTTTTTTAAGGTTGACTTTGTTCTGACCTTTTTTTTAATACCTGGAATATTTTTAGTAAATGGAAAAGAGTCTGGAAGCTTACCCAAGCTCTTTAATTCTAAACAATATTTCAGAAATGTTATTTAAAGCAGCATTTTACCAATATTACTAATAAGCTTTAAGCTTTGTTTTGTTGTAGTGGGGTGTTTTTTTTGTGTGTGTGAGTTTTTTTGTTTTGTTTTGTTTTGTTTTTTTAAAGAACATGATAATAATTCTTGAACTTTTCAGGATTTTTTTTTATTTTTTAACCGCAGGAGAATCCTGCGAGGTGCAAATTGATTACTGTGCTTCTAATGCATGTGAAAATGGAGGAACATGCATAAACTATGAAGATCATTTTAAGTGCACTTGCCCTATAGGTGAGTCATTGGGATTTTATTGTATGTTTTAAACAGAACAAAGAAAATATCATCAAATATTTATGTTTAAGAAATAACAACAAAAAATAGCAATATATTACAATGTATGCAATGAACATTTTAATGAAGAATCCCACTTTTTCACTTTCTTTCTGTAATAAAATTACCAAATTGCTCTAGTAGAATGTTGTTAACTGCTAACACTCTGAACAGACATAATGTCAATATTCTGAATGAATTGTGATTAAACATTCTCTTTGTGGTGCAGGTTTTGAAGGCAAAAGATGTGAACTGGATATTGATGCCTGTCTATTTCACAATATAAGCTGTGCCCCAGGTGCACTGTGTATGGATAAATCTTATGGATTTAATTACAAGTGTTTATCACCATGTAATGGAAACACAGAGGTAGGATAAAATTATATATTCTCTCCAGTATTTTTGTGAAATCAAACAAGTTATTCTAAGAGCAGTGAAACCTTATTTCCCATGTTTTCCTAAACACAGTATTCATTCTTGATATATTCTCGTGCTAACCTTCTTCTTTCCTGTGTAACATGCACATCCAAAAGTGCATGATGTGACTACTCTGGTCATTGTTCAACAAACTGTGTAACGTCTGAGCTCTGCCCTTCTTGCTAAGTGTAGCTTTACTCACTGATGTCTCCAACTGTCCCCTACTTGCTGCTGCTATGTTTTGAAACTTGTAGGAACTTAAGAGGAAATTTCCTTGAAATGTTTGATGTGTTTAAAAGTTACTAGAGAGAAAGCTGATGGTATATCAATACACAGAAATAATGGCAAAAGCTTCATTTCCATTAAAAAAAAATCTAAAGACCATAATCAACCAGATAACAAACCTAAAGGGTGACTATCTACGCTGCAATGAGAGCTGAAAATGCAGTTAGAACAAACCAAAATTCTCCTTGCAAGTTACTCTTAAATGCTCACAGAATATGGTAATAACTTTGGGGTTTGTATATTCTAAGTATTCTAGAAATCTTTACATTAGATACTGACAATGTTTAGACCAAAATAGCATCCATTTTGTACCCAGATGTCCTTAAGAAATGTATTTGATGTTTCCTTCTCCCTTCCCTATTAGTGACCTTTTCAGTTAAATTACTAGTTTGGGAAGGATTCATTCAAAGTAAGTTGGACTGCAGATCCAGGCCCTTGAGTTAATGAAATTTCAGTATGGGATGAAGTAAAATACTCTTGCACTTTTTTATTATGATAGTTATTTTAAAAGCTATGTACACAATGCTATATAGCCCTTGCAAACAGCTGCTTGAACATGATAACCAGTGTTTCAAAGGATTAATCAATTCTTTTATTGAAATATATTCGCCATAAAAATATACTATGCAGAACAGGCAATGTGTTTAGAAAGAAGCAATCAACATTTATGTCACCTTGAAGTCCATGGGTACACACCAATGAATATGAAATGTAACACTGAAACACTCATTGGCTCAAAGGTTTATATTTAAATTGTTCAGCATCTGGTAAATTTTAACTTTTTTATGATTTAAAGTGTCACACTGAGTGTAAATTTATTGTATGTGGCAGAACACCATAATGATGCACTAATCATTATGCTTATTTATGATGAAAAGTGATGGTGTGCCAAAGATGCTGATGGGAGCTACTAAAACATTTTAGTGTAATATTTGCTTAAAGGCCCTCAGACATATTTAATTTATTCATACGAACATTTCGTTAACCCTCATAGATGGCATGTGGGAAAAATTTAACTATATATACACATATCTATATACACTTACTGTGTGAGACACTTAATTCATAATTAGTAGACTTTCTAATGAGAAAGGGAATAGAAACTAAAATAAAGGAGTGATATGTTTGGGTTTGAACTGTTTTATTATCCTACAGATCATTAAAGTAATATAATTTCCTTATTTGAAAAAATAAAGGCCTTATTCAAACGAAATAATATTTCAATACTTTTTGAAGCAGTGTAAGTAGTAGTTTGAAACTAAAGGTTTATATTATTCAGTTACATAGTTCAGCATTTAATTATCTTTTTATTCTTTGATTCTGAAAAGTAGTATTTTTGCATTCCTTCATTTCTTTTCCATTTCCAAAGATACATTAGTTGTGCTGAATTGCTATTTCTCTGTGTATTCAGCCAAATAGACTGAAAAGAATGCTGCTCTTTTTTAATATTTTCTTAATAAACAAATGTAAATAAGTCACTGGGGCTCTTTTATCTCTATATAAATGTATAATGATACTAATATTTTGGAGTGGACTATTTTCTTTCTCAGCACAATTGACTGGTTATTCCCAGCTGGGCCTAAACCATGACAAATATTAATGTTATTTTAAATATTTCAAATTTAAATTATTTTAAAATAAATAAAATAAATTTTATTGTCTTAAAAGAGGGAATACCTTCATTTAAATTTCAAAATCTAATCTTAACGTTTTAACCAGGATTAAACCTATCTGCCTTTTACCTAGAATTATGAAGGACCTTCAAATAAATCAGAATTTTGGCATCTTTAAATTAATGACTTCCAACAAGACCAAATTTAGGCACTTCATATTATAGTATCTTTTCTTCTCTCATCTACTCGGGAATAAGTCGAAAGAAACTAAAGAAAATATCCTTATCCCATTTGAACACAGGATGAATGCTACAAGCCCAAATATTTTTATTAACAGCCATTCAGAGAATTGATAAGAACAATGGTAATAACAAATACCTATAGTGCAGCATACTAGATGTAGATCATAGAACCATAGAATCACAGAATGGCATAGGTTGGAAAGGACCTTGAAAGACTTTCCCACATTTTGTGGGAAAAACAGGCTAGGTGAGCTTATCTAGTATATTATCCAATCACATCTTGAAAACCTCCAGTGAAGGGAACTCCACCACATCTCTGGAGATATTATTCACTTAAAGCCCACCTGTGACCCAAACAATCACAAATGTAGAGACATCCTAAGACATTTGACTATTCTTAGTGGCCATGGCTAAGTTCTATCAAGCCATTTCATTGTTTCCCTCAAAACACTTGATTTAAAAGTTCTGTCAGCAAGCTTACAAAATCATAGGTTCCATTGGCATTTCCTAAGAAAAGATTTGAAATTGTAGCAGTAATTATGGGAACTTCAAGATGTTGCACAATGGTTATTGTTTATTAAAGGGAATCATAGGAGTTTAAAATTAATTTTCAATTATTTTGTTATTCTATTTCCAGTTTTAAAATGTAACCAGACACATTTGGCACCAACTTTGACTGTTAAAAATAATTTCCGTATGAGTCAGAAACAGAATCATCTCTGAAAGTCCTCTCAGTTTCAATCTACATCTTTACAGTGCTATAATGTTCTCCAACTAGATTATTGAGCTCCACTTGCATAATTTACTTGGAAGTGGTTTCCTCTTTTTATGAGCCAAATGATACCAAGTTACACTGTTATATTTTCAGTCAACATCACAATTCCAACCTTCTGAATCAGAATACCTATGTGCTCAGTCCATACCTTAGTGTTTAGAGGAGCTGCCACTTTCATACTTGTCCTGGTCCTTAGATGATGTACAAGTTTATAGTTTCCTCATTTATAAATATAAGGAAATCACATAAATCATGGAAGAGTGATGTAAATAAAGCATGGATGCCTATGTTGTTTTCTTTGAGCTTGTTGTATTAAGAGGAAAAAATAGTAATTAGAAAACATCTAAAATATCCTTCAAGTTAGAAAATTTTCAATAAAGGTTTTCAGTTAAATTCAAATTTGTATCTGTAAATAACACTGTCTTCAGCAAGTTGTTGCTTGTGATGCATGTTTGACTTTCAGATTAGAGGTTGACTTTGCAGTTCTAACATATTGCAAATACTACACTGACAGTTTGATTTAAATATTTTTAGATGCCTTCATGAAAACAACCTGTGTGTATGTATTTTTGTTAATCTGTTTAACGAATGTATGCATAAAGAGAGGCTTGTGGGCCTAAAATCTTGGGGGTGTTTTCAAGTTATACATTCTTGGCTTAAGGTAAATTTTTCAACATACAGGCGAGAAAGAAAATAATTATATGTTTTACTAGAAGATTGCTTGGATGACTTCACAAAAAGTTCAGGAGGAAGTTGTTTTTGCATCATTAGGTGTTTATTTTGAGAACCTGTACAGGAGAGATAAGACAGGAAAAGTAGGAAAAGGCAGGCATTATTTTATATCTTATATGATTATGTACATTAATATATTCAGAAATAAAGCCCTTTTTTAATTTATCCAAAATAAACTAATTATAAACAATCCATTTAAAGTTTCTGGAAAGAGTCTTATTTGTAAGAAAGTAAAAAAAAAAAAAAAAAAAATCCAGAATAGTTAGCCAGAAATAAGTAATTTCAAGCATATTCATTTATTGTCTTTCTATAATAAGAATAAAAGTGGTAAAAGTAAAAAAAAAAAACCTTTTACAAAACTTGAAAGAGATTAGCTTCTCATGTAGTAAGCTTATAAGCAAGCTAGTGAAATAATGCACCAGTCCCAGCTGGATGTAAAGCAAATAGATAAGGTAATTATACTCAATTATTCAATAGTTTCCTGGACAAATGTTCAAGGGAAATAATTAGTGTTATGCAAGGGCCTGACTTGCCCCCAGCTCTGCTCCATATTTTCTGTCTGAATCACGGAATAGATTACATATGATAAAACCGAATTTGACACTATCTTAGAGAAATGATCTGGAATAGTAGAATGGAGTTTTGTGTGTACATTTGCGAAGGACAAGTGACATCAGTGAACTTCAGGGTTGTTATGTGAAATTAAGATGGAAGAAGTGTTAGGAAATAATAATGATTGCACTGAGTGAGATCCTTCTAGCTCAGTGTCTTATCTTGAGCAACGGACAACAGATGATATGTAGAGAATAGACAACCATATAGTAGGGTTACTTCTTTCAATTACTGCAGAGTGATGAAAGAAGAATAAAATGTAATCATCTAAAGACTAATTATCTTTCCTTCCTGTAATAACATTTTCTGGTTGATATCAGAGGGAAGTGATTTATAAGTTTTGATCAAGTCTACATAATGAAGTAGATTTTTTAAAAGCATTTGCTGTAGACAGAAGTGTGATCAGACTGACGAGAAAAGTCCATGTTTATGGTCACTATAATCATAAGATTTGTGTTTAAACCTAACTATGAGGAAGATATACTTGGGGAAAAAAAATAAGTTAATAGATGGAAAGATGCTGTTCTTTCCAGAAGTCTGTTTGTCTATTTATTTTCATTTAAAAGTATTTCTTGTATAAAATTTTAGCAAACAAATCTTCATAGTATCTTCAGAAAACCACCATGCTCGTTTGAAGTTTGGAAAACCATGATGTACACATTGTGGTGGATTGACCTTGGCTGGATGCCAGGTACCCACCAAGCTGCTCTGTCACTCCTTTCCTCAGCAGAATTTGGGGGGGGGGGGGGGGGGGGGGTTGTGTAAATAGGATGGAAGAAACTCGTGAGTCAAAATAAAGATAATTTAATAAAGCAAAAGCAAAGTCTGGACCTCACCTTCCTCCTCCTTTCTCTTAAAATTTATTGCTGAGCAGATATCATATGGTATGGAATACGCCTTTGGTCAGTTTGGGTCAGATGTTGTGGATATGTTCCCTCCCAAGTTCTTTCCCACCCCCAGCTTACTGGGAGTGGGGAGAGACAGCTTTGATGCTGTGCGATACTGCTCAGCAGTAACCAAAACACTGGTGTGTTACCAAAACCTTTCTAGATACTAGATACAAAGCAACGCAACAGGATGGCTACTATGAGGAAAGTCAACTCCATCTCAGCCAGACCCGATACTATTTAGCGTGACTTTAGCAATAGCTTAGTAAGTGTATTTAGCCCCAATTTCTTATGAAAGTCTCAGAGTTAACTCAGAGTTTTCAATATATAAACTGATAGGGAATTAATTTTACAGCAAAGATGAAAATTTATCTGATAGAGAAACTAGGTTTGATGCTAAAATTATCTTCCATAGCTTTAACTGTAATTTAAAGCTGCTTTAGACTGTACTAACATCTTAAAGGGTAACACCTTTCTTCACAGTTTAAAGTATCAAAACAACACAAAAGTATTATATTGTGGAAATATTTAAATGTGACTGTTATCTTACTGGAGTTTTTTTCTTTATGATTTTCTTCATGTAATCTTATTTGACCTACTTGAGCTTTGAGAAAACAGGTTCAGGACAAAATCCTGCAGAAATGTTAAACTAAAACAAAAAAAAAAAAAAAAAAAGAAGAAGAAGAAACAAAAAACAAAACCCAGAAAAATTCAAAACCAAACACACATGAGTTTTCTTTACATTTATGCTGAGTAGTGCTTTTGTTCAAGAATTTGTCCTGTTGAAAAAGTATAAAATTCAGTACTGGGACCATAGCAAAAAATCTCTTAATTTTAAGCTCAATTTAAAACTTAATCAAAGACAAATTAATATTAGAAGATTTCTGCCAAGAACTGTTATTATTACAAATCTTAATGACATTATAAAGAGATTCAGACTAAATCAAACTGAAGTACTAGTGCATTAGCTCATTTTCTAGACACCATTTGCTTTAGAAACCAATTGATTAGGAGAGGTCTTAATTGCATTGAAATGAAAATGTAGCTATCCGTTTTTACACTGGCAAAATTATCATGGAAGTGAAATGGGACTCTAAAAGTAAAATGAAGAAAGGAGCATTCATTTTGATCTGGAACATTTCTGTAATTTTTGAAGTAGACAGGAAATACTATTCTAGTAGGGAATAAGAGCAAATTAAAGCCAAACAAACAAACAAACAAACAAACAAACAAAAACCAACCAAAAAACAACACAAGCCATTTCAGTCTAGGTTTATTAGTTTTTTTAATATCTACAGGTTGAAAAGAAAGATGATTTTGGTTTTTGCAGAGCATATATGTAATATATATGTATATTTAAATAAAAAATGTTGAGGTATAAGTTGTGATTTAGAATTACTATTAAGATTTCTAAATCATTCTGTCTTTTTTCCTGATAGCCACAATTTCAATTAAATTAAATGTAAATTTTAAGCACAAGAAAATTTGTTCTACTCTTTCAATAGAAAAATAACAGGCTAATTTACTGTCATCCCTCTTAAAACAAGCACATTTTAAGGTCAGTTATGAAAAAGGTACTGTTAAATTCCTTTTCTAACTAAATAATGAATTGATTTATTAGTTTAATGACAGTATTTTAGATTCTTGGAGATCTGTCTTTTGTAATATTACAACATTAAAAAAATAAATAACCATATTTATTATCAATGGCTTATTCAGTTAAAACACTTGGGGGAAAAAATCCAACACACAGAGAAAAGCCTCATTGTGTATTTCTACTTCTCATTTTCAGGTATGTGCAAATGGAGGTAGCTGCTTCTACGATGAAGAAAACCAGAGACCTCACTGTGTCTGTGCTGTTGGATGGACAGGGCAAGCATGCCTGGAGAACATTAATGACTGTGCGGTAAACCAATGCCAACATGGAGCCACATGTGAAGATGGAATTCATAAATACAGGTACTAACATAACGATTCCCATACAGGCCTTCATATGGAAGTTTATCATAGAATCAAAGAATGGTTTGGGCTGCACTAGACCATGTTGCTCAAAGCCTCATCCAGCCTGGCCTTGAAGACAGCCAGGGATGTGACCTCCACAGCTTCTCTAGGCAACCTGTTCCAGTGCCTCATCACCTTCACAGTGAAGAATTTCTTCCTGATATCTAATCTGAATCTCCCTGCTTTCAGTTTAAACCCATTAGCCCTTTTTCTGTCACTACAGGCCTTTATTAAAAGCCCCCCCCCAGCTTCCCTGTAGGCCCCCTTCAGGTACTGGAAGGCTGCAGTAAGGTCTTCCTAGAGCCTTGTCTTTTCCAGGCTGAACAAGCCCAATTCTCTCAGCCTTTCTTCGTAGGAGAGGTGCTCCAGCCCTCTGATCATCTTCGTGGCCCTCCTCTGGACTCGTTCTGACTGGTCGATATCCTTCTCATGCTGAGGGCTCCGCAGCTGGACACAGTACTCCAGGTGAGAGTCTCATGAGAACAGAGTAGAGGGGGAGAATCAACTCCCTCAACCTGCTGGCCACACATTTCCTGATACAGCCCAGGATCCGGTTGGCTTTCTGGGCTGGCAGCACACATTGCCGGCTCATGTTCAGCTTCTCATCCACCAGTACCCCCAGATCCTTCTCCTCTGGTCTGCTCTTGATCCATTCTCCACCCAGCCTGTATTTGTAGTTGGGATTGCCCCAACCCAGATGCAGGACCTGGCACTTGGCCTTGTTGAACTTCATGAGGTTGGCAGAGGCCCACCTCTCCAGCCTGTCAAGGTCCCTCTGGATGGCACCCCTTCCTTCCAGTGTGTCGACTTGCTGAGGGTGTACTCAATGCCATCGTCCATGTCACTGATGAATATATTAAACAGCACCGATCCCAACACCAGCCCCTGTGGAACGCCGCTCGTCACTGGTCTCCACTCAGACATTGACCCATTGACCACAACTCTCTGAGTGCGACCAGCCAGCCAGTTCTTTATCCATTGAGTGCTCCATCCGTCAAATCCATCCCTCTCCAGTTTAGAGGCAAGGATGTCGTGTGGGATGGTATCGAAGACTTTACACAAGACCAGGTAGAAGACGTCCGTTGGCTGTCCTCTATCCACCAAGGTCATGACCCCATCATAGAAGGCCACCAGATTTGTCAGGCATGATCTGCCCTTGGTGGAGCCATGTTGGCTGTCACCAATCACCTCCTCGTTCTCCATGTGCCTTAGCATGATTTCCAGGAGGATCTGCTCCATGATTTTGCCAGGCACAGAGGTGAGACTGACTGGCCTGTAGTTTCCCAGGTCCTCCTTTTTTCCCTTTATAAAGATGGGGTTTACGTTTCCCCTTTTCCAGTCAGCGGGAACTTCACCAGTCTGCCATGATGTTTTGAATATGATGGATAGAGGTTTTGCAGCCTCATCTGCCAGTTCTTTCAGGACCGTGGATGTATTCCATGAAGTCCCATTGACTTGTGCACCTTCAGGTTCCTGAGGTGTTCCCGAACAAGATCTTCACTGGCCATGAGTGGCTGTCCATTCTCCCAGTTCTTGCCCTTGTCTTCCATGACTCTGGGGGTACGGCTTGCGCCCTTGACAGTGAAGACTGAGGCAAAAAAGCATTGAGTACCTCAGCCTTGTCCATGTCCTGGTAAACCAGCTCTCCCGTTTCCTTCCACAGAGGGCCCACATTTTCCCTGACCTTTTTATCCCCAATGTATCTATAGAAGCCCTTCCTGTTGGCCTTGATGTCCCTGGCCAGGTTTAATTCTGTCGGGGCTTTGGCTTTCCTAACCTGATCTCTGACCTCTCGGACAACTTCCCTGTCATCGTCCCAGACTACGTGTCCTTGCTTCCACTCACTGTAGGCTTCTTTTTTTTTTTTTTTGTTTTACTTTGTCCAGGAGCTGTTTATTTATCCACGCAGGCCTCCAGGCACTTTTATCTGACTTCCTCTTCACTGAGACTCATAGCTCCTGAGCTTGGAGGAGGTGGTCCTTGAATACTTGCCGGCTTTCTTGGATCCCTCTTCCCTCCAGGGCTTCTTCCCATGGAACCTTTCCAACCAGTTCCCTGAAGAGGCTAAAATCTGCTCTCCTGAAGTCCAGGGTAGTGAGCTTGCTGTGTGCCCTCCTTGCCTCCATAACGATCTCAAACTCCACCATTTCATGGTCACTGCAGCCAAGACCGTCCTTGAGCTTCACATTTGCCACCAGCCCCTCCTTGTTGGTGAGAACAAGATCCAGCATGGCACCCCACCTTGTCGGCTCCTCTATCACTTGGATAAGGAAGTTGTCATCAATACATTCCAGGAACCTCCTGGCTTGTTTGTGCCCTGCCCTGTTGTCCCTCCAACAGATATTGAGGTGGTTGAAGTAACCCATGAAGGAGCAGTGTTTGTGACTGTGAGGCTGTTGCTATCTGTCTGTAGAGGACCTCATCCACTCACTCATCCTGGCCAAGTGGCCTGTAGCAAATTTCTACTACAGTATCCCCTTTCCCTGCCCTCCCTTTAATCCTGACCCATAAACTCTTAGTCAGCTCCTCATCCCTCCCCAGGTGGAGTTCCACTCACTCCAGCTGTTCTCTGACATAGAGAGCAACCCCCATTCATGTCTCCCCTGCCTGTCCTTCCTAAAGAGCCAGTATCATTCCATTCTGACACTGCAGTCATAGGAGCCGTCCCACCATGTCTCCACAATACCAATGAGGTCATAGCCCCTCATGCGTGTGCATGCCTCTAACTCCTTGTTAATTTCGCATGCTCTGTGCGTTCACATACAGTCATTTAAGACAGGGCCCTGTTGAAGTTGGCTTGCTGACTGGAGCAGCTGGAATTCTGTTGTTTTGCTTGCCAGGTGAAGCTGTATGCTTGCAGTATGAAGACATTTTTCTTCCAGGAAGAAGTACAAAGGGAGTTGCTATTGCAGTAATATTTTTCTCAGATTATAAAATGGCATGGATTAAAACTTTCAGTAACCACTGATACTGTGTAGTCTGAATATTACACATGAAGGCCTCACAAATATTGCTCTTTGCTGGACAAAGAAGTTAAACAAACTGTAAAATCTCAGATAAACAGATCACCTATTTTAGTAAGTGGTAAACACTTCATGAGTCTGGAGTGTGACATGGAGTCATTTATCTTATTAAAACTAAAATTATACTTTTCAAGTGAATAGTTGAAATGCTGTTATTTGTGTGGGTTTTTTTTTTCTCAAGGTATTGATGAAACTGTCAAGTATGCGCTTTCCTTAGTGAGCTGAAACATACTGTAGATATTTGAAAATTAAACTATAAAAGTGTGGGTAAAAATAAATGGCAAATAGTTTATTTAAAAAACAGCGTTATCAGACTTGACTTATGTGTTTTTCCTCTAACAAAAAAAAGCCAGATTAACTAAAATGTCTCCATATCTGTCAGTGTATTTCGGGAGACTTTAATTTTATTCTACATCCTGTACTTAGAAGTACTGTAATTAAAATTCTTTAGTGTTTCTGCTTAGAAAGGGTTGCAATAGTGCACAATATTAAAATGGAAGTAATAGATTTCTTCTGCTCCACTTCTGTTTCTATAGGATCTTCTGTGATAACAACTGAAATCACAAAATAAGCACACAAATACAGATGAGCATATAAGTCTCAATACACCAGAGTTAAAAATAATTTTTCCACAGAATCCTTACAAATACATCCTCAGTTTTGCCATCTTGCAATCAACTCTCGTATCAAATTACTTGACTATATTGTGACATTTTATTTGAGTGATAAAACTGTGATTGTATCAGGAAAAGAATTCTGATTGATAGAAAACCAAAGACATTACACCTTATAAAATTCACTAGCACTAACCAAGAAAGGAGTAGTTCTGAAGACTCCTGGTAAAACAAGAACTTTTTAATTTAGCTCACTAATCCAGACTCAGGTTACTGACAGAAAACACTTAATTCTTAATTTTTCAGTCTTTGAAAGACAAATTAAGTTGACATATCAATCTTTTTATTTAAGGAACAAGAACACATACCATTAAGATCCTGATCCTAGATGTGTTAAGAAGACACTGTTTTCTTATCAGAGAACTTGACCGCACAGAAACACAACTGGTTATTTTTCAAACACAATACCTGCTCTGTCAACAGAGGATTGTTGTTGATAATGACAGTGAAGCATTTTTAAGAGAACTGAACTGTTTCTTTCTTTAAAACAATGGTATTTCTCAAGAGTTATTTATTGTTGACAAGTGAAAATTGTTACTTTCCCTTTTCCAATACACAATTAAAACCAAAAAAATAGGAGAGGAAATGCTGAACGTAACTGTTATAGTCATCCAAGTATTTTGAAAGACTTGCAATTTGCATTTCTATCCTACAATGGATATAATTTTTATATGGCACTTACCAAGAGTTGTATTTGATGCAAAGTAGTTTCAGGAAGACATAACAAAACTGTCAGCAGAATATATGGACAATGAGATGTCTAAGAATGTCATTAAGAACCCTACTGAGATCGATTTTTAAAGCTATTATAGTAATTCAAAATACCACTTACCTTTATGTACTCCACTCACTAAGTAAGCCAAAATGTTATGTATTAGGTTTTTGTTTATGCAAAACTAGTGTAAAACTTAAGATCTCTTAACTAGGAGAAAAATCTAAATTTCTAAAGTAATTATTAATCTTGGTCATAATGTATTATTCCAGTGGTGGCTTGCTATAGTAATGCTAAGATCAGGAAAGCATGGAAAGTATCCCACTTAGCTTCAAGAACATCTCTCTCTTTTAAGCTCTCATATTCTTCAAGCTGTCAGGTTTTGCCAGATTGGAAATAAGCACTTAGCTCTATGTATTTTTTCTAATTTACTAACTGCTTACCATGGCATATTCTGTTTCCCTCCCATTTTGAAATTACTGTTACAGGCAGTAGTATCACATGGATGTATATTTAATATGTGCCAAGAATTTCCTTTGAGTTCAGAGCGGAGAATTCTTCTGGGTGAAGGAGTAGGACATTAAAACAATGATATAGTATAACACTGAGTAAGCTACATAAGAAGAGCAACATAGTCACAATAATTAATCTTAGGAGTTTGACTCCTTTGGTTTAGTGAGCCTTCTGTTACAAATAAAGTGACCTCAGTCACACTCACACAAAAAGTCTCTTAATTCAAATTAATTATTGCCCTTCCAGCTGTTTGAGTCTCTGCTGTTTGAGATATCATAATGTAATCAGCATGTATTTAAAGTGATAACTTCTCCAAAGAATTGCTGCTCCTGTCACTGGATTGATGATGTAGCTGTCGATATGATGAATCTGGCAGATAGCATGTAATAGACCAATTGCAGCCACACACAAAAGAGTATCTTGACCTTTAGTCACATATGCCTGAGAGAACAGACAAGATTCATTACCTTCAGTAAATAGACACCATTGCTACATATAAAAGTATTTTAAATTTAAATTTAAATGATATTCCGTCATTTCATTATATTCTCAGTAGAAGAGAAAGAGTAACTGATTTAGCATAGCCCGGTGAAAATCATGTCATGACTAGTTTAAGTGAAAGAACTCTTCAAGGAGTTAATCCTCCTGTTTAAAAATTAATGGATGGATTTATTACTCTGATTCCTTCACCCTTGTAAATGTATTCCTTGACAAAATTATGTTTCAGACAACCAACATGCTAACTGAAATAAATCCTAATATAAAGTTTGCTCTAGTGAAGGGGAGCAACAGTGATAAAAGATTTAAAATGCAGTGTAGTTTCCATTACCTGTCCTGTTCTCCTGTTTCTTCAGCCCACACTATCAGGATGAAATTCTACATTTATTATAGCCCCAGGTAAGCCCAGCAAAAAGGACTGAAAATTATTTAAGACAGTTGATGAAGCTGTATGGTAGGATTTACCACTGTTTAAAAGGTCATGATAAATTAATATGCCTTAAAAATATATTTTAGTCTATAGATATATCTCTGAGGTCAGCATTTCATGGTATTTTATGCAGGAAAACTTCCCCTCAAGAAGTTAGATTTCATGTACAGTAAAGCTTGAATTGCTAACTCATTTTTCAGCATTCAGTGTATAAATTTCAGTGTGTATAATTTAATCTTGAATTAATCTCACTAGGAAAGATTAAAGCCTTACCTAGTGACACGTTGTTAAATAAAATGCTTTAGGATATGAAACACTTCCTCACATAATGCCACTAAGATTATGAAAAGTAAACATAATTTATATAACTTTTGAGTGTCAGAAAATTTAAAGCTTCCATTACTTTATTCATCCTTGACTTTTCCCATTTTTTGTTAGCTGAATAAATTAAGCTGTTTGATTACAATTTTTTATATCTAATTTTCTATTTCTAAGTCTATTCATGCTAATCCATATATGCAATTTGATTGTGAGATCTAGTTAGCAGTGTCATATAAAGTTAGTACTATGATATACACGGTTTTCTCTAACAATAATAGGCTCTTCCACTAGAGAAAGAGGAAAAATAATTTTCCTTGTCTTTCTTCAATTCCAGAAGGTAGGTGACTGTATATCACAGTTTCTCAGAGACTATCTCTGTAATAAGTTACACAAGAGCTTTTCTGCAGAGAATAATGATGCTTACAAAAAGCAAACTAAATAATCTTTTAGTCAATTTATGAATGTGTGTATGCAATTCATATTTCAACTAGAAAACAAAATAATTAATACTGAGTAAATGCAGTTAATCTGCTTGAACCAGTATAATTAAAAAAATACATAAAAAGGAAAGTAGAGAGATACTGGGAAGTCTGCTAATACCAAGCTTCAGTGCCTTCTGTCTCAAGACAGAAAATAGCTGGATCATGTCCTAGCACAGACCACCATAATCCCATGTTCAGTTTGGTCATTTGCTTTTTCAGTCATTTTAAAGATTAATACATTGTACACACTTATTTACTGAATGGCACAATGTCATACTCTTTTTAGTACAGGCAGTCTGTGGTGACATTGTGACAGCTACCCTTCCTGGACTAACTAGTACTGACTTGCTTACCTGCTGTTCTAGACTTTCAGTGATAAAAAGTTATATCCTACTGCATATTGGTAGGAACAAATTGCAGCTATGCCATAACCATGTGCATTTGAGTAACATGTTCCTTCTTAGACTAAATTCCATGCCTGACTTATCTGCATCTCCATTTAACACTTATTTCATAAGCATATCAAATTAACGTGCAATATTAACTAAGTTTATTCGGTTGAATAGCAATGTAGAGTAACCTGTATATGCGTAAGAGCAAACCAATCCATAATAGGTTAAATGTGGTTTGAGTTTGGCATCCACTGCTCAAATCCATGTTTGTAGCTAAATCATTGAGGCATTGGTTCCCTCCTAGGATCTGTTACACCTGAAATCTTGTTATGAACATATGTAAACATATGTTGTGCCCCTGCATTAATGTGTCAGCACAAAGCCGAGGCATCCCTCTGAAAAGGGAAAAAAGCATGTTTCCTCAGCTAGAGATTCACTCACAAATAGAAATTCTGGTAAAGTATATATTTGTATACAAATTCTTTTTGAATTTGTTGTAGAAACGTTTCAGCTTGGCAGCAAATGAAAACTGCAAATCAATCCATGATTCAAATTTCTTGATAACATGTTCAGTATTTTAGTGCTGCTGAAGTATTAATGCAAGGTCATATTCATTAAAATCTAATGTGGTTATAGCATTTTTCCTACTACAAGTTTAAAGGACTTAATTACTTAGAGATCATTGGTCTTGATATTATTTCTAAGACACACAGGAAAAGGTATTTGAAGTACAGCTACGCCAGTATTATACCAGCATAGTGTTTAACAAAACTGTGTTCAAGACCTATTTCATAGTTTGACTTGGAGATGAAATGATAACATCTTTTATAAGATTCTAAATGACCCAAGATGTTTAATAATATTAAAGCTAGAAATAAATGCAGACAGATGTTGATATCCAAAACCCACAGAATTGCACTTACACTATTATACATTAAAGAAATGTTCACAGGGCAATCCATATGTGGGTTGTACATAGTACTGATGAATATGTATCTATATTTGGGTTGTACATAGCACTGATGAATATGTAAGGCATTAATGTAAGTGGTGACTATTACATGTTCTTGTGGGAGACTTCAGCCTACCAGATGTTTGCTGGAAATACAATACAGTAGAGATGAAACCATTCAGGAGGTTTCTAGAGTAGGTGGAAGATACTTGTTTGTAAGCAGAGAAGGACCTGGGGGTGGGGTGGGGGTGGGGGTGTGATGACTGGGGATAATCTTGGGTATAGTAAACCCAAAATGGTAAGTTTTTGATACTTGGAGGAGTAAGGAGGCGTGTCAGCAGAACTGCTACCTTGGAATTCAGGAAGACAGACTTTGCCTGTTTAGGAGCTCAGTGGGCAGAGTCCCTTGGGACACAGTCTGAAAAGTCAAAGGAGTCCAGGAAGGCTTGATATCCTTCAAGAAGTAAGTCTTAAAGATGCAGGAGCAGTCTGTCCCTAAGTGCTGGAAGATGAGCTGGCAGGGAAGAAGACCAACCTGGATGAACTGAGAATTTTGGTTGGAACTCAGGGAAAAGGAGAGTTTACAATCTCTGGAAGAAGGGGCAGGCAACTCTGGAAGACTATAAAGATGTCATGAGTTTTCTCAGGGAGAAAATCAGAATGGTCAAAGCCCAACTGGTACTTAACCTGTTACTGTCATAAAAGGCAATTAATAATGTTTTGATAAATACATTAACAATAAAAGAGGTCTAAGAAGAATCCCCATCCTTTACTGGATGAAGGGGGAAACAGTGACAAAGGATCAGGAAAAGGGTGAGGTACTTAATGCCTTCTTTGCCTCAGCCTTTAACAGTAATGTTAGGTTTTCTCAGTCTACCCAGCTGCTTGAGCTGAAATATAGGGATGTGGAACAGAATGAAGCCCCCCCAATCAAAGGGCAAATGGTTAGTGACCTACTACACCACTTAGACACATGCAAGTCTATGGGGTTGAATGGAATTCACCCAAGGATACTGAGACAGCTGACAGACATAATCACCAAGCCACTTTCCATCACCTACCACCAGTCCTGGCTAACCAAGGAGGTCCCAGTTGACTGTAGATTAGCCAATGTGATGTCCATCTACAAGAATGGCTGGAAGGAGGATCCAGGGAACCACAGGCCTGTTAGTCTGACCTTGATGCCAGGGAAGGTTATGGAACAGATCACCTTGGGTGCCATCACTCTCAGTAAGTTTGCAGATGACACCAAGTTGTGTGGCAGTGTTGATCTGCCTGAGGGTAGGAATGCTTTTCAGAGAGATCTGGACAGGCCGCATCAATGGCCTAGGTCAACTGTGTGAGGTTCAACAAGACTAAGTGCACAGTTATATACTTAGACCACAACAACCCTATGCAATGCTACAGGCTTAGGGAGGAATGGTTGGAAAGCTGCCTGACAGAAAAGGACCTCAGGGTGTTGGTCAACAACTGCCTGACTATGAGCCAGCAGTGTGCCTAGTTGGCCAAGGCCAATAGCATCTTGACTTGTGTAAGGAACAGTGTGGCCAGCAGGACTAGGGAAGGTAATTACACTCCCTGTACTCAGCACTGGTGAGGCCGCACCTCAAATACTGTGTTCAGTTTTGGGCCCCTCACTACAAGAAGGACACTGAGGTGCTGGAACATGTCCAGAGAAGGGCAGTGGAGCTGGAGCACATGTCCTGTGAGAAGTGACTGAAGGAACTGGGGTTGTTTAGTCTGGAGAAGAGGAGGCTCAGGGGAGACCTGATCGCTTCCTACAACTACCTGAAAGGAGGTTGCAGAGAGGTGGGTGTTGGTCTCTTCTCCCAGATGACAAGGGATAGGACAAGAGGAAATGGCCTTAAGTTGTACCAGGGAAGGTTTAGACTGGATATTAGAAAAATTTCTTCACTGAAAGGGTTGTCAGGTATTGGAATGGGCTGCTCAGGTGGGTGGTTGAGTCACCATCTCTGTAGGTATTTAAAAGTCGTGTGAATGATGTGCTTAGGAACATGGTTTAGTGGTGGACTTAGCAGTGTCACATTAATGCTTGGACTTGAACTTAAAGGTCTTTTTCAACCTAAGCCACTCTGTGCTTCTGTATGTTAATTCTGTTAAATTAAAAAAAACAAAAACAAAAAAAAAAACAAACACGCACCAAACTTAAAGACATTACTGGTTTATATACTTGCTGCATTAAAATGGCCCGTTTTTACTGAAACAGACATGTTATAAAGTACAGATCTTAAATAAAGATTATTACTACTTATTCATTTAAATATTTTAGCCTTCTTTTGTAGATTTTCAATATATGATGTTATGTACTAAAGTTATCTGTAAACACATTGTTGGAATTTTCTGTAGAATATTATAATTTATAATTATTGGGAATTTATTGAACTTCTAGATCCTATCAGCTCTAAACCTCAGTCTGGATTATAGACAATAAATTAATGATTCTTAGATGTTTAAATCCTCAATACAGAGTAAAAAACAGTAATTAAGAGGATAGAACACTATTTGCATTAATGTATGTGTTTGGCTAATATTAACACAACAAATCCTCTTGCTGTACCATTAATTTGTAGTTTTATGTTGTTTTGAGCTGCTGACACATATTTAGGCTTGACCAGCTGTGTAAGTCAGCCACTTTGTTTCACATGACACGAAAGTCTGGTTTTAAAGTTATTTTCTAATTATATTCACAATGAAAAAAAAAGCAAAACACATCATCTGGATATTCAGGAAAGCAGTAACCTATACTTAACAGCTAAACCAAGTAAACTTTTCACACTGAAGTGACAAGAGAAAACTTCATGATTTTGTTTTATTTTTCTGGGTCAATAATATGAAATGAAAAGTTTTAAAAAAAGAGAGCTTGATTTACCTGGGGCAGGAGATGAGCCATATTAAATTGAGTGACATCAAGGACAAAGAACATTCCATTCTTAGTTGTTTTGGATTTCTTCAGACACTATAGCACTGAAAAATACAATACTTATAATATTATTGGTTGTGCTATGTAATCAGAAGCATGAAACTGAAACTAGAAGATTCCTCATTACATCTGTTTCTGCATTTTACTTCTGTGACCTCTGAAGACAAACTATACAACGAGTAATAATAAGGAAATGATAGAAAATTCATTCTCTTTATCCTCTTTTTCTTCTTAAGGAGAGCTGTAAGTTAAGTGTTCTATTCAATATTAGTGGTAAGAGCCATGTTGTCGAAGAACGATTGAATAGTTTCATTTTTCACAATTCACACACTAATCATTACTGTAAAAGAATATTTTTGATTACATAATAATTAACCAAGGAAATAAAATGATTAACTGCACCAGAAAAGTTAGTATGACTGTTGTTTCCATAATGAAGTTTTACTGTTGGTGGATTCAGAAACTGTGCAGCTAAGGGCAACTAAAAGTTCACGTTTTGAATTTTTATACATAAAGAAATCATATGTATATCGACATTTACGTTTAGCTGTAAAGAAACTCTGTAAGATGATTTATGTGAACAGTAGTAAGAAGTAAGAAACAGAATCAGCTGGAGCTCTCAAGAAGAGGGGAAGATTTCTAAAGTGTGACTGTTTCTGGAAGAGGGAATACAGTAGTTATACATACTTGAGTATTGTGACTGGCCAGTAAAATACCACAAAGCTGCTTTCACACTTCCTCCCCATCCTCCTCCAGTGGAGGGGAAGAATCGGAGGAAAAAGACAAGGAAACTCATAAAATCAAGATAAGAACTATTTACTAATTGAATATAAAAGAATTGTATGTTCTTTATTCTATATTCTTTATCAAATGTTACAAATAATAGAAAATAAAACATATGCTAAAATTGCTTGCCACCCACTGATCAATGCACAGCCAGATCCTAAGAAGCGAGAGTCAGAGTCAGAGAGCCCGAGAGAACCCTGTCAGCAACAGCATGGCCAGGGAAGCCAACCAACCCATCATCTCAATAAGGAGTTAGCAAAGCAGCTAACAAAAGAGTTAAGAGAGTATAATGGCCCCTGGACCCCCTCCCTGCCTATGCCCCAAGCATGATATGCTATGGAATTAAATACTTCCTCGGTCAGTTTGGGTCAGCTGTCTGAACTGTGTGTCCCCTACACTGCCTGTAGTGAGAAAGTTGGGAATGCAGCTGCAGTATCAGAAGGTGAGAAAGACCTTGAGTTTGGTGCAAACACTTCCCAGAACCAGCTAAAAAGACACCTTATCAGTACTTTTCTCAGGGTAAACCCAGAAACCTAGATTCATGCCCTCCACTGTAAAGAAAGTTAACCTTTTCTGACTAATACCAGCGTAGTAGGTACTGTAGTGCAGTAGCGATGATCTGTAAGACAAAAATGGTCGTGCTGAAGAATTCACAACCATGCTATATAAGAAGTGGAGGGCTTACTTCAAGTAGGTTCTGTTTTGGTCCATGGACTAAAAGCCCATTAACAGTTGCTAATGCACATTAGCTATACACTCCAAGGACCATATCTACTGATTTAATTCCAACTCAAATAAATCAATTTTACATGCTCTGATACTGCTCTGCAATATTATACAAAAACACTGTAGTATGGAACAGCCAGGAAATTAATCATAAAAGTTTTACCCTCATCGATCTAAAATAGTTATGCATGTACACCTTGAGACACAAGGAAGAGAAAAGCCAGGCCTCAGGCAATATGAAAATATTTCCTAGGGTTAAGAAGACACAAAGTTGATAAAAGTCTGACTGGGAAACCTGTGGCTTCCTGCAAGAAGTCAGTTGAAAGGAAAACTGCTGATACTTACTTATATACATACAAAAAATAACAACTATGGCTCAATCGCTTGGTGATGTTTATGTTTAAAGAATTAACAATTTTACTTTTTAATAGTATCTGGATTTTCCATAGATGAAAAGTCTTTTAATAAACCACCTCTAAACTCAGTCTATTGTAGAGTTCAACATAACAACCAACAATATCTCCTTATAAAGATATAATTTTTACTGTAGGCTTCTTTTAGTCACAACATGAAAGAGAATAATCACTTAATTTTCTATGTGCTCTGAAGCTACTCTTGAACACTCAGAGCTGCATTCATGTCCACACATTAATTTGGGAGGAAAAAAAAAAAGAAAAAAATTAATTTTATTAAACACTAGGAGCTATTAATTTTATATATATCCTTTTTCTCACTTCTTTTTTCTTCAGAAGTATTTCATTAGTATTATGATAGATGGAGATCCCACAGAATTCTGCCCTCCTCAATCTCTAGTTTGTACATTGCCAAAGTTCTTTGGACATTCAAAATTCTTTTTTCCTAAGAGGAATTGCAGGTAAAATTAGAATCCAAAGTATACCAGTGGTGGATATGATTATAATTGCTTTAGTCCAAAAGATATACTGCAAACATTTTTTGTGAAATTACATTCAAAATAGCTGCCATCATAGTATATCTTATAGGATCTCTTCTGTACACAGAATCTTACATGGAGTCTTTTTCCTACTGACTAAGACTTATCCTGTTGGAAATTTGATAGGGATATAAAGAAATCTAAGTGAAAATTCCCACAAGTCTAACATAAAAATGCAGGAATAATAAGAAAGGACTGAAGCAAAAATAGCTACATGAACGTTCATTTCTGTTAAAAATAAAGAAAAAAATATCCATTCTTCCAGATGGCCCAATAGAGGAAAATTGCTATAATCAGGCTTCCTTAACTCGTTTGTTCCCTCCAGTTTTTAGATAACATCTCCATGAATCAAGAATTTGTAATATTATAAGATTTTCTCTTCCTGTGCAGGGAAACCTCTGAATATAAGGAGAAGATCAATCAAAGAAAATATTGCCAAGTGCAAGGGATTTTCTGATTTTATGAGATGTGTATCAGCTATGAGATGACACAACTTTGGTTTCATTCATACATTAAAAAATTTCATGGAAAGCATGAAAACATCCTCTCCAGTCTTATACAATTTATACGTCACCTACATTGTAGAAAAAGATATATCCTCCTCAATTTCTTTAAAATTGTATAGATTGTCTGGTTTGGGGTTTGTGAGGTTTTTTGTTTGTTTGTCGTGGGTTTTTTGTTTTGTGGGGTTTTTTTTGTTTTGGTTTTGTTTGTTTTTTTCCCCAGTTACAGACAGAAATTGTAATCTATTTTGTAATAATAAAAATTTTTATATTGATTTTATAACCAGAGCAAATAGGATGTAACATTGGTTTTCTTTGCAGTAATATTGTAGCAAGCAACTAAGAAATTTCTGAAAATAAATTCTTAAAATGCATAATACTCATAGTTCATAACAGTTTTCTGTTTGAATATTGCCATTGGAAATGTAATATTAAAAGCTATATAGCTACTCATTTGGCCCATCTGAATAGTTATGGTTTTGATTATTGTGCAGTTCCATTTAATTACTGCAAGCAGTGGATGTGAAACAAAGTTACTAATTAAAGGTTAAATGAAGATTGAAAAAATTGCAACTCATTTGTGAGCAATTCAAAGTAAGAGTATTGGCAAAAATACTAGTTCTTGTTGATCTATATATTCAAGACTGGTGTTTCTTTTTTTTTTGTTTTCCATAACAGGTGCATATGCCCCATTGGTTACACTGGCACATTTTGTGAACTTGATATAGACAATTGCATTGGAAACCAGTGTTCTGAATATGGTTTCTGCCAGGACCACTTACATAATTACAGTTGTAAGTGTGTTCCTGGATATGAAGGATCCTTCTGTGAAGCTGAAATTAATGAATGCTCAAGTTCACCTTGCAAAAATGGAGGTACCTGTGTGGATTTAATTGGCCACTTTTCATGTCACTGTGCTGCTGGGTTTAAAGGTAAGTTTTATCTTTTGAAATGCCTTGTGCTTCAGATGTGATTGCCAGTTCTATGTAAGCAAAGTTTACATGATTGTTTAATAACATTTATATATTAAAATATGCATATATTTGTGTATTTGTGACTTACAATTTTAACTGAACTGGCATGGAAAATCTTAGGTTGTGGCTCCTAATTGTTCCTTGGCTGAACTGCCTTTCACTAAACATACACTTGTGAGCATGAGAGTTGATGACAGTGGCAAAAAAAATGTGTACAAGTTCCAAATTTCAATTTAAATTTTATTATTTTAATTTCTCTATAGTGCAGGCTTAGGTGTCATAAATTTAGTCATACACAGGCTGATAAGAATAAATGTTTTGATAAACATAAGCATGAGGAGCAATGAGATCAGCAGTATTATCTCCCTGCATGTATGGAATATAAACAGCTATATTTGAGTGAGATGTTCAGACTCCCCTTCTACTCAGAGGAGACACGGCATCTGCCTATCTTAGACATCTGTTCTAGGATGACATGGGCTGTTGATTCTTGCACTGGGTTAGATGAATCCCGCACAAGCTGAAAACATGATTCCTTTTTGTCCTAATTTTCTGTTTTGTGTGAATACACTGATACTCACACTGTGTGTGGGAGGCAGAAAAACATTTTTGATTCAGCAATACTGAAGTGTTACATTTCCCGCTTTTAGTCTATATCATTGAGCACAAGCATGAATGCTCTGAATGCTTTTCTAACTTCATTGACAATCTGTGGTACACTACCACTAACAAAGACAAAAATTATTAGTAAAGCATTCACAGTGTCATCTGTACTAACTAATCATTAATCTACAGCTTGTTCTTCCAAGGTGTTGATGGCTCTTGCTCCAGTTCAGGGAGCATGTATAGTACTAGATTTGTAATTCCCAGTTAAAACACTGGGATAACACATCTTTGAGTCTTTCTGGGTCACTGACAAAGTGCCAAGCCATTAAGTAATTATAACTTCAGTGCTAATTTTTTATTATAAATTCTGGCTAGCTAGACTTACTTTTAACATTTCAGCAGTAACACTTTTAATTTCAAATATGTTTATATTCATTTACATATATACACACATTTATGTATGTGATATACATTTGCAGATTTGTTGTCCTCAATTTGCGTTGAGTATATAATTTCTTGGTCATTTGAATACATATTTAATAATGATATTTCTTCTTCATGCTCATTTATTAATGGTTACATAGCAAAACAGGATTGTCCCTGAGGTGGTCTAAATTCCAGCACAACCAAACGTCTGACCACAAGTGAAGAGAAAAATTATTTGGCTCACCTTACAAAATTTAACATAATATATTACCAATCCACTGCTGAAACTTTAACCTTTATTTTGTTGGTCTTCATGGGGTTGGTCTTCAAACACTACGATATCTACTGCAGGGACAATACAGTGAGGTATAAGTTTGCTACCTTTACCTCAGTATGTACTAGTAAGGCTGTCCTTCAGAAATCCAAAAATCTGGAGACCAGAGGGAAAGTCTGGAGCAAGGAAGACATACTCTTGGTGGAAAAGGCTCAGGTCAGTAAATACTTAGGCAAACTGGATACACATAAGTCCATGGACCCTGATGGGACGCTGCTGGAGCTGACAGATGTCATTGCGAGGTCACTGTTAATAAATTTTGACTATGAGGATTAGAAGTTCCCAAAGACTAGAAGAAAGCAAATGTCACTCCTATCTTCAAGAAGGGCAAAAAGGAAGAGCTGGAGATCTACAGGCAGGTCAGCCTTGCCTTGTTCCCTGGGAAAGTGATGGAGCATCTAATCCTAGAAACCATGAATGACCAAAAAAAAAAAAAAAAATCACCTGAAGTAGTCAGCATGGATTCAAAGGGTTAGTCATACTTGTCCAACTTGATAAAATTCTACAATGAAATGACTGGCTTGATAGATGAGGGTAGCGCAGTGTATATTTTCTACCTTGACATTAGCAAGGTTTTTGGAACTGTTTCTGACAATATGCTCATGAAAAAGCTGAGACAGTATAGGCTGGATAGGCAGACAGAGAGATGAATTAAAAACAGGATGAACAACCAGCCACAGATTGTGGTGGATAAGCGGACAAAGTCTGGTTGGAGGCCAGTAACCAACAGTGTACCCCAGGAACTGTATTCAGTTCTCTTTAACACCTTCATTAATAATGTAGTTGATGGGGCAGACTGTAGCCTTATCAAGTCTGAAGAAGACACAAAAATGGGAGGCATTGACTGACACACCAGGGGGTCATGCCACAATCCAGAGGGACCTTGACAGGCAGGTGAAATGGGCTGTCATTATTTCTCCACAGGTGCATTTCTCCTTCCTGAGCTTCGTGAGACTAAAGCCAAGCACCAGCCTGTGCTGAAGGCTGACTAACTGGAAAGCAGCTTTGCAGAGAAAGCCTGGGGATCCTGGTGAACATCAGGTTGAATGTGAGCCAGCAATATACCCTTTTGATAAAGGCATCAAATGCCTGGGCTGCATTAGGAGGCATTTTGCCACCAGGTCAAGGGACATGATCCTTCCCCTTTACTCAGCACAGGTACTGAGGCCACACATTCAGTACCGTGTCTAGTTCTGAGCTCCCCATATAAAAGAGACATGGAACTACTGAAGTGATTGCATTGAGTGGCCTCAAAGATGATTAAGGGACTGTAGTATCTCTGCTATGAGGAAAGGTTGAGGGATCTGGGACTGTTCAGCCTGGAGAAGAGAAGGATCAAGGATTAATCTCAAAGTATATAAATAACTGAAGGGAGGGAGCAAAGAAGATGGATCTGGCCTCTTTTCAGTGGTGCCCGGTGACAGGACCAGAGGGAATGGTCAAAACCTGAAACACAGGAAGTTCCTTCTGAATATCAGGATACTTTTTTTACTGTGAGGGTGATTGAACACTGACTCAGTTTTACCATGACATTTGTGAAGTCTTCATCTGTAGAGATATTGAAAAGCCATGTGGACATGGCCCTGAGAAATTGACTTTAGGTGACCTGCTTGAGCAGGAGGGTTGGACAAGATGATCTCTAGAGGTCACTTTCAACCTCAACCATTCTGTGACTCTGTGGAGTTGCTTATATAAATGATAAAATGATATATTACTGGAAAAATAATCTTTTAAAAAATTTTATCACCCAATGAGGTATTATGTAATAGCATTCCCATAGAAGAAAATTAAAAGAAAAACCAAAGAAATTTCACAATATAACTCATTATCATATATACTGTATATATTGAACTCTGATTTTTCAGAGAGTATAAACCACAAACAATTAATAAAAGGCTGTTTACATATATAAAAATGTTATCACTACCATAGCAGTTCTATTTCTGTATAGTCTCTGAGGGTTTATGATCCTGGGATATTTTCCAGCACAGAACAGATTTGAAGTTCAGTCGTAACTGCACATTATGAGTCTGTGAAGAGTATCTCAGTGTAATACAAAAAAACCTCCCACATTAATTCTAATAATTTCTTTTTTTTTTTGTATGTGTTATGTAATTTCTCTGTAATTCCACTTTTTTACATATCCAGATGTACTTTATTTCTCTTCATTAATAGTAAATTGACTTTCAGATGAAATATTAAAGGCAATAGTAAATAAACTAAAGAGTAAAACAGAAGTTGCTGCTCAGAACTCTGTACGTCTTTGGGGAACTATTGTACTTTGTGTACTAGGATTTATAGATCTGCAAATAAGCCATGAGTTCTCAGTCACCAACTTGGTTTCTCTCCTGTTAATAAATTAATCCTGTAGTACTCTGATATAACATTAGAATTTTTTTTTTTTTTTCTGAAGTAAAGTTTTGCATAGACAACTCATTGCTGTCTCCTCTGTCTACAGGACTGATTGATCTGATTGTCACAACTGAGTAGTTTAGGACACTTAAAATCACTTTGTCCTCTAATATATTTGATGGTGATTTTTAATAAGAATTTTTGAAAAATGTGGCTTAACAGAATTCAATACCGAGGTCCACTCTGTCACTTATTCAACACTGAAAAAACATTTAAAAAGTGAAACCAAATTAACGTGGCCTTAGAATGATTTACACGTGGATCGGGGAAAATATTTACATGGGGTCAAGAGAATTGAGTCAGAATTGGGTTTATGTGATTTACATAGGGATTAGGGAAAGAAAGTGAGGGAGACCCTCCCATTAAGTCCTGAGGTTCAGAGTGGAACCCTTTGCTTTCTAAACTCCTTCTCAGAAAGAAATCTAGGGGCAGCTGAATCCATTCCTGTAAACTGTACTTGTGATCATTTGTGTACCCACTTCTACCTCAGTTCTTCAAACATAACATGATTCTGTTTGTCTTTAAACCCATTCCCAGTCTATCCCTTCTTCCATATTTTTGTGTTAACTCTATCTCATAACACCAGTGTTCAGCTTCAAATGATTCCATTTTTCATGATGGCTGGTATTTCTAAACAAACACCACTATACTTTATTTCTGGTTTAAAATAAGCTCTTTTTAGAAGTATCTGAAAAGAGGCTGTTTATCCAAACACATCCTTCATTTTGTTTAGATGCCTACAAAAATGTGAAGACAGCTGCTGAGAACTCTAAGCAGACAGGCAATATTTCCTCACTCATTTCATTTGAGGGTTTGAAGTTATGATATTCAATGTATAGCTAAGATTTGAAATTTTTTTTATTCTCAATGTATACTGTATCTCAATTGCAAGATAGTGATCCATCATTGCTTTACCCATGTGCAAATAATAAATAACTGTATTATGGCTCATCACCAGTGTAGGCCTTCCAGTGTCTTTTTGAGTTTGACATGAAAACATTCTATATATGTTGCTCTTCAGTATTCCTTCTTTTTGCATTAAAAAAAGTGACATAGGGGCATTTTTAATATAATTTTACTATTTTAAATGTCTCTGCTTTTTATTTTTTGTTATTAGTAACATTTAATAATCACACAATGCCAGGGGTTGGAAGAGATGTTCAAAAATCATCTAGTCCAACCCCCCTCCCAAAGCAGGTTCACCTACAGCAGGTTGGACAGGAACACATCCAGGAGGGTTCATAGATATGAACAGTATATCCTTGATGTCATTAAGAAAAACGAATCTCAAAGATATATGACATGTGAAAACCAATCCTTTTCAACACAAGTAAGTTTAGGAACAACTAAGCCCTTGTACAAAGAAAGTCTAGAACAGGTGATGGACACCCTAATACATAACAAAGGTTGACTCTGCTAATGGGGCAGCAAGAGCAAGGCTGCTCCACGAGAGAAGCCATAAACCAGGATACGAGAGTAATCCAAGAGCGCAGGCTGTGCCACTGCTAAATAAGGCACATTCCTGCAGTGGGGACCCTCACAAGCCTCAGGCATCGCAAGCAATAGACTGGGTCTAGGGTCCACCCACGGAAGCAAGTTAGAAGCAGCAGCAAAACAGAAAGAAAGCTACAATGTACATACAAGAAGCCCATCCAAAAAGAAAAATTACTCACAATATGAGCAGAAGCCTATTCCTGACACAGAGCCAGATGCAGGACTGGAAACAGCCGTATCTATAGAATGGCTCAGGCCAGATCTGGGTACCTACAGCCAGGCGGATTTGAGCTGAAACGGAGATCATTGGACAATGGTCAGGGTGTGTGGAAAAGTGCTAGGTGGGGTTGCTCAGGACAATCAGGGCCTATTAGGGTTCTAAGGGGCCTGATATCTGCTTATCTTATAAGGGTCACCTGAAATAATGAAATTATTATTTCTGCTGCACAAAGGAAGCTAATTGGGTTCAGTTGCTCTGTTCACTGTGGTGGGTTCAGTCAGGAAAGAGTTAATTCTCTTTACCGTGGCTGCTAGGAAGCTGTATTCCTGGATGCTGAGAGAGGTACTGATAGGTTCTTAGCTGGTGCTGGGAAATGCCTGCACTGAATTCAAGGTCTTTCTCAGCTTCTGATACTTCAGCTTCATTCCCAGCTCTTCCTGTCTCGCAGGCAGCTGACCAAAGCTGACCAAGGAAGCATTTCATTCCATAGTATGTCATGCTTGGGGCTTAGGCGAGGAGGGTGTCTAGGAGCCATTATACTCTCTTACTCTCTTGCTCATTTACTTCCTGGCACTTGCTAACACTCCCCCTGACTCACGCATTAGCTGCTTGGCTAATTCCTGTGCTGGCTCATTCGTGAGGGAGTTGGTGGGTTTGTTTTGTTTTCCATCATGCTATCCCTGATAGGGTCCACCCTGAATCTGCTATGACAGCTCTCAGGGTCCAGCCCTCGGGCTGCGGCTCTTGGTCTGCGATCACTCTTGGTCTGCAGTTCTCGGGCTTTCTGGCTCTGACCCTCACTTCTCAGCACCTGTCTGTGCATTAGTCAGTGAGTGGTGAGAAATTGTATCATATTGTATCACATGTTTTATTTTCTATTATTTTGATTATTTATTATTAACAGTATTTGTATATATTAATTTAGATTTAATTAGTAAATAGTTCTTACTTGAATTTTATGAACTTCCTTATTTCTTTTTCCTCTGATTCTCCCCCTCTGCTGTTGGAGGGGAGGGGGATTTGTGAGAGTGGCTTCATGGTATTTTCCTAGCTGGAGGTAAACCATGACATTCACACACCCTTTCTGAGTCTGAAATATCTACTTCCATTTCCATTCATATGATTCCTATTCAATCGGGCAAGGCTATCCTGTGAGCGCAGCTCAAGCCTTCTCTCCCATCACCACCACCAAACTGGGTTGGGTGGGTATGTGGCTTAGGGCATCAGGCAGTCCAGCCTTCTGCGGGGGATCTGACTGGCTTTGTCTGCTAAGGAAGACTGATGATTCTTGACACCTTGTGTCAATGCATCCTGTCTGTCAGATGTACAGTGTAATCCCATGGAGAGGGATGAGCTGGACTCTTGGGGGCTTACAGCTGAAATGCCACAGACTTTCTCTGACTTAAAACTCTTTTGAAAAAGCTAAGTCAGTGAAGTGGTTTAAGACAACATTATATGAATTTAGGTCGGGAATAAGTGTTCACAGAAATGTTTACGTTGTATGAAGTAAATAGAAAATAAAATTGTTCTGGATTTTTAGCTACTGCAATTTCTTACATAGAAAAGACCTTGAATAAAAGAAAAAAAAAAAATTACTAAGTGTGTAGAATAACAAAGCCGAGAAAGGGGAATAACATTGAAGTTGACTAAGGCCACACCTGGTCTGTCTTGCTTTTTCATAACTGTATATTCTGCAAAGTAAGCATGTTACTCAGGCTGATACCTCTCTATCTAACACAATAACTTATGTTGCTTAGAAAGCAACTAAATTATACCATTTGTTCTCAGTACGACTTGAATGCTTTATATTTATATACATTTTACAGAATGGTGGACAAGAAGGCAGGAGTGTTGTGAAGATAACCTTCAAATATATTGTTACTGTTTTGGATGTTATTTGAAATTTAAAAAAGATAATCCTGGTTTTCTTTCAGCAGTACTTCATTAAGATTACATTCAGTAGAATTTTAAAACATTTGCTTTTTATCTGATCTGAGAAAAGAAAGATTCAGCTTATGTCTTGAAGTAATATTTCCTCACATAAGGAGTTTAACTTAAAAGAAAATCTTCTAGTCATCCTTTTATTAATTGTGGCTTCCCAGGGAAGTTGTTGAGTCACCATCCCTGAAGGTATTTAAGATGTGTGTAGATGAGATGCTGAAGGACATGATTTGGAGATTTAGTAGCATTAGGTTAATGTTTGGACTTGATGATCTTAATGGTCTTTTCCAACTTAAAGGTTGTATGATTCTATGATCAGTTTTAATATTGTCTTTTTACTTCAGAATGTGATGACATGATCCCTGTAAATAATTTAAGAATTCGGACCTTAAGCTGTGATTTATTAAATAACTAATTCAATATTATATTTTACTGCTAATTATGTTTGGATGTGTTGTATTATTGTTAACCTTAAAAATGTAAACACAGAAATTTTTTATATTAACATACTTTGATGTTGAAAATAATTTGTAGCTAATTAGTGATTTTTATCTGATGTTCAAAGAAGGTTCTCATAATCCATTTCAAATGTGTATTTGAGATTAGCTTCATACTGAAAAAAAAGCTTCTCCATACATGTCCAGCTTTTTTTCTGTCACAAATACTCAGAAAATACAGTTCCGCAGTAGCCTCATAAATTTTTTATTATCTCTGAAATATTTGAAAACTACTGTCTATATATTGTCTTTGTCCTCTGGGGACATGAATTCTTAAATTTCCCTATCAACTGTTTGCAAGAAGTTTTGGGACATGCCTTTTGCTAGGTGCAACTTCCAGTTTAATGGCATTCCATGATAGAGCACATAACCAGAAGAGCTAGTTTTACCTACAGTGTGTAAAAAGCAATTACTTATATTTTCACTCCCTGTTCTTTGGCAGAATTTGCACTAAAACATGAAGGCTTTTCATCGTTTTAACGTGATTCATAGGACAAAAAATGCTATTCTCCTAGCCTTTACTATGGTGTACAGAATTTCCAAACCTGTTTTCTGTATGTCTACATAGTATATTTTTCAGTAGATAGATAGCAAAATTAGAAGGAAAATAAAAGTGATCTTGAAGGAACGGTAACAGAATTGCATAGAAACTAAACTCTCAGCTGTGTATGTCAACAATACTGCAGGTACAACATGAATAAAACAGTGAACTATCTGTATTTAAGATGTTAACAGCATTTTCCACTCAAATATTTCAGAAAGTTTGATAACTTTCTAAATTATTCTGCAAGTACTGTTAGCTAGCACAACTTGTAAATCAGTCAGCAGCTTTTGCAAATATTTTCATCAGTTGTGAGAAAGGTATTCTCAGTGCTTGATAACTGAGATGAGGCTGAGTGGCATGTAATTGCTTCTTTGTCACCTGAAGTAATTTAGCTGTAATAACAGCCTCCAGCATAAAATCAGCACATTTGTTAGCAGTGCAGAAACTTCCTTCTCCTTATCTATTTTCCTAAATGAAGAATGGAATTCATACACATCGAATAGGACTATAGGTAAATAAAACCAAAATATATTAAACAAGATAGTTTTCTGTTAGACGAGTATAGCATCTATATCTCTACTATACAACAGTAGTTTGGCCATTTGAGATAAATTGTCTAAACTGGAATTAAATGTTGTAATCTATGGAGTGTTGCGATATAGATTAATATATTATGGAAAAACTGTACTCACTGGAGTCTTAAAATAATGGGTATTAGTGCCATGATATCAGAAACTAAATTCAGTTTCTGATGTTACTGTTGAGAATTTCTTAGCTATACATTATAGCAGTTATTTACTTTTTATCTAAATGAAGATGCAAACTTATCTTTTTCTACATCTTTTCTCATATTGTCGTAATCAATATTCTTCTTGTCAGAGTTGGAATGGAAGAACACCTTTGACTTCTTTCTCACCTTTTCTGCACACCATCAGGTTTTGTCACTACTCCTCAGACCAGCTAAAGTTCCAAAATTCATCTCATATCCCAGATTCCTCTAGCCTTCATTATTTCATCATCCTCTCAGGACTCCCCAAGTGTTGTGTCATTTCATATAACTCAGTCTAAACATGGCCACAGGATTAATCTTTTGATCAGCTATCATTTTGCTTTTGAATTCTTCAAAGGGTTCACCTTTCCAAATGCATGCTACTGCTTGTTCTTTTCTTGGGAAATGCTCCTCAGTTGACAGCTGCCCTCTGTGTCTTTGCTCTTTTATCTGATTTCTTACCATAACACCAGGATTTCCAGCCTGAATTTATGATACTGATATAAACTGTTGCAACTGTCACTACATATTTTCTATTTCATCCCGTAAGCACTATTTTCTTGAGAATGAATACAAGATATTCTATATTGCATTAGATACTGACATCTAGGGAACTGAATTTCACCCTAAAGGTTCAGTTTGAAAGCACAAATCTGTAGTCTGAAGCCTACATGTAGTTGACTCACTTTCCAGATGAATGTCACACCCAATTACCTATCACAAAAAGAAAAGAAAATTGAGGGAGATGGATAAGAACAGTTTACAAGGAATTGTAGTTATACTTATTACAGAGATGTCTTAAAATTATGGTACTATCCAGTTCAGTAAGAGAGTTTTGGTGCCTTAGATTCAAGATGAAAACAGAGACATCTTCACAGAAAGGCAGTAAGTAGCTCACAAATCCTCGATATCGTGAGTAAATGAAGATGATCCTATTCCATTATTTCCCTTAGAAGCGCATTTGATTTATTTTAATCTTTGATTATCTATTATGAGTATACAACAACTCAAAGGGGGTGAAAGAATCTGTTTCAAGTTTTTCTTGTACATGCTGCATCTTACCCGTGGCTTGTGGCCAGATGATTTACTTCTAGAGAAAACTGTTTGCACTACTCTTCACTTGCCTATGCAGAAGAAAACCGATTGCAATGCATTTCTATGTATCCTCCTCAAAAGAGACCTACCATAATCAGGGACTTAACTGTGGAAATGGATCTGAACTAGAAAACCTCAGGAAACCAAAATATCATCATTAGATTGGAAACGTTGCACATAGTGCTGTTACCTTATCAGCACTTCAAAGAAAATTTTAAAAATTACAATAATTTGGAAAAGGACTTATATTTTGGCCAGTCCTGTCTGTCTGTATTCCTCACTGGTGCCACAACACACTCTAAGCAGCACTCATCAGATGCTGCTAGAAGATAACTTTTTAGATTACTGAGTTAGCAGAACACTCCCTGGTCTCTATTTGTGTCTCCCTCCCATCCAGATACTTTGAAGTCTTGTGGAAAATGCAGAGCATGTTTAAAAGCAGGGAAAAAAAAAATAATAATAAAAGCCACTCTGTCATAAGTTTATGTGTGGAAGAGAACCTTGGTGCTAGTGTGGGCTTCTCTAATGAAGATCTTTCTTATCCAGCATATTCACAAAATATAGGTTTTGAGAACTGACTGTCTTCGTTCATGCAATTGTATAAGAGGGCATGCATGTATGCTGTGGGTTAAGAGACCCAATATTTTCCGCAGTCCAAGGAACTCAGATGAATTTCAGCATTTGTTTTGGTTTTATCCTCTTCTGTGAGGTTCACAGAAAGCCCAGCATGCTTTGTATACTGCTGACCTGTGATAAGTACTGAACATATGATTTATTGTTGTATTCCTGTGGCTGGAAACAGCTTTGCCTGTTACAAATCAAAGAAATCAATATTGTAAATCACAAATCTATTTTCCACTGTACTTCTTACCTTTACTCTTAACCATTTTATACCTTCCCGTCTGTATTTTGCCTCATTAAATAGTCTTCAGTCTTCAGTGACTTGGCCATCCCCCTCCTTTGTATTACACAGAGAAAGAGAAATATCTGGTATCATAGTACTGACAACTTTCTGTAGAACATAGGCTGAACTCTACTGTTGCACATTACTGTTTGTAAATTAGTGCTGCCCTGATTTTCATATGCAATGATACTTTGCCATTCTTTTCCAAAGGAGACAGTGAGTGAAATGAAAGAAAATGATTGACACAACTGAACAAAAATTGCCTGGATATAGTAATTTTGTATAATGGAAAAAAAGCTCCAGGATTATGCATACTCTCAGTAGGAAAGCTGTCTATTTTTCTGATTGTCATGTTTCCAACATTGCCTGTCAAAATGGACTGTCTTGTAAACAATGAAGCAGAAAAACCTACAACACACTGATGTCTATCAGTATCCCTGTGTACGTCGTAAGTGCACTTTGGCCAGTGGGGTCAGTATTTAGACTGTGAAAATCCCATAGGCCTTTTTCATTATAAATACATCTCTATGATTTGAACATCTCAGCACATTTGTCCTTTTTTTTTTTAATCTAAAATTTCAGGAGAAACATGTTCTGTTCGCATGGATGAGTGCCTAGACAGACCCTGTTGGAACAGAGGAACCTGTGAAGAGGACATAAATGGCTTTAAATGCTATTGCCCCTTTGGTAAGCATTTATTGATTTTTTTACAACTACTATTTTGGTGTCGTGTGCAAGTTCTGGTTTTGTTGCTCAGGTGCTATAAAATCTTGTATGGTGAAAACAATTTCCTGACATTTTGAAAAGTACAGAGCTAGTTATTTAGACCAATAAAAAGAAAAATTTTCTCAGAGAATGTCCATGACAATTTGCCTATGAATAACTTTTATAAATAATTGATTGCTTAGATTAAACCTATCTGTAGTCAGAACATCTTGGTAAAGGAATATGACAGAACTGGAGATTACCAATTATTTAGTGTCCGTATAGACACTTTATAGCAACATATTCCTTTAATAAGTGTAGGCTTTATGCAGCAAAACATGTTCAAATTGAGCAAACATCCAAAATCTGTTCTGCTAGCTACATTACTCTCACCCAAAACAATTGAACACTGCTCTAAAGTATGTATGACTTCAATCTGGTTGCCCAAGCATGTGCACTTTGTGCCATCTGAAGTACCTTTAAGCATCCAGGATATTGTATAAGGCTGGAAGATATGAGAAAAGGTATAAGGAACATCCAAAATGGAACAGGCCAGGTGGCAGCTGAACTAAGCATACAAGTGTAAAAAGACCCAGCAAACTAAAAAAGGAGAAAGAAATATTTTGGGATTTTGCATGTCATTGCATGTTGATTAAGAAAACATAGAAAAGGGTGAATTTGAAATTCCTGACCTTAGAAATCCTTCGACAAAGATTTGCAGCTTCTCTCCATTTTTTATAATCATTGTGTGCAAAGGTGGTTGGGGTAGAAGTTTAAAAACTGGTAAATTAATTCATAAATGTGCATAAGAAATTACTGATAAATTCTAAAAATATGTTTGGTTTTGACATGGCATTTATAAGCTCATTGTTACTATGGAAAATAAGATCAGAAAAACTGATTTGATACAGTCATGGTCTAAGGTGGCTTACAGTACTGGGGTGTTTAAAAAAGAAAATGATAGTGAACAGTAAAACCTGGAAATGTCAGAGTACTGACACACAAGCCTCCAGCCATCCTTCTCAAGCAAAGCCTGATTTTAATAGGACTTTACTGTACTTAACATCAAGAGGTCCTTAAATGCTTTAAGAGTGGTGTCCTGAGCTGGGAACTGAGGGCAATGCTTTCATGTTTGTTGTTTCATTGGGACAAAGGTAGGCATGTGTTTAATCGTTTTACTCAATAAGGGCTGTAGCTAAACATTAACACTAAACATCATCTCCTTTATCCTTCTGAGATGAGATTCTAACATTCAATGCGCTGCTTTGTTAACCCATGTTTAAGTACTACTGATGTTTGCTAAGACTCTTACATACAGTTGATTTTAGACATAAGCATCCTTCACCTCCTTCCACAGATCTGAAAAAAAGATCTCTTTGAGACAGCAGAATATGTCAGTGGTAGGATAGAAAATTGCTATGACGTGATCTTAGTAGGTTGTGCTTCTTTCTTTACAGAGAAGTCAGCTACCCTGTAGACAGACCTTATCCAATTAATTTTTGTTATCATTCCATCTGTGTGCTCGTGTATAGTTTGAATGTCTCTAACTATTAATTCCTTTTTGTTGTGCCTCTGAGGTTAATCCAGGTATTCACCTGGAACAATGAGGTTTATGTAATGGACACATATACACTAGAAACTGAGTTTCATCCTACTGACTCTGCTAAAATGCTGTTCAAGGCAGTGATTCTTCATCATTAGTCAAAGGATCAAGTAACTCACAGTGAACCAGAGGTTATCTGTGGAACTGATCAGTTATTTTTTAAAAGAGTTAAGACTTTCTGAATTACTATTTCCAGCTACCTTATTAATATAATAGCATGCTGAAACAGAGAGGGGAAAATTGTGTAGTGATGTGCATACCTAACAATGAGCTGAAAAGAGGAGAATTTTAATTTAAATGTGATACAGATTCCCTTTGCATAAATTAATTAATGTTCCAGTTCATATTCTCTAGGTGAAGCTGTAGATAAACATATGTAACCATCTAACAATATTGCAATGATTAAATAGATAATGTCTGTAAATTCCCTGAAAACAAAAGTCACTATGTTACAGAACATTTTTACTGTAAGCTTGGCTCTAAAAAAAGCATCATTTTAAAAGGTAAAACAGCTAACTCAAGATAATTATTCAGTGAAAAATAACAATTTATGCCTCCATACTTTCACAGACAACCAGTGTCATATTGAATTTCTGAAAAAAATAAAAAAGGTTTTTCTTATCTGTAGTTGCTAGGTTTTAGCAAGTCAGTATTAGTAAATAAATAAATAAAAAGAACATTGAATAAATCATGCAGTCAATGACAAAGCACAGAGGCACAAAGAATTTGGATATGCCCTAATGATCAAACATTTGTAAATGAAAATACTTGCATCTGCAACTGTCTTTTTGACTAGACCACCAATAACTTGGTTTTCAGTGCCTGTTATTCTTTGTAATACATTTTTATTCATTAGGTAGGTAACTGTTATCTTTGCAATTTTCTGTTTTGCCTGCTGTTGTCTGAGACAGTCTCTGGCTGCATTTTATTTTTAGGTGAATGGTGAAGTCTTCCAAAATTAGACTTTTCAATATTATCAAATATGCTACAAATAATGAACCTACAGAGCTTTTTTCTATATGTAGTGGATGTTCCAAGTCTATTTTTATTAAAATTAATATTTTACAAGGAACTATAACTCTATTTACTAGATACAGCTTAAGATACCTTTGCTGTACAATAAATATCTGTAGCATTTCTGCCACATCAAAAGTGAGCAAAACTATTTTTTAACTGCAACTAAAATATTTCAAGGCAGTAGTAGTTAGGAGTCATAGACATTACAATATAATTAGGATTTTTGTTCAATGTATACCATAACAGTAATGCCATTTATTTGTGGATATGAGAAAATAAATTAAATTGATGTACAATTTGGAAGGAAAATTATTAATTTCCTTTAAGTTTTCCTTTCAGAAAGTTTTGACGTTAGGCTAAGAGAAATCTGGAAGGAATTCTGAAGATATTTGTATTAGCAGTGCATCGAGACATCTTCATGAATGATTTTGGCATGACTTAATAGTGAGGAGATGCTGCATAAATAGTAAACCTATAGGTTTTGAAAGGAGAGAGTTTTTTGTATCTTTTATCCTATACATTATATTTTTTTAATGCAAAGTGGATTTAATATTAGGAATTTTTATTATTAGGACATATATATAATTTCAAAACCTCATGTGGTTGCACATGATATATAATGCTGTATCTGAAAATGTGTAACTGTCCCAATAAGATTGCAAACATATGGTGAAAGGCTGGATTCTTCACTGCACTGTGTGGTGTAGATATTTAGCTGGATCTGAAGAAACCAAGATAATTAACGAGATTAATAAAAAAGGTTCATTAACCCAACAGGAAAGCTATGCTAACCATTACAGTGCTTCTAATACTTAAATAGGATATTTCAGATACTGTGTCTGTATAAAGTACTATATTTAAGAAGTGCAGAGCTACCAGCATATTGCCATTGGCTAGATTTAAGAGAATTCTATTGTCAGAGAAGATTTATAGACTGATCAAACAGCTTTTGATTGAGAATTGTGGTCTTCCATTTTTATTTTATTTATAGAAGAGTTTGAAGTGGGAAATGCAAATAGAATAAAAAATGTGACCTCTGCTTTACCCCTGCAATCCTCAACAGATGAAGCTCCTGTCTGCTGTGTTTATATCTGTATGAATGTTTAGGCAGTCTCTATTTTTAGAAATTTTCATAAATGCAAATGTGAAGACCTCAGTATGTTCTCCATTGCAAATTCTGAAAATACACTCATAGAATCATAGAATCATTTAGGCTGGAAGAGACTATTAAGATAATCAAGTCTGACCATTAACATAAAACTGCTAATACTACCACAAAAACACGTCTTTTAAATAACTTCAGGGATGGTGACTCAATCACTTCCTTGTACAGCCTGTTTCAAGGCCTGACAAAGCTTTCACTGAAAGTTTTCCTAATATCCAAACTAAACCTCCCCTGGTAATGCCTGAGGCCATTTCCTCTTGTCCCATCACTTCTCACTTGGGAGAAAAGACCAACATCCACCTCTCCACAACCTCCTTTCAAGTAGTTGTAGAGATCGATGAGGTCTCCTCTGAGCCTCCTCTTCTCCAGGCTAAATAACCCCAATTCCTTCAGCTGCTTCTCACAGGACTTGTCCTCCAGACCATCTTTGTTGGCCTTTTCTGGACACGCTCCAGCACCTCCATGACTTTCTTGGAGTGAGGGGCCCAAAACTGAACACAGTATTCAAGGTCTGGCCTCACCAGAGCCTAATACAGAGAGACAATCATTTCCCTCATCCTGCTAGCCACATTATTTTTCATACAAGCCATGATTTCAAGACAATACTGGCCACCTGGCCACATTGCTGGCTCGTATTTAGCCACCTATTGGCCAACACCCCCAGGTCATTTTCTGCCGGTCATCTTTCCAGCCATTGTCTCCAAGCTTGTAGCATTGCATGGGGTTGTTGTTGACCCAAGTGCAGGACCTGTCACTTGGCCTTTTTGAACCTCATACAATTAGCCTCTGCCCATCAGTCCCACCTCTCCAGATCCCTCTGTAGAGCCTTCATATCCTCAAGCAGATCAACACTCCCACGCAACTTGGTGTCATCTGGAAACTTACTGTGGGTGAATTCGATCCCGTCATCCAGATCATTAAGATATTAAAGAGAACTGGCCCCAGTACTGAGCCCTGGGAAAAAACACTTTTGACCAGTAAAGTAGTTGGGTTTTTTTCATCACAATAGTCACTCTGTTAATAGAAAAGAAGGCACACTAACAATGCACGCTTCTGTAATTAGTATACGGAAAATACTGAACACATACTGTTGGATGCAGCCAAAATGAGAATTTTCTTACAATACTGATGTACATTAAATATGTTTATATTATGTTTCAAAAGACAGAAGTATTTGAATTTGGCACAAAACTCATACTTTTCTGTAAGAGTACATTTTTTTTTAATTTTGAGAAAAAATATACATGTATGAAAGTTTTTACTTAAGCAAGTGAAATATATTTCCTATTATACTACTGTCTCATTTTTAATTACTCTATAGATTATTAATGAAAAACTTATTTTCATCAGTCATACAAATGTGTGATCTTGATGCCATTCAAAATTGCAAGCGTTTTCTTAATTTCTTTCATTTCTAAATAAAGCATAAATTAATAGGAAACTCCAATAGGAACCTTCCAAAAGGTAATCAAATTTTACTGGAATGTTTGTACAATATGTGATCATTAAAACAACAGTGAATAATGCCAGAGTAATTTATCTAAAACAAAATAATTATTTTTAATAGCCTTAGAATAGTAAGATTCACATCACAAAAATTTCAATATATTGTGGAAAATAATTTATCACATAAAAATATATAAGTAAATAAGATACATTGATAGCTTTAGAGCATCACAGTAGTGAGTAACTTACAATTGTTTAAATATGCTTCTTATTTTTGAAGATTCAGTTTGCCCTCAGTATGGCAAAAATTTCCTCTTACTGAAATGTTCTGGGATTTGCATGCCAAGGTTTGAGGGGGGGGGGCTACAGGGGCAGCTTCTGTGAGAAGCTGCCAGAATTTTCCCCCATGTCTGACAGAGCCAATGCCAGCCACCTCCAAGGTGGACCCACCTCCAGTAAAGGTCAAGCCAATCAGCAACATTGGTAGCACCTCTGTGATAACATTCAAGAAAGGGGGGTAAAGACCTGCACAACACCAGCATCAGTCAGATGAGAGGAGTGAGATTATGTGAGAGAAACCACTTATCAGACACTGAAGTGAGTGATAAAGGAAGAGAAGGAGGCATTCCAGGTCCAGGCTGTCCCCATGCAGCCATAGAGGTCCACAGTGGAGCAGAGATCCACCTACAACACGTGGAGGATCCCACGCTGGTGCAGGTGGATGCTCAAAGGAGGCTGTGACACTGTGGGAAGCCCATGCAGGACCAGGCTCCTGGCAGGACCTGCAACCCCATGGACAGAAGACCACAGGCTGGAGCAGGTTTTCTGGCAGGGCTTGTGAACCCATGGGGGACCCACGCTGGAGCAGGCTGCTCCTGAAGGACTATACCCCATGGAAAGGACCCACGCTGGAACAGTTCATGAAGAACTCAGCCTGTGGGAAGGACTGAAAGGCACATAACTGACTGTCCTAAAGGACAGTATTTGAACCTATGTTGTGCTCCAAGATTTGTCAAGATTAATGCGTCCACAAAACATTCGAGCTAACAGTGAATTGGCTCTTTAACAAGAAAAAAAATATCAAAGAAGGGTGTTAGATCTGCTCTTGTTCCAAAAAATAACGTGCATACTTTCAAAACCAATGGATTCATTGCCTGTATATTTTACTGCTTTGTACCTTCGTTCTCCTTCTTCTATGTGGCTCAGTTGTCAGATTGTTGTTATTTGTCTCTCATGTTTTTTGTCATTTTGACAATTTATATTGCTCATTGAAACTTTTTTTTTTTTGCTTGTAAGTTTGTTTTGTATTCATTGCTTCAGGTTGCTTTCTGAAGATGTGCCACTTGTGGCCTTTTCCATTCTCACTTCTTTTATTTGATGATAATTAATATTTAGAAACTCCTATTTGTTGCAGGTACACTCATACAAACTAATTAAACTTCTGTTTCTTGCAGGCAGGCTAGCTAGCAAGATCTATTTTTTTTTACCTTGTCACCTGAATACATGTGTTCCTTCTCTGATTATCCTGGTACTTGTTTTGTTTACTTAAAAACTTTTTTATCTTATTTTTATACATGAGTTTTTAGTTGATATTTTCTGTTTATGTGTTACATTCGTATAGAATAAATAATTTAAGCCTTCCAAATTTGGGGGGACTGTTTATACATGTTTTCTTCCTCCTTTAATTCACTCTAGGTAAAACATTATCTAGAATGTCATGATAGCCTTTAATGGAGAGAGTGACTAACTCTTTTACTCACTTTTCTCTTTTAATATTTTAGCTAAAAGTTCTTAACATAATGTCTTGGTTTGAGGAAAATAAAATCATTAATGACTTGAAGAAGATTAATTTATTAAAATAACATAAAGATTAAAAAATAGCTAAATAAAATTATAGAAAAAAACCCAACAAAAACAAAAGCCCCACAACAGTTTCCATGACAACCTCCCATCTTGGAGTTTTGAAAACAGTTTCTGCATTACTCTCTTGTATAAATATTATCATTCATAATCCATTGTATGTTATTTCAATTTTATCCATGTTAAAAAAATCATTAAATACGTGATAGAAGTTATTTCTTTATTTGTATTATATTATTATATGTATTATCTTGGGGACAATTATGCATTGTGTTTTACGTATGTGTTTTCATTTTACAGTAGCATAGGCACTAATCTGATCCAGGAAGTAGAATAGATTTTGTCTGTGGATTTTTTTTTAAGTGCAATCATCATTGTTGTGAACAAAATAGGAAATAGTTAGATATATTAAGTATTGCTGTCCCTATTTTATAGTTTTAGAGACAAATTGAATACAGATTGGTTGAATATTTTGCTAGAGCTACCAGTCTCTTGTACCAGAGCTTAAATTGAGAGCTTAAATTTAGAAAACTAAGTTTTAGATATTTGAAGATAGATGAGATGATTTGAGATGAATCCCAATAGATGTGATTTTCTCTGTGACTAGAGACACTGCAGTAAAAGTAGACAGAGGTTTCCTTAGCCTTACACTGCTCGCTTTCTTCCATCTTTACAACTGGATTTTGGAGATAGGTTGGTTTGGTTTTCTTTTTTGATTCATGCAGTTTTCTGTTACTGTCATTATACCTTTAAAGTTTTGAAAAGGGTTCATTTACTTTAATAAAGCACAATTTTTTTGCCTTAATCCAGTGGCTGGATCTGAAAAGGACAAGTGGAAAATGTGTATGTATTATAACTAAATGTGAATCATCATAGAAATAACATGAAGGAAGTTATGTGCAGCAGGATGATAAGGGCAGAATTGCACTTCCTATATGACAGTGAAAATAACCTGTAATAAAGCACCATTTAAAAGTTTGGTAAAATGAAACCTCTCAAAAGGAACCACACAAGTTTGTTAAGTTCAACACAATTGTCAGTCCTTTTTAAAGAATACTTTGACTGAAATAGTAAAGCTACTACCTGAATTGTCCAAGTACACTGAGAATGTTTGAGGCAAACTGCACACAATCTGCATATGTTATGCCTCTCACAACTGAAAATTAAATATGAAACTAATTAATAGCATGGTTTTGTTACAGGCAAATTACAGACTAGGCTACCCAAAATATTCATCAGTTGTTGCATCCAGCCTTAATAGGCAGTGATCAAAGTCAGGTACTCAAGTGAAACAAAACCACTAAGGCTTTAGACTGGATTCACACAGTTCACCTCAATGAAAATAATATGAAATATTAGCAATAAAATAACAGCTGTCAGTGATCAATTTGGCATAGCTGTGTCCTAAGAAAAGGACTCTGGGACAACTCCATGATGTTCACTACAGCTCATGAGAGCCCACCTGGAGTACTGCGTCCAACTCTGGAGCCCCCAAAATAAGAAAGATATTCACTGGTTAGACTGAGTTTAGAGGGCCACGAATTTGGTCAGAGTGCTGGAGTACTTCTCCTGTGAAAAAAGGCTGAGACAACTAGTGTTGTTCAGCCTGGAGAAAAGAAGGCTAGGAAGAGACCTTATAGCAGACTACCAGTACCTGAAGAGCTTATAAGAATGCTGGAGGGTATCTTTTTACAAGTTTATGTAGTGATAGGACCAGGGTTAATGGGTTTAACTGACAACCAGTTAAGCCAACTACCCTTTATTATGTATTTTCAATAGCCTGTACATCTTAGACAAACTGTTCATTTAAGCATCAACTGCCTGGGTATTTTTTAATTTTGTTTCAAACTGTCTATTTTAAAGACATCGTATATTACTGATATTTTTCCTAAATAAGTTTTAATGTAGTCTTAATATATTCTTGGTTGCATATACAGTTTCACTTTAGGAGTTGTATATTTCTTACAACTAAAAAATTCAAGTTACATATTAATAATATAAACGTGTGTATAAACACAAAATCATTTGCAAAATATACAATTAATATTTCTTTACTTATTATTAATATCTCTTTATGACTGTTAATGTAAGCAAACTTGCTTGTGGAAACTTATTTGATTTCACAAGAAAAACATAGGTTCAGGAAAAAAAGTCTGTATGTATTTTCCTAGGAAATTATTTAAAAAGTAAACATGCTGACTAGTATCTTTTCTATAGGTGATAAATTTTACTCATTGGAAACAATGTTATGAGATGTTACTTTCAATAAATTCTACATCTACTTAGTTACCCTGCCCATAGTTTTCTTCTATCTTCCTTTATATATTTTAAAAATAAAATTTAAAATATTATTATAATTTAATATAATATAATAATATTTATATTTTAATATAAAAGTAATTATATAATATGAGACTTGCTCAAGTCTCATTACTAAACCATGCTGCACTTCATGGGAATATGTCCTCACTCTGCAACATTTCTCTGCCTTCATTATTACAGTGTTTATATTCCTGTATGACAATAGAGCACTGCCATATATTTTGACTTTTTAACTTTCTATGACTTGGAACTAGTAACAGGATCGGGAGAAGATACTTCATATCCTTGCAGACCAACTCTGAATGATAAATTCATCGTTGTTGGACACTTTCACACGATGAAAAAAAAAAAATTATTGCAGTTAGGAGTGCAGAAGGTCCGTTTGGACTTCTCTTCTTGTTGTCATAACTAGGCATGGTTATTCTCTCCAGCTTATTTGAGATAAACTGTGAGCTGGCTAGATAGGAAATTGGCTATTTAGATATTCTTTCTACTTCCCAAACAGGAATCCAGTGCACAGCCCATCTGCAAGTAGTCCCTGAGAGGACTCAGCAGCTTGCTTCCTCAAGATTGTAACTGTCTGTGTCAGCTGAACTTCCAGAGAATAAAAAGCATGATTCTTAGAGCTGGATGGGGAGTCTGTATATCAACCAACAGAGAAAAAGAGCACAGTAGAGTTTGCATATAATCCCAGCGAATTATTCAGCTTTGCTAACTGGAATTCAGCTAAAATGTACTGTTCTTTGGACTTCTTGGTACAAACTTACTTTTTTCAAGGAAGTCCGTTTAACTTCTTTCTTATGGAATTAATTTTCCTGTCATCCAAAAAAAAACCCTTTACATTGTTTTCCATCTCTTTGGGCTTTGGAGTTAATGTTTTTCATAACCCCTCATATGGTGCAGTGTTGTGGATTTGTGACCAAAAGAGTGTTGGTAACATACCACCGTTTCAGTTACTGTTAATCACTGCTTGCACAGCATCAAGGCCTTTTCTGTTTCTCACACAGCTCTGCTGGTGAGTAGGCTGTGGGTCTGCAATAAGAATTTGGCAGAGGACATACCTAGGACAATTGACCCCATATATGCAACAGGATACTCTATATCACATGAAGATGTGTTCAGCAATAAAAGTTGCAGGGAAGAAGGAGGAAGGAGGGGACATTCTGGTTTCTGACATTCATATTCCCAAATACCCATTACATTTGATGAAACCCTGCTTTCCTGCACATGGCTAAATACCTGCCTCCTGACTGGATGTAGTGAATGAATTCCTTATTTTGCTTTGCTTGCACAGAATCATAGAATCTTTAAGGTTGGAAAAGATCTTTAAGATCAAGTCCAACTGTTAACCTGGCACTGCCAAGTCCAACACTAAACCATGTCCCTAAGCATCTCACCCACATTCCTCTTAAGTACCCCCAGGGATGGTGACTCAATCAGCTGCCTGGTCAGTCTGTTTCACTGCCTGACAACTTTTTCACTTTCCTTTTCTCTCAGACATGAAACACAATATATATGAAAAAGAAAAATTTAACAAGATTTTCTGTTCAATAAACTAAAATGATGTTGGGTCTTACACATTTACATAAAAATCCAGCTGACAACAATGAAAATGGCATCTCTGCTCTTTAAATTCAGAAGCATTTTTTTTCTTTTTTGATTTTCGGTATGGATCCAATACAATTTTTCTTTTGGGGTCTGGGGAGAGAGAAGCTCATACTTGTTCAGTAGCTGAGTATAGAAGACCAAATGGAGGTGTCTTGTTACAATACTTGAAAGAACATGACATCTGTAATGGCCAATACTTAACATAATTCTAACAAATCTAGCATAGTAGCAAATCTTCTGTTTTTCAGTGGTATCCAGTTCAAAATCTGTTGTGTCTTTTTCCTAGTAAATGAGATATAATTTATGAATTACATTTATTGCTGTCTTTGAGATTAAAACAAAAAAAATTAAAAAAAAATTAAGCATGGCCTAGCTTAGGCAGATGGGTCTTAAGGATTGCTTCAAAACTTTTTTTTAATCTCCAGCCTTTATATGCCTGAATTTTCTTCTCTAATGTTTATGTAAGAGTTTGTGCAAATCTTCCTGAATTTAATTAAGATTAAACACACCATCTCTCACTTCCTCATCCTTTCTCATAAGTTTTAATACTGTATAAAATCCAGTGCAACAGTACTTCAATTAAATTAACTTTAATTTAACTGTTTCTCTTTTATATCTCTAGGTACAGAAAACCCCCTTCTCACCCAATACCTATTTTTTTAATGAAATCTTGGAATACAGCTCGTTAGGGATATAAAAGCAAATAACTGCTACAAATATCCACTTTTTCTTGATAGATTAATTCTAGGGGTAGCAATCCCCTTAGTAAATGTCCAAAGTGTTACTATGAATAATTCAAATTAAATTGACACGAAAAATATTATAGTAATACATTACAGTAGTCATGTTCATTCAGCATTTACATATATGCTAGTGATGGCTTCTTCTAATATTTTGGGGTTGGATTTTCTTCTCATTACCAACAGCTCTTTTCTAAGACCTACAGTCATGGTCAAAAAAAAAAAAAAAAAAGAAGAAGGAAAAGGAAAAGCATAAATACGTAATACAACTACAACCCCTTAACTACCACAAATAAAAGGAGATTTGGGAATTTGTGGGGAACAGGAGCCTTTCTTTGGAATCTCTGAGCTTCATTCTGAGAGCTTAGTTCTTTACACACAAACATTCCTGAAGTCACCCAGGAACTGAAGGTGTCTGTCTGAAAGTGAAATTATATTCTGGTCTCTTCAATTAGATTGTACATTCATAATTTGTGCCAGAATTTATCTTGGCAAAATATGGAAGTATAAACTGCTCTTGCTGTAACTGACACTTTATTTGGGGAAGGTATTATGGATAAATTCTTTAATGCTTGTCCTTGTTTTATATTATAACTTTTAGAATTTCCCATTAATGGAAGCTTATTCTTCAAAATACATCAGTTTTTCTCATTCTTATGCTTATGTTATACTTCATTTCATTCCATGAGATTTTTTAATTCCTTCTTCAAAAACATCCTAATCACATGCCTTTGCATACTCAGTTATCTTAGTTTGTCACATACATTAGTCACTTGTTAGCAAAAGCAGTTCTTGTATTTCAGAAGTTTTCTTTGTGGAAAAAGGCATGCATAGATTTCATAAGCAATTTTTTTTGGCTCATATATAACCCAATCAAAAAACAAAACTCTAACAAAAGACTTGCTTATTCCTTCCTTCCTCCTTTCTGCTTGGGGTCAAAACTTTTATGATACAGTATCTACATTCTTAAGTATTAGTTAAAGGATTATTACTTAGCTCTTAGTTAAAGGATTAAAGACATGACTTGGTGAGGACTGAGGCAGAATTTTAATCCTTCGTGCTGTAACTTCCACCGAAGGTTTGTTCATCTAGCTCTTTTGAGCTAGCCCTGCAATTTCTAGCTGCACATAAAGCCTGAGAAGAAGAAACTTGCCAGCAACTGGTTTGACTGTTTTACTTGGGATAGAAAATTACTTAGGAGTCCAGTCAATGTATTAAAAACACACCTTAAAATCATATCATGTAAATGGAAAGAAGTTAAAACTGTTATGACTCATTTCACATAATGTTTTAAATGTCAACCAAGTGATGATTCACAATCCAGAAATGACTTTGTTTTTTCACCACTAGTGTAAAAGTAATTAGGAAGACTAGATCAGCTGTATGATGCAAATCTGCAGTGTAAATATTTATGGTTAGAAACACAAATCCCATTCTTGGTAGTTAATTATCCAAATTTTGGTCTTCTCTCTCACATCTCTGAGTTAGTTGTCCTTTTTTTTTAAAAAAAAAAAACCACAGATTGTAAACGTATATTTATGAAATAGCTTTCTCTTCCCATCCTTTTTGCCTGGAACCAAACAACATAGGTAAGAAAGAGAAACATGGGACAAATAACATCCTGTATCACTGAGAGCTGAAAGACTGGTAGCATTATTTGAATACTTGGGTATTATGACATCATTATCATAGACTGCAATTTTTTGACATTTAAGATAACATTAGCCACATGTAGGCCAAAATCTCTCATGAATTCTCTGTTGTGTTAGAAGAAGAGAGCTAATGGTAAAGGTTTTCAGTCAGCAAAAGCATCAGAACTCAACTTTCACTTTCATGGAATATAAAGTCTTTTAGACTTCTGACTCTTTTGAATTTCAAATTAATCAGTGAATTTAATAGGCTTTATTCATGCATATATGCAAAAAGCATCATTATACTTCATAAAGGAAGACATTGAGTTGCTGGAGTATGTCCAAAGAAGGGCAACAAAGTTGGTGAAGGGTCTAGAGAGCAAGTCTTACGATGAGTGGCTGAGGGAACTGAGGTTGTTTAGCCTGGAGAAGAGGAGGCTCAGGGGAGACCTGATCGCTTCCTACAACTACCTGAAAAGAGGTTGCAGAGAGGTGGGTGTTGGTCTCTTCTCCCAGGTAACAAGTGATAGGACAAAAGGAAATGGCCTCAAGTTGTGCCAGTGGAGGTTTAGATTGGATATTAGGAAAAATTTCTTCACTGAAAGGGTTGTCAGGTATTGAAATGGGCTGCCCAGGGATGTGATTGAGTCACCTTCCCTGAAGATATTTGAGATGCGTGGATGATGTGCTTAAGGACATGGTTTATTGGTGGATCTGGCAGTGTTAGGTTAATGGTTGGAACTGATGATGTTAAAGGTCTTTTCCAACCTAAAGATTCTATGATGCTATAATTCTATAAAGAACATCATCCTGTAAGTGGAAAAACCCCAAGGAACAGCACAAGCTAGGGTCTTTGCCCCTACAAGCAGTTAGGGGTATACCTCTGCCAGGAAGGCCCTGGGATTGTGATGGACAGCAAGCTGAACTTGAGCCCTGTCAGCAGCAAGAAAGGCAAATCAGACCCTGGGCTGCAACGTCTAGCATATAGTGAGCAGATCAAGGTAGGTGGTTACTCAGATCTACTTGGCACTTTTTAGGCAAGGCAGGAATAGTGTGTCCTGTTATGTTCCTTCCAGCTGAAGAGAGACACAAGAAAGTTGGAAAGTGACTCACAGAGGGCCCCAGAGTCATCAAAGGGTTGGAGAACTGGACATATGAAGCAAGGTTGAAGGAATTGGGTCCGTTCATCTTAGAGAAGAGACATCTCTCTTCACAAGGATGCCCAGTGACAGAAGAGGCAATGGACATAGGTAGTTTTAGGACAAATTGTGTCTGGACTCAAGAAAAGAAGTTTCCACCATGAGAACAATTCAACATTGGAATAAATTGTGCAGAGAAATTGTGAAATGTCCCTTGCTGAAAATATCCAAGACTTTGCTTGTCAGAGCCCTGGATAACACAATTTAAGGTCCTGCTTTCAACAGATACTTGGGCCAGTTGGTCTGTCCTTACCTAGACTTTTCTATTATTCTATACTATGAGTTGCATCTAGACATGCTCGTTGTAGGTTGCTTATATGTAGGATGTGGGCTATTTCTGCTTATCAAGACCTCACAGAAGTATGTTGATCTGTGAGTAAACATTACTTCCAACTTCCCTTTAACACATTGTTATAAAGTATTGTAGTCGTATCCGATTATTTCAGTATCATTAATTTTATAAATAAGGACTTTATTTCAAGACTAATTGGGTAAGGAGATTCTCAAAGGGAGACATAACATTCTTAATCTGCTCTGGTAGCTGTTATCTGATGTGAAAGTAATGTAATACAGCACATCAGTTCTGACATCTGTGATACCCTATACCTTTTAAAATTTTTTAAGTCATATGGACTTACTTTGTATCCTACATCTAACTTGATGTGTCTAATATAATATTCCTAAATGTATTATTTCTGAAATTATTACCAAGTTTTTGTCATGTCAGAATAGAAGCAGACTAGACACAAGGGAATTCGGGAATTGCACAAAATTGGACATTGCTTAGGTTTGGTCAAAATGACAGGAATGTTTACAAATAATATTTTAATGACTATTGTTTCACAAAGCAGATGGTTGATCGGTAACATGTCACTAACTGGTGTAAAGGTTGTTTCTTTCCTAATATTGTTGTTCATAATGGATTGAATACCAGTTATCCTTTTAAATATGACATTCTGTTTTCTGGAGCCGCAGTACTATTCATTGTTCATAACCAGTCCTGCAGACTGAGTACTTTCTAAATATCCTCTGAGAAGTTAGAGGTCATGTAGAGGTGGACTGACATTGGTGTGCACAGCTTCTGCTATGTCAGTTCTTTAAAGATATTTATTCTGTGCACATCAACATAAGTAGATACCACTATATCCAGTTATGTTCTAAAATATATCCCTGGATAGAGTTTGTTACTGAAAACATTATACAAAATAATTTATTGTATAAAACTAATGAAAGAGAGAAATTACTTGCAACAGATCACTAGGCTTTGCAAAATCTGCAGTAACATACTTCATAGTACTTCATACAATGCATTTAACTGTGGTTTTATTAACTAACTAAAATATTTAGGACTCCAGTTTCTTGGAAGCATTGATAAAATGATGAAGTTACTTTGCAGAATCAAGTATACACTTAACACTTATATAAAACATAAAAATATTTTTCCAGTGTACTGTAATAATTGCAAAAACCTTCTAGTAATTTATTATAGGTTTACAGAATATTATATATAAATACAAGAAAATATTTTTTTGGTTAATATTTAATAAAGATGGATACAAAATCCATTGGCAATATATTGGTTTTGCTGCTCTGATCATCTAGTTAGAATTATTACATATTTTAGAATACATGGACTGGTTCATTGTCTCATCAATATCTACATTTAAAATTATTTTATTCATTTATCTCACTTCACTATACAGAATCAATTACTCTGGTCTCTACTGTAAAAGTATCTTCTTGTTGCAGGGATGATTGCATATAGGCAGTTGGAAAGTTTTATCTTGACCTTTTAAGTATGGTATTGAAAATTTTGTGAAAAAAAGAGAGTAATTACAATATTTGGTTAGTCTGATAGCACAATTATCTTGCATACATACACCTATAAATTTTGTAATTCAGTCAATCCTTATGCATGACCTAAAAATAGTAATTCCATGGTTTTGTCACACCACATCATTGTATTTAAAGTCCGTCAGAATAAACCTGAGTTGAAAAGATAAGATTTTATATAATAATAGGGATAATAAAATTCTCAGACCAGCTGTTCAGTTTCATTCTCTGTTTGAAAGACATTTCTGTTTGTTTGCAGAAGATAAAAAGTAGAAAAGCTATTTTTAGAAGTCAGTTATTGAAATTCAAGCTATTAACATAAACATTCATTTATTTAAAATAAAATTCCAAACATTTTGCCGAATCAGTGTGAAAAAAAATCTAAAAGCAAGGTTTAATTTCTCAGAGAATACCCTGTAGGCTATATTTGAAGACCAGTTTTATTTAAGTTCATTGATTTTTTAATAGTGAGCATGTTAAGGACAGTACAAATACTGTACAATAATTTGATACTACAAATAAAGCATGGAGGAGAAGGACCAGGCATAAAGGATAAGCATCCTCAGCGTGAATAAATCATTCAGTGCTGTTGTGGTTTAGACCCAGATGGCAAGTAAGCAACAAAGCTGATCACTGACCGTCCCCAAGCCCCTGCCCCAGTAGGATGTGAGAGACAATTGAAAAAAAACACTCATGGGTTGAGATAAAAACAGTTTAACAGCACAACAAAGGGAGAGGAAATAATGGTAATACTAATATTACCAATAAAGTAATATACAAAAACAGGTGCTGTACAAAGCAACAATTGCTCACCAGCCAGCAACTGATAGACTGTCCCTGAGCAGTGATCCACCCCTGCCAACTCCCCTCAGCTTATATACTGAGCATGATGCCTTATGGAATGAAATACCCCTTTAGTCAGTTTGGGTCAGCTGTTCTGGTCAGCTGTTTCTTTTAGAGAAGAAGCTGGGTGAAGAGGGGCCGTATGAGAAAATTAAAAATTCCTTGGTTTAATAAAAGCATTACCTGACAAAAACTAGAACATCAGTATTATCAACATTATTTTCAGCACAAATCCAAAACTTATCTCCATACTAGCTACTATGAGGAAAATTAACTATCCCAGCCAAAACCAGCACAAGTGCATTCTATATCAAACCACTGTGATGGATGCACTCAACCCCTTAAGTAAACTACCAGTAGTTCGGTACAGGTTTCAAAGAATATAAAGGCCTGAGCCATAGCCAGGTGAAAATAATTTCTGGTTTCAATCTGTTCTCTGAAAACCCACGAAGAAGCAGAGTGACACAGTGAGCGCTGATCAAGTGACTAACAATGAATAGCAAGTGTCTTTTCCAAGTCTCATTTATCAATGAACAAAGAAAGTTGTGGATATAAGGGGTCTCATGCCTACCTTTCCCATCACGTGTAATTTGACTACAGGCCAATCACTTTCTTCCACAAACGTGACAGCCTAAGTGAGCCTTCGCTGAGGTTCCCCTGCTAGGCAGCGTGGCTGCATGCAGTGATTTCTTCCAAGACACCTTTCACCAACAGCAGATCCTTGCTAAATGACCAATATCGTACAAAAACTTGTGGTATGGTAACTGATTTATGCCTTGGTTGCTTTGATTTTGTCTTGATAACTTTGATTTGTGCCTTAGCAGTATTGAATCATTGTTCAAATGATTGTGCTGTGCTCTAGTAGAGTGAACCTTGCTGTCAAATTTTGTTAAGTTACACTTTTACAACATATCAAAACCACTTTTGCTAATAGCTCTGATGACGATTCTTTAAGGAATATAAATCACCCATTGCCATATCCAAGTAAGGATCTAATGATCTGACTATACATCTTATAACGTATGTGAGTACATATATTTCATACAAGTACGAATGAAGAAATAGATCAAATAAATAAGGTAATAGAATAGCAATATTTTCCATTGCATTAGCTGGGAAATACATTCCAGATAAAAAGAAATGGTTGAGTTGCAGAATGTTTTATCTTTTTTAATCTTGCAGAGACATCTCTCCCCCTTCCCTGTTCCCCAGCCCTTCTTTTTCAAAGTGCTACTAAGGGAAGGACTCAAAATAACTTCAGAGCTAAAAAGACAAAGCAAAGTAGGTGCAATAGTTATGCTGAAATTTTTATTTTTTATATTTTTTAATAATAAACAAAGGAAAACAGAATACAGCTGATCTGAAAAAAATCAGGTAAGGTGAGTATTTGTTCCATGTACAAGACTTGCTTTTATGGTAGTTTACCAGACAGGTCATATCTGTTACAATTATTTAGATTGCGGCATCTACCTCATGGCTGTTAATCAGCAGAAAGTCATTGTGTATTTCCCAGGAATTCTTTATGCAAGTAACAGTTTGGGTTTATCCAGGCCAGTTTGTGCTCCCAGCTCACTGTACACTGCCTCTCTCACCCTAGCATCTCAGTTTTTGGGTTTTTTAATCAGATTCTGAAGCAGTATGTGTTTAAATGACAGTGAAAACTCTGAGTATCAAGGTCCATGGCATCTTTTTTGCCTTACACCGTACTGGAATTGAAATTGTATTCCATATTCAAGAAACAACAGATGTTTTAGCTGCTACTGTAATTCCATGACATAATAATGATAATATTTTAGACAACTTCAGGATCCCACACTGAAGTTTCACCACCATAATATCCCAAACACCAAAAGATTTCAGAAACTGGAAGCATGTGTAAAGTCCCTAATAGCAACCTAGCAATCTTGTCAGTTCCCAATATGAAGTCCTTAGCTAGAGATGGTTATTAATCTCATTCAGCTTGAGCTGTTTTTTCTGAAATAGTTATGGATAAAAGACATAGCTGCATAGTAAGCAGGGGAAAATGGGGTACATTGAGTGGCTGATTCATTGCAACATTTTTAGATATCTATTTTGAATCAATTTTTATTTAAAATTACATTTAAAAACTTCCCAAACATGTTCCTCTCAGAAAACGTAGGTGTCTGCAAGGAAATAATTTTTTGTCCCTGTATCTCTATGATCTGTACATAGATATGAAATTATACTTCAACTTGAACTGCTCTGGGTTTCTAGTGCACTGGAACAGGACTGCAAAGATAAGAGAGTACAGTTTAGCCAATTAATTGAGAGAGTTGCAGAGACTGAGAATAACTAAGGGATTTCAAAGAATATCCTTTGAGATATAGGTACCTTTCCTTCATGAATATAACAGTAACTGACATCTCTGAGTAGTGGGAGAAGAATAAAAATATATATGTATGCATTTGGGTATGATTTTAAACTATCCTGTAAAGGAAAGTTTGAATTTAAAAGTTTGCTTCACAATGAGAAAACACAGAGAGGCTTAAAAACTTCTTGTATAACAGTAGCAGTTATATCCAGTATATATTAATCTTTTGGATCAACTTTGGAAGAAATCACAGGAATGAAAGCCTGCTGACACCGAAGTGTAAAAAAACATTATTTGTTTTATTATGTGATGTTCATCATTACCATTTAATGGAATTCCAGTAACATTTGAAATATCTGGTATTTCTCAGATGATTTTGGGATCTTACTTTTGTCTTGCTATTAGAAAGCACTAACATTTTTTTCTTACAGAAAAACAAGGATTTTCCAAGTCTGACATCATTTAAAACACTTATATAAGTATACGACAAATCTGAGGTGCAGTCAAAGCGTTGTCAGAATGGGAGGGGTTGATTACTCTTTCTGGAAATAGCTAATATTCCTTCTGTAAGTAGTGCTCTGGTATTAATAAATTGAGAAAATGTAGGCTTCCTCCTGTATTTTCTGTTTCAACCAATAATTTAGGCTGGAAGGACCTTGAGAAGTCATCTATGTCAGCCTCCTGCTCAAAGCATGTCTAACTCAAAAGTTAGATCACGTTTCTGAGGGGTTTGTCCAGTCAAGATCTGAAAATCTCCACTGACAGAGAAGTCACAGCTCCTCTGAGTGACCTGTTCCAGTAACTCAGAGATCAATACCACATCTAATTCCCTCATCAGGTTCATGGATGACAACAAATTAGGGGAAACATCTGATATGCTGGAGGGAAGGGTTGCCAGTCAGGGTGAGCTAACCTAGCTGGAGAAATGAGGCAATGGAGCTTCATGAAGTTCAAGAAAGAGAAATGGGAAGTTCAGCCTCTGTGACAGAACAACATTGTGTGTCAGTGCTGGAACTATTGTTTTGGAGGGAGAGAGCTGCAGCAAAGGTCCTGAGTGACTGTCTTGATGAAAAAATTAACATAAGCCAGGAATGCACTCTTGTGGTAAAGGTTAAACACACAGAAAGTTGCTGTGGTGGCTTGGACCCAGCTGTCAGGTAAGTCCCCACACACAGCTGCTATCTCACTTTCTTGCAGGGGGAAGGGGGACAGAATCAGAAGGGCAAAAGTGAGGAAAACTTGTTTTGTGTAAGGAAAGCAGAATAAGGAATTCGTTCTCTACATCCCCTTGGCAGGCAGATGTTTAGCCACTTCCAGGAAAGAAAGGCCTCAGCACACATAATGGTTAATTGGGAAGACAAACACTGTGACCACAAATGTGTGTGTCATCTCCTCCCCTTGTTTTCCTGAGTTTTTATCACTGAGCACTACTTCATATGGTATGAAATATCCCTTTGGTCTGTTGGGATCAGCTGTCCCAGCTATGTCCACTCCTAGCTTCTTGCCCACCCCCAGCCTACTCTGTGGAGGCAGAGGGGAGAAAAGGTCTTGACACTGTGAAAGCACTGCTCTGCAATAGCTAAGACATTGGTGTGTTGTCAACATTGTTTCGGTCAGAAATTCAAAATTGCATCATATCAGAAGCTATGAAGAAAATTAACTTCATGCCAGCCAAACCAAGTAAAGCTGTATTAGTAAGATCATTGCCAACTGACTGCGGGAATACGTTATTGCATTAGAGAGGCCACATCGGAAGTAATATGTCTCATTCTGGGCCCCAGTACAAGAAATATGTTGATAAAGCAAATCCAGCAGAGGATCACTAAGGTAGATAAAAAACTGGAATATATAACTTGGGGTTTGAAACACAGGGGCTTTGTTTGTTTAGCCCAGGGAAGAGATGTCAAGTAGGGGAGGCTTTCATTACATACTAATGGAAGGTAATGGAGAAGATGGAGCAGACTTTTCTCTGACATGTACAACAAAAGGGCGGGGGGTGATGATCAAAATTTTTAGCAGAGCTTCCAGAGAGATTGTAGAATCTCCATCCTTGGAGATTTTAAAAATGTAACTGGACACAGCCCTGAGCAACCTCATCTGCCTTGGAAGGTACACCTGCTTTGAGCAAGAGGCTGGAATAGATGATCCTTCTCTTTCCAACCTAAATTCCTCTTCAGTTCAAGACTGGTTATTTCATGTTCATACTGCCACCTAGACCAGGTTTGAAGAAAATACATTATTTATTTCCCTGTGTGATCCTACACAACATAGATTTATTTTTTCTTCTTCTTGGTTTTAAAGATTGTCTCCTCTGAATTATTTAGAATATGAATGTAGACTCATGAACACAGAGTATCTTGTGAAGCTTTCTGAACTCTTTCTGACATTATTTCCATAATGAATCTGCTTCTTACAATTAGTGCAAAACTCAGGGGTTTCGTGCAGTTTCCCAGATAGAGTTAATAAACAGTTGTTTGCTATCTGATACAGAATTCATTTACCAGCACTGATATCTCTTCAGGGAATACGCTTTTGTTAGTAGTTTTCTGCTGTTACATTTAGAGATACTTTTTTTTTTTAAGAGAAAAAGGGAAGGTTTCTCTAAGCTCCTTGAAAGGTAGCTAAGAAAATAAAAGAACACTCCTTGTTATTTTATCTTTGAAGTGAAACCTTTGTGTAAGTAAATATGAGTAATTCGGATTGGCTGCCAGCTGAAGTGAAGTACTTGCATGTTGTAATATTGCAGATATATACTGTTTGAATTACAATTTATGTAGAATTGAGTTTCTGTTAAGATTTGAACCAGTGAGAGGAATTGAAGATGTTTAAATGTGTCCTCTCCTGAGGCACCTTCTAAATGATGACAAATAGTTATAGGATAAAGCCTCTATTAGACTGCACTTCATAGGGTATGAATCTGTAGTCCAGAGATACTGCAGAAGAGTAATGAAAAATCATTAGGAACTTTAAAAGAGAATATGAGTTTTCTTTTATATATCAAGAAGCCATTATGCACTATTGTTGTGTTCAAGTATCTTTCCATGTTTTCATTATTAACCTTCATTTTCAAGAACTTTATAACTCAGCTATTTTAAATCATATTACAAATGCACCTTTTCTGTCCAAATGCGTACATGTTAATTTTGTTTAAAAATATTCAATATATTTAGTCTAAATATATTGACATCAGTGGCTGAGAGTCAGACAGTAGTAGGAGTTTTACAAGATGTTGCTCTTCAAAGGTTATGTTCTGACCTGGTGATGTTAATTCAGCTAAGGTCAAATTTGAACAAAGCTTAGTTAAAAATAATGGGTTGGACCCTCCTGTTAGCCATTTCAGTCTGTGAAATAACAAGGAGTTAAAAAAACAACCTAGACAGACGACATAATGAGAAGAAAAACTCTGAGAGAAATGAAATATCAGCACCTTAAAATGCAAAGAAAGGTAGTTGTGAGCTCTGCAAGTATCTCAGAGACTGAAGCAAATTATGGCTTTACTTAAATTTGTGCTGAGTAAATCAAGTCACTGATTAAGTTAAATTTCAACTACCCATGAGCTGGACCATTGCATATATGAGTCTGTTTTTCAAAATTAACATATTTTTCACAAAAATACTTGAAACATTTTATTTTTGCCTAGACACAACATGAAGTTGGGAACTTATTTCACTGCCTCTATTTCTCATTTCATGATTTAATCGCTAATCAATGTTTCCTTGAAAACCAGTAATGTAACAGAAAGTTATGCAAAAAAGGTATAAAATTGTTTGAAGTTTTAAAATATACTTTAAAATTTATATATATTTTTTAAACTAGAAAAACAATCACAATTAAGAGTAGAATTAATTGTACATTCTCCTTCCCTCTTCATCCATCCAGTACCAGAATTCACACTTTGACATAAATGTTGTCTTCAGAGTTAAGGGTTCTTTCAGTTGCTGATTAGTATATTTAACTTCAAGAGAGATAGTGTTAAAGATCATTACATGAATCATTAAATGATAAGCGACTGTACTGGGAAACCTAACAGCAGTGTTTACTAGAAACCTAGCAAGGAAAGGTTTGTATGTACTGATTCATAGATGTGCTGGTTTATCAAAATAAATTTGAGAGTAATTGATTGTAAAAATCTGCAGGTATCTTCTCATTCCATGTGCAATTGGACTGGTTACTCAGTAAACAGCTTTCTTAAGCATTCCATAAAAACAAGTTCCTACAAAGTAAAACAAGCTCCTGTGAAAAACACAGTATCAGAAAGTGCCTTCTGGGTCTGAACTTAGTTTCCTGCTATTGCAGATGAGTGCATTTTATAATTCTTTTCACAAACCGATGAAGCTGGTTTGATGAGGATTTGAGCAACTTGGTCTACTGGAGGATGTCCCTGCCCATGACAGGGCAGTTGGAACTAGATGATCTTTAAGGTCCCCTCCAACCCAAACCATTCTATGATCCTGTAATTCTAAGTTCCATTTAAAAGTAGTAAAGCTTTTTCCATGACTTATGTAAAGTCACTCTGGAAATTCAGTCACTTTGGTGGCTTGCAATCTTATTTCTATTCAATCACAACTTGTTTATACCAGTTTATTTCTCTGCCAATATTATTCTTTTAATGAAAATACATTTTAAAGATAAAAGATAAACATATTTATGCTTCTTTTGTGCCACAAATGCACAGCTAGATCCTTCCAACACTTGTTAAAAAAATTAAGCATTTTTTAATAAGATTATGTATATCAATAAACAAGGCAGAAAAATCATATATATACTTATATGTATATAAGATTTGTGGGTCACAAGACATTGTATGAAGAGGAAAATGGTTTGTAAGATGGATGTGAATGGGGACATAATAATTCATAGGTGATAAAGGGACATGTGCTCATTTAGGTCTCCTAAGAAAAAGCCCAATACATAACACTTTGGACTTTTTTATACTCTCACCACAGCAATAGCTATGCATGCTAACTAAAACCTCTCCAGTTGTTCTGATGATGTACAGACTCCGCCCTGGGCTTGTCAGTTCTCCAAGAGATGACCAGTTTAATACTTCAGCACCTGACTAATGCACACCCCATTTTACTAGGCAGCTTTTCTTCATTCTGTCATCTAACCACTGTAAGTGAATTTGAGCTCCTGTGAAGCATGAACTATATGTTATTTCCGTATGTTTAATATGTTAATTACCTGCTTATGCATTGCATAATTCTAGAACTTACCAAATTCTTGGAAGTAAATGAGTAGCATAATTCATGAGGCTTCTTTTCCATGTATTTGCCATAAAATACTCAACTTCAGACATTTCTGAGATAAATAGACTTTTAAAAAACTTGTTAAATGCACCTTAAAGTTATTTTTCCCATAGAGTGTTGTCACTTATATACTTTAAAAATGTGTTATTTTGCATCTGATATACACTAACGGAGTTTTACTTCACAGTACTCAAGACATTTATTTTGCTTTATGTCAGAATAACTGTGTATTGGGTACTCCAACACTTTGTTCACAGTTTCCATTGACTTTGCATTTCAGGATGACATTTACTGTTGTTAGGTTTATCAGCATATTCTGAAATGAAAGAGTTTGGCCTTCCAGTCAAAATAAGAAAGTGGTATATTGCAATATAAGTTACACTGAAATATATCTCTGTATTCATAAAAATATATTTTATCATCTTTTTCCACCTGTCTGCTTTGGTAAATTTCACACAAATGACTATTTTTCTCATAATCAATTTCAAGGAGAATGTAAATATTCAAGGATTCATCTCACCAATATTAATTTGCTGGGGTTTTATTCACATAATAGGGAGTCTCAGATGCATCTATTATAATCTCACATACATTTTCAATTTGACAGTGGTAAATGAAGTCCAGGAAACACATGCTTCTTCCAGTCCTAGAATTTAGAGCATAATAATAAATTATTGCAATCAGTCATAATAAGTGTATAACTATATAGGAGAAAAAAATTCACACAGGAGGGAGTCACAGATATATCCCTCTTTAATTCCTCTTTTTAGTGTGTTAATAATACAACCATTAGAAGATCTGAGCGTTCAATTCTGTGTGGTTAAAAACTCTGATAGTTTAATATCATTTGTTTAATTCTCAGCATATGCTCATATAATAGTAAAGCTTGAGATTAGAACTTTAAATAGAGTGAGGGAAGGAAAGGGAAGGAAAGAGGGAGGGGAAAAGGGAAGGTCTTATATTGCTCTTACATTCCAAATCATCAGCATGGTTGGATTTTACTTCTAAACACATTGCTGCCAAAAAAATATTGTGGACCTGAGGTAGTCAGTGACAGTCCAGTAACATTATGCAAGGGTATTTTGCCATCTGGAAAAACAAACCTGTACAGAAGAACAAGGCTTAGTGGAAAATGTTCCTCACAGGACATGCTGTATATCGGCCTATAATGCCTGTCCATGTTCCATTACTGTTAAAATATTGATATGGATTAGTTTGCTAGAAATGCATTTTATTTCACTGAAGTTATTGCAATAAACATACAGATAGAAGGCTTAGTAAATATAGGCATGAAACTCCAATATTTATGTTCTGAAGTGAATGAATGTCCCACTTAAAGGTTCCCCAAACCTTATTTCTTACCAAATTTGCAAATATATCTGTCTTGTCTGAATCTGGAAAGCAGGAGCAAAACATTGAACAAAGCACAGTATGGGTTCACAGAGTACTCATTCCTAAGTCTCTTTCTCAAGATGAATGTTGTCTTATATGTATTCTTACATGGTGCTGACCACATGGAATTGTACACAAAATAAAACATTAGGTTTTGCTTTCTTTGAAGTTTTTCTAATATTATCATCATAACCTTTATTAATTGTGTAATGGTCACAATACTTGCCCAGTATTCTCTTCCTTCATTGACATCCAAGCACTGGAGTAGTGTTTTCTTTCCTTTGTCATTTTGTGCTTCTTTGATATTCCATATCCAGAAGGCTGGTAAAGGGACGGCACGGACTTGTCATTATAAGATAATGACAGCTGGTAATAGACAATATAATCAACTTTTTTTTACTAGCAGTAAGAGTACTGTTGTTGTTTAAATCAATATAGACCCTTCCCCCACAGTGGTCTCTGTCAAGGATAATTCCAAAACAGGGAAACTGAAAGTGAGACAAGGATATGCATGAAATTAGGTGAAAGAAAGAAGTGCTGTGTGATGATCTACCAGTTTTTCTTCATTTGAAACCATAAGATATTATTATTTCACAGACACCGAGAGCATGTACTCTGGTACTCATCTCATGGGTGCTCTCCCTCAGTCCAGATCAGAGATGACTCTAGTTGATGTACATGACTGTGTGGGGGCTGGCTTGGGAAAGGCACACTCTCTCTGCTCCACTGGAGTGCTAGAACAGAATGTAGTAGCTATCCTGTGCAAATACATGAGATTGCCTTGTCTTAATGACTTGTTGGATCCTAACATTTCAGACCGTACACAGCTTATGGGTTTTTTTATTTCTTTGCATCATTCAATATGTTTTACAGATAGGTCCTTGCATTCTTTTTTTTTTTTTTTTTTTTTAATATGTACATACATTATTTCTTCAGAATTACTTGTATTTTATTTTTTTAGGTGTGCTGCCATAAGGAAACATTGTGTATGCTTTAATCTTGCTGCATACAGTAAATTTTCAGGAACTGATGTTTAGATTTAGATTTCAGCAAGAAATGCTTGTCTATGCTACACATATCTAAACATCCACTTATGTAACCATGTAATTGTAAATAAACAAGTTACACTGAGGATATGCTACCTCACAGACTATTCATTTCAGTAGAAACTAGTTTATAGGGTCCTTATTTCTATTACCATTCAGCAGAAGAGCAGTAAGACTAAGAAATGTTCATACTTATAGGTTCTATTTTGCATACAGGAAAAACAAACTACCTATTATTTTTTAGGGCTACACCTGTGTATATTTAGGGGAAGTAACTTCCCTGTGTTTATTCTTCAAAAGGCTTCTACTCACAAGGACAGAATGGGGAAAGTGGCTCTGCCATCACACGGGCCCTTCAGTCTATACTTTATTCAGTTATAACTAAGTTCTTGAAGCCCACATAAAGTTAACCATAGTAAGCAAGGTCTTTTCCTAGTATTAAGATTGTTTTATACAGTCTTGAGAATCTGCATCAGTATGTCTTAAATGAAGTTACATTAATGTAACAAACCCTGCTTTAAAAACGATGTATTGCAAACTACGTCAGGATGCATTCATACATGCTGAATACTGTAATAAGAAGTACAGTTATTTTGTGAGTATCTTCCATGAACCTATTAGTAATTTTATTTATATTCAAGTTGAAATCAATTATGTTATCATGTCTCTGTAGAGTAGTAGCTCCCTGTAGAGAACCATTTCAAATCAGACCTATGAGGGGTGTTAGAAAAGAACAGTGTAAGTACAACGATACTCTGCTTCTGTGTGTCTGGTGATAAGGAGTCATAGTCTATAGTTGGCCATTTTCTGGGTATAATTAAGACATAGCTAGGTAGCAAACTGAAAATGCAGTACTAGATGAATGATTGTAATTGAACACATTCCGTAGTAGAAAACTAGCACAGTACATCAGAGGAAGTAGAAGTAGTTTCCCTCTAGTACAAAGTGTCTCTGACAGGAATGTGACACATCTGGAAGCAAAGTCTATAAACAAAGGCAAGAAGAATAAAGAAACAACAAATACTGCCAGTTCTAGAATAGGATATGTCTAGTGATTTATTGAGTGAATCACTGCACTCTATTGCTCAGTATTTACTATATAAAACTGTAGCTCTGGGTGGTGAAAATTTATTCTTTTCATGGTTTTTATACATTTGTGTATTTGATATTGGTTGCAAGTTGATGCAGAAATTATTAGCAAGAAAATAATAATTTTAAAAGTGCTTCATCAGTGCAGTCTTTATATTGGTAAAAGTATTCTTATAAAAATAGCCTTGGTATGATTTTATTAAGCAGATATATGTTCCACCAAACATTCTTGTTCCTATCAGAAAGACTAAGCCATAGATTTCTAACTTAAGTCACTGCTTAGCATTTCAATTTACATTTCCCACCACTGTGAACAATGCCAAGCCTTACTTATTTGACTAGCATATGATTTGGGAAAGATGTATAAACCCCTTTCTGTAGTAACCAGAATACTGCACAGTGAGGGTTTCAGGGTTCACAGATGTGAGAAAAAGCATGGAACAGAGTTTGTGCTCCACAACAAACTAACACTGACATATTCCCACTAAGAGGATGAACTTGACTTCAGCCCTTGTTTGCAGGAATGTTTCTGTACTCAAAACAGGTCCGAGCTGAAACAGGTCTGAGCTAAAACAAATATGGTCAAAACCCTGTGTGAACTGCCACCCACAAGCCTGTACTTTCCAGTTTTCTTTCCGAGATATTGCATTTGTTGCTGTTCATTCCCAGAATTAAGCTGGGTACAGGGACCTCAGAGTACACCCTGTTGTACAGAGCTTGCTACTGAACAGTCGAACTTCAACACCTTTAATTATGAGACATGATGCTGTATCTCAGCCTTGCCCCATGAGTGCTCCAATACATTTCACTTTAAAAGAGAGGATGACTTCAGTACTTGTCTTGTATATTCTTGTACGTACACTCCAGTTCAACACAGGCACCTTTAAATCTGAAGAGAAATCGCTACCCTCTTTCCTACTGACTTGTTTCCATAGCTTGCTGCCTGGTGCTCTGATAGCCACAGGCTGTCTGATACCCAGGTACAGAGAGAGACACAGCTTTGAGCAGTGGATTTTGTTGTGTTACTCAGGCAGGTCAGATTAAGTGTAACAATTAAGCCTAGTAAAACTAAATAATAACATAATTTTATGGTTGTACCTGTTTAAAAAAAAAAAAAAAAGAGAGAAAATAATCATAGAATATCATCTGTTGAAGAAAAAAAGGCACAGAGATAAATGACATTCAGTCTACAAGTGCAGGCTTGCTTATGTAGAAGATATAATCTGTGGTTATTGAAAGCTCTAATAAATATAGCAAATACTGTAATTAATGAACTATGCTTAGTGTAAAGTATACATATTTATCACCACAAACAAGAAGAACATAATTTGAGAAGAATTCTATGAGTTTATGTGTGTGCTTGAGTTTGAGAGAGGGAGAGATGCAGTTAGACTGATTTGATTTAAACCAATATTGCTTTATTGGAATCATCCCAAGTTTCATACTATTTGATCCCAGATTTTACAATAAAGTATAGCAGAAAAAAATATTAAAGACCTAGGAATTGGAAGTCAGATGGAAGAATCTTTTTTTGTTGTTACGTTTGATAAGGACATCATGACACTGTACTGTTTATTTGACCTTTTCAGTTATGACATCCCTGGTATGAGGTTATGAATGTCTCAATCATCTGTAACTCCTAAATCTTCTGCCTTTGTTACAAAATAATATATATGTAAGGCAAATCAGAAAAGTGAGAGACAATCTCACAAACGTGAATTTATGGGTCTGCCCACTACATTCTCTTCTTCAAACTTTGTATAGTCTTTTTTGTAAATGAATTTCATAGCTGTCATTCTGATATATTGATTTGTGAAAAATATACCTCAGGGCTCTGTGGCACTCTTCCTTATCAAAAATAACAACACAGTAGGAGGAAAAAATGCAGCAAATTCACATTAAAGATAGCAAAATGTGTCAGTAGAATGACAAATTTAGTTTGATTGGGTTTCTCGTGCAGTCTGTATAGGAAATTATGCATCTAATTATCTTTCAAAATGACTTGTATTATACCATGCAATATGCAATGTAGCTTGAAATGATGTCCTTACCACTGCATCTTAGGTGGATGATTTGCTAGCTGATGTTGCTTAGAGTTAGTGCCTGTGTGTGGTAATTTTTTTTCCACACTTCTCTATCTTCAGATATTCATATTGCATGATTTATAATTTCACAGAGGATTTTTTGAGAAAAGGAGTACCTTTCTCCATATATCTTTAATTTTTCCTATGCATTAAAAAAAAAGATTGCACCTATATGGCCATGTATGCATGAATAGCAGATGTATTTTGCTCTGTTCCTTGACTTGTGAGTACCTCCTGCTTATCAGTGTATCAGCAAACAATCACACATCTGCAGTACTGAACCAAATGCATTATAATAGAAGTAGCATTATCATTCATGCTCTCTTTCTCAATTTCTCTCTTTCTGGCTTTGTAATGTATGTTGTCTCAACTTACTGTGAGTTTACTGATACAGAGTTATCAGATTATTAGAGTTCACATATAAGCAAGTGCACAGAAAACAATTCAAAATGACAATATGATATTAAGAACCTCCATTCTTCACACAAAAAATACTTCATAACAGCTATAATGGAAGATGTTTTCAACTTGTTATATAATATACATGTAATGGCTGACCTGTTGGCAGAGACGGTAATTTATACTGCATGTTAAAACTAGTATGTATTTATTAGCCTCTTACATTGAAGTACACAGTGGAAGCTAGTGTTTGGAATCCTCATTGTAGGTGCAAACTGTCAAGAAGCTTAGCTGGAAGATTTCAAATACCTTTAGGCAAAAGAAAACCTTTAAGTTTGGTCTTAAAATTGCTCCAACTTGAGTGTTCAGTTAGTGTGCAAAACAACCTTTTGCATTTACTATGATTCCATTCCTTTATTACTTAAAATTCATTATATCACTGGGAGACAGGTGCCAAGTATTGCCTATATAAGGAACTGGCTCAAGGCTTAAATTCTGTAACAAGTTTAATGCAAGACTCAGCCAGAACAGGGGCATGTCAGACCCAAAATGTGATTACAAAGCCTTGTGACTAGAGATTGCATAGTCTGAGAAACAAAGTTAAGATTGCTTTTGTAACTTTGTGGTTAGAACACTCACATCAGTGAGGTCCTCTTTCACAGTTTGTCTGCAAAAAAGCAGATCTTGGAAAACCTATTTGAATTCTCTCTTTATTGATTTTTTTAACCATTAGGATAAAACATCATAATTTTTTTGTCTCTATCTCCACATTTTATTTGCCAATTTTGTGTAGTTCCTCCACAGAGTGTGCTGGTTCTAGTTGTGACAGAGTTAATTTTCCTCACAGCAGCTATTACGAGACTGTTTTGGTTGTGCTGAGAAGAATACTGATAACATACTAATGTTTATGGTAGTTGCTAAGCAATGTTTTTATCAAGTCAAGGACTTTTTCAGTTTCTGATACTGCACCTGTGTTCCCATCTTCTTCATAAGAAGCTGGGAGGGGACACAGCCTGAACAGCTGACCCAAACTGACCAAATGGATATTTAATTCCATAAAATGTCAGGCTCATTATGTAAGCTGGGGGAAGTGGGGCACAGCCGCTCTCTCATAGGTGTTCGCCTTCTGTCTCTCTTTCTTTCTTGCTCTGTCTCTGTCTCTCTAGCTCTGGCTCTTCAGGGGCTGGCTGCATGTTGGTTGGCAGGTGGCGGGTGGTTATATAATTTGTATAATTTGTTTTCTATTATTACATATTATTATAGTGGTAGTATTATTTTAATTAACTATTATTAGTTGTAATATTAGTATTATTAGTATTGTTAGTATCATTATTTTATTTCCTTTATTTCCAATTACTAATTTTTTCTTATCTCAACCTTTTCCCACTGGGGAGGGGGAAGGTGAACGAGCAGCTGTGTAGTACTTAATTGCTGTCTGGGGTTAAACCACAACACCAAGGAAGAGAAGAAGTGAAGGTTGTATCTTTTGCAAAGATATCTGATGACCTTGAGACTTGGACACTCTCCTGGTAATAGAAGATGTCAGTGCAAATAATTTCAGGGTCTGAAACACTATGAATCAACTTTTTTTTCATGTCACTGGTTAGGATTCAAGTCATAAAGGTATGAAGTAATAGGAGCATTCTGTCAGAGGGCAGTAAGGGTGACCCCAGAACAGACAGTGCTCCACAAATAGGGGCTGAACATTGTTAGAAGAGCAAGGGGTTGGTAGCAGGGGACAACTCAGGCACAGCGAGCAATGAACTGGGTCCAGGATCCATTGGCATAGTCCAGCCGTGAACAAAAGGAGATGGAGCTAGAGGCAAAACTGGAGACAAGGCTACAAGGTGGGACTGAAGGGTCCATCTACCTACAAAGGAGAGCTGAATTCCATCCAGCGTACAAGACAGAGGCAAAGCTGGAGACTGACACTCCTACAGCATTACCACTATAGAGATTGTGAAGTAATGGGGCTCTTGGACTCATAGGAAGGGGACAGAGGAAGCAGCAGGGAGGCTGGGCAGGGTGTCAGAAGTTTGTTGATGCACTCATGGCCCTGACACATGCCTGTCAATCCCTTGTGTTTTATCACTTAAAACACTGAAAGATGATGAGTAGAGTTATTGATTCTCAGTAAAGAATTCCAGGATTTACTCTTTAAGGGGAGGGAGCTAGAGATGAAATGGATTAAAGTCAGTCATCTAAGAATATTTATCAGCCCCCTCCAGGTGGTTCTCCATTCAGCATATGGTTTTTGACATTTCAGAGTACCAATGTCACCCAAATCCTTGTATGGGAACCTCGATACAGTCAGTAAACTTCAGAACTTTAATCTCAAGGTCATCTATTGTCTTGTGTGACAGAGGACTTTACAAAGACCTGCAGTTCTTGGAGGAAAGCATGAACGTTTTTAATATAAGCATAAAGTGTCACACTGAATCAAGGACAGAATGAAGATAGTCAACAACCTTTGTTTCACAATTGTCATTACAATTCAGAACATGACTTGTAAAAGATACAGCTTCAAGAATAAACTATTCCAATTGGATTTAGGAAGAAATATACTAGTCTTTTGGTTTGACTTCTTAACTTACAGTATGTCAGTGGAGTCTCCAGATATTAATTAATATCTTTTGCATTGAGATCAGTTCAATAGGAGTTCAATATCTGGCAAGTTCAAAATCATGACCATATGTCATTTACTCAGCTGTAAAGTATGAAAATAATTTTTCTAGTTTCAAATAAATATGGTAAGAAGTAAAAAGTAAGACTAAGATTTCCATTCACTTAAACAAAACTGAGTTACTTTAGTTGATAAAGCAAGTGTGCAAATGTGCTTTATATTAGTGACAACAGAAAACATTTCACTAAATTCTACATAGTTTGCAATAAGATTTAATTTCAAGTATTAGAAAGGTTTTGTAAAGTATATAAAACATGTTTTAAAAGTGCATTCATAGCAACTTACAAAAGTTTAAAACTTGTCTTTATGCCAATATTCAGACTTATTTGCTTTTTAATTAGTAATATCATCTCATTACATATAGATTGTTTAAGAATTACAAGATAAAACAAAATATCATAAAAAGTTTTGAATTACCACTGCCTCAAAATTAAGAATCTTTTTTTTTCATATTTTCTGCCCAACACAAATATAGTAAATGGATTTTGCTTTTAGCTCTGTTGCATGTCGGCACAGTCAAAAAAAGACACCTAGTAAAGAAAAGGCTATGGTCAGATAAAATATCATAGTACTATGTGCAAAAGGATGGAAGTCTGCTTGAGATACAAAATTATCAAGTTTTGCAAATGCCAAATGATCTTTTCAATATTGTCTCTATCTGCAGCACTAATTACTCTCTTTTTCTCTCTCTGCTGAGTAGACATTTTTTTCTTCTTACTATGAACCCTTTATGTAGTTGTCATTATTCATCTGTTATGAGCTAATTCCACAATTAGCCTTTTTCGTTTCTGCAGATTTGTTTATTTAATAAAGATTTTTTCTAACATGAGTACAGGGTTATTAACAACACCCCTTGGGATTTTTGCCTATAAGGGTAACTTTTAGTAATAAAACTCTTAATTTTGTTTGCTGGCATGATCTCACTGCATCTTTATATTTTAAGACCCAGATGTTTCAAAACAAGGTTGAATATCTCAGTCTAAAAGTGATAAAATTACCATAATTATGCCAAACATGAGTAAATACCTAAAGGGCTGTATCAACCTTTTCTAGAAACGAGGGAGGTTCTTCCAAAATTTGTAAAAGACTGCCTTATTTATCTCTAAACATTTTCATCTTTTGTAGTGCCAAACCTATCCATTAGATTTGATCTTGCTATATAATTTACTGGAAAATACTTTGGACCTCTAAGACTCTGTTCAAACATGCCAGGGAACTGAAACTGAGTACAATATCCTCTATTATTTTGATTGTTACTAAGTGAAATATAATTTGACTTTCCTTTCTTGTGTTCTAATGCAAGGTCTATATTTTCAGAGAGGTTTAGATAAGCCATCACTTTAAGTAAATTAAATGTTTGTCATGGTTTAACCCCAGCCAGCAACTAAGAACCACACAGCCAGTCCCTCATTGCCCCTGGTGAGATTAGAGAGAGACTCAGAAGAGTAAAAGTGAGAAAACCTATGGGTTAACATAAAGACAGTTTAATAAGTAAAGCAAAAACTGTGAAAGCAGGGTGGCTTTATCATGCGTAATGGTTACTTAGGAAGACAAATGCCCTAACTCCGAAAGTCCCCCCTTTCCTTCTTCTTCTTGGCCACCTTTAAATGCTGAGCATGACATCATATGGTATAGAATATCCCTTTTGTCTTTTGGGGTCAGCTGTCCCAGCTGTGTCTCCTCCCACCTCTTTGTGCACCCCCAGCCTGCTCTATGGCAGGGTGGTGTGAGAGGCAAAAAAGGCCTTGACTATGTGTAAGCACTGCTCAGCAGCAACTGTAACATCCCTGTATTATCAACTCTGTTTCCAGCACAAATCAAAAAGATAGCACCATATTAGCCACTATGAAGAAAATTAACTCTACCCCAGCCAAAACTAGCACAATGTTTCATGAAAAGTAAATTCTACTATACACCGAACAATGAAAAAAAAGAATAGGAAATTAAACTACCTTTTATTGCTTATTCTATTCACACAATTGTTAATCAAAACTTATTTTAGTAAAAAGTGTTTATCAAAAATCATCAACAAACTAGACTGAGCTCCTAGCCCTCAATATAATTAGATCTCTTAAATATAGTGCAGAGATTCACTAGTTTCAATGTATGTGACGTTTGTAACTGAAAATAGAGAATTAATACATCTGAAGTGATGTGTACTGACATATGAGGCTGACCTTCCTGTCACAACAAATATTTCCTCTATTCTTTCCTGTTGTGTCAAAGCTCATTTGAAAGAAAGCTGACTTGATATGATTTGTTGTTTGTGTTTGTTTTTTTTTTTTAATCATAGATGCAATGTATCTTTCTCATTATACAGTTTAACAATATCCTAGAAAGAAAAATAAAAGAATGGGAGCAAAGAGATTTATGGAAGGATCTTCAACTCATCCGTTGGTGATCTCATAACCTGTAGAGGTGGCAGTTACAGCTGGAGGGCTGGGGTTATCTCTGAGAACACATAACAAGATAAAAATATCTATGAAAGAAACAATTTAAAGTATTTCTGGTGACCAATAGGCAGCATTATTCAAAGTGTATAAAAGCGTACATTTATATTTCCAATACCGCAGTTTTATTTTATGAATTGTAATTTTCCTGAGAAGTATTGTGTAGTTGTCCTGTCAGAAACTATGCAGTAAAGATGTAAAATATCTGGTCTATCTCTGTTTTGGGGCCTCAAGAGGGGCAGTTTTTGCTCTTTCTGTTTCTATTGTTGCATGTGCTTTTGGGTAGTTCCTCAGTCTCTAAAAGTTTCAAACTGGATTTTAACTGAAAGTATAAAAAATACTCACTTCATCACATTAAAAATATGAATAGTCTAGTTTGAGTCAGAAGAGGGTATATGTAAAGTGGTGTATGGGGATAAACAATAATTTAGCCCTCTAATATGGTCCCCTATCAGTGACACTTTTAAAAACAAAACTGTTAAAAATAGAATTTTAGATTAGATATTTGATGTTTGAAAGAAAATGAAAGTTTTGCTGTCTGCCAAGTGTTCCTAGCCTTTCCCTTCACAAACTAGTTTTGACCTCTAAATGAGGAAAATTCCAAGAAAAAGAAACTCCTTCATGGGAGTTTTGTATCAAACAGAGGAAATTCTTAACATTGTTAGGTGGACATTAATGTTTTATAATGGAAACTGACACAATTAGCAGAGACAATTATTTTCATTCCTATGCTGCTCTGATTGTTGAGGAATAAAAAAGTAAAATTAAAATTTTTTAAGGTACTTAGTGATTTTCCCTGTCAGGCATACTATCTGAAAGCTGTTGTTACATTTTATGAAAATTTGAGCAATTAATTGACATTTTTATTGGGGAAAAAAACCTACACTCTGAAAGTTCTAAGTTTAAAATTTTTAAGGAAGCTTCTATATAATTAAAAAGCAGGTGAATGGAAGGTCTAACAAAAATATATATGTTTTTACACTAAATAAATTAAAAAGCTACAAAATAATCTAAGGCTAAGCTTAATATTTTAAATTATAAGACTTGATTTTTAACTCATACAGTTAGGAAAATAATGAAATTACATGGATGGAGTGTAATGGTCTCCAGTGAGTAGTCAAAACTCAGCTAAAATAGAAAGAACACAGTATTGCAGGTATTTGTGAGTAAGAGTTAATATTTCATATGTCCATATGTTTCAGTTTGTGGATGTTTACTTCTGCTTTTTACAATAGCATATGTTAACTAATTCCTTAAACAAAGGAATAGCATAATTCTTAGTGGAGTAAAAAAAATAATCTGGGATTTATTATCTCCTTGGTGTACAAAATGTGTAGGTTATTTAATATTATGTAATTTATAAATGTTCATGATGGAGGATTATTCTTAAAAATTATTATGTAGCTGCGAATTTTAATTCTGAAGTGTAACGTTGTTTATTAAAAAAATCACAGAAAAATTTGGTCTGAAAGGAGCTTTTGGAGATCATCTTGTCTAATTTCTGCTCAAAACAGAGCTACATTCAAGATGTTCAAACTCTTGTGCAGAAAATTTTTCAAAGTCTCTAAAAATAGAACATCCCCAACTCCCCTGGGCAATATTTTATGTCTTTGTCATCTTAAACAGCCCTCCCAAAGTGTTATTTTAAGCTACTAAACCCAAATCAGTGCTTTAAATTAAAAATAATGTGTCATTTGCTTTATAACTGCTGTGGCAATATGAGCTAATATTGCTACGGAGTTTCCACATTTTTTTCCTAACTGAATACCCCAGTTTTCACATCTGTAAAATATCTATAGCAAAACACTTTCCACCATCAGAAGGGTGTTGTAAGGTTTAATGGGATAATAATGTGCAGTACTCAAGACCTTCAGATAATAGATCACATGTAAATTCAAAGCAGTAATTATTATTATTCCTGTCCCCCCAGAGCATACTTTTGAGTCAAAATCTCTCAACATGAGAATGTTTAGATTATTTTTTACCAACTTCTTTTGCTATGACTTTTGTTCAGCAGTGTACAGTGTACTATGGGTCTTCTATATTTCTCACCCAGATTTATTCCGTTTTCTAGAGTTCACACTTCCCAAACCCATGTCTTATAATAAATTAGGGTAAAAAATGTGGAAATTCTCATTATAAATTTACCACATTTAGGTGTAGTATTCCATTTAGGAGGCAGGAGGTTTTCTGTTCAGTAAAAATTGAAAAATCATCTTTTCCTACTTTAAAAGTGTAGGGATTGATTAACAGAGACAATGAAAACAACCCTACCTTTATTAACTTGATCTTCTATTAGAATAAGAAAAGTACAGAACTAGGTTCCTAAGCTTATACGTAGGCATCTCTATGCATTTTCAAAAAAGATGACCATCTTGTAATATCCAGAATTCTAATTATATGGATAAATTGAATAAAATTTCACCTGCCAGTGTGCTAGTACACAGGTCATAGCACAGTAAATATGACGTCTGCCCTGAGCAGGGGGAGGCCCTGAACCTGCAGTGTAGGGACTCAGCATTGCCGTGAGCTGGTTGAACCCCTGTGCTGGGTCCTGTGACTGCTGCCTCCCCACCACAGCTTCACCTCTTGAACTCTAGTACATAACACAGACTGCCTTGTATGCACTCTAAGTGGGCCTAGATGCATGTAAAAAGGACTGTTTGCTTTCACAGCACTTGGCCATGTTTTATTGAACTCCATGTATGGGACCTATTTTTCAGTTCAGTGTCCCAAAGGGGACAGTTGAATTGTGGCCCGACAAGTATTGTAGTCTAAATGCAGTACAATAGCTTGAAATCAGAAATTCATGTTATGTACCTTAGAATACAATATGAAGGCATGTAACAATGTTTGAGAGTGCAGTCTTCTCATATAGTCACAGAGGACTATGTAAGGCTGGAAGAGCCAGAAGTGGTTCAGTTTGTCTTCTTGGGAGCAGTTTCTGGAATAAACCACCATAAGAATCAGTCATAAACAGCACTTTGGAGAGACCCTGCTTGGGAGAGCCAGGCAACAAACCAAGGACATGCAGGTACTGAACTCTAGATATCCTGTAAAACTCTCCTACTTTCCTGAGGACAAGTCCTAGCCACCAAAGGAGCTGGGATGGGAACCTCCTCGGCTTCATCTGTCACTGGGAAGAAGAGTTCAAGGAAAATGAGAAAAATTGCATTGGTGGAACTATGGCTGATCGTATAAATATTAGGATTTTTAATATATAGTTTGAGTCTTGTGCTGCTGTTTCTCATTAATGATTTTTTTTTTTAGTTAAAAGGAAAGAATTAAAAACTAACATTGGTAATAACAAAGAAGTTCATCAGAATAACACCCAAATGTTTGTTGACTTGGAAGGATGCTGAAGTAGTTAAGTATGAAGGCATTTCTGTCTTTTCAGTTTATATTTCTAAAGTAGCTGGATAATAGCAGGCTATTCAAAAGCTTTGTACAGTTTACTACTGGAAGAATACTGTAAAAGATTCAGAAATATTCTGGATGGGAAGGATCTGTTTCATACTGAACTGTTCAGAATCACCAGTGACTTAGATGTCTTCACCTCAGGACATGCATATATAGGAAAGGCAGCAGGAAGGACACGTTTATTGACCGTGTTTAAACAGCTTGTAGAAAATCAATTGTAAAAATAAGGAGAACAGTGTGGCTTAAACAATATCAGATCACTTTTTTCCCAAATCACTTTTCATCTTGCTTTTATCTTTTCCCTTTTCTATTTTTTTTCCCCAATTAATGTAGCCATCCATCCTCTTTACATAAGATATAAATCCAGAAACAAATTTTATTGTGAAAAGAACAACAAATGCATTACTACCTATTAACAAATTAGGTACCTGAAAGTAAAGCATTAAAACCAAAACACTTCGATATCAGACTGTCTTAATTGTTGATATACATTGTAGCTATTAAGAATCATGTTCTTGTGCTTGATTGTTTTCTCTTTCTCTCTCTCTCCCCACCACCCTTGTCAACAAAAGTGTTAATTATACTGTATGACACAGAGGGTGCTCGTGTCAAATACAACAAGAATTAATTCTATTTAAAATATTATTTCTTCCATTAAGAAGGTTGGACGCCCACTATTAATCCCCAGCATTTCGTTTCTGCTGCAGTTGCTTATAAAATATTTTTGTATTAGATCATACTGAATGCATTTAATATATGCAAAACCAATCCTAACTGTTAAGGAATATATACCAGTGTGTAGCAATACATAGTATTTATGAGCAGAGATTTTAGAAAATGACACTATTCTTACAGGATTTATGTCCTCTTGCTTTCTTTATTGTATTGTTAAAGGAATTTTTATAATTAAGTAGTGAAAAGTATTTCCATAATTTTCATTATCTTTCACATTTTCAAAGCAAAAAAGTGACATTACTTAGAAAACAGATCTTCTGAAGCAAAGAAAATTACTAAAAAATAAATTACACAGTATAAGCAACACCACATTTGGAGATACATTCACATGTTCACAGCATGAACAAGTCATGATAACGAAGGCAGTTAACCTTCTTCCCTTTTTCTCAGAAACCATTGCTTAAATACATTTTCAAAAGAGAGTTTTGACCAGTTCTTCTGAACTGCCTGTCAGCACTATAATTTGAATATTAGAAATACACCAGCCATTAGCAAGTATATAAATTATAGAAATTAAAGTATATAAATTAAAATACACATACTTTTGCACATATTGTTGCATTTATTTTGTACTAAAATGCTAAATTCCAGTTATGTTTTAAACCCACCTGACAACTAAGCACCACAAAGCCGCTCACTTATTCCACCCACAGCAGGATGGAGGTAGAGAATAGGAAGGGTAAAAATGAAAACCTGTGGGTTGAGATAAAAGTAGTTAAATAATGGAAATAAAATATAATACTAAGAAGAATGGTAATGGAAATGGTGATGAAAAGGAAAATAACAAAGAGAAAGAAATAAAACCCAAGAAAAACAAGTGAAATGAAAGCAGTTTTTCACCATCAACAAACACCTAGCCAGTCCCTGAGCTGCATCCCCGACTGTCTATCTCTCTCCCTAGTTTTATTGCTGACCATGATGTCATAAGGTATTGGAGATCCCTTTGGACGGTTGGGGTCTGTTGTCTTGGATCTGTCTGCTCCCAACTTATTGTGCACCCCCAGCCTACCTGCTGGTGGGGTGGTGTGAGAAGCAGAAGAGGCCTTGACTCTGTGTGAGCACTGCTCAGTAATAATGAAATTATCACTGTACTATAAGCGCTGTTTTCAGCACAAATCCAAAATTTATCGCTATACTAGGGGATTTTATCTAGGAATTTATCCCTACTATGAAGAAAATTAACTCAGTCCCAGCCAAACCCAGCACATTCCAAAACCATTATAGTAATTCCATTTCTGTAAAACTCTACTGAAGAATTTCTGCTTTCTTGTCTTAACTTTGCTAAATCTCAAAAAAAACCAAAAGTGAGGGAGAAAAAGAATGAGTGGGACTTTAGAAAGTCAATCAACAACTCAGAAGTAGTATCTGTACGGTACTTAGGCTTGTTCTGTGGACTACCCTAAGCATGTGTGACTGCTTTCTGTAGTCCTCCTTCTCATGTGAAACTCCAGGTTTGTAATTCTCTTGAACTAACAACTGGAGGTTAAACTAGCAAACCTATTTCAGGGAATTCACCAAAACAAATGTCCTCGAGCTTGGGTCTTTCAGTGCTACTTGATTTTCATAACTAACTTGACTGTTAAAAAAAAAAAAAAAAAAAAAAAAATCATAGGCCTTTTGTCTACATAAAGACTGAGTGAGCAAATCAGACTTCGATTGCATACCTACAAAATTATTTCAAAATCTGTTTTTTAGCTTTCATCAAGAAAATAGCATGGTAAATATAGAGTTTCAGCCTTTATGCACAAAGATGGAAATAATCTATGTCTTCTTTGTGTACAGCAACATACTACAGTGCACACCAATTAGCATGTTCAAGAGTTTGAACTATGGAACATCAGTATGATGTTCCTTACAGCTTACTTTAGTCTTCATAGAAATCTCTCTATGGGTCTTTGTGCAGCATGTATATATGTGTGTGCATGTGTGAGAGTATGTATGTGTGAATGAATATCCATAAATACAGATTATGGTCTACCTTGACTTCAGCGAAGCTTTTGACGCAGTCTCCCATGGTATCTTCACAGACAAGCTTAGGAAGTAGGACTGGACCATAGGGTGGTGAGGTGGATTGGGAACTGGCTGGAGGAAAGAGCTCAGAGAGTTGTGGTCAATGGGGCAGAGTCTAGTTGGAGGCCTGTGGCTAGTGACAACCTCCTGGGGTCAGTGCTGGGTCCAGCACTATTCAATATTTTCATCAATGACTGGTACGAAGGCTAGAATGTATTTTCAGCAAGTTTGCTGATGATACCAAACTGGGAGGAGTGGCTGCCACGCCAGAAGCCTGTGCTGCCATCCAGCGTGACCTGGACAGGCTGGAGAGCTGGGTGGGGAGAAATCTGATGCAATTCAATAAGGTCAAGTGTAAAGTACTGGATCTGGGGAAGAACAACCCCATGTTCCAGTACAGGTTGAGGGCTGTTTTGTCGGAGAGCAACTCTGGGGAAAAGGACCTTGGAGTCCTAGTGGACAACAGGATGACCATGAGCCAACAGTATGCCCTCATGGCCAAGAAGGCCAATGGCATCCTGGGATGCATTAAGAAGAGCATAGCCAGCAGGTTGAGGGAAGTTATCCTCCCCCTCTACTCCGCGCTGGTGAGACCTCACCTGGAGTGCTGTGTCCAGTTCTGGGCTCCTCAGTTCCAGAAGGACAAGGAGCTACTGGAGAGGGTCCAGTGCAGGGCCACTCAGATGATGAAGGGCCTGGAGCACCTTCTATGTAAGGAAAGGCTGAGAGAGCTGGGTCTGTTTAGCTTGGAGAAGAGGAGACTGAGGGGGGATCTTATCAATGCTTATCAGTATCTAAAGGGTAGGTGTCAGGAGGATGGGACCAGGCTCTTCTCAGTGGTGTCCAGTGACAAGACTAGGGGCAATGACCATAAACTGGAAAACAGAAGGTTCAAACTGAACATGAGGAAACACTTCTTCCCTGTGAGAGTCACAGAGTACTGGAACCGGCTGCCCAGAGAGGTGGTGGAGTCTCCTCCCCTGGAGACTTTCGAAAGCTGCCTGGATTTGTTCCTGTGTGATCTAGGTGATCCTGCTCTGGCAGGGGGTTTGGACTTGATGATTTCTAGAGGTGCCTTCCAACTCCTAACACTCTGTGAATCTGTGAATTCTACATATATATTGGTGCATCCTTCGTATTTGTCGCAAATGAAAAATCAGAAAATGAGTGTGTTCTGAGTTATAACCCAACACCAGCAATCTCTTTATCCTTGTAGGGAGTTGCTCCTACTTAGTCCTTTACAAAGAAAAGTTGAGGTTTTTTTCCTCAGTTACATAAAAAACCTAGATGAAATGTGCATTTAAAAAAAAATCTATTAAATATTGTAAATTATTTTTATAATAGTATAATTTTTTATAATTATTATTATTCGATATGTACTTTGACTAATACCTTGTTCATTAAAAATGTGTATGCTTAAATATGTGTTAGTTGGAATGATGTTTTGAAGTTATGCAGTCTGTATTCTTCATACCATATGAAATAGTATAGAGAGTGGATCTTAAACTAATTCAGGAGATACTTGTTAATCAGTGCAGTTGTTAATAAAACAATTATCTTGACAAACGTACATAAAAATATATTAATGACTGTCTGTGTAAAAGAAAATGACCAAACCTTTATCCTGATAAAATATTCGCCATATCAAGAACAAGAAAGGAATCTTCAAATATTCTATTTTAAAACTGGGGGGTTGCCTTTTTTTTTTTTTTTTTTTTTTTAATATATTAATTATTATTAACTGAAAGATTAAGGATTCTGGTTTTATCAGTCTTGGTGTCATTGTAGAAATCAGACAGTGGATGAACTAGTTTCCTTTTTTAAAAAAACTGCACAGATAATATCTATAAGGGATTTAAAATAGGTTTTGCATAGTTTCTATTTACACAGTAAGCTTTCATTTTCAGACTTATCTAGAGGGTAAAACCCCGCTATTTCAATTTTTACACTGCACAAGGGCAAGGTTAAACTGCTTTTGATCCTAAAGAAGTGGTAGAGCAGAGAAACAAACTAGTTGAGAACTGAAATTTCGTGTCCAAGGTCAAGTATCTACCAGTAAAAATATTTTTCAGATATATAGATTGTTTTAGAAACATAGGTTATTGTACTAGATCTGTATCAGTACAGTCTGGGTGATGAATGAATTGAAAGCAGACCTGTAGAGAAGGACTTGAGAATATTAGTGGATGAAAAGTTGGACATGAGCCAACAATATGTGCTGGCAGCTCAGAAAGTCGTTACCTTGGGCTGTGTCAAAAGCAGCCTGGCCAGATGTTGAGGTGTCTGATTGCCCCCCTCTACTCTCCTCTTGTGAGATCCCCGTTGGAGTACTGCATCCAGACAAGGACCCCCCCCTATGTGTAAAGTCTGAGAGGATTGGGGTTGTTCAGCCTGAAGAAGAGAAGGCTCTAGGGAAGGCTTGCTGTGGCCTTTCAGTACTTAAAGGGAGCTTATAAGAAAGATGCAGTGAGACTTTTTACCAGGGCCTGTTGTGACAGGACCAGGGTCAACGCTTTTAAACTGAAAGAGGATATGTATAGACTGGACATAAGGAAGTAATTTTTTTACGATAAGGGTGGTGAAACACTGGAAGAGGTTGTCCAGAGAAGCTATGGACGTCTTATCATTGGAAATGTACAAGGTCAGGTTGGATGGAGCTTTGAGCAACTTAATCTTAAAGATGTCCCTGCTAATTGCAGGGGATGTTGGACTAGATGATCTGTAAAGGTCCCTTCCAACCCAAAACATTCTATGATTCTGTGATACTATCAATATCTAGGTAATGTATGAATACTTTATTATTATCAATTATTAGAATATTGGTTTCTTCAATTCTGTTCTTCTTTTCTAATATTTCTCTTCAAATTAGATTTGAATTTTTAATGCTTAGGTTTTAAACACACACATTTTCTACTGCATGTACTAAACATTGTATCTGTGATACAATCTCTTCTTAGCTGTCTGAATATAGTCCCTGTAAAATTATGTAAAAAAAATTTAGAACATCACACACACTTTGCAGAGGTAGAAATTACTATAAAAGCTTTAAAAAAATAGATAATCAAGTTCCCTTTATGCTGAATAACATTTTGCATGCAGAGACCTTGCCAAGGAGCACTCAAGCTTTGTTAGAGGAAAAAGCAAGATTGTGCATAATAGTAATTGCTACATATCCTGGTATCTGTGGCACTAAACAAGTTTTCATAATTCTGAATTCAGGACAAAGAGGTAAGGAATGAAGATTAATCCTTATTGAAATGAGTTCATTTCTGATAAAGGCAAATTTAAATGTTTCTATAGAGTATTTATGCAGATTAAGATATCTGCAATTATAGCTGAAATGAAAGAAATTAACTCAATTATTTTTTCAAGATAAATTGAAGGCAGATTATCAATCTTCAAGTTTGGCATCACTGTTTTTAATTACTTGTGTCCTTTACAAAAAACTTCTTGTCAAAAATTTTGCTAGTAAGCAGTTGAGACACAAAATGTGTATATTAAAAATTAGGTTTACTTATGGTTAAAATAGTTATTTCCACATTAGAAGTTTTATCATGTACCTGTGATAAAGAATAGTCTAAGAGTTCACGTAGGCCAAAACAGTCCTTATTATAAGTCCATGTTTATAATATTTATGTAGATGGTTACCTACTTTTTAAGTTGTCAAGATTACTTAAATTTTCAGTGATGCACAATATACATTTCCTGAAACTATGTACACAGCACTACTGTAAATACAATTTTGCTAACATGGGAATATCCTGAATCAAATAAATAGCATTTTAAAGATTAATTCTCCCAATGCATTTGCTACTTATATAATAGAAATTATTTCAGACACGCAAAGAAAAGCAGTACCCATCTCATTTGCTCTTCTGCCATGTAACTGCACTCTGGTAAAGTCTTCAATGTTATAGGTAGCACAGTTTATGTGAAAGCCATTTTGTGTTACTTTTTGGAAGTATGGAGGATTTTTTGGCATTAGAGCTATAATTTATTACTTAAGAATGGACTAAGTCAAGGGGCTGAGAGAGTAGCTTGATCATGAGTACAGACTAGTGGGCCATATGTTCCTACATCGTGTGACATTGGTAATGCTGAGCAGTGTCACTCTTAAGTCAGGTGTCAGCTGTATCTCTTTTAGCATAAACACCAGTTTATGATCACTGTACTATGTCCCATACCCTGAAAGCTGGGCATAGGATCCATTTTGATAAATTGCATACCTAAAATGAAGTAAACAAATAGATCCTTCAGCAGTAAAACACCTATTTTCAATGACTGTATGAAAAATGTAGGTGTTAACTTATAAGAATATATTTCAAGTGGAAAAACTTTTCTTTGCATTATTTAATAATTTTTCTGTTAAAATGAAATGCTATAGATATCAGATATACAAGAAAAAGAAAAAAGGTTGAGGGCTGGTAAAAGATATTACCAGAACAACTCAGAAAGCAAGTCAAAGAACTTAAGCGTAAAGGAGTCTGGATTATGTGCACATAGACACTTACATGACAACTATTTAAATGAGAAGAATAAGCTTACCCAGAACTGCAGATAAGCATGTCAAGTGGATGTAATGATGTAAGAAGGGATTAATTTCTGCCAAAAGTTCCTGATGGTGTCTTGTTGTCTGTTAATAATACCGAGAAATTTTTCATCATATGTGCATATAAACTCTACTTTCTAATTTATTATATTTTTAATTGTGGAAGGAAGTGGTGAAGAAGAAATGCTATACAGAGTTTTATGCCAGAAGGTATCATCAAAACATCTGTTTCCATGTTCATATTACAGACTTTTGTCTTCCTCCCACCTCTCTATATTAATCACTAAGATTTAACATATCAGCCTTCTGGAAAAGTTATAGGGCACACCTCATGAAAAGAATATTAAAAGATTATTAGAAGTCTTAGATCCCTGCGATTGTATAAATAGGTTAGAAGTAATATATTAATTTGATGTCAGGGGAAAAATAAAAGAAAAGCTAACATAGAATTGCCAAAATCTATGATATCTGGCAATCTAGCATAGAACAAAATTCCTTCTCGAAAATAAATCCAGCTGTCCACATGATCACTGGTACGTAAGTAAGATATACTTGGGTACAGAAACAGAGAATTTTGGTGCCCTCTGTACAATATCATAGAACCTTTTAAGTTGTAAAAGACTTTTAAGATCATCTTACAACTGTTAACCTAGCACTGCTAATACCACCACTAAACCATGTCCCTAAGCACCTCATCCACATAGATCTTAAATACTTCCTTAAATACCTCTAGGGATGGTGACTCAACCACTTCCCTGGGCAGCCTGTTGCAATGCCTGACAACCCTTTTAGGGAAGAAATCTTTCCTAATATCCAAACTAAACCTCCCCAGGAGCAACCTGAGGCCATTTCCTCTTCTCCTATCACTTGTCGTTTGGGAGAAGAGACCTATCACCACCTCTCTGCAACCTCTTTTCAGGTAGCTGTAGAGAGTGATAAGGTCTCCCCTGAGCCTCCTTCAGGCTAAAAAACCCCAGTTCCCTCAGACTCTCCACACAGGAGTTGTGCTCTAAACCCTTCACCAGCTTTGTTGCCCTTCTCTGGACACACTCCAGTCCAGTCTCAGTGTCTTTCTTGGAGTGAGGGGCTGTCATGGTTTAACTCCAGCTAGAAAAATACCACAAAGCCGCTCTCACAAATCCCCCTCCCCTCCTCCAGTGAAGGGGAAGAATCAGAGGAAAAGGAAATAAGGAAGCTCATAAAATTGAGATAAGAACTAATTACTAATTATATCTAAATTAATATATACAAATACTACTAATAATAAAGAATTAAAATAATAGAAAATAAAACATGATACAATATAATACAATTTCTCACCACCTACTCACCAATGCACAACCAGGAGTTGAGTAGTGAAAGTCAGACCCCTGAGAGCTGCAGGCCAAGAGCTACCACAGACTGAGAGAGCAGCCCAAGGGTCAGAGCCTGAGAGCTGTCACAGCAGACTTCGAACGAACCCTATCAGTGATAGTGTGACCAGGAACACTAAGCAAACCCACTAACTCCCTCACGAATGAACCAGGACAGGAGTTAGCAAAGCAGCTAACTCAGGAGTCAGGGAGAGTGTTAACAACAGCCCAGGAATAAACGAGCAAGGGAGTAAGAGAGAGAGTAATGGCTACCGTATCCCCTCTTCACCTAAGCCCGGGAACATGATGTACTATGGAATGAAATACTTCCGTGGTCAGTTTGGGTCGGCTGCCTGAACTGTGTGTTCCCTACACAGCCTGTAGTGAGACAGAGAGATCTGGGAACGCAGCTGCAGTATCAGAAGCAGAGAAAGACCTTGAATTCAGTACAGTCCCCAGCGCCAGCTAAGAACTTGTCAGTACTTCTCTCAGCATCCAGGAACAGAGCTTCCTAGCAGCCTCGGTAAAGGGAGTTAACTCTTTCCTGACTAAACTCAGCACAAGGGCCCAAAACTGAACCCAGTATTCGAGGTGTGGCCTCACCAATGCTAAGCACAGCACTTCCCATATCCTGTTTAGACTATACTGTATTCAGTTTTATGTAATATAAATTTATTTGGTAGATGTTTTGATCATAGCTAGAGAACAGAAGAGTAAACATGAACCCTTCTCAGGTGATCAGCAAATGAGTGGTTTTGGCTGAAAGTGTATTTTGATGCCACTCTTCTTTCCAACAGCTTGCAGAGCAATCTGTATCAAATAGGATGGCCAGTACCACTTCCCCAAAGAAAGAAATGAAATTGTCATGACAGGTTTCCTTTCTTACTAATAAAAAAGCTAAACATTTGAGTAAAGAATCTACAGAGCCGTCAGATATGAATCTCCTTCTGAAGAGAGAGAGAATGATGTTGGAGGAGCTTGAGAAATATTTTCACTGTGAAGGTCTCACTTCAATGTTTACATGGAGTGAAGATTATGTGACAGCAAGTTTTAGCCTTAGTTTTGATGTTACATCTTCCTGAAGGCTTGTGTCACTTACTTCCAGCTTTGATTTCTTCAGCAGTAAAATTGAGATTTTATAATTTCAGGACAGTGTCTGCCAAGTCTTATTTCTCCTAAAAACACATAGGAAGGACTTGATCCAGAAACTTCTAGAAGGCAATATGTGCTGATGCAAGATTTCCCTCAAACAAAAATTCTGAGATTATAAAGAAAATCTAATATTAGCCAATCCTTATGACACCTTAAGCCATGTCATCAGCTACTTCTTTAATAACTGTATCATATCCTGCCCCCAGTTTATAATTAATCTAAATTAATCTGAATGAAGATGATCTGATTCATTGGAATGAATGTCTGTTATCCAGAGAGCAAAATGGTAGGAAAGATATCAAACTGTCTTCAACTAAGGCTGACATGTCATACATTAAGAGTGATAGATCTGTCAGTGATAGTTTATATGAGAAGCCTATGTATACATAGTGCCTGATGTTACTCTGGATTTCATGTTTTCAATGAGTTTGGCATGGCTGGCCCTTAGCAACCTGGACCTCATTTTCAGAAATCTGGGGTTTTTTGCTTTAATATTTTTAAACTATTACAAAGTGGATTTCTCTTGCATGTCTATGTAATGTAGCCAAACATGAGTTGCCATGCTTTTAGGTCATTACCCATGGATTTAGGGAAAATTCAGCAAACTTATTGAGTAACCACCTATAAATATTTTCTCTCATTTGAAAATAACCTAACTATTGAAATATTTCTATAAATTGGGCTTGTCTATCAGAAAATGCCTCAAGATTAAGTTGATTCACTGTCACTAAGACAGTTTTAACTGACTCGGCCTACAATTTCAGTAATTTTTTTTCTCAATATATTGTAAATGGATAAGAATAATTTCTCTATAAAGGACTGTTCACTATAAAGAAAAAATTTCCGAGTTTCTTTTCTGTCCTTACTCTTGATTATGTTCAGTCACTCCCTGCTTTGAAGCATTCAGCAGAAACAACCAGATGTTGGCTCCAAGGCATCAGCTGTTCTCCCTTGAGTTTATGTTCAAGATTCTCAATGTTCATTCTGTTCAATGGTGTGGCTCTTTTTCTGATGACATGGAGGACTTTCTGCCTAGTTCTGTTGACACTATAATTCTGTGCAGTCTTAGCCCAAGCCATCCCTTTTGGTGTGGTCTGACCTCAGTGTCTGGAATAGGACTGAGAAAGAAGTGAGAGAAGGACTGAATGGCATTATTGCACAGATCCTAATTTTTTCATGATATTTTCCTTAATTTCTCACTGTTACAACAACAGGAGGGGAGGTCAGCCTTGCCTCCTGCCACATTGACAGCTGTTGGTGATGATACAGTATACTTTCTACTAGCCCTTTGTTCTGATCAAGGTAGAACTTATTTGTAGCTTATGAATATGTTTTTTATGTAGGAAAACCAGGTCCAGGCTATCTGCAGAGAGATAACCTGTAAACAGTAAGACTAATATTTCTCATTCACAATTGTACATTGACATCAGTGAAATTCCATATAATTTAGCCCAGAACAAGTGAGCATAGGCCTCTTTTTTCAGCCAATCATGTCTGGAGCTCTCTTGCAATTAGATGCCCACAAGTTAATGGCCATTGAAGCCCTTGAAGAGTAGCAATGCTGTTTTTGTAGAGGAAGTGCATCCAGTAGCAGCACAGACTCATTCCCTTCCTGTAACCTAGGCACAAATTGTTGTTCGCAGGAATAGACGGACACTGTACCACTAATAAATCTACCTTACATAATTTGTAATTTATCAAATTATTTTATGCCACAATACCTACTTATCACAATTTCGGCAAAGTTGCAATCCGCTCTCTTCTTGATTGCAGCAGAGTAGTTCCTGTTTACACTGGGATGACCTTTGATAGTACTTTGCCCCAAAGCCATCTATTGAAATCAGTGATGTCCCACACACATGCTCTTGGGATTTGTTTATGACTGATCTCCATTGTTAAAGTCTGTTCTGTTGTACAGCTTACTCAGATGTACAAAGGCATTTGACACTGTATGAGAACCACCAGCCAACTTTAAATTCAGATCAGGTCTGTAATCAAATGCAGATTTTCTTTTTCAAATTGGTAAAAAGTGCATATATCTATTTTTATAATCAGTAGTTATAATAACAATGTTAAGATAAAATACATGCTAGTAATTAGTACAATGTTAAATATTTGGTTAATATGAAACTGTTGTGTTTTAACACCAGCACACACAGCACAAAGCACCACATAACCATTTGACCACTGTCCCCACCTCGGTGGGATGGGGGAGGGAACTGGAAAGGCCAAAGGTTGTGCATTGAGATAAGAACAGTTTAGTGATTAAACCAAAATATTATCAATATTATAATAACAATAATAACAATTAAAATTGTATAAATAATAATACTAATAACAATGTTAGTAATAGTAATAATAATAAATAGTATTGTTATTTTTTTTTTATTTGAAAATAAAAAAATGAGAGAGAGAAAAAAACAAACCAAAACAAACCAAGAAAAATAGGTGCTGTAACTGCTCATCACCCACCAACCGCACAATCAGTCCCAGAGCCCCCTGGCCAGTTCTTCCTAGTTTATGTACTGAGGATGATGTCATATGGTATGCAATGTCCCTTTGGCCAGTCTGGGTCAGATGCCCTGGCTATGCTCCCTCCCAGCTTCTTCTGCACCTCCTCATTGGTAGAGCATGGAAAACTAAAAAGTTCTTGACTTAATATTAGCACTGCTTAGCAACAACTAAAACATCAGTGTGTTATCACATTATCCTCTTGCTAAATCCAAAACATAGCACTATATCAGCTAATAAGATGAAAATTAGCTCTATCTCAGATGAAACTAGAACAGAGATGAAAATTTAAATTAAATGAGAATTAAAAAAATATCAAAAGGCATCTGTTTGAAACAGGCAGAAGAGCATTATTGATCAAAAAGAATATAGATATCTAGTGACTTTAAGAAGAGGGGGGGTTTTTAGAATACTTGTATCTTTCATGGATTGATAATAACGTTTGCTTTGATTGCCTATTAGATAAAGGTCTCCAACACTAAATATTAAAAGTTTGAAAGTTTGTTATCTGATGTGTAAAATAATTGTAGCAGACAAGTCATTAGTCATATAGCTTACATAATTATCCACACAAATTTTAAAGTGCATCATATTAGAAACATGCGGTGTATTGTAACTCCTGATTTACTGTTAGACCAGCAAAATTCATAAATACTGGTTCAGTACATTCATGATTATACATATTTTGTGTGAGGCAAATCTGACAGTCTGCATATTCATACTGCAGTCATCTATTCTCTTTCCTCATATAAACAATTAAATAAAGACATATGCTCTTAATACCCAGCAAAGGAAAATAGTCATAGTTTTTTTAATTTGTTTTGTTTTCTTTCCTTTTTATCTTAGCATGCACATAGTTTAACTGTTGGATTTATTCTCTCACTTGCATCTGATACAGTCTACTTTTTATTTCATTTGCTGTCTATTTTTGATTTTCTGATATAAAACTCCTCATGAAATGTTTTTCACCCTTGATAAAGCACAATCAGTGTGGAAATAAAATAAATTGAGGAAAGAAGAATTCCTGGCAAAGTATTTAATTACCTGTTTTTACAGTCATTATACAATGGGAACTTAAACTGACTTGAATATGAACAGGGAATGAAGAACAACGCTCTAAAACACAAAAGGCTCTGATTGTTCTAGATCCCTATCTGATACTAAGATGTCAGGAGGAATTAAGACGAATCCCTATAGTGTTAACATGTTGATAACGGTAGAGAAAAGACTAAGATAATTGAACTAATGCAACTGAAGAAATTATTGACTTAAATGTAAAATATCTGATAAGATATATCAAAAGCCTTATATTGTTATTTTAATTTTTAGGGCAATTATATTACAAAAGTACTGTCATAGAGTATTGAAGTGCCATTTTCTCCACATAACTAATAGTCTAAAAAACACGAGTGAATTTACACCTGTGTATGTATTTTTGAGCATATCTTACTCAAGTAAAAGCAAAACTATATGCAACAGAAAATATTGACCTTCCCAATAAGTTCTGCAAACAGTAATAGACCAGTTCTTTCTATTACAAATCCTTTCACTTTGATGTTGTTATTAATTGCTGACTTCCATATAGCTTCCATATGTAGTCCTCATGACATTCTGCCTAATGACTCATGCAATGATATCACAGAAAGTGTCATACATTCGAGAATGTGTGGAAAACCTTAAAAGTCTAGCAAATGTGGTTGGATAAGACAGCTTCTAACGTTTAATTACGGAAATGTCTGATTGTCTGCCTGATGATTTTATGCACAGTTATAGCTATTCTAATTATAATGCAGAGCAATTAAGTTTGAAAACAGTCCTTATTATCCAAAGTTTAACCTCCCAAAGAAGTACTGTGTCATCTTTTTGAGCTTTGGTTTTGTATTCGACTAGAAGGGGAAATCTTCAGTATGGAGGTCTTGGCTTGGGGAAGTTAAGATATGAGACAAAGACAATTTAAATCAACAGAGAGAATCCTATTGACTTCTGTGGGATCAAACATTTGGAGAGCAGCCTGGGAGACCCCAAAGCCAGCCAGCTTACCCACATCTATCCACTGCCCTCCAGGCTGGCGGTATTGTTTTGTAGAACCATCTAGCTGGCGCTTGTGAGTCAGCTAGAACGGGAATTTCCCAACGATACTTTTTATATCTTCCTGCATAGAAAACAAAAAACAAATACATCAAAACCCTGCTGGTTTTCTTGTCTGACTTTTATTCCTCAAATGATAAAGTTTTTCATTTATCTGAAACCTTCAGATAGTTGGTCCTTACTGTTTTTTGTCTTCATTAAAGATATTCATTCTGGTAATTTCAAACTTCTTAAATTTAGATGTAATATGTAGACTTACACGACAGCAGCATGCCTGGAAAAAGATAGACTAGCCACAGTTCAAATATGTGGTAAAATAAATAATTTATTTGGGAATATTCCTGGAATCAGGCCAAGATTACCTTTTCTGCCCTTATAAAACATGTTATCAAATAGCAATTATCTTAATTTTATAGCTGTTCTGAAGTGTTTGAGTAAAGTGTCCTAAATCTAACAATACAGGGTAAGTAGCTTATGTTAGCTATTGGTGTGTGACTGGAACAGAAGTACAGGGTTGCTCTGTAGATATTGTAAATTATCTTGTATAAAAAATTATCTCAAACTGTACAGTATTACAGCAAGATAAAATTATCAATCTTCTTTCCATAAAATGTTTAAAGTCTTCAAGCATTTAAAAATTTAATCTCTTTGCTGTAGCCTTCATCTCCTTCTGTCTATATTCTGATTTTTAACATAATAAAATATAGTTACAAGTAATGCTAAAAACAAATTTACAGATGGAAAGGGAATAAACATAGTGACAGATCTGGAAAGAGCAATAGCTATGTTCAGAATTTGCAGTGTAAAATATGTTGAGAGTAAATATTTCAGTAGAAGTAGTAAGGCTCTATTGTAAAGCAATGTACAGAAAATATGTGTCATTGAAGTCCCTATAAATTTTCAGAAAACCCAATATGCCACTCATTTACAACATATAAAGTAAAATGAAGCAAGATAATTGTATTGTAGATATCCAGCATTAAGCAAGGATGTAGGTAGAAGAGAAAACACTATAAATCAAAGTTGTGAAAATCCTGTAATGAAGTAAATTATATACAGGTCATAGAACAAAATAAAGCTATATCTTCCATGTTTACTTCCATAATATTTACATTTTTAAGTGCTTTTTTTGCTGTGCAATAATTTTATACATTTATTTCAGCAATGCTACAGCCTCAGGACTACATGCTGTAAGCACTATGAAAAGTCTGGCCCTATTTAGTGTATTCCTTGTTTAATAATAGCATATAGCCACAGTTCACATACAATATAACAGAAATGTTACTTTTCTTCTTTTCTTCAAGTAAAAATCAATTGTGTCACATTATATATCTAGGCATGTTATCTCTTGATAAATGCTGATTTTTGCTGGACACATGCATAATGCTGTCAGCCACATTCCAGACAGCCCAGAGTCACTCTGGAAATAGCTAGGTATTAAACACTGCCTGTCTGAACAACTCTGACATGGAAAACAATATTCGAACTATTCCTCATTCATCTTCAGGATACAGAAATTGCAAACGGTTTCTGTTTCATCTTTGTTTATGTGTCTTGCAGAGAGATTCAGCTGCATCATTTTCATCAGTGGTTAATGAGCTGCAGTGCAGCCTACTGGTTTTTAGATTCCTCTTTTCTTTCTGAAGACATTTTACTGCATTTCTCATTTTCTTTTCTTATTTATAAAAACAAGAACTAACACAGTCAGAACTACGAATTATGTTAGCTGAAACCTGGACTGCCTTTTCTAATCTGCTCAAGATATGAGAAATTCATTTATTGTATGCATGTCTGTTTCCATTTCTACACTTCATCTGTTGTGTCTATGTAGGTTCTAAACTACTAGAGCAGTCATATTCATATGGGCCATATGTATATCAGCATTTAGGCCAAAGAATTTAAACATCTGAGCAAGCTGGAATCTGCAACATATTTTAATAATGAAAAAGTAATAAGTGTAAGAGAAAGAAAGGTTGAATATAAACACAACTTATAAATCTTTCATCAACAAGCTTATTTCTTTTTAGGTGAAGGCTTATTTTCTTTTCATAGAATTTATTTACTGTTGGTTTTAAGTTGGTATAAGAACTGCCTAGAAGAATTTTTAAAATAATCCTTCAGTTTTGACAGTTATAAAACAAAAACCATAGAAATAGAAGAGTCATGATGCAAAACTGAGAAAAAAAGAAAAAAGAAAAGTGAATGGACTCTAGTCAAACCCTGAGTGACAATTGGACTTTGAATGGAACTTCATGAAAATTTTTTCAGATAAATATTCTAACATCAAAACATTCAATATAAAGATCTAAAATTAGGAATGAAATGCTAAACTCCAAAACTAAGTATAGATAATTAAGTCCTGTACTGACTGACTGGTTGCAGACTCACAAGTGGAAAAACGTGTTGACAGGATGAAAGTAATTGCAGCCTAGTGCTGGTGTAGTTGATACTTCTGAATTCCAAAGCCATAGATGTTTTAAATACTGGTTTAAAGAGTAGCGCTGAGTAATTTTTTCATACAATTAATTATGTGGTTATGTAAATTAGTTGTAATAACAGGAATCAAAAATTTCAGAACAATTAAATTATTACACTGTGAAGCATTTCTTAACTTTAAATAAATCTGTCTCATCAAACTGCTTCAGCAATTGAATTGTTTGGCTTTGTAAAGTTTTTAGTAAGTATTTCTGCAAAAAGAAAAAAAAAGCAGAGGCATTTGAATCCAAATGGATAAAACCCCAATACCTTACATTTTCTGGTAATGTCAAAGACAATCTTGTTGGAAAAATTCCACGTATGTGCTGAAGTAATTTACTTCTAAGTCCTATTAGCAGGCATGTCCTAAAATACTATGAAATTCTAAATTAATACCACTAATAATATTTAGATAAACCCTTTGATCTGGTTTTAGCATACACTTTTGACACAGAGCTCAAGAGCTCCTGAGACCTAGGACTCAGATGCTCACTTGCCTGTTTTTACCAATATCAAATTACAGTAAAAGTCTATAATGTCTGTGTTACAGCTCCGTCACTTTGAATCAACACAAAGAATATTAGTTAAGGAGAAATGGTGAACTGATTATGGTGACTGACAACTAAGGTGGAGCAAGTCCCACACAGTGCAAGTGAGGTTTGCATAAGTGGCTCCTGCCCCATACCTTGCCGCTAGTCCTGTGTCTTACTTTTATGTACAGTGTTACGCCATGACCTCCTTTGCACTCTGCAATTCCACTTAAGGATTTCTGGCCCCATTCTGGGCTGGTATACAGTTTCGTCCTTTAGGAGTCTGTAGCACTCAGCTGTTACTTAACTGAACCTCACAGAAGTTCTGTTCGCACCCTCCTAGAAATAGGTGGGTGCACACCAGGGCACCCTTCAGGGAACAGGCTTCTGGTCTGCAACCTACCCACTCACTCACTGACAACCTCTTCCTAGCACACAGACCACAAACTCACACTTAGGAATATAGTAAATCAGTTTCCTGCCCCTGTTCAGTGTCTTCTGCAGATTCAGTGGCAGAGATTATTCCCTGGGTTACACTGGGTATACTCAGGGTGGCCTGCTCTGGTTTGAAAAATGACTGCAGAGGAAATAATTGGTTTAGAAGAAAAACAAGAGATGATACTCAGCCACATCATTTTTTGGCCGTGTGATTTGTCTTATAGCTGGGCTGGTGTCCTGTTTTCAAAAAGTGAAAAGTTTGAGTGTAAACCCACATTGGAGTCCCTGTTTTGAAAGTTTTATGGGATTTTAAAATTCTGCTGACTCTGCATTTCTGCATAAACGTGGAGGTTTTTTGCCATGCCAATGGGTCCAAGTCCAGTAGAGTATTTAATCACCTAAGTAACTCTAATTGTATAAGTGCCTCAATTGAAATCAATACCATTCCTCATACACTTAAATTGTACCCCTACTTAAGTGCTTTCTTGGATTCAGGCCTAAGATATTGTAATTAGAAAACATGTTTCTTTGTTTCAGAGAAATGTAACAATAAAGGGATATTTTTGTAAAACTTTAGTATCTCAGATGCATGCTTATTTCATAAGGTCAGATTGATTCAATGGATCACATTAATAAAATTATAAACCAGCAATGTGTATTTTAATGTCCATCGATTCCCTTTAAATAATTTGCAAAGCCTATTTTCATTACAAACATGGATATGTTTAATTAATATTTTTTTTCTACATAGTCCTGTATGAATTAAGATGCATTAGAATGGAGTTTTATACAGATTTCATTCAGACCTGAACAGAATGTTACACTTTGCATGTATTGCCACTTGTGTTAGCCCACGCAAGAACTGTTGCTGAAAAACATTACAAATTTTCATCTGAGAAGCAAATATCTAAATCAGAATCAGTAATAGTCATAAGCTATTCTGACTACTGGAATGGGCAAAAGTATGCATGGTATCAAATCTGCTGATAGAGGTTCTCTTCCAAGTTTTGTAATAATTAATATTAATTATCAGAGATGACTCAGTGAATTCTTTTAATAATCTTGATTGAGAATACTGTTCCCCCTAGACTGAAAGTGTAGTAAATTGAATACCCTGCTTTTAGTGTCATCCGTAACACTGATGCAAAAGGAAATATTTCATGATCCTCAAGCAACTAGGAATAGGTCTTAAGTTAAAAGGAAAAACTGGTCGTGTCTCTTTCGTTTAGCTTCACAGTATTTTTAACAAATGCCTTAACTATGGTAGGAAAAAAAGAAGTTTGTATGCATTAACGAAAATTCTGTAATGTGTCCATAGATAAAATATTTTTCTTTTCAGTGTTTAGTAATTTCACTAAGTATTTTACTTACTACTAATTTAAATCTTAGATGACATAGAATTGAAGTATTGGTAAATTCTAAAGTAAGGGATTTTTAACTTGATTTCCTTATATTTGCAGTGTCATACTACTGTTTTGTTCATGCTCTCAGGGTGTGACACTATATGGAAGAATGACCTTCAGTACTTAGAGTAAGATGCTGAGGTATGCTATGGTATAAAGATCTGATGAGCAAGGATTATGGTGAGATTTTAACAGATTGACAGCATCTTATCTTATAGCTGCACACATGCTTCTTGAAAGCAGGAAAAGCAATTTACCCTCCACTGTGACTATTTATTAGCTTTTTAATTGTTTGGTACTAGTTCTATAGAAGAAACCATTAAATCATTATTGAAAAGAAAGAATGGGCATGGTGGGTGAGAGCTTCTGTGTTGTTAATTTCTAAGTAAATAAATTACACCTATTCAAACACTATTTCTAAACACCTGTTCAAGAGCAATTTAAGCTAAAATGATATCCTTGATTAGTGTTACTGTGTTGTGTTTTTTTTGGTGTTTTTTTTTTTGTTGTTGTTGTTTTTTTTGGGGTTTTTTTAAGTAGTTGTTTCTGGAATGGATTATGAAATAAAGAAAGTATCAATCCTATAGTCACCACTATTCTCAAGTTGTGGTAGAAATACTCAGAGACAGGCATCTAGATTTTATTCCCTAAAAATAGGGTTTTTTTTAATGAAAAATAAAGCTCTTTAGGAAAAGTTCATTAAAAATAGTAGGTTCTAATGTTTTGTTTCAGCAGATGCAAAAAGACTAATAAGGGATAATTAAATAAATATATAATAAACCTGATACCACACAAAAACCAATATTGACATGTATGTGCTGAAAGTGGTTTAAAGTTTAAACTCTTTGAATAAAAACTTAAGAATCAGAAATATAAAATTTTTGTCTAAACCAATGCTCATGGAAAGCAGCTCCGTGTAAGGGATTTGGTTTAAGTCCTTCTACAACAAAGCTAAATTCCTACATTCCATTAGACTACAGAAGTACCCAAGAACTGTATCAGATTTGTTTCTCATAGTGTTTTTCCACTTTGTGTGCCTATCGGAGTGACACCAGGTTTTGAGAATGGAAACAGGAAGAAAACTTGATTATGGACCAAACCCTGTGTGAAAGGTGCAATATATAAGTTGCCTGCCTGGACATCTTTTGTGTTTCCATTTGGATGAGTTCTAGATCCTGACATTATCTCAGACTTTATTTGCTTTTTTGAGGTTACATTTATTTTCAAATACACCATCATGAATATTCTCAAAATAAAACTTGTGATCTTAAAAGCGTGTGGATAATACACATTTGCTATATCTTGGGCAGCCAAATCTTGTTGCTTCTCACAGTCTTGATATTAGGTTTAACCATGAGAATTTATGTTATCAAAAATTCAATGAAATCTCAAGTACGAGAAAGTGCAGAACTGCTCTTTTCTCATTTTATGTCTTCAAGGAGACAGTTTCCAAAGCACCTTAAGGACATAGGTGCCTGATTTCCACTGACTGCTAATTGTAGTTAAATACCTGACTTCCCCTGACAAAGTAGATGGGGAATAACTCCCACAGGTACCTTTCATTTAGTCTTACTGAAAGTAACACCACAGGTCACATATCTAAGTACATTAACTTATTAATTACACTCAAGATTTCTTTGCTGTTGGGTTCTTTTATATAGATTAAATATTTTTAACCTTCCACTGTAGCAGAGGCCATTGTCAGACAGATACTAAGATACTCAGGAAGTTTTATCTAACAAATTCTTTGCTGTTGCTGTATCTAAGACTTTAGTCAATCTCTTGATCTTTAAAATTTTTTCCCCTGTATAATTACATTTTTGGCACAGGTCTTAATTTTATGTCACTGTACTGAAAAGATTTCTGAAAGAGATGTGAATAAAATGTTAAATCTTCTGAAAGAAGCATTTATTTCATGATCAGCAGTTTTCAGGAGTGAGAAAGGAAGTGAGGACTGATCCAATGACTTTGGTCATTGAATACAAGTTCCTGTGACTTACACTGTTTCTACAATTAGCTTCCACAACACTTCCCTGGAGCAAGATCTGTTATCATCACCTTTGATCTTTTTTTTTAATTTTTAAATTAAAGAATAATTTTAGTGCAATCAGATTAATAACCCATAAAGCATGTGCTCAAAAATATTTAAGAAACTGATAGGAAACCATGTTCAGTTTGGAAAGACCAAAATTGGTTACAATCGGTAGGCTTTTTAAATTTCCATTATGGATTGTATTTTGTGAGGGAGTCAACCAGAATGTTGAAATTGAAGTTAGTTGTAGGATGTGTGCGGACAGTAATATGCAAAGATTCATCTGTCACATCCCAAACCTATATTAGCATTCAAGTGATCATTTTCTCCCTGATATTCAAATGACCATAGAGCTATATCTTTTGGTTTGTTTCTTAATTTGCCATGTCATGCTTTCCCACTAGGTAGTTCCAATAATAACATATAATAGACATTGGAAAATGAAATTTATTTTAACTCTCAAAGGAGGTCCCTCCAAAGCCTGAATGAGTCACATTGTTTAGGATACATGTGGGATGATATTGTACTTGGTTTAAGTACTTGTATTTAAGGGCAAAGCTCATTCAATATTTTCACCAGCACTATGCTCACTTTTTAAAAGAAACATTTCTAACTACAGAGTTAAGAGAATACATAACTCTTGCCTTTTCAAACTCCAATCCTTTGTGCCATAGAACAGCACAGTTGAGACAACTTTAACTATTCACATTCCTATTGGGGAAACAAGCATTGTTGTAGACAATATCAGAAATTTCTATGCGCAAGAGATATAAAGCAATGCTGAGTAAGTTTTTAACACTGTGTACATTTATCTTGGACAGATTTTTTTACCATTTTCTTCTTAGTTGTTCAGTAAATAAAAAAGTTCAAGCTAGTGTTTTTCTACAAAAAAAAAAAAGAAAAGCAGAAATATATTTGACTAAGTATGGATTATGTAAAGAAGGGAAATCTAATAAAATCTTCAGGAAAATGGAGAAATTAACAAAAAGAAATAGCATGAAACATAGGTTTTAATTGAAAGTCCTAATAAAGGAGGGTCTATTAATGAATAGAATAACAATAATGTTGCCAAAAAAAATACTTCAGGTAGGTGAGGCTTTTATGAAAAAAAGATATACTTTGATCAGTGAGAAAGAAAATATTGCATCTGTAAAGAAAATCACTGATCAAGAAGGAAAAAATAATGACATATTGAGAAAGCAACACATAAATACATATGTTAATACATTTGAAAAGCAAGCTCAAAAAATGATTTGTTAACAAAAGAACTCCAAGTTGCCAGGTGTGTAAAAATAATTTTAATGGAGAAAGCAAATGGATGTTTGAATAAGTGAGGAGCAGATACTCTATTTTTTTAGATTATGGGGGCATGGATAATTGATTTCTAGTTATGTGGTTTTGTTCTATACAAGGTGCATTTCTGTTCAGGATAAATTTGCAAAGAAACAACCTTATTTAGCCTAAAGACAGAATTTATACATTGAGTAGAGAAGAATACACAATTAACCGAAGGTGATTCTGATAATTTACGTTTATATCAAGTTTTCTTACACTACATTGAATCAAAACTTTGTTGTTAAGCAGAGTTCTATTCAGATTACAGGAAAAAAGAAAGGCTTGCATTTCAGTTGCTATATATCATTAACTCATGCTGGAACAACACTGTCAGGCAGTACAAATTTGAATGTTTTCTTTTACCCCATCATAATTTCACACTGTAATGCCAGCATGATAGACTCATAATGGGCTCCCTATAGACACATACAGACATCATTTTGTCATGGTTATCTCACCTTGTAACAGCACGGAAAGCAGTTGGTCTCCATGGTCTTGCATTAGACTGTCACATCATTGTAAATCTCTCTGTTTCAGGAAATGGTGATGGTACATCATGAGTGCTGTGAAAAATAACTACTTCATTGCCCATACTAAGTGGTTTTGTAAAACCAGATTACTCCCTTATTCATGAATGGTAGGGGAAAATATTTTTCAGTAGTAAGTGATGACAGAAATTAATGATTTTCTTTGCTTGTTTAGCTGTCTCAAAAAGGTAACACCAACATTTTACCACCAGAGTACTAAAATCTGTGGCAATATTTATGTTTCTAGATACATGTACTTTAGATTGTCCTTAGTGTCAAGCTGTTTTAAATATATTCCAAACATGCAATTTTTCCTTACGGTTATCTAATTTCTCACACTAAATGTAGCTCAGCTACTGCCATCAGAGGACCTTCCCTCAGAAGCCCATGTAGCAATGTTGGTGAGGCATTATGTAGCATGGGCTACATTCTGGGATGTAGCACAGTTCCCAGAACACCAGGAGCCTCAACTCAGGCAGAGCTCCAGGGCAAGATCAAGGAATCACAGAATGCTAGGGGTTCAAAGGAACCTTCAGAGATCATCTAGTCCAACCAACCTGTCAAAGCAGGTTCACCTAGGGCAGGTTGGGCAGGAACATATCCAGGTGGGTTTTGAATATCTCCAGAGAAGGAAAACCCACAACCTCTATTGGCAGCCTGTTCCAGTGCTCTGGCACCCTCAAATAAAGAAGTTTTTCTTCATGTTGAGAAGGAATTTGCTGTGTTCTAGTGTGTGCCTTTTTCCCTTTGTCTTATTGCTAGGCACCACTGCAAAGAGTGTGGTCCCATCTTCTTGACACCCACCCTTTAGATGTTTATAAGCATTGATAAGATCCCCTCTCAGTCTTTTCTTCTCCAGGCTAAACAGACCCAGCTCTCAGCTTTTCCTCTTAAGAGAGGTGCTCCATTCCCTTGGCTATCTTCGTAGCCTGCCACTGGACTCTCTCCAGTAGTTCCCTTTCTTTCTTGAACTGGGGAGCCCAGACCTGGACACACTACTCCAGATGTGGCCTGACTAGGGCAGAGTAGAAGGGGCAGATAATCACCCTTGACTTGTTGGCCATGCTCTTTTTATTGTTTCCCAGGATTCCATTGGCCTTCTTGGGCACAAGGGCACATTGCTGGCTCATGGTCAACTGATCGTCCCCCAGGACTCCCAGGTCCCTCTCTGCAGAGCTGTTTTCCAGCTGGTCAACCCCCTGCCTGTATTGGTGCCTGGGGTTATTCCTTCCCAGGTGCAGTACCCTAACGCCCTTGTTGAACTTCATTAGGTTTCTCTCTGCTCAACTCTCCAACCTGTCCAGGTCTTGTTGTATGGCAGCACATCCTCCTGGTGTATCAGCCACTCCTCCCAGTTTTGTGTCAACAGCAAACTTGTTGAGGGTACACTCTGCCCCTCATCCAGGTCATTGGTGGATATGTTGAACAAGACTGGGCCCCCTACTTACCCTTGACGAACACCACTGCTCACAGGACTCCAACTAGACTCCATGCCCCTGAACACAACCCTCTGAGCTCTATTATTCAGCCAGTTCTAAATCCACCTCACTGTCCACTCATCTAACCCACACTTCCTAAGCTTACCCATGAGGATGTTATGGGAGAAAGTGACAAAAGCCTTGCTGAATTTGAGGTAGACATCATTAACCCAACAAATCATGCCATCATAGAACTCTATCAATTGGTCAAACATGATTTACCCTTAGTGAAACCATGCTGACCACTCCCGATAATCTTCTCTTCCTTTACAAAATTAGAGATGACTTCCAGGATGAGCTGTTTTCATCACCTTTCCAGGAATGGAGGTGAGGCTGACTGGCCTCTAGTTTCCTGCATCCTCCTTCTTGCCCCTTTTGAAGACCGGCATGACATTATCTTTTCCCCAGTTCTCAGGCACCTCCCCTGTTCTCCATGACCTTTTTAAAAGATGATGGAAGGTGGCTTTGCAATAACATCTGTCAGCTCCCTCAGCACTTGTGGGTGCATCCCATAAGGGCCCATGGATTCGTGGACGCCAGGTTTAACTAGATGTTCTCTAACCCCATCCTCCTCAACCAAGGGATGGTCTTTTTTCTCCAGGTTCTTTCTTTTACTTCCAGGGTAAAAGGGAATTCTGAGGTCTGGCCTTAGCAGTAAAGACTGAAGCAAAGATGACAGCAACAGACCCTTCTCTGCATCCTTTGTCACCAGGGCACCTAGCTCGTTCAGTAGCAGGCCCACATTTACTTTAGTCTTCCTTTTGCTACTGATATACTTGAAGAAACCCTTCTTATTGTCTTATTGACATCCCTTGCCATATTTAATTCCACGTGGGCCTTAGCCTTCTTCACTGCATCCCTGCATACTCTGACAACATTACTATATGCCTCCCAAGGGGCCAGTCCTTTTTTCTACATTCTTTAAATTTCCTTCTTCCATTTAAGTTTTTCCAGAAGCTCCTTGCTCATCCATGCAGGTCTTCTGCCTCCTTTGAGTAATTTCTTACTCATAGGGGTGCATTGATCTTGAGTTTTGAGGAAGTGTTGTTTGAATATTAAGCATCTCTCTTGCACCTCCCTTCCTTCTAGAACCTTAGCTCATGAGAATCTTCCAAGCAGGTCTTTGAAGAGGCCAAAGGCAGCTCTCCTGAACTCCAGGGTTGTAATTCTGTTTTTTGCTCTGCTACTTCCACACAGGATCCTGAACTCTACCATCTCCTGGTCACTGTAGCAAAGGCTACCCTTAACCTTCACATCCCCAACTAGTCCTTCTTTGTCTTTCAGCACAAAGTCCAGCAGCATGCCTCTCCTGGTTGGTTCTTCCACCACCTGTGTCAAAAAAGTTATCACCTATTCCCTGCAGCCATTCAAGTCTTAGCTGGCAGGAACCCCCTGTGTCCCCCTTGGGTCTGGAGAAGTGGAGAGCACTGAGTAGTTCCCTCCATCATGCAAGGGGTGGAGGCACCTATTTGCTCACCTGGTTTGATGTCCACAGATGTGTACTGCTGTCCAGACACTTGGACCCAGAATGTTTTGGAGAGACTGCTGAAGCTTGACTGGGCCTCAGGACACTGTATCTGGTGGTCTTCCACATGGGCACAAGTAATGTCAGGAAGACCTTGAGAATATTAAGAGCAAGTATGTGGCTCTGGAGGAGAGCATCCAGGGCATAGGGGCATGAGTGGCTGTCTCCTTGATCCTACTGGTGAAGTGGCAAGGCCTGGGGAGGAACAGGTGGAACTAAGGGAGGTACTGACTGGATATAAGGAAAAAACTTTTCAACATGAGGACAGTTAAGAAATGGAACAGGCTGCCCAGAGACATCATGCATTCTCAATCCTTGTGGGTTTTCAAGACAAGGTTGGATAAAGCCCTGGGCAACCTTATCTGATTTCATAGCAAATCCCAGTCTGAACAGGCAGTTGGACTAGGTGATTGCCTGAAATCTGTTCCCTCCTGATTTATTCTAAAATATTCAGGTTAAAGACAGATTATGATTTAGTTTTCCTGTTTTATTTCAATACAATTATTTTTTTATAAAGAAAGAAAAATACATGTCTGAACAATCATCATCTTAAAATATTTCTGCCATTTACTGATGTGTTGGTTTTTGAACCACAGGAGTATAGGTTTGCTTTGTTATTTTTGATATCCCATTCTCTTACTTTAGGCTTAGACTGTACATTTTCTGGGATGCTGATGTCTTTGGCTTACATGTCTTCAGTGCAGTTAGTTGTAGGACTGCATATCAACTGGCATATAACTAGTAGAAGAAATTAAAACATAATAAACTACATTTCTGTATGATAAATGCATTTCTAACACTTCAAAACCACCTAACAAGAATGCATTTCAACCACCTCAATTCTTCTGGAAAATCACAATACATGACTGAGTTTACTCAAACAGTCACTCTGATATTTTTAAGGACCCAAAAGTGAAAAAAATTAGGAATTCAGTTTTAAAGCACCCTCTAGAATAAAATAAAACTAATGTATTATGTTCTTTAGAATTACTTTATCAGCACTCAAGTTTAATTAGGGCTAGTTATACAGCTGGAAACACAACAGTGGTTTTTTGACAACTTGTAAAACTCATTTAATTATGGTTGGCAAAATTTTATTCACAGTATAGGTAGTAAGGATTCCTGAGAAAATATATTTAAAAAATGGTTTTATGGTGGTTATTTTTGAAATCTTCTCACTTATTTCACTTCTGCTACACTACTTATTTGGTAATTTAATGAAATCCCCAATTAAAAAGCTGAACATAGAATTTTTGATTGTGTGGTTTTATGAACCAAACATGAGTCACAGAAGACCCATCAAGAGTAATCAAGACAGCAATAAAAATAGCAGGACAGTTTATGACAAGTTTATGTTGATAAGAAGCTGTATTCTGGAAGATCTGTTTTATCAGTATGGAAATTAACATGTCTCATGTAGCACAATCCCTAAAGCTTTGCCAAGAATGTTTCTCTAGTCAGCTTGATACAGGCTTTTAGATATAAATTTGACATCTACTATACCCCTTTTTTATTGTAAGAAAAGTGACATTCTCTGTCAAGGAAACTCAGATGTCCTCAATCTCTTCAAATTTACAACTTTGGTGCCAATCAAGCCACTGTCACAGCTTGTGTAAATGACAGCCCATAGTGGATCTGGAAAATGGGTTTTATTTAAGAACAAGCCAGATTAAAGCTTTTACAATACTTGGTTGTCCCACACAACTCACCCAGTTGCAGCCCTTCAACATTACATTTACCATGTTTTGATTTTGTGGGAAGCTCAATCAGAAAGTCATGTTGGCTCATGCTGAGCTGTTGCTCAAAGTCAACATTCCTAGCCATTACTAACCAGAGTCTCTTACATCCCCTGATATTTATTTCTGCCTCTCTGATTTTCAGGCTCTTCCCACACTTGCAAGATCTTTCTTCTAACCAATATCTTCACCTCCTTTACCAGCTCCCTTCTGTTCTACACCACCACTTCCTTTTTTCAGGAGCTCATATATTTGAACATCAGCTTTTCTTTTGGAAAAGCCAACCCTCCAGTTCTCCCAGTCTAAATAGTCTTTGTGCAGAAGCACAACAGGTGATCAAATGGATGATGGTCTCTCAATCTGACAGTCACATTAAAGATTTGTATTTGTGATGAATGGTTATCAGATTTCAAGGATATCAGTTCAACCAGTTTCACTGAGTCATATTCAGCATCTTTGCCTCTATAAATTATGTGAAATTATGGAGTCTTCATTAATTCTTGATATGATAACATTTGTGAAGGCTTTAACAGCAAGATGATACAAAATTAACTTTCAAGTCCTAGTTCAAATACTACATACTCTGATCTACTTGTCATCTAGTTTTAAGATTAGTCTCCAGGCTATTTCTAAACTTATGTTTGAGTTTTTTCCTAGGGTAAATTTGTGTCATGAATGCTTTGTTTATAAGGAAAGCTAATTTAAACAGACTTACAAATCTAAGGACTTGTGGAATTATTAATATTCTGCTGAATTATTTAAAAGAAATTAACAGTGTTCCATGTCCCCTGAGATATTTATCTATAAAAAAATGTCATCCATGTTGTGATCTGTTGGGCAACAAACATACAAAAGTTATGTGCATGAGAATTTAAGTCTCTTGGATAGAAAAGTTGCCATCTGGCTGTTGAGTCCAGATGCACAATTATTATTTCTAATACCATTTTTCCATTGTATTTCTTTTACAGTGAATTAATCAAGAATATTTTTGTTCTATTTCAGTTAAAAATCTGTTAGAAAAAGAAATGTAGATATCACTACATAAAAAAAGAACAGTCACAATAAGACAGGAAAGCAGAAACCAAAATGAAAGAATGTCAAGCAAAACCAATTCTTTAAAATCTTGTAAATATATTGCCTTTAATTCATTTACACCAGGGAAAATTTTGGCTACATAAATGTGTTGTATTTTCTTACAACTGTGCGCACTTCAGAAGTTTTTCATTTTGTTCGACCTGTAAATCCTGTTATCCTTTGCACTCAGGCTGTAAGTCCTGAAAATCACAAATGCAGAAAGAGCTTCCTCAAGCCTAGAGATATAAATGAAACAATAGTTGTCCCTGTGCCAACTGTGTTAACAGCATCTCAGCATCTCACTTGGAACAGAGCTTTTTGTGTTGGCATTCATACCTCTTTGTCAGTGGGCAGTACTCAGGTGCTATTCATGAGTCCTTAAGTTTGATGTGGCTTTATAAATTTATTAGCAGTAATGACAACCTCTCAAAGACAGAAACTAATGTGGGGAAAAAAAAAAAAAAAAAGCAAGCTCTTTTTAACAGGATTGGAAGAAACCACTCTGATGTTTTTCATCTTTAAACAAAAATTTCATGAAACATTTGAAAATTAGAGTGGGTTGAAAGAAAAGCCTGGAAGATCTCCTGCTGTAGCACAAGTAAAATCAGTAAGCCTCAGCTTGCACAGTTTTTATACAATCATCCTGTCAGGGGGCATGGTTTTCTATTCAGGCCCAGATATGGTTTGTGTAACTAGCGTCTCTCACATGTAAGTCTGTCTTTATTTTTCTCTGCAAGGGCAAATCATACAAGGATTTTTTAAAATAATTGAATGCATGTACTCTCTTCTGTATGTTTGTTCTTAATTCCTATTGAAATTTGTTCAGCAGTCTTGAACTGGCTGTCAAGAAAGCTTTATCTCCTCTACAAATAATTCTAACCCTTGTACTAGGAAATTCTAATCTATCTGTTCTCTCCTTATTCTGAAGTTTTCTGATACTTTGGTATCCTAGGCTCAGACTACTGAGAGTTTAAAAAATAAAAATGTGACATGAAACCCCATAGGCATTCAGGGTGGTTTGCAGAAGACAAGATAGCTAAGTTATAGGTGTCCTCCTTCCCCTTCTAATCCCATTGAGTTAGTAATGGTTTAACCTTGAACAGCCAGAGATGTAAAACAAATCATCTAGATGAGCATTTAGAAAACTAAAACACCTGGGAGATGAGATTCACTTCTTCTACTTCTAGATTAATCTACAGTATTGCATAAATTTGTTGTAGATTAGTACTGTAACCGGATAGTTATGTATGTTTGCTGGGGACACCTTCAGTTGAATTAATTCATCCTATGGAGGAGAGGGGAATTTTGCAGAGGCAGAAGAGTTTTCTCATATTGTGTACCTTGCACAACTGTGGAGTTTATTCTTTCCTTGTTAATACTTGAATGCACCTAGTATGTATATACCCACAAACTGTATTAAAATAATTATTAAGGTTTCAAAATCTGGAAAAGCCAGAATTAATGTTGCCAGTCTGATTTCCTGTGTCATCTCTTTCTCTCTCTGTGAAAATCCATTATAATCTGAAGCTGCGTAATTTTTTTTTCTTACAGTAACACTATACATTTAAGCCAAGAGAGTATGTTCCTACACATAAACTCCAATATTCTTAGGAGTCAGTTAAATATCAAAATACTATGGATGTCTTTTCTTTACACGATTATTTAAAATTTTAGATTAAGATGTAATAGCTACTTTCCATGCTTTTTGCTGGATTCTAACAATTGAGGAGGCTTCTTCATTGTGAATAATATTTGACGCAGTGTTAATTCAATCATAAATGTATTCTTGGTTTTTGGAAAAATATTTTCTTCTATCACATTCAGGCAGCTGATATATGTTACTAATACAAAGCTGGCATGATATCATATGAAAATTGTCAATTATATATTCTCATTAATACCCAGTACTATCACAATTCATTTATGCCGATATAAGAAGCTCATGAGAGATGAGGAGTATTTCTGTGAAAAGAGGTAGTGTATACATAAGTATACAGCAAGAAGCAGTAGCAAATCTAATTTTTACCTTCATGGAATATTTTGGCTGCGTTTTAATCTGAAACAAATGAAAATATTCTTTTAGGTAATTTAAAAAGATGGGGGAATAAGGAAATAAGTTTTATTTCCCAGCCTGTGTTGTTCTATTCGGTCTCCAGTACTGACATCATAGAGTGAGTCCAACAGAGAGACAGAAAGATGGTTAAGGAACAGGTGCAAGTCATACAAGGAGAGACTGGGAGAACTGGGTCTGTTCAAAGTTAAGAGGAAAAGAGTAATGGGGATTTCATTGCTGTCTATAAGTACCTAGTAGGAGGTTATAGGTAAGGTAAAGACAGATTCTTCTCAGAAGTGGTCAGTGATAGGAGAGGAGGCAACAGATCTCTCCAATCTCCAAATGTTGATTGATTTTTAATTTTTTTTTGTACTACGAGAATTGTTGAAAACTGGGCCAGGTTACGTGTGGTAATTGTGGAATCAATTTGATTAGATATAAGCTTGACTGACCCAAGTCCTGAGAAAACTGATCTAACTGAACCTTCTTTGAGCAGAGGGTTGGACATGATGACCTACATGTTAAACCTTCCTGCCATGGTTTAACCCCAGCAGGCAACCACACACTATGCAGCTGCTCTCTTACTCCTCCACCTCCCTGGTGGGATGGGGAGGAGAATCAAAAAAAAAAAAAAAAAAAAAAAGGTACAAGTCATGGGTTGAGATAAAGATAGTTTAATTGGACAACAAGGAAAGAGAAAAAGAAATAGAAGAATATACAAAGCGAGTGATGCACAGTACAATTGCTCACCACTCGCTGACTGATGCACAGCCTGTCCCAGAGCAGTGGTTCTTGGCCAATTTTCCTCATGGTTTAATATACTGAGCATGATGTCATAAGGTTTGGCATGTCCCTCTGGCCAGTTTGGGTCAGTTGTCCCTCCTATGCTTCCTCCCAGCTTCTTGTGCACCTCCTCACTGGCAGAGCATGGGAAGCCAAAAAGTCCTTGACTTATCATAAACATCACTTAGCAATAAAGAAAAAACAGTATTTTATCACATTATCCTCATGCTAAATCCAAAACACAACAAAATACTAGCTACCAGGAAGAAAATGAACTCTGTCTAGGAGAAATCAGGACACTTCCAAACTAAGTTATTTAATGATTCTGTCATGTATGACTTTCAGATAGACAATATGTCATATCTACATCTAAACAGGTGCTCCAAAGAGGGGATTCAGTTGTCTGAATATTGGCATGTACTAGCAATTTGGACCCCAAGACTCCCCAAGACATCTATGCTTTGCAGATGTCTTTAACACCCCAGAACATCTCAAATAGCTGAAGAACATTACATATAGAAAACTGAATCCTGTGACTTTTATCAACTAGCTGCACTGCTGAAGTTGGTATGGAGCTGTCTGAAGAAAAGAAATCATAAATAGCATGAACATTTACAGTTATTTCCTTTTGTTCAACTGCAATCCAAGTTTTATAACCTACAATTGTAAAATTGTTGAACTATTTTATTTATCTCTTTTTAAAATTAATATTATATTTTTGCCCTAATTTTCATGCTAGTTATACTCCTAGACTCTTCAGTAAAACATTTGTTTAGCTGAACGTGGTTAAAATAAAATCAGGAAACAAAAAAAAGAAATCTCAAAAATGCATGACTAGAAGGGACTTTCTGAAGAAATAATTCCAGTCTCTGGTGATGATAACCAACTTTCTTACAATCTGTTTTCCTACACTGATCAAGTTTTGACATTCTGCAGCCATTACTGTAAAAATTACTTTTCAGAGTCAGTAAGCTTTCATCCCAACCATTCCAGCAGGAAGATTATTCCAGAATCTCACTGCTCTCCACTGATTAAGGTTTTCTACTATGTAATTTAAATTTGTATGTGAAAAATCAATATCACTTTGTACCTGTGATATTTATCCTCTAACTTAAATAGTTGTTCACCTTTTTTTGGTGATTTTTCTAATTGACAAATTTAGGAGAAAAGTCCTATATCTTCTTTCAGCCTACATTTATCTACCCTAGAAAACCTAAACTTTCTGAGTCCTTTGTTGTGTGCCATGCTCTCTATTTCCCTCAGCATTCTACCCCACTTCTACCAGTTTGACACCAGTGCCAGCAATAGATGTCCAGAGCCTGGAGAAGGATTACGATTGAGCAGTAGAGCACCTGAAGAGCAGTACAAAGGAATTCCAGCCACTCCAGGTAGTAAGTCAGCTTCATTCAGGGCATAACTTAAATGCCTCTATGAAAACAAACATAGCATGGGTGTCATGGTTTAGCCCTATTAAGCAACCAAGTACCACACAGCCCCTCACTCAGCTCCTTCCCTCTACCAGTAGGATGAGGGAGAGAACTGGAGGAAAAATATGAGAATTGTGGGTTGAGACAAGAACAGTTTAATAATTGAAAGTAAACTAAATAAAATAATGATACTACTAATACATAATGAAAATACTACTAATAATAATACTGATGCATGTAATTTAAGAAAAGGAAAAATGGAAGGAAAGCAAAATTATACAACTACTAATCACCAGCTGGGCAGCGCTCAACCAGTCCCTGAGCAGTGAATCCCCTCGCAGCCAACTCCCCTAGCTTATATACTGAGCACGATGTTTGATGGCATGAAATGTCCCTTAGATTTGTTTGGGTCAGCTGTCTGGGCTGTGTCTCCTCCCAGCTTCTTGCAGAGAAGCAGCTGGGAACATAGGTGCAGTATGAGAAACTGAAAAAGTCCTTGACGATATAAATATTCCTTAGCAACATGTAAAAACTATAGTGTGTTGTCAATCTTATTCTCAGCACGAATCTAAAAGATAGCCTCACACTAGTTGCTGTGAGGATAATTAACTCTATGCTAACTAAAACCAGAATAATGGGGAATAAAGAAGAGGAGTTAGAGACATGTACATGCCAGCACATCTTTGATCTTACTGGTATCATGGTGACATGGTGGGATGGCTTCTATGACTGGAGGATTGGAATGGAAGGGTAGACACTCTTAGCAAGGATAAAAAGGGTTGATGAGGAGGGGGTGTCACCTTCTATGACAATTACTATCTTGGGTGCATGGAGCTCCACCTGGAGGTGGATGAGGAGCCGACCAAGAGTTTACAGGATTAAACTCCTGTTTAACTCTCAGTTGGGCCAGGATTAAAGGGAGGGCAGGAACAGTAGACATTATAGTAAGGGTCTACTACAGGCCACCCGACCAGGAAGACCAAGTGGACGAGGCCCTCTACAGACAGAGAGAAGAAGCCTCACGCTCACAAATCCTGGTCCTCATCTGGGCCTTCAACTACCCCAATAACTATTGGAGGGACAACACAGCAGGGCATAAGCAATCCAAGAGATTCCTGGAATGCGTTGACAATAACTTCCTTCTCCAAGTGATAGAGGAGCCAACGAAGAGAGGTGCTGTGCTGGACCTTGTTCTCACAAGGATGTGCTGTGGGGAATGTGAAACTTGAGAGCAGCCTTGGCTGCAGTGACCATGACATGGTGAAGTTCAAGATCCTTAGAGCAGTGACGAGGACACACAGCAAGCTCACTACCCTGGACTTCAGGAGAGCAGACTTCAGCCTCTTCAGGGATCTGCTTGGTAGAGTAACATGGGACAAAGACTTGGAGGGAAAACGAGCCAAATAAATCTGGTTAATATTCAAGGATCACCTCATCCCAGCTCAGGAATGATGTATCCTAACAAAAAGGAAGTCAGGCAAAAACACCAGAAGGCCTGAATAGATGAACACGGAACAAACTCAGACACAGAAAGGAAGTCTATAGAGCATGGAAGCAAGGACAGGTAGCCTGGGAGGAATACAGAGAAAAGTTTCTATGGGTATGTTGGTAACCAAAGGAAGACTATGGAAAATGTGGAGCCATTCCAGAAGGAAACAGGACACCTGGTTACACGGGATATGCAAATGCTGAGGTACTCAATATTTTTTGCATCTGTCTTCACTGGCAAGTGCTCAAGCTACACTGCTCAAGTGGCAGAAGGCAAAGGTAGGGACTGGGAGAATGAAGAATGACCTGCTGTAGCATAAGGAACCTGAAGGTGAACAAGTCCATGGGACCTGATGAGATGCATTGGTGTGTCCTGAGGAAACTGGTGGATGAAGTTGCCAAGCCACTATCCATCAAATTTGAGAAATTGTGGCAGTCTGGTGACTGGCAAAGGGGAAACATAACCTCCATTTTTAAAAAGGGAAAAAAGCAAGACCCTGGGAACTACAGGCCAGTCAGGCACATCTCTGTGCCCTGTGAGACCATGGAGCAGATCTTCTTGGAAACTATGATAAGGCAAATGGAAACTAAGAAGTTGATTGGTGACAGCCAGCATGGCTTCACTAAGGTCAAGTCATGCCTGACAATTTTGGTTGCCTTTTATGACAGTTTTACAGAGCTGGTGGATAAGGGAAGAACAACTAATGTCATCTACTTGTACTTGTGCAAAGCATTTCACACTGTCCCACATGACATTGCTGTGTCTAAGTTGAAGTGATATGGATTTGATGGGTAGACCACTCAGTGGATGAGGAATCGGTTAGATGGTCGTACTCAGAGTTGTGGTCAACAGCTTGATGTCCAAGTGGACACCAGTGACAAGTGGCATTCCTCGGTGGTCGTTACTGGGACCAGCAGCGTTGGACATCTTTGTTGGTAACATGGATGGTGGGATTGAGTACATCCTCAACAAGTTTACCAACAACACCACACTGTGTGGTGTGGTTGACAAGATGGGGGGAAGGAATGCCAACAACATGTAATAACAGGACAAGGAGTAATGGCTTTAAGCGGAAAGAGGGTAGATATAGGTTGGATGTAAGGAAGAAATTCTTCATGGTGTGGGTGGTGAGGCACTGGAACAGGTTGCCCAGAGAAGTTGTGGATACCCCATCCCTGGAAATGTTCAAGGCCAGGCTGGATGAGGCTTTGGACAAGCTGGTCTAGTGGAGGGTGTCCCTGCCCATAACAGGAGGGCTGGAACCAGATGGTCCTTAAGGTCCCTTCCAACCCTAACCATTCTATGGTTCTATGATAATCTCAAAGGATCATTTGGTACAAACTTTTGTGGAAAACAGAGCTTAGATGAGATTATCTAGCACTTTGTCCAGTCACATCTTGAAAACCTCCAGAGATGAGGACTCTACCATGTTCCTGGGGAGGTTGTTCCAGTGAATATTCTCACTGTAAGAAAACTCTTTCTTACACCTTGAAAAGAAGTGCTTTCCTCTAATAAGACCCTTACTTTATTTTGCTGATATTCATTTGAAGTAGAAAATGTTGTCATTCCTCTGTTTTTCTATCCAACCTGTTCTGTGGATTGAATTGTTGTTCCTTTGTACTCAGAGAAGGCTTTTTAAAAAAGTAATAAACTTGCCTTGGAACCAAGACATACAAAAATGTGATCTCAACAGGAGAGTTCACACATCAGTTATGTGGTGTCGACAGTTCAATTTCAAAATTCACCTTATTTTCAGTACATAACCTGTTTGAAAGAGATTCACATATAACCTACTTCAGTAACTCCTTAGTTTGACATTTTAAGAGTTGAGACTTTAAAGACTGTAATATAAAATATTTTTCAGTTTTATGCTTTAATCCACTGAAAATGTTTAGGAGTCTTACCATTTTATAAAATTATTACTTTGATGTAACGTGTCTGAATTCAAACTTCAGTGATGTTTATCCTAGACCACTTTTGTATTAGTGTAATTTTGTAGAAACTCATGTACTTGTACAAAAGATAGGCATATATTTTTTTCTTTTTTACAAATAGTTTTATTATTAAAAATAAAATGTAACAGCAAAGATTTATTGCCTTTAGTGAGTAAGGATGTGATCTAATAGATTTAAGCATCCAGAGAGTTATTGTTAAGCAGGATGCCTATCGGGGTCAGGAACTCTTTCTCATTTCTCACATATTCATACTTTGAATTATTTATGTGGTTGTGGCCTTTCTGCTAAGAATGACAAGAAATTATTTAGATGTATTTTTAGGTGTAACCATAATTGTCAAATATCAAATAATTAAAACGTGTGTTGCATTACACGATATTACATGACATATGATACTCTATTAAATTAAATCTTATATTATGCTATATTATATTATGATATCTTACATTATATTATAATAGTTATGTTGTGTTATATTACATTATATTATGTTATTTTAGAATATATTATATTACCTCATATTATGCTATATTAAAGTATGTAATTTTATGTTATATTATAATATATCATATCATGTCATATCATATCATATTATATCCTATTATATTATCAGGAAGCATTATAAATTAAGCCACAAATTACATCAGTAAATTTTTACATAAAATATTCCCATAAATTTACTCTTAACTACATGAAAGTATTTACTTATGGGACACACGCCATTTCACTGGACTGCATAGAAATAATTATTCATAGGGCAGATGTCTCTGTGATAAATACTTATCATTGGCTGATGGAGATAAGAATTGGATGGATGAAGGAACAGAAATATTTCTTATTTCATAGATCATAGTGTTGGGACTTCCAAAGTCATCATATGGGATAAGAGGGTGGAGGACAAAGGTTTGGAGTACTCACCACATCAAGGAAAGGCAAATGTTATAGCAGCATATGTGAGGAGGAAAGGAAGCAGGTATTCTACATCTGTATGTGAACCAACAAACAGCTGGTACGGCCAGTGCCACGGATACGTGTGCTATTTGAATAAATGAAGTTCTATTTCATAACTTCCTTATTACAATATGGTCATTGTTACTACAGCAGTGATGTATGATAACACTAAAAAGTTTCCTTTATAACACAACAATAAACTAATAACCACTGCAAGAATTAAAATTATGTTTGATTCCCTAAAGTCAAGTAATCAGAATATGAAGTTACTTTGGGTTTGTGTTTGTAAATTCTTTCTTCATATTCATGACTTACGGTTTTGTGGTTTTTTTTTTTTTTAAAGAAACATCATGTTGCCTACTCAGCACTGGTAAGGTGACTCCTGGAGTGCTGTGTCCACTTCTGGGCTCTCCATTACAAGAGAAACAGGGAACTACTGGTGACAGTGTAATAAAGAGCCACAAAGTTGACTAAGGAACTGGAGACCTCTCCTGGGAGGAAGGGCTGAGGAAACTGGGGCTGTTCAGTCTGGAGAAGGGAAGGCTCAGGAGGGATCTCATCAATGTGTATAAATACCCAAAGGAAGGGTGCAAAGAAGATGGATCTGGGCTCTTTTCAGTGGTGTCCAGTGACAGGATTGGTGACTATGGGCAAAACCTGAAACACAGAAAGTTCTCTCTGAACAGCAGGAAACATTTTTTTTTTTTCTGTGAGGGTGACTGAACACTGATACAGTTTGTCCAGGGAGGTTGTGGAGTCTCCATCTTTGGATATATTCAAAAGCCATCTGCATATGATCCTACTGGCTCTAGGTGACCCTGTTTGAACAGACCAGATGACTTCTAGAGACCCTTTACAACCTGTGATTTTGACTATGACATCATAAGCTCAGCATACTCTTGAAAAACTTTGGTGACATAGTTATACAGCAAAGCACTGATGTGTCTGTATTCATATCACAAATCTGTATGCTTCATTCGTGTGGCTTTTACAAATGTGAAGAAAAGGTGGTTGATTTCTCAACTGTCTCAGACTTGATTCTTAATGTTCCTCTACTTTCCTTCACTTTTACCTCCTCTGAAAATCCCATAATTTGTCTTGTACAATCTCCAAATGCTTTTCCCCTGCACCCCATAATGAGCCCCAGACCCCTTGGCAGTGGCTGCACAGGGTGCTGCACCTGCTGGGTGGCCCCTGGCCCCTGGTCTGAGGGTCCCCCAGAACAGCTCAGGGAGGAAGCTGAGTTATGGGTTGGTGTCCCCAAATGGGGCTTTAGGGTGCCCCAGCCTGCTATCATACCTCTGTGCTCCTTCATGTGTGTGGAAACGAGACTCTAATCACACAACATAATCCATAAAACAATTTCATATGTTCAGTAATTCCACATGAAAGCAAAACAATTTTTTACATTGTGATATATTCCTACAAAATATTTCAATCTATAAATTCTCCTCTAGAACACAGTCTATTGAGGAAGGCTGTTACCAGAGTAAACTTCAGTTATTTACTTTTATTGGCCACATTTAAAGAATTATTTAAAGAATCCTTAGAGATGGATTAAAGGGAGGTTATTTAGAGGGAAAAGGTCATTGAACTGTTCATTTAAAAGTAACAGCTTAATGGAAAAAAGAAATAAGGCAGAAGTTAATAAGGTGGTAGGCAACTTGATGAACCAGGTGTGGGATACAGTAAACAGGGCAGGAGACTGTTTACTTAAAGAATTTGTCTATGTTTCTATTGTCCTTTAACATTGCTTCATAGTCATCTTTTTACTGCCTTCTTTCCTCAGACTTCCTTGATGATTCTGCATGTCTCTGCTGGTCAACAGTACAGGTGGAGGTCTGAAAGAACAGGGACTCGGAAGGCAGTGTGTGTGGGGGGGAGACTTTTCTTGTTTTCTCCCAGTTTATTGCTCCAACTTGATGGAGCAGAAACAAGCAAGAAAGTAACACTTGAAAGAAAAGGAATGCTCGAACTCAGTTTTCTCTCCTGCCCCACTATTTCTTTGCCTCCTAATCCTCACCTGAAAAATCCTTCAGGAAGATGTTATCACTGCTTGCAACTGGTTTCTACTCTGAACATGAGAGTGGTCAACCTCAGATTCTATGCCTTAGAAGGGTGGTGCTTTGGGATGTCCTGGGTGATGATGTGTCTGTATTTGTCCCTTGATGTTTGGACAATATTGTATCATTGATATAAGAACGGACAGCCACAGACTAAGGTACTATGGAGTTAACCATGTCATGAATTTGGTAAAATGGGATTCAGGCCTGTGCAGGAGTGGTCAGGAAGAAGAGATATATAAGAAAGGGAAAAAAAACCTACACATACAGGTTTTGGAAGGATCTTTTCCCTAAAGAATTAATACACTATACGACTACTGAGAAATCTTCTGACTTAATACAAATTGTATTGTATTTAAACAATTTTTTAGATATTAGACATAGGCTGATATGAGCAAATTAGCTATTAAAATCCTTTTATCACATCCTAATGCCCTTATTATTTTTATGTGTTCCAAGGATACTAGTTTTACGACTTTGTAAGAAAGAAAGTATTGCCAAATCCTTGAATTTTTTGAATATTGTGTTTGGCTCAGAATCTCCATGCTGCCTGTAGAAACACAGGGCATGGTTTAATACACATATACCACTTTTACAGCAGTATTAGGAAACTGCACTGACTCTCAGCTGTGTTGCTGCAATTTACAATAGTGTGAAGGCAGAATCAATCTTATGGGTTTTTCAAGTGGTTTAGTTCTTAGAAATGTGAGGTATCTTATGATTCTGTATATCATCAAAGGACCGTGATTTATATACAATAAACCTGTTGCATCCCATTATATCTATAAGGTAGTGGATTGATAAGCTATTACCCTGTATAATATACTTTTTTTTTTTTACTTTAAGAGTGCAGCAATACAAAGATTAGCTGAGATAAATGCAGGTTTAATCAAATGGATCATCTAAGAGGCTGCAGAACCATGTGCTACACCAGCTTCTGTTGGTGGAGATGACAATGACTAAGATTCACCCCTCTTCTTCTACTTCTCTCCCTATACTCTAAGGAAACCCATATCCAAATTAAGTTTTCTAACAGAATTAAAGAAGTTTTACTTTGATTTCATATGGTTTTGGATTGTTATGCCATCAAGGTCCCAGAAAAATATTTTAACAGAGAATATAAAATTTAAATAAATATAGAAAAGTGTATGGAGAAGGAATCTTGACTTTCAAAGTTAATGTGAATAGTACAACCTTGTTATTTATCAAAATTAAAAAATAAACCACATTTGTATGGTTGTAATTTGGTCATTTGACTAATGCTTGTTAATAGGTGAGGATACAGACCCAAGTAATATATAAAGAACTGAATAAAATAAATAAAGGTGTTAAATAATAAACTAAAATGTAAGAGAAGTAAATGAGGACAACCTATGACCTAAGAATAATTATTCTCTTGTCACAAATAATTTTTTCCATCTTAATATTGTTCACAAGATTGAAAAAATACACTCTCAAAAATGCAATGGTACACATTCAATCAGTATGTGAGTTGCACAGTGGATTGACATGTGCTAAAGATTGTCTGGTCCTGTCAGGTTGGAAATGTTGCTAAAAGTAAACAGTCCTAACACACTACAGTTTTATCTCCTGACAAATTAAAAACATGAGCCGACTCACTTCAGTTTATTACCTAAAATAGTGAAGCTTGGCTGGTATGCTGGTTTTGGCTGGGGATAGAGTTAATTTTCTTCACAGTAGCTGGTATGGGACTATATATTGGATTTGTGATGAAAACAGTGTTGATAATACAAGGATGTTTTTGTTATTGCTGAGCAGTGCTTACACAGAGTCAAGGTCTTTTCTGCTCCTCACCACACCAGTGAGTAGGGGGTGCACAAGAAGTTGGGAGGGGACACAGGCAGGACAACAGACTTCAACTGCCCAAAGGGATATGCCACACTATATGACATCATGCTCAGCAATAAAAAGCTTGGGGAAGAAGAAGGAAGGAGGAGACATTAAGAGTTATGGCACTTTGTCTTTCCAAGTACACATGATAGAGCCCTGCTTTCTTGGAGATGGCTGAACATCTGTCTGCCGATCGGAAGTAGTGAACTCATTCCTTGATTTGCTTTGGTGCATGTGCGGCTTTTGCTTTACCTTTTAATCTGTCTTTATCCTAAATCACGAGTTTTGTTACTTTTACCCTTCAGATTCTGTCCCCCATCCCACTGGGAGGGGAGTGAACGAGTGGCTCTGTGGAGCTTAGTTGCTGAGTGGGGTTAAACCATGACCGATAGTCTTCTAGTTTATTGTTTTGACTCCTTTGGTAATGAAGAATTTCTATTCTATTTCTTTCCTTTTTAATGCTTGTCTAACCCAAGTAAATATGCACCTTTTATGAAATTATTGGATTTCCATTTCTTGTCTTCAAACTTAGTTACACTTTTAAGCTCTTTCCCCTTTTTCTCCTCTAACACCTTCTCCTTTGATGAAATTCTTAATATGTTTTCTATTTCACTCCCAAATTCAGATTCCTATATTATTATTATTGTTATTCCTTCAATATAGCTAGTGTTGTGATTAGGATAAGTTCATCCTGGTCATAACTTTGAACAATATAAATGTAAGATATGAACATATTCTATCACCTTTAGGAAATCTTAAACTGTCTCCCATATTTCAATTTTACTTTTCTTGTGCTTCTCTGAATTCTTACACATTTCTTATTGTTCTGAAAATAAAACAGTGTAGCAACTTCTCTTGACAAAAATTTTGTCAATGCCTATCCAATATCCAATTTAATTTCAAGACATTCTCTGTTTGTTTCGGGGTTTTGTTTTGTTTTGGGTTTGGTTTTTTTTTGGTTGATGTTGTTGTTGGGGCTTTTTTGTTTGTTTTTCCTGACTTGTATTTTCAATTCTTCCATTATCTTTGTAATTTTCTCCATTCTGAGGGAAGCTGACAGTCTTCTTTTTGGTCTTTAGTTAAAGAAGCCTAACAAGATGTCTCACCTGCCTAGTCTTTGGAGGTAAACTGTTCTCTGCATCTTCCTGTGAACTATTTGGAATTGTTGGTAGAGAATATCTTTGCAGGGAAAAAATTTAACGAGATTGCTTTCCAAACTAAGCCTTCTTAGAAAGTGAAACTTTTTTCCCCTGTGATTTGTGTGGGTCTCTTACTAGTCTGATTTTTTTTTTTTTTTTTTTTTGACATGTAATGCTACACTGTAGAAAAATGTTGTGAGATCTTCAATACCTTTTCTTTTTTTCTTCCATTATTGAGCACTTCTAATAAGTAGGTTTATCTATTTCTCTTTCTTTCAGTTGGGTGACCCCCCTTTGTTGGACAGAGGATAAAAGATAGTTACTGTAACTGTGAAGGATGAGAAATTATCAGAACAGTAGTGTTCTCTCATCTTTTCCATACAGAATTGTTCAAAGAGCCCAAATAATGAAGATTCTTTATTGTAAGAAATAAAAGTGGTGATAACTTGACATTTTGGCAGCTAACAACAGCAGCTAACATACTGAAGACTTTTCTTTATCTCTCACTATATTAAAGGAATACTTCTTTTCATTACAGCTTTGTTTCCCATCCCTCCTCTTTTACTCTATGCAATCAGGAAATTCTTACCTTCTCCTAGCAGGAAAGAAAAGCAGCAGGAAGTTGTGACAATAACAATTGTTACTTAATACTTCATAATATTTAACTTCAATAGAATAAGTGGCAAAAGCTTCGTTTCTCTTCATTTAAAGCAAACCGTGTGGAAAACAACTAAGATTTAGGCCAAACTTCAAGGAAAATGCAGAAGGAAATGCCAAAGATACTAAACATAAACTTGCTAAAGAAAAAATGCTTTATTATACCTATCAATGATTAAAATAAAGCAAGAAAGACTTGAGAAATCAGGCATTGGATATGTGTTCTCTACCAGTCCACTGAGAAAATATTTTTGAAATGGTTTCTGAGAAAGCTGTATATCTATAAAAGGTCTGAATAAAGGTTCCCATCCATCTTTAACAATCTTTTTTCTTGAACATTTATCCTATCATCTGAAGGTGACAGGTGTTATCTTGTTAGAACTCCTGAATGTCTGATTGTGCAGATGCAGAGCAATCAGATGCAACTAACGAAACCTCGAAGTTATATATTTGCTGCCTAAAAAAGAAACAACTCTGTCATTATTACTTCCAGAAAGGCTCTGGTCTCAGAGCTTTGCAGTTTCTGCAGGACCAACATGATGTTGTAGCAAACCTTAAAATATTAAGTTTTAGCATGTCACAATTTGCACTACATGTATCTTCAAACTCACTCTTGTGAACTTTTAAATTAGGAACTTTGATAAGAAGTCCTGTGAAAAAACTGATCACTGGGAATCTGATATGTTCTTCAAAGCTCCCTGTTTACAATACATTACGGAAATAATTCAATATCAATTAAAGAAAAAATAAACTTATTGTAATTCCATAATTGTATATAGTCTGCTGGAATTTATAATGAAGGATTTATATTAATTAATTTTTCCCCTCAGCTTTTCATTTTCATGATGTTTAATCTCATAATACATTGGTAAATGAATGCGTTTAAAATATGAAGAATTGTTTTACATGTCAGTTATTAGGAATTCAGATAGTTCAAGTAAAACTGATTTTAAACCAATTTCATTTTGTCATTTTTTCCACTGGAAGTTTAAAACCACAGTACCCACCTAGTAGCCTATGAATCGATTATAATTTTAAAATTGTTGTTTTAATTTTTTTTTACGGTAAAGCTCTTAGCATACAGAATTGTATATAACATATGTCAGCTGAGAACTTGAACATGTTCCTGTCATTGCATAGATAAAATTGTTATCACTACCACCTTGCATCATAAGGAGTTTTATTTACATTCGGACTGTACAGCTGGTCCCAAAGTACTGTTCTGATGATAAAATCGTAAGGAAAAAAGCAATATGCAGTTCTGCATTTGGATATGCTGTGGAACAGTTATATTAAAGGACATTATTGTTAAATTTTAGTAGTTCTTAAGACTCTTAAAATGTCTTTTCAACAGCAATTCACCTCATTCTTCTCTTACTATTTCCCCTTTCTTTTGACATGAGGTTACTGGCTGACAAAAATCAGAATAGGCAAGCTGCCTGTTCTGAATTCCCAAGCAGAAGAGTCAAATTGGGTAGGACTAGCCTTGGAAGCAAACGTGACCACGTGTGTTTATGAGATCATGGTATCTTTAAACCAGGTAGATAGCAAACAGTGTTATCACAGCACAGAGCTCAGCCTGTGTTCTACCACTTGCTTAGACACCTCATATAAGCAGCTACCTCATTAAGAGGTGTGAGCTGCTGTAGCTATGCTGTGTGCCATCCACATCAGGTCAAAGTTCAAAGCTAGCTCAAAAGCGTAGTCAGACTGTTATGAAGAGACTAGAGCTCTGTTGTCAAATTACCCCAGCTGAAGCATATAAGCTCTTCTGTAACTACTTCTTTTATTTTTTTATTTTTTAATAAAGAATCATCAGGAGAGAAAATACAATATCAGAGTTGTTACTGTTCATGTAAAGACCTGATCATGGCCTGTAATCCTAAAAAGTTCGAGGAACTTTCCTAAGCAATCTTCGGTTTTGTATAGACTAGACACATTGTTCACCTGCTGATGGCTGTATATCTTTACTGCTAGTGATCATTACTAGAAGCTGTTTGGAGAACACAATTCCCAACATTAGTGCTTACATATCAAATCACTTGTGGCTACAAGTGGACTGGGGTATTTGGTTATTTTGAGATTCTTTTATTTTTCTTTCCTTTACAGTGACCAGTGATAGTGTTAAAACAGTAATTGTCTTGGCAATTAGACCAACAAACGTGGCATAAAATTCCCAATTTTGACAGTATAAGCAAGTTTACTTTTGATATTCAGAACTCTATTTCTGGAAGAAAACAAAGTTGTTATGATAAATGACGGAAAGTACTTAAAATGAAAAGTACTTCAGTATAGAATGTACAAAACCCGACCCTTCAAACTTGCCAACTATGCAATCATAATTTGGACAATGACTAGCAAAGCTTCAGTTCAGCAAAAAATGTTCTACATTTTGGAAGACCACAAAACGAACATTAGTCATGGGATCATACTATTATAGAAAAAAATATTTCAGAAGAAGATATCAACATCTGTTGGACTATTTCAAACAGTGAGAATTTGCAATTATATTTGTGTTTTGAGTGATATAATCTCACAAAGAGATCTAAGAATCTGATATGTAAGAATATACATGGGTGTAAAGACTATATCTATGCAGGCAAACTGCACAAATAAAATTTGTGAAACACTATTTAGATTGTATTTCTGCAAAGAGCAATTTGGGAGCCATAGGTGGTTTAAGCTAGACATGATTCACAAACATCACAGTGTTGTAAAAACACAATAAATATTGTTCTGAGAAGTGTAATAAGTAAGGATGCACTGCACATTACAGCCTGAGTTAGAACAGTGATTTAAACATGAGTACAGGAAGAGAAAAGACAGGAGTTTGACTCATCAGACATCTAATGAATAAGACCTATGAAGGAATGTGGAATAATTTGTTTGTTTGGGTTTTTTTTTAGGCAACAGAAGACTGAGTGGAAACATCATATATTAAAAAATGAAATTATGTAAAAAGCTACAAGTGAAGGGAAATCAGTTATTTTCCACAACCCTTGCAAATAAGCCGTAAGAGTTAACTGAGCTAAGTAAGAGTAATTTAAAGAAAACCAGCAGGAATAATGAAGACAGAGGCTACTGATATGTATGGACAGTAGACTCTGTCCCCAGGAAAACTTTATCCAGGATCACTTCGGTGAAATCTTTCAGAGGTATTTTCTTCTTGAGTTAAGCATGGATTGTGGTGACAAGATCAACATAACTACACACAGGGACAGAAAGCATGATTGATCCCAGGTGGTAGATCACAGGCACAGGCAGAAATATTGTGTTATATTGGTTCCTGGTTCTGTAGGTGATGTCACACACAGGGTTTTAATTCCATGACCAGGTTCCTGTTTCAGGAATGAGACTACTGGAGAGACAGGTTTGTCTGAAAGAGAGGTTCAAGGACATCTTTGCCAATAGTCAGGTTAGTGAGGAGAGTATTAAAAAAGTGACCAGCACTTTTCATGCTGTAACCTTGAGCATTTTATGGTCCAAATGGTCATGTTACAAGTATCTACACTGGTAACCTCTGCAGTTTGCAGTCTATATTTCATAATATCTTGCTGTAGGTTTGTGGGGTTTTGGGTTTGGGTTATTTTTTTTATCTTTCTTCTAAAAAAAGGTAACCAGGATGGCCATTTTGTTATTGAAACGCTGTGTGTAGGGTGGGCTCAGTGTGAGAAAGCTCACCTATTCTCAACTGAAATGAAGTGGACATAGGTGAGTATTTGAGCCCGCATGAAGTGTTAGTGAAATACTTAGCTTGCTTCCATGCCGTGTTCTTCCTGTGAGCACTGTTGCATCCAAATATTTCAGATATTGGTTTACTTTTGATCCTGAATATGAGCTTAAAGGTTGCATGTAAAACACCATATAAATGAAATCAAAATTAAAGGTATGTTTGAGTAAAGATAACCTATTAACGAGGAAACATGATTTATAGTGAAAGCTCGATTAGTTCAGTTCAGTACACAGTTGAATGCTGTAGAATAATTTTATGACAATTCCATATTTTGGAAAATGAAGTCTGTTATCAAACATCCAAATAGTGAAAAATACAGCTCATTGAAACTTAGGACTAGGTGGGAACAGCCTAGGTTATACAGACCGGCTCCACAGTGCAACAGAGTGACAAAACAAACAGGGAAAGGACAGCATCAAGTTGCCTGGTTTGACTTTAACCATGCTTCAACATGAACAACACTGCTTGTCATTCTAAAATGCAATATATAATGTCAAATTTAAAATAGCCTGATTTTCTTTTATTACATCTGCAAGTAGAAAAAATGTTTCACTTTTAATTTCATGAAAAAAAACTTTGAGAAAAATAATATGTTCTTAACCAAAGATCTATACCTGGATGATACATTTGTCATTAGTGTTTAATAATATACTCTATCAAAAAGTAAGAACTAATCAGAATCATAGAACAGTTTAGGTTGGAAGGGACCTCAAAGATCATCTAGTTCCAACCCCCCTGCCATGGGCAGGCACACCTTCCACTAGAACAAGTTGCTCAAAGACTCATCCAGCCTGGCCTTGAAGACAGCCAGGGATGGGACATCCACAGCTTCTCTGGGCAACCTGTTCCAGTGACTCACCACCCCCTCTTTGTGAAGAATTTTTTCCTGATATCTAATCTAAATCTCCTGCTTTCAGTTTAAACCCATTACCCCTAGTGCTGTCACTATAGGCCCTTGTAAAATGTCCCCCCACCCAGCTTTCTTGTAGGCCTCTTCAGGTACTGGAAGTTGCTATGAGGTCTCCCCAGAGTTTTCTCTTCTCCAGGCTGAACAAAACTAGTTCTCTCAGCCTTTTTTCGCAGGAGAGCTGCTCCACACCCCCTGGTTATTTTTGTGGTTCTCATCTGGACTCACTCCAAAAGGTCAATGTCTTTCTTATGTTGGGGGTCTCAGAGCTGCATACAGTACTCCAGGTGGAGTCTTATGAGAGCAGAGGTGGAGAATCCCCTCCCTCAACCTGCTGGCCATGCTTTTCTGGATACAGCCCAGGATATGGTTGGCTGCCAGCACACACTTCCATCTCATGTTCAGCTTTTCATCCACCAGTACCCCCAAGTCCTTCTCCTCAGGGCTGCTCTCAATCCGTTCTCTGCCCAGCCTGTAATACTATTTCCAAATATAACAGCATGACTAGCAATGCTGGTATTCCCTGGAGGTGTTCAGGGAACATATAGATGTGAAACTTGAGGACATGGTATAGTGGGTATGGTAACGTTGGGTTGAAAGTTGGATTAGATGATCTTATAGGTCTTTTCCGACCTTAGTGATTCTGTGATTCTGTGATTATAACATCTGTGAAAGGAACACAGGAATCGCAGTTTACCTCATATTAATCTGCATGATTTGTACCCTCTGCTATCAATATATTAACTAGTTTAAGACAAGACTGAAAATGAAATTCCTTGAAAGCATGTCTGATACCTGACCTCTTCTATTCTGTGCAGGTTGTGCTCTGTGTGTTATGTGAGAATGCAATCGTATATTAGAATTCATAAATAAATTCTGTTAGAAAGAGGAAAAAACCTCACACATTAATGGCACTGGGACACTCCATTATTTATCTGCATTTGTTGTTATTTTGCTGACACAAATATCAACTTATACAAATTATTTATTCTGGTATTCACAAATGCATCATAGGATGATTCTGAAGGCTTTTCACTTTGTTTTTTAAGTGAGATAAGGGTTGAGGGATGATAAAAATACCAACGAAAGATATAAAAACATCTGTTTTTCCAAAAATATTCAATTGTTTTAATTTATTGTTTTATTTGAATTTGGTAGCTTTAAAAATAATTATTTTAAGAAAATACAAAAATTAGGAATTATTTGCTTTACTTAAAAAAAAATTGTTTAACAGTTTGGCATGTTTTCACTATAGATCTTCTGTAATTCATATCCTGGGAACATAACATAGAAAGAATGTTTTTTCTCCATTCAAACAATACTTACAGGGTATGTGGAAATAAATTCAGCAGAAGAATAGAAGAAAAACATCCAACAGGAACACTTTCATTTTATATATGGATTTTTTTTAGTAACAATGAAGATATGTTTTATTTTGTTCTTCAAATCAAAATGCTAGTATTTGTGCAAAGATTAGTGGTGATATTTGGAATTAATATAGAACAAAGCTATATATGTTTGGTGGTTTGACCTTGGATGACTGTCAGACCCCAAACCAGGCTGCTCTGTCACTCCACCTTCTCGTCAGCATGAGAGGTGAAGATGCAAAAGTTCACGGGTCAAGATCCAGAGAGGGACATCACTTGCCATTACGGTCATGGGCAAAATAGACTCAACTTGGGGAAAACTAATTTATTGCAAATTAATGTAGGTTTTCATATGAGAAAGAAAGACAAATTAAAACAACACGTCCCCCAAGTGCAGTTTTTCGCTGAGGTTCTTTCATTCCTAAACCCTCTACCTCCTTCCCAACATGAGCAGTTTAAGGGGATGGGGAATGAGGCTGTGGTGAGCGCATTAACAGCTCCTTTCTACCTTTCCTTCCTCTTCACATTTTTCCCCTCTTCCTGTGTATGTTCTCCATGGGCCACAGCTCCTTCAGGGCACAACTTTCTGCTCCAGTGTGGAGTCCTCCATGGGCAGCACTGTAGATATCTGCTCTGGTGTGGTCCCCTCCACAGGCTGTTCCATCACCTGGAGCACCTCCTCCCCTTTCTTTGACCTTGATGGTCACAGGATTGTTTCTCACTCTTTTTTTCCCCCCTTACTCTTCACTCTACCTTTGCAGTGTTTAGCCCTTTCTTAAACGCACTTTGCTGAGACACCACCGCCCTTGCTGTAACGTTCAGTTGTGCCCTGCGGTGGGTAGGTTGGAGTTGACTGGAACTGGCTGTGTCCAGCACAGGGCAGCGCCGGGCTCTCCTCACAAGGGCCACACAGCAGCCCTTGCTACTGCCAGCACCTCAGCACTGCACACCATACAGTTTGTGAATGTACCTGTAAGAAATGAAAAAATTTAGTTACCCTTTCCTTTTGTAAGTGCCACTTGTCTTTGGATTTTTGTATAATGATGTTCACTTTCCTTCTTTTAGCGACAAGTACAACATCCTCATCAACTGTAATTAAGCTGTGCACTTTGCACATGCAGAAGACCTCACTCGTACGACATGTGCTTGTTATGCTTCGATGTTTTTGTGCTATCTATGTTTTTACTGCTCCTCTCCACAGTAGAATGCACCAGACAATGGATAAGACGCTAATTGTACATTCTCTGATATTAACATGGTAAAATTCTTAAAAAGTATCAAAAAATACTAAGGTGACTCTAATACAAGCAAAACACTTTGAATTTTGTATGTTGTTTGTGTACTGCTACAAATGCTGTCTTACTTTCTGAAAATACTTCTTTCATCTATTGTTTTATTCAAGTAATAAAGACATGTATTTGAAATATTGAGTAAAAGATATGAGTGAAATGTGATTATTTGTAAATAAAATACAGAAGTTTCAGCTTCCAGCTTCCTTTTTCAGGGAAATACGGATCATTACACCTCTTGGTTTTAATTACAGAACAACATTTGGAATAAAAGTTTCATGTTAACAGCACACATAAATATGAAGAAAATCAAAGTTTATCTTGCTTTCTTTGCAGGTTTTTCAGGCCAGTACTGTGAAATAGAAATGAATAACTGTGATTCAGCTCCCTGCTTGAATGGTGCTGTCTGTCAGAATGGTGTCAACAGCTATGATTGTTTTTGCCCTAAAGGTAAGTTGTTCAAAATAATTTATTTTTATTATCTTTGACAATTTTCAAAATTGCCTGCAGTCTGCAAAACATCTTCCTGACAGTCTTCAAAACCATTGTTAAATTTTCTTTTCTATGACAGTTATTCATTCTTTTGTGAAGGCTCATTTGCATCTTTGTCCACCAAGGCACCCAATAAAACAAGCAAAATTATAAAAAATGGAGATAGTAAAGTGCTACTTTAGCAAAGTCTGAAGGAGTGGAGAAAACACAAACATGCAGTACATAAAATCCTGGAATATGTAATCAATAAACATACAAAGAAATTATTTTATCCTGATGTACTAACTTGCAGCTTTGAGACTGAGCATAGCAAGTAAATTACAATAGCCATAAGAATGACTGTAATATATCTTCAGTATAAAAATCTATTAAAATTTTCACAGACAAAAATAATGTGATTTTCAGAACTGTTTCTTTAGAAATGCATACTGCTCAGTATTATCAGAAGTGTATAAATAAATGAGTTGTTTCAAGAAAAAAGTAGTTAAAGGAAAAACTGAAATGCTTTAAAACAGTTAAAATTACAGTGTCTTTCTGAGATACTTTCACAAATGGATTTCTTCTGAATATTTGCATGGGTTTTTTTTAATTGGGTTTTTAGTTGAAAATAAAGTCAAGTTTGTGATTTATAACCTGGTACTTTGTTTCTGTATTTTAAACTATTCTTATATTTGTCTGATTTTAATCTTCAAATAGTACTACTTTGTAAGTACGTATTGATGCTGAGTTGATTTCTTAGCTTACAGTATTTCAGGCATTCTAGTGGTACTGATAAGTTCAGAAACTCATCATGAAAGATGAAATTGCTAAAAATAATTCTCATAAATACAGCCTCTATCATTAGCTAGTTTAAATTAGAAGCCAAAACATATCAGAAGGCAGTTGAAAATTAAGCTTGGAAATGCTCATTCTGCTGTTTACTCTGCCAGACCAACATAAAGAAAAATAAATCTTGGAATCCACATTGATAATTTTGTGTCTTACATGTTACCTGTGAGACATGGGTCTGATTAAACTCTAAATGCAAATGAGAGCTGTTAATGTACACATTATTAATGAACTAAGGGTAATTCTAAAATTTTATGACTTAGGGATCAGTGGAAATTGGTTCCATGGTCAGTTTGAGAAATTATGGGAATATGCCTTGCACTGAGGGTGCTGATAGCTTAGCATTAGTCATGGTCTTCCTGCAGCCATGGCCTGTGACAGCACTAATGATAGTCATTTTGTAGCATGACCATGAATTAGAATACATTTACAAGAGCATAAAATGTCAGATGTAGGAGTGCATATTCTCCAGCAATTTAAAGTACAAAAACCCACTGTTGGACTTCTGAGTTTACTAAAAGTCACTATGACACAAGAAAAAAGTAGAGGAAAAGTAGAAAAGTATTGGAAAGCTGATTTTTAAAACTATAATCAAATATCCAAATCCCAGCATCACTTATCTTAATCTGCAATGTTCTCAAGCTGGCAGAACATATATAGATTCTTAAGTCTTTGCTAACAAAAAAGTTCAACTAGAGTAATGAAAATACTGAATCTTAGATGTGTTCTTTCAATTATTAGCTCTTTAAAGTATATTTGATGGTCAAATGAATTTTCCTATTAATGAGAGAGCAGAAAAAGTTTTTAAAAAGATCTTTCATTGAGACTGTAAGATAATTTACTACAAAGTAAATTGAAAACAATCTATTTTTTAGAAAAAAGGGACACAAATGCATGCTTTAGAAAAGAAGGCACAGATACAGCTGAATAATACACAGCTCTTTGTTTTTTTCCAAACAAGGATTTGAAGGTCTGAACTGTGAAATCAACTTTGATGAGTGCACTTATGGCTTCTGTAAAAGCAATTCAACTTGTTTAGACCAGGTTGCAGACTACAGTTGTGTTTGTCCTCCAGGATTCACTGGTAAGATTTATTTTATCTCTGGAGAAGACATGAAATCATAAAACTTTTTATTTCCTTTTCTTTAATTATAACAAACTCTTCTTTATTGCATTTTGTTCAGTATTTTAGCATTATTAAAAATAAATTCAACTCTGTATTCTGTTATCGATAATCTGCTTTAATTTCCCTGCTGGTATGATAAAAATTGAAAGCAGTGTGTATGCTCTTTGATTAATTGATGAAAACCAAAACTGTATTTTGCTTAGGAAAAAGAAAAGTGTTAGAAAACCATGTAGTCTATGAAGAACAGGTGAGCAATGATAGCTATAGCTGGTGGTGTTTGTCTTCAGAAGATTTTATCACAGACATACTTGATTGAGATAGAAATGAGAGTACAATTTTAGCAAGAGGGCATTTTGTTCTCAAGATACCATCAGATCCTTATGATAAATAACTTGCAAATTGCACAATTATATGTGTGTCTAACAGGTTTAAGAAAATAGCTCTTGCAACAGGAGTAGCCTCCATGGCCTTGCTTTCTGCCAGAATCAGCTAACAGGATCATGTGGAAATCAATAAAACTGTCTGAAAAAATATGCCATTATAGCAACTAATATGCTCTGATGTCAGGGAGTGGAACACACTGACTTTCAGCTGCTGATTTCAGACAGGTAAATGGAGCAGCATTAGCCCTGGACGGTATCAGGAAGACAAGCAATGGCAGTCTCAGAAATCATACACTGTTAGTAGGTGTTGTAGTAAAAAGCCAAACAGATATGTATAGACCTCTCAAAATCTGTGGTGACGAATGGAGAGGAAAGAAAAAAATGAGAGACATATTATGGAGAAATGAAAGGTTAAAAAAGCAAGTAGAGCAGTGAAGGATGAGGAGTCAAAATTAAGTTAGAAATAGAGTATTTCAGGTTGATAATAGCACCAGTGACATCCAGTGTAGAAGCACTTCATATATATTTTGTCAATGGTTAAAAATAAGCAGATGGGACATAAGCAATGTAGGATGATATGTGGAGATTTAGAATCTGTGAAGGTGATAATACTTGCAGTTCCCACAGACGTCTGTGATTTTGCTTGATTCATGCCAACACGTTCTAATATTATTCATCATTACAAAACTGAGATGTGATTTATTCCCTACAAGACCATATCCTCCTTTTCTTCTTCCTTTGATAACTGGCTTTACTGTCATGCGTTTGCATAATATATGTCTATTTTGTGTCAATCATGAAAATGGAGGTCACTACAAAGTATTTGTTCATGTAAATAGAAGCATTTTAATTCAATAATTTTCAAAGGGGCTTTAAAACTTACTGCTATACAGTAAGGATCAAAATGGAAAATATCTATCTTTTCTGTAATAGGTTACAAACAGTCAGTTTGAACTAAGAAATGAAGGAAATGCTAACTCTTTGAAAACACAGCTGCACTAGTTTGAGATATGATAGAATCCACATTGCAGAACCAGAAGTACAATGTACTGGTGTCACCGAGGCAGCCTGGAGCAGCGTATATTCTCCCTAGTAAGAATACTTTATCCTAGATTCATACTCATGCCAACAGTTTGCCAGTAAGATATTTGTTCATTCCAATACAAAAAGGAGTCAAGATTTGTTTACAGTATAACAGATACTAGATTTTGATGGATACATCAAGTCTTATATTGAAGTCATGGAAGTTCACATGACTGAATAATAAACCATTACAAAAAGGCTCTATTTTCTCCTGTATTTCCTCTGTGAGAGACTTTTCATCATGAATGTGCTATTGATCTCACTTCATATTGGCTTTTTTTGTGATACAGGGCAGTTCCCACAAGAAAACAAATCAGTCAGTCTGCTGACTAGAGTTGGAAGTGGAAATAAGGATACCCCTGATTACACATAATATTTTCATCTGTGCTCATGCTCTTGGTATAATAAATGCACAGTCAGCCATTGTGGATGTCATTAGGTCTGCTCTCTTCAGCTCTTCCAGACACTGCTTCAACCTCCCTATAGTCTTTGATGCAAAATACTGAATATTTGAGCTTCTATCTTCTAAGAGAAGCAAACAGTGGTAAAAGAATGTCCCATGTCTTTCTGAGTTCTAGGACTCATTTATGCCACAAGGAGATATTGCCGTAACAACGATATACTCAAAAACTTTTTAAGGGCAAAAAGAAACATAGTGTGCATATATAGGACTTTTTTCTTTTTTTTATCCAGTTAGTATTTAAGCAATGTAAAAATCCTTATTATCTGAGAAATGTAGAAAAGCCCCCTTAACATCACAGTCAAAATTCTTATAACAACAAAATTATTAATATCTACTCATTTTCTTTGGTGTTATGTTCAACTTCCCAGTGTCCTTCTCTGTACTACAGGTGACAGTTTCAGTCTTTTCAAAATGGAGTGGGGGAGTTCAGGCCTTAGTCTTTAGCATCTTGAGCACTTTCCCAAGAGAAAGATGATGCTCCTAGTGCAGGTCTCTTCCTCCTTAGTCAGGGATCCAGTTGAGGTTATTTTTATACACTTTTTCATCCAGCCTGTATGCTTCTGCACTGCCAGCTGCAGTCTGGCAACGGTCCTCAGCCCCAGGCACACAAAGGTCTGTGGTTTCACCCCCTCCCCCAGAGCTAAAGCTGAAACAGGGAAGGCAGCTGTCACTGGGCATCAGGGCAGGGGTTGAACCAGCAAAACCCAGCTCAGGCCATGGTGAGGCTAGCCCCTGTACCGCTGGGTCAGCACACAGTCAGGCCTCCCCCTGCTGAGGGAAGACATCGTATTCTTCTGCTGAGACTTGATCAAGGAAGTGAAATTTGAAGAAGTCCAGTAAATGTATAGGGCTGATGTTTTCTTTTCAATTTTTTTTTTTGAATGCTGGGTTTTTTTCCTGGTATGGAATTCACCAGCGATACAGGAGGAAGAGGCAATTTTATGAGGTGTTGGTTACTGGCTGTTTCCATTATTTGGGTGGATTTCCTCTTGTCCTGTAAGCCACTGGAACACAGGGGGTTTGTAAGTCACCCTTCTGGGATGAAAGAGCCTATTTTTTCATTTCGGATAAGTGACGTGATTATATTTTGTTCATTGTAAATCCTTTTTTTATTTCAAATTTTAGAAGATTTTTTTAATTACAAGCCATTTCCAAATACATTTTAGCTTTATCATCAGAGCTGGTCAGGTACAAAAATTGTATCAGGCATAGCTGTTTGGTTGCCGTTTACTAGTTCTGTGCCAGGAGGCATCACTCTGGTTTGGTGTCGCATACCGCGTGCATGATCTCTCTGCTGGAAAGGCATTGGACAGGAGGCAGATGGCTGCCTGTTCAAATGGTCTTGACTGTGGTGATCCACAGGTGGTGGAGATGTTCCTTCCCCAGGAGCACAGCCAGGAAGAGGCAGCACCATGTGTGTGACAGGGAGCAGGCGTGGATGGAGAGAGCAGCTCTCTCCTGCTGAGAAAAGCCAGCAGGACAGGAACACTCAAAACAACTGAGAGAGTCCTGAGAGAGGGAGAGAGTCTTCTTGCAGTTCTTGCTCCCAAGAGCAGATTTTATTGTTAAAAAGGTGAGGATCAGAGTGTTGGCTGCTTTGCAGACTGCTGCCTGGAGCTTCCTTTACTCTGAGCAAGACAGGCAGATAGAGAGAAGCAGCTCCTGAAAAAGGCAAAGAAAAAGCTCGTGCTCTCTCTCTCAAATCGAAGCTTGCTCTCAAATGCCCTCTTGTGGGAATCAGCATGCAAAGGGTCACTGTAATTATCCCATAGTAAAGAGCTACAGGACAAATGGACATATTGTGGCAATGCCACCTCCTTCCTTCACAATATTTTGTTCGATTTTGTCAATTAGAGCGGTTTCAAGAACATCTGGAAGTGGAGATAGCTAAAGGTTGTCCAGGTCTGTTGACCTGGAAAGCCTCACAAATTAGAAAAAGACTTGCTCAGCACATCCAGACTAGTTCATTCTGGGCATTATCAGACCCTAAAGATAAGTGACATTGGAAATTTCAATATTGAACAATAAGACACCTTTAGTACTTCAAGGAGTAAGATACCTTGAATAAAAGCATCAATCAGGTGGGCTGGTATGGAATTCACCAGTGATACAGAAGGAAGAGGCAATTTTATGAGGTGTTGGTTACTGGCTGTTTTCATTATTTGGGTGGATTTCCTCTTGTCCTGTAAGCCACTGGAACACCAGGATTTTGTAAGTCAGTCTTCTGGGATGAAAGAGTAACTATTTTCATCTTGAATAAATGACGTGATTATATTTTGTTTATTGTAAATCCTTTGCTTATTTCAAATTTTAGAAGATATTTTTAATTAAATGTTTTTCAACACTCTGCATTTGTGCAGTAAGGTGACACCAATGAACTCTGGGTAGCAAAAACATGATTCCAACGTGATTTTTACTTTAGCATTCTGGGCTGAATTTTGATGTAATTTATATGCAAGCAATTCTTAATCTGGCTTCCTCACTTATATCACAGTCCATATGAATTCTCTGTGTAACATGATCATGGGTTAGGTTTTGCCTGTGTCTTGTTCATGTTTATCATTACCATGAGGCAGTATGAACCAACAATCAAAATCTACCATCAGTCACATGTTGACTTACTAAAGTCATTCAGCTTTACACAGCAATATCTAAATGAATTTGCAAGCCTTTTAATTTGCTTTCTGAAGATCAAATCTATATAATTGCCTCAGGCATGTCTCATACTATAAGCTTTAGGAATGCTGTAGTAGCTATTGTGACTAAAGAAGTGGTCCCTGCAACACTGAACATTTGAAAACACAAATGATAAAAGGGGGTGTGGTGTCTCCTTTCTCAACTCACTCCATAATGAGACAAAAGGTGACACCTTTATTTGTGCTTTCAAAAATCGTTTCCTACATGTTCTTTTTCAAAGGTTTTCTAATCTTTGTTTTCAGTAAACCTACAAAAGCTGTTCTATTTTAAGCAGCATTTTGATGACCCAGATGTTTTTAGTTAGTGTCAGGAGCACTGCACAGTTTAAAATCATTGAGTCACTCCATCCTCCATTCCATGCTAATTACCTCCAGTCCTGTCCTCAGCAATTCGAAGGAAATAATTGGTCTGAGAAATCTACTGGTGCTTACCCGTCTTTACAATCAGTCACAGACACTCAGTCTCGCTTTCGTCTCATGCATCAGACTTGTTCCACATCAATAGCCCTTACAGAAGCAGCCCAAAAACCAGGTAACCCTTTCTCTGACATACCCTAAAGACCAAGTTCATATAAACAACAGGCCTGTATCTCTAGTCAGAGCACTAATGTTTTTCAAACCAGCACAAACCTGGAAGCTGAAGACTGAATAGAAAAGGATAGTCCACCTGGCTCCTGGCCAGCAGAGCTGTCACCCATGGCAGGCCCAGGGCAGAGTGAGAGAGAAGGGCTGACTTTCCTCCTGCTCAGCTAGGACCAAGCTGATGAACTGCTGGTTTTCAGAAATACTCCAGAAGGCGGGCTGCCAAGGGCAAGCTTTCCACTGTTGGGTGTGCAAAATTAACATCCTGGAAATTATACATTATGTATGCATATGTGGAAATCTATTCAATATGTATTTCTGTGGTTATTAGAGAATGTTTATCAGCACGTCTAATGTGTAAGTGTACCTGCTTCCCCTGGAAGGAATTCAGTATAGAACACTGAGTGGGAAAAAAAGATCAGTAGAGTGCAGAAAAGTCTGTTTAAGTTTCATCGTGCTGCAAATTGCATTACATAAAAATTCTGGTAAATTAATGCATAAAAACTATTGAATTATGTGAAAGAAAACCAAATCAATTATAGTTCAGCAGCAATGTTTTTTCAAGTGAACTATATAATTAGTGAAGTCTATGGTTTTTTGGTGAAAAATCAAATGGCATATTTCTCCAATAGTTTTATATCTGCAAAAACTAAGCATGATTTCTTTAAATTAGAAGGTGAATAGTAACAGTTGGAACCATCTGAGAAAAAAGAATTTAATTCTTCAATCAAAAATTTAATTAGTTTATATGGGATTTATTTTATCATTGCTTTACTGAAGATGTTAGGAGATTATTTTTGTATTTCAGTTTATTCCCTTTATTTTAGATATAATGCCTTTTTTCAATAGTGATGCCACTTGTCATGCATAATACAATGTATGTAGAACATACATATCTTTCTGGGCATGACTGTATATTTAACTAATTTTAGATAAATTTGTACATAATAATTTAAAATGAATGGTCTTGGTTTTCAGTTTAAAAAAAATGTTGGTTGCTGGAGGTTATTATCAAATAAAAAATGAAAAGCTATCATGCTAGAAAAGCTCATACAGTGATTAAAGCACATGCAGAAGACTCTGGAAAACATAGCTGAAATTCTTAATCTTCCTGAGTGTGCTGGTATTAGTTACTGTATAGAGCACTGGTTAAGAGTTATTGTGGGAAATTAACAAAATTTTTCCTTCCATCCATACCTTTTTTTTTTTTTTATAAACCCCTTTTCTTGGAGACCCAAACAGTTGTGGACAATTGAGTTAAATTAACAAAATTTTTCCTTCCATCCATACCTTTTTTTTTTTTTTATAAACCCCTTTTCTTGGAGACCCAAACAGTTGTGGACAATTGAGTTAAATCCAGTTGGCTGCAGGTCACAAGTGGTTGCTCCCCAGGGCTCAGCGCTGGGTCCAGTTTTGTTCAGTGTCTTCATCAGTTATGTAGACAAAGGGATTAAGTGCACCCTCAGTGAGATTGTGGATGACACCACATTGGGTGGGAGTGTTGATCTGCCTGAGGGTAGAAAGGGTCTACAGAGGGATCTAACAGTCTGGATCAATGGGCTGAGTCCAACTGTATGAGGTTCAACAAGGTCAAGTGGTGTGTCCTACACCTGGGTCACAACAACACCATGGAACACTACAGGCTTGGGGACGAGTGGCTGGAAAGCTGGCAAGCAGAAAATGTCCTATGGATGTTGGTCAACAGCCAGCTGAATATGAGCAAGCAGCATTTCCAGGTGGCCAAGAAGGCCAATGGCATCATGGCCTGCATCAGGAACCGCATGGCCACAAGGAAGAGGGAAGTGATTGTCCCCCTGTACTCAACACTAGTGAGGATGTACCTCGAATATGTGTTCAGTTTTGGGCCCCTCACTACAGGAAGGACATTGAGGTGCTGGAGCATGTCCAGAGGTCAACAAAGCTGGTGAAGGTCCTAGAGAACAAGTCCTGTGAGAAGCAACTGAGGAAACTGGGGTTGTTTAGTCGGGAGAAGAGGAGGCTCAGGGGAGACCTGATCACTCTCTACAACTACCTGCAAGGAAGCTCAGAGAGGTGGGTGTTGTTCTCTTCTCCCAACTGACAAATGGACAAAAGGAAATGGCCTCATGTTGTGCCAGGAAAGGTTTAGTTTGGCTATCAGGAAAAATTTCTTCACTGAAAACATTGCCAGGCATTGAAAATAGTCTGCCCAGGGAAGTGATTGAGTCACCATCCCTGGAGGTATTTAAAAGTGTGGATGAGACTCTTAGGGACATGGTTTAGTGGTGGATTTGTCAGTGTTAAGTTAATGGTTGGACGTGATGATCTTAATGGTCTTTTTTAATCCAAAAGATTCTATGACTCTTGTTTCCTTTTCTTTTCATGTTATTATTTTTATAATATAAACATGTAAGGTCATGCATGACATCATAGCATGAACGGTAGTCTGTCAGCACTGGGAGCACAATTTTTACTTTTTACATCTGAGTGCATCTGTAAAAATAACGTGGCTATCAAGACGGAATTTCCTACTGCATCAAGAATTCTATTATAACTGCCTCAATTAACCTGTTAGAACTAAATATTCTGTTATGACATGAACAATCAGTGAATGAACTCTGACATAAGAAAATCTGCCTCCAGCCAACTTCTTCAGTGCACATTTTAAATCCCTTCAAGGTATTCTCTTAATGAATTAGAGAAAAGAAACAGGCATCTTATGCAAGAATGATTTTCCTTCTTTTTATTATTTTTTTATAGCAGACAGTTCCTCTTCTAAAATAAATCCACCAAAGTATACATCTTAGACAAAGTCTCATATTCAACACTGATTTTGCCATGCCAAATAACATTGTACCAGAGTTTTTGATCCTAAATTATATTTCCCAGTATATACTGTGTCAAGTTTTTGACAAGTGAAGCAATTTACCTTTGGGCATCCTCTTCTTTGACAGACCCATTATATAAAAAATATGACACTAACAGTTTTAGTATGACTACACTAAGTAATAGCCATATTTGGTGCCATCTTCAGTAACAAAGCTGACTTCTTCACTTATTGACCTTTTTGTTTGTCTTGTTTTTGTTGGGTTTTTTTTTCCTCTTGTCTTTTTCTCGGTTCTGCGACTCCCTATAACTACTGATTTCCTGTTTATGTGGCATTTTACAAGTTGGACATTTGTTATTTTTCCATCTTTTACCTCTAGAACTATTTTTGCCGAGGTCTATGTTTGCTTCACTAGCAGTAACATGTCACAGGTGAGCTGTTTATAGCCTTGGAATCTCCAGTACCATCCTAGAAATACATCTTCAAGGCCTCTGATGTCTCCACTGTACTACTTCAAATGGCAGTCTTACTCTATTGTCATAATTAGTATATTCTATTCAGTGTAACTACTTGTTTTTCCTGTCTATGTCTTATTAACAATAAGCATAGCATGATGCAATTGTACAAAATCAAAGAAAACTAAAACAAATGAGGGAAGATCCACCTGGCCACTAGACAAATCCTGAGGCCTCTGATGTTAGCTTGACACCAAACCTGTGACCTAGCAATGCAAGCAATGGCATGGCATATGTATTGGTCTACAGTGGTGACAATGGGGACATTATCCAGTAGCTTGACTCACTTCACTTAAACTATAGAATGACCAGAGACTACTGATTGCCCAGGCCTGATGGGGTTTGAGGCAGGAGGAATAAAGTGTTACATGTGGATTAATATTTCTAAAACTGTTCATACAACTTCTATAATATTTTTTTTCCTTGACGCTTTTGCAGTTCGGCAAGAAACATAATTGCATACACTATTTGCTCTGATAACAGCAGAGCACCACATGACAGCCACTTTTCCTAAGAACCTCCAAAGACAGGACATACACATTCTACATGATGACAGTGATGCTGCTGGGCCCAGATGCATTGGGGTGAGCTATTGTTGTCACAGAAATATATCTGGCTTGTGGAACTGCCTTAGTGGTTTCCCAGGAAAGACCCAGAATAAATTAACTCATCTGTCGCTTTCTGTGGAAGTCTTCTAACGACCTGTAGATTGCTGGCTGTATACTCTACATTAGGTCTGTACAACAGAAGGCAGTTAATGTTGCCCATTAACCACCTTGCACTGAACCTAATCACTTAGTTTTGATTAAGGCACACATTGAATCCCAAAATGTTCAATCCTGATTTGAATGCATGAAAAGAAGCCAGAATTTGACTGACTTTTTTTTCTAGTGTAATCACCATCAGATTTAGAGGTTTATATTAAATATTTTATTTAAATTTTTGTCTTCAACTTTGAGTTATTGAGTCTCATTACCTTTTCTACACAAAATGAAAAAGCTTCTTACTACCCAAGCATTTTCTCTTTGTAAAGACAAGTATACACTGTAATCAAGTCAAGTTCTTGTTTTCGTTTGTTCTAAATGAAACAGATGGAGCTCTTTAAGACTGCCGACAGCATGGTTTCTTCAGTTGTTGAATAAATTGCGTAGCTTTTCTGCATCCTTCCCACATATATTTAAATATGGAACATTGTAGTCAGTGTTTTCTGCAGAGGTATTTTACACATCAATTGTCCTCCTTGTTTTTTATCTACATCTGAGTTTTTGGGTTTGGTTTTTTTTTTTTTTTTTTTTGGTCACAGCACTGCAATAGTGCTCATATGCTGAGATCTTCAGCAGTCTTTTCAGATGACTTTTGTTGTTTCCTCACAAACAGTCCAGCTACAGTTCTGTAGCTATAACCTACATCTTTTTCTTTGCTTGTATCTGGCACCTGTAAGTGACTAGAAGTGACCTGCAGTACATTGAAAAAAGTACTGTTTAACTAAACTAAAGTTATCACAAGGGTTCAGTTAGTGTGTATGCTTGCTCTCCTGTAGCAGAGATATACAGGTAACAAAGTGAGAGTGGAAATGCAGAGTTTATTTAAAAGTTAATGTTGAATTAATAAGGAGCTTTTCACATTTATTTAGAGTAAAAGAGGCTCAGGGTTGTATGATGTGGCTCATTTGTCTCATTATGATTTTCTCATGACAAAGACTTGAGGTGTGAATATAGATTGAGCGTGCCAACAGCTGTATTGCTATCTTTGTAACACTAGGATTTTCTATCTATCCCTCTGTATTTTTAACCATGTACATTTATGGTGTACATGAACAATGTGTTTGTTTCTGCCTGCCACTGTTAATATTTTTAGTACCGCCTGAGAGTCCTCTCCTTTGACCGCTGAGTGACTGGATACACCTCTGTCTTATCTGACTAATACAGAAATGTGTTTTAAGTGGAGATACAGATTTGGATAGAAGCACTAGGTTCCAAAGTGTGAGCTCTGTTATCACATAGCAAATAACTTAAGATCTTCCCTATCCTACTTAAAATTTCCTAGACTTTTTGATATGGATGGCTCTTGAGCCTTCCTTATATGAACACAATTTTTGAATATTTGTCCTGCTTTAACCTGTGAGGCATAGGTTCTTACAAGTAATCAGTTTAGTAACTTTTTCCCATATTTCCTTTAGGACTAGCAATTACACAAATGGATCTGTAGTTTAACGGCTCTGTCTTTTACTCCTTTTTAAAGGCTGAATTTATTGAGTCTTCGAGTATATCGGTTATCTTCCACAAGTTCACAAACTACTGAGTTTTTATCAGACAGCTCTTGAAGTACCCAAGGGTGAAGTTCATCAGACCAACATATCTGAACATCCAATTCATTTGACAGCTCTCCAGCTTGCCTTCTCTATTCAACACTGAATTTTTGCCCTGTAATCATAGGTATCAATTATGATAATGATCTGCTTGCAGCTGATATTTTTTACTGATGATTGAAGCAAGAGAAGCATTGAACAATTTGTCATGATTACCATTATCAGTAGCCATCCTTCTCCATTGAATGGCATACCATACCTTTCCTTCATCTTTAATGAAGTAGGTACAGAACGATTTCTCGTTATATGGCCATCCCATGATAGTTACATCCTATTCAGTGCCTTTTCTGGTCTGATTTAATGCTGACACATTTATGCTTTACTTCTTAGGTTATCCTTAGTAACCTAACCTACTTAGTGTTAGTTATACATTTTCATCCTTTGTAAAACAGGAAGCATCAAGCTGATCTCCTAATACTCAATGTCTTTTTCTCCACAAAAGGATCATTTGTCCTGGTGTACTTAAAAAAAAGCAGTAACTTTCCTATTTATATTTTTTAACTTTAGTTTAGCTTCTCATCAAGTTTCACATCAGACATTTTCTGCATTCTTTATAATTTTTCTGAATTCCCTTGGTTTTTTGTTGCTCGCAGCTCCTCCCCCTTCCCATGGATCTTGATTGATCTCACCCAAATTCTTCACAATCTTTTCTTCATATTCAGAGATTACTTTTCCCATTTACTTAGAATTAAATCCAAGAAAGTCTGGTTTATTGCCTTTTCCACTATTGTCAAAAATTGCCAATAACACCTTCAAAAATATTAGTATGTTTGAATAATGATTCCTTTCCAAATTTTTGTTTTCCACAATTTTATGGCTAGAAGACCAACGACCATTTTGTTCACTCACATCAGTGACAGCTACAGGTTTCCTTCTTGGTCACTGGAATAGCTTCTGTTATTCACCAGAGCACTTAACCTCTACAGTTGTCCCTTGATTTTGAATCAATTTTGGATTAGAAAGATTCCAGCAGTATTTATACCAGGCTAAAGCTTGCTCTAGTTTAATTCAGTGCACAATAGAGAGATGAGGGACTGTGGATTTTATTTGGTATGTCAAATGAGTTGTTTTCATAATGTCGTGGTTAAACCACCTATTATAGCAGCTTCTAAATATTCTCCTCTGCATGTCTTCTGTATGTTCTCCTACATTTTTGCTGTTTCAGATTTTAATTAATTTGAACTGCAGCTCAGTTACGTGTCTTTAAAAGAAAAAAAAAAAAAGAAGAAACATCTGAGTGAATTTATGTTTTTCTGTTGGGATCTGAGAAGATGCTTTATTCATCCAAACATGGAAGCAACCTTGAAAAATATTTTTCTTATTATTGTTACTGAGGTTATTAAATCTCTAAAATAATTTTTAAATTGTGATATAAAATTCTGGTAATTATGATGTTGAGATGTAATGCTAGAATACACAAGGAATATATTTGCAAATGTAACTCATACTTATTCCTTTAAAATATGCAATTTATTAACTATCAGCTATGATCTATGAGTCTCTCTAGGTCTAAAGCTGTCAAGTAGAAATAAAATAGTATTTAAAACCTGGAAAAGTTAAATTCTGCAGTTGTCACTTGTTGTGTGAAGTAGCTTTTCTGCTTTCCCAAACCCAGTATGATTTATAGTTTTAATGTTTCATTTTCTTTTCTGTCAGACAAAAACTGTTCCACAGATATTGATGAATGTTCCCTCAAGCCCTGCAAAAATGGAGGCCATTGCCATGATTTGATTGGTGAATTTTACTGTAGCTGTTTACCAGGTAAGAAATCAGGTGATATTTAGGCGAGAAATGTTTTGTGGTATTCAAGAAAGGAATATAGTTTTTCATAAGCATGCAACTAAGTAGTCATTTATTTTGCTCAAAAAGAGAGAATGACTGAGCAGGTATTCTTTAAGCATACTCTATGATTGCTATGCAGCCTGTGTCAGCAGAATTTGTTTGCAAAACATAGCTTGTGTATCTGAAGTTCTGCGTTGCAAACTGATGAATGAAGAGTCTTAGAAAACAACCAACACTGTCAGTGGTATTCACCCGAGAATCTTTGAAAAATTCTTAATTGCTACATCTTTGAAAAAGTTAATTTTTTTCCTTCCATGAATGTAAAATTATTATTTCCTTCTTTTATACTAGCAGAAGTTATTATTTAGTTAATTTCTTATAATACACCTAAGAAAAATATGGTGACAATTTATACAGTAGTTGTCATAGGAGAAGCTATTAAGAACTGAAGTAATTGACAATATCAGACCAACTTTTCTGTCTTCATATGGCATACATATTTTTTATCAAATATATAGTGTCTTACAAATGTATGATCTTATATGCTTCATTGTGGCTTTTTCTCTATAGGGTTAGATTGGTGCTACAGGCCAGCTTCCATACATTGGAATCCAGTATCTTTTAATATAACCAGCTAATTTAAATATATGGTACTTATATAGTATTGATAATTATTGATTTTTTACCCTTCTGTCTTTATTGTGGGTCAACTTGTCATCATCTGATTGGAAAGCAGCAAGTAAAACATGAAACAATGGTACTTTTCTGTTGCATTTTTTCATACTTAGCTGACTTGTTCCATCATGCCAAGTTAGCAATATAATGGCAAAAGGATTGTCGTGGTTTAACTCCAGCTAGCAAAATACTACGAAGCCACTCTCACAAATCCTCCTCCCCTCCTCCAGTAGAGGGGAAGAATCGGAGAAAAAAGAAATAAGGAAGCTCGTAAAATTGAGATAAGAACTATTTACTAATTAAATCTAAATCAATACGTACAGATACTACTAATAATAAATAATTAAAATAGTAGAAAATGAAACATAAAGTACAATATATACAATATGATAGAATATGATACAATTTCCCACCATCCACTGACCAATGCACACCCAGATGTTGAGGGATGAAAATCAGACCCCGAGAGCCCCAGAACCACAGCCCAAGAGCGATTGCAGCCCAAGAGCAATCGCAGCCCGAGAGCCGCGGTCTGAAGACCGGAGCCCGGGAGCTAACGCAGCAGATGCTGAGCAAACCTTATCACTGATAACACAGCCAGAAAACTCAAAACAACCCACCAACTCCCACACGAATGAGCCAGCACAGCAGTTAGCAAAGCAGCTAATGCAGGAGGGTTAGCAAGTACCTAGGAGTAAACGAGCAAGGGAGTAAGGGAGAGAGAGAAAAGGGAGGAGTAATGGCTACCAGACCCCCTTCCCCACCCCAAGAGACCAGAACATGACGTACTATGGAATGAAATACTTCCTTGGTCAGTCTGGGTCAGCCACAGTATCCAAAGTGGACAAAAGACCTTGTGTTCAGTACAGGCCATCCCCAGCACAAGCTGGGGCCTTAGCAATGTTTTCTCTTAGTGTCCAGCAACATAGTCCCCTGGCAACCAGAATAAAGGGAGTTAACCCTTTCCTGACTGAACCCAGTACAAGGATAAAGCTTATAGTTGGGCAGAAATATTTGCTTATAATAGATAGAAAAAAGAAGCAGTTAAAACTATTATGTCCCTGTAAGAATTATATGCGGGTTTAGATAAGAGATTTAAAAATGTATACAAGTTATTTAAAGTTAATAACTTTCAAGCTATTCATACATTAAAGTGTGAAACATAGAAGTAACACTCACAGCCAGCACTGATACTAAATCATAGTGTACGTGCTTAATAATAATATATACATAAATACATGAGTATTAATATATATGAGTGTAGGTATGTGTGTATTATACCTATACATGCATATACATACAACCTTTCTTAAGGCCTGAGAGTTTCCCAATAGACTTTCAGGTTGCAAAATATCTAATTTTTGTCTTTTTTATTGTTATTATTAATTATTATAGCTAATTTTTTAAGAGTGGATTCTTACATATTGATGTAATAGGTTAGTTTTACTTTTTAAATAACAAAGCCTATGACTATAATACGTTACTCTGTCTGTGGTGGATAAACCAAATGTCATACCTCAATTTGTCGAAGAGTATTTTTTGTGCAATCACAAACACAGCAATGATTATGAAAACATCCACCTGCTTTGCAGGACTGAAAAAGTGAGATCATATGCATGAAATTGTTTTTATTAAAATGTTATAAGAAGTACACATATGAATTCTCAAACTATATACATTTTCTATTCATATTTTTGAACATTTTTTAGATATAGTCTTTGTGAAAAACTAACACATCTACAAAATACAAGATGAAAATTAATGATTTAGACGTTATTTAGTCTAGCAAGGTATGAGTTTATGCATGTGTGTACTGGATTTGAAAGAAAAACGGTTGGGGGTTTATAAATAAAAGACAACAAACAATATGTAATAATTATGTATTATAAAGACTATGAGCACAGAAAACAAAACAGCCAACATAGACCTGCCAGTTGTTACAGAAGTTTCTCCAATGAACTGTAGGAAGTATCTTCTAGGATCTTCCTTTTTGAGCAACAACATCTGCTAGGCTGCTACACTGCACAAGGAATAGCTTCTGGAGAGCTTCACTTCTGTTAGCTGTTTCCTTTTTAGGGAGTGCATATACACACTGTCTTCACCTAACTGCTAACCAGAGGGTTTCAAGCAATTACTTAGCTGAAGCTTGGGCAGCGGATATAAATCTGCTGAGTAGAAGCACAGTTCATGGTGGGCAGAAAATAGAGACCTATCAGTTATTGCAAGATGAACCTTGAAACTGTTCTCAAGACTAAGGTCTATGCAAAGATAGTGCTGATGTGCCAGTCTCCAACATCAACTGAAACAAATATCCCAGGCCTTAATGAAGGTAGTACTCCTGACATATGATGTTGTCATGTAGGCTTTGTGCTGTAGACAGTACTTCTTTCTGGGGTGATCATGGTCTCATTTGTGAAAGAGGTGAGCACACTGTACATCATCACAGTCAGTGAATGCAGGAGATCAAGACGGTCTTTCTACAAACCCCGTAGAGGTGAAAGCCTGAGAACTGTACTGCAAGGAAGGTTGGACAGCCAGAGATTATGCTTAAAGGAGTAGTGGATGGAGACTGCCAAGATGGGGGTTGTTGGAAACTTATTACTCTAGCAACAGATGGAATATTCCTTTGCCTGCACACCTGCGTTTACTGAACTGGCACTGAGAATAGGCAAGGACAAAGCATATCTATCAGAGAAGCCATTGAAGGCAGTGGGACCTGAACCAAGCACATGTGGTGGGTAGTAGAAGCGTTTTCCTTCCACAGGGGATGGAGGAACCTATCTGCCTACCTGTCTTCATTTTCTGGAAGATTTGATCCTTATTGGACACTTGGATCTCAGATCCTTTGAAGACACTGCTGATGTTCATCTCAACCTCAGACTACTACTCTGGTTGCCCAACCAAATGGGAACAAACAGTACTACCAAGGGAGACCACGAACAAATTGAAGGGTTACTACAAAACACTATGAAAAATAAAGAAGGGCCTTGGAGGCCATATGGTGTTTTCCTCAGTCTTTTCAATGAAAGTCACAGACTTGTGTAGTCTTGAGCATGTCATGCAGGTGAAAGCTTGGTTTCCTGGCTAGTGTTGCAGACAGATCTTTATCTTTCAGTACCACCTCTGAAGAACAGTAAGTAGTGGTGAGACATATGGCCCAGATGACAAAGTGGAATAAGAGTAGTTTTGGCAACAGGCTCCCTACCCTAATGAGAGGGTCTTGACCAATGTACACCACAGGAGGATTGCCGTAACATGAAGAGTGAAGGCACATGGAGCAATGAGAAGGTGCCTAGGGGACAGAATAGGGGGGAAGGCTCTCAATACTTGTGAAAGCAGCATGACGGAGGGTGTCTCTCTTGAGTACTTATGCACAAATGCATGCAGCATGTGACACAAACATGAGGAATTAGAAGTATGCATGTAGTTGCACTGCAATGATCTCATGGGGTTTAGAGAAACATCGTGGGATCACCAACATAAACAGTGTTGCAGTAGAAGGATACTGGGTCTTCAGGAAATACAAACGAAGAAGGTGAGAAGGAGGACTTTCACTCTGTGGAAAGGAGAGCCTCAGATATACTGAACTTTGCTTTGGAATGAATGGTGGGCTGGTCAAGAGTTTATGGGTAGGGGTTTGTGGACAAACACACAGGTAATGTAGTGGCCATCTGCCACAGACCAGCTGAACAAGAAGAGGAAATAAATGAAGCCTTCTTTAAACATCTTGAAGAATTCTCACCATCAAATGCCATCATACTCGTGGAACTTTAATGACTGCAGTGTTTGCTGGTGGTTTAATAGGGCTGGACTAAAGCACTCCAGGAGACATTTGCAATGTTGAGAAAAAAAAAAAAAATTATGCAGATGATCAACCAGATGATATGGAAGATGTTCTGCTGTAATTGTTGCTCTCAAACAAGGGAAAACTGGTGCGGGATGTAAATCAGCTTTGGCTACAGTGACTGAGTTGAGAAACTTATGAGAGACAAGCAGCAGAATCACAGCCTTGAATTTAAGGAGAACTCATTTTGTTTGAGTAGTCTGCTGACCAGAACCCCACCCTTGGACAGCAAAGGAGCCCAGGGCAACCTTCTCAAACACAGTAACAGTACAGTACAGCATTCAGGTAGATGAACAGGTGTGGCAGAAGGATGAGGAAAACATAGGCCTATTGATGAACAATGTTGTGTGTGTAGCGACAAAAGTTATAGAGAAGAGAGAGATTATTAATTACTTCCCTGCTTCTGTTTTCTGATAATTCACCCTCAAATGACTCCTCGATTGCTCAGCCTAGAAGCAGAGTCTGGGGGAGTGAGGCATTATGCATGGCAGAGGAAAAAAATTAGAAAAGACTCAAGTAAATTAGTCATACATAAGTATGTGGGACCTGATTATATGCATCCACAGGTGCTGATGGAGCTGGCTGGCATCATTGTGAGCCTGTTGTCTATTATATTTGAATAGTCATAGTGATTAGGAGAGGTTTCTGATGACTAGAGAAAGGCAAAAGCAACCCTATCTTAAAGAGGAGGATTGAGCTAACTACATGCAAGAGAACCTAACCTCTAGTTCCTGGGAAGGTTATAGAACAAATGCTTCTAGAACCTGTATTCAAGAAAGGTACTGCAAGACAGAAAGGTGACTGGAAACAGTTATCGTGGGTTCACCAAGAGTGAATCATGACTAAACAATCTGGTAGGCGTCTGTCATGAAAAAGCCAGCCCTGTGGATAAACTGAGTGCAGTGAATGCAATTGACTTCAGCAAGGCCTTGACGTGACCTCCCTGAGTAGTGCTGTTGTCAAAAAGAAGTATACAGACTGGAAAAGTACACGGTAAGGTGGGCTCAAAATTGGCTGGACTACCATGGTTAAAGGTTTTGTGGTAAGTGGCACAAAGCCTATTTGGCGATTGGTAACTAGTGTCATTCGTCATGATTTGATACTGAAATCAAATCTGTCTAATGTTTTCATTGATGACCCAGACAACGGGTTACATTCTCAGGAAATTCACAGATGATATAAACCAGGGTTGAATGGTTGATATGCTGACAGCTAAAATTTCTGTTCAGAATGACACTGACAAGCTGGAGAAACAGGCCAACAGGAATCTCTGAGTTCAGCAAACAGAAACACTGCAAGTCCTACAGCTTTGAAGAATAATCCCTTGCAGCAGAAAAGCCTGGTTGTCAACAGGCTGGAAAGCAACTTCGTAAAAAGTGACTTAGACATCCTGATGTTCAACAAGTAGAACATGAGCTAGTCATGTGTCCTTGTAGCAAAGAAGCATCCTGGGCTGCATGAGGAAGAGTGTAGCTGGCAGGTCGAGAGGTGATTGTTTTTCTACTTCTGACTTGTGAAACTGCATCTGGAGGACCATGTCTTAAGTTTTTCATTCTCCAGTAAAAGAACATTGCCATACTGGGACAAGTCCAGCAAAGGGCCATGAAGATGTCCAGGGATCTCGAGAACCTGATATACAAAGAGAAACAGAGGTCATTGCACCTCTTCAGCATGAAGAAAAGGCTAAAGGACTATTTTATCAGGGTTTGCAACTACTTCGTTGGAGAATACACAGAGAATAGAGCAAGGCTCTTTTTGGAGGGGAGAATTGTGGCAGGACAAGAGGCAATGCACACAACTTGGAACACAGGAGAATTCTGATTAGATATTAGGTGGGAGGAGACCCACTATGAAGTTAGTTAACCATTGGAACAAGTCATCCGGAAAGCTTGTGGAATCTGTGTACTTGGAGACATATTCAGATCTTGACAGGAGAGTTCCCTGAACTACTTGATCTAGCTGGTCTTGCTGTCAGTGAAGATTAGACTAGATGACCTTCAGAAATCATTTCCAACATAAATGATCCTGTGACTCTATTATAAAGTAAGTAATATTTGCCTTATTTTATGATACTTTACAAATTTAATGCTTTAAGTTGAATTTGTATTTAATTACTAAACCACAGCAACTATCCATGTCAACATGCACAGCCTTTAAGATTGCAAGCATTGTGGCCATATCTAAAAGTTTTCCGTAATTTTAACTTAGGGTGTCAACTTTGTAGCTGGAAAAACAAAAAAAAAGTGTTTGTTTATTTGTGATGCTTTTCCAAAGCCAGAATTTGTCTGAATATTTAAAAACTTCTCAACTATCATTTTTCCCAATGTGTTAATTTAGCCTCCTACTAGGAAAAGCCTTCACATCTATACTGAATTTTAACAAGGGAAGGATCAAAATCAAAACCAAGCACTATAGTGGTGTAGTAAAAAGTTGATTACAACAGTAGTCTGTCATCTGGAAATTTTGCCTTGAAATGGTAAAATAGAGAAGCATTTGAGGAAGAAGTGGGGATTCACTCTTTAAAGTTTATAACTCCTTCCCAGTTAATCTGATATTTAAGGAAATATTAATCTAGAAGATGTTGGAGTTGTGGCATGTATTCAGAAAGCAAATAAAAATGATCAATGGAATAGAGCAACTGCCTTATGAAGAACAAGGACCCTTTAAATTTATAGAAGAAAAGCATGAGGGAAAGAGAGGAAGCTGACACAGAAAATGCTGAAAACAGAACTGTTGTTCATTGAAGCCTGTTCAAAAGAAGCAAGTCACTTGAAGAACCTAGTGAGATTTTGGACTGAAACATATGCAAGAACTTTTAACAGATGACATTACATTTGTAAATTTGTTAACACAGAATGGGATGTAGATAGACAAGTTTTATTAGAAAGTTTAGTAAGGGCTTAGACAAATTTACAACATAAGAGGCTGTACGTGGATACTAAAGGATCCTCTGACTTCATTAAGACACCTGAATGCTTGGACATTTCAAAGGGAACAGACTGCTGGAAGTGGCTAGGCTAATGGGCTCTCCCTAATAGCCTCTCTTTTTGCTGTTCTTAGTTCTGAGCTAGATGCATCATTACACTGACCACAAAGGGTGTTTCTTAGATTTTTAGAGGATGTTCTCATGGTTTTGTCTTTTACAAAACCTTGCACTTACTACACAGCTTTTTTCTCATCAAAGTTCATGCCTCAGTTATGTATTATCTCCACTACAACTAACTGAATACACAAAATAATTGCATTTTTTTCAGTGGGATTAGTGCATGATTAGCATGATTGCTAAAGAAGACCAATTCTTCTGTAGCAGAAAATCCTGTCAGTTGAGATGCTTGGATTGATGGATTCAACCTAGAATCAATTTTTGTTCAGCTTAATACATTTAATCAGAAGTACTGTTTTTTTGATTCAGGGTAAACTCACACACAGAAATTTGTAAATCAAATTCTTCCTTTTTGGGAGGCTCGTTGTTATTAAAGTTTACTGTACCATGAAATAAGTACGTATTCTCTTTCAAACCTTCTTGGCAATCTTTATTATGAAGTAGAAGCTACATGAAAGTTTTTACTCCAGGAAGAAGCCTTAGAAAAATTGTTGCAAGTGACTCAAAAAATAATGTGAATCATCAATATTACAAAAGGGAAATATTTAGGAAATCATTCAGTCGTTTATGCTGTTTCTGCACAATCACTCTTAGCATAGAAACTGTAATGATTTTGCTTTGATTTCAATCTGGCCTGATAAGAGGGTCTAACATTTTTTCAATGGAACTATTGCTTAGCTTACTAAAATAGTTTATGATAGTTTAAAATCCCTACTATTATTTTTTTGCTCCAAGTTACAACTCATTTATACAATTTGAAAGTCATACCTCTAACATCCTAACTTATACTAGGATAGCATTCTTTCTGACGAATATCATCTTATCAGCTATAGAAATGCTGTTCAGCAGTATACCACATACAGAAGATGCTCATATAGCGAAAGAGTACAGAACTGCTTGAAGGCGGTTGCTAGTGGACTCAGTGCTATAGAGAAATAGAGGTTAATATATTCACATGATGTTAGCTCTTTTGAAAAGCCTTTATGCTGAAACTTCTGTGGGCAGTCACATCCATGAGATATCAGTGTTGAGTTTTTGTCCAGGAAAAGGGCTGAGGTCAGCGATAGAGCTGCCAGAGAAGTAGAGGTCATGCCGCTGGCACCCCAGAACCTGCCACGTACCTGACTCTTGCAAAAGCAGTGCCTGGAAGCAATGAGTCACAGGGAACGTCACTAGGGGTCCTTCTCAAGAGTTCCTCCTTACATTTATAGCTGATCCATACACTAGCATTAATTTTACTCTGATATTTATGAAATGTTAAATAAATTTTTAGTAACTCTAGTAATTCTCCTATGTATTTGAGTATCTTGGTATATTTAGTTGTTTATCTAATAACAAGTTTCCTAGGAATGTCCAGCCATTTGCTACCATGGAAGGTCTAATTGTTTGTTTCACTTTTTCATGGAAGACTTTACAAAATTAGAGATCTGAATTTTTTGTTACACTGTGCAATATTGTAGTCACACAAGGCCTAGCAGAAAAAGGTGACAGTTCTAAAACTGGCACAAGTTATGAATGTCCTCTTTTATAAAGAAAATGATTCAGAATTATTCCAAAGTATTTTCAAAATAAGGAAGTAGAAACAATAATCTTCTCAAGTCATTCTTTCCTTTTTCTCTCTGAAGTGTAATGGTTGACCTGGCCTTCCTCTCTCTTCCCCATTAACCTTTGCATCACACTATTTGAGGCTGGTACACCAAAAGGTGTCATTTGGTTTAACTTTCTAAGATGTATGAAACAACATATTGAATAAATCATTTTGTCCTCATGAAACTCAGAAATTACTATAGGAAGGTGGTTACTAGAATTTTGTGTATGTGTCAGACAAAGTTAGGTATGGTAATACAACAGAAGAATGCTGATCAATCCTAGCCTCAACCTAAGAGAATGACAGAGCAAAGATGATAACAAGGCTAAGAAATAATGCCCTATCTGGGGACCTGGGACAGCATCTAGAAAGCAAGTGTGTAGCCCCTTCTTTCTGCACAGAAAATCACTCATACCATCCAGCAGGCTTAGATACTGAAAATGTGAATAAAGTTGAGAGTATCTTATTCCTTTTTCTCTGTCGCCATTTTTTGGGGTTTTTTTGGGGGGGGGGAAGGCCAACAAAACAAAATAGCCCACTAATATTCTTTATTTGGAACTGAGTCCCTGACCTGTTCATCATCAGAACAGAAAGTCTCAAAATGAAAGACTTCTTTAAAATATGATTCTTTAAAGGGTATTCCTTCTAGACAAAGAATTTATTTACTCTGTGCACTGGGTCTGGATGAGATGGAGTTAATTTCCTTCATAAAAGTTCATATGGAGCTGTGTTTCAGATTTGTGGCCAAAACTAATACAGGGGTGTTTTACCTATTGCGGAACAGTGCTTACACAGTACCGAGGCCATCTCTGTTTCTCACTCTGCCCCACCAGCAGGTAGGCTTGGGGTGGACAGTAGGCTGGGAGGGGACATGGCCAGGAGAGATGACCCCAACTGACCAAAGGGGTATTTCATACCATATGATGTCATGCTCAGCAATAGAAAACTGGGGGAGAGTTTTTTCTAAAGTAGCTGTTGCTCAGAGAGTGGCTGGGCATCAGTCTACTGATGGGAGGTGGAGGGCGACTGCCTTTACATCCCTTGGTGTTTTGGGTATTTTTGTCACTTACCAAACTGTCTTTATCATGACCCACCACTTTTTTTCACTTTTTCCCTTTGAATTCTCTTCTCCTTAGCACTGGAGGATAGTAAGCAAGGAAATGGATAAGGGTTTACCTCTCAGCCAGAGTCAACCCACACCAGACTGTTTTGTTAGTTTTAATACTTTAAAACTACCCTATGTGTATATTTTCTCTCACAGATTTCTATGATTACTTATAATTATTCTGCAACTTCCAGTTTCTTGTTGATATAAATGCTTATGAACTTACCTAGTCTTATACCTGCTCTTTATTTTTTAAATTATTTTATCTAAACATACGTTTTAATTGTATTTAATATTTTTAAGTATCTAACATTTATATGTAGATAATTGCAACTTCTTGAAAGATTTCTTGTTGTCATTTATATTTTTCAGTTTAAATACTCTCAGTTTATTTTTTCTTCTAATTGTGTTTAATATTCTAAGATCTGTCATTTGAAACAGTTATACTATACCAGAATGGTTTAAAAAAGGGAGATATTCTTGATAGATGTAGTAACTAAAGTTAGACTTCAGATATGTAGTAAGAATTAATAATCCACAATAAATTTAAAATAATCAGTACAATAGGTTATTCCTGCAGTGGTCGTGTAATTGCATAGACAGTGTCTTCAAAGTGTGCTTTATGATGTAATATGTAATTGTTTATTCTCTACTACACTGGAAACTGTACCTTCTATTTCTTCATATTGTTTTCAGAAGCACAATAAGATCTTTTATTATTATAAACCTAATCTTTATTATCTGTTTAAATGTGTACATAAATATATAAGAGCAAACAAAACTCAGTGATTTCCACTTATTTGAGATTTTATTATATTATTCTTACACAAATAAGCATATAGTAAGCTTTTACACTCAGAGACTTAAATATGCATGATTTTGGTGAATTAAAAAAAAGTGAAAAAAGATACAAAATATTATTAAAACATTTTTTTGAAATAGATATACCTTTTAATTTGTTGTGACTTAGCACCAGTTAGCAGCCTAGGATTTAAATAACACAACCAAGCAAACAGATAAAACAACGTTGTGATCAATGACTATTAAACTAATATAATGAATGCTTATAACAAATCTATTTTAGCATGCTCTGGTCAGATCTGTTGTTATCTCTATCCTTTGAGCCTCACCTGGGGTGTCAAAAAGGATTGTTGTGGTTTAACTCCAGACAGCAACCCAGCACCACACAGCTGCTCACTCACTTCCTACCACCACATGTGGGATGTGGGAGAGAATCAGTGGAAAAAGATAAGAGAATTTGTAGATTGAGATAAGAACACTTTAATAATTGGAAATAAATTAAATAAAACAATGATAGTAATAATACTAATGTTATGAAAATACTACTACTAATTATAATAATATGGAATAAAAAAAGGAAAAAGGGGAAAAAAAATACAACTGCTTACCACAAGCCGATTGATGCCCAGACAGTCCCAGAGCAGCAATTGCTTCTCCCAGTCAACTCCCCCAGCTTAGATATGAAGCATGCGGTCAGATGGCATGAAATGCTCCTTTGGTCAATCTGGTCAGCTGTCAGGGCTGTGTCCTCCCAGCTTTTCTACAAGGCAGGGACAGTATGAGAAACTGAAAAAATCCTTAGTTTAATATAAACATTATTTGGCAACAACTGAAAATATGGTACGTTGTCAACATTCTTTTCAACACACATTTAAAACACAGCCTCATCCTACCTGCCTACTGTGAAAGCATTAATCCCAGCCAAAACCAGCACAGACAGTTCTTACAAAAGATGAGAAGCAAATGGGGAAGAAGAAAATTCACGATGGCTTTGAAACCATTCATTATACTCCAGCACATACGAGGCAGTGTAAAGAAGCATGCAACCAAGTGTAGAAGAAGGAAAAATAAGGAATCTAACAGTTTTGTGATGAGAATAGAAAACAAGAAGCTAAGTAAGAGCAAATGAGAAGAGCAACATACATTGGAAAGATCATTAAAAAGTCTCTAATCAGGCCCCCCCTTATGTTAAGGGGGGCTGTGATGAAGAAAGTAAACTATGATTAAGAGGGCATGTGGCATATTTCCCACTGTTGTGAAAGGATATAGATTTTTAGGTGTAATGGCTTAACTAATTTACTTTCTCTTTACTTTATAACACAAATTTTCTTCTTATATTCCTTCCTAAGTTATCAGTATAGTACTTCATGTGAATGGTACGTTAAATTTTCCTGCAATAGAACAAGAAAAAATTGCTGTCTTCCTTACTTTTTTCCAAAATGTGCTGACATTTATGACGCTAAGAATATAGGAAAAAAAAGTTTCTATCAACTAACAGCTCATTTGTAACATCAGTTCAATCCTCCAATCCTAACAGCTGACTTTTAAAAATTTGATATTTTTGTAATAGAAACAACATTATTTATTTCAAGGTGGATAATAAGTCAGAGTTACTGTTAACAAAAGCAGGCACAAAGCAGTGCTGGCCTGAGAAATAGTTTACTAACCCATTGCAAATTCTGCAGGTGAAGAAATATCTCTTTGACAGCCTTTAACCTGAGTCTATTCATTTTCAACACTACTATAACAGCAGTAATAGGATGGAATGGAATCATCGGTTCTCTCAATATTGAAAAGTTATTTTAAAAACCTGTTAAAACCGTCACAGCTGTATTTCAGATTCGCCAAAGTTATACTCTTCTATAAAGGATTTAAATCTCCAACTGTTGACAAATTTTCATTTGCTGCTTCTTGTATTTGGCATTTCTATATTTTTTCTTATTGTCTCACATATTAATGGAATATGTTACTATATTTAAGTGATTCTTGCTGATAGAATGACCCCATTCATGTATAATAAGAAACTAATAAGATCTCCCCAAACAAGCAAACAAAAAAAAAGCCTTTAAGGTTTATTGCTCAGGTAAACAAATAAATCTAGAAAGTCATTTAATTCTCTTTCACATCTGAGAAACTTCAGGTTTTGTTTGTATTCATATAATCTCTGTAGAAAAGAAGTATCTGAGGTGTAGCGGTTCCAGATTTCTACCCCACAGTATTTTCCTGTATGCATTCTAAAAATGGGATCTCTCACCCCCCTGTTCTTCAGTACATATGATCCTTTTGACAATGACCTGAACAGATGTCATTATAACTCTACCTTTATATAGAAAAAATATCTTTCACTGTCATATCCATGTTTAGAACAGGACTATCATAAGCAAAATTTAAATAATGCTAACTGGAAGGGTAAATATGTAAGGTAAGCTGCATAGACAACTGACTACATGTAGAAGGATAGCTGGGCTTATTTAGGGTATTGGCACTGTTGAGAAAGAAAAGGAGTAAGGTGAGACACTGATGGACCTCTCAGAAAAGAGCATACAAGCTGTTCATTAACTTGTTCACTGTGAAGAACTGTCCAGAGAGTATTGCAAGCTTTATAAATTCTATATAGATAATTACAGTTTTATATTAAAAAAAAAAAAATCTTCTAAGAATGCAGAGAGTAATTACTTATGCATATTGATTATTTGGCCATGGATATTTTAAAATTATGTTTCCAAGATGTCACATTCCACCATACTTCAGATCTTTAACAGCTTTTAGCTTGTTTACAAATTATACCTTGGAGATACTGAAACTTTGTTCCCTGTTTCAGAAAACAAGAAACACAAAGTTACTGAGTTGTTAAAAAAGACTAAATTTAGTGTACTATTAAGCGTAACTTGCATAATCCTAGTTACTACACAAAGGCAATTAAATGAAAGTGTTTCCTTCTGTCACGTAAGCCAGCTCTACGCAGACGTGGACTAGAAGAATAATGAGTAATTCCTCATTTCCATTCTACATTGCCAGACATAGGTGGCCAGAAGGCAGCAGACATGATCAGAGACAATGTTATGAGTATTTTTATATTAAATACTTTGTTTCAAAACACCTCCCCAAACCTACCTTGGACAATGCATCACAAAACAGCAATGCAAGACAGTTCCTAAAGAAAATTTAAGCCAGTAATGTACACATGCCACTTAGAAATTCCGTACTCTTGAGAAATTAGGCATTTGTGAGTAAGCAAGAACATTCATACTTTTGCCTTACAAAGAACAATGTATATATGTGCAGGAAGTGAGGAATAATGGTATATAAACACATATGTCAACACTCACACACATAGTGTTCTATAGATTTTTCTGTTCGATTTTTGAATTTTACAGACTTCCAAAGCTTGAAGTTTAGCCCACCCTTTGCTCTGCTCAGTCCTTCACATTGATGCAATCTCTGGCTCCTCTCTACCTTCATTTTTTCCTGATAATAGAAATACAAATAACATTTCAGACATAGTTTACCAGAGGTTAGTATGCTGTGTCTACTAAATATAGGTTTCATATGTTTAACAATTGTTTAGTTCAAAACTTCTGTTTCTGGAAAGTAGATAAATAATGATTTGTCCAATACATGTCTAAATTTATACAAATTTCTAATCAAGAATTTAAATACTCTGTTATTTGGCAATCTCTGATTAAAAAAAAAATAAAATCTGGAGTGTATTTCTGTGGGGAAAACCAGAACACTTTCTTCTACTGCCAACTTTTTAGCAATATTAACATTCATTATTTTGGACAGCATTCATTTTTTTCCTTTGATATTTTCATACACTAATTTAATTCTTCTTCTATTTTTTTGTTCTATTTTTACGCTTTCCTACCCTTCTCTAAACCAACTTCTTTCTTCAACAATTCACTGTCAAACTAATTTTCTCCTTCTGGTCCTGCAATATACTGAAAATAATTATTTGTTCAGTTTTCGTTTTCTATATCTCTATTTGCCTTAGTAAGGAGTAAAATTATTGTAAAAATCTCTCGACATTGTGAGCTAACAGAATTGCCTGGCCAGACCTTCAGCAAGGTTTATAGCTGTTGCTTTATGGGTTTTAGTCACCTACCTTTTGTGGTTTTTTCCTACTTATCTGTTACTCTAAGAGATCTTGGTTTATTGTTCTGGTTTTTTGGGGTTTTTTTGTTTGTTTTTTTTTTTTTCCTTCCAGAAAGGCTTGTATTATATGGTGTTCCAATAAGAAAAGAAGGAACATATTTGGATCTTATAATTATATTCTCTTTGAAAATTACAAAAGGTAAACTAGAAAATATACAACGGATCAAAGGGAATGTCTATGTGCATTCTTTCTGTCCAATGGTTAGCTTATCAGAAAATTATAAGAAATAGTCCAACCCCAAAATTTTGTTTGTATATTATCTGCCAAGTTCAGTACCATGAATGACATGAATAGCAGGCTAATGTCTGTTTATTTTTATTTTCTTATTTCTATTCCTGAATTTTACATTAGAATGCTTTCACTCTCCAGAGGAAATGCATGCCCAACTTCACGTTGCAATTTAGAAACCATTCTCTTTGAAAGTAATAGAATTTATTTTCTGTAACAAGTTTATTTTGTCTCTAAAATGAGAATATTGCACTAAAGATTTCTTTATTTAATCCACTGTCAGATCATACTACAGGGGTCAGCTCATTGTCTTATCTCCTGATTCTTGTCATGTGAATTCTGAAAAGCAGGCAGTGCCTCCAAGATATGACCGATGGAGGATAGCAACACTGCCTGAAGCTTGTGCTGATTTTACTGGGGCCTTCGTATTTCACTGATCTTTTTTTCAGATATATTAAGCTGACTTAAATTTTGTATAATTATCAGAAGTTACAAAATACATAGTAATTATTACTGTTGTTTATAGTATTATTGCATTTGTATAAAAACATAGTTCATCACACTTATTTGGTCTCTATTGAAATTCACAGGTGTTCATTTCTAAGAAATATTAAAAGTTTGGAAACCACCTAAACCTGTCAAAAAATAAAAGCTTTAAGTACACACAAAAAATTACGTAAATATTCTCAGTCACCATTACCGGTATTAAGGAGGTGTTGTTTTGAATTAATTGTGTATTCTATTGAGAGAATGAGAGAACTATATTTCCTCATTAGATCTTAATTCTTTCACTAGAAAATCTTCCTATTCTTTTTCAGAAAAAAAATGGATTAGCACAATAGAAAAATTGAGAGTTTTTCATGGTCATATACATTAAGGGAAGACTATCAATAATGAATGGGTTGGATATATAAGATACATCACTGAAAGCAAGCAACATCAGCCAGCAATTACAAATCAATTCAACTAAAAGGAAGCGTCAAAGAACACTATCAAAGCAGGAAAAAAAAAACTAAAATCATAAGTAATTTTCTGTATAGTCTATCGAAGTGTGACTGTTACATATATCAACAATTTTACAAGGGCATGTAGTGGCAGGACAAGGCGTAACAGGTTTAAATTGAAAAAGGGTAACTTTAGATTAGATATCAGGAAGAATTTCTTCACTGAAAGGGTGGTGAGGCACTGGAACAGATTGCCCAGAAAAATTGTGAATGCCACATCCCTGCTGTCTTCAAGGCTAGGCTGGATGAGGCTTTGAGCAACTTGGTCAAGTGGAAGATGGCCCCGCCCAAGGCAGGGGGGTTGGAACTAGATGATCTTTGAGGTCCCTTCCAACCCAAACCATATTTTGATTCTATGACTGAAAAAAAGAGAAAGAAGTGATTAGTTTGGGGCTTAATTCTGGACAGGTAGAAATATTCTTGTGTAATCTCACTGTAAACTAACAGTGAGGGGAAAAAAAAAAATAGAACAAACCAAAATAAAAACCCAAGCAAACAGAAAGTTCTCTGAGGAACAAACTTTTTCAAAACAGGCTTTCTGAAAAAGAAATTTAAAATCATTTTTTCTTTCCTCATTTTTCTCTTTTTTAAGAAGAAAAATGGCTCTGTTTATACTTTCTTACTGGTGGCACATCATGCTTTTATTTCAAGTTAATCTTGCCATTGGTGCTCTAAATCAGGTGAGAATCATGGCATGTTATTTCCTTATCTTCTAACTAAACAAGCAACATTTGAGAGGTAAGATATTTTTTACTTCTAGATCCCTAATCTATACCTGTGAACAATTTTTTTGTTTGCTTGTTTAAGAAATGCCACTGGCCTAGAGTCTGAAGTCAGCTGTTACATACTGACCTACTAGAAGCATTCATAGACTCATCATAGAATGGTTTACGTTGAAAAGGACCTTAAAGGTCATCTATTCCCAACCCCTCTGCCATGGACAGGACCACTTTCCACTAGACCAGGTTGCTCAAAGCCTCATCCAGCCTGGCCTTGAACACTCCCAGGGATGGGGCATCCACAGCTACTCTGGGCAACCTGTTCTAGTGCCTCACCACCCTCTCAGTGAAGAATTTCTTCCTGATATCTAATCTAAATCTACCCACTTTCAGTTTAAACCTATTATGCTTTGTCCTGTCACTACAAGCCCTTGTAAAACGTCCCCCTCAGCTTCCTTGTAGCCCCCCTTCAGGTACTGAAAGGCTGCAATAAGGTCTCCCCGGAGCCTTCTCTTCTCCAGGCTGAACAAGCCCAACTCTCTCAGCCTTTCTTCATAGCAGAGGTGCTCCAGCCCTCTGATCATCTTTGTGGCCCTCCTCTGGACTCGCACCAACCAGCTGATACCTTTCTTACTTTGAGGGCCCCAGAGCTGGACGTAGTACTCTAGGTGAGGTCTCATGAGAGCAGAGTAAAGGAGTAAAATCACCTCACTCAACCTGCTGCCATCAAATTTTTCCTGATTGCAATTGGGTTTGCCTGCTTTGGAAACAAATACCTCAAATATTTGTGGCACAGATTTTGTTTTAAAAAATATCAAAGTAACATGTACAGTCACTCTTTTATAGAGGGAAGAGAACAGTATGTCTCTGGAAATTAGCTTTAATTATCACCTCAAGTTTTGCCATTTTTCAGGTTCTTTAGTTATGTTTCATTAAGTGGTATCATATTACACTGATCTTTGAGATGATACAACAAAAATTATATGGAAAACAAAAAGCTGTTTCTAATAGACAATTTCTTACTCTAATTATTTCATTATGCATAAGGGAATTAATAAATGCCATAGTTTTTACATATAAATTACAAGAAGAGGTTACATAAGGGTAATACATTACCTATTGGTCGTAAGAAACAAGGTATATCCTGCCATACATATCACCTTCTCAATGTACCTTGGTATGCACCCTAAAGAAGCCACTAACACTGACTACTTTGTAGTCCCTCTTGAAAAATGAAAATGGATAACTGCTCCTATTTCATCAGATTTTTCTTTTTCCTTTCTACCTTTGTGGCTATATTATTCTTCAGTTGTAAAAGAGCATTAGGTCCTGTCCTAAATATATCATACCTCTAAATGACAAGATAGTCTAACACATTCCCAGACAGCAAGCATAGTCAGAATAAAAATTTATTCTGTGGCTTCTTAGGCTAAATAATTGAGAATCTGAAGTTACCTGCTGCGGTATAGTAATCAAAGGTCAGTTGTAATAGCTATAAGTCTTCTGGTGTAGTTCTGTAAGATGTACAGAATATACCTCTATTTTTACTTAATCTGTTTTTTCGAGGCCTAATCCATCTTGTTGTGGAACTGACAAAAATGTTCCTACAGTATTGGAATCACAATTCCTACATATTTATTGCTCTCTTTCTAGATTTGGGGGAGTTTTTTTGGAAAGAAAAATGCTGTAGACGAACAGTTCTTTTACTTTTTCTCATTAAATTGTATGGCTTTAAGGTCCAGCTTGTCCAAAGCAGTAGAAATGGTAATTCAAGTCAGGCTCCCAAGAGAGAAGTGATGCACTCATTAGACCTCACTGGCAGAAAGAAATGCTAAAAAGCGGGAGAATGAAGAGAAAGATATTGAAAGAAAGACCAGAGACCTTACAGAGAAATTTGAAGATCACTAGCAGCAGAGTTTATAAAGTAACTCATTTTAAAAGAATAATTATAGACAGATAATTAACTTCTGCCATTTTGCTCAATATTCAAAAAGAGGTGAAGTACCCTTAAAAAATAATAATAAAAAAAAAAGGTTGGGAGGAAATGTACAGCTGATATTTGTGTAATTCTTTAGAAAAGAAAGAGGAAAGTGTCTATCTAGAAAACACTTGGATGAAAACACATACTTTGATGTCTGTTTGGCCACAACTTCAGCTGTGGTATTTAGAAATGAATCAGAGCAATTTTAAAGCTGTTGGTTTGTGGATAGTTCAAACAATGGAAAAATGGAAAAGAGGTAAATTATAGAAATATCAGGTCTAACTTGAATTTTTGAAAAAACACTAGAGAAAACGTAAAGATAAACTATTTATAAGTATTTTAAACCAACAAAAAGATGACAGTCAGTCACTAGGTAACATGGATTTCTTAAGAGCAAATTGTGTGAAACCACTGAAATTTCTGTACTCAGGTGGTAATAAACCTTCTGGATAAGGAAGTAGTAGATGATATATATCTTGAGTGCTTCAACATTCTTATAAATAAAACAAGAGAACACTGTCTCAGCAAAACTACCACAGAATGATACAAAAATCACTGGTAAAAAAAAATAGTAAAATATGATAGTGATTCAGTGTGGAAAAGAATTTCACTCTGTGTGTTTTGGTTACACTAATATTTTTCATCAATGACCTGGGTGATGGTATTGGGAATATTGTGACTGAACTTGCAGATGGCAACAATCTGGGACAGCAAAAACTCTAGTAATGCTCTGGCAAATAAAGAAGATTCAGTTGAGCAAAGACACGTCCTCTTTGACAGTCATAAAAAAATACTTTTTTTCCACCCCACCTGGAGTACTGCATCCAGCTCTGGGGCCCTCAACATAAGAAGGACATGGACCTGTTGGAGCGAGTCCAGAGGAGGCCACAAAGATTATCAGAGGGCTGGAACACCTCTCCTATGAAGACAGGATGAGAAAATTGGGATTGTTCAGCCTGGAGAAGAGAAGGCTTGGAGAAGACCTTACAGTAATAGCTAAAGGGGCCTACAAGAATGCTGGGGGTGGGACCTTTTAAAATGGCATGTACTGCAGGACAAGGAATAATGGGTTTAAATTGAAAGCGGTAAGATTTAGATTAGATGGAAGAAATTCCTCACAAAGAGGGTGGTAAGGCACTGGAACAGGTGGCCAGAGAAATTGTGAATGCCCCATCCCTGAAAGTGTTCAAGGCCAGGCTGGATGAGGTTTTGAGCAACCTAGTCTAGTAGAAGGTGTCCCTGCCCATGGCAGGGGGTTGGAACAGGATGATCTTTAGGGTCCCTCCCAAATCAAACCATTCTATGATTCTAGGAAATACAAATTGGGCACAACCAGAGAGTAATCTGCAAAAACAGATTCAGAGAATTCAAGCTGAGAAATCAGTGCTGAAATATTTGCTCAGGAGTTCTGCTTGTGGAAGAAATGGTGTAGTTCCCTGACATACAGAATCATAGAATCATAGAATGGTTAGGCTTGGAAGGAGTCTGGTACCAGCAGACTCCTGTCAATTTGACCTTGCCTCGTTGACTTTGACTTCCCAGCTCCATCTCAGATTTACCTTGTCACTGCAGACTGTCTAGTCATGACTGGACTGTTGCAGACCGTGGTTAATAGAATTGGACCTGCTCGTTTCTTTTTTGTTTGGGTGCTGTGGGACTGTATTACTTGTCAGTGAGGTTCTGCCCTGCCTTCTTTGACATCATATTCCCCACATGTATAATAAAATTTGATTGAAATTATTAAAATAAACCTAACTGAACACAATAATTTAAAATATGCTCTTAAGGTGTAGACCTGCCATTCAGTCACCATTTCACATTACTGGAATGTCTGTGTTGCCAACCACTACTCATTTCCCAAAGCCTATTAATATTTATGGATCTAAAGGATTTTTCCCTATGTATGTAGCTGTGGGTATTCAGATTTTGATCATGAAACATAGAAGAATTCAGTATTATCCATAAAGTGCATTGGTGAATGACGTTTATTATCAGAAAAACACTGGTGTTCAATAAGTAGTGACCAAACTGTTATAAAACAGGTTGCTACCATTAGAATACTCAATTTAATCTGACAATTTGTTAATTTGCAAATATGACAGATAATTTACTCTCAGGTACACAGAGTTCATACTAACCTATAATTTCAGTCTGACTCTGCAATGGACCACATTCATGAAACAGAAATAACAATGTCCTTTACCCCTCCTATGTATGAGTACAACTGAAGCATATGTACATACCAACAAATCTCCAGGATTGAACAGCACCAGCAAATACATCAGTAAAGGGAAATTACTGCCCCTTTGCCAAGAATTTTGATGTACACAACCTTTTCCTGAAAAAATATATTTTTTGTCTTCCTGTCAGAAAATCATAATATAAAATTCTAAGCAAGTTGTAATGATGACTTTTTATCTGCCAGTAGAGCTTTTTGAGAAACATCCAATTTCATCAGAAAATGCTGACATTATAGGATAAAAACTTTTGGCCTAGGAAATTTACTTTTTTCACTAACTACTTAGTTGAGAAAACTTAGCAAAAGATTTAAAACTGTTGAAACACTTCACTTAAAACCTAAATGACAGAAAATTGTAAATCTGTTGAAAACAGTTTGCCTAAAAGTAATTATCCATTTATTTCAGGAATGGAATATGTAGGTATAAACTGAAGTACAAACATCCTAAATGCTCGTAATAGCACATTCGTACAATATATTTTAGCTTTCTTTCAGATTATGTGTACATAAACACAAGTTTCAACTTGCCCCTGAGCTAGACTGGGAAATAAAATGACAAATTAATTTCTGAGAGGAACAGAATACCACTTTTCATATTGCGGCCATTGTTAGATCAGAAAGCCTGCTTGTGAAAATGAGCAGTCTTCAGAGAACAGAAAAGCTTTCTTAAAGTCACAAGTGCATAATTTCTTAGTCGCTGTACTTTTAGAATATGAAATTTTTTAAACTTTTAGAGAGTAATGCTGTTATTCTAATCTAATTGCTGAAGCTCAAATTGCCTTTACTGAGAATCAGTGGAGTTTGATCTCTGAGTTTCAGAAACCCTATACACAAGAAAGATACAACAGAGGAAATTGCATCTTCCACTGTCTTTTATAGTTATGACTGGTTACTTCAATACAACAATCACATGTATTTATTCGAGCAGATGGTCACAATAAAACTCTTTCCTGTTGTATTGTCTGAGGCAATAGCAGTATTTTTTTCCCTTTCATCCAAAGGTGATGATTTTCCCACTCTATTACCCTTTTTCTATTTTGTTAAACTACGCTATTACTAGTTGTATATTTTTTACAATTTTTCCTTTTCATATAATTTTTAAAATAATTATTATATTTGACCCTCTAGAGGACCCAAGCAAGAGTAGGATTCCATTATGATAAGTGTTGGATAACAAAATCAGTAACAACCACTCTATCTCAAAAAACAAATTAATAAAATGGCTAGTATATTATTATGACATCAAGTGCAAATAAAGAGATCCTCTTAGTATGTGAGAATCTTAATGACAGTGAAAATATTGTCTGGGTTTTAAATGAATTCATTAAATTCTGACATTTGTTTCTTTCAATCTGTTTAAGTTTTTCCCAGATGTAATTTTAACAAGAACCATAGAACTTTTTCCCCAAAAGTAATATTTGTTCAATAAGGGCAAATGAACGCACATCAAATCTTGCTGGCCCTGACAATAACCCTTAATGCGAGGTTCCAGTTAATAGCTTCAGATGTACCTGCCATCCAGAATATAAGGAGCCATGTAGTGAAATTGCCATAAATCACTATGTGGTTGGACTATGTCAGAATGGATCACAATGCAATGGTCTCCCTGGAGAGTTTAAGTGTCACAGCCTGACTAGTAAGAATCACTTTTGTCATGAGGCATTTGGATTTGTCAGAAAGAAATGTCTGAAGAATGTAAATGCGGCATTTCTTAAAAAAAAAAAAAAACAAAACACAAAACCAAAACAAAACCCACATGCTCTGCTGCTATGTTTCTGTTATCTAAATTCATGAAGTATCTTTTGAGTGTCTACAGCAGAAAAATACACCAACACTTGCTCATTTCTTTTTATAGGAAATAGTATATTATTAAATACTGTTGATGAATCTGTTTTGATGAAGCTTCATACAAAATCAGAAGTTTAATATTAAAATTTGGCCCTGAAACCACCGCCCTTTGTTCTTCAGCTTAGTGTAGTAACTTCAGATGTATTTGTCCATACTGCAATACTTTGACCATTAATTCAAAACACAGAAATAAAATCATACATATGTTAAGATCTTTATTTCCAATCTATAAAGTTGTTATGAATAGTTATTTTTAGTTTGTCAAACAAAAAGTTTGTGTTGGCTTTTCTGTATTCAGTATCTCCACTTAAATGACTGTCACATTACCACATATAACAGTTATATCTGTATATAACCATTACCATCATCAATTAATGGTTTAATTTTACTTTATCATAATTCTTTATATTAGTTTTATGTAGTACTGCAGTAAGCAGATGTTAACAGCTATTTACGAAGGCAAAAATGAGAGTGATGCTTAACTTTTTAGTAAGAAACAACGGGGAGGAAAACTTCGGCTATGTAAGAACTTTGCACAGCTGGTGTTTGGGATGGAATAGAAACATAGCTTGAAGACACCTTTCTGCATCTACTGATTTGGAAACTGAAGTGACTGAATGTGTAGGGCAGTTTTAATATGCATTGTCTTGTATTTATGTCTCAAAGGGGTGTTATACAAGCCAGGATTTCTAAAGTGCAGTATGTTTCAGCCATTTACCCTGATGGTCGGAAGTTGCTATCTTACCTCATCTAACCCCCTGTTCAAAAACTAAAAAATCTTCCTGATCAGGAGCTCCTCAGTCATGCCCTAAGGACATGGTTTACATTTCCTATCATTTGAAGACTATGCTAAACTAGGCCCAAGCATGACAGAAATGTAAAATTTTTGTAATTATTTATTACTCTGGATCTGCACTTAATAAATGCTATAAAACAGGGTTACACTTAGTTTATAAAGCTTTGACAGTACACTGCAGGAATGTAGATTTGTTTGAACATCTTTGAGCAAAGATCCTTCCTTTTTCTCCTTGTTGCGTAAAACATTGATGAGCACAAAGTCAGATATGGGCCAACTTCATGGCACACTAGAATGTGTTCTAGCAGTACCAGTTCTAGTGAAGCACAACATTCCTTTATAGACCTTTTCTAAAATCAAATGAGAGGTTCAGATCTTCAGCCAAACCTGGTATCCAAGTTTCTAAGACATTAGAATTAGTTGTATTTAGCTCACTGAACCAAATCTGTGGTTTATGTCTTTAGTAGCATTTCATGCTGTAATTGGTAAATTATAATATATTGTTACAGTCTCTTTTGATCTCTGCTGGAACATTATTTTTGCAAGAATCTGAAAAATCTTTAGAAAATGTTTAAGTGCTCAGTTAGTAGAAGAACAGAAAACTATTTCTTATACTTTAACTCACTAATTTTCAATGGCAAAAGTTAATGACAGAAATGTCTAAGTTTTAAACCTGGTGTTTATATGCAGCACTTGGATCCTAGTTCCACACACAGTGATTAATTTTTTTTTAATTTGCTTTAGATCAATTAATCTAAAAATATTTATTGGGTATGGAAACAACTATTTTTCAGTGAAACAAAGAATATTTTCTTGCAAATATTTATTGTGTGTGTTCTATAATAAAGGTGCTGTCATCAAGGAACCTTGTGATTTCCTTGCTGGATGATGGGTTCAGATAATGTATCTATCTGTAGTATCATGGCCAATATACCCTACGTGTAAAATGTAGATTCATGTTTTAAGTTTGAATTTCTTTTTTAAATGTTGTGCATATGTATCCCTCAACAGAGATGCTCAATATTTCACAAGATTAGTTTTCTTATTGACTAATTATTATTGCGAGTGTGGCTTTATCATACAATTCTTCTGTTAGAATTGAGTTGTCTATGGAACTGAAACTTTCAAAGAAACTGGAATATTTTACTCTGTCTGAAATAAAATTTTGAAATATAAGTAAAGAACACAAAAATACTTAGCAAAACTGATCTCTCACTTGTCTGTTCTCCCAGACTAAATATGATAATAAAGTGTTTATGTCTTCTATTACTCTATTTTTCATCAGGTTTTACTGGTCAGTTTTGTGAAGAAGATGTTGCTGCCTGCCTGTCACAACCATGTGGAGCCTCCAGCATCTGTAAAGACATATTTGGTGGCTATCTTTGTTTCTGTGCACCTGGTTTTATAGGTGGGTTCAAAGGAGTGTTGTTTAACATGGTTAAGTCAGTCCTAAGACACAGAAAAGAAAGTTTTTCAAAATTATCAATAGATATAATTTAACAGTGTGCCTCTGATTCAGGCAGAAGCAACTTTTTTTTTCTGGCACACAAAAGTACTTGGTTGTATAAGAGTATTCAGCTGTAAAAAATACTGAGTACAAGAGACTATTTCCTCTCCAAAAACTCTTTGTTCTATTTTGGATAGGAAGTCCATCTTTCTTACACTGATGTAATTACAACTCCCAGACATATGCAAGTTGGCCTTTTTTGTTTGGTGCTTCCTGTAACAATAAGTCTGCAGTAACAAGAGCCTCAAGTGCCAAATGTACCTTGAAGATCCTGGGCAGGTTTAACTACTCATGTTTAACCCTACCCTGCAAGTCATTGTCATTAGTACAGGGTCTGGAATAAAATTTGCTTGGTTATGTCAGCATACTGTCATGGTAATCCCAGATTACAGTTTAAAAAAAATTAAACACCACCACAGCCCATATGCCCCTCCCCCAGCACTCTAGGTACAGATTTAGATCTTCTTGATAACCTGATCACAGAATCACTAAGGTTGGAAAAGCCCTATAAGATCATCTAGTCCAACCATCAACCCAATACTACCGTACCCACTAGACCATGTCCTCAAGCACCATGTCTACACGTTCCTGTACTGAACCCAGCAAAGTTCCTTGAACACCTCCAGGGATGGTGACTTCACCACTTCCCTGAGCAACCTGTTCCAGTGCCTGACCAGTCTTTCAGTAAGGAAGTTTTTCCTAATATCTAATCTAAACTTCCCCTGATGCAACTTGAGGCCATTTCCTCTTGTCCTTTCACCAGTAACCCAGGAGAACAGGCCAGCACCCATCTCCCTACAACCTCCTTTCAGGTAGCTGTAGAGAGAGATCAGGTCTCCCCTCAGCCTCCTCTTTAAGTTCAACAACCCCAGCTTCCTCAGTCGCTCCTCCTAAGACTAGTTGTCCAGACCCTTCACCAGCTTTGTCGCCTTTCTCTGGACATGCTCCAGCATCTCTATGTCCTTCTTATAGTGAGGGCCCCAAAACTGAACACAACACTCAAGGTGCGGCCTCACCAGTGCTGAGTACAGGGGCACAAACACTTCCCTAGTCCTGCTGGCCACACTGTTCCTGATACAGGCCAGGATGCTGTTGGCCTTCTTGGTCACCTGGGCACATTGCTGACTCATATACAACTGGATGTTGACTGACACCCCCAGGTTCTTTTCTGCCTGAGAGCTCTCCAGACACTCATCCCCAAGCCTGTAGCACTGCCTGCGGTTGTTTTGACCTAAATGCAGGAGCCGGCACTTGGCCTTGTTAAACCTCATACAATTGACCTCAACTCATCAATACAGCTTGTCCAGGTCCCTCTGCAGGACTCTCCTACCCTCGAGCAGACCAACACTTCCACCCAACTTAGTATCATCTGCAAACTTACTGAGGGAGCACTCAATCCTCTCCTCCAGATCATTGATAAATATGTTAAACAAGATCAGCCCCAAAACTGAGCCCTGGGGGACACCACTTGTGACCAGACACCAACCAGACTTCACTCCATTTGCCACAACCCTCTGTGCTCTGCCCTCCAGCCAGTTTTTAACCCAGCGAAGAGTACATCTGTCTAAGCCATCAGCTGCCAGCTCCTTTAGGAGAATGTTATGGGAGATTGTGTCAAAGGCTTTACTAAAGTCCAGGTAGACAACATCCACAGCCTTCCCCACATCCACTAGACAGATCACCCAGTCACAGAAGGAGATCAAGTTAGTCAAGCAGGACCTGTCGTTCATGAACCCATGTTGGCTGGTCCCGATCCCCTGGTTGTCTTGCACTTGCCATGTGAACTCACTCAAGATGAATGGCTCCATAATGTTCCCTGGTACCAAGGTCAAGCTGACAGGCCTGTAGTTCCCCAGATCCTCCTTCCAGGCCCTTCTTGTACATGGGCATCACACTGGAAAGTCTTCAGTCTTCTGGAACCTCTCCTGTTAACCAGGACTGCTGGTAAATGATGGTGAGCAGCTTGTCAAGCTCCTTCACCAACTCCCTCAGTACCCTTGGATGAATCCTGTCCAGCCCCAAAGACTTGTAAGTGTCCAGGTGGCATAGTAGGTCATTAACTACTTCCTCCTGGATTGTGAGAAGTTTATTCTGCTCTCCATCCCTGTCTTCCATCTCAGAGGGCTGTAAACTGGTCTGGATATTAAAGACCAAGACAAAGGCAGCATTCAGTACCTCAGCCTTTGTCCTTTGTCACTATGTTTCCCTCCATATCCAATAAGAGGTGGAGATTCTCTTTGACTCTCCTTTTGCTGCTAATGTATTTGTAGAAACATTTTTTGTGTTTTTTTCACAGCAGTGGCCATATTAAGTTCCAGCTGGGCTTTAGCATTTCTAATTTTCTCCCTGCATGAAATAACTCCCTGTTCAGCCAGGACGGGCATCTTCCCCAACAGTTTGTCTTACGGCATATGGGGACAGCCCGCTCCTGCACCTTTAAGACTTCCTTTTTGAAGGATGACCAGCCTTCCTGGACCCCTTAGTCCTTCGGACAGTGTCCCAAGGGACTCGGTCAACCAGTGTCCTAAACAGACCAAAATCTGCCCTTTGGAAGTTCATCGTAGTGGTCTTGCTGACCCCCATCCTTATTTCTCTTAGAATCGAGAACTCTATTATTTCACTCTATTATTATTGGACACTAAGCCCAAGACAGCCTCCTACTACCACATCTCCCACCAGTCCTTCTCTGTTTGTAAACAGCAGGTCAAGCGAAGCACTTCTCCTAGTAGGTTCACTCACCATCTGTGTCAGGAAGTTATCTTCCACACACTCCAGGAACCTCCTAGACTGTTTCCTCTCTGCTGTGTTCTACTGCCAGCAGATGTCTGGTAAATTGAAGTTCCTCATGAGAACAATGGCTAGCAATTGTGAGACTTCTGCCAGCTGCTTGTAGAATGCTTCATCTGTCCTCTCATCCTGGTTGAGTGATCTCTAACAGACTCCCAGCAGGATGTCTGCCTTGTTGGCCTTCCCACTCATCTGTATGCACAAGCACTCAACCTTATCCCTGTCGCTGAGCTCTACACAATTAAACATTCCCTAACATACAAGGCCACCCCAACTCCTTTTCTTCCTTGCCTGTCCCTTCTGAAGAGCTTGTAGCCATCAACTGCAGCACTCCAGTCATGAGTGTCATCCCACCGTGTTTCTTTGATGGCAGCTATGTCATAGCTATCCTGCTGCACCATGGCTTCCAGCTCCTCCTGTTTGTTGCCCATACTGCGTGCATTGGTGTACATGCACTTGAGATGGGCTGTTGATTGAGATTCCAAGTTTGGCCTTCTGTTCCTAGGATCATCTCTAGCAAGTTTGGTTTTGTCCCTTTCCCCATTCAAAGCCAGTTTAAAGCCATCTCTATGAGCCCTGCCAACCCATGAGCAAGAATCCTTTTACCCCTTTGAGAAAGCTGGACTCCATCTGTTGCCATCAGGCCCAGCGTTGTGTAAACCGCCCCATGATCAAAGAAAACAAAATTCCACTGTTTGCACCAAACTTTGAACCACAGGTTCATCAGGTGTGGTTTTTTTTTCCTTTCTGTATGCTTTTCTGTCACTGAAGGCATTGAGGAAAACACGATCTGCGCTCCCAATCCTTCAACCAACCGCCACAGGCTCCTGAAATCCCTTTTGATCACTTTTAGGCTCCTCTCAGCAACCTCATCACTGCCCACCTGTATTAGCAATAGTGGGTAATAGCCAGAAGTCCACACCAGACCAGGGAATTTCTTGGTGATGTCTCTGACCCGAGCCCTAGGGAGGCAGCAAACTTCCCTGTGGGATGGGTCTGGCCAGCATATCGGGCCCTCTGTTCCCCTCAGAAGGGAATCATGTACAATAATCACCCTCCTCTTCTTAACAGAGGAAGTCTTAATGTGCAGGACTACCCAACCCCCTCAGTGAGCATTCTATCGCCCTGTCACTAGGCTGGCGCTCGAGTTCCAGAGCCCCGTACCTGTTGTGTAAGGGCAACTGGGAAGGTGAGGGAGGCCGGGAAGGGATTTGCTTGCTGCCCCAAGCAGGGACCTGTTTCCATTCTATCCCCATCTCTCAGGTCTCTTCCTCCTTCTGCCTGGTGGGAGGAGGGCAGGGGACCCTGGGCTTTTTGTGGAGCCTCCATCTGCTGTCTTTGCCTCAGGGATGGCAGGGTGTGGCTCCACCAGTCTATCTCCCTCCCTAATTCCCTGATACTCAACCTTTCCACCTCCTCTTGCAGTTCAGTCACCAGGCTGATGGCTCATCTATTTGGCCACACCGCACACAGGACCTGTTGTTGCTGCTCTCTGGTACCAGTGCCAGGCTCAGGCAGTCCTTGCAGCCGGAGGCCTGGATGGCCACATGTTCATGTGGGGGCTCCGTCTGGGTTCCCATGGTCTTTCTGGCAACAGCTTTTGGCCAGGTACAAACCATCACTTTGTCCTCTTCTCTTCTGGGAGGGCGATGACCACTAGGTGAGCTGGCCCCCTGAGCCCAGATGTGATGACACCCTGCCTGCTCACAATGCCATGCTCCGAGTCACCTTCACTCCCTGGGCAGGGTTTAAATCCCCCGCAGTTGCTACTGGCACTGCCCCTGAGTGATGTCAGCTGCTCTCGAAGGGGCTGCCGGTACCACACAAGCTGCCTGGCTCCTTCTCTGCTCCCTGGAGTCTGAGAACCCTTCTGCTCGCCTCAATTGAGCGCTGAGCTGCAGCAGGATCTGCTTCCACCGCTGTGTCCTGCACTCATTGAGCCTGACTGATGAAATAATAAAGCACAGCAGGAATTTCCTGAGTGGCAGGTCAGCTCTGCAGCCCAAATCCATATTGTCTAAGTGGATGGGGATCCTAAAGAAGGCATAGTATGGCTCTAGAGTCTCTCAATAGTCAAGGTGGACAGAGCAACCATCAGAATTCAGATCTTGAGTAGAATGTGGTAATAGTAATAGCTGTAGTATTTGTGCCTGTAATATAATGAAATGCTATATCTTGTTTCTATGGTTGGTTTCTTTTATTGTAAAACAGGAAGTAAAATTGTTTGATGTGGTATCGATGTGAATTACTTGTGGTAATTCTTGGTTTGGTCTTATTCTATTGAAATGTTTGTTTAATTTCTTATACTCATAGCTACATAATAGTAGATTAGTAATACTCATTTATAATTTTCTCTGGTCAAATAAAACTCTCAAAAGCCCTCTGAAACAATCAGGAACTTTTAACCTACCCTTGAGGTATAAGTAACAATAAATTTGAGGCCATTATCATGTTTGGATAATTGATATACAAAATGCAAATAAATATGTTCTGAGTTATTTTCATCCCTGAAAAGCCAGAAAAAAACATTAGGTACATCATTCTCAACTAGAAATCAGCATCTATAATTTTGTATCTAACTGTTTATTATTTTCAAAACAAAATTTTATCATATTTGGCCATAATGGAAAACTTTCACAATGTGCCCATACAGTTCTTCATAACAAATCTAGAAATTAATAAATGAATGAAGAAGAACATTATAGGAAAAAGACTGTGATGTTTTAATATCTGTTTTTAGAAACCATACGTACACTTTTGTGGTGTTTCAGGAAAACTCAAGGCTTTACTGCCCTTAAACTATGAAAATATGCAAATTTTTAATACATTTGTAAATGTATAAAAATCTCATCAGAACTTTGTTGAACATTATATATTGTATTTAATTTCACTTTTTGCCTTTAATCATCCAGAAATTAATTCCCCCAAGACAATTGATGGCTCATTGGTAAAAGTTCCCTGTACCTAACCTCAGTTATTTCATTTTGTTGTTTCTGCTTGCACTGGTGACTCACCAGTGGCATGTTCCTAATGAACTGAATCCTTTGCTTGTTTCCAGGTAATAACTGTGAGATTGAGGTGGATGAGTGTCTTAGTGACCCTTGTCACAATGGAGCTACTTGTGTTGATCATCTGAATGCTTTCAGTTGCATCTGCCAGGATGGATTTCAAGGTATTAAAAAATCTGTAGAACTGTAACTTTATAAATCTACTTTGAATCTTACAGTTTTTAACATGTCAGATAAGATGCTTGTATAATTATTTTAGTTTCACCTGAAGTTATAAACATGTAAATTCAGCATAAGTGCATCTTGACTAAAGTTCTCTATTTTGTTTTCATGACAGCATGGAAATGGGTGTTTTCTGCTAGCTAGCTGCTTAGTTATTGAAAATGCATCAGTGTGGTTCAGTGAAATTTTGCAAAGAGCATATACTGTTGTCTGTAAGCTTTTTAAGCAGTTGACAGATTTAATATAACAAAATCAGGGAAAAAAACCTGTGTGGGAAAGGTTTTCTTCTTGGCATATTTGTACAATTTATATGAAAAATGTAATCACTTTGAAAATTGGATGCATTAATATCTTCAGCTATTCTTTGTTTTCAGCACAGATTAGGAGTTTAAAGTGCATCCATTTTCTTTTTAGTGCATGATTTTTTAAACATCATGGATTTTTAATCACTGAAATACAAATTCAAATGTCACTGGGCAAAACGTTACAAATTTTCTGCTAGTTATATTCAGAACAACTATCACTTGCATTTTTATTTATTATAATTCTTTGAACTTCCCAAACCTTGCAATTGATTTAGTTTTTCATTTATTCTTCAAATGATAAAAAACATAATTTCACTCAGAAATACTAGTAATACAGTATTTTTATACTTTAAGAAACTATGTGGCTATGTTAGCTATAGTCTAGACTGGAATAAATTTTGTTCTTGTTTACACCAGGTTTCTTTTTCCATTTTCTGGGACTACATCTGTTGCTTTATTGTGAACACAAGGAATATTCCCTCTCATGTCATTGCAATGCAATCTATTATATTTAGTGTAATTTGTTTTCTATTCTTCTATATTCATATAATAAGAAAATTGACTGTTTTAAGCCTTAGTAATCTATTCAATGACTGTACTTTTAATCTTTGGGGAAAATTAGTGAATAGCTTAAACATTAAAAATATCAACATACTGTCATAGATGCTCAAATTTGAATATAAAAAGGGTTTCAAATTGATTTCAGTATGTGAGCCATATTTAGTTAAAATAAATGTTGGTATTTAACTGTACGTGCTCTGAAGTCACTTCTCTCCTCTTTCACTGATTTTATATTTATAGGCATGTCTTGTGAAGCAAATATAAATGAATGTCACTCTTCTCCATGTCTTCATAATGCAACATGTGCAGACCTTATTGGCGGCTACGAATGCATCTGTCTACCTGGCTTTACTGGTGAGTTGTATTCATAGTAAACCTTGTTTTCCGCAGCAAGGTAGTCCACAAAGCATCCATTAAGACATCTTTGACTAATTTGCTTGTGTTTCCTTCTCATTTCTCTTTATCTGCCCCGGTCTAATGTTTCATTTGCATTCCAACAAACTGGAACGCTGACTCCATCTGTAAACTAAATAGCACAAGATAAATTAGACTGCATTTAAAAAGGCCTTCAAAGCTTTCACACAGAGGGAAGATTAGTTACCATTTAGCAACTCAGAAATAAGTTGTTATGTATTTGTGGTGATAAGAAGTAAATGGATGCTGACATTAGTATGTGTGGCTCTTTATTTGGCTGATTTATGTTAGTTTCTCTTGACAAGTTGCTTGAGATTCTTGTGGTGTAAATGTATTAGGAATTGGCACCTGATTGTCTTACTAAATGTTCAAATCCTTCATCTCTTCAAAGGTGCAAGTTGTGAAACAGATATAGATGAGTGTGCTTCCTTTCCCTGCAAGAATGGAGCCACCTGCATTGACCAACCTGGTAATTACTTCTGCCAATGTGTGGCTCCCTTTAAAGGTAATGAACACCAAGGGAGAGGGGAAAGCAAACATAATTAGCTTTAGAAAGCATTTCTGTCAATTGTCTGAACTCATTTCACTCTTCCTACAACATTATCGGTCTGTCATTTTCTCAAGCAAAGCTTTTAAGCTGACCACGAAATTATGCCTTAGGCTGTAAGTAATGTGAAGTAAACTTTATTTATACATCTATTAGGAGCATTTATTTATTAATCAAAATGGATACTCTAAAATCAGTTTGTTAACAGAGTAAGATTATTTACAAACTGAGAGGCGTATGTCCATTAAATTGCCATCACAAAGATCAGTTGCTTATCTACACATATTTCTCTCTATTTTGTTTGGTCATGGTGTTCTTTGAATCATTTTTTCATTCATAGAAAACAATTTATAGCTATCTTGGAATCCATAAATTGTGTGAGACTATTTCTGTTGATACTTTTAAAGCATATACACTTAAAACTCAAGCTTTATTGTGATGATCTTCATAGAAATTTTGGGGGGTTAATTTTATACACTTGCTGGTAAAATAATTTAAAATAACAAATTGTGCAGTGTTCTTGAACAAATCAAGCTATAGTGATGATCTCAATTAAAGGTGCTTGTTGATTCATAAATTAAATATAAACACATTTTTCCTCCTGCAGTTCAATATAATGACACATACTTAGGATTCCAGAATAATCATTAAAAGACAATTTTCTTGGTATGTTGAGACAGCAGGGTTTTTCCCCTTTTGGGGAAAATGGTAGTATTAAATTCATCATTCATGAGGAAAGTATGAGCTTTAATGTTTGTTCTTATTATTTAGTTAATGGTCAAAATTTAGTTTGTCATATTTATTAATTTTAATTTATGTTCTGCTGAATAAAATCTAGTATAATAACAAGTAAATGAGTACTGCAGTGTCAGAATTACCTCTGCTCAGAAAGATGTGAAGTCATTTTAAGTACATGGTTAGAAAGACACGTTTCTTAAGTACTTGTTTCATAAGGAGACAGATTTTCAGAAGACTTTGGTATTCATTTAAAGTAAGTGATCAAAATTTCGGAAAGTCAGCATTTCTGTAGTCGTCCCTCAAGAAGTTAGCAGAATCTAATACTCTCAATGGTAAAGTTAAACCCTGTTGGCAAGATGCATAAATGGTAACTGAAATCCTCTGAAAACATGTTATTGGTACACGCTGTCTAAAATCTATAGGATTCTTGTTGAAATGAAAGATTTTTTTTGAGACTGTTCACATCTTTACAAGTTTACTCAGCACCTATCAAGATCAAATTCTTATACTGATGTTACGTAGATTTTATGATGGTATAAATAACAGAATCAGCTTTGTATGAAAACTCTACCTCTGTCTTCTCATGCCATCTGTTGATTTAGTATTAAACTGTTGTAAAAGTTATATTTAGTAGAGTCAGAGTAAGCTAATATAATGCGTAGTTAAACTATGTTTTCTAATTGTGTGGAAATACTCAGGTTATTGTTATGAATACCTTTGTGTGCACATATTAGAGATTATAGAACTGCTTTGTAAAGAAAGTAAATACAAGATATTAATGATACAAGTTATATATGGATATCTGTTTTAATTTTAGAATATTGTCACAGTTTTTCTTGCTTATTCTGTTATTCTCAGTGAATAAGTATAAATGCTAGGTTATCAATGCTGACATTTACTTGGAAAGCAATCTGAAGTTGTATTTCCATAATACATTTTAATGTTTTGATTGTCCCAACACAATCTGACTTGAAGGGGTTGTACTGCTATTCTGAACGTATACCAGCTGATCAGGATATGTACAGCAGACTTCTACTATATAGAATGTAGAATGAAGGAATTCAGAGCATGATTTGGACATTCAGGTGCACTCATACAAAAGGTAGCCCATCAGATTAAGCTAAAAATCTGAGTTCCTATATATAGGATTCATTCCCTTGACTATTCTCATTTGTTTGTTTTGTCAAGGAAACTATGCAAGATTCAGACTAGAAAGTTTTGAGGTTTTCCCCTTTATTTCCTCTTTTTTTACAAAAGAAAACAGAAAAAACTTCCCATTGTTTTCTTTCTTTCTTTTTGAGGGCAAGTATAGTTAGTTCTCACTTTTATGAGCTGCAAACTTTTTGATATCCTGAACATCTACTTTTATATTTGAACAAACTTTTACATTAGTCCTATATAAATATGAAAAATCATAAAAAATTTAAGTATTATTGTATACTTATAGCTTCATGTATTTTTCTTGCATGTTCTGTTTTTTTGGTTTTGAGCCTTTTTTTGAAGCATGGATTTGTGTACTTGGACAAAATATTTAACTCCATTCTATTGGCTTCCATAGAATACTGGAAGACATCCAAAGATTTTCAGAACAATGATGTCTGGGCAGTCTGATGTCTGTTTCTGTCTGCTTCACTAATGTTCTGTCACAAGTCCTGTACTTTGTCTAGTAGAAATTACTACCACACCTCACACTGAAATGCTGAAATGCTATTTAACATGCTGCCACTTACAAATAATGTAATATAATGTTCTTTTCATGCAAGATTTAACCTAAGTACATACCTGGAATAGTTGCTTCTGCTTGGTTCTATTGTACTAGTCCCTGGAAATATGCTATTATTTTAGAAATGTCTCCCCCTTTCACCGATTTTCCATCACATCTGAGGTACAACACTGATTGATAGTCATGTACATTGGACATTTTTTACCAGAGGACATTCTGAATTTACATTGTTCAGAAACAGTTCTTCTGTTGCATTCCCTACTGGCAAAGTAACTCTTGGAACTGGGAGCAGGAAGGAAGGTAAACTCAATTTGGGTGCAGGACAAATAAAAAAATTTAATATGAGCAACAGGCTACAAACAGCCTAGAAGTATATTCAGCTGCAGCTGGGGGCAATATATCATCTCTGATAGTCTTTGGCAATAATTTACCTATTATAGTGCTAAGTAGGTGTCTCAGCCCTCTTAAGAGTTTAATTCCATTACAGTATCCTAGCTGGGGAGTTATTATAATAACTTTCTATTATGGTATTGATTCTACAATTGTAGCTTTTCTATAATACAATCACAGTTATTATGGAATAGATATTAGGTGCTTCAGAAGAGAGCAGAGTGTGTGAGAAAGATATTGTGAGACTATATTTCATTTAGGGGTCCTAACAGTTTTATGCACAGTAGAATGAAAACTCCTTTGTCTCTATCAGGAAATACTGTCTTGTCCCATTAAAAATTCATACACAATTTAAAAACAATGCAATTAGTAAAATTTATAGTCCCCATAAATAGCTTAAGACAAAAAATGTACTTTGTCTTAAGTAAGACTGAAACATATCCATTATATTCTTCCATCCGTGCCATCAAAATCAGAGCTGTCTTTTGATGGTTACAGTTTTATTTGTTTTCCTTAGTTTTAAGTCTTCATGTAACTTACAACTGGAGTACCACATCCCTTTACAGATTCTGTCTCTTGCTCAGTTGTACAAAGGGAAGGGGAGGAATGCCTGCAGTTCATTCTATTGTTCAAATATATCTTAGTGGAAGACATGCTGAATTGCTCTACTGATAAACACTGTTTTATTGTTTCTTAGTAAAACTGGCCCACTACATTGTACAACAGCCTTTCTTACACTTTTGAGTTGTTCTAGTATTACATATCTACCTCTAGGTACTTCACCCCAATCATTAGCCATTTCATCCATATTTAGATGTCTTCGTGGTTTTGTAAGAACCTTGCGGTGTATTTAGAAAAACCTTCTAACAGCCAGGTTTCTAGTAATAAAGGCAAATTTACTGCTCACAGCTTTGAAGTGTCAACATTTTTATGTATCACACAGCCAAATCAATGAAGGTAGTCCTAACTATCAGACATCAGTCCTTGCTGAGAATGTAGCAAAATAAGATTGACCCTGTATCAGGCATGCTGCTTTTCAGCATTCTTAGCATGCAAAAGGAGAATGATCCCACTACAGTTTCTAGACCAGCTCATTTTACAGTAAATAGAGTTATAAGGCTGCTTTAGTCTTACTTGGAATTGAAAGCTAAGAACAGATCTTGCACTCCTTCACCAGAACTGAAAATTTCACCCATTTTCTGCATTGATCTTTAAGGAAAAGGTGAGCCAAACTACCAACATTTCTGTGACACGTGGACTGAGATAGTATTTTGCTATTCCCAAAGAAAGCTCTTGAAGGAAGAAAGAACTCAAATGTCTTTTCAGGTAGAGGCTGTATATTTGATATGTGACAGTCCTGTAAGAGTTGACATGAATATTTTCTTCCAAAAATAAAGCTGTTTAGTAACTTGTTTTTAATAAATGGAGTAAAGAATCTTATCCTTTGATCCAAATTATTACATGACTCATTTAAAAAACATGCACTATATGTATTTGGTCTAGACGTTGCTAATAGGTATGACCTTTTAAATCAAATATATGTAATTGTAGAGGAAAATTGAAATTCAGTTCTGAGGAAATGTCTACTTATATGTTGCAGCCTTAATGACACATGTCTCCAAATGTGTTTCAATTAAGATTAAAGCAAAAATGGTAATTGGCCATTAAACACGTTGCAAAAGAAAGTAAACTAGTGAGAAAGGCAACTCAGCAGAAAAAAAAATGCTTTAAGTGTTGAAAAGCAAGAGTAATAATGGAGTTTTCAGCACAGGACACTCTATTATGGGAAGAGCTAATTACGAAACATAATAAGTAAGAAATGTAAGTGGTAATGAAGGCAAAAAACTAGAGTAGAGATAATGGATCAATTACTTTTTTCAGTGCTCATAGGCCAAATCTCAGTCTTTTCTGTGCCAAGACCCATGCAAATAGGCAGTTTTGCAAGACCTATGACTCTTTCGAACATATCTCTGTGTTAGACAATAAAAGAATCAACATTAGTTTTTATCTGGTTGTGCCACTGTTTTGACATTGAACAGCCAAATAAAATTTTATTTAGGAGAAAAATGAAACTGGTGTAAAGAGCTATAAAGGGCACTTTGCATCACATAGGAGCTTTTTGTGGACAGAGAAGCAGGGTGGCCATGTTTACAATGTTTTACCTAGAAAATATGCATTGCCTGTAAGCAATAAAGACAGTTGGTCTAAACAGCTATGCTATGCTTAAGTGAGGATCAATATGAACTTGGAGTTGCTGTTGGCTCATATATGAAGTCACTGTAGAACTTCTTTGCAATTTTTTTCTGGTATTTCTACTGATTTTTCTATTGTTTGTAAAAGTTGCCCTCTAGATACATAAATTCAGGTTTTTCTGCCTCCAAAACAAAGCAATTTCAGAGAGTAAGCCTTTTGCCTAGTTATTCCTAGTGTCAGTGCAGACACTCTTGGGTATGTTAGATATCCGCAAGGGTCTGGCAGATATGACAAGATATGTAGGAGATGCATGGCCTTCCAGAACAGCACCGAGAACCCAAAGGCATCTCTAAAAGCCCTGGTTGCTTAACTCTGTCCAAACAAATTCAGTGAGGTATGTGTTGTAGTTTCAGCTCTGCTTTCATTTTGCACCTTGGGACACATCTTGATCCACAAGAAAAAATTTCTAAGACTTTAAAGCTGTGAGTACTTTGTGTAAATTCAGTCATCTATAGCAAATAAGGGGTTTGAATTTCATTAGTCACTCTGTGAGGATGTTGTACAAGAACCTTGGTTACAGAGAGGAAATTTATGTATATGATACAAGGTATATTCATTGTAAATGAGAATCTCTATGTATCTCTCTCCCTTACTTTTCCAGAAACTATGTGCTAACCAATATTTTTCAAATACTTCAAACATGTTACGTTTTTCAAGGATGCCCTACAAATTATGAGGGCATTGCTGTTGCTCAAAGAAAAGTTTACCAAATTTGGGTGTGTTTTTTTCTCTGGTGAAACTAATGTTTGCAGCTTTATTTTCCTACATGTCGGACCAATTAGGACAAAGTTTTGGACACCTGAACTAAAGGTGGTCATTACTATATCCTAAAATGACACTCAAAAGTCTAGGCCATAAGAAAAAACTGAGTTTGATACAGGCTTTCTGTAAGATTTTTAAATATATTAGCAATTTCGGTTGAATTCTGATGTAGTAAACAAAGAAGAGATAAAAGAATGGAAAGAAAAATATTCCCACATATTTCAGTAATAAGTAAGTTTGTGGTAATTGTTTTCCTTAGTAACATTCTTTTTATAATTCTGAGAATGAGTGAAGCATACTTTTATGACAAAACGTGAAATACAAAGATGTGGATACAGACATATCTTCATTTCTTAGTAATTATAAAATTGTATATTTTAAAAGGAAAAAATGCACCTAAATAATATATTCAACTTCTGGTTTTGTCTATTTTTACAGAAATTTATACAGGTATGGAGAAATAATATATGCATGTCTCTGTGACTTTCATTTCAAAGTTTGTGATGTGAGTCTATCTCATGCTTTGTTCCAGCATTTGTTGCATGGTCTGCATTATCATATACAATTAAGGAAATGGTTTTTACTTGAAAAGTGCTAAGTATTACTTTTCAAACATTTTTCCTTTAAAGAACAAGCAAACAAGTTTATTGATTTTCAATTAGTATGGATTTCACATAAAATGCCTTTTCACAGATTATATGTAGAATCACAAAGCAATTCCTTTCATGGAAAGTGGAATTTGCATACCAAGGAAAACAATGGATTTGCCATAAATTTTAACTGAAAGAAAAGACTTGTTATATTTTTAGAGTAATACTTTGCTTAATTTCAAGTAATAGCAATATATGCATGCTTCTGCAGGTTTTTTTCTTCCTATCCACTTCCAGGGTACTTTTGGATTTTTTATTTACATTTACTAGCTTTTAATCATCTCAGTTGTGGAGATGTTTTGTTTTCTTATGCCCCAAAGTAGATCAAGTTAACCAGCCAGTTTGTAAAATAATGGTAAGTTTAGAGGTACAGCTGAACTTTTCAGAATTATTTTCCAAATAGAGATAATTTCATATTTAACATTAAGACCACCTTTAGAGTTGTAGGGATCTCAATTTTTAGGTATCTAACCTACTGCTCATTAGTGTTTCTGTGATTTTATGAGAAGTTTATGAAAGCCTTTGGAGGTGGGAGCCATTCAGCTGTGTAAAGTTGATGTAAACCAAAACACAGATTTCTCTGAAGCGATCAGATAAATTTTTTAATTAAAATTATTGCATCCACTAGTTTCAAAAGAAAAATCTTGGGAAATTGAACGGTATTCAATTTACTTAATTTACCTTGGAAAACAGTGGTGGTTCACTTATATGTTAAAAGTGCCTTTTAGCTCTTTTTAAAAGGTGAGTTACAGACTTAATGATGTTGCAGTGACGTTATGTGATAAAGGAAAATAAAAAAAAAAAGAAAAAATAGAAAACAACTAAGAAAACTTTTACCAGGGAAGATTCACATCAATCATTGGCTTTTACTTCATATGTGAAACTATTATAGTGTCTTTTTGAAAAAATGGTCTTTGGGTTCTGAACCTAAGTACGCAAACTAAACAATGTAAATTTAGTTAAAAACATTCCTGAGTTAACATGAACTTTTGAAAATGTTCATGTATTTGTGCAAGCCATATAAAATTCATCTGTTGTAGATTTTCTCCTCGTTCCTTCCACACAGACATTCTTCCAACTCAGGTAATTTTCTCATTTCATCAAAGCAAAATGCTATTAACTTCATTCATATGACGTACACTCTGTTTCATGAAATTTATAACAATGGTGAACAGGCTCTAAGCAAAACTACTGAAATCCAATACCAGTGTCATGAGGTTACTGGAGCTGGATCCCAATAAAATAAATAAATAAATACAATCTTTTAGTTAGCCAGTGTCTAAAGATCAGATACAAAGATCAGATCAGCATCACGGTTTCCATTGGAGCAGCTAGTGAAACTGGGACCGTGACAATAACTTCACAGCACGATTATTTCCTCTGACCCCAGTCTGGTGCCCAAGGGTAGGTTCTGCTACATGGTTAGTTTTGCCGCTCTTGTCCAAATCTTCACATGCACCATTTGACAATGACAGCTCTTTTTGTCTGTCTTAAGAGCTTTCTGTCCTCATAAATGCATATTTAACACCGGTGCCAGACTACCCAATATTATATAGGAAATTGCCTATATAAAATTGTCAAATGACACATGTATTCTTGTGGTACTAGCCACAGATGATAGTTTGTTTTCACTAAATTTTCGTCATTTTGTCATAATCATGCCAACAGCTTGCAATCAAATATATATTGCCATTGATTCAGTCCATCCTTTTACTGCAAAATGCTGACTTTGAAAGTTGTTGTCAGATTTCATTACTTAAAATGTAAGTAGCAAATGGCTTTTTCATTAAATTATTTTCCAAAAAGAATAACAACATTGAAGATATGCCATTTCTGCTTATAAGAGAATTCTGTAGTACGTATCAAAACATTTCATGTGCAGATTTGTGATGAGCAAAAAAACCAAATGTAAATAGCTTAACATAAATAAATGAAAACTTATCTCACATAATTTATTTTTTATGTTATTTTTATAAATTCTGCTTTGACTTTTAGTAATAGCCTTAACAGAACAATCTTTTTCAGAAAAGAAAAATCTATAGGGTTCATTTGTACTATTTAGAGTTTTGACTGTAGAAGTATTGTAAGCAAACACAGTAGAAAACCGATTAATATTAGCAGAATGACATTTCTGAATATGAAATATGCTTCTTATTCCAAAACAAACAAGAAGAGGATTTTCCAAATAAATTATTCATTATTTGATATATATTATATGCTAATAGAGAAGCATAGTTTATGTTATGATTATATATTTAATCCAATATATTGTGCCACTGAAAAGAAAATTGTCCTTCAACAGACTGTGTAATTTAATCATTTGTGGATATTCTTTTGGGGTTTGTTCAGATTTATTCCAATAGAGAGGCCTTTAACTGTGTAGAAAAAAAAAGAAAGTCTATTCTTGTAATCAATTAAATATAGCCAAGAATTAAACAAGCAAAAAGGTTAAACTTGTCTAATGGAAATAAGTATGGTTGGAAAGATGTGCTGAATTTATCAATTCATTAATGAACTTCTGTGTTCACATTTGATCTCATGGGAATGCTTTCTTTTTTTGACAGCTGATTAAGTTTAGCGAATATTACCTTTTTACTCTGTGATGGCCAGTTTAAAAATTCTGATAAGTCAGTGGGAGAATACAGTTTATAAACTGCTTCCCTGGCACAACATCTCCTTCTGTCAACAATCACAGTCTTATTACTTCAGAAACTTAACAGATCATGTAAGAACTTTCCTATATTTAGTAAAAAATAGATGTATTCAAATTAATCAGCTACAGTTAAACATGTAATATTTATATATTTTCACAAAATTACTCTAACAAATATTTTACAAGAAAGAGAAAATGTTGAAGACACGATTTCTGTAGTCTGATTAATCTACTTTAATAAAAAAGAAAATTCAACTATAATCTGTTTGCTGCTTGATTTATCCAAATAACTTTAATCTTATCTTCACATCTTTCTAAAAATATGCTGATATGAGAGCAACAGCAACATTGCATTCATGGTATTAAGTGCATTAAGGATTCAGGAAAGAGATTGCCAAAGCTTGTCTGAAACCCAGATTATTAACAGAATCCAGAAAAATCTATGAAGTCATCTTTAGGAAACTGGAAAAAGACTCATAAACACAGGCCCTCGTTCTCACTGGACTATTACCACCCCAACTTTTGATGGTAAGAAAACATGGAAAGACACAAGTAATCCGTGAGATTTTTGGGCCACGTTGAATACATTATTTTGAAACAATTGCAGGGTGAGACAACTTGGGGAGGTATATATCTGGATTCTTTATTTGTTGATAAGCAAGAGGTAGTTTTTGATGTAAAGGTCAAAACCAGCTTTGGTGATAATGGCAGTGAGATGATGGAGTTTATAGTCCTAAGAGAAATGAGAAATTCAAGTAGCAGAATAATGATTCTGGACTTCAGTGGGCTGATGTTTGTTCTTGGATCTGTTTGGCAAGCTCCCATAAGTGATTGCACTAAAGGGAAAATTGATTTCTCTTGGGCCCACTGATTTATCTTGAAGGACAGTTTCCTCAAAGGACAGTTCTTTCCAGTGTGCAGGAACTCAAGCAGCTGGGGCAGAAAAATGAGCTTAAAGAGAAAAGGAAGTGCATAGAATGTAGATGCAATGGTGAGCTACCTATCCCGTGACACAGGAATGGAATTAGGAAAGCTAGTGGGCAACTGGAGCTAGAACTAACAAGGCAACTGAAGGACAACAAGAAAGTTCTATAAGTCTACTAGTAATAAAAGAAAGATGGAGAAAAATGAGATCACATTGCTCAATTGTCAAAGGACATTAAAAACTCGATGACACTTTCATGCCATTTTTCCACAAGAGTGGGAGCTGGCCTTGTTCAGCCTGGAGAAGAGTATCAGGGGGACCTAACAGAAGACTGACACGGATTTAGTATGGGCTAATAGAGAAGGCAGATTCAGGATCTTTTTCTCAGGGCACACAGTGGAAGAAATCTATCTATCTAAACGATTTGAGGTGATAAATATGTCAATGTGTGTTAAAATTTGTTAAAGCAACAAAAGAACTTGATAGTGCATGTTACCCCTATACCTTCCTCTCTGAGTCTGTTCACACTGAACCTTTTACATTTCAAATATTTCCAAAAATTTTCTCAAAAATTGTGCTTGAGATAGCAAGAATCATCTTCAGCTGAATCTTCAAATAAATTAGGAATCTCTGAACAACAACAACAACAAAAAAAAATTTTAGCCATACTTCTTTCAAATAACTGTTTTTTTGGAGGGACTGAGACCTGACAAAAGTTCATTGGTTACTCTTTGGTTAATAATAAAATTTTCTACACACAGCATAGAAAAAAAAGGCAGAAGAAACTTAATATGTTATTAAATAAGCAGAGGAAAACTTTTGAAATAAAAATCATAGATAAAATCCAGGGGTCTGTATATTTAGTATATTGAGAGTTTAAAAGAAAAAATGTAATACTTTTTTGAAAAAATATAGTTAACTCATGAAACTTTAACACAGGATATTGAGATTAAAAACTTAAAATTCATTAGCATTCATATGACACAACTAGGCACAGTCCTTTTTATACTGCAAAAATATTTGCAAAGAATATAAACCTGTGGCCTTCAGGACATATGTCCTTATTGTTTCTTATTGCCTCCTTATGTTGCAATTGTTCACCAAGACCCTGTTATGCTCTCATCCAAAAAGTGTCAGTATCTATCTCTGGAGAAGAATACTACAGAAGGGGAAAACACATGCACTGTGGCATGACTTTTGCTTTATCTACAAGAAATATTTACGCCCCCAAACACTTGTCATGTAAGAGGATGGGCAAATCTGTTCAAAGGTTCTTCTGTCAAAACAGAAGAAAAACAAAACTGCATTACTGGGTCATCTGACAGTTCCACTTACAGTTGTGATCCATGTGTTAAGCTTATTTGTATGGGTGTAATCTCTACTTAAGGAATCAACAGGGTTGTCACCCATGTCAAGGTGTTGTGATTTAATGATGAAAACTTCAGGGCAAAATCTCAGTGTGCCATACAGCAGCTTTTTCTATGCAACTTCATGAATTCCACATCTGAGACTGCTGGCTGCCTATGGCAGTGTCACCCAGCACCAGAGAGACCACTGGTGACATAAAGACAGGGAACAACTTGTGCCGTTCTGTTTCTCATCTGTCAGCATGACTACTGGGGCCAGAGGATTGTTTTGGTTTTTCTTACCTCATTTCTGTTCCTACTTGTTGCTTTTGCTATTAGAAGCCTTAAGAATTCACCCCTTAGATGACTCTGTCTTACAGTAAGGAATCAGCACATCTAAAATCCTGTTGACATTTTGAACATTGTATGTTTCAATATTATGAAGAAGGTGTGTTCATCACCAGTGTGCTACTATGTGATTAACAGTTACTATAAAAGAAAGGAAGGCAGCCAATGTGGACAACAAAATTTTGTCTATTTGGCAGTACAAGCAAAGAAAGAGTTACACAGATTCAGCTGACTGCAGCCAATACTGAGCATATAATAACTGTGTGCCCGACCATCCTCTTTTATACCAAATCATTTTACTGACAAGTATCTCAGTAAATATAAAAGCACATTTCCCAAGTTAAATTTAAATAACATTCAGTCTCATGGACACCTTAATATTGAAGTTATTGAATTAGTGTTTTTCATTCTTTCATCAGATCCTACGAATTTAAGGATTTTAAGATTTCAAACAAGGCACAGAATAACTTAGTGGCATTGTGGCTTGGTGTCAACCACAATGTTGCTGCTGAGAGTCTTGTTATTCTGCATACATAATAAATATTGAATATATTTCTCAGTTTCCCAAAAACTACATCCAAAAAAAATGGTCTTTATCTCAACCCACTACCATTTCTATCTTATTTTTTCCATCTTCCTTGTTGAGGGAGACCGAGAGAGTGACTGGGTGGGCATCTGGCAGGCAGCCATGTTCAACCCACCACAACACAGATGTATGGATTTGATTTTCCACATGACTACCCAGGTGCTTTATGTTGTAGTGTCACATTGCTCATCCCTGGGTTAAGGTTACAGCTTATCTAAGGAAGAGGGAGATTGTTGAGGCAGGCTCAACAGGAAGGAATGTCTGGGCAACCAGACCTGGGGCAAGCACACTGGGGAAGTGGGCAGAGGGCCTGGAGTACAGCAAAGCCTGGGCAGCTCCCAGAAAGCATAGCATGTACATAGCCCAGCCTCAGCAGTCACAGAAAGGAAGATGGACTTCAAAGGGGCTCAGGAAGGCTTGTGCATAGTTTGTTACAGCCCCAAAAGCCACTGAATTCTGTCTGAAACTAAGTCTGAAAGAACAAACTTTCCTTCAGCAACACCGAGGGAAAAGGGAGGCAGCTTGACAAACCCAAACGCATCTGATCTCTGTTTTTTCTGCCCTTGTCATTTTGAGTTTTGCAATTGGAAAACATGAATCAGTCTTGCTTGTGTTCTAACATACTAAGACTCACTTTAAAGGGCTCTTTCACCTTTTTTGATCTATTTATTGCAAATTAAAGATTTAGATGAGGGCATCTGCATCCCAGGATCACCACCACACTGTTCTTTGATTAGCCCAAATAAATGTACATAATCTGTTATACATTAGATTGTTAGGAAAGAGCAGAAAGGTAGTCTGTGAGATTTTTTACTTTAGAGAATTTTCATAAATGTTTGAGGCAGTCACTCATTATAAAATACAAAATTTCAGTAAAATAATTTGTGTGTAGTCACGAATTGTAAGCAGAACAATTATACAAGATTACTTGCATTTCATTCATGTTCAGGTTTATGGGTTAACGTATAAGCAGCTCATATGGTAACTGTGACAGGAAGAAATAACAGGAAGCTTCAAAACTGAATTCATTAATTATTTTAAAATACACTTTTTGAGGTTTTATAGAGGGTAAGTGTGAGCAGAAGATCTATAAATATATTGAGATACCTATTATGATTCTAAAATGCAATGTCATCGTATAAACAAAACAGATAAAACTGTCTTTGTTTGTACCTCTACAAAGCAAACAAATGTTTTGTGCATGATAATATACATTTCTGTACCTCTGAGACTCTCCAACTCAATATTAACCAGGGATATAAAAAAATATACAGCTCATAATAGGCAGCAGCTGCAGGGATATGTTCATTAGTTAAACACTGACAGCTTTGCCATTTTCCTTTTCAGGTTTGAACTGTGAGTTTAGGCCTTGTGAGGCCAGCAATCCCTGTGAGAACGGAGCTGCGTGCATAGAAGAAATGAATTTGGATGTTTTTCCCCTTGGATTCCAGTGTCAGTGTGTGAAGGGCTTTGCAGGTCCACGTTGTGAGATCAATGTCAATGAGTGCAGTTCTAACCCTTGCCTCCACGGATACTGCTATGACAGTGAGTTCATTGTGGTTACTCACTTTAATGTAGAGCAGTCTTTCTGTTGAAGCGTCTGGAGCTACTGAGCTGCTCTGGGGAGAACAGTGGATAATTTACTGAAATTTAGCTTGTCTGCAGCTCCATAGCCAGTATCAGAGGGATTATTTTTGCCAAAATGCCTCAACTCCTGGCACTGGGGTTTGAGTGTTCAGGGGGTCAGAACTGCAGATAATGAGAAATTTTAATGAGATCTGTGCTGTCTCCTTTGATACCTAAATTAGCCAAAAATATCTTACATTGCGTATACGATGAAGGAATATTCAGGTGCTGAAAAGGAGCTCATGGAGCAGATAGGCAGTATATGTCATAATTCTAATGAGTCCAAAAACTGCGTTAAATATGAAACATGCAAACTGGAGTGTCTGTTTACTTAAGTGCCTTCTGTCACAGAACTGTGTAACTTACTTTTCATTGATAGTTAAATGATTCAGAAGCAACTTGATAAATTACTCTACTATATTCCATCCGGATTGCAAGCTAAGTTTAGTAGCACCAATTATATATGGAGTACTTACTGGAAAGTTTTAGGGGGCGATTTCCACCCATCAGACACTTTTTATGCTTGCTGAAAAAAAAGATAATTTTCAACAAATCTTATCATGCTGGCTGAAAAGCAGAATGACGTCTGGAGGTCATGTAGTCAAACCTGCATGAAGCTGGACAACTAACAGTGCTAGAACAGATCAGTCAGGGATTTTTCTAGCTGACTTTTGAAAGCCTCTAAGGGTGGACAGAAATTCCACAAACTATTTGGAACAGCCTATTACACTGATGCACTATTGTGCTGGTTTCCCGCAGCACAATCCCTTCTGAATGTCCTAAACTGTAACTTTTGTCCATTGCCCCTTAATATATCATCTAACACTACTAAGAGGAATTCAGTCCTGTTATTTGTGAAACTGCCCATGAAGTTATTGTTATATAGCCCTCTAACTACTAACCCTTCCCTGAAGGGACTGATACAAAGCAAGCCTGGCTGACTCAAGTTTTCCTCATAGGTTCCATGATTTAAGCACTGAGTAACCATGTTGTCTTTTGCTACAACTCTCTCCTGTTTTCCCCACATCCTTTTCAAAATGAGAAAAATGACTTGAGAATTTATCTGAAATTCACAATTTTTACACAAATTTACAGATCTAATCAACCTATTGGTTTCAGAGGAGATCTTAAAGAACTGACTGCAAATTACAAAATATATCACTGCTTAAAACTCTCCTACTTAAAAACAAACAAACAAACAAACAAACAAACAAACAAACAAAAAACCAAACTCCCAAAGAAACAACAACAAAAACCACAACAGTTTCAATAAGCTTTAAGAATTCTGTCTTTACATAATGGGAATAAGGTGTGTGGCTTCATATTTTATCTAGCAAGGACAATTTCTGAACAATTTATAAATGTTTTCTATGTACTCTACATTGGTTCAGAGATACTTTTGAACTGGAATTTAGATGGGCTGCATGAAAGTTCTTCATGCTCACAAAGTGCCAGATCTTTGGGGGACAGCTTGTCTTTGTGATGCCTCTGACTTGAGTTGTATCATGTGGACACCTCAGTTACTATGCACTATGTCCACTGGCTGAAGGAAGCTGGAATTCTGAAGAACTAGGAAGCTCTTAACAGATGAAAGATGTTCCTGCTCTGAAGGACTTAAAGCATTTAATGAATACAATAACAGCTACCTGTACAGAACAATGGCAGAATAGATTCCCTGGTAAATCTCAGCAATAATGAAGAGTCCAGGGACCTCTTTGGAGTTAAAACAAATGCATGCCTGCAAGAAGTGCAATTGTTGCTGCTGCTGCTACTGCTACCGAGATCATTATATGGACATAGCACTGTAAAGATTCCTCTCCATTTGGATCATTAATGGTGAAAAAGGGAGAAGATTCTTATTGTTAGATTGTCAAGATTAAAATGTAGCACGAAAGTACATCATAGGTTGAGCTGCCAAATTCAAATTAACCAAGTTTGCATTTACTGTAGGGGTATAATATCTTTAAAAAAAAAAAAAAAACAACAAAAAAAATGCTTAACTACCCCATCTCATTCACTCACAATATTATAAATAAAATCTTTTGTACTTTTGTACAGTTTTGTGATAAAAAAATTACTCATTAGCTTGTATGATGCCATTACTTTTTCAGAATCTAGTAATGGGTCATTGGTTTATAATTCTTATGTCAAAATGTTTGAATTGTTTAAATGAAATGCAGTACATGAATCTGCTTTCATATTAAAAAGCTGTTTTGAGACATTATATTACATTTTTTTCATTTTTTAACATGTCTGCACCTCTTAGGTAAAGCCAGTTCAAATATTTTCCATATAACTGTAACTTAATTTTACTACATTCAGTTGTCCTTCTAAAAGATACTTGGTACTAAAATACTATGTCTGTTACAGTTGTCGATGGATTCTATTGTTTGTGCAACCCAGGATATGCAGGACTGATATGTGACCAGGACATTGATGACTGCGTAGTCAATGCTTGTGAACACAATTCTACGTGTGTTGATCTACATCTGGTTAGTAAAGAACACTATTTAATTAAAATGATTGTTAAACTTTCCTCCTATAATCTGTAGCAATGTTATTGTGAGTTCTAAATCTCCACTGAATCCTGTCAAGAGTTATAATCATGCTTTCAAGACACTGTTTTTTGTCTATTTGTAATGATAGAGGCAGTGGGGAAGAGAAATGGTTTTATCATTTAAAAGCAGTTATTAAATCAACATGGTTATTTGGGGAATTCAAAAGGAGCAGAATATTTTCAACTAGTTGTGTTTATGGCCTCATTATAAGTGACAGGAATGCTCATTTACATCAATGACACTGGCTTCAAAGGGACTTAAAAAATATCTTACCCCAAAAAATGTCTTTATCTTAAGTACTTAGCATTTATTTTCAAAATTCTTCAGCTGTATTAGTTTGTGAAACATGAGAAGTGTTAAAAATAACTTCTTTCTCCTCAGAAAGAAAAAACATTCTATCAATTGAGTCCTTCTTGGGAGGAAAGGAAAAGACAGACGTTCACAATGTGTTAACTTCAACACCAGAGGTGGCCCATGTTCTGTGTCGCCCCCTCCAGGAATCTGTCCAAAACAACTAATTTGTTTTCAATGTACACAATAGGGACACTAAGAAACTTTCAGACTGATAGAGAAATTGAGGGTGCTTAAAAAATAATTGAAGAAAGGTCAGCTTGTTTTCCTTCTTCTAGTTTCTCCTGCGTGTTTCTGAGAATATAAAACTAATAAAATGTTAAAGCCAGGAATTCAGATTAATATGAAGATGCCTAAATCTAGTTGTCTATGTATGGTCTGAGATAAGCATCTAAGCTCCCACCAAAGACTCTAGAATCCTAGAGTCAGAGAATCCTGTTTCAGAGAAAGTCTGGCATTAAAAAAATCTGACCTATGTGGATTCAGTTACTATCTACAGAAAATAAATACTGTAGAAACTTAATGTCAAGGTGTCATTTTAGATCTTGCATTTCATCTTTTTCAGACCTCGATGACTTTCTCAACATAGTTTACCTATGTTGTCAACATTACAGTAAGCATTCATACTAAAGTGTTCATTTTGATGCTAGTTAATGCACAGATTAAAAAATATTTGGGTTTTTTGGCAATTTTGGAGTAATATAATTTTGTGCTCAAAACAAGAAGAAAATTAATACAAAATGGGCTCTGCTATATTGAAAAGTTAATATCAGTATATTTTTAAGACAAGAAATAGGGAATGGCTAGTAGTTTTATTTTTCTATAGCAATAATAATGTATTGTTAGTCAATATTTATATTTTCTCCTCTATTCTTTTCTATAGTATATTTATGTAAAATAAATTTCTAATATAAGTTTCTGAAATAACTTTCATGTGGATCATTTTTTAAGTTGAATGCAGGAAGGCGGATAAAACTCTCTCACTAAGTGATTGCATTATTCAGTTTATATGCGACTCTATTATTCCACATACAATGTTCTTATTGTATCCAGTATCAGAGAGTACTGAATTTCTTCTACATCAAATGATGCCATTTTATACATCCAGATTCCTCAGTGATGGATGCAAAGAGGATTAATGAATTAACATATATATTCATAAAAACTCAAAAAGACATATTTCCTCTTTTTCTTCAACAAGCGAAGCTGTAAAAGAACAGATATTGAGATAACAATCCCCTAGAGAATGCGTTTTTTAGACTTAAAGGGTCTCCTCCTCCTCTATAAGGTAATAAACTGGAGGATGGGGAAAAACTGAGGCATAGTCATGGAAGACTTAATAACAGATGTAGATCTCAGGAGTTTCATAATTTCTCCATGAAATACAATTTTCTTCCAAAGATATATTACAGTGGCCTTATTATACAAGTCAAGGACCACAGATCTTAATGTGAGAAGGAATTCCAATATACGCATTAATTGCAACATATACCTCACAGCCTTTACCTTGGCTCTCCAGGCAGTGGATGGAATTAAGCAATTGGACCGTGGGATGAGATCAGGTTAGGTGAAGTACAGAGCTGAATGACACAACTGCATCAGACTAAGGAGGTTTTGATTTTCTACTGCACCTGAGAATTCCAGACAACCAAGAGCTACTATATACCAGATGTGCTGGTTTTACCAGCTCATTTGTAAAATCTGTCTGTAGAATATTTATGTGAGTTATTTATATTGGTCAATCCCACGAAGGATGCAATCTCCTTCATTCTGATACAACCAAAGGTTCTAAATGACTCTAGCTACTATACTGTAAGGGATTAGTCTTTCTTTCTGGGTGACATATTCAGAATTTTAAGGTTTCTCTATGATAAAGATTCTCAATACCATAAAATTTCCAGTGCTAATGTAAGACACATAGTGGGCACCAGCAAGAAGGATAAAAATACAAAGTGTTTTCTTAACTAACTATAGAGAGAAGTGGGGACACAGAAATTGTATTCGCAAGATTCTAAGAGTGGAGTGCTCCAAGACTGTATTTCAAATGAAAGGACAAATAGTTATAACTGAGGACTCAAAAGTCACTACATCGGAGTTGCTTAAATAAAATTTAGGATGTCTGCTGTTTATTCAGTTCCCAAATATGTTCATAGTGAGGCGGCTGGGCGTTACATTAGCTGTACGCAATGTGAAGGAAATAGTGTGTTATGTAGTGGCAAACAGACATACAGATTTAACAGAGGATTTTTTAAAAAGGAAAGAATTTATCTTACCGACACACCTACTTCCATCTATCTTAAACAATGTGTGACAAATTACAAAGTGCTTTTCTATAGAAGTGTGATGGAAGAAGAACTGATTATACCTATGGCAACTAATCTCAGACATGAGTAAGATGAGCCAATTAGAGTAGGCCCTTCGTTAGGTTGTCCAGGTCAGCAAAAATTAAAACCTGGTAATACTTTTAGTACTATTAGAACAAATGCTTATCCTATACATTCTCAATCATTCGTCAGCTCAACCAGAATTAGAATTGCCATCTTATTTTGTAGCCTGGCTATAAAAAAATTAATTAAGGTAATGAAAAAGTAGATTGATGCTGGGAAAGCTGATCAGACACTAGTCTCCCTTCATAATACATTTTTTTAAATTATGAAAACTCCTTATTAAGATCTGTCTAATTAAGTGATTTCATTTTTACTGTAGTAAGAAACACTTGGCCAGTCCTATGTAACACAGTGTGAAATATCAGATTTACATGCATGTATAAATAGTTCAATTGTTCAGTCAAACTGATAGATCAAAGTAATATGATAGGAGTGTGAGAATGTTTGAAAGGCTGTAGTGTTGTCACTGCAAAAGAAATGGGTTCAGTCCTCAGTAACTGAGGAAAATAGAAGGGGTGAAGCTTTTTGAATTCACTGTATAAGTAATGAATAAAACCAGAATAAAAGTGAAAGATATAAAGAGTAAAATATCTTGCCAAACAAGCTAGTAAACAGTAAGTGAAATAAATTATTGGAATATTAACTTTGGGCTGTGCTTATGATGAGGCAGTGTTTACCCAGAGTAATTTGTACATTATTCTAAAAAAAAGTTAAAATAATTAATTAGGGACATTGGCCTCAATCATTATTATAAGATCAGATGGAGTATATATTCTATATAACATAAAACGTTATTTTGGGGTATTTGCATTTCAAAAAAAGTAATAGTAGCTTCACAGCACCTCTGACATAGTTTTTTGCTTGTACTGTTCAGTATGTCAAAATATAATGCAGATCCTGTCACTGTAGTGCATATGTATATCCATACAGCAAATTGTGATAGATGTTTCTTCAGAGCTTTGTTTCTGGAAGCTATTAGTTCTTTATACTTACCACATAGTAAATTAAAACATATAAACTGTAGGTAAGGTTATAGTTGTTATAGTGCTTTTATTTGCAATTCCATATCCTCCTTATGGTTAACTGTTTATCACTACTTGATTTAAGCCACAATTATTTCCCTTTCAATAAAATGTAATGTTATAGAAATAAGTTCTCCAATAAGAGAAGATCCTGTCAATTTGAAACTAAAGAAGCAATGTTTACTTGTTTGGTTCCTGATTTCAAAGTGGCATAAAAAAAAGAACTCATGACAAGGTGAAATTCAGTAATTCAGGTCTTTTAGGAACTTAAATCTTTGGTTGTAGAGAAGGTGTATGTAACGGATGGAAAGATAATACTTTCCAATTTTTTTCTTTTACAGAAAAAGTATCAAAGTTGACAGGAGGTCTATTCCACAGATCGTATTTCAAGAGCATAACGCAGAGTAGGTTAGTTCATTACATAAATTGTGAAAGGAGAATTAATTGAAAGGAACTCTGGCATTGAGAATTAAGGCAGAATGTAGTAATTAAGTGGAATCTGTTTATGATACTCAGAAAGAAATTAGTCACGTCTTAGGACTAACCTAAGATAATTTCCTAAATTTGTCATCCACCCTTAATTTCTGTTTAAAACAGAATCTTCTGTAGATTCTGTTTCAAATGAGAGGATGAAAAAGAATCATCGCCAAAGCATAATTTATTTTAGAACATACAGAGATGATGAAGCTATGATGAAGCAACTCAAGGAGGCTCTTCCTCCTAGCTGATACTAAAATGACAATAAAGACTAGATAGACTTACATCAATGAAAAATTTCCAGATTTCTGTGGAAGTGGAAATTCTCTAAGGTCTCAATAAAGCAAACAAATCCTGACACTGATATTGGTCTGAAACAATACCTCAGTTTATCTAAAGGTCAGACCACATACCATGAATAGCATACAGTATATAACAAGTAATAAGCTCTTAACAGTTCCCAGGTCACATAAATTCGAGTTGTACGTGACTTGAACTTATGCACTGACTTCACTGAGAGAATCCATGTGCTGAAACTGTGAATGTGCTGTTTGACAAATCAGTTGCAGATTACCAATTACACATCCCAGAAAACAGCTATACAGCAGCTAGAGATCACTTAAGAAACTAGCAACCACAGCAGTACTTCTGCAAAGTGATACTGCTAATACAACACACTGTGCTGCCCTGAAGATTTTACTTGCCATTCCTGATATATTTCATCTTCCACCTACATTTGGTGAAAAAAAAGAATGGTGTCTTCATAATCCTTCAACAAAAGTTTTTTTGAAAAAGGTACAGTGAAACAACTCCCTTCTCTGCCTTGTACTACAAAGCTAGTGGATATAGCAGTACACACACTGAAAACAATCATTATGGGTTGTACTCCTTTATGCTCTAATAAGTCCAGTTGAGTCAGAGAAACTGCAATGCACAAAATTAACTATTGATTTACTGACTTAAGATAATGTTCTTAATATTGATCCATGGAATTATACATTGCTTGGATAAAGTGATTATGATGTCTTATGCCTTACTCATCTAATTGAAAGTTGAAGTCAGCAAATAAGCATCAACTTTCCATTTGTTTTATTTATTACATTGTTTTTAAACGTTTTATTTGATTTTTTTGAAGGAAATTGCAGACATATACGAAAATTCTTAGCTTTAACCAACAATGTCAGTAAATACCATAGGAGTCAAAGCTTTCTATTGTTTTTTTCATAAACTGAATTTGAAATACTCTACGGAACTGAACAAAACTGTTACAAAGTGGAGGAAAGAAAGATTAAGAGGAAGTGAAAAATGGACTTTTCCATGAGACCTGTGAACAGATGGCAAATCAATGTGATAAAGATACAGGAAGGTGGTCCCAGATGGTGTACTGTGACTTCTGCCAGCAGTGAGGAGGCTGGACAGAGAAATCAGCAACAGCAGGGAAAGAAGTGAAGAACTTCACAACATAAGGAACAGGCTGGAGAACTGTGGCCTGTTTGTGGAAAGCATAACCCTAAACTTGATTTTTGCATGATACAGAGACTAACATTTTGCTTGAGGTGAGATATAATGTGTTTTTACCTTCAAAATCATTAAAAGACTGGCAGTGGTTTTGTACTAACTTGGGACTACACAAACTTAATTGACTCATAAGGAAGAGAATTTGACAAAAAAGGATTTAGCTGCAGATAATTGGATACAGTAAATTGTCTTTAGTAGTTTTACAGAGAAGGTGACAGAAGGATATGGGTCTTCAAGGAAATTACTCTGAAATAACTTAAACAGTGAAATTTACAGGTCATCAATCAGTCTTTGAAAACTCCCCACATACATGTCTTTACCATACAGCAAACAAGAATTAAGATTAAATTTATTTTTCAGTAAAAGGGTGATGAACTAATCCATTTACTGTGAGATAAGTCTGAGCATCAGGACAGTTACTGAAAAGGATCTCTCAGACAGTAATTTCACACCCCCATTTTCATTGCAATAAGTCGTTGTCTCTAAAGTCAAGCCAGATGCTTCTGGGTAGGAATTTTTAAGCCTCATCTACACTGTGCTCAGAGAAGAGCATTGTTCATTTTCTCATTATATATTTTTGTGACATTTGTAGTCAAAGTAGCTAAATATCTTGCAACTATTTATTTTTAATTTAAAAAACAACTCCTGTTGGTTTCAGTTGCAGGTGTTCAGTGTTCAGCTACTCTGAAAATCACACCTTACACTGAAAATTCAGAAACAAAGAAAAGGAGGAATTACTTTCTAAAAGTATGATTTTGTATAATTTCTATAAGGGAACATTCAACCAAAACCATAAAACTAACTTCTTTTCCTGCTTTTCTTCTTTATTGTAAGTACAAATGAACAGAAACAAACATATTTCCCTTTACTGCACCTCTAAAGCAGACCACTTTCCTCATACACACATGTAATTCATGTTATTTAGGTGGAAGTCAGCTAAATCTAATGTTTCATAAAAAAAACTTAATTCTGGTACTTCTTAAGTTTTGAGTGTCTTTGATTTTGTCAATCCTGCATTATATTTATATATATAGCATATACTTTCACATAAAATAATTGTGATGGATCCAAGTCATGGTAAAGAAATAATTTTCTATCATTCACATAGTAGAATTTTTTAACTCTTAAATGTGAGCAGATGCTACATATATTGGCAGTAGTTTCTGAAAAGCACTCAACTCTGGTCTTGTTCTGCTCCCACCATAGCTGACAGAAAATCTTACTGACTTCAAAGCTCCAGCAGCCAAATACACTCTAATTTAAGGGTCAGAATTTTGTGTAGTGGCTGACACTCGATGCATATTACCCCTTGTCAAGCAAATTTTTACCTTTTTATGCAAAGGGGAAAAAAAAATCCAGAATATTATCCAAAGATTGTTTTCTTCATAAGTGCAATATTAAAGGACTTAAAAATTTAGGATCTAAAGTACCTCTGAATCCATGTTTGCTTTCCTCTTTATCTGATTCCCACAAAATATTTGTATTTCTGAAAACAGATTACATTTTACCCAAGGATAGCAAGTCTCCACTGTATGCAAATTTGCCTACATTATCACCTCTTCTCCAAGATCTTCATAAAGGGGAAAGCATCTGACACTTAACTATAGAGGCACTGCTGGGTGCTGTTATAATAAACTAATAATCAAACATCAAACAAAACCAAGTCTTCTGATAATCCTTCCCTGACAATATGATTCATTGATTCTACACTACCAGTTGTACTAATTACTGTGCTGTGGTCAACAGGGAGTTTGCTATTTGGGCACCTTGAAAGAAGCTTACTATTCTTTATCAGTACCTTGATGCCCTTAGGCTACTTACCTAATGATCTTTTGATCGTCGCCTTTGGTTGTCTTTTTCAGAAATCACATTCAGTTTTGGATGTAGTGTTGTCCATTTTCAGTCCAAGATTGGTTCAAGAAAAACATTTATACTGAAAATTTTATATTCTAAAGCAAAGAACTGAGCTGGTAATAGTAGGGAAAATGTCAAAATGACTGTACAGCAAGATATTTTTCCAGTTCCAAAGGATTAGCAAGGCAAACGCAGGTCTGTTTACAGAATGAATTGAGACACATGCTACTGTTTCAATACTAGAAGAGAATAAAATTGAAAACAAAATGTTCTTCATAAATGTCCTTTAAGTTGTATAAAAGTATTTACTTTGGAGTTTATATATGAGGGAAAATGCATATATAAGCATAGGGGTGGACTGTCATATGTGCAAGTGTCTGGTTCTAGGAATGTTCCCATTGACTTCAGCAGGTTTCCATAAGAAACAGGATCCAATATTATTTCTCAGGTCCTGAGAATATTCGGGCCTTTGTGTTGCTGCATTGGAGTCCTACTATAAAGACAAATGTCCTCTGAAGCTACAAAGATCCTTTACACTGCATTCATTACTGCATTCATTTCACTTCACACAGCCTTTCAAGCCCTACAGTATTTTCACTCTGAAAAGAAATTCCACCTGGGTGAATCAAAACCATTTTATATATGTAATGGGAGCGGTTTTCTCTTTGCCTTAAAGAATATGATAAAGTTTTGTACCTGTCTCAAACTGCATTTCTAGAGAAAGTTTGCATGTTACTCCCACTCCATCAATTGGAGTTTAGACTATGGTGTCTCTTCCATAACAAAGTATGTTCTGAAGGAATAAAGAACAGCCTCTTCTTCCTGTTTGATTAAAAAAAAAAAAAACCAGTGAAATATTTCAGATTAAATATGTACAACAGATAACTTTTTTAATCTACTTATGTTTGTCATCCACAAACTAGCAGGTCATTTGCTAATTTTAATAGATCTCTCTAGCTGCTAACCTCTATTTAGAACTACCTTCAGACTTGTGAAAACTATTTGGCACTCAGCATGAAAAATAGCTCAGAGAAGGAATAGTTACCCCATTTTTTTAGTTACTTTCAAGTTCTGTGTCTGCCCTCCTTTAGATTTTAAAACTGTTCCAGGGACTCTGACTGAAAAACTGTGAGTGAAAAGGCAAGCTTTTGGACTCCTTTTACACTGACTAAGTGCTTGTAAAGGCATACAAGAATGGGCACTAACAGTGAGATTTTGGCATGAGAGTTTTTTATGGCGGGGTACATACCTAGAGTAGCATGTGTATGGAAAGCACATCTGGAAGAACTGTACTTGCAGGAGGATGTTACCATTTGTTTTCTTAACAAATTATATTCTTTATATTGTTTAAAGGCTCTGAAAAATATCATGTTCTAACGAATCTCGCTAGAAGACCTTTCTCAATTCCATTATACTGTTCTAATCTCACTAGTGAGGACAGATTTTCATAGCAAGAAAAAACAAACCTTCTTAACATATATGTGGAGCTTAAATATCTTGAAGCATTGTTTATCAACAATAATTAATAAACATTGACTTATAGCTGTTATTGTGTTGCTGATCCACTTAAATTTGTTCAGTCCTTACTAAGCTGTTGTCGTATACAGATTTCACTGTATCACTGTTTATTGACATTTCTAAATCATCACATTGAATACCTTTTCTCCATGCTGAAAAGCTTCTCTCTGAATAACCAGTTCTGATATCCTGTATGCCATGCACCCAGTCAATGAACTTTGTTGTTTCAACTGGTTCTGACTTTCCCCTTGATCAAGATACTGTTTTATTGCACAGTACTATACCTATATAAAAAAGGTATTGCCAATCCATGTGAAAATGATGTTTTTACCAGATTAAATAAGATCTTTTCCTAAATGAAATGAAATTAAATAAAATAATCAAAAAGCCTATATGTATAAACTGATTCAACAACGGAGAATAGAGTAACCTTTTTATTAAGAAATATGCTTTGCAGAATCAAGTTATCTAGAATTTTCACAATCTGACTTTGCAGACTTAAATTAATAAGTACATGGTATAACTTAAGGGGTTTATGAGAGATTAGTCTCACACGTAGTCAGCTAAATGGTTATTTTAATGTTACAAAGTCTATACTGTGATAAGGTTCTTGCTCACAGTTCTGAATTTCATTCATAAGTGGTGGATACATCCTTAGCTAATTCGAGACCAACCCAGTTTTCTTGCGCCAAATTCCTCTGTGGACAAATGTTTGCCATATCCACTTCTTTTTCCTGCTTCATTCTGTGCCACAGTCCTAGTAAAGGATGTTTTGTTTAAACCATATAATTTCTATTTGTTTCTAGCTTGTAAGTCATAAGTAAAAATGAGCAAGAAATCCTTTAAAGCCCAGATCCTTTCAAGTGTCTTGTAGGATATGTTTACATTAGCATTTTAGTTTGTATTACAAGAACACTTCTGAAGGAAGTATCCCATCTGCGTTCACTTACCACATATAATTTGCACCGTGGAGAAAACTTGAATGTTGCAAACAGGATTTCCCTTGGATGAAACTAAATCAGTAAATGCTCTCCACACATGCATATAATGAGCTCCAATCAATGATTTTCAGTTCATGGGTTTAGATAAAAAATATTTTAAACTAAAACCCTCAGAACTCAGGTAAGGTGGATGTTAGGTTCTCAGTGTCACTAGTTTTCAGATTTGTTGCCATGGCTCATTGATTGTGTAGATGTAGTCAGGCATTTGAAACAGTGAAAATATAACACAATTCAGTCAGCCTGGTTTCATTATATTACATAATATTTTCTTTTTAATATAAATAATTTACATAAATTTTATGCCATGGAGGTTTTAGGGTATACATCATTTGATATATATGTGCCAATACATTTGTTTGGCCACAGTTATTGTTACAAAGTAAATTATGTCATCCAGTCTAGCAATGTTTTACTCCGTATGTGCGTAGCACGTACCTTCAAACGTTTAAAATGATGGTTAAATTTAAGCCATGTAATTGCTGAAAAACCGTGTGAAAATGAAGTTTACTTCATGAAGTCCATTTCTCCTAAAATGTACTGACAATATAGCAGTTCTATATATACATTTGGCACTGAGTTACTTGTCATAAGAGCCAGTTGTTCTTATTTCTGTATTTTATCTATCCTCTTTCAGAGATAACTTTTAAAAGCAAACTCTATTAAAGATACAGTCTGGTTATATGTACGCTGTTATATTCAGTTAACATGAAAACCTGAAATATGCTGAGATATTGCCCAGAAAAAGTAATTTTCAGGTTTAATGTCTAGTATTTTATTCTTTTAGAAAACAACTGACTCTAAGAGCACTAGGAAAACATTACATTCATTCTTCTGAGAATGGAGGCCCCCAACTGCCAGTGTTACCTGCTCTCTAGGGAAGATTGCTTGGATATGGGACATTGTGGAGAGACTGCCAACGCTTGTGCAGCCCTGAGACTATCATGTCCTGCTGCTCTTCCATGTAGATAGCAGTAATATGGCCAGTGCAGACCTGGAACATACCACAGGTGACTGTATGTCTCCAGGAGCATTATAAAGGGTATGGTGGCCCTGATGGTTTTCTCCCTGGTCCTGTCAGTGAGAGAAAGAGCTTGAGAAGGTGTGGATAAATCCTGTTAGATCACAAATGTTACATACCTGGTGTTCATAACAGGATTTCATCTTTTAGGACCATGACACCCTCCCTCAGGACTGAGTCTAGGAAGAGATGGGATCCACTTGACTAAGTGGGGCAAAAGTTACTTTGATAACAGACTGCCCAACCAAAATCGTAGAATCATGGAATCATAGAATGACTAGGGTTGGAAGGGACTTTAAAGACCATCTAGTTCTAACCCCCCTGCCATGGGCAGGGACACCCTCCACTAGACCAGGTTGCTCAAAGCCTCATCCAGCCTGGCCTTGAAGACAGCCAGGGAGGGAGTATCCACAACTTCTCTGGGCAACCTGTTCCAGTGCTTCACCACCCTCTCCGTGAAGAATTTCTTCTTGACATCTAATCTAAATCTCCCTGCTTTCAATTTAAACCCATTCCCCCTTGTCCTGTCACTACAGGCCCTTGTAAAAAGTCCCCCTTCAAGCTTCCTTGTAGGCCCCTGTCCTGGTTTTAGTAAGCAGCCGCTCTACCACTCCGCCCCCCCTACTCCCCACCCCACCCCCTCCTGGTGAGGAAGGGTTGGAGGAACAAACCGAGAAAAGCCCATAGGAGTTGAGATAAGAACTATTTAATTATATAAATGAAACTTAGGGAGTTACTAACAATGGTAGTGTTAATGAGTAATTTAAGAAACAGAGAAAAGAGGTAGAACAAATGATACAGGATCTCACCCCAAGAAGGGAAAAAGAAAACCCACCCAAAGGGAGCAAACCCCTCATGAAACCGCCCGGGGGCCGAGAGAGTAAGAGAGAAGAAAAAAAACCTTTCAAACCCTGACTCCTAGACCAATCTGCCCGGCAAGACGCTGGCTCTGCCCAGAGCACCAACCACTCACCACGAGGTCCCCACAACAAACAAACCCCCAGCCCCCTCGGCCGGAAGCCCCCTCAGACCCTTCCCCTTCCCGGGGCCATGCCCAACCACAAGCTTTTCCACCCATATCCCCACCCCCTCCCCGCCAGTCCTGCAGAGCCACGGGCCCCAGGCTGGCACCACCTGTGCAGCTTGATGTGTTATGGGGTGAAGCAAAACATAGACTAGCTGGTGCAAAGCTAAGACAGCCCCCTTCAGGTACTGGAAGGCTGTGTTAAGTTCTCCCCAAAGTCTTCTCTTCTCCTGGCTGAACAAGCCCAATTCTCTCAGCCTTTCTTCGTAGGAGAGGTGCTCCAGCCCTCTGATCATCTTCGTGGCCTCTTCTGGACTCGTTCCAACTGGTCGATATCTTTCTTAAGCTGAGGGCTCCACAGCTGGACACAGTACTCTAGTGGAGAAGTGATGGACCCAGTTGTCAAGCAAAGGGTGCAGGTAATATAGACAAGAGAGACCTTCTGACCATCAGAATAAGGCTGCAGGGGGCCCACCTCAGTCTATGCAGAAAATTAAGGAGGTGCCAGGAGGACAGCATTATGCAGGAAACCATCACACTTTTTCTGAGAAATGGGCACAACTGGGTTACCATCTAAAATACCTGTACATTAGCACATGCAGTACATTTAGCAAGTAAAGAAAACAGAGCCAGACTCTTGTCAGTACACAGTGGTAACCAAAGAGGCAAAGGACACAAACTGTAATACCAGGAAGTGCATTTAAATCTGCTTTAATGTAAAGGTGATTGAACACTGGAACAGGTTGTCCAGATGTGAAGTGTCCATCCTTGGATATATCAAAAACCCAACTGGGGAACTTCTGAGCAGCCTGCTATAAGTGACCCTGCTGTGAGCAGTGGGGGTGACCTCTCCAGAGGTCCTTTCCAGAAGCTTGATTCCTGTATCTGAACCAACAACTTGCAGTTTAATACATAGCTTTCACTACAGTGATATAAATTTATATGGGAATGGTGTAAATGTATTTAAAAAACCCCAAAAACAAAACCAAAACATAACAAATAATAAAGCCTTAGAATGGCACTGCAGAAATATTATACATTAAGAACTGATCAAAAGGTGGTTCACACCTGTAGAAATCACTTAGGTAGAGAAAATTATATTGAAGGAAAATGACATTAAATATCCCCATACAAAAATGCAGCAGTAATTTATTTAATAAACACTTCAGTGTAAATGAGTATACAAGGATAGGAAGTTCCTGTTCTTCTGGTACAATTTTAGAGTAAAAAACATTTAAGATTGGCTTGTGCCAGAATAGTATCAGACTTTTACTTACTAATGATAGATTACAGATTACTTTAGATCACATTTCTATGCTTTTCATACTTATACAAAAAATATTCTGTAAATGGACTGTTGTAAATGTAGTTATATAGGTACTTCACTCAAAGTTTGTAGTAGACATTATGGGATTGACTCACTTAAGGAGGGAACTTTCCAATTAAATACAGTAAGTGTTAACCAAAGTACAGACTTCAGGAAAAGAGTCTAAGAAAGGAAAAATTCCATCTTTTTTATTCACGATTCATAGTGCACCTGAACTAAGGGTATTGCTACACTAGCAAATAACACAAAACACCAGAAGCAAAATGAAACAACTGAAACTGTGGTCTGGCTGAACACAATATACAGATTTTGGGGCAGGGACTTGCTATTTTGGACGACTTCTAGCATAGTGAGCATAGTCCTGCAGACTAAATACTCATTACTAGTCAGACAGTATTAAGTGTGCTCCTGAAGCACATCTTCTGGTTCAGTTTCTTTCAAAAGTAATCAGGTTCGTGTGCACTGAGACCACTGTGTGATGTGAGGCAAAGCATAGTTAACTGAGGAAAATTGAGAAATTAATGTCCTGATCTAAACTAAACCACTAAAGAGTCTGAACCTTAAGGACCCTAAGAAACATATGAACACATGGTTGTTTTTATGTTACTTAGGCCAAGAGATCCATAAAAGACAAGTCTTCTGAAACAACAATTTGTGTTCTCAGTATGGACAACAGCTTGGAAATCTCTGGCTCTAAGTCTGTCCCTCATTAGTCAGCTGAGATACTCAAATTATGTGTAAATATAATGATTGCCTATAAATGTTCTCCATATGTTTGTCTGGTTTTGTGCCCACTAGAAAACCAGTGGCCCATTTAACAGAGTCAGACAGAATGTGCCAAGTGATTGAAACAGTTTAACTCTTATTGTTAACTGTCCATAACAGTGCATCTCACACAAGTTCACATGTGGCAAACACAGATGAAAGTCAGCATTCACGCTTAAAAAAATTCTGCTTATTGTCCCAAGCTCTAAAAGATATCAGAGCAAGGAGAGTAAATTTAGACATTTCTTACTGACAATCTGCGTACTGGCAGAGGTATCTATGGAACTGAATTGAACCATGAAGGAAGCAGCTAGTTGTTTGCACTGCACTGACAGATATAAAAGGAAGTCCACTTTCTCTTAAAGGTGAATGACTAGATGCTTTAGGTAGCTTTACTGTGTGACAAGCATGACTCATATCTCAGTGTCACATCTGTCTCAATGTAGTTCAGTTAGTGATATGAAATAGAAGCTTAGGAAGGAGGTATTTCCAGTTCCTTGGTTCTGAGTACTAAAGAGAAAGATACTTTGTTTCTTTATATCTGTTCTGCAATGCATTGGCAACTGAGTAGTGTTCAAGAACCTTATTATTTCAGTTGCACTCAAATGCAATCACTGAGACATAGAAATAATGAAGAAAACAAAGAAAACGAAGAAAAGACTGTTGATGGAGGACTGCAAGTTTTCAGGTGGTCTGGTTTCTCATAGTTTGTGAGTACATGCACTAGTATACCTTAATTCCAGCACAACTGTATGAGACATTCCTAAAATTAATAACTCTGATACCTACTGATCCTATATACTTCCCCATTTTCATGTTCTTGCTGTCAGGTCTGAAATGTTCTTGAAACAAGTATCTGCAATTTAAGTCTTTGTAGAACAATTTTAGGATCTGTAAAACTGTTAAAAATTTCTCATGAAAGATTCATGTTAGAAGATGATTTCTGATGTTCATGCTTGAAGACACTAATTGAATATACACGGTACTTTTAAAAATCAGCTGTGAAATGTTAAACTTAAGATTAAAATTAACTTACTCCTAAAGTACATATATAGTGTAGGAAATAGACGGTTTCAGATGTTAGTCTTTTTTTTTTTTTGTCTTTTTTTTTTTTGGTGTGTCTTTTGTTAGGAGAAACAACTGTGTATTTTTTAGAGCACAGCAAAACACAACAGACTTTTTGGTTTACTCTATTTCTACTTGCTGGTTAGCTATCCATCTGGGATGACTGTCGCTAAATGAGTACTAAAGAAGTCCAAGCCTGGAAAGCATCTGCAGAGAAAAGTCCTGGAGCTATAGAGAACAGTAATGTACATACTGCATGTGTGTACACAGGGCAAAGACAGAAAAGGCATATCAAAGAATCTAGCATTTTCATTTTCTCAAAACTAAAGTAATTTTATGACCTAGGCAACATTCCCAATCTTTTCTGGCTGTGGACATATGTTTTTTAGTCATGTTTTAATAGTTGTTTCATGCTTGAGGTATGAACAGTGATTGAGATGCTGGTTTGCACATGCTTTAAATATGTCAATTTCATTAATGAGAGTAATTATGAAGAGTAGGATAAACACATGATCTCACAGTATATATGACTGTGTAGAAACTGTAGAAACTCAGTTCCTTGTTTTCCTCAGCCTTCATTATGTACACCTGTAGCTTCCAAGTTCCCAGCTTTGTATTACTTTTGTTTGGTCATATTGCTAAACGATTTACACTTCCTACCTTCCAGACTGTCAGATTTTCTCCACTAAATCTTTGTGCATTAAATAATCCATTAAAAATAGAAATATTTTATTATTCTATTAGTATCTGTATGAATTTTATTAAGCTAAATAATTCTTGTGAGTTTGCCCTATGAAAGACTACTGGCAGATAAGCAGAACATAAATCAAACATTATCAGGTTTATTTAGCAAGGATATATCAGATTATTTTTGTTTCATTTTCATGTCTCTAAACTGTAGATAAGAGAAAAACACTGAAGATTTACTTTCTATAGTCTATAATCCCCCAGAAATATAAAAGTCACAGTAGTACTCACATGTTTATAACAGAGAAATTGTATATTGGGAATCCACCCTGGCCACAGTTACTCCTGAACTGTGTCTCCATAAGGTCTGAAACTGTACTAGTTGTCCCAGGCAGGAAACATTCTAGGGACCAGATCATTCCAATAATTTAACGGTGGAAATTATCAAGTTTTGGTGCTGGTATGCTGTCTGTATTATGGCACTGTTTAACTTACCAGCATAGACAAATCTGTTATTTCAGACTAGTTCAAAGTCACTAGCTGGGTATTGATGTGGAAAAAAAAAAAAAAGAAAAACCAAAATCTTTGTCCAACAGCATTGCTCTTGCTTAAAATTTCAAAGCTAATAGAAAGATATATGAAGAAGAGGAAGCTGCTTCTTTTAGGAAGATGTTAAAAAGTTAACTGTACTTATCAGTGAGACTGAAGCTACAAGAATTTTTTTAATATGGTAACTAGTACATTTAAATGATTAGAGATACTCTCTCCCTCTTCTAGTATCACTGTATTAAAACAGCAAGGGAAGTCTTATCATCCTAAGTCATTACGTGATTGTCTTATCTGTAGAATTAAAAACATACATGTATGCAGAGATTAATTTAGCAGGCAGATTATGAGCTTCTCCCTTCCTGCAAAATCAGAAATCTATTCCTGTTAGATAAGTCAAGCAGCTGCATATCCTCCATCCTTGTCTGCACTGTCCTTGAGTTACCAAATTTTATTTACCATTTTACTACTAGAAACCCAGGTTTTCTCTGACTGAATCATGCATTGAGGAAAGAGAGAGAAGAAGACACAGAAATTCGCCAAATATTTCCTCTTTTTTGTTATTTCACACTGATCTTGCTTGTAATAACAACAGCTATCTCTTTCATCCCATCCCTGACAATTTTCACACTTCTTGACTCTACTTCTAGACTTGATATTCTTGGGTTGGTCACATACCCCTAATGCTTAACACTGCTTTATCCTTACCTATAAAATCTTTAAAATTCAGTTCTGTACTGTCCTGTATAATTTCACAATTCATTCATGTGGGGTTTTAATCATTTAGATAGCAAATGACATCCTTCTTTCCTTCTCCTAAATAAATATATCTGCGCTTTGCATGAAGAAAGGAGTAGACAGAAGCTTGATGTATTTCTGGAAAAAATTAAACATGAGCACAAGGTCATTGTCTCCTGCAAAGATTCTGTGTATGTATGTGTATAGTCACTTTTTTTTATTCTGCAATTGCTTACTAACAAAATGGTCATTCTAATTTTTTTTTTTAATTTGAAAACCTTATTTTTTTTAATTTAACATAAAGATCCCAGTCTGCTTCTCATCTTTAATTTTTAAATGAAGAGTGTATTCATTATGAATTAAGTCTTTGTAGTCTAAATAAACACCATCCTGTTTGCCTTATGAAATAGAGACCTCCTTCCTCATTTATTATTGAGTACAATGGCGGCAACTAATCTAGAATGGTGTTATGCTGGCTTTTTCCGTATGTATCAGTAAACAAATATTCTTTATTTTTGTTCAAGTATGTATGATTAATGAAATACCAAAACAGCAATATGCTCTGGTGCACTTTAATATCTCATTACTTCTCAATGGACAGAATGTTACAGACCACTGCTTTGTTTTCTTCTGCTGTATTATCTTTCAGAAGATTATACACGTTATGCAAACAAAAATAAGAGCAGGAAGAGTTCTTAAAATCTTTTTTAATTTTAAAATAATTTTCAATGTTCAGCATTTTTAAGCATCTATATTTTCTAGCTATTTATACATTTTTCAGAAACAATCATTTAATTGGAGATAAACAATGTATTTACATTTGTATTTTAAACAATTCTGCAATTATCTGCTTAATTTTTAAACATCTGATTCAAAGAAGCTGGTCCATTTTTTCCCACTAAGTTTCAGTCCTGAATTTCCACCTCTCTATCCCTTACCTTGGAATAAAAGTGTATAAAATTTTGCAACACTAGCCCATTCAAGTTATGACTACATCAGCTTGTCTCAATCTTCCTTAGGCCTATGCTGGTGTGGGAGTTTTTACTAATGGGAAAGTAATTTATACCCTTTCCATGCTGGAGTAAATTGACTCAACTTTGATGACAAGCAATATTCAAGAAAAAATTCTTACATTTGCCTTCCCAGTGTCCCAGATGTAAGCTTCCATTTTTAGAGAGCTCAGCCTCAAGTCTGGGTCAGCAGTATAAAATAATTGATCATTAATAAAATAAGTTTCTGTCTCAGTAATGGAAGAATACAGAACAAGACTCAACTTACTCAGTTTTCACTTTATAACCAGAGTGCTAAGGGCTTTGGGCCTTTTAAGACATACTTGTACATTGATACTACATTTTTTAAAAGAAAACTCTGAAGTTTTCTGACAAAGTTAAGAGAAAGGGAAAAAGATCAACTACCCCCATTATAATGTTTACTTAATATCAAAAGTTAAATCATATGTTACTGCATGAACTTAAAGTTTTACTTTCCTTTGGGCATATAATCAAAGTGAAATACACAAACATAGAATTTAGCAGGATAAATGAAGTACAAAGAATTTGAAATCAATTCTTTTTTTAGATGACAGTTAAGTGCCTGCTCTGTTGTATCTCAATATCCTTAACAAAATATTTTAAGAAAAACTATGCTGGACTTGCAAAACTGCCCTCTCTGCCCCATTCTTCCTCTGGTTTAAAACATTATTTTCAAGCTATATAGTTACAAGTGAGTGAAACAAGTTTCAGCAAGCAATGAATAATGAAGTTTTGTAGAAGGAGAACCATGATATTGGTTCCTATGCTTTGAAAATGATGAAGCAGAATATTTTGGGCAATTCCTGAAAAACAAGTAATTTGTGAGAATAATATTTACTGGTAATATATTTGTTGGATAAGTTCTATTTGAGACTGCATTTAGATAACTAATTTTCTGTTTTCTCTTTGTTTAACCAAATGGAACTGTTGTATCTGCATGCGTGTTTATATCTTCCAGATATTAGCATCTTAAAATTATTTCACATAGCATTGCTATACCTCAGGAACAAAAAATAAAAAAAGAAAGAGGGAGAGTAGAGATCTTACATGTGTGTCTTGACAAACTGTGGTCCTAAATTTGTGTGCTTTAGATGGCTGGTGGGAAATAGACTATGATGATTTCCTAAGTCCAGACTTCTCATAGTGTTCTCACAGCCTTTATTTTCCAACCTTCAGAAAAAAACATCTCTCCACATCACCCTTTAATTCATAATTTGACCCATTAATAGAAGATGATCAAAATTAGATTTGCTAAGGATCTACAAATTCTAATAAAGATTGCTTAGTGAGAAGTTACGTCCTATCATGCTCTCATTGTTCTGAATCTTCAGTTCGCTATCTGACTTTCCTATCCTATTTTGCTACTGCTTTCCCCCATTTAAAGCTCCCTAAGTCAGTACCATCCTTCCAGGTTCCACCATCGCCTCCTCATATTCCTATCAGTTTTGCACTTGTCTTTTGTTTGTTTTCTCCCTTGCTATAGTCCCATTAGTGCAACGGCTTCAAAATCCACACCTTTGTCCAGTTCCTGTCGGGGTCTGGGTAGGATTCCATAAGCAGGAGAAAAGGATGCATCTTCAGTGGTGGAGAGAGAAGGAGAGAGAGTAAAAAAAAAGAAAGAGTCCGTGGCCTAATGATGACACAAATGCAATTATACAGATAGGAAATTTTATTTATTACATTTTTAGACAAATTTCAGACACAAATAATCTTATTGTGGCTTGCTGAAGAGATTGTCTGTCTCATCAATATGCTTCTGAAATCCCAAGAATGCAGAAGAGCCCTAACCATGCACCAGCAGCATAAATTGTAATAGATTTAATAAATATGGGTAGTAGGTTCGGTGCTTGCAATATCATTAAAAGGTGTGGAGCCTCATGAAGTACTGTAGACAAGCACCCTCAATATTCAGCATCAGAACTTCATTAGGGTAATAAGAGGCAAACTCCAGGAAGGCCCACAACATGCAAATTACAAAAGATTGCTCTTAATAAGATCAAGCTCTCCCAGGGAGTGGAAATGAGACAGAAAAAGTCTAGCTAAGATTAAATATTTTTACAGCCTTACAAGATTAGAATGAAAGTCTTTAAATTTGCTGCTATCAGAGAGAAAAGACTTTTCTTTCTCTAATGAAATATGAGCTAACAGTAAGAGTTTTTAACCTCTACCATGCCAGATATAGATAGAACCATAAAATACAACATCATGATTTCTTAAAGCATAACTTCCATAAGCTGACAGTGTGGCCTAATCACAGCACAAATTATTGGTGGTTTTATTGTTTCATCTTAAATAATAACATTAATTTTATCTATGTTTTAGGAAAACAAAGAAAGAAGGGAAAGTTCCTAACATTTGAATGTAAAGTATTAAGTTAGTATTTTATTGTAAGAATACTCGTATTCCCTCTTCTCTTATCTGTATAAATATAAATCCCTTTTTAATAGTCCTTTAATATGCTAATAAATCTAGAATTCACTTGCATTTTTCAGGAAAAGGAGAAACAGGATATTAAAGTCTGGATATGCTGCTACTTTTAAAATTATGTTCTGATTTTCAAGACAAAGTAAGACCAACACATTCAAAAAAGAAAGAAAAAAACTGAGACTGGAAAAATATTCTAAAAATGGTGGGGGTTGGTCATGATGCTATCACTCAGTTTATCTAGTTTGTCTTCAGTTTTACAGTTCCCTTTTCTGTCTCTTTTCCTGTTAGTGAACTCTATCTTTAAAGTAGTGACAACCCTTCGGTAATTAAAATGTATCTTGATATTAATTTTGTATCCTGTTCTACAGCCTCTTTAGTCATATTTTAATCGACATACACTTTTTAGAAGAAGCCTCAAAAGTAAACTCTCATTGACTTTTTAATTAAATAATTTGGTTTTCAAAAAAGTACTCGTCTTTGACTTTTTGGTGACTTCTTTATAAATTGTATTATGTAACAAGTGAATTAGACTGTTGGACACAATTTGTGCTTTTCCCAGAAAGTATTGATTCCTATAACAAGCCACTCTGAGACCATAAGTATTAGTTACAGAAGTTCCTCTGCAATCAGAAGCTGCTATGAATGTTTTAGTTGTGAATGCAGCTATCACTATGTCACTCTGCTAAGGACTTTCAAGTTCTTAGTGTATGAATCACCTTCAAGTGTGCATTAACACACAGCCATGCACTCTTAGTTTTGGTAACGCAAGACTGAGTGAAGAAACAGGGAAAAGAGCACTGAGGTTTAGTTTCCAATACAGAGAACACAGATACAAACATCTGCACCACCATCTGCACCACCATTTTATTTTTTGTTCTGGGATAAATTCTAAAAAATGGTGGAGCATTTAGTGACTCAGATTCCAGGGACATTGGAATTCCCCTTTTGGGGAACTCAACCTGCCTGGCTCCAGGCACCCGCTGACTTTCCAGGAGCTAAGGCACTTGCCTTAGAATGGCAAAACTCTCATCAATAAAGATGCTGAACTTTCTCATAAAGGCATGCACGGTGCCACTTGGACATTAGTAACTACCTAGTTGTATGAGCTAAATACATGGGTGAGTTTCCTACAGATTTAAACTTCTGTGTATGTTGATCTAATTAAAAAAGCAAAAAATGACACAGCTCTGAAAACCAGCACAGCTAAGCGTCAAGAGTTGCAAACTCAGCCCCAGGTGAATGTAGATCCATGTCCCCATTCTTTCAAGTACCTGATTTCCAATACATGCCTTGTTTATTTCTGTGTTGGTACAGCTGTATGATTTCCTACTGGTTTATGCTCCAAGTTTTGCAACTTCATTTGCATGCTTATAGCTCAGCAATAGCACCCCGTATTTTATTTGCAAATATACTCTGTAGATAACTACTGCACATCAGTTGAGGGCTGCTCCCAGACAACAGCACGAGATACTGATGACAGGAGCACTCATGACTCACAGACTTTGATCGAAACAGCGGTGTTTGAGACCAAACTGACAGTGTGAGAACTAACTGCTCAGATGTGAAAGCATTTTTAGTCACAGATACATGTTTAATGCTAACAAGTAACATACATTCCTGACAGAAGTGGGGCAGGTGGGACAGGCTGGAAAAGAAGTTGGGTGGGTCAGGGTAAGAGCTTGTCACACAATATCCCTGCCCTGTGGTGTTGGGGGTGAAGGAAGGCGATACTGTGCAGGAAAAGATGGGCTGGGTCAAGGCAGTACTCCCAGCCATGGGGGCTGGTTCCTTCCTCATCACCATTAGAGCCCTGAAGCTCTTCAAGTACCTCCCATGGTATCTCTGCCAGCTCTCTCCCTCCATCGCCACAGCTTCTGTCATTCACAGGAGCAGAGAGGGAACGCCCAGTTCTGATTGGATCAATTTCCCATGGTGCCTGGCAATGGGCTGCCACTACATGGGTGCTCCCTGCCTGTGCCTCTGGAAGGTTCCCTGCAGACTGGCAAGCGTTGCCACTAGCAGGTAGTCACAGGGCAATCACCTGAGGGTCAATAAGGTTTAAGCAGTGCTCACGTTGTGGGAGGCTGCCACACCAGATAAGAAATCTTCTCGGTTCTTTAGAAGGAAACAAGCAAGTGGATTCTTTCAGTGAGAGCTTGTGTGTATAAATTTGAAACCCTCTTATTCTACTCTACAGTAATATTGGATTAGATTGAATAAAATATCTTCAAGTATATATATTAATATCAGACAGCATTGAATAAAATTTGTTTATTATGGAGTCATCTTTTCATCCTTAATTCTTGTCTATTAGCTGTCTAGTTGGTTGTTTTTATGCCAGCCATACTTAGGAGAGGGCACAGGTAGCTAGGTCTGGCACTTTCAAAACTTCACCTCTTTCTATTAGCTATGATAGAGGCAGCACAATAATTTGTATTGTGACTTATTATACTGTAATGTTCTATAAATTTAAAGTAGGGATGAGTGAAAGTTCAAACGAGGAAACTTAACATCAAATGATTATGTGAATGTTTGGGTACTTCCAAGGATATTTGGGTTGAAGTATTTTCAAAACAGCCTGTTTCTTTAACTTTTCCCTACCTGAAGTTAGCAAAAAATGGCACTTTGTGCTATTTAAAGTGTACTGATGTGATAATGGCCATATGCTTAATATTTAAATTTGAACCAGCTATTATGTTAAGGTACCAGATATCTTTGTTTTATGAAAAATAGTAGTTGTTCCACTGTTTTTTCATTCCTTATTTAAAAAGCTACCAGCAGAAACACAGGGTTTGAAATTCAGGAGCAAAATATTTTTTTCTGTGTGTCAGTACCTAGAATATTCCTTTAGAATATCACAGTTAACTCCCAAGGCTCTCCTGTTACCTGAGATTGGGGGCAAACTGAAAGCTCTGGACTAGCTTTTGGGTGGGTCAAGCTCCTGTCAGTAGTTCTGCTTAACAGGAATGTGTTTATGACCTTTCACTATTCATTGAACAATTGAACTAAATGTCAAACCAGATGCACTGATCAAAGCCTGATAGTCAAATGTCTGTCACTAGCTGGACTAGTTATTTGGATTATTTTGCACAAATAACTTAAGGCTGTTGTTTTCCATTAGTTTTCCAGTGCAGTTCAGCACCTGACACATTGAAGGTGATTCCTTTGACATATTCCTTAAAAAGCTCTCTAGGAGAAGAAGAAAACAGGGTATAAATAGAATAAATGACAGACGTCAAGAACAGAGGGAAAAAAAAGCAAACCAGCACCAATTATTAACATGTAAGAGATCTCAAACTGGTTTGTTGTCATAAAATTACTTCTAGTTTGGTTAGATTAGGCCCATACTTAGAATTATATTTCTAAAAATATTAAAAAAAAAAAATCAAAACAAAACATTTTTTCCCAGAAATCCTTTAACTTTCCTAAGAAGAATCTTTCCCAATTTGCAGTAACAATTTTTAAATACTTCAACTGTCACAGCTCTTCATTTTAATGATTGTTCTTACATGCTTCCTATGGTCTTATAATACTTATATTTCTTGTAGTGTCTCCTAGAATAACATTATAAAATAACTAGAAATATATAAGATCACAGAGGCATGGATTTGTTATTATTTTTCCTTTGTCTGCAAACCTAATACATGATGTTTAATACTAGCTGGGCTCAAATGGAAAACCTATGTCAACAGGAGTAAGAGCTGTGTTGCATGTTGGTATGTCTCAGCATGTTATGGATGAACCTGCAAAGAGAAAGTTAACTCTTAACAAGATTTCTGTTAGAGGTGAGAACTGTCATATCTAAGCAGTGATGGAAATAATTGATTAAATTCTAAAAGCACGGCCACCATTTGTTTATAATGGGAAAACAAAATCTAAAATTATTTGAAGAGAAGTCAGTTGCTAACATTAGTCACGATTTAATTTTAAGAGCACTAAACATTCAGCAAAATATCATGTTTTTATAAATGTGTCACTTTAAAATCTTCAATATCAAAAGCAGTGATGATTATGAATTTATTAGCAAAGCTACCATTTCATGAAAATGTAGTGTATAAAGACATGCAGTGCAAATAACTAGCATTTCCATTTAAGATCATTTTCCTTGTGGTCACAAATTACAGTACAGTGAAGTTAAATAGGCAGCATGTCTATTAGATATCAGACATATTTTAAGTTGCAGCCCACATCGAATGAAAGATGTAAACTTGTCTTTTCTAGTGGTTTGCTATAGAAATATGATAAAAATCATACTATTTTCATGTATTTATTAAATGCATTTAATATACAATGATACAGAAATAGTGAGATGTAAGGCAAAACTCATTACAGCTCATCAAACTCTGCCTGTAATGTTTTAAATATGCTCCTTCTTGCTAATTAACTGATTCATTATTTAAAAAGTTGAAGAGATAAACAAATTAAAAATGTTCTTTGTTTCTCCTTTAAGCCTTGCTTAAAATTTAAATACAAGAAATTCTAGTTATTCCTTGATATCAGATAATATTTTATTTATAATAACTTAATTTATTAGAATATTAAAATGTAAGTAGGTTTGGAAGGACAAATAAATATACTGGTCAACATTTTTAACATGTCAAACTGTTTAGGGAAGGATATATGAATAAAAATAGAGAGTAGATAAGGTTTTGAAAATCTGTAATGTTATCTCAACTTCTGTAAAAAAGTAGTACTTATTATTTATCCTAGTATTTACATTTTGCAGTGCTTAGCACAAGTGTCACATAGGCTTTGTAACTTATGTAGCAAGAGTAAAAGCAAAAAAAAATTAAAGGAAGTAACACTTAAGAATATGATAGGTAATGATAATAATAATACCATTTAGTAAGTTATTTTGGCAATTTGTAAATAGTGTTTTTATCAGAACACTTCAGTTGTTGTAGTACTGTTTAGAAATTACAATTTTTATTGTAATTTTTCTACATGTTTCCTAATTTTTATTTCACCTTAGTCTTTCATGTTGCTTGTTATAGTTGTTCATCCAGTTAATATGAGTATTAATAATCATATTGTAAACGTCATGGCACTTAGCCTGAAAAAGTGTTTCTTTGCTGTGAGTTAGGCAATCTGACTCTACATATTACAGTTATTAACTAATATTAGAGGTCGGGTATGTCTTTCAGACTAGGAAGTACCGGGCCAATTGCAGATCTTCTTCATGTCTCAGAAGTCAATTTTCTCTCACTTATTAAGGAACACTATTAATACATGCAGTGTTTCAACATAATGTGAAAAACAAGTAAATAATTAATTGCCAGAAGACTGCATAGTAATGCAGTTGCTGGCATTTTACTCTGAGTAGCTCTTGTTTTAGCTCAGTTTTCATTAGTGAAAGTTGAAGTAAGCGTTAAAGCAAATGAACATAAAAAGTACCATTTTGGGTGGTTTTTTCCATTTTTTCTTGGGGGGGGGGGGGGGGGGGGTGTTGTTAAATGCAAACAGACTTACAAAACTAAAACAATGTCATTAAAAAATTGGGATAATCTAGTTTTGTTAGTGAATATGTATGGTTATGTAAATGATTAAAGCAATAATAATTTGAAATTGAAGCTTAAAGTAGCAAGTTGGAAAAGACTCTTAAATTAACAAAAAAGGTTGCATAAATAATGTTAGGAACTCAATATGATTTCGAGCAATTGCAAATATGATTTCACAGATGCTTACTTTTTTATGTTCACCTTTATTTCACAAGGTTAAATGAACTGCTCTTAACACTAACAAAATTAAGTTGCATGAAGGTTTTCTGTAGAAAATATCCCTGCTTCCAACAGAACAGAATTTGTGTTGAAAATTTTTCTGTAGGAGCAAAAAGACCCTAATTTTTCAGGAGAAAAAAAAAAAAAAGTCAAAGTCAAAGTTCAGTTTTCTTGGTGGAGTACATCTCTGATTAAGTACCAGTGGTAAGTAGTATTACGATATGCCCATCCTGTTTGACTTTAATAGAAAAAGAGTTGCATCAATAGAAACATGGCCTGGCAGAAGAACTTGGATCACATAGGGTAAAGGGAGGTTTCTATATTTCCGTTTGTGTCTTTCTGTTTATATGCAATTCTTTTTTTTTTTGTCCTGTTTATTGTGATATTAAAAAAAATAACATTGCCTGTAAATACACTAACTCCATATTATCTTTGAAAATGAAATTAGGTCCATTCAATTTTTGCTCAATACATAGAAAAAGTACCTGGAGTCTCTATGGTAAAAATTCTGCTCAACCCGCGCATCCAAATTACAGGCTTGAAGATTACCATGTTCGTAATTCACATCCTTGTTGTGTGTGATGAACCTTTTTAATTGTAATATCTATTTGCCAGATGTTCAGCTGCCATTTTCCAGTAAAGTAACATTGACTAGGGCTTAAGGAAATGGTTAACTCTTCATTTACAGTTAATTGGATAAAGCCATGCTAGTGTGCATATATGATTCTGGGTATGTATGCAGAAGGTTAAAAAAATTAGATTATGACTCTGTGTATCTGGTAAAACCCACTCTTATAAGTACTGTGCTATATATCATGCAAGGGAAAGCTGTGTACACAGAATAACTATGGTGTTATTTATGCATTTATTGTGTTAAAAGGACAAGCAAAAGATGAGTTGGAGGAACTCAAAGGTACCATCTATTTTAATCTGTCTACAATGGAGAGTAATACAAAATTACAATAAATAAAGGGGAAGAAATACTTAAATATGTATCAAATCCTATTCCTCCTGGCTCTTGCCTGATTCACTGGATACTTTCCATAACACAGCTTCCTGACATTTTATGTTGCTCGGTGTATAATATGCCCTGACTGACAGTAACACCTGGTATGAGAGATGTGCCAGTCTCTTAATAATGTCAGTGGCCCTTCACTCGACCCTCTCCACGTCTCTCTCTTGTGCTGGAGAGCCCAGAACTGGACCCAGCATTCCAGGTGTGGCCTCACCAGTGCTGAGCAGAGGGGAAGGATCACAATCGTTGACCTACTGGCAGTACTTTGTCTAATGCAGTCCAGGATACCATTAGCCTGTTTGCTGTGAGGGGTCATGGCTGGCTCATGTTCCACTTGGTGTCCACCAGAAAACCCGGGTCCTTTTCTGCAAAGTCTTATATTGATACCTTTTTTAGACACCTATACTTACCTATAATTTGTTGTAACATGGCACCTTCAGTTACTGTACATCTACACAGAGATGAAATATTATATGATTCTTTAGCTTTTTGTATCCTGTACCTATCTATGATATGCATATATGTGAGTAGTATTTTGTGATTGATGTGACAAGCATCATGTAATACAAATATGCAAAGCGTAGAATTTCAGTAGTGGATTGATAGCTGGTTGTAGTGAGACCAGAAAAAAAATATTGCTTCTTTCTAAACAGAACTGTTGGCAGCCTCCTTTCACTTCTAATTCTGTAATTAATTTCTGGAAGACCTTGTCAAAATTAAGCTATTGTCTCAAGTTCCTAGTTTATGTAAAAACCTAAACCAACAATAAAAAAGTTTTTAAGAGGTATCTAATAGCTACTTGTAGGTGTGGATTACTAGACACCATTATGCCTTTTGTGTTTGTAATATCTTTATTTTTTCATTCTAACATTTGTGATTATGGCACTGATAACTATGCAAGGAATCGAGAAAAAATCAGAAAAACTTTCCAGTTCATTAAAATATTTAATAACTAATTTGGGTGTGACTGTGATGCAATAGAAAACATTAACATGTGGGCTAGTAATGTAATTTGTCTCAATGTATATTATTTTTTCCTTGGCACAATTCCCAGAAAACTATTTTCTCTTTCCAAGTTCATCTCTCAGTATTTTATTAAAAAAACAAACAAACAAACAAAACAAAACACTAAATATTTTAACAATTTTTTTTTTCTCCTATTTTAACCTTTGATTTATTGTCACTTCAAATGTTTCCCTCTTCTTGGTCTCATCCTTCCAATTTTCTTCTCTTTTCACAGAGAGTATTTTACATTTCTTGAGCCTGAATTTTATCAATTAAGCTTTTCTATTTTTCCTTTTTTAACAGATGGAGTCCACAGGTTGCAAGTTGTATTTAGTTGCATGGAATAGCCTTGCTTTTGTAAAACACAGAGAACAAAATGTTACTATCTTTTTTTTTACTAGAATATGTAGTTAACTCAACAGAATATGAGTCATCTTGACTGTCCATCCTTCTTTCATGCAATTATTTTTATGTTGTCTTAGTTTCCTCTCTAAATAAGATACTGAATTTTAATATTTGTCAAAATGCCCTATCTTAATTCAGAAAGATACCCTTCCATTTTATTTTCTGGCTTTTAAAATATATCTCAGTGGGTTCAGAAAATCCATGTTTCAGAAATCATGGATGTGCCCCAAACAAGCATAGCATCTGTGTTAGTCAACAAGAGCACAAAACAAAAGGGAAAAACACAAATCACATGTACAAATTGGTTGGCACAAATGCTGATTTTACCAGATATAGTAGAATACACGTGTAAGTAATTTTAAGTACTGGAAACAGTGGAGCTGTTCCACACTGCATGATGTTGTATGGCAATCGTACTGAGCTTGACTTTAAACCATTAACTTCCTTTCTTTTTTATTTTGTTAAAATTGTTCCAGTGAAATACTATAAGCTTTTAATTTGACAGGAGGTGATAAGAGCACCATCATAGAAAGATCTGGGACAATTGCCTAATATGTGTTTTCTTCAGAGTTCTGATGCTTAAATTATCATATTTTAAAATTATATTAGGAAATTAAATAATTTCTCTTTGTCATTGATGTGTGTTCATAGCCCATGTCTCATTGAAACACAATTGTCTGTCTTTTTCCAAAGTGCAGATTCAGTAACAAACCAGCTAAAACACAGGAATATGATTTGCAGAATGTAACCACCTGTAGATGCTGCAATGATGGTATATTACACGTTTGATCATCATTCTATCACAGTTTATTTACACACTCAGTTTTTAAAAAAAATCCTAACCTTCTTTTACTGTCTGATAATGACTTCCAATTTACATGGATTTCAATAGAATTTAAACTCCTTAGGCTATTGCAATGTTTAGCAAGTAATGAAATAATTCACATTAATCATGCTTACCATTAAAGTAATTGCTAAGTTTTGGTAGAAAGAAGTCTTGTTAGAAACAAGTATGTTACAAAAAAAAGAATTAAAACTTCTGCTGAATCAGGTGTTTGCACTGCTGTCCCTCTCATTAGTAGTCAATTCATGTTTTTTGTTTGTTTGTTTGGGTTTTTTTTTTAATAGAATCTAGGCAGGAAAATGATGCTTTAAGCTTTTCACTTCTGTGAGACAATGTTAAGCACCACATTGCATGCAGGTAGCAGATAATTTTGAAGCTGGAGTTAATACTGGAGTGTGTTTACAATTAGGTATAACAGAGCTGCAGTGTGGTAAAAAAGGTCCTATAGTATATGTCATTTTGAAGTTGATATATACACTGCTGAAGATTTTTTCAGTTTAATCAGTCTGAAATTTTGCACTCACACCACCTGATCATTAGTATATTTAACACTATTACTATAGAACTAGAAGACTTGTACTTTTGTTATCTGGATTACTACCTGATACACCCTGTATTCTATCTGATACACTATATAGGAGACAGTATTTCTCATTCCGTGACTTGTCTAGTACTGCTTAATTAAGATACTGATGCAAAATTTCATATGAAAGGTGTTAAACTATTTGATAGCTATATAATCCTGACACTTCCCATGATAGATTATTTTATATTGAGTTCTGCTTGGACTGCATGCTGAACAATATCACTCAGATGATTATAAATACCTGTGTTTTAGGCATGTCAGTGTAACATCTAAGCAAAGTAGTTGTCATGGTTTAACCCCAGTCAGCAGCTAAGCGCCACACAGTCGCACGCTCACCTCCCCCCCTCCCCAGTAGGATGGTAAGAAAACTCATGAGTTGATATTAGATCAGTTTAATGATGGATAATAAATGAAATAATAATAATATTAAATGGAACTAATAATCAGTATTACTATAATACGTAACAAAAAGAAAAATATACCAGGAAAATAAAAAGATACAACTGCTCACCACCTGCCAACTAATACCTATCCAGTCTCTGAGCAGTGAGAGAGTCCCCTGGCCAACTCACCCCAGTTTGTATAGTGAGCATGATGTTTTATGGCATGAAATATCCTTTTGGTCAGCTTGGGTCAGCTGTCCTGGCTGTGTCCCTTCTCAGCCTCTTGTGGAGAAGAAGGTGGGAACAGATGTGCAGCATCAGAAACTTAAAAAGTTCTTGACTTAATATAAATATTGCTTGGCAACAACTAAAACCAGTAGTGTGTTATCAATGTTCTCAGCACAAATACAAAATATGGCCTCATACTAGCTACTGTGAAGAAAATTGACTCTATCCCAGTCAAAACTAGCAAAGTAGTTTTATAGAATAGATAATATCTTTTGTTAGAAAAACTTTGAGTAAAGTATTTGGGGTACACAGTTTGATGACACAAAGGTGCTAATTAGTGTTGCATATTTACCTCATATCCTCATTTTTCATCATAGTAGGTCAAACTATTGATATATTTATAAATCATTTAGAAAATTTTCAAGTTTTGAAATGGTGAAGCACCTGTGAGAAGACAAAAAATACTCACAACCAGTAATAATACCTGTTGCAATTATATTAATGATACAAAAAGTAACAGATTTTTATTTCACTTAATACATTACAGAGATACCAATGTGCTTGTTTGCCTGGATGGGAAGGAACATTCTGTGAATATGAATCAAATGAATGTAATTCAGAGCCTTGTAAAAACAATGGCACCTGCACGGATCTTTTCAACAGCTATCGGTAAGTGTTTCTGCTTCTCACTATGTGATGATGTTCAAGGAATGACAGACTTATGTATCCAATTATTCTTTCATTTCTCAGCTTGGGGAATGGGATGTTACTGCACAAATAGACAAGCAAACAGCTTGTGTCATGGATACACTGCTTCACTGCATATTCATTTGAAGTCAGCAGACATAATTAATTGTAGATGGAAAATTAAAAAAAAAAATCATCAATTCAAAACACTTAACAAGTAATGTAATCTGGAACTGATTTTGTCAGAGAAAATATTGGGTCTCTTTCTGTCATATGTGCTCTGTAAGCACAGGAGATGTTTTAAGAGAAAAAAGTAGTGGGACTGGACATAGTTGTACAATCTTAGATTAAGAGATTGTATCATTGCTGCCACCCTGTGGTTTAACATGGCAGCAAAATAATAATTTCTATTTTACAACCATGCTGGGAGGAAGCATGAGGATCTGACGTCGTATTCTTTTCAACTCAAACCCCAATCTTTATACCAGGCATGCATATATGATTTAAAAATGATTGTTTCAGTAATATGAGGATAAGGAATCTGTAAAAAAATCTAGCAACCAGTTTCTGGTATTTGTAACCAGGGTTTACCTATATTATGTCAGTACTATAACAGTCCCATATCTGAATGTAAACTCTATTAAGACTGATATACCTGCATAAAGAACACAGTGTGATGACTTTACACAGTACAGTCTAGTTGTTGTGCTGTGATTACATTCCTGGTAATATAGACTATGATCAGAAAGAAAACCTACCACAAACATTTGAAAACAGACAAATAATTCCACAGAGTCAAAGATAAATTTAACTAAGTTAAATAACGTAACGTAACGTAACGTAATTGTTTGCAAAAGTTTCTGCTCAGAATTTAGCTGAAATAGTTTTCATTATCATAGAGCTGCATTTTTATATTGTATTAGATGTGCTATATTGGTAAAAAAATACTCAATACAATAATAGAAAGAGTCTGGTGCAGTTGAGAAAATCTGTTAAAATATTTTTAATTGCTTTTTTTACCTTTTAAAGTCTGTTGGGACATAAATTAATTTCTTAAAGACAAATTAATTTCATTTTTGTAGTTCTTATTTTTGTGAAGATTGCAATTCTTTTTAGTCTACTCAGAAAATAATTTTATAGCTGCATACTGTTTATGTCTGATTAGCTGTTACATTATGGCAATTTGAATTCTTATAGGATATAATGGTTTGTATAGGTAATTGTATAGTTTCACCATGCTCAAGCACAATTCTAGGTGCATGAAAATTCTGCAGCCATGTATCATTACCTGTCCTTACATATTACGTTATTTTTCAGCCTCTGGAAGCATTAATTATACTGCAGAAGGTAACATGGTTTCTCCTGATGTTATTCATAGCTGGGTCAACCACATTTGGAGCAAATCCAAGGACTCCCTTTTGCTGAATATGAGAAAAAAATGCTGAAAAAGTACTTTTTCTGGATTTGGCAAATACTGAACTGTTACAGAAAATGTTTACAAGAGAATTGGTTTGAACTGTGTGAAACACACATATTTTTCCTCAGAGCTATTTGTCCTAATTCACGTAAGAAAGCAGGAGAATTAGATGTATCACTGAAGCCAAAAACAAACAACTTCTTCAAAGATACCTGTAGTTGAAACTGGGAGTCTTAAGACTTGGCACCCACAAGGAAAATTTGTCTAGAGCAATGTTTTTGTTGAATAATATAGAGCAATTTCTTTTTCACTATTATTAGAGTTGTCCTAGTTTTATATTCACAGATGTTAAAAGAGAATCTGCTCTTTTTCCCACAATTGCTTAATTTCTGTTACCTTAAAAGTGTTGGTTTCTATTGTCCCTTTTAACACTTTTCAAAACTATGACAAGACAAACTGTTCATCTCAGGGAAGCTGAGCAGTGACAGTGCCTAGTATCTGATCCTGAGGATATCCAGTCATATCTTTGAAATTAAAAGTAATCTTTAGAACAGGACAACTGGATTCTAACAGCCTAATAGAAAAAGTTATTAGCATTCTTGAGCTTTATCTAGGCAATATTTTGGACAAGTGCTAGTTGGTCTGGACCAAAGTCAGGCCAGGAACTGCTCTGAGAATGCAACAGTGACAGACAATGCAGTTTCTTTGCCTGAGGCAATGTTCTGGCACTGTTCATTTCCCTTATGCAATTTAGTTGCTGGAAATTATGTTCAAAATTTTCTGAATTTCTTTGAAGTTGGCCACACCACTGTTGATGCTCGATATCACTTCCAGCTTAATGTAAAGGATAGATAACACAGCTTTTATGCCTTTGATGATACTCATTAGTTTACTTTCTCTTAAATATTTGCAGATCCATCTGAAAATATCAGTTCTGGAAAAACTAGATAATTTATTGTACAACAACATAAAAATATATTTTTTGATAGAAAAAAGCAGAAAATAATATAATACAAAGGGAGATATTTTTGTACTAAGTTTCAAATCTGTGATGAAGATAATAATACAAAGCATAATTGCTAATTAAATTTTTCTCTTTTAAGTTCACGTGGTGCTATTAATTTTTGAATTTTTATATGAAATCTTGCTGCCAAAACTGAAGGATCAATGAGTATGTCAGACCTGAATGCTTTTCTTCATGGATTCCATCATTGGAAAATAAATCGCATGCCAACAGGAAATAAAAAAATCCTTCTCATTTGTATATTTTTATTTTTAAAAATCAGATTAAGAAATTTATACTAGGAAAGATATTGAATCAGTAGTTAAGTTTGAATTGTTAGATGTGAACACTTTGTTACATAATTCCTGTTTCATTTCAGTTAATTTTTGTTCAGCTGGTAAACTGAAAATTCCTTTTTCTCCCTTCTCACTTTTCAGTTCTGCACATGGCATAGCAAAGAAATGAATTTAGAATAGTTTCATGCAGATATTTCCAGTACCCTGTGAACCTGACTCTAATTCTGCGATAGCATAATCTCTCAAATTATGTCTCTGAACATTTATAAACAGATGCATCTATTATCAGCTGAATTCCCTCTTTTCCCTCTATCTTATCTCCTGGTACAGCTAAGATTTTGCCTTCATAACATCAAACCCTAATTAAAGCCCTTGTGTCTCCTTAGCAGTTACCAGCTTAAAGAGAAACTTTAAGTGAAAATCTATTCAATTCTTCTTGCAAAATAATAGGCAACATAGTTTTATGGATGAATAGGTGTTTCTAATGATGTAGGATAGTTCAGAATTCAGCTGTAAACATGACGTTAAAACTTTCTCCATCAACCAAGTGTCTTTCCAAACAATTCAGTACATTCTACATCCACCTTGAACCCCACAGATGCATACTATTTGCTGTTTTGTCAGTATTCATTATTGAGGTTTTTATAAGGAATAAAGATGGTGTGTTGTTGCTGCTTTTCTTTTTTTACAACATACAAATTCTCCATAACAAAAGTGAATTTATCTTTATTTAACTATATTTCCTTATGCCACCTATTGATCTTATATTCTTTATAACAATTTTAGTGTTTGCTTCAGTAGAGAACAGAAAAGTTATCCTTTGTCAGCAGTTGAATCCATCCACTAAGATACAGTTGTATAAACTCTATGTACACTGAAGTGCAGTTCTATTTTTCTACCTGTATTTTATCCCTTTTGCTCTTTGTTAATATTTTTTTACATTTTCCTTTTTGAAAGGAAACAAAACAGAATAGTCATCCTTATAGTATCTTCACTGAGTGATTGAGACCCATGCTGACTGTGTTAGTCAGTCTAACAGTGACAGTCCTTAGCACCAGAGCTCTATCCAGAATCTGTATTCCCTATGATTTTACTATGAAGTATAGATTCCTTTCATTGTAACTTCATTAAAGACAGAACCATAGAATCATAGAATCTTTGAACTGGAAAAGATGTTTATGATCATCAAATCCAAGCATTAACCTAACACTGCCAAGTCCAACACTAAACCGTGTCCCTAAGCACCTCATCCACATGTCTCAAGTACCTCCAGGGATGGTGACTCTAACAGCTCCATGGGCAGTCCATTCCAATGCCTGAGAACCTTTCCAGTGAAAAAATTTTTCCTAATATCCAATTAGGAAACCTTCCCTGGCAGAATTTGAGGATATTCCCTCTTGTCCTATCAAGGTAAGTTTCTTGCAAAAGAAGGTATTGATACATATATCAGGAAATTAGAGATGTCTGTGATGGGAATATTTAAAGAGATTGACAAACTATGCAAGTTCCACACTTCAGAAATTGCTGATGTTCATTAACATTATATATTGCCAAAGGTAAATTCTTAATCACTCTTAATCATTGTCATTGCATTTACAACACCATTAGTCCCTGCCATTAGTAAATTCGAAAACTAGTATTATTTTTATTTATACATTTCTTTATATTTGTATATTTATTTATCATTGATGTTTATATAATCACACAATACTATGGAATGGATGCTGTTTAGTTAGTACTGGTGGCTGTGGCTGTTAATGCCTCTTAGTTTGCTGAGGTCAAGGTAGTCAGTCCCTAGGTTTCTTCAGTGAGGAAAGCAGGAACCACAGTGGCCTGCCTTCTTTTTTCTCTGTGTTTTTATACCTATCATCAGTGTTTTATGCTTCCTGCCTACTCTCCAAAATAAAAGTGTGATTTTATCTGCCCTTGGCATTTTACTTTTAGAATCAGACCCCCTTCTTGTTTCACTTATTTTGCAGAGGCAGACATCATTCCTGCCTGCTCATTCTTATCCTTTAGATTTTACTCCTTGCACATGTTTTCTAACACCCTATTTGTGCAGCTGTATCACAGATCTCCATTTGTCCCTTCACATTCATAGATTTTTCTATATTTAAGCTTAGTTGTGTTACAAAATGATGTATGTGGAGTTATAGTATTATGAAATGCTTATTCATTTTCTGTGGTTATGCTATTTTAGTGTGCTTATGTCTGGAACAAATATTAGGCACAATTCCTTTAGCCTGCTTCTAAGCACCCTTTTTTTGGGTGCAGTGGTCCTCCTCTTTGGCTACATACGATACAGATCTAAGTTTTGTCTATCATTATTATGGGGTCACACGTGAGTACTAAGTAAAAAGTTGTAGATAATTTTGTAATGCTATTTGTATGCCTCTAATTCTAGGAGCTAGCTGCTTCTTTTCAGACATGACTCTGGTATTGAAGCATCTCTTTCCCACTAACTTATACAAGGAAAAAAGTTGGTAAATGCCAATGTTACCTCTAAATATGGGGTTTAAGTTAAGTTTAAGCATTTGTCAGCAATTTATGATAATGTGCAAAAATGTCTCTAAATGATCTTCATATAAATCCTTTTGTTGTTTATCCTGTTCTGTAAGAGGCCCTGGTTTTCCTACCTACCTTTAGACTCTAGTTAAAATAGTGAGTTGTGCTTGTAGAGGAGGGTCTTTTGAGTAATTTTAGAACTCATCTTAAACTGTGCTAGTCTTCCTTAACAATGCTTCTTCAAATAGTAAACAGGTCACAATCATATTTCTTCATCTTTACTTAGATAATAATTTTTGAGAACCAAAAATTTGGGTACCCACACTGTTGACCAGTTTGACTTACTCTGTCTCTTTCCTGTTACTTTCTCAGTCCATTCCCAAATGCAACATCTTGCCCTCTAGCTCCCGTCTTTGCTTCTTAGCATTTGAATCCCCATCTTCTTTTCAGAATAAAAAAATTCCACTGTCACTCTCCCCACCCACCCCCACCTTCTGAAGAGGATTTATTTGGAAAAACAAAGTTAACATCGGCGTCTGCATTTTCTCAGAACTATTTAAGCAGTATATTTTTAAGATATGCTTATTTCTAAATGAATGGATTTTAAACTATCATGAAATTCAAAAGTAAATCATGATATAATTATAATTTGAATGCTGAGTTCAGTCTGCCTTCTCTTTTTACTGTCACTCCTTTAAACTACTGCTACACTCTTTCTTACTTTTTCTCCCCCAGAAGCAGTAAACAGCTTTTCCCACAGATGGGGATCAGCTTGACATTTAATAGTCCCAGATGCCAAACTCTGGAATATTTTTTTTTTTGCAAGCAGCATCTGGCTTCTTACTTGGCATTTCTTCAGGGTTCTTTGGCCAGCTCTTCCTCTCTTGCTTCAGACATTTCCCAAAATATTTGTCTGTTGCACTTCTGACTTATCCTTAGCTCTGACTTGTAATTTTTCTTTTTCATCCTAGTACCAAGTTATGTATGAGCCTCTTACTCAAAACTATCTGTGAAAGTTTTATATGGACAGTCAGAAGAAATTTAATGAATTAGATAAAGAAATTTGTGAAAGCACAAACATTTCCTTCAAAGATAGCAAGAGTTTTATAGTTTCATCTCTGGTAATACTGCTAACAACTGGAATTGTGTAGTGTGCTGCTTGTTATACTGCAGTGTGTGAAATTAGCTTTAGGGTTTTCATGGCCTTAGGCAAACAACAAAATATTGCTGTGCCATCTCAACGGTGTCTACTAAAAACTCACTGACATTATGCACCCCGTAGGGCATATTTTGGCCATTATTCAACAGTTTTCTGAAAGGACAGTGGCAGTTTTATTCAAAATCCCAATGAAACATGAAATTTAAATCTACACAGTAAGTCCCTAGAAAATACCTCTATGCCCCCCAAAACAGGGCGTCAGTTTTTCCTTCTTGAAGAGTAGAATTGTGCCTCCTGGTATATTTAATCATTAAGTGATGTGTTTTTAATAAATGTTTTATAATATCTTTCAGTTACAGATACCCAAAGAGAAATGAAATGATCATGTGATGAACTCACAGACTAAATGGAAGGAATACAAAACAGTTTATACAATAATGAGGTACCTGAGGCATAGCTTTGAGACTGTGTGTAATGTGATATAAAAGTTATCCAAATTCATCATAGCTGTAGGGCAGTTAAACACTTTCAATGTAAATAATGTAGAAATACAGGAGCACAGCTAAGAGAGACAGCCAACAGATTAAGCAGTTTGTACAATAGTTTCTGAGCTCTGGCTTGAGATTTGCTAGATTTATTGGGAACTACTTCTGAGGTCATCAAAGGACTTCTATGAACTCTGAAGAGCTTCAGGGTGCCTGCTGCTCTTGGGAAGGGAAAGCTACAGGAGGCTGTGACTGCCAGCAAGCTGTAGAGTTTCCCAAAGCTTTGTTCTCAACTTTTCTTGCTCAATGGGGACTTTGAGCTTTTCGTTTCCAGCTGACTCCTCATTAGGGACAGTCAAGCATTCTTTCAGCAATTGCTAGAACGAGTGTATGTAACTATCAAGCCTAGAGCACAGCCAACAGAGGCAGCAGTGTAGAAGAGGGGCAGTAACTCTTTGAGGACACTGTGTACTTAGGTAGTGAGGTGCTACAGGGCATATCCCTGACCAGTCACAGAAGCAACTACCTCAGCACATTAGAGACTTTAGACCAAACAGCTCCTCAGGAGGGATGTAGTTCTGCAGGCCTGGGGCTGCAGAGATGTCTGGGGCCTCTTGCTGATGCAGGGACCAGAAGATACAGAATCTTTGCCTGCAGGAGGTATCTGTGCACTGGAGAAGGTTCTGTGCTGCCAAGTAAATGAACTGCAGGAGGCAGTCAGCAGACTGCACAGCTTCAGAGATGATGAGAACAGGAGGCTTGGAAATTATGATTAAGGCTGGAAGCCTCTCATTGACAACAGGATGAAGACTCCTGTCCTATCTGCAGCTCTGTAAGTACAGACTAGTTTCAGTGACCTGGTAGCGGAGGAGGAACCAGAAGCTCTGTCCAGCCAAGGAACCAAATCACCTAAGCCTGAGCCATGAGGCAGCACCAGGAGGAAAGGGTGAATGCTCATACAATTGAATGCTCATACTGGGAGACACCATGTTGCAGGATGCTGATAGGTTTGGTCACGACTACTGAGGGACCTGGTTGATGTCATTGTGAGGTAACTCCTGATTATCTTTAAAAGGTCTTGGTGGCTGGGAGAGGTTTCCAAGGATTGGAAGAAAGACAGAAAATGGAAATATGCCAGAGACTAGAAGGGAAGAAGTCAGAAAGAGGAAGGCCAGAAATGGAAAATGTCACTGCTAACTTCAAGAAAGGCAAGAAGGATCTGGTGAACTGTGGACCAGTCAGCCTCACCCCAATCCATGGGAAGGTGATGGATCAAATAATACTTGAAACCATTTCCACACACATGACAGAAAGGAAGGTGATTAGGAGCATGGATTTACAAAGGAGAAAACATTCTTGACAATAGCATTCAATGAGATTACTTGCTTGACAGATTATGGGAGAAATGTGGATGTTGTTTGTCTTGACTTTAGCAAGACTTCAGACACTACCTTCCATAACATCCTCAAAGACAAAACTGACTGAACTGCCAGGCAGAGACCAGCTGGTGGTTGGTCAATGGTGGTGTGTACCCATGATGTTATAAGGAAGGTCAACAGCATCTGGGGCTGTATTAGGAAGAACATCAACAGCAGGTTGAAGGAGGTAATCCTTCTCTTCTACTCAGCACATCTAAGATATGTCTGGAGTGCCATGTCCTCTCCTGGGCTGCCCAGTATAAGAGAGACATGGATAAAATATAGAGTCCAGGAAGTGTGACTAAGTTGATCCAGGGTCTGGAAACCCTCCATATGAGGAAACACAGAAAGAACTCGGCTGTTCAGCTTGGAGAAGAGAAGGCTTAGCAGAATCAATGTGTATAATACTCATGAGGGAGGAGATCAGGGAGAGGGCACAGGTAAAAATGACAGAGCCAGACTCTTCTCAGTCATGCCCAGTCAAAGGACAAGAGGCAACAAGCACAAACTGAAATACATAAAAGTCTATTTAAATGTAAGAAAAAAATTTTTTTTAGTGTTGGGATGATTGAACACTGGAAGAGGTTGCCCAATGTCATGGTTTAATCCCAGCCAGGAACTAAGTGCTACCAATACTAAAAACAATACTAATAATATATAATGAAAAGAATGCTATCACTACTACTAATAATATGCAATGAAACTAAAGGAAAATAAAACAAACTACAGAATTGCTCACTATCCACTGACAAATTCCCAGACAGGTCCCGAGTAGTCAGAGCTTCAGAGCCCAAGCTTGAAAGCCCAGGAGCCAGGCCAAACCCGAGAAAGAGATCACACCAGAAAGAGCAAGATCAAAGAAGAAAGCCCACCAAAATGACCCTCGGCCCACTCCCAACTTACATACTGAGCAAGACGTTCTATGGAATGAAATAGCCCTTTGGTCAGTTTGGGTCAGCTGCCCTGGCTGTATGTCCTCCCAGCTTCCTGTAAAGAAGAAGTTGGTAACACAGGTGCAGCACCAGAAACTGAAAAAGTTCTTGACTTGGTACAAACACTTTTTAGCAACAAATAAAACCTCCAGCATTATCAATACTCTTCTCAGCACAAATCCAAAACATAGCCTCATACCAGCTACTGTTAAGAAAATTAATGCTGTCCTATCTAAAACCAGCATACCCAAACAGTTGTGGCATTTGCATCCTTGCAGACAGCCAATACACAACTGGGCAAGGTTCTGAGAAGCCTACTGTAGTAGACCCTGCTGTGATCGGGGGGTTGAACTAGATGGTCTCTAGATGTCCCTTCCAACCTCAAAGATTTTTGTTCATTTCCGTTTCTGTAATCATCAGATTTTTTGTCTCCTTATATGCAGAGGTCCCTCAAAATCTAGGCTACTACAAAATCATTAGTAAGTGATTTTGATAGTAAAATAGGGCAAAAGTATATGTAAACATATACACCAGTTACTTTGCACTTAGAATCTCCTTAAATTTGGTCTGCTTCTATGACTAATGTATGTGAAATACATGCAATTATATATTTTCAGTTTTTCAGTACTGGTGGCATGTATTTAGGGATTTTGACATTTTAAAATAGCAAGCTTCATATATGCCCATAACCTAAGATGTTTATCATGCAAGTACATAGTGGACTTCACACATAAAAAAATGTATAAATCAAAAAAAATCTGGTCATAACATTTGTATGGAAACATTTAAAAGACAGACATGAAGGAAAGTGCTAACAAAGAAAGAAACATTGAACTGTGCTTCTGTTGTTTCATTTTTCTCATGGCTGAAGTGAGAATGCAGAAAAAAGCCCATAGATGTAAACTTGCCTTTCATTTTTTTCTCCTGCAGATATTGAGATGGGGTGGGATAAAGGTGCCAGTTTCTGTAAACATAGGTTGACATAATTTGTGACAGATTAGGAGAAGAAATACTGATTGGTACATCAAAATACATCTTGATTCTTACTCCTAATTTATACAGTGTGGAGAAAGGGCAGGGTAAATTCTTAGACAACATTGAAGTGCCTCTTGTCTTTCCTCAGACTTAAGCTCCTTGGCTTCAAGGTCACTACCAAAGACAAAATGTACAGAAAAGTGGACACATACACTTGTGTCCAGTCGTGTCCAACTGGAGCTCCTTGGAAGGGTATCATGGGATGAAGCCCCTCAGGAAAGAGGGGTCCAAGCTGGTTAATATTCAAGCATCACCTCCAAACTCAGGAGCAATGTGTCCCAACAAAGTCAGGCAAAATCACCAGGAGTCCTGCATAGATGAACAAGGAGAACCTAGAAAACTCAGAGACAAAAAGGAAGCCTATGGAGAGTGGTAACAGTCTGAGCAGCCAGGGATCAGGTTAGGAAAGCTAAAGCCCTGATAGGATTAAATATGACTGGAGATATCGAGGGCAACAAGAAAATCTTCTATGGGTACATCGTTGACAAAAGGGAAAATGTGGGTCATTTTCTGAAGGAAACAGAATACCTGATCATCTAGGACGTGGAGAAGGCTGAGGTACTTAACATAAGCCTGTAGTATGCAGTTGCAGTCCAGAAAGCCAACCATATCCTGGACTGTATCAAAAGAAGCGTGAGCAACAAGTCGAGAGGTTATTCTCCCCCTCCACTCCACTCTTGTAAGACCCCATTTGGAGTACTGTGTCTAGCTCTGGGGTCCCCAGCATAGGAAGGACATGGACCTGTTGGATACAGTCCAGAGTAGGCCATGAAGATGATCAGAGGGTTGGAGCACCTCTCTTATGGGGACAGGCTAAGAGAGTTGGGCTTGTTCAGCCTGGAGAAAAGAAGGCTCCAGGAAGACCATATTGCAGCCTTCCAGTACCAGAAGGGGCCTGCAGGAAAGATGGAGGGGGACTTTTTACAAGGGCCTGTAGTGACAGGACAAGGGGTAATAGGGTTAAATTGAAAGCAGGGAGATTTAGACTGGATATCAGGAAGAAATTCTTCATGGGGAGGCTGGTGAGGCACTGGTTGGCCAGAGAAGTTGTGGATGCCCCATCCCTGGCTGTCTTCAAGGCCAGGCTGGATGAGGCTTTGAGAAACCTGGTCTAGTGGAAGGTGTCCTTGCACATGGCAGATGAACTGTAAGGTCCCTCCCAACCCAAACCATTTTATTATTCTATTATTCTAATTGGAATGACACTAAGAGTGACAGTCAAAGGAGAAATCTCAGCCATCTTTTAAAACTGTACAAGTACACACACCAAGAAGTGTGTACAAACAGGTGAATTCAGTACTCTGATGCATGTAAAGGACATAGAAATGATTTGCATCTAAGGATGCAGAAACCATAAAAATAGTAGTAGTCAAATAGTTTTGCAGAATTTGAATAATTTACTCTGCAGGAGTTTACCAAAACTGGGTTAGAAAACCTCATGGAGATCCCTTTTATAAAAAGAACTGCTGAAAAAATTAATTGAGAATTTTCTCAAAGACATTGAGGTGAAGGAAGCAGAGGTTTGGAGAAACAGTCTGGACAATCTCAGAATATTCCTGTTGTTCAGGTTTGAAGATAAGATGGTGGCGCATTAGAATGTAGGTATAGAGTAGATAAAGCTTAAGCAGAAGGTCATGAGAGATAGAAAGCTGGGTGTTCATAATGAGATTTGGTGTAATAAATAAAAATAAGAGGAAAAAACCACCATATTGCCTTCACTGCCAACAACAACAGGTAGCATTGTTACTTTGGTTAATTTTTTAATAAATTTATTTTGCCATAACCTATTTATGGTTACCTCAAAGTGAGTATGTAACTTTCTGGTATTTTTCTGCCTGATAGGTCTTTGATGGAATTCATCCTCCCAATCATACTATATAGTAAGACATTTAAATTGAAATTCAATTACTTGTCTTTTGTAAGTACAGTTCTAAGCAATAACAAAAATGCCACCACTAAGAATTCTTGGGGCGGGGCGGGGGGGGGGGGGGTGGGGGGTGGTGGGGATGGGAGCAAAATGAGAATTAAAACTAAAATGGATAGAAATAAGATTGGCAGTGAACAAAAGAATGGCTGAAAAGGTTTTCAGGACAGACTTCATTACCTCATTATTTCTAATTCAAATCGGTTGTAATGGTTCTTTTACAGATGATTCATAATAGACTCAATTTTACTTATTCTTCTGCTCTTCATTTAACAGTTCCCTAAAAGCACATTCCCCTTTTTTTTCAGGCAACCTTAGTCAAATAGGAATTTTAAACAAACAAACAAACAAAAAATGCTGCTGACACTTTAAAAATGTCTCATTAGAAATGAATGGGAAAACCATCTGTCATTGTTAGCTGCAGATTAGATGTTTCATGCATCGGCAGTGTCTAATACATGCACAAAGGAACAAAATTTAGAAAGGATTATGGGCATTGCTGCTGACATTATATCCTGTTGAACCGTGGAGAATGGGTAATAAACAGTTCCACATAAAAGGACAGGATGTAGATCCACATTCTGTCTACTACAAAATCTGTATTTTTTTCCTTTGATTTGAAAGGTCATTAGTAAGACCTACAGTTGCACATGTTAGAACAGATTTCATCAGTTTCATAGGTATTATTCCTTTTATCTACCTTCTTAAAGCAATTCTAAACCAGTTAAGAGTCAATTTTTTGTAAATTAATTGTGCCAGTTTTAACACCAAAGTGTTAACTGTATTTATTTTGTACTGAAATAACTTTCCAGCCAAAACAAAAACAAGGTTTCATCTTCAATTATGAAACATTTTCTTTTGAAGTAGAGAAAGGCTTTTAGAGAATAGCAGTCACAGTTTCCTTATTACTAACAATATTCAAGACTATTTTGTAGACAGCATTTGCTCTGTTTTGGGAGATAAGAGGGAGAAAATGAAGCCTGACTATATATTTAGTTGTCGTGTAGGTGAATACATTTTAGTTATGTCAAGCAGTTCAGTAGTGAAATACTATCTAACCTAAACAGCATTGATTTTCATCAGTGGTGCTCAGATACCTTAGATGAGTAGATTATATTACTGTTGTTAGGTCACGGGGGTGATGAAGATAAGATATGTGAAAAAGCATTCTGCAAGACTATTCACAATCAAAATCTAGCATATGGGAAACTGACAGTATATGCCTGTAGCTAATGCAATTAAAAAGAGATTTCTGTTTTGTGTTTCCTTTTAAGATGTGATTAAAAAAAATTAATATAAGACTTCTCTTTTAAAAATATTTTTTAGAAGAATAAATGTGCTACCAACTATAAATTTGGTTTTGGGGAAGAGTATAATTGTATGTTTAGAAAATATATGTTTGTAAAGGTATCAAATATCCAGCTAAAGCAGTTGCATCTTTGAAATATTTGCTTATATGATAGTACAATATGAAATATATGTATACATATACAAATTATTTGAAATGGTTCTAGTACAAGTAAACAGTACAGAGTACAGAATTAGAAAATCAACATCGTCTTCCCCACCAGTAGTTTCTATGGGCAATCGAATTTTAGTTAATAATCTTTTTGGCTTTGTCTGATATTTAAAATGTTATGTTCTGTTAGATCAATAGAAGTATTATAGGAGCGTTTATTCAGACTGCAATTACAGATAGTACACTATTAGAGGTCCTCTGTAACACAATGCTCGCTCTTCAGCAATAGCAAGCAGACTAATGCAGGATCTGTAATTATCATATTTGCTTCCACCAAATGCCAGTTTGAATGTGTGAAAAAAAAATCTATCACAGTTATAATAGGAAGCCTTTATCTTTGAAGGTCACAAGTAGAGAAAAGGGAGCAGAAATGTAAAAGTCACACCTCTCTATGAGCTTCCATAACTATTGTTATCTATATCTCTTAGGCTTGTTCATTCCCTGTCTGGAAGGGGCAGTCATAAAATTTTCATAGGTTTTCTCTATTGAAATAACTCAGTGAGACAGCCATAGCAGAAAGCTGGATTGTATATATTACAGTAGATATCTAAGGTAGATAAAGGCATAACTGACTCTTGGAGACCATTTGAAAATAATTTTTCCTGTTTGCTTTTACAGCTTCATATCAGAACAATAATCTTTTTAAGGACAAAGTTATTTTTGAAATATTGGTTGCCAGGACATGAAAAATGTCAAATTTTGTTTTGTAACAGAATCTGTAGTAGTGAAACACCTACTTTGTGACCACAGCATTTAAGCATATATATATATATATATATATAATTTTAACACTGAGAAATACTGAGTTGAACTTAAAAATGCTTACTTTTGCTCTTCTCCAATTGTTTATATGCCTCAAAGTTGTGGTAAACCTTTATAAAATATTTCATGCATTTACTTAAATAATTCTTAGACAAACTTAAGCAAGGCCTGTGTTAGGTGATCATTGGTAAATTTAGTTGTGGCAAGATGAAATGTTACTGCCTCCGTTATTTGTTACAAATTACAATCCTCATACATGGTTAGATGAATGGTAAGAGAGAATAATTTCGTGTATTAGCTTAAATAATTTATGAAGTTTAATTTGTGCAAAACCTTTTTTTTCCTTTTTTTCCTGTTATTCTAATAATAAATGAGTATAGAGGCATCCTTGCTTCTTAGTACTTTTCTAAAATATTTTCTAGACTGCCAGTATTGATGATGATAAACTCTGTAGCCTTTCCAAGTGTTCTATTTCTTATAGACACCTTTAAAAATCTGAGTTTATAAGGTTGAAATTAACACTGCGAGAGTTGTTCACATGCTGAATGATTCATCAGATAACTTTGATGTATAACTGCATACTGTTGGGTGTTGAAAATGCTTGAATAGTGTTCTTGAAGTTAACAAACATTGGTACTATATGGTTAAGTGATGTCCTGATGAAATGATGTGTTCTGCGACACTAAATACCACAGCTATCCTTGGTTATCTGTTGTTTACTGGCAGCTAATTGGTTCTAGGCACAAAGTATTCCATATGTTCTGTATTTGGAAGGGAAAAAAAAAAAAGGAAGAAGATTATTTAACATGGAAAATTAATCTCTTTGTTCAAAGACGTGGTTTTTTATATCAATGCTTCCATTCCTGCATTTGATAGTGATTTGATGTCAGACTGAGACAGAGACATACAGTTTCTTCCGTGATATACCCCCTTGGAGCTTGAGCAGGTACAGAACAAGGGACAATCCTGCAAGTAGCTTAAAATATAGGCATAGAAAATCAGAAAAAAAAAAAAAGCTGATAAAGATATCTTGCTTAAATAGCAAAAGTGCAGAGTTCAGAAACAGACACATGAGGGAGAGAAATGTTTCTTTATCTCATCCATTCAAATAATTCAAATCATTATGCAGAGGTCATGGACTTTTGAATTGGTGTGCATTGTGTACAATTATTTTTCATGTCAAATTTTCTAAATGTCTCAGTAATCTGTCTTCAGGGTTAGAATTGTATTGCTCACGCTCCATAAAATTTCAAAGTTGCAGCATGACATCTACCACTTCATGTTGCTGTGGTAATTATTGCTAATAAAGATTAACAATTATAATTACACTTACTTGATCTTCTTTTGTTGCCTGTGGTGGAGGGAACAGACCAGGAAAGATCACCCTTAGTACCCTAGAGCAAAAATACCTTCCATTGTTAGCACTCTCCCTGAAGAGTTCATTTTTCTTCTCTGTAATCAGTGCCATCTCTGTATACTAGGTGAAGAGCTTTGAGGTGAATTGACAGAACTACTGTTGGATTGGTAAACTTTCCAAACTTAAAAAAGTGTCCCTCTTGCAGGAGCTGTTACCTATTTGCAGGTGAAAACTTTTATTTTTTCAGTGCAGTATTCTTATTTTCAGATTTCCCACATAAAAGAAGGCTTGTCTCAAAATCAACGCACTAAAACCCAGTAAGAGTTACCTGTAACTCTTGGAAAATATCAGAGCAATACTAAATTGAAAAAAGGCATTGAGCTAATTTCCATATAAGCTAGGCCCTTTACACTGAAATCTAGTAGAGAGGAGGAGATTTCCATGGGGAATAGTGCTGAAGGTACCTGTTTCCATAGATGCAGCAACAAACCTAGTACTGCCAGATTTGTCATCAAAGGCTGGCATTAAGTTAAGATGGAGAAGCACAGGCAAACAGGAGACTAGGGAGATGGAAATCTTTTGTTCAGGAATCCTTCAAAGATGAAGAGTCTTTCAGGCAGCTGATTTATTCAACATCTTAGCTCTAACAGATTAACTTTATGTAACATCAGCTTGTTGGATGCAGCACGACAACTGATTTCATCTTATTCTTGAAAGATTATTTTTTTTCTCTCTACCAAAGTGAGTCAGTACCATCCAGGATACTGGAGGTAGAATATTTACTGTTCACCATAACGTTGTTTTACTGATATTGTGTTTTCACAAATAAAGGTTTTTCTTTCTGGCAGACTCAATCTTTGGAGAAATGTTGCCAGTTAAAAAGGATGCAAATTATGTATTTTCTCTCAGATTACTGGATGGAGTCTTAAATTACCTTGTTGCTGTGGTACTGAATGTTGTTGTTCCAGTGTGGGACTAAGGACACATAGACAAACGATGCAGCTCTTGATGTTAGTGATAACAGATGGTAAGGAAAAAAGGAATGTATGTTCTTTTCCCTTTGCATCTTGTCAGGAACACAAGGAAATCTAAAGCTGGTTTACTAAATCAATGATGTTACTCAAAAGAGCAGCTTCACATGCCAGAATGCATAGACACCCTATATGTGTCTTCATATTTCTGGAGTTACAGGGGGATCCCAACAGCCTGCTGTACTGGAAGCTGAAGTGAGCCTAACTGGGAATGGGTACCCCATTGTGACTGGCCCAGATGCTTCATGCACCCTTGGCATAGACTGACTCAGAAGAAGATATTTAAACAACCCAAAAGGGTACTGGTTGGCCTTTTGTATAACTGCTTTGGAGATGGAGGAAATTCAGCAGCTATTTATCCTGACTGGCGTCATGTAGGACCGTTCGGTTGTGGGATTGCTGAGGGCTGAAGAACAACAGATGCCAATCACTACAACAATGGTTCAGCAGCGGCAATATGGCACCAAGCATGATTCCCTGATTCCCAACCATAAACTGATTTGTCAACTGGAGAGCCAAGGAGTGATCAGCAAGACTCACTCACTGGCCTTATCTGGCCAGTGGAGACTAACAGTGGACTATCATGGCCTGAATGAAATCACACCACCACTGAGTGTTGCCATGCTGGACATGCTGGAACTCCAGTATGAACTGGAGTCAAAGGCAACCAAGTGGTACACCATGACTGACATTGATAATGCCTTATTCTCTATTTCTTTGGCAACAGAGTGTAGGTCACAGTTTCCTTTCACTGGGAGGGGTGTCCAGTACATCTGGAATTGACCTCCCACAGATGTGGAAGCACAGTCCTATAATTAGCCATGGACTGATCTAGACCGCACTGGAACAGGGTGCAGCTCCAGAACATCTACAGTACATTGATGACATCATTGTATAGGGCAACACAGCAGAAGTTGTTGTTGAGAAAGGGAAGGAAATAGTCAAAATCCTTCTGGAAGCCAGTTTTGCCATAAAACAAAATAAGGTCAAGGGACTTGCACGGGGGATCCAGTTTTTAGGAAAAATATCAAGATGGATGTCTTCAGATCTCAATGGATGTGATCAGTAAAATAACAACTACATTCTCACCAACCAGCTAAAAGGAAACACAAGCTTTCTTGGGCATTGTGGGTTTGTCGAGAGCGCACATTCCAAATCACAGTGTGATTGTAAGCCACCTTTATCAAGTGACCCAGAGAAGAATTATTTCAAATGGGGCCCTGAGCAGTGACAAGCTTTTGAACAGATCAAGCAGGAGATCATGCATGCAGTAGCCCTTGGACCAGTCCAGACAGGGCCAGAGGTAAAGAATGTGATCTACATTGCAGCTGGGGAGAATTGCCCTACCTGGAGTCTCTGGCAGAAAGATCCAGGGGAGACCTGACGTTGACCCCTAGGATTTTGGAGCTAGGGATACAGAGGATCTGAGGTCCACTACACTCCTATTCAAAAAGAAATACTGTCAGCTTATGAGGGAGTTTGATTCTCAGAAGTGGTTGGAACTGAAGCACACCTCCTCCTGGCACCCCAATTGCCAGTGCTGGGTTGGATATTCAAAGAAAGGGTCTTTTCTAGACATCATGCAACAGATACTACATGGAATAAGTGCATCTCATTGATTATGTAGTGAGTTTGAGTAGGAAACCCCACGCACCCAGGAATCTTGGAAGTGATTGTGGACTGGCCAGAAGACAAAGATTTTGGAGGAGGTGGTGGTGTGTGCTGAAGAGGCCACATTGTTCAATAAATTACCAGAAAGTAAGAAGTAACATGCTCTGTTTATTGATGGGCCCTGTCATATTGTGGGAAAGCACAATATGTTTCGGAGGTGGAAAGCTGCTGTGTGGAGCCCCCTGCAAAAAATTGCAGAAACTGCTAAAGGAGAGGTTGAATTGAGTCAGTTGGCGGAGGTCAAAGCCATCCAACTGGCTTTAGACGTTGTTGAATGAGACAAATGGCTAGTACTTTATCTCTACACTGACTCGTGGATGGTGGCAAATGCCCTGTGGGAGTGGCTACAGCAATGGAAGCAGAGCAACTGGCAGTACAGAGGCAAATGCATCTGGACTGCTGCATTGTGGCAAGATATTGCTGCCCATCAAGAGAACCTGTTTGTCAAAGTGCATCATGTAGATGCCTATGATGTACCTAAAAGTTGAGTCGGTTTGAAGAACATTGAAACAAAAAACAGGTGAACCAAGCTGCCAAGACCAAAGAGGTTCAGGTGGATCTGGACTGGCAACTTATATAGGAACTGTTTATAGTTTGGTGGGCCCATGACACCTCAGGCCATCAAAGAAGAGATGCAATATACAGATGAGCTTATGATCAAGAGGTGGCCTTGACTATGGATACTATTGCACAGGTTATTCATGAATATTAAATATGTGCTGCAATCAAACAAGCCAAGAGGTTAAAGCTTCTTTGGTATGGGGGGTGATGGCTGAAATATAAATAAGGTCAGGCCTGGCAGGCTGACTATATCACACTCCCCAAAACCCACCAGCGCAAGTGCCATGTGCTGGTGGAAACAGTCACCGGCTGGCTGGAAACATATCCTGTGCCCCATGCCACTTCCTGAAATACTATCCTGGGTCTTCAAAAGCAAGTCCTGTGGTGACATGACACCCCAGAAATAATTGAAACAGACAATGGGACTCATTTCCAAAACAGCCTCATAGGCATTTGGCCCAAAGAGCACAGCATTGAGTGGGTGCACCACACCCCCTACCATGCACCTGCCTCTGGGAAGATAGAATGATGCAATAAACTGTTAAAGACTACACTGAAAGAAATGAGGGGTGGAACATTCAAACATTGGGTTACACATTCAGCAAAAGTCAACACTAGAGATCTGCCAATCTTGCTGGACCTGTCCAGCCAAAACTTTCATGTACTGTGGAAGGGGATAAAGTCCCTGTAGTGCACAATAATGAGATGTTGGGAAAAACAGTCTGGGTTATTCTGGGTCTTTCCTGCCTTGGGTAAAGTCCAGCTCATTCGTGGGATTGCTTTTGCTCAAGGACCTGGGTGCACTTGGGGGGGAATGCAAGAAGATGGGGATGTACCTCAAGGGGATTTGATTCTGGGTGAAAACAGCCAAGGAAGTAAATTGCATTATGAGCATTATTATTGTTTATAACCCATGTTTTGAGTTGTGTGTTATAGGAATTACTATAGCAGAAACCACCTGAACCAATGGTGGACAAGCCTTACAAGAAGCAGTGCAAGTGCAGTGGTGACCTGACCTGAGTTGGCTTTGGTGCCCAATGATCCCATGCAACACATTACGTCTTTTGTTCTGAATTACCACCATAACATATGGAACCCAAAGTCACGGACTAAATTAACTCAATATTTTATTGACATTTTATAAAGATGGTCCATAGAATAAGGGAATGATATCTGTGTATTATATCAAAGGATAAGAAGGGGGAAGTGGTTCATGAGAATTTACTGAATAATGTGGGATGTGAGTATGACATATATGGTATGAAAAAAGGGGTGGGGAATTTGCTGGGTTTGGTTGGGATGCAGTTCATTTTCCTCACAGTAGCTAGTATGAGGCTATGTTTTGGATTTGTGCTGACAAGAATATTGCAAACATACTAATGATTTTAAGTGTTGCTTAGCAATGTTTCTATCAAGCCAAGGACATTTTCAGTTTCTCATACTGCACCTGTTCTCTGCACCTGTGAGTAGACACATCCATGACAGCTGACCCAAACTGACTAAAGGGATATGTCATGCCATAAGGTGTTATGTTCAGTATATAAGCTAAGTGGAGTTGGCTGTGGGGGATTGCTGCTCAGAGACAGGCTATTAATTGCCAGCTGGTGAGCAATTGTTGACTTTTACATCGCTTGTTTTGCACATTCCTTTATCAGTAATATTATTATTATTTCCTCTCCCGTTGTTGTGCTATTAATCTCTTTTTATCTCAACCCACAAGGTTTTTTGTCTGACTATCTTCCTTATCCCACCTTGGGGTGGGGAGGGCAGCAAGTGGCTGTGTGGTGTTTAGTTGACAGCTGGAGCTAAACCATGACACACTGCCACTTAGAACACTTTTTAAACACTGAACACAAATTTAGAGAGATCTTTCTTTCTCTTTATCCTGTGTTCTGTGCTAACTTGTTAAACTGTATTCCAGAACTTTCATGTGTCCATGACACTCTTCTGATATAACTTGGGGAATTTAGGATAAGGAAGTTCCAATTTTTTTAAGTGAAGGTTTCTTTTTTTTTTTTTTTTTTTTTACGATTTCTTTTAAATATCTTGAAAAAGGTAAATATTTTTCCCTAGTACCCTAGATAATAACCAAAACTGTAAAGCAGAAGTAAAAACAAAAAATAAATCCAAAAGCATGAAAAAAATTTTTTGTTAATTTTAATAATTTCTTCTAAAATAGGAGTTTCAGGAGGTGAGACTGATGGTAAAGCACCTTACCAACAGTTTTCTACATGGCGATGTTTTATGAACAACACTGATGATACCAAGCCATATTGTATTTTCTGGTTCCAAGCCATATGAACTGAGTGACAGTAATAATGCTTGGTTTTACTTGTTTTGTTGTCTTCCTTAATTAAAAGTATTTATAGTATTTTGTTTGTGCTGTTTTAAGGACAAACATTCCTTCTTATGAGACTGCCCTCTAGTGACAGTTTTACTACCGATTTTGAATTATTTTAATATTTCTCAGCCTAAACAGAAAAAAAAAAAAAAATTCATCTGGCTTTGTAGACAGGAGGATTTGCTCTAAAATCCTTCTGGAGATAAATATGCAAATAGTTTGATTCATCTGAAAAGGAACTCTATGTACCTCACCTCTGTGGTCCACTAGTCTGAAAGTTGCATGCCATCTGACATAAGATCTACCTTGTATTTTGATTTAGGAAAATGGAAAAAGAAAAAAAGCTGTACTAAAAAATTGGGACTTAAAAGTTGAAATGCCCTTTATAGGACATAAAATTCTGTTTCTTGAAAGAGAATTGTGTGCATTGCAGCTGAAGTAGAGCTTAAAGTAAAAGCTGAAATATAGCTTGTTATCTTATTGAGCTGAATGTTACCTTGTGATTGTGTGAACTCATTGCTTCAAATAGAGGATTAAGGAAGAAATACCTGGAAAACAAGCAAATACAACTTTATCTACTTGTTCCTTTAAAACATTTTTTTCTTTCTGCCGTGTCTCTGAATACACAGAATATAAGGAAAAAATTTTAGTTATTGTTATCTAAAGGAAGACTGTGAGCAGAGGATTATGGGAGCAAAAGTATACAAAATAGAGAAAATATATACTAAAAATCAGAAAAAGGACCTGCATTAAAAGGCTGAAGCAATTAAACTAGAAAGGGAAGAAACCTACCTAAGCACTCTGAAGTTCTGTACGTATCAAACAGGCAAAAGGCACACTATTATCGTAGCAGAAACATAATCTTTTTCATTTTTCTTTCCAGCAATGTACCTCCCAAATCCTTTTTCTCTAGTTTAGGGTCAATATCCACTTTCTATTTCCAGCTTTAAGAACAAGCCAAAGGGGTTCAGCATACTTGTATTTGTAGATTTTATTTATTTATTTGTATTGTACTTCATGTTTTCTATGTAAAATGGTTAATCCTTCTGATTTCTAATTCAGAAATCTAAAAGCACAAAAAGATGTATCAATCTGTCTTCAGAATGAGAAAATAAAAATTGCTTTTTTAATGTATATCAGGAAAATACAGGTCCAGCTTTTGAAAATGGCAAAAACCAAGGAGAAATTAAGCAGTTGCTCTGGAGGCTTCTGTTTATGGTATACTTTGAGTAGGTCATGATGAAAATTAACAATTATATATCTGATACATTTCAGTTTTATGCTTGCTTTTTTAAAGACAATTATAATTTTTATTGTTTTGGTGCTCAGGAATACATAAAGCTAGAGGGAAGAAATATTTATAATTATGGTTATAGTTATTTAGATCATATAAGCTGTACCAGGTCCACACTACAAAAAGCTGTTAAAAACCTTTCTTCTTCAGTTCTATGCAAAATTTATGTGAAACTGTTCACTGTTAGCCTACATTCTTCGTAAAGGAATACAGCTTCCTCTGAAAAATCAGGGATTTACAGCATATCACGTTGAAGAAGATAGCATAGTTTAAAAAAAAAAAAAAAGAAACCACCAATGCATGGAATTGAAATACCTGAAATTGAAGTATCTGAATTATTTAGTTAGGTCCAGATGGTGCTTTGTGTATCTGTGAAGCCTATGCTCATAAGCCTACTTGATTTTTCCTTTATAACCAACGAAGATAAGTAGATGCAGAGTTTCCTTCTGAAAGCCATTCAAGTCCTCTTAGAGCTGAATTTCTAAGTAACCTACTTTTCTTTACTGACAAAACAGCATCTTCAAAATGGCTTAACTCATAAAGTACAAACTTTCAGTGGTTAGAATGGCATGGGTGAAAGTCAACTCTTTTCCTAGCTGGTTTGCTGTGCAATTTTTCTCAAGGCCAGATCCCTCAGTGGCCTAGGTGAAACGGGGCTTACTCCAGGGTGAGTTTTAGTTCAGATTGTGAGTAGATTTTTGAAGTAAATCTCGTAGACATACCTGGTTACATTAATATATTGTCAACATTCTTCTCAGCACAAATCCAAAACACAGCCTCATACTAGCTACTGTGAAGAAAACTAACTCTATTTCAGTCAAAACCAGCACAAACATGAATTGTTGAAATGTGAGACTTGGTTAGTAGTCTACTGCATAAACAACGTCCAGTGCTCAAAAATACTCACATTACTATTGATCTAATGAACAAAAGTGAACTATTGGGATCAAACTCGAGCTCATATTCATTCAGTGGTTTTGATTTTCTATTACTGAATAGATAACACACAAAGCATAAATTGGTCAAGTTGAATAAATAGTTTGAAAAGTAATGTATTCAAAATAAATAATAGATTGCTTTACAGATAGTTGTGTTAACTTAGGAAACATTTTGACTTGCATAGTATCCCACACCCTTCATACAGCGTATGAACAGAAGAGTGAAAGATTTTTCAGCCAGTTTAACCAAGTATCTTAGGACATACTCAGTGTAGATTTTACTGTAGCACTCTTTTACGTTTTAATTTTACTTCTAAGGTATAATGGCAGCAAGGTCGATTGCATTTACCGTTCATGCACTGTATTATTAGGCATCGTACTGCTATGTGTATTTTGCATTCCATGATGCAGACTTCTCAGACACTAAGAATGATTAGGCACCCAATAAAGAGTTCACCCATGCATGTCTGTTATTGCCTGGTTCCATTCCCTAAGTATTTTATCTATGCTTTCCTAGCCCCCACTTCAATTTCAACTTGAAGCACTGCAGGTAGTGCATATACTTCCCTTAAGCCAGCACCTACTTCTCAGTTAATTTAAGAAATTGTAGTTGTATGTATGACAAACATAACAATTTTGTTTTCCTTAATTTCAGCTTCCCATCATTATTCTAACAGCTGATAAAGGCAGATGGAATTTCTTTCATAATATAGTTGTGAATATGATATTCACCTATCAACTTACACTGTGAATGACAAAATGCTCTATACACACTTACTGATTCATCCTTTAGAGAGAGGTGAGAGGGGAGATTTTTCCTCTGTGGCCACTTTCTTGCTGTACACATTTAACACAGTTTGGAAAGATACTTATCACTTGGTCATGGCAGATATGAGTGTGTTGAGGAATCAGAACCACTGGATAATGGATGAGCTTCTTGACTATTTCTTCCTTTGTTTAATCTTCTTATGCCCTGAATTTCATCATCATAATCAAACCAAGCTACTGTTTATTTCACTGCTAATGAAACTTCCCATTGTCAGACTGACAGCCCAAGGAGCTGAACTTCCTCCTTGATTAACCACAGCAGTAGTAGTTTAACACCACTTCCTTGCACTGAATTAAGAAGATAAGAATATAGTTCAGTCTCTGTGTTTAAAGAGATAACTCATTTTACAAAAAGTGGTGATGACTATTGTAGTAATTATAACAATGAAGGACAATATCACACTAACGAAGGATGTCCTAGTATTTCTCAAAGGCAGAGCTAAAAAGTTTATGTCTGACTTTCTGACATGCCATTGTTGACTGGGACAGCACATAAACATATCTGGAATTTATCTAAACCATAGTGAAATACATGTGCTTTTACTTCATTTTTAACTTAAGAGATGCAACTTAATAACTTACACATTGCTCAAGAAAACTGAAGTAACAAGACAAGGCATTCCTAAAAAAATGGTGGTCCCTAAACTGAGATACTTTCACCTGACTCTGGTTCTCAGCCACCCCAGCACAAAGGGCTATAGTTTGTCAGGCAGGCAGGGGGATGTCACCCCCTCCTAGAGGGGCTATTCCCAGAGCTGAAGCTGGCACAGGGGAGGCAGCAGCCACTGGGTTAAACCAGTGACACCCAGTTCAGGCCCAGTGGGGCTGAGCCTCTGCACTGCCAGATCAGTGCACAGCTGAGGGCCTTACACAAGCAGTGACAAAAAAAATAGAATCACAGAACCATAGAATGGTTTGGGCTGGAAGGCACCTTTAATGATCATCTAGTCCAACTCCCCTGCCATGGAGCATAGATCTTTCACTAGATCAGGTTGCTCAAAGCTCTGTTCAACCTGACCTTGAACACTTCCAATGATGAGACATCCACAACTTCCCTGGGCAACCTGTTGCAGTGTCTTACCACCCTTGCCATAAAAGCTTTCTTTCTTGTGTCCAGTCTGAATCTTCCATCTTCCAGTTTAAAACCATTGTCCCTTGTCCTGTCACTACAGGCCCCAGTAAAGTCTCTCTCTGTCTTTTATACAAGCTCCCTTTAATTATTGAAAGGCTGTAATAAGGTGTCCCCAGAACCTTCTCCCAGCTGAGTAACCCCAACTATCTCAGCCTTTCTCCGTAGGCATTTTCATGACCATCCTCTGTATTCACCCTAACATGTCTATGTCTTTCTTGTACTGGGAACCCCAGAGCTGGACACGGTACTCCAGGTGGGGTCCTGTGAGAGTATAGCAGAGGGGTAGAATCATCACCACTGTCCTCACTTCCTTTTTATGCAGCAGGACATGATTGCCTTTCAGGGTTCTAAGTGCACATTGCCAGCTCATATCCATTTTTTTTTCATCCACCAATATCCCCAGGCCTTTGGATGCCTTTGGAGTTTTGCGGTGTGTGTTGGTGAATAGCACTCCAAATTCAAAGCTGTGCATGTATTGAAAGCAAGCTCTCATTTTACTACTTCAGATGGTCCAATAGCCTCTAGCTTACAAGGAATAAATTTGTCACTGAGCACTGCAGCTTTTCAGGCTGTTAGTTGATTTGATTGAATGCACCAGACAACATAAACTTACTGTAGAATGGGCCATTATTGCATCTACTGTATAGCTAACAGGCTGACCTAAACTTCACTGAACATCCTGCCATTTCTCATCAAGATCCTGTCAAATAAAGAGCAGGTGGGCACAGTGTATCTGAGGTTTCAGTTTTAAGATTCCTGTTGCTTTGACTGAACCACTAAGGACAACGGTTCTGCTTTATTTAGAATACTGCATGTTTTGTCTGTAGAAATAACTATATTTGTGGCAAAGGCAAGTGCTATGATTGAAATTTTCTGAAAACTTGATACAAAATACAAGAGGTCTGAAAAGATCAAGTTGTTTTATTTTTCTGCTGTAAGACCTCTAAAAGCAAAAACTGGTGACTTGTTCTGCTCTGGTATTACTGCTTTTGTCAAGCTTTGGCATTTTATCAGAGCTTCTAGATGAGCTAGGTTGGAATGAGCCCACCAATAGGCTTTTCTAATTAATAAAGTCACATTACAACTGTTAAGATTCAGAGTAGATTGCAGTTCTGGATGGCATGCTGAAAAAATGGCTTTGGCAAGGGACAGCTCTTGCTGATGTGTGTAAGAAACTGATAGGATTGAAAAAGATGGAGACACACTTTCTAGTGGTGTCCAGTGACAGTAGAAGAGGAAGTGGCCAAACACTGAAATACAAGAAATTCCATTTTAATGTTAAGAAAATTCTTTATTTAATGTGAGGGTGGTCCTGGAACAGGGTGCCTAGAGAGGTTGTGAGGTCTGTGGAATCTCCATCTTTGGAAATGCTCAAAACCAGACTGAACACAGGCATGAAAAACATGCTCTAGTTGACCCTGTTTTAAGCAGTTGGGGTCTAGGTCAGCTTTAGACACTTTTTCCAACATCAGCCATTTAGGGATTCTTAAGACTCTTCCCTGTTCCTTCATTCCTTAAAACCTATAAGGTATAACGTAAGGCAGGCAAGACCAATATATTTCACTGCAATGTGAGAAATAAAAGGAGTTTTCTAGCAGGTGAGAACAAAATAATGTAATACTTAACTTGTCTTATAGAGATAGAGGAACTTATTAATGTTAGTTTTGCTGGGTACCGTTAAGGACCACAGCATGTAATTTTTAACTGTGACTTTAATTTTTAAACAGGAATTTAACAGATATAATTTATATTGTATATTGTCATTACCCTCTCCTCTTATTTGTATCTGTATTTAAAGTTCTTAAATCTATGGAGAAATGTAAAGAAAGTCAAGAGATAATACTTATGAAAGCTGAAGGTTGTTTACACATCACAATCAAAACATTGTGTGAGGTATACATTTTTAAAATTAATAATTTAAAGAAAAGTATCATGCATGATTTGATTTCATAATATCAATGGAAATATTTGGATTTGGTTGTTTTAAAGAAAATATTTATATAGATAGAAAAGATGGAGGAAGGGAAATCAGTTAAAATTAAGAAGTTTATATCACGCTAAATCTGCTGTTTCTCTCATTACATGTGCTAGTATATGCTTCCCTCTGAAGATGTTATAAATTAATCTATTGTTTAAAGGAAACTGTTATTATGTAAAATTAAAATACCATTTCAACATCCTGTGAGAGTATTTTCAGAAAAATATAACATTTTTGGCTTTTATTTTCACCAAAAGTTTTTCTCACAACTGATCGTATAGAACAAAGAGTGGAATACAACAATTCTTGGTGTTTCTGATGGGTTATCTTCTTATTGCTCCTTGTAAAATTTACCAAAAAAAGTATGCAATTAAGGTACGAAAAAATAAGATGCCATTTGCTTAATTTTGTAATAGAAGTCAAATATTTTCATAGTCTGGAAATATATTACATGCTTTATTTAGGGATTTGCTGCGTTTTAATTTTTGTAATTTTGTAACTTTTTCATAAATGCCAAAGTTCTTGTAAGAAAGGCCTTGTAAAGAAATTAGCTCCAGAAATTACAACTATGTGTGAATAAAGATAGCAATTTTTTGGAGACAAAGTGTAAAAGACATTTGCCAGTTTATTTTCTTTTGGAGCTTAGCACATTTCCAGCATTGTTTCTTTCATTTTATGTGTTAGTGATGATAAAATTGTTTCAGATGTCCAGATTAACTTATATTTTAGTCTTTTATTTTTATACATATTTATTTTTTGTAAATTTTAGACTAAGTATATGTCTTTTAGATTTACACTGTCTTAAAGAGATTTTTATTAATATATGTGATTAACATGATAGTTTTTATATATATGACACTTATATATATCATTTTTTAGATTGCTTTTATAAAACTTGGCATTATTTAAACAGCAAATATTGGCAAATAAGTTCAAGAAACTTTATGTAATTTCTAAATAATTTAGGAATAAACACGAGGTTTCAAATACAAAACATTTGCCATATTTACAGTTTTCTCTTTAGAAGGTACATGAAAACTTTAACTGCATTTTGCCAGCACTATTAGAAATTTTAATGTGAGTTTACAAGTTGTTTAAAGAACAGAAGGAACTTGAGCAATGGCTATCTTATCTTATGTAGTCTCATAAAAGCATGTCTTATGTCTTTTTTTTTTTTTTTTTCTTGAGTATCCTAGAAATCATCTTGGTTTTTCTACTGTAGTGAATGAAATTATCATTTTGAGGCAGACTGTTTGGGTTTTTGCCTTTTGATCAGATATTTTAGAGAATATAAACTATAATAGCTTGATTTATAATACACAGTTTAAAAACTCTAGTCTATATTCTGTATTTTTAATAGTCCTCACATCTCCTTACCTTGTTTAAGTAACAGTTCTGATTAAGAAAATAATATTGTCCTGACTCTTAAAACTGGGCCTTAAGATAGACAGTTCTATGTATAATACAGATAAGGTTACAATAAAACTATGTTATTAATTGTCTCCTTTGCATTAACATTGACCTTTGCATCTCAGCTGGTAGCTGGCGCTAAGCTAGGTTAGCATTGGCTAGTTGTGTAGCGTAGATAATTGCTGTGTTTCAGTGATCTCTACCTGACATAATGTTCCCTGTGGCCATACAGAATAGTTTTGATAACTCAAAGGCAGTTATGAGAGTCATTCGGGAAAAGAAGGGAATGGAACATGTTTTATGCCTGCTCCTCTGCACCTCAGTTACACCCATAACAGTTGGACCAATTAAGAATGAACCACATTCTCCTACCACTAAGTGAAAGGCTCTACATTTAATGAGCTTTCCAAGCTACAAATGGAACATTGACAGGGTACTACATACCACTTTGTAGTAGTTCATTGGTAGTAATTTATTCAGAACTTCATAAATGAAGTCAAGAAAAAAATTAACAGCTGTAAAACTATTAATAGCTAAAATACTTGTTCTTATCTATTGGGACTGAGTGTTCTACCATGTCCGGTGTCAGTGATTTGGAGATACTTAATTTGTAATGAGGCTTGTACTTTTATACATTGACTACTTAGGAGAAAATTGAAGTGCTGTGCAGTGGGTGCACTGTTGTTCAGTGGGGATGGATCTCAGATATCAAATTGATGCTATTGTGTATAATAAAAGCAGATATGTTTGTTGTGCATAAACACAGAGTAACTAAACATACTTATTTGTAACCATATTTCCAAAAATGTGGTTTGGGTGCTGTAACTGATAAATGAGTCCTGAAATGTGATTTTTGTCATAGTTACTTTAAGAATGCATTAATATTTTTCATAGTTAGAACTATTTTTCTCCCCATGGAAAACATACAGTAACCTGAGTTTTGAAACCTTATTGCTAAATATTCAGGACTTTCAAATTATAAAGATTCTTAGTAGTATCCCTTTCATTTCATGTGACATGCAAATTATACCCCACAAATCAATCACATGGAACACCATTAAAACTTCCAGAGAAAACACTGTTTCTAAGGGGCCAAGTTTGCCTTTTGTATGACAAGCAATACCCATGCCTTATAGACTAGAGCTACCTAATTGATTCTCCATTAAATGACCTATGTATTATTTAAGAACAATTCCTTTAATCAAATTACAACTATCAAGCTACATTTGAATGATTTAATGCCACAATTCGGTATCAATGAAAACAGCTAAGAGCTGGAAGAGTTAATCTTTTGTATTGTCTATTGACATGGAAAATAGTTGCAAATACGTGTTGAATGTAATTCTATCTTCAGTGAAAGTAACAAGAATGTATAACTTTTAAGGCAGATAAAGCCTTCTTTTATTTCCATATAATGAGGATACTTTTCTGAAAACTCTGAAATCATTACAAAATTTTTCTTTGAATTTTTAGAACTTTATCATCATATTCATTTTGCAAATAAAATCACATATTTATCTAATCCATGCAAAAAAATCTTCACCATCAAATTGGTCTCAATTTTCTCTTCTATGTTGTCAATATCAGGTCTTCACAAGAGCATACAGGAGAAAGAATATCATAAAAAGAGTATTCTACAACTTATTTTGGCTTTGATCTCCAACCTTCTTTCTTAAAAGTGTACTGAATGCCACCTGGTACATTTCATACCAAACACTGAGTCGTTTCACACATAAGAAAAGATGTCTTTCTAATCCTAAATCTTAAAGAAACTTACCTTCCTCATTTGATAATTTGTGGTGTGGTTTCAACTTACAGAAGATCCACAGATGATCCTGTCAACATTAACTAAAGCAGGTGGTTCTCCAAGTGGACAAATCCTGGGATTTAGAATAAGTAATTTTGGTTTTGCTTAAATAAATTGTGGGGGAAGAAGCTGAATATAACTGTTATTCATAGTACAGTCTGACAAAACTGGCAGAAAAAAGCTATGCACAGAAGAAGATTCTTGATCATTTGTTTGGGGGGGGGGGGGGGGGGGGTTTGTTTTGTTTTGTTTTTTGTTTTGGGGTTTTTTTTAATAGATATAGTTGGAACTGATTTGGCTAAGTTGATTTTCATTATTCCACCACATCAACTGTTTTTTTTTTGTTGTTGTTTGGTTGGTTGGCTGGGTTTCTTTCAGATGCACATGTACAACAGGATGGACAGGACCAGACTGCAGTGAAGATATCAATGAATGTGATTCCGAACCATGCTTAAATGGAGCCACCTGTTATGAATCTGCTAAGCAGGGCCAGTTTGCATGCATTTGTCCTCCATTTTATACTGGTGACTTTTGCCATCAACGTTTCAGTCCCTGTGAGCTGTCTTATAATCCCTGCATAAACAATTCAACATGCTTGGCACAAGATGATGGAAATCCAATGTGCATTTGCAAAACAGGTGAGAACTGGTATAGTTAATCTTTTTTGTTGTCTGCTGTGCTGTAGAAAAGTTGCAAATATGTGTTGAATTTAATGCTATCATCTTCAGTGAATGTAACAACGTATGCCTTTCAAAGCACATAAAATCTTCATGAATTACAGTAAGTTTATCAGTTATGTTAAAAGGCTGGCAAAATAGATGTTGGTTTTCCTACTATTAATTTCGTATATCACAACTCTCATTTACACCTATGTCTGTTTAGATTCCAGCACTCAGAATTACAATTTATGAGACAATTCTTAACAACAATATGGAGATAATGATGCACCTGGCCAGCAGAGCTGACAGACTAAGTTGACAAAACAGACAGGCAGAAATAGACAAAATATATGCAAATTCTTAAAAGTACAAAAATTGGAGCAAGTTGGAAATGGTTCCTCTTCCCGCTGAGCTGCCAGAAAGGCCTGACACATCAGGGGAGTAATCTTCCTCTGCCTAATGGCTAAAGCGGATTGCTTCTCTGTATGCAATACAAGCAAAATCACAACAGGTGCTGACAGCTTTCCTGGGCCATGGCTTAAAAGACACAATCTCTCCCACAATGTACAAGAACTGCTAAGATGGAATAGAACAATGTTTTAACTGTGCAGAACATCACTACGCAGTTCTGCATAGGAACTGAAGAATACATTAATTAATTAAAACTGCAGTGAAAATTTAAGTAGGGAAAGTACAATTACTGAATTTGGAATTTAGCAGAATTTTGAAGTCATCACTTTTATATCTATAAATGGTAAAGGTGTAGGGGTGTCCTAGGGATCACGGATAGCAAATATATTATTTGCAGTGTTACACCACAATAGTATTACTCATTGATTACTGAGCTGCAAAGATGTGGAGATAATATATAGAAGTCTGCAGTATTTATAGCTTGGGTTCTTTACTATTAAGGTAAAAGGATATTAAACTTTTAAAAAAAATTTGATCTCTACAACTGTGTGCTGATCTATTCATGTTTGCAGGAATGTTGTAGGGTGGGCAATAGAGGAAGTTTCCCAAGAAGTGTCCAGAAAACACCTCTTCTTAGATATTTTGCCAGAAATGAATAAGCACGGTTTTGATCAAGGCATTGGGAGGAGATAGCTTTTTGAGCTATTACGTATATACTCAGCATTGAATCCTGCCATTAATTTTTCCTGAAATATTACATACTAAATGCAAACAAAACAGAGGAGGAAAGAACATCTTAGAGCAAATAATAGAAAGTTTTATTGCTTTTCTGTTCTTAAAGAATTGCATTCTTGGAATGAATGCAATAATATAAATGAAAATTTAGTGTAACTGAACAGAAAGGTAGGAAACATGAATATAGAATAGAAACATAGAATATAAATAATGTTGAAATATTTGTAGCTGAGCTTGGGTAACTGCTCATAAATTCCTCAGAAGGTCTACATGCACAAGATCCAAAGAGCAATTCAAGTGCATACATAAGTAAACTAGAGCGTCAATGAACTAGTGGATAATTAGACCATGCTGTTCTAGATAATGCCAAACGCAAAAGCGTTCTTTTCATCAAGGCAACACAAAGGGAAAATGGGACAATGGTGTTCCAAGAAAGAAAAAATTACTTTGAAAATAGATTCAAAATTAAGGAAAACTATGAGGGATCATGCAATTACAGGGTGCAAGATGAGTTGTCTGGCTAGGACTGTTGAAAAACAACAGGTCTTCTTAATGATGAAATGGGAGACAAAAGGTTAACAGTTATCACTGAGAAATGTGAAATTTGGGGAAATATAATTATATAAATATTACAGAGAATTACCAAGACAAAAAAAAAAAAAAAAAAATTGCCAACATAAACCATTGGCCAGAAAACGTGTAGTATTTTCTAATAAAAAAAATTTTAACAGCAATTCATTTTTATGTGAGAATTATTAATAGATATATCTGAGAGCTAAAGCAAAGCAAGGTTAGTAAGAATGGCAGATATAACATGGCTGACATAATGACAGGAAGTGGAGGACAAGGTTGTTGAATTCAGAGGGATTTTACAATTCCTGCTGCTCATAATAGAATATAGAAATTAATCTCTTACTTTAATATTAGATGTAGACCTTCTTTCATTAGTCCAACTACTATCCACAGCTCAGGATGCTTATGCAGTCTCCATATTACAATAGAAACAATATTCTGCTTAACTTCAGTTTTGTGATGTGAAAGTTATCAGGAAATATATATGTAAATACATTATATGTCATGTATATATACAAAGAGAGTGTGTTCATACCAAAGCTTTATTTACGCCACTGAAAAACATGGGTTATCCAGCCATTTGTGTTATTTCTTAGCATTTTAATGAGTTAGGAAACTCAGAAGGGAAATTAAATCAATAATATAATGTATTTATTATTGAAACAAATACACCAGAAAACTGGATTAATCTGACCAGATATCTACAGTATTACACTGATGAGGTATATGTATAGGTATACACAGTATACATTGAGGAGGTCCCCCTGTACTCTATTTACCGGCAATGAAGAGAAAGAGGCAGTTTTCTGAGGTAATTAATTTCACCCAAAAGCAGACCTACAAAGTTAAACAGCTAATGCTATAGAAATATTTATGTCACATTACTGACTGTATAGACAGCTTAGGGCAATTTGTTCAGATGGCAGAGGGGCTGAATTCTTTATCAGTTGCCTGTTGTCTGGATTATTTCTGTAGAGATCTATACGGTTCTGGGAAGCACACAGTTTGAGAGATGAGTAAACATGAGAATGGAGAGCAGCGATTTGTGTCATTATAGCACACAGGGAGTCAAAAGTTTTGTCATGTTATTTGTGTTTGTTGTATTTTTGAACATATAAAGCTAGCAGCTGAGAAGATGTAAAACTGGTTTATGCAAGAGATTTATGCATGGGTCATAAGGTTGCAACCACAAGTTTTATGGTGTAGGGAAATTGTCTTGTAGGGAAAGGTGTCAGTGAGATCTAAGGAGAGTAATGTTTCATCTCTAAGGAAAAACAGTAACTATGATTTGTACCAGAATTGGCCACCCTATTTTATCTTTATCCTCCAAGTACCCATTCGAAAAGCAAGACTTTATGGTTACTTTCTTGATGCTTCAAGGTAATTTCCAAAGTCCCTATTTTAAACAATTCTTCCCAGAACTTTCTTACCCCTCTGATCAGACTACTGTCAATACCTCTTTCCTATGACACCTTCTTTTTTAATATCCTTTGTCCTAGTATTGTGGTTTAACCCCAGACAGCAACTAAGCACCACACAGCTGCTCACTCACTCCCCCATGGTGGGATGGGGGAGAGAATTGAAAAGGTAAAAGTGAGAAAACTCCTGAGTTGAGATAAAGACAGTTTAATAGGTAAAGCAAAAGCTGTGCACACAAGCAGAGCAAATAAGGAATTCATTCACCACTTCCCATTGGCAGGAAGGTGTTCAGCCATCTCCAGGAAAGCAGGGTTCAATCATGAGTAACAGTTACTTGGGAAGACAAAGGCCACCACCCTTTGAACATCCTCTCTCTTTCTTCTTCTTCCCCCAGCTTTATATTGCACAGCATGATGTCATAGGGTATGGAATATTCCTTTGGCCAGCCGGGGTCAGCTGTCCCAGATATGTACCCTCCCAATCTCTTATGCACCCTAGCCTAAGAGCTGGCGTGATAGTGTGAGGAGCAGAAAAGGCCTTAACTGTGTGTGACTACTGCTCAGCAGTAACGAAAACATCTCTGTGTTATCAACTGTTTACAACACAAATCCCAAACATAGACCCATACTAGCTACTATGAAGAAAATTAACTCTATCCCAGCCAAAGCCAGCACACATTACTTGTTAATGATAATTTTTATTTGATCTATAGCATCTTATATCCAGAAGTTTGAACTAAGACAAAATATTTTTCTGTGCATGTCTGAAGTAAGACTAAGTGAAAGTTATCATAAAGCACAAAATTTATAATATAAAGCAGAACCAATAAGCAAATGCTAGAGAACAGAAATTATATAAATTGGAGATTGCTGTTGTCAGATCTCTGAGCCCTTCAGTGCAGTTTCTTTTCCAGACACTTGCATATATAATTTACCAAAGGAAATCCCTTTTTACTGTGTCCAACATTTTATACACCTTTTAATATGTGTACCTACCTGTGTTACACTGAATAACCTAAATACCTATACTATTGATAATGGGGCTATTGTGATATCTCTGCTGCTTGAAACATTGGTTCATCAATGGTTCACAGTAAAGGGACAAATATAATCCATGATACTGTGCTGATGAGTAAAACAGTAGAGAGCTTATACAGAAGGAATCCTGTTAGTCCTCTGTGTTACCTACAGAGGTAAATTCCGTAGTATTTGTCTGCAATGGAATAATGGGATGAAAATGACCATAACTGTAACAGCAGATGTGTAGCTTCTACATTCTGCATATTTCTGCACTTTGCACTCACAGCAGTCCCATGAACATAGACATTTTCTCCTATTCCAGAGAAACAGAAGGAAAAATGGGATCTGTCCCATCTTAAGTAACAGCATTTAACATTTCACCCATTGACAGCAAAGCTACCACAAAATGTTGGAATTTCTGTCAAATAAAATGAACACATCATTCTGCCTGCACATAAACTGAAAGCAAATTTGAGCATACTGTCACACCCACCAGTGCTAATGCTGAGTGTGAGAAAACTAGGTCTTGAAATTAGATGAGCGGCTTTTGTGATGTTGTCCAGAGAACACAGATATTTTTAAACCTCACTTTCATGCCACCTGACCTGTTAAAGATATAAAAATAAATATTAAAAATTGTATATATTAAAAACTACAAATAAAAGTAAATTGTCTAACACAATTTTCAATTATATTTCATCTCCGTTAATTTCTGAATGCCTTGAAATTGCAGGCTGTAACTATAAAACATGTAAACATTTCTGAGACACCTTTCACTTTAAATGAAGTTTTACATGAAGTGGTGTCTCCCTATGATTTAAAAAAAAAAATGTGGATATGCAGTAATACCAATGAGATTGTGTGTCTATCTTGTTTCTTTAACGTGACAGGAAAAATACTGTAAAATGTTTGACAAATAAAAAACATCTGTTTGTTTGTCAGACTTTATAATGGCATTTGTCTAGCCTTTATATTGGCCACCTGATAACAACCCGTCACTTGTTTCTTTAATAGAAAATTGGGAATTTTGAGCAGGTATATAATGGAACTCTATATTCACAAGTGACAATATGTGCGACTTGCTCTTCCCCATTGATTACATGCATCCTTTCATACAGAAGTTCAGAATGGTTTGAACTCCGTTCAGCAAACTTAGTTTTTCCACATAAAACGTACTAAGGTAAAAAAAAAAAGAATTTTTAATGTGTCACTTGGGTTTGAGATGTGGAAAATCTACTTTGTAGAGTATGTGGCTGGAGAGTTACAACAAATCATTTACATGTGAAATTGATTTACAGTTTGGATCTTAAGTTTGACTGATTCGCAGTAACAAACACAAGGAATTGCATTTAAATGTGCATATTACTTTCCTACACGTAGTACTAAATATTACTATAGTAACAATACATTACAGCACCTTCCATATTTTCAGGCTTTCAAGTAACATACCATTTTACAAAATAGCTTGCTTAAATTAAAAATATTTGTGTTTTGTAAATCAAATTAATTATAAAATATAAATTAAAATTGAGAATTATTTTTTTGTTGGCTGTATTATATGAATGCTTTTCTGCTTTTTGCTTTATTGGAAATCTATTTGCAACTGAAAAATTTTCGTTTTTGTGTTGTATTTCTGACATGCTAAAGATTTTGAGTCAATTTCCCTGACTGTCTTTTTTTCTTTCCTCTTGCAGCACGTGAAATAATTTGGAAACATGTCCACATTATTGTAAAAATTGCATCCATATATTAATTTTGGTTTAAATATCCCAGATTGCAGCTGCATGACAACTATTGTAGCTTATACAAAATAACATGATGTATTATATTACCCTTTCAATTTTGCTTGCCTAGCATGTAAAATGCAAGTCTGTGCATGCTAGACTCATGAGGTATCTCATAGCTTCAAAAAACTCTTTGTAAATGAACTACGAAGGTGATTCTTTCTTTAAACCTGTTCCACTTAGGAATGAGCAATTTAAATATTCTTTTGGATCTGAAAGTAGTATGACTACTATCTGTTCTATTCATAAAATAAATATTTCAGAAGTCTTTTAATCCTAACATAGTAGTATGCATTTTGAGGTTTGACCTATCCTGTTTGTACAAGGGATGTGCACAATGTTACACTTCGTTTCCATAATTTACTCTGAGAACATGTATCAGGAGTGAATTAAAACTGGATTATTAGCATATGTTTTATCAAAACATCCTTTGTAAAAGCTTCATAAATTATGAATATAGTAGAGAACAGACATGGAGATATTATGAATGAAATAAAGTTAAATAACACTGCTAATATTTTCAGGACCTTTTAAACATATTTGAGTGTTAACTGGTTTAGTGGAAAGCAAAACCTTTTTTTTTAAATTTTCCATTGAAGTTGCTAGCAAGGTTAAAAATTTCTTAGAAATATCACTGCATGAGTTCCAAAGTTTTCATTGTGGATTAAAAAAAAATCTAAATAGTTATATGTAATTTTTAACAGTATATGTCATTAAGAAAAAAATATAGAATTTTAAATTAAAAAAAGGCTGAGCTAATTTATGTGAGTTAAAAAGGACAATATTCAATAATAAATTGAACACAGGTCACATTTCTTAATGTAATAGTAAAATTTTGTGATGAAAATGGTATTTTTCTCAATTTGTAGGGATAATAGATGAAGTAGTATGTCTGCTGTATGTTTACTTATTTTATGTCTGTTCAAGGTAGCTATATTTTTCTATGAGCTGGAATAGTGTTTACTACTGCAATGAAAAATGTGTCTAAATGGTGCTTTACGTATTCACTTCAGTACTATTTACTTCAAAAATACTATAAAACTTCCATAACTAAGTGGGGACAACAGACAGAAGCAGTATGATGGATGCCCTCCATTTCCCTTTTTATGTGTTTTAATCTGACAACTGTGGTTTAGGTGTTAGGTTTTTTTAAAGATTCTTGCTCAAATGTTATATATGGTCACAAAAGAGTAAGAAGCTATTCCATCTAAGTTCTGTGTTTTCTTCAGTTTTACTTTGTTGGCTTCACACCCTTTTCTGATTACCTTATAAAATTAAAACCTGTCCGTATGCCTGTTAGTTATTTATAATATTACATAGGATTTTTTTCTCTTTCAGTATACTACTTTTCAGCCAATCCCCATTTACCCTGCCCATTGACACAGCCTTCTACTCTGTAACAAAACTTCATTTATAAAATATCAAACATTACAAATAAATGAGAAGTCACAGATGAGGATGTTGGGTACAAAGGGTCCTGTGGTCTCTCATACTTGCTATGTCTTCCAGTTTCTTAATCAAATCAGAGTTAGAGAAACATGTTATCATCTTTTCTGCTTTTGTTCAGTGGCATTGGGCTGGCGTGTGTCAAAAGAGCAATTCCTGATTGCTTTGTGTGAGTCAGTGACTGCTGTCTACTTGATGTAACCAGGTCTAGTAAAGAACATTGAACTTGCATGCCACAGAAGAAATTATAGTCCTTTTGCCTTTCTTTTTTCCTTAATCAAACTTCAGGCAAATATAGATGAAGGCTCAAGTTGCAGTATTCAGATGCAGATTAAACACACCTAGAGATAACAGAAGAATTTGGATTGCTCACTCTGGTCTGGCCTATGTACAAATAATAAACTAAAGCTTTCAGAATATAACAATCCAGAATACAACAGGCTGCCCAGGGAAGTGGTTGAGTCACCATCCCTGGAGTTGTTCAAGGAAAGTGTAGACATGGGTGCTTGAGGACATGGTCTGGCAGGTATGGTAGTGTTGGGTTGATGGTTGGACTGGATGATCTTATAGGTCTTTTCCAAACTTAGTGATTCTGTAACAAGGTCGCCTGTGCTGGTGGAGCTACTTCAAAGTAATACACTGGGACACAACATTTTTGTTCCCTATCATGGAAATTCTTTAATAAAGGTTTTGTGAAACATCATGCAAATAGGAAATAAATGAGGGTATCACTTCATACTCAAGATATTTCTGGGGAAAAAAAAAACAAAACAAAACCAACATAATTCAAGTATTGGTGACTATAATTGAAGGATTAATTTGAGATACATTCCAGGCTTTATTTTTTACTTTTGCAGCAGACACTGCTGTGAAACCTTCAGCAAATATTCAGGAATCATTTAAGTCAGGTCTAGCCAGGAAAGCTGTACAGAAAAAATCCTGATAAGAAGAAAATACCAACTGCTTTGAGGTGTGTTGATGTTTAGCTCATACACTGAACTGTCAAGCAAAGGTTTCTCTCTTGAGCTTTCCCTACAACTCTGACCAAGCCAGTTAACTTTTCCAGTAACAATTTTATCTAGACAAAAATAACCCATGCTATTCTGTGATCCTTCATGATTTCCCTGCTTTCATGAAGTACTTTGAAAGCCACAAGTACATAATATAACAATGTCATTAACACCCTTATTTCAATATCTAAAAAAGTACTGATAATTTTACTTGTTGCCTTAATAGAGAATCCAGTGAAATCATCATCATATTTATATTAATATACACTGAATTGCAGTGCCTGTTTTTAAAGGGGTTTTTTTAATTTAATTTTGATATCTAAACGGTATTCAAAAGCACTTTTGTGAACACCGTAAATACTCTTCAGTCAGTCTGCTACCAAGGGTCATTTGCATTAGTCACTACAGTGCAAATAGTTTCTTCATTGTAATGGATTAATTACTACATCAGTTAAAACATATATTCAATTTGTGCAAAATTGAACTAAGCACCTATAGTTTATCCACTCTGTAACATTTTAACACCACTGTGTATTCAATAGAACACTTATCTGTGAACTTGTTAAGAAGTAGTATGCTGTATAAGAGCAAAAGTAGTATTCTTATACTACTGAAAAATCTCTTATTTCTCTTCAGCACGTATTCTGGGGTGTTAACATAGGTAAATGTAATATATTATGCAAGTAATGTACTGTTCAGATAAGATCTTGGTCACATTTTCTTCATTTAAATGGCAATAAATGTTTTTTTCTCATCTACTAACTGCTTTATTCAAAGCAGTTAGTAAATAACTTCCATTATACTCTGTAATATATTAACTATTGGATTAGATTTTAGCTTCTGATATGGTCTCCCACTCCCCAAGAAAGCCTTTTCAGTCCTTTAAAATATATTTCCCCAGTTTATTGAGCCAGGTGCTCCATCCAATTGTGGTTTTTATGGTTCATTAAAGTATGTTAACACTTCTTATACTCTGGAAATGAATTTGTTGAAGCTAAGGAACAAAAATAGGAGAAAGTTTTTTTAGGATTGTATTTATTTGCTGCCCCTGATTTTAGTCAGGGTGCAGTGAGTGCTGGCTGCTCTAGAACTGAAGGTTAAGCCAGGAGTCTTATCAAGGCTGCCAGGACAGGGACCTCACTCAAGGATCCTGTCTGACAGTATCTGAATGAGCCAAGCAGAACAGGGCAAATGATAGTGTCTAGGATCAGCACAGTATGCCAGATTGTCAGTCACAGCTACAGGGAATGAGGCAGGTCCAAGGTCAAGACAGGGAGCTAGTCTGAATGCCAAAGTCAGCATCCAGATAAACAGGTACATGTCTAGGCATGAATATGGCTGGCTGCAGGTCAGTGTTTCAGGCCCAGCCCTCAACCCAGAGGCAGGCTGCTCCTTCACTCTTTCAACCATGGAATGTGGAGGGAAATTACAAGAAACAATTCTTGGCCTGAGGCAAGGACAGGGACACTCACTTGTTTTGGTCACAGGCAAAACAGACAAGACTTGGGGAGGAAAAATCCATTAAATAAGTTACCAATCAAATCAGAGTAAGACAATGAGAGAATATACAAATCATATCTTAAAAACCTTCCCCCACCCCATTTCTTCCTGGGCTACCTTCTCTTTCTCTGAGAGGCACAGTGAGGTGGGGATGGGGGTTTCCCAGTCATTTCACCACAAGTTGTCTCTGCTGTTCCTTCCTCAGGGGAGAGAACTCCTCACACTCTTCCCTTTCTCACTCCCACGGGAGACAGTCCTCAATGACTGCTCCAGCACAAGCTGATCAGAGCAACAGGCTCTTCAAGCATAGTGGCCTGCTCCAGCATGGGGTCCTCCCCAGGCTGCAGGTGGGCCTCAGCTCCCCCAAGACCCTCCATGGCTGCAGGGACACAGCCTACCCTCTCACCACGGGCTGCAGCGGCACCTCTGCTCCATCATTTCCTCCCCACCTTTCTGCACTGAATTTTGGTGTCTGCTTGCTGTCTCTCTCATATTTCAGTTCTCCCTCCACTGTTTGTACTGTTACTTGTTTTTGTGTTTTCCCCTCTTCAATTCATTAATTCACAGAGGTGCTGACTGGCTCAGCTACAGCCAGAGGTGGGTCTGATTTGGAGCCAGGGGAGTTTTTTCTGGAAGCTTCTCACAAGAGCCATCCCTGTGGCCCTTCCCCCGCTACCAAAACCTCCCACCACAGAATGTGCCCCACAATTATGTAGTAGAATTCACTCATTCACAGTTAATATAACCTGTGTTTCAGGATTTGAAGGTACTTATTGTGAAGTTAACAGTGACGAGTGCATCTCCCATCCGTGCCAGAATGAAGGTCTCTGTGTGGACGGGGTTAACCATTACAGGTGAGGAAAATTATTTGAATGACAGACGTTCAGTATAGAATCACAGAATGGTTTAGGTTGGAAGGGTCCTTAAAGTTCACCTAGTGCCGACTCCCCCACCATGGGCAAGGACACCCTCCATTAGACCAGGTCTCTCAAAGTGTAATCCAGACAGGCCTTGAACAATTCCAGGGATGGGGCATCCACAACTTCTCTGGGCAACCTCTTCCAGTACCTCACCACCTCCACAGTGAAGAATTTCTTCCTTCGATCCAATCTAAATCTACCTGCTTTCAGTTTAAACCCATTACCCCTTGTCCTGTCACTACAAGCCCTTGTAAAACGTCCCCCTCCAGCTTCCTTGTAGGCCCCCTTCAGGTACTGGAAGGCTGCAATAAGGTCTTCCTAGAGCCTTCTCTTCTCTAGGCTGATGAAGTCCAATTCTCTCAGCTTCTCTTCATAGGAGAGATGCTCCAGCCCTCTGATCATCATCCATGTATGATATATGGATATTTATCATCTAGCTCTTCTTTTGGTACTTCACCTGTTTTATGTTTGCTGTCCTTCAGTGATGTAATATGACTTTTTTTTTATGATGCATTTGACACATTACACTGTTACATTACACTTAAAATGTTCTTCTGGGCAAAAAGACATACACATACACCACACATGTGGACCCAACAATCTATTGTAGCAATAATGAAAATCTTGACAATCCATCACATAAAAAAGAGTTCTTATTAGTCCCATTAGAAAAATACAAATAGCTTACACTGAAATTAATGATTGAAGAAAAATTTCATGAACCTTGTAGTTGTAATTGTTTTGTAAGAAATATTGAAACTATCTAGCTCTTATCTCTGTTACGATTATCTTCACAATGTCTAAGCTCCTTGATCCGTGGCTTCAATCTTCCTTAAGAACGTCTGGTAATGATACTGCAAGTCACTAGCATCTGGAAGTCTTTGCCAGAAGTGTGATGTTTGCAGTGTAGGTTTTCTCATCTTCAGTCTGAGGCCCGCATGGAGCTATTTTTGTATGTTTCCTTATCACTATATATTTCCTCTGCACTGTTTACCAGCTTGAAAGCAGCCCTGAGGAAAAGGACCTGGGGGTAACAGTGGACAAAAAACTGGACATGAGCCGGCAGCATGTGCTGGCAGCCCGGAAAGCCAACCGTATACTGGGCTGTATCAGGAGAAGCGTGGCCAGTGGGTCGAGGGAGATGATTCTCCTCCTCTACTCTCCTCTCGTGAGACCCCACCTGCAGTACTGCATCCAGCTCTGGGGCCCCAAAATCAGAAGGATATCGACTGGTTGGAGTGAGTCCAGAGGAAGGCCACAAAGATGACCAGAGGGCTGGAGCACCTCTCCTATGAAGAAATGCTGAGAGAATTTGGCTTGTTCAGGCTGGAGAAGAGAAGGCTCCGGGGAGACCTTATAGCACCTTCCAGCACCTGAAGGTGGCCTACAAGAAAGCTGGGTGGGGACTTATTACAAGGTCCTGTAGTGGTAGAACAAGGGGTAATGGGTTTAAACTGAAAGTGGGTAGATTTAGATTAGATATCAAGAAGAAATTCTTCCTGGAGAGGGTGGTGAGGCACTGGAACAGGTTGCCCAAAGCAGCTGTGGATGCCCCATCCCTGGGATTGTTCAAGGCCAGGCTGGATGAGGCTTTGAGCAACCTGGTCTAGTGGAGGGTGTCCCTGTACATGGCAAGGAGGTTGGAATTAGGTGAACTTTAATATCCCCTCCAACCTATACCATTTTATGATTCCCCAGCTCACAGAGACAGAACATATAGTTTGTAACACCATGACTCTGCCAGTGTGTTGCACCCTCATCAGGCAGCAGTCAAACGTCTCCAGGGCCAGTGTTAAAACAGATCAGCTCAAGACACATGCTGAGCCCTTGCACAGTGGGGTAAGCACAAGTGGGCTGCATTCACTGTAGTTAGGAAGCTTGTTAAAGTACAGCATTTTATTATAATCAGAAAAAAACCCAAACAATATTGGAACCACCAAATTCATACCTATCAATCAATTTCCAGAATCTTTTTATTAAACTAAAAAGTAACATAGTGACATCCTTTTTCTAGGTGCTCCTGCCAACACGGCTTTACTGGGACACTGTGTGAAGTGGAGATAAATGAATGCTTATCAAGACCCTGTAAAAACAATGGGACTTGCCTGGATCTTATAAACAGGTTAGTTACTACTAAATGCAAAGCAATTCTCCAGTTTCCTTGTGTATAAAGTCTACTTGCTGCCTTGCGTTTTGGAAGAGACCTTATTCATCTGACAAGGATTCTGTATTACGCAGTAGGCAAATGCTACTGATCAGCTATAGGTTTTTTATAGGACCCAAGAGGAAAATAAAATGGAAACTGTTTTCAGTACAACTTGTTCTTTTCCTCCTTCCCTGTTTGTTTGTGTGTGGGGTTTTTTTGTTTTTTTTTTTTTTTCTCTAGAGTGAGAGTGAAATAAAGAAAACCAATCTTCAGTTAGACCAGTACCTCTCTTTTCAGCTTCCAACAGTGATCTTTTCTAATGTAAATGTTTACTGAAAGTGTAAGCAAAGGAAAAAAATTGTGTTTTTTACACAACATCCTACAGCTATTCAAAGACCTGTGTCACAACAAAATTAAGCCTTAAATAATTCCTCATACTTTCAGCTAAAGTGATTGTGCACAAGTTTTCTACTAATTTAAAAGAATAAGTTTCTCATTTCCATATTTCTGAAGCAAGCAAAGTCTGTTAATCATTTTAACATGGATGATGATTAGGGACACCAGCTTGCCATCAGGACATACACATAGCTTCAGAATTTTGGAATAGATGATGTTGTTTACTTCTGTTGACTTACCCTATTTTCCTTTTTCTGAAGCTTCATCTGTAGCTGCACACCAGGATACTATGGGTCTCTGTGTGAGATGGATGTAAATGAGTGCGAGACTTTGCCTTGCTTGCATGGAGGACGCTGTATCAACAGGCTTGGAGGCTATCAGTGCTTCTGTCCCCCTGGATTAACAGGTATGGTCTGCTCTTTTCCACAGTGGAGATGGCTACTTCACAAGTTTTGCATGTTTCTAATTTTATAGCAATGGCCTCCACTAAATCACAGAGGAGTGCACAGGATCATTTGTTTATTGGAGGATAAACCAATATTAAATCAAATAGAACTTTGATCCAATTCTTGCCAAGCAGTTCAAGATGTTATTTACATTAAGATTTGCTTTATGATTTCTTTAGTCACCCACACATTCAGCTGAAACATTAAAAGAGAGATTGTATAGTGCAAAGAAAGTTAATGTTTTCTGAATTCAGCCAATAAAAATATTACCATAGATACAGAGTAAATTTTACAAACATAATAAAATGGTACCTTTTCGTTTGAAATTGCACAGAACCATAGTAACTTTGACTTCTATTGGACTGATGCTGTTGCCTTTAGTGTTAATCTTTATATTTTTACAGAACTAAAGACAAAATATTCATTGGTTACACATGTAGTAAAATTTCTTTAAAATTATGTCAGTTTATTTAAATGTTTGTCATGGTTTAGGCCCACTGACAACCAAAGACCACAGGGCTGCTCGCTCATGCCTCCCCTGGTGGAATGGGGAGAAGAAACTATAAGGAAAATCTCATGGATTAACACAAGGACAGGGAGAGATCATGCACCCAATATAGTCATGGGAAAAAAGATTCAGCTTGGGGAAGAAAAATAAAAGTAGTTATCAATCAAATCAGGTTAGGACTATAAGAAACAAAATGAAACAGATCTTAAAAAAGCCTTCTCTCCACCCCTCCCTTCTTTCCAGGATTGGCTCTGCTCCCAATTTCTCTACCTTCCCCCTCAGTGGCACAGGGGGCAGGGCATAGGCGTTACCCCAGTCACTTCACCACACACTGTCTCTGCCACCCCTTCTCCTCAGGGGGCAGGAACTCTTCCCCTGCTCACTCCCATGGGAAACAGTCCTCCACAAACCTCCCTGGCACAAGTCCTTCTTAAAGAGCTGCAGTTTTCTCCTCTAACTGCTCTGGCATGGGTCCCTTTCATAGACATGCCTCCCTTCAGGAGCAGATTGCTCCAGTGCAGGCTGACCCGAGTCACAGGCTTCTTCGAGTGCAGATGCCTGCTCTGGCATGGGGCCCTTCCCGGGCTGCAGGGGGGCTCTGGTCCCCTGTGACCCTCCATGGCTGCAGGGGCACAGCCTGCCCTCTCACCATGGGCTGACAGGGAACCTCTGCTCTAGTCCACCTCCTCCCTGCCTTTCTACACTGACTTTTGGTGTCTGCCTAGTTGTCTCTTACATCCCACTACTCTCTTCACACTGTTTTTCTTCTGGTTCTCTTTGTGTTTTCCCCTCATAGATATGTTAATCAGAGGTGCTAGTTGCCACAGTTGCAATTCACATCCACTGTACTGGAAGAAATTTAATTTCTCCATAGAACAAAGAACAAGTAAAATTTGGGAATATCTATACACCTGTATATCCTTCTTCCATCCACCACAAGCTTTAGTTCCCACACCACTTGTGGAAGTGTTCTTTAAAATTATCCTTGACAGTTCAGCAAAATTGGAAAAATCTTATTCTCTTGCCTAAAAACTTAAAAGCCCCTCCACCCACCCCCAACCCCACCAATATTTTCTTCATAAGGGCTGTGTTCTGTATAGTAATTCTCGGATATCACAGAAACTTTGGTTCATTCAGAAGGGTTGCTACAGATTTGTAATTTTAACTAATAGATGTTAAAACAGTTGTCTTCACCTTTATGTATATGTTTCTTTAAGAATTCCCAGTTATATTCATAAAAGACAAGACAACTTTACCTGAAGGGCTTATGAGACTAATTTGCAAAGGAACAAGCAATCTGCAGGTGTGCTTTCCTTTTATGATTCTTCATTACTGAGTAAGCAGTTTGACCGGGGTTGTTTTTTCCTAACACATTTGACCAACAAGGATAGGATTTGGGGTTTTTCCAAAGGGGGAGAGGGAAGGAGGTTTTTTCCTAATCAGCTGTAGTAGTTGTTTACTATTACAAATATATATTTACAACTTCTTGTAATAGTAAACAAGAACAGTCATTAACTATTTTGTGATAGTTATTTACTAACAAGGATGGTGTAACATCCATTTATCAAACACAGAAGTATTACTCAAAAATTAGTGATACATTGCCTGTCACTTCCTTATAACCTGTGATTTCCACCCTTCCTCTTAAAGTAACACTGTTTGGACATCCACTATGCAATGAACCAGATTAAGTCTGAAGGAATAATTGATCAAGTAATAACTGTTTGATATAGCAGTTGAACTAACAGTTTAAAAAGAAGTTTCAGTGTTAGCAGACCCAGAAGAGGAAAAAAGTAATTTGATATCAAAATAAGGTCTTTTAGGAGCAAGAAATTGCTTTACTGGATTGCAAAACAAAAAGACCATGTGCCAAATGCGTTTCCCTGGCAAATATACAGAATTGTAAACTAGTTCTCTGATATTCTGAAGTTTTAAAAACTCTCTAGCAATTATAATTCAAATACTCAATAGCTGATTCTTCATATTTCAAACAAAAAAAATTTGTTCAATTATGTTACCTATACTATAGAAAAAGTAATTATACCATTTGAGAACACCAAGCTTGGGAATTCTAAGTAGTGAACGAAAGTCATAAAGGTATTTTCCAACCAAAACAATGGGTCTAACCATCAACCTAGCACTGCCAAGTCTACCCTAAACCATGTCACTAAGCACCTCATTAATTCATCTCTTAAATACCTCCAGGGAGGGTGACTCCACCACTTCCTGGGCAGTCTGTTCCAATGCCTCACCAACCTTTCCATGAAGAAGTTCTTCCTAATATCCAGACTGAATGACCACTAATTGAGACCCCACCTGCAATACTGTGTCCAGCTGTGGAGCTCTCAACCTAAGAAGGATATCCACCATTTGGAGTGAGTCCAGAGAAGGGCTACAAATATGATCAGAGGGCTGAAGCATCTCTCCTATAAAGAAAGGCTGAGAGAATTAGGCTTCTTCAGCCTGGAGAAGAGAAGGCTTGGAACTAGATGATCTTTAAGGTTCCTTCCAACTCAAACCATTCTGTAATTCTATGAACCTCCCCTGGCACAACTTGAGACCATTTCCTCTCATCCTATTACTTGTAACTTGGGAGAAGAGACCAACACCCACCTCTCTGCAACCTCCTTTGTTGCAGTTGTAGGGTGATAAGGTTTCCCCTGAGAATCCCTTTCTCCAGGCTAAACAACCCCAGTTCCCTCAGCTGCTCCTCACAGGACTCCAGACTTTGTTGCCCTTCTCTGTGCATACTCCAGCACCGTCTTGTAAGTGAAGGGCCCAAAACTGAACACAGTGTTTGAGGTGCCTGTGCTGAGTACGAGGGGCAGTCACTGCCCTCTCCTGGCCACACTGTTCCTGATGCAGGCCAGGATGCTGTTAGCCTTCTTGGCCACCTAGGCACACTGCTGGCTCATATTCAGCCAGGTGTCAAGCAACACCCCCAGGTCATTTTCCACCATGCAGCTTTCCAGCCACTCTTGCCCAAGCTTGTAGCATTGCATGGGCTTGTTGGGACCCAAATGCAGGAACAAGCACTTGGTCTTATTGAACCTCATACTGTTGGCCCCAGCCCATCTATCCAGCCTGTCCAGATCCCTTTGTAGAGCCTTCCTGCCCTCTAGTAGATCAACGCTGCCTGTGTCACCTGCACAAATACTTTTAAGCTACCAAATATTATTACTTAAGGTACTGAATTTATAACAATATAACACAAATAATTTGTCTCTTTCAAGGAAGTTGGAAGGAACCTTAAAGATCATCTAGTTCCAACCCCCTGCCATGGGCAGGGACACCTGCCACTAGACCAGGTTACTCAAAGCCTCATCCAACCTGGCCTTGCAGACAGCCAGGGAAGGTGTATCCACAACTTCTTTGGGCAACCTGTTCCAGTGCCTCATCACCCTCTCTGTGAAGAATTTCTTCCTGAAGAAAAATATCCAACCTAAATCTCCCCGCTTTCGGTTGAAACCCATTATCCCTTGTCCTTTCACTACAGACCCTTGTAAAAAGTCCCCCTCCAGCTTTCTTGTAGGCCCCTTCAGGTATTGGAAGGCTGCAATAAGGTCTCCCTGGAGCCTTCTCTTCTCCAGGCTGAAGAAGCTTAATTCTCTCAGCCTTTCTTCATAGGAGAGGTGCTCCACCCCTCTGATCAACTTCGTGACCCTCCCTCCAGACTCATTCTAACCAGTCTATGTCCTTCTTATGTTCAGGGCTCCACAGCTGGACACAGTATTCCAGGTGGGATCTCACGAGAGCAGGAGTAGAGCAGGAGAATCACCTCCCTTGACCTGCTGGGCACACTTCTCCTGATACAGCCCAGGATACGATGGGCTTTCCGGGCTTCCAGTGCACACTGCTGGCTCATGTTCATCTATCAGTACCCCCAAGTCCTTCTCCTCAGGGCTGCTTTCTATCCATTCTCCACCCAGCCTGTACTTGTAGTTGTGATTGCCCCAATCCAGGTGCAGGACCTTGCACTTGGCCTTGTTGAACTTCATGAGGTTGGCAGAGGCCCAACTCTCCAGCTTGTCAAGGTCCCTCTGGATGGCATCCCTTCCCTCCAGTGTGTCAACCACACCACACAGCTTGGTGTCATCAGTAAACTTGCTGAGGGTGCACTTGATCCCATCATCCATTTCACTGACAAAGATGTTAAAGAGTACTAATTCCAACACCGACCTCTGAGGTACACCGCTCATTACTGGTCTCCACTCGGACATTGAGTCATTGACCATAACTCCAAGTGCGACCATCCAGCCAGTTCCTTATCCAACAAGTGGTCCCTCTGTCAAATCCATGTCTCTCCAGTTTAGAGACAAGGATGTCATGTGGGACAGTATCAAAGGATTTGCATAAGTCCACGTAAAGTACATCCCTTACCCTATCCACCAAGCTCATAACCCCATTGCAGAAGGCCACCAAATTTGTCAGGCATGATCTGCCCTTGGTGAAGCCATGTTGGCTGTCACCAATCACCTCCTCATTCTCCATGTGCCTCAGCATGATTTCCAAGAGGATCTGACCATGATCTTGCCAGGCACAGAGCTGCGACTGACTGGCCTGTAGTTCCCCAGATCCTCCTTTTTTTCAAGACTGGGGTTATGTTTCCCCTTTTCCAGTCAGTGGGAACTTCATCAGACCACCACAACATTTCAAGTATTACAGATAGAGGTTTCACAACCTCATCTGCCAGTTCTTTCAGGATCTGCAGATGTATTCCATCAGGTCCCATGGACTTGTGTACCTTCAGGTTCCTCAGATGTTCCAGAGCCTGATCCTCATTGACCATGGGTGGCTCTCCATTCTCTCAGTCCCTGCCCTTGCTTTCCATGACTCAGGGTGTATGGCCTGTGCCCTTGCCAGTGAAAGCTGAGGCAAATAAAAAAAAAAAAACCAAACAACGCATTGAGTACTTCAGCCTTCTCCATATCCTGGGAAAGCAGCTCTTGTGTTTCCTTCTGCAGAGGGCCCATATTTTCCCTGATCTTCTTTTTATCCTCTATGTACTTACAGAAGCCCTTCTTGCTGGCCTTGATGTCCCTGGACAGGTTTAATTCTGTCAGGGCTTTGGCTTTTCTAACCTCATCTCTGACTTCTCAGACAACTTCCTGTAATCCTCCCAAGTTACCTGTCCTTGCTTCCACCCACTGTAGGCTCTTTTTTTTTTTGTTTCACTTTGTCCAGGAGTTGCTTGTTCATCTACACAGGCCTCCAGGCACTTTTACCTGACTTCCTCTTCATTGGGATGCATCGCTGCTGAGCTTGGAGAAGGTCCTTGAATACTTGCCAGCTTTTTTGGGCCTCTCTTCCCACCAGGGCTTCCTCCCAAGGACCCTTGCCAATTGGTTCCCTGAAAGGCTAAAATCTTCTCTCCAGAAGTCCAGCGTAGCAAACTTGCTGCACAAGCTCCTTGCCTCCTTAAGGATCTCAAAAACCACCATTTTGTGGTCGCTGCAGCCAAGGCTGCCCTTGAGCTTCCCATTCCTCACCAGCCCCTCCCTGTTGGTGAGAACAAAGTCCAGCATGGCATCCCTCCTCATTGGATCTTCTATCACTTGGAGAAGGAAGTTGTCATCAGTGCATTCCTGGAACCTTCTGGCTTGTTTGTGCCCTGCTGTGCTGTCCCTCCACAGATACCAGGGTGGTTGAAGTCCCCCATGAGGGCCAGGGTTTGTGAATGTAAGGCTGTTGCTATCTGCTTCTAGAGGGCCTCACCCACTCACTCATCCTGGCCAGGTTGCCTGTAGCAAACTCCTACTACTGTATCCCCTCTTCTTGCAGCCCTCCCCCCCACCTTTAATCCTGACCCATGCACTCTCCACCAGCTCCTCATCCATCCCCAGGTGGAGTTCTGCACACTCCAGCTGGTCTCTGACATAGAGGGTAACATCACCCCACATGTTCCCTGCCTGTCCTTCCTAAAGAGCCTGTAACCTTCCATTCTGACACCCCAGTCATAGGAGCCGTCCCACCACATCTTCACAATGCCAACGAGGCCATAGACCCTAGTGCATGCGCACACCTCTAACTCCTCTTGTTTATTCCTCTTGCTCTGTGTGTTCACATAAATGCGTTTAAGATGGGCCCATGATGAAGTTGGCTTGCAGCCTGGAGCATCTAGAATTCCCTTGTGTTGCTTGCCAGGTGATCTCCTGGTGACCAGAGATTCTTCTTCAGGCTCTGGGCATCTATTGATGAGAGATGGCAGTCTTTAGACACTGATGTCTGCTTTGCAAGTTCTAAAATTTTGGAAGCTAGTGTATCACTTAAAATTTTAAGTTTTTCATAAATTTCTTTTTCATTTATTTTACATGTTTCATGACTTTGTTTCATTATTAATAGCTGTTTAACAAAACTACATTATCTTTTAATAGTTAATAAATAATTGTTATTTTTATCTCAGCACTGCTAGGATAAAATTCACTAGATTGCAGTTCAGGTATACTCTTACAAAAAGTGATCACAGTTCAGAAGACAAACACACACATGTATCCTTTCTGTCCAGGTATGAATCACGGTAACTATGGTCTTACACCCCAAGTAACACTAATAAACCCTGGTTAAAGTCCTTACCCCAGACATTTTGGGAAATATAAAGAAGCAATCTGGGCTTCAATACACTTTTTTCCTGGCCCAAAATGAGAAATACAGTGACTTAATAAAGCAGTGCTATATTAGCAAGAGAAGAAAAGTAACAAAAAAGGATAATACTAAACAATCAACTAATCTTTTTCAAAAGTTCAGAAATTAATATCTCAGCTCCTTTCCTCTGGTTTTTGTTTTGGGAAAATACCTTCTAGAGAAGACTGCATCCCGTCTTCTACAGTAGCCTTCTGCATATAGTTTAGTCATCCTCAGTCACACTGGCCAGCAAGACCACATTGAAGGTGCAGGTGTCCCAGTGACACAAACATTTTATCCCCGCTTGGTCTTTTTATATTTTTTTTTTCAATTGCTTTGGCTGGCCAGTGTTGCTCCATGAAACAACATTTCTCAGTTGCACTAGGTACTCTTGATAATCCAGGATCTAGTTATTCTAGCTGTATCAGCTGCTGGTGGTTTTACTTGTATCCTGTATATATACAGTTACTAAACAGCAAATCATCCTTGTTGCCCAAAAGAATCTTGTAAACAGACCTGTCTTATTTCTTCATATCTATGACTTTGACATAAAGTTAGACTGTCTCATTAATTTCACTACAAAATTCTGTGAACTCTTTAATTTCTCAGTCTAATAATCCTTGTTCCATACATCATATCTTCAAATGATAGAGAAAGTCTGGCCTGGCTTATAAATCTAACTGTGAAAAAACCCCAGTAGAATAGTTCTTTACTCAAGATCACAGTTGTTACTGCTTACTGTTTGTACATTGGTGGCACCTGAGTGTTAGATATAACAACATAGAATGAAAGATACCTCCTGAGTCACTGAATCTAAAACGTATTTGCTCTAAATGGTCAGCCATTTGTTGGATGAGTGATGAATGTTAATAGCTGTAACAAACTGCTGGATTTGTACTATAAATGATAGAGAGAAATAAGCAACTCTAAACATTATGCTTTGAAATGTACCAAATATGAAATGAAATGTACACAGCAGATAGATCTTTTAATTAAGAAAAGATCATGCTTACACAGTTACCTTTTAGCACTAAGATGTCCTTTTAAATATGTGTTACACAAGGACTGTTTTTCTCTAGGATTCCAGAATCCTTTAGTTTTGTGTTACAATAAATACCAAAACGTGCTCATAATCTAAGGAAACAAAAGGCTATGTGAGATTTAGTTTTGGCTTGATAGGTTACTAAACCTTTGTTAGAGAATCCGAAGATACAGTGCAAACAAGTGGAACTATTATTAAATGCAATATAATGAAAAATTTAAGGTTAAAAGAAAAATAAGGAAATATAATCCATGAGTATAGATGTATCTTCAATATCACAAACAAATGTGATGTTGCATTCTGAAGATGTATCAGTACACAGTTAGGTAAAGAATAAACCAAGAAATAAAAAGAACACATATATATTCCAGAGTTATACATTAAAAAAGAATTTGTTAATTAACACTTATATAACTTTCTCCTCAGCTGTGCAACATAACGTCTTAAACGGAGTAAGTAAAAATGATGTATTATGAACACTTACCCAGAAGGTTGTTTTCATGATTGAGGTGTTAATCATTTCTTCTTTATAAATCTTGCCATCTGAACAACCTTACATCAAAGCATAATCCAGATGATTCAGACATGCCTCAAGTGAAATATTTTTCATGTACATGAAAAAGTTATTTTCTATGCAGGTATAAACCATAAATGTCTGGGTCAATGTCTGTTGTAAAAAGCAGGGTTTAATAAGAATAAACATTTTCTAACTATAGACTTTTTTGATAATTCTTAATTACTCCATTTGAAAGGATTCTAGAATTACCAAGTCATTACTGCCTTCATTGACAGACTTAGTAATTCTGAAGTCCTGATTTTTTTTTTTTTCTTTTCTATGTTTGAGGTGAAGTAAATAATTCTAACCTCTCTTGCAAAATCTAAATGTTTTTCCTAAAATATGTTGGGTAGACCTTGGTCAGCTACACACCCAGCTGCTCTCAGTCACCCTCATCAACAGGACAGGAGAAAAAAAGAAGCAAAAAACCTCATGGATCAAGATAAACAGGAAGATCACCTAGTAGTTATCATGAGCAAAACATACTCAGAGAAAATAAATACATTTCACTGCCAATCAAACCACATTTTGGGTTGTAATAAACAAAGACAAAATAAAGCAACACTCTTCCTTCTTCCTGCCCACCCCCCTGCCCTTCACTGGCTCAACTTCATTCTGAACTCCTCAACATTCCCAACCCTAAGTGACACAAGGAGATGGAGAACTGAAGGTTGTGATCAATCCATAACAGCTCCACTCTGCTACTCCCTCCTCCTTTCACTTTTCCCCTAATCCTGCTTGGGTCCTCCCTCAGACTGTAGTCCTACAAGATATACCTGCTTCAGCATGGGCTCTCTATGGACAGGAAATAACAACCTGCTCTGGCATAGAGTCCTCCATGGGCTGCAGTCTGAGTATGCCATTTGTGTCAGGAGCCGTATCCAAAGGCTGCAGGAAAATCACTGCTTCAGTGCCTGCAGAATCTCCTCTCCCTCCTTCTCTGATCTTGGTTCTCACAAGATTATCTCTCCCCTCCTCATTCTGCCTGTGAATAGTTTTGCCCTTTCTTAAATAAGTTTCCACCACCTTGTCTGAGGAGCTCAGCTGTCTTACAGTGGGTTCATTGGAGCCAGCTGGAAATGTTTACATTTGGCATGAGGCAGCCCCTGGTTTCTTCTCACAGAAGCTTCTTTTCAACTTCCCTCCGACCCCCATCCCTGCCAACACCTTGACACCTCCACCCAACACACAAAATAAGATTTCAGTGGCTAAAATAGGATGTATATTAAACTGCAGTTTATTAATTCAAAATTCTGATTCAAACTGCCAATTACTGGACATCCAATGCAAAAGATGCCTAAAGATGACTAAGTACCATGAAATCACTTTTTGCTGTGAAGCTTCAGTCATAATTTCTGCAGAAAATTAATTATTCCTCACTTCTAAATACCTATTCTTTTAATCTTAGATGTAAACTTAGAGTCTTCTCTATGAGATCAGTACAAACTGACATTTGGAAGTGACTAAGGGTGCACTTAAGTTGTATGTTAAACCAAGTCAAAACCTTGGCTTAAATAACTCATTCTGTATTTTATCTTTAGTGCCAGCTCTAAGCCCCAGCCTTGCTTATCCTGGGCCTCGAACCTGCTGTTCATCTTGTCTACATGACAATGAAAACTCTGCTGTTCTATTTATACAGCTGCCTGACCTAAAAAAAAAGTCCCACAAAATCTAATTAATTAAAAGGGAAAGACATTTTCTTCATCTTTTTTAACCTTCACAGATACAGCTTCATACCGCCAGCTGACTGTGGTAGTGGTTGCATCTGCACTCCTCAAACCACTGCCTGTATTCCTTGCTATTGACATCCAGAGGAAGAACAAGTACACTACTGACTGAAGTGACTATTTATTTAGAGTCAGAGGGAAAGAATATCATGGTACTCTCCCAGAGATGTCAAAGGAAAATGAGTTTACATATCAAGAAAAGCCAAAACTGATCCAACAATAACAAATTTAACATGTATACTGACAGAAGTGGGTTTCTGTAGTAGATGTGGAAGTAGTGTTGCCTTAGTTTAATGATTAGAGTATTCACACAAGTTTGGGAAATTTTCGATTTAGTGAACACACCGTCATAACAGGGCAAATTTATTCCATGCATATTCTTGAGCAGTGCTATAATGTTAGTGCTATAAATTATGCTGATTTTTACGGAAAGGAGGGAACACTTGCAGTACTTGTTGAATTTCAGCACTATGCAACAAAAATTTCTGGTCCAGAATGAACGTAGAAGAGTAATGTTTAACGTCATTGAGTATTTGGCTTGTAGTGCCAAGTCTAGACTGCTAATTCCTTTTCCCTCTCTTGAGAGTCAAAGTTAGGACATAAACATTCTTTTTTCCTCTCAAAGTGACTTACCATCTACTATCCAGAGCCTTAAGCCATACCTTAACCAATTAAATGTTAGTCTGGTAGCAGTTTTGTTCCAATTAATGCTCATTCTTGTTCAAAGAAGAGAGTAGTCAAGAAGGCATGGCAGAAGGCCAGCAAGGATGAATTGGAAGCACTTGACTGAGATCACATGCAGAAAAGAAGCACACATTTGGTGGAAGGAGTAGAGATAGGCTACTTAGGAGGAATATTAAGCCATTTCCCAGGTGTGAAGAGTTGAAATTAGGAAAGGAAAAGCTCAGCTAGAGCTGAAAATGGAGGATATGCCAAACCACAAGATCACCTTCTGTATGAACATTGGCAGCAAAAGGAAGGCCACTAAAAAGATGGGGCTGGTTCTCAGGGGAGCTGGAGACCTAGAGACTAGGTTTCTTAAAGTGAGACCCTTTTAAGTGTGGGTTGCTTAAAGTTATCTCTTTTTTCAGGGTTTACTACTGAAGTCTGGTCTCAAGCCTGCCAGGTTGCTGAGTCTAGTGGCAGAGTTGTGGGTACTCCTCTTTCAACAAGCCTTCTGGTAGTTATGAACCATAAACCACAACCCTCTGACCCCAGTCAGCCAGCCAGCTTTTTAGCCATCCCACTGTCCACTCTTCCAGACTCTAACATCTTAACTTGAGTACAGGAATATTGTGGGAGATGGTGTCAAATCCAGACTAAAATCAAGATAAGTGACATGTACTGCTGCCTCCTCTTTCAAAAACACTAGTCATTTCATCATAAAAGGTAATCAGATTATTTAGACATGATTTTTCCTTGATAAGCCTATAGAATCATAAAATAGTTTGGGTTGGAAGGGATCTTTAAAGATCTTCTAATCCAACCCCCTGAAATGAGCAAGGACATCTTCAACTAGATCAGATTACTCAGAACTCCTCCAACCTGACCTTTAATATTTCTAGGGATAGGGCACCTACTACCTCTCTGGGCAACCAATCACACTGTTTTATCACTCTCAATGATATCTAGCTCCCTTCCTTATATCTAGTCTGTATCTGCCCTCATTTAGTTTAAAACCATTAGCCCTTTTCCTGTTGCTACAGTGCCTATTAAGAAGTCCATCCCCATCTTTCTCATAAGTCCACCTTAAACATTCTAAGGACACAGTAAGGTCCCCCCAGAGCCTTCCCTTCTCCAGGCTGAACAACCTCAACTCTCCCAGCCTGTCTTCATAGGAGAGGTGTTCCATCCCTCTGATAATTTTTTTGGACCTCCTCTGGACTTGCTCCAACAGGTCCATGCTTTTCCTGTGCTGAAGAATCCAGAGCTAGTCGCAGTATTCCAGGTGCAGTCTTGAGACCAGAGTAAAGGGGGAGAAACACCTCCCTCGACTGGCTGGCCCCGCTTCTTTTGGTGCACCCAGGATACAGTTGTTGTTCTGGGCTGCAAGCACACGTTGACGGTTTATGTTGAGCTTTTCTCCCATGAATACCCGAAGTCCTTCTCCGCAGAGCTGGTCACAAACTATGCTGGTTGTTCCCAGTCATCATCACCTCCTGTTGCCTAGAAATGACTTCTAAGAGGATTAACTCCATGTTCTTCCCAGGGACTAAAGTGAGGCTTACTGTCCTGTAGTTACCCAGAATATCCTTTTGGATTTTTTGGGAGAAATAAGTGCAATGTTTGCCTTTCCTAGTCACTGGGGATCTTCCCCAATTTCCATGGTGTTTCAGACATGGTACAAAGCAGCCTTTCATGGACGTAAGGCAGCTTTCTCATCACCCCCAGATACAGCCCATAGGGTACTGAATTACAGGAGACGAATAAAAAAACTTATGTTTGGCCCAGTGTTCTGTGTGCTACAATAGAAACCAAGTTAGGTTATTGTGTCTAACCTCGATTGTTCAAGTTCACTATTTGGATGTGACCTTTTGATAATTTTATTTCAAAACTTGTATTTACAGCTTCAGCAACAGTAGAAGATAGTTCAGTACATATTTTCTTCTTTGAGGAAACATTTATTGTATGTGGTCTGTAAAGGTTACTGTACCATATAGCAGTGACCTACAACAAGAAAAATAGGGAAATATATTTGTAGTTTCAAAGCAGCAAAGTTACTGAACAGCTAAGAATTCTGTTCCTAACAAAGAAAGTTCTCGATAGTGTATTCAAAGTCTCTGGTCCTTAAGGAGACAAAGTCAATAGCTACCTAATTTTTTGTACAGATTACGTTCAAAATATGCAATGCTACAGCCCATTCATAATGAGTGTTTGGCAAAAGCAACTCTCACTGTGTATACAAATTAAATCTGGTGATTAGGAACTTGGATGACAGTACACTCCCCTTGTTTAGTAAAATATAATTGTTTTGGGTAACAGATCTGTGCCTTTAGGGAGGTGAATCCTTGTCTTTTGGCAAAGAATATCTAAAAGTGAAGTGTTTGTTCTTCATGCTCATTACTGTCTAATTTGAATATATTTAGTATAGCAATTCTAAGGTGTTTCACCAATGTATTGTACAGTTAATTACTATTTATCTTCAAACAGAACCAGCTTCTTTTTCTGGATTTATAAGAGTCAGTAAAAGAGGAATAGAACTAGCTTTGCTTCTTATTTTTGACTGCTGAAAAGAAACAGCACATTATTTATGAACAGCATCAATGTAGAAGACATCCCTTTATAACAATAAAAAGTACACTGTTCATGCAGTTATGTACAAGTTAGGACTTACACCCACTTTTCATCGTACTCATTGACTAAAGTAGTATCATGGATTGGGAGAAAATCTCGATTTGATTCTCACAGACTTCCCTCCAAGTTTCATACACTTTCATAGAGGTTACTAAATGCAACAACAGTTGTGAATAGCTTCTGCTTCTTTTTGCATACACCACTCCATATTAACCAGAACAAAGTATTAAATAGAATTTTTGCACATAATATAAGATTATGGTGATGCACCCTCTACCACATTCTCTCTCTTTCTGTAGCTAATATTAATCATTGATACTAAGTGGAAAAAAACCAAAGAAGAAATATTTTCAATATAAAATATCCAGTAGGTGAGCCATCCTTGTATTCTGTCCATTTATGTGAAACATTCTTGCTGCATATCAAGCAGATCTGGAAACCTTTGAAAAAAGGGGGTTTAATTTGCTAGTAAAAATGGAGGAGAGTGATCCTTTAGACTCATGCAGCTGACAGCAGCAAGCATATTATACATCACAGTTCAAGGTTTCAAAAAAAAAAAAAATTAGCTGCACCAGAATGGTGTCAGCCCCAGGCTAATTAGTTGTCCTTAGGGGTATGGATAACCAGATATAATGTCATACTGACATGGCTAAAGTGCTTTTGACCTTCCAGAACTACTGTTTTGTACATCTTTCTTAGGGACTCTAACAGTCTGCTGGATTATGCTACCTAGACTTGTGCTGATAGATCTTTCCTCATTTTTCTACTTTCTGAAGTCTTTGGTACCTGACGTCCCTTGTGGATTTCATGAAAAGGCTGCTTGCCGTTCTCGAAGTAGCAGATTTTGCTGAGCCCTCCAAGAATATTGGCACCATTCTTGTTATTTCTGTCCTGTTGCCACACAGTGGCAATCAAAGTAATTATAGTAATCATAGTAGTAATAATAATAATGCCTTCCTCCAGGAAACCATGCTTCACAAGAATAGAATCACTGTTAACACTGTATCCTAATTATGGAAGTGCTGCTGTGAAGTTCTGTGATTTACCTTATACTTTTGATCATGATAATATATAAACCACTTAAGTATATTTCTTAAGACACACATACTATTTAACTGAACAGGAACATTTAATAAAACTGAGACAATCCTCAACTAAACAAATAGTGACAGAAATTGATAACAACCTAATTTACCTTCTCATATATATAACCTATCATATCAGTATTTCAGGATAGTGCAGATGTAAAAACCTTTCCTGAAGATTTTTTGAGCTGTTTGAATTGCAAAATTTAGGGGATAGGTCTACCCAGTGAGAACATTTGGGAGCTTGTGGTCAAGTGATTATATATAGATGTTATCTATCACGGTAAGCTATTAGGTGAGAATTTTAATTATCGAGGGCTTCTAGAACCAAAATCATTCCTTCACATTATACCTGTGACAAATTTGAGAAAGCCCTGATGCAACTGTTAAGGCTGTGTCCTATCTGTTACAGTTAACTTGGAAAGTCTCTATACTTTTCATCAAGTGTAACTTAGGAGGAGTCTTTGAACGTATTCAAGTATGCCACAGTGCATGCTTTAAAGGAGTTTCTATTCTGAAAGAGTTACCAAGGCCCAGGGGATTGAAATCTCAATTTCAACACAGATTGCTCTGCTACAAATACTGTGACAAAGGAACTTTTAAGCAGCTTTAATGCTAGAACACCACAGAGGAACATTATGCATCATAATGCCAGTCTAATCTTCTGCGATTCTGTGATATTTCTTTGGGCTTTGTGTAAGGTGTAAATCTACTTTACTTTTTTACTTTTAATATTTTATATTAAATTATTGTACTATTTCTAAAAGATAATGTTACGAATGAAATAAGAACGTTTAATAGCTATTTCTGAGGGTGTGTTTTTTGCTACACACTCAGAAATTCATGACTGGGAACTACTTAGATAAAACCATGCAATTCATCACTCAAAAACTTGTGAATGTTTCAATCAGTCACAGCAATAAATATCTAAAGTAATGACTGCTGAGTGACTGTTTCACTTCACAGAACTCAACATGCTATATGTTAGACCAGTCACTGTAAATTTGTGCTTCTTATTTCTGAGAAATAAGTCCATGGAATCATCATGGAGTTTTTTGGTTCTCTCTAGCTATCTCTGCCAGCAATTTCTATCTCTTATCCTGAACAGGTTTCAGAGAAGTAAATGACTTCATGGAGAGTATTTTGCTCATTAAATTAGAATGGGCTGACCTTTCATGCTAAGAATCTACTAGTTTTCTTAGCAATTTCATTGTTTGGGGTTTTTTCCTAGTTTGTAGTGGAAAAATGTGTGGGGCAACCATCTGAGTCTCACTGATAACATAACTTGGATCTGGCTTATTTGCCTGCAGTCAGACTAAAGTATTCTCAGTTGCCAGTTTCTCTTTTGAAGTAGTGAAGTTGGTGTGCTATAGTAATTAAATGAACGAAACATAAGTGCCTAAATATACTACCCAAGGCATACCTGTATTCTAAATTATACATTTTCTCATTAGTAATTAAGATTATTTCCAGTTATTACGTTTTTTTCCAAGGGTTTGTGCTTCCTGCTTCCCTGCATGGAATCTCAGTGTGTGGTTAGCATCAATCTAAATGGAAAAAAGCTGGCCTAACTTTTTTGCATATTTTATTTTTTGATTTTTTTTGGGGGGGGAGAATGAATTTGACCAGAGTGTTATTAAATAACATATGAGTTTTGAAAATCATTAGGCTATGATGAAATATATGCTAAACACAGGTACTATTGCATACAACCATGATCAAATTCTTGTTGCATTGTCATTTGCTTTCATGCACCCATTGCACACTTTTGATCCCACACGTTTTGCCATTAACCAGGCTACCAGCTCAAGCTACCAGGGGAAATTTCATCCTGCCATCAGAATAATTCAGATTGGAAGGGTCCTAGTGAGGTGTCTAGTCCAGCCTCATGCTGAAAGCAGTGTTAGCTGTAGGGTCAGACCAGGCTGCTCAGGGATTGGTCCCATCAGGTCTGGAAAACCTCCAAGGACAGTATTGTTCTCATTTCCAATAAGACATTTAAACTGTAATGTGAATAATACATTGGTTTATTAATATTAAATATGATTCCTTGTGTCCCAAGAAGAGAAAGACACGTTGATTTTTTCACTTTTATTATCATTTAACGGTAAAAATGCATTAAAACTTCAGTTTTAAACAAGACTATTACAGACTACATAAAACATGCTTAATAGAGAAGAAAATCAAAAGCTATAATAATAATCATAATATTAGTATATTCTAGAAACTTTCAGGTTTTAAAGTGATAAGGATGTAAATGTTAATATATTTTTGTTAACACAAAGCTATACTTAATATTATTTCAGAATGATGCTACAACACCTTTTTCTCGATGCCTTTACCTTATAGTACAGGTCTCCAATCTTCCCTTATTGTATTTTTACACTTCATTTTATCTGCACTGTTAAAATGGCTACTAAATAGTGACTATACTGAAAAAAATGGGTATTTCTCTGTAAGACCATGTGTGTGTTCGTGTTAATATATATACACAATATATTAAATACATAATTTATATATACACTACAACATACCAATTCTTTTCTCTGTATTGAACTGTACTAGTTCAAATGAGATACTCTGCTTCTTAGAAATTTGTCTTTCAGTTGCAACTTTTCAGTTATCTTCAAGTTTTAAAAGATTTTTCTCAATTTCAATAAAGTAATTGCTAATAGCAAAACTTATGTACTTAAAGCTAAAATGTCATAAATACTGAAACTATATTTGCAGCTTGCCCAACTTTGAAGTGACCTCTTCTGGCAATATTGACAGCTACGACTTTTTTGTCATGATGTTTCCAATATTCAGGCATGAATTAATAGATCTTGCTTGCACTGTCTTCAGATTTATCATATGTTCCATCCCTTTTTGTAAGTTCATTCATCTATGAACTGAATGATAATTCTAAACTGTGATATCTTTAGGTATAGCTTCATTTTATCATTTTGTAATCCAGTAAATACAATGTCTGCCCTTTACATGGGGAGACTGGACTGTGTGCTGCCCAGGCAGTGCAGGGGCTCAGACTTGCCATGGCCTGAGCTGGGTGTCACTGGTTTAACTCCCGCACTGGAGCCGTCCCTGCTCCAGCTTGTGTTCTGGGGGTGGTCATGCTGGGAAGGGGATTACACTCCCCTTGCTGCTGCATGGATCTCCATCCCCTACATCCTCTGAGATGGCATATCGAAGGGCCTTACTACCACAGCATCCCTCAAACATTGGCATGCCACTTCCAGGCTTGTCTCCAGCAAGACTGGTTTTATCCACTTCCCCTTTCAAATCTAGTTTCAAGCTCTTTCAATAAGCCCTTCTAATTCCTGTACAAAGATCCTTTTGCACCTTTGAGACAGGTGTACTCCATCTGTTGCCACCAGTCCTGGTGTATACAAACTGACCCATGATCAAAAAAAACCCCAAATTCTGATGATGGCACTGAGCATGGAGAAAGGTATTGACCTGCTGTCTCTTCCCATTTCTTCCTTCACCATTCCCTGCAACTGGAAGGATAGAGGGCAACATTACTTGTAATCTTGATCCCTTAACCAGTTGTTCCAGCACTCTGAAGTCCCTCTTTACTGCCCTCCGGGTTCTTGTTCCAACTTCATCACTGCCTACCTGAAAAAAAAATAATGGATGGTAATCTGAAGGCCATACCACATTAGGAAGTTTTCTCTTCACATTTTTAACCTGAGCCCCAGGGTGGCAGGAGACTTCCCTAAGAAGTGGGTCTGATCTGCATGTTAGGTCTTCTATCACCTTCAGAAGGGAGTGTTCTATGACAACGTCAGCTAGGAATGATCAGTTACCATTATTGATCATGGTCAAGAAGGAACGTGTTTGAATACAGATTTTCTATCTGTTCAAATTATGATTTTGAAGCTGTAAATAACCTATGTTAAGTATCACATTCTAGTGCTTTTGCACAACTTCTGTTAAACATATTCATAATTGTTCACAGTTGAACATATATTTCTTGGAGATATATCAGTATTGAGAACAACTGTTAGACGAATGCTGATTTTTAAAAAAATAAATTATGAGATTAAAAATATCCAATATTTAAGCCCCTGTAGGCTCATACAAGTACAGTGCTAGGACCTCAAATTCTTCTACAAATGTAGAGATTTTTCACAAGCATTACCATTATTATTCACAATTTCTATGATACATAGGTATGTTAAAAATATTGTAGTTCCTCATTTTATAATTCCTTTGGGGTCTGACACTCTCATGTTGAAATCATTTAACAAATGAGTTATTTTTTTATGTAACTTAAATGTGCTCTGCAGTATGGAGTGTAGTATTTCTGCTCATGTTTATGTTGAGCAATATTTATATTCCTTAGGCTATGCAATCTTTTCTTATATATGTAATTACCTTCATTATTGGTTATATATTAATGTCCTTCATGTGCATCTATATGATAAATCTATTAATTGATATTTTGATTGAGGTCTAACTATTATGACACCTCATGGAATAGTCAGAGATAGTTGTAAACAATTTTATCATATTGATACTAAAATTGACTTCAACAGGACAACTAGGTGTCGCTAAGAAATTCAGAAAGAAATGTCTCCTTTTCTCTCAGTTCTGGCTCTTTTCAGCTGCCTATAACATTTTTAATTACCAGAGAAAGACTTTTTTTTTTTTCCATATGACGTGTAAATTAGTATCCGATGCTAATTTACTATTCCCTTCTATGTTCAGGTAGACAGCCCTTAGCCCTAACCATCACATAATTTTTTTATTTGGTATATAGAGGTTTTACATAATTTTAAAGTAGATAAGTTCTAATATGTCATCTTATAAGTTTAATAAGAAGTATACAAACTGGAATAGACACTATATTTTCAAAAATCAAAGTATTTTTACACTCAGAAATGTATCACAAAATCACAAAAACATCGGAGTATAAGATGTCATGGAAAATTTCAAGCTTACTTACCAAGAGGGAATGATCACAGAAATTTTTGTAAAAAAAATAGTTATTTACTATCTAAAAATTTTAAATTTTGCAAAGTTATGTGCATGCAGTATAAAGAAACCAACCAAAAAACTGTCTTAAAGTAATGATGCTGAATGATTTTAAGATAAATAAATCATGATGTGTATTGCATAGACTGCAGAAGTTGTCATGAGTGCATCAGTCATAGACAAACAGATATGTAGACAACTTTCAGAGTTGCTCTTGTTAGTATCAGGATGAAAGCTTACAGAGAAAGCATAGCTAAGAATTCTTGTTCATCTCAGAGATCACACAGAAGTCAGAGATGTTTGTTGTATGGTCTGTTCTTATGTACACAGTGTCACTGCTTTCACTCCTATTCTGTTGAAAGTAAAAACCTTCTGAGGAGCTCCAGTTTTGTGACTAGGAGAGTTTGCAAAAAAAAATATTTCTAGGACCAATCGTCATTTCAAACCTCCTCATTTCCTGAGCTGAAATAGTTACAGGATTAAGTCTATTATCTGATTTTTCAGATTGTTAGGTATGCTACAACTTGTAAAAACCCAGTTGTTTCTGAGGGAAGAAATGCAAAATCATAATCTTTTTTTAACAGAATGCTGGGAATAAATACCCAGTGTTTGGAGCAGGGAGAGATTCTAGGTTGGATCTGAAGATGGTAAGAAATCCTTGAAGGCAAAGTAATTTCTTATTTAGGTTTAGAGTTGAAAAGATTAAAGTCTTGACTGAAGATGTGACAATATCTAGATTAGGATGTAGATGTGGAGTTGTACAGATTAGCACCAAGAAAGGCTGAGGTAACTTCAGTTAATGAAATGGGCTGAACATAAAAGGGGTATTGGCAAAGACTGATGAGTTCTCTTTATGAAGGTTAGAGACAGACATCCTTCCAATGACTGGATGATTTGAAGGATTAGGAGAATAGTTGTCTCCTTTCATTTTAGTATTACTGTTATTGCTCCATATTCGTCTTCTCAGATCCATGGCATTTCCTTGCCTTCTGCTGCACTCTGGCACACAGAGGAGTCCCCAGGTCACCATCAATATCAATAATCCCCCAGATGTGATATATGTGAGGCACTGCTCTTTTTCCTCTTTTTCCTTTTTCCTTTTTTTCCTTTCTCCTTTTTTTCCTTTTTCCTTTGATGTTTGGAGACATTATTTCCAGCATGGTAAAAATACATGGTAAGAACACATGGTAAGATGTACAGCTTGTAAAGCAGAGCTCCAAGTGTCTTCAACCCAGTAACACATCTGACACAGTCAGAACTATGAAAAAATTTACAAGTAAAGTTTTAAGCAAAGTGTTAATTTTGTGGTATTATAATCTGGCTCTCACACAAAATTTGCACAAAGTTTGATTGTATTATAATGACCGTATTTTTATTAAAATATTTCATTTTTTGAACAAAGGTTTAAAAAGAAGTCAGTTTTCAAATTAAATGGCAGTCACCTTGGAAGAAAATGACAGACTACTTAGGTTACAATCATGAATGACTGCCAGCCTTCTTGTGTCTATGGTGTGACAAGTTTCAAATTTAGTACATTTTACTCTTGGAAATAATTTAAATGAAAATGTTTATTCATAATTAAATGGATTAATTCAGTGATGTTAAGGGATTAATGCCAGGGGTTGTTTGGCCTGATTTGTTCAGAGGGTATTAGAATATGGGTGTTGAATTTAAAGAAGAAATTTTAGCATGTGAATGTAAATTACTTTTTTTAAAACCTCTCAAAAATATTTTGACTTAGTGCATCTTGGCAAGAAGATTTGAATAGAAGTTCCTTCTATTGAACAGGTTCTTTTCTTTGTTAGAACTAATGCTTCAAAATTACATAATGTTTTATTTAATCATTTTTTAATTTCAAAATTTATCTTTATTAGATGTATTCATTTTCATCTTTAAGCTTATTGTACAAGTAATTGCTCTAATGATAGTCTGTATTCACTGCAAATCTTGCAAATTCCTTTCAGGGTGATAATGACAAAATAGACTTTTACTCTCTACATGTGTCTGAAACTTTAACACTGGCAGCACTAAAAGTCCATTTTGCCTAGTAATATTGCTAAAGTTTTCCTAGTAAGGGCAGAATATGGTGATATCAATACAAAGCATTTCTGTTCTTTCCATCCAATTCAGTCTTTCTTGGCAGAATCTAATCTTAATTACATCCTGCAATAACTGTTTTTTTAAAGTTGATTTCTCTAATGTCCCATTTTATTCCCTGCCTGAACATTACTTCATCAATTTTGGTTCCTGTATTTCTGATACACTTAAAGACATGACCCTTTGTGATTGTAAGCATTCTGTTAAGCAAAGATCGCCTTGAAAGGTGATGTACAGTATTTCACAGAATTTGGACAAAAATGAAAGAAGACTACTGTGATACATTCTCACTGAACTCTAAGGAGTGAGAGTACTGACTCTGAGAAGAAAAAATTTATTTAAGGTATCATGCTGGTATTCCAAAACCTCTTATACACACTGCAAAAAAAGAAATTGTAGATTTAGAAAATGTGGAGCAAGCTGCATTACATGGATAATTGTGTTTTCAGCTGATATTAAGAATAAGCTTAATTTCTACTAATTTTAGTCCCCTAAAAACTTGGCAGCTAGTCCAGATTTAATTTTTCTCTGCAGTCATTGCCACCACTAGGACATTCAAGGTAAGTGAAAGTAAGTGTCATGTCCAAGACATGATACAGGTCACCCTTTGGAGCTGCTTCTATCTTAAACTAGCTGTTTGATTTTACGATAAAATTAGGTGGGATGTATTACACTGTAACTTCCCTAACACAATATTATCTGACTTCTGCTCTCTTCACTGCCACATAGAAACTGAGGAATGGGCAGATACATTCTGTCCACTGTCTTTTCCACAAAATTACATATTTGTAGAAAAGAAATTTTGTGAGGTTTTAATCTTGCATAAGCATACCCTGCCTGTCTAGAATACTAAAAATAGATACTTCCTTCAATTATGTCGATATTTTGAGAGTTTAGTTATTCATTATTTCATTACGAATATTTTACTGTATTGTCACAGAGGAGCTGTGCAAACCTTCACAAAAGGCATGAGACCATGCATGAAAGAGTCATTTCTTTACATTAACAATATATATGAGTAGTTCTAATTTGGCACTTTGATCAGAATTTTACTAAATTCATTACTCTCTTCTTCCAAATCAACCAAGAAAGTGTTTGGATACTTCAGTGGAAGCAACATTAATTTTGTTTTCTTTTAAGAGCTGTGACAAATTTCATTGCAATTCTATGGAATTTTACTGACATGTTCTCTTTTATTGTGACTATTAAATATATTAAGTCATTGTATTCAAGTTACAGAAAAGGAAAATATCATTATATAATGTTGATTATTTCTGCATAATTTGGTAATTCTGAGTACTTTTTTCTTAATTAAAAAAAAAGAATACTTTTATGATTTTTTATTTTAAAACTCTCCATGGTAATAATTGTAGGTTTCTTCTTTGGAATGAAAAGAAGATATAAAATATGTTTTTTTGAATATGTCTGGTCTTTTGAAATATAATTTTTGTCATAATTTATCGACACATTAAATTTGTGCACTGAGTGTTCTTTTCCCACAATCAAGTAATGGATTTTTACGGCATTGCCATTGCATTCACTGAGCTGTTCAGGCAAAAATTTATTCAATAGCCTTGAGATAGTAGATCAATGTCGCACAAATAAGGGTAGGTCAGGAATGTAAAAAAGAGTCAATTTAATTACAGGATGCTACTCATCTAAAGGAACTATAATTTTTCCTTTCTCAATAGATTGTACAGTAATGGAAGCATATATGAATATGGAATATGTATCAATGACTACTTACAGAATTAATATGTCAATATGTGTCAAATGAAAGGTTGCAGCCATTGAGGTATCTCAGACAAGATTCTAATGCGGTGATTCTAGTTAAATCAAATTTCATTAGGTGATTTTGGAATCTGGTACTAGTATATTTCTGAACTAATATCTAAATGTCTTACTAGCAATATACTATTTTAAAAAATACAATGTAATTTGATTTCAGATTTATTTCCTTTAGTGGATGTATTATACCTATGCAGAGGATAGCAAACCGCAACCGTGAAAGGTAGCAGTAGGAATGAAAGGCACTGGATTATTGTCCAGCCAGGAAAAAAAAGACCAGGAGGCCACTTGTTCATTCCTCTAGGGAATATGGAGGAGAAAATACAAGAGTGCGTGGCCTGAGGCAAGGACAGGGAGGGATCACTCACCTCTTATGTGTCATGGGACACAGCTGGGACCATCTGACCCCACCTGACCAAAGGGGTGTTCCATACCATATGATGTCATGCTCAGCATATGAAGCTGGGGGAAGAAGAAGGAAGGGCAGGACTATTGGAGTGATGACATTTGTTTTCTCAAGTAACTGTTACTCATGATGGAGCCCTGCTTTCCTGGAGAACACCTGCCTGCCAATGGGAAACGGTGTATTAATTCCTTATTTTGTTTTGCTTGTGTGCACGACTTCTGCTTTACCTATTAAACTGTCTTTATCTTGACACAAGGGGTTTCTCATCCTTCCAATTCTCTCCCTATCCCACTGGGAGGGAGTGTGCAAGCAGCTGTGTGGGACTTAGCTGCCTACCAGGCACTGGGCAATAGCTGCCTACAAAGAGACCTAGGTACATGTTGTATGTTGATTAATTTTTCCCTAAAGTACTTTGATATGTTTAGGTGGAAGATATGTGACATTAATTCACAGGAATATTAGAAGCAGAAAAGTGCACCACTATATCTCTCATAATGAACGTCTTCAAAAATATTACAAAGAAGTTTGTCTTGCCTCATTTACAGAAAGCCCCTGAATTTTAATTTCTTTTGGAGAAAATTACAGTTAGATCACAACCAAGACGTATCATTTTAATTTTGTGTTCCTCTGATAGGAAACCTGTGCTATTAATTTTTCTTGCAACTGTGTAAAAAAATTCCTCTTGAAATTTCAATTTATCCATTAACTGTTTTGTTTGCAAGTTGACCCTCAAAGCTTTCTTCTCTTGCAACAATTACAGATGTTATCATTGTAATATATTGCAATATAACCATTCTTTTTGGGTTTTGTACCTATATGTAATTCCAGTGGGATATTCCTTACTGGTGTGTATAATGAAGTATATAAAAAATGTGTGTAAATAAAAACACTTTATCTGGAATTATTAATAAATAAACTGTTAGGGGATTTGAGTTTAGAATTTAAAGCTTAGTTGTATCTTCTTTTTTTTTTTTTTTTTACACAGGTAATAGATGTGAAATAAATATAGATGAATGTATGTCTGCTCCTTGCCTCAACAATGGAAGTTGTGTTGATGACATCAGTTCCTATAAGTGTCACTGTAGGAGAGGTTTTGTTGGAACAAACTGTGAGATAAATGTTAATGAATGCTTGCCAGATCCTTGTCTTCATGGAAGGTAGTTATTTTTATTTAATTATTATTATCTCCAAGATAATGTACCTAACTAGCAATACTTAAGATTTAATGATATGGGAAGGTTGATAAATATACTTCTAATTATATTCTTCCATAAAGTAGGAGTACAAGCACATTTAAAGATGACAGATGTTGCTTGCTTAAGCTAACGTAATATACTGTTACATTATCTCAGTATCTCTTTCACTTTTATTCATTAACATAAAACAGTTTCAATAAATGTGGCTTCATTATAATTGAATGTACTTAAAAGAAAATCTTTAGCTGTTACACATCAACAGGTTGAACTGGGAAAATGTATTTTAATGTGAGAACCAGTAGCTTTATGAAAACCCTCAGCACCCATAATATACATTTGAAACATTGTTAAAACTAATTAAAAGTGCATGAATTTCAGTAGGTTACATCAGACCACTATTTTGAAATGTATTGAATGGTACTGCTAGTGCTGAATGTAGAATTACATAGCTTCATCTGAATGACACTATTTTGTATTTCAGATGTATAGATCTCATTGATGGATATCAATGTTCTTGTGAACCAGGATGGACCAGCTCAAGATGTGAGATAAATATTAATGTATGTCTTCAAATTTTATTTTAATTATAGGGGAAAGGGAAATATGCTACTTTAAACTCATTTTTATTTAAGTAACTTATGAACAGGTCAGTTTATTGAAAATTCATTACAGGAATTCTGTTGTTTCAAATCAGTTCTGAAAAGCTCATTATTTGTTACTTAGATGAAACTGCATTAAAAAAAGACCATTGAGAAAATGTGTAAAGAACTTTAAAAGTGAAGTGCAAATAATAAATCTGAAAAGCCACAGCAACCTAAGCCAACATTACCTGAAATCTTATCCCTCAGTTCAGCATGCATAACTACCTCATTTGCATTGTGAGCCCCATTTGCTGTATATTTGAATAGTAAACCTCAAGATGCAATGCTCTACACTGAAAGTGGGCATGGTTCATGTTTAAAATTTTAAAATCCACATAATTGTAGTATTCTGTGATATAAAACTGTGGTATACAAAATACACTACCCACTTCCTCCTCTGAAGTTCAAGAATATTTTGCATTGCTGTGGGGAATGACAGTGGATAAGAAGATATCTGTGTATGTGAGTCTGTGCCATGAAGAATCCCATGGTCAGCAGATCAGCTTGTAGAAGTTGACTACATCTGGCATAACAATGAACATCCATTACAATGTTTGCCAGACTTTGGGGAAAGTAGTGAATTGGTTTAGACTTTTTAGGTTTTGTGCCAAACAGAGTTTCATCAGATCGTGGGATAGGATCATTTTAAATGTATTTGGTCCCATGAAAAAGTCTGGCATGAGACCTGGCTCCCTTTGGGCTATCTGGCTTCTAATACTATGCTTCTGAATTGTCATATACACATTCCAAAATGTTATCCAAATTTCTTTTTAACTTATGGATGCATGTAGGGAGTTTTCATGGTATTTTATATATAGCTAAAAGTACTAGATAGCTAAAAATACCTCATATTACACAAAGGAAATATGGTCTATAACTATTCTGTTGAAAATTCATGACAGTATCACACAAGGAGTAAACCTAGCTGGAATATTATCTTCCACCTTCCTTTAGAAAAAGAAGTCAGAGAATAAGTAATTCATCTCAACAGAGTGTGCATCATGATATGATATTGCAAATCTGTATGATTATCAGCTGTTGCCAATGTTAATACAGAATACCCTTGGGTAATACCTTCTCTAGAAACATCCATGATTTACACTTTCTTCCATTTTAAGAGAATGAGATATTAAATGACCTGTAGACAACTGCATAAAATCATATTCAAAAGATAACCACATTTCAGATTGAGGTGTTTGAAAATGCATACATTAGAAATTCATAGAAAGAAACAATATACATGTACATTTGACAGATAAGTCTGTCAGAATGATGGCTTCATTTTTTGATATTCATTCCATTTGCATGCAATGTGATTAGACTATGCTGCAGGTGTCATATTTTTAAAGGCTCTAACACTGCATTCATCTTGGTCAGACATATATCATGCCTCTGCAAGTCCTAAAATGATCAAGAAGGTTTTCGGACTCTGTAGGAGTCTGCACACCTGGATAATCACTGTAGGCTCATGCTCTGAAATTGTTTTCCTTTCAATTAAGATCAGACTGTGCCTTTAATTAAAAAAAAATAAAAATCAGGAAATAATCCAGGTAAATATACTTCAATATTTTCTTCACTTGAAAGTACATTTCTTTGTATTAAGGTTTATGCAACTGCATTGGATGTAGCTGCCAAGGATTTGCCTCGAGAGGGGGCCCCAGGGGTGGCCTCTATGAGAAGAGGCATGGGGCTGCCCCATGCTGGACACAGCCCGTTCTAGTCAGCTCTGATGGACTCTCTGCAGGACATAGCAGAACCTCTCAACCAAGACGGTGGGACCTCTGTTGAAACATATATAAGAAAGGGTAATAAAATGCTGTCCAGCAGAGAGAGGGGCAGGGAAAAAAACTGAGAAATAGCCCAGCAGACAGTAAGGTCAGTGAAGGAGTGGGAGGAGGTGCCCCAGGCATCAGAGTAGACATTCCCCTGCAGCCCCTGAAGAGGACCGTGGTGGAGCACGTATTTCCCTACAGTCCATGGAGAGGACCATGCCAGAGCAGATATCCACACTGCAGCCCATGAAGGACCTCGTGCCTCAGCATGTGGATATGCCCTGAAAAAACTGCAGCCCATGGAGTGCCCACATAGCAGCAGACTCCAGGCAGGATGTGGGGACTGTGGAGAGGAGCCCACGCAGGAGCAGTCTTACCCTGCAGGACTGCAGCACATAGAGGACCCACACTGGAGTGGGGGGAAAGTGTGAGGAGTAAGGAGCAGCAGAGAAAAGCTGTTATCATCTGACTGCAACCCCCCATTCCCCTCCTGCCCTGCACTGCTCAGGGTGAAAGGAAGAGGGTGAAGAGTTGGGAATGGAGGAGGGAGATTGAGCCTGAGAAAAAGACATGAGGGGAGGTGGTCTTAGGTTTCTTACTATCCAAAAATCTATTTCCAATTGACAATAATGTAGATTATTTTTCCCCAGTTTGAGCCTATTTTGACTGTCATGGTAATAGGTAAGTGATCTCTCTGTCCTTACCAACCCTTGAGCTTTGTCACCTTATCTTCGTTCCTTGTTCTGTTGAGGAGGGAGAATGAAAGAGTAGCAGGGTGGGCATTGTACAGCCAGGCAAGATCAGCAACTAAGCAGTTTCGAATAAACAGTTTAAAAATAAAATATATTTGTGTGTGTACGTCTATATGTACTTCCCTAAAAATACTTGGATTTTCTTGATTTTTCATCTTGGATTTTTTCATCCTCTACTTGTGTGGCAATATAGTTTTCAAGAAAATACACTTCAAGACTTTCTCAGGTTGTCTAATGCTTTTAGAAAAAAAAAAAGCATTTTATATCTTTATACATATAACTTGCAGCTTTTATGTATTTAATATGGAGTGTGGATGTTGGAACTTCCCTACCTACTACGGTTCTCATTGCTTTTTCATTTATGGATTTTATTCAAGAAAGAGTGAGAGAAAATAGATATGCACTACATGATTTAGTCACAATACACATGATTTCCTATGATATTTGCATGTTTTTGAAATTGTGGGATGAATGTACATAACCAAAATTTTATCTTTATCTGAAACAGGTAACCATAGATTGTTAATATGGTCTGTAGAATATTAGTAATAGACATTATTTCTTACTTATTTTGCCTTTTTTTTTCCATGACTGATGAGAAGCCATTGGCATTGCTTCTACCATGCTCTGCTAAGGCTGTCTCATGCTGACAAAAATGGAGCAAAAAGCATTTTGAGCCTTTACACAGGAGGATATTCAGCTTGTTGGTGCTTCTGCTGGTATCTGATAGAAACCTATGATCAGACTGCATCCTAGAATTATTTTATTTTTTCTGGTTTTACTGCTCTTTTCGTTCTATTTACATAAAAGACAGAAACAAAGAAGGAAATCAGGAAAAAACAACTAATTTTCTGTACAAAGAGACCACAGCTGATGCACATATGGAGTCAGAGAACAATATTCTGCTAGTCCAAGCAAATAATCACTAGGACTTGCCAGATTACACAAAAGACATGAGACTTGACAGCCATATAATTATCTGTGAGTTGATTGGGAAGAACAGTAGGATTCAGCTTGCCTAACTTGAGGTGTCTTTGTGAAATCCAGTTGTCTATTTATAGTGAATGAAAATGTGGTGACTATTCAGTGAGATCGGGACACCTGCATTTTATTAGTGAGTCTAGACTCCACTGACTGGGATGACTGGGTCTTAATGGACTATAATAGGCAAATTCGAGAGTAGAATGTCCTGCCCAGAACTCTCTCTGTGTATGTGTAGCATATGCACATATGGTAAACGTCAATGAACATACAAAGAGCCTCAGATGAGCTGGATGTGTGGGACTTTTTCACACTCGAGTATTTTTTCACTTATTACTAACTAGTTTAAAGAGCGTTGAGTAAGATAAGTAGTTTCTTCAAAGAAGCTAAATCAATGTAATCTTTCAAAAGATAATGTAGTTTATATTTAAGATGCAGATACATAAATCAAAGACAGGGAGGAGAAGGAGATAGCCACTCTATTCTGTAAAGCACAGCATGGGTGATTACCCACCCAGGGGGTAATTTCAGGTGCGTGTAACACTGCAAGGACCTTCTGGCCCTGAGATAAGATGTTTATTTTAAGTAAGGATGACTGAATTGAAATTTTATTAAATGGCAAAGTAATAGAAAAATAAAGAATAGAAATTGGAGAAACAGAGGAATGGATGAGACCTACAAGAATGTTCCAGAGGAGTTTCACCTCCAAAGTGGTAAGCCCTCTGCTTCTAGATAGTACTAGACTTAGGGAGGATATTCCACTGATTGATAGGCATATTTCTGATCTTTTACATAAGAAAAGCTTATCAACTGATATCACACTATGCTCTTGCATCAAGGATTCTTTAGCAACAGAGTGTATCTTAAAAAAAGAGGACTATTCAATTATTAGGCATGTCAGTAACTGGGTTTAGGGCATCAAAGAAGCCTTGGATACAAAGAGATCTATTTTGCATCTGGAAAGATAGTGGATCTCACAATATCTCTAGAGACATTACTTCAGTGCACTGGAAAGAGCTGATAGTTGTGAATTGTGTTGATAACCAGTAATGGAGGAAAGTGTAGGAGGGATGTTCTTGAGGTTCTAAATTCAGGTTGGATAGGAAACTGAAGTCTAGCTCGCTTTCTTTGAAAGACTGCCAGTTTCATATGAGACCTGTGAGGCAGACAGAGATTCAGCCTCATTACATGAGTAATATGTTGGTACAGACAAAAGCAATTCAAATGCCATTGAAAATAGAAAAACTTTTGAAATTGGAGGAACCTGGACAAGAATGGATTGCACCTTTATCATCATGGAACTGAGCTATTGAATAAAAATTAAAATGCTTGTAGGAGAATATTTGAATGAGGTGATTGGGAAATGCTGACAAGTGTAAAAGACCATTATTTAAGAATGCAGAACTTAAAATCTGAACATGACTAATGTACAGTGTTCCTCTGAAAAGACCAGCATCTAGCTCAAAAGGTGTTAATGACAGCAATGATGTCGATTAATGTCTACAGGGTTTATGATTGTAGGATGAGAGAGTATATCAAATAAATCCAGGAGACAGATAGACATTCAATTTCAGGAATGGACAGTATGTAAAAATGAGGTGCATTGTCAAGTAACTTCAGAGGAGCAAGCCAAAACCACAAGAAACTTATAAGCAGACTAGGGACTATTAAACAAATAGTACATTAAAAGCCTAGGTAAAATATGTGCCACAAGTCAGGAACACAAACTGGTTCAAAGCCTCTGAATTACTTCAGGAGGAAACTTAAGGCTGTCACAAGGAAAAATTGGCTTTTTAACAAATGAAAATCTTGCCCACATGGAAAGAAGAGAAAAGTCCATAAAACACATTAGTTCAAATGTTGTCAAGAAGTTCAAAAAGCTAAAACACAAATTGAAAAGTGCCTTGTAAGGGATACTCTAACTTGTAAAAAGCTCTTTACATCTATCAAACCCAGAAAGCCAGGTAGGGAACTGGTGGGATTGCTTGATAGCTAGTGTAAAATGTGCACTCAGGACAGGGTAAGGTCATAGCAGGAGAAGCTCAGTGAATTCTCTGTGTTTGAGTAATGCTAGGAGGACATCACAACATGGAGAAAGTGAAAAGGTGGTGGATAAGCTTCAGTACAAGTCAATGTTATCTAATTAAAATAGCTTAATATTTCCCTACAGCTGAATTCACAACTGTCAGTTGCAAGTCAAGAAAGAAGACCTGGAGCAGTTATCGGCACTTCTCTGAAATCATTGTCTCAATGTTCAGTTACAGTCAAGAATAGTTAAAAACCCAATGGGCATGATCAGGGAGTGTGCGCAGAACAAGACAGAGGGTATAATTTCACTGCTATAGAAAACCTGAGTGAGCTCACATATGGGGTACTGTACACAGGTCTGGATCTTGCATAGCAAGTAGGATGTGGTAGAGTTAGAGAAACTATAGATGGCAACAAAAATTGTATTAATTGAATAGTTGCCTTTTAAGGAAGGATTTACAAGGCTGAAATTATTCTGTTTGAAGAGAAGAAAGCTGAGAGGAATGTAATTAAGATTTAGAAAACTATGACAGTAGTAGAGAAAAGGAATTTTCTTTCACCAAATTCTGTAGTAAAAGAACTGGGGGAACATGGTGAAAATAGTTGGAGAAACTTTTAGAAGAAATAAGAGTAATTTCTTTAGTAGGATCTTAGAACTTGCTGCCACAGAAGGCTGGGGAGGCAGGTGACCTGTTATTAGGTTCAGAAAAAATAAGCAAGTTATGGACAAGATGTCCAAAAATGAATGATAAATGAACCAATCAGGGAAGTACTGTTGATCATATCTGATTATTCAGTAGTGATGCTGGGAGGATGCAAGGGACATAGACTGTAGAAAGTTTCAAAGTTCACATGATTTTCCTAAAATGGCTTCTCCCTACCACTATTATAGACAGAATACTGGGCCAGATGGGAGCACTAGTCTGATCCATTACGTTTCTGCTCTGTGTTGTTGTCTATAAAATAGGTTTATTTTTATTATTTTCCTCTTGTCTTTGTGTCCATAATCCAAAATTTCAAAGAAAAGTATTTTGTTCATTTTGAAATAATTTTGAATTGAGTGATGCTGGATAAAACCAACATTCTGAAGTACAGAAATAAGTTTTATCAGGGAAGTTAATAAGTAAAAAATATGGATATGTGATAATAGTAACAAACAACAACAACAAAAAACCCAGAAAAAATAGACTAATAATTTTACTAGTTAGAAAAATAATTAGTACATAAAATAAAATAGGCATCTGGAGAATTCATTTCAATTCTTAACATAAATCTCAGACTTGTACATGTTAGCAATACTATTGAGATTTATCCCAAAGTAAGAGTGCACTTCAAGCTGCCATGTGAATAGCAAAGTCCATAATTTAGAAAACCACACAGTTTAAAATAAGTGCTATTTTAAACTTAGTGATGGAAACCTGAGCCTTTTGGTCTCTTAACAGCAGTTGTAATTACATCAGATGGTTGCACTCATAATAAATTAAATAAACTGAACTGCGGTAAAATATTTCTGAAAAGAACTGAAATGCATATATATAGTTTCCCACTAATGCGCTGAACCATGACTGTTTTACATAACTAGGAAATCATATTAAAACATTAAATTGTACATTTCCTATGAAGTAATATTGTAAATTTAGACTTTTTTTTAAAAATCTACATTCAAGTTACATCAAAAACTATATGCATACCATGTTTTGTATGTACAAAACCTTGTGTTAACACATGAATTAGTTTCTAAAGCATTTATTTAAAGCATTGATTTTCTTTCTGCCTACTTTTTTAAACTGTAATCCAAACCGTTAACCACATTGCTTTGTTTGTCACAAAAACCTCTGCTTTTGACCTGCGAATAATTTTGTCCTCAGTCCTATCACTGAACGACTGGAAACATGACTCCTGAAAGCATGTTTCTTTTCTGGTGCAGTATCTATGTTTGAATTCCTTTCTCATCCATTTTCAGTTCCACCAAACTCAAATTTTTTTGGTTCTACCTTCTACAAGTCAGTGAATTCTACCTGGAATACAGTTTTCTCACAAATACCAGGATGCTTGCTTCCACTCTTTGAACTGGTGTTTAAGGGCACTATCTTTTTCTTCTTCAAGTCTTCCCTTGCAGTTAATCACTTCATAGTTGTCTACAGAGAAGTCAAACAGCAAATGGTACTTGGGACTTTATATCATAGGTATTCAGGGGAAATTAGACTGTATAATGCACCACATACATACAAGTATGTCAAGAGTTACATTGGTATATAAATTATGTGTATTTCCAGTAGATTTTTTTTTTTCACCCATAGTGGATTTGCATGAGTTATTTATGTGCAGAATTAGTCTTTTATAATTAGGTTTATTGATATAAAGCAGAACTTCACTGAAATAAAAATGTATCTATATCACTTTTTTGGCATTCAATCTCTTTTATAGAAATAGATTTTGAATTGTTGCTAGAAATAGTTTTTATTTCTAATCAGTTTCCAAGGAGTACTAATGAAAAATAGTCCCTTCTGTAAGAAAAAATTTTAAAAATCTTAACTTCTAAAATACACTTTTAGATTTTGTCTTAAGAAACAGAGTTGAACTTACACATTATTTGGAAAAAATAGTGGATTTTTATTAATTTGCTAAAATGTGTCTCCTTCATATTTTCAAGATATGTATCGTGACTGTGGAGATGATATAGCCCAATATGTAGAAAGTTGGATCTTCTTAGGTAGGTTGACCTCACTTAGAAAGACAGATATCAGTATGGACCGACAGACTTGGATAAGGGAGTAATATGCCTAGAGCAAAGTGCTGTGCCTTTCCAGGTCAGTTACTAGAGTCCAGATTTCAGAACAATTCCCTGCCAACAGAACCAGTGGACTGTGACATACCAGGTTGGCTCTCTTAAGGGACAATCATTCCTTTCCTAGTAAACTCAAGATTTATTACACCATGACATTAAAGGAACAAGAAATAATACATTAGTGTGCTCTAGTAAATGTAGTGGATCTTGGTTTTGCATTTTTTATACTAAGGATTCTTAACCTACCCTTAAAAGCATTGCATAACTAGAAATCTCAATTGTTTTTCACTTTTTGCTTTGGCTTTTAAATTGTCTTGCTGTGCTAAGAAAATAAATGGGGATTAATTATGTACCTTAACAATAATTTAGTGAAAATAAAGCCAGAAAATCACCTTTCTGTTATCCTGTCAGCAGGCTGTATATTCCTTTCATTTACAGCCCCATGGAAACTAAAACTTGTATTTAACTTATGTTTGCCTTAAGCATATATTTTAGAGATATATCCAGTCTTTGTTTAAAAACGTAAGGAGGTGGAAGATCAACTGCTTTTGACAGTTTTACAGTGGCTGACTCTTAGTAATAAAGTCGGACTTTAGTTGGATATATCTAGGTTTGGGAATCCAGGTAGTCATTTTCAGTACTTTCTCTGGGAATTAAAATACTTATTAATATATATTTCTTGTGCAAATAATTGTATACTGCCATTATCTCTCAATTTTCTTGGTGATAAGGTAAACCTCAGAATACTCAGAGTCATCAAGAGTTCTGGAACTTTGTATACAAAGAACTCACACTGATTATTGTTTTTAATAGCTATAAACAGACCTGTACTCTGTGAATTCATCTAATCATGTTTAAGTCCTATATATTATTTATGGTTTTGGCAATATCATGTGAAAATAAGATATATGATGTAATAATGTTTCTGAAAAAAAATTATATCCTAAGATTATGTTGTATTATCTTGCTGTAAGGCATTTTATCTAGCACCTAAATCATTTTATACGTTTTATATTTTTTGTCATCCTTTAGAAAAAAACAGATTTTAGAACTTGGTATAATGTTTCAGTTTCCCCTAGCCATAAAAGGAGGAATAATCCATCTAAATGTAAGTCACAGTTCCCCTCTGAAGACTTAAGGATAGCATTAGCAATTTTTTCCATAGCATTGCAATGGGACTTTAAGTTGATAGCTTGTCCATTATAACTTTCAAATCTTTTCCAAGATCATTTCCTATTAACAACACATAAACTCAAAGGATTCCTTGTTAGATCAAAATAGGAAAAGTGTATGCTTCACAGAAAAAAAAAAAAAACAAACCAGAGTGAAAAAAAAAAAAAAAGTCAACCTAAAGGAAAGATCTGATCTTTGGTCTAAGATCAGATCTAAGAAAACTCAAAGATACTTGGATGCGAATAAAGTGTGTCAAATTGGGAAGGCAAAAAGTTGATAAAAGCTTTATACAAATAATTACAACAACAATTGCATAATATCTATTTTGTTAAATCATTTCAGTTATTTATAATGGTAATTATTGAAGCTGTAGTGTTTTAAAAGATGAGCTGGGAAGGGGATGTGCTGTAAAGTGTGAGCACTTGGCATCATTTACAGATGTGATGATGTTTGAGGAATGAGCAGAGCACCCTGATAGAAGTTAGTAAGGGGTACTTACCTTTTTGGTTTTTTTTTTTTTTTTTTTTGTGACAGTGGAAGAAACAAACCCCTTTAGAGCAGGAAGAAACTGACAAGATAAGGCCTGAGCAGCAGCTCTTCTGGCTTGCTGGTTTCCTTGGAGATGGATGGCTGCAGCCCTGATTTCAATGAAATTGTGAAGGAAACAAACTAGAAAACAGAAATGGAAAAGATACAGGGCAATGACGGCCACAGAAAAAGCCAGGCAATACAGCTCAGTCTGGACAGGTTACTAGCTCACATACAAAAAGAAAGTTTTACAGTCTATGAATAAAGAGGTGTGGTAAGTCAATTTTGTCTGGCTGTCAGACACCAACTCAGCCACTCTTGCAGTCCTCCTCCTACTCAGGACAAGGGGAGGAAGTAAGAAGAAAAGGTTGTGGGTCATGGTCACCAATTATCATCACAAGCAAAACAGACTAAACTTGGGGAAGACTAGATAAATTTAATTTACTGTCAATGAGAAACTAAAACATTTTGCTCCCAACCTGCCAGAAATCATGCTCCTGCATGGGCTCCTCTCCATGGTCTGCATCTCCTGCCAGAAGCCTGGTCCCATGTGGGCTGTCCATGGGTTGTGTCTTCCTCTGGGGGACATCCAGCCGCTGTGGTGTGGTGTTCACATACATGGCAGTGTGCGTATCTGATCCACAGTGGTCCTTCATGGGCCTGAGAAGGCCAACTCACTTCACTGTGGTCTTGTCCAGGGGCTTCAGGAGAATCTCTGGTGGAGATTGCCTAGACCACTACCTCCCTCTTCATCTTCTTTGACCTTCATTTTTTGCATGCCTGTTTTTAACACTTTTTCCTCACTCCTCTCTCACACACTTTGCTGCACGAAGGTTTTTACTCTTACTTAAATAGGCTTTCACAGAGACCCCACCATCTTGGTTCCAAGGCTCAGCCATGCCCTGCAGTGGATGATTGGAGCCAGCTGGAACCAGCTGTGTCTGTCACTGGGCAACCCCGAGCTCTCCTCACAGGGACTGCCCTGAAGCCCCACCCCCCTAAAAAAAACTCTGCCAAATATGTTTTAACAGGATTATACCAGAGACATACCTGAATTATCTCAATTTATTTTCATGAAGCAAGCAATCTGCAAGGCTTGGAATAGCATGTGACTGCTTGGGCAAGGGTACAGTAGGCCTATGAGGCACCTCAATCTTTCAGTGTTTTGACACTGGACACCTCAGTACTTGCTCCGTTATCTAAATGGAATATTTTTTCCTGAGAAGTCCAACAAAGAACTGAAAGTAATATAGAGACTTCGGGGGGAATTTCGTTTTGGTATTTTGTTCTTCACGTGGTGGTTTTTATGTTTCTTTAATAATTCATTGCTGGAAAATTGTGGATAGAAGTTACACAAAGTCATAATTGGAATAAATGTTATAATGTAATTAAGTACTTGCTCTATGCACGTAGATTTCATCTTGGAGTGACACTGCACGTAGCTGTATCAGCAGTTCTGTTCAGGAACCGCTAGCTGCACTAATTATTCCTGTTCCTAGTATATTCATGCTTATTTCTTCACCTTCCATTAAAACTTTTTCATGTGTCTCTTGTCAGATGTCAAAATTATAAAGTCCTGCCTCTGAGATCCTTTTATATTGCCAGTGCATTCAATCACCTTGCAAATACCCTGTCTGTCAAAAGGAAATCCTGATTTCTGCCTACTTTTGTTGAATGCACTGGTGTTTGCTCTGGCATTTGGAGTATTAAGGCAATGCATCATGATTACCTTCACCTCATATTACTGCACATAGCTGTTTAAGACAGAGGTGATGTCACACTAACAAAGGTCAAATTTCTTCAGACAGTTTCTCATGCTTCCACAAGCATTAGTTGTTCAAGTTAAAATAAATACACTTAGAAAACAATTTTCTAAAAATTCTTATCAAGACACCTTGTGCAGAAAATAACCATGCATTCTTACTTCTTAAATACGGATGCCTTTTCAACTGAACATGTACTTACTTTTTTTTGTATCTAGCCAGATTTTAAAATTTTCAGTCAGACTTTGATGATTTATGCCTGTTCCTTCTAAGTGACTGTGCTAACTTAAAGCTTCTCATGTCTCCATCTTTAAGTAGTTCTCCCCCCCATAATAATTTCCAAGTTATACATGCAGAACTGATTATGGGTCATGTGCTGAGAAACAAATTACAAAACTGGCTTTCAAAAAATTCTAAAAAAAAGGGGGTTTTGGTCTTTTGTTTGGGGATTTTAACGAGTATTTTAATCTATTATTCTGACATATCTAAGACAATAATGCAGCATGACTTGGGATGAGAAAACAACAGGGAATAGAGTAAGGAATTAAGAACATCATAAGCCAGAACTGTGCCTGAAGCATTCATAATCTAAACCCACTGGCAAGACCTGAAGAAGTTTATTCCCCTTTGATTTCACAAAGTCAGGTTACTTGGCTTCAGGCCTGGATTGTTGATCAAGATCAGAGTGTGCATTTCTGTTCTGTAACATAATCTACAGATTTTTAGTTTCCATAAACATGCCAACTTTAGGAATACTATGAGTGTATAGTGATGGTAACGGAGTGGAGTTGTGTTGTGTTGTATAGTGTATAGTGTTGTTTCTCACAACACTATACCTCCTTCACCACCTCAAAAGAGGAGAGGAAATAAAAATTATAGAGAAACTGGCCTCATGATCAGTGAGGTATTGCAAAATAGCTTTCTTTCTGCTACTGGAAAACTTTCGATCCTAATAGCAAAAAAAATGCAGTCACTCATATTTATCTGCAGATGCACAGCATTCAGTCTGTTAGCTTGAGTTCTTTGTCACCATTTAAGCTTGGTAGTTATTCTCTGTATCTGCCAACCGAATATTGTAAATTTCTAGGGGAACAAGCGTGTGCTGCTCTCACTGACTATAGGAGTGGTGATTTTTGTTGATTTACTCAAAAAGCTTATTTGTAAAATTTTGGAAGGATTACTCTAAGATTAAGACACTAGTTTTGAAGCTTAAAATTATGCATTTTTAAATTCCAGATAAAAGTAGCACTTCAGATTTAGTAAAGGTTCAAAAAACCACTGAAAATAAAGAGATACAAAATGAAGCATAAATAACTGAGCAACTGTGTCACTTTTATATATATATATCACCAAACTTGCGTTTTGAAAAAACTACAATGGCCCAGCTTTGTGAATATTATTTTTGTGATTTTCAGATTTCTTAGTTATTCAAAGGTAATTTTCCTTTGACAGGATCTGATCACTTCTAGTCAAGAAAAGGTTAAAGGATATCTTACTAGGTTGGGAACTGGGTGCCTGAGGTACCCAAGAAAGTCTTTTCCTCCTACTATACTGGAGAAGAGAGAGAATATTCCCAGGGCTATGAGTCCCTGAAACTGTTGCTCTGATTTTGGCTACTGTCTGGTTAGGGTTCATAGTTAAGATTCAATCTTTCATTATAAGAAATAAGACAAAACTGAAATAGCATTGGTGGCTAGGTGAGCTTTTCTTCAGGGAATTGGGGTAGTTGGGGATTTTCTGTAGAGCCAGCTATTCCCTACTGCCAAGTTGTAAAGTCAGTCTGTGGTAGGATCTAAGATAGTCAGGACTTGATGACAGCTGTGTTGCAATTTGAGTTCGTCAACTAATGTGCTTGTTCTTTTAGACTACAAAGTACAGCATTTGGTGCTAGTGTGGTAGCTCACCTACTTTGGGATAATGTTATTTGTGGAATTTTTAACATAATTGTGTGTCTGTTCACTGAAACAGTTTTCTTGCCTGAGTTAGGAACAGTGCAGACTAGCACTTCTCTGGTAACAGAGTATACTCTAGATTTTTCAAGTTTAATGATGATTTTTTAACTGCAGCACATCAAAGTATAGTGGGAAGTGAGAGGTGTGATGTCTTTCTTACAAACTGTCTGAGTTTTATGTCACTGTAAAAACTAATTACTGTGAGTGTTTCGTAAGATTTTACATAGAAAAAAATGAAAAAGTTTTACATTTTTGCCACTTGGTATGACTGATGATTGAGCAGAAGCTGTGAACATTTGTCTGAGCTTTCAACTTATCTTTAGTGACTTTGATAATCTGTATTTTTTGAATTTTAACATTTGAATTATAATTACTGTGGCGGATTCACCCTGGCTGGATGCCAGGTGTCCACCAAAGCCACTCTATCACTGCACCCCTCAAATGGAAAAGGGAGAGAAAATATAAGGAAAGGCTCCTGGGCTGAGATAAAGACAGAGAGCCGAGAGAGACCACTCATGAATTACCATCACAGGCAAAACAGACTTGGCTTGGGGAAATTATTACCAATCAAACTAGAGTATGATAATGAGACATAAAAACAAATCTTAAAAACACCTTCCCTCTACCCTTCCCCTATTTCTGGGCTTAATTTCACTCCTGATTTCTCTACCTTCTCCCCCTGAGCAATGCAGGGGAATGGGGGTTGTGGTCAGTTCACGACACATTTTCTCTGCTGGTCCTTCCTCCTCAGGGAGAGGACTCCTCACACTCCCTGCTCCAGCTTGCGGTCCCTCCCATGGGAGACAGTCCTCCATGAACTTGTCCAACGTGAGTCCTTCCCATGGACAGCAATTCTTCATGAACTGCTCTAGCGTGGGTCCCCCACAGGGTCACAGGTTCTGTGCAGAGCCTGCTTCAGTGTGGACTTCCTACAGGGTTACAGTCTCCTTTGGGCATCCCTCTGTCCTGGCGTGGGGTCCTTCCCAGGATGCAGGTGGGCTTCTCCTCCCCCATGACCCGCCATGGCTGCACAGCCGGCCTCACCATGGTCTGTACCATGGGCTGATGGGGAATCTCTGCCCTAGTACCTGAAGTACCTCCTCCCCTTCCTTCTCCACTGACTAAGGTGTCTGCAGAGTTGTCCCTCTCACATATTGTCACTTCTCTCTCCAGATGCATTTGTGTAGTTTTTCCCTCTCTTCTTACACAGGTTATCTCAGAGGCACTACCACTGTCACTGATGGGTTCGGCCTTGGTCAGTGACAGGTCTGTTTTGGAGCCAGCTGGCACTGGCTCTATTGGACATAGAGGAGGCTTCCAGGAGTTTCTCACAGAAGTCAACCCTGTAGCCCCTCCCACTACCACTGCCACATGAACCCAATACAATTAGGTACATTTTGACCCATTAATTGATAGATTTTTAATTTATTCTGCTAATGAGAAAAGCTGTAAAAACATAAATAGCAGGGAGGGATAAAAGTGAATACAAATTAAGAACACTAGACAAAAGAAGTTACTGGAATAGAAAAAAAGAATGTTGGAACTGTGAACTGAGATATTTTTATAAACAAAACAAAGAAGACATGTTTGCCAACAAGAAATGTAATTCATATAGCAAAAGACTACTTCTAGAACCTAGATACACGATTTTTGGCAGTCAGTAGAACTATCCCCATCTTCCTGTGGGATGTATAATTCAATTAGTTTATGTAATGCTCACTAATAAATCATCCTATAGACACCCAGCTGGAGAGCTTATAGGAAAATAAGTTGTTTTCTCAGAATTCCCCATGGATATCTGAATTTACATTCTGTCAAAGCAACTGTAGTACCTGCAGGAAATCTGAGTGCCCTTGGATATCCTTAAAGAATTAAACCTTCTAAAGTTACAGCAGTGTGAGAATAAATTTAAAATACTGGATTTACCTAGACTATTTGGGGTAGCAGCAGCAAAATAAAACTCCTTTGGGATATAGGCAAAAAATAGGTTTCTCTTCTCAAGGACAAAACCACATTTTTGCACTGGTAATTGCACTACCTAAACTCTCCTGTAATTCTGAAGAAACATTAATTTGCTCGTACTTTGCATGATTTGAATTTGATTACTTTCACATTAGCTTCCTCAGAGGGATTTTTTATTATGTGAACACATAAACATTTCTACACGTTTCTATTTGCAATATTATTCATTAATTGATTATAAGCAAATATTTATCAGGAAATATTTGATAACAGGCTTATGTCCATTGGTCAATATCAGTTATTTTTTATTCTGTCCAGAATTGCCTTACTAACATGGCTTTTTTCACTGCAATAAGCCCTACTATAAAATTTAGAAGGAAAAATTATATAAACTATGGCTCGAAAACATGTTTTAAAATTTTAATAAAGGAATCATGAGTGGAAAGCACATAATTCTGGCTGTAAGACTGTTTTTTTGCATTTTTGCGAGATCAGTTAGTAAGAAGAAGCATAGTTTCAAGATCGAGTATGAGTTGTAATCAAAGGGTCTCTATATAAACAAAAATTACCCCAAATTGGAGACTTTTTCTTAGCAGACAATGAAAAATGTTAAACATGCCTTTTCTAATCACCAGATTCTGTCTCTTGCACTTTTGATACAAATGAATAAGTAATGTCTTTTAAAGATGTGTAGTCAATCTATTATTATTTCTCTCTTCAGGAATGTAAATCTGCTCCCTGCCTTAATGGAGGTTCTTGTCAAGATGCAGTCAATGCATTTGTTTGTACTTGCCTGACTGGGTACACTGGCAGGTTTTGTGAAGTTGATGTTGATGTTTGCAGTGAGCCCAAGCTGAAGTCTGTTCTCTGTTACAATGGAGGTGTATGCATTGACGGACCTGGAAGAACTTTTCATTGCAGGTTAGTATGAATAGTGTCATATGACTGCTTTACACAATCAATATTACACATTGATTTACTAAGGTTTCAGGGTGATGTTGTTACTCTTTGCAGTACATGAACTCAATTGGATTTAATGCTTGATCTAGTACTCAAAAATATTGCTATTTTACACCATTCACTGTTTACCATCAGGTCCTTTATCTGGAAACCTACTAACTGATGATTTTCAGAATTGTATGTTGAAACTTGTAACATAAACTGACCCTAAAATATTTTAAATCATTATGTTTACATATCTATGTAAGTACACCCCCATTTTGTACTCAGAGAGAAAATTAATTTGCAATCAAATTTAGCTTCACAGATAGTTTGCATAGTATGTGTGCACACACATCTATCAAAAATTTTCCTATGATCCATCATCATTCTCTGGGTGTTTAAGGCTTCTGACTAAATACATGTTATCTTATAGCTTATGTACTTGTAATACAGTGAAAGTCCTTTAAAATTAAGGTACTCTATAGATTCTATACATTATACAATTATAGGATCATAGAATTATTTTTGTTGGAAGAGACCTTTACGATCATCAAGTCCAACCCTCAACCTAGCACTGCCATCCTCTATTACATCTAATAAATACATCAACTCACAATTATTATGCAAGTCCCTATTCAATTGCTCCATTTGTAGGCATACTAAATACTAAGAAAATATTCTATAAACATATTTAATACTATACAATATATACTATACAAACATGTGTTCAATATCTGAATTTTTATTAATAGCCAGAATTGAAGCTGAAAAGTAATACATTTATTTAAAAAAAAAAAATCTACTAATGTTGAGGCAAGAATGATCATTCTTATTTGTGTGTAACAATTTGATAGCTTTATAATGTATTATAAGAAATGAAATTATTTTCATTTCTTATGAAGAAGATTAGGAAATAAATATATTACTTCTAATCTGTAGCTCAGTTTCCACCTGTTGATCCTTTGTGTCCTGTTAATAGTTACAGAATTGCATTAGTATTCAACAGGATTAACAAAGCAAATGGCCCATGGACAGCCAGGAATCACTGTTGTTTTAATTTAGACAAATATTTTCATTGATTGCTGGCAATGTTTTCCAGAATTTGAGAGGATCATCATCCGTGATTGATTTCTATCCTACAATTAAATGGTGATGTTACAATGACTCTTGAGGCACACAAACACATTAACAGACAAAATCTCCACATGTCAAATGAGATATACAATAATTACATTCATGATCATAGAATCACAGGATGTAACAAGTTTGGAAAGGAACTTTAAAAATCATCTAATCCAACCCCATGCAATGGGGCAGGGATATCTTTCACTGGATTAGGTTGCTCAAAGTCCAGTCCAATCTGACCTTGAACGCTTTCAATGATGGGGCATCCACAACATCTCTGGGCAACCTGTCCAATGTCTCACGACCCTCATTGTAAAAAAGTCTTACTAATCTAAATCAACCCTCTTTCTGTTTAAAAGCATTGCCCCTTGTCCTATTACTACAGGCCCTTGTAAAAAGTCTTTCTCCATCTTTCTTATAAGCCTCCTTTATATACTGAAAAACCACAATAAGGTCTTCCCAGAGCCTTCTCTTGTCCAGGCTGAACACTCCCGACTTTCTCAGACTGTCTTCATAGGAGAGGTGCTCCAGCCCTCTGATAATTTTCTTGACCATCTTCTAACAGGTCCATGCCTTTCTTGTACTGGGGACCCCAGAGCTGGATGCAATATTCCAGGTGGGTTCTCAGGAGAGCAGACTAGAAAGCAAGAATCACCAACTTTGATTTGTTTGCCACACTTGACGTAGCCCAGGATGTAGTTGGCACTGTGGCCTGCAAGTGCACATTACCAGCTCTTGACATATTTTTCTTCAATATTCCCAAGTCCTTTTCCACAAGGCTTCTCTTAATCCCTTCATCTCCCAGTCTGTTTTGATACTGGGGACACACTGACGCAGGTGTAAGACCTTGCCTTTGGCCTTGTTGAACTTCATGACATTTGCATGGACCCACTCCTTAAGCCTGTCAGGGCGCCGCTGGATGGCATCTGTTCCCTCAAGCGAATCAACTGCACCACCCAGCTGGGTGTCATCTTCAAACTTGCTGAGGGTGCACTCAATCCCACCATGATATTGATGAAGATATTAAATACGATTGGTCCCATGATACTATAAATACATTATGGTTTAGTTAAACCTTTCAATGTATGTTAAAATAAATCACATTATCTTCTACAGTGGGCTCCTACCTGCACAAAGACTGATTCTGTGTCTCAGGTGTCTGGCAATTCGTTTAACTCCTACAGTTTGATCACTGTTTTGAAAATTCAATCTGTGTATTCTCCTATTTCTTCTTTCCCAGCTTATGTTCATGCTAGTCTCCTTTTTTCAAGCTTTGGGTGCTGTGGCATCCTTTCTTCTTTCAAAAATGAATCTTCAGAATAAAATGAATTTACTTATATTCTCCTCTATTCTGCCTGAGAATTTATTCCGAACATTGTGAGGGTAACTACTTTGCACTTGTTTCTGAGCCCAGCATTGGCTATCAGGAAGAGCTGTTAATGGAATCAGCGTCAGGAAAATTGCAAACAATTAAATTCAGGATTTTTAGCGTTGCCAAGAAAGAAAAAGGTTTTCACGAGTGATGCAAGACCACAGTAAGGTAAGTTGATGTGATATATGGTTGTTATCCTGTGAAAAGAAATAATTTATATCATAATTCATATAATTTTCTTCTTCTGAGGGGTCCAGGGAAAGGACTTTTTCAGCTCATTTCTTCTTCAATGTTGATATGCTTCAGAAGAAAAACACAATGTCATAATGTGAGCAAGGTGGAATTAAGAAACATAAAAAGATCATTGTCAGGTTTGTTCCTGTACTGTAAACATTATGATGTGAACACTCCTTTCTTCCATTCCTTCCCCTTGCTTTAAGCAGTCTGAACAAAACTCGTGTACACACTGAAGAATAGGACTGATAGCAAGGATGGAAAGGAAGAATTAAAAATAATTAAAAAATAAGGAAGGGAGAAATAGTTCCTACTCTAGCAGAACATGACAAACATCCAAGGAGTCTTAATGCCTGTTACATACTCACTGCAAAATGGGCAGGAAGAAAGACAAAAATCCAGTAATGTTTAGAATTTCCTTGTTCTAGGGCTATGACTTGGGATGTCTGTATTATTGTGGTTCGTAAAACTAGAAATAGCAAGTAATGAAGTGTCCAGTATGGGTAAGCGTTAGGCTGCCTTAACTGTGGGCAGCACTGCCAGCTTCAGCTATGATGTATGTGATATTTTACCCAGTAGTATAGTGAATAGTTCAACTTTTCTTGAATTATGTGGGAATCAATTACATAACAGCCCTACAGGCTTCTTCCTGAAATGAATGTGAAAAATATCCTTTGGGATAGCCCTTGAATTGTATGTTATCTGAAATATCTGTCTTCAAACCCTTGGCTTAAAATTAAAACAACTCATTTGAAATGAGAGGGGTGCTGGGAGTTGTAATTCATTTCTATCCTGGGCAGACTGCCACTGAATAAGGGCTTCAGGAAACAGATTACCATCTGAAAGGATGCCCACCTACCTTGCTTGTATTTTAGTCTTCTTAATTAAAGGAACTTGCTGCCACAACAACAAACACTATATAAATTAGCAAATTAATAATAAAGCTATCATTGGGCTCAGGAGTGTTTGCAGAAGACAATTCAACCCAACCTACATATGGCTGATATAATGAGTATGCAATAGAAACTCTGAAGCCTTTTCATAGTATTTTCCAATTATTTTAAGAAAAATAAACTGTTCCACATAAAAGACTCAGGGTTTTTTATATTTAATCCATAGTTGTTTTTTCCTCACTTTTGCATCTTTTGGTCTCAGACAAAAAGGTATGTTTTTCTGGCATGTGAAAAAGTAAAAAAAAAAAAAAGTAAAAAAAAATCCTCCCTCTCCACTTATACTTGCATTGAGCCTTTGTCAAAAGTTCATTTCAGGTTCTTTTCTGATGTCTAGGTTCAGAAGTCATACTACCTTGAGAAGTGCAGTGCTTTCAGTCTGATTAGTGAAAATAATGTCAACAATCTTATGACAGGCCTTGCTTTAGATTAAGTTGTGGAACTTCACTGTACTTTCATTATACCTTCATTGTACTTTTTCAGCACATTATAATACATTTTGGTTTTGTAATTTTTTGTTAGGGATAACACAGGCAATTTTTGATGTCATTCTCTCTTTTGTACTCTACTTCAAGTGATTTTTTTTTTGAGTATACTAGCGTATTTATTAGTATAAGGTAACTGTTGGTCTTAGTAATGTGTAGGGTCACAACTAAGTTTGATACTCTTTTGGTTCATTAAGGGAGACTGGTGCTTTTGAAATCTACTTTTTGGATTATATTTAACTATAATATTTCATTCAAAAGGGAAGCTTTTTTGGAAGCACCTTTCAGAGATTGATTTATACTCATAAGACAATTCTATAGGCTGTTTTTTTCTATTCCAAGTGCAGGTAAGAGTGAATATTTGATCAGCAGAATACCTGATCAACAGAATGTCAAGATTCTTGTTCCAGCTCATGAGATTTTAGTAAGACAGAATTCTAAAATAGGAATACATTGTTCTACATTTCCTTCAAATAAAGTGCAATTTTTTGCAAATGTTTATTATTATATCTACCACTCATTCTTATTTATGACCATGAACAGATTGTAATGAATGCAAGATAAGTAGTAAAAGGCTGGATACTGCTCTTTATAATCCCACATGCACATAAGTAAAGGTTGAAGGAGCTTTGACTCATATTTAACCACACATTCAGTAGCATTTGTAAAAGAATATAACCTAACAATTACTTGAGTACTAAGTTAAAAGGGAAAATAATGTTAAAAGCAGTCATAGTAGTACCTCATATACATCAGCTATTACTCTTGGAACATCTTGTTGAAATCTTTAAAATATACAACTTTCATATATTTTTAAGTGGTTGAAATTATACTGGAAAAAAAAAATGAACTGACTTCTGACTTTCATAGGGATAAGAGACTAAGACCATGATGAAGTGTATCATACTAAATTTAATTCAAGTATCAAATAAAAAACATCCACAAAATTCAGTTGCTGTGAGATGGAGTTGAAAATTGGGTCGCATCAGTGATAGAAAACACTGTGAACACTTCTGACTACTGCTGCCAAGAATACGCATTGCAGTATCATTTTTCCTAAGGCTTCGACTTCCTAGTCAACTAAGTGTCAAAACAAAGTATGATGTCACCATATGTAAGAAACTCACTTTTAAATAGAAATATCATTTATTGAAGGACTGTACCTTCAGTCCTTCATCCCAAATAAAATAGAACTATTATTTGAAGCTGTTCATGTCAACTGTACCTCCAGGCAATAATCAAAAGGTTCTGCTGAACTTTGAAAGGCTTTACTTGTGGAGCTTTTGCACAGCTGTGTGCCCCCATCAACCAAAGAGTGACATCATGGTAAAGTATTCATGTTGAGAATCACTAGGGTCTTATGTGCCACATAACAGAAAAGGCATGCTTCTGTTGGGAGGTTGTTGACTGTAAAGCTTCATTTCATGTAGTTGTTGATAGACAGCCTGCAAGGTCTGACCAAAAATGCTGAGTACGCATAACACAGAGCTATGCATCTACGTTTCTCAGAGCAATGAGATAAATATAAGAACAAAGTAATTTCTTGATATAGGAGTGACTCAAATTCACTGGAACATCAGAATCTCTTAAAACAGATGAGTCACAAAACAATAGGGTCTCACTTTTGTATGTGCTGTGAATATGTGCCCAATACTCTGTTTCTCTGTCTCCTTTGTGTGAAAACAGATGTCCCTCTATTTATATGTAGATAATGAGATGGGTTCTGCATGACTTGCTGATGTCATAATCAACAGTTGAGTTCTTTACATTAACACTACTACTATTACTACTACTACTACTACTATTACAGCTACTATGACTATCACGGCTATTACTGTTACTACTATTGTGATCACATTACTACTAATAATATGCAATTAAAATAATGCTAATACTGCTACTTATGTGTAATGAAAATAATAATTAAAAAAAAAACTAAAACCAAAACAAATTATACAATTGCTCACCACCCAATGACTGATGCCCACTCAGTCCCTGAGAAACAAGAGCTAGAGAGTTTGCGAGTCAGAGCCCAAGAGCCCCAGAAGCCAGCAGAACCAGACCCCCGAGAGCCAGCCTGAGATACCCCTGTCCCATTCGTCCCAACTTAGATACTAAGCATGGCATTCTATGGAATTAAATATCCATTTGGTAATTTTTGATCAGCTGTCCTGGCTTTGTCCCCTTCCAGCTTCTTGTAGAGAAGAAGCTGGGAACACAGGTACAGTATCAGAAACGGAAAAAGTCCTTGACTTGGTATAAACGTTGCGTAGCAACAACTAAAAACATTAGTATGTTGTCAATACTCTTCTCAGCACAAATTCAAAGCATAGCCTCATACTAGGTATGAAAATTATCACTGTCCCAACCAAAGCCAGCACAATGTGCCAATTTGTGATTTATACAGTGGCATAAAGTTTTCTTTCTCTGTTTCTTGCATAGTAACAACAACTAGCATTTCATTGATGCTGGGATGAGAGGGAAAACAGGTGTTTCAGCTTTATTCTTAAGTTGGCTGATCACTGAACTGTAGTTTCCATGGAGTATGGTTAGATGAAGTTGTCATACTAACATATTCCTATACCACTCCATGAATAATTTACCAATAAATATACATATAAATATATATATGCATGATTTTTTATTATATTGCACTTCTTTATTTAATCATTACTACTGTCAGAGCAATAAGAATGGGTAATTATGTTAATGACAACTTATAGCCATTTATTCCATTTTATAATGATAAATGCTTCTGTCTCCATATGAAAAATATTAACTGTAATACTATCCTTAGTATCCATAACATACTAATACTTAGTATTACTAAGAAATAGTATCATAAAAATGCTTATCATGTCCTGTATTTTTCTTCCTTTCTGAACATATATTACAATTCCTCACTTAGCCATGTGAGAATCTTATAAGAGAAAAAAAGTACAAGTAAATCATAATCTTTATTTGCTACAGACTAATATAAAGTAAACAATGCATTTAATCAACTGCATATGCTAACAGGTACTCTTAACATATCTCTACACTTTCCCCCAAAACCAGAACTGTTAACATAAAAATGTTAATATGTAATTTTTTAAAAAGACATTAACCAAGTGAATTATGGTTCTGAATTATTTTAGAAATATTTTTCTGAATTCTTGTTAAGAAGAATCTTTGGTGCTTGTAGCTTACATACTTCCTTTCAAGTTTTGATAAATATATGTCTTATTGCCACCTCAATTATTTAAATAGGATCAAGTTGATATGTTACTCTTTTTGTGTGATATTGCATGAAAGGTAAAGGAATATAGCATAGCAGTAAAGGTCAAGATCACAGGATTTGAAATGAGCATTTAAAACAAATAAATAATGTGTCTGAAGGTGTTTAATGTGTGTAATATGCCTGATGGAATAGCTGATGTAGCTGTGTCATCTAGTGTTTCTGGGCAAATGTAGAGAAAATCTATCATTCTGTCACTCAAGTGAATATTTATATTGGTATTCAAATATTTCCTCAAACCACATTAAATATCTGCACACACATTTTACCAATTAAATAGCAAAATAGAAACAGAAAAAATCGAAAATATTAAGAGGCTGTGAAAGTGGAGCATGAAGAAAGGCAAGGCATTAAGGATATTAACATATGGGATATTAACATATCCCAAACAGGACTACTTTTTTTTTAATAGATCTATGTTCTGTCTTGTTGCATTTTACTAGTGATATTTACAATGGTAGTACTGCATCTAGTTAAAATTACTCACTCTCCTTAGCATTTTAAATTTCTAGAATTCAACAGTAAATTGCAATCTGCTAGTGAATTAGCCTTGTCTACAAAAATGCAGACAACAGTTTCTGGAAATGAGGCACTAAAAACTAGTAGAGAAAAAAACACACCCAAAAGCAAAACACAAATCTAGTACAAATCACCCAGCTGCCCAGTCTTGGAATAAAACCATTTTAAAGCTATTATCTGAATGGTTATTACCAATTGTTATATTCTGGGTTTTTTTAGGTAAACCTTTTAAAAATGTATTGCCTGAAAAAAACCCACAGGATGACTCTATCCTATGTATATATTGGTTTGGGTTTTAGGTTTTGTTTTCGTTTCTCTGGCTAAGTTGTTTTCTGACTTCATGAAACAGAAGCCAAACAAGAATAGCTACCGGAAATCACAATCACCTCCTCATTATCCAAGATGCAGTGAGTGAACAGTTGGGAATGTGCCTGTAACAGAACATTTCAGTGTTTTCCTAACCACACACAGAGAATATTTAATTCAACATTACCCAAAACATGCATGCCCAAATAAAATACAACACCTGGAACAAGATTTAAAATTTCATGGTGATTTAAGATCTAATGTGCTGCTTATTTATTCCATACGGAATACTAAAGCATGTGTGATTCAAACACCTTTGATATTTTTGCTGTTACTGTCATCAAAACTTGGTGATATTTGTGGCATTCTTCTTTTTTCCTTTTCTTTCTAAAATATATGGTGAGTACAGGTACACAAATGGCACACATTGCTAACAGTGACTACCATTTTTATTTACGCTATTTACTGATTTGCAGACTTCCTGCCTAACAGTATTTTGCAAGCATTAGAAACCTTACTACCTTGTATCTTGAGTGACAGTCCACAGGCTAGAAAAACAGCTGTGAAAACAGCTAGCTCAGTCAGGGACGCACAGTTTACTAGAACCCTTGAGGGTGTTTTTGAATAATTAAATGAATGTGCTCAATTTTTACAATACAAAATAATCACAGGAAGTATACAGAAGCAAGGAAAAATATTATTTCTCATTTTAAAACAAATACAGAATTATTAGTCTTTCAGCTTGTCTTTATAAGAAAGGCTTTTTCTAAACTGCATTTGTTTGTCCGTAAGGTTTGGTCACATAAAGAATTTGAAGGACAATGTTTTTCAAGTCATCGTATGAAACAACAGAATTTCCACAGGTTTTGTTTGTTTGTGTGTTTTTTAAAGAGCATTTAATGAAAACGTTACAGTGTACTTTATGGCTGTTCGGTTATGTTACACCCTGCCTGTAGAAAGTGAGAAAGCAAAGTAGGTCTTAAAAACTAAGAGACTTCACTATAAGTTTTTTTTCTTTTAGCACAAGCTGTTTCACATTCTCATTCAAATGTACAGGTTGTTAACTTTTCAGAGAAGGGTGAGGGCAAGAGAAAGGAGGGCATTATTACGGTAAATCAGTCATTTTGGAAGCCCAGAATAATAATAAAAATTGGTTTTCCATCTAAGTTCAGCATTGAAAATGGACATTTCAGAATTAGTCTCCAGGGGAGGCATACAATTTTTGACAAGTGCATGTGCTTGCTAGTGTGCATGAATGTGATTAGTTACTACCTTAGAATTAGACTCTATATTTATAAATAAGTCAATCTGACAGACTAATAGTACCAGGAAGATACTTTTTACCAGAAAAACTTTCTGTGATTTCAACTACTATTTATATTTACTCATATTTAGATATATATACAAGGTATTGTGCTGTATTTCCAAATATGTCATACTAATGACAAATATGTCATAATAATTCTATTACAATTTCTGTAAGCATCATGAATTGCATATATGAATGCAACTGGAATTAAATATTCTTTCTGTACATGGTATTATGTGGGATGTTTCATAATTTCCTGAAGGTTTCATGCCAAAACTCTTAACTTCAATTGTGTGGGACACAGCTAAAGATCAGTGTTCACCAAGTTTCCATTCATCTGGACTGGAGAATTAGTTCTTTTCTTAGGAATCTCAGTGGGATAACTTTTTCCTTTCAGAAGCTACTGTAGTATAGTACCAGGTAATGGTACTGATACTGTACTATGCCATGGTTCCATAAACAGATTTTTTATTTAAGAAACACTAATGCTAGAAACAAGTCAAACAACCATTGTAAAATAATCTTCCTCAGCTTTTGAGCAGTGCTATAAAACTTTTGTGTGCAATGTTGGTATAAATTTCAATAACCCTATGTGTTATGTTGATGCATAGTTATGTGTACATGCTATTATTTTAGAGGACTGGGGAAGAGAAAATGGAACACAGGGGCTGCCATTTAATATCAGACCTCAGCTTTGTCTTGTTCTCTGTCTGATCATGTACTGCAACCCAGCTTCAGAGGAATGTCTGAAGAACTTAGTAGAAAATCATTTTTTTACCCACCCCTTCATCTACCACCATATATAGGTCCCAGTTTAATTGGTCAGACACAAAAATAAACTTTCCAAAGGTTATTTTTAAACATTTTTACATGAAATATGGGTATTTCTGTTTCCCATAAAATTTCCAAGGCCTTCCAAGCCTTCCTTCACATATTTACCATTAAGAATTGATCATCTGTTATAATTATGATCTATAATAGTGTTTTGGAAGTCATACATATTGCTGTGTATTTCTCCCTTTTTTAATTTTTTCCAGAGCTGTGTTCCCAAAACAAGTATTTGTCATTCTGGATAGCTGTCCCCTAAGACACTGTTTCGTGCATGACTGTAGGTGTTCTGGCTTGTTCTTACTGAGCCCTAGGGAATATGTTCTTCAGTCACTAGATACTTTTATTCCTACTAAGTATTCCTATGATTTTTCTCATTTCTCATCAACAGTCCTCTTGTGGTGATCATACAGTAAGAAATATAACTCGTTTGCTCTCAAATAATAAATAGAGAAAAAAGAGACACTTCTAGTAAGTGACTTGCACACATTTGTGTTCCAAATAGAGGACTGGCAGAAATTGATCGCAAGATTGATGAAAATAGGGAACAGAAGACATAATTCATTACTGCCAGTGCTTTATTGGAATTAACATATTTGTTTAGATACTAAATATTCCACTGATTTAAAAGGGACAATAAAAACTAAAAAAATATAAGACGTGCAAACACCCAAATAAATGAAAGACACTTCAGTCATCAGAAGAAAGATTCTCTAAGACTATCCTAAAGTTAGCCTGTTTATAACCCATTCCACTTCTGAAAATTTCATCTTACTGTTTGGTAAATACTCTCTTAAATTTACTAGAAGAATAAAATCTGTTCTTGGACTAGATTTGATTTTTTTTAATCAACAAACAGGTGCCCCCTATTTTTATTCTTTCCAGCTGTTTAGTGATGTTTGATGCAAGACTTAGAAGAGCTTTTTAATAGAACAACACTGTAAAGTTTAAGCCAGTTGTAGATCTCACTTTTATGCTGGTAACAACTTTAATATGCTTTGAGCTATGTTTTTTAAATCTCTCAACGCTTTTCAATATATGCAGATGGCTAGAATCAGAAATTAAGATGGGACTCTAGGTACTACATTGGCAAAGCAAGCACTGAAGTCGTCTTAGTATGGTAAACTTTTAAAAAACCAGGATGATATGAAGCTTGTGTAATGCCTTAATTGTATCTTTTGAAGTATCTTCTCTAGAGATGTGGTATGCACTGGGAAAAAATATGAGAAGCATCTGTTTTTCACTCCAGGTTTTGCCAGGTTTGGAAAATCAAATAAGTTTTAACTAAAAAATTAAATGTATAGATTATAGATATTCAATCCCAGCAATCTGCAGGCTTATTTCCTGAAATTTGCTTCAATGGGAAATCTACCAGACATGGTACATTATGCACTGTTTAGGTTTTTTTCTGGTACAAGCTTGTTGAACGGTGAAATAAAAATTAAATACTGGGAAAAATGTGGTTAGCAACTATTTAGTTAGCAACTAAAATATAGTTAGCAACTATTTTTATTTTCACTTGTTTTAAAGAAGGGCAAACTTTCCATTTTTATTCATGACCTTAATGAAATTAATAAACTGTTAAAATGTTGTCACTTGATAGTATTGTCCAAAAAATGGTATCTGAAGTATTGTTTTTTCCCTGCTTCAAAGGCAAATGGATGTTAGCCACTAGTAAGTAATGATTTCTTTTGTTCACTGACTCACTGTACCAATATGCATGTATGTGTACATAATAGATGACATATAACTCCATATCCATTTGAGGTACTATTTCTTTAATAGTATCTTTACTGCATGTAATCTGGGAACAAGTGCTCTTTTAGTTATAGTATCTAACAGTGGCCTATAACTCACTGAATTACCATAAATATCAGCTAGTCATTTTATATGACTATAAAAATGTATTTTGTTGACTTTCCCTCTGTTTCTGAAATAGTGGTTTATATCCTCGTTTTTTTAATATACTGATTTAAAAATAAATAAAACCAAACTATATTCTCATACACTATTATATCTTATAAATAATTAGGAAAGAAATCTGGAAAGTCTATGGAAAAGCTCTTTCTAGACCAAGCTGTTTCACTGAAATTAATTTAACCATTAGAATCTGCATCCTTTTTGACTGTGTTTTTCTTAGAATCATAGAATCAGAGAATGGTTTGGGTCAGAAGGGACCTTAAAGATCATCTAGTTCCAACCCTCCTGCCGTGGGCAGGGACACCCTCCACAAGACCAGGTTGCTCGAAGTCTCATCCAGCCTGGCCTTGAAGACAGCCAGGGAGGGGGCACCCACGACTTCACTGGGCAACCTGTTCCAGTGCCTCACCACCCTCTCCATCAAGAACTTCTTCCTGATATCTAATCTAAATCTCCCTTCCTTCAGTTAAACCCATTCCCCCTTGTCCTGTCACTACAGGCCCTTATAAAAAGTCCCCCCCAGCTTCCTTGTAGGCACCCTTCAGGTACTGGAAGGCTGCGATAAGGTCTCCCCGGAGCCTTCTCTTCTCCAGGCTGAACAAGCCCAACTCTCTCAGCCTGTCCCCATAGCAGAGGTGCTCCAGCCCTCTGAGCATCTCCATGGCCTCCTATGGACTCGTTCCAACTGGTCAATATCCTTCTTATGCTGAGGGCTCCACAGCTGGACACAGCACTGCAGGTGGAGATTTCTTTCAGAATATGTTTTATACGTAGGAACTCTCACTTAAGGACAGTTAACATGAGTGACTTTATCTCTTTGAGATTAGATAGCAAAATTCATGTTTGGTTTTAGTAAGGCTTTTGCTTTGTTTGTTTTATGATGTGACTTTAGATATGAGGGTCAATAAATACAACTAAATTCTGATGATATCTAGTAGCATAGTAACAAGATTGTTTAGACTGCGGCCTACAAAGAAATAGCTGGTATATATGCATGTATCAGTTACGCACATGTTCAAATCTGGATTTTGCCAGAGTATGCTCATCAAGTCAAGAAGACATAAGAAGTCCAAGCATAGGTCTCCTTATAGTCCAAACTGAATAGTTTTTATGATTGAAACATTCAGTTTTGTATGCTTATAGATAGCAATTTATAACCAGTAGCAAATAAAGACTGACTTTGACTGCAATTGCAGAGGAATTTATTCTGACGTTCTAGTAAAGACCTACAAATAAGCTTGTCTTTGAAAGTAGGAAATCTGGGTTGATTATGGACTTGTTAAACTATAGGTCAAAGCTTTTTCTTTCCTCCTGCCATTAAAACTACAATTAAAGAGAGTAGCTAGAGATAAAGACCACAGAGGAAAAGCAAAAGATTAGAGAAAGAAATGCACATGGATTAAAATGTTGGCACAGAGGTGTTTACATTTGAATGAGATGTGGCAGAAGATGATGTTGTGATGATTAAGTTTATGTGGGTATGACTGATGAAGACATGAATTAGAACCTCAAAAATTTAACAAAAACACATGCATTTGCTGCTGGAGAGTATATGTGCTTCAGGCCACAGTCCTACCTTTACCCCTTTGTCAATACAGAACATTCACTGCAGCTACAGTTCACAAGTTCCAGTTGTACTGAAACGGGAGAATTCATTCCAGCAGGAACAAGCGTGACTTGCCCAAATAGGTCTCTTAGCTTCCAGCAGGAAAAAAAGTCCTGAAAACAGCTTGACAATGTAGCTGCAGACACTGGGTTGGTACCATCTCAGCGTCCAACTAGGCTACATCTGCCATCTACTGGTCCGTCTCTCAGAAAATAACAGCATTTAATGGGTTAAGTAAAAATTACAGAGTCAGTGTTTTCCTCTGAAGTCCAGCTTCTCTCCAAAAGCTCTTTTAGACTGGTAACAAAAGGTCTACACAGTCTGGTGAAATAAGGAGGGGAAATAACTATAGACATTTTGTCTTGAAGGTACCTCTACAGGTTATCTATTCCAAACTTTGGCTTAAATTAGGACTATTGTCAGTGTTGGATCAGGTAATGGCTTTGTCTAACCAAATATTGAGAGCCTCCAAGAATGGAACTCCACAGTGTCTCTGTTTTGTTTTGTTTTGTTTTTTCCAAATGTCCAGCTTGAAACTTCTTGCTCACAATCTGTGACTTTGGGTCCTTCTTGCAATTTCTATCATTACTCAAATGAGTAATATACCAACAGCTAGTATGCATAATATTACAGACCTTGTAGAACACAGAAAGGTTTAGCTTCCCAGAGGATAAATCCCAGCTGGAACATCACTAAGTATCTGTGTAGGTGTTTATCTGAATGGAGTGGTAAAATCGATAACATGAACTTTGTCTAGTAGTCCAGACACAGACATAGCCACACCTACAGTGAATTGTGAACCAGTAGAAGAGAACAGATAATAACATCATACCACCTTAATTGATTATCACTGCTGTAAGTGTTATGCTGTCAAATTCATATGAACAGAAGAGTTTATGTAATATCTTAGTAGCCCCCAATTTGTATTCCCCTCAGTGAATTTGTTGTTTAATTAGAGCTGTGTGAATAGAATATCCAAAGCCTAAGTAGCTAAATTACCATTTGCTTCTAAGTCTTCTCTTATTCCTCTTTGGTTGATGTTCAGTACAGAAACAAAAGATCTAAAAGTAAAAATCAATCCTTCCTAATTTTGAGGGCCTTTGGAGTTGTTAAGTTCAGTATGTGACACTGCAACAACAAAAGCCACTTTCGGGGATAGGTTCTAAATATCTTTCCAGGTTGTGGTCTCAGTAATGGAAGCTGTGTTGAAGATCACAATACCCAGTTAAATCTGTTGTTCTGAGTATTATGTTGGCAGTTCATTTGTTTTTCTTTCATATCTGTGGATACTTTCTGAGAATCAATAACAGAGTCTGCAGTGATTATACTATTTTCACTTTGTTTTGAAGGAAAAGCTGAGTGTTTCTACCTGCAAAAAGAAACAAAAATAAGTCAATGTTAATGACTTCTTGTTTGCCTCATTGTGGCAAGTGTGCAAAAACTGAAACTGAAGTAAAAGAAAGACAGGCCCAGACCACTAACAAGATAAGCGTGTTAAGGGGTACTACCAGTATGAGTCCTTTCAGTGGCCTGAAGCAGCATGTGTGGAGCATATTGCTGAGATTATTCAGAAATTGAGAACAAAGATGAATGCATGACCTGCTTTCAGATGAGAATGAATGCTGCTCCTGGTAGCTCAGCATGATGTTTTCTTTGCACTCAGAGCCAACTGCTTCAAAACAATAAAGAAAATCCTCTCCAAGCCACATTTATCCTTCAAATAAGAAAGCAACAGTAGCTGGCAGTGAGTGGAAGAATCCTGCATTCTCTTTAGGTATATAATTTTAGACATCTTCTTTCCTCATGGTTCATATAGTAAAATCCTATTCCATGATGAAAACTGGCATTAGCAATATTTTTGTATATATGTATTCATATCATTATACACACATACATATATGCATATATATGCAGTTTGTTGTGAAATAAAAGTTTATCTGGATGTTCTGGGTTCAGTCAGGAAAGAGTTAACTCTTTTTATGGTGGCTGCTATGAAGTTGTGTTACTAGATCCTGAGAGAAGTACTGATAAGTTCTTAGTTGGCACTGGGGAATGCCTGCACTGAATTCAAGGTCTTTCTCCACTTCTGATATTGCAGCTGTGTTCCCGGCTCTTGCTGTCTCGCTACAGGCAGTGCAGGGGACACACAGTTCAGGCAGCTGACGCAAACTGACCAAGGAAGAATTTCATTCCACAGTACGTCATGCTCAGGGCATAGGGGAGGAGAGGGTTTGAAAGCCATTACTGTCTTTCCCTTATTCTCTTGCTCGTTTATTCCCTTACAGTTGCTAACAGTCCCACTGACTCCTGGGTTAGCTGCTTTGCTAACTCCTGTGCTGGCTCATTTGTGAGGGAGTTGGTGGGTTTGTTTAGTTTTACGAGTCGTGCTATCACTGATACGGTTCGCTCGCAATCTTCTGTGATAGCCCTTGGGCTGAGGCTCTTGGTCTGCGATCACTCTCAGGCTGTGGCTTTTGGGTTCTCTGGCTCTGACTCTCACTTCTCAGCACCTGGTTGTGCATTGGTAAGTGGGCGGTGAGAAACTGTGTCATAATTGTATCATATGTTTTATTTTCTATTATTTTAATTACTTATTAGTTGTAATATTTGTATACATTAATTTATTTATTATATTTAATAAGTAAATGGTTCTTTTTCCTCCGATTCTTCCCCTCCACTGGAGGAGGGGAGGAGGATTTGTGAGAGCGGCTTCTTGGTATTTTGCTAGCCGGAGTTAAACCACGATACTGACGAAATGAAAAAAAATATAAATCCAAATTTCCAATTCTAAATACTGCATACACAGAGTTTAAGGTACATGTTTTAAATTCTTATATTAAGACATCACTGGAAATAAAAAACCTGCATGTCTTTACCTGGAAAAAATAGAAGTAGTTTGTGAAGCGAATAGTGACTAATGACATCTGTACATTGCTGTGAATATGTGGACACAAAACTGAAGGCACAACATGGTTTGATGTTCAGAAAATATACCTAGTCTTTCCAATTCAGGGTTCCTGAATTTTATTTTTGAAATCTAGGCACTGAAATGTTGCATTAAAAATCAACAGCATAAACTAGAGGCAGCGTAGATGTCAGTGATTCTTGAATATCACTTTTTACATGTAAAATAATGTACAAATAGCATGACCTTTATGTGGTATGAGAGAGGGTGTTAAATGTTAAATATTTAAAATTTAGAGTGTAGGCACATAACATACATACAATATTTAATCTTTAAACAATACCCAGCAAATTTTAATGCTTGTAAATTTCTGTTAAAATTTTGATCCATCTTTGTTTCCAGTTCAGATTGATTTTTTCACCTAAGTCAAGTGAATCTGTATTATTCTTTCAGACATTCCCATTAGTCTGACTTTGTACCTTCCAAGAAATATACTGAATACCCAAAAGGCGGAAAAAACAGCCACCAAATGAGAAGACAGAGTCTCTTCAATACACTTCTTGAAGGCTTACAAACACTGATAGGTCATAATATTGTAAAAGGTATCACAAGAGTGAATTTCAGCCAAGATAAGAATTACTGACTACTGGCTACTTCTCAGAAAGCATTTAGCATCTCTGTGATTAGATCCATTCTGCACTTATCACCCAATTTTCACAGGTATTACATTACCATTTACTACTTACACATTTTATTACCTTAGATTCTTACCTCACTGAATTTCCTAGAGGTACGTCTTAGAAGTTATTAAGCATAGTCCACACTCTGAACTTTGCACTTGTTGAGGCACACCATAATCTAAAAGCAAAAGCATAGTAACCAATAAGAAAATGGGAGGTACAATATTCTGCTTCATTTAAAATATAAGGGGATCACTCTTTTGAGACTTACGTGATAAATACAGACAAATCTAAGCTTGCAACAAATCCAAACTTATAAATATTTCAAGAAAATGCTACAGGAAATACATCTTGCAACCTTGGTCTGAGTTTGGAAAGTAGCACAATTAAAGAGAAGAATATTGGGATCATGCAAGAATGTCATCATAAATTAAGTACAATTTAGTTCCGCCTTTTTCCCCACACAAAGGGAAGAATCCTGGATCCCATGCTGAACCAATCTTTTCCTAGGTGTGGATTGCATCCTTTCACCTCCTTACCTCAGGAATACTAGCTGATATATTTTCAAAGCTTCCACCACCTTCCTGCTTAACCCTTCCTCACTCATCATCATGGAGATTGGAATAGCAGGCAGGAACTGAATATTGCTCCCTCCTCCAGAGACTGAGTGTGCAGATGAACAGGGAAGAGAGGAAAGGAGGTCCATCAAATCTCATAGCCTTCTCTGTAAGAAAACACAGAACTGGAGCTGTTGAGATAAACAGACACATTTTGGTCAGAATTTTTAGCATTTATTTTTCTTACTGTCTCTGAATGATAAAACACTTTCTTTTTCATCCTTCACATTCTCCCTCTCTTTTTCCCAAATGAACATTAACTACAGTGTAAAGCTTACTTTGATTTTGAAATTATAATAAAATGTTCCAAGAAGAAATCATAATTTCATAAAGTTCTTCATTTTAGATCCCTTTGTGATACAACATAGAAAGTTCACTAGGGTTTCAATCACCTTTTAAAATCTTTATTTAGGCACATAGGAGCTGACATTGTGCTCTTTAGTACAATGGTCAGCCGTACTTGATCTCTGTACAGCTAATTTAGAAGAGTAGATGCTGTCTGTGCACATATTCATATGTATATGGGGTAAAGTCATCATGTAAATCAACATCTGCATTTATACTGACACTTTTTTTTATTAGAGATTATTCTGACCTTTCTTTCTGGTCTAACATGTATTTGAAGTAACGTTTGAAATTAAGCCATGCAAGAATTTCATAATTGAGAAAGATGTGACTACTAGAAAGACAGAAGTCTGCAACTACCACTTAGGTGTAGTCTGAACAATGGGCCTCAGTGTCAAAATAAACTTTTTCTAAGTGCCACCTATGTGCCTAATAAATAACTAAATGTGCAGAAATATATGCAGGCAATATGGAAGACTGGAGATTCAAGTCATGCACTTGCATGCGGTGTATATTTCTGTGTATATGTTTTCCCTGCTGTAACAGAATCCTCAGGAAACATATACAAAGCATGCTAAATGACAGTTGCACAGGCCATAAAGTGGTTAAAATATAGAAAATGCCTAATCTGTCACTATGCAAATCGTGTCTGCACAGGAACACAGTCTCTGTGTACCCACTGAGTATTTTTAATAGTACTTCATCTGCACTGAGTAAATACTTCAGATATGCATAAGGACAGGTTGGACTACTTAAGAAATTGTAAATCTGGCTTTTCTAGCAATTGCATTTGGATGCAAAGAGATAATCTTTCTTTTGCTGGTTCATCACATATGTTTTCATTGAAAATTTATCTTGCGAATGTTTTTTAGAAAAGAAGATTTGAAATTTTTTTTTAATAAATAGGTTTTTTTTAAGAAGATACAGCTTTTCACTGGTATGTTTCAATGTTCCATGTGTATTATAGATGTTTTTATACAACCACAACATTATGCTTGGGAAAAAATTCATAAGCATGTTAGATGTCAATGATGCTCTGTAGTAAAAACTCTATGCATTCTATGCTTTCTATGTGTTAGACTTGGTTGGCGGAATTTCAACAGATGGAATTAAATGATTAGCATAAGGAAATAGCTGATTTTAACTACACAAGGTGGTGCAAAGCACAAGTCCTGCTGTGTGATTAGTTCTTTATGCTTATTCATTCACATTTAAGTATTTCCCTTCTGGGTGAAGTAGCCATCAGTGCAGTAGGAATGTTCCCACTAGACTACATCCTTGTTGCTGCCCTTCTGACATCTTCTGTGACAATGATTATTACAGGCAACAGTATGAAACAATTTTTTCAAGGAATGGAAACAGTAAAAGAAATACCCAAATATGGAAATATTGCTAAAAATGTAACATTGATTTCCATATTCTCTTCAAAATATATAATCAATTTTATTGAAACTTCATGTGAATTTATTTGCTTTAGCTATGTGAACTCATCGGGAGTTTTGTCCAGCTGAATTTTATCATTTCACAAGTTATTTTCAGTTTTAGAGATTCTGCAGTTCAAATTAAGGGTTTTGTTATCCCTGTCTTTTTGACACCACTCACTATCCAGCATTGTTTTCAGGACTCTCGATAACACTTTAACTGCTCTTCCCTTTATTTACATGGTGATCAAGTAAACCTGCAACCACAAAACCAAGGATTGCATCAGTAACCAGCAGTCACAGCGCAAGACAGAAGAGCATAACCAAATACTCAATAGAACGTTTTGGATTTTTTTTAGTTGTTTCTTTTTTGACAAGCTGATCTATTCACTAAGAACTCTTTGGAGGACCATTCAGTTGTGTTGTTTTCGCAGGCAAAATAATCATCACAGTGTTTTGTTCAAATAGTTAATAGATGTCTTAACAGGAAAGTGAACAACAGTTTTGAACATAGATCACTCATAGTAAATATCTGATTTTTCTTACCTCCTGTGTTGATGTTAAGCATATCCTAAGCCTAGGTTCTTGTTTAAGAATTATTTAAATAGATTTGTACCTGACAAAGGTTTGCTACTGATTAACAAAATTTTCATTTTATCTGTAAATTAGCAAGTATGTAGAAAAATTCAAATAATAAGAGCAAAAGAAAAATTGAAGGCAACTAGAGTTAAGATTGCTACACTGCAATAAACTTTGCTTTAGTCATAAATATGTTTGTTGTGGGAGCAGAAAAAGATTCACGGTGTCATTAACTGCGCATGTTCTTTAGCAGTTGGAAAATGGTGTGATAGGTAGGTACATCATTATTAACTAACTTTAGCTGGTTGTTGAAGCAGATTTTCTTCTTTGCTTTATGATAGTTCATTTCATAGTCATATAAAGTGGGTTTTAACAGAAGCACTTGGTGTCAGCAGGTCTATTTATGGCTCCCCTAAATGAAACATGTTTGTACTCTAGTTTTGTCCAAACTCCTTGCAGTATTAGAGCAACAGAAAACACTTGAATAAAATAATAGAATTATAGAAAATATATTTCTGAAATTATTTCTGAGGATAGAAAATTATTTGTTGAAGAGAAAAACAGGAATAAATGTTTTATTTTGTTTCTAAAAATAGATATTTATGTGTTAATATGTATCTTTATTGAATTAAATAATAAATCTATTTCATTTATACATTTCCCTGAGATACAATATTGCCCTAACCAAGGTGAGGTTTTTCTTTAGTCTAAAGTAAGATAACTCTAGGTCTCATGTTTTGCTAACTGAAAAAGAGCACTTAGTTCAGTCTCAGTTCCTCTCCAAATTCTCAATACTCAGTTCTCAAAATCTTTTGATTCTGTAGCAACATAAAATCCAGAGAAGTTAGCTGTTAATAAGGGTAACAGTTATGGGTAGGAAAGAGCCTTTGAGGCACTGGGTATTGTTCCTGGACTGAGCTGTAGGCCCAGAAAAGCTGTAGAAGTAACAGGGGTATTTTTCTAGTTTTTGTATATATTACAAAGAACGTGTTGAGGTAAATATCATACCACAGTGCACCACTGACACTGTCTCCTTGTCATTAAAACAAACTATACAAGTAGTAATGAGGAAAATTGCATCTTTCTTTTATCCTGTTAGCTTCCAGTTCTGGAAAACAGGAATCATGGGGAAGGTGACAGGTACATCTAATTTCAGTTTTTGTTTTAAAATAATCATTCTCACTGGCTAAACTTCTCATTTCCTTGGTGAATAGCTCCCTGTATTAGTTAAGGGTTTATGAAAAAATAGCTTAACTTCAAGCATTCAGAGGTAAGAAATCCTGGCCCCAGTATATTAGGAAAAGACTAAAATATTAAATTTATATTAAAGTTAAATTAAGTATGACATTAATATTATTGAATATGAATGTATGTTTCATATTTATCTTTCTTATCTTTTTCTGGTTGTGTTTGTTATCTTCACACACTTGAGGACAAAATAACTGATTAATCAGTCATTTATAGTTGTACATTGGACAAATTCAATTTTTATTAATTATGGGAGAAACAATATTTTCTGTCATACTTTCTTCATGTAGCTGTTTTCTTACTGTTTTACCATTAGTATGTACTACTTGCCAGAGATGTCAAATACCAATTTTTAAGGCTTATCTAGAAATACTGTCAAATTTTGTTTCTTTTTTGAAGTCAAGGTTGCATAGAGATATATCATCACATATGTTACAGTGTTTGATATTTAAGCTTAAAATTTGTCACATAGGATTGTGCAAAACTACTTTTTCCATTTAGGAGAAAAAATGCTCCACTACACATACCAACCAGTTCTTTAGAAATATGTCATTTTTACAGTTCTAATGTTTCCTTTTTTCTCAGTTTAATTCCACTTTTTCATGTTTGATTTGTTTCTTCAGAAAAACAAGTTCATCTCTCACTGAATTCTCATGTGCTAATGCTGTTTCCCTCTGACTGACATGCCTCAGTGTCCCAAAAGATTGTTTCATATATTGTAAGATTATTTCTGGATCATTGTTTTCTTGATAATACAGGATGCTGGGATCAGCTGTACTAAATCTTGAACAAAGCAATGTAGCCCAGGCATTTTATATTTTAAATTTCATTAAAAAGACAATCAAAAGACAGTTCTATTCTAAAATTGGGAAGAAACAGTAATAATAAAGGCTGTTTCTTTAGAAATAGTAATCAGCAATAGGAAAATGTGTAGTCATAGAACTGGTTCATAACATACTGCATGTGAAATCTGATGATTGAAAAATTTAGTGATCAGACTAGTTACATTTATATCTGATATCTCACTGATTCTGACTGGCTATAGATTACCCATTATCAAAGAAATAAATGAACATGATGTACTGCATGTAACTTATGAAAACTAATGGACTCATTTTCAAGGCTAGCTCTTCTGCTATTTATTTTACATATCTCTATGTGTCATAGTAAATTTAAATGAAAAGGCAGTCCATTGTAATGTCATTAATATTTCTTGGAGTAGAATACTGTTTTGCAACTGCTGCTTTTTAACCCTGGCAGGCAGCTCAGCCACACAGAGACACTGGCTCACTGTCCCCTGGTGGGATGGGGGAGAGAATCAGAAGACTAGAAGTGAGAAAACTCATGGGTTGAGATAGTTTGACAGGTAAAGCAAGCAAAGCAAAATAAGGAATTAATACACCACTTCCCATCAGCAGGCAGATGTTCAGCCACCTCCAGGGCTCCATCATGAGTAACAGTTACTTGGGAAGACAAACACTCTCACTCTGAATGTCCTTGCTTCCTGTTTCTTTCCCCAGCTTTTATTACTGAGCATGATGTCGCAGGGTATGGGATGTCTTCTTTGGTCAGTTGGGGTCAGCTCTTCCAGCTGTGCCCCCTCCCAGCTTCTTGTGCACCCTCAGCCTATTTGCTGGCATTGCAGTGTGAGAAACAGAAAAGGCCTTGAGGCTGTGCCAGCACTGCTCAGCAGTAGTTAAAACCTTGTGCTAACAACACTGTTAATGCAAAAGCAGCACCATACAAACTACTATGAAGAAAATTAACTCTATCCAAGACAAAATCAGATAGCAACTCTCTGTATAACTTCCAATGAAGTTTTAAAAATGACTGTATGTAACCTTTGTAACTATACTTGTGACTTACCAGAGTATTAATTTCTAGGTCTGAAAAATCAGATATCATCTGGGACTAGGGAATAACAGTCTCTTAAGTTGACAGGAATAAAATTTCAAGCTAGTAATCATAAGGGTAGAACATAAGAAGCCAAGATTATTGGAAATAGGTGCCTGAAATTAGATTACATTAATAAATTAATTAAAATTACAGAGTTCTGCCAAACTTCTACATGCAGTCAAATGGAAGTGGCAGGCTCTTGATTTAAATTGTCTCTTCATTATATCTTTACATTACCTATCTCACAAGATTAACCCTTAAGCTTAGGCACTTAAAATTTTTACAGTTTATACATTCTCTATAATTCTACATTATATACTGTAGTATCATCCATTCATCTCTGTGTTTCCCAAGATACCAGTTCAAAGCTATTAGTCTTTGCAAAAAAAAAAAAAAAAAATATCTATTGAACACCTCTGCCTCATTCTTATGTGACAGCTAGAATAAGATTGTAAAGATAACATACTTAATATTCTGGTTATTATTTTACAAAATAAAAATTTTTGCTTTTATAATTTTTAATGTCTTTATAAACATTTTGACAATTGAAATAATCTATTAGAAAGTAAACTGTGCTTATAGGCAGGAGTCAGGAAGCAGATTGTGATTCCACTAGCACAAGGTACTTCTAAAATAAAAATACAGATTAAAATCTGTGATATATATGCTCAGGATTTTTTAACATTATGGTGGCTTTCTTGGGTGAGAAGGTGTCTATATTTCATGATTCACAGGTCGTTAATAATTATGGAGTGTGTTACAGGACCTGGATAGATGTGTTAAGCTTTGAAAGACGACCTGGATAGTAGAAATTTAAGAACTCGTTAACTTTGTGTATGTTATCTAGCAAACTACTGTAAACTAGGAGACCTAGTTTCAAGTACACGTTTCTTGAAATCTTGACTTGAATATTTTTCAGAGAGAAGAGATACACCATCTCTACCTTTCTGTCAGTCTTGATGGAGCAACCCTTCATAGTGCTCAGCTTATGAGTAACTTAAATGTAACTGCAAGTTTACAGCCTAAAAATTGCCATTAGTTTGTAATCATAAAACGGTCAAGTGAGAAGTAATTCTCAGAGCACCATTATCGCATATCCTTATGATACATGAAATGCCTTTAGCAGGACTCATACATTTTTATGGAGAGTAAATGAGAGTTGTGTCCCTGTGTCCGAGCCTAATGGTAATTTGCAGTCTCAAATGTCAACATAAATCTTTCTGAGAGCTGTACACAGCATTCAGAAACACAGCAACAGCTGTTTCTGTCTTCTTTTCAGAAGGTTACGCATTTTGTTTCCTCTGTATTGTCGTACTACTGCTGCCAGCAGGTGTTTATTATTTTTAATACATGTATATACACACACAATTTTTTAAAAATTTATTTTAAAATCTGATCCATTTTGTCTTCTTTTGTCAGGATACAAGCTAAATCAATTAGCCTTTAACAATTTTCATGCATGTGTCATGGAACCTCACAAACCCAAGCAAGGCCAACTAACAAACTAGAAACAGGGTTTATTTTTTACAAAATGGTAACAAATTCAAACTAAGTTTTACTCTAACTGAAACTGCTTTGAGACTTGGACAAACTTAACAATCCACTGGTTCGAGATATTAGCTGGGAATTAACACCATGCACCTGACTTAAAAATTCTTAGGTTTAATGGCAAATGACCCAAAATGTACAATCAGTCACCTAATAATGGGGGAAGGTGGCTCTCAACCTCAAGGAGTTTCTTTAGGCAGCATCCCAACCTAAGGGGAGAATCCCCAACTGCAGACCTGCTGCACTGAGGAGGACAGACTCAAAATTTCTCTTGGGTGGGGCCCCATTTATATCCTAGTTGAATCTGATCTGTGGTCATATATGATCACATTAACTGAAGACCCCAACTTCCCTGCTTTTGACCCCTAAATGTCTGGCCACCATTATGTGGATGTGGCAAGAGATGTGGTGGGAAGTTTTGGTGGGCATTTGCCGGGTCTTTGTCAGGGCGGGTGAATCTACCACTCAATCCACCCCATGACCACAGTAGAAATTTGACTGTTTTGAGTGGTGGTACAGTCATCTCTTACTTCCAAAGTTAAAAGGGAATGCAGTCTTGGTAAATCTTAATACCCACTCTGGATCATCATTTTTCAAGTGTTCTATGGCTGCACTGGAACGTCAGGCACACAAACAGATTTCAAGGGAGAATACTCTATGACGGATACAGATCTTACTATCACACACTTAATACAACTTATCATAATTCAAATTGTAACAATCATAAATACAACCATTATTAAAGACTGAAGGAGACTGATTAGCCATCCAGAAAGGGAAAACCCAAACATGTCAAAAAAATTCCCAACCAGTTTGTTCCCATTCCAGCAGCAATTGCTTCTGAATCTTTAGCCACTTTCTTCATCCTGTTGATTTGGTCTTGAAGCAGCATTGATATATTTGGGATGTGGACACAGCACATCCACTGACAGGTTCAAGACTTCATACATCCTCTTCTTCAACAGCATCAACACCAATACAGCTCAGTTTTGGATGGTCACTTTACTAGTATGTTGTAACTGATTGTTTAAGAACTTCAGACTATCAGATATAGCATTGGATAAGACTGATAGTTGTAGGCCTAGTTCCAAAATGCCTTGTCAGTTTCATACTGAGGCAATTCCGACTCCAAATAATTATTCCATCCAACACCCAAATCATGCTGGGGCATTCTACCATGGCTTCTGTAAATACCTTGGACTTCAGTCTCACCATTTGTGTGGCATGGATCACTTCTGATAAATGGGGTAGAGGGAGAGCATGCCGCGTGTACAAGCTATTTCAGGGATAGTTGAATACAAGCAGGAATACAGGTGGCCATCACAGTATGCCCACACTAGGTTAGGAGGTGCATGGTGAGTAATGTTTGGCATGAGTCTCATATGATAGTATGAGAAGGACAGTAGTTTTTCTTACTACAGTCTGAGACAGAGGGTTGTGAATAACTGGTATTGCTACACAGATGGCCCTGTATTAGAGCTTCCCTAACAGTAGGGTATAGCCATAGTAAGGGCATTTTATCTGTGTCTTTGCACCCAATTTCTATTTGGTAGCTCCAGAGAGGAGATTTCCTCACTGGGGCTATCTTCTTTTCCCTGTCCCAGCTGGGCGCATAAGTATAACTAGCCCACATGCAGTTGAGAGGGCAGTGAAATGAGTTCCAGTTACATGTGCTGAGGTATTTGTTGTTATCCTTTTCAGTGTTTTTAATGCACTGTGAGGCATTCAATGGTTTTGTGTATCATAAGGAATGATCGTCAATATTCCATTGAGCATTATATTTGTTCTCTCCCCATTGAACTTTAGAGCATCGTGTAGCACGATTGTTGTACGATTGTAACCTGTGACCTTACCAGTGGGTTGGAGAACACAGCTACAGTTTTCATCCCATTTACTGGGACTTCAGCTTGCATTTATTGCACCCAGTGACCAGCTATAAACAATATAATAGTACCTGTGTTCAGCCTTTTTGAAATGCCAACTATAATTATTATACTGCTCCCATGTGAGCTCAAGAATGAGCAATATGTAATGTCTTGCACAAATATTGGTAAAGTGGTCTTCTGCTGACTTAGGGGCAGGTATCCGTGCCATTACAAAGGTTTGATTCATCATTCAGGCAAACCCTGTCATCATTTTTGCAACCAGGTTGTCATCTAGGTCTTTGCTGTCCACATCAGCCACTACTACGACAGACAGAAGGAGCAGCAGGACAGTCCTTTTCTTCATTGTCCTGTAAGAAAGAACATAATTGAGCCAGAGTCCTTTGAAACCAACCCTTGGGTTAGAAGTCAGGAATTATCTACTGGGCACTGATACAGGGGGTCTTTCCACTCCCATCTATGGCTTTCCAAGCATATAAGCCTCTGGGTTAGGCTAAAATCCTGACAGAGGGGAGTTTTACCATGACGAGTTGGCCAACGTGTTTGATCATCAGGTATGGGGGTATTGCCTGTCAGTAGTCCTGCAGAACAAAATGCTCAAAACCTTGGGCTTCCATAGCTTCTCCAACCGTTGTTAACAGTAAAACTACTTGTGGCAATCATATGTCCCATAAGATATCAGTGTGTCTTTAATCAAACCTTTGGTTTGCTCAGCTGTAGCATTAGTATGGGGATAACATGGTGTGTGAAACACCCATTTGATGCCTTCCCCTTGTACCGTTGTGGCTGTGAAATGTGACCCGTTGTCACTCTGAATACATTCATAATGGGCAAAACCCAAACAACTCTTGCAGTTTTCAAACCTTTTGATCTCCTGTGGCTGTGCTTACAGCTGTGGCCCTAGTCAGTCCCAATACCACCTCTATCGAAATATACCTCTTCTCCTGGGATGGCCTCAAGGGCCTGACATAATTAACTTGCGAAGTGTTCTAAAGAGTTTTGCCTTGTTTTATATGCTTTGCCAAGGCTTGATTTGGGTGCCTAGCCTTGAGCCTTATTTGGCATTGTGGAGAGGCCATAAGAATTTCTTCACATATTTTCATAGACACTGTCCATCCCTGAGACCAACATGGAGGCCTCTCTTCCCTGAGGGGCCTCTGTTAATGTGCAGCCATTTAGTCAATTATCCCAAATCCTCCTTCTTGCTATCAACTACTTTAATTTGGGCTAAGTGATCTACCTCTTGGGTCCATTTCACAGCAGGGTTTCCATTCATTGCATGGCTCTTTACCTATCCCAGCTTTAGGGGTTGTGATATGCCTGTTTCTAACAATTGTTGCCAGTCTGGTTTTCCAGATTTTTCTATGGCTTGCTTCACACAGATTGCATTCCCATTTACCTATTTACTCTGTGACACCCTTATAGGTTGCATAGGAGTCAGTATAAACGATGACGGCACTATTCTTCACTCCCAGCAAGAGAGTGTGCTATTCTCCCACATGTGCACTACATTCTCCCCCCTCTGTAACTGTTATTCTAGTACCAATTTCCAATGCTGCTGCTCTACACTGCCATTGGGATAGCATGTGGCAGGCAGATGGGCTGGTGGGCAATGTGAAGCTCAATGACAGCCTTGGCTGCAATGACCAAGACACGGTGAAGTTCAAGATCCTTAGGACAGTGAGGAAGGTACACAGCAAGCTTACTACCCTGGACTTCAGGAGACTAGACTTTAGCCTCTTCAGGGATCTGCTTGATAGAGTAACATGGGACAAAGCCCAGGAAGGAAGAGAGGCCCAAGAAAGTTTGTTAATATTCAAGGATCACCTCCAAACTCAGGAGTGATGCAACCCAACAAAGAGGAAGTCAAGCAAAAACACCAGGAGGCCTGTGAGGGTGAACAGGGAGCAAACCGAAACACAAAAAAGAAGCCTACAGAGGGTGGAAGCAAGGACAAGTAGCCTGTGAGGAATACACAGAAATTGTCTGAGCAGCCATGGATCAGGTTAAGAAAGCTAAAACCTTTATGTAATTAAATCTGGCCAGGGATGTCAAGGGCAACAAGAAAACCTTCTATAGGTATGGTGGTGACAAAAGAAAGAATAGGGAAAATGTATGTCCCATGATACGCCTTTTTCATATAATGATCATGTTCCAAAGTATTGGCATTAATATTTTCATGCTAAGTTACCTATTTTAGGCTAAACTCATCCACAAATCAAGACAAAATATTTTCTACCCAGCTTTATGTTTTGGGGTTTTTTTAAAGCTCACTGACTAATGCATATTTTGACGCAATAAAAGCTGAAATTCAGCATTGGAGAAAGAAGACAGCTCTTTCTGAATTTATCTTAGTTCAATTTTTAAAATCTATATAATGAGTGATAACCCTCAAACTTGATTTAGTCTATGAACTGAAATGTTTTAAATTCCGTATTCACTGGAATATGTGAGTTATATCCAGGTTTACCTGAACAGATACTTTGTGGATCACTAACTATTCTTCTTCTAAACCAAGTTTATTCTAGCCCAATGTGAGGTTTGCAACTACTAGTGCATACTGTAGTGGGGCCAAACACTTGCAAATAAGATTAAGTTCCCTCTTTTTAAAGTTTAAATTCGTAAGAATACTTTAAAATGTAGTAGGAATGAGCTTGCAATAGTTAGAAGTAAGAAGATAAAACCCAAGGAGGATGTAAGGCATGCAAATACATCCTTTCCTAAGAAACACAAAATTTTTGTGCAACTTGTCATTACCACAAGAACAAAATAAAACAAATTAGAACAATTAAACACAGCTAGACTAGGAAGGCAGGTATTGATTCTGCATATGCCTTTCCTTGAAACCACCACAGACAAAGGTTTGGGTTCTAGTGAGTGAAACAGCATTCAGGTGAGAATGTTACTATTTCTTTCTGAGATCTTGGTGAATATTTGGCATATTTACTTGTGAATTTTGTTGAATATAATCCTGAATATTTCAGCCATCATCCAAATCCAGTTTTCATCAACCAAGTTTCTATATATCAAGATTATGTGTACCTTCCTGTCCTGGATACATAGTATACAATTTCAACACTTTCTAGCTATCTGAACACAATCTATAATTTAAGTCTATTTGATATTTTGGGGAAAGAGATATCTTTGGAGGAAATACTCTGATCAAAAATCTTGAGTAACTCAGTGTATGTTATAAATCAAAACAACAGTGCTAGAAGTAGAGAATCTTATAATTAAATACATTTTTAATTTACTTGTGGCTAAATGGGAACCTTTGACATTTAAAATATTACAAACTCTAAAGATGATTTTTTTAAATTAGGTGTGTTATTAAAATACTTACAGTGTATACATATAGCACCATACAGCTATTATGGACCTATTTAGAATTTCAGTAGTATTTTTTTAAACCAAAAGCCATCATAGTGTATGATTCTTAGTAGCAGATAAACACTTTTTCTCCCTTTCAGTTCTCTGAACACTTGTATTCACCTCCATTCCTGTATTGCCTTGAAATGTGAATCATTAAAGATGCACCAGTGTAATGTGCACTCAGCTATCTGTCCCTCACTGTGCTGCCAGGATTCTGATTTGCAAATTATCAGATACATCTTCTTTCTCGTCAAAATGTCTTTTACTTTATTATATGTACTGCACAACCATCTGTCACACTGACAGTATTAATATGTGCTGTTCCTATTAGATAGTCTCCTTTGTTTAAAGTGAGTTATTTTTCTGCTTAAACTAAATTTTTGTAGCAGGACTGGAGAGCTCTGGAGTGTGGAGATGTCTGCTTTTTTGTTCCATTATACTTTTCTTCTTGTTGCTCATTGTTTACAACTCAGATGACAAACATTTTAACTTCACTCTGAACCAATGCCCTACTTTACTTGGGGAACACATATTACAAAAGCTGGAGTTGTGCTACATTTAAATGAACCAGTCAGACCTACAGCAAAGCTCATGAAGAATTTGGTTTCCCTTTGCTATAATACTGTGCAGCTTGAGTTATCCCCACAGAAATGGTACATACTGCCTCAAGTACTACAGCTTAATTCTGCTTCTGTACAAATCAGTGCCTACTTTTCCATTCACTTAGCAGGGCATAGTCAAGTCTTACATTGTAAATGTGGCTATAAAGTTTCCTGTTTGACACTCTAATCTTCGGATATAAGTTTATTTATGTATACTGTAAGAAGTTTTAATAAAACAATCTTTACAATCAAGAGTATTTTACATATAGAAATAAATCAATGGTTTACTGCTAGCCTGTCTTTTCAGTTACTGTGGTTCTTACCTGATGGTTTTTTTTTCTTTCCTACAAACAGAACTCAGATTTATTTTTTTTTTAAGTGTAATATTAAAACACTTTGTTTTACCTTTATGAAATAGAGAGCTCATAACTGCTACCTGTTTTGGAGATACCTCATTTTTGAAGCTTAATTATTTTAAAATGTTTTTCACTCTTTCCATAACATCTCAGTGATTGATTCTCTCCCTAGGTATGTAATAGCTATTCTCAACTTGTTATTTATTCAGATCATTGTCCTAAATTATTCTCTGGTAAAACTAAAGCCAGATTTCAGACCCAGTGGCATGTGCAAGGGTCATTCTCTCTGATTACTACTCGTGGTGCAGATCTTGCATTAAGTCTCATGAAAATTGTTTTAACATTATGGTATTTCCCTAAAAAACAAACAAACAAACGAACAAACAACAACAACAAAAAAAAAAACCAAAACTGTGCGGCTTTCATCAGACAGCTAGAAATCTATGTGGATATCAAAGTCTAACTTTTTGACATCAATAATTTTGTTATAAACAGTCTCTATTTTCCTTCTTACCATAACTGAAACAAAAAGAACCAAAAGGGAAGACAAAACAGAGGAAAGAAAAATTCTACAATATACTGTGGGCATAAAGCCCACAAGATATAGACCATTTTTTTGTATAAATCTTTTAGCTTCATAAAAGAAGAGTAGAAGATAATGCTTTATACTTCTTATACCCAATGCTATGATCATTTTTGCTCCTGGTCAGGTCTGCAATATGCCATCAGTTCTGTACCTGGAAGGAATAAACTTTAAGTACATGCTGTCTTTTACAAAATCCTGATCTTATTGGGTGGCTATTTCTAGAAGCTTTACAATATTTTTTCTAGAATTTCTAGTGTGCATATATAATAAGCACCTTGTACAGATTTTTTTCATTTTCTTAAATTACTGAAAAAGACTGATCACTGGTTTTTTGCCCTCAATAGCACCAATGAATGTTTATTGTTAAAGATAAAGCTAAGCAGATGAATGATAACCTCTACATTTTCATTATTTTTATGATCAGTTTATACACAAGTTCACAGAACCAACTGATGTTATCTTCTGGTTTTTAATCTTTATTTTCCAGCTTCTAATCTATGGTTGAATGGATAGCTCAGTTTTCATTAAAGAAACCAATTTCAACAGCTGTTTGGCACTATCATAGATTTCAAGTGAAGCTTTTTACTCTATAGTGCTAATCTTGGTTGAATCAGTTTCAGCTTCAGAGTTTAACCTGATATTGAGCCTTTCATATCTGCATGACAAACATAAATCACATAAGTGCTCTATTGGTTTAAATCCCTTTTTCTTGTATATTATCTAAAAAACCCTTTTAAAATTATAAATTACTATCTGGATTTGGGGATTGCACGGATTCATGCTGATTAAGACTCTGAGTAATAGCATTTCATAACCTGGAGCCTTCAAAGTGTAAAATTCATCTTCTTACAGTGCATTTACCTCCCTGGGTTAAATTTCAAATTGTAGCAGTTGTATTTTATCTGTAACTTGGTATTCTTTAGCTATACTGAATTGGGGTGTTTTGTTTGGTTTTGGTTTTGTTGAGTTTTAATATCTAAAGTAATCATATTTTTTCTTGTAGACTGGGATTCTATTTTTCACCATACAGAACACCAGTTTCTACTCTATTGCGGTTTCACAGAATTATAGAATCACAGATTAGTCAAGGTTGTATGAGATCTCTGGAGGTCATCTTGTCCATTTCCTCTGCTCGAGTAGTGTTACCTAGAGCTGGTTGCCAGAACTGTGTCCAGATGGGTTTGGAATGTCTCCATGGATGGACACTTTACAGCTGCTTTGGGTGACTTGTGCCAGTGCTCAGTCACCCTCACAGTGAAAAAGTGTTTCTTGATATTCAGACAGAACCACCTGTGTACAGCCTGTGCCCATTGTCTCTGGTCCTGTCTCTGGACATCAGTGAAAAGAGCCTGGCTCTGTCCTCTATGCACCCTCCTTTAGGTATTTATAGGCATTGATAAGATCTCTCCTGAGCCTTTTCCAGGCTGAACAGCCCCATTTCTCTCACCTTTTCCTCACAGGAGAGATACTTCAGTACTTTAATCATCTTTGTCGCCCTTTATTGCACTTAGTAGTTCCTTATCTCTCTTGTACTTTCAAGCCCAGAACAGGACACATCACTCCAGGTGTGGCCTCCCCAGTGCTGAGTAGAAGATAAGGATCACCTCTCTTGACATGCTGGCAAAGCTCCTCCTAATGCAGCCTGGGATACCATTCGTCTTCTTTTCCACATGGGAATATTTGTTGGCTCACAATTTCAAGATTATGTTTTTAAAAACAAAAATACGGTAGATTTTGGTAAATCTAGAAAATGTAGATTTCTATCTACAAATAGCAGTAAAGGGGGTGCGGGTGGGTGTTGTGTTCATGCAAGACTTTTTTATTAAAACATTAACCTAAATAACAATTTCTTTACTAAGAGAGCTAGATTTCTCATGAATGTATTCTTTAAGTTAGAAAACATTTGGTTCTTTACAGTGGAATGGCTTTTCAATCTCGGGGCTCAGCAGCACTTGCCAATAGTCAATAGGAAAAACTGCTCTGAAATACTGCGTAGGCATGACCAAGCCAGTGAGAATAATCTGCATGACCACTGGTGAGAGAGGGATTATTTTTTTTCTGTGGGAATTCAAGCAGACTTTGTAACTACATAATGACCTGACCGCAGTAGAGTGGGATCAAAAGCAACATTTTTTTTTTTTCTATACTACTCATGTTCTTTAGACCATTTTAAGTCACTGCCTGTATTTGGGGTTTTTAACAAATCTTTCTTAGTTTTTTGTTTGTTTGTTTCCTCGAGGTTTTTTTAATTAAAAGTCAATTTATCTTACTTGTCTCTATAATGCTGAAATATTTACCAGTATCTATATTCCAAATAAAGGTGGCAGTGACTTGTTAGTCCTTCTTCGTTTCTCTTTCTGAAAAACAAACATCTTCCCTCTTCTTTTTTATTCTAGTCCCACCTGTAGACTGTGAAGTAATACAGCCTTTTAAAATGTGCGTAAAGACTCCCAGATACAACACAAACTGTAAATTTAACTTCTCAGCCAAGTGACACTAGATGCCGGTGCATCCTGGAGAACATAAAAGAGAGCAACCTCTCACAAAGCTCATGCTGAGATGGCTACCTGGCCAAATACCAGGAACATATGGAATGATACATATAACCTCAACTACAGCTCCATTACTTGCAACTGTTTACACAAAATGTAGTTATGCTTGACTGATCTCACATTACAACTGTCTTTTCTAAGCTCTAGCAAGCATTGTACAGAGGTGTATAGAGAAAAAGAGTCTGATCAATCTCTACATCTCTAAGATTCTAAAACACTGAGCTGGATGAGACTTGTCTTTGTGATCATCTGGTCCTCCATCAAGTTTTTCTGCAGCTCCTTGGTTCAGCACTGCGGGAAATGGACATTGTACTATTTTGTCTAGAAAAGAAGAGCAATTTTGGAGAACAGGTGATGAATGTCCTGAAGTGAGGCACCTCGCCAACCCCCTCCAATCAAACAATACAGTTCTCATGGTAAAGATGTTAGGAATAGTAGACCCATATTCACCTAGTTTTCGTAGAGTGACTTCACATCCCTTTTCTAGGAACAACTCAAACTAAAAGTAACAATCAAACACAGATTTGATTTATAAATTATAAATTATGTTATAAATTTATAAGTGCTATACTGAAAAATTACAGTAAGTTTGAAATACATATGAAATGGCAGTTTTTATGAAGAATTATTGGCTGATGTGAACAGCCACTTCACTGTAATTTTTCATTTTTGCCACCATGCCAGATATTAGTAGAGAGATTTTTGTTTTCTTCTTTGTGTTACAGAATAGTAAGAATTCAAACCAATTTGGTTCAAACAGAAAGCTGATATCTACTTTTTCTAATAATACATTGTACGGATTTTTTTTTCCCCCATAAATAGTAATTTCAAGGATTTGTGATTGATTTGCATGTTTAGAATTAGGGTTAGGGTTGAGTGAAAGGTAAACCCTAGAGGTGCCATTGTAGTGAAGATGGAATTGGGCAGCCAAAGACAAGCTAGAGCAGCAGAGATCTGTACTCAGAGGAACATCGTGGAGTTGGCCAGAAGTGAGACTCTCAGTCCCAACTGGAAGTGGAAATTAGGTTTAGGGTTGAGTAAAAGAGAACGCCTAGAGGTGCCATTGGAGGGGCACTGGAATTTTCCAGGCAGTGGAGGAGGGAAATGAGGAAAGCATGTCATTCCTGTTTTCTATCAATCACATATATCTTCTAGCAGGGCAAGAAGAAAGATGCAAGGAACCATAGGTTAGTCATCCTCAGCTGAATCTCTGGGAAGGTGATTTCGTAACTAGTCCTTGAAACTGTTTCTAGGCACATGAAGGACATGAAAGTAGTTCAAAAGTAGTCGACACAGATTCATCAAGAAGTCATGCTTGACAAACTTGATAAACTTCTGTGGTGGAATGACTGACTTAGCAGACGATGGGAGAGAGATTCAAAACCGTCTGGACATGGTTCTGGGCAACCTGCTGTAGGTGACCCAGTTTGAGCAGGACGATTGGGCCAGATGACCTCCAGAGGTCCCTTCCAACCTCAGCCGTTCTGTCATTCTATTATCCTGTGATTTACAATAAATACCCTTTCTTTTTAAAAAAAAAAATAGAAAGAATTTGTAATATATCTGATAGCATAATGATTTTGGTTTTCTATAAAAAGATGTTATGAATTGACATATTTTTGTACCTTCTTCACATAATCTTTAAATATGAAGATTAAATATTTCTTTAGAAATATTACAGCTTACACTGATCATTTAAGAAAATTCCCAACTTGATCTAAAAATGGATTGTGAAAACTTTTTCTGTTTTTCTGTTTAAAGTCAGTGAAGGTTTGATGGGGTTTTTTTACTACAAATTCTCATGTGCATGTGAATGCATTAGAACTGAATTCTGTACAGAAGAACACTCGGTTGTATAATTGCACAAACACTGTTTTTCTCAAACATATATTGGGATTTGAGATTTCGCAGTATAGAAGAACCACTGAATATGCTGCTATTATTTCAATGCTATGGGGATGTTCATAAAGGGATATCAATACAAAGGTAATAAATTTCTGCTGCCTACAGCTAACCTGCACTTCTTGAAGAAATCTTCCTGAAGTATAAATGCACATAGGATAGTATGCTGAAAATAAAACATTGAATTAGTGTTTGTAATATATAAAATGTAAAAATATGAAGTTTTAAACAGGAAAAATGGAGAGCAGTCATCATAAAACAGTGAATTGTTTAGCTGTTAACTTGAAATACTTTGGGAAAGGCATTACGTAGAACAAAAATAACTTGTTTTAATGTTAAATATAACAAAACTGTAACTGTACAAAGATGATGATGTTATATATTTACATATATTTTGTGTTCCTGTAAACTCTGGACTACAGAAAAGAATTCATGTCTTCTAAAACAGAAAATAAATGTAAAAATCTTATTTATGCCTGGCTGGTGAGGTTAGAGATCATAAATGTGCGTCTGACAGGACACTATATTGTATTAGAAAATACATTTTGTTGAGACACTTCGAAGTAATGCAAATTTATTTTAACACACATTTTATTTGTCTTTCTGTGCAAAAGGCCTAGTCCTGGATTATGGCCTACCTGGCAAATGAGGTCTGCTATCTGTCTCTTCCTGTCAGCATTTTCTACAGTGTTTTATTACTGTTAAATCCTATTACTCACATAAGCAGCCAAGTTTAAGACCAATATAATTGAACCTAATGGATAAAATGTGTATTACATTGGCGAATTGCTGAGAAGTAGATACAGGCATTACTTATTCTACCTGTCCTAACTGTATTCCATGAATCTTTCTCCATTGGTTGAGACAGGTAGGAGGGATGATATTTACATTTGCATAGGCAGGTGCCAATTATAGTCAAATACAGAAAAATCAATACATTTTATTTTAAAATATTACGTTTGGTCAACTCAATCTGTTATTCAAAAGAAGCTTTTAAATATTTTTAAATATAAGAACCTGAATTCCATACTGCTTTTCCTTGGACAATATTTGTCCTTGGATCTGTATTTAAAGTTAGTTTTCAGATAAATTATTTAAATATTTAGGTATATTTCTTCCATAGCACATTCATTCACATGCAGTATATTTAGTTTAAGAAAAGTAATGTCTGGTGGAAGATGCAAGGCAACTATGTGGAGCAACCTACTGTCTTTTGCTAAGCATCATGCATCTGGCATGACAACCCTGAAAATGAAATGCCAAGTTGGCTGCCAAATCCTAGAGACAAGATATGTCACCTGAAATTCATCTCTTCTACTATTTAGAAATTATTGTTTGCCAGCTGAGATTTTCACTGATAGAAAAAGAAAAACAACACCCAAAACCAATTCTTCACATTAAAATAGCAAGGTTCTTAAATGTTTGGTTCAGTCAACAGCAAACTCACTTTCTTCCTCACATTTTGGTCTTTAAATTAGAAAGAAGACTAACAAAGAGGATTATAGCATTGATTAAAAAATCTGCACACAGAGACACAGTTACAGCAGGATGAATAATTTAAAAATCAGACCTTAGAAGTTTCTTGTTTGCCAGGGACACCATTCTTCCATGGATAATTTACCTCATATATAGTTCTGCTGGGAACAAGATGAAAGTGATAATAAAGAAAAGAAGCAGAAGTCAGAGAAAGAATAATACAGATTAATGTAAAATTAGGAACAAAAAAGTCAATATTCAAGAAACAAAGACTTCAGAACATATATTGAGGTAGAAAGGTGTGAGGTAAAACAAGGTTACTGTCAGGGGAGTGTCATGACCTTGCCTTAATTAGGAGTTGAGTAACTGACTATAATGAGTGATAGGCAAGGTAAACAAGAACTGGGTACAATGAGTCTTGGTACAAGCAGCAGATCAACACCTGACAGAAGAACAATATCCGAAACTGCTGTCAAAGTGTGCTATGGTAAGAATGTGGGCTCATTCAACAGGTGGCCCTTGCCAACACTCGGCTGTAAAATGCCATGGTAATAAGGACTGTGGGGGGTTAATGTTACAGAGACATCCAACACTGTGAAAAAGCGAAGTACTGAGGTGGAACTGAGAGCCCAGGAGAGAGGCTGTGTCAGGGACAGTTTTAGACTCAACAGCACGCACACACATGCATGCACTGTTGCAGTTAACAGCAACCTGCTCCAATTGACAGTCCAGTGAGTTGGCACAGTCCAGCCTGAGGGAAATTTTATCCAACCAGTCTCAGTGTTGGACTACTAATTGGGAGAGCAGAAGTGAAAAAAATAAGGGTCAAGATAAACAGAGTTTAATAACTGAAGGTAAGCAAGAAAAATAGAAAAGTCATGCAACAGCAATCATCTCATCAGTTCCCACCAATAGTCTGATGCTCAGGCAATTTCTGAGCATTGGCTACTTTGGACAGACTATTCCTCAGTTTTCATTGCTGAACAATACATTGTATGGTATGGAATACACCCTTGGTCAACTCAGATCAGCTATCACAGTTGTGTCCCCTCCCAGTCTCTTGTCCACTCATAGTGTATTTGATGCAGCAACAGAGTAGGAAAAAGAGAAAGCCTTGACACTGTGCAAACACTGTTAAGCAACAGCTAAAACATGGGTGTGTTATCAACACTATTATAGTCACAGATCTAAAACGTAGCACCATGAGAGCTGCTATAGAGAAAATTATCTCCATCCCAGCCAGAGCCAGCACATTCCCCACCCTGTGATGGTTACTAGACAAGGCAGACATGATCCTAATTAAACACAAGAAAGGTTTAAAACTTTTTTGGTTTATCTACAGTTAAATCATCAGGAAAAGAAAGGCAAGTGAAAATGTGGTATAGTATTAAGTAGGGAAGGGTAACTTTGATGACTAGAATATTATTATGCCTGTATTTGGGGAAGAAGGACACAGGGAATTACACAAAGTTTTAATGAATGTTGTTTCTAGACACAAGAGTCAGTGTGACTGGAAAGAGCCAGTTTGCACTTACCACAGACAAATCATCTTTTAACAAGTGAATTGTCATCTGTGACCAGTTCCATCCCTTAGGAGACCAGGTGATGTTGTTTATTTTGACTTTAACAAGGTATTAAAAAAAGTGTCCTGTAGAATCCTAGCAGCCAAACTAAGGGGACACAAAGTGAATAAGTAGACTATAATATGTCTGGAAAGCTGTCTTGACATCACCTCAGAAAGTAGTGTACAGTAATTTTGATACTCACTGACAACTGTTATAAATGGTGTTCCCTGGGATTTGAACACCAGGACTGATATTGTTTAACACTGACCCGGAAGATGGGAGAGAATACACCCTCAGTAAAATCGTCAGTGATGACAACCAAAGTGGGGAGAGCAGCTGATAAGCTTAAGGGCAGCACTTGCTGCCAGATGGATTTAACAAGCTGGAGGAATTAGCCCATGGAACCTCATGGGTTACAACAGAGACAAATACAAAGTCCTGCTTGTGGGGTTGGCTCCCTGCATCAGTGCAGGCAAGGGACACACAGGCTGAGGCGCAGCTCTGCCAGATATGACTTGGGTGCCCTCAGCAACTTGGATCAATTTTGATGTAATCCCTGTTTTCAGAAGGCGGCTAGACTAGATGACCTCCAGAGGACCTCTCCTGGTCTTTTCTGATTTTATTCTATGATTTACATGCTTTAGACAAGCATATATAAAATCTTCTCTTACCGCATTCTGAGGATGTCTTAGAAGGAAACTATATGGCGTTTGGTTAAAAATCTAACAGATAAAATGCAAAGATCAGAATAAAAAAATTACACAGTTCAGAAATCTTCAAAAGATGTCAATGTATCAAGCTTTATTTGGCTATGAGTAGATGCTTTTGAAACAATGGGTCCATAATCATACAGAAATTGTCTTGCATTAGAAATTACAATAAAGCTACCAGTATCTTCAGCTAAAGAAGGAAACACTTGCTATTTTGTATGTGGCTATATTTTAGTGGGCAATCTAGACATAGCCCTTTGTCTCCTGAGCCACAATGAGCTGCCATACATTTAAAGACCAATAGAACTGATATGTGTCAACATACTATGCTGCTTTGAAAATTACTGTGATTGGGGTAGAAAATCACAGTCTAACACCTAAGGAGGTGATTGGTGACAGCCAACATGGCCTCACTGGGAGCATATCATGCCTGACAAATGTAGTGGACTTCTAGGAATAAGTTAAAGTGTTGGTGGGTGAGGGAAAAGCAGCATCATCTATCTGGACTTATGCAAATCTCTGTCACTATGATGTTAATCAGTCCTGTAACATTATAATCTAATTCTTCCAATCCTGAGGTAGCATAGACTTGAAACAGTTCCACTAATATCCAGAATTACATAACAGTACTCAAAATTAATGGAAAGACTAGATGTTTCTTTATTAATAGTACTCCCACTGCATCTATATACATTAAGGCAAACATGTAATGATCATTTTAATCAAGAAAATAAAACTCCATATCATATCACCTGAATTTTATAATGGAGTTCGTGTTTATAATAGAATAAAGTATATTACTTTGATTCCTAGTAATGAAAACACTAACAACAAAACCCATCCAAAAATTGCATGAAAACATAACAAAGGACCAATTTTTAATTTTTTGGAGACTTGAATACAAAACAGTATAGTCTTCATAAATAGCTAATTAGTTAGACATACTGTTCTGGTATATGTATATCAACATTATTAGGCATCTATATTTTTGAAGGGCAGAAAGAACAAATTATTTTCTTCAAATCATTGCTCTACAGATGGAGTGTGATCAGTAGTTACCAGAGAAACCTTTTATTTTTATTCCACTTTAATGTTAACTCCAGAATAACCTGGATATACAACAGTGCGTTATAATAGATGTCACTTCATTTTGTGAATTAAATGGGAAATGAAAACACAAATCTTCTCTCTAAAGGCAGTAAAAGATCCCCTTTTTTGTATTATTAAGATGCATGCATTAAGATCACAGTCAAAAGTTTGTGAGTATGAGAACTGTTAATATTCACTACAAAAATAAGAATTATGGAAAACTACTTAATACTTCTCAAAATCCATTTCAATCTCAGACAGTTTTCATCACTGTTATTTTTTAACAGAACTGCATAAATAATCAATGCTGAAATAAAAAAGCTGTTTATCTTTGTTACCTTAATACACGATATACACTAGTTCTCTTTAAATTGTGTTATTTTTACAATTCTACCCATAGTATCTTATATAAGACTAATATTAGAAATGAGCATCCAGATGAGTTCTTTTATGTTATATATGTGTGTATTTCCACACCTGGCCCACATCAGCATTCACAGTTAATAATATTATGTGACTTCTTGAGACTCTCAGTAGTATTCCATAACTCTATTTCCAAATTCTTTAATGGGTGTAGCACTTTTAAGTAGAGTTCTACTTCTACTGAACTACAGTCTACCATGTTTTTAAATGTGAGTGAATTTCAATTACAGATTAGTTCAGGATCACAACATCTCGTTCCATTACTGATGTACTATGTTTGAACTCAGATCCCTAGAGATCAAACATTGGTGCAATGAAACTATTATGTCATCTATCCATTTAATGTATTTTTCATGGTGTATGAAGTACAGGCTTCCCTCCTCCCCCACTTTATAGCTTATTTAAAGCCCTCTGCTTTGGTAGCACTAATGCATTAACTTAGAGTGAGGCCCCCATAAAGTTCTTTTTTTAAAACCTCTTGTAATTCATGTGACATTTCTTAGGCAGACTGCTCTGGAAAACAGAAGTTTTTGTGCTCTGGTTGACCAGGCAGTAATAACAAAAATCTGGAATATCACCCCTGCAAGAAAATTCTACCTTTTGGCAAAGACCAGCCGTTTTGATAGGAAACAAAAGTTAGCTCATCCTATATTTATGTTAATGTTGGATTTGGTACTCAAAGAGCCAACACACCTTTTCATACGATGCGTCTTTTTGTGTGCAACGCAGGCAGTTGGGGCAATTCACCACCAAAATAAATGGTATCGATTTGCATTTCCACATGTGCCTATGTTTAGGTGTATACATATAGCCAACTGTCTATGCTGCTACTCTGGTCAATGAAAACCACTCAGTACTGTCACTGCAGTCTGAAAAGCAATTCAACCCTCCCTAGAGACCTGGAGCTTAATTACAGTGTCTGTTCCAGGCTCTGTTGCTTAAACATTGACATCAGTGCCATTGAAAACGCCCTAGAGTACCCAAAACCTTCACAACAGACTAGCAGATATGACACATCATCTATGGGAGATCTATGGCAGATCTGTAGCAGTCTGAGTCTGCAGACCCTAAAACTAGGGTATTGAATCATATCCCTAAGGACAGTCAGCTATATGTCCAAGCTGGCTTGCTAACTAATTGTGTTGGCTAAGTCTTTATCAAATATTATGAGATCTTAGGAAGGACATACAATAATGATTTAGTTTATGTAGAGTGCACTTTTCAAATATCTTTTGATTGTCTGATTTACTATTCTTTGATTCATACAATGGAGTGCTCTCAGACTACACAATAGATTTATTTTGGATAAAACTAGGCCAGAAGATGTGCTCCAAACCCACACCTAATGGTCTCCAAATGCAAATGGATTTTCCCACAGGACTAGACCATAACTGGTTTAAAGAAGAAAAAAAAAAAAAAATCATGAGGTGTATACAGTATGACTGTCAGACCCACAGTATCTAATTATTCACCTTCAAATCCTCTCCTAACAGTCCACATGCCTTGCAAACCTAGGCTGAGCCCTAGATACCTTATTAGGTATGCTCGTTGACATCCAAACTTAGATCCTAGCCTTGTATATTATTAGTATCAAGTATACACTAATTACTGGATTAAGGACCCTTCATTTTGCAAAGGCAGTGGGGAGATCTTTGAGATAACCATTATATAGTTTCTGACTCGTGTAGAAATTTATACAACAGTTTTCTAGACTCAGTATGTTATAGTTGATACTCTGACCTACATTGGTCCCCATAAATAAACTTTTAGCTTTTTTCTCAGGTTAGTAATAAGGCTGTGCTTTTAAAAAAAAAGTTAATTACCAGTGTACACATACCATCTGTTACAAGGCACCCTTGTTTAACTCTGATTTGAAGTTGTATCAGAGAGGCAAACTGCATTCTTGATTATTATTGATTGTTGGCGTAGTGATGACCTGAAAAGATTGTAACAGGGGAATTTAGGCTGAGGTGGCTGCAAGAACAGAACCACATTCCTCAAGAACATCAAATAAAAGCTTTATTTACTTAGTGGGATGTGTATAGCAACTATACAGCAGTTCTTATTCTATAATGCCCACACACATTCATACAAATACGTTCATACTGACCAAGGCCCCAGTTCCTCTGGTGTCATTGTGGCCAGCATCACAGACGTGGGGTGGGAACAGCACAGCCACTTCTGTCTCATCCCAGTCCTGGCTGGCAGTCTGGCATTTGTGTGCAGCAATTCTATTCCAGGCTCAACCGTCCCTGCAGCATTGAGTGTTTGCAAATGCCTTCCCCCAAGGGACTACTGGTTTCACCTACTCATTGCTTTTAACTTGTATTGTTAGTACATTGACCTTGCTGGTCAAGTCATCCTAGATAAATCTCTACAATTTTCCCTCCATCTAAGCCAATTAGCTGTTATTACCTGGGTTACTATTACTCTCTGGCTTCCATCCTAAATGTGCTACAAGATTGGAAAGGTATCATCATCTGTGATTCTGGTTCTTTGCAAAACGTATGGCTAAACCATTATAGCAAGGTGGAGATAGTTCAGATCCCCTCATCATTTTCAGGTATGACAGTGCCAGTAAAAATACTGTCTGTATTGCTCAATACCTCTCATTAGTGGTGTCTTTAACCCTATGTGCCCTGTAGGATTTTTACCAGCTACTGGAAATAACTGTCAGTAGCAGAAAGCATTGAGCAAAACTGTGGTAATCCAAGCCAGATACAGTCAAGTCTATTAGTTCAAACCAGCTTCATTGACAATTTAGGCCAACCTGACTGATTTTGCTTGGAATAGGCTAAAGAACACTTGTCGTAAATGTCTGTATGAAGACCTGCAAGGCTGTTAACACTCCAGTAACAGATGGTAACAAAAAGCCATTGTATTCTACTGTATGTCTCCTCGGCCTTATCTACCTAAATCCATGATATTGGGAATAACTTTGATCTTCTGCTTTTGACTGAAAACATACCCAAAAGGTTTATTATTGGCCTTAAATTCAATAGCTGGTAAAGGAATTAAATACAGACAAAACACAATTCATCTAACTATATAATTAACAAAAATATGAAATTGATATGAATATAAGAAAAGAAATAAATGTAATGTATAAATTACAGTCTCATCACACATTATTTTACAAATTAATATTTCAAATCACTTCTATCAACTTTTAAATTTTCTGGGTAGTACAGAATTTGGTCTTGGTCTTGATATGATACACTTCTAAAACTAGAATATTCCCAATTCTTTCACTGTAAATTTGAAGGATATTAAGTACAATGAATCCAATTGTTTAACAGCTATATTTTAACTTTAAAGAGAAGAACATAAAATAGGTAGAAAATGTTATTTACCAAACATTTTCAGGTCATTAAATATATTTTAATTATTAACACATTATTCTTGATTTTTTTATCTATTTTTTTTCAATTAGGTCTCTCTATGAAACATTTCTCTGTCATGTTATTCTTTTATGTGTGTAAATACACACATAATATATGATTGCATGTGTATGTACATATTTACATATATAGATATCCATACATTTTCTATATAGCCATATATTATTTGTATAATAACATTTTAAATCCCTCTGTGTGAACCTCTTCTGAATAATGACATGAGGTACTCGATGTATAACAGAGTTGAACATGTGACGAAAACAGAAGTAAACAAAGTAGCAGCATATTTTGTTGGTGTTCATTAACAGTCAAGTAATCTCTATTGATGATCATATCCATGAGTGAATTAAATGATCCATCAGTGAACACTCAGAAAAATATCCATGCGATGAGATGAAAGAAATGGAAATATTTTCTGTACCAGGTGTATGTGGCACTTTATTATTTAAACTAAAACTATATGGACTCACTGAACAGTTAAACACTATACTCTTTTCCTGTTGATTCTAAGTAGTTAAATATGCTTTAGCATTGAAAAATAAATAATTTAGGCTTAACTCTGGCTCAGTAGAGGATATAGTCTTGGATGATGATGTTTTTCCTTTGGGATCTTTCAGTATTAGTAGAATGAAATGTCTGAGCAAGTCAGAATACATTATTAGCTGAGCAGAATAGAGTCCATGAGTAACAAAAGTAAACCAAAATGCATTATGACATATCCAGTTTAAAAAATTTAGTCTGCAATATTTTTGGGTTTTGAGGTGGAAGAGAAATGTTTGTCTACATTATGCTACAAGTGATAATCACTGGAAGGAGAAAGAAATTTCTAATGCATAAAGTTGCCTGTAACTGTGAGGCTTGAACAGGTTCTTGAAACAGCTGAATGCAGAACGATGCAGACCCATCAGATGATATTTGAAAAACTGAGGCTACATACACACAATCAGTTTAAGCAGACGTTGATGGGCTTAATGAATAAATTTCTGGGAGTAATTTTATGATCTGTGTTTTGCCAGAAATCTAAATATTTCAGGGTAGCAATCCCTCGGAATTTACAATATATTAGACTGTGGGGCTATGGCAGGGTCTGGATAGAAAGGAAAACAGTCAAATTCTAATATTACTAGGGATTATGAACCAAATTGAAGTTAATTTTTAACATCTATTACATTATAGAGCAATATTATATATTTTTCTATCAATATAATTTTATATAGAAAAATATCTATGGTATAGAGATATACTGGACTTCTGCTATGATTATATTTTCTTTAATATCTTTAACAGGTCAGAATATTAATAAAGAATGTGAAACTGACTTTCTTCCTTGGGCACCAATATACACAAAAGATGTGGACAGGCTGGAAAGGGTCCAGAGAAGGGCTACAAAAATGATGAAAGGACTGGGAAGACTGCCATGGGAGGAAAGGCTGCAACAGCTGGGTTTGTTCAGCTTTCAGAAAGGAAGGCTTAGGCAAGACCTTATCACAAGGTTCCAGTATTTAAAGGGTGGCTGCAAAGAAAATTGAGACACCCTTTGTACAAAGAGTCACATGGAAAAAGGGTTATGGGTACAAGTTACTCCTGGTGAGATTCTGATTGGACACAAGAGGAAAATTTTTCACAGTGGGAACAATCAACCATTGGAATAATCTCCCCAGGGAAGTGGGGGATTCTCCAATGCTGGACACAAGATTCAGCTGGACAGGGTGCTGGTCTGTCTGGTCTAGACCATGCTTTTTCCAAGAATGGTTGGACCAGATGATCCTTGAGGTCTCTTCCAACCTGGTTTTCTATGATTCCATGGATCTATGATTTCATATTAGGATAGTGGTCCTAGCCTTTTAGTTTTCTTACATGTATATCAACTGGTATTTTTAGGTCCAAATATTTTTTTCCTCACCCAGCTTTCCCTTTTAACAAAAGCTACCTGAAAACAGCTTCCTTGCTAAAGAACAACTTGTAACTGGGAAACTATTATTTTACCACTGTCACCAATTAACAACATTTAATGTGATATTGATGCTCGGAAAAAAAAAAAATGGGTGAATTACTAAGTGAAACAATACCTTTTTTTTATTTGTTTTTAAGCCTTAGATATATATTTATGTTATAAACCCACTCTCATTATTATTCTCCAGCTGGTCATACAATGAGAGCTCTTGGACACTATAACACTGGAATAATAATTTCTGATAAATACAAGGTACATATGTTTTAATCTTCCATCTAAAAAAGAAGACTACAGAGTATTTATGTTTTACACCAGGCACTGCCTAGTAGAAAACCTGAGAGCCACATCAAGCACTTTGTTTTCCCAGAGCAAGCACCTTCTGGATTATGAGATTATATGTAATACCCTGGCAAATTGCCAGCACTGTTATTTATATAGATTTGCACACTATGCCATCTAGCAAATCTCTAAGCACACTTAAAATCAATGGCCTAAAACCAAAAGGACTCAGTCAGCCCTAATCAGATTTTGAAACATCTGCAGCTTTATAATTGACAACTGCTAGATTTAACACAACTGCCTATGGAAAACGTTGTTTTCATAAGACCACAGCAGTGTCTCTTCTTTGTGTGTGCCAGGGTCCTTGAGACTGATATCTTTGCTGTTTTACATCTCAGCTGATTTGCATTGCCTTCTAACTGCTGCCTGATTTTCTGCAATTTCTTCATTCAGAAAGCAAATGAACACCCAGCATTCAATTTACATCAAAACATCTGGTCACAGCAACAATACATGTGCTTAGACATGCACGCACGCTTTTGAAGTTACAAACATCTGCATGCACGAATCAAGTGCCTGCCCTAGAAATAGGTTAAATGAATTCACAAGATCCAATGTATGGATGTATCCAACTATTAAAATTTTTGAGGTGCTTTCTTAGTCTTTTCTGGAGTATATGCATAGAATGTAGACCTGTATTTCATTCAAAAGTCAAAAATAGGAACAGAAAATAAGCTCTTTCAAATGCACTTCTTTTGACACATAATTCTAAAATTGTAACAGATATCTGCAAATTTTAGCATTTGTAACAGAAAATCAGTTTTCCTGTATAGAGGAAGTAACATGGACACAGGTGTTAATATGAATGTAAGGGTATATATATATATTTAAAAATGAAAATGGGTTAATAATGTATACAAATATATACAGTTTCTGCATATGCTTTTTAAAAAAATCTGTGTGGTTACTCTTGAAAGGTTGAATCACACTCCTGGTTTAGAATGTTTATGCATAGAAGCTTAGGTACCTGCAGGAACTTATTCTAGCACAAAAATCTGTGTGTATGTAGGTGTGCACACTTGCAAATAAGATTTTTTTATATGTTCAAAAAGAGAAAACACTGAGAAATATGAAACTACTACTTTTTGTTTGTTTCTTTTTACTTTTCATTTTGTATCTTCAACAAAACAATATTGATTACTTACCGCAGAATCCTGTTGTAGCAAGGAAAGGATTTTTTTCCCCACATTAGATATACTTTAATTTTTACTGACTGTTTTTCTAGATATAGTAATCCAGAATTATAGCTCTATTTAGAAGAATGAATTTTGTCTTCCTTATCTGAGACATTGCAGGCATGGAAGAGTCAAATATGTAGGACACTGATTGAAGAGATATTTGACTAGCCAAACCCCCACTTTCTCTGTTCCTTGATCCAAAACCTTAGTTTGTATTCTCTGTATTTATCTTATGTAAGACCTAAGCTACTTTCAAAACTGTTATTGATGGACAGTTATAAAAATATAAGCAGGAGCTAGGGCAGTTACATGTATTTTTTCTTGAGGAGTAGGAGATTGCAAACTTTCACACAGGTCAACCACATAAGACTGAAGATGCATGGAAAATTTGTATTGAGATTAATGGAGCCTAAACAAAGGGGAGACAATGGATGCATGCAGGATCCCCACAGAACAGTTCTTTACAAGATATGTGAACTGACCTGTGTTCAAAAGGGTGTACCTCCCAAGGAAACTTTTGTTGCTGCTGTTTCCTCCTATTGACATAGATGGCTCGTTTTCTGCTGCCTCTGAAAGCAGGCTTTAAATATTAACTGAAGTTCATAAGCCTCCATGCAAACTTTATATAACATTACTACATAGAACTAGTAAAAAATGCCATCTGTACATTTTTTTTTCAGAAAGGCAGCCTGAAAAACATGAGATGGTTTATATTTTTCCTGTTAATTAGTATGAAAAAAGTTGATGTAAACATCTCAAATGATTATACAGCCTAATAAACATACTAGAGTTCTGAATTAGTTGTGTTAATTGTTTTAAATGTGCATACATGTAGAAACAAGATGAAAGTGAAAAAAAGCAGTCTATTATACAACTTCGTTTCCTCTTCTAATGTTGATGAATTATTTGCATTGTTGTTGAATGTGCTATAAGGCACTGATATGAAATATACTATTAGGCATCATAACCAACATCAGGATTAATGACTTACAGATTATTACTTCTGATTGTTCTGTATTTATGTCAGATAGGATTAGCAAGTCACTATAGATTCATTAAAAAAGATTAAGCTAGAGGGTATTACATTATGCAGAATAGCAGCCTCAATTTAGATTGCTCTAATTTGGCAAGTTGTTTATGTTGCTTTTGAAATGGTTACCATATGGAATGCTTCAAGAATTTTTACTGGGATAAAACCTCAGTTCTTTCTCACTGATACTTTGGATGACCTTGAGTATCTCACTTCTTTTTGACTGCTCTCCCATCCCTCTGGCTTCATCTATTTATATTGCTAGCACTTTCTCTTATCATGTGTACAGACTGGCAGATCTTGATCTGGCTATTTTGATGTTACATTCATACAACTTGTAATAACAATCACAAAAATAAATATATCAGTGATGTGAATCTGAGTCTGTAGGAGAAAAGCAACACTTCAATAGGCATTTATTTTCCAGAAAAAAATCAGCTAGAAATAAATTTTGTTAAGTCCCTTAAGTATATGTATCCTTTTCCGAACTGAACAGGGTCAAAGAGACTTAATGTGCATAAAGCTGAACTAGTATTTTTGTATGGCTTGGCAGACTAGCTGAAATTACACTCCCCTGTGAAAGTCACTGTAACTGAGTTCTAGGTTCCCTGGAGTATTTAATTTCTCTTTGAGAGTTGAAGGGCAACAGCAGCAAAGTAGATTGAGTCACTCATCTTCTTTTTAAGGCTTTAGTACACAGTCAGACAAAGAAGCTAAATTAATGTTTTTATTGTTGTCAGTAAGAGGCACAAAGACAAATATATTACATATATCTCTTCTATCTAGTGAGCAGTTATTGGCTTCAAAAGAATGAGCAGATCAGGCTTAGAAAGCCACTTAGTTCATTTGTGTAAGGTCCCAGTATCCTAAATTGGTTGGAGTGAGAGAACAGTGGCATAAGGGAAGCATAAAAATTGTAGGGGTTGGAGTAATTTGGTCCTCTCTGTATGTGTTCAACACATTGGGAGAGTCAGTAAGAGCAACAAAATGTCACAGAGTATCTTTGGCCTCTTTTACAGTGCTGCAAAATGTGTTTAAAAACTGTAGAGGGATTGGGGAGACTGAGATTTTGTGTGAGGCAAAAAAGGGTTTGAGACTGGAGCTGGACATTTATGATTTTTAATGATTTTGCTCACTAACAAAATCCACAAGGAGAAAAGAAGGGGCTAATGTCCTCTTCTGACAAAGCCTCTCTCAAAAAGGGTTACCTTCGTGTTAAACACAGTTTAGTTAAATAAAGGTGACAGAGGAACATTTGCAGAGTCTGATCTTTACTTGGTCAAATTTTTAGTCAGAAGTCTAGTCAGTTCTAGAAAAAAAGAGGATATTCTCCAAAGTACGCCAGAGGTTTTTATAACACATCATTAGGTGGCATCATATTTTTGTTTGCTGTTGTTTGGATTTGACAACCGTATCATGCAGGAAAGACCACAATCAGTGTCACCCCTCCTTCTCACTTTGGTTGGTGAATTTTCTCACCAAGTTATTGTTGGGATTTTCCCTTGTTTTCAGGGGGGTTTGGGATGGGAGTCCCATTCTTTGTAGTTTGTGGATACTTTATTTGGGCAGGGTTTGTTGCAGGGAGCTTTTTGCTTGCCTTTTCTTTTTCATCCCTCCCCCTCTCACCACTATTGTTTGTGGGGGTTATTTATATCTATTTTTTGTCTGGTTTTGTGAGTTTTGTTTTCAGAAGTGAATTTGAGGTTTGGGCTTATTTTTTTCTTTGTTTTCTCTTTCTTTCAGCAGCCTTTCCTCATCTTGGTAGCTGCTGGCACAGGTTGTTTATTTCTTGTTCTGGTTTAGCTCTGCCCTGGATCCAGACTGTGACTTTCAGGGGTTTTCAGTGTTGTACTTACTAGGATCAGATATCCCTGGAGATGGAAACTCCCCCTACCACCTAGTTAAGAGTAATAGCATACTTATTAACCTGTCAAGCACATATCGTATATAGTGATATATGCTTTGTTACCTGAACATATGCTGAACCGTAATACAAATTTGTGTCCTGAATGAGCCTTAGGAGTTTTTAATGTTAAAAATTACACCCCTTTATGAATAATGAGTATGATAATAAAGAAAACCTCCCCAGATGTTTGAAATATGAACATATGGAATTGTGGGTGGTGGGGAAAAGTGTAAGTGACCAATCAGTTACCATAATTTCTCCCTTGTTAATATTTTTGTATAAAAGACTCTTTGTATCTCTGAAAGGTGTGCTGGCTGTATTAGATGTCTAGCATCTGCTTCTACAGAATTGAAATAAATACAAATATCTTGACTTAGTGTTTTGATTGGCTCTTGCACACTGGGTAGCAAAACCCAGATTTGGGACATCAGCAGTTTCCAGGGGCTTACACAGCTAATGTCTTCTGCAAGTCACTCCCTGATTGGTGGGATCCTGCTTGTTAGCTGTTTCTGATAGGCAGGTTGGTGATGCAAGAGGCCTGCCTTTATTTTTAATCATCTGTCTTCCTCCTTAACCCCCCTGCAGCTAGATTTTATAGCACAGAAGACAAAGGTCAAATTTTCTACTGGTAGAATAAGATAATCTTCATTACAAGGCCATGACATGTTTAAAGAGCCTTTTCCTGAGTGTTAGCAGTGAAGTTTAAGTTATCTATCTCCATGATATTTTTCTCACTCCTATGAACTTGTGGCATGTCTGAGGAGTGGCTCACTTTCATTAGCTGCCATGTTGTGAAGCACTGCACGAGAAGGATGTGACTACCACCTCATGTGATTAAGATCTAAAGAAGTTAGAAAATAAATTAAAGTAGTGGCTCACAAAGTGTCAGGTAACTTTCTTAATGGATATTTATGATAGCTCTGTGAATGCCAGGAAAGAGTAAATAAAAGAAGAGGAAATCAGTTAAATCAAGCCTTCAGGTGTAAATGCTGATTGTTGTTCCTGAGTATTTAATCATGAGATTTTAACTTTCAGTATCACTCTCTGTGGAGAAGGTCTTATGTAGATTAATGGGCAAGATTTTTAGCTCATCAGGTAGAGTTAGGCATAGTCCTGCATTTCCTATTGTGGTTTGAGCTGTAGAGTGCAATGGAAACAACTGAAGGCTGAGAGCTGTCCTGTGGTGGCATGAGTGGGATTCAATTGTCTGGACAGGGTTGCAGTTAGTGTTAGCATGGATAAAGGGGAATAAAAAATATACGGTGGAACCATGAACTAGTTTTATTATCCCAGTGCTCCATAATTAATTAAAAAAAAAAAAAAAAAAAAAACCTGGAAGAAAACCCCAAAATATTAGCAAATACAGTTAAAGTTGTTACTTTGGGGTTTTTTTATATCTGTCTTTTTTTGGTGTTGTGCTCACACTTCCAATGTCCAACCATGTCCTAAGGACTGTTGTTTCAAGTCTTCCTTATGCAAAATGTAGCATAAACTGTCATAATACATTAGCATTCTGACATCATTTCTGTCAGGGGTGTGAAGCTGTTGATGGGGGCTTCTTCCTCCTCAGTTTTTGGGTCCACTTGCATTTCTCTCATGTGTTTCTAGATTCCAAATTGCAGAATAATTCCTGCTCCTGGGCTGCCATCTGAAGCCCCATAACCACGAAGGTCTATGGTTTGAATGGTAATGACTTTAGGGGTGAAGGAGGATGGGGTGACACCTCCCCAAAGGGCAAAGAATCCCAGAGCTGAAGATGCAGTAGGAGAAGCAGCAGTCACTGAGCTCAGCATAGCTGCTACAACAAAGTAAATCCAATTCAGGACAAGACATGCTTCGACAAATCATAAGAGCCTGCAGTATCAAGGCAACGTAGAGCCTGTGTCCTTCTACAGTTAATAGCACAAATTACATTTACTGGTGTACAATAGGTTTTAAGAGCAATTGCAAATTCCCTCTGAATTTGGGACAGAAAGGGTAAAAAAAGTGATATGGACCCTCTGAGGAAACTAAGTACTGTACTGCATAGTTCATAGAATCATATAACGGTTTGGGTTGGAAGGGACCTTAAAGATCATCTAATTCCAACCCCCATGCCATGGGCAGGGACACCCTCCACTAGTTCTGGTTGCTCAACTGTTTTCCTCATCCAGACTGGCCTTGAACACTTCCAGGGATGGGACATCCACAATTTCTCTCACCAACCTTTTCCTGTGCCTCACCACATGCTCCATGAAGGATTTCTTCCTGATATCTAATCTAAATCTACCCACTTTCAATTTAAATCCATTACCTCTTGTCCTGTCACTATATACTCTTGAAGAAAGTCCCCCTCCAGCTTCCTTGTAGGCCCCCTTCAGGTACCGGAAGACTGCAATAAGGTCTTCCTAGAGCCTTCTCTTCTCTGGGCTGAACAAGCCCAATTCTCACAGCCTTTCTCTGTAGGAGAGGTGCTCCAGCCCTCTGATCATCTTCATGGCCTTCTCTGGACTCATTCCAACTGGTTGATGTCCTTCTTATGTTGACGGTTCCACAGCTGGACACAAGTACTCCAGGTGGGGTCTTACAAGAGCAGAGTAGAGGGGGAGGATCCCTTCCCTCAACCTGCTGGCCACACTTCTCCTGATACAGCCCAGGATATGGTTGGCTTTCTGGGCTGCTAATGCGCGCTGCCACCTCATGTTGAGCTTCACATCCACCAGTACCCACAAGTCCTTCTCCTTTGGGTTGCTCTCAATCCATTCTCCACACAGCCTGTACTTGTGCTTGGGATTGCCTCAGCCCAGGTGCAGGACTTTGCACTTGACCTTGTTGAACTTCATGAGGTTGGCAGTGGACCACCTCTCCAGCCTCTCCAGGTCCCTCTGGATGGCATCCCTTCCTTCTAGCGTGCTGACCCCATCACACAGCTTGGTGTCATTGGCAAACTTGCTGAGGGTGCACTCAATCCCACCATCCATGATGCTGTACTTCTCGAGAAGCAGCAGGAAGTCCAGTGGAATACATTAGATTGCCTAAGTTGCCACTTGATAACTCTATGTAGGCAACTGAACCCTACCATAACACTGTAACTTGCAACCAAAGGCTAGAAGGAAAAAAAAAAAAAAAAAATACCAAACAAACAAGCAGAAGGCACTACGTGCTGCATATGGCAAGTACAAAGTCTTTAGTCAGAATACAAAGGAAGTTCAAAATAGAGCTTAACAAGAAGATTTCACAAAATAGAGTTGATAATTAAGAAGTCTGAAGTTCAAGATGCAGTTTGAGGCAGGTAAAGATTTGAACAGAACCTTCAACTTATTCCTAAATGATGGGAAAGTAGTTGCATTCTATTAATTAGAAGTGTTTTGAATGGACAGGAGGGGATTAATGTGAAAAGTGCTGAAAAGTGACTGGTTAAGATGGATAATACATTATTTCCACCACTAAACTCTACAAATACAGTTTATGACTGAGCACTACTTAACACTATCTTTATATTGGTACTCATCCTATCCATCTTGGGGTGAGGTAGTGGGAAAAAGGGGAAGGTTTCACTTCTTAGCTTAAATCAGGAGCTGGAGATTATCTGTTGTCAGCAACATTGGCAGTTTAGCACAGATAGTCATCAGTATTTGTAAGATGCCAGACAAAGTAAGAAAGGCATACGTTTTTCTTTCTCATAGGCAATAGGTGTGCTTACCCTGAAGGGGAATATCCTGTGCTAATGAAAAAGAAAAATGTAAAGTCACGGGGGGAAAAAAGTTACATTTTGCATTCAATCTCACTTTGAAAGTGCGAGTATCGATTTCTGTAAATTTTCTTGTTTAACCTTAATATCAATTTTAGTTTTTTGCTTTTACCAATTGTTGTAGTGTCTCCCCATGTTCTATGGAAGGTATGTATTAGTAACAAAGTCTAGAGATTTTTTGTCAGTATACAGGATCTTGCAATTGCACAGTATAAGAAGAAAATCAACTAATCTTCTAGTTAGTGTGAGGAACTTGTATTTAAAAATTAGTTCTTGTTCCATCCCCATCAACACCTATACAGTTTTTCTGAGAAGCTGGCATGTGGTACTGTTCTACATTATTCTTTCACAATCATCTTGAATAAAGCAATAAATACATGTTAAAAATAGCACAGTAAGTACTATGGTTGCACTCAAATTTTTCTTCACAACTTCTCTCCACTCTTTTTCCACTATTTTCTTTTATTATGTCAAAAATGTTTTCAGCTGTCCAAGAATTATTATAGCTTTGTCCAGCCTTTCAAAAAGGTGATCTGGCTTTTTCTGTGTTTCAACTACATTGTTGGCAGTCAAATATGTCCCTTGATAAATAAACTGACTTGACAGTGTTCTTCTGTATTACCATTAAATGGAGCTATATGCTCTCCTAAAATGTCTGCCGTGCAAAAGTTGCTGTGGATGTTACTAATCTGAACAGATTACAGTATTGTCTGATCATGCTTCTGGGGAACCTAATGTAACAGTTTTGATTTTAAATTAGTTGTTTCTAGCCATTAGAGGCATTTTTTATATATCACCGTTTCTTCTTTCTATGGTATTTCACGAGCCTTCTCCCCTGGACACTACCATGGGAAAACTTTTAGTATAGCTCTCTTCAGCCAAAGAAACAGTAGGAGTGACTAGTCATGAACAAGGAGCATTTTTTCCAGGTGACACTATTGCTCCACTTTCGTAAGTCCATTTGGGTTTGGAAGGGATTGGTTTTTACCATTGTTTCCAAATATAATAGTGCTTAATGCTAGAAGAACCCAGCATAGCCTGTAGAGGAAGAGTGCACTAGAGATATTGTGAAAAAGCTGTGGAAAAAAGATTCAACTAAATTTTATTTGTGGTGGCCTCTCCCAGTATGTCTCATTAAATCTTTGATCTCCAAACTGCACAAGACACGTTCTTTATATGCAAAGCCAAGAATTACTGTAAGTCTAATTGGAATCTTAACAGTCTTACCAAAGAAGTTTTATTAGTCCAATTACAAAAGTAATAAGACTTACCACCCAAGTTATTCAATTATTTCAGTTCAATCAGAGTAACAATAGTTTAATAGTTAAAACTGACAAACTTTCCACTTTCTATGGTTTAATTCAGGGGGAAAAGTTTGTGGTGAGTTCTTATCCCGAATCCTTTGCCAAAGGAATGTGTTGGCTTCTTTCTTCTCATACTTAAGGTTATCACACTAGACAATATTTTTAAGCATTTTCTAACACATTCTATACCTTGCTTCTTCTGCATTTGTGTATTACATATGCATTTGTTGTGTAAGATGTTGGGGTTTTTTTGTTGGAAGTTGTCTTTTGTTACTCCTAAAGCCAGTTTCACCCAGCTCCAAATGTATCATCTTTTCAGTCATCAGTAGTTAGTCAGTGATGATTTGTTTATAGCCTTGATCTGTCATCCCTTGTTTATATTTTTCAAAGCCTCTACTGTTATCCAGTGTTTGTATTCCACAATACCACATAGTTTATTCTGTGCACAATAAACTGTGTCACTAGACTAGTACTTATTATCACTATCTGTTACTCCCAGAGCTATATAAGAATTATTATAACAAGAGACAAAGCACCACACAATTGTACAAAGATAAGCAAAACCCAAACAAATCAGCTAACAATCTGCTACAGCTGAAAAAGCTAAAACAAAGCTCCAGGCAAGCATAAGACAAGACCAGACAAATAATGCCAGATAAATTCCAGTCCTGTGGCCTTGCAGTGTTAGAACAAATCCTGTGGTTTCTCCTTCAGAAACACCATATCTACTGAGCTAAAGGACAAAGGGCTAAAAACTGTGTTGACAATATTTGTAAAACTGAGAATATGTTCTTGAATGTAATTTATTACAGACCACTTGTTTTTGAACCATTCAAATTCAAAATTGCTAACACAGAATCAGCTGAGACACCCACCATGAAATGATCGGTGGTTATTGTAACTACAAGCTCTGGGTGACTGGTCTTCTCTCCTGTTCTCCTTTAGCATTTTGTGATCTCTTCACTTGTTTTATAAGCTAGTATACACAAGGGCATTTTAGTCAAGCACTTAATGTGAAGGAGTATTGAAATATTGGCAATGATCTCTCACATTAGATCCTGTAGTGGTTAAGAAAAGTAAAGGAACAGTGGGAAAAAACCAAAACCAAACTAAACAACCCAAAAAACCCTATCACATGACTGAGTACCTCAACTGTAATACAAGTCATGCACCAACCTTTGACGGTGGTGACAAAGACCAGTTACAGGGTGAAGATGTGAGTACCCAGTGCAAGTTTTACCCGACAAAGAGTACACCCCTCCAAGCCATGAACTTGGGTGTAAGCACATGGCTCTTTAGTAAGAGGAGAGCAACTACTATGGGAATCAGGTGGAGAGATTGGCCAGAGAATCGTACTGATGAGAAGCTTGTTTACATGTAACTACTACTTCCTACTGCTGTTCTCATCATATGCATGACATTGTTTCCTTTTTTGCCAGTTAGAAGTTTCTGTTTGAACTTCCCCACTGTTGTGCTTGGCTGGTTCTTTTCATGTTCCATCATGTTCCACCTGAGAAGTCTTGTGTTTGTTATCATTTCAGTTATTTATTGCTCCTGAAGACTTGTGTCATTCTATTGTATTTTTACTTTTCTTATGTTTTCTTCTTTTTCCTTATGATGAGTAACAGTTAGTTATCCCTACAAACCAGGTGTCCTTACATTCCAGACGTCCTTAACAAAATGTGTGGCTGATCCAAGGGAAAAAAAGCAGGTTGGATTTAGCTCTCAGATGTGCTCTGTCTCAGAAATCCTCCTAAATCTACAGCAACATCTTTGGTAGCTTAAATATAACAAAAAAGTGAACTTCAAAGAATACATTTCTTTTCAGCGAGAATTTTAGAATCCAGTATATACTCCTGGAGATTTCTCCCTCAGGGTGGCTTTCAGCTTGGAACAATAAGTGCTTTGCATGTTCTTTTTGAAACAGAAATTTCTGACTATGGTCACTTGTGACTTTTCTAAAATGAGAAACTTAAAGAGCAAAAAAGTAAATAAGTTTTTTAGCTAACTGGCTTTATAAATACAAAATTTTAGCACAGATACAAAAATCCTAGTAATAGAACACTAATCATGAGATCTATCTTGCTTAAATCTGCTTTGCAAAAATTAGGCATCTGTGTAAACAAATTGCATGAGGCCTGCTAATATTGAATGGGCAAAAGGCATCCTGAAACTACAAATTGCCCTTTCCTGAAATAAACGGTTGAAACACTTCCTGCAGATTGCAAGGTGGGATAGATATCTGAAGTGACATAAGTTGTTCTTTGTAAGCGCCAGCCTTTTCCTGCTGAAAACTGGGAGATCTTAGATGACTAGGAGCAGGGGGCAGTACACATAAAAATTACTTCATTTAATTTTCTGTCTTGGCTGGGATTGGTTGAAGACCATTTTGGCCACTTTTATCATGAATTGGTGACTGTTCCAGCCCAAAGAGATCACTGACATTAAGAAGCAATGCCTGTAAGTGGATCTATATAATATCTACTAGTTCAAATCTTCAGTTTTCTTATGCATAGTTCTCAACACAGTCACGTAAGAAGCTGATTTGAGCCAAGGAAATTGAACAAAGAAGAATAAGAATATATTAATCTGATATTAATCTGGTTTATGATATCCACGATAGTGTCTGGATAGCACAGAACCATGTCAGGACTATTGAGAGTGCATCAGCTAAGGGCCTGTCTTAACATACTCATTCATGTACAAGAACTATTAATAAAAAGTTCAGGGAGACTTCTGTTTGAGCAAGGATTGACCAGATAATGATACCTTTTCTGTACGTGAATTTTGAGTGCAAATTTGGATTATTTTGGCAAACAGCTGAATGGTGGATTTTCATCAGTCCTGTAAGGACACATGCACACACACATGCCAGTTCATCTTTTAATTTTGCCCACACTACTGGTGTGTGAAGAAATGCATCTAGTTTCCTGTTGGATAGATTAATAAAATAAAGGACTGCATTAACTCTAATATACTTTCATCAAGGTTTAGCCATTCTGGTTGTTTTACTATATTCATTCTAGCCTGATCTTCCACAGATTAACCTTTCTTATAACACTGTCACACCCCACCAACTGTGATTTAGCAAGTACATAATTTATCACTTAATAAGGATGTCCATGTTAACCACAGTGGGAGATATTACTGGCAGTAAAATCTGCTTTTCTCTTAGGGAAAATAAATGTTGTAACCAAGTGGACTGAGAAAGTTTAAGGTCTCTTAAAATACGAATGACCTTAGGAAAAAATGGAACTTTTATTAGTAAATGTTTAGTATGTGTTGTGGTGATCCTGAGATATTCTGTGAGAATGAAGACCCTTATTGGTCTGATATTTTAATAAATAAAAATGCAGACAATGTCCTGAGTAGTTTTTTGTGCCCTGAGTAGTAAAAAAAGTAGTTTTATTTAGCCCACATTGCACTTACATTATTATAGTCACAAATAAATCTATAAGTATGGTCCTTACTGCCTTATCATTTTCTTTTTTTTTTTCTATAGAAGTAATAATTTCTCTATTTTATTATCTCATTTTCAAGCACTAAAGAAACTTGAAAAGTTGTAGAGCTTCCACCTCCAATCTTGTCTAAATTACCTGAATCTTGTTTTGTCTGTTACATGCAATGTTTCTCCTCTGTGAAAAAGTATGTGTTGCACTAGGGTATCTAGCACAGTGTGTTAACAGGGTTGCTTTTCTAAGAAGACTGAGAGTCAACTGCTTCTGTTTCCTTCATTCCTTACAAACTGTTGATGTATCAGTACATTCTCCCTTAAATTTACCCCTGTGAATATAAATATCAGGCAATAATAGGTGGTAGACACAGGGCCAAAAAACAGCATTAAATGTCTGATGTCCTTAAACCAGTCAGAGCTTTCTGTAAGGCTATGGTAAATTCTGATTGTTAGTGAAAATCTGAGGCTTTTGAAAATGAACATATGGATGAGATCACATCCTTATGGTTTTTAGCTTCTGTTCTAACACCAGTTCTTCAAGAGAACAACACTATTAATCACCTTTTTCAAATTAATTTTATCTTTGCAAAGCTATATTCTGTTGAAACTGATGAAGAATATGGAGAAATTCCTGACTATAAGAATCTGAAAATTTAAAAGATCTGAACTTAGATCTCTTGGACTACGCATGTGACTCCTCTTTTCAACTTAATTTTTCTCTTATAAATTTTTTCACACAACTCTACAGTATTTTAATCACTGAATTACTTCTCCCATTAACTAAGAAAGCAACCAAAAAGGAAAAAGATTACTGTCTTTTTAGGTTATAAATGTCTAGGAGGGACTCTGACGCTAGCTTGATAGGAACATAACTGTAGATGAATAAATGGAAGAAAGCCCTCTGAAATCAAATATACACTCAAGCGTGGTTTTATTATTTTTTTAGTTTTTGATTCATGTTCACTATTCTATAACATAGAACTAACATTTCCTGACAGCCATGGAGAACTATAACTTAATTTTATTTCATTCTAAGCAAAATTTTACTTCAGAGGTAAGTAAACTTGCTTCATCCTTGACAGTGCCTCCAAGAAGAATTCAGAGGAGGGAAGGGAAAGAAAAAAAGTAATGATGTGATATGTTAGACCTGCAGTTTGGGGAAAGCTTCATTGTCAATGTTCTAAAATTAACGATCAGAATATCACCCGTGGCAAGGGTTTTAGATAAAATAATCTGAGAAAAGCTCTCTTGGGACACTTCTGTAAGTTCCCTCCTGACTGTTTTCTCAAATTCTCTCCATAGAAACATACTCCAAAGTACATCAGGAGAAGCAATTTTCAGCAGTATTAGTGATAAGGCAGCTGATGCATACTACTTTGAACTCAGTCATTTGTCTTATGGAGACAATCAGTTTAACCCACCACTGAAAACACAGTAACAACAAATACCTATGTGGATCCAACACAGAAACCTAGAGATCACTGAGTTCCCAGACACATGCACATAGAAGTCTGTGGTTTTCCCCCTTATCAAGTTTTCAGAATCTAAAAGCAATAGAACATTTAATATTTTTTATTTATTTTTTTCTCTCATACAGTATATGCATTGGTTATGTCATCTGCTGCATCATCAACAGCACCCACAATCTTCAGACCAGATGGATGACCAGACAGCAGATAATTCATTTTGATGCTATACCTTCATTTTTCAGTCTTCCATAGGCAATAACTGCTTTTGAGCTTAATGTGATAAAAGTTCAAAATCTGTAGTTGGTGAAACATGCGTGGGACAGTTTCCACAAAGATGGACTCATTATGTGATCTGTCCATCACCCACATTTTTAGTGTTACTTGAAGGCCCTGGTTAATCTCACCTTGAAAGCTGTTTGAAATGCATGATGCAAAGCTAATAATAGTGAAATATCTGGAAGAAAGTTTTCTCAGCTATAGTGATTTGCCTATAGAAGTTAATCCTAAAGCAATGAGGTGTTTGGTCATTGTTAGATAATTATAAATGCTCCTTCTCTGAATGCTCTATCAGGTTCATAGTAACATCCCTACAGTCACTTTCATAGAATCATAGAATGGTTAGGGCTGGAAGGGACCTTAAGATCATCTAGTTCCAACCCCCCTGCCACAGACAGGGACACCCGCCACTAGACCAGGTTTCTCCAAGCCTCATCCAGCCTGGCCTTGAACACTCCCAGGGATGGGGCATCCACAGCTTCTCTGGGCAACCTGTTCCAGTGCCTCCCCAACCTCTCCAGGAAGAACTACTTCCTGATATCTAATCTAAATCTACCCACTTTCAATTTAACCCCCTTGCCCCCTGTACTGTCACTACAGGCCCTTGTAAAAAGTCCCCTCCTCAGCTTCCTTGTAGGCCCCTTCAGGTACTGGAAGGCTGCAATAAAGTCTCCCGGATGCCTTCTCTTTTCCAGGCTGAACAAGCCCAACTGTCTCAGCCTGTCTTCACAGGAGAGGTGCTCCTCTCCTCTGTGGCCCTCCTCTGGACTCATTCCAACCAGTCTATATCCTTCTTATGCTGAGGGCTCCACAGCTGGAAACAGTACTCCAGATGGGGTCTTACAAGAGCAGAGTGAAGGGGGACAATGCCCTCCCTCGACTTACTGACCATACTTCTCCTGATACAGCCCAGGACATGGTTGGCTTTCTGGGCTGCTAATGCACACTGCCACCTCATGCTGAGCTTCACATCCACCAGTACCCACAAGTCCTTCTCCTCTGGGCTGCTCTCTATCCATGTTTCACCTAGCCTGTACTTGTGCTTGGGTTTGTCCCAGCCCAGGTGCAGGACCTTGCACTTGGCCTTGTTGAACTTCATGAGGTTGGCAGTGGACCACCTCTCCAGCCTCTCCAGGTCCCTCTGGATGGCATCCCTTCCTTCCAGCATGTTGACCACACCACACAGCTTGCTGTCATCAGCTGAGGGTGCACTCGATGCCATCATCCATGTCATTGGTGAAGATGTTAAACAAGACCGGTCCCAACACCGACTCCTGTGGAATGCTGCTCGTTACTGGTTTCCACTCAGACACTAAGCCATTGACCACCACTCTCTGAGTGCGACCAGCCAGCCAGTTATTCATCCATTGGGTGGTCCATCCACCAAATCCATGCCTCTCCAGTTTAGAGACAAGGATGTCGTGTAGGATGGTGTCAAAGGCTGTGCACAAGTCCAAGTAGATGACGTCAGTTGCCCAATCTCTATCCACCAAGGTCGTGACCCCATCATAGAAGGCCACCATATTCGTCAGGCACAATCTGCCCTTGGTGAAGCCATGTTGGCTGTCACCAATCACCTCCTCATTCTCCATGTGCCTCAGCATGATTTCCAGGATGATCTGACCATGATCTTGCCAGGCACAAAGGTGAGACTGACTGGCCTGTAGTTTCCTGCATACTCCTTTTTTCCCTTTTTAAAGACTGGGGTTATGTTTCCCCTTTTCCAGTCAGTGGGAACTTCATCAGACTGCCACGACATTTCAAATATTACAGATAGAGGTTTCGCAACCCCATCCGCCAGTTCTTTCAGGATCTGCAGATGTATTCCATCAGGTCCCATGGACTTGTGCACCTTCAGATTCGTCAGGTGTTCCAGAGCCTGATCTTCACTGACCAAGGGTGGCTCTCCATTCTCCCAGTCCCTGCTCTTGTCTTCCATGACTCTGAGGGTATGGATTGTGCCCTTGCCAGTGAAGACTGAGGCAAAAAAGTAAAAAGAATTGAGTACCTCCGCCTTCTTCATATCCTGGGAAACCAGCTCTTGTGTTTCCTTCTGCAGAGGGCCCACATTTTCCCTGATCTTCCTTTTATCCTCTATGTACTTACAGAAGCCCTTCTTGCTGGCCTTGATGTCCCTGGACAGTTTTAATTCTGTCAGGGCTTTGGCTTCCCTAACCTGATCTCTGACCTCTCAGACAACTTCCTGTAATTGTCCCAGGTCACCTGTCCTTGCTTCCACCCACTGTAACCTTCTTTTTTTTTTGCACCTCAGTTTGCCCAGGAGCTGCCTGTTCATCTACACAGGCCTCCAGGCACTTTTACCTGACTTCCTCTTCATTGGGATGCATTGCTTCTGAGCTTGGAGGAGAAGGTCCCTGAATACTTGCCAGCTTTCTTGGGCCCCTCTTCCCCACTTTCTGAAAGTCAGGGACAAAAACTAAAACACCTTCTTCCCCATCCTGGTCCATTTTTCCCAGGCTTAACTTCAGTCCTTTGTTCCCAACTCCTCTACCTCCTTCTCCCCTCCCCAAGTGGTGCAGGGTAATGGGGAATGAGGGGTTGCAGTCATTCATTGTATAATCTGATGACTGTACTTCACATATACATTAATTTATGAAGCAAGTTTTATTTACAACTGTACTAAGGCAATACATGTAATGTGTAGGTAGATGTGTAAAATAAGAAAGAAAATAACACAGAAATTGAGGCAGTTAAGTTGGAAAGAAATAAAAAGATCTGAACATTCCAAACTTTATAAACATGACACTGTAACCTTCAAATGAAATAAATTTCATTTTTCAAAGTACTGTTGGTCAGGTCAGGATTTTGACTTGTTCCTGTATTTCTTGAGAAATAACCATTTCAGTGGAATAAAATAATGTTTGTCTTTTTTATTTTGTCTGTGAATAATCCCATTTAAAAGGGCAAAAATGACGTATTGGCTTCCAGTAAATTGGAAGTTATGATCCAAAAGGTTGGCTGTTAGAGAGTGAAGTATGATAATTACTGCAAATTTATTTGGCACCACAGATGAATTTTCCCAATAAATTTTTAAAAGTTTAAGAAATCATGTTGTAATGAGAAGTATATTTGAAGTGAATCAGTGATCTAGCTAATATTTTTTTTGAAATTAAAAATGTTTTGCAGAAGTTTTTTGAGTTAATATTGCCCAGGAAGGTCATGCCTCAGTATTCCTAATGTAAGGGTCATGTATTTCACAGGAAACATCTCTAATAATCATGAAGGTTATTGAATCATCTAGTTTTTCTTGCCTTCCTTTTTACCTTTCCAAGCTGGCATATGAGCATTGATTAAATGAATGATAAGTTCCATGTTTGATCGATTTTTCACTTTTTTAATTTAGAAGGTAAAACTTTCTATCACATTTAAAGTTGAGAATTATGGTTGAGATAATAGAGCTCTGATTCCAGTGGAAGTTAAAAAGGAAAAAGTTGCCTCGCAAATGTCAAGGCACCTTGTGGTCCAAGATGATTAAAAATAAACTGTTTGCTATATGAATCCCAAGGTGCTGCTATATCTCAGCTTCCATGACATTTAGCCAGTGACTTTTCATAGCTTGTTAATAATGTATAGCAATCCCAGTGTAAATTTGCTGTGACAGAGCTGGCCTGTTGCAGTAGAGCAGTTAACTAGATTTATTTTGGACTGAAAATGCAGATTTGAAAAGGCAAAAAAAATCATGACTAATGCCAAAAGAGATTGCACATTTACAAGACTATTTTACTGAATACACCTCAGGAGAGGTGCTTTTCATATCGATCTATTATTCTGTCCAAATTCCTCATTACCTAACCGAGAGATATAAACAAAACATTACCCCACTCATCAAGGATAACACTCATGAAGAAAAACTGATGTCCCAAACAAATTTCATAGTGTGGATTGGTACATAAAGTTCATTGATTTTACCAGGCTGAATGAGTCACACAGGCAGGTAAAGGTTACAGCATAAATGCTCTATTATAACTACAAATGCTGTTAATCATTGCTCCCATATAAACCTCATAAACTGCTGTGTTGTAGAAACCATGTTTTTTTGAAACCTTATATCTCACAGATATACAAATTATTCATAAGCTGTTAAAGGTTACAAGGCAGATGAAGAAAAAGAGGGAGGGTGGAGGTAAAGGGTACAGATATAAAACAGACTCAAAGAATAATTAATTACAAAAAAAGGCTCAAAGACCTGTGAGTTATGACAGGATATGAGTTAGAGTTGCTGGGAAAAATTTGGCTCACCTTTGGGTTCTTGCAGACTTTCACTGAGGCTGAAAGTTTACTCGCATATAAGAAAATTTACTGTAACTGAAACTATAATTGTCACAGATCAAAATCCTTCATTTAATTCTCTTAAATCATGAATTGATCACTTTGGAATTGTTTTAAATGCAGTATTTGGTGTAGTAGAAATTTATTCATGCCAGTAGCACTTAGTAGCATAATTACTGTGAAGTAAAACTTTGAAAATGGGTATCACAGCTGCTTTTTAACAGGATTTTTATGTAAGACGTGTTGAGCTTTTATTGAAAACTTCACTGAGGAATTCAAGTCTCTTATTGATTTACTCATTTTTTAGACAGAACTGTGTCATCAAAAAATACAGATATTTTGGCAACACCAAAACTGTTATTGCAAAATTCTGAGTAGGCTTGAATAACTCCACTTCTGCATAAAACACTTGAACTAGTCTTCAAAGTTCCCTAACCTCTCCTCTGATCAATCTTTTCAATACTGATATAAATATGGAATTTCTAATCTGTGTAGAAGCAGTTATGTATTTTTTGTTTAAATAACTGAAAAAAAAAAAAAAAAGATGGACAAACTAATTATATAACAAGCTAGTAAAATAACTTAGCTTCTTATTTAGCAACATTTTCAGGAGCAGAACAATTATGGGGATGTCTCCGATTTTTCTGTATTTAGTGTTTTATACTTAGTGTCTATAATCATGTATAAAAGAGACTATAGACAGTTGAGTTTATGCTGAAGTGTGAAGAACTCAGGAAATAAGCAGGCATTCACACAAATCTTTCCTCAGCTGTGTTCTGATTCATTAATAGATTCCTCTGCTGCTCTTTTAGTTTTAATCAGAGAAATGACTGTTGCTTAGATTGTTGCACTGAGGTTCTTAGATTCAATCTGACCAGCTCTGGACTGGTGGAAAAATAATCATTCTCCCAGTGTAAGTTCTGTGAATTCATTACAGGAAGCGTGTGTTTCTACCTTATTATTGATTGATAAATCATAATGTCCAACTTTAAAAAAATATTATTATTTATTTTTTTCTTTTCTAAATTTAGTAATTTTTCCTGCTGTATTTGCTATTTTAATTATTTTATTTGATATAATGAAGAGCAGGAGTGCAGACCTGCCATCAGTCTCACATGTTCAACAGCTGCTGTATTCGACTGTTAAATGTTGTATAAAAAGCAAGGATGTTTCTTAGTACTAATGATTAGCCCAGTTCTGAACCACTGTATAGCCAGTCTTGTGGTAGGATGTCTACAACACTGTGAGACAGGGTTACATAAATCAGGTAGATGGCATTTCATCTGACCTATGATTGATAAAATATCAATAATGTTACAATTTCTTGTAGTTCTGTAAATCTATAAGTATTATATATTATTAAAGTATTAAATGCTTAAATTTTGGTTCAAGATTACTAAATCTGTGAATGTTTCTTAAGGCCTGACTCATCTTTCCTAAATACATCAGCCAAGTGCATATAGACAGCAACCTGTTAACTCTGCTATCTTTCTGTATCTATACAACACTCAGGTTAAAAGGTCAGTCCTTCATTATAATAATGGGCAGCCCCTTAGACAGCTAAGCCCTCATCCTGAATAAGTTATCTTTCTTTTAGTCTGAACTGTGCAGCTAGGCCAGCTTCAAGTTTGCAAATTGCTTTTATACTGAGTCCATTACAGGGCCATTCCCCAGCTCCTTTCCTGCCTGTTCCCGGAGTCTGTATAATACCTCGCTCACTCTAGTCTAAATGTAGCTAAAATGTAAGATGCTTTTTGCAAAAAGACCTTCAGTGCATAACTATTTTCTCTACTGTTACTGAATAAAAGTACCCCAAAGCCCTGTACGCAAGAACAAACAGCAGCTTCTATCAACCCATAGTGAATCATAATGAAAACCGCAGTAAAAATCATCTTAATAAAGCTAGAATGAGAGATCTGACAAAATAAATCTTCCCAATATAATCTTGCTATTCAGGACTCAGTCAGCAGAGATTTCTTACTGCTTTCCAGTGACTGAATCTTCCCAGGTATCTGCAACCACTTGTGGCTTCAAGCAGGAGTGAAAGGTATAAACTTTGGAAATTTTTTGCTTTCTAGCTCTATGAGCAAAACAATCTTCAGCCATCAAAGCATAACATGACAATCTCTGTTATCTCAGCACTTTGGGGTATGGTGGGGGTGCATCAATCATGTTATGGAATCACCTAGTGATAATTAATGAACCTCTCACACTGAACAGCTCACTGGAAGCCAAATTTGAACACCCAACTGTGATAGAGGCATTGTTTCTTTAGAAGAATAGGTCTGGAAGTTTCTCAGTTTTATCACTGATGACACAGAACTTGGAGGAGTGACTGATAGACCAGGAGGATACAGGATATAGTGAGACCTGGACAGGCTGGAGAGTTGGGTGGAGAGGAACCTAATGAAGTTCAACAAGGGCAAGTGTAGGGTTCTACACCTGGGGAGGGATAATCCCAGGCACCAGCACAGGTTGGGAGATGATCTGCTGGAAAACAGCTCTGAGAGAGGGACCTGGGAGTGCTGGTGGACAATCAGTTGATCATGAGCCAGAAATGTGCCCTTATGGCCAAGGCAGCCAATGGAATCCTGGGGTGCATTAAAGACTGTTGCCAGCAGGTGGAGGGAGGTTATCCTCCCTCTCTACTCTGCTCTGGTGAGGCCACATCTGGAACAGTGTGTCCAGTTCTGGGCTCCCCAGTTCAAGAAAGACAGAAAACTACTGGAGAGTCCAATGGAGGGCTATGAAGCTGACTAAAGGAATGGAGCACCTTCCATATGAGGAAAGGCTGACAGAGCTTGGTCTGTTCAGCTTGGAGAAGAGAAGACTGAGAGGGGATCTTATCAATGCTTATAAATATCTAAAGGGTGGCTGTCAAGAAGATGGGGCCAGACCCTTTTCAGTGGTGCCCAGTGACAAGACAAGGGGTAACAGGCAAAAACTGGAGCACAGGAAATTCCATCTCAACATGAGGAGGGTGTTTACTTTGAGGGTGCCAGAGCACTGGAGCAGGCTGCCCAGAGAGGTTGTGGAGTCTCCTTCTCTGGAGATATTCAAAACCTTCCTGTATAAGTTAATGTTCAACCTGCTCTAAATGAACCTACTTTGGCAGGGGAGTTGGACTAGATGATCTCCGAAGGTCCCTTCCAACCCCTAGCATTCTGTGATTCCCAACACCCTCCAGAGATGCAAGGAAGAAGAAGCCTAATGTGGACTAGCACTAGTTACTGGGAAGACATGATAACGGATGAGGAAACTGGTCTTCTACAAGCACAGTCTTTGTCCCAGAGCTGTTGCTTTTAGATGAAAGGGACATAAAAATAATCATGGCCCTAATGCAGCATCACTAGCTGTTCCTGACTCTGGTTGATCAGTGCCATGGCAACTTCATCACTCAAAGGGCAGGAGTTCACCCTTCTATTTTTCCTGTTTTTTGATAGCTTTTTTCTTTTGTCCCAAAATTATTATTTTAAACCCTATGCTTTACTTTTTAAAATTTACTTCCCTTTTCTGTTTCTTGTGTGACTCTCTTGTGTTCTAAGACCACTGATGTTTGTATAGTTGGTCAGCCTCTATTTCCCTAACTTAATTGTTCCCAGGCTCTTATTCTTTTAGTATTCTTGATCACTCTCAAATGTCCCATCTGATCTCTCTCAACACATATTCAGTAAAATTATTGATGAGCAAACTCCTCTCTTACTCATTATCTATCCTGTGTTTATATCAAGCAAGCTTAAAGAGGAAGCACCTTTAACATGATCAGTGGATTTTGCTCCTGATTTAGGAATTTCAACATTAAAGTGCCTAAGATTTTACAGTTTCACCTCAGGATCATTTTGACCCACAGGTTTCCTAGATGGCTTGGGATTAATTTAGATATAAGATTTTACCAGATGGGTGGTGCAACTGACCACTGATTCTTGACCTATCTATATATTCAGGAGTCAATTTAGACACTTAAGGGCATATATGCCTCCTTCTTACCTCTGTTCTTCATTGTACTATTAAATATAGGAGCTACTGAAACAGTGGTTGTCATAACCCAGGCAAATGCCCATTAGCTTCCTACAGGATCTTCAAGGTCTTCTTAATAAACTACTGCATTCATTGTAGAAGATAGAATTCCCATTCTAGCTGAGATTAATTGGGAGTGAGGGAAGATTTTAAAATTGAAAGTTTGCTAGTATCATTACATCACAATTTGCAGTAAATGTCATATGCAGATTGAAAACTGCGAAGAACTGGCTCCTACAGATACATAGGAAATTTAATGGTGACTAGTTGGCCATGTTTTTCTGGAAAAAGGAAATTAACTGTCTTCTTCTACACCACACTAATCCTCAGTTAGGCATTTTGCTGAGATACTTATTCCCATCACTGTTCTTTACTGCGGTGTAAAAGTACTGAAGTTACATACTTCTGATTCAAATCCATCCAATTCAATAAATTTTTTCCAGTCTTGTTCAGCTGTGCAGTTGGCATGTGCCCAAATTAAGATGATCACTCCTTATGATGATTGATATAAGGGTGCAACATAAAAGAGACTATATTTGAACCACATTATCTCAGCATTTTTAATGAGAGAAAAAAGCCATAGAGAATGATATAAAAGACAAAGATTACTAGTCGTAATTAAGTTGTAAATGCATTACTCTTACAAAAAATGAGCCATATTTTTTTGCTGCCTTACAGTACTGAACTATTGATCTTGTATTGATACCTTTAAAGTTTAAAAGCTCAGCCTCCACAGCATATTAGCTTTCTTTATCAGATAAACTCTGAGTTATTTGCTTGATATGTATTTACTTATAAAGGGATAAATTGTTTTTTATTAAGTGGTAATAAATGTACAAGATTTGCTGTAGTCATACCCTGATGTAAAAGCTATCTAAAAGACCCTGTTTTTCATTTGGAGAACAGTCATATCCTAAGCATCACATATAAATGTGTTCCGAAGTATTTGCATTAGGGTAAATGACAATTATAACACAAGAAGTGCTTTCCATATCTACTTACACTTTCTAATGTCAGTTGTAATTAAATACTATTGTTTCTGTCACTTCTAATGTTGAAAAAGAAATGACAGGATAGTGGTAAGAATGTGGAGAGACAGAACAATATTATAAATTTATAAATAAATGAGTAAGAATGAAGGAAGTTGAGAGCAGAAAAAAATTTAATTATTGATGTATTTGTCATATCTTAAGAAGTGTTAATTTTATTAAAAATCTTCATAAAAGTTACTATTTATTGCAATTTTGGGAAATTTGGGAAAGCTGCTTACATTAGGGTGTTTTTTTATGACTTACAGACACTTATTAGTAACATGCTTACTGCTAGCTGTTCAATAATTGCTCCAAATCCTTTAGTTAATAGAGTGCTTGCCTCTGCAGTCAAGAAGCATCATTTATATCTAATTATCCTATCCAAACACAAGCAAATATACACTTACTAAATGTAAGTGTAAATTTAGTGTAAATGCTACAATACCACAGTGTAAAGTGTCCATTTACACTAAATGTTACAATAATAAAACACGTAGTAAATAAAACACATGAGCATGTGAAACAGTTACAATATTCTTAAAAATTCTTTAAGTTGAATGATTGTCTGACATAGGAAAAAGGCTACCTTGTGCAAATTGATGTTTGTGGGATTTGCTTTGTTGGATAAGTAAGTGCTTTCATGGGTTTATGTTTTCCACCTAAATTTCAGTTTGAAGACAAAGTCGTTTTTTTTTTTTTTTTTTTTTTTTTGGTGGTGTCACCATTACTCTATATGGTATTATACACTTAATAAATATTTGGAAATTTTCCATACAAAATAGATTGTTTTACCAAACATTTAAACATATATATATATATATATATATTTAATGTTACAGCTCCATTTTTCTACCTCAGTGTCTGTAGAGTTAGGTCCATGGCTATATAGTTTGTGTCTCTGAAGTCTGAAGCCTTCTTAGAGCTATGAGTCTCTAAAGTTTCAACCCTTGCTGAGTAAAACAATCATCCAAAGGTCATCCAAAGTGTACCCTGTGATATGAAGCTGATTCCATTCTATTGATTCTCTCCATTGGAGTTATATAAACCTGCTCCACCCATCACTCTTCCTCCAACTAGTTATGACTACAGTAACTCTGTAAATTGCTCTTGTTTTTACTGGATTCTACTCTTCAGCAAGTATACACATCACATATAAAAATGGAATCACTTGAAGCTGTCATCGGGAGAGATCTTAAAAAGATATTTAAGCTTTCCTTCAATGTTTGAGTTTTAAAGACTAAAAAATCAAGTATACACACCTTAGTTACACATATAGTTATTCTGTCCAGAATTTTTACATAATAATTATTTATGGTTTTGTAAATGTTTATACAAATGTCCAGTTTATGTTGTAGCCGCTTTCTTTTATTTTTTTAAATGAAATGCCTATAAGAACACCAAAGTATAAAGTTAAATGTATTTTAAACTGTCCAGGTATTCCCTGTATCTAGTTTCCTTTTTTTAAAATAGAATATTCTTTTCATTATTTTATAGGCGTTCATCCTCCTTCTCATCTTCCTTCCCATGTCTGGGAGGTGTCACTTGCTTCAATTGTTGGGTTTGTTTTTTTTTTTTTTTTTTTAATATGCTATGTAGCCGGTAAAAAGATAAAATTATCTGCACAAAATTATTTAAGCTTCAGTGAACAGAAACATCTTCTGCACCCTTTATTCCACTGATCATTGGAGAATCCTAGGGTTGTTACAGTTAAGTATGTGAAGTTAGGTAGGATGAATCTGGTTCTCGGTCCTAGGTTTTGCAATTTGCCAATAGAATGGAAGCCCAAACTATACCTTCTGATTAGATTTTGCTTAATGTTTTGTAGTGAAAGAGCTATACAGGTGGTGTTACAGCTCACTTGTTAAGCCTTATCCATGGTTTTACTCTCCCATATCATAATTAGATATTTAAAAAATAGCATGCATACATCAGTTTATACATTTTCCAAGTAGAAAGCCATCACTGCCATCCGTAGATCATGTAGACTTTCAAAAATCTGTTCTGCTGTCATTGTCTGGGTACATTCCAAATTCCCATTGCCCAGAGTGTATTCCATATAGAATGAAAGAAATATGTTCCAAGAGTCAAGGCAGAAATATACTAAAATGTAATACAGATGAAACATGTAATGGTCTTCAGGAAGTGTTATACATACCTGTTCATGGTATGTTCTCTTTTGCTTCAGGATATGGAAAGCTAAGGTAGAGACACTGCAGATACTTCATTCTAATAATGTTTTGCATTCACACAATGTAGCACCATGAGGAGTAGGTGACATGACTATTCTAATTTACTTAATCATACTTTGTTAATGTACCCCTCTTCCCCTAAGTGGGGCATAAAGTTTTATGCTCTTCGTTGGAGCCAAGACAACATACAAGCTGTGCACCACCTGGTTGCTAATGGGAGTTTTTGAATATATTGCCTCATGTAAAATATATCCATGTAATACACATCTCTAAAGAGTAAATATAAATACCATCATAAGGCTTTGTTTTGCAGAATGTATTTGAGCATATCTGGAAAGCTGTGTTTGTGTATTCAAGGATGAGTCTGTCATGAGATCAGTAAGATTTCTGAGCTTCATTAGAGGTTTTGTGAGTCTGTGTAGGTCAGTTGTGTAGTTATATGTTGAAATCATATGGAAAGATTTTGGTATTAATGATCACATAGGATTTACTACCAGAAAAATACAGAAGTTTTTTTCATGATTACATATTTGATAGATAGAATGATAGTGAAAGCCTGGTCCTGAAGGTTAGCTTTTATGTCGTAGTTACATTTAATGGTACAACATTTCTCAGCAAGTAGTTTTCCAAACATAGACGTAAGTTCCATAGCTAAATAAACTATTTTAGTAGGACAGTCTCCCAAGAGTACATTAAGAAAAGTTTGAACTCACCTTGCTAGAACCAGTAAACTGTAATTGAGACTGTTAAGTTCAATTACAATCCAGATGTGAAAATTGTGGATGGGTTTTGCCATCATAAATCCCCCAAAAGATCACCATGGATTACAATGTGAAACTTGGAAAAGTTCCAGTAAAACACTTCTTAAAACAGAAAGGAATATATGAGATTGTGTCTTGTTAATGCATATAATTTATATAAAATTTTTTCCACACAAAATATATTCTATATGATGGTTAAGCATATTATAACACTTTGGAATGTTGTTTGCTTCAGGTGTCTTGCTGGATTTTCTGGACAGTTTTGTGAAGTAGAAGTTAATGAGTGTAATTCATCACCTTGTCTACATGGCTCAACCTGTGAAGATCATATCAATGGATACACTTGTAAATGTCAACAAGGTAACTGACATCCGCGAGAACAATCTTAAACGATGATAGTTTTGAATTGTAAGTGTTCCTACTGAGAAAAATTGGTAAATTATATCAATCTCTTTATTTGCACATAACGTTTAACCTACAAAAAGATTCTCTCTCTTCGACAAGATTTTTGAATGAAATCTAAAAAGAGCTAGTCTAATAAGAATATTAAAAAGACTTAAAACTAAAAACAGTTCACTAATTTAGTCTTCAGACTAAATAAGTCTGAAGAATTATCTAGAGCTAGCAGTGTGCTGACCAAGCAGTCAAGTAGGCACTGTATAACAACTAGATAATTTGACTAACTACAGAACAAGATTGACTGAAAAGAAACCTGAATATTTTAACTATATTTACTATTTTTTAATTTATTTTTTATTGTTGTCTTCACACACATCCATGCTTAAGTCTGCTGGCTGGGTTGAAAAGAAATTTTCTGAACAATTATAAACAGAATTCACACAACACTAAAAAAAGTAGGAGCTGTTTTCTTATGCTGGCATAGATCAATTTAAACAAGTCTTCTTATTTAGGAATGTGTAAGGTGTTTAGTATTTGCACAAAAGCAAAGGTCACAATCAGCCTGCATTGTTGTGCAATCAAAAATTTAATCTGTTCAGGACAACTCACTGTCTCCTGTCATGTCTATTAATGAAAAGCCTTCTGTCATCTTAAGTAGGGTATAAATAACTGCCTTGAAGCATACTGCTCAATAATTCAGTTACTCTTGATTTAAGAATTATACTAGTACTTACTGCCTGAAAATTTAATTTTTCAGTTTAAGTCTATAGTTTCTTATTGTACTGACCTGCACTGATGAATACTTTCTTTGTTGTTACTGATCCAAGATTTTTAGTGACTAGATATTATTTAGATATAGTATGGGAGATAAATATTTTTTTCAACCATGATCTTCATACATCTGATCTGCTTATTGTCTTTGTACTGAGGTATGTTTACCTTGTTGGTTTTGATTTACAAGAAATGACATCTTGTTAAACTCTCCTGAAGTCAAGTGACCACTTATGTATTACAGAAAATTATTCTGCAGTCTTTCTAGCAATCTGTTCATATAATTTTTACATAGATCTATATCCATGCTTGTTCTTAATTAAAAAGAAAACAAATGATAATTTGTACATGAATAAAATCCAATTTTATTTCACATATTTTTTTCATTCTGAAATGTCCTTAGTGCAGTTTACAAAACTGTATGTACCAGATTAAAAAAAAAAAAAAAAAAGATGCAAGATATGCAAGATGCTGAAGCAAGAGAGTGTGTGCATGTAATGAGCGTCAATATGGGCAGTTTATTCATTAGTTTAATCAGTACTGAGGAATGATACTCCAATAAGTAAAACTTCAGTGGAAGTATATTTAGGCTTACTGGAGCCTACTTAATTTTAGAACTAACTGTTTAGAACTAACAGATTAATATTTTATAGCAACTTTTCAATATATCTAAGAGATACTCAATAATCCACGAAGACACTGTACTCCTGATGTATGAACCACTGAGTTAAAAATTTCTGGACTTTGCCGTATGGAGGGTCACAATTCATGATCATAAAGGTCCCTTCTGATCTTCTGAATCTCACCTATCTTCAGCACTATAAATCTTTTTTGCTCTAAGCATAGTTACACAATGGAAATTTCACATGGACAAAACTGTATGTCCCCTCACACTACCTGGCCATACACCCCTTCACCAATACAGATGACTCAAAAACGTGAAAGTTGTAATTTTTTTATCATTACAGTGCCTCACACAGCATACGTTGTGGAATTCAAACATTTTCTCCTTATTTTTAAAGCTAGTAATACTTGAAATATATTTGAATATAGACATTTAAAAATTGCTTGCCAGCCAAGGGCTGTAACTGCTGTCCCTATACAACTATACATGGAAATGTCTGGTATAAGTAGAAGCTTCTCTGGGGCCTTGGAACTCACTCCTGCTGCTAACATGTTTTAAACACCTTCCAACCCATGTGCCAGCTGTCTTTCTCTTACATTTATTTCAATAATAACATTTATTAGTAAGGAAGAAAGATCTCTACATTATTTCTTCACCAGGAAAAGACAAGGTGAAGGAACCACATTCATTAGGTATTATGCATCATGGTTACTTCTGTTGGGGTTTTTTTTTAATTAATGTGGTATTTGCAAATGTTATTTGAGTCTCTGAAGCAACTGAGAAGGTGATAAGGTTGCAACTCAGAAAAGCAGTGAATTTGGAGAGGCAGGGGAATCTTTGGGAGCAAGGACTTTTTGGAAAGCTGCACAACTGAATAAAGGCATTAGAAGATAAAGAAAAATTGTCTTCCAGAGACAGAAAGTAGAAATGCTTAGAACAAATCCGCTATCATTGCAGGCTACAAATATTCATATATGAGAGGTCTTGGATTTCTCTGTTTACCTTCACCTATAGAAATATGGAGATTGAGACAGAATTGAGTGTTTTTGAGTCTGCAAAGGCAACTATGGAAAAGAACTTTCCATAAGGCAGAATGTCTGAGATATCCAGCAACAGATTCACAGTTGTAATTTAATGAAATGGAAAAGGGATAGTGGCAAGACAGAAGTAGGAGCAAGGCAGATGATTGCAGCATTCCAAAAACCGCCAGAGAACAAAATGAAGCATGTGGTGACAGCATGTGATACCAGAAAGGGGAATTGATTTAGCTCTAACAAATCCATTCTGTAATGGATCATAAATTTTGTCAGTTATTGTCCCAGTAGCAGGCCCCATACCCTTAGAATAATAAATGCATGTTCAGGATCTGTGGCTGCAGCTGCAGGCTGTTCAGGTGCAGAAGCAGCACAGAGATGTAAACTGTATTCTAACAGCATCTCAGACAGCTCAAAAAGCAACAACCGCAGCCATTGGAACTAATAATGGCCTCACAGCTGCAGTCCTTAGCTGGGGTAGGCTGCACTTCTACCAGCACAGCTAAAACAGGACTGGAATGTAACTGGTGGGTCTATTTGATGCATGCTCTGAGGCAAATGCAGGATAGGGGCAACTAGATTTTTTATCAGCTGAGGACTGCTCAGTCTTTTTTGGGGCTGTGGAAATTATTTGATGTTTTGTTTGTTTAGAAATGGGGAAAATTCACTCAAGAAGTAACAAAGACGTAATGGTTGGTGGGAATATGTTGGCAGAAAGACTTGTTTCCTTCAGTAACTAGCCATACTGACAAAATTCTGGGTCTGTATTTATCAAGCAATGGGCTGCTTCCAGTTCAGCTGCCAGATCAATTTTTGATCTCCAATTTATGGAAGTACTTAGTTGTAAAGGATATTTTTATAAGGAATGCATATTGACAAAAACACCAGTAATCTGAGTATTGAAGTATAAGAAGATGGTATTCTGGTGGCATTCAAATGCAAACCTGTGTTTGCTAAGGCATTGTCCTTATTGGTCTGGTAATCTGTTTCAGAGTTTCTCTTTTAACCTTTTTTTTTTTTCCTGTGGCAATAATGCACAAATTTAATGAACAGGATAAAAAGTTCAAAACTTAACATAGGCAATGACATACTCTTTCAGTTTAAATTTTGGAAAAAATATGGATTTGGTTGCACTATGCAGATCTGAAATGAGATAGTTGGTTTTAGGGAGTGTTTGACTGTTGCCAGTTCTAAACCACAAGAGAGATAACTGTACAGATACTTCTGTAGGGAAAGGGCAATCTGTCCTCTCAGTTAATTCAGTAATGAAAGAATATATCCAGCTTTTACTCGTTGACTTACTTATGTCTCTACAGAAATAGAAGTTGCAAATATTAACTTTCCTAATAGATGTTCAGTATATAATCAGAGTATAACTGTAAAGTCCATTGTGTTTGGGTTGTACTTGTTTATTGTTAAACTATTTCTTTTCTTTTTTCTACTTTGAGAAATCACAGCCCAAAATAGTTCACACCCGTCCTATACTATACAACTAGATGTGAGGACTGACTATAGTTACCTACAGCTTTTTTTGACTGACATTCAATAAATGTATTTGGATTTTAATGGGTATTGGTTTTGAGTTTAGTTGGGGGGTTTATTTATTTTAATTTTCTGACAGGTTGGGAAGGCCTCCACTGTGAATTGGATGTTGATGAGTGCATATCCAACCCCTGCATACATGGCATCTGTGTTCAGAAGGACCCCAGCTTTGGTTATTCCTGTTTTTGCAAGCCAGGATTTGTGGTGAGATGCTGATATTCTTTTTACTCCTTTACTTAACCTGACTACTCATTGTTGCACAGAAAATACAGTATTTAATCCTTTTCTTTTTTAAACTTAGTCAGATAGAACCTGGCCATTCTGAAAATTACAATATTCTAGTTTATTTGTTAATTATAGTTAATTATAATTATAGCTAATTGTTTATTTTGTCTGTTTTACTACCAAGAGTGCTAATTTTCCAGATAAATGGTTACCTAATATCCACAAAAAGTGAAAAAGTATGTGTATACGATGGTTTTGCTAGTCATCAGAGCATATTAATATATTTAAATACTAATCAGTATTTTTATTCTACATACCAATCACTATTTTTGTGTACTAAGGTAACTCATATTTGAAATTATTGCATACAGACAGTTATTTTGAAAACAAGTTCTCTGAAACTAAATCAAACAACTCCTTTTAATGTTGACCCTGTGGGCTTTGGTCCTATGTTTTATTCTCTCTATTTAACATACTAAAAGAATCCTTTGAGGGTGGCTAGATGCCAGTGCTGTATTTATCTAAGCTTGAAATTTTCATGCTGCCACTACCTTTTTACACCAGTTCTTTCTGTAGCTGAAGACATACAGTTGGTACCTACAATTGAGCTTGTGTTTTACCTCATCACACTTCAGGTTTAACTTAATAGTAGCATTTAATAGTTTGGAGTTAGTAATTTAAATTCTATTAATAATATAAATAAATACATTTATAAAAATAAATAATATGTAAATAAACAATATATAAAAGTAACACAAATTTTATATATTGTACATTAATAAAATGAATATATTGTTAACATAATATATATAATATTAAAATATCTGAAATATATGTTAATATAATATAGAGACAAAAATTAATAAATAATATGTAAATTATTTTTCTATTTTAATATTTGATATATATGCATCATGTATTTGGCATATTTAGGTCCGTAAAATATAAAGAACAGATTGTTGCAAGTAAGATTCATATTTACCTTCACAGATTCTGTGCAACCAAGTCAAGAAAGAAATTAATAACTTTTCAGACTTTAGCCAGTTTCAGGGCTTCTTTCTACAGCAGAAAATTCCCATTTACAGTCAATGAGGGAAAAACCAAGCAATAAAATGGAAAAAAAGTTTTTCTAAAAAGTGAAAAAAATTCTGCCATCCATTCTTCAATATCAATCTCTGTCCCATGCCCATTTTCTCAAGGGGATTCCCAGTACAGCAGGGATTCTAGCACAGGTCACAGAGCACAAGTGTCAAGTGGGCTGTTCCACTAGTGAAGGCAAACCACGAGCAAAGGATAGCAGAAAGGTAGGAAGGGGCAATGACCTTGCAGACAAGGTGTAGAGTCCCACAGTACTCAACAGGAATAGCAAAGCAAGACCTGTGATGATTGTAACCATCCAAAAAGTTCTTCCAAAAGTCCAGGTACTGCCAGACAGACCTAAGGTTAAGCCAGGAATTCAAGGCAGCAAGGCAAGGTCAGCATCAACAAAGTACTGGGCTTACTACAGCAGGTTTTAGCATTATTGCAAATTCCATCAAAGACCAAGGGCAAGGACCTGAGCTTAAATGCAGCTTTTGAGCTGAGCTATGCAGGTCCCAGATGACACATCTCACACACCTTTCTCACTGTTTAGTTCTTTCCACCGCAGGCTGAGCCAAGGTTGCATAACTGCAATCAATGTATCAGAGCTGACCTAGAGCACAAGGAGCTAAACCTGTGAATCTGAAGGAAGAGGTTGCAGAGATGGATTGCAGAAAACTATGAGGCTAATCAGAGCCTTGATAGTAATACATTAAAGTTTAAAATATGGACGATTGTTGTGTTAATGCTCTTATCACAGGATATTTCTATGTCCTTCCTCACACGTACCCCTAAACATTCAGAGAGGAACTTCAAAATCCAATCAAACTTCATACCAAGTGCTCTATTGTTAGTAGAAAATGAGGAAAGGGATGTCTTCTTTGTGTGGTGTAAACATGGTACCAGGTAACAGAAGCCTTTGTAGGTTACCTTTATACATAACTAAAACTGCCAGATTTTAGCAAATTTACATCCACTTCCAGAATAAGAGCCTATGAGCTCCCTGAGTCTGCACCCATATTGGCCACCATCTAAAATGTGGAGAAAGCATTCAATGTGACTTTGTTAACCATAAGTCTTTCCTAGACTCAGAGAACCCAGTATATCTGAACCCAGCAGTGGGAAGGCATCCCTGGGTTTGATTTTCTTTGGCCAAGACTCATGCCTGTTGTCATTTAAATGAGAAAAAGTAGAATATCCCTGCATTCTAGATATAGAGACTGTCAGTTCCACTGATATCTCTGTTGTTCCTCACCTATTTGTTTACAGTACAGAATCATCATTCTGGGGCGAGTAGGTTCTTTATGTAAGATATCCTTAGAGTAATCCACACTGAAAGGATTATGTGGAGGCAGAGATTTTCTCTAAACAATGTAAACTTTACTCAAATTCCTCTCCAGAATAATAGAGGGAGGATAAAGGTCAGTTTGAGTGTGGCAGTGAATTCATATTACATCACAGGTCAGTGTTCTGCATAATAGTGTACAAATACTAATGTGGCTGACTTCTACAAGAATTTTATCTTCTGTTAAGAAAACAAAGGGGAAATACAGAAAATTATAAAACACTCATTGGGGTTGATTATTTGATTCTGTGAGCTGTCCCAACGTCTCTTCCTCACACAGCAGCCAGTGCTGGAGTTAGCATTTGTACTTTTGAAAGCGTAACACAAAGCCATTTTTATTGTTCTTTTTACAGGTTAAAGCATTGTGTTTTAAATAGATAATTTAGATACACCCATGTCCATTTCAGTCAAGATCTTAATTTGTTTCAGCAATCAGACTAACTTAGTAAGGCACTTCCAAGAAGATGCTGGATGGCCCAGTAGTTTGGAAGGGACCTCAGGTGATCATGTAGTACAACTTTCTTCTCAAAGCAAGGTCAGCCAGGGCAGGTTGCCAGCAATCACATCCAATTAGATTTTGAATATCTCCAAAGACAGACTTCACGAACTATCTGTGCAATCTGAAAATGAAAAAGTGTTTCCTTATATTCAGAAATATTTTCCTGTATTTCAGCTTTTACCCATTGCCCCTTGAGTCAGTCAGCACCACTGAGAATAGTCTAGCTCTGTCTTCCTTATAGTACAAATAAACATTGATGAGAACCTGGACATTCTGTTTTCCAGGTTAAACAAATTCTGATTCTCTCAGTCTCTCCCATATGACAGATGCCCCAGCCTTTAATCATCTTTCTTGTCCCTTTAATGGTCTCTCTCCAGTAGGTCCATATCTCTATCGTACTGAGACCCCCAGAACTAGATGCAGTATTCCAGATTTAACTTCAACATGTATGAGTAGATGTGAGGAACCACCTCCCTCAACCTTTTGGCAATGGTCTTCCTAATGCAGACCAGGATTTTGCTGGTCTACTCTGCTACAAGTGCACATTGCTGGCTCATGCAATTTGTCATCCACCAAGACCCCTACGTCCATCTTTGCAAAGTTGTTTTCTAGTGTGTCTGCCCCAAGCATGTACTGGTGCACAGGGTTATTCCATGCCAGGTCCAGGACACTGCAATTCCCTTTACTGAGTTTCACAAGGTTCCTGTTGGCACACTTCTCCATAATTCCCGAGCTCAGTATAAATGTCAGGAAACTCATTTCACATACCAGCCACTTGTCCCAATTTTGTATCATGTGAAAACTCACTGGGGGTGCACTCTGTCCTGCCATCCTGTACTGAAGACCTGTATTGGACCTTGGTAGTATTGGACCTAGTATGAACCCTGGGGATGCATCAATCACTAACGTCTGGCCTCCAGCAGGAATTCATGTGGCTGGTGACTGAACACTGAACCCTTTGAGCCTGGCAGTTCAGTCAGATTTCAGTCCATTTCACTGTCCATTCATCTAGTCCATACACTGCCAGTTTGTCTGTGAACATGTTATGGCAGAAAGTGTTGAAAGCCTCACTAAAGTCCAGATTGACATCATCCACTGCTCTCCCCTCATCCACCAAGCCAGTCAACTCTTCACAGAGGGCTATCGGGCTGGTAAAGCACTATTTCCCTTTCACAGCTCCATGATAACTATTCCTAACCACACTCTTAGCCTTTCTATGCTTAGAAATGGTTTCCAGGTGTCATTGCTTCATCTGCTTCCCAGGAACTGAGGTGAGGCTGACTGGCCTCTAGTTCTATTGATCTCCCTTGCCTTTATTGAAGGCAGGAGTGACAAATGCTTTCTTCCAGTCACCTTGAATTTCTCCCAGTTGCAGTGACTATTTGCCCATAATTTTGTAAATTTTGTATTTTACCGTACGGGCTTCCTAAATTGAAAATGGATTTTAACAATGCATATATTCTGACTAAATTTACTCACCAACCATTCTAAGAAGGAAGTAACTGGCCCATAAGAATTAATACAATTTTTTCATAGGGTATTTTTTACAGAGTACACTGGGTACAGTGGATACTTCCCCACAGCATCTCCTCACAAAAAGAGAGCAACTGCTCTCTTTTTGTCTTCAAAAACAGGCTGGCAGTTGATGATGAAGGATATATCAGTTTCAGGACACTTTTTATATATGGAAAACAGTCAGACCCTCATGTTAAAATAATCTCATTTTGTTCATGAAGTATTTACACTTATCCTACATGAACAATCATAGTGGAGAAGATCAATAAAACTATTTTTTAGTACTTATTTCTCTCACACACACACAAAACAATATTTTCTGAATGCCAAATAAAACAATCAGAGAGGAAGCTTAAAATCTGTATAAAGAAATTATTTTTTTACTCAGTGCAAAATTCATTGGTACAAGTTAGTGTTACATGACACTGTAGAAACCAAATTAAAAATAAGTCCAAAAATGGGTTAAAAGGCGGATATGTTCATTGTTATTTAAATCACTTTTCTGAATGTAACCCTGGCTTAAGGGGTCTTTGAATTACTCATTGCCAAATGTTGGAACAGTATATTTGGTGAATTATTAGAAGCGAACTCTACTTGTTTTCTTCCTGTATTCTTCCCTCAGTATTCATTTTCAGCTCACCGATGATGAAGCTACATATTTGGCACATGGGGTCAGATTTTCTACTAGTATATAACTGGGCCGTTAACTTTACAGTATGTTGCAGAACAAGCCCTTACAGAAGAAAAAGTAAGAAACCTCTGAAGTAGCTGGAATTTAAGATGTATTGTCTTTGCTTTTATTCCATTATTCACTGTCCCATCTTCAGTCCCTCAGATTTCACTATCATTTGCAAAGCCCACAGTAGCGAAAGAAAACATGAAAGAAACCCCCAAAACTCAAACAGCAAATGTTTAAAATGCCTACCTTCAGTATGAAAGATAAGGAGTTAGGGTCTAAGCATTTCAGGATGTGTAGACCACTGATGGGTTCTGGTTCCTAACTGTCAGTAAGTGTGGGGTGGAAACAGTAACTCACAGAATTCAAGGAACTCCAGAGACAGTGTATGTAATGCTATCTGAAGTATGGATCATGAAGTTTCTCATAAACCTTGAGAAGAAAAGCATAGCCAGTGGTATATGGAATAAATATTTGCTTTTTAAATGGAAACATCTATAGACACCAACTTTTAAATACAAATCTGCAGTATCTGCCTGCATGGAAACTGTTAAAAGCATTTACAGACACTTTAAAGGTTATCAAATTTATCTATGACTATTTAATGTGTCCTTCATGCACAGTGGAGGTTATCCACATCTGCTTTGTTTCTATGAGCCATAAAATCATAATCAAATCCTCTTCACCATTACATGTAGTAGTAATAAAAATGCACTAATTTGTCACAGGCAAAGTCAGTATGAAATAGAAGTTTTATAAGATTAGGCAAGATTATTAGACAGAAATCTTTTTCAAATTTATCATTTATTCTGTGTGTGTAATTAGAAGAGAGCAAGGAGGAAATTTCTTCTATCATTGTATGGAAATCTAACATATACATTTGCCTGCTGTTCATTCGTGTTTTGAAATATTGATACACTGAGTGACTTTATTACATGCCATGAATTTATCAGATAGTTCATGTGCTTGACAAAACAAATTAAGAACTCGATTGAAATGATCATGGCTGTATCTAAATCATTTTAAAAACCTCAATTTAACATCTTCTATTTTCATAGAATCAGAGAATCAGAGAATGGTTTGGGTTGGAAGGGACCTTAAAGATCAGCTAGTTCTAACCCCCCTGCCATGGGCAGGGACACCCTCCATTAGACCAGGTTGCTCAAAGCCTCATCCAGCCTGGCCTTGAACACTTCCAGGGATGGGGCATCCACAACTTCTCTGGGCAACCTGTTCCTGTGCCTCACCACCATCTCTCCATGAAGGATTTCTTCCTGATATCTAATCTAAATCTACTGGCTTTCAATTTAAACCCATGACCCCTTGTCCTGTTACTGCAGGCCCTTGTAAAAAGTCCCCCTCCAGTTTCCTTGTAGGCCCCCTTCAGGTACCGGAAGGCTGCAATAAGGTCTCTCCAGAGCCTTCTCTTCTCCAGGCTGAACAAGTTCAATTCTCTCAGCTTTTCTTCATAGCAGAGGTGCTCCAGCCTTCTGATCATCTTTGTGGCCCTCCTCTGGACTCGTTCCAACTGATCGATATCCTTCTTATGTTGAGGGTTCCACAGCTGGAAACAGTACTCCAGGTGGGGTCTTAGAAGAGCAGAGTAGAGAGGGAGAATCCCCTCCCTTGACCTGCTGGCCACACTTCTCCTGATATAGCCCAGGATACGGATGACTTTCCAGGCTGCCAGCGAACACTGTTGGCTCATGTTCAGCTTCTCATCCACCAGTACCCACAAGTCCTTCTCCTTTGGGTTGCTCTCAATCCATTCTCCACCCAGCCTGTACTTGTGCTTGGGATTGTCCCAGCCCAGGTGCAGGACCTTGCACTTGACCTTGTTGAACTTCATGAGGTTGGAAGTGGACCACCTCTCCAGCCTCTCCAGGTCCCTCTGGATGGCATCCCTTCCTTCCAGCTTGTTGACCACACCACACAGCTTGCTGTCATCAGCTGAGGGTGCACTCGATGCCATCATCCATGTCACTAATGAAGATGTTAAACTGTACTGGTCCCAACACTGACTGCTGAGGAACGCTGTACGTTACCGGTCTCCACTCAGACATTGAGCCATTGACCACCACTCTCTGAGTGCGACCAGCCAGCTAGTTCTTTATCCATTGAGTGCTCCATCCGTCAAATCCATGCCTCTCCAGTTTAGAGACAAGGATGTCATGTGGGATGGTATAGAAGGCTTTGCACAAGTCCAGGTAGATGACGTCAGCTGCCCAATCTCTATCCACCAAGGTCGTGACCCCATCATAGAAGGCCACCATATTCATCAGGCATGATCTGCCCTTGGTGAAGCCATGTTGGCTGTCACCAATCACCTCCTCATTCTCCATGTGCCTCAGCATGATTTCCAGGAGGATCTGACCATGATCTTGCCAGGCACAGAGGTGAGACTGACTGGCCTGTAGTTTCCTGCATACTCCTTTTTTCCCTTTTTAAAGACTGGGGTTATGTTTCCCCTTTTCCAGTCAGTGGGAACTTCATCAGACTGCCACAACATTTCAAATATTACAGATAGAGGTTTCGCAACCCCATCTGCCAGTTCTTTCAGGATCTGCAGATGTATTCCATCAGGTCCCATGGACTTGTGCACCTTCAGATTCATCAGGTGTTCCAGATTCTGATCCTCACTGACCAAGGGTGGCTCTCCATTCTCCCAGTCCCTGCCCTTGTCTTCCATGACTCTGAGGGTATGACTTGCACCCTTGACAATGAAGACTGAGGGGAAAAAAAAAAAAGAGCATTGAAGCATTGGTACCTCAGCCTTCTCCATATCCATGCTCCATGATCTTGTCAGGCACAGAGGTGAGAGTGACTGGCCTGCAGTTTCCCAGGTCCTCCTTTTTCACTTTATTAAAGATGGGGGGTTATGTTTCCCCTTTTCCAGTCAGCAGAAACTTCACCAGTCTGCCACGACCTTTCAAATATGATGGATACAGGACCCATGGATGTATTCTATCAGGTCCCATGGAGTTGTGCACCTTAAGGTTCCTGAGGTGTTCCCGAACTTGATCCTCACTGACCATTAATTATTTAAACTACTTGTCAAGAAAACCAATTTCAGTTTCTATATCTGCCTTTCTGTCTCCTTCTCTCTTGCACCTCCTATTGTTTCCTAATACCATAAATGAATTTAATAGAGTTGGTAGAGATATCAGAAAATGTGAGTTGCTTTGAGTTCTGTTTAAATAGCTAGCCAGGTAAACAAGAGACTATTTCAGCATCTTGTCTGAGGGAAAGTGACCAATGAGTACATGCTTATAGAGAACTAGAAAATTTATGTAGATTTTCTCTCATGCAGCTCAGTTGCAGGTAAAGTTTCAGTTGGAAATTATATCATAATAATATGTTGTCAGAGACTCATATGCTTATTTTACATAGCTATTCAGATACGTAGGATCCTTCTAGGTTATCTGAGTTAGCTGTATCTCTTCACACAGCCCACTAGTTCATTACAACAGAAGTAAAATTCAAATCAACCCAGGCCTGGCTTCAGTATATATTTATTTTACAGTTCAAGAATGCATTTAATTCACATAATTATTGCTATAAAAGAAATGCATTATTTCTTGTCTGTTTTACAGGCCACTGAATATGAACATTTTTACTTTATTATTAGGAAGGATATTTCAGGCATCCCATGAATTTTCAGTCTTTGTAGAAAATAAAAAGTGAGTGCCAGGTCCATTTTGAGACTGCCACTGCTTCTTTTGTTTGGTTTTCCTAAGAGTTGTCTGTGAACTTAATGTATTAACAATGTGTTGTATGAAAATTTGATAACAACAGGAAGAAAATACTGAGATTCAGTGTGCAAAAAGAAAGAACACTGCCTTGACAATCAGGAAAAAAAAATAGGTTTTTAGACAGTTAAGTCCACTGTATAAAGTTTTCTATATGACTACATGATAACCGAAGGTGATTATTTTAAACACATCTTTATTACTGGGGATAATACTATCTTTGACACTTTGAAATTACCAATAAGTAGGAAAATTTCTTTTTACTGATATATTGTAATACTACATCAGAGTCAAAACATCATTTAATTAAAACTGTAAATATACAACCACACCATTAAATTAGTTAAGCAATATTTTCCTCATGGTTAGATTTGCTTTCAAAAGTGTGGGTGGCTTAATATAAGCAAACAACATCTGAGAATCAAAAGAAAGCAATAATTTGAACTTGTGTGACTATGAAATGCAAATTTCCCTTAAAAATGGCATTTTAAAAAAATTCTCTTTCAGGGACGAAGCTGTGAGCTTAATTACAATGATTGCCTTATACAGTCCTGCTCCACTGGGTTTCTTTGTGTTGATGGAATAAACAATATCACCTGTTTACCTACTATCTCCCAAAGCAAGAAAACTGTCACTGAAGTGGCTGAAGGGTTTCCTGCTGAGACTTTAGACAATGACCTTCCATCAGTCCTGGCTGTGTCTATGGAACTTTGGTCTAAACATGCTTCTTCTGATTTTGATACAGGAGAGGTGTCCCCAGGTAAGTAGAAAAAGCTTCTGAATAATGCAAATGTCAAACTTCTTTCCCTGATAGTGTTTTTTAAATTGTAAGAATATTCAAAATGTATTCATTTTCTTCTTAATGTTGTTTTCTACCTCCTGCACTACCATCTATTCTTTCAATTTAATCCATCATATATTCTTAATGGCACTTATATGTAACTGAGAAATTACTTTCTTCTCTCAAAATAATTTTTCCCAGCATCTTACCATCCAGTAAGGGAACCTGCATTTTATCCTAGCTTGGTTTTCAGTTTGCTTCGCTAGATTGTACAATTTCATATGCCTCATATTGTGTTCAACCATCTCCGACCCTAATGCCAATCTTCCCTTCTTCGATGAGTAGTCAGCAGCAAAAAGATATTTTGTCTTAATACATGGGGACTTGAATTTTTCTTTCACAGTTCACATTTACTGTGTGCTTCCTTTTCTGTGCATCTAGATGTTTTTTCCCTAAAAATATCTGGAACAAGCTTCCCAGCATCTCTGCCATTCTAAATGTTTATAGTGATGTTAGTGGGAAGCAAAAAAATTGCCTATCTTGTTATTTTCAAAACATTTGAAGAAAAGTCCACAGTAACAGAAGTGCAATGTTTTATTTTGAAGATTGTGTCCTTTTCATTTTACTAAAGGTAGTATTATACAGATAGCTTGTATATAAGGAATCCTCTTCACAGTTACTTTCAGAAATTTTGCTTATAGAATCATAGAATCTTTTCTGTTGGAAAAGATCTTTAAGATTATCAAGTCCATCTGTTAACCTAACACTGCTAATATCACCACTAAACCATGGCACTAAGCACCACATTTAAATGTCTCTTAAATACCTCCAGGGATGGTGACTCAGCCACCACCCTGGGCAGCCCATTCCAATGCCTGACAAATCTATCAGTGAAGAAACTTTTCCTGATATCCCACCTAAACCTCTGGTGCAACTTGAGGCTGTTTCCTCTTGTCCTATCACTTGTCACTTGGGAGAAGAGACCAACACCCACCTCTGCAACTTCCCTTCAGGTAGTTGTAGTGAGCGATAAAGTCTCCCCTGTGCCTCCTCTTCTCCAAGCTAAAGAATCGCAGTGCCCTCAGTCAATCCTCACAGGACTTGTGCTCCAGACCCTTTCCCAGCTCCATTGCCCTTCTCTGGATACACTTCAGCATCTCAACGTCTTTCTTGTAGTGAGGGACCCAAAACTGAACACAGTATTTGAGGTGAGGCCTCATCAGTGCCAAGTACAGAGGGACAATCCCTTCCCTAGTGCTGCTGGCCACACTGTTCCTGATGCCAGCCAGGACTCCATTGGCCTTCTTGGACACCTGGGCACACGGCTGGCTCATATTCAGCCAGCTGTCGACCAGCACCCCCAGGTCCTTTTCCAAGGGGTTTTCCAGCCCTCCATCCCCAAGCCTGTAGCATTGCATGGGGTTGTTGTAGTTCCCCGGATCCTCTTTCTGGCCCTTCTTGTAGATGGACATCACATTTGGTAACCTCCAGTCAACTGGGACCTCCCTGGTTATCCAGGACTGCTGATAGATGATAGAAAATGGCTTGGTGAGCACTCCTGCCAGCTGCCTCAGTACCCTTGGATGGATCCCATCCAGTCCCATAGACCTGTGGGTGTCTAAGGGGTCCAGCAGGTTGAATACTCTTTCAAAGTAATTTCTTAAATACTCTTTCTTATATACTCTTTCAGAGTAATTACCTGTAAAAGAAATAAGCCAGGAGTCCTGTTTTTTAATTTGTGTAGATGAGTTGTACCAGATGTCTGATTTCTGTACAGACTAGTCTTCTGGGGATATACCTAAGCTTTTGTTGCATTCTTAACAGTTAATATTCCTTCTTTGTGTAAGAAATGTAATGAGTGAAATGCAGTTAGTAAATGCAGTTACATCTTTATATCAAATATCATGTCAGATAATTTGATGTTCTCAATGGATAATATTTGTAATTAATTAATTTTATATTCATTCACAGTAGCAGTTTGATTTGGAAAATTTAATACTTCTGTTCTGATCAATGCCACTTGTTCTTATGCTGGCCCTCATACAGAATATGAATAATAGGGAGGTTTGCATTTACTCAAATCCTGAGGTCACTAAAACCATCTGTATACTTTTATTAAGAATATGACTTATAGAGTTGTATTTGTCTGAGTACTGATTTTGGTTGGGACAGAGTTAATTTTCTTCTCAGTAGCTCGTATAAGGCTAGGTTTTGGATTTGTGCTGAGAATGTTGATAACAAACTGATGGCTTTAGTTGTTTCAAATTTTTACATTAAGCCAAGGACTTTTGCATTTTCTCATACTGCACCATATCAGGACAGCTGACCTAAACTGACCAAAGGGATATTTCATGCCATAAAATATCATGCTTTGGGGGGAGTCGGATGGGGACTCTCTCTCTCTGTCTCACTCTCTGGCTCTTGCTGCTCAGGGTCAGGCTGGGTGTTGGTTTTGGGTGGTGAACAGTTGTAGCACTTGTTTGTTTGGGTATTTTATTTCCCCATTGGTGTTTTCTTTCTCATTACATATTATTGTCAATAGTAGTAATATTTTCATTACTTAGTAGTAGTAATAGCAGCAGCAGCATTTTATTTAATTTCAATTGCTTTCAATTACTAAACTTTTCTTATATTAATGCAGAAGTTTTCTTATATTTTTCTCCAATTCTCTCCCCCATCCCACTGGGGGTGGTGAGCAACTGGCTGTGTGGTGCTTAGTTGCTGACTGGGGTTAAACTACACTAATTTGCTATATAATAATTTGGTAAGACTGAATGAGGTTTTGGTAGCCACGTAATTTGCTGCAGACTCAGTTCAGGGGCAAAGTTAGTTGTTTGGTTTTTGGTTTGGGTTTTTTTTTTTTTTTTTTCTTGTCTTTTCTCTTATGTGGCTGTTGTTTTTCTACGTGTTTATCCTTAAGGATCTGAAAATGGCAGATATTTTCAGTAGTGGGCTAATTCTGACCACTGATTTGGCTAAACTGAGCTATGGAGTGAGAGGACTAATTGCTGCTGGAGAGTCTTCAACACTATTCAGGATAGCAACCTCAACAGATGTTCTCTCTTTGCACTTTCTTAGTTCTGCTGTTCAGTTATCAGTAAAAATATAATTTAATATCACAACTGTACCATATGTGACTATTGATACTTCCACAGATTTAAGGTCAGCGTATCTTCCTCAACATAATTATGTTACCATCTTGTTTATCACTAGTTCTTTAATAACACTTTCTCTTTTCACTACACAAGTTTCATCATTAGAGCAGCACCAGACTGTTGTTTTATCTGTCACAGACATGAGTTCAGTAATTAGTAACATATCAGAGGCAGAAATACAAATAAATAGTGAGTCATTACTCTTCTGTGGATTATAGTTTACAACTGACTCTACAAGTGCAGCTTCAGTTCTCTCTAGGTTGCCTCAAAAAGGTCCTAAAGAATTGTCAGGTGTCTCTTCAACAGAAGAGCAGCAGTGGAGATGTGAAGTCCTTCAATAACTTCTCATTCCTCTACTAAGATATATATTTACAACTAGACATCTTTCCTTAGTTAGTCATAAAACTCAAATGCAAACATCTCTTCCTAGTGAATAGCTGGCTGTTACTGCTTCGTCCATCAACCAGAGACTAACAAACATCAAATCACAGTCTGATGATTCTTTAAGTGACTTAAGCCAAATATGTGCAACATATTCTATGACTGGAATAAAACTGATGAATTCTCAGGCCAAGTTCTGCACAGCAAACGGTCCCCATTTTATGAGATATTTTGACTGAACTCAGCGATATTAACCAGCTGGTACACACTAATGGGAGTTACTGCCGTTACTTCTGGGTATTTATTATCTTTATCTAGCAAAATAACATCATCAGTGGAGTTCACAGAACTGTCATCCTTGCATCCTAGTACAGGCAATACACACACCTCTCTGATTGATAAAACTGTCTGTTCTGCCTTTTCCTTCACAAGAATCACTTATTTTCCAGCTTTTGATTCATATTGTCTATTTTTCCTTCAAAGACCATCTCTTTATATTCATAATTTTCATCAATTATGTACTTCAAAGAGAAAAATATAGACTTGACAAAATTATTAATTACTGTTGAGCAGCTGACAACAGAGGAAAGTCAACAGTTACTGAAGACAAAACAGCATGATCCAGTTATGGACATCTATCATTCCTTAAGTCAGGGTACTTTCTTAAATGTTCAGTTGAGAACTACTTTTAACCCACATAGTAAATAGTAGTTCTGAGTTCAAAACACATCTACTAATAAGTGCAGGCCAAACTCAAAATATTCTCAAAAGCAATCTGGTCAAGTGTTCTTGATTTATATATTCTTACAAAAACTTCAGCTATGGATTTACTGATGGATACCCTGAAAACTTGTCATTGAATCTTCTAGTGAAGAGTTATCTTACTTGGGTTTATCTGCACAAGTCTCATCTGTGCAAACCTAAATTTGCAATATGTTAATGACTAAACATTTATTGTTATATACCTATTATCCTACTTTAAGTTCTGCCTTACAAGAACATTAGCGATATTGTACTGAAACACATAAGATGAGCAGACACTACTGCTGTGCATGATAAAGAACTCCTCATGAATCTAAACGCTGTCTTACCTAGACTTCACAGTGCATCTGCAGTGGATTCAATTTCTGGCCTTTATAAGCCGATTTTATCTGTGGAGTTACTCATTTCTATTCAGACAAGTTTTTGAGGTGGTGGGGTGTTTTTGTACAAAGATAAAAGTGTCTGTCAAGGTTGCCAGGTGCTTGAAAGAGATGTATGGTAATCAAGCAGCAGCCTGTTCAATGGATACGGCACCTGCTGGGTACCTGACACAGATGGTTATTCTTCATGTTCTGCCACATAGGCTGCTAGATCAATATAGAAGCAGGCTGGAGGCTGCTATAATGCTGGCAGGCAATCAGCAGCTCAACAGTTTCACTTCACTACAGTAAAGTTTTCAGAATTTGGGGTGTAGCTTTCATCATACTTACATATATGTTCAAGAGATATCTCTATGGCACAGTATATGAGTACGATTATTGAAATTTTTGAATACAAAATAGGTACGGAGAAAAATGTATTTTTAGGTCTTGAGAGAATAATTTTTATATAGTATAATTAACTTACCACTTTTCATTCCAAAATTAAACAGATGAAGGCTACATGTTTTTTAAAACAGTACTTCTGTAAGAACTTTATAACTTTTTCAGAAACAAAGGCAGGGAATTAAAAGAACATACAGAAACCTATGCATTCTAGAATTAAATGTTAGGGAATATTGATTGGTTTGGACTACATTTTTACACTGTATTTTTAAAATAAAAATACCTCTACAAAGTGATTATCCATCAAGCCAAGAAGAGGCTTTTTAATTTTATTGCTTTTAATTCTTTGCCTGGGGGCTTGTGTAGGAAAAACTGGATTAATTTCATTGATTTAAATCAATGAGAAAAATCTAAAAGTATTCTAGATCATGAAAGATATGTATAAGGTGCCAAACGGCAAGTAAAATATTTTTTCGGTATGGAGTAACAATTGTTTTCCTGTAAATGCTTGCCCATGGAGATTTCATTCTCCATATGCAAAAATAAGTATACAGATCAAATTATTTCTCCAGAACTATCTTCAGATACAGCGCCTGCCCTCCTGAGGTTAGGTGGTCTAAGCATATCACTGTGGAGCCCCAATAGATGAAGATATGAATCAACATGGAAGTAAAACTGAGGTTCTGCATCTGGTGAATAACTACTGGCTTAAAAAGGTTCCTCCAGAACTAGAAATGAAAAATGCATCTCAGGTTCTATGAAAATCTGTTAATATCTTCCTTTTCTTTTCCTTTTTTTTTTTTTTTTTTTCTGATTCTTTGAAACACTTAGTGTGAAGTACATTTGCACGGATTATGCCATATACTTTCTAAGTGTTTCTTTCAATGTATGTGACTTGTTTGTCACCAAATGAACTCCTTGGAGTCTACATTAATCCTACTTATTATCTTATACAATATCAAGACACCTGAAAGTCACCAAGATCATAGTGTTACATAACAGAGTTTACTTGATGACCACCTGCTTCATCTTTGAAAGTGGGAGACTCAAATATACCAAAAAGAATAGAGTTGAAACATATCCTTTCACTTTTCCTGTAAAAGTCCTTCCTCTTAAATAGACTGCTTTAGAAAGCAGAAAGAGGGCTCTAGAGCTCACTCCTTGCATGTAACATTGCTTGACAATCAAAGGAAATAGGTATTGCTGCCATGATTCCAGTACCCATATATTCAAAATCAATCTAAAAGGGAGTATCTTTCATTATCTTATTTTCCATAGCAGGATCTCTTTTTCGAAGTAGAAAGAATAGATGAGGAAGAAGAGTGCATCCCCAAAAGTAGTATTTGCCATTGTGTTGATGTATAAGCAAATCTATGAGTGGTTCAATGGAAGAAATAAGACTATTATAAACCCAAATGAGACATGCTCTTGGATGAGTAAGATTCTTAGTTCACTGGGGTATCCATAGTAGAAGAAATGTGTCAAGCTGTTAAACCTGCTATACACTTCCGTGCTCACTAGACTTTGTGTATTTATTAATAACACATATTACTAAAACTTGGGGAAAAAAGGACTGATGATCCACCATCCATAACTTGTACTCTGAGGAAGATAGATACTATAGACTTTTCATATGTTTTATTATTTTTATTCTCATGTAGCAGGGGCCTCTAGAGAAGGACTATGAAAGATGGGATCTGTCTGGCAGAAAAGTATATTCTTTGGTTCAGTCTCCAGGTATGAATTTCAGCTACCATATCATTGCTGATGGCAAATAATATTTTGTAAATAAACTTGTTCTGAGAAGAATACATGTTTATAGAAAATTTTTTATGAGACCAGGGGGAATGAACTAAGTTCTTCATCACATATAAGTATCTGTTAGCGTGCTGCAATGTTCTGTATACATGCTTAACGTCTCTATCCATAATAAGACCACACTCATGCTGTGGTGAATATTCTCCTGATCACAATTATAATAGTAGAGGAGCTTCCATCTGAGTTTTGAAAGGTCTTCAACATAAAGATAGTGAAAGAAATTTGCTGTTGAGTTAGTTTCCACAGATATCCAATGTTCTATGAAGACATGCAATGATTTATTCCCTTGGTTCCTCTGATCTAGATTATTGAGCTCAAATGTATTGTACTACCAGAATGAAAATTCTGCCTATTTTTAAAAATGCAGGGCTATTTAGGGAAGATTGGTCTGCACATTTTCAGTCCAGTTCTGTTTAAATGGCTTCCATACAGGCTATCCCACAGCAAAATTAAGACAAGGGAAAATTCAGGCCCTCTGCTGAATGAGAAAAGGGTTATCTAATGACAAAGGACAGAGAAGGCCAAGGTACTTGATGCCTCCTTTGTCTCATTCTTCACAGGTAAGACTGGCCTTCAGGAATCCCTGAGACCATTGAGAAATTCTAGGGAATTTCTTGAAGAGGATCAGGTCAGTGAACATTTAATAAAAATGGACATACACAGGTCTGTTGAACCTGATACAATGATACTCCCACAAATACTGAGGGAGGTGGCTGAAGTCATCCTGAGGCAACTCCTGATAATATTTGAAAGGTCATAGTGATCAGGAGAGCTTTCTGGTGACTGCAAAAAAGCATGTCACCCCTGTCCCTCCAGAAATTCAAGAAGGGAGATCCAGGGAACCAGAGGCCAGTCAGACTCACCTTGATTCCTAGGAACCTGGTGGAGCAATGGCACAGGAAGTAGGAAGAAGAGAGTGGTTAGGAATAATTGGCATGGAGCTATGAAGGGGAAATAGTGCTTTACCAACCTGATAGCACTCTGTGATGAGATGACTGGCTTGGTGGATGAGGGTAGAGCAGTGATTGTTGTTCCACCTCAATGTTAATAAGGTTTTCAACACTTTCTTCCACAATGTCCTCTCAGACAAGCTGGCAATGCATGGACTGGATGAATGGACAGTGAGATGGACTGAAAGCTGGCTGAACTGCGAGGCTTGAAGGGCTGTGTTCAATGAAACAACATCCTAGGCTGCATTAGGGAAAGTTTTGAGACCAGGTGAAGGGAGCTGATTTCATGCACTGCTTAAATAGTTTATGTTCAATACATATCATTATTTCCTTTAAGACTGCCTAAAGTATCCAGTGGGATCTGAAAACATGATTAATAACAGTAAAATTGGCACATACTACAAACCTCCTTATATGCAGTACTGTTTTGTTTAAAATGTTCCTCTAACAAATTTCAGACTTTGATTTCCCACTAGGTCACATTAAGCTGTTATTAAAGACTCCTAAGAGAAAGGATATTCAGAACTAACTTTTTTTTTTTTTTTTTTTACATATTGTTTTAAGTAATAATGTAATGCTTTTCCAACTTTCCCCTTAAACAATTTCTATTGAATTCTATGAAACTGTATATACCAAGGTTTCTGAAAAATGTTGAAATTACATGACGCCTTTGCCTTCTCATTCTCTTTTATCATTGATTTGTGTCTGTTACATTCAGTAGAGCTCCCATTACTCTCATTGTTACATTAAACTTCGTCTTTTATCAATTCTGCCAGACATATCGCTATTATTCAGCCCATTTCAGTTTCCGTGTCCTCAATAGCTGTAATCATATGCTGATTTAAAACGCATCTTGTTATATCTGCTATATCAAGGAAGGAAACACTTTTAACACAGTTAAGATGCTAGCTATGTAGGTTAGCATGGAATTTCATGCAAAGTGAGTGCATTGAACCCTGATCCACTATTTGCACTGCATCTGTAACTTCTAGAAGATTGAACTTGGTAACTTTCAGACCTCTTTGACAAACAGTCATTCTAGCCAGTGGTCTGAGAAAGAACACATAAAAGTGTTAATGCAAGCCTGGCCTGCTTCTGCTTTTATTTAGGTGTAAACTGCTGCCCTGCAAGCAAAAACATTTTGATAACCTGTAATTTTGAAGGGCATTTTTTACTCTGATTACATCATACTCAGACTTCTAGGCAAGCAATATATATAGGAAAATCTGTGGGAATTCTATGCGCATGAATTTCGTAGGGAGAAAAAAGGTAAACAAAGGAAAACTAGCTTTTTTTTTTAAGAAAATAATAAATGATTTGTTAATTTCTAATTTTCTATATTGAAATGAAAATGAGTACATTAATATACTGATATGTATACATCTACATTATATATAGTGTAAATTATATCTATTGTGTATACACATACTCTGTTTTGTATGATATTTTTAAAATACACTCACAAACACACTGAGAAATGTCCCTACACATACACATTCTATATCCCTAATATAGACAGATATTTTCTGTACTACCAATATGAATATTTTTACTTCAGTTATACTGAAAAATATTTTGTCCATTTTGAAAATACTTACTTTTAACTTAACTTCATCAAATATTTAGTTCTCAGGTCAATAGTCCTTAGTAGTCATCTTACTAAAATGTTCATCTGTGTAGCAAACAATGTTTCTTTTTTCTTTCAACACTGTGTAGATATATAAAAAAACAACCTAACAACATTTGTTATTTCATACTTTCAAATATGTCATCTACTGTGCAATAACAATGTAGAATGATAAGAAAATTTGAGATCAATATGTGGCTAACTTTCAATAAGTTTTTAATATGGATATTTTGATGTAAGAAAATAGTCATAGTGGAAGAAAAATGTTATCTCAAGTGTACAGTTACTACTGTGAAATCTGGAAGAGAAATTTAGAAAGAGCAGAAGAAATAAATGTTACTAATCTGCACAAAATATCATAATCTAATATATGAAGAGTCCACAATATTACAGCATCCATGGCTCATTCATTAAAAAATGGGATTGACAAAGTGTGAATAGTGGTTTATATGTCATAATACGCAAAAATTTTAACAACCAAATGAATAACAAAGCACAGACCGTAAGGTTCAACTCCACCCTAATATATGTATTAATGTCCAGTAAGCCTTTTAGTAATGTAAAACATATATTATAAATATTTACACTGTATCTGAAGAGCATAGAAATAGTGTTGACCAGGTGATGGGACATTTCAGCCTTCATAGAAAGTGATGTGAAAGAAAGTCTATACCTTTAATAATTTCATTTTCCTGATTAAGTAGAAATTCTTCCTATTTTCATTTATTTTATTATTCACTCTTAGTCATTTGAAACTAAGATCAATTAAACTGGTCTGTTAAATTAGATCACCTCATTTTCATTTCAGAAATATTTTACCTTGTCTTTTTCACTTTGCATTTTGTATGTTATCAGCAGACATAAAAAAATATAAAAATATAAACCTCAATAATGTCACAGAATCATAATGACTTCAGGTAATATTTTAGCTAACCATTTAAAAAACTACCCTGAGAAGGTAATTAATAGTATTTTGTAATATCTGTCAGTGGAGTATACTCATTAGCTTCTTTGTATAAAAATTAACAAGCAGACTTTTCAAGGAGATTGCATACAGGGATATATTTATAGTGAAAACCTCTTTACCCATGATTGTGATTCACAGCAATAAGAAATACTTTGTACATCTGACAAAATAAACTCCTTAGTGATAACTGTATATTTCCCAAATATGTAACTAGATTTTACTTTTAAAAATAATGGCAATTTAGGTACGATATTGTTGTTCTAGCAAAAAAGATGGTAGTTTTAGGTGCCAGACTTTTACCTGTGACGAGTCAAATTTCCCTTTTGAGTTGACAACTCTGTTCGGCCTTCTAACAATCAAAAGTGTTCCAGTAATATTTAAATATTTTGAGACTTTGTATTGTCCATCTGCACAGAGATACATTGATATTGATATTCCCAGGACCATGTTAGTTTATACCAGAAAGAATCATGATGTGAATAAAACTCTTGGCATGCATGCCAATGATAGCAGGTTTTCAATGTCAGGTATATAGAAGCCATCTTGGGAAGAGTACCTATGACAGTAACTCCTGCCATTTGGAGTTTCAAATCCAGTGATTTGAAGAAAAAAAAAAAAAGGCAACCAGTAAGTGAAATAGAACAAGTATTTCTGGGTTAGGGAAGCTATTGTTTTCACAGTAACTCAAAAGAGCTTTCTGGTTTTTGTTAATATAAGCATTCTGTGTTAGGGGTTTGTATGCGTTGGTTTAATTTGTAAATTTTTAGACCAACCAAACTATATAGCATTTGTGCTAACATTCAACAGTATAGACAAGAGTACTTTTCTGGTATCTTAAAATATCATTTATGCTGTAGGTTCTGAGAGGCATTTACAATATAGAGCATTTCGTGTAATTACTGAATTTACTTATGCTTTGCTATTTAAACCCATGTTGAATATATGAAATCATAATTAACAACTTCCGTAGTTTAAAGTAACAAAGGTTTTAGAGTCATGAGAACCCCCTACTAAGACTTTTCTTGATATTCATTTGAAAAACTTATTCTCTGGTATTATATGAGGTGCATCCCCAATGCACAGACTGCTCTTCAAACTTATTGTTACATGCCCTGGAGTTAAGTAATCCTTAGGGATGATTTAGCAGTGTTCAGGAAGTGTAAATGCTGCCACTTCAACTGTTCTTTCAGCTTCGTGGAGGAATTAAATAGGTTTCTGTGTGATTCCCTTGAGTGAGTAACTTTGCACCAGCAGTGATAAGTTCTGAAAATAGTCACTGGGATCTGGACCAAAGAGAGGAGTACAATAGGAGGGATACACTATTGGATTCTAGTGCAAGGTCTCTAGTCCTGTAGTTGATAAACAGTGTTCAAAGAAAGGTGTTTAAATTATATTGCACAATTAATACAAAGTATGGCACCTACCAACCATCTAAGACTGGAGAAAAAAAAACAACACTGTGTGGATGAGGTACAATTTTTCTGCAATTAATAACCATAATATTTCTGAGTAACTGAGCAAACTTGACCTGTATTTAAGTTTAAATAATGTGAATTCTCAGACTTCATCCTCCTAAGAAAACATAATCAATATTTAAGGGAAAATAGTTATTTCTTGATTTTGTGTATCTCAGAAATGCTTTTCCTTTGATTGTAACCTCTGCTTACATAGACTCAACAGTAAGATAGAAGAACAGTTGGCTAAACATTATCTGTAAGTCTGTTTTCTCAAATGTCATATCTGTACAAATGTAAAGAGGGTAGTGTGCTTTTGAAAGTAAAAGAAAAATGCTTCTAAAATGCATTTGCAAATGAAGGAAGTTGTAGGATGAGGAGGGTGAAAAGAAAAAAATTTGTGAGGTAATGGGGTGACGGACATGGTAGGATCAGGACAGGATAAGCAGAATTGGGTGCACAGTAAGCTAACGGGATAAAAATCAAGCAAGAAAATTGATCAAGAATATCAGAGCATTCAGAATGACATGTTTAGGAACAAGACCTGAAATGGTATAACAGGTTATTGGTCATGAAGAAAACAAGAGTATTTTCACTCTTCCTAGATTCCCTTCAGTTTTTGCCACTGCATTAAACCCCAAAAATCTCCATAGTTACCCTGGCAGAAACAAGAGGCAGTCCTCCTACTATGCGTCATTTAGACTTACTAATTTACACTTTCAATACCTCTAATTTTAACAGGCTTGTAGAGCTGTGAGCAAGAGTGGATTATGAATCTCAGACCTTTGACCAGGGGAGTGTTGTCTTCTTTCAAGTAACCAGTAAATCTTTGTGTGCAGTTATGGGAAACATAAAATGACTTCATAAGCCAATTTTATTTTTTCTTTTAATGTCACATGGGTCACTTTGTCATAAAGACTAAACTGATTACTCAATACTCCTGAGATAATTATGCCTGATTAACGGTAAGCTGCCCTGTGGCTTGACTTGGCCTGGGCAGAAATTTGTCATGCATAGCTATTCTTTTATTATTTTTCTTGGAAACAAAGATGCAATGCATTTTTCCCTATTAATAAGTACACAGTGTGGAACTGGAGCAAATTCCCTCAGGTATTTGTCATTTTAGTTCTGCTTCCAAAATTAGAGGTATATTAAATACTTTTATATACCTCCTTCCTACAGTTAACAGGGGAGTAGCTATTTCCAGCCAATAAGAAGGGTAAAACATTTTTCCTCTGCTCTGTTCTTCACCTATTCAAGAATTCAGAAAAGGCATAGCTCCAACACCTCTTTAGCTATCTTATTTGTCCTCTTGTAGTAACACGCATTCATCATCAGCTGTTTAGTCTTACACACACTGACAGTGTTAGGAAGGAGGTTTAGCCTGTCTTGGCATGGTTTATTTTAGAGGTTCTTTTTTTCTTCCAAGCTGGGAAGGTGCAAAGCAGTTAATCCTTCCCTACATCATGATTTGCACTGTAGCAAACTGTTGTATATTCCAAGTACCGAAGAAACTCTGCAGTGTAAAGTATCAAAAACATTTAATTAGATAACCATTCAGTCATTGGGTGTATCACAATGTATTTTGTACTAGTAACTCTTGAAAAATACTTTGAGAGTAATTGTGTTTAGAACCACACAGTGTTCAGAATTTATTGAGTATCAGAATATATGAGTCAGGAAAGTTTAGAGGGGATAAAACATACTGAAGATACTCACTTCAGAAATTTGAGTTAAAAGTCTGTCCTGTCTTTCATGATAGAAGTAGGAATGAAAGAATCCAAATATTTTTCCTAACCCAAACCAGCATTTTTCTTCCAACTTAATGCTTCTACCATGCATAGCAGTGTGTCTTTAAACACTTAAGCATCACTATGTACTTTTTCAACCAAGTACTCAGTTTCTCCTGATTTCCTAGTTTTCATTTTGAATATTAAAATGTTGATGTTCTTATCCTAAATTGGAGAATTCACTAAGTATTGTAAATATGCTAGCATATAAATTTCTCCTTAATTGTTGGAGACAACTGGATGTTCCCAAAAGAATACCAATATTCATGTCACAGTTTTATTCAGTCTTCTTAATGATCTCTTGAAACTATTAAGCAAAAGGGAGTATTGAACATATGCAATGCAACAAAACATTTAACAGCTTATTTAATTTATAGTAAGAATACTTAATTCAGTGAAATAACTGGGATAGAATAATATCTTACAGGAAAACTTAGAACAGTGATTATCTAAATTGTCTTCTGTATATCTGGTTTTAAATAATGTATCTTAAATATTGCAAGACATGGAACAGTATAGTGAATTTTCTTATTTCTTTTTTTCTTCTTTTTGTGTACAGATACCATCACTTACATCCTGGCTTTTCTCTAATCTCTTTAGAGATAGTTTCCTTGGTAACCTTGATTTTTTATGCATGCAGCAACTCAATATTTACATAAGGATGGGGATACTGGAAAAAAGTTTAAAGATCATTGTACTTCAAGTTAGCATTTTGAAGTATGAGATAACTCTGCCTCCAATAATGTGCATATATCACATCTATTTCTAGAAAGGATGGGATTTTACTTAACAATGACTTTTAATTAATTATTTTGAATATATTTATCTGTGAAACTATTCGCAAAAATAATAGTTATTTTCTTGGGGAGAGGAATTTAATTGTTTTTATACATTAATATAAAAGTGCTGTAAGAGAAGTGGAGTTTGAAATGAGTCAGCCAGAATTACTGGTGGTAGGCAAGGAAATCTACATGGTTTTTTCCGGGCATACAACAAAGTTTAAGTTCTACCCACAGGTAGAGACAACAGTGTAATAGTAATTTCTGAAAATACAGTGTTAGGATTTGAGACTGGGAAGAAATTTTTCTTTACCCTTTCTCTTTCCCTTCCCCTTCCCTGAGAAAGAAGTGTTATTTTGCTATAGGACTTCTCCTCTCTGATACTTTCAAAGTTCTTTCTCTGTGTTAGTGAGAACAGAATTTCAGCAAAGCCCAGAGGATGCAATCTATTTCCAGTCCTACTGAGCTTTGTAGTGAAGATGAAGTGCAGGCTAGCCTGCATCATCTCTCCATCAGGGGTCTGAAGATTAGCATCCTGCCAGAAGGAGACAGAATTCTCTCTAGCATGTCTTTAATGAAAACACTGACCAGAGAGGCAGGGCCCCCAATAATCCCAGCTGTGGCTGGCAAGGAGAAACATTAAAACTCTCATGAAGGGAAGAACCTCGATGCGAAGTCCTTGATAATACTTATCCCATGAGGTTTCTGCCATGGACTTATATCAAAAAAACATTGTGGATTTAGTAGGGGGATTGGCTAAGGGTGCATGGAGATCACGTTTCCGCATGAATGTTACTTTTCTTATAGGCTACTCTAAAGGTTTCAAACTGTCTAGTAAGTATGTTAAAAACATAGATACCTAACAGAGAACTCTGAGGAAAAGGGAAATATCAGATGCTTTAGATATACTTAGAAATCCCAAACTGCCAAGGGTGGATTGTGGCTAAATAGAAGCCCTTTCAGTTTATCCATTTGACTCTCTTTTGACTTGAGTTTCTTTGGAGAGATGTATGCTCTCTTGATTGCTAAAGTTGCAGTGCCATGTGCATTTTGATCTTACAAACCACAAAGAAACAGTAAAAGTTGTAAGTTGCAATTGACTGCAACGCAGAAATAATGAGATCTGTCTGAGTGACTGTATCCAGTTAATATTATGCAGTCTTTTCAAGGTTATCTAGGTGAAAATATGGATTGCTGTCGACGGCACCACACAGCTTGGTGTCATAAGCAAACTTGTTGAGGGTGCACTCGATGCCATCGTCCATGTCACTAATGAAGATGTTAAACAAGTCCGGTCCCAACACTGACCTCTGAGGAATGCCACTCGTTACTGCTCTCCATTCAGACATTGAGCTATTGACCACCAACTTCTGAGTGCGACCAGCCAGCCAGTTCTTTATCCATCGGGCAGTCCATCTGTCAAACCCATGTCTCTCCAGTTTAGAGACAAGGATGTCATGTGGGATGGTATAGAAGTCTTTGCACAAGTCCAGGTAGATGACGTCAGTTGCCCAATCTCTATCCACCAAGGTCGTGACCCCATCATAGAAGGCCACCATATTCGTCAGGCATGATCTGCCCTTGGTGAAGCCATGTTGGCTGTCACCAATCACCTCCTCATTCTCCATGTGCCTCAGCATGATTTCCAGGATGATCTGACCATGATCTTGCCAGGCACAGAGGTGAGACTGACTGGCCTGTAGTTTCCCGCATACTCCTTTTTTCCCTTTTTAAAGACTGGGGTTATGTTTCCCCTTTTCCAGTCAGTGGGAACTTCATCAGACTGCCACAACATTTCAAATATTACAGATAGAGGTTTCGCAACCCCATCTGCCAGTTCTTTCAGGATCTGCAGATGTATTCCATCAGGTCCCATGGACTTGTGCACCTTCAGGTTCGTCAGGTGTTCCAGATCCTGATCTTCACTGATCAAGGGTGGCTCTCCATTCTCCCAGTTCTTGCCCTTGTCTTCCATGACTCTGGGGGTACAGCCTGTGCCCTTGACAGTGAAGACTGAGGCAAAAAAAGCATTGAGTACCTCAGCCTTGTCCATGTCCTGGGAATTCAACTCTCTTGTTTCCTTCCGCAGAGGTCCCACATTTTCCCTGATCTTCTTTTTATCCTCAGTGTACCTATAGAAGCCCTTCTTGTTGGCCTTGATGTCCCTGGCCAGGTTTAATTCTGTCAGGGCTTTGGCTTCGCTAACCTGATCTCTGACCCCTTGGACAACTTCCCTGTTATCGTCCCAGGTTACCTGCCCTTGCTTCCACCCACTGTAAGCTTTTTTTTTTTGTTTGTTTTACTTTGTCCAGGATAAATAAGCTTGCAGTCAAGCCTTTTCAAAATTATGTTTCTTTCTAACATGTTGACTTCATTAAAGTATTTACTGACCTAGCACTGAAGGTAAATGATGCAAGTGTGTGTGAAAGTGTTACTTGCATTTAATAGACAACTAAAATGATTCTCTATGGTACAAGTACAAAAATCAGGTTGTATTCTAACTGTTGTGATTATTTACCATATACTTTTAAACATGCTAGTTCCCATCTCATAAATAATAATACTCAGAGAGTGACTTTACTGGAAGTCTTTCTTGTAGTAAGCATAAAAAGTTTATTGGTTCTTACATCTAAGGCTGCTGTCATACTAATTCATTTGGGGAAATTTTAAATTTTATATTTATGTCTCGTTTCAGTTTTCTGACCCTGTTTGCTGTTACGGAACATATCCGTAACACCAGATATATGCAATGTTCAGTTGAGTTCATAAAGCTGACTATAGCATATGACTTCCAATTCATTAGCAGAATTCTCATCTCAAAGTCAAGGGAACTCTTTTTAGTCTGCAATGTTATGAAAAGACTGATTTAAAAATTATATATACTTATAAATACATAGTTATATATCTCTATATATGTACATACACACACATTTCTGTATGTATACATTTCATAGCAAAGCAAATTCTGTGAATAATACTACAACCATTTACTAATGGGTATAATGCTACCTGTCATGAACTTGATTTTCATAGAATCATATAATGGTTTAGGTTGGAAGGGACCTTAAAGATCATCTAGTTCCACTCCCCTGCCATAGGCAGGGACACCCTCCACTAGACCAGGTTGCTCAGAGCCTCATCCAGCCTGGCCTTGAAGACAGCCAGGGATGGGGCATCCACAACTTCTCTGGGCAACCTGTTTCAGTGCCTCATCACCCTCTCCAGGAAGAATTTCTTCCTGATAGCTAATCTAAATCTACCGACTTTCAATTTAAACTCAATACCCCTTGACCTGTCACTGCAGGCCCTTGTAAAAAGCCCCCCCCCAACTCCCAGCATTCTTGTGGGCCCTCTTCAGGACTGGAAGGCTGCTATAAGGTCTCCCTGAAGCCTTCTCTTCTCCAGGCTGAACAAGCCCAATTCTCTCAGCCTTTCTTCCTAGGAGAGGTGCTCCAGCCCTCTGATCATCTTCATGGCCCTGGTAATTGTACTGTAATGTGATTTGCAGAATCTAAGCCTCAGCTAGCTCTATGTGTATTATTATACCAGTTTAAAAATCTTTGTAGGCTCTGTGAGTTTATGTGCTTAGAATATAGATCACTTTTTTATGTACATCATACTTCAGTCTTTTCTAGCTACATTTCTGAAGACTTCAGACTGGGTAACTTAAAGATGTTTTTATTAAAAATACTTTTTTAAAAGACAAAAAACCCCAGTTGAAGCTTCAACAGGATACAGTTAGAAGAGGATAATTTAAATTATTTTTACTGAAGCACCTTTTTTGCTATTCAAAAGTAATTACTAAGTTATTGCTGTAGTAACTGCTGAAAGTATCATGCCCCATTTGCAGGGTAAGCAAGTGTGGGTCATACAAATGATACAGATGTTCTTGGGCTTAATTTGAAAAAGATGTTAAAACACCCATTTCACTGAACTTCTGCATTATAAACACCATTCTGTATATTTTAGAGCTATTATAGCTTAATCCACTATGTTTGTAATGCATGGCTGATCACAGCTCTTTACTAATTTCAAATGAAAACATTTCAATACCAATACTTACTGGTGTAAAATAACTGTAGTTACACTAATAAAGCATTAACTCTATGAGATTGTGGAGTATCCACTCATAATCAACATGATCATTATAAAAATTCTGAATGCTTTCTCTCCACCTCTTTGCTTTTAGATAATGCCCTATTTTTAAAATTGCTAGTTTCATAGCAGTACAGGCTGCTGCTGTATGCTGCTTTCACTTAGAAAACACTTTAAACACCTTTATTAAGCAAGCTTGATACAAACTTGATTAGGTTATTCCTGGTAACCATTTTATTCAGATTTGTATTAAGAAAAAAAAAAAAAAGTAAAACTGGCATTTAAAGGCATAAAAAAGGATAATTTCAGGTACAGTCCAAATACACAACCTCAGTCTACAATTGAATAAAACTTCTGATCTTATAGATAGCTGCATAAACTTTCATGTCACACTATCATGTGTTATAAAACTTGCTGTGACTAAAATGAGTGATATGATTTATCAGGGTAATAATTACGAGGCTTTGCATGTTAACTTTTGGTCTCCTAATATTTTCATTTTAAAAACTGAAGGGACCCAAACAATGTATGTGCATAGGTGTAGATCAATCAAAAACTACTTATTATTAGTGTCTTAAACTCTGTTCTCTGCTACACAATAAATTAGATTTCATATGTTATAACAGTTAAAAGGAATATTGTAATGTGGGCATTGGAATGAGTTGTCTGTGAAACATGAATGAGTTTTTAGCATTATTATTATTTGAAACAAATTTTTGTAGATGGATTGTTTTCAAACACACACATTTTTTGTATAGCTGGTCCAAGAGTTGTCTTTGTTTTGCACTAAATAGGGGAATGCATGTCAGCTAGCAACATCTATTGACAATGTCACCATCTTTCTTAGTATAAAACTAGGAAATTCACCTTTTTCCATTTAAATCAATGCAAGATACTTGCAGATATTAGTGACAGGGTTTTCTTAATTTTCCTTTGAACTTACCTCTCAGATTAAGATGGTCTAGTTCTTCTGTGGTTTCCTGGTTTCTTTACATGGTTCTTGTCTCTTTTTCTGGTTTCTTTTTCTTTTCTCATCTTTCATGTCCCCAACTTTAAATCCACTTCTCTGAGTATACTAACCAGAATGCCAGAAAGTTAAGCTCTTTCCAGTCAATCTATGAAACAGAACAAGAAGAGAAATTGTCGCTGAATTGGAACTACATGATGATTATAAAGCTTATTATAAAAAGAGGCTACATAACCAAAATATAATCCATTCTTAACTGTTTTCTCTTTGAGGTGTTTTAGCCTGATGAGAAGCATCAGTAACTTTTTTATTCATAGGCAAGATACCAGCCCTCACTGCTGAACATATTTCTCTTTCTTCATGTTCCAACACTTAAATTTAACAGAAAAAGACCAAACAATAACAGTGTATAGGTATTCTTGCTTGCTGAATCCACTGGCAATGACCTAAGTACAAATGCATGATATAAAAATACTTTCTTAGAAATATACTAGAAAATTCTACTTAATTAAAGACAAAACCTCTTGCTTTAGTTCCTGAATTCTTGCTGAATCAAAAAATGTTTTGAAATAAGTGTGTATAATATCTGAATTGGAAAAATGTAAAGCTCATCATGGTTGCTGCAAAGGTAATAACACTTCCTTGAGAGTTAATGTTATCATCAGGTTAGCTTTTGATTTTATGTATTTTCTGTTTTCTGATTATAGAAAAAACCTATGGTTTAAGAAACAGTAAACCTAATATAAGGTGTATTTATTGTGTATTCTGAGGAAGGTTGTTGAATATGAAATGAAAACAAACACACCCACCTTCTAAGCTTTTTCAAAGCAAGGGAGTTAATGAGAGATTGCTTGTCACTACCAAGGTTTGTAACTTATTTGTCACATTACGTATAACTTTCTTCTTCTCAATGTGATCAAAGCCCAATCACCACATTCGCTAAAGTCTGCCTGGTGTTTTATTGTTTATAAAGGTAACTTTATAAACACCAACTGTGGTGCCTCATGGTGTTAATTTAATTTCCTGTCACTTTATATTTAGCAGGTATCAAGTATCACAGACTGTCAAGATATAAGTGTGAAACTAAAAAGAATGCAAACATTTAGCATTCCTTATTCACTTCAATGTGTTGGAATATACCAAAAAGGAAGGAGAACAGAACCTAATCAGCTAGCTTCACCTGGCCCTATTTCTTAACTCATTCACGTTTGTATTTAAAATCTGATGATAATTTGTGGAAGCACTGGAAGCAGGGGTGGAAACGAGTAGTCATTTTTCTGGCAGCACTAGAAAGTTGGGTGCTTTCCTCTGAGTATTTAGTGTTCTTTTCTACAAATCTAAAGCAGCAATGACAGAGTTTATCTATCATTGCAGAGTACTTAGAAACAGTCTACAAAAAGAGATAGAGGAAACTGGTATAGCTAAATATAGTCCAAATGAAGAAAATTAAAGACAATAGATTCTGAAACTCTGGCAGTCTAAACATAAAAACTTATTTCAGGTCAAAAAGGCTTTGAAGAACAACTAGCAAAACGTGTCTAATCTAATGACACATTTTCTTCTGTATTTCAAGGGCAGGATGTCAGCAAGCAGGTCCATAAAGTTGATGGAGAAAGGTAAAAAAAGAGTAATGGATAAGCCAGGGCATTACAGAGAAACTGAAATCAGTCTTTACATCTCTACGCTCTTGATTTTGTCTTCACTTAGAAGAAACTGATAAAGCATTTAGGCTGAATCCCTTCTTTGAGTGGGAGTTTTCAAAAGATCCTTTTGGGAAATAACCTAAATCAGTGATAGTGGGAAAAAAGGAGAAAATTAACGTTAGAAATGTTCTGTGCCTTCAGTGCCAAGTTTAAGTAAGACATCACTGTGATGCCAGAAAAGGTTTTAGGAGAATTCCAGGAAACTACAGGCCATAAAACTGATGTCCTGCTGTGTCAAGCAAGGCAACAGAAATAATACTTAAGAATAGAATAGGTGAATATGCAAATAAATATGACCTAGTTTAAAAACAGAACATGTTTGGATTTTTTAAAGAGAATTTGTACCTTAAAACCTATTGGAAGGTTTGGAAGAGTTAGCTGTCATGTGGATAAAGGATGAATGCAAGCTTTCTTGATTTCTAAAAGCTTGCTGCTGAGTTCCACAAAAGAGATTTTTAAGGAAATCTGGGAACTAAAGAGTAGGAAACAGTAAATGGTAAATATTTGTTGCAGCTGGAAATCAGCAGAGAAATTATACAAGTTGGTAATTCTTTAATGCCCTGGAAATTAAATAATCAGGGTAATAAAAAATAGTTCACTGAAGAAATCAAGTTAGTCAGTGGAAAAATTGTAGAAGAAAGAGCCTTATGACACTGTGGGACTGTATTATGAAATGGCTTAATGAAATTCAGCATATGTCAGAAATGGTGCACAGGTACAGAAGGAACATAAAAATTCTTGCTTCAGTTTACAATGACAGACTAAGCAGCAGTATTTGAGGTTCATGCCCAATATTTTCATGAAAGTCAGCTCGGTGCTGGGTAATCATAAAAAAATTCCCAAATCAAGTGTTAGGATTTATTAAAAAAACAAATGGGGAATTCTCTAAGATAATAGATACAGCATAAATGTCCATATCTTGAGTACTCTGTACAGTTTTAGTCTTCCTATCTCTTTTTGAAGAGATGTAATAAAATTGGGAATTATCAGAGAAAACTATTCAGTTTATTATTGTGAAAGGCATCAAAGCCACATCTGAACTGAAGAATAATAGGAGACTAGCGGAAACACTCACGTTTGATATGTTGTTGCATTTCTACAGTCTCTCATTTTAAATACTTCAGGAGAACAGGGACTTCTGATATCAAACTATTGTTTATAGGTGGGAAAGTTCCTTATAATCCAGCCATTGACAGGCAGAAGACTTAGATTCCAGTACTTTTAGGTTGCAAATGGCCTCAGATTCAGGGATTATAACTAGCTGAATGCATGGGCGATTGAACCCATGACATTTGCAGAGTAATGAAAGGTAATGAAAGGTGCCTATCAGAAAGGTACCTTGAATTTGGCTTAAATTCAAAGTTTCATTGGAATTAAGTAAAAATTGGTTATTTTGCTCAACAGAGCAATGCTCGTTTAGGTTTTGGAAACACAGGACTTCCGTAAGCCTTGAATACCTGCTGTATAGGCTTACCTTTGAAGAAGAAATTCTCCTTTTTTTACTAGCTACCATTGAAAGCTTCTTCAGAATCTCTGTGTTGGTATGCAATACAGTTTTGCTCTATATTTGTCATATGTTTAATGTTTCATGAATGCTTGTATTCTTAAAACTTTTCTGAATAAGACTGTCATGTTCTTCTTTATTCATGGAAAAAAAAAATATTTACAGGTAAATTAGAACTATGTGGCAAAGCTAACAGTGTCTTCGCATAAAACATGAAGATGACTCCATAACCCCAAGAATGTCTTCAGCAATAGCTCTTGTCCTGATCCAGAAAGCATTATTTTAACCTGGAAATTTCTAATTATGAAATACTACTTCACAAAGAACCCTAAAACCGACTGTAAAATTATGTGACCTTTCCTGCTGTGTGTCCATATAGCCTTTACAATATTCAGCAGGGAGCAGTAGAGGTATGGTGGAAAATGCAGAGAGGGAAAAAGCAGGAATCTAAAAAACCCCAGGAGTATAAACAGAAATCTAGATGGAGAAGAGAATAAGAAGGCTGGATCAGGGAACAAAGTGAAGAAACAAGGTTTAGCTTTGTGGTGAAAGTAAACTCAGGGACTGAAAGGCAGAACAGATGGATGAGCTGTGGAATGGGGACAGGGAAGTGAGGACTTGTAGTGGAGTGCTGAGTTGGCAATAATCATGGTAAATGGCAGGAGAGCAAAGACCCATTTAAACAGGAAGCAGGAAAGATGAGGTAGGAGGTCAAAACAGGACCTTTTGGACAGCATGGCTCTTGTGATATATTTTGTCTCTTTTATTCATGTAACTGTGTTAATTTTTTCTTTTCTCTATGATCATAGCCATATTAAGTTTTGCTTAATAGAAACAATGCTAAATGTGTGGACTCATATGGACTTGTATGTCTATGGAATAGTACTGTTTAGGAAGTTGTAAAATCTATATATAGACCTTTCTAGTCAATTTCACTGAATTTTTTTCAAAAATGTAATGTCTGCATGTCTGCCGGAGTATACTGGTAGCCTGAAACAATAAGTAGAGTATGGTCTTCTCTGCAAATATAAACATAGAACTTATTCCATGACATATTTTCAGGGGAGAATCTGTTAACATGCCCATCATTTTTCTAGGAGGGAAAGCAAGTACTATTCTCCTGGTATTAATTAGAGAATGAGCAAGAGGTTGAGGATGGGGACAGTCCCAGTGTAGGAGGGAAGGTGGACAGTGCTTTTTTTCTAGACTGGGGAAAAGAGACTTTCATCATGCCATGAGGCAAAATCAGGACTCATTAAACCTACAGATACTGTTTCTTTAACACTGATGTAGGACTTGATTATTTTTTTGTGTGAAATAGAATTCTGACTGGAGAAACAAAGGACTAAAACAAAGGACAGAAAGTTGTATAATGCTTGGTCTTAAAATACTAGAGTCTCTCTGGAACTAAGTTTTATAATTATGTAAGGACTATGAAGCTCTACATAAGCTTTAAGGCTTATGTGGTTTAAAACTCAGAGGCTGTGTTTAACAGCAAAAATCTCTGTTCAGTATCTACTGACTTCCTTGGAAAAAAATCTTAGTCACCACTAAAGTACAGCTATGTCCCTGCTCCCTGCATTTGTCAGACATCTCACATTCTCTGTTACTATTACAAACTCCTTACTTGCAGTATCTCTTGGTCTGTCTATTCCAATGGAGTAGGCTTACTTTTGAGGAAGAACCATTATCCTCCTTTCTCAGCCTGTAGTGTTTCTGCTCACCAGTAGTGCAATGGCCAGAAAAAACAAATGGATATTTATGCTTTGCTGGTGAGAGTCGTCCTTCTAAAGGTAAGCGGTGAATAAACAGAATCATAAAGCCTCTGTCATCATGAAGATAATCTCTACATTTCAAAGAGTCTGTCCTTGAGTACAGTAAACTTTGTTTAAACTCTTTAGGAGGTGAAGAGGGAAAGGAGAGAAAGTGAATGCCAAAGAAATAGGAAAAATGTTCACTGACTTAAATGAAAAGAGCTATTCATGTAAGCAATCACTGAGGAAAATACTGCAAAATACAGGACTTAGAACTTAAAGTACTCTGGGGATCCTACAGAGTGATAAGTATGAGAAAATAGTGTTTTGACTTACAACAAGATATGAGCTGAACCAATATATTTTCTCAAGAGGATGTTTCTAGTGGTATGTATTCCTGAAGTCAGTGAGAAGTAGTGAGTGGTTTATATCAGCTCACAGACTTATTAATTAGTTCTAGAGAGTGTGCATGTTTGGGAGGCAGATAGGGTGGGGGTAAAGTGACACAGAAGAGGAAGGTAGTCTGAGCTTCTTAGACTCTCCTTTGTCCCTGATTTACTCTGTTTCTATCCCTTCTTCCTATTTTTTCTTCTTTTTCTTTTTTTTTTTTTTTTTTTACCGAATATCTTTGTCTCCTGCTGCAACTTTTTGATCAAAAGTTAATCAATTTATTCACAGTTTGGCATGTCTTAAAATCCCATCATTTTTTCTACTGCTGAAACAATGCCCCTGTTGCAAATATACAAGTGATCCCCCTTCAGGATTCAGCTGAATTGACTGTTGCTTTGAAGCACATTTTAACACCAGGACATGAGTTAATGCCATCCTTTTCTCTGTGTGATAAAGCTTCACGATGTAAACGTTTGTAAAATGCCAAACAAAACTATTCTCCCACAAGATTGAAATGTTATTGTCAACAACTTAATAAAAAAAAAAAAGTCCTGCCACATATTGAGATTGTTGTAAAAGTCACAGCAGTTAATTTCAGAGCTATGAAATATTGATATCTATCCTCTAACCTTGAGACCAGCAGAAAGTACATTCATATTTTGCTTTGTTAATATCCATTGACTTTATGGAAAGTCAGTGGATATAATAGCAGAACTTCATCAGAGCATATTTGCCAGATTCTGTTTGTACTAGTATATAGGTGTATAAAGGATAAACTGTCATTTGTGCAAACATCCAGGTGAACAAAAAATCCACCTATATGCCTGCTGATTGAAAAATGCCTGCCACCTGAATAGAGATGTTAACAATTAAATTAAATTTAAATAATATTTTGAAAATACTACTTGTGTAATGCTCTATTTGAACAGAGAAAATAGGATTGCTTGCAAGTGGTCAACCAACCAGTTGCTAATATCTTTTTTACAGTAATCAGTGATACACGGCTTACTTTTTTGTTTTGCATGTCAGTTGTTTACATATTTCCAAGAAGATTTAGTTAGTCATATTTCAAAATCACTAGCTGAAATGTAGTATATGAATGAGAAAGAATTAAGAAGGTACCAGTTTTAGTCGACAATATATTATATTGTTTCAAAGACACAGTAGAATTCTATAAAAAGAACATGAAGTTAGAAAGGCTTTTGTTGTTGTTGTTTGTGACTTTTTAACTTGACCTAATTTGCAGGCAGCATCTACTTTTTAATAGAAACAAAAGAACACAAAAAGCCTTTAATATATGCTGACTTCATTTTACCTCATATTTTTATAAGGAAAGAAAAAAACCTTCTCTTGTTATAGCTGTAATATCACATTCTTTGAACCCTGTCATCTGTTAGCTTCTTAAAGCAGAAATTGCAGTTGCAAGCAGTAGTGTTCTTTCTCCCCTTTCACAATAGCAGAATGAATTAGAAAGGGAATACTCAAGCAAATCTAGTTCTTACTATTCTTTTAATCTATACGGGTGATATTCACCACCCCAGTAGATATCAGTATCTTTATAGTGTAAATGATATCAACTAATATGCAATGAATTCTGGCATGTGATCTGAAAAGTATTTTCAAATGTAAGTAAACCTGCTAGTATGCCCGTGTAAGAATGCTTTGTAGATTCAAACTTCTGAAAATGGAACCATTCTGTATTTTAACAATTGCGTAAGTAAAAAAGGGGGTTCATTTTTTTCCAACAGTGTTAGCAAAGTAATAAAAGGTGAAATGCATTTAGCAGAATTTTTCAAACTTTTAAAAATCTACTTCATATAAGGCATGTAGCAAAGCTGTTAATTCAAGTCATAGATTTCTCTTAGCCACCCTTTTTTGCAGAGTACATCCTACCATTTTTTTAAAATATATTTAAAGCTTAATATATTGGAGAATAGCCATGCTATTTCTTAGGCACTGAAAGAGGTGAGGTGAACAAGGAAGTTTGAGTTTGTGCCTTTGATTTCTTCTGGAAAGCTAGACATGGTTCCATGAAGGCAGTGGACATACTAACGTATTCTGTCCTGAATGTTCTGTATTTCCGTGTTGCACTCAGCTAGCTTATACTTCCTACAATAGAGAAAAGAGTATTCATAGAGGAAGGTGTGTCATAATGATGCTGAGCAATTGCAGTAGCTCAATCTACAATTTTCTGATTGCAAATATACACAGTAGAAACTGAGATGAGGTACACATATTGTTAAAATTTCTTATGCCCCTTTACTGTGGCAGAGAGGAGAGTATTATTCTGTCTAAGTATAGAATATTTATTCAGGATTTAACCACTCAACTAATGAGAAACCCATCTCAGAGACTAAGTTGTCTAAGCATCTGTGGAATATGATGCACAAAACTGGCATAAACTATATTAAAACAGGCTGCTAAGCTTGGCTGATTTTCTAAGTGAGGTGAGAGTGTTATGTGTAGCCAGAGTGGAAAACATGGTTTAAACACCTGTGGTTACAGCTCAAAAGACACCATAATTATGTGTAATAAATAGTGGAACCAGCCAGTCTGCATAGTATTTGAAATCCGGGATCAAGTTCTTACATATCCAGGAATGTTTCAGAAGAAGTGAGATTTCTGGAAACGCTTCTTAAAAGGCGATAAGGTTGTGAGAAGTAAACTCACAACCATAAAAGTAATTTGAAATTAAGACTTGAAGTAGAGGGGGATTTACTAAAAATGGTGTGAAAATTGCATAGAGCGCCAGGGCAGTGTAAATGAGGCTGGCTGTATTTCACAGAGAGGTAGCTAGAGTAGTTGGGAGAGAACTGGAATACAAGGCTGTGGGAAGCCAAAACCAGCACAAATTTAGACAGAAGTAGTGCTGCCAAAGGACTTGATGTGCTGGTGTGTGTGAAATAGGAACAGGGGAACTATTGTTGGAGCCTGTAACAGGAAAATATGGGGGACTGGCTGCCTGGGGGGCAGCTCTGTTGAGAAGAATCTGGGGGCCTGCAAGAAGAGCATGAGCCAGAGGCGTGCACAGGTGTGGTGGTGGGATAAGTTTCCCTTGTTCCTGGGCTGTCACTCTCATGGTCATGCTCCAGCACATCATGATAGCATCGTCATGGTGGGTTCTCATGCGAAGAAAATGCTGGTGGCATGCAAACTACCTCCTCTTTCTCCCTTTTCCTACCTATTCTATGTTTTGTTTTACATTAGGGAACCCAATAAAATGCGTGTGCAAAGCTTAACTGATTAGTGTGCAGCACCTGTTCCTGACCAGTGTTCCAGCCCATGCTAGTAGTATCGTAACTCAGACAGCACAGGCCGCTGCGGGGGCAGCAGCGCCTACCCGGCTCGGCGCTCGATCGAGGCGAGCAGGTTACCCGACCCCGGAGAGCAGAGAAGGAGCCGGGCAGGCCGACTGCTACCGGCAGCCCCTGCGAGAGCGGCTGACGCGACTCGGGGGCGGTGCCGGGAGCAACCGCGGGGGGATTTAAACCCCCGCCCAGAGAACGCGAGCGATCCGGAGTGTGGTGCGGCAGCTCGTTCGGGCAGGGCGCCATCCCCTCCGGGCTCAGGAGCCCACCTCACCCAGTCGTCATTGCTATCCCAGAAAAGGACAAAGCGATGGTTTGTACCTGGCCAAAAGCCTTCGCCAGAAAGACCGTGGGGACCCAGGCGGAGCCACCACGCAGACACGCGGCCATCCAGGTCTTCGGCTGCAGGGACTGCCTGAGCCGGACACTGGTACCGGAGAGCAGCAGCGACAGCTCCTGTGTGCGGTGTGACCAAGTAGGTGGCCTACTCAGCCTGCTGGCAGCACTGAAAGAGGAGGTTGAAGGGTTAAGGAGTATCAGGGAATGGGAGAGGGAGACAGGCTGGTGGAGCCGCACCCTGCCATCCCTGAGGGAAAGGCAGCAGATGGAGGCTCCACAAAAAGCCCAGGGTCCCCTGCCCTCCTGCCACCAGGCAGAAGGAGGAAGAGACCTGAGAGATGGGGATAGAATGGAAACAGGTCCCTGCTCGGGGCAGCAAGCAAATCCCTTCCCGGCCTCCCTCACCTTCCCAGTTGCCCTTACACAACAGGTATGGGGCTCTGGAACTCGAGGGCCAGCCTAGTGACAGGGCGATAGAATGCTCACTGAGGGGGTTGGGTAGTCCTGCACATTAAGGCTTCCTCTGTTAAGAAGAGGAGGGTGATTATTGTACATGATTCCCTTCTGAGGGGAACAGAGGGCCCGATATGCTGGCCAGACCCATCCCACAGGGAAGTCTGCTGCTTCCCTGGGGCTTGGGTCAGAGACATCACCAAGAAACTCCCTGGTCTGGTGCAGACCTCTGATTATTAACCACTATTGCTAATACAGGTGGGCAGTGATGAGGTTGCTGACAGAAGCCTAAAAGGGATTTCAAGACCCTGGGGCTGTTGGTTGAAGGATCGGGAGTGCAGGTTGTATTTTCCTCAATCCTTTCAGTGACAGGAAAGAATATGGAAAGGAACAAGAAAACTTCCCTGATGAACATGTGGCTCCGAGGCTGGTGCAAACAGTGGAATTTTGATTTCTTTGATCATGGGGAGGTTTACATGGCACCAGGCCTGTTGGTGACAGATGGAGTCCGGCTTTCTCAAAGAGGGAAAAGGATTCTTGCTCATGAATTGGCTGGGCTCATTGAGAGGTCTTTATACCAGGTTAGAAGGGAGAAAGGGATAAAACCAGGCTTGATGGAGATGAGCCTACGGACAGAAGGCTAAACTTGGAACCAAAATCAGTAGTAGCCCACCTCAAGTGTATATACCTCATGCACTCAGTATGGGCAACAAACAGGAGGAGCTGGAAGCCATGGTGCAGCATTAACTATGATAGTCGACATCACAGAAACATGGTGGGATGACACTCGTGACTGGAGTGCTGCAGTTGATAGCTAAAGAAAAGGAGGATGAAGGGAGTCCTGGTCACTCTCTACAGCAACCTGAAAGGAGGTTGTAAAGAGGTGGGTGCTGGTCTGTTCTCCTGGGTAACTGGTGATAGGACAAGAGGAAATGACCTCAGGTTCCATCAAGGGAGGTTTAGATTAGATATTAGGAAAAACTTCTTCACTGAAAGAGTGGTGAGGCATTGGAACAGGCTGCCCAGGGAAGTGGTGAAGTCACCATCCCTGGAGGGGTTCAAGGAACATGTAGACGTGGTGCTTGAGGACATGGTCTAGTGGGTACAGTAGTGTTGGATTGATGGTTGGACTAGATGATCTTATAGGTCTTCTCCAACTGTAGTGATTCTGTGATAAGCATGAACAACCTATAGGGAGTTTGAGCAGGTCTCAATGAAAACTTCATGGCTATTTTGATAAAGCTTATGCACCAGAAAGGATGCTCATCTGGGCATGTGCTAAGCCTGCAGACTTAGAGGTAACATTTCAGACATATACCTAATATACTTGACTCTGCCCATCACGGCACTGATTCCAAGTACCAATCCTAAGTAATTCTTCGGTGTATGTCTTCCACGTGCTTTGGAACTCTGGCTTCTCAGTGCAGTGGTTGTTACATGACAGTGTTGCTTCAGCTTGCAGAGTACACAGGTACTATTTAAGAAAATTGCTGTAATACAAGTGTAATATTGCTTTCAAAGAAACATCAATGAGCAAAACAATACAGGCTGATTTAAAAATTAAAAAGTGTGGAAATAATAGGAAACTGGTGCATGTGCTGCTAGTTTGTCTTGATCAGCCAAGATAGATTTAAGATTAAACTTTTTTTTTTTTTTCTGCTGGAAATTGGTAAATGCCTCATTAACCTTTCTCATGTCACACATAGCTTTCTAGACCTTTCTCATACTATTCTTCCTACTCTATTTAGTATGTAGGTGATCGTCCTTCTTTGTTATTTTACCAGTTCTACAGACAGTCTATAAGATGGAGCACCAGAGCAATCAGTATTCATGCTATGGGGACATTACCAGTACATGAGCCTAATGAGATCTTTTCTGTTTCCTTGTCTTTACATTCTTAGTCCCTAACATCATGCTTTTATCTACATTGACTTTCATTTACCATTTTATTGCTCTGTAGGTTAATACTGCAAACCCCTCATACATTTTTTCCAGTTCACTTTGTGTAACAAGCATCAGCTCTGAAACTTAAGCAATCATGACCTGGTAGAACTGAAGGGGGGAAACACAGCTCTGTGGTTTGAGGCAGTTATTTCAGCTTTTAGCTGGAAGGTTAGGGTCACACTGGACATCTGATCTTAAAAGCAAAATAGAGAGGAAGTGCATGTTTATTCTTTTGTCAGGGTGACTTTTACTGCACTCTGTAAATTATTATTTACTGTAGGAGTAAGTTTAGAAAATTTAATCAAATTTCTCCTTAACTTTTGTTCCTATTGTAAGTCTAGGTAAACTGTTATCAGCCACTCTTTGTTAGGGTCACGCTCCTCTCAGCTTAGACTTCTGATTCTTTGCTCTCATGATCAGACTGTTATTTTTAGTCACTCTCTTCATCACAGGTAGGAGAGGCATGAGATCCTTTACTTTGAGCAAAGCAATGTCCCAGAAAGAGCGGGATTTACACCTAAGCTCTCAGAATACAAAGAAAGGCAGAGTCATTATTGATGCAGGTATTTATACATACAGTTGTAATTAAAAGCAGCTTTTATACAGGATAAAAAATTACAATTAGAGAAACTGACTTCCTGCTCTGAAAGATAAAACCAGAAAAGATGTTTGTGCCTCTTTCTCCCCTCCCCAATGAAAGTTCCAAAAGAAAAGGTTCAAGCCAGAGTACAAGTGAGGCTTTGTGAATCTGGGAAAGGGAATGGTAACAATTGTAGCTTCTTTAAAAAAGAGAAATACAGTTAGTGTGAACCACGTCTAGCCACTAGAAGATAGCAGGAACATACTAAATCTCAGGTCTCTTGTGTTTTAAGTGTGTCCTCCAGTCATGAATCTATCTGATCATCCTTAAAAAGTAGTCCCTTTCAGATTGGTCCACTTCTCAGTACTGCTTTTTTTTCAGATTGGTCCACTTCTCAGTACTGCTTTTTTTTCAGATTGGTCCACTTCTCAGTACTGCTTTTTTTTCAGACTGATCAAAAGCCTATGGTAGATTTCTGTTTGTACCAGGGACTTAGCAGCACTGGGCACTGCTGTGGCGCATGGCTAGTCCCCATCACACTGCAGAAAAGTAATGACTCCTCTTCCTCTGCTCCCTTGGGTACAGTCAGTTTTGTGTTCACAGCGTAGCACGCACCAGGAAGATTTGATTCCTCACTAACATTGGCTATTCTCTTTCTGGTACTTGGTGAGAACTTCAAGCTTCTGAAGTTATTCTCAGCTCACAAAGATGGAAATCTGCTTTCATAAACTCTGAGCAAGTATATGAAAACTAAGTAGCAGCTACAGTATCACTGGCACTGTCTTTCTAAAAAATGAAAACCAAATTCCTGCCAAGTACATTTAGAAAGATGCTGATCCTATTCTTCAGGAAGTGATCTGGCAGAGAGAGTCCACCTTCAGCAGCAGTAAATCAGAAGTACCTGTATATTCTCGTCATCCTATCAATTATTATTTAACAAAGTTTTCTGAGGATATTTTGGTGCCTGACTTCACATGAGCTTTGTGGAATGAAACTAAGTGCAAATACAGATCTGATTGTTCAAAGACTAGATCCAGTGAAGTACTTAATACTGATAAAACAGCACCATTCACTTTAGAATATCAATCTATTTAACATGCAAGTAGCATGAGGGAGAATTTCATGTGTGGTGAGAGACAGTAGGAGACAATGATTAGAGAGAAATTGAAAGAAAAGAACAAATGTCAGACATATCATTAGAAGAGGGAATGGGAAGACAAAGTTTGATCAATAGGAATGTTTTAAAAAGATCTGTTAGAAAAAGAGATGAGCAGTCAGTCACAGTAAAAAGATAGAGCTATAAGCAAGGTACATAACTTTTATGTTTTTGTGATGCTTGGCTTATAGACAGTTTTATAACTTCCCATGACGATAAACTGTATTTTCTTCTCTGTTTTAGGAGCAGAAAGCACTTTCAGAATGTGATGGTTATTAATAAATGTGTTGGTCATTACTTTTTAAGATTTCTTAATGCACACTGTAACTTAAAATAAACCCACAACACCCTTCTACAGCTCTCTATAATGGCTTCGTTATTTGGAAATTCTGAAAATATAGTGCCTGACAACTTGTATCTACCAAAGGCTTTCTGTTTTACTGATATGATCCTGATAGCTGCTTATATGAGAAATAGCACCATGTTCAGAACATAGACTCCATCATTGCTACTTCCCACAGGCTACTGGCCTCTGAATGGCTGTAGTTTCTCCAGTCTACCACAGCTGCAAAATCATTTCAGGCAGCCACAAAAAGCAACCTAACTGCGATATCAGCCATTCTATCAACAATTTGTGATTAACGGTTTTTTCTTATCAGCCATGTTCTTGGGCTGAGGGATAGGTAATGGAACAAAACTGGATATACAGAAGCTACATCTAAAGCTGCAGCAGAAACTGGTGTTTCCCATTTGAATTTGCAATAACAGCAAAGAAAGAATGCCACCAATTAGCTAATGATCTGAATTTTTAAAAAGCTATAAATATAGTTTGAAATCAGACTGTCCATTCTAAGGGAGATGGCTGGCAAACTGAGATTTCTTCAATTAGGTATTCCTGGTAAAAGCCCCATCAGTACAGCTGTATGCAGCTAGCTGCTTCTGTGCTGTCACAAGAAGACAAATTCCTAATCAAAACTCTTACAAAAAGGAAAAGAGAGGAAAGGATACAATCTTATCCCTTGATGAACCTTATAGTAATGTTACTGACTAAATACAGAAGAAAAAAATCTTTCATAAACCAGAATAAATCACACTGGAATACTGGGCCAGCACAAGATGGAAGAAAGGTCTCTGCATGTTTTGGAAGCCTTAACTTAGCCCTTCTCTCACCTGAATCTTAAGAGAATTTAAGCTAAATTAGAGATAAACATATAAAAGGAAGCTCTTCATACTTAATCTGAGTGTGGTTTTAGAACCTTCTATTCCAATTTATTTGTAAACAGTACCTATCAGTAATCCTTATTCACTTATCTTCATTTGCACGTTTGCTTAACTTTGGGGAAATCCTTAAAAGTAAGTTTTTGATGTTCCCCAGCAATTTTCTTTCACCATCATGGTGCGTATCTGCAGAGGCTGTGTGTTGCTAGAATGAAAGATGGTATGGGAGGGGTCAATCCAGCGATCAAAGACAACCAAAAGAGTTCATTGACATCAGGAAAGGCTGTAGAGGCAATGTCTGATCCTCAAAACTTGGAAAAGACTATATGAAAATCAGAGTTTCATTGTTGCTATCTCTTGAGTTGACATAAGTTTTGTGTTCATTGTAGGCCTTACTGATGCTACTGCCATTGAGTTATGAGCAGTGATATAAAGCAGTTATGTCAAATACCGAGCAATAACAATTTCAGTGAAAACATGACTTGAATAGGTCCAACCTAGTCTTACATATATTAGTCTTTCTACGATCATGCTGGAGATCAAATTTCTTTGATGGAGTTTTAGTGCCACTGAGCAATGTGTGATCTGGTTCAGGCTAAACAGATTCAAGTTTCCAGCTACAGCTGGTTCTAGCCAGAGGAAGTTAGGCAGGTCTCGCCACCAATTTAATAAATTAGCTAAGCCAATTTACAAACCAGACTGGCCCACAACACAAGCAATGCTGTGCTTGAGCTCAGGTCGTGTGGTGTGGTCTGCCATCCACGAATTTCATATCCATCTTTCCATCACAAAATTGATTATACATTCTCTGCATATTGTTTTCATGTAGTCTCAGTTCCTGAACCTCCATCTAAGTGTTGTTTGTTAAAAAGTTTATATGTAACAGCAAAGAATATTTTCCAAATAGGAACAGGAATCCTTAATGCTTACAGAGATTTTTAGACAGTTATTTAAAAATACATCCACTACAGTACATATTGTAAAAGCTACTTCATTTTGTAAGAGAAAATAGAAACTGGAATGCTAAACTCTAATTTCTTCAGAAAAGCTGAAAGTTGAAAAGTACCAAGGCTGTCAAGATGTATGAATCCTTTATGGTATTGCTGCATAAGAAAGACATTGAATAATTACCAGTGAAATCCAGGAATAAATTACGTACGTTCAATGTAAGAGAAATCAAGAAGATCTGTAACAATTATAACTTTGAAGTTCTTTATCATTAGTAATTTATCAAATAACCATTTTACAGCATGCTAATTAATTTTCTATAATCTGAATACGTTTATATTTCCTTTTGAAATCCAGCCTATTGTTACTAAATCATTGCTGCTATTCAAACCTCTCCAGCACCTTAGTACTCTTAAAAGTTTGCTAAGACGAACTTCTGCTAAACAAAACGAACATGTTTGCTAAAAGTTTTATCTCCTTCAACTCTCATTGTAATCTTAGTCAACTGATAAGTAGTTAAAAGGTTTTGGGGGGTTTATTGTTCAGTTGATTTGCTTGCTATAGTTTTTTCTGTTTTTAATTTGGAGAGGTCAAGAAAGTCTATTAAGTGTAGAGTGCTGTTAAATTGAACATCCTGCTTTCCCTCTTGTCTGCATGAAGAATATTTCCCTTCAGACTGGTGGGGAAGATACTGTGTCCTCAGGTACTTACTACCTACTTATCTACTTGGTAGGATAGTCAGAGAAGAATGTTAACGACACCTTTTTCCTTAAAGGTAAATGGGAACGATTGTATCTAATAGCCTCTTAGGAAAAAGTTGTGTGTTTGGGTTTTGTTTTGTTTTGGGGTTTTTTGTTTGTTTTTGTTTGGGTTTTTTTGTGTGGTTTTTTTTGTTTGTTTGTTGTTGTTGTTATTGTTGTTTGTTTTTTAAATACAGTATTGTCACCCATATTTTTGAATTTAGGACATATTAAGAAGCAGTAATATTAGAAAATGGAGGCTGAGCTTGTTGCCAGGGGTGGTTGACTTCATGTTATTTGTCTTAACTGAGAACTAATAATGGTCATTATGAGTCCCAAAGGGTCAGTGAGGAAAACTTCACACAGTGTAATGAGTGATCAACTCTGAACTCTGAGGCATTTTAGAAAGGAGAATTTTACTTCCTTTGGAGAATCATTCTTATGGCCTACTGCATTGGAAAAACCTTTTAGAAAGGCATTGTCCTTTACCTATGGTGGTTCTAATTAGAGATTACCTTTACGTGATTTATGACAAGGTAGCTCTCAAAAGTATGAGAATATTCACAGTATACCTAAATAATCTTCAGTATTGTGTTCCTTGTCTTCTCCTCACTTCTGTTCTTTGTTGAGCAGAATCCATATTTTAGGGAGCTGATTTAGTTTTTCCTTCTATTTGTTGCATTTGTAGTATATTATTAGTGAATTGACATAGAACTGAATTGTAGATGGAATAATTTTTGTTTAGGTCAGGAAAAAAATTTTAAACTCTACTGGAAGAAGATTAACTCAAATGGAATAATTATTTGATATTTCACATTTTGTGGGGGGTTATAGTTATGCTAGAGGTCTGCTTTGTGATTATTTTATTCGACCTGGAAGATTGAATGTATCCAGTAATTTCATTCATGTACTAGTATGATTTGAGATATACAAAATAGTTTCTTAACATGGCTAGAATAAATATTTTTGTACTGAGAAAAGGTGATTTCACATGATTGTATAGTTGCAATTCTATAAACAAAATAATGTTAGTAAGAGAGTTAAAATAGTCTTTAGACTTAAGGAACTGTGAAGTTTTATAATAATACTGTCAAAGAAATCCCTAAAAATAGCCATGGTAAACAAGAAAAAATGAAAAAAAAAATCACGTTAACATTAATTTATCTTGTACAATTTTTAAAGTTTTCATTCTCATTGGGAGTTGATTGAGAACAGCTTAACAAAAAGCCCTGCTGAGACAGAGATAGCAAAGCCAATATACTGTGCTTTTTCAATGAACCTAGAGGCAGCAGAAAGGTTTCTTAAAGGTTGCATAGCAGTTTCTGCCAGAGAGTTCCAAGACAGAGAAAAAATGCTGCTGAATTACCACTTGCCTTAGAAAGTTCATCTTTGACACTCTTTGTCATTGCACTATTAATCTTTTCAGCTAATTTCTTGTTCCACACATACAATATGATTTTTCTTATTTATTTTCTTTATTTTCATACTTTTTTTCCCTGTCACTGGTCTCATTTTCTTTATATATAAATGGGGAAAAAATTTGTCCATAGTTCTTAGGAAGCAATTTTTAGCTTTTGCACACTTCATTCTTTTCTAGTCCTGACTTCGCTGTGGTTTAGGTTTTTTGTTTTTTTACTAATTCTTTCTTTCTTCATGTTCAGCTAGGTCTACACATACAGGAAATCATAAAATGACATTCTGAATTCCCTGCCTTTGTTCTAGACTAGGTTTCTTTTTCCAACATAATTCTATTATTATTAAAATATTCTGATTAAAAAACATCACATATTGTAACCCCCTGTGGGAATACCTTCCTGTACCTTACAGCTCTTGTTCACAAGACTGTCCTTTAATATTACTGTCTAGTCTGCCTCTGGTGAGTAACACTATCTTTGAGCAATCTTTGACCAGTACTCAGGACAGGACAAACAACAGAGGGGAAAATAAAAAACCCTTCTTTCCTCTCAATACATAGTTCAGTCCTGAAATGGCTATATTATAAACATCCATCAAACTTGGTTCTAAACTTGTCTATGTGCACCTACCTACTTTACTGGCATATTTTTACTGAATTTTCCACTGATGTTTTATGATCATCATGAATCTAAAATCGAGTTAGGTTACATTTTATTTTGTATGTTGTCATCAGAATTCAGTTTTATTTGCAGTGTCCTTAGTAAAACTGATTTCCCTTCAAATTACGCCCTCAGATGTTACCACACTAAAAATAATAGAATTGCAATGTTGTAACTTAAAGTCTATTTTGGGAATAGACAGCTTCCATAGAAAGAGCACAAGGAAACATTTGTCCTGCAGAAATGTTATTACTAGTGATTTTGTTCTTTTTCTTGATTAGGTATCAAGTTGACTTTCCGATCTTGACCTCTTTCCATGGAGGAAATAATTTTCCTATGAACTTGTGAATACTCATGCACCACCAGGCACAGAATTTACAAGATAATATGGCCATCTGTTTTTGAAGTATACCTATCCTTCCTCCCTTTTCTTTTGTTTTTTTGTTAGTTTGTTTGGTTTTGGTTTTGTTTTGGTTGGTTGGTTTTTTTCTGTAGCAAACTTAATGAGATAGCAAGTACAACTTGCATGAGGCTTCGGGCAGGAATACAATAATAATGTACGCAATGGAATAAGAAAGAGAAAACTACGGATGGCTAGTGTTTTTCAAAGTTCTGCAAAGCTTTTTTCTTGGTGGTGAAAACACAAAATGAAGTAGATATGAGTGGACCTGGTGTATTGCTTCTCCATCTGCTCATACTGGTATCCTAGCAAGAAAAGGATACTTGCTTGCCTAGAATTTTCAAGAGGCAATTTAATAAATATGTGACAAAATGATACAGTCTTCATAATGATAATGCTTTGAGCAGATATGTTGTCCCAAGAATAATAATGTGGTGTAGATTTTGGAAAAATTTGAACTTATCATACCCCCCAGTCCATCCATTATAATGGGCCAAACTGATCTTTCAGCCAATGTTTGATGTAATGCTATAGTACTTAATTCCACTTAGACATCTCAGCTGAGCACAGACTGCTGTTAGAGAACTTGCACATATGGTATAAAATTTCCATGAAATTCTAAATAGCTTCTAGGATTTCATCACATTTTGCATACAGCTGAGCATGTGTTGAGGGTGAGCACAGAACTGGCATAGATAAAACCAACATGAGTTACTTCAGCCACTCACCTCACTGACTCAGGCCAGAGCTACTCTAAGGGCCTGGATTGGCTGCTGGGATGGCAAAAGGTGGTATTGCAAAGCTCTTTTGAGCTTACTGTTGCCAATAGACTGAGAAAAGAGAGAGAAAGACAAAGGGGAAGTTTGAGTTTTCCCACTAACTGCTTCCTGGAGCTGCACAGCAACCTACACCAAATTTCCCTGTCATGACTTAGAGGGTTTTTTGGTGTAGAAGTAAAGGATGGGAAGTACCTGGCTTTCTGTGTTTTGTAATTGCCATTCCTGAGATGGAGTTTCTGGCCCCTCTCGTGTGGACCTCAGTCACTAGGTGACCACCTTCTGCCTGTGTGGGAAAATTCAGTTCTAACTTTGGGAGATAAGAGGCTACAGATCTATAGTTATTGCCCTGTTATTCAGTGTTTTTAGGTGGAGTTTATAACTAAATGGTCTATCTATGTATAGAGCCAGTAGACAAAAGTTTGAATCCCAGTCTTTCTATGAAATGAATTATTCTATCAAATAATACTGTTAGCATTGGATAGATGACAAGAAAATGGCCTGTAAGGTTCCCATCTAGGGTCTGATCATTCAGTGGAAAACATGTTTTTACATTCACACTTAACAAACTGGAATAGTCCCAAGCGCAAGTTTTCAATTTTGAATCTTAGTGGTCTCTTACCCTGGACAAAAAAACAGTTTCTGGTTTCTATTGGAAATTTCTTAGTTTCTAAGGAATTTTCTGCAGTTTATTTCTAGCGTGACTTAGACCTTTGTAGTTTTATTTGCTTTTTAGTAACTACTGAACTTATATTATTTGTGCTGTTAATCTTTATCGGTAGATATTTTTGATAACAAAAGATGTGGGGGTTTGGTTTTGCCCAACCCTAAAATATAGAAGTACTAGGGGAGTGAAAGTAGTAAGTTTGATTTTTCCTCTGTTACAATTCACACAAAAACATTTTTGTACCTGCAGTTGAGTAACAAACTATCCCGGTTCACTTTGCATTGGAAGTGAGGAACTTCAGGTAAAATGTACTTCTTCTAAAGGCACACACAAAAACATACAAGAGAGAATAAGACCTTTGTCACTGTGTGTGTGACCGTTAATGTTTTGTGCTTCTATGTGAGGTATGGGAATTTTTTCATGCACAGTCTAGCACATGGTTCACTAAACTGTAAGTCAGGTGCAGGACTTGGTGCCTGTCTGACATTGGGTAAGATACTCCTTTATCCTCTGTGGCCATGTGGCTTTAGTGGATTATCGCCTGAAAAGTGCTGCAAAGTCAGAACTGATACTTTGTTTGTCTCAGTACAGTCTTACTATAATGGGAGTTTAATGCAAATATGGCAAAAACCTGGTTCCTTGAAATAAAGAATGAATTAATTAAAATTACTTTGAAATAGTACTTAAAATGATTTTACTTTTTTTTTTTTTAATTGAAAGCATCTGTTGTAACTGACATTTCTTATTAAAAAGAGAACTTGTATATGTTCTTCATTTCCTGGTACAATGGGAAATATGTCAAGAAAAGATTTGGCTGAGATTTCTTGAACTGATTTTTTTCTAACACATAGATATAAAATAGTTGTTAACAACAATAATACTAATACTCTAAACAAAAACAAGCTCAGTGAACTATTTCATTTTACCAGATTGAATTTACCACTTGGCTACTTTAACTTTAAAAACAGCCCCAAAAAACTTAAATGCAACAGTTTTCTCAAATGGTTTTACATATTCCCATCAGCTGTTAGCATAATTTTCTCATTCATGTGCGTAACACGAGTACTGTTAGATCTTTTTGTGCACAGGTGTGTCCAGGCAGTTCAATAAATTCCTGCTGTGATAAAAAAACATCAGCCTGTTTGGATTCTCATGAGGAGGCCACATGTACGGCAAGTGATTATGTAGTGTCAAGAAGTGTTCAGCCTAGAGCAGGTACCAAATTGCAGTGCTGTAGCTTGCTCTGTTTGTGACACTGGCATCTGTCTAGACCTACTGCAATGCAACATCCTTCATTATGCTGTCTAATGTAGTACAGTCCCATCTTTAACATCCCCACCAGCGTAATGGCTGTGCAGAGTTTAATTCTTGAGAGCTTTCCCTAAATGTGAACAAGAGACAAATGCGTGGTGAGTGGCTGTATATCTTTTAGTCATCTCCCTGTGGAAAGCAATCATTTGAGTTAGATTTAAAATTAGAGAAGTCACAGACTTGGGCACTTAGAGAGTTTCCCCTTTGCCCATGATGAAGAAGAATAATGAGTTTCAGTAGAAATTGTAAGAGCTAAAAATATTGCTTTGCGCAATGAAAATTGTGCTAATATGTATCACCTCCCCCTTCCACTGACACTTTCAATCAGCTTGTCAGCTTTCACTGGTAGATAATTTGATGAAAGCCTTGAAATGAGTAAGGCTTTTTACTCAGTTGTATACAACAAAAATACTGCTTGTGTCAGGACCAATTAATAATGCTGAGCATGTTTTCATACACGAAAACAGTGACTATAAATCTTTCTTTCCATGAAACACCACAATCCATAAGAATAATGTTAGCAAAAGGTACTAATGGCATACTTTGTGGCTGGTCTAAAGATGTTACTGTAGCCAGCTGATAAATTCAATGACAGCTGACAAATTTCTGCTATGTTAGGATGCCTGTAGACTCCTGACAATGTATTTTGAACCTTCATTTCTTGTGCTTACCTTTAACTGTCCTTAGAGTCTGCAAAACTATATATGGGGGGTTTCTCTTTTTAGCCTTCAAAAAAAGGGGGAGGCTGGCACTTCAGATGTTTGATATTTAGAAGCTTTATCTGTGTTCTCTTTTTTTTTTTCCTTGAGGCTATAAATGCCTAGGATTTTCATGACATTTACAATTGTAAAGTACATATTACTAAAAGACATAAGAAAAAATATCTGATAACAAGAACATGAAATGCATAGCAATGTTTCCTTATCATAATGACATCTCAATTGTAAAATAATTGTTGGTGAGGCAGTTATTATTGGACACCCACAGGATCTTCCTATCTTTTGCTCACTGAAAATGATATGCCAAGAGCTGAGGAGTGCAAATACAGAGTGCACTGCAACTACAGGATCCGAGCAGCTGAAAATTAAAGTAAATGAAAAAATAAGTTAGACACTTGACTATTTTGAGGAAAGTGTTTGTTGTTTTAGCTGCTTCCATTCTCTCCAATGTTCTTTCATTTTACATACTAGTATTTGCTCATAAGTTATAGAAAGCTTCTTTGTTGCTGTGTTAAATATTTTCACACCATTAACCAAATTTTTTGCCTTCAAAGATTTTTCAACCTACCTTTACCCCCCCATAATGTAGCCTACACCTTATATTTGCCAGGAAAATATCGCTCCTGTGAGCATATTTCCTGGTTTTAATTTTGTGATATCATTAACACATTAGACATACCTTAGGAACAAATAATTATTTCTTTGTTACTTTATAGTTCAGTGCCATAACTTTTGTTCTCTCTTCAGCTGCAGTCTATATGGAAAGCAAATTAAAAAGATGGATAGCATAAAGTTCATATTGGTCAATTCTGTTTTCTAGCTGTTTAGTATGGGCACAGGTTGTAAACCATTATTAATTCAGAAGATTTCTCATGATCTCTGAACTGTAATCAAAAGATTCATTAATAATACCTAGTACAATTCCACTCTATTTTTTTTTTTTTTTTCACTACCCCCTGATTAATGTGGATTACTTCTAGGCTTCCCTTTATGGATTAGCTCCATATTTTTCATGTTTGCACTCTCTTAATTTACTGGCTAAAAAACCTTCCTACTAACACATATATTCCTACATTTACTCTTTTCTCATGCATATTCAATATTTAAATTGGAAAAATTACACTAATGACATTTTTGCTTTTTCTAATATACAATCTTTATAAAAACTATAAAGGAAAAGACGTAGGGGTTTTGCCTTTTTTAATTAAAAAAAAAAAAACCCAAACACCAAAAACAGCCAACCAAACAAACTCCCAAAACCCCAAGCTTTAACTTTTTTCCTAGAGATCTTAACCACCCACAGAGAAATTAGATTTCCATAAAGATGTATTTTAAAAAATAAGTAAAACTAGAAAATATAGTCTATTCCACAAGTATTGCACAGATAATAAGTATAAATTCATGAGTGTGACAGTACACTCAATTTTTTTTATTTGCTTCCTTTACAAAAATTCTGGTTTGAGTCTTGAATGTTGTATTGGTGGCTGGGGTAGGGGCTTGATTAAATGCACTCTTAGATGTGTCATATTTCTAAGATAAAAGAGAAATAGATTAATAGGTTCACATATAAATGATGATATCTGAGGACTGTCAAGTGAAATTCTAAGATGTACAAGGCAATAATTCAGTTGCCCTACTAAGGTTGTCAGAAAAGACCATATCGATAGTTTTTCAGTGAATGCATTGTTTCCATCTTGTTTCTGCTTTCAGTCCCTGTTTCTGATGTGCTGACTTCGTAAAAGTCATTTCAGCATATCTCCATTTCCCCATCTCTACAATGGGTGATTAGTATATTAGATCTTGCCAACAAGGAGATTTGAGATCCAGTAGTAGAAACATACAACACAAGAACTTACTATTGTTTGTCTGTATCAAAGGAAAGTGTCTTGGAAGGAAAGCACTATCTATAAAACCCCTTTCTGATTTTTTTCACTGCAGTTGATCAGTCTGTGACTTCTTGTAAGTATTATTAAGAAGGAAATATATAGGAAGCCAGAATTTCATGCACAAGTGGCTGTGGTTCATAACCAGTACCATAGCTGAAGTTACTGTGTTGGGTTCAGAAAAGAGCCTGGGGGATGCTGGTGTGATGTACCCTTCCACTTTATGATTTTGAACATGACTTCTTCAAACAACTTTACAACTGCCCTTTACAGTAGTTTAATCAAGGTGATGTTCACCTGGATGGCTATAGGGATGTCACTGAAAATGAAATCAAAGGATTGTAACACATCTTCCCAATCCACAAGGCTTTGTACGCTGCAGTAGAAGGAAACCATCAGTAGCTTTGTCTTTTTTCTTCTTTTGTGTCCAGTTAGAATAAGATCATCTAAAGAGTGGTAAGAAGATAAAAATATATTTATCAGACCTAAATTTTGAAAGCTTTATAATGCATAAACTCTGGTAGCAGTTAGGATAAAAGCACAGCTGTGCTTTTCAAATGATACGCCTTATATCGAAGACTCATGGATAATTTGAAGAACTATGAAATTATAATAAGGAATGTATGGGTCAACACAAGGGTGACAGAAATTGAGTTGTGCCTTTTATATTTTTCTGTCTCCAACCTGCAGGATGTTCAGAAGTCCTCGGAATGTTGTAATCTTAATGGTTCTTGCTCTGTGGGAACTTAGTTATGATACATCACAATAAGGCTGAAGTAAATCAGCTGTGTGTTTAAATCCTTTAGATATTTGTATATAAATAGTTATTTACTCTCACCTTTAGAAAAAACAAACAAATGCCAAAATTACAAGATGGAACACCTTTGTCATGGGAGAGGAGAAAGACACACCACAGTGTGCCATGGATACATTTGATTTAGTAAGGGCACTAAAGGGATTTGTTGTGTACATGGACATGTATACTGTGAAGTGTGACCCATCCCTGCTGCTCTGATAAGAAGGCACCATTGAGCTCAGGAGAAGGCAACTCTGAACAGTGTCAGCATTGGGGTCTGGCCAGCAGCTTGGCACAAACACAACTGTTTTGCACCTCAGGTCCTCTGCATGCACGTAAAAATGTGTTGTTCCCCACCCCCTCCCCATCTCTATCATTCATTATAACTTACCTCTGTAATCACAAGGGTGTGTCAGGGGTGTTCATAGTGAGATTTCCACACAGGCTGCCAAACGAATCACAATGTTGTCATGATGCATCCTTGTAACAGGTTCAGGCACTGTTTTCCTGTTGATTGTCAATCAAGAGCACATGCTGAGGTTCATTGTACTCAGGTCCTCTTCTTATGTTCTTTTGAACAGGGTCCCAAAACCTGGCACCTCTTTGCTCTGTATTCCTAGTTAAGGCAAAGCCATAATAATGCCTTGAGATGTTTTAAACATCTGTGAGGAGATTTCCTGTGAATATTTTATAAGTATATTTAAGGCAAGACTGAGACAACGTAAGAAGCATGAAGAGCATTAGGAATAAAGTTTTTTGTGAATGAGTACTAAATTGAGAAACACTCAAATTTCAAAACTGATAATGCTGCACATAAAAACCACATCTTTAAAAAAATTCCTTTTGCCTGGAAATATGGCTGAAACTGATATATATAGATAGATATACACACACATATATACATGCTTTTTAAAAATTTTCCAGATGACACATAAGTACTGTTCAGAGCATTTAATAAACCTTTAGAATTAAGGAAATTAATCCTGAATTAAATTATTCTCAGTCTGTTATAAAAGCGTTAAAAGATTGTCAGGCTCCAGGAGAGACGATGTGTATTAGGGTGCTCTTTACATAGTGACACTCCCAGCCAGCCTTTGTGAATAGTATGTTGTCTGCATATCAATACTAGATCATTCAGAGCCGCACTGCTGTAAAAAAAAGCATTTATTATGCATCAAATATGTTCTGCAATACCAAAATGAGAAATCATGTCTTTGTATTCAAAACAATCAACACAACATACTCCAATGTTCTGACTTTTAGGTAAAATAAGCTGCTTCTTATAGTGGATACACCCATGTGCATGTGTCAGCTCTGGATAAGTCCTGTGATCTGATGTAGTTTATCATGTAATGCAGTCTGTATAAAGAATTAGTATGGACAGAATTAGAAAACATGGCACTATTTCAAAGACACTTTGTTTACAAATAAGTGTAGAATTAATATAAGTATGCATTTTCAGAGTAGTGAAATTGAACATGTATATTGCTTTAGCAATCTGTATATGTGTCATGCACTTCGGTTTGCATTTACAGTATGTTGCTTACAACAGAAGTATTATTTTATACTAATCCAGGTATAATAGCTTAGGTTAAGCTAAATTGTATTAAATTGTTAAGCTTTTAAGTCAGATACCTGAAAATATATTAAAGAGTACATCTAATTCTTTACATGTAATTTTACAAGTGCATTTGCTTCCATGTCCTCTGCAGGCGAGCTGTTAGCATGAGAAAGTTTGGTTTCAGAATAGTCATGTTTTGCATATAGACTGAAATAGCCTAATATCTTCACAATATTGTGTTAAATTTTTATGACCTATTTTCCTTCACCCTAAACCGTGTTTACCCTCCATTCTTCACATTTTATTTATGGTCATTTATTACATTTAATTACATCAGTTCTCAGTCATAATCTGATTATTAAATTAATTGTGAACCATTATGTAAAGATTTTGGTTGCTTTACCAATATTTATTTCATCTCCATATTAAGTTAGCTGTAAAAAGCTCATTTTACATTACAAAGCATTTGACCTTATTTATTTATTCACATAAACATAACATTTTAATGTAAAGAGATTTCAGTAACATCAGTGCCTTTAAATAATTTTAGGTTTGAAGATGCACTTGGCTATGCCTAATCTTACTTAGAGATAATTGTTTCTCCTAAGATCTTCCTTTTAAGACTAAAGACTCTAAGAAAAATAAATCTAGAACGTTTCCCAAGAACTCTTACAAACAACCTGTGTATTCGCCTTGACAAAAGCATGTGTTATATACCCATGGTGATTTGTTAAGTTTTCTGACCACAGTTATAAAGGAAATGGTGTCTTTATTGCAAATTTTTCATATCCTGAACATAAATCCTACCCTGATTTCTCTGGTATTTGTGTGGGTTTTTTTTCTTTAAACCATTAGCAAGTTACAGTGACTGATTATTGGTCAGTCAGAATAGATTCTCCCAGTAGTCAGTCTTTGACACATTACAAAAACAGGGGAAACAAGTGATCTGACTCTATGCCAAGCAGAAGATGTAAAATGTGGGATGCTGAGGTGGACATCAGTTCAATTCAGCTTGACTGTCATGAAACATAGAATTGTTTAGGTTGGAAGGGACCTTAAAGATCATCCAGTTCCAACCCCCCTGCCACGGGCAGGGACACCTTCCACTAGATCACTCAAAATTACCTGTGCCTTTCAAGATATAGGCATATCCACCTCCTTGTGTGTGTGTAAAAGCTATGGTTTTGGGGATAAAAATTTTTTTTATGTACAGTGAGCATTGGGACTTTTATAAACATAGAGTTTTCTCTCCGAATGACACACTACTGTTTCCAGAGTTATTTCACATAGTTAGATCAAGAATCTAGATTAAAACTATGTTTAACTCCTCCACAGGGATCACTGAATTTAAGACCTAAAATGTAGTGCCTTTCATGTGATTGCTGCCATCATTTCTCCACTCAAAGGTACAATCGTGGGATTCACAGGTGTCTGGAATATCTTCTGCCTCATTATGTCCTGTAACTGCATTGTGCAACTACAGTCATAGAGAAAATTCCTGAACCAGTGGGGTTTAGGTAAGAGAAAAAACATTTAGTAGGAAAAAATAAGAATACAAGTTTTAGTGGGAAAATCTTGCAAATTCAAACTCAAAATAAACAGAGTCATTTTGCAAGACTTGCAGATGACCTGTAAGGCCCTGATCTTGGAAACGATCTCACCACAGAAGTCCGAGGAGTTGGACAAAAGAGTTTTTGTGGATTCAAGGCTGGTCTGTGGGATTTTTACAGTATGTTGTGGTCGTGACACAGTTGCATATTTAGTGGGATTAGACTGAGCAGAACTGTGATTTACAATTTTCTGCAAACCACGGAAAGATGGGCATGCAAGAATTGCAGCATGTACCTGAGGGAATGCATTTGTTTGTATAGGTAGAGATGGTGAATGTTCAAGTAGAAGACCAAAATCATTGAGAGAAAAGAGAAAATTAGGCTAGAACTAGAGATATAATGAGGTGATTAATTAAAGATAAACTGTAACCCTGGTCTCTGCAGAAACTTGTTTGGTTGTTGCTTAGATGTTTGGTGTTTGTTTAAAAAAAAAAAAAAAAAATCATGACTTTGAAACAAGATACACTGTAAGAAGGAGCAAATTTCCCCCTTTTTCCAAATCCCTTTCTCATGTATTTTGGCTTCTTTAACACTGCCTGTAAAAATGTAAGGCTGGTGGAGGACAGGAAAGTGTAGAGAGGTACCTGCTGTTCTGCTGCTTGCTTTAGGTTCCAGCTGCAGCTGTCTAAAGTGTGAAACTTTGAAGATACAACTTAATTAACTGAAATGAAACAGTGCCTTTTTTTTTTTTTTCCTGTTACCTGTGCTGTTTCTTAAGCAAGTTCGACAGTTTACGGATACATGGCAACATGGTTCCTTTCCCCATAGAGCTGGCAGGGAATGTGTCAGAGCACACAAAATATCAGCAAAATTAGGATGGGAAAGGCAAAGAAAGAGTTCCAAGGAGAGATACGGTTTTGTTAGTTCCTCACTCTGTATCCTGGACATGACAATAACCTGATACTTGTCAAGATGGCTTTAAAGCATGCTGTTATCAAGAAAAAGGTACTACTCAGCTGGACCATCACACTAAAATAAAGTGGATTAGCCTTTACACACACAAACACACACACACACACACACACACCCTTGTGGATGTGGGTATCATTCTGCACAGAAATCCTCAGGTTCAACCAAAACGGACATTCATATCAATGGCAGAATTAGCTTTTCTGTTCTTCCTTCACTCCAGAAACGATCCTTTTCCTTATCGGTGGTGATGATAATGACCATGTTTAACACATTATTTATCTTCCATAAGAAAGTCATCTTTGTCTAATTAAAATCAAGCTTGTTTACGTGAGAGGATCCTTTAGCAATATATTTTTTTCAGGGCATTTTTGGGACATAACTCAGCTGATATTTATTTGCTCAACTGCAAATTATTTCTAATTTTTCTAGTTCTTTCAATACACATAGATGAGTGTCTATCAAAAGACTGGCATTCAATATGTAAACTGTGATGGATAAAGGAAAGGTGCTGCTACTAGAATTATAAACAACTCAACCTATGTTGCTTCTAAACATTTCAATTTACTGACAAAAATTATTATTGAAGCAAATCACAGTTTAAGCATTGGAAGATGATTTCATTTTATCCCCAGCAGTGAGCCTTTGATGGGGAAATATTAGACACTAAAACTATGATCTCTACACCTACATGTTCATCATGGCATCTGAGAGGTGTGTAGACTACTTTATGCAGGCAGCAGTGCTTGTTGTTTCAACACTGCATGCTGATGCAGTTTTAAGCGCTTGCTGTTAGACCCTATTTCAATCAACCTTCCAGTCCACTTCCTGAAGCAATACAATCTATAACAATAATATTAATTAATTATATTAGACATCTTGTCCCTGCATGTTTTCCACAAGTTCAGTCAATGCAGTGAAGGAAGATTTGCCTTCTAAACCAATTTAAAAGAGTCCAGGAAACAATGACGGCAAAAGTGAGAATGATGGTGTAAGACTATGGAATGTGGACTGCCTTGTAATTATCAGTTGGGTTTTTTTTCTGTCATGCATTCTTTGAGTATCCCTTTTTAGAGATGGACAAACAGTGGTGTCTGTTTCTCTACGGGAGTTCAGGTAGAAATTGGAAGAGTTTGCTGGATGTTAGGTTTGTATACCTTTCCTGTCTAAATGTGAGTAGTTCAGTCAAGTTCACAATGCTCCATATTCTTTAACCTGAAAAGGCAAGAGTTTCTTCTAAACTTAATGGAGCTTAGTGTTTTAGTTCTATGTAAGTTCTACATTTTAATGTAAATGATAGTCATCTAATACTTAACTACTATGGTAGCCTAACAATGCAAGTAGATAGATTGGGTAGATTTATTACTGAATGCTATCGAGATCTAGTAAGACGAGATTTTGAAATTATGACATCTTAGGACACTGCTGAGGTTCTTTGATGTAAATAGAATATTCTGAACACGTTCTAAGTTAAACTGTGTGGAAATATGATGGAACTGGAAGTGAATGCTGTCACTGACAAACACTGAAAAGGGAACATTGATAGCCTCAGATGTCAATTATTACAAATTATTACTTTTAATGTTACAGTATCTCTGAAATGAGCTAAATACAGAAATGAAACAAAGACTTCAAAATAAAATTCAGCTTTGCTGAATTATGTCTGCTTCTCAAGAACCTTTCTGATTAGAAAGGTTTAGAAACAGGGGGTCAGAAATGGAAAATTTGCTTCTATGAATGTCAGATTGAATTTCAATGTCCCAGAAATTAAATATCTTGTCTTTATTTTCTGTTACCCAGACCTGAGTGTTCTTACGTGACCCCCGCAAGATTTACAAATTTAGCTGACAAGTCATAAGCAGAGACCATGATTTAGTGCCCTGTGTAGCTGCAAAGCATCAGGGACATTCCTCAGAATGTCCATAAAATTTCTGCTATAGTCATCACCATGCATTGTGCAGAGCTAATCCATTTGCACAAGAATTGTAGAGCTCCTCAGTTAAGATTTAGTTCGTTTTCTATTTCAGTATGAAAAGATATTTTAATTCTGATTTAGTCAGAGAATACCTAGGAAGGGTGAGCACTCTTGAATGCAATTTTCATTGATCTCTCTCCACTGAGATGCTTGTGGCTTTTCTGTATTCTAAAGAATCAATTTATGGGTTGCTCTATGCATATCAACAGAGATCACATTTTGCACTGTGAACATATAACTAAGAGACATTCCGCATAGAAAACAGGTTTCTGTCTAAAGAATTTTCAGGTTTGTATGTAATTATATCTAAGGCTTAAACTAAGTGGACTCTGTAATTTTGCTTAGGATATCTAGAAATAAAAAGACTTAAAGACTGACATTTGGGTCGATTTTGACAACTAAATGTAGGTATTTCTGACTGGAACGGTTGACTGAGTATTGTCAATGAATCGTTGAGAGCTATTCAGCTGACCAGGAGCTCAATTCAGTTGACTGAACAGAACTCTACCGAAACACCAGATTATTCTATGCATACTAGAAGCCCTAGATTATCCTATAGATACTGGAGGGTTACAAGATAATGTTCAAGTATCCTCACCAAGCAGGGTATCTCATGGAATCTGAAATGATACCAAATACCCGTGTTAAGGCAGCTAAGTCTGCACTACAAAACTCCATTGATTATAGCGGGAATTTAGTATGTCTTTATATATTTATCAAAACACTTCATTTAGACACTTTCATCTGGAACTGAATCCCATCCCTAATACATACTTGTCTCTTGTGAAAATACTCTTCAAGCTTGTGAAATATCTGTCAAAACAACTTTTTTGTAGGGAACTCAAAGGTGTGACCACAGCTTGTGTAGGTACAGAGGGCCAAGATGTAAAATGACTTGCTGTGATGCAGATATTAAAGTAGCTTTACCAGTAGAGAGCTGAGCACTGTGAAACCTGCCAAGGAACCTGAGCAATTAGCCCATACTGGCCACTGCTCTTCCAACATTTGTACCGCTAACATAACTCTTTTGGTAACAATGCAGTTCCACTGTACTAGGTGCAAGCAACAACTTCTGCACCTTGCTGTTGTCATAGACTCTAAAATCAGTGTTATGAATCCATTGATGCACCATCTCAGGTACTACACCTTGAATTTAATTGTATTAGCAGCTGAGTAGCTTGAGAAATATGAAGTTGTCTTACTCTTGATCGTCATAAAACACACTCTTAACTGCAGTGTGGAAGGGTTATAACTAGTCAAGTATTGTGGAAACTAGGCCACCATGTACTCAGTGAACACAGGTAGCTCACTCAGTTATGACTGCAATTTCTTTTAAGATGTTATGCTTACAATGAATGCCAAGCATGCCCTACCTACGCCTGCTGATGGAAATGGCAACCGTGCAGAGAGGATTCTAAGCTCTTTTTTCTGTTCTATCTTTACATGAGAAAATGTAAGGAGACAGAGGTCACCTCAAGGTTCCAGTAGACACTGTTGTTTTAAAGAATGTTTCACCACATTCCTTAGTAGTAAGCCAAGAGTGGAACTTTCATCAACAGCAGTGCCTTAAAGAACCATAGCAACTAGAGGACAAGCAGCAGCTCTTACAGAAATATCAAGAGATATCAGATATTCTCATCTGATAAGTTAACAAAGAATTATTAGTTTCATGCTATCTACACTTTTAAAAATTGTATGCAGGGAATCTTTTAAAATCACATATATATTTAGTGAATTTTGTGTGAATTTTGGAGGCAAGGAGTAGAAATAAACTGGAAAGTGTGATTTTAGTTACTTAATTATGCAATTTACATCTATAATTGTATTAAAACTTGCTATGGATGTGGAAGAAGACTTTTCAATCTCATTTGTCCTAAGATAGGGCTTGCACCACTCAGACCACTGGCAATGGGTAAAAAGGCGTCACAGCCTTGTGAGCCTCTCCACATCCAGTTGATCTTCTCTTTCTGTTTTGGCCAGATGCAGCCTCCTTGAATTCAAAGTTAGACAGCATCCTTTGGAACAGTTCCTCACCTTTTTGTGCACATGTTTACTTTAGTGTTCCTTGAGCATTTTGTTTTGTTTATTTCCATTTGTTTAAGTGTGCTTTTTTTTTTTTTTTTTTTTTGCTGCATTGCTCAGCTCACCTCAAGAGAACACGAGTACTTAGTTTACAAGAAATTGAACACCAAAAGTTAACCTCTTTTTGCATAAGTTAAAAACACTAGAGAGTCACCATTGTAATATAAGCTAGAAAAGTCTAGCCCTACTAATAGTTCTATGTCTTTTCTGTTGCTTTAACTCAACACACCAAAAAAAACAGATATTGTGAAAAACTTAATAGCTTCAAAGAGGTAGAGCACTACCTGAATAGGTACATCGTTATTAAATCTCGTAACAACTGTATGAAGTATATCAAAAGCTCTAGATGGAAAACTCTTCCCTTGTAATGGGACAAATGTTGGCTGAATTAACAAATTGATTCTGTAAGTAGTGGGCAAAGGAATTACAAGGTATACTGATTGATGGAAGTCTTACTGCCATTAACAAATAATAAGTAAAGTTGCACATCCACTTTTTTTTTTGTATATTCTTACATTTTTCTTCTATGCACTGTAATATTTTAACTGATGTCATTTAAATGTGATGTTTTCAAATTACAGGATGCAGTAGCTGTTGTATATTTTGTTTTGTTTTCTGCTAAGTCCTCCAATGCCATTTTCATTGACACTTGGTGCAACCTATGAAGTGACAGAATTATTACCTAATGCTTGTCACCTTCTTAAGCTCAAGTATTATATTGGACTTAATACATGTATAAGAAACTTCTGAATAGTGATTCACATCATTAAATGCCTCTCAAATTGCTATAAAAGGCTTGCCTGCTCATCTCCTTTTGAAGCAGAAAGTGTTCACTGGAATCATAGATTTTCTGTGATCTACAATGACAGGTTTATAGGTGCTAAGCATCAAAATGCTTTTCCTAGTTCTGCATTACAGGTATGCTCATTTTAAGACCACTAAAACCAGTTAAATTGCTGAAGCTCTCATATGTGAAACAGTATTACAGCTCAGTGATATTATGTTAAATGAGGAACCAAAGGTAGCATAAACTCCAGGGAGACAATAAAAACTAAGTGTATTATTTGGAATTTGTCCATACAAACTAATTCTGCATCTCCCTTTGCAGTCTCATCAATAGCAGTGTTCTTGTAAACAGCCATAAGGAATTCCCATGAAATCACAATCTATATATACCCATTAATGGAAAACACTTTACACTGATTGTTTGAAGTAAGAGTATGAAATAGAACAGAAAAGTCTTAGTTGCAACTGTCATGATTTCAGCCCAGATGGCAACTAAGCACCATGCAGCCACTCGCTCACTCCTCCCGCTGGTGGGATGGAGAGGAGATACTGTAACAAAAGGCTCACGGGTTGACACAAGGACAGGGAAGTATCATTCACCTGTTACAGTCACTGACGAGGAAGAAATCAGTTTAATTACCAATCAAATTGGAGTAGGATGAGTGATAAAACCAGATCTTATAAACCATCCCCCATCCATCCCTTCTTCCCAGGCTCAGCTTTGCTCCTGATTTCTCTGCCTCCTCCCCCTGCAGCAGCGAAGGAGGATAAGGAATGTGGGTTGCAGCTCAAACTCCATCCCTGCTGCCACCTGGGGTCCCATCCACAGTGGAGTCTTTAGGAATAGACTGCTCTGGTGCAGGCTGACCACAGTGTCACAGCCTCCTTCAGGCACATTCTGTTGCTCTGGCATGGGGCCCTTCCCTGGCTGCAGGAGGGTCTCTACTCTCCATGACCCTCCACAGCTGCAGAGGCACAGTGCACCTTCTCACCAGAGGCCACAGGCAAACCTCTGCTCTGGCTCACCTCCTCCCCTCTGGCAGCACAAGGATGTGGACTCCTCATGCTCTTCCCCTGCAACAGTAAGGTGTTCTTCTCGTGGGAGACAGTCCCCCACAAACTTGTCTGACACGAGTCATTTACACAGGCTACAGTTTTCTTCACTAGCTGCTCTGGTTTGGGTCCCTTCCATGGACATGACATCCTTCAGGAGTGGACTGCTCCAGCATGGATTGACCACAAAGTCATGGGCTCTTCAGGCACAGCCACTTGTTCTGATGTGGGGTCCTCCCTGGGCTGCAGGATGGTCTCTGCTCCCCCATGACCCTCTATGGCTGCAGGGGCACAGCCTGTCCTCTCACCACAGGCTGCAGAGAAAACTCTGCTCCAGCCCACCTCTTCCCACCTTTCCTCACTGGCCTGGGTGTCTGACTGATTATCTCTTGCACAACCTGCTTCTCTCTCTTCTGAAGGTTTTCTTGGTTTCTCCCCTCTTAAATATGTTAATCACAGAGGTGCTAATTGGCTCAGCTGTGGCCAGAGGAGGGTCTGACTGAAGCCAGGGAAACTTCTAGCAGCTTCTCACAGGAGCCACCCCTGTTGCTTCCCCCCCACTACCAAAACTCCTACTGCACAATCCCAATACAGCAGCATGTCCACCAGTTTACTGTTCATGCACTAATGAAATGTGGGGTGTATGGGTATGTGTCAGAATAACTAGGAACACTTAGATTCTTCACTTACATTTTTATGTCTTGCTTTATTTCATACTATTCTCCACAGATTGTTAAATCAAATGGAGTTACCTTAGATTTACTCATCCACTGTAGTCACACGGAAGAAAAAGATAATAAAACATTCTGTTGTTTATTCTGCAGTGTACACCTCTGTGTCTGGTTTTAATCCCTTTGAAGCATATTTAGTCTTGCAAGTTACTTAGTTTTCTCTTAGTACCTAAGAGAAAAAAAAGTGTTATTTAAACTCTTGCCATTTATCATTAGATAGCTTGTCCACAGGATGGGAACATTAACCTGCTGAGGCAGTTCTTTTAAAGAAAGTCTGTATAGCTGTAGGCTGTAAATGAATTCTCCTCTTTTTCAGATTGTGGTGCCATATTCTCATTCCTTTTTAAAGACCTTTCTTGACATTAGCAGTAATCTGAAGCCTTAGACAGTAGCTTAAAGGTGAAAATTGAAAGGGAAGGTTGTGAGAGGACAGATGGATTTATACAAACAAAAGATAGGCTTTACCTAGAGGTACCAGAGTGCCATGGTACCTTTATCATTCTTATGGGCTCTGACTAATTAGCTCTTTTCTGTGATAAAACAGGTGGAAGACTTTATGATAGACACAGGGTCTGACTAGGCTACACTTGATTACAGAAGTGAACCTCCACCAGAAAAAAAAAAGTTTTCACTACAAATCTTTTTTTTTTTCCCTTTTATATGTTGAGCTTGCATTGCACTGATGATGACAACTCAGTCTGGAGGGAGTTAAGTTCTCTTTAAAGGGAATCCCTCCGTGTGTTCAGTGAAGTTCATACCTATAATGTAAGCACTGTTATATTATACATTACAAAGCAGATAGCAGAGTTGAAGTTAATATATAATGAAATGATCTACTGCTGCTTCAGGACAGAGGATATTTTACCAGCACATTAACTGTTTCATCTGGAACATAGGACGCAATGGAGCATCTATGCAGAAAGCAGTTATTCCAAGTTAATATATTTTTTGCTGAGACCAAATTTTTTATTTCTCCAAAACTCTGAAATAGTTCACCTCACAGGAAAGGCTATATCTATGCTGATGGTAGAGTGCTAGGTCAGGAAAAAGGCTCAGGTCACAGTCCCCTTGACTCAGCTGTTTAAGGGCATGCTGCTACTGACTATAGATGTTGCCTGCGCAGCCTAGGTTAACATTGTTCACAGATCCCATTAATTTTTGTAGCAGGTAGCCTTAGGGCTTTTTCATATCAGGGAGGTCAGGGGCTACACAAATGTGTCATATAGGCCAGGCAAAAAGTATTCCAACCATTTATACTTCAGGTGGGTTCATGCCTTTGTTTGAGCTTAATAGTGATGCAGGTCTTGTTTACAGTTTCCTGCAGATCTCAAAGTCTGGACCTAGTGATGATCTTTGGTTTTCACAGCACCTAAACTAGAGAGGTTTGGACTTGGTCATATTCTATATACTGATGCCTGAAATATGCTGTGAAAACAAACACAACCTTTTACACTGCTGTTAAGAGATACTGTTCTGAAAAAGTGTCCCCAGCAGCAGTGGATCAAAGCTAGCCATTTCTTGAATAAGCAAATACAGGTGCTCCAAGAAACCTTCAAAACCATATTGAAAGCTGGACAGAGTATCTGCTCAGCAGATTCACCTGATAGCTGCTAGTTTGCCAGTGTAGGTAGAGACAAATAAATAAATAAATATACCATCAGCAGTCTAAATAGAAATTCCAACTCTTAATCACAAGACACACAGACAGAACACGCACAGCAGGCAAACCAACCTGCCAATGTGTATCTGCTCCCTCTTTGTGTTATAGGCAAATCTCTACAGATTGCAGTAGGTATTTATTTTTCTCCAGAAATCTGATCCTGGTTGCCAAGCAACTACAGCAGCTTTGTTACATGTGTTTGATATGAAATACTACTGAATTTTTGTCTTGCCTTAAAATTAATTCTGAGAAACTTTATCCTCTTAAATTTAGTTGTTCTTTATTATACTTCTCCTCAGCAGTAGAGATTATCCGTACTGAAAAAACTATGTGAATTGTAACCAAAATATTCCAGAGGCAACCTTTGCTAAAAAAAGTCTTAAGAGCATCAGAAGACATAAATGACAACAGGTTTGTATGACAAAGTTTAATTTTGTTAAAGTATTATGTATACAAATTCTTTAAGACACCATCTTTCTGTCAGGAACTAAGCAATAGATGAGGATAGAGAAAAATTCTATAAAATCAGTTTGATATGTACCCTTCCTCTTTATGGGATGCAAAATATGTAGTGTCAATACTAAATGGTTATAAAAGGCTATTATTTTTTATAGTATAGAAGTAGATCTGTTAACACACAAAATAATAAGAGTGTGATTAGTCAGAATGTGTTTTGCTATAGATTAGGTTTCTACTAGCAATCATATCTGAGATCAAAACACAGCTAGTTTGGGACTCTCCATGCCGAAATCTCTGAGCTTCTTTTGTGACAGATTTGGCCCAGCAGTAAGACATTTTGCAACACTAAATCTAGAATAGTCAAAATATGTAATAGGCAGTTTCTTGAGTTTTCTGCTAGTTTGGAATTAACCTTAAAATAACCTTTTTCCTTACTAATATATAGATGAATCTGAACATGTGCTGGAATTCCTTCAAGTAGAGACTGAAAGATTTAAACAATAGAGGTGGCATTTGATTTACTTTGAATTCAAGTTGCCCTATAGTGGAAATACTAACAAATCTGGCTTCACAGTAAGAACGGAGACTAGTTCTCATTGCAGCATTTCAGGTAGATAAAAATGGAAAATTATTTTCTTTCTTGACATGAATGTGTCTTAAAACTTCATGGTTAATCAGCACATTAAAACATATCAAATATCATCGTAACTAAATAGAATAGTAACTAAAAATACATCTGCTATTGGTTTTGATCTTTTTTTTGTTACCTTGGCTTTACTAGCAATTTTAAAATTTATGTATTTAATAGAGTGCTGGTTCTAGACATACTCCATTTGATTCTGATGACTGAAAAGTAAATAGTCTCTCAAGAGTTTGAAAAAATGGTTGTGTTAATTTCCTAAAATCTTAAGGACTTGCTCAAAAAAGAAGAAAGTGTAAGGAACGTTCTTGTAACTTATTATTTTTCATAGAATATGAGAAGTTTTCCCTTTTATTCTGGTTCAGTAATGTCAGATATTATTACTTTGTGGGTTAACATAGAAATTAGGACCAAAAACAGCACAGTGATCAGTAAAATCCTGATGTGATCATCTTTTATGTAGAACAGAATAAAACAGGACTTTTCCTAATGAAAATGTAAATAATCAATTTAGTGCTTCAGATGAATATAATAAACAATATAAATAATATAAATAAAGAGCAGAAAAGAAGGGGCTGGGGGATTCTGTGTAATAAAATCAGTAGGAATGTACTGAGTGAATATGAAACAAATTATATATTGCATTCTCTAATTCAACATCCACAAAAACAGTAGTACAAGCTACTGCTTTGTTTTATCTGGAAAACCATGGTGTTTAATTTTTAAGTTCATTGGCTTCAGAGTCTTCCCATACTCCTTGAACTTGAAGCTTCCTTCTCTGAGAAGTTAGGGGACTTGGGAGAACCGTGAGGGAAGACAAAGGTAACAATTTCATTTGGTTAATAGAGCTTCTGTTACTTCTGCACAAGTGAGTAGATACTCCTCAGAACCTTGAAGGTATAGAGTTTTTTTAACAACTGGCAATTTCAGTGCTGATGTTGCTCCATCCTGATCCTTTTCTTTTTCTTCCCTGCTTTCAAGGACATATAAAGTAACTTTTAATCACATGAAAAAAAGTCAGCTTGGCTGCTTTAATTTGCCATACTGTTTGTCTTACACTTGATTATTAGTAGTCCACAGTTTGTCCTTAGTAAGACTTCAGACACTGAAGATGATAGGCTTCATCATGCCTAGCCTTGGAGATTTTTAGTGATAGCCATACGGGAGCTAGGTAACTAGTACAGCCCAGTAAATAAAATGTCTGCCCTCAGTAGGCAGATAGCCTTTCTGTGCATTGACCCGGCAGTGCAGGAGCTCAACATCTCCGTGGCCTGAGCTGTGTGTTGCTGATTTAGCCCCTGCAACAGGGTCAGTGACTGCTGCCTCCCTGCACCAGTTCAGCTCTGGGGATGGCCCAACTGGGAAGGGAATGACACAGACACCCCTAACAGTCACTGTTCAGGGGATGGGGGACACTGCCAGACTGAAGTGGCAGCCTGGGAGAAGGAAACAAGCTGTAACAGGGAAACATATTGTCATAGTTTAGCCTCAGCCATCACCTAAGCACCACACAGCTGCTCACTCACCTCTGATCTCCCCAAGTGGGATGGGCAGGAGAATAGGAGGAAAAGACAAGAAAACTTGTGAGTTGAGATATGAACAATTTAATAATTGAAAATAAACGGTATAAAACAATTCTAGTAATAATACCAACAATACAAAAAATAGTAACAGTACTAATAATACTAACATTACTACTAATAATGTATATTGAATATAATGGAAAAGAAAACAAAATATACAACCACTCACCACCTGCAGACCAATGCCCAGCCGGTTCCCAAGCAGTGAGAGCCAGACTGGGAGAGATTGTAAGCCAGACTCACGACAGCCCGACCCTCAGCCCACTCCACCCAACTTATGTACTAAGCATGAAATTTTATGGCATGAAATATCCCTTTGGTCAGTTTGGATCAGCTGTCCTGGCTGTGTCCCCTCACAGTTTCTTGTGAAGTATGTTACCAATGTTCTATCTTCTCAGCACAACCGAAACACAGCCTCATAAGCAGCTACTGTGAGGAAAATTAACTCTCCCAACTAAAATCATCACATGTATAAAAAGAGCCAAAGCAGAGCCCAGGCCTGAGGAGAAAGAAATGGACCACTTTTTATGGTGAAGACCTGAGGATGCAGACAGCTCACAGTGAGCCCCCCCTACAACATCTCATCCCCTTCACTCCTGAGAAAAACTGAAGAATCCACCTCAGGACCCAGCAGAACACAGGAAAAATAAGCATAACAGCTAAGAAAAGGGGTAAATAGTAGGAAGACTGTGTTGTATAACAATTTTAATGACATTCATTAATGAGGACTTTCTGTATTATTTAGATAGTGTGTGCTACGAGACCTTTAAGACACTGATTTCTGGCACTATATAAATGGTGTTTCCTCTTTTGCCTGTGGAAGGATTTGGAGTCTGACACTAGACTGCCTTTATGCAGAGAAATAGATGCTTTTAGTGTGTGATTCATCTCAAAGAATGCATCTAAAATTATTCAGATAAATCATGTTATAGAAGTTCCTCTCTCTCCATCCACCATAAAGCAAATCTGAACCATCCTGTGTCTCCCTGCTCTCAGATAAGTGCAGTCATCTAAGGCTACAAAATCTATACTTTCCTCCTCACTTCTGTTTTTCATGAATTTTGGCACTCTGAAGGACAAAATGCCCTCTGGGCTAGCTTTCTATCTAGTGGCTAGGACATTGGCTAATACATAGAAGATACGGATATTGAGTCCTAGAGATAGGAAAAAGTCAACCTGGGTCTCCCACTGACTGAATGGTATAATAATTGCTTTGTAGCATAAAGGATGAACAGTGGCACTACCATCACCTCTGTGGCACTGCTGTAAAGGAAAATAATGATTCCTGTTTAGTTCTTTGAAAGTGCAATTGTACATGTCAATGCACAGGAGAAAATTCTGGCCTTCAGCTTCCAGGCAGTTGGATCTGCATGTGATCCTTAATCAGACACCTGGCAGCTGAGGAGGGGTCAGAGTCCCAGCCACTCTCTTCCCTGGTTTCTATTATCTAACATTAGATAGGCTCCTGCTTCGTATACAGGTTTTGGGATTATTGTTCAAAAATGCTTAATTTCCCAACTGCTGCACAGCTCTTGATCCCATTTTAGGGGAACAGAAAGCCACAGTATAGGGATTTGACTGCCATCATTCTAGTAGAGATGATGTTCAATCAGTAATTCTCTGAATTATGTAAAAAAGAAAAAAAAAAAAAAGCAGAAGCAAAACATTCATTGCTTAGCAAACTGAATTTTTAGATAGCTATTGTTACATTTGTTTCAATTATTTCAAGCCCGGTATATCTGACTATAACATTTTTAGACTAAGAGGTTTAACTCATTATAGTTATCTTTTTTTCGTCCTGCTTTTCTAGGCATAATGGAACTGATATACAACACCATATTTGCATAATCTTTCCTGGACTTAATTTGCAAATATCTCCTATTTTTTTTCTTACAAATGTTTTTTCAGCCCCCATCCCAAAATGATTCATACTTTAGACTACACAGAATTTCTTAGTGTTAAAAGATGACCTAAATTCCATTCTTCTCTGTATCTGTGGTACAATTGATGTCATACAGTCAAAATCTTGTTACAAGGCACAAGTCCTCTGAGGTTTCTAGTCAGGGGACAGCCTTGTTCACTAGACTACAGCTAGAATTCTTAGACATCTCCCTCCTCTGTCCCAGTGGATTCTGCATTCATTTCTGCAGAATGCTATTATTAAGACATGAATGTGATCCGTAATGCTCCTAAAGGAATATGAGAGCTGTAGGTTTATCATCATCAGGCAGAAGGGGTTTCTAATATATATGTCACCTCCTTGGTATTAATGTGTGTGTATGTGCGAATTGTCGTCAAGTATTAAATATGCCTACTGTCCATATAAGTGAAGAAAATGTCTCATTTCTTCAGGGGGCTTAACACTATGCTCTTTATGGAGGGAGACGACTGCTTTGTACTTTAAATAAGGGAGCAGGTTTTAAGATTTTAAAGCTGTGCACAACGTTCCACGTCCTTACTGGTTTAATGCTCTTTTAATTAATTTTCTATACTGTAAGAAGATGATTCTCATTAGACATTGACAACACCAAATTTTAAACAGCAAGCCATTTCTACTTCTGTCTTTAGAAAGTTGATAAAAACTCTAGCTATGGAGTAGCTTCATAATTAAGCTGAAGAAAACATAAGCCAAGGAGTTTTCTTATTCTTCCAGATGTAGATATTAATACTTACAATTGGTGATTTTGGGATCTTACTTTAATGTAAAACCTTGAATTTGAACATTTGAAAGATGTAAGTTGAATTTCTGATGTTTTGCATCAACTACCATCAGATGATTTAAATGTAATCAGTTGCAAAATAATAATTTGGAGGTAGGCTGAAAAAAACACTGTCTAGATCATAGAATCATAAAAGGGTTTGAGTTTGAAGGGACCCTAAAGATCATCTAGTTCCAACCCCCATGCCATGGGCAGGGACACCCTCCACTAGACCAGGTTGCTCAAAGCCTCAATCTGCCTGTCCTTGAACACTTCCAGGGATGGGGCATCCACAACTTCTCTGGGCAACCTGTTCCAGTGACTCACCACACCCTCTTTGTGAAAAATTTCTTCCTGATATCTAATCTAAATCTCCCTGCTTTCATTTTAAACCCGTTACCCCTTGTCCTGTCATTACATGCCCTTCTAAACAGTCCCCCCCCAGCTTCCTTGTAGGCCCCTTCAGGTACTGGAAGGTGCTATAAGGTCTCCCCGAAGCCTTCTTTTCTCCAGGCTGTACAAGCCCAACTCTCTCAACCTTTCTTCATAGGAGAGGTGCTCCAGCCCTCTGAGCATCTTCGTGGCCTCCTCTGGACTCACTCCAACCAGTAAACATCCTCCTTATACTGAGGGTTCCACAGCTGGATGCAGTACTGCATGTGGGGTCTTACAAGAGCAGAGTAGAGGGGGATAATGCCCTCCCTGAACCTGCTGGTCATGCTTCTCTGGAAACAGCCCAGGATACAGTTGGATTTCTGAGCTGCAAGCGCAAACTTCTGGCTCATGTTCAGCTTCTCATCCACCAGTACCCCCAAGTCCTTCTCCTCAGGGCTGCTCTCGATCCATTCTCCACCCAGCCTGTACTTGTGCTTGGGATTGCCCCAGCCCAGGTGCAGGACCTTGCACGTGGCCTTGTTGAACTCCATGAGGTTGGCAGTGGACCACCTCTCCAGCCTGTCAAGTTCCCTCTGGATGGCATCCCTTCCCTGTAGCATGACACACAGCTTTGTGTCGGTGCACTTTATCCCACCATTCATGCCGCTGACAAAGATGTTGCCAACAAAGATCTTCTATTTGTCCTTAATGATGGGATAGTCTTTCTCCTTTCCCTTTTTTTTTTTTTTTTAGCATTTCCCCAACATTTATTTATAACATTAAATAGGAAGAAATTAACTGATAAGCATAGTCATTATTTGCTATCCTGAATTTTTACTTAACTTAACCAAACTGAAATTTCTCATCATGTGAAGAGAAAGAAGCAAACCAGTCAGAAAAGACACACTGGATGGCATCCACAACAGTTATAATCAGTACTTTCATTATTTCTCTAACATTGGAAAGACCATTCTAAGTGATACAAACATTGTGTACTGCATTAGACTCTAAATCCCAACATGCTGAGCTAACACTAGTTGTCAGGACGAAGCCTTTGTATTCCATGATCTTTCTTGTTTCCATTAATTACTGTTCCCCTAAAAGGGTGCACAGCATGTGCTACTGTTATGAAATATGCTGCATCTGTTTTGTTACTTTTTAATTATTAACAATTGCAAACTATAGATCTTAAATCCTATAGTGTTTCTCCTTAACCAAATGATTTTTAGATTAATGTTTTTGGTGAAAATCAAATCTATCATACAAATATTATAGCAGACAGCTGTTCTTCGGTTTTATATTTTTTATAACTGAAAATACTTGTTTCAGATTGCTTGCATTTCATGCCTAATATTTTTAATACATCAAACTGGGGATTTGGAAAGAATTTTAAAGAGAGTTGTGTAAATTAATTGTCATCATACCCAAGATTATAATTGTTTTTTTCAAATTGCATTTGGTGGAAATACATCTTTTTCCATCCTTATCTATATCTACTGAAAATTCCTGTCTAACTTTCTCAAGAAATAAAATACAATATGCTCTATCTCACAAATAGTGAACTATTTTTGCAGATTATTTCCTCTTTATTTTGGTCAAAACACAATCCAATGTTTGACAAGAATTCCTCAGTGACTGCTGCTGTGTGGTATTTAAGAATAAGTCAGTATTTGTAGATTGTTTTTCCTTAGTAATCTTTACTTGGAGGCATTGAGGACAACATTGTTTTTCTTAAATGATATTTTATATAGGACAGGTAAACACTGGTCTTACCAGAGGTGAATATTAGATTTCTATGAGGCTTAACAAGTGCATTAAAATGGAATTGCTTGGCATATTGCCAGATTGGCTAGAAAATAGAATAACAGAACAATAACTATGAATTCTGCATGGGCTTGCCTGGAAAATGAGACTGTTTCCAGGTGCTACACAAATAATAATTTGGTACCTGAGTCCTTCCTTGAATGCATCAGATATTTCTGTCTTGATTGTTTACATTCTATTAAGATTGGAAATACAAGAAGCAGGTAAGATGCTGTTTTAAATTCATGCTATTTACAAAGACCTTTTTATTAGAAGACAAATGTACAGACTGTTTTTAAATATTAGTGGTGTGCGTAAGATGTAGAAAATACACTGGGTGTACTCCTGCATAACATAATTTCAGCAATATAAATAATCATAGTCAGAAAATTATGTCAAGGTTACTAAGCATAAATATAAAGTTGATACAGTGACTTTTCCATAAACAGCTCATAGATACCAATTTTTTATCTTAAAGGGGGTAGATGTATTAGGAAATACGTGACCTGGAACTATAGACATCTGGTTCATTCAAACTGGTAACAGTAAAGCAGACAACAGTTGCAGTGATCCTGCAACTATAAATCTCTGCTACAGAGATTTATAAAACCAAACAGAACTCCTGATGTCTTCTTGGGCAATACAATTTCCATATAGACATTAATAATTGCCCAAGTGACTACTATAAGATGATGATCTAGGATCTTTCAGTAGTGGAAAAAGAAGGATTTGCAGAGTTTTCTTTCTGTTCTCTTAGAATGTTGTCTTGGGATGGGGTGAACTTCCCACCGGGTGTTCCTCTCCATTGACTGAGCAGGAAGACAATGAGATATAGAGTGCTTTCCAGTATTTGTATGGATAAATTAGTGTGGTGGTTTAACTCCGGCTAGCAAAATACCATGAAGCCGCTCTCACAAATCCCCCTCCCCTCCTCCAGTGGAGGGGAAGAATCGGAGGAAAAAGAAATAAGGAAGCTCGTAAAATTGAGATAAGAACTATTTACTAGTTAAATCTAAATCAATATATACTGGTACTACTAATAATAAATAATTAAAATAGTAGAAAATGAAACATATAGTACAATATATACAATATGATACAATTTCCCACCATCCACTGACCAATGCACACCCAGATGTTGAGGGATGAAAATCAGACCCTGAGAGCCTGAGAACCACAGCCCAGGGCGATCACAGCCCAAGAGCCACAGCCGAAGGCTGGAGCCCGGGAGCCTACGCAGCAGATTCCGAGCAAACCTTATCACTGATAACACGGCGAGAAAACTCAAAACAACCCACCATCTCCCACACGAAGGAGCCAGCACAGGAGTTGGCAAAGCAGCTAACGCAGGAGGGTTAGCAAGTGCCCGGAGAGATGAGCAGGGAGTAAAGGAGAGAGAGAAGGGAAGAGTAATGGCTACCGGACCCTCTTCCCCACCCAAAGAGACCGGAACATGATGTACTATGGAATGAAATACTTCCTTGGTTAGTCTGGGTCAGCTACAATATCCGAAGCTGACAAAAGACCTTGAGTTCAGTACAGGCCATCCCCAGCACCAGCTGAGGCCTTATCAATGTTTTCACTTACTGTCCAGCAACATAGTTCCCTGGCAACCAGAGTAAAGGGAGTTAACCCTTTCCTGACTGAACCCTGACTGAACCCAGCACAATTAGATAACCCAGCCATGGACCAAGTGATCCTTTTAATTGATACTAATTCTGAGCCTATCCTGTACTTCAGAATGTGTCTTAAACCTAAATATCTGTATTTTTGAGCTAAATAAACTTTCATGCCCATGGGGAATTTGTTGATAAGCTAGTAAGAGAAATAAATTATTTTATTGACGTTATGGAGGAGCTCAGTAAATTTGCCTTCTAAGTGAACTGCCAGATTGAATTATCAGAGCATTATCTCTATCTACAGTGACTCCTCAGTAGAGGAAAACTTGGGGTTATTGTGACACATGAAGTGCAATGATTTGTACAGCTAAACACTGTATAAAACTGACATCATTTCTGTATCAACTAATGAAGTGCAGAGATTTGTGTGGTCAAGACCCGTACACTAGAATAGGGCAAGAGAATGACTGATAAATACAGTCATTAACAAACAGTATTGCTGTACCTCAGCAAAAGTAGGTGCAAAATCTAAACAGAAAAGCAGGTGCTTTTTCATATTTTAACTTAGATTTTTTTTTTAATATAATGAAATATGTATGAGAAAAAGTATTGGAGAACCTGAAATGTATTCTTCTTGGTAGAATATTCAGCAGAAATGGATGGTGTACATCACAAGAGTATGACTGTAGACTTCTAATGTGAGAACATAGAGAGCTTACTTGATATAAAGGAGACATTGTGCTTATGGTAAAAACTGGAATATGTAACAAGGATATTTTTTTCTTTACCAATCTAAAAGTATTCTTATTTCCTGCAAAATAAGAATTGAAGTTTCTTTTCAATTTTACCTTAGATATAGACAGTATCCAGTGTAGATACTTTTTTTACTCATTTTCTTCCTAATTCTCTCTTGATTCTGAGATGTTACTGTTGCAATTAAAGAATTAGGGAGGTAGTAAGTAATTCCAGGCCAAGTGGAATTAGTTATAAAATTTATCATGTAATTTTATATTCTGGCTATTGCTTTATGACTATTCTGAATTAAATCTGAATACTATATCTGAAGGTATCCGTTTGAACAATAGTACAGGGCAGATTGTTTGGAGAACTTCAGATCCATTTGCAGAGAAAATCCTTATAAATTCTAAGCCCCTCATTTATCTCCTAGAATTTCTAGAGCTGACTTTGGTTTACCCTTAGCTGTCGAAGAGTCAGCACCATGCAATCAATGTGAGAAGAGCTATTGTTGGTTTGTGTTTGTGGCATGAAGTCCAAATCTGCTATTACGTTCCTCACCTTACTTCAGTGCAAATGTAAGCATGAAGCTGGCAAAAACCTCTACATACTCTTAATTCTTCTGCTGTTGCAGATTGCCAGATAGTATAACCACTGTGCATAAGCTTCCACCTCAGTTCTGATCGCAGATAATCCTGCCTTTTTATTTTTACAGTTTCAGAAATGCCATACATACTACTCTTTAGACTGAAGCACTTAACAATTAACCTTCCTCTCAAGCTGTTACATTAGTGACTTTGCTGCCATTACTTCTCATTCCTGGTTTCTCCTCTCTCCTATTTCTCTTTTACTAGCTAGCATCCTTTCCTGCTTTTTCCTCATTGTTGCTCACTTATCTGAATCATAATGTATTGCTAGTTTCTCAGCTGGCATACATCTGTGTGGGGGCTGTTAAGTTCTACCATCTTTGTTCGATACGTGTCTTTGGATCTATTCTAAATTTGATCAATATTTCCAGGTTTTGCTGTAGCTGTCTTCATTTTTGAGACCTCTTGAGAAAAGCTTGATATATGAATGCATGCCTTTGTAACATAGTCAAATATTACATATGTTGCATGGTTTCTCCAGAAGCAAAAATTCTTGTTCTTACCACCTTAATTGTCTGTGTCATCGTGACAGCAGGCATCTACCTATTTGTTGGGTTTTGCTTTTGGTTTTTTTTCACACAAATAAAGATATATGGACAACTGTTAGTTGTTTTTCAGCCCTGATTGTTAGCTAGCTAGCATTTTTAAGCCATTTGTCTTTCAGCCATGTCCCCTCAGTTACGTTTTCAGTTAGCTTTCTGTTTAACTCCCTATCATGATTAAAGGTGGGAAACTTTCCAGCAATCCTTGTTTATAAAGCCTCTATCCCAACCACAGTTTGTTCAGAGTCCAATCTGTGTTTAAACCAAAGACACTACGGTCAAGCACAATACAAACACATGTATTTACTCTGAAGCAACAAGAAGTTTCTAATTTTTCATTATCACAAATTCCATACATGTCGTTATTTTGGAAGATGTCCTGTGTCTGCACAGTTTAATCTTATCTTCATGATTCATGCAAAATCTTTGCTGCAGAAAATTTGTGTGAAGGCTTCCTTTTGCACTGTAAGTTCTACACATGGGAAATTATTCTACAGTGCTTCCACTAGAACGCCAAATGCAAATTTAAATTTTTCAGCATAAAAATTACTTCAAATGTATATTTTGAAATGAATTACCTAACCAGCACTATCATTCTGAATCTTCCCCATCCTTTGAGCTGCCAGTTCCCATATTAAAAGGCTATCAAATAAGAATTTTACATTTACATGTTGCGAGTGACTAGATCACATACAAAATAGGAGAGGAAGCACCTGGGACTATACATTACTATGTATGTATATAATTTATGAACCATCTACTTTAGGTTTTGAGTTTTGGTTTTCTCTAATAGGTTATGTGTCATAAATGATACGTACTAAATTTCCTGATCCTGTTTTTAATCAGAGTTTCATTTTTGTGACCTTCAAAACATCCACTGAGTTTTATGTAGTATGACATTGGTCTTCTGTGTTATTAATGATTCATTCCTTATTTATATTCTTAAATATTCATGGCAGCATTTATTTCCATAGTACTTGTTCACATTAGCAGATCCTAGCCCACTGTAACTCAGAAAGTGAAACAGAAAACAGGATGTTATATGCATCTCTCTCATGCCTCCTTTATTGTACATCATTGAGGAAGTTAATATTGTGAGTGATGACTGGTTTTAACATTCACTGAGTGTTTTTTTGTTGATGCTTTGTGTGCATGCAGGTTTTCATTAGAACCCACAATTTAAGTGGGAATAAAATGCACGCCAGCACAAAACAGAGCCTGCAGGCTTATAGTACTTGACGTAAGATGAAGGAAATAGAAATAAGGCTCATCATGCTCTTAGTTGAGTGCTTTGGTATCTCTTTCATAAGACAGCCATATATTTGCACTGTAAAGTACTTTGTGGGAAAAGAAAGCAGAGAGATACAGACAGACCAAACACAACTATATGTAAGATATTAGTTGAAAGAGTCACAACTTCACCAGAAGAGGTGAATGAAGCATTATTTCAGAGCACCATGGCTTCACTGTTAGAATCATTATCATCAGCCCTATTTGTAAAAGATAGCTCAATAGGACACTACTGTGAATACTATCCACATCTGAAGGTGCAGCTTCAGTTGAAGTTCTTTTCAGGGTCCTTATGTCCAAGATAAAGACAGATTCTGCTGCTGCTGTACCTGCCCAGTAACAGTTTTGGCACCACTCAGAGACCTGGCATACATAGCCATGACCAAAAGAAGGCATACTGAACACAGAGACAAGCATTTGGCCAATTTAACTGCAACTCATTGGGCAAATATGGACATATGCAAAGCTGCAACTGCAGTAAATACAATGTATTTACTTACAAATACGTAACAGATAAAACTTAGCTGTGAGTTTAGTGAGGTGTATGCCATCAACAGATAAAAGTAATTCCTATAAATTATGAGCATTACTCATTGCTTGGTATGAGCATAACAAACATAGCTACTGTGTGAGCTTTACAATGCCATCTTGCCACAGTATTTCATCAGTGACTGGGGAGAGATGATTTTCAGGATAAGTATAGTTTAATCTTACAACTCCTCAAGAACTTTTCCAATAACCTTCAACAGGAAGAAGCATACTCCTGAGAATACTTGTCAGCAAATCACTGAATTATCACTTCTCTCCTAGCAGCCTAGTGCTAAGGAAATTCAAGCTAAATTGCTAAATAAAATGTTGGATCTGTGAAGATCTGGCTCTGGAAGAACAAACTATTCACAGAAAGTTCCATTGTCCTTCTGCTACACTACATACCATGTATGCATCTGCAACTAGTATTATTGTAAGTGCCACTTTAAAGCAGCACCCATAGTCAGATAGTCCATGCACCTTGTTTACGGTGATTTTTGGACTATATTAGAAAAAACCAAAACATGATGAAACAAATATTAAAAATCCGTCTCTTCTACCAGTGGATTTGGCCAGATAGATATAATGGTTTTGTTTTGGATTTCATTTTTTTTTTTTTTTTTATTTCTAGTCAAAAAATAAACTTGTTTTGGTATTGGGGAGCAAGAAGGGACAGATGATTACTGACCTAATTTTTCTTACATTGTACACTTAAAAAGTTGTGCTTTCAGTGTGCAGTTCTTGCAGTACATTGCAATATTTTTATTATCATGCTTTTCTCATCTATATTATTTATTCTGAATAATGGGGAGATAACTGCTTTCTCGAGTAACCTACAAAAATATAAAGGACATTTTAAGGCCATATTATGTACACTTCATGCTTTGACCATTGATATTGGTTGTAACCTTTAAAATAGTTGTTAAGATGTTAAAATTAGTTCTTTTCTCTTTGTTCAGAGTCTAGTTGTAGGAGACTGAAAACAGCAAGTTGGTTTATAAGTAGGATAAATAAAAAAGCTTGGTTTCTTATGGGTATATCTGCTTCTCTCCCAGTGGCAGCTCTAATTCTTTCTAGCCATGGGGGTTATCAACATGCAAGCAGTGGCACTGTGCTTGGTGCTGGCTGTGTGCCGGCTGTCAGCAGTTTGTAGAAAGGGCAGCAGAAAAGAAAGATTTCAGCGAGGCTTGCGAAAGTCTGCTGAGAGCAAGCCAAATTACCTCTGAGGTAAAGCTGCTCCTGATTTCTGCTGTAATAATACTTGATCCTCTCTATGCCCCTTATGATACCTTTAAAAAGGAGAGAACAACAGAAGCTTTAGTTGAAACAGAACTACAAGGAGTAGAGTATTTTTTTCTGATTATATATATATGTTTTTATACCTTCAGTGAGAGTAACTCTTTTATTCACTCGCTGATTGCAGCAAAACTTAACACTACTCTCCATTATCTATATGTTGCTGAGCTAGCCCACGTATTGCAAAAACTTTCATACGACTGGCAAATCTCAATAAACAAGTATTTTAGGGGTGGATTTAGAGGTGGATATTGTCCTGGTCTGGCTGGGATAGTGTTAATTTTCTTCATAGTAGCTAGCATGGGGCTAAGTTTTGGAGTTGTGCTGAAAACAGTGTTGATAATACAGGGACGTCTTAGTTATTGCTGACACAGGGTCAAGGTCTTTTCTGCTCCTCACTCTACCCCGGTAGGTGAGGGTGCACAAGAATCTGGGAGGGGACACAGCTGGGACAGCTGACCCCAGCTGACCAAAGGGTTATTCCCCACTATATGATATCATACTCAACATATAAATCTATGGGAAGAAGAAGAAAGGGGGGGGATGTTCTGAGTTATGGTGTATGATCAACCAGGAGAGCTGATCCAAATTGGTTAAAGGGATACTCTTTACTGTATGATGCCATACTTAGTGTATGAACTAGGGGAAAGCTGGCCGGGGGCTGCTGCTTGAAGACTGTCTGGGCATCAGTCAGCAGGTAGTGAGCAATTACATTGTGCATCACATGTTTTGTATATTCTTTTATGCTTATTGGCATCATTATTATGACTATTTTATTTCATTTAAATTATTAAATTGTTCTATCTTAACCCAGACATTTTTCCACTTTTACTCCTCTGATTCTCTCCCTCGTCCCACTGGGCAGGCACAAAGCAGCAAGTGGCTTTGTGGTGCTCAGCTGCAGACTGGGATTAAACCACGACATTAATAGATCTAGTCATGCCGTGTATTTGATGTTAAAATCCACACTTGAGCATGAAACAGAATCCTGTTTAGGAACTATTTATACTTTAATGATAATAATAAACAATTTCCTGCACTAATTACATTCCAGGTGCTTCCTATAATTTAAATGGGTTACTGCTAGAAGACTGCTCCCATTTTCCCTGAGGTCAAGGAGGGGCCAAGACCTACCATCTTCTTAGTTCTATGCAGTCAATATATGTCTGAAAAGATGTATGGAAATTATTATTTTTAAATGTACGGTGACCAACTAATTTATCTACTGTTTAATGTGCACCTTTAAGAAAAAAACAGAAAATATTTGTTATTCCACTTTAATACATACATGAGCAGATAGCATTCACTGCTTTTGCTGCATGTGTGAACTTTTCTAGAAAATGTGTTTATTTGTAGACAGAAAAATACTTTTTCAAAGAATGAGTAAGCATAATACCAAATGAAAACAGAAATGTTTGAAACTTCTTGGATTGTCATGGTCCTCTTCATCTGTAGATATTTTAAGTAGTTTTAGTATTAGAACCCAACAGAATAAATGCCTCAGAGTTTTTATTATACCATCAGTCTTATAAACCTTAAACTTGGTTAAGCTGTGTTGCATATATCTTATCCTGAATTTTTCTCAATATCAGCAATTTTTCCCTTATGTAGCCCACTTGTATTTTCTGGTTGAATTATTGGTGGAATTCATTTAGCAGTGATAGTAGAGGAAAAGCATTTAATATGACCCTCTCAGTGGTAAATGCAAAGACAAGAAAACCAAAAAGATTTTCAAGTCCATTGGGCTATTTGACATGTCCTGTAAGCAATCTTCTGTAGTCTTCCTTTTTGAGAAGACATTTCTGTCAGTCTGATTTAAACATCAGTGAATATACCAAAAGATGTTTTGGCACCATGCCCCAGCAAGGATTTGCTAAACCCAGGAAAATATATTATAGTGGGCCCTGATAGACATCTGAATGCAGAAGAGGCAGAGGGAATTTGACATCTGAAAGTAAATAGGTAAAACTGGCAATCAAAGCATTGCTCTCAGGCAAATAACAGTGATAGGAAAAGGTCACATTGCATGAGCCTGGTGTTCTTCAAATTCATGAAGTATAAGGAAGAGGAGAGGGGAAATATAGAGATTTTAGCTTACCTGCTAATAAGTATGGAGCTTCTAAGTATCAAAATACACATATATTAACTACATAAACAGCAAATAATGATTTCCAGATATACAGTGTAGTTGTAATTGTTCCGGCAAGGTAGATCACATCATAGTTTACCTGCACCAGGTGATTCTGGAAAAAAGTTGAATCAAAAGTGCTTACTTGAATGGCCAATCAGTGACCATCAATTTGATTGTCAGAATGCAGGCATCAATGAAGATTGGAATGGAAATAACAGAAATTGGGAGCCTTATTTTAGGCATTACAATTGAATACCTGTCATCCTAAAATAATTTCAAAGTAATTCAGGAATTCTCTGCATTCATGAATAAAAGTACAGATGTTACAGCTCTCCAAACTGGGAACAGTAGGGTACATCTGATTTCTATTTTGTTTGAAATGGACACATTATTCATTTAAGTTATACTTCATAGAATCATTGAATCATAAAATGGTTAGGGTTGGAAGGGACCTTAAAGATCATCTATTTCCAACCCCCCTGCCATGGACAGGAACACCCACCACTAGGACAGGTTGCTCAATGTTGCCTTCGCAAGGCGTGGCGACCTGGTTCAGGAACGGCACGGCGACCCCCCCCGGGCCGCTCGGGCCATCTGCTCACAGACACCAATGTGGTGGACGGCAAATGGCGTTTATTGATGTGTAACACCGCGTTATATGGCTTAGGTTTGTCACGTCACTTCCGTCTGTTTACATTGCAAACTACACGCTACTGGCTATCAGGGGAGGGTCCCTGTCTTTCCGTACAGCACGTAATCTTCCGGCCGCCAGATCCTAACTACCCACATTTCCCCCCTCCCTATGCGTAAGTAAATTGACTAAAATGTAACAATCTCGAAAATACGTATATCGCAATCTTGGAATTGTATCCCGTTCTTAAGCTATGCTTTACAACAATTTTGACACATATCATGAACTTGAATAAAAAATATAAGGCACGCTAGGTGAGAGGCAACAGGGGTGTTACTGGGAATAACAGGGTATGACTGGAGATAGCTAAACAATTCTGAACAAGAACATTTTTATAGCAATTGTCGGTATTCTATCATCATGATATTAACTGTTTCTAGCCGGCTTTTAACAAATGACATGAACTTATTCAATAAACGGGGTCCAAAAATCAGTGCTATTACAATTATTATAATTGGCCCTATCAGGGTAGATATCAGGGAGGTCAGCCATGGTGAATGGTTAAACCATGATGCAAACCAGTTTTGTTGTGCTTCTCGTTCTTCTTTTTTCGCTTCTCCAATCCTTCTCGCACTTTCAGGTGTGGACAGGATGCTTGTTGACTTGCAGTCTTCTCCTGCTACCAGTGCGTACGGGTTATAAGGGCGTCTGATAAACCGGTTCTGTGGATAAAAACTCACAATTTTTGTTAGTTTCATTCTGAAGATTTGGTTTGATCGATTTAAGCGGACACCACTTAACTTTTCCATCTTTTTTAACCGCAGCGTACCCTCGTCCTGTAAGAACTAGCCTCCACCCTTGTTCCCATTCCCCTAGCTCGTTTCTAATTATGACCAGCGGGCCCTCTTCTAGCGCTCGAGTAGCCCAATGTTTCTGGGTGGGGCTATTCACCTCTTCCCCCCTAGGGAATTGATTCAGTGCTAACAGAGCAGTCGCTAGCAGGCGTGCTTGGTCTTTTGGGGGAACAGCATTGGTAAAACCTTCTGTTTTTGCTAACACCTCTAATTTAGCTTTCAGGGTTTGGTTCGCCCGTTCGACTATAGCTTGTCCAGTGCTATTATACGGGATGCCGTGTGTTAGGGTGATACCCCATTTCAATGTAAATGCCTGGACAGATCTAGAGACGAAACTTGGGCCATTATCTGTTTTAATCTGATTGGGGACGCCAAGCCACGCCATGGCCGTCAGCCAATGTTGGATGGTCGCTTTCGAGTCGGCCTTAAGGTGTTGTGTGGCTACGATCACTCCACTGTATGTGTCTACGGTCACCGCTAGCCACGCTCGAGGTTTCAGCAATTGACAGAGCGTGAAATCTGTTTGCCACACCTCGGAGGCCTTAAGACCTCTGGGGTTGACTCCGCTAGACCACAATGGTGTTTTCTGACAGTGGGGACATGTGGCTACTATGTGTTTTGCGTCAGTAATTGAGATCTCGCATTTCTTTGCTAGCGCTTTAGCTCCGATGTGGAGAGACTCATGTAGCTGACGAGCATCTCTTAACGTCCACAGTCCTTTTGCAGCGGCGTCTGCCTTGTCGTTGCCGGTTTGGAAAAAACCCTTTGATTGGGTTGTGGCTGTTTGGGAACATGACAGAAAAAGCAAACCGCTCCTTGTCTTCCTCATGTAATGGTATTGAAAAGAAACAGTCTTTAATATCAAGGACGGCACACGGTTGCCCTTCTGGTATCATGGAGTTTATGGGCAGCAGTGTTTGAACGGGACCCATTGGTTGAATTATCTTATTTACTTCACGCAGGTCATGAAGGAGACGAAACCCTTCGTTGGTTCGTTTGGGTATTACAAAAACTGGTGTGTTCCACGGGCTAGTGGAAGGCTCTATATGACCTCGCTGTAGTTCACGGTCGACTAGCTCAAGAAGAGCGTCCATTCAAGGCTTTGATAGGGGCCACTGCTCGACCCACACCGGGTCGGACGATTTCCACGTGAGTTTAATAGGTGGAAGTGGGTGTGCGGCAGTGGCCCTCATGATAAACTTGTCACCCTGGCTTTCAAAAGGGATAGAGCATCCCTTCCCAATAGGGGTGGGGTTCCTGACATGACATATGGAAAGAGGGTAATGGTTTTTTCTGGTCCCTTTTCAGTGTGAAGCGTTATTGCTACCAATTGAGTACTCTTCCGAGCTCGGGTTAGTCCTCCGACTCCACCTACCATGGGGGCGTTTTCCAATTTCCAATGGGGGGGCCAATTCGTTTCAGGGATAACTGTAACATCTGCTCCGGTGTCAATCAAAAAGGGGATACTAATAGTAGTGTCATTTAAGGTATTATAGAGGGAACAAATCCCCCATACAACTGGTGGACTATCGCATTTTACTGCCAGGGCCACCCTAAGGTCTCGTCCCCAGGAGCTGGTTGTTGCTGCTCCTGAGGTAGGGACTGGTTTGGATGGTTCGTTGGTGGAGTCATAAAATTGGTTGGTTCTCGAGGGGGCAGTAGGTTCCATCTGGGGTTGGCATAACTGGGCCGCCTTATGTCCCAAGCGGGAGAGGGCTGTGCGCGGCCCGGGTGCCCCCTCCCCCATACGTTTCCCTGGTTTTTAAATTTGCATTCTTTAGCGAAATGTCCTTTCTTTCCACAGGCCCAACACGGTCCCCTCGGTCGATTTTGACGCGGGGGGGGCGCTGTGGGTGGGTCCCCAAAGTAAGGGCAGTTTGCCACTATGTGGCCTGCCTGACCACATTTAAAACATACCATCACATTAGCTATTGCGGTGCGAACAGCTACCTGAATTGGGGCTAAATGCTCTTCCTTTGCGACATGCTTGATCATGGCTGCGATACTTGACCCTGCTGGCAGTGATCGCAGGATTTCTTTGGTTGCCGAATTACACTGCTGGCGTAAACAATCTGCAACGACCGGGCCTTTCGCTTCCGCGGGCAGGGTCGAGGAGTCGACCGCTGCTTGAAGGCGATCCACAAACTGCGTAAAGCTCTCGCTTTCATTTTGCTTAATTGTGGACCATGGTGATGGCTTGACAATAACTCTAGAAGCGGTGCGAATAGCTTCTCTAGCCGCGCGAGTAGTTGTCACAATTTCATAGGCCCCCAGGCCCTGGGCCTGCGCCTGGGGGGTAATCATTGTTGGGTCTGTACCTATCAGTCGCTGCACGCCGGACCCATATAACGGGTGATCCGCCCCGGTTACTTGGGCTAGTTGCGTCACGCAGTTGTCCTCCCATTCTTGTTTAAAAACAATCATTCCTGCCCCATCAAAGATCAATCTACACATTTGTTTTATATCAAACGGGAGCAGATCGTCTCCCCCGAAAATACCATCTATGAGGGTGCAGACCATGGCAGAATTAAGCCCTTTATCTGCAATTGCCTTAACAATCGCTTGTATATCCTTAGGGTTTATTGGCGAGTGGACCCTCTGTCCCCTGTCTGTTACCCGGACCGGGAACGCTAGCGTGGCTGATGGGGCCCAATCGGCACATGCAATTTTTATTTTCCTCCAATCAGTGAGAGGAATATTTTCCTCTCGGGGTCCCTTTTTATTTTGGATGGGAGTATTTTGGCTTTTGAATGTATCTAGTCTCATTTCCTCCTCCTCTGAGTTTGAATCGGTTGCGAGCCGCTCGTCCCAGCTAGTGTCTGACTCAGAGCCGGAGCTCGACTGACCGGGTACTTCCGGTGTTCCGTACCTTTTTGTTGGGACCCGGCCCCGCCCGCTTCTTCTGTGGGCGGGTCGTTCCCTCCCTCTTGACTCGGCCCTCCTTCCTGTGTCGCCCCGCCCTCTGCGCGGCGGGGTGTTCGCCCTACTGGGGCGTTTCTCCAGATGGCCGCTGTGATTGGCTTTCCGCCCTTCGATCACGCTCCCCTCCTTCCCCCTATCGCCCCCGCCCTCTTTCTCTTTCCCGTTCTCGTCCCTTTCTTGTTCTCGCGCGTTTGTTATTGCTAACGCTTCCTCCTTATCTTCAGCACAGGCATCTTCACCCCGCCCTTCTTCTTTCTGTCCAGCGCCATTTTGGGGCGTATAGGGCGGCGGTTTAACCCAACCCTCCTGCGACTCTGGTCTCTCCGCCGCGCCCCTGGCTTCCTCGGCTAGCCCACCCCAGAAAGATTTAGCTTGTTTCTGCGCTTCCGTAGGCGGGTCGGGGTTCGGGAGTTGAGGGGGCGTGTCGCCCTCTTGCCGGTCTTTAGGCTCAGCAGAATCATTATCGTCTGGGGGGTGCAAAGTCTGTGTGGCTGCCCCGACTGCCGTTTTCGGGGCGGCCAACAAACAGTCTTTTGCCACCCTCCAGGTCTCCTGTTCTTTTAAAGTCTTCTGCAGTGCCTGTACGACTCTCCCCCACGACTTAAGGTTTTTCCCACAGCCCGAGGACATAGTCTCCTCGGCTAACGCTTTAGTGTATTTATCCCACACCTCAGGGTGGAAAATATCCACTGGCTGGTCAATGACCCCAGTTTTAAAAGGCCTCGCAACTGCGAGAGTAAAATCTTTGGGTTTACAATCAATACCCCACTGCTCATGTAATAACAATACGACCTTCACAAGGGCTTCCATCCTCCTTGTTGGTCCGGGAGCGTCCTCCCCGCCGGGCTGGTCCAGCCGCTCCGGCCGCCGTTCACCCGAATCCAGGCGAGTTTTCCCGGGTTTCGGCACCACTTGTTGCCTTCGCAAGGCGTGGCGACCTGGTTCAGGAACGGCACGGCGACCCCCCCCGGGCCGCTCGGGCCATCTGCTCACAGACACCAATGTGGTGGACGGCAAATGGCGTTTATTGATGTGTAACACCGCGTTATATGGCTTAGGTTTGTCACGTCACTTCCGTCTGTTTACATTGCAAACTACACGCTACTGGCTATCAGGGGAGGGTCCCTGTCTTTCCGTACAGCACGTAATCTTCCGGCCGCCAGATCCTAACTACCCACAGCTCAAAGCCTCATCCAGCCTGGCCTTGTACACTTCCAGGGATGGGGCATCCACAGCTTCTCTGGGCAACCTGTTCCAGTGCCTCACCGCCCTACCCATGAAGAACATTTCCTTGATATCTAATCTAAATCTACCTCTTTCAATTTAAACCCGTTACCTCTTACCCCTGAAAGATTTACTTCTGAGAGATTGTTGGAGCACAGTAGTTTTACTGGCACGTATTATATGCCAGTGTGAGGCATAGTCTACATTGCTGGGCACAGTCCACCATTCCAGTCCTTCCTTTCCATGTGGAGCTCTCCAGAACCACTTTTTTTGGGCCATATGAGACATAGAAAAGGGCCAAAAATACTTATTTTCTGGGGTTCTGTGAGTTTTCTTTTAAGTAAAAAAATCAGATTAGTTTACATGAAACTACCCTCCTCATTACCAAGAGATTTTAAAACGTGTCATTTATGTATTTTATACATACAGAAAATTTGTATGTTACCTATTGTATCTCTCAATATATAGAAAATGGAAATCATTACTGTGAATATAACCTACCACTATCCTTGCATATAAATAATTTTCATGCATATTTTCCCTACAGTATCTAAAACCTGTAAATAATAAACAAATTATTTATGTTTTTAAAAAGGGATTTTATTTCTACTTCTCATAAAATAACTCTATATTACAGAATGTTGCTACTTGAATGATTAGAAATCTCTGCATTTCGATCTCTTATAATCTTTGCTTCTTTATAGCTCTCTGCTTTCTAATGATCTGTGCTGGTTTTGCATATGTATCCTTTTTGAAAAATAACTTGAAAAATGTATGAGAAAATCTTGTATGTATTGATTTATTTTGTTGGTGTTTCTTACTGTATTGTAGAACTCTTGAACATAACAGAGGGGATAACTGTAAATTAATAGAAAATAGAGCCAATTGTCCCCTTGACTGGGTTCATAGGTAGAGTAAGCGCAGATTTCACTACCAACAGCGTTGCAGACTGACTTTTGAACATGGAGTTAAGAATCAAAACGTGGATTCACATGTGTAACTGAAAGGGGAAGGAGCTTCCTTATTTTTAGGGTCTGAATTTCTATCCCTTTAAGGCTGATGAATTCTATGTATATGTTTGTGTATGTGCATATGTTCAGGCTAGAAGTGTACTTTGTAAATTATAGGAGCTCTAAAACAGATGTGTTTTTCTTTCAGGAGAATTTTGCAGTCTACTCAAATCTATAGCTCTAAGCATGACAAAGGAACAGTAAAGAGGGTTTACTCATAACTGTTGTTATTCTTTGCTTGAGAGCTGCTTGTGAGCTGTACTGGCAACAGTTCTGGATGTTAACCACGCTTTATTGTTGTCTAGCATGCCACATTAGAGAACATTTCAACTTTGAGAGAAAAACATAACGATAATTCTCTGCTAGTCAGGCTGCACAGACTTCTTTGACAGCACAAACCATAGGTTCGCTGTAACTGTGGGGAAGTTATATGGAATGCAGGGTGAGGCATATTACGTTGCATCTGAAAATAGAAATAATGGTTGAAGATCATTTTTCTGCTCTGTCTTTACAGATTCACAGAGTGTTAAGGGTTGGAAGGGTCCTCTAGAGATCATCTAGTCCACCCCCACTGCCAGGGCAGGATCACCTAGAGCAGATCACACAGGAACAAGTCCAGACGGCTTTTGAAAGTCTCCAGGGAAGGAGACTCCACTACCTCTCTTATGTTTCAGATGAAAGGACTAAACAAAACATGGAAGAATATGAGATTCATTTGAAAGTTGAAAAAAAAACCTTTTAAATACTGATTATAAAAATGAAGTAGGTTACTGTATTTAAGGGAACAAAGAATAAAACGAATGATTGTTTTGCTGTGGCTATCCTCCAGGACTCACTGCAATGACTGACCTTATTTTAGAATGCAAAAGAGAGTGATCGACATGACTCATTAAATGTGAAACCTCAAAGAAATGCAGTTTTTGGAGGTAAAACATAGAAATGTAAAGAAAGAGAAAGATGATGTCCTTTCAGCATATTAAGAGTAAAAAAGACCCCACTGCTACAAGCATAGGCCACCTGAGACGAGGTTTTGAAGGAGGTTAAAAAAAATGCATCATATGACTAATATCATCTATTCATCCTGCTTTTATATTCTGTCAGAGTTCACAAAACTGGGGAGGTATGAATTCTTTATAGTTAGGACAGCAATCACGTTTCTACTGTGGTAAGTTACCTGTTTCAATTTAAAACCGTTTTCTCTTATCCTTCTGTCATTCCTGTCTACAAAGAGCCTGACTGTCTCCTCAGCAACCTCCTTGTAACTACTGAAAGGTGGCTGTTAGGTCCCCTTCAAACCTTCCCTGAAGGATTCTCATCTTCACTATGAACATCATGCTGGACCCTTGCACTGTCATGGCAATTGCTTTTCCTCACATGAAGATTTTTTTGCATGTGGTTGAAATGGAATTAAATCACTTCATTAACTCTGTATATACCATACTATACCCTAGTAGGGAGAAGGTAATGTGTACCTAGAAAGAGTGAATCCTCACTATCAACTGTGATCTTTGTATGGTAAAAAATAGTGAAGGAAGGAATTGCAAACAGCAGGTTAGTGTTTGATATAATTTATTGATATTAAGTTCATAGGTTGGATACACTATAGTTTTGAACAAAAAAAAAAAAAACAACCACATGCAGTGTCCTGCACATGGTTTGGGAAATCCCAAGTACAGATATATTCTGGGCAGACAACAGATTGAGAGCATCCCTGGGGAGAAGGACTTGGGTCTACTGGTGGATGAAAAGCTGGAGATAAGACGGCAGTGTGCGCTGGCAGCCCAGAAAACCAACCGTATCCTGGGCTGTATCCAGCGAAGTGTGGCCAGCAGGTCAAGGGAGGTTATTCTCCCCCTCTACTCTGCTCTTGTGAGACCCCACCTGCTCCTCCCTTACTTCTCTTTGGGTTATGGTAACTGTACCCTAGCACACCTCATCTAAAGCCCTCTTCATTAGGTTAACTAGCAAAAACAGTCTTGCCTGACTGTTAGATGTATCAGCAAAACAGCCAGGTGTTCACCTGCTGGATGAGTCAGCTGCTGGTCAGGACATTCCCCCTTGCTGGTGGGACTGAGGGCCCCCATGCCTTCCTCCCTCACACCCAGAACTCTGCAGTCACTCTTGCTGCTTCAGGTTACCCTGACATTGTTGGTTCCCACATGGAAGAGTTGCAAGGGTTAACCATGTGAGTGCTGGGCAAGCCTTGTGGGTCTTTGTGCAAAATCCTGGATCCTGGCTTTGCCAGGCAGCAAGCCTCTGGAGACATCAGGTCAGACTGGCAGATTGACACCTCCGTACCCTGCAGAAAGGAGTCTTCAGTAATAGACTCCCTGACCTCTGCACCTTTCTGCAGTCACAAGGTACGGGCTGCGCTGGCTCCTGAAGCATCACGTTTGCCTTCAGTGGTGCCCTGGGCAGTTGCAGGTCAATCAGAAACTGTCTTACTGCTGCCAGAGGTCACAAGATTCCAGCCTCCTCGTCTTGACATGCCCCTGCCACTACCTGTGGGGCCATGGCCTTCAGCTGTGCCTGCTCCTTTGCTTCATCTAGCTCAGCTTCTTCCTTCTGTATATTTGTGCAAAACCTCTCATTTTCCCTGACTGAGTGTGACAGCCTGTCTCTCACTGCTGCTCCCTTCCCTGTCACAGTTCTGCCACCAGAGCACGCTGAGTCACCCAGCCACCAGGAGCAGTGAAGAACTGAGAGGGGGCCATAGCACATGAGGCAGGACACTGGGCCGCCACACATGTCTTTGGCTTGCCTGCCAGCCAGAATCACACGAGGTGGTAAGCACAGGTGGATGCCCAGTGTGGTGGGCCACACACACCCACTGGCTGAGGAAGTCACAGCTCTGTTTATGGTGGAAGCTAAGAAGCTGTCCCAGGAGAAGCGTTGCTCCTCGCATGCTGTTTGCATAAGCCTAGGACATAGTCAGCTGTTGGAAATCGGCTGTTGGGATGGAGGGATCTGTAGCCAGCTGAGTGAAACAGTCCTTGCACTGACCTTTTCATTTCCCTTTTCTGAAACTTTGGCACTTGGCATTCCCCAGTTTGAAACAAACATAACTTTCTTATGACCATGGTTATATACTGTTGTAAGAGATCTGTTATTTCTTTGTCCAATATAAATAAAATTACCAAATAGGAAATTAATAGTTCATATTTTTCATGAGAAAGTCCTTCCCACAGGCAATGATGCTTTCTCTTTGAATGTTGTAAGGTATTTCTAATTAAAGAAATAGTAAATGATGTAAAAGATGTATCAATGAAAGAGGAAAAAACAATAGCTTTAACAGGAGTGTTTTATCCTAAGGCATAACGTAACAAAAAAGAAGAGCAGTAGAAAAAAGAAAAACGTTTATTACAATCCTTTCTGTGCCTGAATCCATACAAACTGCAGAGTGTGCATAAGGCATAGAAATATCCAGGCAGAGAAGCTCCATCATCCGGTAGAACGTATGCTCATAAGCACATTAAAAGTTTTAATAATCTCTAGCTGTCTTTAAAACCAAGATTTACAGTTGTGTAACTTTTGAGAAGTTTTAAATTTGAAGGCCTCAATTCTGAAGCTGATGGAGCTGAAACTCATTGGAGCAGAGGAAATCCAGTAGGTACTGGCAAGAGTTAATGAAGCTTGCCAGTCAGCTGGGCTGCAGACCTGCCTGTGTATATGCTTACCGTTACGGCTAGGTCTAAAACCTTTTAACATTCTGACTTTAATATGAATTTGTGTAAACAGAAAAAAACAGAGAGCTGTATGTACACAGGGGAATGAGCTACAACTAAAAGGATTTTATAGGCCAAAGGGCTTTCCTGTTTCTTGGGAAAGCAAGTGTCAGACATTCTGAGTGAAAGATACAGCTTCAATTTTTTTTTTTTTTTTTTCTCTTTTAAAGGCTTGGGTGATGAGCACTCTGCTTTAGGACAAATAGCAATCTATGAAGCCAACTCTAGAGGTCAAATTAAAAAGCTTCATGCAAGTGTAGTGGAAGGATTATAAGCAACACTTATGTTCCATTAAAAGAGATTGTGTACTGTTACAATGTAAGAATCTTTACAGGTAAAACCACAGCAGTGCTTTTTGTTAATAGCTATCACGGGAAGGTGTATAGCCATTTGTGATTCAAGAAGCACATTTTATCGGTTTCACAAAAACCTGGAGCCTGCTAAATATTCTTCAGTTCTTCCTCTCATTAACTCTTTCCGTATTTATGGACAACAGCAATTCTACTGAGGTGGATTCCTTTAAAAAGCTTTCTGGTTATCAGCACGAATATATTTGTCATAAGAAGCCAAGCTGGCCCCAAATCCATGGAATAAAGGAATATATTGTCTGCAAGGCAGTATCATTGCAAGGAAACATCATCATGTGCCCCTGTGGCCAAGAAGGCTGACGGTATCCTCGGGTGCATTAAAAAGAGCATGGCCAGTAGGTTGAGGGATTTGTCCTTGAATTCTCCACCTCCTCCCCTCTGGCAGCACAAGGATGTGGACTCCTCCTGCTCTTCCCCTGCGGCAGTAAGGTGTTCTTCTCGTGGGAGACAGTCCCCCACAAACTTGTCTGACACGAGTCATTTACACAGGCTACAGTTTTCTTCACTAGCTGCTCTGGTTTGGGTCCCTTCCATGGACATGACATCCTTCAGGAGTGGACTGCTCCAGCATGGATTGACCACAAAGTCATGGGCTCTTCAGGCACAGCCACTTGTTCTGATGTGGGGTCCTCCCTGCGCTGCAGGATGGTCTTTGCTCCCCCATGACCCTCTATGGCTGCAGGGGCACAGCCTGTCCTCTCACCACAGGCTGCAGAGAAAACTCTGCTCCAGCCCACCTCTTCCCACCTTTCCACACTGACCTGGGTGTCTGACTGATTATCTCTTGCACATCCTGCTTCTCTCTCTTCTGAAGGTTTTCTTGGTTTCTCCCGTCTTAAATATGTTAATCACAGAGGTGCTAATTGGCTCAGCTGTGGCCAGAGGAGGGTCTGACTGAAGCCAGGGAAACTTCCAGCAGCTTCTCACAGGAGCCACCCCTGTTGCTTCCCCCCCACTACCAAAACTCCTACTGCACAATCCCAATACAGCAGCATGTCCACCAGTTTACTGTTCATGCACTAATGAAATGTGTGGTGTATGGGTATGTGTCAGAATAACTAAGAACACTTAGACTCTTCACTTACACTTTTATGTCTTGCTTTATTTCATACTATTCTCCACAGATTATTAAATCAAATGGAGTTACCTTAGATTTACTCATCCACTGTAGTTACACGGAAGAAAAAGATAATGGCTGCAGGGACACCGCCTGCCCTCTCACCACAGGCTGCAGGGAAACATCTGCTCCGGCCTATCTCGTCCCTGCCTTTCTACACTGACTTTTGGTGTCTGACTGGTTGTCTCTCTCACATCCCACTCCTCTCTCTTTCTGCTGTCTCGAATGTTTCCACTTCTGCTCTTGGTTCTTTTTTTTGTTTTCCCCTCTTAAATACGTTTATCACAGAGGTGCCACTTGGTTGAGCTGTGACCAGAGTCAGTTCCAAGAGCTGCATCTGCCCTTGTCAGGTATGTCTCAGAGTGATGGAGGTTAAGAGGGGTCTAGATGAATCAAACAGACAAGCTAGATTTAGTCAGAAGGCAAATTATTAGCTTTCATTTTAGCAATAACCCATTGTGTGTTTAGATATAAATAGTTGACATGATTAAGATGGGGATTTCATAATTAGGTTGTGGAATAGCTTTCTCCCTTTCCATGCTGCGTGATTTCTGCAAAGACTTCAAGCTCATTTATTCTTTCATCAAAAACTATGTGAATTCCTAAATTTGAAAAAGGTGTTCTTGATTTATGAGGAGCCAAAGTTGCTAGATATGTTCCAAGTGCTATCATCTTCATAACCTTTTCTTTCAGAAATTGATCCTGGTTGGCTGCATAATATAATTTGATCTAAACCTTTATGTCTGTTTTTATAAATTCTCAGCATTAGTCTTTGACAGGAGAAAACCAACATCAATTTTCATATTCATGTTTGTCTCCTTGATAGTTGTAATAGAATATCCTATATCTTTCCTACCATTCGCAGAATAAGAGAGTAGTGGATGAAGAAGAAAAATATCTTTATATCCCTATGTTATATCTCCCGAAATTCTATTTATAGATTTTAGCTATGCTCGCTATGATGGTTATTCTTACCTGGAATTTCAAGGCTTCCGTCTGAACATGCAAAACTTCATCCACTTGGAATTTAAGACCTATAATCCTCATGGACTCCTCCTTTATACTGAACAGAGCCCAGAAACAATAGGACATTTTTTAATTCATCTTTTCATCAAACATGGCATCTTACAGGTAAGGAATCAAAATCCCTCACTGAATGAGGAATAAGTAAAAGTTAGGATCTATAAAGAGGAGTAAAGTGTGTATCCCTTTTTTTTTTTACCTTTGGAAAATTATTCCTTTTTCCTATTCCTCTGAGGAAGAGTTAAAGCTCGAGTTTTATGAAGAGATGGGCAGATACTAAAAAGTCTATAAAAATATTTTAAAAGGGGTTACTTTTGTCATAATGGATCTTTCATTTTCATGTTAAAAATTTCCAAAAGTTTAGCTGTAATTATATTCTGCAAGGAATATGAAATGATTCTTCTTAACAGCATATTTGAGTCATATTTGCCTTCATGTTTAAAGATCACAGTCATATTAAAAAGATATGTAAATTGCAGATAAACAGAAAAAGAAGAAAATAGTTTTTTACTTTATTTTGTTATATTGTGGTTTACTGCTGGTTTTTTATATTATTACTATTCAGAACAAATGAGATTAGCTAGGGGCAGGAAGTTATCCAATGTTTAGAAAATGTTGACTGTGTTAAGTATATCTTACTTGTAATGCATGGTAAAGTAATCATGCAGAAAAATATTTTTCTAACATATCATAAGCACCATAAAATATGAAAGTACTTTAATTGACAAAAATCTATTCAGGAATCCCAGTGTGGCATGTTAAAACTAATTGAATTCACTTAATCATTCACAAAGCTGGTCAATTAAATGTAGATTTAAAGCCCAATGAACAAATGGTTCTAAGCTCACAATCAAGCTACAATTACAAGTAGACAAACCATGAAATCAAGTGCTTGTTCACATCAGTATAGGAAATTAAATAGTGTTCCAAAATGCTCAACTTGCATGCTACATTACGTGTTTGGAAGTGTAAGGAGGCCATAAAATGGTAAGTAAAATCCACCCGTGGCCAATGTTAACTTCAGCTAGGTTGCAGATGGTCAGCTGCTTTGCAAATTAGTCCCATAATACCTGATTGTACAATACACAAAGACTGAAGACTTTTTACATAGGCTAGAAAGCATATATGTTTGCTTGTGTATTTCTGGTACAGCAGATTCCCTGATCTAGATCTTAAATGAAACTTTAGTTTTCCTTGACGCACATGATATCCTTCAGGTTTTTATGAAAACATTTGTTATTTTAAAATTCAAGTTTCTAATCCTATAACTTTAATTATTAGAAATTATGTAATAAAATATTTTCCCCACTCTCTAGTACCAGTTTTTATGTGATGAAACTGCAGAAGTCAAAAACATCACTACTACAGCTAGAGTGGATGATGGACAGTGGTATAAAGTGCAAATTAGGTAAGTTTTCTATTTTACTGGTTTCTGCGTTTATAATTGCCTCCAAGACCACCTAGGTTTGATAGTTATTAAATTCCAATTATATTATATCTTATTAGATATGATTGATACCAGAACACGTGCAGTAAAATCATGATATAGTAATGTGTACTACAACACATCTTTGGAAAGAATGTTTGAAACTATAGTAGAGCTGGACAGTGCTCACCACATCACTGAAATCACCGAAAAGGAAATAAAATTATTCTTACTGAAATAATTACAAACATAAACATCAAGACAGGGAAGCTATTGTACAGTAAATCCAAGCTACTTAGTCCAGGAAAAAGTGGAATTTCTGGCAATGAAAGTGTTACTGATAGAAAAATCTTGGAAACTATGGAGATAAACAGAAGTAGTACCTTGACTTTTGTTGTGTTACTGCAATTCATAGTCGAAACTCATAGTCCTTTAAAATAACAATACTTGCAAACAAAGGAGGAAAAAATGAAAGAAAATTAAATAAATAGTAGATTTGCAACATTTTTTACTTCCAGATTGTATTTGCTTCCTTTCATGGCTCTGTAACGGGAAGGGTAAATGTATGCTTTGGAACAGCATAAATACTGATGTTTCTGAGAATCTGTAACAAGGCTGACCAAAGAAATCGCATCTGAACACATTTGGATATCTTACAGGAAATCAAAGGAGAAAAAACACCTGGTGTTGTCTGGAAATAGATGTGCAGAAAACCAAAGTTCAGCAGGCCTCATTGGTGACTACCTTGTGTTGTGAAGCTTAACAAAGTAATTCTGACCTTCCAAATTATGACCTACCAAAATCAACTGTGCTTCATTTTGAGAGCAGGAATACCATGATTTAAAAAAAAGGAGGGAAGAAAAAAGAGACATTCAGCTTTTGGTTTAGTTGAGATTTCAAGAACAGGTGTCTAAACACAGTTCAGACTTCTGTGGTAGATTACCAGGGTGCTCTAATCTTGTTACTAAAATAAACTGAGAATATGGATAACTAAGAAAAAGAGGATCTTACTGAAATACTTGAGGAAAAAAGATTCTTTGCACAGGGGCAAACATGACCTGCATGTATTAATATTTTTAACTAAGCAAATGTACATAGATGTATCTAATGACCCAATTTCTATGCTGTTAGAATCCACAACCTTTTAAAAACTTGGAAGAGAAAGTTTTGGTTTAATTTTATAGGAAAATTAGGCACGAGTCCTAGTGAACTCTCCAGGTGCCCCATTCCTATAGACACATTAAAATAGGTACTAGTCCAGCAAGAAGAAAGAGAGTTAGCTGTCTGCTTGTCTCACAGGAGTAAATAATTCCCTGAAAAGTTTGTGCTGAGGTACAGAAGGAAAAAAAAGCTTTTTACTGGAATAAGACTTTTATAACCATATCTGTCCAAACTTAGCTAAGTGAAGTACTTTTGCAGGGAAGCTACAACTGGACCCTTAGCTTCTATGGGCAGCTGTAGTGGTGATTGTATACATTACATTGTGCCTTGCTACCTCGGATGTGGCAGTGAGTAATCAGCGAGGACAAGAGTTTGTTGCTGTATTTCAGCTACCCTCACAGTCATATTTTTTTCCAGCATGGTAAACCAGGCCCAAGCTTCAGACCATACGGTGAGACAGTGCTAACTAGTAAAAGAAGCAAAAGCCAGTAATTCACTGCAGTTGAGTTTATCTCCCTGAAAGGGAACAGCTTAAAAATAAACCATGTTAATGGAAGCTAAAAGCAAGTGTAAACACTTCTCTGACCAGGAAGGAATAGAAGACATCTCTATGACAGTGATAAAAATGGGATTCTCTACAGTTTTGAATAACATATCCAGTTCTGTTTATTTCTTTACTTGTCACTCCCTTTCAATCTCAAAATAGAGAAAGTAGAATTGGAATTATTTATAGAGAGGAGATATAAAGAAGATGAAGGTATTAAGCAGCTTCTGTATGAACAGTGACTAAATAATCAAGGACTTGGCAAGTCCATGAAACACAACCTAGGGAGAATATCAAAGATATCTAAAAAATGCCAAGTGACAGAGAAAAAGTGGATGAGGACTGGAGACACACAATATTTAGTCTGTTAGCTAATTTAATCCTTTAAAATTCTATTGTTACTCCTTTGTTGTTAATTTTAAGAGAGATTTAAGATCCTGAATATAACATAATTATGAATGCCTGAAGCCTCGGTACTGTAGGAGACTTTAAAACAAGCAAACTTGTCCCTGGCACCAGAGCATTACAACTGCCATGTCACTGACATTATTCAGGGGTGCATTAACTACCATGATGTGAGTGCACCTATTTTATGTATTTAAGCCAAAAAAAAAGAAGGAAGAAAGAGTTATCTCCTTTCATTTGCAGAGAATGATAGTTATTTCAGGACTGCTCAGGTAAGATTGGCCACACTGATTTTTGCGGTGAGAAGGAATGCATACTATTTATGGGATTCAGGTTAATTAGTGAGCAATTATTAATTAATCAATCTACTCACTTTACCAAACTGGTTTTGGACATTGTTTTAAGATTTAACTTCTTAATGGCATAGACGTCAGAAGGATTTGGTTAGAAGTTGCTTCTTATTTTCATCTAGTGGGTCTTCACATGTGTTTGAGTTAATTAAGAAAATGTATGGAAAAAATATAACCTCTGATTTGCATAGTTTCTTCTTTATTAACAATGAACTATATATTGTTTACCACTAGATTTGGTAAAGTCACTGTTGAAATACCTGTGTTACCTTTTTAATGAAAATAAATTTTTCTTTTATCAACTGTAGTACAATACGGCATAGTAAAACTTAAGATAAGTTTGGTGAAAAATTGCCACAGCTTATTCATCAGCTGTCTAAAGCTTTTCAAACATTGTTTAATCTTCACAGAACTGATTTTTAGTGAGATTAAGTCATTTAATTTTTGAAAAATGGTATATGGGAAAATAACGAAGTCATGATGGGAATGTAGAAGATACTGAATACTATAACATAGTGGATATGCACAGTATGGGATTTTCTTTGTTCTGCAGATGTTAAGTATTATGGATAGACACCACGGGTAATAAAAAAAATTGGTTTTGTTCGAGTTTGTTGAAAGAAACTTCATTCTCATTTCTTAAAATATTCATAATTGTTTGGAGTCCTTTTGATATGGCCCTGTGATGGAAAAATTCTTGTCTTTCAAATGCACTAAAAGCAATGCATTTCACCTACTGAAGATAAGCAATCTGCAAAGAATATATTGCCTCTATAATATCATATTAAATGAAAGAAATGGACTTAAAAAGTAGAGAGAGCTTTGTAATACAAGTTGAAATACAGTGAAAATTAGATAGCGATAATATATTCTTTTTCTGCTTACAGAGAAACATTTTACTGCTTACTTCATCCCAAAGAAATCATTCCTGGTGTGAATAAAAGAGTTGTCAAACCTTTTAATGTTTGCAAATAAACGTGCATATTGCTGCCAGACATTACACTATATCTTGTTCTCGTAGTTCACCAGAATATGCATGCTGAAAGTACAATAACAGCATTGCTGAAACACATTTTTCATCATGATGGAATATTGTAGCTACAAAAAATGTAACAATTTAATAAAATTGGATATAATAAGAGGACTGGATTCACATTAAGATATAGCTTGATAACTTTGAGTAGGATATAACTTTTTTGCATCAGATTAGTCTTTGTTTATGGCATTGGTTGCTAAAACCCACACGTGGCCAAGTTTTTCCTCAGAGCAGTAACTGAGAGTTCTGTTTTATATGCAAGCTGGTATAGCTGTTTATTAGGTCTAACTATTAATGAAATTCATTGCAGCTGTTTCACTCACCTATCTGATTGCATGGGTTTGGTTTTATTAAGAATGTTATCAGGAAAGTGAAAGATCTACAGTGAAAACTGGCGATGGACAATATCTCACAGAGATTAGATTTCTTCAGGGTGTTATGGAGGGAAAGAAATGTTAAGGAAACTCAAGAATTGTGAGTTTTAACTGTTTGGTTTATTTAAACTGTATCTTTTTAAAGACACAGTTACTTTACTGGCAATGCAGTGGATGCTCTAATCTTTGCATTCCAGCCCTTATAGAACTGCCTTTAACTGCTTTAAGATTCATCTTCTTCATTCTTCATCATCAAAACTAGTTGATAAAGTAACATGCCCAACTACAGCAGCTGTATTAGAAATTGTCCTTTTCTTTACCCACTGTGCTCCATTTCAACAATTATTACAGTACTGATAGTAATAATGTCTTAGTCTTCTTGACTAATATTTTTTTAATTTTACTGTGAATCTCAGGTCACAATATTTAATTTCTGCAGCAAATATACCATCTTATAAATTGATATGCACTAGATATCACCAATACAATTTCTTTCTCTAAAATAAGTCCATCCAATTTGAACTTTTTTAATCGACCATGACTAGTAAGATTAGAATACTGGTGTAGTTGCTCCATCAGTCTAGAAACAAACTGCAAAATGTGGCGATATGCTTTTTTAAAGAGTGTATTATTCTTCTCCTCTAACTCACAATGCTTGTAATTTGAGGTTTGTACTAGTTAACTATAGGACTTTTGGTGATTGATTGACTTCATTTTGAGATGTAGATGTTTTCTGATTCCTCTAGTCAGAAAAAAATCTTTCTATCCATGCCATAATGCAACATATGGTTACTCTGGAACTTTTATATTGCTTGGTTTTGATGGCATTTTATGAAGGCCTGAGACAATCCATATGGTGCAAAATATGCTCTATTCATAATCCTTCAGAATATGCTACAAAACTCATGTTTTCCCTAGGTCTTTCAGGCAGGTACAATATGCAGATGATAAATGAAGTGGTTAGAAAAAACTGCAGATGCTTCTCTGGTGTTTTTTGGGGGTTTGGTTTTGTTTAGGTCTTTTTTTTTTTTTTATTTCACTTTTATTGTAAATTTCTATTTTTACTTTATCACAAAGGTGCCAAATATTGGCCTTGATTTTTAACATAAAAGCATATAGGTGAAGGGGTCATCAGATCTGTTGTTTCATGTACTGTTTAAATAACATATACTCTACTTAATGAAAACATGCTTAATGAACCATCTTCTCAAAAAACAGTGTTAGTCACAAAATATTAACAGCAATGGCTTCTGCTTAATTAGACTATAAGCTTATTCAGTATTTATATAGTGCCATAAGAAGTGTATTCTTGGTATAAAAGATCTTCATTCTCATTTCATTTTCTGGGCCTCTCCCAAGGTAGCTATCAATAGATAGCTAGACAGCTGCATCAGCTACAAAATGTTTGTTGTAGTACTTGGACATACCCAGGATTAAGCCTAATTTTTATTTATTACCAATACAAATTATTTAGGAACTTGTTGAACCTTTAAACTGTCCACTGATAGGGTCCTCACAAACATACTTTCCTAACTATGGCTGTGTTCGTCCTAAAGTGCCTACTGCAAAACTAGAAGTTTATGAAGTACAGCACAAGTGCTGATTTATCTCATAATTTCTAATTTTTTATAGCCTGAAATTTTTCCCAGCTCAATGGTCTTACTTGGAAAAAGTCTAGTTTATTGCATTTAGTCCAATTTATTTAATATTTATTAACACGGGTAATAAAATTGCATTCCTTGTTTCCTAAATTCCACTGTATCTTGATTCCTAATTAAATTATATCTACTACTTACTGTCCAGTACCCATTGCAGAGAGGTTAAGTCAATGAAAAGCAACTAATTTGAGAATATAGTTTAGATGCAAAGGCATTTTTATTTAAACAGAACAAAAACCATGACTTTTTTATTTTATTTTATTTTGGGCAGAGATAAAGAAATTTAACCTAAAATACTTATGGTGACTATCACGCAGTTGAAAAGGAAAAAGTGAAGATTATCCCCAAAAAGGGTTTTCTGGAATACATCTGAAAGGAAAAAGATACTGAATTTGCAACAATAGAGTGGCTATTGGCAGAAGTAACAAAAATTGGAAAACTAAATTTTGGTGCTGAAGATTTCTGTTATACATGACATTATTACTCTCCACTAGCAGAGCATGACAGTGCTGCCACAGAAATGGCAATACTGGATTAAAGCAAGAGAATCAAAAGAGATGCCGATTTATGAATGGTGTGATTAAAACCAAATATGAATCAAAAATATGTTAAATAGAGGAAAAATTTAGAAATGTTGCTAGCCAGAATATATCTTTACATGTTTTCCAGTTCATTCTACTAACCTGAGCAATACATTTAGAGACAATTAATTTGATTTTAATCCTGTCACAGATAAGTAGAAGGGCTAATAACATTCCCTCCTGTGACTGATTTTATTCATTACTTTATCTCATAAATACTTGATAATTTAAATGTAGCTTAATGTATCTTTCTATCTGGAGGTCAAGTGTTCAAAATAAATGGTGATGCTTCTTAAGAATAAATGTTCAATCAATAACGGTTTTCAGATTATACTGGGTTTTTATCCAAGAACCTAATTCTCCCATTTTAATGATTTAGAGCACTATGGAAATAATGACTTTATATAGTTTAGATTCTAGAGAGGAATAGCAATGTAAATACAAACACAGCATCTAACTAAAAATCATCAGAACAGTTAAATAATAATAAACTTATATAAGCAAATTGGTCTGTACATGGTTTGAATACTGAGAATGCATTGATGATAGCTGCTGCTGAAGAAATATGAAGGAAAGTAAAAGACAAACAATTAAATTATACTTACCCAGTTTGCTTTGCGAGTAAGCATTGTTTTCTGTTGCTGAAGATTATGTTTGTGTAAAATACCACAGATAAGTTTTATGTACATTTTATCAATACATTTAGCTTCTATTAATATTGGATATTTTTTTAAATACCTCTTATTTTTTTTTCTTTTATCCTAGAAAAGTAACATCTCAAATGTCAGTAGTAGAACTACTTTACCAAAACCATTATCTATTCTTTGAAGTGTCATTACTGTGAAAAACAAAACTGTATTTTTATTTCTAGATTTGCAAACAGGTTTTTTTTTTCATTACTTACAGTTGCCTGCCTTTCTCTGTCTTCGGTAGAAACAGCAAAGAAACAACATGTCCTCTCTTACTGACTGCTACATATCACTAGATACCATATCTTTTTGAGATACTGTCTCAACAATATATGTATTTGCCAGAAGCTTTTCCTCAGGGCATATCCTTAGCTTGTTCTCTGTTTAAGTATATTTAAAACCTGTTCTGTCCTATGTGATCTGTAACTCTTAACTCCATTCTTCACATTTTTAATTTCTCAGACTGTTTAAATTTTATTCTCAGAATAGCCCATATTGATAATTTTAAAAATGAAGTAGTTACAACATTGACTGAACTCTTTTATACATTTGACATCATTTTTCCTTATAAAAAAGTAATAGAACATAACAATATCCTGTTTCTGAATGGTTTTTGTTATTTGGAAAGGAGACCTAATACATGTGATACACACAATCCAGTAGGAGTTTATTATATACTTAAATGTGCTGAGCCCTTTGACTTCCTAAACAAAGCAATTTTCAGTTGTCATGTTTTCACGAGGTCCATATATTTTATACTATATATATAATATATATTATGATATATATATATATATTATAATATATATTATGATATATATATATATATAAAAATTAAGACTAAACCCACCAGATATCACAAAGGAAGCTTAGGGAAAAAAAGTGTGGGATTTACAGAATTTTATAGAACTTTTCCCCTCTATGGCTGAGCGTGTTTCATCATTTGAACACTACAGACTAAGATACCATAAGCTGCCATTTTTATCTAAGAAAAAATTTCTAAAATTTCTTGGGTTTAGGCCATAAATCAAACCCTTCTATTTCTTAAATATTTTTTTAAGATACATTCTGCAGTGGCCATCCCTTCCAAAACCTGCAGTATTAGTGAGGAATTTTTATATCCAGATGATTCCATCTGGGAGACCCTAGCCAGTACTTCAATGAAAACCTGAAAATGAAAGCTGAGTAAAGATTCCTTTCTGACCTGGCTAACCCTATGTCTCAGATATGTGACCCTGACTATATGAACAAGCAATGGTAGGCATCTGAGAGGTGTAATTCATTTTCACCTCAAAGATTTTTTTTACCTGCTAGATATCCTTCTGGCAAAAAACTCAAGCTCTGCTATTTGAGAGATGTCCCAGAGGATGAAGAAACAAAAATAATTAGCCAGTTCTGTACTGGGTGAAAAATGCTGTAAGACACTGCACATTGTATTCAGAAACCTGAAGGGATCATTCTAATGGAAATCATTGTGCTGAGGCAGATATGAGGCAGCATGGGTATTTGAAAGATGACGCAAGCCATCCTTTTCTCACTGAAGAACGAGGGATATGCGGAGAGTGGGACAAGCAGTATAGATGTCTTTTTTCATCAGAGTTGCATGAATACCATGCACTCTAACTCCTACTTTGTAAGAAAGAAGCTGTCTTTCTACTTTTTCCCTTTTACTTTAACCACAACTTTCCACATGATTCCCTTCCAGTCAGAGTCACCTGGAGGCAGGGAGATGGCTCCTCTTCTGAAACCCAATAAGCTTCATCACCCTGAAGGATAGGCTGCAGCTTGCTGAGAATTTGCAGCAACAGTGCAGACTGGGAAACTCCTGAAAAAGAAAGCAGAGTCTGCCTGCTAAGATCAACCTTGTAAGATCATGAAAGGAAGGAGGTTTTGTTCAAGACCAAGAGTATATAGTAAAAAATTTGTTAAACTTACAGAATAAATCTATTTTCAAGGCTTCTATGTAATCTATCACACTTATTTCTACCTTTGCTTGATCATAGAATCATAGAATGGTTTGAGTAGGAAGAGACCTTAAAAATCATCTAGTTCCAACCCCCCTGCCATGGGCAGGGACATCCTCCACTAGACCAGGTGGCTCAAAGCCTCATCCAGCCTGGCCTTGAAGACAGCCAGGGATGGGGCATCCGCAGCTTCTCTGGGCAACCTGTTCCAGTGCTTCACCACCCTCTCTGTGAAGAATTTCTTCCTGATATCTAATCTAAATCTCCCTGCTCTCAGTTTAAACCCATTACCCCTTGTCCTGTCACTGCAGGTCCTTGTAAAAAGTGCCCCCTCATCTTCCTTGTAGCCCCCCTTCAGGACTGGAAGGTTGCTATAAGGTCTCCCCGAAGCCTTCTCTTCTCCAGGCTGAACAAGCCCAACTCTCTCAGCCTTTCTTCATAGCAGAGGTGCTCCAGCCCTCTGAGCATCTTCATGGACCTCCTCTGGACTCGTTCCAACTGGTCAATATCCTTCTTATGCTGAGAGCTCCACAGCTGGACACAGCTTGATTTAAATGAGTACCTTCAAAAATCAAGTTATCTTGTGCACTAAATAAATATCTTTAAATAGGAGGCCCCTGTTATGTCTTTTTGGAGAAGCCCGTTCAACAAAAGGGGGGCAATTCAGAGTCCCTTTAGAGGAAGACTTTGGCCTCAGGTAATCTTGGTGGTTTTTTCCATGTTCAAGCTGCTTTGTTCTGCATCTCTTCTCTTTTTTTTTTTTCTTTTTCTTTTTTTTTTTTCTTTTTTTTTTTTTTTTTATTCCAGCTACTGGCTCAGTTGGCCAAAACTCATATAGAGAACTGAACCAGTTAAAAATATTTGTTGTTGTTTTCAGCTGAATTATTTCCTTAATGCAATTTGCTGTGCAAAGAAAGGAGGTGAAACATATGAATAACCGTGTAATAAAGGCTGGAACTTACCCTTTTGCCTAAATTGCCAGTCAAACCACACCTATAGATGTATAAGAAGTGCCAGTGAGAAGACTCAGCCTCTACCATATCTTTTCTACGTATTGAGTACTCCATTCATTTTCAAAATTTCTCTAAAATGTTAGCTTAAAGCTTGTCTTCTTGAAATGAGCAATTTGCCTTTCTTTCAGAACAAGCTTTTATTCAGAAAAAAAAAAAAATCATGCTGCTATACTGCTGATACATGTGCATACTTATTTCAAAAATTCTGTAGCAAAGATTTTAGTTCTGCATTACCAGACATGTTAGAATACCCTTTGCTGTTCTGAAATCTCTACGAGTGTTACTCATTCTACAAGAACTAAGATCTCACAGACAAAGAAGCAATAGTTGAAAGGGACAAAATCTAGAAATTATGACAGAGAAACTTGCTATTAATATTTTCAGATTGTCCAGTCAGTTTCCAGAAATTAAGAATAATGACAGTAGACATTCTTCTTCCATATTTATTTCCAGCCAAAGAATATGTTTTTATTTTACATCAATGCAATGTAAAAAAAATCTTAATTGGAATTAAAAACTGTCAGAAAATCAAAGCTCAGTATGTTGTGCATGCTTTTTATATTCCACAAAGAGTGACTATTTTTCATAAACTTCATATGTGTCAACAGAGGATAAACAACTGCCTCTTTCTAACAACGTAATTGAATGCAGTGGATTTAATTATACTAAATTGATAATAATAACAGTTAATAGCAACTTAATACCACCAATTAGTTTGATACAAACTGTTGTTTTACAGCCTATTTAAGATAAAAGCTTAATTAGTTAGTCATGCCACATCTTGGGTACAAATCACATTCTACATCTTTTCACAACGCTGCCATCAAAGGAGACATTCAGACGTTAAAATTTAGAATCATCAAAGAGACAAGTCTGTAGTGTACAGTGATCTTTTCTTTCTCAGATTATTTAACCAAATAAATACTAGAAGTGTTTCTGTATTGCCACTTTCTTTTACTTTGGCTCTCAAAAGAGCTCATTAGTCTTACTTCTAAGGATTAAATTTTCTACTTTAACTTCTAAACCAACCTACTGCAGGGACAGATACATAAAAACAAAACAGTAGACTATTAACAACAGCCAACATTCCTAAAACTATGTTCTACATTATTTTCTGAGGAATATCAAAGTATGCATATTGATACTAAAACTGGGTTCAGCGTTCTGTGGCTGCCTTATCCCCATGTCACAAACATAGAAACGACATTAAGGAGAACACAGACAGGGTACAGAGACCAGAAATAATGCTGGACTGCAGGGTTCACATAAATATGGATTTCTACTGTGTAACTATCTTCTTATTCAGTGCAGTCTTTCAGTTTCACTTGAAATAAAATGTTGATGTTGCAAGCCTAGATCCAACTCTAAACTTGCTACTGAATGCTTGAATACAGTATTCTCATTTCATAACATCATAGACTCAGAATGGGTTAGGTTGGAAGAGACCTTTAAAGCTCATCTAGTCCAAACCCCCTGCAATAACCAGGGACACCTTCAACTAGATCAGGTTGCTCAGAGTCCTACCCAGCCTGGCCTTGAACACTTAGGATAGGGCATCTAACACCTCTTTGAGCAACCTGTTCCAGTGTTTTACCACACCACTGTAAAAAGTGTCTTCCTTATACCTAATCTAAATTTACCCATTTTAGTTTAAAATCATTACTCCTTGTTCTATCACAACAGGCCTTGCTAAAATATTTGTCCTTATCTTCCTTATAAACCCACTTTAAGTACTGAAAAGCCATAATGAACTCTCCCTGGAGCCTTCTCTTCTCCAGGTAGAACAATCCCAACTCTCTTAGGCTTCCTCAGTATGAGAGGTGTTTCATCACTCTGATAATTTTCATAGGCCTCTTTTGGCCCTGATCCAGCAGGTCCATGTCTTTCCTGTGCTGAGGGCTGCAGAGCTGGATGCAATACTCCAGGTGGGGTCTTACAAGAGCAGAGGTGAGCAGAGGTGAGACCTCCCTTGACCTGCTGGCCACACTTCTTTTGATGTAGCCCAGAATACAGTTGGCCTTCTGGGCTGTGAGCACACATTGTCAGCTCATGTTAGCCCATTTGGGCCAAGCTGTTGACTAAATGACACTATATGTACGTCTGCATCAACTGGAAAGTGATGGAAGTGCATATTTTTTTCTAAGTTTCATTTCTGTAAGCAGCATTTCAGATTGTTACAATGTGAGTAGCAGGAAGCTTGAAGCTCTCCCAGCTGGAAAGATGGAAATGGCCAGAGGCATAGATGACTAGGTTTTCTCTAGCTAAATCTATAGTAGTAAATAGAAATCTGAAGACTATTCTCTGAACCTGAGGCCAACCGCTAGGTCTCAGATTGTGTCTATAAAAATATGTACTGCAAAATAGGTTAGCAGTATTCAAACTAGGAGTGATTCCTGAATTGCGCTAACCAGTGAACTTTTTCAGTTTCAGAACTGGAGGTGATAGCTAGCGTGGGTGGCAACAGTAACAGGAACTGTGATAACTTCATAACAATATGGATTATTATGTGTCAGGACTTGAACTCATTGGACCTTTTTAGTTTATTAGTGTAAGAGTAACCTCTGTGGAAAGAATAAGGGGTTACCATATTTATGAATTTCTTACAATATGAAACAAGGATTATTTTTTCCTCCTGTATTCTTAGATCAGCTTACCTGATGACTTGTCATTAGCTTCATTGTTCTCATTTATGTAGTTAAATCATTCTCAAAGACCTGGCTAAAATATCAGCTGCAGGTACAGGAAATATGACACTGCTGTTGAAGGAATGAGAAAAAATATGTTGTTGATTCATTAGTTCATCTGCAACATAAAAGTGTACGTCACCTTGAGTCTCAGTAGTGCAGAGTCAGCACCAACAGATGTGAGCAGTCTAAAATGATGCATCTTACTGCAGAGTGAAAATTCAATGGCTCTGAAGGTAACTGGTATATTTCCTATCTAAATAGATCTACTGAGGGTAATGTGAGGTTCTGCCTTGCTCTCTAAATGTTATTACTATGTTGTTGAGGTGTTTTTTGCCACACAGATCTCCTACAGAAAGGTGTCACAGGATTGTAGAATTGTAGGATAATTCAGGCTAGGAGGGACCTCAGGAGGCCTCCAGTCCAACGTCCTGCTCACAGCAGAGCCTGCCAAGTGGTCAGATCAGGTTGTTTAGGGCTTTATTCAGTTGGTTTTTGAAAAACTCTTAGGATTAAACCTGCACAACCTGTCTGAGCAGAGAGGTCTATATGATGTTAAAGTTGTGTCAAACTCCTTGTAAAGCCTTAAGGTTTTTAAGACCAGTACTGGGTCAAAATCGAATCCACTTTCTAAATGTCTAGTAAGAAAAAGTAACTCTCAATTGCCTGTGACAACAGGTCTATTTTCTGTTGCACTTTTACAAAAACAAACATTCTACTCTAAGGATAGGCTTGAGATTGAAACCAGAAAATGAAATCTATTACATACTGAGTGAAAACAGAAGGAAACGTGAGTTGGGTTTGACTTTTTTAAGCTAAGAAATCTCTGAAGTAATAAACACAGTGGAAATGAAATAAGTTTCCCAGATTTAATTAACCAATCATCTTCAGTAATATCAGGGAACTTGGGGATTGTTTTTTAGAATATATGATAATTCTTGTAGTTCACAATTCATATTTGATATAGCTGTTTCCAACCCTACTGTTTGTTTAATAGACTGAATGCTAACATTACATCCTAAATAGTTCAAGGATAATTACTGAATTGTTTCAGGGGATTTTTAGCATAATCACTTTCAAAGAGAAATTGCTAGAGATGAGTGAAAGTTTCAGTCTTGTTTCTAGAACAAAATATTTCCCTTTCTTATCAGAAAAAACAGATTGAAGAAGCTTTATTCCCAGCAAGGTTGCATAGCATGACTGACACTTAATACTTTATCTGGACATCTCCCTTTCCCTCCTCCTCTTCCCCCACTTGTTTTATTATATTTATTTTTACATTTTATGATAATCCCAAACATGTCATTTAATCATCACTAACAAATGTCAGCAAGTAAGGACATTATGTAAAAGGATCTGGATTTCATGCAGACGTTGTCATGTTTAGGTACTGTTATCCCAACAGTTATCAAATTATTTTCTGACCTTTCCATCCTTCCAACCTGTGAGGCATTCAGCAATGGATTTAATACTGTTTGGACAGAAATCATCTTCAGGTTATAATTAATAGGCCAGTATTTAATCATTACATTTATGTGAGTACAAATGAGGAATCTGTGAACTATTACTTCTGTATTGGACTGAGGCACAATTACTACTAGCTTATCCAGCAAAAGTGCTTGAGAGTTGCTGTATGCAATTCCACATTTATAATTATGCAAAAAGCTCTGCCTTCTTACTTGACCTTTAAAGCACCCAATGTGCTGATTGTAGAAAAAGTATTTTAAAAACCTGATGGAAATTTCATAGAGTACATATATCACCCAGTGATTGTATCATCAGCAAGTGCTAAACAATAATGGTTTAAGGTTGTTATTCTAATTTGGCCAGACCCTGCTAGATTCAATCAAGCACAATCAAAGGTGCATTGCTGACATTCTAACAAGCTTAGGGCGAAGGCAGCTGACGCTACTGAATTGCATTAACTTGTTTTCTGACATAAAGTACTGGGAATTAATTTCAAAATTTGTTTATATACTCACACAAAAATACCTCTGCATATCCATCATATAAGCTATTAAGGACAAGCTAACAAATATGTTTAAAGCGAATGTGAAAAGGAATATATTTGTCAAAATGGTGTTTGTATAATAGAAGAATACGCATGATCATGTAACCAGTTTTAGTATTAGTATCTCAAAATGTGTAGAAGAAATAATAATTTTAAGAAAATACAAGAAGTTATTTGGGCAGCTTTCCTTCACTTAGCACATTTTTTAATTAGTTCTAAAAAATAGAGTGCTTGTCACTTCCCCTCCTGACTCTCTTCCACTCCAGTCTTAAGAACTATGTTGCATTAAAACAAGTCTGATTTAAAATATTTCAGAAATATTGCTATCCTATCATTACACCTTTATTCATAAATGTTATATCCTTTATCAGAAAGAGAAGAAATTTTAGATCTTTACAAATCAGTATTTTTTTCCTTTAGAACTCTCAACAAAGCTTTCTGCTGTAGAATGAAAATATCCAAGATGTCACACGGGGTTCAAACCTTAGGAAAAACTGCTTGATCATTGCAAACAGAACTACTGAGAATGCATGTATGTGACACACAATATCAGCAAACTTCCTTTATAAGCAAATAATGAAAATGGTGTGCTGCAGAAAGTTGTGTGTATGGTTAGACATACAACCATTGCAGAACATCTACAAAACGTGGTAGGAAAACACGCCTTTCCTTGATTGCAGTTCTAGTTACAATTTTCTCCTTTTTCTCATTCATGTTAGCTATTAATTAGCAAGTTTCAAAAAAACTTCATGAAAATTGAGGTGAAAACAAAAAAATCCACCGAACTGATCCACTAAGAAGTTTAGTTTTAGTGCACAGAACTAAAATCCCAATTAATTATTCCAATGTTCATTTTAAAAACTGAACAAAACTTCATATTCTTCATCTGAAGTAATTTAACATAGGAAGGAAAGGCCATTTTGATAACAAAACCACTTATAGTCCTGTCTGTTAAAAGGCTAATACCATGTTTCCCTATTTTTCTGAAAGTATCACAAAAACAGAATTATACAGAAAAACACACAGAACTGCTTGAAATGTTGCTAAAATTAAGTCTCCATCCTGTCAATTAAAAAGTGATAGAACTCATCACATAGTATGTGAGAAATCCTTTATATATCATTATCTGACAGAAGATAGTGAAGAAAACTTTCCATTCTCTTTTTGTATGTAATAAATTTCTGAAGCTACTTTTGCATTATTAAAGATAAACTACATTCATACTTCATCTATAGCATCCTAGCTAAATTACAGGCTAGGATTGGTTTCGTATATGCTATTTTCACATAGATTTTCTGTGGTACATATATTAAAAAGGCACTTGAATATTTTTAAACATACAGCTAATTGAACTCTGATTTGTTTCATTTGCAGAGAGAAGGATAGGGTGGAAGAAATTCTTACATGACTCTTGTTTAGTTCTGATATTTCTTCACTGTTTTTTCTTTCATGAAGACAAAGTGCTTGCTAAATGGTGGTTATTGGAATGTAAATGAGCTTTTCATATAAAAAAAAAAAATTGAAGAAAACTACATTGTTTCCTTTGCACCTTGTGTTTATTGTTAAAAATTTACACATGTTGTTAGGAGTGACACTGTTAAGAGGGATTGTGGCCAGGGGGAGATAAAAGGGAATCTGTGTTTTAACTTCAGGGCCTAATATTGTTACCTTCAGGTTTAGGCATAATGTTTTTGAAGATAAATATTACAGATTGTAGAAGGTATGCACATGCTAAAAGCAATTTATTTTAAATTGCTTTTATGGGTTGTCTCTTCTTTTGTGTGTGTGTGTGTGATGAAAAAAAAGGAGTATTTAAAATATCTGAAGTCATTGGATGTCTGTTTTTTAAATTACAAAGCCTTCTTGTTATTGTTAAAAATTGCCTAAATTTTTTATTCAGCCATTATTTTTTGGTTTGGCGTGTTTAGCAATTATGTTGCTCAGATTTACAATATCACTTCATTTTAATGGAAGATCAAACCCCAAAGACATGTCAACTTACAACTTGTTAAAGAGCTTCTATTATGTTTATAGTCTTTAATATAAAAACAGCTATTTACTTAATTTTCTTTCCTCATTGGTTTAGTAACAGCCTAATTAATTTGTCAGATAGCAGTAATGTAAACTATATATGGTGGTAAAATGTTCTTATTTCTAACTTTATGCAGACAAGGCATGGTACCATGTGAAGCAGAAATGTCCATCCTGGGGATATCTGCAAAGACAAGTATGCCTAGCAATTTCTGGTCCAATTCATATCGGCTTGAAACAGGATCCGTATTTGTTGGTGGTTTGCCTCGTCATTATCCAACAAAACAGGTATTTTATTATTATTATTATTATTTTATTATTATTATTATTTATTTTTATTTGTTTGGTTTTTTGGAAGAGGCATGTTGAATAGGATATAACTGAAGAGAACGAAACTGGGGTAAAAAAATAGAGCTTTTTGAAGATTACACCTAAATGAGTATGGACCTTTGTAGAGTTTTGCTGGTGCCTGAGACTTTGGTAAGTGAAGTAAACAGAAATAGCCTTCTGGCCTGAAGTTATGATCTGTATTCCTGTTTTTCTTAAGTAGGCAGAGTTAAAAAGCAAGTAGAATCAAATTTACAAGAGGTACCTGTAACCTCAAGTGCTAGTTCTATTAAGATGTGAAAAGGGCGATTGCATTGGGTTCCATAAGCAATGAAACTCTCTGCTTGCATCCTGTGCCGGCACATACTGGTCTGTGTAAAAATGGACCAAAAGAGAGAGAACCTGTGGAGCTGCATTAATCAAGAAGAGGTATGGTACAGGAACTTGAATTCATGAGGCCATGTATGTTGCTATGTGTGCTGGGTTCAGTCAGGAAAGGGCTAACTCCCTTTACTCTGGTTGCCAGGGAACTCTGTTGCTGGACAGTAAGTGAAAACATTGATAAGGCCTCAGCTGGTGCTGGGGATGGCCTGTACTGAACTCAAGGTCTTTTGTCCACTTCGGATACTGTAGCTGACCCAGACTAACCAAGGAAGTATTTCATTCCATAGTACATCATGTTCCGGGCTCTTTGGGTGGGGAAGGGGGTCTGGTAGCCATTACTCTTCCCTTCTCTCTCTCTCCTTTACTCCCTTCCTTGTCTCTCCAGGCACTTGCTAACCCTCCTGCCTTAGCTGCTTTGCTAACTCCTGTGCTGGCTCATTCATGTGGGAGCGCTGGTGGATTGTTTTGAGTTTTCTGGCCGTGTTATCAGTGATAAGGTTTGCTCGGAATCTGCTGCGTAGGCTCCCAGGTTCCGGCCTTCAGGCCGCGGCTCTTGGGCTGCGATCGCTCTTGGGCTGCGATCGCTCTTGGGCTGTGGTTCTGGGGCTCTCGGGGTCTGATTTTCATCCCTCAACATCTGGGTGTGCATTGGTCAGTGGGTGGTGGGAAATTGTATCATATTGTATATATTGTACTATATGTTTCATTTTCTACTATTTTAATTATTTATTATTAGTAGTACCTGTATATATTGATTTAGATTTAATTAGTAAATAGTTCTTATCTCAATTTTACGAGCTTCCTTATTTCTTTTTCCTCCAATTCTTCCCCTCCACTGGAGGAGGGGAGGGAGATTTGTGAGAGCGGCTTCGTGGTATTTTGCTAGCCGGAGTTAAACCACAACACTAGGGTAAGGGCACATGCATGGGTGAGAAGTAACATGCAATAGGGCTAGCACAGAGCTAGGGAAGAAGTCAGCTCTGAAGGTGGTAGGAAGAATACACAGGGTCAAGTAGAGTATTGTAGAGGAGTGGATCACTACTGAATTTTTGTTATGGAGAAATTTGGGATAGAGTGGTCAAAATAACAGATGAACATCACTTAAGTGGCTTCCAATCAAATTTTTTTTTCCAAATCTAGATGAGTATAAATAGCAATTTCTTTTCTATTTTATGACACTCACATTGTTCATATTCACACTGATCAAAGTCCCAACCCCTGTAATTAATTTGAAACTGGCATTGTACACCCAGGAGACACTCACTCCAGCTCCTCCCAGCATGGATCCTGTGCAGAGTAGTTCCCAGCTGGCTCAACCAGCTTGTCCGGTGTCCCGAGTCCTTTACTCCCAAGGGGCTACTGACATAACAGTATATAAATTTTTTGAATTAAATTGGTCACATAAGGTGCCAGCAGCCTTGCTCATCATACAACCCCAAGTAAATCTTCAACTTTCCACTTATCTAAAACCAACCAGTGTTGCTACCTGGATTATGATATAGGCTCCTTAGGAAAGACAGGTGGGGGAGATAAGGATGGGGTGTTGCCGTCTATGTCAGTGACCAGCTGGAGCACATGAAGCTCCACCTGGAGATGAATAAGGAGTTGACCAAGATCTTATGAGTTAGGATTAAAGGGAGGGCAGGAACAGGGGACATTATAGTGGGGGTCTGATACAGGCCATCTGACCAGGAAGATAAAGTGGATGAAACCCTTCATAGACAGATAGGGACAGCCTCACGCTTACAAACTCTGGTCCTTTTCCAGGCCTTCAATCACCCCAGTATCAGTTGGAAGGATATCACAGCAGGGATAAGTAATCCAGGAGGTTCCTGGAATGCATTGATGATAACTTAATTCTCCAAGTGACAGAGAAGCCAGTGAGGAGAGGTGCTGTGCTGACCCCTGTTCTCACACACAAGGATGGGCTGGTGGGGAATGTGAAACTCAAGGGCAGTCTTTGTTGCAGTGACCATGGAATGATGGAGTTCAAGATCCTTAGGGCAGTGTCTTAGCTTTGTGCCAGCTAGTCTATGTTTTGCTTCACCCCATAACACATCAAGCTGCATAGGTGGTGCCAGCCCTGGGCCTGCGGCACTGCAGGACCGGCGGGGAGGGGGTGGGGATATGGGTGGAAAGGCTTGTGATTGGACACGACCCTGGGAAGGGGAAGGGTCTGAGGGGGCTTCCGGCCAAGGGGGTTGGGGGTTTGTTTGTTGTGGGGACCTCGTGGCGAGTGGTGGGTGCCCTGGGCAGAGCCATTTTCTTGCCGGGCAGATCGGTCTGGGAGTCAGGGTTTGAAAGTTTTTTTCCTCTCTCTTATTCTCTCAGCCTCTGGGTGGTTTCGTGAGGGGTTTGCTCCCTTCGGGTGGGTTTTTTCTTTCTTTTTTCCCTTCTTAGGGTGAGATCCTATATCATTTGTTCTACCTTTTTCCTCAGTTACTCATTAGCACTAGCATTGTTAGTAACTCCCTAAGTTTCATTTATATAATTAAATAGTTCTTATCTCAACTCCTACGGGCTTTTCCTTGGTTTGTTCCTCTGACCCTTCCTCAGCAGGACGGGAATGTGGGTGGGGGCGGAGTGGTAGAGGGGCTGTTTGCTAAAATCAGGACAGGCAGTGAGGAAGCCATAGGCAAGCTCACTACCCTGGACATCAGGAGAGCAGATTTAAGCCTTTTCAGGGATATTGTTGTTAGAGTAACACGGGACAAAGCCCTGGAGGGAAGAGGGGCCTAAGAAAGCTGGTTAACATTCAAGGATCCCACCTCCCAAACTCATCAGCAATGTGTCCCAATAAAGAGGAAATCAGGCAAAGATGCCAGGAGGCCTCCATGGATGAACAAGGAGTTCCTGGACAAACTCAAACACAAAAAGGAAGCCTACAGATACTGGAGGCAAGGACAGGTAGCCTGTGAGGAATACAGAGAAATTGTCCAAGCAGCCATGGATGAGATTAGGAAAGGTAAAACCCTCATAAAATTAAATTTCACCAGGGATGACAAGGACATCGTCTTAAATATGAACACCATGCTGAACTCTTGCTCTGTCATGGCAATTGTTTTTCCTCACATGAAGATTTTTTTCATGTGAGAACCTTCAGCAGTAGTTGAAATGCAATTATATCACACCATTAACACTGTGTATACCTATTGGTAGCAGGAAGAAGGTAATGTGTAGCTGGAAAAAGTGAAATCACACAATCAGCTGTGATCTTTGTATGGTAAAAATAGTGAAGGAAGGAAGTGCAAACAGCATGTTAGTGTTTGAAGTTATTTATTGGTATTAAGTGCAAAGATTAGATAAACTTTAGTTTTGACCAGAAGAAAGACCAAGTGCAAAGTCCTGCACATGGTTTGGAAAATCCTTAGCACAAATACAGTCTGAGCAGACAATAAATTGAGAACAGCCCTGAGGAGAAGGACTTGGGGTCATTGGTTGATGAGAAGCTCAGTGTGATTCATCAGTGTGCGCTGACAGCCCATAAAGCCAAATATAGCCTGGGCTGCATCAAAGGAAGAGTAACCAGCAGCTGAAGAGAGATGATTCTCCCCCTCTACTCCACTCTTGTGAGACCCCACCTGGAGTCCTGCGTCCAACTCTGGAGCCCCCAGCATAAGAAGGGTATCAACCAGTTTGAGCGAGTCCATAGGAGGGTTGCAAACATGATCAGAGTGCTAGAGCACCTCTCTTATGAGGAAAGGCTGAGAGAGTTGGGTTTGTTCGGTCTGGAGAAGAAAAGGCTCCAGGGAGACCTTATAGCAGCCTTCCAGTACCTGAAGGGGCCTACAAGGAAGCTGGAGGGTGGGCTCTTTACAATGGCCTGTAGTGACAGGTCAGGAGATAGTGGCTTTCAACTGAAAGAGGGTAAATTTAGATTAGATATAAAGATGAAATTTTTCACTGTGAGAGTGGTGAGGCACTGGCACAGATTGCCCAGAGAAGTTATGGATTCACTATCCCTGGTAGTGTTCAAGGCCAGGTGGGATGAGACTTTGAGCAACCTGATTTAGTGGAAGGTGTCCCTGTTTGTGGTAGTGGGATTGGAACTAGATGATCTTTAAGGTCCCTTCCAACCCAAATCACTCTATGACTCTATGATTATTTTGAGTCTTTATTTGCTTTCAACACATAGTGGAATAAAATTACCTTTTAGTGCTGAGTTGGTGTAGTCCAGGTCTCATTCATCTGAGCAGTGATCTTTGGATTGGTGTCACCCTACAGCTCTAACAATGTTAATCTGGGGTTATTTTGTTTTCCCTGTGCATAGCAGAATGGTGTAGTCAGAGCTGGATATACGTGTTAAGCCATACTTCTGGGTAGGCTTCATCCTGTGACAATTGTTTTAACCTTTTTATTTCTGTTCTGTTCTTCAGTAAGTGAAGGTCATGTTATAATGAGGCAAATACAATAATTTCAAGCACAGACATGTTTTTGATTCTGCTATTGTAATGCAGAATTTCTAGATTGCTTTCAGCTTACCATAAATTGTACAGTAACCAATGAAGTGATAATACTGTTGAAACAATTTAAATATTCCCGTGAGTAGGTGCTTTTAGGGTTACAAAATACTCAGCCAAAAGCACACTTGTAAATATCTCTTACTGGCATTAAAACTACATAACAAATAGTATTTGTAGTAACGTAACTTTTCTGTTAATTCATATGTTCGTATTCCAACTCCTCTTTCATCTGGAGTATTTTATCTTACTAGTTGCATATAAAAGTTTATTTACTATAGAAATTTTTCTTCAAGAAATGCTCTATACTGATAAGATATAAGAAAATTATATTTTCAATGTTGAAATGACATGTCTTCTGGAAATTAAAGAAATATTCTTGGAAATTCCCCAAACAATTTCAAGTGAAGTCTTAGACAAGTTGAATCTGTGGAGTGTATTTAGGAGCCGGTAAAGAAGCAATTTGTTTGAGGGCTATACATCATAATGTGTATCTGAGAGGAAAGTTTGACATGGTAAATGGCTCTTCACTAGCTAAAGGCAAAATAAAATCAGGAACAATAGGTTTACCTTAGGTAAGTTAAAACAGTGATAAAACACAATGGTTCAAGGATAATTTACTACTAAAGTATTTTTCTTATTTATGTGTTGGATTGTCATATCAAAATGGGCTTTCTTTCTTTAATGATGTCACACTTCAAAAGATTATTCTATTCTTACTGCAGGATTAATAAATGAAATATTATGGTTCATGCTTGCTATTTAGATGAGGTAGTATGTGTGGGATATGTGCAAGTGCTCAGACTGATGATACCTTACCTTTATTAGTATTTGGAAAGCATATGTTCATATAACTTCCCTAAAAAGTAAAACACCTCCTCGACTCTCAGTTGTCTCTGGTTTTCCATTAAGATTTTTTTGCAGTTCATTGCTTTCTGCTTAAGATTACCTCAGCCTTTTATTTCACTTCATTTTCTTTGCTCCTTTGTGATTTCATTGTTAATTTTGATGTTAGTGTCCCATTTTTCTTAATTTCCACTTTGTTGTAGCTTTGTGCAAGTTTCACTTTCCTTGGCTTCCCTATCAATGTCTGTTGGCTATAAGCCACAGGCAGTCTATAAAGGCTGTATTTTTCCTTTTTCTCAGGGAATGGAGAAGCATCTGTTGAAGTTCTCTTTGTGTGGTCTTTTCAATCCCAGCAGTAGGAAACCACACCAGGAAGTTTCTTTCTCATCAGCTTTGACTCAGACAGTCAGGCTTCTATTGTAAAACCTTTATCATCCCTGAAACAGAAATCGTCTATTTCTGACCTTCATCCTGCAGTTTGGTTCAAGGGAGATTTCTGCTCCAGCTGAGACTCTGCTTGCTCTGGCAAATGCTCTGATCACTCTTGGAGTCAAGCTTGATAATGACCCTTGTGATATCCGTAATATCTGCCTAATATTACATTGTCTTGGTTTAGATGAGCTCCTCCTCTCACTGGAGTACTTCACTCTGCTGGTGGCTCTCCTACTTCCCAATGCTGTGGAAGTTTTAGAGAGCACTGCAGACCCTAGACTGCATCCGTTTCTGTCTGACAGAAACTTCTAGCTGCCAGTGCCAGAAACTGTTGACATAGGAGTTCCCTGTTACTGGAATTGGCTCATGCTACACTATTAACTTTCAGGCTAGATTCCTCTTTCCTTCTTTATGAGTGAAACTTGGTAGTATCTGTGAGCCCCACAGGGTGAAATATTGAATATTCTGAGAATTTCCTATACTGCAATGTTCCTATCAGTTCTCAAGTGTCCATGCATTTTTTCCACATATTTATTTTTGGTCTGTATGCTTAATATTCAGTATTGTTTAGGGTTAGAGTGCCCTCAACATGTAAGGCAAGTGCAACAATTATTCTCTGCCTTTCAGTCTCAAAGTTGAATCTTCTCCAAAACTGAGAGGGGAGTTACCTCCTTCTTTCAGGAATTATTAAGAGAAGCTACTGTTTATCTGTATGTACTCATTGAGGTGTTTTGAGACTCTTCTGTACCTGCTTGGCTTTCTGCCTATTATACACCATTTTTAACAGAAATATCAACAAACAAAGTCATAACAGTTCTAGACTGGAAGGCTTGATAATACCCAACAATGTATGTTTACACTGTCCAAGGGAATAACAGACAGCACACTATCAACAGAAGTTGTGAGTTTCCTTCCTAGTCACACTCTACTGATTTCCCTGGTTGCTGCCACAGTTTGGGAAGGCACTTCAGGAGAACAGATTACAGTCTTACCCTCAAGGCAGTGATATACTTAAAAGAACACCTGTGACATCTGGGGAAGCAATACCATAATACCCAATAGATTACTTCACTAATCACAATCTCTCAGACCTCCCAGATGTCAGCACCTAATGGTAGTGGTTGTTGGGGAGAAAAACTACCAACAGTACAGCAAGACAAAGTTAGTGACTATTTAAGTAAACCGGACGTATAAGAGATGAGTCCAGGTGGGATGTATGCAAGCATGTGTCACTGGCTGTTCACAAGGCCACTCTCTGTCACCTCTGAAAGACTAAAGCAATCATAGGAAGTCCCTAATAACTGGAAAAAAAAAGCACAGATTTTATGTCATGTTCATCTTTGAAAAGACCAAGGAGGACGATCTGGGTGACCATGAGCTGGTCAGGCCAATGGTGCAACTCAGCTCCTGAGATGTAGAAACAAAGGACAAACAGGTCCTTGCCAATAACCAGCATGGATTTACCAAGTGGAAACTCTGCCTGACTGGTGTCATTACCTTCCATTTTGAGATTACTGGCTCCGTGGACAAAAGGAAGGCAGTAGATATTCCTTACTTTTTTTTCCCAAATTCAACTTCACATGCAACTCCTCCCTGACACAGGGAGATGTGGAAGAGGGTTTATGGTCAGTCCATTACAGCTTGTCTCTGACACCCATTCCTTGTACACGTCTGCAGCTCTTTGATGTTATGTACCTACAGGCCAGAGACAGAAAAAGTATTTGCCTGGGTATGAATGCTAAAGGACCGGAAGACGTGAGTAGAAAATGAGATAACAGATACATGCAGTGAAACACCTTGGACAAATTCATCCAAATTCAAGCACTGCAAACTGTTTCACTCACAGCAAGAAATTGTTTTTATGACTCTGTAAATTGTCCTTTGCAAAGTTTAGTGGATTCATCTGACGGTGTAGGAAGGCAGAGCTGAACAACCAGGAGGAGAGCTAAACTATAAATAGCTGGCTGTCAGACATCTCATCCTGCTCTCTCTACACAGCAAAAAAAACCCCTCCCATTTAATTATGTTACAGCCTTGTTTATTACTTATTTTTAAATCATATCTTATTTGTTTATTAAAGAATATGACACCATACTTCAGACTTGTCACATCTAAGAAACAGGTAAATGGCAAAACCAGTTAAACTGTTAAATAAGGTCATCTTCTTAAATCACTGTGATTTTGAAGCTGTTTATGATCACTGTTTTCTAAGACTTAAAAACCAACAACAGGGGAATAGAAATCAAATTAAACAAAGAAAAAAGACATTTTAAATCAGAAATTGAAAAAAAGGAGAATATATTATTTCTGAAATCTCAAGACGTGTTTCAGAATAATTAATTTCATGTTAGCTTTAGTATCATTAACTGTTTACAACAGCTTGTTCCTCTGCAGAGGGGATTGGTACACTCAAAGGGAAATTACAGCAACAGTTCATTGCAGTAATAGTGTTATTTTTGCTGCTATAATTGCTCCAATAATTTATATTTCTAGACTTAATAGTGTTTTAGTATTGAGAATGTGAAATGTCATTATGTCTTCATATTCCTTTTCAACATGAGGAGTTCTCTATAATTAAACTTAAAAGTATTCATGCAGGGAAGTTTCAGAAGGGAAGAAAGCTTCTGTACCAGAAGAAAAATGTTCTAAATAAAGATAAAAGATTTAGTAGAAATCATGAAAATACATATGTGGGCATTGGATCCCTATGTTACCCATGGGGACATGGTAACAGATAATTGAGTGATAAACTCAGAATCATAGTGTTGTAACTAAGAGGAAATGGAAACCATTATACTTCTAAAGTCTCTCATTTAGTCTACTAGCCCATACCTGTGTGAACTTTTTTTGGAGGCACATATTTTAAGTACATAGGAATAAAATACACTGCGTCTATACAAGAAAACATAAAGGTTTATGAAAAAGAGATAGTGTGATATGTCAATTATGTGATGATATCAATCTGCCCATTTAGTCTCAGAATATTCTCAGGTATTACCATTTTTAGATAAAAATGATTGAAACATTTTAATAAATTATTATTAAAACACATGAAATTACGTTCTTTCTGTTGCAACTACTTATTGAATTCAAAGGCATTGAGTGAAGAAATACACAATGTAAACCAGGGGTTACAAAATGCAGAATCAGGCCCTTAATTAAAAAAAATCTGAAAGCAGTTTGTGTATGTTACAGCTGCTGTGTTTCCATAGACCAAAGCAACAGTAATCCCTTTGTGACTGTCTAGTTAGACATAGTTTATGATCCACTTCCCTTGATGGAGCATTATAAAGCAGTGGGAGAACTTTGTACAATCTGTTCACAGTATTCAGGTTTGATTATCTGGCATTCACCTTATCTGATAAAGGTGTAGAATGGGGCTCTGACAGTAACTTTCATGTAATGATTTATAATCATCTTATATTTACATGATATTTTAACATCCTGCTACAGTAGTCATTGAATGTGAGCAAACTGCAGTGTCCCTGACCCAGTTAATGCGCGCTGAGGTGCAGCATTCAGCTTGAGATGATTCCTGCAGAAGCCCACAAAGGAAAAGACACCCAATCGTTCATAGAGTTACCAGACATACTACACTATTAGGTATCTGCAACTTTTTGCTACAGTGGTATAGACAAGACTGGGTAGTCTGAAACCTTAAATGAGCCATTTCTTGAGTCTCCACAAATTTCCTGTTGGTCCACAGCACATCTGAAATTTTCGTACTTAATTGTTAAGAATAATATGATTTTTAAAAACATTTTCTTTTGACATATGTATTGCTAGTCAAATTGCCAGTTCTGTTCATAAAGTCCTCTAAGTTTAATAAAAAAACTGCTTTGATTTTCTTTTTTTTTTTATCAATATATATGAGACCTGTAGACTGCTTATAGTTTTTTTCATTAGATCATAAATCTGCATAGCAATTGTCCAAAGGATATTTCATACTTGATATAATTTAAAGCATCACATCCTCCATGAGTTTAGACTGGACCTCAGCATAGATGAAGTGGGAACTAGTTGCTAGGCATTAGTCTTCATGCAAGGTATAGTGGAATATAGGTGCTTAGGTTGTAGTAGCTATGCACTTGAATTTGAGGTTCTTCTGTGATACAGAAAATGAAAGTGAACAGTGTTGACTCTCCTATTCAATGTCTTCATGTGGTTTCAGTGCTACATTTTAGAAACTGTGAGCTGTTCCTGTTTGTAACAATTCCAGTGCACATTTATAGTTTAAAATAAAAGGGATGAAAATATTTGTCTTTATATTTATGCCACCCCCCTTTAATTTTACTTTCTTTACACACAATATACATCTTCCAAGTCTGCTCTGTTGTCAGGTTTGTGATTACAGTATTCAGAAAGGCTTTTTCGGAGTGTTTGTTGGTTTGAAATGCATTGTACATTCTGAAGAGCGTCTGATTTCTTCTTGCACCTTGACATGACTGCCTTAGATCCTGACAAGTATTTTCTTTCTAATATCCTATTTAGGATATGCTCCAGATCTGTCTTTGCATCACCTAAATGGTTATGTTAACTGAGAGCTCTGCTTATTCTTGCTCAAGCTATTTTGTATATTTATGTGCTTTTATATAAATTTACATATAGAGACTAAATAGATATTTGTCACATCACCAAAATACATTTTCTACATGTCATTCATTGTTTTATTGACCTCTGTCATATTCACTGCTACTCATTCTTCTTCAGATTGAGAAGTCATGGTCTACAAGATCTGTTCTTATATAATTAATCCATTCCTTGGTCCTGTCTCTCAAGTGAAGAAATAATTCTGCAGGGAACTACTGTTTTGACTGTTCTGAATAGTTTACTGTGATTAACAAACTTTTTCACCTCAGTACTTTGTACATTCTCAGATAATTTTTGTCTAATAGTATAGGACTTGGCAATACTTGTGACAGTTAACAAATGTGAAAACTGATCTAGTATTTATAATTTGTTTCCTCTCTTTTAACCAGTTTATTAACCCAAAATAAGACCTTCCTATATTTCCCATGACTCTTAATTTTCTTTAAAAAATTTTGGTGGAGGACAATGTCAAAATACTTTTGGAAATTAAATCAGCTATGATGTCCGATGACCCTCTTGCATAGGACCATTAATGTGCTCAAGGAATTCTAATAACTGGGATAAACATAATTCCATTTACAGAAATCTACACTGATTCTCTTGTCATATTTTTCCATGTTTTTGCTACTTTGATTCTTCATTACACAAATTAGGAAATTGTCTGTGAATATAGACTTGTTGGGTTCTAGTTTGCTTCAATATTTTTAGCCTTTCATTGTTTCTTTTCAAAACCTAGTGTCATATTTGCCACTTTCCTGTATTTTGGTAGTAAAACCCAATTTAAGGGAAAAGTTCCATAGCATCTTTGAACAATTCCAGGCTTCCTCTTTTTCACATTTTAGAAAGTTTTGATGAGTACTAGAGCAACCTTCTCAGGGACACAGTAAAGTCTCATCACTGAAGGTTTCCAATATGGGAATGGACAGGGTACTAGATAATCTCATTAGTCTCCCTTTCCCATGAAAAGTTGAACCAGATAAACTTTCAGGGTCCCTTCCAATGTGGGCTGTTTTATGATACTGTGGTTTTACGATTTTATGGTTCTGTAAGTATTTTTTTCTGCCTAAAATAATTCATATCCCAGAACCTTCTTGAATATACATGGTTGTAGATTTAATTTAGTAGATATGTTCCCTTTACACCCTCCATCCTTATTCTGAAAGATGTTGACTAATGGTTGTCTTCTGCTATTTCGTCATTCAAGCACCTTTTTTTTTTAAAGTTATGCTTGATATTTTTTTTTTATTATTTTATCTTTTCTGCTAGAGTATACATAATTATTTGAACTCTATGGAAGTTTTTTTTATGTAACCTGCAAGCATTTTACCTATTTTTCTTTTCCATGTGTTTTTAGCCTTACTAACTTTGTCCTGTTGCATTTAACCTATTTTTGGTGGATTAAGTGTGTTTTGCTCCCAGAAGAACACTGATGCTGAGCACATTATAGTCAGTGGTTTTAAATTATTTTTTTTAATGATTATTTGTATTGAAACAGATCCTATGCCTAGCTTAATACCAAATAAATGTTTATATGTCTTCTGGTTTCTCTAATGGGTCCAAGGAACCATTATTTACAGCACCTGAAAATATAGTCCCTGCATCATATCTTGTCATGCTTCCTTACCAAGATGCTTAGGAATAGTTAAACTCTCCTCTCTCCTGTTACTTTGTTTTCTGCCTTACCCTTTCTAACCTGCTTTAATATTTAACAAGTACTATCATCATCTTTGCTTGTTGTTATATAATATAGCTCTAATATCATGTTTTTGTTTCTGCATGAAAATTGGGTGCAAAAGAATTTGCTTTCTTTATATTGCCTTTTTTTCTGGTGCAGCCTACACCTTACATGATTTTTACTCTTGCATCATAATATCCCAGTGTTTATTTTTCTACCGTCAAGATGCTTATCATATTCTTATTGTTTGATCAGCTCTTTTTCTTTTTAGACTTCAGATATTTTTCCAGTGGCAGTTACTTGTTTTTTGAAAAGAAATAATGGTTCAGTGGTTTCATAAAAAGGGACTTGTATTTAAAAGCACAAAAATTGTACATATTACATTTTTTGTAACATATTTACCTGTTTGAGTTGTATCATGTATATTTTGAAAATGATTTTTTTTTTTAATTTAAAAAAAATATTTTTCAGGTAAAGAGAGAAATGTAATGTAATTAGATTGGTAAGTCAGTTTTAATGTAATTGTGATATTCTGTAGTTATGGCTACTATATAATGGTAATGTACTGTCTTGTCTAATCACAGTGATCCAAAAACTAGTATATATGAGACTTAAGATATTTTGCTGCAAGTTCTGGATGCCTACAATGCTTTCCTGTTGGGTATTCATTAGTAGTGAGCCAGTAGTCCTTACTATCTAAAGTTGTAATCTTGCTAGGTCCTCAAGGCTAGAAGTGATACTGTCAAGGAAAACCTAAAATGTTCCTGTAACACTGTATTACTTGCTTGTGTTTTTCCTTTCAAGTCAATCTGTGTTATAATGTCTGCAAATTATGATCTTGGACATTGTGGTATTTGAGATATCAACTTAAAGAAAATAGGTATGAACAGAGAGCATCGTAGTGAATAGTGCCATGTTTTGGTTTAGGGGTTATTTTTTCTAATTAGATTAATCAGCATGCTTAAAGGCATATTATTGATTTTTTTCATGCTTTTACTTACATCTGAAAATGCTCATGTAAGTGTTTTGGAGAATTTATTGTTGATTTATCAGCTTGAAACAAGTTTGAATTCTTGCTGAAGATTGGTTTAGCACTGTGCAATCCTTAAAGCTAAAGAAACCATACCCCAGCCCGGATAGCTTGTAGAAGTTTTTTATTCCGTTAGTCATAGTAAAATCTAAACCTAGACTATATTACTCAAAATATGTAATAAATATTTCTAGTATGTCTAATAAATTTGAAATTTATAATATTGAAAATTCAGAATGAAAGACATAAAAGTAAATATAAAGAACCCTCAGTTCTTTTTATTCAGTTACTACTACTCTTTCCTGAATACTTTTTGATAACTCTATATTGAAAAGTTCATATTAATTTGGGTGATTTTACTAGTTACAGATTGCTCTTCATATTTTATTAGGAAGATAGTTGAGAGAAATGTTTCTGACATTTGTAATATCAGATCTCTTACTGATTGTGAACATGCATATTAGAAGCAGTCATTTTTTTCTGCCTGTTCTCCAACTATATTCTGTAATACTTCACTACTTTTTTATTTTCATTGGAGCTGGTTTAAAGAAGTTAGAATTTCATATGGGTATAGATGTATAGATACATTTATTTACAATTATATTCTAAAAATAGTAATATCAGTAATACAATTACCAATATTATATTAAGGATTGATACTAATATTCATATGATAATATATTGTATTATTTTTATATTATTATTAAAACTTTCCATAAAATCTACCAAAACCATAACAAAATAATCCCAAACCAGAAAGAAAAAATATCCTTAACTGTGTTAACTATATAGGCCAGAAAGAATTGCTGGTGATAAATCAAGATCTTTTCTCAATGATCATCTTCATCAAATTAAAGGAGACACTTAAGGTTACATACAAAGTGATACATTTTTATATGTCTGGCTTCAAGAAGAGCAAAAATCTCACAAGTTTCAATAACTCTACACGAAAAAAATATATTTGCATTCCACATATGTCAGCAGTTGACAGTATAAACTGATTACTATAAGCAAGATTAAAAATGTTATTCAGTCTTATTAGATATTGCTAAAATGCCAAGTTCATTACACTTGTTACACAGCTACAGATCACCTGAACCAATGATACTGTAGTTATAGTATATTCTTGCAGAAAAGAAGACAATGAACTTTAAAAAGCTCACACCCAAGGCTGTCTGTGCAGCAGGCCTTGGCTAGTAGCAGCCACACTGAATCAGAACATTAAAAACAATGGGTTTGTACTTCAAAACTCTGTGCAGAATCAGGATGCTGAGCTAAATAGATTATTCCTATTTCTTATTTGTATGAGCATCTTGATATGCATGGCTTTAACCAAGTTCTCTAGGAGCTCCTTTATGCAGTTAGAAATAACCAGACCTCCCCGTGCATGGGGAAATCAAACTGCTCAACTTCTGAGTCTGAAATTAAAGGAGTGTAGGGAGAAAAGGAAAAGAAAAAAACTAACAAAGTCTCCTGCTAAACCTGAATGATGATGTGATTTCAGTGTCCCACTGAAATCCCCTCAGAATTTAACTTTTTAGAAGTATTTTTCTCAGAAATATTTTAACTGTTTCATACTTACAGTGCCTCAACTCAGATCTGTGTTTCTAAATGCTTGAGGCTAACCAGATAGCACCCTCAGTAAATTAAAAGACTGATACTAAGGCATCACTGAAACTTTCTCTGTCTTAGTCTCTAGAGACAATTTTTAAAAAATATATGGGGAAAAGGAATATAAACAAACTCTGTATCTAGGGAATTTAGTAAGAGATTTGAGTTCAGGTGTCTGTTTATTATGAAAGAAACATTTTCTTTTTTTTGACTAATATTTCCTATAGAGGGAAATAAGGTTTCAGGACATAAGTGATAAATTAAAAGGAAAATGGTATGATATCATTCAATTTTTAAAGGCAACTGGTCAGTACAGTCAGATGGATTGGTATACCACTGTAAAGATACATATCTATTTGAAAGAAAATTCATGTTGTGTATTCCTCTGTGACACCAGAAGGTTTTTCTATTGCAGTACCTCTAGAGGATCTGCTCAAGCTTCTCTTCTCTTAGTCAAAATGTAAAATAGATTATCTGAAACCATTTCACACTATACTGAGCTGAAATGCTCTTCTACTTCACTTTTCTTGCTCTGAAGATGTCTTTGCCTTTCAGATTTTAGGAATTCAGCTTTGACTCCCTTTCAGCTTTGTGCCAGCTCTGGTTTTGTATCCCATTTCCTGAGAAACATTATATTTTTTTGTCCTGACATCAGTGATTCAAGTATAATATGATAAGACAGGTCCATTGTGGGCATTCACTTGTTCATCCATTACAGAAACAGTGGGTCCAGTGTGGTATGGGGCAGAGGAACTGGTTACAAATGTCATAGAGAAGGCCAAGGTACTTGATGCCTTCTTGGCTTTGGTCTTTACCCATAAAACCAGTCCTCAGAAATCACAGACCCCTAAGACCACAGGGAAAGTCTGGAGCAAGGAATACAGCTGGTGGAGAAGAACCATGTTAGGTGAGCACTTAAACAAACTGGTGATACGTAAGTCCATGAGGCCAGACAGCTTGTACCCATGAGTGTTGAGGAAGCTCTCTGATGTCATCATGAGGTCACTGTTAATTATCTGTGAATGGTCATGGCAATTAGGAGAGATTCCTGAAGATGGAAGTGAGCAAATATCACAGTCTTTGAGAAGGGCAAGAAGGAAGATCTGGGAACTGTAGGTTGGACAGCCTCACCTCAGTCCCTGGGCAGGTGATGCAGAAAATCTTCCTGGAAACTATTTCCAAACACATGGAGGACAAGAAGATCACTGGGAGTCATCAACATGAATTTACAGAGAGGAAATCATACTTGGCCAGACTCATGGCCTTCCACAATTAAGTGACTAGCTTGGTGGAAAAGGGAGAGCAGTGGATATTGTTTACCTCCATTTCAGTGAAGTCTTTGACATTGTCCTCCATTACATCATCACAGACAAACTGACAAAGTACAGGAATCGAAAAGTCCGCAGTGAGGTGGATTAAAACTGCCTGAATAACCAGGGTTGTGATCACTGGCCTAAATTCTAGTTGGAGGCTGGTAGCTGATGGTGTACCCCAGGATTCAATAATGTGTCCAATACTGTTTGACATCTTCATTAGTGACCTGGATGATGGAACAGAATGAACATTCATCAAGTTCACAGATGATACAAAACTGGGAGGAGGGGATAATTTTCTGGAGGGTGATGCTGCCCTCAACATTCTTGAGAAATGGGCTGACAGGAGTCATGAATTTCAACAAGGGACATTGAAAATTCCTGCACCTGAGGAGGAATAACCCCATGCACAAGTGCATGGTGGGACCAGTTGGCTGGAGAATGGCTTGGCAAAGGAGGACCTTCAAGTTCTGGTGGATAACAAGCTGAGCATGAGCCAGCAATGCACCCTCACAGCAAAGGAAGACCAGCAGTATCCTGCAGCTGCATTAGGAAAAACATTTGAAGCAAGTGTAGGGAAAGGATTCATCCTCCTACTCAGTACTGATGAAGCCACATCTGAATTAATATGACCATTTCTGGACCTCCCCAGTACAAGAAAGATATGGACTTACTGGAATGTCTCCAGCTCAGGGCCATAGAGATGATTAAGGGACTGAAGCATCTCTAATATGAGGAAAGGCTGAAAGGGCTGGGACTGTTTTTTTGATTTTGTGGTCACTTCTGTCACATCACCCCAGGCCCTTTACTCATTAGCCCTCAAAGAGCTTTGCTCATGAGTTCCTCACAGGTCTGCTGCTAACTCTGCCCTCCTCTGTCATTCCTAGTTTAAAGACTTCCAGAGGTAGCTTCAAACATAAGCAGTTCTGTGATTCTGTGATCCATATCCACTCCAACCACAAAAGACAGTACTGATACTGGGAGTCAATGCCAAAGCCCATATCCAAACCTTATTTTTTTAACTCTCCTTGCTAAATCACTTTATTGAGTCTTTTAGTCTGGAGCCACAAATTGGAGATTTCCTTCAGGGTATCTTCTTTGCATTGCTATAGCATAGCAAGGGGAGGAGACAGATATACCTGTCTCTTTACTGGCATGCATGCCTTGACATGTGTTGTTCCTGGTCTTTGTAGGTTTTCAAATTCCACTTGACACCTTCTCCTAATCCACTGTGTTGTTTGATCCTGGAAACTTCCAGCCAGCATTCAAAGTGTTAGAACAGATATAGAAGAAAATTTCCATTACACTGTATTAGTCCAAGCAAGATTATGTTTCATCTGTGAGGCCTTGTTTGAGACTGACCAGGCAATTTGGCAACTGTTACCCTCCTACTGTCATTCGTCAATGTCATGTCAATGAATGAACTACAACTACTAAACCCCCAAAAATACTGGGTACCTATATGTATTCTGCTGTCTTTTTCCTTTACATCCATGGCTGCATCAGAAGAGTATAGAAACATGTGTCTCAGCAAAGAGGGGTGTTAAGCCTCTTCTTCTTGAAGTCAGCTTCTTATTCTCCTATATTCCACAGATTTCACTAGTGAACTGTATGGGCTTTTTTCACCAGGAAGAACCCATCAATAAAATATCTACAGAATCTATCCTGAATGGTACCTTAGACGATTTTTCAGATACTGCCACCAATTATTCCATAGTGCTGAAAACTGTTCATGATCTATCAGGTACCTCCTGTTGGTACTATTCGTACTTTTATTTTTGCACAAGGCTCACAAAGGAAATGGAGGAATCTACAAGACAGAACTGATTTAAGTCCATCAGCCCTTTAAAGCTGTGTCATCCCTGCATTGAGGTGCATCCTCTGTTGAGGTGCTCCTCAAGGTCAACCCCAACAGTTATTTAACAAACCTCACAGATGGCAGCTCTTTACCCATCATAGGTTGTCTTCATTATTACCAGAAGTTCGGTCTTGCATATCAGCAGCCTTAAGTATGTGTTGGAAGACTTGACACTATTTTTCTCCTTTCTACCTTTTACTGCATGCAACAACATCATCTACCATGTTAAGGTCCTCTTATATTCAGTGCTTGATCTTAGATACAAATTGTCATTTGGTTTACTTCACCATCCTCCTACCTTCTACGTTTTTGTCCATTTTCAGGAACATGGTGGGTTAACATTGACTAAGTGCCAGATGCTGACGCAGTCACTCCCCCATTCCCCCTCCTGTCGTGGTTTAACCTCGGCTAGCAATAAAACAGCACGCAGCCAGTAACACACTCCACCCCCTTCCTCCAGTGGAGGAGGAGAACCAGAGTAAAAGACAAGGAAGCTTGTAAAATTGAGATAAGTACTATTTACTAATTGAATATAAATTAAAATATTTTAGATATATAGAAATAAAGGTATACCAATAATACTACTAATAAGTAATTAAAAAAATAGAAAATAAAACATATGATACAATTGCTTACCACCTGCCGACCAATACACAGCCAGGCCCTGAGTAGCAAGAGTCAGAGCCTGAGAGCCTGGGCCTGAGCGCAATCACAGCAGAGTCCAAGAAAACCCCACAAGCAACAGCATAACCAGGAAAGCTAACCAACCCACCAATTTACTAATGAGCAAGCAAGCAAAGGAGTTAGCAAAGCAGCTAACAGGGGAGATAGCAAAAAAGCTAACAAAAGAGTAAAAGGGTTAAAGAGCAAAAGAGTAAAAGAGTTAACAAAGGAGCCAACAAGAGTCATCAAAGGATAAAAGGAGGTAATAGAAGAGTTATGGCCCTCTGGCCTCCTCCCTACTTATGTCCCGAGTATGACATACTATGTAATGAAATACTCCTTTGGTCAGTTTGGGTCAGCACTCTGAACTGTGTGCCCCTCACACTGCTTGTAGTGAGACAGCTGGGAACACAGCTGCAGTATCAAAAGCTGAGAAAGTCCTTGAATATGGTCTAAGCACTCCACAGCACCAACTAAAAAAAACACCTTATCTGTAATCTTCTCAGCATAAATCCAGAAACACAGCTTCATACCAGACACTGTGAAGAAAACTAACTTTTTCCTGACTAAAACCAGCACATCCCCTCAACTTGACAAGGGAAGAAAATAAGATGAAAAAGCTTGTGGGTTGAAATAAAGATGGGGAGACCACGTACCAATTTACATCATGGCCAAAATGGACTTGACTTTCAGAAAATTAATTTAATTTACTGGCAATGAAAATAGATTTAGGTAGTGAGAAACAGACACAAAATTAAAACAATACCTCCCCCACACCCAGTTTCTTCCGAGGCTCCACTTCATTCCCAACTCCTTCCACCCCCAACCCCAAGGGGCACAAGGGGAAAGGTGGGTTGTGCTCAGGCCATAACAGCTCCTCTCTGCTTCTCCTTTCTCGTTATGCTTTTCTCCTGCATCTGCCTGGGTCTTCTCCACAGGTTACAGTTCTTTCAGGAAACATCCACCTGCTCTGGCATGGCCCTTTCCATGGGCTGCAAGGGAATATCTGATCTGAACCATGGAGCAGATATTGTCCTTGATGTTTGTACTTCCGTTTCTCTCTCTCTCTTTTTGTCCATGCCTCTTCTGCCTTTGTGGCATTTTCCCAAGGCACCACCACCTTGGCTGCGGGACTCAGCTGTGCCCTGCAGTGGGTCTGTTGGAGCCAGCTGGAACTGGCTGTCCCTGGCACTGTGCAACAGCAGCCTCTTCTCACACAGGTCATCTCTGCAGCCTCCTCACTGCCAAAACCTTGCCACCTACACTCTCTATAAAGAGACATTAATTTTATCAGAATAAAGATGATGTTTTGGTGATATGCAAAGATATGATTTAATGATATGCAAATATATGATTCTGTTTCTGTAGAGACTATTTCCTAATTTTGAAGAACATGTTGAAGGGATGACACTTTTGAACTTGAATGTAAGTTGCTTTTATGAATTTGAAAGTTCAAAGCCAAGGCAATCATTTCTCTTTGAACATATTGGCAAGGCTGCAAGATCACTTTTTTGTCTTTCAACTGCCAGGCTGACTTTCCGTTAACATCTTCAGTTTGTGGTTGATGTTGCCACTTAATTAGTCCACAGCTCCTACATATTCCAACAGGATCCTGGCAACATCTACAGCCCATTTTTGTTGGCAAGGCGTTTCCTTGAGAGCTTATCTGGATATGTGGGCTGATGTGGGGATTGCCCTGGGAGAAGATTTTCTGTGTCTGTATGATGCTCTCATTCTTTGACAACCCTGTATCTTTCAACTTTAGCCATTTTTCTCTTCTTCCTATTCAGTGTGGAAAATTCAGGACAGTTACAGGCTTTTGAGATGACATCTGCTGTGTAGATTCAGCCTTTTTAATGCAATAGCTTTCCATGTTCCCAAATTGTCTGACTTACCTGGAAATGTGACAGTTCATGTGTGCATAACACCACCTCAGGTACTTTGTCAGGTACTTCACCTTTGTTTACCTGTTGTTCATGGTCAGTCTCTAAGCTGCTTTTTAAAAAGTGATTGTTATCTTGAAAGTGGCAGCAGAAAGCATTATGGGATGGAGCACACATTCAAGCAGTCTGCTATGCAGAATCTGTAGTGGTTGATAGAGCTATGCCTTCATATTATCTTGGAAATCAACACAATTAATAATGTATATACCTTCGGGAATTGTAGGTATAGGTTTGCCAACATACGTTATACAAGCAAGGAAAAGAAATCACTTCCTTTGTCTGGAAGTAATGGAGCTCAACAGACATCATCACCTGTGAAGATGACATTACAGAAATTCCTCTACATGACCCTTCAAGACCCTTTTTGGAAAATTTCAGCAGGTCTGGTTGATGATAAGTGAGAAGTAAGGCTTGAGCAGTTAGCAGATAACTTTCATGAGCCCTTAGAGGATGTTTGGTATCAGTCCCTCCAGCAAAACTTAAAGCAACTATGATGAAGGGAGTTAATGCAGCAGTGCTCTTCAGTGCTTGCATCCCAGACATCTGTCATCTAATCACTTTGAGTTCCTTCCAGACACTGACTGAACATTGTACTGTTTCCAAGCAGCCTACCAAAGCTTGGGAGGATAGACTGTAATCACTCATTGCATAAGCGTACTCTGGGATCTTCTGTGAAGTTTGATGGCAGGCTATCTCCTTGAACTGAAAATGTATACAGGCACACTTCCCATAAAAAAAAATACATTTCACACAGAAAATTCAGATGCAGTCCACAACTACATTTGTATGTCTCCTCACTCTGTCTTATCTCACCTTTTCAGTTTCTTTTTCAAGGCAGAATTGTATCTAAGAGTCGTGAATGTTGGCCTCTACATTCTTCCTATAAACAATGAAGAAGAACAGAAAGGAGCTATAATCTTCCTTTGTAGTTCTTGTGGTGGTACAGCCTGATGCTGTAAACATTAAAAGGAACTGTGAAACAGCAATCACTTCCATGAGGTTTGGCTAGGACCTTTTCAGCTTCAGGATAAACCAGACTACAGCCTGTTTGACAAGGCAGAAATATATTTAACACAACCTATGTACCAGTCAGGCAACTAATGCAATAATTATCCAAACGAACCATCCAATCAGCAGTTCCCTAGATCAGTTGGCCAATCTTCCCTTGCGTGTTCAGGAAGTGCAGGTTAATCTCTCACAGAGTGCTTCTTTCTGCAGTTGATGAGAATGCAGAAATATTACCTTATGTTTCTTCATGCATTCCCTGCAACATACAGCTAAAATAGAGTTGATCTCCTTTAACTATCAATTTACTCACCTGTTAAGTTGGTTTTGATAACATTAAGTGTCTAAGCATAACTTGTAGTAATCTAACCACAAAACTCAAACTACCTGAGAAAAAAAACGTTATTCAAACGTCTTCTCAATTTTCAATAGACAAAACCAGTATTAATCTCTTCCTATTTTATGTATGTGTGATTTTTTCTCCAAGTTTTTTCAACAGCAGAGAGGTTTATGCCACAAACACAAAGTTATGGGTGTATACTACCATCCTATTAAAATGCAAATCCATGAGTTTCTCTTTAAGGAAAAAAGAAACAAGAAGACAATTTGCTGATAAATCCCACAAAATCCCATTGAAAATTGGTTTTACTGATTAAACTTGCGTGCTTTGGGTGGCAAGTGGAGCAAATTGTCATTTCTGATAATTACAAACTTAGTAACCAAAAGTATGCATGTAGATAGAAAATATATTAATATAGTTTATTATTCTATAAGAACACAGTTCCACTTTATTTGATAATAAGTAAAAACAACCAAACTTTTGCTCTAACAGCTGTGTTTTTACAGTATTCTGGAACAGAAATTTTTGGGTTTTATTTCTCACCTGTCACCATTATCACTAGTGTTTGTATCACTTTGCACTTTTCTAACATCTTTAGTTGCAGTTTTTTGCATTTTCATGCACTGACTCACATTGTATCAACTACTTCTGCCACACGTCTGAGAAATTCTGGATTCATGTTGCTTCACTGTACTGGGTGTGGCTGGGATGGTTCTAATTTTCTTCATAGCAGCCCATATGGTGCTGTGTTTTAGACTGGTGACCAAAGCAGTCTTGCTAACAAAGGGATGTTTTGGCTGTTGCTGAGCAGTGCTTACACAGCATCAGGGACTTTTATGTTTCTTGCTCTTACCACTCAATATGTTGGCTGGTGATGAGCAAGAGGCTCAGAGGGGACACAGCTGTGACAGCTAATTCCAACTGACCAAAAGGATATCTCATACCATATAACATCATGCTCAGCAATAAAACTGTGGGGAAGTTTTTCCGAAGTAGCCATTGCTCGGGGACTAGCAGGGCACCAGTTTGTTGGTAGTGAGAGATTGCTTTTGCATCACTTGTTTTTTTCCTCTTGTTTTTCTCTTCACTTATTAAACTTTTTGCCCATCTTCTCTCTGCCATCTGCAGAGGGGGAAGTGAGCAAGTGCCAGATGGGGTCAACCCACCACATTCGCTCAGCTCACTGTCACCCCAAAGGGACCTCTGTGGCTAACTTCTGTCACATGCTCACAATGAATCACAGCCTCCTGCACTTGTTAGGTGTCGTTGTTGATTTGTAGGTCTATCTGTAGTATACTTTTCAGAATGTTAATCGTGCATCCAGAGGTGAGAGCACTGCCTGACTAACCGGTAAGAACAGTTTCTTTCACAAGAAACTAACAATGTCTTTATAAAAAAATACTGGGACAGCCACTAAGAAGTTCTCTTTACTAACTAGATACGAAACATTTCATAGAATCATAGAATCATAGAATGGTTTAGGTTGGAAGGGACCTTAAAGATCATTTAGTTCCAACTCCCCTGCCATGGGCAGGGACACCCTCCTCTAGACCAGGTTGCTCAAAGCCTCATCCAGCCTGGCCTTGAAGACAGCCAGGGATGGAGCATCCACTGTTTCTTTGGGCAACCTGTTTCGGTGCTTCACCACCCTCTCCATGAAAAATTTTTTCCTGATATCTAATCTAAATCTCCCTGCTTTCAGTTTAAACCCATTACCCCTTGTCTTATCACTACAGGCCCTTGTAAAAAGCACGCCCTCACAGCATTCTCGTAGGCCCCCTTCAGGTACTGAAAGGCTGTGATAAGATCTCACCGAAGCCTTCTCTTTTCCAGGCCTAGTAATAATCAAGAAACATCAGCATTTCTGAAATTGAAAGAACATTAATAATTCTTTGGGAGAAGTGTGGCATCTTATCTTGAAGTATGTGGTAGTAGAAGTATCTGGTTTATAAATTGCAGGAAACTATACTGAAAGGTACTCTGGCAAGAAAAGAGTCATATGAGGTTATATACTCTCCCTAATCTTTCAGTGAAGGGATCGATGAAATATGGGAGTTTCCTCATCAAATCCCAACACAGTGCTGCATAAATACTTTCACAGTTGATAGACTACTGATCTGACCCAAATTAACAGGAAGCTACGTGTGCTTTACATGTTTTTCTTTAACCAAAGAAGACCAGAAGTCTTCAAAATAAGAAACATCCCAATTTTTAGTAAAATAAAAACTAGAACATTTAACTGCTTTATTATAAACAGTATAATTTCAGAAAAAATAGGAGAAAAATTGATAGATGTGGTCCTCTCCCAAACACAATAATCTTGTAGGTGGGTTTTTAGTCTCTTGTGGCCTTTCTGACATTTAGTGAGTTTGCATCTTCTTTGATCCTCTTCTCCTCCCCATCACCTCTGAGCCCAGGTTGTCCTCTGTATTTTCCTAACAGTAGTTTCAATTTCACTGCTTAAGTCTCAGTCTACTACTTCCCTACTATGCCTATTGCCTGTCATCTGGGTTATTTTATGGGATTTTTTTTGTTTAACCAGAGCCTACTCTGTGGAAATAAAATGTATTTTATCTTTCTACACTGGTAACATTTATTATTAAGGGAACATAACACTAACTTAAACCAGAAGCAAGTGTAATACGCATCCTGTCACAGCAGCACAGATACAAGACAGTCTAGGAGAACCCTAGAAGTGCTTCTCCAGTGTCTCCTGTTAGTAAGACACAGGTTTTTGATGACAAAAACTTTGTAATTTGGTCCCTCTCCTCATTTGTAGTCAGTCACTCTTCTTTCTTTAATGTATTTGAATTTTGTATAAGGTCCAACCCAGTTTGAGTTTTGGCAAGTTTTATTTCATCTGTATTCTTTCCACTTCCATCACATATCACTCCTTGCTGTTTCTTTGTATGTTTGTGTGTGTTGTTCATTATTCCCTGTACCCTCTTTTAGCTGATGATTGCCAGACATTTCTGCCACTTTAATTAAGGAAATTTCACACCTCCCATCTTTGATGTTTTCAGTTCTTTAACCGATTCCTTTAATTTTCTTGCATTCTCCTTCCAAAAGAAAATCTTTATTGAAGATGTAGTTCTGTTTGTCTAGGCTTTCTTTAAATTATGGTGATTCTTGTTTTCTCCTTCCCAGGTTGGTCTGGGTGACTGGTGTTTCTACACTGTCCTTGACACTTATCAAACTAAAATATAAGGTATCATTGTTTTTTTTAGGCTGAGTATGTATGTGATGAATAAAAAAAAAAATCAAATGTTTTGCTGAGGAATGGAGACTCCACTAAAATCAAAAGCATTTGGTCTCCTGTTATGCATGCTAAGTTAGTCTCATAGTTATGTGATTTGCCCTAGAACCTACTTCTCTAATAATGTTAGTGATCTCTCTACGTTCATTCTCATACCAGGTTCTTCCATACTCATTGATCTTCTACAGACAAGTTTCCATTATTTCAGTAACAATAAATTGACTTTGTGTTGTATCTTGGCAGCTTTGACATTTCAATGTGTTGTTTCATTTCTTTTCCAACTTCAAGCAATGTACAGAGGCAGTTTTTATAGAAAACTATAGTAAATGGAGGACATTCCTGATCCCTGTCAAACAAGCCCTTCAGTGCTGTTAGCTTAATGGCTTCACTCTAAACTAAGTATCTGAATATACCTATTGGGCATGCAGCAGATAGCTGATCATGAAAAACAGTCAAATAACACATTTGTTAAGCCAGCAGAAAGTCCACTCTGCTCTAAAGGTAGAAGCCAACTACGTTGTAATACAAAGAAAGAGTCAGTATGTCTTTGTTTCAGCTGGGATAGAGTTAATTTTCTTCCTAGTAGCTGGTTTAGTGCTGTGTTTATAATAATGTTGATAACACACTGCTGGTTTAGTTGTTGCTAAGTAGTGCTTACACTACTCAAGGACTTTTCAGCTTCTCATGCCTTGCCAGCAAGAAACTGGGAGGGGGCACAGCCAGGACAGCTGACCCAAACTTGCCAAAGGGATATTCCACACCACATGACATCACGTTTAGTATGTAAAGTGGGGGGAGTTGACTGAGCAGGGCTGAGGGTCAGGAGCTGGCTGGGCATTGGTCAGCAGGTGGTAAGCAATTGTATTGTGCATTACTTGCTTTGTATATTCTTCAATATATCATCATTATTATCATCAGCATTCCCTTAATTTTCTGTTGTATTATGCTCTTTTTATGTCAGCCCACGAGTTTTACTTTTTTTTTTTTCTGATTTCTCTCCCCCATTCTACTGGCTGGGGGCAGGGGGGAAGTGAGCAAGTGGCTGTGTAGTGTTTTAGCTGCCTTCTAGGTTAAACCATAAAACAGTATTAAGAGAGGAACATGGTGATCACATTGTTTGTAAGTTTGTGATTTTTGGTGCACATCATAAAAACAAGAAAGGAATGAAGAAACTGGCAGCTGTTATACATTAAAACATTGGAAATGCAACTCTTATTTTCTGCTCTTTCATCTAAATGAAATGACATTTGGAAATGAAAGAATAGAGGAGGAAGAAACATTTGATAAAATGGAACTTTGCGGAACATTACCATGAAACGATTCATTTCCTGTTTTATTAGTATTAATGCTTTGCTTTTTGAAGGCAAAAAGGACTATAGATAAGTAACCGTGTCAGTGCCTGTCACTCTCTTCTGTGGTTTAAACTTCCTTTTTATTTACTTACCTACCTTCTACCTACTTTACTGTGCTGAAGGTTACTGAATTCTGAGAATTATATATACAACTCTGAAAGCTGCTTTCTCTGTGTATAATAGTAAATAGAAAAAGCATTCTTTGGTTGTGTCACTGTCTGATTATATATATTCACATTCCAGGTTACAGAATTCTGTTTTACACACTGTTGTTCACAGCACAGGCAGGAGAGTAGGGAAGAAGAGAGGAAAAAATTAAAACCAAATCCATTTATAGAACATATTTCAAAATTAACACAAGTAATTGATAAGATCAAATGTTAAAGTAAACCTGAAATGGTAGCAATATCCTGGCTTTTCACATGAGACTGCATTGTTTTCCATTTGTGAGCTCATGGGTACTCAATACCCCAAAAACATGGATATTGATTTTGCCTTGTAATCTGTTTGTGAAAATGGTGAAAACTCCTTGTCCACGCTGCAAACCTGCTGTCTATCATCCGGTAGCTTTCTTGCGTAAAGCAAAATTTCTTTGAACCCTTTAATGAGAGGGTTCAATGGAGGAGAAAGAGTGGAATGAATCAGACCTATTTAGTTAAAAGAGATTTCTAGTTAACAATGTAAATGAGTGCATGAATGTAAACCTTTGTGTGTGTGTGTGCACACGCATATGCGTGTATGTATGTGTTTATATATGAAAGTTTATTACTTCTTCTTCTGAAGATTTTAATAGCTGAATTATGAAGTGAAAAGTCCTCTACTAACATGGCAAAAATTACCTGTTGAAGAAATGTCAGTCATCAGGCATCTTGTGATTTGTAGTGTGTTTACAGGAAAGTTTGTAGAGTTTTTGCAGAGAAGGACATTGGGGTCCTGGTGGACTAAGTTGAAGGTGAGCCAGCCATGAGCTCCTGCAGCAAAGGAGCCCAATGGTATCCTGGGCTGCTTTAGGAGGAGTGCTGCAGCATGCTCAGCTGTGGTGAGGCCACACCTGGAGTACTCTGCCCAGTTCTGGGCTACTCAGCATAAGAGTTGTAACCGTACTGGAGGGAGTCCAGCAAAGGTCCATGAAGCTGATTAAGGAACTGAAGCATCTTTCCTGTGAGGAAAGGCTGAGAGACATGGGACTGTTCAGCCTGGAAAGGAGAACGCTCAAGCGGGACATTTCCTCAATGTATATAAACACCTGAAGGGAGGGTGCAAAGAAGACAGAGCCAGGCTCTTTTCAGTGGTGCCCAGTGAAAGGAAGGACCAGAGGCAATGGGCACAAAATGCAACACAGGAGGTGCCATCTGAGTATTAGGAAACGCTTTTTCTCTATGAGATTGACTGAGCACTGGCACAGGTTGCCCAGATGGGTTGTGGATTCTCCATCCACAGGGATATTCTAAAACCTGCTGGACATGGTCCTGAGAAACTGGCTGTAAGTGATGCTGCTTCACCAGAAGGGTTGAAGAAGTCTACATGATCTGTTATTTTTCTCTTTCCTAACATCTTGTATTCGTTGCTACTGGAAATATCGAATACAGATTCAATGCCTGGTTCTCATTTAGTATTTCTGTTTCTAGGCGAAAATTGGGGTAAAAACCCCTAAATTATTTTTCACGGTCAGGCGTACTTTATTGTGGCAGTAGAAGCCTCAGTGGCTGCAGAATAGTGGAAAGGAGGGTTCAGAGGCCATTGAGTACTGGATCTCCATACTGTTATTAATGACACTTGTAATCTCTGTGAAGATGGAGTAGAAAATTAAGTGCTGCTGTTAGCTTCGTAAGATGTATATTGCATTAACACCTTTTTTAATATATCATTCTAAAGCCTTTTAATAGCCTTGAAAATTTTGTGACAGTTGGAAAGTTTTTTTCAACCAGAAGGAATGTGCTAGAGAAAGAATACAAACCCATTAGCATCTGAAGAAGGGGAAAGTGGCTGACCTTGTTGCATTTGCCCTGAATAACAGCCTGAGGTATGTTGAAAGTAAAAATAAAAGAGGTAAGATTTCATCTTGAGATGGACAGGGCAGGTCATCACTGAGGCTCAAAGAAGCACTAGAGAAGGAGAGGAGAGAATTCAGTTCCAGGACATGAGTGATGGAAACAGTTTAGAATCTGTCACGGATATTTAACTATTTTAATACTTGTTACTTCAATATTTTTAAGTGAAAAACTTGCTTTATACTTTCAGTTTTTAGAATATAGTTTGATTTCTCCTCTAGATCATCTGGTGTATACACTGGAGTCATATGAACCTGAACTTTTTGTCTATTCTGGCTTTCCTGGATACTATCAATTCCAAATAAAATTCGTAAATGCTATAGACAAGGCCTGTAAAAGCATGAAACTTAAAGCAAGTATGAAAATCTCAGGACTGGATGTGTCTTTGACAAGTATATGAATAGTATACAAGTCAAGGGTTGGGGGTGGGGGATAGAATTGAGAGCTAGAACAAAAGGGACTGTTTCACATAAACCAATATCTGCTTCTGGCAATGAGTAAGCAATACAGAAAAAGTTCATAGCTTTGGGGAAACATATGTCATGTCTCTCAGGACTGTGACTCTCAAACTGGATATTCAAGTTAAAACAAATAATTAGGTAACCAAAAACAACTGCTTACCTCACTCCTTTGCTAAGCGTTTTTATTTCCTCAGGAGAGATGACAAAACAGGTCATGCATCCACTTCTCAGTTGTGTCAAGTTAAACGGCCATTGATCTCAATCTGTGATAATATGGTGAATGATAGATATATTTTCATTTTCTGTTACATTTGTTACAGTGGCAATAACATCTAGCTCAAAGGCAATGCAGACAACAGTGAGTAGTAACCGGTCAGTTGTTCCATCAAAAATTGATGAAGGTTTTACATTTTTACTCATTGATAGTTTATTTGTTTTGGAACACGAAAATTTGTCTGTCCTTACTATAGTAAGAGAATTAAATACATTTTGGAAGTGCATGGACTCATTACCTTCTTCACACACTATGGTTAATGGTTTTATGTGATGTGTCTACTGTAGATACACCTCTGATGGCATAAATACATGTGACTGACATCTTAGTGACCTTGGAATGCATGGGTGCTCCTAAACACCTTGTTATGTGTCAGGCAGCTCTCCTTGTTACCATGTTCCTAACACTGCAAACCACCATAATACTAGTTCCCACCTGGTCCTGATAACTTCTATATGCCACATTGTTAGACTTAGGATTCTCTGAAGTATTTTGGGGAAGCGAAGGCATTTGCTGAAAGGCATAGTGTGCCAGCTGATATACTCCTTACAATGTGTGTGAATAATAACATGTTACCTCGAAACCCTTCTTGTCTTTAATGATACCGAGATAGGGGAAAAAGAAGTATTTACAGTTTTTAAAAGTAGACAAACCAGTTGCAGGTGTTTATAAAAGACTTACAGGCTTGATATAAGCAGGCAAAAAATAATAAAAATTTATGAAGAAATTTTCTTCTTTTCTCTCCCTTCTTCAGCTGAGAATCTTCAATTTCTCAAAACTCTGACATAATGAACCCCTTCTGAATATCATATACCTCTGGTTACATTCACTAAAGAAAAGCCTGTTTTGTTGGAACATTTTAATTTTTATAGCTATTTTTTCCTTCTGAAGACCTCCCGGTGTTCCAGATAAATACAATCATTCTCCCTGAAACACAGGTATTTCCTCCTTATGCCAGAGATAGCCTGACCATCATATGAGCATTAATTCCTTTGATATGCAAATGTCCCTTGTTTAGATAAGGTGTTATCTCCTCTAGTTCAGACGGATGTACAACTACTTGCTTCAACCCCTCCCTTTTTTGTAACTCAATTTTTATTATTCAGTAAGAATTGTTTCTCAGTGAATCTTATTTTAGATATTATAGAATATCTTGAGTTGACACTGACTTATGAAGATCAACAAATCCATCAGTATATAAACACATACACTTGATACAAACATGTCTTGGGTTAAATGTTTGTAGGTCTGAGATGTTGGTTATTGATTGGACAAGAGCCTGAACTATACAAGTTGATTGGTTTGGACTGAAAACTAGTTCACAGTGATGGACTCCAAAAACCTTCCCTCCGATGTGCTGTAATACTGTATTATATTAGCGTAGCACACTGTTCAATATGTTTAACTTCAGCATCTCTCTGAAAGGGTGAAGTGCAAGGAGGTGAGCTGATTTCCACAGACAGTTGATAGTCTGTACTAGATAAGAAAGATAAGTCTGTTTTCCAAATTTCACTCTACATCTTCGAGTCATCTCAGGCCAATATATTTTCTAGCCCATTCAAGAGCAAGGTATTGTACCACGTTAATAAGAGAGAGTTAAAAAAGATAAATTACAGTAGTTGCGCTTACTAAGAATTGCACTAGCAAACACAGTAATTAAATAATGTATTATGACTATAAACATAAGCACTGAAATTGTTTACAAAAAGGCCAGACATTGCTAGCCACAAAACTTAGGGAGGCCCTTCCTTACTTCAGAATCTTCCTATCAGTTGTGAAATGCAACATTACACTTGTTTAACTGCAAGGCACGAGGAAGTTTAAAAGATAAGGATTTTGGCCAAGGACAGACTTTCATAAAAATGGTAAGGGAATTCCTACATAGCCTTGAATCTTTCAGACTTACTGATTTTAATTAATCCCTTGTGGCTTAATGAACCATTCTCAGCCAGAATAAACTGGCAGAATCATGGGAAATAGTGAAACATGCTCAACTTTTACACTGCCAATCAATTTAGATGAGGAAATGATACAAGAGGAATGTGAATGTCTGTTATATGGTGAGCTGGCTCTACCAGAATCTGAGACCAGCAGACGACCAGTTTGGTTCCTGCTGTAAAGCACAGCAATCTAGGAGGCATTTTACCAATACTGGTCCCCTCACAGATCCAATGTGAGAGGACAGTCTCAATTCCTTGCCCTACAACACAGGAGACTAGAACTGCTGACTTACTGCTTTCCTATAGTGGAAGAACTTACCAGGGTAGACAATTTTGCAACCCCTGATTTGAGTTGCTAGAAAAATGAGAAATGAGGAGCAGGTGGTGACAATCACCTCCACCTATGGAATTTAGGGTTTGGGGGTTTATTTGAAAGAGTTAATTTTTGGGTTTCTGATTTATTTATTTATTTTTACTGGGTTTGATATTGATGTTCAGTTGCAGTAGGTTTCAAGCAGGTTAAAGTTGTGATCATTAGTCAAGTTTGTTGCTGTTTGGCCAATTTGAAGTGAATACAAAGTTGAGAGTAGAACTTGCTTAATTTCAGAGTTCATTATGACCACCTCATATAATTCCAATCACTAGCAAGAACCAGAACTGGAGTTGAGAAATTGTTATCTTGTTACCCTTGTTTAATTGTTACCCTTTTTATCTTGGGTTTATGAATAAATTTCCAAACTGTTCATCATATTTTTACTAAAAATACATAAAAAATGTTATTAGATTACTCAAAAATCTACCTGGGCCATTTTTTTATCCTTAAAATATTGCAATTTGAAAGGTTTCACTATGTTTTGTACAGGGTTCTATAAATCAGACTTTAAAACCAGACATATTTCATATGAATCATAAAGGTGTGAAAGATTACTGAATAGTGTATCCTGGTACACTGTAATATCTATATTGAGAACTTTTAAGATATATAAAATGTATCTTGAGAAGAGAGAAATTACATATGATTGTGCTATGTTTTGCTTTCAAGTTAATTATAATTTCTTTTATAAATGATCTGATCATAAGCCAAAACCTTGTTATATTATTTACAGATCTGTAGTGAAATGACAGTGTGCAAGCTCATTTCACTAGCACTCAATTCTAGGTTAATTCTACCTAACGGCAGCTCTAATTTTTTCTAGTCAGTAAGGGATGTTAATAAATGGTTTGGCATATATGTGTGAACTTTTCCAACCCGGTAAGTATCTGTACTCATTTTGTCAAATATAAAGGGCATTTAAAGATCATGGTTACTATATGTCAAACATATCTGCATAGTTTCTGAATAGTGAATTGTATTAAATTAAATTTCTGTGGTTGCTGTGACCCTGACATTTTCAGGCAATTTAAGTATTACAGTTTGTCAGCATATTAATGTATTTTTGTAAATGGAAGGAAACCTATCTACATGTGAAGTCTACATTTTAATGGTCTGCCAATCATAAATGATTATCTATTCTCAAAAACATCAGAATAAAAGCTGCTTCATCTGATTTTTTAATATCAATAAACCTTATACCTAAATATCTCTAAGAAGACACTAGTTTTTTATATAGATAGCATAACAGTCCAAAGGCAAGTAATTGTTTGACCAAAGTGTTTATAATATACATATAATTCCAAAATGAAAAAGTAAGTATCTTAATATTATTTTAGAGGAATGTATTGCATTCAAAATATACACATATCAATGTAAGAGAAATTATTAAAACCCCAAAAGGTATGTTTGGTTTAGGGGGAAGGAAACTATGTTCTTAAAATATTCATTGATAATAGTACTTGGAGGAATATGCAGATAAATATTTATTCCCAAACCAAGCGATTAATTTGCTGTTCAGTTTGCAAAATGTTTCCTAGGTTGCCATAGTAAATTTTTCCTGTACCAACCTGACATTCAGAGTCTTGAGTGAACTTAACTAGGCACAGTAGCTGTCATAAATACTAAAACTGTACTGTATCTGATCTCTGCATTTATTGGTTCCTTTTGTTTTCTATTTGTTTGATTGTTTGTTTTTACAATCCCAGGAATAAGGTCTTTTGTTGAAAAGCATGGTGTGAATGGAACAATCATAATTAAGCTTTAGTGAAACTTCATAAGAGGGTAAGGGAGAGAAGAAGCAACAGAGCTCTAACAAGATGATTTATGCAGCCAATATTAAAACACTGTTCCTTTTTCATTTTTGTAGGCAATGTTATGGGTCCCATGTCATTTCCAACTCAGAATCACGTAACTGTTTCTCTGTTCATAGTAAATTTGCGACAGATTCTGCATCCTGTTAATCTGAATATTGTTTTATTTACTATTTATAAAAGGCAGGAAAAAAGAATAACAAGTACCTCTTTAAAAAAGTAAAAAATGGAACTTAATAGGACAATACTTTTTCAAAGATTACCTGGTATAATTTGTTGTGATAACGGCAGCACAAGGAGACTGCTGAGAATAACACTGGCAGTCCATCACACTCATTTCCCTGCCAAAGTGAATGGCAAAGGAGGAAAAGAGTCTTCTACTGTCTTTAATCCATATCAATAGTCTGTGTCCGCCTTTGTGGCATATCAAGTGGTAATTGTTATCTTAATATCTGAAGCATAACTTTGAGGAGGAGAGTGTTCATATCCAGTTCTTGAATGAGGGTTTTGTTTCTTTCTAAGCTCAAGGAAGTGTCAGTGCAATCCTCTAAAGAATGTTTGCTACATGGATCTTCCCTATTACAGCACCTGAACTTTGTTGACTTTAAATGCCACCTTAAACAGTTACACAGCTTTTCACATTGTCGCATGGTAGTCATATACCTGTTTTAAAGTCTTGCCTGCCCTTAAGCCTTTGCTGCTAAAGAAATAAACAATGAACTCTTTGTGAACTTCTTTGAGCCCTCCCATGGGTTGGAAGGCTGGTTCATTTTCTTTACTGTGTAAGGCATGGCACGGTGTGTTGAGGAAAGCAATTTGCCTTGCTTCAGCTATGCTGTACTTGTGCAGCACCTCTCTCTTCTGGGAGAGAGAGAGCTCTCCTTTTCTTACAAAGCTGAGAGCAGCTTTTGGCAGCCCCAGGCAGAAAGCCCGTGGGAGAAAAAGAGACTGGGGCAGTCGAGAGAAGAACAAGGTTCTTACTTAAAGCTTGGAGGTGGTCTCAGCCATCTTGTAGAAGTGACGGCAAAAAGTGCGGTTGTGCGCATCTGGAACAGCAAATGCTTTTGACACCGAAGTAACTGAATTTTTTAAAAAGAGAGACGAGAGGAAAGGGTCCTTCCTGCACAGACAGAGGAGGGAGGTTGGAGATTTATCTACCTCTCCCAACACATCATAGATCTATGAAGCGCTAGCCACATTCTGATCTGGTATTCTGTGTTCTAGTAAAAATAGTTTTCAAAACTTTCAGTCTCTTCTTTTCAAGAAAAGGGCAGATGGTTTTACCTTGAGGCTCTGGACAGAGCAAAATGCAATCACAATTTGTAATGTGGTTTAGTGGCTGCTAAGGAAGAAAGCAAATATACAGGCTACAGGCATCTTTTTTTTTTTTTTTTTTTTTTTGACCTTTAATGATAAGAAAAGAGAGAATGAACAAGATTTTGGAAAAATCTTTTCCCATTAATTTGACCAATTTTTACCCCATTTAGACTTATACCATCCACAACATCCTATGACAGTTTGAGTTCCACAGCTTAATTTCAAGTTGTGTGAAAAGTACACCCTTTACCTTGCTTTCATCTTCGCACTGATTTATGTAATTTCATATCCTTTTGATCCTGTATTATGAAAAACTGAGAAAACTCTTTATTTATCTATGCACTACTTTGTTCTAACTTTCCTTGATGGTGGGTATTCCTGAGGAAAGATTGCTGGTCTATATAGTCACTCTTTGTTCTGTCACTCTCATATGTATCATCATTCTACATACCTTATCGGTTTTGCATATTATGAAAATCTGCATTTGGTGAAATCCTCTTGTCAGGATTTTGATTTTGCTATCCTGAGTAACGGAGGAAACATTGAGCCACTTGTGAATATGCTGAAAAGCACAGATCCTAATAAAGATTGCTGAGGGACTTTCTAGGGGTTCTCAATACTGAGAAAGTTCTCTATGTATTCCCAACATTTTTGCTTCAGCTTTAAACGCTCTCTTAATTTATTGAAGGCCTTCCTTGTTATCCCAGGATGACCAAGTTACTTTAAAATTTTTTAGCATAGAAACTTGTTAAAAGACTTCTGGAAATCAAAGACTATGTGCCAAGGCATCCTTTTTCACAATTGCAGTGTTCCTTCAGTGAGTTACAATTTCCCTTTTCAGAAACCATCTTAATTATTCACCAGTACATTATGTTCATCTATGTATCTGTTAATTTTGTTCTTTAATGTAGTTCTTAATGGTTTGTCTGGAATGAAACCAAGACTTACGGATCTGTATTTTGAGATGTGCCCTTGCGTCCCCTAGTTTTTCCCCCCTACCCAAATTATAACATGCAAAAAACCCCAAACTAACCCAAACCCAAACAAACATAAACATAAACCATAAAATCCACGTCTACCATTCCTGCAGTTTGGATGCCATTTTAAGTGATGGCCACAGTAATTTCCTTTAGGACTTCCAGGCAAACACTATTTGGTCTTTCTCTTTTTTTTTTTTTTTTTTTTTGCTGCTTTGTTACCTTATTTTAAAACATTTTCCAGTAATTATTCAATTTGAGTCAGATCTCTGCTGTATCCCTGCTAAATGGGGGTTCTGGCATGGGAACCTCCCAGATCTCCTCTACATTAAATTTTGATTCTGTGGGCTCGTTTACATTTCCTGCTAGAGGCTTATCTCTTTGAACACTCTTTTTCTACTTTGATGGTCTATTGGCCCTACAGCCTTTCTGGCAGGCTTGCTGTTCCTTTCAGGTTTTAAAAAGAATTTAATGCTTGACATTATGTTTTTACCAAATTGTTCCTCAAGTTCCTTCCTATTTTTCTTTACCTGATATGTTTTATTGGGTTTTTACTGCCAACATTCTTATAACTTCCTATTGTCCTTCATCTGGACATGACGTCAACTTTTAAAAGATGTCTTTTTAGCCTTTATAAGCATTTTTTACCTTCCTATTTAAAAATTCAAGGTTTTGGGGGGGTCTAAAATAATTTTCTTCTATTAGATTATTTACATTTTATGCAAACTTCTGATAGCTTGTTTCAAGTATTCATCTGCCTGTGATTTACATTACAGGATGTTCCTTTGAACTTCTTTTTTAAAGTTTCTTCATTTTAATGTAGTGCTCCTGTATGAAATGATGACTGCAGTGACCTTCCTTTTTTTATTTCTGCAGGTATCTAAACCTGCAGGTATCTAAACCTGACTTCATGGTCAGTGTAAGGAATGGGTCCTCCACAGTGTTTAGAACCAGGCCAAGACTTGCTTCTCCTCCTAAATGAATGTCCAGCATTTATTTAGGTGCCTCAGGTCATACCCTCTTCCAGTGTCAACGACTTTCATCTTCATTCGTGGACAGTCTTAGAAGTACTTTTTTTCTTATTTTGTCATGTAATTTATTATCTATAATATGGAGTCTTACTTCTTATGTGGCCCCAAGGACAGGTACACATAATCTGGTGTGACCAGGAACTTGTTCCTGTCCAATGCTCCAGTCCATAAAGACTCAGTTGCAACGTTTTGGGTGGTTTGTTCAGATATCATACAATCAACATATTGTAGCAGTGTTATTTGTTTAGATGGCAAGACACGCATAGCAATTTATTGTTCTGTATTTTTTCACTGTCCCTACAGTGATTCCCATTTTTATTAAATACTTAAGCATTTCTGAAACATGATTAATGGTACCAGATACCTTTTGAGCAGGGAAGTAGTAAACTTAAGAGTAGACTTTTGAAAGCTTCCTTGTTTAACATTCCCCATGAGCTCCGTTCGTCTATAAAAAATAAATACCTGAGGTTAGCGAAGTCCACTTTTTGCTGGTGTTTCACCATACCTGCTGTGATGTCAGCGTGTCTGAAATGCTATGAGGGTTTATTTAAGTCACTACTGCTTGTTGTAATTTTCTTTTGCATTCAATTTTTTTTTTTTTTTAGTAGAATATTATTAGAGAAAAATTGAGACCAGGAGGGTTCTTCAGGAGTTAAATTATGTTATTTTAAAAACTGATCACAGTGAAAACAGGCAAAAGAACTCTGTGTGTTTTCTCCTTTGTAGATACCTGGACCTGTCCGCAATTTCACTGGCTGTATAAAAGTTGTAGAAATCAATAATGTGGGACCTTTCAACTTCTCTAATGCTGTGAGAAGAAATAATGTTGACAATTGCAGGTAAACTACCCTGTGTGCCTTTTCAAATAAGAAGAAAGTGTTTGTGTTGATTTTGCTTTCTTCCTTAAAGAGGGTGACCATTTTAGATAATTTCAGCAATGGTTACAGGAAAAAAAGAATAGAGAGAGATACTGTGCTTTCTTTTAGGCTTTTGAAGTGTTTTCTTTATGAAAGATGCCTTTTGCAGAGTAGTTCAGTTAAGCCTGACAGCTTACTTCGTGAGTTTTCACCCACTGCATGCTGAAACATAGTGTACTAAGCAAGATAATCTGCAACAAAATACAGGAGTGGGAAGTGGGGTAATGTGTTGGTTGTGTTTCTATACATGGTTTTGGAATTTCCATTAATATTTTAACAAATACTGATGACTTGCTGCTACACTTGCTATATGAGATTGGGAAAAATGCTGAAAAGCATTGTTTCTGAATACATAAAATATCCCCATCTGGTTTCATTTTTGCATATTCAGATTGCTGATGGTCATACATTGATTTAAATGAAAGGCTATATAGAGACAATAGTGTAGATGAAGGGTTTGAACAGAGAAGAGTGGAAAGTGAAAAGAAGCAGAGGTGAATTGCATTTGTAGATCATAAAGTCTTTCAGAACAAAGTATGATTTTATTCATAGGACTTACATTCTATAACCCTGGACAATTCTGTAAAGCCTTTTTACATAAGGGGTTTTTTTCAATTTTTGCTAAAATTTACAGAACAGTTTAATCATAGAATGGTTTGGGTTGGAAGGGGCCTTAAAGTTCATCTAGTTCCAACCCCCCTGCCATGGGCAGGGACACCCTCCACTAGACCAGGCTCAAAGCCTCATCTAGCCTGACCTTGAAGACAGCCAGGGATGGGGCATCCACAGCTTCTCTGGGCAACCTGTTCCAGTGCCTCACCACCCTCTCCATCAAGAACTTCTTCCTGATACCTAATCTAAATCTCCCCACCTTTAATTTAAACCCACTACCCCTTGTCTTATCACTACAGGCCCTTGTAAAAAACACCCCTCCCCGTTCCTTGTAGGCCCCTTCAGATTCTGGAAGGCTGCAATAAGGTCTCTCCAGAGCCTTCTCTTCTCCAGGCTGAACAAGCCCAGCTCTCTCAGCCTGTCCCCATAGCGGTGCTCCAGCCATCTGATCATCTTCCTGGCCCTCCTCTCCTTTAATTTATGTTTGTGTAGGCGTCTTCATCTTTGGGTTTTTTTGACATCATTCATTTTTTACTTTTTGCTATGAAACAGTTTATGTAACCATTCATTTAAGAAGCAATAACTTCCAAGAACCAAAAGACTAATGAGATCTGCTTTGTCCAGTCTTTGTATATAACATACAGAGGGATATGTACAGGAAGGATAATTCTTGTAAGCAAATTTGTCTTTCTTCATTTTTAAAATTGCTTAATTTAGAATGTTATACTATGTGTTATAAGATTATCTATAGAATTATATGCCAAGATTCATTGCATTTTATATTGATTCTGATACTTCCTTTCATAGATAGGCAATTAGCATAGAAATATAACTGATATGGTATAAGGATCACATTATTTGAATCAGAACTCAGTGATTACAGGCTTGGGCTGTTTCTTGCAAACAATTTCTGTGCACATTTAAGTGATTGGGTGAGTAAAATGACATGGTAGTTTGCATAGATGAAAGGTGGAAATAATCTTGTACATATAAGGATGCTGGAAGGATGTTCAGCCTCCTCAATACTCTGTCCTGGACAACATTTCCTTTACCTCCCTGCTTGTTCCAGAATGCTGCAGATGAGCCTCCAGAGCTGGCTCCATCCTGGTCCAAATCACAGCTACTCCAGTCTGTGAAAAGCTGGGAAACGGAATAGAAATAAGTCTGATTTTCCCTTGGTGGCAAGGATGTCCCATGGGAGTGGACTGCAGAGAAGCCTGGCAAGCATTCTCCTTCCTCATTCCCTGTCCTGTGACATGTGAATTTTGTGCCTGCCCACATATGTCAGCTTACATCATCCTTTGTTTTTCACTTTAGGTATAACCCGCATGCATCTAGACCACCATCAGTCCTTACATATAAATTCTACTTCTCAGAAAGCATCTAGGAAGCCCAGCTGCCCTTCTATGTTTTTGCAAGATGGGCTTCTTGGGAAGATAGATTTGTTTTGAGAAGGAAGGAGAAAGATATTGAAGAAAGTTGCTTAAATTGGACAATAATGGATTGTATGTGTTGCAAATGCAAGTAGCTGGTGAATATTAGAAAGCCTGGTGTACTTATATTGTATTTGCAGAATTCACATGTTTCTGTTTATGCAATATTGCTACAGTTGGGTGTGCCTGGCAGTAACAGAGTACTTTACAATGTGACAGACAAAGCAATCCAGTTTCTTCCTGTAAGAACATCCCTGTATTTATCACCCAGTGGCACTATATACTTGTGTTCTTGCTGCTGCAATTTTTCTTTAATTGACCTTCTACCTATCAACACCTGTTTATAGACTTGTAAGCCTTATGTGCCCCTACTTTTGCATAGTTGGCCATACTCCAGTGGCATTCATTTACCCTGCTGAGGATTTTTAGTTCTTAGTTCCCAGCAGCATGGATTACTTCATTATTGTGATGTAGAGGATCAGCCAGAGGGAAACATGCAGAAACTACTTAAAGTGTATGGGCTTGTGAGTAAATTTTAAGCTTATGAATTTTTAATAGGTTTGAAATTTACTCAAATCTGTTCTGCCACTTTTTTAACTGGGTCTATTTGAATTTTAAAATACCAAAAAGATGAACTAATAAGTACAAGGAATATAGAGAGCTTTCAAAACAAATTTTAGATATAGTTCATTAACCTTTTCAAAGCTATTGGCATCACTACTTCAGAACAAGTCAGTACCTTTCCTAGGACATTATATATTCTATGTAGCTTACATTAGAGATTAATGTAATTTACATTACTGTTTAATTTTTTTGAGAATTAAGAAATATTTAAAAATAAGCCATAAAATTCATTTCACTGCAATACATATCTGGCTATCTTCTGTCTAAAGATGCCATAAATATATAGGCAATAATGCTGTTTGTTGCTTTAGCGTTCATATTTTGTAATGCAAATATTATACACTGCAAAGGAGGAATCTTTATTTTGACTTGGTAGAACCAAATGAGAGATAGGGACAACATGAAAATTGCCTTTCATGTCACTTTGGAGTCAGATGCTAAATTCTGCTTAAATTTAAGTGCATGGTTTATAAAGGCAGCTCTGGGTAATTGGATAAGAACAAAGACCTTAAAACTTGCAATAATACTGGTCCTTCTGAAAGATGCAAGATTTCTCTGCATGCTCAGAAGTATTGAGGATTCAAGCATGAGTCATTAACTCAGTTTATATGTAAGGTCATGGCCCAGAAAATTCTGCTAATCACATGCATCACTGTTTAAGCCTGGAGTTCATAGATATGCTATAACATGATACCACGGGGAGGAGAGAACAACTAGGGGGAATGTATTGAACAAAAGGCTCATCAGAGCTTCCTGCCATAAGATGTCACCAAGGTGGAATAAGAAATGGCAGAATAATGGCATGGGCAGGAGAATGAATTTAAGCTTGACTCTCTGAGAGCAGATTTGCAGTCATAAAAGTCCGTTGAGCTATGTGACTTTTGCTTTCAGGAAAGGTTGTGATAGAACTGTATCAATTAGTAAAGGTCAGCCTCCAACAGGTAGTTTTCTAGAATTATGCTAGACTATATATTTATGTAAATCCTGTCAAAGTTTATTTTAAACTTCTATTTAAACTGTTTCTGCCTCAGAACCATGAATATATAGGCATTTTGAAGGAGAGTATGTAATGGCCAACAGTAGTAGAAGGGACAATTGGAAGTAATAGATCTCTGAGGAGATCTGTTAAGAAATGAAATCTTTTCTGTTTTTTCCCTCTTCTGAAGCAAGTAAGATACTTGCAATGTGTTAATGCAATGTAAAGCTCCTGTAAATGTTTCAGAAAATGTTACTGGAATAGATTTGTGGAATAAATGACTATCACTTAGAGGTAGAGTTCAGATGACAGATATAGATGAAACTTTGAGTCCCAGTATTAAAAGCTAGTGTTTACTGCATCTCACTGCTGTTTCAGTGTCTGGGAGTTAGGAGTGCTGTTTATTCCTGTATGACTTTACTGCATATACTAAATGCAAAGGTTCCAAACACAGAGAGATATATAAAATATATGCATATACATATGTCTATACAAGCCAGGATTTTTTTTTTTTTTTTTTTTAAATCCTAACTAAGAAACAGAAAAATACAGTTTGCTGTTTTCCTGAGAGGAGTCTTACTGATGACTGCAAATGTACAAGGTTGATTTGTACTCACAGACAGGAGCTAATAGACTGAGTTCTTCATTACTGACCATTGGACAGGTTTTCAGTTGGTATTTTTAAAGATTTTATTTTGCTGCTAATTTATCTTAAGATGTTTTTTCCAGGCTGAAACTGAGCTTCATCTCAGCAAAGACTCTGATTGCTATTTGCATTAAGGAAAGAGGCTCTTGAATGTGCATTAACCAAGTTCCATTCCGTCAAGAGGACTGATGGGTTTCCTAATGCATGGCAATTTTCTCAGGAGCTATGCAATACATTTTGGAGATCTCTACATGTTTTCAGAAAGCCCTCAGTTCCACTTTCCCTTCACTTACCCACTTTCCAACAAGCTCTAAATCTCTTCCCTGTGTTTGAGCACTCCCCTTTCCATTCTGCAGTTTTCTGCAAACGTCCCAACAGACCCTTAACACCTTTGTGAAGTTCAGTCTCCTGTCCTATTTCTCATCGTGTCTCTTCCTCTATGGAACATCCTGCTTTTTCAGAATATTTTAGAATGTCACAACTAGGAGCATCTGACAACAGGCATCTGAGGTGGTTGCTCTACTTTTGTTTTATTTATTTAACAGGTTTTCTGTGTTTTCTGTGGTTAACACAGAGATTGGGCTAAATGTTTCTGAAGTACAGAACTAAAGATGATGCTTCAGAAATATAATCTATTTATATTCACTACATATATGATGCTTGATATTATGTTAATAACAATTCAGTGCAGTTTTAGAATAGAGAGTCCTAACAAGTTTTTGTTCTTTTTATACATTTATTTGGTTACTATTTTCTCTCTCGTCTATAGCTTTTGCTGGCTGATAACCTTTTCTGTGTGTTTCTAATTGCCTTTCCTCCTTTTCCAGTGCAAGTTTCTTTTATATACTTTCATCCTCTTTGTTTGATTTGCCCTTCTTGATTTCCCTCATCTTTTACAACATTTGTTTGCAATGTATTCTTTTCCTTTATGAGTTTTGCTGTCCTGTGCAATGTCCTTTCTGCTCTGTGTGTGCACATGCATTCTGGGTATTTTTCTGTTACTTTGTCTTCCTCTTTCAGCACTCCTTTTCAGATCATGTCTTTTCAGTGATACAGACTTCAGTGTTTAAAAAAAAAAAAAGTGTCAGATCTCATCTTTCCTACTGTTATGAATCTTCAAAATGACTGTAAATTGTTGTGTAAGCCTTTAGCTCAATCTTTTGAAGTATTCTGTGGAAATTATTTGTGATGGATATTAGACAAATCCACATGTCAAATGTAAGCAAGTGAGACAATATGTGTTTGTAAATATTACATTTCTCTCCCTGTTTCTGGAAAAAAGTTTGCCTCTCATCTGCATACCGCAAGACTCACACCAATCTTTCTTGGGGCAACTCTTTATTTCTAAAAGATTAGTAATACTTTTTGGTGGTGTTTATCTTGACTTTACTCACCGTTCTGTAACTTTAGGTGTGTGCATTATACCAACAGAGGATTGTTTCTTAATTCTTTCAACAGAATTCAGTGGCAGTCACTGTCTGTTACTTTGTCTGTAATGAACAATTATAACGAGACCCTGATTTCTGCTGGAATTGTCAGATGCCTGCATGGAAGCTAATAAGACAAGACTTCAAGTAGACCATGAATATTTTCTTCCATTTTTATCAAGGAACCAGTTGTAGGTGTATATGTCAATGTACGCATGCCACTGCATAGGTCTGAGGCAGTGTGTTACTGCAAATAAATACTTTGGAAAACACTCTGACACAGTTGCAAAGAATGGAAATACTGTCATCTAAAACAGAACTGTCCTTGAACATAATAACCTTTAGAAATGTAAAACCATGAAAAAAATGTGTATCAAGAAAATACATTTTTAAGATTTATGAGAAAAGCTCATTTTCTCATGAATGAATGTAGCTTTGTCATTTCAGATTTCAGAACACGTGCCCCTAAAAACAAAATAATTCCACAAACATGAAAATAGAAGGGTATTACCAGAATTTAAAAAAAAAAAAAAAAATAAAAATTGGGTTGAGCACACCCAGACTTTCCTAAAAAAATTGGAGAAGATTTACAAAATAAAAACTAAATTTAAAGATACTTTTCAAAGTTCTTAAAACTTTACTACATATATTTTTCACCACATTAGTAATATCATGCATCATAGTTATTGCAATACTCTTTGGAAACTTTACCTTAATGCTTAAGAAAAATTGTCTTAGTGACAAAAGACATCAAGTGGTATGGTTCAGTAGCTTCCTGAAGTAATCACTTGGGCTTCTAGCCAGACAGGTATGTGAATAATAAACTCCTCTTCTTTTACTCTCTTAGAATAGAAAAAAATAATCTAGATTTTCTTCTGCCTATCTAAAACTTTCAAATGGTTGCATGGACGGTTTGATGGAATTCTGTTTTAATAATAATTCCCTATATAACTAGTATTAAATTATTATGAGCAGTATTTCAGGAAAGCAAAATATATAACAGGAGGAATTTCCTAAAAACAATGAAATAGTAAAATAAATTATCTTACAAGCTTTCCTTATAGGACTATGTTCATACTTAGCTTTAGCACTAGCATTTGATGTCATTCCAATTACAGAAATCTAGAAATAGAGAAAATAATGCTTTCTTCTATACTCACAAATAATTAAACTTTGAAGCAGGTTTCCGTGACTTCCAAGTTATATGCAGAGAGTGCCTCGTAATGGAGATGTAGTTGCTCTTATTATATCAGTCTGTATTGTGAAGAGAGGCATATTAGATAGAATAAGCAAGAATGAGAGTCATACTGAAAGGAATAATTTACCTACTGAAAGCTTGAATCAGTATAATACTTTCTCTTTGACTTTTGTCATCTTTGAGATTCACTTTTGAATTTGATACAGAAGTAATAAGAAATCATAAGAGTTGCCTTCAACTGCTAACAGCCAGAATGTCAAGAGAAAAGTTTGGAAGTTCGGTTTTATTGTCTAGCAATTCTCTGCTGGTATCCGTTCTGTGTCCCTCACTGTGTCAGTGAATAGACCACAAGACTTCATGACATAAAGTATTTTCGGTTTGTAAAAATCTCATTTAACAAAGCTAAAAGTGAAACAATCAGCAGCATCACAAAACCTTGTGTGCTTTCATAGAAAAAAAAAAAATCACAATTAATATGTCACTTTTTGAAAAAGAATTCAAACAGTCTATATCATTAAAAAGATGGGTTGAGCTTTTGTTTGGCACAGCACTTTCAATCACAACTTATCATTTTAGACATAAAAAGTATTAAAAAGTCCAAGTTTAAAAACCAGATTTTTTTTAATTCCCTTATATTATTGATTTCCATTGTAGTGATATGTATTTCAAACCTATACATCAAAATTTGATATATTAATTTATAATTAACTCCATTAAAAGTATTTGCAATAAAATTAAATTTCTCTAAAATTTCTCAAACATTACAGGTCCAATTATTACAAGAAAAGCAAATAATGAAAAAAAGGAAATAAGTAGGAACTTTTTTTGAAATTATTTTTCAACGGAATGTTGCATTTGCAGTGCTTTTATAAACAAACCAAACCCCAGAGTAAGATCAGTGTCCAGATTCGTTATTTTAGTTAATGCAGATAAGCAATTAAATGTCAGCTTCTGGAGCAAAATGATAAATGTGATTTCTGTGTGTCTGAACAAGAAAGTAGGAAGAGAATTTCATGTCTGTCTATACTACTGATTATGATATTGGTTGTACTGTATTTCATTGTGTACTGGTGTGTAAAACGTACAAAAGATGAAAGGCATAATTAAAAAATCCTCAAAGAAATCAGTGCTATTAAAAAAAAAAAAAAAAAAACCACAAAAAACAAACCACGCGGAAATATACTTTAGGAATTCAGTCTCTGTTTTTTTTCTAAAATATGACTGAGGTGATTATAGTGTATACAAAGGAAGCACATGTGTCTAATGAGGAGAAACACTGGACACGGAGGAGATTTCTTTAGCTCAGCAGAGACCAGCATGTTAGAACCAATGGCTGAAAGCTGTAACCAGAACATTTGAATTGGTAATAAACCAAAAAAGCTGTAACAGTAATGATGATTATAATTGGTACAAACTACCAATTGAAGTGGTGGTTTCTTCAGGTGTTGCTGTGTTAAAATTAGACTGTGTGTCTTTCTAGAAAGGATTCTCTAGACAGCATAACTTACTAGGCTTAGTACAGTTGTAACTGCAGGAAATACGGAGTTCTGAGACAAAGAGCACAGATGAAACTGTGATGTAAGCTGCATTAAAAAAAAAGGAATTATGTGCATACAGGAAGTAAAGAATAAAGAAGTAGTACTGGATGTAAAATAGATTATGGAAGCATGGTTGCATGTCTACTGTATGTTGCTGAGAGACAAATTGTCAGACATTCTTATTATCAGGAAATGTCTACATCTTAAATGACATCATTCTTAAGTCCTAAAATAGAAAATACTGAATAAACTTGGAAAGTATATAATTTTTTTTTTAAATATATAACTCTTTCTGACTGCAATACATTCTTACTTAAATGAGTCTGAGAATCAGAGAGTATCTGTATTGGCTGATTAATATATAAACAAGTTATTATCAGCAGCCAATAAATGAGTTTCTCAGGAAAGATGCTAAGCAAAACTTTATTTTCTATGAGGAATAGGGATTGTTTGTTTAAGGCTGTAATATTAAGTAATGTAATACTAGAAAGATATATCATCCTTCAAGGGACCTTGGTTGTGAAGTTAAGAAAACAGTCTTATCCCTACAACTACTTGATTGCAGCAGAAAAACAAATATATTTACCAGTAAATGAAACATTGATTCCTCTCCAAAATTCATATAAATATTTTACAATTACCTAATTTCTCAAAACCTGAATTGATTATAAATAGTTTATGTGTTTTTTCTGTATCTGTAACCTGTAGAACAGTTTAATCATATCCTGACTCTTGCTCTGCAGTACTGTAGATATACAGTGCATCAGTGCCCCCTGCAGCCTTGAAACACTAGTATACCATTTTAAAAAAATACACTATTGATTGTTGTTGAAGTAACTATTCAGAAAAATAACAGCTTTAAATTCTGTTGTATCCTTTCCTTTTCTCTCCTTCCTTCTTTAAAGGAAAATGCTTCAGAAATTTAACCTAAAATTCAAAACAGATCTTGATATATTTTCAAGAATGAAAAAATGTTGAGTTTTTTTTTTTCTTAAAGAACCCTGGCATATGAAAAGCATATAAAAGCAATCCAGAATATATGTGTAAACATTAAAATTTCTAGTTACAAAAAGAAAGTCTCTCAGAAGACCAAATTTTGTAATGTGTAGAAAGTTCAGAGTACACAGAAATCACTGCTTCACCTGTGCAAAAGTGCCATAGGTGTTGCTTTATGTTTATGACAATGCACTCAAAATAACAGATATAATATAAAGATAAGTTTGGGGTTTGTGTCTTCCCTTCAGCTCCTACTCACACCTTTTCAAGTCATTGGTAAATTTCTATAAACAGTGTTAGTTATGGGTTTGAGGAGTTCTATCAAAGCTCTGAAGTTTGAAGGAAGCAGTGGTTGGTCATAGCAATAGTACAAATCTTATGTAATTTATCTATATATGGGGAAAGAAAGGATTTCAGCTCATAAAACCCTGAGCTGTTAAAATTACAAGCAGTGTCAAAAAGAGGACATGAACATAAATGAAGTTCAAGAAAACACCTGTCTCTATGCTGTGCAAGAATTTATTGAGATACATATTCACAGATTTGCAGAGTGTTAGGGGTTGGAAGGGACCTCTAGAGATCATCTAGTCCAACCGCCCTGCCAGAGCAGGATCACCTAGAGCAGATCACACAGAACATATGTTTCAGACCAGGTTTCTGAAGCCAGATTTCCTCCTTTTTCCTCTCTACACTCACTCTAAAATCAAGAGGTAGATGGGAGAAGATCCTGCACTACTAGCATTCATACAAGTTCCTAGTTGACATAAAAGTGTGAGTTGGTATTTCTTAACTGCCAAATTTATTTTTATTTAAATAACAAGATGTAATATGAAATTTTTACATCTGTAACGAACAAGGCTGAAGGTCAAATTATCCTAGCCAATTGAAAATGCAGCAATTTCTTAGAACTGACTGCCTAACATATTTCACTGATGTTACAAAATTGAGTAAGTATTGTATGAAAATGAAGGGAAATTATTAGATCTCTTCAGTTTCTGGGCACTATAAACAAAATTGTGACATCAGTAACTGGCTTCCAGCACTTACCAATTATAAAATCCATTTCATAAACCAGAAGATATAAAATATTATTGGCTGAATTAATGTATATGAAAGAAATTCACCAGAGTTCAGAACTCTTAAGTGGTAAGATTGTTCTAGCTGCAAGTGAGATGAATTTGATTTACAGTAAATAACATCTTTTTCTTCAGAATAAATTTTTAATATAAACAGTATAAGGAAAGTTCTCTAATTTGGGAATGTGGCCATATAATTAAGTCTTTGTCAGGTTTTCAACAAATTTGATTAATTGAAGGATCTTCTTATTTTTTACTAAAAAAGGTATATTTTACACCTCCTAAAACCTGCTAATCCCTTTGCAAATGGCAAAGCACAATCTACTTGCCATGGTTTTATTTTCATTATTCGAATCAAAAGGTTAGATGTTTTGAATTTTGAATTCTAAAAGAGTTATCTCAATTTTTCACAAGGAAAGCAAGAAAGCAAATTTAAAAACAGAAGAAAAAGGAAAGAAAGAAGGTAAGCACAATAAGGTAGTCCCTCATATCAACGTCCTGATTGTGTTCAGATTATCATTTTCATTGAAAAAAAAGTTTTGTCAATTTGATGATAGGTATTTGGCTGATAACCTTAAATTTGACCTGCTTTGAAGTAATGACTATTTGAAATTGCTAATATTGATGCTTTAAATATAGGTGCCCTTCATGACTTAAAGTTACTGAAGAAAGAATGGCAGAAAAATGATAGCACAGTTTGAAGGTAACAATGAGAAGAAATCACTCACTCTGCCATTGAGAATATTATTCCAGTTTTGCCTCAGGTTTCTGTTTGTCTCTTGCTTTGAAACTTGTTTTGTAGTCGGAAAGATCAATGACTTTTGGTAACTATATTGCCTAGTCCCAAGTCATAAACAGGCACTTAAACCTCCAATGACATAATATTTGGGTTCAGGTAATGATTAGCCAAATGTCATTAATAGGTACAAAATATCAACTTATTCAAATGTTGCTCTCAAACAGGTTGACCATCTCATAATTACAATATAACATACTTTTAGTTTAATATTTTTTCTGCCTTTCTGTAATCTTACCATGTTACAATCTTTGGGTTGATAAGAAGATGGGAGTGTATGAATAATCAATTTTTATCATTTTTCTGTTAAGTAATCCAGGTCAAGAAAAGGCAGCTCCTTATGTATTCCTAGTCCTAACCAAACTTGAATAGTTTAGTGCAGCACAGTGACATGTTGTTCTTCGGCGGCATTTGATCTCAATTCCTGTGCAGACAGTTTTAAATAGTGTTCTGAAAGTTGAAAGGAATAGGAGAAATCTGCTGACAAGGCATTTGGAGTTTCCTCTCCTCATTTCTTTTTTTTTTTTTTTTTTGAGCTGTTATGCTTTTCTTCCTGTTCACACTAATCACAAAAATTCTCTGTTGCAGTCTTAATAATGCTGCCCGTTACTACCTCTACCTGTTTTACGAATTTGTTAAACCAGAGTCATATTCTCTTGTTAATGTTAAAGTCATATCCATCTCTTTACTGCAAACTGTAAGCTGTATCCTTTGCTGCAAAGGTAGGCAAGTCATAGGAAATTCTTTTGGCAAATGGTTTGAGTACCTAAAAATGGTTTGGGATGTTTTTCGGTTCTGTAATCAACACATGCATGAATTCAAGTGTGCCGTAGTGAAGTAGGAATTTGTCCTGACTTCTCAAGAGTTAATTGGTTCAGTTCCATCAGTCTGTCAATGGAGAAACATGGTCACCTCTCTTACAGTGGGATGAACAGGAGATGGCTCTCTCCATACAGATTGTCTACAGGGAGAACCAAGGTGTCTGTGTCACAAGCTAGCACATCTGCACCGCAATCTGCCACATCACCCTCCATTATGCCTGCATCAATGGCAACGCCTCCTGCTACTGCCAGTTTGTCTTCTCCCCCAGCCAGCCCACTTTCTGCAGCAGCCTCACTCCCTCAATCTTTTGTGTGTTATTGTCAGGGGCGACCACTGTCCGTGGCCCCAGTCCGGAAAAAGAAATACACACATAAATCAGTCCATCTAGTCGAGGATGGTGAGGTAGCCGGGCCATCCCAGTCTACAGAAACTGTCAATCAGGAAATGGGAGCAGGGCTAGCTCAAGAGTCGGAGACGGAGGATGAAGATGTTGTGACCACACGGTCCTTATCCCTGAGGGAGCTACGGGACATCCGTAGAGACTACAGTCGCTGCCCGGGTGAACATATCATGATCTGGCTGCTCCGCTGCTGGGATAATGGGGCCAGTACTATGGAGCTAGAGGGGAGTGAGGCTAAACAGCTGGGGTCACTTGCTGGAGAGGTGGGAATTGATAAAGCAATTGGGCGTAAGCCACAAAATGTCAGCCTCTGGAAGCGACTCCTGACCAGTTTAAAGGAAAGGTACCCTTTCAGAGAGAGTGTGCCACAACAGCTGCGTAGGTGGACCAGCATGGAGAAAGGCATCCAGTACCTAAGAGAACTAGCGGTGCTGGAGGTCGTTTACCGAGACCCAAATAACTCACGAGCATCCACTGACCCCGATGAAGTCTACTGCACCCGGCCCATGTGGCAGAAGTTAATGCGGAGTGCACCAACCTCATACTCCAGCGTGCTCTCAATAATAACTTGGAGAGAGGACGAGACACATGAGTATTAGAGGGGCCCTGCCTCCAGCCAGGTGGAGGAAAGGGACAACCATGTTTACTGGACTGTATGGATTTGATGGCCTGGCACATCAGAGCCCTAGGAGTACAGAGCTCTAGTACACACGTGTGCACAGTGTACCCTCATGCCATCAAGCTATAGGGGGATACAGCCCATCAGCATTTCTGGTGTAACTGGGGGCTCTCAACAACTGACTGTGCTGGAGACTGAAATAAGCCTGACTGGGGAGGAGTGGCAAAACCACCTTATTGTGACTGGCCCAGGTGGCCCATGCATCCTTGGCATTGACTATCTTAAGAGAGGGTACTTTAAGGACCCAAAAGGGTACCGGTGGGCTTTTGGGATAGCTGCTGTAGAGACTGATGAAATTGAGCAGCTGTCTGTCTTGCCTGGTCTCTCACAGGACACTTCTGTTGTGGGGACCTTGTGGCAAGTGGTGGGTGCTCCAGGCAGAGCAAGTGTCTTGCTGGGCAGATCAGTCTAGGAGTCGGGGTTTAAAAGTTTTTTTCTCTCTTACTTTCCCTGCTTTCGGCCCCCGGGCAGTTTTGTGGGGGTTTGCTCCCTTCAGCTTGGTTTTTTTCCTTTTCCCTTCTTGGGGTGAGATCCTGTATCATTTGTTCTACCTTTTTCCTCTGTTCCTTAAATTACTCATTAGCACTGGCATTGTTAGTAACTCCCTAAGTTTCATTTATATAATTAAATAGTTCTTATCTCAACTCCTACGGGCTTTTCCTCGGTTTGTTCCTCTGACCCTTCCTCGCCAGGAGGGGATGTGGGGGGGGCAGAGTGATAGAGCGGCTGGTTGTGATAAAAACCACAACACAAGGTGATCAGCTCAGGCAGGCTTCTGAACCCTTAGGCAGACAATGTTTGACAAAGTGAATTCTGTCCTAAGAGTTTTATTGACTGATGAAATTTCTTCAAACATTTAGGAGGCAAAAGGCTATTTTGGGTGTCATTTTGTTGTGTTGGAGAATTTGGAATTAAGAGACTGAACATGAGGTCACAGGTATTGAACATGTTAATTACTTTGCTATTGATTGTTCTTGTTGCTGCTGTCATTGTCATTGTTAGACTATTTCTTCACTCTCAAGTAAAGTGGAAGTGCTCACTACAAAAACACATTGTGGCCAAAAATCAAATAGTGTTCCAATTGCATGAAAGAAAAGTATACCTTACTCTAGCATTTGACAACTTTCCTTTAGGAAAATCCCATTAATAAGAATATAGTTTTGTTTAGTGTACCTTTACAGTCATTTGATGTTACTATGAGGAAGAAGGAATAGACATCTACCGGCATTGCCTCTTACACTAGGACACTTTAAAATATGATACCACTTTAGGGAAAAAAATTTATTAATATGTAAACAACATCAAGCAGCAGATAATTGTACAAACACATACAAATATCGAAAACTGAACTTCTGAATTCTCTAACAGAAGCCTCCTACTTGATAGCTGCAATCATTATGAAGTGGTTGCAAATTCTGATAATGTTTTGACCAAACAAAAATATCACATCCTGAAACCTCCACTTAATAAAGAGACATGAGATAAAAGCTCCATTTAGGAGGCTGCTCTCATATGGTGCTTCTGAACAGAGAAACTATTTTGACTGGGAATAATGAGTGCTAGCGTTCTGGAGGCAAAAGTCAATGCTGAAAAATGAGAAGTCCTGAAAAGAAGATATGATCTTGGACAAAAGAAAAGGGCCAGGAAAGAAGGAAGTGAACATCCTGGCTGGAGCAAAGATCCTGGAAGTGGGGGAAAGTACTGAAGATGAGAAAGATGCATGGAGATGAGTACCAGAGGACGCACAGGGACTGTGGCTGGTAACAGTCAAGACACATTACTATGAGCAGCATCTCAATGTGAATCAACATGACTTTCCAGCTGAGTTTCCCAGACCAGCAGCAACTTCCCTGTTGGGAAGAGAAGTGAAGACCTAGTGAACATAATGGAATACGGAGTGGAGTGAGGGCATAAGGGAGTGTGTGAGGTAATAGAGCAGTGTAAAAGCTCTAATCTTGTTGCTTCTTAAGTAAAACCCAGTATTCAGATCCACTACAGGCTGTTGTTCACTCTCCCATCTGACACATGATTTATCTACAAAATCATTTTTTCCTTATAGAAAAAAATGTACATTAAGGTCTATTATTTTAGTTCCTTATCTGTTACCTTGTAAAATACTATTCAGGAAATTTTCAGAAGTATATTTTTTTTACTCTGTTACTATCACATAGATTTTTTGACCTGTCATATTTACAGCATTCTTCCTTACACGCTCAGTGAGAATGCAATAGTATTTTAATTAAATGCCACATAACTGATGAATAAATTATGTTTATGTTTATGCATGCCAGTCATTCTCCAATATTAAGATATAATTAGAAATTAAGTCTGGAAGAAAGACTGGATACATAACATTATCTTGCATTTTTAACTCTTTCTGTACTAATGATTTCTATATGTCTGTCTCATCTTGCTTGCAGGCCAACTCTCATGATAATTTCAATACTGTGTGATAGAGAAAGCCTTTTTATATTCCTATCACTCTCCAGTCAAACAATCTTTGGATAGCAAAATGCTTTTTATCCAGCAATCTTAATTAATATTTATACAGCAATGTAGGTCTTCCCTACTTCTACTATGTAGGCCAGAACTATTTTCAGTACATGGGGAAACAAATGTAAAAAAAGATTAAGGATTCTGTCTGTGAAAAATGCTTAACCTATTCTTATAAGAGGCAAAAAACAAGTATGTACTCTTAACACTGCCTTTTATCTGTAATTTAATCAGGGTATACTGAAGTTCCAGTCTGCAAAAATGTGTGTTTCCATGCATTTCTGGAAGCAGCTTGATTCTCTTGAGAGTCCCCTTCACTCCTGCTAGGGTTTGAGAACGCCTCTACTCATCCTTCAAAACTGTATCTCATAGAGATACTACTAGGCATGCCCAGAAAAAGTTGAGATGAGACTGTACGAGGTATTTCCAGTGGTGGTACATACCTGTTTTCCCTTTCTACTCTTCAAATCACTGGTAAGAGCACCGTTCTGTTTTAGCAAATACTTGACTTCATTTGTGTCCTGAGCCTGATGGGATTATAAACTTGCTAGTCTACTACCAGAAGTGCTGTAAGAACTCCCCAAACCAGTCCCTTGGTCTGTTCTGTCCTGGACAGAACAAACATTCAGGGGGTTGAGTGCAGAAAGGAATGGTGTTCTCATACAGTTCCCTATCCCTTGGGTTAGAAAATTCAACTGAGAATTTTCTCTGAGTCAAAGGACTTGGATTTTTCCATTGTATCCACCTCTTGTAGCATTTTATTTTCTTTCTTGGTGACACAGGGCTCTAGCCAGTAAAGACCATAGGTTTGGCTACCACAGTCCCAAGAATTACAGTGCAAAAGTCTTGCCTGAGATGAATTATTACTTAGGAAATCAATTGCATATTCAGGATCTAGAAGTTAGTCTCCTTATCCCTCACAGACACATTGTGTTATAATATTCTGTAGGTAAATCTTCCACTTTGGAGCCTAAATTATGGATGGTGTCAGTGAGGTAGAAGAATGTCTTTAGCCCTTGAAGCTAGACAGAAGCTTTGGTAAACAGTAGTGACTCCATTCTGGAATGGTGATTTCTTAGATAGCTCTCACTGAATCTCTGTTACAGGAACTCAATTTACCCACTAGTTTACTCAGCCATTTAGGAGTGGGACAGAATTAATATAGCCTAATCTTGCAGAAGCTTTTCAGAAGGACAAGAAAAAAGGCCATGTTAAAAAAATAACTTTTCTGATCCTCGAGGAGGGAATGAAAGTATTTTTCCATACAAAACCACTAGTTTAGAGAAACAAAAGTAGTTGCGTAAATCAACAAAAAGATGCAGTGCTCAGGCATTTCAAGTGCTGTTTCTCTAAACTGGGAAGAGGTTTTCTAACTGTGACTATTGACTAAATATAAAACAGGAAGCTGAAGTTCAAACAGATTCGACATTTGATTAAACTTCAGATAGTTCAAGGTTTGCACATTGGTCCACTCAGTGCTCAGTAGTTCTCATTCCTCCCCTTTTTTTGAGTTTAATGATTGGATGATAGAAAGTTGAGGAGGTTAAAAGAGAAGATGGGGAAGGCTCTGAAACATCAAAACCAAGCCAAAGTAAAGATCAGTGTGAACAATGAATTGAGAGATTCAATGCTCACTTAATTCTGTGAATAAGCCAGGTAAAGAAAGGACCGAATTTGCTACAAAAATTCAGTTGTAGAAAATCCATAATTTATCATGTCGTAAACTTAGAGACCAAGAGAGTTTTTCCAAATATCGTCTAAGAAAGATTAATCTAAGGAAGACTCCTTTTAATGTCTAGTTTCACCATAAAGCATTGTTACTGCAAATTCTGTGTTACAGTAACTTATTTATCTGTTGTGAAGTCTATGGAATCTACACGATTTAAAGCATTTCTTCCTGCATCTGTCACTGTGTATCCTGGAATTCATGATTTTTTTTCCTTTGGATTTTTAAACCAGGCTTTCACAAGCTTCATTATATATTTTAATTGCATTCTCACATCCACAGCTGAATTGTCTATCAGATATATTATTTGAACTGCTAAGACTTTGCACCACTATATGAGATGCTCTCTGTGTAAAAGCAGTTGCAAAAGACGTTATACCAACTGCACATTTTGTAGTGGAAAGCTGCAACTACAGAATCACTAAATCCTGCTAGCAAATATTGTGCCTAGTAGTAGAGAGAAGCTGGGTTCATAGGCTGGATCATACATTGAGAATTGAATTTTTTAAAGAGATATCCCTGATCATTTATGCAGTCGACACCTTGGAGTGAAGGGATGCCATCCAGAGGGAACTGGACAGGCTGGAGCGGTGGGCCACTGCCAACCTCATGGAGTTCAACAAGGCTAAGTACAAGGTTCTGCACCTGGGTCGGGGCAATCCCAAACATAAGTACAGGCTGGGTGGAGAATGGATTGCGAACAGCCCTGAGGAGAAGGATTTGGGGGTACTGGTGGATGAAAAGCTGGACATGATCCAGCAGTGTACACTGGCAGCCCAGAAAGCCAACCGTATCCTGGGCTGTATCAGGACAAGTGTGGCCAGCAGGTTGAGGGAGGGGATTCTGCCCCTCTACTCTGCTCTCATGAGACACCACCTGCAGTACTGCATCCAGCTGTGTAGCCCTCAGCATAAGAAGGATATTAACTGGTTGGAGTGAGTCCAGAGGAGGGCCACGAAGATGCTCAGAGGGCTGGAGCACCTCTCCTATGAAGAAAGGCTGAGAGAGTTGGGCTTGTTCAGCCTGGAGAAAATAAGACTTCGGGGAGACCCTATAGCAACCTTCCAGTACCTGAAGGGGGCTACAAGGAAGCTGGAGGGAGACTTTTTCAACAGCATGTAGTGACAGGACAAGATATCAGGAAGAAATTCTTCATGGAGAGGGTGGTGAGGCACTGGAACAGGTTGCCCAGAGAAGCTGTAGGTGCCCCATCCCTGGAAGTGTACAAGGCCAGGCTGGATGAGGCTTTGAGCAACCTGGTCTAGTAGAGGGTGTCCCTGCCCATGGCAGGGGGGTTGGAACTGGATGGTCCTTAAGGTCCCTTCCAACCCAAACCATTCTGTGATTCTATGATCATATATCATTAGTACTAGGAAAACAGACACCTGATTCTTCCAAATCAAATGAAAACTGGGATGGGTGAGTAAATAAGGTTCAGATATAAAATGCTGTACAAAAATAATCCCTCTCTAGTAAACTCTTGTTTTGTCGATTACTGTGTTGAGTGATTTAAGTGGTTTCTCCAGTAGGGTAGATGTGCAGATGTCTTGTTCTGGGGATTCATTGAAATCAGTGCAATGCCATTTTAAAGTATTCTTCTTGACATGGTTGGGAATAGTGAAATATATAGCCTGTAAAAGGCTTTATTCATTCTTGCCAAATTACATGCAAGGTACTATTTTTTTATTCTGGTTTAAACCAACATTTCCGTGGTTTAAACCAGAATAAAAAAGTCATAAGTTTTTTTAAATTATATTATACCATACATATTAATGCCCTTGAAAAATTGTTCTTTTGGCTCCAAAATCTAAAACAGTTGCTTAAAATAATATTTTGTCATAACCTAAGAAAAATGGCATGTACACACTCCTCCACTGAAGAAAACTGCAAATAAAAGCAGTCAGTTCCCAGCACAAATTACTTTATTGACAAGCTAAAAATACAAACTCCTTATCACCCTCATATCAGATATGGCTAAATCTATTACTTCAGTAAAAAAATGTTAAGTGCATAAGTACCAGAAGATAGGGGCAGTGGAGATGTTATCATATCATTGGGACTCCCAGGCCGTTGTATGTCTCATCAACCTGCTTCATGGAAAAATGTCACAGCGCTACTCCAGATATAGCTGTCATCAACATAATAATGAATTACCTTGGGGACAAGTCAGGTCTCTTTGCAGGTCTCAGTTTGAAGTCCATTATAAAATAGATCAACCCTACTAAAAAAAAAAAAGAATCCCAAACAGGTTTTTTTAACATTTGGGTGGAATTTCTTGCATTTCATTTTGTGTCCATTGCCCCAGGTCCTTCCAATGGCCACCAGCAAGAAGTCTGTCTATCTTTTCCACTCCCCCTCAGGTATCTATACAAACCCTGAGACTTCCCTTCTCCGTGCTTTTTTGTCACCTTCTTAATCTACAGTGCCTCTAACTCCGCATACTAATAGCTTCCGGCTCTTTTTGAAAAGAGGAGAGCATAAGGGAGCAGGAAGCCAGTTGGTTAGGCTATGTGTCCTTTTGGTTTAACATAACATCGAGAATGAACACTAAATGCTATATTCCTGCTGTTCGGTTGATCATACATCTCCCTGAGTGGTAAAGAACGTAACATAAAATTAAAAAATACTTCAAATTGCACTAACACCTATATTTAGACAAGCATTTCAAATTTACATGCACACAGTCATGAAACAGAAATTTACAGGCCTCTCAGTCTCACCTGTTTGAGCTCATCTTAAGATCAAAAACAATGTGTTGATGCTTGCAGCAAGTTAGAAGATCTTCATGTGCATTATTGACCTGAGAGGCAATGGCAGGCTAGGAAATTGAAACGGAAAAAACCCTGAAAACTCTGGCCTTGTTTTGTAGTATTGTTGAACCAAGTTTTGCCTGATTTATTTTTGTTACACTTTGTCAAAATTTCTGACATCTCTATTACTACACTACTTTATACTTTTCCTGGCTGTTTATTCAAATAAATGTTTTAGTTAAACTGCGTTGAGCCAAGGTCATTGCTTATTCACAGCAACAGATTGGAAGGCTTGTGAGTGCAGCTGCAGACATTTGCCCCACTAACCAACCCAGGCAAACTCTTTTCCACTTTTGCAGTAAGGCAGCGAGCTGTGGGGTGCCTGGAAGTAGTGCTGGCACGTAAGCAGTCAGCACCATGTAGAAGGAAAACATCCAGAATACTGCAAAGGCTGACATCCTGTAAGACTAGAAAACAAACTGGGGAAAAATCAGCCTGCCAAGGAGCTTTCCTTTCTTTCTTCTCCACAAATTAGAATGTCAACCAACAAACTGAGGCTGCATTACTTGCGCTCCTAAAATTTCATTTGAAGCACACTCCTGTGATTGTATTTTAGAGAAAAACAATAGCTTCCCATCAGAAAAGGGATGTGAAACTTCCACAGCTGGAAATCAGCGCTTCCAGTGGACACAAGAATGCACAATTTGCCAGTCAGGCAGCTATCCCTCTCATTCATTATTTTACCCCTGACGGTAGCTGTGACCAGGTTCAGAGGAATAAATTTTGCAATGGTCATCTATAGGATTATCTGTCATTAGAGAAATGGTCTTTCTAATAGCTAGCAGGGAGAGCTTAGTTTATGCCCTGATTCCTCTCTAAGTTTTATTTAGTCTGTGTTGCTGCTTATTTTTCAGAAGGAAATGGAAAATCAACTCCAAATCCCACTAACAGCTCCCAGTAAATTTCTTCTATAAATGTCTGATTCTTATGTAAGCCTACTATCAGTTTAGAGTTTCTCAAACATTTAGTTTATGTTTTGGGGAGAAAATGAAAATATTTTTTTTTTATGAATCAGTGATTATAATCGCAGCAGCAGGTGATGAAGCATTTTTAATTGGCTGTGCTAGCCTGGTAGAAGATAACACACATTAATGCACTCAATGCTGCTCTGAATGGAATAGCCCGTATGAAGACCACATTAGTTATTTCCCTTAGGAGAAAAGATTGGTTATAAAGCCAGCAATTTCTCTGTTGTAATTATATTCTTATAAAAGGAAATGTTGTCATTCTACTCAAGTAAATAGAAAAAAATCAGGAACTTTCATTTTCTTAAAATTCAAAGCCTCTTATCAGCAAGTCTTCAGCCTCCAAAACCTTTCAGGGATTTGTTTTCAGACTTCTTGTTGTCTGCCATTTTTTTGGATGCTTTTCTCTCATATAAAGTGGATGGCTTTTAACTGCCTTGACATCCCTGCATCCTTAGTTCTAACCACCACAGTATGTGTGTTTTGGCTATCATGTTTTGGACATAGGCTCTGTGCCTGCTTCTAATACTTCCCTTACCATTATCACTCTCCACATCTCTTTACTGCCACGTAAACCCCTTCTGTTCTTCCCAGCCTGCAATCCTTTCTCAATTACTGTGCCTTTCTCTGGGTCCCCTTAGACATTTACTTTGTCCTGAATTATTTCTATCCTTCTTCTGTCCATCTTCTTATCTTTCCTACCTGCCTCTCAGTGTGTATCATTGTTTTCATACAGGTGCTGTAGTGATAATTCAGAGTACTAATTTTTCAATAGTGAGGTTTGCACAAAATATACCTATTTGGGATGTGTTATACTGTTTTCTTTCAGACTATTATTAATTAGTTTAAGTACTTTCTAAAATACAGAATCCAAAAAGTAAATTATTAAGATTCGTTTTCAGGTTGTCCTGACTAAATGGGATGTGTAAAATGTTTGGATGCCAGAATCAAGACAGGTACCTGGAGTGGTGAATGCAAAGTCACACTGAAGGTGGCCCATCACACTATCTCCCCATCTATCTTGTTTCTGCAGGCACACTTTATTCTCATGATGCGCCATCCCTTTCAAATGCTTCTTTTTAAGGCAAACTCCAACCTCTACAATGTGATGAAGCAGAAGTTTCAGCTGATGCTACAACAGGTGACAAAGAGAGAGGGCAGGGTGCAGCAGGGGCCCATATATGACTTGTTTAATATCTTTTTTGGTGTTTTTTGGTTTGGTTTTTTGATTTTTCTTTTTTTTTTTCAAAGCAGGTTTATACCACAATTTTCACCAAAATAAGTATGAATTTGTCTGTTGATTTTTAATACAATGAAAAAAAAATGATGACTTTCAATGGCTGCGAAGCCTATAAACCATTGTATGAAGTATTTAATTTCTATGTTCTGTTTTAGACAAAATTTTGGTGACAGTTCAGCTCAACCTAGTCTATCTGTTTTTAACATAACTTTTTTTGCACAACATTAAGACATAAGAGAAATATTCAGAAAGTTTCAAATCACCAATTATGTAAAAATAATAAGGTATTTTATTAGATTACTGCTGCCAAATTTCAGACTTAGAAATCACTTTCTGGAGAAAAGTAGAACCTCTTGATCTTCATAAAATGAAAGAAGAATGCCTATCTCTTTTGTAAATTTTAGTGGAAACTATTTTTTTAATTGTGCAAGTTTATTAAATAGTCATCAATCTTTTGTGACCTGTTATTCCTTTTGTTTTGCCCTCACCACAGCAATTTGTGTGATGCACACAAGTTGGTTCAGTTGGTAAATTGGTAGCCTTAAATTTGTATGGTTTTAGTGAGTCACAGGTTTAACTTTCTGAATAAAAGAAAGCAGTAACTGAGTTGATAATCAGGACACGTGTGGTACTGCTAAATAATGTCTGGCAACTTTGAGATAGGAAATAATTAAAAAGGAGGCAACTGATTAACTTATCAGTCTAGTAGTTAATATGACAGCTCAAAAATTGAGATGACAGAGATAATGTTATTCTAAACAAGAAGATTTATGGAGAAAAATGAAAACAAAACACTCTCCTTTTCCCTCTTCCCTCCTCCCTTTATTTCTGTGACTTCAAAGATACTGTATTGCTGTGCTACAGCATTTTCCTTCTTCATGAACATGCTTAATCTACCTGTATGGAAGTCATGTCTTCTAGAACATCCTTATAAGATTTGGTAACTTCAATAAAATATTTAATAACACCAGTTTGCATTTATTTATCACTTTGTTGTTGACATCCACTGAAAAGGAATTATAAACGCATGACTGCTCATGCATGGACGGTATTTCTTGCTTCCTCACATGGAAAAATAGCTTATTATCTTTTTGCTAGATTTCAGGATAGGGACTTGATTTGAGAATTACAAAAGTACTCACATTTTCTAAATATAATCTGAATTTTTAAACAAAAAGCTACTTTTTTTAAATGAAGCTGAACTGTGGTGGCAAAATTAATTCCCATTGATTTTTTTTTTTTAACATATTTTCTCTCTTTTTTCAGGATTCTTGTGCCCGCACATCTCTCAACAGCATTCCCTATGGTGTCTTCTGATGCGCCCAAGTTGCCTGAGCCTGTTGTGCCCCCTCAGACTTCCCCCGAATTGCCAACTGTATGCCAGGAAGGACTGTGCCATAATGGAGGGACTTGTCATCCTCTCTCTCTGTCAAGTGGGGCCACCTCATTTCAGTGTGACTGCCCACTACACTTCACTGGTCGGTTCTGCGAAAAAGGTAGTGGTGGTTCATTCTTTTTCTCTGTTAGTTGTGAAATGAAAGTCTTATGCTTCTTTGGAACAGGAAAGGGGACAAGGTAATGATCATGAAGTTTCTCTTCATCCATTACTGTTGGTAACTCAGAAGCAGATTTATTGAAGTATTTAGAATGATATTTTTTTGCTGTGTAAGATGGGCAGTATCAGTCAGGCACACTTGTAAGAGTTGCAGGCTTGAGTTAATGAAAAAATATCATATTTGTGCAAATTGTTGTGCACAGTGTTAATGCCTGTAATGAAACAGTGTTTCTAGGACAGAAGAAAGTTAATTTATGAAAATAAGTATATTGACTCAAAAGATTATATGTTTTCCATTTCTACAGCTTGTTCTTTTTTTGCCACTGTTCCTGGTCCTTTGTTAAAAAAGGCTTTTTTTACTCTGTAGCTCATTTATATTTCTATTGTGCTACTGTTGCTCATAAAGCACAGATTAGTCAAATGAACATAATTTAATTAGAATTTGAATAAAAAATAATTCTTTGAACAATTTCGGTTTCTTTGTAAAAAGATTCAAGGCTATACGACAAACTGATCAATACCTGCTAGGGTTTCTGTTTTGTAATTATAATTATTTTCCATTGCTTCTTTTCAGAAAGTTCTTTTTTTATGACAAATTTTATAGCTGGCTTCAAAAACTCTTTTAGCTTTTAAGGTACAGTGGCCTATAAATGGCTGTGGATAATTCCCATGGCATTAAAGGGCATCATTGATGTACATGAAAAGAAAAAATATTTTAGATTATAGTTATTTAACTGTAACATCCTTCTAATGAACTTCTCATGGTATGATATACAGAGAACTGGAGTTGAAAATACCCTTGCCAGATTGCTGGTATATGGGAGCTAATAGCATTTTGTATTACTGTCTGAAAGTAGGTCATTACACTCACTACATGTGAAAGCAATCAAGGACTGTGAGCTCAAAAAAAAAAAAGAAATTGTCATGTGTTGCTTAGGTATCAGAGGATATTTTGCCTTTTAACCTTTCCCAAGTTTGGAAGAAATTAAATCATATATTTTCAAAATGTCAGTGTTAAAATTGAATTCTTTGAATATCTCCTATGCATTTGGTATCTGGGCATACTATTTGCACTTGCTTTCAAGATGTGGCAGCTGTTCAAACTGCACCATAAAATAGTGGATACAAAAAAAAGTGGGTTTCCTTCAAAAATAAGACATTCGGTTATCAGTCGGTGTATGTTTCAATTAAATATTTTCAACATTTCAGTGAAGTGTTGTATTTATTTATATATTTTTTATGTGCCAGAATTCCCTTCTGTGTTCCAAAGAGCCCAGTTGGCATCTTTTGTATCAGCGTCATCTGTGGTATTTTGGATGGTTTGTGCTTTTCCTGAGGGTTATGCCAGGAGTAAGCAATATAAAATTTAGGCAGGAGTTTGATAGACATCCTGTGGTAATAGACAATATCATTGTATATGCACAACCACTCTGTTGACACCTTGTCTGGACTCTGGTGCCTTATACCAGTGTGTGATTGCTGCCTTCTTCTGACCTAGCCTTACCTTCCAGTTGATCTATCAGTATCCAGAAGCCTTTTATGGTTTTGTGCTTTTAATGACAAATTACACAATCTATTATCTGGGCTGAGTATTTACCTCCCTGTGCCACAGACTTTGGTAGAAATATCTTCTAGTCCATTGACTGCAACAACTGGCTTTGGGTTGCTCATTCAAAAATTCATCGTTCTAAACTGGTTTTCTCCTTTGAGGCTTAACCAGTACAGGCCTGCTGAGTTCATACAATGAGATGAGCCAACTGTCTTCCAACTACATTTCCAAGGGAATTTCAAAATCTCCCTTTTTGTGACTGTGTATTGGGTCTGTCCGAGATGGAGTTGACTTTCCTCATAGCAGCCCTCAGTGCTGTGTTTTATATTAGTACCTAGAGATGTGTTCATAACACACCAGTGGTTGGTTACTGCTGAGCAGTGCTCACACAGCATCAAGGCTGTCTATCCAATATTCCCCTGCCACATGTAAGTGGGGAGTGTGCAAGATCTTGGGAGGGGACATAGCCATATTACTGGCCCAAATTGACCAAAGGGATATCCCATACCATGTTGTCTGCTCAGCAGTACAAGAAAAAGAATCATAGAAACATAGAAGGGTTTGGGTTGGAAGGGACCTTAAAGACCATCCAGTTCCAACCCCCCTGCCATGGGCAGGGACACCCTCTACTAGACCAGGTTGCTCAAAGCCTCATCCAGCCTTGAACACTGCGAGGGATGGGGCATCCACAGCTTCTCTGGGCAACCTGTTCCAGTGCCTCACCACCCTCCCCGTGAAGAACTTCTTCCTTCTATCCAATCTAAATCTCCCTGCTTTCAATTTAAACCCATTACCCCTGATCCTATCACTACAGGCCCTTGTAAGAAGTCCCACACCCATTTTTTTTCTCTCTTTTTTTTTGTTGTTGTTGTTGTTTGGTTATTTTTTTGTTGTTGTTGATTTTTATAAGCTTGTTAACCTTATCATGACCAGGCAGGTAGGTATAGCCTACCCATGCTTCTCTGAAAGACTTTTGGTATCTCCCCTGGAGATATCTTATCTCTATCACTGAGCAAGTAGGAAATGAAACATAGATTTCATTTGATCCGTCATAGATTTCATTCATTTCATAACCCTCATAGAAAGGAACTTCAGCTGTTTAATTCCATGAGACCCTTTTTCTCTTTTTCTAAAATTAGAAGAGAAACCCTTTGCTTTGCTGAAGCTTGCAGGCATGCTTGATGCTGAGATTGTAACAGCAATCCATTTTTCTGTGTAGTGTGTCTTTTAATAGTTCTGGCAGTGGAAGAAAAACATTTCTCTTCTTTTTCCCCTTTGTGTGGAAAAGATGAATTAAAGAGTTCTTCTTTTCATAGGGCTCTGCTTTCACCCTCTGCAACCCCACTGCCGATACAGGGAACAGCTTCCAACTTCGTGCTTAGCACTCCAGGGTCAGCCAGGGCTGCAGTATGTGACAGGCTCATCGGCAACACACTGGGGCAGCTAGAGCCCAGGGCATGTGATGTCACATTGCATGTGTGTATAGATCAGGGTCAGATTTGATGTATCCTCTATTTAGCAGCTGAAAAGTAACTGAAGCATAATGTGATTTTATCTAATCCTTAAATTTCAATGAGATGATCGATAATTTAGTGTAATGAGACCAGAAATTGCCCAACAGAACTCTCATGTTGTAACTTTGATATTCAGGGACCAGTTCTTCAAGGAGTCTGGAGGGAACTCATAATTACAGTAAATAAGGGCATTATTTTATGATTATTTAATGTAGGCCTTACAAGGGAGAAAGTAAATTATCATGTATGTAATGCAGAAACTTTGTCCCAGTCAAAGAAATTATTTCTTGACTCCTTAAAGATAGCTATGAACTTTTTTAATCACACTGTAATGTATACCTGTATATTTAAGCAAAATGTCTGTATTAATCATCTGAGTGATCTATCTTGTACCTAACATTAACTAAATTTCAGCAAGAAAATATATCATACACTCAATGGGCACAGTAACAGTCAACATGGCATACTGCAGGGTCTTATATACAAACTCTGTGTAGGCATTTTGGCTTCATTAGAATGTGTGCATTTGTTTATTTCATATCTAGGTGAAGATACAGCACTTTTAGTTTCTTAGTTTCTTCTGCCCGTATGAGAATTGTGTTTAAGTTGTGTCATTAGGGATGTATAAGGCCAAGACAGTTTATTTGAATACATAGTGTATTTACTCTAAACAACCAGACACCTCTGAAATCTGAAATATCCTTAAATGACAGTTTTGAAAAGTGGAAATCTATCTCCATTTTTCTACAGAAACAGAAAATTATGGACATGAATGAGTGTATTTGCTGAAGTCAAATTGAAGCTATCAAAGCTGGATATATGCCAAAGTATACACAGTGAGGATTTAGTCTAAAGCATATATGTGCAGCCCTCTGAGGCCTCAGCACCCTTTAACACTGCTTTCAGTATTTTCCTTTTTTTTCCCCTACAAATTACCAAAGCTATCTGGAAACGAGAAGTTGCTACAAGCTTTATTTTTAAAACTCCAATTTTAAATGCAGCATAGAAAATTCGCTGCCAGTGTAAATTTAATCTTTATTACTGAGCAGTGAGTGGTAGGTCATACAATAGAAAGGGAGGATTGCATGGATAGGGAATACAGTGAAGGGTAGATAGTGTACTCTGAGCTACCTTTTCTTCTTTTTCCTTTCTGAGTAAAAAAGCTTTTTGACTTCAATAAGAAATGTATCGGTTTTTCCTCCATGAAGCAATTCTTTATTAGTTAAGCCTTTGTATCTGCTTCATTGTGAAATCCCTACACAAAAATGGAAAAAACGTAATGCTTCTGCTTTAGCGTGAAGGCAGATGGTTGTCTGTTACTGTAAAGTTCATAGAGATAGCGTTGGAATATCACTGTCTTGCATGTGCAAAGAAAGTATGTCCCTGACTGTTAATTATACGATTAACATTTTTAAAGTTTCTAAAATTTTAGTATTCTGTAAAAGTTTTATAAATTGTTCAATAAAGAGAATATTTAAATGTCGTGTTAAAAAGAGGAAATCTGTTTAATTTGATATGTTGCTGTGTATATTCTGTACATTAGTTAAAGGTCAATTCCTTTGACAAAGCTGCAAAGCCGTGAGTAAAATGTGAGCCTGTTACAGGTATTTATCTTGTCACAGTTCCACCTGGAGATTTTCCTACTTTTGTTCCCTGAGATACACTTGTTGAATTGCTGATCTGTTGAGCAATACTTGATAATATCACCCTGAACATTATGGGTTTCTTGTACTAGAAGCTTTACTAGACATTGGTCCTAACTTAACACTTTTCAGTTGGGTCATTGACTAGTATCATTCATCTCTGACTTTTTTTTTTTTTTTTTTTTTTTTTTTTTGTCTTTATGTATTTGGTTTTAAAAATAAATTTAATACATCCAATTTCTGTGTTTTCAGCCACATTTAGAAGCATGCAATCTCATGCCTCCAGTTGGCCATAGATCTGTTTATCTCCTTAATAACATTTAAACTATGTATGTATGATTTAAAACAAGTCTGACAATTTCCATCATAAAGAAGGATGATTAAGTGGAAATCACATACAAAGGTGTGAGTGAGAAAGGGCAACTGTGCATTCATCTCCACATTCAAGTCTCAGTTTGAGGTACCCAGAAAGAAAAACAGAATATTGTTACCCCATATCTTCTGTTTTCTTTAATTCAAATGTTTTTTCACCCATTTTGTCCTCCCTCAAAATGATTCATAACCTTGTAGGACTCTGAGAGCAAAAAAAAATAATGTGTTGAGAAATATGTATAAATTTAAGTAATGAATTTGATGTCATAAATCACAGCTAATTTCAAAACTCATGAGATACCTATTGATTTCCCATAAAATGCATTTTTTTGTGTATGTAAAACTTTCACATGAAGTCTCTATCTCTGGGCTAGATTTTAATAAAGAGATAAGTTTTCCCTTCAGATTTAGAATGGTTTTTTTTCAGAGAATGACTAAACACAGTAAGCTAGTTGAGAACAAACAAGGATTTAGCCAGAAGGTAAATAACTTTATATATTGTCTTTGATTCACTAGTTGCCATTATAGCAATTTTAAACTTGTGTGTGGGAAATAACTATCCATTCCCACACAGTTGATTTAGTACAATAAAATTCAACAGAAGTATTATTTTGGTGTACAATGCAAAAAGGAATTCTCTAAATTAACAACTTAAACGTTCTTTTCTCCACTTCCACTCATGGATATAATCTTGTCCTTTAATATGAGACCAGGTAAACCTTGTGAAATGTAACTTGTTAATACTTCATAATACCCTGCCTCTGTGAGTAATTACATTATCTGCACAGTCACTTGGATTTAGCATATGGTTCTTACTTTATTCCTTCTTATTTCCAAAATTACAGAGAAGTATTTGGAGATGTCTAAAATATCTCTAATCTGAAGCCATCTTGGTTTTTTAGTTAGTACATATCAGGTTTTTTATTTTATTGTTGGTTAATTTGCTGAAGTGTTTTTGAAATTGAAGGAAAACAAGATTTTGAGGGAACGGCAGCTGGGTTCACAAGGAAGTGGTGAAGCAATTTTCACCTAATCCATCTCCCACTGTTCTGAAGATTTTTGTAGAATTTTACCATCTAAAAAAAAAAAAAATCAGTATAACTGAGCTTTAATAAAACAGCATTGTGTTTTCATCTAATTTGGAACTTATGTCCCAGATCCTTTGAAGTGTGTAAAATTTACGTGTATTTAACTGTGAGAGTGTAAGAAATTGTGTGACTCCTGTCCTTAATGTTAAGGATGAAGGTATTCTGCTACATTGAATCCTGAATTAGGTTACATCCATTCCGCTCCTAGTTTGGTCATTTATGTAGCTTATAATTTAAAAAAAAACCACCTCTCGAATGTTTCTAGGGGACTTCATGATATTGTAAAGGAATGTGGCAGTTTTCTATGATTATTTAAATTAAAAATGTGATTAAAAGACAACCTAAGATACACCTTAGTTATGCCTATACGTAAGATAACAAGAAAGAGCGAGCTTGTTGAGTTAGGGTGTCCCAGCCCAGTTATCCCAGGAAGGGGGAGATTCGTCGTTGTACCCAGAGTGAGATTAAGACACAAACAAGGTCAGATGCTGCTAACAAGGAGTTTATTTTTGGTGTAAGGAAATAGCAAAAGGCGAGAGAGAAAATAGAAAAGAGGGAAGATTTAGCAAGCAGTCGGGAGAGAATTGCAATAGATAGTCACCACCATGGATCCAGAGGCGTCCCATTGGTCTGTAGTCTTCAGTGGGGAGGGTCCCCTGTCATGGTTTGGTCCCATAGTCTTTTATAGGGTGTTTTTTGCTGGGTCCTGCCTCCTGCGCACGCCCTCTGGTTACGCAGCTGATTCCATGAAGTCCACAGAACCACTATGTGACCACTTTCATGCTTTGGCAGGCTTGGGGGTCCTCTATGTCTGGACCCCCCATGAGGTGATATGATTGTCCTTTGTCCTTGGTTGGCTCCAGAGGCTCTTTGCTTCTTATCTGTTCAGTAGCCCATTTGGCCTTTATCTATTCAGGCCTGCAGGCAACACTTCCTCCTCAATCCACCAAAAGCCAAGCCACCAGGAAGTTTCACAACTTTGTCAGCAACCTTTGAGACAATCAGCTCAAGATAAGGTCTCTCACATAGGGAAAGAGCTCTTCAAAGCCCGAACAGCTGGTACTCCCGTCTTAGTAAAGCTATTTACCTTTGCACTGCCACTTCCCCCCAGACCATGATCTTCAGAAGAGCTATAGGATCTATTGCTATAGGGCATACCATAGAGCAATAGGGTTCTGTTACTGAACAGAATAGCAATATTTAGGAGAATTGAAACGATTTGATAACAAACACTATTTTGGACAACAGCAGATAACGGAAAATGAAATAATGGTGAGTTTAGAATTTGTAGAAAACAAGGTTTCTTCCCTTCATTTTCAACTTGAAAATGTCAGTATAGAAAGTGATTCTTTCTAAAGTTAGTAATGTATTCAACTGCTAATCTGTAATCTCCTTCAAGTCATTTTTTATTGAAAGATAACCATTTTTGCAGAGGTGAGAAATATGTGCTTTTTTTCTTCTGCTCCTCAATTTATGGCATTTTCTGGAAACACCTTCTTTCAATAACACCCAAATTGCTGCCATTTGTTCCACTGGTGCTAATTTGCTGATAATCAAGTCATGTGTGGAAATGTTATGTGTCTCCCCAGGCAGTACGGCAATGCTTATTTTCTGAGTTTGTCTCATTTGCATTCTTCCACAGGAAATACCATGTAATAAAGCAGGTGATGTATTAAATAATGTCTTTGAGCTTTATGATGTAGCCCATAAGAAAGAGACATAGAAGACTGGGTTTGCTTTTATAGCACAGAATAAACAGTAGTTAGTTAGGGCTTTTACCAGTGAAATCACCTGTCACCAAGATAGAATAATGGTGTATTGTGCTACCTTGACATTTTGATTTCAAGAATGTTGCAATTGAAAAAAAAGGGCCTCTTTCATTCCTGGATACAATGGTGTGCAACAGCTAGTCTGCTCCCAGACCACTCTCAGCACCTTCAGCTAGCTGAGAATATTAAGCAAACATCAGGACTCTCTAGAGACCTCACTAAAGCATCCTTCTCAGGGTCATGTGGACTGGCAGACCCTTTCATGTCATCTCATTTTGGGGGGACACTGACTACTTACATGATGTGGTTACAGAGAAAATGGCTTTGCTGTAAAAATTGGTTGTGTGGACACTCACTGTCTGGGGAGTTTCCTGGCCTAAGAATAAAACTCTGGCTGCAGCATGTCACTGCACATTATTTCTAATTAAGAATGCCCGACACATACTTTTTCATGCATCTTCATAGGGCACTGGTGCTTGTGTTCACATAAAATCTCAAACCGTTGTTATTTAGAAGTGAGGAAAAAGTATATAAATGTTAGGAAGTCACTACTTTGAGGCTCCTCATGACAGCAAACCTTCCTTTGAGGCAAAGAAGTCAGCTTCTCTTATATAATATCAAAAGCCAGGTTTTCTTCCGAGCACTGTAGTTTCTTTACATTTTTGTGATAGATTTTTGTGGTGATAAAATATGCAAATAATTATATAGCAAAATTATTTCATCTATTTAGCTATTTTAGCTACCCAGGCAATTCAGGAGTAGAAAGGTGAATTTCCTAGTAGCACAACATACCTATATACTTATATTCTACATACATGTAGATCAGTTCTCTGCAGAAAGTGCGACAGGGTCGAAAGCTTAGGAGCGCATAGAGTCTTTCTGTGTTTCAGTGGAATTAATGAAATTACTGAATGCATCATCAAACAGAGAAAAGTTTTGAGACATTCCCCATACTGAAATCAAGATTACTGTCAGATTCCCACTTTCTGCCAGATTCATACTTAACACCGAAAGTTGCATGAATCACCACCATTTTCCTATGTGAATTATACTGCATTGTACCAAGAATTTTCCTCAATGAATTAATTCTTTAGCCCTATGAAAGACAAAATAAAACCACTTTATTATAAATAAATAATTAAAATCTCTTGTATATTTAATACAATGGAAAATATGGACATATGGCAAATGAAACCAAGAAAATAAAAGCAAGCATGCTATTAACCTCTACCAATCATAATGGAAATCTACGGATCCATCTAACTTCCAAAAAATCTTTTCCAACATATGACATTATTCTTATAACTATTTAATGGAAATAATCATAATCATAGTTGTAGTGACAGGGTTTTCCTTGTTGGTGTGGGTTGTGGTTTTTTTTTATCTGAGCAATCTGTTTCAGCAGCTGGTAAACTTCAGGAAAGTAAAGAGCATAAATCAAAAAAAAAAAAGAGTAAAATATGTATGATGTGGCAAAGTACAGCATTAAGTTTCTTGTGGAGTTTAACAGTAGTCTATTCCCTATTGCATACCTGTCTCTTCACATATATTTTCTCATATAACAGGGAGTATACTACTGAGGGATTTTTTTTCAGTACAGTTACAAAACAGAAAAGATTTATCACTGCAGGTTTGTCTGAGGTTTAAAATATCGACTTGTTATTTAAATAGCAAAAAAAACCCATAAAATTAGAGTATTCCTACTAAGTATGTATGTTCTTCATTAAATGTCTTGTCAAGAGCACAGTGAAATCACTACATAACAATCTCTGTTCCTGGAGATTCTTATATGGGAACTTCGTAGGAATTCCTATTATGTTAATCCTGCTCTTGATAGAAAATATTTTAAATTACTCGTAAAAAATATTAAAGTATAGAAAAGGTGCAGAAAATCAAGGATTTCCATGCATTCAAAAATTGAGTAAGAAAGCATATTTCATTCATTGCTTTTCAAAATCCATCAGACTGCATAAATCTTTTCCTTTAAAGAATAATGCAGTCAGACTGAAGACTGGAAATCATAAGTTGAAATTCAGTTCTAGATTATCAGAATCAGCCTTCCATTTCTTGATATTTCTGGAGAGTAACCTGAGTGCAGTTGAGAATGAAGGGAAGAATGTCAGACCAGATTTAAAGCCGGAACATTTCCATGAATAACAAGGACACTTATGCTTGAGGGTTTGAAATTTATCCAGAGATGCTGGGGAGCTAAAAGATTTAAAAGGAACAGTAACAATAAATTTTGCCAAAATAGAAAGTTGTGATCCAAAATGTGGTTTTGCTCTTTTTGATTTGTTTGTAAAAGAACAAAAAGTTAGATTCATGAGGATTTAGGTACATTAACAAGACACTTAAGCCTTTGGTGCATGTTAGATACACTAAAAAGTTGGTGACATGTAAGGATAGGAGTGGGGAACAGGATAAAGCTACAACTACTGTGTCACTTGATGGCAGGCAGGACAGATTTCTGAGGTTGTGCGATAGAGCAGCTCAACACCAAAAGTATTCTTGAACTACTAGTCCAGAAAAGCAAAATAAACATGAAATGAAGAGTTATAAAGATAAGCATTCATCAGCATTATACTTAATCCAGCAGAAGGTGTCTTAAAGATATAAAATCTCGGACACAGAGAATGCTAATAAAAACTCAGGAAGGAAATAAGTATTTTCTACTTGACATTTGCCACGAACACTTTCAGCTTGTGGTGTTATCATCTTATCTCAGTGCAAGGGTAATCTACTACTCTGTTGTTGATAAAATGAAGTTTCAGCAGGGACCTTAGCAACCCCTACGTATGTCTGCATTTTCTGTTACATCTGAAAACACATCATGTGTTTTTTGCATTTCCAGAACAGAGACATTCCTCATTCTTTCTTCTAGCTCTCGTAGTGGTACACTGAAATCCCGCGGAGTTACTCAGTTACAGTTTCAGAAGCAGTAGATTAATATTATACTTACTGTTTTGCTATATCTGATTTTTCACACAACCAACCTGCCAAAAGTATATAGGACTCTAACTCTAGTAGTGAAGTTTGCTCATAATAATCAATAACAGTCATCGTGCATGACATTAGGATTTTTAAGTTTTGGCAATGTCTTCATTTATCTATGCCATGATCTTTTGTTCATAATACGGCTGTTTTCATTCTCCACTTTAAAAGGTGCTCTCCTTAAAAAAAAAAGTTCCTTCCCTCTTAAGGTTTGATTTTTGAGTCTTTAAGAGAAGATATAATCAATTTTTGTTTACAAAGAAAAAAAAAGACTGTGAGGAAGAAAATCGCTGAAGGCATCTGTGGAAAAGTAGTGTCTTTGCTGATAACAGAAATGCTTCTTACTGAATCTGACCGACTCTGTTTCTTCTTTTCTTTCTTAACATTATGTTACAGACCACACAATATTGATATTATGCCTTTATTTCTTATCCAGCTTTGTTTCCCCAAATAATAATAGACTTGTTGTTGTGGTTTAGGCCCAGCCAGCAACTCGGCACCATGCAGCCGCTCGCTCACTCCTCACCCCGGTGGGATGGGGGGGAGAAAATATAACAAAAGGCTCATGGGTCAAGACAAGGACAGGGAGGGATCACTCACCAACTATGGTCATGGGGCAAAACAGACTCGACTTGGGGAAGAAGAATCAATTTGATCAGTTACCAATCAAATCAGAGTAAGACAATAACAGGCAAAACAAAAAAAAAAAATCTTCCCTCCAACCCTGCCTTCTTCCCAGGCTCATCTTTGCTCACGATTTCCCTACTTCCTCCTCCCAGTTAGTGCAGAGGGATGGGGAATGGGGGTTTTGGTCAGTTCTTCACACGTTGTCTCTGTCACTCCTTCTTCCTCAGGCAGGAAAAACTCCTTACACTCTTCCCTTGCTGCCCCACGGCAGACAGTCCTCCATGAACTTATCCAACATGAATCCTTCCCATGGTCTTCATTTTCTTCAGGAACTGCTTCAGTGTGAGTCCCTTCCATGGGCATGCCATCCTTCAGGAGCAGGCTGCTCCAGCGCAGGCTTCTCATGAGGTCACAGCCTCCTTTGGGTATCCTCCTGCCCAGGTGTGGGGCCCTCCCCGGGCTGCAGGCGGGTTTCTGCTCCCCCGTGACCCTCCATGGCTGCAGGGCCACAGCCTGCCCTCTCCCCACGGGCTGCAGGGGAAACTCTGCTGCAGCCCTCCTCCTCCCTCCTTACTTCACTGACCTTGATGTCTGCCTGGTTGTCTCTCTCACATCTCACTCCTCTGTCCACACTGTTTCTGCTTCCACTGCTGCTTCTCTTTTTTGTGTTTTCCCCTCCAAAATATGTTAATCACAGAGGTGCTGGTTGGCTCAGCCATGGCCAGAGACAGGCCCAACTTGCAGCCAGGGAAGCTTCGGGCAGTTTCTCACAGGATCGATCTCTATAGCTTCTGCCCTGCCACTAAAATCCTGCCACACAAACCCAATACACTTGTTATATGCTATTGTGTATATGTGTATAATATGAAAATACCATATAGAAATACTGCATTTCAACTTCATAATAGTTTTATCTCTTTTCCTGTCATCCGTTTTTATTTATTTAGTCCTCTTTCATTTTTTGATGGCTGTTACAGTCCTTTGTGACTTGCCAGTGCTTTATGAACACAAGAGAAAAAGACTGGTTCTGCACCTCTTTTTTATGAACCACAGCATAAGGGTAGGGAGATTGTTAACATCTCCTTGTATTGACAATTTCTTGTCACTGTCACACGCGTGACAGTCTGCCAAAAAGAAGGGATACCTGTTCCGAGGGTTTTCAGTCCTTGTTGATGGAAGATGGTGTCCTCTGCCTGGTGCCTCCCCACTGTTATAAACTTGCATTACTCTTTTCATAGTCCAGTTATGTAGAAAACATTGCTGATTCCCAGTCCAAACCAGTTTAACCTAAAGTGAGCTTTACAGATGCAGCAAAGCATATGCGAGTATGTTGTGTATCTGCTGCAATACCACCCTGTGAGGCAGGCTGAGACATGTAGGAGTGGCTCAGCTTTCTCACCGAGGACAGCAGTTGAACTAAGATGCATGTTTCACACAAGTCAGCAGGAGTTGCAATCTGTGTAAAGGTGTTTGTGGTGGTTGAGGTTAAAGGTGGGTTTGGTCGCCTTTGTGATGGGAAGGTCAGGTCAGTACAACTGTTGTGTACCTCTTCCCATTTAACAGAGAATGTGTGTGAAACAAGTTAAAGTGAGGTTTTATCTACTGATGTTTTAGTGGATGCTTAGTGGAAAAAACACGTGCATAAAATACCTCTTTGATTATCCCATTGCTTTTATGTGCTATCTGCACACAGTGTACTTTGTGGTTATTTATAAATTACAATGACAATAACTTTGAAAATGAGGTGATACTTACTAAGCAGTATCTGAATTCAATTTTGTCATGGTGGGAATCTGGGTATAATTCTAAACCCAGATGTGTTTAGTCCAACTAACAGCAACTTAAGACTCTACAAAGAGTATGAATGTTTCCCTGTTGTCATCACTGAATAAAGACTGAGATACAAAGTTTCTTCCTTTTGGGGGAAAAAAAAACCTTTCTTTTTGTTGCTTCCATCTGTCTTTTCTCAACTATAATTAAAAACTTTTATTCTGTCAGAAAATGGAAAACTTTGCATCAGGCAAGGTATGTCAGCATATCAACTGAATAACTACTCAGAAGAATAATGATGAAAACAAATTTAGAAAATTTAAACCTTCAAGTATCTTCACAGTGTTTGTAAATACTATTTCTTTTACTGTTAGTGTGATTTGACAACAACATGTGTAGAATAAAGTCAGTAAGTTTTCCATTCTGTATTTCACTATGTAATGCTGTGAGGTCCTTATTTACTTCCTTTTCTAATCCTGGGATGTCTGATCACTCAAATCATCTGTTTTCAAAAGCTAGTATAATATCATAAAGAGCATGCAGCTCAATTGAATTAGCAGACATCATGACCTTCAAGGTTAATAGAATGTGAAGTGCAATGGAAGATGGCATTAATATTTTCATGAATATTTGAGGTTGAAATTCTGTTCATACATTGGTAACCTAAAGAGATAATGTTAAGAAATTATTGGAGAATTTGAATAAAAAGCTGAGTAACTTCACTGCTATCAGTCAGAGATTATTTCAGAAAGTATATCCAGATATTTGTGTTACAACTTGACATTAGTCATTACTGAACTTTACTCATCCTATCTTTAACCACAAAACCCATGGTCTGGACTTTGTGGTTTTCTGCTGGTTCCATAAGCTCTTCTCTCAAAATCTGCGGTAGCTTGCTGCTTATTTTCATTGCTTTTGTGACCATTGGACCATCACATATATGATACAGCAGAGAACAGAATCCAGCATCCCACTTAGTTTGGTACTCTGCACATGTCACATCAGATCTACAATATGAATAAAGGAAAGTCAGAGAAGATTTAGGGAGGAAGAATAACATATTCTGAGATGCCCCGAATCACTCTAGTGAGACCACAGAAATGGTTTTCTTTGCCTATACACAGTGGATTATAAAGCTGAATTAAAGGTAGCAAAGAAAAAAAAAAAAAACAACTCACCAAAGTGGAGCATAGAGAGAGATTAGTTTTCAGAGAGTTTGACTTGAAAGAGATATGTTTTGGAGAAAGATGATGTCACATAGCTTTGCAGAATTACTTTCCTGGAACCAGCTATTCAGTTGTTTCATGGTAACAATAGAAAAGATACTTGCACAGACAATGTTCAGTGTAAAGAAAGAAATAACAAAGGCAAATCTACTGAAAGAAAAGTAAAATGGACTGTCAGAAATCAAAGAATGTGACTGTTTCTCAGTCAACACAGAGTGTATTTGTGGAAAGAAAGAACAATCAGATAATGAAGTAAAAAGAGCATCCCCACTTCCACCCCCAAGTAAACCTACAATAGCTTAGTAGAGTAAAAACCTATTCCTGTGAGTAGCTTAGGAAGAGTTCTTCAGGACACGAGGCAGCTCCATGCATGCTCTGCAAGAAACTGATTTTCCAGTTACTGATGTATTTTTTTCTATTGTAGTCTGACAAGTTCACTGCTTGATAGAGAAACTGTTACTATTAAATAACATACAAGACTAGAAATAAAGCTCTCCTGAATTCTTGAATTAGACTCAGACTCACTGTATGACCTTGGACTTCTGTTCCCTCACTGCAATTCTTGCTGCACATTCCTCTGTAGCCTTTGAGATCATAACGGTGTGATTCTGCTTGCCAAGTGATAATTCACTTTTCCACTCTTTAGCTAGGGTTTATTTTAAGATTTCTAGGGCTTCCTCAGGGAGGCCCTTATTTAGATCCTTTTTTAACCATGGGATGTCTAATAATTCAGATCAGTAGCCTTTGAAAGGTAACACAGCACGTTAAAGAGCACGAGGCTCAATGAATTAGCAGCTATTGTAATCTGTCTGGTTTCCCACATTAAATCCTGACATATGTCTGACAGCACTCATGTCCCACAAGGGTGTTCCAAGACCATTTTTTCTGCCAAGGATCAGGAGATCACCCAGAGAAGTCATGTTTTCATAGCTCACTACAGGACAGTCAGCACAGACAAACTCATCCTCATGAAAATGCTTGGGAGTAGAAACCTTAGATTGTGGATGCAGGTATTTCTGATCAACAGTTTTAAACCCACTGTCCAGTAGTTTAAGACTTTGTATATCAGTACTATCAATGTACATCAAGTATTCATAACCCATTGTTTTTAACATATTTTATTTGGTTTTAGTAGAAATATGCCTGTCTGTCTAGTAATTACATAATTTCGCTCAATTTTAATAGAATCAGTTACACAAATAATTTAAAATAATTTACCTTGGTGCACCTCTCCTTGGTGATTGACAGATAGGAGAGAAAACATCTTCTAATTTGATGCTCAGCATATATTACACATGTTGAAAAATATAGTAGCTTTGTATGCGATTGCTTTTGCTTATCTGGTTTGGCAGAGATTTGAGAATCTTATTATAGTAAGAAAATCCTGACCCCATAATATAAATGTTTCTTGCCTTGTTAGAATATACGGCTGTTTGGGGATATGATAACTTTCAAGACATCATATCCCAGATTATGCTCCCATTATTGGCCTTTCGAATTATATCTTGACCAGATGCTGCATGATTACTCTATGCATGTCCACATAATCAGTGACAGATGGTCATGTTCTAACTGCATCTGAGAAACTACTGGTCTTGAAGGAGAGTGTGAAGAAATCATAAATAATGGAATTTTATTAACACGGAATTCACACATTTGGGGAAATTACTACCATCTGTGTGCAGTGGTGCAGCATCATGCCTTTTAGACCAGATCTGGTTCATGATCTGCCAACTTTGTATAGAAATTGAATTATAAAATATTTTTCTGCGTGAAGTAACATGCAGGCGTCTGTATGTCCATGCAGTTGTTGCCCCTGGAATACCAGAAAGATATTTTTGCCGACATTTTCACCAACATTTTCATATATGGCTGCATGTCTGATGATTGTGATTATGATAGAAAATAGATAATTTTGGCAATTTTATTATATGCCATATTCTCCATCTGCAAGAAGAGGGTTTTTCTGGAAGCTGACCACCCTCCACCACATCATATTTGCCATGACTCACCCATCAGGTCTGCAGAACACCATAGTACAATACCTTAGCAGACGTAGTCACCTCATACCATATGTAGGATATCAAAGTGGGATATCAAAAAAAAATCTTTAATAGACTTGGACTTAGCTTGAGGTGGGTGTATATTTAGGTTTTGATTAGTTCCTAAAATATGGATGTCAAGCAGGATTCAAACAGTTGGTTTCTAGAGCTCAAATCCTTTCAGCTCCCCTCCTCAATATCCTACTATTCCACCTGAGTCTCTAGTCACAAAACAAAGAAGTTCTATAAATAAACAAATAGCTTTTTACAAACTTCACAAACAGATTCACTTGTCTTCATCAGAAAGCTGTAGGACCTGCAGTATAAGGGATAACTTCATGTTGCTTCTGGAAATATTTCAGGGGGCTTCTGATACCAGTGAGAACTTCATCCTAGAGAGTTTAAAACTGAAATAGAACAATTTGGCATTAAATTTGTTCAAAGATTATTTGGCTGCTATCCACCTCACTTTTTGTGTCAAACTTTCTTCTATCCTTATTTAAGCAAAATTATTGAAGGTTTTGATTAAAAAGGATATGTTTTTAAACAAATCAAAGACCCAGTTACATCTAGGACCTTAATTTAAAACTTTTAGCCTAAGAACCTGTCTTAAATCAGTGGCAATGTGATCTCTAATAGAGATAATATCAAAAGTCACTCGCAGTTTGGCAAGAGAAGAGACTTCTGAGCTGTGATGGCACTTCCCTTTTCTTCTGTCTATCCAAGAAATTTCCATCTAAGTTGCTGAAAGTAATAATGGAAATTCATTTTAATGCAAATTTTTAATTACTACTTTTTACTACTTTTACTTTTACTACTAATTTACTACTTTGTAAAATATCAGTACTATTTCCTGAATTTTATCCTTTGTATGCTGTAAGAGCTGGTAACAGTTCTAACATCTTTGGTCTTTAGTGTGTTCTAGTCTTCTGTCAACAAAAACTGAAATCATCCAGATCTTTACCAATACTTTCTGCAGATGTCTCTAAAAGGAATGAAAGGCAAAGCTGTCTGAACTCAGTCTGTTAAGATGATTTTCATCTGAATGAAAACTTGCTGCTGAGGAGTCTATCACTCAGCAGTCACTTAGCCAGCACTTTGGTATCACTGGGGTATGTGTGCAAATTGAACATTGATAAAACAGCTGTAGGCATTTGTTTATAATTTCATGAAAGCTGCTGTCATTAGATCTTCAGGAGGCCAAGACAATCCTTTTCATTATTTGTGCTCTTAGCACAGACTATAAGAATTCTCATGGTGCCTTTTGTAGGGAAAAAAAAAAAGTTCAAATACATCTTCAGCATAAAATACACACAGTGAATTTGTGTAATTAGTGGAATATACAAGCAGGGAACACATTTTGAAGAAGTACCTAATGTGAGGTGATTAAGTTCTCATTTTCTATTGCTTACTTCAGAAATTATGAAAAAAGCTATCTAGTACATAACTGAAGCTATGCAGGATTTTTAGCAGTAATTTATAAACTTTGTGTTGACTTACGTATGTCGGTCCTAGATGAAGTACTGTACAAATAGCAGCTTCTATGCATTACATAAGGAAGTAATTTTTACTGCATTTTATAGAAGCATACTGTTCAGTATTATGTATACAGATTAAACTCTTGATGAAGAATTTGTTATATTAAATATCCAAACGGAACTTAAGGTAGACATGTGTGATCTTTAAGGTCCCTTGCAACCCAAACTATTCTATGATTCTGTGTAATAATCAGTATATACGAGAGAAGTCCCTGGTATTCTGTGATTTACTTGGAGAGAGTTTCAGAGAAATTTAATACCGTGGGGTTAGCAAAACCATGAAAACTTCTGCCCATGAGAACAAAAGTCCTTAACTAAAGTTCAACTAAAAAATTGTTAATAATTTTCCCCAAACTAGGGTAAAGTGGAACAGGAAACTTACCGTGCTTTGGTTCTATTGATTATGGCCTCCTAGAATGCTTCATTATCAGCCAACTATGCATTGCTTGTAAATGCATTGGAGTTCTGGGACAGATCGCTCATTGTTAAAATTGCCAGTTTAATCCCTAAAGGCAGACAGGGTGCTGAGCCTAGATGTGTGTGGTCCCTCAGTAACATCCCTTTTGTACTTCTACTTCTTTCCAGATAATTTTGTTACAGACTATAAAGTATCCTATTGATTGAGCTCTGAAAGTTGTAAATGTGATTTATGAGCTATATTTGATTAAAAGTGTGGCTGCTCTGGGGGATACAGACATTTCTTCCCCTTTGGTCTAACACTGTGCAAATCACTTAAATCCATTGCCTGAGAGAGTATACCCTTATAAAAGACTAGTAAAAATGGAAAGTCTTGTTGGAAAACCAGGTAGGAGAGCTTTATTTTAACCAGTGAGTTAGGCAAAAAAAGATGCATGGGCATAGGAGAACTAAAACACTGCAAACATTATTCACTGCTAGATAAAGTAATACAGTTTCTTTCCAGCAATTTTGTAACTACAACAATCTGAAGATAGTAAAATATAACTTGGCAGTAGGTTAAATAGCTAAACTGTCACTCCTGGCATTGTCTGTTTAATTATACTTTTATTTGATATACAGTGTTATATATCCAGCTTTTCCTCAATAAGAAGGAATCTATCTCTTAAAAAATCATGTAGAATGTGAGAAGAGTAATTTTTAATCAGAGAACACATATTCCCAGCTTTCTAGGAGCAAGTAATCGGCTTTCAAATTGTTTACATATAAAATAAGAGGTGTTTACAGACTTTGGATTTGAATTGCTTTTAAGTTACAACCAAGTGAACATAGACTGAAATATGTGATTTGTGTTGGTGTCCTTACTACTAATTAATATGAGGCATTTTGAGAGTGCCCACATGACTGATCTCTTGTGGCTGATATCCAGTGACGCTATAGTGTGTAATTTTAAAAGAAAAATGTCTTTCTTTTTATCATCAGCCTATAAAATTGGCCAGGAGACCATGCTTCCTCTACCAATTGATCAAACTAACCTTGCAGTGTACTGCAACTTTTTTCCTATATTAATCATATTCCTAATGAGACTCATTTAGCAAGAAGAATATTTCAAGTCTTTGTATTTCAGGTTGTAAAAGATTCAGGAAATTAATATTTAACAAGAGTTGAAAAGGCATTTTTAAAAATATGATTGGATAACTTTACCTGAGTATGCATCAACTTTTCATTTTAATTTTTTAACATAACACTGATGTTTGTTGTATCCTTCTTGGATACAAGATGTAAATAGCTATATTGATGTACCAAATGGTAATGGAAACAATGCGATAAAATTGTAAACCATGTGAAAAATGATTTATTAATCTTTAAGCATACATTCCTATACATTCTCCTCATAAACAAGCTTTTATCAAATCACTAGTAGCTTTACATAATTCTGACTTCTAACTGCACCAAAAAAAAAACCCAACCCACCAAAGTGACAAAACCATACCTTAAAAAATTTGTGTCACTCTTGGGCATGTTCTTCTGCTTTCTTCAGAAAGTTCTGCATGCAAAATTGATTCTTGTAAATTGTTATATTGAGCTTTCTTGACAGAAGACAGAAGAATCTAGAAAATAGCAGCAAAAATATTCTAAAACACTTTTTGCTTTAATTAGTTCATCAATTAAATGTGTGATTCCTCAAGTTGCACCTGTGTTGCAGTCACAGTTATTTACCACAGCTGTGGTAACACTGAACCCAAGCTCTGATGAGAAACTTCCATGCATAACTATATATAAATATTTACTGTATGCAGTTACTTGAATGGAATCCTCTCTAATAAGGTGTATTTCTGTGAAAGTAAGCTCTAGACACTGGATAATTTTATTCTCTCCTTTGCTCAAACTTGCCAGATGCTTTAACCAGTGTTGTCAGATTTCCTGCCATAGTTTCAAAAAAATAAGTGAGATCATATGGATTTAGTTTCCCAGTCTTGAACACCCTTTGATCTTCTGCTATTTAACATTGCACTTGTAATATTAAGATAAAAGTAAGAATTCACTCACACAAACAGAAGCTTGTAAGCCTGCCACCCTAATTAAAAAAAAAAAAAAAAATTAACTGAAACTCTAGAGTAGCCTTCCATTTGCATTATGGTTAATTATCTTAATTTTGGTACATCAGTGCTTACATGTGGAGTTTGTCTCATACAACTGTATTTACAATATGAATGTCTGTGTTTGAGCTAGACATCCTAGATTCCATTAGTCAGTGAAGAGAAGAAGACATTTCCTGAGCATCCATTGTCTCCCCCCTCCAAAAGAGTTCAGAGGAATCAGACACTCAATATACCTATTTTTACTCACTGACTAGAAACAGAGTCTGCATGAATAACTCATACTAGGTCAGGTGAACATGAGGTTAGAAAGACAGTCAGGTAGGGCCAACAGATCAGGAATCAAAAATAGTAGGGGTTTTTTCTTGTAGGCACTGGGGTTTTTTTCTTTTATTCTCATGATAATTAGTGACACATTTTATGTTAGTTATTATTACCAGTTTTCAAGAGAAGAGACACTTTCTACAAAAATGAGGGCTTATTTATTCCAATGTTTTCTACTTCTCCAATATATAAAAAATATGCTCCTTACTGGTTTATAGTTTTTCTGGTTTTTACTCTTACTGCTCATATGCCACCAAGAGTCATATTTTAGTTAAGAATGTACATTGTGGTTTTGTGTATTCATCATACCTCAACGTAGCTATGTAGGTACTTTTTCCACTGTACTAAGCTCCAAGCCAGCTGTAGTTAATTAGATCCCCATCAGGTCACTGCCTTACCTGCTAATAAGAATATTCAGTGATTTATCTCCTTGATTATGCCCTTCCTAGAATCAGAATTGTTCTGGTTGGAAAAGACCTTTAAGATCATTGAGTCCAACCATCAACCTAGCACTGCCAAATCTACCCTAAACCATGTCCCTAAGTACTACGAATCATGTATCATTCCTATATCATTGCAACACCAAAAATGCAATCTTACTTGTTCTGAAGCTTCTGTAAACTCTTCGTGGTTCTGACTTCACACAGCACTGTGCCAAGCTGGTTTTCTGAACAGATCAGTGCCCACCAGAAATAGGACAGCAGTTAGTACTGTTCTTTCCATCTATCCCTCATTCTTCCTCACTGGGGACAAGTGGCTGGAAACTGCCCGGTGGAAAAGGACCTGGGGTCAACAGATGAGTAAACATGAGCCAGCAGTGTGCCCAGGTGGCCAAGAGGGCCAACGGCATCCTGGCCTGCATCAGGAACAGTGTGGCCAGCAGGACTAGGGCAGTGATTGTTGCCCTGTACTCAGCAAGGGTGAGGCTGCACCTTGAACACTGTGTTCAGTTTTGGACTCCTCACTGCAAGAAAAACATTGAGGTGCTGGAGCGTGTCCAGAGAAGGGAACAGAGCTCAGGAAGGGTCTGGAGCACAAGTCCTGTGAGGAGTGACTGAGGGAACTGGGGGTGTTCAGCCTGGAGAAGAGGAGGCTCAGGGGAGAGCTCATCACTCTCTAGAACTACTTGAAAAGAGGTTATACACACAATGGTGAGAGAACTGTACAGAAAATTATAGAAAGACAATGGAGACAAGTTCAATTCAAAATTAAAAAACAGACTGAAACCCTGAAAATATTGAAATAAATTCTAAATTTTGTTTATGCAGTCCTTTAAAGATGGAGACAAGTTTGTATCATGTGTGCTTTGAGACAGCTGGATATGAATCTGGTTTTGACCCAAAGCAAAAAAGCTGTATTGATGACCCACTGTCATGAACTCTGTTGAAAGCATATTTTGCAGTGAGCAGTAAGTGTAGTATAAGCAACCACTTATAACTGTCAGCATGTCTCGTAGCCTTTCATTGGGAACGCTATAAACGGACGGTGTTTAAATGAGGATGTAAGAGTGTCTGGAAATGAACTGATGCTGTGGAGACGAAATGGATTGAGACAGTAGTGTTTGAGCCTGTTGGGTCATTGCTGAATGTACAGGTTTCCTAACTGCTTTAATGTGCATGGCTCCTCACAAGTATGAACGCTTAAATAGGAACACTCCTTTTCCTCTGTAAAATGAAAGTAATTCTCATTTAAGAAGATTATTAGACAATTGGATATTGTTTTATGGCACTGAAATGGTAAAATCATATGTAAGTTTTAATTGTATTTAATTGGATTTTGTTTAGCTAAGATTTGTATATAATTCATATTGTCATTTTTTGGATTATTTTAACACAATAATAAACCAGGAAATTTTATAATGAGCCCTCATTTAGCTGAGGCTTCAACATCACCCTAAGGCAATAACAACAGAATTTTTTTCATTATTACTTTAATCTAACACTCTGAATTCTGTATAGAAGCAGAGATACAGGAAAGAAAGATTTTGTTTTCTCAGATGGTCTTAAAGACATGAGATGTACAGAAGCATTCAAAGGCAAGAAAGGTTGTGAACATGCCGGAGGGTCTTATATTTCTGATTGCTGGCTTAAACATTGAATATTTTAGCTTATGGAAAAAGAAACAAAACAAAACAACAACAACAACAAAAAAAAAAAAAAAAAAGAACAAAAAAAATCTACAAGTGCCTTATTACCACTTAATATAACCATATTTTTAAGTGTCACCTAACTTTTAGAATCACTTTTCCCCATTGCTATGCCCTTTCTTTTTGTTATCACTCTAACCCAGGCTACGAAATACAGAAGGCTTAGTTTATCCCATGATGCTACTGCATTTTCATTTCTGGGAAATTCTGACTAATTATGAGTGACAATAATCACGTGGTGGTAAAGCCCAAACAAACCAGAAGTCTGTGGAATGGAACCCCTGTGGACCACTGTTCTCTTTCCAGTGGTTGTGCTGTTTTTCCCTCCATGGGCATAGGAGGGTCTCATGTCTTCTCTTGCTCTTTCATAGACAATTGAGGTTTCTCTGTCATTATATATGGTCTGCAGCAGTTGCTGTGTAATCATTTTGTGTTTGTTCTGAAAGATAGTAATAAAGATTAGATAGCTTGTGATCAGTTACTTATTGATACCACCCATACTTTATATATCTCAGAATACAGTCTTTTTAAGGTAAAGGTAACTCAGTGGACTTAAGCTTTATTTCAAGTCCCCTTCCAGCTTGCCTTACTGGAGGCTCAGTGCTTGATTTCCTCAAGGCAAAGTTCATGCTTCAGAAGTGCCACAGAGGCATGAACATAGCAGAAGCAAATCTAGCAGACCTAGAAACCTGCAAAGTGAAAAAACAGTCTGTCATTTTCCCCACAACAACATTCATTACTAACAATATCTCAGATTCTGGATATCCTAAACTATTTGCTTAAGCAGCTGTACCTGTCACTGGATTTGATAACAGTATGTTTAGCTGCTACCTCAGCCATGTATCATCTATTGCAGAGCTTTCCAGCATTTTGTCATCAAATGACAGCCTTTCCAAAGGATTTAAATCAAATTGTCCATTAAGTGGTCGTAGCATATTGAGTTTGTATTTGCATCTGGCTTTATCAAACCTCACAATCCGACATTTCAATCTTACGGTTGTTCTGTATCTCATTACTAGTGGAAACACCTCCATGAAAGAAGTCGATAACAGACAGTGATAATTGAATCTCCTGCCCTATCTCATGAATTTTCTGTGAAACTGCATCTTATGCACATGCCAAAGTTAGCTCTGCGTCACTGCATAAATGAACCTACACCCTTGCCGGCATTTCCAAACAACTAAGGAGAACACAGGCTATAATAGTGCATGTTTGCAGAGAAATTTTACTCTATCTAGACAGGTACATTTTAGAAAATGTCCTGAACAGGTGGGAATATATGGCTGAAATAAAATACACTGCTCCATCACTGATCAAGGGATCTCCAGTGAAATATGTGGATGCATCAGCTTGTATCATCATGTGACTGAGAGACTTGCAGCTTTTGACAAAATCGCAGCTTGTTGTTTTAGGATGTGGGCCCGCTGAATAAACATCGGGTATAAGCAAATACTTAGCCTGGATACATTCAGCAATGTGATACCGTCATCTTTTTAAATGTCCTTTCACCAAACGCCTTCCTGTTGCCTTGTTTTGATGATACAAAACTTGGTACACTTTTGCTTTAGTCACTGTGTAGATATATTTTTTGGTCAGAGTTTCTAGTAAAAAAACCTACTGCACTAGATCATCAGCAATAGAATATATACACACAGCCACTCAAGGACAAAACAGCCTCTTATCTCCCAGTAAACGATGAACTTCTTTGAAATATGTTGTAGCTGTAATTTGTGATATGCCTTCTGTTCCCACTACTTAGTTGTGAAAACTTTGCAGAGAAGGATCTTCCCCAACTTAGTAAATAGAAAAGTTTCTGGATTGAATGTTTTTAATCTCTCTTGAACAAGAGAAAAGTACTGTCATGCACAGTACATCTCAAAACACACTGGCTGTCATAAGGCACTTCAGTGTTTATCATCACTTACATATATTTCATATAGAAATTGCCATACTTTCATTATTTATCTATTTTGCCTATGATATCCTTATGAACCACTTATAAACTGATAAAAGCAACTATGTATGAAGTGTCCATTAAATAAGCCCTTTAAATGAGGTATAGAATGACAGAATCAGTTATTATTTTATACTATTTCCACTTGTTTTCAGTGTTGTGTATCATCAGTGCTGCCTGATCGGTTTAAAATTATTCATAGTACAACTTCTTACAGTGTGGTAAGGACATTGAATCAGAAAAGGGACAGCACCACCAATTCTTTTTATATATATTGTTGAAAGCTCACAATCTCACAGTGATCTCCTCACCTCTGTAGAAAGGCACCAGTGCCATATTTTACATAGTTAATTGGTGTGCAGAAGCAGCTTGAGATTGGGCAGCTTGTGGTGAAATGTGTGGTAACCAGAGCTCTACCTCCCTGCAGCATGGTGTGATGTTGTCCAGGATAATTCCAAGCTGTTTTATATACGGCGTGGAAATATCCACTGCCTGTGCATCCCTTCGCAGCTGTCAGTCAAGCAGCGAATGTTTGACTAGATGATCTCTAAAGGTCCCTTCCAACCCCAGCCATTCTATGATCCTGGATGTGGATGATGGGCATTTTTTCCGAGGCATAAAGGTCAATTGACTTTAGCCAGACTTAGTCTTTGGATGTTAATTTTCTTGTTTTCCTTTCAATCTGTACAGTTAAATTATAGCATTCTAGTAGCATCTTTTTGATGTGGGTCAGATTTACATTGTCAAAATTTCAGCTTGTTTCATTTAACCAAGTGCTAAGCAACTGAAACTGTTCTAAGGAAATGTGAAGAAATGCTCCTCTGACACCGTGATACAATACCCAGCCTTACTCCACATGTAATAGAGTTAAGGAAATACAAATATTCTATAATGAACTTTATTATACTAAATTTCAGTGGTCATTTTACACCAATATTCAACGTCCGTAACTATAGCAAAACCTTTTCACACAAGGTGATGTTGCTTAAAATTCTCTATGAAACAGAAAATCCTGAACAAAACAGTAGTATCCATTTTGATTATTTGAAATATAACCACCACAAACCTCGTCATACTTGAGAGTTATTTATTTTTGCATGAAAAATTCTGAACAGGATCATGCCAAAATACCACATGCAGGAGAAAGGTGTAACTCTCAAAAAAACCACCAGTTTAATAATTAGTCATAGTATTATACTAATATAAAATATAATATAATCTAATGCAGAATGCATGACATAAATAAAAACAGGAAGCAAAAAACCTGGAATCTTCTGCCGAGTGTGTATGTTTATTATTATTTTGATGTAATTAAGCCATCAAGGGTGTTCTGGTCCTTTAGAAAGCTGTTTTCCACATGCCTCCCCCAAGGCAGTACTCATTTCATGATTTGTATAAGAGCTAACAAAATTTTATAACTGAAGTATTCTCTGTTCTAAAAAGCTGAATGTTTATTTAGCTTCTGGAAGCATAAAGTTGAATGCATGAAGTAAAAGGCTTGGTTTTAGAGATTTTTCAGACGCTTGGGAAAGTGTGAGTCTACTGTCTAATTTTTCACCTAATTTAGGATATTACTGCAATCCATGGTGAGAAAAATTGATTCTGTAATGCTCTCATTTGTACAATGATTTAAGCTAAGATGTTTTACTGTGCACTGAAATGTACTGAAAGGATTCATGCTTCACATGATTAGAAGATCTTATCTGAGGGCAAGGTAATGAGCAGCTGAAGAACAGTAACATTTTAAACTACTACATCTAATTCATAAATGAACATGAGGATAGTCTCAGGATTTCCACTATTTCCAAAACAGTAACTCATTTAGAGAAAGATTTTCCTGCTTTAATTTTTGAATTAGCATATTCTTCTTGCCTTCCATTGTATGTTCTTTTTTCAGGTAAGTTAAACTTCAATCCTTTTATTAGATGGTAGCATTTGTGAGAAGAAAAAAAAATTTCAACCAATTGAAGCATGAATTAAATTTACTTTTACACATAGAGAGATGAGGGGTAGATGTGTCTGTATGAACATGAGGGTTTTGAACAGTAATTTCTCCCATGACACCAGAATGCATACTGTGTGGAGAAATAATTCAGGGTTCAGGGCTTCTTGAGCTCTCCCTGTGAGTTTATGCCGGTAGAAACAGATTTCTTAACAGAAGATGTTATCTTTTATTTCTTCTGACATTATGAATGATAGTTTGTTATGGTTTTGTTATGTCTATATACTCTTTAGTCACTAAGACTTTTTTTATTTGTAATCTGCAATGGTAGAATCAGTTTCTTTCTCTCATTATTCTCAGCAAATACATTGAAACTTTATTATAGGTTTTCTTATTTTTCAGATTCTGAAGATAAATTTGAAGTTCTTCAGGAAAAAAAAAAAAAAGTCAGTTCTGGAACTAATTTCTTGGGGTGTAATACAGAACTGCTAAAAAAATGTCCAAAGAAATGTTTCATAGAATTAACATTTTCCCACAGCTTTTAGGTGTTTCTCTTTTTTAAGACACTCATGTTCTGAGGGGAAAGAAACCCTCAGCCTGGTTGAAATCATTGGGGATTTTTCTGCTTATATTCTTCACACAGTATAATTAAGCAGTGGGACATTTTTTCTGTAGGTTACTGTGGATACTAAATGTTTCATGGATTCAAAATCAACATGTATGAATTCATGAGATATTCATTAAAAGATATTAAATGCAAAGTGAAAATCTTTGGCTTATAAAATCCACAAGTTGCAAATCGTTGGAGGCTGGATGAGTACTTTTCAGAAGCACCACTAAGTACTTCCCGTGTTCCTATTTTCTTCTGTGGCATGTTCTCTTAGCCTCTATCAGAAACAAAATCCTGGGCTAGGCTGTGGTTTGACTGCCTGTTCTTATGACACCAATATTTTACTTGGATAATCACTCGGCGCGTATGCAAGTTTCATCTGTGTTACAGCCTGGCTATTTCTACCTGCAAAAAAGAATGGGATGGTTATAAGAGTCTCTTTGTGTATCTGACCCAGATGCAAGTCCTAGTTGGAGGGATCAGCACTTGAAAACAGACTCACCACTGTGACATTTGTGAGCTCAGATCTCTCATATCTGAAGATACGATATCTCAGATCCCTCCTTCCTATTTCCCTATTTGGAAATCTTGTTTCTGATGTTTCTCTTAGTTGATCTTTAATCCATTACCTGCACCAGCTGCTGTTTCAGTGCCTCCCTAGCCCCCATAGGAAAACAGAAGGATTGCCACTCTAATTGAAGAGAAAAAATTATTAATTTATTTTCTTGATCCATCAGGACTTTGTTTTTTGTTTCCTGGATACATAAACATAAGCAAAAAAGAATCAATGTTTTGGCTCCAGATACCTCCTTACACAAATGTGTGAATCTAATTAATGAGCAGGCAGTACATTTTTACAGCAGTAGTATCAGTTCAGTTGCCACACTTTATGTTCCATGGCAGAGTTGTATACCATAGTAATAGATACATTCATTCATTGCCAAAGAATAAAAAAAGGAGGTCACACAGTTCTTACTATAAAGGAAAATTCCCCATAGATTAAGAAAATATGTCAGCTTTTAAGACTTAGGTAGGGAAAGGTATCAGTCTAGGTTCATGTTATTATTTTCTCTCTCTCTTGTTCCTCTTCTACACTGAAAAAAAATTAAACAAGTCTAACAGAGCCAACATGGTAACTGAGCAAGACCACTACTGTGTGCTCTTAGTAATGCCAACATAATTTAAAAATTAATTTCACTTTTGGATATAATTTTGAAAATGTTTTACTGTTGAAATTATGGCTTTATTTCACACAATTTGTTCTTTAAAATCAATATGAAGCTTCTTCCAGAACAGTTGCTGCTCAGCAACAAAGGAACACACACCATCTAATTAGGTTTTAAACATCTATTGTTTATTTACATGCTGTGCACAAAAGAAAAAAAAAATTCATTCTGTTAGCCCAAGATACAAAAAGATATTAAGTATATTTTAATGATAATTTATGTTGTTAATAACAGCTGCCCACACTTTGTGGTAGCAGTCACTAGCATATCTTTACAAAGTCTTTATTTTGGCTTTATACTACTGTATCTGACATCAACAAGCAATGCAGAAAAACAAACAAAATAGTAAATTTCAATTTTTACAGGCATGCATTAAAATAAACGTTAATTTAAATCAGTCTAAACAAGGCTGCTCACTGTCTGACTCTGCTAGACATTAGATAATAAAGGTAAAGAGCACTTTTCAAGATGACAGATGTTAGTTATTTTGTGTCTTATCATCCAAGTTATAAACTGGAAGTGGTATACTAGTGATGTGGGGATTTTTTTTCCTATCTGTTTTTTTTAATCTGAGGGAAGTTATTTGACTTGAGGAATGTGTGTAGGGGTATTCTTTTTCAAATAAGAGGTTTTGTTCTTTTTTTGTTTTAAAAATCTAAGAAGTAACAGCTGACAGTCCAAAACTAATTAAAGTGATTTAGTAGATAACTTAGATTAAATTTGTCTTGGATCATTTACCTGCACTTCATCCATTGTGATACTGTTTAGTAGGTTTGTTACCAAATGAATGTACTAAAACCCCAGAAAAGCAATTACATTTTCCAATCTGAAATCCATCAGCACCAAGACTGTTAGGAAAAAATATATCTGAGATGTGACACAAGGTAAAATATTGTTCAAAGAGGAAAAATAAGACAGCACTAAAATGCAGAAGGTAGTTTTGTTAATAATTAGATACCACAAGCTAAAAGGGCAGGTGTTCCTTATACTGGGATGTGTTCTTGTGGACATATTTTGATCTTATCTCTCTTTCAGTGTGTTTTGAGATTGTGTTTCTTTCAAAAGAATAATCAGCACTGCTACTGCTCTGAACTGCATCTGAGCTATGCTGAATGATAGTTCATTTCAGCCTTGGTTTTTTCCTCCTATATTCATTTTTCATCTATGTTTTCAAAAAGAAGTAATTTCACAGATGACTATTTATAGCCAAGCAGATATTAGTAAGGCAGACAGGGAATGTATTTAAAAGTAGCAGTAAATGTGATTTTAGTATTGTTTTATTCTCTGCTTTCCTGTTTTCTTTATCATGTACCAGAGAACCATATCGTGTGGTGTTAGTGGCAGAGCTGTGACATTGCTGTAAGGTTGTTTTACAATTGCAGGTGCTCCTCAGACTGAGAAAAATTTATAGAAAATAAATAATATAGTATTGCAAGAAATTCTCAAAATTAACCTTAACTCAGCCCTGCTTTTTAAAGCCCCGACTTTAAATACAATTTCCCATCCTATAGTACCATGTCATATTAAAAAGGAATTGTTAGTAACTGTGGGGTTTATATACAAGCAGATCTTGGAAGAGGTTCTGCTCTACACAGTTCAGGCCCATAGTGTCTGGAAACAAATATTTTAAAGTGTTCCTTGAACTGTGTTTGTATTATGTGCAAACCCTACCTATTCTTCTTGGATTCTGCCAGTGATGCAGTTAAAATGCAATGACTCTTGTAGGTATTATTTATCTCCTCTATTACTCCTTTTCTATCCCTTGCACTGCATTTGGCCATGCCTGTCATTCGGAAATGACCTTTCAGAGTTTGCTGGAAGAAAAGAACAGTTGTTATATGAGCAGGCCAGTCAAAGGTGGAGAGGTACCTCCTTGTTTCTCATCTAACAATTATTGTTCTGAATTCTGTTACTTCAGACATTTCAGATCCTTTTTAGACACTCTTGCAGTTGCCAATCAATGAGGATTTTACTGTTTACTTTGAAAGTTTTATGTTTGATCTTAAGACTCTAGGTGGATGTATCTTACCAGCTATTATTTCCAGTATCCAAGGCTGAGCAAGGAGCTGTGCCACCTTTTCAGAGTTATTAATAATTGGTTTCTAAAATGACAGCAAACTGCATTACAACATTTTCCAGGTGGCCTTGAAGTATTTTTCTAGAACAGCTTTGTGGTTTCACGCCAGTAGGCAGCTCAGCCCCAGGCAGCTGCCTGCTCACTCACTCCCAGTGGGACAGGGAAGAGAATCAGAAGGGTAAAAGTGAGAAACACTGTTGTCATCACAAGTCCATAACATAGCACCATACAGATACTGTGAAAAAAATTACCTCTATCCCAAACAAAACCAGTACAGTCATGCCATTGCACTTTACTGTGGAAAGTCAGAGGTTTAAGACTGAAAGAATAACATTATAAACAGTAATTACAAAAGTACTGAACTTTATGAAGTAGCTCTTGAAATTCTAATTAACCTGGCAAAAGACTGGCACATTGAACAATTCATGCTATTGTAGTTTATTAACTAATTTTAGCTATATAATGGCAAACAATCTTTTTGTATTTTGATAATGTTAACCAGTATGTTAGGTAACAGAATTAAGTGCAAAATGGTTGATAATTTCTTATTTAATATGTATCAGCCATAGGTCAGTGATAAATGGAACAAAGGAGAAAACAGCAATCCCTAGAAGTTGGGTTATTTCACTACAATACATAAGAGTGTAGGTTTATTTTGCTACATAACAATATTATATTACAAAGTTAAACTCAGAAGTATTTTAATTTTGAACCTGTTCTGCGAATTAACTGCTGTTTCAGCATAGATGTCAGTTGTTTTGAGTAAAACAAATGCTGCCCAGCTGTGTTGGATACAGGGAGGGCTTTGTGAGCAACTCTAAGGTCAAAAATACAAATACACCAGCTGAAAAGCTGGAAGTGCCTTTAGCTTTCCACTGGTGAGGACAGCAGACTTACTGCCTCCAATAGTTTGGGATCTCTGAAGTCACATAATCCTGATTACCATCTTTCCTCATGCAGTCCTGTCTGCCTTAGTACAGTTTTGATTTTAGTAGATGCTCACTGAAGGACTGGTAAAGCTAAATCTAAAATCAATATCAGAGGTGATGTAATCTCATAATCTGTAAATCTTGGAGTTGATGAGAATATTTTTTCTGAATTCATGATGGATGGAGGGAAGAGAAGATAATCAGAAATGCTTACTTTTAAAAAGAAGGTGTCAATTCATTTTTTCTTATTCTGATACTGAATCAAATTGAAGCTGTAATAGTTTCACAAAATGTAATGAAAAGTTACGTGTTTGACTCTCAGGTGTATTCACCTCTCCAGTCTAAGAAATTGCTTGTGTCTTAGCTCACTGTATTAAATCTTACTGATTTCCCAGCTTCATGTGTAACAGTGAAGTAATATTACTATGGAATATATAGGTGGATTTATTTCAGCCTTAAATAAATAAATATCTAACATAATAATGGAGTTTGTTTACTGAGTTGTCTATGATTTTATTAGAAAGGGGGAAAACAGTCTGTCACAGCAACATCAGCAGCTTCCTTTAGTAACGACCTTTCAGAGTTTGCTAAGAGGAAAGAACAGCTGAAATACAAACATTAAAACTCTCACTGAGTTGTAATAAATTCCATAAAATTGTTATTTGTAGCTTGCCAAGGAAGATGTATAAATTGGTAGACATGCAAATGCCAAGCACAATATGAAGTTACTTGTCCTGAAACTCTGTGTTCTTGTGTGCCACGGTATTTTGTTTGTACAAAGCATTGATCCAAATCAGAAAGGGAGAGAAAACAACACTCTTACTGAGTCCAGGCTATGTAGTTCTCAACAGCTTCAAGCAGAAAATTGCTCCACTCAGGTGTAACCAGAAATTAATTCTCTGAGTCCTTGAATTGATGTGCATTCTTGATACAGTATCCTGATACAGAACCGTTCTTCTGGACTGCAGTTCCATAGGGTCATATGAAGTGAAGAGTAAGTTTGTACAATATGATTTGTATTTGTAATACAGCCACTTGGTTGTGTTCTAAGCAGTTCACTCAAGTGAAACTATTTTCTTTCTTTTTTATTTTTTCCCTTCCTATTCAGACTTGAGGGAAGAATTCCATCTGCCTTTTACAGCCATGAGTGAAAAATATTTCTCTTGTGAGCTGGGTTTTCCCCTCCATATCTTCATCCCTTTTCTTTCTCTGGATCACATCTACAGCATTCTTCTGGAGTCAAAACTCACTGCTGTGATTATAATGTCATTATTCTTACATTATTTGCTACATTTTAATATTGTCCTTGAAGATGTCCCATAAGATACAAATGCATTAGGTTGACATAACTTCCCTGCATATCTTTGAGAAGTTACTATTCAGAAATATTTCCTAGTAAAATTATTAATAACAAGGAGTTGATAAAACATTTATGTCTAAATATGAAAAACAAATGTTTTGTATACAAATTCATATTGTTCCATTCTGTCTTTAACACTGGAAAGATGGGTTTATGCCTGTATTTCTTATCTAAACTTTTGGCCTGAGAATTCCCCTTTAAGATAAGTGTGAAGAAAATGTAGAGTATTTCAGATATCATCTCCTGGTTGTCAAAAGCAGCACATAAAAAAACCATGCAGTATCAAAAAGTAACGAATTAAGCAGAATAACATAAATGACTACAACCAAAATGCAGTGGGTTTACAGTGTGTTTCATCAATAGTTTTTAAGGTTTGCTTAGGAAATATGTTCTGCAGCTGTGAAAAGAAATCATGAGTTTGATTTTTTCTTTTAATTTTGAACATTAAAAAGAAAGTAGGATGCTTACTGGGACCTGGTATTTTGAGGTTACTGTCAGTAGAAACTTATCGTGTCTTTTCCAAACTTGAGCCAGCTGGTTCTTCAATCTCACAGAAATTCATCTGTAACCAGACCCAGTACTCCGTAATTTGGAAACTCCTGGATGATCTGAGAGGGGTACTGAAGTGTAGGGATTTCTTCACCCAGAGCAGGACACCAGGGTATCTGAAGATTTCTAGATCCTAAGTAAGGAAGTGGGAGTTCTGACCTAGTTGACAGCACAGACTCACAATGCTTCGGCTTCTGTGTTGGGTTCCTGGGGAAACAGATTGACAGCCTGGTGTAGGTCACTTTTTAGGACAAGTTTGAAGGATGAAAGCCTAAGAAGTTTCTCTCAGGACATACTGTATTTTTACAAAATCATGTTTTATTTGTAATTATTGTTATTTCTACTTGGTTGTTCAGCTGTCCTCCTAGCTGGGGTCATAGCTCCTTCAGGTGGTGAAAATCAGTACTTAAGTGTCTCCTACCTCAAACATGCTTCTGTTCTGAGTTTAGCTGTGATCTTTACATACAAGAAAGTGTGCATATTATGATGTGCTTTTTTCCCCAGACTGTCCACAGACATTTGTACTAATGTGAGGAGGAGCATTTTATCAACACAGTGGACAGGGGTGGGTTCTCTATTTCAAATATATCTATCTCTCACATACACTTTCCATTTACTTTGGCCTTCCAAAATATGTATAATTTCTTAAATTGTATAAAAGAAGAATTGCTTCCCTCCCATCTTTTTCATCAATGACTTGAAGGAAAGACTGTCCAGATTTTACATTACGTTACATGGAGCAGTTTAGATTCTCTTTCTGTGCCACAAAGAGCTCAGGATCAGCCTCCCAGTGCTCTTTTTTTTTTTTTTTTTTTTTTTTTTTTTTTTGTAATTACTACTCAGCTGTTAAACAGCTCTTAGAATGGAAAACTGATAGAATTATCACTTTTTCCCACTCTGAATATGGTGAAAGTCATCCCAGTCTATGATAAAATCATGAACATCAATGAAAGAAATAGACAATTTGAAAACCCATGAGAGAATGAAATGGTAGATAATTAATTGAATATAAGATACCACTAGATGAATTCCATAGCTCATCAATTACTAAAAATAAATAAATAAAAGTGCTAAAAGTAAATTTATTTCTTTTTAAGATAAGTCGATATCACTAGTTATTTTCCATCACTATTATTTTCTAACACTAACATTTTCTTAATTTAGTGAGTTTTTTCCTTTATGCTTCCTTAGAGTTTTGTCCCTTGAAACACAATAATAATAACAATAAGGAACAAAATTTTTTGAAACTGATCAAAAGCACAATGCGGGAGATCTGGTGTGGTTTCTAAAACAGAGATTTTTGTGTTTTCTCTAAATCCTCTGGACACAGTACTTAAAAGCCATGAAGTACAGCGAGTCCTACAGCACTGGAAAAACTGGCATCTTCAAATAAGTTCTACTTGCTTGGCTGTAGCAGCACCAAATCTTGAGATGAAAAGAAAAGCTGATTCTTTAGAGATGTTAAAGTGACTGGGAATCAACTTAATTTGGAAAATGTATAATTGAAACTTTTCTGTTAAATATGTCATTTGTATTTCACTATTTGTTGATGCCCTAAAACAGCTTCAGATGTTTTGCTTTGATTTGTACAGTGCAGTCTCTACGGAGATCTAGTTCAGTGTGGGCGTAGACAGAATAGGTGCTCATAGTGTGAGAACAGGCTGGAGCTCAGTGGTTTACAAATTGTGAGTCTCTTTTACCTCCAGAGTAGTGTCCTGCTTTTGGCTTTACAACAAACCAGCTTCCAATAGTGCAAGTGCAGCTACCTTCTAAACTGAGAAATCAATAAAAGCATACTGAATCAGTAATATTTTTATGAGAACTTCATACATCTTCTAGTTTGCATTCTTTGCATCAAACTTTTTTTAATAGTTCCAGGTCTTTTCCATAATCAAGCTAAGTATACTTGAGATCTGGTGCTGCTTATATACCCTGTTTAGAAATACTCTTCTGTGTTGTGTTGAGGTCCAAGGATTATTTTGGTCCATGACAGATGTTACTGTATTTGTTGTGTTGCCTGGAAGAGAAGATTATTTTCCTGCTGGGATCCTTTGTAGAAATATCCATGTATACAAGAAAGTGTTTCTTAAATGTTGGCAAACACTGGGAAGTAATTTGTCATTTGTTTTCCAGCGTTTTTTTCATTTCACTTAATGTATTTTCCAAAATGTATTCTGATGTATTTTGGCCACCTGGACTTGAATTATTATGAAGCAGAAGTTTTGCTTAGCTGGAAACTAATGTGTTTGAATATTGTGGTAAAACTAGGGAGATAAGGAAACTTTTGTCTACTCGTGCTTTTCTGTAGGATAAAAATATCTCTGTTCTTTCATTGACCATCTTGCTTTCATTTAACTATGTATGTTTACAAACTAATGCTGTAAATGAAATCAATAATCTGAGTAGACCTACTTACACCAATACGAAGGGGATTACAGTCGTGCTAAATTTATTTGTGTATAGTTAAAAAAGGAAGCTGTGCTGGGCGGTGTGTAATGCTTCACTGAAATCAATAGGCATGTGATATTTTGCTGTAACTGGAAAACTCTACCAGAAATTATTCTGAAATAAGAGCTTTTAGTCTGAGGAAACCCCTTGGTAGGTTTCCAAGTAAGCCACCACTTGAAATACTGTTTTCCTTCTCTTTCATAGAGAACACACCAAAACATGAAAGTCATCCTGCATAGAACATAAAACATTACATTAGAAGAAAGTAGCTCTTTGTGTAGATGGAAGTCAGATCTGCACTCCAAAGAAGCTAAAATAAAAAGGTTTGGAAATGCACCTGTTCAAGAAGGTTGGCTTTCTAGGTTTATTGGAACTCTCACAGACCTTTTTATCAATCTTTGGGACTTAATTTAGACAGGCCTTTTTGGGAGGCAGAATGGAGTGTTAAGTGAGATGGGGTTGGGAATGTCTGTGTTTACAGCCATGCTGCAGGCTTCTCCATCTCTAAACGGACCTTGACCAACCGTTCCATGGGGAACCAGCCTTCCCTCTCTTTCTTCCACCTCAGAAAGGATTTACATTGACCTAACATGCAGCAGCTATGGCAAGGCAGTAAGTATGTTTCTTCTCAACTGCTCAGCAACTTCTGCTTTAACAAAATCCACGCTGCAATCTGCACACAGCAGACAACGTACAAGTAAATTGAACAGTTACTCTCTTTGTTTCACCTACACCCGCAGCAGGTGTTTGTTACATCACTGTAACATGAAATCAGTGGAAAAAGGCATGCAGATTAGCTGAAAGCTCTAATACTGAACATCCATCTCATCTGGCACTTCTACCAGTTGTTTTGGAAAGGGAGAGATGATACCACAGTTAAAGCCAAGATAGCCAAAATAAAGCCAATAAAATTACTCATTTCAGTGTAAGGCAATGTCAGAGTATTGCTTTTACATCTTGGCTGAATAAGGCTGCAAAAAAGAATAAATAATTGTGCAAGAGACTATGCACTTCTGAATTTTCAATTGGCCACCTCATTAGTTTAATCCAGATAAGTTTCTTTACTTGATTGCAACATTCTCTTGAAATTTCAAGTGACTGAACTTGTTGTGTGCCTAAAACACTGAGCCAAATTAAACCCCTTCAATATTATTTCTGCTACTGAAATTCAGATTTATTATTATTGGTTTTGTTATTGTTGTTGTTGTTATTATTATTAAATATTAACACTGTTAAGTGTTGTCTTAAAAATCTATTGGAAAATACTTTACTATGACCATTCAGTGTTAGATGCAGTCTAATGCAAATGTTTAAACAGATCATTTTATTTAAGTGGTATTTCTAATTTGGTTCTTTCTAACTAATGTAACAGTGGTAAATGTTGTGAAATAAGGGAAATGAGTAGGTAATATGTCTGTAGACATAATTCTCCATTTCATATTTTTGCATTCTTCTGTCAGAAAATTCAGGTTAAAAATAAATAAATTACATTAGCGAAACAGTGGGGAGGCAGAAAATTGCTTTGTGAATCCTCAAAAGAAAGGGTAAATACATTGAAATGCCTGGTTCATCTAATTCCTGTTCTGATACTAACTGAATATTAATCTACCATGATTTGTTAATAATTTTTTTCCTTATATATTCTCCTTGGTTTGTTATTTGTTGATTTATTTTTCACTGAACTCTACACTTAACTACATAATACCCAAAAAAATCCATAGCAATGTAGTTTTGTGTTAGTATAATTGGGAGATGGAGAAGAAATTGCTTTCATATTCCTATTTTATGGCTCTGATAGTTCCTCTTCAAACCTCACACTTTGAGAGAGCAGAAATTATCAGTATTTATTTTCACCTTGCTCATTCTCACCTGCAGACAATGTCACTGGCTAATCTCAGGCTCTTGCTATACATGGCAACAGAATCCTTTTCAGAATAAGATCGTACCACTATGATTTGAATCCAGGGCCTTGAAACAACCTCCACCCCAACCACAAGCCTCTAGGACAACTGTAAGATGCTATCCTAAACAAATGAAATTGTCACCAACACTCCCAGTCACAGGGAAGGGTTTTGAAACAGAGAATCTGTTGAATCTGCTGACTCAACAAATAGTTACAGGAATAGTGCCACAGCCAGGGGTTCGGCTACTTAGATCATGGGACTCACTTTGAGAAACCTGATTTACTGTGAGCTGATGGGGTCCATCTGTCAGAGAAGTGGAAGAGCAGGTGATGGTAGGATGGTCATAGGTTTGCCAAGCTGGTGAAAAGTGCTTCAGACCAAAGTTGTTGGTGGAGGGGATCCTCAGTCCATCCCACAGTGTCAGCAACTGATGCCCAGAGACTGGTGAAGGATCACAGGTCAATGAGACAGTACCTGAAGAGCACCACAAAGGAATTCCACACACTCCAGTCAGCTTCACTGGGGACCCAACTTAAATGCCTCTATGCAAAAGTATGTAGCATGGGGAATTAGGAGTTAGAGGACTTACAGATGTATGCACGCCTGCAGGTCTATGAAGTTATTGTCATCACAGAGTCATGGTGGGATGGCTCCTATGACTCCAGACTTGGAATGGAAGGATACAGGCTCTTTAGGAAGGACAGGCAGGGGAGACGGGGAGGACGGGCACCTCCCTCTCCGTCAATGACCAGCTGGAGCACATAGAACTCCACCCGGAGGTGGATGAGGAGCCAACCAAGAGTCAGGAATAAAGGGAGGGCAGGGACAGGAGACATTATAGGGGAGGTCTGCTACAGGCCACCCAGCAAGAAAGACCGAGTGAATGAGGCCCTCTATAGACAGATAAGAGCATCCTTATGTTCACAAGCCCTGGTCCTCATCAGGGCCTTCAATCATCCCAATATCTGTTGGAGGGACAACACAGCAAGGGTAAGCAATCCAGGAGGTTTCTGGAATGCTTTGATAAGTTTTTTCTCCAAGAGATAGAAAGGCTAATGAAGAGAGGTGCTATGCTGGACCTTGTTCTCACTAAAGTGAGGGGCTGGTGGGGAATGTGAAGCTCAAGGGCAGTCTTGGCTGCAGTGACCATGAAATGGTGGAGTTCAAGATTCTTAGGGCAGTGAGGAAGCTGCACAACAATCTCGCTACCCTTGAATTCAGGAGAGCAGAGTTTAGCCTCTTCAGGGATCTTCCTGGTAGAGTAACATGGGACAAAGCTGAGGAGGGAAGAGAGGCCCAAGAAATCTGGTAAATAATCAAGGTTCACCTCCTCCAAACTCATGAGCAATGCATCCCAGCAAAGAGAAAGTCAGGCAAAAATGACAGGAGGCCAGCTTGGACAGAGAGCTCTTGGACAAACACAAAAAAGAAGCTGACAGGCTGAGGAAGCAAGGACAAGTAACCTGGGAGGAATGCAGAGAAATTGTCTGAGCAGACATGGATAAGGTTAGGGAAACTAAAGCCCTGATAGAATTAAATTTGGCCAGGGATGTCAAGGGCAAAATGAAATGTTTCTATAGGTACATCAGTGACAAAAGTAAAATTAGGAAAAATGTGGGCTCTCTCAAGAAGAAAATGGGAGACCTGGTCACCCAGGATGTGTAGAAGACTGAAGTGCCCAACAACTTTTTTGCCTCAGTCTTCACCAGAAAGTGCTTAAGTCATACTGCCCAAGTCACGAAAGGCAAAGGCGGGGACTGGGACAATGAAGAACCACCTGCTGTAGGAGACCAGGTTTGAGACCATCGAAGGAACCTGAAGGTGCACAAGTCCATGGGACCTGACAAGATGCATCTGTGGGTCCTGAGGGAACTGACAGACAAAGTGGCCAAGCTACTATCCATCAAATTTGAGAAGTCGTGGAAGTCCCCACTGACTGGTAAAGGGGAAACGTAGCCCCCATTTTTAAAAAGGGAAATGAGGTGGACCAAGGGAACTACAGGCCATTCAGTCTCACATCTGTGCCTGGAAAGATCATGGAGCAGATCCTCCTGAAAACTGTGCTAGAACACATGGAAGCTAAGGAGGTGATTGGTAAGAGCTGACACAGCTTCTACACTAAGGGAAAATCACGCCTGACATTTGGTGGGCTTCTACGATGTGTTTACAGAATGGGTGGATAGAGGAAGAGCAAGTGATATCACCTACCTGACTTGTGCAAAGCATTTGACATTATCCCACACAAATTCCTTGTCTCTAAATTGGAGAGACATGGATTTGATGGATAGACCACATGGTGGGTAAGGAATTGGCTGGATGGTTGCATTCAAAGAGTTGTGGTCAATGGCTCAGTGTCCAAGTGGAGACCAGTGATGAGGGGCATTGATCAGGGGTTGGTATTGAGACTGAGGTTGTTCAACATCTTTGTTGGCAACATGGATGGTGGGATCAAATGCACCCTCAGCAAGTTTGCCAACGACACCAAGCTCTGTGGTACAGTCGACATGCTGGAGGGAAGGGATTCCATCCAGAGGGACCTTGACAGGCTGGAGTTGTGGGCCCATGTGAACCTCACGAATTTCTACAAGGCCAAATGCAAGGTCCTGCACATTTGTGACTTTTTACAAGGGCCTGTAGTGACAGGATAAGGGGGCATGGGTTTAAACTGAAAGCAGGGAGATTTAGATTAGATATCAGGAAGTTCTTCACTGTGGAGGTGGTGAGGCACTGGAACAGGTTGCTCAGAGAACTTGTGGATGTCCCATCCCTGGCTGTCTTCAAGTCCAGGCTGGATGAGGCTTTGAGTAACCTGGTCTAGTGGAAGGTGTCCCTGCCCATGGCAGGAGGGCTGGAAGTAGATTATCTTTAAGGTGCCTTCCGACCCTAACCATTCTATGATTCTATGAATCCCAAGCACAAATATGGGATGGGCAGAAACAGACCTGAGGAGAGGGACTTGAGGGTGTTGGTTGATGAGAATCATAGAATCATAGAATGGTTAGGGTTGGAAGCTCAAGATGACCCAGAAATGTGAACTTACAGCCCAGAAAACTAACTGTATCCTGGGCTGTATCAAAAGAATCGTGGCCAGCAGGTCAAAGGGGGGATTCTCTCCCACTACTCTGCTCTTGTAAGACCCCACCTGGAGTACTGTGTCCAACTGTGGAGCCCTCAGCATAAGAAGGATATTGACCAGTTGGAACGAGTTCAGAGAAGGTCACAAAGATGCTCAGAGGGCTGGAGCACCTCTGCTATGAAGAAAGGCTGAGAGAATTGGGCTTGTTCAGCCTAGAGAAGAAAAGGCTCCGGGGAAACCTTATTGCAGCCTTCCAGTACCTGAAGGGGACTACAAGAAAGCTGGGGGTGGGGGGAGGCTTTTTACAAGAGTATGTAGTGACAGGACAAGAGGTAATGGCTTTCAACTGAAAGAGGGCAGATTTAGATTAGGTATAAGGAAGAAAATTTTCATTATGCAGGTGCTGAGGCACAGGACCAGGTTTCCCAGAGAAGTTGTGCTTGTTCTTTTCCCTGGAAGTGACCAGACCAGGCTGTATGAGCCTTAGATTACTCTTCAACTGACTAAATACGACACACCTTGTAAAAGTCTGAATATTTGTCCAAAGTAAATCTTTATAAACAATTACTCAAGTATTTCTCTGATCCTTTGGGTTAGAAATGTTAATTTATGAGTTAAAGAACCATTGCAGAGAAGAAAATTCAACTTAGCTGGTAGAAATTAAAGTGACTGAAAACACATTGATATCTCATAAAGCAAAAATGGACATAGAATTTTGATAAACATAAGAATTACAAATATATAAAAAAAAATATGTGCACCTTTAGCTGAGACTCATTGTAAAATAACAGAAAATGTCACTTTCATTTGTGTAACCAAACACTTCTCATTACAATGAATAATTGTCTTGGTTTCAGCTGGGATAAAGTTATTTTTCCTCCTAGTAGCTGGTATAGTGTTGTATTTTTTCTTTAGCCTGAGTATAATATGATAATACACTGATACTTTGTTTGTTGCTAAGTGGTACTTATACTAAAACAAGGACTTTTCAGCTTCTTATGCTCTGCCAATGAGGTGGAAAAGAAGCTGTGAGGGAGATTAGCCAGGGCAGATGACCCCAACTGGCTAAAGGGACATTCCATACCACCTGACATCATGCTCAGTATATCAACCAGGGCAGTAATCACTGCTCAGGGACTGGTTGGGTATTGGTTGGCAAGTGGTGAGCAGTTGTGTCACTTGTTTTCCCACGGTTTTGTTTTTCTCTCTCTTTTTTTTTTTTTTTCTTTTTTTTTACAATTTTTTAATACTATTATTATCATCATTAATATTATTGTTGCTGTTTTTGTTATTAATGTTGCTATTGTATATGAACTCCAGTACACCAACATGTTACAAAAAGTCTGTTTCCAGTATTCCAACAGCTGCCTTTTTCCCCTGAAAACTAATAATTTCATTCACTCCTTTTACCAGTTCATTATATCTGAATAAAAAATGTGAAAGCTAATGTGCAAATAGACCTCCTGTGATACTTTACAGAACAAATATATTAATGAGTGAACTTTAAAAGATTTTTACAAGTCCTTGCACATTAAAATCTGCCATAATGTGTCACAGTGACCTTACAAGCAACCAGCTTTTCAACATCAAATATCATAGTGCATTTTGGTAACTCCAGTGTAAATTAGGGTTTGATATTCCAAGTCTACCTTGGATATTTTTCCTGTAATTGGGAAAGATTGAAAAATACAAATGATGATACGAAGGACTTTCATTTCCCTCCTATATGAGGGGTTTTTTTAATTATATAAAACTCTGGTATTTTTTCAGGAAGATCATATTTCCTGTCAGTTACATTGAGCTTGAATAAAATATTAGATAATAGCTTCCCAGTATCATCTATGTTAAACACTTATGCAATATTTGGAATGTAGGTGGCAATATACATCTGATTAGGTTCTGGTATCAATTAGGGATAATTTTTTCATGTCCAAATGCAACTCACTTAGGAGCAAAGTAAAAAGTTTTTGAGGTTAAATTATTCAGACAGAAAAAGAAAAATTACTGTGTTGGGCAGTTTGACTGAATAAGCTTCATCCTATCCTGTGAGAAAAGTCATTCTCTTTCTTTTACAGATACACAGGAGTTAGCCAGCAATATGTTTGGATTTGTGTTACAGGACATGGAGTGGTCTTATTCACGTCTTCCTCTGTGTATTTTATCCATGTTGATGAGGCCTGATCTGTTTCTCACTCTGGAAGCCATATCATCCCTTTGATCTTCCCTGATTCTGTTCTGTGTTTCGTTGTACCTTTGCAGAGGCATGTTACTGGGCTGCTTGGAAAAATCAGGATACTTTTAATGGCATCATCTTCTTTATTTTCCCAGAATTTTTTAAGATCTTTTCATCTAATACTGCTCCCCTTGTATGGCAGTTTCCTTCAATGAAATGAAATTGTGTCCTGCTCTTAAGGTTTGCTTATTTGACTCATTGCCTCTCCTTGCTTTCCTTGAGTCTTCACAATTAAATATACTGGTTTTCTGCCATTCAAAGCCCCTAGCAATCTGCAAAGTAAGAGATTAAGTCAGTGATCTGAATTCAGATTTCCCAGATGACAGCAGAGAGCATTATCAACAAGGCACCAGCCTGGCCTGATAAACTTGTGCATTTTATTCCATAGGGAATTTTTGCCTCATAATGTAGGAGTTCAGTTACAGCAAGAAGAAGGCTTTTGTTTATTGAAACAAATGGATGAAAGCAGCAAGGGTGAGATTTATTTTGTTTCATATTTTATTGTCTGGAAACAATTGAACTCACCGAATCAATTATTTCATAGGTTTCTAAAGTTACGGTCATTGAGGAAATGGTTATTGTATTTCTGTACTATTGTAGGCGTGTGTGATGTTTTATGAAATACCCAAGTCAGATTTTGTATGTACCAGACATAATCCCCAGGAATTTTCTGAATCATATTTATTTCACACTGATTTTCTTCTATCCGTGAACATGAGATAAAGGAGTGCATTATTGTCAGGTAGTTAAATTTGGTTCCCTGGAATATTCTGTGAGCCTGAGGTGGATAGAGAAAGTCACGTATTCATCAATCCTTTGATATTGCTGCTAAACTGACTTTTTGCCTGCTGGGAACACTGCCATTCTTGGTAATATGGAAAAGGTTTGCTGCAGTCGACAAAGGTTTTACCATCTGTGCTTGTACTATAATCTGAGTGATGGAAAAGAAGAACAAGCACAGAATCTGTCCATAAGTTTCAGATCTCTGTCATAGGATGTTTCCCACTGTATTTGAAAAATACAAGTAACAAATGAGGGGTTTAAGCCCTGACTACCTAACTATTCTTACATCCTGTTCAGTTCACATCAGTAACATTTCAGTGCAGAATTCCTGTATTAGATTGGTTTTGCCTAAAGAAAATCCTCCAGCAAATCATTTGGTTCTTACACACAGACATCAAGAGTGACACTTGTTCATCTAATATCAGATATTGCCGGTGTGCATGTCTACAGCTAAACTAGTGACCTCAACTCCTTTTATAGCAAGTGGAAAGGAATAGGCAGTTTTGGGTCATGATTCATCTGACCTTTTAAGATACTTATTTTAAGGTGAGGAGAATCACATCCTAAGATTATCCATTTCTCTTCATTATTAAGAGTACCAGGACTTTCAATGCTGTTATCTACCTGTAGATTGTAAACAGCTTGGTCAGACACTTGGTCAGATCTCTCCTACCAGAAGATGAATGCAATACTTCCCTTTCTAGGGTTTTGTGGTGGTTTGGTTTCTGGTTTGTGGTTGGTTTTTTGTTTTGTTTTGTTTTGTTTTTCTTTTCAATACTCATCCTTCCTATTAAAAGTGTTACTTATTTCTCATTTGAATTTATTTAGCAATGGCTGATGCAGTTGATGGGTCAAGATTAAAAAGACTATTTTTAATAGAATTCAACAGAATTTTATAGAATTCCGTACCAAGCCAAACTTGTCACAAAAAAGCAACCAATGCAAATGGAAAATTAGAGATAGGAGTGGAAACAGACTGATTCCAAATTATTAGCAGTGGAAAACTGTATTCTTCCCTTTACTGCAGTTTATTTTTTAAGACAAAGTTAAATATGATCATAATAGCAAGTTGCTAATGTGTTGTCAACACGTTCTTGTTATACTATGTGTTATTATGAAAATTATAGTCAATAATATCCCAAATAACCTATTGATTCCAGTATAAAATTTGATCCTTCAGTTAAAAAGTTAATGTATAATTCTTAGAAATTTGTGCTGTTCAGGGAATCCAAGTCCTGACTTTGTAGTCTGTTACGAATTTTTGCAGAAATGGTATCTTAAATTACTTGTAGTCTCCTTTTTTACCATTAAAATGTTGGAAAAGTTTTTATTTCTTCCAATATAATTGAAAGCTGTAAAACTGTTATATTACTTATAGTGGTTTGTGCATTGTATTTACAAAGTCTTTTTTCTATATTAATTTTGGTTATCATTATATTATCTTGTTTCCTGATCATTGACATATTTAAGTATCTAAAGATGAGGCTTGTATGCAGATAGGGACTTGATTTTGATCAATTTAGGTTGTAGTCATCTGTATATTCTAAAAAATACGGTTTGGGGACTAAAATTCATGAAGGCATTTTGCTTATTGAAACAGGGATATACTCTGAGTCTAAATGAACTCTGTGGCTTTAAGAAGTTGTACTGTATTAGTTTTCTCACTATCCTCTATTGGTATAGTTCACATTTGTCATTGTTTAGTTGTAGTAACAGGCATTATCTCAAAAAGTTACATTCTGCCCAAAGATCCTAAACATAGCTCAAAGAATCATAATGCACTTTCTTTGTAAAAATTCTCCATACTACCCAACTGCTGGGTTGGCGACACCACTACATTCCCTCTCCCTGTGGGGGACATGGTTGGTAAGTCCCTATTACTTTTCTGTTTCTGCCTAGTGTAGTGGTTTCAAAACTATTATGGTTGCGCATCCCATCAGTAAAAAGTTTTTGAGGTCATCCCACCAATGTACGTATATCCATTTCTAAATTACATATATGTAATACTGAAGTTCTAATATTTTTCTTCCTGCACCACAGTGAATTTTCTTGCATACCCCTTGGAATGCCTGCAATCTGCTTTGGAGACCACTGCCCGAGTAGAAGAGTCCCTTGGGGTCATGGACAGAGCTGACAGTGTGAGATAGTGGCCCAAGGATAGAATAAAGTAACCATTTCTTCTGTCAGCCTGTCCTATGGAATAAATGAAAGACAAATTGCTTATTGTCAGTGACCACCTTAAAATATTAAGATCTGTAAAGTTTACTAGAAAATTCACAGCATGAAATACTCTCATACTGTGGTAGAGTCTTATATCCACATTGTAGCTGGCATTGATAGTACTTCTGTTATTAGCTTCTGGGTGTTCAGCATATGACTTCTTTGGCTCTGATACGTGGAACCTACCAGTGTGCAGCCATGATCAGTGCTGCATGGGGTTTTAATTCCTGCTAATTCAGAGTTTAGCAAAATGAAGAAAGTGTAAAAATAAATTCCAGACAAGCACCTCTGCCTGTAGTATTCTACCTGTGTATTTCATCACAAACCTAGATTTTATGCTCCTAATACAAATTCCATCAACTACCTCAAAGAGCAACAACCATTTTTTCAGAACCATGGTTCTGTCTTAGTAGAGGTTATACTTGTAAATACATATATTTTCGACATTTTTTTTCTAAAAATTATTTTTTTATTCCAGGTTATCTTCACAGTGTATGGATGCTTATTTCAAAACTATTATTTTGTTAATTTTTAGAAAGAGCTTACTTTAACCATCTTTGTGTAATATATATGCATGTTAACCATAATTTAAGATGTTTTTTCACTGTCTGCCATTACCAATTATATGTAAAAATTGAAAGCATTAATAAGTTTGAGATGCTTAATGATTTCTGAGGGTGTATAGAATGTCACCTTTTTTAGAATCCCATCAGGGAATTTTGTATTACTATTTAACTATAGTTATCTATATAACGTAGCAGCAACTTAACCAGATTTTTACTTAGAATGATAGTGTTCCTTTTGTTTATGGATTTCTTACAATTTTGATAACAATATTCCATTATCAGAAATTATAACACTCATATCTTTATGAAATCTCTCAAAGGTTATTAATAAGTTCTTCCAGATTTACTGTGAGTGTCATTAGGTTGATCTTGATAAGCTTTAGGAAGAGCAATGCTGTGTGCAAGGCTGCATTTTGCTGCAAACAACTGTGCATTGCATCAAACTATTCCTTGTTATCAAACTGTTCACCACTATCACTGAATTAATTTCAAATGCTGGGTCTACAGCCAGCTCTGTGTATGAATTCTGTTAAGGATAAAGCCGGAGGTGTAAAAAATGAATCAGAAATGGTCTTAAGATTTTGTTACTTTTGCCAAATCCAGCAATAATGAAAATGAATTTCTTGTTGCTTGGTAAGTATTGGTGGTATTTAAAATGTGTTTCAACTATATACAAGGTAAAGACAAGAATACATAGGCTTAGTGGATAATGCTACAAGTGTCCTTGGGATGCTGGGGTTCCTACATGCTCTTCACTGTCTTGCCATATGCTGGACTACTTGCTTGAGTAATGCTTGCCACTGAATTACCATTTCCTTTCCAGACCTTCTTTTGGAATTGAGTTCTCATTTGTGTATTAGTTACTCAAAAATATCTTTATTATTTGACAAGATTCAAGGAACAAGAGAATATGCATACTTAAAAACAATTTTGTTGTTACAGAACAAAGTTACAAAAGATATAAAATGACAAACTAGTATGATTAACAGTAAAGATTTTCCTCTGTTATTCAAGCACTTCAGCTAGCTTGTGATGCTTGTAAGTTAGCTTTCAAGCCAAACAGAGGAGAGTGCTATAAAGAGTTTTCATGGGTACATTTTCCTGCAGAGAGAATGTTCAGTAAGACCATGGTCCCTGAGGCTGGGAAGTTCTTCCCTGCAGGATTTGTGTCTGCTCAAACCTCTCCCTCCCCTGAAGTATGTGACATAGAAAGCACAACTGACCATGTCCTTTTTCAGTACTCCTCAACTGTTGAATTGAAATGCTTCACAGTTGATTCCTCTTACTGGGTAGGAGTTTTTTCTTGGTGTCTTGTGCTTAAGAAGCCTTTGGTAACTACTTTGCTTCATTGTGCTACCTGTAAAGGTTGTATTCCTTCATCTGATCTACACTGCAGATAATCAATCTCCATTTGTGTGAAGATGAAAGCTCAAGGATATATCTGCAGTTCAGTTTTCTCCCACTTAGGATCTTCATCCAAGGAGAAGACTAACACCTGTGCTCACACTGACTTCTTTACTGATGTTGTACTGTTGTGACAGACTGCAACTGTTGTACAGCTTTAGGGCAGAGAATGGCTGTTGAGGATCAGCAGGCTAATAGCCTGCACACCATGGGGAAGAGGGGGTACTTTGCATCTTTGCAGTTCTGAATGGCTTTTTTGGCCAGGTGTGAGTTTAAGTCTTTGATGAATTCTCTGTCTTTGCTATCTTCTGCTGATCCCTGAGTGGACCTCACTGCATCAGTAATTGAGGCCATTGTGGCTTTGGGCATAGCACTACAGGTGTAGTAACTACAGCTGAAATAACATTTTTCTCAGTAGTTTTAGCTATCCATTAGTGGGGAGACTTCTGGATGCAGGGTGGTGGACTCCCTGGAAAGTTACAGGTCTATATGGAAGATCTCTCCTTTGATGGGAACTATCGCAGATAAAGGAGTGATGAGGGTGTCCTTCCTTTCAGGATTTACTGGATATCCCATGCTACCTTCCCCTTCTCTCGCTCCTTCTCCTCCCCTTCAGCTAGCTGAAAGAAACTTCACAAAATATTATTTATAATGTAGAAACTAAATTGTGGACAGTTAATTTCAAAGTTGAGTATTTTTTGAAAACTGTCTTATAAAAGATTTTTAGTAGCTTTATCATTAAGGTGTACCACTATGTTGTGAGTACTGTACTACACTCTGAAGACACTACATTTGAAGAAGAAGAATTAATGTTGTCTTCACAGACCCTCTCTGTGAAAGATCACAGAATCACCAAATCATTGAGGTTGGAAGGCATGTCTGACATCATCTAGTCCAATCAACTGCTCAGGCAGAGAAGGGTCACCTAGACAAGTTCTCTCACAATCATGTCCAGTCAGGTTTTGAAAATCTCCAAGGATCGAGACTTGGCAAACCTCTCTGGGCAATCTGTGCCAGTGTTTGATCACCCTCACGGTGAAATAGCTATTTCATTGGTTCAGATGAAATTTCCTGGGAAATTTGTGCCCATTGCCTGCCAAGGGGCACTTACTGTGAAAAAATTAGCTCACTCTTATCCATCCCCTCCAGTCAGGTATTTACAGACATTGACAAGGTCCAGCTGAGCCTGCTCTTCTCCACCCTGAGGAGTCCTGGTCTCTCTTATCCTTTTCTCATATGTAAGAGACTCCAGTCTCTAAACCATGTTTTTGGCCCTGCATTGGATTAGCTAGATCTGCTAGTACTCTTTCCCTTGAAAGTATGGATTTAATTAGACAAATAGCCTTCTCCTAATTGTGTAAGTCTACTTCTGATTTTCATTACCTTTAACCTTTACCTCATCCTCAAAGGAAATTTATTTAATCTCATGGTTTTTTCACTTTCTCCAACAATCCTGATTTTTCCAGACCTACCATTTATAGACGTAATGAATTCTTTCTTTCCATCCTGCCTTTCTTTTGCTGTCAGGTGGTGTTGTTTTCTTTTTCTTTTTTTTTTTTTTTTATGTATGCCTTTCAACACATGCTTGTTTAGCTAGTGGTTTCATTTTGTTCTTTCTTTTTAAGTTCAGTAAAAATGGCAAACAATGAACCATGGGCAGATTTCACAAACCAGTAAAAACATCAATAAAGTAAATAAAAATTTAGAAAAAACAATCCATATACTAGTCATGCCTATGTGTAATCATTAGTCAGAAGTGTTGTCGTTCATTAAATTAAAAATTTCTTCACAAAAATATTACCTGAACTCAGAACAATTATCTCGTTGCTCATTCCTTATTCATACTCCTGGTGATGAATTTGGACAGTCTTCAAGTAGCATTGCTTAACGAGAATGCTTAAGGCATGAGGAAGACATTCTGCCTAACCTCAATTAGTTTCACTCTATTTTTTTCTTGCTTGACTGGTATTATTATCACAGCTACAGGGAAAAAATGCCCGAAAACTTAATGACAAAGGTAATTAATGCTATAAATGTTGCAAATGTTAAGCCTTCATTGTTAAAAATTTTCTCTTGAGATTATTTATTTTCAAGACAGGAGTAGTGTAGTGGAAAAATATATTTACTGCCCAACATCCTCATCATAATTTCAAACCCAGAACATCTGAGTATCCTCAAAATTAAGAAAACTTCTGCTTCTTATCCACAACAATAAACCAAAAGTACTTCACAGGTATGTCATAAGACAAAAATTCTGCACAGATGCGTCTGTAAAGATGAAAATTGGTGATAATCTTGAAGTTCATTACATCTTCTAACAGTAATCCCTCCTGTTATGGTCTTTTCACTTCTGGTAATATGCAGATGCTAGAACATTTTAATTTTCTGCATATTTAACTTGAATGTTTGAAATTAAATAAATTTATATGCATGCTCTGTGAATAGTATAGTTGATTACACTATTCACAGGTATTCAGAAAATGGATATTTTTTTAATGTGCTTTCTTAATTATATTGTACTTTATTACTTTATTTTGTAATACATTAATAAAATTAGCTTTTGTTTATTCATTTCAGACACAGCACTGTTTTTTCCATCCTTCACTGGAAATTCTTATTTGGAACTACCTTCTCTGACATCTGTATTTGAGACCAGGACTGCATCTGGGCAGGAAGCAAGCAATCTGACAACTCTGCACTTGACAGTGAAAACAACCGCTCTGAATGGCACAATCCTTTACAGTGAGTACCAATGATACTTGAAGCTAAGTGTCGGTTTTAACTTCTTCAGGTCCTTACTAACTTTAGTGTACATCAGCTGGCATTTTCTATTCAACAGCAAAATGAGTCATTAAAATGCAGTAGAAGCCTTTTGGTATTCTAATGCATGATGCATTATAAAATTTGAACCATCGTTCTTTGTGTTCCTCTGGAAAGTTCTTTAATTTATGACTCATTGAGCAAAACATAACTTACAACTGAAAATGCTGCTTCCTGACAAGCAAGAACACAGTAAGCATATGTAATCCAGTAATAAGTGTTACAGCTCTAAAATATAAATGTTGAAGAGGTTTTGAACAATTTATTACACAGAAACAGCTTCTCAATAGTTGGGTTGAGACTCACTCTTTATTGTAATTGCAATCTTAGTTTCAAAGATTTTTCGATTTGCAGAAGTATCTTACGTTCTGCAAATTTGCCACATTTCAGCGTATTTACTGTGATTTCACACCTCAGAGGATTCTTTTGTGGTCCCCAGAGTGTACTTGCAGACTTGGACGTATAATTGTTAGTACCACAAAAGAATTTTACTTCTTGCCTGCATATTTCATTCCTGAGTAAATGGCATGAACTTCTGAGATAGTATGCTTTTCACTAGTAAGCAAGAAAAATAGGTTTCTCTGCCAGTTAAATATTTCTGTATATATTTTAGATTGTAATTTCTATCCAAATGGAAAACCTGGAAAGTGAGGTGATTTCTTCCAGAACCCAGGAAGAGCTAGAAAATATGTTTGTGCAATCTATCTAATAGATTTACTCCACAAAGGCAAAATCATTAGGATCATACTTTGTTCAGTGCAGCTTCCTAGGGTTTGTCTACACAAAGTCTTGTTGATTCAATATAAATCATTTTGATTTATTTTCATTATTTTTATATTAATCTGGAAGTAAAACATGATAATTCAGCTGCACTATGTAAATATTTATGACAGAGAAAAAAGTAGTATAAGCTTCACAGCATTATTTAATTATGCTTTTTATTATTATCTGTGTAACACTTTCTTTAGATGTAAAACCAAGCAGAGCCTAATTGAACATTTATGTTTACTGCTTTTCAAAATGCTATTTCAAATCCTTGTAGGTTATAGCTGGACTGTTGTTACAGCTGCCAAAGATACATGGCTGTAGAATTTGCTAAGAATCATGGATAAGTGGTGATGTGGCAGTTCTTTATCTTGTTAGTTATTTCAATATCAAGAGGAATTGTCCTTCAGGAAGAATTCATGAAAGGTCACTAGAAGTACTTTGAATATATTTGGTATTCAATGATTTTGTTTGCCTCATCACTACAAAGTAGTTGGCTTCCAGCCAAGGTTATAACTTGCTATCTACCCGTAAGGCCTAATGAGTAAGCATGCCTGTTAAAATAAATAAATAAACATTGAAGTTTCTCTGCTATTCTCAGGAGGAAGCGGTGCTTTCTGAAAACCTGGATAAGTGTACTGTACTCCTACAACCAGACCCAATTTTTTTTTTCTATCACTACTTGTGGGAAAAGGTTTTGACTTGAAAGTAGTAAATTTACAAAGCTGGAGGAGAGATTGACATTGTTGTAGCTTTGAAACAGAATTTGCAGTGCTGGATACTGTTTGGGTAGTTTACAACTCAACTTCTTGACAAATAGTCAATTTGCTCCTTTTTGCAAACATAAACTGGGCACAATTTTTAACTGAAAAATCAAATTCCAACTCTTTCTCTATGTATGCTTTCCCATAATTGCAAACAAATATAAGATGTTTCTCTGTTGCATTCTATACAGACATTACAAAACGATGAACAGTAAGTCCTCTCCTTTTTGTTTCCATTCACGTACACAAGGCAGTTACAACCTTTGCTTTAGTTAGTAGCAGGTGTTCCATACTTTTGTTCGCAATCATCATTTAAAATGAAAGTGCATTGAAGCACATTAAACTTGATAATATTTAAGGAGATGTCTCTGCTTTTTCTCTTTGGGTTTCTGCAATCATCAGGTGAGAGCTAGCCTGTACCTGGAATTCATGGGGTCCTTAGAGTAGTGTTAGGATTCAGAAAGTAGTGTTATCTTGAGCTTTCACAATGACATACATGGATGTGGACTGTGGAATTTCAGTTTTGCTGCTTGTAAATTTTCAAATTGTTTTGAGAAACCTAGAAATTGTCACTTTTTATATGTTAAGTTCTGACCAACAGATACAATAAGGCAGGTAATTGCATCTCTCTCATATTGTCTCACAAGTGTGGTTGAGTACTTCGGGTAGACAGTGGGAGACTCAAGTATATTGGGCAAGCATGCAGACTGACTTAGCATTGTGTGCGGAGTTTTGGTGCAGCTGAAATAATGCTGTGAAAAAGGGAGGGGGTGTGAATGCCTTGCTTGTGCACTGAGGGACAACATCACAGTGAGCAGAACTGATAGTTGTATTACGCTCCCTAATTTCATTCTCTGTATCCCAGTGAATCTGCTTCTTCCATTGTTGTTATAAAAAACCCCAAAATATTATCACTGATTTTAAAAATATAGCTCCCTTATGTCTAATTCAGATATATGAATACAAATGCTGGATAATTCTAGGGACATTTTGACACAATTGTATTTAATCTGTGCAAAATCCCACTGAATTAGGTGGAGGTTCTGCCAATTTAAATTATTGAAAATCATACCAGATGTACTTGAGATGCTACTGTCTCAAAATAAATTTGGTAGTCTTTCTCAGATAATGTTCTTGTAATTGAAAGTTTCTGGTTTTGAATATCAGAGAAAATATTAATGTTCCTAAATTGCATTTAATCAGAGAAAATTTACATACACGTGTATGAGTACACAAAATCTTTCAGTACTAGAAGGAAAAACTAATGCTTTATTCTCCTACCAAACATGAAATTTAAAAGCTAGTAGTCCACCATGAAACTTAGAGCCAATCATACATTGCAGAAAATCTCAAAAGGAATACTGACAGTGAGAAAAATAGATTTTTAAACTGCTAAGCAGTTCTGTGGCTTTTCAGTCTTCTGTCTCTGCAGGAGTAGCAGGTGTACACTTGAACTTGTATGCAGGCACCAAACTCTTCTGTATCTCTGTCAGATAAACATAATATCCTTCATGACTCCATATGCTTCCTCTGTTCTTCCTTCATCCCTGTATTTAGCTCCTTGCTCTGTCACGTCTTCCCTTCTAACAACTTCAACAGAAAACCTCCTGTTGTCAGCTGTGCTTCTTTTAATATTAGTACACCTCCTGCTTTTGCTGCTGCTTTTTTGAAGCTGCGCTACCATCAAACAGCTGAGAAAGGAACTGTCAGCAGAAAGTCGTCTTGAGGCTTGTACACTCACTAGGTACAAGAACTACAGAATTATAAAAAAGGGTTAATGTTCATGATATTTTCATATTCTGTTAATATACTGATGTTTAGCAATAGCTCCATAATTAAGGTTGCATTGAGTTTCACACATTCATAAAGAAAAATCCTCTTTGTCAAAAACAGTGTTAAAAATAGGAAGAAAATCACAGTGATCTTCTTGGTTCAGGTGTGTTTTACTAAAAAATGATTACACGTTTTGAATTTTTTTTAAATTAGTCCACTTTCGTATCATTCATTTTTTACCTGATTTTACCAGGTGGTGTTGAGGTTACTCTTATTTCTCTGGCAGAAAATTAGCAAATATTTAATTACAATAAGAAATCTCAGACAAGATCATTTTGATATACAAATTGGTTTTAATCAAGAAGTATATGTAAGAAGAATATTTAAGTCAAAATCTTAAGGAAACTGTGAAAATACTAAAACTTGGATCTACCTTTACCTACTATACCAACCAGTGAGGATTAAGAAAAGATGTGTTTCTTCTCCATTTTTTCACAATCATGTGTCTTAAAATAAAAATAAGTGAACACTTAAAAGTACAGATGCATTCTTGTAATACCATTTAGCAGTTAATGTAAATGTAAATACATATATATATAAGAAAAAATAAAAAATATATATAAGAAAAAAGCCTACTTATGGACTAATACGTACTCCAAATATGAGAATCAGTAACTGTGCTGGGCATGTTCCTTTACTAAATTACACCATGTTGTTGTCGAAACACGCTACCATTTAATATCTTTATTACCAAGGATTTTATCAATGGTTGGCTAAAAGTAACAAATATTAAGGACAAACTATTGTTTGTAGAGGCTACCAAAAAATAGATTTTCTGTTATAAACATGTGGAATGAGAGAGAATATAAGTGATTTATAGAAAGTTACTATATATGTAAAAAGCAAAGAAACTCATCCAAGAACTGGTTTCTGCAACACTTTTAGTAGATATTAAACCATAGTCTGTTTTAATGCAAAACAAAAAATGTACTTACCTTCTTAATAACAATGTTTACCCTAATTATTTTCATTATGTATATAAAAGCATACAAATGGTAAGAGCTGATGGACTAAAAATGTCTGCACTTTTTTTAAGTTACCTTATCTTTACATTCCTGGCAGAATGTGAGAAGATTTCTTTTTAGATATGTTTAAAAAGGTTTGAAAATACACACAATTATTACATTTGTGCCAATAAAGATCAGCCATCATTTAAGAAATATTTCTTTGTTGAATACAGTATGCATTCTTAAACTTTTTTCTTCTATTCCTTATTGATTTTAGTTGTTTGCATGATTTAATTTCATCAACACATCAAAGCAAATTGTGATATTTAGCCACAAAGCAAAATAAATTGCAAGTATTCATAAAAAACTGATACAGTTATAAAGTTTTACTTAATCATTTTCACTTTTAACAGTCAGCATAATGCTGTTCACAATACCTTCAAGGAGAGATTTAACTTCTACTTTATATGGTATTCTATAACTTCTGTCAATTGCATTTCAGATATCACAGCCCATGTTTATAGCATTCCTTAAGGACACCAGCTTCTTTTTCATAAGTTGTGCTCAAAAATATTTTCCTGTGCTCTCAAAAGTTCTCTTGCCCAGATCTACCCATATCCTACTTACCCTTCTAAAACTAAAGATGGGCCTTTCAGGCAATTCAGTCATAGTCTGTTTGTCTGTTACTTCAGCTGGCTTTCTCAAGCAGACCATTTCACTGTATCCTTCCTCTGTGTCAAAATATATTTTTTGCCTAATATAGTTTCATACCATAGCTTAATGGGAATTTAAATCTGTCTTTACCAGATAGGCAACCATTTGAATCCAGTGGCCACTTACCAGCCATCATTCTGATGTACAAAAATAACCTTTCAGCTTGCAGTTTCCTATGAAAGCATGATCCTCTCACATAATCTCTACTAAGGTTAAGATAATTTACCCCTAATATAAAACAAGATCTTTTACTCAGATGGTTCCCCGTCTCTCTCTGTTCCCAGAACTTCTCTATTTTGCATAAGGCTCAGGCTTTTCCTTATATACACTGGGCAGCACATGCTCTTTTACATCACCAGAACAAAATTCTTTAGAGGGACACTCTTCATCCTCATGTTCACTGTAGAAAGATTTAAAGGACTGTCCTTTCACAGGCTCTCATGACACCTAGCAGATAATATGAAGTCAGTCATATTATTAGTCACCTGAAGTTATGACTTAACATGCACTCCCTAGACTAAAGTTGAAGCAGTAACGCTTGCTGAGGTTTCAAGGTGTAATGCTACCTTCAGGGGAGCTGTCCCAAATACTTTATTTTACTGGTAATAATGAGGACCTTCCTCCAAGTTTTCACTAGTGAACGACGTGAATGGACAGAGTCACTAGGAGAAAAGAAATGTTGTTCATCTCTAACTTTGCTTCTTCAAGACATGTTGTTAGTATATACATTCACAACCTTCCCTACTTCAATCTCTCTGAATTTAGTGTAACTTAAAGATTTACTTATTGACAGAAACTGGAAATGCCTGGAACAGCATGTGTGGGGAGGGGAGAAGAAGATAAGGAAACAAATTATACAAGATGTGCATATATCAGTTTCGTCATTTAACCCTAGACATCAACTAAGCACCACACAGTCCCTCCCTCACTCCCGCCCCCCTTCCCCATCAGGACTGGGGAGAGAAACGGAAGGGTGAAAGTGAGAAAACTAATGGGTTGAGATAAAGACAGTTGGATAGGTAAAGAAAAATCCAAAATATGTCTAAGCATAAAAGATTTTCAGTAGGTCATCAGGATTTGTAACAGACAGAAGAAACCCTGTGCTGACTAGAAAGCTACTTTCAAAGGTGGGTGTTTATGTTGTGAACTGCTTCTACAATGAACTATACAAAAGAAAATTATCAGGAAGTTGCAAGAACCTGTTGTCTCTTTTTCAGATAAAATATATTATTCCTTTCTTTCTTTTTTGTCCTCCAAATTAAAGTTGACCATTTTGTCTTTAGAAATTAGCATGTTTTCCAGCAAGGAGCTGTCCCAAGTACACCTACCTTTCTATATCTTTCTGAATAAAAATGTTAATGGATGTTCTGAGATGTGGCCACCTCCAGCACTTCCAGGTCTGGCACTCCCTCCTGCCCAGCTGCTGAAACACAGCCCAGAGACTTGGCGGTCTCCATCCAGGCTGATGGACATGGCTGCTGCTTTCCCACTTGCAGGATGAACCCTGCCAAGTTACGCCTGTATCCCAGAGACACGCAGACGTGTGCACACATGCAGGCACACACAGAATATGGCACGGCTGACTGACCACACTGCCACAGGCCTAGAGGACTCCCATAAAACACGGCTGTAGAAAGCTAAGTTCTCTCCTTCTCTCTGGCTGGTAAAGATGGACGTTCACTAGAGAAGGCACACATACGATACTTGCTGGATTCACAACCACATTTACATTCATAGATCCCCCGCCTACCAGCATCCCCCCCCCCCCCCCCCCCCCCCCGTGTCCGTGCAATACACCTGCATAGATCCTAGGCCTTCTTACCCACCCCACAGGGCTGCTCGCTGGCTCTTGGACAGATGCATGCAGTCACACACCTGTCCCCCTGGTACTTCATACTTGGGGTCCCTCAGATATCATCATAGACACTATCTGATACCCATGCCTTGATGTGGGGCCTCCTACTCACAGGTAGTAATACATCTTGATGTTTGCTAGTGAATACACTCACCTGCACTCAAAAGATAGCATGAGGCACACAAGCTGGGACCCACGGTCCTACAGCAGCCACTGTCTCTGAGTTCCTTGCTCACTTCCCTCACACTGGTCTCTCCCAGTGGCTGGCAGCTGAGACTCTCACTCACACCAGTAGGTGGTACTGAGACCCTCATTGACTGCAGTTGCTGACCCAGGGATGCCTACACCCTTGGTCTGACTCCACCAGCTGACCCCAGATCCACTCAGGCCTCTTTTATCTATTATTGGCACCTAGTCGTTGCAGACCCTCACAGACACACCTCACACAAACACACTTATCCTGGTCTCTGCCAGTAGCTGAATTTTGGGACACACATTATTACCCCAGTGGTTGGTGGCAGAGACACCCCCCCATCTGCTCTAGTCCCTGGCACTGAGACTCCCGCTGGTCCCACTAGCTGACACCACAAGCCAGGGTGGCTACACTCTCAGTCTGACTCCAGTAGATGGCACTAAACCCACTCACACTGGTACCCCTAGTAGCTGGCACTTATTCCTTGCAGCATGCTATCATGTGGGACAGAGAGTGAGATTATAGAGATAGACTTAAGATTTAACAAGAAGACAGGACAAACTGCAGTAATCAAGCACAGGGCTCAGTCAGACAAGATGACCAAGTGCTTTACACGCAACCCTCCCCTTTCATACACCTTCGGGTCTGTTTCTCCTTTGTTCCTCCCCAGTTCCCTGTTTGTACACGTTACCCCATTGGGTTGCATAGTTTCACCAACACAACCCTCCCTCAGTATTCCAGACCTCCAGGTTTGCATCCTTCTCAGTTGTAAAATCTATGTTGGCACTTTTTGAAACAATGCCTGAAGTTTCTTAATAGTCCATTCATCAGCGTGACTGACAAGATTGGGTTTTTGTTATTGTTCCTGTTACTGGTTTTTGTCACTATGTGTTTTATTTATTGCCTTTCCCTTTTCTTTATCATTGTATTTCTATGGGGTTGTCCATCAAATAATCTTCCTGAAATAAGCATTCCCCTACATGCACTTAGTGCAACTGACCAGGTTTGGTTTTTATTACTGTCTCCATTTTTTTGGTCAGATTTGTGCCTCTGAATGTTTTGGTATCCCCCTATTTCCTTATCATCCTATTTGGCAAGGTTGTTGATCAGATAACCTTAAGGAAGCAAATGCTCTTTCCTATCATATACCCTCATAAAAAAATTATTTGTATAGTGCATGTATTGTGTGGTTTTTATCAACTCAGCTACAGACAACGAATAGGAGATGCACTCCAGACAAGTTGGAGAATCGGACACAGCTATGATTCTGGAACTTAAGGTGCCAGGTTGCCAAACATCATGATTCTGGAAGTTAAGAATATCATAGTAATCTTGTGCTCAAATACTGATGGAGAAATATATGTAGTAAATACAATTTCATGAGCTAGCTATTACATCTTCCTTACTTCAGTTAAATATAGTAAAATATAGTGCAAAAAAAACCCCCCAAATTATCACTTTAACAGTTTGTCTTAAAGGGGAATAAAAATTCTAAGCGGCAAATGTGTCTTACCTTCTGTGAGAAGTAAATACAGTTAAATTCAAAGTGCAAATTCATAAAAAAATACCTGCCCAAAATGATTTTTAGTAGGTGAACCATGTGCGGTCCATCATTGAAACAGAAATATTATGCGTTCATATTTGCAATATACCATTTAGTGGAAGTGAACAAAGATTGAAAGATTTTTTTTAAATGTGATTTGGGTTTTTATCATCACCTTTGTCACCTTAATGACACTGTGGGATATAGATAAAAGTTCACCTTCAAATAGTGTAAAGATCTCTGTAGAGTTTATGCAAATATAGTGGTATAAAAGTAATTCTTTTTTTCTTTTTCTTTGACGTAGCATCACCAGTTGATACAGTTTAATTTTATGCTCACAGTCACTCAGGCAGAGTCCTCTATATGGATGCTCCTCAATGTCACATAGGCATTATTCCACACAGTAGTGTGGAATATTTTTGAAAGGTCCTACACTTTCAGAGGTGTGACTGTCTCCATTTTTGTTTTCAAAGCTAGTGAAAAGAATTTTGGAGAACAATTTCTTCACCTCTATCTTGTGGATGGAAGACCAACAGTTCGGTTCAGCTGTGGAAACTCTCAGAACATTCTGACTGTATCCATCAATCAATCCATTAGCAAGGGTATACTCATCCCTATCACAATAAGGTAAGTACTTACCATCACGTTACACTAAAGAGTTTTATTTGTATATATTGAGCAATAAAGTGTGACTTCACCTTTTTTTACAATAAAAAGACAAGTCATATTAGAAAGCGAAATTGTACACATAATTGGAAAGATTTTCATAACGTTTCCTCTTTGAAAATATATTTTAGTTCACACAGATTAGTCAATCCTTTAAAGAACTTATGATTTGTTCAAACTCCAGACACTTTTACAGATACAGATGAAGTCAGTCTGAAAACTGAAACAACTTAAAAGTAACATTGGAGGTTACACATGGGCAGCTCATAATTTATGCTTAATTTACACATTGAATAAATTAGATTTGTCATCAGCATTCTAATGCTAAATATAAGACTAGTTTATTGTTTAAGATGCAAATTGAAAAATGGGCATGCTGACAACATCTCTCAATGCAGTAAGCTGTCATATCTACACATGCAATTGTACTGTCAGCAGTACATAATGGTGGCTGACCAGCACTATCATTTTTTATCATCTAGTGCACAGAATGGTTAACTTATAATTTTGGAAAATGTATTGGTATCATGCCTTGGATACACTTTTCCACTAATTGAATTTCATATGCACAAGTTAGAAAAAGAAAAAGATTAAATTACATAAATATTGTGTTATATATACATTAGTAGCAGTAAAATAATAGTTTACTTTTAAAATATTTTAGAAATAATTTTGACACCCATATAAAATTTCAAGTTACTGTGATTAAAGTATTATTTATTACATAGTTGAGGTATCAGAGCTAATTGCTTCATCTGAACTGTAAACATTTGTGATGTGAGGGAACTTATTCCAAAACTTTTATATTAAAGGTAGTTTTAACTATGACCTTTTTCGGTGTTAGAGGATGATATATGAAGGAGACTGCAAAAATTTCCCTGAAACATGTATATCAGAATTCCCAAACTTACCTTCTTACTACCCAAAGAGGAAAATAAAAGCATCTTCTGGAGTTTTGCATTTACCTTCTGGACTATTTCTGTATGATATAAATGTTGTAAAATTCTAAAATGCTGCTCATGCCAGGAGATTTGACGACCTCAGTATACAAAGTAGATTGGTTTGGGGAGAAGTAAGTGTTTAGGGGTTTTTTTTTTGGTTAGATTTTCTGCTCACCCCACAAAATTTACTATATTCTTCTAGAAATAAACTTCCTAGAATAAAAATGTAAAACTTCTTTTTAATATATGGAAGGGAGAAAGGATCTACCATTTAAGAACTCTTTCATTTCCATTTTATATTTCTCCTCAGCCACAGGTCTGTACATTACTCTTAAGTTCTATTTAAAACAGGTTTTTTTCCTTTTATTCTATGTTAGTATTAATGCCTAGTATTAATGAAGCAAAATCACATAGAATACATTCAAATCTAATTACTTGTTAGCTGACACTGTATTAATCTATTTCAGGATTTTTGTACAAATTGTAAATATATATAAAATTTAGAAAGAAAATTCCATCCCTTCCTCTCCCTGTGAGCCAGCATATAAAGAATTGTTTTTCTTAGAACACACTTGATAGAAGTGTACAGCTCAATGCTAACAAATTCTGTTTGTTTTGTACTCTCAGAGACCAGTCTTGCGTGAGACATTGGTCACCTAATTGCCCGCACTGTATTAGCTGTGGTAGCATTGTCTCTGCTTCATAAGATTAAAACATTAAAATGCTGTACAGATTTCAAAGTCTCATAATATCTTAGCAACAAGTGCAGATAAATGGGATTGAAAAGATTGATTTTAGTCATAAAGATCAAGTTCACACTGAAAAAAAAATTATTCCCCTCTTTTTTGCCTTAAAATTAACACCTGTATATTTATGGCTTCAGTCTCCATGTTGTTACACTAAAAAATAATGTCAGTTCACTTTATGCAGTACTTTTGTTTACTGGAATTTATACTGCTATTATTAAAACAGTGGCATACTAAAGAACTTGCAAGGTGTGGTTGTAGACTGTGACTGGTGGGGATTTACATGCATCTGAGTTTACGGTCTTGGCCATCAAAATGACTACTGATTATTCTTGTGAGTCCCTCTAAAATGTAGAGAGAGCAGTATATCCTTCACCAAGCAGCAATAAAATTGTAATCCTTCAGCAATCATCCTTAACCTCTGCCAAAGAGAAAAGCAAACTTGACAAGGCATTTGTGCCCCCCCAGGATCTTGTATCATAGGCTATAAAATATGAATCCATGACAAAACTGTTGATTTATGTTCTCTCAGGGGCTGCTGAAGATAGATAACTCTATCTGTATGTTTCACCTGAAAAATTAATGAGGTTTTTCCCCTGTAATGCCAAAAAAAAAAAACCAAACAACAAAGACTGGAATAAATAACTATTTTTGTTACTGTTTGAAAATGCTCCAATTGGGAGACAATATTTCTGTAAAATTTGACTTTTAATAAGGCCATAAGATCGTATTTGACAGATATTTGAGTCCTGGATGAAACTATGGCTCCAGCGGATAAATGCCATAATTAACATGACCAATGACATCTTAAGCATTTTCTTTCTAAATCTGTCACATACAGGAAGCTAAGATACCCCCATAATTTACGGCAATTACTTTTTCTTAACTATATGATTAGTTTTGTTAGATATAGCCATTTCTTTCAAAGCTGATGAAGATTAAATGAGTTTTAAATGTTCAGTCGTTGTCTTTATGGTCCTTATGAAACTACAGCTTTATAGAAAAAAAAAAAAAACCAAACACTAATAAAACTGTGATTGCTGAATTTTTTTCCTTGCCTAAATATCTAGGAATACAGAAACATTTGACGAATTAGAAACATCTGGGCAGGTCTTCATAAAAATCAGTGGCTTTGTATCTGAACAGGTATATAGTGTAGTCCATATTTGTGATGTGTGGAATACATTTTGCTGTCTTCAAATCCTTCTAAACTTCGTATTTCCGATAGTGGGTTCCAACATAATCAATTACCTGATGAGTGAGAAATGGAAAGATGTTTTGATAGATTACGTGAGCCAATTTGATGCAATATAGCTATCATCTTAACACACCTCCCTTTTCCAAAATTCTTTGAAGGTTAACTGTGAAAACAGTCTGGGTGAGATTTAAGAATTACTATTCTATCATATTAATTTATAAATTGATAAAGAAAACACATTCAGAAGGGGGTTGAAATGGAATACCTTACATACTGTATATTTTAATTTTGAATTTTATATCAACACATAATAAATTATACCCATGCAGCTGTTATGTAGCATAAAACTGGAAATGTTGTAGAACATTAAGTAGATTTAATAAATTTTGAATTTTATTTGGAATTATTTTTAGAAGGACTGCATGTGCAGCTATACATTTTTGTGTTTACTGCATGACCTATAGAAATTGCAAATCATGATAACTCAGCATAAGACTTAGTGGGACATTGGCTTTCTCTGAGATGATTCTCTACTGAAATTTCCTGCAGCTGATGATGGTTTATCAGGCCTTGTAGAACAAGTAGTGGACTCAGTTCACTTCATAATGTATATCTCTTTCACAAAACCATCATCACATTTGCCACTGTAAGGGAGGAAGGTTTTGCAACATATGCCTATATAATGTTCATTCTCTGAAAACCTTCATTCCAGTTCCATCAATTCAGCTGTTGCAGCTTTTTACGTAGGTAAATCACTACATCTGTTATTGAGCCCCAAAAAGAGACCCATAATACATGTATTACATCAAACTAATGCATATAAATTCTTGTATAGGCCATTAAAATTGACCATTTGATGGAACATTATAACCAACCACTTAAATCATCCTATGTGGCCTGCTACCTGAAATAACTCAAATAAGATAATGGATTTTTATAAAGAATACAGAAAAAAAATACTTTTTGGATTCATTTCAATTTCAGATTCTGTCTTTGAACAGAACATTTAATGTGTTTAGAAACGTGTCACTCTGAAACAATTTTTTTGCTTTCATTCAGCAACAGTATTCGGTATTTCATCACGGACCTGTCAAAGCCAACAAACCAACTGCTATGGTTATTCAAGTTCATTAGCTACTGACTAATGCAGTTTTTTATGCAATTATCCTCAACACAGATAATTCACTGAGTGTTTTATGGCAGCTGTGTTGAGTGGAGGGCAGAAGTGCCATGTGCTTTGGCCAAGATTTTTTTTTCTTGTCCTTTGAACAATGTAATTTTTAAGAATGCAATTATGATTTTATTTTTATTTTTTATAATTTCTAGCTGGGTACATTTATTCTCATATAAAACTGAGTTTCCATTATTAACTGAGTTTGGATGGTTTATTCCAAAGTGGCTCACCACAGAGCAGTTCATAGTGTATGAATACTTTCAACTTACCATTCATAGCATGTCATTCCACTTTTATCTGAGACAGAAGAGCTATATCACTATGGAAGTGACATCTGCTGTGTTTTCTTATTTGCAAATTAGGGAGCTGCAGTAAATGTCATTTAGGTACCTGCAAGGATGTCTAGTCTAAGGTTAAAACAACTGATGGAAAACTATACATTAAAGAAGGTTTAATCACTTTTGTTGCTAGGTGAGAGTTTTCTTTTGTTTCTTTCAAGTGTATTTATATCAATATAAATTTTTGAATGTGAACTGTAATAACAGTTCAGTAATAATGAGTAGCATAGTATAGCAGTGTGTCAGCTGCCTTTCCTGAAGTGGCAGGCATACAGACCTCTTCTCGCAGTTGTGGTGAACACCCTCCATCATACTAAACTGGACGCTGGGTCACAGATGGAATGCTGTGACCTACCTGAAACCACAGAGGCAATGAAGAAAGGCAAAGTATATTTACTATGTTTCAGAGATGATGATCTTAAAAAAATATGATACTGTTTGTTACAGTCGCCCAGGAGTTGACAAGCAAGAGAGTAAGGGGGAGAGTAATGGCTACTGGACCCGCCTTCCCTGCCCAACACCCAGAACATGATGTACTATGGAATGAAATAATTCCTTGGTCAGTTTGGATTAGCTATAGTATCAAAAGCAGAGAAAGACCTTGAATTCAGTACAGGCCATCCCCAGCACTAGCTGAGGCCTTATCAGGATTTTCTCTTAGTGTCCAGAAACATAGCTCCTTAGCAACCTCCTAGTAACCACAGTACAGGGAAGTAACCCTTTCCCGACCAAACCCAGCACATTCTGTTATTTAAGAAAAATTCTAATAAGTCATATGCACTCCATCTGTATAATTATGGGGATTGATGGCAAAAATTAAAAATTGATATGGTACTCAAGACTATTATTGCTCACTAGGCCTTTTGCCATTCTTCTTAAAGCTGGCAACTTGTCTTTAGGTTACCTACCTCCATTGAAATATAGAGATCAGTGTGTAAATTATGAATACTTTAAAAAGATAAAGAATGGTCTTGTGAAACAAAATATATTTCTTTTTCACCATCTTTTTCTCCATTGGTAACCCCTTCTTTCTGTTGCAAGTACTGCAACTTCAAATTTACTTGAAAATTCATGTTTCTGATGTTGTGAGCTTTAATGATAAAAGGAATACTTTTAATGAATGTCTTAGTACCATGAAAAATAATAGTGCAAACAGTGACAAAGTTATCTGAATTTTAAGAAAATTGCTCTTTCTTAAGTCATGTTAGTATCGTGCAGCTTCCCCGCTCCTGTTGAACATGGATTTTCTTGGTAATTTTATGTAATCAAATTTTATGTCAAATCTGGCATTCTGTTAATTAAATTCTATCTAGGGGCAAATGCTGACTTTTAACTCAAAAAAAATGCTCTGAACTTGAGCTTGAAATTGACATAGTAAATTCTTGTCTGCCCTTCAGTGTCCTGAAAAAAAAAAGAAGGCATAATTTAACATCTATTCCTCAAGGTATCATTCACCAGAATTTAAACTTTTTACTTGATAGAGTAAGAGATGTTGCAGATTATTGTATTCCCTGTAAGACACAAGGATAGCTCTTATTTTTATCTATATTATTATCTGGTTTAAGAATCATAGAATCTATGGTTTTATATTGTTATCTGTTTTAAGAATGTAACATACTTCATTTGTATTACCAATTCTGGTAGGGTATGTTTATATTTATAAGCATGTTCAGCTTAGCATAATAAAGCAAAATCAGGTAACACACAAAACTCACAGTAACCTTCACAGTGCTTTACTTTGGATTGCTTTTATTTTTGTTGGATGAACTGAGTCATTCTAAAATTAGAGAAGACTGGTAAATCCTGTCTCAATTGGAGACTTTTTGTATAACAACATATCATTTGAAAATCAGCACAAGAAATAAATTCTACCAATCTGTGGGTTTGTTTGCATAAGGATAGTAACCTAAGAACAGATTTATTTATAATATACATATATACATACTATATGTGAAGAAAGACTGTTGTGAGCCACTTTCTTCAAGCCTGTGACAACTGGTGACCTTTGTCTTCAATAAACTTGTTCTACTTGCTAGACAAAGTTTATATTGAAAATAGAGATATTTTTCTTTCTCATTTTGCAATGTTATTTTGTTTGTCTGCCAGCATAACTGTCTCATAACTACGTAAAAGTCATTCACCACAAGGACTTGAAGATTTAACTTTTCACTAATGTACAAGAAATACAAATAAATGTTTTATGATGTTGAGCAAAAAAATAGATACTTCTGAAGCCGCTCTGTCTTGTCAGTTGTTGCGTTGTTATGAGTCAAGCTTTATATTTGTATACTGACTGTTCCAGTGACAGTGCCCGTATAAACTAGTGATTGATAGAATGGAAGAGGTTTTAAACTTTCTAGTGGCTATGGTGCATTCCTGGTTAATAACTGGTTTTGCATTTCCACTATTCTCCATCTCTAAAGTAGAGGACCATACTTGAAAATAATGATGAAGGTTGATATTCTCAGATTTACCTAATATTTTTATTTCCTTTTTTTTTTTCCTAAGCTAATTCAAACATTTCAGAAATACCTCTTATAATCATTGCTGCCAATTATTGATTGCAAAGAAAAAACAAGTGGTTCAAGACAGCATATTTTCTTTGCATTTTCCTAGTAGAATTGAAATGTAAGAAGGAATAGGACTAATAAGGGATGCTTACAAACCTTGTCATATCAATATTCACAAGTTTAAAGTTCAGTTGCATAATGGCCATTTTAATCTCTAATGTATGTTCAGTATTTCATCGTTATGCATATTACGAATATGTTTCTATATGTAAATAGATTGTTAGTCTTTCATGCTATAACTTTCACAAAGCATGACTAAATTTGTATAATTCAGAACATTTTTACACCTTCCTGTTTTGCAGCCCCTCTTATCAAAAGGGACATAAACAATAGCTAGTGTAATTTTCAGAATCAAGAATAACCAGAAAATCTCATTTTCCAAAGAAATGTCTAGGATTAATGGTCATATTAAAGAAACAGTTTCAATACACTCTTGATAATTACAATAGTTTTTATTACTTTCTAAGTGACTGATGTTGTTAATAGCATTTATTACTTTATGTGATTTTACTGAGGCGCTATGTCACAATTTGCTGGGTCTTCTAAAGAAAATGAGCTGCACATTTACCAGTTTATAAAATATAATGAATGCAAATTTCATTACCTTTTATTTTTAGGTTTGGTTTTGTGTTATAATTTTGGAAGACCCTCTGTATTTCTGCAAGGAATATATACAAAATTAAAATTCTAATAGTCTGTATAGCCCAATTCCTGTTTTCTGGATACATCTGCTTTGAAAATTACATCATTTGCCTTTCAGCAATGTTACTGCTAAAGCATTTATAGGTGCTCTTGTTATTTTATCATGGAAATTCTATACTGCATTTAACCTAAATTTCCAGAATTTTGCTAAGATCTTTAGAACTCTCCTTTCATTTATTAAAGGAGACACTGCTTCAGTGGTGCATTTGGATCCTTTCAAGTGTGCCAAAGTCCTTTTCTATCTGTGCTGCATAAAGCACTGTATTCCAAGTACTGTTGATGTGATTGCTTACTCACTGCAGTTTCTCTAGATAGATAGTTTCTGCTCCATCATCTCATGTGATTCACTTTTTCATCCTCTTGTGGCTGGGTGAGCCCACGTGAAACTGATAGTAAAGATTTCAAAATACTTGGCTGATCCGTCTGTTTCAAGGAAGAAGCAGGATGCAGAGCCCTTCGCATCTGCTTGGAAGGGAGAACAGTTCTTTCATATACATGATAATATGAAGGGATTTCAGTATTACTGAAGACACACTAGGTATTCTACATAAAACAATGCAGGTATCTGTGACTTGAAGGGAAAAGGAGTCACTGGATTACAGAGGGAATAATAAACTATTAAAATTCAAGATAATCTGGTATATTGAATTTGTTTGAATATTTATTTATTTATTTCTCCAGTATATAGAATTCTATAAAATTCATTAGCTCATTATCTGGTCACCCAGTGGTTCACACAGAGGAATTTACAGACAAATATTTAATTTCTTTTAGTTTGGCACAGCGCATGGAACTATAGCAATAGAGTATATTGTCAATGTATATGAAATTTCCCAGTTGTCTTCTTCCTAAGAAATGAGATGATAGTAAATGTCTACACTGTTGTATTTGTGAGTTCTGAAGAGCTAAATAAAAAAAAAAAAAAAAAAATCAGTGAAGGCAAAGCAATTTTTATTTTTTTAATTCTCTTCCCCAAGCATGTTGTTGCTTAAGTGGAAGATCAATACAGAAATAAAATTGGTTCAGTGTGCTTGTAACAGTTTGCAATTGTCTACAGGTTTGCTTTAGCTGAAAGCAATAGGAAGTTCTATTTGCTCTGCAGATACTGAGAATCAGTAAAAATTTAAAAAAACAGTAGGCAGCTAACCTTTGCATGAGTGTCCAAAAAAGGACTGGTGGAAGGAAAGGTAAGAAAATGTATCTCCCAACAAGCCAGTTTGGCTGTCCTTGATACATATCATGAGCACAAATAATTGTAGAGTAGTCAAGGGCAGGTCTCCACAAACAACAAAACAGGCAGTGAAGTCTCGCAGTCCACACTGCTGCAGGAGTAGCTGAATTTCCTCCTCTGTGACAAGGAGAAGGGAACAGTTCTTAGCCGAGGCTATCAGGTCCTAGTTCAGCAGCAAACTTCTTACATGGTTTTAAAAAGTTTGGTTAATCTTAGCTTGTTACTTAGTCTGTAGAGCTCTAAGTGGGAGTAGCCCTTACTTATCTCAGAAAGTGGTTCAAAAGATTAAATGTTCTGGGGCAAACTTAAGTATTTAAACAAATTTTTAAAAATGTGTCATTGAGATCCTGGTTCATGACCTGTATTTTGAATTATGCTCACTCCAGCTCTGTGACCAAAAATCATCACAGGACCTCAAGTACACTAACTTGAGATTTATGTTTCATATAGTTCATTGGAAATCATTTATTCATGAGGAATGGGGGAAGGAAGAAACAGTGATGGTTATTCTGTGTTTTGTTTGTATGTTTTTTAATTTCCATAACCTTATTTTTTCTAACTTCTTGCTTTCTAAATAAATTTCAGGCAGGTATTTAATATATAATTTTCATGTATGCAGAGAAGAAGGAAGAAAACAGGACATCAGATAGCTGATTTTTTTCAACACTAGCCAGTTAGGTCTAGTATTACATACTGGCAGTAAGAAAATTTGGTGCTGTAAATTGAATCACTTGATTAAAGAGAGGATTGAGTAAAATTTACACATACATTTGTTAAACAGTCCTGCTTAGTAGTCAGGTTAGAGGGAGAGCTATGTGAGCTGCATCTTTCTGAAAGGCTGAAAGAAACTTAAGGGACACAACCAAGGAAGGAAGGTATTTATCTCCCTTTGTCTGAATCACAGCAATTATGTGACGAATTTATAGTATGAAATGTAGTTAATTTAAGTGAGAAATTCCACCACCTTGACTGTCCTTATTATCATTTACTTGTTCTTTGAAGTACCCATTGACATAGCTTTTTATTAGACCATAAACTCTCCATGAAACTTCTCTTCTTGCTCACTGTTTTGTGTTGCTTACTTTCTGTCCTCCTCACCTTAACTGTGTTGATGATGTAGTTACTATGATGATGTAGTTCTATGTAGTTACTACTACTTGCTGCTGTTGCATCTGTGATCACCTTCACCCAGTCATGTTTTGTCATTTTGTGACCATTACATGATTTTGTCATTGACATGGGTAGAATTAAATAAAAATGGACTTCACTGGAGGCTGATTGCAGATGGAAATTTAAGCTGTAAGGAAATGTAGCAGAAACTAGAGGGCAGACACCTTTACCAGAATTAGGTTAGGTACAGATTTGTACAAGTATTACATTATGCAGATCAAAACCGATAAAGATATTTTAAAATAGCTAAGACTAGTTTTCAAAGGTATTGCTGTTGTACTGGTACTGACAGTTAGTTCTAGAATTAGATGCATACTTAGGTTATCAACTAATAACTTTACTTCCACATGTCAGGAGCTTAATCTTTTAGCAAAGTGCATGCAAAGATTCTAGAAAGAAGGTTTACTGGGTGCAAGTGCCCAGACACTGACAGTAGCCAAGGCTGCAGGGTGGCCTCTGTTCGCGGCTGAGCCTCGCAGCTAAGGTGCTTATGCCTCAGGGAAAACGTACTTAAGAAAGGGTACACTACACAAAAGTGTGTGGGAGAGAAGCATACAGAGAAAGCGTGTGAGAAACAGCCCTGCAAACACTGAGGTCAGTAGAGATGGAGGGGGAGGAGGTGCTCCAGGGCACCAGAGCAGAGATTCCCCAGCAGCCCATGGTGCAGCCCATGGTGAAGCTGGCTGTGCCCTGCAGCCATGGAGGGTCACAGCTGGGGGGGAGCAGAGACCCATCTGCAGCCCATGGAGGACCCCACACCAGAGCAATCGGATGCTTGAAGGAGGTTGTGACACCATAGGCAGCCCATGCTGGAGCAGGGTCCTGGCAGTAGCTGTGGACCCATGGAGAGAGAAGTCCAGGCTGGAGCAGGTTTGCTGGTAGGACTTGTGACCTCTTGGGGGACCCAAGGATGGAGCAGGCTGCTCCTGAAGGACTGTACCCTATGGGAGGGACACACACTGGAGCAGTTTGTGAAGAACCGCAGCCCAAGGGAAGGTCCCACATTGGAGAACTTCATGGAGGACTTTCTCCCACGCTGGAGCAGGGGGAAGAGTGCGAGGAGTCTTTTCCCTGAGTGACAGGGACAACGTGTGATAAGTTGACCATAGCCCCCATTCCCTGTCCCCCTGTGTCGTTCATGGGGAGGAGGCAGAGAAAGTGGGAGTGATTCTGAGCCAGAGAAGAAGGGAGGAGTGGGGATAAGGTATTTAAAGATTTGGGTTTAGTTCTCTTTTAGTCTGATTTGATTGGTGACAAATAATTAATTTTTCTCAGGTTGGCTCTGTTTTGCCCATGACAATAATTGCTGAGTGATCTCTCCTCATCGTTACCTTGACCCACAAGCCTTTCATCATATCTTCTCTCCCCTGCCCAGCTGAGGAGGGGAGTGATAGAGCAGTTTTTGTGGGCACCTGGCCTCCAGTAACGGTCAACCCACCACAGCATGTTTTCAGGGTCTGTGCAAAACCCTGTGCTTTGCTATGAAGTGTCAAAACTTTATATAAAGCCAAATCTGCATTGGAGCTCACATTCCAGTTAAACCATATCAAACAGACATGTAATGTGGATGTTTGGGGTACATTAAAATAAAATTCTTCTCAAGGCTGTGGACTGACTTTTCTGGAGGCTTTGCTCAACTGCAATATCATGTGTTTGATTATATAGTACCAATTCACATCTGTGCCTTGGGATATATGTCCCTATGTTTTTATTCTACAACTTTTATTCAGTTCTCAGTGCTGGTCAGCCTTTTGCATTCATGGTGGATATGGCTTCCTACTGAACTGATGCGTTTCAGTGAGAACACCAGGAACTAGGGATATATACATCTATACATTATCAGAGAAACTGGTTATCCCCCCTACAGTTCACATTGTCTTGTCAGAGCTGCTAGCACCTAGGGGACTAGTAGTAATGAAAGATGTGAATGTGGGATCTGTAGTGTAGCATGCTGTGTTGCTACCAAATTACTCAGCAGCTGTTCAAAACACCTTCAGAAAATAGATTTTCTCTTGCATTTGAATACATTTTATGTAAATCTGATAGGTGGTTTGGCCCCTGGGTTTTGTTCCCAGCACTGTTAGAAGCAATCTTCTGTAACCTCTTGTTCACCCATCTGGAAAATAACAGGATTATACTTGCCTGCCTTCTGGGGGAGGGTGTAAGTTTTACTCAATGGCGATTGTTGTGAAAAATATAACTCTAAACACCAGTCTGTGGCTGACATAAGACAAGGCATGATCTGACCACTTCTTTCCTTGACTGAAGTAGGTGAAAAACACTCTGCCTCAACTACACAAAGAGCAAGGTGTTTATATATTATAAAGATTGTGAGTTCTTCCTTCACCTTTTACAGGAGGGAAGCACATATAGCTTTGTTCTAGTGAATTTGTTTTGACCAAATACATACCTCTGTAATCTTTCTGTAGTGTGTCCTTTACCCCAGATTTCTAACTGTCTCTCATGTTGGTAGTGAATCTGGCACTTCTGTTTTACCGCTTTGTAAGTGGTGTTCCTTCAGTTCCCATGTAGATCAGTGTGTACGCAAGCATTTCTGCTGAAAACGTAAATGGTGAGATGTAAGATAAAAGAGTGACACGAGGGAGTTTGCTTGTTGCTTGGTGCAGACAATAATCCCAGTAGCAGCCTATGGCAAAAGTATATGCATGTTTTTCAGTTTTAGAACTCAGTGTAGTGTTGCACTGAGGTTCTTCCAGCCAATGACGCAGCATCACTGGTCTTGCTAAATACTCAGTTCCTGCTCCAAGGGCTCAGAATGATTTCTAAAGCTTATATTGTTTCATCCGTTTCCTCTTAACCTCTTCAAATCTCAAATTTAAACTGCAACTTTTTTTTTCCAAAACACAGAGCACATATTTAATAATAAACTCTTTTTTTATTAATACAGAAAAGTGGTAGGCCTCACCATTTTCTTTGTCTCTAATAAAAACTGCAACAAGTCTCAGAAGACTAAAAAGTAATCGTATGACATTCAAGCATTCACACATTCCAACACATACAATATTCATTCATATAGGATGGCAAATGGCTTTGGGGGATTTGGTAATTCGGGCTTTAGTTGGATCAGATATCTGTTCACAATCCCTGAACAGCTTCTTCAAGGTGCTATTGGGCACCATTCTTTCTGGCAGCAGTCATCACTGATTGACTAAAACCGTCCCTTATTAACAGCAGACTAAATATTAAATATTTTAACACTTAAGCAAGTATGGCAGTTAGACCCAAAAAGAGTGCTAGATCTTGGCAAGTCCTATCTCATTCTTCGCAATAGATTCTGTTGACTCTCACTTTGGCCAGTTAATATGTGCAGAAGACAAACCTTATCCAAAGACAGTGAGTCTAACACTGTCAGAATTAGTTCACTTCACACCACTGCTTTGTGATTTAAAGCGATTTGTCCATATAATTTTAATTACAGATGATATTGTTTTCTGACAGGTTTGCAGCAAGGTTGTGGGATTTTTTGGTAGCTTTTATCTTCTTGCTCATGCAGTACTAAATCAGTGATTAAACGCAGAACACATTTTTTCCCTCATTTAGAATTCTTTCTATGAAGTTTTCTTTTTTTTTTTCCTGTTGTGGTTTTTTTTTTTTTTCCTGTGGTGGTTGTTTGTTTTTGTAAGCTACTCAAAATCTGCTTTAAGAAGACAGAGAAAGGATAAGAGGTCATTTTTCTCAGTTATGAGCAGAAAGACTGTTAAGTATGCCAAATGTTGCACAACTGAGTACAGGAGATCAAAGGACCAAAACATTTACAGCTACATTAAGTAGGAAATGAAGCAGCACACAATTGTTCAGTTTAAATTCAAGCTGAGCTGCAAGAAGCTGGTATATTTCAACTCATCTCACCTTACACAAGTTCTTGAACTAAACATGAACTAACATTTTGCCACCTAGGAACTTTCATGGCATAGTGCTGCTGCATCTTCAGATGGTGAAATAAATTAAATTGCCTAATAACTAGGGAAATTGTAGGTACATATTCTATACTTTTCAGATCTCATTGAGTACCTTTAAACAACAGAAAGACAAAAATTCAGAGTTTCTACTCTTCTAAACTGCATATTCAAACGTTTGGGATCTTTTAGATGTTATCTGCTGAGAATATACCTGCTCATTTTAATCCCAGTTAAGTGATTAAGTTTTCTATGGGGTCCAAAGATCTTCTCCTATAAAATCAGTCTGCTTTAAATCATTATCATGAATGGAAGATGAGTAGATTCCAAAACATTGAGTTGATCAAAAATCAGTATTAAAAACTTTTCCTAATAAGCCTCTTACTCTCTCCTTGTCAGTCTTCCTTCTGAAAATAGCATGCTGCCTATTTATGTCAATGTAGAGTTGGTTTCTGATACAAGCCAAATAAGGGCTGTTTCTGCTCTACCTACCCAAACTGTTACATCAACATTCAGCAGTGACAGCAGAAAACAAACACAAAACTTCCTTTGCTCCCTCAACTTTTTCTGAATGTGAAAAATGTGATAAAAGGAAGACAGTGAAAAGAAAATAAAACTAATTAATTGTGCAGTAGATTTTCCATAATAGGTTGCCCACACCACTTACTCCGCTTATCTAATTATAAGCAGCACCTATTACAGCTGAATCACCATCAGTATTGCACCCAGCTGTACATATGTCAGACACAGGTGCTTGAGTTTATTTTGTCCTTCCTGACCAGACCAGTCTATTTTTATTATTTTTTTTAATTGCAGAACCAATCCAATAGCTGTTTACTAAAACAGTAGGATTAGCTGATCTAGTCCTGCTCAACACATCTTCCTGCCCACTCTCATCTCTGGCTTGCAAATGAGAGACAGATGCATAATAGGGGAAATCTTCCAGATTCTTCGTTAAGCAAAGCACTTAATATTGACTGAAGACAAATAAATATTTAACTTCTGCAATTTAATCAGTACAGCAGGTATGTTCATTAAGAGCAAAGGAGTTTAGATTGATTCTTCTTAATTTCTAGTAACTTCATATAGGAATGGTTACTTAGTGAATAAAACCATGACTATCACAGAACTTGCACTCATTAACTGACCTGTTTGACATTCATGGGACATGATCGTGGGCAAGACTTTTCGTCTACCTTTTCTTGAGCTCCTTCCTTGTGGTACAAGATTCATAAAGATCCTGTTATTAAAAAATATTCATTAATAATCACAGGGTGATGTGAGGGATAGCTGAAGACTAAAATAATCTAAACAAATATCTGATAAAGGTTTTTCCTTTTTTCCACTGTTATTTAGTTACAACATTTTAAAATAGATTAATTTTCCTTTAACTACTGTACACTGTGTCCTTTCAACAATGCTTTCATCATTGTCCCCCATAATACCCTTACAGCCAAATCACATATGTGGATGGAAAATTTGATGGTCAGCAGTGCATAGTCTAGCTGGCAGTCAGTTACTAGTGGCATCTTTTAGTGCTGAATACTGTGACCGAAAGAAACAATGGTAGTGCATTGAGTTCTTCAGAAGAAAAGAATCTTCCAGCACAGACTCCTTGGGATTGCTTCATGGGCGTGTCAGCAGTATACTACTATGAATTCTTTTGAGCAGATTAGAAATGTTTTTACTACACCACATTCTTTGAAATTGTCCTTTTTTCCTTTCCTATTTAAATTTGAAGGATAACTTTACTCTCCAAACCTTGCAAGTATATCATATGTAAGCTGGGATACATTGATATATTTAGTTTGATCAATTTTTTAATAAGTTTGCTTTGTTCTTGTTATATTGGTGCTTCGAGCTTGAAGGAGTGACTTGAAATGAAAGACAACATTTTTTTCTTTATAAAGCAAGACTTCTTTTTTCACCACCCATCTGATGAAACTCAACTATTGATCATCATTGAATCCTCTGAGTAAAATGACACCCACAATGTCATCATGTTACCATCCAAAAAAAAACACCATAAAATAACCTTTGGAGAAGGAATGTTGTAATGGGACCAGCTAGAAGCATGAATACAAATATACAGAAAACAGCAGTGAAAGTAAAATTCGGTGTATACCTTGGGTTTATGGTGTACCATATTAAAAGGGTGTCTACATTTAGACTACTGTCAGGACACGTGAGTGTTGGAGTGCCCAAATTTTTCTGTCCTTCAGGCTCATTTAGACCACTTCAGTGAGTTGTTTATTTTTTCTGTTGACTGGACAGGCAGCCAGGCACCTCCATGAAAATGTATCACTCCCACATGTTGAGTTGACGCATTTAGTATCGATTTGTAGGCTGCAGAATAGTGTATGGGACAGGCCTGACTCACACCCACACATTAAGGTGTTCCCTCCCTTTTGGGGTAGGGAACATTGACTCTCTCAATACAGAAAATAAGTTTAGTAAAACCAGAGAGAAACTAGAAGTAGCTTGACTTCAGGCTAGTAAGGTAGAATATTTTTATTATGTTTTCATTGCACTTCATGTATATTATTCAGTGACCTTAATGACTTCAAAGTATGAAGGACATTCTAAGGGCGGGTGAGTCCACTTCATAGTAGTACAAGCTCAAATTCATCCTTGTTGTTCCTCCTGTGACCCAGTAAATGAAAGTGGGGAGATTTAGATTGCATATCAGGAAGAAATTCTTCATGGAGAGGGTGGTGAAGCACTGGAACAGCTTGCCCAGAGAAGCTGTGGGTGCCCCATTCCTGGCTGTGTTCAAGGCCAGGCTGGATGAGGCTTTGAGCGACCTGGTCTAGTGGAGGGTGTCCCTGCCCATGGCAGGGAGTTGGAACTAGATGATCTTTAATGGTCCCTTCCAACCCAAACCATTCTATGATTCTACGATTTTATGAAGACACTCTTCCCACCAGGGACCATGGTGAAGTGCTCCCTGACAGTGCTGTGACATGAACACAGGGCTAATCCCAGTCGGCGGGGAGTTTCTTTCAGCTGAGGCTCCACCTGGGCCTTAGCTACAGCCCCACCACCCGCCAGCTGTGCCTGTTCTTGGCCATTTACTCCAACAAACCAAGTGGTAGCCTCTCTAGGGTCTTCAGAGCACCTTTTTTCCCCCACCAAAATGCGCGTAGTACCATGGTGGGTTTACATAAACAGTTTCCTGGTCTGAGCATGTGTAGCTGCTCAGTTAAGGATTAATTTCAGTAATCCACTCTAATCATCCCTTTCATCTCCTGTTGATGGTTCCTTCCTCATGTTACTTTAGGTACCAGTCTCCAGGAAAAGTTATTTACTTCTTCATGTTATTTTTGTGTCACTGAAATAGCTAATCTCTAGGCAAACATGGCTGACTTCTCCCCTCTGTTTGCTTACAACTAATAGCCATGATCAATTCGGCATAGGATTTGTCTCTGACAAGTTTGTGGTGACCAGGAAGGACCAACCAGACTCTCTCACGCAGTGATATCAAAAAAGCAGCTCCTGTGAATAATCCTGTGTATTTTGATGACCTGAATGATGACTGGTGATGCTCTTACCTAAATCAAAAAAAAATTTAGCATTAGCTTTAGTTATTTTGTAATTAACTGTTAAAATATCTCAAAGCAGTGGTTTCAGCAGTTATTGGATCTGCCTTCTATGTGTGTGTTTTTCTCCCTGTAATATTTGTCTATTATGAGCTATTTTCCTGTATAGATGCTGGAGGGCTCAGGCTTTCAAAATGCTTCTTCCTTTTCATTACTGAAAGATAACGTTTGTGGTATGCCTTGTTATGACAAATTTGGTATTTGATATACATGAACTCAGTCATTTTTGTCATAGTTCCCCTATAATTTGTAGTGTGATTTTACAAAAAAGACAGTCAATCCAAACATTTTCACATTCTTAATTTTTACACTGAAAGTGTGATTTGTTACTAAATAGATCAATTTAAAGGTAAGGTCAAAACAAATGGGATTTATTCTTGCTGTGGGAACTTTGTGAATACACATTATTTAATAGGATAGCTAAATTGACTCTTTAATTTGTGCAAATATCTACAATGTTGCAAATCAGACACAACTAAGTCCAAATTATTTTTTGTCAGTTAGTTAGAAATTTTTATTCTGATAAACTGAAACTTTATTGAGTGCTTGAATTTTTACCTGAAGTATCTGTATAGTTAATGGCACTGAGCATCCCTTTGAAATTACATGGTTAATCTCAGTTTTTTTCTTGTAGTGAAATATTTTCTAATATTTCCAAATTCACTATGTGAGTATTTGCATTCGTAATATTTAAGTGAAAAGTGGACATCAAAATGAAGAAATAAAACATCTCATCTGTAAGGAAAACCAGTTGTACATACATAGCAACAGTTGTGGTGTTTGTTTACACTTCCATAATTTCCTTAATGATTTACATTCATAAAACAGAATCTTGTTATAAGGCTACTATCCTACATAAGGTTTTGTCTATTCACAAAGAACTGTAGTACCTTTCACATCATACAAGTTTGCCCTTTTCCATGAATACCTCATACTTTCTATTTCCAAAATCTGATGAAAGTATTCTATCTTGGTAAAAAAAAAAAAAAATTAGTAAACTGTGGCTTATGAACACACATTTATTCTTACAGCCTAAATGCATTATATTTAACTTTGGGAGGGGTTTTGTGGTTAATGTTCATGAAACTTGTGCAATCTTTCTTTTCTAAATAATGCACTTCAGATCAAATGTACATCACTAATCAAAGTGATTAAAAAAACAGGCAGGACATTTGTAATGCATTATAAAATGTACATCTGGCTGTTTAAGTAGTATCTCTTGTAACACAAACAAATGATATTATAATCTATATTTTACCTTTTTATATTCAAATAGGGGATCAGCATTATGATCCTGTACTTTCATGCATGTTTAAGAGTAGCTTCAAAGATTGCATATAAAATGTGTATAAACATACCACCATAAAACAGTCTCTCTTTGTTTTAATAGTTGGTTATAACTTAACAAAATGTTCTTAGCTGCTCATGTCGGATGCTGTGATTTAGACTGATTCAAGTACAAAGTACATATGAAAATATTATGAGAATCTTAATTTCTTTGACATAGAAGCTCTAAAGCTCATACTTTTTTGATGTTAAGGAAAAACACGGTATATGTATTATCATAAGTGGACTGCAACAAAATAACTAACGTCTCTGGTCCCGATAAAGTTGAGTGGACCCCTTTAATCTATTTAGATAACAACAGTAAACTTCAAGTTCTGTGCAATTCTGTAATTATGTATGTATTCTGAAAGCAGATTTGCTCCATTATGCGCCTCTCTGTGTTCAAAGAACAGTCAAGAAGCAGGTTTTTTTAAAATGCAGCTAACTGATTACATTGCCTGGCAGTTAGGCTTCACAAATCAATAAATCTTAAGTCTGGAAAGCATTTCTGTCATTTAACATTTCTGCCTTGTATTATTGACTTCTGGTGAATTTCTTAAGTTTTGTGAAAGTAGCACTTTTAGTAGCAATGCTGCCTCTCATTTATCTGAAATCAGAGTTACACTTTACATGTGTTGAAGAGGGCTTGAAGGGATTATGATGACTAGGACTTACCTTCTTTCTTACTTATAGTGTCAAAATGAGAGACAAAATATTGTCGAAGTTTGGGGACAGAGATGACTCTCTTAATTGGTACTACGGCTTACTAAGAAAGGTCAATTATCCATTCCCAGTTTCATCTGTGGTACAAATGGTGTATTACCCTTCTGCAGTATACTCTGCAGGTCTGCTTGGCCCATTGGTTATGACAACCTAAAGGGTAATGCTTACCACAAATAAAATGCTAGTGATAATTCTTGTCATATACAGAAAACTATTCTTTAGCAATAACATAGATTTGCACCTTCAATGACACTAAAATTATAATTTCCCAAATAAGTAGTATGGTGGAGAACTCAATATCCTTTTTTACGAGCCTGTCCTGGGCTCCATATGCCCTGACTCACATTCTCTTGTTCTATTTTCAGTTGATATTAATGTAATTCACCTGAATTAAGCATTTTCAGACCTTTATGGAAGAGTTGAGTAGAGGATATAGGTGCTTCAGCAGTTGTTCCTGAAATATAACAGAGATTAGGTGTCTGCCTTTTCCTTTTTTCTGACTAAGATGCTTCTGAGAATGTGAGGCACCTTACTTGAACGTCATCAGTGGCACCCAAGTATAGGTGGTTTGAAAACCGCTGTGAGAAGCAGGAATATATTTTGCCTAAGTCCCAATTAGGGCAATGTGAGAGTAGCTCCAAAGCCCAAAGACTTAAGGTTACAAAGTTTAGAAGCCTTGAATACTCTGAAACCAAAATCCCCCTTTTTTTTTTTTTTAATTGATACTTAAGTGTGTAAATACCAGCAGGATGTCTCTTGGCCATGAGTATTAGCAAAGATGCCAGCCCCAACCTCAGGATTTACACTAGTCAGCAGTAGAAGGATTTTACTCTTTAGAGTCTCCTCAGAATTTCTAGTATAAGTATATAAATTGTTCATTCTTTAGGAATTCAAGTTAAAGAGTTGGTTTCTCATTAACCACATTGCTAAACCTATTTTTCTTAGTTTTCCCATGTAGAGGGTAGGTAGCAGTTCATTTGGACCATGAGAGAATGCAAAGGAAAATTAATTAGTGCTGCCTGGTAGAAGCAATAAATGTTATTCATTATGGTATTTCTTCTATCTGTAATAGGTAAGAAAATAGAAAATTCTCAATTGGACATCATTGCAGTATTGCATTATCTGTACAACATCGCATTGATACAGCTTTATTCATGTGTCAGACGGCTTCCTAATTTTCATTCACAGGATCAGATTTATGTGAGACTCTAAATGGAAGACTACACCTGAAGATGGCTCAACATAATAATTAATTCCTATATTCTAATGCAATGCTAAGCTCCTTCTAACTCCAGAACAGTCACTATGGTGCTGGGAGAAATAGCCCACCTCATGGGAGGGGAGGCATAATTACTAGGATATTACTATGTCTCTTTGCAAGAAAAGCTTTTTTGAGGCATTTTGTTGGCGAGGTGTTAGAAAAATTGAACCCTAAACATTTGTTTGAATTTAGCTTTTTCATTATTGGCTTGAGTGGAATTTTCTCACCTCAAAACATGATATTTTGGATATGTCATTATTTTCTTTTATTCTTTTCTTTGTTCTAACTGTTCTAAAATTTCTTTAACTGTTCTAAAAGCACAATTTATGTGTACACAGAAAAATTCTTACCACTGTAGGAATATTGTTAATAACTAAGTTGTTGGTAAATGGCTGTTCTCAGAAATGTATGTATGTATTTCCTTCATACTTTGTATCTCATAGCCATTTCATGAGACCATTGCTTCTATACATATATACACTGATTTTTGTTTTTTCTTTATTTTCCCCAATACTTTCATATGCATGAGATTCAGTTAGCTGGTAGGTAGATACATCAGTGATTTAGAGCCAGATTTGTGGGTAAGAACAAGCTGTGCAAAAGACAGCAAGCACTTTTCCTTGAGAATGTTCATCTCTGGAGCTCCAAAGAGAAGAGTAGAAGTCTTTCTCTTTGCTATAATGTAGGCACAAAGAAAAGTTAAAGATAGCCATAATGAAAATTAAAGCAGCTTTGTTGAGGTGCAGCCAATACCCAGCTGGTACATGGACCTCAGTCATTGCTGTCAGAGACAGGAGAAAGCAAGAGTATTCAGTCTTGAAGATGGATTAATGGGTTAAAAAAAACAAACAAACAAACAAAAAAAACCACCATGTTTTTATCAGCAGTAAAAAATGGTAGTTCCATGAATTCATCTATCAGAAAAAAAAAAAAAAATCCCACAATAATACACAAAGAAACCTATTATGATCCAATAGAGAGTAGTCAGTACGTAAGCACAAGTGCAGTACATATTCTCCATGCTTCTAAGAACAGGTTGTCCTGAAACTCAGATTGGACCACGAGGGGTTTGTAGGAGTTGTTACCTACTGTCAGTATCAATTTCATAATAATATATTCCTCCAAAACTGTCACAATCATGAATGTTAACAATAATTACCACAATAATGATGACAACAATGATTAAATTTTGCTGTAGCTTCAAATCTCTGCATAAAGGTTGATAGTAATCCTTTCAGTATCCTTGTGCTAGTCCCGTTTTTGCATGTGTGAAATGGAGATGTCACAGTCTATCAGTCTGCTGTCACAGTGCACTGATGTATTGTGTTTACACCAGTGCAGTCCCAGTGAAGCCAGTGCAATTGCAGAGATGTAATTCAAGAGCAGAATTTGCACTTTCCTGTTAGGAGCCAGTCTGAGAACAGGTATCTTTTAAGTCATGATTCATAAATTATATATGTTGAAGAAAAGCATTCCGTTGAAGTAAATGAACCTTGGGTGCATGCTGCCTGTAGCATGCTCCATGATATATGCAATAGAAAGACTCCCATTAACCAATCTACTGAAGTATCATATACTTGACTGTTGGACTGACAGAGCTGGATGGAGTAAGTGAGGCATAAAGTAAGCGAAGTAGAACCTAGCATAAACAGTATCTGTTTCACCTAAAATAGATATTACCATTTTCAGCTAGTAACGTGCTTATATACAAGCATGAATTTCTGGGGGAGGGTTTAGTATCTAAATAATAGTATCTATAATATGTGGAAAACATGCCAGCATTAAGTGAAAAATTGTATCTTCTCTACAAGGTAGACAATATTAGGCAAGATAAAGTATATTTGTTATCCTTATGCTTTGCAATTCTACCAGTATCTCCACAGCAAAAGAGAAAATAAACAGTTTGAAGGTGAATAAAAGCATTTTCCTTTCTTCCCTTTTATTCATCACTCTCTAGAAAGACTTTTTAAGTAGGCAACATTAGGTTTGTGTATAACAGTATCTAGTCCTATATAAATTCAGAGACACTAAACATTGCAGTCGCTTCTATTATAATCTTGTTGTTTGTCTATTGCATGACCTGTTCCACTCTTTCTTTACTTTCTAACGGGCTTAATTATCTGAAAGACTGGAAACGTCATATTGATTTAATATCAACTTTCACCAAATCTGAGAAAACATTTTCATTGTTAACATTCCTTCACGGAATCTAGTGTAATCCTTCTGACAGAAATGTTAGAATTATAGAAGTAAGGCTGAAATACGTTTAGGTAATCACCTGGTCTACACCACTGCCTTAGCAGAACACACTTATGCCATATTTGTCTTATCTTTCAATTAAATGTTTATGACATTTCTGACAGATGTTTGTCTAACATGTCCTTAAAAATGTCCCTCTAGTGAGGGAGTCTGTACAAACACGTGCAATCTACCTCAGTACCCATACTAACAGAGATATAATTTTTTATAATGTCTGACATGGAGACAAAGGAAAGATTACTGATTTCTTGTTTGTAGCAGCCTTCTGTGTACTTGGAGATTATATTATGTATCTGATTTGGCTTGCCTTCTTCATCTCTTTTAATTTTGCCTAAGTTACGTATGGTATCATCAACATCAGATATCATCTCCAAAAATGCCAAAAAAATAAAGGATATATCTTGAATTTTATGAAATCTGGAATTAAACTTATCTTTCAGGTCACTTTTCCAGATCCCCAGTTGGTTCTTGAAGCATTTTTCTACTCTCGATTCTCTTGGCCCACGTATTCTTCAATGCCATTCACCATTTGAAGGCTAATAGCAAACCTTATGTAGCAGCAACAATAGAAACGAGGAAATGCAGATACCAAATATGTTGATGATAGTAAGGTAACAGAAGAGCTGAGATTAGTGACACTGGATTGAGCAAAACTCCTGCTGATTAATAAAGTGGGTTGTTAAGAAATATGACATCATTCATTGTCCTTGCATTGGAAAGAAGCATAAAAATGCTTTACGTGTGTACTGTCTCTATACCTACATATCCTATTGTTGTGCTTACCTTTTCTATAACAGAACTTCATTGTTGACTAATTTTCAACTTGTCATCTACACTTAAGGATCTTTACTGTGGAATTGTTATCAGCTGAATAGTCCTAGGAGTTTTCAAAATCCATTATTAAGTATGTTTTGCTTATAATTATTATGCCATATTAAGCACTGTGTTCATTATGTTAATAATAGATGAATTATTGCTAGATTATGTGAAGGGACATGACAACAAGCCTAGGAAAACACCCCCTTAAAAGCTAACTGAAAGAAAGCTGATGATTTACATCAAGCCAATTTCTGGTGAATCTTTATCATATTAATTTATCTCTGAATCAATGAAAATATCATGGGAATTGAAGAGTAGAATAAATAAACATTTTAATCTCATTTAAATATCTTTTAACATAAAAAACTCCAAGGTTTTGTACAAAATAAAGGCAAAAATTCAGTGTCTGACAGACCAATCTTTTCATACTAAAAGTGGTTAATATGGAAGCACATATGGTAAACAATGTTTGAAATTTAACAGGTCCATGTTGGTAGTATTTAAAATACATTCTCACTGCACGTTAATAATGGGAAGCCAAGAAGTGTTGTTCTCTTATGGCTACTTCATTTCTTACAGCTTGATATATGTATGACTGGAGAAGGCTCAGCAATTCTAATGAGAGAGTCATGTAAGGATGCTATTATTCTTCCTGGATTAATCAGAACTGAGGATGAGATGGCCATATTTTTCTCTCTTGTGTTAATGCGAGTCCGTTGACATGTGTACACTTTAAAAGAATTTGGCCTGCTTTCAGAAGGCCCAGAAGATACTGTGATGGCAGTTTCAAAGTCAGAATTTTGGCAAATGACATTTTCCAAATGTACAGCAAATTATGCTTGTTTAAAGTCTACTAAAAACCAAAAGGCTAATAGTAACTTTTTAATGTCAAACTCCGTATTATGTCTATAGGAAAGTCTATAAAAAAGTCTGTAAGAAAGATTTGAAATGGTAGCATAACAACAGCTTTATTAATATGGTAAGATTTGTGTTAAAAAAAAGTGAAGACCTCTGGAATACGCAAAATCACATGGTGAAGAGCTATAAAGTTTTTCTGTTTCTTGTTACTTTTCTCATTCAGATATGTAAACTTGAAAATTTTGTAAAATACATATGTGGAAAAAGAGGAAAAATGAGGCATTTATTGCAAAAATTATGATAGTACTGTGCAAATCACTCTGTATATAACATAGGAGTTCTAGTTTAAATATCTTAGGTACATTTCAGTTCAAACTTCCTCACATATTTTGAAGTGTTGACTGAAATGTTTGTTAATTCCCACAGATAAATCCAAAATTCTGACAGAAATTCAAACGTGTTCTCTGTATAAAACAACCTTGTCAATAGAACTATAATCAAATTCAAATCAGAAACCTTTAATTTGAAAGTAAACTGATGTTGAAAGTGGTGTCTGACTGGTATTTCCATAAAACTGCGCATCTGTGTTCAAACACCTAGATAGTTCCTTTTTATGTTTCCTTGGTTGCAACCAGAATGAAGAAAGAGAAAGTGATGTGTTTGGAGGACCTTCAAAGTCAAAATATAATGTAGTTGGAATAATGCCCTAAAAACCTCAGTTTTCAGGATTTGTTAGGCTGTCCTTTTTGCAACTCTTTTCACTGAAAGCCATAAGTAGTATTTTGCAACAATGCAAAATTGAGCACTTAGGAACAACCTGAGCTCTATGTATAATACCAGGAAAGATCTCCAGTTCAGTTTGAAGTATTTTGCTTTTCTGCAGCAGCCAGTACCTCTAATGGGGACCTCTAATGTCTTTTCTCATCAAGAAGAATCAGTGCAGTACTGCAGAAGCCACTGTGCCATGGAAACACATTATATAAGGCATAGAGATAGACGAGCAGTATCGTTTGTTTCTTAGCTATATTGGTACAAATATATCAGAGCAACTTCTTATATTCATAAGGCTAGAGACCCAAAAATATCCATGAGACTTACTATGTTTACTCTTACGTATGCTAATTGGCTGTCCTTAAGGGCTCATTCTCTTAATGTTGTTCCCCTTTTTGTATTTTTCCAAGTTCTACTTTTCCTATGTATTCAGGTATATCTGATCAAGAAATAAGAGTGGAATTCAAATACAAATAGCAGAATCTATTTTTTAGCACTGTTAAAAGGAACAGCTTTTGATGTGTGGATATGGGGAAGGTGTCAGCAATAGCAGGGTATGTAATGTTCACTGTAACGCTGCCAAAGACAGTAAGCTGTTTTTCTTCACATAGTGAGGAACAGCTCTTGAATCTTACACAAATATGAGGCACTCTAAGGGCCAATTAAGAAAACACTGAAAATACATCATCAGCAAAACTGTCACATTTCCTGCCCCATCAGAAGAGTCTTTAATAGCTAGCATTTCTTTTCTCCTCCAAAACCAGACCTCTGACAACTAATCACAGAATCATAGAATCATGGAATATCTCAAGTTGGAAGGGACCCATAAGGATCATCGAATCCAACTCCCTGATCCTTGCAGGACTACCTAAAACTAAACCATATGACTAAAAGTGTTGTCTAGACACTCATTGAAGTCTGACACACTTGTAATTAAGAAGATTAAACAAACAAGCCTGTAAGTAGCAGGATCTTCCTTCTTTCCCTTCTTGAAAAATGAGATAACATTTTCCAGCTTCCAGTGGACTGGGACTCCTCCATACTCCCAGGGGTATTGAAAAATAATGAAGAGAGTTCCTGTGATGGCATTGGTATGCTCTTTCTGTACCCTGGGATGACTCACATAGGGCCTCATAGATTTATGCACATCCAACTGGAGCTGCAAGTTTCAAAAAAGTTCAGAGTTGGCTGGGTGTTTATCATCTTCTAATGCATTCCAAACATTCACACACCTCTTTTGGATGTTTGGTGGTTTTTGGTGTTGGGTTTGGTTGTTGTTTTTTTTTAAGGGATTACTACAAGACACTATTAGGGGTCAATGTCATTTGAGATTATTTATCTTCCATGCTTTTGTCTACCCCCTTCCCTTGACTTTCTTTCTCTCCCCGCCTCCCCTCCCAGTATGCTTTTACAGTTCCATCAGCTAATAGCAACTAGAAAACCTGAAATTTGGTGTTGAATGACTGGACATTACAACAGATGTTTATTTAATTTTAAACAAAATGTCAGACATAAAACGAAGAATTCATTTTTATAATTATCACTTCTTAGTGTTGTAATTGAAAGGTGTAAGAAGTACAAAAATTTGACCCGGTTGAAATAGAAAAGGGTGAAGAGACATGTGAACATGGCCATGGAAGCAGTATGTTGAAAAGTTTGGGAAGAGAAGCTATGTTTTTACTAATTAAATTTTTAAAATATATTTTTTAAGGAAAAATAAGAATTGGTAAGTGCAACAATTTTGGAAAGAAGTACCAAGGGGTTATTTAAACTGTAAGACACAGTACAGTTTTTCTCACTTGTGAATTGAATGTGCTCAGTCAAAAGTAAAATCACTGTTCTTGAAAAATCTCCTGTATTGCTTGACAGCTGGTTAGATGTTCCCTTGACAACTGCCCTGTTTAATCAAGGGTGTAAATGAAGCTGCTGTTTCAGTGTTTTGCAGGAGTCATTTTAGATTGTGTTTTTAATATCAACACTTTTTCAGTAAAGAGGATTTTTTTCTATGATTTGCTGTTAAGTTGGTCTAGTGTTTGTCAGTTTGTCAGTTCTAAATGCAATCTTCCAATTGTGGTATTAGAAAATGGACAGTAATATAACTACTTTGTAATCTTTTTTTCAGATTACCAGACACTGGTGTGTGTGAGACAAATATAAGCTCTTTGTTCAGAAAAAATCTTAGCATGATCATTTACCTTTGATAAGAACAGAGGCCGGTTCTCTTTATAATGCTTGGGTTGTTTGTTTTATACCTGATGATCTGACATTTTAATTTTGTTATGCCTCTCCTTAATCTGTTGGAAATACAGCTGCACCTTCAGCACTATATAGAAAACATAATTGCTGTAAACTAAATTTTCTTAAGTATGTTTACACAACCATGAATGCACCATTTTTACATGATTACATTAGGTAATTATAATGCATGAATGCAGTTAAAAGTCTTCCAGAAGTTCCAGTCTCCAGAACTATTGTCATCTGTATTGTCAGATATGTAATCAGTTTAAGATACTTTACTGTGTTTCCCTTGATATAAACTGGAAGCTGAAGCAATCATGCAATCAATTAGGGCCTAAGTCAGTCTTTCCAATGATTAGCAGAGACATTAGCATGCATTTTGCATTCGTGCTTTCTACTGTGCTCCTTTAGTGCCACCTGGTGACTCTCTTGAAAGAAAAAAACAAAAAAAGAAGCATTTCTCACATGGAGAAGTAGTTGTGATAATTTAAGATAAAATATTTGATTGAGCAAGATTATACCAGGTAACATTTCATTTAGAAATGCCCTAATCTTAGCTAGTTTAAGAGGATTTCTTTCAATATCATTTACAGGCCTAAATTAATCCAATACTTAATTTCCGCAATTGTGTCATAGGTATGAGCGTGTTAGGTAAACATTGCACTTTGCTAGAAAATACAGTGTTCATGCACATAATTAATCAAGGTGTAACTAGTAATGGTATTCATCACTATATATAACTACTATTTTGCATCTGTTGAGATCCATGAGTCTTTCACAGAGAAACAACCCCTGTAGTAAATCCTTTGTTAATTCTTGTTCTTAACAAGCTTATATAAAATCCACCGCAGCTATGAAAAAAATCATGTTATTCTAAGTGGAGTGCAGAAAAGAATGTTGAACCTCTTCTATTTCCAATCTGTGGAAACAAATATTTGACTACCTCAGACCTGTACCTTGGCATCTACAGGAACAGGTTGGGCTCCACATGGCTCCAGACCTATTTAGATTATTGTGCATAACATTCCCATACATCCTCCCCACACACGCTTCCCATACCTACTGCCCACACACCCAATTCTCTACTGTTCTGTGAATCCTTTTTATATCATTATGAGTGTGATGTGCATGAATCACAATTTTAGTGCCTGACAAAATAATCCTGCAAGAGGAATCACATTGCATACTCTCCTGTCACTGTCTCTGGAGAGAAAAATACGCTGGCTTTGAATGCAACTGAAATATGCCACTGAGATGTGAGGCAGATGGACTGAAATGCCTTCAGCATCTGAACGGGTGAAAAAGCACAACTGAACTAAAAATACTTCAAAATTTAAAGATGTCAGTGATTAGCCACTTTGATCTCAGGTGTTCTTAATGTGAGGTCAGTATCTCATAATATGAGGTTAATTAGAAAAATAAAGAAAAAATGTCAAGAGAATAAATCATCAGTTCAATTTTATCTTTTTTAATGTGGATAATGGATTTCAATCTTCTGTTAGATGTGTGCAACAATACAACTGCATTTATCCAGTTGCAAGATTAAGACAGATTTAATCTTAGATTATAAGAAAAATCTTATCGAGTTACAGAGCTACATAAAGGGATATTTTATTTTAGTTCAGGTCATTTCTGTATCAGAATATTTCATGCACATTCTTTTTCCTTTCATTGTTTTTAAAAACTAGTACAATTATGTCTTGCATATGTCCATATTGCAGCACTTTGTTGTTGTAAATGAAATAGTAAAGATAGATACAGCATTTCTGTTTTAATTACCATTTTTCATTATTTTCATAATTTTCTCAGGAAACCGTCTTTGAGGCTGTAATTTTCCATGCTCTGTCTCTTTCTAAAAGCTATTTTAAGCATTTTTGAGTAATCTAGCAAATTCAAACAGTCCTAATTTTGTGGTAATGTAAGCATGAAAAATATTCATTTTGTTTGCATTTCAAATGACAATTTTCCTTTCTATGACATAAGAGAGTGCAAAATGTCAACTATTACTTGCTTAGAAATCCTAGCAGAGAAAGGAACAAATGCTGAAGAAAGTAGTGGTAACATTCCTAATGTGCACTCCAGAATAGAGTGCAGTAGGTTGCTGCTTATAGCCTGTGGTTTTTTCTCACGACTCAGTCACTAATCTACTGGCTGACATCAAACAAATCAGTTCTTTTTGTTGAGATTTCATTGCTGTTTCTTAAAACAAACAAAAAAACTTTATGTCTTTTGTGAAGTTGAGACCTAATGATCAAAACCACTGTATAATAACTGATATTTATAGATACTGGGGTTTTTTTCATTAGAATTTATTTTTTCTTTATTCTGACACATTTCATTAAAGGTAGAATGGATCACCAGGTATGCCTGCATGAGGAATGACTGTGTATTATCTATATGAATTTAAGATACTTGGGCTTGTCTACATAAAGACACTGCAGTAAAGACCATGTCAGCATCAAGTAATGTTTAAGGCTTATTTTAATTGCATCTATTTTTAATCCCCCTTGAAGAAAATCAAAAATTACATAGACCATATAGTTCTTTTCTTTTCCGTTAGATGAATATTCTTTATTAACTTTGCCACATCGCTTAAACTTTTGTTCTTTGTGGGTTGGACTATTATAATATGCGATACAAAGGGTTAAACCTTGAATTGATTTAGAAACTGCAGCCAATGCAGACTTCAGAAACCTTCCTGAAAAGCAGGAACAAGGCAGAGACAGAGGGTAGGCTTTGCCATAAGCATGTTAAGTCTATACTACAATATCCACTCGGAGTAGAAAGCATCAAGGAAAGGTTATGAGCTAGTTTTCTCCAATAGAATCCTAAACTATCTTATTATCTTATTATTGGAAATCACAGGAGATGGAGTTTTTTCTCAAAAATTGTTCTTATTCCAACTATCTAAAAAGGACATCACAAAACTATCTGTCAATGTACCCATTATTTATTAAGAAGGAACTTCTGTTTACTTAATCTATATTTTATGATCAAATTGTGAAAATTAGCTGATCTTCAGAACAGCAAATATTGCTCCTGACTCCCTACATTCTAAATCAATGTTATTCTAAATTTAGACTATATAAGAAGGAACTTAAAATATACTTTAAAAATCCATTATTATTTTTTTAACCTAAAATAAGAAAGAAAAATGGACATTTTTAAAACTCATTTGAATACTCTGGGGGTCTAAGTCATATTTCAAAAGGTGATAATAGAAGATGTCTTTCAGATATCTCAATCTTAAAAAAAAAAAAAAAATATTGTTGTTCCTGGCTCAAAATAGGAAAAGTGTTGCATACTTAGAAAGGTGAAATAATTTGTCGCATTTCAATTCCATGCAGCAGATCACAGTGAAAATTCAATGAGTTAGTATTGACTGAATGAGCTCTGGAACCGGAAGCAATATAATCATTGGAAAGGTAGGATTTATTAGTATGGGTGCATCACCTGCTGATATAGATATACTGCCTATGAGACTTGTCTTAGTAGATGCACCATTTTTTGCTGCTCACACAGAAATCACTACACTGCAGTGAATGCTATAAATATTCATTAGGGGCCTAATACTATATCCATTTATGTCAATACAATGTTCGCAGTAACTTCAGAGGTAAAATCTGAGACTCTACATTTCATATTGAATCTACAGCCAGGAGGATGAAACAGTAAGACACCAGACACAGGAGTAGGAAAGTAAAGCTCAAGGCACAGCATGGAACAAATCATATCATGGCAGGCGCATACAACCAACCATGTAGTGGTATATGAAAAGGTAGGCATTGGAGAGCACGGTAGGTCTTGATGTGGTTCATCCAGGAGTAAAGTCATCCTTGGCAGTGCTGAGGTCATTTCTATGATTATTAATATATACTTCTACTGTTCAGGACATAATGGGCTTTAAAATATTTTAACCCTTTCATATGTCTATATCCTAACATAAAAATTCATCTATCCCAACACAAAATAGTTTATGAGGTTCCTGTTGTTGTCCTTCAGCCTTTCTTGAGCTAAGAAAAATGGAAAATTTGGCACTCCATATCAATGGGGTTTTTTCCAGATTATTTTGAAAAATCTGTTGTGTAACATTCGTGAAATATTACAAAAAAATGTAACGTTCTTGTTAAAGGCCTTAATCTGGAAACTAAATAATATGGATTTGACTGAGCAGTGTTTCACGTACAGAGTACGTGTAGTCAATGAACCTGAACATGCTTCCCAAAAGGAGGCATCATCACATTCTCTTTTAAAGTATGTGAAAAATGAGACTGAGGCAAGGTGGAATTGGGAAGCACTTTTACAGAAATAGCAGAGCTCAGTTTTAAAGAACTACTGTTCTCCTATTCTGCCATTGCTGTGATAATGGTTATGCAAATTTCCTTTCTAAACACAAAACCCGTGTATTTGAAAATCATCTTGTTGAATTGAATTTTTATTGTTGATAATATTAATAGCATTTCATCAGAGCTCATCATAGAAAGAACCTGAAGAATTCACAATGTTTTATTGAACGCTCACTAGTATTTACTTTACAAATTCCCTTAACCTTATATTCTTCTTTATCTCTGAAGCTCAGTACCAGAGCTTACATTAACAACACGCTTCCCAAGCAGCGATAACTATATCACAGTGTAATCTTGCTGCTCAGAGGTATGCAGCCTTTCATATCTTATTCCATTTCTGTTTCCCCTGTAGGGCAGGAAAAGGAAATTTCCACCTAGGGAGTTCAGCATCATTCAACATTGATGTTACTTGTCCAACACTCCTCTATACTAGGGAGACCATATGTCAGCCACAGTTAGCACTTACAATTTATCAATGCCCACTTACGCATGTAAAGATCTTTCTTCTTTGTCTCTGTATACATTTCAAACACTAGATTCAGGAACAGTAGGAAAGCAAATAGAAGAAGGACATTAGTAGAAGAAACTTATATCTTTTTTCTCCTGGGTAGTCCAAGTAGCCATGAGACTGGAATTACAAATATGCAAAGATTATCAACCTTTATGGAGGCAGAAGCATCTTTTTCACCTTGCCTTTGCCGTGTGAGGTTTGAATACTCTGCTGTCAACAGCATAAACTGTAATGAGATCTTCTGTTTCCTTCCAGCTATATGTTACCTGTGAGCAGTCCTGAAGGTTACTGTATGATTGAAATGGCTGCAGACAGAAATCCTCCTGTACAGCACAGACTTTCTCTCTCATACCAAGCATCTCAGGTGAGTCTGCAAAACATCAAAAAAATAGCTATTTGCTTTGAACATTTCATCAGTATATGCACTTTAGTTATTCTCAAAGGAGAATAGACATTCTCACTTTTTCTAAAGGAGGAAATGTAATTCCTCCCCAGATATCATATGTACTTAATTTTTCTTTAATATGTCTTTTCACACAAGCATCCATAGTATTTCTATTAATTTCTTCAGCTTATCTGACAATGAAATTTTTATTTCAACAGCCTGAATTCCATGAAAAGGATATTGATATTTCAAGAGGAAAAATAATATGTTAGCAATGTCATTTAACTCGGCCATGGTGTTATTAGAAAAAAAATTAGGTATTTTTAAGCATTAATCCCAATGACTTTTTATTTGCAAGCCACACTCTCTAATGGAGGGCTGTTATGGATCATCAATGACTTAACCTGGTGTCAGTATGGTTTCTGGGACTTCACTCTGAATAGTATTGTAAAAATGACCAGCTCCATTTTGAAACTGTTGACAGAAAAATAAATTGGCAATAGGCCATCTTTCCCAAATCTTGAGGTTTTCTGTTATTCTTTGTCTCCGTGTTATTACCTCTCTTTGTTATGCATTCTTTCATCACAAGATTATTTCTTCATGATACATTTGAAATGTTTTTAGACTTGACAATTTGAACTGTGATTGACAGCTCACCGTGTAAGTTTGTTCACTATGAGGCAGAAGAGTTAGCTGTAGAGATGCTGATCATTATGTGCATCTCATGGTATGCACTGCCATTTAGTAATAGAATTTATCCCTGCTTCTTCCCTATGTCAATATCTAGGTGTTTGTTCAGTCTGATACAAAGAATTAACCTGTGTTAGATATTGCTAGTAGCCCAATCGGTCGTCTGATCTAAATGATCAACATGACATTCTGCTGTGGAAGATTCCTTTGTCTCTCCCTCTATGTATCAGATTCATAACTCCTGCAGAATATAAAGCTCATGCTACTGGCAGCTTCTGCATAGAGAATCTGGGGAAAGAACTTACCTATCAGTACCTAACTATATCGACAACCAGAAATACCTTACTCATAGAAAAACTTACTGGTAGCCACCTTTGATGTCATGCACCAAGATCATACAACAGAATATTTCTGCCCCTAATCAGGGAGTTTCTCTGGTTCCTAGGAAAGTCCATAACTCTTCTCTGTTACTTTTTGTGGGATACACAGTCAAGTTTCAGTTCATATCACAAGAGGATTTTTGAAGTGAATGTTCTGGCCATCCTTACCACACTTTTTTTCATGTTGTACTGCAATCCTGGAGCATGCCAGCTGAAGTCTTTTAGGGTGAAACACTACAAAAGATGATCTCTATGAGGGCACTTAATGTGTTGTAACCACTAATGGGTGTTTCATGGCACCAAGTTATACTCAATCCAGAAAAGCCCCTTGCGTGATATGTAGTAAGAATGTCATATCCTCATGAACAACTATAGCACTTTACAAATCTGCTCCTCATCTCCCAGAGCCTCTATTTTATTTTCAAAGTAAACAAGCAAAGAAAGGAAAAAAGAAATGTCTAATCTCTAGGAGTACTAATGGATTTCTTCCCATTACTGGCCAAGCTAATCCTTTTTACCACTCAAGCTCCAAGCGAAGATGACATTTTCAAATTAGTATTTGAAAAGTTAAGCATAAGTATTACAGAAGTTAACATAATATTAATATAAAGTTATATTAAGCCTGTTATGTTATTAAAAAGACTTACAAGGATTCTTCCCATGTGCTTTCTTAAAATATATTCTGGTTAAGTCAGTTAATTTTAGAACTGGATCTTTACAGAAATAAATGTGTATTATTGTGTACTAGCATGAGTTTGAACATCTAACATGCTGTGATAAAATCCATTGATGCGAGAAACAGAGCAGAGCCTGCTGAAGTTGTTCTGCGGTAACACTGGATCTGCCCCCCAGGTCAATGTGTTTGTAAAATAAGCCCATTAATAAAAAAAATTACGATGCAGGAGGATTGTTAAAAACACTTTTCCTAATCATAGTCACTTTCATTCCAGCCCAATGCTTTGCTTAATTCTTGTAATGGGTTCACAAGCAGAGAGAAAATATCTGTCCACAAACACTAGTTGAAAATCTTGTCTGTAACTACGCTGGTTTATAGCTTTGTTTGAAAAGGGATAAAGTTAAGTGATATGAAATGAATTTGACAAGTGCTGAGCCAATGTCTTTGAATTCCTTCCACATGAAAAATCTGATTTAATTTTAGCCATGCTCTAAAAGAAGTAGGGTTTTTTCCTTCCCCTTCTAAATGAAAGGCATTGTAAGTAGAGGAAAATCTGCAGGTATTAGTGCTCATTGTATCTCCAAATTTCACTTGAAATTGTCAGCAACATAGCTCCAGGACTGATAAAAGCAATACAGGAAAGAGCAAAGCAAAATCTTAGATACACATGAATTCCAGATAAGTCAATTTGATGGTTTTCTCCCTTTTCTAGTTGATGTCTGAATATGGTAGTGAAGGGCCCCTTTACTATAAGTTATAACCTCACATATATTACCTCTTTGTTTTACAGATACTGTGATACATTTTTTTATTCCATTGGTCTATTCCTACTTAATTTGAATTGGTTAGGTTTCACCCACTTTCTGGATTGGAGGTATCCTACAAATAAATGCATCACAGTGGGATACATTTATAAAAAAAAAAAAAAAAATCAAGTCTTATTGACAGGCATTTAACAAAGGAACTTAAAATGGTGAAACCCCATGTCAGAACTACAGGAAGTCAGGCATCAGCTTGATGAGTGGAACTCACAGTGCTAAATGAGTCACAGATCCTTTATAAATGATGGTCAAGGCTTTGACTGCTAGGTCAGGTAATACTGACTAATAATTTAGTCAGTCCCAGTATGAAATAACTGTAGGTATTTCTTTGACACCTTTATAAGCATGTTATAGGTATTTGTGGCTCTAGAATTTACTGCTTAAAACTTTCCCTTTTTCCCTGGGCTTCAGTATACCAGTCTGATTTCTGTCATTCATCTAAGAAAAGATAAATCTTTTTTCTGTATTCACCTTATCTTGTGATCCTGTAGATCCCAGATCCTAAAGAAAAGCTTTATCTTCAAGTCTACAATTTCTCCTGTGTTCCAGCACCAATCCTCAACCACAAATGTAAAACTCATAGTATAGAAGGAGAGAAGCAATGAGAAAACTTTACCATGTTCATTGTAGTTAAGGCTGGGAATTCCAACTGCTGTTTCGTGGGATGCATTGTCTTACACATTTGAAGATATGCAAACAAATTAAAACACTTTTTGTATGGGTTAATTTTTTTTTAAAAAGAGGACCACATTTCAAACAATAATCTCTTCAGCAAGTATCATAGGTTTTGGTCAGCTTCAAGTAATGGCTATTTCCTTTATCTCTAATTATTATTCATTTATTGCTTACAGTAATATCACAAATCATATTCTTTGCTGATGATACTCTGCAGATCACCTTTGGATCAATCTTCCTTGGAAATGTTCCAGTTCATGAAGCTGTTCAACAGTGTGCTGGACAGATACATGGCTATAAAGGATGCATTAGGGATTTTCAAGTTAACAACAAAGAGTTGTTCATCATAGATGAAGCTCTTGGAGGAAGGAATGTTGAGAACTGTAATGTTCCAATATGTGATTATCATCCATGTCTCAATGGTGGGACCTGCAAAAGGTAAGAGTTACCTTTTCAATCGTTTTATTATTTATTTATACTCTGTGGCTGGTAGGTTTATCCTTAATGAGAAATTAGTATAATTTCCTATTTACTACAATAAGATCACCAATATTTTTCCCTAATAATATTAAATAGAAAATGTGACATCTTCCTGCCTAACCTGAGACATTTTATAACTTATTTGCTTACATGAAAAGAAATACAAAATGTAATTACAGTGCCCACATTGCATACATAATGGATTGCTGCCAGAATTCCTTTGCAATCAACTAGATCAGTTCCACTACAAGTCTGGGTGACTAAATCACACTTTTTGTATAGATAGTTTGGACAGAAACACGTAAGATCTCATTCTTCTGCCTAACAACTCTGTATCTTACTAGGCCTGTACCCTCACCCATCTTCATGGTGTACTCCTGGGTACACAGCATAGGCCTTCATCATCGTGTTACAAAAGCAGTAACAGGTAAGTCAGTACCTTCAGCATGTGTGAAGTATTGTCAAAAAACATTTGAGAGTTGAAGTGCATCATGCTGAAAGAGGAAATGGGATCCAAAAGAGACATGAGCTAAAAGCACAGAGGATGACAGTTCAGTTGAGTGACAGTTCAATTGAAGCACAATAACTTCTTAAGCCATAGTAACTTGATCACTGACTAAGGCACTCAGCATTTAGGAACCACATTTCTGTTTAAAATTCATATAAATTTTGAAGTAACTGCCATGTCTATTTTGGAAATTGTACTTCAGCTTCAAGGCAAATGCTGAACAGAACATTTTTCTAAAGTTCTTTTAAAGTTCTGGACCACTGCATGTTTCTTAGGTTTAGGAGACCTCGAACCAAAGTTTTGAGGTGCTCCTCTGCCTTTCTTGAATGTTATGAGCACACAAAGAACACCAAACAGGTTTTTGATCTCTAAGCCTTGTTTGACAAGAGCACGAATTAGAACAAGGCAATTTTATGAAAACATACACAATTCGCCTACCAGACTGGTGAAACTGAGTGTGTACTTGTATACAATGAGTCTGGTTTTCCTCTGTTGTTCCTTGCTATATGTCTGTCATCTATCATGGAATACTGTTTCATTTAAAGCTTCAGTCCGGAATAATTCATGACCATTGGATCTGTTTCCTGCCTTTCTTCTTTCCAACTGCTGTCCTCAGACCTTCTCAGAAATGTTTGTTCTGAGGTAGATAACTGCTTTTCTGTCCAGAGGAGTCATGGAAGACTGTGCATGTGCAAACCAGGGATAAGAAGCTGTATAGATGCATGATTTTCATGATTTTATACAGCAGTCAACTGATTTTCAGGGATCACCGCCTAAAATCCCAAGAATGATCTGTCCCAGTGAGCTGGAAATCAAGTAGCAGGAAGCCTGCATGGATGAATAAGATGCTTCTGACAAATCTCAAACATCAAAAGGAAGCATACAAGAGGTAGAAGCATGTCCAGGAGACCTGAGAGAAATAATAATGAAAATGTCCAAATATGCAGATGTGAGGTTAGGAAAACCAAAGTCCATCTAGAGAATAATCTGGCAGGAGACATGCAGGGCAAAACTAAATGCTTCTACAAGTACATCAGCAGCAAAAGGAAGACTTGGGAAAATGTGGGCTTGCTGCTGAATGGGGCAGGTGTGTTGGTGACAAAGGAACCAGGAAAGCCTGAAATATTCAGTGCCTTCTTTGCCTCAGAGTTTATTGATGACTGACCTTCAGAAATCCTAATCCTCTCAGACTTTTATGAGAAAGTGTGAAGCAAGGGAGTCTTACTGTTGGTAGAAGAGGATCAGATTAGTGAACATTTAACTGGAGATGCATAAGTCCATGGGACCTAACAGAATTCACGCACAAGTGTTGAGGGTGTTATCTGATGTCACAGCAAGATCAATACTGATAATCTCTGAAAGATCAAACTGACTGGGAGACGTTCCCGAGAACTAGGAAACTGCCTGCAGGAAAGGCAAGAAGGAGGATCTGAGGGGCAACAGAATGGATAGCCTCACCTTGATCTGTGTAAAGTTGGTGGAGAAAATTGTCCTGGAACTGTTTCCAAACAGATGAAGGACAGTAAAGTGGTTGGGAGTGATCACCATGGATTTATGAAGGGGAAATTATGCTTAATCAACCTGTGAGCCACAATGAGATGACCAGCTTTATGGATGAGAGCAGAGCACTGGATATTGTTTACACAACTTTAGTAAGGCTTCAACACTGCCTCCCATAATATTTTTAGTGACAAACTGATTAAGTGCTTGCTAGGTAAGTGAACAGCAAGGTGAACTGGAAACTGGCTGAAGGCCAGGCTCAAACAGCAAAAGGGATCAGTAACACAAATTTCAGCTGGAGGCCAATCACTAGCAGAATACCCCAAGACTCAATACTTCATCAATGACCTATAAGACGGGGCAGGGTGCATCCCAGAAACAAGGGTTAAATATGAAGCAAGGAGGAGTGATTGATGGACCTGATGGGTCATCCAGAGAGACCTTGACAGGTTGGAGAAATTAGTCAACCGGAATATCATATTGTTCAACAAAGGGAAACGCAAAGTCTTGCACATCGCATGGAATAACCCCAGACACCAGTATAGACTGACTGGCTGGAAAGCAGCTTTGGAGAAAAAGGCTTGCCAGTTCTGGTGAGCAACTAGTTGACCATGAGTCACCAATGTGCCGTAGTGACAAACAAAGCCAGCAGCATTGTGGACTGCATTAGAAAAAGAGAGTGGGTCAAAGGAGGTCATTCCTTCCCTTTCTTCTTACCTTGTTTGCTGGTTTTTACATTTATGTACATACATTCTTTAGTCAGTTCACAAATTGACCATACTCAGTAAGATTTACCTTGCTAGAAGATCGAGATGCCGTATTTCACATCCGATTTCATGCTTTTTCCTCGCCAGAGTAAAATTCACTTTTTCAGAGGTTGATCATTCCTCTTAGCTGTCAAGACTGTCAACAAAAGCTATCACAACAGATTATCTCTCATGGTTTGGAGGTCTCACTCGGATAGGTTACTAGGTAGTGGTCTTATAAAGACCACTTCCTGCACCCCTAAGTTCTGAAACTTCATTTTGTCCACAGTGTGTACAACATTCTCTTTCCTGAACAATTAAACATATATGTGAGAAGAGCCTGCTTCATTGCTGTATAACATGTATTCAACCAAATTGCTTCTGCTTTGCTGAGAAGTGTGGCAGATATAAAAGATTCACTTCTTGATAAGTCATCTACCTGTCTGCACGAATTTCTCTGTAGAGGATGAAAACAGGGTGGCAAGTTAGGGCGTAAATTTGCCCATGCTAGGAGCCATTTTTCAAGAGTTTTACACAGACTCTGCCTGGCAAAATGCCAGGGTGAGAAACTCCATTAGGGAATGCTTCAGTTTGCTGTATTCCAATTTCATTTTCCACAAGTTTGAGCAACTTGAGGAGATATGGGAAAACAATTACTTGCATACCTCCTGATCATCCTTGGTAGGTCTGGCTCCAGAACCTCATTCATCTGGATCTGAACATTCCGCAGAGTTTATTCCTTGGATTCTGTTGTCTGGAGAGGTAAGTCCAGTGCTTCAGCATCTCCCAAAATGAACGGTGAGAGATTCTGTGCTATAGAGTCTTCCTGTACTTTGTTCCAGGCAGTGTCTGCTAATACTAGGAATATATTTAGTAAATGTGCATACTGTAACAAATTCTATTCAGTAAATTTTAAGTGTGTTAGGCTTGGTGTCACCTTCTTCCTTCAGTGATTTGTTTACAAACACCCTCTGGTACCTCTTGTAGCTGACAGATCTGAGTTTCTCCCCACGCTCACATTTATTAGTTGCTTTATCCTAACAATTATTTGATTTATTATTTGATCATCAAACTGTAGTGTTTCACACCATGTCACGTGTGGAGTAGAATCATTGAAAAGCAATAAGTGGACATTCTGTCTATAGCTCATGAGGAAAACTTTCCAGGATTCAGTCCCAGTGTTCAAGTGGTGCATGTGGACTGTACAACCGCTTTGTCTTTGGATAATGAATTTCTATTCATAAGACTGCAGCCAATAAGAACCATAAATAATCTACAGTTAAAAATATTCACATCTACATCATTAATTGTCCATTTACATATTTATTACTGAAAAAATTTAGTCGTATTTGAAAAAAAATCTGATAAGACAAGCAACAATTTGATGATTCATATAAAACTATTATTGACTTAAGATTTTGCCAGTTGTTTCAATTACACAGTTTAGCGGGAAAAAAATAATATATTTTTCACCGCATGTTATTCTACAGGTGCTTGGCAACTAATTAGAGCTTTTGCTTCTGAAAGTACTACATAGCGAATATCTCAGCCGTATTTTATAATGAAAACTGGAGCTTGTCAACACATACTGCTGGGCATAGACAGGTGTGTTTCATAAGACACATTTTTTACAGTTCTTAAAAGAAAGTTACTTGTCTTTTCTTGTCATCGGAGTACAAAACTCCTATTGTAGTGTTCATCCTATTAATTGCAATCATTATGCAGAAGAAATTTATTTGGCAGAATTTATTTCTTAGTGGTTTTGGTAGCAAGAGACAGGGATTAGTGTGCACCTAGTTTTCAGATTCAGACTGTCAGGATGCAGCAGGGGCCAGCAGTTCCCTGTGGTCTGGTCATTGTTTGCATCAGGTGCTCCCCACTGGAGGGGTCCATCAAGGCCTGTCCCACCATCCCAGCCAGAAGTCACCAGGGCAGCCACAGGCCCGTACATCATGCACATCTCTGGGGACAAGCTGGGACATTGGTCTATTGGTGGAGGAACAGGCCCCACCTGTTCCTCAAGCCCAGTGAGGGGAACCAGGGTCAGACACAGCCCCGATATTGCTGGGCAGTGCTGTGGTGATGAAAACAGGATGCACGATCACCATTTTGCTGTGAAACTACTGAATGTACCATCATATCATGGAATTGGAAATCTCTAGTTATCTTCATTTCTTTTAAGATCTACGCCATGTGCATTAAAAAAAAAGTGTTAGCTAAGGTCCATTTATATTTTGACTAAAAATGTGTCTGTGTATAGGACAGAAGTCAATCTGTTTCAAGAGTATTTAAAAATATTCTGTATCAGTTTAATGGTTCAGTACAAATCTAAATTTCTAATTCTTCACACAGTCATTATTTTATTAGGTTTTAAAAACAAAGTACTCTCCTATGTAAATGCACTATTGCTTTTAGAAGCACTTTTTCAAGTTCACTAGCTCTTTCACTGCACTTTAAATCCCAGCTAATGTAGAATTCCAGAGACTGGTTAATTTGAGAGGAAAAACTGACAGTTACTCAGTAAATTTAGGGTTTGAGTGTCATATAGTTCTATGACTAATTTTGTGAATTCAAAGTTCATTGGGTTTAAAAGTATGTGTTTGAGAAGGGCATGGAAAGATTAACCTAAGAAGCTCTTAATATTCTGTGTGGCCCCCTGATCATATGAGCCAGATGTTGCAAACCAAGCTTCATGTTAATTAAGAAGACACATCTGTGTGTGGGAAACAAACTCATAAAATTACTTCACCAATGATTTGACAATTATGTCAGTCACTACACTAGGAGTTGTTGATTAATACATTTGTTTTAAGTTACATAAAGACTTCAAAAAATATAACACAGACAAGCTTAGTTTTTAAAGCGCACAATACAATCTCAAAGTAAATTGTTTCCACAAACAATCACGTTTCCAGTGTCTAAAACTTTTCTCACAGTGATTATTCTTACTGTCGTTGTTCCCCATGTATTGGTGCAGCAGATGGATCCATTAATGTTAATCAATTAACCAAGATTGAAAGATCACACTCAATTAGCAATATAGTTCAATACAGAGACACTTGCCTTCAGATTTTGGCCACCATGAATGCTTTTATCACCAAAAATATACAAGGGATGTAATTTTTTAATTTTCATCCCTTGATAATGTAAGAAATACCTTCTTAGATATGTAGATCTCATTTGCACTGTATCTTTAGAGCTATAAATAGGAAAATATGTATTATAATCACATTTCAGAAACTGTCTGTTTTCTGCATGCTGGGGCACCACCCAAGTCTTCTTAAGCCTTAAAGAGCTGATCAACAAATGAAAAATTTCACCTAAACTATTTCCTAAAGTTCATCTGATCAGGTCTTGAATATGTCTTTTTTTTAAGTTATAAAATGAGTTAGCTTTCTCGTATGTTAAAGGAAATTTTATAGTTAAACTTGGTTAAATGATAGAATTTCATATGTTGCAGATACTGGGGAGCCCAGATGAAGTGACTTAACAAATTTTCTGGTCTCTTTCTAGTGTATATACTCAATGTTAGTTAAAATGAACAGTAGAAAAAGTCATTATGAATATGATCAGGTTCAGAAAAAAGGAGCTCAAACGAAAGATTTCTGAGACACTAAAATGTTTTTTTCAACTTCTTTTACATCTCATTTTCCATTTCAAGGGGTAGTCATAGTGAACCTTTCCCAGATCATGTGCCAGAAATACTTCTTGTGTTTCCTCATGCCCATACGCTAAAAACGCATGTTATGTGAAGCTTTGGCTGAAGATTTTCATCAAAGGATAGACTATTATGCCCTTATTAATGTTTCTCTCACATTTCTAGCACAGAGTTTGCTTCCAGTTTGTAGTTTGCTTCCAGTTCATAAAATTTGATTCGTGTGTTTGTTGAACTAAAGATAAAATTACAGGAGAACGAGTAAGTGCCCATTTTCAAGAGCCCATTTTCAAGAGTCCAGGAGCACTGAAACACCTCCCAAAACTGCTAACAACATTGCAGGCCAAATTTTTAGAATTGCTCATGGATTTCCTATCACTACTTTAGTTATAGGTGTTTCTGGGTAAGAAAGGAAACAGCTAGTCAAAAATAGGAGAACTGATCATATGTTAAGCATCTTTTCATAGATTTGGTTTTATAGACTAAGAGGCTCAGCAAACATAGTCTCCACAACACCCATTTCCTGCTTTTTTTACAAATTTAAGTCCTAGGTAACTTCATTAAGATCCAGTCCAGAACTAATGTCAAGTTCTACTATGTTCAGCTCTTGCAGAAAGATAAACCAAAGGGATTAAATTTGACTTTAGTTGATTTGTAAAGGAAACAGATTTCCAGTTGGGAACTGTGTATTCTCATACCTTTTCAGAATTTGCACCATATGGACTTATTTAATACTAATTTTGTTAAGAAAATAACCTGCTTCCTTTTAAAGGGCTGGTTTTGGACAGAACCATCAATACTAAGGATGCTTTCATGTTTAACGACCCCAGAAACTGTTGGTATTATTATGATCATTCGTGCTTATACACACCATTATTTAGGAAGACTTGTGTGGGGGTCTGAATTTTTTGTATCCTGTACTTTAAATGAGATTACAGAGCTGGAGTATAGCTGGAATTTGGTACCTACGAAGAAGTTTCACTTTTGGAGATCTATTGGGTTTTTTAATACTTATTTCAAGTTAGGCTTTGGTGAAGAAAATAATTTAAATATATTTCCAAACTCCTTTTTTTTCCTGGCAGAGAGATTGTTCATTTTTTCAGTTTCCACATGATCTTAGGAAAAAATAATTCCGTTCTCACTCAGAAAAATCTTTCATGTCATTTTTGAGGAATATGAAAGATCATGGCATTGAGTTTCTCAAAATGAACAAAATCCTATTGGACATGCATTTGTTACATCATATTTTCACAGGAAAGTCAAGTAAGTGAAAGAGAAAATTTCATCTCCAGTTTTCCCAGCACTAGGTATTAACAGAGAGAAAATTTATTTACACAGGTTGTTCTTTCTGGCAAAAGGAATTACATTTGGCTTACACACAATCTAAAAGCTCTGCACACATTTTTTCTGAACTAAAACTGCATATCCCCCACCTTAGTTTTCCTTAAAGCAAACCCAGAAAACTGAAATTTTAACCCCAGCTTCTTGCCCTTGAAGTTTAGATAGTAAATTGCCCTAATCCACCGTTGTGCTAGGATATCTATTTCAAGACTAAATTAGTTCAATTAGGTGTGTCTCATTCTTGGTATCAGAAACACCTGCCCATTTTATCATACTTCAGTTTTTAGGCATTATATTCCTCAGATTATAGTAATATGGAGATTTGTCAAAGAGATCAAAGCTGTGTTCCATTAACATGTCAGTGTTAAGAGCTGATGTTCTCAGTTTTAGAAAAAACATCTGTAAACCCCCAGGAAATTGTGCAATGATAATGTATGAGGAAATAGCAAAATGCAAGCTCATAAATATTATTGGATATACTAGTGCTCATATTCTTTTTAATTAATCATCATTTATATTTAAATTAATTTAAAATATGCAGCTTCTTTCCTAGTGATTAAAATGTGCTACACTCTTCAGAATTTGTTTGCTTCAGAATGTCATTTTATCATAGAATTGTTGAAATAACAAGTTCCAGCAGCTGAGGAATAATCCAAACAAACAAGTTAGAAGAAGTGATGATCAAAGAGTAAAACTTTCTCTATCTTTAATTTAGTCAGTACAGTGGTGGTTCTATTAAAAATGTCTGTGAAAAAATCAATATTTTGTTCTCAGATCTGCAGTTTTAGTTTTCAATTAGTGTGAAAAGTAACATGCTGAAAACAGACCATGCAGGAAAATCAAGGATCCAAATATAAATAGGAGTTTAAATTCCTGACTGTTCAGATAATGTTCAAGCTGTGCACAAAATTTGTTAAACATGTTGCTTCTACATCATCTCAGTCCAATTGTACTTAAACCAGAGAAGCTGCCAGAGTTACAATTTTAGTGTGGGTATTGAAATACCAGTAAGTGTCATTTTAATACAAGCCATCTTAGAATGTTTTGACTCAATTCCCAGAAAAACTATGTAACATCATTTTTGAGAATTACAGCACAACCATATCAGCATTTCTGATAGCTTTGATTCCAGAAGGGGCATCTTATTTGGAGTAGCTTTAAAACACAACATATCAGCAAAATTAATTGTATTCCATCTTTTTTCAAGGTCAGTGAGATGTTTAAGTGTATATAGAAATACCCAAAACACTGTTCATACATATTTGTTCAACTGGATATGTAGTGCCCAGATTCTTGTAAGAATTTCACTCTGCTATAAATCCTGACAAATAGTGTATCTGTTACTGTTTATTATAAGTTGTAGCATACGTAGTGTGTTTATGAAAAAAGATAAAAAAGATAAATGTGCCATATTCATTGCACTAATGGTTTTCCAAAATTCCACAGAGATAATCCTTTTGGGAAAATGTGTAAGTTGTCTGTACGGACCCATTATATGCTCTAGCTGTTTGCTGTAGGATATCACAATAAAATTACAAAACTGGTACTGCAGAAGACGAATAATGCACTGTCCGTAATATATGTTAGAACATTTATTCCTGTGCTGCTAACCTAACATATACACCTACCTACTAGTGATAGATTTCCATACTTTGAGCAATGAAAATTACATAAGAGAGAAACTCAGAGGGTTGCAGAACTCAGAGGGTTGTGATTGGTGGTGCAGAGTCAAGCTGGAAGCCTATGGCCAGCGAGGTCCCACAGGGGTCAGTACTGGGTCCTGTCCTGTGTAACATCTTCATCAATGACCTGGACAGAGGGACAGAGTGTAAGTTTGCTGATGATGCCAAACTAGAAGTGACTGATGATAGGCCAGAAGGCTGTGCTGCCATTCAGCGAGACCTGAATGGCTGGAAAGTTGGGTGGAGAGGAACTTAATGACGTTCAACAGGGGCAAGTGTAGAGTCCTGCTCGTGGGGAGGAATAACCCCATGTACCATGTACAGGCTGGGGTCTGACCTGCTGGAAAGCAGCTCTGCAGAGAAGGACCTGACAGTGCTGGTGGACAGCAAATTAACCATGAGGCAGCCATGTGCACTTGTATCCAGCAAGGCCAATGGTATCCTGGGGTGCATTAAGAAGAGCATGGCCAGCAGGGAGAGGGAGGTTATCCTCCTCCTCTACTCTGCCCTAGTAAGGACACATCTGGAGTGCTGTGTCCAGTTCTGGGCTCCCTAGTTCAAGAAAGACAGGGAACTACTGGAGGGAGTCCAAAGGAAGGCTACGAAGATGATTACAGGATTGAAAAATCTCCCTTACGAGGAGAGACTGAGAGACCTGCTTCTGCTTAGCCTGGAGAAGAGAAGACTGAGGGGAGATCTTATCAATGCTTATAAACATCTAAAGGGTGGGTGTCAAGAGGATGGGGTCAGACTATTTTCAGTGATGCCCAGTGACAGGACAAGGGGCAACAGGCACAAACTGGAGCACAGGAAGTTCCACCTGTACTTGAGGAAAAATTTCTTTACTTCTTTCTGTCACTAGGGTGCCACAGCACTGGAACAGGCTGCCCAGAGAGGTTGTAGAGTCTCTTTTTCTGGAGATATTCAAAACCCACCTGGATGCATTCCTGTGCAATCTCGTCTAGATGAACCTGCTCTGGCAGGGGGATTGGACTAGATGATCTCCAGAGGTCCCTTCCAATCCTGATCATTCTGTGATTCTGTGAAAAAAATTGTGAAATTTTAGTCCCATCTAGTGTAATTGACTGAAGATTGAATGGGGGAGAACACCATTGTTCTAAATTCCTGTTTTGGGGAGCTTATGTCTGAAAGGAAGGGTGACGTTTATCTGAGGTCACAGAACAGAATAGATTTTCATTTGGCTTAGACTTTCTTCACCTATGGTATTATGTTGAATCCAAGTACATGCTTAACTTCCAAATAGATTTGGATATGAAGTATCATCTTGATACAGAAGGCTACTGTGTTACCAAATTTGGTTTTGTTACTTTATTTCTTTCTCAGAAACAGCATTTATGAAAGTTTGATTTTTAGAAACAGAGGAAACTGGATATTTTTTTATCAGTAATCCTTTTTTTTTTTGCTTTAGTAAACCCAGTCAACTTTATGATCATGTGTACAGCTAAATACAAGGAGTGGTACCCACATATCCGTGGGAATTTCATGCTGTATATGTATGTAGATAATGCATTTAGATTAGGCCTCTTATAGCTAGCTAAACCTACCTAAAAGATAGCTTTTAGGGAGGAGAAAAGACAGAAATAGAGTAGATGTTCTGCCTGTACCCAGAGTGTCTGCAGGTGTCCAGCTGACTATTCAAAGGCAAAGTTAACCTCACTAGCCCCTCACTTTTTTCTTACTGCCTGTTGTCATGCATCAGTAGAGATAGTGCTTGTACAGTCTTCCCCACAACTGGCTCCAGTTATTTCAGATTAAATATCAGTCTCGCTTGTTATAGGAGGGATTTTTTTTTTTTTTTACTAGGGTAGACCAAATGAAGTTGTGTATTATCCTTAAGTGAAAGGGAGCATAGAAGATCAACATGCTATTAATAAAGAATCCAGAGATTTAAGAATTATCTGGTGTCCTCCTAGAGAATTAGTGCATCCCTGTTCAAAACAGGCTGTTTTGGACAAAACCACGTATGAAACAATTGCTCTTGAAGGCTGATTCTCTGTAACATAATATCTTAGGAGATATGAAGATAAAAGGACCCTAGAACCACAAAATTCCATTTGTCCTTCACCAGGACCTTCCGTGGGTTACCTGAAATCATCGCAGAAGAGATCAGCACAAGGCCTAATATGGGTCCATTGGCATCTTCCATAATCTGTGGAACCCTCTACTGTTGCTGTAGACTAGGTGTGGGACAATAAGAATAATTTCACAGCTGCACGTTGAAAGCTGATGTCATTATTTTCAGTAAGGGTTGCTGATTGTCTATCTCATCTATCTATTATTCAGTGTAAATTCTGATCAATTTTCTATCTAGAATACTGCATATAATACTGAACACTAAGTTAAAAGTCCTGCATAACTTTAGAAGGCTTAATTTTTCCTTAAGGGGCAGAGTCCCCTTTTTATTAATTGCGTTTGTGTCTTTACCAGACTTATTAGTCATACCGAGTTCAAGTGCACTCTTTGTGTGTTTGTAACAGTACAGCTGGTATTCCTTCTCTGTTTCAAAATCTGATAGAGCTTAGGAGTTATGAGTTAGAGGATCAGGGGCGTTAAGGCATGATTTGCATTACTCCGCAAGACATAACAGTTTAGTAGGGATACTTTCTGCTCTTGTATTCGGGTCACCTTCTCAGTATGCTCATCAATTTAGCCATATTACATGCTTTGGAAAATTCATCTGGCTTGGAGGTCAGCATGGGCACTAGATTTCTTCTGACATTACCTCAGTAAGGAATTTTACAGACAGCTAAGACAACATTTCATTGCTTTGTAGAGAAGCTACATAGAAGACTGACCATGCTGGTTCTTGTCAAAGTGGGCTATACGAAATAATCATATGAGGTTTTGGACATCCTACTCATTTATGTACCTGGCAACTTCAATATATATTAACATATAAAGTACTTTAATGGATACTTTGCTTTGGTGTGTGTATAAAAGAATAAGTGGTAGCAGTTTTTTACACTCATGTCTGAATAGGTTGTAGCAGAAATGAGATCAAGTTCTGAAAACGTCCAGTGGGAGGGAGAACCTCAGGAATCCCCCAAGGTGAAATGTCCCAGAGGGAAAACAGTTACTCAGCATCAGGAATGTTGTTTTAAACAGTTACTGAAACTAACAGTTATAGGGGTTCTTCTGCACAGCACTATTACTTACATAACAGATCTCTCTGCCCATGCCCCCACAAATTTTCTCAAGATTACAGAAGAGTATGTAAACCTTCACTTCCGAAGCTCTGGTCATGACATCTTTTTCTGTTTCCAAACAGCTTTTGAAGCTGCTAATAATATATGAAGTTTCATAACTTAGTTAACATGTCATCATCTTGTCTGCAATCATGAGGAATTAGCGAAGTGTGTGTTAAATATCTGTGTAGGAACGCAGATGCAAACACATGCATGAATATGCACTCAAACAATTTAATTATATGGTGTCTTTAGTTCTGCTGTATGTATTGTTCTGTGTTTGTAATTGTCTTCTCTTCATTATACTGCAGAGTTGTATAATACACTGTTGGGGAGGAAGCTAAGGGCAACTGGATTTATTTTCTATCTCCTCCCAGTTGTGAAGATGAGGACACCAAGAAAATAAGTAAAATCCCCCAACAGACACGCAAACTGAAGTACATTGGGAGTGAATACTGTTAATGAAATATAAACGAACCGTGTTTGTTCAAGATGCACAACCGTTTTCCTATAATTAACCATTTTTTTCCATTTTTCTTGATGACAGTCTTAGCCCTGCAACTATTCACAGGCTTAATTTGATATATTTTCTTCAGAATTATTCAGATCAAAGGTCTGGAAAAGCCAAAGAAAAGTCTGTGTAAAATACACAGAAATATGCTAGAAAACAGTTTGGCACCAATAACAGATATGTTCTATTTAAGAACATATATATATATATATATATATATATATATATTTAACAACAAAGGCTTGTGAGTTATAAACAGTTAACATTTTGAACACAAATCTTTTAAGTAAAACATGAAGCCTACTACTATCTGTAGTCTGAAGAATATCCAGAAATTATTTTTTTGTAGTATTATATAATATGATAGCATATCATCATTATATTTCAGTTGTCAGACTCACCCAATTATTCATCCACTTTTCCATGCTGTAAACCATTTTCTGAAACAGTGCAGTACATTTCTCGGCTGGGAATCAAGCACCGTAGTTCATTGACTCATATTTAAATTCTTTCCTGGGTAACTTCAGGGATTAATTTTGGACTTCACCCCTTACCAAAATATTCAGAGATTGGTTTAAATCCAAAAATTCAAGCTAAACTTGTTTCACCATGTTACAGTTTTATGTAATCCAGATTTTTTTCTTGGCATTCATTATTTTTCATGATATTGTTACATGGATGAGTCACTACCTGTACAAATATATTAATGTAATTAAAAGAATAAACTATTTAGAAAAATCTAGGGTAAATTGGACTGAAAACCATTAACAAAAAATATTGTCTTGTAAAGGTGATTAGCTTTTTAACCTTTTTTAGCTTTCTCCCCAGGCAGATTTCATGGAGAAGGTAAGGCAGAAGTTTCCCAAATGCCATCCATTTCTGGTCCCCCAGAAACACACTCCATAAGGTGCTTTTACTCCAAATTATATGATACACTTAGAGTTGATAATTTGATGAAATTTCTTTTCCCTCATTTCCTGCCTGATTCAACCCTGTTCTTTTATCCAAAAGGCAGTATCCTGAAAATTCTTCCTGCTGAGTAACACCAAACCTATCAATTAGGCAGAAAGTCTAAATGCCACCCCCAAGCCTGGAGACTACACTGAAACAGAGTTATGATCCTTTTCCGGTGTCTTCTCTTGGTTTCAGATTCTGTCAGTACTATTCTTATGCCCTCACCTTCCCCAGGGTGAAATTTGCCTACTTAAGATTCACTTACACCCTAAAGCAGAGTTGAAGTGTGACACAGGCTTTGCACTGCCCCTTGGAAAACACCTCCTTGATCTGTCACTGTTGCAGGGACTATGGAGCAAGAATGCAATGTATAAACATGCATCTGGTTTCACAGTAAGTTAAATGTAGCAGCCTCACATTTTAAAAACTGATGCAGCCTTTGAATATCCTTACTATTTTCCCGTCTTTGAAAAACAGTGAGATAGACAAACTGTATTGGTTTTGCTCTTGGCAGATACTTGTTTAATTGTTAGGCACTGAAATTGTTTGAATGGACAAACATAAGATGTTTTTAACATGGAAATCTAGCTTTGGTATATATGCTTAAACTGCAATGAAAAAGACAAAGCAATCAGGAGTTTATTTGCTTTACAAGTGTTGAGACTCAGCATCCAGATTTATAATGTGATAGTTATGCCAGCTCAAGATTCAAGGCTAAATTATAAAGTTGGATTTCAGCTTCAGCAAATGCTGTCTGGGTCCTGCTATATTTCGCTTAATAGCAAGGACAAGTGGATTCCATCTGTAGGAGAGCATGTTTTGCATATGAAGTACTGCAAGGAAAGAGCCAATACTGAGATGGAGCAGGATTCAGTATCAGGACACTCTTTTTATTTATGTACAGTTGCGTGTTGTTTTCAAACGGGTCTTTAAAGCTGGGTTGATGATTTAGGAGCAGATGTGGGGTTATAATACTTAGATTTAAAATGAGAGGATGTTTGTCCTGTAAAATGCTGTGATTTAATATGAACAAGATGGCATTCATGGGTATGAACTAATCTTGCTAGGTGCAGAATGTGTACAAAATGGTAACCGAAATGATCCTTTTTTTTTTTCCTGCCTGGGACTAATGTAGGTAAAACCTCAGGTATGATCTATTTTTAACAGACAAATATTTGTGTAGTAGCAAAACTAATTGTGCATTATTATATAAGTGTATGCATAGATAAATTGGTATATATGATTAAATAATGATTTTGTTTATCGATATGTTTTTGTCCATATTTTGGGGTCTTTTTTTTTCAGTAGGAATTGGGAAGTTCCTAACTCCTGAATGTTTGAATTTGCAACTGTTTTCTGTAGGATAGTTTTGGTAGTATGCATTTTTAGTCATTTTGTCAATATATGCACATTTCTCAGTTCCTTGACATAAATCACATATGTATTCTTGTTATACTAAGAAACTATCTTTCCTTAGATGAGAACACTACACCCTTAGCCACAAACCCAGAAGAAATACCCAGAGTATCCTGAGTTCACCCATCACAGATTATCACAATTTACAAAACTAAAATTGGAGACAAAATGAGAAAGGTTGTTTTTATGTCATCTTTTTACTCTGCAGACATTTGATTATACAGTGTTCAAGAGCCCATGTATGAAAAATAGCCCTTTTATAAAAAAAAAAAAAAGTAATAAAAAAATATTAAAAAGAGGCAAAGAAAAATACTCGATTTGTGCAATGTGTTACCAAAAAAAATACAGATCATAATTTAAGTAAATGGGTGCTTCAAAAACTTTTCTTCGCTAAGAAAACCCTGGGATCCTTGTCTGGGAAAAATCGTTATTATCCGTATTTTGTTCGGCTGCGTGTCAGTGAAACACTGTTCTGTGTGCCTGGGCTGTTTTTAACAATCTGCTAGGTTCTGCAACGGAAGACCTGTGGGTTACTGCCACCTACAGCTGGAATGCTACCCACTCCCAGCTAGAGAAATGGACCTTGCACTAAAGCCCCTCTGGACAAAATGCAGTAGATCTTAGAGGTGAGCTAAAGGAGGACTTTGCAGAGCTGGTAGTAATTGGGTTTTACCAGCTTTTTATGACATTTAAATAAAACTAGGGCTACAGAGAAAGTAAATCCCCCAGTAGCATATTCAAGCAATTTTCTTCTCATAAAAGCACCTTCCTACTGGCTGTAGCTTGGCAGAAATGCTGCAGTTTAAATTTCATAGAGAGCAGAAAAAACCTCAGCTTCTGACAATCCTTATGTCAGCTAACATTTGAAACGCTCTGAGATTTAGCAGAAAGAAAAAAAAAAGTAAAAACAAAAAAAGATTGTACTGTGTTTGGGCCTATTTAGTCATTGTAGTTTTGTGTATTGCACCTATTTTAAGATGCTCAGTACGTTCTTTGTCTCCTATAACCTCAGACCCTCCTCCCTGCTGCATTTTTATGTCTGCAGTTTTTTCAAAAAAGAAAAAAGAAAAAGCATGCTCTAAATTAAGACCTCAGGAGAACAGGATTAATAATGCCCAGCAGTGTTGTGCCATTTTCTGTGACTGCTATCACCTTTTTGGTTCTGTGCTTCATTGCAGTGTCTCTTTCAGTGAAGAAAATGCAAGGATGCTTACTTCAAATAATTGTTCTTTGCTGCTTAACCTAGTAACTATCGGCATGAAAAATTCTGCATGCATGGGCAGGAAGGGATATTGTTGTTTGTTTCCATTCAAGTGTACCCTCGTTTTTCAATACTACTGTGGTATCTGAGGCTTTTTTCCTATGCTCTTCCTGATTTCATTTCCCTTTCTATGCTAAACTGAAGAAGAGTGCTCTATGTGGGCCGATCAAGCTACTTCATTCCCAAAAGGGTTTCTTATGTAAGTAGTTCCAGTGAGGTTTAACGAATGATTTATTACAGTAGAAATGCTACATTTGTGAAGGTATCATTGCGCAGTGAAGTGTGTAAGCACATAGACAAGAACCTGCATGGAACTTATTTTTAACTACAGTAGAGAAAAAACCATGGTTTTAATACTGTATTTATAATACAGGAATTAAGCTTGAGACTTATTAATTTTTTTTTTTAAAGCAGAATGATCATAAGAAAAAACACAGGAACACATTATGCTATTAAAGAAATAAAATCAACATATTCCAGCCATCCATCAGAACTGTCTTTTGTTGAGGTAACTTATGCCGGTAACCAGCATTGCTTCAAAACACTTACCTTTCTTCAAACAGAAATTACGCACTGACATCTGAGTCACAGAGGCAGAAGTACATATTCTTTCAGGCAGCATCTCCAATTATCTCCCTTGACAGCAGATGTTAGGGGCATATTCCTCTCTGCCCAAATGTTGTAATCATTAATAATTAGTAATTGTACAATTCAGTGTTTACATATAAAGAAGTTTCATTCTCTGAGGCAGGATTTGGAGCTAAAACTGCTAGTGGAAAAAGAAAGAAAATGGAGCTTGGTTCTCATTTTACGTCTGAGATTACACCATTTTAGAGTGCTGAGATTCCTTTGCCTTATGTGGAGTTACTCTGATTTATACCAGTGAAGTGAAAATCTAATCAAGCCCACAGCTGGATACATTCAACAACTTTTTGTTCACCCAGGATAACTCTGGATTGTATTGATCTGCATTATAGAACTGAACAGATAACAACGGGAGGGAAATCTGAGGAACAGTGTCTCATTTAGAACCTAATAAAAGTTCTTAAGGTGCTTGTTTCATTGCTGTAAACGGCTGGATCATCCTTAGAAATCAATGAAGGACCTGCAGTCAGAGGCATGCATAAAAATGTCTGGAACCTATTAAGTGGTTTCTATGGATAGCAGGTAAAGACTGGGGGCAGGGGGAATACCACCAAAAGCACTTCAGTCCTGTTGATTAAAAATTTGTCTAACTTTGCCTTCATTATTCTTTTCAGAGAAGTGTAGTCACTAGAAGGGGAGAGGCAGGGTGGTATAACATAAGATGGAAAACAGAGCAATAAAGCATTGTTTGAGTCATTTCAGACTGCTGGATGAATGGCTCTGTAGGGGAGAAATTGCTGTGGTGTCACTGACTTGCTGTTGCCAGCATGTGTCACTATGGATGTCAGTGTAAAGTGAAACTAGGGAAAAGAGAAATCCAATTGCCTCTCACTTCTGAGACAAAGAAAAGGGCGAAACCTCTTCTACCTCTAGCAATATCAGTCATAGATAAGTGTATGTGTTGCTGAGAAGCCTGAGAATTCATCCTTTGAAAAAAAAGAAGTCTTTTCATCTTGAGATGACATTGCAACCCTTACCATAGAGTGACTAAGTGATCCACACAGGCCTGATTAATAACAGCAGGGATAGACTGTAAGCTCTGAACTAATATAAAGTCAGTTCTGTCACATTTGTCTTTCAATATTTCAGGCATTAATATGTATTTAATATTGCTGAAATACAACAACTTGATGTATTCCTTAGAGCCCACTATTAGATGAAGGCATACTGGCTCATGATTAAGCAGTACAGCATTTTTGTACTCCAGCTTAAAAATGGCTTCTGAATAAGTACAGTGCAAACAGAGAGGGCAATTGCAAATAAACACTTTCAGATCTCCTTATTTCAGAATGAACATGTAGAGGAGTATAAACCTGGCCTGTTTTCTCAACACTGATTTAATAGAAAAGGATGATTAAATCAATATTGTGTCCCAGAACCACACCAATATGCACAAGAACCCAACATCTCAAGGATATATTACAGCCAGGACACTTACTTGATTTAATTATTTATAATTATACTGTGCCAATAATTCTGACTATAGCATGATCTATCAACATTTTCCCTCCTCACTATCATCCTGCTTTCTGGATGGGGTTAATTATTACAAAGCTGTCAGCTAGTACAGAATTCTTTATCACAGAAAGATGATATAATATTGCATAGAATTCCTGGAGTGTTACAACACTCTTCCTAGAGCAATTTTCCAATTAATGCATTGAACCGTAGGAAGCTATTTCCCTTTCCACTCTGCTTGCTTGGGTAAAGAAACATATATATTAACAAATGAACTGGTTTGGTTTGGCTTGGTTTTACTCTAAGGAGGAGACAGTGAGGGGGTTTTTTCCCTCTGTGAACGTATTACCCTTTCCTACAAGCAGTCATCATAGCTACTGGTAAACAGCATTATGCTTGCCTTATTCTTTCTGGTTTGATTCTGATTCTTTTTCAAGAAAAAAGGAAAGTGGGCTGATTATTTTCAATAATCAGAGAACAGAGATCTTAAGCAATTACCAATTAGTTCTGTCTGAAAAGTGGAAGTCTAATTCAGGGGTCTCTGTTATTCTACAGAGAACATGACCGTGAACCTTTGCATTTGGTTTTAGCCATCTGAATGCTTCAAAGATTGTGTTCCATTAAGTGCTTTCATCTGTGTTTGATACGGCTGGAAACAAAACCGCCACACTGCAATATGGATAATTATTTGGATGTCCACATCTGCAATTTTTTCTGTCCACACTTATTTTCTCAATTTAGACAACCTTGAGGTTGTTTCAGACAGCAATTCAGATTGTTTTCTTTCAAGCACTTCCTAGCTTCAAGAGGTGTGTAAAATTAGCTGGTACTTTCATGTTGACTTGCAGAGTTTCCTAAATACATAAGCACAACAGTCTCTGCATGTTCAGAATTATGTAGTGTAAGAAGCAAGATGCAGACTGTATTGACAGTTCTTTTCCTATTATAAAATTCTTACAGGGATTTGTCACAGGGAAAAGCTGCTTTATTCATGTGATTTAAATCAGTTTCCAAGTAATTTATTGATTTATTAACAATGTGTAATTATTAATTTATTAATAATGTGGCAATAAGTGAACTAAACATTCGGTATCAGTATCTGCAATGCCACAGATAAACCACAGTACTAGACACAGCAGAATGTTAATAAACATCTACAAATTTCTAAGCAACTTTCTGTAACTAATCTACACACACAGAGGGGGTGTACACAAACAGCATGGATCTTGCAAACACTGAAAAGTGTGGGTTCCCCACATGCAGACCCCATGGTGATGTGAGTGCTCCAGCTGAGCATCCACCCCTGCTGCTGTTGGCACCCTGCTGAGGCATCAGCCTGGGCAGGCACCCCACGCAGTCCCATGTGCACCCAAAGGACAGGTCCTCCTGTGCCATCCCCACACTGTGGGTCCCCAACAGTGTGCAGTCCGCTCCTGTGCCTCACAAGGAGGTGCTGGACCTCTTCCAAGCAGGTATGGGGATACCACTGGGCAATGCCTGGTGGTACCCAACCAGGGTCATTGCTCCCACCTATCCCAGCAACTTTTACAAATTTCTGTGTTTCTACACTGCATTTCAAGACGACTCCTGTGCTTCAAAATTCTCTGTAATTCCCTGACTACTGCTTCATCTGGCTGATGGTGTCCTGGCATTCCTCCTTAACTTTATGGGCTTAGAACAAACAGGTGGGCTTGGGTGTCCCATCACACACCCTGTTATACATGCACATCTTTATATTATCAACTGTCGTTTTTGAGGACCTTCTGCAGAAAGTGTGCCAGGTAGGCACATCCCAACTCAATATTATTGTACAGTTCATCAATTTGGAGCATACCATCGAGTAAATTAACTCTTGAGGTCCAGATATTTTATGTTTATTTTAAATTATGGAGGCATCACCCATTTTTTATCCTTAAGAAAGAATTATCATCAACCATTACGTATCTGCACAATGCTACATCTGGGACTTGTTTTCTCCTGAAGAATACTTTCCTTTGAAAACCTCTCTTTCATATATACTTGCTATTCTACCATTTTTCTATAATTTCTATTACATCAGATTTTATGATCTGTTTATACTTTTGTTATTTTCCTCTGTAAAGCTTAAATTCTTCACATTTTAATACTAAAATATCTAGGGGCTATTATTTTCCCCACTGCCACTATCCACTCTCCTAGCTCAAATGCAATCATCTTGCCAACTAAATAGCTTGATTATCGTTGTTGTTAATAATTATATTTTCTTCTTGCTGTTTGTCTTCTTATGGCTGGTATTAGTTTATGACTGGAGTATTTTTGCTTTACCTAGTTTTGCTTTTTTATATGTAAATAGGATATAAACAGTATGTCTCTTGTTTGTTTATTTGTTAGTTTTGAGTTTGCCAGATGCAGTCCAAAATTCTGTTGTACCAGATACTCAGGTGGAATCACCTGAGAAAATTCTTTCTGCAGGTGTTTCCCAGTAACCGCATGACCCCAAACCTGTGCGGGAACCAAGCAATTCTAGTGACTACATCACACCTTTAAGTTTCTTCTCTTGAAGCTGGAAGGTTTTCATTACATTTCATAGCTGTTCTCTGCAGTTACTTTTAAATGGACTGTTTTGGCTATTATGATACCCAGAGCCAAATTCACTGCCAATAGGACAGCATCCACTGCACTGGAGTGGCATCTGCTCACATCAGCAATGAGATGGCTCAGTCTTCCTAAATGTCCATGGAAACATTCAGTGTCAATGCAGAATGTATAGTTCAGTTTCTTGCAATGCTAATGAGAGGAACCATCCCACAAGCATTCCTTTGCATTCCAGTCGGATCAAGGCTACCTTCTTTGCAATCTTCAGGGATGGTTACAGAAACTCTTGGGTTTAATGGTCTGGAATAGCACATTAAGGTCCCTTCCAACCCAAACCATTCTATGATTCTATGATTATTAAAATATACAGAATCTTTTCTCAGCAGTAATTTACTGATGTAAAACAAAATGTGACAGGTGTGACAAATTTCAGGTGTTCTTCTTTGACTTTATAATGCTGACAGAGACATGAAACAGCTCAAACAATGTATTTTACATAACATAAGTCATAGTTTATCTAAACGCAAATTATAACAATATTGAATGTGATATTATGAAAGATATTTGTCATAATGTCAACTTTCTGGTCTGTAGCTGTACCTTCATTTAATTTGATATATTTACCATAATTAAGTAGCACCTAATACATTAAATCATCACACACACTCTTTCTTAGGTGGTGTACTTAATCACTACAATTTTTATTTTAAACTTTTGCAATAATCTTTAGAATATTTAATTTTTAAAATTGTAAAAAATAAAGACTACAATTTTAATTTGAAAAATAGTCCAGAAATAGCTAGCATTACTAGCATATGCATGATGTCAAATCTTGAATTTCAGATAAAAGTTGTTTTCTTAAACTTTCAGGTTGGCCACTAGCATGGAATTTACCGCACCAATATAGGCCCCCAGCAAGTAAGATGTCTGATCTAAGTTGTTTGTGTGCTCCCTCCCTATCCAGTGCAGATATGCAGGCACTTTTGCCATACCACCGTTCTTAGGCTTATTTCTTAGTACTTGATAAATCCTTCTCCAGAAGTACTTTTCTGCCTATGTGACTGTCAAGGATATGTGGATAATTAACTTGGTCTAGCTGTCTAACTTTCAGACCATTCAAGTTAATAGAGAGAATTCCCACCCTTTTTGACAACGTAGTGAATCAATGTCTTCATAGCTACTACGCAAAATAGAAAACATTGGAAGCGGGGCATCTTGATCGCATTTGATTCAGTTTTGAAGTGAGACCTTGCTGATTGGAGAATTGTTAAAAAACAGCAAAAAAAATAGAAGCATTTTAAAATCACTAGAAGAACTGCAAGAATTGTTTCTTGTGCATAAAAATGAGCATGTAGATTGTTGGGTTTGACACACAAGTCAGATCACTAGAGTCCATTGCTTAAAAATAAGTTTGAAGAAGATTTTTCAAGAGTATTCTGTAACATCACATACATCATAACAGTGCAACAATTTATAGGAGATTTATAGAGGTTTATAGAATATTTCAGTTGGAAAGGACCTGCAGTGATCATTTAGTCCAACTGCATAACAAGAAGGACCAGAGGAACATACTCTGAGATATCAACTAATGTGTATGTAGCAGCACAAAGCATGCAGAAAATTATAATTTAACACTTGTAACCCATTATGAAAGCAGTTGCATGAAAATTATTTGGCTACTTCAGGTAACCTGTCATCTTTGTTTTCCAAATTAGATAAACCCATAGACTCTAGAAAGAAACTTGTCACCTAAACTTGCCCCTGACCAGTATAAATTTGCAGTTCTAGACGAACTCATTCAGAGTTCTGACAGATAATGCTAGCAGTGCCTGTTCCAACTGTCTGCTCCACTTCTATGTCAGATGAAGGAGTGTATGCCCGTACCTCATCACACAGGTTGGCATTTTAGTGTAAGCCAGGTGGATTTGCATTAAGGTACTGAGCTGTGAAGAGGAGTAACTGAATCATGGTTACACTTTCTGTCCTACTGATTGTCCTGCACTGGAGTTGCCTCTAACAGAGGATGGGACTGACAACTGAGGGGTTGAGAGTCTTAGCCAATTTGATTGCTTTTTGAAGTATGTAAAAGACAGAAATTAAGGCATCCTATACATAGGACAGTAATTTACCTCACTCCCTCTTTTTTTGCTAGATTTGGTGAAGGTTTATTTAAGATCACAAATTATTAATTGGTGTAACCCAGACTTTATTCCCATTATATCCTGATGAACAGAAGTACTACAGCATATTTGTACATCCAATGAAACCATGGATTTAATGGCAAGTGGATCATTGTGAGTGTCTAACTTTAGATACTCCATAACACAGACAACAGAGTTCCATCACAGTCTGTTGATATGCCTATTATTTTTGCTTTAGCTTTGCCATATGCCTTAAAATATATTCAGTTCTTTTTACTGTTCCAACATAATTTGTGCTTTCTTCACCTTTAGCAGCAAAAATTATTTACTGGTAATATTTGTAGCCAATGGGACTCATTAATGTACCTCTATCTTTCCTGAGAGATAGCAGTGATGTTTTTCACTCGAGGCAGATGGTATAGTCAAGGGTTTAGCCTTATGATGATACATCTAATTCTTTCAAACTTTCTTCCTGAATACTATCCAGCATTGTATTTGAAAGCTGAGGTTTTGTTCCCTACTAAAAAATGATTGCATCTGCCTTATTGTATTCCCTCCTTTCTGACAATAATTTTTAATCCTTTTCAACATAGAATGTGAAGAAGGGTGTTGTATGGGTTCAGTCGGGTATTGTTTCATATAATGGAAATATAGAAAGTAGCTGATTTGAAATTAAATACGGTTGTAATCTGCGTGTCATGACTTTGATGTCACATTCAGACTTTAAGTACATTTAATATCCTTGTTTGAAGGCCAAGAGTATTCAATTTCAGATTCAATTCATTTGCTTATATATAAAAACTGAACACAAATATTTTCATTTCTCTATATATTAATAACATCTGGGCATGCAGTTCTATTTATGGAGTTTTAATTAAGTACTAATACAAACATACATGTCTCAAAAGTTTATGAAGATTTGTTGAAGAGGTGTCATATAATACAGGATCTTAGAGTGTTTAGTGAGTTAATTATCAAAAATATATATATATATATATATCATAGAATCATAGAATCACAGAATTGTTTGGGCTGGAAGGGACCTTAAAGATCATCTAGTTCCAACACCCCTGCCATGGGCAGGGACACCCACCGCTAGACCAGGTTGCTTAAAGCCTCATCCAGCCTGGCCTTGAACACTTCCAGGGATGGGGCACCCACAGCTTCTCTGGGCAACCTGTTCCAGTGCCTCACCACCCTCTCCGGGAAGAATTTCTTCCTGATATGTAATCTAAATCTCCCTGCTTTCAGTTTAAACCCATCACCCCTTGTCCTGTCACTTCAGGCCTTTGTAAAAAGCCCTCCCAGCTTCCTTGTAAGCCCCCTTCAGGTACTGGAAGGCTGTCATAAGGTCTCCCCGAAGCCTTCTTTTCTTGAGGCTGAACAAGCCCAATTCTCTCAGCTTTTCTTCCTAGCAGAGATGCACCAGCCCTCTGACTATATATATATATTTTAAAAGTTGGAAAATATTGTCTTTTTTTTTAGATTTTAGATTTATGTACCAGTAAAAATTAACTTAGGTTCAGTTAATGTTTGGTTACTGAAAGCTGTAATACTTCATGTCTCCATTAATTGTATTTTATTATTCATTGGTGATATTTTTTAAAGAGACTTACTAAGTACACTAACAAGAACTTAATGTGTCATAGATTAAACATCCAGGGAAGATTACAGACCTCTATTTTTTCTTGGATGTTCAAAAAAAACCATGTAGGACAAATCTATAAACAATAGGAAATATTTCTTTGATACATATTTGACTGAATAAAACTTCTTTTTACACTGAAGAACAAGTGTCAGAACCATGCCGACAATGTAATGTTTGATAGTTACTGCCTCTTACTTTTCTGGCTTATAAATTAAAAAGAGTGTTCCATCTCATCAGTATAGGAGACCACTGAATTTCAGAGGTCAGTGTGTAACTGGAGAGGATAATTTTTTCTTAATTATGATTAAGTCCCTTCTTTCACCATCTTTGCATATTTTAAAATATTCTGAAAAATGCCTGTTCTTCCTTTCCTTGAAAATGCTAAACTGTCATGCTGAACTGTTAGCGTTAAAAGTTGGGCAAATTGATGACCCAACAAAGTGCTCACAATTACATTTTCTTAACATGATGCAGATCCATTTTCCTGTCTTCATTTCTAAGCCTTCCTATTTCACTAAGTAAGACCTGAATTCATTTTCATGGATTTTGCATTTTGCACTAAAGTGACACTTCTTCGTAACTGGACACTTTTACATAACTTCTTATTAGCTGAAAAATGTATTGCTGCATTCCTGACCATCACTTAATGTTTATATATACTTATATACCTTAATAGAATAAATTCACTTTAGGACAACAATGGAAGTTCAGGTAATTCATTTTTTTTCTTATTTTCATTAGTACAGGCTGATATTCTGCTAGCAGTTTGTTCCTTTTCTCAATCATCAAAAACAAGCTAATTATGACACAGGATTTCTGACTTCTTGTCAGGTGGCTTTGGTCCAAGTACACAGGTATAGTGCCTCTCCAAGGCACACAAATATGTTGGCATATTTCAGAAAATCATTTTCTGAATCTGGACACTTACTGTTGAAAGTCTGCATACAAATGGAAATGTAGAGCCTGGAAACATTATTCTTAAATCTCACTTAGTATTCTTGGAATCTCTCGACACAACAGATATAAGGTTAAAAATTGCTGCCATTGTTGTGAAACATAAGTAAGGTTTTTCTTTTTTTTTCATAGTCATCAAGAATTCATGGCACTACAACTAGTATGCATCTATATGTATGTAGAACAAGGTCAAACTTAAGCTTGTGACCCGAAAAGAAAATTAATAAAATAAAAATTAAGTTGGCCATTCAGGTTGTAACTGGCATGTCTGAGTTTATAGAAAGAAGTGCCATGCCCTGTCTGTAGAAGCAGCAGTATGGTAAGAATAGTAATTCCTTGGCAGTTGCAGCTATGCAGTAAATGGCTTCCTGAGCTCCTCAAGGAGAATATTTTTCCTTAAAGAAGCCCAGAGGGAAAGACGTATCATATAGCAGAAACATGTCAAGGAGGACTTATCTGAAAACTATTAGAAAGACTGGGCTGCAGTGCTGGAAGTAGAGTAATATTACTGAAATTTTTTTTTTTTCAAGCATGGTGCAGAGTTAAAAGGGCTGAAAATGCCTTTAAAAACTTAGAACCTAATTAGTGAAAGGTAAGATAGGCATGGGTTGTTGTCATATCCATTTGCATAAAAATAATTGGAACTGAGTGTTACAAGCTGCAACATTTAAAAGAGTGTAGTGCTAACATATGAAGGTCTGAATCAGCCTCTCTGAGCCTGATGGGAGAAGATGCTGAAATATGACAAGCCAGCATAATAGATAAGAAGCAAAGGTTAGAGACAAATTATGATTAATTAGTGCAAAATATAGAATTCTCCCTTGGGAAACTGAGAGATGGTTTTGTTTCCTTCATAATTTAGAAACGGTCTGAGTATAGTTCCTAAGACTAGACAATGTGTTAAGAGTGGGAAATACCCATACCATTCACTCATACCTTGTCTTTTCCAACTTCAGTAGGTAAGGTTTCAAAATTTATATGTGATAAATTAAATGTTGCAAGGAAAGAAGCCACCAATATATATTTCTCACCAGTCAAGGTCAGTGCTCAGTTTAAGCAAAATCTTTCTAAGCTGGCCAGTCTGTGAAGTCACTAGTAGAGTCAAGTAAAGTCAAAGTGTTACTTTATCTTAGCTTAGACAAAGAAAAATCTGAGGTTGCAAACTGGCCTATTGTGTAAGTGTGAGTCTATCAGTCCCTGCATGCTGTAATTGCATTCTTAGGACTGGTTTTTCTCCACAACAACGTTTGAAATGACTGTGCAAGTACTAACAGACCACAGGAAAAAAAAAGGATTTTTAGTGGAAATATTGGTGCAATTTTCTGAATCAACTGGCCACTACAAAAAAATTACATGTTGTTAATTCACAGTCTTCCAGAGCCCCAGAGGATTGTGTTGTAAGAGAGAAGCAGAAATAGAGTCTGAGATTGTTTGGAGACATCTTTCATTCTCCTTGAAAGACATGGAGCTTGTAGAAACAGTTTCACATCATTATTTGCACAACTGAGATCCGTGGCACTTTACCTTACATTCTGTTTGTTAATTACAGATGAGAATTGCCAGTTTGGAGGGACTATTTGATGTTGGGAAGAAGAAACTAATAGTGTATATTCTGCATGAGAATATGAATAGGGCTTGTAATTCTTGACAGTCCTTGGTGGAGAAAAGTGGCATATTTTATCAATGGCTAATTATTCTTGAAAGTATAAATAAGTCTTTTGGCAATCTGGGAATCAACTAATAACAGAAAATTAGTGCTTGTCTTTTGGTCCTACAGATTGAAGTTTTCTACATTGCTGATCACTGTTTCTTTATTTTTCTTTAGATTTCATGGGTTTTATTATCAAAGAGTAGGGTTTAGCCTGATACAGTGAAAATCAGATTAGAAACAGTTCACTTCATCTGATTCAGTTTTCATTAAAATCCTTTAAATAATACATTAGTACACTTTACTTCTGACATACCCAAAGGTATGACACTGATCCTGCTCTGTCCAGCTCAACTTATCTACACACTTGGTAATTCCAAGCCATGCATTCACTTTAGCTCAATGTAAATTGGACTTCTGCACCAACAATCATAAATGCTCTTTTAATGCTTTCTTGAGTTTGTATGAAGCATGCATGCTACTAGTGTTGCTCTAAATGGTTTCTGCCTCAAGGATGATTGTAAAATCATTCCTAACAGCTGCTTTTCAATTTATTTTATATATTAGAAATATAAATTTTCTTCAATGCTGATTTATATACTTAACTTCCAAGGAAGGTTCTGAAATATGGGCAAAAATTTGACATAGCATTTTAATGCTGCATGTATAAATGTGTTTACCTGAGCAGATCCTGTGTTTTGCAATACTATATCAGTAAAGGATCTCCACAAGTTCCACCTGACCCAAAAAGGGAAGCAGAGGAACAAATAAATAAGTGCTTTTCAGGAAGAAAGGTTATAGAATAGTATGAAAGGTGCAGATACTCTGTAGGCCTATTGTATTTTGCAGTGAAACTGTCAGAACTGTGAAGCTGTGTGATGCTGCTTCAGTGCTCAGATAGGAAAGTTCTGCAGAAAACCAGGGTGGCAAAGAATCATTGTTGTTAATCCAGCAAGGGACACTCTTCCCTTTAAATCTGTTCTGGTTAAAAGTCTTAGTCTGATGTTAAGGAACACAGCAAATTTCTTTCAGATGAGACCTTAGGCACGAGTCTTACTCATTTTCAACTGCTAAAGGTTTTCTGATACTTCAAAAATACATAGAGCAGATTTATGCAGAGGTAACCTATTGTCTGGAAAACAGTATGGATTCTTGAAGTTCTGCTTGCCCATCCAAATAAATGATCATTTCCTGCCCAGATGTTCAGTTATTATCTCACTTCAAGCCACTATTATGATCAAGTTATTATCAAGCCACTATTATTTTCCTTCCTGAAGAAGGTTGTACTTAAGTGGTACAGAAAGGGATCCTTTAAGTATATTTTTCATTTGGATTTATTAACTTCAGAAATTGTGGTTTGGTGTTCCGTAGCATAAGTCACAATGAGCTTCACACATTATTAAGGCATTCAGTCACTTTATTATACAGAATACAGTTAGAATACAATTTATCACCAAAGTTATAACCCTACCTTGATTAAAAAGTGGAAGGGTTTTTTTGATAAATTAAACATATTAATTAAAGTAATTTTAAAATGGGTCCTTTGAGAAGTATCATTTGTTGGATTGGAACATTTTTTTCCAACTGCAGCAAAACCTCTTAGATGGATAAAACTTGCAGAAATTTTTTGTATTTATTTACTGTATTTGAACAGCTATTTCTCTTTGGAGGTGGTAGTCATTTTTTTAAATTTCTTTGTAACTAGGATATTATTCCTTTTAGCAGAAGCTGAAAAAAAATATTCCTTTTGAATTGCATTTGTGTCGTGGGGTTTTGGTAGCGGGGGAGGGGTACAGGAGTGGCTCCTGTCAGAAGCTGCTAGAAGCTTCCCCATCTCCAATTCGGACCCGTCTCAGGCCATGTCCAAACCATTCTGTAACAGTGGTAATGTGTCTGTAATAATATATTTAAGAGGGGGAAAAAAAGAAACTGTGGAACCTACAGCAGAGAGAGGAGTGGGATGTGAGACAATAACAGGCAGACACTCAGGTCAGTGCAGAAAGGTGGGGAGGAGGTGGGCTGGAGCAGAGGTTCCCCTGCAGCCCATGGTGAGGCAGGCTGTGCCCCTGCAGCCATGGAGGGTCATGGAGGAGCAGAGCCCCCCTGCAGCCTCGGGAGGACTCCATGCTGGAGCAGGTGGCTGTGCATGAAAGCCTGTGATGCTGTGGTCAGACCGTGCTGGAGCAGTTCCTGAAGGATGTGGGAGGGACCCATGCCACAACAGTTAGAGAAGAAAACTGCAGCTCATGGGAAGGATTCATGGCAGGGGGAGGAGGTAGAGTAATCAGGAGCAAAGGGGGGAAAGGTGTTTCTAAGATTTGTTTTAATTTCTCAGTATGCTACTCTGATTTGATTGGTAAGAAATTAATTTTTTTTCCCCAAGTCTATTCATAATGGGTGAGTGATCCCTCCCTGTCCTTGTGTCAACCCACAAGCCTTTCACTGTATTTTCTCCTCCCCATCCCATCAAGGGGAGGAGTGAGCCAATGGCCGTGTGGTGCAGAGCTGCCATCAGGGCTTGAACCACGACACTTTTGCAAAAGTCCACAAAGAATTTCTCTACCATCATCTGCTGTGTTTAGTGATTCTAAATTCATGGCAGCCTTTGGCAGAAAAGGTAATACTTATCTCTCCAGAGGACAGCATGACTTCACCCAAACAGACAACAACCATGTCAAAGCAAGAAAACTTCCCATGGAACTCTGTTAAAATATTTTTAGTTTTTAGCCCTCATTGGAAAACTAGATTTCCAGAAGAAAAAATTAAACCTTGTTGCTTTGTATTGCACAAAATTAAGGAAAATTGATCTTAATTAAAAGCCACTTAGAAATAATATGGATGTATGTTTGTGTATTTATTTCCATAGAAATAGCTTTTCAACTGGTTGAATTCAGTGAAATTTGCATCAGGAAGAAACACTTAGGGAAATGGAGAAGAGAAAGCTTTGTACATGGGGAAAGGTATAGGGAATGCAGGGAAAACACAGGTCTCTCCATGTACACGGAAACAGGAACGCCAGAAACCATCTGATTCTGTTCAGATTAGGACAGTAGCCATATTGTAGTTATCATATTGTGTTATAAGTTTTATCAGCCTTTCTGAAAATAAAAATGGATAACCACAAGATTAAGGGTGGGAATATTTTGATGAAAAATGCTTTTGACTACAATAAAATAACAAACATTACAGGTCAGATTCCTCTTTGGATGAGAAACAATACCCTCATTAGTGCAATGGGAGTTTCAAATTGTTGTTCTTTGATACTGAAGATGATGTTAAAGATCAGTCACGAATTTACTTACACACTTGGGCTGAAATTTCTTTCTTACAATGTTGATACTTTCTGCCACAATGCTCATCAGGCACTGTAGTTTAAATTTACAGTCTATAGGTTATTTGGGATTTCAGCTGATGACCATAAAAAGCACATCTTGACACAGTTGTGTTCTTATGCATGATGAATTTGCCAAATAATGCAAGTTTACAACAAAGCTCTCTGATGTCTGATCCTGAATAATTCAATAGATTATTTAATGTCTGTTACTGTATTTACCAAAGCAGCTAAATTGAAGAAGTCACTTTTGTGATCTCAAAGCAAATTCTTCTGATCTGTTTTCCTTTTCCCTATTCCTCCTCGCATAGGAGAAGCAATCCCTGTGAGAGGCAGGTATGCAGGAAAGCATCTTGGGGTGTAAAATGTGAGCTACTGAAAATGGTTCATTGTCTGTAGTATCATGATAGCAGGAAAGCTAGGAAGAGATAAAAATATTTAAAGTATTACAAATAGCAAGTTCTCTGCTTTATGCATGTTTGCATTTGTACTGTTTTCTTCTCATCTGTTGATCGTTTTGCAGGTTCTCTGCTTCTTTTAATAGGGCAACATTTATAAGGCATTCCTTCTCGTGAGATAATAAGAATTACATTAATCTTTTCTTAGTTAGATGAAACATTTTTGTGTCTCTTGTATAGGCAACAGATTTACATAATTAACTTCAATGGGACCCATGGTAAGTATTATATGACAACTTCCAAATGTTTTTCAGAGCATAATGTCATTACAGCCATCCTCTGTATGATACCCAAAATTCTGGCAGCCATTTCAGATAAGATTTAAGTCCTAAAGCTTTACATAGCTTTTTCTTTATTTTTTTTTATTTTTAGGTAAGAAATCCACTTTTAATCAGACTATACTGGTCAATACATAAATCTTTTGGGAATCTTCCTCATGATTGGAGTTTGAAATCCTAATTATAGAAACTAAATTATACTGAAGAGGAGGCAGCAGTACAAATAATTTAGAAAGCAGAGGCTTATTTTGGTATATATGCTCAGAATTTTCTTATATTTAAGTACAGCGTATCATTTTAAAGAAATATTTCACCCAAAGTATTGAGAATATGGCATAGTCATCTGTGTGCCTAATAGCACCATTGGGTTTGTTACTGGCTTTCTTTGCACTGAGCCACATAGTGACTCTACGTTCAGTTCTCCTTGGAAAACCGTTGTGATCACCTCAGCTTTGCGATAGAATAATAAATAGTACAACTTGCTTAAGCATTGCATTATTTATTGGAAAATACATAAGCAAAAGAAGACTAGAATTTCACCTTTATTCCCTGTTGAAATCATGCAGATTTTTCTGTACTAAATGTCGATATGTACCTTAATGTTATGGATTTGTTAGTTTACGTTTTGCTGCCACCTAGTGCACGTTATAGTATATAAACGAGCTAAATATGAAAATTGTGTAAAAGAGGCCATGTCATTAAAAGATATTAGATTTGTATTTATCATATAAAAGGGAGAAAAAATAGACGATATTTTTCTAACAGTAGGCCTTCTCCCTGTGTAACATAGCTGTCTCTATGTGCTGTGTATTCTCCTGGGTATTGCTCAGCTCTTTTGACCCTCATCTTTATTCAGGTTCATTTGTCTTATCTAAAGACATTTTTCTATGTCTTTACAGTCTCTCAATTCATCTGTGTTCTCGGCAAACTTTTAAGTGTTAGGTATACAATTATTAATACTCTTTTAACCTTGCCATTTCCTACAGAATATGAAAGATTATGATTTAAACTCTTTGATAAATATAAAATGCTGGAAAAAATGGAACATTCTGAAATTACAAGTGTTCAGTTCAATAACTGGGTGTTACAATTTCTGAAAAATATGTCTTCCTTGGCATTTGTTTGCAAGGCATAGTGAATCTTAAGATTTGATTATAAATGTGAGTTAGCCAACTGACAAGTAAGCATTTTCAGCACTGAAAATGCTCAAAATCCAGTGAACGTCCTTCACTGTCCATTTGGACTGCTCTAATGTTATTTTTCATGTGTAAGCAACTTCTATTTGACTAACTGCTGTAATTATTAATAGCTAAAATCTATCTTGAAATTAAAGTGATTGTTTGCCAGGTTGCCAGCATCTGTATTTCTTAGGTTTCCTTATAATTATACTGATAAGGAGTGAAGTGAGCAATTAAATATATTCTGAAGTTGTTATCATTTGCTTTGTACTACATTATCAGCAAAATTTGTGCACACATTACCCAGGGATGTCATGGAGTCTCCATCCTTGTAGATGTTCAAAAGCCATCTGGAGATGGCCCTGGCCTGTAGGTGAACCTGCTTGAGCACAAGGTTTGGACCAGGTGACCTCTAGGGGTCCCTTCCAACCTCAACAATTTTCTGATTCTGTGGCATTCAAACGAGAAATCCTGCTTCTAGCACAGTATTATATCCTCTATTTTTTAAGGAATATGAATCTGACAGAAGTTTTTGTTTGCCACAAATATCATTAAGTGGATTGTTCCAGTTTAGTAGCAGTCTAATAATTCTGAACATTCAGTAACAGCTGATAATTCTGATACAAGATTTCATAAAAGTGCCTTTTTCATATTTTAGAAAATATAGGCTATCATACTGGATATAAGCTTATGATGGCTTAGTCACAAATGCCTGTGGATATTTCAGAAAAGGAACAAGTGCGGGGCAGAGGAAAACAGGATGAAGAGAATTGGTTTTAATCTTGTTTGCTTGACATTGCTAAGCAACAGAATTGTACTGCTGTAGGGTGCCCTCGTGACAGAAATGTGTTGTACACTTAAGACAATACCTGCCTACTTCAGGAGTTGAAGAGGCAAAGGTATTCCTTTCTGGTAAACTGCGTAAGCACTGACTTCCGCAATATCTTTATGTTGACTGAAAAAGACTCCTAAACTCGCAGATAAAGTCTTTAGTTTCTGTGAACATAGATTTTTACACCTAAGGGTGTCCAAAGGACAACAAAATTATGTGCAAGAGTAACATGACCCCTGAATCTCTCCCTTGATTTTCTAAGGTCTGAAATACTATTCAGCAAGATAAACACGGTGGCTCCTTCAGCTTCTTCTGAGTGTGTGCAAATGAAGCAAAGGAAATGGGGAAGCAGGGGCAAAAAGAACTCCTTTATTCTCTAACTGCTTCTTATAAAGCATTATAGATTGGTAGGAAAACTACAACAATAGTGTGCTGTAAAATTATACTTCTTTGCACTGAGATCAGTGACGGAGGGTGAAGTAGCACAGTGTTGAAGAGAACATCTGAGACACTAAGAAGAAAAAAGAACAATTTACAATACAAAAGTGGCATAATTTTAACATCTCATGCATTATTAAATAGCCTATGATTTTTGGGTTACATTATGGCTTTGCTATTTTAAGAAATGCATAAAAATGCTGTGCAGTATTATTTCAAAAAAGCTTTTATGTAACTGTATAAAATTGCAGTATATTACTGCAAATGTACAAAGCCTTATTGCAGTGGAGTACATTAAGATAATGCTAAAGCAAAGGCATCATTATATATGTAATAAACTCTATATAGTAGTTTTGATTGATCATATTAATATGGGAGCATTATTTTATCCTGATGACCACCGAGTTTACATTACAGACAGTTGCCAGAATCATAAACATTGCAAATTGTCATAAACCAATTCTGAAACCTGACTGATGAAGTCTCTTGATTGTGCTGCCTGGTACTTAAGCCTACTGCTGTGGATACCAGAGCTAGAAGCAGCCAGTTACACTCTGATAACAAACTGCAAATACACAAAACATTTGTAACATGCAGGGCAGATTTTCATTTGCTAAAATGGTTCATTCCCCAATTGTACCTACAATGAAATTACCAGACTGTTGTTTAATTTTTCAAGCATTTAAGTGTAATGAAACAATCTTACAAATTGTGGTCTAGTGGTACAAATCTTGTTCTCAGGCTTTTGGGACACAAAGAGCCCCCAGCATATACAACAATTGCTCAGCACTATGAACTGCAATAAGGAACGTGTGGGTGAGGTTTGTCACTTACAAATTTGAAGAGTGGGGCAGCAGTGAGATTTGAGCCCCCTCATCTTTCCAGCCTACAGAGAAAGGAGCACAGGAACTGTAAAATCTACCAAGACATTGACATCTTCAGGCTTTCTGTTTATATCATTGTCATCTCTATAGTATTCGAGCAACTGCGTGAACAGATCCGTTACCATGGTGTTCAAATATTATATTGCCAGATCTGACTCCTTCTGTGTATTAAACACTTGCTGTAATAGAACCCAATTCACAATGGTTTCGCAAGGCACTGCCTGAGTGATTGTTAATGTATACTGTTAATACACTTTCATTGGCACATCACTTCAGACTGGATGGAAAGTCTATTTTGTTTTTTTAGAAAACTAAGGCATAAAATAATAATATTTAACAATGTTGAGAGACTATTACAGTGGGGATTTGCTATTATGGCTCATAGCACCTCACATTTTTCTCAAAAAGAATTAAATTCATATGGTACCAGTAGTCTTCATGTAAACGCAACAGAGAGCCTGAAGCAAAATAAATAAAAGTCTAACATTTCCAAAGTCACTGCAATGATTTTAGTTTACAGCCTTTCAGATCTATTTTAATTTCAGTTTTGAGAGTCTGAAACCAGACTTTTTAAGCCACTTGCTTCCAGAGGCATTTTTACTTTGAATCTCCCCAACTGTGACTTTCAAAAGATGAAGTTCAGTATTCTTTCAGAGGGTAAGCTTTTTTCTTCTGCTTACTGAGTGCTAATCTTTATTTGCAAGTTATTTTTGTAGAGCTTACATCATCATCTGCATTCAGCATTTAGGGCATTTTCAAACAGCTACTCTATTTTTTTAAATGACTGACAATTATTCAAAAAAGCAGGGGGAGGAAAACTTTTCCTATGGTGTTACATTTAGGATATCATCATGTATAGTCTTAAATTTATCTGCTTGGGTTTTTGATGAGTTTGTATGTCTGCTTGTGATAGTGATAGTGATAGTAGTTATCACTTTGTCCCTTCTGATCTGTATTAGACATCAGCAGTGACTGGGAGTTAAACAGTCTCAGACTATTGGGAGTTTTTTGATTGTTTGTAAGCAGGATTATATTGTTCTATATAAGCTTATTTAAAAAAAAAATGCTTGTAATAACTCAAGATCCTATTCTTTTAGGAAAAAAATGTGTTTCTTCTAAAACAACAGTTAAAGGTGGTGGAAAATAAGTTAACACATCAAAGCTAGAAAACTTGTCTGTGAATTTCAGTGACAGCATTTTTGAGTGGGGGAGTGTACTAAGGACTCAGACAGTCTTGTAGAAAATGTCCTGAAGCCATTATTACACCAGTGATGTTTGGGTAGTTTGGCTAGTTTGGCTAGTTTGGCTAGCTTCACTTCATCACAGTAATTTCTTTAGTTCAGAAAAAAAAAAGGATAATTTGGCATTCAGCAATTTTCAGCTTTCCTTTCCAAATGAAAATCTTTCACTGTCAAAAGACAATAAAATACTGTTTCTCTCCAGCCAGTACACTAACTCTCTGAAAATAAGGCCAAGAAGTCATTATTGATAAATAGATATAGAAATATTCATTTATTCATGCTTAGAAATATGAATAGAAATATTTTTTCATTCCATTACCCATGTTGGGGCAATCCCAAATGTAAATACAGGCTGGGTGGAGAATGGATTGAGACCAGCCCTGAGGAGAAGGATTTGGAGGTAATGGTAGATGAAAAGCTGGATATGACACAACAGTGTGCACTTGCAGCCCAAAAAACCAACCGTACCCTGGGCTGTATCCAGAGAAGTGTGGCCAGCAGGTTGAGTGAGGGGATTCTACCCCACTATTCCACTCTCATGTGACCCCACCTGGCATACTGCGTCCAGCTCTGCAGCCTCCAACATAAGAAGGATATGGACCTGTTGCAGAGAGTCCCAAGGAGGGCCACAAAGATGCTCAGAGGGCTGGAGCCCCTCTGCTATGGGGACAGGCTGAGAGAGTTGGGCTTGTTCATCCTGGAGAAGAGAAGGCTCCAGGGAGACCTTATTGCAGCCTTCCAGTACCGAAGGGGGCCTACAAGGAAGGGGAAGGGGTGCTTTTTGCAGGGGCCTGTAGTGACAGGACCAGGGGTAATGGGTTTAAACTGAAAGAGAGGGGATTTAGATTAGATGTCAGGAAGAACTTCTTCCTGGAGAGGGTGGTGAAGCACTGGAACAGGTTGCCCAAAGAAGTTGTGGATGCCCCTTCCCTGGAAGTGTTCAAGGCCAGGCTGGATGAGGCTTTGAGAAACCTGGTCTAGTGGAAGGTGTCCCTGCCCATGGGGTTTGGAACTAGATGATCTTTAGTGGTCCCTTCCAACACAAACCATTCTGTGATTCTATGATGATAAACACAGCAGGACTCATTAGAAAGTGAACAGTAATGAGCCGTGTACCGTAAAACGCATTTATCCAAAATGCAGATGTCGGTTTGGAAGTCGTCTCATTTTTGATAGTTTAGATTCTTGGCTTTCTAGAGATTTACCAGTTTTAAAATGTAATTTTCAATGGCAACTGCTTTTCCTGAAAAATGAGACATATCATCGTCAGAGCAGGAGACACTTGTACCTTCAGGACATTTATAACACTGAATGTATTGCTACCGACACTTGGAGACTACACAGCAGAAAGTCTACTTTAGATTTTATCCATTTTTTCTGCTTAGCAGCTCTATTAGCTGATTTCTAGAGAAACTGAAATGATGGATGAAAATATAAAATCATAAAATTCCAGGTGAATGTCATGTTTTCTTATCATCATTTTCAACCTTAACTCGTAATAATGTTTTCCTTTAATTCTAGAAATGGCCAATGGCCCTTTAAAATTAGGATGAGTTTGTATCCTTATCATCTCTGCACAACAGCCCTTTGAGATAAATTGCCTTAATCTGCCTCAAATAGAAAACCATTTAGAAAGAGACCTAATATTATTTTACTTCAGAGCATCTTAGAATATAATTAACAGCTCTCTAAAACAGGCATTTTAATGGTTTAAAGCCAGCAGGGTGTGACATAATAAGCAAGACCTCATTTTCACTGCTTTTGCTGTAGAGAATGTGGCCTTTTCCTAACTTTTGTTAATTCATTTTTTTTAACTGGAAATGCATTTCAGTGATTGTGGAATCACTTTTAAACATTAACTAAAATACAAACATAAAATATGACCTGAAATGAAAAGGTTAAGTTGCAACTGCATTATAACAGACACATCTTTTAACCAGCCATAAGCATGTGTCTGGTGTCTTGATATTGTTTCTCCCTCATATTCTAGAATTTGAAATATATATTTAAAAATAAAAAATTGTTCATTCCACTTAGGGCAAAGAATTAGGGCATGTGATTCACTAGATACAGAGGTTTTGCTGTCTTTCCCAAAGCTCATGGTAATTAATCCATCCTTAGAATATTCCTTGCAGCAAACTGGTTCTTGACCCTGCTCAAGGTCCACTTAACTATAATATTTTGCTCCTATTACCTTATCCTTTACCTCTAAAGGCTGATTCATAGCCATCCAAGACAACAGTGAAGAACTGTATGAGAGTCCTTACAATAATGAGTGACAAATAAATGTAGATGAAAACTCAATATAAAGGAAATTAATACATACTGAGAAGTAAGACACACTAAAAGAGGGGATGAACTTACTTCACACATGGAAGTGTTGGCTCTGAATCACCAGCTACCTCTCAGGAAAGGTTTTGGAACTTTATAGGTTCTAATATTCTCTGAAACAGTTTTTGAATAATCTATGAAATACATCAGCACCGTGCTCAGTAGTAAATAAGAAAGGAAATGGTAAATCTGTAGGAAGGGAGGGGAAAAAATAACAACAAAAAATTCATCATGATGAACAAATATTAATTGATAGGTTTCCATTACCCCACATTATATTTGTTATTTTATTCTCTTATCTCAAGAAGAGTGAGAAGTTGAAGGAAAAGGGGTGAGACGGATGATTGAAGAAGTGTGGAAAAGAGGTGTTTGAAGAGTGTTATGAAAGATTTCTACAACATCAGGAGAGACACGAGAAAAGCAAATAGACAGTAACTGTTCATCTCATAGAAAAACTTGTGTGCATCACATTAAAAAGAAGCCTGAAATTCAAAAAGAAGTAGGTACTTAAATAATACTTCATACACAAGCACTGGAACAGTGCCACACAATGTAGAATTTCAAAGCTGACATGCATTTAGAAAGGGATCAGACAGATTCATGGAGAAAAAATATCTTTTAAGGACTATGAAACACGGCTGATTCAAGACGTCCCTTGCTGCAGGTCACAAGATGAGTGTCACTTAATGTTGCATTATAACTATCCTCTTCTGTGAGAAAAGAGGTTTGTCAGAGATAGTAAAACGGCACACATGAACATTGGTCTGACCTGGTATAACTGTTCTTACATTCCTATCTTCTTATATAATTGCACCAGGTATAGCATTCCTGCATGTTTCTCCCTGCAAGTCACTGTAATTTGCTGGTTAGCCTGCTTAAAAATTTTATCATAGTTTCAAATCATAGAATAGTTTAGGTTGGAAAAGACCTTTAATATCATCAGGTCCAACCCTTAACCTAACACTGCCAAGTCTACCACTAAACCACTGCCCTAAGCACCACATCTACCTTTGTCTTAAATACCTCCAGGTGTGGTGACTCAACCACATCCCTGGGCAGCCCTTTCCAATACCTGACCACCCTTTTGGTGAAGAAATTTTTCCTAATATCCAATCTAAACCTCCCCTGGTGCAACTTGAGACCTTTTCCTCTTGTCCTATCACTTGATACTCGGGAGAAGAGACCAACACCCACCTCTCTGCAACATCCTTTCAGGTAGTTGTAAAGCAGTCGTGTCTCCCCTGAGTCTTTTCTTCAGGCTAAACAATCCTAGTTCCCTCAGCTGCTCCTCGTAAGACTTGTTCTCTAGACTCTTCACTAGTTTCATTGCTCTTCTTTGGATATGCTCCAGAACCTCAGTGTCTTTGCAAACTCACTGAGGGTGCACTCGATCTTCTCATCCAAGACATTGATAAAGATATTAAAGAGAAGTATCCCCAGTACTGAGCCCTGGGGAACACCACTTGTGACCGGCTGCCAACTGGATGTAACTCCATTCACCACCTTGGGCCCAGCCATCCCGCCAGTTTTTTACCCAGAAAGGTGTATGCCCATCCAAGCCATGAGCAGCCAGTTTCTTCAGGAAAATGCTGTGGGAAATGGTGTCAGAGATTTTACTAAACTCTAGGAAGGCAACATCCACAGCTTTTCCCTCATCCACTAAACGCGTCACCTTATCATAGAAGGAGATCAGGTTAGTCAGGCAGTAACCAGCGTTTCATAAACCCATACTGACTGGGCCTGGTCACCATCTGATGGCACTCAGGGTGATCTGCTCCATAACCTTCCCTAGCACCAAGCTCAGACTGCCAGGACTGTGGTTCCCTGTATCCTCCTTCTAGCCCTTCTTCATTGGCTAACCTCCAGGCAACCGGGATCTCCCTGGTTAGCAGGGATTGGGATCTTGACGAAATACTGACTTGGTTTTGGATGCTGTTAGTCCTAGAGAGTAGACATGCCTAGCATCCAGTGTGGATCAGCAGGTCCAGAGCTCTGCCTGATCATCTTTTTTGAATAATGGAAGAAATTTTCTAATTCTGAATGTTTTCAAATACTCTTAGAAATGACATGTGAAACATGTCATTTCTTCTCAAAGCTAGTATCTGTAAGTATCAGTAGAATCGAGTGTTGTGCTTTGGTTCATCTTATTGTCAGCCTCCAGTATTTTTTTGCGCAAGAATGCTTGCAACTACCCTGGGAAGACCACTTATGTCAAGCAAAGGTAAGAGTTTCTGAACAGCGTGATAATGATGAATGTTCCCCACCTTAGATGATTCCCTTGATAGTGTGCAGATTGCCTGCCCTGTAGTCCTTTTTGTTCCTGGATTTCAAGGACTACAATAGGTCAGATTAAAAAATCTCCGCATATTTTGGTGTGCTGCTTAGCCCCTCATAGTGTCAGCTCCAAGGATATATTCTGTGGGCATGCTACTGGTATTTGTACTGACTCCAAGGGAGCGGGGTTTCTGTATTCGCCATCACAGAACCCAGGCAAAGAGTCTGATGTTGTCTGTGAGCCAGAAGAACGAGAGTATGAGAGCTTTTAAAGATATGCAGGATTTCTGTTCGCTATTTCTTGACTAAATGTGGTGCAGACTGGTTGTCACACAAATCCTGACCTGCTAGTGCACTCACTCTGACAAATGTTTGTTGTTATCAAAATGGGGAAGAATTGCAGGAAGTTAATGTCCCTTGCAAAGTCCAGATTTTCCAGTCTTTGGGCCACATCGTTCATCCTTGAATAGCACACCAAGTGCAAACTCCTCCAGAGTTTTGCAGTTCCTGCTACAGTAGGAACTGCTGGTTCCTGCTCCCAGACCCATATGGAATTTGCCAGCTACCCAGTGGCATGGGGTGACTCTAGCCAGAAGGTAAGCCCCCCCTCAGTCACTCGCTTACTCACCTCCAGCAGAATGGGGGGCAATTGGAAGGGCAGAAGCAAGAAAACTGGTGAGTTGAGATAAAGACAATTTAGTAAAAGTGAAGGAAAATGAAGAAAAAAAAACCCAAGTGGTGAAAAAGCAGTCATTCACCCCCAGCAGACCGATGCCCAGCCAGTCTCCAACCAACAGCTGCTTTCCAACAATGACCTCCAATTTTTCATTGACAAGCATGATCTCATATGGTGTGGGATGTCCCTTTGGCCAATTCAGGTGAGCTGTCCTGATTGTGTGCCCTCCTAACTTCCTGCCCATTCCCAGCCTACATACAGTGTAAGAAACAGAGGAAACCCTGGTGCTGTGCAAGCATCATTCAGCAGTGGCTAAAACTTAGACTCATTAACACTGCTTTGGTCACAAATCCGAAACACAGCACCGTGTGGGCTGCTATGAAGAAAAACTTTCCCAGCCAGACCCAGTAAACCTAGGTGGAATAAATTTTGAGACCCTGATTATCGGGTCTGGTGCAACAGTAGTGAAGGATGAAATATCCAGTACATTACACTTCAGTAACAGGTCAATGTATAAAACCATAAATAATGTCCACTTCTTGTTAGGATTTAGAGGGAGAATGTCCTCACTGTTTGTCCTTTCAGCAGCAATTGGCTTCTTTGATGGGAGTGAGACACTATGAATAAATGAAGCACAAACTGAATACATGAAGTACAAACTATGACCTAAACCTAAAGCATGAAGGACCTAGATAATCTAGCAAATGTCTAGTCTCTAACAAAAGTCTCTTCTCCCAACAACTTAATATGTTTCAAATCCTGCATAAAATTCAACTTAGACTAAAATTAAACTAATATTTTTTCTAGTATCTGTCACAACGCAGACCATCTTGTCAGTGTGAAGTGTTTAGAGTATTAGCAGTGTCATGGTGATAATAACAGGATAATAATAACAAAAGTTAGCATTAAAAGTATCAGCATTTTTAATTGAAAGCATTTTCTGGGGAAAAAAGGATATTTTATTTGCTGCTGAATGGGATGGAGTGTAATACCTAGGCTTTTCAGTTTTCACCTTTTTTCTCTGACACACATTATATACCAAAATTCTTAATTTTGGAAACATTACCAAAGTAGTGAAAGGAAAAAAAGGGCATGTGTCTCTGCTACCCTGTACTGTTTCAGGTGAGGAGGTATAAGCTGGTGTCACAGCGTATTGGCCACAGGAAAAGCCTTAGAAACAAAAAGTTTCCATTTCAAGAAAGCATGTCACGTAAGCTAAAAAGGGACTATGGCTTTGCCTGGAGGGTAAAAGGGTTCTAAGTTTCTCTCATGAGTTAATAAGACATGTCAAAAATGAGTCAGATAGATTACCAGGTTTTTTCGTATCTCAGAAAAGAAAGGCTGTGTGATATTGCCTCATCAGCCACATCATCTTTTGCTGGGAGTTCAGTAGTTCTCATGCATAGGTCAGCACAGCTGTGAGTCTTGTGAGCCATGGTGAACATTGCACTAATTTCTTCTGGGACAGTGGGAAGGAATTTTTTTCCTTGTCATCATATTGGATGCAATAATGTGTGTTTTGGGACTTTCTCACAAGGTCTCTGACATGCATTTGGAAAAAACTCTGCTGTTGTAACATGACAGGTGGTAGGAACATGCTGCAGATTGCGTTCTTCAGAGGGCTGCGTTCCCTGGCAGACAGGAGTGCACAGTGACTACAGAGCAACGTGTCCATTGAAATGATGATGAATGGGGGATGAGGCTTTTTAATAGCTTGGGTAGAAAGAGGACGATTCCTTTTCTCCAGAATACTTAACCTTCATAAAATAGGATATAATACCATTTCAGGCACAGCCAGCAAGTGTTTAAGAATGAGAGGGGGCACATTACCAGCCATCCCCTGGCAGGTGGTGACATATGAGGAAGGAGTGATTAATGTATGGTTTGTGATCCTGTATGATTTATGTTGGTGATTCTTAGATGAATTCATAGTTCCAGTGCCCCTTGCATCTTACTGTATCACATCAGCAGCACAGTTTAACTATATATACAAAAAGTTATTTGATAAATAACAAATAGATTGCTAAAGGGTTTTCACAAAACTACAGGTTTCTTGTCTTCACTAAGATTTGAGATTTATGGAGTCCTGTGTAAAATAGATTAGCTTGCATGTTTGGGACATAACTGCACCACTTTGAAGATAAAAGCAGTCCTTGGATAAAATGGAAAAATATACCAAAATCTTAGTTACAGTTGCATATGTTATAGTTGTTTTTAAAGCCATGTCAACCACTTTGTATCTTTTACTTATAACTTCTACTTGTAGAGCTTCAAATATTCTTTGTTGACTAAGTCAATCCATAATATTTTTTTATTTTATTTTTAGCATCTATTACAGATACTCTCACTGTGCATGAGTTAGTCTTTAACAATAACAGTGTAATTAATGCCATAAGTGTTGTGCTGTATAGGACCGCTTTTATTGCTCTTAGCCATAAAAAAAATTAACCTTTCTTAAAACATCAGAAGCTGCATGGCATTGTCTCTGCACAAGTGATGCTGCCATAGCTACCACCTCTGGAGGTGAACAATTACAGCAGTGGAAGAGCTTACCATAGAAACACCCTAGCAATGAATCACATTATTCTTCCAGTACTGCAATTTCCAGTCTAGCATAAACCCAATTGCTGGAACACAGGAAACATATAAATGATACTTCTAAATAAACACTGGTTTAGATTATACTAGAAGACATAGAATTATATTACACATAGTAAATGCATTTAAGGGTAGCCATCCAAGTTACAAAAATTTCTGTCAGAAAAGATTTTGTGCACTGCAAAATCTTGGGGGACTTGAGCCAGGTTCTTACAGCTGCATTACAAACTGCTGTTACTCTGCTTTCTTTACAATCACAATGCAGATTCAGTTCCAGTAAATATATTCCATGTTCAGTTGCATTAACAGTAACCTCTGCCAGAGGACCTGTGTCCCACTGTGACACAAATTTTATTGCTGTTTGTCAACTTAAAACATTATGAATATTAAAATATTTTAAAACAGTTCATTTACTCATCCTTTGACACCTTTAAAAACAAATGTTATTGTAGGTTCAAAAGGAAAGTGAGATTTTAAAGGAATTTTTCATTATATAATAGAAGATGTTAATGCACTCTAATTGTTGATTTTACATTTTAACTAGTTCAGAGGACATTTCCTCTTGTCCTATCACTTGTCACTTGGGAGAAGAGACCAACACCCACCTCTCTGCAACCTCCTTTCAGGTAGTTGTAGAGAGTGATAAGGTCTCCTGGAGCCTCCTCTTCTCCAGGCTAAGCACCCCCAGCTCCCTCAGCCATTCCTCACAGGACTTGTGCTCCAGACCCTTCCACAGCTCCATTCCCTTCTCTGGACACACTCCAGCCCCTCCGTGTCTTTCTTGTAGTGAGGGGCCCAAAACTGAACACAGTATTGAGGTGCAGCCTCACCAGTGCTGAGTACAGGGGGACAATCACTGCCCTAGGGCTGCTGGCCACACTGTTCCTGGTGCAGGCCAGGATGTCATTGGCCTTCTTGGCCACCTGGGCACACTGCTGGCTCATATTCAGCTGCTGTTGACCCACACCCCCAGGTCCTTTTCCACCAGGCAGCTTTCTGGCCACTCGTCCCCAGTTCTGTAGCAGTGCATGGACTTGTGTGACCCAAGTGCAGGATCTGGCACTTGGCCCTGTTGAACCACATACAGTTGGCCTTGGCTCATCTATCCAGCCTGTCCAGATCCCTCTGAAAATCCTCCCTACCCTCAGGCAACTATAATCAATGTTTTATAACAGTTGCAGATAAAGATCTGTTAAAGCCCTTATGTCATAAATTATACAGTGTCAAACTGACCTAACAATCTATGTCACTGATTATGGTATGCCATGTTTACATACACTACATATAAAATGTTCTAAGTGAATGTTAACAAAGTTAGGATCTCACAAATCAAATTTAGAAAATTAAAATGAAACCAAATGGAAGCTATAACTGGTTTGATGACAATACATGATTTACTACTTTTCTACCCCTGAATGCACCTCAATTTAGTACAGAGGTTTTATACCAAAAAGAATAAATTTCAATCACAGCTGTGCATCGGTAGAACTCCTCACTCTTCCAAAGCAAAACAAAATTTTATTATCGACTTCATAACAAATCCAACTTTTTTATTGTAATTATTATTTTGACTTTGGAAGCATTTGATTTGTATCACATCCTGATTTGTCACACAGTGCTGTATTTTTGAGTATTAACTTTTCAGATTATATGATTCTGAGTAAAGTAAGAACTCCTTTTTAACCTTTTTTGCAATGAGGATAAGCATGTGTATCAAAGAATTCACCTGTTTTACCAGCTTTTGTACTTGCTAAGTGGTTTCATGGAGATCTTTGTCTGCATTAAAGCACCTGCCACTGTGCTGAAGATTATGATCCTCATGAAACCAGTCATCTGGTTCAGGCACAAGCTGAACATTCACACCATGGTCTGACTTCACCACGTTAAAAGCTACTGTGTTGGAAATTCAGTCACAGGTAGGAGTTTCAAGAGAAAAATATTCTTTGATGTGGAAGCTATTTAGTTATGGGGGGACCTTTACTCCAGGGAACTGCCTTCCAATCCTGAATCTCTTAAAAAGCCTTTACAAAGCACACCAGAAAATTGAATCAGTTAACAAAGAAATTGGTCTCCTTTGACTAATAGTTATGTAATCAATCTGGCTAGCACAGATGACATTTGTACTTTTGTTACTTCTGTATAATAAAAACGCTACATAGTCTCAGATTGTATCAAGTTCTCATGATTCTAGGGTAATTTATGGTAGAGGTCCCAAATAATTTTTGGACTCCAGGCCCTGTTCTAGATAGTCTTTAAGTAGCCAAGTTTATCAGAATTTTCTGGGAGTAATTTTCACCTCCTCTTCAGAAGTGAAGTACTTTGCAGCCAGCAATGCAAGAGTGAGAGTTTTTTTTGCTCTGGACCAGGAGTAATAAGTAGGGAACCTGCCTATACCTTTGATCAGAACCTGGCTATACCTTTGATCCCAATTTCTGTTATATGAAGGTATCATGTAACAGAAATTGGGAGAACTGAGTTTTTAGGCAGTAGTCTGGAGTTACTTTTTCTTTGTGTCAATAAGTTTCTAATATTAAAGCATAAGCAGTTCAGAAGTAGAGAATGGGATTCCTCCATCTGAGCACCCCAAAATTAAATTTCTGATTCTAAGTATGTCTATTTGCATTATAGTGTGTGAAAAGCTGTGACTTTTCAAGAGCACAACAATTTCAGTAGAGCTGTCCTGATTTGGACAACTGAACCCTGAAGCCTGGGAAAAATGTGAGCACTATTGTTATTACAAAATCACTGTGTACCCACAATCTGGATGTTTAAGTTTCTTCCCCAGTCTATTAACTGAGGTGTTAGTCAATTGTGCTTACTACCTCCAATGTGCATTTCACTTATAGGAATACTGATATCAAAGAAAGAAATCTGCATTAATATTGCAGCCAGTATGGATTTGGTAACTTTGCTTTCCATAAGATGACAGAAGGAAGTAAAGAGGAAGGGTTAAAATGTATTCTTTCCTCTGGCTGCCTTAGCCCTCTGTCTTATATCTTCCATGCTCTTATTTATTTTTTTTAAGGCTCTCTCACTTCCATTATGTGGTAACTTCGAAACAAGCATGTGACCGCAAGGCATCACACTTCATTCTGTGCTTGTTTCTATGGATACACAGAGGGCATGCCTATAAAGCAAAGAGATATTAGGTGGTAGAAAAGGCACAACTAAGGTAGCTTTCATGAAGACAGAATGAGTAGTAATATCAATACTTGCACGTAAACTGAATAAAACCCCTGCTTTCCTTGAAGGATTAGCAGTCAAGATGTTTTCACTGCAGGTGGTAACACTGCTAATTAGATTAAAGATAAGACAAATATGTCTAATTCTACTTCCTTGATGTCCTCATTCTGCTGTGTAAACATAGCCTCAAAACTTTATGGCAAAAATAGACCTTTCAAATCACCATCCATACTACTGAATCAATGGGGTAGAAGTCTTTCTGTCAGAAGAGTGCAGCATATGTTAGAGACTGAAGCACCACTCGCTCAACCCAGCAGTGAGCACCCATATCTGTAAAATAATCAGACATTAAAATGAGGCAGCGTAATGTCAGATTGCTAGTAGCAATTGTTTCATTTTACATGGATAGACATCATACTGAGGCACGTCAGAAAATAAAACATGCTCAGAAGACGTGAAGAAGCTCATTTACATTCAAAGGTTAATATTGTCACAGACACTGACTTGTTAAACCTTAGTTATAGACAGCTTATATCCAGAAAACAATGTAAAATTATATCTCTCCTTTTTCCACAAAACTACTCTAAACACCACTATGATTAAATGTAAATGATTACATGTAAATATTTCCAGTCTGAATTTGGGTTATTTCAGTCATTCCTTTGTAAGTTTGAGTGTCTTATTCAAACAAATGTTGTATTTCCATTCCCCTGAAGTTTGCTAGATAAGATAGCCTGTAGAGCCAGACAAACAGGGTAACTTCTTGTTATTCTTCTGTATAAATGTAAAGAAATCTGTCAGCATCATGATATCAAGGAAAAGGACCTGACTTGTTTCTCTGAAAGAAGTCTGGAAGCAAATAACAGTACTGTTAATGATGCTGTGATGCAATGGTTTTCTTCTAACATAAATTCTCCTATAATTTACGTTTTCAAGGCAGTCATTTACCTTTTGCTGCAAATAAGTCAGACCACCTGGCTTATCTGACCCCTTGAGTGCAAGTTAAAGAGAGACTAATCTCATAGCATTTTAAGTTAGGTCTGTTTGAGAAAAAGGTGCACAAATGGCCTTTTGTACGAATTATAAATGTCAGCTGCAAAGCAGAATTTTTCTGTTACATTCTGCATTAGTTTAGCCTGGTGTGTCACCCAACTATGCTAATTCTCAGGAGTGGAACCACTCTAACAGTTCTTGCACATTTGAAAAATGCCATCATTTAGTTTTATAGCATTTGATTTCACAGGTTTTAGGGCACCTTATATCCTTCAGAAGTCATAGCCATCATCCAGGAACGTGTGAAATTCAGAGCTGAGGCAGCAATCAAAGTAAAATGTTAACTTACAAGACAGAACAACTTAAGCTATTGATAAAGACTATATTGTAACCAAAATTGAAAACACAGTGATGCTAACTTGAGTTCAGTCAGTGTTGTCAGTAGTTCTAGTAATCAGCATTTCTCTTGCACTTCTCATGTTCAAATAGCTGTGAAAGTTTAAGCAATTAGTCTTCATAAAAGGTTTGTGCAGTCTCCTATATGTTATCTTTAATTTATAGTAGGAGAAAAATGTGGTAGACAGGTCAAGATTTGGTCCTAAATGCACTTATGTTCCTAACTGCTTTTTGTTTTCAGTTTTTGTGACCTACCTTTGATGTCATTTAAAGAAATAACTTAGAACTAATTGTAGATATTCAGATAGAGCCATGGGCAAATGGAATCTATGCAGTTTTCCTTAACCTTGTACAGTTCAGTCGATGTATAAACAGAAATCCTGTGCTGCAGTGATTTCTTACTTGTTGTGAGAGCTGGTGGCACCCCAAAGAAAGGTGGCGCGAGAAGACAGTGCTGTGGCTTTCTTCTCCTTTACGTTCCTGACAGTAGAGGAAGATATCTGGACTGCAGTAAGGAAGTAAATGAATCTCAAAGATATGGGAAGAAAGAGACAGAAAATAAACACCGAGAAATTTTGAGACATTTTGGGTTGGAAATTAAAAAAAAAAAAAAAAAAAAGGATTTTTTTGTTATGTGAAGTCTTTATACTGTATTCAGCATGAGAGTGCAATGCCTGATGGAGGTGAATTTTGCTATTCTTCTTCTAAGAACCACAAAGGCCTAGAGTGCCTTTTTTTTTTTGGTTTTGGTTTTTGTTTTTTCCCCCTGGATTTCAGGAGGGGTCTGTGCTGCTCTTTCAGCAGTACACACTCCTTGCTTACAATGTAGCTAGATGTATCTCCGGCGATGAAACACCACTGTTGAGCTAAGATAAGAATTAGCTCTAGACTTCATCTCCCAGTATATGTGAGGTAAATCATGAAAATCAATGTTCTTCAAACATGACTTAGGAATTCAGTTACATCATGTGTTTGATGATGTTCTAGTCTGAGGGCTGTACAAAGCTCTTGGGGAACTTCCCAGATTCTTATTTCAATTATCTAGGAGTTATTTATATGAGAGTTAAAGCTCTCGTCAGTCAAAGAAACCACAGATTCAAAAGTCACAGAAGTTACCTTCTGAGACAGAGAAATTACCTTGATCATTGGTAAGGAAACTTATGTTATCTAGTTTGTGCCAACCAGAGAATTTCAATTAATATACCACCTTTTTTAAGCACTACATCTGTAGAAAATACGGTAAATTCAATTGCTTCTGTTGTTTGTATATTACCTCAAGCTTCATGATAGGTTTAGATTCAAGTGTTAACAGAAATTAATTCAGCCCAAAACATTCCTAGGATTTGATGTCTGAGAGGCTGCAGCCTCCTGTGCTGTATATATAGTCATTAACTTCATTTGGCCAGGAACTTGAAAATATATTTTCTATAGGCAAATTACTTTAGTTATATCTCAAGTTATATTCTTTCGAAGAATGTATAAAATTCCATGCAGTGTCCTGCGCTGCCATGCTTACAGATTTGGTCAGTGGTGCATTTTTTATATATATTAATTACAGCATGACATGTTGTCTTGGTTTAAACTTACCTAGCAATTAAGTACCACACCATCGCTTGCACACCTCTGGCCCCCCACTCCCAGTGCAGGAAGAGAGTTGGAGGAAAAGCTCATAAAGTTAAGAACCATTTAATAATTGAATATAACTTAAAATTATAGTGATACTACTAATACTGAAAATACTACTAATAATAAGTAATTAAATTATAGAAAATAGAACATATGATACAGCTGCTCACCACCCACCAACACACAGCCAGGTCCCAGAGTAGCAAGAATCTGAGCCCCAGAGACTGCAGAGCCAGAGCCCCACAGCGACTACATTACCAAGGAAAATAGCCAGCCGACATGCCCAACCCACTAACAAAGGAACCCACCCCACTGCTAACAACCACTCCAAGAGCTAACAAAGGAGCTAACGACCCAGCTAACAAGCTAGCCAAAATCTTAACAACACCCCCTCCAGGCCACTTCCCATCTCCCAAAGGCATGTGTGTACTGAGCATGAAGTACCATGGGATAAAATACTCCTTCAGCCAGCCTGGGCCATCCATCTGCACTGTGGAGAAAATTAACTCTTTCCTGTCTGAAACCAGCACACATGCTACAAGAAAAGTACTTTTTTTAATACATATTAGTTTATGTTATTATTTAATCCTATATGCTGTAATGCACAGGCAGAAGGAGCACAGGACTGCTTTTCACTAGCCACTGTGCAAACGCAGAGAATATCTGTCCACAAAAGCTTAATGCTTCGAGGCATGTTATGCGGGGAAGAATATTATCTTCTCCTGTGTCAAATCCAAGAATCAGTGTTGTTTATCCTCAGCCAGCAACTAAACACCACGCAGCTGCTCACTCATTCCCCTCCCTGCCCCCCAGGTGGGATAAGGGAGAGAATAGAAAAAATTCTGTTTAGATTCTCCTCTAATTCAGATTCTCCTCCATGAAGTTCACTCATTCAGAATTTATGTCCCGTGGCATTTATAGGATTGTTTGAAAAGCAAGTATCCAAATTAAATGGTAAAGATGATATCAATTCAAAGTAGCTATGGTTTACCTTGTCTCATTCCGACATTGTCAGCTTTTCAAAGAATATTTTGTAATTGCTGATTTTGTTCCTAACATAGGGTCTATTTCTTTTTACATGTTGTATAGACGTTAACGTTTGTATGTAAATATTACACTGTGTTGTTTGCATGTGGTAAAGTGGTCTCCATTTTGTTGACCTAGAAACAGAAAGTTCAGAGACTGAATTGAAACTAGAAGGACCTGAGGTGGTACCTAGGATTAAAAAGAGGGCACTGCGGGCACTGCATTTGAATTAACAGGAGGTATTGGGAAGGCATTGTGTGAACAGGGCAAACCACTGTGGGGAAGGTGATGATGTCCTGCAAATTCAGTCTAACTTACCCTTTGAAGTGATTCCTTAGAGATTCCTGACTTCCAGCCCTCTACATAAATGAGGCTTACAAGAGAATACCAATGATCTACCCTTTACCATTAAGGTTGTTTTTAAAATACAAGGGGTAATGGGTGCAAAATAGATACGAAGGAAATGCTGAGCCACTGATTATTAGAGTTGAAAATTAGTAGAACTAGTGACAAAGCAATGACAAAGCAGTTATGAAAACCATTCCATAAGTTGAATTTAGAATGGGATATGAAGAGTTTACATCTATAAAAGTTTAAAATAATAAATATATAAATAAAAAATATGGTTTAGAAGAAGAAAAACAATATTAGGATGAAACTGAGAAAGGGAGTAAAGTATAATGAACATCTATCGAAACCTTCTCTTTCTACAGTAGGCGGTTCTGGATTTAGATTACAGTCATTATAGTTCAAAATTATTATGTTGTGAATTTAAAGTGAATGCTGTTATTTTACAAACCATTCAAGATTTTATTCTTCGATTTTGTTGTTATCCATCTCCTGGATGCATGCGGGGATTGCTGCAATGGATGGCTATAAACTCTTCAGAAGTAATAGACAAGGAAGAAGGGGCTGTGGGGTAGCCCTGTGTGTTAGGGAGTGTTTTGACTATCTAGAGCTTAATAATGGTGATGTAAGGGTTGACTGTTTATGGGAAAGAATCAGGAGAAAAGCCAACCAGGCAGATATCATGGTGTGAGTCTGTTATAGGCTACCCAACCAGGATGAAGAGGCACGTGAAATATTCTGTAAGCAGCTGGGAGCAATCTCACCATCGCTACCCCTTCTTTTCATGAGGGACTTGAACTCACGAGATGTCTGCTGGAAATATAACACAGCAGAGAGGAGACAGTCTAGAAGGTTCCTGAACTGTGGAAGATAACTTCCTGACACAGCTGGTGAGGGAGCCAACTACAGAAGGCACCCCACTGGATCTGTTGTTTATTAACAGAGGAAGACTTGGGAGTGATGTGAGAGTTGGAGGCTATCCTGGGCATAACTATCACAAAATTGTAAGAGTTTTTGATTCTTGGAGAAGTAAGGAGAGTGGTAAGCAGAACTGTCACCTTGAACTTCTGGAAGGCAAACTTTGTCCTTTTAAGGGGCCTGGTTGACAGAGTCCCTCAGGAGGCAGTCATGAAAGGCAAAGGAGTCCAGGAAGGCTGCATACTCTTCAAGAAGAAAATCAGGAGCAGGCCATCCCCATGTGCTGGAAGACAAACTGGCTGGGAAAGACTGGCCTGGCTGAAAGACGTTTGTCTGGAACTCAGGAAAAAAAAAGAGAGCTTGTGACTTTTGGAAGAAGGGGCAGGCAACTCAGGGGGACTTACAAGTATGTCATGAGATTATGCAGGGAGAAATATAGAAGAGCCAAAGCCAAACTAGAACTTAGCCTGGCCTCTGTCATAAAAGGCAATAAAAAATGTTTCTATAAATACATTAGCAACAAAAGGAGGGGTAAGGAGAATCTTCATCCTTTATTGGAAACATAATGACAAAGGCTGAGGTACTTAATGCTTTCTTTGCCTCAGTCTTTATAGTAAGACCTATTCTCCATGTACCCAACTCCCTGAGCTGGAAGACAAGGAGATTTACATTAAATATCAGGAAGAAGTTCTTCACAGAGAGGGTGGTAAAGCACTGGAACAGATTGCCACATCCTTTGTGGATGTCTTCAAGGCCAGGATGTATGAGGAATTGAGCAACCTGGTCCAGTGGAGGGTGTCCCTGCCCATGGCAGGGTGGTTGGAACTAGATGATCTTTAAGGTCCCTTCCAACCCAAACCATTCTATGGTTCTATTATTATTAGCTGGGTCCTCTAAATTCTGTTTGAGCTGAGCCATCCTGTACACAATGGTCTCTTTCTTGTATGTTGGCAGCAGGCAAGAGATGTGTTGGAAAATTTTTGTCACACCTGTTCTCCTTTTTGAAGTGGAATTGGAATCTTCCCTCTCCAGTACTATCTACCTGGTTCAAAACATTTGGAATTATGGTTTAAATGTGAGCTGCTATTTAGCCTAGTTTAGCTAGAACCAGTATAACTCTGAGTATAAGCCTACCTCAGAGAAAATTTCATGCAAAAGCTTCTTTCCATGAGTGCAACCAATCTGGAAATATTTTCCCTAGGAGTTTTCAAAACCAATTTAGTTCACAAGTGGTTTGGTAGACTTGGTTTAAAGAGAGCCTGTCAATGGTTGTTTATATAAAGAGAAGCAGTTTAGAAAGTGCTTTCAGTGAAAGGAAAGGATATTTAAAGTGAATCACCAGGGCTTGCAGAATAATAATTCCTGATAGGAGACAAAAGGATTCAAAACAGTAAAGCTAACAAAAGCACTCAGATCTAGAGAAGATACAGTAATTGTGGAAACCTGGGTGAAAGTACTAAAGCAGCTGGAAAGCCAAATTGATTTTTTGGAGCTGTATAATATAAGGAAAGATTGGCAGATATATTATATACTAGAAAAATGCCTGCTGTGCACAAGGAAGAAATGCCTCTTTGATATATTGTCATTTGATATTTTTAAGATTATTGATGAGATAAGGTTATCCTTCTGGCTGCAATGAGTTTCTGTGGATTTGGCTATTACACAAAGCTTTCAAAGGAAAATTCTAATCACCTTTACATCATCCTGGTATTTTCTAGAAAGAGATTTAATGAGTCTTTGCATGAAATGTAATATAACTTGAAGTTTAAACTGATAAAGTAAGACGTTCCTTTGAGTTTTCAGTAATTTAAAACAAAATGGCACTAGGAATAAATAATAGTGACAACTTTAAAAGAAATTGAACTAAATCTACTATTTATTAACTGAAGTAGCTTGAGAAGCTGTTCCCTCCAAATTCCATACCTTTATCCAATATAATATAGTGAGAGCATTAAAATAACTTGTGTTGTTAAATATTAAACCCACTGCAAGACATAATTTTTGACTATACAAGTGGCACATGCAGTGCTTTCCATGAGAATCACAAAGCATAACATTCCCAATTTAGAGATGGAAAAAGCTGTCATATATAAAATTATACTAAGCTTTGGAAAACCAGAGCTCTGTATCACTGGACTACAAATGTGACACACTGTAGAGAGGGTTTATAATCTTTTCTTTTAGAAATTGAATTAGTATAAGTGTCAAAAACTGTAGTTACATACAGCTGTGACTGTATTACTAGCGTATTACAATCCAATCTCATCTGCATTTTGCAAAATAAAAAAAAAAAGTTCTCAAAACCAGTGTTGGCACCCCAAAGGTGTCAATCTTATACAAATCTTTGATTTCATAATATCAGGTCACTCATGTAGTACTGATTCAAAGAGAAAAATTTGTATTACTGAATTATCAATATCATGCCATACCATGCAAATGCTTCTTGATGACTTTCTTTCCAATCTAATCTTTAGACCAAACAGCTAAGGAATATTTTAATGTGGGAAATGGTAATTGTGTCTCTTACCATTTCAGAGGAGGGTTATAAGAATGTTGGAGGATAGTTCATCTTCCCTACAGTTTTTTCTTCATATATCATAAGACAGGTGATGTGAGGTGACTGTGCTCTAGGATTATTTTTGTCTTCCACTCCTTTTCTACACTATTTCTATCTCTTCTCTCATTTTCTCTCACTGTTTGTGACATTCTTAATTCATATGATTCTGGATGGTTAGGTTTTCTTCCCTTTCTATTTTTGGAGTTCATCAGTACCTCAGTTTAAAATCTGGAGTCTTTTTTGCTATATAACATACACCACAGCTGCCTAATTTTCTTGCAATAGCTTATAAATCCAAAACTGTATTAGCAGACAATGTAGTTCAATACGAGTAGATTTACAGGGCAAATTGATCAGTGCTGAGGATCCAACATCCCCATTATTCATTTTTCAGAGAGCTTTACTCACACTAGAACTGGTATGGCCCCATTGGTACCTGGTATACCTGAGTCGTGAGACAATCTTCCGGTGGATGTTCACCTAAAAGAAATTGGGTTCATGTACTCTTGAGGCCACTCCACACTGCAAACCAAGGCTTTTCAACTGGGGACGAACAGGAGGTTTGCTTCTAAACCAAGCACTGGATGTGAATTTCACAGTAATATAGACATACAACACATTTTAGCAAAACATTCCAAATCTCTTTCTAATTTTGCAACCTCAGAATTGTGATATTTTCCTTGTTTCTTTCGTGCATTATTCACGTTCTTCAGCTTGTGGATGTAATTATCCAACTACTTTCTCTTGGAGTCATGCACAGGTGTAGAACGTAGGCAAAAGATATTACCATTCTGATTTGCTGTCCTTTTTCATTTGCTTCTTGCATTGGTAAAGAATTGTAGGATATCATGAAATTGTGAAATCCACTTGGGAGAAAAGAAGTCCCTGGTTATTCAAGCATTTATGTGTTTCTTGGAACTGAGATTAAATCAGCAGGATATGGGAGATCTTGTTTTCTGCTGAACCAAGTACAGTGACAGATTGCTTTGAGAGAGAATAATAAGTCATTTGGGACTTTGCATTTCAGTATATTAATTCTTGTTAATTGTCATATTTTATGTGTGGTTCTCTGTTGTACTTTCAAGCTTTGTGTTATTCTGTGGAATGTTTTTAAAACTGTTTTCTTTGCCTCATTAGGAATCACTCTTTGTTATTAGGATATTGTGTCATCAATAATGAAATGTTAGAACATTGCTCATTTTGATAACAATAAATTCCTCAAAATTTGTTATGACTTGTTATTTTTAATCTTCTTCACAATAGTAAAGACTATAAAAAGAAATGGCCAATGTAGACATATATAGCTCAATAGAAGAATGCATGAAATTTGTTTTCTTAAAGGTGAAGACTAAAGTATTGGTATTTTGGCAGTCAGAAGTAATGTTCTGTCTTCTCTTCTATAAACAAACAGAATATGATAACTAATTTTAGAGATCACCACCATCAATTGTAGATTTCCAGGAATAATTGTTTATTGTTCTTTTAACTGGCTGAACTGTGTAATGCTGATATTAAAACTGTTGAAAACGGTTGCTGGATGCTGCACAAATGAAAGCAATCCAGTATCTCATTTACATTCCTCTCCTGGTGTCTGCAGCAGATCTATAAATAGAATAGGCTACACACAGAAATATCTTATTGCAGCTGATAGCAATTTTCTTTTGCAAAGGTGTCTGGAGGCATTATTCATGAGATTCATTCTGGTAGACTCTCCAGCTGAGTTCCTTGCTCCCCAGAACTGCGGGTGGTCAGTTTAGAAACATACTAATCAACTGCTATACACAAAGAGTGTCACAAGACTTACTTATTTCCCTCTTTTGAAAAATACAGGAGTTCTCTCAGCTCCAGATTATTTTCTCAAAACCGATTGCATGGATATTATAAGCACTGAACATATTTTTTAGAAATCACATGCATTTGACATTTTATCACTGAACACCCTAATGATTATGCTATTATCTGGAAAAACATAATGGCTGTGATTTGATACAGCTCACATCATGTCTTCTGCATTCATACCCACGGGCACATGTGACCTTATCAAGTATAAGACAGACATGTTTCTGTTCAATACTGAGGATGTGTAGTATTCGCTGACCTATCTAGCTGTCATCTAATTTCAGTCATAAAACAAGGGCAAAATCAAATAAAAACTTTAATAAAATTATATTTATAACAAGTGATAGATGGGAATGTCTTACACTCCTGCTTTTCCTATCTGATTTTGGGTTTCCATATTTGCTATCGTGCTATCTTTGTGTACTAAAAAAAACCACGTCAGAAAAGTCACACATATTGCCATGAAAGAAAAGATAAATTAAATATAAAATTAAACCCAAAAGAACCTGTCAAGTCACCCATAAAGCATTATGGCACCTCTAATACCAAGTACACACACACACAAGAAAAAAAAAAAAGGTTAAGAGAGTAAAAACAAAAAAATGCATTAGTATTGTAAGTCAAATGTCACCCATTTTCTGTGAGTGTAAAACCCATCCTGGTTTTTTGAGTGTATTTTGCTACTTATACATTTGTTTTGTTTTGTTTTAATTTAAATTTGTCAGTGATGCAGAAAATTGGGTTTGTGAATGCCCTAAACTCTATTCTGGAAAACTCTGCCAGTTCATGACTTGTGATGAAAATCCATGTGGACACGGGGCTACGTGTTTTCCAAAGTCCAGGCGAGATGCTGTTTGCCTTTGTCCATACGGAAGATCTGGCATCCTCTGCAGTGACGGTAAGGACTGTATTCTTCATGCATTGATCATAATTTCTATTGTTCATAGAAAACGTGGTAAGAAACAAATCAAATGTTTGAAGGCAAAAAAATGGAAGTGACCACCTCCCCACCAACAAACACAGCCCAAAATCCAGTCACAGGCAAAGAATTTCTAAGCTGAGCACCCTCCACATGTGTTGTTTCATAAAAGTGTCATCAAGGGAAAGGGAGACACAGTGATCAAAGAAGCTGAGAGTAGACAAGCAAGGAAAAAACAGGGAGTATCTGATGTTTTAGTAATCTACCTGAAGAAAAGATAAGAGAGAGGTTTGACTGAGGGGTCCTTTGGAGAAATTAATTTCTCCTGCAGTTTGATTTTTCCTCTACTTAGGGAAGCATTACATAGTACATTTCGTAAACGAAAGGAGTGTATAACAAATATTTTCTGGATTGTAAAAATACCACCAGGTGTTAAAATTTTATTTATTTCTCAGTTCAAAAAGATGAAGAAATTAAAATTTGCCAAGTGTTTTGCTATGAAACAGGAAACAGGATGAAGGGAAATTAATAAAGCTAAATAGGTCATTTAGACTAATATTATTAAAATGAAGGGCTTTTATTCCTCAAGCATTGATTATAATGGTTGTTCTAGGTCAGAAATTCCTGTGTGTGAACATCCAAGGTATTCTTTTCCCCTAATACTCAAGGCAGAAAGAAGTAAGACTGAAAAATCTGCGTATAGAAAATACTCACTGGTTCTGAGTTGATCCAGCAGTGCATATGAATTGCCTTTTAAAATAAATATTAAGCAATATTCAGATCAGATCAAAGTCTAAATTGTCTTCACATCTTATTTAAAATTTTAATTTCCAAAATTTTCAGTCAATGATCATTGATGTTTTATCCATGTTTTCATCTAACCCTGATAACTGAGAGCGAATAGCAAAAATGTGGGCAAGTGTATGAAACAGGGATGATACTTCCTTGGTAATCTTTCTTAACTTGCAGTAGTACAAGACACTGGGGCTTCATGTGCTGAGGTTGGTATCTGGGTTAGCCCTTGGTAGATTTCTTTTCTTCCACGCACTTCTCTAATTGGTTTTTGAGTCCATGTAAACTTGATATACAACATCCTGTGGCAAAGAGCTCCAGAGCTTAAGTATATAGCTTGTACAGAAGTACTTCCATTTGTTTGCTCAACTGTGTCAGTTGCTAATGACATGAAGACCTCAAGCTTCTCCATTAGAATGAATGTTTTGGAGTTGTCCCCTGTTTTATGAATGTTTGCCTGTACACCTTCTCCATGACTGTCCCGATTTTATATATATCCTTATTATAAACATCCCTAAATTATTTGGAATACTCCAAGTTGATTTATTTGTTTTTCGGACAGCCATGCTATATCTTTAGACATCCAGGCTGTTTTTCTTTGTTCCTTCTCAGTTCCACTGCATCCTCTTTAAAAGGAGAATCCAGAGCTGACCGCAATATTCAACGTGTAATAATGGCAATGCTTTATACAGGGGTGTTTGACATCCTTCTGTTTTACTCTCTGTTCTTTTCTTTACCATTTCTTCCATTCCATTTCCTTTTATGAGTACACTGAAATTGCTTATTAAAACTCCTAACACCTCTTTCTTTGAATGCTGATGGCAAATTCAGAGCCCACTATTCCGTTTCTAAGGCTAGGACAGTTTCTGTAATCTGCCTCAATTTACATCTGTCAACACTCAGTATCATCTAATGCTTTTTCCCTGAGGTTGTTCTATGAGGCTCTTCCGCAGTTCTTTGTAGTTAGCTGTGTCTAAACTGAGAGTTTGAGCAAAAATTGAGAGAGTCTAAAATGAGAGAAAGTACTCAGATTCATTAGTTTGATTAGACTACAGAGCTTAAGGCTTTGAAAGCACAGAAAAAAAATGAAATTTTATTGAGTGGAAAAAGAAAACTCTGCCTGGTTCATCGCTGCAAGCAAGCAAAATGGGGAAGAACATCCATTTTCACAGGACAATGTATAAAGCCAGGATCGATAAGCCCACAACATAAAAAATTACTGAAATATGAAAAATTACTTTATTGAACTGTATCTTAAGAGTTTAGAAGGAATAGAAATAAACTGAGCTCAGACAGTCTGTTAAGTTGGACTTTGCACTGAAACTGAAAACGAGCTGCAAAAGGCCTGTTTATCACGTACGCTACAACTGAACAAAGGGAGAATCAGAGCCACAATGCAGTGAAGGCTGGGTACAGCCTTAGGGATAGCCCTAGCAGCATCAAAGCCTTACATTTGGTGAGGTATTTGAAGATAACGATAGATTGCCTAATTACAATTGTAATGTGAATTATATTAGAAACAAAGACAAATTGAACTGTTTATCATAACAAAATGAGTGGCCCAGATAATAAATTTATTAGAAAGAAATGGTCCATAAAACTTAAAGTCTAGACGCACACCTTTTTAATGAACCATCTCCTGTTTAAACAGGTATCTTAAGATACACAATACTGTTGTCTCCACTGTTAAGATTAGTAAATGAGTTCATACATGATTGTTTCCGAAACACTGAAGGAAAGCTTGTTTCTCGTAAATGTTTATCAAATAATAGCTGGTCTTCATCAGTAAGAAATGTACAAGGTGTTACAGTGATTATTTGATAAAATGAATATAGCAAATGTACCAAATAAAACTGCAGATTTCATGCCAGCGTTTCTGCTCCTACCAAAGGAGATTATTTACAAAAGACCAAGTAAGGATAAATAAAGATGTGTACAGAACAACAAATGAGCCCACTGCTATAGGTCTTGCCCATAACAGAGCTCCAATTGCCTTCTGTTGAGTTGCAAGTCACACTAATAACGTCACTCCCTACAAATATGGGAGAAAAAGGGATAATAAAACTATTGTTACTATTAAATGAAAAAAAAACCCACTTTTAACTTTTACAAGTTAAAAATACATCATTTTATGGACAATGCACAACATTCTAAAAGTGACAAAACTGTAGGGCTACCATAAATACAACAAAAGAAGCAAAAATTTAAGGATAGATAGTAACTTCCATTAGACAAACCTCTATAAATATGGAAAAAACAGACAGGGTTCTGGGACTAACAAGGACTTTTCTTCCATTTCTGAAGCTGATGGAGCATACTGCAGCCTAAGCAGGCTGGAAACAATTTCTTTGAGTTTATCTTAGTTATGTTAAACTTGTTTCAGACATCAAGAAAATATTCCTAAAAGCATGGCTGTTTTTCCAAATATACATAGTAAAATGCATTATCTCTCACTACACAACTTTCCTTGCTTTTATCACTAGATGACCATGTTATTACGACTGTAAGTTAACCATTATGTATTGATATCTCTCTCAAGAAGCTACATAATTAAGGCATAATGGGCCAAGAGCGATGGGCGATGATAATAGAAGTAAGAAGAGAAGACAGGCTGCAATGATCAGAAGGACACAGGCAGACAAGCATACTGACCAGCCAACTCTTTACATGTGACTGGCCCCTTTTGTCCCTGTATCCCTCTATTTTTTCCACAATTGCTCCTCCCCAAATCACCTAATTCCTTTCTCACCACCTTTGGTTCCTCCCTTAAACATCCATAATACCTGTGCTATTCCAAAATGTTCTTCATCTACATCCCATAATGTGTCCCATACCCCGTGGCAGTTACACCCTTTGGTCTGAAAGGTGTTCCAGCATTGACTCATCGTGGTGGGTGTCACACCTGGACACTAGGGCTGAAAATCTCCTAGGACAGCCCTGGGAGGGGCCAGAAAGGATGTCCCTTCCTCTGAATCCTTAATTTGGATTCCTGCCTGCCTTTGGGCTCTGTGGTGCTCTGGAAGTGTGGAGATGGACTGTGGTAGGCTGATGACTCCTGGGATAGAGCTGGGAGTAGCTGGGGCAGAGTATTAATTGAGTTCCCTCACCTGGCATTGTCTCTCTGTGCTGCTTTGTGGGTGTGCAGGCAAGCATTTATACATAACCAAACACAATTTATTGAATTACTAAAATTTAAAACAGAAAATATTTAGCAATGCACATCCTCAATATGCAACAACTGGGAACAGACACCATGTCTACATGGGCAGATTGACTCAATCTCCCAAGTGGCTTTGTATTTTTAAGTTGTACATAAAGGGGTCTATAACATTTAAACTGAGACGAGTAATTGAGCTCTGGCTTTTCAGTAGTTTCGTGTGAAACTAGCCAACATTCAGGCCGTAATCTGATAAATTTCCTTTCATATTTAATTTAGTAAAAAGTTGCTTACATCGTGTTTCTTGCAGATTGCCAATCTCCTCCAGTATTTAGGATCACACTGGTGAATGAAAGTGTCTACAAACAGTGTAATTTCAGACCAAATGAGTACACATTGCTATGAACAGTGCTATGAACATTTTTATTCTGTAAAATACCTCTTAAAATTTTTCCTATATTTTTATTTTTCTACTTTTAAAAGTTGGTCTGGAAGACATATCAACAACTTGTTATGGAAACAAGGGAGCACTAGGTGAACACTAGAACTCTGTGTCACCCAGGGAGATCTGTCTTTTCATAGGTTCTAAAACTTAAATGAAAATCTGTGGTATTACCTTGATCCAAAGAAAAAGCTTGAGCTCAGACAGTTAGAGAGATGTCCATATCACCATACTTCAACTCTTTGAAAATGAAGGAAAATTCTAATCATGATTATTTGAATATAAATGTGACCAAAACACTGTTGGTAAAAGGAAATAAAAGTTAAGTAGCCTAAACTATTAAAAATACCATTGTTTTATCTCACCAAAATAAGCAGAGTTTAGAACCTTGTTCTTGTACCTTCCCACCCTGCCCCACCCACCCCCCCACCCCCCCACCCCCCCCCCCCCAGAAAAAACCCGTTGTTCAATTGCTACCATCTGCAATCAGCCTTTACTTCTTTTTTTATGGGGTTTTTTTTTAACACTTTCATCTAAGTACAGACTAGGGGCATTGCCTGCTTAGTACAGGAAACTGATAAGGTCTGTAAAATAGAATGCCAGTATGTTTGAAATACCTGAGTGTAAGGAATTTCGATATGCAAGTCACAGAAAGTTTAAAGAGGAAATATTGTGGTATCATGGTTCTGTGGACTTGTGATGGCCTCCTAACTGTGAGTGAAGCAGGAATGGTTCACTCATCAGGGATACAACTGAACACCCGGATTTCTAAACTCTTGCTGATGTGAATTACATGTTGCACAAGAAACTGGGCCATTCTGGGAAGCTGTTGGTTATAATATGAAGCATTTTGTTAAGCCAAGAATCAAAAACAAGCAGTAAGCACGAAAGTAAAATTAAGAGAAGGATTTCAAATGAGTGTGCATTGTTAAGATGAATAATTGTGTCAATTGCAGAGTTTTAGACCAAACTTCAGTTTTAGTTTCACTATGTGTTTCACATACGTACATATGTGACAACATAAAACAGAATCCTGTGACATTGTATTTCATAAGCACACAATGAAAAGCGCCATCCACAGCACACTTTCACAACAATCTGTAATGATGTTCCTTGAAACATTTCTGAGCAACATTTATGGTAATGTTTCACAGCCCAAGGATTCCAGCAGGTTTTCTGTATGATATATTCCCCCCATGTATAAAATTCATTTCAAAGTGCTGAAGTGGGAATAGTCACTTGCTCCAAGTGAAAATCAGCCTGCAAGGGAATTGCTTCTGTTGAAGCTATGTTTGGCACACAATGTCACCTTCAGAGCTGCTTGAGTCTGCAGACTAAATCATGCAGTTTGGTGGCAGCAGATGTCCACAGGGAATTTCCTCAGATTAAAAAAAAAAAAAAAAAAAACAGAAACCAAAACCTGCATTGCAAGATTTCTGGTCAGTGGTAAGAGACTTTGGGGAATGTTGATCAGGGCTGCTCTTCTTCCTGTTCGAAAGAATTTATTTTCTGGGTCATTTGTTTTTAGCTGGTCCTTAATTTCTGCCTCCCCTCCAATGTGAGGAATGTCATAAAAATTGTACTAAACACACAAAGGCACACTCACACTATTAATGTCACTGCTGTATTACCAGCTTTTCAGATTCATACTTTCCTCCTTGAGCAGGGAAATTACTTCTGTTTTTTCAAATCTCAGCTTCCAATCAGAAGTACAAGTTAGTAGTCCCTAAGATTAATGAGCTAAGCTAGCAGGGCTTGTAGGCCCCATGACTACTGAAACCACAAGACAAATAAAAGGAGTAGCGAAGTATTTACTGGGGGTGGGGAGAAGAAGGCATGATCCTGAATTATCCATTATTTGGATCACTAACTCCTCATACAGTAGTCTTCCAGACCTCAAGAATCTTCTACAGCTTTGAACTCTCAGCTGGCACTGCACTGCCCTGCAGCTCCGGCACCCCTTATCCTTTCCTCCTTGCACTTCCCAGAGTCTCTGGTGAGGAAAGCAGGTTGCCTATTAACAAAAACAGCTTTAACGTAGCACTAGCAAAACATGTAAATGAAATGCCAGCTTAGCTCCCTCATCTTGATTCTCCTTCCCAAATGATGCTGCATATATGTAAATTCCCTTGTCTTCACATCAGGGCTTCCACCTCATTTCCATGGTTGGTTCCTGGGTAGCTCCTTGTCGTCTCCATCTCTCTGTGTCTTTCAAGGCGCAAAGGACAAGGGAATTGCAGCAGCAAGTTCTTCTCCCTCGATGTGTCGGCCTGTAACCCCTGATCTAACCCCTGTAACCTTCTAATGTACTGCAATGCACAGGGAGAGGTTCCTAGCATAACCTTGTGCCAGAGGTCTGCATACAAATCAGTATTTAAAGTTGGTGATTGTAAATACATAGGAATTTACACCTATAAATTTGTACTTTGCTTCATATAGCTTTGTTAAGCAAGCTACTTCCATCAGGAGCATGTGTTGTAGTTAAAACATCTAAACTGGCTGCTTCATTAGAAACATCATGAGTAAGAGGAGGAATAGACCAATTGCTTTTAAAATAATTTTTCTGAGCTCAACTAAGAAAATATTTTTCACTCTGTTCATTAATATTTCTTGGAAGTAATTTCCATTCCTTTGTCCATACTGCCTTTGAAGATATGTGAGCTGGTATTTAGGAGAACAGAATAATACTCATTACAGAGTGTATATGGCCACTGATCCTGGAGCCAGACACTGAACTGATAACTGTTCACAGTTAGTCAATGATAACATAAAGAAGTGGATTATCTGATTGTAATTCTGTAGCCTGAAGTCTTCATCTCTTTCTGTCTCATTCATCTGTCTTGTTTTTTGCAACATCTTGTAAAGCTGTGCTCCAAGAGGTATTGGCAGTGATCACTGAAAGGAACATTAACTCATAACAAAAAATTCAAAGATAATGAAACCATTATTCTCTTTCTTCTCTGCCAGTTTATTCTCACCTCTTTGTTAAGATTTTTTTTTCAAACTATAGTTGTGGGTTTTTTACATCCACTTTTGTGCTCACCACTAATAAGATTTACAATGCTAGGGAGGTATGTAGCCAACCATATTATCATATTTATATAATAGGATAATTTGTCATTATTTGTTTGGGAGGCAATGGGACCTATCATTCCTTATTACCTGTTCAGTACTGGGAATGCAGAAGAGGACAATGATGAATGGCGTAGGACTGACAGAGAGACACAGGACAAGATCAAGGACAAAAAGTTGATAAAAGGCTTCAGTATTGCTTAGGCACGGTGTTAATTTGGAGTGTGTTTTTGCATGGCTCATAATCAGAGCCATTGGGACAGATCTCTGTTCTTTACCACTTCAGACTGTACACAGCAACAGCAAGAGCAGAAATCAGCTTGGATGGTGCCTAGGCAGGAAAAGGGAAATAACCTAATGTGGTTAGCTGTGTCCTCTGCTATTTCAACCAGCCTGAAACATTTTATAAATAATGTTTTGAAGGACTGTGTTTCAAAGAAAAAAGGGTTATAATATAATTTTCTGTGCAGTCTTGGCCCCATAGCTTTCTAATGAAAAGAAAGAGAATAAAAGGAAAAGGTGGAGTCAACTTGCCTTACACAATTTTACCAATCATTCTATTTTTCATACAGTGTTATTTATATTTTTTTTAATTTTTAAATTAAAATTATGTAAGGTTATGACAAACTGGTCTGTATTAAAATCAAACTAATGAGGGTCATCGAATGAAAGATATCTCAGTGTTTTATATGGATGCACATTTACTGATAACTTTCAACATGTTTATGTGATTAGATAAAGATCTCTTGATAAATTACACTTTGTGTAGAGAAGAAACATGATTTAAAAAGTGGTATGAAATCTGTAAGAGGCAGTCCAGAAGCAGATATAATGTGGATTAGCTGTCAAACTAGACATATTGAATTAGCCAGAAATACAAGCTTTTGACTCAAAATTAATTAACATTTCTAAATGCAATTAACTCTCCAGAGACCAGCATAGGGAGGACTATTTACAAACACTTACTGCATGTACCTACGTGCTAAGGATAGGGTAGTTACTTAGACACTGCATCTGACTTCTACTTTGTGTGACCAACTGTTTCAACACTGTGGAGAAAACTGTGAGGAAGTAAACCAAAACAATGTATAATGTTTTTTCATAAAACGTACCTGTGGGACTCCTATTGCCTTGTACCATATTTCTCCATTTGGTGACCACACGCCTTATATATGTATAGCTCCATATGGCGGTCACGTATCATTGCAGGTAGCATCCAAGCAGCGTGCAAACACATGGGGGGACCAGCACTGAGGGGAGCAAGGGTGGGATATGATGGATGGTTAACAAGTGCAGGTAGTGCTTCCATGAGTCAACAATTGGAAAAGGACAGTCTGATCAGGGAAATTCCCCAGTGGGTCGGAGATGCTCATCTGGTGAAGAAGACATGCTCTGCTTCTTGCTGGCCCCCCTGATAACCACCGTCACATAAATCTTTGTGTTCCAAGATATTAAGCTTATCCCACTATTAGTGATTTACTGTTGATTTGACTTGGGTAATTGTACTACTGCTTTGGTTTTGCTACTGTGCTGTTATTATAAGTTGTTTGCCCCAAAACTGTTGACTGCTGGTGCCTGTTACTGCACCTGGAACCTAGAGTACAGCAGGGATGTCTTAAGCCCCTACAATGCTGGATATGTTACTGAATGTAATTCATGGCCCCAGCAAAATGCACTGTTAGAACTGGATGATCAGACCATAAAGAGCTGAGAGGAGGTGCTCAAGTAGTCAAAGATGGACATTATTTATGAAAATTGCTTCTTGTCAGTTATTTTGAAAGGAGCAGGGCTCAGACACCCTGGGATAAGAAATTAATTTGTCAGTTTACAAAGAACATTTAGTGACTCTAAGGTGGAGTTCAGAGATCTACACTCAATTCTTCAGTCCATTCCAGACTTTGTGTGCAACTTTGTGCAAATAATTTAGTTTCTGAGTGTCCTATGGTTCTCATTTTTTAAAATCAGAAAAAAGTGTTTCCTTTATTTCACAGAGAATGAGTTCCAAATTTCTCAAACACTTAGCTTTTATGGCAGTGAAGACCAGAGACAAAGAATATGTACAATTGGAAGTAGTTGCAGGATACAGAGAATGTAGACTTCATCCCACCTAACTAGAAGTTTAAAATACTTTGCCTTACAACCCAACACTACTTTTATATTTGGTGGGATGAAATAAGCATTTTAAAATACTTTCACCTGACCTGTCTAAGTAAGTTAGGTGTTTTATATGAAAGACACTGCATCCTAAATGTGCTTAATTTTTGCACTGGCATAAAGTGCACACTTAAGTGGTCAGCTGTTACGTAGACATCTATACCACAGATGCCCTCATTTAGTCAGATGACTACCACCCATTGTGCACGTGTGCAGATATTGCTTCAAATGAGTGGGAGGCTTAGGGTCTAGATATGTCTCTTTCCTATAGTAAATAAATATAGAATAAAATAAAATTAGGTGAGCAATACTGTGAAATGAGAAATTTCTAACAATTATTAAACACCAGTGTAAAATAAAATGGTTTGATATTGCAATATAGCAAAAGATTATTACATACCAGGTTTTTTTGCAAGTGTACAGAAGGTACGATTATATGTAAGCTTTCACCATACGGAGATCTTGAAAGTAAATTGCAGGTTTTTTACCCAGTTCTGGTAAATTGTAGGTAAAATTGGAGTGTAGATAAAGGTCTAAGCCAGAATGTTTACTGTGTTTTGGGTTGAAGATAGAGCTCCCATCTTCTTGCCTTCATATAGCTGCTCGTTCAGGGTCCATTCATGTTAAAGATAATGGATATAGACCATTGATTCAGTGTGCTCTCAGAAATAGCTGTCCTGCCTTCAGGAACTCCTAAGCAACATCACGTTGATGTTCTCTAATATACCTTCTTCAGGACTTTGAGCAATATTCCTCAAAACAGGTCACTTCTAAGGTGTGAACTCCAACTATTGGTGAGGCGTTCGTTAGACACCTTTTCAGTATTGTGAGAAGACCAGGCCATATGTAGTATCACGGCCATATATAAATAATGATACTCTTTCCTATGACGGCAAACTTACTAAAATAAATTTTGGATAACATCTAATATACTAAGGCCAGTTTCCACTCCTGCCTTCTTAAAAGACTTGCCATGTGCCCCTCATTTTAGGTAAAGTTATTGAAAGATAATTTTTTTAAAAAATAATCTTAAATAGAATCGGTTCTGTCATCAAAAGTTTTGTCATGACTCTAACAAAACCTCCACCCAGTAAATCTATCACTTTGTTACATAAGGAAACAAACAGAGAAAAGCTGAGTCTTGTCTCAGTAGCCCTAAATTTGCTGTCCCTCAGGTCCTGGGCCAAAACTATTCTTGCTTAAATGAGATACGGTTTTAGTTGTAAGCAGTTGTTAGTTGAGATCTGTGGGAGTTTTTGTTCTAGGATGTGTCAAAACTGCAGTGAAACTGAAACTGGTATGTAGTAATAATCTAAGAATATGGATATATAACAATTATTTTCTGTATGTTGTGCAGTATCTGGTCAGCGAGAGTAGCATCCTCCTACTGTCCAGGTCCTGCTGTTGTAAACCACTTTGTAGGACATTCCTTTGTCAATGCTCAAATACATCTTTGTAGGCAATACTGAAAGGACCAAGTAGAAAGGCAAGAAAGTAACTAACTAACTTTCTAACTCTTCCCCAGTTAGAAAGCTCCAAGAAAACAGCTGAGACAATGGCATACTTCATCCTTAGAGTAAAGGGGTTTACCATGCTGGGAATACCTTGTTGGGAATAGACTCTTCAGTGATGTCTGTCAGTGAACCGAATTACCTGTCTCTGTGGAGGTAGATGATCAATTTGTCCATTCCCATTATAAAGGGAAGCAAAAGGAGACAACAAACGCAAAGGCCTCCTTTATTTTAAAATCTTCTTGTCTCTTAATTTTTTTTTGTTTATTAAAGAAATAGAAACAAACAAAATAAAATAAACAAAGGAAGAATACTTCATAATAATGGAGCTTCCTGTCTGTCATTTGGACACTGTTTCATATGGAAACTTCCTGGTTCCCATTTAAGATCACAGAACAAGGCATAATATACCCCATGTGTGAAGTAGTGTTTAATAAATAGGACAGTACACTCTGTATTGCTGCAGGCTCCAAGACTGTGCTAGAAAAAGTTTGCCAGAGCCTATGTCTGCACCTTTTGTCAGATGCAGATACTAAGGCAATGTCTGCCACTGCAGTGCCAACAGGTTTCCCAGGCTGCAAATTTAGAAACAGGTTCCACAAACTAGTGATGATGATATCATTTTCACAGTTCCATGTGATTGTTTCTCCCACACTGTAAGTATGTAGGGCCAGATGCTTAAAGGTACTTAGGCTACCATAGATTTACTTGAGGAAGATTATAATTCTTTACTAGATCTTCCCAATCTGGTTTGTACGTGGTGCAGCTACGTATTTCCTCCTGCCCCAACCCTTCCTACTGCCTTTATTGGTAAATCTGGATCCAGCCATATTTGGTGCTCAGGTTTGTTGAACATAACTGCTCAAATCTTTTAAATCTAGCCCCACACCCAGACTTTCAGGATTCAGCTTTACTTAGCTATTCTTCCTCTCTATCCTGTTTTTCACTAAACTGTATTATTGATAAAAGCATTATATTATCTCTACTCTGAGCTCCGACTACAAGAATTGTCTACAGCAGACTAGATACCCATCTCCAGCAGGCAGTCCTTGGGGCATGTGGGTGCTTAGTACAGTGGCTCTGTTGACTGCCTACCAGTACAGATATGTGTATAGACTTGATTTTATTTGGTTTTTGAATCTTACTGTTTTTCTCAGCATAAATTATAAACTTCTGTGTCACAAAACCAGTGGGTGTTTGAATAAACTTGCCAACTTCACATCTTTGGAGGAAGCAGGAATATATATAGTTGGCAAAGGTAGGTTAGAAGAAGCTATATGCTTTGCTTGGTCAGTGCCTGACATAAAGGAAATTTCCATTAAATGGAACCTAAATTACAGTGGGGAAAAAAAAATTGTCAGTACTTTGAGTGCTACATTTTTGGATACTCAATTCCTGAATATCCAGATAGCTCAAATGATGGAGCAATAATGTGAAGAAAAAAAAAAATTCTACAGCATATAGAAAAATGTAGGACCTACCTATGATGTAGGTTCTATTCACTATGCTGCAAATACATGCTTTTACGATGTTTCTTTTTATTAATTCTCTATCCTTGAAGAATTATTATTCCTTAACCTCTTCATCACATCCCTGTACACACTTTCACTCAGATGCCTGTCAGAAATGCCATTTCTTTTAACAGGAGAATTTATTTGTTTATTTTCTTTCATCTGTCGAGTTTTAAGTAAATAGCGCAGTGTACTTCTACGTGTAACAATTCCATCTAGAATCCAGGAGATGGCAGCAGCTGCCAACGATTCAGTTGTAAAAGAAGCCTGTTTACAAAAACTGAAGAAAAAAGAGAATGATTGTATCTGCATGTGTGCAAAACATTACAAGATATTCAATTATCAGTGTTCTTAATTAATTTTTAAACGGGCTATTAAATGCAACATGCAAATACGTATAGTAAAAAAATTACCCTAACACTGACTTACTTTTTTTTTTAATCCAGCTATTAATATTAGCCAGCCTAGTTTCAGTGGCACAGATGTCTTCGGCTACACTTCATTCCTAGCTTATTCTACAATCCCAAATATCACCTTCTACTATGAATTCCACTTGAAATTTCAGTTGGCAAACCACCACTCAGCTTTACAAGATAACTTGATTTTTTTCACTGGACAGAAGGGCCAAGGTAAGCTTTACTTTTATTATCTGTCTTTACAAGCTTTCATTATATTCATTAAATATTCAGTAAACAAGTAGAAAAAAAAACACACACAGCTTTTTCTTGATTCCCTTTAGGATACAGTTTCATTGGGAAGAAAATAATCTCTTCAATACTTTATTGCTTTGTAAATACACAGTAAACAATCACACTGTATGAAAGTTCCTTTTCATTAAGAAGTATAACTGCTTCCAGTAATCAAAATCAACAATCTGACACTTGAAGTAACATATTTCTGAACAAAATAAATGGAAACCAGAAGATGCACGTTCTCATCAGTCATAAACATAAATTTCATTATTGATTACATTTACTTGGTGCCCAGATTTGAGATGCTGCCTCAAATCTTCTCCCACTGATACTCACTTTATTGGAAAACCAGTCCATCCAATGTGCGATAGCCACCCTGCCATTTCTTCTTCCTGTGTCCTCAAATGACCCTCCACAGAACCTGCCGTGAATTGCTGCTGTTGTCATAGTGGCCGCACTTTTATGGCCCACAGAACTCTCAGCACTGAAATCCAACCCTATTGCAGTCAGAATTGGACTCTGTGTTATTTACGTAAAATAAGAGACCCTAAACCTTGAGGTCACTCAGTGCAAGTTAACGTAAGCTAGCTATGAGTAAGATGTGCTACCATCTGTATAGCAAAGTATTCAACTTGGTCTGATTAACACAGCTGAGTAGCAGGTAATAGAAATCTACTTACAACATTTGGACTAAAATTTTAGCAATACTTTAGGTATCTCTTCACACCACCCCACTGGGGCAGGCTGGATGGCCTCAGTGTTGAAATGTGGTGAAATAGTAATACTACCTGTGTGCTGTCCATCTTAGCATTACTATCCACACAGGACCCGTAATACTGAGGAAAGTTGAGAAAAAATTATTTAAATGTTAATGTGGACTTAGAACGGTCAGGGTAGAAACTACTTCATACTTAATAGGTCACAGTGAATGTATTTTTACCTTAATTGTTTCTGCAATTGGAGCATGAGCTAACTTCTGGGTTTAGAGCTGTCCCGTTGGATTGCTGAAGCCTAGGAGGGAGGTTTGGTGGTGTGTGTTTAGGTCCAAGCTCATTCTGGTAGGAATGAAGTTTAGGTACATAAATATAAGTCTCTAATGCTACAGTAGACACTTCACTACATCCAAAACATCACATAGGTTTGGCAGATGTGGCCCATGACTTATGGGAACTCTACGCTTATGCTGAACAGTATCAGAAAATTAATACTTCAGGAAGATGGAGGAAGGGACAAATTATCAATAGCCCTTTTAAGATAGTAGGTCCCAAACTACACTATTAAAAATCAATTTGGGCAAGGCATTATGCAATTACATAGACATCACACAAAACAATTACCATGTATCACATCAACAGGATACAGTATACCCTCCATTTGCTATGTTAATATATTTGATGTTTTCTTATGTCTGGTTTTATATTACATTTCTTTACTTAAGTTCCTGTATCCTCTGGGGCTTCTTCCCCTTTCTCCCTGTGGTGGACTTCCAAGAGTCAGACTATTAGTCTATTGCAATGCAAATTACAACATTAGCTTAGAATGGCTTGGCAGTTTACATATCTGTGATATAATTAAGTCTGTTACTTTTCATTTGCAAAGATTTAACTCCAACCAGCGAAATAGCACAAAGCCACACACACACATCCTCCAATGGAGGATTTAGCTAGACAAATTTAGCTAGTGTAGCTCAGCTGATCAAGAGTACTTCATTGTTCCAGGAGTCCCTGGAACAGCCCATGAACAAACAGCCACAAACTGATTTACTTAATTTATCAAGTTGATTATCCAAATTAGCCTAATACAAATAAGTGTTAAACCACTGTGAAGGTACTTAAACTCAAAACTTTGCCTCTGTTTGTGTGTGAATCAGGCTTTTTTCCCAAACTTCAGCAAAACATGGTTAGGCCTGTGTGACCCTGATAGGTGAACTAGGCTTAACACTATTTTAACTGCATCCAGATCTGACACCTCTCATGCCACATTTTACTCTTGTGACAGTCTTCATTCACTCCCAGGCAGCTTTTCCTTTCACTTGCTATCACAGTTCTCTCCCAGGCAGTTTTTCCTTTCACTTACTAATTTTTTATTGTTGTGGATAGAGGAAATATAGTCTTTCATTTTTGGCTACCTGAGTAGAAATGGTGCACAGAGTTTCAGAAGCCATTGTCCACATCATTAAATTTTTATAGCAATAATACATAGCTCTTTTGTAATACAAACATGAATGAATCATTAGAACATTCCTTTCAATGACATGATTGAACCACTGCATTCAGACACTTTTCTGCAACCTTAGGAACTGAGTTTCAAACTGTCAATACAAAATTGTAGCAAATATGACCAAATAAAAATTATACCAACTTTTTCACAGTCTTCACTCAGGATAGAAAAAATCCAAATATGAAATGTAGAGCACCAACGGTGCAAAATAACTTGATTGATTTTTTCCATTACAATAATCAAAAGAGAATACCATAATAAAATCGATTAAAAATAAAGGATACATTGCACTAAAGTTTGTCTCAAAAAGACCTACCTGCAGGGTGTACCCTCTCAGGTCAGTGTCATTGCGAAGTGTAGGTCTTGCAATCATATTTAGCTGAACCGAGTAAAAAACATCTCACTGGTGTTATGTTTATTAAACAGAATACTACCATTCTGGGCTTATTACGTAGTTGTCAGGCAGAAAACTGGCTTTTTATTATTCTGTATATCACATTTTTCATGACCACTGCTGTATGATACTAATGCATTTCAGCGGCCTCATGTCAAATGATGGGTGGACGGCAGAGAACAACCTGTCGGCCAGGCTGAGAAACAACGAAGCACCCGGTAAAATGCTGTGTAGCAGTTTTTCATATTTTCTCCTTAGTTTAAATGGTTGGGGAGACAGGATAACCCCCTTTTTAATTACCAGAAAGCAGTATTTATTACCAAGTGAACTTTAATTATTTCACCAAGAGAAGACGCTGTTGTTCTAACAATTTACTTTTGCCAAGTATCAGGCAATCATGCTCTCATCATGAGGAGTGTGAGTTTTTTCGCAGCTTGGTCTAAGGAAATAATCCATTTAAATTTTCCCCTTTCTCCATTTCATTTGTTTCTCATAGTTAGTATTCTTTTCTACCTGATTCCCCTCCACCATCGTTTCTACCAGTACCTTGTGAGGTACTATCAAATGTTGTCTAACGCAGAGATCTATAACACCTTGCTCTTACACTCACAATGCTTATAAATCAAAAGCCACCCTTGTTCTAATATCTCACTTAAAACCACTTATGGTTTTTAAAAGCACTCATCTAAAAAGAGGTAAGTGTTGCTGAGTGTGCTATTTGAAACTCGAGCATGAGATTATTTATACATACCAAACATTGGGTCTCAGTGTAAATTATTTATAAAGGACATCTACTGTAGCCCTACGCTGCAAGACACTTACAGCTGGTATGTAGAAAAGTGTGCTTTTTCAACAGCTGCAGGGTTTAAATATAAGACAGTAAAAAGTACTTTAAAACAGATAATTCCAAGTTTCATTTGCTGTCATCTTGCAATAAAAAAGTACTGCAGTTCCCTCCCACTCCAAAAAACCCTCTTTCTTTTGAAGGACATCTGCTGAAGATAGCATATGTAGTCTTAAAGGTAAACAAAATATTTACCTCGTATTTTCAAAGAAATTAGTTCTAAACTGAAAGTTTAAGATGATTTCAGAGAATTAAAGCTGTTCTGACCAGAGAAACTTTCAAAACAAATACTCTAGAGCAAACAGATACAGAAGCAGAAAATGCAGGGAATTTTTCCTCCCCAAAATCCATCTATTAGTGTATACTCTACAAAATAACAACTGTTGATTTGCATAGCTAAGATACTTAAGTCACTTAACATGCCACCTTGAAAGTGTAAAATGTTAAAACATTTGGGATCTTATTCTATTTGCTGTTATATTAGTGTAAAAAACTAAGTCAATAAAATGATGCCATTGCAAAGCTAACACATAAGTAGAAATCAATAAAAAGAATGTTAATTTAAGATGGCTTTATTTCTTTGAAGCCTACTCAAGAGTATGTTTACCTTCCCATTCTTAGTAGACACAAGGAATAAGGCAAAAGAATCAAAACCAATTAAACAGTTAAAAGCTGTCTCATTAATACAGACAATTAACATTATCTTCACCATCAGGTCAATTTTGTAGAATGTTGCCATCATTGCATTTCTCTTTTATGCACTTCATTTCCAAGAAAGCATTTTTAAAATTCAGGCAGCATTTTAAATAACACTTTGTCTTTAATGTGCCTCCCCTAGTTTTACAAGCCAAAACACACAAGCACATTGTGGACACTGCTGAAAACAGAAACTTTGGTAATGACTTTTTAAAAATTATCTTCAGTTTGGAAGTCCTTCCATGGTAATGTGCCAGTGTAACTGAAGGCCATGGGGTTTCATTCAGTCATGAATAAATCATTGTAATAAAAATGAACAGTGTTTGTGTTCTGTTCAACTGAATGTAACTGCACATTTCCTACAGCAACTCTGTAATCAAATTCTTTGGAATAAGCTTTTTCTTTTTATTTATATACATGCTGCATCAAAATAGTAACTTCATAGAAAAATCCAACTTCTGTACAGAAAAAGCAGGGTACTGTTCCCCCACCCGCCCATCATTTCTAATTCATCATGCTCATTTGCAGTGTATATGAGATAAGGGGAATACGGCAGTTTTGGCCATGAAACAGCATTATGCAGAGCTTCTGTGGGAGGATGAGATACACATATAATTCCTTGTTCTGGGGAAAGCTCACTTTATCTCTTGCAAATGAAACAAATTCCCCATGTACTTGGGGCAAGGGCATCAAGACGGTTGAAATGAGAGCCACCATATTTCTGCAAGAACACTGCAAGAACAAATAGGAAGATTGTTCACCCTGGAGAAGAGAAGGCTCTGGGGAGTCCTTATAGCACCTTCCAGTACTGAAGGGGCCTACAAGGAAGCTGGGGGGGGCGTGGTGGTGTGCTTTTTACAAGGGCCTGTAGTGACAGCACAAGGGGAGGGTTTAAACTGAAAGAGGGCAGATTTAGATTGGACATCAGGAGGAAACTCTTCATGGAGAGTGTGGTGAGGTACTGGAGCAAGTTTCCCAGAGAAGTTGTGGATGCCCCATCCCTGGCTGTCTTCAGGGCCAGGCTGGATGAGGCTTTGAGCAACCTGGTCTAGTGGAGGGTGTCCTTGTCCCCTTGTCCATGACTGCGGGGTTGGAACTAGATAAGCTTTAAGGTCACTTCCAACTCAAACCATTCTGTGATTCTATGATTCCATGATTCTATGATTATTCATGTTGCAGAAGGAGGGAATAGCAATGACTGCTAAATCCACCAGGCTTTGTGGATGTCAATAACTTATTCTAGTGTGAAAAAGAACTTCCTTCAAAAAGCCTATAAATATGTTCAAAATCTCTGCAGTTTCTATTTTAAATCCAAGAATAGTGGAAATAGTATTGCAAATTAAACAGAGAATATTAAAAACATATACAAAGCCTAAAATCTTCCTTGCTAAAATTTTCCTAAATGGATATGTTTTCAGTGGATTTGGAGAATATTTTATGCATCAGTATTCACAAAATCCTGGAATAAGTAGTTATTCTATTTTTGTCTTTTCAGGTCTGAATGGAGATGATTTCTTGGAGTTAGGCCTCCGTAATGGCAGAGTAGTATATAGCTACAATCTAGGTTCTGGCACAGCAACAATCATTAGTAAACCACTTGATCTGACACTCAATATTCATGTCATCCATCTGGGCAGATATCTCCAAAAAGGCTGGCTGAAGGTAAGAAAATATTTCCTTAGAAGGATAACTTTTAGATGAAAGTATTTCCTTTTTTCTTTTTCACATTTTATATGGAAAGTTTAAAAATTACTTTTGTGTTTCCCTGTTAAGTTAGGAGGACTGTCTTCATTAGGAGAAACTAAAAAAAGTGAATTCCTTTGTTGTAACAAACAGAAATGTTTCATTGACAGGTGGATGATCAGAAGAATAAAACTGTCAGTTCTCCAGGGAGACTGGTTGGACTCAATGTCTTCAGCCAGTTTTATTTAGGAGGTTATCGTGAATATACTCCAGAACTCCTACCAAAGGGATCCAGATTTAAGAATGGCTTTCAAGGTAAAGTTTATACTGTTTTCAATTCCTTTTAAAACATGCATTAGTTTGTTTCAGTTGACTATAAAATAAAGATCTAAAATCTCTCTTTTATAAGGAAACAAACTAGGATTTCCTTGGCTGAGATTACTGTGGTTTTTTTCATTATTTCACCATGATAACTAACAAACATGATACAAAGACGATAGGATTTGTTAAATATTTTTAGTACTTTATGTTTTTGATACTTGGGTAATAGTTTCCATGTTAAAAGCTTCTTTCTGATAGGACATCATGAAATCTGATTTCTTTTTCCTGACAACATGATCTAGCTCTCTAGATATGACCTAAGTAGTTCCTGTGAGGAATATTTCAGCTATTTATGTAATAGATTACAATTCCTACTTCGAAACTGATATTTGAAGCTCTGTAGAAATTTTAATTCAACTCCTACCAGATCTGCAATGAGACAAAGGGTTTGTTCATAATAATTCTTTATTTGCATTCCTTACTTTCATAGAAATAATGTGTTCAATATTTGTGAGGTGAACTTCAATTTATTTTAAGCACTGGAAAACCTTTCAAATTGAAAGGAAACATTTTGCCATAGTGGAGCAAATTTTGAGTTTGCAATTATAAAATTGGGGGTATATTATGAAAGGCAAGCATTTTAATAAAATTCACTTTCATACACTACTACGCTCCATTACCATTAAGCCCATGTAACTGCTTCTTTTCAAGAGATTACATTAGTTTTTCTTTTTACACAAACTTCCTCAAAATCAATTTCTTACCCCATAATCAACTTTTCACTCAGAAAGTCATATGAGTTAATATTTTATCTTTCTCCATCTTTTCAGGAAGTATTGATTGAATACTTATACTTTTCATAGCTTAATAACAACTTGCAAATTGGCATATCATAAAACATAATGTCTATGGAAGTATTTTAACAGTGTTAATGTTTGTGAAGCACCACTGGCTTTTTTTATAGACATGTTAACATTAAGGGTGACTAAGAATCTCTGATCCTTCACTTTATCCGCCAAATTTTGCCAGTTTTACAGGTTCCTCATCTTGCAACTGTATTGCTAGGGCAAAATTTCTACAAATGCAGGATGAATGTTCTTCAGAAATAAAAAATATTTCGAAGTTCATGTACTGGTAGCTACCATACTATTTATTGAATTTTCTTAGTCTTTAAAAAGAAGCCTCTACCTCAAAATTTTGTCAAACGTAGCACATAAACAGTTTCCTCTTTGTCCCTATCATTTACAGTATTGTCTACTATATTTGCTGATTCATTCCATGCTCCAATTCCCAGCAGCAGCTTCTCTCTCTTCTCCAGAGCATATTGACTTTCAAGGAAGCTACACTTCTCTATGACTGATTTCTGACAACATTCTCTCATGTAGTTAGCATCCCATTTGTTTTTCTAGCCCAGAAATCTCCCCAGTTTCAGGTCTCAGTATCTTTAGGATCAGAAATAAACCTCCGAGGCCATTCTCCAGCATGGAAACAGCAATGCCACTAACAAAAGAAAATTTTGAAGTGTTCTAATTCAGCTAATCTGCAGCTATAGACAGCCCACAGGAAAACTCTGGAAGTGACAGACAAGAAAAATTTGTCTAGCACATAGTTGATTAAACCACTCAGACTTTTGGAAAGCTGCTGTTGTCTGCTTTTAAAGACATGATTTACTAACACCATTTTGGTTCTAACACCAGCGCGTACCTCTCCTTTTGTAAGCAAGCATTATTGGATCAAGAAACATTCAGGTCAGTGTTGCTGCTGCAGACTAACTGTCCCCAGCGTCAGTGTGCAACCATTTAGGATTTTTACTCTATATAGCTATGGTTTCAGACTATTTCCTCATTCCTTACCTGCAAGTCTTTAGCAATTGTTGTTCAAGTAATTTCCATGGGGGAGGAGAAAAAGGAAAATAAACATCTTTATTAAACTGTAATTTAATAAGCAAAAGATTGGGAATTTTAAGTTTAGGAAATTTGGGGATCAGTTCCAACAGATTTTTTGATAGGTTGAAAAATGTTTGATGGTACCTTGAGAAATTTAAATTTTCCTTCAACCCCTGTGAGAAGCTGAAGAAACTAGTAAAGGTGGAGCTCAGATGAAGCAGCCAAGTTCATGTGGAGTTTGAGGTACTCTGAACTTTGAGCTACATCTGAATTTGTAGCTCCTTATGGGCTTACAGAATCCTTTTGTAAATGGGAACATGGTAGGATAATTTACGTTAGTGTCTAGCTTTTCTTCATTGTCTTATAACAGTGTAATTAAGGGACCTTTGAGAGTTTCCCGAGGTGTGCAACAGAGCATACTGCAGCTGCTCTAAAAAGTCAGTGTGGCTTTTAGGTATCTGCAAGTCTTGTGGCCAAAGAGACTCAGCCTGCTCATTATGGGCAACCTGAAGTGGAATATAAAACCAACAGCTTCATGTTTGGGTCTGCACAACTGCGCAAGGGGCTGTGTGGTATTTAGTTTCTGGCTGGGATTAAACCACAACAACAACTCAACACTATGACTTGCCTACACAAAATGAGAAAGAGAATTATTTAGAAAAAGAAGTTACAGCTGAATTTCCAAACGTCACATCCCTGAGACAGGCAGAGAGAAATCTGCTGTCAGGGAGATAAAAATGAAAGAGAGTTCTGATGTTTCATCCTCTGTGCTACCATGACAGCAGGATGCAGTCACTAGCCATAGAAGAAATTGATTAGAGCCGGGGCTTGCATCTAGAAATAAGGGAAGAGCAGAGAGGGAAGATCAACTGATTGTTACTGTGGTCCTGTTCATAAACAGGACAAAGAATGGCTATAGAAGCAATCTGTTGTTTGACAGCAAACTTTATTAAATGAAGGAATAAAAGGCAAAAGAAGCTCTTACCATAAAGCTGAACTTTTGAGGAACCTCTTTTGCACTGAAAGAGCCACCTCTTCACACAGAAGATTTTGCAAAGAAGTAAATAAAATTCCAGATACTGCAGTCACTTTTTAAAATAAAGTAAACCCAGAACTCAGTTGAGACCCAAATAGATAAAAATATAGCCTTGTGGTTAAAGATTATGTTCATAAGAAGCTAGAATACATTGCAAGCCTGCCATGGCAAAGACTACTTTTGTTTATGTTCCTGCATCACAGACAGCATAGAAGAAAAGTGACTTCTGAAGTAGTTGCCTCTTGCATCACAGTTTGGAATAATTCATACAGTCCCTCTGGGTGTTTGGGTCCCAGCTCAGAGTAGCACTGGGTGATCATTGTGCAGGCCATCTTCTCTTTTAGAGAAATACCTCATACTCACAAACAGTCTAGAAAAAGAGGCAAAAAGCAAAGGACTACCTTTAGGACAGGTAGAATTTTAGAAGTGTGTAAATTTAGTACTGCATTCAGATAGACCACAGTTTATCTGTGTATCTATTTCTGTCCATTCCCTTGCTGCATTTTTAGTACATTTTGAAAATGCCTGCTTTGTGCTTTTTTTTTTTTTTTTTTTTTTTTTTGTTAAATTAATATCAAGTACTTATAAGCAGGTAAGGGAGACTAGTGAGAATTTTTTTTAAAAAAATCTTTATATCATAAGGATATATCCAAAAAAAAAGTAAAGCTGAGTAAAGAAGTAATATTTTTCTATTAGCACCTCTGTAATTATCTTAATTCATTGTTTGTGGCTGTTTGGTGGTTTGTGAGCTGTGCTTGACTGGAGTGAAAGCTATAAGCTAAATTGAGAGTAAAAAAAGTCATTGAGAGAAACCTCTCAGTGTGGTCTAAGGAGTCACTAGACAAAAGGTTACAAACAAAAAGCTAGTCTATCCCCCGTGAGTGCACTGTCCTGTTGCATCTGATGTCAGCTTACTTGCCTCAAACTCTGATCTTCAAGATCAAACCAAGCATAACTCACAAATTCAGAAACTTCTTTTGAGTTCCCCTTGCCAACTTGGCAGTGTCAGAAAACCTCTCCACTATTCAGAATAGTTGGCAGTCTCTCATTAAAAGAGGCCCAGGACTGGCAGAACAAAAGGAATTCAGGTCAGAAAGAAGGCGCATTCATCAGCTGATCCCTCTGCAGAAGGTTGTGCAGTGCTTGCTACGACAGGTTCAAATTGCTGCTCTGAGTCCTTCATCTGTGTCCCACTGGCTAAGAATTAGAATAAATAAGAAAATTAAATTAAAAATTCAGTTGAACTCATAAAGCTGGGGTAAAATACTCTTGTACCTACTACATGCTTTGTTGATAAGTGCTCAAGAACTGTTTCGAACCTAGTTCTGCTGGTACAGCTAAACTAGTCATCAACACAAACGACAGTTTATTTTCCATGGTGACCTTACCAGTTCTTGGGTACTCACTGTGCTTTCCATTGTTTACACAGAGCGCTGGGCAGTCCAGCAATACTCAGGAGAACAGAACATGCTTTATCTACTACTGATAAACAGATGAAACATTAGCTAGGATTTACAGAGCATTCGGTGGCCTAAAACCAACACCATTAAAAGCAGAGGAGCAATAATATGAAGATTGTAAACAATCATCAGACTAGGTTATTTTTAAATTGTTCAGTATGAGTTTTTAAATTACCAGTTATATATATAAACAGAACTACAAAATGTGTGTAATATGGAAAAAGCCTCTTTAAGATAGCTATTTACTGACATTGCTCTAACTGTAGTTAAAATGTTTATCTTGCTACAAATATTACTTACATTTTGTTCAAAACAAACTATGTTATTGTAAAATATATTTCATAATTGGACACTCATTGTGTCTTTCACGTGAAAATCTTTTTCTTATGTGATTTCAGTGAAGCATGCAAAAAATCATATTAAGTGATATTTTTAATAAAGTGTGATGATTACTTGCAATCTCTATATCATATCCTTTCCTTACTTTTAATATTAAGCAGAGGGCTTCTGGCATGCACTGCTGAATACCTACTTTTCTCATTATTTCAAGCACTTTAGGAATTCCCCATATCTCAGCTAAACTTTATGAATGAGGTCAAGAAATGTATGAGCATTTTCAAATATATTACTGTACTGGTTTAACAAAAGTGGTTTAACACCTGATTTTTGTGTATATTTATGTATAGACTTGGATTACATTTCAAAAGTACCTAAGGATACCTTTAAATGTGACTCTAAATTACTTGGATGTTTAGGTAGTGAACACAATACCTGGAGTACTGTGTTCAGCTCTGGGAGCCTCAATAGAAGTAGCACATGGATCTGTTGGAGTCCAGAAGAGTCCACCAAGATGCTCAGAGGGCTGGAACCCCTCTGCTATGGGGACAGGCTGAGAGAGTTGGGCTTGTTCAGCCTGGAGAAGAGAAGGCTTTGGGGAGACATTATAGCACCTTCCAGTACCTGAAGGAGGCCTACAAGGAAGATGGGGGGGACTTTTTACAAGGGCCTGTAGTGACAGGGCAAGGGGTAATGGGTTTAAACTGAAAGTGGGGAGATTTAGCTTAGATAGCAGGAAAAAACTCTTCATGGAGAACGTGTTGAGTCACTGGCACAGGTTGCCCAGAGAAGCTGTGGATGCCCCATCCCTGGAAGTGTTCCAGGCCAGGCTGGAGGAGGCTTTGAGCAACCTGGTCTAGTGGAGGGTGTCCCTGCCCATGGCAGGGGGGTTGGAACTTGATGGTCTTTAAGGTCCCTTCCAACCTAAACCATTTTATGATTCTATGATATATTTTGAAAAGTTACTTAGGGTTTGATCCTAAAAGATAGAATATATGGCATCATCTTCAGCTTTGCAGTACATTAATAAGCATGTGGATCTAGCAATGTGATTCAGAAATACTGATGAATTAAGTTTGACTGTTAAGATTTACCATCCTGTGCAGTCACTAGGAAGAGCAAAGATTCTCCAAAGAAACAACCGCCAGAAAGCCCACAGGCTAAGCAGGAGCTGCCAGGAGGTAGCAGTAGGGAATAGCTGTGTTTCACTCCGAAGCTTCGGCTCCTCTTTTCACTTGGAATATCAATGCATTAGCAAATTAGAAGAATGTCAGGGCATAGATCCAGGCACTGGTACTCAATCATCTCTGCAAATAAATTCTTACAATGGTCCCTAACAAACACTTGGTCGTTGACAACTATCATTTTCCGCAAACAATTCTTTGGTGTATTTAAGAACTTAACATTTCCCATTAATAGTCTGGATCCAGCTACACTGTTCTGGAAAGTAATATAATCATGACATTGTCCTGTTGTTCGGTTTGTTTTGACATCCTGTACCTGTTTTAAATTTCTTTTTTTTTTTTTCTTTCTACTTTTGAGGTTGCATTTTTGATGTTCAAGTTCGCACCAGCACGAATCAAGAGTTCAGATCACCAGGGACTCCAGAAGGTCACCCTAATTCTGGCCGTAGTGTTGGACAATGTAAAGATTCCCCATGCAGTTTAATAAAATGCAGAAATGGTGGGAAGTGCATAGAAAGTGGCTCTACTGTTTAGTAAGTATAATTTTTATTTTTGTAGACTACAGCATAGACTGATCTCTAGACTAATAGCTATGGAAATTTAGTGGCCTAGTAACAGAAGGCTCCAGCAGCCTATCTTATTGGAAAGAAAGAAACAAAGCTGCTGAAAGGTTCATTCAGTTATACAGAGTATTTTAATCTTACATTAATAAAAAAACCCTAAAATATTAAAATTATGTTAGGACATTTCCTGGGGAACTTTTTAAAGAAATTCCATGGACTGTTCTGCTCCACTGAAGGCACTGGCACACAGACAAAATGCATGGGAAGAACTAGATGTGTAAGAAAGACGTTTTTAAAAAATTAAGTGAGCAGTCTAACTAGCAGAGAACAAATGGCAAAGAGAGTTTGACTGTCCTAATGTCTGAACAGGCTGATAGGGCAAAAATAGGTGACTTCTGTTTCCTGGAAATTAGTATTTTCATCTAAGAACCCCTTTCTGGAGTAAACCACTGACTGCCCAACATCAGAAAGTTCTGAGCCAGTTTAAATCCTTAGGAGCTCCCTTGCCTAGCACCTGTACATCCTTCCCTCCTCCTCAGTCTCTCCCTAACACATAGAGTTCTTTGGGCCTCCAGTTGTGATTTCTTTGTCTACTTCCCTGACTCGCAAATGCAACTTCCCTGGTCACTCTTCATGCCATTCTCAAGTGTTCATTCACTGTTGCCTTTTCAGATCTGCTGTCTGGCCTGCTCATGTGAGACCTTCCTTATTTGTTTCAAACAAAACTAGGTGTGTTAGTAAGGATTTTGTGTTTAAAATTGTTTGAACTAGGTCAGTCCATCATATCATCTGTTGACCTGGCTGACCTTTGGTGGTGGTGAGGACAGGTGGCCCTGAAGATGAGACTATGGTCTTTTATGCCTTATCACTAAGTGTAGATGGATCTTAGTGTCCCGACTGTAAGGCATACAAGAAGGAAGTACATTTAAAGTTCCAAATTGCTGTTGTGTGTCAACACTTCTATTGTAATAAATCTTGTTTTCAACACTTTGTAACTCAACTGTAAAACCTTTGCTGAGGGGCACTTTTCATTTTAAAAGTATCTATCTGCCAAGATTGATTACACTTGCTTCCCCTCATGTGCTTCCATACGTGGTCATTTATTTACACGTATTTGCATAAGATTTAAAAAGAGAAAAGGGCTGATTTAAAACATCTGAAGACACTGACTGAAAACACTGCAGACAGCAAGATGGATAAGAAGAAAAAACATCAGGCTTTGCATTGTGTATGATTTTTCTTCAAAATGCCAAAAAGACCTGTCCTTCTGCGTGCTACAAAGAAAAAAGTTTTCATATCTGTCAAGCTAAAGGCAATCTACCAACTGTGTGTTGGAGAGAGGATTATATAGTAATTGGTTTTGCTGCCCCAAGACAAACCTTCATCTGGATGAAAACCTGTCCAAAACTAGTGCTTCTAAAGCTAGTAAGGCTGTACTAAAATTTGGAAAATTCACCCCTGAGCCGCAGCATGCAGTTCCTTCCCCATTCCCCTTACGAGTGTATTTATATTCTCTTAACTACAGTAATGAAAGAAATGTTTTGAAAGACGTAATTTGGGATTGCTTTCTGATTGTTGCACTACAGTATATCCCAACTACTGCACTCTGCGGGATCATTGCAGAACCGTTAAACCCTTGACATTCAGAGTGTTTGAGTTTTCTGAGCTTCTGAACAAGAAAGGAGAATGGCACTCTTTTCACTTACGAGCATATTAGAGGAGATACAAAACCAAAACTGCAAGCAAAAAACCTGTCAGAAATGTGGGCTGAAGCATGCCACTCCCATCTGCCCCCCTACACCACCCTAAATCCTTGCTTCAGCAACTTTCCCAGCCGTGCTAAGTCATCTTCATGTCTATAAGGTAAACAGAGTCACCACCAGCAAGAGCAAGAGAACATTTGGCAGGCGGCAGGCTCGAGCGGCAGCTGGTGGCATAGCTACATCGGAAGTTTGATACTATAGGCAAAATTCTTTTTCACCACTATAGTTTCATAATCTGCAGTCCAGGTTTGTTTAGGGATTGTTCTAATATTTGGGTGGTTAGGGTCGTGTAATTTGGTTTTTCTGGGTTTTGTTTGTTTTCAATTTACAATGACCTATTACTGAATTATACTCATGTCCTCATATCTCAGGACAGTTAGGTCTCCATATATGCATGCGTGTACCAGTAATGGCCACTTTTTCCTCTCACAAAAAAGTGAAATATTGCCAAATAGGTGTGGATGTAGCATGTATATAATTTCTGTCAATGTACAGTAGCTGTCAATACCGCCTCATGTTTTCTTAGAGGACACTTCTTTCAGTTTTCAAATCATCTGTGTACCTTTGAAGAGCAGAGTCCTTGAGGGAACTGGATTTGTGTTCAAATATTTTTTCTCCTGAAATAAGATCTTTCCATAGGTTTTTGTTCCTGTTTTGAGCTATTTTTATGTCTTGCTTTCACCACCCTGCCAGAAAACGTGCAATGGTGTTAAGCTGTAGATTCCGTTGCTATAGGGATAATGTTTTGATTTAAATAGAAGCAGAAATATACAGCATTAAACTTTACATTCTTGCCAGCCACAGAGTATAACCACTATTTTTTAACAGAATAGAGAGGAAATATTTTAATAATAAAATGAAGAATTTGTGTTCAAGGGAAAATAACATCCTCCATTATTTTATTTATGGCACAGAATCATACAAAATATAAAATTACGTATAACAAGATTGTCTGTGATGTGTTATGACTATGGTTTGTTGCTGAAGTAAGAGAAATATTATGTCTTGTGTGCATTTTGAACAAAATGCTCATGGCAGGGGCGTTGGAACTAGATGATCTTTAAGGTCCCTTCCAACCCTAACCATTGTATGATTCTAAAACATCATACACAATGGGCAAGATTCAGTTTGCTAAATATATGCATGTAGTGTCATTTTATATACCCCTGGGTAGACCATTTGGCCTTCAGCTCTTGCTTCAGAATAACTTAGGACTTGCATAAGTCTTCTGTCATATCTCCAAGCCTCATGTGGATTTCTGAGTAGTCTATAGCTTTCAAATACCATTAGCCACTTAGGTTTAACAAATTAATTCATACCGCTACATGACAGAGGGATGTCCCATAAAATGAGCTCCTGTAGTTTCACAATTAGGTTAGATTCCATTAGAACCAATTTTCAGTGCAAGGATGGAACCAATCTTCAATGCAAGGCCATACTTCCATAGGCTGTAAGGGAAAAGGCATTTCTCTATTTAATTGTAGTGGTTTAGATCAACAAAAGTTTCTTCTTTTGGGGGTAGTTTTGTTATCTAAAAACAGTTATCCAATTTGGCTTATTTAACAGGACACTTCTGCAGCATTCCATTGTGCTCTTTGTTTAGCATAGTTAATTTCCTTCCAGTTTTATTTCTTCAGACTCCAGTTTTGCCTTCTAGCCTGAAAATCGACTATTTCTCATTGATGCTCTAGTTTTCCACTGCCTGAGTTTAAAGCCACTTTTATTTAGAGATGTCCCCCATTGCTCAGCATCTTTCAGTTCCAATACAATACAAATTTAAGAACTATATCCAGAAATTCCCAGTAGTTTGGGTAGCCTGTTGTGGCCAACACAGGCCAGTATGAATTTGCGATGTCCTGCAGTATATGAAATACCTGTATGTTCTTAGTAAATGTGGCAATTCCTCCTGGAATAGTAGTTAGAGGACAGATGAGATAACTCTAGGAAGTTTCAGGTGGCACTAAACATCCGCCTGGCCTCAGCTGACCTAACAAATTAAGTAAATTAATCTGATCTGCGTTGAGTATATGCTCATCTTGCATGCAGACACCTTAATTTAGGTGTCTGTATTTGCAGGGCTGAATCCGTCCTTTACTGCTGTAAGATTAGTTGTTTGATTTGACACCACATTTGCATAACTATAAGAAGTTTCAGGTTTGTTAGCACTGATAGTGTGTCTGAGAGGAAATTGGATAATCTTGAATGCCCGAGTTTTGCAAAGGACTCTCGATAGGGTGCACTTCACAGCATATACATGGCAGTCAGCCAGCTCAGGAAGCAAGAACTCTCAAATTCACAGCTCCCCAAGAAATACAACAAAAGATCACTTGCAGTTCTGGAAATTTCAGAAATTTCACTTCAAGTTCTGTAATCTTTGCATTTAGGAAGTTCAAGTACGGCTTAATTTAATGGCTTTTTCTTGTTCTTGTTTGTTTCTTGTCAAACGCTTAACAGTGTCATGCAGAGTTCATAGAATGGTGTTCCAGGCTCAAAGCTAAACTGAGCTCTCAAATAAGTTACACAGTTTTTGCATAAGTAGGAATAATGGGTTTGTGTCACTGTTGATTACAGACCAAACCCTGAAATTTATTATATAAAAATTCAGGCAACATTTTAAAAAAAATCATGAAACAATTTCTTTTTATACACTATGTAAGCAATGTCTGTATGTTACTACCCAAAATCCTAATCAAACCAGAAGCATTTCTTGAACTTTATAGGGAAGTACCTTGGGGTCCTAAAGGATTTTTGTGAAGGAATTGAAAAGTTTGCTTATGTCCACTGTGGTTTCCTAAATCAAAGAGCATTCTTACATTAGACATAGAAAATATAGTACGTTTAAATGTCATGCTATATTGGGTTTCCCTGGTCTCAGGCTGTCTCTCGCATACTTCTAGTAAGGCAACTGGAGGCCATCTGGGCACCTAGCATAGCATAAAATCAGGTGTCCTGATTGTCTTGATCTCAGAATGAATCTCAATTCTTATATCTAAAGAAATTCAAGGAGACTCTGGATGATGCTTGAAGTAACGTAGTTTTAGGAAGTCTGGCAAGGAGCAAGGAGTTGGACTCAATGATCCTTGTGGGTTCCTTCCAACTTGAGATATTCTATGATTCTAAATGGGTCTTTAAATCCCTGAGACTCAAGACATTAGTGATGTTGCAAGCCATTGGGTTCTTCTGGTCTCGAAAAACAAGCAGCAACTACAACCAAGAAAATATAGAGACAACTAGGCCAGCATGACAGGCCACATGACGGGAAAGATCTGAAATGCTGCCTCTTCCCTTACCTCTCTGAAGACCAGGAAATTTTGGATCTAAACATCTCAACCCCAGTCGAACTTGCTTAGGAGTAATAAGTAGAAGAGGTTGCATAGGTTCATAGACCTTTGCCACTGTATTCCACAGCAAACATGCAGATCTGTTCAAATAATTTTCAATTAATTTAAAAACCTAAATTTTTTAGGTCTTAAAAGACAAGAATGAAAAGAAACTTGAACATATGCAGACACAGGCAAGGGAAAGGGGAAGAACCTTCGTGTATGCTGCCCAACAGCAGTAGCTTTAGCTAAAAACACCCTGTTTCACAGCACACAGAATGGACATTTCTGTTTGCCACTCGGAGTTAAATTACTTCCCCTTCTTAGTAGCTTTCATGCATCAAAGCATAACATTTATAGCTGAAACAGAAAGCTTTCTGATGCTGACTTTGATGAATTGAGGTGCTTTTGCTTTTGCAAGGTCCAGTCCTCTTTTCCCCTTCATTCCATATAGCTGTTTATCACTCTGAAGGGCTTGTTGGCTGTGTTTTGTTTACATGTTGTTGTCTGATCTGAAGGTTTGGTGAAACAGCAGAGTTTCACAGATGACTCATTACGTTTTGACCAGAAACTGTGGGCTGATTAATGGGGAAAGTGTAGCGAAAATTCAAGATTTTGCACATTTACAAAAGAACATGGGCTAAGAATCAATCAAAATATATGAGGTTTTATTCTTAGCCTGAGCAAGAAAACTTCCTGCGAAAAAATCAGTAAGTGCTTTTATTCAGCACTTATTTATGATTTTTTAATCATAAAGTGTCACTAATTCTAAAATACAAATAGGTCTAGCATAGTTCATTTTAATTAAGTTGAAACTCTGTCTGTTTAGTAAGGACATTTTTAACATCCGTGTCGAGTGAATTCTGTAGTTAACATTTTCTATAGGATTCATGTTAATTTTAAATGTGCTGGTTAGTGTGATTTTTTGTTGTTGTTATTGTTATATTCTCCTGACCTGGATGAAAGAAAGGCATAAAGAGTAGTGGACACCAACAAGTCCAACGATTCAGCGAGTTTAGAAAATTTGTTTCTGGCAGAGGTTTACAGTCAGACATACGTAACACTCAGACTGCCACATCTTTCATGGTCAAATCCACTATCCTCTTTTCCGTCAAGTACTTCACCAAACCTACCTCTGATGTGCCAATTATAAGAATTTAGCAAATGAATAATGGCTAAGTGATAGGCAGTTGCTGACAGATTCCTGATATTAGCTAAAATTTGGAACTGTTAGCAGGTCCCTTACACTGATGTCTGGTTTTATTTTTATGACTGCTCTTCACTGCTTTCCTTTCCCACTTCGAGTCCTCCTTTTATGAAGCCAAGGCCTTTTTGAGTTGTATAGAGCAAAACACAAAATAAGCCACAAGCTTTTTAAAATTGTTTTCGGATGCTAATATTGTCATGTTAAGGTTAAAAATAAAATGTTTCCTATTAAGTAATTTTTTTTTTTTTTTTTGGCAATAAAATAAACACCAAAAAGTTAAATGAGAAACTTTGTTGCTACACTTGTCTGTTAACCGTTTTGGAACCGATGACTAAATTTAGGTATCCGAACAGGAAAATGTTGATTGCATTGTTACTGACATGTTGATTTCTTTCGGTAATAACGTTGCATTTTTTCCTTTCACTTACCCACCGGAGCTGTGACTGCCCCACTGGATGGAAAGGTGCATTTTGCACAGAAATAGTGTCAGTATGTGAACCAGAACACGATCCTCCACACCTGTGTAAGCAAGGCGGTACCTGTGTGCCACTGCCTAAGGGCTACACATGTCACTGTCCTCTTGGAACAACTGGTACCTATTGTGAGCAAGGTATGTCAAATGGATAGTACACTGTGCATACAGTTATGTGACAAAGCCTAGGTGGAAAACCACAGTATTTTGTAATACATCAATTAAATGTCAAATAGAGACACAAAGTACAAAATAGATTTTATTTAAGAAAGTTATGCTCCTTTTTGTTAGAAAACCAAGTATTTTAAAGCTATAAATTGTTAGATGTTTTTTTCCTGACATTGCTTATTTTTAACACCATTTGTTCCTTCCATTTTTTCAAATAATTCAACCAAATTCATGGGCAGCATGGCATTGTCAGTTACCAAGGGAACAGGAAGAATTGCAGCATTACACTGCCTAGTTCAACTCCCAAGCTCACCATAACAAAGTATGTTGAGAAACACTCTTAACAGCACAGTAGCACACTTCTGAGTACATTTCAGAATAGGAAGCATCTGCGACCTTACCCAGTTTCTACTGACACTAATGGAAAGGCTCCTGTTGACTTCAGGAGCTGTTGGGTAGTGATGCACTGAGAATGATGATAGAAGATGCAAACATCACTGTAACGATCTTCAAGTGTCTATTCTCCTTTGGCTTTCTTCTAACATGTCACCGTCAAAATATGCCCTCAGTTTGCCCATTTTGCATTTCTTACCCTCATGTATGAGAATCCTTTATCTGTCTGTTTTCTTCTCTGAGAGACTGCACAACTGAATATTCAGCAATGTGGGTGTGCAGGTGCTACAAGCTCAGGGACTTTTCCTGTAAGTGTCTGAAGCTTCTCTGTCTGCAAGGACATGTACAGTTCACACCACCTATTCTGCAGCTCTTGGATTCAAGTTAATATTGTGCAAGTGTATGTTTTCCCTTCAAGAAGGTCTGTTTACATCTTTTGAAGAACTCCAGTTACTGCTAAATAGCTCCTCTTCAAACTACCTGCCAAGGTCCAGCCTCCCTCATTGTGCCTGCAGAGCAAGTTTTAAACACACGACTGACAAGCTGAACTACATTTGACCTGATTTGCAGTCCTCACCCTATAGATGAATACAGTTTTAAAATCCCATTACAGAAAGCATTTGCAATTGGTAGGCTCAAATCTAAGAGATTACAGCTTCTGAAAAGTCATTCTCAAATTCCTTATTCCATGTAAGAATGTGCTTGCTCTACTGCCTCTGCTGCAACAGCTTTTCAGGGCTCTTTATGTGAACTTTTCAACTTTGAATTCTTGTTTCAAGTGAGGTTTTTGAAAGTACTGCTGTCTGGATTCAGGACACTGATCAACAGGACGTGTTATACATAAAGCAGGTAATCAATCAGGTAAACACCCCTGTGTTCTGGTTTCAGAATAGATTTGGATCTTCCTGTGATGACCACTATTAACCAGTACAAATAGGTTATATCTGGACAACAGAAAATTGTATTTCTTGTAGATTGTCGTCCCTTTAGTAATACCTCCCACTGGTAAACACATTGGAGGGTTCATCTCTGTTTTCTTTAAAAGCTTTCTTTTTCATAAGAAGGGACTATTTTGCCCTGCATTTCACCTTACTCTGGCAGAATAATGAATTATCGTGAGATTTTTCTATGCACAGTTTGCACTTTTAGTGGATGGCAAATTGCTGAAAACCAGCTGCTTATCAAGATTGAATATCTCATCTCTGGATTGATGGTAGTTATTGGAGCCAAAAGAAAAAGAGACAGAGAGCAATGAACAGCCCAAGGGACCAGGAGAGAACAAAGGGAAATTAAATGATGGAGACTAATGAATGTGCAAGAAAGAAGGAAAAAAGTGTGAGAAAAAGACAGAAGAGATTTATGAGGCAAAAAAGCAGAGGAGAATAACAAAGAGTAAGAAAGAACACCTAGGGCTTCACCAAATAGTAGCAACTGGTAAACACAGTACAACAGTATGGATTGCACGAGAACACACCAGGTGAAGTGAGTAAACGGAGCAGTAGGGGTAGAAACTAAGGAAGAGTACTCTGCCCACAAATGTTAAGGGTACTTAAATATTATCTGACAATAATCAAGCACTAACTTGCCTAGCAAACCCTAAAAATGCTTGTGCGTCTTTATGAACTATGTACATGAGAGATGAAAGCATACGTGCAGATGAGGACGTAACAGTTCTTAGAGTAACATGATGTAACCTGCTTATAGCAGCAGCTCAAACCACCAAGGATGCAACGACTGTCAGCACAGAAATATGGTACATGGTTAAGCTTTAGAAATTGGAACTGCACTGACGAGTGTTTGGCAGTTAGAAAACTTAAGTTATAACAAGACTAAACCCAGGGAGAACAAGATCAGTTAAAGAACATGGTTTTAATGGCTCATATGGCCTGAATTTCAGTGCTTATTTGGTCCACTTTCACAATGCTCATTGCCAAAGTGTAAATACTGAGCAATATTCTCAGGAGGTTGCAGTATGATGTGTATTAAATGGCGTATTTTCAAGGGAATTAGAAGAAATCAACCCACTTGATGAAGAGAAGGTAGCAGTTTCAATTACCCTGCATTTTCTGTAAATTTTACATCATCAATTTATATTCTGCAAGAAGTACACAGGTATTTTTTGGTCTACACTCTGAGAGCAAGTACTTCATTGCATATTTCAACCTGCCAAAGTAACTGCCAGGACTTGCTTTTCTAGGAGAAAGGTCAAGAAGTTTAGCAGGTAGTTAACACACTGGTGACTAAAGTGCAGTACGAAGATGCTTATGAAATTTAAGACCTACTTTGGAAAGGCAATCATCTACAAGAAACACTAGGAAGAGATGAGCGGGTTGGAAATTAGATCTAAATGGGTCCAAGGAACAAAGCCTTGTCAGGCAAGGCAGAGTAATACATTAATTCTAGAATAATTCGAAGCTCCACTTCTTGGGTGTACCATGTTGTCCAATCCCTTTAACGTTCATAAGACAGGATGGTTCTTCAAGTGTGTTAGGTTTCTAAAGGTACCACTGATGTAAACAAATAAAAAAATTATTAATCTATACTGCTAAAAATTAAAGGTGTTGTAATGAAATGGAAAGGAAGTGGAAAATAAATGCAGGAGTCTTTTTTACTTAGTGTTAAGATTGTCATTCAGACTCAGACCACTTCTAAGAATGTTCATGACACATAAAGCAACAGATAAATAAGTTCCACTGGTTTGAAAAGGACACAACATAACCTTTGTTATTAGATATCTCAAAGGGTTTCTAAAGAGGTAGAAATCTTTAAGGACCTTGTTATTTCAGCTGTCCTGCAAGTATACAGTAGACCTATTAGCTTCACTGTGACCACTACTGTGGGAAAAAGTGGCCAAGATCAAGTGTCAAGGATGATCAACCTAAAATCCTTTTGCTGCAGATAGCTTTCTTTATAGGACATCATTATTATATATGTGAACAAAATATCTTTCATAAATAGTAATTATTAAGAGATGTGAACATTAAAAATATAGACATGTTATCCATCGTGACTGTCTGCAATTATAGAATCATAGAACCTTAGAATGGTTTTGGTTGGAAGGGACCATTAAAGATCATCTACTTCCAACCCCCCTGCCATGGGCAGGGACACCCTTCACTAGACCAGGTTGCTCCAAGCCTCGTCCAGCCTGGCCTTGAACACTTCCAGGGATGGGGCACCCACAGCTTCTCTGGGAAACCTGTGCCAGTGCCTCACCACCCTCTCTGTGAAGAATTTTTTCCTGATATCTAATCTAAATCTCCCTGCTTTCAGTTTAAACCCATTACCCCTTGTCCTGTCACTACCGGCCCTTGTAAAAAAAAAAAAAAGAACGATATTAGATTGTGTCTCTACTAAATTGTGTCTGAGCAGCTTATTCCTCTTGTAAGAACAGTGTCCCTGTGTGAGGCCAGTAATTCTGCCTCTAGCAGTGGCCAATAATGAAGGTTTAGAGAAAGGTTTAACACAGCAACTATATATGACATCTCCCTGAAGTAGTCTTCTATCATCCAAACTTTAGTAGCTTATATTTTTTTCCCTCAACATTTGTTTTAATGGCTTAAATTAAGTCTCTCATAAACAGTATCACTTAAGGCAGTAGAAAACTTGGGCAAAAATAAATCTGGAGTCAATGAAGTTTGTCTGAAATTCTGTTAAGCACTGAGATATATTTAAACATAAACTAGAATTCCTCTAGATACTAAGCATATTGAATTTATGTCCTAGATAATTTCCTCGATTTTGCAGAGGAATGAAGACGACCTGTAATTTCAGAGTAGTTAATTGTGAGGTTTCCAAGACCTGATAATATTCTCATTTAAGGGGACAGCAAAGCAATATTTGAAAGATACTGTAGATGGCAGTATAGGAGAAGAATTGCCAGTGGCGAAAAAACGGTTTTCATCACAATATTTCTACAAATTGTAAATTATTCAGCAGTTTTCTTTAGCAGGGTTAGCTTGTGCCACAAACTTTCATGAAATCCATTAAAATAATTTTTCTTGACTTCAAGGCATCATAATGGAATGCTACTGCCCTTTTCACAAAGAAATAAGTTAATAAATAGATTTCTTCAACGATATATTAGTCTCTGAATTCCGTAATTACAAATGCTGCCTGTCAACATACAGCTCTTGAAGAAATGAAAACAAATGTAAAGATGTTTTCATTGTTCTATCCTCGATTTAATGAGATACATGAGTAATAAAGCCATTTCCTTGATGAACAAATGGCAAACAACTTCCTTTGGCCATATTTATCTGCTCAAGTCAACTTTCTAGATATTACTCTGATGTCAAATTCCATTATCCTGACACAAAAATACATCAAATTTTTGAAAATACCTGATAGACTGACAGAAAAGAAAAAATAGTAACAACAATTCTGTAACTATTTAATCCATCTTCATAGTCATGATGAATGAAGGAAAAACAGAAGAAACTTAGTTTGGGAATAACTTTTACTATAAATATGTTTTTATTTCTACATAGTCTAGAATATTACTTGACATATTTTGACTGCTGTTGTAAGACAAATGAATTCACAGTATGGTTTACCTCAAGACACCTTACGTACAAACACACACACACATGCATGTATATGTTGGATTTATCTGATAATGCAGTTAGATTTGCTGGCTTAATGCCCAAACTATTTCACTGTTATGATATGGAAACTTGTGTTTCTATGTTTAATCATGTAAAGGACAACTGCAGGCACTTAGTAGCTTGTTCATTTGAGTCACAGTGACTATTGTGTTCTCAGCCATTTAAGCAATACTGGTCCCATCAAGCTTTGTTTCCACAATCATCTTTTGGAACCCCATGGCATTATGGGAAAATCTTTAAATAGTAGCTATAGAGTCATGTCCTATGGGGATAAAAGGTGTTGTTAAAGTTTTACCTAAAAATCAGTCAAAGCTTTCAGATTTAGCAGTCCAGTAAGCTTAATATTCTCGGTAGGCACAAGAAAACATGCATTTGTAATATTTATCTGTATAATTGAAGACGTCAAGTAAAGTGACTTGCCTACTTAAATACATGCCATGGATTAATCATATATAAACTCAAGTGGAAGCCATGCATGACAAAAGAAAGGAATTGATCCGCAGTACAACAGTAATGCCCTCTGCACCATGTCAGCCGTGAGTGACACGATGCCCCAATAAAAATTCAGTCATGCACTTATCGTTCCTTCCAGTTACCCAACTGAATGAGGCTCTGAGCAACCTGGTCTAGTGGAGGGTGTCCCTGCCCATGGCAGAGGGGTTGGAACTTGATGGTCTTTAAGGTCCCTTCCAACACAAACCATTCTATGGTTCTATGATTCTATGAATAAGAACAAGACAGACACAGCTAACTAGCACTTCACGGGATAGCTCTGGAATTATTTTCAGATTTCCTCTATGAGCAAGAATAATTTGCTGAAAATATGCTAGTCACCTTACTTTGTGAAGGGTTTCAGAGTTAGAAACTGTGTCAAAGGTAGGCACTGATTTTAAAGGCAAGGCACCTGCATTTAAGTATCTACATGTGAGTTCAACATATAAGTTCCTGTTATTGTCAATGAACATCTAGTCAATAGAGTCAGTGAAGCTATTTACCTGATAAGAAGCTTTTCTAAATGTAGATGCTTAGTGCTGTTTCAGATGCCCTGGCATTCAAATTTGTATCCAAACAAAAGGGTCCACAGATAGGGCAGAGGACCTGTTGGACACCTGTGCCCTTCTGGAATGGCACATGATGGTAAGGCAATAGAGGTTGTGAAAAAGTAACAGTAGACACCTATTTAGGGAATTTAATGGAGAAGCCTACTTCAGGATAAGGTGAATCTCTTTCTAGATGTGTGGACTGTATCGCATAGCGATGATATTCAGGAAACTGGGACCTGGTTACATGCTGCCATGCTTCGCACCTTCCAGCTGCCAACTGCAGCAGGTCCTGTGTTTAGTGCTGTAATGGCCAGGCCCATGTGGATGTGCTAAAGTGTCTCAGTGGCAAGTGACAAACATGTTTAAGTAACTGAATTCTGTCTTATGTCATAGTTGGCCATAATGGGTATTTTCATGCCTATAAATACTACATGTAGACAGCTAAATGTAAGTTTCTTAATGACAAAACTAAGGCCTCATATTACATAGTAACCTATTTTCCCTGACTTACTCTCATAAACACTACACAGAATACCAGCTTTCTTATACTCCAGTCCTCCTCAAAGCACACTTGCACTGTTGTCAGACTAAATCCAGTCCAACGTACGAGCAAGAAGAGCTCAGTTTGAAACTAGAGCTCTTTAGTACCTAAAATTTTTAGGTACTTAATTCTTTACCAATTCCTTTATCATGCTGCACTGAGATACTCACAGTCCTGCTCAAGGCCCTAGTTTTACACAGGTGAATGCTTCCAGTGTTGAAATGGTTCCAGTGAGGGAATCTCAGACTGGGCGTTCCTTCTTATGTGTTTCATCTTGAAAGCATCTTCAGAGCATTCCAGTACCTAGAATAAGCTTACTATCAAAGCCAGGCACGGATTAAACATTTGTAGGTTTTGTTTGTATCGCATTTTCCTAATTGCCTAGTGATTAAGCATTCACTTTCATTACCATGATGCAAATACTTGAACCCGTATCTGTCATAACCTTAAAGAATATAATAATCACTGAGCAATTGGGTATGTAAGGCTTGCTTTTTTTCCTCTATCACATAAACTCTTATAGGAAACTTTTGTTTACTGAAATATTTATTGGATAAAATAAACAGAAATTATCCATATCCTGGCTATAATATCCATATCCTCAGACATAGAAGAATCAGGTTCAGATTGCTGGTCCACTTGATTTCCTAGTACTGAGGTTTCATAGCTGCTACCAGTACAATTTGCTGGCTCACATGACATTCTTAGGCACTCATCTCAAGACTGAGGTCCACTGCCTTGACTTTGGCTAGTAATAGTTATTTTAGGCTTTGGAAAGTCAGAAATCTCTTTAGGGATTTAGCCATGTGCTCCTAGATGTTACTTCTTAGCTAACTAGAGACCTAATTAGCTAATAGTAGGGATTACAATTCCACTGCAACAAAACCAAATGGAACTGTAGACTTCACTTACAAAATTTGAATCTTTTATTCCATTATTGATCAGAACAATGACTGCCTCATCTTCTCCTCTTTAGGGACAGCAAGGATTACTAACAGCTGCAGCTCTGGCAAAATCACTGCTTTCTTTAGTATGTTGTTCAAACTGTTGTATTCGAGTTGTGTTAATAATCGATACTTTTGATAACATGCTCTGCTTTTTACTGCACGAAAAATGGAATTTGAACTATACTTATTTTGGGGTTTTTTGTTATATATAAATTATAAGGTATGAAAAGCTAGCTCTTCGAAGATTAAATAAAAAGTTATAATTCAACAAAAAAATACTTCTCAATTTAGATAAAGTGAATTTTTTAATCATTTTTCCAAATATTTGCATAAAAAAAAATGCCCATGCAATATCAGCAGTATTTGAGCTACCACTTTAAGCAAATTGCATCTTAAGATGATTTCCATGCAGCTATATTTGTCATTTTTTTCCAAAATGAAAAAAGTAACTGGTAGAGCTGCTCACTCTCTCTCTATGAAGGAACGAAACCACTGAAAATTTCTGACTTTGGAGTTTAAAGCTTTCAGGCAGATGTTAATTGCTAATAAATTGTTAGAGCTGCACTGTAAGCACCAAGACCCTGAGCGCATCTTCCCACTACTTTCCTGAGGGTGTGCTTGCTCGCTCTCAGAGCCAGTGTAGAGATGGGGTTGGTGTCTGGTGTCCAAGACAGCTCTGCTATGAAATCCCAGCAGAAGTTTCCTCCTTCATTGCTCAGGAGCTGCTTTTAAATAGAGGCTCCTGCTCTCCTGCTACCCTGCTGAACTACACTGCAGCAGCATCACATCCACGACTTGCCTGGCCATGTTGATTCGGATCTAGGCTCTAACCCACAAACTGACTTGCAGGCTTGACTTTAACACCTGCCTCATCCCTGCGGACCTGCCTGGTGATCTGGCCTCTGGAGCTGACCTGGCTGCTCCCCCCCAGACCTGTCCTGTTCCTCACTCCTGGAAGGGCCCTGGGTGAAGAGGCCTCTGGCCTGCCAGCCATATCGCTCCTGGCTCCCAGCTGCCAGCCCCCACTGCACCCTGCCTGGCTTCTAACACAACCAAAATGAAACAAATACTGAGACAAAATTATGGCTTGTGGACAGGACAGCAATTAAGTGACAACGTTCTATGAAAAATCATTTGATATATTTAGTTGCAAGAAGGCGTTGAGAGAAGAAAAGCAAACTGATACAGTCAGTTAGTATCACGGACTGATCCATCCATCCAAACCACTTTGCCAATTTGGCTATAGGTTTATTATGAAAGACTGTCAGAGGTCTTGGCAAACTCGAGGCAAAGAAAATTCACCACTCTCCTCTTGGCACTGAGCCACCCATCTCCTCATAAAATGCTAGCAGTCACACCTTTGTGACCTTTTGTTGTGACACCATTCTCACCTTTTTTTCCTTTATGTTCTTGGATATTGTGTCAAGGAGGTTTTGCTTCACGATAGTTCCCAAGTAAGGTGAGGCTGACTGGTCTATAGGTCCCTAGTCATCCTTCTCACCTTTGGTGGAAGAAAGACATGATGTTTTGCCTTCTTCCAGTTGTCAGGAACATCCTGTGATCGCCACGACCCTTCAGAGCTTATTCGTAGCAAACAACCTCAAGATGATACTGTCCACCTCCCTCAGCACTCAGGGATGCATCCTGGCTGTTGCCTTGCCCACATGAATGTGCGATCAGTTGAAGAGTTCCCAAATTCTTTCTCTGCCTCAGATAATGTCTCACATCCCCAGGCTCAGCTCTCAGGCTCAGGGACAGGATCAGTCTTTACCAAGTAAAAAATGAGCCAAACAAGGCTTTTTCTACGTTTTTGTTACTAGGTTCCCACACCTTTGAGGAGCGGCCTCACATTTTCCTTAGCCCCTTGTTGGAAGTCCTTGTTTCCCTTCACATACCTTGCTCGTTTCAACCCCTGCTGAGTTTTGACTCCGAACTCCACCCCTGTTCAACTCAGGCACTGGGTCTGCATTCCTGCTGGGTAGTCCATCCCTGCTTCTACAGTCCCTGTGCTTTCATCTTGCAGTTTGAGCTCAGTTTTATTCATGTTGACTTTACTTTTCCACTGCAAGTTTCCCTGACATGCTGAAGAGCAAAATGGGCTTGTTCAAAGTTTTGAGGCAACAAGCCACTTGAACAAAATATCAAAATGTTACGCTATCAAAATGTACATTGGGATGTGTGCAAGCACTTCTGCTTCAGTGGTGGGAATTGAGCTGCAAGAATAACCTAGAAAACGTTGTTCATAACAGCAGTTGAACAGGATGTGTGAGCATTACAGGGCTGATCAAATGAGGATAGCAGGAGGAACCTGGAAAGTATTAATGTACAGTAAAGGGAAAGAAAAGCACGCTTCAGCAATAGTACTTGCAGGAACTTTATATTCCCACAGATCTAACTAATCTAAAGGGATTTAGAGTTTCTCCTGGTATCATTTAGAAATGTATAGCTTTATCAGATACTAGTACTCGCCTTAGAAAAGTGAGTCGTTAATCAGATACAGAACAGAAATGTTTACTTAAATGCTTGTTGTGCTTACAATGCACCACAGTGCGTATTGTAGTAGTTGAACAGCACAAATCCTATAAATTTTCTTTATAGGACTGGCAAAGGCATGTCCATTCACCTCATCTGTTTTAGCAAAGAGTTTCTCTGGAGTACGCATATGTAACACAGGAACAGTCTTGTGCAAGTTTAGCCAAGCTTCTCATTTTCTCATCTTAGCTAGGAAAAAAAGTTTGTTGCCAAGAAATCAAGAGTAAAGTAACCCAACATTTGACATGTCATGTTAGTTTTGCATATGCCTGCCATAAAAAAAAAAAAAAGAAGAAGAAAGAAAAGCTTAACTTGTCTTATTCACCTTAGAAGTTTGTCTATCTACAGATGAAATTTTGCAAAAATGAAGTTTTATAGTGATCATCTCTGTGCACTGTAGTAGAGTTAAAGCATTCTGTTCTGAGATACGGCTGCATATTTCCACGTACCTGTCAAGTCAGGCTTTTTCCATGCATATAATCAGTACTTAAAGGATCTACAGATAATTTGCAAGATATTTAGAAGTCACTCTAGTGCTTCCTGTAGTTGGCCTTGCTGCATTGTGGCAAAATAAGTTGCTTTCTGACATTCGTTAAGATGTACTTAGTGGGAATAAAACCACTTTTTTAGCAAAATGGGAATAAAACATTTGTATCTTGGAAGTTTCAGAATGAAGTATATTAAATAGTGTGTTTTATTTGGTATCTATAAATCAAGATAATGCCTCCTTTCTAAAGCATTCTGACATCTGCTGCTGAAGATGTAGGTGTTGTTCATTTATACGCTCTTTGTAATGTAAAGCCGTGGATTTATTTCATTCTCTGAGTGATACTATAAAATCACCTTCTTTCATCCTTGTTCTCTCCGCTCCAAGGCTTTTTATCATAGCAATCTTCCTTTCATACACCACCCAATGATAAGCAATGTAGCATTTCAGTCCTGCTGCAGCTGAACATTTTGCTTTCACATTAGTCATTGTCCATGCTTCCTTCATGAAGAATTAACCACACTGACAAAGTGAAACCGAATCTGACATGAGGACTTTCAGACGCCTCATTGTACACTTCACCTGGTATGACCTTTTAAGCAGCAGCATATTTTAATGTGAGATTGACCGCTGTGGCACAGTTCCTTCATACGTAAGACTCGCTGTGCAAAACTTTGCTAAGAGAAGACTGACTTCCAAATGATTCATAAAGCAAATATGCTTATGTAGCAAATTAATTATTATTTCTGATTGATTTTTAAGTATGAAGACACCAGTATAGGGATGGACAACATTGTCCCTTGCCGACTGAAAAAAATACAAACACCTAAAAGTCCATATGAAAATTATCAAATATTATTTTGTCTTTTGTGCCTGATAGAGTTGTTAAATTTTAGTGATACAAATTTATTGCTTAATCTCTTTAGCAAGTTTTCTTACTATTTATCTTCCAAGGTAATTCCTACTCGTAAAATTATTTTTATTTCTGTCAGCTTTTAAGTATAGGTGCCAGGAACTTCACATTTCTGACGTTATATATTACTACAGACACTGCCTAGTCTTGATATCATAACAGCTATTATGATGCTTAGGATGGGAGTGATTTGTTAACGTAATTGCATGAGAATCGCACGTGTTTGCATGAGAATATGCACGTACAGGTTGAATAACAGCCCATCAAAAGCCTGATCCTGATCATTCAAGCATTTCATAAGTCCATTATAACCGATATTGCAGAGATTAAAACTTACTCCTAGACTTACCAAGAATTTGTGAGGTTAGAACCATGCACCCTTCTCAGAAGTATTAACTGTAATCTAATGGGGGAAATTAACAAAAAGACCAGCTGTATTGTTACTGCCCATTCCAGACGCATCCTCAAGTCATCATGCTGATAACAGGTGAGAGATCTAGATCCTGTATAATGGTGCATCTGTCCACTGGACACATTCCACCAGGAACACCTTGAATCCTACTCTGAGAGAGGTGGTGTTACAGATTACAAAGCCTTGCAGTATGCTGACTGTATACCAACCTAATAATTAAGGACCATCTGCAATAGGCAATACAAGGTGCAACTGGATGGCAAGTGGATTCACAAGCAGACGCTATGCAGAATACTTGAGTGTGGAAGGACAGCATAAGGTGGCCTAGGAATGCACTACGAGGACGTCCTGAAGTTATATTTGACTGAAAGCAATTTACTATAAAACTATGAAACTGGGAGCACCACAATGAAGAAAGAAGTTGACCTTGAGAAACAGCATAGCTTCAGCAGAAAAACTGCAAAGTGTGAGGGGGCAGCACTTACAGTTCAGGGACTTGGTAGTGCTGTTAACGAAGTAGTAGAAAGAGCTCATCTCACACACGTATAAACATACTCTGTACATCTAAACAGCTTGACTTATTCCAGTGAACCAACAAATACAGCAAACTAACAACCACGAGATAATGAATTAGCTAATAACTAACATAATTATATCTCAAATAGGTAATGTTGTTATAGTGGGGAAAATTGGAAAAGGTTTCAAGCGATATAAACAACATATAAAAGTATAATCATTTATCAGTTGGCTGAAGGAAGTTTAACCAGACGGATTTCTTAGGGATATATGAACAATCAGCACTGAGAGAAACGGTAAGACAGAATGATGAAGTTGTGTATAGCTCAAAAGTGTACATTGTGTCTTCACTGTAATTGTGTGAAAATGCTCCATTTCCATATAAGATAGGACATCTTGAATTACCAAGCATCTCAGTATGATTATCCTAAAAACAAATTTAAGCAGCAATTAATGAACACATCCCACTTAAAATGTACATTCTTGTGACACACAAAGAAGTTCATTAAAAACCCTCTACTAAGGTTTTCAACTGTGTGGTGAAGAAAGATATGAATATTCTGACCCCAGCAAAAGTGTTTTGCATTTGAATTTTTAAACAATGTAAAATTTACAGTTACATTTATTTGAAAACGAACACAAACAGGATCACATTTCTTTTGCATTACAACTATGGGCCTGATTGTTCATGAAAGTAAGGTGCACAGGTGACAAAATGGCATTGATTTGCTATTATCTAAGTTTTATTCTGTATCTGGGTTATTTTTAGTCTTCGGAAAGGGAAGAATCGGAAGTATTATGTACAGCATTTATGAACTATGCAAAATAACTGTAGACAACTGATGCCATAACAATGCAATCCGCTCAAAATATCTTTCAGAAAACATTTCCTCTTGTATTTTTCAGATATTTCCATCAGTGATCCATCTTTCAGAAGTAATGAATTATCATGGATGTCATTTGCACCCTTTTATATCCGGCATAAGACCCATATCAAACTACAGTTTCAGCCTCTATCTCCAGATGGTATTCTGTTTTACACTGCACAGCATTTGGGTACTCAGTCAGGTAAGGACATTCCAGTTTGCTGGTATCAAACACCCAGGCACTTTTTTGAAAAAGAAAAGCAGTACATTGAAGTGATTGAGGCATTCAGCCTCTGCAACTCATCATCCATGGTGACTGGGTTTTGAACTGTGAATAATCAAGCTCCTAAGAAAAAACATGCATAACAAAATTTTGGATTAGTCCAAAGCCAACAAGTATTTAATGGAGTGGTTCAGGAAAGCATTTTCCCCTGAAAAGTAACTGCAGCCAGGTTTTCATCAGACACTTACTGATCTTACTCCCACAGTTTCAGTGCAGCTACACAAGGATTCACAGTCTGGGGCTTTGGCCCAGAGTTTCAAAAAGACCAAAAATAAAGCAATATAGAACAAGCTAAGTGAAAGTAAACAGACTATGAGAGAGCTAACGAGGTTCATCAGAAGTTTAATTTTTTATTATGTAACACTGAAAAGCTCACTGGTGCAGCATGCAAAACATACAAGTTCTGCATTTGCCAGATGTGCAGAGTGAAAAACAAATCTAAATAAAATATTTCTACTATTTATAAAAGTATTTTCAACTTTATTGAGTTAACATTTCTAAAACTTCATGACAAGAAGACATAATTTACCAATGAGTGTGAATACATTTTAAAATTTAGTCTTTAAGGTGTGAACTCTTTTAATTACATTATTAACGTACTTCACCTTTATACAGCATTTTTGTGGTGTCTTGCACATTTTCAAACACATCATCCATAACATGATCTTAGAGCAAATTTTCCACTTGTGTTAAGTAGGATGTTATGCAAAAAATGGGCCTTCATATGACAAAAAATGCTTTTGAATATTTATCATTTATTGTTACACTTTGTTCAAAGCCTAAAGCTCTGAGACATTTCAATAAACATACCCAGCCACACATGCACAGAAACACACATATGCCAAATTTACCACCTTCTTATTCTGTAGAGATGTTTTAACAGGCTGCTATTCTGTAAAACTGATAATACATCATACACTGCTGGCACCTCCTGTTTGCCTTGTTCTAATTACAACCACATACAGAGAAGCAGCTTCAAAGAAAAATGCATGGAACATCTGTAATACAAATATATTTATTTGCAAAGAACTCAGTCTTCTACAATGAATCTTTTATAATTCTATCACTTACAGGCCAAATTCTGAGATTCTTAGTGAATAGTTCTCTTTTCTATAACCTAAAGCATTAAATGGGCCATGAAAAATAGAAGCGAATACCAGATCTCTCTCAAAAGAACAGTCGGAGGTCATGGAAGCAGCTAGCATATAAAGAAATTACATATCTTTTTGGAAGCATCAAAGAGAGTGCTAAGTCTGTTTAACTTGGGACAGGAGTGGTTTAGCATGATCATGCCCTCGTTTTATTGACATTCGTGAATGTTTAGTTTGCAGAGGAAGGAATATTTTCTTTAAATCAATTTCTAGAATCGTATCATTTCAAAATGAAAAATATCTCCTATAGAGTAATTTAATTTCTTTACAAATTTCCTACTTCCATTTTCACTGTCCTAAAGTTTTGAAAGCTTTAGGAAAAGTTAATTGACTGGGTCTTTATAGTTGCCTTCATATAATCCTGTCAAATCCAGAGAGAATTAGATTGATGAAAGACTCAGAAGTATTCTTAGCAGCCAGCAGATGTGAAGGAGTTTTCTGTTGGGGATTAGTTTAGAAAGCACTTTATATAAAACCTTTTCTTCTATGCAGTTATGTAAGATTTAATAAATTGATTGCTGAAATCCCAGGAATTTTTTTCCAAAATTCCTTTTTAATAGGAAATAATTAAAACTTCTTTTGCCTCACGAGGCAATGCTGGTTTTTTAAAAGAAATGAGCTCTGACTATGCAGCTAATTTAGCAATGATACTGAGTTGTAGTATCTCACAGTGACACAGTTGCACATTGGCTTGGCTTTTCTCCCATGTAAACATTTTTTTGACTTTCCCTTCAGGGCCTTGCCCCCGCCAAATAATCCTCCCATCATTTAAAACAAAAAAATCGTTAGCGTGTGAATAAATAAATATGAGACTTCTGTTGAAACATCTCCGTCTTGCTTTGTTGTTTTCAAAGAAAATCCCATGCATTTCTAGAAAGGATGGGTAGATGGCTAGTTTCCTTACTCCAAAGTCAGTATGTTGGTTCCAGCCTCACATGTAAACACTTCGTAAATTGGCATAAAATGGAAAATATCCTATGAATCTTTTATCTGTTAACAGAATTTCCTGTAATTCCGTCAGTCATCAGTTTTCTTGCCCTGTCAGCTGTTTCTGAACATGTATCATTACTTTAAGACTGGTAGTACTGATTACTGCAGGCCCTACGTAAATAATTTCCAAAGTCTGGCAAAATTTATGTGGCTAACTGTATTAATAATAAGCTGGGAAGAAAACCCAACAAGTGAGCTGTGTATGCATATTTTAGTTTGCAAATTTGCAGACAGAATGACAAGGGGATCCCCCCCACCCCCACCCCCCAATTCCTTGTTCTGTGTTAATGAGGTAAAAATGGAGATGCACCGCATCTGAGCAAGGTCTGTGCAAATAATACAGCGTTCTTGTGGAGTTCAGCAGTGTCAGGAGGCCAGCCCACTTCACATTTTCTCAAGTGCAGTGTATCTTACTTCTACCAATGAAAGTGTGAGAGCCCTACTGAATAGAGAGCCTTTAATTCAGACAGGGTTTGCTGGATGCCCATTGACTGCCTGAACAACATCTAATTCAGTCCATTCACATAGCAACCACTCTATATACCTGAAGGCCTTGGCACTCTGTGCAAAAGGCAGTAAGGAGCATTACTTTTTCACTGAGTCATAGCATGACTGCAACTTTACATTCCTTTGTGAAGGTGGAATATGCTGCAGACTGTCTGCACTACTCCAGAGTTCCAGCCAGGGTGACGGAAAGGTTTGCTCCCTGATGAGATGAAAAAGAACAGTTATGCTGGGTGACTAAGAAGGAAGTCATGTTAATAAATAGAGTGGGATGACTCAGACTAAATTTAATATTCAACATTTGCAACACCTGTGCTCTGTCTCCCTTTAACAGGCTTGAGTTACCTATCTGGTCTGAAAAAAATCAAAACTTAAACTCCTGATATCTAAGGCACTTCAGTTTAAGAACCTAAGGCAAGAAAATAAGAGTTAGCCAGTATGGGGGGGTGGGGGGGGTGGGTGATGTCTGTGTGGTTTTCTATGACATCGTTTATGGTGAAAACTGAATCACAGAATTGGATTAAAATATTTTGGAAATATTCAGAATTTCTAGATTACCTGCAAGGGAGAGTGTTGTTTTCCTAATCAGAAAAAAAGCCAGCCTAGAGGAGGCCACGAAGATGATCAGAGGGCTGGAGCACCTCTCCTATGAAGAAAGGCTGAGAGAATTGGGCTTGTTCAGCCTGGAGAAGGCTCCAGGGAGACCTTATAGCACCTTCCAGTACCTGAAGGAGGCCTACAAGGAAGCTGGGGTGGGGGGGGGGGGACTTTTTACAAGGGCCTGTAACAACAGAACAAGGGGTAACGGGTTTAAACTGAAAGTGCAGAGATTTAGATTGGATATCAGGAAGAAATTCTTCACAGAGAGGGTGGTGAGGCACTGGAACAGGTTGCCCAGAGAAGCTGTGGGTGCCCCATCTCTGGAAGTGTTCAAGGCCAGGCTGGATGAGGCTTTGAGCAACCTGGTCTAGTGGAGGGTGTCCCTGCCCATGGCACAGAGGTTGGAACTAGATGGTGTTTAAGGTCCCTTCCGACCCAAACCATTCTGTGATTCTGATTCACCAACTTTTACAACAGAAACTTAAGAGCGGTTAGGTCTTCTCTCTTGGCAGACGTTTCCTTAGCCGACAGGGATGTCATTTCTACTGTGTTACGAGTTTTGGGACCATTTGTATGGACTAAATTAGCAGCATAAGAAGTAGACCTGCCCACTGTCCATGTGACAGAACAGACATCCCCAGTGTTCTGAAATCTGTTGCATATGAAGTGTCATTGCAACCCGTTTGCCACTGGCAAGCAAACTGAGGTTGATCAAGGGCGGCGCCTCCTTCTAGCTGCCAAAATATGCCAGGGTGACAGTGGTGACTGAGGGAAGCAGAAAAAGTTTCTTCACCAAGGAGAGAAGCATTTTTGAAAGGTGAGGTTGAATGGTCTAACCTACAAATAGCCACCCACCCCTTCCAGACACATGAGCATCACACTGTGTGCAGGGTTGTTCTGGATCCTAGCTAGGCCATTCTGCTCTGGGATGGTGTTCCTAGTGGGAGCTGGAATCTCTGTTGCCACAGTGAATTTTTACATTATTTGAGAGATTTAACAGGCTTGGCTTGATACCTGTTCTGTCTTGCATTAGCTATGAGATGCAGCCCCATGCACGGATCATTTTGTAATAATCCATGAAAGCATATCCATGGGTAGCTCCTGCTTTAGAGGCACTGGTTAAGGTCATCACTAGATAAAAGATCAAGTTACAACAGCTGCAACAAGCAGCTATAACCTGCCAGCTGACTGACACCTAACTATGTGTGTGCACTCGGACTATGGCAAAGACACAGTCAAGGTTAACAAACCCCTAAAGACAGGGAAGGCAACAAAACATAGAGATTACGCTGAGAACAAACCTCAATCATTCTGGTGTATTATTTGTTAGCAATTAGTGGCAGAAGCTGTAGAAGGGTGGGAATAAAGCTCATCTCTGTGTCTTTCATTCCCTTCTTCTACCCATTTATAGCTCTCCTTCTTCTGCTTTGCTTTCTCTCCTTGGCCCTGGGCCTTACTCTGGCTCCTGGAGACCAGTTGTGAAGGAAGTTACTGGTCAGTTAGGTTCCCTCATGTGGAGACCACAGTGCATCACCTTCCTTGGCCATAGAGTACAGCCATTCAGACTGAGGCTGACATGGCTATTTCAACACCTACTAGACAAGGAAAGTTCTACTCCCAGGAGAATACATAAAGGGCCACAGCACAGAAGTCATGGTTTGGGTCCATGGAAAATTATAAAGGATAGCAGGGTGAAGGGAAAACTGTGAAGTGATGAAAAAAGGAAAAATGCGAACTGAGTTCAGCAAGACAGAAAAGAACAGTGAGCAAAGATACATCTGGAGCTATGATGATTATAGGATGCATCACACCAACAAGATGTAACAATAATAGTGTTGGAAACGCAAGGACTTTTTTATTATGGCTTAAAGAGGTCAATTTAGAGTGAAGATGAGCACACACTGAAACCAACTCACGGTAAAAGGTTTCATTAACTGGGAATAATTCCTGCAAATGTTACTGCTTATGAGAATACAAGGTTCAAATGTTCACTCTGTCACCAAGACAGTGCCAATGATCAATAAAGGTTTCTGAAAAAGAAGGTGGAAAACAGGCTACCCATTACCACAATGGTAGAAACTGATGTTCCAATCTTGAGCTAGAGGATGGAGAGGTGAGGTAAAAGCAACAGAAGGCATAGACTGAGGCCAGCAAACATACATCCAGAGATGCCGTCTCAAGGCTCTGATATGGCTGAAGGAACCAAGACTATAGATGTTCTATAACCCGGATACCACTGCCTAGTGCCCGAGACACCTACCCTGCAGGAGCTGCTGAAGCACTGAGCTCATGAAAGCCTCTGACCCCAGCAGAGCACAGATGCTTCTGCTTAGTTTCACAGGATGAGAAAAAGGACAAGCATCAGATGTCTTACGAGTCTTCAAAAGAATCTACACTTTCAGGAGTCCAGGAACTACTCAGTGAGTGTTGAGCAAACAAGGAACCTTTAGCGAGACTTGAACCTCTGTATCGCTGGGGACATGACAATGGCATCAAAAAGGTGAATGCCGCTGACTAGAAGACTGCATCAATTGCTTCCAAAGTTACTTAAAAGGAGGTTCTGGAAGCTGTTTTGGCCTTAAAAACTAGTGGGAAATCTTTCTTATTGTCAATTTGCAGTGAAGTATAGCAATAAATTCAGGTAATAAAGGTTTTGCCTGATATGCATACACACAGAGCACAAGGGTAGACTTTGAGTCCCTGTGGGGACTCAGAAAAAACACCATCCAGGATACCATCCCTGCCCATGGTCTGTCAGCCTAAGATCCTCTGACACTGTGCTCAATCGTCCTAGGAAATATATTGGGATTAGGCAGATTTGATAGTGAGGACAGTAACTGCGGAGATCTTTGCCCAACACAGCTGTGCAGATTTCACACTATCCCATTTGTTACGCATGGCAATGCTTCGGGCATGAACAGGACGTCCCAAAATAGAGTGCAGCATTCCTGGCATGTGCTTCCAGCTGTACAAAGTTTTGACACATTACGATGTAAATTGAGTTTCCTGTGGTCACATAAAAACATGGTAAACTGATACTGCTTATGCATGATCCCCTCTAAAGGCAGGGACACCTGCGTGTCTAGATAAAGGCTTAACATGAAAGGGCATTGTCATCGTTTGTGGGAATTTAAACCTTGACTGTGTGACTACAATCAACTTGCTTACAGACTTACATATTCAGAGCAGCAGCAAGCTGGAAATTTTTGTGATGCATTCATTATCCAACGTAAGAAGTCATATAAGCAGATAATCATCATGGATAATCCAGACCTCACAGTAGTAGTAAGATGTACGTATAGGTGACTTTTCATTAACTCCCGCTTTTAAGAACCAACTGCTGGGAACACAGAGTTGATTTGGCTCCTGGGAATGCCAACATCTGATATGGGAGTAGGCAAGACTTGTGCACATTCATTGTAAAATGTGAAAATGAAAATGATGAAGAAAAACTGACACCTGTTTCAGAGTGTTGGCTTCTACTACAGAAGAGTGGAACACTTCTGACCTTCAGTCAATTCATGAAAACCCTGAACTAGGGTACAAAAACCCTGAACTTGCTACCAAAATCCCTGTCTCCTAAGAAGAAAAGCAAACAACTGTTTAGCATTTGGGATACAACACCCCCTCTCTTTATCTTACTGAAACAGGGAAGATGACAGGAGCAGGAAAGTGCATCAGAACAGAACTGAATGCTGTAACCACTGAAGATGTTGTTCAACACCCAGGGTCTTGACATGTTGCAGTTTCAAGCCAAAGCTCAGCTCCAGTAGCCTATTTCTAAAGAAGATTCAGTCTTAACGATACAGATCGCCTTGCAGTTCCTTACACGCCATTCAACAGGTTGGGCAAAGATGAGCATGCACAACAAAACAGTGACTGTGAGTGCCTACCTTGGGAGTTTCTCTGCCTTTTTTGTGACACTACTGACGGGGATAAATAGCCCACATTAAAGGAGATGCTAATCTGAAAGCTGGAAGCAAAAATTGTATGTCCTGTGTTTAGTACAGATTTTCTAGAAAGCAGGGTCCAGCTATAAAGTCTCGTTCTGGAAAAACTGAGGATGTCATTTCCTTCATGCTTAACAAAAGCAAACTTCCTCAGAAAGGCCTTTGGCCTCAGTTAAGGTCGTATGGGACAGGTCTGAGTAATGCTCAAACTGAAACAGTGGACACCGCTTTGTTCACGGTCTCCCACAGCAAACCGCCGAGAGGAGAAATTCAGTGGTTAGAAGGAGGTTTGTTTAAGATGGTGATACAATTCCTATGATGGCATCGGCCTGCACAGGCTTCAGCTGTGCAACTCATCCCTCGGAGAGAGGGCAGACTGAGGTGACTGGCTGCTAAATTGAAGAGTAACAAAGACAAGCCCATAATTTGCCTTCACTTTGAGAGGAAGTTTCGTGGACACTGAGCACACAGAATCATACCTTAGAGTCCTAAAATGGTTTCAGCTGGTTGCCCCTGAGTAGTACATACAGCACAATCAACTGCACGGAGAAGTACTGAGCTGAATCCTGGCATCAACGTCCACATCATAAAATTTATCTCAGCACTCGTGCCAAAGACTACAATGTCTCGTTCATGCCAAAAACTAAAATGGTAAGTAAGTCATCTGTGAAAACAGAGGATCTAACCAGGGGACTGGAAGTGCCTTAATAGCCTCAGGGAGACTTGAAATTGGAAAGTAAGATTTTTGTTCACAACTAACATAAAAGATACTCCAGTATGAAGACAGGCCTTAAATCTGTGCTAGAACATAATCCAGAGCACTCAACCATGAGCTCCCTTTACACCGTAGATAGCAGATGCAGTAATACAGATCTGCTCTTGTAATAAGACTAAGTAAGACTCCAAAATTCACTGCAAGTACATTAGCAACAGGCCTGAATCAGAAGCACTATGACTAACTGCTGAAGCTGTGTCCATGTTTTCCTAGACGCCACTGAAGTACTATTCTCTAATGTCATAAACAGATCCTTGTCAAATGCACAAAGCTACCAAAAAACTTCCCTGCAGGATAGGAAGTCGTGGACAACTTCCAGCTTCTCCTGCTCTTGATTACAAGACAGATGATCAAGCAACCCTGCTCAGATGTTTTCCTTCTTCCTAGGCAGCAAAGAATGTGTACTCATGTCCTTATGAGAGTAAGTGTGCATGTACCTGAAGGGGGTCCACAAGGAAGCTGCGGGGGGGCTTTTTACAAGGGCTTGTAATGACAGGATAAGGGGTAATAGGTTTAAACTGAAAGCAGAGAGATTTAGATTGGATATCAGGAAGAAGTTCGTCCCGGAGAGGGTGGCGAGGCACTGGAACAGGTTGCCCAGAGAAGCTGTGGGTGCCCCATCCCTGGAAGTGTTCAAGGCCAGGCTGGATGAGGCTTTGAGCAACCTGGTCTAGTGGAGGGTGTCCCTGCCCATGGCAGGGGGGTTGGAACTAGATGGTCTTTAAGGTCCCTTCCAACCCAAACCATTCTAGGATTCTATGTCTGGGTAGGAGAGCAGATTGAAGGCTGTCAAAGAGAGGGAGTTCAGAAACTTTTTGTGGTGCTTTGTTACCCTAGGATTGAGGTGCTGATAAACAGACAAGCCGGTTACATGCACTGCTCAAACAGGCAAGGCAAGTGCATCCAAACTATGCACTGAAAAACTAAGCAAGCTTAAAGCCACACCACTGAGCAAGGGAAACCACGAGTGAAGAGAACTACATTCATTTTCTGAAAGTAGGAACAAACAAGGTACTCAAAAAGGACACTAAAGACAGGGAAGTGGAACAGATGACCACAACTGGAACTAGTAAGCTAGAAGGAAGTGCTCTGCCGTCACTGGACTGGGGTTCAAAGAAGGAAGAGCTGCCTTCTCCTTCTACCTATGGGTGTCTGAGGCAGGGAAGGTGGGACACAGCACATATGCTCTACAGCCACTAATACAACGGATACAACTGAAACATTACCCTGCGTGAACGGGAACCTGAACAATTGCTGAGATATAATTTTATTAACCTTCACAAGTCTCCAGGAAATTAAGCCATTCATTTTTAACTTCACTAAAGGCAATGTGATGAAAGGATTAGAAATACTCAAAAAATAAACCCCCAAGAAAGCAAACTTCATCATGCTACTAACAGGTCCATCCTCAGGAATGCTGAATCTTTAAGGAAATTGTACTTTCCAAATTTAAAAGTATTTCTTCATTAGTAAAACACTACACAAAAGTTATATTGGTAACTATTAGGCAAGAAAGCATACATTCAAATTTAACAAACATTTATCAAGTTAACTGATAAAAAACAAGTGCCTTATGCCTGTGTCCAAGAGCAGTATTTTAAATTGCACAAACAACAAAACATTTGAAAATGTGACCTTCATCTGCAGACTCTTCTGCTGACCTCTTCTGCCTTCCTGTCACCTTTCCCTGTAAGATTCCATCTCTGCCCTTACATACTTTCCTTCCAGCTGCCATTTCCTAACCTTTCCCAGCTTTTCTCCTTCATGTTTGTAACCATAGTTCCAAGTGGTACTCTCCCTCATTTTGTATTGCCTGTAAGGCCAGAAACACCGATGGTACAAGAAAAGATAACTCCCTCATCAAACGTTCTATCATGGAGGCCTCCAGAACCATTCCATAAAAAGTTCATCTGTTCCTACAGCTGTCAGATCTAAACCCTAAAACATGCCCATTGCAAAAAGCAGCTTCACAGCAGCTTCACTCTTTACAACCTGAAAGGATGTTGCAGAGATGGGGGTTGGTCTCTCAAGTGACAAGGATAGCACAATATGAAACGGCCTCAAGTTGTACCAGGAGAGGTTTAAATTGGATATCAGGAAAAATTTCTTCACTGAAAGGGTTGTCAGGCATTGGAACTGGCTGCCCAGGGAGGTGGTTGAGTCACCATTCCTGGGGGTATTTATGAGACATGGATAAGGTGCTCAGGGACATGGTCTAGTAGTGGTATTAGCAGTGTTAACAGTTGGACTTAATGAACTTAATGGCCTTTTCCAACCTAAAAGATCCTGTGATTCTGTTCTATGAAAGCAGAGTATGTTTGGTGCAGACAAACCTTCAGTGCATTAAACTGACAGATCCATCAAACCTTTATTGAGCAGGTGGAGATTGAGTATTCTGCCATCTGGACCTTGGACTCTTTTTTCGCAAAGACCAACTCACATTCCCTGGATACCAGTGATCCTGTTTCCTCCTACCTCACAGTTATCTAGGCTCTGCACCAAAGCAGAGCTTTTCAGCAAGTTGGGCTTTTTACTTTGAAGCAAACACAAGCTCAGTTTCCAATTTAAAAAAAAAAAAAAAAAAGACACAAGCAACTCATCAGCAAACATTTCCCTTTGTGTGATTTACACGTGGTGATGGTACAAGGCTACTGAAGTTACTGAACCAGGGTGTGCAGGAATGAAAGCATCAGGATTATGAACATGCTGTTCTTCAGTGTGTTGCCTCTAAAAAGTAAAACTATTTTATATTGTTTTTTACAGGTGACTTTCTATGTGTATCATTAGTAAATGGATTTGTACAGTTACGCTACAATCTCGGAGATGGGACAGTCATCCTACAGACCTTTCAGAAGGTCCATGCAAACGGAAACACATGGCATTCCCTCAAAGCAGGAAGAGTTGGCAATGAAGGCTACCTAGACCTGGATGGTATCAACATTACTCAAAATGCTAGTCCCGGAATGAATGCACTAGACACGCGCACCGATTTTTTTGTTGGAGGAGTGTCCTCCTTAAACCTTGTAAACTCAATGGCAGTAGAAAATGAACCCACAAGTTTCACCGGTTGCATACGAGAAATTGTTATAAACAACAGGGAACTGAAGCTTACCGTGACTGACCCCAAAGGTGGAGCCAACGTTGGTGACTGTGACGGAACAGTTTGTGGGTACACAGTGTGCAAAAATAATGGAACATGTCAGGTTGAAAAGTCAGGCTTTTCTTGTTCTTGCCCACCAGAGTGGATAGGGAGCACATGTGAACAATCCATTCACTGTTCACAAAACAGGTGTGGGGCTCAGTCTCTCTGTGTTCCTCAACCTACTTCATTTTCATACACCTGTGTATGTGCACTAGGCTGGTCAGGTAAGTACTGCAATCAAAAAATCAAATTTTTTATAGCAAAGTTCGTTGGCAACTCCTATATCAAATACACAGATCCTTGTTATGGAAAAAGAGACCTCCAGAATAGCCGCATTTCCTTAAATTTTACTACCAATCAAACTGAAGGCTTAATAGTATGGATGGGGAAAGGTGAAGATGAAGATAATGATTTCCTTGCTATTGGTCTTGCCAATGGAACACTGAAAGTTGTGGTTAATCTTGGAGAAAGAATCTCTGTTCCTCTAATTCCTAGCAAATACTCCACCTGTTGTGATGAGAGATGGCATTTCATTACTGTAGTTCAAAATCAAACGTGCATTAAGGTATATCTTGATGAGGAACTAATTATTTTCGAAGATATTGATCCACAGAGAAAATACACTGTTTTAAACTATGGTGGCATTTGTTATTTTGGTGGATTTGAAATTGGCAGGAAAGTCAATATAGTCACTACAGGGCTTTTTCAGAAGGAATTCATTGGTAAAATTAAAGATGTTGTGCTCTTCCAAGATTCTACTAAGATTCAGCTAATGAAAGCAGAAGGGTATAATGTTTACAATGGAAATGACAGAAGTTAACTGAAAACCTGGTTAAGTTTCTTTAATATTAATTTCCTTTTCCTCCTGTTTCTTACCTTAGCTGGCAGTGTAACTCTTAGGAACCAACATGAGAAAGGACTTCATAAAATTGTCCCTAATTCCTTTTCCTTTTTCAGTGTTGAGTATTAATAGCATATATATGTGATCAGATGTTTCACTTGTAAGATTACTTACACATACTCTTTAGTATTATTTACTTTAAAATAACAGGAAAGTCTGCATTTTCCTTCTTTATTATGCTGGGAATAGTTTTGTAGACAAATGGGTAGTAATTAACTTAAAGAGCCAGCTGCCACTCCAGTAGTTTGTTGCTTATGAGAACAGACAACTTACCTTTTTTTCCCAAAACACTGCACTTTTATTAGAATGCAGTTTCTCTCATAATTCTGTAATATTAAGGTCAAAAATTGAAATTGGAAGTGGGGAAGAGCAAAAAGCACATTTATTGTAATGAGAATTGTTTTAATCGCAAGCTCTGTAATTGCTGGTTAAGTCCACAAATGCAATGAACTTTTCCTCCCTCCTTTGTGAGACTCCATCCATCGCATTTGTGTAAGAGTAAAACTTAAGCCAGCCCTCACACTAAAATATTACCCTTGAAGAATGATCTTAAGAGCAGAAAAGGTATTTTACTTGATTACTGAAAAGATCTAAAACATGCCTGCTGTTCTCCAGCAGAGCTCTCCCCTATCTGACTACACGAAAACTTTTTGTTTTAACCATTCTCCACTGCACTGTGGGAATGCGGCAGTCTGCCTACAAGTAACTTCTAATCCTAACAGCTTAAAAACTAGAAAGTCCAAGAACTGCTTTGCTTTAGCTATACCATTCTGGTTTATATGCCCCTAAACTAGATTGACATTTTACTAGACAAATGTTTTTGCCACAGTAAATTGAATTTCCATGACTCTGCTTTTCGTTAATTTATAATCCAAAAGTAAATAGAGCTCTTCATCTATAAATGCAAAAACTCTATTCCTTCTGAAAAAGCTCACTTATATTCTAGTTTGTAAGCAATTAAACAAAAAAATCAAGTTCTATTTTAATGTGCTTAAACAAATGATTTATGATGGTATCTACATTTCTCATTTGACTGCTGGCTTACTGTATAAGTAAAATGCTTAAATAAAAATCGTAGTGATTGATTCTTATCTGTTCCTTTTTTACTTCACTATTCCTCAAAAGCACATAATGAAGTCTTCACCTCCTTGTATGGGAATTCTCCAAATACAAGTCTTCAGTGGGTACCTGTCAAAACCAAGTAACTATTTCTGATTTTGTGGGGGTTTTTGTCTTTCCATGAAGCAGGTAAGGAGCAGAGACAACAAGCACAGTAAAACCAGGTGACACGCATTACTTTCCACAGAAACATGAGTATGTAGCAACAAATGTGCTGCCAAGTCAGTTACTTGAAGATAACTAAGGTGAGGGGGAGGTGGTGATGGAACTACCCCAAGATGTTCTCATAAGGTTCTGAAAACATCTTGGCAAGGTTCTATCCTCTTCAGCAGCTCTGAGCAATCAAGTGATCAGTGTGAGCTTCTTTCTCTCTTCCCAACAGGCAGCTCATGAGGCCACTTGGCATTTGAGCTGGCTCCAAATTCTTCTCCTGTTCCAGGTTCTTTTATGGCCATGTGATGCTGGAGAAGGGAGTGAGTGTATTCAGGGTTTATCCTGTTCTCTCTGAGGCTCCTGGTGTACTGCCAGCTCCTCATCAGTGCACGCTGCTTTCTGTGGCCTGAGCAGTGATTCAGTGTAAAACAAGTAACAAGTAATCGAAGCACTTCCAGCTAACTCGAGTGTTGGAAGGAGAGTGACTGAAGGCAATGGAGAAGACAACATCCTTTATTCCTGTATTAGTGGGATATATTCCCATTACACTAACTCAGATTCTAGGACCAAATCCTGAAAACTGTCGCTGCTCATTAATTTAAACTCTTAACAAAGCTTTTCCTCAAGAGCTGTTTTAAACTGTGGCTCTCCTCAGGTTCTACACACAAGAGGCAGGTAATAAAGCACTTGGCAAGCCTGGAAAGTGTTTACACATTCTTTCCAAACAAATTATTTCTGGTAGTTTGGGCAGAAAGCATTCCTGTCCCTTCTGCACACACAGTTGCAATTTTCATTGCTTCCAGCTTATTTTTAGAGCACAAACAGATGCAAATGTGAGAGACGAACTGCCAGCGGGCCAGGAGTATACTACTTCAAAAGGAAACCTTCACAAGCAGAGCTGCTGACTTAGAACTTATTCCAAAAACCAGAACAATGCTTTGAAGCCCTTCTATGTCTACAGAAGTCTGTTGTAAATATGCCAACAACACAACATATGCATAATACTACCAGATATATTCAATGGCACTACTGCCATACAGACCATGGAATTAATTTGGAAAAGACTGATTTAATCACATCATGTTATCATGCCATAAAAATTAACTTTAAGTATTTTTCTAGTTACCAAAAAACTAAGCATTTTTTCTTTATGAATCTTCTCAACCATAATTCTAAGAAATATTACTTAATAAAAGTCTACTGCTCCCTTTATTCTGTGCAAGATTTTTAATTTTATACAATTTGACCATAAAGCTACCTGCAAGACATCCAAATGAAATTTTACCTTAAAATACAATCATAAATAAAACTAACAATTACTTTGTTGTTAAACTGGAAGGACCTTTCTGGAAAGAAGTGGCTTTTCTGCAGCAAAGTGCAAAATGCTGATGTAGATAAGGTCACATACTCAAAGTGAAAAACAAAACACTTAAAAAACAGAACAAGAAACCTAAGTTTTTCTTTATATAGTGGAACATTTTTGTTGTTTCTGACAGACTCAACAAAATCACCAGTGTCTATTAAGTATAAGAACAGGAGATTTTAGTTTGGTTTCAGGTTTGCCTTTTTTTGACTTTTTGTTTTGCATCAGTGGATGGCAGCCACCACAAAATATCAGTTTACTAGAGGCCCCAATGATACGAACACCCTTCTGCCCTTCTCCCCCCTGTTGGCCCCCCAAAATGACCTAGCCATGAAGTGTACAACACATCTGTTATTCTGTAACTCAGCCTGCTATATTCATTTACTCTACAGATTCACACCTATGAAATCAAACACAGACAGTATGTGAGAAAGTTTTATCATTTTAGAATCAAAATATCCCTTAAAATATTTACATTTTACAGTAAAAAGGATAGCAAAACACAAAGTAATGTACAAGCTTAGGTATTCAAGTTCTTGAAGCATGGAAAATGGTGGGAGAAATGAATTTACCACTACAAATAATATTTTCAAGAATTTAGGTTAAAAACGTTTTCTTATTAAAACAAGTGCAGTTTAAAGCAGTAACATTCAAGCAGATCAGCCTTCCAATTTCTGGTCACAAACTGCTTCAGATGCTTAGGAAATACTTGAAAAAACAATGAAATACACTTGAATTATTTTATTGTACTACTGAATAATTTAAAAAAAAAAACTCTTCACATCACTGAGCATATTATATTTTGTTGTAACGTGTGTGGATTCTGAGGCTTTGCTACAGTCTTTAAAAACAGTGCAATTTATAAAGAAGGTTATTGTATGAAATTCACCTTTAAAATTATCAGAGCATCTTAAAACAGAAGAGAGCACAAATTACCAAAGGCAGCAACTATATTGCAGACTTGACTAAAGCCAACCTTATCAGCTAAGAAAATTTCTAAGCTTTTATTGCATATTAATAAAAGAAATCTTTTAAAATTTTGAATATACAGCAATGTAAAATTTTTAAAAATATTAAACTCCTACTTCTAGTGATAGTTGGTATAATGAAAAAAAGGATGAGTATTGGTACACTGAGTGGTACCAAAACACAGACTTGTTTCTGCAAAACACCAACACTGAATAAAAAAGATGGCACAATCCTAGCAGGCTTTTTTTTTTTTATACAAAGTTTTACGACATTACTCTAACAGTTTATTTAAATAGGATTTTAAGACTGCCTGCATCTTTTTACCTTTTGCTTTTATTTCTGTCACTGTGGTCCCTATGTCTCTCTCTGTTCTTTTCACTTTCTCTATGCTTCTCTCTGCTTTTTTCCCTCTCCTTATCTTTTTCATGAGCCTGTTCTTCACTTTTAGGCTTCTCCATCTTTTTTTCTGGATTTCTAGTCTCTCTGGGGCTTTTTCCATCACCAGACCTGTCACTGTGTGGAGATCGCAATCTCTCTTTGTCTCTCTGTCCTTCCTCTCTACTCTTCCTTTCTCTCTCTTTTTCCTGGTTTCTGTCTCTGCGTCTGTTTCTTTCAGAATCTTGCTCCCAGTATTTTTCGTTGTTCCATTCTTTGTCATGTCTCTCTTTCTTTTGGTGATGGGAATCACTGTAAAACCTTTGTCTATGTTGATCATTTTTTCCTCTACTGAATCCTCTGTCCAAATGCTGTTCTTGCCTGCCCCAAGGATCGCTGTGGCGTCTTTCTGGTCTCCTACTGTCTTTACTCTGAAAAAAATTTTCTGGCCCCAAAAATCTTGATTGTTTGTGAGCCACCGGTAGCCCTTGTGCAATGGGTCCAGCATAGCGTGGTGGCTGACCTGATAAATGAGCTACTGGTGGCCATGGCATCATAGGATTTTGAGGAAAGCCAAAGCCTGGAGGAGGAAGAAGTGGAGGTGGTAAATGAGGAGGAAATCCAAACATAGGGTTGTTTTGTGGAGCAAAGTTATGAGGTGCAGGAGCCTGAAACTGAAATCCGGGTGGATTAGATTTAGGATGCTGAAAATTCTGCTGTGGAGGTCTAACAGATGAGAAGCTGCCACTTGCAATGGGACTTGAGACTTTGGAAATAAATTCAGAACGAGAAGACTTCTCAGTTTCAAAGTGAGATGAAGTTGCCCCTGGTCCTCTTCTAAATGAGTTCAGTGTTTCAATGTTTTGCAACAGTGCATCATCCTGTGAGTGTTTGGTGTCTTCTGCTTGTGATGCACCTGCGTTATCTGCTTTTCCTGCAGTTGAACTGTACTGCGTCTCATTTGTCTGCGCATCACTTTGATACAGGTTTAAGCCCGCTTCTCCAGAAGCCTGCTTATTTTCTGGTTCCATCTGATCATTTCCTGAGGCATTCTGTCCATCTTCATTTCTGCTAATGTCTCCTTCCTTGTTTTCCAAAACATTAGTCTGCTGGTTTCGTCCAGCTGCCTGTCGTGGGTCTCTTTTAAGATTAATAAATGGTGGTGACTTGGAGGTATTAGCAGTGGTACCCTCAGCAGAGCCTACGTTAACGTTGCTCTCATTGGGTTTTTTCCCTGCATTTGAAGAGGAAGAAGAAAAGCTGGAATTCGTGGTCCTTTTAACTTCCTGTGCAACGTTATCCTTGTCAGGTAACTGCCGCTTTGGTTCATTTTCTTTACTTTCTTCATTTTCTTTATTCTGTGACGGAGCAGACAAATTTGCTAAAAATGCTTCTGTGGAGACATCCGGAGGTTTTCCCTTAAGACTCAGCCCTATCAAAGATGCAGCACTTTTTGCAGAACTTGAGGTCTCTACAGGTGCTACATCCACAGTTACAGCAGCATTAGTGGATTCCTGCTGATCATCCACACCAGTCTTTGCTTCGCTAACTTCAGTAGTTGCCTCAGCAACATCCATGTTTTCTTCTTTTACAGCTGCTTCTTCATTCAGTAATGGTATGTCTTCACTGGGACTTGCTTCTGACTTGCTGTGTTCAAATACCTGCCCTGTTGTACCCAACAGGCTTTGGAGAATGTCATCCACTGGCAATGGTTTACTTGCTAGCTCCAGAGTAGAAGGTTGATTTTCCCAGCCAACCAGGACTCCAGGAAGAAATCTGAGAGGCTTTGGTGGTTCATGTTTGGTACTTTCCACCAACGGTTCAATAACTGCTGGAACATCTTCTATATTAGATTGCTGAGGTTTATTTCTCTGCTTGTGTAGCACAGTTGTGAAGGAATTAAAAAAATCGTTTTCCTCTTCTTCTTCTAGTGCCAACTCATGATGAGAGACTTCAGGTTTGTTTGGCTTGCTTTTCTTCTCTGGCGGCAAGTTACTTAAGGTACTTTCAGAAGCTTCATCCACAAAACTACCAGTAACACTTGCAACAGCAGTAATCTGCCTCTTCATTTTCTGACGAATTATCAATCCCAGTAATAAATTTGGTCGATGTATTTCAATCCCTGCACAAAATTGTAACAGCAATTATCATCTCCTTATGTTTTGGTTAAGGCAATCATTTTAACAAAAAAACCCCCCCACATCTTACAACATATTATAGAAAGTCCTCAAAAAAAATGTATTTACCACATAAACATTATGAATTCAAGAACTGCAAAACTGTTTTAGGTATTATATCACACCCACTCTAACTTCCAAAACAGAATACAAGACAGTTACACATGACATCTAGTCACATAAGAAGTTAAACATCAAGTTAGTCTAACACAGCTGCCTCGTAACAATGGTAGCAAAGCACAAGATGAGGGGGGTAAGGTAAATAGCACACTTCCTACAACAAAGGCTCCTAATCACATTGTTAGACATACTTCTTCAAAGATTTACCAAGAGTGACTTTCCAAAATGCCTCCCTCGTTCCAGGAAGGCACTGTGTTTCAAAGTATACTATTAGCTATCTCTTTACTAAGTATTTTGTTCTGTATAATTTAGGTTCTTGGGAAAAAAAAATAGGAGATGTAGCTCTACATTTCAGCCTTGCCTATCTCAAAAGTCATCCACAAATTTTTACAACCAAAATAAACTAATACAAAGCTCAGGTGTAAGCAGAACTATTGAGAGCCATTCCTTGCTCACTTTTTTTTTTTAAATGCCATGTTTTGGTTTTTTTTTTGTTGTTGTTTTTGTTTTTTTTTTTAAAGAAAATTTGGAGCACTTGAGAAAAAAAGGAATTAGTACATTTCAAGTAATGAAAGATACTGTTTTAAAGTTACAGTATTAATTTGGAATTCAGTATGACTACTATGATAGCAGTAGTCTCCCATCACTGCATTTACTGAGAATGTAACCTACAAAGCCACCTGGGTTAGAGGAAAAATGTAGTAAACATCAAAAGTTACACACAGTAATTTTTTTGACAACAACACTTCAAATAATCTTACAGTAGGAAAGTAGCATCTTTTCAAGGAAGGTAATATAATACTATGGAAAATCCGTGATATGTTTGAACAGAATAGCTGGCATTTTTAAATTTAATTTTCTGTTATATTTCTGTTGTAAACTTCTTTAAGTAGTGTTACGATAATAAAGTTCCAAATTCCAAGATGTACTTACCAGGCCCATCAAAAGGCACAAGATGATGTGGAACTTTATCTGAGGAACCTAAGGGGATGAGGTACAGATCTTTCACCTGCTTCATGTTATTGGCCGCTACACCATAGCGTTTTCTACTGCTGAAATAGGCAAACAACAACGCATAGGATATCTGATCCTCTTCAGTTACAGGGGTAAAGCGAACTACACAGATCTCCTGTTTACAAAAAGAGAGAAAAAGATGGTTAGATAAATTTTTCTATGAAATTTTAATTGGTTTCATGACTGCTCGATTTAAAAGCACAGTTCAGCAGAGGAGAAAAAGCCTACCCGAGAATGCAGAGAAAACCAGAGGAGACAGGGCCAAAAATAATTAAGGAAAAAATCGGAAAACAAATAAAAAGCATTTAATATTAACAAAACAAACAAACAAACAAACAAACAAATCCCCCCAAAAAAACAAACAAAAGAAAACTCCCAAAAAAACAACAACAAAAAGGAAAGAATTGCAGTTCATGTCTAAAAAGACAATATTTTATCAGCCAGCTAAATAACAAGTTTTAGGGAAGCATGCGAGCTTCAAGTACTTATTCCCCTCCCCACCCTCAGCATTACTAGAAAGCTTTATTTTGTTGTCTACAGTGTCCAAGATCTCCACTAATAGAGGGGAAAGACCAATATTCAGATCCCAGAACTATGACCAAAGCCCAGCTCAGGAGTTGATGCTGGGGCTGATGATGTTTAATGGCTTAATTAATGACCTGGAAAATGGGACTGGAGACCCTCTGCAAAACTGAGACGGTACTTAATGTGGGGCAGTGGTCAATATGCTGATAGGCTGGGTGCCATTCAGAGAGACCTCAGCACACAGAAAACGGGCTGACCTTCACGAAGGTCAAAGGCAAATGCAAAATCTTGCACCCTGAGATGGAGCAACCCTGTGCACCAGAATAGGCCAGGGGACTCATGGCTGGAAAGCAGCTTGGCATAAAAGGACATGAGGGTCCTGGTGGACAAGCTGAATATGAACCAGCAATACATCCATGCCAAGAAGGCCAACTGCATGTGGGGCATCAGAACCAAAACACCCATCAGGCCAAAGGAAATTATTATTCCCTTCTACTCAGTACCAGTGAGCAAGCATCTGGAGAAACCTTATCTAGTTTTGTGCTACCCAGTACAAGAACAACCTGCACACGGACAAGTCCAGTAGAGCACCACTGAGATGGTTTTGCATCTCAGTACTGTAGCAGTACTGAAACTACAGAACAACATTCAAGACATGTGGTGTCCAAACATTCACAGTGAGACATGGCCTCAAACGAATACAAGTATTTTCAAACACCAAATGACAGGTTAAGGTTAGATAGTGAGAAATCCCACCAGCTGCCATCCATCCCATTCAACATAACCATCAGTTATCCTTGAAGTGTCATGTATTTCACAAATGCTCAAGGGGATGGAGGAGAAGGGGGTGGGAGAGATCTTTAGGGTCAACAGGATGTCTATTAAACAGCAAGCCTTCAATACTTGCATATGTAAAATTTTTACCTTGGTCCCTGAAGCTTTGATTTTTTCCACATATTCCCAGACCGTGTGAGGAGATATCCTGCCACCTACTTGAATACTATCAGGTAGATCCTACAAAAAAGGACAACAGAAATCTGAATACAACGTAAAAATTGCAGTAAAGCCTTCATCCAGTATCTGTTTCTATGTATTTAAAACTTACTGAATTCTTTCAAGTTCTTTAATCAGTTATCATTCAATACTGTTCATCTATACCTTCCCCAAATTTATTTCAGAAACATTAACTGCAAACATAAGTGTATTGTTCTCTGGAAACACTCAAGTTACCTGTAAGATCAAACTGCTATGAGAGCCCCACACCTACATATACAATAAAGCTTCAAAATCTTAATCACGAGGGGAAAACGTAACCTACACACGTATATCCCAGGATACAGAGAAGGCCAAGTTAATCCATGACTTCCACCCCTCCCCGTCCCCCCTTGGTCTTCACTGGCAAGTTTGCAAGCCATACCACTCAAGTTGCAGAAGGCAAGGGCAGGGTAGTGGAAGGTGTCCCTGCCCATGGCAGGGGGTTTGGAACTAGATGATCTTTAAGGTCCCTTTCAACCCAAACCATTCTGTGATGATTCTGTGTAAATATAGACATAAATCTGTTCTTGGATACTATCGAGTTCATTATTCAAAAACAGACCTTCAGAGTCATTTAGGAACACCTAAGGAAAAAGTTTTCTTGAAATAAAGCAAAAGAGTTTTGAAAAGCACAACACATTGGCAAAATAATCCTTCAGCATTAAAGGGTACTGCCTGCCCTGCACTTCACTGAAGAGTTACAACAAAGACAATCACATTAGCAGAAGACCTATGTCTTCTCAATTAGAAAGCTGATGTATCCTGTGTCACTGCTAAGAAGTAACACTGAGCTTTATGAGCTCTGATCTGTATTTTATGACATGAAGACAACTGTAAGTAGTTGCATCCTTTTCCTGCCTCTCGGACAGTGAAGAGAACACTACACAGACTTTTCAGGATTTTTTAGGAACAATTTAGTCTTACAATGGAAGGTCAGGACCAGAACTGCCACCAGATAGGCAAAAAAATAAATGCTGTTATGCAGGTTTCTATTGCAGAAGATAAGACTTCTCACACTGTCAACAGAAACCACCAGTAGGCACTTCTCTTCCAAAAACTGGAATTGTCTTGTTTAATGTTTTGAATTCAAAACAGAGCTACAATTTTTCACCTCCAATTCAGAAAACGGATGCCACCCAGGTGGTTATTTCAGTAGCAGATTTTGTCCTGTCTTCCACATCAGTTTATACCAAAAGAGATGTTCCATAATAAACTACAGTTCAACTTCTATAAAACCTGCTCTGGAAATACAGCTGCTCCTTCTCATGAGACATTTTACAGTGAGTTGACATCAAAACATCTTAAAATATGTCGAAGAATTTGAATCCTGATGAGATATGGGTCTATGCAGGACAAGCTGAAAAATACTTTATTTACAAACAGATACCCTAACCTATGTCCCCCCGCAAATACTTCACTCACTACAATGATCATGCTTCACTGCCTTTCATCATTATACTACTATTAGCCTACAAGGTAAACAAGTTACTAAAGTTAATAAATGTATTGGTCATTCTTTGCAGTAAATATAAATACCTCTGTTAAATACTCAAAAGAGCCAGAAACTGGATAAGCCTTAATAACAAATTTTGCCACTGAAGGCATATTGATAAAACCCTTCCAGATGAAATTCAGCCGTGCCAGAAATAGACTTTCACATTCCACAGTACCAGGTGTTTCTGACCTAAAAAAAAAAAAACAAACAAAAAACCACTTTGTTTAGAACATGATATATCACACAAGATATCGTAAATCATATTTTTAATTTGTGAAATAAATGATTTGTCGTTAAGAATTCTCTTTTTTAGTTAAGCATACTTGAAGGTCAATGAAAACAGCCAGGCAGACAACCATGTTTCTCATCTTTCAGTGGAGTAGATATGTTACATGAATGGCCGTCAGACAAGCAGCACAGCAGTTCATTACTTATCTTTTGAGAATAGAGAAGTTTAGTCCAAGAGTTACTAAATGATACTGGAGGAGGCACAAACATATACAGGCGCTAAAGATCCAGTCAGATCTTCCCCTGCCACAGGAAGGAGGACAGAAGACTACATACTGCCTGCTGGCCTACATTTACTCTGCTTTCCTAGCTCCAATGTTGTTGCAACTGTCTGCCTAGCATCTGAATTTCCCCTTCCTTTCCTTTGTCCCATAAGCTGGCTCCTCTTCTCACCCACGCATCACTTCCACACCTTCTGTGAGGCCTCCTCCCAATTCCAGTATCATCACCTGTACAAAACATCATTTTTTCCTCCCTACAAAAAAAGCCTGTTTTGTTAACAAAGAAGCTGCAAAGAATAAACAGAAAGACTTAAATAATTTCACAGGGGAGTCTTTCTCAACCTCAAGGTTTCCTCCTGGAAAACGTGACAACCACATTGCAACATTTTCCAACACGTTGCTATCAAAATATTCTAGGCATGTTATTAACACTTGTAAACCAGTCACCACTAGTACCAGATGTTGTGCTCTTACTGTAACATAGAGTAACCCGTATTTCTTTCTGTCTACAGAAGTGACTTACTTGACTCTCCAGCAAGCTATTCAAAAAACAAAGTCCACTGTCCTCAGTAAAGGATCCCGCTGTCCTGACGAAGGCAGAATTGCAGCATGAACTCTGGTCAATTCTAAATAAGTGGGAGTCAATGTTTCTCTACAAACCCCTCCTTCAAACCAGAAAAAAACCCAGCCTCATACACTGCAAATCCCTCTTCAGCAGATAGCAAAGTAGAGCGCGGAAGAAAATGGACAGAGCTGACAGCAAATATGGCAAAACATCAAACAAGCTGCTGTTAACTGTCATTTCTATAAGTGTTGCTTTGAGATTTGAAACTAGCCTGATTTATCAGTGCAAATTCTTTGTTTAGAGCAATCTCAAATTCCCTAGCTTTATATACACACATATGCAAACATGCACAAACTCAATTGCAGCACTGTGCATACTACGTTTCTTAACTGAATATGAAATCAGTATCCTGACTTTAATATGAACTCACGTGCCTTTTTAGACCTTGTTGCACCAGAAAACATAAGGTAGTTCACTTCCTCAAAAAGAAAATGTGCTAATTAGAAGTTTTCAACACAAATAGATGTAGTATTCTTCATACAAACGCGTAGCATCATTCACTGCCGTAGAGAACCCCACTCCTAAGAGTACAACTTCAAGTACACAAATGGATTAATGAAATGTCATTACAAAAAATTAGCTTTGCCATAATAGCTTAACAAGATTAATCAAGTCTTTCATTTAAAAATACTGTCTACAGTTTATATTACTTTGGGAGAGGTGTGAATGACGATTTTGATGAGTCTTGCTTATCATCTTCCATTAATTCTGAAGCTAAAATGCTTGATGTTGAAGAAAGTGCATCTGCAATGCTCTCTGCTTCATTGTCTGACTGCTTCCGTGCAACTCCAACAGACACTTTCACTTTTTTTGCAGAAAGATCATCAGTAGGTGGTGCCATTCGGCCTGCAGAGAATTAATTGCAATGGTTTTTATTTTTTATTAAAGAAACAAAAGGACTTCCTCTGAAGACATGGAAGATGCATCAAAACCACTATATACTGCCAGCGAAGAGCAACTGGATCAAGAAATGATACATTTTACACATATTTACACAACGTACAAAATTAATGGATTCTGTAATTTTATGAATTCTATTGTTTATTAATACACACACGTATTGTATAAACTTACATCTATACATAATATATATAAATATATAATTATACATAAATTTTGCCACTATAATGGGATAAGATAAAGAAATGAGAAATCAATAGTAGCATGGGTACCCATTAAAGGTATTTCTTTCTCTGTAATTCTTTTTTTTAATTAGAAGACAAGTTTATGCCAATGGTGTTATCATTTTACTATCTTCTCTTTGTAAATTATGAAGTAAAACACTGCTTCCTCATGTTCGTCAGCAAACTAAGGGGGAAAAACCCCATATTTATTTACAATCTTGAGGTATACTGAGATTTATGACTGGAAGCATTATACAAGCATGATATATTTATTTTGACATGCTTTTCAAAATTACCTATGCAGATTTTGCAGTTAAGATCGAAGAGATGATTTTTGTGTTGACTCGTGGTGTCTGGAGATGCAGATTCATTCACTTCTTTTTCAGTTTCCTCTGACTTCTCAGACAACTTCATATTAAGTTCCTAAAAAAAGTCAAACACATTTCAGTTAGCAATTTTAACAGAGGAAGAAAATGGCTATTCATATTGATTAAATATTTTATTTTCTTCCCTTCAGATATAAAGCACTGTCTTCAGCTCTATAGCCTAAAAGCCTATCACAAAATCTACAAACGCATTAGAAGAATGAATTGGTATCCCTAAATACTTTTCAGGTAAGATTTAGTATATTTTCTACTATTGTCAGAATTCATCATGCAGTCACGGACACAACATGGAAAACACAAAACCACCAGGCCCAGAAGTGAAAGGTGGTAAGGATAAAGAAAAATTAAACTCAGCACAGACCTGACATCTAATTACAGATCTGAGTAACAAAATCATAAATGAACCACTTTGTAACTATATTATCTATGAACTAAATATACTGTGCTGCTACATTTTCTACCTGAATTTCCATGACTTCCTCTTGTTCTTTTATTGGTGTTTCACTTTCAATTTCTATTTCTCCTTTGTGAGTAATTTTTGTGATAGGTCTTCTTTCAACTTCCCTCTGTTCTTTCTCGATCATTTCAATTGTCTGCAAAAAGAGCAAGTTATGTATATTTACTTCCATACAACAAAATTTGGAAATCCACAAATAGCACCACAGAAGACAGGATTGCAATTAGGAAACCTTCTGGGGAAAAAATAATACAGTCTTATTTTACAACAGTCAAGTAGTTTCATACAGTAAATGCATAAGCAGCCAGTCTAACTTCACCTACAGTGCAGCAAATACTTCTCAGGCATGTATTTAAACAAGGTATAAAGCAGACTTTCAACACTAAATTTAAAGATAGGTAGTTCTGATTTTCCAAGACCTAAAGAAAACAAACATATCAACTCTATTCCCATAATAATAGGAACAATATAGGACATAAATACATATATATTAGTATCATTTTTCAAGAGCTTGTTTTTCAGTACATAAATCTAAAGCTTTACCTCAAAAAAAACCCACATTTAAATGGATTCTTAAAGTAATGGATATGCTAATTCTGATCAGCACTGCTGCTCTATGTTGCAAAAAATAAACCATAAACCATTATTTCTAAAATTGCTTCTTAAAGCACAGTTCTACTTAAACTAGAAACAGTTTGTATTGGCTGTCCCAAACATTTTAAGCCTGGTTTCATAAGGCAACAGGGATTCTATGACTGCTTTATCTGTCTGCCAAATACCTGTAGTTACTTCTGTACACACTGGGGAAAGCTCAAAACAAAATTAGTAAGTAGCAGTCTCAAAGTCTTGCTTAAATAGGAAGATGAAAAATACTGCCAAGTAATACACTGCTATTTATTTTACATAATGGATTTCATTTCAACTTGTAGAAACTTTGAAGTATTACTCTCAAATATTCAGGGCCCTTCAGTAATTTCTGAGCAGCATACATTTTTGTTTAAAAGATGTTCCTCACAGCAGTGGAATACTGCTTTGTATGGTCTGCTTTCAGCATTTTACTGGTGTTTATACAAATAAATGTAATAAAGATGTACTATGAAAGATGTGCTTTCAACAGCTATAGAATAAACAAAGTTTTCATGCCTTCCTAGGCCACCAAAACAAATTTGAGATAAGAGAATAATTCAACAACTGGGTTTGCATTGGAAGTAGCATAAAAAGGTATGGTCACAATATGCAAAGAAAAGGAAGAAAGCAGGAATACTTAATGTTGCAATGTAACTTGCAGTCTCCAAACCAATATCCTACTGTACTGAATCCATTAGCGAATATTTTTTCATTCTGAGCACACAGGGTAAGAGGATGAACTTCCATCTACTCTATGTTACTCTACCTACTCATTAACTTTTCTATCAGAAGTCATCTGATGTAACCCACAATGCCTAGTATCATAAAACCCAAACACATAATGCAAACCAGTAAACACAGCCTAAATTTTGTGCCTTTCAGTTCTGTGAAGTGGCAAATACATACAAAAATTATGTCAACTCCAGATTATGTAAACTAGAAAACTTTATGCTGTAAACCAGACATTTCTAAGCAGCCACCATTAACTACTATCCAACTAACTGCCCAATAAACAGGGTAGTATCTAAGAAAAAGGCATTTTCTATAAAAATAATACAGCTACTCATATTTCTCCTCCAAAACTGTCAATGCAGCTATAAATATAGCGTGACTTCCTCTGTCAAAAAAAGTAATGATTAAACTAACCTAATACAATTCCTACACTTTTTGGGTTGGATCTTTTATTTGTTTCTTTTGTTGGTTTTTTTTGGTTGGTTGGTTTGGTTTTTTTTTCCCTTTAGGCTGCTTTTCAGACTGGGACATCAGGTTTTCACCTTCAGGTTTGCTTCTTGGTGGGTGAATTATCATGCTCCATCGGTATGTAAGTTACAAACAACATCAGTTTGGTTTGGCCAAAGAGATTTCTCTCCATTTGTATTGGGTTTGCCTGGCAAAGTTTTGGTATCAGAGGGGCTACAGGGGTGACCTTCTGCAAGAAGCTCCTAGCAGACCTACTGCTGGCCAAGGCTGAGCCCATCAGCAGCAGTTGTAGCACCTCTGTGATAAAATATTTAAGAAGGGGAAAAAAAACCTGAAGAGAGATAATTTGCAGCAGAGAAAGAAAGCAAAATGTCAAAGAAACAACTCTGCAGACACAAAGATCAGTGGAAAAGGAGGGGGAGGAGGTGCTCCAGGCACCAGAGCAGAGATTCCCAGGCAGCCCGTGGTGCAGCCCATGGTGAGGTCAGCTGTGTCCTGCAGCCATGGAGGGTCACAGGGGAGCAGAGACCCACCTGCAGCCCTGGGAGGGCACCACGCCAGAGCAGGGGATGCCCGAAGGAGGCTGTGACCCTGTAGGGAAACCCATGCTGGAGCAGGGTCCTGGCAGGACTTGTGACCCCTACGGAGGACCCAGGCTAGAGCAAGCTGCTCCTGAAGGACTGCACCCTGTGGAAAGGACCCAGTGCTGGAGCAGTTTGTGAAGAACCGCAGCCTGTGGGAAGTACTGAATTCGGAGAACTTCATGGAGGACTGTCTGCTATGGAAAGGACCTCACACTGAAGCAAGGGAAGAGTGTGAGGAGTTCTCCCCCTGAGGGGGAAGGAGTGGCAGAAACACGTTACGAGTTGACAACAATCCCTATTCCCCAGCCCCCTGCACTGCTCCAGGGGAGGAGGTAAAGAAATTGGGAGTGAAGTTGAGACAGAGAAGAAGGGAGGCGTGGGGATAAGGTGTTTTAAGATTTGACTTTAGTTCTCTGCTTTGACTGGCAATAAATTAATGTTCCCCAAGTTGAGTCTGTTTTGCCCACGATGGTAACTGGTGAGTGATCTCTCCCAGTCCTTATCTGGATCCACGAGCCTTTTGTTACATTTTCTCTCCCCTGCCCAGCTGAGGAGGGCAGTGACAGCAGTTTTGGTGAGCACCTGGCCTCCAGCCAGGGTCAACCCACCACAGCCTTTTTAAGACACTGATGTATATAAAGCTCCAGCTAGAGCTTTCAAATCTTGTTGGAAATAAGGACAAAGAAGCCTTCACTCTGGAGACAGAGGAAAGAGCAAGCAGCAACAAACTTACACAGCAGAGGAAAATCCAGGGTTGCCTCCTTTCAGGAATTTACTACACTACTTTCACTTCTGTCCTGACAGCACCTTTGTGTTTTGAATACTAAATACATTATAGACATCCTCCTAATTAGTCAGAGTTGCGTTGTGCAACATGTATTCTGTTCTTTCTACAAACATTTATCCTGAAAACAGAAGTTAAATATGTTTAGGCATAACAGCTACACAACGTTAAGTTGACAAATCTCACGTGTCTGTTTTCTCTCTGTCTCCAAGCAGCCAGTTCTTTGGAAGCCAGTTCTTCTGGGCTCATTTTTATTAGATGGTCTGGAGTAACCTCTCCTTTCAGTACTTTCTTAAATAGTATCTAGAAGAAAGAGAAGTTAACTATTGCTATGAAGACAAAAACAGCTCACAGCAGAAAATAAAGCAGAGAGGTAACATACAATACACTCTGTACAGCTATACGGATCAGGTGGTTTTGTTCATTATCTCCCACTGTAGGAAGCAGTACTAGATTTTGTGACATAAAAAGCTTAATTCCAGAGCTACATTTATTCTACAGAATGTATCTATATATATCCTTAATGATCAGACATATAATAAACTTCTGTTCTAAAGAAGAAAGTGAGTTTATGCCCATTGCAGCAGTAGCAATGTTAGCCTGTTCATATAATTTACAATTTCAACAGTAAAATACTATAGACAGCATAACTCAGTCAGAATAACTGGTAAAAAGACAAAACATAGAAATTGAGGAGGTATGATGTTGAATAATAGGTTGACAGAAAGCAGAAAAGAGAATAAAGACCCAGCTTGTGAAATTTGGGTATGAAAAAGCACACTGAGACAAGCTACGGGACAGAAACAAAAATGAGTGCACTAAGTAGCAAAGAGTTGGAGGGGGGGCCAGGGACACCCGAACAACAGATCAGTGGTGAAGGCAAACACTGAAACTAGGCAAGCTATATCCACTGCACTTAGAAACCTCACTATAAAAAGCACACGGAGAGCAAGGAGATGAAGAATTAATGATGGGGAACAGGCAGAAAATAACACAGAGAACACCGAGTGCACAAGAGGACAAATATCAGAGATGAGGAAATATACAAAAAAATTAACAAATAGGACAACCTGTGAAAGGATTAATAATGTATCTACAGAGAAGACTGTTCCTTTAATATACAGCAAATAAAGGATTTGTCTGTTGTGCTTTACAGAAATAATACATACATTATTTTTAGGATCCTTTAGATTGAACATTAAACTTCTGTATTTGTTCTTATACTTTGAGTCAGTGTCCCGAAAAAAAGAAAACAGCTCTCTTTCAATCCTTGTGGCAACTTTTGCTGCTCTCTCCTCTGGAATCTTTAAACTGGAGTCTGTCAGTCTGTTAGAGAGCACAAGGGGAAAAATCACCAAATGCTTCCAAATAATTAATTCTTTTTCTCTGCCTTTAAAAGAAAATAATTAAAACCCAAATTATTTCATTCAATAATATATCTGTACCTTTTCATCAGAATTTCCTTAAGAGACTGCTTGACGCTCTGTCTTATCTGATCAGCAGAAGGTTTGGAAGCTGGCACGGCTGGCAAGTGTGCTGTACTAATGAATCCTTTCTCATTTTTCTTTTTCTTAATTTCTGGTTTCTCATGAACACCTATCAAAACACACAGAGTTAAAAACTGTAAGCTACTCAAGCCACTGCTATAAAACATTTACTGTTGCTGGATATCATGAAGTTTTATTTTTAAACTGCTAACTGACCTTCAAGGAGAAGGAATGGATTCATGGGGGGGGAGGGAGATGTTGGGTGGATGGTGGTGGTTTTTGATTTGTTTGTTTGTGGGGGTTTTTTTGGATGTTTGTTTCTTTCTTTCTTTGGGTTTTTATTTGGTTTGGAATTTGTATTACGTAGATTAATCGAGACAAAACTTCCTTAACAGAATCAAACAGGACTTCTGCCCTTTGACTTAATGTATTTTCTTCTACACTGAACCAAGATGAGCAAGTGCTTATTAGTTTGATCTTAAGCAGGATTTTTGACGCTGAATTTTTGTAATAGCATGGATTAATTTTCCAGTGGGTAAACTAAGAAATAATATATTGGGAAGCACATAGTATAAGCACATCGCACTTTACTTCAAAATAGCATTTTCCATTACAGCATTTCTGTACCTCTTTGCCCTCAACATTATTTCAATTAAAACAACCTCAGCTTCTGATTCAGGCAACACTCTTAAACATGGCCATTATAAGGTTTGTGTCATAAATACAAATAATGTAAATTTCCAATCAAATTTAAATCATTAAAGCAAAAAAAATTAATTCCTTCAAACTTTCATTTTCAGTCTGTCAACTGAAAGTTCATTTGTCTCAGCATGTGAACATGTCACCCATTTAGAGCTGAAGCCTTCTGTTTATGAAGGCAATGGGAAATAAACAATATGTCATGGTTTAACTCCAGCTAGCAAAATACCACAAAGCCGCTCTCACAAATCCCCCTCCCCCTCCTCCAGTGGAGGGGAAGAATCGGAGGAAAAAAGAAATAAGGAAGATTGTAAAAATGAGATAAGAACTATTTACTAATTAAATCTAAATCAATATATACAAATACTACTAATAATAAATAATTAAAATAGTAGAAAATAAAACATGCAATACAATATATACAGTAAGATACAATATAATACATTTTCTCACCATCCACTGACCAATGCACACCCAGATGTTGAGTGATGACAGTCAGACTCAGAGAGCCTGAGAACCACAGCCCAAGAGCAATCACAGCCCGAGAACCGCAGCCCGAGAGCCAACAGAGCATATTCCGAATGAACCCTATCAGAGACAGCACGGCCATGAACTCTAAACAACCCACCAACTCCCACATGAATGAGGCAGCACAGGAGTTAGCAAAGCAGCTAACGCAGGAGGGTTAGCAAGCTCCCCAGAGAGACGAGCAAGGGAGTAAGGGAAAGAGCGAAAGAGTAATGGCTACCGGACCCCTTCCCCACCCAAGACCCAGATCACGACATACTATGGAATTAAATACTTCCTTGGTCAGTTTGGGTCAGCTACAGTATCCGAAGCAGAGAAAGACCTTGAATTCACTGTAGGGCCTCCCCAGCACCAGCTGAGACCTTATCAGTGTTTCTCTTAGCAACTTCCTAGTAACCACAGTAAAGGGAGTTAACCTTTTCCTGACTGAACCCAGCACAACTTTCTACTCTGAAAAAAGAAACAAATTGAAGACTGACAGAGATCTAACTAAATTGTATGATGGTAAAAAAAAAGTATTCCTTTATTATTACTTTCACCTATTGAGTGCAGCTTAGCGCCAGAAGCATGCTAACTATGTTTTCAAGCAGCTATAAAAACACACCACCTTTGCCATTGGGCAGATTGTGTGGTTGGATCAACTCTCAATAATGTGACGATGATCCCTATCAAAACTACTGATTTCCCCTTCCTCAAGGTGAGGAAGCATAAAACAGCTGTTTGCCATTCTGCGCTGTGATCTGAAGTGTTCATGTGCTAGGCTTGTTACAAAAATGCTTTTATTTGCTCAATACTTTTTATTTCCCCACCAACCCCCCCAGTCTTCTCCTCAGAAGGATGAAGAACTGGACTAAAAACTTGGTAAAAAGTGTAGCCTGAGAGGGTCAAGAGAAATGGAAAACCTCCACATGCCAGCAACATTCCATAACTGAAAACTGATGGGCAAGAGTGGCAATAAATAATGCCACTGTAAGGACAATTCAAAGCAGTCAAGATATTAAGACAAATGTGCTGCTTAATAATTTTATGCTAATTGTCTTAAATCAGACCGCCAAGCCTCCCCTGTTTAAAAGTGATTTTTAGATTAACTTCTTTTGTGAAACTGTCACTGTAAAAACTTTTTGTCATCTCCTAGTCCAATTAATATATTTTAGAACAATTCAATTATTTCATGGATGTCAAAGACTCATTTCACTCCATGCAATTTGCAGTTAGAAAGGATGGTAGTTTTGTGATACAGAATTTCAAAACTGAAGAAAGTATTGGAAGTGTGAAAGATACCATTCAGTATAAAATACTTACATTTAAATTCACACTTAACCCTGACATTTTCAATTGTTTTATTCCACCAGTAAGAGATTCTAGAACGCATCAGCATTGGCAAAAGACCAGAAATTAAGTTTGGGTTTTTTTTTTTCCAGACAAGAATTCAAAACTTGAGTTTAGGAGCTAAAGACACAGTTCTCACACAAAACCTCAGTAGCTTTGCTGCTGAGATTTCAGTCCCAAGTGACAATAATTTCATATTACCATGTTTTTAAAAGAATAATGCTTCCTGAAAGGGAGCCTGGGAGGGGACAGAGGTTGCTGGGAGAGGAAACACGTCCCTTTAACCTGATAGCTCAGTGTGCAGGATAATGTTCCCCTTTGAAATGAGTTGATACAATTATTTGTCAGTGTGCGCAAAAGACATCAGTAAATCAAAGTATTATTTATACAGCAATTGAAACACTTAAGTATGTAAGTATTTCATAGTAATTTCTAGAAGAGTATTTCAAAGTTTTCTGCAACGTGAAATAAAGTTAAATAAAGAGATATCTTTGGTAGAAAAAGTACACATTCTTGGTTATGTTAGCAACCTCAACCATTTAAACAGGAAGCACACACACATATACACAGGAAACATTTACCTGCGAAATAAAATTTAAAAAGAAATGAAAAATAACGATCATCAACATCACAGGAACAAACAGTTCTTCAGACCACCTTCACTTGCATTATGGAACATGGTTTGAAAAACTGGTACTACAAAGAAAGCCATCATCCTTCACTGTACATATATGTGAATAACAGCGTGGAGTACTTCACCAAACCTCAGTACCTGATTTCGTGGACCTTTCAACCACACTAAGGGATTCTTTACTTATTTTTTCATTTTTATCTTCAGGAGACCGCCGAGGAAGTACAGCAGTTTGTGACCCTTTTCGAGCAGGAACATGTTGCCCTTTCTTAGTATCTGAGTCTCTGGGCTCTGACAAGTTCTTCCCATCACCAGATTCCTGAAATAAGCATTTACACGTTAGCATGCTACTGAACGCTACAATGAAACACTATGCAATGACTGCATGTTTTCCCCGGTTTTTTTCAAGTATACAGTATAATGAACTCCCTCGACCATCGCGTAATATTTTCTAAAAATTTACTGAACAATATCCCAAATTATTGCCAAGCATTGCTTAACAAACTCTCTGAAATATGGGATGAAGGCACATCAGAGGCAATTCGCAGTTAAGCTCTGTGTTGAATATCACTATGTTTTCAATTGTTTTAAAAGATCATTGATACCAGTGCAGATCCTTTAGCCAGTTTCAGCTGTGTATCCACAGTAAGTCACTAACGTTTAGAAAGCACACGTAAACCAAAATTAAACAGAATAGTTTACATATCAGAATTACAATACTAGTATACAGATATAAGACAAGAAGTGCTACTGATGACTAAGTTATGATGAACATGATGCTATATACTAAAAGAGCCTATAGAATTTAATAGAAACATCTCATTGCTCTGGTAAATCATCCTTTAGTTAGTAAAGTGAGATACAAAGAAAGTAGCAAACCGTAATTAATGTGTTGGGCATCATCTTCTACATACAATATGAAGTTAAAACAATCAAAACTAAAATATTGTTTTCATATTGGTTTACATATACTTAAAGAGATCTGCGGTTTATACCATACAGCAAACTGACAGATGTCCTGTAAGTGTTTAGAAATCCGAAAGAAAAACGCAGTTCTTCAGCATTTCTATATACACCTACGCATACAGATGTATGTACACGACGTGCACATAACGCTGCTCATTATAAGAAAAGTTTAGCAATAACATCTTGAAAGAGTCAAGATAGAAAATGAAACAATTCTGAAAACAATAATGGAGTTATAAATTAAATTGGAAAAAAGCATTTGAAATGTATTTTAAATGGGGAGGTGGTGGGGGGTGGTGGTGGTGGTGTTAGGAGGCAACACCTTCTACCCCTATATAATTAATGCAACTTCAGGCATCAAATAAGACTCACCCGTCTGAAGATTTTGACTTTGTGTTTCCCAGAGTCCTCTGCTTGCTTTGTTCTTTCAGCTGTTACATTTAGATTATAAGTAGGTATTTGTTTCGACATCCCTGGTTTTTCACACTCACTTGCCTTTTCTTCTCTAAGGACTTCAAGTTTCACTTGAGTATCTGGCACACTTGGATCAAAACCCTCCATTTTTTTGTCTTCTTCAGCACAGCATTTCACACACACATATTCTTTATCTTCTTCACCCATCTGCTGTGCTTGAGAAAGACTCAGTCCAACACAATCACCATGAAACCAATCATCACATCTACCACAGCCTACCATAAACCTGAAAAAAAAGGAAGACACAAGTCAGTGTATAGACTACAAAAAAAAAAAAAGATACAGCAACTTAAGCAGAACGTACTGAATTTGGTTTGATTTGTGTATCTCAACAATTCATTCTTACCTGGTAAGTGATTTTCTTTGTAGCTTTACATCCATCTCCAGCCTTACGACATGGTATGATCTCCCTGAGAAATATTTTTTGGCCTTTTTGCCTTTTGCACTAGTCCAAGAGACTATCATAACCTCATTATGTTTTTGTAACCTGCCCCCAAATCCTACCAACAGGATTTTTTCAGACTATTAAAAAATCATATGAATGTCAAAAAAAACCCAAACCACACCCACAAAAAAATCCACACCTGGGAAAATGTGAAATGAAAATTTTCTTGCAAGATATTATCCTTGCTTTCATTCAAATATTATCACCATCCTCATAGCAGAAATGTATCAACTGCAATCTTCTACAGCAGCAAGAGATGTTTAAGCTATCTGACAAACACGATTAGCACAGAAACATCAAGCTATTCTAAGTTAGCTGGTGTTTTATATCACATTCCTTAGATCTTTATTATGGAATTATTTCCAGAAAGTTGCTTCTTATTCTCTTTACTGGCTTCCAACTACATCTGTCTAGCTTGCAGTGACTGTTTTAAATAAGGCACATGTTACTTGTGTTGCTCAGCTACATTATTCAGAGTTAATAATTATTTAAAGAATGTTTCAACACCAAAATCACTATCATTTAAAGGACACCTCATCTCAAAGTCATTTCAACTACTTTTACATTTTAAAAGTAAAAGTAACTTCAGGAACAGAGTATTTTTAAAGTGTCGTAAAGATGATCTGATCTAAAATAAAAAACAATTTCTGACTATTTTCTGAAGCATTTTTGAAACTTCATTAGGTATCACTAGTACCTAATTCAACTGATAGGTGCAATTTCCAGTTATTTGGGAAAGATGTGGAATTTCAAAATTACACAGGTTAAACACCTCAATAAATCTATTTCAGGAGACTTAGATGGTAGCAATTATTTGTTACAATCCTTTCTTATAATAATGAGCCTGGCATCATTACTGAAGATCTGCTTTCAAATGATGTAGCAAGATCTCTTGCATTATCCAATTACATCCTCTTTCTCCTTTTATATCTTTCGTGTGTTTGTTTCACAATTACATAAACTGTATTTAATATATGTACCATTCTATATATTGTGTGAAGAAAATCCAGAAAGATTGCAAGTGTATTATGAAAGATGAGTTCTTTGTCAATACTGAAATATTATTTACTGAATTACTAGTTTTTAAATTCCACAGAAGGTAGACCTGACTTTAGAAGTAATTAATGAAATGCTGGTCGTTTCAGCAATATATTCATCAAAATAAATACACCCAACTGTACACCCTATTTCTTTATTTTAATATCCTGTAAATCTCCTTTGTAAGATGATTCTAAGGAAAATGATTCCTAACTTATACATGCTCCTATTCAGGCTAGGATCTGCTATCTGCTGACTTCCCTACTTTGCAAAACTCAGTGTTGGAAAACATGCCTAGAGACTCATTCTCTAGAACTGTAAATGAACACTCCAGGTGGCTTGATGCAGGTATTGCATTCAAGAACTACTGTTATATCAAGAAATTAAAATTCTTAATATGTAACAGCAGACATTTGAAACAAAAGACCACAAGAAAATATGGTGGCTTTATGTTCTGTCCTTGCTTACTAAAATAAATCAGGATTAAGTTCTGCTGAAGTGAGTCTTTTGATGCAAAATGAATCTGAGAAGCTTTAAGCTCCAGCAATTTGAGAAAAAGGTAACTTCCCACTTCACTAGCCTAAGATGCTGTTTGCTAGATTTGAGGAAGCCAGTTTTTCATCTAGTTTGTGAAGAAAACTATTTTCTCATTTTTAATTCTTTTTTTTTTCTGAGGTGCAAGTACATTTTGGTTATTACTTATCACTAGCAAACAATATCCATACATCCACAGCAGTTTCAATTAGGAACCACAATTCAGTTTTGTCACTATCTCAATCCTTTCAGATCCATGTTCCAGCAAAGTGAAGATACAAGAAAGGTAGCATTCGGGGACGACTGCTTCTGACGGTCTCACCAGAGTAATACCACAGCATTCATAAACACAACAGGAAAACAAGAGAGAAGCGATGGAACTTCAACACAAAGATGATTGCTCCTTTCCGAGAACCAAGAGCCAAAGACATGATGACAAGAAATATAGCACCAGTGCCTATTTCACAACTGCAAGGATCCACAAGAGGATGCTTTACATAGGATATCTCTGGTACCATTGCAAGAAAGTTAGTAAAGCTTTGGGAACACCGAAACTGTAAGAATTTCTGCAGTGCTGAACTAAGATAAAAGCATAGTCAAGTGCTTCTTGCTTAAAAGGTATTTTGGTGTACTAATGAATGAATGCCTTTTGGTTACAAATAGAAGGAAACCAAGAATACACCGTCTTGAAGCCACAACTGCTACTACCTGAATTTTTATTAAAGACACATGTATTTTATCCCCAGTTTGTAAATTCAGGCATTGGAGACTAATTTGTTAAATGAGCAAGGCAGATTGCAACCTTCAGGAACCAGACCAAACTTTTCATTCAAGACATGGACTAAATTCGCAGAAGAGACTTAACTCCAGAGACTAAAATACACAAGATGGTGCACATCTTCAACTTTAAATTGACAGCACATGGAATTTTTCAGCTTAGCTCACATGAAGTCAGTGGGCAACAGAGATGGTGTATGATAGAAGTAAAGCACCAGGATAGGCATCCAGTCTTACATTTTTATTTTCAGGTCTATCAAAAAAAAAAAAAAAAAGAAAACCCCTATAATGAATTCAGGCCAGAAAAGATCATTCTTCACTAAGAATATGCACCAAGACAGACAGATGTCATTCAAGCCATCTTAAGCCAACTATTAAAGATGGAATATCCACATGGCTTCATTCCAGTCTTCACAGTAAGGTTTCAATTGCACTGTATTTGAATACACACAATGAAACTTCAGGATTCAGGAAGAGAATCTGTAAACGTCCACAAAGCCTGTACTATAAAACAGAATGTAGTGTTTACAATTGTCTTGTTTAAACCTAGTTATACAAAAGAGTGATAAAAACACTGGTGCTGCCTGCACCCAAAAAAAAAAAAAAAAAAATCACTTTTTCTACTAGTATTTTCACTGATTTTGATACCAGTAATGTAAATAATCCTTTTCACCATAAGGCCACGTTTACATCTTTATCTGTTTCACTCATCTGCACATAAAACACAATTACGAGTTGTAACAGCAATTGCAGGTGAGTAACGGGCAATGCTCAAAGACTACAAAGGGGAGTCAAGGGAAACTGAAGCCTGGCTTGAAGGATCAAGGATGTCCTCTTGAAGAGCTGTCAGAGTTGTGAATGAAGAGGTTCTGATATCTTGGACTATTAAAACACCAAAGTTTCTGACTGTAGATTGCTTCAAGTTTGAAGTGCAGGAGATTTACCCATGTTGTAAGGCTGGATTGGAAGATGTAAAGCTGAAAGAGAAAGAAAAATGTGTTTTAAAATATTAGATCAGGCCACGTTCCATAACAGAATAGCTTTCACTGGACTGCAATAATAAAAAAAAATTCTTTCAGAAAAATCTAAAGAGCTGACAGGTGACAGCAGACAATACTGTCATTCATTGGGACCTTAGCATACTGTGTATTATTGTTTCTTTCCCTTAAAGAATCCTCTTGGTAGTCCACATCGGCATGAAAAGACACACCTTAAAATCAGAAAGTAATCAATGACACATATATGGAGAGATATTTAATCTGAATCTTCCACAATCTCTGTTAGATTTGGGAGATTTTCTTTAGAGTGTTATTTGTAGTAAGTTAAATTAATCTGTTAGATGAAAACCTCAGGCTTGGATGATTTCTTTTCAAAATACACAGGCCATGTTTTAAAATTAATTTACACACATTCCATTTACGCAACGAAAGTTTGCACAGAAATCCATTACTGTGAAATAATATTTTAGGAGTAAAATAGGCAGACATCTTATTCATAAAACAATTTTTACTAATAAGTACATCTTTACAATGAAAATAAAAGAAAAAAAATTGGGAGCTGACAGAATAGTTGAGAGTGGGACAGGAATCGGCATTTTGAGAATAATTAATAATAAGGTGTATTGCCAAATAAAGTAATTTACTTCAGAAATAATTGCCTCTCTTTAGTCCTTTCCATTTGTTGGGCACAGCATAAGGAAAATACTGCAAGAGGACTCAAATCTTAACCAAAAATAATACACACCAATTATCACCCTAACTCCAAACTCATGTAAGAGGAATAAAGCCACTGTTTACACACTTAAGTCCTTTAGTATTTAAACCATGTACCACATCTGCATTCCCCTTCCTCCTCTCGGCACCTTAATGGCACTGTTCACCCATCTTCTACAATACAAGTTCACAACAGATTTTAACATTACAACTGTCTCAGCTGCATTGATGCTACAGTCCAGTCAGCGTCAAAGCAGAGACACTGCATGGAAGCAACTGTTTTACCTTCAGCTAATAAAGATACTGCTAGTAGAGAAGATATTTACAGCAGCCTTTGCAGAGCCCACATTCCACATCAGTGAAGTAGTATGGCATCGATTCAAAGCTCAAGTGAAACAAGTGTTTGTCAAAATAAAATCTGTACTACCTTTTCAGAGCACATATACATGAGCAGTTTCTCGTCTGCTTTTTGTGACATGATTTTTCACGTTTTGATCTTCTAGAAACAAGAACAACCTGTCTTCAAAGAAATACTATCAGCAGATCTGTTTACACAGAATTGCAGCATAGGAAAGAGACACTGCAAACTTATTTCCTAAGTATTAAATTTCAATAATCCATCTTTTACATAATACAAGTTTCTCTTCCTTTCAGAGGCGTTATTTTCTTTGTTCTTCATATTACATGAACCACTCCAAAAAAGAAGCAAGAAGGGAGACAAGCAACCCTATGGTCTTTGAACTAAAGATGAATGCATGAAATGTGCCCAAAACCAGAAAACAAACCCCACTGAACTTCCTCAAACCCTCAAAAAAACAACCATTACCAATGGATTCTAGCCTCATGTTGTACCCTGCAGGATACGGATCGTACACTCTGTAAAACGCATATATATACAGTTTATACATTTTAGACAACTCGTGCTATCAACTTGCATGATTCCCTAGTGGTACCGGTATTAACAACAAACCTACCGATATTGCATAGCAATATAATCCATCTAAAAATATACTAATAAAATGATACAGCTGTAAATATAAACCACAGTGGAGTCCTTCCATTCATTAATTAGACATTATAATGCTATTTTGTTTATACCATCATTCAGTTTTTTTACAGCTGTGGCTGGACGTGGATGATAGCTTTTCATCTTGCAAGGCTTTTCGCAGTGGAAAAAAGCACTAACAGAGGCAGAAAACTTCAAAGAATCATCCAGGACTGTAAACTGTCAACATATTGCATAATCTCTAGTTTAACATGTTCATACTATTCAATGAACATGTAATAGAACTAAGGTGTCATAATTATTCTAATTACGGTTTCTTGTGAAGTATGTTGTCACAACAGTGATTCATTTGCATCCACCCTTAAAAAACAGGAACGTGTAACTTAAGGGTGGTTATAAATCTGGAGCCTTAATCTCCTTCCTCAACCATTCTCTTTAGTATTGGCTGTGCCAATTACATGATTGCCTAGTTCCAAATAGTTTACTGAAGTATTAGCACTATTCAAAAAAAAAAAAACAAAAAACCACCAAAAAAACAAGTGTCCTAATAATAGTCTTTTCTGCAAGAATAAACAGCTTGGATTTTTCTGGGTTTTTTTGTTTGTTTTGGGTTTTTTGTTTGGTTTGGGTTTTGTTGGTTTTTTTAAATTGAAGTAATTTTCTGTATTACACTTGTACAGAAACTTTTCAGTGACTTTTTAGTATGCAAGAGACCAGGACTCCTGCACTTTTCAATTAATTGCCTTTTACAACACTACTAACTTTTCTTCAATATTAAAGCAGAGTTGAAATGTGGAGAAAAAAGAAAACCCTAAGTAAAACTCTTGTCCTGCATCGTTTCATTTTTCTGTGAGCTCTGAGAAGGCCAGTTTATGTCCGGCCACACAAACTGCATCATCAAATCCTAAGTAACAACAAAACAAAAAGAAAAAACCAACAAAACAAGAGAGAATGTCCAAACTCTCACAGCCTATTAAGAAAACCTTACTAGAATTGTAGAAATCAGACAAGGAATTCACCGGCAATTCATTAAAGCTACAAACTTCCCTCATGATATAGTGCTTTCTAGAGAATTTGATTAGACACAGAACTTATGTACTATGAATTATTAATCAGAAATTGGTAGAACTTCTTCCATTAAAAAAGACAAAACAAAGACAAGGGAGACAATCTGCAAAACATCAGTTTTGTCTATTTGTAGAAGAAAGCAATGAGTTCAGACGTCCAGTCTGCAGAGAACTTGAGCATCTACACTGAAAACTGGAGAAATTTAGAGTATGAGCCCTTACATCAGGCAGATGCATATGATACATGCAATAACAAATCTTACATTAGCAGATTTCTCAATGTCTGCAGAGCTACCATCTTCATCTAGCTCTATGCCAAGAAATTAAATATTTTTTTCTTCAACTATCTTTATAGATCTCCTATGTGTTTTCAGGAAAAATAACTACTATTCGTGACAAAGCTTAATATTTTCAACACCACTTGAACTCAGTAAGAAGTTCAGGTAGTAACTTCAGTCTGTAACATTTTTCTACGTGATACGCATATCCATACATACATTTCATCTACAGACAGAAGAATGAAAATTGTTGTGTATTACTTATGCTATTAGCTGATGAGAAACCACCTGGCAGCAATATGGGAACACAATGGCAAAATCAAACAAGTTGAAAGCAATTCTATAATGAGTAACAATAGCAACTCAAACTTTTCACTGGGAAAAAAAAAAAGTTTAAGATGTGCTTAAAATTACTGTACAAAAAGTTACACCGTAATTATCTGACTGTCCCAGAAACAGGGTTTAGCTTTCATATAAAAAACACAATTATTTTTTAGTTATATTGCAAAGGCAAATCTCTGAATGTTAATCAACACAATACATCAAGCAAACACAGGGAAACAATTAGTCCTAAACACTAATGACCCACTCTCTGGATAATAAAGGTATCAAAACAGCTATGTTGGTTCCAGCTTATAAGCATCAAGACAAGTGGAGAACAGTGTGAATACTCATTGTTCAAAGTTCAGATGTCAAAGAATGACAAACTATTAACCGAACAAAACAGGCATAACATCTTGCTTTATAAAAGGCATAACTTGTAAACTTTTTTGATCATGCAAGCCACATGTTTGTTAGAAAGGATTCCTCCTTTCCCAGCCAAATCCACTGCATCAGCAGTGGAAGGTAAGCATACTTTGCATGTATACGTATTGCATGTATTCCTAAAGATATAAATTGACTCAATTTGTCAAGCGCTCATTCTGAAATAAAACCACATTTGAGTACCATCCTTCTTCTGTTCTTCTAGCAGGCACAGTAAGATTACTCTGGGGCTGTGAAAGGCCTACATAAGCATCCACCTTTGGGGATTCAGTACACAAACAAAGCTGATGAAATGATCTCCACACATTATCTTCAAGCTGAATTAATTTTCCAAGCTTAATACTACATTAGCAACAAGTTAGTGGCTCTGCATTTATTGTAGGGAATATAAAAAGGTAACTACTATTTTGCTGCCTGAATTTTAAATGCGTTTAATTAACATGATGTACTCCAAAGTTCTTAGGCACATTATTTCCCAACTTGGGGCTGCAACTTCAGTCCAACTTGTTTTTATACAAGTAATTTGTACCAAATAACCATAGAGCAGGATATAACCACTGATGTTGTTTTAGATCTTAGCTCTGCCTCTGACATTTGTTGATTTTACTGTCATTCAAAACATATCTCTCACTTTCTCCTTCTCCTTTCTCCCACAATGAAAAGGGATTGGGGGCTGGGGGGGGGAGGGGGAGGAAATATGTCAACCAGCTAGGCTTTTACAAAAGGGAAACAAAAACGTCTTGAAAAGCAATCCACAAAGCAAAGAAACCTTACCACTATAGTCAATTTTGAGAGTCTTAATGTTTCTTACAAGTGACAGAAGTGAAATTTAACATGTTAACCTTTTTCTTTTTTCTGCACTGTACTGAAAATATTTTCTTGTTCCTGCACCAATAATTAAACAATTACAAAATGCCAAGGCACTCAAGATATGAGATTTGCTTCCTGTTGTATCTTAATGACATCAAGTCAATCTGAAACATTTGAGTTTCTACTTGTAGAATACAACTACAAAATAAAAGTAATTTGAAGAAATTAAAAATTCATTTTTTAGAACAGTGATAAGACTGCCAGTCCAGCACTTTTAACTCTTTTGTTATTGAGCACAGGGCTCAATTCTGCAAGCTTCCTTGCAGACACTACTCCACTAGTGTGTCTCAGTCACATTCTATATATAAAAATCATGTGTTTATGTAGTAAATATCTTCCTATGCATAGCGAATCTGACCTTTTCCCCCTGAAATGCTGGTTGTGTCAACAGTTTTGTAGTACAGGCACATTAAAAAAAAATCAAGCCATTTAAACCCCAAATATGCGTATTCTGCTTTAAAAATCACCATTTTCGTATCATGAAGCAGCCTTTCTGAATTTAAACAATTAATGGAAATACAGGCTACCCATGCATTTCTACCATTGTGGTAATACATAAAATAATAAAAACTAAGGAAATGCAAACCACATAAAATTCAACACTATTAGAGGCACAAATGGTAAAGGGGCAGTCCTGAAAACAAATTATTAAAAAAAAAATAAATAAACCACACATAGGTTTGAGTACCCCTTCAATCAGGTAATTCTCGCCAACCAGGCGGAGCAAACCTAGCATTAATTCTTTTAATAGGTCACATTGATGCAGATAATGTAGCTACACAGTAAATTAGTGTTATGCATTTGTTTTCCAAATATGATATAGTAAGTCAATAAAACTCACAAGGGCTCATCTTAGATACAAATGAATGCTATAAAAACCTCTGACATCAAAGGTAATTGTTCCGTATTTCACTCTGATACATGGAGTTTTAAAGTACACTCATGAAAAATTACTGAGTTTCTCTTACATAAGCAAAGGACTAATCATAAACATCTTCCATGTGAAATTTAAAAAAAAAGGAATAAAAAAGTAAGGCTGGCAGATAGAACTGCAACTACAAAAAAACCCCTTCAATATTAAATCCAGAAAATAAGAAGTGGTAATAAAGGATTTCTTATTCTTGGACTGACAGTTCATTAGTGGAACCCAATGGCCTTTCTCAGTGCACTTACAGTGTAGAAGAGAAACTTTTGGCACGGAGGGACATTGTCAACTTCAGATAAGCCTCATTATTAGGTGTAGTTAAGGGCAATTTCAGATATGTCCATACAGAAGTTTTACAGGGTTGAGACTGATGTTCTTCCTAACCCTGCCCACCACCACTACTTCATTACTCCTGTTATACAAACGCCTCATAGCAATGACTATACAAACTGAAAACTCTGATTCTCTAGGTATTAGAATCACACTTCTACCACATGAAAGTCACATGTAGACAATTATTGGATTTTTGTGGTTGATGGTGATCCTTCAACTTAAGAGGTCTACTGGAAAGAAGTAAATGACAATCTGGAACACAGACATCTTAGTCTTACTTCTTTTCTATGAAAAAAAGGTCAAGTTTAAAGTACAGATTTTAACAGCACTGCAGAATTACACATTCATCAAAAAATGTATTCATGTAATAAAGCATTTCTACTAAAAATTGTTGGCCAAAATATTTTCTAATACTCCGTATGTCTCTAAATGACAACAAAAAGTGTATGAGTGCAAAGTAAGTTAACTGACAGTGTAACAGACAGGCTTCCATTATAAGGCTATGCCTTTTTGTTTTGGCACCAACAGTATGAAACATTTGGTAAGGGGGGTGGGGGTGGAGAGGAAACCCAACACTATCTTCTGAGACCAGAAATAAATTCCTCAGACACAGAGCCACACACACCTGTTGCCATGTGGCTTTTTGCAAAAGCCACAGTGCTTGTTGGGCACCCAAACATATTTGGTTTCACTAGCAGACGTATGTTCCAAGCCTTCCCGTCTAACAGTTGAAATGTTATCTGGAATGAACAACGGAGGTTCATCAAGTGAAAGACTTCTGCTACTTCTTCTCTGTCGAGGTTGGAGATTCTTATCAATTCTTTTTGCTTTGTTTTTTTCTTTATCATCCTCCTTCAGATGTTCTACAAGAGAGGCATCTTTTGTCTCTGCCTCTTCCTTTGTAGAGCTATTTGATTTCAGCACAGTTGCAAGCTGGTGTTTCTGACCTTGGGCTTGCTTTTGACCAAGATTTGAAACATGGCCTGATAATGAGTGCACAGAATGGTAGGTATCTTTAGAACAGCTTTGCTGAGTAGGAGATTTCTCACTTGGTCTTTGAACTGAGGACTTCTGTATTTGACCAGAAGCCTGGACTCGGGGTATTTTCTTCAGCATTGTATTGGTCTGCTTTTTTACAGTCACCCCTGAAACACAGCTCTTTGCTTTCAAACTGAGATCAGACTGTTTCTTCCTAATTTTAACGGGGTTATTTGGATGCTGATAACCCTCTTGGTCATCCGCATTCCGCTTCAGGCTTGCTGAAGATGGACTGTGAAGACCCAAAACAGTAAGACCGGCTCTCGTTCTTGAATGCATTATTTCTTGGTGCACTGTACCCAATTTCTGCCGGCTACCCGCAGTCAGATTTTGCTTCTTCTGTATTATAGATTTACTATGCTGGGGCCTAACACTCTTTTCACATTTTGATGAAATGCTAGTTTGTTTATCATTTTCCTGAAACTGTGATGCCTCAGGGCCTTCTACCTTAGTACTGCTGATCTGGTGCTGTACATTTTGGCTTGTTTGGTCAAGAACAGTGCTTTCTATAAAGCTATTTTCTGTTTCAGCAGAAGTAAATTCTCTTCTTTGCAAGTCTTTATTATCAAACTCTGTACTCTCCAACAGTTTATCAGATGAAGTTACAGTCTTTTCCACTCCCTTGTCATCATGTACAGGTTGTGTTATGCATTCCTTTTCTGACAATGTAGTTTCATCAGGAACTTCCACACTGTGGGAACCTAAACTACAATCAACCCCCTCTTCTACAGAACAGGTCAAATTAGAAAAGGTGTCACAAGTTTCACTTGGATTCATGTGAGCACTAAATTGATCATTAGTTTTTCCAGTTACACCACTTTGATCATGCTCTTCTGTTTTCATCTCCGATTCTTCTGTTTTACTTTCAGTCTTTTCTTCTGAAGAAGTTTCAGCGCCCATTAAATCAATAACGTAATTTGCTTCATTTTTAACTGCAGTAATTTCAGTATCTGCAGATACTGAATAAACCGACGCAACATTCCCAGATTCAGTCTTTGTTGCAAGTTCTATTTCCTTTGTTTCTCCAGGAGCACAGGTTCCTGCTAAATCAGCACAACTTAACTCTTGGGATGTCTCCTCAACTTCTGCCTCCTCAAGGGCTTCAGACTTTATTTCATTCACCTCTTCAGTACCAGGAAGACATTTTGTATTGCTTTGGGACACTGTTACTGCTGCTGCTGTTCCATCCGTCTGTCCTGATAGTCTTGTACTACGCCTAACTTCTTTAGGCTGTTCTATTTTCAAGGCTGCAGCAACATCTGTCTCTTTAGCTGGACTTCTCTCTTGTTTCTGTCCAGTTTTTGGAGCAGATCCACTTTTTACAGTTGATTTCTTGGTATTAACAACAGGTGCAACATTCGAACGCTTGGCTAGAGTGCTCTGTCGCAAACTCCGTACTTGTTCTAGGAAGGGAAAAAGAAAATGTCTTAGCTATACTACGTCCATCTCTTTGCAAATGTAAGACATACCTAGAATAGAACTGATTTAGCTTACGGACACAAAAAGGACTTAAAACTTGACATTTACTAAACTTAAAAAAAAAAAAAAAAGAAAAGAGAAAGAAAAAAACAAACCCCAAATCCACATACCACAAAAAATCCCCTCAAAAACCTCAAACACCTCCCCCTTCCCCCAGCAGAGGAAATCTACTGCTACCTACTTAAAGTTGTAAAATTGAAATGCAAGAAATTTATACTGCCACAGTTTGGATATAAAATCTCCTTCTAACGGCTATGAAAGTTCTGGATACTACATATAAAACAGAAGTGATGATAAAAGACAATCAAAACCCATTCTACTTTTGAACCTCAAACAGAAAGTTCACAGTGAAGTTACAATGTGATTAGAAGCATAGCTGTGAAGACTGCAAAGCTTTTAGAGAACACAGCATATGAACCTGAGATCCAGTCACATTCTCACTTGACAGCATCTTACGTTTTCTAAACAAGAAGCCTTCAAGTGCCTTTTTAAAAAGCATATTCACCAGCTTTGTATCACAGGCACTTATTTAAATTCTGACTTCCCTATTAAGTAATTTTATCTTTTTATCTCAGCCTACTCTATGGTGGGGGGAGAACAGAGTTGTCAATAACTACACCAGTTCAGCAAGTTAGAAAAACCTTAACCATAATCAATTAACTACCACAAAGAATGCAAATATTTGATTAAAATACTTATTAAGCATATTGAGATATTTTGATAAAAAACTTTGACTACAACTACTATAACCTAACTTAAAACAAAAAACACACAAATAAAAATTAAATAAATTAACATTTTAATTGGAAATAAACAGACACGCTAACCTAATATTCCAGTGCTGTTTGCAAATACAACGTGCTTTTATTGGTGAAGAACCACAGTGCTTATCTGATGCAGGTAAAAGGATCAAAATCAAAAAAGTTTAATGACCACAGGTCACAAAGAAGACATCAAATATTCATCAAAGAGGAATTCAAAATGAGTCGTACCCTATGGATGCCAACTTCTAGCTGCAGCATATAAAAAAAGGAAGTTTCTGTACTTGAATTCACACAACCAAACAGCAAAGATTAGTTTAAGTTTACAAATGTTGGGGGGAAAGGGGTGTGGGGGTTTGTTTATAAAAAATTCAACTGACTTCAAATGTGCAAACACACATAATCTATTGAATGATCACCTTGTGCCATTAAACGTGGTGATTTTCTTGGTGATGTGACTGATGTTTCTTCACAACGGCTCCTCAAATTCCTATTAGGTGAAACAAGTTCATCGTCATCAATGGTGCCGTTACCACTCTCTTTAACTCCTCCTTCATCCATAATATCATCAAGACCAATAGCTGGAAAAAACAAAGAAGAAAAAGCCTAAAATTTAACATAATCAAAAAATGTTGCAGCTGTAATGCTGACCAAGACAGGGGAAGAGGCAGGGAAAAATAAATAAACTGGCCATCTAAAAATCAATCAGGGAAAAAAAATTAAGAAAGGCAAGGCAGAACATTCCCATGTGATGCAGTTTCAGTGTAGAAGCAGGTATCACCCAAAGTTTAAAATTTCTGTAGACATTCCTTATAGCTTTTTGGTGGACTCACATTTTTATTGTTTTTTTGGCAACAGGAAGGTCCCCAGTCTTAGAGGATCAGCTGTCCCTCACTGTCCCTTCCCACCTAAGAAAAAGTGAAGAAAGGTAAACAGCAGAAAGAGCTGATCCAGAAGTGCAAAGAATTTAAAATCAGTCACCTCACAGGACACAATTTAAAAAAATCTAAGTCCCACCCACGTCACATATCTCCATCTGCAACCCCTTTTGGCAAGCGCATTGAGTGCAGCATGCACTAGTCTCCCAGGAGAGTCAGAGAACATTGTCACTGTCAAACTCCTATCCTCCACTAACCTGAGAAGGATCCCAGAGGTTGCTCCTGAAAATAGGTTTCCTAAGAGGCAGTCAAGACACTGTACGAGCCATTCTCACTTTCTCTAAGTTTGGTTCTGCAATGGTAGCCTCTCCTATCCCAAGATCCTATTAATCAATCCTGGTCCCTGTGGGATGCGAAATTTGTGAGGTCAAGCCAAACACCCAAATGATTTTACAAAACATGTAGGAGGGTCTGACAACTACAACACGGACCCCAAACAACCAACTATGTCTATTTTTCACTATTCAAGCACCTACCCAGAAGCATTTTTAAGATAAAATAACTCATATGACAGAAAGAAGGTATCTAAAATTTCTAACAATTGTTTACTTAAAACCAAAATAAATTTCTTAGAAATTTTAAAAGCAAAATAAGCAAGAAATTAATTGAAATTAAAAATTGTTAGAATTTTTAGACTGTATCAAAATCTGTCAATTCCTACTCCTTTTCAAGTCTGATGTTAATGCAACTTAAAAAAATGCTTTTGTGAAGGCACTACAATAGCAAGCATACTTTCTAAATAATAAAAATTGGAAGCTGTAAAACACTGCTAAACCCAAACAGTGATGAATAACCAAGTCTGTCAAGACTGTAATCAATCCACAATCATCTGTCATGAAAAATTTAAAAAAAAATCGAAACCAACCATCCAACTTGTTGATTTTAAATCATCACAGAACCATAGAATGGTTTGGGTTGGAAAAGACATTGCAGGTCATCTAGTTCCAACCCCCTTGCCATGGGCAAGGACACCCTCCACTAGACCAGGTTGCTCAAAGCCCCATCCAGCCTGGCCTTGAACACTTCCAGGGATGGGGCACCCACAGCTTCTCTGGGCAACCTGTGCCAGTGTCTCACTCCAGGAAGAATTTCTTCCTGATATCCAATCTAAATCTCCCCGCTGTCCATTGAAACCCGTTACCCCTTGTCCTGTCAGTACAGGCCCTTGTAAAAAGTCCCCCCCCAGCTTCCTTGTAGGCCCCTTCAGGTACTGGAAGGCTGCAATAAGGTCTCCCTGGAGCCTTCTCTTCTTGAGGCTGAACAAGCCCTATTTTCTCAGACTGTCTTTGTAGTAGAGGTGCTCCAGCCCTCTGAGCATTTTTATGTCTCTACTCTGGACTCGCTCCAACCAGTCGATATCCTTCTTATGCTGGGGGCCCCAGAGCTGGACACAGTACTGCAGGTGGGGTCTTATGAGGGTGGAGTAGAGGGGGAGAATCACCTCTCTGACCTGCTGGCAACGCTTCCTGTTATGCAGCCCAGTTCAAATATTTGGTCCTCTGTAATTAGATGGCCACAAGGAGCTGAAAGGTAGGGGTTTCTTGAGCTGACAATTTATCATTACTCATTTTATTATAATCTTAATTTTTAGTTACTGCACTGTATATGTCAATTTACAGGAAAAGTGTGTTTCTGGAAATTACTGGCAGCTTTCACTTTGCAATCCACAGAGCCACCTTTATGCCTGTGTACATATATACAGACATCACACACAAGCTGCAGAGCACTGATAATGCTGGTCTTACTCTACTCATCCAAGCGCCCCTTAATCGCTTATTTGCTATAAGCTACATACTGGGAAAATGACACACTGGCAAAAAGGGGACATTGTAACTGCCCTGATAGACTCTATTTTACCCTAAATATCTAATAATGACCATTGTCCAAGATGGGAAACTGAATGAGATGGACTCTCACCCTAACTTTGGCTGCCCATTCTCACGATCTCAAAAACTATGTCCTCCCAACAGCTCTGCACTTTAGCATTCTCATTAAAGAGTGTTCCTGTAAAATGCAGAACTGGTATTTGGGAACAGACTGTGACAAAGGAGACTCCTTTCAGATCCTCTTGATTCTTTAGTGCAGAACTAAACTGTTAAGTTACTGAAGACAACATGACAAATAAAAACTACTCAGACAACTTCTGAAACAGCTCTGGAGCAGATCTTAGGGCTGGTATCAGAGCCTCAGGTTTCACAGTGTTTTTGCTCACATTATTGAATTTACACACCTTCCTTTATTAATAACAAAAGGGACACATCATTCTATTATTGACAGACAGTTTTAAATATTATAATTAAAGTTATCATACTTACAAGACCCTGTGCTGTAGCTTTAATTTTACAGAGGAATTTGAAGCACAGAATCTTGCTAATTTCAAATCACCTGAGCTATAACTCGGCTAGTACAGCCCCATGGCCCCCAGCTGAGAAGCATTCGACACAGAGCCTGCTGGGAAGAGAAAAAGTGACAGAGAATAGTAATAGATACAGAAGAGACTAAGAAATTAAACTATGAAAGAGAAGTGGCAGTAGAGAAACAGCATTGGGGAAAGTAAACCAACAAAAGCAAAACCAGACAGAACTAAAAAGGAGTTATAAATTATTGTAGTAATAAGTATCTAAATATTATCTCAGTAATAAATACAGAAATTAAGACAGAGGGGAAAAAAGATAGAAGCAAAAAATAAAAACATATTAATAGAATAAGTTGTACAGTTCAGTACAACTGAGCAAACTGCAAGTAAGGAATATATGAGTCACGTTCAATATATTCATACTGGAAAAGGCACCATTGGCCTTTAGCTTAATATTTTGAGTCTCTCCATTACTTGTAAAGTATTTCAATTTCCAAACTGCTGTGCTACTGACTCCTTTTTGTATACACTACACAATAACAGGATTCAGTAAAATATAGTTTACTTGCAAATTTAAAGTAAAATTTCCCGTGTTAAAAAAAAAAAAAAGTGACATCTTAATTCTTCAGCAACGTAAAATTGCAGAAAACAAGCCTTACTTGCTGGGGGAAGAGGAGGGAAGGAGAAGAAAATACCCCTAAAACCAACATCAAAGTCTGAAATTTATAAATCTTTAAGACTTATTAACATGTCTTCCATTGATTATCTTCAACCAAAATTAGACAGAAATTTTGACCAGGTTTTTGACACACTGTTAAAGGTAAATCTCAAGTGTAGAAATAAACTTCCTCTCTGTAGATGTTAGCCCTGATTTTCTGTTACTTAGTTAACCACACAGAACAGAACTGCACTGTTGTTGCTGCTTTGCGTTGCTCTAAGTGCTACGTCCACCTGAATCACGCTAACAGCGGGACTGAGCAAGTCCACGGCAGATTCTGTATTTTAACTTTTATAAGCACCACAAATTATATAGAAATGGTCGAACATTTTTAGATTTCTGTGTTATATGCAGGTGATAAGATAAAAACCTCAAATCATGCTTCAGTGAAAAGAACAGCAACAGTGTATAGCAGTAACTAACACGCCTAGGTAAACCTTAAGAATATCTAACAAACCATAGTAAAGCAATGGGGTACTGGTAAAGCAATAGTGGTACTGAAAAAACATCACTAAGCCTCAAGACTAAGTCTCTTCCAGTGGAGGAGGGGGAAGGTGAGCGAGCGGCTGTGTGGTACTTAATTGCTAGCTGGGATTAAACCATGGCAAGACTATGAACAAAGATAGTATATTTTATATGAAAACCTTTTTCCTATTGACATTTGCCATGCATATCTTCAAGAAACAGAAATAAAAATTCTCTTGAAAATACATTTTTTTCTAACAGAGCAATGAACTCACTGGTGATATAACTTACGTAAGAAAAGACCAAATTCCAACTGTTTTACGTAAGTTTTCCTGTAAGCCTGTAACCTTTTTAACTGAGAATTTGCTTGCGTGTACCTGGTACTGTCTGCCCAGCGCAAGAATCACAGTAAGTCACGTGAAACCCAAACTAAACATTTACTCCCATTCTCTATTAATCTCTAAATTGTAAAGAGGGATTTTTCCTATCTTTAAAATAAAAACACAGGAAAATCAGTTAGGATTAAAACACTTAATACAGCAGGTATCTTGACAGAGGACTGAATCCCCCTTTAAACAAAAAACAAACATGGTGTTACATCAGAGAGCTACTGATTTATGGCTCTTTAGCCACAGAGGCCTGTTGCTTTGGAAATAAAGAGTAATAAACCACAATTTCAACAACGAATTTAAAAATACAGCATCAAATCATGCACTTGAAGTTATTTTATTAAGAAAAGAGCCTTTAGATGAGCTCTGTGATTCATAAATACATCAACTCCCTTGCAAATCCTATTACAACCTCTCCATCCGTACAACAATCCAAAGGAATAACTAACTAAACCCTTCAGGAGGACCTAAAATGGGGAGAACCAGTAGTTTGCTACCTACAAACTGAAAATCATGCCAAGTAAACATTCTCCAGCTTCTCAATATAATACTGATATAGTAAATTTAAATTTTATACAGGCAAGTTACTACCTTTGCCACAAGACACTGTGCAACTGTTCACATGGCCAGCTTGGAGGAAGGAATGCATAAAAAGGTAAGAAAACCGAGAGAAACACCTGTAGACCCAATTCTGGGTTGCAATCTGAAGGTTACATTCAAAATTACTGTATATGCAGGAGGATAAAATACATGTACATTTGGCTTTAGTAAGGAGAGCCTGAAATGGCTAATACAGCCAGACTGGACACTAGCTAAAAAAAAAAGTATTTGTAGTCAGAACAATTGGTTTGGCGCCAAAGATTCCCACACACCACAACACCCAAACGGGCACTGTTCTACATAATCCACCCTCCTGTGCTGGTCGTTCAGTTCTTGACAAAGAAACAGACACCCGACTACACTGATGAACAGAAGCACGTGATATGGGACACTTCTGATTGTTTCAGGAACTTGGGTTTCATTTAATTCTCAGAAGACCCATTTTGTCAAACTCTGTCCTTTAACTGGCAAAGAGAGCAGGTTTATCAACTTCCACTATCGACACTCGGAGTCTTTTTGCTAATAGCTACTTCAGGACAGTGAATGGCCTCCATTGCTGCTAAGCACCTGTAAGCTGCAGAAGGTTGTGGATAGCTTGTACCTCCATTCCCTGAAATAACAGAAAACTTCCTAACTATGCTGTAAAAGCAGCAATCTGCTTAGTCTAACTTCACAAACCAGCCACCCAACTACATCTTTACAGTTCAGCAGTTACTTTCCACAAATACATCCTAAAGGATTTCAGCATAACGTCTGTTAATTTGACCCATACCCTTTCCAGTTTGTGAGAGGGTCATAAAGAGTAATGTTCAAAGCCGTTACCAAGATCACCTACAACGAATCTTGTCTTCTCCAAACATGTAACTGTTCAAAGCTGAACAAGACAACCCCATTCTATCATTTAGTTGAAATTAAACACCAAGCTTACTGCGTAAAGACCAACAATGTCATCCACCTGTTTAGATCCAACACAAACTGGATTCAGGCCAAGACATGAACATGAGACTATACTGGTCCTGATATACTTCTTCCCATTAATAAGTAGGCAACATACATCCATTCTCATGCTTCTTGTTATCAGTCATACATCAGTGCTGCTGACTATGAGACGCTCAACACACGAAAGGCATGGACCTGTTGGAGCAAATCCAGAGGAGGGCCATAAAGATGCTCAGAGGGCTGGAGTACCTCTCCTATGGGGACAGGTTGAGAGAGTTGGGGTTGTTCAGCCTGGAGAAGAGAAGGATCCAGGGAGACCTTATTGTAGCCTTCCAGTACCTGAAGGGGACTCATAAGAAATGGGGACAGACTTTTTAATAGGGCTTGTTGCAATAGGACAAGGGGTAATGGGTTTTAAACAAAAAAAGGGTAGATTCAGACTAGATACAAACAAGAAATATTTTACAATGAGGGTGGTGAAACATAACAGGTTGGCCAGAGGTGGTAGAAGCCACACCGTTGGAAACATTCAAGGTCAGGTTGGACGGGGCTCTGAGCAACCTGATCTAATTGAAGATGTCCCTGCTCACTGCAGGGGCATTAGACTAGATGACCTTTAAAGGTCCCTTTCAACCCAAAACATTGAATGAGTCTGTATTACTATCTTTCCCAACAGACACATATATAATCCAATTTACAAGACTTGCATGTTTGGGGTAGATGCCTCTAACACACAGTGATTGGAAATGAAACTTCAACTCACAAAAATTCTATGTGTTTCTGTCTTACAGACAAGTAATTGAACTGTTTGAAGGACAAAAAACCAATTGCTACCAGTATCCACTACATACACTCAGATTACTGGCAATTCACCATAAAAAGAGCTTAGTATTAACAAAAACCTTAGTTCACGGTGAATGACGTGCAACATAAACCCTAAAACTGAGCAAGACAGATGCAATGTTGATGAGCAATAAATTTTGATTAGGCCTGTAAAGTAACACCCAACAAGAACTAATGTTGATGGGGCAGTAAGCAAAATTGCAGAAAACAAATCCATACACAAAACCAGCTCAAGAGCAAGAGAGAAGGGGGTTTTAAAAAACCGACCTGATGTTCAAAGTAAAGCAGAGAAAATGCTGTCACAATCCTGAGAATTTTGATATGTGGGTAAGCAGGTCTGAAATAGGCCCTTCTCAAAGCTTCTGTCACTCACATGAACTCATGTTCACATAAGAAATTTTGTATTTAGAACATGATACAAGTCTTTGGGTTGAAGGTAGTGTATTGGTTTGTGTATAGGTTTACAAATACTCTTGAACTCTGCTCAAACCAGGCTTTCAAAGAAGTACTAGCAACCCATACCTTCTGCTCCTCCATTTCATCTATGAGACTTACTATCATTTTAGCCAAATCACCTCCTCAGTCCAACTATTTTTACCTTTATCTCTTAGCTTGCTCACTGCAATCAAATAAGCTGTAGCATGAAAGCTTCACAACTTTAAAAACTGGACAGAACAGAGCACGTTCCATTTATTCACTGAGCAGCAAGCATGATAAATCTGTCCTCTGCTGGCCCTCTGAACTAATTTCCATGAGAATTTTGCTCCTTTTCTTAAACTGTTCCATGGACTAGGCATGGGTTACACAAAATACCGTTTGAAGGTCTAAAATAAAATGTAAATAAATTTGTGTCTCTGGGAAGAATTAACTCTTCAGGAATGAAGTCAAGAGTTTGAGAAACACCACCATCTACCATTTCAGTACTTCCTAGGTCTTGCTCTGCTTAACATAAACAGATAACAACAAACTTACCTAAACACAGTAAAACCTTACTGAAAATATTCTTTTCTAAATACTTTTTTCTAAGCCTAGTGAAAAGTTAAAAGAAGAGACAATAACTGACTATTCTGTTACCATACTGCTAAATGCTCTACCAGATGTAAGGCAGGCAAGTTTTGTGGGAAGAGTTATGCTTTTTTCTTTGTTAGACAAATTGATGTTGATGTAGGGATGAGCTTTCACACATACTATCTTGAAAAGAAACTGCCTTTGTACAGGTAATTCTTATCAAAGGTACTATCATCTTGTACAACTGCATTCTTACCAGCAGACTACACAAGCTGAGTTAGATCACCGGCAGTCTCGGGCAAATCAATCAAATCATGAGCTATATGAATACTCAAGGAAGAAGCAAAGTTTCTTTGTCTTTCAAACTGATAATGGTTATGCTCAACTAAAAAACCCTATAAACACTGCAGCCCTACCATCTCAGAATGAGGACAGTTCTTCTCAAGACCTACAAAGAACAATCAACAGCAAGAATATTTCATGTCCTTCTGGATACCTACTACATTAATTCCAAATCACATTTTAATTTACTTACTGAGATGTGGCTGTGCTCTCGCTTTCAAATTTAAAAAACATAACATTAAATTCATGAACTCGGCATAAATCAAATCAGTATTGGTTCCCTTAGTTGAAGACAGACTGAAGTAGCATCCCCTAAGTAAATGAGTTAGCTCACTTATTTTAATGGACCTTAAAATTTAGTTATTATTTATCAATAGTATTGATCATTACACTGCTGATAGCTTTTAGGAGAAATAGGTGCTGAAAAGCCTCCAAGTGCATCCCCGTAAATTCCAAAATATCCAGCTGTACCTTAAAAGTTAATTGAAAAATTTTAAATGCAGTATAGGTTTACTGGAGGATGCACAGAATGCAGAGTGAAACAAGAATCTGCATCACTGTTCTAACAGAAGGAAATAAAAAATTTAGAGAAAAGGGATTTGATTTAGTTGTATACATTGCACAGTCTCATGCACATTAAGAGTGATAAATATTTGTTCAGTGGGTTACATACAAAAATGTATAATGATACAGACTACAGCAAGAATAAACAAAAACATTAAGGATGGACTCAAATAATGCTCTACTAAATCAGTAAAAAGATCAGATATCTTCCTTTGGCTATGTAGTTCACTTCTGCATTGGTTCAATCAGTATCATCTTTGATTTACAGTTTTCCATATTGTAATACCATTTAATTTAGTGACGGTGAGAATTTAGTCTGTTATTAGAAACTAAATGTATATCGTATCAGGAAATTATCAAGAATTTCAGAAAAAGTTTATAGAAAATCACTAGAAAAATAATTTAATGTTTATAATATCATCAGTTACCTACAGTAATCTACAACAATTTTCAGTAATGTACCTAAAAAATATGGGTTTATTTAAACTTCCAGTCAAATAAAAATAAACACTACTAAGCATAAATTCTATTTTTGTCTCTTACACCAAATTCCGTGTAATTATTTGAACTATTTGTCAGTATACACTATTTTAGGGTTTTGTCTGAAGCCAACCAAAGCAAAAAGCCCAGAATCTGCTATCAGCTCAGCACTAGAAGGCCTAGTACTAACAATATAACCCTGAGTTTGGAGCAGTAATTTGTACAACTCTCATGTTCCCACTGCTAATCCAGAATTACGACATTTTTTGAAGACAACTAGCAACTTCACTCATCAGGCACCGTACTTATACTAAACAAGTAATGTCTTCAACTGGGAATAATTTACATGTACTCAAGACAAAGCCTAAATTACTTTTGATTCACATTAGGAGCCTTCCCCTATTGCTACGCAACAATAGTAAAAAAGAACTGCACACAGTTTACATGCCAGGCATGTAAGCGGTGCAACAAAAAGGGCAGGAAGGAGACAGAAATCCCAAATTTTAATTACGAAAGAGGGTTGATACTAGAGTATAATTCTATTGTAAACTGTATTCTTAAAAAATTGTAAGATTTACCTGTTGAACAAGGCATCTGGAAATTGGGATCATTGCTATCCAAAACAGGCAAACAGAACTGGGCACTTGCAGATCCTAGCATAGGATCCTTATCGCTGAGCATGTTCTTCAGCGAATCCTCTAAGACATTTTGACTTGCACTAAAATCCTCACAGACTTCATTCTCCAGGTTGGATCCTAGAAATAGGGCATCATCTAAGTGTTCAGTAGGAATTAAATGGTTAAATGTATCAACTATATCCATGAAGACTCCTGTGTGTCTTTCAGCCCTATAGAAAGACAAGAAAAATACCATAAGAAAATAAGCTACAAATTGTAAAACACCTAAGAATCCAGCAAATTGTTTTGGCTGTTGTGTTTTATAAAGAACGCTTAAGGTATTTTAGAACTGTAACAACAAAAAAAAAGTTTATGGCTTAGTATGGCCCACTGTATATCTAAAAATCAATTCTCTGATCAATTTTAACAGAAAGCCCATGCTAAGTTTATATAAGTCTCGCTATCACTATCAGACTGCTGCCACGCCTACAGAGTATGTATAACAAGGGTAACTAAAACACCTCCTTCCTAAAATTTATTTAAACCTTAACCAACCCAAGGGGGTGGGACACCAGAGGAAGGTGGAAATCGAGATCAAGCAAAACTGGTTAGCAGCACTGTGAGCACACATCTTTCTGCACCTTTAAATCTAAAAACATGAGGTCAGCTTCCACCAACACCCACCGAGCTGAGAAAGCTCAGGAGGCCTGCCATACTAAGCCCAAATTTGAAAAGGTCTATATTTCTGTTCAGAGATGAACTACCAAGTACTTCATAGCAAGTAACAATTTTTAAGCAGCGAGGCCTTATCTCGTATTTTTCACCTATTCATTCAATAAAATTACAGAAACTGTATATGAAAACCTGACCTCAATCAAATATATGAGAATTCTGAGCTGGCTTCAAAAGGGTCAGGAGCCTTTCAGAACCTCCAATTTTGAAGACATTCAAAACTGTAGTCAAAGATGACATCTACATTTTATAAGAAGGGATTCCCTGTTTGCTAGACAACTTCTTCGCAACAGAGCAGAAACGCAACTAGTGCAGCACAGATTCAACTAATAGAATGTATAACTACACAACAGAATTGGGAAAAAAAAAAGTCAGCAAAATGTTTCTTCAGAAGTTTAGCATAAGCATATATTTAAGAGTGGAGAGACAGGATTATAAGAAATATGGTCATGGAGGCAAGGAAGATGGAATAGAGCCTTAGCGCCTATCTTAATTTGCCATGTAGGAAAGTCTAGGAGACCAGTTTTGGCACAAAGCTGTTCAAGCTTTTGGAAACAGAAAAAGGACATACATTCTCTCCCGCTCCTTCCTTCATCATCCTCCTCCCATACACTGACAGGATTTATATTTTTGGAATGAACACATTCAAGAAAAAGGAGAAGTGAAATTTAGAGTTTGTAGTGCTTCAATTATTTTCTAGATCCTTATTCCAGCACCTATTCATGCTCACTAGAACAGTAAATACGCTTCCTTATATACACTCATGGGACACTCATGTTTTAGTGATCAACAGGGAAAGCCCTAGACATACATGAGCTCTGCTACAATTTCAACTATATTTATGCAATTTATTTCACAAACTTACAAAAATTATGGATGATCATGAAAAATGTTTCATTTTGGGTTTTGTTTGGTGGGTTTTTTTTTTTTTTAACATGACAGTCTTTCTTCCTTCTCCCTTAGGGCAGCTCAGAAGAAAACAATGGTCAGGTATGGTACTAAACCTTTGCAGAGCATGGTGTATTTACAGTACCTACACTTTAACCATGACAAAACAGTCTAATACACAATGTCCTACTGACCAAACAGCCAGCAAGAAGAAAAGTCAGGCCAAATCAGGTACATTTAGTAAGTAGGTAACAGTCTTACAGCAGCATGTTATAATTTGAAAGCTCTCTACTCCAAAAAACAGACTATTTTTATCAAGCAATATAGTGCATCAGCATACACACCATGCCAACCAGCACCTACAGCAGTCTACATTCTTTTCACATTAGTCAAAATAATTTACAATTTGGCAACAAATAAAGCAGCAAACTAACGGAGGAAGTGCTATGATGCACTGTATAATCTGTTTTTATTATGCCATGCCGTTACAACAATCTGATACTATACAGGATAAACTACAAGAGCTACAGGGGCTCAAAGTAAGGAAATAATTATATATGCCCCAATCCTGTACTTTAAAACACCATCCTGTAATGACAGGGTCTTTTTTTATACAAGCATCACACGAGCGCAAGAGTAACAGACACAGTATAAACCAATGGTGAACGCTGACACTAGCATGGGCCAATGACACTGCAACAGAATACCCGTGAAGTACTTTAACAAATCTTTTGTACCCAGTATTAATTATAAAAGAGTGGCTTTTATATAATTGTTACTGAAACATTGCTCTTACCAAAGCAGTGCTGATCACTCCATGAAGAGCAGTATTAAATAGTAAATCTCAAGCAGTGCTAGCCCTTGCCACAAAACATGCTGCTGACAGAAACTAACCACTGTCCATCTTCAGCACTTTGATAAAAAAAGAATACCTACAGTTTTGCAAGACTACCACAAGGCCATTCAGAACACTGAAAGCACTGCAAAATAACTATCAAAGCAACTATGCATGCAATTGCCACAGCCACCTTCAATGACACCTAACCATCTACTAGAGAAAATTCAAGAGGGATTTTACCGAAAGAAGTGTATTCTGGAGCATGAGTATGATCAAGTATACATTCCATACAAGATTTGAACCAAAAAGGCACTATAAGGATATAAACAAAGTGGTTTTGCATAGAAATTCTACCACAAGATCTAAAATTAAAGAATTTATATTCTTTGATTTTTAGAACAGTTAGAAAGGTTAAATTCTGCTTTACCTGGTTAAAGAAAATACACAAAGAATTGAACAGTAACTTACACAGAACCAAGTTTAGAAAAGCATTTCTAGCTTTACTAAATTAACTACCACATGAAGTGTAGAATCTGCAGGGACCGACAATGAAAGATACACTTCTTGCTAGACAGCCTGTTGCTAGAAACAGTTTCTACCAAAAAAAGTTCTTCCCTTACACAATGCCTAAAGTGCATGAATTCTGAATGGTTTATTTTTCATTTGAAACACTGAACACCAGGAAAAACAGCCAGAGGTATAGGTAAAAACACAGTTAAGTTTTTCATAGTCACTTATTTCCAAAGATAACTCTAACCACTTGGAGTAGGAATGTATTGTTACCCTGTAACACAGCTCTGTCCGCCCCTTGAACCCTAAAGGCCCGTGGCTTGGCATCACTCACAGAAAAATTGCACGTGCCAAGTGTACTCCCATCGTGCAATAATTCAGAAGTGTTTTCCCACTGGGTAGTTAATCAGAAGCAACAGCATATGAAAAGGCTCATGTATGGAGAACCAGTGAGGAGCGTTTATGAATCAGGCAAAGGAGCAAATGACAGAGGAGGAAGTCCCAGCCATGATCAGTATGGACAGTGGTGAAACTTCTCCCACCCGCTGGCTCCTGGAGCAGCAAGGCACATGCTGAGACTGCTACAGCACAGAGCACAGCAGGATACGAGTGTGGGTGCAATGAGATCTGACCATCAAGAAAAGCTAAAGGTATAGCGAGCATTCTCTGCAATTCCTTAAATACAGTCCACCTCTTACACTTGTAACACTGACTTGTTTCAATCAGCCCCCCACTGCAACAATAGGTACCCACAGAAATAACGCACCATCTTTCATTATTAAGCAATCTGTCATTAAAGAGAACCCTGTTACAGAAAAAAAGCATGTCAGTGAAACATGCCTTTCAGAATGTCTCCCACATGTTTACCGTAAAACCTCTGCATGCTCCCTGCATGATTTTCTTTTTCAGCCTGAGTCTTCCAGCTTGTAAAATGCATTTCTTCAGTTGTTGAATTAAAGTTAGGTATTTCATAATATTGCCTCCAATCCTAACAAATACTGGTACGAAATAAAGAAGCTGTAGAATTTTTCATCACATCTCTAGCAGCTCTATATGACCTTCCAAAATTAAAAGATAGTCAGAATGATCACTCACTAAGGAAAGAAATTGAGATCTCGAACAAGCATATCCTCTTAAACTCATCTTAGAGAGAAAAGAAGACTAACACCTGGACAAGAGATACTGGACATCTTAAGGTTTCTCACTGTTCAGTTTATTTGTGAAAGAGGCAAAAAATTACTTCAGTTCCTGTTGTATTACTGTCACACCAGAATAGAACAAAACAGTTTAGTGGAGATATTAAAATGCATCAGCATGTCTCTACCATCTTATCTAAAATCCACCTCAAGCAGAAGTGATCAAAAATTGTATGTATCACTAGAAATCCTGAGTGCTTCTCAGCTGATGTACAGGCCAAGCATACTCCATCTTTCGACTCTGTTCTAAATTAAGTCTCCATTAAACACCAGATATGTGCAAGTGTTCAATGTTCCAACCATGTATGTCGATTTCCATTAAATGTATTTGTCTTGATATTTCATTATTTTTCTTTACTTATGTTTTATTGGATTTTAATGATATTCCTACACCATTTATTCTACTAAGCAAAACCTGGTTCCACACTTAAATAATATTCAGTATAAATATTTTCTCTCCTCCCCTCTCTGCCCAGGGGGTGTCTTTCATATATCAGTTCACATTTTAATCTTGCCTTTCATTTATTAACTTTTATTTTAAACTTAAGAATGTAAACCAGAACCTGTATTTTTAATGATTGTCAATTTAAAAAGAAATCTGGTTTATGAAAGTCCTCAGAAGCTGGACTTCAGAAAAATAAAATATTACTACAAAGAAATGTAAATAAAAAAAGCTCACACTGCTTATTTAGGATACTCAAAATCCTAGATGAAGATTTTATCTACTTTACTGACCTACCTGGATAACTGAGTCTGAACCTGCTGAAGACAGCACAGTAACATTACAATTCCTTCCATTTTACATATGTACTTTTTGAATAGTGTCTGTTGCTTCCAATTCACTGAATCTGGCTAGTGCTTTTAAAAGCATTTGTAAACCTAGCAATTGACTGGACTAAGGTTGCAAACACTGCAACTCAAAATATAAGACTTAGTCTGTTGTCCTGTAAACAACCTCCTCCAGTTTATGCAGGCCAAATGCCTGAGAGCAAGGACTACTCATAACAGTAACCCGAATCCATTAAAAATACCACTGTATTATATTTACTTCTTCAAGTAGCAGTAATAAACACTGGTCAGAAAAGCATACCAAAGGAACAGAGCTATTTGGATGAATAGCACTTCAGATGTCAAAGCAAATGGGAAAAGCTGACTCCGCACTATCACAGCAGAAATGAGCAGTAAGTAACAGTAAGTGACAAAAACTTTTCAGCAAGAAAAGGAAATTGCACCTTAATTGACACGAAATTAGCTAACAACACAAGCACTTAAACATTCCTCACCTGATTCTTTTGCTAATTACTGTGCCTAAAAAGAGCATTCAAGGTATCCAATGCCTGCTTGTGTTCACTGGAGCTGTGATGTCAGACCACCCCAGGTGCTCAATGATGCCTTGACACTTACAATCCACCTACTAATCAGTGTCACTTCAAAGTGTGGACACTGACATAGGCAAGCTTTACTATCATCCTCCCCCTAACTGTATACAAAACCTTCAAGTTTAAGGTCACAAGCACCTCACTGAAAATTAATTCTAAATTGCCAGGGTCCATGTTTTAAGAACTAGAAGCTGCATTCATGCTATGGACATGACAGTACCAAAAGCCAGAACCGAGACCCAGGTTTTGCCCAACTGAGCTCGTAGTCTAAACACATCATGGGATAAAACCAGGAAATCAATACCAGACAGTGCATCAGTGGCAGAATCGGTAAGAAAACCTCTACTTTACAACTCTCACGCCAATGCACTTCCTACTCTGGTTCGCATTGGCTCAAATCCCACCTAGGGCAGTCTTCTAGAATTAAATTAACTGACAAAACATTTTGATGGGACACGCAATTTGATTTATGAGCGTACGAATAGCAATATGGCCACAAAAATGTGTTCAGAACTGTTGAAGAAAATTTCTGTGTCCTTGGATGGAATATGGTTTGCTAAGCTTTGTACTTTAACCATAATCAAATTTGATCTTTCTTGTTCAGCCATCTCCCATCAAACAGGACACTGTCAAAGACCTGCCTAACAGCAACACGTACTCAACATGGTTGTTGCAAACATCAATATTTCTGTGAAGGAGGCCCAGCTACCCTGACAAAGTTGTACACCAGAAACATCAACCTGCAAGTATCCACATGCCACCTGTTCCCTTATCTGAATCCCCTATTTATTATTTTAAACCCTTATTTAATATAAAAGGTCTAGCTTTTAGCAGCACCAAAACCAAAGCCCTGCCACAGATTAAACAATAAATGTAAATCTGAGTATTTTATCTATTCTTAACCAGCTCTTCTATACTATTTTTGTGTTCCACTCACCCTAAAGTCTTCAGACACCAACTGACCCAAATCTTAACACCCTGCTACTGAAAACTCCATAGTCTGACACCAATAAAAACCACATCCCAAAAACCTACCTATAATCCGAAGGTATATGCTGCTCTCCTTACTGGCAGAACAGATCCCTTACTACTTCCTAACACAGTATTTGAAAGAAGAGTAGACAGTTAATGATATTTTCTTTATTAAAACTTCACTATCCAAAAGAATTACATTCACCAGCCTGAACTGTATCTCATTTCAGTAAACAGAAGAAGGAAATTTCAAACAAAGGATTTAATTAGAAGACAAAGAAATACAGACAAAAATAGTCAGCTTTTCTTAATCAGACAAGATCAAATTATTGTATCACTGAAAATCAACAGCTCGCTGTCAAAGAGTAACCTTTCCCCAGGAAAAAAAAAAAAAAAATTCCTCACCACTTTAAAGCTAGAAGAGCCACAAAGTGCTGCACTGGAAGTTGTGTTCTGTCATAAAAATGTCTTTACATTGTGAAATCTTTCAAATGTACCTTGGAAAGTAGACTGTTTCCCTTTGCTGAACTGTCCCATCAATTAGTATTCTTGAATCCCACAAAAATTAAGATTAATCAAAGATTATACATAATTTTATTCATCTCTCCATCACTGTATGTACCTCTAGAATTTGTAAACACTACCAACAGACATTTCCTTCAAAAGATAAACACAACAACAGATTATTTTTCCATCACTCCTCTATGCTTTTCAACTCTTTTCCACCCTCAAAATCCTCAACTATTGTTTCAAGTATTTTCAGCTTGAATACAGTATAAATATTAATCTGTGTAACAGGTTACACTGACGATTTGTCAATCACCACAGATCAAATAACTGCATTTGTAATGCTTTTTGAATTTGTCAGTGTCTCCCCGATAATGGTTTGAGATTTTTTCAGAAATAGTTAGAAAAAAAAGTTTCTGATATAATATGATAAACCAATGAAAATTTATTATTTCTTACAAATAATTTAAGACTTGAACTTAATAATATTTGTTGATAAGGGAAAACTGAATTTTAAAAATACAAATTCATTAAAATAACAGCTAAAAAGCTTTTCACACAGCATACATCATCTCAGCTCTTTGCACAATATGAGTAGTTCTTACTTCATGAGGTAGAACTAAAAAAACCAAGTAAAAAGAGGAGGTCACAGAAGTAGGGCAAATAATTACAAACTTTTTTCAGAGTTTTTGCTTTTGTCAAAACACCTTACCACTGTGCTGAATTACTTCAGTTAACTATACTGAATTAGATCTAGCCAACATGGTTTGTAGTTCAGTGCCCTTTCAGCTGCTTGAAATTCATGAGGGAATGCACATAAAAACTGAATGACTGAGTAACAGGCAATGACGAATGAAAAAGCCTAGGTGTTCAGAACTCCATACTTTTATATACTATCTTTAAAGCTAACTACAGAAATTAAAAGCATAAGCTACTTGGTAAACCACAAAGAAAACTGAGTAGCAGCTTCACTGCAGGCTACACACTACGTGTGAATACCATTCAAAGTTAAATTATTCCAAGAAACATAAAATTCAGGTTTTCAAGATCTCCCTTACAGTGTGTCACGAACTTTAACAGATTAATTTATTAAGCAAAACAAACCATGAATTAATGGTGTTAAAAAGATGCCATATGTTTACCATCCTTACATTTAATCCTACAGTATTTCCACTGTTTAGCAACATTATCATCCATTTTTATAAAGGTCAATTTACAGAAATCACATAATGGATTAACAGCCTCCTAACACCACAACTACAGTTTGTATGGTACAGCTGCTGTCATCATGTTCCTGTCTTCCCCACTTTTATGCTTCATTCTGCAGGATGTTTCTATTCACTCAACCTACTCTGCAGAGCGCTCTTCTTTCAAGGCCTCACCTCATGGCTACAACAGGTCCCCACAGCACAGACCCTGTGGAAAGCACACGTGCAATCACATGAACAGTGGCTCTTCTAAAGCCCTACAGAACTTAATTATCTGCATTTCAGTAGGAAGCAAGAAGCATGGCCACACTGCCTCAGAAAGAGCATCTATCTCATCCAAGACCAGGATCTGGAAATATCACCTGGCCACTGAACTCCTCTGGTACCACCAATGACCACATCTGCTCCCACGCTTCCTACAGCGGTTATTATACACAAGAGTTAAACACGGGAATTGTTGACGATGCTAAGTTTGAGAGACAGGAGGAGGAGCCCGGAACAGGTCAGACCAATAGCAGGAAGAACAGCAGCGTCTAAATTAGTGTTTGTTCCTCAGGCTTGTGTGGGGCAAGAAGGCATCAGCGGCTCAAGCAGTAGGAAGGGACAAGCACTGATAACAAGGGGCAGGACCCAGCAAACGCGGGGCAGGGAAGGCGGTGCCGGAAAGCCAGCAGCAGCATGGCTCCGGGCAGGGAGCCTGCGGCAGGGTTCCGCAAGGGCTCCGTGGCGGGAGGGGACGGGAAAGGCCACCGCAGGCACCGAGGCGAAGGCCAGAGCGCCATGTCGGGTGGCAGGGCGAGAAACTCGGGCCACGGCCGGCCCAGGGCCGGCGGGGCGCAGCCTCCACAAGGTCAGCGCCGGCGTCACGGGGCCGCTCCCGGCAGGCGCGGGGCGGCCGGGGAGCGTGGCCCGGGCCCACCGCCAGGCCGCGGGCCGCCTCCACGCCCAGCCCGTACCGGAGGCGCGCGGCGGAAGCAGGCCGCGTCCCACTCGGGCTGGGCCCCGCGGCCAGGCCAAGCCAAACCAGACCAGGCCAGGCCAAGCCTCTGCTCCGCCGCCGCAGGCCCAGCCCGGCCTGGCCACCCGCCGCGCCCCAGCGAAGACAGGATGTGGCCACACAGCTGCCCCCCTTGCCCCCCCCACCTTTACGTGCCGTGGCCCGGCGACGGTAACTCACCCTGCTCCGCCGCCCAGCGCTGCCCCGCAGCCGCGGAGGAAGGACGCGGCGACCACGCCAAAGGGAGAGAAGGCGGCGCGCGCAGCCCCGCGGCCTGTGGGAACGGGGCGCGTGGGGGGGGGGGGGGGGTGCGCCCGCGAGCTCCCCGGCCCCCGGCCCAGCTGATCCCGCTCGGCACGGCCTAACGCGACTCGGCTCGGCTCACGGTGCCGGCCGCGTGCCCGCTGCCCCGTAGGCGCGCCCCCGCGGCGTCAGGCGAGCCGATCCGCGCCGGGCCCGGCCGCTCACGTGACGGCGCTGTTTACGGGGGGGGGTTGGGGGAAGGCGGGCGCGCCGCTGCGCAGGCGCTGGACCGGGCCGAACCGAGCCGGACCGTGCGGTGGCGGGAGCGTGTCCTGAGCGTTGTGGGTGACGGGGGCGGGTGCCGTGCGTGTCGTGCCGCGTGCGGCCTCTTCCTTGGGAGACCTGCCGCCCCGTGGCGTAACTGCGCGCACGGCTCTCTGCCGCGCCAGGCCCCGCGAAGGCCCTGTCACCGGAGCCGGCCTCCCTGGCTCGCTCGTGGCCGGGTCCCGAGCACCCTCGCGGGGGTTGGGGGCCGAAGCAGCGAGAAGCGCTTGATGGAGGCCCGGCGGTGGCAGCTGCGCGGGCCGGGCCGGGTGTCTCCTGACAGGCTTTGGGCTGCGGGTCGGGGGCGGGTGGCGGGTTTTCCTCTCAATGTCGTGGCACAGGGGACGGCAGGGCGCAGGCTGAGGATGGCTCCGGCGGGTGCGTGTGTAGTTCCGCGGGCTGCCACTCTGCTCGGTGCAGGCCGTGTTACACAACCTGCCTGTTGATGCTTGGCGTGCGCTGAAGCCTTGGGCAGATTCCTTCAACTCGCCGTCTGCAGGGTTCAGCAGGAACAGTCTCCAAAGCCTGTGAGGCCTGGGGAGACACGTCTCAGGCGGCCTCAGCACGCACGTTTCTTCTCCTTGGCCTTTTTCTGGTAACAGTTTCTCCATGTGAGCCGCAGGTACCCGTGACACATATCTATACAAATCTCCACACAGGGGCTTGTATGGCATGAGTTTATCAGGTCATCAGAACCTGCAGTAATCTAGTCTCTACATAATGTTATCTAAGAAAAGGACTCTCTAGTTTGCATTCTAGCATTAGCTAATTGCAATGTATGTTACTTTTCTCCCAGCCCGATGTATTAAGCACGGTACTGGAGGGTTTATTGCATATACCAATTTTCAAATTGAATACACCCCTGAAAGACAAACAGATTGTGGACATCTAACAAATCTTCTGAGTGACTCTATATTAACACTGCCTTTACATATTCCTCATATTCTGTAATGAAGTGCAAACATAACGTCAGGACAAAAAGAATAAGGTGAGGAAGTTAAAATGGATTGGTTTTGGTTCTTTTCTCAATTTTGTGTGTTTGAGAGGCATCTTCTGTAGGGCATCCTGTGGTGCTATAAAGGCTGAAATACTTTAAATGTTTCTCTTGCTACCAGCAGAGTAAGATAAACCAAAGGCATGGTAAGCTAGTGACATTTTCAACCATGGCATAGGGTAGTTGCAGTAAGACGGTAACACTTCTGTAGCAGAGCACAGTTTTTAACTCACTAGAACTTTTTTTCTCTTTCTCCTTCTTAAATCACCTTTATGCAAATCACTACAAGTGGTGTTTTTTTCTAATTTTCTTCCTGTGCTTTTGCAGTTTCATAAATTCTGTCTCCAAAACAAACATCTTTTAAAATACTGCCTTCTTACGATGGCACAGAACTAAGCTACTGAACTGATTGCACTAATTTCTTCAAAGTCTTTTTAGGCATAGTCTTTCAACTAGGTGCTAAACCTCTGATGTATTCTCGAGATTATACTAAGAAATTAGATTACTGTCTGAAGTGAAATCAGTTAAACACATTTGCATCACACAAATTTTCCAGCATTCAACCCTTTTGATCTCATTACTTTTGACACAAGCATCAGACAGCACTGCTAGTAATCTGATCATTGTTCATTGCCCTATTCAGTTCTTTCTTTACACTTTCAAAAGTCACATAACTCTTGTGACCTACTTTCGTCATGACCCACGATGTGCAAGCCCCTTTATACTTGCAATTGCTCACATGTATAGTGAACTTGCCCACCTGTAGCACCTATGTTGTGGATTTACTTTAAAAAAAAAAGAATCGTCAAACCCAGCACAAAGGATATTGTAATAGTTATTACAGAGATCTCTGTATACAATGACAGATCAGCTAAACACAACTGCACCATCTGTTATCTTTCCTAGCAATGTTTTTATCATGTCGTCCCTTTACACATGAGCTACTTGGTAATAGCCCAGATCTTACAAGTTGTTTCCATTGGAAAGCAACCTATTTATTTTCAGGAATCAGTCTAGTAGTGTCCTGAACACAAGAGAAAGCAGCAACAGCAGAAGGCAGTTATAGTTCCAAGTCTCTATTCAGCCACAATTCTTTCCAAGAGGTTCCTGAATTATTTTCCTTACAGCCTGCCTCTGCCTTTCCCTGTTTTTCTTTCAAAATTATATTTTTGAAAACCTGCTATACATATAGTCAGATATCTTACTGGTCTTAAACATGGGGCTCTTTCGAGTGTTAATTACTAGTTCTCCAGTTGTGAAAATGTAGAAAAGATTTGGATTGCTCCATATGCTTAACTAGGTAAGTTACTGGGTATGGTAGCAGGCTAACAGGTTTTCTTCCACGCTGCAGGGTAGTATTTGCCACTGTCAAAAGATGAGATATGTTACACCTGTAGGCCAATAATTATTCAAGCGAAGTTTCACAGGAACATCTTTTTTTGGCTGGATATGTCTATTTGAATTTTCTCGCGATCCTGGATTTAAATGATTTTAAACCCCAAGTGCTGCATTTATTTTGTAAATTATGTAACTTCTTAGAATGTCTTGCAAAGCCAAATTACATGCTATTTACCTGCTGAATTTACAACACTGAACAAGCTTATTTTTTCCTGCTGTCTGTTTTCTGAAAGGTCATAAATATTACATTTGCACCTCTTAATAATTAGATAACTGCCTTTCATACCACATTTGCCTTGATTTTTCCCAGGGTGAACAGCAGACTGCCTGTTCACAATATGCAGGATTTGCCAATATCGATTATTCAGGAAGCTCCACAGTAAGCTCATTTAAAGGCTATTGGATGTTAATTATTGTGAACTAGTATCCTTAGCAAAATATGAAACTGTTAGTTCTTCAGATGTTTTCTATTTATTGTTTAAATAAGAATTGTTTGACTTCTTCAAATGTAGGATAATAACAGCCAATAATCTAAAGTTTTCTAGTCTCATAGTGAAAATGCACATATTTTTATTAAGAATATCTGATTTTTACACTATTTTTCCTTTCATTGCCCACATTTCCTTGCTTTTGTTAGTACAGGAACATAACATATTCCACTCTACCCACTTTCCACCAAGTTTAAGAGAAGACTGTTCTCTTTCCCCACATAAAGACTTGTTAGTGGGTGCCAGTCCTTGGATCAAACAGCAGTTGTATGTCATGCTCTAGAAGGCAGCAGAAAACCATTCAGTTCCCCAGGTGAAAGGGACTGTGGCTTTTAAAATTTACAATACAGCTCAGTGAACTGACAGCAAGGTTCTGAAAACAAAGAATGTTTAGCCATTGGGTGTATGACTAAGGGTGGATTTTAGTAGATGGATGAAACATACAGAAGCTACGAGATATTTATTAAGAATTTTCCAACGGAATACACAGATACAAGACTGAAAGAAGACATTTAATCCTAGAAGACCAGTCGGAGTTGCAATTATTTGAAGAGATTTGTGTAAAACAGGAAAAAAAACTCCAACTTGAACAAAGTTTTGGAATGCTAGAGGAAAACAATGATAGCTAGCACAAAACAGGCCTTTGAGACTTATCTCCCAAACTAGTTAGGGCCGTTGCCTATGGAACTGCTGCTAGAGTTACTAATCCTCTTAATACCTGAGACTTCACTCCAGTACTGTTTACCTTAATGTTTATGTTCTATGGAGACAATCACACGGTAGTAAGTGATAGTAAGAAATTATTTTATTTTTAATAAATGCTCAGTTGATAATTAATCGGGGCTTTTTTCCTGTGTTTTTGTAAGGAGATGAGAGACCAGATGAATTATTATTTTATGAAAATGTTATTCATTTAAGTTATTTTATATATATTCCTATGTCTTTATTCATACACGATGTAGTGTGTACATGATATATTGTGTACATGATATATCTTGCATCAAAAATCTGTAAAAGTTTTCTGTAAGGCTAGTGCCTGACTTGTGAGATTTCCTCTCTGCTTTTCCAGTAAGGTCGAGCACTGTATTTCCTTCGCACGCATGTTCTCCATTCATCTCTACACTCTATGCCAGTTCAATAACCAGTTCTCTTAAGCATTTTTCCTGCCAACAATTGTGATACTGCATCAAATAGCAGGGGTGCGGGCATGGTGCTAGAAATAGAGACTGGCAGTATGCCTTTCTGCTGGGATTGCTGGAGTGTGGGGCTGTTCCGTTGAAGATTGGAGCACAGAACCAAGAGACCCTAAAGTGATTACCGTACAGAAATAAGCAAATTGTTTCTTAATCACATGATTCTAAATAAAGAAGTAAATAAAGACAAAGGAAAATGCAATAAAATCGTTTATGAATTAAGGATATAGGATACATCATTCTAGAAAGCAAAATCAAATGAAAGAACTTAGAAGATGCAAAGTTTGAATTTGATATTGCTAAAAGTCCTCCAGGCTGTTGGAAAAGAAATTTTATTAAGCACACATGCTTTAATTTGAACTCATCTGTTTTGGGCAGATGTAACAAGGACTGTGCCTGCCATTCTCATCTTCCTCAGTCAGCATAGTTCTGTATCATATTTCAGGCTTTATCTAATACTATTAAATAATTGTATCTGCATATATTTTTATATACTATATATAGGCTTACATATTATGTATTCTATACTTACATACACATATACAAAAAAGTGCAGTTCCCAAATCAATTGTTAAGAAATTCCACTCAACCTCTGTCCCGCCTTCCTTTATTATCTGTAATTGTCTCCCGCTTTTTCTACCTTAAAACTGTTCTGCTAAATCTCCTTCTCCAGCGTAACTAATAATTTCTCATGCGGCATAATGACCCCTGTAAATCCATTCTGCATTTTATTCCACCTTTGTTTTTCCCCTCAGTATTTGTAATTATTATCAGATGCCCAAAGTTGCCCTACCCGTTTTTCCCCCCAGTTTTACGTACTGCTCAGCTCTGCATTAAATCCGTTCATAGCCTCTGTGTCCTGCCTACAGAGACGGTCCTCTTTTGCCAGCACTCCTCAGGGAGAGGTTGGGTATGTAGGGAGACAACTGTAATTGCATGGTTCAATCCCAGCCTTAGCTGCAATAGGTTCAAAAAGCTGTGCTCCCGAGTGCCTGCCTCTCTTGCCTCTGAACTTGAAATGTGATGAATCAGTTCTTTCTGAATGGGAGGTTGACATTTTCCAGTCTCTCCAACCAGAAATTATAAAGCTCTTTGGAATTGCTTCCATGTGAAGTATTCTTATTCTACACCCTCATTTCCATAAACTTTGTAGCCTCTGTCTCTTGTTCAAAACTGAGGCACAGTAGAGAAAGATGGTATTTAGAAACAATTGAGCCACCTGGACCAGATGGGATTCATGCAAGTGTACTGTTGAAGCTCGCTGAAGTAGTTGTGAGGCTGCTCTCATCTTCAAAAGGTCGTGATGACTGGGGAGGTTTCTGATGACTGGAGGGAGGAAAACTTCATGCACATCTTCAAGAAAGGCAATCCAAGAAAATACATACCCATCAGCCTCACTTCCTTTCCCAGGAAGGTTATGGAGCAAATCTTCCTGGAAGCCATTTCTAAGTACCTGAGAAAGAAGGTATTGTGTACAAGCCAACTTGGATTTACCAAGGTCAAGCTATGCCTGACCAATCTGATAGCACAGAAGAGATGATTGCTTCAGTGGAGGGAGGGAGAGCAACAGATGTCATTTATGTTGTTAGGTCCTGCATCTGGGATGTAACAGCCCATGCACCGGTACAGGCTGGGGGACAACTGGCAAGAAAGCAGCTTTGGGGAAAAGGACCTGGTGGACAGGTCCTTGCATAGGAAGATTGCATCAGAAAGAGAGCAGGCAGCAGGTAAAGGGCAGTGATTATAAACCACATCTGGAGTACTGTGTTCAGGTTTAAGCTCCCCAGTACAAGAAAGATGATGACAAACTGGAGTGAACCCCACTGAAGGGTCACCAAGGTGATTAGAGGCTTGGACCATGTAGCATACTGAGAGATCTGGGTTTCTTCATCCTTAAGATGAGGCTGAGGATGGAATTTTACTGCTGTCTCAGCTACCTAACAGGAGGATGTAGAGAGGAAGAGACAGACTCCCTTGGAGGTCACAGTGAAGAACTGGAAGAAACGGGCAAATTGCATCCAGGAAAATTCTGGCCAAGGGAAGAGTACTCACTGAGAAGGAAGTCAAACCATAGAACAGGTATCTGTAAGATCCAAGTTGTCTCCATCCTTGGAAATATTCAAAACTTGACTAGACAGGCTCCTGAGTAACCAGATCTAATTGTGAAGTTAGCCCTGCTTTGAGCATGGAGTTGGACTGGATGACCTCCTAATGTTTTTCCCAATCTAAATTGCTCTGTGTCTCTCAATGGGACAATTAGTGAGTTCCTTCAAAAACATCCTACTGATTCAACCCAAGAATATGTGATAATTCTAATTAGTTTCCTGGACTTGCCTCAGAATCTCCCAATTTTCTCTTTTTTTATAGCTTGCTATTTGAAAGAACTTACTGACACCCAATGTTAAAGTAGCATAAATACTTGGTGGGACTGGAATAAAATTGAGACAGGAATGTAAAGACCAAGTGCAATTGCACTTCTTAATTTTTCTTAGTTTTTCCGGTGAAGAAAACTAGGTACAAATTAAGGAAGTCCAGAGGGAATTTTGAGCCCAAATAGACAAGTGGAATAGAAATTACCAAGAATTTCTGTGCAGAGAGAATAGGAACATAGAATCATAGAATCATAGAATGGTTTGGGTTGGAAGGGACCATTAAAGATCATCTAGTTCCAACCCCCCTGCCATGGGCAGGGACACCCTCCACTAGACCAGGTTGCTCAAAGCCTCATCCAGCCTGGCCTTGAAGACAGCCAGGGATGGGGCACCCACAGCTTCTCTGGGCAACCTGTTCCACTGCCTCACCACCCTCTCTGTGAAGAACTTCTTCCTGATATCTAATCTAAATCTCCCTGCTTTCAGTTTAACCCCATTACCCCTTGTTCTGTCACTACAGGCTTTTATATAAAGTGTCCCCCCCAGCTTCCTTGTAGGCTCCTTCAGGTACTGGAAGGCTGCAATAGGGTCTCCCCGGAGCCTTCTCTTCTCCAGGCTGAACAAGCCCAATTCTCTCAGCCTGTCCCCACAGCAGAGGGGGTCCAGCCCTCTGATCATCTTCGTGGCCTCCTCTGGACTCGCTCCAACCGGTCGATATCCTTCTTATGTTGAAGGCCCCAGCACTGGATGCAGCACTCCAGGTAGGGTCTCATGAGAGCAGAGTAGAGGGGGAGAATCCCCTCCCTCGACCCGCTGGCCACGCTTCTGATACAGCCCAGGATACGGTTGGCTTTCTGGGCTGCCAGCGCACACTGCCGGCTCATGTTCAGCTTCTCATCCACATAATAAGGAAGTCACGAACTTGAGAGGTCAAGACTCTCAAGTTATGAAAGAAGCCTTGCACAGCAAAGAGCTAAGTGAGATCAGACATCTGAGTGAAGTCTGAGAATAGAAGTAAAAAAGGTCAAGTCAGGTTTGTGATTAAACACAAATATAGGGAAGTTTGCCTGCTCTCCATCAGGACAGCCTCCTTAACAACAGGAAGTGATTGAATATTATAAAATTATCTGACTGATTACATTAAAAAGGGAAACAGCCACCAAGTGTTTACCTAGAAAACCAGCCTGCCTTTTAGTCAAATTAATCCTGACTGGATAAAGACATAGTGCAAAGATACTCTGTAGGGAGACTTGAGGCAGCATACCTGAGAGCATCATGGCTACACACCTTCTGACAGATACCCATCCTCCATAGTGTCCTACAAGGAACTGCCTGTTGGAAGGATGGGAGAAGTGAGAACCCGGCCGTACCAAACAGTGGAGAGGAGAGTAAGGTAGCCTGTCCCTGGGGTAGGGTGTGTGTGCTAATGCAGATAACCTTGTATATCAAGCTCAAAGGTAAGAATTGCACTTGAATTCAAAGTGGTTGTAGAGTTGCATTGAAATGTTAAAGGTAAGTTCAGCAGTCCCTATGCTGTGACACAGAGATTCACCGGGGAATCGAAGAAGGCAAACTCAGTGGCATGTAGCTTCTTATTAGTACCAGCCAATGAAGCACACATCGCATGACAACACTGAAGCAGCACTGCCCAGTTCAGTATGGTCACTATGGTCCTGTAGACTGGGAAGAAGAGTTTCTTGTCGTCAATTATTTCCCCTCCAAAGCCCAACTGTAATTCAAGCTCTATCTTCTTCAGAACAATGATCTGTGAACCTCACTGACAAAGTATTGCCACGTGCAAATTTTTGGGAAGGATAAGGACCTGCTATTGCTGTTAGTCCATCAATAAAGTGGAATTAAGGCTCCAGCCCACTAGAAAATACCCTTTCCATTTACTTATTTAGGTTTTCTTACGCTGACGCAGGTTCCATGTCGTGTTGATAGACTAGGTATCTTCTACTATTTGAGTATTTCTAAGTTGAGCATTCCCATGTATCTACACACTGTAGTATCTGGTTTTCCTCAGCTACGCTTTGAAAGAGCTCTCATTTAAATCAGAAATTGAAGAAGGCAACTTGATCTTCTGGCACTGTCCTTATCGTTTCTTGTCAGACCACTATTTAACCACAATTACCTCACAAAGATGTTTTCCACTGATAAGTAACGTGTTGTTATTGAGATAATCAACTATCAATGAATTGAGGACAGAGGGCATTGAAACAATATCAAAATTAGCAGCATTCATGCAGGCAATCATCAAGAGGAAAATAATGCCTAATAAGGCTTGCTGTGGTTACGTATAGCATAAAATAAAAATCAAATCAGGTTATAATTGTCAATGTTTGTGACACATTAAAAGCAGGATATGTTGAGAGAAATACCCAATACTTTACCTGATACTTTGAACTATTGCACTTATACAAGTTAGGTGAGATTTATATGATCTACCCATAGACACCAACGTTGCAAACTGACTTTGCTGTTCCATGCTCCCTTTACAGGCTGTGCTCTCACCTTTGGAGAACTCTTCATCTAACCTATTTTACGTATCTCTCAGCATATTAGTTGCCCGAGATGTGCAAAATCCCTATCACTGAGTGTAAGGAAAGCCTCTACTCACATGTCAAAGTCTGTTTGTTTAAATCAGTCCCTCTCAGCTTTTAAAAAAAACCCACTGAATTTCCGCCTGATTTAAGATTTGAATTCCACTTGCAAATTTTAACTTTATTACAGTGGCAATAACATCAGTAGGGATTACACAACTACACACAAAAAGGTGACATCGTTCAAAATAGATTACTGTGGTTTCTGGTTCGACAACCTTTTCCTAATTACAGAAAATACTTGCTTAACGATGCAGCAGAATCTCAAAAATCTAACGTGTTGTTTTGACTACCACCTCTCAGTAGCTATTTAAATTATGTTGCACGTACTTAAAAAAACTCCAAACCCAACATGTTGCACAGTAAGCACTCAGGAACTTTTTTAAATGATACAGGTACGGTCATCTAATAGATCATCAAATACAAATACCTAATTATACAAGATTCCCCCCCCCCCCCCGCCCCGCCCATCTCTCATGTGCAAGTATGAACAACGCTCATGTGAATGAGCAGTGCTCTACTAATTTCTTACGGCCAAAGATCTTTAGTCCAACCTCAGTTTTGTACTCGGTACAGAAATTACACATCTTCCCACTGTTTCTTCTGCAATAATACAGATGGGTCTGATTGATTGCTTCAGAAATGACTGCTTATCTCCACAACTGCCCTCCTTATGTAAGGACTGGAATGAATGGAATTTTATGCATGGAAAACTGAAACCCAGGGAGATTAACAATCAGAAGTATGAACTAGTTTCGAGTGCTCAGTCTGAAATGCTTCAGGACTGTTCAGAAATATGTAGTATTGCATAATTTCATATATATTTAAGTACAGTATTTCCAGACCAGTTATAACTGACTTCTGAGAATCAGATTTAAGCAATCACATTTAAGTTTATACCTGATTTTGGATATCCAGTAACAGAATATCTTGACTATCTTTCCTCAGTATTATTTAAGGACTACACGATAGAACAATACAGAACCCATCAGTTTTCTGCTGCAATAATTGCAAGATCATGCTCTCTCTCTCCCCCTATTTCACATAAATATTTAACTTCTGCTACATGCTAAGGAACCTCATAAATACACCATTTAGAAACCACATTTACCCAGCCCATTAGGCCTGCAGCACAAGAGTCAGCAGGTGACAAGAGCGTGCTACCATGTAATTACGTATTGCCACAACATAACTCTTGAAAAAAGGACAAAGGAGATACATAGTTGTTCTAACCATCTAAAATTAGATTTAACATTAGAGCCTGTCTTCCATGCCGGGCTTCAGCCTTAAGGGAAGATACAGTAATACCATTTAATTTATTCTTCCCCTGTGTTTCTAAGTTCATATAAATTACACAGAACTTTAACTGATTTATGTACTTTCATCTGCTATCTTATCTTCATGTTTTTAGTACGGTGAACAATTCAGACCCTAAAACCTAACAGAGTTGTTAAACAAAAGAGGAAGAGACGTTTTCTGTTCCTCAGGGATTCTTGTCTGAATGAGGAAACAGTTCAGAAATTGACTTTGTCTTGAGGAGAAACATTAAGCATGCAAGTTTTTCCTCTTGAGAAATCTGTTACTGAAATCCACTAAAGTCAAACCCAGTCTCAAGTTTAACAGTTCAAAGGACCAAGCTCCTATCACTAACATGTTAGAGCTCAACTTAAACGTAGCAGTCCTTACCTGCACAAATCCTGTGAAGACTGAGCAACATCTGATGTGTGTACAGAAATTGCACTAATAATTTTAAATAAATGTAAGTAAGTCACAGGCATTGGAGCGAGTCCAGAGGAGGCCACAAAGATGATCAGAGGGCTGGAACACCTCAGCTATGAAGAAAGGCTGAGAGAATTGGGTTTGTTCAGCCTGGAGAACAGAAGGCTCCAGGGAGACCTTATCGCAGCCTTCCAGTACCTGAAGGGGCTACAAGGAAGCTGGGCGGGGGGGGGGGGGGGGGGGGGTGAGGCTTTTTACAAGGGTCTGTAGTGACAGGACCAGGGTAACAGGTTTAACATGAAAGCGGGGAGATTTAGGTATCAGGAAGAAATTCTTCACAGAGAAGGTGGTGAGGCAGTGGAACAGGTTGCCCAGAGAAGCTGTGGATGCCCCATCCCTGGAAGTGTCCAAGGCCAGGCTGGATGAGGCTTTGAGCAACCTGGTCTAGTGGAGGGTGTCCCTGCCCATGGCAGGGGTTGGAACTAGCGCAATGAGCTTTAAGGTTCCCTCCATCTCAACCCCTTCTATGATTTGACTACCAGTCATTTTACAGATTCTTCCTAGTTCCATGAGTGACCAAATCAATTTTTTAAACCTCAAAACTAATGTTTGTTAAACTAGTACATTTACATCAGCCTGTTGAACTACCAAGTTACATAATTTTTTAGCTTTTCTCTTTGCAATTATTACAAAAGTTTAGTCCATCTTGAGAATAGAATCATTGATGACTTTGGACATCATTCCAGAAGAAAAAGCCTTACTTCCTCACCAAATGAATCTCTATTCCTTTAATCAAAATACCCTATAAACCCAGTTAAACTTCCAAAGGAAAACTTAACTAGTTAAGAGTTTGTTTTGCTACATTACAGCCTGAGCTAAGTTATATTCAGATTCAGACATTTTTAAAACACATAGAATTTCAAAGTGCTCTTTATAATGACACTGTAACTTCAGCTTACATTGTACATAGCTGTACAAGAATTTCTCAGTCTCTAGTGCGTAGGTTTAGATATGGGGTTTGGGGTCTTTTAAAAAGTGCATAAATACTGCTCAACAGGCCCAGAATGTTTGTTCTAAACCTGCTCCTTGTACAGACTCACCCAAGGCTGGTTTAAAACCCAGTCAAGCTAATCATGTAGAGACAGTTTCAACAAAGAGTGGTTAAGCACAGGCACTTTGCTAGACAAAAGGAAGTTAATGCATAGAAACCACCTGCAATCTCAAAGTCTCTGGGAATTGTGCAAGACAGAAATGGCAGAAGAGTGATTAGAGACAGCGACCCAAAGATGACCCTGAAACTGAAACAAGGATTGGAACCAGAACAGAAGAATGCAGCTGAGACAGGCGACTGTGATGGTCTTTGGTAAGTGATGAACTTTGGGGACTGAAAGGCTGAGTGGAAATATACCAAGTCTTCGGACCTCACCATTCAATCAGTACCAATTACTTATATAAGCTATGCAAGATCTTGGGCCATTTGCCATGCACTGAGGTGGTGGCCCAACTCTGAACTGTTAATAAAGCAAACCTAGTGGTACCCACATCTGGCATGTAATTTCCTTGAACAGCAGCATCCCACCTCACCATTTAGAAAGGAAGTCATAGCTTAATTTTAAGCAGATATGGGCCTGAGCTTACGACTGCCATTAAGAACAGCACCTCAGTAGACTACTAAGAGCATCTTCCAGTTCTCATTGGGAAGTTTTGTCACCACTCTCTGGAAACTCAAACACAGGTCTTAGCTCACATAACTGTTGGTATATCTTCTGTTTGGACACAGCTTTAGTCTTGACAATGAAGCATTATCTGACAGTATCTTGTCATTAAATTTCAATGCTACTGATACAAGTGTTCTCTGGCCTCTACAGGTGTGTATGTTCTGCATTTACTGCAAAGATGGTTTCAAAAGCACTAAGCCAGTAACCTATTTTAATACCGGGGAAGTCACAAGCAAGCTCCACAAAGAAATACCATACTTCCTACTATTAATTTTTGTCCACATTTATTTATGAGTAAAACAAACAGCAAACATTACAGCAAAGGGGACATTCAGGCCCAGATTTAAAAAAAAAAAAAAAAAAGAAAAAAGAAAACCGATGCCTGGATAGATTCTGAATTTAGGCACCTCAAGACTGCTGACAAAGTACACAAAAATAAGTGAAAGTCATGAGCGTTTCAGCAAACTTTGTAAGTGCATTTCAGTATTTATTTAGATGTTTAAGCTCTCGCACTAGATTTTACAAGCTGGTGAACACTGGCAAAATTATTTCTCCCACAGAACTATAACCACACATTCCCAAGACAGTATAAATATATGGTTGAACTAACATTAATACACATCACCATTTTATCAATTACATAATAAAACAAATTATCAAGTATCCAAATATTAAGTTACGCAGCTTGAAAGGCATACAAAATATTACAGAGGTCTGCCCAAGTCATAGCAGAAAATGAAGGAGGAAAAATGAAAGGAAAAAAAAAAAAAATCACACTTTCAACAAAGCAATAGTTGGTAAACAACTTTCAATAGGTACAGTAAAAGAAACTACAAGATTTTTCAGAAATTTTCTGATTAAGAATTTTTAGCTACAATAACAAAGCGTTTCTACGTTTTAAAAAAATATTTACTAAAGTAAAGGGCATATTCTATACTTCCTGCACAAGACAAAGGCAACATTTTACTAGAAATATTAAATAGCCCCTCCTAACCTTTTCAGGCCCTCTGTTAAGTTGCACATGAAGTGCCAACATTAATTTTTACTGTAAGGCTTTTTGTCTGGAGACATTAAAGACTTGTGTGCTTCTGTACAATTTAAAAGGTTTTTCTACATGAGTAACCAGAGAGTAATGATTTGTAAAATGGAGAGGTTTGGATAACAGAAAAATACAGATGCTGGGGTAAAAAGTTGCTGTAATTCATAGTATTAAAAAGACTGTGCAAATCCTGATAATTCTAGTGCGATTGTGGGAGACAAAACATACAGTGAGCAGGCAAGACTATCTTAGAGGCCATATTCTTCAATATTGAAATGACTGTAGAAAAAAAGAGATAGTAAGGGTCCAGATAAGCTGGTAGTTCTTAAATCATCAGAACTACGCTCATGTATAAGGAAAAACACGTAGCTGATATGCTGGGTATTTTGGCACCTAATCTCTCTACAGACTGATTTATTTTAGTACCCCAATTTTTAGTAGTTGAAACTAGGTGGGTAAGACTCAATGGCATGATTAAAGGATATTTGAACTGGTAATTAACGAACAAGGAGACAGCTCAGAAACAGGGTACAGCAAAAACATTTACTGGGTCTCCAAACAGATGGGTATTTATCTAAACATACAAGTTGCATTTCTACTAAGCCTTTAGCCTATTAAATACTCCTAAGGAAGCTTCCTTTACTACTAAAAAATATCAGACTCATGACTTTGGCATGCAGTCTGCTTAATTCTAGTTTCCATCCTTTAATCCCAAAGAAGTACTATAGGCTGTTGAGCTTTACTGAATACAACAATTATTTCGGTGACCATTGGAGTCTTTAAAACGCAGGCGCATCTTGGGGCGGTATTTCTCCAAGTACAGAAGTTGCTTGCTGTTAAAAGCCCCACGCCGCTTCCTAGATGGGGGGAAAAAACATTTTAAACAGAACATTAATCTACTGCCCAGTGAAATAATATCACCAACCAGAGAACAATATTTTTAAGTCACTTAAACACCCACCATTAAGTCAAGAGCCTAACCAAAGTAAGGGTAATTAAAAGTTAAAGGCCAGGAAAGAGGGTGGCAGCTTCCTTTCACAAATACCTCATTGGACAACATGCTCAAAGGAGCACACAGCATTTTAGACAGTATAGACTCTGATATACACAAGCCAAAGATCTTACATTAAGCACTTGAGAACAAACTTCAAAAGGAAGCTATAGAGCAGATGTGAGATGGTGGTCTTAAGAAAGCTCAAGTTATTCAGTCTCTTAAAATAATTATGAAGATACTAAATATTTAGAGTATTAAAGTATATAAACATTGTAACTCCCCATAGTAAGAAGTTGAACAGCAATAGAGCTTTCTTGGTTTATTGACATTGAGTGTTTGGAACAGCCTTCCTATTCCTCACTCTATATACACCAGCCTGTTAAGATGTACACACTGAATTTAATTCTTAAAGGCTTGGTAACTGTGCAGTAAGTATTTTGGTATTGTTTATGTAAGCTGCAGCTTCTTTTAAAAATAGCTGAAACATACAAAGTTAAGGCATTGACACTAAAATGTTCCTCAGCCAACCTACATACATTTATAAAAAAAATGCAAGGAAATAATTTTCTTCAGTAGATTACCAGAAAAGACTACGAGGAACTGTTTAATGAACTTCGATCTAATACAGAAGAAAGGATCCACAAACATCAGTGCGTGTTAGCTCCTGCTAGCAGACAGAACCTAAATTTCAAAGCTATTCTGCCTCTCGTATGTACAAATACTAAAGACAACCCTGCAGATCTGAGGGGGTTGGGGTTTTGTGGTTATGCCTTTTTATTTTAAGCTTGCTCAAATAAATACTTAGCGAATCTGATGTCCACAGAAACAGAACATACCCACCCCACAGGCCAAGTCCTACAAAGCTGTATACAGTACACGCATCAAAAAATTCAGATGTACTAACTATCTTACAAAAACAATGTAAGACAAACAGCATTCAGAATTTCCTTTAGTGCCCAAGTATATATCAACATGTTATATCTTGGGAACAGCTAGATGTTGCTTCCTACTTACTGTCTTATGAACTGCACTGCATCTTCATACTTCATTCCACATTCTATCAGTGCAAGAGCAACTAAGACCGGAGCTCTGTTAAAAAAAAAAGCAACAAACAAAACACAAAAACATACTCAGTTTAGCATTTGCCAGTGTATACTTAAATTCTGAGGTTCAGTGCTAGAAATTGAACAGGAACAGAGCTTTGGGACTTTGGAGAACACATTTCAGCCCCAACGGGGAAGAAAGTTCGTCTTGATGTGCCGGAACAACCCACTTGTTCATGGCCAACGGTTACAAAAGCCTTGGTACAAGGAGACTGGCAACACTGCTGACATAGGGATGAAGAGGAAATTTACAGGTGAGTCACTAGAAACCAAACCCATTAGAAAAAAAAAAGGAAGACTTGGCAAGAGAGAAGATATAAGTGCAATAAATGGAGCACTCATTAATATGCTTGGTACAAGAATATCTTTACTTCATTCGGTAGTTTGAGAGCTGCATTAACAGCATCACCTGTGACTAAAAGGCATTTATAGACATACAACAGTTTGTAGTCATCTGAACTACTTTTAAATATGAAGTAATTCCGTAACTGGACATGTGACTATTTTACATTTGCTAAGATTGAGTATGAAAGTTTCTCTGAGGCAAGCCTGATCAGGTGTTGTGGTTTAACTCCAGCCAGCAACCAAATACCACACAGCTGCCCACTCACCTCCCCCAGTGGGATAGGGAGGACAATTGGAAGAAAAGACAAGGAAACAAGTGGGCTGAGATAAAAACAATTTACTAATTGAAAACAAATGAAATAATGATAATACTAGCAATACTAATAACACTAATATTACTACTACTACTACACAATGAAAATAATAGGAAAGAAAACAAATTATACAACTGTTTACCACCCAGCTGTCCTGGCTGTGTCCCCTCCCAGCTTCTTGTAGATCAGAAGCTGGGAACACAGGTGCAGTATCAGAAACTGAAAAAGTCCTTGACTTGATATAAACATTCCTTAGCAACAACTGAAAACATGAGTATGCTATCAATATTCTCCTCAGCACAGCCAAAACACAGCCTCATACTAGCTACTGTGAGGAAAACCAACTCTATCCCAAATAAAACCAGCACACCAGGGGGATGGCAATTCAGCAGATCTTTAAAACTTTACCCACCTTCCAAGACCAGCAACACAGTGTACAGCAATACAACAACCAGGTTCTTCACGAAATTTAACTTTAAGGAGGTTTAGCCAATCATCAACAATCTGGTTGGATGGTGGAGCACCGTCATCAAAGGGCCAATCCTAGAATATAGTATGACATATATAAAGATAGAACTGTTCATGCTTGTATGCTGTGTGCATACAAAAAAAAGTAGGGGAGACAACAGACATAAGATCTAATTCTAAAGGAACCACTCAAGCTTATGGTTTTCTAGAACTATAGCAATATTAGGAATATATTCCTTTCAATCTGTTTTCATTAAGCAAATGATTTTGCTCAAAACTGGATTTTTTTTTCTCCTGACAAGAAGATGTCTGTACAGCTTTTGTCTCTATCAGCTGCTAGAATACACTTACAGCATTAATATGGTAGAGTCAAAATGATTTTTTCCTGGGGCATGGGTTGGTTTTAAGCTCTACACTACTTACCAAAACCTGAATGCCTTCTTTTTCCACCGGAGCAGTGTCGTAAGTAGCTTCACACACTCTGACCACTGTGGTAACACCGTATTTCTTAAGTTCCTATTGAGTGGGTTAAAACAAAACAACACACAAAAACCTGCTTTAAGAGTAAACTGACTTCATTTTCCATCTAATTTTCTCAACAGGTTAGCTTATTGATTCCAAAAGTTTCAGTAAACTCACACAAATGTTTGCCACCTTGCAAAGAATACAGAAAGCTGACATAACAGAACTTCCAGATACCTTTAAGCTCTTCTGCAAACATTTGAAGTTTTGTTACGCTGGATCAGACTGTCTTTTTAAATCAAATCTAGATGAACACTGATTAAATAAGTAGTCAATCTCCAAAAGATTATTCTTTTTAAAGGAACAGGAAGTTTCCTGGTTTCAAAGCTGCATACTTCACAAAAAGCATTCTGAGCAAGGTTTAAATCTTCTCCTTCTCTCCCTCTACTTAAAAAAAACCAAAGAGGTTTGTAAGACCTCCTACTGTTAAAACCTATGAGCACAGGACAATAAGTTATTCCAGTTCCTGACTTCTCGTAACTAGAGGATAACAAAGTTTAACTTTCCATTTTAATATTACTCGCCATTAAAAAAAATATAGGAAGGCACTAGCAGATCTTTGTATTGTCCTACACAGGACTTTGCCAGCTAACTCCCATTTTCAGATCTAAACAATGTTCTAAACGTACTAGACAGTATAGTTTTTTCTTTACTTCACTTTCAAGTATGTTTTTGTGAAGGCCAAAGTATATCTGAATAGATTTGTCTACAGGTCTTTGAAGTATGGCATCAGTACTTGAAAAATTCAACACACAGTCTCAGTACCTCTTCATATGGTTTCCACAGCTGCTATCAACTAGTAAAGAACAAAACTTAATATAACATGCTGTTCAGGCATTAAAAAAAAAAAAATTCAGTCCTGACCTTACCTCTATAAATTTGTTTAAGGTTGCATTGGTCGGATTGTGTGTGATTAGGAATCTCATGTTCTTGTAGGTGATTTCCACAGGAGCTGGGCGGTTCATTCGGGCCATATTGATTTAGTTAAACATGCAACAAGATTATGAAAGGATTAAAAAAAATTCTAATACAGAATTGATGTAGAGAAACTGAAGTCTACTTCACTATACTCCACGTGAAATTCTCAGTGCTTGGAAGTATGGTGTTGGGAGCAATGGGAAATGAAATGAACCTCCTAACAAGAAGCAGCAATTCTTCAATCCAGTAATACTGAGGCAAAAGAAAGGCAGTGCACTGAGGTTTACCCCATCCAGGTCTGAATTCTGTTGTTAAATGCTCTGCCAATTTCAATTCAATACTTCTTATCCTGGTCAACCACTCTTAGGGGGGCTTCTTGGTGGAGTAGTAATGAATTTCTACAGTTCACTTGTCTGCATAGAGGTCGTGCTGTGCCTGGCAGTAGTCTCCACTGCCCTTCAGAAACTCCATAAATGTGTGACCAAGAACACCACAGAACTGCTGTAAAGAGAGAGGGAAAAAACATAATGAGCACAGGTGAAGCAAGGTTACCCTTGAAGACACCAAGCATTATAAAATGAAAAAGCACAAATAGTTTCACAAGGTTTATTTTTTTTAAACCAAGAATTAGGTTTGCATAAGAACCCTGTTACCATTCTTAGCATGGATTACTTGAAAAGTTAATACATTTACTTAACACAAAGTTTCCACATAGGGTTGTTTCAACACCAAAAAAAAAAGAAAAATGTATTGATGTATTAAAATACCAATTCAAATGTGCTACTGCACAGCAACAACAGACCAAGCCTTAAGAACACCAGTGTTTAAAGGAAGTGGAGCCTTTCCAGAATACCCATACAACTATTTTCCATTCTGAATTGTGTGACATCACAACACCTGCTAAAGATACACTGCCCCATGAAGGCAAGGATGAGATTCCTTGATTATTCAAGCTGGGCATCAGACAATTTCTAGTATTTATGAAACTACCAGCCTCTACGTAAATGCAGAATCCCTTGTCTTAAAGCCTAAAGGCTTACTTTGCATGTAAGCACCATTAATTCACATACAGAACAGTCAGTAGTAAAAAAAGCCAAAAGTGCTTCTAAATCCACCTGTCTCAAATAGGAGACCTTGAAAGAAAAATGCAAAGTCTTTGGTGCCTTAAAAAACCAATGTCAATTTTTGAGTGTTTGAGATTTTCAAGGCACACAGGTTTCTAATTAAGGAACACTTCACATTCTACAGGCTGAAGACACACAGCAACCTTCATCTACCTTTCTACACCAAGACTTTATTAACGTACCAAGATAGTGGTAATACTCTAGCTAAACACACCCACAGGCAAATGTACCAAACATGTCACTCCTGCCTAGTGATTCTGCTATGGTTAAATTCACGCATAAAACTACTGCAAAATGCACTGCCAGGAAGTTGATGAACTACTCTGAGTTGTGTATACATTTGTATATTCTTGGCTTACTTATATAACAATATCTATATTCTTATGCACTGCGGGACTTTACAACAAAGAGCTTTTCCCAGCCACAGCACCATCAGTGCTGCTGATGATACCCAGAAGGCCCTTTCTGTTTAGAGAACAAAAGGGAAGAAGAGAGAAGTTCTGTTTCCCTAAAGATATCTACAAGCTGAACCAAACACCCACTAAATATACTTACATACTAGAGAGAAACATCACTGATCCCACAACTATTAAGTAGAGAAAATTACTTATGTTGGCCAGTCAACTCCAAACACTGGAATGAATCCATGTATTTCTATGCCCAAACAAAATATTGCCCAACACTTTGGAAATTAATTAGCTGAGCAAGCAGTGTTACAGAATTTCAGTCACAGACATACATCCTTAAAAACGTGATTTTTTTTTTTTGCCAGCTATGACACAGTAATATCAGTTCTTTGCCTTCATAAATCTAATGTCTAGCAAACAGAAAATGTAACTTCATTGTAACAATGTTCAGATTTTTTTTAAACTACAAACCAGTTCCACGCATCCATCCATGTACACAATCAGGGCAAGTGTACAATAGAAAATAAGGAGAAGAGACAGTATTTCAGGGCTCTACACTCAAACCTTTCCACTGAAAAGGACCATAAGAGAACCAGCCTGTGCTGAAAAGCTTTCCAACCTTGAGAAAGCAAATTCAAAAGATCAGGTCCTGAAGACAACTGTACAATATGTCCTGATAACACTCAGTGTCTAAATACATTTTACCGAAGGGCAGGAAGGAAAAGCTACACGCAAAGAAGTCACGGTTGGTAACTGCCATCTAGGATTCAGAGTGAAGCCAAAACTGCAGAGCAGACACTAACCAGACACCGTAAAACTGCAGTGAGTCTATCTAACAACTATTAGTATTAAACAGAACTCAGTCAATAGCCTAATACTTGTTGAGTTTTCTAAGAGGTATTTTAACAGTACAAGTGTTCTTAAAGTGAACAGCAATTTGAAGAACTGCAACAGTATTTTATGTTGTAGACACAGCTTTACTCCATGCATAAGCTCAGAGAAGAGGAAGTTCAGGAATGAGTAGATAAAAACCATTAAGTTTGTCCTGTAGCAGATGGGTAGAGCTTCATGACACATTACAAAGGACCTTTAGAAAAAGCAGACCAAGCACTTCCAGGCATCCTTTTCGTGTTTTCAGACAGCTTCTTGGTAAGAAGCTTTAAGGATGCACCTTAATCACAGGCATGGCTTGCAAAAAACACCACCACACCCCAAACAAGCACAACACCAAAACTGCTAACCAATACAAGAAAGAAGTTAGCAGAAACTAATCCAACAATTTCACATGTACTCTGCTGCCACTCCAGAGATACCACCATCACCATTTCTGTAAAGACTGTAGGATTAAGTTTGCCAGTTACTTGCAAAAAAACTACTTCCGCTTTTGTTTGTGATAAATTGAGGGACAGTGAGAACTCTAAATATAATAGGCATAAAAAAGGAGTACAAAGGATCCTCTTAAGTCAAAGGCCAGTTGAGTAACAGGCACCAGGAGAATTCAGAGTGTGAAGAACTTTGGGAATCAACCACACCAGCCGCACCCTAGCCGAAGAAGGTACATGTGCATAAGCAAAGTCTTACCGGACCTAAGAACACCAAAAATAGCAACTGAAAAAGAACCTAAGAGAGCTTAAAGTCACTTTCAGTTAAAGAAGCAGAACAGCAAAAAAGGACAGGACAGCTTTAAGCAGATACAGCTGCACAAGGTCTTGTGCTGCTTTATGTGTTCACTGGCAGATCTCTATCTTTTCTTTAGACTGCCAAGAGGAATCATAGTGGGTCCTTTTCCCTGGTAGAAGTTACGGGAGTGTTTCTGACAGACTCCACAGAAGCATGTTAAGTGAGCCCAAGGAGATGGAATGGGGTCACTAGGATAAAGACCTTTCAGTCAGGGGGCTGTGTGTATAATTTAGAGTAATTGGAAACAGTTACCATGACCCCATACTGGGGCAGATAGGAAGTAAGAAGGAATCATGATTCATCCAGCCTCATAGGCAGGCTGCCCTTAATACGCAACCTGGAGTACTCAATATGATACCAGACAAATTCATCATGGGAGTAAGGAGGAAGACAAGCAGCAAAGCATTAGCTGAGTAATAAATCCTACTTTGTAAACGCAGTTAATCGCATCTAGAAACTGGCTGCACATTTCAAATTCTCATGCAAAGTTGAAGCAAATACATTATGCAATGTTAAGTTTGAGTTCTATGTGTAATTAACCCCTACAAATGAATTCATTTTGCTAATACTGACTTAACAGTTAGCAATTAGACACATCAGCACCTTAGTAACTCACACAACTTAGGACCTAACCAAACACACATTTGAGTCTCACTGTTTGCCTTGGCAATTGCCGCTGTCACATTATAAAGGAACAAAGCTCACGTTTTCCTTTGATGTGAATGCCATCACTTCTCACCATTGCTAGCCAGAAAGCTCCACATGCAGACCAACTCCTTAAGGCAGAAACATGCTGTACTACCGTAAGACAGCTTTAACACCACCAGGTTGGCAAGTTCCCAGAGCCAAATGAAAATTAAAAGACAAGTAGTACATTGGCACACGGGCTGTGTCATGGCATTAAGCCAAAGCACTGGGCTTCACTTATCTTCAGCCAAAAGACCTGGAAGGTAAAAAATTGCCTATAAAAATAGTATTTAATGGTAATTAAGACCACCTTGAACTTCAGGGGAACTCAAATGACTTGAGCAACTTTTGAGACACTTGGAAACACAGCTTTAGAATTACTGTATTGTCTCAGACAGTTAATTACTTGGTAGGCAAAAAAGGTAGTGTATGAAAGCATAAGGCTGCATAAGTGAAACTCAAATGCATGGTATTGTATGCAGAAATTTCTTCAACAGAACAACATTAACTCATCATTTGTACCATCAAATTGGGTGCTCCAGCACATTCTTTCCAATTTACGTGCAAGTTTTCCTTCATGAAAATTAACACTGAAGGGCTTTGGAAACAGAAGTAGCAGTTACTATTAATAACAAAGCCAAACATCTAGATTGTCAGATCCATCAAAATAAACTTGGAAAACGAAACTAAGGTTAATATGCCAGGACCACCTAATAAGTATCCTGTCCAATATGGGATAAGGTTATGTTAATTATGATGACACCATCTACTCTCATTTATGTTAGGAGAAGTTAGAGAGTAGTTTATTCAAGCAAGAGGAAGACATCTTGAAAAGTTTTAATTCATGCTCTTCTTTGGCACAGGAAACTAAAGCATCTGACTTTGCTGACAAGCAGATTCACTTGTATGTTACTTATGGGTTTGAATCAACCACTTGTGTCCAGCAAAACCTGCTTATGGAAGTATTCTATTAGATTGACTGATACGTGGGAAAGCAGAGAGGGGCAAGGTTATCCCATGCTGTTGAACATTCTTGTTCACAACTCAGTAGTCTCTTGTGAAGCACGCAAAAGCACTTGTTTGCAGGGTTACATGACACTACACTCTACCTTCAGAAGATGTGCAAGACTTCACAGGTGCTCAATCCACCTGCTCATACACCAGAAACATTTATACCCAGAATCAACTACGTGGTATCACATTCTCTGGAGTCAAGACCTGCTACACACACCTGCTGAAACCACAGAATCAAAACCGAGAAACTAAAATAAACTACATTTCATTACAATTTGAGAACACCTGCAAATAAATTCATCATTTAACTTGCTACCTGACAAAAAATTACTGAAGGACAGAAGGCACAAATACTCCTGACTTGCTCTTACTACTCAAGGCTTAAGTAGCAACTGCTAAGGCTAGACAAGGACGACTGAGGGGGTAAGGGGGACAAACGGCAGCATCATTACGCAAGTTAGAAGCACACCTTCGTTACATATCGTTGACCTCCTATCTACTGGGTACAAAATGCCTGTATTGTGACATCCACGCTGATAACACTACCCATTTTAGACCAGAGAAAGAAACCCACGGCCTAAAAAAATGAAACTCATGCATCACAGAGGACATTCCAAAGATTTATCATAAACTCATTACGACGTGCTCTGTGAAGGATGTTTCTTGTGGTTCAAGTATGCAGTTTAGGGGGAAGAAAAAATTATCTCAAAACTTCCTGTATAACTAGTCAATGCAACTTCCAGAGATGATGAAACAGAGGACATGTGACTGTCTTCCTAGTTCTTCTGCTTGGACTATGAAAGAAAAAGAAAAAACCCCACCCATGCAAAAAAGCCTTAACAGATGCTGGGGAAAATAAAACACCACAGAAACCTTTCTACCCCCATATCTCATGTGTCCTCTCGAGTTTCTGAAAAGGAGTCTCAAAATGACTTCAATAGCAAACTATATAAATCCCATCATCCTACTCAAGAATTAGTCCATTATGTTTTAAGCAATAACATGAGAAATTTAGCATATACATGCAAAGACAATTATTGTTGTATTCTGTCAAGTCTAATATAGGTATGCGTGCCAAACAAGAAGTTGCATCTGTGAAGAAAGCTGTAACAAGTATGGACTTACTTTTAACAGAGATACCTCTTGTATTGATCTGATAGAGTGACAATCTGCTGTTAGTTTAGAATCCAGTAATGATGCCCTTGATCTGGTCTTTCTGGTTAATCTTTAAAAGAGTGATCACTTACAGTCAGCCTACACACTGGGATGGATCCAGCATTCTTACGTGGCATGTATTCTGTCAGAACAGGAAGGTTTCACAAGATGGAATTTAGCCTTATCTCATAACTTCTATTTATTTACTGCCTTACTGACACATTTAATTTCAGTAAGACAACGACATCCTTTTCCCTTGGCTCCTGCTACATCTGTCACTCATTTTCCTTTCTTTTCCTTCTCACTGCATCCCATGGCTGTGCAATTTCTGTATTGCTTCTTCAACATTTCCCCCCTGAAATGATTCTGATGCTGTAAAACAATTTCAAACCCCTTTGCTGTACCATCAATGGAATAATAAGAGCTGACATGTAAGTGCCATCTTCAGGTTTTTTTTAACAGTTTCATGAGATTACAAGGAGACAGTTCATACTTCTGAGTCACTGCTTTGGAAAGACTCCACAGATGCGGGCAGACATATTGAAAATTTGTCTCCAGAAACACCAGAATCACAGGACTCGTGCTACAGAGACTCTGCATTTGCCAGCTCATAACTTTTGCAATGCATGTATCTGGTACCAGACAGCAACCAGGACCTTTGTGTCATCACCACTAATCCTGCTTCTACTATTGCCATGTGATAGTCACTTCATTTTAGAGGAAAGAAAGACACAGCTTTATCGCTTTTGGAGGCTGTACTACCACCAGCAAGCCTTGCATTTTTTGACCTTGCACACCCTGTGCTGTGGCAGATGTTAGGCAGCACAGACTGGGGAGGCGCGGAGGGTATGGGACGCTAAGATTTCTGACGCTGAACTGTGACCCACCTGCAGAAGGAAATGCCTTCCTTGAAAAGCCAGATGGCAAGGCCTCAAAAGCAGGTTCGGGCAACAGTAAGGTATCTGACCGCATTCATGAGTTCTGTCAGTGGCAGGCTGTTAGACAACATCCCCTCCAACGTGAACTTGAGCGGCTCCTCTGCAGCCCTTCCCTCTGAGGCGCCATCTAAAAGCCCAGCCTGAACACGGCCGGCTGCCTACGTGAGCCCGGGCATACCCCACCCTGGCTGCACAACGCTCGTTTTGGAAAGGATTCACGTCCTCGCTCGAAGGCGGCCCTGACTCCCCGCCAGACTACGCCAGAGACAAAGAAGCCGCTCGGTCGCCTTCGCCCTGGCGGCGGCCACGCACGTGGGGCCGCGGCGGGGGTGGGGGGGAGGGCCTGCCGCGTCAGCCAGCCGCGGGCGCCGCGTCCCTGCCGCAACACCTGGCTGGCGGGCGCCCGCGGGCAAGCCCCGGCTTGCCCGGAAAGCCCCGCGCTCCCGGCCTGCCTCTCCCCGACGAGGAGACGCTGCCCCAGCCGTGACACCGCCCCAGCTGCGGCGGTCACGGGTTCGCATCACGCTTCGATCAGGCTCCCGACGCGGAGCCATCTTGTGTGTGTGTCCCCCCACACCGCCCCGGAGTCGCCGCCCGGCCCCGGCCGTCCCCCCCCACCCCGGCAGGGGGCTCCCGGACCCCGCCGCCTCCGCGCCGCCGGCCTGGCACGGCCCAGGGACGCAGGATCTCCGGGTGCAGGGGCACTGCCCTTCCCGGCAGCCAGCCGCCCGCCCCGGCAGACGCCGCCAGACAGACACCGGCGGGGGGAGGCCGGGCCGGCGGGCGGGGCCGGGCTCACAAAGCGGCTTTGTACCCGAGCCGGGCCGCTCGGGAGCCGCGGAGGTCGCTCCCTCCTCCATTCCCGGCAGAGGAGGTGAGAGGGGCACCGGCAGGCGGGAGCAGGAGGCGCGGGACGCCGGGACCGGGCTGGCCTGGCTCTCTCACGGCCCGTCCCGGAGGAGCCGCAGCCGGGCGCTGCGAGAAGCCGCCCGGAGCCGGCGTGGCCCGGGCGACAGAACAAAGAGACAACATGGAGGAGAGGAGTGGGGGCAGGGAAGGGGGAGAGGAGGGGCGCGGGAGCCGGACAGAGGCAGACAGCCGGCGGGGCGCACGCCCGGCAGGGGAGAGGTCGGGGAAAGCGGGCCCGGGGGGAGGGGGGGTGGGGCGCGGGTGGCACTCACAGGAATATGGTTACTCATTGAAGACTGTAGCCTGATCATACAGCCGGGGTGCGGGCGCCACCGCCGGGGGCAGGAGGAGCAGAACCAGGAGGACGTGGAGGCGCTGGAGGCCGCGGAGCTGCCGGAGGGGGTTCGGCGGCGGAGCGGGGATGGACCATACAGCTGCGGCAAGCGGGCGGCTCTGCGGGCTAACGCGGAGCGGACGCGACTGCAGCGGGAGGGACACTGGGCGCCGCCTCCCGCACAAGTGCCTCAGGGCCAGCCCCTCGCTCACGCACGTCGGTGACCGACGTCACGCCCGTCCAATTACAAGCGCCGCCAGCGCGTCCGGGGCGGGAGCGAGAACGCTGGGGGGCGTGGCGCCGGCCGGCTGGGCGGAGGAGGGAGGGAAGCCGAGAGGCGGAGGCAGCCGGCGGGAACCGGTTAGTGAATGAAGCGGGTGGCGGCGGCGGCGGCGGGGCCGGGGAGGGGCGCGACGCGGCAGGGGTAGAGCGGGACGCGCGGGCGGGCATGGGGATCGTTTCCAGGGGGCCGGGCCGGGGCCACCCTGCGCGGGAGGCCCACCCCCCGCGGCTTCGCCGGGAAGCGCTTGGCACGGCCTCCGGCTCCCCAGGGGAGGCGACTTCTAGACTCTTCCCCGCGCCCCCGCTGCGGGGTGGCTGTAACACCCTTGTGCAAGGTTCGTGTAAACCCCTTGTGCAAGTTTAGTGCTAACAGCAAGCTCTTAGCGCGTTCTGTCCGCAGATTGTGCTGTGCTGCTAAGCCGAGATGAACATCACCGTTTCTGGTTTTACAGATGGGACGTCAGCCCAGTAGGCCAGAAGTGGGAAACAACATGGGCTCTCAGCCTCACGCTCTCTCGCTCCTAGGAAACCCTGTCTCTCAAGACAGGCCTTACTGAAAGGCAGACATCCCATGGGTGAAATCCGGAGATGGGAACCATCTGTGGTATCACAAACCGTAACTGGTAGAGGCATGGGGGTCAGTCCCGGCTGGACACGTCAACCTGGAAAACACCTTAATGTGGGTCAGCGCTAGCTTTATGGAATAACAGGCTATTTTTAGCTTCAGTTAGTCTGATACTGTTTGAGTTATATTAGTTAAGCTGTTCTTCTGCGTGTTTTTTTGTTGTTAGTATAGATTACAAGAGTCTGCAGAAGTTGGTTTTGATCTGAAAAATAAACAGCTCAGTTCTGAATCTCAGCACTTTGCATTGGCTTCTGCAAAGGTATGGCTTTTAGTGTCCAAATTTTCTATTTTTGTATTAACTGCAGAAAACGTGGTTTGTACAGAGGAGGTTTTATCATCGAATCAGAGAGTTGTTTGGGTTGGAAAAGACATTGCGCTAGTTCCAACCCCCATGCCATGGGCAGGGACACCTTCTACTAGACCAGGCCGTTCAAAGCCTCATCCAGCCTGACCTTGAACACTTCCAGGGATGAGGCATCCACAGCTTCTCTGGGCAACCCGTTTCAGTGCCTCACCACCCTCTCTGTGAAGAACTGCTTCCTGATATCTAATCTAAATGTCCCCACTTTCAATTTAACCCCATTACCCCTTGTCCTGTCACTACAGGCCCTTGTAAAGAGTCGTTCCCCCCCCCCCCCCCCAGCTTCCTTGTAGGCCCCTTCAGGTACTGGAAGGCTGCTCTAAGGTCTCTGCAGAGCCTTCTCTTCTCCAGGCTGAACAAGCCCAACTCTTTCACCCTTTGTTTTCATGGTTACTGACACAGGAGAGATTACCTGTGTGAGATTATTGTCTGTATTACCTTTCACGCCACCTGGCTTCAGGTGGGCATAAGGTAATTTCCAACCAGGAGCCATGTCTCTGCGAAGATAATATACTTATCTTTCTGGGCTATAAGTACATTTGGACTGTATTTATTTACATTTGCATTTTGTATTTACTGACTGACTCAGGGCACGTGTCTAGTGAACTTGCAGCTGTTTCCACTTCTTCATGAAACACTACTTGAAATTGTTTCAGAATCCTATAAAATAAGAAGATCCCAAGGTTAATGGCTGCATGGAATATTGTTTATTTGTTGATGGTTACAATGTTAGGAACTGTTTTGGGACAAAAATGTCAACACAGCTCTCACCAGTAAAGCTTGAGGAATTTGGTCTGGATAGAGTTCTGAGACATTAAAAAGCTCTTTACCTGCTTTAATCCACACCTTTTTTTTTTTTTCCCTCCAACAATGAAAGCTTTTGTTTACTGTTTCATTGCACATTAAACTGATCAGGATTTTAGGATCAAATTACTTTCTGCTGTAACATCCTTTCAGTACTGTAGCACAATAGTTTACACTGGAAATAAGAGTCACTGGCAGTTTCCTTGAAATTATGTATGCTAAGAAGAAAGGGTTTAGCTCAGAAAGGCTCAGAAAGACTTTTTTCAGTCTAAAAGGATGTGAGTGTTTTTTGGTTTGGTTTTTGGTTGTTTTTTTTTTTGAGGAAAAGATGGCTGTGTCATTTTAACTATTTAATATTCATTTTTGTTATGATAGGCCCTATCTGTACCCCCTATTTGTGATTAATTATGTCATACTAGTTGTCACTTTAGATGCAGTTCCTGTGGTTTATGCTCTGAGATGACAAGAGATACTTGGAGTGTTAGAGAGACGTAGACTACAGTAGTGTACTGTTTCCTATAGCAGAGGACAGAGTGAAAGGTATTTACAGGAGAAATGGGCAAGTGGGTAGTTACAAGGTGCCAACTAGTGAACTGATGAAACAAAGTAGGTTGGGGAGGTGGAAGGTAACAGAAAGAGACAGGACTCCTGAAGAACTTTAAAGATAAAAAAAAATGAATCTGTGGGGTGAATTCAGAAGAGACTGATGTTGCAAAGACGTGATCATCACCATTATTGTGGCATTAGGAACATTAATACAAGTTTTATCGTAAGAGACTAGAATAGGACAAAGTTTGAATATATTTTTGAAGAAGTGGGAGTCAAAAATAAAATTTGGGCATAACCTGAATGTCCAGCCCTTACCCAGTTGACTATGACCAATATGTTTTGAAAGTTTTAATAGGAAGTTGTGCGTTAAACCTGTCAATTTAAAAAATACCAAAGTTTCAAAAATCAAAGTGGTACATTATACCTTATGATTACTTTTTTTTTTTTCCTGTTATAAAACATGCTGGTTTTTCATCCCTGAGAAGTTGATGTTGCTTTGTTCTCTTAAGTACAATAGTGAAAAAAAATCCCTATTCACTTTTTATGCAAATGTGTATATACTTTTTGTGCTCTGTTAGCTATTTTTGTCAAGAAGGGGACTCCTAATGTAATTAGGAAGCAATTTTTTACTTCTGGTAATCTCTGTCAACTTTCCTGTACTTACAAAAAATCCATTATGTTCTGGTTTTTTAAGCAAAGGGACCAGCACAGGAAGTAATCTTCAACATGCAGTCACACAGTCTCCATGCATCACTCTGAAGTGGTTTGTGTTAATTTCTTGCTAGTACATGTGTTCTGGGTTGAGAATGTCTGCCTCTGTGGGATTTGTGGAAGTTACTTTAAATATTACTCTTATGTTTGAAATGTATCTTTATGTGTCAGCTAATACAAATATTATTCAAGGACTAAATAAAAATACTGTTCCTTAATGTGCTTGTTCTTTGCAGACACATAATTCCTTAGTCCCTCCAGACAGAAGTCAGTTGTCCCTGACATTTATGTGGGTCTTCTGTACCGTAAAACAAAGGACAAAAAAACCAAACAATGACACGCTGGAAAGGAATATCAGAATCTTAATTTGTTTAAGCATCAGTTAGATGTAGTTTCACTGTAGTTTCGCTGTGTTTATGTGGACTAATCCTATTTTAAATTTGAATGGAATCAATGAGACTTTATACAGTTTGTTGTGGTTTAGGCCCAGCCAGCAACTAAGCACAACACAGCTGCTCACTCGCTCCTCTCTCTGGTGGGTTGAGAAGGAGAAAATTTTAAGAAAGGTGCATGGGTAGAGACAAGGACAGGGAGGGATCTCTCACCAATTATGGTCACGAGTAAAACAGGCTCGACTTGGGGAAGAAAAATCAATTTAATTAGTTACCAGTCAAATCAGAGTAGGACAATGACAGTCAAACCAAAACAGATCTTAAAAAAATCTTCCCTGCACCCCTCTCTTCCTCCCAGGCTCAGCTTTGCTTTCAGTTTCTCTACCTACTACCCCCGCAGCAGTGCAGGGGGATGGGGAACGGGGGTTGTGCTCAGTCCATCGCACTTGTCTCTGCCGCTCCTTCCTCCTCAGGGCAGGACTCCTCACACTGTCCCTGCTCCAGCATGGGGTCTCTCCCATGGGAGACCGTCCTCCACAAAGTTCTCTGAATTGAGTCCTTCCCAGGGCCTGTAGTTCTGCACTAACCGCTCCAGCGTGGGTCCCACCCATGGGGTGCAGGTCCTTCAGGAGCAGTCTGCTCCAGTGTGGGCTTCTCATGGAGTTATGGGCTCTTTGGACATCCCCCTGCTCTGTCATGAGGCCCTCCCAGCCTGCAGGTGGGTCTGTGCTCCCCTGTGACCCTCCATGGCTGCCGGGGAACAGCCTGCCCTCTCATCACGGGCTGAGGGGAACCTCTGCTCCGGCTCACCTCCTCCCCACCTTTCTTCACAGACACCCTGTGTATCTGCCATGTTGTCTCTCTTACATCCCACTCCCCTCTGCTGTTTCACTTTCCACTGCTGGTTCTCTTTGGTTTTCCCCTCCTAAATATGTCCCTCACAGAGGTGCTGGTTGCCTCAGCTGTGGCCAGAAGTGGATCCGACTTGAAGTCAGTGAAGCTTTCAACAGCTTCTCACATGCACCCCTGTGGCCTCTCCCCTGCTACCAAGCCCCCCTGCCATACAAACCCAAGGTAAGATATAGATGTCATGTATGTTAGTCTGTCTGTATGGAATAAACTTGGACACTTAAGGGTTTGCTGGTTAGATCTTTGATTTGGTGATATTAACTGTAGCTTTTTGTGGTGAAATTTCTGAAGGCTGTATTTATATCCATGTCATGCCAATGTTTAAAATGAAGTGAATTGACTATGACCAGGTTAGACTTTTATCTAATAGAAAACTCATACATGGCTAAGCTATTTAAACAAACAAAAAAGAATTAAAGGATAAGAATATAATTAATGCAAATCAATGTAGTTCTAGGGAAAATAGCTATTATAAAGAAAGCTGACTTAATGCTTTGATAAGATTACAAGAGTGACAAAAAAGTGACTGCATAGCTGTAACACTGTGTTCATGTTTTCAAACAGTTTTATCAAAGGAGTGTAATCAAAGATCACTGAAAAAAATGACTGTGACTGATAAAAAGACTGATAAATAACAAGTAAAAATGATGTTGAAGTAGTCTGCAGAGTAATCTAGGTGGTTTAGTAGCTTGTGTTCGCTCAAGAACGTGTTTTAGTACAGAAACATGCCAAGTCATACAGCTAGAACCAGGAACACAAGCAAGATGTTTGTTGTTAAGGGTTCTTCTGTTACTCTAAAGAGTCCAGGGAATACAATGGATAACTAAGTCAATATGAACCCCCAGGGCAGTGCTGTGGTAACAGTAAGAATGATCCTTATGTAATCCTTAGATATGTAGCATAAAATTGTGAGAAAGAGTAGGGGGATTTTTATTTTTTCTTAGCATTGATACTAACTATTGAAATAACGTGCAGTTCTGTTGACTGCAAACTTCTCAAGTTACGTCATTTTCTGATATAAAAAAAAAAACCAAAAACCAAACCAACCAATGTGTTTGAAGCCTGTGTGTGTCATTTATCATGTGCCCTATTACCTACACTTTTCTTTACGCTTATTGCTCTTACACTTAGCCCTTTTCCTCCTCTCTCTTCAGATTAGGTTTAGTGCTGTGATGTGTCTTAGATTATGTGATTTTCTGGTGTTCTAGTGAACAGGGTAATGGACTGGAAGAGACTGCAGGACAGTGTCAATTGTTTCTGTGAAATTTGTGTTTGAGAGGTCCACAGCCCTGCCTTAGAAGAGACAGTGACATATTGGTGAGAATGCAAAGTGGTAAAAAAGTATTCAAAGACTGGAAACAGTGAGACTTGTAAAGGCCTCTCCCTGTTTAACTCAAAAACTAGATCCAGTGGTATCTCATAAAGAGAAAAGACAGCCTTCCAAAGGTTTCTTGATTTGAAGAGTAAGGTGGAATGGATGATAAAAATCTGACAAATTCACGTGCTCTGACAAATATAAGCTACTGGCTTCAGTCCTGGAATCACTGGATGTCATACACTGTGATGCAAAGAAGATCATAAACTACAAAATACAGGTTTTCACATCTTGAGGTAAGAACTTAGTGGGAAAAGAAGGCATTTAGTAGAAGATAATAAAATGATAGAATGGTTTGGGTTGGAAGGGACCTTAAAGATCATCTAGTTCCAACCCCCCTGCCATGGGCAGGGACACCCTCCACTAGACCAGGTTGCTCAAAGCCTCATCCAGCCTGGCCTTGAACACTTCCAGGGATGGGGCATCCACAGCTTCTCTGGGCAACCTGTTCCACTGCCTCACCAGCCCCTCCATGAAAAACTTCTTCCTGATATCTAATCTAAATCTCCCCACTTTCAATTTAAACCCATTACCCCTTGTTCTGTCACTACAGACGCTTGTAGAAAGTCCCCTCCAGCTTCCTTATAGGCCCCTTCAGGTACTGGAAGGTGCAATAGGGTCTCCCTGGAGCCTTCTCTTCTCCAGGCTGAACAAGCCCAATCCTCTCAACCTTTCTTCATAGAAGAGGTGCTCCAGCCCAAATAAGATCCTTTATTTGAGGTTTTTTTAGCTAGTTCAAACTCCTCGTGGTATTTATATCGCAATGGAGGTGTGTGGTTTCAATTAAATTTTGTCTTGCCTGGAAATTCTGCTTTTAATATTTCCAAAGTTGGTTAATATTGACAGTTTAATGGAGTGCTTCTTTGTATTTTCCCACTGTTGATAAGTTTCTTTGTGTATATGAAGTTCTTCTAAATTACTTAGCTTCTTGCCCTTGTCAATTTTTACCATGTCAGCTTCATTTCTGTGGCTTGGTCTCGTTTATTCCCCGCTCTGGCATATTTTTCCTCTTTATTGTTTGATGGATGTCTTCAGTCAAAATCTGTTTTCAAACCGCTTTCTTTTGTTCAGTCCTTTATAAAGTCTCATAATTGTTAAACGTTAGTTCATTTCTCTCCTAAATCCACGTTTCGCTCAATAGAAAGGTCAGGAGGCCTGTTTGATTTCTGTGTCCTAGGTCTGCGTGGCCACAGTATTCATTCAGGTCCTCTACTCCTAGCATATATACTGCCTAAGGAACAATGTTCTAGTGGGAGACTGATGGAACAGACCTGTGCTCTGTGCTAGAGGGAGAGAACCTTTCTACTATGGAAATTTCTGTGTTGATGTGCTGAAGATATATTTAATGTATTTTTGTGGGTTTGAGTGGAATGAAATGGTGGAAGAGTGATACAGAATTAAGCTTATTGTGGGAAATGTACGTGTGTTGCTCTAGCACATTATCGATACTGGGAGATTTTATAGTGGATTCTTCATATTTGTTTGGTTTCTTTGGCCATGGATATTTATAAAAAATACTCTGAAATAATTTTGGGGATTTAGCACAGACCTGACCCATTAATGTAGATGGGCACTTCATATACAAAGTGTGATGTGCTGAAGATTTATGGTATAGCATCAGAATCTTGGGCTAGATCTTGTCTGTATGCTTTAGTGAAAATGAGAGTTGTTTTTCCATTTTTAGCTCCTAAACTGCTTCTGGGTTTGGAACACAAGGTCATTTAAGTTTCTTTCTGGAACTCTGATAATATGCATTGGCCGTGAACTGGTTAGAGGGAGTAGAGAACTACTACTGATACTTCACAAATACAAGCAAACGTTGTAAAGCCCTTTTTACTTGTTTATTGGGAAAATTCAGTGAATTCCTCATGTTCTTTTGTCTGTTCAATAAAAGAATTCTTTGTAATGGACTTTATGCCCAATATGTGTTAAAACTTCAGAGATCTGCTGAAGAAGGATTTTTCATGACTGAAGAAGTCGTGATGTTTTATAGGCCTGTGATGTAATTGCCACTTGGCAGGTTTAACGTTCATAATTGGCACTTGGGCAACACATAATCCAAGTAGATGATATTTAAGTATTACAGGAGTAATCCTGAAGATGAATAGTTTAAGAAAAAAAATTACACAATATTGCTCACAAGTAAGTTTTCTCTTGTTGTGCACTTTCACAACGTGTCTACTCTGTATGCCTATTGAAGTAGATTAAAACTATGCATTAGAAAAGCTGGGCCTTTTTTATTCCATTTAAATGAGATTTTCTCCAAACACTTTTTGGAACAGTCCGATGGTCTGACATTCTGGATATATCACAAAGTTTATCTCAGCGAGCTATTCGAGCTGGCAGCCTGGGAATATTTTCTCAAGACATGTTAGGGGATGAATCAGAGCCTAGCCATAGGGACGATGAACAGAGCCTTTGGCACTAATAGTGCTTTCCATATTTGCTATGGCTGTGTATGTAGGGAATTGTGGTGTAAAGATCCTATACAGCTGCTGTTACAAAACTGCAGTGTAATTCTGATGGTTTTTTTTGTTACTGTCTTTCAATAATACTACCCATGAAGACTGCTAAACTGGTACTTTAATAATCGCATCTCAGACATTTTAATGGCAATTACAAGAGGATACGTCAATTACAAGGACTCGTGATTATTCCCTTTGGAAAAGTTGTTTTTTGATGACTGTGAAAATTCATTGATGTTTTTGGTCTAAAATGTTAACCACAGGTTTTATTGCCTTGTGCTGTTAAGTGCTGCAGCCAGAACCAAACAGCGATCTCTGCTCAGTCTGTTCGGATGACTGCAGCTATCAGTCACTCATTGCCTGTTCCGCATCCTCTCCACACTGCTCCTGATTTTTTCCTCTTGGTTGCTAGGGAGGAATGTTCATTGATTTTTCTGTTTTTTTTTGTGCAGCAACATACCAACAAATTATCGAGACAGGAAGACTTTACAGGTCCACTTGTATAACTCACTAGATTCTTCTGTCAACTGATATTCTATACTGTCATTAGACTCAAAGTTTGTTTTCTCATTTACTGTTGGGATTTCATTATTGTTAAAAATTGTTGCCTTTGATTTGAATTCTGATTTGAATTAAAAATTGAAAGGTGGAAGCCAAGGCTGGTAACAGCAGCTGTGTTGCAGTCCTAGTCCATGCTCAAATACAGTCTTATACCATTAAATGCAATTAATATTATTATACAAGAAGGAAATTTAGAACATGGCATAGAAAATGTAAATTATTATATTTTCTTGTTAGGCATACCTGTCCTTTTCTCTCTTATTTGCTAAGTGAACATTTCTTTTGTATAGTACCATAATTGTAAGTGTATTAGAAAATATATACCTGTGTTCAATTTAACAGGAAAACCAAAGCACTTGGAATCCAAATTATGTGTAATCTTATGATCCGAAACTCACACAGAGAGATGAACTAGTATTACTTTAAAAGGAGATAATCATGTATATATAAAAATTAAGATAGAAGCTGTAAGGCAGTACAAGGGAAAGATTATTAATTTTCTGTACTCCATAAAAAAAGAAAAATCAACAGCTTTTCTATTCAGTTTTAAACAAGGAAGCATCCGAGAACTACCAGCCTCCATTATCTGGCGATGAGATTGTTTAGCATCCCTAATTTCCTTTGCTTTTTTGCTTGAGTAAACTGATTCAGCAAATCAAAAATATGCTAAGTGTTTGTTATAAAAAAACACTTGTGTTTGGTCTTGCAGCAGGTAAAGTGTATCGGGCTATCAAGAAAGGTGCACTTTTTGCAACACTGACAAATGGTGTTGTGGGTCTTAGTCTGTTTTGCTTTCAACCTACCAGATGAACTCTGCAACCACCTTTGCTGTTTGTGTAGTTAAACTGCCTTTTCCCAGGGATTACACAGTCAGAATATTACTTTGGCCCAGCAGTCATGTGAGACTGTTGGCCAAAATAATACATACCAACCTAATAGTAGGGACCTGTACCCCACTGAGAATATGATGACTGAATACATTGTAGTTTACTTGTGCAAACTTCTGTGTGCAGAAGGGCCTCCATTGTACCCTTAGTGCCCTGCAGCTTTTTACACCTTTCAAACTAGTAGTTCTGAATCTGAAATGAACCCAAAACCAGGGAGTGTAGTACAGTTGCAGTTGACACATTCATATGTGTTCTCAGCAATGCGAGCAGTAGGCATATGCATCTTGTCAATAATCTGTTTTCTGAAACTACACATTACTTCGACATGTTTCCATGTGAGAAACTTTTTTAATAGTGAGAGTTAGCATCTCCACACCAAGAAGAGTGAGACACATTTGTTTCTACACCTGTTCAGATGCAAAATTCTGGAGCCCTGTAACTATTCCCTGTGTGTGTTAAAATGTTCCCATTGTAGAATTGCACAATTCCTGCCTGAAACACTAATGTATATTTGGGGATAGAGTAACAATTGCAGCAGCTTCCATGGCCTTCCAGTTTGTTGTAAAAATATTGTAGTAGTAATTTCTTACATTTTCAGCATCTTTTCACATTCCAGTATTGTCCAAAAGGCATGAAGCATCACGTGGATGTCTCCATCATAACATAAACACTTAGAATTGGAGGCAGCACATTTAATGTGTCTGTGATGCAAGCAGAAACTAACAAGAACTATAAGGGACCGGAAAGTACCCCATGTGTGTGGTGACAAGATAAAATAACTATTGTCCTTAGAGCCATAAAGGAAAAGTAATGTTTGTGTTGTTTCTAGAGACCACTCAGAAGGGCACAAGGTAAACTGGGATACACCATCATAACTACTGGTGTAAGCAAGTGCACTATTCAGGATATACTTGGTTTATGGAATTGTAGGTAATTGTAGGTAGTTTGGTTTAAGGCTTCCTGAGCAGATGTGAAAATACTGTCTTGTGGACACACCCACTGTGGATAATCATCTATAGTGAAACTCATGTCCTTGAAGCTGGCCTTTGGAAGGGAGGGAAAATCATAGAACCATAGAATGGTTTGGGTTGGAAGGGACCTTAAAGACCATCCAGTTCTAACCCCCCTGCCATGGGCAGGGACACCCTCCACTAGACCAGGCTGCTCAAAGCCTCATCCAGCCTGGCCTTGAAGACAGCCAGGGACGGGACACCCATCCCCATCCCTGAAAAGGAGAAGAAAGGTATGGACCTGAGTGCTGTGTCTTACTAAATAGGTCAAAACAAGTAATTCAGAAAATCTAACAATATTTGCAATGACGGAAGAGGGTACAGTAGCTCTTCAAGATGCCAATAGAGCCAGTATTCCCTGCAGAACCTCTCTCAGACACTTTTGAAAGATTTCAATACACCAAAAGAAATGATGCAAAGTCCTCCTAGTTAGTAGAGGAAAGTTCTTCAGATGCAGACAGGATGAATATAAACCCAATATTTTTCTTTTTTCTGCAGTAATTTAGAATAAGTAAAGAAACTTAGAAGCAGGCTCTTATGTTTTCACTACAAAAAGTATACTTTTTAAAGACAACAGATTCTAAAATTTACTGACATTGTCCTTGTAGCTTGTAATTTTTTTAGAAGTTCCAGTTTTATATAAAATCCATTGTAGAAAATATCATAAAATTATAAAACTTCTAATATCTAAGCATCAAGATACATTTCAAAATTTAATTTTATTTAATTATTTGTAAGCAAACAACAAACAGTCTGGAGATATTTTCAAAAGTCTGGGCAATGTGATATCAGAACTTGGCAGACACTCTTCCTAAGAATTAATACTACAAACTTTGGAGAGAACCTCTGAAAATGAGCACATTATGCTGCTCAGTGGATGCAAAGAAAAGCCTGAAAACCTCTGCTGTCTATATTGTTGGGCTCATAAGGCAGATCTGTGAACCATACATTTTCTGAAGCCTCTGTGCTGGTTGTAGATGGGATAGAGTTAGTTTTCCTCACAGTAGCTAGTATGAGGCTGTGTTTTGGCTGTGCTGAGAACAATATTGATAGCATACTCGTGTTTTCGGTTGTTGCTAAGGAATGTTTATGTCAATGCAACGATTTTTTTCAGTTGCTCATACTGCACCTGTGTGCCCAGCTTCTTCTTTACAGGAAGCTGGGAGGGGACACAGGCTGGACAGCTAATCCAAACTGACCAAAGGGACGTTTCATGCCATAAAACCTCATGCTCAGTATATAAGTTGGGGGTTGGGCCAGGGTTGGACTTTCTGTCTTTCCAGCTCTGGCTCTCAGTTGGTCTGTGGGTGGTGAACACTTCTATTATTTGTTTTCTTTTCTGTTATTTTCATTACATATTATTAGTATTATTGGTATCACTATTTTATTAATTTATATTCAATTGTTACATTGTTCTTTTCTCAGCCCACGAGCTTCCTTCCTTCTGATTCTCCTCCACTGGAAGAATGGGGAGATGAGAGAGCAACTGTGTGGTACTTCGGCGCTGCCTGGGATTAAGCCATTACGCCTCTCAACCTTTTAGTGATTCAGTAAGTCTGGACTTGAACAGAAACTTTCAGAACCAAGCACTGTTTGTACAAGATAAAAGCTACCAGTCTTTCTCTGATTTGAGTAAAATACAATGAAAAGTATTGCAGGAGTCATGGCTTTTTTTGAAGGTACCATTGTGAATATAATTGGCCTTAAATACTTTTCCATTGGTCATATTTTGGGGCTTTTTTACTTGCTTTTTTACACTTTTACATAGTTTCATTATCCTTGTTTAGGAAAGATTGATACCCTGCTTCAGTCTTCTTTCAGAAAATACTGAGAAGCCGTTATTCAGGGTTTTTTTTCTGTTTTATTCAGGCACATTCTAACATTTGAAACTAATTTTGGAAACAAATAAATACGACTTCATCCCTGATTAAGAGCTGAGCAAAAGGTAAGTTTTGCCTTTGGAAGTGGACCTTTAGTTTAAAACATTACTTTTCAAAAACATCTAAATTATCTCAGAGCACATGTCACATTTTCCAAGGTAATAGTCACTTGGGGATGCCTAGCTTTAGATGGTTCCAGCATAAGGGAGTTCACACCCTTAATTAGAGGTTATAGATTCCTGTTCACAATATAAGAAGAACTAGAAGACTAAGAATGGAATCAGTAGCAGTCAGCATAGCTCACTGGGAGATACGCAGATAAAGAATGTAGAGGAGAGGAATAGAACTTGAATAATTCAGCCAGCTCTTGGGGGATTGAGGCTGGCTTACTTTAGTCAGGCTGCAATCAAAATAAAGGAAGAAAATAGGCAAACATGGGAGTAAAGGTTCTTGAACATAACCATGAAACCATATTTTTAATTAAAAAAAAAAAATTTAAACATAAAAAAATAAGAAAACTTACTAAAAGTAAGAAAGAAAACTTACCAAAAATGCCAACTAGTTAAGAAAAAGAAAGAGGTATCAATACAGCCTGCAGGTGAAGAAAATTGTCAGCAAAGTGAAAGGACTCTATATATACTGTCTTCATCAGGTTCCCCTGACCAGAACTGTCCATTGCTGCCTATACATTTGTGTGCCTTCCTTATGTTCAGTCTTCTGCCATGTTATTGTCTGTCAAAAATGGTGTAAAATGTTGTCTTTGAAGTAACTATCATTGCTTTAAGACAGTGATTTACAAGAAATTTCATTAATCTGGTGTTGTATTGTATAAGATATGATGTAAAACAGGAAGCATAATGACAAATACAGAAGACCCTAATCAGAAGACTGAACTGTAATACAGCAAATTTATGAATTACTGTTTACACAGATTCAGACTTTTAACTCAAACTATATCAGAATCATTTCCCTTCAAGTGGAAAAACAAACACTGAACTTTGGGCTGCACCTCATTTAGAAACCTACTGTAGTAGGATACATCCCACATTTGCCATCTTGAGTTAGGTGTCAAATGTGAGTTAGTGGTCTAGACTTCCTCTATAATTTATATATAGAGAGAAACCCTTCTAGATGGTAATTAATCCTGTTCTGAAATAAGTGTTTAAGGTGGGATAAATTGCTTTTCATCAGTATTTCTCCTAACTGTAGAGAAAGCGAGTAAGCACCTATATTTCAAACTGATTACTTGAGCTAACATGAATCCTGTCTCCCATAGGCAACTTAAGGTGGATGGTTACATAAACTCCCCCATAGTTTATCACAGACTCTCAGGGTCGTTGAGGTTAGAATGGACCTCTGGAGGTCATCGTGCTCAAGCAGGGCTACCTAGAACTGGTTGTCCAGATCCATGTCCAGATGACTTTTAAATATCTCCAAGGTTCAAGACTCTGCAACTTCTCTGGGCAACCTGTGCCAGTGCTCAGTCACCCTCACAGTGAAATAGTGTTTCCTGCTGTTCAGAGGGAATCTCCTGTGTTTCAGTTTCTGCCTATTGCCTCTGGTTCTGCTACTGGGCACCACTGAAAAGAGCCTGGCTCCGTTTTCTTTCTGACCTCCCTTCAGGTGTTTATAAACATTGATGAGATCCTCCAGAGCCTTCTATTTTCCGGACTGAACAGCCCCAGCTCTCTCAGCCTGTTTTGATATGAGAGGTGCTTCAATCCCTGAACTTTCATTTGACTCCTTATTCATTTCTAGGCAGAGCTTGGTACACTCCAACTTCTCTCTCAAATAAAGGGCAATTCCCCATCCTTGTTTTCCTAGCCTGTTCCTTCTAAAGAGCCGGTTTCCCTCCATTCCATATGCCTCCGTAGTTTTCAATGCCTAATTTTTTAAACTGGTGAAATTACAGGATTGGCAAGATATCTAAGACTATTCAACAGCACATAGCTTCTGATACTAAATTCTGGTATTTCCACATCTGTGTAATTATAGTCCTATTTGTAGTACTCCTTAGCTTTGTGTTAGTATTTATTCGTGCTAAAGTGGACATATTCAGTGAGTCACACTGTAATGTTTCAAATTAGTGGCCATAAATTTTAAAAATATTTTCCCCTTTTAACTGTAAAAGTACATGTATCAAGCAAAAATAAATCTAAAAGGGGAAAATTCTAAAATTACATTCTAATACCCTGAATGCATTTAATATTTACCATCTTACCATCCTGTAGTATTTAATATAGTGATATGCAAACAATAACCATTGTCTTTCCAACAACTTGTGATAGGAAAAAAACCCCCACTTCTTTATTTTTTTTGGTGTGTTCTGCTGAAACTGTAGAATTTATGTGGGGTTGGGTGTCATGCCAAAAGTGATACTCCCAAGTTTTGCCAATCTAGAGTGATGTGGACTTTCCTTACCAACACCTTCAGCGTATCACTCATCTGAAAAAAAATGCCCCATCAGTATCTAATACCATGCTTGGTGTCTGGCTTAGTTCTGAGTCAGAGGAAACCATATCTCTGAGTCATCCAAAGATCTCTGTTCCCAAACTCTGATGTTTTGAGTTGTGCTATGTACCGAATAGACCTTAATCCACTTAGCTTGTGAAAACTGATAGAACTGCAGCACAATCAAGTATAACTATTGTTAAATATATTCTGTCAGTTGACACAATGCATCTACTGTTCCACAGGATGTGATTTCCTGCCCTTCTGCTGCAAGATTTCAATACATTCTCTTAACCCATCATTTGAAGTTAAACAGTAATACTGTAGAGTATTGAGTTAAAATGACAGATAGAGTACTTACAAGTCCTAAGAAGGTATGTCCATATTTCAAATGATGCAGTTGAATCTAAATTTCTTGTATTTCAAGTGAACTTGTAATCTTTAAGCCTGTGGGAAAAATTTCTGCTTTTTCTAAGATTAAAACCAGTCTGATCCCTTCCGAAGGACAGAAGATCAGAGAAAAACTAAGCTAGCTAAGAATCTCAGGAAGTCACCTAGTCTGTTTTCTTGTCCCAAAGAGTTATGGACCAGTGCATGTCACTCTTGACAGATGCTTTCCTAATCTGTCCTAACTGTGCTCCAATATTTGAGATACTACAACCTCTTAGACATCTATTTTAGTTCTTTGTTATACTTACCTTGAAAACATTTGGAAACCATAAGGATCAGAAACCATCATAATTTCATTTTTACAGCATTAGAAGGTGCATTTGACTTTAAATGATTTATGTACTTTTAAGAAAAACAAAATAAGTGAAGAGCTTCTCATGGTTTCCAAGTACAACTATGTCACAATATTTGCTTAATACTGCAGGGTCAGGGCACTTGTTAAGGACTACAAGACCTTAAAGTTAATCCTGTCTTCCATCTTTTGGGATCTGAGCCTGCATCTCTCAGAAGACTCCCTTAATCCTCAGACTGTACTGTGACTTCAGTATATAGAGAGTCACTAGGGCCTCTCAATCTCTCTTGTTAGTCTTCCACTCTCTAACAAGATGTAAAAACCTTTGTTGAAACACGTAACATACCTATTAGTTGTGCCTACCTTCTTACTCTTTTGTCTCTGAGTCACTGATTATTTATGCTTTATATCCATAGTGGAACATTATTTCAGTGGTCCAGGATGGTCCAGGATAGACTAGTGATTAAAGAAACGGGATTTTTAAGTTAGGTCTCTCTGTTTGGGGATAATGATTTAAACAGAAGTCTTAAACACTGCAGAACAGTGCATTAACAGCTAGCAATTTATTTCTTATTGCTGGATTTAAAAGAGCAAGGAGGTATAGTCTATTTCAAACATATTTTAAACAATTCAGCATAATATAAAAATGAACACTAAAAGGCTGGCAATGAGATTAATGTCAATTTAGAAAGGAGAAATCCCTCGACTGTAGGGTCAATGAAGCTCTGTGCTGTGAATATACTAGACCTGAACTACAGGCATAATTTCAGCTAGTATGACACAAAAAGAGGAATTTGGATTCTGGTTACTGCCTTCTGGTGGGGGCATTCAGACAATTTGAATCCTTGTCTTCTGCTGCTTATCTAAAAGGAACAATAATTCTGTCTTCAAACATTCATTTTAAAATATGGTTTCAACCATACATGTTGTTGAATTAAAAAATTTCAGGTATGATTTTGAACAAAGAGTTTACATTTGTCATGCCTTTTAACATGAAATACAGACATTAGGAAGCACCATTTTACACATTTTGATGCCTCTAATAAATGATGCTGGTTGATTAATAATGTCTGAAATCTCCTTGTAATTTGGGAGGGAGGTCTAATAATCAAAAGTAAAGTTTACCTTATGTAAATAAACAGTTTTTCTGCTCACTGGACAAAATATATGGTAACTTTGGGGCAGGAGAGTTGACCTGCCTGAGGATAGAAAGGCTTTTCAGAGGGGTCTGGACAGGCTAGATCAATGGGCTGAGGCCAACTGTGTGAGGTTCAACAAGGCCAAGTGCCGGGTCCTGCACTTGGGCCACAACAACTGCAGGCAACAGTACAGGCTTGGGGAAGAGTGGCTGGAACGCTGCCTGGCAGAAAAGGACCTGGGGTTGTTGGTGAATATGAGCCAGCAGTGTGCCCAGGTGGCCAAGAAGGCCAATGACATCCTGGCCTGCATCATGAACAATGTGGCCAGCAGGACTAGGGCAGTGATTGTCCCCCTGTACTCAGCACTGGTGAGGCCACACCTCGAATCCTGTGTACAGTTTTGGGCCCCTCACTGCAAGAAAGACATTGAGGTGCTGGAGCATGTCCAGAGAAGGGCAGTGGAGCTGGGGAAGGGTCTGGAGCACAAGTCCTGTGAGGAGCGGCTGAGGGAACTGGGGTTGTTTAGCCTGGAGGAGGCTCAGGGGAGACCTCATAGCTCTCTACAGGTACCTGAAAGGAGGTTGCACAGATGGGGGGTGTTGGTCTGTTCTGCCAAGTTACAAGAAATAGGACAAGAGGAAACAGCCTCAAGTTGCTACAGGGGAGGTTTAGATTGGATATTAGGAAAAATTTCTTCGCGGAAGGGGTTGTCAGTCGTTGGAATGGGCTGCCCAGGGAAGTAGTTGGGTCACCATCCCTGGAGGTATTTGAAAGACATGTGAATGAGGTGCTTAGGGACATGGTTTAGTGGTGGTATTAGCAGTGTTAGGTTAACAGTTGGACTTGATGATCTTTAAGGTCTTTTCCAACCTAAAAGATTATATGATTCTGATTTTTGTATTAAGGCCTTTCTAAATTCAAAATATAATTTTAAAAAAGTTCAAGTTTTAATAGTTAATTTAATGTTTTTAATGGCTCTTCATGAAATTTTTTCTGCTGGACTAAACTGTATTAGGAAGAGTTTGCTAATGCCCTCCTTCATCGTGGTGGTAGTTGGTCATCTGGTTAAAAACAGAGACTTGCTGCATAGATGCCTTGGTTTTCAGGGAATATTCCCCTAACATATAAGGGCTAAAACTGATATTTTAAATATATTTCCAAATATAGTAAAATATTTTAAATACTAATTTTTTCCCCCAGTTTACATTTAATTTCAAACTTAATACATTTTTATTTTGCCGGATCCATTTTCATTTGCATTTAATGTTTGAAGGGCTGGGATTTCTGCTTCAGCCCTGTGTTCAGTGCATTTTGTGCCCACATTACATTGCTAATAATGGGTTTATTTATGAAAGTTAGCCAGACATGGTAAGTAGGGAAAAAAAAGAGGAAATCCAGTAGCAATAATTTCCTTGCAGTCTTAGATGTGGATGACATGGACCCCCAAAAGCAAATCCTTTCTGTTTGGATTTTCTTACTCTGAAGGAGGACAGTGGAAGGAATTAATGCTTCGCAACACTTCAGACACAGCTTTGGTCATTTTATAAAGCAACTAATGGACTGTATGCCTAAATCATTGCTGGAGTTCTATAGGTTTAGGGTTTTTCTGAAATTAAGGAAAGCCAGTTCCTTCATAGTGCACTCCTTCAGAGTGCATATTTTGCCTCTTATCCTGCTCCAATTGGTGCATCTCCTTTCTTGATGTTAGATGCCTGAAACAGGATGTAGTACTCAATTCAAGCATCTGTCTGTGTCTTTGGGAGTAGAAACACTGCGTATTGCATTGTTTGAAACCATGTTGTTTATGCATCCCAGAATGGCTTATTTTTTCATACTAGTGAGACAAGGTTGATTCACCTTGGCTTATGAACCACAGTGACTCCCAGGTACATTTTTTCGAAGAAATTCTCCCTAGTTATCTTGCAGTTGTACTTAGTTGGTAAACCCTAAACAGAATACTACTTTGGACTTGTCTTCTTTTTTTGATTGCATTGATCTTTTCTCCAATTTGTTCAAGCACACAAATTCTAATTCTGTCATTCAATATGCTTATCTGCTTTCGAAAACCTAATATAAAATTACTCTTTTATTTGAAAATCTAATTTACTGATAACACATTATTGAGCAGTACCAGGTATAAGGAATATTTCTGTGGTTTTATACTCAATCATCCCTCCCTTTGGACAATGAGCTATTAATTTTAAGTGTTCTTTTAAAAAATAATTAAAATAGTTTCCCAAGTGCTTTTGCACCCATCTTACTTTAGTTTCATCACGGTATTTTTCTTTGATTGTTGAAATAAAATGTCATGAAAGTATGAAAAACTTATTTTTACAAGTTAATAAATATGATCTTTTCTGCTTTTCTCCTATCCATGAGGTCTATTGCCTGGATTAGTAGGAGATTAAATTGGTTTAATGCAAAGGATTCCCTACAAATCTCTTGGGCTATCCCTTAAAGACCTTCAAATTGTTTGGATGCCTGTTGCAGTTTTTTTCTGAGAGTTGCTGTTGGCTAATTAGTTAATAAATTCCTAATTCCCTCCTTCCCTCCTTTTAAAATGTGTTATAATTCTTTCTTGAACATAATTTATTGCCTACAGATAGTGTGTCAATTAATAAATTGTCTAGCATGGACAATAGAAAACATGGGTTTGTGGTTGTTGACAAATTTTAAACCCAAGGCAGTCCTTCCCTTAGCATTGTGTTAACCTCAAGGCAGTTATGCAGAAACTATTCCTTTGCAGTCTAGAAGGAAAGGAATAGTTCCAGATCTAGCCTACTGTCAAGCAAGGATTCATGACTATGGATCACGAGTGGACAGGAATGCCTTACTGTTGTCTGGCATTACATGCAACATTTCTGGAGAAGATGGATTTCAGACATGTCACTATCCTTGGGATTTTTTATTGTCTGGGCATCAGGGTATCAAATTTTTGTGTTGTCATTCTAAGTCTCTTAAATACTGCTATGTGCTATATATGTCATATAGATGCCAAATCCTCGGTTTTGAAACCTATTCCTGTGTTCAAGCATTTAACTATTTTTATTGGGTCCCTTTTCAGGTCTTCTTTGAACAGAGAATGCAATGTGTTCTTAGGCTAAGGGTTTCCAGCTGAAAATACCAGGGGTACAGGGTCCACAGGAGAAAACTGTGTTGGAAAGACAGATGTTCAGTCTTGGGAGCAGACCTGAGAGACACAATATTGAGTTTTCTGAGGGAAGAACTGTCTGACTATAGACATACTGGATTTTGCTGCCTTTTTGCAAGGTTAATAGCATCTCTCTAAAAAAAAGTCAAACAAAAAAAAGTACGTGTGTAGGGCCATTCCCTTGCAAGGGGAAACTCACCTCTTTAAAAGCTCCCAAAGCTCAAAATATGCTGTTTGGCAGAAGTCCAACATTCTTCTATTGGGATTTTTAAGATCTTTGTGTCCTATACAAACTGTTCTTTGTCCCCCAGATCTTGGCCAGACAAAGTCTAATTTGATAGCATCTTTCCTCAGGCAGGCCAGATCATACAGGCTGTGGGCCAACAGCTGTAGCTGGTAGGTCCTCTTTGTACTATTGCTGCCATTGAGTGCATTGGGTACCTCCTGATTGCCATGGTGACATTTTGTGCTCCTTTGCCCTAATCCCACCAAACTTTCTTTCCCTTGTCAGTGCCAGGCAGAAATGTTGCCTGAAGAAATGTGAAGGTGTGGTAGTGTGGAAAAAAAAACTAAGGAAAAATATGTTTAATCTCAACTATTCTTTAGATCAATCTACCATTACTGGACTCTGTTTTAATATTGTTTTATGAATCATTTCCACAAAATCCTGAAGAAGAGAAAAAGGACATTGTTCATTTCTAAGGCACACAGGGCACTCAAGTGCTTTGACGCTGGTCATTGCAGCCATACAAATAATAATTATACCGTAGCAAAAAGTGGTTATTTCCCACTACTGGTTCCTTCAATCTTGTTTGCAACCTGTTTTTGCACAGAGCACCACAGCTATTTATAAACTGCAAGTGGGAGCTGAGAATAGGAAGAGCTTTCTGTTCATATAATGACAGTGTCAGGAGAATAATACTTTAGCTAAATTGGGATAGCTACAAAGCCCTATTTTTATGATTGTAATACTACTGGTATTTTGGGGACTGAAGTCTCCTAGACACAGACCCAGCTTCATGTGATTTATCTCTTCTTACATATAAAAATAAACCAAGTTATGTAAAAAGGCTTTTTTTTTTTTTTTTTTTTTTTTTTTGAGTAAGCAAAGCTGAGTAAAGCTTTTTGGCCTTTAATTTCATCTATATCAAATTAGTCAATAGGACAAGGTGTTCACCAGAAAATACAAGTAGTTTACCAGGCTAGTTGCTAGTACAATACCAAGTTGTTCTTGAGACAGTAGGGACATGGGTGGGACAGGTAGATGCATTAGGGGAAAAAAACATGTCTTCCAAAGACGTTACAATGGTAGAAAAGGCAGTACGGTTCTGGCAGGTCTGCATGTGCCTGCAAATGAGCATCTCAGATATTATTTTTCTGTTTCTCTTTACTTCTGTTCCAGGTAAAAAGAAGACACTGTACAAGGGAATGGGGAACCTCAAGTTTCCAATCTTCCTCTTTGCAAGGATGGTATCTAAAACTTGGTAGAAAAAATTCTTCTCTAGCTCATTTGCCACTAAGAGTGGTGGTGCTTGGTTTGGAGCAATTTGGCCTAGAATTATTACCCGGCAAATGCTGGCTTCTAAGGGGGGGTGGGGGGTGAAGAAAAAAAGCAGCAGCTTTTTTCACTTGCTTTGGATGCACAGGGATAAAGTGTTGTAGAAACACTTGTTAGAAGCAAATTGACTTAGTGTCAGTTTGAGCTCGTATCAAACTATTCAATTCTGTTACTACAACAGAAACCTGCCATCCAGTGCACCCCCCTGCTTTTGCCAAATAGATGTTACAGAACTGTATATTGAAAGAGACACATTTTTAGATTTTCTAAAGAAAAAGTTTTTTAAATCTGTCAAAACTCTTCTTCAGATTTGGCAAGATGCTTGCCTCTAATTTGAACATACCAACAAAATAACAGTAGGAAATTTGTTTCCCTTCTTAAAATTACGGACAAGGAGCTTGCAGTTTTGATTTATAACCTTCTGGAACTGGAGTTAAAAGCAATGCATTACTGCTCAGTTCTTGCGTAAAATACCTTTTAAACCCACTGTTCATATTTATTCGACACAAATGTCTTTGGAGGCAATTGAGAATGAGTCAGCACCAAAATTGTTACTGGTTTTAATGCTTCCATGGATATGACTAGGAAAATATAGTTAAGACAATGATAGCTTCTCAGTTTCTCCAAAAGCACATTTAAGAATAAAGGGGATTATACAGCACTTTTAAAATGTAAAACAACTATAGACAATTCACAGTTAATAATTGCCAATCACCTTTTGTGACAAGGCTAGATTAATTATCCAACTTTTTAACTGAGACTTTTAATAACCTGTGTTTTTACTAAAAGAAACAACTATCTGTATGTGTGAAAATGCCTGGTTGAAACAAACCATCTTTCTTATTTGGTAAAGGGAAATCCAGTATATTATTTAACATCCTGACGCTACAAATACAGAAAGTATTTTAAAGAGCTCAGCAATTTTTTCATGTATTTATGCTGTTTACGTGCTTAAATGCTAGTGTAGGTCAGCGATCTATAGCAAAGACCTCCTAAACATTTGTTAGTGGCTGGAAAAAGCCTAAAATCCAAATACACCTGTTCTTTGGACCCACTGTCCATAACCAAATGCAAGTCTTCCTACTGGCCTCTATGGGCACTGAAGTAAAGTACTGACAGGTTGTACATATGTTGTATTCCTTTTCCTTAAAGTCTCCATGCCTCTGGATGAGGCTGAGGAAGAATCATTTGTATGCTGATGGAAAAGCATATATTGACATATTTTAAGACCAGCATAATTTTAATAAATTACTGAGTAGACTGAAGGAGTAGACTACGCATGCTAGGTCCCTGAATTATTTTTGAAGAATCAAAGAAGACTGTGCAGATAATCCACTGAAGATTTTCTCTTGAGGTCAAAGCTTACTTAGACAGTACCTTAGAATTTGAGTCAATAAGATGTAAATAGAGAATTATTATAGAAAAAGAGAAGAACAGGGCAGGACTCTTAGGGAATCTGTTTCTGAAGTTTGTGGTTTAGAAGCACATCCTACAGGTATACATTACACCATGAGCTGAGTTGGTCCAGTGCTTAGTACAATCATTGTCACGTACCTTGCTGTTACTTCTGTACTATATTTAAATACCTTTGCAGTAGTGAAATTCATAAGATATGTGTGTTGTTACTAAAACTCTTGCTTTTTTCTGTTGTTGCTGTCTTCTAATCTGATTGGCTAAATCACTAATGTATGATAGAAAAATAAATGCTGCTTTGCTCAGTGATCATACCTCAGATTTTCAAAAGGTTCAAAAGGAGTCTGTCCCGTCAATTTTCTTCAGTCATCTTTGAATATTCTCGCTTTTACAACTGTGTCACTGATTTAAGAAGTCAAATCCCAAGTAGGTCTAAACGTTATAGTCGTTTCTTGTTTGTTATGGACCTATTCCATATCTCTTGACAATTTATTAATGTTTGTCATGTGATTTGAAGGTGTCAGGATTAGAGGATAATTTTGATAGGGAACAACTTAAGTAGATAAATGGATATGTATACAAACTCAAATGATCTTTTACTTAATAAGTAAATGAAATATACAATATTCTCAGTAAAGGATTAGTGAAGGCATGAGAACTCTTTCTTTTCCATTTTCCAAGTCCAAGTCACTCTTTGTAAGAGGGAAGTGGTGTCAACACTTCAAAAGTCTTAGTCTGAACCACCTGCTTTCATAGATACAAATAGAATAAATAAATACTAATGAATATGTACAGACAGAGCTGGCACTAGTTCCTTTAGTCCCAATCAGTTTGAGTAATCTCAGTGAAACTCATCATCAATTTATAATCAATTTTGTATTTTCATTATGTAAATCAGGAGAAGTTAGGAAAACATGTGGCAAAGCTTAGTCAAATTTCATAGAATCATAGAATGGTTTGTGTTGGAAAGGACCTTAAAGACCATCTAGCTCCAACCCCCCTGCCATGGGCAGGGACACCCTCTACTAGACCAGGTTGCTCAAAGCCTCATCCAGCCTGGCCTTGAACACTTCCAGGGATGAGGCATCCACAGCTTCTCTGGGCGACCTGTTGCAGTGCCTCACCACCTTCTCTGTGAAGAACTTCTTCCTGATATCTAACCTAAATCTACCTGCTTTCAGTTTAAACCAATTACCCCTGGTCCTGTCACTACAGGCCCTTGTAAAAAGTCCTTCCCCCAGCTTCCCTGTAGCCCCCTTCAGGTACTGGAAGGCTGCAATAGGGAATCCCCGGAGCCTTTTCTTCTCCAGGCGGAACAAGCCCAACTCTCTCAGCCTTTCTTTGTAGGAGAGATGCTCCAGCCCTCTGATCATCTTCGTGGCCCTCCTCTGTACTCATTCCAACTGGTTGATAACCTTCTTGTGCTGCGGGCTCCACAGCTGGACACAGTACTCGAGGTGGGGTCTTACAAGAGCAGAGTAGAGGGGAAGACTCCCTTCCCTCGACCTGCTGGCCACGTTTCTCCAGATACAGCCCAGGATATGGTTGGCTTTCTGGGCTGCCAGTTCACACTGCCGGCTCATGTTCAGCTTCTCATCTACCAGTACTCCCAAGTCCTTCTCCTCAGTGCTGCTCTCGATCCATTCTCACTGTCTTGAAAACTGCAGAGGTGACACAAAGGTTCTCTGAAACTTGGGATTACAGCTTGACCTTTCAGAATTCTTCATGTCCATCCTGTCTACTTAGCTTTTCTTGGTATTTTATAAAACTAATGGCAGTTATTTGGAGTTACAAACATTATTACGAATACTTGAAGGAACAACAATCATTATCTTGATTCAGATACTGAATAGAAAAATGTACAGAAGGAACAGTTTTTAGATAATATTGTGACAAAACAAAACAGTTTGGAAACTGTTAGATTAGAAGTGGGATCAAGTCAGGCCTGCAGTGACGCGTCCTAGCATTTACAGTGAAATTATAGAGAACAATGCTGACTGCATGGTCCTGCTACGTTTCAGTATATTTTAAAAGCTCCTGTAATTCTTGTCTTTTGGGAATTCTGATGAAGCATTTAGATGGAGACGAGATAGAACGTTTTTGTTATGGTGCTTGAAATATTAGACACCAACTCTCTTCTGACTGTAATGAAAATTGGTCTCTATATATTTTGTAGGAAAGCTTAAAATGTAATAGCCATTATTGATATAACATGGAAAACACAACAAATGATTGCACAGTTAACTGCATTTTGATTTCTATTAAGTTCAGGCTGTGATGTTCAAAAACTGTTCTTTTATGTGATGTGTATGGAACAGTGATGTCGTATTTGGTCCCTATCAACTCATTCTAATTAACGCCTACACATGCATTTGAATGCTATCCTAACACCCATAATTTGTAGAACCTTCATTATGGATAAACATGCAGCAGTGCAACAAAGGTATTGAAAAAACACCCAACATTTTTGATTTGTAAAATCTCCAGTGAATACAAGCTCAGTCTGTACCTTGCTTATACTGCAGTGCTTGGAACGGTGCTCATGATTTCATATGTTTTTTGTATGTGGGATTATGTTTCTGACTGGGGTTTTGAGATGCCCCTAACACATATACTATATTTGGTACACCCATTTGTCCTGATCTCAGGATTCATCAAAAGTTTTATGTTCTCTTTATATTTGTCATCTTTAAACTTACTGAAATATGAATGGTGTTCAAGACTTAACTTGATACATTACTCCAAAGATTTGGTTATTCTTTTGTATGATTTTCTCCTGAATGTTTTCAGTTTGTCTCTAGTTTATCACTGAGATAAAGGACTTCTACTTTGTAAAATTGATTTGCTATGGTGAATTTCTCCTGCTGCTATTTTAATCTTTGTTGATCTGGATTTATAGTGACTTCTCTTAGAGAAATTGTTTTGTATATCCTGTTTTTTTCTTAGGATTTAAATGATTGCTTCAGCTGAATCCCTGAGGTTTTTTTTGTCTAGTTTTCATCTTCAGGATTATTTCTGTTTTACGTTAGTTGAGTTGCTGTTTTCTTCGTGACCTACTTGGCTATCACAATGTCCAGACTCAGTCTTTTTGGCTATGCTCTTTTAAGAAAGGCTATTTCTAAAAACCTGCCTGCTTGAACAGCATACAAATAAAACAACAGTTCAAGTTTTCCTTCTGATGATGTGCAGGATTTTCCACAGCATCTGTTACTCTTAATGTTTTTCCATGTTGGCTATAACAATGGTATTCAAGTGAATGTATAGCATGTTGTCTTTTCTATCAACTCTAAGCTATTGAATACCTCAGTTCCCACTTCATTCAAATTCTAATTACAGTGTCAAGCTGTGACTTTCCTTGTACAATATTTATTTAAATATGGTACTTTCTTACCAAGTAAATCTATTCCCTTATTAATTGAGGGCCACACCTGGAAAAGTAAACCAGTGGCAAAACAAAGTAGAAAATATATTTTTGCTAATCCCCTTCACATCTCTGGATTTAACATCAAGGACTTCTTTATATGGCTGACTTTAGCTGGCAACAGTTACAAATGTGATTAAGTCTGTTGTCGTGTAGCACAGACTGAAATTGCTAACCTTCCTCAAAGTCAAGTGATGCTAAAATGAATTGGTCAGTAAAAATGTCTCTTAGAGGTGAAACAGGACAAGAAATGGTAAACTGTTATCTGTTCTGCTGTTCATTTATCATCTATCTATCTCATTTCATAGCCTGTAAGCAAAAATCTGGGAGTGAATCCTTTCTCCATTACCGTATCAGTAATTTATTTTTCATTATGCTCAGATTAAAATGTTTATAAGCAGATCTGTACTGTGGTTGCACAGGCATGTAGTAGTGAGCATGTTACAAAGCAATGAGGGAGAGTGTCTCTGAACTGACTCTTCAGCTCTCACTAGAATAACAAACATGCAAGTCATACAGTGAGAAAACAGACTGTAAAAGCAAACTATGGTCAGTAGTAATTAATAGCAATTATAAGGAGAAACAATCATGACAGTCATAAATAAGTCCTTTTCTATTAAGAGGCTGTTGAATTTGCCATTAAATACAGACTTAAAGTGGTGCTGCAGCAAAATTCACTCTTTAAAAGACTATAGACATTTGCACAAACATAAAAATGTGAAACTAAGTACTAAAAAGTTTGTAAGTGCCAAAATGAAAAATGTCTCTGCAGTCTTAATTTGGCATTCAAGTGCCTATGTATTATGATATAGAAGAACATGTTTAAAATATTGCCTAATTCATTACAGCTGACAGTGCACACTACTTAAATTCTTCTCTGAATCATTACCTTTCTCACAGATTTTTTTTATGAAATGTATCTATCTCTTGCATCTGAAATAACCACAAAAATTCATTAATTTATTTTCCCAGTGCCTATGTGAAATAATGGAGTATTTTATCCCTATTAGATTGTAGGAAGCTGAAGTATGGAGAGGTTAAGGTCAAAGGGATCCATTAATTTCATGTGTCTAACTGGGAAAACTGAGGCCTCATTTTTCAAATAAAGTAGTATTTTTAGCAATTCATCTGTCTAGAGCAGAGGTCCCTCTGACAACTGTTACTGTCTGAGTGCTTAACACTTAAAAAAAATAAGACTATGTGGTTGCAGTTTTCACTTCTTGTACCAGAACCCTTCTGAGGCAGAGCAGCTGGGGAAGCCAGGAAAGGGAAAAATGTCCAAAACTCTGTGTATGAGCTCAGTCATTCATTTTATGGAGACTGTGCAGGAACAGCCCACACATCACTACAAGCCTTGTAAAGCTTTAATGTGTTAAATGAGTATGGAATTTCTAAGGATTTTGGCCATTGACTCTCACAAGTCTCTATGGGTATGTGTGAGTGGCACTTAAAAGCTTTATAATATGGCCATTTGAGATGGTATTTCACAGGGACAGTGAGATGTCCATCCCTGAAATATCCCTATCTTGCTCAAGTTCAAAACCATGCCACAAAGTATGGAAGAGGGGAAGACAGAAGGAGAGTGAGAAGGGGCTAAAATATTACCAAGAAATATATTTTTTTTTAATATGTAGAAAACAACCTGATTTTCCTTATTGTCTTCTCACAAATAACCAGTGTTCTAAACATTTTTCTACAATTTTCCAGGCTCAGGCAGATTTCCAGTATTGAAAATGTCATCTTAAACAACTGTTGTTGGAGAATTTTAAAGTAACTGATCCAACTTCTGCTTCTGGGAATTGTTGGCTATGGTTATCTCAGCCACCTGTCCTTCCAGCAATTCTAAGGGCCTCATTCTGCTCACCAGTACATGTCCAAAATAATTTCATTTTTGTAAAAGAAATAATATCAGGTCAAAATTATATCAAATAATCAAAATAATGTCAAATTGAAATATTATCTTTGATTAAGAAGCACGTAGTGCCTAATAATTGTAGTGAACAACTAACGATGAGGTTTGGCTTTTTTTTCTCATTGAGTATTTAGCAACTATTTCTAGGTTCAGTTACTTTTCCAGACACACTGGCAGTTTTTCTAGGAAAAAGCCTAGTTTGTTTTCCAGTCTACCTTCAGTTACCTGCATCCTGACAATCAGAAATCTCACATAAGCAATTTAATTTACATCAAATCTTTTATATTTACAAAAATCAGCTAAATCCCTCTGCTAAATCCCATGGAGAAATGCATAATTTCTATATATATTTTAGAGTGAAATCCACTGATGCTCATAAAAGAACAATCCCATGCCAAAGGTCTAGAGATCTCTTGCACTTTTATCATGTAAATCAAGAGTTACTTCAGTGCCATAGAAGAAAATACATGAGTTTAAAACTGGGGCAAAAGAGAAGAGTGAACTAATTTTAATGAAGTTACATGGAATTAACATTGTTAGGACAGTTTCTATTCTATTTTCAACTGTAAGTCAAATAAGAAAATAATACTTTATGTCAGCAAAGAGAAGAACAGAACAGTCACAACTTTGATCTTGAAAAAAAAGTACAAATTATGATAGATTAAGCATATTTTTCCTCATTTTTCCTTTTGCACACTAAGAAGTTAACTGTCTATGAATGTCTTGTCTCTCTAGGCAAATTAGTTATCCATAAAATTTATTATGATGAAGAGTTATAGTCAGAACTCTGACTTTTGCCTTACTTCAGCTGTAGCAAGCATAACAGTGTCTTAGCAAGACTAGGATGTCTCTTATCCTGTTTATGTTGCACTTATTTTCTTGCTAGTCTAGAAATTAAAAGTATCAGATGGCATCTTGAACTTCGTATGTGGCTGAGTCAAATCTTCCATGTACATACTTTGCAATGGCTTTTTGTCACAGCAGCAGCTGTCTTACTGTCCCTATATCCTTTCTTTGACTTGTGACTTAGTTTCTCCCAGAAAGATCCAGTCTCTTTTCTTTGGTAATAACCTTATTAATCCACTTCATGTCTCATGCAAACAATAATTTATTTTAACATCATGTTACTTTAATAATAGGAAAAGTGGACAGAAATTATATTACATTCCTGTGAATTAAGTAATTTCAGGGACGGATACAAATATTGGGCTTATTGTGAAATGCTTGGCCTTGTAGGCATTACTGGCTTTTGTCAAGGCATCTATGGACTATAAGGAGAGTTCTGTGGAGCTATCTTCTTTTTCTGAAGGAACATACAAGGATAGGAGGCCTTAACTCACCTTCTGCCTCACCCATATTCTTCTGAAAACACTTAATGTTTTTAAAATAACATAGTCACTTCATGAAATAATATTGGTAGAATATTAAGGTGTTAGATATTACTGTATGGTTTTAAAAATAAATAAGTAAAACTGTACAATTTTATAAATAAATTTTATAGTTAACAGATCAACCTTCTTTTACCCACATAATCTGTAATTATGTACTACAAATAATGCTTATCTACTACTTACATTCATTTGTGGCAGTTGAAAAATTTAAATTTTTTGCCAAATGTGAGTTTTACATTGTGACCATAACGTGTTTAAATAGCTAAAATATTTCTTCACACTTGTACAAGTTACTCACATATGAATTACTGTTATATATTTTGAAGAAAATAGTAACCTTAATTTCAAGAAAGCATTATCTGATTAGAAATCCAGGAAGGTTTTCATAGAAAACTCTCTTCTCTCCCACTGATTTCAAGAAGTTCTTTAGAGGCTCTAGTCAAAGGCCTTTTAAATTAATTCTTTTAAACGATTGTAATCTTAATAATGACCTTCTAAAATAATTAAAAATATTTTAATAAATATTTTTCATCACGCATCTAAATGGAAAACCAAAATGCTTTAGAAATTTTTTCTTCAAGAAAGAAACATGAATACTTAAGTGATATTTACACCACATTTCAAATAGCTAATTTGTTTATAGCTATTGTAGAAAAATATTTTAAAATATTAAAATTATTTTGAAATGTACTTTAGGTATTAGGTCTAAGTGATGTGTATTCTCCTGCTAGCCATGAATTCAGTCTTTGGGAATGACCCAAGCATGTTGCCTTATTGTAAATTCTTCATCCCTACCATGAGACCTTATATCTTCGTGTTTAAGGGTTATAAAAGTGTTGCAGAAGACTTAATATGAAGTGACCATACATCCTGAGTTGGCCTGAAGTGTCTCAGAATACAGGCACATCCTGACAAAAAGAAAAAAAAAATAAAAATTTTCTTTAATTTCCTTTCTGAAGCTAGTGAACAGGATCAAGCAAATAACTGGGTTAAAATAGTAATCTTTTTTTTTTCCCTTGGTTTATTTTTAACTTTGATCAGCTTCTCAATCTGGTTCATCCATGGCCACACAAATAAATGAGTCAACTGAATGATGGGGGCAGCACACAAACAGAAGTGAACAGCTGGGATGGAGAGAAAGGGGTTTTTTAAATTCAAAAACTATAATGGGAAGAAATGGTTGTGAAACTGTCTTTAAATGGGTGACGTATGTCATCCAGAAGGTGCTTATCTTTTCCTGCTGAGTAGGGAATGAGACCTTGACTTAGATGATCAGCCTGGTTAGGCTTAGAAAGATATCCTGGTGTAGTTGCAGCAGTAAATGCGTAGAATAGCTCCATCCATGCTAAGGTTTCTTCCAGTACAGAGACACCGCAAACGAATTCTGTCGTTTAATATATAAGACAAACTGTTAGTGCTCTTTTATTTCTCGCTTCAGTGAAGTTTTCTTTACTTACCTATATTTTGGGAGTTTTTAATGTTACTTCCATAGAACAATATTGTCAGTGTTCACCTTCTTAACTTGATCCAATAGGAAGTGAAAACAGTGCATATTTCTATTGACTTCAGTCGGTGTTGGGTTGGGTGAGAGGTCCTTAAAAGAGGAGAAACATTTAGAAGCACATTAGTTCATTTGTTCTGTTTCTACCAGCTGTAACATCATTTAACCTAATATCTTTTTTCTAGCAACGGGAGTAATCATTTCTCTCTTTGCAAAAAGTGATGAAAGAAATAAGAAGAAACTACATTTTAAATGAAGTTCTTATTTGCAAGCATAAATATAAACACTTCTCAAAAAGGTGCAAGCCAGAAGATAATCCAATCTATCAGGGAATGCCAGTCTGTCACGTGACTGGCAGAAGTCAAATATTTCTAATGGGCAAGAAATGTAATTGCCCCAGATTATGAAACTTAATTCATACAAAATAACTAAATCACTTGGAACCAACTGATCAGTGGCTATTTTATGCAAATTTAAATCAACAACCCTTTATATTAAATATTCTGTTTTTAAAAATCTAACCAATATGAGAGTGTCAAACAAGACTAAGCATCAACAGAAATCCTCCTAGAAAGTGTGATGACTTTGGAGTTCCTCCACATGTAGAAGAATGAAAGTTGCCTTACCTTTCACAGCATGGATGCATGAATTTTGATTTTGCTCCTCATGCTGCATTTAGTAAAATAGAAAGAGGGGCAGTGGTGGGGAGAAGAAAAGACTGAGAACTAACCATTTCCCACCAGACATTCTGGCACCATTAGATTATGAACTTCTCAGTGAGATCATGCTCCGCCATAGTGGTCATGTCCTTCCTTTCCCTGGTTTATCCTAACAATGTGGGCAATAGTGAAAATATATTCTACTTGGAAAAAAAAAAAAAAAATTCATTTAATCCTATTGGCAGTCTCATATATCAAGGTTTCTTATTTAGTGCAGTTTTAAGGGCACAAAAAGAGAAACCATGTTTTTGAAACTTAACCTTCATTGAAGTAAATAGACATTTTGAGTACAAGAGATCTAAATTAACCTGTGAAGAACGATGATTGCAAAATACCTCTGTTCTCCATTGCATTTGTTTCCTATTCATTTTAACCAATTTCCTTTAGAAGTGGCAAAATAGGACTCAGGTTACTAATAAATTGGTTTCACTGTTGTAAGAGAAGAGTGGTAGCCTTCATCTTAGTTTTCTATATAATTACAATAACTACTGCCACTACACTGGAAAGATGTTGAAATATCCAGGTTTGCATGGCTGGAATATTTCTTGGATGTGTACTCCCTGAGTACTTCTCATGATCACACAGCTTGAGTTTTTGAAATGTAAAGTGTTATTTCAACAGAATTTCATTTGGGGGAAAAAAAAGGTATTTCTTTTCACTCCACATCAAAATGAAATTAACCTCAAAAACTATTGGAAAATGGAATTGTTTTCCATATAGTCCTAATAATCAGGTTTCTTTACAGTTGAGTTACTAAGTGCGGTAGCTACTGCAGTTCATCTTTATTGATGGAGGCATGTCTGGAAAATCCACTTCTAGTATAGTCCCTGAGATGTAGTTTAAAAACCAGTGTGTGTCAAATGTCGGTTCTGTCTGCTCTGGGACACCTCCATCAAGAAAATAAATATTCTGTCTGTGCTATATGGGCATTTTCTAAAGCCATCCTCCAGCTTGCTTGCCCAAGATCCACAGAGGATTCAGAAAAAACAGTGCAGTAATTTTTTCAAACTACTACATGAGTAGTTTTAAATAGACAACGCTTTCATCATCGTAAGTCAGTGAAAGGTGAAAATGCTACTTCAACCAACTGTTCCGTAAAAATCTATCATACTGCCCAGAAAAAGGAGTACTGCTGTTGTGTAGCAATCATGAAGGAGCAAAACTTGGTGGGAAAGAGACACTTTCTTCTCTAGGTTTCCAAACTCAGCGTTCCTTTCTCAATTACACACTGTTGATTGGTCATCCTCCTTTAAATAACTTTCTGACATGTATAGCTATTTTAAGCATGCTGACAAGGCTTTAAAATAGAAGCTAGAACATTTAGAAAATTTAGTTATTTCCACACAACAATATGATTGCCTGTCTCCAAATACTTTGGGAATTAATTTCAAGGATCGTATCATCATAATGGATGCTTTTGATAATAAATTAAGTACCCTTGAAATATGCTATGGTTTAAGAAATGTCATGGGTTTAATTAGATGTCTGTATTTATGACTGGAATATACTGTATCGTGGTGAGACACTGGAAACACTGGGACTGAATGCACAACTCTCCAGGAAAACTTCTACTGAAAATACTGGAATTTACCCTCAGCAACTGCAAAACTGGTCCAAATTTAGTAAAATATTGGCATCTTCTTGATATTTGTACCTTTATCTTCTCAAAAAGAAAGAATGTACTGACAGATGATCTGCGTAGAAGAAAATGCAATAAAGGCATTTTTTTATGGGTAGAAATTAATATCCACTCTATTTTATTTTAGTAAATGCAGGAATTAATGAAAACAGTAGCTTTTTGGAAAGTAAAAGTTCAGTCATTTGGGGGCTTGAGGTGTTTCTGTGACAGATTTCCAGTTTATATTTCTAGTCTTGGTTTTGAAATTATAATATATATCCACACACAGCCATACACCTACCCATCCTTCCACACATATATATGTATATATATAGTGTTCATATAACCACAAGTTTGGATACATATTCTGAAGTGCATAACATTTTGTGAACTACATAAACTAAGATAGTGAAATAATGTATTATTCTTTGTCAACAATTTCTAAAAATGTGTGGCTGTATTCAACTAAAAATGTCCTTCCTTGTACCATCAGAGTGCTTTATTTCTTAAATATAAATAACAGTGAAGAAATAACACAAGTTAATTTTAAATTTTTTAGCAGAAAATAAAAACAGAGCTAAAAGATAAGGTTGGGATGACATCATTGAGGAAAGAGGACAGGAAGAGCAAAGAAAGACAAATGAGAAACTTTAATCTTATAAGGTGTCAAGTGGAAAAAAAAATTGGGCTGGATTACAAGAAGAAAAAATGAGAGGAGGTTGAAATCATCAATCCTGAACTCATTCTGTCAGTCAGAGATCGGAAATACCGCCTTCAGAAATCTGAGTACAGTTGATCCATTAACTTGTCAGTCGTAGAAGGATTTTAGTACACTGATTCCAAAACCTGATTTACACAAACGTAGGAGTTACCAAGTGAGGATTAGGGAAGGAGGAGGCTTGTTTGGGAATACAATTTTTGAAGGAGATCAAACGAGATAAAAAATGGAATGAGCAAAATAGAAAAGATAAGCTAAAGAGATGGAAAGAAGAGGAAAAAGGAAGAGAAATAAAATCTTGCTATGTCTTTTGATTATTTTCACACAGACCCTCATGTTTGCTATTTTCCTGAGAGAAGTTTTTGTCCAAAGTGATTGTGTTGGGTTTGCGTGACAAGGTTTTGGTAGCTGGGGGGGCTACAGGTGTGGCTTCTGTAAGAAGCTGCTGGAAGCTTCTTCTGAGTCCGATAGATCCAATGCCAGCCGGCTCCAAGATGGACCTGCCACTGGCCAAGGCCGAGCCTATCAGCAACAGGGGTAGCACCTTGGGGATAACATGTTTAAAAAGAAGGAACAGAAACTGTGCAACACCAGCAGCAGTCAGAAGAGAGGAGTGAGAATATGTGAGAGAAACAACTCTGCAGACACCAAAGCCAGTGGAAAAAGAGGGGAAGAAGATGCTCCAGGTGCCAGAGCAGAGGTTCCCCTGCAGGCCAGGTGAGAGGGCAGGCTGTGCCCCTGCGGCTATGGAGGGTCATGGAGGAGCAACCCCTTGCAATCCAGGGAGGACCCTATGCCTGAGCATGTGGATACCCGAAGGAGGCTGTGACCCCATGAGAAGCCTGTGCTGGAGCAGGCCTCTAGCAGGACCTGTGGTCCCATGGGGAGAGGAGCCCAGGCTGGAGCACGTTTTGCTGGCAGGACTTGTGACCCCACAGGGGACACATGGGGACACAGAGGCTCCATGCTGGAGCAGGCTGTTCCTCAAGGACTGCACCCTGTGCAAGGGACATTTGTGGGCAACAGTAACCCACAGGAAGGACTCACATTGCAGAAGTTCATGAAGGATTGTCTTGCATGGCAGGGACCCCACGCTGTAGCAGGGACAGAGTGTGAGGAGTCCCTGCCCCTGAGGGGGAAGGAGCAGCAGAGAGAATGTGTGATGGACTGACCACAACCCCTACCCTGTCCCCCCGTGCCACTCGAGGAGAGGAGGTAGAGAGTTTGGGAGTGAAGTTGATCTTGGAAAAAAGGGAGGGCTGTGGGGAAGGTGTTTTAAGATTTAGTTTTTATTTTCTCATTATCCTACTCTGACTTTGATTGGTAATTTTGATTTGTAATAAATTAAACAAATGAAGTCTGTTTTGCCCATGACCGTAACTGGTGAGTGACCTCTCCTTGTCCTTATCTCAACCCATGAGCCTTTCATTATGTTTTCTTTCCCCTGGCCAGCTGAGAAGAGGAGTGGTAGAGCAGCTTTGGAGGGTACCTGGTGTCCACCCACTACAGTGATCAGTTGATGCCCATGTGTAACAAGTTCTTGATGCTCTAATGCCTCCTTAGATAATGAAATACCTGTGAATCTGGCTCTATGAGCCACTAGTATGTGTGAATATTTCATGGCATGACTTGCTTGACCTACTTTACTAGTGGTTTGAAGCATTATAGTGAGCAACATACAAACATTTTCAGGCTTGAATGCTCACTTAACCTAAAACTGGAATTAAAGCTGAAATAAATAACCAGGGGCAGTCTGTGTTGGTGGAGCCAACACTTCTGAGCAGCTTCTTTCACATAAGATGCTTCTTTCACTGTCTGCATGGCTTCTGAGGATTTATACTTGAAAATATTGGCTTCATTCCTCAGAATATTTCTGTACCATCTGTAAATTTTCCACCCCGCTATTTTGCATCGTCCATCTGTTTAGACTACACATTTTCTCATAGGTCCTGAACACAGTGTGTTATCCTAGAAAACTATGTGAAAGACTATCTTTTGGTCTCAGAGCCTTGCAATTTTCGAAGGCATTTATTTTCTCACAATCACTACAAGGTGAGGAGATAGCAGTTCTCTTCATTATTTGAGGCAGAAGTCTAATACAAAAAGATGCTTAATGCAAAAGTATTTTACTCAAACTTCCTCAGTTTTGCGGACACATAATCCTGCAATTTGTGTACTGTTTGAATTTCTGCCACTGAGTTGCTTCTGCCACCTTATACTGGATATCACTGCATTGCTTGGGGACCTACACTGAAAACTTACCTCCTGACAGGATTGTCAAACCAGGCATCTTCCCAGCTATCTTCTCTTAGGGGAGTGATTTAGAGGATGCGCTCAGACCATTTCTGATGAAAGATAAAGACTGTGTGGTAGTGGATATACACATTCCCTCCAAAAAAAGCAATAGTTAGGGCACTTGTGAGAAGAAAAAACGTATATTCAAATTTTCATTTTAATATATCAGGATCTGGAGAAGCCTTCCCCTTTTATGTAAGAACACAAAATCAACAGAATATATAGGAGAGAAAAAAACCCACACATTTGTTAACATAATGTACTTATTCACTGGTACAGAGAAAAAAGACCACAGAGTAGTTTTAAACGGAGATATATGAGACTCAGACTTCTGTTTCAGTATATTTTATGTTTTTCAACAACTTTGAAAAGTAAGACTTTCAGATGAAGTATTGGGCTAAATGGAACAAGCCACTGAAACTGATTTCTATAAGCAGAAGATAAAATCTGCAAAATTTGAAAAATCACATATTTCAAAAATCACAGTAGGCAGGAATGACACATTAACAGGTACTGATGTATCAAAACAGAGGAAGAATCACCTCAGTCTTTAGGCTGATGACAACCTATCCTGAGCATAATTAACGTAGTGACTTGGCATTTTTGGCAGAATTAAATGGCAACGGGATATCCCCAATCTGTTACTGTAAGCAAGAAAGAAGAGTTTCATATTCTGCCACTCATCTTGCATTTGCCATAGATGTTTTTTACATCATAACCCCCCTGACAGACATGAAAAATTAATGATGGGTCTTCAGAATTTGTCTGTGCACTACCCCACATCCAGGATGTATGTGGAAGTCTATCCATATCACCACTAGAGCCTTCTGGATGTAAATTAAAAGAAATTAAACATTACTAAAGCCATGCAATAGTATCCAGGACTATAGTGCTATAATCAGCAAAGACGGCATAGAATCATAGAACAGTTTGTGTCGGAAGAGACCTTTAAAGGTCATCTAGTCCAATCTTCTGCAACCAGCAGGGACCTCTTCCACTAGATCAGGTTGCTCAGAGCCCCATTCATGTGAAGCTCTGTCAAAAGTGCGTGGAAGGATGCTCAGCTCACTGTAAAACTCCACAGGTTTCAACTTCAGCTATGGTGATGGAGAAGGGGGTGCCCATCTGGGAGGAGGTATTCCCATGGGACTGCTCCTGCTGCAGTGCCTGTGCAGCATTCTTTCCTCTGCTTCCCACCGTAACCACTGGGAGGGAGCACAGCAGATGTTTCTTCCTGGAGCTCTGTGCAGTGACCCAAATCAGGGGAAACAAACACACGCAGAACAAAGTTTCAAAGGGTGTTTGTGTGTAACAGCAGGAAGAATAACCAGGACTTCATTCAAAAATCAACAGCTTAGTGATGTTTAAGATGAGTAAGATGATAGATTTTAAAAGCAACATTGTGACATCTACAATATGTTACAATTTGTTTTCATGCTGAATTATATGAGATTCTGGACTACACCGCGAACACCATACACAAACCAGAAATGAAATTAAGGGACTGCACAGGTCTGAACAGTCAGCAATTAACCGCTATTAAAACCCCAAAGTCTTGATTTCCACTTGTGATTTAACAACTATGCAGTCATAGTAAGCTTATAAGCAAGACTAGCATGAAAAAAAGGCAGATTTAATCTCGTTCTTTGGAAACTGGGAGTATTTTATTCAGCAGTGAAACTATCGGCAGTCAAATGTGGGGGAAATTTACATTATCGTTAGATATGAATGTTGCTATGTGACTAAACAAGAGATTTCAGATATCATTGTTATGAGGACTTCCAAGAACAAGAGTTTACTCTCACTCTGAAAAGAAAGAATGCAATCTGATCTGGTACAATAGAAATATCTGAATATTTTTCCATGGTATGTTATCTGTAAATAATGGAAAATTTATGGGAGCTAAACAGTAAATAATTGCTTCAGACATACTGAATTTCATGTCAAATAGGCTGCCCATTGTTAAACTTTCAGGAAACATTAACCAAGAGTATGGCACCCTGTTACTCTAAGCATAGATACCACCAAAAAACTAGAGCAGTTATGAATATGCCACGTTTTGTCTGTTTGAAAGAGTTCTACTACACAAAATGAAACTTTAATTCAAAAAAATATAATTTATGCATGAATTAAAAATATTTTATGCTGTTAATTGAAAAAAGTGAGAAAAATTACAAATTGGTCACAGTAAAAATGTTGTCAATTCTGAAAAATAGATAGACATTAATAAACAAACTGTTGCAGCAATATGATTTAAGGGCACATAAAAAGAAAGACCAGTGGCATCTAGAGCAAGATGTATGCATGATGGTGATCGTTGGCTAAACATTAAGACCCTTAAATTTAGGTTTTTATATTTAGATGCAGAGGCATGCCTATGGCCCCATTATAGTAGATGGAAATCTAATCACCACAGTTGGAATCTAAAGAGCAGTTCAGTTCACCTTAGACCAGACATTAAGGCTATGACCTTACTGGGAAATGAGATAGTTCCACAGCTGAGATACCAGTAACACCTAAATTTAGGTGCCTTAATCTCATACTCAGTGCAGTCAGACATCAAAAACCTTTGTATGGCAGCTGTAAGTGCCTCATTTCAGCAAGCCATCCTGGCTATTTCCTTGGTACTCAGAGTTCTGGATTCTGTGCTGTCTCAGTTTAAGCAGCTCAGTGCTTGGCTTCTACTTTGCTATAGTAGGATCCAAAAAATATCCAAAACAGCTGTGAAGTCTTCAGAAGGATCCAGTCTGAAAACTTTGCTCTAGATATGCTTAACTCCACATAAAGATTTGAGATCCTTCAAATTCAGTCAGAGCTCTTGCTCTACTTTCTAAACCATAGCTAATAGAAGAGATAATAATGATAACTCTCTTATCAAGAAATAATTTAATCAGTACAATGACTTTATAACCTCATGCTCAAGGCACTCAGAGAAGGAACAAGCTTCTTAAAGAAGTTCTTTGCTCAAGCGATTATTCATTCATTTTGACTGGTCCCTCTTTGGGAACCATTTCCAACCATTTCAATATGAACATTCCTTTTCTCCTCAGTTTTGTCAGAAATTTATGTAAAAAAACCACTTGATGTGAGAACTTACAGAATATTATTTTAAACAAAACTGATTTCAGTCAGCCCTAGGTTTTCACTCACTCATGCCTTCATACTCACAAGCACAGTGGTATATCCAAGTGGTCTCGCAAGGATTGTCTGTGTGTTATGTGGATGAAAAAGGATATTTGTTTCAGATTTTAATTTCCCTTTCCATGAACCTTAGACAATGTGTTGCCTGTTGTATTTGTTTCCTCATCTGAGGTATCTTTAAGGTTACAATCTGCTTTCTTGTTAGAATAAGAGGAACAGGAATGGTACTTACAATATGTGATGTATCTTTATTGCCAAGCTGTTGTTATCTGAACATGGGCCCTCTGATCTTGACAAAAACACATTCCTTGGTCTTTGCCAGTTTGATTGCTGTCAGTTTTGTCCTTTGTCATGAACAAAGACACTTCTTTTAGCTCTTGCTCTATTGTGTCTTACAGAATCATGGAAAAATTTGGGCTGAAAGGGACCTTCAAAGGCCATCTAGTCCAATCTCCCTGTAATGAGCTGGGTCATCTTCAACTAGATCAGGTTTCTCAGAGCCCTGTCCCACCTGACCTTGAATGTTTCCTGAGGTGGTGGGGGGCATCTTCCACCTCTCTGGGCAACCTGTTGTAGGGTTTCACCACCCTCACTGTAAAATATTTCTTCCTTATATGTAGTCTGAATCTACACTTCTTTTTTTAGTTTAAAACCATTACCCCTTGTCCTGTCACAACAGGCTCTGCTAATAAGTCTATCCCTATCTTTCTTATAAACCCCCTTTAAGTACTGAAAGGCCACAATAAGGTTTCCCTGGATCCTTCTCTTCTCCAGGCTGAACAAGCCCAGCTCTCTCAGCCTGTCCCCATAGCAGAGGTGCTCCAGCCCTCTGAGCATCTCCATGGCCTCCTCTGGACTTGCTCCAACTGGTCGATATCCTTCTTATGCTGAGGGCTCCACAGCTGGACACAGCACTCCAGGTGGGGTCTCACGAGAGCAGAGTAGAGGGGGAGAATCCCCTCCCTCGACCTGCTGGCCACACTTCTCTGGATACCGTCCAGGTTGGCTTTCTGAGCTGTGAGCACATATTGTCAGCTCATGTTCAGCTTTTCATCCACCAATACGCCCAAGTCCTTCCTGTGGTGCTTTTGCACACAAACTTTTCTGTATGTCATTCAGCCCATACCAATCTTAGTATTTCTGTTACAACTCTCTACTGTTGATTTCTACTGAAACTTCCATCACTGAAAGTTTCTAAGGACAGAATAGACAAACTTCGTCACGTGTGACAAAGCTTATCCTGAACTGCAGCATAAAGACTAAATGACCTTCTGCAATCCTTTCTGAGACTGTTTCCTATTGTTTTGTTAGTATCGTGTATAAGTCACAATTATAAGATGCTGAAATTCTCATGGCGTCAGATTACCATAGATATATACACATATATAGTAGTGTGTGTATGCAAATATGTGTATATATATATATATATATATATATATACACAGCTTGTTAGTGAAAGAGCTCTCAAGTTGATGTTTTAAAAGAGATGATACAAAAGCAAAAGCTGTTCTTCATGTTGTACATTTCAATGAGTCTCAACAAAAAAGAATCTAGAGTGTCCTATTAAAACAAGACAGTATTTTGTTTCTGGTGGAATTTTAATACGAATTTATAAAAGTTACAGGTTTGAGAACATAGGGTTTATTTGATTTTAGATGTAATTATGAAGTCTAGTGATAAAAGCAGTTATGCCATATCTGTGCAAAGCGAAATATCTGGTAGAGCAGATTAGGGCCAATTCAGCAGGTACTTGCAAGGTCAGGTCACGAATGGTCAGTGCCTGCATTGCAAAAATCATATGCTATACCTTTATGACAGTTTTTCTTGTGTATTTTATTTGATCTTCTGGGTTGGCTTGTGTCTAACCTTACCTTTACTCTCCACAAATCTGCCATAACCAGTGCTTTTCTATCTGTGTTTTGCTTCAGAGTTCAGCCGCTGCCCCAGGAGGCAGCTGCACTGGAAGCTGACTGCCAGATGCAGCCACTGCTTCTATCTAACTTTCCACCTGGGCTGGAATGACAGCATAAACACTGCGCTGGAAGGACTTTTGCAGGTGATGATATTTCTGTTTCAAGCGTGTGTGTACTGACATGTGCTCAGGCACTGAATCACTGCTGACTTCAGTGGGACACAGCGCGGCAACGGTGCAGTCCAGACTGACTGGCTGGCTGGGACCTGCTATCTTCTTTACCACCTCTGTTGGTACTGTCCTCATTCCACACAATTTCTGAGTTTCTAAAGAGAAAAATGAAAGTTAGCAGATAGTTGTGCTATAAGAATTGTGAACAGATGCAGAAGTTTCAAATGGGGACAGTGACATTCCTGTGTATCACATGCTAAGGAAGAATGAGTAGGCTGTTAGCAATTCTTTTCCTGGGCCTGTGTTAGGTCTTGGAGAATTGGTTTCATTTCCTACTATGCTGTGCTGTGAGCTCAGGAGTGTCTTTCACCTTGATCTTCTGGAATATCTAAGACACAGTCAACCCTAGCACAACAAGGTGAGCCACTGATCTGTTTCAGACAAGGATATGAAAATGTGTGTTTGCTCAAGCCAAGAGAAGACTGGGTGCATATGCCTATTAATGTTTCAAAGCATGGTACTCCAAGGAAATACAAGTGTCCAGGCGAGAGTTACTATCATCAGTTGGTCAGTGGAAAAGCAAAGTTTCACAAAGTGTGCATGACATGGGAGGATTGGCAATGTGTTTGTGTCTGCTGGATAGCCTTCTGCAAGGAGGGGGTTATCACTCCTTCCCTGGAGATTAACTGATTCTTCCTGGGGAGAGAAGTTTCCAGAGGTGATAAGATAGGTCAAGGGGAAGAGATTGAAGAGTGGTAGTAAAAAGCTTGGTGCCTGCACATCAAGGAAAGGCTTTGTTCAGTCTGTGAAATAAGTAATTCAGTGACTGTAATGTGCAAGGACATTTTATATGGGGCATATGTGGGCTTTGCACAGACAGGCCACAGCTCCAGAGATGAAATGGAGCCTTGTGTGGTATTCTGGACTGGGCTTCATAGCTCTAACTTCATAACTATATCTCTAGAATCAGAATGGGTGTAAATCCAACTTGTAAGATATCCTGTCTGCAGAACACCCAGCGCGTGGTTGCGTGCTCATAAAATGGAAAAGTTAGAAGCCAAAACATATACATTCTGATACATGTGCATACTCGTGGAAGAGGACCAACAGTACTGCTCACCTGGGCTAGCTGTAAAGCTCTCTATAGACACTGAAGCTATTTTCCTTAGTCTTTGCTGTAGCAAATAGCCTTACACATTAGGAGATGCTTGTGCACTATTCAGAAAAGCCATGAACAGACCTAGAAACAAGGTCTTTATCACCAGGAAGGATAAAGCAATCTTCTCATAATTTGGAAGATCTCATAGGTGTTTCTGCAGACCTTTAAAATGTTCTTCCTTTCTTGACATCCCTCAGGTGTCCACAGTGTTCCTTCAGCAAAGGAGTGAGGCAAACAGCTAAAGTCAGTAACGGCTTCAAACATTCATTTAATCCTCCTCTGTACTCGGGACATCAAACTTGAGAGCACTGGATGGCTGTTCGGAATATGGCTTTAATATCTCACAGGGGATGTGGATAAAAGGCATCCGCAGAAGTATATACTTCCATTGGAGCCAGCCCTAGATCTCAAGCTTTGTTATTCAGTGTATGACACTGTCGGGGAAGTGGTGTTTTTTGTCTGATCCAGTTGAGTCTAGACAAAGAACTTGTTCAGAAGAAAGCTGTTCTGGATGAGGTATCAGCATCTGAAAGACATCAACATGCAGCTGTATCTTACTGTATTTACCAGTTACTCAGAATGTAGGGTTACATTTATCAAAATGCATTTATTAGCAGTTTATCAAATGTGTAGTGGAGACCTGCCTTGGCAGTGAGGTATTTCATTTCTTCTAAGTTCTAACAAGATGTGCTGCCAACAGACTGTGATTGCGAACACCTCAGTGCTAACAACCTAACAGGAAAAAAAATGGGAGGAATGGTGGTTACATTATCCTATTGCTTAGGGGTTGGGAAAGAAACATGGTTACAAAGAGTTTGAATAAGCTAGTATCACAATGCAAAGACAATAAAGCGTAGCAAAAGAACAAGCAGAAACACTTCCACGGTACTCAAAGGATTAAACGGTTTATTTGTGTGCCTCTGAAAATATAGAAGACACAGCAGGACTGAAATACTAGACTGACAAACCAGCTGATTTCAGAACAAAGGGGAAGGTTCAAGGCAGGAGCATGGTAAAAAGTGTGGTCTACCCATAGACAAAGAATGAGAAACAGGATATAAACAAATTCTTTCCAATTTCATAGCTGTATCAGCCTCCCAAAAAACTTCAGAACAGAACTGATTCTTTCCTTTTGCAGATGCACCCTATTTCTGAGGCACAGGTAAAACCAAAACTAGAAAAAGGAGTGAATTCAGCAAATACGATCAGAATGTTTATGGGCATATTGGTTTTGTCACTTAATTCTAAGTTAGCAGTTATCTCATGAGTGGGCAGAAAAGGACAGCTGGAGTAAAAACCTTTTACAAGATTTCAGCTAATCAGTCCTTTCCAGTTTGGGGGTGGTATTGTTAGGTGGCATGTGAGTGAATCTCCACCTCAGCAATCCATCAATGTGTAAACACTACGAATGATGAACTTAGCTTTGAAAGAGCAAATTAAAACATTATTTTCTCTCATTTATTTGTTTGCTTTTGTAGTGAGAAAGCTGTAATTTAAAAAGGATTAATCTATGGTCTGTCTGATTGTGTGGCAGGCATATTGAATGGTAAATTCATTAGGTTGGAATTTGCCCTGCTGAATGGATAAATACAGTAATTTACAGACAATTAGTTGCTTGCTGATGTCATTAGTTGCTTGCCGATGTCTTTCAGTCACTGATCACCTTGAAACATATCCCCAGTGCCCTGTCTGCACACGCAGTTCTTACCATCCTCCCACAGCTGCCTATTCATCTGTACCTCAGCTTTAACAGGCTCGTTTCAGCTGTAAGTAAAGATTTGATATTGTTGGCAAATTTACAACTATCTGGTGCCTGAATTACAATGATGCTTTCCATTAATGTAACTAAAGCAAACTGGCAGAAAGCATGGAGTCATGTCTCAGACCATCTAGAGTTTTGCAGCTATCAAGAGACTGTCTACTCCCAATAGGTTTAGCAAGTAAAATGTGTTAAACTATTAGAAAACAGGCTTGTTCGTTCTGTTCTTATTAAACCACATGGTTGTGGATTTGTCAGTGTTGAAACCATTTGGACTTGATATACGTCTTTCTTTGGCAGGGATCTGAAATCTGTTGCTTGTCTATATCTGGTTTATCGTCTGTGCTATCTGAACCACTAGTGATTGTTTCTACAGAGCATGGTGTGCCTCAGAGTCCACGTCTGGTAATCTGCCTGACTTCCAAACAACATTATTTAATAGCACTGATGAAAAAAAGGGATATTCCACAAAATAATGACTACAGTGTTTAAATTCCTCATAGTAGTCAAGGAGGAAGTACACTCATACACAAAACATGCAGAGAAATTACAAAGAACTACGCAGCTTTAAAACTAAAAAGGAAATGGTTCATTGTCAGCATGAAACCTCAGTAGTGTTGTCTTTTCTGAACTAATTATTATTTTTCAGTGGTTTCTAAACCCTGCACTACATTCTGAGGACGTCACATAAACTACACATTAGTAATAAGGATGTTAAAGGATCTCTGCTTCTGTTTTTTCCTTTTCCTGCCTACCCCATCACCTTCTCTTGACTATTTAACAATACAGCACCTCCCTATCCATTAGGAAAACACAGATTGATAGGCAAAACTCCAGTTCAGTCTCATCTCTGAAAGAAACAGTCCACTAACATGGACTCCATTGATAGTGCCTACTCTAGTATGTCACGTCACTTGCTATTGTCTAGACTGAAGCTCTCCCATGAATGCTGAAAGGAGAAATGGTCTCTGAAATTTTCATTCCCTATTTAAAATTAGACAAAAGACCCAGTCCTGAAAACTGGTGCAGGGAATAAGCATGTCTAGTATCAATAATTTCCAGAAAAGCGCTCTCCAATTACATACCTGAGAGTTTACAGAAGCACATGCTAAGACCTTGCACACAATGAATGATCGGTGCAAGCATTGTGATGTACCACAGTCAGTGTGCCTTGCTAATCATAGAATCACAGAATCATTTAGGTGGAAAAGACCTTTAGGATCATCAAGTCCAACCGTTAACGTAACACTGCCAAGTCCGTCACTAAACCATGTCCCTAAGCACTTCATCCATGTGTCTCTTAAATACCTCCAGGGATGGTGACTCAACCACCTCCCTGGGCAGCCCATTCCAACGCCTGAGAACCCTTTCAGTGAAGAAGAGGGCTCCAGTATATTGAACCAAGATCCTTTTCATTTGGAGTTTTTATTGTGAATATAGCTCTAGGATGCAATCTCATCTCTGGGAATCAGACTGACCCCATCAATTCTATCATATAAGAGTAAACCAGCCATCCAATGACAAGTGCTTCTACACATTGCCAGAGTTGGGACAGCATCAAACCACTAGCTTGTGAATGCTATCCAAGCACTGATAAAACATCCTGCCATAAATTTTGCTTTAAAATATGCTCACTTCAGGATAGGAGTGAAGTTCATACTTCCAACAAAAAAACAGTTGAATTCTTGTGTTAAAGTATAAGAACAACTTTGTTAGGTCAGGTCAAACATCTGCCTAGCTCACTGATTTGTTGTTTCTGACAATGGATTCTAGCAGATATGTTGGGAAAGATAATAAAACAGGGCAAGAACAGAATGATTTTTCCTGAACTTATACCCTTATAACTTTCAGCAATCTGAGACTCAGGGACTTTCCAAACAGAGGTCTTCCATGTATTCTTCTGTTAATTTTGTCTGATTGCTTTTTGAGCCCATTTATACTTTTGGCATCCACAACATCCTACGGCAATAAATGCTACAATTTAATTATGTGTCACATGAAAAATATTTCCTTATATTTTTTTCTAAATCAGCTGCCTGGTAATTTCATTTTGTTCCACCTTGTCTTGGTGTTATGGGAAACAGTGAATAGTTATTCCCTATTCACCCTCTCTAAGCCTTTCACAGTTTCTACATACTTCTCTTCAATTTCCCCTTATTTATCTTGCTTTTCATACTTAAGAATCTTAGTTTATATGATCTGTCCCCATGTGGAAATATTCCAAATCCCCAATTATCTTTATTTTCCCATTTTACTGTATTCCTTCGGGGTAGAACCAAAGTGCCTCATTTCCATTTGATTCTTTACTGTTTTCATAATAGTTCTTGCTATTTTCTGTTTTGATCACTTCTGAATGTTGAAAAGATGTTTTCAGAGAACTTTCCATAAGTTCTACTTCCAGGATCATCTTCCTCATGATCGCTTGAAATCTAATACTACGTTTGTCAACTTATGGTTTGTTTCCCTTTACGATGGTAGGTATGAATTTGCATTCAAGAAGGATAAATTGTATTTGCCACTTTGTCATGCAGATATTCTATATCATAAGATCTTTCTGCAACTTTTCCTTGTTAGTTCCAATGCTGACTCTTGTAATTAATTTTGTACCATTTGGAGATATTTTTTTGTCTCACTATTTACCTGTTAACCAAATAATTTAAGAATAAGTTTAATATCATATGTCTAAACACAGATACCTGAGGGACTCTGCTGATACCTTGTGAAAAATACACTGTTTATTCCTAATCTTTATTGACTCTTCTTTGACTAGTTACTAAGCCATGAGAGGACTTTCCTTCTTCCTTCCTTGACATCAAACTCTTAATATGTCAAAAAATCTTTTCAAAAACTTGAAAATCTAAATTCATTGAGGAGTTTCAATACTAATTCCTTAAGGTAGTTATTGCTCATGATAATAGGATAGAAATAATTTATAGTTCTTGATCAAAGGTTAGGATTTAGTCATACTTATGCTGCCAAAAAGTCCAGACCTGACACCTGGCAGTGTCTAATCTGTCATGAAGAAAAGCTCAGGGAAGTATCAGAAAGCTGGTTCTTGAGTCTCTCCAGGCTATGTTTTCAGTTGAACACCTTTCTGTGGTTCCAGTGGAGGACAGTGGGCTAAGGAATACTTCATGTTGGTAATTGACAAGGGAGGACGAAAGCTGGAAAATACATTTTTAAAAATAGAGATTGAGTGTAACTACCAATTTAGAGGACTTGGAGGACGCTGTAATTAGAGATAAAAGTCAGTATGCTTTTCACTTAAAATCTTTACTAATATTGAACTTATAACTTATGTTGAGCCCTCAACCTAAGAAGGATATAGACGGGTTGGAACAAGTCCAGAGGAGGCCACCAAGATGCTCAGAGGGCTGGAGCACCTCTGCTATGGGGACAGGCTGAGAGAGTTGGGCTTGTTCAGCCTGGAGAAGAGAAGGCTCCAGGGAAACCTTATTGCAGCCTTCCAGTACCTGAAGGGGCCTACAAGGAAGCTGGGGGGGGGGACTTTTTACAAGGGCCTGTAGCGACAGGAAAAGGCGTAATGGGTTTAAATTGAAGGCAGGGAGATTCAGATTAGATATCAGGAAGAAGTTCTTAATGGAGAGGGTGGTGAGGCACCGGGACAGGTTGCCCAGATAAGCTGTGGATACCCCATCCCTGGAAGTGTTCAAGGCCAGGCTGGATGAGGCTTTGAGCAACCTGGTCTGGTGGAGGGTGTCCCTGCCCATGGCAGGGGGCTTGGAACTAGATGATCTTTAAGGTCCCTTCTGACCCAAACCATTCTGTGATTCTATGATTCTAATATGTTCTCATTGTGAAGATGGAAATAGTTTCCTAGGACTGAATATCTTCATGGAAAGGTACCCCATAAAAAGGCTCAGCAAACTGCTGGGAAGCTGGGCTGGAATGAGATTTTGTTGAGTTTCTTCCCATTTTCTTGGATGCCAAGACCACGGTTCCTATATTTTATCTTGGCTCCACAAGGTATTGTGTTTCCCTAACAGAGACATTTTTTCTCCTGTAACCCTCCTTTGGCCTCTTTTGCTCCTTAACCTTATAGGCTAGACATACTAGTGTGCATTGATAACAGTGATCCGTTTGGGATTGTGGGATAACAGAGAAGCAGAGATCGCACAAAATGTAAATATATATAGTCTTAACTGCAGGAAACAGGAACCAAGTGTATCTCAGCTTCACTGTGTGAAATTTGACAAGTTAAGAGGAAACTAGTAATCAAAGAGGTAGATGCAATCTTGTCAAACCTTCTAGTATTTTTCTGTGCAATTTTGCTGGCTGATAGCCATTCTTACTTGGAGATAAGATGGAATTTAATCTCTGAGCAATAGACAAAATTTACTATGACTCATTTTTAGAGTTATTGTGAAGACTGAATTTTCTTTGTCTGGGAAAGATGTCAGAATATTGCGTGTGGTGTCTGTCAAGTATCAGCTGGTTATGAGTAGAAATTTTTATGCTTGGGTAAAGAATACACACTCAGGGAAGGTTTAGATGGGGAATGGGAATTGGAGATTGCTTCACGAGAGACAACATTTAGAAGAACAAAGCAGTTTTAAATACCTGTAACTGGCATGTTCTTAGTGGTGTAGTCTGCTAAAATATACATAAATAAAAAATTAGGATTTCAAGGGGCTGAAATTTGACATGATTTATAGAAGATTATACATCTGAATAGAAAAGTGTAATAAACCTGCACTGCTTCTTAATCTACCATCCAATGTAAAAGAAACAAAACAAACCTAGGTACTTATTCTTCATGAACCCTACTGAATCTCTGGAGTCTCATTATGGTTGTTTTTTCTCTTGGACTTCAGTTATGCATCAGAACTTGGACATACTTGTTATAGACAGGATTTAAAGTCTTGATATTCAAGATTGAAATTCATTACAGGAGTAGAGCAGAATTGTTGAATTCAAGTGACCACTGAATTATGAGATTAGAATAATAAAATAAAAATTCATGAGGCACATTCATTAGCATTTTCCACAGATAAGGACTTGCTGACAGAATAGCATCTTTGTTAAATAAGCTCTCTGACAAATGCAGTCTGTTTCTGTTGCCAGTGTAATTCTGATTTATCCAAACATATTTAATGTTCAGATATTTCATAAATAATGGCAATAAATTATTTTTAAGCTAGAGTACTTTTTTTTTTTTTTTTTTTTTTTTTTTGATGCTGCATCCAGTATTTTTGTAGTCACTGTCTTTTGCAACCTGAAAATTACCGTTTGGATTTCCTACCAGTTTGCTTTCAACCACTATTAGGTGCAATTCCTGATACTGCCCATTCCTTATTTCCTAAACAGTCCTGGCCAAAATGCACAGAATCTTTTTCGTATCAGTATAGATGAGAATGTGTAGAGGTTACAGTCATGAGGTATTTTTTCAGCTGCCTGAGTGGAAGGCAGACTTACTTATGAAGAGTATAGTGAAAGGGGAAGAAGAAAATCTGTCCTTTCAGTAAAACTTTAATTGAATCAGTATTCACACTAAAATTTATTAAACTTTCAGAATTCACAGTCTTTTGATTTATCAATCTGTAGTCCTTTACATATATGTGAAAAGCAATACAGACTCATGAAAACTGAAGAAACCATGTTATTAAACACTGCATGTACATACGGTTCTTCCTGGAATTAGAATAAAGAAGAGGAAAAAAAGAACGTAAGAGGATAAAGAAACATTAGGAAACAACGTAATTTGCTGGTACCTCAGACACAGATTCCTGAGACTGCATGTAAAATCCCACATTTAGAAAACCAGCTGAGTCTCCTATTAGAAGCAATTATTGTATCTTGCAGCTACACCTTGTATTATTATTTGCACAAGGTTGATAAATAAGGATTACTTCTTTGTGAAAATCTAGACTAAGGTATAATAACTGTTTCATTTCTTGACTTTCAGCCCAGTTTCTGAAAGGGTTGGATGATATAAAAGAACTTAGCCACGATATGTTCTTCCCTTGACACAACCCATGTTCATTTAAGAAAGGCTTTAGTCTCTAGCTATGCACCATGGAGTCTTGTTTGTCTCTTGTTTAGCACAGGCTGCCTTGCACAGCCTTTGGAGAGGAAGAAAATAGGTATGCATACTGCATTCAGAAGCAAAACAGGAAAAAAATGTGCTTGATTCATACCAAGGAACAATTTGGGATACCTCTAAGTTTTCACGTATATTTTTCCCTCAGAAAAGTATACAGAATCCCTGAAGTTTCTACAGAGGAATGTTTTCTAACCCAATTAAATGCCCAAACAGCTCAGCAGTTCACTGTCTGAAGTAATTTAAACCTAAAACTGAGTAACTTTTGCCCTTGTTCTGGTTACTGGTATTTTTGGAGGACACAAGCTGACTTTAGGGATTTCAAGTTTCCTTAATGTTATCTGGCATCCATGATCATGCTGGCCTGGACTCTAGAGCAACTCTTTTGACCTGCTTATATTTATTTGTGAGACCGATGTCCAGTCCTGAGATTTAAACTGTACTTTATCCTCCTCCTGCCAAAAGTAGCTACAGTAGAGCTGAAGGTATTAAGGGTCCAAAAGCCTTGCTTTTCCCTGGGATTTTCTTCCTGCTGTGAGGAACAGTGCACTAAGCTCCCTGACCTTCAGTCAGGTACAGCTGCTAGGGATAGATCAAACCAGTTAGCATGTGGATGATGTGTGGGAATAAGGCCAACAGATATAGGAACTTAAGACCATGCATAAATAGAAGTCCCAACAAAAATAATCAGAATTACTTTATTTCAGATTTCAGGGCATTTATTATTATTAACATTATCTTACAAGTTGTTTTAGGGCTGACGCTGTTCAGACTATGTCTAAAAGATGTGCAAATCCGAGAAAAGGGTAATACCTATCTATTCTGCTGCATCCTGCTTTTGGTCAAGTGGGGACAGTGATGTGAGGGACAAGCAGTTCTTCCCATGCCCTTTGTGGAAATAAAGTGTTTGGAAAGGAAGACAAACCTGGGCTGTGAAGACAGAGCACAAGAGAGATCTTGACCCCGTGGATTAATCAGGGCATGCACTGGGTGGACAGTGACCTGCATTTTGAAATGTTTCTGCGATGAATGTTGATAATAGAGCATCCTAGGTAAAATACGTAGAACACCTCTGGATAAGGATCAGTGATTCCTTTTGAGTGATTTTAGAAAAGTACCTTTTAACACATTCATTGGGGGGGTTGTGGTGATGGTGATTTCATTATCTATGTTCCTACCTCTTTCTATAGGCTATTTACAAAATCAGGGTGTCTAACAGAGGTTATGTGGTGATCAGATACTTAAGCTAGACATAGTAGTGTTTATTTTATCAAATAATTTCTATATGTGTTAAAGCTTTTTGACTAATACATGTTTCATCCCCAGAATTCACAGATCTGTTGAATTTAAAAGAGAATATCTCAGAGATATCTGTGTTCCCTCAGTCTCAAAAGAGCCGAATATCGGCTGTACATCTCATATTCCTTGGCTGCCTCTCTTCCGAAATAACAGATCTGTATACCTTTCCCATTATTACAAGACACTGCCTTAGCCAGTAAGCAGAGGGGATGTTGGGTAATGCTAGGTCAGATCCTAAGGCAATTAAGAAAAACGTTTTTGTTTTAAATTCTTATTACTAGAAAATGCTTGATGGCAAAGAAATAAAACAATAATTATGTGGGTTGAATTTTACATTGAGCTGAAACGGTATTCCAGAAATATTCCTGGAGATAAACAGCCAAAGGGGATTTCTGATAATTAGGTGTGATTTCCAACTGGAGAATTAAACCAAAATGATGCAGATGCATTTTGCTGCCTTTCGTTAACACAGTTTAACTTCCTATGTCTTTCCTTTTCCAATTTTTGCTACGACTGATATTTAATGAAGTGCCTTGAGCTAAGCTTACTGTGGGCAGAAACTAACCTGCTGGTGAAGAAACTCATTCTATTTTATACTTGTACATCACCCACAACATAGAACTTAACTGAAACACCTGTAAGGGATAAATAATAATAGTTCAATACATGGCAAGATAAGAAATTGTGTATAGGGTTGGAATATATCTAGTACTAAGACATATAATAGTTTTTTAGAAGGTTTCCAAGATAGATAAAAGAAATGTAACATCAAGTAACACCTTCTACTGTCAGACTTGTACAAAATGGTTTTGATACCACTGATACTGGAATAACCCTTGGACTGTTGTTTTTGGTTTCGTTTGTTTTTTTGTTGTTGTTGTTGTTTGGTTGGTTTTTTTTTTTTTTTTTTTTTTTAGGAAAGCTGCAATAAACAAGGACTTGTAACATACATCACAGCTGCTTCATGGTGAGATGTGTCAGTGCCCTGAGAGCACCAAAGGGCCTTGACCAGCTTCACCTGTGACCACCACCCTGTGCCGTGGGGTTCCCTGTCCCTCATTTCTGTCCCAAAGCCTGAGCTGTGGTATAAGTGTGCCTGTCTCCTAGATGGACCTCAGACCTGTGCTGTGGATGACTGGTCTCCTAGATGCACTCCTCTGATGTGTGTCCAAGCCTGTTTCCAGTCCTGTCTCCTTTGCTCTTGACTGGGCTTCTTGGATTGACCTTGGATCCAGTTAATATCTCTTGTATCTGTGACTGTTGAGGGACCCTGCTACCAGCCCCCATGGTACTGTGTCCTGCTGCTGAAGTGCTGGCTATGCTGGGGTCACCCCTGGCTCCTGTTCGCCTTCCTATGGTGGTTGCCTCTCACTGTGCCCAAGCATGGGTTTTATCTCTGTTTGTAGCTAGAACTGTTAATATTAAAGGGAAATTTTTGCCAGAATTGCAAAATTATAAAATCCAGCTTTGCAGAAAGATTATTATCTTCTGCTGGTTAAAAATAGAAAAAAAAAAAAAAAGGAGGGGGGGAGGGGCTAGGAAAAAAAGAACACAGCATTTTTTTTTACTCACTGATTGCTTAAGCACACCTTTTTATTGACTAATTGTTTGCTTTGCACAACTTAATATTGTCATATTGAGAGATTAAAAAAACGTTTCCAGCTGACAGGAATAGTAATAGAAGAACAGACTAGTAATAGTAACAAAATGAGATTAAAACACTGTTTGCTTTTTGCTAATCAGTTTCTGAATCAATAATACTGGCTGCTTTGTCCTACTACAAACCCTGGAGTTGTTGTCGTGCGCTGTGTCTTTGTGCCTGGATGTGGGCATATAGATGACTTAAAAAAAATATACCCCAGCTTTGCACCACCATTTAATTCCTTGAAGGGAAGCTCCTTGTACCACATCCTCTCACAAACCATGAATATGACCACATGTGCTCCTATTTGCCTTAATAAGACAAGAAAAAAATTCAGAAAGCTTACAGCAAAGAGAGATGATTGTTTAGAAAAAACTATTTCTTTACTGACCTCAGAAAGGTACTCAAAACACACTCAAATACAAATCTTCTGCCTGCAGAAAAATCGGACTCTTTGGATGAGGAATGTAAATTAAATAAAAGGCATCAATCAGGCTAAGGGCAAATGTCCCTTCTGGATTTACCTCTGCTGAAGCCATTCATGGCCTCAAATGTACTACCTAGTTGTTTATGACTTGGTTGCCAAAAGGCTTGTGCATTTATTTTCCAATCTACGTTCAGGCAAGGTTGAAGAGATAATCAGTGACAGTGGTGATAAAAAACTGTGTACAAGCCCAGACACCTTTTCCTGAAGTAAATTTGGGATTGCTCACAGGATTGCTCCCACAGCAGGGTTTTGGGGTCAGCAACCTCCAACAGACAGATGGAAACAACCAACCAATATCTTCAACCATCTAAACAAAAGTTCACCTAATTTGTTAGCTTTGTATTTCTCCCTCTTCACTTCCGTGTACTTTGTGACCTGAGCTACATTATGTTTGTTTCAGACATGGTGCAGTAGTGGAATACAAATCGATGTACTTTGTTGTGGACATTAGAAAATTAGGTGGTGGTGAGTAATCTCTGCTTTCAGATTCTCACAGAGAACAGTTCTGAAACACAGCTTAACAAATGTGTCAAGCAGAAAATAAGCTATAACAAAGTGGAATATTAAACAATAATTATCTGGCAATTTGATTAAAATACATTTCAATTGCTATTTGTTCTTCCTCCAGATTTGTCAATATCATCTCTGAGGTGAAATCTGTGAGCCTGTCTTCTAACTTAAGATGGCAAGACTGGGAGACCTGACCTTTTTTTACTTCCTATTTTCCTTATGTGTATCTGAATATTCAATATCTATAAACACATATCAGATACACAATTTTATATGCAAAAGTGGACTATTTGCTTGTTTCTGTTATGTGCTACTCACGTTTATAAAGAATAAAATATCAGGACAGAGATAAAATATTCCATACATTTCACAGAAATACCAATGAAAATTTTATCTGATTTGTCATCTCTTAAAAATTCTTCCTTCAGCTAATTTGCTTCAACACTTGTTGTTCACAAAGGGAGTCATACAATAATTTAGCATGCAATCTTACAGATGTCGAAGATAGTATGTGCTGTCATGGGTAGATAGTATTTGTGATGATGTAGTTGTACTGTTTTTGTGACTTTAGAAGCTCCAAGAGAATTACAAAGAGAAAAAGAATTTCAGAAATTTAGCTAAATACAGTGAATTGGAAAAAAACCCCAAACACAAAACAAACAAACAAACAAAAAAACCCCAACCAACCAAACAAAAAAACCCAAACAACCACCCCAAAACCACCCAAGTGTAAAGGTCTATCTTTGACTCAGTTATTGGTTTTGTTTGGCATTTTGTATAGAAAGGAAAAATCACATCGGAGTTAAGTCAGATGGCACTCTTACAAGATGCCATACACTTTCCTGCCAAGGTCAGCAACCTACACAAATTAAGCTTCAGAAAAACAAGCTACAAAACTCTAATTATCAAATGAGCCTAATAAAGCAGACAATTTTTGGTAAGGTTTTTTTTCTGTAGTTGAATTAAGGATTGATTTGTGTTACAGAATATTTTCCAAAGGACAGAAAAAACCACTCTATTGATTTGTTACCACATCTTACTGTTTCTAAATATCTTAGACGGGTGGTTATTACTTTGCCTCTCTAACAGGCCTGTCACGGAAGAGCCAATCTCTGGCAACTTTCCATTGTGTTATGTGATCCAGAGTTGCTTTTGACCTCTGAAGGGAAGACAGAGATTTCCAAAGTTTTAAAAAAGTATTTTCGGCAAGATTGACACTGAGCACAGCCTGGTCACCAACTCTACGCTTTGTTCAATAGCTGAAACTTTGACATGGAAGGACTCACAGCAGGCAAGTACCTCCCCTTTGGCTTTCCCAGTCATGAGTTCCCTTTGAAGGAATACCTACCTTTGCTCAGCAGTCTGCGATTTAGAACACTTGCCCAGGAAATGCAAGACCTTGACCATCAATCACCCTTGTTCTGGGAGATGCTGAAACCACACCTTCCTTGTCTCAGAGTCTGGAGAATACCTGGCTGGTGGATAATTTTCAGTGTGCATGAAGCTAGACCACCATGTAGAAAAAACTGCAAAAAATCATGGAGCCAGGAAGAGAAAAACAGATGGGGAATAGGGAAATGTGTGTTCCCAATACTGTTTGCGCTTTTTATTCCATTTGTCTTAAATGGGTTTTGCACAGGCAGAGCTCAGATCAGGAACCAGAATGAGGAACACTGCCTCAAAAAGTCTATAAATATATGTGCCCTCTTGTTTTCCCTCTAAGGCTGGTGCATACTCTGAGTCATCGAATGTGGATGGACTAGGTATAGGCAAGGGCCTGAGGGTCCCATTCCGGTCCAGCATGTGTAACAGTGGTTGCAGGTGAGGGAATCTCAGTAGCGTGAGAGAAAACTCCTGGTTGAGGCATATTCAGCCCCAAAATCCAGATTGTAGGTAGATTGGATTGATTTTGGCCACTGTGACTATAGCCCGCTTGAATTTGTCCATGAACTGTCGTATTTCACAAGCTGTGTGTAATACTGTTGAGCTTCACTGAAGTCCACAGGGAAGTTATTGTGAAAACAGATGTTAAAAATGCAGTTTATTACAGATACGAGCCTATTAAATTGAAGGACATTAAGTGGTGAAATCAATTATTTAAAAAAATCAAAACTAACAGACAATTGCAGGCATTCTCCTGGGTAGAAGTCTCTCTTCTGCTCAACCACAAGCTCAGTAATGGTGAGATACGATCCATTTAATGCAGTGTGAAATGAAAAAGCATTCAAAAATTGTAGTGGGTTTGTGTGACAAGGTTTTGGTAGTGGGAGGCTACAGGGGTGGCTTCTGAGAGAAGCTACTAGAAACTTACCCTGTGTCCAATAGAGTCAATGCCAGCTGGCTCCAAGACAGACCCACCACTGGCCAAGGCTGAACCCATCAGTGACAGCGGCAGCACCTCTGGGATAACATGTTTAAGAAGGGGAAAAAAAATCCCCAATTGTTCAACTACAGCCAGAGAGAGGAGTGAGAATATGTGAGAGAAACATCTCTGCAGACACCCAGGTCAGTGGAGAAAGGGGGGGAGGAGGTGCTCCAGGCACTGGAGCAGAGATTCCCCAGCAGCCTGTGGTGCAGATCATGGTGAGCAGGGCGATGCCCAAAGGAGGCTGTGACCCTGTGGGAAGCCCATGCTGAAGCAGGCTCCTGGCAGGAGCTGTGGTCCTGTGGAGAGGAGCCCAGGCTGGAGCAGGTTTGCTGGAAGAACTTGTGACCCTGCAGGGGACCCAGGCTGGAGCAGGCTGCTCCTGAAGGACTGCACGGTGGGGGTGGGACCCACACTGGTGCAGTTTGTAAAGATCTGCAGGCCATGGGAAGATCCCACATTGGAGACATTCTCTCTCCCATGGGAGAGACCCTACGCTGGAGCAGGGGCAGAGTGTAAGGAGTCCTCCCCTGAGGAGGAAGGAGTGGCAGGGTCAACCTGTGGACTGACCACAACCCCCATTCCTGCTGCTGACGGGGAGGAGGTAGAGAAATCTCATAGGGAGTAAAGTTAAGCCTAGGTAGGAGAGCTGGGGGCACAGGTGTTTTTAAGATTTAGTTCTCTCTCATTACCCTACACTGATTTGATTGACAATAAATTAATGTTCCCCAAATTGAGTTTGTTTTGCCCATGACAGTAATTGCTGAATGATCTCTCCTTGTCCTTTTCTCAACCCACAAGCCTTTTGTTACGTTTTCTCTCCCCTGCTCAGCTGAGGAGGGCAGTGAGAGAACGGCTTTGGTGGGCATCTGGCCTCCAGCCAGGATCACCCCACCACAGTTGTACAAGAACCACATACACAAACTTTTCTGCTCTGGGAAATTTCAGCACGTCTTTGTGTGAAGAACCGATTTTATCACCTCAGAAAATTCTTCTAGTCACAGTTGTTAGGTTTTTGCAAAAATACTTATATTTGTCCTCATTAGCAAGCTAAGAGGTACTGCTCCTTAGCATTCAGAACAAACACTTCAGTGAATATATTAACAATGAAGAGAAAATGGGAAAAACAAGATTTCTGTCCTTTAAGAGATTGTTTAGATATGAAGAGATTAATAGCAGTCACTGGAAGATCTGAACCAAGAATCTGGCTTCAAAAACTTCTCGGCTGATAATGGCACAAAGAAGTAAAAGCCAGACGTAAGTAAAAATTTTGTAGAGTCATATGGGCATCTTTAGGTCCTCAGATCCAAGAACCCTCACATTTAAAATCCAGGTCTGAATATTTTACTGTGCAGACCCAGGCTAGTGTAGCAACCTCAAGTTTAACGCAGCCAAACCAATCTTGGAATCCACATTTTTAAGCTTTTTTTTTTTTTTTTCAAACAGAAATGAGGTTGATACAATTACATGTGCTGAGGCTACTCTTTATATATGGTGATTTTCTGAATCCTCCCTAATAACTGGAGAGTCCTGTCTGATTTCTCTTATATTTGGAAAAATGGTACAGATCTCAAAAATTATTAAACTCCAAGTTTTATGCAAATAAATGAACAATTAGAGAAGTGGGAGTCTGTTAATTAAATCCTGCACTAGAAATATATCCTCTTCTTAGAATGTGCATGAAAAAGAAGCCTGGAGCCTGGAATGAAAAACTTCATTTGTACAGCACAGTTTGTGAAAGCAGTGCTTCAAGTGTTCACATCTGGCCAAAGTTAATCAAGTACAATGCACAAATTTATAGGAAACTAAGGTTTATTAGCTTCAGTGTTCAGGGACAGATTTGTTTTACTCAGTAAATGATTTATTCCTTAATTTTTTTCAGTCTGCTGTGCCTCTGCTTTTGGCTGCGTTTGGGAGCAGAAATGCAGTAACACTGTGAGAAAGGCCAAGGCATTTCTGAGCCAGTCTAAAGCAGAAAGTCTGGGCAGTCATGTGAAAATAAATTTGTTATGAGATTTGCAGCCCAGCTTCTAAATAAAATAAGTTTTGATAACAAGCATCCATTCTAGTGCATGTTGTTTCAGTCTTTGGGTTGTTTCTAGATGGCTGTCACCTTGGTATAAAGTAGATTAATTCTAATTATCTAGTCTAAGACTTTTCTTTTTCATTGACACATCATTTCCAAAGAAACCCCTCCTTGGTAGGGTTTAAGCCACATTGTTCCTTCTTCACATCTCAGATTGCGAAAAAGCCTTTTCCTGATTGCTGTATCAGAATATCTGCTAACTGCACCCATGTGTGAGAGTGTCTGCAAGGAAACTGTAAAAATGTGCATATACATTTAGGCTTGATGAAGCAAAATCTATGAAATTATGGAGCTCTTTCCAAATGCTTAGGTCCACCAACATCACAGAAGTCCAACCACAAGACTGAACAAAATATAGTTTATGACTGTGTCAGTGTTAGAATTGTATGACTAAGTCACGCTTTTTTATTTTCTCCTTTCCCCTCGGTTTTTATGCAATGCACAGTAAATTGTATGTAATGCTTCTAGCATGCAAATGGCAGCCTCAGCAGCTACCGGTTAAGCTTAAGAATATTTGCAGTGGGATTTCCTAAAAGGCTTCATAGAAAAAAGGCTCATTGTTTGAAGCCCAATTCGTCTTTTGGTTAAGACTGATCAAAATAGTTCATACAGATTTTCATAAGCTTTTTGCTCACACTGTGTATTATTTGGCTTAGTGATCACAGCTGAAAAGCATGATTTTAATAAAGAAGTTGAGTAAGTAGATTAAAGTAAGTTGCAGGGGCTGCCTTATTCCAATGGTAAACTAGTTTAATCAAGGCAAGATAGGTTATATATAGCAAGTGTATTATCATTACTTTATTTGCTTATTGCTTGACATTCATATTTTAAGTAGCCAACATATCACAGATGATAAGAAAGATTACTTTTTAATTACCATCTGAGCTCCTTGATATGTTTCTACAATTCCCTCTGATGAAGTAACGACAGCTATTACTGTAAACTGTAGTTCTAATTAGCATCCCCCATACACCCAGGAATCAATAATTTGTTTACAAGCTCCTATAAGGAATTATTGAGGTAATCACTTCGAGTATACCCCTTGTACAAGGACAAATCCACGCTCCTGTGAATGCCTGTGCTAACTACAGATTGATTTTATTGACTCAACTATTTAGAAAGAAGTGGTAGGAAAGAGGCTAGTGTCTCGGATGATGTGAGCAACATAACTGCAGGGCTGAACGGGTTCCCAGGTTTGGAACTGGGTGGGAATTTTGCTCATGGGTCTAGTTGCCACAGTCTGCCAAGGATTTGGAGTTTTTCTGGCTTTGTTAAAATCATGCGGGGCTATTCCACACTCAGTTGCAGTCTTACAAGTGCTGGAGGGAAGGTGCTGGTGACCCCAGCTGCTCTTTGTCCCTGCTGCTGTGGCTTGATTCAGGCCTCTGGCATGCTGCTCTCTCTGAGCCGCCTTTCCTCATTGGAAACTTCCAGCATGTAGAAGATAAAAAGTGTGAGAACATCAGTGTGGGCAGGTGATTACTAGCAACTTTGATAGTAGTCAATGAACAGTCATATGTACCAACTGAACAGCAATGCCATCTTTCTGAGGAAGGAACAGTCCATCTCACTGGGCAATTTATATGTAAAGGAACTCTACTGCTTTTCCTGTAGCATTTAAAGCTTCTCCCGGGTATTTCCCTAATGAAGAGTTTAAAAACATTTGACCCCTTGCCAAAGATCTGGTTGTGTCTCTAACGCTGGAGTCCCAGATGTTTGAAAGCGAGCGACCTGGAGTCTGAGGTGGAGCAAACAGGTCCCAGTAAAGCAAGATCTACTTAATTGCATCTCGCTCTTACAACAATATTTATGCAGAGACGGTGTTGTATTGTGATACATTCATTTTTGTGGGTTTTTTAAAGTGTTTTTCCAGATGAATGACTAACCGCGGCGCTCCGCGGGTCGCTTGGGATGCAGGTTACCATGGTTACCCTTGTTGCCTAGCAACCCCCGCCTTGCGCAGCTAAGTGCTCCGGCTCATGCCACTCCTGAGCAACACAGCCCCACTCAGCTGCCGCCCCAGACCAGCTACCGCGACACTGGACGTGTTGTTTTGGGCTTATCCTGCAGTCCAGGGGATTAGAATTGGAGCTGTTGTTTGTATCTTGGGGCGGGGGGGAAGAAGAGGGGGCGGGCCAAACTCTGCTCTTTCTTATAGCAATGTAAACCCAGCTGCAACTTAACATGCTGATGTAAATCCTCAGTTGTGCTGCAAGACACAAGTTTGCACAAAAGTTTATTTGGGGTAGGATTTAAGGGCAACAATTAGTTTCTCAGCCCAGACACCGAGCAAGTACTAACAAGCTAGGATCTAGCTCCTTTATTGGGTGAAATGCAGCATTGCTTCATTTAGAAACAAGTGGTGCTCACTTATGTCATTTCAGAAACAGAAAATGCATTTAATTTATAAATAGGACTTAAAAATACACCTATAAAAAAGCTCAGCTTCTCCCAATGATGCCAATTTAATCTGAGTTAATTGCAAATTAAGAACAATAAATTTTACTGGACTTTGTTATGAAAATGCTTCTCAAATGCTGCTGGTTTATTCATGCCCTGACTCACTGGCATCTACCCTTGGCCTGCAGAGGTCTGCGGTTGATAGCACAGCCTTGGGTTCTGTTTCAGAGCCTCTTCTCAGAACAAGGACTTGCAACTGCTTTTCACCTGAGCACTCGGGATAGTATCTGTGGTCTAGCTGGATTGCTTACACAAGCACGATGACAAATTGCTTATGTAAGTCAGGTACTTTTGGTGCAATCTTGTCAGTGTGTAAATAGGCATGCCCTTGTCTTCCTTCTCAGCCTTCCCCTCTTCACCACTCAACAAACCCATTGATTTACAGTAGAAATTGACAAAAGAAAACAGTTTCTATGCTTACAGTCCTGAGTTTGCCCTTCCAAGCAGTGTTCTGCTGAACAAGAACTCTTTTAGGAGCTGGCTTTCTGGAGTATTGATCTGTTTTCTGCCTCTGGTACATACAGACGTACAGTCCAGTTAATGTGCTTTTGCAGTAAGTTCTTGAAAGCATCATTGTTCTCTTTTGGTTAATTCCTGCTCATGACTTCCTTGAGGTTCGTGCCACAACTGGTGTATCTTATGCTAAATCTGATAAGCTCGGTCATCTGTAGTGCTACATCATTAACCTGATCCCTGGTTTGGGCTGAATCAGCTCAGACTCCTCCCAGCAGTCCTTGGGCACTATGTGGGAGTTAGTACAGAACAGAGGTTATTCCCTCTGGGCAGTTTGGAAGCAGCGACCGTGCTTTGGAGAGAAAGAGTGGTCAGTAGTGCAGACATAGGACATTCTGGCCTTGCCAGTTTCAGTGTCGGAGAGAAGTTCTTGGCATGTTTAATCTTCCGTAAAGTAGTGTAGTACTTTAACTGGTTTATTCCAGCAAGTTGGTTAGTTGCCACCTCTTGAACAGGTTCAGCCTGATCACTTTCTGCAGAGACGCAGATAAGTACGGGACTTACTCTGATACATTTCCTGACATTATTCAGAAAATGAGAAACCTGCAAACACTGTTGGCAGTGAGGGTGCAGATGTCAGTGGTTAGGGTGCAGATGTTCTTCGACCAGTATCTGTCATTGTGAACAATAATGTTTCAGGATGCTTTCCCATTTCCATGGGGATGCTAGATTAGCAAGGACCACCTAGATCCACTGAGTGATGTTCATCTGCATTTATCTGTTAATTCTTGTGTTGTAATTAGATTGTTAGCAGTAGGGGGCTTCTAAAGCGCATAGCTAATAGGGTTATGATTCAAGACTACAAATAACCTCTACAGTTCAGTAAGAAAAGAAATAACAATGGCTTTAGCCAAACAAGGGGCTCGTGTTGCCTAGGGTCATGTGGGTGTCCTTGTACAGTGACAAAAGAAGGGACTTCTTGCTCACTTTGAATGTTGTCCAGAATCTTTGTTAGAAGTGTATTTCTCCCTTATTTCTGTACCTTTTTCAGAGACTATTGAAGCTTTCAGTGTGTTTCTTCTTTTTATTTTCCATTGTAATTTCACGTCAGAACTACTCTCAAATTACACTCTTCCTCTCCTTCTGTCTGTATATCCTATATCTTACGTTTATCATTAGAGTTGTATTTTTTTCTTTCTACATTCTGTTCCCTGTAAAAGGCTTCCTGGTTGAATATAATTTGTTTTTCTGTGTTAATTTAGTATAATAGTTCCCCTTGCCCCATTTGCAGCCCACATACTGATGCAACTTCCCCTTGTTTTGTTCCAATAAGTATTGCCACAGTACTTTAATAAAATGATGTAGGACTCTGTTTACAAAAGAGTGCTTCTGTGGTATTTTACTGCTTTCGCAGGAAGCTTAACAGCTTGCAGAACAGTAAGTGGCAAATGTTTAGTGCAACATTATGCCAACTTGAGGACAAACTGTTCCTCTCAGGAATGTTTTCAGCCTTAAATGAGAGGAAAATCCCCCTTGCAGAATGTGAATTCTTGGAGGGGGCAGGGAGTGACTGCTGCTTCTTCGCCTTGCCAGCAGCTCCCTTTCTCAAACACTTTCCAAGGCTTTTTCAGATCAGCTGTAGTGTACGCTCAGCATCAAGAAGTGATAAAGCTGTGACTGGCTTTTCCAGAGAAGGGAGGATTCCTTTCTTGTGGGTGAGGCTGTAAATTTTCCAGCCTGCCTCACACCACAAAGGTTGGCTTGCGCCCACAGATGCTGGGATGGTACTGGGGAGGGAGGCATGAGACCATGACAAAGCTATTAATGTGAGTAAGCAAAGACTAACAGCGTAGCTGAAAACAATGTGAGACAGAACAATTCAGAACTTAAATATTTGCGAGTCAGACTGAAATACATGGCAATTCAGCCAGTGATGCAAGTCACCCACCAAGAAGATAAGTGGATATTAATGAATTAATGATTATTTTTACCAAACTTTGAAATGAGTTGAATTTAATACCATTCTCTCTGTTAATCCTCATAAGAGATAAAAGATCATTGGCAAGTGGGCTCTGCCCATCAGCAGTATTCCTCATCTCTGGACCTCAGCCTCAGGTTAAAATATTCTGCCGGCTTTCTGTGGTTTTTCAGGTCTTGGATTCATTAAAGGGGAACTGTATGGTCTTTACCTGTAAGCAGATCCAGTACTTCCAGGTGGGTGTCTGAGCTATACAGTGTTCCAGAACCTAAAGGTACAAGAAAATGCATTGTGTGTTTTTTATTTTATATCCAACCTTTGGGGCAAAGCAGCACTCGGATGCTGTAAAGCTGACAGGGTGCTCAGCTGATGCTGTGAATTTAGCATAGGGAAAATACAGAGAGGTGCAACTTATGGCTCTCAAACAGTGCTGAAAATGTTGTAAAGTCTGAATGAGTTTCCTCTACCTCAGAAATATGCTCTAATAAGAGGGGAAAAAAGGAATAAAAGTAAAAGCTCCTCAGATGAAACTTGTGATCTGATAAAGAAATGCCATTCTTCACTGGTAAAGGATGCCTCCAGTAAATCATGGGAAATACGGTCTGACCAGGAAGCTTCATAGGAGATAAACAACTTCTAGATCACAAGGCTCCTGAACTTGTACTTACAGTTCATAATGTAGTGAAGAACACTTCCACATTCATGATAAAGTGGATTATTGTGTTTCAGTGTTCTTCATTTAAAAATAATTTTTCTATAGAACGTCCAGATTTTGCAGAAACTGTTTCCCATGAAAAACTGTTTTAACAAAATTCCTCCTTCATACGTATGCACAGGCTTCAGCTATGTCTAATCAAAGGGGCAGGAGTGTCCTGTAGGAGGACCCACAGCCCCAGGCTGGGGTGCTGACGGTGTGCAGAGGGACTGTGTTCTAGCCCCGGTGCCCAGGTTGCCTTCAGGTGTAAGTTGGAAGAAGGGGAGCTGAAGTATTCCTACGTTTCAGCTGGGTAAGGATTTAGATAGGGTCAGCATGTGCTTTCAGACCTGCTCACTGGAGAGTGTCACACACCTTAAACAGCCGGAAAGCACTGCTTGGTGATTTGGCCATGAATTGCAAACTGGGTAGGCAAATTACCTTTGCAAACCAGCAACACCAGGAGAAGTTGTAGAGAAGGTACAATGGCCAGAAAAAAAGCTGAGAAGATTACTTTACATGACAAAACAGTGCAGAAAGAGACATTTTAGTGCTCCAAAATTTTACCTTCATGTAGAACTGAATAAGTTTATCGTTCTTTACATCAAAAAGAACCATATTTCTGCAGAATACTTCAGTCATTTTATCTTCTGTGATGCAAAACTGACAGGTAAAATTGTTAGGCAGATGAATTTCAGAGGGTCAGTGCAAAAATGTGCTGGTTTTATTTGGGATAGAGTTAGTTTTCCTCACAGTAGCTAGTATGAGGCTGTGTTTTGGCTGTGCTGAGGACAATGTTGATAGCATACTCACGTTTTTGGTTGTTGCTAAGGAACGTTTATGTCAATGCAACGATTTTTTTCAGTTGCTCATACTGCACCTGTGTTCCCAGCTTTTTCTCTACAAGAAGCTGGGAGGGGACACAGGCTGGACAGCTAATCCAAACTGACCAAAGGGACGTTTCATGCCATAAAACCTCATGCTCAGTATATAAGATGGGGGTTGGGCCAGGGGGGAGGTGCTCTCTGTCTCTCTCGGTGGCTCTGGCTCTCACTCAGTCAGTGGGTGGTAAGCAGTTCTATTATTTGTTTTCTTTTCTGTTATTTTCATTAGATATTATTAGTATTGTTAGTTTCACTATTTTATTTCATTTACTTTCAAGTATTAAATTGTCCTTATCTCAGCCCAGGAGTTTCCTTGCCTTTTCCTCCGATTCTCCTCCTCCACTTGGGGAGGGAGGAGGTGAGCAAGTGTCTGTGTGGTACTTAGTTGCTGATTGGGATTCAACTAAGACAAGGAAGAAGTAGTAGGTTTATACAAAAAAAAAAAAATTAGTTTTTCAAGCACATAGAAGCATTTTAGAGAATCAGGAAGTAACTAGAAGATCCTCCTTGATATCTCTAGAACTAGACTGTGGACATGGAGTTTGGCAAGCTTTTGAGGAATTATTTGGGAAGTTCAAAAGATTCTTTAAATCATGTGGAAATACTTCTTCAAATGGAAATCCTGCCTCATTAAAGAAAAAAGGAAATAGCATGGGTGATGAAATGTTTGCTCTGTATTTAACAGGATGTACCAAGAAATGTAAAGAAAACATTACATTATGACATATGATCCATTTTTCATGTGGATTTCCAGCTGCCAGTAACCGTTTAAAGTCTTTTTTTTACTAAGTGATTAAATTATGCCTGTGTTGAGTGATAGGAAGTATCACAATGAGGATATATGATGTGGCCTGTATTTCCCCTGACATCCTTGGCAGCAGTTAGTTTGTATTCATACAAAGAAAATACTGGACTTGAAAACTGAAAACTGTGTTCAAGACCTTCATTATGAGAAAGTGAAGACTAAGAGAATAGTAGCTTTGAAAACGGTAGTATGCCCCTCTAAATTAATGTTAAGTGACTGAAGCTTCATCAGGCACTAAAATGTCAAAGATGTAGAAATTTTCATGTTACTTTATATTGTTATTAACAATATATTTATTCTCATAGAAAGTTAATTTCTAACCATGTTTCTTGTTTTGTGGCAGTTTTGCAATGGCTGCATTATCTCGTGCAACGAAATGAGAACAAGTATGCTAGTAAAAATACAGTTTTTCTTTAGTATCTTCTACAAGCAGTATCCACATTCCTGCTTCCTAGATTCACTTACACATGATATTAAGAGTCCAAAGCAGGACTGCAGGAAGCAACAGTAGTCTGAAAGCAGCAAAGATAAGTAAGTTTTTGTGCTTTGCTGTTTTTCCTAATTTTTATTAGAAACACTTGTGTGAAAGTTCTACTTCTGGTAGTCATTTATCACCCATATAAAATTATCATAAATATATGTATGAAAGTAGTATATGAAATGTCACATATACTTTATGATGTTAATGAAAAAAGAATTCATTTATGCTATAGTATTACTGGGACAGACCTTATAGCAGCTTTCCAGTACCTGAAGGGACCTACAAGGAAGCTGGGGGGGACTTTTTACAAGGGCCTGTAGTGACGGGACAAGGAGTAATGGGTTTAAACTGAAAGCAGGGAGATTTAGATTGGACACCAGGAAGAAATTCATCATGGAGAGGGTGGTGAGGCACTGGCACAGGTTGCCCAGAGAAGCTGTGGCTGCCCCATCCCTGGAAGTGTCCAAGGCCAGGCTGGATGAAGCTTTGAGCGACCTGGTCTAGTGGAGGGTGTCCCTGCCCATGGCAGGGGCGTTGGAACTAGATGGTCTTTAAGGTCCCTTCCAACCCAAACCATTCTGTGATGATTCTATGATTATGGTAGATACTAACTAGTTAGTAGTAACTAACAGATGTTTTATTGCTCATCAGAGATGAAAATCATTAAATGAATGCAAAAATGTAGTGGCATTATGAATAATTCTCAAAGAATAAAAATTCTGTTTTGATGAAAGTGTTTATTTTCATAATAATAAAAATGAGAGCCATAATAAAAAAGCCCCTTGTAACTACACCATAAAAAGAGAATGCTTTTCTCAAGAAATGTTTCCAAAAAACAACAGAGGTTGTGTGAAAGAGCAGTTCAGTGCACAGTAGTGGATTCGATTCAGGCAAGCAAAACCAATTACTACTTGTCATTTCTTGAACAGATTAGTTAGAGGTACCTCTTGTGTGCAGTGTCCCGTAAACTAATACAGCAATGAGATAGTGTAAGCAGCCTGCATCAAGCCACTTCTGATAAAACTCCTGATTTTAGTGAGGTAAAGGCATTTCAGTAGCATGAAGGGCTTTTGGAAAGGACTCCCATAGGAATCCACAGCATTGGCTTTTAAATTTTGATATTGCAGCTATTTATTTGCTCCAGGCACAGGATGTCTGGTGCAAGACATAACATAGTCTCAGGGCTGTACAGTGAAAGTCTGTTTTCCTAAATATTCACAGAAGAATGTAGTACAAAAGCCCATCAGCCAAAAGTTCGTATCACAATAAAACTTTATAAGTCTCAAATACTTTCTCTGTTCCATGGTAGTGTCGATCTCCCTGACTCATTAAATAGGTTCACAGGTTAATGACATCTAAGAAAGCTGTTTTTCATCACATTCCTGGAGTTTCTTTTATGGTTTCTTTTATGTTCTCACCTCGGGCTTAGTTATGAGACTGAAAAGAGGAACCGAAATGAAGAACATCTGCCTGAAGGCAGCCAAGCACAAACTGCAGGCAAACCCAGAAAAACAGGCTGAAGATGTGGACAGACCAGAGTAGAAGTAACCATGACAGATGAGTCACCAAGTTCAATAAAGACAAAGCTGAGATTGAGGCCATATTAGTTATTCATCAATTAGAACAAATAAACCCCTTTAGAACAATGCAAAAACCTTTCAGGTCTTGTCAGTGGTATGTTGGAAAAGATGCTTTTAAACAGGCATTAAAAATAAATAGCAAAAATCAAAGCTTCTTATATTGCCAGAAAGAAAACATAATGTTGTGTTTTCAATCCTTGAAGCAATTGACTGGTAGGGACAGAAACAGAGTGTTCTTTGAGGGGGTTCATCTTGCCCCTAGACCTTCATTGTAATCCTAAACAAAAGAGCCGACACAGGCAAAGTAAACAAACTAGAAACAGTTTCTTCTTTTAAAATCCAAATGCAAGTTAAAGTACATTGAGGAAAGAATTTTGTTTCATTTGTTCTCTGCTGCCCTGCTATTGCCTAGTAACATTTGCAAACAGTGCTGGCTACCACTTGGAATCGGAATTAGTACAAGGGCTGACTTTCTTCCCTCAAAGAAAATATTGGCTTTTTGGTGAAAAATTGGATGCTGAAGGTCTGAGATTGACCTCATCAGTTTTCAACCTCAAGATTTTATTTTTAAAACTATGTTTTTTTTTTTTTTTTTAATGTGGAATGCTACTTTCATGCCCTGTGGGAATTGCAGTTCAATTGCTCATATCCTATTTTCTTCCATGATTTTCAGTGAAAATGAAACATCTCACATGAAAAATGATCACTTTTTAGTGTTTTGTAGAAGCAATTTTCTTCTGGAAACGAACCAGCCACACAATGAAACTTTTCACAAGGCAATGCATTTTGGAATTCAAGTTTGTGATGCATGAAAAGCAAAAATTGCCTTGGCTAACCACTTCCAAAGCTGTGGTAAAGGACACTCAAAATTCACCTGACTTTTCCAAAAATATAATTCAGGATGAAGGGTCAAGCTGCACAGAAGCTAGGGGTCACTACACCTACAGTTGCCTCTGAAACCTCAGTTTAGCTGCTGTTGGAATCCATTTTCTGCATTAAGTATAAGAGGCAAAAAAGGGTAAGAATAAGGTGTGATTACATAATTAAAGACTTATTTGAAATGTAATTGCACGAGGGAACAGAATGAAAGTTGCCAGGAAATCATTCATCTGATGTTTCCTAACTTTCAGTGTCAGGTCTCAGTGCCTCGGTGTGCGTTCCCAGATGGATGGCTGTGGTCCCACGGTTGTATGACTGTGTTAAGGTACTGTGATGCCAAACCAGCTTATTCAAGCACTCATCTGTGCTTTTTAAGCTGAGCAGACTAAAGCGACTAAAGTGGCTGCTGGAGTGTCTGCTAAAGCGACTCTCCAGCATCTGGGCTGAAGCTGGCCAACATCTATGATGCTAACAGCACAAGCAGAGCTTGCTTAGCGACACCTAAAAGAGTAAATGACAGCAAAAGAACTTGCAACCTGACTAATATTCTTTTTGCATATTAGTTTTGAAGTTAATTCCTTAGCTGTTTATTTGAAAAGATGACTGAAACAACTTCTGTTGCATGACAGCATAAGAATCTCCATCCTCAGATTTGAACCTTCAGTTGTTTTTTCACATCGAAACTTGATGGATCTGACTTTTGGATAACATCAGTCTGTTATTCATTGTGGGAATATGGGTCCAAGTGCTAGTGCTTAGATGTCCTTGTGAAGGAGAAAGAGAAATACAGTGCTGCTTCTGCGGAGTGAACTTGTGCTCTACATGGGATGTCTTCATTGAGGATGGGTAGCTGTGCCTGCCTTTCAAAGCACGAGTGAAGGCATGTTGCTTGTTCTAGCATATGTTTTCCATTCCTCCTCCTCACTCAGAGTTGGAGGTTCTTGAGCTCACTGTGTGGTTGTGCTAGGAAGCATGGGGTTAGTTGGGAGCTGAAGGCTTCTCATTCTTAGGCATGAAAAATGCCAAGCCTCTGAGATGTGTCTCAGCTCCTTTTCACCAGAGTTCAGTGATGACTCCTACCTTCCCATATTTGTGTGCTTAGTTATTTTAGTATTGCCAAATATCAAAGATTTGGTGGAAAAGATGGTATGATGCAAAATTCTCAGAGAAGGAGGTGCAATGCAGTTTTGTAAGAGCTGGGGATCCACAACCAGCCCTGTGCAGCAGTATCTCGTTGAAACAATCACAGGAAGGTTACTGCAATAAATAGAAAAGTTATAAAAAAAAGGGAGACATTGAAAACTACGGTTATTTCTTCTAAATTCTTTTAAAGATGCTCTGCTGCAGCTGTGCAAAGGACTTCTTGATGCTCCGTATGGATGCTGACTCATTCTGATGTCAAATGCCTGAAGCCTGCAGGAAATTGCGGGTTTGTTGCTGAGTCACAGTGGCATGTACATCTTGTTAGCTTCAGCCGGCATACAGGAAGGACTGACCTCTCGCTCCTCGCATCTCTCCTTGTCTCTCACAGGTTGAGAGGACTGCGGTGTGCTTTGGAGATGTCCTAGAGGATAAGGCTAGGAATACCCTGGGATGCTATTTATTTCCTAGTAGCTTCTTGAGCTCCTCATTAAAATGGAATGCTAGGTGGAGGAGAAATGCGTATTATATAGACTGGATCAATAATGACCTTTTAAACTATTCTGGTATTTCTATTAAAAGATCCTCTTCTCTCCCTCAGTAATGGAAAGAAGCAGGGTCAGAACTCTGTGTGTCTGTTACACGTGGTGCTAGCAACACCACTTATTATGCACCACCGGAGGCACCACTGAAGACAGCCTTTGTACAATACTGGGTTTAGTTGTTTATACCTTTTTGAAGCATTGAGTTTAAGCCAAAACTTTTCACACCCTGCCTGTGCCTCTGGCTGGATTCCATAGTATTTCAGCCAAATAATTCAGCTCCTTCAGTGAATGAGCCTAGGAACAACGTGCCACTTTGCTCATGTTAGTCCTTTCTTTGAAATGCTCCAGCACCACCCTTCTTTGAAGCAGGGATTTTAAGTTTGGCAGAGGGATAGCTCTCATGTCAAAAATAAGCCTTCCATCCTGCCTGTGAAAATCCTCACTTTTTAAAAAAAAAGTCTTAATAATTATATCAATTGCAATTCGTGCAGGTTCAATTGTGAGAAAGTTGTTACTTTAGGCTTTTCAGATATCTCCTACAGAAACTAAAGATTGTTGCAAATTTAATTTCTACTTTAAGCCGATACTTTACTCTTGGCTGACTGGATGTGTTATGTGTACTTTCCCCACAGAGTAAATATGCTTAAATCAATGATATTGGGGGGAAATCAGAAAAACTTTCTATGTTCTGGGCTGCTTCTACCCCTATACTGGTCTTCTGTATGTAGAAGGGGAAGCAACACAGAATAGTGCTTGGCTGAGAAAACAAAGAATTGCAGAAAAGGATGTTGGTGAGATGGGGTCTGTGATGGTGAAGAAAGAGAAGAATAAGGCAAAACTGCATAACAGAGCCTAAAAACTTCCTGGAGAGTGACTGTGGAAAGAGTGGGACCAAATGTGTTAGGGTCAGAAATAAGCCTGGGAGAAAAGAACAGGGATGACTGGGTAAAGGTACTAGAACAAATGTGTTGGGAATATAGGCTAGAACTAGAGGAGGAAGAAAAGGAGCAGTAGCACCTTGAATTATGGAAGGAGTGATAAGTGATGGAGAGAGGTTACAAGAGGAACCTCTTAAAGAAGAAATAGCAGTAAAGTTTGTGGGCAGTTTGTTGCTGGAGGAACTCAAGATGCTGGAGATCCTCCTTTCCCTTGGTACAAACAAATACCTGTGGAAACCTAAAGGGAAAGCTTAGGATCTTTAACTGTAAGTGGAAAGAACGTATTATACTACGTATACGGCAGGACATTGAATTCAGTCTATATAGAAAAACTCAATTCTAGTGTTACTTAATTTCTGATTTCCTAACTTTGAAAGTTTTTAAATGATAATCCTGTGTCTTTATAGTGTTTTTGTCTTCTGTGTAGCTTAATGAAGATTTTTTCTATTACCCCAGCACTGCAATGGGAATCACAAGGTCAAGCAATTCAGTCAGCATGCTTACATGATTTGCAAGTGGTTCATTATCTTTTCATCTTGTCAAGGAGGGATTTGTATATTTGAATGGTGTTTTGTTTTGGTAGGCTTTCCTTCCTTGTGTGTTTACACTGGAGAAGGCAAGGCAGTGGACACTCATCTTGCTTAGTGAAGTTTGCGATGATCCTTAGTTTCTGTAGGATATATCTAACAAAATTATCTTATTTAGGGTTTTTTTATGAACTAAGTTTGGTGTACACTTCATAAAGTTTAATTGTACTTGAATAGTGTTTATTCTGAGGATTTACCTGATATATTTACATCATTCCATATACAAAACCCAACTATTAATTTAATGTGAAAAAATCAGGAAAAAATATTTTTACTAATTAGTATAATTTGTATGTTAGTATATGTCATGGGAGAGAGTCAGAGTGGAAGATTTGGTTAGCATGGAGGATAAATAGTGAGATGATGAGTTTTCTGCCTAAAATTCATAGTTATAAATCCAGTCTATGTAGGTAGGGACCAATGATTTCGATGACTAGCAACAATGGTATCACCTAGTTTCTAAGAAATAATTTGTAAAAACTTTCTCTAATTTTTAAAAGCAAATGCTGCCCTCATACAAAGTATCATTGGTACTCATTTTGCCCTATTCTTTGTCTCCTAGAGCCAGTGAGGAGGGAACATTCATTCTCCATAGCTCTCCTAACAAGTATATCCTCAAACCTGTAGATCCTGGGGCAGTGTGTGGTGAGGGGTATCAGGATCTGGTGCTCCTCTGCAAACAGGAGCAGGGATTTTAATGAGAGCATACCTGTCTAGCTTTGGGAGCAGTTGTTACTCTTGAACAGAAGTTTCTTCTCTCACTCACACATCTCAGGTAATGAGAATGGTCACACTGCAAACACTCATCACACTAATGAGGTGCTTAAGCACCTGTTCCACTCTTTGTGTTAATCCTGTTTCTAGGCAGGTGTAGCCTGGCAGCAGCACAGTCATTGTCTCATTATCACAAGGTCAGGTTCCTCTTTGCTATTTTTGTAATGACTTTTACCTTGGGCCTCTACACCTAGTGTCCTTACGCTTCGCTAAATCAGATTGCTGTATGGTTCACTGGAAAAAAGCTGTCTTCTAAATTAAACTGAATCAGTAGCAAGCAAGTGAGGATTTGGCACCTTTTCTTGTTCATGTGAGCAGGTAGGGAGTTTTTCCTTATACTCTCTCTGGATCCTATTTGGAAGGACAGTCAGGTACTTGCTGAAAATGCAAGCAGGTGTCTACAAAAGAGTATTAATTCATTATTGAACATAGCTACAGGGTAGAGAGAGTTATTTGTGAGTGAGAGTTTGAACCTCTGGTCTAGATATGGGAAAGAACTTGCCTATGATACTGTAACTAATCAGCTTTCAGAAGGCAGAAGCATGGTAGATGTGAACTGGCCTGATAAGGCAGCGAGGCAGATCGGTCAGAAATTACATCTACACAACACCTTTATTTACCAGTCTGTGCCAATGTTGTTCAACTTCTTAACAAAAGTCTACCTCCTTTTCCCCCATTGGACTGTCAGCCTAAATGTGAATCAATATATGAACGTGGCCAAGAACAGCTCTTGGATCCTGAGGTTAACTGGAACTGCCTGACTCGTGCCCTTATGTCTAATCTCTTGTGCCTTCCAAAGTGGGTTAGCATATCTACGCCACTTACTAGGAGTGGTCCCTGGCCTGTGCTAAGCCCTGAACTATGCGAAGGCATTGCCCAGTGGAATGCCCCTGGCATGGGGGCACGTACCAAACCCATGTCAGGCTCACTGATGGTGGGAAGCGTTGGAATAGTCCATTATCAGCAAGGAAGAGCTGTGGGCCATGAGTACACTAACAGAGAGTCTCCCAAATTGATTCCATTATATACCTTCATCTATTGTGCACGTGGATGTTTCCCTGCCATTGTCTGGAGGTCTATCAGTGTATGAATCATCCTCACAGGCTTGATTAAAAGAACAGTAATAACAATATATAAATCTATTCGTGTAGCCTTGACCCAGTGGTATTTCAAAGGATAGGGTAGAAATTTTAAGTATGTACATTATAAAGCATCAGAGGCAACATGCTTAACTTCAGTCTGTCCTGTTCCTTTCTATTATAGCTAATGAGTTTTTAATTCAGTGGTTCAACCTCGAGGATGTTTGCTTCAAGTATGACAAATGATAAATGGCATTTGTGGAATCCACTGATACTACCTGACTCAAGTAAATGTGCAAAATTGCAGCACGATGATCAACATTCACTATATTCTCTGCTGCAGCATGTGCTGCTGTACATATGAACTACTTTTAAGTCATATGGTTGTTTTTTATAACCAAACCTCTTTTCTTCAGTTGCAGATAGAGTCCCAGTAACATTACACTACAGAAAAAGCCTCTGATTCTTTCCTCTTCCTTCTATGTGTAGACAGTACGACTACATTGGTGTGTAAGATATGCACAGGTGAGTGGAAGTAAATCTGCATTTCAGGACTACTGTGATTTGCTCTACTGAAAACATATACAGTTTAGTTGTAACTTTTATAAATGCCATATATTAGGCAGCTGTGTGTTTCCATTCTCCAACTGACCTACCAAGTGCCGAAAAACCCATTGCATCTGCTCTGTGAAGACCCTTACAGATGGTAGGAAGGAAGTCAGAAAGGCACTTTAAAGCGACCTTGTAACCCTCACTGTTTAAAAGTATTTTCAGAAAGGTTTTTCTGCAGGTCTTTGAAAAGTCTTTAACATCGATACCAATGCAGTTTCCTTGAGAGCAATAGAAAAATACACTGAGTTCCTTTGCCATATTTTCTAACTTCTTCTGCTGTCATTTGAGACAAGATGTTTTTGTTTGTTTGTTTGGTTTTTGGTTTTTTTTTCCCCCATAAATTTATTGGTCATCCTTAATTCAGCTCTGAAGTAGCAGTGAGAGTAAGTGTGTCTCGTAATCAGTCCAGTCTCACCTGGGACCGAAATACTATGCTGCACTTAATAATAATTGCATGGCTGATGTCATTCCAAGACACAGTTAAGGCTAGGCATTTAGGGCTTTCCATACCTTAACGTGCATTTTACCTAAATCATCTACCCTGAATCATAGGGGTATCAAATTATCATAGCTTTTTTATCTGGATATAAACAGAGTGGAATGACATTTAACATCACTGGATCGAATCTTAAAGCTTATGAAAAGCCCTTCCACTAGTAATAGGATTCAGAGGCTAGTTTTATCTGGTATCTAAAATTGCATATTGGGTCTTCAGGAGATTTAAAAAAAATTTATTATCTAACTTCCATTTAAGTCACAGGCCATTCCAGTCACCTCTCTCTGTGAGCATTGATATATGGCATGAGCTTGCACTGAGACAAATTTTGGTATCAAAGGATTATCAACAGTAAGAAAAATAAGATGTGTAGGTGAAAATTTCAAATAGCGTTTATTTGCCTTTATGAATTTGACCCTAACTCATTAGATCATGAAAGAGAAGTCACTTAAACTAACTGTATGAGCTCCTAGGGTGTTAAACTACAGATGGAGCAACAAAAGAGTCACATCTCCTTTAAGTTCCTCAAATAGTTAGACAGTTCCCATCTTCTGTTCTTATATGTTTAACTCTATCTACTTTTCCAAGTTTGGCAAAACTGAACCCTGAGCTTTCAAGTATAGCTCTTGAAAGAGTTCTTCTCGAGACCAGGAACTCTAGTGTCATGAGTCTTCTAAGAATTTCTTTCTAAGGAGGTTTTCAACTGTGCAGGCAGACCAATGGCATGGAAATAGTTAGGACTACATCCAGATGGGAAAACTGTTACTGAAGTACTGATGAACCTCAGAGTGAAAACATTTTACAGAAATGTGTTTAAGAATATACAGTTTTCTTCAGAGAAAAGGAACCTTCTGACATTACCGCTGGTTTTGGAGTACCACCTAGAGACCCTAGATATTCATGCCTAAGTCCATGCCTTGTTGAGATCTTGAGTTTGATGTCGTTTGCAGTCACCTCTTCTTCTTCATTCCTTTTCTATAAGTGTTAAAAAAATGTCTGATTTCATTTTAACACCATGAAGTAGTAATGAATGTTACAAAATTGAATTGGTAACCTCAGTCAACATTTTTTTTGAGAAAATCCTCCATTAATAACTGAAGAATGTAAGGGTCCTGGCAAATTATCACAACCCAGCTAAGTAAGTTGAAGCGTAAGTGGGTTTTAGCTATTATTTTTCTGGGAACAGAACCTGTTTAGAGACAGAGAGTGCATTGCAGGTTTAATAAGCCGCCTGTTACAGAGGAAGGTTTACTAGTAAATCCTTCAGCATTTCTACTTTCCTGCTAGTTATTCCTTGCAGCTTTTCTTCCATAATGGAGATTTATGCTGAAACTAAGTATTCTTTCTTGTCTAAATAATGTAAGGTATTCCTATTGGTTGCAAATCAAGTACCTGCAGTATCAAGATATTTTATACTCGATTCCAGGACTATTGTTTCACAGCTTTTTGACATTAACCATAAATCTGTGAGGATGGTGCCACCTAATGTTAATAGGGAACATGACAACTATTTTCCTTTGCTATTGTTAAGCTACCAGTTGGGATTGAAGGTTAGTAATTTAGTATTCTTTTATCCCTTCTGCCTAATTATCTGGAAGGGTGTTCTGACAGAGATTTCAATTGAATGACTGAAAAGTTCTAATAGTCCTAGAGGATTCACTTCTAGTCTGGTCTTTTTTCATCAATATATTTTGAATTATTTCAAATTTTTAAAAGATACAAATTATAGGAAAAGTTTGACAAAAAATCTCAGGTGTAGCTGCAGTCAGATCCACCTCTCACCTGAAAACATTTTCAAACACTGCTGGAGGAGGAGGCAGCAGAATTTAATAGATACTGTACCCACCAAGAAGAAACAAGGGAAAATGACTCAGAGAAGCCTTAGCAGAGTAGCAGCTCTCATGTCCTGCATAACTATTGTCTTTCCACCTGCATTGCTTCAGGGTTAGCCATGATCATGCCTAGTCACTGCTTTACACCTTTGTGCTTGCGTAGTGCCACTCTCATTTACACCAATGGAGCCTACTCAGGTTTTGAGTGTATGTATTGTGGTTTGCAGCAATTCACCCCTTTTGCCTTGCGGTAACTTCAGGTATTGAGTCTCAGACCTGGCTGAACATGGTCAAAAATGTATTTTAAAGAATCTTTTCCATAAGAGGAAAGGGGCTTTTAAAGTTGTGTAAAGGCAAGCAGAGATTAGATACCTACCTTGAAGAAAGACATTATGGAGACCTACTTTGAGATGCTTGGTTTCTTAGGCCATTTTTTGATAATTGGTTATGGAAACTGTCGTTCTGATATAAGATGAGCTGTTTGGTACAGTGCTATGCAAGACAGAGTGCCCTTGTCTTTTAACTTGTGCAAATGGTGTATATAATTCTTCACCTTTTTCCACGTAATCAAACAAACTCATTCATAGTGGTTTGGGTGAGGCTGTATGTCTCTCACTTAGGGTGTTTTTTGGAACTTGTTTCTAAAAATTACAGTAATGATTCCTGATTAAAAAACATCCCAAGCATAGTTATGGATAAATAAAGGATAAACATTGTGACTGTGGATGCACATTTTAATTAACTAGAAAGTCACATCTTCTTTTCACTGATCCTCTTGCTCTCTCTCTCTCCAGGCTCACGCGTGGTGACTGTAGAGAGCTGAATAATGTTTTAGCGCCACAACTTTCATTAAAGCTATCAAAACCATGCAGTTAGTTCCCTGAGCTCAACCTTGAAAACATAAAGGTTACTGTTTCTCTGTATCTAAGAGCATGAATGCTTTTAACTAGCTCAGGACCACCATTGTTTCATGTGATAAATAACACCTTTATATGAGTAGAATTATATTAAATGCTCAACATTACTATGATATTCTTCGGGTCTTTTGAAAGCCTCTTAATAGAAATATGACGATGGATGAAAAAGTACAATATTCAGATGACTGGAAACAGGAGTTACAAGAATCAAAAACTCAGTCATTACACAGCAAGCAGATAAAGTGAGTGCAGTATCGTCTATATATTCAGGTCATCAGATGAAAAGGGTTTTGAGACAGTTATGACCTTTTTATGTTATCATTCATTGACCCCACTAGTACGTATTGTAAATAGCTTTTTCCTTTGCATAGAAAGAATTATCATTTTTTTTAAAACCAACCAACCTGATAAAGGTTTATATTTTGCTTAACATACTTGTATCATTCCATAGTTCAGATGAGACTGGTGCAGCAAAGATGTTTGTTTTATCAGGCTATAAAATCCAAAAGACAGATTCATGTGATGAGTATAATACAAAATAGATTCTCAATTCTATATAGTTTTATTTTCCCCTGTTTCTGCTTATCAACTTTTCAGATACTTAAATAACTTTAAGAGGCTAAAAATACTCTTCTTTGGGTATATTTGACTGTGGGACAAGCATGCTCTGAAGACAACTCATAGTCCTTGTTGCTGGGTGTGCTCCTGGCTGCGTTCTGACTCCATGTAAGGACAAGAAGTGGGTGTATGTCATCCTGTGTTTGAACTTGTTTCTCTTGAAGGGAAACTCAGGTGTGTGGGTAGCAAAGGAGCTGAAGCAATAGTGAAGTAAGTACTTAGGTCTGCACTGTCTAGACCAGATCAGTGCAGATCAGGTTGGAGTGGACTAAAAAACACTGGACCGCAATCAGTGAGACAGTCCCATTAATACCAGTGGCAAGATACACACAACTGAATCTGGACACCATAAAATAAAAGTCATAAATAATTTCATATACAAACCATACAAACTTTTATTTACTGATTAAGACTGATTTACTAATTAAGGGTTTGACAATAAAAAAAGAAAAATAAAACAAAAAATCTTTCCTTTAAACCACCAAATTCTCAAAGAAACTGTTTCCTCCAGCACTGGCTGGTTTTCAAGGCTTCCTTGAAAATATAACATAGAAATATATTTTTAAAACAAACGTTGAGATTTTTAAATTGACTTGCCCAGGGGCACTGAGGCTACAAGAAAATGCAAAAGCTACTTTACCACTTGTTATTCTTGAGTGCTGTTAATAATACGTCTTTACACTGTTTCCTATGGGAATTCAGGAAAACATGACATTTGTTTGATATCACTGATTCTCTACAAGTGAATCAGAACCATATTCGTATTCAGTGATTGCTAGAAAAAACCCCAGATTTTGGAGGTTAATTTTGGATAAACTCATATAACTAGGCTTAGATTTTCACAGCTGTGGTCAGTTTGCCCCTGTATTCTTATGACTGGTTTTGACTTGTTGCTCCTAATTAGGAAAGCATTCGTAGAAGATATTAAACCTGGTGCTACCTCTTTATAGAAGAGTCTCTCACTGGTGATATATATAATTAATATATAAAATTATATTTCTTATCATTATCTGACTCAGTGATCTTGGAATCAGTTTACATCAAGTGGAACAATTTTAACAAGGAAGATTAAGCTCCTTTGTCACTTATTCCTTTAACAACAGCAGCTGTTGGCCTGATTTAAAATGAATAGAATAGAATAGAACAGAACAGAATAGAATAGAATGGAATAGTTCAGTTGTAAGGGCCCTACAATGATCATCTTGTCCAACTGCCTGACCAAAAGCTAAAGCATGTTGTTAAAGTCATTAACCAAATGCCTTCTAAGCACTCTCAGTCTTGGGGTCTCTTCCGGTGTTTGACCACTCTCTTGGTAAAGAGTTGGTTCCTAATATCTAGTCTGAACCTGCCCTGATGCAGCTTTGGACTATTAAGCATTTGAACATGACTATTATGGAATTGGTATGGAGGGTAGAATTGCATACTTAAATCCATTCAGGCATGAGTTTAATTGAAGCCATACCTACTGTACTCTAGATGAGCATACTTTATTGAAAAAATGAAAAGTATATAATCCTCTCTCTCTGAATAAGACAAGTGTTCTACTAGGGAAAGGGAATAAGTACATATGAATACAATATATTAACCAGAGTGTTCTGTGCATGCAAAAATCATAAAGGAGAATTTATTTCCATAGCGGACAGATTTACTGAGGGGATAAAAATAAATATTACTGGAGTTATGGTGCAGTAGCACAAAGACATCAAAAGATCTAGGTAGTTAGGCTAATGAAGTTGGGGTCAAGTTTTAATCAGCAGAACTACAGAAGCTTAAATTAAGCATAATCGCCCAGTACAGATTTCCTCTGCATCTGTAAAATGCTGAAAATTACTCCAGCAATGATCTTAAAGAAAATTTCCTTTAAGTTTGTTTTAAGATTACAGATGTTACCCAAGGAAGACCCTAAATTAGCAGCTATAAAGAGTTTTTCAAAGTAAGTACATAATGTGAGTAAATGTGCACTTTTTTTTGTTTGATTTCTTTGACTTTTTCCAATTTATAAGTAAAATTTAAATGGCAGACACAATTAATTTCTCTTTATAGATCATATACATATCTACTTTTTGGAAACTATTAGAAAATTCAGGACTGGAGAATGATTTGCATTAGTATTGTTAATAGTTGCAGATTATGTACTAAATTTCCTATGGTACTATCATTACTTTAAGTGATTTGCATGATTGTGTACTATGAAACCAACAGTTTCTCAGCAAAAATACTTGACAAGTCATCTACCAGGCAGGCTGAAATATTTGCATGCTGCAAGGATGTGGGATCAGTCTGTTCCTGTTGTACTTGAAAGATGTTTCTCCATTTACTGTTGCATTGCAATGGAGCACCTCTCCTTGTAGTGTTAATGTATTTCAGGGGCAGCTTGCCATTGGTGAGCTTGTTTGGTTTAACTGGGGAGAATTTGGAAGGTTTGTCGGAGGCACATCTAAACTCCCTTCCTAAGTCTAAGTGGAAGGTCAAGGGTGTTGTGTAATGCTAGATAGCATTACAGGAATAGCTGTGAAATGGATGCTGTTACTGGTGCTCACATGATGTATGTGCTAGTTTTGGCTGGGATAGAGTTAATTTTTTTCACAGTAGCTAGTGTTACAGGCCTGAAGCTGTGTTTTGGATTTGTGCTGAGAAGAATGTTGACAACACACTGTTTTTAATTGTTGCCAAGCAATGTTTCCATTAAGTGAAGGGGTTTTTTTCAGTTTCTCATACTGCATCGGTGTTCCCAGCCTTTCCTTTACAAGAAGCTGTGAGGAAAAACAGCCAGGGCAGCTGACCCGAACTGACCAAAGGGATATAAAACATCATGCTCACTATATAAGTTGTGGGGAGTTTACTGGGGGAGGTGATCATTGCTCAGGGACTAGCTGGTCATCAGTCAGTGGATGGTGAGCAGTTGTATGAATTTTTGTTGCTGTTGGTTTCCTTTTCAATGTGTATAATAATAATAATTATTATTAATAGTAGTTTCATTATGTATAACTATTATTAATACAATTATTTTATTGATATCATTATTGATTTTCAATTATTAAACTTCTCTTATCTTAATCCAAAAGTTTTCTTACCTTTTTCCTCCATTTGTCTCCCCTATCCTACTGGGGAAGGTGACTGAGCTTCTGTGTAGTGCTTAGTTGCTGACTGTGGTTAAAACACAAACAATGTATTTTGCAGAATTAGAAATTCAAGCATTACCTGGGTTTAATTTAATCCAGATTAATTGCTAATTGTAGTCTGCAGGTCCAGGTGCAGCCATAAAGTTGTTTAGCCTGGAGGAAAGGAGCCTCAGGGGAGGCTTTATGGCTTTCTACAAATACCTGGTTGCAGAGAGGTGAGTGTTGGTCTCTTCTCTCAAGTGACAGGACAAGGGGAAATGGCCTCAAGTTGTGCCAGGGGAGATTTAGATTGAATATTAGGAAGAATATCTTCACTGAAAGGGCTGTCAGCCATTGGAACTGGCTTCCCAAGCAGGTGGTTGAGTCCCTGGAGGTATTTAAAAGATGTGTAGATGTGGTGCTTAGGGCTGTGGTTTAATGGTGGAATTTAGTGTTAGGTTAAACCTAATGAATTTAGCGGTTTTTTTCCAACATAAACAATTCTATGATTCTATATCCTAAGGTTCACTGGGAGGAGTGTCTTGTACCTTGTTTACCTGTCTTCCTCCCTATTTCTTTGCAGGTTATGCCTCAGCATGGGGTAGGTGTGATGGGCTGCGAGGCAGCCTTCCCACCTGGTGCCATGCTAGAAGAGGCATGGGAAACCACGGACATAATTTTATAGCTGCTGCGTAGCTACGTGGCTGTTCACCCATGGCAAAATCTGCCTTGTGTCAATGTGTGACTACTATGGGAGTGAGCATATATTACCATTCTGGTGGTAAAGGAGGAAGGTGTATTGGGCAGAGCTAGGAGCACAAGAATTCTTGTTCCAGCTATGGTCTTTTGGTTTTGATTTAATGTTCTTCATCACCTGTCTGAAAACCTTCATATTATTCTGTAACTTGTTTTTTTTAAATTGTATTACGATGACAGCTGTATGCAGGAGCAAGTAAAGTAGCATATGCTTTGCAAGTAAAATCTGGCCTATGAGGCACACTTTTGGCACAAGGCTCTATTTAATACATGAAGAACACACTGGCTCCCAAACTGGAAGAGAAATTCTATTTTTGGCAGAGAATGAAAGCAAAAAATAAATAGATGAAAAAAAAAAAAATATTTCCAGTCATTTTATAAGACAGAGGACGCAATGGAAAAAATGAAAAAAATATTTGATTCCTCTTATTAGGAATGATAAAAACTAACAAAGACTTGTCTGTCTGTGTAAGATGATCATTTAGAGTCATAGACTGACAGTCTCTTCATCATCTCCTAATCAGTGGTTCTTCACAATTTGAAAAGTTGCTTTAAAATTTCAGTATAGAAAATAAATCAATTTTTTGACAGGAGTAAAATAAATAAAAGGTCCCTGCTTCTGTTTGCACATTTGATAAATGAAACACCAAGAACTGGGAAAGGTGTAATAAGGTCTGGCTTTTCATTTTAATGCTGAAATTATGGAGAGCATATACTGAGACACTATTTGAAACACAAAGAGTGCTACAGGTTCATATAATTAACGTTTTGACAACTGTAGTTATTATGAGTATAAAATAATTGCTTATTACCTGTGGAGAAGACTTCTTGCACATGCTATTGATATACAAGTTAACTTCATTAATTTCTAATACATCTTAGGCCATTTTTTCAGTCCTATCCTTGTCTGAGTACCATTTGTGCCTACCTTTTGGCACCTGCAAATGGAGGAGTGAGCAGTGCTTCATTGTGGCATGGATATCTGCCTAACTAAAAAAAGTGATAGAATTATTCTGAGACATTTTCCCTGCCTATGAACAGATGACAGCATGCAACCCTCCCTTCCTTCAACCTAAGAAGCATTAGTCATTATCCAAGCTCTATCCCAGATACAAAAATTTGTAGCCTCTAAAGTTTATTTTGAATGATTCAGGCATTTCAGGGGACCCACAGAAATTAACAGCCGAAGGAAACCTACACTAGTGGGGAGAAAAAAAGGTTAAAAAAGGTTTCCTGATTGATGCCCTGAGGCCTGTTTCTTTGCTGCTTAAAATTATGTTAATACAGAAAACCTCTGACATCAGTAGCTGGAATCAGAAGTAGTCCTAAGCTGCGATGGTGCTGAAGTCATGTGTGTGAAGGTTGCTGGCAGCTCTTCAGCAGAGCACTCCCCTGAACTGGCAGCTATTTGCTGCACTAGCTGTCACCAGAGAAGCTGTATCTCTTTTTTAGCTGCTGAAGAGACACTAATGGGATAATGAGCAGTTTGCACTTTCTCATTACCACTTATTCATCATCGACAATGCATACAAAATATCTGTAGTTAAAGTATTCAGTGATCACTTTTGTGATGTTTGGTCTGTGTAGTATTTCCAAAGTGTCTAGGTTTTTAGATTAGTATTTGATAAACTGTGGTTGAAGCACAGCATATTTAAATTATTATGTAAACTCATTCAATCTGTTCTATTCATTATTAGAAAAAAAAAGGGGAGCATTTTGTATAAACCTATGCCTCTCCTCCAGAAGACATGCTTATGAGCTGTTCTTTTGAGGCTCCCTTTTCAGTAATGCTACAAAGAACATATAGCTATCAAAATATTAGACTACATGATACACACCATTGAGGAACTGTGTTTACTAATAATGACGTTAAATATGATTTTGTAGCCAGTATAAGCTGGAAAAACATTTTTAGCGGAGTTATGTTAATGTTGATATTGAAACCATCTCAAGGCTTCTTAGCAAGGAAGATGAAATTAATTTTGCTGTGCCTACCTGAAAGGATTAAAGACTGGAAAAGGTGCTTCTGTAATCAAGTGGAAGAGGAAGAGGGGAGGGAAGATGGGACAAGCAGCTGAAACAGGAAGAGCCTGAGAGGAGGGTCTTATCTTCCCATCCGTCTTCCTGGAACTGAGGTGAGTGGGATGGAGGTGGTGCAGATGTTTCTTGTAGGTGGTTCCCTGATCAAGCAGTAGTCATTATTCCATACTATTTGTCCCCTTTTTTTTGGTGGGCAACACCAAAATCTTTTGCCCACCTTAATTTTCTAGGCCTATTAATTCTGCATTTTGATGCTGGAAGCTGTTGCGTCATTTAACAATGGCCAGTTGCTCTGGGTACAGGTAAATACAGTTATAGAAGAATTCTGTAAAATTATAAATTTTTCTGTACTTTAGAATACACTTACCTTTAACAGAAATGCCTCTCCTGTGGAATTCAATGATAAATGTAAAGTAAACATGGTCCCATTCAGTATCTTCCCTTCTTTCTATCGGATGCTAACAGAATACTTCCTCTCTGGGGCTTTTTTTTTGGAGAAAGACTGTAGAGGATTTTGGTTTTATGAAATGATTCTCCCACATCCATGTGGAAGCAGGTTTTTGCAAAAGCTTACGGACAGAAAATATCTTTCTGAATCCATACATAAAAGCCATTTTGTTCATAAAAGCCTGGATATTCCTCATACAGATACAGTAGATTTGTCCTGTTTTATCTTATTTGCCAAAGGTGGGAAGATGATGAGTATTAATGAACAACATGTGCTCTTTGCAGTAGTCCGTGTATTGTCATAGATGTGAAATGGGCTTCCACCACCTTCTGGATCAGATTCTCAGCTTCTCTGATCAGCACAGTTCCACTGAAACCAACTGCCTCTCACAGGCATTTGTTGGCAGAAAACCATCTCCCGCTTCTATTTCACCTTGTCCAGAAAACAAAATGAAACAAACCAACACTGTTTTTAGGAGGGTCTAACAGGCACTTGACATGGAAATAGCTGGTCCTTCCAGTGCTAATGAAAAGATTATTCATTACTAAACATGCTTGCCAGACTGGTGCCTCAAAAACTACACTCTTTAAGGCACAACATGTTCTTTCTTGTTTTTATGTTCTATTTAGAAAAACAGGGTAGTACAGAATACAAAATGTGGCAGAGATGTTTTGCACTTGCAAAAATGTAGTGAAATTCATTAAAAATATGTATAAATGTGTTAGATGTACAATCATAGAATAATTTAGGCTGGATAGCATCTGTGGTAGTCATCAGGTTTGATCTGCCACTTAAATCAGAGCCAACTTTGAAGTTGTAATGGGTTACTCAGGGCCTCATACAGTCAAGTTCTGAATATCTCCAAGGATGGAGATCCCACAGTCTCTCTGGGCAACCTGTGCCAGTGTTTGACCACCCTTGTTGTGAAGAATATTTTTCTTGCTCTGACAAATGAGATTTTGAACCTGAAGTGTGTCTTTTTCAAAATATGAGCTAAGGTTGTCCAGGCTTGCATTCAAAATGGAGAAAATGAAGAGCTGGAAGACCTGTTTCTGCCTGGCCTCTGCTTCTCAGACTATTTGGTATGAGTAATCCTGCTCAGAAATGTTCTGCTCTTGGCACAGCTCATCACAACACAGACTGACAGGCAGCTCTGTCATGGCAAGCTATAGGTCTATAGCACCTGTACTTTGACTAAAAAAGGAATCTGTGCAGTAGTGATAATTATTGTGTGATGACAGTCTGAGGGCAACTTTTTTTGAAAAAGTGTTATGCATTCAAAATGCTGACTTCCATCCCATCTGTCTTGCAGGAGCCCAGTCCTATATAGTGCGCTGGGTGTTGATTTTTTGATGTCTGCTTGTAAATAAGCCTATTTCTTGAATCTAATAAACTTCCTGTTGTTGCCTGCTCTGCTCTGTGACAAGTGGGGTGGTTCAGAACAGGGGCAGTTACAGAAACTGCACAGTCGGAGTCACAAAGCTGGTAACTGGGGCATTTCAGTGCCTCCAAGGTGAGGAAGGATTTTCAGAATCATAGTTTGGGACTTGGGCACCTGAATTTATGAATTTTACTGGAGATGCCTCAGAATTTTGTAAACTATAGCTCCTAACTCATAGTAATTATTTTGTATGGGGTAATATTGCCAAACCTGCATTTTGCAAAATTCAAAATTTGAATTTTGACATTCTTAACATGATGCTTTCTTGAGTTTATTGAGTGACCAGTTGTCCTGAAGAGCTGCTGTGAACATGTAAACACATAATATGCTCATCCTCTAATGTTATGTCAGCTAAAGGAACTTGAATGACGTGTCAGTCAAACACAATTCTTCGAATTCATGTTAAACCTGATAAATAAAAAAGCATAAGAAAGGCAAGCTTAACTGTCTAATATTTGAAATATTTTTAGAGATCTAATGCAAAAAAAAGACCCCTTACTGCAATTCTAATACTAGATCCACCAATATTAAATACAACATAAAAGCACCTAAAATAACAGACAGGTACTGCATGTTGTTCTTGCAGTGTACTGTGCCTTTCAAATCCCTGTCCATGTGCTTCAATAACATACTGTTTTTACAATGCCCAATATAGGTTTTCCCTCTAAGGAGCCTAACAATGGCTTCTATTCCAGAACAGAAATGGCTTGTTACAGAACAAAAGCCTTTTGTGAAGAGAAAAGTTGAGCAAAACTGTTTTATACTCAGTTGTCGTTGTTTCCAGGCAGGCAGGCAGGCAGCTAGTGATGTGCATTTGTTGGTTTACCACTTTAACACTGTTCCAGAAAGTGGTCCTCTTGGCCATGAAACGTTGGGGTTGCTCTTTATGGTTCATCATCTGCGTGGCCTTCTGGGAAAAGAACTTTACAGCAATTCTAACTAACATTTATTGTATCTGTGCCTATAAATACAGGACGCCTGTCTACTAGATTTTTACTGGACCATTTCTAATGGTGACCTGAACTAGAATGAAGTGGACATGAACAAAAAGGAAGATCTTACTCAGCAGGTAAGAGACTGACTGTGAATGATTGCTGAACAGATATGCTGATATAAAATACATCAAGATTTCAGGTGAGTGAATATTTCATTGTGGATTGTGTGCAAGGCTCTTCATGCTCATGAGTTGAGCATGGTCTAATTCTGAAGCAAATGCAGGTCAAAGAAAGGCTCCTTATTTAAGCCAAAAACCCCCATTTGCTTTAGGAAGCAAATCTAACATATTTTAACTTCATATATTTTTTATTTATAGCTCTATGAAAAGTAAGGAATGGAGGTCTTAAATCTGTTCCTATTAATATTTATGGGAAAACAGGTTGGCTTCATTAATGTGATGAGAGCACTACAATCTGTGGACTAGAGTTGGACCTGAATGAGAAGGTGACACTCTTGAGCCAGGCTACCAACCTAAGTGGAGTTGTTCAGTTTCTATACGAGTACATTTTAATATAGATTCTGATCCTGAAGTTATAAAATATACTTTCAATAAAGTAAAAAAAATTAAAATAAATGTACCTATTATTTTGACTAGTGTCCAGAAGATCTCATTGTGAAAACCTGAAAGTAAAATTTCATTTAAAATATTGAGAAAGATGTAATGTGGCTTGAAAGTGGTGGTGCAGGCAGACTTCCTGAGGCTACTAGATATTTTTATCAAGGTGAACAAATGGATACTTTATACGCCAGAGATGCACCTACCCAGTCACTGACTGCCTCCTAGTCCATCTTTGTGTATGAAATGAGTCACAGAAGTTAGACATAAAAGCCTTGTAGATCATTAAGTCCATTCCCTTGCAAATGTCTTCCTGAGGATTGGTCAGCTGTTAAATGGATCCTGCTTTTAGATCTCATTTACACTGCTGCAAATTGGCGATGACACCACCAGTGTACTTTTGTGGTCCCAAATCACCGAGAAGGCAGGATCAGCTTCTTCATTTTGGGCCTCTCTCTTACTTTAGGGATTTTGTTTTACATGGTGTAGGTGGCATAGTCCAAAGAAAAGTATTTGCAAATAACCTTGCTACAAGGACAACTCTGATGCTTTGACATAGTAAGAGAATCAATGACCTTGAGGAGCTCATCTAATAACTGCATATATAGTATGAAGGCTTTGGATGGGAGTAGCAGATAAAGGCAGACGTCAGATGTGAAAATAGGTGACACAATATTGTGAGCTAAACTCATTCCATTCATTTTCCGATGAAGTATTTTAATCATCTTGAGTATATTTTAAAGTTTCAAAGAAGGAAGGAGACTCTGCTTCTGCTTCTAACATTACGACCCATCTTCCTGTGACCTATTGCAAGTCTGCGCTTCAGCTTCTCTAACTGCAAACTAGTCACATGTACCAAATATTTATGCCACTTGCAGGTCCTTCACTGGGAGGTTTCTGTAGCAGTAAATCACGCGCAAAGAACCACTTGATCAAACAAGGTCACTGAGGGAGAAATTAGTCACAGCAGTATCTTGACAATGTGCTGTCACCATCGTGTCTCTAGCTTACGAGCCACCGCTGTCTGTTTATTGTAGCACACATTGTTTTAGCACTGCACGTAAGAGCCAAACCCCCATTCTGTGTCTGGAGCTACTCCCTGGATATATCTGCATTGTCCTCCATATGACTCCATGGGCCAGATTCCCTTCTGGTACAAATCTGCGTAGCTCCAGTGACTCCAGTGAAGCTGCATTAATTCCCAGGCAGTAGGTAATTTGTTCCTGTGTCTTCTGCTCCTTCGCTGCCTGGTTACTGGGGGAGCAGCTGGGCAATGCTTTCCATCTGTCAGGGCAAGGGGTGGAGAAAGCACTTGAGCACGGGCATACTTGCTTTATGGGCATTGTTGTCTAAGGTCTTAAGCAGCACCTCTTCTTAAAACCTGACTTCCAGTTTTTTGAGATTGATTACCACATGGAAAGTTTAATTAAACTTGAGCTGTAGAGGGTAACCTGGTAACAGCCAAAGTGGGTCAGAGAAAGTTCCTCAGCATTTATGGTTCCATAGCAATTGAAATACTTTGAGAAACTGTGTTACTTTTGAAAACAGCAATGTGGGTAATATCAAGTGTCAACACAATTTGAACAATATTTTAAGACTTTTTTTAGATTGGAAACATTTAATTTCTCTTTTTCAAAATTGTTTCATATGATACAAAAAATGAAGCCGAACCTAAGTGAAGCAGTTTAACTTTTCATAAATAATAAATTCAGCAAACCAAACCATACATGTTGTTGACTTTTCTGTTTAAGAGGATTGTTTTAGTTTCCATGTTTTTGTAACTTAGTTATACCAGATTTTGACGTTCTTTGCAAAATTTAGCAACATTTTGCAAAATTTTTAGCAACGACTCAGGAAGATCACCACAATTTGACCTCTTAACAATCAGTTAAAATAATGGCTAAAAGTGGTTAATAACCTGAAACAAAAAAGAGAATGAGAATGTGACTGAGACCCCAGTGTATTTTGCTGAGTGGCTGCACCACTTTTTTGGGTAGCCAATAGCAGGAACATTGGGTTATCTTGCTAATCAGACATACAAATATCTCCTCCTGGAGTTGCACCTTGTGTCTTTCACCTTTTTCTGTGATAGAAATCCTTCTACAGCTATTCATCTGCAGTTACCCAGAGCATCTTTTAAACTAACTCCCTTTCTCCCTTTTTATTTTCAAATGCTATAGTGTGAGTTTCTTTTTCTCATGTATCTGTCTCTTTTTGGCAATAATTTTTGAGAGCTTTATGAACCCCGATAGCATTTGCAGTCTTGCCTGAGATCATGAAGCAAAAAGAAAGTAGGAGACAAATAGAAGGTCCCCTTTGTAGCTCTAAATTTGTCTCATAGAACATTACAGATACATTTTCAGTCACCTATAAAAGCCTTTTAAGGCAAAAGTTCAAGAATTGCTTTGGATTTTCACCTGTGTTTCACACACCAGAAATCCCAGCACTTGTTATTCCTCCCAAAGGCAACACTTTACATTTCCGAATATTCTCAGCTTGCCGATTGGCAGGTTTACAGATGAACAGCAGTTTGGCAGTGCTGTATTTCATGATACAGTTAATGTTCCACTTCAGAGCTTGTACAAAGCCTAAAAGGGAAAACAAACTGATTAAGAAAAATTGCTTTAGATGTATGCTTTCTGTGTTACCACAAGACATGAACTGTCTATCAGCTGTAGAAGCCTGATGGCACGCCACAAGTGGCATGTAATTAGGTTAAGTTGAGCAACCTATTTCATCTGCACTGTGCTGAAATATTTGCTTGCTGTTACTGTCCTCTGTTCTCTCCTCTTCCTATGTGCATGGTGCCCCCATATGCTGCTGTAATGGACAAGTGTAGCCCTTATGCTCTGTTGATACGAGTACACTCTTGTGTGCCTGAGGTGATACACTAAGTATCTAGTGAAGACAAGCAAAGCTGTTATTTGTATGAGCTGAGATTATCCATCATGGGAAATGAAGCCTGATCTATCTCTACTCTTCCTGCCTGTTGTAGGACTTGCGCTGGTCCACCTCTACTGAAACCTTACCAGGTGCAAACCCTCAGTGCAGAGGGGATTAGTGTACCAGCAAGAATTGCAGTACTGGGGCAAGAAGTCCTGATGGAAATCAGAACTTGAGGGAGTACCAGTATCAATGACAATTAACATCAGATGTATTTTTAGAAAGAAAGATCTGAATCTCGCTTTTGTTGCCTAATGTGGACCACATTGTTTATATTGTGAACCTAATATCGCACGAATATTCTAATCATTACCTGAGTGTTCAGTTGCTAAGGAAGAGAGGCAAATATTGAAACTTTCAAGACTTAGGGTGTCAGTAAATATTTGAAAACAAACAAACAAATATTGAATGATGGTGAAACAAATGTCGACTAAAAGAACTTTCAAGTAGCTTGAGTATCTCCTGTTACTGTTGCCACACAGCAACAAAAATATAACAACATTCAGCAATTAAATACAAAATAGTCAGAACTTTTGCCATGTTACTAAAATCATAGACCCATAATACCATGACTGTTTGCTTTCCTTTCAGCATGTCAGGGCATGTGTTTCCATGAAATTAAGTCACAACCTGTATCCAGCTCACTTGCACTGTAACTCTTTCAAGCTTTTTTTTTTTTACCTAATCATCCCTGTCTTCTGCAGAAAAAAACCATTGCTAGAAATGAAAAGTTAAGGAGATGATAATTCATAAGTCCTATTTCCTAGGTGCTCTCCCCACTGTACCGAGGTACTAGGCGTTTTCTGATGGAAAACACAACGCAAACTACTAGACAAGTAAGGCTGTGTCACAATTTATGCATATGACTATTTAGTACAAAAGGATGCTGTATTTTTACCTTGCAACAGACCTAATACTGTTTAATTCACTGCAGAAAATACTGTGATTTCTAAATGAAAGTCCAAAAATATCTGAGTTTATTTAGAAATTAAAAATCATTCTCCTGCACGAAGTCACAGTGTGCTTTGTACTGAGGACCTTAAGTAATGAGAAGGTTGCTTTCTGTATCAATGTAAAAGTTTTGTTCATTTGAAGGTAAAAATACCACTGTTCTTGTTTAAGAGCAATGGGCACAGTATCTCTTTCAGGTCTATGATCAAAATGCAGTACCATAGTTCTTAGTGGAAAATAAACCCTTTGCAGACTACTACAGACACACTCATCATTAGAGTTCTATTCCAAATTAATGTTTCCATTAACAAATTTACAAGTGATCAGACCTTACCCTGCTCATCCCTATTCAGAAGCAGTATGTTTTGGTAACGGTTATGATGTGGGCATGGTACCTTGTGTTCATGAAACCATTTAGAAGGGCTAATTAGGAGAACAGGCAGTTTTCTGATGTTTTACTTTTGGTACATGAATTCTTCTTTGACTGACTTCAGTATATAGGTGTTGTAAAAAAGGATGTGCTAACCTTTCCCTCGGTCATTTTATTGAACATTTTTCAGTGACCTACCGTAGGGACAACAGGCAAAAACTTAGTCTAACATTAACATTTTTAATGGTTACCTTTGAGCAAAGGGAGTGGGAATACATTATAAAGCAGAAATGCAGATAGTGTTATAATTATGTTACTGGTTTCTAGTTATTCGAAGGAAACAAAAGAATTGTGAAGACTTTATAAAGTGGAAATCAGGATATTTTAATGATGGCAACCTCTGCCACAAACAATATTTAAGTAAATATTTTTTACAAATTCATTAAAAAATACAATTATTTTATCACTATAGCTTTCATAGCTGGAACTTTACTTTCTTCCAAAATTTTATACATCTAGAAATATAATTTGATACCTCTCTTATTTCAAAATCATTTAGGTTTGTCCATTTTGAGTGTCCTGGTTCCTCCACCCCTACTCTTTGCCCCCACTTGTTTCATTCACTTTCCTGTATTACTAATGGAGGTGTTAAAATTCTCTATTAATTCTCCATTACAAGCAGTTTCTGTTTGCTTCATTATTCAGGAAAATTCCTTCATTACGTTACATTCCATAATGATGCAGAACCATAGGAATTAAGCCTATTCTGCATGTGTGAATGTGTAGAGGTATTACCAATACATCCAGAATTATTTAATAGGATATCATAGGGTATATTATAGGAATAATAACAGCACAAGGAGTAACAGGTTTAAATTGAAAGAGAGTAGATTTAGATTGGACACCAGGAAGAAACTCTTCACTGAGAGGGTGGTGAGGCACTGGAACAGGTTGCCTAGAGAAGCTGTGGATGCCCCATCCCTGGAAGTGTTCAAGGCCAGGCTGGATGAGGCTTTGAGCAACCTGGTCTAGTGGAGGGTGTCCCTGCCCATGGCAGGGGGCTTGGAACTAGATGGTCTTTAAGGTCCCTTCCAGCCCAAACCATTCTATGATGATAAACCAAAGCTTTTTGATGAAGAAATGGATTCATTAAAAACTCAGTGCTAAAACTGGGGTAAGCAGGGATTTCATTTGTGAATAAGCCAGTAAATGTGTTTGATTGGAAATGGGCATCACAAGTATGTCACTATCAAGACACATGCATGGGAGTTACAGGTACAGAGTGACCTGTCCTGACTGTAGAGCTGCCAGCCAGCTGTCTTCCATGCTAACAGCAATGTCTCGGTGAGTTCCCAAAGCAGCTGTAAGTACAGCACATCACAGAAATTTAAAGCAAGGGGAAGAGAGGTAGGAAATATTTCTGTGAGCTCTGTGTTAGGAGAGATGCCATAAGCCTTCTTTTGACTAGATAATGATGGAAAATAGTATAATGAGAAAATGGGAAGGAATAATATAGAAAAAGGGAGGTGTTAATGACCTTAATGGAGGCCATGTAAGTGGTTCCTTCCATATGCACATTAGACACTGCTGCTGCCTTTTCTTCTGTGTGCTTCTGTCTGCCAATAGGAACCTCTTTTGCCTTATCCAGGCTGCCATTCATTTGATTTTATGCAGTTCCCTACTACTTCTGGAAACTCAGAAACTAGAGAAAGTGCAGATTATTAATTTCTGGGAAAGGTAAAGAAAGATCTCATCCGGAGGGTAGCTCTTTATTTCCCAGTGTTTTCATGAGTGTTAATTCCAGCCCAACCCAAGCAAACCAAGGACTGTTGGTTAAGCTACTGAATCTTAAATACATGCTTGAGTAGGTATTCATGAGCAATGTAACAATTTGTGATCAGCTATGAAGTGATTTATATTTTGGCTAAACCATATTACAAAGTCTTTTTTAAGACATCATGAGATGGAAAATTCAATCCCTACCTGGATAGTTTTTGAATTAATTAATCATCCACAATATTAAATTATCTGCTATTATTTTAATTTTAAAGTCTGGTTTTGATATCCTGTCCTTTTCCCTGTCACCATCAGATTAATCACACTTGTGGTAGGATCAGGATACTTAGAAGGAACGATGATCCAGACAGTTCTTGATTTTCTTTGAGATAATGTAAGCAAACTAATTTTTGTAGCTGCTTTTTTCACCTGTTCCACATGATTGAATGCATTTTAAAATCTGCTCCCAGCACCACAATATGAATCATATCAGTAACATATATAAAGGGAAACATCATCTTCTGGTTCTTTCCTGTTTACACGTCCAAATATCGGTGTTTCCTTTTGATCACTGCCCTGGAAATTCAGTTATTTGGCCAAATTAGATCCTGAAATTCACGTAAAAGCTCTTTATTTTCAGGTTTCACTCACCACACTTATAAGGATTGTCAGTGTTCTGTGTTTCAGGGCAATAAATTTCCTTTATAAATATAAATGATTTTAAAATGAGCAAGAATATATTTAAATGTAATTATTAAAATATGGGTTTTTTCCAATTTAAAGGGTACATGTTGGACAAATAATGTCACACACTGTACGTCTTATATTTTAATCTACTATATATGCCTGAAAGCTGTGTTATGAATTTTCACCGTTTTTGTTCTAAAACATAAGACAAAGAATTTTGTGAGATTTTTAAAAATGAAAACAGCAGAATTTGAGTGTCAGTAAGCGTCCATAGAGACCTCCATCAGCAGGAAGTAATGGAAGTACTACAAGGTAAATGCAGCTGGTGGTAGTACTCCATTGCCATGTTCTGTTTCTTTCATGCATATTATTTGGTTGTATATCTTATTGCTGGTTACAGAACACATCTGAAAGTGACAATGATGAAGTTGATGGCAACAATATATGTGGTTTCAGAAAGAAAAAGGGAGTCAAAGATCCTACAAAGCACGTTCCTCCTTTAGAAAATGAGAAGATGGAGCTGTCCCGCACCTCAAAAATCCCAGATCCTTGTCCCCTTCAAGGAACAACTGGCCGCTCAGAACCACCATTAGACCAGCCTTTTCAAAACCTGACTAGCTTTCCTCCAGTACAAAAGGACAGGGGAGGTCGTGAGGGTTCCCATACTGGCAGTGACGTGAAAGAAGACATGTCTGGAGAAACACGAAAAGTCCAGGAAAATGCTGATGCTGGGAAAAGAATAACAGGAAAAAAGAAAGAGGAAATACATACACCAGCTAAAATGGAGATGCCCATGGGTGTGCAACCTAAGAGGAGCGTAGGGAAAAGTGGGTATGCAGAGGCAGTGCGCAGGGGAGAGGGTGGTGAGAAGGCAGAGAGTAAGCAAGAAGAACAGGGTGGGATGGAAGAAGATGTCAAGTTTTGCATGACAAAGACAGGTTCCCTGAGCAGTACAGTAACCACACAAGGAAGCAGCACTGCAGAGTCCTTCACAGGGCCACCTGACATTTCTAAACAAAGTTTGCAAGAGCTGAAAAACCTATTGAGTGAACGTCCTCTGGCTGCTTATGGGCCCAATTACAGTGGCCAGGCAGGTGGCACTTTTCCTCAGAAAAATTCGAAGCCCCAGGAGAAAACAGCCGACAAGCAGGGCCGACCTTTTGAGACTTTTAGTGCCCATTTTGGAGAGAAGAATCGAAAGTACTACAGTTTCCACAAGGAGGGAGTGGGGCAGCAGAGCAAACCTGTCCTGGTCCTCAGCTCTGCCGGTTCTGATCAGCAGCAGATAGCGGGAAGCGACATGGATCAACTTATTCTGAGACTACCGGCAGCTTCTACACATGAGGAGAGCACGGCTTCTGACATTCAGTTTGACTCCTCTGCAGGCCATACTGGTAAGGATATTTAAACATCACCTGCTGTCCTCTTAAAGAAAATGCTACCATTGTTTTCTGGGGTTTTGTTAAGCTGCAAACTTTAGTCAGAGCTGACGCATGAAAGAATTGACACCTGTGGTTTCTGTGTGATTGGGATAGATCAGAAGTTGTATGCTACACCTATGCTTTTTTTTTTTTTTAAGACATTTATGAAGCCCAGCTGCCTACCAAAACCTGACACGCACAAGCAGCCATGTCTTTTTCACTAAAACTGGAATATTTCCTCATTTACACTGAGCTCAGGCAACATTTCCCAAAGGTCTGCCAGACACTGAAAAGCACTGATGGTGTCTGGGCTTCTTAAATTTTTTTTTTTGTTAAAATTCCCAGCAGTGGAAATTGCTCCCATATGGGGATGATGTTTTCAATTATCAGTCCTGTGAGAGGACTGGAATGCAAAAACATCTAATATAAACTTTAGGGGAGTAAAAGCAAATGAAGTAGAAAGCTTACACTTATCTTCATGCTGGTCAGTAAGTCCATTTTGGAAGTGTTTATAGAGCAAATTAATTGCTACTAATAGGCTGTGGTTTCTTTGAAACTCTAAAGGTTATACTTCTGGGCTAGCTGGATCAACAAACTGAAAGCTACTATTAGCTGTGATAATGTAATGGATCTGAGCAGTTCATTGTTTTGTCCCTATTCCAGGAAGCATAGAAACAACAATTTGCCATTTGGATAGATATCAGATTAATAAATTTCCAGGAGCATGGAGCTCCGAACTTATTATCAGCTTTTCAGGGTAGATATCTTACCCTCTGTCTTATCTCACAGGATACAAGAAATAGGAATCTTATCTCTTAATTGATAAAATAACTTGTCCATCATTAAACACATAATAAAATGTAATGGTAGCAATTAAATTTGTACAAGAGCTTTTAGTTATCCTGCTATGTTTAAAGTCTTTCAGATGGGTAGAAATACTGCTATACATACTCAGAAAACAGACAATTTGAATATATGAAATGTTGTTAGCTACAGCAGGATTTCTCAGTAGATATATTGTGTTTCCCAGTTTGAACAAGTCTGAACAAGATATCCATGAACATTATCAGTGCTAACTCAGGGCACTGCATGAGAAATATAAAGCTTTGAAAAGGTATTTCGTGCTCAAACCACTCACTATTCACATCTAGTAGAATAGATGAATTATTTCTCAGCCTACACTTGATACTGTTCTCTTTCCAGATTTCATTGGTTTTTACATTACTGAAAGGCTAGCAAAATGCATTTTCAAATTTAGATTGCTACTGTTTTCTCATTGCCTGCAAAACCACCAAATATATTTTAAAATATAGGAATAAATGTTCTTTGTCATAACACCATTTACAAGGTACAGGTAAATAATGAGATTAATTGTAGATTCCACAGGGACATTTCAACCCAATTTCACTTCAGTGAAGTGGTTAATCCAACCTTATTATCTAGTCAGTAGAGAAAGACAGGCATTTTGTTTTCAAAGAGATATTAAGGGTTGATGAGAAATTGACCTCTGGAGGTGGGCATATCTTTCCACTCTGGAGAAGATGTGCCATGATGATTTCTTTAGATTATTTCCCTAACTCTGAAATACCTAAAGTTATCTGGAGTCAATCCTACTCTGTATCACTGGCAATAACAATGACTGTAGGAAAATTACAGATGAGAGCTAACTATGAAGGGAAGTGGGTGAAAACTCTTTTGTCTCATCAGAAACAAATACAAACCCAAAAGTTTTGGGATCTCATGAGATTTGGATTTCACTTGGCTTTGACCAGACAAACTATAGGGGTCATTGTGTGTTTCCACTAATAAATGGAATTCACAGAGATAGTTTCTACTTTATTACAAATGTAAGTGCTTAAAATTAAATTTTCATTGAATGCATTCAGTAACCTAACTGAAGAGAAGAAAGTTTTAGATAACATTCTGCAGTCTTTAATGAGTCTTTGCATAACCAGCATTTCGTTGCTGTCAGTGAAAATTTATGATTGATAAGATAAAGTCCTAAATGTTTTATTTTTATGACTAAAATATTATCCTAAATATTTTAGTTACCAAAGTGCCTGAACAGAATTTTTTGGTCTAAACATATCTCAACACTAAGTAGGTCTGAAATACAACCTCTTGTGTTTTGCAAGTTTTCAAATTGCTCAATTCCAAAATCTTGATCAAAATTTTTTTCCAAACTTTTGATTTAAAAAATACACATAAAGAAGTAAATTTTTCTCTTCCTCTCTTTCTTTAATATGGAATACAAGTAGGAGAGCATGGAAGTTACATGACTACACATACATATATCATTATTACTTAAGCGTTACCTAGCATATTTACTTAGTTACTATGTTGAGCTCCTGTGCACATTTGGATGCCATGGCCAAAGCAGGAATATACCTTATTGTTCTAAAAGTACACAGTTAAGGGACAATCTCTAGAGTCAGCAGTGGAAAGTCTAAGACATGTAGCTGAACGCTAGTCATGCAGCAATATCTTGCCAAAATGCGGCAGCCCAGATGGGTTTGCCTCGGCGCTGCCAGTTGCTCTGTTTCCACTGCTGTAGCCACCCCCACAGTGCATTCGCCACCATCCAGGAGTCAGTGTAGAGATAAAGCACTGGCCATTTCTCCCATTTAGCAACGTCCAAAGCCAGCTGGATGGCTTTTACCTCTGCAAACTGACTGGATTCACCTTGGCCTTCTGCAGTCTCTGCAACTTGTCATATGGGACTCCACACAGCAGCTTTCCACCTCCAATGTTGCCCTACAATGCGGCAGGACCCATCAGTAATCAGGGCATATTGCTTCTCATCTTCTGGCAATACATTGTACAAAGGGGTCTCTTCAGCACGTGTCACCTCCTCTGAACGTATAGTGTATATATAGCATATAATGTAAATACCTATTGACCTCTCTGAACTCAGATCTTATCACATGCTGTTCTGCGTGCTACTAAATTAGGGTATTTGTACTATGGTAGCCAGAGAGGAGGTCAAAGAAACTCACTTCATTCAAGCAATGTGAAGTTCCAAGGATGATGATACACCACACTGTTGAGTTTCTCTTCGTCACAGGGGAATGTAGCCTGGAATCAGGCTGTCACCCGAGGCTTAAAATTCCCTTTGTACATCTTGCCCTGTAGCTGGGGACAAAAAAGTTTGTTAAAATCTTCTTGAGTGCAGACTGCAGAGCTGGGGCCCCAGAAACCTAAGCAGATCCAGAAGCAGGTCTTGTCAACAGGGTTCATCTTCTTGAGCATATATCAAGTGAGGCCATATAGATATGACCAGGATGTGATCATGAACTGTAGGAGGGAGAAGGAAATTTATGAAGAAAGAAATATGACTTAGCTATAGTTGCAGACATCAGTAGCTACCTAGTGACTATTGAAATTTCAAATGCACAGAAAAAGGAGTATTGAACACTCCAAGAATCATGTGAAAGGTTATGTGGATGCTGACCTCTCATTTTAAAGAAAAGCTAAGCTCTCATTTTAAAGAAAAGCATATCAAGTAGCTACTAACACGCTATCTTTCATACTTAAGAGAGGAGTTCACCAGTTGTACAAACAATTCTTTTCCATTACAGTGAATAACCTGATGTTGCAATTCTGAACTTGTTTAAAGTGTTTATTCTTGGTAATAAGGCAGTTTTAAAGGACAGTACCTGGTATTTGGGGGCAGGAATATGTAAAAGGTGACTTTAACAAAACAAATAGCCTAGGGTTTTTTTTCCTCCATTGAAATTAAAATTCTGTCTATGAACTTTTAACAAAATTGAGCTCCCCCTGTGGTTTCACTGTTCTCTGTGCTCACCTGGAATACGCACCTCTGTCCCCACTGATTCTGGACAGTCAGAAGATAGAAGTGGACACAGGAGAGGTACATAATTTCCTGTTGCAAGCATGTCATACTCACTGACTCTTCAGTCATTCCGGCAGAATAACCACATCTTACTTAGGGGATTACTTAGGATTGTGTTTTTCACTTGCTACTCTTCTCTGCTTTGTATTTTAAATAATATGTGCTGTTCTCAGAGCTCGCCTAAAGTGAAAACCAAAGCCATACTGTTCCTTCGTATGATCCTTTCTCATGCCCTATCTGCAGTATAGTAAAATTATTTTAATATTTCTTTTTCTACATTTTGAACTCAAATTGAACATAGCAGGACTGAAGTTTATCTCCTTTCTAAACCCTCTCTGCCCTTATTTTATGTTGAAGAAACCGTCATATTTTCTGTCTATTTCTTTCCTTTTCCTTCTGACCTGAGCTATATACAACTTGTTATTTTTTTTACCTCACAAGCTCTAAGAAGAGCTATTTTTCTTTAAAGCTAACCAAAACTCTTAACTCCTTTATCTTCCATACCAATAGCTGAAATCTTCCTGCTCTGTCACTCTGTATAATTTTCCTTTTTTCCCCTCAGTCTACACAAAACAAAAATGCTCAGACAGCACTTCCATCCTATCTTTCTGATCTATTTTGTCCTCTTATGGGTGAGACCCAACTCATCTGTCTCTGGTGCCCGTAGTAAGTTAGTCATCCTGTGACTGTGGGAGGTAGAGGTGTATTCAGGCAGTAATTTTTGTCACCCATTGGAGATACTTACTTTCTTTCTAGTAACACGGAAAGGTTGCCAAAACAATTAGTTTAGACCTAATGTAAGTGAAATTCATTCTCTTCTTGATGACTCTGCCAGCTACCTCTCTTTCTACAACATATTCAAAACCAGTTTAGTCCTTACCTTCAATACCATGCAAAATCTTCTCTTCCCTAAATAACCTCACTTCCCATTTAACATGGCACTCTCACTCATTTTCACCTGATTTTTTCTTTTTTAATTAGCTCAAACTTTTTTAGACCAGAAGGAGGTAGCTAGTTTGCAATAGTGTATACCATGCAAGTTAGCTCAGTGATTCCTTCCTTAAACCCAAAATTTCTGTTTGAGTTTGAAGGAAGACATGCCAGTCTAGATCTATCATATTTAGGATTATTAGTTAGGTAGTTCCAGTGGGTATTACTCACCTTATTTATTTTTTTTTTAGACACCTGCATATTTTGTTTTAAAATCCCCTTGCCTAGGTTAAATCTTTTCTAAATTTTCTATAAAACTGGGATAATTTTCTCATTCAGTACAGAAGAGCCATTTTTATAAAACACTCTTGAAGACAGAAAAAAAATTGAATAATTTATCTTTCATCTATTGAGAAATAAAACCTTATTTTTTATTTGATTCCTGATGTTGTAGAACTTCTGAGAATCTGTGTCATGTTGTTGTACAGTTTAGAGAGAACAATTAATGGATGATTGAAACTGTTCATTGGTCTCCAAATTAGCTATAAAACTCATGATAAAGAGCTGAGCTTCTCCATGGCCATATCAGTAAAAAAAGTCTGCTTCACAGTTAAGATTGAAAAAGGAAAGCAGAATATCATAAGACATAGAAATGGATGGAAAAACATTGAACATATCAATATCAAACAAATCAGGGAAATATTTTTACTGTCTGCCGTGCCTTGGTAAGTTTCTGGTATGCTTACATATTTATTCCCCTGTCACAGGTCTTGTAGAGGAGAAAAATATGAGGTAGGAAACACCTTTTAATGTACTTGAATGCAGAAATCAAATAATTTACTGATCTATTAGTAAATCTTTGGCAAAACTTTTTTGGGTGAAAAAGAAATGTAAATTATGTAAATTTTTCAACTGAAAATTCTTCTGATCTCTATTCACATCAATAGTTCTACTCAAATGTAACAGAATATTCATTTCTATTTACCATATTAAAACACAGACGGGAATAGAAAAAAGAGTCTTTAAATACTAACAATAAGAATGATGTTGAGCACAGGAAAAGCTGTCACCTGACTTTTCAGAAACAGAGGCTGTTAATGCTTGAAGACAAGTGTGAAAACAGTAGATAACAATCTCTGCAAACCAAGTAGACTGGCTGTTCTTAAATATACAACCTGGAGTCCTGTAAAGATGAGCAGGCATATTTAAATTAGTACTGACAGGAATTGCGATAGGATTTGGGAGTGTAGGTGTGTGATCACCCAGCGGGAGTCGTTGCCAATGGACATCATCAGCACAAGGTATACATTTTTATAAAGGCAGTCAACATTCACATAGACCTTCAGAGCACTATGCGTTAGATTTCTGAGGATGAAAAGGAAATGAAGAGAAATTTAGATATTAAGCCTTCTGCTCATAACCACGAGACCACTTTTTTAGTGAGGAACTGCAAAACCCATCCTCATTAGGCAGATTATTTTGCAAAGAATGCCTTGCCTTTTGTGTTAATAGCATATACCAAAGGGAGCTCTGGTGTGATGAAACACTGACTTGACTAACATAACAGTAGCAAGAATTTTTATTTCCCTACCACTGTGAGACAGTGACAGGTGTCACTGCATGCCACAGAGCACAGAGACGTGCTCTGATGCTGCACTGGTCTCAGGAGTGACCTGATGCCATTTCGTGGTGCAGCAGCTGCGTGTTTACAGCAGCGTTGTTTCAGGAGGGAGCACATCTGACACAGCTGAAGACAGAGTGGGAATAAAATATCTGTATCTGGAGTCTACCTGCTGGTGTCTGCTGTTATAGCCTTACATTACATTGGTGGTCATGTTTCTCAGTGAAGGGTTTGCAGTAATCCTACTTTTGTTAGGTCAGCCTGTTCCTGTCATTGTCAAGTCCCCTGGCAACATGTAGCACAGTCTTTTCATTTCATCAGTTTGACACAGTCGCCTCTTATAGAGCTGAGAAATTGTTTGCTTTAGATGTGGTACGATTTAATAAAGGACCATGGGAAAGGGTTTATTTGAACAAGCAGGTGATGACAGATTGTTCTGGGACATATGCACTATCTTCTGTTGTGAAACTTTGCTGCTGCTGAGAAGATGAAGCTGATGTTAACTATTTGTCCTAGCCTGATGTCAGCTGCCCTCAGCAATCTAAATTATTTCAATATTAATAATTTAAGAATGGCACTACTCTTCCACTAGAAATAATTATATAATTTGTATGATTTTCAGGTGTTTTGCTAATGTTTTTAGTTTTACGTTATTAATCTTTTTTAAATATGTAAAGATAATTCATTTATATTTGTAGATATTTTGTACTAACTACAAAGGAAACATGAGTAATACTAATTGTTCCTCAGTGGTAACTTAAATGGGAAATACAGATAGAACCATACAAAAACAAGCATTAAGAGCTTTTTAGTGTACTACTGATTTGATATAGATATCTAGGGTTGTTTATGCACCTTTCTGCTTTAAGAAAGATGTCCAGCCAGTGTTTGTATTCGATTTTTGAGATGAACTAAAATCTGAGCATCCTGTGAAATTTTCATACATGGTTCCATAAGTAGATTTTCTGAAATGAAAATAAAAATGCCATTATTTCTAGAGGCCCAGAGAGCTAGGGAAACAGTTATGAACACAATCCTCCCTCATAAGAATGTAAGACTATTAGACTATGTATCTAAATCAGACCTGTCTAATACTTACTTATTAGCTTCCATATCTTCACTAACTAATGTTCTGGATAATGACTATGAAGTGGGAAAAGGCAGAGTACACAGTTTGCTACTTTACCTTTCCAAACTTTTGTCATCAGTGGCTTCATGGACTTTTTCAGTGATTTATTTAGTGACTACCAAGAAATATACTTTGGCACCTGTGCTGAAGAAAAATACTGTCAGTAGTTATTCACTAATATTATTTAAGAAAAAAAATTGCCTTTCATATTTCCAAAATCCTTCAGAGATCTTAAGTCACAATCGTATATTTTATTTTTCATACAATTTACAGAAACATTATTTCAATGGGAAAGATATAAAATATGAACTGCCTCTGAAAAGTATGCAAAAGCTGCATAAGTGTTTCTATTAATTCTAACAGGTTTTGGATAAAGTGTATTGTAAATGCATAAGTATCTGTCTTTTGAGTATCAGGCTACCTAGACTGGTATATAGTCTAATTTTAGACTAATATTCGACCAACATATACATTTTAATCTCATTATTTAGAAAGATCTCATTAATCATAACAAGTCCCAATTGGAGAAGATAAATTCTTGCTTCCTTAGTCAATCATTTTTACTTGCTTAATGTTCTTTAAAAACATTATTTTATAAGATTTTTTGGTTAATTTATGTAATTTCATATAATCTAATCATGTATTTATGCACTTATTCAAATAACTTATCTTGAAGGCAACATATATATATATATATAAAATTTGGAAAATTACCTGCTGATAGATGTTTAAGTATATATGTAGTTTTACTTCTTAAATTACTTTATACATCATTATTATAAATGCATATCACATTCATGCTTTTATTAGATAGATTTTATATAATTCACTTTTCTTAGGAACAATGATTAAAGAATTACTTGGGTCAGAGTTAAAGCTGTTGTTTTTCATAAAATATGTGTTTGAAAGTGAAAAATATTTGTTGAGTAGATGCAAATTTAACAGACAACACTTCAGGATATTGTAAGAAATAATTGCACAATTTATTTCAAAAGTTGACAATATTCTGAAGGGTTGCCACTCACACTTTACTTGGAATAATATGAAAACATTAAGGTCTCCACGTGATAGGTGGTAGACACTACCTTTGCACAGGAAATTAAACATGTACATAATAAGGGATCGAGCACAGCTTTTACAAAGGCAAAACCTCAGGTTTCTGTCTTTGTAGCTGAAGAAAATGCTACTTCTAGCAAGATTTTTCAGAATTTTTTTAAACTCTATCAATCTAATAAATAGCCACAGTTTATTAGCTTTTAATAAACTTCCAATTGATGGTCAGGTTCATAAAGAGGTCAAATCTGCTAAATGTCAGTAAACATTTATGTTGTAAACAATGTTATGGGAAGACTGAAGTGGTATCCAAATAACTATTACTTGGATGACATATGCAAGAGAAGGCCACTTTATGTATCCTCCCTGCTCACTATTGTGCTTTGGCAGCATCTGTAACAGAGTGAGTGTTACACAAAATATTTAAACAGGCCTTCCTTGCTTAATGCACATCTTTTAAGGGACATAGAACCTTAGTGCTTATAGAAGACAGAGGGGAAAAAGCTATTTTCATAAGCAGCTTCTCTCTGAAGAGAGAAGAGGAGAAGTGTCATGAGGAGAAGTGGATGTGACAAAATTCTTTTTTTCTTGCTTCTACCTTTTCTATTTTTACTTTGTTTTCCTAGAGACTCTTACATTTACTTACAATTTTATCCTGTGTTTTCACGTGTCATTCTTCAGGGAGTACTGTTATTAACTTCTTACCTTACTGACCTAAAGTATCTGTCACCTTCTTAAAATCTGAAGCTGGTGAAAGCTCCAGTAATATTCAATGGCTCTGAGAAGTCTATGACTGTGTATTAATTTGCTTTTTCCTCAGGGAATAATCAGACAGCCTTGTGCTGAGCTAGCTGGAGAGCCATCTTACAGCCTTGCAGTTGGCAGTCCTACATGCCCTGAAGGAGAGGTCAAAAAAAGATGTCTTTGTGACTGCTGGCTACTGCTAAAGGAGATATAGTCCCGTTTGGGTACTTTGGTACTGGAGAGATTTGGAGTGCTCCCACCAACCTTTGTAGAGCCTCAGCACGAAGTCTTTAACTTCCACTTGAAAGGTAGTGGTGAATGCTTGCTGCTGCTGATCTTCCACTGTGGATCTGAAAGATCTGCAAAAATTAATCTGATCATATTCTCAGCCTCCTTGGAAGAATGGAGGAACTTCCTCCCAGAAACGTAGAAAGAAATATTTTTTCACATTTTTGCGTATCTTAATATCAGATTTTACCCTTGGTCTAGGTATCTTAAGGTACTACATGGAAATGAATACCTTATCTAGTTTAACTTGAATAATACATAGACACTCAAGAGTAAAGCAGGCCGAGAGACCAAGAGGTTTGTGAAAGGAAGTCACTGTGCCTAGATCTCTGCTCCATTAGAGAAGTTATATGCAGATGTTACTGCTGAAGAAGTTTATACAGTCCTACAGCTGCTGTAAGACAGTTAAGAAGACAACTCCATAACAGCAAACACATACATGCATAAACTTCTAAAATTCTGCTCCCTGTGGTGGAGAAGACTGCAGTCCCCCTCAGGAGGTCTTGAGAAAGGTTTAGTAGAAGACAAGTGCCCTTTCTATCATGTTTCTGTATCCATGCACTTTTCAAAGGCATTGAAGAAACAGTGTCTGAATTCTATCAGCTTTCAGTGGAAAATAGGTATCCAGCTGCTATTTCTTCTCCTAAAAAAAAAAAACCAAACAACAAAGCAGTTGAGGTATCTCTCAGAAAATCCGGGTTTATCGCATGATTCCCCTGTGGTCTCTCACCAATATGAAAAAAGCATTTAATTTATAGAACATTCAAAAAATAAACCAAGCAGATTTTATACAGGTCCTCAGGGGGAAAAAAAACGTGTGCTTATTTACAAAAATGTTTTATGATCCATACCTTATTTTTGTTTTTACACTCCATGTCACAGTTTGCCACTATTGCACTTTTAATTCAAGAGAACAACTTGTATTCCAGCATTCATTATTTTATTTGACGTGCTCATTCCTCTTCACTTACAGCATCCAGCAGAGAGCCTGATGTAAACGGCCTCGGAAGTCCAACTCTCCTTCACCTGTTCTCTCATATTGAATTTATTAAGCAGCAGATGGCCAGGGACAGCATACAGTTTGTCAGATTTGAATCAATAGACCTCCATGGTGTGTCAAGATCAAAGAATATTCCTTCTCGATTTTTTCATGTAAGTTTTTTGGTTTCTAGCTGTACCTTTATATACTTCCATGGCCCTGTCCTTAATTTATATTTTATATATTGTTTTCATAGTGAAGGCAGAAACTCAAACTTAGAACTAATTATCTGTTCCCTCTGTTTGTTAATGTTTCCAAAGGATCTGGACTTATCACTGCACTCATCTATTCCTCTGTACCCTCTAATAGTAAACTAATTAAATAATGCTAGTAAATTCAATTCTTTCAAATTCTAATAATCTCATTCCTCAGAATTTCCTTTTCATGTCAAATGTGTTATAAAGATTTTGTTTTACTGAACATGAGTAGGTTGCTGAAAGAAAGAACTAAACACTGAAAGAAAGAAGACTGAATGAAAATCACTTTGACTGTGAGAAATTTTATAGTCATGAATCATGTAAAAAAAAACCCCATTGGGTTGCAAGATGACTTAATAAAAATATTTGTCGTATTGATGATTCAGGAAATAAGAACCAAATTAGGAAGCAGTCCTCACCGTGTTCATCCTTGACTGATCCGCCTGATCAGTATCTTGCTTCTGTGATACTTCATGCACATAACTACATTATACTTTCACTCATATATCACTATGACCTTTTAAAGCTCTACTGAATGATCACAAAAAAAGGTATGAGCATGGAAAGACGTGGAGCACTTTTATTTCAAGTTCTTTCTAAAGCCTAAGCCATGTTTTTGTTATTTCCTTTTTAGATATTGCTAAACTGCAAACCGTATCATCTAGGTACAAATTGTTCTCTCTGGTGTCATTTGGATTTTGTCAAAATAAACTTTCTCTCAGTCACTGTAATTCTTGTGAGGTGTGGTAGGTTAAGGACAGCTTAGACATCTCGGAGCAGTATTCACCATGCTGAGTGGCTTTGGTTATGAGTGTCACACAGGGAGAATTTCTACCACTGGACTGCCGCCTACTTAAGCAAAGGCAGACTTTATTTATTTATTTATTTTAATAGAACCACTGTAAGCAGTTTCAAGTATTTCAACAATTTTCCACCTGGATAGGCAAATTTTTGCCTTTTTCAGCTCTGATCTTGCCCCTTTTTATGTTTGTTCTGTCCCCTCTGCTCACTCGGTTGGTAATCCTTTCCCTAAGAAAAATGAAGGTAAGTTGTAAACATGAGCCAAATTTCACTTGATAGAACTTGGCATAATGGCAGTTTTCATCAGCTAAAGATTTGAATGCTATGTAAGTTGTAAAGGTGCTTGTTTGAAGGTAGATGATCCTTCTTTGGGGTCCTATCTGCATTTCGTTTGTGTAAGCTGAAGCTCTCTGTCCAAATGGAGAAGAAAGTATAATTATAAGTTTATCCTGTTTAGGTGTTGATCATTTTTTCAGTCCTTTATGGAAAATAAAAAAATGGTGATTGGGATACTTGATGCCAGGGTTTTTATACCAGTCTTGTAGAAGGCTGTTCTGCTTCATAATGACACAGTGGCTGGCTGTTGCCCTTCACTTTAGTGATCACTGTATTTTAGTGTTCTTTTAGGAAAAATACTATTCTTGCGGAGAATCTGAGTTTTATGTAGTTTACATACATGAAGATACTGTTGAATTATTTTCTCGTTTAGTAATCTGTCATTCTGCTCTGTGTTTAGGAGAAAGCAATTCATGGTGTTGCCATGCCCCGAAGCTATCTTGAGCTGACCGTGTATCCTAAAGATAATGAATTAGACTACATAAATGCAACCAATTTTAATTGTGACATAATCCTGAACCCGGATTTATCAACATTTCGAATTCTGCCCTGGACTGAGCAGACTGCGAGAGTGATATGTGATTCCTTCACTGTTCTGGGCAACCCGCTAATGACCTCACCGAGGCACATTGCCAAGAGACAGCTGAGCCAGCTTCAGGACAATGGCTTTTCTCTGCACTCTGCCTTCACTTATGAATTTTGTATTTATGGCATTACTGAGGTTGTAAATTCAAAGACAATATCCTTTCCTGCAGCCACGATACTAAATAACCATGACCAAACTTTCATTCAGGAGCTCATTGAAGGAATGTATTATGCTGGTGCCAACATTGAAAGCTTTTCTTCTTCCAGTGGGCCTGGGCAGATGGAGATCACTTTTCATCCAGCCTTTGGCATAGATGCTGCTGACAGTGCCTTCACGTTTAGAACAGGCATTAAAGAAGTGGCTAAGAAATATAACTATGTGGCTAGCTTTTTCTCGGAATCAGGATTCTACAATTCAGGGGCTCTGTCACATAGCCTATGGGATTTGAATGGTCAGAAGAATTTGTTTTCTACTGGTTATGGAGTGGAAGAGCTCTCAGATATTGGAAAAAATTGGTTATCAGGTCTCTTGGCACACACAGCAGCTATCAGCTGCTTGATGGCTCCTACAACCAGCTGCCGTAAGCCTTATTCTAAATACAGTAAGGAATCAAAAGAGACTGTAAATGCGAAATGGGCATATAATGATAACAGCTGTGCCTTTAATGTCAAATGTCATGGTGGAAAGGGCACTCACATAGAGAATAAATTAAGTTCTGCTGCAGCAAACCCCTACCTGGTGCTTGCTGCTACTATTGCTGCGGGTCTAGATGGAGTAAAGAGAGGACTTAGGTATGATGAGGTGCTTCAAGAAGAAGATCATGCTGCTGATCTGAAACATTCGTCAATCCCTCTGAAATTAGAAGATGCTCTTGTTGCACTGGAGAAAGATTCGTGCATTAAGGAAGCATTAGGCGAAACTTTTGTCCGATACTTCATTGCCATGAAGCATTATGAGTTAGAAACTGAAGAAATGGATAGTGAAAGGAATAAATGCCTGGGGTATTTTATTTAAAATGAACACTCTTCTGTAGTGATGCTGTGTAAATGCATACAGTGAATGGCTAAGAAACTTGAAATTAGTAAATATATTTAAAAATGTTTTTAATGCTTTGGGATATTTTGTTGTCCTTTGTATAGTACGTGGCGATTGCATTTTATTGTCTGTGGACAGTCAGGACAGTGCAAAGCTGATATTAATGAAATATCATTAACAGGCTTTTAAAAACCAGTAATTTTCTTTTCAATTTAAGTGAACAAACTTAAGCTAAAAAGAAGAAAAAGGAAGGTGAAATAGAGATCAGCTGTACAACTGTAATAGGAGTGTATAATGTGAAGAAAAGTAGAAATAACTACTGGGGGTAGGGAGGTGGGGGGATGGTGTGCATGCGCAGGAGAACTGAGGAAGGAGGGGAATTTCTTCCGCATGGTTATGGGATTTCTCCCAGCTTATTCAATAGCTGAAGGGTTGCTCAACCAGAAGAACCTGAGTTTGATTTAAAGCTTAGGCCAGAATGATGAACATTGTACAGAGCAGGGCAAAGGACTGAGGCTGTAGAACTTATGGTCAGAAATCAGTATCTTAATGGGCACAAATAAAATACAGGAGGCAATATAAAATAATCTATACATCAAGAATTCTGCTGCTGAATGAAGTTTCCAAGAAATACAGTGGATAAAGATACTAAAAGAAGTCTGGTATTATGTTTTGATAACTATTAGGTTAATTCAGAGTTAAATGGCAAATGAGGGGTAAAAAGAACAAAGAAGACAGAGAATGAAGAGCTTAAACTGACCTTATTGGGAAACCTGTTCTTATCAAGGATGAGGAAGATGACTGTGAAGAGAGGAACAGAAAGATTAGGTTAAAACTAGAAAGAACGACTGAATATTATGAATTCAGAGAATGGCAGATCATGGTTAAAACAGAGGAAAAGAAGACCCATCCTAAAATTAGAAATGGCAGTTGGTGTAAAGAAAAATAAAGTTTTTGAAATGGCAGGAGGTGGGTTTTAGATTTGTTCTCTGTTTTTGTTACTGTTGCTGATGTCATCCTTTAATAATAAAGATAACCCTTGTTTCATACCCCACCTCCACATTAAAGTGATTTCTGATGCTCTTTATCTTGTCACAGTGTTTTGATCTATGTGCAGAAATCTGTGAGTGAAAGTGTTTGGTCATCAGTGGGGTGAAAACAAGAATCAGTGAATGCCTTTGTCAACTTGCAGAACTAGAAGGTGTGAACAGAAACCTGCTAGTTGCCTAGTGATGGATCTTCCACTCTTACACTACAGAGTATTCTACTTGAAATTTAGCACCTGGTATGTTAAAACATTGTGGTATTCCAAAGAAGAAATACTTTATACTCGGGTAGAAAGAGGAAATATCTAAGGAAACATGGTAATGTCTCAGATTATGGTTGATGGGTGGATTAACTTCTCTTTCTTACTCACCTGACACTTTATTGGGTGCCCAAGATCATGGGACTATTCTCTGCTCCAGACTGATTTGTTTTGGCAGATGTAGTCTTATATTTAAGAGGTACATCCCATTCTGAAAAAGTGCTTCTCTTTTGCTGCCCTAACACTTCTTCAGGGGCTTTGGAAATCTGTCTTCTGACTTGCCTTCTCTTTCTGATTATTTGACACTGTCATATTGACAAGCTCTTGGCAGGAAACACCCATAAATACTTTCCTTCCTCAATTTACCTACCATAGGCATTATTTGGTCCCAACAATCACAGAGGTTAATAGATATTCCTTGTTTTTCACCTGGCAAGGATGTAATAAAGCACAACACTACAAGTATGATGTATGTTAATACGATAGGACTTTTGATATGATAGTAAAATACTCTGGCTCAGTAAAGCTGTACCAGAAATGACCACGGTTCTACAGGCATAATGATCTTAATTTTAAAGTTTATCTAGAAGTTGATTTTGAAATAGAAACAAATTCCCACACAGGAGATTCTAAAATCCAATTTTAGATCTGTATCTTTTTCACAGATTTTTTTTACATATGAAGCATATTAAGCAAAACAGAAGTGAACTTAACCTTCTCAATGAAAGAGTTCATAAAATGGAGTTACATTACTCCTTCTTTTCTTTGGGGACTTGGAAAGCTACCTTGGCATAATGCTGACCACATTCTTCAGTTGATATATTAGGAGATATTTAAGTTCACTTGAACATTGTACTTATTCTGAACCTGATTATAGGAATGGTAAAATGAATTAAAGTATCAGATAAAACCATGTGTTTTCCCCCTCATTTCATATATATGTTAATAGGATGTCATGCTAATAATTATTAAGCCAATTTTCAAACAGATTTTTGTGGGTGTTTATAGGACACTTCGTGGTTTGTCTTGGATTTATAATTATGTGTCACTGTATACAGTCACTTTTTAAGATGTAATATATAATGAACTCCTATAACTGAATTTAATGAACATAATGCTCATTACATATATTATCAATATTGTTTTCTTATCACAACATAGAAGAAATACAACATCAGACCTAAACAGTTTTCCATATATGTCCAACTATCTGATTACTTTCAGGTATAGAAAGCCATTACTTACAAACGAAAACCGACTAGAACTGATGTTCTACAGTTAATCTTATAGCAAGATAAAATAAATCTACATGTATTTTCAAAGTAGTTCTCAATGACATAGGCTCTGAAAAGACAGGGACTATATAATTAACTAAAAATATTTTATGTTTCTGGCAAATATATATATATATTTTGTTTGTTTGTTTGTTTTTTATGAAGGTTTTAAAATGCAGCTTGAAGATAGTGTGTCCAAAATGTTGGTCAATATTTGGTTCATTACACTTTCCTAACCATTTTCTCTATAAAAAGGATAAAATAATTCTAATCTGTGGGAAAACATCAAAAATATTTGTTTCAAAATAAGCAGTTATGAATTTTTGAAGTTGTGTGCATCCCCAACCAAATTTTCATGCATATTCTTTAGAAAGGCAGCAAGAAAAAGAAAACTGCTTCGTACTGCTCAATTGAAATCAATTAGTATTGACTGCTGGTATAGCTAACATTTCATCTTGAAGTGTTGTCTGAAAATACTCTTTACTGTTCTACAGGTCCAAGATCAATGTCTTGAGCATCACTACTTAGGTAATTTAAACTTGTGCAGTGTTATAAATAATTAAAAAAAGACATTTGAAATCTGTATTTCTCCATAAGATGCTGCTGATTTTCCAGGATACTAGAGTCAGGTGTTGCAAAGCTTAACATAAGAAATTTACTATATTAATAAAGCATATTTTAATCTTTTCAGCTTTAAGCAGACCATATATTGATATCTTTGTTGACAAAGTGCTACTACTTTTGACATTGTGCTATGTCATAACAGCTTTTTCTACAGGCGTTTCGCAGGGATCGGTGTTGGGACCGGTCCTGTTTAACATTGTCGTCAGTGACATGGACGATGGCATCGAGTGCACCCTCAGCAAGTTTGCTGACAACAGCAAGCTGTGTGGTGCAGTCGACACGCTGGAGGGAAGGGATGGCATCCAGAGGGACCTTGACAGGCTGGAGAGGTGGGCCTCTGCCCACCTCAGGGAGTTCAACAAGGCCAAGTGCCAGGTTCTGCGCCTGGGTCGGGGCAATCCCAAGCACAAGTACAGACTGAGTGGAGAATGGATCGAGAACAGCCCAGAGGAGAAGGACTTGGGGGTACTGGTGGACGAGAAGCTGAACATGAGCTGGCAGTGTGCATTGGCAGCCCAGAAAGCCAACCGTATCCTGGGCTGTATCCAGAGAGGTCGAGGGTGGTGATCGTCCCCCTCTACTCTGCTCTCGTGAGACCCCACCTGCAGTGCTGCATCCAGCTCTTGGGCCCTCAGCATAAGAAGGATATCGACCAGTTGGAGCAAGTCCAGAGGAGGGCTCTGGAGGAGTGTTAAGCAACACTGGTCCCACTACCGACCCCTGAGGAATGCCCCTTGTCACTAGTGTCCACTCAGACATCGAGCTGTTAACCACAACTCTCTGAGTGTGACCATCGAGCCAGTTCCTTATCCACTGGATGGTTTATCCATCTAAACAGTGTCTCTCCAATTTAGAGACAAGAGTGTCATGCACCCTTTGATAAGACGTTATGTTAACACTCCTTGTTGCACATCGTGTCTTGATCTATTTTGGGATAGAGCATCAGAAAATAACACAAAATTGAGTAGCTTATTTTGAATCTGGAAATGCTCTACTTATAAGTGCTTCAGGTTTTGTGGTATATGAAAACAGATTTTGACTAAATAACTAACATTTTTCCAGCATTTCAGGCTGCTGACACTCTGTACACACACGAATATTCAGTCTTTCAGGCTTCAGCCAGAGGGCAGCAGTGTACTGTGCAACTTTCTTCTGGGATCTCGTGCTGTGCTGAAAAATGACACATAAAAATATACCTATGTATTTTATATATGTACTTAAAATATTTTTTAAAAGCTACTGAAAAATAATGCATATATTTTTCATTTTTTTCAGTTAAGCTTATTTAACTTTTGAATTTGCATAGTTTTTTACAGTAAAGGATTCACTATAGGTCTCAAAATGCTATTTTCATTCTTAATAACTTTATATAAATATATTAAATATATTTGTGTGAGTGTACGTATGTGTATCATCTTTATGTATTCTTTAACAACATTGCAACAAAAATACAAGTCATTTCAGTATTTGTAATTGAATGTACGCTGTCACTGGAAGTTCTTTCATACTTCCAACTTTCTAAAATGCTTTGGGAAACCTACTTACTTCTAGCAACTGCCATTTTACTGATACTCTTTCCCCTCCTTTCCAACTCATTTTTTTCCTGTCTGCTGTAGGAAAATCATAAATACATAGTAACTTAATACACCCTAGACACACCTATTCTAACCAACTTTCTATTCCTGAGCAGAAATCTAATTACCCAGAAGTTTTGGAGAAATTATTGGGATTTAGCTATCCAGTCTAGATATCAATCAGCACATGGGACAGACAGGTGGTTTTCACTACACATGTATATGGCTTTGCTGTGCAAGTATCCTTCCCCACCACACATTTTTCACACATTAAATCTCTTCACAAAATCACAGTATTTCATCTAAACATTCCCCTTCCTCCAACCCTTCTGTTGCAATATCTTGATGGCTTTTTCAAAGTAAATGGTTCAAATATGTTCAAAATTTTTTAAATGCTTCAAACAGAAATTGTATCCTGTTTTATCCCCAGTCAGCAGCTGGGGAAAGGGAACAAGGGAAAAACAACAATGGAAAAAAAAGTGATACAACTGCTCACCACCCACCGGCTGATGCCCAGCCAGTCCCCGAGCAGCAAGCAGCGATCATCTCTCCTGGGCAACTCCCCTCAACTTGTGTACTAAGCATGAGTTTTTATGGCATGAAATGTCTATTTGGTTAGTTTGGGTCAGCTGTCCAGGCTCTACGAGAAGCTGGCAGGACAGGGGCAGTATGAGAAATGGAAATAATCCTTAGGTTAATATAAACATTGCTTGGCAATGACTAAAAACATTGGTATGTCATTGTCTTAGCTTTGCACCAGCTAGTCCATGTTTTGCTTCACCCCATAACACATCAAGCTGCATAGGTAGTGCCAGCCCAGGACCTGCGGCATGGCAGGACCGGCGGGGAGGGGGTGGGGATGTGAGTGGAAAGGCTTGTGGTTGGACATGACCCTGGGAAGGGGAAGGGTCTGAGGGGGCTTCCGGCCGAGGGGGATGGGGGTTTGTTTGTTGTGGGACCTCGTGGCGAGTGGTTGGTGCTCCGAGTAGAGCCAGCGTCTTGCCGGGCAGATCGGTCTGGGAGTTGGGGTTTGAAAGATTTTTTTCCTCTCTCTTACTCTCTCGGCCCCCGGGCGGTTTCGTGGGGGGTTTGCTCCCTTCGGGTGGGGTTTTCTTTCCTTTTTTCCCTTCTTGGGGTGGGATCCTGTATCATTTGTTCTACCCTCTTCCTCTATTCCTTAAATTACTCATTAACACTAGCATTGTTAGTAACTCCCTAAGTTTCATTTATATAATTAAATAGTTCTTATCACAACTCCTACGGGCTTTTCCTTGGTTTGTTCCTCCAACCCTTCCTCACCGGGAGGGGGTGTGTGGGGGGGCTGGGGTGGTAGAGCAGGCTTGTTGTGAAACTACGAGCGTCATCAACATTAGTCTAAGCACAAATCCAAAAGGTGGCCTTATACTAAAACCGTCAGTGTGTTATCAATATTCTTCTCAACACAAATTCAAAACACAGCCTCGTACTAACTACTGTGAAAAAATAAACTCTATTCTAACCAAATCCAGCACATCCTGCAAGGTTGTTGCAAAGCATTAATTTACCTGGCCTGAAACTCCGCTTTTTTGAAGCATTTTTATACACTGTCTGTGGGAAACACACAAATGTGGTCCCAGAATATGGCAGCAAGTAAAATAAAGAGAAGAGGGAGTATTTACAAGCTATTCCACTAAACATGTATGTTAGACTTGAGCAGGGGGAAAAGGATGTGAAGAAGGTTGAGCAGGTGAGAGTGGTCAGTGACAGCTCTCACTCGTCACCTGAGAAAAACCCCAGAAGGGCAGCAGTCAGGAGACCAGCTCCTGGATGAAGAATGATTGGTTGAAGGTGAGAAACTACTGGGATGAGTTTACAACTACAGAACAGTTTTCTTTGATTGAAGGTATGCAACAGCTACTCAATATAATCTATAATTTAAGAGTGCTTTTTGATTTCTTTGCTGACACTAAGCTCTCATCATAACAACAACCACAAATACTGCTTTATGATATTCTCTCCTGGTAAATGTTATGTGCTTAGTTTTTCACTGATTTTTTTTTTTTTTTTTCCATTTGGCTTATAAAGCTACAGTATACCTGAGATGGATCCTGTTACCGCTTAGAGGATTGCAGTTAATACATGACATTGTTGTGTGTCTCTTCCATACACAGTCTACAGGGTATTTCTGTAGAATATTAAGTTGAATTCAAAGCTATTAGGCACAGACTCACCACGCCTAATCTTAGACACTTAATTGGTACACCTTAGTTAGGAACATATCTCCTGTAGGGCCCCAAGCCACTCAATGGCAAAAGATAGACATCTCCAGAGGGCAACTAAAATATTATATTCTTTTCCATGCTGCCTTGTTTAAGTTCTGTTGCAGTGGCATTAAAGACAGGGCTAAGGACAACCTTACTGAAACCTGCTTTCATCATTCCACAGCTGCACTGGGTCTGACTGGGATGGAGTTAATTTTCTTCATAGCAGCCCATATGGTGCTGTGTTTTGGATTTGTGACTAAAACAGTGTTAGTAACACTACAGTGTTTTAGCTACTCTAGAGCAGTGTTTACACAACATCAAGATTTTCTCTGGTCTCACTCTGCCCTGCCAGTGAGTAGTCTGGGTTGGACAAGAAGCTGTGCTGGGACAGAGCTGGGACAGCTGACCTGAATTGGCCAAAAGGAAATCATGTAAAATATATGTTGTGCTCAGCATTAAATCTGGGAGGTAGGCTTTCCAAAGAAGCCATTACTGGGGGGTTGTCTGGGCATTCATCTTCTTATGGAAGGTGATGAGTGACTTTGGGTTTTTTTCCCCTCTTTCCTTCACATGTTATACTGTCTTTATCTTGACCCATGAATTTCTCTTGTGTTTGCTCTTCTAGTTGTCTCCCCCACCATGATGGGGCGTGGGTGAGCAAACAACTGTGTGGGTTTTAGTTGCTGACCACAGTTAACCCACAAACAGTTATTTGAATACTTGTTCCCCAGCCCAGGTCAACCATAGGTGAAAGACAGTGCATTAGCTAAAAACATTGGAGTTTTTGGAGGGGGAATAATGATGTGTAGTGTTAGTAATACTAACATTTTTATGGAAAAGGTGGATAAGTCTGAGGGTTTCAAAAACTGGGAGATATGAGGCACACATAGTATTCTGTCTACGCCTTGGCAATTAGATGTCTTGGAGAAAATGGTCTTTTCCATATGACAGCTCATTAGTGGACAGAATAGCAGCAAATGTGTTTTAATCCAGCTTCTGTGCTATGGAGATTGCTTTTATATTTAGATATTTCATTGGCTGCAGATATTTTCTGCCTCATGGCAGCATAAGTGGGTTGTTAAAGCCCAGCCTATTCTCCAGCAGGACTCAGTGAGCACATCTTTATGGGTTCATAATAGGACTGCACAGTGAAATCTTCTGTGCCCCTTAGTAAATCAGAGCGTTTCACACTAAAGTTACAGTTAGAGCTGCATGATACTGGAATTGAGTAAGAAGAGTCTCACAATGAAGCTACACCATAAGGTTCTGTACATTGTACAGCAAATCAATATAAATTTACAACAGAATTATATGCTAAGCTTCTCTGTATTATACGCTAAATCATGGAGATTCACAATGGAGTTCACCTTTAAGCTCCCATGTAATATGTGATAAATCATAACGTTACAGCAAGGCCCATCAAGCACCTTGCTTTATTTGGGCTATTGTTATTATTGCTGGAGTGATATGGGGGCATCTGTCATTGTCAGGTGAAGTTAAGGAAAATGGCAAATCACTTTGACTTTGAGGATATACAAGGAATGTGGCCACCTTTCACTGATTCAAAATTGTTCTTCCTTTGGAATGCTCATAATGTTGCTTAGAAACACGGTGGCTTTGCAACACACATGGACATATTAACAAAAGAATTTAAACATCCAAGGACAGTGAGATAGTCTCTTTAGTGTAGGTATTCTGCATATTGCTCCATCACTGCTGACCTGCTGACCTTACTTAACAGTGAGGATGAACTAACCTGGGGCTCTGTAGGTTGCCTTAGCAACATATGCAGTCATTAAGTAAAAAGTTGAAAGTAACTTTCAGGCCTCTTTTGGGGATACTTTGCCATTCAGTAAAATCTTTACTGGACACTGACGAAACAGTATTTGCAAGAAACTCTGTGAAAATATCAGTTTAAAACTTACTTTAGTTTTGTTTTGATGAGTAGATTCAGATCATAGTCACTAACGTTTTCTTTTCATAATATTTTCACTGAAAATTATGGGAATACTCTGAAGGATATACGTTTACACAGGTGTTGGCACTGTAAGTCTGGTGTGCGGGAGGTTGGAAGGGAAAAGGGAAATTTTATGCAGATGAACAGGAATCAATAAAACCAGCAGAACAAGGAAGAAAAGCTGATGTTGATCATGGGAAAGCAGAATAAAACAAAGAGATCATATGGCTGCTTCAGGCATAAGGTTTCATCCTTCATCCAACTGAATACCTGGCATGCAACCAACCAACCAAGAAGTGGGTGGGAAAGATGCATCTAAAGGCAGTTTCCAAGTGGAAGTTATTTTGGAAATGGCTTACAAAGCTTTGGGAAGTTCAGCATGTGGAGGAAGCTTCCCCACGCAGAGCATGTTTTTGACCTTGAAGTATGCATCACCACCATTGTCAAATGGTGTCATTGCACTGAAATATCAAACACTAGTTATAGAAGCCACATAGAGGCCAATGGTTACTCGGCTTCTCTTAAGTTCCCTAAGTGGAAATGAAAAATTAGTCTACCCTTTCAGAAAGGGTTTGACTCTAAGCCTTGGAAGAGACACTGTGTGCTATAGGACTTGCATGTGATTTATACTAAGTCAATGAAGAGCTAATAAAAGCAGGCACTACAATGGCATCCTGCAGATAGCAGTTGTCTGTCTGCTCAGCTGCTGCTTCACCTGAATCTTGCTGGATTTGAGAACCCAGAGCTTTCTGGTCCATCCCATAGGTGTTGCCTTGAAGCTGAAATGCTACTTTTATTTCCTTGCCTCTATTCTTGACTTCAGGAATGACAGTATAGCTTGTCATTTGGATCAGGGCCCAGCAAAAGTCACTTGCAGTATCAAACGATCTATACATTTTTTAGTTTGTTTCTGTCTTATGTAGGAGCAGTAAAATGGCTTTAAATGTATTTTAAAATCTAGGGTCCATACAGGCTATTTCTTGGAGCCTATGAGTAGCCTTCATTATAACAACAATTTTAGATGTCAGTAACATCTCTGTATTGTCATTTTTCTTGTTGTACCACTCAAATCAAATGCTCATCACCGATTTCAGAAACAGCTCTGTGGAATAGCCAGTCATCACCAGATACCAATGTCATATTGCATAATTTTCATTAAGTCTTGAGATACCACATAGTATGAGTGAATTTGTTTTGTGGATTTGGGTTTCTTTTGAGATGGAATTATATATTTGAAAAGTTTGCGCTACCCATGCCGTTGCTGTAATAAACAGAAATGGATGTTGCCACCATCTGCTTCTTTATATATCAGGGGAACAGGTCTTTCCATTGATCCTGTCAGAACAAACCATGCAGTTCATATTGGTTGTACGAGATATGCTGTCCATCTATGTACCACCTGGTGCATCTTCAAAAATGGCAGCATGCAAAGAAAAACCTTTGTTGTTTTGTTGAAACCTGTTGAATCATCATGCAATATCTGCCTGTTTTACCTGATGTTTGAAACCACAAGTCTTGTGAAAAGACAGAGGTCAACTACTGTTCTTCTGTGACAGCAGTGGATGCTGTGTCTCTCTGGGTAGACTGTGTGAGCTGCAGATATATCACTTCATAAAATCGTGAAGTTGTAGAAATTACTTTGAAAGAGGTCTTGAAACGTTGACTTGCTGAAAGGACTGGGGCTGAGGCCTGTTCTAGCAGACTCATGGTAGAGGTTTGTTTAACCTTTATCTAAAAACCTTTGGGGAACAAAGCTAATCCCAAAGGCATACCCTTTTAAGACTTTCAGTGCTTTCACATGTCCTCAGCGTGGCACTTCCTGAGGCCAATCCACTACCAGACACAAAATAGTTTCCATGAATACTGGCACCTGTATGTCATGATAAAAACTCATCTGCATACCCACCAAGGAGCACAAAAAGGAAATGGCATCTAAAGGGTAGCCCAAATAATACCCTACTCTGGGTCCTCTCAGGCCCATCCCAAGAGCCATCAGCCTACCACAGGCCCATCTCTACAATCCCAGAGATGCACAGAGCCCAAAGGCAAGTGGGAACCCAAATTAAGGATTCAGAGGCAGGGACACCCTGTCTGGGCCCCTCTCAGAGCTGTCCCACGAATCCATATGGGGTGTACATATGTGGTCTGTGTGCATGTGCTTAGTGGATGTATGTGCTCAGCCTTGCTGAAGGTTGGACCTGCAGCATGGCGTTGTGGTAGTCTCACCTCTCTCGGGCTGCTGGATCCAGCACAATATAGTTTCGCCATGCATCATACACATATGTGCTGGTTTTGGTGGAGATAGAAGAGACATTTTCCTTCACAGTAGCAAGCATGGGGCTATGTTTTGGATTTGTGCTGAAAATAACGTTGATAACACTGAGGTTTTAGTTGTTGCCAGGTAATGCCTGTATTAAGCCAAGGACGTTTTCAGTTTCTGATACAGCTCCTGTGTTCCCAGCTTGTTCTTACAAGAAGCTGAAAGGAGACACAGCCAGGAAAACTGACCCAAACTGACCAAAGGGACATTTCATACCATCAAGTGTCATGTTCAGTATATAAGTTTGGGGGTGTTGGCGGATAGAAATTGCTGCTTGTGGACAGGCTATTGATCACCAGCTAGTGAGCAACTGTTTTGCTGTGCATCACTTGTTTTTGTATATTCCTTTATCATTATTATTCTTATTTTTTCCTCTCCCCTTCCTGTCCTATTAAACTTTTTATCTCAACCTATGATTTTTTTTTTCCAGTTCTATCCCCCATCCCACCTGATAGGGGGAGAAGTGAGTGAGTGGCTGTGTGGTACTTAGTTGTCAGCTGGGGCTAAACCATACAAACATAATTTCTTTTAAAAATAAAGTTAGGCAGATTCCTCTTACAGATCCACATGCAGGGTAAATGCCCATAAGCTCAGAACAAAATAAGTAGATGGAAAGTCCATATCGTTTGCTTCTGTGACATCTTATTTTAAGGACAAGAAATACTTAGATAATCAAATTTAAATGTGACCAGCACACATCCAAGGTGACAGTCAAACATTGTAAACCATCTCAATTTTATCTCATTCAGTAGATGACTATTCCAACAGTTCTGTGTAACCATGTGAAAATGTCCAGAAAATTTCAGAGTACAGCATACAATTTCTGCAGCAATAAAATATTTCCCAAAAGCTCCCATGGGATTTGTATCTTAGGTGTGAGATCTAATGGAATGATGATACGGTTTGGTATTTTGCTGTTTTTACTGACCTGATTTCAAAAATTAAGGAAGAAGACTCACACATTTGATGACATTCACATTCATATCCAGCTTAGTTAATGTGGTGGCTACAAGTGTACCTCTAAGAGTCTTGAAAGGAGAAGAGTCTGGTTTTTTAAAGATTCTTAGGTAACAGAAGAAATTAGCCTGAGGTTTAACTTTTCAGTGTCTCTTGCTGACTTTCAAAACTTAAAGTACTATTAATATCTAAACAGCTTTTTTTTAGGAAGGCCACATTATTCAAGTGAGCCTGTTTGGAACAGAACCATAAAAATGCTTTTTCCTACAGCAATGTTATAAGTGGAGATGAGAACATGAAGAAATGGATGATTAAGCAGCATAGTACCAAGCCTAAAACAATCATAAAATGTAATTGCCACCTACTAAGAAGAAAAAAAGAATTTCAAGATTGTTTTTATTCTCATTGATTTCCTTCTGTTTTGCTGGATCCTGGTCTTGGAAAGAAGAAAAATAAAAATCATATTTTCTTCGTCTTCTCTCTGTGGATCACTGTGTCTTAAGCATGTATTTTTTTCCTATGCAAGATTATAACTTTTTACTATTTATGTATTCTCTTATACCAATCAAAATCAGAGCTATTAATTATCATAATTATAATTAATTATACTGTTAAAAGTTATGCAAAATGAAAAGGTTTTTAGATACCCTCTTTTCATCATACTCGCTTGTAGTTTCATATTTTAAGAGCTGTTCTGCCAACTGAGTGTGTAATAACTGACTAAATTTTTTATCTTTGTTCAGGATTTTGGATGAGTTACTGCCTAGCTATTCCTCTTTACAGCATGCGGGCAGAGATATCTTATAGTTTTGTCTGACAAAAATGCTGTTGTTTTGGTTTTTTTTTTTAATAAAAGTTTCCTTCACCTGTTATGGTATAGACACCCACTACGTGTATTTAATGCTACAAGTATTTTAAACAGACACTATGATTAAGAATTTCAGTGTGAAGAAAAATTTGTACAGAAAGCAAATCTCACCTTCAGTGGGTAGGGCTAAGGAGGATCTTCATCCTTTACTGAATGTGGGGGGAAATATAGTGACTAAGGGTGAGGAAAAGGCTGAGGTACTTAATGCCTTCTTTACCTCGGTCTTTAATAGCAAGACCAGTTGTTCTCCAGGTATGCAGCCCCCTGTGATGGCAGTGATGGCAGACAGGGATAGGGAGCAGAATGAAGACCCCACAGTCCAAGGAGAAATGGTTAGTGATCTGCTGCATCACTTAGACACCCACAAGTCTATGGGACCAGATGGGATCCACCCGGGGTACTGAGGAAGTTGGTGGAAGTGCTCACCAAGCAATATTCCATCATCTATTAGCAGTCCTGGCTAACCAGGGAGATCCCAGTTGACCAGAGGTTAGCCAATGTGATGCCCATCTACAAGAAAGGTAGGAAGAAGGATTTGGGGAAACACAGGCCGGTCAGTCTGACCTAAGTGCCAGGGAAGGTTATGGAGCAGATCATCTTAAGTGCCATTACGTGACATTTACAGGAGTATGAGGTGATCAGGCCCAGTCAGCATGTATTTATGAGAGGCAGGTCCTGCTTGGCTAACCTGATCTCCTTCTATGAAAAGGTGACCCACTAAGTGGACAAGGGAAAGGCTGTGAATGTCATCTACCTAGACTTTAGTAAAGCCTTTGACACTGTTTCCCACAGCATTCTCCTGGAGAAACTCACTGCTCAAGGCTTGGACAGGCATATTCTTTGGTGGGTAAAAAACTGGCTGGATGGCTGGGCCCCAAGGGTTGTGGTGAATGGAGTTACATCCAGTTGGTGGCCGGTCACAAGTGGTGTTCCCCAGGGCGCAGTACTGGGGCCAGTTTTCTTTAATGAGAATCCATCCACTTTAATGTCCTGAATGAGAGGATTGCATGCAGCCTCAGTAAGTTTGAAGATGACACCAAGTGTGGCAGGAGTGTTGATCTGCCTGAGGGTAGGAAGGCTCTTCAGAGGGATCTGGACAGGCTAGATCACAAGGCTGAGGCCTTTCTACAACTACCTGAAAGGGTGCTGGTCTCTTCTCCCAAATGACAAGCAATAGGATGAGAGAAAATGGCCTCAAGTTGGACCAGGGGAGGTTTAGATGGACATTAGGAAAAATTTCTTCACTGGAAGGGTTGTCAGACGTTGGAACAGGCTGCCCAGGGAGGTGGTTGAGTCACCATCCCTGGAGGTATTTAAAAGGTGTGTGGACAACTTGTTCAGGGACATGGTTTAGTGGTGGTATTAGCAGTGTTAGGTTAATGGTTGGACTTGACGGTCTTTAAGATATTTTCCAGCTTAAAAGATTCTATGATTAGAATACAGAATATTATTTATTTTACTGCAGTGACCCCAAATAATCATGGAATTCAGTTTCTTGATTTCTTTTAACCCTTTTAATCTCTAGACAGTTGCCTTGTAAGATTTATATTTTTAAAAGTAGAGCTGAAAAAAACTCCCCACGCTTCTGGTTTTTCAAAATCAATGCATCATTTTGCTGAGTAAATAATAACAAGGAAAGTGATTATTAGCTTTAAGAAGGTTTATTCTAACTCATCTGATGATGATTCCTCACATAGTAGGCTACGGTCTCAGATTTTTGCATATCAGACCTTACACTGTGAAAATCCTGATCTGTGTAAGGGTACTATTTTTTTCAGACCCTTTTGTTTCACAATCCTTTGCTGAATGCTTTCATTTTACATAATACTACCCAGCAGTGGGAAGCCTCCTTAGGGTTTGGAGGTTTGCCCCTTGTTTTACTTACCCTCATTTTACACCAGTTTAAATCCACCTACTTGAGATACCCCTTGTCTGATGTCCCTTTGGCAGGCTGCCCTTGCTGATTCCTTGTCACTGCCCTCTTGGGATTGACTGGGCTCCAATAGCGAACTGCATCTTCCCCAGCTGCAGTCTGACTAGGTGAGAGAGAAAGGGCTTATATCTTCTGCTGTACCTTAGATATATGGTCACTGTCTAAAGCCTACATATTGCTTCAGTGACTGCAGCACTCCTGGGCGTGTAACTTATTTCGTGTGTTTGCCTAGGCACTTTATCCTGCTCTGCATGACTCATTATCTATACTGCGGGACTGCCTACAGCAGTACTCTGCAAATCAGGAATTACAACTGGAAGAAGAGCGATAGTAGGAGATATAAGGGAGTGTTATAAGAAATGTAGTTGTTTTTTACTGTATTTGCAGTTGTGTGTCTGGAGGCAAGCAAGAAGAGAAGCTGCAATCATAAACAATTTGGGAATGAAGCTCATAGTCTCTAGTAATGACTAAACCCTAATAAGGAAGGTACAATAGAGATAGCACTTGGAGACAGAAATATATGGCTTACAATGGAAATATATGGTTTACAATCTGTTAAGCTATTTGTATAATTTTAAAACATGTAGTTTAAAAAGGTGGGGATGAAATTCACTACTATAATGAATAGTCATATAAAGGTCTGGGAATTAAATGTCAAAAATGTTTTGGCCAAAGACCAGAAGCATTTCACTTCTCTGGGAGTTTTCTAATGTGGGTTTTCACAACAGTGAAGATAAAATTTGTCTACATGCACACATAGTAATCTGAGCCTCCATTCAGGAGGCTGATGTATTGCAAACTGTTAAGTAGCAGTGGTGCAGTAAATCAAATAAATGTCTAATCAGTACCTATGCATTATGCACAGCTACTTCATGTTGTCAACAAAAGTATCCAGGATTTGTAGAAGCTGTTACTCTTTTCCCTAATTGAGAAGAAATAATCTGATGGCTTCATTCCTCATTTTCAAAGGGTCCTCAGGGTGTAGCAGCAACTTTGCTAGTTACAATTCAATTAAGTGGCAGTCTATGCAGAATAAATTACTGTTATCTACTTATACTTAGAGTTTTCACATTATCTGTAAAACCTCACCAAAGAAGAAAAATGTCTTAGGAATTTTGAAATTTTTCATCAAAGTAGGTTTCTAACGAATACAATTTTATAATCCTTCCCCATGTTGTAGAGTTTTGACTGCAAAATCTTTGAACTGCAAAACTGTGATAATATTCCTAGTTTCAGGCTAGATTTTAATATTTATTAGTTGTTTATATAATCTCAAGTGTGTTAATATGTACATATTTTTTTATATTAGGAAGCAGGCTAAATCAACAAGATCTGAATGTCTGCACAGTATTAGTAGGACAGATCAATGTTAGTATTACTTATTAACAATATTACCACATGTTAGAACTGATATGTTTCCTATGGACAGCTGTCTTGCACCAAACAGAATGGAGATGTTCCAATCCCCAGCATAATATCATCTTTGTAGTAATTTTTTTCTGAGCATTCCCTCTCACCAGTTTTCCTCTAACATTCTCTTCAGCTTTGGGGAAAACCAATAATTAATGAGAAGACTTGAGTGCTGTACAGCTAAGTACTAAACCAGCCTGCCTCTTCTTATCTCTGCCAGTTACTTGTTCTCTGATCTTTGGCAATTCCTCAGATTGATTGTAGGTAAAATTACATGTTATGAAAACTATGCTGCATATGTCTAGTGTTTCAAAATAGATTAATTCAAATCTGTGGTTCCATGGAACTCTCAAGAGCTTTGATCTAAACAAAGGTCTGCTAAAGCTAACTAAGGACATTAAGGTAAAATTTGCTCTTCAGGAACCATTGTCTTTACTGGAAAACCTTTCATAGTGTCTATACTTTGAAAAAATGTTAGAAAAAGAAGTTAAACAATACTGATCTAATGCTAGGTCTGTGCTAGAATCTTTTTATGATATGGTGATACTAGTTGCAGATATTAGTGTTGTAGCTGTGAGGTTATGAAGTCTGTCAGGAAAAGGAGTATCTTTGTTAGATAAACTTTATACTAAAAATAATGACACATTTTTGAAGATAAAACTTGCCTATTTTTTGTAAGCTATATCAGTTGGTCTGAAAAAGTTACTGTACTGCCTAAAAAAAATCACAATACTTAGCAGTACAGCTTTCTATAATATTTGTAGTTGTAAATCTTCATGTAAACACAACTATGCCGGTGAAAAAGAAAATATTTTTCTGAAGCATTTTTGTTTGTCAGAATGAAGCTGGATGTTACACAGCCAAAAGATTAATCTAACTTAGAAACATCCCTTGTTACAGCTTTACAATAAATCTTTTTCTAATGTCAGCTAAGTCTATGATCTTTCACTTCCCTTCCCTTCTCTTCTTTCCCAAGAATGTCCTGGTTTATTTAGATTTAAGTGGTTCTCACTGCAGTTACACCTCCAAGAATTTTACAGCACCAGTCCTTTGCTGAAATTGCAGTGCATCAAGGATCTGATGGCTTCTCAAAAAAACTTTTTCTAGATTGAAAGCTCTTCTATGGGAAAGTTAAAGAAAGTTAGTTAAAATGTTTTGACAGATCCTTGCTGTGACAGTGAACAAAGTTTCAACTGTAGAGGGATTTACAGATCAAAACAAAAAGCCAAACATTGTGCAGAGTTAAACAAGACTCCTCGGAAGAGAAAGACTTATTTCTCACTCCAGTAAACAAGTTGGCAGCTAAATTCAGCACAACTATGAATTTCTTTCAGTCTTTCAAAATTGCTCATGTGGCAAACATCTTATTAGTTCATTTGGGAGACCCCGAATCTGCACAGAGTACTGCAATATGTGACAATAAAGAAATGGTACGACGACTCCAACAATACTCTAGCTCTCACATCCTTTAGTCTGACAAACATCTTGTTAAGAAATAAGTGAGTATACTTGCTTAGGAGAGTATAGAGGGACCTCACATGAAATCTCATTCAACTCCTCTTGCTTTTGTGAGAGGAGGTGACAACTCGTTTCAACCACTTTCTCAAATTTAATGAGAAAGGTGATTTTTCTTTTTGGAGTATTTAAGGAATCCCCTACCTTCACCAATGTCTTCCTCTATCACCCCATGCCAGGCCTTTTGCCATCCCTTGAGCCCACAGCGGGAGCTGCACTGCGCTGCCTGGCCTTGCTGTGCTCTGGGCTTGGATGCCCACATGCAGATCCTCCTGCTCACACAAGGTTTTACAGGGATAGATGGAAGCTTGGGCTGGATTTACAGCCAATTTTCAGGAGATAGCACTGTTATTAGCTAATAGACATGTCTCTAAACATTTTCCTCTCCTTTTTTATTTTATCTATGTAGGTATAATATAGCAAAATGTTGAAAAAGGATGCCATATTAAATTGCGTTAATTAAAAAAAAATAAATTCAATATATTTATATAATTGGGATAGTCATATTTATGCAAGACTCTGTATGTAAGAGAGAAGCAATAGCTTTGTAAACAGAACATTCATGACCATGTACTAGTAATGCAAGAAAAAAAAAAAAAGGAAAATAATACTTTGGGGGTGAAGATTCAGTTTGGTCTGAAACATAAACAAGTCTGGTTTAACTGAACCAGCATTGAGCTAAAATTGAGCTAAGTTTAGCTCATCTTCTGTGACTAAAAAAATGTCATGTTCTTGTCCAATAATATCAGTTGCTTACTAAAATATGATTTCTCTCTACTTCACTATTATTTGATAAGCCGTATCTTTTGTACAGGTCAAGGAGAGAAAAACAGAGCTATTGCTTTAAAATAATACAGCCAATTTTCTGTTTTAATCAGTTTATAGACAGTATAACTGCATTCAAAGTAAAAAGAGAAGGTCTTTATGTTACATTTAAATACGTAAGTAAAAGCACTAAGCAGCTCTTACACAGAAAGCACTACGCTTCCTACCATCCACTAGATAGAGCTAAGGGACTTTATCCACTGGTGTAAAGTTCTTGGAATGGCATGCTGGTTCCTTCTGCCAGGAGACCTGGTGCTCCTCTGCACTAGCCTGTAAATTTAAGCAAATGTTTTTTCAGGACTGGGTAGGAATTTGTGTTTGAAAGCTCATTGTATACCGTACGTAGAATCTCACGTTGAGGACAGTGAAATAAAAAATAGTATTTTCCTTCTTTTATCCTTTTTATTCTTTACCTTTGTAGGATATGGCCTTGGATCGTCTTAGTGTGCATTTATTATTTTGCGTTAACTTTCTTCATACTGATAAACGTATTTGAGCTTTAAATTTTACGTCAGACACACCTTTTTGTCTTACCTGACAAAATGACTAGGAAAACCACTGAAAAACAAGCTTTTTGAAATCTAGTCCCTCTCATTGTTTAATTGTCTCTTATTGCTTTGACAGTGCCCTAATACTTCACAAAAATGTGAAACTGAGAATTATGTTCTGAGATATTGTATTTTTGTAAAATGTGAATTTTGGTCCTTATAAGAGTGATGCTTCTGTTTTGTTTTGGGGTTTTGTTGCTCTTGTTGTTGTAACTTTTCTTGCTTTACTTAAGGAAGAATACTATAAGTTTGGATTGGGATCAAAATAATGAAGGTCCATAGGTATGAATCCAAAAAGTATAGTTTTCTAACTATGCAACTGATTCTTATTGATTTTTTTAATACTGTCTTATGAAGTTTTTTTTTAAAAAAAGAAACAAACCACTTTTGCCATTACATTTTATTGAATTTAATAGAATGCTTCAAACAGCTCTATTTTGAAACTTTAATTGCCTCTTTTATCTGACAGTGCATTCCCGAAAGTTACTACACTTGCAAAGGATGAGGCTGGCACAATATTCTTGCGATCAAGCCTCCGTCTCTGAGGGAGGGCTGAGCCTGCAGGAGGCAGATGGAGGTGAGGCTCTGCCTGCATCCAGCTGGCTGGCTCTTTGGGTCTTACAAAGCTTGCGATAAGGCCATGAGAGGAACTAGGAACAGACAGAACAAAATGTAGACTTTTGAGGGAAAATGATCAGTGGACCAAACAGAATATTCTCATTTCCCTATATTTGTTTCTTCCTCCCCTGCCTCTTTGAATCTACTGCTTGTGCTTTAGAATAACTACATTCAGACCCTAAGTGGGGGAGGATGGAGACGGTAGGCATGAGAAGTCAGAGAAGGCTAAACCTTTTTTCTGTGGGTGAGAAGAGGGGCAAAAAAGGAATAGATGAGGAACTTTCCCCTTGAGAAACAATACAGAGTGATTAAGGAGTCCAAGTTCACTCTGCACAGTCCCATCATCCTACATTTGAGATGTTTCTCTTCCCTGACTTCTGAACTGGCTAGCTCTGGTTATCTGCTTGCTCTAGGGATGATGCTTCTGTAAACAAGCCTGACAGGCTTTAAAGTGAGAGTTACAGCACACAGAGTGTAAAATGTTGAGAAAGACAAAAGCAGGTTCTAAATTAGGACGGATTTCCATTTCTTTCCAATCTCTGCAGTGAAGAGCGGGAATGAACATTTCATGTTTCCCATGGTAGGTTCTGCACATTGTACACTATTTCTGACAATAATACGAGAAAAGTTATATGTGGCTGCTATGTAGTGGAAGTGTGATCTCTTACTGGCAGAAGAACAACTACAATTCTGTTTTTCCATGGAAAGACAGAGGTTTAAAAAGAATGTATTCAAGCATGGTCTCACTCCTTGTGTGTGTTAAACTGGGAGATAGAGCAAAGATAAAATGAAATAGCCAATAGAAATAGAAAAAGTTTGTATTCTCAGGTCAGTGTCTCTCATAGTTAAATATTTGTAAGAATCAGACTAATAAGTTTGTCAGAAAAGTTGAATCTCACACGTTTCTGTTCTTGGTGATATCACATTATCCTTTCACCCCAGGGACTGCATGTACCACCTTGTCAGTGACTTCATTCGCTAACATATACCTAGGAGCCCCAAGGTAGGAATGGAACAAATCGCAGTTCGTGTTAGCGTTACACAAATGCTTTTCTTTCTATTCCCTCAGAAGATTTGCCAGTGTAAAATTCCTTTACAGCTGTCTTAGCAAAATCCTTTGCTTGAAAGAACTGTGTGTACAAATAAACACACACATTACCATCTGACATATAACAGTAATTGCTTGAATCAAAAAAATGTAGTATTTAGCAGTGCTAAGTATTTCTGTTTCTAACCTTTAGACTGGGCAGGTAGAACAGTGATCCAGGGTTTCTGCCTAAGGAAATTTACATCAGGTCTTCTCTAACCTGTTAATGTACACCTTTCTCATGTGAGATGAGCAATGGTTTCCCGTGTCAATTTGCTGTTGTAATATACCCTTCTAAGAGCCAATGTGTATTAATCTGCATTTTGGTTCTCCATGGTATTTCATGAATGACCTAACTGCAGACTGAACTGCTACTGTCAAGGTTAGTGACATTCATCTCCCCACTCATTGGTTGAGATGGAGATGCTCCTCTGAGTGAATGAGTTCAATATTTGTATCATTTCCATCCAGCTTCTTCACTGGCTTTGCCCAGAACACGATGCTACCAGTACTAGCAAGATTCAGTGAGTCTACTGAACATGCAAACTCTTTCTGCTGGTCTTAATTTCACCACGTCTAGCCAGACATAAAGACTTTGATTATTAGTTTTCAGTGAGAAAAGTGATGCAGGTGTTCTGTCAGGCTTGACATTACATAGACCAACTGGAAATTTGACTTTAATTTATTTTCTCTCATAAAAGTTCAAATATGCCTTCTGATATATTTCCATTTTTTTCTAGTTTTCTGATTTGGGGATTCATATAAACCCCCAGTTTATTATACTGTAACTCAGAGGACATTCTCTTGTGTATCTGGGGAAGAAAGTAGCAGTGAAAGAGTATTAATTTAACATACAGCATATTTTAATTTGCAAAGCTGTTTTCTTGAGCTGAGGAACATTTTTTCATCTCTTTGTCTCTTCAGTTCTACTTTCCTTTATATTAATTTGGAATTAATTCGGAAAAAAACAGAAATGGAGTCAATAGTTCCCAGAACTCAGTTGAAGAAGTTTTGAGTAATACACTTTCTCCATCGAACCAATTCTGTTGGGCACCATCGTCAGTGAAGTTCAGGCATGTGGCTGGACTATGTCAGTTGTGGCTGGATTTATCAATCCTATATGAAGTGGACATCAGGCATCTCACTTTATCTTAGATGTACACAGTATGGGTGTCTGCATCTGACCTAGTTGTCCTGGTTCCAAAGGTCTCCATTTTGATGCATCTGATCTGTTACAGACTTCAGGCTCAGGATTAGATGAATTGTACCCTAGAAGTGTTTATTTTCTCTACATTCGCTGTGCAGTGATACCACAAGGTCTAGCTCAAATTCAGACATTTGAATTTCAGGCATCTTCATTTACAGATTAATCTTTCTCATCTAATCTACCTGTGTATTTTTTGTGGATGTGGTAAGAATAATGCCATTACATTAAATTACTGAAAACAATATGTAAAAACTCTGTCAGCACTATTTCAGTTCCAGCAAACTGTTTAGCACTTCTTCATTGCTGAGTTACCCAGTAAACATGAAAGATACCATAACTTCCCTTATAAAGCCAAATGTATTCAGACTGGACACCTGATATTTGGATCAATAATGGCAATCCAAATAAAAAATGTGTTTCTTTTTAAATTATGCATGTCCTGTGCATTGCTGGAAAAATATCAGACAAGACATTAACAGGACAATAAGCCTCAAAATCACCCTATTTTTCAAATACTCAAGTTTTCAGCTGAGAAAGGCACTCCAGGGTTCTTGTCTTCATTAGGCTATAACCAAGAAGTTATTCTTAAGATTGCTTTGGTTTGCTTATGTGTATCTTTTCTGGGGTAGTTCATGAAAAATAAATATGTCTAGGCTTTTGCAGAAAGCAAAAATGTTAATGTGTAGAAAGTTGCCAGGAAAAGGTATTTTTGTCTTCCACCATAACTTCTTCCATTTTTTCTTTATAGTTTACACATTGATAAACACAGATTTTAAGATCTGTATTTATGTTAAATGTCTAGAACATGAAACAAACTGCCAAAATCTAATGTGGATTTTTTTTTTTTGTTTGTCTTTAAAACAAAAAATGATGAAGGTATCCAAAAAACCATACAATATGCAAGTTGCTCTTAACACTTCCCTAGATAAAGTCATGGTGTTCATAACATCACTGTAGCATAGGTATTGAATTCCCTATTAAAATTATCACAATTTTTGTTCTCTGTGTTACAGCTGTGTTTTCTTATGTGCTTGGGGAAAAAAAGTAGTCCAGTTACCTCTGTCACTCCAGAATGCTTGAGCAGGGCTCAATGAATCATTATAAATATGCAATATTTCACCCATGAAGTGTGAGTATAATGTTTCTCTCCCAAGTAAGAAAGATGCATTACAGGTTTTGAAGGACTTTTTTTTAAGGTGACTGAAATATACACATCATAGATTTGTTCTGTCAGTATTCTTTTAATATTTTTAATTCAAACAAGTGAACTTTGAGAGCTTGGCATTTTGTTGTGGCTGGGTGAAGCAAAGATGGGGTAGGTGGGTGCTGCAGAGGGTGGGCTGAGGGCAATCTGTGTTGGGATTTATGCATTTCAAGTGTTCGAACATCATTGTCATAAAATGGACAGTAAATTAACTGTCCACATTTATTAAGACAAAGTGAACATGTTTTGAAAATGACATCTTCCAAAGGTGCAACGTTCTGCTCCTGAATACCTGAATACAGACTATCTCAGGACTGTGGAATTCAGCTGGAAATCCTTACGTGACCTGTATATAAAAGTAAAGTAAGTATAACTTATTCTTTTAAAATTCCATGAAAATATTATTTATATTCACTTCTCCTATCTTTTTTGTCCAAGAATTTATGAAGAGAGACATGATCTGTATTGTGTTCTGGGTGAGCCAACAATAGCCAGCGCTATGAATAATGAATCAAAAGCCTTAGAAGAACTCACATTAGTGGCTGGCTTGGGTGCAAACAGAAGAGAGATCTGTAGGATTCAGGAAGATTCATGTCAACTTTTTCTTCTGACCAAGACTATTTCTCATTCAATGCGTATATTTTATATCTTCTGAGTAATTAATTCTAGGGCACCAGTTTCTAAATACACACTTTACAGAGTAGCAAGGAATATTATACACTAATGTAGCAATCTCCAATATTAGTATTACATAATAAAATAGCACTTGCTTTGTAATCAATTTCCATTATACTAAACTTATGCTAATGCTTATATTTTGGATATTTATTTCTTTTTTATATATGTTTCTTTTACTTGCTAAATTCCTAATTCCAGGAAGGAGAGGGATTTCTTGACTTTTGTATAGCTCAGGTTTTTTTCAAACTTTTTCTACTTGCTGGTAATTAAGGGCTTTGTAGTAGAATTACAGGTATTTTGCATGCATATGGTGATGTCCAGCATATATGGGTTTCTTTCCCTTTATTTGAGACCATTTTCGTATGGGTCTTACAAACACTTTAAAAGTTTCAGAGAAAATACTGATACATCTGATTTAAATAATTGATTCACTGATTAAATTACAAAATAGATTAAATTATTTAAAATTATATACTACTATTTCTATTGATATGGAAATACAATAAGTGAGAAGATAATAAAAATGATAACCTATTTTGATTCAGTCATAATTCCTGATGGCTTCAAGACAAGGCACTTGCACAATTCTTCACTTTTCTGGTATTGATGTGCACATCTGGATTTGACAAAGTTCAGAGAAGAACAGATTTCTTTCAGAAGTGCTTCTAAAACTCTAATTTGCATAATCCTTATTGAACATCCTGGTGATATGCTAATGTGTTTTTCTTATCTGATGGAATAATAAAGTCACTATGCATTATATATTTCATGAATTCCCACCTGATTTTCTGGCATGATTTTATCTTTATATCTTACCTGTCTATACCCTAAACTGTCTCTTAATGTTTCTGGTAGGTGAGCTGGGAAGAGATGAGAAGGGAGCAATGCTGTTATGTCTATCTGCAACAAGTAAGTTAATTATTTGCATCAGTATCTAAATAAACCACACAGTTTATAACGCATTCCAGGTGAAGGCAGTTTCTTGTACAGTGTTAAAGTTTAAGAAGAGGTAAATACCCTGGACATCAAAGAAACTGATCATAGTTGTTATGTATTGAAAAATCTCTGAAGTAGAGAAAGTCTGGAAGAATGTGAAGGAATGCACGGAGAAATGTAGCTTGCTGAAGAAAGAGCAACATAGAACAGCCACTTTTACCTACAGCACCTCTTTGGGAAAAAGATGACTGGCAGCATGAGAGACACCTGTCTGTAATTTGGAGGAGGAAACTGGAGGATTTCTTGTTGCTCTTGCATTTAAAAACTCAAGAAGTGTGTGATGTTTTGTCTATTACTAGTTAACCCTGAAACCTGGATTAAAATTGTCCTCATAGGAGTGCTGGCTACAAGAAACATAAGAAATTTCTTGATAAATTTGAGCTTCATAAACTCTGAAACTGGATATGCAGCATAGCTGTCTGCAATGGCAAGGAGCTGAATCAGAGAATTAAGGATATCTTTTCCTGTTTTATGCCCCTTAATAAGCAGATGGATGTGTCAGTGACACTAGAAAAATAAAAATGTAATATTTCAACCTGTTGCAATGTTTCTTTCTTAACAAGGTCAGCCCTAATCTAAGCTGTGTTGGAACAAACTTCAACAACTGTTTCCAAAAGCAGCTCTTCTTAAACACAAATTAAAACTCTGCCTTCTCAGACCTAATTTTATATTGTGTATACTGTTCTGTTCTTATGCCGAGTATGACAGAACATAATAACATTCATCGGAGTTGTCTGTATTTTTTATCACACTAACACAGGATCTGTGTGATATGGATGATCAGATATCTTACATATTCCAGAAAAGAGTGTATTTAAAGAGCAGAGTTTGTTACAGTTGGTCTCAAGAAGGGATTTTTCCAAATGGCTTTTCTCAGCCTGCACTGCATGGTGTGTTCCTGCTGTGCACTTCTGTCAACATCACTTGCGTGGCTCCACAGTCAGCCAACTCAGACAATTCATTCTGCTAAAAGCTAACGTAGAAAAAAATATATTTTTCAGTAGGACCAGTAGGATGTAGTCATGTGTCTGATCACATAAGCACTTGTGCTGACACAAGAAAAGGATTGGGAACTTGTAGCCCAGAGCAAGGTGAGATTCACTTCGGTTAAACTAGTTTAACTTTCCGCAGAACTACCAACTAACATTAAAGGGACAAATTTTATAGACAGATTATTGTTATTATGATACTTTATTTTTACCTTTCTCTTGCTACAAATGTGCTGAATCAATCACATTGTGGCATTTTTGTATTGAGTTTACCAGAGTGCCTGCAGATATACCACAGAGGATATTGTGCTAATAAAAATGGCAGTTGTTCGAATTTCCTTCAATGGGAACTGTGTTTGGATTCATCAACAGCTGTGATGCATATAAACAATAACAACTTGGCCCTGAAATTCCGTTTCTTCTTTATGCTTTTTTTCCACTTCAATCTGGATACAAATCTCAGACGGAGGACTAGGGGCAGGATACTATGGATACAACACATGTATGAATATGTTAACAATTTTACAATTCTTAGGGTATAGTATTGTAGAATTCAGATGTCAAAATCCAACAAAACTGGCTATTTAGCTCAGCCATTAGCCAAAAATATTAAAATAGTATGCAGAAACTCCTTTACAAGAGATTTTTGGTACAGTTTTGCATTTTCCCATTTTTTTGATTTTTAAGTTAAATTACAATTAAACACCCAAATCTTTTCTCATCTGAATGTAAAAAAAAAATGCCAAAAGCTTTGATTTTGCCCTACCACTAATTAATTAATTATATTTTAGATTGTAAGGAATGATGGCATTTCTATCTGAGATTTCAGCACATCAGGCAATGAATAGATCTTGTGTCCAGGGATGAAAAGCAGCAGAACTAAACTGGCAAGATAAAAAATCTTAATTACAGATACATTTTTTTTCCTATGACCAACAGCAAAAATCAAATTGTGTCCAAAATAAATGTAAATATTTATATTAATTATTTGGTAGAAAGGTTGTATGTTAATGCTTAAAAAAAGATCAAGTTGAATATTCCTTTTGCATTAATTAAAGATCAACTTCATTAAATTAATTTATTTCTAAATTCAAATTCCTTATATTCTTATATTCATGTAGAATACTCTGGGTTGCAATTACTGACAGATACGTAGAAAAGAAGCAAAACTAATTCATGTTTGTTTGTGGTCTCTCTAGATTTAAAATATTACCTGGGTTGCAGAGACAGTCTCATTTCTGCTTTCATTTTATGTATGACAAAGTAATCACAGAAAATGTTTTGTTATTCCTTCAAGCATTCCTCTTAAAGCCTACTGTAAAATAGAAAGATGTTTTGAGATATGAGATCTAATTATCTATTAACTACCAAATTACCCCACAATCTCTATTAAGGGACTGGGATGGCATTAGGGATCTCTCTGTTTCTGTGTTTCGGAAGCACTGAATTTTGTCTGTTCACATGAAACTGTTCTATGAGGAAAGGTTCAGGGCAGAAGGTTTCCATATAATTTTTGATCCTTTTTAGTATTTAATTTTCTAAAATGCAATTACATTTATTGATTTTTTTATTCTTCTGCCTGATAAATATTCAGACAATTTTCATATACATTTGCTTTCTGCGTCAGAAGCATGGTTCAGATTTTCCTTTTAACTAGTGTCTGTTGGGCTAACTCTGGGCCCTGCTACAGAAGTGGTTTGTCCTTAGACCAAACTGAAGATTTTGCTACAATACTCTCACTTCAGTTTAACTTGTCTATTCTACATGGTGGTTACCATTGCAGCTCCTTGTTGCATTTGATAACTCAAGTTGTTCGTGACTGTTCGAAATAACATTTGGCAACAAAGCACTGACATTCAGACTAGTAGCAGAAAACCATTCTGACCTTATGGAAGATAAAATAGTTACAAACTTTTTAGCTTTATAAATCGACATTAAATAGCAGGTGGAAAATGTGGCATTTCAATAAATTGAAAAAAATAGTAACTACTAAGCATATGGAGTCCTGCTGTTGGTAAAACACACTGTATAATTTTCTCAAATTGCTCTCCCCAGCGCTGGTGTTATAACAAGTAATGCTGTTTTCTAGAGCTTTATACCCTCCATGTTCCACTATTTTTAACCTTGCCACTGCTGAACTATTTGAGCTAAGAACCTTTATTTATTTATGGATGCTAAGTGTGGCCCTGTAGACTCCTCCGTGGGACTCAGAGCTCTGAATCAGTGTAGCAATAGATCATATGTGTCACAGGAAAAACTACACAACTCATGCGGTTTAAATCGAATCAGGATCAAAGAGGTTTATTGATTTATTAATGACACAGTTAACTGGCAATCAGTGAACTATACATTCAGGATCGATACTGGCAACACAACAATCACAGACATTTCAAAAATGTTAATATAGCCCTAGAGATTTCCAAAAAGGCTTCTGTAATTAATGCATCCCCCCGTACTTACATGCACCTGTGCACCCTCTGGCAGTTCAAGTAACCCTTCCTCCTCTCTGTGTGGGTGCAGGTCTCTCAGGTGGTCCTCTGCTTGGGGCTGTAGGCAGGTGCACCACGTGGTCCTACATACTGAGGAGGAGTGCCCCACACTGCCCTTGTGCTGTGGGTCACTGGCTGGGTACTGCTCCTGCAACCCATGGGGACCTGATGGGTCTTGCCCAGGCCCCAGGGGATGCCATGGGGTGATACCTGGCAGTGCCACACCAGAATCACTGCTCCTTGTCCAACTTCAAGGCCTCTACTAACATCTTCTATACATTTCCATGTCTCTCTTACTCTGCTTTTCAGGCTGATGGCCTCTTTGTTTCAAAAGTCTTTGTAACTTCATGGTTACTGTTATATCTGGTTGATGATTGTCATGGAGTTCCTCAGCATTATCAGTCTGGGGCAAAGGCTCTCTCAGATGGCTTTGACTGTCCCATCACATGGTCTTACACACTCACATACTGCATTTGGTGTAGGTGTCAAAGTGTTGGTAGCAGGGGGGGTTGTGAGTGATCCTTCATGTCTTTACCTCCCCCATGAGCTTTTTCATGTTACTTCCTCCCCCTGTCCTGTTGAGGAGGAGGAGTAAGAGAGCAGCAGTAAGGGTGGAAGTCTGGCTGCTGGCCAAAGCTAACCCACCCTACATGCTTTCTTTTGCTATCAAAGCCATTTTTCTGAAGGTGGGCTCTGTGGGCACCTCCACAACAGTTTTTTGCTGTATTCCTTGTTTGATTTAATCTTCCCCATGCCCTTTATTTGAACTGCTGCAAAAAGAAACGTGTTAAGCAAGATCTTGAAATACTTAGACATGATAGCTTTATACCTTCAAATACTATGTACGTTCTGTATCGCTGGCATTTATTTTCATCTTGTGCCTCTACATTCTCACTACCTATAAATAACATAATGGACACATTTATTTCTGACATGCATGATCATTTATACCTTCTCTGAGTTTCTTGGCTCTTTCAGAAATGTTTTGAATTTTGACACACAAATACATCTGCTGTTCACATTGTGGGGAAAACCAGTATCTCCTGGTGTCCACTTCCCTGGACTATGGCCATACTAATTGACTCATCATCCAAAATGACTGGAGAAATTAAATTACACAATATAAAGACATCATACATGTATATGACACACACACAGAGAACACATTTCTAGATAGATGCTTTAGAAAATTTTGTATTTGGGAGGTGAGGCCTGAATATTTTTCCCTTGTGTCTTGACATTTTAGTCTGTTACTTGATATACATTTAATTTTCTTTGTATTTGGACTTGTATTTGCAGTGTTTTTTTTTGTCAATACTGATTCTGACAAATAATAATAGACATTATTTTCCCACGAAAACTAAAGGTATTGAGATGCAGGGTAAACTACAAGAAAGTATAGAGTTGGTCCTGAATGAATGAGAATGAACGAGCATGGAAATTAACTGCTGATCTGTTCATGTGTTTGTGGAGGCAGGTGTAAAAGAAAAAGGAAGAACACAGATTTTCACATTCTGCATGTCCAACTTTGCTACCAGTCAGACATAAGACATTTCCTTTTTTTCTGCATTTTAAATTATGTTTCCCTATTATCCTCTGCTACAGCTATGAAAGTTGCAAGAGTTAGAGGGAAGAGGAAATGCATCTATCAAACATTAGGGTAAAAATCGAACACATGCTGCATGTGCTCTGTCTTTGAAATGGGAATCAGGTGACGCAAGTGTGTTTGTTCTGTACAATTTTCAAGCAATGTAAAGACTTCTGAAAGAATATTTTCATTTGAAGAACTGGAGGAGAAATTGGAAAGACAATAGGTTATACAATTTCATTGAGAATCTCCCTCTTAATTTTTAAATAGATTATTGACAAAGGAATCATGTCGAAAGAGGGATCTTTGTTATTAATTCAGTTTTAAAGGAAAAAATGTTCAGCTAAATTTAACTAATTGTTAAATTTACATGTGTTTTGTGCAACATGTGTTAAAAAAATCACATGTAGGATTCTTTTAATTGGTATTTTAACTCTAATTAGCATTTTACATTTTAATAGTCTATTATGAATATTGTAGAGTAGAATTGTAGAGATAATTTTGTAGAGGGCTGAGATGTGATTAGAAAAGTCTTTTGACTGACACAGGAGAATTGTCTGATTTGGGAAAAAGACACAACACTAAGGAAAAGTTTCTGATCAGCTATTAGTGATTTGAAGGGGAGGAAATTTGAACATCATCTCCTTAAAGATATTTATTTCTAGTAGCTGCAAATGTGAGGATTTTCCCTGGATCAAGGGCTAATTCCCAGGTAATTCAGAGCTGGCAAAGTTTATGCTAATGATCAGAATTGCTGTCTTTTCAAGACAGACTTACCCTTGCTCTTCGGTTTAAGCTGTGGCCTTACCTACTTCTCAGTCTTTTCCAAATCCCTGATGAGTTCTGCTACGTCCCTTCCCTGCCAGAAGTCTGGCAAACCTTGGAGTGCCACTGTGAGAATAGCAAGTTCACTTCTCTTAGCTGATGGCAGAAGGTAGTCGAAAAGTCTCTGTAGACTAGGGAAATAAATCAAAGGGCTTTACCTGGAAACCAGAGCTTTTATTAAGCTGCAGAATTTAGCACATTTTAGCATTTTTTTTTTTTCCTAACTCCTTTTTAAAACACATATTCTGTTTTCATTTAAAAAGTTTAAATGAAAAATGTTTTCATTTTCATCATTACTAGCCAGGACATTTGTCACTGCACAGTTTGAGTTCACCGAAGAAAAACATTTGTGTACAAAATGCAATTTTGTTTCACACATCACACTGACATCATTTTCCAACCGATGGTAAAAACCCCTATGGTCCCATAGCATCAGTTAATAGAAAAAATGGCTCTATATTCCTGTAAAGACATACTTTGCTACCATAGAAGTAGTACAATGAAAACAAGAAGTACTTTTCCAGCAGTTGAAAAAAGATGCTACAAGAAATAAAATGGCCAGAGATGATATATCCTGAGGCCATAAAAGCAGGTGCGACGTATGAAAGCCAACCACCTAATCACACCATCTGTGTTACTGTGACATTCTCAAAGCAGATATAAGAGCAAATATTGCATGGATCCACTGACATGTGAACAGGCATGTGTAGTAATCTATGGTGCCAGTTTGTATTTGATGAGACAGTTGGGCATGAATCCAGTATTCTAATTCCAAGAAAACTCTCTTTAAACAGAACTGCACTGTTCGGTCAATATTGATATTTCTAGCCCAGCAGACCAATGAAGTCAGTACTATTTGCCTGTATTCCATAAAACTTACTACAGAGCCATCTGAAGAAACTCCAGGGATTTATTTTAACAATGACTTTACAACTGATTCAGGATCAGTTCTTATATATGATGTATTTTCAGACCTCACTTTTGTGTGGAATAATAATTCAGGGGCAGATTAATCATGTTTTCTCACCCAGAAACATTTGGGAGCCAGAGATAAAGGATTCTTACTTTTTAGGCAGACAGTGTAAGGTTTTCTTAGAGTGCCTTGCAGACTGCATCTTCTCTTTCTCCCAGGAACGCAGTGCTCACAGCAGATATTTGGAGGACACTAATAAAGTCACTTCATTCTAGCATTACAAAACCAGCTTATGTCCCATGAAGCAGAGCTGTAGAATTTACTTTGCCTGTGCTGGGACATTCAAGAATACTTTTTTTTCTGTTCAGCTCCTTCCAGACTCTGTTTTCACCTAGCAGAGTATTTAATTTCTGATAGCAATATATTTTTAAAAAAATATTGTGCAAAATTACTAATTGATAACATGTTAGTATAAAACCACCTTTTTTCCTAATAAAAGATAAGCCCAAACCCTATATTTAAGTTTGGAAATCTCCAAATTTGGAGTTGAAATACAGAAATGGGTTTATTTACAGTGTTTATGAAATGCAGGTGTTTCATTCCATAGCACATCATGCTCAGTATATAAGCCTGGAGTGGGCCGGGGAGTGGGGGGCCTATAGCTTGCTTGTTTGTTAGCTTGTTGTCTAGTTAGCTTGTTATCTTGTTAGCTCATGCCTTAGGTCATTTTTCATTAGTGAGTTAGTTGGTTGGTTGGTTTTCCTGGTTGTGCTGTTGCTTGTGGGGCGTATTCAGATTCTGCTTCAATTGCTCTTGGGCTCTGGCGCTCTGACTCTTGCTAGTCAGGACCTGGCTGTACATCAGTCAGTGGATGGTGAGCAACTGTGTCACATGGTTTGGGTTTTTTTTTATGATTTTAATTGCTTATTATTAGTAGTATTGTTAATATTATTAGTATCGGTATAATATTAATTTATATTCAATTATTAAATTGTTCTTATCTCAATCATGAGCTTCCTTGTCTTTTTCTCCAATTCTCCTCCTCCACTGGAGGAGGAGGAAGGTGAGTATCCAGCTGCATGGTACTGAATTGCTGGCTGAGGTTAAGCAACAATACAAGACCAAATGTATCCCTGGATATTTAGATCTGTCATAGTGCAATTTTTTAAACTTTTAAAAAAATGTCACTTTGTAGGTTCTGAGGGTCAGGCAGGGCTACACAGAATCAATTTATAGCTAAAAGTGTGGAATCTTTTTGATTAAATTGATGTGAAATAGAGCACATACATAGACAAAAGAGGAAACAGCTCTCTTTCCCTAATGATAGCAATGGATTTTGAAATTAAGCACAGCATGTAGAGAAAGATCCCACACAGGTTTTAAAAGGGGGTGCATGTTCTGGTACTAACACAGACTCCAAAGTGCCACGGGGTTGAAAAATCACTGTGTTTAACAATAACTTTATCTTAACGTAGACAAAGCTACCAGGCAGCACAGCTATTAATGCTGAGCTGTTGTGCAGCGTTTAACGCATCCGAACCATACAAACATCAGTAATCACACCTCTGTATTTTCATCTAGGTATTGTCAGTATGAAGGGTCCTATATTTTACTAATATGCAGGCACCAGAGCAGGGATCTTAGTTAAAGTATAAATGAGGGCTCTCATTTAAATTATTTTTAAATTAGCAGGCACTAATTTCTGACTTAAGCTTAAAAAAAACCAAAACCCAACGACAACAAAACAAAAAAACAACAACAACAACAAAAAAAACCAACCCACCCCAAAAAATCAAACCCAAACAAGCTCTTCTAAAGTTACAGGGAAATGTCAGACCTTCCACACTGCTGGTGTGGCCTTAACTGATCACCGGGTTTGCCCATTTGCCCATAACAAAAAGTAGCAGGAAGACATCATGACTGGTGGCACTTACTTTTCATGGGAAAAGTTACATCTCTCTGCATGCCAAAATCCTCTTTTGAAGTAGTATGATAAATTGAATTCTGTTTAGTTTTATCTAAGAAAATTTTACTGAAGCAGGCAGTTGTCTAGTAAGACAGAACAGTTTATGTTGATGGACAAGGATAACGAAAAAGAAGATCATGCATATAAATCATTGTTATCATGGGTTAAATAGGATGTGTAATGACCTGTGCAGGTATTAGAAATTCTACTTGATGCTGTATGTGTCAACCTGCTTGATCCTTACAGACACAAATATTCAGGTTTAGAAAAGTGTTGTCACTCAAGATTTAAAGAAAAACAAGTTTAAAATGTAAATTTGTGTAAACTAGAATTAAAGCTTAAAAAAATACTTTAAGTATTTGTCAAAAGAAAATTTTTTTGAACTGCAAAATTCTTCTTTTGACTTTGTTTTACACAAGTGTGAGGAGCAGAAGGATGCCAGGAGAAACTGGATTGGTATGTATTCAAGATGCTTTTTTGTTGTTTGAGAAAAACATAAGAGAGAGTAAGGCAATGCAAGTAGTTACAGTGAGTAGGAGGAAAGAAAATAAACATACACATGGAGATAAAAGAAAGCATAATTTTTGAATAAATAGTCATACACATTTAAAGGGGAAGATATAATTGAAATCTTGATCTTTTAAATCCTTTTGTTCTGTTTGTTTAATTTCCGAATTACCCATTCCACTTTCCTACATTTTTAGGAATCTAATTAAAAAAATGACAGAGAATTCTTCTGATTTTTAGTCTGAATAACCATATATTACCTCCCCAACAGTTACATTTGTGTTTATTTATTCCATTGGCATTTGAAACACTACAATAAATGACACTTGCTGGGGCATCTATGTTTTCTCCCAGTAAGAAGTTGTTCAGGTTTCAGCCTGCTTTAGTGTCACATTGTTCAGGACAAACAGCTGGAAATGACATCAGTGTTAGGAGACTAAAAATAACCAAAGGGAAAACTGGGGATGTAGTTAGGTTTCTGATGAAAGAACTTGGCAATATGTTGACGTTTTATATATAGTTGGAGGACAGCAATGCAGTCAGTCTGTGAAGAAAAGCCTTCTTGTTAGTGGTGTTTCCACAACACTATCAACATCTCCTTTTGCTCCTTCAGTGCCTGAGCTCGTTCAAAGTCCTCTATGCAGGCCAAAGGGAAAGTTGCCAGTTTGCTGAAAGGATTTGTTCCTGAAGTAATTTGAAAGGCTGACAAGCTGTGAACAACTGAAGCTACATTTTTTTTCTTTGCAAAAGGGCATTTAAATAATGTCAGCAAAAGTCCGTTGTTGGAATTAAGTCAGTTTTAAATGTGGGATTTTTTTAATCTTCTACACATAATGTCATGTGCTGGCATGATAATGCTATAAAATGTCAATGTGGGTATTGTTAAATATATTATAGAAAACAAAATCTGCCATCCATTCACACATGGTCTGGAACCTGCTATCCACTCTCCCTGTCAATCAATCTATAGAAAATATGAATTTTGCAGATGGTGTGTGCTTTTACATTATGTTCATTGAAACATTCTGGAATTCAAGGTGTTTGAAATCTGGGACCACGTCTTGTTTTTATTTTTTCTGGCTCTCCTTTCCATGGATCAAATTGGCAGAATAATTTGTTTGCATTTGCAGATAAATGAATTATTTTGTGAACACAAATATATCTCGAAAAACAAGTATCCAGCTTACTTGTTAGACTAAGGAGAATCTATTATTTGTTGTGACTAGAAAACAGGCTAGTATTCAGTAAATTTAAATAGATACTATTATAAAGTGTAAAATTTGCTCCTTTTGCAGAGTAGTGTAAGCAGTCTCTTCATGACAATGTTGTTAGGAGATCAAAATACTCATAAAAATATCCTTAAAGGTATGCCCTGTTCTTCTCAGTGGCAGTTTTGACTTACTAAGGATTGTGAATATTTGTCAGAATGCAGATACTTCTTTAATCAGTTCTTTGGGTGAGTTTATCAAGGAACACTGAGCTCATATTGTTATTAACCACTTTGAGCAAAAAGAACAAATTGGATGGTGTATGTGTATCTGTGCACCAGACTTCCCCTGTACTGATTGTTCCCAGGAAGCACAAAGCAACTGTTGTTCTTTTTGTGCACAAGAAAGAATCACAGTTCCATAAAGAGTTGTTGGGCTGCACACAGAAAGCATGACTGCCCGGAAGAGACAGGTCTTTCTGGAGGTAACATCTGAGGAAGTGTACAGGTATGGCAGTGCAACATTGAATACCTCACTATTTCTGTCTCTGTTTGTAGAAAAGCTTGGTTTGAGGAGGAATAATGGGTGATTGCTATAATGCCTACAAATGTTTGAACCAATGCTGGTACATTAAGCCAATTACATCGACCAAAATAGTTTTGATGCTGTGTATGAGCCTGAATGCAATGTCCCACTCTTTATTTGCAGAGCTTTAAACCATGCCCTGGGAGGATGAACTGTATTTTCATATATCTATACCATGCCTAATATTATGCTGTCTTATGCGCTCCAAATAATCATAATATTTGGATTCTGTAAATCTGGTATCCTGTGCAGATGCCTGTGAATGCTGCTGCAGTTCTGTTCTTCAGCACAGAAGCTGGGCAAGTGTAAACTCTGTGCATACCACCTGCAAGGCAGGATCTGCACTACAGGGACAGGGCAATTAACTGGGTTAATCACCTGCATTACAACTGCGCAGACTCCAAACACTCAATATTTGGACATGTGAAGTTAATTTCAACTCAGAAAAACCTGGATGACCAACATGATGGGGGCCTACAAGGAAGTTGGGGGGGGGTGTGTGTGCTTTTTACAAAGGTCTATAGTGACAGGACAAAGGGTAACAGGTTTAAATTGAAAGCAGGAAGATTTAGATTGGATATCAGGAAGAAGTTCTTCATGGTGAAGGTGGTGAAGCACTGGAACAGGTTGCCCAGAGAAGCTGTGGAGGCCCCATCCCTGGAAGTGTTCAAGGCCAGGCTGGATGAGGCTTTGAGCAACCTGGTCTAGTGGAGGGTGTCCCTGCCCATGGCAGGGGGTTGGAACTAGATGGTCTTTAAGGTCCCTTCCAACCCAAACCATTCTATGATAGATACATTTGACTCAATTAGTCACTTAGTCTTATTTCCTCTTTTACTTCTCTGTATGTTACATCCTTAGCAGGATATTCCTGAAACTGGGACTGGGTCTCCTTTCTATTTCTTATTTAATTGCACACACATTTCAGAGTATACATATACTTCACATATGAATGGTCATATGTAGCCATCAAAAACTTAAGTTCATTAATGATGTGGTAGATAAACATTTAATTATAAATTAGTTTTTAAAAAGAGAAATATAAGTCTCAAAGTTATTCATTTGTCCTAAGATAGTGGATTTAGAATGAGACATACTGTCCCCAAGAATTGACTTTCTTTCCAGTTCTTACAGAAAGCTTAGAGTAGCCCAAACTTCAGATGCCTAGTGTTATTTGTGTGGACAAAAAAGATGAACACTTGCTTTCAACAAATACCTTTTTAACAGTGTTTTGTGTCTTGATTTCACAGCACAAAGGGTCTCCCTTGGCCTAACACTTACGCTACCCACCGGGTGTGCTTCTGCTTCGGGATCTGGTGTGCAGCACAGCCATAGAAACAATTTTCTGGCACAGTGAAGGGAGTGGGTAAGACTGACTGAGAGGTGGGAAGAATGTCAGGAGACAAAGGGAGACCGAAATACTTTAAGCTAATATTTTTCTCTGAATAATTCGTATCATGAAACTATAGCCCAGGGCCAGACAATTAACATGAAACAGCTTTCATTATCATCAGTGTTATCAAAGGCTGCAGATTTACATCAAGAAATCTCTTCATGAAGGAGAAACACTGAGTTTAATTAAAAAAAAAAAAGTTACTGAAAAATAGTAATTCTCACAATAGCGAGTTTTTTTTCATATCTAATGAAGCACTTCTGAAAATGTGTGTTTCTAGAAATAATGGGATAATTGTATTTCTAATATTTTCAAAGTCCTCTTTTCTTCATTCTTCCCTCCAGAAAGACTGGGAAACTTGTAAAAACTAGGGAGAAAAATAGATTTCACTTGCATTTTTCTTTCCTTTTGTGTGAAGAAATTTCAGCCAGTGTAAAATAAATATAAGTAATTCTCATATTTTTTCTAACTTTCATTCTATACTTTTCCTGTAGAAATAGTACAAAAAGTGAGACAATGTATAAAACCAAACATTTAAAATCATATGTTCCAAAGTAAATGAAGCATGGAATTATCTAAATTGATCTCTTGAGTAACTGAAAGGTGAAACAGTTAAAATTAAATTGAAACTTCCAATTTTCCTCTACAATTCTTTATCTATGATTTTCTGATGAATTGCATTGTTTAGGATTTCACCATGCTAATACTGAGCTTATTTGCACTTAGTATAGAGTTGCACAAGGTCATGTTATGTTAGGTCATATATATGGCTTAGACAAAAACCAGTCACTAATCTCAAGAGATTGTAGTCTAAACAGAGCAAAACCAGAAGAGCAATGAGAGAGTTTCTATTCAGATGTGCTGTGTGACCTTAAGAAGGTCATTTGAACCTCTCCATAACTCAGTTCCTTACTTCCTTAGTAGGGAGAAACTACTTCCATTTTTCACTGAGATGTACAGAGGATAAGTATATTAGTTTTGATTTTTTTCAGAGACTAGAGTGATGAAAGCCTAGTAAGGATTTATCATGTAAACAGATAGGTCAGTAGCTGAACCACGGCTCTTTAAGTTTTCTACCCATTGACTACTTCATTTCTTGTTAATTTGTGTCTCGAACGTCTTTATTAAAGCTTCCTTTTCATATGAAGCTTGATTTAAAGTAGATCTTTTTCCAGGGAAAAAACATTTATCATTCTGAGGTGGAGAACAAAATGAAAACAATGTAAAAAACCACCGGATGCCTTCCACTTTAAGGCTAACATCTTTTACATTTGCATCTTTCAAAGGAGAGAGCGTAACAAGTATATTTGCCATGTCTTGCAGAGCTCTACACACAGTCATCCAGTTTCTCAAATAATATTCAAATTAGTTTCAAACCTTGCAATTACATTTTCCCCTGAAGTAAAGTAATGGCATTTTAATCTTAATTTTACTTTCCCATCTATGAAAGTAGCATTACTTCATGCTGTATCCTTCACATTAGACCTTGGGATGTGAGAAAATTCTCTAAGTCCAGAGTTATCATTGAAGAAAAGTACTTTGCTGCATCACACAGTTCAATTTAGATTAGGAGAATTAAAATAGGGTTTGGTAGAAATGAAGAGAGGAACCTAGTTTTAAAAGTTAACACACGAAATGGAAATTGTATGCAGCACAGGCAAACAATCCTGAAACATCTGTAAAGATGTCTTAAATGCAATTGCAGATTCCCACATACTCTTTTTGCACGTTGGTAATGTATAATCAGATCTTTAGCTTAACTCCTGTCTTGTAGCTGGACTTAACAGAAAATGGTACTGTCAGAAGTGCCAAATTTTCAGCAAGCCCTGTTGGTTTCAGTGGGAAGCGTTGAATGGACAACCTTTTGAAAAAAAGATTAGTGGGGCTTCAGTTCTGTGTATGGTTGACTTGAAACTCTGCCTGAGTTCAATAACTTCTCGTGGGATTTAGGAGTTAGGACAGAGATCTAGACCTTTACTTCAGTGTATATAGCATATAATATTATTTCTGATCTAGACCTCTATAAGCCCTCTTTGAAAACCTTGAACTATAGATTTGTTCAGCTTCTGAAGAAATGTGATGGATAAGTCACACTGAATTCTTCTATATTCAGTCATATCTCATGATCTGATGTGACCTCTGGAGTTATCATTTCATGACAGATAAAATCAGTGTCCTTCTCCAGTGACAAAATGTCAAGGGGGTACTATTTACCAATTTTTTTTTTTTTTAAATATTGGCCTCTTTCCTCATCATATACCTGACAATTTGTATAAAATATCTTTACAGAGAGAAAAAAAAATCAATAGCTAAAAATGTATCACAACATTGCAACAATAACAGTAATAACTGTAGCAGAACCAATGCCGGAAGACCTGCAAAGTTCTTTTGAAAGTCTACATATGCAGACCTCCCTACCTCAGATTTTTTCCAACATTTCTATTTTAACTGCATTTTGATGAAACTTTTTTACCCAATTTTGTAATACACAGAGAGGTAAATAACTATGTTAGTCTTTATTTAAAAAAAAATTACTGAATTGGGCTCTTACACTTCTCCCAGGAAAACTTGTCAAAATCAACAGCTGAGACAGACAGAAAATAATTCTCTTATGAAAGTAGAACAGAAGCAGCAAAGAGGAACAATAACATTGCATTGAGACAAGAGAACTGATCTAATCAGCTGTTTGAAGAATCCCATAAAAAAAAAGATGTATATATGAATGTTGAGAAGAATAATGGAGGATAGAGAGTTCATAGTGGTGAAAAATAGCTCTTCCAGCACATGTTTTTTCTGGAAGTTTTCAAGAACTATTACTTTGTCTCAACCAGTAGCACCAAAACTGGTCCAAGGCTTAAAAGACGCAAAGTAACTAATTTTGTCGCAACAGAAGTCACAATCATCGTACTGCAGTTTAAAGGTGAACTTTAATTTTTCCTGATTATTGTGCTTCCAACATTCCCAGACTTTTACGTGTGCCTATAATATACCAAATATATTTGCAAGAACTGTCAATTGGAAAGCTGCTTATAACCAGAGGCCAGAATGACGGTTCCTCTCAAGCAGTGTGCTAAATATATTTTCTTCTCGTGTGCTGACTTCATCCAGAAACAAACAAGAGTGACTATGAGAACAGATAGCAAATGGTGATGAGAGAGTGTATTGTTAGGAAGTAACTTAGAAAAGCACTGGTTTAGGAACTTATTCTATCCTTCTGTGTCATATCACCTTGGGTAGAGGAAGTCTTGACGTGTCTAAGTGAAAAAGTTGCATGGTAATGATCTATAAAATGGTGTAAAGTGAGGGGAGAAACTTCACTGGTGATTTGGAATTATTCAAGGTAACAAGACAAGGGCACATTGTGAAGAATTACAACAGGTTTTAAGGAATATTATGATTAGGTAATCAAATAAGGGATGCAATTCAGTTTTATGTAAAATAATGGATTTGATCAACATGCACTTGTGATGGCTGTTACCACTCAGGAGGGAGTTCTGAGGTTCTGTTCTGTAGTTCCCTGAAAGTATCAGCTTGGTAGCCATCTAACAACATCCAGAGTTAAGAATTGTAGGGAAAACAACAGAATATAAACCATGTTGTTATGCCACTGGAAATTTTTTTTTAAATCTCTCATACCCCATTAGTGTGCAGTTTTGATCCTCTCATTCTAATAAACGACATATTAAAACTGAAAAAGATTCAGGGAAAAGTGATAGGAATGATCAGAAGTAGGGAACAGCTTATGTGTGAGGCAGGAGTGACTTGGTGAGTCTGCTGCAGTCCATAGAGAGCTGATGTAGGGGGAATATGACACAGATCTTCAGAATGATGGGAGACATCGAGAGCATCATTAGAAAATGCTTATTACCTCTGTCAGTAGGAGAACAAGGGCATTGCACTGGGCAATACTCCCATGGAAATCCTTTCCAAAGGTTTCTGTGGAACCAAAATTGTTCATGGATTCTAAGGTTACTGAACAGGTTCTTGGAAGAGACATCACAGAATCATAGAATGGTAGGGGTTGGAAGAGACTTTCAGAGATCATCTAGTTCAAACCCCTTGCCAAAACAGGTTCACATAGAGCAGTTTGGATAAAAATTCGTTGAGGAGGGTTTTGAATATCTCCAGAGAAGGGCACTCCACAACCTCTCTGGGCAGCCCATTTCAGTGCTCTGTCACCCTCAAAGTAAAGAAATCTTTCCTCATGTTGAGATGGGCTTTCCTGTGTTCCAGTTTGTGCCTCTTGCCCTTTGTCTCGTCACTGGACACTACTGAAAAGAGTCTGGCCCAACCCTCTTGACACCTGCTCTTTAGATGTTTAAAAGCATTGATAAGATCCCAACTCAGTCTTCTCCAGGCTAAATGGACCCAGCTCTCAGTCTTTCCTCATAAGAGAGATGCTCCATTCCCTTGATCATATTCGCAACCCTGTGCTGGACTCTCTCCAGTAGTTTCCTGTCTTTCTTGAACTGGGGAACCCAGAACTGGACACAGTACTCCAGATGTGGCCTCACTAAGGCAGAGTAGAGGGGGGGGAATAACCTCCCTTGACCTGCTGGCCATGTTTTTTTTTAATGCCTTCCAGGATACCATTGCCCTTCTTGGTCACAGGGCATACAGCTGGCTCATGGCCAACTGATTGTCCACCAGGACTCCCATGTCTCTCTCTGCAGAGCAATCAATCAGATGAGGAGATCTAAATAACAATCCATATCATTCTCAGGAACCTTCCTGAGCATAATACAGGAAAGGTTGAATGTACTCGTGGGTGATATCATAAATGCTTGCTCTGTTTTTGCTTTTCCCTAAACTTGAGTTCATGGCCACGGCTGGGGATAGGATAATGATGGGCCATTTTTCTCATCCATTAGCATATTACAAATAGCTATTTGTAGATGACCAGGATTTAATGTAATGCTGTAAATCTTGTTTCTGCAGGCACTGTTTCTAATCGCAGTTGCACAAAATGGAAGTGATATGTGTGTCCAGGTTTTCTTTATTCTCTGAGACTATTAGTGTGTTTATTTATATTTCACAGGCAGATAACTTTTTTGAAGAAGTTCCATTTAAATAGAAATAGAAAAAGAAATGAATTATTTAAAGTGCCCCTCAAGCACCTGGAAAGTGGAAATGAATTTTTGAATTTGAATACCAAAATCCACAGATGTTTCCAAAACGTGCACTGAAAGAATTTTGGACCTGTAAACTATCACTTCAGACCAAATGACAATCTTGTAAATATTTGTGCAAAGTGCTTTTACTTTCTGCCCTTCTGATTTTAACTCGGTTCTGGTTATTTCTGATACATAAATAAATTAATGTATTTGTACATCATGTATTATTGCATATAAACATATTATTACTACTTATAGTGCAAGTAAACAAAGATGAAGTGAGACCCTGCAGCTGCAAAATATTTAATTCATGAAGGTCATTGAATTATTTTAAACAAGAGGTATGTTCTATTAAAGAATGTGAAATGCCTTCTATCAGTAAACTGCATGAAGTCCTACATTCAACATCTGTGGTGTTACTTTTGGGGCATAAAAATACAAAGAAAGACATAAAGTCAGATACTTGAAGTATACTCCTTTAATTTCTTGTTGCCTGGAACATCTGTCCTCTACCACAAGCTGAGTTATATACCCTCTGTTTCCATAGCACATCATTTAAATATGAGTCAGAAAAAAAGAACACTACTTGGAAACTTTAAACATAACTTTGCCATATGCTGTCCGATTAGAGCATCTTTGTTGTTGTTTTCAGCTCAGAGAATTCACTGAGCAGGAGTTTATTGGCAAGCTACCAGATCACTAACAATTTCATTTGTTTAGCAATATTTATAATCTTAATTATTTACATGCACTACACTTCAACTGCCAGAGGTATTTAGACTTCTAAATGGGACCCAGAAGGATCATTCTGATAAAACTCAGATGATTAGCTGAACAAAGGCCCTTTTTGCCTTAATTGGTTGCAGGCACAGAGTGTGATAAAGTCCCTTTAAAGGCTTGTCACTGAATTGGGTAAAATGATGTAGTAATATTACATAAATCAGCTGAGAAAAAAAAACACCCTATACAAGAGTTTTCTTTTTTGATCTCTTCTTTAAATAGAGTATCTTTGTAACATACTCTTGCATGGGAGCAAACTGCTTAGGAAACTGGGCACATCACATAGTGAACCTAGAAGGTGTTGGCTCCACACCTGTGTGGTGTCTTGGTTTCACTTCACATCTATTTAATTATTTGCTTTATATAAAATCTCTGGTGAGATTAGCACTGCACATGTCTGAGAATAAGCCTTCTTTGGTGGTTTGCCAAAGCAGCTATGAGTGCTTAATGTGCTCTAGCTGACAAATCTAAGTGGTATACAAACATGTCCTATGTCTTCATGTCCATGGCCAGAGTAACCGTTCACCAATAGAACTGAATGAAATATTTGGGCCAAATATTTATTTTCCTATGAAAGGTGCAGATTCAGCTACAGTGACTGAAGTGTTTTCCAAATGTGTTAGTTTCATCAGTATCTTTCATCTCCTTCAAAATTATGAAAGCTGTCACAACTTTACTCTGCAAAGGGATGGGAATATGGCTTTAGCAACACCCTCCTAGACAAACCAGCAAGCTGAGTCATGCCAGTATGATCTCCCCTTATGATTGTAGTCTTCAGATAGCTGGTTAGGTTTATGGCTGGTTTGACATGAATGTTTTTTCTTCCTTATGTTACAATAATTTCATTGTTACCTCATGATTCTTCCATCTTCATTGTATCCGTTTCTGATTTTATCCTTGGGTGGCAAGATCTTTCAAGTAAATAGACATGGAAAAAATTAAATGGTGCCTAACAAAAAGGGGCACACAATGCCTTTGTACCATTGCTGTAGTACAGACAAAACATTATTAACAGAAAGAAGTGATTGAAGTGTTAATGCAAGTGAATAAAATAGCTTTCACATGGAGTGTAGAATAACCAGCTGCTGTTGACTAATGTGAGTGTGGTAAATAAAGACACTTAAAGAATTGAAGGATATGATCAAGTTTTCTTTATGAGTGCTAATTTCTGCCTAAAGTTGAGGTGCTTATGGATAAAGTCCTCATGGAAGTATGGAAAAATCCCATACAGCCAGTGCAGAGACTATGTGCAGTTGCAGGTCTCCAGAAGGAGAATGTGTCTGTCCAAGTGAGTGGGACAGAAACCTCTCCTGCAGTCCTGCAGGGGTACCCACCACCTCCCCAGAAGTCATATGGAAGCCTTCCAGTAGGGGCAAGGATTTACCTCCATGTGTATATGGAAAAGTAGCGCTGAATACCACTGACCTTCGTAGCTTGTCTGCTGCTTGATGCAAAAACTTGTTGTCTGTGTGCTGGTGAGTGCTAATGGCAGCGAGTTAATCTGGTATGGTGCATATGCTACAGAAATGGTCATCATAGAGGCAAATTCACTCTTACTATGAGAAGGAATTTGAGAAAAACCCTCACGTTTTCAGATTAAATCATGAATTGAACCATCTCCCAGCAGAGAGTGTCTTAAAAGAAACAATGTCATGTGAAAAAATACTTTAAACTTGTCTCTTAAAATGAGAGAAATAACTTTTCATTTTCAGTCTCAGATTTGTTACATACTGTTCTAAATATAGTAGAAGGTCCAAGAGAAAATAATATAATCAGTGAGATTTTATTCAAGATTATTTTTTTAACATGCATTCATGATAATTATACTTATCTGATATAATATGCTATGAAGTGCGAAAGGTGTACGGAATGATATTTGTGAGATTTATACAGCAAAGCTGATCATCACAATATTCCTAATGTTTTCATGCAACCAGGACACATTTCCTTTTTTCTTTTCAGCTTGCATAATTCAAACTTTTTTTTTTTCTTTTAATGCAATTTTCTTGCCAAGACTGATAGACTGTAGTCTTTTCAAATTCAATATCAAAATCCTCTGTTGGATTTATTTCCCATTTGCTCTTGTTCATTAAGGATATGGTTGATCTTGTTGAAGATCGAAAGAAATGCCATTTCAGCCACAGCCTCATGAATAATGCTCTGGGTTTACTCAACAGTAATTCAGTTAGCTCTTTGAAAAGCAGAGATTAATAATCATGAGAACCTGGAACGTTTTCTGTGAACTAATTGGTGCTTTAACACTGCATAATGCAATAATAGAAATGAATGGAAAGAAAGGAGAAATAGCTCAATAGCCTTGCTAATGTCTTCGGAAACAATGTTTTCCTTTCATCTTTAGCCTGAAATCCAGCTGAACGTTGTAAACCAGCTCTACAACATAATGATGCTGTAATGATGTAGTGTTCCTTATTTAACAACTAGACAAAATTTCAGGGTTCTTTGAATAAATAACAGTGCTGTTGTACTTTGTAAGTGATAAATCTTGAGATGCCCATTAGAACTCAAGCCTGGCCCATCATCATTTGCAGCTGACAGATGTTTCAGTGATGTGAACAACAGGAAGAAACACATCCTCAGATGTTTCATCATAATCTCTTGCAGGTTTGGGAGTGCATCAGGAGATGGTTGCTTTTTGGTAGCGTATCAGGGCTTCTCAGTGCATTCCCAGTCCCTGCACATCTCAGCTACCATGGGGACAGCACAGGGAGAGGATAAGGTGCTCAGCTCCCAAGACATTTAGGCCTCTGTGAGGTTGTAAGAACTCAGTGTCGTCATTTGTGTTGTACCTGTCACACAGAAAAGCACTGGTGTTGTTCGTTTGTGCTTTTGCCATTCTGCTACAGGGCTGCCCCTTGATTTATGTGGACAACTACCTGTCATTTTAGACGCCCAAACCCACACAAGTGTCACAAACACCTCATCTGTCCAGGATACTCTATGTATCCTGTAGTTTCAATTGGTAAAGTTCATTAGATGCTAGTACATATATTGTTCAGCTGTGCAAAAGCACCGAGGTCTTGATGGTTAAGTTACCTGGCATCTGTTTCAGATTTAAGCTCCATGGGAATGATGACATAAATATTCTACACCCAGTCCTGCATGTTCTTTTTGTTTGTGCTTCCTGCTCTAATGCTTGTGCTATAAATATACGGAAGTCAGGATATCAGTGAGTTACATAGTTATAATAAAGGATTTATTCCTTCCCAACAGACATTTCATTTTATCATCTGGAGGCCTGGATTCAGGACTTCTCACCCTGGTTAAATTTTAAAACTCAGGTCTCCCATTTCCATGAGAGTGTTCAAGCTACCAGGACACAGGATGTTTTGAAATAAGACCTTCAGTTTTGTCTGTTGAAGCTATGTAGTTTTAAACAGATATTTAAATAGGTACAAAAATTTAAAAAAATAAGCATTTTTCTCCTCCCATGGAAGATGTCTGCCAGGCTCATGCTTGGAATGTTCCTGTATGAGACCTGGAGGGAAACCAAGGAGGTATTGTGTAGTCTTGGTTTTCTTCTCTTGCATGACCCTTGTGCCTCAGAAAAGCTACAGAGGAAGTAAACATAGTAGATGCTCCCCAGACTCGCCTTTGGCACCTAAAGCCAGGAGATTACTCACAGTTGTGAAAACTGAGAGCAAATAGACATTTCCTTGTTAGAAAGATCCTTTTGATGCTGATAATAATTGAACTGAAGACTCTTTCCTGAGGATCATAACCATGCTCTGTGAAGAGGTAATGGGGAAGTAACATGCTTGCCGACAATGATGAAGATAAAGTAAAAAAGCAACATTTATGGGTATAAATGGTGCTTTGGGTGGGCTAGAAATTCCGGCTTCTTTTTGCTGAGGTTCATTAGATGAGTTAGTATAGTAAACTATTTTCTGAGAGAAATCCAAGTTCTCAAAATGCTGATTTTCAATCTTGTGTTTATAAAAATATTCCATGTTTGCAAACTCAAAGTTTTAGCAATAATTCAGAGGGTTTTTCTACCCAAAGATATCTCCATTTAAGTTTCAACGTGATCAGAAAAAAGAAAAATCAGGGAATAATAGAATGGTTTGGGTTGGAAGAGACGTTCAAGGTCATTGAGTTCCAACACCCCTTCCGCACATTGTCAGCTTATGTTGAGCTTCTAATCAACAAACACCCCAAGTGCTTTTCCTCAGAGCTGCTCTCAATCCATTCCCCACTCACCCTGTATTTGGCTTGGGATTGCCCTGACCCAGGTGCAGGACCTTGCACTTGGCCTTGTTGAATTTCAAGATGTTCGCATGGGCCCAACTCTCAGGTCTGTCTACTTCCCTCTGGATGGCATCCCTTCCCTCCAGCACTCACCGCACCATACAGTTTGGTGTCATGGGCAAATTTACTGAGGATACACTTAATCCCACTGTCCATGTCGCTGACAAAGATCTGGAACAGTGACGGTCGCAGTACTGAGCTCTGAGGAACACCACTTGTTACTGGTCTCCACTTGGTCACTGAGCCATTGACCACAACTCTTTGACTGTGGCCATCCAGCCATTTCCTTATCCACCGAGTGGTCCATCCATCAAATCCATGTCACTCCAATTTAGAGACAAGGATGTCATGAGGGACAGTGTCAAATGTGTTGCACAAGTCCAGGTAGATGATGTCAGTTGCTCTTCCCTTATCCACGAGTGCTATAACCCTGCTGTAGAAGGCCACCAAATTTGTCAGGCATGATTTGCCCTTAGTGAAGCCACATTGGCTGTCACCAATCACCTCCTTATTTTCCATGTGCCTTAGCATAGTTTTCAGGAGGATCTGCTCCGTGACCTTGCTGGGCACAGAGGTGAGACTGACTGGCCTGTGGTTCCCAGTGTCCTCTTTATTTTCCGTTTTAAAAATGGGAGCAATGATTACCCTTTTCCAGTCAGTGGGAACTTCACCAGCCTGCCATGAATTCTCAAATATGATGGATAGTGGTTTAGCAACTTCATCCGTCAGTTCCCTCAGGATGAGTGGATGCAATTCATTAGGTCCCATGCACTTGTGCAGGTTCAGGATCCTTAGGTGGTCTCATACCTGGTCTTCTCTTTCAGTGGGTGATTATTCATTTTTGCACTCCTTGTCTTTACCTTCTGCTGTTTGGGAGGTATGGCTTGAGTACGTGCCAGGGGAAAAAATAAATCGTTGATTTCCTCAGTCTGATATTTTGATTGAAATGGAAATCTTATTACAAAAATTCATTTTGATCCCAAACCAGTCTCTTTTAAAATATTCCAAAGAAAATAGTGTGAAATATATAGATACTTAATATTTCTTCTACATGACCTAATCTTTAGACTACAGAAGCATATTCCACTCCTTTCTGTTGACTAAGTCAAATATGAATGACTTAATATTAATTTTAATGGTGATCCAAGTGGGTTGCAAGTATATTAATATTGTCTTTGCCCTTGAGTACATGACCCATGTGGCAATTTGTTGAAGGAAATATAAACCTGGGGATTTTTTATGTTTTTTTTATTTGCTTGCTCATCTTTCTAATAAAACTAAGCAAACATATTATCAATCTGATATGCTACATTTTCGGAGAGCTTATTAAAAGTGGCATAGGGCGATGATCATAACTGTGACAGTCAAAGTCACAATTAAAATTGAATCAATAAATCAATGCATTCAAATGATCAAACAACCAATTAATACAGCAGGCAATCAAGTCAAATTACTTTGTGTTAGTCTTGCATTAGAAAATTTGAAAGACAAGTCACATAACACTCATTTTATCAAGTTAAATTACTTTGTGTTAGTCTTGCATTAGAAAATTTGAAAGACAAGTCACATAACACTCATTTTAACCATCAACCAGTGCAATTAGTTGACCTAGTCAGAGCCGAAAGAAGTAGTTAATTTTATGTTTATAAGCTTGCTTTGAGGGCAGAAATAGAATAGTGTCTTTGTTCATCTTAGGAAAGAACAGCCACTGGTATGCTTCACTTTATTGCCTCAACTTCACAATTCCTTGTATCTAGCTACAGGCACAAGTTCTTCTTTCCCCCTATTCTCCATGTAATGCAGTTTCATCATTAGAAGTTAGGAATTTGGAGAGCATGCAATGTAATTCAAATTAGTAACAGATTGATATGGCACTTTTCATCTTGTGTTCCTTTAGGTTACTTGGTAGGGAAGAGCATGTAATTTAAGACATTAGTGCTGCTGCAGGGGAAATGACATCAGTTCTAGAGAAGATCCTTGTTTTTCCAAGATAACATGATGCAGCTTTGTTTGTGGTACTGATAACCTTAGAGTCAAACAAACAGCTGTATCCAGGCATTTAGGACAGGCAATGTGGTCCAATATTTACAGAATGGGCAGTCTTTCGGCCCTAAGTAATTATGGAAGTGTCCTTAAATCAATTTGCATTGTGTATGATCTGAAAGCTCTTTTAGCTGGAGATAAAGATATTTTTTTCCAAGAGCACCAACACAAGCTGTAATTGAAATGCATGCCTTGAAGTTTGATTATGGTCTTTTATCTTACGTATTTATTTCAGTAATTAACCACATTCTTAAAAAAAACCAAAACCAAACAAACAAAATTCTAACCAATACATATACTCCATTACTCTTTCTTCTATAAAAATATTTTTCCTACCCTAAATAAAGGAATTAATATGAAAATGCTAGAATGTTTTAATGATTTTTAATCTAGGAAAGAGATCAGAAGCTGGTATTACATTTTGTCACAGTAAATTACATTCATAATTAAAACCTCAAGTTTTCCCCCAAATCAGCTCACAACTAGTTTCTGTCCATCATATAAGTTACATATATTTTCTGACCCACTTACATACAAATACGTAAAATTACTTCATTTATTGAGGAATTAATCCTTATTTCCCATTTCTGAAAGTCACGAGTAAAGGGAGGTTACTTTTTAAAATAAGCATGAAGAAATCTGGTTTCTTCATATTTAATCTGAAGCTCTTTTAGGATGTGCTTAGCTGCAGAAAATTATATTTCTTGTATCTTGACAGATACTGGAAAGAATATGTATTTACATAAAACCCAAGGAATTCAAGTGTACTAATATTGAATATAAGACCCACAGACCCCAAACAAACTGATGGAGAGAAAGTCCGATTAGAAAACATGGTCCTGGAGGAGATGGAGCAACTTATTTAGCAGGCAGAAATGATGTTGATAATTTTTATAGTTTCCATGTACTCTGGGATTTTTCAAGTTTATTATTTGATAACTGTCATGATTTAGGCCCAGCCAGCAACAAAAGACCACTTGTCTGCTTGCTCACTTTTACCCTCGGTGGGATAGGAAGGAGAAGATATAAGTAAAGGTTCATGGATCGAGACAAGGACAGGGAGGGATCACACACCAATTATGCTCATGGGCAAAACAGACTCGACTTGGGGAAGATAAAAATCAATGTAATCAGTTAGCGATCAGATCTGAGTAGAACAATGAGAGATAAAACAAAACAGATCTTAAAAAACCTTCTCCCCACTCTTCCCTTCTTTCTGGGCTCAGCTCTGGTCCCAATTTCTCTAACTTCTCCACAGCGGCACAGGAGGACAGGGAATGGAGGTTGTGATCAGGCCATCACATGTCATCTCTGCTTCTTATTCCTCCTCAGGGGGAGGGCTCCTCACACTCTTCCCCTGCTCCAGTGTGGGTTCCTTCCCATAGGAGACAGTCCTCCATGAACCTCCCTGTCATGAGTCCTTCCCATGGGCTGCGGTTTTTTCTCTAACGACTCCATCATGGATCCCTTCTGTGGGTGTGTGTTCCTTCAGGGGCAGACTGCTCCAGTGCTGGCTGACCACAGTAATGGGCTTCTTCGGAATCAGCCACCTGCTCTGGTGTGGGGTCCTCCCTGGGCTGCAGGGGGGTCTCTGCTCCTTCATGACCCTTCATGACTGCAGGGCACAGCCGGCCTCACCATGGGCTGCAGGGGAACCTCTACTTTGGTCCACCTTCTCCCCAACTTTCTGCACTGACCTGTGTGTCTGACTGGTTGTCTCTCTCGCATCCCACTCCTCTTGCTCATGATTCTTTCCACTCCATTTCCACTTCTTCTACTACTTCTCTTTTTGTGTTTTCCCCTCTTAAATATGTTAATTCGCAGAAGCTTGGCTTGGCCATAGCCAGAGGTGGGTCTGACTTTTGAGCTGGGGGAGGTTTTTGTGAAGCTTCTCACAAGAAGCCATCCCTGTGGCCCTTCACTCACTACCAAAAGCCTCCATCAGAGAAAACCAACACAGCAATGACACTGGCATTTGGGCAATGTGCTTTCTTTTCCCATGTTGAGTTCTGGAGAAAAGATACCAATGTAGCATATATATGTGCAGCTCTTGGAGTATTATTTTTGCCACAAATGCTCTCGGGGAAGGCTTTAGAGAGAACGTCAAGCATGTTTGTGAAAAAGCAGGTGTTATCTTTGATTTTTGCATCCTTTCAATACTTAAAGGAGGCTTATAAGAAAGATGGGAACAGGATTTTTAGTAGGGCTTGTAGTGATAGGGCAAGGCGTAACGGTGTTAAACTAGAAGAGAGTAGATTTAGACTAAATATAAAGAAGAGTTTTTATACAGTGGGGGTGGTGAAACACTGCAGTAGGTTGCCCAGAGAGGTGGCAGATTCCATCTCCCTGGAAACATTCAAGGTCAGGTTGGACAGGGCTCTGAGAAACCTGATCTAGTTGAAGATGTCCTGCTCATTGCAGGGGTGATGAACTAGATGACCTTTAAACGTTCCAGCCCAAACTATTATATGGTTCTATGATCTTACGAATGATTCCTAGCACTGAGCTCAAAATTGAGAAGATTTGCATGGCCCAAGCAAGCACAGGAAGACACAAAGTATGTTCAGTAGCAGTGTTCCCTAAGCAGCCTGAAAGTCAATTCCAATTTTGCTTTACTTTCTTGACATGGGGGTAATCTTGGATTTCAGGCTCAAGGAATTTCTGTTCCCCATGACAATGAATCGCTTTAGTCCACAGGTCAATGTAGCTTGCCCCTGCATTTACACATGAAATGGTTGAATTTGTTGGTTTTTTTCATCCCCCTCACAGACAGTGGTTCTGCAAATAAGTAGGGGTTTTTTTGTTTACTTTCTAACATAATCCCTAGTGGACCAGAGTTACAGAACTCCTTTTCAGGAAATATTTACCTAATCGTCCGGATGCAGGAATTGTAGAATCTGTCCTACTAATTTTAGCCAAACAGTATGATTAGAAAAAAGTTGCCTCTGCTATACAAATGGCTTGGTGCAAGAAATCATCATTTCTCCACAGGATTATTAGTCACTTTCAAACATTTAATCACATATCTTTGTATAATAATGGTAATCTATGCTCTCAACTCAACAGATCTCAATATTTTAACAGGGAGAAAGAATGCATGGTTCTATTCACAGCTGAATGCTAGGTCTATAAATTGTTTAAGTCTGAACTGTTGTGAGCATTATAGTAACAAAACACTAAATCCTATTTGGACATTGCAGCAATTTAGATTAGAATTCTTCTGATAATATTTCACACATTCCATAGCCATCTATATGCTAATGTTTCCAACAAATTATCAGATGTTATTCTACACAACCTTTTTTTCCATAAATGACCTGTCATATTCATAATGGCATCTGCATTTGGTGACAGTGTTTATTTTATCTAGCAAAAACTGCAGGTCCATAAAGAAACTAATTATATTGTTTCACGGTTGATAATATGGTTTCTAGTTTTATAACTAGCAATATGCAAACTGATTCAGTACAAAATATTATCCCTAAACTCGAGGGATTTTCAGAGAGCTGGACCATTTTTTTAATGACAGAGAAGATTTCTTCGTTGTTACTCTAAGATGTCACTTTTTGATCTCTTCTGACCATCTCTGAATAACGTTTGTTCTCACATGTTACAATTTTTGCCCAGTATTTGTATGTCACACCACATTCACTTTCTAAGCTTATATTGCAAAACCAGAACACAGCTAGAACTACAGACCCTCTCTTCTCCTCATATCCAGAACAAAGACAAATATTTCATGGCTCTCAAAATGCATCTGGAAAGCAGCAAGGTGGTCTGGAAAGGAGCAAGATGCAATCCTACAGTCATAGGGTGAGCATGAGCTGTCAGGTCCTTCTGACCCTTCTGTGTCACTCTCAGATTCAGGCTAAATGCAACAGCCCAAGGCCAAGTAGCCCCTTCCTCAAAGGTGCAATGATACTGTTCAAGATGTGCCTTTTGCACTGCAGCTTCTCCATTTATCAGAAAAGTTAATATGATATGCATAACTTGGTACCTTCATCTCTTTCATTCTGGGTATTGTCAGAGTCTGATTACAGTCAGAAAAAATAATCTTCAGAAGAAATTAAAATTCTGAAGGTTCATAAGATGTAAACATTCTTATCTGTGTGTATTTCTCCTTAATCCTTCCCTGGTAAATTTTGACAGATTGCTTTAAACCAGCTAAGTTTTGTCTGGTAGGAAGAGATGGAGTGCTTGGAGCATGCTTCTTTCTTCCAAGGATTTCCACCAATTCTTGATGAAATTTCAACATCTTTACCCTTAGTAAACTTTACTATTGAGCTCCAAAGCCTCCTTGGTAGAATAATCTTTATCAGCTGTATCTTGGAATATTCCCTTGTTAGCAACTCTTCTCCATCTGTCTTTAAGACAATGAAATGTCTGTCTCAATTCTCTTTTTTTACTATTGCTTCATTTCCTATTGGCTTCTTTGTTATAGCACTCTTTAGGTATAAGATCATTCAAAATACAATGATAGACCTGGCTTGATTTTCGTCTGTTAAGGATTGAAGTTTGCTTATTCAGGAGAAAGAATAAAAATAAGAATGAGGGTAGGTCAATTTACAGTTAACTAGTAGTCCTTACTTAGCCTATTCTGCGTCAGCCTTATGCTACAGGGTAAGATAATATTGTTTGGTAAATCAACACACGAAACGTATTTGTAAACATGACACACTTATTTCCTACATGCTTCCCAGCAATGCAGTGCGTGAATAATTCTCTTGCAGTTCCCAGGTCCACCAGAATTCATAGTTTCGTAGCAGTCCTGAGCACGTTAACAACTGATTCTACAGGCGCAGATTTTCTGAATATTCCTCTTCCTGACAGTTTGCACAACTCTAAGCCTTTGTCATTTTATTGTTACATCCTCTGTTCTCTGCTGAGATACCAAGATCCAGGATCACTTTTATAGGAGTGGCTGATTATGACCTTAGTTGCTTGAATTTTGGGATAGCACATTAAAAAATACTGCTTGGTAGGGATTTCTCACTTTCCAACACCGTTCTCTTTCTTGCAAATAAAAAATGCATAAATTTTTAATTCTCTGGGGCATCAGTAGCATATAAAATACCAAGCATTATGTCACCTACTTAGGGCTTCCAGCTGTTACAATGATGCAAACGCAAACATTGAGCTGCACAAAACTGAATGGCTTTTTTTTTTTTTTTAATCAAAGTAGATACCAAGTTTGCAATCACTGGTAATTATCACTATGTTTCCCAGCAAAGGAATATGTAATAACTAGATTATGCCAAGTCTATTCCATGGGAAGTTTGTAAGCCTGTTTGTAAATCTGGCATCACCTTACTGATTTTGGGATTTGTCCTTGTGCTAAATTCTACTCTGATTGTCAGATTTGTGCAGTCACAGCCTCTTTGATGATTACCTCATAGTTCACAGGATGGCAAGGCACTTCCTTTGTTACTACTATGTTATGAAACTGATGGTTGAAACTTGTGGCTCCACATAACTGACGCATAAACCAACTCATAGATCTATTCTGACTCTTTAGCTAGGTCTGAGACTTTAGCAGCTTGTGAATATGCACAATGCATATTCTAGAGCCTCGGAACAAAGAATATTAATAAAATGAGCCTTATTACAATATTTCACAGAGGTATTCTCCTTCCTTTCTTAAGACAAATACATCCTAAATTTTTCAATCATGTTGTGTTTCAGAGGCTTACCCTGATCTTTGTCATGGAAGCTAACTTCTATTGTATCTTGGGGGGTAGCTTGACCAAAGAATCTCTCGCCTTGCACTATTTAATTTTGTTTTCTTTTCTACTCCTCCCTGAAAGGAACTGTCAGAGCCATTTGCAGGGAAAAAAATCAGTCTTCCTTTATTTCCCTTCAATAAACCAACACAGTAGATAAACCCAGCAGAATTAAAGAAACTTAATAGGTGTCTGTGGGTACAAAATAATTTTTTTGAAAAATCTGTTCTAAGTTTAAATATAAAGAAGTTTTATGTATCATAATCCATATATTTAATAATTATTTTTCCTGATTATTTTGAAGACTAAATGATAAAGTTGAGAAAAATACCAAACACAAGAGAAGAAGAATAAAGCTTTGTTATAGTATTTTTCAGGAAACAAGTCAACTAACAGTGCAAAGGTGACCACAACTATGTCAGCTGAAATCAGATGCAAAGATTTAAGGTCATACTTAAAAATGTGGTCACACGCAAAATGATTGTTTCATGGATTTTTTAAATGAGGAGAGAAAAGGACCAGTGTGATGGAAAGATAAAACACTGTGAAACAAACTGAGTGTGAAGTAAAGGAACCAACAGATAAAAGTCAGAGGGGAAAAGAAAACCCCAAACCTACAACCAACAAATCCCCCAAAATGGAAAGACAATTTCAGATAAAGAGTTAACAAGAGACAAAAAGACAGTAGTGTAACATACTTGGAACTTAATATAACTATTATGGGACATACAGAATGATGGAAACTTTTTTTTTTTTTTTTTTTCCTTTCATTTGAATGGTGCAGGTAATTAATTTTCCCTTTCTGAGGCAGGAGTTTGAATGTTCTACCTCTAATTCCTGTCTTCCTTTTCCTAATAATGATTATAGTTTTCTCTATTAGTCTTCCAATTCACACTAACATCAACATTTCCTTATTTTAATACCTCAAAGGCACTATTTTTTCATTATATTGAAAATTTCCATCAGACCGCCCAACATCCCACCTTCTACAGCAGCCAATTGAAATTGAAATGGAGGGAAAACAAAAGTGCAGGAACAGCCTCTGCTTGCTGTCTTCTGGTCTCCAATCCTGGATTCCTGCCTAGTCTAGTCTAGTCTAACCTTATTCAGGCCCGTACATTAATTATCTGTTATTTTAACTGGACTTCATGCAAAAGTGGATTTGCTTCTCCATCCATAACTTTATTATATCTGATGTTCCTCTTGGTTCACATTTTATGTTCACTTTCATAATTAAATTCCAAGGTGATTGGTTCTTTTGTGATATCTGCTTCTCTTACAGTGATTTACTCTTCTACCTAATATCCACTTCTCCATTTCTTAACACTAACTAGTTTCATTCTATCTCCATATGCTCTGGCATGGATCAAATGTTAATATCTTTCAGTTAATAACATCACATTAAAGCCATTCCTTAGTTTAAGATGTAGCGCAAAACAGGTCTCTCAGAAATCCCTATATGCCAACATCCAAGCTCACTTCCTTCAAACTTGCAACCCAGTGCTGGCAAGCAGGAAGGGACAGTCAGTTTTTTTCAGCGAAGGAATCCCACAGGGATTTCCCCAGGGGAGCTGTGTAACAGCCTGTCCTTAAATACCCTTCAGAAAAGGTGTTGAAGAACTTTGCTGGTGATGCAAAATTACCCAGAATATGTTTCCATCAGTAGAAATAGGAAGGTGAGGAACAGATTTTCTCTCTTCTGCTGTAGTATGTGGAGAACAGTTTCGGGATGAATAGCCTATTTACATAGCCATAGCTGATAAGAAGCTGAAGGAGACACTGTGGCAGCTTGGTTCAGGATTTTTACTTGAATGAATAGAAGTTGCACTGATGCAATGGAGAACAGAATTTTGAATTCCAAATTGTCTTGTTAAACTTATGATTTCTGTTTGTATTTAATTAAGTTGAATTAAAGTTTATGATTATTGTTCTGCTTGTATGTCTCTAGTATTAGTCTCAATTTAGTCTCAAATTCTTCGTTGCACATTATGCATATGTAATGATTCTAGTGTTATTGGCATCTACATGTTAATTGTATGAAAACACTGAAGAATACATTGTTTTAAGCTGTTCTTAATTTATGATTCTTCAGATTTTCTAGTATCCTTGCATATATTTACTAGGCTTTAAAATACCATGTCAGAATGTATAATCTGTCCTGGAATGTGGTTTAGTAGGGCAGTTATTCAAATATACAGAATGAGTGGATAGTTAAGGCTGGGTAAATAACAGCTCAGAAAAGGTGAAGCTACTTTCTATCAAAATATTAAATGTGCACACACAGTATTCCAGTATGTGCTGTTATGTCATGGTACCAGCAAGTTCATATCTACTCCAATAAATTACCAGTCTTGAAATACAATGTTGACCTGTAATAGAATGCAGATGTCCTGCAGGATAAAATAGATCTCAGAAATTAGCTTTAACTTGGGTTTTTATTCTTTGAACTGTACATGGAGCAGAATTCCAATCATCCAGTTGTTACACTAAGGATTATTTTAGCCCACCATTAGCTGTTACTGCAAAAGTATTTTGTAAACTTTTCTAATGCTTTAAGCAAGTGGATATTTAGAATGTCGCATAATCATAAAGAGACTCATTTTGCACTCTTACACAAGCAAAACTCCCATTAAAGTCAATTGGCATTTTGCCCAAATTGGTTTGTGAGATCAGACACACAGCTACCAACAGACTGTGAAGACTGTCAGGATAAATGCCATTCCCATTACAGAGCAACTGACTTTGTGTAAATTCCACTTACATTGTTAAAGATAAAGATAGAAATTTAATCTACAAATTAAAGATAACTTCAGTCTGATCAATTCACATTACCCTCGTGAAAGGCCCATTTCAGAAAAGCAGCATATTTAAAAATAAGTAACTATTTACCTCCATTCCTATTCAAAATATGTACAGCCTGTGCTGAACTGAGGCCAAAGAATGCTTTGAGATCCCCAGGGATGCTACAGAAAGCAGATATTTACACACATCCCCAAAATGAGTGCTCAGGTTCTGTTTCTCCCTATCCTCTGGCTTGAGGGAAAAATATTTTACAGTTCCTCTCTCAGTACCAGAACTTGTGGATTTTCTTTGGCTGAGCTTTTAATGGTTGGGTTTATTCCTGAAAGAGAGGACTCAGTAGTTAAAAGGTCAGCCAGACCTTGTATATATACAGCATATATATATTTCTCTCGTTCCTTGAGGTAAGTAGACTAGGCATATTGGGTCTGGCTGAGATGGAGTTGATTTTCCCCATAGCAGCCCTCTTAGTGCTGTGCTTTGTATTAGTAGCTAGAAAGGTGTTGATAACACACCAGCGTTTTGGCTACTGCTGAGAATTGTTTGCACAGCATCAAAGCTGTCTCACCAACATTGCCCCCTCACCAGTAGGCTGAGGGTTGGGCAAAATCTTGGGAGGGGACATAGCGAGGACAGCTGACCTAAACTGACCAAAAGGATATTCCATACCATATGACATCTTCTCAGCAATAAAAGCTAGGAGAAAGGAGGAGGGCAGAAGGGCATTTGTTATTTATGACTCCAGAGAAACTGCTATGTATACTCAAGCCTGCTTCCCAGGAACTGGCTGGACAAAGCCTGCTGATGGCAAGTAGGGAAGAAATCTTTTGTTTTCCCTTGCTTTTGCACACGACTTTTGTTTTTGTTTTATTAAACTGCCTTTATCTTGACCCGTAAGTTTTCCCGTCCTATTTTCTCCCCCACTTCCTGCCATCATCCAGCTGAGGAAGGGAGTGATAAAGCAGCTTTGTGAGTGTGTGGTGTCCAGCCAAGGTACCAATCCACCACACTAGGCTACGATTTTCTTCTTAGACATAATCAAAAAAATTCTGCTGAAAAAGTTATTTATTCTGTAGCAATCAACTGTCAACCCAAAGTCTTACAATACATTTGTAATTTTGTAACATCACTCTGATAAAAAATAGTATCTATTTTATAAATAAAATAAACAACATCTCACCTATATGGTTATTCTCTTCTACGCCAGCCAGAGTCAGGAAAGAGAAAACAATGAGAATTTGGCTGAAAAATCTCAAATAAATAAGAAGACCTTTGAAATTCTGCCACCAGGCTTCAGAAACCTTTCAAGCATCACATTAATGTTGATTGTTGCGATAAGTAAATAAAGAAAAGATATTCTTGTAACACTGATTTCTTGCTGAAAACTTGACTGAAGTACCAGATCCATTCAGGGAAAATGCACAGTACAGAAATTATGACTAGCTAGGTTATAAAAGAAATCATAATATTCAAAGTCAACAGAATTGGCTACTGTAGATGCCAGTAATTAAATTTCTTTTATCTGGTGGAAGAAGAGCTGCTATAATGAACTCAACATCACCTCAAGACTTTAAAACTTTTAGCACTTTTACAGTCATGCATGAAAGCTGAAATCATAGATCTCAGGTATTTTATGATAGAAGAGAACACTGTGCATACATGATTGGACATCAGAGCAGTCCTATTTGTACAGCAGCTCCCCAAAAGAAAACATACCTAAAAGGAAATGTACTTGATGTATTAACAATTGGAATTAAATCACAGCAAAATAAGTTGTACAGAAGTGCGTAATGAAGAAATGTCTAAACAAGCTGAGATTTTTTTAAGAAGATGAGTCTCAGCAAAGAATTTAAGCTTTTATGTGTGGGATTAAAAATTTAAATTTCTTGATTCCCTAAGCATCATCAATTCACTCAACAAGGCAGTATATCGTAGCCTCTGTGCTGCCACATTCATGGTAAGAAGCCTGGAAATGGTTTGCCCCAGCATTAAACTGGGATTCTCATGACTTCCATGCTTTCAGAGCTCAGGTTCTCAACAGAAAATCCTTAGACACTCCACAGAAATAGTTCTGCTTTTGGATCCTGTATAGAGGAAGGCCTGGGGTCCCAGATTTAGAGGCAACCCATGGACAAGGTTGTTCTATAACTTCTTACTCTGTAAACTGAGGTTCCCAAGCAGTTCATCCTATGTGACAACAGGAAACAGGGAAATCTCTAATGGTTTAACTATTAACTTACTTATTTACCATTTGTCAGAGTGTGGAGAAGCTGAAACATTCCTGCACAATGCACATCTTTGATAAATCAACATACATAAACCTCTTCCTAAATAGCTCTATAGTAGCACAAACAGGTTACTTCACCCCTGTGAAAATTTAACAAGCACTTACTTATCAGGCCACACCACATAAATTACGTAAACATGGACTTACGTTGAAAATAAAAAGAGTTGTTTGGGACTCGTAGTTGAGATCATGACTACACATGAAGGAAAATAAACCAAAATATATACTCAGACTTACTCTAAACTGAAAACAGTGCGAGACAGATCAAAAACATAAAACCTTTTTTTTTTGCTTTATTCAAAATTCTGTGATATAAACATCTGCTTATCCTGGCCTAGATCCCATTTGTGGCACAACCTGAACCTTTCCTGTTTTGGATATTTTCCCTTTGAGACTCATGTGGAAAACTGTCTGATAAATAATACGTCCAGCTCTAACTTACTTCAACTTTTTGCCACTGATCTTTTTCCTGCTCCATAGTCCAGCTCTTCCAAACCTTCAACACAGTAATATTTTGGTCAATGCAGACCATTTCTTTTTCTTTTCAAGAATTCCTTTGCAAAAGGAACAGGTTATTACTTCCATTTAATTTGTACAGGTAAATGTTGTCTTCAGCAACAACTTGACCAGGTGAATGAGAGATGGCAGCAATTCTCACCTCAGTTTGAAGGTGAGAACACACCCTACAAAATTGTGACTGTCCTTCATCACTGTCAAAGTACTCTTAGCTGTGTTTCCAGTCTGGTGGTGCTCTTGCTGATCACCTGCTTTAGAGTTTAAGAAAGAAATGTTTCAAGTTTCTGGGAGGGGTTTTGGGTTTTCTAAGGGGAGCCAGAATAAGAATTTTGGGAAGCTGAAAATGTTGTATCTCAGCTGTCAATAGCTGCTTGACTTACCTTTAAGGTATATTTTCATAACTCAACTTCCTGTTTTGGAGAGAGGAAATGAATGAGTAACTATACTGCAGTGTCTTTTAACTCCTCAGCAACTGAAGATAGAATAAACATATACAGAGTTCTTGTCACAGAATCAGTAAATAGCAGCTGGTTTTTATCTTTTTACTCACTTTTACCTTTTATCTGTCTGTTTCCCTCCAAATGTGTTTTATGGGTGGTGGTGTTTTTGTTGTTGTTGTTGGTTTGGGTTTTCTTTTTTTGGCTATTCTCCAGATCTAAAATCACTGCAGTGTAAAATACGAGTATCTACCATTTTACCAGGTAGGTCAACCTCTTTGAAAAGCATTTGAAAACCATGAAGCCACACAGATAGTCATGGTGAAGGTCGAATGGGGATCAAGAGGAATGCACCAGTGCAGCATCTTCCCTGGCAGGAGGTGTAGTGTGCCCCTTACCAAGCTGTGATAATAGGAGAATTGCAGAGCCCTTGGTTCTCCTGCCTCCAGTAGGCCTCTCATAAAATTACAGGCTTAGTACTGCAGTCCATTTAAACTCCGTTACTCTTGCTTGTGCTTCCTCTTAGCCACCCTTCTTGCACCTCCAAATGCTGATAAGATGACAACGAGAGTAAATATTTACAATGACTATGCAGTGAAAGAGAATGCTCATCAGATGTGTTCATTCTTTTCCTCTAACTCATATAATATCTTTCTTTTTGCTTCACTTTAGTCAATTCTGCTTACATACTTTGTTGGCATGACGATGGAGAGACTTATTGATCAGTTAAGAAAAATGCTGACATACCTCAGGTATCTGTCAAGCATGGTTACCTGTTATGAGTAACCTGATCCTTCTGTCTGCTTATCCTTCCTGATCATTTCTGATCTGCTGACAGTATGCTATGCTCTCTTGTGTGTGTGTATATTTTGGGCACTAATTATACTTGTGATACATGGATCAGTATCAAGAAGTTACTCTTCATCCCTCTTGAGTGGCTTCAGTTTCCTACATGTTAAATCATTAAGCAGTCCCTTATTTGCATCATTGAATCTGTACTTTCATCCTCCATTGGCTTGCTTCCTATTTTTTTAAAATGTAGATTTAAGTTCTTTGGAGCAAGGACTTTCTTTTTATTCTCTTTGTACATCTGGCTCAAAAACATGTTAGTGTAACCAGTTACACTGACAGTTAGATCCCAGACAATTCCAATTGTCTGCACTATTTGATTTAGTGCTGTGTTAAATAAAGGCAAATGTAATTTGTTCTGTATGAGATGGGTAGCTTCTTGTTCACAGCTCTGTTGATCAGGTTACTGGTTGCAAGTGAAGCAAGGATTCTTATAACGTGATTGATACTGCTTCAGAGTTTAATTCCCACCTTCTTTATGCTAAGAATCATTTTTGTAGTTTTATTTTGTTTCTAAAGGACAGTATTCTTAACATCAGAACAACTAACTTTACATGGTTTTGTCATTGAAATATCCAAATAAAACACATTTTCTCTACTTTAATTGTTTTCCCGAGAAATTCTGCTTCTACAATGACCTTGTTTATCACAATATTTCTCCAACATTTGTTTTATCTTGTTTTACATGAACTTATTTAGAATATTCTACCTACAATAATAAAGGAAGTGACTCAATTTGCAGCTTTTTTTCTCATATAAAAAATTAGTAGGAGAGATAGACAATACAATATATGACTTCCCATTTAAGCAAATTAGTCTAACACATACATAATATGTTATTACTTTGGCTATATTTAGACCCAAAGAAATCGTGATTCTTTTGCAATTAGGACTTCAGACAATGAGGTAAATCAAACTATGATTCCAAATAGTTAAAGAGCTCAACATAACACATGGCAGAAAAAAAAAATATGTGTATCACTGACTGCAGAGTCTTCTGCTTTTTGTTTTTACTTTTATTTTGCATCTGCAGCTTATGCATCTATTTTTTGGACTTTGGTTCTTAGTTTAGCAAGAACATGACACAGTGTTTCATAGCAGTCAGGTGGTCTGTTTTAATTTTGACTCTCCCAGGGGGAATACCTTCTTTTTAGAAGTTGCATCTAAAATTGCACAGACATTTTTGTTTCATTGGTTTGAGTCATTGAGCCTAGGTGGTTCTGGCACAAAATCAGATTGGGAGTTGTATTGAGTTTACATGGCAAGTTTCGATATCAGAGGGACTAGAGGGGTGGCTTCTGTAAGGTTCTAAAAGCCTCCCCCATGTCTGACAGTGCCAATGCCAGCCAGCTCCAAGACAGGCACAGCGCTAGCCAAGGCTAAGACGATCAGCGGCAGTGGCAGTGCCTCTGGGATAACATGTTTAAGAAGGGGAAAAAATTGCTATGCAACAGTAGCCAGACAAAAGGAGTGAGAACATATGAGACAACCCTGCAGACACCCAGATCAGTGGATAAGGAGGGGGAAGAGGTACTCCAGGTGCCAGAGCAGAGATTCCCTGGCAGCTTATGGTGCAGACCATGATGAGGCCAGCTGTTCCCTGCAGCTATGAGGGCTCATGGAGGAGCAGAGACCCACCTGCAGCCCAGGGAGAGCCCTACTGTGGAGCAGGTGGATGCCCAAAGGAGGCTGTGACCCTGTGGGAACCCTGTGCTGGAGCACGGTCCTGGCAGCAGCTGTGGCCCTGTGGAGAGAGGAGCCCAGGCTGGAGTAGGTTTGCTGGCAGGACTTGTGGCCCCATGGAGACCCAGGCTGAAGCAGGCTGCTCCTGAAGGACAGCACCCCTTGGGGGGCAACCCATGCTGGAACAGGGAAAGACTAAGGAGGAAGGAGCGGCAGAGACAATGTGTGTTGAATTGACCACAACCCTCTTTCCCTGTTCCCCTGTGCCACTTGTGAGGAAGGAGGTAGAGAAATTTGCATTAAAATTGAGCCAGGGAAGAAAGGAGTGGTGGGGGGAAGGCATTTTTAAGTTGGTGGTTTTTTTTTTTTTCAATTTCTCATTACACTACACTGATATGATTAGCAATAAATGAAATTAAGTTCCCTGGGCTGAGTCTCTTTTGCTCATGATGATAATTGGTGAGTGATCTCTCCCTGTCCTTATCTCGGCACATGAACCTTTTGTTATATTTACTCTCCAGATGAGCAGGAGGAGTGACAGAGCAGTTGGTGGGCACCTGGAGTCCAGCCAAGGTCAACCCACCACAGGGATTTAACTAGATTTAGTCTTTGGTCCTTCAGTAATCTGGCATTGCAAGCAAATTTGTCTCAAAAATCAGATGTTCCAGACTGTATGTTGATTATAATGAAAAATCTGCAGTCATATTAGAGACAAGCCTGCTCAGAATATTTTTTTTTCCTTTCAAGTTTGTAGCATGTTGTAATTTTAATTTCACTTTTAAAGTCAGAGTTCTTTTCTCTTCATTGCTTTCCAATGTTTCTATTCTGATAAATTCAGCAAATTGCGTTTTTGGAATGTGTACACGCTGTGACATGTACTCCTTTGAGAGACTCCTTTGACATCAATGATAGGTGCTATATATGGCTTGCTGGCGAGTTTACAGTCCTTGAGGATTTGTAACAACTATCACAATTTATATTTAAAATAAGATTTACAATAATAACTTTAGGCTGACTACTTACCTGTCACATTAATTACTTCACTGTAGTTATGCTATTCTTCTTCCCTTTGTAGATCTCACTCTGACATGTTCTACTGTCTCTTGGATTTCTTATTTTTTTCTTCTACCTGCCATTTACTATTATTGCCATCAATGGAAGTTCACAAAATTGATATAATAACTATTTTCCTTTTGAGTTAGATGACCCAAATGAGACATTAAGTTTCTTCATGAGTATGGTGCATGAGACATTTCCTAGCAATGACTTGTGCTGCACAGAGAGAAATAAAGCAAGTTTTCCCTTCATATTATAAATCATTCCAACAGGGTAAAACAATCAGTCCTCTTTTTTTCACAGTCAGAAGCAGACTAGCAGATTTTTTTTTTTTTTCTTTGCAGAAACAGAGTGATTCATGTACACTTCAGGAGGTGTGTTGGCATCTTGTGACTAGCCAGGATTTGCCTCCTTTGCCCTTAGGGAAGTCCACTACTCTTCTTTGCATTACAATTCTGTCATCCTGGGAAGAAACACCCCAGTGATAGATTTTTGCTGTCCAGAAAGACCTATGGTAGCAGATTTTGTGTTTCAAACACGGTTTCCCACATGAAGTATATGAGCAAAAGGTTCATGCTTTTTTCTTCTTCTACATGTACAAAAATGTCTCCCAATCTTCCACCCTCATCTTAATACATTGTGTTGAACAGCATTTCTCCAGCGATTTGCTGAAAGGATCTGTAAGCAGCTAGGAAGGGATATGTAAGCAGCTATTTTAAATGCCTTACAACTCCAGGGCAATTTTATGGAAGGGTAAGCAGGGGAAATTATCTCAGTCCTCCACTAACATTAGGTGAAGAGCTCTGTATTCCTGGGTTGTCCAACACAATCAAGTATGAGCAGTTCCCCTTTCCGTTTTCAGCGACAGCCATGACTGGCAATGTAGCCACTCCACAAGAGGATCTCACAGACCCCATGGAGAGGAGGTATTGCTATTTCCACCTCACAGATGGTGAGGTTAAGTAGTCTTTAGCCTCCTGCCCTGTGCTCTGCGCTGAAGGGGGAAGGTGACCACAGAGACCCAGCTCCAGGTCAGTACTCAAGGTACCCTAATGGCTTTCCTTTCACTGGTTTCTTCAGTCTTAGTGGGAGGTGTGGATACATCCCTTTCTAGATCAGTTGGATACTTGAGGCACGAATCAAGACAGATTGAGGAAGAACCTGAATTACCCATTTTCTCCAAACTGAGGTGTTGTCAGAATCTTCCTCTGGGCACTATTCATACTGCTAAATGTTAAGCATCTCAAATAGCCAGTTTATTTATACATAGCTTTGAATGCATGTCAACTGCAAGGGAGAATTTATACCAGTCTGGACTTTGCATCATCTGGCAATAACATTTTTTTAACTGGGTCTGGGCCATCTAAATTGAAATTTATTACTTCAAGTGGCTTTTTGAAGAAAGGTCTCACTCTCCTTCAGTTATAAATGGAGCCAAGGGTGACAGACTAGTTGTTAGGTGTCCAAAACCTGGTGGTGTGAATACTGTGCTGTATAGTTCTAGATGCATGGACTTGTCAATAGCAGACCTTCGATTATATACTTTGCTACATTTAAGACTTATTTATTTCTCAAGTATGTCTCTCATCTTATGCTGATACTGGCAAGAATATATTATGAAACATCCGTGGGGAATATATTGCAATGTCTAATTTTCAGGCCATTTGACATCATAATAGGAATAATTTTGAGAGCAGCATTTAGATGTTTTAATGATTGTTACTTCTTTTAAATTTTCATTATCCCTCACATCTATTATTTTAACATTGATTAAGAGATCTTGGGTCTGGCCTACTAGAGCATCCTTCTATTTTCTTGAAATGAAAGTTCTTCCCCTCTGCCACCCCCACAAGATTATGAGTATCTCTTATGAGAAATTGGCTACTTTTGGGTAGTTCAGGAATCAGAATCACAGAATGGTTTGGGTTGGAAGGGACCTTAAAGATCATCTTGCTCCAACCCCCCTGCCATGGGCAGGGACACCCTCCACTATACCAGGTTGTTCAAAGCCTCATCCAGTCTGGCCTTGGAGACAGCCAGGGATGAAGCACCCACAACTTCCCTGGGCAACCTGTTCCTGTACTTCACCATCTTCTCCGTGAAGAATTTCTTCCTGATATCTAATCTAAATCTCCCTGCTTTCAGTTTAAACCCATTACCCCTTGTCCTGTAACTACAGGCCCTTGTAAAAAGTCCCCCCTCGAGCTTTCTTGTAGCCCCCCTTCAGGTACTGGAAGGCTGCAATAAGGTCTCCCTGGAGCCTTCTCTTCTCCAGGCTGAACAAGCCCAGCTCTCTCAGCCTGTCCCCATAGCAGAGGTGCTCCAGCCCTCTGAGCATCTTCGTGGCCTCCTCTGGACTCGTTCCAACTGGTCGATATCCTTCTTAAGCTGAGGGCTCCACAGCTGGACACAGCACTCCAGGTGTGGTCTCACAAGGGCAGAGTAGAGGGAGAGAATCACCTCCCTCGACCTGCTGGCGGCTTTGAATAATCAAAGTTATTTGACAACATTGCTGAAGCGGTGTTCAGCACAATAGAAGGCAATCTCTATATAGCTACACCAAATCTAACTGATGTTAATTAGGTTCAGTGTTAATCTGATGGTAAAATTTTGTCCCTGGTGCCCATAAACCTTTGAGGTTTCAAGGAAAGTTTCTGTTGTGTGAAACAAAGTGGAAATGGCATAGAAATTCATAGTGTTCTTGATATTTTTATCCCTCCATCTAGCGGTGTGTCATACCCTGGAAATTGTCTGTTCTTTGTGCATGTGAATCATAACTACTTTCCTTGTGTTAGCAAAGCGAGTAACTCTTTTCCATCAGAGGTAAGAAAAAGGAACATGGATAATGAGCTAGATATCTCTTAGAATGAAAAATTTCCATATGAAAAAGGTGTTTTTTTCTAAGTTCCACACTGAGACACAGCTCTGATGCCAGCTGAGTAGTGTTTACATTATGAATGGCAGTATATGGAGGCTGAGCCTGGGCACATCAACACCATATTACTTCCTAACATGAATGCTGTTCATTATTAACAGAAGCCTTCGCACAAAAAGTGTTTTCCCAGTTCTATTTCTTTGTTAGTTTGTTTCTAGACTGAGGACTTCAGCATGCCTCTTTTCTCCGTGTACAAGCCTTTATTTTCTTGAACAAATAGATCAATCTTTCTGCTTGATCATTAAGCTTGGCCCTAATTTTTCTTCTAAATTTTTTGTAGTTTCATTAGAACTGCAGTGTTAACTTGCTTTCAGAGAACGGACATACAAAAGCAGTAAGTAAATACACCACACTGTCCAGGAGGTAGAGAAGTCTATATGATATATATTTAACTTGGGCAATGGGCATCAATGGAAATTAGTCTGAAGAAAGATTTGTCGGTATGGTTTGTTTTTGGTTTACAGAAAATGTAAAAATAATTAAAAATGTAGACCTTATATTCCCTCCCCAACAATCCAACAGTTCCTTCTATTCCAGAAATCAAGTGCATAAAAGCTTAGATTTGAATTGCATGTCGCTTAACCACTTTATTCTTTGGTTTTGTGTTCACAGGGAAAAGGGATCAGTATACGTTTACAGCTAACAAAGTTTAGATAAAAAATTGTGTTCTGAGATGTCAGTTTTCCATATCTTTTAGGATGAACATTAACAAAACACTATACAAATGCAGTACACTGATCTTACATGAGTTTCAACAGTTGAATAACTATCCCTGGAAAAATGCATGATCTTGTTCGAAAAAATGCAAAATCATTGAGGTCAGTGGGACTAAGTTAAATGAAAAAAGATCAATTTTAAATGGAAAATTTATGATCTGAATTCCCAAATAAATTGCAGCTGAAAGGACTGTATTACATTTGTAGGAGAATTTATTGTGAATGAAAGACATGCCTTTTGTTGTTTTTCACTACAGGTATGTACCATTATGCCACATGCAGATTTATTTGAGTTTCTGTAGTTTGTTCATCATCTTGCGCAGGCAAAGTAACAAGCAGTCATCCACTTGCATGCCTGAGTAGACTGGTCTCCATAATTACGTTTGTGTCTAGGTTTTTGGTATCTTGAGCTTCTACTGACAACATTACCAGGTACATAGGTGGGCAGGCGGTGAGGTGGAGTCTTTTACACAGGGACACCACCGGTTGGATTTATCTTCAAGCTCCCACTAAATAGCTGCTAGAGTGACTATGAAAAGTCTTCAATATATCATTAATTTACAGTCTCTTTCAGAAATTCTGTAAAATATTACAGATATATTTTCCAGTAGTGCCCTGGGAATTGTATGGGTCCAGCCAGCTTTTGCTACAGTGATTAATCTCAAAATCAAAGGTTTCAACAAGTCACACAAATCCTGGATTAATAGCACTTCTGAACTGAAATGCTATTATTTAGCACTGGTTTTCATTTTTAGGCAGTATTATAAGTGATAAATTCTCAAACTGATCCTATCATTAATAAGATTATTACTTATGTATCCAAATATGACAAACCAGAAGTTCAAATGATGGTGTGGGATACACTATTACCTTAAAGTAAAAACTCTATGATTATTATAATGACAACTAAAAGTACACAGTGAGTGAGTGTAGTATTAGCTGAACCTTTACAGAGCTGTATGAAGTGAATTCAGCAAATGTTCAAAAATTCTTTTAATATACTTTTTTTCAGAAGAGTATTTTTAGAAGTTTAATACTCAATGACAAACAGTTTTAAAAATATGTCAAATTTTCACTGTGTCGGTAATGCAAGACAGAGTAACACATTGCTTTTATGTATACATTTACTGTCTTTTCTCTTTATTTCTGACACCTACAGATGTTTTAGAGTTATTAGTTTAGTATTTGGTTTTAGAAGTTAACATTAAGTCAAGTCCTGACTTCAAACAGGTTTTCTATTTCATGAAAAACAAGTTGGCATCATGTCAGGAAGTATGTATTCTCATAAGCAGAGGGTTCTATTCATTGTTAATTCTTTTCATTTCATACATGAAAGCATCTCTTTCAAATGTCATTAGTACAAATAACTTTTCCAAGCACTTCTAAAGATTCCCTTTTAATGTATGTATTTGTTCTTTCCTATTTACAGTCAGAGTACCTTTAGATGCATTTATCCTTCATTTTACTAAGCCACGAGAATGGTCATACACATACCACTGAAACACAAAAACTTTACTGGCTTTATCATACTGGTTAAGCTATAATCCTGCAGTTTATTACACAATAAGGTGATGCGAAGAAATGTTGCAAACTGACATAAGTGTCTAGAACATGGACTTGGACAATACAGAATATATACATGCTGAACAAGTAAGTACCAGTCATGGGATAACATTTATAATTCAAACTGCTCCACAAAATGTAAAAAAAATATATATTAAAGTCAACTTGCAAGTGACGCTGGGGCTGAACCTTTTAGATAGTATATTTGTGTTTCACATGTTCCAAGTTCAAATCAACATGTCTGTCGTCTGTACCATTAAATTTCTCATGCATCTCTGATTCCAACAGCTCCAAGGAATCCAACACTAGGCTCTGATAATTTGACAAAGAATAAAAAAATCATCAAGAATTCATGTGAACTTTAATCTTTAACAAATTCTAGGATAGGAAAATGGAGAAGATTATATTCAAAGGTTTAATGTTCTTTATTTTTTAGTGGAAAATATTCAAAAGGATAACTCTAGACAATGATGTTTAAAATGAATCATCTTATGTTTGGCATTAATAGAAAAGACATGAACACAAATATATTCAAAATGAAAGAAGAAACTGTTCTGTTCTTGAGAAATTAACTCAAAATTTAATATAATTTAATATTCATTATATATTGGATTCTCAAGTGCTACTCAGCTTGTGTTTAGAGAAAGCATACCAGATCAAAATACATCACAGTAACACCCAGAAAACAAGATCACAATGGTTTGCCAATGCTCAGTCCTTTTTGCCAGAAACTTTACTGTCCTAGCAGTGAATTTACATTAGTTTCATTTGAAGAGGTGACTGTCTCAGAAAGATATATGACACAGACTTATCATTTTATCACAAGTGAAAATGCTGGGCTATCTTTTCTGTTTATTAAGTAATGGCTCTTTCCAGGTAAGCACAGGAACTAGAAATAGTTATTGATTTTCCTACTGTTTTCTCACAGGAAATTAAAGGCTTTATCTAAAGTACATAAATCTGAGGTGGGTAAGATAATTATTGTATTCTGAGCACACTTTAGAAATGCATGGCTACTAAGGTAAAGAGTTCAAATCTGTTTGCAAGACTAGCCAAATTTATACGTTTAAGTGTGTTGTTGGCAGCTATAAAAAACTGGCAAATCACAATTATATGTAAGCAGTTTTGAAGCTATAAAGTTCAAGTAAGATGCACCTGTTGCAAAAAAAGGTTTTATTTCTTACATATATTGGTAAATTTGATGAGTACTTTCAAGTGTTCAGTCAAGAAGTTATCAGATACCGTAATGCAGAGATGATATTAGCATACAAGAATTGTTTCAGTAATAATATAGTTCACAATTTAGCAAGCACAGAATTGGTTTGGACTGCTCTTTCACTCCCTGAAAAACATGGTAAGATTAGTTTAGATGTCTCTAAACAAACCTGAAAAAAATAACATACCACAAATCTGTGAAGGTGGTGAAACCACAGTTTTTCCTGGAAATGTTTTTCAATTGCCATACTTGACTAATAGACCTTTTTGGTTTTGTTTTGTTTTGTGTTTTTTTGTTTGTTTGTTTGGTGGGGTGTTTTTTTTTTTTTGTTGGTTTTTTTTTTTTTTTAATTTTAAATCTGACTGTCTTTTCTATAGATTCAGTCTATTACTATTTTTTCTTTCCATGTTGACTAGGGAGATAATTGATCCTAGTTCACTTCATTACATCACCTTATGCATTTGTAGACAGTTCTGCCTCCCTTCATCCATCTATTTACCAGACAGAACAGTCCTGTTGTATTAACCTTTCTTCATATGTCTCAGTTTCTGATCTTTTAATATTTTTTATTATTTTCATCTAAACCTTCACCTATCTGAGAGTGTCTAATTTAAAACGTAGTTTCCACATTGAATACATTGCTCCAAAAGAAAAGAAATATGGCAGAATGCCAATGCAAGTTTTTACATGACATTCTATCTAGGTGAAGACTTAGCACCTAATGTATTCACTGGGGTAAGCTCCCTTTTCAGCATACTGGCCATGCACAGACAAGCAGACAATTACATAATCTTTTCTTGTTCTCAGTTTATCCTTCCATTTTTGATGAGTGATAATGTCAAGAACAGCTTGCTTTTCAGGGGAAGTCAAGCATTGCTTTTTTAAAATGAGCCCATTTTTCTATATTTGTAATCCATTCATCATCTGGAGTTAAAATATCGTGAATACATTCAACTTCAGCAACACAATGGAACTGGTTCAGCTGAAGAAATGTAATTGCATAGAAATGGAGTTTCTGGTTTGAATTTTGCATATAAAGTCTGATGTTTGCAGCCATTAATATATGTATGAACTTTCATATTGTAGATTTGCAATAATTTTCCCAGTTTGTAGGGAAATAAATTTCAGAAGATCTCATTCAAATGGGATCTTTAAGATAAATATTTTAGCATGGACTTAGCTAGGTGCCCAGCATTACAAATGTTAGATTCTGAGTGCAAAAAATATTAAACACAGAACTATACCTGAAAAAATGTTATTGATAATATAGCTATATTTTCTTTTTTTCTTCATCTAAACCCTACATTTCTTACATTGTAATCTGTGCTTGCTTTTTATTTTGTGAGGGGAAACTCCCCTATTATCAATCAAGCATATTCAACACAGTAAAAACCAATAATTCTTTTTTTCTAATATTCCCTGTTACAATAACATGATTGTACTTTCTTGTGTGTTTTTGTTTTGTTTTGCTTTTTCCCTTTGAGTTTTTTTTTGTTTGTTTGTTTGGGATTTTTTTTGAGCAATTCGTATTCTATGGCTTAATGGAGATCAGATATTTGTATGTGCATCAGCCCGACAGTCTTCTGATATGCAAGCACAATAAGCTTCTACCCTTTATGAGGTTGATTCTTGGCATTCTTAAATATTCTTAATAAAATTCTTGGACAGAATGAACTGCATGCTTATGAACAAGATCCTGACATTTTGCTGTCAGATGATCAATTTAAACATCAAACAACCTTTCAATCTACAAAGTCTATGCATTATTGCAAAAGTGTCAGTTTGTTTGTTTACCGGGCTAGATGTTCTGAAGTGTCTCTTTTCCCCTCAAAGGTCAGTTTGAAATTTTTTTCATTTTCTGCAAAAAATCTATGAGCTTTTCATAAAGTTGTGATCTCGTTTCTATCTTTCCTTCTCAGATCAACAGAAAATGGCATTCGTAACGCCACTTGAGACACATCAATCTATACTCATGGCAGATATATCATCTGTGAAACTAGTTCAAGAAAACTGTCAGGTCTCATTGGGAAAATTAAGCTTTCTATTAGGGGAATGAATCATATATGACAAACACTGAATGATAGTCTGGAAGAAGCTACTGTTCATGAACTGCATCTCAGCTACAAGCTCCTTCTCACTTCATAATTATAGTAGCCTTCTTACAGATTCTTTAACATATATATTTTTGCTGTTTCACAGATTAAGGAAGACACACCATAAATGTTACTGTTATTCAGATAAGAGAAGATCAAGTTATAATTCTCATGCCTTCATTCAACAAAAACAAATAAAGTCTTATAACTGGCCATTTTTCCCATCAGCTTCTACTGTTTTTCTTCTGTTGTATTTGTGTGAGAAGATGTTTCTTATGTCAGAGATGGCTAACCTTTCACAGACTGAGATCCAGGAAATGAAAAGTTGCAATCTCAGAAAGACTAAGTTTAAAAATAAAATAACTGAATTTAGTACTCCACTTTTTTTTTTTTTTTTTAATTGTAATTACTGGTACAATGAGACCGTATTTCATTAAATATTTTCATAGAATCTTTTAGGTTACAAAAGACCTTTAAGATCATCAAGTTCAACTCTAGTATTATTAATATAAATTTATTTTCTGTACAGTATTATTATTGTTTTTCAATAGAGGTAATAATTATATGCTATCAGAAAAAAAACTACACCACTAAGATGAATGAATATCATACCACTGTAATATAGGAGACTTCAGCATGGCTATAAGAATGGAATTATTCCATTTCATCAGGTTATACTAGGAATGGGACTAACAAAATAATCTTAGTTTACAATTGTTCATTCCTCCTTTTCTCTTCTTTTTATATGACAGCACAATAGCATACATCTTGGCCCAGTACTTTGCCATTCTTCCCTCTTCTTTTTCTATATACTATCCTTCTTCCTCATTTTCATCCTCCTGTTTTTTGTACAAAGAATGTGCTAGCCACTATCTCAGGTCATGATTTACATTTAGAGGAAGCCAGAATGCTGTGCTGGTTATATTCCAGAAGCCTCCTGTGGAAGCTATTACACATGCCGATGCATCAGTTACTAAAGAATTGAGACTCCTGTGTGTGAACCCTGAGACTGACTAAAAGGTCTCTCTTGACATACCTGGAAAGGTTATTTCTGTAGATTTAAAAATGTTCTTATGCCTGATAACGAGCTGATGCAATGCATACTCTATGCATACTCTATGCATACTCTATGCATTCATTTAAGCCCTGATATTACGTGGGGTGCTGTTGCAAAAAGCTGACAGAATCTGCTGCAAAAACTTTTTGGTAATTAGATCTTGATTTTGAGAAATGGTGACTTTCGCTGACAGCAACCTTGATTCTTTTGTTCCTTTTATGGATTCCACAACTAAAGGAAAACACTTCATATCCTGCTGATTGCGAACATATTGGTGGAAATGAGGTAAATCAGCCCCTGTGCTCTTAAGAAGAAATTTTGTCCTAGTCTCTTAAAAAAAAAAAAAAAAAAAGACTCAGAATTTAAGGAAAAAAAATAGGACCTTGGAGCTAAATTACAGTTTCATGAAAGAGCTAATGATGACTAGCTACAAGATAGCCAGTGAAGCTCAGACAAAAACAGCCTGGAGTGACAGTCACTTCAGAACTGATTGGTCAAAGTGTTAAAATTAATTATAACAGAAAGGCTCCCTTTGCCAAAGGATGAGATTAGAGGGAATAACCTCTGAAGTTCTGGGCGTAGATTTCTAATATATTCTCACTACAAGTATTTTTTGATGGCTCAGAGTGATACTTAGCTGATTGTTTGCAAACACATACAGAGATAAATTCTGCTTCAATATACAGACATATGACTGACATAGTGAAGCTATCTTTGAGAATCAAAGACATGTTAAATTACGTTTGACTATCTCATTAGCTGTCTGCAGGACATGTTTTTACATTCTGAAATGCTGTAAATAGCCAGAGTTCTCTTTGGATAATCAAGCTGTCAAAGGAGCATTTGTTCCATTACAGAAGTGGAGAATTTACTGCAAAAATCCTCTAATACATTTGTTATGGCATAGTAGGTAATTAAGGATGTGAACAACAAAAATATTTAAGAATAACAGCCTTATAAACAGATATCTGAATAAATAGATATATGTGCATATGTACATACACATATATATAGTAAGAGAGACAGCAAGATAATTATATCTTAAAACTCATACTTGACAAAACCTTAGTTTTAAAAATATTACGGACAAGAATGATGACTACACAATTTAAATTTTGTGCTTCTCCTGTATTTGCCCAAATTCACCATCTTAAACTATTTCTTTGTATAGTAATTTTTCACCACTGAATCTCATCTCATTGCGTTGATAGGTAACTATTAATAATAGTCTTTATCTTTCCAACTGATATATATCCTTTTCTTTGTTTAACAACATACAGTCTGAACAGGGCATAAGTGGTGGGTTAACCCTGGCTAAGGACCAAACACCCACCCAGCTGCTTTCTCACTTCCATCATCAAAAGGGCAAGTGGCAGAAAATAAGATGAAAAAGCTCATAGGTTGAGAAAGACAAGGAGATCATGTTCCAGTTACCATCATGGGCAAAATAAACCTGACTTGGAGAAATGTAGCTTAATTTACAGGCAGTTCAAATACATTTGGATAGGGAGAAACAAAGACAAAAATTAAAATAAAACCTTTCTTTTCCCCCCGCCCCCTTCCCCAGCTCAGATCCACCACCTCACTCCTGACTCCTCTATGCCCTGCTACACAAGAGGCACATGGAGATGGGGAATAGGCAATTGTGGTCAATCCACCACACCTCCTCTCTGCTGCTCCTTCTTCCTCACACTTTTCCTCTCCTCTGGTGTGGGTCGTTCCCACAAGCTGCAGTCCTTCAGGAAATAGTCCAGCATGGGTCCCCTCCACAGGCTGCAGGGAACTCTCTGCTCCTACACATGGAGCATGTGCTCCCTTCCCACTGCTCTCACCTTGGTGTCTGCAGGGCTGTTTCTCACACTAATTTCCTCACTCCTCACTGCCAGGCAGTGCTTTGCCCTTTCTGACACACACTTTCCCAGAGGCGCCGCCATCTTCCCCAGCTGTACCCTGTGGTGTGTCCATTGGAGCCAGCTGGATATCGCGCCACATCAACAGTACAAACATGCACATTTCAACTGTGGGCTACAGGTTTGGCCCAATGGCAAGAACTCCTGTTAGATAAGCCCATGGCATGAGCAGGGACCGTGCTGGAGCCGTGTGTTGCATGGAGCTCCCAGTGGACATGAATGAAATATGCTTTCTCCAACGGATTCGCAAAACTTATTAACAGAGATGGCAACAGCTCTAAACAACAACAGTTTTTGAACTCCAGTTGGGCATTTAAAATTTAGCTGATTGAGTTTTCTTTTGTTTGTCACATTCTGTTATTAAGCATCCTATACTTCCTTATTTTGAAAATGGAGAGAAACATCAAACCCCTCAACAGGTTAATCCAAAACAAGCTAGCAGTTACCCAGCACCAGGCATTTATGAAAGGATGTGGATGGCAACCATCCAACAGTTATCTTCACTTCAGCTTTGACCTACAGTATATGTAATATGTTATAAAAATAATTTGATGGATAGATAACATTCTTATGTACAGCTAGAAATTGTTCCTAGCAGAAATAAATACTTCTGCAACTGATAAATAGTATTAAGTGAGTTGGAAGAAACTGTACAGGAAATAGAATAGATATAAAAATCCTCAAGATTTTGCTGAGATCAAATTAAGAGCAGATATAAAAAATCCTAGATTGCTCTTTTAGCAGTCTTAAAAAATAAATATTTTAAAGTATAACATGATTTTTAATATTCATACAAATTAAAAATGCACCAAGGACTTAGGTTTAGTTACCAGCTTTATAGATATAATTGGATTCAGAAAAGGTTATGTTTTTGCAAGGTCCAGAAATGTTTGAACACAGAAAGATGATATTGCTAGGTAGGTAGGTTAGAATGATTAGTTAATGCTTTGCTTCTACTGCTAATATTCTTTTTGTTACAGTTTCTTTCAAGGGAAGTCACAAAACAGTTTTCAAACAAGAAACTTAAGTAAAAGCATTAGGAGCTTTTTAACAAGTAACACTTTTTGTAGAGCACTTCAACTAATACTGACGTGGGAATCTCAAATTTATTGTGGTCTAGAAAGAAACTGAGTAAGGTTTTGATTTGTGTAAGTAACAATTCAGTCCCAGGTAATCATTCTTATGGCAGGTCAATTGGTCCCACTCAGTCTTTTCTACACAAGAGTTCTGTTGGTAAAGCAGTCCCCCAGTAGGCAACACTTCTGTGTAATGTTTTATTTTCATTTATGTGTAATGTTATTGGGCAGATCATTTCAGACTGGCCTTCTCAAGAAAGTACACAAGCTGCTATATTTACCTATCTCACTCTCTTTCTGGCCAAAAAATCTTAAAGCTTTGCTGTGAAACATTGAGTGGGATGGTCAAGTCTATGACAGCACCAGAAGCTAAGATTCTGATGTAAACCTTAATGTTTCAGAGCTTCCTTGGAACATGATTGCTGGGAATTAAGGAGAGCTCTTTTGAACTCTGAAATCAGAATTTAAACCAAGGCCGAATTCTGAATCTTTTTGTAATGGGCTCACTACAGTTCAGTGGATATAATTTTAAGATGTTTAAAATGAAGTGTGTGTAAGTCATCTTGATAATAAAAAGGGGTTTAAAATGACTGACATAAGAAAGATGGGATTTTAATCCTCTTAGTACCAAAGATGACTGTCTTATTTAACTGATGCTTTAAATGATGGGAAATCATTGCTATTAGCAAAAAGTAAAACATACATTAAAAAGGTTGCAAACTCATTTTCTACTCTCTCCTTGTATCACTTGTCAGCAGCCTGATATAAAAGCAGAAAAACTTGAAGAAGGAGCTCAGTCTGGTTTAAGCCACCATCCACTTGTCAGTCTTTTATTTCTGCTGACTGAGGCTTAATATTATCTGATTGACCTGTTTAAATGATCTCTACTCATCCACCCAGCACGTGATGTTGGTTTTGCCCTCTTTGAAGTAAGATGAGGCAATTTTAAGAGTAATCTCCAAATCTGAATTGATGGCAGAAATGAGAAATTCTAAAATCTACCACTGGAAATTTTAGGCTCCGAAAAAAGGAGCTCTTTGGAACATTGTCATCAGATTTTAAAAGATTTGCAAAAGTTCCACAAAAGCAGAAGAAAAGCAACATTGTGACAGTATTCAAAAAGGACGGAAAAAGTTGTTGTGCTAATTGTAAACTGTATTGCGTGACACTGAGTCCGTGCTGAGATGGGATTTGATTAATTATCGAAGTAAGGTAATGAAATAAACACCTATTAATAGGAGCATAAGGAAATGGAGTTATTATACTGAAAAAACCCCAAGCTTCCAATTATTTGCAAGGTAGCTGGAAAAAATAGGGATGCTGAATCTGCCTTACTCTTCTGCAAGACATGTAGCAGTATCTACATGGAGATGTGCTTGCTACAGTGTTCCAGAAGAATGGGCTCTTGGCTATGTGTAGTTTACCTTCTTTTGTCAGTGGACTTGAAAAAGTGATTTGAACCAGTTAATAATCTTGTGGCAAAAAACCTTTTGGATACAAAGGAAGAGGCATAATGAGGAAATGTCAAGTGTATTTCATATTGAGAGTGCACTGATAACTGTTACACAACGTCAGGGTACAGCATCTGTACTACAGTAAGGATGCTGAGATATTGGAGGGGGTTCAGAAAAGAACCTTGAGCACGATGGAGGGATGGAAAAGCATGGCTCTCACTGAAATGTATAGCTCAAACTATTTGTCTAATAAAAGACAAGTCTGTGGGGGTGACCCCAGTGTAATCGATAAATGATTTCCTGGGAATAGAAATGTATTAGAGAACTAGCAAAGAGGGAAAGTAATTGCCTACAGTAAACATTTAGCTAATGGATTCTCCATCTCCAGGGAATATTTATAAATCTATACTAGATATTTTATTAAACAATATGCTTGAGATCAAACAGGAATTAATTCAAGGGATTCTGTAGTCCATGGTTTGCTGGAGGATAGACTAGATGATCGTGGCCTGTAGCAGAATCTAATAATCTTTATTCTTCTATTGATTAAATCATAGTCACAAAATCAGTGAAATTCTGTCTAAGTGCAAAGTTCTTTCTCAAATAAGAGCTAAAATACTTTTTAATTGTTGTAGGAAGTATTTTATATTTGTTATGTTCTTGCAGTTGTCTGCTACAGAATCTATTGGTGAATTTTTAATAAGATTTTACTGGCAATGACAACAATAAATAAAACAGGTCAGAATCACAACAAAGTTTATTCTCTGTGAGGGGATCACTGTGCTGGGGTTGATTATGAACTACACAGCATTTTTATTTCTGTTTTTAACAGGTGTCATTATTAGTTTTAGTGTGTTAGAATACAAGTAAATTGCAGAAAGCATCTCTTACAAAGTTGTATCCTATGGAATTACTACTAAAGGAGTAGAGAAAAGTATTTCTGAATCCTTACAAATTTTTTAGATTGTTGAGTAGTTAGATTCTTCTGAAGAACATTAAAACATAGAACAACTCTGGTATCACTGAACACTAAAATGGAATTAATTAATGAGGATTTGCAAATAAAGAATGTCAATTGCAGGAGATGTAGGAAAAAAGTTTCCGAAGCAGATGAAATAGACTTAGAAGACACCTGTAGGGAAAAAGAATATAATTTCCAAACTTTTAAAGAAAGATTACAGATTTTTAATTATTTGATTTTTTTTATGTTGTAAAATCACATCTTTGAAAAGCATCAGAAAGGTGTTCCACCCTCATTGTGTCAGGTAGTGTTACTGATACTTAACAGTGGCTTCCCATTTGTCTTTTAGAACTTTTTCCTTTTATCACTGAAAAATGGTGATTTTTGCAGACTGTAAACATAACTGTGAAGAATATGTATTGCTCTTCTGACCGTGGTCTGTATTTTGACCATCTTTTCTATGTAGGTAGAACTTCACTCTAGAATTAGTGAGCAATTCATTGACATGAATGAAGGCGTGCCTAGCTGCGAAAAGTCAACGTATGCAGATTTTATCATAGATATATTTTATGCAACTGCATACCAGATATGTATGGTTTAAACTAAAATCACATATATAGTCTGAACATGCAGATAATGGTCCCTCTGTCTTTTTTTCCCTCTACTGTAGCTGTTGGATATGGTAAAAAATACTTGCAGTTACATACTTTAGTAATAGATAATATCCTAAGACTTCATTTGAAGAAAAGAGTGTATCTGAAATATTGTATGGTGGAAGTAAGTGTAAAGAAGTGAACATTGATTCTGGATGATATTTTTACAAAAAAATCAATACTCCTGAATAAAAAATAGTAATTCCTTTTTAAGTAATAGGATTTTTTAAAAATATACTATTTTTAAATTTCCATCATAGATGGTGATATATAAAACTGATTTTAAAACATTTATTTATAGGTATTATGTAAAATCAGTATTTTTCTCTTTTGTTTATAATCTAAATTTTGTTGTAATGGCTGGATTTGTCATCACAATTTTTCTTCTAAGGAAATGGGGTGTGTTTCTGTCAGTAATGCAGACGCTATACTTTAGTTCAAGTCTTCTATCTCTATTTGTTATGAGAAAGATGATACTTATATGTTCTTACTTGTGCTCAAATAAATCCTCAATTTATGAACAAACTAGCAATGCATATTGGGCCAGATAGAAAAATGCTCAAGTCCATTTTATACCTTTTCATTCAGACTTGGAAACTGGCAGGTGTACTTCATAGGCATCCAGTACAGAGAAGAGAGTGTAGTTACTGTATGACACATTAAAATGCACCAAACTGCTTACTACTACTAGACTGTAGTCCCAGAGCCTCAAAAGACTGTAAGCAACTAAATCTCTCCTCAGAGTCATCCTAAGTTTCAAAAGCTGAAAGGCCCCTGGAAAGATTTATTGGCTGAAGAGAGAGAGAAACTCAGACAATATAATTCTATTTTCCAAGCTAAAATATCTCTTTTGAGTGAGACGATTTGCACAGAATGTTATTTGGGAGGCTGAGGCATCTTTTTTTTTTTTGTGTAGAGAGGTTTCAGAATTAACTCAGTGAAATATTCTTTAAGATGTGAAATCATGATGACAGACTTCTCAAGTTGTTTTCTCCAAAATTTGGAATGACTTTTGCATTACAGTACTGCTTCCTAGTGTGGAGATCCAAAGAATGACTAGTGAGAACACTGGGCAAGAAGGAAGGACTGATGGAGGAAGAAGAGGAAGAAGCCATAAGAAAAAACACTTAGTTATGCAGCTAAGGTTTTTATACTGTGGGTGCAGTGAGTAGCATGAAAAGCTGAGGACCAATACTCTTGCATCAAGCTGCATACTCATGGAAAAAGCCAATTAACTTAAGTTTCTCTCATGTCAGAGATGTGAATGGCTGTCAGCCTTTTGAGGAGGATAGACATTGCTCTATTAGATGAAAAACGTTGAACAATGCTGGAGCAGAGAGGATTCCTTCGGAAGATTCTAAGTATTTTTTTTCTACTAGGAAATTCTTTGATAATTTCACATGAACAAATACTTTTTGAGATCTGCCACTCTGATTCCATAAAACACTGAAATCATGCTCTAATGATATGCTACAGTATTAATTTTTAAAATTAAAATGTCATGTTAGTAAGTCACACTGTTTCCACAAATAAAACTATAAACATCTACAGAACTATTTTTTCAGTCACACTGAATAATATTATTAAACCAAATTTAATTAGTTAGGCTAGGTGTGTTTTCCATAAAATGGTTAATATTTGTGGTTTTGTGATGTAATAGTTGAAATTCACAATTAGCTTTCCTCATTTTTCTGTAGCATAGCTTGAAAGCATGTCAAACAATTAAATATTTGTAGCTGAAAATATTCAACCATGTGAAACCTTTCCATAGTTTTTTCTTCTGCTTGCAATCACAATTGGAAATAGTCGTAAGATATTTCAACTGGAATGCAATAGAGCATGGCTTACATCTAGACTAGGGTGATGAACAAGTAGACAATATGCCTTTTCACGGAAGATATTGGTGAGATTCTCATATTGTAGGTCCCAGTCCATGCATAAGTATATGTCATATATTGAATATGTTGTACAGTTAAAGTTGAATGATTTTTGTTTCTTTGTTTGGTGGTTGTGTTTGTTGTTTTGTTTTTTTTTTTCCTTAATGCAATGTAACTACAATACACCATTGGTTTAGGGAAACAGAAATCAGTACAGTTAACCAACTTAAAAAAAAAAAACACTTTCTCAGAAATCTTCCAAATTAGATATATTCGTAATGAATGGGACATCTGTTATTAAATACATATCAAGGTTTTCTAAGAAAAAGAAGTGTCAAGAAACCAATTCTTACGTATTGTTTGGGATGTTTGATCTGGTATCTCTTGTACATTAGTTAGACAAACATGGGAATGTGGAATTAGAAAACAGAAAATAAAACTACAAAGAACCAAATAGGAAAGCAGAATGACTACAATGTAAGTAGTATTTTCAGAGCATCTGTGAAAATCTTTGTTATTTTTGGTGGCACATTTACACATTACAGTGACATTTCATGTGCTCAAAACATTCATTTCATGGTGATATCCAGTCTGGGTACAGTAAATATCCTACCACACAATGAAAAACATGTTAAAGCATTTTAAAGGCAGAGTTATTTCATAGTTGCAGCTGCTCTGCCTTCTCGTGATAAAATTTATAAAACAGTTCTGCTGGTTTCCTCTGTTTCTATTGTGACAACATTTGCCTTTCTACCCCTGGTACATGACTAGAAAATGAAGAAAACCAGTGCATTTTCCCAGTAATGCATGTTGGCAGCTCCACTAAATTATGTGTGTATCTGGATGCACTGGAATATGGTGTTTTACTGACACTTTTTCCTTAAAAGAATAGGGATCTGAAAATTTTACATTGTCATAGAATGGTTTGTGCTGGAGGAGACCTTAAAGATCATCTAGTTACAGCCCTCCTGCCATGGTCAGGGACATCCTCCACTAGGTCAGGTTGACACCCAAAGCCCCATCCAGCCTGGCCTTGAACACTTCCAGGGATGGGGCACCCTCAAACTCTCTCAGCAGAGCTGCAGCCTTTGCTCTCACACAAGTGCTCACCATTCTGTTGTGAGGGTCAGGTAGGATGATAAGTGCTCTTGACCTGTGCAGATGGTCATAGAACAGTACCCGGTTGCTGGGTTATTTGTGCTTCAAGTCTCCCACTGGTCCAGTGGAGAGCCCCTCCTTTGAGGAGGTGCCCTTCCTGTGCACCCTCCTACAAGAACTGCCATGTGTTGCCCTGGCTGAGACACCACGGTCTGTTTTCCAATCCTGTTTACCGCACTCCTGGTCAGTAGCGCTCCCCAGGGATGCTGTTTGTGGGAGCGGGGTTGGCCATCCTTACTCCTGACCCAACCCATGTATCCTCAGCTGCTCTCATGAGTACTGCTGGCTCCTGGTGTGTCTCTGTGGTTCCCTGGGGTTTTCCAGTCTCAGGAAACACCCCTTTGCACCATGATCCCCTGCTCTGCTGTGGAACCTGCCTGATCAACGCTGCTAGTCTGTGTGATAGTATGAAAATTGAAGTATCATGTGTCTTGTTGTTAGTAGTATATTATAGTTGAACAGTATAGTAATACCTTCTGCTGGGTTCAGTCAGGAAAGGGCTAACTCCCTTTACTCTGGTTGCCAGGGAACTGTGTTGCTGGACAGTAAGTGAAAACATTGATAAGGCCTCAGCTGGTGCTGGGGATGGCCTGTACTGAACTCAAGGTCTTTTGTCCGCTTCGGATACTGTAGCTGACCCAGACTAACCAAGGAAGTATTTCATTCCATAGTACGTCATGTTCCGGTCTCTTGGGGTGGGGAAGGGGGTCCGGTAGCCATTACTCTTCCTTTCTCTCTCTCCCTTACTCCCTTGCTCGTCTCTCCGGGCACTTGTTAACCCTCCTGCGTTAGCTGCTTTGACAACTCCTGTGCTGGCTCATTCGTGTGGGAGCTGGTGGGTTGTTTTGAGTTTTCTGGCCGTGTCATCAGTGATAAGGTTTGCTCAGAATCTGCTGCGTAGGCTCCTGGGCTCCGGCCTTCAGGCCGAGGCTCTCGGACTGTGATCGCTCTCGGGCTATGGTTCTCGGGCTCTCGGGGTCTGATTTTCATCCCTCAACATCTGGGTGTGCATTGGTCAGTGGATGGTGGGAAATTGTATCATATTGTATAATATTGTATATATTGTACTATATGTTTAATTTTCTACTATTTTAAGTATTTATTATTAGTAGTACCTGTATACATTGATTTAGATTTAATTAGTAAATAGTTCTTATCTCAATTTTATGAGCTTCCTTATTTCTTTTTCCTCCGATTCTTCCCCTCCACTGGAGGAGGGGAGGGGGATTTGTGAGAGTGGCTTCGTAGTATTTTGCTAGCCGGAGTTAAACCGCAACATACCTATAATATAAAATTGGAGTTGTTTGTTAGATCCTCCAGATGTCAGTTAACAATCATTCCACCCATTTCAGTAGGCCACAGATGCTAAATAGCTTTAAAAATCTGTGCCCTAGTGTTTTTTACTTACCTGTCAGGGCTGGATGTGAGATACCAAAATGGACAATTCTCAGTATAATGGTCCAAACTCTGACCTCATCAAAGCTAGCAGCAAGTTTTAGGTCTCTGAGGATATGGTTTGATGTAGAATTTAGTCAAATATTTTAAAATACATCTTGTCTTTTCAGATCACATTCTTTCTAGGTACATCAAGACAGTTAAGAAAACTTTATCAACATAACCAGAATACTTTGTCATACTGGAGCTACAAGTACAACTGAGGAAGTATGTTGGCTCTTACTTTAGCTTTCTGGGCATAATTAGGCCCTTTTAGACTCTTCCCAAGGAAATGTGTGTAGTGGAGTTAATGAGGCATTTTTATATTCCATCTAACCTATAAAACTTTATAAACCTAATAAAGATAAATAAAATAATAACAAAATTTTATGGTTGTAATTGGTTATGTTTAATAACAGTCTTTATCAAAGACAGCATGTCAGTCTTTGTTGGAGCTGAGATAGGATAACAAAACTATAAATCTTACACTTTACTGTACCTACATTTTTGATAGCATAAGCAAAAATAAAAGAGGAGAGAGCAGCTTTTAAATAGATTGACTTTTCTTTCTCGTTGAGCTGGAAATATGTTGTGTTTTAAGACTGTTTCTCATGCGTTAGCTTACATAGTACAGTAGTTTCTTCCAAGGTCAAAAAAATCTGCCAAAGTCACTAAATGCTACTCACTGTGGATGTTCTCGGTATAAGTGGCATGATTATTTATGCTTCCATAAGTGTAACAGTTATAGTCATTTGTTTTCTAATACGTGTCCAAAGTAACAGAGAGAGAAATTAAAAACATCATTCATGCAGTACACAAAGTGGTCATTTTGGTCACTCAGGGAAAGGCGTTCATTTAGCAAGTCAGAGGAAAATGCAGGGATCAGCAGAAGGCAGATTTGTTGAAGCGTGGAGGAATCCTGTTGACACAGAAAGGAATCCTGACTTATCGTCTCTAAGTTTTCACAGTTTGTAGGATCAATGAATTTTATATACATCACAGACAAAAGATTCAAGCAAAGATAACCGAGCACTTTTAAAGGCTGTAAATTCAAAATTTCAACAGTTAGGAAGTGGCAGAATTAGAGTTGTTGGTGCCACCTTAATCTAAGTCATTGTACATATACTTTCTGATATGTATGATTTTAAATTATATGATGCACTTTTTCTCCAACCTTTACTTCATTTAATGCAGAAAAAGTTCAGGGCTTGCAGAATAAGCAATGATTTGAGTCTTTGTTTTACCCTCATTGGTCAATGGATGCCCTTAGGCATTGCATTAATCACTCTACACTATATAAATGTTGCAATCAAACAGAAAATAAGTGACATAGACCTACCTGCCATTTGTTGCACCCCTGGTCTAAGGCCTTTGGCACAACAGGGATTTAGCATGCTGCATGACTTGCACTTGTAGCCCAGCAGTCTGTGTCTGGCTACAGTGTCTGTTGGGCAGGGAAGAAGGACCTGTCCAAAATACACTTGTCTTTCTGCATTCTCATGCTACGCTTTGGTGCCTGGGCAAAGGTGTATGTTTAAATTGCTTATCCAGAGCTATTGAAGCCATTGGGAGGGGTGCTGCTATACAAATATGCATATATACACTCACAAACCACTGGAAATTACTTCAATAACCTTTGATTCTGGTTTGAAAAGGTCTGTAAGAGCTCATGGTTTCATTTGTAGATTTACAATAACTTATGAAGCTGTTTTCTTACTGCCTCTCACCTTTCAGAGATAGTCACCCAGCCAGAGTTGTACTGTGATTCCGTGATTCCATGATTCCACCGGTGGGACCCAAATTTCCTCTGTGTTTCTCAAAGTTTCATGCTGCAAGCCACGAGTGACACCCTGGGCTTGTCATTTAACAGTTTGGATGATCAGCTAACAAAGGCACAAATGTAGACCTACACAAGGCTTTTGCCAGTTGTGCAAATATACCATGAATGCATAATAAGTCTGGAGAGAAAATAATGAAGGGGCATTTCTAAATGAAAATGTAAACTGTGCATAAGGGAACTGAGTGAAAATGAAAAGAACAATATTTTTCTAGTAAATCCTAGAATTTGAGGGATTTGAGAAAGATAATAAAATTGGAGGTATGTATTTGTGTCATTTACAGATTTATAAAACCTGTATATTAATCACTCCATTTAATTATGTACCATTGCACTGATACCTACATCGTCTGTGTGGGAAATACATTCAACTTATCTGCTGGTGTAATTGATAGGAAGAATAAGTGATCCTTCTCTCTGTGGATTAGGGGAAGTTAAGAAAAAAATTCACACATTTTTACAAGGTTTTCACAGTTCCAAGTGCCAGAACTTCCTTTGGTCATTTGTTCCTTCCAGTCTTCTTAGGCAGCCAGTCCTCTGTCCTCTGCCAACTTCTTCCCTTCATTCCATTATGTTCTTTTCTCATTTGGTTTCCATGCTCTGCAATTTCCAGTCCAATTGCTTTCTCCTTCATGATACCTAAGTGCTAGGGCCAGAACAAACAGTCTCTGGTTTGTTCAGATGTTGCCCCCAGAGCAGAGAGATCATCTACAGAGGTAAAATCATAGGGAAGCCATCACTGTTTGTGTGGCTCTGGAAGGGCCTGTTCAGCTGGAACTTTACCAGAAGAATTTTTTTTTTATGGTAAAAATAAAATATTTTCCCTAGCTCTATTCCTAGAAGCAAATTTATTGTTTTGGTTGACATTCTTTTCTCAAGGTTTGTACCCCAAGTGAAAACTTCTGATTCAAGACATGCTGTTTTTTCAAAATTACAGGTGAATAAAAACATAAGGACTTACCAGGTGTTATATATAAATGGAGGTTTTGAGAATCTTAGTAACACGCAATAATTTCCATTCCTACCGCAGTAGATATTGCATCATTTTCAGCTGACATTTGGTGTTTGAAACATAGAAGCTGTACATTGAAGGAGAACAGAATATCATGCTTAAATTCTCAAAATAGATGTTAAACAAAACTTCAGTGATTTGTAGACAAATCTTCTATAAAAGCATGAATGATACAGTTAGATGTATTTTTCTGCTAAGTAAACTTTTATTCTGCAAAATGCCAATTTACAAATTTATCTGGTTTTGATCTTGATTTTCCCATCATCTTCAGCTGACTGTAACCAGATACAAATCAGGAGGTAGCCCAATTTTCAGTCTGTCAGGTATTTCCAACACCAATATACACTTGTTTCAGGAGAACTGTGAGTGACTCCAAGACAACAAGAGTCAATCCACTGGGGAGAATAAATAAGAAAAAATGGCTCATATTTCCTCTGAGCTCTGTTTAATGCAGTAAGTCAAGCTGAACTACAGATCCTGTGAGCTGCTTGTGGACACTGCACTGCAATGTTTTTTCTGGATGTGCAAAAAGAACATTCCGAACTATAGTTTGGTTATATTCCTCCACTCACACTGCTGCCCTACCTCAATACCTTACATTTGCCTTCCTCACTTCATATCACAAAGCCCAAAGTAAGGAAAATCTAATCTACAAATTGTAGTGTTTGTAAAAAACACTCCAGAGACAAACATGCAAAGATTACCTCTGTAACAATTAATTTTATTGCTTGTTTATACACAAGATATGTTTCCTTTTCTTTTTTTCTCTTCATGAATGATTTTTTACTATTAGAAAATGGATACTCTAATCATGTTGTTTCCTGGAAGAAGAGGTAATACTCTCTTGTGATTCTTAGTAATTCTTGGGTGATGAGACTTGCATTAAGAAAAGGCAATTACAATGATCTTGGCTGATGCAATTATTTATTTTTAAAGGCTACATAGGTTTAATGATTTTAAAAATATAACTACTTGACAATCAACACCATAAAACAACTATTTTCCAAATTCTGGGTCAAATTATCTTTTTAACCAAAGAATATGTAAGTTCCTCACAATCAGGAATTCTGTATACCATTGAAGAACTCATGGAGACTCCTTTGTCTTCTGTCTCTCAGAATCCTTAATAAAAACAATGATGGAAGCTAAGGTAACAGGTCTTCGTACCGCTATGTTGTCAAGTCCTCATCACATAAGCCTTGGCAAGCTAAAAAAAATCATTTATATACATTGTACCTTAATGTTTTTGTCTTTGATACTAAATCCATGCAAACCTAAGCAGGTAAAGAAGTAGAATCACAGAATCATAGAATGGCTTGGGTTGGAAGGGACAAGTATGACGGGAGATTTCCATTAGCATCAAATTCACTTGAAATTCTCTAGTGTTGTTCATTCAGAGTGTTGTTAATTCATGCACATTTAATAACTGCATCTGTAGGAGTTTAATATTTTCAGTACAAATTTAATTATATATGATAACTTTTTTCTTAAATAGCAAACATTATGTAGGGAGATACTGATATACCCAGGGCAGGGGAAGTATATATTTAAATTAACTTTTTTAAAGCAAAAACATACTTCAGTGGTCCACAGGTTTGCCACTGTCTTCAGTGGCAGCCCTCATGAAATGGAAAAGAAAATATCTTGCTGGAGGGAATCAATGTATTTTATAAAAAAATCTAGTTTCTGAACATGATCGGAATGTTCTCTCCTGGAATCTGTGTTCACATTTTACACTGGGTAAGTCCTTACAGCTGTATTCTTTTCTGTCAAACATTTTGGAAGATGCTTAATTTTTGACTCACAGCTCAGCTTTGTATCGTCTTTTGCTGTAGTTTACTTGATGACAACTTTGGCATGCTTCCTTAATGCTGACAGTACCTGCAGGAGCTTCAGAAATTGAATCTGTGTTCAGCATGATGCCTTAAAGCAGGTTACAATAGCAACAACTGAAAATAACTAGAACAACACACAGAATGTCAAGATAATGTTCATTTGTTGTTACTGAATAAATTGACTAAAAAGATCCGTATCAGACAGCATTTGCTCTCAAGACAGTTGTTAGGACTTGTTTGTAATAAAATTGGGGAAGTAAAAAGCCTCTGCAATGCCTTTTGTAAAGTCTATTTTAGTACTACTTAACAACATTAGGTTCATTTCTGCTTGCCCAGGGGTTTTACCCTTCTGTAAAAATCTACAGACCCAGTTTTTACTACAAAGGCTAAGGAGGATCAAAGTTGTTTGGGTTTTTGTTTTTGTTTTGGTTTGGTTTTTTTAGTCAGGGGTGATAAATAAAACTTTGGAATTAAGGGGATAAAACTTAAGCAGTGAGGAAGCTTTTAAAAAATGGACTTGCTTTATGAACCTCCTCCCCACTCTCTCAGCAATATTTAAACATTTCTTGTCCTTTCTGACTCTCAACAGAAATGGAAAGGGAAGGACTATTGGGAAGCATTCATGCTGTTGGACTTCAGACATAATTTGGATGCTAGACTTCCCCTATTATTAAATTTGAAGTGGGTGCCTCCACAGGAAATTCTGCGCTCAGGATACAGTGACTGCATGACTTTTTAAATTCCCTCTGGAGGCTCATGATGTTCCCTGTTAAGTATTAGAGGAATGGAGAATCCCGTCTTGCAAAATTGACTTTGGTGCTGAAGTTAGTGACATGAAAATCCTCTTTCATCTCTCTTATTGCACGGCAGGCTTGACTGGTCCTCAGTTTAAATTAAGAGCACATTAAGGGTTGCCAGCACTTCAGTCAGCCTACAAAGGTTTACCCCCGAGTTGATCCTTAGCCAAGAGCTGTGCTGTGCCATTCAGATGTGTTTCCAGTTTCTGACATATCCCCGACATGTCATCATAAAGAGCTGTTTTGGCAACACTTTTCTGTCAAAACAATTCCCTGTGTTTGGTCAACTGTCTTAAGGTAATTTTCAGAAACTTTATGTATATTGAAACAGCTAAAAGGTCTCCATAGCTCATAGATAACTATGCTTGTAGGCAGATGAAAATTGACATTTCAGCCATTAATTGTGGTCGTATTATGATAAGATATTAAAATGTTTTATATAGACAATTAGCAGCGCACTCAAACTCAATGATTTTTTTTTTTTTCAGAACACATGATATGCTCAAAGATCTTATCTAACAGCTGTGTTATTGTCCTAAATCCACTCTCTTCTGTTACAGGTTCTTACAACGTAAGTGTGGTTGAGGTATCCCTTGCAGGTAATTTTTTTGTTTTGTTTGGTTTTTATTGCAGTCTTTGTATCTATCAAATTTTTCTGGGACTTGCAGTGGCAGTTTCACCAAAATGAATTCCAAAGTAAGATCTCGAACATCTTACATCAAAATGGCAACCCCATCAGGCATTGCTCACTGCAAGAATGGGACAGACAGCCATAAATGGTTTTGTATTTATTGTCTGACTAGATATTTGATGTGGTGGTGGTATTTTTTGTTTGGTTTGTTTGTTTGTTTGTTTGTTGTTTTTTCATTTGTTTTTCTGGGTTTTTTTTGTTTTTTGTAATGTCCTCTGTCATGATTACAATGACAAAATATCAGTGATGACCGTTCTCTGTATTTCAGAATAAATTGGGTGACCTAAAGAAAAAAAAATTGTTAGCCAATTGTGGCTTGTAATCTAGTTGTTTCTCCAGCAGTGGAGAAACCATCCACAGTGATCAGTGTGGAAGGCTCTTAGTTATTTCTGAGTACATTCATATTTTATGGTTGCTGTCAGTACACTGTAAAAAACATTTTGTAAACTGGAAAATGAAACAGAAGTGATTTCTGGAGTGCTTGTAAGATAGAAGCAGCAACAAACATAAATCCATCTGCAAAAATTTGTGTCACTTGTGCAGCTTTATCCTGTAGAGTACTACAGAAACTCACACATCGCACCTCAGAAAACAAGCGAGTCAAGAAGGAATGTGAGTCCTGTCCTGCACATCTTAATCAAAATGTGACGTTATCATAACCCAGAGGCATAGCCAAAATGGCTTCATCCCTTGCATTTCCATAGGCAAATATGGTGGGACATGAATTTCTAAAAAAAACTGAAAGCAAGTCTATTTTTTCCAACTACTTTTCATGATCTAACAAATAATGTTATCTCTCAGTTGGCCTGTTGACAAATATAATTCTACCCTGAAGCAGACCATCCTGTCATGTAAATCAGGATGAGAGTTGTAGCACAGCACCATTTTATCCTAGCTGTGGTCATGGCCATAAAACTTTTTTAAAAAAGGCAACTAGTTTTTTCTTTTCCCTCCTGAAATGATCTACAACTTCTGTGGTTATAAATTAATTATATTCCTTCCTTTCTTTCATTATAAAGTCTGTGTTACACATTTAAATGTCCTGTGGTTGTTTTATAACATCTTATTTTATTTAACTTTGAGTTTCCTCATTTTTATTGATGTTCGTGTTTTATTTATTCACTTGAGTTCAATTTTCTCAGTAAGGTACTGAATCTTCAAACGAAGTCTTCAGTCACAACATAGTTCAATCAAATCACATTTCTTGAAGTTGTCTGCCCAGGTTCAAATTAAAACATTATACTTATCATCTGTGGATGTGAAATGGAAACAGGATGATTATGCAACCCCTTTTAGAAGTTGAAAGCAGAAAGCTGATGATTTTTTCATTATATTTTTCCTTTAAAATTATAACTTAAAACTACCTGCTAACCATGTATCTAAATTAATTTCCTACACTTCACTTTTTTGCATTTCATATGTACCTAAGAATACCCCCAATAGAAAGCTCAAGAGATGCAACATTAGGAGGCTGTTAAGAGACCACATTAACCCTTTGTCTGGTAAAGCTGACAGATGAAATGTTCCTCTTTAGTCTGGAAATCCCCGATGTTTTCTATAAAGAGACTGTGATCTCTTACTTTAGTGTCTATGGAGTTGCAATGCTGGAAATGTAAGAACTCCATTAATGTTGCAAATGTGAGAAGTCAGCATTTCTATGCTGCTTAGCAGCTAAATCCTTCAGTGACTCCAGGCCACAGTCTGATAATGGATGAATCACATCTTTCTTTGTGAACTTGCATGGAAAATGGCACCTGCTCCTAAGCTTGAAAGGCTAGTTTTGTTTTGGTCTAGTTTAATTTTCAAGGCTTAGAAGAAGTGAGACTGTGAAATCAAGATGTGACTGATCAGATAAACTCATCATCCCTTTCCTATGAAAGGTTGGACCAGATAATCTTTGAGATCCTTTCCAACCTGGGCTATACGATGAATCTATGATGAAATCTGGTTCATCTAATCTGTGGATTGGATTATGTTTTAAGGGTACTTGCTTCCACAGGCAATTATTTGGGTGAGTGTAGTGGGTGGAAGGTTTCATTACTCATACTTTTATAGGTGAAGATTGTCTTGTAGTATTTGCTGCATGTTTTTGGAGCATCGTTTAATATTGATAACTTAATAACAAAGGCCTCAGAATATAGCCAATTGGGTATACTGACATAATATAACTTTTATTGTAAATGCACATAAATCCCCTTTGACATAAAAAAATACATCACTCCAGGAAAAAATCAAATTAAATATGTGAAAGTTTAACTTTTTTATTCTAGCAAGATTCAGACAACTTCCCCACAGTCTCTGGCTGGATCCTTTGGTTCATAGATAAACTATTCCATGAGTGAAATAATGTGTGATAGCTCCAGGAAGACATGAGCTCAAGCCTAGCAGGACCACCCTAGCCATATGGTACAGCTGCATTATTATCAGAAGCGGTCTCAGTAGCTGTGTCTTGATGTTGTTATTCACTCTAGGATGTGGACAAAGGGATGGAATGTGCCCTTGGTGGGCTTGCAGATGACAGGAAATTACAGCAAGCTGTTGATACGCTGCATAGTATGGTTTCCAGGCAGCTGAAACCAGGTTGAATAAAGGTCATGTTAGGGATCTCATGAAGTTCTGTAACGACAAATGTGAAATCCTGCACCTGTGATGGAATAGCCCCATGCAGTTGTATGGGCTGGGGGAGTCAAGTGCCTGGAAAGCAGCTGTATAGAAAAAGAACTTGAGGATCCTGGTATACAGTAAGCTGAATGTGAGTCAGCGGTGTGTCCCTGTGACTACAAAGGTTAACCACATTCTGAGGTGTATGAATAGAAGTATAGACAACGGGCTGAGAAAAGCCATTATTCACCTCTATTGAGTTCTTGTGAAACCACGCCTGGAGAAATGTGCCCACTTTGGGGCTCCCTGATGCCAGAAAGGCTTAAATAAACTGGAGAGAGTCGACCATGGTGACTGTAGGGCTGGTGAGCATAATGTGAGAAGAGACTGAAAGAGCTGAGTTTGTACAACCTGAAGAAGAAAAAGCTGAGGAGGAATCTAATTGCTGTCTTCAAGTTTATAACAATTTTAAGGAAGACAGACTCTTCCTGGAAAGAGACAGAGAAAGGTTATGAGACAATAGTCACAAAGCTGAAGCAAGGGAAGTTATGATTAAATTTCTGGAAAACAGTTTTCACTGTCAAGTTGGCCAAACTCTGTAGCAGTTTGCCTAGAGAGACTGTGAAACCTTTACCCTTGAATATATTCAGAACTTGACTAGACAAAGCCCTGAGCAAACTGATCTAATTTCAAACATGGCTTTGAGCAAGGGGTTCAGCTCCAGAGGTCCATTCCAACCTAAGTTATTCTACTGCTCTATGAGTTTCTGGGTACGAATGACCAGGTAATATGTGTTTATTGTGTACTTCCAGTATTTTCTAGTCTGGGACAACGTACTAAGTAGCCACAGCCCTGCATGGACATGACTATACAATGCTAGACCACAGCAGCTCAGATTCAGAGGCACTAGTTCTGTTTCAGATTTATTCCATTATCCAGAATATCTCAGCTCCCAATTCTCTGACTAATAAAAATGTGATGATTTTTACTTTTGCCAACATCATGCAGCTCTAAACAGATAACCAAATGTACACAGGCCCAGCCCATGATCATGCAGCTGTATTGAAGTTAACAGAAATAAGAGAACCTGGGGACAAAAGTCTGGTTTAAAGAGCTCATTAAGTTCTTAATTTCTTTAGCTGAAGGTAATGATTGTAAAGGGAAAACTAATCAACCTGATGATTGATTACCTTCCACAAAATACTTCAACAGTTTTACAGACTAGTTTTTGCAGCCTGTAGAATTTCAACAGTGTATACATTTAATTGTGGGTGTTTTGAAGTTATTTACATGGCTATTTCTTGTGGGTGTTGGTGTGTTGGATTTTCTGTTTTGGTTTGGTTTTGTTGTTTTGGTTTTGTTGGGTTTTTTTTTTTTTTTTTACACGTCCAGTGAAAGAATTTATAGGTGAAATAATTGTTTGTTTACTTTACTTTCAACACAATATTTTACAAAGCTTTAGTTTAATTGTTGGTTTTATAAAACAAGAATATTTGCACATATGACTAACAATAAGATTCTTTTTCAAATAATAGTAATAAAAAAGAATCACCAAATAAAATCTAATACAGGCTAACACTTCTCTTGAACTCCAGTGACACCCAGTATTTCCCTTTATCCCTTTTCACTTGACTCACTGTAGAGCCACTTTGGATGTCGTTGTGCCAGGAGCTAGACTAAATTACTTGACTTATGTCGAGAGAGGCTGTTTCACTTCCTCCTTGTCATGGACAAATGATTTTTTTAATGGTCTCTCCACCTCATGCCTTCTGAGATACTGCTTGAAACACTGCATAAAGGAAATACAACTGAGGGCAAGACCTTGTCATACTTTAATACAACTTCTGATCTGGAGCCTGGAAGATGTGGCTTGAAGCCAAAAATTTTCTCCTAAAGCATATAAGGCCTTGGTGTAGACTGCCTAGTGTGGTAAAGTAGGAATTTTTATATTTTTATACATTTATGTTTAAAATTGAGAGGCTTTTAGAGGCTTGTTATTACAGGTAAGTTAATTGCTCAAAATTCTAAATACTTTAAAATTTTAGATATACCGAAGTCATTGTGAACTTGGAGCTACTGAAGTAATAAAACTTTTTATTGTGTTTAGGATCATTGTTCTTGGTGATAACAGCTTTATTTCATTTTTCCTGAAACCTGAAAGGTTACAGTGGACAATAACAGACACATAAGTTGCCCCTCCACTTTCAAGAACAAAACAAATTCACTGAAGATCATTCGTTATCTTTATCTTCAGTACTTAACACCACAGCAGAAAGCTGACTTGAATTCCAGCATGAGCAAAGAATGATAGATCTTCTTCATTAAGGACAAACTAGAAAAGAAAGTAAAGAATTTCTTTCTCAGTCTCTTTATTGTTCCAGGGAGACAAGAGTCTCTGCAAACTTTGTAATAAATACAAATCACCTCTTTTTCAGTGCTGGTTCATCTGTGTCAGTCAAGGTCCTGTCGTCTCCTGTTGCAGGGAAGTTACAGTCTCAGGGAATCTGTTCTTTCTCATCCCTGTAGGATAATTACTTTGGGAGGTAGCACAAGCACACTGTATACATGCTATCTGGGGACTTACAGTCCTCCTGCTACAGGTAGATTTATGAGTTGATAGAGACTTGCCTGTAAGGTCTTAAGGTCTTGTAAATCCAGAGTAAATTCTTGTGCCTATTGTTGTGATTGTAACTGACAGAGTTTAGCTATTGTTGTAGATATTCTGTGCTACATCTTTGAGAAGTGCAGCACAAACCTGCCTGGGAAATGTCTTTGCAACCCTTTAGTCCAGGGGTGTTTCATCATACTCTAAACTGAAAAATCCAAGGCACCTGTTGAACCTACAACAGGCTCATAGTCATGCCTTGGACCTCACTTGAATCTGTCAGGTCACATGGTGTAACTTGGTCCTGGTACTATCTTCTCATCTACCTCTAATTACGTAAAGGGTCTCATTCACCATATCAAAACACTACCCCCAGTCACCGCTGTGGCTTATACAGCTCCTTTCAGCCCTTCAGCACTTTCACTCAGTATTTAAGGTCAGGACAGAGCAGAGAACCCAATTATCTGCACATCAACCATCTCCACAGTGGGGAGGGGATGGGTAGTTTTGGTGTATTTGCTTTGTCAAATAAGAGAAAAGTCTTATAATCCTTGGTGGCAAAAGTGGTTGAAAGGACCTATCTGACATAGGTTTGTTACATGATTATCTTTTTTTTTTTTTTTTTTTGAACGATTATACTAAATGCAAGTACCAGAGCTATATGCTAGGTGACAAACCCCCTACAATCTAGTGAGCTACAAGGGAAAAGGGGGGAAAACCAGACAGAAGCCTTCTAAAACCATATCTTAGCTTCTGGAAGACAAATCTATACTTCATGCAAATGTCTACATAATTTCACACTAGTAACCATAGTAGGGTAATGGAATTTCAGAATGGGATCAGGACAAGAGATCACATAGAGACTGTGTTCATACTGCAGGGATGTTCGTTTCATGGTGTATATCCTGTCCAGCAGTCCTAGGTCATCAGAGCTTGAAGATGGAGAAGAAAACAAAGAGCTGAGTTCTCATCCTGACTTGAAGAGAGTACATAGCTTTAAATAAAGGGCATATTCTTACAAAACATGAGACTGTACTCACCTTAGAAACAAAGTAGATCATGCAGGCCAGATGTTATGCTCATTTACCCTGGATGTTCCTTTGACAGGATTTCTATATTCTTGCAAACACAGCTGCAAGAAACCAGAGGAACTGATTTGTCCACTGCCAGAGCAATGCCATGTGCTTGAAAATTGTTTGTTTGGTTTTTTCTTATGCTGTCTCAAAGGAAATGCAAGTGAGTGAGGGAGAACAACCAAAGATTCAAGTAAAACATAGAAGTCATCAGCACTTGCCATGTGTTCCCTTCTCTTGCCTCTCTTGTGGAAAATTACTGGAAACAGCAGCAGAGAACTTTTTTATATGGAGACAAGGTTCCTACCAAAAAGCATTATCTTTTAGGCATATAGGTCTGTTTCATAGCCTGTTTCATAACAGATGATGAAAAAAGAATAATATTTCCATAAAAGAAAATAAATAAATGATATTTCAGAATCTCATTTTTTCACATAAGATGAGTTTCCTTCCCCTCTTTAGAAGACTGAAAATAAGCTTAAGAATATTAATTCACTATCGCGTGCTCCTGGATTTTTAAAGCATGTACATTGGTACTTTTTGGTTTGACTATAAAAAGCAACAACAGAAATCCATTAATTCTGTTAATCTTGTGAGAAATATCTAACAAAGTCTACCTTAAATATTATGAAAGAGATGCAAATATTGGTTTTTCAGTCCAAAGGCATAGCTTTAATTCATCTATAAATCTTAAATTTGCTTCCTTCAATTTCCTGTTAACTTCCTTTCTTCCTCGGGAGCTGGTCTGATTTTTGGCATCAAAAGGTTTAAGCTTTAGACAGTCACAGAGTCAGATTGTTTCATACACATACAGCTGTCCCTAAGGTTAGTTACATCTTTTATAATCCCACCTTCTACTATAAAGCACAGATACTCAGAGGCAGTAGTGTAATCTCCATTTTACATAATGCATTACTGATAACAGCCTGAAAATGAGATGTTTATGTTTTATGCACTAATCTCTTGATCACAGAGCAGTGAAATGCTTGAGATGAAAAACCTTGAAACAAAAACACAGAGCTGCCCAGGGAAAAAAAGTGCAAACGGTTCCACAAAGAAAAAACAAGTGATGTATATCCTGAAGATCACCCTTCAATCACCACACAAAGGGAAATTCTCCTAATATGAAAACACCATAGTTAGCTCATTGAAAGCCATTAGAATCAAGAGACTCTTGTGAAACATGCAGAGAGTCTAGGAAGGACAAAGTGTTTTCTCAGAGTTGTAAATAAGTATATCAATAAACACAAGACACAAGAATTTAAGAAAGCAAGTATGTTTAAGAGAGTATGAAAGAAGGAAAATGTTGCAATATTACATATCATATTTTGAGAGCAAGAAGCTGACTGTTCATAAAGATATGGTGAGAAAGTGCATAAGTAATTTGAAATGATGAAAAAATGACAGTTTCTCAGGAAGCTGTATGACTGAGAATGCAGGGAATTCCTTTCCCAACTCACGTGTCCCTGTCACCTAAGGAAGCAGCTTCTTGACTTTCCTGGGTTTCAAGTCCCAGCTCCATAATGCCAAATATTGCCAGAATCTGAGCTAAGGCTCCTTGGGATCCCAGGATCCTGGCTGGCAGATCAGGCTGAGGACCAGATCTCCACCAGGGCAGGGCTTTCCAACACATTAGGCAGCAGCTGGACGGTGAACCAGCCAAAATCCCTCCTGGCAGAGAAGGCTCCCCAGAGCACTGTCCCTCAGGGTCTGGCACTGTACCTTTCTCAGAGAACGCTTTGGTGTTGATGGACTGACATATTCTATGGAAAAAACACTGTATCAGAAAAGTTCCTGACAATCCTAATTCCCACTCAACATTCTGACTGGCATAAACATGGCGTTATAAACAGGTGTGAGAGACAATGTTCCTCATAGAAGTATTTGGAAAAGTAGAAGAAACAAATGAGAGTAGTTCTTCATAAAGGAAAACCAAAGAAATATATTCCCAAATATCAAGACTATTACTGACTGCTGAGAAAAACAGGCATATCAGGGTCAAACTAGTATTGTGCTATGTAATGAACTCTGGGAACTGCAAGGGGACTCTCACAAACACTGTTGATCTCATGTTAAAGGAGACAAAACTTATTCTATGTAACCAGGACAAGGATGACACATGGCCAAATGCTTCACTATCCTGTTTCCATTCTAGCTCTTCTGTTTGAGATAGCTGATTTTGGTATCCAAACCACAAAGTGCACTGGAAGAATTGTGGCTGAATTTTTATTATGAAGAATTTGCATGAAAAGAATATTATTACTTTTCAGGGTAGTTACCTGTTTTGGGTAAGCTCTTTGTAGTTGGAAACATCAGCAGTAAAAGTAAACGAAAAATATTCAATATCAGAATTTACTTTCAGGCAGAAATTTTCTCAGTCACTTTAAACTGAAGAAATAATCAGACAAACTAAAATAAATATTTACATAACATTATATGAACAAACATTTTTCCTTTATGTTTCACTTGAAGCACAAATTAAAACTAGCTTAGAAGATAGATACTTTTTAGGAAACAGATAATTTGCTCCATATTTGCATTCACTGCATATTCTAGAATAACGAACCTTGTAAAAAGTAATGATTTGAATGATTTTGTGGAGTTTCAAGCCCTTTGCATGGTGTTAACCTCTATTTTCTTTGCACGGTCCTATGGATAACTCAGGCAATTGTGTTGTATCCGTTATCAGAAAAACTACTCGCAAGAATGTAACTAAGAAAAAACTTACAGTCAAATGAAATTAAAATTAATCTGGCCAAATCACAAATATTTTGAATCTCCTCTTCGAAGAAATTGAGATCTTTAGGGTTTTTCTCAGGTATCCATCTGGTTATTTTTCAACTCAAACTGTTTGAACTTGTTTAAAATTTTGTAGTTGGCTGTGTACACTGTCTTATTTATTTTAATTAAAAGTTAAATATTCTCTTTCAGTAACAACAGATTTATGTTAACAGAGAAGGAAAAATAAGTGAAAAAAGGTTTTTATATGGTCAGCAATAAATTCTTTTGTGTTTAAGTGCTAAAACACAACAGTTGTTTAATTCAGTCAAAAGAGACACAGAGTAGTCAACATCAAACTAGGATGGGTGCCTAGTTTCTCATTAGGTTTTTCTTCAGAGTAAAATGCATGTTGCCTTTGTTATAAGAAATAAACTAGATATTGAAAAACAATAAAAATATGCATCCTCTGTTCAGTTCTAAATCTTCCATCATAGGCCAACAGACTGGTTACTGAAATGCACATTTAATTCCCTTCCTAATAAGGATTTCACTTATTAAATATGTAAAAGCTTTATTGTTCTAGAAAGTAATGAGAAATGTCTGATAAGACAGGAAAAAAGACACAGTATAAATTTTTTTTTGTGTTATAGCCTAAAATATATTTCATCACACAAAGAATTCCTTGTAGATGGATAAATCTGTAAAACAGGGCAAATTTATGTTATTTAACATAAAGGTAATTAGCTCATTATTTTGCCCCTGTATTTTGGTGCCAGAGGAGTTGTCATAAAAATACAAGATTTTTAATAATAAAGCACAGTAACATGGTAATACTAAAGCTACACTCACCCTTGGCAATACAGATAATATGCTCTCCACTGGACTTTATCACTGCTCCTTTCCCTAGGATCTCAGGAGACTCAGAGCATTGTTTCTCCAAGAGAATTGTTAACCTCTATGCCCCATGTTTGGGACTGAAGGAACAGGGAGCTGGGAACTGAATTATCTGTTTGCCTACTTCAATTCTTGACATGCTACGTAGCAGAAAAAATTTCCTCCCTCTTCTCACACTGAGTTTTCCAATTCACAGTGGTAAAAGCATCATATCTTATCAACACAGTTATGTTTTCTGGTCTGTGGGTCATTTCACTGCTGACAGTCTCCTGCCCTCGGATGCTACTTTTGGCTTTGTCCAGCTGCAGTGCATAGTCCTTCTTTGGGCCTGTGTGCTCCACAACCCATGATGCTTCTTTGAGCAGAAGGTTGGGCAAGAGGCCTCCTGGGGTCCCTCCCCACCTGAATCATCCTATGTCAAACGATCCAAGCAGAATAAGGCCACAGCTTTGTGTGAGACCCTCAAGGACTGGTGCGATGCAGGGAGAGTTCCTGCACTGGGAGAGTGGGATCTGTCCCCACTAGAGGTTTATGAATTTCCAACCTTTTCTTTCTCCGCTAATGGCAGACATCATGCAGTCAGTATGTAGCCCAGAACTACACCAGCCTTAAGCACAATGTGCTGGAATGAAGGCACCCCACTCCTGCATGGTTTCTCTCAGAGGGATGGGAGGTGACCAAAGAAAAAGCAATAAACCTGTCACGGTCACAATATAAACAGTACATAATAAATGCAAACACGGATACTGCACTTCTGTAGCCTTTCCCTAAAGGAAAGAAATAGGAAACCCAAAAGAGGAAACAGGAAAGGAAAATGTGCATGGAAAAGGTCTGTTCAACCTTCTGATTCAGGCTCAGATTTGGAAAGGGTCAATATCTGCAGTGCTTAGGGCCATCGCACATTGCATATGACAGCTCATTCCATCACAGATTCTCAGGGCAATGCCATCAACTGTCTAGCAGCATCTTAAGTGAACTGCAATGCTCTTTAATCTCACTCTTGATAGAATAGCGCATAAGAGCATACTTTTTTTCAAAGCAGAGTTTACAAAAGTTTTGAGCTGTGCTATATTTGAACAATTTATTTCAGACACCTCAACATGGAAACAGTCCTTCAGAATGTTACTATATACCAGACTGGTGTTCAGATTTTTTTTTTTCCCCAAATTTCAAGGCCAAGTACGTACCTTGCAACAATACTCGTTTACTTATATGTGGCATTTGGAAGTCTGGGATTTGATCCACTTGTGGTTCACAGTAAGTTTCTTCCGTTAGCAGGAATAATTCTTGGTTTACCCAATGGTGAAGAAGGGGAATATCAGATTCATAGGTTGAAGTCCCAGGTCTTAGCTTCCTTCAAGCTTAAGTTAATCATTGACTTGAGCAGACATTCAATCCAATTATTCTGAGAATAAAAGTTGTTGGATTACTGTGTTAGATATTAAATGAAAAAGAATTTTTAAAATTTATTTTAGTATTGTTGGTCCTGGAACATTATTTTAGTACAAGAAATGAGACGGTTGCCTCTTTCCCAGTGGAGCTGTCCTCTCATTGATATTGGATTGTACTTCCCAGCTGTAGACGAAGTAGGACTGACAAAATTCAAGTCCAATTAGAAAATACTGACTCAGAAAACCTCAACGCTGATTTAGCGTAAAATCTATAGCTAATAAAAGGGTTGAATGTTTTCTTTCAATCTTGAAATAAAAGAAATGCCATTCACTCATTAATATTTTAAATTAGCCCTCTCTCCCTACTAAAATAAGTCCCTGGCGTACCTAAATGATGAATCTTGTAGGATAATGACTCATGATAAAAAATTTAGACAGTTTCTCATCTCACTGCTTTTCTTCTTAACAGGTATAACCTTAAGCTTGGATGTTCACAAACATTCCAGTCTAATACAAACAGTTTATGGCAATAACACATATCTGACAACATGAATGAAAATCAGTGAAGAATATAAAAATTAAGCCTGATTGATTTTATCCTTTCTGTTTTATTGGGCTTTGCGCATCCATTGAGTGAACGCTGTATTCTTTTTTGGTTTATTATACGTGAACATGTAGCAACGATAATAAATATTCAATAGACTGTGAATATTATTCTGGTTTCATGTACATTTTTTTCAGAGGATAAACTGTCAGTGGAATTGCATCATGTTTTTAAGGGAAACCAACACATTTTCAGTTCTGAAGAAATGCAAAGAGGAAAGATAAGCATGGTGGTATTGATTTGCTTGGAGTTTTTGTATTCATTTGCTTATAATGCAGATATCAGAACTCAGCAAAACTAACCAAAGCTGTGAAATAAAAGAACAAAATTAGTTCTTTCACAAGGACTTTTTACTAATCAGAAGGGTCAATACAGGCAAATTAAAATTCCTGCTCAATACAAACTTCAATCAAAATGTGTACATTCAGTTGAAAAAAATAATGAAACTGTCAACATAAACAGAATTGAAATAGTCTTTTCTTTTTTTCCCCTAGATTCTAGGGTTATAAAGACATTGCATTTCTCTTTACCTTCCAGCAATCCACAGACAGAAGTTATCAGCCTCTGCTGGTAATTTTCTCAACGTGTATAATTTGTACAATATGAACAATTTTTTTTTTTTTTTGGCATTTCATCCTTAGAATGCCAATTTGTCCTTTTTTTAATTTTTAATTAATTAAAATGCATTTAGGTTAACATAATTGCAGAACTGATACATGAGAAAGACCTGTTATGCTTGTTGTAGCTCCTCATTCTTTCAGTGTTACTCCCAAAATGTAATATATTTTTACTGGGCTCATTCCCCAGTGTACAATGTGTTAGTTTGGATTTGTTCTGTACAAAATGGTTTGAGCAACAGAAGTCACACCTTTTTGTCTGGGAGACTAAATGAGGAGGAGCTGAGGTGTATGCACTCAGGGAAGAAAAGGTCTTTGGAGTACCACTGAAATTGTTGGGACTACAATCCAACATTATAATTGCAGATCTTCATTTTACCTGACCCAGAGCAGCAGAGTATGGCTCTGTGTGTGTATTAGCATTTTGGTTTGGATCAGAGGGGCACCGAGGCCGAGCTGGTCAGCCAATTCATGAGTGTGGGTCAGGATCAGACCTGGTGTGGGGACCCAGGTTCAGACATGGCCATGGCATGGTGCTTCCACAACAGAGGAGTTCAAGTCTTGGAGCAATTGCTCATGTGGCCATGGCTTCACCTCCCTCCATCCTCAACTAAGTCTTTGAGTTACTGAACAAAGTGGTTCTGAATTTTTCAGAGACATATAACAAGATTGGGCTGTGTGGTCCCTTATGACATGGATAGTCCCTTGCCTAGTGTATAGGTATTCTTCCAATGGAGAACGGACCTGAGTTTCTCAAAAAATATTTCTTATTGAAGTGTTAAATTATAGAGCAAGCATTCATCACTTAACAGAAAAAGGATTAGCACAAATACTAGATTTTAACAAACAAGTGTTTGGCACCTTACACTTACTTTTCAAATCTAAATTGAGTCACACAACCATGATTTCTCCTCCTCTGTAAAGGAAAGGCAGAGAGAAGTTTTCATCAGAAATAAAACCTTGTCCTACTTACAGTTCTGTGAGCCATAAGCATGAAATCATTGAACTATACTTGCACATTTGCAATTGGTTTTGTTCACTGGGAGAACCAAAACCAGATTCACATTCTTAACTGCAGAATTTTAGGAACCAATGCTCTAACAAAATCCTACTAACCCCCTTTAATGGAGGTTGAGAGTTGCAAGGCTTTGTTTTCAGGGCTAGTACTACGATTTAAAGTAACTCATTATAATTAAATTTTAAATTGCTAGTGGAGAAGGAGGGTGTTAATATTTTCACATTATCATCCTTACTGTTATCAAACAAAGGTAGAAGAAAATAATTTTATTAATAAAAATATATATTCGGAGATTAATGACTCATCTGAAAGCTAATAAAATTAGTTTCTATAAAACAGATATTAAATTTAATGCAGATTTTATGTGGGTTTGTTGTTTATAGTTGTCTGGTTTACATTTTCTTTTCTTTTATATTCTTTTAAAGTAATGTCTTTGTGAGGTTCTGAGTTAAAAGCTCTTCTGCACTCATTTTTACTATCTTTTTCTATAAAGAACTGACAGATGCCTTAATAAAGAATGGACAGCTGGTTTATAGACAAAAAGGCACAATCAATTTAGGCTACGGTTTAAAAGTGCATAAAACAGCTGTACACTACTAATGCATTTTAATAGTTTTGTGTGTTGCACATCATATCATTTGAAATATCCATAATTAAATGTACATTTTGTTAATGAAATCTTCCCCTTGAATCATTAAAAGAAGCAACTTGCACTTTTTCTAAAAACTTCGGAGACGTGTTTGGATAACTGTTTTGTTTTGGCTTGGGTTTGTTGGGGTTTTCTTATTGTTTGGGGTTTTGGTTTTCTTTTTTTAGGTTATTTCAACTTTAAAAATAGAATTATTCTGTATTGATTTGCCTGATATATAAAATTACTTCAGTTCTGTGACTACGTAACGGTTGTTAGCTGTTTTCCATACTAATGTTGCCTTTGATTTCCAGAGAAGCAATAACCTTGTGAATCACAAAAAGGCAATATAAATATTGAAATACATGAAGAACAAACTGGGAAGAAGGGATGCTAAAGACCTTCAATTTGTGTTTGTACTAATAAAAATGAGATGATACTAAATGTATAAGAATAAATCCTTCAGTTAATCAAACAGAACAATATAGATTGGGTACTATATTAAAAAAAAACTATTTATTGTCTACACTGAAAGCTTTTTTGTAGTGAACACAGGTTCCAAAATTTCACATTACAGATAGAATGAGTGATTCTGGCACCATCGCAGATCTTGACAATATCTCAACAGTATGTCATGTGTATGATTGCAGCAAGGGTAGATGTAGACTAGTTTGCAATAGACAGCAATAACCTGTGAGCCGTGGTCTTTTGGCAGAGACAGTGCAGGTTGTCCCAGTATGTTGAATCTTTGCTTGAAGGCTGAAAGAATTGATGTCCCTATTACGGGTGTCACTGCTAGTTAGATGAAAGTATGTGCAGATAATCTAGACTCCATACTTGATACTAAATAGTAATAAATTAGAAGTGATATCCTTTAACCACAATGTCCCAGCTGGGTGAAAAAAATGGAAAGTACCTGTTTTGGAGCAACCGTACTGGACTGAACCAATTTCTTAATCAATCAGTATGGACAAGTTCAGTACCTGCTGAGCTGGATGCCCATGCTCTTTCAGTGCCACTGGAACGTGTAGCAAGCAATTTGCTTGCAGTCCTTAGCTATGCCTTTACTGTTTTTTCCCCCTAGTATCCTTGACTGTCTCTCCATACTGTCCATAACTTTTCCTTATACACGTCAATATGTATACATATGTCAATCCTCTCCTGTAGTGGTTTAAGACAGACATCTACCACTTCCTCTCTTTACAGAGACTTTCTGGCAGCATAGTCTTTCATTTAGGGAGATCCAGCATTTGGGTCTCTACTTATCTCAGTTGTGGCAGTCTAACAAATAGCCCAAGAAAATTTTGTGAGATCTAAGAATCAGAGCTTTGAAGTCTCTCAAAAATAATAAAAAAAAAAAATCTGGGTTTTATACTGGTTATCTTCAGATGGCTTTAATATATAATACTTTCAAAAATGATTTGGCAATTAATGATATTAATTAATTTCAGTTTTAAATTAAGGAGAATGGATGATTGTAACAAGTTGGCTATATGAAAAATGAAATTTAATGATTGGACCAATGCTTGGAATTAAAGAGGATAATTATATCATGATTGTTACAGTTTCTCATTAACCAGGAATCTGACTCCTAAGTCATTAAAACTACTGGCAAAAGGCACTCTGTCACCTTCAATATCACCATAACTTCAATATTCTCTGCATTATGACCTGTTTACTTTTTTATGCCCAGCTAGTTAGAGTGGAAGATTTACATGATGGTTTTACCTATGTTAGTGTTCCAGATAAGGTCATCTTATCTGGATAAGGCCATCAGATAACAGCTGTCCTCAAGAGGAGCTTCCAGGCTGTGGATCATATATAAAGAAAACCATATCTGTGTGGTTCCAAGTCCTTGAGAAACAGGATTTAAGACTATTTGTTTACTGGCTTACTGTAAAGAACTTCTTATGTGATGTCAGTTCAAAGTATCAGTGAGCTTAGTTTTTGGAGGTACTCAGCTCTTCCCAGTCATTGAACTGGGGCAGTGAATCATATTTGAGTGACAGTTGAGTTTCTGGTTTGTTAACCTCTTCCTCCTACTCTGCAGCTAGGTTTTGACCTCAGGTGGCCAGTACAGTGTTCCAGTCTTTTGCTCTAGGGAATGAAGCCTTTTAACCATGTCCCACAGCTAAGACTATTATGCTGTAGCCCATCCGTCGGATATAGTTTATAACAGTTATGTTGTAGGTATATATTTGAAATGTGAATTAGAAAGCTGAGCTGAGGGGTGTTTAATGAATATCGTAACGTGTATCACGTTAAATACTGCAGTCAATATGTTTGAGTGAGTTTTAAAGCTGGCTTTTAATGAACAGGAGAAATTGCAGATTTATCATCAACAGAATGAAAATTTTCATTGCCTATTGAAATAACAAGCACATATATGCTTGCTGATTTTATTGGAACACATCTGTGTGCTTTGGGTCTGACAACAATGGAAAATAGGAAAAATAAATGCCTGCTGAGAAATGGATGAAAGCCATCACCGTTCCCATTAAAAGATCACCGTATCTTTTGTAACATCACTGAATTGAGGAAACTACATTATAAAACTTCTTTAATTCCCAAGAGATGCAACCTCTGAATTGGTTTAATAAAAGCCTATTAACACAGAATATCATATTGCGTTATGCAATATGTAAGCAGTGTAAGCGAAGGTATTAACATAGGGACACCTCATAGACATTCTTCTTGTAACCATGAGCAAAATTTCTGCATCTTATCATCTACGCGAATAGAATTTTAAAACACAGATTCCATCTGGTTTTAAAATTAACACTGCTTGAAGAAAGAACATTGAATAGGCTGCAAGCATGTCAATAACAAGAAGTAAAGCAGTATAGCTAGGGGAGACCTTAAATTACATTTTCTCTATGACGTTCCAGAGAATTTATCTACTGTAAATTGCAAAATATCAGCCTTCTGTGTGCCAGCTCAAACTCACATGAGATTCTTCTAAGAGAAGGAAAAAACACAGTGTGCTGTTTCAATACCTGCAAATAAATTTTAAGTATAGGGTAATCTTACCTTTTGAAGACAAGAATATCAATAGTACACATGTACTCCATAACAAATAGTCTCATAGCAAATATTGTGTTGGATTTTGAGAGAAGATCCAGTTTCATACGTTAATATAGAAAGATTTTTGTTGGTTTAGTTTTGAATAGGCTGAGTCTTTGTAGTTCAGTGTATTTAATCAAACAGTGACGGCAAAATTAGACAATGTCAGAATATTAAACTTGTTTACTTAGTTGTTTAAGTGAAAGTATAGTGGTTTGTAAACATAAGCAAAGAATTTTTCCTTTCATTTTCTACCCTCCATAAGAAGCAAGATAGTATCTTCTGGGGGTAATTTCCTTGTTCACAAATTAGAAGAGAGGGATGCAGCTAATGCTCCAGACTGCAGGGGGAATCTACTGGGTCTCCATGTCCCAGGTAAATGTAATGTGCTACATATTTGCATCTGTAGGGAGTGCCGGTTGTTGCAAAAGTTGGTGAAAATACGGAATGCAGTGAGTTTAGATCATAAGAGATACATAAAGCAAGATAAAATAATAGGAGTGAGTCCCAAGGCACAGAAAAGCTTGAAGAAACAAGAATATGCTTAAGTCCTCAAAGTAAACCAAGTATTCAGCTTTCACTCCATTCTGAAGTAGGCATGTGAAAATCTAGGTAAAACTGACACCTCCACTGGATCAGAAAACAAAGGTTAAATAAGTTCTGTTCGTTTTTTTTTTTTTTCTTTCAATCTGCACTTGAGAAAGATTAGGAAATTAGAAACTGAGGGTTCTCCTACTGCTGTGATAGGACCATTACTGTCTGCTGTCTTATCTGTAATATCTCCATCAGTGTGCCTATCATTGTGCCTTAGAGCACATACCTTCAAGGTATGAAAGTGGTTTTGTCTCCTGTATTCACAGAGTGCCAGAAATGGTGCCTTGATCCTCGACTGGATACAGTGTCCTGGCTACTGATATAAACTGGGCTTGTGGAGTCTTAACAGAGGCTTCAGTTTTTCAGAGAATGTTTAGAGTGTGGAGTTCAGTCTGTGAAGGCTTCAATGAACCCTGAACTTCCCCTGAAAAATGGCTTGAATTGGTTGGGACTGTTATGAATTTTTCTTAGCCTGAATTTCAAGCAAGAGGATACTTAGGAATGCTTGATACAGGGAGATACAGTTGTGATGACTCTGAACAGCAAAGAGGTAGGGGAATCCCACCCTGATATCTTCTTCTTGCACACATTAATGATGTGCATAATCCTTCCACCCAAATGGAGCTGATCCCTCAAGAGCATAGGGAAGAACACTGTAATGCCTGGTCCATGTACAGATAGGTGTGTAGAGGTCTAATATTAATGATATTACCTGATTGCCTTACAGAACTTTGAGTTGTCATTCAATTACTGACCATTTACTTTAGATTCTTTCCACCTCAGATTCTTCATAGCCATCCTATCCTATCTAATCTCTTGATCTCTTTGTGCAGCTAAATATTGGGTGCCTTCTATTTATCTCTAATCCAGAGATGACTTTGAACATGAATAGAGAGAATGCAACTGAATTGAAAATTCTCTTCTCAGGACTACATGGAAACATAGTCTAAAGAGATACCTCTTTTACTTGTTAAAGCTTTGAAGTCCTTCAGAATAAAATCTTCTGTGGACCTGCTTCTGAAACTTTTGAGGCTACTAGTTTAAACCGTTAACACTGGTACCAATGAGAATGGTTGTGACATAGGCTGTCTTCTATTGTCAAAGAATTTTAGAATCAGTGTATTCTCATCACAGGAATGTATGGAAAATATAAATATTTTTATCAATGATAGTTAACTACATCATAAATTACAAACAAAAATTTTTGCCTTTATTTTAATAGATGCTGTTAACCTTTTTGCAATGATAGATATTGATTTTTCTCTTCAGACAAATCCAAGATGTGTTTCAAAGTTATACTATTGATTTAACATAATGTGAAAAGCTTTGCCCACACGTACAATATGCTATTAATTGCTCAAGGATATTCCACATAAGTTATGGTATGGACTTATCAAGACATGATTACAAATTTAACATTAGTTCTTAGCTTTCCATTGCATATGGATGTATGTTTATTAGAAAAATACCAGCAATATTGAAATTAATGGTAAAATTGTTAGTTTTTCATAACATAGATTTTTTAAAAAAATATTTATTATCTCATTTAGCTGTGCTAAATATAATAGACTATATCATATGCAGTATTTAGTAAGAAATATTTTAATTTCAACATCATATTGAAACCTATATTACCACTAATACTCCCAAGAAAAAATTAAATAGAAACAGTCTTACACAAAGATCAAACAAAAATAAATCCTGAACCATTGGTTAGTTTAAAAGATTAATATTCTGTATTTATATTCCCAGTCAAACTTACAACTCCTAAATGAAAACCACTTTCAATATTTCGGGGTTATTTTTGTGAAAAATAAATCTTTAATTATAGCTCCATCTCAGTCTTTCTTAATTTCTTCTGTTGTAAAAGAAAATTTTTTAGTCAGCATATTGAAAACTTTAATATAATTTCTAAATATATCTGGCTGAATGCCTTCAATATTAGATAGGCATAGACAGCTATCTTTGAAACAGCTAGGTTTGCTTTACACATTTTTAGGAATATGTAAAAGGTGTTTAGAGGCTATAATATGTTTTATTTCCTATTGTTTTAATTACTTATTATTGTTAGTATTAGTATATACTAATTTATATTCAATTAGTAAGTAGTTCTTATCTCAATTTTACAAGCTTCTTTGTTCTTTTCCCTCAGGTTCTCCCCCTCCACTGGAAGAGGGGAGGGAGAATCTGTGAGAACAGCTTCATGATATTTTGCTAGCCAGAGGTAAACCATGACAGAGGCATTCATGTAAGAAGCTATTTTGGAAAGCTCTAAGTCTGCATTATCTACTAACTTGTTCAGAGTTACATTATCAAGAAGAAGAGAGAAGTTCAGTGGCACTTTGGACATATTCCATTATCCTTTTAACGTCAGGCTAATATTAGATCCACAAATGCATTTGCCAAGTGTCTTTCAAGCTGCATTTATCTGCCTTTACCTCTCTTCCTAGGAAGAATTTTTACAACAGTGACTACTTTTTCCCTTCAATAAGCCATTCCTAACAACAGAAAAAGGGTGTAGAAAGAGATTATAACAAGGAAAATGAGCTGAAAACTCAAGTGCATTTTCTCCAAAGGCTTTTTCAATCTGATTTTATCAGTCACAGGAAGCAGCAGAAGAGATGAGAATTCTCTCTTCTTCCTTGATGTAGGACCACAGTTAATAGGTAGGTCCACAGTCCAGTAGATCTCAGAGTGAAAATATTTTCATCTAAGGTATAAACTCCATTTTTCTTCTACAAATTTTATCCTATTGATTTTATTCACATCATTTTGTGCCTCATTGAAATAACTATTACCTAATAAGAATAACCTCCCTGTGTGTTTTTAGGCTGTTAATTTATCATATAACCAAATATAGGCTGTTTCATTTATGGCCAGCCCAACAATGCACTTATGATAAGGCTGAATGCCATGAGAGTAGGACTCTTACTCATGATGGTCAATGATGTATGAAATATGAATACATCTTAAAATATATTTGCATTATTAAGGATGTTGTCTGTACCCTTACCTAATTTTCCATCCTTATCCTTATTATCATTATTTATATAGAGGTGTGTCCTACACAATATTTTAGGTAATGTTACACCCAGAAGAGGTTGAGTCATTTCAGATGTGGTCATAACATTTATATATACATATTACTTCTCTGATACTTATATGAACCTTTCAGCTCTGTTTAACATGGTGTCCCAACATACCTGAAGTCCCTTTAATCTTAATGTATTAGTACCTACATGGTTTCTTTTGAACTTCATTATTTGTGATTTCAATTAGTACTTTTCCTAACCACCAATCTGCCGTGGGTTTGTTTTGTTATGCTTATATTCTTATTAAGTCATTTTTAACTCACTGTTCCCTGGTCAGACACCACTCAGGAAAATGAAATCTGTTATTTGTCTATCAAACGCAGGGCTATATTGAAGAAAAATGGTTATCTGTCATCAAGGCATTCAAAAGTCATATGACCTGTGGATATTTCTAGAAAAAGTAACCCACAGTTTAGCTAAAATCAAAATAACATCTTATTTCAGGAAGGCCTAAATTATCAAGATTTCTAACTCCAACTACTTCCAAGCAGGCAAGATAAAATCTTTTACTCAGGATTAAAATAGGGGTAAGCCAACTCTTCTGATTTAGGATAAGATCCTAAATCTATGAATTTTTAGCTCAAGAAACAGGCGAAACTTCTGAGGTTTGTAGTATTTTGGTTAACTTTGGTGTATTTCTGAATTTCAATTTCAGGATGTCTAACTCAATTTCTGATTTAGAATGAGAATGCTAAAATACTCAAAGAAAGAATATGATCTCTGTTCTGTTTCTTTCAAACTGATAAAGCTTAGACGTTTTAGGTATATATTCAAACTCCTGAATTCTTTTTCTTCATAGAACAGAACTAAACCTCCAAGCACTTCAAAATGTGTCCATCAATCGTTCATCTCTTCTAAAAACCTCTACTTTCAACTTATTTTCTATGTCAGCTGAACTGGAGCTCACTGTGGTTCAACAAACATTAAGCTGTAAATTAGATGAAGACTATCACAGTTACTCTCGAAATTTACAGAAGGTCAGAGGGGAGCACGTAGCTTTAGGATTATACAATAAGTGCTTATATGAACATCTGTGCCTTTGTTTACTAGCATTTACAAAAATGACTGATGCTTTATTCCCAGCCCAAATCCATCAATTCTTTTAGAAGCTGTTGCTAAATTCTTGTCAGAACCATACATGGCAGGGGCATTGAATTCCTCACATTTATCCTTCAGCCACTTAACAAGTAGCAGACAGCATGCCAATATTAATGTTAGATGTGGCTCACTGAACAAAGATTTTTCTGAGTAAGAAACCTCCTCTTCAGTTTGCAGCCCTATAGGTGTAATCTTCTGAATATATTAATGAATTTTAGGAATAAGTTTCTTGATGCTTCCATGATCCTTAGTCTGAGTGTTACTACAGCAGCTATGTTTCTTAGTAATACTCCCAAGTTTCCATTTGCATACAGTTGGATGACCTTAGTCTTGCCAAAGCATATATTGTATTTAACTCTTCAAAATAATAAAATTTCTTTCAAAATCAAGATATTGATTGATTCTTGAATAGGAATATGCAATAATTTCTAATGCAGAGATTTTTTTTTTTTTTTTTTCCTTTTTTCTCCAAGCAGACTGCTGTATTTTATCTCTGGTCCATAAATACTGTTTTGCCACTGATAGTAGCAAAACACAATCTTTGTATTGTGTTTGTGAGGCCTCAAGACTGAGGTTTGTCAGGCTTTTTTGGTCTGAACTTATTTTGACCTGCCTGGAGCTTTGTTTTCACTTGGTTTAGCTGCAACAGCAGTTTTGCTAATGATCAGGTGGCCACGCTTAATTTGCTTCACTTTTGCTTATCTTCATATGGCATACCAATAGTTTTATACAGATGGTAGTTACAGGTAATTATTCCACATAGACTGACACTTTTATGACTCTAATGTAATGTCACAATGTAGAGAGACAGAGGCCTGGTATGATGGTGCTAGTCTTGAAGAAGAGAAACAGGCTGACACGAGAGACTCACCCACAGTCATTTAAAGAAAAGCAAAACTAGATCAGGAAAAAAATCAGTTTTAGGGATATCAGGGAGAACAAAACAAAAGCATGGAACATAAAATGCACTACATGTAGCAAATTCAGCTATATAGACCCTACCATTATGACTTGAGTATCCAGCTTTACCTCAGACCTGTCTTATCACCAGGAACCTGCCTGGGGATCACTGGGCTGTGACTGACCCGTTACCATCACCGGACCTACCCTGCTCTTCTTGCTGAAGCACGATGGGACTGTGCTCTTGCTGGTAAGGACAGTGCCCTGACACCTTGCTGTCACCCCAGCTCCCAGCTCACCTTCCCTGTGGAGCAGTCCACTCCTTCTGCTCCCTGATGCACACCTTTCAGACTTCAATTTGTCTGCAAAATTATGCCTTTCTTGTAAAAAACATATCTTTTTTTATTTGAAGGCTGTCCTAGGCATCTGTGGTTTGCGAAAAATTACACCTGTTCCCACCACTGAAGTATTCTGGGAGGAAAATTACAGCTAGAAGCACACACCTTCTGTTAGTTATAACTAATGGCTGATGGTATACCAGGAAAAGTGATGTTTTTAAGGTCATTAATCATTCCGAAAGGTGAACATGCAGAAGAAATTAAATTTGCTATTTGCATAGATTCCTGGGAATGAGCAATCAGGGTATAGTTGTCAGCAGGCAGGTAAGACAACCTTGTTGCTCCCAACAACGGCATTTAGCAGCTCTTCATCAACTCCTGAATCTAATCTGGGTAGCTGAAGTGTGCAGGAATCAGCTGAGAGCAGTGTGACAAAATAATATATACGAAGTGTTGGTGAGATGACATGAGCTTGTGTTACTGGAGTAAGTGAATTGAAAGCATCCCAACTTGCTCCAGTCCTGCCTACATTTTTTCTTCAGGAAATTGACTAAACCTCCGAAAGAAATTGTCTAAGCAGCCAATCGTAAAGATCCTGCCGACGGTGTCAAATGTTACTGTCAGGTCAACAAAGATGGAGCAGACATAAGAGACGTCTCTATATTTCTGCTCTGTGTCAGCTAAAATAGATTAGGCTTGTTGTTAATTTCATTCTCTCAAACAAAATTCGCTGCCAGGCAAAAATCTTTGTTACATGACTAAGTAAGGCAGTTAAATACTGACCTTGTAGTAATAGTGCCAAGAATTTTTAATAGGAGAATTCTTCAGTGAAGGAAGTGTATGAAATTACTATCCATCTTCTTATAAAGATGGACAAAGAGACAAAGTTTATAGGCTTGGGGGATCACTGCTTTATCTCACATAAGCAGAAGGAGCTTTCTAAGGATTAAGAAACCTCAAAGCCTCTGAAAGTCTCAACTGAAATGAGAGTAAGTACTTTGTCACCTGAATTTCTGAGTCAGTAAGTGATAGCTAGAGTGAGCTGCTGGGCTGTGAAGATGGTGTTCAGTAGTCTCATAGCTGATGGTGGATTGTTTACTGAATAAAAATTTAAATGTCGACATTGTTTCAAGAATTCAGTTCTTTCCAGTCAGAAAGGTAATCTATCCAAAATTCACACCAGGGGTGGAACTGCCATTAGGAGAACCATACTGTATTTTAAGAGCACCATTAAACTTTATGCCATTTTGATTGAATTGTTATCACAGCTCATCTGTTTTCTTGCCATCCAGGCACTACGCATAACTTCAATTTATGCTGAAGATTGTAAAGATTTTTCCTAGATGTTGATAGTCTATAAGCTATTTAAGATTAATATAAGCAATATTTTCCATCAAGCAATTTCCTGCAAATTGTCTCATAGAACTGGTCATTATTTTTCCAGGCCATTGCATCAAGTGTGTTCATACCATTTGTGGTGAAAACACTTTTGAAATGATTAAACATTGCCAGAAGTTGTATTAGCGATAATTTAGCTTGCATTACAATGCTTTGCCATTTAGAAAATTTATTGTAATTTAGCTTCTTGAAAGGCTTTTTTCTGAGTTATTGCAGAGACAACAGGAATGGCAGAGAGGCTGAATTTTGCACAGACAAAAGGATGGTCTGCCTAACATTAAATTTCTCTTCTAAACTTGGTGGTGTTAATGTTTCTGCATTACAGTGGCTAATTAAATATCAGTATTTGGGTCTTAGGTGTAATCAAGAATTATTTTTTTTCTTATTTAAATGCTGAAAGATAGTATTTCTCAAAAAATTGTGTTCAGCAGCTTTTCTAAAATAATAAATGGTTGCTGTTTCTTCTTCTGTGTCCATTCTCCAAAGTAATCTTCTGGCAGGCATCCTGGCCACCACGAACACTGAAGACATCCAGAATAGGTTTGTATCCTATCCTGGCCCCAAAAGATTGTGCACTGCAGGTGTGCATATACTTCGTTTTGATCTCATGAGGTTTTCTCATGACACTGAGAAGTCATTAAAGGTAAGATTTCCAGACAAACTAGTTTACTGATAGTAATAGACCAAAGAGCAAACAGTGTAATTTGTAGTGACAATATATAACAAAGATATAGCTGATTGTGGAGGTATTGATTCATTGTTCCTTCACCTTATTTTCATTGCACACAAACCTTTAAATAAATAAATATTAAGTACTGTGAAAGAAAGAGACCTGTAGTTTAAATGTGTTCACTGAAGTGTATCAAGTGTTTATGCTAAGTGAGAATAATTTACTTTCAGACCTGTCTTCATGCATTCTGTGTCCCTTTTAAGACAAAGTATAGATAATATAGCTAGATGGTCTCAATTCATAGCACATTGAAGACTAAGAAACAAATTAAAATTGAAATACTAGAATAAACTAATTTAAAAACACTTAAAATACTAGATTTTTTCATAAGTAAATAGAAATTCTTCAATTCCAAATACCTCAACCTTTTTATTTCCAAAGAACTTCAGACTTTAAGAAAAAAAAATCCTTTTGAGATAGGTAATCATTGTGGAAGATCTTGAACAAAAACATTTTCTGTTGAAGACATACTAGCCATAAAATCAAGTTTTTGTGGTAAAAGCTGTGGGCTCCCTGCTGTACAGTTTTACTGTACCAAGTGATTTTGGAACGAAGATGAAATGACAGGGTTTAGTATTTTTTCTCATTCAAAAATTTCAAGTAAACTTTACTCAGGTTGCCAGTAAAAATATAGTTGCAACTCTCAATTTATGAAATGAGATGGAGCAAACTCTTCCCTACTCTTATTTATTCCAGTAATTAAATTTCAACAGGCTGAAATATTTTCTTGGTTATATCTCTGTTCCTTTCCTTAGTGGAAGAACACAAAGAAACCTAATAGAAGAAACCAAGACTTCATTTGGAAGTTAAGCTTTCTCTTAGTCAATTATAATGAGTCAGAAAAAAAGTATTTATAGGGCTAACTATGCAATGCAGTTACCTACCGTTCACAGTGTTGTAACAAGTGAGTAACAAGATATGACAATTAATGTAAGTAGTATGTCTCAGTTTGAAACATTAGTTAAATTTTTAAAATGTCAACACAGGAAAACATTTTTTTAATATATTGGTTTTTGGGTTTTTTTTGAGTTTTGTTTTTTTTTATTTTTTGTTTGGTTTGGTTTGGTTTAGTCTTTTGCTTGTTTGTTTATTTGTTTTTAATTTTGTTTCTCAACCTAAGAACTAAAAAAATATTGTCAATTCCAGAATTCCAGGTTGATGTAGAAATGGACTCTGTTTCTTACATGGTTGTGGTTAAGGCAGTCTTAGCTTTATGTCTGAAAAAATGGAATCCAGTCTCAATTTGTTTAAAATAGTTGGATAATAGGAAGACATGCCACATGCGTCAGGGTTAAGCTAAATATACTTGATCTTACGTCAGGGTAGATGGCTGGGTAGATGGCTGACTGTTGTCCCTTGCAACTATACATTTCTATAAAATGCACACTCTACTGCAAGATAAATGGAAGATACATAGTGAAAATACAGCATCTGAAGCATATGTACATACATATTATTTAGAAATAGATCATTATCAAAATACTATACAATAGATACATCTTTCAAAAGCTTTTTCTGTATACCAAAATGTTTATTTTTATACAGTTAATATAACAAACAAGTTACCTTGTAAGTACAGTACATTACCTATATGTGAAATACAAAGTTCTCATAGTCTAAATACTGCATGAGTTATCATAGACAATGAAAAATATTAAACAAATTACCTGTAAATTAAAGCACTCTGGAAAAATGTTACTTTCAAAGTTATTTTTTTCTTCCTTTGAACTTAAATTCAGCCAATTAAGACTAGAAAGCACACCATTCTGGAGGTAAAAATTACACCTCAGAAAGCTTGAAAAATAAGTGATTGTGCTCTCTCTAACCACTCATAACCCAGCTCCAAGCCACATATGATGCCAAAATGCACTCATGACAAAATGACATTATCATAATGGGATCTTTCCTTTTCTTCTTATGCCCTTTAATCAATAATTGAATAGCTAGCAATGATGGTGTTCACATTTTATTAGGATTTTGAATTTGTTCCCATTAAGATGAATCAAGGAACCATTTCTTTCAAGGTCTTTGCTAAGCTGTAGTGAAAAAGCTGAATCATTCTGTGTTTAATTCACATCACACAGATTATTTTTTTTTACAGCCATAATGGTCAGAAGTGTAAATTACATCACACAAAGCTTGAACCTTCAGGAGTGATTGTCCTCGCCAGATGAATCAGTCTTAGCTCATCTGGCCCTGTTAGACAGCCGTGTCTTGATACAGAAAAGAAGTTAATACTCAAATCTCAGTCAGGGACCCCTTGGCTCAGTTTCATAAGGGAATAACAACTGGAAGTTGTTGTGCATTAGGCAGAAGTCACTAAACCAGACCAAATGATTGGGCTACTCATGTAAATTGACATTAAGCTGTTTAGGTAGAGTGGAGGAGACATAGGTTTCAGTTCCTGCTGTAAGGATTATTGTAATATTTAGCCTACATTTATTTGATATTTCTTCCTGTATAATTTTGTTAATTCATAATATGATCTCTGTGTTGCTCTTCTGGCAGGGAGATTCTTTAATTCACTATGCAAAGTGAAACAATTTCCATAGGAGGGAATGAAGAAGCTGCTTCTTCTTCCTTTTTGGCAACCGGAATATCCAAGAGCTTGAAACACATAACCTTGGACCATGTGTAATGAAATGCAAACCATATCTGACAGATCACAGAAAAGGCTCAACAACTGAGATTATAAAATTGAAAAAAAGTGCAATGCTGTCAGGTATTCTGTAAGAATGCAGTCACTGTAACAGTCGGGGTTTTTTTTTTTTTGTAGTAAGAGGATACATGAATTCCAAGGTAGGGTGGTAACCATTGCTACAGCTGAGGAGGAACAGTGAGCGCAAGGCTAGTAAAAAGTTTCTCAATTCAGTTTCTCAGCTCAGCCAAAGATTTTATCTTCCCTTTCCATAGTTGTCTCCACAGAAGTTTTGGAAAGATCTGAGAGTTTTTTAAGAAAAAAAAAGCTGATATTCCTCATCACCACAGAATTTTTATGCAAGCTTACACAGTTGCTAAGCCAGGCAGAGCTCTGAAGTACGTTGAATTTGTATGGATGTAATATAGTGATATAAACCTAGAAAGAAGAAAATTTACCCAAAATGTCAAATTTTCACTAGATGATGCTAATTTTCTGCTACGTTTTCGCTTACTCTTACATGGTCTATATGTCTTCTGCAAAATGTTAATTAGACAATGGCATAGGGACATATATTATCAATTGGTTTTGGTCTAAGTGTGTTCTGCAAGATTGCCTCAATTTGTGGTTAAAAACCTGGAATCAAGAGCATGTATGAAATTACTGAATTTGGAACATATGATAGGTTCACAGTACCTTATATATCTTCTATGGGGACCATGGAAATAGAGGGAACTCAGAAGGTTACGCTTTAACTAGAAGCAATAGTAGAGTCAACCAATGAACAGGATGTCTCTTTGGAACATCACATTGTCCAGGATGAGTGAGTCAGAAGCAAGAAAATATCCATTATGTACTCTGGATTGCTGGAATTGTAATAGTTTTTAGTACCTTTTATAACATTTCTTATCTTTCAAAATTGCAAGACAAAGGCATGACTTCTTTCTGCCTATCAAAAGTTCTAGCTACCGAAGTTCTACAGAGGAGGGAAGCCCTGAGATTAACAGAAAACTGTACCTTAAGAAATGCAAAGGCACTCATTTAAATTCACGTATAACTTCTTTAATTTATACGACAATTAACTGCATAACAGGTATTCAGTATATTTTGCTAGGATTTACCTTCATGATTTCAGTAGTATATTTAGCTTGCCAAACTACTGCAGGAGTCAATTTGCATGTGAACTTGAATCAATTGAAGTGGAAATTTACATGGAAGTCAATGCTTAAACCACTAGAATTTGGTGGAGTTCTATAGGAAGTTGAAAGTACCAGGGGCTGTTCTCTTACAGCAATTCATGGGTATCCTGGACAAAGACCATGCCCTAAAAGACCGGGTGGATCATGTCCAGTGATGAACATGGACAAAGACAGTTTAATGTGGGATACACATAGCTCTCTGCAGTGATGTCAAGACAGAAGCAATTTCTAATAGTGATGGAAGAACTTTAAAAATGTCAAAACACTGGTACTTATGTGGGTTAAGAACCTGCCAAATTAGGCAGTTGCTAAAAAACAGGTTTGAAGATTCCTTTTGTGGACATAAGCATCAAAGGAATTAGTATGACTTTAGGCTCATTTTTTCTATAAAACAATATTTTCCAGTCTGTAATGTTGGCACAGTAAAATTCTCCCAAACCCCTCTAACCACAAGATAAACTTTTGTTTATTGTTGACCAGGATTGCCTGCTTGCCTCTTCTAATGTGGAAGCTGGAACTAAGGATATCCAATCTAGGGGAAAAAAAATCTATGTTATAAAAAATGGACATCAGATCACTGATTTATTTTTAGGTCTAAGACCCACAGCAGAGGTATTTTTATTGTACCTGTTGATGTACAATAGGAAAACATCTATGGAGAGGTGAACCATAAGCATTAGAAACTTTTCAGACTCTACAGCCTGAAGGACCACAAAAGAAACTTGAATGCCATATAGCCTTTCTGTTTTCCAAAGTATTGAACATTCTGTAAAAGGGTGACTGCTCTTAAGGAAAAAGGATTACAAAACCAATGAAGTGCTGTTACAAAAATCTATACAATATACTTGTGAAAGTGCACCTCATTATGGAGTATGACAGATAATTCTTCAGTGAAAAAGGCACTGTTGTGGAGACTGAAGATATATGGATTGCATAGACTAAAAGGAAATTTTATGTGAGATGAATCCTTCCAACAAATACAGTCTGTGCTTTGCTCTTTCTCCAATGAAAGGTTCTGTAACAAGGAGGTATTGATGCAAGTTATTTGCATGGGGACGGTTTTAAATGCTGAACTTTGTACATTACGTGAAAAGTTTAAAACCTTCCCTGTCTTGATTGTTTGAAGACAACAGCTATCTTGCAGTCTTTCTCAGCAAACGGTTTATCTAGTTAAGTGTATTTGAAAGTACGTTATGCATCTTCATATTTGAGAGGAATTTATAAAAGTATGAGAGAAGTAATGTAAGAGGATATTACAGACTAACAGAAATAGAGACCAGGAAGTATATGGTTTATTTTAAAAAATAATAATGACATTGTTTTTCATTCGTTTTTATTATTTATTCTGGAGAATAAATACACAAAACATTAGGTTTGAACCATAAACCACGGTTTATATAAACTAGGCTGAAGTGTAAATGTTCAATTTTACTGAAGTTTGTCAACTAAATATTTTAAAGTGCACATATTTAGTACAGTACATTTAGGAAGCAAAAGAATTACACAGGATTAATGAACTCCATTAGCTATAACTAAATTAGCTATGGGTATTGCAGTGGTAAATATAATATCAAACCCAATTTTTGTTTGCTATTGGAAAGAAGATATTGAGTTTCTTGTGAAATAGAACTCATAAAAATGTAGTTCAATACAGCATTTGGCCAGGTTTGTACATAAACAAATAGAAGACTCTAAGACGAGTAATGAAATTATGTTTTATGAATCTTCTGGAATAAGCAGGAATCAGAGAAACAGAAGTTAATCAGTCTAGAAATGCTCTAAGTAGATTTCTACAGTTTGGAGGCCTTAGTTTTTTCTCGGATTCCAGTTACAGGAAGAACTTTTTTGTGGCTCTTCTCCAAGTCTAATCTATCAATATATAAATGACTTTATATCAGTTGCATCAATCATCATGCAACACAAAAGAATAGTATTTAAACTATAAAAAAGCGTTCTGCAAAAATTTCTTACTTGGAAAATGAAACAATTTCTTGAACTATTTCTCCTGGATTCAGGTCAATAAATTAACCAGACATCTACTCATGCTGTCTGCTGGTGGTTACTCATACAGCTCATTCCCTGGTTTCTGGCAATTCTAACTCATTCTGTAGTGCAAAAATGCTGTTTCCTCTGGAGTGCTTCTGAGTGTTAGGACAAGATCTGATTTGCTACGAGTACACATAATATTGAAGTATAAAGTATATATTAAGTTAATATAAAGAATCTAAAATATAAACTATATCGAAATACAGGAAAACTGACATTTATTAATTCTCATTTCATCTCCAAGGGAAAAAGCAACACTCTCAATAACATTAATGAAAATACAGAAAAGAAATAAAATAGTGTAACTGCATCAATTTTCCAGAAATGGATTTTTTTAGGGTATTCGTTTTTCAATATCTCAAAAAAACCCTAATAAGAATAAAAATAACTGCCAGATTTACCCAGCGAATAATATTTTTGTTTGTTTGTTTTCCTTCATCAACCTACAGCCAATGTCCTAGCCCTCTCTCCTGTGGTCATTTCATGCACAGGAGTCTTACTGTCCTCTATGAATCTCAACACACTGAATTAATATCAGGAGCTGTTAGGGACTGACCACAACCTCCAATCCATCATGCCTCACTCATGGGGCAAGGAGAAGATAGAAAAGTCAGGAATGAAGGAGTGAAGTTGAGCTTGGGAAAAAGGGAGGGGTGGGGTTAAAGTGTTTCTTTCTGTTTCTCACCATTCTACTCGGTTTTTAACTGGCAATACATTAAACTAATTATTCACAAGTTGAGTCTGTTTTTCCTGTGACGGTAATTGGTAAGTGATCTCACTGTCTTTATCCCAGAAATAAATACCCACAAGTCTTTCACTTTATTTTCTCCCCCTGTCCCGTTGAGGAGGGAAAATGAGAGAGAAGCTGGTTGGGCATTTGACAGCCAGCCAGCCAGAGTTAACCAACCACTAAACCAAAGGAGAATTCTCAGATAAAGAGAGCAGAGAGGTGCAAGAGGTTGGGTGCAAGAGGATCTGCAAACAGGCATCCCATTCCCATATTCCCAAAGAGCCCATTTCAGGTCAAAACACCAATGGCATTAATTATACAGCCAATGCAAAGTGCAGTAAGAGACATCTGGATTGATGTTTTGATGCTGAGGCAGGCTGGGAGAATCTAGTCCAGGAAGAATAAAATTAAACATAGTGATGGTTGCTTCGAAGGAAATAATCCAACATTAAGGTATGTTTTTTCACCATCTGTGTTCCCAGTTTTACTGTCAGTTGCATCTTGGAAACTTGTGTTTCCAACTTCACAGCCTCACAGCTTCCTCAGACTCAGCCATTCCCAATCTTTTGATTTTAGACTCCTAACCTGTCGTCCCCCGTCTTCCTTCATGAACTTTTCTTCTACTGCAAAGCCCTGTGTTATCTGCTCCAGAAATACTATACTCCAGAACAAGCTATTTTGATCTCACCCCTTCCAGGGGGAGCAGGGGAAAGAGTCAATTCCATTTTTCCTACACTGAATTGCTGTTGCCAACCCTTAATTTCTCAGCATTTTAGTATACATGGCTCATTCTATGATTTTTTTTATAACAATGGAATACTTCTAAAGCATATTGAACTTACAGAAAATATTAATAGGCTACAATAACTGCTCCTCTACAGCTAAATGCTGCAGTGCAGCTATGTCCATACTTCCTGATAAAATGTGGCTATATTATTGCAAAAAACTATAATTACTGGAATTGTATGGATTAAATCAGTGAATCATGAGCAGAAATCCCTGCAATATTCTATAGGTGCACACACAAGTCTTTCGAATTTGTAATGTGAGATATTTAGCTCTTTCTCAATACTGTGAGTGAATTATGCCATTCTGCAGAACATAAGGAAAGATCACAAGTCCCTTGATACTTTCCTTTCTTAGCAGGCAGCATCCTGTACATACCAATGTCAGTACAGCAGCTAGCAGATTTTTACCATGTGCAGAACTGATGCAGTCTGGAATTCACAAATCTATTAAGCGGAAATAATCTGGGGTTTAGACTCAACTTGTATTTTAGATTATGCCAAACTACTACAGTATACTATATATGGCTTTGTGTTCTTGGTACTATATTTCAAGGCAGCAGACAAATATTCCCACCCTAAAGGAGATGTATATGAAGGAAACTTTGAAATGAAAAAATGAACTTTTATGTTTGAATCTGAAAACCTGTCCGTGAAAAATAGTCTTTGAAGGCACATGAAATTTTGATTTTTTCCATAAGGAGTGATTTGCCCTTGCTAAGGGACCAATGATACTAGTAATACCCAATTTTTCTGAAGAGCTCATGGAGTTATTAGAAAAATTCAGATATCCATGTACATATGAAAATGGATACACTGTATACCAAACACAATGAATGAGTAAAGATATTAATTAGAAGAAATGGCTAACATCATTAACGTCTATGTCCCTATCAACTTTGAATCTTGAGAAAGTCTATTTATTTGTTCTGAGCCACTAAATCAGATATAAAGCCTAGTTTCAGCTATTAGCGTTGGACAATTTCAACCCATCAAAGTGCTTTTGCATAGATAATAGGGGAATCCTTCCTTTAGTTGATAAAAAAAGAATAAAATAAGAAACGTAAAAGTTTTCTGAGGTCATGATTTGTGTTTATCAGATGTCAGTCAACAAACAGCCTTATGTGTATATATAAGATTACAGGCAGTGTAGCAGGAGGTAGATTCTTCTCCAGAGCTGCCAGTATACTTCTACTCTCAGAGTGTATCTTGCATGTGATTTCTCCTGAAATATGCCTTCTGGAGTTAGAAATCATAAAGAAAAGAATGCAAAACATAGCCTGTGTATATGATAATAGAAACCTGTTTGGTTTATGCTTTTAATTTGCTTTTTTTGATCTAAAATTATCTTTTTCTTCTGCAGGGTTCTTAATCTTTCTGTATCTCTTGTACAAATCAGTGTTCAAACAGAGGAGAAAGAGAATTAAATGGTTTTGAGAAATTTCCTGTCTTCTTATTTTTACTTCTGTCAGATTCTCCTCAGTTAACACAATCTCCTCTTCACTGGGTTCAGCCTGAAGATTCTGACTTCACTATTAAGCTTTGAGCCTACCTTTTTCCCCCATGGATTTGGGGTCCTAGGCAGCTGACTTAAGCAGGTTTAGGCAGCCTGAATTGTTATTTCCCCTCATGCCCAGAACCTTGGTCTTTGCCTCTCTGATATTCAGCCTCACTCCTTCTCCCTCAGGTGTAGAACTCCAGAAGAAAGACGGGTGAGGGGCAGAAATTTCTAGCTATTGCTGTGGTAAGTAACCTTGGGATTTTTGCACAAGGCAGCAGCTCCAGTCTTTAGCTGACCTCATCTGCAGGCAGGCCCAGATGGAGGTGAACCTGCCTTTGGCTGAAGTCTGGCAGGGGTCAGGCTGGTTCTTTAGAAGGCAGCCTGCTCCTTATAGGAGCAATCTTCGGTGGACATTGACTTAAATGCCACTGGTTTGACTCTTAAAGCTATCTTAAACCTATGAAAGGCATCGGCAAAATATGCACCTAGAACAGAAGGTGAGATACATTTTAAGTGGATTTTCCTGAGTAAATCCTTACCTTATTCTCAGACAGAGGCTGCTATCTTTATCTCCTGTGCCAGGTGGTGGTGATGGTTTGTTCAGATGGCTTCTTCAGGTCCTTCTGGTAAATCGTGTGGGGTTTTTTTTCACATAAATTCCAGTGGAACTAAGCAAACGTTATTATCTTTGTTTTAAAAGGCCTTGTATTTCTCCATATCAAGCAGTTTATGCTGTTTTTTAAAATGGTTTGAGATTTACTCAAATGAGGGCTTTAATTTGACGAGGTTGCTTCAGGCACAGTGAATTAATATCATCACTTTTTAGTCCTTTAAGATACACCTTCAAGGAAAACTATCAGTTTTACAAGGCTGAAAAGATTTTGTAATTGTCAGATTGAATTAACTTTACTTTTTAAATTCACAACAGTCCTTGTTAAAAAACAATCCTCAGCAGGGATATAAAAAAACCCAAAACCAAGACTGTAATTGTCTGGAAATTGCAGAACTCACATTCCTGAACTTTTCTCTTAAAGCAATTGAAAAGAAAACACTACTGACATTTATTTTTGTGTATATTTCTCTGGGATTATCAAGCAGAACTAGTGTTGGAATTGCAATAATTTTAGAAGCAATTCAGCTGTAACACATTGCTGCACAAGTGGCATTCACTCTTGTTTTCTACCCAAAAGGATGCTAAGAAAATAAGAAAATAACTTATTTTGAGCTGAGGATCATAAGGGCATGTAATAAATGATGCTCCTCTCATCTTCTCACAGTAGTAGCTAAGACAGGATATTATCTTTCTCACTTATAATTTTCTCTGATAGCTCAGGACAGTGCTTTGGCAAAGTGCTATTGCCAGCACTGAATGATAATATCCTTCATCATTTAAGAGGGCAATGATGAAAAAAAAATTCAAGTCTGTACTGATACAAATTTGAAGGATTTGGAAGACAAATACACAGGTCTTTATCCTGCAACATGCTCAAGTGAGAGCAGAAATGTGGGTTCTTAGAATCTGTGGCCAGGCTGGAACTGAGTAGGAAGGACATGCACCCTGAATTATCTCTCAGTGTGAAACCGGAAGGTGGAGTTTAGACTGCTTTATATCATTACAATATAATGTAAAATATACAGTGTCAACGCAGCTCACAAAGCAAGCAAATCCGTCCCAAAGATTGTTTTGTCTGAAAAGTACAATGAAATTTTTTAAAAAAATTAATGGGAGAGTCAGACCACAAGAAAACATCACACATGGGCTAGTTACTTGCAGGGTTCTTGTTGAAGATGGCTTATCTTAGTGACTTTTAGGCTGTGTTAAATCTATACAGACAGATTGTGGTCTTAGCTCTATTTTACCAGCATAAATCGTATGCCACTGGGTACTTAGTAATGCCTGGATAGACCTGGTATCTTCCCATGGCTCTGTTCCTTACATCAGTTTCATCACTGCCATAATCAATTGCCATACACACAGATGCCATTTATTAATTAATTGGATTCAGAGTGCCTCTGGTGGAGCAGTGTGCCTGTGGTGAAGCACTGTGCCTAAATTGGGCTGAAGTAACCTGCTGGCAGATGGAACTGTTAAGCACAGAAAAAATGGGCAAAACAAGATGGTTGGGCTTTGGACAGCTGGGGAGAAGGTAGCTAACCAGCAGGGACTTGATAGGACCTCTGTTACAGAGTTTCCCAGGGATACCTGAGAACCAAAAAGATCTAGTTTAGAAAAAAAATGGGAAAGTGTTCAAAGGATTTACTTGGTGGTTTTGTTAGGTCAGGAAGGACACAAGGACAAGCGTGGTGGGTTGACTGTGGCTGAAGGCCAGGTGCCCACCAAAGCTGCTTTATCACTCCCCTCCTCGGCTGGGCAGAAGAGAGAAAATGTAACAAAAGGCTTGTGGGTCGAGATAAGGACAGGGAGAGATCCCTCACCAGTTACCATTATAGGAAAAATAGACTCAAATTGGAGAAATTAGTTTAATATATGACCAATCAAAATCAGAGTAGGATAATCATAAAATAAAAGCTAAATCTTAAAACACTTTCCCCACAGCCCTGTCTTCTTTCCAGGCTCAACATTACTCCCATTTTATCTACCTTCTGCTCCTCAGTGGATCAGGGGGATGAAGAATGGGGGTTGTGGTCAACTCATCAAACGTTGTTTCTTCCCCTGCTCCAGCATGGGGTCTCTCCCATGGGAAACAGTTCTCCACAACATTTTCCAAAGTGGGTCCTTCCCACAGACTGTGGTTCTTCACAAACTGCTCCAGTGTGGGTCCCCCCCACACGGTGCAGTCCTTCAGGAGCAGCCTGCTCCAGCCTGGGTCCCCTGCAGGGTCACAAGTTCTTCCAGCAAACCTGCTCCATCTGGGCTCCTCTCTCCACAGGACTACAGGTCCTGCCAGGAGCCTGCTCCAGTGTGGGCTGCCCATGGGGTCACAGCCTCCTTCGGGCATCCACCTGCACCAGCGTGGGGTCCTCCATGGACCCCAGGTGGGTGTCTGCTCCCCTGTGACCCTCCATGGCTGCAGGGGCACAGCCTGCGCTCTCACCATGATCTGCACCATGGGCTGTGGGAGAATCTCTGCTCCAGTGCCTGGAGCATCTCCTCCCCCTCTTTCTTCACTGACCTTGGTGTTTGCAGAGTTGTTTCTCTCACATCTTAGTCCTCTCTCTGCTGCTGTTTCCCCAGCAGTTTTTTTTTCCCCTCTTCTTAAACATGTTATCACAGAGTCGCTACCACCATTGCTGAGGGGCTCGTCCTTGGCCAGAAGTGGATCCATCTAGGAGCTATCTGACATTGGGTCTGTCAGACATAAGGGAAGCTTCTTCCAGCTTCTCACAGAAGCCACTCCTATAGCTACTCTGCTACCAAAATATTGGCAAGCAAACCCAATACAACAGGAGAGTGTTTAGTTTTCTGACTAAACTATCCAGGAAAACTTCAGAGAGGAATATAGTTGTCAAGCTGCAGACATCTAAGGGACAATGGAAGATCAAATAGGCTTTTTGTTGAAAATGCAAATGTTGTTTTCTCAGTATGAGATAATAAGCTGCTCTGGGCAGGAGTGAAAGAAAACTTCTGAGGGAATCTTTGAGTCACTGCCAAGACAGAGTTATTCACTGTGTTCCTTCCATGGGCGCTTGCTGCATGTTTGGTACAACAACTGCCATAATGTTAAGTAAACACTTATATTCTAGAGTCCACCGTGGCCATTACAGTAAAATATGTGATTGCTGTCCTGCTGTAAACAGATGAAATAAGGTCTGGTTAAACTAAGAACAGTTTTGAATGGTCTCCTCTCAGTGTCCTTCCTAGCTTGAGTGACTCTCATCACACCCCATATATACCGGGAAATTCTGTCATCTTCTGGCAGCACCCATCTGCTGTGAAGATTCTGCTGGGTCTCTAATGAAATGGATCAGTTACAGTGTATTAACCAGGCAGTTCTTGAAGAAAAGGCAACTCCGTTAATCCAATCCACATTTGTCAAAAGGAGAAAGGCAAACATTTCCTTCTAATGACAAAATCCTATCTTCTGAGGAGACAATAATGTTAGCTTATTATTCTTTCTTTTCCAATCATTGCTTCAAATGACATTTTCTCTTTTTCAAATGTAAAAATAAAAAGGAGATTTTTAAAAAATCATGGTATGTAAGTGACACCATGGATAGTAAACTTGCCAGCAAGATGAGTTCTGGGTTTACAAAAGAAAAAACAATAAAAAAAAGAGATATAGACAAGTAAAAAATGTATTTGGTCACTCATGACTGTGAAAGAACATGTCTATATTTTTTTACAAATCCCAGTTGTAGTACTTGAACATTGATACATGATTAATCTCTGTGTGGGGTAAACTTTCAGGGTCAGGATTTACAGAATTCAAACATACGACTTTTAGACCAAGGAGTATATGGTGGGATTTTTGGTTGATTTCCTTTTTGCAGAAGGCATGAAACTGTGAGTACTCAGAAAACTCATCTAAATTGTAGACTTAAAAGGTTTTGAACAAACTGTAATATTTTTCTTTGCTGTTAACAGTTACTTACACTGCATATTGCAAGTCCTCAGAAAATCTTTCTTTTCATTCTTGGATGCTAGTAAAACAGCATTGTAGATTGAATTGTCAAAGGAGTTTTGCTTTGAACAGTTCCCAGTAAGAACAAACGATAACATACGAAACATTAAAAAATACTAGACTTTTTTGGTCCAAGTGAGAGCTTAACTCTCCTGAAACATCTGACCTTACCTGTTTCTGTAGAACTCTAGAAAGGCTTGTACTGTACTTGGTTTTATAACTCATTTTGGATTAGCTCTGAAATATTACTTTTTACTGCTAAAAGGTGATACCAAAACATCTCCAAAACTTCAGTTCTGTGAAAAGAAAGGGTCCCAATTTTTTGTACTAATTTTTGATGTATTACAGATTACATTAAAGGCAGAATTACAGGTGGTGTCTCGAATTTGCAGGAACAACCCTCAACATCACATTTAAACTAATTAATGTGAACTGATTGGATTAATTATTCTTTTTAGGGAATTGTCTCAGAAGTAGCACAGTGTGAGGGAAGGCTAACTTGTTGCTTCGTACATTTTCATACAATGTAATATATACATCAAGGTGTTGCCTTTCTGAATATCAAACATGAAAATAACTAGAAATACCAGTCCCTTGTTCCCTGTCCACTTCTTATGCTCCAGATTCAAGTGTATTATTTGCAAAATATGTAATTGTAATTGGACTTTCCAGAATTTAAAACCACTTCTGCACTGAACTGAGTAAGCTGCGTTGAGCTACTTGCCTTTGTGCTATTATAATAATTCTTCCCTCTAGCAAATAATATTAATACTTCAAGTGTTGATAATAAGCTTCCGTTCTGAAGGGAAAGACTTCATTTGAGCACTTAGCAATATTAATATAAACACCTGTCAAACTTCCTCCTTGTTCCCTTTAATTGCCTGAAGTATCAGACTGTACAGATGATTTGCTTCCTATATATTTAAAACACCTTTTCATAGTTCCCTTGCTGTGTTTGATGTTTTATTTATGATTATATTTTTGCCTATCAACGTTGTGTTTAATTATGTCTAGCTTTCCAAAGCTTCTCTTTGTAATACAGTATGTTACACTGATATATTAATTAATAACTTTTCTTTTGTTAATCTACATCACTTCTAGCAAAAAGTATTGCGAGATTGTTCAGTTTATAAAGCCACTATCTTGCACATACTATCTACTTCTGATGACATCTATTATACACCTGAAAAGGCAATAAACTTCCTTTGATTCAATATTAAGCCCAAAATTGAAAAGATGTTGTCTTTTGGTTTGAACTGCAATCAATATCAAAGTAGAAACTATTATAGCCTGGAATAAAATGCTTGGAGTCTTGTAGTCCAGTTTCCATTTTTAGTTTACCCATGGCTAGTTTTCTTGTGAAATTTGAGTTTAAAATTTTTATTTTTAAATACAGGCTTTCTCAGAGCTAAAAGAAGTTGATTGAAGTTAAATATTTAAATATAAATAATTAAATATTTCATTAAAAATCAAAATATGTCATCTCATTCTTCAATATTGTTACTCTTGGTTTGGTTTTTGGATTTTTGGTTAAGGAGGTTTGCAAATTCTACATTTCATTTTATTCCTTCTAAAACTCCATAAGGCAAAGTTGGAAAAATTATTAACTTAGCTCTTAATGGTTGTGTTCATATATTATAAAAGAACGCCTATTAAACTCTGCAGTATGTTCCTGGCCTTACAGTATTCAAATGCTGAGTAACAGGGAGAGGAAGTGGCTGTTAGTACACCTGACAGTTTATCCCATGGCAGAATCTTGAGTATACTCTGTTGAAAGGCTCAAGCATGTATCAGTCTTCCTTAAAACCAGCTTCCAGCATGGAAGAAACCCAATGGCATAAACAAGATGGGAACTTCAGTTTGCTTCAGTGTGCATCTAAATCTTCACATCCTCCAGCAGGCACGCTGATCCAAGAGGTGAGGTATCCTCTGAATGAAAGCAAGGACAATCTTAACTCTGATGCCATAACTAAGAAGCTGGCAGCACAGAGGCAGCATAACTTTTGAGTACAGTTTCTGAAAACCTGACTCAAAATGTGGCAGTCGTGTTTTTGAAATAGGAACTCTCTTCCTAAATAACAGGCTCACTTCGGAAAACATTATTTTTGGTCTTGCCCTTACTATTTAAATTTACTTTTCCCTCAAAAACATAGTTTAGTTTAAATCATGAATGTAGGATTCATCTTGCACCAAAATGGTCCTCTGAAATGGGGGGACCTTATAACACAGTATCCACAAAAATGCAGTTGCAGCTGAGTAGAGGTATCGAGGATCTTGGCAGTAATCGTATGGTTAAAAGAAAGACCTCCCTCAGATTCCCGAAAAGATATCCACTCAATCCACTTCTTTTCAATGACATAATTTACTCTGCTGAGAATCAGAGTAAGCAAATATGGTAAGCACACCTACACTGACAGTGTGTGTGACCATGAAATAATTCTACCAAATGATGCCCAAGTGAAATTACATCCATGACAGAATTTCAAACATCTTTCCTGATGACTGTTTTCCTGGTTCTTTTTTCATACTCACAGTTTCTTTGTTTACAAAACAAACATCTTTCTTAAACTACTATAGCACTAATTTATAATTTCTTTTTACTAGGGAACTTAGCAAGCTACATAAGGGTGAAAAAAGTCAATGTCTTAAGAACAGGAAAATGGTCAATAAGCAGGAATCACATTTTCCTCACTGCAGTTCATAAAACGCTTTTAATATCTATTTTTTATATTTGATCGAGAGAAGACTGTTTCTCATATGCTTTGTTTTCATACTCTGTCTGACCTATTCCGTCCCAGTAAAAACCCTTTTCCAAAAATTTTTGTTATTTTTAAGCAGACAAGTTATTTTGATTATCAGGGCAGTCCACATAAAGTCATATTTATGTCAATTTCAGAAGTAAGTAGCCTTAAAATTTCAAGAGAGCACTAATCTGAAGATATTATTTAATTCACTTAAATTCTGCCAAAATGATTTTATATTGTAGAAATTTCAAACTAGTTATTAATCTGAAAAACGCCCACAGAGGGCTGTGGATATATATTTTTTGTCCTCTTAGGATTAGCCCAAAAATTGCTAAGTGAATTCCATAATTTTTTCATTCAATGCTAAGGTTCTCTTCTTGGTTGCAACAACAGAATAAAAGTGAATTTTTTCTTCATGTTTGGACTAAAGTCCTGCAGAGGTTAATAGAGATGTCTTTCCTCAAATAATCTGTAGGGTTTAGAAGACAATGCAGTAGTGTTTTGATTTTTTTTTTTTTTTTGGAAGAAAGTTCCTCTTATTATGTTCAAGAACAAAGTTTGAAAATGTTTCGAAACCATCTTTTGCAAATTTTTGAAGCTGTACAGTGACGATTTTCCTAAACTCACCACCTGAAAAGTCTTCTCACTGCCACAGCAGATACCAAATATGCATATACGGGATGCTTATGGTATTATTGTTGTCCAAAACCCTGCTTTGATTAATTTAGAGACTTACTAAAGGCTGGCCAAGACCTTCATGTCTTTTGAAAGTGATGTTGATGTTTTTTTTCCCTGGGCTGGACCTGTACTTAACTTCAAAGATCTTTTTAAACTTAAAATTCCCAACAAAGCGTTGAATATTCAGCAATTTACCCAGATTTATTGATAATCTCAGGTGTATTTATAATGCCAGAAAAGTGAATCACAGTCCTTCAGGCAGACCTTAGTAGAATATTGTCATTATTTGCCAATGTTGTGGAAAGACTCATCGTGTAACCTCTCAAGAAGCAGGAAGGCAGTTCTGGGTCCAGACACCGTTGCAGTGGTCTGGCACAAGATGACAACAATAAGGACAGAAGGCAAAGAAAGAGAATCTGAACTGGAACAAAAACCAGGCGAGCAAAACAGATTGCCAACCTGATGCATAAGTAAGAAGGTGGAAAAAGAAATGCCACCTGTCAAAATGCTGCACAGGTGAAAGAATTTCTGGCAGAGACAGCAGCAGCAGGATGAAATGAGCTTGCAGGAGGTGCAGGATATTCTTTTGTTTAACAGGCAGTTTGGGAAATTTCTTTGTTTTTAACAGTTTTTTCTAACTCACTGCTTTCACTACAGGTCTGGACCTTTTCATACAGTATACAAGCTGTAGATTTTTAAGGACAATGTAAATCATCTTAATGTAAGATACTGCATAACCAGGTCTCCCGAATTCAGTGATTCCTGTGGTAATGGCGATACTTGTATTGTGGCATATTTTGAGGTATGACAACCAATATTGATTTACAGTTTTCAAGTACTGTGTCCAGCTGTGGAGCCCTCAGCATAAGGATATCAGCCAGTTGGAACGAGTCCAGAGAAGTTCACGAAGATGCTCAGAGGGCTGGAGCACCTCTGCTATGGGGACAGGCTGAGAGCTGGGCTTGTTCAGCCTGGAGAAGAGAAGGCTCCAGGGAGACCTTATTGCAACCTTCCAGTACCTGAAGGGGCCTACAAGGAAGCTGGGGGGGACTTTTTACAAGGGTCTGTAGTGACAGAAAAAGGGATAATGGGTTTAAATTGAAAGCAGGGAGATTTAGATTAGGTATCAGGAAGAAATTCTTCCTGGAGAGAGTGATGAAGCACAGGAACAGGTTTCCCAGAGAAGCTGTGGATGCCCCATCCCTGGAAGTGTTCAAGGCCAGGCTGGATGGGGCTTTGAGCAACCTGGTCTAGTGGAGGGTGTCCCTGCCCATGGCAGAGGGGTCGGAACTAGATGATCTTTAAGGTCCCTTCCCACCCTAACTATTCTATGATTCTATGAAGTGATGGCTAGGAATACGATAGAACACTAAGAAGTTGGTTGTTTGGGTTTTTTTTTAATAGTTAGTTTTTCTTTTAAAAAATAAGGGTCTTCTGTCTTGTCTATATCTAAATTTGGACTTCAGCTTCTTCTTCTTAAAATGACTTTTTCTTTTGAGGCTGAGATGTCTTTTCAGCAGAAAATCTTCTCACCCTTTAAGCACTCATTAACCATGCTATAATTAACTCTTGAAATTCTCTTGGATGCATTCAACAGATATAGAAACACTGTAACTCTTCACAAGGAATATTTTTCAGGGCCTCACATACTGTTGAAGTAATTTTTATTTTGTCAAAATCTAGTTTTTTTTACTTTTATTTTGTCAGAATACTTTTAAATACAGGGGGGGTTTGTGTTTGCAAAAACAAACACTGGTGACTGTACAGTGTGTAATATAATAGTGTGACACCAGCCTATCACAAAAATGCAGGCTTGAGCATAAGCCTTCAGGTTTATCACTTGGAATTTTAGGCAGATAACTAAGGACAAACTAGAGAGGAAAGGCAGCTCTGGAGGACTGTTCAGTCTATATAATGTCTGATTTGGAGTTTGGTGATATCTCTCTCTTGACTCTAGGTAGGGCATAAACAATAAACTTCAAACATCTGAGTTGAGATTTTACTGACAGCCATTTTATACTTCCACCTATACTATTAGTGAAACTGAGGAATCAAACACGGCTCAGAAAGAATATCAAGCCCAGGAATCACTCAGAAACACGTAACTTGCATGTTGGTTATTAACTGCAGATAATTCATGTTATGCTACCATAAAATCTTTGCTACTACATCTATCCTGGTTTCTTTTTGTCATCCTTTTGTCAAATTACCTTTGACTGAATCAAGTTTTCCATTCTCTTATAATATCAATGCATTCGTAGTTTTCCTCCAGTGCTTAAGAATTTCCTGATGTCCTGGCATCTTGAGGAAGTCCCCTTGATCTCTGTTAGGCATTATTTGGTTTTACACATTCAAAACTTTATTATCTTGCTCTTTGGCGTATTTTGCAGTTATGGCTAAAATAACTAAAGTGTAAACCAAAACACCTCTGTAAAGTGAGACATCATCCAACTTCCTCGTTATTTTGCTTATCTTGCTTTGATTTTTAATATGTTTTCTCCATAGTCTCCTACTTGCCTTTAGCTATTTATTCCAGTAATCTGAACAGTAAAAATGCTTTCAGCAACTTGGCCTAATGAGATATGAAGGGCTATCATTAGGTATCTGGAGACACAGTAGTGTCAGGGAAAAGAACTTCTGGAAAGTGTGTCTCAGAAGAGGTGTCTTAGAGGTTTTGGTTTTTTGTTCCTTTGGATTTCAAGCTCTACCTGCCACTGTAGTGTGTTAACCTTCTGGGGAGGAATGGACTGTGCCCAAGAAAGAAACCAAACTACAAAACCCAGAGGCTTTAAGACATCTTCAGAAAAAAGCTGCCAGATGTTCATTTTAATACAGTTTGAGAGGGAAAAAAAACCAAACCTGGGGAACATTTGGTTAGGGCTATCCCTTGGCACAGAATAGGGGTACTCAAAATGTGAGAGTTGGGGATGTATGATTCAGAGTTTCTAGTTCTCCTTGTGCATAGCATAGGAAACATCCACCAAGGAAGGATCTCACAATACACAGGAAAAGGTAGACACTGGTAAGGGCCTACACACATTGGTAAGCAGTAATTACACCTCTTTATATTGGGTTTTGATAAAACAGGACATACTTATGCTGGAAGAAAAAAATTGGAAACTTTTATACCAGATTAGAGAGTCCTGCATTATGCAGTCCTACCAGGTTTGACATATCACAATCATCTATGTTGTATAATCTGAAATACTGACATAATGAGAGCTGATACGTCAACCTAATGATAGGCCTACTCTGAAAAATGGAGAAAGACATGGCTCATAATATCAGAGCTAAGATTACTACGGCTTTCAGTAACATGTTCTTTCCAATTAAGGTCATAGTCAAGCTGTGTTAAACATACGTGCATGTGAATATGGTCAGTCTCCTAATCACATGCTTTTATAATTGATACTATGTTATATAATCTTCTGAAGAAATTGTACAGGGTTTAGTAGTAAGGCAGCCAAATAGTAAGGAATATAGAAAGGAATACTGAAATTGCTATAAGTACCTAATGGTCAATATAGATTTGCTGATGCTTTTTTAAACTATTTTAAGAAACCAATACTATATTAAATTAAAAAAAATGATTAAAATTACTAAGATGTAATTTCATTTTAAATCTACTAAGATTAACCATTCATTCTCAAAGGCTCCAAGGTTATGTGCAGTCTTGGGTTTATTCACCCACACAGAACCATATTGGCATTCCCCATGCAATGCATAGACACACTTACAGTAAATGCTGGACCATTTTCAGAATGTATCTGTCATCGTTCCTTTGTGTTTTACTGTTACAAACATGGTAGACATGCAGCAAATTATTGCAATTACTATTATGTTACAGCTATGACAGTTGAAATGAACACAATTTTTGAAAAGCATTTTATTCACCCCTTTTGCCAAAAGCTTTTAAAAATCTTTTACTGTTGGCCTGTGACCTTACAGAACATGATTGACTCTCTGAGAAATAAAAGGTGCACATTTCCCTGTCATACTGCTGAGCCCTTTCAACTCCTATTACTGTCAGGGGAAGGCCAGGACTTTTGGTGCCTTCTATGCAGTAGGCCCTACATGAAGATCTTTGTAGTCTAAGTTATGCAGTGTAGACCCAGAAAAAATTCCTTACAGGGTAAGGAATGTATAATTGTATCCCTGGGTCCAATTTTCTGACTATTTCTCTTTACCATATTCAGCTTGAATAATGTCACACATAACTGAACTTTGCTTTACTCCAACAGGCAATATTTATGACTGTTCTGTATATGTTTATGTCTTTTTTTAAACTAAAAGCTGTATTAGGCAGTGTAATTCAGCTGCTTATCCTTTAGTAATTATGAGATATTAATGAATATTTTTACTAAACACTTTGCAGCAAAATGAAAGAAGTTTTCCCTCTCAGACCGAAATTATAAAGAATAAAACAGGTTTTATGTAAACCTTTAAACATACGAATCCATGACGTTTAAAATGTAAACTCAAAGTCCTCTGGTGAAAATAAAAATATTTTCAGCAGAAACTCCTTCCATAAAGCAAAGAAAGACAATTTTGTCAAAGTGAAGTAAAATCCATGCAGCAGCTACAATAGTGTTTTCAGCCACTAGAAATTCTGGCCTGGAAACTACTGCACAAGGAGGGAAGCTAATATAACACTTTCTGCTGACCTGCATCACTCTTTCACTGTGTACAATTCGTGCTAGAGAATTCGGGGTGTGAATATCTCTGATTCATTTGCAGAATCAGCGTGTCATGGATTTCATCATACAGCTTTCCTGTTTCTCAGTAATTATTGTACAGAGTCTTAATTTTACATTTGTTTTGAGCATCAGTGTACCTGTTAAAATATTACAGGAGAATAAGAATAAAATAAGATGTACATTGGACTGATGTATTATCTATTGAATGATCATTTAAAATACAAATGAGGTACCATTAAAAAATGGAGTGCAACAATGTAATTTCCCAGCTTAATTTGTCCTGTTTCTTATATTTAAACACTGGCAGAAATGTATGTATAATATATTATTGGGAGGAAAGAATAAAATGCATTGGGAAAAAAATCCACATTAATTTTGTTTGCTTTTACAGAAGAACTTAATTTCACAGCTTTCCAGCAGCTTGAAAAGTGCTTGATCAGTACAAAAACAGGCAAAGTTAATTAATGATTTCAATTTCAAAGCACCTTTGATTAACTGAAGCCAGTACATAGGGAGGCAAACTACTTTTCATTAATGACTCTTTTTATCGTTTCTATTATAAAATGCCTCTAATTGACAGCACATATTTTCCAAACAGTCTGTATTATTAGATTAGAAGTCTTGACGCTGTTCACATCTGGGTACATGAGCAAAAATAATTAAATTTAATAATAATGGAAAAAACATAGTAATCCATCATACTCTACTGTAGCATGAGCAATGAAGTCTTGAGTGGGTGCCAAATTAAAAAATAAATCCATAAAAATATGCCAATTGCTATAACAATAATAAAATTTCAGCTCCTGTTCAAATGAATATGAACCATAATCCTCTCTCTCAGTCTCACTGGGGTCTTTTTATTTCAAATTGCACCTAAACACATATTTAAGTTGACTAGCATTGCACATTAGCTTTAGAAATCTCATATAACACTGTAGCCCCAGTAGAAACAAATCTCCAGGACTCTTCAATTTAAAGTTGCTCCATTTTCTGTGCTATTGCCTCAGCCTCATCGTAGAGTTCAGTATGACCTGAACTATTTTTCCAAACTCATCGTTCATATACTGGCAGCTTCCTAAGGTAAGCACAGTGTGATTCTCTTTCTTTAGACACTGTTTTTTGTATTCTTCTCAACATTCAGTATCAAATCTTCTCATTTGTCAGGCTTTAAAAGTCTGTTTGAAGAGTAAATAGGGAGCTCTGAACATTCAGAGTTTTTGTGTATGTAAGTCCTGTGAAAGGTATTGTTCAACAAACAAACATCTCATTTTTTCATGATTAAAATGGATTGCTATTGTAACAACCGAGGAAAACATTGATTGTACAACTGTTGTTTCAGCCGTGCAGATGCATGCATCAGTGTCATGTTTGTTTCACCTTTTTCCGTATGGAAGAAGATAGCATGCCCTAGTAGATAGGCTTTCATTAAGGACTCAATATGGCCTGTTCTTGAGATCATTCATAATTCATGTGTGAAGGGCTCTCAGTAGGTCTCCAGTCTCACCTCCTCCTCAAAGCAGGGCCGGCTATGGGGTTAAGCTAATCTGCTCAGGACTTTTTACAGTTGGGTCTTGAAAACCTCCAAGAGTAGAGCCTCCAAAACCTCCCTAGGCAGCCTGCTAAAAGTAAAATGAGTCTGAGACAACTCTCTAAATTGGAAGGTATATTTATACAACCAAGGATTTTTCTCCTTATGGAGAATTACCTTGTATCTGATCCAATCTACTAGCAGATGGATGCACTCATCATTATTTCATTACTGACTTCATTCAGTTCAGAATTGTGTGAGATTCTGCTCCCACAAATTTTTAGGTTCCGTTACCAAATTAGTCACAACAAAGGCAACAGAAAATAGTGAGCAAAATAGGATATCTAAGTAAGGATGGAAGTTATCTCATATAATTTCAGTCATCTAAAAGCTGTGGATAGGCTAAACAATTATTTGCACTCCCTCTACAGTCAATGGGGTGACACTTCCTGAGGATGACCAGCATTCCTCATTTATCTCTTTCAGGAAGTTTGTCATCCCTGGCAACAGGGAAACAAATCTGCCCAGTTTAGAGGGAATGCCCAGATTTTTAGATAGCCTGTGTGAGGGGGAATTCATGTCACATAAACTTTGCAAGGTTGACACAGGATTTCTGGGATGGAGGTGGAGTGGTCAGGAGAAAGGATGATTTTCACGACCATATACTGTAGGTGGCACCACTTTTACACAGTATCAGAAATCTGCAGTTTCTTGGTAAACATCTTTGTCAGCAGAAACCAGACTGTAGGACTTGGCACGGAAAGCATGCTTAAGGTCAAATAATTTTGGATGCACAGGTCATAAGAGTATGATGAGACCCAGACAACGGAGCATCAATCATCATGCTGAAGACGAGAGCCTGGGTCAAATCCAATTGTCTGCAGTAGGTAAGAGGGCTGCAGGCTCTGAGGAGCTTGGAGAACCTTTATTACCTTGGAGTTTCAGGATAAGCAGACGTGTTTTCTGTCCTGTTTAAAAGGAACGGACAGATAAGGAATGGATCCCCACTGTATCTTGAGACGGATAACTTGCCTCAGAACAAAAGACTTACAGAGTAGTCACATGTTGACCAACAAATACCCCAAACAGTACCAAATTGTCTAAATGTCAGATAAACATCAGCAACAACAACAAAATTTGTAGCTATAGGACAAAGAAAAACCCAATTATTTGATGGGAAATTAATCACAGCATGTGTGCTCTGCTGTAAAAGATGGTACTGCTTAAATATAATGGTGAAAGAACTCTTTTCTAATTAAGTAAACTGATATTACAGATCTTTTCTTCTACCATTGTTAAGCTTTGCCAGTATGAAGTTTGTCTTTATTCAAATACTGTTTGTTGACAAAAAGTTTGTGTTCCATTGTGAGAGACTCCACTAGGAGAATCAGCTTTAATTAAGGCAAGAAAAAATAAATTAATCTCTTCCTGGTACTGAATACGATCTATGACATCTGATTATTGTATTTTTTTCTGTGGTAATGCAACAGGTGAATTGAAAAATAAAGTCAGTGTTGTTTCAGTACAACTGATTTTCATATAAAGTAATGAAATAATCTTGTTTAGGCATGATACTAATTATAGTTCTTGCTTCTTTCCTATTGCAGAAACTTCACAGAGTCCTTGTAAATTAGGACAGTTAGATGCTGAGGAAATACTGTTTGCAATCTAAGTGGGAAGCCTCTTATTTTTCAGTATAGTGAAAGACTGCAGACACTTCTCATTTTTGTGGCAAAGGTATTAACTGTACTGAAGAAGAAAATAATAATACTCTGTACTGTCTCAGGTACACTCTGTCCACAGACTTTCAGAGTACATTCAAAACAAATGTATTCTAAGTTCTTACTGGAGCAAGGAACAAGGGACACAAATTTTTGACAGTGATATCAGAAATCTCAAAGGATATGATATACAAACCCCTGTAGTTTATAGTTAAGAAAGACAAGCAGAAACTTTTAACCATGCAGATTGATCATATTTCTGGAGTCTTAGGAGAGACTTCAGGAAGAATAAAGCAAACTATCTTGACCTAAGCCAGCTGCAGATTGCAAAGAGGAACTTGAGGTCCAAGAAATACCTCCTTCTTTATTCCCTTGCTTTATCAGCAGCATCCTAAAGGTACTTTAGTGAACCTCGGCACTATGAGGAACTAATGTCGGCCCTTTTGAAAGGACCACTCAAAGGCTGCAGGCACAAGTCCCCTAATGTATTTAGGTGACTAGTTCCTCTAGCGATTGATGGGAACCAGGGACTTTTATATACGTTACAGTCCTATAAATAGCTCTGTACATCTGAGGCGCATGTACTTACACTCACCTAAGAAAGTCAGCAAAGCTTTTTAATATTAAGAAGGATTACACTATGGCAGTTATGAAAACAGTTACAGACAGTCCATCTGCTATTGTAATTTAATACAAATATGGTGAAAGCCTTTGTAGTGACTTCAGATTATGAAAATATTAAGAACAATTACATTCAGTGGTTTGCATGTCATTATTACTTTTGACAGCTCTCAAGGATAATAGCCCTGGACTAGACTTTTGCTACTTCAATCTCCTACAGATCTGCATGAATTATTTCCACCATTTCTAAAATGTTGGCAACTTGCTGAAAACAGTATGTATTAGACAGTTGATATATGGAAAGGAAATAAGTCTGGAAATTTTGCAAAGGCAAAAAGAAATGCAGATGTATAAAAAAACTTCAGTGCTGCAGGGTTAGACTTTATAATGAAATGTAGGTTGTCATATTCAAGGCTGTTCTGAGGTAAGGTTCTGTGAAACTAATTATATTTTAATTGCACAGACTAGCAGGATTTCTTCTCACATGCACTATCTGCTTTACACTTCAAACTCAGTGTATCATTGAGTCAAAGAATTATCACCTTATTACCATAGTCAAAGCAAAATTTAGCTAATTAAGGTGTTCAGGACTCATTGCAAAGAAAAGCTTGCAGTTGTTTTAAGTCTTACCTTTCATTTTAAAAAGTATAAAAGCAATTCCATCTCTTTGGTTACAAAGAAACCGTAAAGTTGTAACCAAGCACAGTCGACTCTGTCCAACTCCGTTGAAAGTGTAGAGTAATTCTCCAACCTGTGAACTTTCTCATACATGTTCATGGGCTACTAATGATGAACTGTATTGCAGCAGAAGAAGGAAAGCCAACTCATATTACTCACTTGCAGAAGGTCCACGGGAATATTAGTGCTTGACTGATGTAATAGCAACAAGCTCGGCTTCAGCACACAAGAGCTAAGTTTGTCCCACATGCTTAAAAACAAAACTGGTGGTGCAGAGAAAGAAAAAGAAAGAATGAGTACTTCTGAGACTTTACCAGGAAAACAATTTTCTTTCTGTATCTCACTTCTACAACTACCTACCATTGTATAAGACAGAGCAGAGGGTCATATTTATGGATGGGTATATGAAATTTTAGCCAGGGTCTTAGATCTTTCGCCTTGAAAATCATTCTTGCACAGACTTGCAGTAAGTTAAACAGAGCGTGCTGGACAGCTGCACATAGATTTTCTTCAGTGTCCTTGTTTTCCCCACAGAAAGTATTTAGGAAAAAAGATTGTTAGAAAGTAAACCCCCAATTTTTGTCTCAGAAAATCAGTCTTGCTGTACAAATGACCAATTTGCTGTGATTCTAATAGTTGTGAAATGACTGTTAAAGAAAGAACAGTAACTACATTTATGTAAACTACTGGAGAACTCTGAAAGTAGGAGGTGCCAGTTTGAGCAGACAACAAAACAGTACCCCTTTATTCTTGTGAAACTACTATTAAATTTGAACAAGAAGAATCAGATCGTTGTTTTCATATCCTTACTCAAAATAGTGTCTCAGTATCATACTTCAATGGAGTTTCCATGCTTCTCTGACCTGGCTCAAATAGGACTTCCAAGAGCAGAACTATCATTAACACTTTCTGGAGCAACTGGTCTAAAATTTACATTAGGAATGTCAAAGTTGCTTCAGTTTTAAAAGATCTGGCGAACAAATACAAAGCAGTGCATTTGCACGTGTTATACATGTTATTGTCATCAGCGGTATCTGCAGCAAACAGGGGAAGAGGGGTAGGGAAGCTGTTTTATCTTCGTCATTATGCTCTACCCATGTGTATTTGATTATAATGGTGTTACTTTGTTAGTGACTACCAAAGACCTGTAACCTGCAAGAATCCAGTTTGGTCCAGAAGGCAGTAATTCATTCAGATAAATAATTTTGGAAATAGTGCTCAAAAAATTTCAGTTATAGTTTGACATCTGCTTAATTTCTGCTGTCAGTGCAATGGCAAAGGAAAGGTCTTAATGATAAACTAAAAAAAAAAAGCTGATTCTCACAACAACATCCAGAAACCACTGAGGTCTGATGGAATGAGAGAAACTCTCATTCTGTGGAAGCTTAAGGATAAGCAAGACTTGCCTGAATAAACAAAACAAACAAAAAAATGTAAATCAAGTTGCTATTTTTTCTTAAATTTGTCTAAGTTAGGGCCTTGGATGAAGTAATCCTGAAGCTGTCTTTTTTCCTTCTGGTCATAAGCTTCTGGATGAAATTCAAGAACAGCCAGATCTGATAGGTCAAATGGAATGAAGCTTGACCTATTGGTGGGATGTCATGATGTTATTCTTTAACTAAAAATCTCTGTTTACTTCTCTCTTCCATTCATTCTCTCCACATTATCTGTACTTTCTTTCTGTCAAATATCTTTGTTCTAATAACCCTTCCTTTCCAAACTGAATAGGTGAAGATCCTAGCCACAAGTGGAAAATAAGCTTTGTTTTCCAGCACATGTATTATCAGTGTTCAACTCACTTTCAAACTTTGTTACTAGCTCCAAAGAATTGGCACTGAAAATAATCTCAGCATGGTTACTGGTGAACTAAGGAAACTGGGTACATGGTCAAGATCACCTCTGTGATTATACCAGATATTTTCACAGCAGGCATCCAAGGACTAACCTAATCACTTGTCTACAAAAATTCTTAATTTATCTCTGGGTCACTACTTTTCAAGAATTTCCCACTCTGATATTATACATAGCTTGTACGCCTTGTCCCTAAATACACTACTTGGCAGTATGCAACAGCTGAATGACACAGTTTCACTACCCTTTCTTCACCAGCAGGAAGAAATAAACATTTTAGAGTTAGGTCTAGAGACTTGTAATGAACATTTATGTAAAGTTGTGCTTATCTAAGGTGATTTCAATGATAAGAGTTTCTGTTCAGCAGGAAAAAATTCTAGGTGAGCTTCATTCCTTCATTGTAGCTCTCCTAAAGCTATTAAGCAGTAGGGTTCCATATTTAATTTCTGTAGCTGTTTAGGGTTTCATGTTTAGCTTTAAAAAATATAAACAATTTCTTGTCTGATCTGTTTGCACTTTCTTATAGGATTGTTTCTTTGGGGCATATATACTTACATTTGAATCAAGCTTTTTCAGCCAGAAAGTTTATTTTAGATCCTCTTTTCCAAAATGCTGTAACTTGCTTATTCTGACTGTAGCCTCAGATTTTTTTATTCTTTAGCCTTTGTATGTCTTTTTAAACTGTAGCTGTGCTTGACTCGCAGTACTGTATTTTTAATAATATATTCAGTTAGATGTTTAACTGAATGGTTTTTAAGACTTCTTTGTTGTGAATGGCAAAAAATTTTAAAAAAAAAAGGGTAATGAAAATTTATTTGAAAATAAAATATCCAACCACTGTTTTCTGTTTCTTATTTTTTTTTTTTAATTTGACACAGATTTCAGGAAAAAAGCCACCACCACCAACAAAAAAACCCTCCACCAAACAAAAATATGCCCCCAAAAAATCTTAGAAACCTGGCAGTCTAGAAATCATTTTACTGGCCACCAACTTCGAGTATGTCAGCTAGTTGCCTGTGAAAGTCATGCTGGTTAAAAACATGCCAGGAACCACATTAGCAATTTAAAAACCCTGACAATTGCCTGCTTGTATTAGGGGTGCTACTGTGACACTGATGAATTTGCTGCTACAGAAATAGTCTGTTAATCAGCAGTCTGCTAGCTTACAGACATCTGAAGCATCTTGTACCATGCAGTAGAGGAATGAACATATTCTGTCATTTTTACTTAAATAAATGATTTTGATTCTGGAACAGCTGCAGTAACTTAACAGAGATTTCCAACAATATTTATGAAGGGCTTTTCAGGTAGACTTCAGACCTCTAGTTTTTAAAAGCTGGTAAATTTTCTGTTGACCTGTCCTTGTAAAACCCAGTTAATTTCTTCTTTGTTTGAAACAAGGCATGTTATAAGGCAAAGCTGCATTTCCTGAAGTTTGGCAGCTCTGATTTTCTATAAGAATTATGATGATTCCATACAACTAGACCTGTAGCACTGAAAATACAGATTTTTTTTAATTTTCATCTTTTTTTTTCCTCTCTTTACCTGTTTCAAGACAGCTCAGGTTTGTTGCCTTCTATGATTGTTACAGAAAACATGGAACTCCTGGTTAAAAAATTCCTCTGCATGTTTCATTGACCATATTGACCAAACTTCCACTGTCTGTAATAGTGGGGTCTTCCATACGTAAGGGTATCTGAAGTCAGATGTTTCTCTAAATTTAGATGTTTTGATATAGAACTGAATTCAGTCCTTAATTTACCAAAAAAAAACCTGAACCAAACCCCAACCAACCACTGTGTGACACTGAAAACTGCAGTTCTGGGGCTGGAACAACATGTGCTGCCCACATATTCATTACAGAAGTTAATATTCCCCTGAGTCTCCAGCTCTCATCATAGTATGTTCTCTGGGGTGTAGATCCATAAATATTTGGTGTTCAGCTCAAGCTGAAAAGGGATAGTACAGCCTGAAAATGGTAAAATTTTTACTTAGCTGCCTGTATGCAGTACAAGACAAAAGAAGAGCACCTTTCTGATCCTGGGCTTTCAGCCCTGCCCAGATAGCTGGTTGTGCTCTAAGCATAGGACAAAAGTACATCACTGGGGGCATCACAGTTTCATTCTCTTCTGATACTCAGATTGCTTTCCTGCCAGTGTATATAACCAGTAGTTGTCTTGCTGCATTTTTGCCAGGTAATCTCATCTTTTCCAGAACTGTGATGCCCCCAGTGATGGCCAAGCATGCCTGCTGCTTTCACACTTTCGGGCGACAACACTGGGGATGCTGTGAGACCTCGAATGGCAGGGAACCAATGATTTTGTGACTCCAAGCTGAACAGCTGTGTTGCCACAGCACTGCCATTTAGTAAGCATTTAGCATATTTTTCTTCATGAAAGTAGTACTTAGTACCTAAATAGAGCTCTCCATCTTCAAAGAGCTAAATAAATGTTAACTAATTAACATACAGCATCCTGCAAAGGAGGTAAGTAATGTTGTCTCAACTCCTTTTTCGGATTCAAAGACTATAACTGATCTTCTTAAACCAAAGGAGGAATTTGTATAATGCAGGTGGAAGTGGAGATCTCTGTGCTGCTATGATTATTAGATCACTGGCAACTGCAAAACCTGTATCTTTTGTTATTTCTTCTTTTCCAAGGTTTTGAAACGAGTGGTTCTTTAAATGTTATTTTAACAAATATTTGGGCTACCAATTAGATTATAAAATGGTTAAGGTTATAAAGTTAAATTATGAAATGTAATAAAATTTAAGATTAGTAATATAAAAATAAAGAAAAAACTTTTAATAAAATATACTCAAATATTTTCTAAGGCAAAGTTCTAGTATTTTTAACAATGTCTCATAATATATTTCCCCAAACATGCTTTCTGCTTCCATAAATCCCTAATTTAGATTCTTGAGAAAGACAGTGGTTAAATCAATAGGCACAGCTGAACATGGTGTGTGGCCTGCTGCACTACTCCTGCCCTAAGTTAAGATCTTGCTTAAAGGATTGTGAATCTTATGGCACATGACAAACCTTTTTTTCAGAAAGATTGGCATTTATGAGTTTTCAAGAATCTGCTTGACAAGGCAGCTGTCTAACAGCTGTGGGAAAGAAAGAAAGGATGACAGATGAAGGATGCTTTCACCCCCTTATGCTCCTCCAAGCTATGCACTACACTGATAAACATTTTGTGATTAAATGTTGCTTCTTAAACACTGTTTTGACAGGTTTCTCAACCTTTCGAAGTTCTAATATTTTGGTTAGGGATAGATGGAGTGGTCTGTTCGGGTTGTTATCCCTACTGCCAGTGCAGATAAACCTATCCCCCCTGCTGAGAGGGCTACAGGAGGTGGAAGAATGCGTGACACAAAATTGTCTTACAGAGAAGTCAATACTAAGATTAAAAATCTACATGTCTCTCATTATATATACTTTAAACAGAAAAATGGAGTGTCTGATAGTAGCAAAGTACAAACATTAGCTTTTTCTGACTATTTTCATCAGGTAGCGTCTACGACAGCTGAGGTACTACTTGAAAAACAAATGGCTTAGGACATATGGCATTAAGACTTTTGGCAAACTTATAGAGCAAGGCATACGGCATATGATAACCTTGAAGGAAGAAATGTCTCCTTGTATCCTGTAAAATGATATGATAAACTCATCTCTGAACCTATTGCTTATCAGAAACTTGAAAAATTACTTTTCTTACCTAGTATAAATTTCAGGTTTTCCATTATAATTATGGAAATAACCCTTATGTGATTGCTAATTATGTCTAATTGCAAACTGAGAATTTTGTTTTGAGTGAGCCTAATATATGGACATGAATATGAGCACCCACCTGGTCAGTCACAGCTCTTATAATTTTTTATATTTTCCTATTAGGTGAGGGTATTAGAGCACCTCATACACCCTAAGTAAACCTCATAAAGATATTAGATGTAACAAGGTACACTTAAATTGTATGCATCCAAGGAAGATGTCTAATCAAAATTATAAACAAGAATCTTTCTAGTTTTATCTAAATGCAGAAATGCTCAGTATCAAAGCAGTGAATGAATTCATTCAAGAAAGAAAACATTATTTGTCTTCTAGTCTTAGTCTTGTGTTTAAATATTATGCTAACACCATTTTCTGTCTTCTTTTTGTATTGTCTGTGCTAATTGTATATAAAATATAAGTAATTCTTATGCATGGATTTCTGAACTGAAATAATTCCATATAACAAAATATCATTAATCAGTATTCAATTTTAGCAATAATGAAACAGGAATATGCACTGTTTTACTATGAAGATTTTATACTACACTGTTTTGCTGTAAATTCCATAGTAAATTAGTTACCAAAGTTGTAAATAAATCCTTTTTCTTAATTGTCTATTATTTTTTTTTTCTCTCAAATAATAGACAGTTTTTCCAAGGCAAGGACAGTAATTTGCCATGTAGTCATAAAATAAAAAGTGTGTTTAATGACAGTTTTAAGCCACACATAGTAAGGTTGTTAATTTTATGATGGAATATCCATTTTTCATTACCAACAGAGCTTGAATAAAAATTGAACCCTATTTTCCCTAAAATCAAAATAAATTAGGGATATAGTTTTAGCTTCCTCAAGTTTAAAGATGTTTTTTGATGGATCATGGATGAACACTCAACATCCTTCAGTTTATAAACCTAAAATTATCCAGACATCAGGTTGCTTATTTCCTTAACCTACATCAGAATAATTTCATAATAGGTCTCAGAATGGCACTGGAAGTGGTTTTATAGTCCAGAACAACTATTTGCATGGCCAGAATAGCCAATTTGAAGGTAAGCATATACAATTTCTATCTCATTTTTGTAATCAAAACCATTGCTGAGTTAACTCCTTCTGAAATTAGAGATGAGGGTTTGGTTTTTTGTTTAAGAGGCTGGCCTCAGTTCAACATCCTGAATGTTCCTTCTTTGATGTAGCATTTCCAAATACCACAAGACTCTGCCCACTGGTAGCTCCAGACAAAAGGTACCCCAATGTCCACAGAACAGTTTTTTGCAGACCATGGGACTTTGTGATGTCTGAAGCTGAACATAGGAAACGTGATAGCACCTGAACAGCTAATTATTTTGAAATTTCACTTGTCTTCATAGTGGCTCTGTCTTTTATAATCAAGGCTATCTGAAATTAATAATATAATCTAACCACTCATTTAAAATTTTCTTTTAGTGAGTATATACAAAGGTAAACCTCCAGAACACAAATCATATCAACCTCAGATTTCTTTGTAAGGTAGACAGTGTAGCCAAACTTATAAAAATTGAAAATTTGGGCTAGACACTCAAATTCTGAATAGATAAATCTCTTAAAGCAGTATCTACTCATGATCAAAGAATAACTTCCAATAGCTTCAAAGGCTGTCTTCCTTTGGCTTTCAGGACTAATAAAACAAATCTGATCCCATGTCCACAGAGCCAACAAGAGCCATACATCTACCTTTAATAGGCTTTTGGTTTGAGGCTATGCCATGGTACTTGTAAGCTGCTGAGGAAATGATGAAAACCCTCAAACTCCATAAATGCTAATGAGGGCCAAGGGTCATCATTATCCTTCAGGTTGGAGATGCATAGACTGAAGAAGATGAAAGCAGCATTTCTTCTCAAAGACCTTCCTAGTTCATTATGCTGTGCATTTCCATGGAAGAAGTATTGACCTCTCCACACGACTAGGAATCAAGTCTTCAATTTTAATAGAAACCAAATTTTACTGTAAGCAACTAACTGACCAAATTCATGTGCATATAATCTAGGATAACAGGAATAAGTGATCAGATTGTTTTGATCTTATTTGGGCTATTTAATAGCAAGTTCAAGCTGTAGAACATGTACAGGTATTATTGCGATCAATCTTATAAATGGATTTAGTAAGAATTAAAATGAAACAATCATAAATTCAAATTACTTTTCATTAAATTAATATAAGTTTCAATTATTCATTAAGTGTAATTAAAAAATTAACTATACTGTTCAAACTCCAATTGTGTCTTGTTGCACTGATGATTTTATAATTACAAATGAAAATGATTCTAACAGGAAGGAAATTGTTTGCAGAAAGGTGTTAAAATTGATTTTTGTTAGAGCAGCACACCAAATACATTTTAATAAAGCAGTCAGTCTGGGATTGGACGCAAGATCTGTAACAGCCACATTTAAAGATTAGCTCCTATCCTCCAAAAATAAACCCCTTCTGTTGATTTTAATTATGAACTGACATCGTTAAAAAGAAATGACCTTACACGCTCTTGATTCAGATCACGCATACTTTAGATGAAATTTCATATTACTGCTAATGCATTGCAAATAATTACCTTATTCAAGAGCTCAGAGGTTAAACTGACTTTTTTTATACTTCATAAAGAAAAATAAACGCAACCATGTAGACCTAAGATTTTATAGAAGAAATAGTGTTCTGCTTTCTCTTCCCAGCTCTCCCTACAAGCTCATGACTTTTCAATGGAAATCACTTGCAGATCTTATGTCAAGAAATTTATATATATAAAATTTGTATTTCAAACTGACTCTCTTTTACTTTCTGTTACAAGTCTACCTACAAGCTTACCGACCCACTCATATCCATCATTGATCACATGCTAGTTCATGTACACCCAGAAGTAATGCTCCTGACTGTTCGTTGCAGCTGAAAAAGCTGCACCACCAAATGCTGGGTGCACACAGAGCACCCAGAAATTCCAAGGAACACAAATGTCTCCATCTCTGAACTCTCCAGATTCTGAGCTGCTTTTTTTCAGACTGTTCCCAAGATGACCTGGCAGGAGACTAAATCATGCTCCTGGACAGCCATAGTAGAGGACAGCTGTATGGAAGTGTTGGCAAAATGCTGTCTCTTCCACTGCCCCACAGCACTGGTTACCATCACTTTGCCTCTGCATTCCTGAAATCTCCCTCTGTGTGCACACCTCCATCACATTGATCTGCAGAGCTTCACCGAGTTGCCCTGCCAGAGATTAAGCCTGGGCAGCTTGTTTGTTCTGCTGACAGTGTTTGTTCACACTCGGCTTATTTATATTCTTTTCATGATGCACCCAGCATTACATAAACAGTGTATGCTAGCTTTCTAATTATATAACGTTGAATATTAATTAATATAGTAAATTATTGATAATGCCTTTAATGTCCCTGGACTTAGCAAGGATGACATCTACTAATACACACAGGACCACTGTATCTGCAGCCTGGTATGTCAAATTACAGAAAGGTCTTATTTAAAAAATTGATTTCTCTGTGTAAGACTCTGAATGAGCTGTAAAGCAAAGAGGACAGAAACCTTTTAAGTTAACAGATTTGGAGGCAGCAAGGCAACTCATGTAGTTGTCCATTGACATAAGTTAAAACCATAATTTTTATGACATTTTTCAATAAAGCATTCAAATATGCATATTTTAAAAAACCAAATATTAACATTAAATAATCTGTAACTGTTTTCAAATCAAATGAGCCCTTAATTGGTTTATGCCTGTTGTTTGCCCTCTGCCTTTTTTTGCAGTCATTCTTCAGTAACTGACTTAAAATCCAGAAAGAAGGTAATGATGTTTCTTGATTCTTAGTGTGAATTTCATTGTTTTTAAAATACGTTTATAGCTACTAGAACTGGTGTTTTCTGCAAGTCACATTTATTTCTTTCTTAATTTATCTTTAACAGAGAAAGAATTTTCACCACCTGATAGAACGTTTGACATTTTGAAAGGTAAGAGCTATGTTTTGTCATAAATAACATCTTTAAGTCAGGACAATACTATTCAAATCTAGTCAATGAAAAGAGATTGAACAAAAAAAAAATCACCTCAATTCAAGGGCAAAATGAAAAACAGTTGACTGGAAAAATCTTTCCACAGCTTGTGTTAACAATTGAGTCTTTTGGGAAGATTTGTCTGTACTGGTGGGGATCAAATCACCTGTCAGGTTTCTGAAGGGACACATCAATCAGATTTGACACATTGCTGATTGCTCCATTAAATCACCACTGTGGTCCTGATTTGTCTCATCAGGTCAGATGAATTTTTTTTTTTGAGTAGGCTTGAGGTGGTGCCATGGGTTAACTAAAACCAGCACAGATGGTAAACTGTTTTTCAAATTTCCTGATTGAAGAGTTTTCAAATAAATATTTTTCTTTGAACTATTCTAATGGAGAATAAAGATCTATCCTAATGACAAGCTATTTTCAAACATCCACTTTTGTCCTGTTAAGTAAATAGAGCAAGCACATGCATTTTTTTCCTTATTCTTTCCTCTTTTTCTCCTTCCCCTTTCCCTTTCCCGTTCCCTTTCCCTTTCCCGTTCCCTTTCCCTCCTTTTTCCCATCCCCTTCACTTTCCCTTTCTTCTTCCCTTTCCTATCCCCATCTCATCTCTCCATTCTTTCGTTTTTCTCCATTAAAAGCTACACAGACTATTTGAAAAATCAAATTTACTTTCCTAAAGTTCTCTACTAACATGTAGGTCAAAGAAAAAGAAAGAAAAAAGTCCAACAACTCTGGAGAGAAATATAGCTTTTAGAATGCAGCAGTTTCTTCTGACAAAGTAGCTCTGAGACATATATCATATGATTTCATTATGTTCATGGATTTTCTATTAATATTTTGTATGTGCACCCAGAGCTTTGTATGTATGAATATTTAAGCAATCTAAAGAAATGAATACATTAAATTATCACTACTTTAAATATTTCTCCTTTGGTTTTGCATATAGGGATATGGTAGTCCTAAATCCATATTTGAACAGATTATACTCATACTCGATGTGACACTAGGAAGATGACAGTAGGCCTGACTTTGGCACTCCTTAGATGTAAACTTGAGAGTAAAGTTGTGACCCAGCAACTTCCTGACTTGAAGTTTTCTGGAAATAGACCTGTTCATGATATTTCAGCATGGCTGTTTTTCTCTTGAGCCAACATAAAGAAATACCATGGCACATAACATTTTCTGGGTGCCTAGAGTTAGCCTACATAATCTATATTTCAACATCTCCAATGATATTTAACTTAAAATCCCAGTCTCAATAACCACTAGTATTTCTCCATGCCCTGATTCACTTTGGGTTTAATCAAAATCAATTAAGAATATAAATAAATAAATTAATAAAGGGGAAAAAATTTGGAAGCTCTATAAGCATTTGCTCATCTGTCTTTTTCATAAATGGCCTTTCTGAGGAACTGTCCTTACATCCACTGTGAACAAACAACTCCTGATGAATGAGGAGCCAGTGCACACAATCGTTATGGGTATTGGAAACATTGACATAGGGCTGATTTTAGATGTGAGTAAAGATGGTAATTATGCAGCAAAGCAGTCAGTCAGCAGTTTCACTGCTTTGCTTTGGCCCAAGAAGATAAGGACTGGCACTGTGAGTTTCTTACCTGCGTAGCTCTCTACTGCAAAGTGATTTCATGTATGTGTTCCCCAGACCGGATGTACACAAGGAGGGTGTAGGAACTATGTGTAGACTGCTCTGAAGAAGGAAAATTTGTTCAACTTTCTGTCTAGGATCTTTCCACCTGCCTGTCGCAGCAGTAGGTGGGCAATAGGCTATCTCCATATACTTCACGGTATAGTCATTCTCAATAGCCAGCTGTACTGGAGGCTATGCCTGAGCCCAGCCTGACTGGTTTGCTCTCTAAATAATCTGTGCACTTTTGTTGGTGCTACTGGTCTATGGACATTTATTTCAGGTGTGGATCCCAACACCAGGTGGATCCCAACTTTGGTTACAGACTCTTATGTTTTGCTCCACCAGTAGCTAAGTAGATTGATCAGTTGTTAAATCCATGCCTGGTATATCGAAGAAATTATTAAATTTTTGGAAAAGGTGAATATTGAAGCTTTACTTGTCAGCTTGAAAAATCATCGAAATCACAGCAGAGCACTCACACCTGTAAGTCAGATATCAGTGAAGGGAGAAAAAACCAGCATGTTCTTGTAATAAATAAAAATCAGTGAAAATGTTGTGTTTGACTCCTGTATAAAAAGCACAGATTATAGAGAATGCCAATAAATGCCCAACAGCTTTTGTGTCAAACGTAATACAATTTTAAACAGTATCAACTTTGCTTCCTGGGTGCCTTATATGCTAGCAAGAAAATGGCTTTTTATGAAACTGACTGAGCAATATTGAAGTCTTAATTCTGGATTTTGGATGGAATATCCTTGAGGTTTAGTTCAATATAATGCATCTGAGAGTCCCCAAAAGACAGAACTCTAGTCTTTGCTTCATCAAAGAGCTAGCCTGAGGTAAGAAGCAAAGAAAGAGTTACATGAGGTGTTGGGTCAGCATTTTTGGCTCCTCCTGTAAGGCAATGCTTCACTGTTCTTGTCATGAATTGCAAAATGAACAGTCAGTTCCTGTTCACATTATTTTCAATGGGAAGCGTGACGAGTACAGGCACTGCAAGAGCATCTCTGTCCCCATTAGAAATAAAAAAACCCTACATCTGGAACTATAAGAAGAATATCAGTGCCTAGCCTTGCCCTATTTTTGTTCAAAACACTGTGAGTACATTCAAGAATCTTGTTTGAATAAACAAGTTCCTGAACAGTAAAAGGAGCATGTAAAAACAATAATACTGAAAAGACAGTTAAGAACTTGCACCAGAGATTAAGATTTTGTTAGTTATAAAGATGTTGGTAGGTATTTCAGATACTTCTGATATAAATCACTGAGAAATAGACATGTGCTATATTACCCTTGTAACATATGGATTCTAGAAACTTTATTCTAAGGATATGTAGGTTTGTGCACTTCTACTGCTTTTATCTTCCTCTTTCATCGTTATAAGACGCGTTTGCATTTTAAATGATCTGATTTTCACTTGATGTTTGTTTGGTATTCACTTTGATGCCGACACTTTTACTATGTTGTTTGAGTTATACTCACTCCAAGGAATTAAGCCATCACTTTGGTATTTTAAATGTTTAAATGACATGTGAAATAACTCCTTGAAGAAAGTGTAGCTGTATTTCAATTTGACTTTTCAGCTGTAGCTGCCTGTGTATATCAGCCCCACAAAGAGTACAAAATGTGTGCAGTCCACATGTACAAAAATATTCTGCTTGGAATTTAATCAAAAGGAAAAGAAAGAAAACAAATCAGTGCTTTAACTGTTAGATATTACAAAAGTATGAATTCAGAGCATTTTTTTAACACTTTAAATTGGAATTTCCCATTATGGTATGTACGCATTTTACACTTTTCATATTCTATAGGACAGCACTTCATTACGTTTTTTAACTTCAGCCTTCATCAATTAAACACATAATATAATAATTATTTGTACATAGAATAATCTGTATTATACTTTCTGTTAAAGATATATGATTAACTGCAAGCCACAAATCATGATACTATGCCAGTTAAGAAACCTGTGTTGGCTGGACTGATTAGTCTGATATATCACAAAGACAAATTCTTGTTTCCTTTGACTATGTGTTTACATACTCCCTTTAAATCCCTATATAACCCTGCAACATCTCCCAGGTATTTCCTTTTTCCAGCTTACTCTACTTCGCACCTCCACCAACTCTCAGCTCAATTTTCCACACAGTAGGACTCCCACTTCAGTCTCCATATCTCTGTCCCTGCCTCAGTGTCTGTCCCCATCACTCTTGCCCTCCCCCGCCCTGTCCTCCCTCACACACACATCTATTCTATTGATCATCACAAATCTCATGTGAATTTTGTGTGACTTCAGTCAAATTTGGTGGAACCTGGCCAGGAGATCCAATTTATCAAAAGGAAGACAAATGAGTGGGCAGATGTGAAAAGAGACTGAAAAATGGACTGTATAATTACAGAAGCCATGTTTGTTTGGGAAATGAGGCTAAAAGGTTCATATTTTTAAAGACTACAGCAAGTGGAATTTAAAAGAAATATAAATGCTATCTCAGTGTAGCCCATCTCCTATTACTTTTACTGAAATATTTGCAGTACAAGAAATAAAACACAAAACCAAAGTATACTGATAAGGGACAAATAGTCTTTTACAGAGATCGCAGATACCAGGTAGACCACTTCTCCAGCATCAGCTGGTACAATAAGAGCTATGCCTCAAGATGCTTATTTATTTATTTATTACGTATTAGCAGTTTATAAAGCACAGCTGATTTGATACTGTGCGAACAAAATAGATTAGGGATAGCAAAGTTACTTTATGACATTTTTGTTCATTCTTCAGTTTCTGGAAATGACAGCTGGTTTTGAGGAAGAATGAAAGTTTCATTTGTTAAATACTCTCTATATATGACACGTATATAAAATGGAAACTCTGTTATATTACTATAGAAGATAGAAATATCTATTTGCTTTCCTTATTTTCATTTAACAGAGATATTGGAACTTGAAATGTTGAAAAGTTTTTTTAAAAGTGGAAGATTTCAAAGCTTTCACTACAGATAGTTGCAGTCTGGAATCCTCTTAGCCCAGAAAGACCCCCCCCAAAAGCCGATCTCTCTTACCAAGAACGTTCTGTCCTGGGGACTTGGAATTCAGTCTTGACACAGAACAACATAGCTGATGTCACCAACATATCAAGAAACTTTTAATCCTTAACATAACACAGTGGTGGTTCACTAGTTGTTTTAAAGTTAATGAAGGATCTAGATTATGAACATGATGTGCTATTAGGAAATCAATCCATGGACATGATAGACCCCCATATTTCTAAACATGCTGTAATCTACAAATTTCTAAAAATTTACCATAGTAATACTATTCTTGCCAGTTGGATTAGAGCCCTGACAGTGTCAGGAACAATCACCACTTTTTCCCTTTCTAACAATGTGTCATGTGGGACATCACAGGCTCCTTGTCTCCAGGGTAGATTAATAGGTGATGATTAATCCTATCTGTTCAGCTCTGTCCTAGATGACATTCTTGCTCCACTCACTTGACTATAGCTGAGTATTGCACGTTTTCTTTGTCTTCTCCAGCAAGCCTCAGCAGTATGCCCTCAGCAAGTTTGCAGATGACACCAAAGTGGGAGGAGTGACTGATATGCCAGAGGGACCTTGACAAGGTGGAGAAATGGGCCAACAGGAACCTCACAGCATTCAACAAAGTGAAGCGTTAAGCACTTTGGGAGGAACAACCTAATGCACCGATATATGCTGAAGGCCACCCAGCTGAGAAGCAGCTTGGCAGAAAAGAACCTGGGGTCCAGGTTGAGCATGAGCCAGCAGTGCACCCTTGCAGAGAAGGCAGCTAATTATATGCTCAGCTGCAATAGACAAAGTATTGCCAGCAGGTCAAGAGAGGTGATGCTTCCCCTCTACTCAGCACTGGTGAAGCCATACCTGGACTGCTGTGTCCTGTTCTGGGCTCCGCAGTACAAAAGACAAATGGACATACTGCAGAGGGTTTACTGGAGAGCAACAAAGATGATTAAGAGGCTGGAGCACCTCACATATGAAGAAAGACTGAGAGACCTGTTGAACAGCTGTGACTGTTCAGCCTAGAAAAGAGAAAGCTCAGGGGTATCTCATCAATGTATATAAATTCCTGAATGGAAGATGTAAAGAAGTCAGAGACAGGCTTTTTTCAGTCATGCCCAGTGACAGAACCAAAGGCAATGGGCCCAAACTGAAGCACAAGAGGTTCAGTCTGAACATCAGAAAAACTTTTTCACTGTGAGGTTGACTGAGCACTGTCAGAGGTTGCCCAGAGAGGTTGTGGAGTTTCCATCCCTGGAGATCTTCAAAAGCTATCTGGACATGTTCCTGGACTACTGGCTCTAGATGAGCCCGCTTGGCAGATGTTTTGGACAAGATCATCTCCAAAGGTTCATGCCAACCTCAAACATTCTTTGGTTCAGTGACTCTGTTAAACCTTTAGAAAAACTCCACTTCTTTGTAGAATCTTTGCATTAGCAAACAGAGGAATCAGATCTAAATCCTCTAGGAAACGTAAATCTCTATTTCTCCATTGTTCTTTTCTTTCCGATCCTTATGGAGATGACACAAGATCAGGTAGTTCAAGGGTCTCAGTAAACACATCATCACTAATTCCAAAGTGGTCCTACCTCACTACATTGATTTTTATAGTAATATTTACAGCTCAGCCTCACACTGTTTTACTCTTCTTCCCATTGTTATCCAGGCCATTCAATGCATTCTACTCATATTTGTCAACATCCAGGTGGCACAGCAACTTTCATCTTCTAATGAGCTAATACTCATTGAGTCAGTTACTTTAAGCTCAAGTTCACCATGGTGTTCTGCAACTGTGACCTGACCTTCTACACTCTAACATTTCTGCTAACTACCTGTGCTGGTTTTGGCTGGAATGGAGTTAATTTTCTTCACAGTAGCTGGTATGGGGCTCTGTTTTGGATTTGTGCTGAAAACACTGTTGATAACACAAAGATGTTTTTCATTACTACTGAGCAGTGCTTACACAGAGTCAAGGCCTTTTCTGCTTCTCACCCCACCCCACCAGGGAGGAGGTTGGGATTGCACAAGAAGTTGGGGTGGGACACAGCTAGGTCATCTGGCCCAACTGTTCAAAGGGATATTCCATACCATATGATGTCATGCTCAGCATATAAAGCTGGGGAAAGAAGGAAGTGGGAGGTGTTTGGAGCGATGTTTTTCATCTTCACAAGTAACCATTACACCTGATGGAGCCTTGCTTTCCTGGAGATGGCTGAACACTGGCTTGTTGATGGGAAGTAATTAATGAATTCCTTGTTTTGCTTTGCTTGCATGTGTAGCTTTTGCTTTACTTAGTAAACTGTTTTTAGCTCAACCTATGAGTTTTCTCACTGTTACTCTTCTGATTCTCTCCCCCATCCCACAGTGGTGTGAGTGAGTGGGCAACTGTGTAATGCTTAGTTTCTGGCTGGGATAAACGATGACACTTAGCAAAACGTCTTTTATGCCAGCTAACTTATGTTAGCTTTTTTGTTTTAATGCTAACCTATGTCTTCTAGATTTTTCAAACGGAGTAAAAGATGCACGTCTTATTTACTCACAAGATTTCAAGCAGAGTTAGTCTGGTGAAACTGTGGTGATGTATAAAAGCTAGACTTATTTATGAACAGGGAAGAGGACAAGATATCACCAAATACCACAGATACTCATAGCATTTTGTTATAAAAGTGGTTTATTTGTTCCTAAGTGTTTTTTGATTAAGCAGATTGAAAAAATGAAAGCCCTTTTATATGTAAATGTTCTTATTTGTTGTGATTCTCTGTAAAATGTTTATATCATCATTTTGTAATTTCCATAGTTGAGGAAAATTAAATGGAGCTGCTTCCCTTTCACGTCAACAGCAGGTGGATTTAATTAGACTTTTTTCTTATTCTGTTTATGCAAACCACCAACTGTCCCTAAAATTTTTGTATGTCATAGATTAGTTTTGTTTCCTCTTTTTACTTCCTTCTCCAAGGTAAACAGGTTTTTCATTTGGTTATATATTATTTTTCCAAATATTAGTTTTTGATGTGAAGTTTCCTCATTTTACTTTCATAAAGCTCCAGACACCCTGCAGTTTCATTTTCCTTTATTTGTACTGATTCTGTTCCAGAGAATAGTTATCTTTGTTAATTGGATATTGTTTCCACTTTCAATTTCTGCTACTGTGGTTAAATACTGCTTTCTGGACTGAGCTGAGACCAACTAACAGGATTTATGCAGTGTTCAGATTTTTCATACTGAGTGCAGAATTAGCATGCTAACACTTCCCTTTAATTTTCGTAAATATAAACTTAAATTTGATTTGTTTTCCTCAGATATCACTTTAAAAACTTAGGAATAGCTCTAAAAACCAAATCTGGTCAGAAAAGACAGGAGCCAATTAGAAATAAACTATATCTACCATTTCAAAAAGAGATAACTCTTTGGGGTAATCTGAAAAATGTCTCTCTCTGGTTGACTTAAAACAGTAAGCCAAATGAGTTTAGGAATAGAAGGTAGAGAATTTAGCTACTGTAGATGTATGCCATAAGCTGCACATGAAGCACAATAATAAATATATTAAACACACAAAATTAGATGCTTTTTAATAAAGATGCCTATTTTCCCCACTCATGTTTTTGAGACCATGTTGGGGCTTTCCTTTTTTTATTATTTTACCAAATTTTTGCCAAACATCTGTAAAAAATTTTTCTAAGATTATTAAATAATGTCCTGAAGAACACACCTCTCTTTTCTAAAACATAAAAATGAGTAGGAATGGCAAATTTTGGAGTAATCCAATTTTTGCCATTACCAGTATGATCAAAGGAAACCAAAACTGGCTATGTAAAGATTAAAAATTAAAAGCTGAGTGAAAATACGATCCAAATTAGAGTACAGCATGCAAATCTAGAAGAAGAAAGCATAACAGTTCAGTGAATCAAATGTTATGTGGGTAAGAAGAACCTATACCCCAGTTGTCCTAAGATATTAACCTAAGCTATAAAAAAAGCAGCAACTGGAAAATCATAGACTCATAGAACGGTTTGGGTTGGAAGGGACCTTAAAGATCATCTAGTTCCAATCCCTCTACTAGAGTCGTACAGAAGTCATACAGGAAATTCGTTTCTTGCTCTCATTAGGTCACATCATGAGATGAAAGCCATTTTTTGTTACAAGCTGTTATACTTAAAGATTATTTTCTTTTTATACATAATTTATTATGTTTTTTCTATCTTTTCTGTAGATAAACTGGTGGATATTTAGCCCACAAAGAAATGACCTCTTGGTTTCAACCTGTATCCTATAGGAGTTGCATAAGTTGTCATCTTTTCTGTTATATTAAGGCAGTAGGAAAATACCATTTTTGTTGAAAAAGGTTCTGCAGAGGTCATGATTTTTTCCCACTAACTGGAACTTTCGGTCCTTTCTTTGCTCTCCTTCTCCTTGAAATCTTATATCGTAGCACTGGTCCAGTGGTGGGTCTTCTTCAGGGTTTAACAAGCAAATTCTCCCTCTGACTTTCTTGACTATTTTTTTCCTTTTTTTTTTTTTTTTTCCTTTTCTTCATTTTACTCTCTAAACTCCTATTGTCGCACTTCCCTTACAAAGAAAGGCTGTTTATATTGCTTTTCCCATAGAAGTCTTTGCATCTTTGCATCTTCTTTTCCCTGTAAGGTTCCCATATTCTATTCCATCATTAGCAGAATTCAGTTCTGGACAGAGAGAACTTGGTGGGTGTACATAAGCTATTATTAATGAATTAATTAATTAATCTAAAATATCCTTGAGATTAAGTTTAATTTCAAGCAAATCATGGTTTGTACTGCTGTGTAGTATCCTGAGAAAACAATAAAGTTAACAGCTGGAAAATAAACTATCAAATCCAGCAGATATTACCTATGAAAGAGACTTCTAAATGACTGACAGTCTGAGAATATCTCTTGTCTCATGGCTCATAAATAAATAATGGATAAGGACATTTTATAAGCTATTATTAATGTAAGAATTACTTTTTCAAAGGAAGTTAAATCCCTATTGTGTGCTCCAAATATTTATTAGAATAATGTAGGAAAAATTTTAGCTACTTTCATGTTATTTCTGATTAATAGACCAAAACATTTTCTAATTCAAGAAAAAGAGGAAATTTTCTGACCTCTGGTGAATCTCATCCTAGCAAGTTCCTGCACAGTCCCATTAATTCCTTTACTCTCTCCTTTAAACTTTGAAGGACTTTTAAGCATCACAGTTCATTCTCTGTGGGTCACTCATTAGAGTCCATTATGAGATTGGACCACCAGTATCCCATCTAGAAGAGAACTTCTTGAACTGTTTTAGAGGCTCAAGCTTTTAAAGTGCTACATGAAGTTTACTTTTGTCAAATGACAGAGAAAAAACCATGCAAACTATATATGTGCTATCTAAGTTTGATAATGGATTGCTAATAGTCAACTAGTGCTTGAATTGTGCACCTATAGATATAGAAGACCTCTCCATTATTGTTGTACATATTTCAAGAGATCAGTGCTGGAATCTTATGGTTTCACCCATGAAGCTTCAAAAAAGTTGTCAGAGAGAAGCCACTTATGTATGTTATACTGATGATGACAGTATATAAGAACCACTTGTAACTAACTCCTTAATAACATGTTTTATTAACATAACACCAAACAACAGACTGCAATTCTTGACAGTGTACTTCATATATTCATTCTGCATCATCTGTATTGTGAATAGCCTGTGAAACCTCCTAAAGGACTGTGACCATATTTCAACATTGAACTGAACATCTCACACACTGAGCTGCTTCAAAATCTAGATCAAATGTTTGTATAATAAGCTGACTAGCTTTTCCCAAAATTATTTGGAAAATAAATCCATTTTAAAAAAAAAATAAATCTGTGTGCTTATCCCATATTGCCCCTCATACTTCTTTTTGCTCTTTTCCCATGACATAAAGTAATGACAGGACCTCAGCACTGGAAATTACAAAGTTGAGTGGAAAGGGGCAAAATTTCAAACCTTATTCCCATCCATATCTATGCCAAATACCATTCTTTCTGTTACTAGTAAATATTTCAAGGTGTAAATTTTTCAAAATTGGAGATAGAATTTAGAATCATCAATAAAAAAGAGATAATGAAAGGTCCACTTTATTATCCTCCACTTAAACTAAATAAAAACATATATGAAGTACTTGGGAAAGACCTCCTTTCTTAACCTGTGATATTATCCACTCATAAAAGGAACTGATGCATATAATGTTTATGATGATATCTGCCATATACATTTTGATGCTTTCTTTTGAAAAAGCATCTCAGTTACCTAAGCAATTTTACTAACAAAACGCAATAGTATATTGTTTTTCTTGAAACAATAGACATTATATTGCTATTAGTAAAAGTACCCAGGCAGAGGTGCTGGACATTGTATCTAAATTACGTTAGTTCCATGGGACTGATGATGTATTCAGAACACTGACAGATCTGCATGTCTCTTTGGAATGCAGCAGAGTTAATATTTTTCCTAGCAAGGGAAAGCTTGGAACTCTATAAACCCCAAAATTCTTAAACAAAAAGAGCACCATTCCCAACAGACCTCTTATGGATCTGAGCGACCATAAGAGACTTCATGGATCTCTTTTAGAAATTGTAAGAATTTACGTGTTCTTTATCCCCTACTAAAAGTGCAACAACTGATATCAATTAATGCTGTTGTCCGCTGTTCTGGCAAAAAGAGGTGTTTTGAACTGATTCGAGCAAGCTCCTGCCAAACAAAGACCATCTGTTCCATCTTGCCCTGCACGCAAACCGTTAGGCAGGAATTTGGAGTCAATCTTCGCATCATGAATTCATCCTGCCGAATCCAAAAAGTTGAATACAAAAATCATCCAAAGCTGATGCCAAAGGGAATCTGGACTCTTAGAGAATGGTTGGATCATCAGCACACAAAACTATCCCATAGCTTATAAATATAATTTCATTCTGATCACAACCCTCTGAGCTCTGCCATTCAGCCAGTTCTCCATCCACCTCACTGTTCACTCATCTAACCCACACATCCTAAGAGTACCTATGAGATGTTGGATTCTATGATTCTCTGTTAGATTCTATGATTCTGTGTTAAGGGAGACAGTGTCAAAAGCCTTGCTGAAATCAAGGTAGACATAATCTACTGCTCTCTCCACATCCATGCAACAAGTCATGCCCTCATAGAAGACTGTCAGATCAGTCAAGCATGATTTGCCCTTGGTGAATCCAAGTTGACTACTCCAAATAACCTTCTCTTCCTTTACATGCTTAGAGATGACATCCAGGATGAGCAGTTCCATCACCTTTCCAGGGATGGAGGTGAGGCTGCCTGGCCTGTAGTTTCCCAGGTCTTTCTTGAAGGCTGGTGTGGCATTAGGACTGTGCCTCAGTCCTCAGGCACCTCCTCTGTTCTCCGTGACCTTTCAAACATGATGGAGAGTGGCTTTGCAATAACATCTGGCAGCTCCCTCAGCACTTGTGGATGGATCCCATCAGGGCCCATGGGTTTGAGAATGTCAGGTTTGCCTAGATGATCTCTAACCTGATCTTTCTTTACCAAAGGAGGGTATTACTTTCTCCAGGCTCTCTCTCATAGTGGAGAATCCCTGTGCTCATATCTATGCATCACAGGCTATATGAGAAAAAGCTAGTACTGTAAAAAAAAAAAAAAAACCACCATAATTATGATTTACTAACAAAACCATAACCATTCTCACCTTTGTAGAAATCCATTAGAATTATCTACACTCACATTTTGCTAGTGGACCTATTTTCCCCTTCAGCCCAGAGACTCAGGACAGCCAATCACTATAGTGTCAACCACACCACTACAAAACTATAATTACACTTAGCATCTTTTCATGCAAGGTACGGTTTATGGCACCAGTTATTTTGTCAGAGAAAGTTGCTCTCTGGTAACTACCATTTGCTGAAATTTTTTAGAGGCCTTTTGAAGGACGGACAAACCACAGAGCTTTCCACAGAGAGGAAGAAGGTGTAAAGCAAAAGGTGAAAGGGTTCTAAAGTTACAAGTACCTCAGCAGATCCGAGGTTTCCCATGCATCTTCAAAGAAATCTCTACACATGCCAGCCAGGGCAGTATTACTAATCAGAGCCGATTGCTGACATCAATAGTTTCCAAAACTTCTGTATTCTTTGAGGATAAACACAAGGAGAGCTCCATGCCAGAGATAAAAGGATTATCTAAAGCTGCTCTCCTTAGCAGAACTGGGCTGAAGGAAACTATGGATAATTTGAGAGCTCTTTCAAAAGGTAACTGTCTTTGGTTTAGCCTATTTCTCTCCTTGATCATAGAAATGGATTTTTATTTTGTTCTCCATCATCCTGAACTTAGCAAAAAACCTGCTATAACAAAAACAGCCTATTACAATTATGACTTGTAGTTAGTCCTTGAACAAAGAGGATCTATTCCCTAAGAATTCTGCTCCTGGAGGGTTAATATTTTTCCATCATTGTTCATGTAATATTTTGTCACAGTCTTCTGTTTTCAGCTTTATTTCCTTTTGTCAGGTATGTAAGACCTCTCTGTTGCAAGAAACATCTTGTTTGCATTTAGCATCTAATTTTATTTATTGGTTATTGTCTTAAAGTCGTAAGCATTATTTTCATTAGTAAATGTGTAAAAGTGGTGCTGTAATATGGTTTCCCATAAAATTGTGACACAATATCATCTACTAATGCTCCTCAGTTTTTTTCCAGAAAGACAATGTATACCTCTTCCAGGGATGTAAAGGTTCTGGACTGACCTTGTTGTCTGCTTACTGTCCAGGAAGTATCATAACAGAGAGAGGTTTGTTTTCAATCAATTGGATGTAGGACCTTTCAGGCACGTGTTACAATGATTTATAAAACAACCTAGGAAGAAAATAAACTATGTTTTAAGAAACTTCAAGTTCCTGCTGTCAGGAAACAGCCAGCCTGCTGACTGTTACTATCAATAACAAATATTTTTTTTATTTAAGATTTTGACTATTGTTTCTTCCTAATCAAGGCCCAAAAGGAGAACAGACTGCTGCTATCAAGTGGTATTTTTCCCTCTTGTGACACATTTGTACTAGAAGCCAACATTCAGAATACAGTTTACTGTACTCAAAAAAGCAGTTTCTGAAACCACAAAAACTAATTGTTTATGAGGTAAAGCACTTAGTGATATTTCATCCACTTAGAGCAGCAGGGGATGTAGCCCACTCAACCAAAAGCAGAGACAAATCACAGTTTTTCATAACTGACTGACCATCTATAACACATTGAGCATATAGATGAGAGACATTTAATGATAAATTTGACATCCAGAAAGGATGTTGTCATAGTTTGTCATGATATATTTAAAGAAATTAGAAAATCTGAGCATATTTACATAGAAATAAATGTTCTATCAGGTATATGTGGTCACAGTAGTATAATTTCTGCTACACTTGGAATATCCAGTTGTTAAACTGCATGAGTAGTTTCATTATAATCAACAGTAAAGTTGGGACAACCAATTTAGGAGTAAAGTGTGATCCAAGTGATTGAAAATATCAAAACTTTGTCTTAGCTAGTAAAGAACAGAAACTTGATATCGCAAGAGAATGTATCAACACTTTGACTGGAGCAGGAAAATGCAAGGACCAAAAAAGAGACTCCGAAAGTATGTTTAACGCTAAAGGATTAAATAACACCATTGCTATTACCACCATGCAGTACTGACATCACAAGATTTGCAACATCAATTAGCAATTGAGCAACTTGTTACAATTTTAGATAAGATAGATGGGGCCCGACAGGTGAAATTAAATGGGTATGTCTCTTTTTAGGTACTTCTAAGTCTCCAGGAGGACATTATCAGTTTTCTAGATTAACATTTGAGATTAAAAGTGTCAGTGAAATATTATACCAAGAGTTATGAGGCACTTGGTGATACATCCAGGGAAGATATAATTGCTGATGATATGATTATTGCTTCAACTGATCAGGCTGAGCATGATAGTACTCTGAGAACAGCAATGCTGAAAGCAAGAGATGAAAATATTAAATATTAAAAAGATAGAGTAGAAAGAAATAGAGAGAAAATAGATGCTGGACCTCGTATGGCTTTGAAGTGACTAAAAGAGCAAAAGTTATTATGATATGATGATGAATCTCAATAAGGGAAAAAAGAGGACTTTACAGCAAAATGATATGTGAAACATACACAACTTCATAATTTAGGAAATACTGAGCTACAAATTTCGGTTATACAGAATTTAGTTTTTGCCACACTGACATCTGTTCCATAAGTCTTCGTAACAGAAGATATAATGTTCTTCTATGGTTCTTATAGCATAGTTTATCTTCTAAGTAATTTATAATTTTGAAGGTATCTAGATACAGACAAACACTAATTTTCTGTTCCCATGACTAGAAAAGATAGATTCCCTGTGATTTGTTCTTGTACTCTACCACTGCCTTATGCAACAATTTCTAAAAGCTTTGTATAAAAAATATATCTACAGTATAGATGATCACTCATCCAACAGGACCCCATAAAATATGAGATTGACCTTATTGGAGTAGGTTCTTCTAGAAAAATCCAAAAGGCACTTCACCTCATCTTAAAATCTGAGTCTGAGACAGGGGAGATGAATCAGCTTCAGGAAATGTCTATTTCTCTTTGCTAACTATACAAGAAACCTAGGATGATTAGCTTAGATGTCAAACATTTATGTATTTAGGGGAGATAAATCACACAGAAAACGTGGAGATTTAATGCCCTTTCTTTTCAGTATATGTACAACAGGGACAAAACTAGTTTAATACAAGTTTCTCTTTTAGCATAAAGTTCCAAGATGCCTCAACATCATATAGTTATTCTTTTCCTATGTAAATTATTACTTTACTCTGTTTTTCTTCTTAGCATGCCTCTGAAATTCAGTTTAAATTATATAAATTGTCTGCACAGTATTAATGGCATTTTCCTATTAATCTGTGACAAGGCATGAAATTTAATATTTTCCCCATGACAAACCCATGAAATTTATCAGCCTAGCCTATGCTCTGTACAGTGAACTATTTATGGTTGTTAAAAGCAAAGGAAGCTAAAATAAATGAATAAACATGCAGAACTTTCCTCCCTATGGTAGTTTTATTAATTACTTTTGTGGAATATACATTTCACATTATTCACAAAGACTTCTCAAGCTGTAACGACAGCCTTTGTCATGGTACTGTATACTATTAGTATTCAACTTGATACTAAGCAAGCGGCTAATTCTGAATGAAAATTCAAGAATAAAAGGAAAACATCCTCTTTGATCATTTTAAGTAGCACATATTTAGGATGGGATTCTTCTGCAGCCTCCAGACTGTCCACAGTTGTCATAGGAACTCAACGCATTCCGTGTGACTGCCAGTTCTTGCTGCACCTTTTTCTTCCACAGTGTTTGTTGGCTGTCATCTGTTGCACAGTCAACTTCAAGTACTGAAAAAGACAAAATCTCCCAAATTGCATGATTAGCTTAAAGGATGTAAGAATGAACAGTAATCATTCTCTTTATTTGCTCTTTGGCACTGAGTGGGGCTTGCATGAGTTTCCAGTGTATTTCTCTCAAATCACAACATCTATGTGGTCAAGTAAGTACTTCAAGATCTGGGCTTTTTGAACAAGGACAACTCTTATAAGGCTTATTGAAAAGCTGGCAACACATTTTTTAGTCTCTGCTGATGTACCGGTTTAGGTTTTGGGTTTTGGGTTTTTTTTTTTTCGGTACAATCACCATCCACATGCTGACTCGGTTTTTCCATATTTTCTTCTGCCTTTCACAGTTCTGTTAGCAGTTTGTACTTATATTTTCAACTGATGAAGGAGGGGGTTGTAAAAAGCAATATTTGGAAATTTGAGGGATGCAGGAAAATTAAATGCATTTTCTTAAAGTCATACCTAGGATGTGACTGTACTCTCTGGGGGTTCCCTTTCCTTGTCACAATGATAAAAGTCATTGAGGGTGATTAACCTGGATTTGGACGGTTAACTTTGAGACATATCACTCACAATTGCAACTCTCACCTTTGTCGTCTATGTCACATTTTACACCTGTCCCTAAGGCTTTTTCAGAAGTGAGCAATAAAGTGCCTAAGTAACTTTCAAAAACCCAGACTTTGTCTATGTTCTGTCATTCTACTCAAAAGTTTCCAAGATCACAGTATTTTGCATATATAAATAGTTTGCATATGTAGTATTAATTTAAGATGGGGCACCTGTTTATATTAAAGTTCTGCTTTAATATAATTTTCCAGCTGTGCTGAGGTCAAGTTTCTTATCCAAAGACCAAGACCATACTAGCAGCATAGGCAGTGACTAGTAAAGAAACTTTACTGCATTTGTTAGGTCTTCCTAGACTGCAGAATTTGGTATGCAATAAAGTCAGACTAGGACACTCAGATTTCCAAGAAAAAAGTCTAGAATTTTAAACAGCTTTTAAATATTTCTACAGTATCTATTTTTCCTTTTAGAAACAGGATATTTAAAAAAAAAAAAAAGTATGAAATGTAATAAAACACTTATTCTTCCTGACTAATGCATGTACACATACATAAATCAAATATACTCTCTATAAAGTGTCTGAAATCTTTTACAAATAAAAGCCTGATATGCATATGTCTATATATATGAATATAGATATATATATGTAGGTTGAGTGTTGCCTTTAGGCTAAAAAATAACATAGCTTTCTATAAATACACCACAAAATTGCACAATATGCTCATCCAAGATTTAAAAATTGCTGTGATTTTTATTCATTGGGCATCCTCATGGTGAGCTATACCAACTAAAATGTATAAGGTTATACAGGACCACGTCATCAGCTAATAAAACCCCCAGCACTGCTTCATATTTCAGAGCAGATATTCTTATTCACCCCAGCAGACGATTTCTCATTAAGAGGGTTTGTTTGATTGCAGTACTGAACTCGAAATAACCCACTTTTTGAGACACATTTCTTTTACCATCTTCATGCTTAATGTATTACTGTACACTGAATTAAAAAAATAAAAAATAAAAAATCTGTGTTCCAAGTTTTTGAATCCAAAGGTCTTCAAGCTGCAAAGGAACCATGTTTAGACAGTATCAGAGTGGGTTTTTTTCTGCTAGGCTTCCTGCTGAGAAGAAGGGAGAAGGAAAGGTCGCAGCAAACTTAGCTTCCCATCCAGCTCTCATTCTTGCATCTCTTGCATACACATACAGAGCTGCTGCTCAGTGCTACCACTTCTCTCTGACAGAAACTGTAAAATTGCTCAGCAGCCAGGATTATTTCATAGTGCCTATTCCCTTCCTTAGCAACGCTGCACAGCAAGACTGTACTCCAATTATGTGACCAGTACTGGGAACACGCCCCTGGTTAAAGGGCAAACCTGACACAGGAAGAAAGCTTAGTCTCTACCCAGTGACTAGGAGATTGCTTTCAACCCTAGGTTTTATTTTAAGTAAGCAGTCTTTATGAATTAAAGTGGTTCTGAGTACTGTCCTACAATTAATTTCTTCTACTTAAAACCAATGTCTAGGGTAAACGTTATATTGGTACACAGAGTTGTTTAACAATATATACAAGCACTGAACATATCAAATCACCAAGTTGTTTCACACAACTTCAAGCTCCACACAGCGTGCCAAAGCTCTCTATGCAGATGCTTGGACTCACAGCCTAGAAGTTAACACATTCAGATAAGAAAGTAAAATCAAGTACTAAAACCCTCATTAAAGATGTAGCCTGCAATTTATGATGCTGAGCCAACTGAAAGCTATTGAGGAATCGATGTTTTCAGTATTTCTCAGCAATAAGTGGATTAAATGAATTTTTAAAACATGTGAAGGAGTGAATGATTTCACATCAAGAACACAAAAATTCAAACCTGATGTTTCTAGAGAGGAGAAAGTGTTGACAAGAAATTTAACCTGAGCAGAAAAACATAACTCTGCAATGTCATTCAAGATGTGTTCCACTCCCCAAATCAAAACACTTCCCAAAAGGAGCTGTCATTTTAATTCCACTTCAAAAAACATATGTAAAATATTGAAGATACAGAAAACTTGATCTATAAATAAGTTGACAGTAACTTCACTAAGAAGGAGCTGAGGGCCTTGGTGGACAGCAGGCTATACATGAGCCAGAGTTGTGCATGGACAGCACTGAAAGCTAATAGCATCCTGGTCTGTGGCTTCAGAACCATGGCCAGTTGATTGAGGAATACAGCTGTTCCACATACTGAGTCCTCACTACAACACACCTGGGATATGCAGCCAGAGGAGGTGCTGATGAATGTGCACAAGTCCAGCAGACTTGCTCCATCCAAAATTGTCAGGGTCTGGAACACTTGCCCTGTAAGGAGAAGCTGAGAGGGTTAGGAGTGTCCAGCCTGGAGAAGCAGCAGCTTTAAGGGGACCTAAGCAGCCCCCTCCAGGCCCATGGGGCAGATGGCAAGGAGATGGAGACAGGATTTTTACAGCAGTTCATGCCAGGAGCTTGAGAGGTAATGATCATAAATTGAAAAGGGAGAGTCTGACATGGGACGAAATTTTACGTTGTGACCACAATTAAACCGTGGAGCATGTTTCCCAGAGTTGTTGTGCAGTCTCCACTCTTAGACAATTTCAAGATCTGACGATAAATCCCTGAACAGCTTGGTCTCAATTCTTTATTGACCCTGCTGTGAGGAAGAATTTGGATGAAAGACCTCCAGAGTTATTTAATGATCTCATGATTTTGTAAAGGTCAAAATGTCACTGTAATGGAAAAATATTTTTAAATTCACTCACCTTTTATGAAGTCACTCCATTTTAAGTGGAGAAAAGATACATGCATGTACATGCAAAACTATAGTGTAATGCCATGCCAACATGTTGTAAAGAGAATACACTGGCTGAACTGTGAAATCTGTTCGATAACTTGTATTCACAACAACACAATATTTTAATGTAGATTTATGTATGCATACAGCTTTACTCATGCAATAAGCTTGGTTTATGGCTTTTCAGTCATTTTCCCTACTCATTCCACATAATCAAGATCTTGAATTGTGTATTCATTTCCAAAAATATTAGTCATATTAAAGAATACAAACTTATGGTAAAGTCTTACTATATTTGCAAAATACATTAATTCCTTTGGGCTTCACTGTTAGCTGCTTTTTAAATTAATTCATTTATTTTTAATGAAATGGGCACAGCATATATAATGATGTTTCGGCTGAAGGATGAAAAGGAATAAAATACAACCCTTACTTTAGAAATGATTTTGAGGTCTAATGTGAAAAAATATTAGGAGTCAAGAACTGTGTGGGTTACAGGCAGACCTGTTGATAAAAGCTGATTTGATGTAAGCTAAACAAAGAACAATATGTACAGGTTACCATACCCCTCCTTACTCTAAAATAATGGATTGAAATAACATTGTAAATTGCAAAGAACTGAAAAAGGAAATTCACTTAAACAAATGTGAAATGAAATTGAAAAATTTAATTGTACCTCTTAACCATTAATTGTGCAAAATAGAAAAAGTTTTTTGTCAACTACTTAACAAAAGCAAAATTGTAGAAACGAAGATTTGGATTTCAGAGGTCATATAGGAAAAGACTGAACATTAGAATAAACTACTGGTGTGAATAATGATCATATTTATTAATTTGTGTGATGTGATAACTATATAGAGAATTAAGATCAATGTTCAGACCAAAGGAACTTGAAATACAGAAGAAAGACAAAGAAGGGAAACATGGGTGATGTGAACTATTAAAGGTTAAGAATCCAGAGAGCAGTTGTGCTAGGACTTTAACTTGCAACTCCCAGGACAACAGTCCAGTCACCAGCTTACACTGTTTTCATAGCAGCAGATTAAAGAGTTTAACATTTCAGCAGTGATGAGGAATTCTGCTTGCATAATGAAGAACATAAGATCGTATCCCATAATCTCTGAGGGATCCCACTAGTTCATGATTTCTTTTTGGACTTTGAACCAGGAATTTAGCCAAGGAAAGCTAAACCAAAAATGTATTTTCTTTCTACTTGCTTTTCCTACTGGATGTTTATTTAAATTATTATATCAGTTTGGAAGAATTAACAATTTGTAACTGTCTTTAATTTTATAAGTTCTGTTATGGATCTTCTTGACATTTAAATAGTCATGTCTTGAAAAGCCTCTTTTACTTGTAAACAAAAATATATCATTATTGTCAAATGCTACAGTGCACAGTTTATATGTATATTCTATAAAGACAGCAAGCAGTTTGAAAAAAAAAAAGAAAACCTGTAAAGATGAACAGGAAGGTATACAAGCCTTCAATTGAAAGAGAGGTAAAGCTGAGCGTCTTTCAGACTCCTATGAATACAAACCACCCATGAAAGAGCTCCCTGTGCACAGAAAAAAGAGCATCATTAAGTACACAAGCAGGAAAGTGGAAAAAGATGGATAAATTGAGAATCAAAGATATAGAAAAAGAATTTCAGAAAAGAACAGAGAATGAGGAAAAAAGAGTAGGGAAACACTGACTGGAATACACAAACTAAAATGTAAGAGTCAAAAGACATGAACACTCATTGCTCAGCTCATTCTTGATGCACCAGTGCTGTGCTGGAGAAAACATACTGGTATCAGGGGCTATCAAACTCTGCAAAACAGCAGCAACTCTGGGCAAACATAGGTTGAAGAGAAACAGAAAAAGCAATAGAGTGAAAAGAACATACCAAAGGTGAAGTGGGCATGAACACCAAAAGAAAGAATAATCAACAGAAGAAAAGAAAGTCCTGGCTTCTGTGCCCTTCTCCCAGCCACCTCCCCCCCCCCCCCCCCCCCCCCCCCCCGCTGGGGTAGAGAGTGGGCTGCCGCAGTGAGGGCAAGGGGATCTCAGGGGAGAGGGAGGGCAATATGCTGTAGCACTGCGAGAATCTTCCCATAGGAAAAGACAAAATACTGAAGAGTGCAGTGCACTAAAGTATGCTCAAAAGCATAAAAAGCATGGAAAGCTCAAAAGCATAAAAAGAATAGAAAGTTTCCATACACAAATATTGCTGACAGACGACTATATTGCAAGTTGCATGTGTCTTATAAAAATAAATTTGATCATTAATATGCTGTATTTTATTTATTTGTTTATTTACTAAGTGAACTGCACTGCATAGAATTTTTTTTCCTAAAAGAGCTAAGGTGGTTTCCATAGCTTAGCCCCAGTCAGCAATCAAGTATCCTACAGCTGCTTGCTCATCACTCCCTTCCCCAGTAGGATGAGTGAGAGAACAGGAGAAAAAAGGTAAGACAACTCATGAGTTAAGATAAGAACAGTTTAATCATTTAAAAGAAATTAAATAATGCTAATATTGATAATATGTAATGAAAATAATAAAAATACTACTATTAACAATAATATATAATGACAAGGAAAACAGCAATAGGAAAAGACAAGACCAAACAAACAAACAAAAAAAAAAAAACCAAAAAAACCCCCAAACAAACAAAGAAACAAACCCCAGAAAAACCAAATTATAGAACCGCTCACCACACACCAACCAAAGTCCAGCCAGTTCCTGAACAAGAGCCAGAACCCTAGAGAGAGAGCCTGTGAGAGCCCGAGAGCACCCTGAAAGAACCCCCCGGCCAACTCCTCCCAACTTATATACTGAGCATGATGCCTTATGGCATGAAGTATCCTTTTGGCCAGTTTGGGTCAACTGTCCTGGCTGTGTGCCCTCCCAGTTTCTTGTAGGGGAGAAGCTGGTAACACAGGTACAGTATGAGAAACTGAAAAAGTCCTTGGCTTAATGTAAACATTGCTTAGTAACAACTGAAAACATCAGTGTATTAAAACATTCTTCTCAGCACAAATACAAAACATGGCCACATACAAGCTACTGTGAAGAAAATTAACTCTCTACCAACCAAAACCAGCAGAGGAGTGAAATTTTTATAACAACTTCAAATAGGAGAGCCCTGCATGGAATTAATTTCAATAAACATCTTCTTCTACTTTGTAGACATCTAGACCTCTCCTGGATAACTCAGGTTACCTTTGGATTTTTTTTTTTTTAATGATAATCACCTTTCTTGGTTTAGAATTTTATATCATACAAGTACATGGTGGGATGCCCTAGCAACAATATTTTATAAACTCTTCACCTCATATTTTTCTATACAGAGGTGACATATGCTGTGCATGCACAGTAACTGCATTTTGTTGACATAACTTTTCCCAGTAAACACTATTTAGAATAAGCAATAAGATATTTATATGGAAGACTATCTCATAAAAAAGGATGATGTAAAAAGAGATTATAAAAGTAAAGAAGTTATATACAACATTCTGACTCAGATAAAACCTAATTTTTCTACTGTGGTGTGAAATAAACCATAATGATTTAATATCAGTAAGACAGATGATATATAAATTACTTCATATTTGTTCGTTATTTGATTCCATACAAAGTACTGGGACATCTAAAAGACCTTAACAGTCCCAGTTCCTTTGGCTTATCTTTCACTTGAAAGACAGGAAGCCCATGTGACTTAATTATTTAACTGTAAATAAGTTCATCAAGGTTCCAGTGCAACAAAGAGCAGTCGTATGCTTAAATTTAAGCACCTGCTTAAATTGTTCCACCATGTGACAAGTGACCTGAAAGTGGTGATGCTATTTTGATACCTTGTGAGGACACTAAGGATGAATTAGTTATATAAAATAACCTTGGAGGAAGTTATTTATATACAAGGTAATTTTATTCAAAGTACATTGAAGGACACACAAAACCCGCTGAATTACAAAACAGCAGACTTTTATAAACTAAGAAAAATTGTAACAGAATTGTTCCTAGACTTTGATCATTCTCATAGGCCTTGTCTGCAGCTTTTCCAATTTGACTATACCTTTCTTGAAACTGGGGGCATATGCTTATTCAAAGTACACGTACAAAATAGCATATCCTTGGATTTGTTCTCTATTTTTTTTTTATATTTTTTTTTTTAACATGTTTTGAGAACGTAGCTGATGGAAAACCTAGTATAACTTCAAGAAAAAACTGAAGTGAATGTTCAGGATGTGTATTGACATAACTGAAAAAGATATTAAAAGTCTGGTCTGGTGTTAAGGTACTGGAGAAACCATATTAGTGTTGAGAGTGACTGTAATGACGTGTTCCCACTACCTTCTACCTATGTGCAATATGCTATGAAACACTGCTTGGGAACTTCCAGCTGGAACCTGGAATTAAGAAGTAACCCCTGTTGAAGACATAGAAGGATTTGGATTCACAGATTTAGATGTCAACGCCCTGACAAACATAGGAACATTTAGATTGCTGTGTGCTTGGCTGTCTAGGTGGAGAAATGTCAAACTTCATTCATCCTTTTCCATTTGAGAAGAGATTGCTCAGGGAGGCTCAAATCCTTGGAGGTTTTGAAAACCTGATAGGATTTCAAAAGCCCTGAGCAACCTCATCCAAAAAACCCCTCAATAACCTTCACTGAGGAGGAGACTGGAACAGATAACTCCTCGAGATTTTTTCCAACCTGAACTATTTTATAGTTCTAGATCACTTAAACCTGCGCAACCTGACCTAGTTGAAAATGTCCCTGCCTACTGTATGAGGGTTGGACTAGGTGACCTTTGAAGGTCCTTTCCAACTCAAACCGTTCTATGATTCTATCAGCTTTAAGAGTAAGAAATCTTAAGACTGAAAAACAATAAGTACAACTGTGAAAGATTCCCACAATATTTAAGGAAATGTGAATTTGTTTAAGCATCTAAATTAAAACTTCAAGTTTAGGGGAAAAAATCAGTGATGAGGTGTTTCAGGATTGACTTCTTCAGTGGAGAAACAATATTGCTTGTCTTCTTTCCCCATCAAGGAACGAGTACAGCATTGCTAATAAGCTGGCTCTTTCTTCATGACTTTTGAAGTTACCATATGCATTAGAATAACAAGTGCCCAACAGATGACTTGTTTTAAGATTCCTTTTTCTCTAGAACTTGGTGCATTGTGTTAAAACTTGTAAAAATTTCTGCCCAGTTAAATGGTTTGTCATGCTTTTAGTTAATCTGCATATTATTTAAACAAGTCTCAAACCTATGCTACTGCTGAAGGAGGAAAATATTCCCCACAAACTTTTAGCCTACAGAAATATAATTAATTTGTATTTTTAAAGAAACCACTTCTAAGAAGTCTTTCTCTGTCTGTCTTACTAATTCTTCCTTCTCTGTGTATGCAACAGAGTTTGATAGAATTCTGTATTATTTTTCCCATTGCACATGCTCTACTTTGCAAATACAGGTATGACAAGATGTGAATCTCAGTATTGTGGCTCATCTGAATCTTTCCTGTCAAATAGCTTTCCAGGCCATTTTTTTAATGTCATGAGAAACAGTGAAGTAAGTCAACATTTCTACAGTATATAAACAGCCTGAATAATAATATACATTAAACATACACCAAGAAGAAAGTTTTCAGCAAATTTAGACCTCTATTCTCAGTGTCCTATGCACTGTTCACTTAGCAGGAGATGATTCATGTTAATAACTTTTACATTTGTCTTTACTTGGGTGTTCAGTGCCTTGAAATGCAGAATTATCTTCTCTAAACACAGCAAGAAGCATAAATATATTTCTTCATGTCTGTATTTCTGTCTCAAATGTCTATGTGCTTAAAATGTCATGTGAGTGTCAATTCAAGTGACAATAGCCATTTAGTTATAGTCAAGGACAGAAGAATGTGAGTTCTTAAAATCATCACACAACTAGTCTGTTTACTCCAATCAGATGCAATAACAGAGAACTGGTTATGCTTGTAATCTTACTACAACAAAATAAATAACCAATTAACATTGCATTATTTTTCTTAGATATCGAATATATATGCATCTGAAATCTTTCATTTAAAAGAAACAGTGGTTTTGGACTGTGCCCCATTAGAACTTTTCACATATGAGTAGCTAAGTTTGACTTTGATACACCATTTTAAAAACATACTGAACATTCACAGCGAAGCGCCACCAGTCATGTAGAAAATATGCAGGGCCGCTGCCATTCTGTGGAAGACCACTAGCTAATCAGCCCACATTAACACAGGGTGTAATGAGTTTCCAACATTCAGGCAGGTCCTTGCACAAACACATTACCTAGCAAGGTGTCATCAATAACGAAATATAGACAGGGGATGAAAGCCTACAAATTAACACGGTGTCACTTAGGACTTTAAACCTACTATTTTTACAGCCTCCCTCCAGGAGCTCTTCTTGCCTTCTGTAATCAGCACCAGAACTATTCACTTGCTCCCTGCTAAGCTTTTATCTCCATGAAGTGAAGGTGACAATGAAACACTCTTCTGCAAGATCCTCCTGGCAGCATTCCTACAATGCCTGCTGGCCTGTTTTGATCCCATTCCATATGTCCACAATTTAAACAGCACTACAGTTGCCTGTCTCTGAATTGTATCGGATCACACTGCAGGGCACAATCCTGTGGTACCCGAGTTCCGAAGCAATCTTCTCAGTCCATTTCAATTTTCACATTAAAGAGCATGCTGCCTGAAAATTGATGATTACAGGTTTGTAAGGGCAGGATCAAACAGAGCAAGATGCTAGCAGGGAGTCGAGAGGAAGAACATTATTCTGCAGACATAGCCACTTTTTTTCTGCTTCTTTGAATGAATTCAGTCGTCTACAGCAACACTGATCTAAGCATGTCCTTGTAGTTACATATTACTGCAGATACATTTCTGTAAGTTTCTTGTGCGTGACTGAACCCAGGAAAGCAATGTATGAGAGCACCGGTTTTATCATTATCTAATTGTAGCTCTGGATTATTAAGTGCAGGGATTGAAGAATTAAGAATATCTTTGCAATATAGAAAGAGGCACATATATGATCGTATACTTGAGCAATAAAACTATCCATTATTCTGTCTGCTGATTAAACATTATGAACACTGAAGAATCAATTTATTTTTCAGGGCAATTCACTTTCATAAACAGATACTACCTGCCCTTTTTTTCCCTGAAATTTGTCAAATGTTCTTAGCTCATATTACATCAGGGTTTTAGTAAAATTACTGAGGGTTAATGCCATAAATGATAGTTCTTTGACAGTGAAACACTCTGTTATGTCCGAATACAAGCTAGTGAAGATCTGTGTTCATTTACATGTTGATTTTGTATAGACACCAGGAAGAAATTCTTCACGGAGAGGGTGGTGAAACACTGGAACAGGTTGCCCAGAGAAGCTGTGTGTGCCCCATCTCTGGCTGTCTTCAAGGCCAGGCTGGATGAGGCTTTGAACAACCTGGTCTAGTGGAGGGTGTCCCTGCCCATGGCAGGGGAGTTGGAACTAAATGATCTTTAAGGTCCTTTCCAAGCCAAACCATTCTGTGATTCTATGATTACACAAGGAAAAGCACATTTTTCTCTATGATGTCTCATTGACTTTTTGGCCTCAGGGACAATTGTGGAATATAAATCATTATCAGAGAGAAAATAGCTGATGTTCTACAGCCATGGAAAGAACCCACCTCATATCTTGATTAAGCATACACTCAAAAACCATGTGATTTAAAGCAAACTCCATTTGTATAGTCCAGTTGGCAATGGAAAAGTGTGGCTAGAAGTTCTTTCTGTGTGCCCGCAGCTCTGGCAAACAGACTGAGACAGGTGGGTGTTGTGATTTAACTCCAGCTAGCAAAATACTATGAAGCCGCTCTCACAAATCCCCCTCCCCTCCTCTAGTGAAGGGGAAGAATCAGAGGAAAAAAAAAATGAGGAAGCTGGTAAAATTGAGATAAGAACTATTTATTAATTAAAACTGAATTAATATATACAACTGTTACTAATAATAAGTGATTAAAAAATAGAAAATAAAACATATGATACAATATGATGCATATATGATACAGTTGCTCACCACCCACTGACCAATGCACAACTAGGTGCTGAGAAGTGAGAGTCAGAGCTATAACCAAGTATAACCAAAATGTCAAAAGTGTTTGAAAAATAGGGAGAAGATATTTCTTGTTAAGAAAATCTGAAGAATTTTAAGTGAAAGACTTAAGGTGTCTATATCTGAGTACTTAGATCCAGATACTACATAACTATACGAATTTAATGCCTCAGTATTGTGGATGTCATCCAAAACTAAATTGACTTTTGCCAGTCTCTAGTTTTGATGTGATAAGGTATCATTTTAGCGCTAAGACACAGGAGATAAAACAGGAAGTCTAAATAACAAATAGGAGAAAAAAGTTAACTGCATTTTTTTTGTATCTTTGACTATTGTAGCTTTGCCATGTACTCTACATTCAAATAGGTGTCTCAGGTTGCCTACAAAGTAAGGGATATGTGGCAACCTGGAATTACTTGGAAGTTTATCTGGCCTAAAACTTCATCCCTTCCAGTTTTATAGTATCTATACTCCTCTCTGTCTAACCAGGCTTGCATGTGGTACCAATTATTAAAATAAGAGTGCTATTGACAGAGATTATTTCAAAATCAGAAGTTTTAAAAATCAAAATTAGATCTTGTGGACTTGAATTTAAGTGAAAACAGGAAGATGTGGATTTCTGAGAGCTGAGGCACTGAACCAGTTGATATCAGTAAGGGTAAAATTTTCAGAAAAAGAGGAAGTTAGCAGCACAGAGTAATCAAATAATAGTAATTAATAACTTTGTCTGAATGAACCCACCACTACTTGAAAAACAGCATTTATACACTAATAGTTAAATTCCCTGATTATCCATGTATGTATGTATCCTCATCCATTATGAATTAAATATACTAAAATATATTAAGAAACTTGATTATTTTCCTTCTACTAATATTTCACTTTCTTTTGCAATCTTGTTTCTTATTCTGATTAAACTTTAGCAATTTTGTGTGCCCAGATTTTAGGTTAAAGCTTGCACTTTTCTTAAATATATGTAGATTTTAATTAGAGAACATATTATTGGAAGAAGAACATATCAAAGTCATAATGACTTTTCAGTTGTCTAACATTCTGGATCAGATGCACCTGGGTGCCTTAAAAATATGTTCATAAAGGCTTTGCAAATCAATTATTAAAATATGAAGGAATGAGCCCTATTTTGATTTGAAGAGCAGATTAACTTGAAGAACAAATCTGCAAGTTTTGCCTGGTCAGATGGACTGTTACAGACATTTTTCAAGCTTAGAGCTTACAGGAGACATGAAAATCTGTTTTTCAATGGCAAAGACATGTAATCTTATTTGTCAGAGCACAGCTGTCTGTCTTCTTAGTGAGAAGCTAGACTGGAGGTGGTATCTCATGCAAATTGACAGCCATGTGTTGTGGGGGTCACTTGCACTTTATGAACTAGTTGGGACTTGACATTACTCCTAAAAGCTTCAAAAGGAATGCCCTACCTAAGCAATATAAATGGCTATATACTAATAAATCTTTAGGTAAAAGCTCTATGTAGTTTGCACTGGGATGAAGCTTCAGGTTACACATTTTTGTCACTTGCTCTTTGGGAATCTTGCCTACCTAGTGATATTTAAAGTTGAAAATGACAACCACAGTTTTTCAAGGCCTTTGATGTAACTGCTGTGATTAGTTGTGCGTTATGCAACAAGAAGCATGTCACTGTTATTTAGCAAATAAGAATGCATAAAATAAAACATGCAGACTATTATAACAATAATAGTTTATTGATTCCAATGTAATCTATGAGCTAAGGATTTTAAAATATGAAAAATGTAGTGCAAAATTCTGTTAACACTTTTTCAAATATAAACAGGAATTCAATTTTCTTCTTCAGGAACTAGAAAATTAATGCCTGATTCTGAGCTACAGTGGGGAGAAAGGGACCTTGACAAAGACGTCACAGACAAAACACCTACTGATGAAAAAAGTCTCTATGTGCCTGATCTTCTCAGTCAAGAAATAGGAGAGAAGGTCTCTCAAACAGTTAGCAACAATCAAAGGAGATTCAGGTTAAGTGTACTTCACTGGAGACTGAACTAAAAGCAACAAAACCCCTCAAACTCAAACACAGAATATTTTGTTAAAGAAATAGTTATACAGATCTTAAGATGAGACTAACTGACAATACTGGGGTTTTGTTATGTGTTGTTGGGTTTTGTTGGTTTCTTTTTGGGTGGGGGAGGGGGTGATTCTTTCTTTATTTGTTTTCATTTCTAGAAAATACAGAATGTCATGATAACTATAGCAGATCTCATCCAACTTTTCTTGAAAGGTTGACTGATGAAAAATTACATTAATGTAGATCTAAGCAAGGATGATAAGCAAGTATATCTTACTGATATTCTTATCAGCATTTTGTCTTTTGAAAGTAACATTATAATTCCGTTGATAATAGAAATAGCATCATATCTCAATTTTACTTCTGTCCGTTTAACAAATTAAGGCTATGTTTTTTCTGATACAATACTGATTTAGTGTTTTGGTATCTATGAGGAAATGCATGTGCTTCAGTGCATAAGAGAAGTATTGACTTTGGATACCTCTATTAATCAGATCAGATTTCATCACACAAGAAATAAGCAAACTATTAAGTTATCAGACTAGTGTAGTCCGTTAATATCAGAGTTGTGATTCTGTGCACAGGTGGTGGCAGACATGTAGTATTGCAACTGAGAATGGGATATCTGATTTCAGCCAGACATTATGATGTTTAAAAGTGCATCATAACAGAAAGCTTCTGTTTTCCTTCTCAGTTCAATCTGGTAGCAAACACTAACCATGAACTAGAAAGACAGAAAAAAAGGCTAGTCATACCTACTAAAACATTCATTGATGTTTTCCACTTCACACTTCTAATCCACAGTAAAGCCTTTTGTCCCCTCCAGGTGTTCTCCATTAAAGATTTGATTTATCTTTTCCATCATTTTTGTGTTGATGAAGACAATTTATCTGTTTGATCGAGTTCTGGTGTGTTTTATTAGTTGAATTATTCTTTTCAGTTTTCCTTTAGGATTATAGCCTTCCTGGCCAACTGCTGTTTCTCTACTTCTGTTCTTAAAGAACATGGTTGCTCATTACAGCAGCTGGGAAAATATAAGATGTTAGTTGCAGTTAACAGAGTTAAGCATTTGTACTGAACATTATGGACATGTCTTTCTATTCTGTTTTCTAATAGAAGAAATTAAAAGACTATGACAATATTGACTAGATCATTAGACAAACACAATATGAGCAAAAAAATGCAGAATATAATAGAGACTAGGATAGAGTGATGATAGGTTCTCAATACCCACAGACATATTCTTACAATTTGCCACAGAATATTTATTTGCTCTGGCCTGTTATTTTACAGAGCAGGAAAGAAAAACCTTGTACCCATTGTCTGCTGAAGCTGAAGATCTAACACTTGGTTGATATGGTGCTCAATGTATTGAACTGCAGGTAACAGTTTTCCTGACCAATCTTTGAAAACTTTTATAGCACAATTTAGAATTTTGTTCCAAACTAGAAAGCAGCTGAGATCGTATATCATTTCGGCATGAGGTCTCAGTCAGTGAGTGGTGAGACAACTAAAACTTATAAAATTATTATTACTTCCTGGTTTTGCATGACTATTTTTATCTTCAGCCCAAAATGTACCATATCAAGGAAAATATATCTGGGACTAATGATTTTATTCATACTCTTAACCAACAGAGACACCTTGAAGTGCCAACTGTCAGCAAATGTAGCAAAGATTTCCATTATCAAAACAGTCTGAACTGTAATAAAATGCAAATACTTAACAAAACCAGGAAACAATATGCCATACATGTCACCTGTTGAAAGATTTACAGTTGCTCCATGTAAGACATGTTCAGACCATCGCACAGTGGCTTGGATAATTTCCATCCTTTGTGGAAAAAAACCAAAGTGAAGGCAAGATTTCTGGGGAGTCCCTGTTCCACTGATACATAATACAATGAAACTGAATCCACCAAGTTATCTTTCTTCTGTCTATAAGGTATTTTGTGATCATTATGTGACATGAAAAAAACCCCAAACAACCCAAACCTGTTGTGGTAGAAAATATATGTAGGAATTTGTATTTCCATGGTTTGTATTTCTATGATTTTCTAAACTGTATATTTCAACTCAGTAATACTCAGGACACTACGTACAGGATTTTTGGACACCTTAGCAGAAATTATATATCTGCATGAGTCTGACAGATAATAAGCAACACTTAAACTGCTAAACTTTTGGTCTGGCAACTGAAAGCCAGACAGGAGAACCTGGGGGCCTAAAATGTCACTGGATCGACTTTTTCTAGGTCACAGAAAACTGTAATTTTCTTTGAGATGCTTACTTTCCTGATTCATATGGAATGGAAAAGATGAACTTTAAAATTGAGGTGAGTGTGTAAGTAGTCAGGTTGCATTCCTGTATGACCTAGGGCAAGATATTCATATTAACAAGAGTTGATTATGAGAGCTGCAGATCTTAGAATAACTCAGAGACTATTTACATCAAGTTAAGTACCCAAGTTAATAAATTCAGCTCTTGATTTTATGTAGACTCAAGTATGTACTCAACCTTACACAACTTTGTGAAATGTGTGGAATGATGCACGTAATTTACTTGAAGAAATATTGCCAAGACAAGGTACAAGGTCTTAATCTCACTTTCTTAAATCTTTTTTTTTTTTTTTTAACAATTTCAGGTGCTTAGAATATGAGCTTTACTTAGCTCAAATGAAAGTGGTGTATTTTGTGAGACTGAGTCAAAAAATCATATATTTGAAAATACTGGATGGATGTACACTATGAATGCATGTCATTTTGAGGCAAGCTGGAGCTGTATGACTAAGCTTATAATGTTATGCAGGATACTTCATTCTCACAATGCAGGTTTCTTCTATGTGTTGGGAATAAGTCCATGTCTGACACCTTACATATACTATATGTGCTAGACTGAGTGGTAGCAAGCTGCTTCCTCCCCTTGCATCATGAGGGTGTTCAGGTATTCTGTGGCACTGTCAACAGTGCAACTCCATATGATTTAAAGGGGAATGTTGTGCTGGGTTCAGTCAGGAAAGGGTTAACTCCCTTTACTGCGGTTACTAAGAAGTTGCTGAGAAAAACATTGATAAGGCCTCAGCTGGTGCTGGGGATGGCCTGTACTGAACTCAAGGTCTTTTGTCCACTTCGGATACTGTAGCTGACCCAAACTGACCAAGGAAGTATTTCATTCCATAGTACATTATATTCCGGTCTCCTGGGGTGGGGAAAGGGGGTCCGGTAGCCATTACTCTTCCCTTCTCTCTCTCGCTTACTCCCTTGCTCGTTTACTCCCAGGTACTTGCTAACCCTCCTGCGTTAGCTGCTTTTCTAACTCCTGTGCTGGCTCATTCGTGTGGGAGATGGTGGGTTGTTTTGAGTTTTCTGGCCGTGTTATCAGTGATAAGGTTTGCTCAGAATCTGCTGCGTAGGCTCCCGGGCTCCGGCCTTCAGGCTGTGGCTCTCAAGCTGCGATTGCTCTCGGGCTGTGGATCTCGGGCTCTCTGGGTCTGATTTTCATTCCTCAACATCTGGGTGTGCATTGGTCAGTGGATGGTGGGAAATTGTATCATATTGTATATATTGTATTATATGTTTTATTTTCTACTATTTTAATTATTTGTTTTTAGTAGTAAATACTTCTTATCTCAATTTTACGAGCTTCTTTATTTCTTTTTCCTCTGATTCTTCCCCTCTACTGGAGGAGGTGAGGGAGATTTGTGAGAGTGGCTTCGTGGTATTTTGCTAGCCAGAGTTAAACCACGACAAATATACAGTTCAATCACTGATGAATGTCACCTTTGGAGTTTAAAGGCTAATTTATGGAGCTTTGTAGATCCGTGTGTCAAATTTTTTAAAACATGGTGTGGCATTTGCTAAAATTACATCTTACAGCAAATACCTCCTGTGCAACAAAACTATTACCCTGGGGCTAAAGTAGTTTATTGAACATCCTCCTTTAAAAATTATACAAGATCATCCTTTCTTTACTCATTTTATTATCCAACCCTTCCAACTTTGGATTTGCAAAACATGATATGCTTTGTCCTATACAGAAGAGAAGATATATCTTTTCAAGGATGCAACCTGTAGGAATGTGTAGCCTCTTTTACAACTTGCCCTTTGAGTGTTTCTTTCTCAAAGAAACTGTCTCACTTTTTCTATCTGTACAAGAGAATATGTATAGAATTCAAGTGTGAAGCTAGAGCTATCACAGTGTAGTTCAACTTAGAAATCAATGGTTCTCACTTTTTATAGAAACCTAGCAAAATTTAGAATGTCAAAGCTCCTGAGTGACTTAGAAAAGTAAGGCAAATGACTTTCTAAGAAATGTAGGTTCTTGGGAATAGAGTGTATATATATATATAAATATATATATATATTTTATACAGAAAAAGATGAAGTTTTATATATACACACCCCAGCTGATCTTTTGAGGTCCCTTCCAACCTGGGCTGTTCTACAAATGCATGCATATACAGTTATATACTTACATGTATGTATAAAATTCTTCTAATATAGGGTTTATATATATATATATATATATATATATGTAAAAGTACCTTAATTAGTCAATTAATATTTTATAGTTACTATGTCTGAAGTATGTGATTACACAATAATAATAATGTTTTCCTTTTATAATTTCTAACAAGACAGCTAGCAAATATTCCTTACTCATTAACATCCTAAACACTTTGCAGACTTGATTTTCAGTCCCTTTAGAAAAATATATTAAGCTTCCTGAGTTACTAAGGAGCTTCTGAATTTTTTTAAGCAAATACAGAAATAAAGTCCAACTGATGAACGTGACCTGAGAACGTGGATAACTATATTCATTCTGTTTTCCCACTCGTCCTTCAACACAAAGCTTTTAACAAAAAACTCTTTCTGATGTTGTCATGTTCCCATGCTGGTGAATCTATAAAAGAAGTAAATACAGAATGGTCCCCGTAATGTGTTTTTGTCTGGAAATCAGTGAGACTGCTGGACAGAAGCTTCTCACATGTAGGGTGGGAAGGAATGGAGGGAAGATGTGACTTACTAGCTTAAGACTGAAATTCTCAAAACCTCTGGTTTGCTGCTCTGCCGTCATCCCTTCACTATAACCCTTGCTGGTCTGCTCAGTTCTTTCCCCTATTCCTCCTCAGTGCTCAGTTCCTTCTCATGGTCTCTGCTTAGTACCTGTGGGCTAGTCATAACATTGTCAGGAAAAAAAAGGATTGGGAGAGATACATAAATATGATGGAGAGCTTTTATTCCTAAAAGAATTTTGCTGCCAGTAGTTAGAAGGACATAAAAGAAGCCTCTTCCCTCTTATTGTAACTACTCCTGTTCAATGATCAAATACTAATGGCTTAATGCCATAATTGTGTGAATAATGTACAGGCATTACAAGTATGGATTGTACCATAGAAGGCCTCTCCTATCTGTAGGCATTGCATCCCTCTCTTTAGCCCTTAGAAGAATGAATCTTCATGGTAGCTCTGTGGAATTTCAGTAGGCAGTAGCCATTACGACAAGAGTAAAGCTGACAGAGATGTTCTTCCACAAGCTTTTCTGACTTTCTTTGGTGGGGGGCTTTGGCAATATTAACGAGACTGACATCAGCCAGAGTGACAATACACTACAAGCATTAGATAAACACACAATTGAGTATACATAGTGTCGTTTCCCCTTTGAGCAGTTTAAATGGAACAAAATTATATCATGGTCTCCAGATTATCGTAAGTTTAAGATTACAAATGGCAACCTTAGACTTCTGGGAATGTATTTCTTTTATCAAAATTAATCTGCTAAGATAAGTAGGCATTTCCATTGTTTTTCTATAAACATCTGCAGCAATCACGCCTCCCACTGTGAGTAAGTCCAATGCATTTTCCCAATGTCCTCTTCCAGAACACTCAAAATGGAAACAACAAGTACATGCCTGACTGTTGGAAGCTGTGGAGAGGCCCTCAGACGTGGTAAGACTGAGGCAGGCAGACTGAGGTACTGGGAAAACAGGACATGGACTTTGGTTGAAGTTACTGCAGGATTCTTCAGTTTATATCAGATCAAGGTAAAAGATGCTTGTGCTGCTTTATGGAAAGACACAGAGTCTGGAGTCTTACCTTTGTTCTTCAGTCCCATGTGTGTATCAGATTTTCCCCTCCACTGCCTCTGCCAAAGAGGATCCTTATCAATGTGAGCTGAAGTGCACCTTCCAGCTTACAGATAACAGCTCTTACTAGGAACATTGTGGGAGCAAAGGATGAGAAATGCAGAACTCCTTGTGTATACCAGTTTTCTGTGGAGATGGCACTGGCTTTTCCCAGTACTTCCTTTGCCACTGAAGAAATGCCATCAAATCTTCCCCCTATTTTGACTCCATCTATGTTAGGATAAAACTAACCATACCCCAGAGGTGCCTATTTCTCTCATTGGGAAACCAGAGTAACTTGCACAGTCACATGCTTGACTGTTAGATGTGTAATGTTAGGTGAGATGAACACCATCATTAACAAGACCAAAAGACTGAAGATCACAATCTAACCCTGAGGAGATAATGACTTTTGCTACATACACAAGCAATATCAGAAGCATTTTACTTTGTAAATGTTAATGGCTGATGAAAAACTTGAGTGATTTATGTTCAGCAGCCTGTTCCTTACTTCACATCTCACTTCACAGATGTCTTCCTGTGATCTCAGTGAAGCTTTTAATTGTACCAAGCATGATTAAAAGCCTTGCAGTGAATGCTGGTGTTCACCCTCATCCTTTTTCAGACTTGTGGAACTCTGCAACTCCCTACCCACCCTGCATGTGATCAAACATTACAGACTTCTCTATCGTTATAAGAACAGTGCTTTACCTTTTGCAGAACTACTCTCTAATTAATGGCTCCCAGGTCTGGATAATTTTTTATCTTGCATTAAACACCATGTCAGGTACACTATCATAATATAGCTTCATTTTGACCTCATATTTAGATGGTTTTTTAAACTGTTATAATCAGTTTTCCTATGGTCTTCTACCAAAAAAAAAAATGTTATGAAAGAAATCCAGGTATCCTATTAAAAAAAAAAAAATAGCATTTTACTTCATTCTCCAGCATCTTTACTGGGATTTCTTAGTGTTTCCTCATTACTTGAAACAGGCAAACAAAATATCAGAGTCAAAAAAGAAGGTAAAGACCAACACTGTCTCTGTTTCACTGACATGGAAATAGATCATTAACAACAAAGAAAAGACATTGTCATGTTAATATGCCACCTTTTAAATCTGAGTTGTATTTTATACTCATGTATGTGTGCATATATTTTTAAAGCACTACTTGTCCACAAGTCTCTCTTGTCCGAGACATTGTATGTGTACATAATTTATCCAAGCTGGACAATACTGATGCTGTGAGGGATGTCTTGCATACAGTGAGAAAGCACACCAAAACCAGAAATTAAAATGTTAATATGCTTTTTTAAGTCCCTATGAATTTGTTTGCTGTCTTTTTCTATTTGTACATCCCCTAAAAATCTACAGAAAATTCTAGTCTTTTGACAATAAGCTTATTTTTGTTAGTTACCCTTCATATAAACACATAGAGTCACAATCCTTGAGCCCTTGGACTAAATCTGTACTGATACATAAAATGATACAAGGACTGTCTGTTGGCCTGCAGCATCTATAAGCAAGATATTCTTATCCTCCTCCCATATAGGGTGGCTACGTCTTGGCTGCCTATTGGGAAAGGTCCCTGATGAGGGGACCTCAAACCATGCATAAGACTCTACTAACAATTTAACAGCATGAACAACCATGTACCAACGTTCAGTCCTGCGCACCGGTGCTGTTTAATTTACTCATAAGCTACAACCCTAGGATCCAGAAACTACATCTTGAAAACCACTGCTTTGGACAACTGTGTTTCTAAAAGCCCAAGACACGGAAGCCTGCCACTTGAAAAGCACATGCACAACCTGCACAATTCACTGGCTTTGGAATCACATTCACTGCCTCTTGACTCTGAAAGTTGGAATTCAGAAATCAAAATTTGATAGTGAGGGAGAGCACACCTGTGGTTATACTACCAGTGTGAAGGGAAAGTATTGGAAGAAGCTGAAGGTGTATGAAACATAAAGGCTAGATTTAATGGGGGCACCTGTTAATTGTTATCTGCTGATAATAATAAGTGTAAATGGTGTGAAAGAACAGGGAATGGCTCTGTGGGGTACAACAAAAACTTTGAAATACTCAGATCCTTAGAACCAACAGCTTTTATATAAGATAGTACTGCAGTGAGAAAAATAGAGCAGACCTGATAAAGGGGTCATTCCTGGTGATGGCACTGAACACCCCACAACAGTCTGCATAAAATGAAGGACTGTTTTTGTGCCAGTAGCCTCAGTCTCCTTGGCACTGTGAGGAATGAAGTGTTATCAACAGTTTTTCCTAAACACTGATTTTGATAGTAACAGTGTAAATCTACAGTGCAGATAACCAGTAATTTATTATTTCCATACTGGCATAGGTATATACCATAGAATCACAGAATAGTTTGGGTCAGAAGGGACCTGAAAGACCATCTAGTTCCAACCCCCCTGCCATGGGTAGGGACACCCTCCACTAGACCAGGTTGCTCAAAGCCTCATCCAGCCTGGCCTTGAACACTTCCAGGGATGGGGCACCCACAGCTTCTCTGGGCAACCTGTTCCAGTGCCTCACCACCCTCTCCGGGAAGAATTTCTTCCTGGTATCTATACAAAATCAACATGTAAATGAACACAGATCTTCACTAGCTTGTATTCGGACATAACAGATATTTCCAGGGATGGGGCAGCGACAACTTCCCTGGACAATGATGTTCTAAAAAAAAAAAAAGAGGTTATTGTCACCCTAAATGATGCACACAAAAAAGTTTTTCTCTGTTTCTTTTCTTAGGTGGAGCACTAGTAACAAGCCCAGCAAAGTTACCTTAGGCTGTAAGCTAAGGAGCAGCTTGCTTTACTTCTCTGTTTAAGGATCTTGAATGTCTCATTCCAATATTCAACATCCCCTCAACTTTATGACACAGTACATTACAAAACTTGAATATCTTGTCTTGTGTTTGTCTAAAATTTAAATAAATATACTTTTCACCCTAATTCCCACATTTCAGCTTTATCCATAATTCATATTAAAATCCTCATTGCCTCCCCCTAAAAACAATTTGTTGAAATAATAGCCTGGGGGAATCAAAGGAAAGAAGCATAACAAGTCAACATTTTTTCTGCTTTGCTCATGTTTGTACTAGTGGGAATGAACTCAAGGGGCACATGTGTTATTATCTTGTTTATTAAAGAAAATCACTTCATTATACAACCTGCATTTTCTCTCCTGTGTTCTTGAATGGTGCCTCTATGCTTTGTTATCCTCTGGGGTGAAAGTATCCATGATATTTAAAATACTAGGCGAGCCTTCTTTTTGCTGCATATAGGAATAACTTCAGTAATATCAAGAGAATTTCATTGGTAATTAATATCACCCATTGATGACATGCTATGTAAATAATTCAAATTAGTGTGCAACACCACAGTAATTTTAAAAGGTTTAAAGACTGAACTGTGGGAAGAAAAGGAACCAGCTAACTCCATGGGAGACCAGCAGTAGGACAGAAGACTAGGTGAAAGAAAAGTAAGAGAGGAAATACAGGACAAAGAAGCAGTATACATATAAGGGACATTGAGGTAAGGAAGATGTGAACAGAAAATTACAGGTTAGAATTAGTGAGATAGAAACCAGTAAAGTGAAGAGAAAGATATCGGTAAAAGAGTGATGTGGGACAGATTTTGAAACACATCATTGACAGACGAAACAAGACAGTCTTTCCCTCTGTCTTGTGAAAGCAGCCATGGAAGACATCCTATTCTAATGTTACTCAAGTGAGTACTTTTGTCTCAAAGATGTTGAGAGCTAAGCTCAATATGCAGAATGATTTTACTGTGTTGTAATAAATTTGGACTGGAGTGGTATCTGTCTTTTTAAGTTGCCTGGTTGTGATGGTTCTTCTGCCTCTGATCTAAGAAAGTGCAAGGAAGACAGTGCAGCTCAGAAGAAAGGAGTCCAGCCAGAAATTCTGTGCTACCAAGATAAACGTAAAAAATAAAAGTCTAGTGTGACCCTGGGGAAAGAAAAGGAAAAAGCTGTGATAACCTGTAAGACTATCAGTATGGTGAATGACATTTTTTAAGAAATCTCCTACAGTTTCTGCAATTTTTAGTCAAGAAATAAGGCATAATTGTCGTCAATCTTCCTTCTGTCTCTGTCCTGACAACAAATAAATGGTGACTATCTAAAAATGGATGACAGTGATGTCTTGTCAACTTTCCTAAGTTTAGAAATACGCTACAGAACAAAGCATACTAGGAAAGCATTTTTAATATTTTGTGCACTTCCAGAAATGAAAGATAAAATTAGTTTTACAAAGTGTCATATTGAAAGTGGTTTACAACAAAGCTAGTTACCTGGTTAATAACTACATATAGAAATAGTTCATAATTTAGACTCCTTTACACATCATAAGACATTTTAAAAACATGTGTCTACAGTTTAAATTTTAAAATTTGAATATTTAAACTTTTGAAGTTTAACTTGTTCCTGTGGAAGGTGCCTTTTATTGTCTACACTGAAAGCAAAATCTGTCAAAAAAAGCAGCAGCAAATGAACTGAATCTCTGCCTACCTGATATTGTCTCTAAGTTCACAACAGTAATGCTAAATTAATTTCTAAGTTCTCCCCTAAAACCACACCTGTAAGGTTAGGGATGGGCTTTTGGATTGTTTCAGTAAACATTTTTTCAATATGTGTTCATGTAGTGCACTTTTGTTTTCAGTTGTGTGCATGGTTAAGCTCGTCTGCTGAACACAGTAGTGCTGAAAGGACGTTTTCTTACAGCAGGTTTGAATGGATGTTCCTTCCTGGATTTATATGAAACATCACAAAGTATAAATACCAAGCAGTCACTTTCCTGCAGAAGTCTTCATCAGAAAGAGGTAGTCTCCAATGCCACAATCAAAGACACCTTTTTTATGCTGCTGGTGTGTGTTGCAGGGAAATCTGAATTGGTCTTGGCTCCTTGGCTGCCCAGACCAGGGGCTGACCAGCATGCCCTGCAGCTCCCTGCTGGTCCTTATACATTGGACCTCTTTCCATTTGAAATCCAGGTACAGAGCAGGGAACATGGAGATTGAGAGTGTGTGCTTGGGTTTCATTCTGGGGTGGAGGTGGGCTGCACTTAAAAATGTTCCTAGGTCCCAGATTTTAGAAATAGCCTATATATGTTGTATCTCTAATGCTCCACAGCTCACGGCAATTCAAAACCAAAAGTTTTCATTAGGAACAGTAACAGTTGCTCTAAAAGGGATGCTGGCTTTAGCCACACAAAGAGCTAAAATTATAGTTTGCAACATTTATGTCCGATTCTCATTTACAGGAAAGTTCTTACACTCTTTTTCACTAGGCTTAAAGGAGTCTTAAAGCAGGAATTAAGGGCTGTCAGCGTAAGTAAGAATAAGGACTTATTCCACATCCAGACACCCAGGTAATTAACAGGCTACTCTTGGTGTCAGCATATGGTTACTGACATTATGTCTTACCCAGTCCATTGAAAACAGATTCAGGTATGCCCAGCTTAGCTGGGTCCATCATTCCTGCCTACCACCATCTTGCCTTGTGCAGTTGTGGTCTGTGGAACTTTGGACAGAATAATTTCACTCAGCTCACTCATCAGAAGGCTCCAACATCCTCACTTCAAGAAGGACAGGGAACTGCTGGAGAGGGTCCAGCGCAGGGCCACTGAGATGATGAAGGGCCTGGAGCACCTTCCATCTGAGGAAAGGCTGAGAGAGCTGGGGCTGTTTAGCTTGGAGAAGAGGAGGCTGAGGGGGGATCTAATCAATGCTTATCAATATCTAAAGGGTGGGTGTCAGGAGGATGGGGCCAGGCTCTTCTCAGTGGTGTCCAGTGACAGGAAGAGGGGCAATGGCCATAAACTAGAAAACAGAAGGTTCAACCTGAACATGAGTAAACACTTCTTCACTGTATGACACAGGCTGCCCAGAGAGGTGGGAGAGTCTCCTTCCCTGGAGATTTTCCAAAGCCGCCTGGACTTGTTCCTGTGTGACCTGTTCTAGGTGATCTTGCTCTGGCAGGGGGGTTGGACTAGATGATCTCTAGAGGTCCCTTCCAACCCCTAACACTTTGTGAATCTGTGAGTCATTTCTGCATCAGACTTGCTCACCACTGAGACATTTCTCTCCCACTCTCAGCTCAGTGTCATCACCGGTATGAGACAGAGGTGTTTTATCCTCAGCATATTTAATCAGGGCAGGCCCAAGGGGTAGGCACAACAGCCTCCCACATGCCATATGACAATTTTACACTGTATTATCCTGAGTCCTACAGACTAGCTTGTCAGCTTTTCTTACTGTTGGCAATCACAATTTTTCTCAGTTTCACATTTGACAGTGGAATCAGAGACTGTAGCAGCAGTGAGGGGGTGAATCTGCCCCCAGAAGCAATCTAAAGACCCTGGATCACACGACAGGAAAGTTTCATTTGCAATCCATGAAAGCTGTGCTCCTAACAGTGTATGTGCAGATTTCAGGCTGGGCCCAGAGCCTGATGTCTGAAAGAAACACAGAACTGGCTAATTACAAAGGTTTTAAGGGACCTATGTGTTAACATATCTAGTTTTCCCAAATGCAACATCAAAATCAGTATTTCTGTTTCAGCTAGGATGTATATTTCAGAAAGACATCTAATCTTTATTTGAACACTTATCAAGCATTTAGGTAACATACTGTGTTGGTTAGTGATGATTCACTGTAAAAATGCATGTTTCATTTTTAGTCTTAGTTGATGTATGCTCTGTGTTCAGGCTCTAAGTCTCTAATGTCTTTGACAGATTAAACTTTCCTCCAGTGTTGGAAGTGTCTGCATTTATAGACCATGATCAGGTCACTTCTTAACCTTCATTTCATTAAGCTAAATTGATTGAGCTGATTTAGTATCTCACTGTAAAGGCTTTTTTTCAGAACTTCCATCATTCTTGTAGCTCTTTATAAAGCCATTTCCAATATGTCAACACTGCTTTAAAATGAGTTCATAAAACAGAACACAGTACAGGTCTTACTAATATCATAGAGAATCAAAAATACCTCTGCACTTCCATTTTTTATTCCTCTTTCTATTTGTCTAAGAATCACATTTTCTTTCTTAGCCACTGTTTCACACCACGAACCCAGTAAAATCTAGTGACCTGTATTGATTTCTACTGCTAGGGGATGCTTTGTGCCAAAACCCATGTTGGTTATAACCACATTTCACCATTGCAGAATACTTCATAATCTTCAGCAGTCAGCCTAAGTAAGTAACCCTTTGAAGTATGAGCCTATATCATAGATGATTACCTGCTCAAATACAAGGAATATTTACCATATGATTGCACCAGTAATTTTTTTAAATGATAAATAGATTTAATGTATTCAAACCTTGTGTAGGATGTTGAGAGAATATCTTACAAACATCACCAAAAAAAAACTGTCAAGAAAAATCAGAGAGAATAATGCTACTTTTTTTCATTATGAAGGTATTGACTTCTTTGTATCATATTCAGCCATATTAGTTGCACACTGGTATTGAACACCCAGTTAACTGATCTTTGTGTGACTTCAAAAGCCAGATTTGTATCACAATGACTAATTAAAGTATGATTAATCACCATTGCCATGCTTTCATAAAGATACCGAGACAGTCTCATAGTCCCAGTTCTGTGAAATTTAACATTTAACTTTTTTTTTCCTTTCTTACTGTATGATGTACAGATTTCCCATAAGTATTCACTGATTGGGCAAGACATTTTTTTATAACACAAAAAGTTACATAGCACCTCCCTGTGGCACCATTGGTGCTATATCGATGTTTGCCATCAGAAAACTATATTAATTTTCCTTTTTTTCATCTGATGACACTTAGTTAGAGAGATCACTGGGTGCTGTATGGTGATTTAATTCAGCGGCCTAAGCTGTCAAGCTGGAATACCATCTGCCCTAGTGCTTTGCTTGGCAAAGTTTTGAATGGATCAGAGAGGACCTGTCTCTTTTATGGACAGGCAGTCATGACCTTCACAAGGTCACTGTTAAGGAGTTGTCATCCCAGGTAGGCATTGTTGTGCAAAGACACCCATTCTAGCTCTAAATTAATTAGTTCAAGAATTAGAGTCAATACAGGCACTGCCCATGCACGTCTGGGAGGTGTATTTTGCCACACTGCTGCAGTGAGAATGCAGCTCAGCTAACTTTAAGCTGGAATGGGCATTCCTATTGTAGACTTGGTTGTAGGCATATCCCAATGACTCATTTTATTTTTTGATCTGGGTAAGATTCAAACTTAGGCAGGAGCTGGAAGTTTCTAATTCTTCTGTCTGAATAAGTTACGATGGGAGAGACAGGCAAGAAGAATCAAATTGTGGTGTACTGCACTGATGGGAGGATCCTAGAATTTCTTTTTATATATATTTATAGTACATTTTTGCTCAGACTGTGTCAATATTACTACCACATGGTGAAAAATATAAAGAAAAATAAGTTTGTTTTTCCATCACTAACATCCTCCATTTTGGTTTGGACACAATTCATTCAAGTTCTCACTTTTCCTGCTGATAGGTCTGGTATCAGGGGAAAATATTTTTTTCATATCAATTCATGCTTTATTAGGTTATTTCACTTGTCTCTTATTTTTAAGTTTCTTTCACAAGGGATAATTTACAGGCTTCTCCCTACTCTTTTGTGAGAGACAGATTGATTTGTTTGTGTTCAAAAGCAAAGACATAAGTAGACTGTGCTTCTGGATAAAGAAAAATCAGCAACAAAAAAGACAATATTTTGACAGATTATCTAAATGTCGCTAATGTTAGGGCAGCAAAAATGCATTCTGTTTCAGACACTCGACCCTGTGAGATAGCAATATCTGGCTGAACGGCTGTAACCAGCAAGAGCAATAAAAATGTTTAGTACAGTTTTTGTTTTCTTAATATTCAGAGCAAATTATATGACATGGAGGTTATGTCAAGCAGAGTGACAAGTAGTCAACAGAATTCTAATTCTCTTTTTGTCAGTGGTTGGGGAAGTAGACGTGCTCCCAGTCACAAGGTGGGTAATGATCATATAACTTCACAGTCTCTTCAACCACGGTTTGACTGCGTCTTCCCTTCACATCAATACACTTGCATGCCATTTTACCGCTTTCAAGGACAAAGCAGCACCACAGGCTGTTGTGATGCATGTTAATCACAATCACTCCACACCTCTCTGAGGAGGAAAAACATCTTAAAGGTAAATACTTGTTCTACATGAAATCCAGAAAAATTATTGTATTTTACAAATAAAATGCGACAGTGATTTAATGCAAATACCATTTGTGATGCCAGATTTGAATTCATCCATTTCCTGTTCCAGTTACATTGAGAACAATAGCCCCATGGAGAGAAAACAGGAAGAGGGATTTGACATGGAGAGAATTATTGAAATGGCACTGCAGACGTATGGAGTTACAAATTTTATATTCTTACTGTATCACACTGCCAGCCAGCATTACTGTTGAAAGATTTATCTTTCACAATATTTGCAACAGAAGGAACAGACCTGTAATTGTACTAATCACATATGAAGATGTGCGAAAAAGGGCAATTTATTGAGGGCTATTTAAGATTCCTGTCCTTAAGATTTATTTTGTCAGGGGTACTTAAAGTTGCTGGTGAGCTCATTTTAAGGTTTCATATAAGTCTAGATAAATCAGTTTATGGAGATATGACTAGGTTTTGATGCCAAAACACTATTCTTTTGGTTTACATGGCAACAATATACAAGGTGGTGAGGCTTGTTCAAGTCACAGGTGTTGCAGAGTTTGTCTAATTAAAGGTCCATTTGCTAGAAATTGCGAATGAAGGTCACATTGTATCACACCAGCTTGACTTGCATTTAAGCCATATCATGAAAATCTTTATCCATGGCAAATCTTCTCTGTGAGTAGTATGTTTGTATGGATATTAAAATTATTTTGACAGCTGTTGCAATGTATGTATTATATACATGTATAAAATACGTATTTAAAGTAATTATGTATTTTGTGGGTATAATATTATTTCTAGAGAACTAAAATTTAAACTAAAAAGTTCACTCCATCTCTAGCAGATGCATGTTATTTAACATCTTAAACTGAGAAATACAAATGTGCATTGTGGAAATACTGTATTACTGATACAGCCTGAGGATCCACTTTAAGAGTTTTGTTATATTACCATATATATATTACATTATGTTATGGGAATATAACATACCTTATATGACGAGGTTTGTTATATTCCCATAACAACCCAGTCACATTTTATAATGCTTTGCTGAAGAATGATAACATACCCATTACAATAAGGGCCAAAATGTCATTCTTAACACAAAGGATTTAGAATGTGGTGGGTAACATCTTAGCTCCTTTCAGCTAACCAGTAAGCCTGACAATGAAACAACAGGTGACCTCTGGCTGCCTATTATGTGTGGTGATATGATCCATAACCTCTGAGACACCTCTGTGGTTAAAGCTGTAGCTATGATACAAAACACGAGTTTTCTTCAGTTAAAACAACCTCTAGCATCTCAGATCTAATGCAGGCTCTTCAATCTTTGCACACACAATTGGTAGTCCCCCTAGTATTTATCAATAATACCTTTTGCTTGTAGAGTTTCCAGAGGACTATGGGCTCTTATCTGTTTGATGGTCATTGTTTTTCGAGGTTGCAGGCTAATACAATAAAGTTTTTGTAAGTGTATTTGTGTTAAATTAATGTATCAGAAAAAGAAATGCAGTTAGCACTTTTCATATATAACACTGACAAAAATCATATGCAGTGCAATGTAAATTATCTAGTCTTTCTTGGTGGAATCACTTCAAACATCTACTACATTATTAAAAAATAGGCAGAGCAAGATATAAGGAACTAGGCTAGCTTATGTGGGTGGACCTTATAGGATGTTATTCAAACACCATGAATCGCAGTTGTTCTGTAAGCTTTGGACTAAGCCTCTACAGGAAGGCAGAGATAAACTAGATGTGGGGCTGCATGGGGTACAGCGCCCAGGCACTGGCAGCGGGACTGCTGGGTGGCCCCTCTTAGCAGGGCTGCCCCATGCCAGACACAGCTGGTTGCAGCAGGTTCCACCAACCCACCACAGGGCATGGCTGAGCCCTGCAGCCAAGGTGGTGACATACCTCCTGAGGATACCTCCTGAGGGAACTGTGGTTCATGGAAAGCCCATGCTGGAGCAGGGGAAAAGTGTGAGAGAAGGAGTGGCAGAGAGGAACCGCGGTGTGCTGACAGTATTTTGCCCTCAACCCTCAGCACCACTCAGGAGTCAGGATTGAAGGACTGAAGCTGGAACAGAAGGAGAAGAAGGTGTTGAGATGCTGCTTTAATTGGTGGTTTGGTTTGGTTTGGTTTGGTTTTTTTTCCCTACACAAATCTATTTTAATTGGCAATAAATTAAATTAATTTTTCCCAAGCTGAGTCTGTTTGGCCCACGATGGTAATTGGTAAACGATCTTAATCTCTTGTGTGTCTTTATCTCGACCCCCAAGAAAGCATTTTCTCCATCTCTTTTTTTTCTTCAGATTCCAGGGACAGAAAGCAGAATTTGTTTTAAGACTTTAGACTGAAGTTGATCTCTGATTTTATCCATTTCTACTGCTCTATCATGAGTGCTCCCTATTTTTTTTCCCTTGGTAATCTGGTTGCAGCTCCTCCACAGCTTCTCAACTTTTCTGGCACTTCCATCACCTGGATTTGTAACATTTCCTCTGCTTTCACTCAGCTCCCATCACATCTTTTATGTTGTCCTTTAGAAAAAGAAGAAAGTTTAATTTGAAGAAAACCTGTTTTAGGTGAGGGGAAGCCACTTATTTCTAGAATGTACTTATTGGACATTAGTTTGTGGTCTAGTTTATTCGGTTTAGACTATTTTTACTGGGTACACAAGAGTGACAAGACATCTCAGTAATTTCCCTTCAGACCTTCTGCAAAAGCCTTCTGGCAACTAAGGGTATGACTATATATATGAAAAAATGCAGGAAATTAGAGAGCTTTGTGATGGAAACATTAAAAGATCAATAAATCATGCTAGTTTCAAACTGCAGAACAGCACTTTACATTGACATTCATCAATTCCACACTTGCTGCCAAGACTTAGTTCGTACTCATTATCTGTCATTATCACTGTGTATTCAAATTATTACTCCCTAACATTCTTGCCCTAAACTCACCATCACTATGGTACTGATGTGGTGCATTCAGAGCTGCATGGGGAGCAGTAGTCAGAGCTGATGCTGTAGTTGGCAATGAAGGTCACACTCCTGATGGTCTTAATCCTCAAGGTTGGATGGCCAGAGTGCCCTTCAGTGAAGGAGGGTGACTTCTTTCTTCCCCATTTTAGGTCTTTCTTTGTTGATGTTTTTCAGTTCCTTCTCAAATGAAAGGATAAAGATCTCAACTGCTTCCAACAAAGTTCATCATATTTTTCAGATAAGGATTTGTTTTGGTTTTCATCCCACTCACTCCACAAGAGTACTCTGATTCTACCAGACCTCTTTCCTTCTTGCTCTACATCCTTTTTTTTGTCTTGCAGATTATACTACTTTTACAAGCTTTGGTGTTCACTGTGGTCTACTGCACAATGGAGACAGAAGTCTGTATTTAACCCTTTTTGGTTATGTGTCATTTATACATTTAGACCCTTAGCAGCATTGCTGTGCTATAAATGCTTATACTCTCCTGTTACGCTATCTGTGGGCTCAAGGCAGGTAATGACAATTATGTCTTACTTATATCTTACTTTTGCTTCACTGGCTGCAACACCCACCTCATTTGGCTACAAGCTCTCTTCAGTCCTGCATATCGACCTTTTCTCCGCCTACATATTCTCTTAGAAATGGCTTACTTATGTAGAACCTTTCAGCTTTCACACAGCATTTTTGGACAATCAACAGTCCTGAAATCAATCTACAGTACAATATATAGGGATAAGAAAAGAATAATCTATGGGACTCAGTTCTTAAGCCTCCTAAAAACAATAGATTTTTGAGTCCAAAGAAATGAAAGGATGTCTTGTACAAATCTATGCTGCAATAGTAAAAGTCTACTTCTTATGCATTTTTAAGTTCAGCATTGTATCAATCCTACAAATTAACATTTTTTGCTAATACAGAAAATCAGGAGTTAATTACTGTTCATCAGTAAGTAGATTAATAACACTGTTATCCTCAGTAAAAATAATAAACTTTGATACTAACATAATCAGAGCAAAGTTTATGAATAAAAAATCTAGTAATGCATAAACAGAGCTTCTGGGAAATGCTGATATTACTTCATGTTCTTTATGGTTTTGCTTGCATATTTAAATTTTTCTCATGGGATAGAAGTAGAACAGAAATGTGATGAGTTGCACTATAATCTGAAAACTCAAGTTCAATCATCAAAGGGCATTCACTTTGAACCAAAGTTCAGTGATGGTCTGAGACTTTTGTGGTGTCCTGCAGCATGGTTGTATACATCCTAATTTTCTCTGAAGCGCACATTTCATGATTAAACTGTTTTCTGTAGCCATGAATTTTTCATGGCTACCTTTTTCCTTAATGTATGTTAATATCCTGCTTCAGAATAGTACAGCTTATCCTTTCAGGCATCAAATTGTAGGCAACAAGGTGAATTAGCATTGTAGTTCAGCTTTGCAGGTAGTTCTTTGATGATAATCATTCCCCATCTAGTAGCATGCAAAGTGATGCATGGTTCTTGCACGTTCCTTTCACTTCACATCATACAACAGAGAACATAAAGTAAGGCACACAAAATGTGGTCAGTGAAGACAATCGGGGGTGAAACTTACTTAGATTTGTCATGTTTAAACACTCTGTTTTATTGAAACTATTTTCTAGTAACAGTGTTTTGGAAATGGCACGTATAAACACAGGCAAGGGAAAGGATTCCTCAACTTTAAGCAGCTAATAAGGACATGGCAAAAAACCCAACAATAATAATGTAGCTACAGAGACGTACCATGAAACTTGTATGGCATGACTCCAAAGAAAGGAGATGCATTTCAAGGCCAGGCTGGATGAGGCTCTGAGTAACCTGGTCTAGTGGAGGGTGTCCCTGCCCATGGCAGGGGGGTTGGAACTAGATGATCTTTAAGGTCCCTTCCAACACAAACCATTAAATGATACTATGATTATTAATTAATCTTGATAATTCATTTATCTTAGCAGCAACCACTGCTGGGAAGAGGAAGAAACATCTAGATATATTCTGATTTATGGACTTCCAGAGTACCTGCATAACTCAGCAAAACAATGTACCGCTGTCAAAACTTCAGTAGTAACAGAGCTCAGTAAGGAATAACCTACAGAACACCATGTTCTTCATAAATATCTTAACAGACGCACAGAAAAAGCCAGAAACAGAAAAACCCATGGTAGACTTGTCATTTGTCAGCTAGTTAAGCTGCCTCTTGCTATGGACCATAACTAGCTTGTCACACCATGCTTAGATTTTATCTCATGATGGATCAGTTCTTAGGGATGCTCAACTATGTTTTCATTTTCAGTGAACAACACTATTTTTTAAAACAAGCATGTCAATAGAAAGAACTAAAAAGGAGAATTTGGGAAGGAGTGTGAAATAAGTTATTTTCCATCAATTTCCTTACATTTAGTGCAAGATACAGGATTTTTTTTTTTTCCTTTTAGCTTTGCCACTTTATCCCAGACCTGAGGAATCACAGATGCTGAGAGGTGGCAAGACAGGGTTGAATATATTTTCTTTTAAAATGTAGCTGCTGTGTAAAGCCTCGCATCTTTTACAAAATAACCTGTAGGAGAAGAGTACTCACCCAAGGAGACAAGTGTTTTGCCCTTTCTTCATCTTAAGGGCAATCAAGCACTTCACATTTCTCAAGAACGAGCCCCAAATACTAGATTGGTTAATTTTCGGTTAATTTTCATCTTTCCTGTTCAAGTTATACCACTGAGGAGCAGAAAATGGCAGATTCGTGAGACAAAGGAATGAAAAAAGCTAAGTGAGAAGAATATTGTCTGTATCCCTGTTATTGGGACAACCAGTCTGGAGAGGGGGATTCTGCATTCCTGTCCATGCACCAGGAATTGTTTCTCAATGTTTATTATTCAGTGATTTATATACAGACATATTGAGTAAAAATGGCTAGAAAAATTTGCCATCTTCCTCTCACAGGTGTCATAATGCATTACCTCAAAAATAAGTCACAGGAGGAGGAGCAGTACAGAACACATATCCATCAATGCCACTGCTAGCTGTGTTTTTTAAAAAATTTTTCAGTGTGACATTGTGAAACGTCTTAATGTGTGCTAGGCCAATCATGAGCACCTTTATTGCACTATGGGCGTTAGGTTCAAGTACTGATTTCCTGGTTTTCATAATCAAGTTTAGGCAAAACCCACATTATTAGGATATTTGTCTGGGGCAGTAATGGTAAATCAGTAGTACTACAGGCATCAGTAGTTTCAGGTCAAACAGAAAGACACCGTAGCAGGATACAGTACCTGTTTCTACCTATGTGAGATTTATCAGCTCTGTATTCATCCAAACCTCTTCCTAATTATGTGTGCCATGTGGAGGATAGGACACAGAGAGCAATGTGTTCAGTGGGAAGTTTCCAACTGTGCTTCAGTTACTTGCAGTGTATTTGGACAGGGAATAATATGATAATCTGAGGACCTTTCATTGCTGATGACCTTTAAATGGATCAGACTTGACTAACATTTACCAACTACAAATGATAATTTAATGGACGAGCCAAATCTCAGTACATATAGCAGAACCTTCCTGCCTGGCTTCCATTTAATTTGGGGAAGTCCACATATTGCTGCAGCCCCCTCTTTGCATAGGCAGAGCATTAGTTTGACACTGTAACAAGACAATGTTCTTATACTTCATACTCCTTAAGCTGCTAGAATTTGGTTCTTGTTATGTCTTGTCCTTACAGACTGCTAAGGCTTCAGAACTTGGCCTTTTCTCCTTCTAAAGGTACATGCACCATGTAATCTAGTCATCTCCGTCTCCATTTTTTCTCAGACCCACACAATATAAGTTTTTAAAGTACCATGCTTTAAGACCTTTTCAAAATTTCTAAAGTATGACTGTTTGTCTTTTTTTGATTACTTCTGATTTGTAGTATCCTTTTGAGAATGGATGTGTGTGACAATGTATGTACTGCTCCGATATTAGCTGCACTCAGATGCAGCAGTAAAGTTACTGCTATTCTTGAACCCCAGTATTCTATCTTTATTTGAAATTATTGGAACCATACTATACTTCTGACAAACTTTTGTGCTGGGATACCCTAGATACCCGATACACTGTTGTTCCTCAATGTGTTATTGCACATGTTAAAATGCATCTTCATGAGCTAACAAATGGTCCATATTAATCTGTGTATCAACTTTTTTTCCCAATATTATTTATCTTTCATCTATTTTTTCTACCACTTGCTTATGCTTATGTTTATGAGAAATTATTTCCTAATTTTTCATTATTTCAAATTATTATTTAAATATTGGTTGACAATGGGTTTTACATTAATCCCAATAGAACTTAATTACAAACAATCTCACTTGAAGGCAAATCCCTGTTAAGTCTTTTCTCAATCAGGCCTCCCAGTATCCTATTGGTACTGTATGATTGAAGTTTGTGTTGGCTTTTTTGTTGGCTTTTTTTTGTTGGGTTTTGTTTGTTTTTTTTTAATCATAATGCTATGCAGTACTAAGCTGAACTGAAATATAAAGTGGAATGCTGCCAAATAATTTAAACTGCATGGATGGCTTGGCCGAGGTAGACCTATATTGCTGCAAATGAACAGAATGACTATCAGTTTAGTTGCAATTCAAAGGAAGAACTTGAGTGTGATGCTGGGTAGAGATAATTATTCCTATGTAGACTTAACTGCTACTGTCATGTTCCATTAAAGTGTGCAAGATAGGTTTTCTCTGTGTCTGTCTATTATGAAAATAACATTCTGGAGAAAATGGTGAGTGTACAGATGGTAATAAATGCAAGCTTCTGTGATATCTTGCAGTTATAAGGCCTGTGCTCTGTTAACATAGTATTTGTATTCCTTTACAAAAACTATTCTGGCAAGTCAAGAGTATAATTCAAAATAGAAACACAGCAACGTTTGTATTCAAGTTACTAGTATTTTTGTAGACCCGAGATGTAATGCATTAACAGTCTATGTATAACTGACGTAACTGAAAATAATTCTACAAATTAATGACAGTTAAGACAATACTTCTTTCAATTTATAATCCCTTTTCACAGGATTCTAGAAATCAGAATAATTAATTCTGTTAATTCTAGAACAGCTAGTAGGCCTTGTGCTATGTGTCCAGGCTGCCAGAAATAAAATGTAAACTGTCAGATGTTTACATATTATTAATTTATTTCAAATTTTTCCCTGACAGTCACCATCACAGTACCATATGACCTTAAAGTATCATTTCAGATTAATAGAGAACAGGCAAGGTACATTTCATATTCAAAGAACTTCAGATATGATATCTTTCTTTACAATATGTAGATGAGGTTTTAATATGTTCTAGATATTGTCCACGGGTCTGAAGGGTGATTTAGCATACTGAGAGCATTAAACTGATGGGAAAGAGTGAACGTAGATGTCATGATGAAGAGTGGTTTAGGCTGCATAAAAGACCAGTGTCACAGATATTAGGGGGAAAAAGCTATTTGGATATGAACTTATAGAAAGCGTAAATTAGCAGTTTGATGGGAAGGCCTACCCTATTACATATTCAGCATGAAAAACGTGAAATCAAATTAGCACTGTGTTAAAATGGTTTAGACAAGAATTAAAAATTATTTACACAGCTTCAGGAAAATTGAATCTGTTGGGTTGGTGTTATTTATATGTATATGGATTAAGGGAAAAGGGTAAGGAAGTTTGTCCCATTCAGTCACAAGAATCAGACTGAATCCCCTTACTTTCTAAACTCCTAGTCTCAGACAAAGGTTTATGCCTAAAGGATTATCACCGTAGGGATCACAGTGTGGTGATTTTGTGTTTTGTGTAACCTTGGGATAGCAACAATTTAAAATAACAACAAATTAAAGTTTATTAAAACTATTATGATGAATCACATAGTTAGATTATATAATTCCCTAGCAAAACTTAACTATCAGTGAATCAACACAGCAACTTAATAAAAGATTTAACAAATTTATTGACACAAAACTTCATGTACACACACACGGAGAGAGATATCGAGCTAGATAGATATACAAGGTATACCTGTTAAAATTTCCCCTGGAATTCCATGAAAATAATCATGTCTGACACCTGTGTATCTCTCAACAGGTGAAGAGTTGAGGTTCCAGGAGGTTTCAGCCTAAGTTGTGAGGTCCTATGATTCCATGGACTTGAGAGTTTGTGATCTCTGAGGGGCATCCCACTCAGAGGGAGATGCAGGGCGCAGCCTGCTGCGGTCCAGAAGAGCTCAAAGGACCTCCCTTGGAACCACTCTTTATAGAGTCATGAGAGGATTGACTTTAGTCATCAGTAAATTTCCATCCTGGTTACAAGCTGGGTTTGTAATTACTGGAATTTTCCAATTGCCAGTAATTGCTGGTTCTGACCTTCCTGAGTCATCTCAGGGATGTTGGGGAAAGGTTTAGTTATTCTATTCTTACTCCTCACCAAGGCAAGGTAACGGAATTCCTGGGACATACTGTGGGCCAGGTGACTTAACTCTGGTACGATTGGTGCCATTCCCCACCTTAGCAATGAAAGAGCGTTTGATACAGTCAGTGAATGCTGAACTGCCAAACTCACTGTACAATGGCCGAGGCTTGATGGGAATGTCTAAGTGTGGTCCAGGACCTGGAGGGGGGGAATGCACCACCACAGGATACCAAGATCTCTGTTCAGCAGAGAGAAAAAGAACAGGAACATCATAACTCTATCCCAGAATAAGATTTAAAAAAATAGAATAGTTAAGAACACACTGTCTTCATCAGTCCTACTGCTTAAATGTTTTTCCACAAATGCAGCAAAGGATGTGAACCCTGAATGCTGCAGCTATCACAGTCTTTTTATCCTGATGGATAAGGGAATTAATCTAAAAACAGTCCACAGCTATTCTTAGAGAACTCTGACAAAAAAATATCCAAAACACAAAACGATCATATTTTCCATAGTGATAGAATGGAAAATTATTGACAGTAGCAGACACCATGCCTCAAACTGTACTCGGAAGGAAAATCACTTGTACACTGCAGCTTGCCGTTCAGTGACATTTCACATTTCCATTTTGTAAGTAAGAAAGGGGTGCAAATAACATTCTGCTCTTCTAATATTTGTAAAAACGCATCCATAATGTCTTGAAGAGTCTGGTCTGTAAATTAAAAACAATTGTAATCTCATCAGATTTTGTTATCTCTTGATAGAAGAAATTTTCAGCCTTTTTCATTAGAAATCAACTAGAATAATTACTGCCTTGGTAATCCCAAGAAAAGAAAATCATATAATCACAGAAATGGTGGTTGGAAGGTCATTGCTGGACTGGGGAAGAGAGAGGCCCAGCAGCACAAATGGGAAGGATCACTGGGGTGACTAGAAGCAGAATATACATGAACACTAGTGCAAGTGAGGAACAATAAAAAAAAAAAAAAAAAAAAAAAGTGGCAAAAAATGTGCCAGCCTCCTGAGCACCTTCAGTTATTCTTTGAACTATGACCACCTCAGCAGACAGTGAGGATCATATCTTCTTTGAGATCAACTCAATCTTCACAAAACTCCCTGGAAGAACCTAGAGACAGTTAATGTAAAATATATTGCAGCCTATTTTGGACACCCGCATTTAACCACACTAATAGTTTTGGTACCAGCTTATACAGAAGAATGCTTATGGCCATAAAACCCAAAAAGACTCCTCTTGAAACCATGTAGCATACATTGCCTACTGAAATAATTAATTTGATATGATACAGGAAAACTGTGTTTATTCAGCTCCCGTATGTTAGAAAATGACAACATGGTACTCCCTCAGATATATACACCTGAATGTTGCCCTATTGAAAAGATTTAACATTAAAAAAGTTGAATTAAGATTTCAAATTCCACAGTTACTGAAATTAATGTGAAGCAATCATGATATATTAATTCTGGAACCCCAGAGCATGGGACCCTGCCCTAGTAATTAATGCACTGAAAGGTCTTGTTTAATGGTTACATCTAGTGCTATATTATAAATACAAATAATAATTTTAAGATGCTTTGTCAGATAAAGCTTTAAACTATCCCCTGTATTATACCACTTATTTTAGAGAGTATTGAGCTAAACCTTCCCTGAGTTGGGCACAATTTGTTCTTGTATAAATACAAAGGACTCAAAAGGGGAAAAGAGTCCAGATTTATTCAGGCATGGAAAGAAAGCCCACTGTGCAAATCACATCACAGGATGAGCAGATCTGGTAAGCCTTACTACATTACACTTCTGCATTTAATTTGAGACTCTTTATTAGACATGTTTTTTTAAATTGCCACAATAACTATATATTTAATAGGGAGATTCAAAAATCTGGCAGTATATGACTAAATGTCCTAAAAAGAGGGTTGTAGTCCAGAGAAAACCAAATTTGAAATAAGGGTTATGAAGCATTAAACTAAATTCTACCATGGTTTCTCTTCCTACCTAGCAACAATTAGTTGTAGATTAATAAGCAGAGGGTTCAGGCCACTATTGCTAAAAAACAATTGGCAGCACGCATGTTTTCAGTCAGTTCAGTAACCTAGTAATTTCTACAGCTGCTTCTGTTTATAAAATGCAGGTCTGAAGTCAGTGTGAGTGTTTTAGTGAATGCATTCAAATGTCACCACTCACAGTGGTCAAATACCAAATTTTGACAGAATGTTCATTGTAGATGCCTCTACAAATATAACAGCACAAATAGTAATTTTCAGAATTACACTAAGTCCACAGACAGTTAGTGAAAAGAGCAAATACGACTAGCTGTTCAAGAACCGTCATTTTTAACGCCATATGGAAACAACGTAGAATTTAAGTAAGTAGTAAGTTTTTTTTTCCCTGCGTTTTGCATAACATTTACAAGAGCATAATAGTTAATACAAATAATTCAAGTTATATACCTAGCAAAACACCAGATCTAAACAAAGCAATACCGAAAAAAGTTTAAAAGCACTGAGCTCTGTGCCACAATACGGGAGGTCTTCCATACAATATATTTTTATTTGCCTTCTGTGTAAGAAAAATTATTGATTCCTTGCAAGGTCGAAGCAATTGAGGGAGTCTCACATTGAAGGTCATACAGCAAATTATACAGATATGATGACACATACATAGAAAAACTGAATGAAAGAATATTCATCCATATATCCATCCAGAACTGGGCAGCAGAAAGAGAACAAACAAGAATATGAAGCTTTATTGTGAGATGCATTAAGATCATGATATCTGCCCTTCTATGCTAAAAAGATTCTGGTAGCTTATGATTACACACTACAGCCAGGTACAGAGTTGCATCAGATCAGTAATTTCATAAAGCAGTAAAAATTCAGCGGCAGAGTAGTTACCTTCTGACCGTTACTCTCAATTACAGCTCTAACTATCAATTTAAATGACAGCTACTAATGTGTCATTTAAAACTAACAACTTAGCCAGTGTTTCTCAATTATTCAGAGATTAATGTTCCCCAAAGGTGCTACTAATAAGGAAAAAAAAAATTATCTTTAGGTACATTACCAGTACAATTGAAAGCATAGTCATATTGAAGAACTCCGGGAACAAAAGCTTGGTGGGTTTTATTACATCAGTAAGATGGTCTGTATTTCTTATCTTACTGTACTTGTGCACTTAAAGCAGCTACAGGAAAAGGAGGTACACAAGATAATAATACAAAAAGGATCTGTCTCACTTTTTCAGGAGAAACTTCCTTAAATCTTATTGGCTCCAGAAGGAAATGTGTACGTTGAGGTTCTGTATAAATTCAAGAGTGAATATTATGAATTACGATTTTTAATCCAGTAGCTAGCTCTAATGATATCCATACATTTTACCATTTTCTGGCAAATTATGACCTATTTAACACTGGTTAGAAAAGAAAAGACAAGAGAACAATCTTTTAAAGGTGAGCCTTTTTAAGAGATTACTTCAGTCTTTGGTACAGATGAAGATAGTTTCAGAATATGTATTTATGAAGTGGTTAATTTAAAGTTGTAATTATCTGTCATTTCACTGTAGAACTGATAGGGAAGTTAGAACTTAACAGAGTTTAATAAAACAAAATTCTCTTAGTTTGTGTCTAAGTTTTCCAGGTTAAATAACAAGTTTTAGAAGTATGTTGACAAATATAGAAAGAGAATTTTACATTACTGTTTATTTAACAAAAGGAATTAAACAGATTTCAGTAAACTTTACATACCTATGTTTAGAAAAGGAAGAGCATAAAGTCATAGAAACAATGGATTATCTGGCAATTTTTTCACAGTAATTGACTTATGGAGTGCTATACAATAGAAAAAAAATTACTTTCATTTTTTTTCTTATCATAGTAGCTTTGTACCAATTTGTCTTGCATTAAATTAGAGTACAATATTTTATTTCCATGGGCCTGGAAGGTACTCTGGGGTAACCCTCAACATCTACTAGCTCAGCTCTGCAATGCTTACTTTCTATCTGGTGAGACTCAGAGCTTCAAAAGCAGATAATTAACCACAGGAGGATTTGGGATCACAGTTCAAGACACTTCCCATCAGTCATTCTGCTTGTACAGCTACAGTTACACTTCTGTTCATACCTTAAACAAACAATATTTCTCAAGGTAAGCATCATTTATCTCACATCTAAGTGTATTTAGGACTCATCCATGAAATGCTAAGTTGTAGGACACAATTTCTTCTACCAGGGAAACACAGGTTCTTCCCATCTCCTGTACTCTTTATAGAAACATCATTGAAAATTGGTCTAATTTACTATCAAATCTATGTCTTCTAACAGACACTGTTTTCGTTGACCTTGCTTGTCAATCCAGCCCACGCTATAAAATTAATTTTGTTTGGCACATGTTAACGTGGGAAGAAACACCAAGTAAACAAAAGGACCGTTTACTGCTTACTGGACTTCGGTAAGGCTTTCAAAACTGTCTCCCGTAAGATCCTTATGGAGAAGCTGATGAAATATGCACTGAGTGAGCAGTGAGGTGGATTGGAAACTGTGTGACTGTCCAGGCTCAGAGGGTGGTGACCAGTGGCACCAAGTCTAGTGGAGGCCATTAACTACCAGCGTATCACAGAGGTTAATGCTGGCTTCAGTCCTCTTTAACACCTTCATTAATGACCTGGCTGATGGGACAGAGTGTACACTCAGGAAGTCTGCAGATGACACATAAGTGGGAGGAGCAGCTGGCATGTCAGAAGGTTGCGCTGCCAATCCAAGGGACCTCAACAAGCCAGAGAAATGGTTCAAAACAGGAATCTCATGAAGTTCAACAATGTGAGGTGCAAAGTGTGCTCTGCTCAGGTATAGCAGGGGGAAGAGCAATGAATTATATCTGTGGGACATGAAGTTATGTGATGCCATCTTTTGTGATCCAGCATTGCCCAGGACTTTTTAAAACAAAACTGTCAGTCCTGTAAGTAACACTTAGGGCTTGGTCTAAGAAAAGAATGGCATCGAACTTCCTTTTTCTTTTTATTTTTTCCCCCTTTTTTTTCTGATTAGTGGCTGTCTTCAGTCAAGATATATTTCACCTCCTCACATGGAAGAAAATCTGCTGAAACAGCTTATGGCTTTGAAGGGTATTTTTTGACTGTTCTGCCAATCAGGATAAAAACAGTAGGGAGAGAAAGGAATAAGAAAGGTAATTTGATAATTTCTCTCTATTTATCTCTCCTGCAAATTTTTTCATGGCATTTGCCTTCTAATGAGTGCAAATTCACAATGCACAGAATGGTCACTTTGACTTTGCCCACCACACAATTCACTCTCAAGTGTTTGGCACAAGGAGCAAATGGATTTTGCAAAAGGTAGGAATACAATTTTTGGAGTTGGTCCATTTGCATTTGTCCTTTACCTGACAGAATGAAATACTTATTAGTCTAAATGACTGAACCTGCATAAGAATAGAAAGATACCAAATACTGGTCTATAAATATCATGGTTCTGGGATTACTTCACTGACTGAGCTTGCACAGGAAAATTTAACAGCTCAGTCCTTATCACAGGAACCACAAGCCTGAAATCTCAGGACAGGTAGCAGATTCCAAAATTATTTACTTTCTTAGAACACTTCCAAAGCAGACTTCCAGTACCTGAAGGGGACCTCCAGGAAAGATGGAGGGGGACTTTTTGCAAGGACCTGTAGTGACAGAACAAGGGGTAAGAAGTTTAAATTGAAAGTGGGGAGATTTAGAGTTTTAATAACATTCACTCAGAAATTTGCTTGAAATTACTAAATTATATTTCATATTAATTATAAACAAGAATAAACAGGTTTTCTTCAATGAAAATTAACTCTTATTAATCGTTATGCATATGAATACTTATAGAATTGAATATCTGTAAAAATAGAAATTCCTAGTCAACATTTTCACTCTTATTACATATTATAAATACATATGGAATACAAAATGAGTACAGAGACTCTTGGTTATTAATATTGAAACCAATAATAGGAATGGCATGTCCTATATGCAAAATAAAGAGCTTTGAATTTTCTTTGAATGATGCCAGCTATACTGGAAAAATGAATCCTCTGATTTCCCAGTGTTTTCTTCAGGGTGTCTGAACAATATCCAGAACTCAGTTTGATTAGTCCATTTCATGCTGCATGTAGTTAGCAGAGGAGACCTCCTTTTATTACACAAAATGAGATGAAGATACTGTTTTTATGAAGCTTTGGCAGAGCTATTTTACGTGTACCAGAATATGATCTTACCAATGAAACGGTGCTTAACTGAAAAATATAAAATGAAACAGAAAGTTAACCAAGGTTCCTATTCAAGATTATTGAGAAGTTTGTTAGACATGGGTCATTAATATGAAGTATCAGAGAAGCATTAAAGGGACATTGCAAGGTTGACCCTTCTCCCTTCCAAATGGTATTTTATATTTTTAAAATACTCCCCAATAAAACAGAACATTTCTTTTCAGATCTGGGCTGTCAAAATGTGAGCTGCCTAACCTTGATCATGTTCCTTTAAAGCTGTTTCTAATATTTTTTTGAAGCCTAAGTTTAGTGTATATTATGTGACCTACTCAATAATACTTATAACTTAGCTGATTCCTATTTAAGTGTTACTAGATATCATTAGAATCAGTTATGAGATGGACTAAAATAGTTCTGAAAGTGTAATAACTGGGGGCTAGAAGGAAGTTTCATACACTAGGAAAAACTGTTGAAAGTTGAAATACACTGAATAACTTTTCTCTGCATACTGCATGAGATGATTAAAATCAGATTTTCATTTACAGTTTTCCTCCATCTCCTCAGACAACAGAATCAAAAGACACAATTTACGTCATGCATACCATACTTGTTTTTTTCCGCAGCATTCAAGTCCTAAGTGATAATTATACACTGAGATAATAAATAGGTATTGCCGGATCTTCTATATAGGGATGTATATGCTCCATTCAATAGTTTATAGTCTTAAAACTCCCTTGACATAAACTTCTATTAAGTCCTTAAGTATCTGGAACTCTGATTCAGCTGAAAGAGTATACAAAACCTCAATCAGACAAGCATTTCTCACTTGTCTAGGGAGCAGAAAAGGATATAATTATTAATGTCAATAAGTGCTTAGAATAAATTATGGCTTCAGGTATCCTTATTTCAGGTATAAAACTAAGAATATGTAAACTTTCAGCTAAGCATAGTTCAACAACAACAAAATAAAAAACAACAATAAAAGGTAATAGTCTTATCATCATTACACATTTACCCCATGCTTCTTTGAAATGATTAGATAATGTTTTGAAGGACAGGGATTTGTCGTTCTTTTTATACAATAAAATAGTTTATCAAATACTTTCCTAAGAATTGGGAGAGTTGTCACTCTCCTGCTGAAAAGGTTAAGACTGGCAGCACTTGCTTTCCAAACCTAAATCTCTTGTTGTTCATAAAGACTGGCCTAGAAGCTAAGACCATGACAAGGGCACTTTTCAGTGTTCCTGTTGAATTGGTGTCATGCCCAGACAAAACTCAGGGTTAGAGGGACAGAAACAAGAAGCATGAAAAGGACCATATCCTTGTGGCTCTGTATACTACAGGTCAGAATTATGATGGCAGAGAGAGAAGCCCTTGGGACCAGCCTTTGCTCCAGGCTGGTGTTCGTACTTTTCAGGGACAGAAAGACTATTCTTAAGGAGGAAAGTATTCAAACTGTATAGAAGGCAGATATAAGGTCCTCTATTTTGTCTTTGGAGGTCTTCAGCCTATTCCCATGCAGTATCCTATGCATAAACAAAGAAATTTATGAGTATATAAGACCTGAGCATAACAAAGATGGTACAAAAGCAGAGCTCACCAGCTGTGATCCAGTGATTCCTGGGGTGTAGGAATTAGAAGTAAATAGGGCAAATGTACCCGAGCCAATGCTGTCATTGATGTGGCTGTTATGCTAGAGGTTGCTAGAGTTGCTCTCTGTCTAGAGAGGATTAGGAAAAAAAGGGTCAGAAAGAAGTGGTGAACTCAGAGATACTTGGGCTCTGAAGGTTTTGTGCAAGGCATTAATTATTGCTGTAGGGCTTCTTTTTCTGATATAAGTATAGACCGATCCCTTACATTTCTGTTCACAGTTTTATGTGAAAAAAATTGCCAGCATCTAATTTTATGTTATTCAACCTATTTAGAAATATTTGTGAAAGCAGGATTTAATTACTGCTGAAGTAATATCTCTAAATCAAGTTGTTCAGCGTATGCATCAACTGCAAATCAGTCTATCAAAAATATTCCAATACAGCAACGTATATTGTTGACATATCCTATAGGATATGATTGGCAGGGGATATGACTATAGGTTATGCCAATGTTCTGTAAAAAAATATTAAAACATGGATATAATTTCCATATTGAACATGGAACATTTCCAGAATATCAAATAGCAAGTAGAATGACTAGTTAGTGAAATAAACAAGTCAGAGATAATTAATAAAGATTTTATGATTTGAAGCCAGTTTTGAGTTAACATGATGATGTATAAAGGTTTCATTTTTTTCCGACTTCTTTTCTGACTTATTTCTCACTACAATATTTGCTGGTAAAAGGAATGCAGTATTAGGGTACAGCTAGAGCACATAAGACCATTGTTGCACATTACAACATGCAGAATTTGTATACTAACTGCAATCTTGTAAACTGTGTGATCTGAATGAAATAATTGCATTACTAAGTTATTGGCAAAAAGTTTCAACGCCATTAGCACACTTATATTTAGCCCTGAATATTAACCCTGGGGTTTTTATTTAAATCAGTTTGTGGCATAAAGGCCAGAGTTTTTCATTTATTTGTTGATATTTCTGATTGATTTTTTGACAACTGCTGGAAAAGAACTACAAAAGGGTTATAAAAGAAAATTGTAGGTGTTTCTGTTCCTTTGTCTTCTGTAACTAAGAAATCTTCCTTGTTTCTTGGTGTTGAAAATTACACTTACAATGTCTTTTTCCCTTTTATGTGGCAGATTATAACCAGAGTGCATGTTGTAGTCCAGTTTGAAAATCATGAAAACAGTAGTATTTAATTAAGAGGCTAAAAACCATTTGACTACAAAGGTGTAATAGTGCTGTTGTAATTATAAGTATGGTTATATATTGTTTTTATATATATAAATATGGTTAAGTCAAACTACTTTTAGAGTAAGCTAAATTAAATAAGAAGTAAAGAGACTCTTTCGACTCTTTAAAACTCTACCACATGTTTTAGCTATGATCATGTACTTGTAACACTTAAAAACACAGTAATCAGAGTGTTCATCTTTACTTTGAGCAGTTATTGGTTCCATTTGGTAGTTCTAACAACATTGTTCCTAAGAGTTTGTGTTGGTTTTGTCTGAGATAAAGTTAGTTTTATTCACAGTAGCTGGTATTGGGCTCTGCTTTGGATTTGTGCTGAAAACACTGTTGATAACACAGGGATGTTTTCATTACCTCTGACCAGTGCTTACACAGAGTTAAGGTCTCTTCTCTTCTCACCCCACCCCACCCCACCCGCAAGTGGGCTGGGGGTGCACAAGAAGTTGGAAGGGGACACAGATGGGACAGCTGACCCCAACTGACCAAAGGAATACTCCATACCACAGGATGTCATGCTCAACACATATAGCTGGAGAAAGAAGAAGAAAGAGGAAGATATTTGGAGTGATGTTGTTTGTCTTCCCAAGTAACCATTACACATGATGGAGCCCTGCTTTCCTGGAGATGGCTGAACACTGGCTTGTTGATGGGAAGTAGTGAATGAATTCCTTGCTTTGGCTTGCTTGTATTTGTAGCTTTTACTTTACTCAGCAAACTGTTTTTATCCCAACACACAAGTTTTCTCACTTTTACTCTTCTGATTCTCTCCCCCACTCTGCCATAGGGAAACTGAGCGAGCAGCTGTGTGGGGCTTAGTTGCTGGCTGGGGTTAAACCACAACAGTCCTTTTTGTCACCCAGTGTGGAGCTCAAAGGGTTCAAGATAACTATACGTTTGATTGGTTTGTGCTAGATAGAATTTACAGATGTTATTGCTGTTAACTAGTAATCAGCAACCACCTGTGCTTGTCACGGTGCTTGCTTGCCTTACTGCATGCTCATCAGTGGCTGCTTTTTGCTTTCACTGCATGCCATACTGCTTATCGTCTTACTCTGCTGTGCCTGGGAACATTTTAACAACAGCAATGGTGATGTGCCTGAGCTGGCAGATGGCCAGGGCATCACTGTTGTTTCTGTGCTGCTTTACTGAACAGGCTGCAAGTCCAGTGTGAACTCGAGTCAAAGGGACTGTGACCTGTGGATGAGTGAGACATCCCAAAGCATCTGCGGCCATGGATAAGCCCATGCCAGCACAGCTACATCTTGAAGCATCTGTGGTCGTGTTTATGTATAATTCTGTTATAACTCTGATGATATTGTGGCCTAAGAATTAGTCCACACTGGAGAAGGTACACCTTGAAGTATCTGTGGCTGGGGATAAGTCCATACTGTAACAGGTACACCTTGAAACATCAGTGGCTGTGCATGAGGTCATGCTGAAGCACCTCAAAGTATGTGGCCATGGACAAATCCATAACAGACCAGGTACAGCCCTGGAGGGACTGCTGCCATGGGTAAGGTCATGTTGGAGCAGGTTCACACCTGAAGGGACTGTGGCTGTGGATAAAGCCAAAGTGGAGTAGGTTTATCTCTGAGGGCATTGTGGTCCATGGATAAGGCCATGCTGGAACAGGTGCACCTCAAAGTGACTGTGGCTGTGGATAAGTCTATGCCACAGCAGGTATAGCCCTGGGAAGACTGTGCTGCATAGATAAGGCTCCACTTGGAGCAGGTACCACCCTAGGGGACTTCAGTCTGTGGATAAGTCCAAGCTGGAACAAGGGAAAGGGAGTTCATTGCAGTGTTAAATCCTATAACCTGATCCAAAGGGACCAGGGGTACAGATTATAATGGAAATACCTTAAACTGGTAACCCATGATTTGAGTTGCATGTTATAGGAATCACTGTAGCAGGAACCACCTGAATCAGTGGAGAACAAGCCTTTCAAGAAGCAGTGCAAGTGCAGCAGTGACCTGACCTGAGATGGCTTTTGGGCCCAGTAACTCCACGCAACACAACACTTCCCTTGTTTTGAGTGAACACCATAAGAGATGGAGCCCAAAGTCATGAACTAAATTAACTCATTGGACCTTTGTGGACACTTAGGGAATGATAGCTATATATTAAATCAAAAGATAGGAAGGGGGGTGGTTAATCAGGTTGTATTGGATGGTGTTGGACCTGGGCATGATGTAAATGGTACGGAATAAGGGGTAGAGAATGTGCTGATTTTTTTGCCATGAGGGCAGTAAGCATGCAGTTGTTGGCTGGGTTTAAAACATGACAGAATTATATTGCTTTTGCTAGTTACATTTGGGGAGAATATTTTTCCTAAGGGCCTATTTTAACTACCCCATTTCTGAGGAAATTTGAAAAGACCGTCTATCAGATCACTCCGCGTTAATGTTTACTGTCATAGCTCATGCATCAGACATAACTTATAGAGGCAGTCAGAGCAGAAAAAGTGGTGAAGATTGCTACCACTAATTAAAACAAGAATGAATTACTCTAATTATAATTACAACATTTGTCCAAGGAATTATATTGTATGTTGAACTGAGATAAAACTAGAGTACGTGTAATTTCAGAGTACATTTTCATTTCAGTGAAAATCTTCTTTGATACACACCTGGTTGGTATGCATACACAAGATATTGTAGAGACAGTATACATAAGCACTTTTCTGTTTTCCTATTTTCGTTTAATAGCTTATTCTATCCTCTAGAGATTCTTCACTGGAAAAAAACCCAAATATAATCTTCCTGGTAACTCATGGGTTGGATTCTCTGGAAGAACAGACATTCTTTCTCCAGGAATCAACAGAATAACTCAGATTAGATAAATATATTTTAACTTTACTAATTTACAATAAAAAAGACTTGCATGATGTGTCACGTTATGATTTGCAAGGAGTAAAAGATCACTTGGGATGCAAATGCCTTAATTCTTCAGGGAAGCAGTCAAAAAAAAAGATAAGAAAGAAATTCCAGCCTTGAGATTCTGGATTCATTGTTGTATTTCATTTCCCATGAAATAGGAAAGGTAAGATTTTATCTTACTTTCTATTTTTTTAATTTATTTGGTCTTTTAACTGAAATGTTCATATGTGTAAAATTCTTGATAATACTTTTTTTTTCAACCATTGCAATTTCTATTAATGTATTTTTCCAACCTGTTAAAGGGTGTAACTATGTTCTTCCATTTTATTAGAATTATAATTTCATGTGCAATGAGTGACATTTAACAATAGCTTACCATTTGGTCTTCTGAACCACTCTAATGTGGTCCTAAAGCACAAGAATGAAAATGCAGTTAAACCGAGGATACTGTTTTTGTGACAGATTATTGCATAGAATATTCATGTTCACCAATGAGATACACAAGAGAATTTCTAAATGTATATATAAATGCCTATTCCTGCACCAAGCACATCAGCACTTCAAAGTTAAGTGTCAGACTTCATGAAAGATTCTTCACAATGCTGAACCCACTTTAGCACTCTAAACTACAAATGGAGTGTGTTAAGTATACAAAGCTTTTACAGCATCTAGCAAAGTAAGTGAGGGAAAGTTGAATGGCACTGAGCCTCCTTAAGGTAAGGTAGACCTTGAGGAAGCTTCTGCGATATGTTGGTACAAACTCCTGAGGATAAGGATACACTAGATCACACTGGTCCCATCCGTATTGCATGATAGGTGAAATAGTTCTCCAGTAAGCTTTGTATCAATATACTCTGGGGCATTTCCAGCATACACCATGTTCACCAGTTGAACTCCTGAGTTTTTTCAGCTGTCCCTGATTTAAGGATTAATTAAGTGCAGCTTGAATGCAGGACCTTAGCTTAATTTCACTAAGAAAGTTGGTATGAAGGAATAAATATATGAGTTAAAACCATGTCAGATAAGAACAGCAGGACACAAAATGTAATTATTGAGATGGTGATAAAACAGGATGAAAAATACTGTCAAGAGAAAGTATAAATAACTAATCCAAAAAAAGCACAGAGGTCAGCAACATGCAAGGGCCAAGCTTTCCCCATCTGACCTTCAGTTGCTTGAGTTGCCTATTGTGTTTTAGTGAGGAGTAGTCTTCAGTACCTACCATGCGAACCTGCCAATAAATACCTTTCAGAGTTTCTCTGTAAACATTAAAGGACACTGGAACGTAAGTGACCTAGAGGAGAAGGGTTACATGTCTGTCTGCCTAATGTATCGCACGTGACCCTGTTAGTACTGAGATTAACATACTCAATACATCCTGGAAAATTCTGTTTAAGCCTCATATTTATTATCTATACTGGTAGTTCCAGTGCTTCTATCTCTGCTGCTGCCCCTTCTGTTGCTATTCTCATGTGTGTGACTGGGAAACCATGACAGTAACTGAGGCTTATTACTGTGTTACCCTCAGCCTTTGAGAAGAGCGAGACAAATCTAACCGTCATGGAGAAGGTTAAAATCTTCAGGATATGGGAGGTGTTGATCAGAGCATCCAAAACCGTCAAAAATGTGCTCATTACTTTCTTGAGTTTTTCAACACTTTACTTTTACAAACCAGCCATTTAAGGGCAGTCGTGCACCATGGGTTCAGTTACAGTAAAATTCCTTGACTGTGAAAGACAAAGATTTTTTATACATCTTTGCGTGGTCCTCAGCAGCAGTCACAGACTTTGTGTGACCAGCCACCACATTTAGACTCCCCATTAGCATGGTAGCAGTAAATGAAACCCAGATTGACATACACTCACCCACACATGGATCTCATGGCTGTGTTGATGGGGAGGGTTTGGATGTTGACGGGAGCCATGCCACCGCTGTGTCTGACAACGTGAAGGCATGGGGTAGGCTGTGCTCCTAGAGGGACTAACATCATCTTGAAATTCATATTGCTCCTGTTGTTCTATGTGTATGAGATAGATGATCTCTACTTACCTATGTGCATGGTTATGAGATGATGACTGTCAGGGCTATCTTTTGGCCATGAAACACTCACACATGTATTTCCTGACTTTCTGTGGACATCAGTTAGCCAATTGGCATAATTGGTTTTTGATTTATGGGAGTTTTGTTGTCAAGGACTAAGCTGTCAACAAATAGAGATTGGACCCAAACACAAACCATTCTCAGCCATATTGAGATTTCCTTTTAGTAGGCACTGTTTGGTTTGCTCCAGAGTGAAACCCATTAGCCATCTTGCATTCATAACCTGCTGCAAAAAGGACAGGCAAGCTAACAGGACATTGTCCCTTTTTTATTACACTTTTGGCACTGTACACTGTTGTTTTTATCTTCCACTTTGTTTTAAGTGCTCTAATTACCATGTTACTACCTAAGCAGGGGGTTGCATAAGCAGAAATTCTTTTATTCATGCATTTTTCACTGAAGGGCATAATGATTTCTCTGCTTAGTGGTGAACTTAGTGCTCTAATCAAAACTACCACATAAAGCTTTTTTAGAGGACTTAGATACAGGGAACAGTTTCTGAATTCTAAATCACCATCATGAAGAGACTGGAGAAGCTCTTATAGTGGTATCACAAACACTTCTTGAAATAATTGGTCAATAACTGAACTATTATGACAGAAAACTGAAATCCACCAGTATTTGCTTCTTATAAATTTCTAACAGCACATTTCTATGGACTCAACTATCTTTTACAGTATGTTTAAAAATTTCTTTTTTTATCATGTGCCTTTTACTTTGGTGTTATCATTACCACTGTGGAGCTTATTGTGATAGCACCTGTGCTGCAGTTTAAGGGTTAGGATGATGCTACAGAAGGTATCCTACTCCTGGGAGTTCCACAGTAACTCCAGAGAAGTTGTGACAAAATTAAACTTAAAACAGACAAAAGTTGGAAGAAATGTTTCTTGACAGCATTGATTAGTTATTGCGTAAGTCGATAAACCCTAACAGTGATAAAGTACATCTATCTGTACTCTGAAATACTCAGCTTGGTTGTTTGACTTTTATAATGGTCTTAGCAAAAGCAAAACTTAAGGAAGCACGAGAAAGCAAAAAAAAGCATGAATTTAGTGAATTAGTTACCTACATACTGGCAATGGGGAAAGAAAACAGTATCCAAACAAGAATCAGTAATGATGTACATGAGATAAAGTGACTGTAAAGTCAAGTCAAGCCTTATTCTGTTGAGAACAGTAAAAATTCCCATTGTTCTCAGTTGGAGCAAAATTTAGCCTACAGCTTATATGACATTCATTGAAATATTCATAAGCTTTAATATAAGGTTTAATAGAAATATCTTTCATATTTCATTAATATGTCAAGGTGGTAACTAATAGACTACAGATATCACAAGTTTGAGAGCAGCTTTTTTGTTCTGTTTGACATTTTTCTCCTTGACCTCTTTACACTTTCTGAGTCATGTAGAACAATCACACCATTTAATTTGCTCCTCCTGTCAAAAAACCCTATGGAAATACAACAGAATGGAGGATGCAGAAAGACATTCTACTTTTTTGGGGACTGAAACAAGAAAATGTCATTGTTTTAGAAATCCTCCTTGTTCAGGAGTCTGTGTCAGCAGCAAGAGTTTTACCATTCATAATGATTGCATCAAGTTGCACATAACCACCAGCACTCAGTACAGCGCTGTGACCTGCAGGAAACCATTCCCTTTGTAAAAGGTCAAACATTCATTGCCTTAAGCTTTCAAAATGAAGCAGAGAAAACAATTTCAGGGCTATTTACTACCCAGTTCTCTGACAGCTTTTGTCCTAGCTTCCTGTAAGAGATATTTGCTTTTATAGTCACAATCCTTTAAGTAAATATGATGCTTGTGGCTACAAAAAAGCATTTGATTGTTTTCTTTGAGTCATAAAGCTTTTATCTTGTTTCTAAAATCATAAAGTATGCCTGGCAATGTATTTTTTTTTTCAGAGTTAATAACTGATGTCCTTTCTATACATTTTAGGTAATCAAATAAGAATACAGATGATCATAGAATAATGCTGGTGATGTAGAAAAAGATTTATAATGTTTTTGATACTGATGTAAGTATGACCACTCTCAAAATCAAACAAAAATTACTATTGCCTAGTTCCAATTTTATGTTGCATTTCTAATCCTTTGCTATGCTGCTGACTTTGAGGGAACATTTGAAAATGAGATATAAACTCCCTTCAGCATTGTTTAAACACAAAGCTACATGCTTGATCAATATAATATTTAAGTAGGCAATTGAATCCAGAAAAAATCCTAATTTATCAGGAAAAATAGGAATAGAAAATCTAACAAGAAAGCCCCAAACCCATAAATAAAAATAAGCAATGTTTTATGCCCATTCCTGTGGATGTTATTATTGCTGTCATTTTTGTTATTACTATTGCTGTTGTTGATTATTATCATCATCATCACCACCATCATTATTTTTTAAAATGTGTTGCAGACTATTGTTTTCAAATCTTCCACCACTTGCGGTGAACCTAACCACCAGTGACCCTTTCCAGTGTATCGGAAAACCATGGTACAGATTTTAGCCTTTGCCAACAGCAATGGCAGGCATGAAATGACAAGGAGAGTGTATGTCACGTAAACAGTATATTAGCAAGGAATACTGGCAATGTTTGCACTAATATTGCTCACAATATGCCATATCCCAGAAGTAACAGTCACTTTCATAGATGTCCCAATTCTCTCTTCAAAAGTGAGAAAACTTCTAGAATATCAGGAATAATTTTCTTTCTATTTCCCTTTTTGTTCCTGCTGCTCTCTTTTGAAAACATCCCTAAAGCACTGGCAGGTTTATGACTCCATAAATCTGCAAGAAAGGCTTACAGTGAAATAATGGTCATCTGCTTATAAATTAAAACTGTGTCATAACACTGGGGGATGATATCTATAAACTTGTTAACACCTTTAAGTAAAACATTAAAAGGAGACAAAAATCTTTCCCCAGCATGATGTATATGTCACCATTATGAAGTTAGTAAAGGAATTCAGTGTAACAATGAGAGAAAAATAAAGAATGAAGAAATTTGAATTAAGCATTTATTTGTGTGTAGTTTGTAGCTATGTTCATAATACTTAAAAATGTTACTGCAATTAAAATCAACAACTGTGTCTAACAATTAGTGCAAAACAATTGCCTAGTTTATTGATGAGACACTCTCTGCCTAAAGGTGCAAATTAGGAAGGCAACGGAATGAATGTATATGTCTTCAGATGTACACTTAAAAAAGCTAACCAGTAAGCTTGAACTTGGGAAGAATCATAGGAATGTAGATTTCAGGGCACCCATTAATAACTACTCCCCATTTCTGGTGCCTTGATGCAATGTGGCATATAATAATGTCTTAAATTGAATATACGCTGCAGTTTTGGTACACGTTTGATCTTCTGGGTTCAACATTCATCTGTGTAATTTTTCAATTTGTCATGTCTGCATTTTCTAATATAAGTCTGTTCTATTTATGAGTTTCCAATAATTCCTGTTCAAAAAATTATTCAGAGCTTTAAAGATCATCTAGACCGTGGTTTGGCTACCCATCCAAGATAGCCATGAATAGTGCATTGGTTTTTTGAATCACTGCAACGTGTGCATATGAATTTTCTCAACTGGGTTATAAGTTTCTCTAGCTTATATTTAGGTTTTATGGTAAAGATGAATTAATGATCTCTTTCCCCTGAGATCACCCTAGGATCAGAATTTTAATTAATTCTACCTCAAAAGGATCAGACATTTGAAAGAATAGATATTGATAGGACACTGAAATTTGACCCTATGAGAATTAGTGTTGTACAGAATATTCTTCTGAATTTTTCCATTATTACTTCATCATGTTTCATGACTACTGAGATTCTTTTTCTATCAATTAAATAAAAAACCCAAATCATACTATTCCATGACCTTGCAGTCTGAATTCTCTTCTAATCACCATGGTTTGTGTCACTTTGAGTGCCGATATTTCCTTTATTTTTGGCACAAGCCATCTGACTAGGGCTAACATGGACTTTAATTTGCTGATCATGAGATAATTCGTTCAGGATTGCCTAAAAAAATCATAATTTGGTGGAATTCTCTCTTTCCTGTACTGACAACTCAATGCTGTCATGTTGCCATTTTAGCCCCATACAAAAGTAAAGTTCAAACTATTAGTTTAATGTTAACATCAAACTCTTTAGCTTAATTTTAACAACTTCTGAGGTGTCTATTCCTCTTCATTTATGATACCATATGAATTACGTCTAACTTGAATAATTAAAATAGCCTCAAGCAAATAGTAGGAAATTGCCCCATTTCCTCTTTAAGATTTTCCAGTAGTATCTTTTGGACACGAACACTGAAGTCAACATGATTGCTATTGTCAGAACATCTGGAGACTCCATGTGTTTGATAAGACAAGTGCAATTTCATAGAATCATAGAATCATAGAATGGTTTGGGTTGGAAGGGATAGGGATCTTAAAGATCATCTAGTTCCAACCCCCCTGCAATGAGCAGGGATATCTTCAGTTAGATCAGATTGCTCTAGGGATGGGGCATCTACATGTCTCTGGGCAAGCTGTTACAGTGTTTTGCCATCCTCACTGTAAAAAATTTCTTACTTATATCGTCTATATCTACTCTCTCTTAGATTAAAACCATTACTCCTTGTTCTTTTGTTACAGGCTCTGCTAAAAAGTCTGGTTCCAGCTTTCTTATAAGCCCCCTTTAAGTAATGAAAGGCCACATGAGACTAGCTCCAGAGCCTTTTCCAACCCGAGCAATCCCAACTCTCTCAGGCTTTCCTCATAGGAGAGTTGTTCCATCCATCTGATTATTTTTATGACCTTCCTCTGGACCCACTCCAACAGGTCCATGGCTTTCCTGTACTGAGGAATCCAAAGCTGGATGATGCAGTACTCCAGGTGGGGTCTCACCAGAGCAGAGTAGAAGGGTCAGAATCACCTCTCTCAGCCTGCTGGCCACACTTCTCTTGATGCAGCCCAGGATACAGTTGGCTTTCTGGGCTATGAGTGCACATCGACAGCTCATGTTCAGCTTTTCATCCACCAGTTCCCCCAATCCTTTCTCCAAAGGGCTACTCTCAATCCCTTCATCCTCCAGTCTGTATTAATATCAGAGGTTGCACAAATCCAGGTACAGGACCTTGCATTTGGCCTTGTTGAACCTCATGAAGTTCACATGGGCCCATTTCTTGAGCTAGTCCAGGTCCCTCTGGATGGCATTACGCCCCTCCAGCATGTCAACCACACCACTCAGCTTGGTGTCATCTGCAAACTTGCTGAGGGTGCACTCGATCCTACTGTCTATGTAATTGAGGAAGATATTAAATACTACTGGTCCCAGTACTGGACCCCTGAGGGACACCACTTGTCACTGTATTTAAGAAGAGGTCAGACACAAGCTTTATTAACTATGGTCACAGTGACAGACCACTGAGAGCACATCTCACTAATTAACAAAGCCAGGTATCTATCCCTGGGATGGACTTCTTAAGTATCTTGCTAACTGCCACAATTCTAAGAAGGAATCAAACAGTAAATAATGTGACAATATGGAGATGGCTCTTGGTGGAGCCTATAGGAGTGGCACACCCAGTGTCATCTTAGCACAGAAGTGGGGAGGTGGAAACAGTCACCAACTGTTAGTTTTTAGTCAAAAGCAATGTTCTTTTAGTTAGGATAAACTTTTTAGCCAGACCTCTCAAATCTTAAATATTAATAATTTTACCATCATACTATATTTGTTGATAATTATTTTATATTAAAGAAATATGAAAAAAAAAATGGCAAAGACCCCTTTTGTTATCCATTCACTAAAACCAAAGGATATCTATCCAGGAGTAAGTGATAGTTATTTAATTTACAAACCCAGTGGAAGGTATTTTTTCCAGAGGCCACATTCTGAATTTGAGGATTGCAGTGAAATGCACTCCAGTAGAGGCAGGACACTTTATCCTGGAGCTGAATATAGCCCTTACTACTAACTTACTCTTATTCTGTTTTCAGTCTGCAGCTTTTTTTACTCATGTTTTCCATATTGCATGTGATTTTGTCTTTTTTTTTTTTTCTTTTTTTTTTCCTCCTGTCTTGTCTTTCCCCAGTTGACTACCAAATGTAACATTTGTAATGTTTTCTCACTTGGAGTAGCCTCTTTGTGTTGAATCGATTCTCTGGCTTTTTAAAATGCTACCATTAAATATTTCTGTCTTTATCTCTTGCATGAATCCTTCCTAATCTCTCTGAGTAAAATAACTTTTCTAAACTTCTGATTTTTCTGTGGGTTCAAACATTACCATAACATGAGTTTTTACTGTTGTCTTTGCAAACAGTCCTTTTCTCTTTCACAGACAGCATCCACATATAAAGCAGTATGTTAGATGGCTTTGTTGTATCACCTTGCACTAGCTAGTGATACCAGCTTTTCTCCCAATCAAAATTCATTCAACATTTCCCATAAGAGAAACGGCAAGATTACATTGCTTTGGACCATGTGTTAATGCAAACAAAGAGCACCAAATTCTTGAAGAAAATTGTCATTTGTCAAGATGACCTAATAGAAGGAAATATAAACTAGGATTTTGTACAATATTTCTTTCCAGAGACAAGGCTCCTGCAAACCTTCTTAACAGTCTGTATAACATTAAGTAAGGAAATAAGTAGTGTTACTGGTTTTTTGTCTGGAATATTTTTGGGCATGATATCCTATTGCTTCATGCAAGCTGAATAAATCACCCTAGGCAGAAAGCTCCCACTCTTTATTTTAATTGTGTAATTCACAGATATTACTTTGTATATCATGTTCTTACATATCATATACATACATATATACTGAAGATTGCTTTTAACTATCAGCAGAGTAAAAGTGCTTCAGCACTTGCCTACAACAACACTATGAGAAGATAAAAAATATATTTATCAAAATATTTTTAACAGCTATTATGGCATGACTGCCCTTAGGATCCTGATGTCCACATTACTTGTTACAAGGCATTTATCTTGTATATTTTCTTTATTAGACCAGCACAAGTTGAGTAAATAAGATAAAATCTAAAATTCCTTGGAAACCAACAAAAGAATGTCGCTGTCACCTAAACCCTTTTTGTGTACACAACAGAAAAATAATCCAAATTCTCATTATTGTCCACTGAGAGCAGAATAGACCTGTGACTTAAGGTGAGTGGAAAAAAAATCCTCAAGTTGCAAAATTCAAATCCTGATATCAAATATACAAATATTCAGTGTTACCTATAAACCTCAAATTATTTTAAAAAATATGAAACAAGTAATCACTTATCAAGAAAGACTGGACTGGCAAATCTGAGATAGTCATGTTGTCCATAAGAAGTGGATTAATTAGTAATTATTTAAATAAATTAGTAACATAGCATTTTAAATCAGAACTGCTTTGTCTTTGATCTATTTTTTATTTGTTTGAGCTTTTTCCAATGTTTTCTTTGTCATTTGACATAACAGAATTTTTAGATCTCATACAAAGAACACAGGTTTTCCCCCATTGTTTACAACTGATACCTTTCAAGATGACAGAATGTTGCCAAAAATACTTTATGTCAAAAAGTGTGACCTATTTCTTTTTGCTTGCCTAGGAATGTTTCTAAATTCCTGCAAATCAGGCTTAATATTCTGCTTCACTGCTCAATGTGGCCTCAGATTAATCTACAAAGTGTCAATAAATCATAAACTCTTTTATTCATGCTCAAAGTGCATTCAATCAATTTTTCCCACTGCTGGGCTTCAGTTATTATCAAATGTCTGATCTAACTTTGTGCATTTACTAAATAATTTGGGAATATTATATTGATGGATTAGACATTATTTTGAAGCACAGAGGATCTATAGTTGTATTAAAATTTCTCAAGCTGACAGAAGCTTCTTCAATTGCAGTTGGGAAGATAGGACTAACGTTTCTTAACAGGGCAAAAAAGATACCTTATACACAAAAAAGCTCTACCTATACAAAAAGTCATTCTTTACATGTTTCTGTGTTATACCAAGGCTCTAATCTACATCTCATTTTGCTACTCTAAGATTTCAGACTATACTGTAGTATTCACACAAAAGAGACAGAAAAGCTTTCTGTAGGGACTATCACTTTGATTCTTTCAATTAATAGACAGCAGAGGAATAAGAAAGATGCATACACTGGGGAGATACAAAAGATAAGGGGTTTGAGACTTGGGTGAGGTGTACTAGCATAATCCAAGGGAAGAGGACAGGCCTACATGTTTCTGTATGGCCTTTTGCATTGGTTGTACAATAGGCAATCTCAATAACATGTGATCATTAATTTTTTCTCATCCTACAAAGAACATAACTGCTCAGTGGCACTACTAGAGAGTATTGTTACTAGTATGCACATATAAGACAATAAGAGGTTGACAAAATGCTCCTACCACTTACAGTGGAAGGTGATGAAGATTGTTCTTGCTGGACTTCATAATCCCAGATTGTATTTCCTACAAACTGATGACAAGTAAACCTAAGTGATAAAGTGTTACCATATTTCAGTGTGGACAGGGTAAAGGTAAATGTCATGGAAGTCTGGTCACTGTCTTACCTCTTACCTCAATTATTTGTTTGCTTTAAAGGACTAAATGACGTCTGACCTTGTCCTCCAGAAAAATAGCTATAGGTACTTATCCTCAGGTCATGGATCTCAACCAGAGGAAAGAATCTAAGGTTGACTAAAGGGGAGCAGAACACTTTTTGTTTAATGGTCCCTATCAGCTGAATTTGGCAGCTCCATGTTTTGTATTAAAGCTTTGAGAGATGACACCTTGAAGAGTTTTTTTTTACTGATTCTACAGTTCCTGCCAGATTATATCCAGATACTCAGCAAAGATTAAGATACTGGCCTGAGGCAGGGCAGCCCACCATAAATTCTGACCTGAACATTCAAACTGAAGGACTGTTGGTATAATGCATTTGATATGCATTTGATTTGAAATTAGAAATTTGAAATCTAATTTGAAATTAGATTTATGATGCCTATACAAACTTAATTCTGACTCCACACTCACATGTATAATTATTTGTGTATATACTGCTTCTGAATTCATCAATAGAATAAGTTGAAAAAAAATCAGTGGAATGGGAAGAGTTAGTAGGCATAAAAAGGAGACAAAGGAAGTTAAGTTTAAGGTATTATAAATTTATATTTATCACTTTCAGACAAAGAGATTTTGATAGGCACAGCAAGAAGGAAGAGGTATAAAATTACATTTTCTTTACTGCAAGGAAAATATAATACACTTACAACTCAGAAAACGTAGAAACAATGATGATAAAGAATTGAGATAGACAAAAAAATATATGAACGATTGTTCATTGGAACAGATTATGTTTTCCTTCCCTCAACACAAAACTAATAACTGAATACTGTAATGAGGTTTTATTTAACTAAGATTTAATTACATTTTCAAGACATGATACTACAGAACATTTATTAGCACATTATGAAGTGTTATAAATAATTGAAACTAAGCTGCAGTTGTCAGTTGAATAAGTGCTTGTGATTCATTATTATTACTTCCCCCCTACACACTCAATAGTTCACAAAATTCAAGAGTTTTCATTAAATGTGCAACTCACTACATCAGTGTAGTCACGTCCTGACACTCCCTCACTAAGCTGGCACTCCTTTGCCAGCTTGGGGCAACAGCTCGCAGTGACTTACAAGAAGCGCTCCCTCCTGGGTACAGAGTTTCCCTGGAGTCTTTCCTCTGTACTTGCCACCACAGTGACAGAGTAACTCAGAGAGAGGTTACCTGGTGCAGCTTAACATTTGAGTGCTGCAGTTCTGCTCATCAAAGTAGCATATATTTTGGATATCCTAAATGTCAGATGGAGAATCGAAGGAATGCCCTGTGAAATGTGCCTCTTAATAAGTTCTGATTACTGCAAGTGACAAAAATACTATGAGGACTGTGCAAATGGCAAAAATACTCCTCCAACTGTTCTACTTTCTGCCACTGTCCCATACACACTAATTTTTAGGTGGAAGAAGTTTTTTATATTTTGATGTTCAGGAAGCCATCTTTACCAGAAAGACAGTAACTTGTGTAGCATCCTGATATCCAGACTGATTCAGCCAATCCCTAATTTAGTTCAGAGATCCAATCAATATTTTGTATAATGTGGTGTGCTGCTTTGAGTTTTGATAAGCAAAGAATTGCCTTTTGAATAATCTCCTAGGTATTGAATATAAACCCACCATATCACTTATCGTTTCAGTGTGATAAGCAGCTGTGCTTGAATTGGTCATTGATTGTAGAGCCTTTGTCTCAGATTACAATAGAAACTTGATTGTTACTCCTTTAAAACAGTAGCTGCAACAATCAAATCAGCTCTTTATTCCTGTAAATTCCAATATGATTTGGTATCCAAGACAAACAAACCATGACTAATTTTCTGGTGTTTTAAATAACTGTATTTCGTTGCTGCATATACTATGAAGACTCCTAATTCTGTGGTATTACAGAACCACTTACCAGGTAAGAGCTCTACTTTCTCAAGTGTTACACCTGTAAATCACCTGAAAATTAGAGCCACTGTAGAAAAAATGTACTATAAACTTATGGCACCCTGCTAAGAGTGTCCCATAGGCACACATATCAAGCTGTTTCCCATACTTGAAAATGTATGTACAGTATAAGTGTAAAAGATTAAAAACTTCCATATCCACCAGTGTATGTGAATTATTCTTGTTACTGCTGTAATTGTGTATACATGTAACTATACTTTTATTTTCAACTGCACTTATGGAAGGTTTTAATCAATGTTACTAGAAATACATTAATACAAATATTTATTTAATGAAAAAGGAACACTAGCTTTTGATTGGTGTGTAACTGGAAAAGCTCATCGATGGTGAAATATAGTTTGGAATAGTAGGTCCCATTTTAAATTAAGGTAGAAACTCTTTTTACATTTTTATTAGAGAGTTGTTTACATGAAAACAAGTTCTATGTTTTAATTCTTGCAAATTCAACAGTTTCTGATACTTTTTCTCTAATGAAAGTCATGGTCTGTCTCTGACATCAAGATTAGTTGCTGTGGAAATTATTATCATATCAAAAACAGGATTATGACCTCAGGTGAGGAATAATCAGGAGGAGCAGATGAACCCTTCTGGCTATGAGATACCATCAGTTGGGCATGAGAAAGCTTTGAAAAATGCCTTTATATGTTTTTAAGATGATAAGGTTTAATTGAAGATCCATCGATCTGTTTGTCTTCTCCTGGAAAGGATGATTATCTTCAGATGTTCCATAAATACAGTATAAAAGTCCCCCAGAAGGAAGGTAACTTGAGCAAAAACATCTTAAATAGATGGAGAGAGGGAATAATACTTTCTGCCAGAAAGCACTGTATGAGGAAATTTTTACGCAATGTAAATATGTAAATCAAATATTGTTCTTACTGGAGTGGAACATGTGCTTGACCTTCTGCAGGTGTTTGATCATTAGGTATTGTGAGTACAGGTTTTTGTGCATCTGCAAGCTGAATCAAGCACCCAAAAGGACAACTGCAGGGACCAAGACTTTGGGTGGTTTCCTAACACTCACTGAAGAGTCCTAGATCAATACAGATTATAAAGAGACAGAAATATATTCTGCTCTGCAAGGAATTCCATATTTTTTTATATTGCTTATTACATAGCAGAAATTAAAATTCTTTATGCCCTTTCTACAATTCTGAAATTTCACTACTCAAGAACAATTTATGCCTGTCTGTGCAATTGCTATCAGGCACTCAAAATCCTAGAGCCTCTTAACTGCTTCCAGTGTTTGTTTCTCTTAATGGCATATTGAGAACCTTTCAAATTCTAAACTAAAGTACTTAATTGTGAAAAGATCAAAAATAATGCGGTAATGAATACTGAAGAAGAGCTGGGAATGGAGGACTGAAGTTGAGCCTGGGAAGAAGGGTGGGGTGAGAGGAAGGTGGGTTTTGGCTGGTTTTTCTTTTTTTTTTCCCTCGGTCTTTGTTTCTTTATTTTTATTTTTTTAATTGACAATAGATTAAATTAATTTTTCTGAAGTCATGTCTATTTTGCCCATGACAGTAACTAGTAAGTGATCTCCATGTCTTTATCTCGATACAGGAGCTTTTTCATTTATTTTCTCCCCCTGTCCTGTTGATGAGTTGGAGTAATAGAGCAGCTCATAGGGTATCTGGCAGCCTGCCAAGCTCAACCTACCATGTTCAGCTATTTAGCCTGAAAAAAAATAGATACTGCTTACACACTTTATATTACTAGGATATTGTATAACACTTGCATGGGTCTCACCACAGACTAATATACTTGTTTTATTTTTCTCACCTCTGACTCATTTAGAAAGCACAAATGAGGTTCAACCATGGCTGCATACTGCCATATGTGAATACATTTAGCTCCTTTGAGAAAAAGAGGGAAAGAAGGTGATAGGAGAAAGGGAACGAGAAAGGGAGAGGTAGAGAAGAAGAGAGAGGGAACCTGACTGTTGCTCCCTTTATTGTGTGGACTGGAGGGGAGATCCTCTTGCCTAAACCTTGACATCTGATGTCATTCAAGGCCACCCATTACTCCTACATTAGCGCATGTGGCTTCTGACCACTACTCCAGAAAGGCATACTTGCCTAATTTCTGCCTCCCTTGTTTGGCTGTCCTGAACAACCTTTGTAATCTCAAATGACCCTGGGTACACATGTATTCAACCAAATCATGACCCACTCTTTATTTACCCTAACAGGAACGTAAGCACCTAGGACAAATTTCTATATCTTAACCTCCAACTGAATCCCATTGCTAAGTTTAGCTATGTTAGTCTCAAACTGAATTCTGCTTTCATGGACACTAGCCAGATTCAGTCTAGAAACTGTTTGCTGCATTACTGGGGCACTAAATCTCCTCCATCCGAGCTGGGGAAATGGATTGTTTGCCTACTATAGCTCTCATTCTTTTCTTCCTTTTCAGCTGCATGGCTATAGGCATTGCTGTAAATAGCTGTCTGGCTCAGGGTCAGGACAACACAGAAAATTAGATTCATACATCCAGACCTCTCACTATGTGGACAGAGTAAAAGTGTGACTCGCTGCACTTATGCATGTGCTCATCATCAAAATCAAAAGAGAAAATGTTTTGATTCTGACACTGAGGTGCAATGGAACAAAATCTTGAGCACCCCTTTTTTTCCCTTTCAGAGTTAAAAATCCTTCCTTGCTCTTGTAAGGAAAACTTGCTATATTCAGCAGACTGTGATTTATATTAAGAGAATTTATTTGCCAAAACCAATAAGGGCTAAAGAATGGAAATAATTTATCAGAATATCAACTGAAATCCTGTTTTTGTAATTATAAGCTTAGACTTTCGACAATCTATTTTTAACAAGATAGTTCATCAAAATAGCTATCTATTAATTTTAAAATTTAAAATACAATGCCTCACCTCATAATATATTAGATGCACTGTGTATTTTGAAAAAAAGAATGAGGAATATAAATAAATATATTAAATCTACGATGGACATAAAAATTAATATGTTTCTAAAAATATAGCATGAAGGCACATCCAATGAAATCTATATGCTTGGAGAACCATGATATGGCAGGTGTCATTATCTTTTCTTGCCCATCATTTCTGTTTCTGGTTGTATGAGAAGTCATGTCTGTGCACCTTGCTGAGGAAAAAACCCAAACCATACTTGTTTTCCTGCCTTTTTTATTGCTGTTACCATGCATTTACAAAGGAGCTAGTTAAATCCTATTTGTTCTAGGAGCTGTAACATCAGTAGAACTGTACCTAGATTGTAATTTACAAGGCCATTCAGTTACTCATCAGAAACAAGAGTATAGCTGAGGCCAACAACAGAAGAAAATGGTGTTACACAACCACAGGAGAAGGTGCAATTCATCTTCAGATCTTTTATGATGGTGTTGTATCACACGAAAGATTGAGATTGTAAAGCTTTTGTTGTCTCTGGTTGATTTTTCTAAACTTTCGGTTAGTGGGAAATAAGCATTTTGGGTGAATTTAAATTCACCGCAACACCACTTTTACAATCAGTTTTCTGATCCTAGCTGAGAGGGATAAAAAACTTACCTGATATTTTCTTGCATGACCATTAGCAAATTAGCTGAATATCAGAGTTATGTTTGCAACATCTTCAGTTTCCTACTACTGCCCCATCAGTGTCTCTGCTAGGCTCATTGAAGGAAAATAAATGGACTTGCCCAATACGTGTCAAATTATACACAAGATTCCAGAACTTCCTTTATACCCTCTTAAGCAGTTAGAGATAGAGGTTGTCATGTGCTGAAGCAATACAGCCACAAAACCTTAAAGTAACTAAAATTATTGGAAGAAAGTTTATTTATAAGTGACCCTAAAATTTCAGTCCTACTCATGATCATTCTCCAAACCCAATTTTGAACTTTCAACTGCAAAGAGATCAGCCAAACTTTCCTTGAGGTACATGAAGAGGGGGTTGAGGGGTGTGCAAATAGAGAGGTCATGCTGGCAGCTGTAGAGCAGAACCGAGTAGCTCTGCTATCTTGTGCCATGTAGCTGTCCAGGAGCAGCTGAAAGGTGGGACCTTGTTTTCTGAGGGTCTAAAGGAGGTGGGTGTAGTCCATAGTTTGTGCTTATTGCTGCAGCTGTACTTCTACCAGTACTGTTTAAAACTAGTGCAGGCATGCCCACATAAGCATACAACTGTAAACGTGTAAGCAACCAAAAAACATTTGGAGTTCTACAAGACGTAAATAATATACTTTTATTATTCAGACGTATGTTAATAATAACACTCTTGTCCATTTCCCATCATGGTCCCCATTTTCAGCAGCTTGTTTCTTTTTGACTTACAATTGTTGTGATAATGGTGTGTGGAAGTAATTTAACTGCAGACTTTTTGTGAAGACAGCCAGAAAGGTGCTGGCACACAGCTTCATTGAAGAATACTTGTGCCTGTTCTCTTTTAATTTGTATTTTTCCTTTAAAAAAAAAGGGCAATCAACCAAAACTCTAGGCTACTGTGGGGAAAAAAAAAAAAAAAAAAAAAGTTAAGAATTCAACTGTGTTTCTGTTTGTAGATTCCCAAACCTGCAATATTATAATTTTCTTTCCTAAATATGTTATTTGGTCTCAGCACTTTAAGTTTAGAGATGACCATGAATCCAACTGCAAAGAATTGTCTTGGAATTATACATATATAACACTGAACCTTTAATGCTTGTTGAAGTGACTGTGAAGAAGGAGAGGAGGGGAGAGGAGAGGAGAGGAGGGGAGAGGAGAGGAGAGGAGAGGAGAGGAGAGGAGAGGAGAGGAGAGGAGAGGAGAGGAGAGGAGAGGAGAGGAGAGGAGAGGAGAGGAGAGGAGAGGAGAGGAGAGGAATTTTCATTTCTTCCTATTTTCTTGCCCACTTTGTCATTTTTCTATGTTGCAATATCAGATATACTTTCCATTCAAATATGAAGAGAGACATTTTGACTTATTTGGTTGTACATATGAGTTGTGCATTGAAGCCCGAGAGTAGAATGTGGTCCTAATTTCCAATTTCAGATCTCTGATTTTATTCTTGACTTTTTATCTTACCTTAGAATCCATCATACCAAATCTAATACTTGAGTAAAACTTATGCCAATATATTCATTTTGCTCTCATAACCATTGAACCTCTGCTCTCAATGTTTTATGTTCCATTAAGTCTGTTATTAGATATGACCTTCTAGCTTTATTTGGAGGCTCTTTTCCTATTTTTAATAACTATTTTCTATTCTTTGTTCCCCTAAGAAATTGAATGCTTATTACTATTCTTTACTAGCAGACAACTTAGAATATTTTAGCAAATTCTATAATCATTCCTGCTATTTATAAAAATGCAGCAGTTTTACCAAATAAATCATTATGATTGTCTCAGCATGTGTTGTCCTATAAATAGCACAGAGCTTTTCCTCAAGTTTTCTAGCATTCTTCCTTTTTTAGAGTTAACCTTAAAATATGGTTTGTAATTACCATTTTGTCTTTTTTTGTTTAAATAATTTGATTAAAACAAAAGATTATTTAGAACCTAGAATTCATCCACCTCTGAGCTGTTAGCCTCTAATTATAAATACTGTTCAGGAGTTCATCCAACCCTTAGAAACAAAACAAAATAAGCAAAACCGAAAGTTACTATTATGTTACAAGACCAGAGATAGGAAAGTCTACTTTACTTAACTACTCTGCAGCAATGTGTAAATAATAAATACATTGGAAGTAACAGTGCAGATATCATTTATATAAAACAAGCATAAGGAAAAGATGGTTGCAGTACTCATATATGCCATATAATTAATGATCATATAAAGGAATAGTGCAAGTAGAGAAGGATAAAATCAAAAGGAGTGAAAAAAATGTGCTTCCATTAATAATACACATAAAAAAGTAATAATAAAAATACTGGAACTAAGGAAGGAGCAAAAAGAAAGGAAAGATACATGACAAAGAAAATAATGAAAGATAATAAGAAGAGTTCTTTCTGGTTTAATCTGTCTAGGAAAAGGGAACGGTGACCAGATTCCGTAAGTCAATTTAAAAATTGAGCAGAAATTTAGGTCAAAGTCTAGAAAGAAAAGTTATTATAATTTATATAGACACGCTTGCAAATAAGCTTGGATCCTGCTCGCCAGGTTGTCAAAGGGGAATCTAATTCAGTGCACGTTAAATATTGAATGCAGGATCATGGGCAGTTTTGCAGACAGTGTTGAGTATTATTTTTCCAGGACCTTTGTTTTTCAATATCTAATATAAAATAGCTAATATAAACCTGATTTATCCACTAAATTGCACATAACTGAAGCTGGGATTATTAAAATCAGTTACAGTCACATCTTCAGGTACGCAGTAGACATATAAAAAAAAATCCTGACAAGCACAATATTCATAAATATTCACAAATTACTTTTAATTAGTGTTTCCACACCTTTTTTTCACAGAATTTTTTTCCCTGGACATTTTGTATAAGTTTGCAAACATAAGGAATTACTATCAGACCTATAGAAATAAATATTCACCATAAAAATACAGATTTAGCTAAAAGTGTGAAGTAATTCAACTGGCAGATGAGTAAAAGCAAGGGGGAGGAAAGTATTTTACATTATAAAACCCCAAGTTTTCAATTACAAGTCTACTGAAGACAAATTGTTAAATTTGCATTGTTTTCCCCAATCACAGTAACAATTTATGTACAGTGGCTGAGCAAGCTATTGTTCATTTTGCTCTGATAAAGACATCAGAACCCAAAATCCTATAAGGGAAAAGTTCAAAGACATGTGATTTATCTCAGATGCTTTGGATCTTGGGTTTTGGATATCTGATGAATGCCATGATGTCTGGACATGAATTAATTGAAATACTGATTAAGGAAGTGGCTAGTCTAACAATGTGTAATATCTTTGCATTAAGTAAAGAAAGAACTTTGCCTATCTTTACAAGAATACTGGAGTAAATATTAAACTTAATACATTCCAAATGTGAATAAAAATAGGTTATTTTATTTATCTGTGTAGCACCTAAAGAACTTGGGAGCCTTTCTTTAATATTACCTTTCATAATGTTGTTCTGGTCAACAGAAGGAAAGTTGAAGATAAGAATAATTTCACTTCTATCTGTTTGGTTTGGTTTTAAAAGTTTATGATCTGTGAGATTATTGTGTGAAACTCAGATACCTTCCCCATATCTAAATTGAGTGAGTTAATCTAAATTGAAGATCAAATTTTCTGGCTGATAAGAACATGGAGTTTTTATCATACTTATGCTTCTGTGTGTTCATGCAGGCAAAATACAGCCACATATGTGAGGCAGTCACAGTAATGGAGGCCCTATCAAAATGTTGGCATTAGAACAGAGTTTTTTCCTGATTAATATTAATCTGCTTTTGCCCTGTGTCTCAAGAGCACACAGAAAAATAAAAATTCTCCTCCATCCCCAGATTATTATTTTTGTTTGTTTTCTTCTCCTTGTTTCAAGCAGCTAACACTAGCTGGGAAACAATTTATAGTATAATTCTCTCTTTTTAATTATTGAAACAATCGAAGCTTTCAGTTTTACAGCCAAATTCTTAGTCTCTGCAAGAGGTAAATTGTATTTGCAAACATACAGCAAGTAAATCTTTGGACATTTTTAATTATCTTATGAGGGGAATCTTTTCAAAAGGCAATATCCTGAATAGTAGAAGACCTAAAATTGTAATGTGCAATTTTGCATAGAAAAAGTAATTCAGGAGAACTTTGTACAAACTTTTTCCAGACATAATTCTTATTGTCTGAGTTGTTATTACAAAGTGTGTCCTGATTTTCTTTTTTTTTTTTTTTTTGTATCCTCTGTGGACTAATTCTTGTTTTTATAGAAACAAATGGGTTTGCCATTCAGTGGAGCTGGACTATATTGAAGTAGATGAGTGTTTTGTCTATAAGTGCATGGCTAAATAACTGTTCATTACTTCTGCATAGAATCATGGAATCATAGAATGGTTTGGGTTGGAAGAGACCTTAAAGATCATCTAGTTCCAACCCTCCTGCCATGGGTAGGGACACCCTCCACTAGACCAGGTTGCTCAAAGCCTCATCCAGCCTGGCCTTGAAGACAGCCAGGGATGGGACATCCACAACTTCTTTAGGCAACCTCTTCCAATGCTTCACCACCCTCTCCATGAAGAACTTCTTCCTGATATCTAATCTAAATATCCCTGCTTTCAATTTAAACCTGTTACCCCTTGTCCTGTCACTATAGGCCTTTGTAATACAATTGGCTTTCTGGGTTGCCAGTGCACACTGCCGGCTCATGTTCCCTTTTCATCCACCAGTACCCCCAAGTCCTTCTCCTCAGGGCTGCTCTCGATCCATTCTCCGCCCAGCCTGTACTTGTAGTTGGGATTGTCCCAACCCAGGTGCAGGACCTTGCACTTGGCCTTGCTGAACTTCATGAAGTTGGCAGTGGACCACCTCTCCAGCCTGTCCAGGTCCCTCTGGATGGCATCCCTTCCTTTCAGCATGTCGACCGCACCACATAGCTTGATGTTGTCAGCAAACTTGCTGAAGGTGCACTCGATGCCATCGTCCATGTCACTGACAAAGATGTTAAACAAGACCGGTCCCAACACCAACCTCTGTGGAACGCTGCTTGTTACTGCTCTCCACTCAGACACTGAGCCATTGACAACAACAATCTGAGTGCCACCATCCAGCCAGTTCTTTATCCATCAAGCGGTCCATCTGTCAAATCCATACCTCTCCAATTTAGAGAAAAGGATGTTGTGTGAGACGGTATCGAAGGCTTTGCACAAGTCCAGGTAGATGACGTCAGTTGCCCGTCCTCTATCCACCAAGGTCGTGACCCCATCACAGAAGGCCACCAAATTTGTCACACAGGATCTGCCCTTGGTGAAGTCTTGTTGGCTGTCACCAATCACCACCTCATTCTCCATGTGCCTCAGCATGATTTCCAGGATGATCTGCTCCATGATCTTGCCAGGCACAGAGGTGAGACTGACTGGCCTGTAGTTTCCCGCATACTCCTTTTTTCCCTTTTTAAAGATGGAGGTTATGTTTCCCCTTTTCCAGTCAGCGGGAACTTCACCAGTCTGCCATGACTTTTTGAATATGACAGATAGAGGTTTCGCAGCCTCATCCACCAGTTCTTTCAGGACCCGTGGATGTATGCCATCAGGTCCCATGGACTTGTGCACCTTCAGGTTCCTGACGTGTTCCTGCACCTGATCCTCACTGACCAAGGGTGGCTGTCCATTCTCCCAGTTCTTGCCCTTGTCTTCCATGACTCTGGGGGTTCAGCCTGTGCCCTTGACAGTGAAGACTGAGGCAAAAAAAGCATTGAGTACCTCAACCTTGTCCATGTCCTGGGAATTCAACTCTCCCATTTCCTTCCGCAGAGGTCCCACATTTTCCCTGATCTTCTTTTTATCCCCAGTGTACCTATAGAAACCCTTCTTGTTGGCCTTGATGTCCCTGGCCAGGTTTAATTCTGTCAGGGCTTTGGCTTTCCTAACCTGATCTCTGACCTCCTGGACAACTTCCCGGTAATCGTCCCAAGCTACTTGTCCTTGCTTCCACCCACTGTAGGCTTCTTTTTTTGTTTGTTTTACTTTGTCCAGGAGCTGCTTGTTCATCCATTCAGGCCCCCGGGCACTTTTACCCTACTTCCTTTTCATTGGGATGCATCGCTCCTGAACTTGGAGGAGGTGGTCCTTGAATACTTGCCAGCTTTCTTGGGCCCCTCTTCCCTCCAGGGCTTCTTCCCAAGGAACCTTTCCAATCAGTTCCCTGAAGAGGCTGAAGTAAGGATCTCAAACGTCACCATTTTGTGGTTGCTGCAGCCAAGTCTACCCTTAAATAATATTAGAGTTTACAGTGTCTATGTTGCCCTTTTTTTTTTTCCCCTGAGAACATGTTCAAATTCTGTCTATTCCCTTCCATCATCCATAAAATCCATTGTGTTGTTTACTTATAGTGTGGTAAATGCAGGAGTTGTATGTATATGAAGAGAAGATTCATAGGGATTTCAGTAAAAGGAAGGGTTCAGAAGTTGACTGGAACAAAAGTGGGTTAAGGTATTCACAAAATACATTATTTGGATTTGCTGGATGGAAAGGAAAAGGGCTTAATTGATGTATTAACAAGTCAGATCCTGTTCGGTATCTGAACAGGTGGAGATGAGCAAAATCAAAAATATAGTTCTGATGTTTCTAGTAGATCATGAATTGCTGAAAATATTTTCCTTAAAACATAAAAAAATCCCAAGAAAGGAATAAGAGTCGCTCTCCTGAAATCTGGATCGAACAAGGATTTGGTTCATATACTCTGCTTTGTATCCGTCTCAGCCATGTTAACAAAGTTACAGCTTAGTTAAGTTGTTTTGTACTCACCTCTGCCTTTCATCACGTGTTGCCAGGTACATGGGGTTTCTGCAGCCTGAACCATTGCTTCTTATGTATTATTTTAGCTATGAAACTTCTATTATGACCAGGAGCTCAGATAGTGATAAAGTTTTTGCTTATTTTACCCTCTCACCTTGTATCTTACATTCTTGACTGCATGCTAAATCCTGAGCAAAATTTTTACAATCTAAGGTCTTCAGATTAATAATGGTTTTGTACTACTATATCAGTTATATAATAGCATCTTCCTACAGCTTTGGAATGTTTTACTTTATACAATTTTGAACCTGAGGTGTGTTTGCAAACTAGAGTCTTCTTTTCCTGGAAATAAATGACTAATACAACAGATTTAATGGGTCATTTTAAGATAATATTCTAGCTTATAGAAAAAGTGGATATTTACAACAGAAGTCTTAATTTATTCAGATTTTGGAATTTCAGGAATGGAAGCTGTCACAGCAAGTTACAGCATAGTAATAGCCACCGTCAACTGTTCATTTTACACCTACATATGGCTGACTGAGTAGGAATGTAGTGATATAAACTGCTTAAGCAAAGAAACTATTTAAATTTGCAAAACACATGTGGAAATAACCTCTGAAAATAAGATGAGAAGAAGGCAGTGACAAGAGATTGGAGGTACTAAGATGTTAACCCCAACCAAAGCATTTATGTGTCTATCTTCCCTTGAGGCATGTGACCATAATTATTAAAGACATTCTGACTGAAATCTGTCCTATGAAAATCTGTCCTAGATCTGTTCATTCTCCTTTTGCAGCTAATTTTTGTTCTTAAAACTAGTTATGTTCCTAAAAAATTAAATCAGCTTGAGTTTAAGGGATCTGGGTTAAACTCTAATTCTCAGAGGTCTCAAAGATTTCAGAATTAAGTGGACAGTTCTTACAATGACCTCAAAAGACCAGTAGAAGAAATTTTTAATGCTTGAATATCATAAGGCCCTGGCACAGACACAACATTATTTACTTAGTTTATGTTTTGTTTGGCTTAATCTATACTACATATCATTTATTACTAGAGTTTATTAACATGGAAGTTGTGGTAAAAGAGCTTTATTGTTGCTGGTTTCAGCTGAGTATTTCTACAAGGCATTCCTATTAATTGCAGCAGGTGTCCCTCTGTACTGTGCCAAACCTCACAGTGTTTATTCTTGTCCTCAGGTATCTCAAGTAACCTAAGAAGTCCACAGTTTGATTGATGACTGCCCATTTACTATGTACTACACTACATGTATTCTATACTGTATCCTGCCATGAGGAGTCTTAGTGTCTTAAAGTAGACCACAAGTGCCAACCCATGGATCAAGAAGCTGCTGAAAATCATGAAGCTCTGTGCATCTGACCCTACAGATCATCAACAAGGTGGAATAAACTGCCTAGGGAACACTGGGTAATTCTACACAGAAAGTTTCATATTGTCGCAGACTCATGCCTAAAAGAAACCGTTATTCACTAACTTTAGTGGTCTAAAACTAAAGATATTGAACTCTGGGATTTCTAGCATTTCGAGGAGAAATTAAGATTGCCTCCTTATGACTTGTAGGTGGAAGGAGAGCTGACTGCAGCTCTAACCCAGAGATGTGGGAGAATTTCACCTAGATAGTTCTCAGATTTCACCTCCCGTTTTGCCATAACAGCTAAAGACACCAGCAGCGCCTTTTAAATTTCTTACTTAATGTTCCTTATCACGTATACACTCTCAGATTGCTTTTAATTTTGTCCTGAAATAGCACAAGAGTTTTCAAACAAGTGCTTTCTCAAGGTACAGGAGAGACTGTAAAAAACTATTTCTCTCAGCTTTTAGTGCTTATCCTAGTCTGATTGCAGTGCCTGCTTTGTCTGTGAAAAATATTTAGTCTGCACTAACTTATCAAATATAGTGCAAATTCGAAAAGGTGCTGTGAGCCAAGTGGACAACAAAACCAAAATTACCTGATGATGTAGGTGTTTAGGGTTTAGTTTGGGTATTCTCCAGTTTTCAGTGAAGTCTTAAGGTTATCTTTCTCAGGGTTACAAGGATGTAGTCACACTAATTTGAAATGTGCATAAAAGACATGCTTTTCTTATAAAATGTAAGAGAAAGGGGTAGTAGTGTCACATTCTTCTGTCAAGATCCTGGTACTGAACATACCAAATTATTAATAGTCTGTTGAGATGTAACCAACACTCCAGTAGGACAATGGTCTGGGGAATGTGGATGCAGGAAAGGCAGAAGACATTAAATGATTCTGTAGGCAAATGGTCAGATCATTGTATCACTGTTCCTGAACCTGCTCCCAAAATATGGCATAGTCACTGGCTAATAAACTAGTGCTAATAGAAGTAACAACATAGAGTTGAACACCTCTGAAAATCTGTCACCGAGAACTAAAGCACTCAAAAAACCGGATATGAGGTGGGCAAGGGGTTGGGGGATTGTATTCTTGGACCGAGCTGCCTTCCTTAATTAGCTGTCCAGTGTTGGGTATGTATCTGGCTCCTTTTCTCTTTCAACGTCTTGTAGGTGCTCATGAAATATCGCTGCTGGATTTAAGGTAATCGCAGGGAAGAGCATTTATTAAAGGATATATTGTGTGAAAGGTATTTTTTGTGGGAATGCATATTAGCCAAAATGCATGTGTTTAGAAGACTCAGATTTTACTGCCAGTGTTCTACTTATTCTTTCCACAGTCACTATATGAAGGTGTTCTCACTGAGTCATTACCAAATTTCATTTATTTCTTGGCATACTCTCAGACAATCCTCTTCCTCTTTCCTACCACATCAGCCACCTTTGACTGCAGCCAGCCAGGTGGTTCACTAATGGACTTAATAACTTATAAATTCAGCATGCATTACAGTTTCTGCAGAACACTCTCTCACTACCAACAGAATTTTCCCAGCTAGAGTAATAAATGGGGTTACCTTAGGATTTAAACAAATGTGGAGTGTGTTCTTCATGCAACCAATTTAATCAAACACATCACTGAGTTCTTTTAGTATATTATTTTCATTTAGCTCACATGAGACCTCCATTATATGTTTGATCAGTTTTAATTCTTCAGAAACTTTAATCCCTGGCACAGGCTAAGCCTCCACATTCAGAATGAGAAAATAGAATAATTTCTGTGTCCCTTTATACAGAGTAGGCTGGACCTTTAACACATGAATGTTTTGTGCTTTCATTTACATCCATAGCATTTTTTTAAACTTTCTTGTACTTGCAACAAAAACCCAAATTTGGATATGGCCATTATTTAGTTATCTAAGGCAAATATCTATAGAAACTTGCAGCTGTAATTATCTGAAATTGTGACAGTTTTTCTGCATATTGAATACTTCAGTTACATCTATTATTCAAATACTGAAGTACATTTCTGGCAGTACAAAGGATTCCACAGTGCTCTTAACTGACAGGTTCACCATTTTCTTTCAAAATATTTGACAGCGTTTTCAACTGAAGATCTAAATTCCTACTGAAATTTGTTTGTGGAAGAGTAACACAGCTTATTATGCTTGAAACTCGGTATAAATTGTGAAACTAAACCAACAGAAAGGAGACAAATTTGAGTTAGTATGTGTTGGTTTTTGAAAGAGTGATACTTCTGTGTAGTCAGTTAATCAAGAAGTCAGAGAATCACACAGACCACACAGGGGCTGATTTATTTGAAACCTAGTAATAACAGAGGTCAGATGTTAAAAACAAAAATAAGTTGGGGAAATGTGTTTGTGTTTCAGGATAGATCCAAGGTCATTAGATTGTTCCTACTGAATGACAAACACTTAGTTCGTAGATAGTGTGAATCTTCTGAAAACTGAGAATTGTATATGCCTTTACAACTATTGACACAGTGTTTAGATGATTGATTATTTGAATTTGTTTTTAAATTTAATACATATCTGTAAATATTCTTGGAGGCTTGAATTTGTTGTTCTGTCTATTTTTGTGTTGTGAAAAACATATTGCGTCAAATCTCTGTATTGTCTGTCACTAGTCACATAGTCACTTTACATCAGTTTGCATCTAATATTCTGAAGGTCAAAGAATTTCACTGCAGCCTGACTGCTCAAACTACCATATCGTGCCTAGATATACCTTTGTTGACACTTCTTAATATATCATTGTGTAAGACAAACTGTATATGTATCATATGAATTATTTATCAAGTGAGGAAATATGGTAAAATTTAGAGGAAACTTGTTCTTTATAAATCTGATATAATTGTTCTTCATGAATTACATAAACCTTGAAATCAAAAACCCTAATGGTAGCATGTTACATGTCAGCGTAACTAACTTATACTTTAAAAAAGTCATAAACTCTGAAGTATGGGCTAGATAAGTAGACAGAGAGGTAGACTGGCAACAGGCTGAACTAGCAAGTTTAAAGAGTTTTGATCAGTGATGTGAAGTCCAGCTGGAGGCAATTCACTAGTGGAGTATTCCCGGGGGTGATACTGGGGCCAATATTGTTTAACACCTTACTTGATGGTCTGGATGATGGGTAAAAGTGCTCCATCACCAAGTTTGTAAACGATACAAAACTAAGAGGAGTGGTTGATATACTAGCAGGGCGTTCCACCATTCAGAGAAATCTTGGCAGGCTGGAAAAGTAGTACAGCAGAAATGTCGTGAAGGTCAAGAGAGGGAAATGCTAAGTCCTGCACCTGGGGAAGAATAACTCCAGGCACCAGTACATGCTGACGTCTGACTGGATGGAAAGCTGCTTTGCAGAATAAGGTTTGCTGGTTCCCGTGAACAAAAGGTTGATCATGAACAAGCAATGTGTCCCTGTGGTGGAGAAAACCAACAGCCTCCTGGGACGCATTAGGTCAAAGGAGGTGATCAGGTCAAAGGAGGCGATCTTTCCCCTCTTCTATGCCCTGGTGCCCTGGTTTGGGACAGAGTTGGTTCTCTTCACAGTGGCTACTATGAAGCTGTGTTTTGGATTTGCAGAGAGTATTGGTAACGCTGGTGGTTTTAGTTCCTAACAAGTGTTTGTACCAAGTCAAGAAATTTTTCAGTTCCTGGTGTTGCACTTTTGTTCCCAACTTATTTGCTAAAAGAAGGTGGAAGGGGACATAGGATGGCTGGCCCAGACTGGCCATGGGAGTATTTCACTCCATAAAATGTCATGATCAGTATATGGGTTGGGGGTTGGGCCAGGGGCGGACTTTCACTCTGTCTCTGGCTGTTGCTTGGTCAGTGGATGGTGAACAGTCGTATCACTTGCTTTCTTTTCCTTTATTTTCATTACAAATTATTAATATTGTTGGTATTATTGGTATCGATGTTTTATTTAATTTACTTTCAATTACTAAATTGTTCTTATCTCAACCCATTAGTTTGTCTTTTCCTCCAGTTCTCCTCTTCCACTGGAGGAGGGGAGGGGGAGATGAGTGAGTGGCTGTGTAATACTTCGTTGCTGGCTGGGATTAAACCACAACACCTCACGAGACATATCTGGAGTGGGTTTTTTTATCTTTTTTTCAGTGACTGTTCCATCTCCTTAATTTACCTGACAGTTTTCAGATTTGTTGAATCTTCACAAAAAAATATATCCAAAAGATCTATTTGCCAGTGTGTGGAGGAGTGAACACAAAGGAGATGTAAAAATGCTGCAGGAAATGTGAACAAAAGGATTGGGAAGGAAGAGAGAGAAGGGGAACAAGGAATGCAGATTAATCTACAGGCTAGGTGCAGGCAACAGGAGAACTGCAGTGTCAGTATTAATACCACCTGCCTTTTATTAGAATGCATATGCCATCATTTCTTTACCTCCTTCTTGTTATTTAGCACTCTCCTGGAATTTAATCTACTAAATATTTGTGGGGAAAAAGGCAAACTTCTGCTGTGATGTTACATCTGAAGTCACATATTTAAAGAGGTAACTTGCTTCTGTGTGGGATCTTTTTCATTGCCTATTTGGATGACCAATGATTCAGGATGTAAAACTAAGATCCATCTATTATACTGAAAAATATGATACAGATGAAAACTACAAGAGACAGAGTTTATTACACACAATTGTCTGTCAAAGGGCAACTGTCTCATATTAAATGAAACGGTTGTCTGGTTATAGAGTCTTTGGGCAAAGAGAGTAGAAGGGAATGTGTATATCACCATTCTTTGTAGCTCAACTAAATTCAGCTGTTAGAGACACCCTGTAAAAACTGAATAACAGTACTTAAGCCAAATGTTGTGAAAATGATGGCATTTTCACATTTCAGGTCTATAGCCATTATACAAGGATGATTTTAGAAGCATTTCTAAACTTTCAAATACAAAAAAAATCTCACTCTGTGGCTACATGAAATCCAGACCATTTGCAGCATCTATCAGAAATGCATAAACAGTCATGCATAAACAGGGAAAGCCACAATGACACATCTGTTATGGTTCTATGCTACTATGTCCTGATGCAGTTGCCAGTTCATTTTATCCTAAATTTTAGTCTTTCCTTGTTAAATGATGCAGGAGAACCTATCATGTAGCAACAGCTCCAATGGGTTTGTGAGGTAAATCCACAGAGCAAATTTCCTGCATGTTCCCCAGTGTATCTTTGGTTTCTTTCAGTAATTACTTTGCCTGTCAGTCACCACACAATTAAATAGCTACCTGGCTGTAGCAGCTTGAACCTTTGAATCTGACAGGAGGTGACTGGGGAAGTTAGTTTGGAAAAGAGTTTAAAAGAAACCACTCCAAATGCTACATCTGTCATCAGTTGTCCTCTGCAGTTCTCACTAGAAAGACAGCAGGAGATCAGGTATTATGAGACTATCAGAAAGTTATGCAGGTTATTTTTAATTATATTTAATTTTAAGAATCATAAATGCAAATCACACTGTCTGGGGAGAAAAAGATATTGTAATTTAATAAAACTTGTAAGTAGGAAGATAAACATAGCATAAAAAAATAACGTCAAAAAATCTTTACATGTCAGAAGACAAACAATTCCTAAAAAGTTTAAATAATAGTTTATATGCATTTTTCAAGTAACCAAAGTCTCAAGAAAATAAGGCTCTTTCTTACAAATAATTTAGAGGAGAAAGGAAAAGGGAAGTTTCCTGGGAAATCTGTTTGGAAAACCATGCTCATGGACCTAGGGTTATTCCCAGGAAAACTGGAGGAAGAGGAGCTTTCTTTCTGAATGACTGTACTTTCAATAAGTGATTCTGGTTTGGTCCTAGAGTCTCATAACTAAAAGATGCCTCAGGTAACGACTAAGAAACAACTGAGACTAGAAAATATCTGATGTCAATCTCATTGAGCTCTGAATTTGCATTTTCTTGTTTTTCTGTCTCTATTTTATAACTGGCTTCTAATTTTATCTCAAAGTATTTGCTCCTTTGTCTTACTAGAGTATGCTTATTCTCCTGGTGTATAAAATAAGATAAGCTCGGGTGTATTTAACAAAGCTGTACCACTGCAGACACAGATTAGCCTGAAACTTTCACATGGATTGTCTTTTTCAAAGAGGCGCATGCGTTTTCTCAGTTACATGCATTCTTGCTTCCTCTCTCTTCTGCTTTCCATTCTGTCCAGTAACAAACCTGCGAATAAAAGTATGAGTTGTCAATCTGAGCAGCCTCAGTTCATGTACACTTCAACACAGACAACAAACTGAAGCTGATATATACAATAATGAGCTAATGTTCTACTATTGCCACATCCTAGAAGGGCTCAATAACTTTTTCCACAGTAACGTGTCAAATAGGAACTGTCCACAGCTACGGTAAGATCCAAAATATATCCTCCTGGGTCTATTGCTTTATTTGGTCTGGTATCGTGATGACATGACTAGAACTCACTTGTGGCTCAGTTTTCATTTTGTTGTGCGTTCTGGTATATAGTTCTCACTTATCTCATATGGACAGGCTCAATTGTAACACCTTAAATTAGTCTCCAGTAACAGACATATACATGACACCCTCATTACCTACAAACCAGAATCCAGTTCTTCTAAGCCCTATCCCTGTTTTTAGGGACAAAAATATAACTTTCCACTAGCAGGCACCAGTTCCTGCTCATATGCATTTGCAAATGAATGATCCTGTTATCCAGATCCATTAATGCAGCTGCTGCTGTAGTATGAATTCAGCAATCACTAGGATTTTTTTATTGTTATATTTAGGTTGAAGTTACTAAGGATTAGAGTTCCAACAGAAAAGCTTGACATTGATTTGTGAGATATTGAGATAATATTGGAAAGCCTCGAATTTTTATTATTCCTCCTATAAAGCAATGTCTGCTAAAAAGAAACCCTTAACTATAGATTTCGCTACCACCCACACAAAAGTAAACATTTTAAAAACCACAATTACTAAGAAACATGAAGAAGAGGCATAACATACATCACAGACCCAGCTCCATGGGAAATGTGTAAATAAAGATCTTTGTGCAGAAATCTCAGAACTACAATGATTGGGAATGTTTAACAGATTCCTGTTTAAAATACCATTACATGTTCCACAATGCTCATCATTATCTTCTAAGGATTGTAAATCCCATGGAATTCATTGAACTTCTACCTATTTTTAACTTTGGAAACATTGCTCTAAATGCATTTGTCAGTCCTAAACATCTCCATCAAAAAAGTTATTTGGTATAGCTTCTATCATATGCTAGAATATACATTTTTGTTCTTATCTTACTAGAACATCTACAATAGCTGATATGCCAGTAAAATCAATGTAGTTTTATTTTATCTGCAGTTAATATCACACAGTGAAGCAGGATGAGAGAATATTGAAAGGTTAACCTCTTAGTCCATAGGTCTGCTTTTTATGCCCTCAGGTCTGCTTTTTATGTGGCTGTAGAGGATCCCAATGATGTAGAATCTGCATTAAAATTGTTAGTTTCCTGGTACTCTAGCTATCACATTCAAAGAGCAGGGATTTTTTTTCTTACTTTTTCTGTTTCCATTTGATTACATAGATCTTACATGAAAAACATAAGTGGATTCTCCTTTCTTTTAAAGATCTGCTTGCCATGTCTGTCTAACCTCAGTACTGAACAGCTGGCATGGTTGTCTTTCAGAAAAGGGACATCTGAAAAGTCAAACAGGAAATTTCACACTATTTTAGTAGGTTTTAAAGTTTACACAGAAAAGCAAAATCTAAGAGCAGTAATAATGTAGATTTAAAAAGCCCCAACCACCCTAATGACTTGTGTGCAAAATTCAGTGGGCTATCCATCAGTGTTATGATTCTCATACATTTAACACTGCTTATTCTTATATGTTCAAAATGCTACTTGTGGCAGTGGCTGTAGTACTTGCAGTTAAGATTGCTCAATGCTTTGAGAGTGTATCATCACCTACATTATACAGCTGAAGGTAGAAGCCTAGGCCACTAATTGACACAGGCATTCCGCTTTATGTTCTGACTGCACACAACATCCAGGCTACTAGATTAGGTGCCTAAATATTATATGGTATGAATACTCCCTTCTTACCTTAACCTGCTTTAAACTTGTGTTCTTAGTAGAGCTTCGTCATAGTTTAATCATAGGACTTACGATTTTGATCCTAAGCTTCCTTTTGTCTCAGGCTGAGAGGCTATGAAATGTTGGGTGACTTAAAATACACACAGATTTCACTCAGGCAAGAGAATGACTGAAAGAGGAGCAGCAATTTAATTAATTGTATTTCATGATAATTTGATGAAATACTGAAAGATCTAGTGGATCCCAAATATCCAGTTTAAACAAGCTTAGTACTCACACAGACATTTTTATTAAAGTGAGACAAAAATTGGTCATAGTCCTGAATTTCTGTGATTTTGTTCCACCCTTATTCTTCTTCCAAAATTTGAGTTGAAGCCCAGAGATACTAACTGGAAAACTGCTGTTTCATGCAATGGCACTTCCATGCTGGTACATTTACTGGTATATTTTGCTTGATTGTGACTGAAGTTGACTGTGCTTTGCTTCACCCCAAAAGCATTTTACTAGTGTCAGTTCAGTAAAACAAAACTGGTTTAATGGTCCTTCTATGCATTCAAGCATTTCAACAGTATTCAGGTTTGCTGTATCAGAAGGCTTCACAGGAACGAGAGCACCTCTATTTCTTGACTGTCTTTGGGCTCAGATGGAGAGAAAACCATTGAACCTCTCTGCCAGCAGCAAATCTGTGTTTCTTTAAGACTTTTAAATAATCTCTTCAGAGTTTCTTAAACACTATTGATTTGTTTACCTTAATGACAATTTCACTTGACTAACAAACTAAAAGACAAGCATGAGTTTCTAAGGAAAATAAGGTGAGAATCATACCAGCAAAATACCCCCACAATGTGATGTCTCTTAATTATAGAAAATTCTGCCAAGTACAAGAAGCACCTAAACCTGGCATCAGGTTTATTCTCTTCAAACAACTTGTTATATTGAATGCTAATCGAATTACAGCTATCAAGACATTTTGATACAATACAACTTGGAGACAATTTAAAAGCACAGATAATGATCATGTAGAAAATATGAAACTTAAAACAGCTATCACAATATTTTATATGTATTTATTCCATGAAAAAGAAAATAACAAAACAATAAGAAAATAAGTGATTACGAAGTGGCTACTGTGATTTACATAGAAGCAAGGATCTGTTTCTGAACAGTGCAGTAGTACCTTTAACAGGCAGGTACCAGAAAAAATTACTCAAAATTCTCTCCAGCAAGAATTGCTTTCTTTTCACACAGTTCAAAACTGGAGCCTAACTGCATACTTCATGGTTATTCTTACAGCTGTTAAGTTCATTGATAACTTTCTGTTGCAACTGTGGTGCACTAATAACTCCCATCATGGGGTATGTTCTTTGGCCATAATAAATTTACCGTATAAATTAACATAGGCATCTTCACTCCGACACTCGTTCACAGGTTTCTGGGCATACCAAACTTTATGCATGTTTGCCCACTATTTTTTTAATGTTAGTTTGTGACCAGTTGCTTTGCTGAATATGGTCCTTTGGTAGACTAAAATGATTCTTTTTTTAGTCTTTTGGTTTTTTTTCACTATTTCCAAGTCAAAGCATACTGCAGAAAATTATACTTCCCTCAGAGAAAAGCAATTCACTCTTATCGAAGTAATTTAGTAGAAAAATCTGACTGATCAAAACTAAAGTCAGAACTTGTTCTACTCTATGTGAAGTTTTGCATTTAAATGTGGAGTTTTATATTTGTAAGGAACATGTGGTATGTATGGAGCACTCATTTCATATCTTTATAAAACTATATACAGCATATGGATAAGGTACTTTACTGGCAGAATTAAGCAACACTTTTTCATTGGAACTTAAGCTCCATTATATACTTAGCACTGAAACTGTGCTAGTCTTAGCCTGCTAAAATAGACATGACTTGGCATAGATATAGATGACATTAGGCAAGATGGAAGAAGGTTTCAAAAGTCTCATGAAGTTGCTTATTTTTCATTTGCATGCATTACAAAAGAATCTGGTGCAGTCACTGAAGGCAATGGTAATTCTTTCATTGACTTTAATGGGGTGGAATTTCAGTGCCATGTTTATGTCGCTTGAAAGTAAGTTTCAGATAGGAAGATGTGTCACTGTGGAGGAGATGGAAAAATGCATAATTTGAAAGGAATTTTAAAGATAAGAAGGAACTTTGAATAATTCAGGAAGGATTAAGATATTATACCAGTAAAAATAAGAAGCTTGGAAAAAAGTATGATGAAGATTGTCCATAGAAAGTGGAATTAAGAACTTCAAACAGGTAAAGATATGATGCTTAGTGACACATATAAGCAGTGCAAAACTGAAATGTTAAGGCTATATTATCCAAACTATTTCCGATCTTGTTGTTATTCTTATCATGCAGTTATAACAGTACTGAAGAGAACTTCTAGGGGAAGTGACCTACCACATGGTTCAAGACAACATTTTCAAATTTTGTATATCTCAATGACTACAATGAACTAAAAAACTGCTATGCAAAAAACCAATCTAAAGAAAATTTGTATCAGCTTTGCAATTCCAATCTATAGTTCAATTAAACACAAGAAATTATAAGAAAATGGTAAAAGAATGGTAGAAATACAAAGTAGAAAACTCAGGAATTAGGAAAATCTAGAACAGAGTGAGCTGTTATGTTTGATAACCTTGATAATTTGCCCTTATAAGTTTTATAACATATTATACTACATAATTATATGATCATAATTATCACTGGATTCTTACCTCATTTAGGACAGCAGCTATATTATGTTCTGGGAAAGGGTCAGGCAGTTTCAACCTGAATGTTTCAGGCACAGTATAGTTATATGCAACAAAGGACAAGTTGTTCTAAGAAGAAAAATGAAATAACCTCAGCTACAATTTTCTTTTCCTGTTATGTCTGCCTTCTATATACATTGAGTAGCTGCAGAGTTATAGAGCAGGATGATTGACAACAAACCAGTAGAATCATAGAATCATAGAATCATAGAATGGTTTGGGTTGGAAGGGACCTTAAAGACCATCTAGTTCCAAGCCCCCTGCCATGGGCAGGGACACCCTCCACTAGACCAGGTTGCTTAAAGCCTCATCCAGCCTGGCCCTGAAAACTTCAAGGGATGGGGCACCCACAACTTCTCTGAGCAATCTGTTCCTGTTGATCCCACCATTCATGCTGCCTACAAAGATGTTGAACAATATCAGTCCCAATACTGAGCCCTGCAGAATGCCACTTGTCACTAGTCTCCACTTGGACATTGGGCTGTGGAACATTCAGAGCGGGTGAGACCATTTTTCTTTCTGTCTTACCTGGTTCCTGAACCTTTGAATGCCTAGACGGTGTTGGGACAACTGCTGAGTAACAGTATGGCAGAGGGAAGTGAACAGAAGACGTCTTTCAGTTGCCACTGTCTCTATTATGGATTCAAGAGAAGAATAGGAGCTCCATGAGCTAACTAGCATCCACAGCAGAGAAGTAAAGTGAAAAAAAATGTGAGGATATGGACATACAGGAGCTGATGAGGACTTAAAAACAGGATCCAAATTAATGTATTTGACTGTGAGAGGGAAATACGAGAGCCACTGAAGAGCAGGTCAGTTCCCACCAGTGACCTCTGGGATGGAACATAATTTTAACACACAGAAAATAGCACAAAGGAAGTAGAATGTGCATGACAGACAGGCAGGCTAGAGCAGTAGGGATTCATAATAACACCATACTTGCATATAAGTAAAACCACCAAACCATTCTTCAAATGGGAAAAGTTAATTCTGAGGTGGACGCTAGTAGATACTGACAGTCATCCAGATATGAAGAAAATATGGCAAAGATCCTTTCAATCCAAGAGGATGATAGAACCCATAACCATCACAACCTGCACTCCAGACAGCTTCCTTACCAAAACGTAGATGCTTGTCACTCAGCTCTCTAAAACCTTCAGAAGATATGAAGAATTGTATCTGCAGAAGCATTCATTGCCACATCTAGCTTTTCCATGTATGTAACAACCTCCGCCTTAGATCTGTTTAAAGGTAGCAGAGGTTTTCCATCTGTCAAATCCTTCATCTCAGCTGATGACAGCAGCCAGTTTGGGCTCAGCCTGCACAAGACATAGCCACTGTATAGGCTACAGAAAGCCTGTGGGCCTGGCAAGTGTTCCCCAGTTAATGTGGTTGGAAGGCCATGGGATGCAGGCCAGAAAGGAGACTGTCCATCCTACTTTGAAGATCCACATGTGAAAGTTCACATGTAAACAAAGAAATAAATGGTAATAGGAATGGCGACTTGTGGTGAAGAGCACAACAAAACTGTTCTACATTACCTGTCCAACACTAAAGAGTCTTGAATGGAAATTTTAGCATCAAGACCTATGAGAAAAAGGCAATAGTTTCTTTTATAAAACTCATTATGCATAATTATCACTATTGTTTTCCTATTGTGCATATAGTACAATCAAACAAAATATTAACTACAGGTTTTTTTGTTCCTCAACTTACATTCTTCCTCCATGATTCTTGTGAATACCTAGTTGCTAGTAGATGTACATGCAAGTGTATATTTGTTGGAAAACAGTGTTCATGTTTAGCCCAATGTTATCACAGTTCTTAGAACGCTGCTAGTTTTTTAAAGTCCAAGGTATTACAATCAAATTAGTAAAATGAGAATTTCAGTTTTCCTGTACACTAAAAGTAAATTCTTAAGATAAAGACCAGGCAGACATAAGCTCAGAAATAATGAAAGAGAACACACAAATTATTTTTACATTTTCATCATTTAAGCCATTCTTTTAATTCCTGAACAAAGTGCAGGCCATAATGGGAAATCCAGCAATTTTACAACAGATCTTTCGAAAATTGCTCAACAATTGACTTCAAAGTTATGAAATCTATAGTGTGCCTATATATACTGGAAAGACACCAATGATGGGAGCACTGAAAGGATATATTTCTTGCAACCCCTTGTGTTGCTGTGGCTACACAATTTGTCAAAACAGGTGAATGCTATTTAAAAGCTTCCTTGAGCTTCTTCACTATTCTTATTTCCCCACATGTATTTCCTATTTGTCTTTGAGAGATAACACATCAGACAAATTGGAAGTAAAAGGTGCAAGGAGGGACCAAGTTAATAATGCTGAAGACCTCTTTCACTATGCTATAAAATACACCATTAGTCTGGAAAAACATCCTTCTTCCAAATGAAAGATAGAATGCTATGCAGTGTAGTCCATAAGCCCAAAGTAAACCTGCCTCAGACCCTTATTAGGCAGTGAAAATGTATTAGGAATATATAAAAGAAGATTACTTTCAAGGAAGTTCAGCTTTAGCCAGAAGGGCAGCTAAGGGGGCTTATGTTAATGGAAACTAGGTATTTTCTCACAGGACAGCAGTGGAGAAAAATAGTTTTCTCCAAAGACAGTCTGAGTTTAGGCTGAATAAAATGAGAGTGAACAAAATATAACAAAAATTATCTCTTGATTTATAACAAGGGCTACAATTCTTAGGATACACTGTAATTTTATCAGGCTCTGGAGCTCTAGTAAGTAGTGAGAAAAGTGGTGTAGTAAAATCATGAGTGTCATTTTATTTGAACATAAAAAGATACAAAATCAGCCTAATACAAGAGACATTGGGATGTGGAATATACTGCTGGAACTCTGCTAAAAAGAGTAAATTCAGGTGTTTGAATTATTTCTTAGGTTCCTCACACTCAAATAACACAAGTTGTTTATTGAGCTTTGCATTGGAGGAGGAAAGGTGTTGGGTTTATGTTTGGCTTTTCTGTTTTTTACTTTCCAAATATATTTTAATTGGAAAAGAATAAGTTTCATTTTCCCCAATCTGAGCCTCTTTTGCCTACAACAATAATTGGTAAGCAATCTCCCTGCCTTTATCTCAACCCATGAGTTTTCCAGTTCTTACTCTTCCCATTTTCTCTGCAACTCCTACTGCTGGGAAGGGGGTGGTAGTGGGTCAGAAGATGGGTGGGCTTTTGGCATTTGGCCAAGGCTAATCTGGAACAGGCTTTCATAAACTCACCCCCTTAACCCTGTCTTTACATTTTCTGTTGTCTGCCTTCGAAGTCATGGCACTCTCTTGGGTGAAGAAAATTCCTCTCAGCAAATTTGGTCTATTTCATCTTCACTTTACAGTAAGACAAATTATCTTCCATAACTATAACTGCCTGTTCCTGTTCTTGATTACAGAGGTCAGTGATTAGATTAGCTGAAGATGAGTGCTGTAGGCATGAAAAGTTAGGCATGATTAATGTCTACCAGCTATCCTGACATCTTAGGTGTGCCTGAGTGGCAGTACATTTGATCTGAAGGGAACTTTGAAGTAGACTATCCAAACAGAGGGGTTTGAGCTGTTGTATAAGAGAAGCTACTAGGGAAATCTTCCAGTTAATGAGCTTAGTGGAATACTCAGAGATATTCTTTGAAGTTTTATGACTGACATAACATGTTTTAGATTAGCAAAATTCTAGTCTTGTTTCCAGTTATGTAGATTAAGAACATGTATTCAATTTTATTTTTTTTTCATTGCATTACAGATCATAGAATCATAGAATTGTTTGGGTTGTAAGGGACCTTAAAGATCATGCAGTTCCAATACCTTCCACTAGACCAGGTTGCTCAAAGCCTCATCCAGCCTGGCCCTGAACACTTCCAGGGATGGGGCAGCCACAGCATCTCTGGACAAACTGTTCCAGTGTTTCACCACCCTCTCCATGAAGAATTTTTTCCTGATAGCTAATCTAAATCTACTCACTTTCACTTTCAACCCATTACCCCTTGTCCTGTCACTACAGGTCCTTGTAAAAAGAACACCCCCCAGCTTTTTTGTAGACCTCCTTCAAGTATTGAAAAGCTGCAATAAGGTCTCCCCAGAGCCTTCTCTTCTCCAGGCTGAACAAGCCCAGCTCTCTCAGCCTGTCCCCACAGCAGAGGGGCTCCAGCCCTCTGAGCATCTTCATGGCCTCCTCTGGACTCGCTCCAACTAGTCAATATCCTTCTGATGTTGAGGGCCCCAGAGCTGGATGCAGTACTCGAGGTGGGGTCTCACGAGAGCAGAGTAGAAGGGGAGAATCCCCTCCCTCTACCCTCTGGCCACGCTTTTCCTGATACAGCCCAGGATATGATTGGCTTTCTGGGCTGCTAGTTCACACTGCCGGCTCATGTTCAGCTTTTCATACACCAGTACCCCCAAGTCCTTCTCGTCAAGGCTGCTCTCAGTCCATTCTCTGCCCAGCCTGTACTTGTATTTGGGATTGTCCCGACCCAGGTGCGGGACCTTACAACGTATAAGATAGGAGGTGACTTTATACAATGACAAATTTCTCTTCTCTAAATCCATGCTGTCTTGAATAACATACAGATACAGAAATTGTAAGAGATTATATTAAAGATATATTGCTAAAAGGACTTCAGTTTGAAGATCCACAAGTAGGTTACGCTGACAAAAATATCCTGTATTCCAATACTTGCATTTAAAAAGGAGCATAAAATAATTTATTTTAGGATTCTCCATTGGTTGTTCATTTATTATAAAATAGAGTTGGAACACATGATGTGGTAATTGGTAAATCTATATACTGCCTCATTATAAAGCAAGGCAAAAAAATAAAGCTATCTTTTTAAAAATATGTCTTCATTCAAATGTATATGATCTTACTGTGATGTCTATAACACGTATTTTTGCTCTTCGGTGTAATGAATAATCCATTTATTTTGCTGTTCAGTTTAATAAATCACTTCATACAACTTCTTCAGACTGATGATCTGTTGTTTATGATAGACTGAACTGTTTAACGGAACTAGCTTAGTCATAAATACTGTCAGGTGTATAGTTAGGGAACTGTCACCTTCCTCACATCACTGATAATTGTAGTATTCATTCTCCTCACTGGCAAAGAATCGAGCTGCAGATAGTTCCCTTAAATTTTAAACTGTGGAGGCCAAGGATAGATACATAATATTCACATACAGAATATGCTTCAAAATTTTAAGAAAGAGTATCCTAGGCTATAAACTACATGGATGTCATGTATATATACAAATGTAAATCTAAACCAAACCTGAATATCTGCTAACTGAAACCTTCCTAAAACAACAAGATTTTTTTTTAGTGAAAAATAGACACGTGAAAGATGTTGAGCTTATCTTTCATGTTAATCACTGATAAGCAAAATTAATACTTTTTGTATTACTTTCCTTTAAATGTTATTTTTGCTACAGTTCTAACCCAGATGTGTGTGTCTTACCATAACTTAAATAAACAGAATCTTTAATTTAGCATTGCACTGTAACAATAATCGGAACTGAAAGTAAAAATGTACTTGGGGGGGGATGGGACGTTTAAGCACATTCCTCCAGAGCATGATAATATTTAAACTGAAGATAACCTAATTATATATTTACCTGACAACTTCCAAAAAATTTTCAGTAACGTTTCCTTTAGCAAAAGACTAATTTCTAATATAACTTATTCTGAATCAAACAGCTGGGGAAGGAGAGTCATTTTTTTATTGCAAGTCATTTCAGGTAAGAAAAACAATGAAACCCAGGTGATGGAAGAGTTTGTGGATATTTTGCAGATCACATGCTGGAGTTGCATCATACAACCTGTAACAAGGCCCGTAGAAATCCTTTACCTGCTTACATGGGAGTGGAAGATGGACACAGCTACCGGAATCAGCATCACTTGGTTGCTCTGGAACCTGAATGCACCCCTGCATAGTATTGATAATTTTATACAAGGAAGGTCATCATGGTTCCTGTTTAAAGTTTTGATGCAAATGGCCTTTTCTCACAAAATATTTTGGCCATGTTAAATCCATATTTTGTAATTAAAATTCCCTGGGGAATTTTTTTAAACAGTTTTACGAGATATTCTTTATAACCACCCTTTTTCTTGAAACAGTGTGAGGAACAAGGCAGGACTGGGGTAAAATTATTAGGGATTTTTATTACTCAGGTTTGACTAACTTAAGACCCTAATATAAACTTCCTCCTTTTGTCCAGCCCCCAGTCCTCCTTAAAAATCTACGGTTCACATAATTAAACATTGTCCTAAAACTATGTAGGACACAAGCTACTTCCTACAAGCAACGTGTCCCGTAAAATTCTGCACAGCTAGTCTGGCAGGATAATACATGTACAGTCCAGATGCACATAGGTACCTTTTGCCACAAAGCACGTTTAGAGAAGGGATCATTGGATAATTTAACAGCTCTTGTCGATCAAATCTCAGTGAAATATGTGAGGAATGTGACTCTTTACAGCGGAAAATAATTTGGCTATGTAAGAATAATTTTCACTGAAAGCAGTAGACATTATGTTATCAGGGCAAAATCCAAGTTTCTGTGGAAAAATCTGGAGGAAATAGAGGTTCTTAAGTGTAACTATTAATGAATAATTTGTCAAGAATGGAAAATATGGTATTTTACTAGCATCAGTCTGGAAACCGTTGAATCTCTTTTCTTAAAACTTTCTACTTTGACACAGATATCCAGCACAGGAAATTTCAACCTGAAGAGCTAAGGATTAGCAAAGTAAAGTACAAACTAAAGCAGGTTGCCAGGAAAGGAAGAACTAAACAACCAAAATAGTACCATTGCATAAACAGATAATAACACGTCATAGTTCGGTTCTGCAGATGAAAGTGAGGAGTTGTGCTTGTGCAGGTCTCTGCTGTGCCTACTTAAGAGGAGAGAATTTTTCATTCCAGCATACGCATTATTCTTTTTAACTTGTTAGAGAGCTCTCTTAGATTGGGTTGGTTTGTATAATTATCCTCTCTGCACTGTTGAATTTCCCTGAAATATGGAACAATTGGTTTACGTGAATTCTGCATTAAATTCAGTCACCAAAATATATAGTAATGTCATACAGTGTAGAAATAGGGCAGATACTGGGGTGACAAGTGGCAAGCTGGAGGCTATGAACCCACCAAAACAATAGAAATTAAGCATTCTGAGATTATTTTTCTCCATATACATTGCATATGTTGAGGAAGCATTCATAAGGGTCAGATCAAAACAGTTTCTGCCTGGCAGGGTATTGTGTCATAGAAAATTGTTGTTCAGACCATTGGGAACCTTGGCTAGGAAGTGTGCTGAAGACACTTGTTAAGAGAAATAAGAGTCTATGACTGCACAAATAAAGAACTCTCAGAGGAAAAAAAACCCAAACCAAACGAAAAAGAAACCCAACCACCAACAACAAAAGCCCCACCAAACAAACAAACAAAAACCCCATAGAGTGTCATTCAGTAAAGCCCTGAGGGAACATTTGTATTTGTAATAAAAGAGTGCACATGTGCATGAACACCAAAACCTGATCATGTCCAAAAGAACAATGGAGCTGGTGAAGGGTCTAGAGCACAAGTCCTGTGAGAAGCGGCTGAGGAAACTGGGGTTGTTTAGCCTGGAGAAGAGGAGGCCCAGGGGAGACCTCATTGCTCTCTGAAATTACCAGGAAAGAGTTGCAGAGAGGTGGAAGTTGGTCTCTTCTTCCCAGTGACAAGTGACAGGGTAAGAGGAAATGGCTTCAAGATGCACCAAGGGAGGTTTAGATTGGATATTAGGAAAAATTACTTCACTGAAAAAGTTTTCAGGCATTGGAATGGGCTGCCCAGGGAAGCGGTTAAATCATCTTCACTGAAGGTATTTGAGACGCATAGTACTTGGAGATGTGGTTTAATGGAGGACTTTGCAGTGTTAGGTTAACAGTTGGACACGATGATCTTAAAGGTCTTTTCTAACCTAAATTATTCTATGTAGAGTGTTAAATTATAAGAAAAGTCTCTGCTTTTAGCAGAAAGAGAGAGAGGTTTTAGCACCAGCTACCTAACACACTCCCAAGGTATTTCCCTCCTGCACTTCAGGAGCTAGCACAGGCTGCAGATGTCCTTCTGGGCCAGTGAGGGTGCAGAAGGCTTTTTTTGGAGTCCAGGACAGTCTCACCGTACAGGTAAGAATAATTGCAGTGTGCCTGGGAAGCCATGGGGTTGAAGAAAGGACTTGGGACTGCAGGGTTTGCCAGGCTGCAGGAAGTCTGAGTGCCCACTGAAGATCAGAATCTGCAGGATGGAGCCCAGAAGCCCAATATCTTGTAGAAAAAAGTGTTTGAATATCCTGTCATCCCACTGCGTCAATTCAGCAGTCTCTGCTTTCCATATATATTTTGTCATTATATGTTTTATGTACAAATATTAGATATTAAATATTTCTGACAAGATTTGTAAAAAAAAAAAATCTGTTAGGGTGATCTTCTGAATTATATTTAGTGACATCCTTTATTATCAAACAAATGTAGTCTACGTATTATTCCTAGCCTGAAAGTTGGTGAGTGAATCTTCATGTGTCACAGTTGCTAGGGAGATAGATCTGTACTTTGAAGCCAAAATAAACCAGTATGGATTGACACAAAGCTTAAAATCTAACATTTATATGGACTAGTGATTGGATGAAAAATGCCATTGTGTTTTTGAAGTGCAGATGTGTAAACTTCAGCTGAAGTCATATTTGCATAGAAAGCACTGCCAAAATAAAGACTATAGTCTGCTGACCTTACTATGTGCAAAGAGTTGCCAGCTTTTGAGATTCAGATTTCCCTCTTCTTAAAGGGCAACATCTGGATGCAAGTGATGATTTTGGCTGGGAGAGAGTTAATTTTCTTCATAGAAGCTTGTATGGGTTTGTACTTCAGATTTGTACTTAAAACAGTGTTGATAATATAGAGATGTTTTCATTTTTGCTGAGTACTGCTTACACACGGTCAAGTCCTTTCCTGCTTCTCACACCACTCCACCAGCAAGTAGGCTGGGGGTGCACAAGAATTTGGGAGGCAATACAGCTGGTACAGATGACCCCAAATGACCAAGGGGATGTTCCATACCACATGATGTCATGCTCAGCATATAAAGCTAGGAGAAGAAAAAAGAAGGGGAGGATGTTTGGAGTGACAGTGTTTTTCTTCCCAAGTAAACATTACACATGAAGCAGCCTTGCTTTCCTGGAGATGGCTGAACACCTACCTGCTGATGGGAAGTAGTGAATGGATTTCTTGGTTTGCTTTGCTTGCTGGCATGCCTTTTGCTTTACCTGTTAAACTGGTTTTATCTCAACGCACAAGTTTTCTCACTTTTACTCCTCTGATTCTTTCCCCCATGCTGCTGTGGGGGAAGTGAGTGAGTGGCTGTGTGGTGCTTAGTTGCTGGCTGGGATTTAACCACAAAAACCAGAGAGGATGTTTTCGTTTAAAGAAGGAAAAATGTTATTATTCCATAAATATATTATTACTTCATAAACAGAGACTACCTTCTGTTGAAAGACTTATTTGATAGAAATTTGGAGTTGGCTGTAACTGATGAAAACTAATGGAAGTATAAGAGAGAAAAATGATGGAAACATCAGGATATATGTACTTTGAATTGAAAATATTTGTACATGTAGTAAATAATACTTCTACATTTTTAGGGAAAAAAATGTGTAAACATGTGATATAAAAACTCAAATTTGTAGTTTAATGTATAAAAACGATATGTTGCTTTGTTTGAAAATTCTGGGAAAATAAATTCCAAATACATTTCAAATAGAAGACAAATAATAAGGTGGTTTAAACACATTCTTTATTAACCCTAAAGGAATAAAAGCACTTATATATTCTTTTTAACAGAAGTTCTTCTGTGTTCAAACTCTATATGAATAATTTTAATATTTTTCATTAGAAGGGAAAAAAAACCCACTACACCCAAAAAAACCCTTTCTTCCTGCATTGATTAAAATATGTATTTGAAAGTTTCAAAGCTCCCCAGCAGAATTAGGTATTACAATACTGTCAACAATTAGAAATGCCATTCTGACCTTTCAGTTGTGCTATCTGAAAAAGAATGAGGAATATGATACATGGAAAGCCTGGGACTTGCGCCGTCATTACGAAAAACCTTGTCACAGGATGTGGTCCAGTGATAAACAAGGTCAGGCTAGCATGCCATCTGCCCATGGAATATCATGTCGTTGTGTTGTTCTGGGTCTTTTACAGCTACATTGTTTTCAGTCATTTAGAAACAAGCAAAATGCTATTGGAAAAATAATGCTTACTTAACAACAGCTAATTAAATGCAGCTTTACAATAGGTCAAAACCAGAAACAGAAATATATTCTTTGCATGCCAGTGAAAGCTGTGGTTCAAAATACTGCATTCTCACACCATGTTTCGGTTACGAGTGCTTTAAATGAGAAGGAGTTAGGTCCAGCTGTCCTCCTTTGGAAGGTGTCTTTCTGGGAGCTGTTACCTCACTGGCACTGTGCATTCTGGGCTCCTGTGGAGGGAAAGAATTATTATCATTCCTCAGCTGACTGCCTCATGATCTGTGCACAGTGTGAGCGAATTGGCTGGAGTAAAGCAAATCTTATTAAAACTGTTTATAAGACTGTTTCCAGACTGGGACTCTGAAAACACAACACTAACAGAGTCAGACCCATGCCTTTTGCTTTCATTATACAAAAGGATTATTCACAATGCTACATACATAAAGTACACTAAAAGTGCATGCAGAGTGGATGTAAAGCTCTTTCCCTGTTGTATCTTTGTAGAAAGTAAAATTATCTTGTCTTCAATTTTTTTAATCAAAGAATTAAATGCATTTAATAAATATATATTTTTTTCTTTCCCAAATGCTGTTATATTTTCAGTTTATTCCCCTTGAAGAGATACAACTCCTACTGGTTTCACTTGTAGGCATATAGGAGTCAACCAGAAGGAGCTGGCATTTTGTGTTCCTTTGAGTTATGAGAAGTAATTGACTTCCTGTTCATGATACCATCCATTTACGCCACTCTCAATTCCTCTGCATAAGTGTTTTGATTCAAGGAAAAATGAACTGATAAAAATAGAAATGTGAAGGAAAAAAAGGCGTGTTTTATTATCACGTGTATATAAGAGCCCTATGTGAATGCATTACAGCCATTTCTCTACATTATAATCATGAAGCACTAACACCCTGCAGTATGGGACATCCCTTCTTCCCCTAAGCCAGGGAGAAACTCTGCCTTGTGTTGCATGCTGCTTGGAGATTACTCTTTTTTCTACTTTCTTGAGAAACATGAATATCAAAGGACTCTGAAAGCATGGGCAGATGGTGATCAGTGGCCTCACACACTAGCCATCAGATCTTGCCAGCTTTATGGAAGGGAAAAGACAAGGCAGATTTCTACAGAGGGAACCAGAGCCACCCAACTTCACTACACTCTCAGGTCTACAGCTCAGAGAAAGTGTGGTCCTCTAACTCCTTATAGATTTCGCCAAAAGTAAGAACTGGGATACGTAAAATAGCTTTACCATGCGCTTCTTTCAGAAGATCGTAGGTAGTGCAAAGATTCTTTGCTCACTTTTAGTTTGCACCGTTGTAGACATGAAAATACTTTGTCAGTATTCTCAAACTTCTATTTCCCTTCTCCTTGTAGTTTCAGTGTATATACATATATTTGTGTTCTGACATTTAATAATGTGTATGTATATATATCAAGTATATAAAATATATTTTATACAGAATATGACATACGGGTAGACATATCAACTTTCAAACACTTTCATAATGGGTTCTTTACAGGAAAAAACAGATGAGATATTCACAAGACACGATACTTTTTTTTTTTTTTTAGCATAGGCATATTTTCACTTGTTATTTTTAGAGGAAGTTTTTACAAGTACTTTTAAGAACACAGTTTTTATCTTGGTACTCAACACCATAGCATTGTCCAAAAAATCATACATGCCTATGGTCATGGCAATGATTTTAAGGTCAATTGAATACCTGAGTGTTCAAAGGTATACGTTATTTTTGGTCTCTTGAGAAGCATGATCCGTCTTGAGAAGAGCCCCACAAAGCCAAATGTTTTATGTCAAGGCTAAAAACCGTGGATGGATAACCAGCCACTGGGATTTAGCAGAATGCAGCTGAAGTCCTAACATGGCTTGGAGGTCTCCTAAAGAGGTGCCTAAGATCAGAAGCCCATAGCTTTATTCTCAGAATCCATGGTGACTTTATGATGTGAATGGACAAAAAGGTAACATTTTTTTTATTTGTTCAGTCAGAGCATTTGCTAAAGCTCACAATGAATATAAAACTCTTCAGTTTAGGTTAGAGCTGTTGTTTAAAGTTTCATGGGAAATTGGGCCTAAGCATTAGGCACTGACCTTCAGAAAATCCTGAAGAAGATAGTAGTGATATTGCAACAACTTTGAAAAGATTAGGGAACTGTATGACTTCTATATTATCTTACTGTTAAATGAAAGAGATATTCATCACCAATTTGTCTAGATAATTAATGCAGAGACAGACATATTTGCTTCCATTTAACCAAATTTGTGTGTTAATTTGTAAGGAAGTCATTGGTTTTACATTCATCAGCTATTCATAAACCCAGTTTACAACAGAAACGAAGGGAAGGGCTACTTAATTTTCCACATGAATGCCAATATAAATGTGATTTAAGTATACACTTAAATTATGTTTAAATGTGTGGCTCTGGAAATTTAAATCCTGTTTTCACTATTCTACATGTTTGAGTTTAGAATCTATTTTCCTAGAGAGAGTTTCTAAGGAAAAAAAGACTTTATCTCAGTTCGTATTCTACAACATAAAGCACAGTTTTTCTTTGTCTGTCAACATTTTAAACTTCATATTTTATATATGTTGCTAGTTTGCTACTAATTTCATGCATCTGTTCTTTCACCACCATATTCCAAGTGGTTCTTGTTCAGTTTTGTAACAGCTCAGGGGTCTAATTTTGCCTTGAATCCCCCCACTTCTTCAGGTTTTTCCATTCTGTTTTTATGTGTGACACTCATGTCTACTCTGGGAAATTATTTATTCTTGGTATCATTTATTTCACTTCTTATATACCTATTTTGTGTTTATTCCTCTGCTAGGCACCAATATTTCATTGACTTCAGTAAACTTTAAACTGGCCTCAGGGAATCTTTGCCAAGCTTCAGTTTGTCACAAGACGAACTATACTTATTTTCAAAACAGGGGAGCAAAACCATATTAACTCCAGCAATAACCTGTTTTGTATGTAAGTGTGATTGAGGGTGGATGAGAGTGTCTTCCTGGGTCTTGAAAGTCTGTACTTTCAGATCAGGCTCCTCTTAAAGGGGGACTGGATTTACGTAGCCCTCACTGCAGAAGGAAGAAAGATCGTTTTTCGGCATCACAGTCCAACATTCGGTGCAGTTCAGACCCTCAGAAAGAAGCACTGAAACAGTAACTGTTGTAGTAAAGGTCCTGTTGAAAGAAAAATAGTGTAGGCATGGTGCTTTATTAATAACTGATTAGAGAGAAAGGAAAGAGGAAAACATACACCTGCACAAGGTGGGAATGGTGGAAAGAGATTTGTGAGCTATAACATTCCTGGAGGAAACATTCAAGGAGTGTAACACTAGGTATCACAATTAGTAATAAAGAGGGTTGACCTTGGCTGGACACCAGGTGCCCATTAAGCTGACCTATCGCTCCCCCTCTTTAGCTGGGAGGGGTGTTCAGTTCTTGGAAACTTAAAAAAAATTAAGAAAACTGTGAGAAAAAGACATTGTTAATCTGCCTGCCTGGCTGTATGCCTTAGCAGTTTTTACAATCAATCTCAACACTTTTGGATGTGAAAGCACACATAAGGAAGAAGGCTAATGTAATCACATGTTGCAAAAGCTTCATCTTCCTTATGTTTTAAGGCAAATACATTTATTTATTTTGCATAGGAAGCCTTGCTCTGTCCCTTAAGGCATTGACTAGAGGTGTGTGAAGCTCTCATGTCTCTGTGAAATTTCAGAAAACAACACACAAAATCTAGTTAGCACATCTGGAGTTCAGTGTTGGAGGTTTTGTGGAGGCAGTGTGGAGGAAGTTAAACAATTTCATAAAATACCTCCCAGTGTACTCAGGGGTACGCTACAGCCACTTAAACGTTAAAGCAATTCCTATCCCTTTCTAGTGTAGGGTAGGCAAGATCAATCCAGCAGAAATGCCAGTGAAATGTTTCCTTCATGCTCTTGCCCAGAAGTGGAAGGAAAAATAATTCTGACCTGCTTTTCTGAGAACAAAGGTATCCTTAGCATGAGGTTTTGATGTGAGTTATCCTAAAGGTAGCTACACCGTAAGAATCAGAAAAGGTACAAATTAGGGCAACAGTATTGTTAACAGTCTTTCACATAAAACTGTTTAAAGAAGAAAGAAAATCATTATACAATGGATATCTGTTTTCAAGTGACAAACTAAGACAATGAAGCTTCTGTTTTGGTAGTTTCCATTACATTTTCTGTCCATACATAGATCCAACAGGAATATTGTAGAAGAACTAGTGATAATACAAAGATAACCATTTGGTGCAGAACACCCAATGGAAACAGATATTTATAACACATAAATAACTTTGAGTTCCTAAATATCTCAGGTCATCATATGGAAATGACAGCTATCTACAGATGATAAACTTCAAAACATAACCATAGTGGCAAATTTTCTGTCCTCCTATTAAAAATTATACTCCATGTAAAACTATTTACATTGTGTATTTGTGGTCATTTTCCTCTTTTTATTTCTCATATTTAGAAAGCCTTTGCTTTCTAAACAACATTTTTTTCAGTTTTCATTGATCAATTATAATTACTTTCTTGACATGAACTTTTGTTTCTTTGATCATTTCTAGTCATTGCTTACGATTTTATTCTCAATACTTTTAAATCTTATACTTAAGTTCTTCCCTTGCACTTTTTCAGAAATGCTTCCCATTTCTGCTGCAAGTCCACACTTAATCTGGGGCTTGTCTTGGATGTTTTAATGTGGTACTCATTTTTAATTCTCTTTGCCTCCCACACTTCTTCAAGTCTTCGTGATCCTCACATACTTCTTGTGCTTATTATTCTGGGCTTTAACTCCTACACTTGCTGTACATTTGTTTAGTGAGAATTTATTTTATCCTTCCCATGGCTTTTATTCCTTCAGCCTAAGGAATTCAAAACAGACTCCCTACTGAGTGTTATCTTAATCAGAAAGGTAGCACTCCAGGGCTCGCTCCCCACTAACAAGTCCCTCTACACAGCATTTCTCTTTGAGCCTTTAATATTTTCCTTCTATTTTACAGAAATTTGAAAGTTGCAAGACATACCAGTAAATTAAAATGTTAGGCGTTTCAGCTTTTTATCATGTAGAGATACTGTCCCGCATTTCTTCTCTTGAGAGATATTTCAAGTGTTCACATGCTGCAGTTGACCTTTTTAACAGAACACAGGCCTGAAATTCGATTAGGAAATCCTATTTATGACAAAACATAGACAGAAATATTCCATACAGGTTAAGAATTGCCACACATCAGATTAAACATCATTCGGTACACTTTTATAATACCTCAAAGAAAAGAATCTGAGAATTGAGAGGAACTGAGGAATTGTTCTCAGTAAACATAAAGTACTGGAATTTAATGATACTGAAGCAGTTAATCTGATTATTTATTCTGGAATGTGATGCATAGCTTTGGAAGGCAAGAACTGTAATGAATGATGAGCACTAGAAGTGAATGGAAAGCAAACTGTGGTGAGTGTAATTAAGGGAAAGATGGGAAACTTTGTGGGTTGATTCTTTTTCCATTAAAAGAAATGGAAGCTTTATCACACTTTAAGAGCAGGAATGAAACCTTTTTGTTGGGTTTTACTAGCTTTTAACTCTACATCTTGTGGAGATAAATTAAACAGGTGAAATACAGATTTTTAAGATTCATCTTAAATTTAAATTGTAAATTTTCTGGTCTTTTCTCCTACGAACAGAAAACAGTTCCTCAAATTTCACAAAACTCAGGGAGCACAAACTGATAGGACTGACGCAGTCTTGATCACAGTCCAAACATAATTAAAATTGTCTAGCCAAATCTATATTTTAAAACTGCAAATTTTACATATCAGAAAATAGAATTTGTTTCTTTCAGTTAAGATAGTCACTGAAATATAATTCTCATCTTCATGAGCTCAGTAAGCACTGCTCACCAAAACTTAATGTTACTACCTTCTTTAATTCTGTAACGGACTGAAGTGTTAGGTGTATGGTGTTATTATTTACTTAATATGTAAAGACTTTAAAAATTGGTAACACAAAGACAAAGAGGATACACCTGATCTTATCATGAAAGGACAAGATGTTTCTTATCCCCCATGGCCATGATCTGAGTCTAAATTTCCTGTTCATCAGTGCTTTCTACTGATTTGTTCTAGTTGTTCAAGTTTTGTAAGGCTTGATGGGGAAAACTGGGAATACCTCATGCAAAGTGTTCTAAATCTCATAAGACCAAGTTCTGTGGTCCATATTACTGTGTTTCATTGCTCTTTACCTCCCCGTTTTTGTATGTGGTATGTCATTTTAAAAGTTACAAAGCATATATTGCCCACCATAATGGGGTCCTACCATAACTGTCCTTTCAACGTTTATGCAATTAGTAAGTAAAATTCAGGGTGAAGCCTGTGTCTTCCATGAGTAAGCATGAAGCATGAATGAGAATATTTTTTCAGAAGTTGGTTTGCAACAATCACATTGACCTAGTTGTTGATGATGGATTGATCTGTAAAAGTCAAAGGACACCTATCATCAGGCAGACACAATAACACACATTAATGAGGCATATCATTATCATTATAATAATTTCAAGGATAAAAATTTCCAGAGGTCTTTGTTGGAAAACTTACCTGTGTTGTGTGGGACACTGTCCCCAGGGAAGGGAAATGCAAAGCTGATCATGGTTGAGAACATGAGACAGATCTCAAGCTGGAACATTTACCCCACTCCTCCCTCGGAACACTTGAATTTACTGTCACATGAAACAGGAAGGTGATGACTACAAACCCACTGAGGTCTCAAAATTTTGTGGAAATTTCTACCAGAAAAAGGGAACGAGTCCAGGTCTTTTTGTCTGGGCTGCCCAATGTAGTGGCTGGTTAACCAGTCTGCACACAGATCCTGATGTGCCAGTCACCCCATGATGCTCACTGTGATGCCCATCTGCTGATTCAGGCAGAAGCAGCTAGAAGATGTGAGATTCACTTTATGAAGTAATTTAAGGTAAGACCAGGTGACATGACAGGCAGGTGAAGATGCTGACATACTATTTTGAATGCAGGAGGCAAACTCATGAGTAGGACAGAATCTGTAGGAAGTTGAATTTCATTAGTTCTACTGCTTATAATGCAGCATTTTAATAATAGAATTGGATTGTTTAATTTATGCAGCATAATAGAACAACATTGCTTGTCTAATAGTACAATGATAGGAAGTTAGAATTAGGATTAAATATATTTTACATATATAAAACTCCCATGCAGGCTTTCACACTGTACATCAATGCATAATTGTACATTTTTTATAAAGAAGTGGCAGATGTTTAATAGAACAGTTTATTAAATCTTTAAAAACATGTAACCTAAATCTGAAAAGGAAAAAAAGATAACCAAACCACGTTTGACAGACATCTGCTTGAATTTCTATTCATTAAGACAGAAAGAAATAAAGTTTCCTTGTACAAAAAAGAAACTAGTGTACATTGCATCTCTAAGACTGAAATGAAATGATGTGGTTAATTCAGGACTTTGATATGTATTTATTTGTTTGACCCATTAATTCATGAGTTTATGTTATTTAATAAGTGAGATTTGGGAGTAGTAAAACTGTATGTTTTTCAGCATGCTCTGATCTTACAATCTACACTTCTTTACAGTAATAGTCCTTTTCTTCATGAGAGAACAAACAAAAGAAAAAAGAAAAAGAGAGACCACAGCCTGTATTAGTTAAAATATAGAACAAACCTACATTTTATGAGTCAAGTCTATTATTTGCTATCTATCTTTTGTATTATTTGTTTAAATGTATGTTAAAAACTTTATTCTGTTCTAGATGTCTTTAAAAGACCTGGAAAACAGTTTAGAGAAGTTTTATAGCATCCCTAAGGAGCACAGTACACAGCACACATGCAAATAGTCTACCCAAGGACCTATCACGATTTAGTCTCTTCTACCCAGCATAGGATAGTACTGTATCAGTGGTCAAAGGCAAGAATTAATTTGTGATTGCTGTGTATTATTTGTGCGTTTCTGCTTCATTCATAGCTGAGATAATTGGAATCCACAAAGAGGGATTAAGGGCACAACTCAGAAACAGCACTCTAACCTCTACATGACTGACAAGTCAGGAATGACTCATTACCAAAAAAGAAAAACCAACTAAACAACAGTGATTCAAAAGCCATGAGTGAAAGGTTTCTTGTGTAACAAGAAACAAAAGAATTCAGTCTTTTGTTTTGTCAGCACAGAACTAGTGTTTTATTTCCATTGAGGTATTAAGTGCAAGTAAAGCAGTTTTGCAAACAAATACTCAGGAGTGTTTGTAACCCAAGAAGAGTTTGGTAATCCAAGACTTAATGTTCATTTCCCTCAGACTTAAGGTTTCATTTGGGTATGGTGTCATCAGGTGCTGGACACTGACAGAATTCTCTGTTAATGGTTACCTGGTAACCTATGGTTCTCCTACGTAATTCATATACTATGCACTTGGTGTCATTACATCTAAAATATTAATGTGCTGTAATGTTTTCAGATCTGAGTGATAATTTGAGCTTTCTTTAAAGAGAGAATTTCTCCTCTGTTCATCAAACAGCAATTCAATGATCCGTGCTCTAGCTGAGATCTATTTTAGCAGTATGCTGAATAGCAGTCTTTACAAGAAGCACAGAGAAAGGAGGAATTATAGAATGAGATGAGGCTATATATTAAATTATGTGAGTGATCAAATTTCCTCTGCCTGTAAAATGTAAGTTGCTTGTAAATCTTTATTTTAAAGCTCCCTATTAAATCTATCAACCTAACTAGAGTATCTGTAGCCAATCGTGGTACAAAAATAGGCATTGCTGAAAAAGAAATAGAATTTCCGCAATGTAACTGTCAAAGCCGTATGTTTTAATCTGTTCGGGTGTTTGAGAATAGCAAAACCTCAGCCTATTGTCAGTAGTTTATGAATAGCTACACACTGCCCTTGTTCTACATATGTAATTCATTTCAAGAATTTTGCATGCAGATTTGAATCAGTATATGGTTTAAAGAACTAGTATGAAGGCTATGATTTCTTAAAAATATAAATCCAATTCTGCTCATTAACATTCAGTGACTAGATGTGCAAACAATTCACATTTTGTCTGAAGTCAGATAATCCTATCATTATTTAATCTCTTTAGGAACAAACAAATATCTAGATATTTAGTTATGGGTCTGGATGTGTGTATGGGAAAATATTGTGTAAACAGCAAGGCAACAAAAATAGCAAAAAAAAAAAACAGGAAAAAAAAAGACCAGGAATATACAACAGTTGCAAATGCATACAGTTCTTCAGAGTACATTGTCCTTAGTTACTTCCAAATCTGTGGATTTGTGTGTTGGTTTTGGCTGAGGTAGTGTTAATTTTCTTCATTATAACCAGTATGTGGCTTCGTTTTGGATTTGTGCTGGAAATAGTGTTCATAATATATGGATTATCAAGCTGATCAGTGTTTACACAGAGTCAAGGCCTTTTTTACTCTGCACACTGTCCCACAGTGAGTGGGCTGGGGATGCACAAGAAATTGGGAGGGGACACAGCTGGGACAGCTGATCCCAACTGACCAAAGGGATATTCCGTAAGTATGACATCATGCTCAGCAAAAAAACTTAGGGGGAAAGTTGGCTATGTGACTGCTGCTGGAGGACTGGCTGCGCATTGGTTGGTTGGTGTTGGGCAATTGTTTCCATTTGCAACACTTGTTTTTCTTGGCTTCTATTTCTCTCCTTCTGTTATTTTCCTTTTAATTACAATTTATTATTATTTTTATTTTATTTTATTTAAATTATTAAACTGTTCTTAACCCACGAGTTTTATCACTTTTACCCTTCTAATTCTCCTCCCACATACTGGTGGGGAGGGGGTGTGAGCGAGTGGCTGTGTGGTGCTTAGTTGCCAGCTGGGATTAAATCATGACATTACTTTTTGATGCCCAACATCTGGCACAAAGGGTTTGAGATAATAACAGATTGACCAGAGCATATTAGAAGGGATTTATACCTGTTAACAGTTGTAGGTCACACTATTGATTCATCTGTTCTCTATATTAGTTTATCAGATCTGTGCCATGCTCTTTTCTTTCTTGTCACATCCCATCCAGAGAGGAGGGAGAATTGACTCAGATTCACTGATTCCCTTCGCTGGAATAGGATATATACAAAAACTGAGATCTGTAAGTAAACAAAACCTTTTATTCCATAGTTAGGCTCATTGGTTAACAATTAGCTAGCAGAAATGCTTATTGTTCGCCACATATGTGGGGGGCCTACCAGAGAAAAGTAAATTTACAAAAGTAAAGAATGAAGAAAAAGAACGAAGAGAAAGTGAGAGAGAAAGAGAAAGAAAGAGATCACCAGTCCAGGTTCCAGCATTGGTCCAGCCAAGAGCGGTCTTTGGTCCATAGGAGTGCTCATGCAGAAGTTCCCACTACACGGTATTGTGCTCCCCTTTTATGTTTGTCACTTAGTGCAGACCGCCCCATTCAGAGAAGTTTTGTTTCAGGGATTTTTTGGGTGTTTGAGATATGTGTCAGTAGGGCCCAGGAAGTCTCCACTCCCCCAAGGTGCACAATAGCTAGCATTTTATCATCAAGGGTGCCCCTCTCAGCAAACAGTTCTCTATTTCGGGGATTGCAGATTGACAAGAATGCCAGGACCATTGTCCAGATGAGTTTGTCTTTTCACTTGGTCTCCCACATTGCTGTAAATGTTAAAGGTTAGTCTTGGCTTTTGCAGTTTCCTGTGCTCTGTTGTGATTAGTGATGTTTTGCCTTGGAACATTTGTTATTAAAACACTGACCTTGAGCTTAATCTGGTGTTCAGGCTTTGTACTGAAACCATTACTGTATTCCATGTACCATCTCATGGAGAAATTCAACAATTATACTTCTTCCTTTGAGAACTTTTTGTGGAGGAAATACAGAACAGAACCTTCATTACCTTCTACTGTGATGTTTCTCACTCGCTACAATAACTTTTCACTATCTTGAAAAACCTTGGGTAGTTACAATACTTCTATTGGTATTTCGCAGGAATATTGCTTCAATTTTGTCTAAGGTTAAATCAATTTAGGAATACGACCCAAGCTCCACAAGAGTATGATTGTGGGTGCACAGCATGTGGGGGAATATGGACAAGTATCTAGAGGACTTCTCATCTCCAATGATCTGGAGCTATACCCTGTAACAACTACAGGATCCTGATGAAAAGATAGAATGTTTGGGGAAAAAAAAAAAGCCATGGCTATTCCAAAGAGTCACAATTTACCACACTGTGCTGGGCCCTGGCCAGCATCTACCAAACACTGTTCAATTTTATGCAGCACCCTTAGGGAGAAGAGAGAGAAAAACATACCAATAGACACTATAGCTAAAGTGGACATGATATCGGTTGCCCTTATAACTTATAAAACAGAAGCCAGTTTGTTTAAGGGGTGAAGAAGCTTCTCCTAAGATGGAGCAGGAGAAAGAATCTGAAGAAGCAGCCTGCTCTGAAGCAGAGCAGTCACAACAACAGGAAGAGGATGAAATCATAAATGAGACACAAACTACCCAATCTCTACCCCTAAATGAGCTGTGAGATATGCAGAAAGATTCTAGCCATCATCCAGGTGAGAGAATTCTCAGCTGGTTACTCTGGTGCTGGGATACTGAGGCCAGTATTCAGGAATTAGGGGGTAGGAAGCCTGGCAGCTAGGATCTCTTGCTAAGGATAAGACCAATGACAAAAGGGATTGGAAATGAGGTAGGAGTCCTCAATCTCTGGCAGCAACTCCTATCCAGTGTGAAGGACTGGTGTCTTCAGGTATCTTCAAGGAAGAATTTGCGAATTCCTGAAGCAAATGGACCAACATTGAGGGCGGTATCCATCATCTGAAGGATTTAGCCATGTTGGAGGTGATCTATAACAACCTCGATGACAACCAGGCGTCCAAAGACCCGGATGAAATCTGTTGCACATGGTCCACGTGGCAAAAGTTTGCACTGATGTCATACTTCCACACCTTGGCAATAATGACTTGGACAGACATAGAAACACCAACTATAGATGGACTGTACAGACAACTCTGAGAATATGAATATGATCTCATTTCCTCCATGTGAGCCTGTGTCTCTGTTGTGGACAGACTGGCCCAAAAAATGTTGGAGCAAGCCAAGATGGGTACATCTTCCTCATGAACATTATCCAAGGCCTCAGCTATTAAGAGACTTCTTCTATTCAAGGAAAAGGGTACTGGTGGTGCACACCGTATGCAATCCTGTGGTTCTTCCTGCATGAGGAGGGGAAACACATGAGAAAGTGGAATAGTGAATCCACCTGAAGATTAGTAGCTTGGGTACAGGAACTGCAAGGAAAAACAACAGCCAAAAAGCATCCAGCCGGGCAAATTACTGCTTCAGTGTCTGTTGGGCAGCGTAGAAGGTCTAATACTTTTAACCCTGATGAAGGGACTTCTGTTTTGCAGAAAAAAGTTCAAATAATAAAGATTCTGACCAGGAATAGAGGGGTCCTGGCTTCAGCCAGGTGGAGGAAAGGGACAACTGGGTTTACTGGACTTTGTAGATTCAATGTCTTGGCTCATCAGCCCCACAGGAGTATAAAGCTCTAGTGGACACTGACCCACAGTGTTCTCTAATGCCATCACTTTATAAAGGGAAAGAATCCATCTGCATCTCTGGAGTGATGGGAAGATTCCAAGAACTGTCTGTGTTGGAGGCTGAAGTAAGCCTAACTGGGAACGAGTGGCAAAAGGATACTAGTGTCACTGGTCCATATGGTCCATGTATCCTTCGTATGGACTACCTTGGGAGAGGGTACATCAAAGGCCTAAAAGGGTACCAGTGGGCTTTTGGTATAGCTGCCTTGAGTGCAAAAGAAGATTAAAAGTCGTCTAGCTTTCCTGGTCTCTCAGAAGATCTGTCTATGCTGGAGTTGCTGCAGATTGAAGGACAGCAGATGACAATTGTTATCAAGACACTGCACAGGCAACAATATCACACCAACCGAGATTCCTTGGTTCCCATCCATTAGTTGATACAGTGACTGGAGATTCAGAGAGTGATCAGTAAGACTCTTCACCTTTTAATAGTCCCATATGGTCAGTGCAAAAATCTAACAGAGAATGGAGGCTAAGAGTGGACTATCAAAGGCCTGAATGAAGTCACACCACCAAGTGCTGCTGTACCACGCACTCTAGAACTCCAGTACAAACTGGAGTCGAAGACTGTCAAATGCTATACAACAATCAATGTCGCCAGTACATTTTTCTGCATCTCTCTGGTAATAGAGTACAGGTTACAGTTTACTTACACTTGGAGGGTTGTCCAGTACATGTGGAATCGACTGACCTAGGGGTGGAAGCACAGTCCTACCACTTGTTTTGATTGATCCAGACTACATTGAACAAGGTGAAGCTGCCTAACAGCTGCAATATTTTGATAATGTTATTGTGAGGGGCAACACAGCAAAGGAAGTGTTTGAGAAGGGGAGAGGAATAATCCTGATTCTTTTGAAATCTGGTCAAGGGACCTGCACAGGAGATCCAGTTTTTAGGATTTAAATGGCAAGTTGGACGTCTTCACATCCCAATGGATGTGATCAATAAAATAACAGCTATGTCTCCACCAACTAAGAAAAAAGAAACACAACCTCTCATCAAAACTGCTTTGTGGAGTCCTACATGACCAAAAAAACCCCAGCAACAACAAAAGAAACACAAACAAACAAACAAACCTTTATATTCCAACTTGATTAGTATACAAGCTCTTCTCTTGGACTATGCAAAACCGGTCAACAATTTAACAATCAATTTAAGAATTTAACAACAGGATCTTGATCAAAATGCCATCAAGATTGGCAAACAAATTTCTTCATCCAAATGCTGTGATAAAATGGTTGTGGGAGTTTATCTGGGAAGTCATCATCCATCTCTGATCCAGCAAACACACAAGTACTTGTTTCAAAAAAGTCCTCTGCTGTTAAAAATTATTTTCTGCCTGTCACTGGGTAGGAACTGACTGGCGATATAAAAGTTTTACAATACAAATCTCCCTTTACTGAGTGGAATACACTCAATTCCTTGATTTTCATACAGCTCAGGAATTCAATTTTTGCAATTTTTATCAAGCAGACATGATATAATCAATGGCAGCAGGTCTGTGTCCTTGCAGACTTTCCTTGCTTGGTTTGAATATTGAAGATTCTGTGAGATAACCTGTCCAAAGCCTGTGGTCAAAAAAATGACCTTCATTTTCTTCTGCTCTCATTATGTGTTCCCACTTCCCCTGGTCTACTGGATGGTTTGGACAAGATTGCTAATATAGTTAAAATATTAATCTTTAATTTTGTGGTGTTGATGTCCATCAGTTTAAGCAGCTGACCATGTGGCTGCAAGATTTTGGTTATCATGCATATGCATCATGGTGTCTGTATTTCTTTAATATATTTAAGATATTGCTTATTCTTTAAGCTGTATCTGTCCATGGGAAGCAGATAATAAGCTATTTGGAACAAAATGGGCCATCCTATGCTTTTTCTATTTCTTGAGAAATGAGCAGGATGCACGCTGATTTTTTGTTGGAAAAGTTGGTATTTTTAAGGTTTCAGCTTCTGAGGTGAAAGATAATTATAAAAGGAGGCATATATATTTCATATTAAAGAGGAGAAACAGACCTGTAGACATTTCCGTGTGAGCAGAGCTTGGAGCTGGGAACAACAGTCAGAAGGAAGAGTGAGGAGTCAAAACTATTTTGAAGCCAATTGTTTCCTTACAAGTTCATTTAAGCATTAATACACCGTCACATCAATAACTGAATAATTCTGATTTTTCAAATTTCATCGCAATCTATAATCAGTAAAAAATCCATGGCAGCCCAAACAACATGGATAAAGGATTGGGATTTTTTTTTTTTTAATTTAGATTCTGAAGGAACAGAATTGCATTTTAAAATATTACAACAATCTGTCAAGATTTTAAAAAACTATGCACAAAATCATTCACAGCACAAAAGGAAATGGGAAGAAGGTGCTCAATAATCACATTGCTATTTAGGATTTCAAGATGGAAAAGATTTCTAATTAATCATGCTGCTAAAATGAAACAGCAACATATTTCTACAAGTACACAAATAGGCAAATAATGAACCATTATTTTTAGTGAACACCAAAGTAATTTGGTATGTTACTTGAACAGTTTATTATTTAAAATGCTGAATACTTTATGTATTCTATAATGGAACATATATAATGTTAGGACAGCTGATAAATTAAAAACGTATCTGAGAGTGTAAAAATGGTGATTCATTATATAAAGTACTAAATAACCACTATTAGCAAATAACAAACATTAGAAAATGTTAGCTATTAGCAAAGCAATATATTTTAGCAATGTGTGTTCATTTAACAATTTGAATAAATTATCAGGTAATAGGTGGTGGGAAAAGTCAGAGGAAATAATTTAGAAAGTTACAAAATTGGCATTTGACACTGACACTGAACTTTGACAATTTCACAAATTATTATGAATTACATAATCATTGCTGGCAAGTGATTTTGAGAAGAAAATACAAAAACAGGTAACATCTTAAATATAATTTTGATTCACTGGCATAATGAATTACTAAATATTAGACTGTGTAAAGATACTGGAAGCACACAAACTAGTAAATTCACATTACGATACTGGAGGCATGTCATCAGGCTAGTGATACTAATGGCAAAAGATAAACACTTGCTAAAGTAGTAGGATGAGAGTCCCAGATATACCTAAGCTTTCATAAATGTTTATGGCGTCATGAAACATTATTATCATTTTAGGTTCATGGTCTTTGCTAGAGATGGGATCTATTTCAGTAGAAAATGGAGATGACCTTGAAATTTTCCACAGAAGTACGAGATGGTTAAATCTTTTTTTTCTTTCTTTCTTTTTCTACATTGGTACCCTTATGAAAGGTGACAACGAGAAATGTGGGAGAAGAACAATAAGGCGTGTTTGAAGGGCATCGGCATTGCCTACTTCATCATAGTTTTGAGATGGATGTAGGTCCCCTACAGGTCCCCTTGAAGAGTTTTTCTGAATACAGAGAAACACACTGATTTCATTACAACTGACCTGTATATCTGGAATCTGTCTCAGAATCTGATTTCCCAAATGCCTTTATAGTTGTTTTTAAAACCTGTTATATCCTTTGGAAAAAAGTGTTAGCAAATGATTTTATAAAGACAAAAATGATCACACAGGAGGGAAGACAGGATGATCTATGTCAATTCTTTTAAATGTTTCTCAAAGTTTGAACTTAGTGTTGACACAGCAGAGCGTTTCTGTGCACTACCCAGCTGTTTCTGAGTAAGCCAATGAGTATTTGCATTTGGAAAGATCAGCTCTTTTCAACCCTTGACAAAGTGCCCTTATTCTGGAACTCGTGGTGTTATTCCGCAAACCCTGTTGTGCTCCAAGTCTGCGTGCTGCTTAGATACATATTAATTTCATATGTAAATGAGCCCTAAAGCTTCAATACCTGGATGCTTTTCTTCTTACTCCCGCCACCTCTAAGATCATGCGTCCATGATCATTAGTACCAGACCTGCCAGATCACAGCAGGACATGTCTAATCCCCTTCATCATGTATCTGCTGAGTGAACCAGAACACGTGTCACGGCATTTATTCCAGCCTTATGATTTTATACCTGCTGAGAGGATAAACAATAACTGAACTGGTATAGAGCAGCAACCCCTAGTCTGGCATGAATTCTGATGGTATAAAATTAACCTGTCAGCATCCTTTTTGAACATCATAGAGTGAGCAGAAATTGTATCCAACTGGCACTTTAGATCGTATGATTGCAGTGCTTTCAAACCAGGAGCAGGAGCCTTCAAAAGAGATTTCCCGCATTGCTGAAGTGGCCTGAGCTAGCTGCGGCTTTTCAAATCGGATCCTCTGAAGAAAACGTATTAGAAGAGGTGGGGAAATTATAGACACATTTTCTCAGCACCGCTACAATGCAAGTTCCTTATCTGGTAACTCCATTAACTTCCCTGACCTTCTGCTATTATTCCCATGCTCAGCTCTATACACAAGTAATCCCGTAAAGGGACTCCCCTTTGAAGGGAGGAACAGGTACTACTGACTGCCTGATTGTGTCCTTCCTCTCTGACACCGTCCCCATTTCTCTCTTGTATAAATGTGACATCCTATGTGAAAACTTCCACTGTGAGAAAAGATAGACTAATTTTTATTCTTACATGCAAGTAAACACAAGCAGATATTTTGATGAGGGTTTATATTTTTAGAAAGAAACTCTCTAACATTTTGCTCCTTTTACGAAGGCACTTCAGAAAATTTTATCAGTCAAGTCAAAATGAGCTGAAACAAACTATTTAGTTTAGAAATGCACATACAAGTTTGCACCACACTAGAGAGTTGTGCGCTGCTCCTCCAGTTCATGCCAGGATCTGTCTTGGTTCTGTAGCTCTGTGATATGATGCACACAAATTGGCATGTGCTTCAGCTGTTAGACATTCAATTGAATACACTGATATAGATGTGTATTATCACAGTGGAGTGCAGACGTAAGAATTTTCACACACATGAGATTCCCAGCTGGCACTTTGATCAGTCTCAGTTATTAATTTGCCCTTCTTCTTGTAAATTCTAGTAAAAATATTGAAAAAAATACCATTAAACAAGCAAATAAATGGCAGCACACTTACAGTCTCAAAAGATAGCATTTATGGAACTCAGAACAGTATTTTCTAGGGCAACTGCTTTGATCACTTTTTGTAGAAAAAAAAGCTACAGTTTTACAGATTCTGCAAGTTAAGTGAACTGACCCACAGTGTGCAACCGGGTCTTCTGGGAGATCCAGTTTCTGAGTGCAGCGGAGTTTGGAGGCTGCAGTTTGTTGGCTGATGCAGATTTTCAGTCTCAGCTGAGAGCACTGGGCAGGGAGAAAAGAAAATAAGCATTATCTGTCCAAGAGGATACAACATCTCGCACATCTTTGTGTCTGTTTACCCCCAGTTTTTTCCTCATCTGTTGATATCCAGACTGAAAGTGTGCAGTTGCCTTTTGAGTCCAAAACCACAACAGTACCCATAGTATGATATCTCCTGCAGGCTTAGAGTGGAATCTGCAAAATGCAGTGATTTGCCTCATTAGTTCCAGAGGCTGGAGGCAGTGCATGCCTTGGACTGCAGATGGGCAGGTTCTCTTGATGTAGCAGTAGCTGTTATCAGCTGAGCTAACCCAAAACCTGGCTAAGATGAAAGACTTCCTAAAGTATTGGAATAGCAGGCACTGCTTTTAGAAGTTTCTCTGAGGTTACAGTTAGGGATAATTTGCACAGTGGGTTTTGTTTTACCATGGATGTATTTGGGTGAAAATCTGGTGGGAAGGGTCTTTGTCTGTTACTAATTCGCATGTGGTTTGGCAAAGTAATGCTGGTGACTACCATTGTCTGCCTAAATTTCCCAATATGTAACACAAATTGATTACTTCAGTGCTTTGATCTTGATGATTTCCTTTGTAGTAGCAGATATATTTAAAAGTGACATCAAAGCTGTCAGAACTACCTGACCTGATACAGTTATTACTAGATTGCTTTAATGAAAGGATGCATCTCAGTAATACGCAATTAAACTATAAGAAGTTTTTATTCTGGATGACCCTGGAGGCTAGCGATAGGAACATTTTATACATGAAAAATAAATCAATAAAAACTTACCTAAAACCCAAAATACTCTGGCAGAAAAAATACAATGAAGATTAAGTACCCATTAACATTTGGAAATCAGATTGTAACAAATCTTTCAATGAAATAACTGTGTATTTAGTAAGTGTATCTAGACATATGCACTGAAATTATGGGTAACATGAGCACCTATAAACCTGGTGGCAACATGCTGTTCTATAAACGCATCATTGTGGCATATGTTGAGATATAACTGATTGCATATGCTGTGATATAACTGGAGAAAGACTTTTCATCAAGAAATGATGGAGGGCGGACAGCCTGTTTGTGGGGTTCGAGACAGTTTTTCATAAGCAGAATCACTTATTTTCAGAAGATGCAGTTTCAGATGAGTGAAAAGTATTTGTCAAATTGGTGAGAACAGTTTTTAAAAGAACTTTTCAAACTTAAAAACTATGGTGAGGCAATACAAAAGATCCTCATTTTTTAAAAAATGTCTTATTTGGGCAGGCAAACAAATTACTAATTTAGAATTCTAGACCAAAACTGGCATCCTTTAACTAAATAATCCTGAGATTGTTAAAACGGAATTGTAAATGAGCACACTGACTTTCATATCACAGATCTTCCAGTGCAAGTAGGCTGTAATGGGAGTGATACATATAATGTAGATGTCTGCACCTAAGGTCGCTGCCCCAGGCTTTCATTGGAGCAACTGTCATCATGTGTGAATCTCACTCTAAACTAGACTTAAAATTTTATTAAATGGGTAGCTCATGTGAATGGTCTTAACTCTCCACTGATTAGAAAGTAGAGAGAGGGAAGACTATTAGAAACAGATGAGCTGAATCCCACCTAAACTGTTTACAATTGGCAGTACCACTCACAGCATATCATTCACAGCATGAATGCATCACAGATGTCTGGTCTGACAATAAAATATTAACCTGTCAAATTTTTTTAAAAAATAATTTATAACAGGCTGACCCTTTGTGTATATATGGATATATTTCAGTTTGGTACTTGCATCCCTAAAATTGGACTGACCGTGTTGTCAGACCAGAATCTGAGGCATTCGCTACATTTCAGGCTGGGTCCTCAGAATTGGAAATGCAAGAACAATGTGTCTTCCCTGTAGATAACAATGGCAGTCCCCCAACCCTGCCCTGTTGCTGTTTTGTTCTTTCACAGATTAAGGCAGGTGAATCAGATCTGATCCGTGCTTTGTATCACATGGCGATACCAAATCTGGGTTGCATTAGAAACCTGAAAATAATTGTATAGTTTCATAATACTTTCTCTCTGGTGGAAAAGCCTACCTTGGTTCTCACTCCCATTGATAATCTGCAGTTTACTCATGGTGGGTTGGGGAAGGGTATCTTTTAGTATGGTGAAGCGTAAAAATCATATATAGACCTCTCACTACAGTGAGAGAGAGAAATTTATTGAGCCAGGTTTTCCACCCAGGAAAACAGAATGTGTAACCACATCCTTCGAGAGCAATTCAGATGGTAAACTCTGAAATAATGCTTTTTCCCAAAAGACACTGGAAATCAATTGCTGCATTCATTTTGGTACAGAATTTTTTCTAGGAGCCCAAAATCTTCTTCTTCTGCCAATCTTAGCAATAGTGTTGTCCTGCCAATTACACTGTATCTGCTGTTTAAGCTCTGTGGCAAAACAGAGCTGGGTGGGAATGATCATTAACCTTCTAGATCTTTAAATTATTTCATAAATGACACAGAGAAACAGGAGTCATTTCAACTCACAGCACAGAGGTTTTATTGCAAAACAAGGAGGCATGGGCAGAAAAGTCTCAAAGAGGAAGAAAATATTTTGCACAATAACTTACCCTGTCACAAGTGCACTCGTGCAGGAACCAGGAACCTGAAATTCCAGCTCCACTTACTTTATCCTTCAGGTACCTGACAGTATTGAATCTCAGTCTCACAGAGGAATGATCCCGGCATTAGGGCAAAGGATACATCAACCAGTCATTGTGTTAATACATAAAATGTCATGACCCAATCCCACTGTCAGTTTCTTCCAGGAGGACCATTCGCAGACTGCTGAGTGAGGACCACGACTGTGTGCTATTCCCTACTAGTCCTCAGCACTGCTAGCTCAACACTTAAACAATTTCCACAGAGGGAACAAAGTGTGCCCTTTTGCTTTGCTCAGATCTAGGCTACAGTTGGTTGTCTGAGAATCGGGACTGGCCAAGCAGAAAGATGTGGACACCCTATCTCCTATTTTTCAAAACCTTTAAACAATTTTGGAAGACGAATTTTGCTATTTCTTTCTCTAGGTGCCATACCACAGGAGAATGATCTGACTGTAAATAGGCAACTGATTTTAAGACTTGTCAGGTCAGCAGATGCAGCCCTGAGCTTGGCATTTTCTTTTAGATGGTTCCAGGTGGCTGTGCACATGTACCAAACCGCAAACTGCCTTGTGAAGCTGCCTGCAGTCCTCATGCAGCCAATGAAGGAGACAGGCACCCTACGTGGGCATTCCCCAATTGCTTCCCATTAACGTGTGCTCTCCATAGTCTTCTACTTTAATTGCTCTGAATCACTCTGCTGGTGATTCACCCAGGTTTACTGCCTAAAGCAATGTGAATCTAGCTAGTCACTTTGAAATACCCACATTTTAACATGTAGATTAGGATCAGTATTCTTAATTCAGTGGATTAGAAATGGGCAATAAAGTGATAAACTGTCATTGTCTAATTGGAAGATCAGTGTTGAAAGAGCTGAAGTCCCTGCAAAGCATCCATATTTAAATTTATGTAGACCTGAAGTACTTTAACCTAGTGGTTATCCCTGACCTTAGTAGTGTTAAAGGGTGTTGACATCCACACCGGTATGGAAAGAAAACTACATAATAATCAGTAATTTATTTGGATGACAGCATTTGTAACAAAAACATTACTTCTGTGATAATATGCTTAGAACAGAGGCCTATTTTTCCTCTTCAGATTATTATTATACAAAATTGTTTCCAAGCAAACACAATTTTTAGAGACTAAACAGAGGAAGCAATTCTCATTCTTCACTGAACACAAAATTTTATGGCAACAGAAATTTAATAAAAGAAGAAACCTAATAAGGAAGGTAATATCCACTGTTTTCAGCACAGCTTTTACTACATCATAATGCATATAACATCTGAAATGGAAGAGGAACAAAATTTTATTTTAATGTTTGCTGAGAGCTTCTTCCTCTGATAAGTCTGTCCTTCCTTGCTTTTTCAAGAACTAGAAGTCAAAGTGTTAAGACTGTGTTTCAGAATCTTTGATAGGCAAGCAGGTGAACCAAGACAAAGAAGACTTCTGTGTAGGTTTCCAAAACCTAAAGATTTGACAGAAACTTTGGCCATCAAAACAATTTAATGAGAAAGAAATAGAAATCATGGGTAAGCGCTACTATGCAGAAAGTGCGATAGAGATAAATCTTGAAATATTGTTTGTTAATTACTCTAATTATTTTGGGATCTGTATTTAAAGTGGTTTTATACTTTAATTATTCAGCATAAACCCCATTCATGGTTTAGCAAATATTTATTATGTGAAAAAGAAATTTCTAACGATTACAGTAATTTGTAAAAAAAACAATCTCATACTTGGAACCTGACTTTCATTTTATCTTCTTCCAGCTTTGCTCCTCATACTTACTGTGGAAGAGAGGGGGAAATGCTTGCCCTTTCCTGAAAGTTTTCTTTTTTTTCTTTTATTCCATATGTTTTTCAGAAGCACATGTTCATTTCAAACTGAATTCTGGCCACTTTTTTTTTTCCACCCTTACCAAAAATCACGTTCCCCTGCGCATAGCTGTCTGGAACACTGCAACATGTCAGCCTACACCCAGCAAGGATAACTTGCTTTCATAGTTCACTGTGTCACTGTTATTCTTGCCCATCCTCCCAGGACTCAGACCTCTGCAGCTGCGGTGCACAGCTGTGACAGAAATAACATGTGGCTCTGCCTAGGTCTGTCTTAAGGCAAAGCAGGGAACAGCCACACGTCCCTGCAACGGTCTCCTTTCTCCATATTTCACAGCTGCCTCCTCTGGCCACGTTGTGCTACAGAGATGCAGTTATGTGTATGGCCTTTCCAAAATTGTCTCTTGAGCTGATGAGGAATGCTCTATATTTCTTCCATGCCCTTGAAGTCTGCAAGCACAGGGCTGGGGCATGACTGTCAGAATCGTGACTTCCCACAACAGGTGAAAGCCATACACACCCCAGCCATGGTGACTGGGAAGGTTCACACCCCGCATGCTTGTGCGCAAGTACAGGTGGAGGGCAAATAGTACAGCCCAGGCCTTCTGACCGTATGGAGGAAGTGTTGGAGCAGGGAGTAGGAAGCGCTGGGTACAGGACACACAAGCGTCACGCTTCCCATCTGCAGTCATATCCACCCTGGTTTCCACCTCCCTGCTACAGCAGGATCACACACCAGTGGATGCATCAGCATCTCCTGGGATCCTCAGGTGAGCTGTCGTGCAGGGTCCGTAACAAGGTCATGCAAACACTGTAGGAGCACTGGTTATAAAGAATTATCCCCTGTGGATGTAATTGACCCAAAAGCAAGATATGTGTTTTTTTGTCAATAGTATGCTTCATATTCAACATTACAGTACCTAGAATAAAAATTCAGCAAAATTTACTTATTTTTCCTCATTCAGAGACAGTATGGATTTGAAGAAAGTCAAGGGGTTTACATTTCTTTAGCCAGTGTTTCCTTTAGTTTGTGCCTATGTATGTTTATGTAGAAATGTACTCCCTAGCTATCACAACACTAGAGCAGCGCCGGATCTTCACACAAATGCTAGCAAGAAGCTCCATTAAATAATACACAGGAATAAACTTTTCCCTGCAGGTGTTACTTCAGTCATATAGCTAATTATATGAATGTGGGATTCTTTGATAAGATCAAGTACTGTGACTTCATAGCATGGCTGGTTATACAGCTTTAAGAAACATTAGTTCAAACATTCATTTAGGCTTGACTGTTCTCTCTGTCTCTAATATTTACAGACATTAAACCCAGTGATGAAAATAAACCTCCTGATTTTATATAGAGGGTAACGTCAAACGAAAACAACTAGTGCATTCAGACTTCTTAAGAACACCACGCTCAGTCAAAAATAAGCTAATGCAGTAAAGATCACACATGGCAGTTCACCTCTGTCTCCCACAGACTGATCCTGCATAGCAGCATGCTGACAGTTCTGGTTGCTGATGGCCATGAGCTATAGTCCAGTACCCATAAACAAAAGAGAAATGTATTAATTCTTCATGTTAGATCAGTTCATTCGTAAATCCCAGCAATAGAGTGCCAAGCTGCCTAGGTTTTTTTTATTTTTGCAGTGTTTTAAAACTTGTATTCAAGTACGAACAGGAAATTGTAAAGGAGAATGAGAGAGTAGCACAATGTTTGGCAGGCAGTACTCTCCAGCAGCCCCCTCAGACCAGAGTGAGGCACACCTTCACTTCCAGGCTGTTGAAACAGATGAAGGGTAGAGGAGTGACAGCAGCAATGAGCCAGTTTAGCATCCCAAACATTTCCAGAGAATGAGAGCACAGGAGTCCTCTGCATCTGTTTGACCTCAGGAACATATGTGTATTCATCCAAATGTGGATGATAATTTATAATTAATGCTTTAATTACTAGAGAGAAAACCTTTCGTTACTAGAGACAACACAACCTGTGGCAGTAATCAGTCCAATTTTCTTTCCTGTCTCGTTGTTTTCTCTCAACATATCTAACAGGGTAGAAAACGTACATTGTCATTAAGTCAGTTTTTTGTATTTGCCCAAGTAGCTCAGAAGGAGAGCTTACTCAGGATTCAGTTTCAGAAGCCCTTGGCAGTGGTCAATGGGGAGGGAAATCAAACAGATTTCTGTGGTTTAAACATAAAAACCCCTTGCTCTGCTTTATTGAACCCTAATGCATTCATACTTGGGAGAGTGATGGTTTACTGTCAGAGTATTGGTGTGTTATTTGTTAATACCATGCAGTCATTTTCTCTTTGGGTTTTTTTTTTTTGGTTTGTTTTTTTTTTTCCCCAAAGTTATCTTCCTAGAGCAGTTGAAAAAGAAAGAAAATACGGGTATGTTGTTCTCTGCACCATGATACAGCATAAACAGGTAAAATATATTTAGTTAATACTATATTCTCCTATTCGTCATTATTGTTGTAGTGATTGAGCCTGCTCACAGAGAACATTGCACAGCACCACTTTGTATTGTATTACCTCTTGCTGTTCTCTGTGGGCAAATAAATCACTTTGCAGCACATCATTGCCATATTGTTGCCAACTGTCCTGTGCAGGTCAGGAAAACGAGGACTTTTAACCATAGCAAGATGCACCCATAGTTAACACACAAATAGGTTGTTGAATTTGGGCCCACATAACTGAGTTAGTAGAAAGTGCAGATAATTTATTTCTAAAATATATATGTATTAAAAATAAGTAACATGCTACATGATTATTTGCCTTCTTTATGCCTTTGCTGCCAAACATAATTTATCACATTTTCTTACCTTAGGTTAAAAGGAAATTCTCCAAGTAAGAGCAAAATATTTCCCAAAGTGTGTTTCCTGTTCATAAACATCACTGACAGCTGTCATCTTGTGTTAGTAGGAGAACTAACTGAGGCTTAGAGTTTCAGTTTGCGTGTGCAAAGATTTCTTTATAAACCAAATAGGTTTATTTTTAACCACAATGAAATTGAGAAGATGTAGATCCACTTTCAGCAGGTGTTGATTTGTTCTATCTGTATTGGAGGTATCTAAAAAAGTTATGAAGATTGTTAAATTATTATTTAATTCAGCTTCATTTGTGCAATTTGACAGCATAATGTATATATCTACTTGATCTCTATTAGGATGTAATTTTTAATCCACTAACCAAATAGTAAGAACTTGGTCATGTTTATGTTTGCATAAGGAGCAGAACCTTCGGGAAATACCCCTTGTTCTGCATCTAGTTGTCACCACTAAGCTGAACAAGGTCTCAGCTCACAGGATCTAATCTCAAATGAGCCTAATATACACAGGGCAGGTGATTGCAGAACTGCAGGGAAAAAAATGGATTGAATCTACACTAGCAATGTAGATCTGTCTTTCTAGCTCTTAAACCTTTTCTCTCCTTTTCCAGCTAATATTTCCACCATTAGGAAGAAATTCATAACACCACATTTTACTTTTTTGTGTATGCAGTCATTTTGGACACTACTGTGCCTGTCTGAAATTTAATTAGGCACATCATGCCAAAGTTCCTTTGTGAGGAATCCATTGCAAAATGATGATTTTATCATCAGCATTACATTCACAAGAATACAGGTTGAATCTGCATTTTTTCTTTAAAAAAAGAGAAGAAGTTTCTAGCTCTTGTAAATTTAGGCTTGCCTAGACTCAGAGTTAGAGGAGCCTGGCCAACATAAATGAGTAAGAACAGCGAAGTCCTGTACAGTGCATGCCTGTGGGTCATGATATTCACATCCCTGAGATCATGATAGAATGTAAAGATATCTCAATAGTAATTGCTATTAAATACAAGAAAAGGAATTAAATGGCATTTTACTTTGGTCAGAAGCAGATGCAAAGAAAAAAAAAAGTCTCTTTTGATCTTTGAGATTTGTCTTTGTGATGTTTTGCAGGTACTGGTTTTTTTTCTCTCTATCATTTCTGCATCCTTAATCAGAGTAGACACATCTACAGAAAATAAAAGTGAAGATTTTTTTATTTTGTTATTTTTCCCTAGATTCTTTGCCATGTGGAGAGTCTGTTTTATTGATTGTTACAAAGTGTTCACTCTTTCTAAACTTAAATTTTTATTTTGACATATACTATGCATAAATTACCAGCAAGTCGACTTCAAAAAAAACCTATGTCTTAATCAATACCTGTAAATCTATTATGAGATCTTTATAGCACTTTAAACCTATCCACAGAATTTCTTTTCTTCCAAATACAGAATAGTCTCCAAGTGCTTTCTAAACACTGACAGTAAATTTTTTGTGCTTAGCAAGTCAGTACCTTTGATGTAATCTACGCTGAGTCTTGCTCTACCGTCACTGATTCTTGCTACTGTGTTGATGACATCGTTACACCAGTGTTATATACCATTCTATTGTTAATATATTTTTTGAACATTGAGTCCTTGAAATTTTATCAGGGTTTTGTCCAGAGTTACTGAAAGGCAGAAAATTTGCTCAGGAGTAATTGCATTATTCTGAAGGTTCCATAGCTAAGGTAACATTTTACCCCAGCGTTAAGATGTTTCCCCAATCTGTCAAAAGAATGATAAACACCAGACTGTCAGACATGACTTGATTTGTACCTAATCATGTACTATAGCAATAAGATGCTTCAGGGCTTACACTGCTGTTCCTTGTGTGCACTTGTAGGTAGACTGAGAGGTCAGAGACTGAAGGACAAGTGCTTTCATCCATGCAGGAACCACAAATTAGACAACGATACTGCACACACAAACTGGAAATGAACATTTATAGTGCTAGAATATATAACAACCCTGTCCTACAGAAACCAGATCATATGCTGGCAAAAGCTTTTAAAAACTCCAGTGTCAATATTCTCCCAGCAAAGGTTACGATTGGGTCATAGCTGTGGGAGGCAATACTGTAACCATATGATGAAAATTCACAAAAAGCTGGGCAAATTACAATACTGACTTCCTTGTTCCATTCACAAATGAGCTATAATGGCACGGTTTTCAAATGCATGTCTTGGGTACACTGCAAGTAATTCTGTGCATTCAAACAGGAGGGGTGCCACCTCAGTGGACAAGTGAAATGTTCTTGATCTCCTTATCCCCCCATATTTTAAAGAATCTTAACAAGCAACTTGCTGTGTAATAATTTAGGACTGGTGGGCCAGGTGTTTCACCCTTCAATTGCCATGAACAGTTCAGGAGTGTGCCAAGCACAGGTCTCTCATTTATTCTGAAATAATAAAATGCCACCAAAGGAATTAACAAACTCTGCAAAGTGCTCGCTCTTTTTCCAATTCTATAATAGTGACACATACAGTGGTTTGTGGGGGCAGCTGCCGGACATCAGCTCTATTGTTTGCAACCGCAGTCCCACAGATTTCAGTGTGGCATAAAAAAAGGAAAGGTTTGTTAGAGTCTGTTTGCATCGTTAGTTTCAGACAAAATCTAGATCACGCTTCTCATAACCTGAGCTGGCTGGAAGGGAACAAGCCCTTCTGGAGACAGTTTACATGTATTAATAGAGAGTGGTGATTCAGCTAAGGAAGCCTAGTTTCTCAGTGGACATATTTAGTTCAGCACAGTGTCATGCCAAAATAGATAAATGGTTTAGGTTTCAGAGCTGTTATCCATCAACCCATGTTACCGCACAAAGTCACCCCTTTTGGCCTACTACTGGGTACAAGTAGTAGGGGTATTTAAACTCTAGTTAAATAGCCTTACCTGATACCAGTAGTTTACCTTTAAATACAATCATACTTCAACATGCATATCTACCTAATGATTTCAAGAGACTTTTGATCCAGCTGGTGACGGATGGAATGGATTTTCACCGTCATAGCTAAGGCATTAACGGAACAACATGATAAAAATGGTTCTTTATGAAGTGACTGCATTCATTTCTGGGATTTTCATTCTGGAAGTCACTTAGAAATACTTTCAGAGAGTTTTCTGTAAATATTTAAATAACTACAACTGTCTACAGTCATCTGAATCCCTCACAAAGCTTTATCATGGCTAAGATAAAATGTGAGAGGAAAAAAAGTACAAATTGTCAAATGAAGCTGTGGTTTACTTTTCATTGAGTTGCAAGATTTTAGCTCTAGCTTTATCATAGGTAATTAAAAATAATATGAGAACATGAAAGAGTTTTCCAGCATAATGAATATCAACATTAATTTTCTATTTCTCATTACTAACAGAGTAATTTAAAGGTGGAGATTCCAGAAAATTATTCAGCAGTTGTCACAGTCGTTTCCAGTCTTGAACATCAAAGCACATCTTCTGGAAGGTGTATCTTCTTGTGGAAATATCTGGTGGGCTGGTGCTGCTGGTGAGCAATAGCTTCTGGAGGCTGAAAATTTGGATCCAGCAGCTTGAAAATTTTTTTACGGTGAGGCTAGATAAACTCTGGAACAGGTTGTTCAGACAGGTTGGGAAGTCTCCACCTTTGGAAACATTCAAAGTTTTACCGGACAAGACCCTGGGTAACCTGATTTAATTTGGCCTGCTAAGTGGGGATTTGATTAGATGGCCCCTTCCAACTTTTTTCTGTGGTCTGACATCTCTTTTTTCAGGATCTGTTGAAATTCTGGAGAGAGACAAATTTTTGTATGAAGGTACAGCTCTTGTCTAACATCCCAGCACTCCTGAAATCAACATAAAGAACCCACTGAATGTTCAGCACCCCTAAAATGTCATCATCATAATCTATAATATTTGGGGTCTGACTAAACCCAATCCACTAAAACTTTAACTCAAGATTGTTTAGTACTGCTCTTTGCTGCTGCTCGTTGCATTTCAGTTAGATTGCTGCACTGTCGTTTCAGAGCATGATTACATTCCCCTACCACCAGAATCGACAGTGAAAAAGTAAACAAGTTTGTTAACACAATCTCTCCCTGTTATAAATTTTCTTGATTCGGCATAGAAAACTGTTGGAAATCTAAATCTCTGATGTCTACTGTTGGCCTGTATTAGGAAAACAGATTATGCTTTGTGCTTGTGAAACTGCTGAGGACAGCATTCTCCAACAGATATGAGGTTTATGGCTCTGCACTTTTTGCAGAACAATTGTAACCCAGATCTTTCTCTGTTTCTCTGATTCCTCATGGGTATTAAAAGAGAAAATATTCACTTCCCTCCCCTTTTTCCCCTTTTCCAAGATGAGAAAATGCCTTGAGCAACACAAGAATGTGAATGAAGGAATACCGTGTCGCTTTCAGAGAATGTCTTGGGTTTCGGAAGCTATGTTTTTGTACCACAGAGCATGCAAAAAGCAGGACATTTTTACAGATACAGTTCAATTTCTTGTATGTACAAGAGTATAGGCACTATTCCCAGAGGTTTCACTGAATTAATCAATATTCATTATTGCTTTTCTTTGCCAATGAGCTAGACAGAAGGGTATGAAGTGATCTAAGACTGACTGTAGTTTGGAATACTATTTCTGTATCTAGCATGACTGGAGTCTGATATGGTTCCGCACTCATCATGGACCTTGGCTCCAAAATAGGGCGGTGATTATTTCCATCCAAACACCTCCTCACTTTATCTATTTTCTCACAGAGATCTTTCATATGTTTAGTAGATCTTTGGAATGTTTATCTCCCCCTCTGAGATCTGACTAGAAGAGAAGAGATAAAAGGAGGTAAGGCTATACAGCAGTGGAGGGATAAGCTGTTCTTACAGCTTATTTTAATGTTTTTCAAAGAACTAGTTAACTTCTCTGAAACCTAGCAGGGCTCATTTTCCTTTATTTATATACTACTGATACTAGCTTGCTAATTGGCATGCTGTTTTCATTAAGGTGTGAAATGTTCTTATGGAAGAAAAAATATGGAATAAGTAAAAGATCTGCCTATCATTCACAGGGAGATTCACAGCTGTGCAAATGGCTGGGGAACCTGTCTTGGACTGAGGAAATTCTTCAGGTATGAGATTTCAATTTCAAGAAATCCTTATGCATGTAGACTTCAGTGCCTTCAAAAGTAAAAAAGTGTTTTCCACTCCTTAAATTTAAAGGGTAAAGTTCAAAGTCCAATGCAGCAATTATTTTATTATTACTATTATTTTTTTAATGACAAATTAGCAACAAATAATCACTGGTGTATTCATGGGGCAAACTCTTTTATACAAAACTCAGCAGAGAGGAAACAATGATGTTATGAATTTATACTAAACAATTTATACTAAACCATGTTTTATTATGTGAAAGTAGCTTATCACCAAATGCTGTGGAATTTGTATTCTAAAAATATTTTCTTTAGTATTCTCCAGATAGGATTATAGTTAAAGAAACATCTGCAGATTTGTGAATCCAACAGAGCTGAAGCATAAAACAGTAGCAACACAACTGAACAGCTACCAGCGGAAACTTCAAGCAGGTCTGTGTTAGGTGATGGCTAAATGGCACATGCATTTAAGTTTCAGACAGAGAAATCTGTGTTCATATCCCTTTCCCCGAGTCATGCGGAGGACAAGGATCCTTCCAATGATAGTTGAAAGGTACTGAATGTCTTGACATGATACTAATCGAGGTCCTGTCCTGCCAAAGATATTCAAGTCTGTGTTGGAGACCCAGCACAAAGCTTTGGCATTCAATTATCATTTTTCTGTTTTCATCTGTGGTTATATATAGGCTTGTACTGTGATGGAACAGACCAATATTTCATCATGGTTAGGCTTCATTTGCCTTGAGTTGTTTTGACAAGTTAAGCAGCAATCCATAACTAACTGTTTTTTTCAAGATCATAACTTACTCTGAAGTGAGGATTTTGTAAAGGACACAAAAGGGGCAAAATAAATCTCTTGCTACAAGGAGGTGAATGGGTGAGGGGACATGGTGCTCCACTCCCTGGCATGTTAATTTTCCAAACCACTGTTCTGCTAGAATCTGCATTTCTAGTGGATCAGCTGCATTCAAGTTACAGATTATATTAATTTAATAATAATTAGGTTATTACAATAGCAAAAATCAAATATCATTTTTTCTTTATGATAGTTTTGTGTTTGTAAACATCAGGTATTCATGGTCTGCTTAGGAATTTGAGGCAAATGCTGGAAATATTTATCAATTGCATCCCACCTGTTACATTTTTTTTTCTTTTTTTCACTAGTACTTTCAAAAGAAAAAAATTCTTCATTGTTCTTATAAAGTAACATTTTTTTCATTATTTTCCCTGTAAAAAACTGATGAGTTTTTTCTCTTTTCATAGCAGCTAATCTTCCAATTTCTACCCTATTTGTGTGTGAGAAGTAACTTAAATGAGGCAAGTCTAGAGAGATGAGGAAAAAAAAGCAGCCCTGCCAAGGCCAAGAGAGTTAGTTCAGCAAAGTATTTTTCAGAAAAAGATAAGAGTCACTTGAAAAAGAAATATAAATCTGGAAACATAAGTATATGTTTGGAAGGAAAGAGGGGAAACTTGCAATAGCATTGCTAGTAAGTGAATGGCTAATAGACTCTTTTCCTATGCATTGACTTTGCGTGGGAAGGTTTTGGTAGCAAAGGGGATACAGGGGTGGTTTCTGTCAAAAGCTGCTGGAAGCTTCCCTTCTGTCCAATAGAGCCAATGCCAGCCGGCTCCAAGATGGACCTGCTGCTGGCCCAGGCCGAGCCCACCAGCGATGGTGGTAGCACCTCTGGGATAACACGTTTAAGAAGGGGAAACAATATAGAAGAGGAGGTCTTTGCAGACAGATGGAGAGAGTGCAAGATCTGAGAGAGAGAACTCTGTGGCACCAAGATCAGTCAAGAATGAGGGGGAGGAGGTGCTTCAGGTGCCAGAGCAGAGATTCCCTGGCAGCCCGTGGTGCAGACCATGGTGAGGCCGGCTGTGCCCCTGCAGCCATGAAGGGTCACAGGGGAGCAGAGACCCCCTTGCAGCCTGGGGAGGACCCCACACCAGAGCAGAGGGATGCTCATAGGAGGCTGTGACCCCATGGGAAGCCTGTGCTGGAGCATGCTCCTGGCAGGACCTGTGGCCCTGTGGAGAGAGAAGCCCAGGCTGGAGTAGGCTGCTCCTGAAGGACTGCACCCTGTGGGAGGGATCCCACACTGGAGCAGGGGCAGAGTGTGAGGAGTCCTTCCCCTGAGGAAGGAGCGGCAGAGACAACGTGTGATGGACTGACCACAAGCCCCATTCCCTGTCCACCTGTGCTGCTTGAGGGGAGGAGGTAGAGAAAAGTGGAAGTAAATTTGAGCCTGGGAGGAAGGGAGGGCTGGGGAGAAGATGTTTTAAAATTTGGTTTTAGTTCTCCTTTTACCCTAATTATGATTGATGATAATTTTTTTTTTTTTCCAAGCTGTGTACAGTTTGCCCATGATGGTAACTGCTGAGTGATCTCCCTGTCATTGTCTCGACACACAAACCTTTTATTATAATTTTTGTCCCCTGCTCAGCTAAGGAGAGGAGGGATAGAGTGGCTTTGGTGGGCACCTGATGTCTAGTCAGGGTCAACACACCACTTCCTAGAAGAAAGAAATGACAAAAGTGACAATAATTGGAATCTATTTATGCAAAGACAAATTTAAGAAGTTGAAGATTATATTGTAGTCAGGTACATTTTAAGAAATACCATATTTAACATATTGGGCTCAAGAAATTGTTTACACAAGCTTCTGGGCTATTGTTATTCAACCCATTCGAAGGGACGAGTGAAACACTAAATAAAAGAAATTATAAGCATCCTCACAGCGAAATGTGTAGGCAATATGAAATTCAATGTTACTGCATTCAAAAGAGAAACAATCTTGAAGCTTGTATTAGGAAAAAGTATTAGGAAAGATGCATTTTATGATTAGAAAGAGTATAATTTTAGAAATATACAAATTATTACAATTTTAAAAGAAAAAGGGTAATCGGTGGAATGGGCAAATCAGAACATAAACCAGAAAAAAGATAGGAATATAACTATGTAATATAGCCAAAAAAAAGGGAGCCAATGACATTTCAGCACCTTTATTACCAAAGAAATAATCAGTTCAAGGCTTTTTTCAAAATCTGTAGGTACTTCTCTCTGTTTTCCCTGGGGAAATTAAAGCTGCCTGTCAACATGTAGGTAAAAAATAAACACCTTTTCATTCAGTTATGATGATATTAAAGTTGGGCATCTTCCTTCAGTTCAAACTGAAGTTTATCCTTTGAAAGGTTATAATCGGAGAGTATTTTAGAGAAAAGCCAGAGAACAGAATAAATTAAAACATTTGTTAGTGTCCTACCTAACAGCTATTCTGTAGCTTTATAAGAAATACTGTATCATTAATTTATCAAATACTTTATTATATGCTTGCTTTTAAACCTTATGTATGTAGAAACTGCTGGTGTCCCAGAACACAAAGATTAAAACCACATGCAAGTCTTTGCTAGGTTTGGGCACAACCCCCTGTTTATTTAAATGTATAACATTTGGCTGAGGGTGGTGAAAGAAAATACAATGAGGCTAATGTCATTTCAGTGGCATTGATATCTACAAGAGAAGAAATAATGTAAGGCTGTGGAAATTGTCAACAGGTAGTAATATTGTAAAAGGAACTTTAAAATGAGGTATATTAGGCCTTCTCTTGCATTACCAGTTACCCTAATACTGGATAATCTTCCTAACATTGTGATTTATTTAGCCATGCAAGTTTCCTAAAGGAAGCATAGAAACCCCATCATTCAGGAGATAAATCTAGACTGAACCACGATTAATGGGTGCATATCTTTGGGACAATGGTACTGCTCTGGTAGGGAAATCATCAGGCCTTGTTGGCTTTGCACTTCTTACTGTTTGCCTCAGTCACTATAGAGATACTCCAGTATTAGGATTATTAACAACTTCTCTTCTTACTTGAAAGCACAAATCTAGTATTTAATGCTGTTGCTAATATTTTTGTTGAACTATTTAAATTTAAAATTAGGTCAACATGTAAATATAGAAGTTATATTATTAAATCCTCTATTTTTTTCTTCACCAATAATTGAGTTTTCAATTTCAGAGGTAAAAAATTACAAAGTAGTATCTAAGGATGTATATAAGATAATCAATTAATTTTTAGTAAATTTCCTAAATGCAGATTTATCTCCATGCTAACTAACAAGAGACTCTTCTGTAATGAACAACTTTATCTGGCTAATAATCTGCAGGGATTTATTTGACTATTCAGGGGATGTTGAATATTTTTTTTTTTTTAATATCAGCATTCTGGATTATCTATGTATTGCTTGAAATAATGTCAAAAGTAAATCAGCTCACACAAAGAAATGAGGCAGTTTTCATTGATCTGTACTGCTAGACAGGATTTTTATAGGGCTTGCTGGGAAAGTTCTAAGTTCTTTCTTTAGCAAACATATCTGGTTAATTGCACCAAATGAAAGATGCAAAAGTGACAGAATTCAAGGTAGACTCAGCAGTCAAACTGCAAAAAGAATTTAGGTTAAGGTTGGTTGTGGAATGACTTGCTTTCTTACTGCTATAACAGTCATAGCATGGGTCTTGGTCATAGGTGCAGCCTATTTGCCTTAACATGGCTCAGTGCATTGTCACGGCCATCTTCTGGAATACTCTTTTTAAGGTACATTCATGTACCTTAACTTGACAGCCATAAGACCAAATGTACATGCTCCTCCTTAAATACAGAACACCATGAAGAGTGTTTCCCAAAGAGAGAATTTTTACTGATTTAGAGGTTGTGCTTCAGCTAAACATCGCCTTAACTTGCCAGCCTGGCCAGCTGAATACATGGAGGAAAAATGCTTTAAATCCTTCCTTTTCTTTTTCTAGGGTTTCAGAGCTTTACAAAACACCCTGAGCAGGTAATTTTCTCCACTCAAGATTTAAAGGTCTTAATCTTCTCTTCAAGGCCTTTCTTTCAAAATGTGTGGGTGGCTGGAAGGCTAAAATAGTGTCTGTGTGACTTGGACTGGTTTCATATTTTTGCACTTTGAACAAGTGTAGGATACAGGGTACTGGAACAGACCATATTTCAAGGTCTAAGACTTGTGACATTCTCTGAAGCCAGATGGCAGTCCTTACCTGCAAGGCAGTCTTTCTTTGGTCACTTATTCAAACTGAAGGTGGAAGAAACACCAGAAAAACCTTGCAGCTGTAGGACTATCTGGAAAGTCTGGTGTGCAGTTCATGTCCCTTGGTCACGTGAAGTCCCTACAACAGAGACTCCAGGCTCCAGGTCCTTTCTCATTACATGACCAAATAAAAGAGGTACAGAATCAGCACCACCTCCTTCTTCAAGTATTGTAAGGTAAAGTAGCAGCCAAAGATTTGCTGACTCTAAAGATGCATGATTAAGAAGTCCCTCATTCACTACGCATTGAGGAACTCAAGTTTCCTGGTCATGATGGATTTTAGGCTTGAGACAGTCCCTGAACTACCCAGTCTAAACAAGGTGACACACACATGTCTATGAAACCTGCCAAAAACCAGGCCGGTTTAGGTGGCTGGGAAATATTACTGCCTTGATGGCAAATCTGTGTCAATGTGATGCCTAAACAGAAAGTTTCAAAGGCAGTCCTTTCTGAAAGCTTTTCTCCCCTTTTAGGTTGCAAAGAGTCCTGATTTTGTGGCAGTTTGAAGATGGGAATGACTCTTGCTGCTCACTCCAATTGATTTGAAAGACTTTGCAGCTGCTTGTGATTTAAAGGTCGTATGCAACACTGACAGTCTTTACTTCTGCAAATAATATTTGTGTTTGCAACGCAAAGGAATGTTTGTCAACAGGAGGAATTGACAGTTAGCCAAGAGCTCTCAGATGACTGTTTCCTGGCTTAAACTCTCGGCTGTGTTACCACATGATGTTCACTCATAGATGTTCTGAGCCCAGTTAGGCATAGACTGATATTAATTCACCCACTATCCATGCTGAGTGATGGAAAAGATTGAGTTTTCTGAGATGCAAATTTATTTGACACTCACCCTGCAGAATATTTACATCCTTATGCGTAAACCCACTGAAAGATATGTTAACTTCGATAGTAAGATATATTTTCCTTAATTAAATTTCTTAAGGTTTTTTTGTAAAATGCTCTTTATCCTTTGTGATCAAGCAAAATATCCCAGACGTAGAAGGTGACACCCTTACTATAATCATGTGCTTACTTGTTTAGATGATGAAAATAAAAGAACAGCCCAAAGGATATGTCTTGCAGTGTTGCAAATTAATTTTGTGTGATGCCCTATGTATATCCAAAGATCTCAAAGTGATGAACAAATACATTAAGCCTCAAAACATTGCACTTGACGGTTGTGGAAAACTGAGGTACAGAAGTTAAATTACCTGTCTAGCACGCTATGTTAAATGCAGAAATCGTCACTTTTAGTCCTACAGTTAATGCAACAATGGCCTCTACTTTTGCTTTTGATGTCAGTACCAGTTTTGCAGCTGTTGACCATGTTTATTAGGGGTAGACAATTAAGTTTGGTTTGTTTTTTTTTTTTCCCAAAAGTTAATGGAGGACTAGCAATTTTCAACAACAACAAAAAAATCCTTCAGGCCATTTCCAAAGTGGGTAATTTTAAGAATCATCTCTGCTTCTGAGCCAAAGGAATTAACGGGATGAAAGAGTGGCTCCAGTACACAGTAACATCCCATCAGTGATTAATATCTTAAGTTTATGGGAGTGTGACTTCAGTTTTCCCTTTAAATTGCAGATCAAGCAATTTTGCCAACACCTATTCTTCTCTGTCAAACATTTCACTTACTCTGGGAATTGCAGACAGCTTGTCTGTTGCCCTTGTTTCTGCAGCTCTTTGTGTCTTTGATTATCGAGCAGAGCTTGGATTTGCTCCAACACGACACCCAAAACTGTATACTGTACCCCATGGATAATAGTGTCTGTAGCAAAGGTGCATGTGTTGGGACACATGGACAAGCCCTGGACTAGTAAGGATAGCAGAAATCTGGTATTTTCCTTGATTCCACATTTTTCTCCTCTGCTGTTTATAATAGAATCTGCCCTGTTATCTGGAGTGAAGTTAGGCATAAAAATACATAAAACTGAGTCAAAACAATTACATTGAAATAAAATTCTAAGCAAAGTTGCAAGGAAAAGAAAGTGTGAAGAAAGAGCAAACTGTTCTCTGGATTTATTTTTCTTTTAGTGAATGCTGCCAACAGTGAAAATGGCCAACCTTCTGTTCCTGTAACAAGTGAGAATTGCTTACTCTGCTAGGGAACTGAAAAGAGAGCTCAAATAGAGGTTGTTGCACTACTGGCAATATTTGGAATATTACTTTGGTAAGAGAAAGGGACATCAAAGACCCTGAGGATTGGCATTAAGGGGAGAAAGAGAGAAAAGCAGGGCAATTTGTCCCATTGACAAGCAATTGGGAAATGGCACAAGCAGAATCAAAGTGGGGATTTTCTTCCTCTGTGAGCAGGACAGAAGAAAAGCAATTTGCTCTTTGAGCGTGAATAGCTAGAAGGAGAGTATACAAAAGAACATCTGCTCTTAGAAGGTACTTGACAAAATAACCCTGCACTTGTGTGAAGAAATAGCTGTGTAGCCAACAGGCTGCAGGTAGCTCAGCATGGGAAAGGCATTGGAATTTCACAGGTTGGTTGGGGTTGGAAAGTGCCTTTGGAAGTCATCTTGTCCAAACCCCTTTCTCAAGCACGGCCACCTAGAGCCAGTTGCTCAGTACCATTCAGGAATACTCAAAAAATAATAACTTAATAAACTGGATCCCATAATCAGGTCTCCTTTTCTAGTAACAGCAGTTTAGTGATGGGCAGGCAAAATTTCTAAACAAGAATTATCCTGTGTACTTGCACACGTCCAGCCATTAAAAATGCATTCAGAAGAGGTACATGAACAAGCAGAAATATTACTGCATCTCTTGAGTATTTGTGTCTTCAAGCTTCTTTTTTTTATTATTTATTTATTCATTTAGAGCGGAGGATCTTTCTGGCTGAAGGAAATGCAGTTTTTGTATCTATGGCCACATGGCAAGGAGTGAGTTTAGAGATGCAGCTGGCAGTAATATTTCAATGGTTATATGTGTAGGCTGCAGAGCAATGTATTTAATTTTCTTTTGTGTCATTATATGTTCCATGACTATTGAATATCATTCGTTGATATTTGGGAGGTATGCTTAATTCCTGGACAATGCCAAAGAAAAGTGAAGTAGCAATCCTGGTGCTGTAAAACATCTCAGTGGTCATGCCTAATATATTCTGTAGAAATCTCATGTTCCTGTTACTAAACAGTTTGATCTTTTTCCACAATGCTGAAATTTTGGGGATTGGGGGTGGTGTGAGAGAGGACAAAAAGGAGGAAAGGAACAGAGTGCTTGTCCCTGCATCTGCTTTTAGAGAAATAACCAGGTTTGTGCTAACCTAGTTCCTGGCTTTGTGGCCTTTCCAGTATGGCAGCTCACCTCACCGGCCAGACACGCGCTTGGCCGTTTGACTGGCTGCATTACAACACCACTTACATGGTTGCTTATGTAAAACAGGCACACACAAAGGAAACCATGAGTACACAGCTGGCCTTTCCCTTAAGAGGCCTTTGATGGGCAACATCCTCAATAGGTTTGTGGATGAGCGCAAGGGTACAATGTAAAAGTAATGGCTTAGTACTGGGAATATCTTTTCCTGAGTGTCTGCTAAGAGGCAACATTTACATTTCATTTACTTCAGGGCCAGAGCACAGACAGCCTGTCCCCTTTCCTGTGTTTCCTTTCTGTGCCATATCACACTGGGCTTTCTCCAAAAAGGTAATTTCCTTCTAATGTCGATTTTCTTATGGGCCATTGGTCCCAGTTGCACCACCTACCAGTCACCAAGTCTTTGACAATGATTGTGGAACTTAACTGTACACTGGGTGGAAGGAAGTTTCTGATGGCAAACCAGGACATGATTAACCTATTTCTTGTGCTGTAGCTGCTTATTTTTACATTCTTCTTTCATGGGTGAACACATAAATTTCAAAAATTTGCAGGTCATAAAACCTGATGTAAACAGAATTGGAAACTAGACATTGGGTTAAATCAGTGCAATTATGATATATTTGTACTTATTTTAGCGTTTTTGCTGAATACTGAAAAATACTGATTTAATTTTATAAAGTTACACACGTACACATGTTGTATGAGTATTTTGCTTGATATCCATTTCAACCCAGTAAACTGCTTCTGTGGGCTTGAAACTTGCTGGATTTCAACCAAGATATTTTGTGGAATTTTAATTCTTTTTACAACTTACAGATTTCCATCACTTGTCTGCATAATAAAAACAATATTTTCTTCACCAAAACCATTTTCTTTTGCTGTAGAAAAGACCTGCTGAGACATACTATAAACTTTGAGCAAGTAAGTCTTACTAACAAAATAAGCTTTGCTAGAGTGTAGGCTTTGGGTTGCAATAAAATTAAATCAGAAAGCAGAATTGTTAGAAAAATCACTCATGCACATGGGTAGTAGCATAAGATAAAGCAACCCTTCCCCTTTTCTGATATCCTATTGTCCAATGGCCTAGCTACAGCTAAGGGTAGCTGCAGAATACCAATTTTCATATCTCATTGAAGCAGTCCTTGCCAAGAAACTGCAAATGGAGTATTCACTTTTTTTCCATTGTTTCCTTCATCTGTTGATTGCTCAGTTGTACTATGTCTGAGACATGTTCAGATGAGTTTTACGAAGCCTTTTGAACAGCATGCAGAACATGAGAATTCTGACCTTAGCTTGTGCTTCTCGTTTTCTGGCTTTGTTGAAAGGTCAGTTCAGTAGCTCAGGTAGCTGGTTGAAACTAGGTCATCGCAGCAACTTGTTAGATTTTAAATAAAAAATGTTTCCTGAGCTGTACTGTGAAGTGAGCTGTTACACTAGGGCAGAAAAGGTAGTGCTTGAAAGAGAATTTTGATGTGACTTAAAATGTTATTGAAGAGCACTGGCTAGTTGTATATGATATGTGTGTCAGTATCCATATAGAACACTCATCTTTTGCAGTGCTTTACACTATAGAAAGTTCATATCCAGTGTGTGTACCTTTACAAATACATACTGTAGCAGTTATTTATTCATTAAAAGAATTTAATATCTCCAATGGCTTGACTGAAGGCTTGTATGGTCCTTCAATCAGAGGCTGGGTTATTATATACCCCACTGTACCAGAGAATAACCTAACGTGACTGACATATTTGTAAAGAATCATAGTAACACCTTATCTTTGTTTTTAAATCTTAGATTTAAAGTCATTGAAGCCTGCGTTTAGACTGCAGTTTAATTATTTCAGAAAATTTCAGACTGGAGATTATTTGCAAGATGAATCATGACATCTCATCTAGCAACAGTTGCTACCGATATTTACTGTTTCACCAGTCTTGTTCAAGTTTTCATAAACAGGAAAACAAAGTAGGGACAAAGATACACAAAAGACTGAAATGCAGACAAAAACCAAACCAAACCAAACAAAAAAACGCCAATCAAAACTCCTCTGCACCACAGTTTTATATTAGACTGAGTTTATAATTCAATTTGGTTTGAGTAATTAATCCACTGAAATGAAGATACATGCAGAAAGTATGAGTCAGTGAGGAAACCTGGATTAATTTCCTTATGATAATCACTCCTTCCTAATTCTTTTAGCATTTTTTCCCTCCCCCTCTTCTGTGATGAGAGATATAAGTAAATGTGTAAGACATGTAAGACGATAAAACAAAGATCTGGATTTCATCCTGAACATTCCCCAGTCGTTCAAAATTTGGCAGGAAAAGGGGTTTGAAATGCTGTAGTTCTAAGTTATCTGATACTAGTCAAAGCTGAGTACAGAATGTGTCCGTGATTGTTTTCATGTGTAAATTTCTTGTTGAGAGGAGAATTTCCTTGTAATTCTCTGTGACTTATCTGATGAATAATATTAATCATCAGGAAATATATTAGTAACTACTGCAAATGGATTTGCACATAAGTTTGCATTCTAATCTTTGTTCTACTCACAGTTGTTCAAACTTCTTCAGCTTTATTATCTGTACTTGAAGTAGACTTTTAATTAACACTTATACACATTAGTAATTTTCCATTTAAGGATATTAGAAATACTTAGCCCTATTGTGTGGAAAGACTGGAAAGAACCCATGCTTTTCTGAATTTTTCTAACATTGACATTTTGGGATAAAGGACGCTCACCAAATCATCAGAGGTGTCAGTTTTATATGGTTTAGCCAGTTTGACTTATCACTAAACCTGGTACATTTTGTACCTAGTAAATATATTTTTAATACATGTAGGAAGCTCAGTCTGAACATAAGGAAACACTTTTTTGCTGTGACAGTGTCCGAGCACTGACACAAGTTGCCCAGAGAGACTGTGGAGTCTCCCTTCTTGGAGATACCCAAAAGCTGTCTGACATATTCCGGCACAATCTGTTTAGGCTGAAGTTGCTCGAGCAGGGGGGTTGGACCTGATGACCTCCAGAGGTCCCTTCCAACCTCAACCACTCTGTGATTCTGTCATTCGACACACATGTACTGCTCTGGACTGAATTCTATATTCCCTACAGGGTAACATGCCACACTTCAGAAAGTGTTTATGTCTGCACATTACCACAAACCTGCTCTTTATCTAGGGACTGGTGAACATACATGTACACACATTCTTAGCAGCAGGGACTGGAATACCAGGCTGCCACTTTGACCCTGTACACCTTTCTCACTGGGAAATAAGTGGCTCTTCTTGACTGCCGTACTGTGTCTTGGACAGATTAATAAGACTCCCTCCCTCTTTTCTTGCACACTATCAAAAGATCCATCAGCTAAAGCATTGTCACAGTAAATAAATTCTGAGCAGACTATGATAGGAATTTAATCCAGGTTATCCATTTTGGGGATAATTCTCTAGGCTAAACGGTTGTTTGATTTTTCTTCTGGGCTTTGAAAAGATTCATCTGTGCTTAGTTGGATAATTATATTTGTAGAAAGGTCCAGCAGCGTGGATTTGGACTGCAAGAAATGCAGCCTGACTCAGAAAACTCAAGCTCTCAGAAGGTTTTCAATAAAATACATCCTGTGGTTAGCACTTTCTTCTAGTTCGCTCTCCTTTCATCATGAAGACTTCCCTGATTTCCACTTGGAAGCATCTAATTCTGTCCAGTTTCACCATAGGGAGCCTTGGAACCTAATGCAGGTTTTCTGAGCTGTTTTCTGACCTTACACAGTAGTTATGTTCCATTGATCTTCCCTCCTGGAAAGTTACGTTGGTCTTTTGATTGTCAATATTTGGGCCACTGGGTCACTGCAACTGCATATATCTTGGTGTTGTGATGGCAACAAGACTGCTTGAGGGATAGCTGTTACATTATGCAGGGTGTCAAACCTTCAACTGAGTGTATATTACAATGCCAAACGTGGGTATCATTTCATAAAACACTTATTTTGCATATGTATGACCCAGGGGAAAATATTTTGCTGTTCATGCTCTGTGACATGCAATAAAGAATTGGTCAGGCTGATGGGTGACTATGACTGGGGAACCTGGGGATGCCCTTTACGGTTGCCAAAAATTCCTTGTGTAACAGTGTTCCCCACACCGTGGCACCTTTTGCAGCACCTGGAAAGGAAAAAGTTATGTGGGCTAATAGTTCTGCTTTGTGGGCCATGTATTGTTCTCAAAGACTCTACAGATGTTTGGCTTTTCATTTCTGACTTGTAACAAAGGGAGATAGAATGGGGAAGGTGATAGTAGGTACATCACCCGTATACTCTATGCTTTCATTAAGGTACTTCCTTCAGAAAAAAACCCCAAAGAAAACAAAATTGTTTTTTATTATTCTCTACCTGGAATCTACCCCTTTGAAGAAATTTTTTGTTTGTTTTTAATTTCTTTACTATTTCTGACTTGCAAAAGTCTTGCCTTGCTAGGTACTTCCTAGCGCATTCTCTCTAAAAGGTAACAAATATATAAGTATGCATGAACTTAGCATCAAAGATGCTAGGTAATTCTGACTGCAGAGTTTGAGCCACACTCCCCAAAGGGTGAGTGCTACTTTTCTGTCCTGTTCTTTCTTCACAGACAAGAAAATCCACTGGCAGTTTTCCCTCACCCAGTTCTCTCTATTCTTTTGCCTTCTTGGACGGAGAGTTAAGACCAATAGGGTAAATAACAAGAGACCATGATAGGGGCAGGAAAAGCTGTGACTGTCATACTGCCAGAGGACATTTCTTAGAGTTAAAAGTGCTAAATCCTCTGCGAACTGTTGCAACTATAGAAGGAAGATGTGTAAGCCAATGAAGGTCCAATCCATTCTCAACACATACGTGCCAAGATCACTAAGCCTACTCTTCACAGACCTAGAAATGGATTACATTGATCTTGACTCTCTGCCTAGCATTCGATGTTTGTTATACTTCCTGTGCATTGGTGCTCTATATGATGAATCAATGCCCAAAACCTGTGAAAATAATGGGATTATTTCTAGTTTGTTCTCTGGAACAGGTGGTACATAAAATTTATTCACTTGCTTTTGAAACAAGCTTATCTTACATCAAAAAGTAGTTTTCTATTGTGCAAAAAAAACAACCAACCAACCAAAAAAAATTTTTTAAAAAAAAAAAAAAACAAGAAACAAACCAAAAAGACCCAACAGAAATAAAAGCTCTTTGTACCCAGAAAAGGTTCTTATAAGAAATTTCAAAAGTTAAAATATTGAAGAAATAAACCAACAACACAGTACTGTAAGCTTATACATTCTTAATTCAAGGGAGATTTATTTATCAATTTGTTTGCTAATCCTATCAGCAAAGCAGCATAGCTCATAAACAACAAACTATTGGCTTTAGAATATGATTCATTCAGCCAATACCAATGAGGACTCTCGCTGTACAATTTTATAGTCTGTGTTCATCTACTTTTAATGCTAAACTTTGAAAGTAATCTTGTGATGTCTAATTTGGGAATAACAGGCCATGAGTTACAATAAATTAGCAAAATACGTGCCAGCAGAATTGTAAGTTAGACTAGCAAAACTATTTATTAGTATGAAACAGAATAAAAAGGGCTTATATAATCCTATAGTAAATATCTAAAATGGAATAGTGGAAAAAGGAAATCTTAAATTACTTGTCAGTTCTCACAATGCATAGTTTAGCAACATTATTTCAAAGGGTGTAAATCTCTTTGGTGAGCATATGGCATTTTCATGTAGTTAAAGAATTATCCATCTCTAAGCAAGGAGTTAAATCAGAACCCTTAGCTTTTTGCACTTCAGTTGTCTTTCAGCTAACATGGCTCAGACTACCACATCAGGCAGTAAGCAAATTCTCTGACATCCAGTTACTGATGTAACCTTAATCCAACTGCAATAACAAATCATTTAGATTAGATATCAGGAAAAAATTCTTCCTGGAGAGGGTGGTGAGGCACTGGAAAAGGTTGCCCAGAGAAACTGTGGGTGCCCCATCCCTGGGAGTGTTCAAGGCCAGGCTGGATGAGGCTTTGAGCAACCTGGTCTAGTGGAGGGTGTTCCTGCCCATGGCAGGGGGGTTTGAACTGGATGATCTTTGAGGTCCCTTCAAACCCTAACCATTCTATGATTCTATGATTCTATAACTGCACTTATTGTTATTAAAAAGATCTAGGAAATATAGGGTAAATCAGAGATTTATTAAAACCAATTTTAACTGTATTCTTGACATCAGAAATTGGGTTTAAGTAGAGAGTATTCCTAGGCACAGTCTACTGAAATGTGGAACCAATAAAAGGTGACGTTCTTATATTTGCTACAGACAGTTCTACAGGCACCTAGATGTTATTAGAGTGAGGAACAAAAAATGCGGGCCTTGCAAAATGATCTTGATTTTACAGATTTATATCTCAACCTCCTACATTTTTAAGGACAGTGATGGTAGAGTTTAGGATTGGCTTCCTTTTGCATGCTTTGTATTTTCTGCTACAAGCGAAGCTTGCAGACGTGGTCTGTGACTTGTATTGAAATTTCCTTAAGGGAATGTCATAAATAGTTGCACACTTGTAATTTATTAAATGTGAAATACCAATTCCAGTTGTTTCTTTCTTTGAAGGACAATAGTTGTCTCTTATTAATCATTCATTGAAATAATAATTATTCATTGGAAGGGCAAAACTTCCTAATTCAGTTGAGGAACAATGACTTTTGACAAGAATGTTTTCTTATCTGGTTAATCAGAATGCTCTATGTAGATACAGTCCACAGCTTAACTACCACGGATTTTCTAATTTTGTTGATGTTGATGCTGGCTTGTTTTAAAAAGCAGAGGAATAGATCAACTTAGAGAAATTTAAAAATCCGACTAGTTTCATGGCTGCACAGAAAAAAAATCTGATTAACTCTTCCCTTAATAAAAATAACTCATACTCTGCAGTTTCATCTAACTAGGGCTGCTAACTATGCACAAAACACCTTTCTTTTTTCTTGCACACTGTTTTTCAAGTGTGTCTTACACATCTTATGTACCTTTTACTTTTGGTGTATGTCTGTGAACTTTGCCTTCTGATCTGAAAGCAGTTCCTGAGACTGATACATTAAAACTCTGGTAAATATTGCAGGTCTCTTCTCCTGGACAACTGTAGGGTGGAAGGATGCTACAGGGTACAGATGTTCTGTTTTGGTTTTTACTGTTTCTCTGTGATATTTTTTTAAGTTTTCATTTCTAGTCTTTCTGTCCTCATTATGTGAATTCTTTGTTTTTCCCTGTAACCAGAATCACTCTCTGACTCTGCAACCTGCCTGGAGGTTTGTGACAGCATGTTCCTGTCTTCCCACTTACTCAGCCAGCAAGTTTCTAGCTCGTTTGATTAAGGGATGAACAGTTTATTCTCTGTGCATAGCCCTCATAACTGCACTTGTAGATTTTCTTTCTTAGTCTTCTTTCATGAAGCCCTAAAGATAGTTCAAGAAACTTCAATCACACGCTGAAAAAAAACCCCCAACAGTACTAGATGTTCTTTGAAACAAAAATAGGATTAAAGAATTTTATTTTGCTTCCTTTCTGCTTGTAAGCAAGTCCTCTTTTATTCTATTTTTTTCTCGTTTTTTTACCACAACTATATGACCAGAAAGGATGTTGGTGAATGGTTTAAGTGAGACCAGACTGCTGAAAAGACTACTGAATTTGACAGATGGCATTTCATCCTTAACAATTCAAAAGGAACAAAATAAAGGCATGGAGAACTCACTTCTCTCCACCTGTTTCTTTAAGAAAAGTTCATGTCTATGCTCTGCTTTCATCTGTATCCTGTATCTGTGTACAAATCTGTATCCTGCGTATGTGTACAAATACTTAATAAATTAGTAATTTTTTTTTTATTTAAACCACAAAGTTCCATAGCATTTAAAGGCTATTACCAACATAAGCTTTCTGAAAGCCAACTCACTTTTGCTGTGTTAAATATTCACTATTTTCTCTAAATGTTTTCTTAGTGTAGGCAAGCAAACACTGGTCTACAAGATGAAAAGGGTATTGAATTGCACAAGTTTAGTACAGCTTCCTGAAATTGCTTTCTCGTACTCTGGTTTACATTACTCAACAGTGCACTGTCAATTCTTGAAATACTCACCCCTAACTGATTACCAAGGTGGCTGTCTATTTAAAATTTTTCACAACTGACAAGTCAAGAAACTCTCATTCCTATCAACTTCCTTTTGACTTCAGTAAATTGGACCTCAGCAGAGCTTTAGGATGTAAATCTGTTAATGACAGAAGCACTTGTGTAAATCACATCCTTTTCTCTGGGTTGTTACTGCAGATTTTATCTTTCAAACACAGCCAAATGTTCAAACACAGCACTAAATGTTTGTTTACTAGTAATTTCCTTGTGACATAGAGAAATATAAAAGAGCCATGCAATTGACATAAAAATTGAACAGTAACAATAAGCCCACTAGGATTTGGATAGGCTGTAATCTTCATTCTGGAGAACATAATTTCAGTATAATTGTTGTCGTTGGTGAGTGTGAGAGAAGGCATATCACAAACACAGTGACAGTATTGCCAGCATTGCGTTACCTGAGAAGTAACCTGAGAAGTGGCTCACAGCAGGAAAATAGCAGTGTATCACACCAAACATGCTGGCCTGGCACCCCTTTGACAGGTAAGATATAGGAATATAACTGGTGCTGAAAGTACCTGCTTCCAGCTAGTGGCAAATCACCATAGCAACAACAGGATTAAAAAAAAAAAATAAAAATCAGTAAAGTGCTAGCCGTTCAAACTAACTTGGGAGGATTTTTCCCCTTTTTTTTTTTTTTTCTTTTTTTTAAGAGAAATACCTCTTATAAACATCAATCATTTGTGAGAAGAGGTAGTGGTAGGTGTCAGTATATATTTTCTTAGCAAGGTGTTTAAAGAAACTGGTCACAAACTGGGAAGTGGGATTTCCTAGTACTGCTCTGTATTCCACGTTAGACATACGCTGTGTTCATTGATAGCTGACTATACTTTGACTTGACTCTCAGCATCAGCAGTTGCTGTGCTTATTACTTTTTGCTGCAATGGAATAATTCAGATTTATTGTTTTAGCTGGAATACATGGTCTGTCATTCTGTTCTCATGGATATTCAATTTTTGGAATATGCCAACAGCCAAAATCGAATGAAGTAATTAACTGAACTTTAAGAAGTTACACAATACCAGAGGCATGAGAAGTATCTTTTATTTCTAATGGCTTTAAAAATACAGAAGTGTTATATCATTAGCATCACAACTGAGGGTTCTTTCTTTATAGCAAGGACTTCTGTAACCCCCCGTTTCTCTTTCCTGAACAAATAGCTGCCAGAGGTGAATGCATTAGCAATGTGTAGCACTGAAATGAATGATAATATTGCAATAAACTGCCTGATTATTCAACCGAGGAAGTATTCTTGGTTGAAAATGAAGGAAAGAGCATGTTGAACTTTGTCAGCTTGTATTTCATAGAAGCTCTGTACCTAGCTGAAAACTGCCACTGGGAATGAGGAAATGGTTATCAGCTTTGATATTCTGGAACATTGAAATTCTGTGTAATAGGGATAAACCTCTTCAGGGCAGGAGGGAAGATTTTTCTATGGGCTCACCCAAGAGTGTGGAATGAACTCACAGAAGAACCAACGATGACGGAAAACAGACTAGAAAATACATGACTATATTTTTCATCCTGTTGTCTTTAATGTCTACAGTGAGTTACAATCACTTAAAAATGCTGATAATTATTGAATAATCTTTATAGGCTATCCAGTTTTGAATTTTTTCCCCAGCCCGTATTAAATTTGGGATATAATTTGTGAGCTAATGTTGCGAAGAATGTTACCACCAGATTTAAGATACTAGCTCACATGGGATGTGAAAATTGGTTGTATTGGTAAAAAATCTTTTACACTAATACATATCATATGCTTTTTCTAGCGCACTCATTTGGGAATTATCCTTTGCAGGTGAATGGCAACCCTGAACTAAGTTAATCTCTGGTACGGTTTCTGTCACACAAATCACATGCCTGGAAAAACATTGTGCTCTGCCTCTTGAGTGTGCACACAGTCAGAGTGGGACAAAAGGTTGTTGGTGTTCCTCCTCTCCTTCCATCCTCTTTGTTGTCCTGTGCCTCGTTTTAGCAGCACAACAAAGTAGAGATATTTTGGGAGGGGTAAGGACACCACCACTGAAATGAACTTTAGAGGTTGTTTTGTTCTTTTGATGTGTTTTGCCTGTCCAGAATCTGCTTTTAAATACAGCAAACACATCAAAATGCCTAATGTTTTGTATATTGTTAAGGTGTCATCACACCACTGCAACAGTGAATTATTCATTGCTCCTAAAGTTTACAGGAGAAAAAAAAGAAGGCAAAGTACAAAACAGTGTAACATAGTATATGAAACAAGGACATATTTCAAGGGTGCTAAGGGGTCAAGTCAGCCTGCTATAGTTCATGTATTTTTTTCATAGAAACAATAAATTATTTTTAAAGATGTATTATTCGATATTTTTTCCCTTTAAAATAAAACTGTTCTTTTGAAAAATGCACTAGGATAGCTCTTTGCTGTGTGTGACTGGATGGACAAATGAGCCCTTTTTAACATCAGAATAATTTATGTTTTGGCATTTAAAATGCAGTGGTTACCTTAAAAATATGAAATCTGAAAGTAGGAGAGAAATGGGGCATTTTAATAAGACTTACAGTAATTAGTAGTCTCTGTTATTTAGTTAACAGTATCGAAGTGGAATTACAGTGAGTTACATACTTCTGATAATTATTATTTATTGATTCAGGCAATTCCTGAGCAATCAAAAGGAAATATACGGATACCAAACCAAGGGTTTTGGTGCCTTAGCCATCTATTGCTAAAGGAAATAAATCTCATTTTTAATTTTTACTCAAAGGAAAACTGTTGCAACAAACCTCACCTGTGATATTGCTCTGCAATATTATGATTTGGGGTTTTATTCCTTTAAGGACACTTTAAGGTGCATATTTAACTATTATACATTTCATATTGTTGCATTTGTCAGACACAATTTAATTGGTCTGCATGAGATAATTACATTTCTTGTCACAATGGATATTGTGCATGTCCCCTACAATATTTTTGAATTAAGCCCTTCAATTAAAATTGGCAGGTTTCCAAAAGAAATTTTCAAATGTATGTCTCGTTTTAATGGTGCAGGTCTCTATTCAGTCATCATTTTGATATGAAAATGAGAACAGGATTCACACAATATTCTTGCATTAGAAACAGAAAAGTATAATATTGGAAGGGTCCAAATTTTTTTTCGTAGTTGATAGGACTTCCTAAACCTTTTCTCTCTTGCACCGTGCTAAGAATACAAGTACAAGTAGAGAAGGGTAATTGTACCTTGTATGTAATTTACCATTTTTTCCACCAATCTAAAGTAATGCAAGCATCATTACTTTTCAGGCAAGAAATAACTGAAATTTTTGCCATACTTCAGGCTAAATCGATACTGAGCTTTCAGGTGTATTCTGGTAGTTTCCATTAGCTCTGCTGACACTATGGGACTGAAAAGTAAGCCACACACTTCTTTTGAGACACTATGTTTTATTAAAACAGCCGTGTTAACTGATGGATGTGAAAGCCACAGCTATCTCTGACAGCATATTACGTTTTGGTCTCATTGAGGCAGTTATTCTGGAAAACAGTATGAGTATTTAGTGACAGTAACAGCACCGGGGCTGGTAGGTGATTGCAGCACACGCACCGTCTCTTTCTATGGCTGACTGTTTCTGCATTAAATAACAGGATCATTACTCTACACTTCAACTGCTAAGTGAAAAATATTTTTCTAATTGGCATATAAGCACTAAACCCATGATACTCTCCTGCCAAGGAACTCGGAGAAGGCAGAGAGACTGATTTTCTTCTGCTTTCACAGAAATTATGTTTAAAGGCAAAATGTATTTGTAGAACATCGCTCATGTATTAACTATGAGAGTGTGACCATGACAAATGATGCACTGCGTACACCATCTACCCTGGGTAAGTGTGAGAGTTTCTAGCTCTTTACACACCAATTTTTCAATTTTTAAGTGTTAGGTTTCTAGCAGACTGCCAAGCTTCTGCCACAGCTTAAATGCAATGCTATGAATTCCTCTGTCTTACAAATATCACACCGATGTTATGAAAATATTAAAAAAAAGTTCAGCCAAAGTGGTGCAGAGTTTAAAACCTCTAAATCAAAGCCATGTTTCACACTACACTTGCACACTTGTTTGACCTAGTTGTGAATTAATAATTTAGAAAAACATAATGACGTATCTTGTACACAATTATGATAATGTATAGATGGAGTATGTTCTGTGAAAAGCAAAAAATTTAGGGATTTATATTTGACAATGCTTTCCAGTGTTATATCTTCCTTCTGGGTTATTTTTGTTTCTATTTTCAGCAAAGCAGAAAACTAAAATCAAAGCAGAACAAGCCTGGGAGCTGAGACTGACTAGCTTCTCTGACCACTCAGGTGAATATCCATCCTGACTTGTAAACCAGGGAGGTGTCTTTAGGCCAATTCATCATTGTTTCTCATAAGCACGGTATAATTATTTCCACTCAAGCGATTAAGATTTTGTATCCTTTTCCTAACAGAGAAAAAAAAAAATGTGAGGATGTACTTTACTGGAGAGTTGTATTATTTGTTGTTGGTTTTATTTCTAACTGCATTCAGTAATACAGATGAGTAACTTCAATCCTATTACTGCTGTTTGTGACCTTCGGAAACTTTGGCATAAAATATCAGCATAAAGAACATTCAGGAAAGTGTAGCCCTGTAAGGAATTTTTTATATCATCTTATTTATGGTTTCCAGGATTGTTCATCTCAAAAAGGAGCATCTCCTTCCTCTCTCCTGTCCTGGAATTATCACATAAACAGACTACTCTCCTGCAGGCTCCTCTTGATTAAAAGCCTTTTCTCACCATCCTTTTTCACTAAATGAATAGCATGAAATGTTAATAATTTATTGAGCAGGGTATATATAAAATCTCCAAAGACAGAATCAGTTCTACAATATACATGGTCTCTATGTTTGTCACAGAAATGATGCATTCTGTGTTTTTAACGAGGGGGAAAAAGTGATTTTTCTTTTTTAAACCCCTTTTAAACATTAAGCAGCTTCAAAGTTTCCAGTGAAATTGTTTCCACTCTAGTTCCAGAGGAAACTTTGTGAGACATGTCCAATTACACCTGGGCACACTCTGTAGCTAACAGCAGGACTCTCTCTAGGGTTAATGGTTTTTACCTCATACGCTTTAGGAAGGAGGTAAAGAAGAAGTTGGAGTCACTAAATTTATGTTGTCAGGGGCTGAATTCTTGGATACAATAGCCTGATGATGCTGATTTTCCTGGCCCTACTGGCTATAAGGAGACTGGATTCCAGGGCTAATGCTGATAGGATAGTAAGAAGGGATCCAACATAAAACCTGTTTAAGCCAACTAGAAGGCATCCATGGCCTTCAGTTCTGCACTGCAGTTAATAACAAAACCAACCACCTTCTTTGTTGAGGTATTTTTAAAAACACTTAAGATGTCTTTATTGTAAATATATAAATGTTGATAATGTGAACTTTGATTTTTTACTTTTATTTTTATGTACTTTGACTCCATCATGTCCTGGAGAATGCCTGAATGTGTGTTTCCTAAGATATAATAGGAAAAGCTAGTCAACATGAAAAACATTACAAAGTAGGGTGGCACAATGCAAATGCCTGAAGCAATTAAAGGGAAATCTCTGTTCTGATCTCTTAAACCCCTGGCACTTTCTAACAGGTGGCAGTATAAGAATATACTAAGCAGCACTATTTGTTCCTGCATTAATGTTGCTACTACTGGATTTTGTTCTGTAGTAACACTCTGGAAAATTTTGCTCATGAATGACAATGATGAAAATATGGAATATGTTATTTGACTATTGCAATGGTAGGAATATACAGTAATCAGACAATCTGGTGCTGTACTGGAGGATCTTGAGGTGGCTGGCACAAGTTGGTAGTACCTGCAATAGTATAGTGAAGTATACAGTGCCTCACTCATGGAGCAGATTTACTATGGACATTAGAGTAATTGCTTCTTTGCAAATAGATCTGGATATAATTTCAGAATATTTGACAATCACATATACCTAAAGCTGCACAGAAGGTTGTATTCTAAAATTCTATAAAGTCAGAGTATGCTTGTCATAGAATGTCAAATTGATGAAGACATTAACTTTTATCTACTTGCAACATACCAGTGTACACAATGCTACTCTCTATAAATGCATGACATACCGATGTACACATTCATCTCAAACCTTCTCCTGTCTTTTACACTTCCCTATGCAAATTAGTCTTAAGTAATTTGCACTTTGCTGTGGATTTCTTCTACAATATTTATCAAAACACATTTACAAAAACTTATAGACCCGAATACTTTGGAGGGATCAGTATGCTTGTTATAGAATAATGTTGTAGAATTATCTTGCTAATGGCATCTTGTAATTAATTTTCTGAAATAATCTTGAAAGAACTGAATGAAATTTAGGGAAAGTAAATTCAGGACACAATGTATGTACAGGAATACTTAATTATACAAATTCATGATAGGAAACAACAGGTTCTTCAGCAGTTCTTAAGAAAAGGCTGTGTTGCATATTGTCATGCTGCAGTGGTGGCGAACCTCATCCACATTTATATGTAACCCAATAAATAACCTACTCTGTTCTTGTTCGGTATGATACTGTAGTTACAAACCTCTGCTCTGTTCTGTTCATGCATCCCTGCACCCATACATCTGCTGTGACTTTTTTTATGTTAAAATACCCATGAGCTAAAAAAATCATTAGTGTTTGCAATTTTTCTAGCAATTAGGAACATGAGTTAAACGTCTAGGCTTAGGAAATTCCATCAGTGTGGTGTATGAACCTGGACTTTTATGCCTTAAGAGTATATAAAGACAGGGGAAGAAGCAACTTTCCAGCATAAAAATTAGTATTGTTGCTCATGATGAGCAAGTGTTTCTATGTCTGTCTTCTTAAAACTGAGTATTTATAATTCACAGTCTTCAGTGATACCTCCATGCACTTACCTGAGGATAGAACATGACTTAAAATCTATAAGTTATAACTATATACATTTGGGGACAGCTATACCATTTTTTTTTTCGGTAGAAAATGGCTGAGTTGTATGTGAAAGAAGATAATTTGAGGATATTGTTTTTCCACACATCACCTGGACATCCATTTCTTTTGGGAAAATTAAAAAACGTATTTTACATGCCAATAAATCACATAAACCTGTTACTTTCAGTAATCTGTCCTGCACAAAAGATACCCTGGAGTTGACAAACTATAGTCTTGTATAAATCTAATATTATTTTTCAGGAGATTGAAACAAAAAAATGTTTTTTATAGTCTAGTCTCCAATAGAATAGGCACATTATATGGTAAAGGCTAGACTTTAGCCTGTAACCTTTATGTCTGCTATAAACCACTTACAGATCTTTGGTGGATGCATATGAGTGCATCATTACCAACAATTGTTGAACTGTTCTGTACTTTATTTCTAACAAATCTATATGTAGCATTGAGAATTTGTTTAGTTTAAACCATATAAACATTTTCATCTACACAGTGTGCAATACTAACCTAAAGCTTTTGTTTTGGAAATCACTGCTGTAGGTGGAGATGTAATTGCCTCTGTAATGAAACCTGTGTAACTAATGCATATATGCTGACCTTCCTTCCCAAAAAAGGTTTTTAAAAGCCTTTGCAATATAAGGAAATCCATGTCACCTATTAAGAATATTTCTCCTTCTTCCCCTCTGTGTTTGAAAATCTGACAAAGAGTTGGAATGCGGTATATATACAGCAATTATACTACACCTTTTTTTTACTGAGAACTTTTCCGTAGACTTTTGTTTCTTTAGCTGTTGCCTGTTTCCTTCTCTATGAGTTATCTGCTGCTGGTTTCTCCCTTTTCCTTCTCAGTGGATTTTATCTCAACAATATTACAACTCTTTCTGAACTTCATTCTCATCTGAACAGGGTTTTTTGCTTGATTGCCTGCTTGTTTGTTTTCCATTGTGGCTATTGAATATTCTGTGTTTAATTATTTTTAAGTAAGACTCAAGTTTGAAAGCAAAATCTAAACCAAATGTAGTAAGTACATTTTTGTATACTATACTATGCCCTCTCTTGTCAGTAAAAGTCAATTCCAGATTGCTTTGGCAAGAACTATAAAAATGTAAATTACCAAGCTCTGATTTGGTCTTATTGCCTTAGCTGAATTCTAACAGTTAAATCTAGAATATATAGCTGCTAAAGCTTATTAATACAGGGTAATTTACATATTCAGAATGATCCCGTTGTACTCTGTTTCTCTCAGTTAATGTAAGATGAATGAGAAAAAACTCCAGAGGACATTTAAATAAGGTTCTGGATTTGAAATTTTTGCCTTCATTTCAATTTTTAGAATTCCTTCACAATGGCATCATCTCATGTCTCTTTCCTCCTTTCATAATTTTTGTAAGGAGATACCAAGAATAAGGCATATTATTTTATTTCATCTGGGTTGTTATTTTAGAAAAAAAAATCATGTAAAGGAATTTGGAGCTCTTTTTTATTCTTTAAAAATCTGACTAGAATGTAATAAAATATGCAAATCCTATCTCTATGATGTCACAAGGGAAATGTACATGTATGCAAAGAGTAACATTCTGTATTTTTGAAGGACTTTTGCAAAATTCTTACAGTTCATGCTGCAATATAGCAAAGTAGAGAAAACTATGGGGGTTTTCTATATTATGTGTTTGATATTAGATCCTCATCCAGCCAGTCACATAAGAGTATACTCTCCGTACATGAGTAGATATTAGCAACAGGAATTTGCAAGTATATGTAAAGAAGATGATTATTTATATATTCCACATTTTTTCATATAGTAGTTATATTAGTAGTGACTTTTTTTTTTCCATAAGTGGGCATTCTTTTAATTTAACTAAGCTACTTAAAGCATATTTTTTAGTAGAAACGGCTTGTCTTGTCAGTAGTAATCTGATTGATTTCAACACATAGAAGCTCTGCAAAAAGCTCAAGATGTTAGACAGATTTCATGGCCCAATAAACAGAAATCTGACAGATGGAACTTGCTGGCATGGGATCTTTTCAATCTTATGATTCAAAATAGATCAGACATTTGTGTAGATGGCATCTTCAGACCAGCTACCTAGAATGGATTTGACACATACAGTGAAATCCCATAAACTGCTTATCAGCTGTAGTCAATGACACAGGGTTGATATTCTTGGATATTTATGGATAGTACATCCAGAAGGCAGAATTGCATGCAACTAATCTAATAGTACCTAGATCACAGATCACATCAAATGATTCCAATATCAGACTCACAATTCAGCAAAGCTGCCCCATGTTTTTCAGGTATCACTCTTATAGATTTTGGTAATAAAGAACCCATCAGACCTCTAGGCATCCTCAAGAAAAAAGAAACAGATTGGTAGTAGACAGAATGTACTTTAATTTAAGCCATATGGTGCTCTTTCCAGTATCTTCTTTAGATAGACTTACCTTTTACCACAATAATTATTCTGTGAACTTCAAATTAAGTGAATTACTGCAGATCTAACAAGTGGGATCTAGCTGAAGATCACAATCCAAATTCTGTGATCACTTCTGTGGTTACTGGAATTTTTGTTCAAGGAAAGACAGTATGATTAGGCTGCATCCTGAGGTAATGAATTGCCAGTACACAAAGATGAACAAAATTCAAGCTAGACATCTTTACATACATTATTAAAATAAATGAGTTAGATGTGAAATCTAGTAAAGCCGTGGATATTTAGATTCAACAAGACATGCAGCAAGTACTTGCAAAACACTGTAGAATGAGTTAGTCTAAACTTGTTGACATTATATATCTTTTCTCCTAATATTAACATTGAAGAGAATTCTGGTTAATATACTCTGAGATTTTTTAGAAAACAAAGATAATCTCTTCCAGAGTGTCACTAAATCTGCACAATAATTCGTACTTTCAAAATACTCTACATTAAAATATTTAGCAAATTTACATAAAATCTTAATTATTTTAAAAGAGGAAAATATAATATTTAATTATTATAAAACCAACTCAAAATAAATTCTTCTTCATCTTAATTCACATTTTTACCATTTATTCCTTTTATCATTTCTCTAGTATGCCATGAAGCTAACTGTTGGCTGTTCAGAAAGTTGATGTAACAGGAGAAAAAAAAAACCAATAATGATGATATAAAGCGTTCATATTATATATTGCACCCCCACTGTACAGGTATATCATATTTATACAGATCCATTAGCCGCTATCAGGTAACATATATTTTATACTGTAAATTACACCAAAGAGGTCTTTCGTAATGCCCTCAAATTTTTGTTACAGAGAAACAAGCAATCTCTGTCACTTTCAGAATCACAAAAAATCCAGCGTCTCACAAGTGGCTCAGAAAACTGCATATTACCAGTAATAAGATGTCTGCAGGTACTTTAACTTGACCATGTTTATTCACACAAAGACCTAGTGTCTGTCTCTCATAGGAAAAAAAAAGAACCCACTTGACACAGGAGTGTTTGGTTAGAGGAGCATTCTTTGCTTCCAGAGTTTATGGTATCTCGGTTATATCTCATTCTGACACTTCAATTAGAAACTTAGACTTAATGCTTTTATCTTTTCTATTCTGTGATAAATGCAAGTAGTGGTTCAGCCAGGTTTCTAAAGGTATTCAGACACTTCAAGATGCAGACAGTAGTGTAGTAGGATTTACAAAAGCTCATAGAAACTAATCAGGAATTTAATAACCAGGTGCTTTTGAAAATCTCACTGGGTAGATATTTGCATTTGTAGCAGCCCCAAAAACCAAAATCTGAGCTTTATAGGCTCTAGAAGAAAAAGAAGGATATTTATTTAATCTTTTAAATTCAACAAAATTGAATCCCTCTTGAAACTTTATTTATTTTGTTGTTTATAGCTCTGATTCAGATTGCTCCACTGTTTATGTAGCAGTGCAGTGAGGATCTTCACATGCATTAATGCAATTCAGTGCTATTTATTTTTCATAGTGGCTTTTATATCATATACTCTGAAACCATCGATTTTCTGACTGACAGACCGTATGGCATTGAACAAAGCGCAGTAAAGAAAACATGTTTTATTTTGGGAATGGATAATTTGTGACATTTTGGGAGGAAACAATAGTTGTGGTGTGTTCAACCTGACTAGACACCAGGAGCCCCCTAAATCCGCTCTGGGCAGGGAGGGAAAATACAACAAAAGGCTCATGAGTCAAGATAAGGACAGGGACAGATCACTCACCAGTTACCATCATGGGGAAAACATCCTGGGCTTGGGGAATTAATCTATTGTCAATCAATTCAGAGCAGGGTAATAAGAAATAAAAACTAAATTTTAAAAGATGTTCCCTGCCTCCCACTCCCCTTCTTGCCAGGCTCAATTTTGCTCCCTATTTCTCTACTTCTTGCTTTCCAGCTGCACAGGGTGACGGGGAATGGGGGCTGTGGTCAGTCCATCACACATTGCCTCTCCTGCTCCTTTCTCCTCAGGGGGAGGGATCCTCACACTCTGCCCCTGTTCCAGCCTGGGTGCCCCTGGGGTCACAAGTCCTGCCAGCAAACCTGCTCCAGCCTGGGCTCCTGTCTCCATGGGGCCACAGCTCCTGCCAGGACCCTGCTCCAGTGTGGGCTTCCCACGGGGTCACATCCCTCTAATCTGGCGTGGGGTCCTCTCTGGGTCTTTACCATGACCCTGCATGGCTGTAGGGCACAGCCAGCCTCACCATGATCTTCACCACGGGCTGACGGGGAATCTCGGCCCCAGCACTTGGAGCACCTCCTCCCCCTCCTTTTCCACTGACCTGGGTGTCTGCAGAGCTGCCTCTCACGTATTCTCACTCCTCTCTTCTGGCTGCTCTGCAGCTGCATGGGTTTTATTGCCTCTTCTTAAACGCGTTACCCCAGAGGTGCTGCCACCATCGCTGATGGGCTCGGCCTTGGCCAGCGGTGGGTCCATCTTGGAGCCGGCTGGCTTTGTCTCTGTCAGACACAGGGGAAGCTTCCAGCAGTTTTTGACAGAAACCTCCCCCGTAGCACCCCCCGCTACCAAAACCTTCCCATGCAAACCCAGTACAGTAGTATATTGCATTTCTAGTGCAATAGGAGTGTCTTCTGATGTTCCCAATACAAGGTGAAAAAAAGCAATAAATAAATACATAGTAACATTAAAATATGAAACCCATGAAATAGATTTGGTTATATGGGTGCATGTAACCATAAAAGCAAAATCAAGCAAAATTTCAGTTACCATTGAATTAAAATCTTGTTCTAAAAATTTAGTTTAAAAGTAGGAAAAATAAGTCTGGTGCTTGGTTGAAGAGTAGTTTACCTTTTTTATGTGCACTTAAGTGAAATTTCCTGAAAATATTAAGAGTCTGTTGGATATATTTTCAACAAAATTACTTCAACTGGAAAATAAGTTTTTGGGATCATGTTATTAATAGAAAAATATCTTTCTGTACCTAGGTTCCTATAGATAAGAGTGAATTGTTGGTGAATATGAGAGAAATACCTCACAATTTAACATAAACTCCCAGAAAGCAGTGATGGAGTTTCAAATATCCTAGTACTGTCAGCACAGTATTTTCTGCATTGATTATCTGATTAGAGGACTACTGAATGCTGTAGGAGGATTTTCTGAGTCTCTTCTCTTGACTTGTTCCATTCTGTATAGGATATCCACCATTCTTTTGGATCATATTACTGTAATCAATAGAGATTTGAAAGAATCTCACAGAGAAAGATCTTGAACTAGAAAATATCACACCCACTAATAGTTCACTTAACCATTTAGTAGTAGGAGATTCCCTTTCAGCTTTTTAGTGAAAATCAGGAAGCTGGTGAGTTTTGGTGGTTTGGGGTTTTTTTCTTCTTTTGTAGGTTTGATTGGAGTGGTGAAAAATTTTCATAATATTTATTTCAATAAAGTAGAAAAAATATCTTCTGAAGGTTCGCATTAACTGCCTCTTAATTTCCAGGATTGTTCACCTAGTCTCAAAAAACAATGGCTATGAGGAGGCATTTCATTTATTATTAAATCTGGGTGTTCTGTACTCTGACATTTCATGTAATGTCAAATTGTGCTTTCAAATTTTCAAGAGCTGTAACATCTAGAGTCCAATAGGAACAATTTCACTTTGCTGCTTTTTTTTTTTTTTGTTTGTTTTGATCTGTTGAGAATTTCTGAGTGTCTTCTCCTAAAATCAGAATGAGGAAGAAAGAGAAATATTTGTGCTAGGGACATAAGACTCTCAGTCTTGTTCAGCAAAGACCACAGTTTTGTCTCTCTATGTGTCCACTTTCAGAAATAGAGCGTAGACCACATTTGACCTGACTGACATGAAAAAAGCTGCAATTAGGAAAATGCATTCTAACCCCATTTTTAGATCACTGTGTAATACACATTCTTTTACCAGGAAGATTAAAATATCACTTTCTTGATAATTTCTTAATTAGATGGATAAGATGCAGTCTTTTATATAACCTGTGGGATATGTGTAGTCTTTGGAACAATGGACTCTCAAGGTATCACAGGTAGCTAATCGAACGCATTTTTAAGCTTAGTTCATCCTTCTAAATAGCTGAATACAGAGGGTGAATGCTATTGTAGAAAATAGTGTATGCTAGCTCAGTAATAACTGTGGAGTAGTACTCCTCATTACTAATACTGCATTAAACCAAATCCTAACTGTAATTTTAGTCACAGCCCTTTGTATTACTAAAATAAGACAATTAATAGATTTTGGAAAACTTTCATAAATACACATGTGAATATTTTCTTATTTTAAATTTCTATGTCATCTCATTTATACTGTTTTTCTGAAATATTTCTGTTGATGTACAGTTTGTATCTTATTTAATAGAACATACACTACCGGTTAACATTACACCTACATTACTCACATTATAATACCACTCTCACACTGGATGGATTTATTCCTCAAGCTTTATATATGTGTGTGTGAGCCATTCACCCCTGACTCTTATTACAACAGTGGAGAGAAGTCAGCACTTTTAGGGTGCCAGTCATCTTGATCTGCTTTCAATGACTGCTTTAGTATGAGATGAATTACATACAAAAAGTATTCATTTGTCCAGTTGATTTTAAGTATGCAAAAGGTGACTGGCTCAGATGTAGATGTTTTCACTGTAAATGTGGATATTTGATTAGGTGTATCACCCCTCACCGCAAACCCCAACTGCACATATATGAATAGTTTCCAGCAATCAGGAGGCATACTTGCAGTCCAGTTATATCTGCTTGTCACTCAAAGTAAAAAAAGAATAAATTACCTATAGATAAATAATGCAATGAAATAAATAATACACCTGCTAATTATCAATTAAAGTTCAATCAGATGTTTTTATCCCACAATATTTTAACTGCATGCATTTAACTATGAAATTAATGTAATTATTTCCTTCCATTAGAAGGAGCTTAGGAATGTATAGGACATCTACACTCTCCAGCTTTATGTTTAATTAGATTAATCCCAACCATCATGTTGCAAGATTCCTGAAAACTCCTTCTTGATACTTGACTCCAATTAATTTTTACTTCATTATTAACAAAAAATTATTTTACAATAATAATTTTCTTGTATTATTTTCATTAATGAGATCAATCTCTTCATTCCTATATGAAAATATCCCATTACCTATTTCATTTTTATGAATGAGACCAACACTTTATATAGGAATGTCTCTGTTAACTTTAGCAATGACCAGAACGTTTAAGCAAGCCTCTCAAAAACGTAATTAATTTACTGTCTGAATGCCTCCATTAACATGGTTGCTGAAATCTTTGATGAAACAATAAACACTTTAATGTAGGTGCTAAACTCAAAGTGACTAAGATGTTCGGATGATAGATGCAGTAGATTATATTCCAGTCTTTTTTTTTCTCCTGTTGACAAGAGCTGGTTAGCATTTCCATCAACTAGGAATTAGGAACTTTGAGGACCATTGACCAGCATCAGCACTAACCACTGACCTTGCCAACACTGCAGCTAGATTTCTGAAGTGCTCTGTCTATAGGACATCTCAGTCACCTCTGCAGCAAATGTCAGTCCCCTTCTGTGCATTGAAAATAGACTGTAAGGAAAAGGATTCATTGCACCCAACTTTCTGTTTGAACTGATCGCTCTAGGGTTAACAATAGCATGCATTTCGCTCACTTAAAATCTATCATTAAAAGAAACAAGACTAAAACAAAACCAAAAAATTTAAGCACTGGACATCAACTTGAATTTTATTTTATATGTACCAGATTTCTTAGACCAGTAACCTTGGTCAGATTTAGTCTTTAGTTTTTGTGGTAACAGAGGAAACTTTAAGGCTGAATCCTGCAGTGAAATGAGTGTGGTGGATTTATTGTGAATTGACAGCTCTGCTGGGTAGAGGCTTGAACCTTACCAGAAAATCTCTCTCTTAAATTCAAAACTACTTATACATTAAAGCCTCACATAACAAAATAAAAAAAACCCCAACCCACATTATATGACCTTTGGTATTGCTTCCTCTGACTCAGTCATACAGTAGTCTAAGGTGTTATTCTAAGAATAAGTATTAAGGTCAGAGTCTCCCTGGGAGAAGCTGTCTCCAAGCTCCCTCTGTAAAGCAGGATCACTGCTCACATGCCTTTGGCCATTCCATGAGCCTCTGGGGTGGTGGAGCATGTGCTGGGTGGGGACGCGGTGGGACAAGGGGAGGCCATAGCTTAGCTTGTCACCCACTGCACCCATTGGCACCTTCTGCAGCCCTGTGGAAGCAGGTATGGAAATTGCAGAGGATGCCCAGAGAAACAGCTACACTTTAGCCCGATAATGCATGCAGCAAGCCATGTGGATTGTGCCCTGCAGCAGATCTGTAGATAGGAATGGAAAGTTAAAGCTGTCCAGGCACCCTGCAGATTAGTTCATAAAATAAACCTTTGTAATACAGGGAAAAAATCTTTCTGATAACAAGACTGTACTTCGGGCATGATTACCTGTATAGGAAAATACTGCGGTGTGAGATTTGCATTGGGTATTTGGGTGGGATTGAATTCCAGTATAAGGTGAATAATACAGCTTCTTCTTGTAGAAATTACAGCCCAAAAGATTAGTACGTCTGAGTGAACAGAACCAAGATGTATGAGACATGATATAACCCAAGAGAAAAAAATACATTTCAGGAGTATGCCTTCCTGCTACAGAGGGTTGAAATATTGGTATGGATATAGCTGGTTACTGCGCTTCCTGCCATTGCAGAGAAAGTTTATACTTCGGGGATTTTTCAAAGACAAATAGCAAGAACATGTAAATAAAATATAACCTATTTACTTTTGCTGGGTTTTTCTTTGGTAGGTCCTGTCTTTTGATTCAACAAAATGACAGGCCATCACACAAGAAATTCATGTTTTCCAGAGTTTCATTTATTTCTTCTTTCATATCTGATATGTCGTTCTAAATGGTGGAAACCTTTTTCGTTGTTATTGATCTCAAAGATTTTTTTTTTTTTTTTGAAGTAGAGAGACTTGTAACAAAACGTGCTAGAGGAGCTTATGCAGCAGCTGTCTTTTCTGCACTATTCTGTTGCTGTGGAAAGAGAGGATAGTGAGAAAATAGATACGGGCAAAACACCCATGTTGTGAAGGATGTAAAAAAGTTGACTTCTGCAAGTTCCTATGATCCTAAAGGGATTTCCTGGCAAGTGAGGGCCATCAGCCTTTCCTCTACCTGCTCAAATATTGAAGAAATCTTTCTCTGCTCTTCCCTCCCACCCTGGCTGCTGCCAGCGTGGTGGCATGGGCTCTTTCCTACTTGGCCTGGCAGACAGCAGTGTGTGTGTGCTGCTCCCGGGAGGGACAGCCTTCTCTGCCTGCATACACAAGGCTCAGTGCCTCCCAGGAGGGAAAATGACCTGAGACAACACAGATTCAGGGCGGACTGGAGGGTCTGCAGTAACAGCAGCCGCTGCAAAAGCTGGGGAGTTGTTTGTCTGAGATCTTAGGGAGACAGTTTTCTTCCCATTTACTTCACATTTAGACTATTATCCTCACAAGTGGAAGGGGTGGAAAGTATGTTTTGAAATGAAAGCCTGACCTTTGCAGAGGTGATGACATTTGCCAAGGGGAAGATGCCTTTTTCTTCATGTGTGAGTATTTTTCAAGTCCTGATTACAGTGTACTTAATGTTGTCCATAGTTTGTAGAAGAGAGAAAGGAAAGAAAGGGGAAAGCAAGCACGCTTTTAAACATGCACACAGATTTGAACACTAGTGCTGGATCTATAGCTGGATTTAGGAATTAAAATTGAAGAGGGTCTCTGAAGTCATTAAGAAAAAATCCCCTCCTGTCACATGCATTTTACTTCGCATTAGCACAGTAGCATCTTGCTTACAAATAAGTGGTAGCACATTCACATGCAGTAACTCTTGATCAGAGACGCATATTATACATTCTTCTCATCACATATCTATTGACTAATGGAAATGCACTGTGTTGTAGAACTTTATTAAAGGTTTATTTTTCAAATATGATTATTATTCATTAGACAGCCAAACTGACAAAAAAACCAAATAGAGAAGTACCTGTGAAAATATAATTTTTTCAGATTATGTAAACAGATGTAAATCCATCAAAGCCAAGGGGTCTAAGCTGATATTCACCAATGTACATCTCAAACCATTTTAAAATTCTATAAATTTAGTTAAACCCTGATCATTGACAATTTCTTTGTTTTTCTTTCTTCTTACACTTCCGCAGTCTTTATAATGATACGTGCTATTACCTTGTATGCTGTAATGACATACAGAAATAAATTTTCTGTTTGTCTTGTCAATTAGAAGCACCACACTTAAACTGGACTCCTTCTCATGCCTACTGCCTTACTTCCTTACTTCCTCTTGTCCTCTCTGTTCATGCATTCTTGACAAGCTGCAATAGTTCTGCCTGTATCTTGGTGCTCTGGTTTAACCCCCGGCAGTAATCAAACACCACACAGCCACTCGCGCATCCTCCACCACCAGCTGGATGGGGGAGAGAATCAGAAGGGCAAAACTAAGAAAGCTCATGGGTTGAGACAAGAACAGTTTAATAATTGAAATAAAATTAAATTATTAATAATAATGATAATAGTAATAATAAGGGTGGAGTTTTTTAATTATAATAAAAGAAAAACAACGAAGAGAGAGAGAAACAAAAGCCAGGAAAAACAAGTGATGCAACAGCTCATCACCTACTGACCGATGCCCAGCCAGTCCCTGAGCAGCAATCACAGCCTCCTGGCCAACTCCCCTGAGTTTATGTACTGAGCATGATGTCACATGTTATGGAATGTCCGTTTGGCCAGTCTGGGTCACCTGTCCCAGCTATGCTTCCTCACAGCTTCTTGAGCACCTCCTCTCTGGCAGAGCCTGGGAAGCTGAGATTCCTTGACTTAGTACAAGCAAAACACTGTTGTGTTATCACATTATTCTCATATTAAATCCAAAACATAGCAGTATACCAGCTACTGGGAGGAAAATAAACTCCATCCCAGCCACAACCAGGACAGCTGGCCTCAGCTGTGCTGCTGAAGTTCTCTATGGCTATAACTGGCGATAGGCCCTGTGGTGTTCATACACAGAAGAGAAAATAAAACACATTTGTCAGTTGAAGTATTAAGCACTTTGTCCCTATCAGATCCATTTTTAAGTTTCTTTCCAGTGAGAAATTAATCTCCATTATTCTTATTCATTGTTACACCCAGGTACAATTGCACAGATAAGCTCTGGCCAAAAGGTAGCAGCACTAGTGAAAGAGATTAGCTGGTATTGTTTAGTTATCTGTATGAACAAAGAGCAACTAGCTGACAATACATGGGCTCCACCAGTTTCCTGGATGTGCTTGTTTTAGGCTTCAGCCACAGAGAAGGAATTCATTGCTCTGGTGCCAGGTTTCCTCAGCTGTTGGTCATGCTCAGACAGCTGTGATTGGCCAGTTTGATCACCAGTGCCTTCAGCACACTTCCCATTGAAGGCTGAGCTCCTGGCTCATCCTTGGCAGTACAATACAGTTGTTTTCCTGTTTCTTTTGGATAATGCCGAGAGTGTCATGATGAGTAACTGCTCCTTTGTTCTGATAAAGCTTGTGCAAAGCCTCACAGCTTTGGTACTGTTTCCTCTTGTACCTAACATATGGTTGGCAACCATGGAAAAATGAAAAATGCTATTGATATAAATGCATTTCATACAACTCCTAATGTCTCTCTGAGGCAATGTCCTGACTATTTAACTTCCAGCTATTCAAAATTTTGGCTCCTATTCAACCACACTTCTAAAAGCCACAGTTTGATAATGTTTGTCTTAAGGTATTCTCATCCTCTGTTCTTGCAACTGTTAGTGGGATTGAACCTATCCATCCAAGCCAAGTGTTTTCCTTGACTCAGCTGTGTTGTTGCAGCTTCAGTGATGATGATGTGACGAGAAAAAAGAACCAATAGCTGTGCTACTATGCTGCTGAATTAAAAGTATATGGAAACACAACTTCAGTTCCTCAAATAACCAGTAAAGAGGAGAATGAAGATCTGAGTGTCTCCAGAGTGGGTGTTTCCATTTTAGTTAGGAGTTTAAATATATCATTTGGGCAAAAAAGGTCTTCCCCTGGAACTTAAAAGCACTGTGTCTCATTCTTGATTATATGTACGTACTGTGGATGCTTCTTGAGAAGGACGGCTTTGCTGGGTTCTTAAAATTTCACTGCAGGCAGATGGATCCTAATTTTGCTTCTTTCTGTCATTAAGGTGCTATCCTCTCTGCAATCTCTTAAATTGAAAAGAACCACAGCTGGATGAAAGCAGCTACTGAGTAAATATGGAAAGTCTGAGCAAAATCTCTTACTGAAGGGAAGCAAAGATCCTTCCAACTAGCATCCTGAATTGTGAAAATGCTGGAATAATCTCAGAACTCTGATTTGTTCCTTCCTTTCTGAAACACCAAAGATTGGTGGTGGCTACATTTCCCTGAGGTTTTCTGTAACAAAGAAATTGTGCCGCCTTCTCCTGGAGGCAAACATATGTATCATAATAGTTCTTTGTTTCATCAGATAGCATCGTTGCAGTTATTCAAAGAGGGTATTTTGGAAAATGTTAATGTTCTAGCATCCATTATTTCTCCAGTTGCTTTAAGAGATACAGCAGTAGTATATGCCCTATTAATCTTTGTGCTCAAAACCTTCTTCTGGTTAGAGTGCAGAGAACTGGCTCCATCATCCCTGACTTCATCATTTCTTAACATTTGTGTCTTGTCTTTTCATACTAATTAATTAAGGTTCTTCTCTCCGTTTTGGCATATGAATATCTCTCCTAACACAAAATTACTGACACATTTTTGTTTATAACCTTTCTTGAAAAAGAATAATATATATATAAAATATCCATTCATGACTTTATTATAGACAAGTTCCAGCTAGTGAAACACATATAAATATGATGAAAAAGGGAATAACTTGCAAATATTAATTCACATACTTGAAATTTAGACACTCTTGAGAAAGAAAATATATGACTATGCATATAAGTGTGTTCTGGTTTCAGCTGGGATAAATCAATTTTCTACGTAGGACTTAGGATGAGAATAATGTTGCTAATGCACTGATGTTTTAGTTGTTGCTGAGCAGTGCTTACACTAAGTCAAGAACTTTTCAGCTTCTCATACTGCTCTGCCAATGAGGAGGCTGGGGTGTACAAAAAGCTCTGAGGGGACACAGCTGGCCCAAACTGGCCAAAGGGATATTGCATATCATATGATGTCATGCTGAAACACACAAATGGGGGGGAAGTTGGCAGGGGATGGCATCAACCACTGCTCAGGGACTGGCTGAGTCAGAGGATGATGAGCAATTGCATTGTGCCTCACTTGTTATGTATATTCTATTAATATTATTATTATTATCCCTTCCTTTTTTGTCTTATTAGACTGTATTTATCTCAACCCACAAGTTTTACTTTTTTCTAATCCTATCTCACTGAGGGGATGGTGAGAGAATGTCTGTGTGGTGTTTATCTGCCTGCCAGGTTAAAGCACAATAAGGAGATAATTTACAGTTTATCATCACTTTCATAGTCACGGCTCCTTATATAGAAGTACTTCCATGCTTTCTTGTTTTGCAGTTTCTGGATACTAATTAAACAAATGAGGTGAATAATGAAGTAAAACAGGCTGAATATTCAAGTAAAAACAAGTAAAAATCCTTTTTCTCATAGCAAGAAGTATTATTTGTTGTATTACTACTCCATAAGAGATGTAAGATTTATTACTTCAGTCACTGAAAATAGACATCCTGCAATGATAGAAAAGACATTTCAAGGGGAAAAAAAAAAAAATCATTTTTGAAAGGATCTGATAAGGACTGGGGTCTTTTTCTCATTTACATTGTCTATTATTTCCCTCCTACAGTCACTAGGATGAAGGGAAAGTGAGTTATGTAAAGTCCCCAGTAATTAAGTTGTCTTGAACTGGTGAGGTAGTACATCTAAAGATAAAATGACCACAGACATGCATTCCATTCCAAACTACTTTCATTATATTTGTAATGCAGAGCAAGAATGCTGTTAAAATAAAACAGGTTTGCTTGAATAAATGTAGTCATTGTGCACACAGTATGTTATTGCTCATTTTCAGAACTTTCATGTCTAACTCTGTAACCATTTAATTTTTGTTGTTAGAGTTTGGGGTGTTTTTTTTCCTTTAAATCTCTACTGTGCAAAATAATTTCCAGCTTTTGATGTTGCATTTATGAAGAATGGCCACTAGAGTGCTGCAGGTATCCATTGAACTGTAGTTGTGTACATTTACCATCAGTATTTCAGTTTCAGAGGTATTTTTAACACGTATATCATACATACGTTTTCTGAAAGGTAGAATTTTTGTGCAAGCTATATACCTAAACTCCTTTAGGATGGCTATGTGTATAAGCAAACTCAGATCTGATATTTTTGTATGTATAGAAAGAAGGGTATAACTGCTTGCTAGGTAGACTAGAATTGGACAATGGTTTAGAGGATGGACAGTTACATCATATGTTACTGTCTTTTAAAGGGCTACGAAGTAAACACTTTTAAATACCCATTTTCTTGTTCAAAATGTCTATAGCATTATTGATATAACTATAATGTTTATGCCTGTATAACTAATTAGTTATCCTCAGGTCTAGTGTCCATCTCTGAATTAATACCAAGAGAAGATACAGACAAAACTTGTTTCTGAAACTGGTTTGAGTGCTAATATGAAACTCATCACAGAGATCTCACTCCTTACTCAAAGTTTTGGCCAAATCTGTCAAGCAGAACCAGTCCAACAAGGAGTCACAGTTTTCTGTGCCAAAAGGGATAGGCTTACATTCCCTGAGATAAGCCTTGAATTCATAGGAGCTGCTAACCCCTGACTTAGCACCGTACTTGTTCCTCCCTGCCGGTGATTAGTCCCTTTTACAGCAGCAGTTGTAAGAGTAATAGCCTGACCAGGAAAGACGATATGAGACCCTCTGCTAGAGCCTATTAAGTGTTGAGGAGAAGCCAAGTGCCATCTCATGTTTCTGTGGTTTCAAGGTTGACCTTGGCCCTGTCTAGTACAGCAAAAACCTCTTGGTCAGAGTCCTTCGTAGCCACAAGTCAGAGGATTGGACTAGAAGTGAAAAAAGCCAACAAAAGCAGTTCGAGATACTACAGTTCTGAGGCTGTCTGGTTTAACTCAGTCTAAAAGAGCTATAAAAACATCACTTTCAAGCTACAGGAAGACAAGGCCAAATATTACTAAAAGGTTGAAAAAGGAAAGATTAAAGTCAGGAACTCTTGTCAGAAAGAAACTAAGCTGGGGTGAAGATGAAAACTGAACATTTCCAGCCGGCTCTGAAGAGTCTGTCAGGACACAGCACGGGAAAGGGGGAGACTGCTGGGACAAATAGATTAAGAAAGACAACAACAGTTAAAGAATTGGACAAGCTGGCATTTGAAAGCACTGTTACAAGAGAAGGCTTAAAAAAATCCTTGTAAGACCCTGAAAGATGAGGAGGACTGAGGTCACAGTAACTATGACGACCAGCAAAACGGACAGAGGAAAAGAACAGGCAAAGAAAAACAAAACCAGAATGATTTGACACACACACATGCTCATTCTGATCACTCAGGGGAAAAGCAGAGTGGAAGGAAGGACAAAAGGCATTTCAATGATAAACAGAGAAGGGCAGGGTTTCTTTTGCCTTCTTCCTTTGGCTTGTATTAAATTCCTTTCCATTTCACACCCTCCGTCCTAAATTGGCAGTGTCAAACTCTGCTGTAAAGTTAATGAAGGATGTGGTTTTAAAGTGTTTGATGTTTAATATATCTTTTAAATGTCATCATGTGCCAGGAATTTCTAATAATACTGCTAAGTCTTTTATCAACCTTACAATCTTCTTTTTATACTTTTACACTGGTTTTGCATGGTAAACTCTAAGACCAAGTCTGGAAATTTCTGAAAATCCACAGACGACAAGCTATCTCAAAACACACAGATTAATAAGGATTTACCTAATCACCAGTGTGGAATTAATCCATGGAAATTTATTAGAACAGGTTGGCTCAGAAAGTATAACCAGTATGCCAAATTCTTCTTTCATTCAAGTGCATGCCAGCTCATTGACTGATGTCATACTACTAATTTATCCATTCAAGAGATTTGTATTTTAAGTGGTTTTATATTTTAGTGCAGAATGTAATCATCAGTGTCTGTGGTGAGGTAGGGGAGAGCAAAATAGAAATGCTCTATCTCCTAAGGAGGGAGAAGGGGGAATCCATGACGCTGATCTTGTCACAGCTGCAAGGGAGCTCCTTGCAACCACATAGACACCTATGAAGTCAAAGATGTCTTGTCTGTGGATTACTTTGAAGGGACAAAGCTCAAAAGGACCCTGTTTTAGGCTGACTTAAGAAAACTTCTTAGCATAAGGCACTGTCAGGCTATCACAAAATGGGAGTAGTTCAAAGTTTGTAGGAAGTAAGGTAATCGTTCAACCACAGCAGAGTTTTTAACCTTTGAAAATTCTATATTGGATACTCAATGACTTAGTTTCACGGAAGGTTTCTTCTTGGAGTTGGCAAAGTTTGATCCTCAGTAATTCACAAAAAGCATTTTTTCTGTTCTAGACTTCATAAAATAACAATATATGGATTTTCTCAGCTACAGCTCAAAGTGCCCATTTGATCTCTCTCAAGACAACCAGTATTGAGATAGATCTATCACTCAGATTTTTCCAGTGATGGTGCTAAGCTTCTGCTCAGAGGAAAGTGGTGTGTTTACCTTACTGTGCTGTGTCATGTTGCTAGAAATAGGTTTGATTTCTACTTTACCTTTTTCACAGATAATGGAGAGTCCAGAATGTGAAGAAATAGTGACATGAAAAGGTAGAACTTGGCCTGTAGAGGTCTTCTCACAGGTTGTTATATGCTTGGAATCAGTGTACTGATAATTTTTTTAATTTCATGAGACTTAGACTTCCATGACAAAGAGTGCCAAGCTCTGGTCTATATGCATTTAGGACTCTGTATATCCTTCTGAATAACATAAACACTGCAACTCTTGAATTTCACAAAATACCAGACAGCATGGTTTGTTCAAAATAAAAAAGATACTTTTTCCCTTTAATCTAGGACTAGTTGAAAATCCAGGCACTCTGTGAACTCCTCTTTAATTCCCCTTGTGGACCTAAATTTTTCGTCATTTCACGGATGAATTTCACTCTAGGTGCAAAAGTAGGCAATTGCTGAAGGAACTCTCGGCGAACTGCATTGCCATATTTAAAGGACTGGTTTGTGGGGAGAGAGAAGGAACAAGAACCAAGAATCAGGAAAAGTGTATTGAGAATTTCTTGGTGATCTGCAACTAAGTGCAGACAAACCATAAGGGCCAAAGTTGTATTTGTTAACATTCATATTCTGTTGGCATCTATACGTGGATAATTCTCAAAATATGTTCTGTTCTAAACATCTCCCTGCATGCCGTGATTTCAATTTACGTTTTTCTTCAACAGGATGTTTAGTCAGAGATGATTATAGTTAAAACTGATTTTTCTCTTTCCCCCTACTTGTCTCTGTTACCTTCTTTTTTGTTCTCAGTAGAACTCTTGAGACTGTAATACAGGGATCGTTACTAAAAAAAATCTCTTTGGATTTCCTGGTGTATTTTGCACTGAACAAATCGGCAAGGTTTAGCCCCTAAACATCTCAATAAAATCTCAAGCCTGATTTGCCAAAAGCCCAACAAACGTTTTTTATATCTATTTACAACAGGGATGCAAAGACTATTGTTACTTCTCATTTTGACCATATCACCTCTTACAGTGTATTGTTCCACTCATTCTTTCTGCTTTATAATGTAAAACATAATAGGCTTTTTCATTTTCAGGGTCTTCCATGATCTTTTCTATCCTATCTATCATCTCACATTCACCATGAAGATGTCAGTCTTGTCCCTGAGTCTCTCACCCGTCTCATTTTTCAAATAATTTTCTTTCAAAACGTTTTCCTTCCTCTTTCCCCGGTGTTTCAGATGACAATGCCTACAATAAAACTTTGCTGATCTCTTTTAAAAGTCCCCTAAACTTCTCTTTTTGGCATAATGCCTGCAGGATTTTCACAATTGCTAGGTACAACTACTACAACGTAAAGTTTTGAAGTTGCTTTGTTTCCTCAGATTTTTGTTGTGTCTGTCTCCGTACACTATTTCTTATGTTCAGATTCGTACTGTGGGGCAAGGATCATCTCTCTGTTCAGAGTTTGCACTAGACTTGGAATGATGCAGTCCTGGACACAATGGCTGATCTGTGACTAGTAAAACCAAAGAACAATGGTAGGAAGAGTATCATCTGAAGAAAGAGCTGGTTATGCCCTCTCACAAAAAACACTGTCATTTTCTGAGACTGAAAATGCAAAATAAATTGTCAAGTTACAATTGGTTACACTCAGAGTGGAAAAGGTGTTATCATGTCCCAGATTTATCTGCATTATCTTGTATGGGTGGACAGACTCTCTTGAACAGCCATTCCAGAATGCCCAACTAAACAACTCTTTCAACAAAAGTAAACCATCCAAGAGGCTTTTAAAAAGTTTTGTATTACTAGATTTCAGAGTTGTGTGGTCTAGAAATTGTGCCATAGGTACAGTTCATTACTACAATAACATTTATTTTAATGAGTCTTTTTAGAAGCTTCATAGAAAACAAAGGTCTTATAGTGCAGTCAATTAAATCTCTATCTGTGATACAGTAATCTCAGAGAAGTCCTGTTGATTAGTGTATAATATGGGAAAGACTTTAGTTCTCAGTAGTATTTGCTGGATCAGAACACATTCTTTTTTCTGAAAAATAGAAATAAAATTAGGTATATTCTAATTTTGTTGCACAGACACCCTCACATAATATGAAATATGAATTTTGTAAGATGAACAATACATAAAATAACATCAAATTGCTAATCGTGACATCTTGAGCAAAAGCTAAAGACACATAGTAAACAGTAAATGGGAAGTCAGCTAGAATTTGGTAATCATTGAACATTTACAGATGTTAATATAAGTGATGAAAAAAGATGAGCTTTTTTTAAAGTATTTTGTAATAAAAGGATAACACACATCAAGCCAAAATTAGGATAACACACATCCAGCTATCACAAATCCAGTAAAAAACAAAAAAGTAAAATCACATTGTTTTATAAACAAAGGTAGTATTTCTGTCTGAATGTGCAAATTATTTTACAATTACTCTAATCTATTCTTGCAAAAAAAACCTATAAAAATGACTCATTATTATGTTCTACATTGTTCTACATTAACAAGGATTTAGATTTAGTCCCATGCCATTACAAGCAAAGCCAACTTTATACAGTAGAGATGATTGATCCTGTAAATACTTTCTTCAAGCATGGCCTACTGAATTCCAGCAAAATGTTCAGAACCAGACAAAACCCCATTTTTTAAAATCTGTAGACAAACATAATGAAAACAAAAGTCTAATTAAAGGATAGGTAAGCCACATTGTTTTGAGGTGATAGTAATTAACACAGAAATACAGTTGAAATCATCTTCCCCATATAAGACTAATTTAGACAGCTTATACTCTTAAAATTTCATTAAAATCCCTCTTGCTAGTACCTCATATTTGAGAGTTGTGTTTTCCTGTGAAGCTTGGTAAAAAACAATGCAGGAATTTATTTCACAGTCATGATGTTGAATTTAAATAAAATATGGTTTTTAATACACAGTTTTAACCTAGCCAATGAAACTTTTGTTGTCCTAATCATGAATTTCATATTTAGGATTTACAGAGTGATAAGTCTGAACAAGAGTTTCTTGGTTGAATGCAAATTATTCTCGGTCCTTCTTTTCCTGTCTTTCAGCGTATGTCTGAACTGCAGTGAAGGAATCACTTGAGCTGGGTGCTGTGATATACAAACCTGTGCTGGCCTTAGTCGAGCAGTCTTGAGTATTCGTAGGTGTCTGACCCCAACACCACACAGGTACCCACCAGAGAAACTGCACCTAGAGCCCGTGGTTCCCAGAACCCTGCCATATGCAGATTCAAGACAGGGTGAGTGCGCATTCTTCTTTCCTTCTCCAATGTGCTTACCGTCATCAAGTTCACAGACACCAAATTGAAATGTGTGTGGTTGCTGGCTGAGCTGGCAAAGAATATGGAGCTGTGCTGAGGTTTGGAAAGGCTCTCCCACCTGTTATGTGTAGACACACTTAATTATTCTATTATTTCATGCCATTGCATCAGTATAATAGAAGGGAAAATTCAGACTCCAAGTCATTAAATTAGAATGAACCACATTTTTATTTAAAAAATCAGCACAATAGAGCTTGAGTAAATATGATATATTCATAATTACTTACCATAATAATGATAACAGCTAAAAAAAGCCAAGAAAACTGCTTACATATAAACCCTAGTTTGGAAAAGGCTTCTTGGAAAATAGGAGAGAAAGGGCTTAGTTAAGCATACCATTTAATCACATGTGTAAATTTAAATGTTAACCTCATACATAAACTATTTCTGGGTTTGGGATCTAAATGGGAAAAAAGGCAAGAAATAAATGGACGAAATATTTTCCTTTGAAAATTCTCTTTTTTATTTGGAAATACGTTAAGCAGCCCTTAGTTCTGGAGTAGAACATTTTTGACAATGTCTGTATAAACTAAGCAAACAGAAGATAGAGGTTTCAACTACTTCATGTAGAAGTGACTGCACAGCATGATTTATTTGCAGGTAACTACTGAGTCACTCTCACAGAGTATTTGTTCACAAAGAAATCCTCTCTCTCTGTTTTTTTTATTATTCCGGACATCTGATGGCTTTTCTAGTGTCACCAGACGATGGCTTTTCATCCGCTTGCTGGGAGATGTGACTCTCCTCCCAGGAGCAGTGCTGCCAGCAGAGTCAGGAAAACAACTTGATGCCACTGCTGCCTGCTCGGTGGGTGCAGCTATAGGGATATATAGGGATGCCTTGCAGACAAGGCACAGGAAGGTGCCAGAAGGGAGAGCAGCCGCCAATGCCAGCAAGGCATCTTAAAGCCTCTAAATTGTGGTGAGAACACACCCCGCAGGGTATGAGAAGATCTGTGGGCTGTCCCCGAGCCCACACCAGCGCAGGGATGATTATGGCTCTCAGCCTCGTAATTCTATTGCCACACACTTCACTAATGTGCAAATGCAGTGAAGGGTGGCCAAGTATGCTCAGAGGAAATACCAGCGAGGAGATAAAACCAAGTCTGAATTAGCTGCCAGCCCCAGAGAAATTGTTCTCCTGTGTCTATTAGCTGGAAAATATTTAGATGCTTGAAAGGCTATTACTGGCTTGGGAATAATTAATTAACTTAATTTCATGCTGCTGCCTTCCTGAATTTTTGTTAAAATAAATATTGATTTATAAAGTTCTAAATGCCTAAAAAAGCCTATTCTGTTTCATATCTTAGACTTCATCATTAGCTTAGTCCTAAGTTTGAATATTATTTAAACACTTTCATTGTAGGCAACAGCAAGCAGAGAATATTTTCCTGAAATGTACACACCTATGCCGCTTGCAGACTTGTCGCAATACCGTTTCCCTTCAGTCTGTGATGAGAACCCGAACGCGTATTTGATCCCTCGAATGTAAAGTAGTTCTGCTAATGTTTTTCAAATACATAAAATTAAATATACATACAAATCTTTCCATGTTTGGAACCCTAATTAAAAATGAAATCAGTAGAGCAAAAGTAATAAGAGAGTGAGGAACAGGAAGAAACTTTAGTCTAAAACTGAAGATTAAAACCGTTGAATAATTGACTATCAAACCAAGGAATGATACTATTGTAGAAATATTTATTGCCTATTTACAATATAATGCATTGCAGAGGTCCCCACCAAATTATCCACACTATTCTGACAAGTGATTTTGTGAAATACAGAAGAAGCAGTTCTTGTCTCTAGAAGTGCAAGTAAGGAGACAGATGAGAGAGGAAAGATTATTATCAACTTTCTTTAAAAGCCGAAGAACAGAGCCACAGTCAGTCCATGTAACTTGCATGAGTACAGGCAGGATGTTTTTTCACAGAACACTGATACTGATTTCCAGTTATAGCATAGCTGTTGTCCTTTTGATTTACTCCTGGTGACCTCAAATTATAAATTTTGCAATGTGTCCTGGCCTGGAGAGCTCACTGTGTAAAAAAAACAAACACCCAGAAGATGAAGACTGAAGGTCAGCTTGTGTGTGGGCTGTCTTGATTACTAACTCTAATCACTGCAGATTTTAACTGGTTTTTTGCTAGATAGAAAGCATCCAGGAGAAATGGGTCCTTAAAGGTGATCTGAGCGGAAAAGGGCATCAAGAGAGTTCTCAGTGTGTACCACAGTTGCTTATATATGTAAGACAAGCCTTAGAAAGAAGTGTATGGAATGAATCACAAGATTTTGTAATCCTGATCTGATTAAAAGAACATCTACTACCAGCAACATCCTGGAGGCAACAGAACATTAATTTGCAGAGCAACAAAGCAAAGCTTTTTTGAAACTGAGTTATTAGAAACTGAACAATAGATCTTTTGTCGAAGAAATTGGCAATAGTTACATTTGGTTTACTCACACATACGACCTCTGGCAGTGATTCTGATTAAGAATATGAAGGTAGGTTGCTATCAACATGCATCAGATTTTTGTCCCAGTGATTTCATTCCCACACACACACTTTTTTTAAGTTCTTTGAAGTTCCACGAGGCTTCCCTTGTATTTTGTCTCTTCCTTGTCAGCACTGCTATTCTGTATTGTCAAGACTCAAAGGTCTTGAGTAGTATTTTACAGTTCTAATTCTTGCAGCTGTAAAGATCGTAAAAAGAATCACTGTATGTTGTTCAAAGAGCTGAACTCAAAAGTGTACTTTTTTTTCAAGAAGCATAGCAAGGTATGAAGCCAATCTTTAACAAAATAGAATTGATTAAAAAAACCCTCCATATCTGAAGAAATAACACCTTCTTAAGATTTAATCCAGAGTACTGGTAGTGCTGGATTGTGACAATGTAAGGACTGACTCACTGAACTCAAACCTGTTTGTATTTTCATGGTTTTGGACAAAAAGAAGAAACAGGGTTCTATGACATGGATGAATTTAATCAAGTTAGGAGCAATGACTGTGAAAGCTGATGTTCAGTTCACAGTCAATATTTGTCTGTAAGGGGGAATTTAGTTATTGGCATTCTGATAGCTGTAACTGTGGTACCATTTTAACATGACAGTGCCCTATCTTTAGAATTTAACATTATAATGCAGAGTTTTAAAACGCTCTCATAGCATCAACTGTCAGGAGACTTGCCTATGGAAATGTCCATGAGAAGAGGCATGGAAATGTGGATGTTGATCGTAAATTATGTTCATCCAATGCTTATGCTAAGAATCTAGTAGACTATAAAGAGACCTTAAAGGCATTTTAACTCCCTCAATCATTTCTGTGACAAAGGGCAACAGATTTGAGAGGAAACCTGCGTAGATATAGATTGTGATAATATGGGAAAAATTCAAAATGGTATGTTAAGAGCTTTTTACCAGTGATAACAGACTTCAAGTACGTTCAATATCTTGAACAGTTTTACTTGCTGGAATGCTCACTCAATGTGTCAACTTCAGTAGTGATTATGGAAGCCATTACCTTTTATGACTGCTGGTCTTGAAAACTGGCATTGAAAATGTTTGTTTGTTTAGATTGATACAGAGATGTAATATCTACATAAAATCCCCAGATTATAAAAATCCCTTAAGCATTCAAAAATAAGTCACCTTTGCAGGAGCTGCTAAATCTGTTGCTTTTTTTGTTGTTGTTGTTTTGTGTTTTTTGCTAAACACAACACTTTGTATTGCTATAGTGCTTTCCTCAGAATTTTGGTAAAAAAATAAAGGTCCAGTGGAGGTTTCCATATTTTATGAATAGCTCACTCATTTCTCTTCCATGGCCTTCAACTTCAGGATTGAAGGATTCCTTGAAACTATTATGAAAGTAGTAGAAAAAGCAAAAAAGACCCATTAGGAGGAATGAGGAGCTGTCTACTTCAGATATTCAGCAACAACACAAGCACTAGGGAAGGCTTGTCTGTTATTGCAGACACTGGAGGAGTTTATCTGCATGGGACAATGCAGTGTTTGCAGTACCAAAGGTAGCCCGGGGCACAGAGAAGAGCTGCATTTTGCTGAAAAGATGCTCTAACTTAAGCTATGAAACCCTACTGAGAAACTCAGGGTATCAATTTAGGTGAAGTATCTACAACCTGCACTAACACACTGCATGACAGAACAGTTATCCTCACTGGGCAACATCTTGTGCTGTGTAGGTGCAAAGAAAGTGATTTGCTTGCCAACTGAAAATTAGAGGAGAAAACCAGCCAGGTTTCCTAGGCACTGAGCTGATGGCCTGACATCTAGACAATCTTTCATTTTTCTTGCAGAACAAGAAGTAGAGAAAATGTGTAAAAGTGGAATATATCTTTCAGCACACTTGCAATCTTCTTGCTTTCATTTCACAGTTCAATCTGGTTTTGATATGCTCTTTGGGGTTTATGTGATGTGTGAATCTTAAGCTATTGTTCTAGATGAAATTTCACTTGGACTTCCTGGTCTTATACAGGCTGTACCATGCCAGAGTGCCTCAGACTTTACCTGAGATACTGTATTTTGCCTTTCATACCATAATGACTGTTCTTGAAATTCGTGCTTGACATTATCCACTGTTGCTATTGATCACAGAGAAGTAAAATATGAAGTAGTCTAATAGTACGGCCTTTGCGCTTTACAGATTTATCTCATTGGTACCTATCTCAAAATTTATCTCATTGATACTTTCAAGCTTGTATATTTTGTTTGTAGCTCAAATCTCTGAACTGAACAAGTACAATGCACTGTACTTGTTTACAGTAGTTTCGGTATGATGCTAGCTAATTGGTATTACCAGCAAGGCATGTAACAATTATTTATGGTTTCTGTCTGTTGATTTCAATAAAAACAGGAGTTGTTCATGCTGAGGTTTTACTGTTTGGTTGTCAAAACATAACACAATATTATTAAAAGAGTTAAGGTTAATTATGCATCCTTTTGAACCAAGCATTTACAGCAGTCAAATTTTAGCTTCCCAATACAGTCTAAGAGTGTAATATTAAAGTAATAAATTTTCTTGTAAAACTCTAAAGAGCCATTATTTTTGATTTTTTAAATAACTGCCACAAGCCTAAGAAATTACTAGGTTGTTTATTTGCAGATGGCTGTTATTCATTCATGGATGTCCAAAGGGCTGAACCTCTTAAGGGCAGCTGCCGTCTTTCATACTGACACTTTTCTGATCTTTTCCCTCTAATGTGATATTAGCAGCAGCCCACAAGCAACATCCTGTAGCTGTAAAGAGTACAATTACACATATAGCTATTTATAGCTAAAGCAGATGTTCTATTTGGGTTTTTTGTTTATGATTAAGGGTATTTCACCTTCTCTCCATATTGGCTTCTGGTTGGCCAGGCCAACCCTTCTACCCTTAGTCTTTCTCATAAACATGAAAAAAGCATCCGTTGAACATGATATGGCTTTCATGTTTTCCATTTGCTGCCACACCTACTTCCATGTTTGTGCAATTTTCATCACTGACTTGTTCTAGAGGGGAAATAAGCCTGCTTTTGCAGTCTAGATTTGCAAATTGATGACATCAGCCTATTACATCTCTGCCAGATTCTGCATCACTGTCAATCATTCTTTCAAAATGAATCAGAAAGGTGTTGTGAAGTAATCCATCATTCAAGTCACTCGCAGGAATGTGTGGAAGTTCCAGCTAGAGTGGGATGCAACATGCAATTTTATGCTGAGCTCCTCTTGATATTTCTCAAATATTTACTGGATTTGATGAAACAAGAAATTAGAATATTGAGAAAATGTTGCTGAAAATAGGTTTTTACTTCTTTGATATTACCACCTTATATGACTAAGAGTAGCCCAGACTCTAAAGTGTGAAGGATGAAACCCTGTCAGTGGGAGTTTTGTCACTGACTTCAATTGCAAATGGAATTTGCTTGCGGTTGTGTCTCAAAATGTCAGTGTAGAAAATGAGCTTGTCATGTGCTATTTATCTTAGAGGGATTAGAACGTCACCCTCTTGCCACAGATCCACCCAAAATACATAACATCACAGGTGTCCTCCGTCTATGTCTATTAATTAATGCAGAACTTCAGATATCTGATACATCTACTACCCTATTTATCTAAAAACAACTGTATTTTAGTTTTGGACTTCTCTTACTGAATAGAAGAGTGAAAATGTAATTCAGTAAACTCTCATATTTATTTTTAAATAAAGCTTTCCAAATCCAAAATTCTTTATATGCATTAAGTTCAATACTAAAAATAAGATTTTTTTAAATCTATTTTTGAAAGAATAGAACCTGTTTTCTTTCCTTTTCTGTTCTGTTCCCAGCTAATGTCAAGAGTTTCATGTGATGAGTTTTCCTATATTATGCAAAAAGCTTGGGACAGAATGGTAAGTCTTTGATTCATTAACTAATTCAAAGCAGGCAGTTCACTGTGTGAAGTTAATCTTGCAAGGAACAGATTAATCCTGGTTTTGTGACCCACCTGGGACTATAACATAACTACTATCTATATTCCTACTTGAACTGAAGGACTATATTCATACTGATTTGTAACAGTCAAAACCATAGTAACATATCAGTGTTCACTCCTTTGTATCAAACAATTACTTTTAGAAATAATCTTTTGAAAAAACTAGAAGACATTCAGTTGTATGCATCAGAATGTAATGTTCTGTAAATATAAATTTAATGTAAAAAGTAAGTGACCAGTACTTCGAAACATCAGATAAATTTTCTATGTGGTAAAATTATGAAAATGTCCCTCCAGGTTCTGACTTTTACTACTGATTACAGGAAAATATCACTTGCATTTCTTTAGTGTAAAATAGGTATGTTTGAAAGATTAGTGTTTCAAACATAAAAATTCCAGCATCGTGATGTATTCAGTGTGAGACTCCTTATGCAGGGATTCCAAACTCATTTGAGGGATGTAAGTAAAGCAGCTGAAATGGACTCATTTTATGCAAAGTAAAACTATAGATTAAATAAAGCAAAAGAGCAAGTGAATAAGGTAATTGGGAAATAAGCACTGGCCAGGATGATAATTCTACACAAAATAGTTTTTCCATTATTTAGTGGTTTTCTTTGGAGGATATTAAAAACTATTTTAGTGTCTTCCATTGGTAACCACAAAACAATATAGTCAGGTATTATAGAAACTAAAATTTATAATGGTTTATTTAACAATATAAATTGACAGTTTAATTGACAGCATGACCAAGCCTCTGATTCAAAATAATTGTTCCTATCAGTAAGTTCACTGAATCGTAGATGCCATGCTTTCATATACAGAGTAAGATCTAAACACCGTAGACATCTAAATGTAGATTGACCACCCAAGAAAATAGTTAATAATTATGTAGTCATTTATACCTTCCACATTGAGATCTTTGTGTTAGAAACAGTTTGTTTTATCTTCTGCAGAACCTGCCACTCATAAAGCAGACATAAAGCTGGATTCACCCTAGGACGTAGCCACCATTTATGCACCTGAGGTGATATCCAAAATAATATTTAAATGTCCCTAATGACTATATTTCTCATGAAATTTCCACAGACATTTAAAACTCTGATCCATGTATGCCAAGGCTGCCTGAGATTAATAACTCTGGGTCTTGGTGCCTCTAAGGAATTCAGTAGGTGTCCTGAGTATAATTAGGAAATGGTGCTGAGTTTTACATACAGTACAACTTACTTTTCAGTGAAAACTCATTCAGTGATGCCTAAGGTTTTGTATAATAATCTAGCCATTGAAATGTCTACCCTTACTTAGAAAATTACTTCATTTAGTTCTAGAACTGTTTCAACAGGAGTCTAGAATTGCTGTTTTCTATGATGTGTCCCAATAGCCACACAATTTGTTGACTGTTAATGCTATGAAATGCAACTCTGTCAAAACTCCATGGAATCAGCAACATGGACCACTGGGCTGGAAGGCAAATAGCAGCCTGTCTTTCTACCCTAATCTCTTAAATTTTCAGTCCAGAGACCCTCTTCTGGGGCAAGAGTGTAAGACAAAAATTTGAAGATTAAGTTTGAGGACATTTTTGTTTCCAGAGAGCTACTTGATGATTTCTCAAATTCCCTGGGAAAGTGTCTTTATTTCCCATCTCAGAATTTAAATTCCATTTCAGAATCTTGGTGCTTGTCTGATAGACATTTCAGTCTGAAGGTTTACATTGCTTACTGCCTTTTTCTGTCTGCTTCTGATCTTGTGTGTGGAACAGGGAAAACAGGAATGTGGAATATGAGTGTTGGTGTCTTATGTGAACCAAAGGAAACCAGATGTTTCCAAGTAGTGTCATCTTATGAAATTTGTTCTTCAATGGCTAGTGTAAGAACAGAAATGAGATCATCAGTTTATAGTGTAATGGATGTATTACCTGAGAAATCTCTGATCTCTTTTTCCAATACTACTACTGTATTTTATTTAAAACTTTCTTAGGAAAAGATGTGACCTAGAGTCTTATCTCAGGCATGGACATATGTCAAAAAACTTCAGCTATACCACCTTTCACTTTCTCCCCTCCTCCTGTAAATCTTAAATTCTTTCTTAATCAGCCATCAGCCATCAGCAGTAGCGAACAATTTCGTTTGCAAAGCTTATAGACTAATTTCAAGGTATATCACTAAGAAATAGCTGATATAGGTTGAATGCTGTCATAAGGCTGAGTCTTTATCTCTGTGTTAGCCACTACATTACTACAGTTTTAAAAATTGGGATGTTGCCATATAGTACAGAATCTTCTCCTGTGAATTGTGCTAAGTATTTTCTGAGAAAACGTACTAAGTAGAGCAGATCTGTTTTCTGAATCTTAAATGGGTTTAGGTGCTGAGCTGTGCAGAAGCAGAACCCACAGTTGTCTTTCAATTCAAACCTCATATTCAAAACCTGAGACTCATAGGAAATTCAAGCACCAGTCATTTTGTATTTATGAAAAAACTTTCATTTAAATGGCACTTAAAGTTCTTTTCTTGGATTTAACTCACAAAGATTAACCTTGAGAATTATTATGTTGGACTGGAATCTTTAAACTCTAAGGTAGTAAAGGTAAGTGATATCAAGCACATCTGAAGACCTTAAAATAAATTATGTCTTAGCAGTTATACTAACCAGAAATCACATTTTCTTTCTATTGATTTTTCAATTTAATTACAAAAAAGTATACTAAGAAAAATAGGCTAAAAAAAAAAGCGAACCCTAAAGTTATTAAGGAATTGATTCAAGTTGAAGATACACAGAAAAAGACTGTGAATGATGCCTGATGGAGAATTCCCAAATGAACATACATATCTTGCCATGAAAATGTCAAGTTGTGGGGGCAATAGGACTTCCACTTCACGTGAGCAGATGAGACCTAGTGAAAGTCCACCTTAATATGTTCTTTGAGCCTTCCAGGAAATCATCTTATGTCTACAGTTTGGGGATATAAAAAAAAATGAAACACAAATTCTCTTCAATGTCACAGGTTGGTCTTCTGAAGAGATACCTAAAAGCTACTTTCTTGTGGTTGTTGATTTCTGCGCAACAAAACCAGAAATTTGCTGCAAATCACTATTTTCACCACCGCCCTTTAAAACAACTTCAGTTTTGAATGGGAGATGTGTATATGTGTATGACCATCTCATACTTCCAAATACCATTTCCCAAAGCATGCAATGGATGTATTTAAACATTTGCATCTCCTTTCATTCTACAAGATGTCACTGAAACTCACTCTCACACTACAAAACTGAAGTAGTCGTGTTACTATATTAGGAAATATCCATGAAATTTGGAAGTACTGCTGAATTTTGATGTATAACGTATCCAATGCTTTATTTTACAGAATGACACAACCACTTTGAGTCTAAGAAACGTGCCTGGAGAGTAAAGAGAATTTTCACTTTATATTGCCAGAGAACTACTCATTTCCAATATTTTTCCTGTGAATCCAACAAAACCTACTCAGCACAGAAAGTGACCTTTAATAAATTGCTTCTAAACCTTTACAAATATCATAACTGAATTTCAAAATCAAGAAATCCAATTTTTCCACATAATAAAGCTTTTGATGGCTGTATCTGAATGCTTTGATGCCTTTCAAGAAGTTAAATGTTGGCAGATAAAATTTCTCTTTCCTTATAAGCCATTTTCTTTATGTGTGAATGCACCATCTCTTCTTCCTACAATAAATCTGTCTTGTTAATGGCTAATAGTACTCCATGAATTTGTCATTAAATGTCAATTCAACAGTGACCAGTTTCATCTCAACCACTACATGATTGTCATAATGCTTGAACTCCTTTACTCCCTCACTTTCAGACACAAAAAACCTTAATTCCTACCCATATTCTCTGTTGGCTTGATGTTTTCAGGAAATGTGTTGGTGCATACATAAGGATCTGTAGCATTTTCTGCACTGGGGGAGACTACAATCTAAGTTAGTTATTCCCTTGCTTAGGGTCAAAGAGATGTCTTGGCCAATCAGACTAAAAGGGAAGTAAATGGCAAAGTCTAGCACTACCACTCCTCTAAGTCATTTGTTCCCCCTTCCCATTTTGTTCTACTATCTCTTGCAAAAGGAAACGCTATGTTATCATAATTTGGAATTAGAATTATGTAAATAATAAATTAATAAAAGGCTATTACCTTCCTTAGAAATCTCTAGTGGAAACAAACACAAGCACTTAATTCTCACCTCAGAAAAGTGTGGTCATATTGATCCCTTCTGATGTTTAAAGTTAAATCAATCTTTAACTTTTGAGTGGAGTACAGTTAGATATGTACTGTGAGTCTTCCCCTTTTCTGCTGAGACAATGCTGCTCAGTGTTGTCCCTTGTAAGACCCTTTCTTTCAAACTGGTAATCAGTGAATCAAGAGTCACATATTTAAGCTAGTGCTACCACATGATGTAAAAAAATTCTAATGATGCTTTTTTAAAAGCATATATGCAGATTTTAAAAATAAATTATAACCTTTGCTAAACTGTAGTAGTAACATAGGAATAATAATGAAGTTCTTAATGATAATACCTCTCGTATGTTTCCATGTTATAGTACCCAAGCTTTGCCTATCTGTTGCTAAGAAGAGATCTTTAACACATATTAGCAATCAAAATATATATTCACTGTGTAAGTGTACCATTAACAAATAGCTCATTATCTTCCCTTGACTAAAGGAGCCCTAAGATCTCCTTATAATTGGAAAACTATGTAACAAGAAGTAATTTATCTGACCTATCTTAACAGATACACCCTTGGATAAGATGCTTAAGATGCTGTTGATCCAGTCATGTACTGAACATCCATGGCATAATTTGCACACCCATAATTTGCTGGATACAGCACATTTCACATTATAGAGAACATCTCTATATTTCTCATTGAAAAAGAAGGACTTTGACTGGCAGCAACTTGCTAAATTCAGTTTCACATCATGTGGCCTAGAAGAGTTCACCGACTCATACAATGGTATCAGCTGACTTTTAGAGACATGCAGATGGTGAGTGTATACACGCAATTGTCTAAAAGAGCTAATGAAAACTTCCATGATACATAGAAAACACCCAATAATAACAGTGCTCCATTCTCACCAGTTTTTTAACCTTCAGCTTTTTCTTGGTTATGATAGAAATAGCAATGTTACATTCCAAAAAGGCACACAAGCGAGCCAGTGTTACATCTACCTCAGCAACAAGGAAGCATGCTGTTTCATGCATATCATGAATCCACAGTTTGTGCCTGCACTTTCCCATACATCAGTCAAAATGTATGGTTGCTGAACACAGGACAAACTACCAAGATATCTGTGTCTTCAGCAGTGATTATGATTGATTTTGTATCCACAGTCTGCCGTCTGTAGTCCATGTAACAGAACACGAGTACCTGCTTACTTCTAAGGTAGTATAAGATAATTTAGTGCAAATCAATCATTTCATAGTTTTAAAAGAAGTGACTTCTGTTACATAGAGAGTTTTATTTTGTAGATTCTCTCCATTTCTCTTGTTTTCCCATTCCATGACCAAGAATTTAATATGGATACACAACTGATGTGTCATATTGATGGCATTTTTGAAAGACCCTCATTCCAACAGGACACTTACAGGAGATTTGTCTAACAAGCTGTCTTTGTACTTATCTTTTCATGTAGTAGTTCTAAGCAAGGTTTCAGCATCCCTTCAGTCTTTCAGTTCTCCTCACCACAGGAATTGGTTAAAGTTACACCACGTTTCTCAGCTGTCCCGTAGGACTTTTTGTCATAGCAGTTAGAGAGTACAACAGCACAATAATTTTTTATAGTCTTTGGCTGTGACTCCTTATTTACTGTCATCTCAAACCACCTCATTTAAAGGCATGGCCTAAGTGACTTAGGCTTCTAATCTGAACCAAGAGTGGTGCTTTCAAGTGGATGTGGATGCTTGGATTGGTGGCTGCCAAACGTGCATGGAAGCAGCATGCATCAGCCATCTTATCATGGTCAAAGTGCGATTCAGAGGTAGCACCCTTGCCATAATCTATGACAGCCATGTAACAGATTCATCTGTGCTGGTAGTTCTGCATTATTACTATTTCTTTAGCACTCCTCTGTGATATACATTTCAGCAAGGATCATAGTTTGTAAAAATGAGCTGTCCCAGAAGACAGCACTAAAATGTGCTTGGCAAATGCAGTCACAGGTATTTCTTAACTGCCTTTTTTGGCAACACAAAAAAAAAAAGCAGCATAATTATTCTGAAATAAAGGATTTTTTTCCCCCTTCTAAAACCAAGAAGTGACTTGTATATGACTTCTTACAGCCTGACTACGTGGTTGGAATTACATTTATAAGAACATCTTCTTTTCAGCAACCATCTTGGCAAAACTACTAAATTAGAAAGATTATCACTCAATTAAATTATGCAAATAAATTTGTATGATTCAAATTTAGATTATATTGTCCCCAACTGATGAACTGAAAGAACTCTTCTGGGATCACTTGGTTATCAACCAAATTGCAATTATGTGTACATAAAAGACAGTCAAGTCAAGTTCTTATGAAATCTATTCTTGGACTCAGGTGGATTTGTTATTTTTCCATTAAAGAAAAAAAACCTTTTTCAGAATTATTTCATCTAAAGTTATGTCATTACTTTTATTTATTGTTACACTTCTTGGTTTTTTTCTGTTCAGCCATAAACAGCTGACAAAACACAGGATAAAGAATGATTATTAAAAGTTTTGCTTAAAATTCCACTTGCTTTCTAAAAAAACTTATCTTAGAGATCTATTCTGCAGTTAAGCTATGACTGATGATTTACATCTGATTCATGCAGGAGAATGTCCAGCTTTATAAATATTTAAATCACAGTAATAATTGGAAGAAATGCAGTAGGTACATTTCATCTTCTTAATGGACAATGTTTCTCTTTTACACTGTATCATAATATCTCAGTAGACAACAAAACAGACGTTGTCTGTCTTCAGAATCTATGAAATAGAACTTCCTCTTCTTCTATGTACCGTGCATATCAAATTTCCAATTTTGCATACTTGTTTTAAAAATGTGATTTCCAGTATTTCTGACTAGCATTGCAGAGATGGATGCTTTGTATCTACTGATGTTGTGATTGTGAATTATTCTAAATATCTAAGCAAAGTAAATCAACTTAAGTCTTATGGACACAGGCTACAGGCTCTGTTCCAGGCTAGAACGGAGTATTTGGATAATGTCACTCTTCCAATGGATAAAACCTTTTTTCTCATTTACGGCACAAATGGAATGTGTCATTAATACCCTTTTCTTGAGTTACTGTCTAGTTCCTAAACTAATGCTGTATTTTGCTTTTAATGACTCATCTTTTACCCTTTTGCTTAACCACATATGTTATTTGTTAAGAGAGATCAGCTTAGTAAGCTTTTTCAGCTGTCATGTTAAATTGAACAAGCCAGCTCTTTGGTCATTTTTCTCCAGGTGGATTCTCTATTCCTATCACTATTCCAGTAGTCCTTCCATTTTTTAGTGTAATTTTCTTAAACGATAAGGAAGGATAAAATTGCAGAGTAACAGGACATTTGCCGAAACAAGATTATTCTAAGTTTTAAGGTTTTTGCTTGTTTGGTCAGCAGCCTCTTGGTATTTGAAGAAATAAGATGATGAATGCAAAACGACAGTGTTTCTGTATACTTCTACTCTGTGCTTCAATGTGACTGATTTCAGTTTCACCTTCATCACATTATATGGAACTCTGCTGTTTGGTTTAGCTGTCTTTTCTAAAGTGATCTATGATATGCTCCATAGAGAAAAAAATAATCCTTTCCTTAGTAAAAAAAATCCAAAAAGAAAGTTTTATATATTTTTTCTGTGTTTCCTTCGTACTGAATCACAGCAAAATAACGTACAGAATTGTGTGAGACATTGTTTAATTTGTCTTCCTATGAGAGAGGATTAACTCTACCTAGCTCCTTCTGGTAGATGTTGGTTTAACCTTCTTTTAAAGATCTTAAATGAGATTGCCAAAGCCTCCCTGAGTATTCCTTTTTGCCATTTTAACTCTTCATGGTGGGTTGACCCTGGCTGGAGAGCAGGTGCCCATCAAGACGCTCTATCAGTCCCCTCCTCAGCAGGACAGGTAGGGGAGAAAATAAGATGGAAGAAAACTCATGGGTCAAGACAAAAGCAGTTTAGTAAAGCAAAAGCAAAGGCTGCATGTGGAAGCAAAGAACAGATTTCTTCTCTAATTCACATCAGCAGGTGATGTCCAGCCAATTCTTGGGAAGCAGGGTGTTAGTGTGCACAGTGGTTGCTCTTCAAGGCAAATATTGTAAATAATCAATACACACACACAGTCCTCACACACACACACACACAGCCTTGTCCTCCCTTCACTTAACTTTTATTGCTGAGATGATGTCATGTGGTATGGTTTGGACAGTTTGTGTCAGCTTTCCTGGCTATGTCCCCTTCCAAGATCTTGCCCATCCCTCAGCCTACTGGTGAGGGGGCAATGTTGGAGAGACAACCTTGATGTTGCGTAAGCACTACTCAGCAGTAGCCAAAACGCTGGTGTGTTATCAACACCTTTCTAGCTACTAATACAAAGCACAGCACTGTGAGGGCTGCTATGGGGAAAATCAACTCCATCTCAGCCAGACCCAGTATACTTTTGCATTAGAGAAAGTTTGTTTACTTGTTCTTGTGGTGGGTTAGCTTTGCCTCACAGCAAAATGCCCATCCAGCTACTCACTCATTCAGGTGGATTGAGGGAGAAAATAGGATGAGGAAGCTTGTGGGTTGTGACAAAACAGGGAGACCACTTCTCAATTACTGTGGTGGGCAAAACAAGCTTGTCTTGGTCAAAATTAATGTATTTGGTTGCCAATTAAAATTAATGTGGGTAGTGAGAAACAAAAAGACAAACATTATAACAACTCCTTTCCTCAACCTTTTCCAATTCTCAGCTACACTCCTTCACTCCAGACTCCTATAGAACCTCACCCTGCCAAGCAGCATAAAGGGATGGGGGTAGGGGGTTATGGTTGGTACATAGTGATTTCTCTCTACCACTTCTTTTTCCTCACACTTTTCCCCTGCTCAGGTGTGGGCCTCCCCAGGCTGCAGTTCCTTCAGGAGATACCCGTGTGCTCCAGCATGGGCTCTTCTCCAGGATTCAGGGGAATATTTGTTCCAGTGCCTGACTGAAGTACCTCCTTGTCTTCTTCCTCTGACTTGGTTGTTGCCCCTGCTGTTTCTCACTCTTTTTATTCCCTCTTCCAGTGCCTGTAAGGTGTTTTTTCACTTTTTTACATATGTTTTCACAAAGGCACCACCACCTTGGCTGTGGAGCCCAGCTGCACCCTGCAGTGGGACAGTTGGAGCCCCTCCTCATAGGGACTCTCCTGCAGCCCCCCCTCCCAGCGAAATCTGGACACCTACAACTAATACAGTTCCTTTTCATTTTCAATTTAAAACTAAAATATTTGTAATTAAAATTTTGAGTTCTGGTACTACTCTCCACAAACAGGATTCCCTCCCCTCATTTCCTAGACTTAAAAAATTGTAATCACTTTGTTTTTCAAAGAAATAATGTTTTATAAATCATAGTGCTCTCTAGATTCTTCCATTAATCCATGTCTTTCTCAAAGTACAGCATATCACGGTTCACCCGAGGCCTAAACTGAACAAGCAAACTTTTATGGACTACATCAAAGCAATTTTTGGCAGCTAGCTCACTGTCCACCCTCCCACTAACCTCCTGATTACCCCTTCTGGGAAAACATGACATCAGCTTCAGCTCAAGGTACAATACGACTCCCAAAACTGCTCTGAAGAAACCAAAATTGTTTCCTCAGCTTTTATCTGTGCATTATATATCTACTTCTATATAATTCAGATGCTTGGCTGACTCTCATACTTGGTGCTCCAAAAAAGGAAGAAAGCTTTGGGGCTGACATGTGCCTATGCTCTCAAAACTTCAGAATTACCTGCATAGGTCAGCACGTTAAGAGGCTAAATACTACTTGATTTCATTGTAGCAATCCTAAATCTAAAAATATGTACTATCTAAATTCTAACATTCTTGGAGATGTTTAGATTTTCTGAAGCTGAACACATGCTATGAAATAATTCCATTCTGGTATTAGTGTGAAGAAATGGTTTTCTGTGGAAAAGCACATATTTAGAAGTAAATGACTCAACAATTTAACATAATATTAAAGTAGATACCTTCAATGTTTTAAATGATATAATAATGATAGAAAAAACCCCACAGTGTTGAAATAGTTCATCAAAAACATGTGTAACATTACCAAACTCAATAAAGAAATGTACTTGATTAGCCCCATGAAGGAAAACATTGTGATATGTATCTGGTTACTCACTGAAGACATTTGTCTTGTGTTGCCTAGACAGACTGTCACCATGTTCTCATCCATCTTGGTTACTCAGAGGATACAATAGAACTATTGATTTGTATTCTTTCTTATACAAATTGTGAAGAGATTTCAGCACTGATAGACAGTTCTGTTGTATTCCTGTGCACAGCAATTGCTAAGGGAGGTAAAATTATTTATCAGGCAGCTGCAGTATATTTTACTGTGTCTGTTGTTCACCATGAATCCAAATAAGAAAATGTCAAGTTATGGTATACTGATTGCTCAATGCAGATATTCCATTTTATACACATTTATGAGTAGTGTTCACAGTGCCTTATTTGAAAGCAACATGCATGGAGAAACTTCTAACACTATTATATATGTCACTCCTAATTTAGCTCAACAGATTGAGATTTTTTGCACTGTACCTTAAGTTAATAAAACGAATTTAGTCATCGCTAAAGCACAGGTTTAAGCAACTTGAAAAACAAAAGAGTCAGACTGTGCATTTGACTACTTATTTACCTTTGTAAATTTAAAGTACCTTTCTGATAGTTAAATAGATCTGTGTTTTTTCCTGTCATATTCACTGTAAGTGCATATTCAAACCATGCTAAATGAACAATTCACAAATTTTAACACTGAATAGCCCACAGCGTGAGTCACTACTAAATCTTAAAACTGCAGACTCAGTGACCTGGTGTGTGCAGCAGGTACATATTTTCTCTAATGAAAACATAACAGAAAATAACTCATGCTGATTAACACTACCCATCCTTTCTTGTCTTACAGCAAAGAAAAGTCAAGTTCTTGGACATTTTTAGCAGCACCTTAACAACCACAGAGCAGTTTCAAAGACAGAGCCTACCTCTTCTGCCTCATATAGGCAAAGAAGGCATTATATACAATGCTGCTTGCATAAAAAACAAATTCTTGATGGTAATGTTGCCCAATTTTAACTTCTCTAACACCAGAAAATACTAAATGTTTGATGGGCTGCCTTTATGTGAAGGGAGTAAGAGGTCGTAGTGTAGAGGGAGGGAGATAAATACGCTTCACAGACTGTACAGCTCCATCCCTACCAGTCAATCGAATCAGCTTCAGCCATTCTTCAACACTGAGGGCAGCTGGCATTGAACAGCCTGCGATCACAGTGCTAAACATGTACACTCCAAATGCTTATCTCATGCTAACTAGCAGTGAGGACTGGCCTCTGACCCCTGCAGACCGCTGACCCCTGCCCGGCTGGGAGAGGGCCTGCTGCTCTCCCCCAAACCGTTCACACAGTCTAACAGTACAAACAACCGTCTGGCAGCGCAGCATGCCGGTAACATATAGATTTCCAAATGCAATGTTTACCTTGTCATAAAATAGTTATGATACTACCGGGCTTTTTACGCAGACAGAGATGATATTCAGGGTATGTAAGCAGTGACTCAGGACATTTATACTGATCAGTCTCTGCCAAGTCAAACAAATGAGAGCATTTTCACTGCTCTTTTCGATCAATATGTATTTCATTTCTGGAAACCGTTGGCCTACATCTCAGCAGAAGTTCTCTGTGAGGCATGTGTAATCCCAGCAAGGAAGAATTTTCAGGAATAAATCCTTTAGCTGTGAACTTCTGCTTCTTCTGTAGTGGTACTCCGGGGTACCCAAGGGCACCACCAGCCCTGGGCCCCAGGTTTCCCCTCATCTTGCCCACATCAAACGACCCCATATCAGACCCCAGGGCCATCAGCCCCTTCCTCAGCAATGCCACAGCAGGGCTGCTCTCCAGTTCCCTACAGACTTGGCCTGCCTGGTCATGGGTGTCTCTGGGATGGGCCCACCCATGGGCCCTCATCCCAGCCTGTTCCCATCCCTGCCTGTCCCCATCCCCAGGGAGGTGCTCAGGGCTGGGGCTGCCCTGATGCCCCTCAGCTGCCCTGCTCCTGGCCAGGGCCATGGAACAGGCACTGGCTGCCAGGTCCTGCCCTGACAGACCGCTGGGGAGACCCTGCTGCTGCCAGCATCCAGCCTGGGGATCTGGCAGCCACTACTGTGCCCATACATATAAGACTACTGCAGAAAACCACCAATCCCATTTTTTTATGGCACTTCAGAACATTCCAAAATATGAGATCCACTTCCAAAATCCTCTTCCCCATCTTGAAGGCATGAGATCTGAATGTATGTGAAAGGAACAGTTTACTTCCCACATGCAAAAAATCATCTATAATGCTAAAGAGATAAAAATCATTCAGATATCTGATGAGGCATTACTGCAGAGGGTGTGTTTTCCTTAAATAACCTGAGCAAACAAGGTATACGTGTATGTATGAATATATATATATACATATATGCACGCACTGTACTTATATGCACAGTAAGCTATGCATCTCCTGCAACATAATTATTGACTTGCAGTCCTGATGGACTCTTAAAGAAAAAGAACATTTGTTAAACAGCAGTTAAGTGAAGACTAATAAGAATCCACTATATTCAATATAAGCCGCAGCTGTAACAAGTAAGGACAATATTGTGTTAGAACTTATGTTTCAAGCTGAGGTTAATAAGTAGGTTTTTCTAAAGAGGAAAGTGCATAACACATATTAAAATGGAAATATCTGGTCTGTTCCTCACAGACTACCGTCCTCTGAGGTTTTCAGTATCCTCAGCATGCATTGATCATCACAGACAGTAAGAGACAGGTTGGTTTACTGCCTTGTAAGGGATTCCCAGCAACTCGCCTTTTAGGTGAGAGTGCTTGAATTCTTTGGCTGAGGTTTTCATCAAAACAATGACTCATCATAACACAGAACGAGAAGAAAAAGGTTAAATGCATGGAACTGATCATTGATGGGTAACACGCTTCAGTACTTTTTTCATACTTAAACAATGGAAGTCAAGCCAAAGCACATTTTATAAATGTCTAGTGTTCAGACCTATGTGAAGCTTCTTTTATGTATACAAATGTAAAAGATGTTGCAGTTCTGCATGTCAAATATACATAAATGTCAGCAAAGTCTTCTTCGCATGTATTATTAGCAGAATCAGAACTGCATCTTTTTAAGTCCTCAGCTACACATTTCCTCATTTGCCACAGGTACTTTTAAAACTTTAGTGTTCCCTATAACCGAATACCTATATTTCATAGTTACAGGATGCAGTTAGAGATGTGTCGGTCTTTCACAATACAGTTTTCTGTGGCTCAGCATCACCACATAGGCTCTTTGTGTGACATCACAAGTGTTTCCCAGACATGCTAACAAGATATGCTTAACAGTTAATATCCCTTATTTGTCCCTGTGTCAGTACGCACATACTTGAGACATGAAACTGAACTACTCCAACTGCTTCACATTCCAAATTTTATATTTGAAATTACAATGTGACTGAGCATGCACTGTCTTGACACTGAAGGGGATTTGGTGTTTTTTTCATCCCAGTCTTCCCTGATGCTTAAAATGAGTTCAAGCTATTTCCCCCAAGGGCAGTTTTAACATGATCATTTTTAGACACTCTGTTCTTCCTGTCACGCCCACAGCCTAGTCAGCCCTTTCATTCTAACAAAGCCCTATGTGTTCATTTGCATGTAAGAGAGTATTAAATTACTCTACACTTCAAATATTTCAGAATAGAAAATGAGAGACATGACAAACTAAATATAGGAGGCAATTGTAACACATACATATAGTATGCATGTCCATCACTTTTTTTATTATTCCAATCAAAACAAAAGAAATCTTTCTCTTTCATTATGTTCTAATTTAATCGATCATAACACTTCTTTTTTCTAGTTTTCTTTTTAAATGTAATTCTCTTTGAAAAAGTCGCTGTAATCAAACAGTGCAGCACAGCATGATATAATCTTCTCAATACAGCTTTAGATGAACCTTGTTTGTAACATTTCAGATTTACTTATCATTTGGTATAAACTGATCAGCTTGAATTAGGACGATTTGTACCAGCTGTTTTCCTCTTTTTATTTTTTCCCCCCATATATTACATGGATAAATTGTATGACTTAGAGACAAACAGCATAATGTTGATACCTGCCCATTAAAAGTAAAATGAAAGTTAGTAATTCATACTATTAGTATAAGTGGCAGATTCCCTGTCTTTAGATATCCAAAGCCAAAACTGGCTGAATTTTCTGAAATTCACACTGTAGTCATCCACAGTTATTGGACTCTATAAAAGAATAGATGAGTAAAAATAGTAAACTTTTCTACCTTGGGAATCAGACTAACTTTTAAAATGTTCTATCTGATCTTAAAAACAGTCCATGAAACCTGCTTCTTGTATGTTTACAACTTTTTTTAAAATGGAAATTAACAATATTTCAGTTTGCAGTAGCCATTTTATATAGTTTCTTCTTTGGAAATACAGGGAAGGTAAGTAGTGGAAATAACTTAGATCTCTGTAATAGCTCCATTCTAAAATACAAATCAGTGAAATCCTACAATACCAGTTCTACTAATTTATCCCGCTGCTCCACAGGTAGACTCAATTTGCAAAAGGTCAGCATGAAGTAAACATCTGTATCACGCAACTAAAAATTAAAGAGAGGACAAGCTAAAATACAGAAATTGTTTCAGGTCACAGTATATTTGGAACAAACGTAATAAACACAAACTTTGAATATTTGAAAGCTCTGGAACACTGACCTCAATGGGACTGGATCAATAGCAGTCAAGGAGAGGCCACTGTTCTGTTCCCCTCTGGGCCAGATGTTTCATTTCCTGCCAAGCCCGTTACCACTAATCACTACTGGGTTTACTCTTATAATAGCTAGCTCAATGAAACACTACAGAGAAAAATAATGACATTAAAAAAAAATGCAAGAAGCATTCCTATGTCCTTTCAGTGATAAATATGGATAATATCCATCCATAGATATTTTACAAACTTCTGAACAAATGAATGACTACATAGGATTTCCACAGCACATGTTACTATAGATAATAAGAATTAGTAACCATGACAGACTTTGTCATGGGTAACTGTAATAATTCCCTTTCTCTTTCATATGCAACATCAGTTCAAACTTAACACTTGACACTGACCTCAATTGCTACGATCGAATATATAGGATTAGCCATGCTAATAAGTAGGGGGGGTGGAATTGGCATCTGTTATAAATCAGTTACTAGAAAAGGGCTTTGGAAACCATTATTTTTTTTCAAAAGGGTGTCACAAACAGAAATTGTATTTTCTTTGAGAAATAATACAAAATCATAAGCACAGTTTGAATCTCAGCTTGGGAAAATTCAGTGAAATGTGAAATGCCTTAGGAAAATCAAGCTGGGAAAGATCCATGTATATTCATTTCAGTTGTCCAACGTAACGAGCTGCAGTTCATGCTTTCCTGCCTGTGCGTGTCATATTCCTCTTAAGTTTAAGGAGTGAAGAGGTTGCAAGTAGAACAGTCTAGGTATCTTTCCCAGATCTCTATAACCATGCCCATATCTCTTTTTTCTTATAACTACCTTTGCCCTGGGAAGCAAAGGGTTGAGATTTTGTTACCAGTACTTCTCACTCCAGTGGATGTTAGTGTAGCTGCAGGAGGAACAGGGTTCCATGCTTAGATCGTCTGTGGTTTTGGTATGCTGCCAGTCAAAAAGCAATAATGGAAACCCCAACAGGAAAACAGCAATTCTCTGTGGTTTATTGCCTAGTCAAATCTGAAGGTAATTTCCTGTCATCAGCCGTTGGTGTTTTCCTGGCGCCAGAACTTTTCCCCTGTCAGGGTTCCTACAAATAATGTAGGTATACAAGCTACCCCCAAAAAAGGCTCCAGTAATGTTTCATAAGGAAAGTGTTTCTTACTTAACCAAAACAAAAGATCACTATATATATGATTATAAAAATGAGATCTTACTATTAGTTCTGTAATTCTGGGCCATCTTGGAACTGAAGAACTAAACATTTTTAATTTCTTTCTGTTACCTTTAGGATAGAGTTATTATTTGTACAAAGAGTTTGTGATATTATATATGCAAGGTATGGTATAATCATATATAAAAGCAATGAGAAATCTTTCTGCTATGTCTCCAAAAATTTGAAAATAAATTAAATTAAAAATGCAGAAATACATTAACATTTTATAAAGAACTTCTTGGTACATTAACTACTATGTCATGTAGATTTTTAGAACGGTTATATACCTTTTATTTTATCATTTAACTGTTAAAAGCCTGCTACTTGTTAGCTGTAACTGGTACAGGCTAACTGTAAATTTTGATACTATCCGGACTAGACAAAGGGGGCACATCCTAAATACTCCAGTTAATAAAGAAACATGACAAAACCACCAGTCAGGAGGCTGATCATGCATTTTGTTTCTGCACTTAGATTTCCCAGACTGGGAAAACCGGAGGCTTGGCATTCCAGAAGGAATAGCTGGTGCTGAAAATTAAGGACTCACTCACAAAAAGAAGTAGTCTCAGAAAGAAGAAGGGGTCCAGGAAAGAATAAGGTGAAGAAGTGCGAGCAGCGGCACAACACAAACTAGCACAGCTTTCTGTCTGAGCTTCCCAGAACAGCACTGATCTGCCTGCTGGGATGGAAAGTGGAGACTTAATGAAAAAAGCAAGTTAGTGAGTAGGTGCATGAGATAGATAGCCAAGTAGGGTAAAAGCTCCAATTTTGTTGGGTTTTAAGTGCACCACAGTATCCAGAATCAGTATGGGCTGTTGCTTACTGTATTTGTGTAATGTTTCTAGGGAATAGTCTGGCTTCAGAATTATAGCATTAGAACAATATTATGAAAAGCTGAGTAAAAGAAAGAAAAATAAATTTAAAGAAAAATAAAATCTCTACTTTTACAGTAAAAGGCTTCATATGGGCCTTGAGGTCACTGAAGTAAAGGACACTATTTTGCTTGGCAAAAATCCAGCTATGAATGACTTAGGTGGATATAAGATCAATATCGCTGGAATCTCTTAAGTGATCTCCAAAACTCTGAAGGAATACTAAAAGAGAATGACAAAAGCTGTGAATTTCAGGAGCAAGACCACAGAACAATTCTTCCTTGAACTCCTAGGTCTATTAGAGTTAGTGTTTTGTTTCACAGGTTGAAATCTTGATTTATAGGATTTGTGGAGGAAGAAAGGGAAGATGTGCTGAAGTTCCCAGGTTAAGATATACTCAGGACAGGTATGTTTGTAAAATAGCCTTAGGCTGAATCATCAATGATCAACCTCAGATCTTCCCAAAGGTACCTTTATTGTGGCTTACAGGGACTTGAAAAAGATCTTTCTGTGAATATGAATCATATATGATCTGAAGAAGTTTTGCTGAATTTAGACACAGAGGTTTGGATCCATCTAACCTAAGGTGGTATCTGAAAATGTGTTGCCTAACTCTGATGTAATAAGCTGAATCTCACTTTGCAGTCAATGCAGATGATTTTAGAGGTGTTTATTTCTCTCCATTAACTACACAGGAATGTAGCACTAACTAGCTTAAAGTCAGGTAGCTGGCTTTGATATCTATAGTTTCTGTTGAAGTGAATCCCAGGATGTTAAAACTTAATCGACTTCTACAAATGCTATTTTCTATTTTCTGTGTTGTCTGATCAGTATTTTGACAGCAGAGTCTTCAAATCTCATCAGTATACCTATACTTTTTTACACAATCCGTGAGTAAGGACTTCTTAAGTGGAACCAAGTCAGATAATACGATGAATGGAAAGCAAACCGATATTAAAGGCTGTAGGTTGTACTTTAAATCCTGTCTCCTTCTCAAATGCTCTTATAGGACTGAACTAAACAGTAGTGTTCATTTCACAAATATTTTCCTGGTGCTTTACACCTGAAAGTGAACACAGAGATCAGACCTTTCAAAAGACAATTGGAAGACATGAAAAGTGCTGCCCTTTTTCAGTAGTTGAGTAGCTAATACATTAAATGAGTGCATGTTTTTATTCTAGTCTTTATTTGAAGGACGTGCATCTTGCACCTTGCATAGTCAGTAGACTGTAAACTCTTATAGATAAAGAAAAGCTTTGTTAAGAATTCCAAAACCACAACTTGTCTTCAGTATTTCCTGGGCCAAAGTAAAATTAGGCTCTGGTCCAGCAATTTAAGGCATTCACTTGAAATAAGAGACCTGAGTTGCAGCCCCTCTTTTAATGATAGTCTCTGTATTAGATGTTAAGCATTTGCTCATGTGAGAGTCGGAACTGCATTGTCTTCTCTGGAAAGTGCCCTAATCATGAGGCTACAGCCACACACACACGTGTGTGACTCTTTTTGGCTGGTAGATGTGCAATTGCTCTAAACAGTGAAAAATCTTCAGTGGAAGGGATTCTAAGGAGGTCTTACCATGGAAGGCAATGAAGGGACTAAGATAGACTTGGCAGGTGTTTGCAAGTCTCAACAAGTATTTGGGTGACTTTCCTAAAAATCACTATATATGTATATATATGAAAGAGGAAGTGGACCCCATATTTCACATCGTGGAGGTTAGATGTCCGTAACTAACATGGGAGTGATTAAGCAGTGCTGCCACCACCACTGACATGCCATGGGAAAGGGATGTTGTTCAAGGAAAAGGTTTTTAAGACTTTGGAGAGGCTTCCCTGTAGCATGGGAACTATTTACCAAAGACCATAAGGGGACAAGGGATTAGACATTGCCTGGCAATCAACTTTCACTCAGACTGCTAGTCCTTGTGAATGCCATTCTCAGCTGCTTTATCCTTCACGTATGGCATAGGAAGCCTGTGTACTTCATGACTGGCTCCTGCCCCTAAGCAGGGTTTGTCCAGTTCCAGGCACTTTCCTGAAATTGTTACAGTATCAAAAGGATACTGGAAGCCAAGGGATTACTTTCTGAAACTGCCTTGAACTGACTACTAATTAGTGTTTTGTTTGATAGCCCTTTCATAGCTGGATGCAGCTGGATGAAAATAAACCACAAAGGGAGCACATTTTTGCTTATCATTAATTTTTACTTAGTTTTGTAGACACTTGTGAGACACTGCAGTAATCATCTTAATTTGTCATATGCTGTAAAGAGATTTAGTAGTTTTATTCATTTCAGGAGTCTTCTTTGTTACTTCTCAACAGTCTAATCAAATGAACACAATTTATGATGAGTTGGATCATGAGATATTGCTCAAACTATTCTGGTGAACTTCTACTTTATTAAAATATAAGATATCATTAAAGTTTACTATTAAATTTTTCAATGCCCTGAGGGCATTTTCCGTGCAGTAGAGAAGCAGGGGTCTGAGCTGACTAGATTTTGAAAATCAGTCCAGTCCCTCTGCCACATTTTTGTGAAAAAATAATGACCGTTTACACAAGCAACCAGAAATATGTAACTTTTCTCATCCTTGCTTCAATATGTACACAAATAAACCATAACTAGATTATGGCGCATGAGTGTTTCACAGCTCCTGGGTCCAGTGTTCTGGCCCTGCTGCATTCTGTATCTGTGTCAGGTCAAAAAAAAGGGTATACACCTGCTGAATTATGTTTTCCAGACCCAGGAAACCAAGGTGTATAGACCAGATGGAAATGTACCCACAAACCACCCTAAAGAGCCAGAACACAGGTAAGTTCTATACTGTAGGAAGGAAATTTTGATTGTTTTAAAGATGTGTCATTTTAGGCAGCAGTAGGGTTAGGTTTTTTTACCTGACAAATGTTGTGCAGCCTTTGCTTTCCTTCCTAGTCCACACAGGCTTAAAGCCTGTTTTGTTCTTAACAGATGTTTGAGACATCTCTCTTCTCAGCAACTTAAAGAAATTATATTTTGGCAGACAATTTAGTTACTGTCTTGGTTGGTTTCAAGTTCAGACACTTAAAAATGTCTCACTACCTACAGTTTAAATAAAAAAAACATGCTTTCCCCTATTAGATAATCTCCTTAATCTTGTTTTAGTGACTGTAGTATGGTTTTCTCCTAGGCTTTAATTCACCTCCACCAACATAACATTCTTCAGAAAAAGCTTGCTGGTGCCTTGATGAGGATCTTAGGCCATGTTAATGCTAGGTCTCTGACAGGATCTAACAATAACAATTCTCAGTGAAGCAGTTCCACTCCGCAGGGTAGAGTCTTATCATCTTCAATGTGTGATCAACCATGACTGCCGAATTACAATAAGGAAATAGACTGACACAGAATTGTGCGAGGGGCCAGCCCCGGCTATGTGGGAGGAAAATCTCCAGTTCAAAAAACTTGTGCCTGTGCAGAAATGGTTCCTTCTTCTCAACTGTACTGCAGCATTGGCAGTACAGTCAACTCTCAAATTGCTGTGGAAGTAGGTCTGCAGGACAACTCTTTAAGTGCTTTCTGTGTAGGTACTTACATTAGGAGCTTTCTTAGAACTAAAGCTTGCTTTCAGAAAACAGGGTCTCTCAAATCATGTTGAGGTCACTGATAGCACATATGTACCTTATTTCTCCCTCTGAGAAGCACGTCTGCCAAGTAATAGGGATAGTTCTCACTGCTACCTCAACCACTGGCAGATGGAAAAGTCTTACAAAACTATTTGCATACAAATACAGTAAATAGCATATGAATAATTTGGGCTTGCAGCAGCCAGTAGAAAGATAAAGAAAACTATGCGTATAAGGACAGACCCAGAGCAATCTTTGCTAGGCTTCAAAGCCACTGAGTATCTATCAGTGACAGCTTCAAGCATACAACGAACATGAAGGACCCTGAGTATGTTTATGTCTTGGTAGCATACACAATATTCCTATAAGACCCATTGAAAGAAATTAAGATAACACAACCTGTTATCTACCTGTTAAGGTAGAGCTTAACCAGGAAAGTAGTACAAGTATTTTTAAACTATAGTGTACACAGCCTAGGCCTGACTCCCTATAGAATACCTGTGAAGAAGGGACTGCTTTAGTTTCTGAGAAGTATAATTTTATGGTCTACACCACTGGTCTTTTTTTTTTTTTTTGGCAACTTTTTAACTACAAACCTGTGTTCATCTGTTTTGACTCATGAGGTACAAGAAAATTCCTTTTTGTTTTTAATTTATATTTTTATCTGATGATGCAATAAATTGTTTTGGCATAAATACAGTTATTGAATTCCTTTTCAGCTGAGCATCAATTTCATATAATAATTCACTAGGCTAAGGAAGTCAGAAGAATAGCACAGTCAGACCAGCTGCTTCTTAAATTGAAACAAATTCTTCTTAAGCCTAAAGCAAAGCATACAACTGGAGGGAAAAAACTGTCAAGCATTCAAAGGAAGGTCCTCAAAAACAGGATGACACCTATTGTTTGCTGGGCTGCTATTTATTTTCTTTTTCCTAATAAATATATATAATATAATAATATATGTAATATATGATACATAATACATAATACACTATATATAACATACAAGATACTGTATACAATAAATAGCATATATAGAATGCATGTTATATAATATATAAAATGTTATACAATTTATAATGTATAGTATGTGATACATAATATATAGCATACAATACATAATAATATATAGTGTATAGTATGTAATGTATGACATACAGCATATATTTAATGTATATTAAATTATATGCAATGTGTAATGTGTGTAATACTTATTGTATGGTTTATAATGTATAATGTGTATTATGTGTTTATATAATATATTATATATTGCATGGATTACATGTATTTATATGTATAGCTATATATATGTTATATAAATATTATATGCTATATAATTTATATTATTTACACATATTTTGGGTAAAGTCTATTTTTTACTCCTCTCACCCTGTAATTGCTTATTTCTTCTCCCATAGCTAAATTTCCATCCCCTTAGCAGCCTTTAGCAGGTACAAACACAGAGTATAAGACCATTGGTACACATGAAGTGTTTATATGGAGCTGTAATGAGCTCCAGCTCTTCTCTCTCACCCCAGTCTGGACCTCTTTCACTCCATTCATGTACATGCAGTGGTGTGGCTTTATCAGCTTTATAGGGGCTTTTTTAAAACCAGTCTGGTAACTGCACATGTCAAATCTAACGTCTACCAAGTTACTCATGTAAACCACCAACTTTGCCCACTGTCTTGTTTGGTCAACCAGAATTCCTGCAATACTGAAAAGACCCCATAGGAGTGTGGAAAAAATACAAAGAACTTTGAGGAACCGATGAAGTCAGTGTTGGGTAATTGACAGTTACAATTGCTATATATCCTTTCTGTTTGTGTCAAACCAGAATAAATTTCTTGTGAAAAGTCAGAAGGCAACAAAATAAAATCAATTTACAGGAACAGGGAACTTGAAAAGGTTAAGAGGATTTGAAAAAAAAATTACTATTTTCCAAGTGATAAACTTCTTTGAAATTGCTTAAGAAAGGTAACAATAATTTGATGTTTGTAGCACAGAATTGTTTCTAGAATGGGGAGGAAACGTAATCTCTTTTTGTTTTGGTAGTAAGTCTAATTAAACCCGCATGTAAACAATTGGAAGCCGCTTTCTTACGTAATTAAAATATTATTTATAACATTACAATGTGGTTTCTAATCAGAACCTAGCCTACAGTCCTAAACAAGAAATGCAGATTCTGACGGTATCCTACCATCAAAGGATTTTCTATGTAATCAGATGCAGCCATCTGATTCATATGTTCAAAGCCAAGTGCCTTGGGGGAACAGGGAGCAAAGGTAAGTGAGCTGATGCAGAAATTCTATAGTTGGCATCTGACCTTTCTTGAAGTCGTCTGCTTCCAAACTTATGAAATATTCCTTAAAGCAAATACACTGTATTTAAGCCAGAACAACTCTCTTTCTTTGCTTAAACCTGGAAATTTATAAACCAGATACAAGCGCAGCAGGCAAAATTTACAGATTTTTCTTCCAATGCTGCTATTCTACAGGAATATGTGGAGTTTTTCTGCTAAATGGGTGGCTGTTTCCAGCTATATGTGATCAGATACTAGGATTTGTATGGTAGCATATCCACATCTGCATTCAACAGAAACATGTCACCTCACTATAGAAAAAGGTGTATTATTTATTTTTTCCATCAGTTGGATTAGTGACTCAGTAAAACTGTAGTATCAACCAAGACAGATTAAGTTCTCTGTGTCATACAGAGAACAATTGCTTAGTTTGGTAAGACATGTACCCTCTTATGAAGAATAATTACCAGTACTTTATTTAGTACAGCTTCAAGTTTATGCCTGTGTACCTACCCAAGTACTAAGTTTGTTAAGAAACCTCCCTCCCGACTCTTTCTTATGCCTCTCTTTTATTGTAATGAAATGTAAAAATTGCTGTTTATGGTAGTGTGCTGGTTTTAGTGGAGGTAGAGTTAAATTTCTTCATCATAGCTAGTATGGGACTATGTTTTGGATTTCTACTGGAAACAGTGTTGATAATACAGAGGTGTTTTCATTACTGCTGAGCAGGACTTACACAGAGTCAAGGCCCTTTCTGCTCCCCAAACCACCCCACAATCAAGTAGCCTGGGGTGCACAAGATCCCCTTGGGAGGGGGTACAGCTGGGACAGCTGACCCCAACTGACCATATATTATGGATATTACATACCATATGACATCATGCTCAGCAATTAAAAGCTGGGGAAAAAAGAAGGAAAGGGAGACGTTCAGAGTGATGGCATTTGAATTCCCAAGTAACTGTTACCTGTGATGGAGCCCTGCATTCCTGGAGATGGCTGAACACCTGCCTGCTGATGGGAAGTGGTGAATGAATTCCTTATTTGGCTTTGCTTGTGTGCATAGCTTCTCATTTTTACTCTTCCAATTCTTTCCCCCATCCCACCGTGGGGGCAGTGAGCAAGCAGCTGTGTGATGCTTAGTTGCCAACTGGGGTTAAACCACAACAGGTAGAAAAAAATTAAGCAGAAATTAACTAAAAAGTAGATGCAAAGATATACTGCCGTTATGCATTCAACATTCAGCAGTCTCCCTCAACTACATATATGCTCTTTATAAATTTCTCTGAATATAGATTTATACAAGATCATAAAAAGCAGTTCAGTTCAGCAGAAGGAAGATGTTCAGCAGAAGACAGACCACAGGGTAGAGACTAAAGATAAGAAGTCCTGTTATTTAATTTTTTTTTTTTTTTAAAAAAGCAAAGTAGAACTTTGTAAGAACTTTGTTTTAGAAACATTAAAGGGTTCGATTAATATTGTAAACGCTATAGTCACTTTGTACTTGCACAGGTCTTGTGGTGTGGACAGTCTATTCCAGTAAATGATTCCAAAGGTCCTCAATGGATGTCCATTCTGTATTTAAAATATTAACATTTTGTTGTATTGTCATGAGTAAGCTATGTTTAAAATAAGGTATATGAGAATGAAAAACTAAATTGCAAATAAATGATCAAAGAAAAGTAGTTTTGCATAATTCATTAGAAATTATTTTAAATAAATATCTTCAAATCCATCAGCCTTTTACATTTTGATATTCCTAAAACCCAAATGTAATTATGTTTTAGGTACTTTTAGGTTGCTAACATTTAATATAATTTGTGAAGTATCACTGCATTCTAGATTTCTCACAAGTTTTTATTCTAACAGTTGCTAATTTCCCATTTGTATATGGTACACTAAATTTATAAAAATGCATAGTAATTATTAAAAATATTTTATAAATATGTATGTTTGAACTACCCTTGAGATAACAAAATGAAAAATAACAAAACAAAATTCTATACAATTAGATCAAAGGTCAACATTACTGTTCAGCCATAACATAAAATTAATGTGATATGAACTAGGACAATACTTCAATATAGGTAACAGTGGTAAAATTTGTCCTTCAAGTTCATCCCATCCAAAAAAAATTATATAATTACATAGTTCACAGAGCTTTGGAATTACTTATTTGGAAAATTAAATAATTGCAAGAAAAGGCTGCACTTAATGCTCTGTTCAGGAAAAGAATGACTCATCATCCATTTGTTCTATGGGTGAACTGAGCTTTTGCAATAGTTGAGACTAATACAGCACAGCTCCTGAAATAAAGGAAATCCATTTGCTCTGGCACAAATGGCAAATAAACTCCATATTTATGTGCAGATTTAACAACATTTGCTGAGCTTTTAACATTTCCAGTTATATTACTTTATAACTGGAGCTGGTCACACAGTGAAAACATTTTATTTTTTTTCCCACAAACTTGCTAAATCTCAGCCTGCTCTTTAAATTTCCTCTCTTTTAAGCTTCTTGACTTATTCCCTTTATTATGCACATCTATGAAAGACCTATTATGAGTACAGGTAAATACGGATGACTTCTCCAAAAAGAAACTGCTAGGAGCACTAAATGGTTTTGCTAATGTTAAGGAGCAAGGAAAAGGGGGAAACTTGCTAGAAGTTTGGAACTACTCATGATCTCATACTGATTTTTCTAAATCTTATGGATGAGAACGATCAGTGTAGACTAAGAATATTTTAGGAGTCAAAAAGTTCTCTTACCTGAAAAGAGAAACTGGGAATTTAAAAGCATTTTCATAAAGGACTTACTTATTCTCCAATGAAAACTGACTCACAAAGATGGCATAGTTTTTTCATCTTCTGAACTGGAAATGTCTGTATTGCCTATTACCCATTTAAAAATGCATTTAGATATGTTCAGTTTTGATCAATAAATTGTGAAATAATTTCTAACATTTTTTCTGATTTACAGTTAATAAAATTCTAACTTGATTTTCAAATAATTTTCTGTCTTCTACATGCCTTGTTTTTTATACTGCTAAGTGCCTTAAAATCGTTCAGCGACTTTTCCAGAAAATGTTTCTGCTATGAGCAGAAATATATGTGAAGTATTGATTCTATGATTTCTTTAAAAACAGACAAAGCTTAATGAGTGGGGTGAGTACCACTGCACAGACATTTGCTGAGCTAAAATACACATTGTCAAAAGAAGGTATTTTTTGTGGGTTTTTTATTTCATACTGGTGGCAATAACTGCATTTAATCCTATGTTAGACACCTAACTGGTTACTAGGTTTTAAAATCCTACTGAAATATTCTTTCTAAAATGGATCTCTGTGTAGAAAGTGGAGAGATTTAGGTTCTTTTAAAGCCTCGAAACTTCTCTCTTTCTAGGACCTGGAGAGTAGTTACTTCCTATACTTAGCAAGTAGTTTTTTTCTTAAACAGTTGAGTTGCTAGCGTTACACACTTTAAGTGGATCAATAATGAACAAATCTGTAAGTATATACTTAAGAATATGTAAACTGATGAAGATGTTGTATAGTGTCAAAACTTTCCTCATGTCATGCTTTGTTTTGAACAAAATTACCATAAAGTTTGACTATGGTTTGTAGTGTTAGTTGAACTCTTCCTGACCTTCTAATACTGTGAAGCATCTTGAAACTTGCTTAGTGAAGAATTTTCTTTTTTCTGTGTCAGTATGTCAATGATTTGTATGTCCTGTAGTTTTACATATTTGGGTTTAAGATCATCAGGTGGCTCCATCCATAGGTGATTTGTCTGGGATTTTCTTTGTGTACTTCTACACTTCTGATAAGAAATTGGAAAATGGCTAAATTCTGTAGGTTTATATATTGTAAATGCATAAATAGGCATATGTTATATCATATCATATGCTGAATGTGCTCTATTTGAGTTGTTGCAACATAACAATAGACCAATGGATTATGAAAGTATAGTTTTATCTTTGAGTGTGGCTATGGGTTTTGTGTACCTGATCCATAAACTGAACTCAAACAGTTGTCTCCATTGTATCCTTCTTAGGGAAGCAAAGTTAACAAAAACAAGCTGATAAATAATCAATTACAAATAAATATTATCTGAACAAAACTTGAACACCAAACTGGATTAAAAGCTACAAACGTATTGCAAACAAACACCGCACCCCCCAAATTCCTAACATCCCCCCCCCCCCCCAAATCCACAAAAAAAGCGCAGAATTATATTGTATTATCAGCCTTCTTGTATCCATACCTACAAGCTTCCCTTTCTTTGCTTCCTACATCTGATGAATATTCAGTTCCTAAATGGAATGGGCAAAGTAGCTTCTTACAATCAGTCTACATTTTCCCATATGTAATTTCATCTCCTTATTGCTAGTTTATATCCTTTGCATCCTCTAAACAATTCTATTCTCACTTAGTTTTTTCAGGTATTTGTAGATTTAATTACATCTTAGATAAACTATATATATATCCATGTCTCATCTTTTGTTCTCAAATAAATTCTATAATTTTATTTTGAGCATGGTCTGACTTCCTACGTCTGTATGCCTGAAGCAGAATATATTTTGCCATGCAAATCACATGCACTTTTTGGAAGACTTATTTTTCTGTTCCGTCATTTGTAATATAATGACAAACTCCTCTGGTCTATTTATTGTCATACACTACTATTGTCATACACTGAAATCTGTTGGAATTCTTTTGCACTAATGTTGTTATGTACAAGATAGATGTTTACGTCTAATCTAGTTACTGACTTCATATCCAGTGGAGGTAAATCAGATTTTGCATAGGATGACTCATCTCAACCAAAAAGATAGGTACCTGCAGGTCAGATGGATAAATAGCTGGAAGAACCTATTGCAACCTACTGACTGTAAAGGGTGTCTGTGGTGACAGGAGTAGACTTAGATATCTAATTTTTCCATCCCTAAAGCTAGGTGAGACTACCAACTTTTGTAACTTGCTGTCGTGGTTTAACTCCAGCTAGCAAAATACCATGGAGCTGCTATGCTGAATAATTGACGCTTAACTATAAACTGTAGTGTTAGTTCGAGGAAGAGTCCTAGGAGTCTAGAAATTACCTATCTTAAAAGTCGGACTTGAGGACCTTAAAGGTCTTTTCCAGCCTAAAAGATTCTGTGATTCAATTATTCTCAATCCCATATCACCTTCTTTGTACCTCAGTTTGCCCATTAGTTTCTATTATTGATGTTGTTATCCTTTAAGAGAGAAATTTGTATTAAAGGGAGATTTTCATACTGGGAAAGCATGGTGGGAATGATAGGCAGAAAGGGAAAAAAAAAGAAATGTACAAAAGGAATCATTTGGCATCATGTGAAAAGGAAAATTAGAACGCAATGTAATCAGAGTTTTTTTATGAAAAGGAAGAGCTGTAAATCTTGGAGGTAAGGATGAAAGGGAAATTCAGGGACCTATTACTTATTGATTGCAGTAAGGTTAGAGGAAACAGGTGAAGTGAGACCGTGCTATAATCACAGAGCAGATTTTTGTAAAAGTGAGCTACCTGCAATGAATAAGCTGTAATATAAAGGTCAGAAGAAACACCAAGAACTTCAAACGTGGGCAAACAAAATATAAGATCTGGTGTTTATCTACATGTAGAGAGGAGAAAATTGTAGTTATGTCATAGACCCACAACATGATTTTCAAGTTTTGGTAGCATCAGAGGGAAGAAATAAAAGAACAGACATTCTAGACTGCATTTTATTCTTTGCTTTTCATGTCTATTTTAACATTTTTTCTTTCTTCTATTGCTGCTTTACAGTTTATTATTTTGGTTCAAATCCTTGCAAGTTAATGATAAATGAAATATTTCAGTGAGGTTACACGTCCTTCTATGGCATTTCGTCTGGATCACCTTTTCAGTTATTTCTTCTTTGCAACATCTTGAGAATGCAATATATGAAATAGAGCTGTAACAGACATAATCTTATGTGATGTGTGTTTTGATGCACTAAGAACTTGTAATGTGGGTATCATAAGCTAAGTTATAGCACATGCTGTATACCTGGAACTCACACTGAACTCTTCCGAAGTCCTAGGCTTAAAAGTATAGGAAACTATTTAATGCCTTAGAAGGAAATAAGTACTGATACATTTTGTAACTGAAGATGATTCATATGATTTATATAGATTAAAGACTAATCTGTATGACTTGTCTTTATTTAAGAAAATCAGTGTTTATTCAGTTGTGTGAGTGGAGAGATCAAAACTCTACTGAAATCAGGGACTTGCCGCAGACATCAATTAGCTGTGGGTAGGACCATACAAGTGAGTCTTTACCTGTGTCTGGGGTAGTCTGAAGGTGATCTACAGTGACTTGTGTACTTGTTGATACACATTTCCCTTCTGGGTTATGTGGCAAGGCAGGGGTGGCATGCAGAAGTGGCCTCTGTGAGGAGAGGGCACAGGTAGTTCCAGCCACACCCACCACTGGCCAAAGCCCAATATGCCATCCCAGTGTTGCTGTACGGAAACAAGCTTTGCATTGACAGTTTGTGCCTGTTCAGGTGCCACATCATCAAACAGTGAAGCCCTATGGTCCAAAGAGTTGTATCCACTGACCAGGGTGCAGAGATCAGATGAAGTCAGGATACAGATAGTGTCCCAAGGAGGAATTAATCAAATGAAAAGGAGGTGGGGTGCATTCCTTCTTTCTTGAATCACATGTATTGCTGCTTCTTTCTTCATTATATCATCAATTATAATTGCACTTTAAGGGAAGAATATAGTTAACATAGATGATAGGAGAAACTCCCTAGTTTTTTTATCCTGATCTGTAGTCAGTTCAGGACCCAGAAAACCCTTGCCTGTAGCTAAAGCAAGTAAAAAGGAGAAGAAATTTGAAAGCAAATGGAATTTCTGAAATTAAAAACTCATGACAAATCTGATCTTTGGTGTATGAGGTTGCACCCACACGCACATAGATAAGTGTACTGCTTTAAATTATTAGGTTGACTTTAATGTGATATGTCAGAAGGGTAATTAATTGTCATTGTGCTTACACTGACCATCCATTCTACTGCATATGCTCAAAGGATTTAATATTTTTTAAATAAGCATTTGGAAAGTTTGGAGATTTTCCTGCAACTGCTAGATTCCACTGCCTTTTGACTTCAGCGCTAAATGATAATACACATCTATTGAACTGGCACTGGCAAAAATACATAATGGTTGTTACCTGTTCTATCTTCAAATAAGCTATAATCTGGTATGCTCTGATCCACTTCAGTATCAGACTTAGTAATAAAATATAGTACAGATAAACTTTAATTTGGTTTGACACTTCAAACTAAAAAGTTGTAAAATGTGTCTTTGGCTTTTAGTAGCTATGAAAAAAATTGATCTCCAACTAGCAATGAAGTCATGCTTGATGTCATTAGAGGTCTGTATTTCCTGTCTGACAGATTTTAATGCCTTCTTTTTAATGAAGTATAAGGTAAAATTCAGAAAAGCATCTCAATGGCTTTGCAGCTTAAGTATCACTGAAAGTCAATTTAACTTTATAACTTCTGAAAAATGAACTTACAGGAAACTTGTCCCTGTCTACTTTGCTGTAAAAAGACGTGCAAGCAAACCTGCTCTCTACTCCTTCGACCAAAAAAAAATGAGTTTGATGAATGTAGCACTTCCCACAGTTTAATAAACTTAAAGGTGTTTAAATCAAAGCTTCCTACGGTCTAAGTAGGTTAAGTACAATTAAACAGACTAAAGTAACACTATTCTCCTAACACCCCAGATGGAAAGCCCCCAAAACTCATTTTCCATATACATGACCATATGGTATGTTTTGAAAGCTACCAGACCAGGATGGCTCTCCGAGCGATGATGACTTAGATTCATCTTGAAGGTACTTTAGGAGAACACACCAGTCTTCTCTCTTTGTGAACTGAGGAGCACGAGCCTGAATTACTCTGATGGACAGAGACACAGAGGTATGTTCTGAAGAGATAGGTGATCTCTCAAGCAAGACAGTCCTGAGGTGTGTTGCAAACACTACGTATGTCATTTCTTGCTACACGGTTAACTGGAAAAGAAGAAGGACTATTCATGCAGTAAATTGAATCAGGGTAAATTAATAATAAAATATATTAGTTCTATGCTTCTCTTTAAATATATATATATATATTTAAGGAGGACGTATGCCTTCCCTTCTGCTTCTTGACTGTTTCACAAGCTTGCTAATATCACAGTCTTCTCCTGCTCTTACTCTTTCGCAGGGAAATTAGTTCTCACGTATTTTATCTATGTGCTCCCCTGCCCCCCTCCCCCCGAAATACTATAGTCATAGTGGCACAATGGCCACTGACATTTCATATTTAATTACATATTCTTGTAAACATCTGTAGTCCCTCAATTATCTACACACTGAGTGGAAATTGCATAAAGGTTGCTGGCATGTACTTTAGGATTTTGAAAACATCACAGACCAGATTTCAATATCTTCAATATTTCGTGGATGCTCTTACAGAGGTTTTGTCTAGATTTTTACCCTTCTTCATCTTCTGCCAAAAAGAAAATAAATTTTCAAAGAGCACAACAAAACCTTGAATAGCAGTAGGTGATTTACAAGTGTATTGTTGCAGCAACCATTTATTTCATTAGAACAAAGACTACTAAGTTAGTAGTCTTAGTTGTAAGTACTAAGAAAGAATTTCACATAGGGATTGTGCATAATACAATGTGTTGTGTGGCAAACTGTTTGCGCTTGAGGTCCCACAAATGAAGTTTTAATGGCTTACGACGAGCTAAGCATCTTTTGTTTACTCTCAAAAATCAAAACACATTACTAAATAGTCTGTTTGAGGAAACCCCTGGACAAATATAACCTATAGTAAAAGTATACTTAGAGCTAAATTATAATTAAAATCAAATTTATTTACTCCATCTTGTAGACACTTTAAATGCGTAATAGCTATAATTCTGTAATGTGGGGCCGAGGGAGCTGCAGAGAGCAACTCCTGGAGGTGCAGCATGGCATTCCGCGGCGAAGATCGCCCCTTCCCCTCAGCACCGCCAGGCACCGCCTGCGCTCTCTCCAGCTGTGCGCAGCAGCCACGGGCAGACATTGTCAGCGCACCGTTTAAGCAGCCGCGCCCGATCGCTGATGCTCTGATCGCATCCTCAGGGGAGATGCTGTCTCGCAGCTCCAGCGCGGGCACGCTGCCCACACGGCACCTGCCCGGCCAGACGCCCCGTTAGCAGGCCACCTTCCCAGAGGGCCGGAGAGACGAGAGGCACGGGGAGAGCGGCGGAGCTCGGGGAAGGCACTCCGTGCTGCTCCGCGGGGCCGCCGAGGCGGAGAGGGGAGGGGGCAGCTCCCGCCAGCGCCGGCGCCGCGGACCCGCCGAAGGCTTCAGGACCGCGGACAGCGCCCGGCAGGAGGGCGCGCGGGAACCGGCAGAAGGGCGTGGGCGGGGCGGCGGGGGGGCACGCGCACACACAGCCGCGGGGTGACAAGGGACACACAGCCACGGTCACGCACAGGGACACGGCCACGCACAGGGACACGGCACGGCCGCTCAGCCACGGCCGGGCGCAGGCGAACAGCCGCACGCCGACGGAGGCACACAGGCACGACACAACCCCCGCGTGCGCAGGAACAGAGGCCCACGCAGGGACACCGGCGTGCGCGCGCACTGACGGACACCGGGACACGCGTGCACACACAGGCACACCGGCACACACCCGCGTGCACGCTGTCACAGGAGGACCCAGCGCCCAAACTCACGCACCAACACACCACACCACACGGACACGCTCCGGCACGCCCCACTCCCGCTTTCACAGACGCCGCAACACACGCGCTCACGCTCCCACAGGCACACGCAGTCACGGGCTGACACGGGCACGCGTGCGCGCTCAGGCACACACGTGCACGCACAGAAAACCACAGGCGCGTGCACGGAGACATCACACGTGCGCTCGCTCCCACAGACACGCACCCACACGTACGCTCACAGACAGATACACGCGTTCCCACTGACACACAGACACACGCGATCCTTCACGCGCGCTCCCCCGCGCCCGCCCCGCGTTCCCCGCCCGCCCGCTGACAGCCAATGGCCCGGCGAGTCTCCCGCGGGCGTCCCCGCCTAGCGGAGCTCAGCCACCAATGGGAGCGTCGGGGGGGCGTGGCGCTACTCGCCCCGCCTCCCTAGTTAAGGCCGCCGGTGGGAGCGGGTCGCTCACTGGCGGGAGGGGGGGGGCGGGGGGAAAAGGCAGCGCGCGGCGCGCGGACAGCGGCACGCGCCGAGCCCCGCACGCCTCAGCCTCCGCCCCCGCGCGGCGCGAGGGGAAGGCGGAGGCGGCGCCGGGGCGGCCGAGGGCAGCGCCCCGCCGCGGGAGTGGCGGCCGGCGCGGCGCACCTGCCAGCCGCGGGGCGCCGAGGGGGGCGGCGGGCGCCCAGGAGGCGACCGGAGGCGCGGAACGAACCGGCGTCCGCGCAGCCCGCCCCGGCGTGCCCAGGCGCCGCGGCCCCAAGGCGATGGAGCAGGAGAAGTACCTGCCCGAGCTGATGGCAGAGAAGGACAGCCTGGATCCCTCCTTTGTTCACGCGATGCGCCTGCTGGCCGACGGTAAGGCTCCGCTCCCTCCCGCCGCGGCCCCGCCGGCAGCTCCGCGGGGCGAGGGCCGCCCCCTGAGTCGGGAACTCGCGCCTCCGGCGGGCGGCGGGCCGGGCCGCGCTCCCGCCCAGCCTTGGCGCTGGAAGCCGTCAGCGGGCGCCCGCTCCGCCGAGCTGGGACTTGGTCACGCGTGGGCGTGGGGAGGGCGCGGAGCGACCTGCCGGGGCTGCCCAGCGGCAGTTCGTGGGTGTTGCGTGCCCTAGAGCCGGCCCCGGACCCCGCGGCGGGCGCCTCGCTGAGGGAGCCCCTGTGGCGGGAACCCGACTGCGGCCGCCGGCTGCCTCCGCTCGCGCAGAGCGGGTGGCTCTGCTGCCCGCCTGGGGAAATGCCCTTCCCCGGCTGCTCCTTCGGGATGCATCGCCTCTGCCGCCGTTGGTTAGGCTCTGCGGGAAGGGCTTCCATGGTTCCCGGTGTTATTTACACAAAGGCAGATGCTGGTTTCTCTTTGAATTCGTTGTATGTCGTTTCCTGTGCTTAAGCGATAACGTTTATATGGTAATACTGTCAGTGTGCCACTATTTTAGTTGACTACGCAGTGTGGATTGGATATGGCTTATCAGTTTCATGGCACTGTTTCATCCAGGACACGATGATTTTTCTCTGAGATCTGTGTGGTGATCCAGAATATACTGCTCATAGCATTTTGTTATGCATTGTAATTCACTGTTTTCCTTGCTTTCCTTGAACTAGTTCAACTGGAGATTCTTTAAAAAACTTTATAATTTAGTCTCTCTTAATAATTGCTCGTTGTAGTTATTGAGTGCAGGCCTTGTGGCACTGCGTTTCAACTTTGGCAGAAGTATAATCCACAAAGTTCCCCTTACACTTTTGTTTAGTCTGAGGTATGTAATATTAATTTAAAAAATCCCTATTAATTGTGAAACCCAATGACAGAAAGGAGTAGCAAAGAACGGTGCGTAAATCAAGACAAACTGTCAAGCCCTTAACTGAGACTGAGTCAAAGAAATGCGTGGTCAGGCCCTTGAGAGAGTCGGAAATTCAAATAAACTCACACTCAGAGGTATTGATGAATGTTTTCCAAAGTTCTGTTATGTCTTAAGGAAAATCATAACTAATCAAAACTTACAATGCTAGCAGGAACTGTCCTCTGTCAGCAGTCTTTATATATATATATATATATATTTATATATTTTCTTTCCTTGATAAGTGGTTTATTGATTGTGAATGTAGATACTTAGCCCAGGTTTTGTTAGAGTGCTGCTGTTTGGTGGCTTGGAAATGCAGTGTGAATACCGACACATTTAATACACTTGTCATAGCCACCTTGCTGCTGAAGAGGCAGCCATGCTACTTTGTACAGTTGTTTATCTAATAAACATACGATAAACAAAACCCCCTTATTTCTTAGAGGGATGTTAGTTTTTGCACCTTGCAATTCGATCTTTTCCCAGAGGGGGGAGGTATCTACTGAGAGTGTGCGCCTATGCACGGGAAAGAAAGAAAATGCATGAAGGACAAAATTGAAAGCGTGCAAATAAAGTTAAAAAAGGCAGAATACAATAGGTGTTTCTGGGTGTAAAGTCCATGCAGAAATTGCATTTTGGTCCACTGTGAGATTGAATAAATTATTATTTTTCTCATTCCTTCTTAGTATTGCTAGGACTATGTATATTTCAGTGGATTTTTAAAAGATGAAGGTGAGTTGTCTGTAGGGAATGCTAATGTCAGATTCACACCAGATACCTGGCATTATCCTTCAAAACACCATCTGTCAAGCTTTCTAGAGAATCATTTTAGAATCTAATGTACGATGACTGTTAAAACACTTTTGTCAAGGTAAGAGTAGAACTACTTAAGGAAACAAGAATGAATGCAATCATTGCTGCTGGGTTTAAATAGAAAGGAAATGTATAGAACTGCAGCATTTGTTTTGGGTGCCAGAAGAGCATGTAGTGCAAAGGTCCCTGTAATACTGCATTTCTCGGGTATGTCTGTGATGAAACAATGATTCCAGACTCTGGATTTCTGTTCTTTAAAGTATAATGTATGATCAGCTACTGTTGTGGTTCAACCCCAGCTGGCAGCTGAGCACCACACAGCTTACTCACTCCCTACTCTTGGTGGAAGGGAGGAGAGAATCAGAAGAGTAAAAGTGAGAAAACTTGTGGGTGGAGATAAGAACAGTTTAATAATTGAAATAAAATAAAAAGGTAATTATAATGGTAAAAGAATATACAAAAAAAGTGATGCACAATGCAATTGCTCACCACCCACTACTAGTTGATGCCCAGCCAGTTCACAGTCAGTGGCCCCAGCCAGCTTTCACCCTGTTTATATATTGATCATGACATCATATGGTATGATGTCATATCCCTTTGGCCAGTTTGGGTCACTTGTCCTGGCTGTTCCCCCTCCCAGCATCTTGTGCACCCCTAGCCTTCTCATTTGGTAGAGCATGAAAAGCTGAAATGTTCTTGACTTAGTGTAAGCACTACTTAGCAACAACTAAAATGTCAGTGTGTCATCAACATTATTCTCATCCTAAATCCAAAACTCAGCACTACACCAGCTACTAGGAAGAAAATTAACTTTATCCCAGCAAAAACCAGGACAGTGACATACAGAACAATAGCAGCCAGGTGTTATTTTTGTGGCATGCTAAGCTTTTTTGATTGCCAGTAGATTTTATAGAAAATGCATACGTGTAGCTCTGAAGGTTTTTGCTTTAGTGATGTGATTTTCCTTGTCAGTAGTTAGAACCTGAGGTTGAGGAGAGACATACTGCTGTGTGAAACTGCAGAAGGGCACACAAGTGATAAGCATTCCAGAAATACAGTTTCAATTTATGACACTGGATTTACTTGTAAATATAAACCCCTGTGTTTTTCCCCATTAATATGGTGGTTTGTTTGCTTGCTCTTTTTTTGGTGGCTTTGGTGTATTTATTTTAAAAAACAACAAATTACTTTTATGTTTTTAATAGGTAGGTCTGTGTCCTACAGTTGACCTGAGTCAGATGCCTACTTGAGTCAGTAGCTATTTACCCCTCACCACTGAGGAATGAATAGAAATTATTTACTTTAGCCCTTATCTGGGTTAGAGTCTCCATGGAGCAATGTGTGGTGAAACCCACAGAAAAGGGACACTTTTCTGGCAAAGAATTTGCATACTTACCAAGCAACACAAAGAAAGGTGAGGAAAAAGGTACTAGCACCTCTTAGATATAGAGTATGCAGGCATGAAACAAATAATCTCTCTAAAAATTGCAGAGGGAATCTGTGTTGGATCCTGAAAATAAACCCAGTATCTAAATGACTTAATCTAGTGCCGTAATCAGCAGATACTTTATTTCCCCCAGGCCATTACCTGTCTCATGTAGAAGTAGCTCCTACATGATAATTACACTATTAGAAATGGAAAAGCCATTAATAAGTCATCTGTTAGAAGAATTTGTGACGTTTCAATGGTTGGTGATATTTATCTAATTTTATATTAGTTTATTCAAACTTTTCCAAAATTAGTTCAACATATTTATTCTGTTAATATAATCTAGTCAGCAATGAAAGAAAAAGACCTCTTTTTAATTGTAATAGGTAGCCAAACCCTAAAGAACAGTCAAATCTCCATCTGTTAGGGAGGGGTTTTCTGTATTAACTGAACAGTTTTGTGCAGGCTTGTGTAAGAGCTGGAAGAATAACACTGTTTCATGGATAGTTTTAAATAATTTTATTGTAAACTGGTTACAGGTAGTAAATTTTAGGGAATATTGTACTGCTTCTGTTAAGGAGATACCCTGATCAGTGTATGAGCTCAGATAACACTTGATCAGATGAAAAATGTGAAAGATGAGGAGTGTGTTCTTGAGCAAGTACGTTTTGTACCTCACTTGTGCTTATGCCACAGCACACTCTAAAGCTCCAGGGACAATCGAGAGCCTTTCTGTTCTAGTGCGACTTCCTATCATAGTAGCTAATGAGCTGCTTGTGTGTTATTTTTGCATGTATGTACATATTTATTGCCTTGTTGTTCTAGTTTAACTCTGGCTAGCAAAATACCACGAAGCAGCTCTCACAAATCCCCTCCCCCTCCCCTCCTCCAACAATGGGGAAGAGTCGGAGGAAAAAAAGAAGTAAGGAAGCTTATAAAATTGAGATAGGAACTATTTACTAATCCAATCTAAATCAATATATACAGATACTACTAATAATAAATAATTAAAATAGTAGAAAATAAAACATATCATGCAATATATACAATATGATACAATTTCCCACCATCCATTGACCAATGCACACCCAGATGTTGAGTAGTGAAAGTCAGATCCAGGGAGCCCGAGAACCACAGCCCGAGAGCGATCGCAGCCCGAGGACCGGAGCCCGGGAGCTAACGCAGCAGATTCCGAACGAACCTTATCAGCGATAGCATGACCAGGAACTCTAAACAACCACCATCTCCCACACGAATGAGCCAGCACAGGAGCTGGCAAAGCAGCTAACGCAGGAGGGTTAGCAAGTTTCCCGGAGAGATGAGCAAGGGAGTAAGGGAGAGGGTAGTGGGAAGAGTAATGGCTGCCAGACACCCTCCCCGCCCAAGAGACCCAAAACATGACGTACTATGGAATGAAATACTTCCTTGGTCAGTTTGGGTTAGCTATTGTATCAGAAGTGGAGAAAAGACCTTGAATTACAGGTCTTCCCCAGCACCAGCTGAGGCCTCATCAGTACTGCTTCTTAGCAACCACAGTAAAGGGAGTTAACTTTTTTTCCCTGACTGAACCCAGTGCACTTGTGTAAGATGTCTATGATTATGAATATAAAAATAAGTGTGACTTTAGCTGTGAGGGTGTGGATGAAATGGAAAGCTACAACCAGCTGGAAGTCTATGGTAGTTCAAAACTTGTTTTGTATTAACATTATTTCTACTAAGCTGAGGTGTCTATATATATGTCTATGTATAGTGTCTATAAAAGCATGTATTATCTATATGCTTTTTAGGACAAGCAAATTTTATATTCACATTTGTAGTCGTGTGTGTATATATAAGTATATATACATAGCTGGCTTCAATAATATACTACACAAGATATTCCAAAGCCACGCATATGTGTTTTGTAATATAAACATAAAGGCAAAAGACCTATTAGGAGATGGCCAGAGTAAGAGCATCTCTCCCTATGGAAATATCAGCATTACTTGGGTAATGAGGTAGCTAATTTCTCTCTCTGTAATGACAGTGCAATTGACCTCAGACTTTCAATTCGCATTCTGAAGGCAATGAGAATCAGGCCCTTAACTTTAATCTTGGGTTAAGTCTCTAAATTATTCCACGTGGCATAGCATGAGTTTGTTAAACCTCCAGTCATGTCAGTTAGACTCATATTGCTCAGTGTCATAAAGCTCCTTGTAGGACAGGGCATAATTATTCAAAAGGTATATAATTACTGAGCCTTTATACTCAATGAGCATTAGTACCGTCTTTCATAAAAGCCTGCAGTAATTGTTCTAGCTAGTCTGAAAACTGTTGATGTAATGCAAATTCATTTTGTCTCATGTTCAGGACTTCAGCTAATATATTGGTTTATGAGGGTCTTGGATTTCTTTGGACTCTTGGAGATTCGTTTGCTTTTCATACGGCAAGGCAGATTTAGCTCATAAGTATATGTTTCTGTTGAAAACCCAGGGCAATAATAAGGTCGCTATAGGAAAAATATTTGTCTTGGTAATATGTAATATGACAATCATATCCTTAGCCCAAGATGTGAAAGGCTGTTTGTCAAGCCTGTCACCTGCTGAAGTCAGGCCTCTGAAACTTTTTAATTTTAATCAAATTTTCCATTGAAAACTACGTCAGAAAGTATATCTGCAAATTTATTAGTTTACTCTGTCTAAACAAGGCTTTGGATTAAAATAAGATAAATGTAAAATGTTAATGTAAATTCAGACATTAATATTAATCTGTGAGCAGTCATTTTTCTGCTTATTGTTTCTTTTTTTTTCTCTCATGTTTATCTCAGGTGAGAAGAAATCTGTGTTGACGAAATAGTTTGTATTAATCATTGTTTACTTTGCTGTCCCAAGAAATGCAGTGTAAATAACTGGAGATTGACTCAGGGAACACACCAACGTTTGGATCACTTATTTTAGACATCTTGGTTTCATTAGAAAATAGATGTATATATCTATCACTTGGATCTTTTTCAATCAAAAAGGTGTAATATCAGTGCAAACTCTAGATGAGTACAAGGTACTTACGATTTCTGTAAAGCAGTGATGTGCTAGGCATTACAGACTTGGTTCAAAATGCACTAAAGTTAATGGGAATCTTTCTATTGCCATTAGTGGGCTATCAGACAGTCCTTATACAAATATAATATATTTGACTGATGGACGTAATATCTTTGAACATGAAAATCAACAGAATATACTGCAGGTGATGAGTTTTGCTTTTTTTTTTTTCCAAAGACCAATTGATTTTTTGTTTTATCATGATGTGACAATATGGTATATGTTCATAATCTTAGGAAGTGCTTTTGCCTTGCAGAATGTAATGCAAATGAATCCTAGGTGATAACTGGATTTAAGGAAAACAAAATACTACGAAATGTTAAAATTATAACAAAGCAACCTTCGTAAATGTTTATATTGACCTCAAGTTGCTAGTCATAAAAGCTAGGCTTCCTTAAGAAGATAAAAGATATATGTGATTTAAAAAAAAAAAATTATCTCACTTTCAGACATCTGAAGCAGCTTAGGGCCATTTGATCTGTGATCTTAGAAAACATGTACTTTGAAACAGTAAATTCTCTTGCAGAGGGGGAGCAATATAAATGTAATAACTGAAGGTTAGATTCTGATACCCTTGTGTAAAAAAGAAAAAAGTGCTTCACTGTTTAAATGGTGCTGTTTGAATTGGTGGCACTGCTTAAGGTGCAATTTGGTGTGAATAGCAGAATTTAGTACCAGCAGTTTAAGGGAAGGTCAAAGGCATTTGCTGAGGCTTATCTGGATGGCCATAGCCTCATCGACACAGACTGCACTGATTTTTGGCAGCATGAATGTTTTCCTTGGAAGAAGAGTGTTTTTTATTTCTCCTGGGAATTCTTATAGTAAATTTCTTTAATACTTAGTCTCCTTGGTGTATTCATTCAGGGAACATCTGCTGTAATTGTCCATCTCTCTTCTTTTATACCTCAAAGTAGATATTTTTAAAGTCAGGGATTTGGAAAATTGGTAATATTCGCAGTCAGTACCAAGAGAAGGCAGAATAGCTGGATAGCTGAGTAGAAAATCCCAGTCACTGTTAACTTCCCAAGCATGGAACACCTGTGTGGTGTGTAGAGTAGAGTGGCCATTCCTAACCAGGAGGTGGCATGATTGGGCTCCACATGCCAAACCAGAGCTGCATCTCCTAGCACCTTCTGGGAAAGGGCTACTCTGGCCCAACAAATACATCAGATTCTTGTGTGTGCTTTTCTCCTTTAAGCAACATGCAGGCAATATATACTGACAACCAGATTCGCTGTAGCGTCCTGGACTGTTTAATAGTCTATAAAATCTGATATGATCTGTAGTGACCAGTACATAAGACTGCGAAGAAAGATGGAACATCTACCTAGCCCACCAAAAATTGCCATGCAACTTTTCCTCCGTGACGTCTGAGGACACAGATTTCAAGCTCAAAGCATGAGATGTGTTGGATCTTATTTTAGAATGCAGAAATGTAGCTGTTGTTTGGTAGTTCCTCTCCAATTTTTATTAAAATAGGAATACATCATGCCTTTCTGCGCCTTGCAGCTGTACCGTAGGCTAAATGTACTGCCTAGATGAAACAGTTCTTGACCTGCAGGGTCATTGCAGTTATCCGGTACTTCAGTTCAGGGTAAGTGCCTTTGCAAAAAAAAAGCAGGTTTCAATTAAAATCTCTTTTCTCCATTAAACTGCTATCTGTGAAGGAAAAGCAGCCCTGAGGGGAAGGACCTGGGGGTGCTGGTGGATGAAAGGCTGAACATGAGATGGCAGTGTGTGCTGGCAGCCCAGAAAGCCAACCGGATCCTGGGCTATATCCAAAGAAGTGTTGCAAGCAGGTCGAGGGAGGGGATTCTTCCCCTCAACTCTGCCCTCATGAGACCCCACCTGGAGTGCTGTGTCCAGCTGTGGAGCCCTAACATGAGAATAATATTGACTGGTTGGAGCGAGTCCAGAGGAGGCCACAAAGATGCTCAGAGGGCTGGAGCACCTCTCCTATGAAGAAAGGCTGAGAGAATTGGGCTTGTTCAGCCTGGAGAAGAGAAGGCTCTGGGGAGACCTTATAGCACCTTTCAGTACCTGAAGGGGCCTACAAGGAAGCTGGAGGGGACTTTTTACAAGGGCCTGTAGTGACAGGACAAGGGGTAACGGGTTTAAACTGAAAGTGAGGATATTTAGATTGGATATCAGGAAGAAGTTCTTCACAGAGAGGGGGTTGAGGCACTGGCACAGGTTGCCCAGAGAAGCTGTGGATGCCCCATCCCTGGAAGTGTTCAAGGCCAGGCTGGATGAGGCTTTGAGCAACCTGACCTAGTGGAAGGTGTCCCTGCCCATGGCAGGGGGGTTGGAACTAGATGATCTTTAAGGTCCCTTCCAACCCAAATGATTCTATGATTCTATGAAAATTCGATGTCCTCACAGCTGACCTCATAATACACATTTTTCTTTTAAAAACTTTTGAGAATAAATAAATAACAAGTGTGTTTTCCTCAAGAACTTGAAGTGTTAATAAAGCATGAATGATAGGAAAAAGTAGGGTGGTTTGCAGGCTGATCTTGCATACCTTCAGGTTGCTTAGGCATTCGTCTTCTGTTCACCCTGCATTTTTCAGTCTTTGGATGGGTATTGCAGCACAGGGTTAGGAATATCACCACACTGTACCAGAGTAAGTGAGGAAGCAGACAGTTTTTAAAATGAAGTGTGTAAAGTAGGCAACTCTAATGATGCTACAGAGCAGGCTGTATAAACAATTAAGGACTACGCAGTCTGACCAGAGAATTGAAAAACCTTGACAGTTGGATAATGGTCTGAGATGTATAGTGCATGGACTTTTGACTTGTTTCTTCCTTGTACTGTGTACTTTCAATGGATACCTTCTAAAACTTCCATCTGTAAGATGTATAGTAATGCTGAATTTCATTCTAATCGTTGAGATCTCTAAGTGAGAAGAGCTTCATAAGAAATGTGTATTATTCTTATTACTTTTAATGCAAAATTATTCTTTTTAAATTTGCAGGCAAAAATAATCCTGGTTATTACAGTCCTCTGTAAATCCTGTCATGTTTTAATTAGAATCCTGCTGGAAATGAGTACAGCTATTTCCTTATCCTAAAATGGACTATAATAAAAATTATGAAGAAGAACTATCTAAGACTTTCAGAAGATAAAAACTCCAAACTCCCCCCAGATCCCCGGGAATAATTTATGCCTGCTCCTGATTTCTTTAGATTTGCTGTTAAAATGGAATATTTTCATTTAAATACTGAAAAATTTATCAAGTGAAACTCAATGCTAAAATGGTAATATTGAAGGTCATGCATATTTAAATATGATGCAAAGTTCTGATGGTCATATCTGGCTCCATGTGTTATAACTGAAGTCATCTTTAAAACTTAAAATTCCCTGCTGGCAATGGGCATTCCTGTTTGTTCTTCTTGGGTTAGCGTGATCCAAAGCCTAAAAGACACAGAGCAGGTCACAGCTGCCTTTGAGTTTGTCTGCACCTGCTAAAGTGTTCATCCCATACTATAGCATGTAGTTCTTGTTGTAAAGGTGACACCGAAAGATGTAAACCTCCAAAACCTTTATAAAATACTTTGAATTCTGGGAATTGATTTAGCTATTAGAAAAGTAATACTTCATGCTAGTCTGTAAAAGATTTATTGAAATCTGCATTCCTTTTAGCTCTGCTTTGGATCTGGAAAGACAAGAATTCTACTTTTTGTAGTAGATGAAGTTTCGATTTGCTTACTGGTGAAGGCAGGTGTGTCTTCAGTAAACCCAAAAGTAGGGATCAAAGCCCCAGTCAACTTTGAAAGAGCATCCCTGTGAATTAGATAAAAAATGGTTTTCCTAGGAGGTGGGAGCACTGGAGAAAGAAAACAAATCCCCTCTTGGCATCTTCCCCTAGTTTAATGCTCGCTAGGATTCAAATCTACGTTTCAAAGCTCTCTTTCAAATGCTTGAAGTTAAAGGTCTTGGAAATCTGGGACTGTGTGTGTATGTTTCAAAAATGGCTTTTGGTGTTGTAAAATGTAAGAGTTACCTACTTACCTCTCCTGTAAATGTTTGTGCTCTGTATTTCTGATAATGTAGGCTCACATTTCTGATTTTTCTGAATATTTCTAGGCAGATTTGTTTCTTGCATTTAGTCTTTTTTGAGATAGCGGTGTTGTCTGTGGGTTGTGCCACTGTCCTGTTTAACCTTGGCTCGCAGTTAAATACCATGCCACCGCTTGCACCCATCACCCACCCTCAGTGCAGGAACAGTCAGAGGAAAAGATAAGGAAGCTCGTGAAGTTGAGATAAGAACTATTTAATAATTGAGTATAAATGAAAATTGTAGTGATAGTACTAATATTAGCAATACTACTACAAGTAAGTAATTAAAATAATAGAACGTGATACAATAGCTCACCACCTGCAGACTGACACAGAGAGAGCCCAAGCCTGAAAGCGACAACCTGACCAGGAAAAAGCCAGACCCCCCAGCGCACTAAGGAATAAACAGCCCCCATGGCTAACAGCTATGCCAAGAGCTAACAAAGGAGCTAACCACCCAGCTAGGAAGTTAGCCTTAATGACCCTCCCCAACCCGGCCACTTCTCGCCTCCAAATGGCGCATGTGCCCTGAGCCTTGAATGAAACACTGCCTGGGCCAGCCACTGTGAAGAACAGCTCTTGCCTGCCTGAAGCCAGTACAGCCATGTATCCTCTGAGGCAAGAATGTGAGATCTAGCTGGGGAAAGAGACTTCATTTTTCCTAAATACTTAGGACTATACTCATTTGCTGCAGCTGTGAAATTAGCGCCCTGACTTCTCAGTTTGCAACTGAAACTGATTTTTTTTCTACTTCTGCTGAAATCACCAACACCAAACTCTTAACTGACTTATTGGCTTTGCTGTTGATGTTTGAAGTGTAAATTAAGGAATGATAAAGGGATGGAGAATTCCAAGAGATTTTTCTCCTTGCCTGTCTTCAGATCACTGTTCAACAGGAAAATGGAGAGGTAATTTTGCAAAATGATGCTTATTATCCTGTTGTGTCCATAGGATTGTAGAGCTGTCAATAGGTTTAGCCTTCCCACGGGTACATGTTTGCAATTCTTTCACTAATATTTGCATGCAGAGTAGTGGACTTTTCTTTAGTCCGTTTTAAATTTTGAAAGTACTTCCTCCTCATATTCGTAGATCAAGGTAAATAGAATCATGGAACCATAGAATCATTTAGGTTGGAAAAGACTTTTGAGATCATGAAGTCCAATATGAATTATATATCCATTTATTGTTATGCTTGAAAGCCATTGGTGGGTAACCTGTAGTCTGCTGTGCTCAATTCTTATTATGTGGACTCTTTGACCTGATCGTACATGCTCCTGTTTAACAAGAAAATTGTTCTATCTCTGTAAATAAACTATTGCAGAATGTCCTGTATTTTATTCTGTTTGTTAGGGATTCTCCAGGTGCCGTGTTGCTGCTGTTACTGGGATGTTTGTTGACTTTTCTTGTTGCAAATGGTTTAGTGTAAACACCAACAGATCAAGTTGTGCAAAACATTGTAAGAAATGTTTTAGTGATTAGTGGAGAAGCAAAGGGATGCCCAGGTCAGCAGGGAATGTGGGAAAACAGGTGCTCTTGTTGCCTGTTGTTACTCTTCTTTTTCCAGAAGACTAAAGCATGAGGTAACCTGGATATACAATAGTTTGTTCTGTTGGGCACGACTCAGGTGTTCATACAGTACCAGCTTGTTAAAATTCACAAACCATCTGTTCCAGCATGAAAATACTCTTGCTGCCCCACAGTATATGAATAATCTGAAATGATGTGCCAGGTGCAAGGGAGAAGACTAAGCTACAAAGGCTTTGAGATAATGCTCTTTTTTTAATAAGGAATGTTTGTACTGCCAACTATGCAAGTGTTCCTTGTGGTGGAAGTGGAAGGAGATATCTTAATAAGGAGGTGGAGACGGACCAGCTTGGTTTAGACACAAAGCCTGAGCTTGATGTCATTCTGCATCCACGTAAACACTAAGTTCTAAGTTGGGGATAGACAGAAAATAATTAGAAGCCAATATCAACTTTTGCCTGTAACTTTCCAGTTCATCTCTGTCCCTTCTCACAGCCTTTAATGTTTTGGGTTTTGGTTTTTTTTTTAATAAAAAATGAAAAAGTAGGATGGAGAGAGCAAAGAATGGGGGAAAAGGGAACAGAAAATGCAGGAAAGGTGGAAAAAGGAGAGAAAAAGAAGATTATAAGGGAAGTGGAGAAGGGAGTAGCAGTACTGAAAAGGATACAGAGAAGAAAATTAAAACAAAGTGAGGGATTAAATTCTGGTTTAACAGGTGTAAAATGTTCAGTTACTTGAGCTCTAAGAAACTGATGGAAGCTGGAAATATTGAGCCTTTAGTAAGAACTTCTGGAAGCTTTAAGTTTTATTCAATTAAAATGGATAGATAAAAGTAGATGCTAATAAGCATTTGAAAATGCTGTTGGTTACTTAAGAAACAAATAAATGAGGTTCAAGTCTTTCTGAAAAGCTTCTGTGAACAATTACATGATTTTGATACTTTAGATTTCATGTGTTCAGAGACACTTCTCATTACAGATGAGGATGACTGTCCAGATTCTGCCGTTGCAGTGCAGCGCTTCCAGCCTGTTCATTTGTGTTTCCGTCCCCTGGTCACTGACACCTCCCCCAACCGCCTTCTAAGCAGCTAATGTAATTAGTGAACTTCCCAACCTCGGCCACTTTCATTCTGTTTTATACTCTCCTGTCCTCAGAAGCTCTGTGAAGAGGAAGAGGTGTTTTATTTTTTTCACGGAGGCTTGAGGTGGGAGTACAGCTGGCAGCTTTGCTGGAGAAGGTTGTCAGAAACATTGGGCAGAAGGCATTAGGGTGAAGAAAAAGGCAGGTGACTGCATAGTGTGTCTTTAGGAGAGAGGATTGGTTGAGAAGGGGGGAAGGGGCAGAACTGGGAAAGACATCAGAGCATGTGAAAGATGTCAGAATGGAGATTAAATTCAATGCTTTTTTATTTTTCCCCTTTAAATAGCATAATGCTTTTCTAAGTGATATACTTCACTTACTATGTACTCATTCATACAAGCAGAAGAACAGTTACTAGAGATATATATATATTTCTACCTAAAAAAGTTATGCATTTAATACAATAAGAGCAGAGTAGTGCACTCTTACGGAAAAACTTCAATTCCATCTTTTGATTATTCATGTTTGTAGGCCATAACTCTTTGTCCATACTCCCGTGCATAGATAATTCAGTGTAATGCTGCTAAGGCTCCTTTGAAATGGAGATGGTATTCTCTTGGTGGTACCTACTTCAAGGCTGACTGTTCCAGAAATAGTGACTCCTGTATGTCTTAAATCCATTGAGATAAACTTACTCAGGTGCTGGAATTTCCAACCATTCTGATGTATCCCCCAAATTAAGTGTAATTCATCTTCTGCCAGAAATGTGGCTTAAAGTACATGAGCACTGCCATGCCTAGAATTAGTAATTTTCTCAGGCCAAGGTTGAGATGAAGGTGAACACTTTATCCAGCCTTATGGGGTTTTACAGAAGAAAGGTTAGATAGGCTGAGATTATTTTGAGAAAGTGTTCAATTGTGGAATCTGCAGATGAATAGAGGAGCAGCCTTCACAGCGACGCGAGCACCAATTCACAAGCAGCAAACTATCCTATGTCTTTAACTTCTGTACTAACCATGAACTGAAACGAAAAGTTCTGACATCACAAAACCAGCTTCAAACTGCCAATAGTAAAAAGATTGTATAAAGCAGTCAGTTAAAGGGGACTGGCAATTCTGAGGTAAGATTGCGTTGCTATACTATCAGTTTTTGCATCTTAATAACGTGAATGGTAAAAGAAAACAATGAAAATGAGTGTAATTGGGTCATTTGAGTTTCAGTGAAAGTTAATTTTCTCATCTGTCATTAAAAATATATGCACATCTCATAAAACATTGGAAGGCTATGTTACAGTTTATTTACAATAAGTGTTTTCTGGGTAGCTTTACCACTTGCCGTAAAGGGTAATTCAGGTTCATTTACTGGTTTAAAGCAAAGCAGTAGAGTGAAAATTAGGAAAACATGCAGTGCAATAAGACTTTCTTCTGGCTTAGTGCAAAGTATACTCTAGTTGTCAAAGACATGAAATGTGTCATCTAACTGAAATTTCAGGTACAATATTTGTCTTCCTGTTGCTACCACTAACCTGTGTAGATATGTGCTTGTGAGGCAGGTGTCTTCCAGTGTAAGCCTTGCAATCTTATTTCCTCTGGTTGTGTAGGTCAACCTACCACTTTGAGTATAGTGCTACTCTCTTCCCTCTCACATGCTTTTGTTTCTCAAGGAAACAAAGATTTGGCATAGAGAGAAGTGATGCAGCATATTGTTGTCTTGTCCCAGCATTGAGCTGGATTAAGACCAGAGTTGGGCCTTTTTCCCAGGTTCCAAAGGATAGATTTACTCAAATAAAATACTGACCACATTGAACAGTTCAAGTCAGATTGTGGTGTTTGTTCACTTTTCTTTGCTTATATGAATTAAAGTCCTTGAGGGATAGATTCCTGGCTTAGTTTCTGGTAGTGTAAGCCACACTGCTAACAATTTTTTTTTGATTGTTACCTGCTGACATTTAGTTCCTGATTTGTATCCTTTCTTCAATAGTATTGGCTATGGATCAGCATCGGGCTCCAGAACCATTTTGAGGCATATTTTTATTTTTTTGCCTTTTTTTGCTTGGGGATATTGATTATTTGAGATCTATCTTAAGCCATGCTTCCCTATACATTTGTTAAACAGACTCACTGAATATGGATTAAGCCATGCTTCCCTATACATTTGTTAAACAGACTCACTGAATATGGATTACTACAGATCATTTTATGTCATTAACAACAGATTAGGTAAACTAATAAGAATCGGTATGCAGGACCATATTATGCATGGTAGCCTCTTCTCGTTGGGTTTTTTCATAAAAGGGAGAACAATCATTTAGGGGGGGAAAAAAGCATCAAATTCTTAGAGCTTTACGGTTTGATTCCCCCTGCTCTCCAATCAACACAATCAAGATTTTGCCCATAGCGATTTCAGAGAGATGACTTTTAATATGACAATGAAGTTTTTTTTCCTTCTACTTGACTTTTTTTTTTTTTGACATGGGCTACAAACCTCAATATAAATATTAGTTTGATAAATTTCAATAGATGTTTTATAATCTGTAATCATGGTGTTGGTTTTTTGTGTGTCTCTTAGCATATATTTTTGAGGAACTGACATCTTGGAAACTTGGTCCAAAGTTTTCTTTTGTACTAAGGACCTGAAGTCCTTCAGGTGCTTGGCCTTAATGCTTTACCTTAATGTAGCTGGTGAAAATTTATTCTGCCAGCCATCTTCTGATAAGTATTCTTCTCTTCAGTAACACTGGCACTAGGAGTTTTATGTGAAACCATGTTATTTATGGATTTTGGTGCTATGTTTTTCCACAAGATCTGAAGAATGGTAACTGTCAGACCTTTACAGACTGATTTATGGTCACTTTTAGCTCAAATCACCATGACAACATTGTTTGGTATTTGTGTCTCCTATTGAATCCTGTTTACGTGTAGTAACACTTTGTTTTCATTACACCCAAACTACAGAAGCTGTTGGCCCTTGAACTGTTGTGGTTGGGCTATTTCAGTACTCTCCAAGAAGTGGCGTGTCTGTTTCGGTCATGTTTAATCCACAATACTTAGAAATGGAGATTGTTTCACTGCATAATTTCTCATTACTCATTTAGACTTGCTTGTTGTGTACTTTGGACAGGAGTGGTCATCACTGGTTGCTTCAGATGGCTGGATGAGGTGGGATTTTGTTACACAGTTCACTATCCCAAGGAACCTTGTACCTTTCCATTTGTCTGTTGGGGCACGCAGCTTAGTTATAGTCTCTTTCTTACAGTGGATCTTCTTGGGAGACACCAGTGGGTGTACTGTACCTTGGCTTGTTTGGCACAGCATCTACATTCCATGGTCTTTTTATTTAACCTCTGATCTCCTCCCATGTAAGCTATGTTTTTTCTACAGAGGACCTTCTTACAGCTACAATCCAAAGTGAATGGATGTCTTTATGTGCCAAGTTTAAGCTGCTTCACTGAAGCCTAATGCTAAGTCTTCAAACAGTCTTTTTCTGAGCATCTTTCTCCGGATTCAAATTTTCAGTTTCTCTTAACTTTCGTTGTCTAGTCTTCCTACTGTTGAAAAACATGTTCTTCACCCTTAGGTAATATTCATGTTGTCTGTGTTGTTAGTCTTCTCTTAAACGGTGTAGAAAAAAATAACTGGAGTTTATTCTTAATTATTTATAGTAGCTTCATGTTTTCTTTCCTTCCCTTGAGTTAAATGAAAACTATTAAAAATGTCAGGAGCTTCTGAAGGTGGGTTTTGGGGGCTATGACCTCACTGACATTTTGCAGGGAAAAAGTCTACTTCAAAATCATTTGATATTCTTCTCCCACACTGTTGAAAGTACTGAGTTCTGTAAGAGTCTAGGAGTGGTGGAATTAAGTATGACAGTATTTAAGAAGATAATAAATGTCAAATAAAAATAATGAGTTCAGATGTTGCTTAGCTCAGAACAGAAGGCACAGATAAGAAAACCTGAAGCTTTTTGGTAAAACTAATAGGAAAAAAAATTAACCTTTTCTAAAAGATACCACTAAAATTCCTGAGGAGGAAAGTCAGTGAAAAGCTGGTTATCGAGTGTCTGTTGTGTTAGCTTGTCAGATGTCACTCCAGTGGAGTATGGAAGAAACTTACCATTGGATGTTTTAGCAGTGACTACAGGGTTTGTATGTGAAGAAAGACTCTGCTAAAATCTGAATCAGGACTCCAGAGTTAATTAGTTAATATAGGCTAAATTACTGTCCCAAATGACCCATCTCATAGCCGATGGGTTTCTGGGCAGATTCTTTCAGGCCGCCCATACACTGGGAATAGAATTTAACAGTAGTATGTATTTTTGAATGAAAAATTGAGTTGTAGAGCAAAATGCTGAATTTCAATCACACTGTTAAGGGTGATTTTCCTGCTTTGCTAAAGCTAGTTTTCTGTTATTTGAATGTGTGAACTGGTTTACATTTTTCACGCAGCAGTATTTAATACAAGTTGTTATTCTTTTTAAAGTCAGAATAATAAAAGAGACATTTGTACTTTTAAACTGGGATATTGTACTTTGCTTGTCCACAGTACAGTTTGTCAGGGAAAATTAATGGACCCACACTTGAATGTTGTGGGGTTTTTTTTTCTTTGAGGGTATTTTGTTACTTTCCTCAGCTCAAGCATAAATGTGAATGTTACAGAAATTGTGATACTCATGTCAGCTAAGACAAATTCTTATTTTGAATGAATTTTGATTAAGGCTACCTTAAATATTCCCACCCTCTGTGCCGAAGCCTAACTTTAAAAATATAAAACTTTCCATATTGTTTCTTTGCAAAATCTTCACTTTGCTATTACTTTTTTTAATATGTCCATAAAAAAATTTAGTGAACAGTTGTATACTTTCACATCAGCATCAGGCCTTATGCCAAGTGTAAGGTCCTGCACATGGGTCAGGGCAATATCAGTATTGACTGGGTGATGAATGGGTGGAGAAGAAGCCCTGTGGAGAATGACTTTAGGATACCAGTGAATGAAAAATTGGACATGAGCTGGCAGCGTGCGCTGGCAGCCCAGAAAGCCAACCATATCCTAGGCTGTATCAGGAGAAGCGTGGCCAGCAGGTCGAGGGAGGGGATTCTCCCCCTCTACTCTGCTCTCGTTAGACTCCACCTCAAGTACTGCATCCAGCTCTCGGGCCCTCTACATAAGAAGGATATCGACCAGTTGGAACGAGTCCAGAGGAGGCCACGGCGATGATCAGAGGGCTGGAGCCCCTCTGCTATGGGGACACGCTGAGAGGTTGGGGTCATCCGGTCTGGTTTAACATCTTCGTCAGTGACACAGATGATGTCATCGAGTGCACCCTCAGCAAGTTTGCTGACGACGGCAAGCTGTGTGGTGCGGTCGACATGCTGGAGGGAAGGGATGCCATCCAGAGGGACCTGGACCGACTGGAGAGGTGGTCCACTGCCAACCTCATGGAGTTCAACAAGGCCAAGTGCAAGGTCCTGCACCTGGGACGGGGCAATCCCAAGCACAAGTACAGGCTGGGTGGAGAATGGATCGAGAGCAGCCCTGAGGGGAAGGACTTGGGGGTACTGGTGGGTGAGAAGCTGAACATGAGCCAGCAGTGTGCGCTGGCAGTCCAGAAAGCCAACCGTATCCTGGGCTGTATCTGGAGAAGCGTGGCCAGCAGGTTGAGGAAGGTGATTCTCCCCCTCTATTCTGCTCTTGTAAGACCCCACCTGCAGTACTGTGTCCAGCTGTGGAGCCCTCAGCATAAGAAGGATATAGACCAGTTGGAGCGAGTCCAGAGGAAGGCCGTGAAGATGATCAGAGGGCTGGAGCACCTCTTCTATGAAGAAAGGCTGAGAGAATTGGGCTTGTTCAGCCTGGAGAAGAGAAGGCTCTGGGGAGACCTTATCGCAGCTTTCCAGTACCTGAAGGGGGCTACAAGGAAGCTGGAGGGGGGGGCTTTTTACAAGGGTCCATAGTGACAGGACAAGGGGTAATGGGTTTAAACTGAAAGCAGGGAGATTTAGATTGGATATCAGGAAGAAGTTCTTCACAGAGAGGGTGGTGAAGGTTGCCCAGAGAAGCTGTGGCTGCCCCATCCCTGGCTGTCTTCAAGGCCAGGCTGGATGAGGCTTTGAGCAACCTGGTCTAGTGGAGGGTGTCCCTGCCCATGGCAGGGGGGTTGGAACTAGATGATCTTTAAGGTCCCTTCCAACCCCAACCATTCTATGATTCATTCAACCTGGAGTAAAGAAGCCTCCGGGGAGACATTCTTGTGGTCTTTCTTAAGGGGGCTTTTAAGAAAGATGGAGAGAGACTTTTTACCAAGGCCTGTAGTGAAGGGACAGGGGAAACAGTTTAAAACTGAAATTCAGATTGGACAGAAGGAAAATATTTTTTACAGTGAGGTTGATGAGACACTGAAACAGGTTGCCCAGAGAAACTGTGGATGCCACATCAATGGAAGTGTTCAAGGCCAGGTTGAATAGGCTTTAAACAACCTGATCTGGTGAAAGATATCTCTGTCTATGTCGGGAGGTTGGGGTCAGTGATCTTTGAACATCTCTTCCAACCCAAATCATTGTGATGATTATTACACCATTCATTTTGGGTCAATTTGTCTAACAGCAAAACAGAAAAATGTTTACACATGCAAAATTTATTAATTGCAGCTAAATGCTACTAAAAGGTTTTTTAGATCATTTTAAGTTTGCAGAAACTATAGACTAGTCCTCAATTTGGCTAAATTGGAGGAAAGGAACAGAAGTGTTCCCCCTTGGGCCCTGGTGTTTTGTGTCCAGTATATATATAATACAGCCTGTTTCGTTTTCTTTAGGATAAGCCCTCCTTTTCACACAAGATAAAGGATTTGCCTGTTAACGCCATTGCTTTTGAGGAAACCTTTCATTCTAGAAAGTAGCTACTCAGTTGCAGAGGATCTAGTGTCTTGCTCGTTATCACATACACTACTTCCAAGGGCCTCAACCTTCCATAGCTGTGAAAGTATAGGTGAAAATCCCTTCTAAGGCTTAGGACTACAAGGAAAGCTTTTTTTTTTTAAATCTGTTCTAACGACCTCTTTGCCATTGTTACTTTAGTGTACGTCTGTATTGTTTTACCTGCTTTTTATGGAGAAAGGGTTCTGTCCTAATAAGTACTTGACACCAGGAGAAAAGAATGGAATAGACTGCTGAAGGTTAACTGATAGGATGTAGCATTGTTTTTCTATGCATAGTTAATAATTAATTTTTAGACGTATTAGATTATTAGATATTAGAAAGAGTAAGGTTATTCTGAGTTAGACTATTCCAGATCTAACAATACTGTTATGGATTCAGAAACTGGTCATAAGAGAATTGCACTGCACAACACGCAGTCAGCTGAATATTGTGGACTCCATTATGGATGCACCACACTCAACTTTACAGCATCTGTCTGGTCCTTTATTCTTCAGTGTTAAGTGTGTTATTTTATTGTTCGTTTTAAACTGCATTGTGAGATGAGCTGCTTCAAACAGCTCTCTCTTGAGGAACCTTCCATTGAGTAGTGGAATGTGGGTAGAAAATACAGTGTGTGAATGGGAAGTAAATAAAGTGTTTGGGGCATGTTTTTTCTATTTGCTGCTCGATTGAAAATGACATGGTTTCTTCAGGGGTCTCCAAAATCACATTCTTGACTCCTCATTCTGTTTCACAGGTGGCTTCTGGGTTCTCTGCCAACAGAAAGGACAACATTTTAACTCTGTTTTTTTGAATATAACAACAAAGTCTTTCAAAAAGCTTAACAAAAAATAGTGTTAAATGATGGTATCATATCCCTAACTTGTAATTCTTCTGTTACGGTTTATCACTTGTAAAGTTTTGCTAAACACAGTATTGCTCAGTAAAGTTCTTTTAACTCTGCCACTGCTGAGCCTTTTCACTATAATGCTTCTGCCTTCAACTACAGTTTGTGCAGCATGCTGCCAGTGATATCAAAGTGACTTTAGATTTTGAAAGACTAAAGTGTTTTTGAGCCAATCACTTCTCAAAGTGTGAAATTTTGGATGCTTTTTTCATTAATTCATTGTTGGGGGAGATAATTTCAACCCTGAAAAATTTCAGTGATATTGTGTTCATTGTTAGAAGCTTTCAGCCCAGACAGCAGCAATCCATTTCTTTCCATGGAAAAAAGTGAGTGGATTAACATAGAACGGTCTCATAACCTGTGGGACATCTCTGTTGCTTATGGTATTTGATAAGTTATTTTTTGATGTCTGACAAAAGACTCCTGGGAATTTATTCCTTCATTTGAATGCTGAGTATTGTACATGCCATTACAAGCTCATGACCTCTGAATTCTAAAACTTCCCCTTCTCTCATGATTTAAATGTTTATAGCCTTCGGGGCATGGACAGGGAAATGATGTTTGGTCCAAAGGCATGTAACAGTATTGCCAAGATAATGATCTTACCCTGAGTCAGAGTTATTCTGAATGACAAACATCACCACTGCACAGTAACAATTTATTGGAGAACTTTAAAGAATAATTTTCAGGTGCTAGCTAACCATGTTTAAATGAGCTTAGATGCCTAGAATTAGGAGTCTTGCAGGATAAGAGTGTGTCTCAGTATTTAAATAGGCAGAAATCCAAGGATAAACTCAAAAATATTACCATCACTTTAGTAAAAACCCTGATAACTGCAGGGGGGGAAAAAAGGTAGAGTCTTTGTCCTTTAGGGTTAATTCCTAAAGGAATATCTTTCAGCTGTTATACACAACTTTACTAACAAACCAGTAGTTAGAAAACATGGGTACTGATGATTCAGCACTTCAGTTTAAAGTTAATTTTTAAGATTCATTTGTCTGAACATGAGTCATAACTCATGTTCAAGTCCATTATTTCTAACCCTGTGGAAGTATAGCTTTAACCCTATGCTGTAAGTAAATTGCATGACCACCAGACTGATAGGATGCAGCATGTGCCTCCTTGAGAAAATCTGGGAAGACATGTTTGAGGAATGTAATTACTGCTGGTGAACAAAAGGAGTATTCTTCAGGGGATGAAATACATAATCTCTTTGATTGTTGGTGATGCTTCATTTGAAATGCCAACCAACCAGCTTTTCTGGGTGCTGTCTTTCTAATGGGCTTGCTCAATGGGCCTGTTGAGTACAAAAGCCCTGGAGTGCTTTCTTCCCAGGAACCACATGTATGGAAGCCTGTTACTTAGGCTGCAGGGCGGACAGAGGTGTAAAAAAGTCCTAGTATCTGCTACTTTCTATGTTGTGTATTTGCATAAGTCATCACTCAGTCTTTTCCACCTTTTAGCGAGGATCTTGCACCTAGTTCTTAATTAATATTTACTTTATTGTTCTTATAATTCTTGCCCATTGCCTTTCCTGAACTGTTTTCCTATGCCATGTGATGCTCTTGTGTCACTTAGATTATAAACTGTATGAGACAGGTGGGAGATGCTACGTGAATATAGTGTGGTAGTACATATAAACGTTTCTTTCTGTTTGTCAGGAAACTGATCACAGCAAAATAGAGTTGCCTGTAAATGCCATCAGCAAGCTTTGGAGTCTCTTCTGGAGAAGCCTCCTGGCCAAGTCTCACGCTGTTCATATTAGCTGCCCATTCAAAGTTTCAGTTGAGTTGAGCTCTTTCCGGTGGGCATGTCCATAAAGACACTTTCTGTTGCTATCTGTAAGAGGTCTGTTTGCTTTGGTAAACTTTGGTCTTTTCCAGTTAAGTATTGAACCCACTGTCTTTCCAACGGTGTTCTCTGTTACTATCTTTGGAAGTTGTTCTTGATTATCTCTGCAAGCGTACCAGCCAGTGCATTCTGGCTGCCCTCACAGTAGGATCTAGACTGCACTGAACTTCCTTTTGCAAAATAATATAATCCATTCATTCTTAATGCATCTCGTGCAGCACGCTTATATTTTTCTAGGCTTTTATTTGTTTCTTAAATAGCAAGCTCCTTCTGCCCACTTCTGACTTTATTCTACCTTTTGTGCACCCACACATTGTATTTTGACTTAATGTGAAACACATTAAGTTGTAAACCATGTATCTTAATCATTCTTATATCACTCTTCTTGCTTATGTTTTTGGAGATGAGGTACTAATTTCACAACCTCACGAAACTAAGCAAAGATACAGTAACAGCCTGCATGCTTATCAAATGTGTCAAAACCAGCATCCTGTTTTGTTCTTTTTTTCAAGTGAATTAAACACTGATGTATTCAAATTGTTAATTTTCAGGGCTGCATCAAAGGAGACTGATAATAGATTGGCAGGAAAGTGGGAAAAGGGAGAATGCTGGGCTGGATAATAATCAGTTTCCTTTTGAGGAAACAAAAGTTTTTGGGCAGAGAAAACCAGCATGTGTCTAAGGCACCAGAGCTTAGTTGCTTGAATGCCCTGAAGAGCAAGTAAATCCATGTAAACTGAGTTATGTGAATAAGCAATATTTAAAGAAAAATCCTCAAGACCTCAAACCCTCAGAGTGGTAGTTGGGATAACGGAGGAGAATTGGCATAAGGGGGAAGGAGACAAGCTGGAGAACTAAGCTTGAAATAATTGGAAGGGAAGAAGCTAGTGTAAGAATACCAGCATATAGGAAGTAAAAACAAGACAGCATATGGCTGAAATTAATTGCAAGGCAAGAGAAAGTGAGAACACTTGAGAAAGTTGAGAAATAGGAGAGGAGTGATCCTCATATTGCTGTTTGCAGTCATAAGAAGACTACAAAAGACAAGGTAGTAACAGCAAAGTCTACCGGTAAAACCAGGGTTTCATTAAGGTCAGAGAAGCAGCAAAGTTTTTACATGTGTATTTTAGTGGTGGAAGCTGCATCCACAGCAGGAGTTCTGAAAAGGTATCTTGTGCTAAGAAAACGCCAGCAGTGGTATGCAGGAGTGTGCCACACGAATGTACGCCTCACATGGCTTTTTGCTGCTTGACAAAAGCCTGAACTACACTTTTCTTGAAAAATGTTACTTTGCTGCCATTAAATCCTCTCCATGATAAGTTAAACAATTTAGCTAGAGATGGTGTCACACTGTTATATGTTATCTTATTGGCTGTTAATCACACCTTAATATTCCAGCTTTCTCCATAATAGGAGGTTTTTTTTATTAACTGTGGTTTGTCAGGTGCTTGTTTTATAACACCTACTCCTGGTGCTCTTATCTTGCTACTGCTACTTGCTCTTTCAGTGGGAAAGGGCAATTCAGGGAAGATTTACTGAGGACCCAGCTGGGAATCTTTTAGCACCAGACTGCCACGTGCATTTCTGTCATTGTCATGGTATGGCTGCTACACAGCTCCCTTTGAAGAAAGGCTCTGTCTGCTTCTGTGGAATTTTTGTTTTGACATTAGATAATGTATTTCCCCCTCCAGAGTCTGTGAAGATGGACAGAAAAAAAGTAGGGAAAAAACCAACCAACAGTGTTTTCTTGTGTTTAAATGGAATTTCCTGTGTTTGGATTTGTGCCCAGTGGCTATTGTCCTGTCTGTCACTGCATACCACTGAGAAGAATCTGGTTCCATATTCTCTACACCCTCCCTTCAGCTGTTTATAGACACTGATGAATCCCTCTGAGCCTTGTCTTCTCTAGGCTAAACAGTCCCAGCTGTCAGCCTTTCCTCATATGTGAGATCCTCTGGTCCCTTAATCATCCTTGTTTGTGACCCTTTGTTCTATGTCCACGTCTGTCTTGGGCTGGCGAGCCCAGAACTGAATGGAGCACTCCATCCTGTGTGGCCTCAGCAGTGGAGTAGAGGGGAAGGATCACTTCCCTTGACCTGCCAGAGACACTCCTCCTAATGCAGCCCAGGATACCATTAGCCTTCTTTGCAGCAGGTGCACATGGCTGGCTCATGGTCAGCTTGGTGTCTGCTGGAACTAAGTCTTGTTCTCCAAAGCTGCTTTCCAGCTGTTTGGCCTCCAGTTTGTACTGTCGTGGGGTTATTCTGGGTTCGGGACTTGGCATTTCCCTTTGAATGGTGAGGTTTGTGTTGATGCATTTCTCCAGGCTGTTGAGGTCCCTCTGAATGACAACAACCTTCTGGTGTATCAGTCACTCCTCCCACCTGTATGTCGTTTGCAGACCTGTTGAGAGAGCACTCTGTCCCATCATCCCGATGAAGATGGTAAATGGTATTGGACCCAGTATTTGAGATTTGATTAAGTGCCTTAGTCTTGAATTGAATGCTACCCTTGCATGGACTTCAAATGTGATTAAGTAGGAAGAATATGGAGAACACATGCAAATATTGTCAAGATAAGTGAGTAGACTCTTTTTCCTTGTTTATGATCTCTGTGTGGTTAATGGAGTTAGGAAGATTAGTATGACAAGTAGAACAATAGGAGTCTGCATGCGCTTAAAGTAACACAACCTCTTTCCTTGAGAGTTCTTCGTAACATATCTTTGTCTAATAGTTAAAATGCTACTTTCACAGTAAATATTTAACTTCCTGTTGGTTTTTTTTTGTATTTTCTCCTTTTGCTATGGGTTTTTTTCTGCTTTTTTTAAAGCCTCAATCTGCGTGTCCAATAGTCAGGATTCAGCTAACAGTCTCTTTTGGAACTTACTGTTTTGTTAGCACTAATTTCCTGTATTATAACTTCTTCCCATTTTGTTTGATATTTTTGTTAGTGGTGTCACCATATTATTTTCTTTGTAGTTCATGTGGTCTTACCTTGGAATGTAACCTGCAAGTCACTTTTAAGTTTAAAAAACAAACACAAACAAACAAACCCCAAACAAACCAAACCCCAGTTTTCATAACTGTGTTTGTATCTGCTAAAGGCTGTGTGATTACCATGAATTGTGTAGGGTGTACTGTTTTCTTTATACCTGTGAGCAAGGCTACAGTATCAGACTGATTCAGGAGTCTTTGTGGGTACCAGAGAGCTAGTTTTGATGAACTGATGTTTTTGTGTAACGAAGAATAAACAATAAGTAAAAGACAAGCAGAACATTAGCCCTTTAGAGTAATAGGAAGGCGTAGAAGGTTTATAGGAAATACACTTGGTCAAGGAATAGGCAGATTTAAATGGAATACCCTCTAATAAAATTCTGTTATTGCACTACTGTGAAGCTGTTTCTTCTTTCTCTCTTTTCACAGCAAATGGTAAATAAGAGTGTGCAGAAATGTTGAGCAGCTGAGTTTGGGACTATGAGCAACACAAAAGGGGAAGGAGGGAAATGAAAGGACAAAAGTTGTAATGCCATTCTGGGTCAACATCATGGAGATTAAATTCTGAGAGAGCTCTGCACTGCTGTGTGTGCCATAAACTGGGTGCTCATTACATGTGGGATGAATGGCTCTTGCAAGCCTGCAGATCAAACAAAACATTACTGCCTCTCTAACTCATGCTATTTAAGAGACTCATGCTAATATGGGTGGATGGATGGATACACAAAGGGGATGTTGTAAGTTTTACCAAGAAGGGTAGTGCTGAGTGACTGCAGCTGTTTTTTCTGCTCACATAATGGATGATGCTGCAGAAGTGAGGAGAGTACAAGTTTGCTGACTCCACATTGTGGATGCCTTCTCTGTGGGCTCTCTGCTCTCCACCAGCATATAATTTTTTTGCTTACAATGAGATCAGTGTTGTTTAATTCTATTTATTTGACACTGGAACTCTGTCTACAGGTTCAGCAAGGCTAAATATGTATGAATCTAGTGCAGAAACTTGATAAATAATTTCATGTTAAAACTAATACAGGTTAGAGTTGCATTAATCTCTAGTGATGATCGTATTCACCAGCTGGGTGCCTATTCCTGTTTGGCATAAGAGCCTTCATATTGAGTACCCTGTTATTTTTTTTTTTTTTCCTGACAATATCTTGACTTCTTTATACTGGAGTTCTTTCCTGCGGAAAGGAGGCCAGCATTTAATCTCTAGAGTTTTATTTAAAAAATGTATTATGTCTTTTAAGGTATGATGGGCTGCAGGCAGTGTTTAAACTGCCACTTGCCAAGTCATGTTTTAATAATCATTTATACATTTAGGTCAGATAATAAAATTGCTACTGGAAGTTCTTACAGCCAGCAAAGAAGTTCAAATGCAATTATCTCAATGACACCAATAAATATAGGCTCCTTAACCTGAGCTTTTAAGGGATACCGGCTATAAGCCTGTATTCATAGCAGTCTAGAAGATAATTGCGTTTTGAATAAGTCAAATGTCTATTTTCTGTTTTACAAACTGTAGTAGTAAAGCTTTGTTTGATCTGCAGCCTGAAAATTCTGTATCACGTCATCTCCAAGTCCACCAAGCCAGTGGAAAACTGTAATTCAGAAATTAAGTCATAAGGAATTAAGAAGAAAAATAGGATTTGGAAGGATGAAAATGTAAAATTTTTATACTCGACAGTCTTCTTTCCAATGTAAGTGTGGTACTGAAAGCTTGATAGGGTGCCCGAAAGGTTTAGGTATCTTCTATGCACGCAATTGCAGCTTAAGTCTGTGTATATTATTGACAGAACCCTTATTCAAATAAAACAAAATTAATTCCTAGCTCCTGTTATGCATTTTCTCTCACTCTTAGTACATTGTTCTAAGTTTAGTTTTGTTAACCTGTTTCTTTGTTTTTATAAATTGAAAAAATTATCTGTAGAAATTCAATAGAAGGAACATATTTTGCCAACATTTGCGCAGACATCCCATTGAAAGCCTGACATACCATAACCCTTCTAGAGTACTGGTGCAAAAGCAATTTTATATACAATAGAAATGAGCATTGTTCATCTTATACTTTGTTTAAAAAAGGGAACAATTTTCAAAGGTCTTTAGAAATTTGAACTGTTATGCAAGCAGACATGCCATGATTTGTAGCAAATCTGAGTTAGCAGTTACTCAGTGTGTACTAGATGTTTGCAAATATTTTGATAATTTCTATTACTAATTTATTATTTTGTTTTAATTTGTAATCTTTCCTTCCTTTGAAGATTGGTACTATTTAGCTTTTTCAGGCTTTTGAAATCTTGTCTTGAATTTTCCAAAATACTTGCTAGTAGCAATACACTATGTCAGCCAGTTTTCCAAGTCAGTTATAGTGGGGTATGCTAACCCTTTGATATGAGCTCCATGTCCCATTAGGTGCAGCTCCTTTCCTCTGTTTTCTTGCCCAAAGAATTCTGCCTTTGTCTCCATGCCTCCCTTCTTGTCTTTCTTCATTTCTTACCAGTTGCCACAAAGCAGTTGCGATCTTTGGCCCTGCTTCCAGAGCCCCTGCTGACAGCTAATACACAAAGATGCTCAGCCTGACTAGAAAGACTTGATGTGACTGATTTCCGTCTCCTGGACCATGGTGTGGGGAGAGAACTGCCCTATGTAGAGCAAGTACAGATTTAGTTGGGATTGTTTGCTTGAGCTCTGTGCCATGTCTTACCTATATGAGCTTAGTATAAATTTAATTAAATTCAACCAATCTGAAAACATCTGATTGATCTAAGTAGTCTTTAACCCCCAACTATTCAAAAATTTTTCACTTTTTAACGTAATCTTACAGTGTTAATCATCTAATCAAAACTTTTTCTAAAAACAAAGGCTGAAATAAAAAAGGTACTAATTAGCTCTGGGTGTCTTGATGTCATTTTTGCTAGTCAGAAATGTGTTTAGTAGTGTTTCCTTAAATTTTAGCTTAACCTAAAAGTGTGACTTGGTGTATGGTGCCAAGAATTTTAAAACAAATGTATAGCACCATTTGTAAAACACATGGCAAGTAAATCTAAATTTTTTTCCACAAGGACAAAAATATTCCCATGAATTCTTGGGTTTTGATAATTGTATTCTTTTCAGGCCTCATCTTTCATTTATTTTAAAACATCAAATTACAGTATGAAGTAAATAAATCAGAAAAAATATAATATTGAACTAACATAGGTGGAGCCTTCATTTTAGATTATTTTCTACCCAAATACAACTACATTTCTCTACAAACACATTTGTTTGAAATTTTGAGGTTTAAGTCCACAGTGGCTTTTTATGTTCTGAATTAAAATGGAAACAAATTTGCTGTTCTGCAGGTACTGTTAGCCCCCTGCTCCCTCCACAACTTCCTTCTCCAGTGTTGACCCTGCACATGTTTATATTAATTTACAGTTATCAGTGATTGAGAAACTGAATCACATGTCTATCTGAAATATATTTCTGTCTTGTACTTTAAGTCAATTAAGTGAGATGATTCACATGACTTTGCAACTCTCCTGTCAAATCTGGACTCTTGGCAATGTCAAACAGACTTTGGAAATAGGCAAGTGTCTGTGTAGCTCAGGGACCAGAGTTAGTCTATGAGACTCTATGTAACTGCAAACAGAAATTGATGGTAGCTAGCAAGCTGTTTTCTTTGTTTGACCTATACGTAAAAAAAAATCATGGAGTACTGAATGCAGTTAGCCACAGTAGTAGCGATGAGCCATAAAAATTAACATACCTAATAAAAACAACCCAGTTAGATAAAACAGATACATCCATCCTGTCTGCCTTCTTCCCAACCCCAAGTTTCACTTCCTATTGCTAACTCTGTTACTAAAGCTTTACTTAGTTATGCAGAGATTCAGTTTTACACTGCTTTGAACATGGGGCTGTCAGTGTATGTTCTCCACATGGTCAACATCAGAACTAATGGTTTTCCTATGCTTAATTTCCGCCCAAGCCCGTTATCTTCTTTTTAGTTTTAATTTTTCCTCATTTGTTCTGGAAATACTGTGGGAATACTGAAGTGTGTTTACACACATACATGTATTTTTATGCTTGTATAGGTGGAAAAAAAACCCAATGGAGAAATAGCAGTTAGCCAAACAACTTCTAAAAAGCCCACAGCAAATCACTTCTCTATAAAGATAGCACAGCAGATTGTATAAACTGGGGTAGTGTAGTTCAGCAGTCAGTCACCAGCTAAAAACATAGAATCTGCTTCCAATGGACAATACTGTCTTGGCAAAAGCATGCAGATATTGCAGCTTTTAGCTCCTAAATAATTCCTCCCCAGTAGTCACATGTATGTTAGTTTGCTTAGAGGTAAAGCTGCCAGCTTATTTCTCTTCTGTGCTGCTTCAGCTCATTTTCCCTCCGCTAGCGTTTTCAAGAATGACTGCCAGGGAAGGCCACTATTCCCTAATCTGCTGGGACCTTCAGAGGCATTTTGCCTCTGCTCCAAGCCACTTTCTCTTATGTCAATAGGCCAGAGAGATGGCAGTAAGAAAACAGAAAGCAAACAAGCTGGAATGCTACCTATAAGTATAATGTGTACCTCAGCCCATCAAGTACTTATTGAAAATAAGGTTTGAACGTGAGCTTTGTGTTTTCGAGCAAGGGCTCAATCCCAGTTTCAAGGCTGGTAATTTTCAAAGGTGTAATTCAAATACCATGGCATTGTAGTGAACAAACAGCTTTGAGAATTTTTGACATGGGTGGTCTCACTTGCAGCACAATAGTTTAAGATCAGCTATTGATACATATGATTTTGGTTTTAATAATTCCATAGTACTTCAGAAAGTAATTATCAGTCTTCCATGTTATGAGGGATTGTGTTGGTGATATAACTATATATATACACACACACACATTTAATACAGCTTTCTAGTTGTATACTTTGTTTCACTTCCACTTTCTGTGATTCCCTAAAGCGAGAATCAAAATTATTTCATAAAACATATGATTGAATTATATATTATTTCTCTCCATAGAAATAACCATATAAAATAAAGCAGAAGTGAATTAGATCTGTATAATGTTCCTCTAAATAGCTTTGTGAACTAGGTTATAAATTTCACAGGACTCGGTCTGTTGTTCTGTATTGGGGAACTGTCATACATGTTTTAGGGCATTATGCAAATTGTAAATACTCTGAACCAAACCATTTATGAAAAAGGAGAACTGGGAGCATGCTGTATTTCTTAACCAGTAATTGTTGCAGGAGACTGCAGTGTCCCTGCTGTGATACTGTCCTTACAAGAGCAGGCGAGAGATGGCGAGTTACAGTTCAGGAGGTTTCTTGAGAATTTCATGTAAACTGGAGATTATGATTAAAGGCAGAATTGTACATTTGTGTAGTAGGATGAGGTGAAAGTATCAGGGTTCCTCTAAGGAAGATTGTGCTTTGTCAGCCTGCTGGAGTTCTTAAAAAAAAAAAAAAAAAAAAAAAAAAAAAAAGTAGGTAGAGTACATAAAGGTTACCTGTCAGACATAATGTTCCAGGATTTTCACAAAGCCTTTGATAACATTCTTCGTAGTAGGCTGCAAATAAAATGAATAGCGACAGAGGAAGGACCATAACTTAGGTATGCTTTAAAAACTGATTATGTTGAAAACAATCCTAGTGGTCTGCTTCTGAAACAGCAGTAGGACCAGAGTTAATGAACACTGGTGATTCTGATGAAAAAAGGGGCTGCACAAGGGCAAAATTTCCTTATATGTGTAATTTATGATTAGGAACAGCTTTTCAGAACAGTGTGAAACTCCAGATTATAAATGTGACACAGTCAGAGCACCTACATTTGGGTAACCAGCTTAATGGGGAGGGCTTTTAGAACTCGTTTGCTGTGGATATTTAGTGCTGGATGAAGTACCAAGGGACCAACTGTGTTTATGCGACTAAATGCTTACAGAAAATGATTATAACATATTGTCAGAATATTTTACTTGGTAAGGACAAGAGATGAAAATATATTAATTCTACCAGAAGCAATTGCTGTGTTCAGTCATTTTACGTTGAAGAACCAGTGAAGAATAGAATGCAGGTTACCATTGGCCAGCAGAATGAGGGAGGTGATTCTCCCCCTCTATTCTGCTCTTGTGAGACCCCACCTGGAGTGCTGTGTCCAGCTGTGGAGCCCTCAGCATAAGAAGGATATAGACCAGTTGGAATGAGTCCAGAGAAGGCCACAAAGATGCTCAGAGGGCTGGAGCCCCTCTGCTATGGGGACAGGCTGAGAGAGCTGGTCTTCTTCAGCCTGGAGAAGAGAAGGCTCCGGGGAGACCTTATTGCAGCCTTCCAGTACCTGAAGGGTCTACAAGGAAGCTGTGTGTGTGTGTGTGCTCTTTACAAGGGCCTGTAGTGACAGGACAAGGGGTAATGGGTTTAAACTGAAAGAGGGGATATTTAGATTGGACATCAGGAAGAAATTCTTCATGGAGAGGGTGGTGAGGCACTGGCACAGGTTGCCCAGAGAAGCTGTGGGTGCCCCATCCCTGGGAGTGTTCAAGGCCAGGCTGGATGAGGCTTTGAGCAACCTGGTCTAGTGGAAGGTGTCCCTGCCCATGGCAGGGGGGTTGGAACTAGATGATCTTTAAGGTCCCTTCCAACCCAAACCATTTTATGATTCTATGACATGACTGACTTGCAATGAATTATGAAAAAACAACTTTAATTTATTTTGTAGGAAGATTAAAGAGTTATAGAACAGCCCGGGTTGGAAGGGACCTTGACAGATTATCTGGTCTAACCTTTTGTGGCAAAGGGAGCCTATATGAGATGATCTAGCACCCTGTCCAATCACGTCTTGAAAACTCCCAGTGGTGGGGACTCTAGTATCTTCCTGGGAGGTTGTTGCAGTGGTTGAAGGCATGCTTTAGTGGGGTATTAAGGAAAATTAATTGATTATATCTTTTCACCCTTTCCAAAAAATAATAAAACAAGCAGACAGTTGTAAAATTAAGGGCTGCATTAAAAGCCTATAAAATGAAATAATTATGCACTATAGTCATCCCGTGAAACTAATTAACTCTACAGAGCATTTAATAAAATACTGAGGCTTGACTTTCATTTTCTGTAAGTACTGCATACCTAGCAACAAATAAATCAAGATGACTCTCCATTGCAGAGTGCTTTGTATATTCTTTTAAATTTGTATAAGTTTGGTGGAAAAAAATGCTATCAGATCAGGAAAACACTATTTTACTGTTTCTTTTCGCAGGCGGAAATGACTAAGCATGTTCATGATCAATAGAAGTTCAGACTGCATCTGTGTGCAAGTTTGAGTAGGGACTTCTTGATGGTTAGTCTTTAGCGTATTGTCGCTTCTGAGGAACACTGGGGCCAGTCGGTCATTTCACTGGGAAAGATCAGATGGTGGAATGCTTTTGACTCTGTATGTCCATGTTTACTTTGCCTTTTGTAGGTGATGAAATGATCCTGGCCATTTCATAATCCAGAAAGTCCCACATTGTTACTGCAAAGGTACATAGAGAAATGGTTATTTCCCTGTACATACATATAAACATTAATACAAGTTCTAACGCCTGATTCGCATAGTTTGAGTGCACTGTTGTGGATTTTGTGGCATAATACTTAATCACCACCACCCTGCACTGGGCCATATTTGCTGGATGCGACGTTTGTCCTTTGTCAGAGGCATGAGGCTTGGATGGAAGGATCTGAAACCTTCTCACTTCAAAGTGAACTGGAATGCATCTCTGCTAGGGAGAGGGAATCATAGTGCACATTCTTCCGTAATCCCCTGCCCCATTCTTCCTGCTGTACACAAAGGCTATATCTGTAGCCATAAAATACTTGCTTTTGAGGCAGTCCAACTGGAATTCTCCCAGGCAAGGCCTGGACATGGTTGGGAGTTAGCGCAAGCTGGGCACTGTTCACAACAGGCATTTGTCTTGGTGAGGAGTGTTTAGGCGAACAGATGTGAGTGGACAGCTGGGTCCCGGGCCAGAGAGAGGTTGTTGGCCCTATGGTATTTAGTTAGTAGGTATAAATTGAGATGTTGATAATGTCAGATCCCTTCCATTTGTCCTTTGTCTTGCTGTCAGGTTTGTAAACCTCCCCATCATGTGACTACACCCCTCATTGCTTGCTTTCCCTCTCCATTCTCCACAAAACAGCTTTCATACTCATCATGACTTTTTTCTGCTTTCGCTTTTGAGTGCATTTTAGGTGATCCTTTCCACCCTATTTCTCTAAGCTGCCATGTTTGCTGCTCCCTCCTTAAAACCTCAGTTATTTGATGTTATTTAATAAATCATTCAGTACTGCTACAATTTGAAAGACTGGTTTAAAAGCAAAGCACATAGGAAGCTAGCAGAGAGATCATAATTTCTTCCCTCTTACACACATGTACTTCAATATGGTTTTAATTTTGCTATGTCTTAGGTTCTGGTTTCTTTAGGCAGGAAGCATCTGTGCCGTGTTCTGGACTTTCTTTCATGAGTATTGGGAAATGGAGATAGGAACTTCCTGCTTTTCAGAAGCTTCTCCTAATCTTTCTAAAGACACAATGCTACTGAAGGCCACAGAGTTGTGCATACATATTATTTATAACTAGAATAGGCTCAGGTCAGTTTTGGGCTGGAAGTAGGTAGCAGAACAGGGATGTTAGAGAAGACCTTCGAATGGTACTACATGCAAAGAAAGTCTTGCTGCTTCCGATATATTCTTCCTCAAAAAATATCAATGTTCTGTTGTTTACTGTAGAAAATAAACTTGAAAATATTGGAAAAAGAAAATAGATGAAAAGTAATTTTGATTTAGAGAACATCTTCAGAATCAGTAAGTCATGGAGTAGGATGCTTGTTTCCATTGACTGCCTGCAAACCATTAGCACGTTAAAAGTCACTCTCAATTTGCTTTGTAGACAGCAGCTGAAGAGAGACTGTTTTGTAGGATGTAACCACAGTGGCTGTAGAATACGAACACAAACAGAAAGTGAAGGAGCCTCACGGTTTGGTTTTACATTGTTTGTGTTTCCTGGATTGTAAGGGTAGGGTTAATCTCAGTGTTTGCACATCAAAGGAAGGGGGGCCAGAAGCTGTGGAGTTTATGCTTGTTTAAAGCTGCTGACATTGAGTCAGAGACTTAAAATTTCAAACTGTTCAATTTGTCGATGGGCAGGATGTGCAAGATACAGTGCTGTCCACAGCATATTTTTTTAGCAGTGCTTGTCCATCTGCCAGAAAGGCTGGGATGTCAGGATTTAAAGGAGTTAAGGGCCTCTGAAATATAAACAAATGGGGAGAATACACATGGCAGCACAAAGGAACAGAAAATCCACTAAAGGCAGCTGTTGAAATATATGCTTTTTTTCTTAATCTTTTTAAGTCTGGTGAAATATAATGCATAACATATAAACATAAGGAGTTCTCAACATTTCATCTGCCAATGTTAAGAGATTCTTAAAAATTATTCCTTCTCTAGTCAGCCTAGGCTCAGCATAGAAACTGCTCAGTTCTGAACTCAGCATCTATCAGTAGTTGGGTTTGGTCAAGTTATTCATGTGGGGTCAAGTGGAATGTCCAATATTTCGTATCCTGTGTCACTTTAAAAAGTCATTCCAAAAGCACAGATTCTGAAAATACGCTTATCTTTTTTTTTTTTTTTTACATGATAAATTTTAAGTATGGTTTAAATATAGACTTTAATCCTCAAAATTGGAAAAAAACCAGCCTAACTTTCTGTGGTTATGTTCCCACAGATGCAGTTATGCTGTACACTGCCTGCTGCCTGGTAATATTATTTATGCCAAGATTTGTATAGCATCTGGACATGGCATGAGTACCTAGTTTAGATCTCTCTGAACTGACTTGAATACTGACAACTGTATCCAAACCGCTTCCAGGATATTTAGGGAGGGGACCACACTTTTCAGTTGTCTGTGCTGCATGTAGTAATGGCTCCAGAAATGTGCTATGAGAGCCGAACCCGGCAACAAAGGGATGTGGTGTCTGCACACCTTTCTCTGTGTAGTTACCAATTCCTGTGTTCACTTTGGAGCCAAAGTCATGGTCTAAGGAGATTTTTTTGATTTGAAACGAATTGCTAGTGTACCCTGAGTAGACTGAGAACTGAAGCTTTGAACAAAATCTTCCATATGACAGTACCTGAAAGATAGAACAGGAAGTCGTAAAAATTGTCAAAGAATTTGTACAGGCTACTCTAGAAGCTGTCAATCTGTATTGCTCTGAGAAGACAAAAAGGAGTTAAATGGTAATAGATTTTGCCAAAGACAGTTAATCCTTTACTAAAAACATCTCTCTTCCTTTTAAGGTGAGAAAATAGATTTTAGATTTTTATTTTGAACTGTAAATATATTTGGTTTTGCTTTCTGTAATCACTTTCTTGTGGTAGGGATGGGAAGAGAATTATATTTCACTTGCAGTGTGCTGCTAAAATTAAGATCAAGCATATTTTATGGGTCTTGCATAGATGGCCCATCTGTTCTTTGATATGGTGAGGCACTGGCACAGGTTGCCCAGAGAAGCTGTGGCTGCCCAATCCCTGGAAGTGTTCAAGGCTCAGGCTGGATGAGGCTTTGAGCAACCTGGTCGAGTGGAGGGTGTCCCTGCCCATGGCAGGGGATGGTCCCTTCCAACCCAAACCATTCTGTGATTTTTTTAGTATGTTAAAACAGATCAGTGCTGATAATTTTTTCTCAAGTCAAGGTAATGGACTAGAAAGCAAATACGGTACATTGTATCGTGATTGATGGTTGAAAAATACATGAAGAGGTAATTCCCACCTGTCAAAATGTCTGACAGTCTTGGATGTTTCCCAACCCAGTTGAAGTCAGACTGTGCTCTGTATCTGTTGTTAGTGTCTGGAGTGGTTTGGCTTTGGTCTTTCAAGAACAGTAAAAGCGGTGAAGACAGATAACTTTAGTTCTGTGCTACCACAGTCCTATTAAAATTTCATGAATTTTGAGTATCTAGGAGTCTGAGGAATGGCAATGCAGGTGTTCTGAGGCATTAACTTAGCCTGGAGAACACCCTGCTGCCAGAAACACGTTTTTCCTTAGAAGAAAATGGTGTGCACTGCAAAGGTAAAGTAAGGTTCTTTCTCTGTAGGTTGAGCAGGGAAATGTGTTTTGCCTCTTCTATTACAAGGACTATGAAGACTGTATTAGAACGGCTTTCACTTGGCATATGAACCATATTTCAGAGCAGTAGAAGGAAATAGACTTAACTGAGAAGGGTTTATCTTATGCTCAATACAGCTTGAGTTTCTAGCCACTGAAACAGACAGAAGAAATTTCTGAATCTAATGCTTCCCATCTGAGGATTGGAGTTGAGGTGCCATCCGATTTTTTACATCTTCTATACAAAGGGGATGCATTTCCCAAATGTAATTTGGGAATGAAAAAAGTACTGAAATTACCATGCTCTCAGGGTCGTACTATTGCTTTCCAGAAGAGTGTTTCGGACTGCCCTGCATTATATCTAAAGGTTAATTGGAATATTAGGAAACTGCGTGGGAATTTAGCTATGAGTATTAATATTGCAAAGTAAATGTTACTTATCAAAAGCTTGATTATGAGGACTTTCTAGATGAGATAATTTTGAAACCTTGAGCAGAAATCAGACTGGAAAATGATCTTCCTTTTAAAATATGTTTTACTTTACATCACAAATGCGATGTAAATTTTGAATCAGTAAATATTTAAATAGGAAAACCCCCAAATCGTTAAAACTTTTTTAATAACTGACAACTCAGAGAGGTGGTTAACGGACCATCCTTTTCATCAAAATGTGATCCATGCCACTAGGCCTATTTGCCATCACGCCATATCTCATATTTACAACGGCCGCTTCCTGCTGAGTTAGGTGGCAGGCGGTGTCTGTCAATACAGCATGGCCTGCCCACACACGGCCTGCCTCTAGTAGGGGTAACTGCAATCGTCTATCACTGTTCACTCAGATTTGCACTTTTAAACCTATATTTCATTCTTTATGTCACAAGATGGGTTTAACCTGACTTTATTTCTTCTGGATGGTAGGGCCTGCAACTAATTTAGGCTCGAAAAAGCCCGCTAGCATAATTCTTTCAGATGCTGGGACAATTTGCAAAGTGGGGATGATGCATTCCTGTTCTGCCTTGTAATACTTGGGTGCAGTTTAGTCCTTCAATAAGGCACCTGCATTTATATACTACAAGATAAGCTCTAGGCTCTCGTTATGGTTGATGGAGATCTCGTTAATGCTGTCTGTGGAATGGGGAGAAATTCAGCTGAATGTCCACTTTGGTAAGCTGAGCTATTTTCTTGGCTCCATTATCTCTGTTGATGAGGTATCTCAGCTGGGATTGCTTCATTTATCTGAACAGGATCCAGTGCCATTTTATATGTCCAGTGGTATCAGAGACAACAGCAGATGTGACAGGCACAGGTATGACATGGCCTGTGGGAGACCTATACCCTTCCAGAGTGACAGCTGGAGGCTACACAGGGTTTCTGGCATTCTCTGATAGTAGTGAATCGCTGTATTTAGGTAACTGAATTAAATCCTTACATTTTCAGTAGATGTAAAAATTTAGGTATCTCTGTCTGAAGCCAAATTCTACTCAGATTTCAGACATCCATGAAAAGCTTGCAAGTAAGACATGGAAACCTCCAGGAGATATGCATTCTGCAGCATTGGCAGCTTCAGGACAGGTGAGGAGTCCTTCGGAGTCTCAGATTGTGCTAGGGCTTGAGTTTAATCAACTGAAGGAACAGCAGAGTATGTACTGTCGTATAACTTTCTCAGTTGTAATAAAAATAAAACATGATAGTAATATAAAAAGAATCAGAGAAATCGTTTAAATATTACATGGGCATTCTGAACAAGAGTGAAGTGTTGATACTATTTTGTATTCCAGAATTATATCATTCTGCCCTCAAATAAAATGTTTATACAGTGCAATTTACTTTTAAATTCTTTTTTACGTCTGAGACTGTATTCATAGTGGTTACCATGATTTTAAATCTTTGTTTTATGTAAAATCTACTTAAAATCTACTTTCTGTAGAGTCAAATCAATACTGAGTGTTTTGAAAATAATATTTAATTTGAATATTGAATAATATATGAAACTTCCTTAAAATTATCCTGTATACTTCCTAATAATATATGTGAGTATAACGAAGTGTGGGTTGTTCTTTTTTTAACAAATACCATATGCAACTTGAGTTCCTGTTTGATACTGACATGCTTGACAACCTGTGTGTATTAAGGTAGAAACTAGCAGGAAAGGAAATGGTGGAAAAAAGAAAATTCCCAGGATAAATAGCTTCAGATGAATTAAGAATGCAGTGTCTGCAATATCATTTTGAAAGTAATTACTCATTTGGCTCTATCCAGGCTGGCATGTTTTGCAGCCTAGGAAATAAGAGGGCCCCTAACCTTGAGGTGATATTGTAGGTAAATGGAAGAGCTGGTGTATCAAAACATTCAGAGGAACTGGCTTGTCTAAACAGAGTGCATTGGCAGGACAGGGTAGCCTTCCCTGAGGCAGTCGTCAGCTGCCTTATACTGTTTGTAGGAAGCTTAATAAGAAAGGAATCATGCATTCAAGTGTTTTGTTGCCCTCTTTTTTTCAGTCTTTGCTTTCTGGATGTTGAGTCTTTGCATAAAGTATCAATGTTTCCTTTTTTGTTGTTGAAGATTCTATAGATAAGTTCTAATGAAAGATGTATTTGTAAAATTGTTAGCTAGTAATTTTATTAAATAGTCAAATTATAAAATTAGTTTCAGAAAAAGCGGATTTATGGCATTATGAAGTAATTAAGTGCAGAATAGCCTCAAATCTTTTACCATTCAAGTGCAAGAACAAAATGATGTAACTGGCTGCTTTTGTAGTCTGTGTTGGAAGATTTGTTTTTTAAAATGGTGCATAGAATTAAGCAGATGCATGCATATATTCAAGTTGTGCATAATAATATCTGTCTGTTTTATTAAGTTTCATTGTTGGAGTCTCTGAAAGTTTTGAAATTGGCCATCAGGGAGTGATGGGACCATCTGTAGTGCTAGACTGCAGCTTTATAATTATGATCTACATTGCAGTCTTTTGAAAAAAGGAGCTTCAGTGCTGAAACAAATGCATCAACTGAGCATTGTATCTGTATGGTACCAACAGCTTTGTCAAACTTACTAATAAAAAGTCATTACTCAGTTCTGACCAGTAACTTATCTGTAACTCTGGTTCATAATGATGCTCAATTCTTCAGCACAGAAGAGACTGTTAGTATTGTAGGAAAATTCAGAATGCTTACTGTATAAGTGTGTTTAAAAATGGTTGATTTGTGCCAAATTAACGTGATTTCTCTGACCTTAAATCTCAAAAGTACATGGAGAACTTTGGACCCCAGTGTGGCAAGAACCTCGTACTTCACCAGCAGTATTTAGATAAACACTTGAAATACTAAATACAACAATACATTGTGTTTAAACACATTCAAATATGCAGCAGTCTTTAAAGAGATCAAAACTGTCATGCTTATTACTTGTTACCATTACAAATATGGCCAAAAATTGGATGAAAGCTGCCCTTCCTTTTTAAGGCATTTCTGCTAGTTCAAATGATAAGGGAAGAAAAATATTCTTTAACATTCTCTTATTCAGCTAGTTCCTGGCCTGTGTTTCAAAGGTACGTATTCACCTTCAAAATAACCTTAGACATGTGTTCACCTCCCCCTCCCACCCATCAGAGCCATTGTGACTATGGGGAAAAAAAATCTTGCTGTAGTTGTGATGGCTCTCATACAGGAAATCCCCCCCCTAGGATTGTGCCCAGTAAGCTTACTGAAATTTATCACAGAATGTAACGTGACATAGTGTGTAGTTTAACTCTTACACTTTTATTTTAGTCATGCTTTTCTATTGGTCAGTCTGGGTAAAACGACAGCTTCATGGAACAGTTGAATTTAAGGGGAGCATCACTGTGTGTCGTGGTGTGTATGTGTGCTTGTTGGAGACCAAGGAGGGGAGATTGGTAGTGGGAAATTATGAGGCCAGGATTGGAATGACAGAGGAAGAGGTGAAAGAGAATAGTTTTTGATCACCCAGAGCTTGGAGAGGAGGCTGGAAGGAAGCAGTACACAGAACACCGAGCAGGAGGAATGCCTCTGCCTGGGAACCTGTGAAACTGCCAGTCTCGCACAGGGTGTTCATAACCAGTTTTTGTAAGTGATGACTCTTTTCTGTTCCTCTGCAAGATTGACTCAGATGTTCTGGTATCCAAACGCATCATCAGTGCTGGCTGCAAACGGTTTGAGTTTTTTTCATGATGCTCATTGGGTTACCACTGAAATTTAGAAAGCAGATTTCTTAAGATGGTCATTGTAAAGTAAGAACACCAGCTGTATGTATACAAAGCAGTTAAGATCTTAATCTCACCTGAATAATTGGGAAGATGAGGACATAAACATTTGAAGATACCTCTTGATAGCATCCTTGAGGTTTGCGAAGGGTGACACGAAAAAAGACAAGTATCAATTTTTTTTGGAGAATAACAATTATTGTAGTGAATCTAGTATTCTGATATTCTGGACAGGTATTTACTTTATGCCATTGATTTAATACAAGGAAGTATTAAGCTTTTCAATAAAATTAAAAGTGGCCATGGATAAGCCTTATCAAAATTCATAGTTGGATCTAATTATTTTTTTAATTAAAAATGGGAATGGAGATTAAATTCAGATCTGAAATTCTGCAGGCAAAACAGTTATGGAGTATAAATTATATTTCATTGCTGTTTGGACAACAAAGAGGCCTAGCCTCTTCATGAGATTGTGCTTCACTAGATTTTGAGCTCTTTTTTGATCCTCACTTTCATATACTCTGAATCCACAGAAATACTAGAAAGGAGGGATATGTGAAAAACAGCCATACTTCATCTGCCATTCTGTTATGGGGCACTAAGAGTCATCAGCTTTGCAAAATGAATGTTTTAATTGAGATCAAATTATGGAAATCTGTTTTTGTCTTTGTGTTTGATGTCAAAAAACAGGCCAGAAAACCTTTGGGGCAGGCTTTTATCCCAAAATACAGGGGGTTCTTCTTAACCCTTGACTAAACTGTTCATTGCTGCTATTTTGGCAAACTTGCCTCATGGCATCAAGGGGCCATAGTAATGAACATGGGACAGTCTTTGCACAAGTGTATGTCATTATTAAAAGTTGTTAACATGAAAGAGAATACAAATGGAATATATAGCAGAAAATAAAATGCCGTTGTAACTGGCAAATGTTTAACAGTGGTCATGATAGAAGTGAAAATAGCTTTATAATCATATTTTAATTAACTTCTTGGGGAAGAAGAAATTTATTTGTATTTAATTCATAAGGGATAGCATTCATGAGTCTAAATTATTGAGCCAGTCGCTGACTCTTCAGGTAATGGTTCTCAGCATCTGCTTCTATTAACTCATGTTTTCTAAAAGGTGTATTGTACATACTGCTGAGACCTATTGCTTCTTGTTGACGCATTTAACAAGTGTATCAATAGATGTAATTCAGTATTTCTAAACGCCTCTAAATGTACCATAAGTTTTCTTTAGACTTCTCAATACCACTGATACGCTGAAGTAGTGCTCAGATTTAACTGTAGTATGTTGCACAAGACCGCTTTATATTTAAATCTCTTAAATCCTATTAGTGCCAAGAGGAAATGCCTCAGAGCCAATTTGGGTTTTAGTGCAAACAAAATGCAGGCATCCTACTTGGAACAAATTACCCTGTGAATGTTTGTCATTGTAAAGATCGATTACAAGAAAGAAGTAATTTTTCAGAGTTTTATGGGAAAGAATGTGAAAGAACTGAGCTACCCGTAAGATGGGAGCAATTGCATATCTGTCTTCTACTTTGTAAGAGTTACTGCTTTGGGAGAAATATTAGTGCCTTGGTCATGGACCCTTAAGAATTAATAGTTGAATTAAGAGATTATAATAATAATTGTAAGGGTTTTTTTCCAGTGGAAAGAAGGTTGTTCCCTAAATACTAAACTGGAAACATCTTGATGTTACTCACTTTGCTCTCTTGTGACGTGCATATAGAAACAGTACTTTTTTACCAACACAATTAACTTTATGCTATGAATACTGGACCTTAAACCAGTCGCTGTATCTAGAAGTAGCATAACATGAAAGGCACCATGTAACGTAGACAAACATTGAGTTTGTCCCTCTGACACATCCTCTTCCCAATTCACTTGAACTTGCACATTGAAAGAAGTTGTGTTCTCGGACAAGTAATGCTGTTAACATGTTGTGAGGCTGTTACATTTTAGTGGGACTGTGGCATCTGAAGGTAGGATTGGGCAGTGGTCTTGTCTTCAACAAGGAGAGAGAGAATAGAACAAGAAGGGTAAGCTGAAGTTTCAAGCCTTTTTCTTCATTTCAGATTGGGGGAGGGGAGGAAGGGAAAGAGACACATTTAAGTCCATTGCACCAAGGGAGGTTTAGATTGGATATCAGAAAAAATTTCTTCACTGATATCAGTTTTAATGATATCAGTCACCATCATCAACCTGTCTGCGCTGTGCATCTCATTAAATATGTATGTACCAATTACCATTAATTCAGAAACCTTAGAGCGTTTCCTTCACTCAAACTCAGTGATTCTATTAGCTTTCCAGACTCTTTAATACTCCTGTTGATGGTTTTTAAAAGGTAATTCTTCATTATGGAATGCAATTTTTAAAAAATTACATTAATTTACTTGAACATTTTTATTAGCCTGATGAGTTGAACAGGTTGATATATAGGGCTTAGTCTGCTGAGGCTGTGTACATGCTGAAGTTCATGAATTGGAATAGTGAGGAGTCAGTTGTGAAAAAGAATCTAAAAGGTGCTCTTTGTCCCTAAATTGTGACAACTCAGTTGTAAAACTTTACCTAGTAAAAGGTGCCTGACAGGCTACAGGTGATCTGTGATCACAGGGGATCTTGGGCAACTGGTCATTTCTGTGAATGGAAGGATACCAAATGTGAACTTTAGATTAAGCAATCTGTTAATTTCTTTCTTGATTACGTGATGTAGAAACTAGTTGTCCCACTTCATCAGTGTGAAGAGGTGAGCTCTCCACTTTCTCTTCTCCAAGAGATTTAATATTTTAATACAGAAAACAGATTTTGTTGATGTAGTAACCTAGTTTCATTCAATCAACCTGTTGTTCAGCCAGCTGTAATTTTGGGGAATGACTTATTGCTGAAAAAAGCCACAAATATTTGCTTTCCTCCTGGCTAAGGAGACATGAATCGCTCAGGGAGAGTTTAATATGAAATATTTTTTTGATTTTCATTAAACCTGCAATCCATGAGGAGCAATCTAGTTTCACATATTTTAGTAGACATATCAATTAGTGATAAATGATTGTCAAGAGACTACACTTAAAGTTGGGGGTTGAAAAGTCAACCTGTATTAAAACTGTAGCATTGACTTTATTTTATTGTGACTGCTGTTTTCGGTCTTTTCTCAATGTCAGTGCACAGTATGGAAAGGAAGTGTAAATTGTCACATTGCAGAAAGATTCTATGGTAAACTTTCTCATTGGGTTGACGTTAGTGTTTATGTGGACTCAAATTCTAAGACAATAAATGAAATTAATCACCTATCATGAATGCAGTGGTGCTCTAAGACAACAGTTTATGCCTGCCTCTCATTTAGGGGAGAGGTATTTAAAACAAGTGCTTACTGGGTCTGTGTTGTTTTTTGGGTTATTTCAGATTGACTATTGCCAGAGGAAGTTTAAATTAGAGCTACATTTATTAAAACTTAAAAATTACCTGTATATAGTATATTGTTACAATAATACAGTAGTTCTAGTAATAGTATAGTACCAGTAATATTGTAGACCTCTTCTTTACAAGAAAAGATCCACAGTTGATTTTTATTTGGACATTCGATGACATGAGCTTCAGGTACCTGGATCTCTAATATATAGGAAATCTAATTTAGTAATTGTAGATATAGGGAGAATAGCTCTTTATGATGGCATGATTGCATAACTGTACCCAAGAAAGCTCTCTAGTCCTTATTCTCTTTACTGATCTTTGTTTTGCCGTATACATTTATTATAGTGGTGTGGGGTTTTTTTAGAAAAAAAAGCTTTTGAGGAAAAAAAAACCCACCTGATTTTCAGGAGTTTTAGAAAGGGTTTACCATTTTGCCTCTTCCCCCAAATGCATTTCATACCATACTGTTTGTGTAATCACCGTAAGCAATCCCTATGCAGTTGACCAGACTACAAAGAATAGTGCTCCTCTTCTTTCATTTAGAGGGAAATTACATAATGCTGTGCAGTGACTTCAGCAGAGGACGTTAAGAATGCTTTCTGCTGTTCTGAAGTAGCCTCCTCTGAGAATTAGAAGATGTGTATTTGTATTCCTTCTGACCAGAGAGGAAGTTCATCAATGAATGAGACTGACTGCCTAAAAACCTTCAATTTCCTGAGTGGCAATATAGTTCACCTCCTTTCCTAGCACTGCCAGTGTGCAGCACGGGGCGCTTCCCTGCTAAGTCTGAAAGCTTTCTGCCATAAGCGCTCAGAAAAAGTACATTAAAGATACTTACCACTGCTGTCATACCCCAGAATTGTAGCCCGTGGGGGTGCATGTACTTAACATTAGTTCCTTGGATGCTCAATAGGGAACAGTGGGCATTGGAATTCAGTGGATCAGATTCTATCTTGCTTTGGGCAGTGTATGAATAGAAAAAGAGGGTTGCCTCGCTTGTGTGGATTACCCATCTTTGCAGATATTCCATTGCACGGGCTGCTTTCCGCTGACTAGTGAGGAGACTTAGATGCCTATTCTAGAACATTCACTTCCAGACCTACTTACCCAGAGCTTAGACAAAGCAAGGCAACATACCTTTAAAGAAGTGGATCCTACTCTATGATTCCCACATCTTACACAAGTGCTGCAGTTACTGAGATGCTGAAATAGAAGAACAGTAATTGCTTTTACTGCACACGCACTCTTTTGCCTTCAGCAACTACGAAGATTTAATCCACACCCATATTTTAGTCTCAATTTGGAAATGCGTAGATCTTTGACTTTTACTTATTATGTAATTAATGAGTGCTTTAATGCCTTCAGAGTGTAAAGGCTACTAGTTCCTCCAGGGTGGATAGCTTAAGAAATGTTGACTTCTGGGCATTGCTTTGAGGTAGTTTTGCATTCATAGTAGTGCAATAATTAGTAAAGCTGCTAATGCTTGCAGAGCCAAGGGCAGAGCACAGTTCTTGGTTTGGTAATAGCATTATCAGAGCCCGAAACACTTAACCAGCCTACCTCACAATTTTACCTAACACAGACAAAGAGTGCTGCATAGTTATTGCTGCACTTCTTCATCTGATTAAGTACAAAATAATAATAATAATCACAGAAAATCTAGGAAAATAAATAAATACTGGTTTTAGATTTTTGTGAGACAAATTGACTTCTAAACCTTTCATAACTGTATTGCTATTAGTCATTTATGCTTTAAATCAATTTGCCTTTATTACATTTCCATGACAACTGTAATTTATATTTATTACTTGTGCACAGTGAGAAATACTTCTGTTTCTTGATTGCCTTTCTTCCTCTGCTACTCACTCTGTCCCTCAGGAAGGAATAGTACTAGATTCACTATATTTTAATAATTTTTCTTTGGAAAGTATTTCTGTGTGGTATAAATAGACGTTTATGATTTTTAAAGAAATGTTAAGGAGCTTCCAGGATACTTATGTTGTGACAAGGTAAGCACTGGAGGTAATAAAGTGAGAGGACTGCCTGTGGGCAGAACACCTGGAGGAGAAACCATGGTAGTAGGGGCAGCTGGAGCTCAGGATCGGGAGATGTGAGGGTGGGGAGTAACCTGACAGTGTTTCTTGAGGAAGTTTGCGAGCTGCTATTACTTCAGCCTGTTAAGCTGTTAAAGTTACTTTGCCACTCTAAATGAGCACCCAAAGATACTATTTTATCATTCAGTTTGTTTTTACTGAATTCTTGGAAGTTCCAAATTTCTACCAAGTTGTGTGTTCTTGCCTATGGAACAGTTGCTTCTGTCTTCGTACCCATTAATGTGTCAAGTTGATTATTTCTCAAGTGCATATTTTATGAATGTGTTGATTTATCATTCATCAATGAAACCAGTGTTAACAGTCCAGTGATGGTATATGCATTATATTACAGCAAACCCCATGCAAGTTTTGGCTAAATAAAAATGTCTCGGCAGCATAAAATACTAAAGCTATGTTGAATTACAGAAAAATAAGGCTCTTTGGAAAGTTGCATCCTCTATATTTCAATGCCCTGAATCGAATCAACTGTGTTATAAAATTCCTCTGTCTAGATAGATCTTGAGAATGCCCGGTGATGGAATTGCACAACTGGTTTCCCTGGATACTCTATGCCACTGCTCTTTTGGAGAAATATTTATTCCCCAGCCTTTTGCAGGTAACTTTTTCTGCTGGTTTTTGTTGGAATAAAGCTTGTCCAGGTCCCTCTGGATGGCATCTGTGTTCCCAGCTACATCTCTACAAGAACCTGGGAGGGGATACTGCCCAGGCAGCTGACCCAAACTGGCCAAAGGGATGTTTGGTGAGGCACTGGAACAGGTTGCCCAGAGAAGCTGTGGATGCCCCATCCCTGGCTGTCTTCAAGGCCAGGCTGGATGAGGCTTTGAGCAACCTGGTCTAGTGGAGGGTGTCCCTGGCCATGGCAGGGGAGTTGGAACTAGGTGACCTTTAAGGTCCCTTCCAACCTAAACCGTTCTCCGACTCTAAGATTCATTCCATAAAATGTCATGCTTAGTATGTAGGTTGGGGGTTTGGGCTTTCGGGTCTGTCAGGCTGTTGCTCATGCTCGGGCTTTCACTGTTTGGGAACCGTCTGGGTATTTTTCAGCAGGTGGTGAGCAGTTGTGTCATTTGTGTTTTTTCCTTATTTTCATTCCATATTCTTATTAATAGTATCATTTCTATTACATATTAGTAGCAATATTGGTATTTGTACTATTTGTATTGTTAGCATTATTAATATCACTGTTTTATTTATTTTCAGTAATTAAACTGTTCTTATCTGTGAGTTTTCTTACTTTTTTCTCTGATTCTCTTCCCCATCCCACTGGGGGAGCATGGAGGTGAGTGAGTGGCTGTGTGGTGCTTAGATGCTGGCTGGGATTAAACCATGACTTTCCTGTAGTTTAAACAACTCTCACCTCTTCATTCAGTTATTCCTTCTTAGCCCTGCACCTCCATCTCCTTACCTTCATCCCACTCAGTGCAGCTTGGAGAGCAGTTCAGTAAATTAACTTGGCAAACCCTGGGTGTGCTGGGTGCATACTGGTCAGCTTAGTAGTCAGTTTTTCCAGCTTTATATGGGATAATGGGTACGTACTCTGTTTATGTATCATAGTCTCTGACTGTGAACTCATTAAAAAGATGGTCGGGCACGTGCATTTTCATTTGAATATCTGCTGATGAAAATGTTCTACTGCAAACATCAGTCAAAAATTATGTGGATTAGGGACACTCTTGGGAGGATTTTATGTCCATAAAATAAATTGGTACTTTGTGATATATATGATCTTCTCCCATCAGTTTTAAGTAATTTTAAATGAATTTCCAATTAATTGCGGCATGATGAAATTCCAGTGTGGTATATATAAAAATGAACTTGACAGCATCCTTGAAAATTCAGTCCAACACTGTTCCCTATCAGCAGTGATAGCTCAAATGCATTTTGGCTGATGAGAATCTCACCAGGATCTGGTGCAGTGGAGATGTGGATGTACGCACCTGCACAAGTCTAACACAATGGGAAGAGGAAAGCATGTGCAGAACAAGAACAGCATAGGTGTTTGATTATCTAGATGATCCAAACAAAATGAGGCTATTTAGTTGTTATAAATTAGAAGACAGAAAATGGCCATCATTTTGTAAATGACTTTGTACCTGTCTCCCATGGGTCCCTTTTCCACACTTAGCCTTAGGCTCTAGCGTGCACGTTACTGTGGTCGTGGGGATAGACAGGGAAGCGACACTGCGAGCTCCTGTGCAGATGCTGGGGAACCCCGTGCTGCAGTGAGTCGTCACTGGTCTGGTAGGTACTCTGGCTCTGGTGTGCTGTGGTGCCAGCTGTGGTGCTAGTATGGGCATTCTGTGCCCATTCCGCCCTCTTGTGAAAGGGGGAATCAACACTTGAAGGGATTTTATCGGGGGTACGGAGTTGTGAAGATGGACTGTCCATGCAATAAACCCTGACCGTACTTCTGACCGTCATGTAGGAAACTCTTCTTGTGCATTGCTTAAAGCTGTTAATTTCTGTTTGTCACCTTAAATTTTGCCATGTTATTCCACCATTGTGACAGTAGCATGCTCTTTCAAGCATCTAAAATGCACCTATTTAGAATTTCTTTTTATTTCTTCCATGCAGTGTTCCATCATATGTTTTAACACTTGTCATCTCATTCTTCGTCTCCAGGAGGTAATGCAGAGATCCTCTCCTATTTACATAATTTCACATGAGTAATCAGAAGGAACAGACTGTGTGGGAGGATCCAAGAATTAGAATTTATTGTTGCTTTAATTAATGCTTTAACAATGTAATCAAAATGTAACAACCACTTATTTTTTCTCCAGTTGTAACAATGCTAACACAATCAAAATAATACCATTCAATTGAGGTTCATTAGCAATACAGTGAAATCAATAGCTGCAAATATTTTCTCCTCTCTTTTGATTTCTCACTTCTCATCATTCCTAGTCCTAGGTCAAGGGCAGGATGGTTTAATGGGTTTATTATTCTTCAGAATACAGTATCAGTGTTGGTGGATCTTTCCTCCTCGATACTGATTTTGCTCACAGTTATTTTTATCTATTTCAATCCCATATTGGGTTATGGATTATACTTTTTGCTTTTCTGTTAATTGGTACGGCTTGTAGTGTGATTACTCAGGTTTGTTAGTCTTTTCCCTATTTGGTGTTATTTTTTGGGTGAAGGAGAACCACAGAAGTGGAAAACTGAGGAAAAATTAAGCTTAAATAGAAGTTAGGTTATGACCAGCACAGCTTGTACAAGCTCAAAAGCATGGAATAGATGCCTGACCTTTGGGCAATTGTGCTGTTTTAGCTAGGAGAAGCTAGACGAGAGGTGCCTGGTCTTATAGCAAGTTGCAGCAAAAGTTTCTCAAATAATACTTGCAGATGCAGCTGAAAGCAAGTTTAAGTTCAGGCCCAGACAAGGCAGTTAAGACTTGTGGCCTGGCATGCCTGGCTAGTGTTATAAAATCGAAGGCTACCACTTGGCAGTACCAAATTGCCTGATCCACAGGGCTACACTGCTGCTGGACTGTGGTGTTAAAGTGGGTCTGTTCAGAAGTTTAATGTTGGAGTGTACAAATTTGTCATCATCTTACCTTACTAGTGGTATTTCAGAAATACATTAATCTTTTTTTCTGTAGTTAAAATTAATAGAGCAAACTGTAAAATATGTACTTCTTTTCTGGATCTATAATTCTACAAATTGTCTATTGTAATTTATTTTAAGAATTATATACATGTTTGTGCTGGTTTTAGCCAGGACAGAGTTAATTTTCTTCACAGTAACTGGTATGAGGTTGTTCTTGGATTTGCCCTGAGAAGAGAAAGGCGGAGGTGAGCGAGTGGCTCTGTGGTACTTAATTGCTAACCAAGGTTAAACCACGACAATGTTGTTTCATGAATTGTTAGCATATTTTATATTGTTGCATTCCATTTTTATGATTGCACAGAATGTAAATGAGCTTGGGGAAGCAGAGCAACTTCACCAGAACCGATAAAGCATCACTTCAAAGCCTTCCATCATATTCGTACATGCTTGTGACTTTCACAGGCCACCACTCCCTTTTCCTCCCCATGTGTCTTTAGTGTCAGGAAAGGCAAAGAGTGTAAAACAAAAAGGGGAGCGTGTGTGAATCAGAAGAGAGTGGGGACAGCTTGTGTAGGAATGGGGAAGGAGCCAAAAGCCTGTGTCGACTGGAGCTGGAAGATGAGCACAGGATAGAAATGGCCAGGGGACCTGTTCCAGGGTGCTGACCCGTTGGCCGTATTCCTCTCTCAGGGCTTTCACCAGCCAGCTCTGTTTATGCCATTCAGTCACTGTACCGCTGTCCTCCCTCACGTCTTTCTGCTGCCTCCTCTGCCTCCCGGCTGTTGTAGCAAGCGGACTGTAATTGTGCCCTGCGGAGCCGTGATAAGCGTGTAATGAGTAATGTGAAAACAAATGTCTTCAAAAAACGGCCTCCATTTGAGGTGGCAGGTGCTTTACTCATTAATTGTGTCAGTGTCTCATCGTGTTGGTAAAAGACGGAGAACCTCAGTAGTGCATTTCCGTAATTCGGATTGAAGGGATTACATCTAAGACTGGCTTTAAAAATATTCCTCTAAGCTGGTTTGATTGCTGATGTTTGTTAATAGTGACCATATGGCTGTCATCTCTATTATCCTGAATTTTCTGAAAAGTCTGAGGCTTTTCCTATTTCCCATCACTGTGTTTTGATATCTTTTTATCTTTATTGTGGCACCTGTCTGCATTTAATTCACTTTCTTCAAATATTTTTTTCTCCTTGTTAATAAATGTCCCACTAGTTATTCATCTCATTTTGCTTTGACATTTACTTTAATACCCTGTATTTTTTCGCATGAGTGTTTCTGCAGAACTCTTGCTATTAGTGAAAAGTCCTCAAACAAATAAAGGTGATTTTGGTTGTATATTTAAGTGGTACGTGTAAAGATTTGCTGATAAATCCTGAAGAACTGATATAATTATCAGTAAGATGACACGTTTCTATATTGCTGTGACTAATATAATAGTCTATACACTTAAATGATCAGATCCATGTTTTTTCCATGTAATAATAGACATATTCAAGCTTTAGTAACCTAATATTGTGTTTCAACATTAGGATGCACTGGACAGTCAAAAGATCTCAAAATATATTCATGTATTCAATAATGCATGTATACATTATGAAAAATAGCATCTTGATGTTTAGAAATATTTATCACACTATAAAGAATTCATCAGCAGGCAATCAAGGCAGATTAGGAGCAGAGGAGTACATAAAAATAGCAATGCAATTTATTTTAGCCATATCACAATAAACATAAGTAAATGCCTTTTCAGTAAAGCGTAGACCTACTGTCATTGGGAAAGAGAAAACATACAGTAGTTAAATTATGTTCATTGGACTTGCTGTGCCTGATCATGAGGTTAGAAAATAAATTTGTGACCAGAGGTATGTAGATGGATGGACAGGTGCTTTATTAATGTCTGTTGTTATTCTGCTGATGATGCCACAAGATGCCTGCTAGATAGAGTGAGCTTTAACCTGCTTACTCAACACTTCTTTTGCTTATACTTTGATGGTCAATGCTTTGTGTTGTGGATTATATTTTAGTTTGAAGAATCACATGATTTTATGAAATAGTGTATTAAAACACAGCTTTTTTTCCACAATATAGTTTAGACTCCTAGTAAGACAGGTGGGTAGGATTATATGGTACTGATGTTATGCGTACCCCATTTGAAATGAATTTACTTATCTTCATGTGTCTACTGGTATCGTAGCACTGTGAGACACCACGTGAGCACAGTCTCTGCCAGAAACTACTGCTAGAACTCACTCTTACAGCTCACTGTTACCCTCATGTTGGCATACGGAGGCTGAGATGGTGCAGTCTTTAGTCACTTGACTCTTTGAGGATTTGGGTATTTTGATGTTTATGTACACCTGTGTTATGATGTGAGGTGTAAGTTGACATAGTTCTAGTAAAAGCATGATAAATACACTACATGAAGATGGAGTTTCTGGTATTTATGAAATGGTCTGTGACTGTGGAAATTAACTGGTATTTGAAATTCTACATCTCTTTTCTTGAAATATCTATCAGCTTTTTCATGAAGCCAAATTAGAAATACCACGGGCAATGAACATCTCCTTTGACAAATACATTTCTAAATACTGTGATTTTTTTGTAAAAAGTAGAAGTATAGATTAAAATAGCCTACTTTATAACAGAAGACTATAAAGACAGTGATGAGGTAACAGATCTGTTATTCAGAGCCCCATGTGAAATAGCAAATCTTGCCATTCTTCACTTCTGTTTCGCACAATGTCTTCACATTCTGTATTGGTTGGCATTCCACCCTTCTTTGCTACCTTCAGTGACACTGAGATGGTGGATTACCTGTATGGTGTCAATTTAATCGCAGGCTGTACAGGAAGCATCATTTGAAATATTTGGGAGAATCCTGATTTTGCTCAGGGACTTGTGGCAGTATATATTGTAGTATACAGATGGCTGCTGAAGAACAGCCTTCAACAGGTACGTCATGCTTTTCATGGAAAATAAGGTAGCACTAAGAGTGCAAATACCTCCTATCTCTTTAGAGTATGTGGTATTCAGTGGAGTCGAAAATCAGATGTCATCATCCTTATAAGGATTTAAACAATTTTAGTGGAGCCATTCAGGTGAAACGAGCATGTTTTGAGGGGCAGTAATGGAGAGTAACCAGAATCTAATGTGTGTGAACTACAGACTGACAGTGAAACTTTGCACAGTGAGAATCCAGTGCACTGCTCGGCAGTGCTGCTCTTACAGTATGAGTAATAGGAGTGAAACAAGGATATAATAATCTCTGTAGGAATAGGACTAATTGTTTGGAGATTCAGAAGAAGTACTGTTTTCAAGACTACTCTTAAGACAACCTTGGATCTCTGGGTTTTTATTATGTGCCATTTATTAATGCACTGCCATTGCAGCAAATGAAAAAAAATTAAAATAATATTTAAATTAGAAAAATAACCAAAATACAGAAAATATTTCTGTGTATGTGGAGAGCCAGTTTTTGCCATAATCATTTTGGCTTCTTTGTGAAGTGACTACCATTTTGCTCAGGTTATTTTATGCCTCCTGTCATTGCAGAATCTTCCGCCGCTGACTAAGGGACTAACATCTGCTGTGAGGTCTCTTTCTTCTTTCTGCATTAACCATGACTTAATTCTGGACTATGACAAACACAACACAGTGCAGAATTATTCATAACATTTGATATATTGGACAGCTATAATGTTTGCATTACTGTTTTTGTAATTATTTAAGCATCTCGCCTAGCTAATAGCAAGATTGAACTATTAAAACGTTTACTAATGCTTCCTTCAACTTGCTTCTTTACAATTATGATTCTAACACAATTACTATAAATAAATATAACTCTAAACTAAAAAATGGTCATCTATTACCCTATTAGTTTATTTTCCAGTTGAATCTTGAATTCAAAATTAATTTAACTTCAATGCCTAGTGGTCATATTTCCTGTCTGTTCAATATGAATTCATACACGATGAGCAGCTGAATTTACTTACATTACTCACCAATCCTTATGCAAAATTACTGGTGTTATTTAAGGCCACCCTAGGACAAAGATTTGATGATCTAGTAAAGGTATTTCAGAAGATTGAATGATTTGTTGAAGATTGCTTAATTTTATTTATTAAACCAAAATTCCATTGTGCTTGATGACCTTTTGCATATAATTAAATAATTTTAAACTTTCACAGCAGAAAGGCTGTCCCAGTATCATAAGGAATGATGTAATTCACTTCAGAATTTCACTGATACTGTTCCCACAGTAGCTTAAGTAAGTTCCATAAAATAGATTGAAAACTATAATCATCATTGAGACTGTAGAGTTGTACCTACACTACTAGCTTTTCAGACAGAACAATGGGGATAGGAAAAAAAAAAGAAAAAAAGAGGAAAAGAACGATTTTGTCTTCACTTCTCCTTGCCTTTATTAAGTGTATGGGAAATATTAATCTAGCAGGAAAATGAGTAAAGCATTACAAAATGTGCCTGAACTATAAATAAAACCAGTGACTTTATTAATAGAATATGGTTATTAACTTTTTCATACCAAAGTTTAATTTTTTAACCATATGTATTTATGGCAATTCATATAAAGGAGAAACTTTCTAAAATAAGGAGTAGCTTTTGCTGGCAGAGCATAACACAATGCAAGATGAATATTTAAGGGTACATGAGTGTCATCTCAGGTTCTGCCTAGGGAATATCACATTGTCTTTAGTGCCACGTACGTACAAGACAATTCAGAGTTTTACCCAAACCCATGGGTGTCAGGAGATTGTGTGTTCGCTTCCCTCTTTCCTGCCATAGACACACACGTGAGCAATGTAGGATCAGTATTTCCTATCTATCTACCCAGCTAATTTTCTCACATAGACTGGTTTCCTCTCTTGTTGCTTCCACATCCTTCTCTCTAGATGATAGCTTAAATCTGCCTTATTTATATCCCTTCAAAACACTTCTGAAATCTGTTTCTTGGTGGGTATCATCCTTTCTCCAGAGTTTTACCCATGATTTTTCTCTTCTCTTTATTTACACTAAACAGGATATATTTTTCTTTCTTCAGATCTCCTTATATCATATTCTTGGTTCTACCACCCACCCAGCTGTTCATAATTTGTTACTGAGATGTCATGTCCCAGCTTCTCACAGATCCTCAAGTAAATATCTTTGTGCTTCTCGTGCGGCAGTCCTCCATGTACACACCTGTAAACACCACCTTGATCCCTACACCTTCAACTATGACAAAATTCTTACAGCAACAGCATTACTGAGAAGCGGTGGGTGAATTGCTATACTTTCTCTGTAGGTACTGTCCTTTTATTCCAAATTGGGGAGCTTCCCATTTACCTTTTTTACATAGATCAATGTGTAGTTCTGGACAAATTTTCAGAAAGAACAGTTCATGTGAGTAGTGACTGTGTGTATCCACTCTGCTATTAATTGGTTCATCAGTTTCATATCAGAAGCCAGTTCTTAAAATTTAAACAAACACTCTTATCTTTCCTGATATTAATAATGAATGTTTCATAGGAAAAAAAATATATAAACTGTCATTGAAATAAATGTAGAGGCAGCTACCTTTTGCAAATATTGAAAAAATACTGCAATAGATGAGCAAATAAGTTGGTTTTATTATGCATGTAGTTGTATTACTTTTTAGTATTAGCTTGTCTTACTGTTTGACATTTCAATATCTAAATACTAACCGTGTTACATAATGGATGCTTTTTAAAGGATGTGCCCTGCAGTGTAGATTTTAATTCTTGATCCTACGTGTTTGATCAGGGTCCAGGTTCGTGCAAATGCCTAAGGGAAGTTATCATTTAAGAAAAACTTAAGATGACTCCTGACAGTCACGTCACTAATGATCTTTTTTATTTGTCTGGGTAACGTTTGCACTTTTCATGTAGCCCTTCATATGTGGGATGAAATTCCATTAAAAGTTACCATGCCATTACCTCATCCTTCTGCAAATGCTTTCTGAAGTGTCGCCTCCACTTCAGTGCCCGCAGAACGCTGCAGCATGACACTCTGTAGGCAGGTGTCAAGCTGAGATTTCCCCCGCCACGCAAAATAGGCTGCTTCTGCTGTAACTGCAAATTACTGGTCCTCCTCCAACATCTTTGTTTTTGTTTTCTTAATGTCTTATGTGATAACTTGATTAGAAATTACCAGGAATGGGTTCAGTCTGGGTGGTTTTTTTTCCTCAGTGTAATGGAGATCAGATTTGTGCTTGTACCCAAATTTTTAGTCTCAACAATATAATTATTGAAAGGCTTTATTTTAATATTATCCTATGAGCCTTACACTATACAGAATAGTTAAACTCTTTCAGAGGTTGTTTATACTTAGACAAAATATTTACAAAGTCCAGAATTCATGTAGTTGAATCGGGTTCTCATGCTATTAGATACATGAATTCTCTCAAAAATCTGGCTTTTAGAAGTCAATATACAGTCAGGTGAGTTTAAGGTTAGCATTAAGTCCCTTCCTGAGCTTTGAGGGTAGGGACTCTGCTCCTAAACGATGCCGTGGTTTTGAAAGTGTCACCCTTCCTGCTTAGCACCAACATAAAAACGATTCTGATTTGGGAAACATTTAGTGCGTTGTTCCCAGTGAAAGGAAACCAAATAATAGCTAGTTCTGACCATTCAGAGACTGTCACAGTGGAGACTTCAGCTCCAACGTGACAGGTGTACTTAGGATCTAGACATGGATTTATCCTTTGGTTTTCAGGAAATAATCAGATATTCACAAGGGTTTTATTATTCCATAAGTACAAGAATTAATTGTAAAAGATAAAAATGAAGGATTTAAATATAAACTGTGCTGCTGTTTGTGTATGAAAAAAAAATTGTTAATTTGTGTGGAAGATTTGTTACCTCAACAATTTCTCACTGTGATAACAATATAAACAAGATCAAGACTTGTCTTTTCCTTTCTTTAAACAACAGTATTGAAGAGTGTAGTATGTGTATGTTCATCGCTCAAACACCACTTGTTTGGTTGGGTTTTTGCCTAACAGGAAAAACAGACAAGCAAAACCAGGGGATGTTTTCAGTGAACATGAAATAATGTCATGCATTTTTCTTGTTTTGTTCCCAGTGGTTTCCTAGTGGTATATTTCTTGATCTGAGCATATTTGGTGGATTCTGAATCTCAAAAGAGCCCTTTCAGCCTAGAGGTGAGATTGTGTTGCCACAATGGTGGGAACCATATGCACGTTGAAAGTGGGGAGACTTAGATTAGATATCAGGAAGAAGTTATTCATGGAGAGGGTGGTGAGGCACTGGAACAGGTTGCCCGAGAAGCTGTGGATGCCCCATCCCTGGCTGTCTTCAAGGCCAGGCTGGATGAGACTTTGAGCAACCTGGTCTAGTGGAGGGTGTCCCTATCCCATGGCAGGGGGGTTGAAACTAGATGGTCTTTAAGGTCCCTTCCAACCCAAACCATTCTATGATTCTGTGATTCACAGGGCTGGATCTAGTGCTATACTTGTCTGTAGGGAACTTCATGATCCAGTCCTGGCCTTATTCATAAGCATTAAGGACAAGGCTTTAAAAGATATTTAGTCGTCTGACTCCTCTTAATTTCAGTGTGAATTAAGCACTTAAGTGTCTTTAAAATCCAGAGCTAAATTTAATTTTTCCTTAAACATGTCAGAATGCATCTGTTAGCACTAATGTGTTTTTATGTTTCTCTTTAATTTAAGGTTTTCACAGCACATCTTATGCTGATCCCTGTGGCATACAGTTGTTAAAGCTGCTGTCACAAAAGATTCTGCTCCACTTTCATGATGTCTTTTGTTTACCCCATCCTGCACTGCTTATGATTTGATTGTCAGCTGTGTTTCTATGGACTCCTTTAATAAAATCTGCATGGTTTGTTTTGAAACATTCATTTTCAAACCCGTAGAATTTGTCTTTATGAAATGTTTTCCATATGGTATAAGGAAGAGAAGATTAATAGAGAACAATAGACAATACCCAAAATACAGTATAGATTGCAAAGGTAAATCTGCATATTTTCCATTTCCTCTTGGCAGATACCCAGGCAACCACTTATGAGAAGTGACATTATTCCAAGATTTTCAGTTAGCTATATGAATAATTACACCAGTTTTGTTTGCACATACTGGAAACTGTCTCCATATTATAACTATAGCCTAGCCTTTAATTTGTGTGCTGCAGTTTTAATTGGTAAAGTGAAGATGCTTGCTGTAGCAGCATACATATTTTGATTAATGAAGGCTAAGTCACTGGAGTGTTCACGTTAGCAGCATCAATTTCTAGGCAGAAAAGCTAGAAAAGAATGCAGGAAGAATAATAAATCTGTTACTATTCCATGTCACTTTATATGTTGATGTTCCAAAATCTGATTTTTTTTGTCTGGCAATGTGCCATTCAACAAATATTTTCTATTAGCATGGTGTTGGTATTTTTTTGGTTTGGTTACAGAATGATGTTTTTTCTTGCACTGTTCTAAACTGCTGGTAGATAGTTGCATGGACTCTGAATTGCTGAGGCAGATGGGTTCATTTGCTTGACCTTGCTTGGCTTGGATGCCTTAGGCTTTCTAGGATACCCTAGCAAATATCACAGTGGCATTTAACATGTAGCCTATGCTTAAACTCCATTTATATGAAGGATCTGATGTAATGGATTGGTTTTATTTAGTTTCACCCTTGGCAGGTTCCTTGCAGGACCTGATCTTTACACCCTAATTTCATTGATCTGCTACAGCTTCCTTTATTAGGTGCTTCACAGTAGCACTAACCAGGTTGTATACTGCAGGGTATCTTCTCCAAAGCTTTGCTGTTCCGCCCGCTCTCTTTTTTTATTCCCCCCATCCTTGACTTTAGAGCTGTTTTTAAGAATCTGCAAATACTAACAGAAAGAGTAGATAAAAGACATATAAATTATCTTTCAGGTTTGATTGCTTGTTTCTAAACCTTCATATATAAAGCCCCTAAGGAGAGGATCTTAAGGAAATAACATGGCCATAGGGAAAAGTAAAAAATGGCCTAATCACAGAGTGAACCCCACCCTTCTAGGGGGCAGGAAGAATTTCCAGGCTCTGGAGTGTTTGGCATAATTTCAGCTTCAGTGCCTGAGAACCGCCAACCTCAGCTTTTTCTCAATGGTGACATATTTAGACCGAAAGGCACCTTCTAAACCTAAGAATATTTAGTGAGGAGGAAGTCAGATTTAATTGAGACACAAATTAATGTGTATTTTAACATTTCATATATAAACACACACATATGTATTTATATATATATAAATATGTATATAAAAATAGCATAAATTAACATTTAGGAGTTCCAAGTGTGCTTGATCAGTAAGATGGTTTGTGTTTGCCCATTCCTCTTTCAGCTCCTGTTCAGAAATAGTTCTGTTTCTCCTTGCTGTTTAATATCCGTGCTTGTTCTCTACTTCAGGCTTCAGATTTGTTTCCTTAACTTTTCCTGTCCTGCCCAATAACTTGCTGTCTTCTTCAAACAGCAGATTAACAAAGTGTGACATGAACTTTTGCCTTTCCTCTCCCTTTTTAAAAAACAAACAAACAAAAAAATCTTGATTGATCCTGTCATCTCTCTTCTTGTTTTTCTGCTTCATATGTCCTTGAGTGTCTCTTGGCCATCTCTGTAAGCCTTTCTCTCCAAATTCCCAGATTCCTTGCTTCTACCTTCCAGTGTCATCCTGTATTTCTCCTTTTCCAGAAACATTTTGTAATGAAAAACAAAGCTGTATCTACAGAGTGTATAGTGCCACCTCTTGTACAATATGTTGTGAGCTGTCAGGATGCTTCATTTTACTTCCTAGAATTAAAGAAATTCTTTTAATCCAAGAAAGGATTTGAAACCATCGGAGGTTTCTGTGAAACTGGGAGAAGAGCAAAGTGCAAAATTTGTGTCGTGTCTATCCTACCTGCCTCTTAAAAAAACCCAACAACAAACCAAATAAAAAAAAAAAAACCAAACAAAAACCCCCCACAAAACCCAAATGTATAATGATGTAGTTATTTTTCTTTTACAATTGCTTGCACTTTCTGTTTTTGTAGATGCATTAAAAGACTCATATTCCTCTTTGGAACATCCTTCTAAACAAGTACTTCTAAAATGGACATTGATACTCCTGGTCCTCCAGCTGGGCATCCGTGAAGCTGTGTGTCTGCAAGAACTTTCATGCCCCCAGAGATTATTAACGATTCTTACTCTCCAGTACTGAGATTGTTGGGTAGTTTCAGAAACTACAGAAACAAAAATCTGTCTTCTGTTTTTATTACTCCATAAAATGGAAATGATGAATCTGTGGGTGCTTCCAGCTGCTGCTATTGGTGTCATCCATCCTGTAACAAAGAGGAGGCTATGTGATTGTTATCAGCATTAAAACTCACCAACAACATATATACCAAATTCTGCTGGAGTTTTTTTTTATATGAAATGGTTATAATTTCTTGAGAAAAGAATCACTTCCACAAAAATATTGAATTCCTTATTAGCTCAGCATCGACTTGCAGTTCTTGTGTTGGGCTGAGCCTGAGCAGATCTGTTTTGCAACAGAAAAGATTGTCTTGCAACATGGTGTGCTCCTGGAAATTTGCTTATTCTTCTTCAAGAATGAGCCCGTGGCATTTCCTGAACTCCAGAGGCTGTTTCCTGTGCTAGTCAAGGCAGCTGACACTCTTCAGCATGCCTGCATCAGTGTGGGTTTGCCCAAGTTCTTTCTCTGCCCTGTACACCCTCAGGTACAGATTGGCAGATGTTCTGTTTTACCAGCTGCTGAGATCGTTCATGGCAGACATGTAACAGATGAAAGACTTGTTAGTCTGAGACATAAAATGCAGGCAAACTGAGCAATTTCCTTTAACATTTTCATTGTGAATTGCATTTTTACCTGTTTAATAAGTAGTTCATGATATGTAAGCTGCAGGAGCGTAAGCTGTTTAATCTGGGCATGGTTAATTAGGATGTTTGTTGTGGAGCAGGACAGTTCTCAGATCTGGCCAGCATTAGAGACCTCACTACTGTTTCACCAGTGTGCTGGGAAAAAGGAGATCCTAGCAAAGGGACTTCTTTGTATGCCAGTTAATGAACAGTAATAGTGAGGTAATTCGTGAAGGTGATTGTAAAGTGGTAGAGAAAGGAATGAAGAAAAGATGTTACCAGATACACAGAAGTATAATGAGCCTTTTCGTTAGCTTGACAATTCTAAGTATGGCAGTTGTTCTTTTTCACATTTACAATCAAAGACTTAGCTGCCAGCTACTTTTACTGGAGCAAATAATTGCTTCTAAAGAAGAGAGGATTTGTATGGCTAGGTTCTGGATAACAAAATAAAACAGCATTCAAATTGGTGTGAAGACCAAGCTGAAAGGTACTTCTGCTTTTTAGATGAGATTGAGATGACATTTTTTAATGTCTCTATTTACTTAATTGCCTGAATTCTATTCTAGTTCTTTATCCTGTTCTACACAAGTATTCGTATTGTGTTAATAGTGCCTTACCTGGCTGCTGAACATTGTTCACTAAGCAGTTTACCTTTCTCCTTACTAGTGTATCTATAACGAAGAGCCTGCATAGTGGCAGCCTTTGGCTTCCTACATCAAATATAACTTTATTGTATCCCTTCCTATTCATGTAACCTGTGCTTCTGCATTTTTCAGGTATTAAGTGATCTCAAGTCCTAGGGAAAAACAAGACCATTAAAATGTCTTTTATGTGAATTTTAATGAAAAATTTCCAAGGAGATACAGTTAGCTTGTACAATTAAGTGGTCTATGTGTCTGCCAGGCTTTTTTTCCCCAATAATTTTTGAACATGTTAGCTATTTTCAGCCATATTTGATATGTGGATAAAAATCCATGCATGAAAAGTTCCTACATCTTGCTAAGAAGGAAGACTGATCGTTGTGTCTAGAGGAGATATGCCAAATAATGGCCATGTTGAGGGAAAACACAGTATCTCAGCCCCGCATCCATTCTGAAAGGTAGAAACAGATGCTTAAACTAAACACTGAGTCGACCAAAATACCCGCTGCCTCCTTATCTGCCAAAGCAGATGAGAGGCCTGGGAGGAAGGTCAGATGAAAAGGACACATGGAACAAATAAGGACATTGTGTGCAAGGACAGGTGATGAAAGACGTTAACAAATCTATAGGAAACTGACATTAATTGTTCATCTTTTTATCGTATATTTGTGGTAGTGACAACAAGGTAAAAGCAAGCATGAGGCCAGGTATTTGGAAAAAAGTCATAACAGATCTTAGTCTTCTGGAAAGGCTGGCTCCTGGAAAAACTGTTACCTCCCACAGAGCTGAACCAAATTTTTTCCACACTGAGTTGCACTGTGTTCAAGGAGTGAAGTCACTTCTCATGGGATCTGGCATAGATTTTTAGGCCAGCTTTTATATGCCATGGGCTAGGATGTGGCTTGAAAATGGGTGCCACTGCTTTGAGTTTGACTTGAAATGATGAAAAACCATACTAGGGAGCTGAGAATGTATTTGGTTTTATGATATGCTGCAGTTACAGCTGCAGCACTTTGGAGTTGCGAACAAGAAATACATGTTTTTGACAGGGTGAAAAACTGATACCTGGGCAGTTTATGCCAGCGTGGGGTCTTCCAGCCAGCTGGAGTCAGGAGTATAATGCCTCAGTATCATTTATGGATATCCACTTGTGTAAGGGCTCAGCAAGGATTCAAACTTTCTCCTAGACTGTAACAAATTAAGCAGCTGTATAGATTCAACACAAGCAGGTTTCACTGCCATTGGGAGCTTCTGAGGTTGCTCACTGAGTTTCCCGACTGTCAGCACTCCTGCTTACTCTGGGTTGAGTTTCACCTAACTGGTCTTTGTTAGTGAGCTGTCTGATACATGTATTCTTGGTGTGCGAATCCATGCTGTCTGATTAGTACAGCTGCTGACATGGATATTAGCTCTCAAAGGTTCTGTGGCTTTTAAAAATTACTATTATTGAATAAGAAGCAAAGGGTCTAGTGGAAAAAAAGGGAAGCTTCCTAGCATTGATTTTTGGATACATGCCAGCAGCAGACACTGTACTCATATTACTTGAAAACAATATCCTGGCCCCCTTTGTTCCCCTTGACAAGATAACAGGCTTTCATGTTTAGTAGTGAAGTGGGTTGCAGACAGGTTCAAACAGGTCTTCTTCACCTTTTAAAATTGATGCCTAGAAACATAGTTGGAGGAATTGGAGGATATTTGCAGGAAATGAAACAAGTCTCCTTGACATCTGTATGTTTTAATTTACCGTTGGGGCCTCTCCAATGAAAACAAGTACTCTTAAGGCAAGGTGGCAAGGCTATGAAAAACATGTGTCTGGCTTGCTGCATATGAGCCTGTAATACCACTCTAGGATGAGTTTTAATTCCCTGTGTCAAATACCTTGGCGTAATGAAATCACATTACCTGGTGCTAATGCGTTTTCTTTCCTATGAATACAAGTTCTCTTGCTTGACATTTTCTTTTCTAAAGTTGCCACAGAGAATCCTGTTTCCAGGCAGGACTTGGGTTTCCTGCTCTCTGTTGAATAGTTTGGAGATACTTGGTTTGTGTTCAGTCATAAGAATAGCCCTAATCTTGCCTCAGCTGCCCACTGCTCTTTCCTGCATAGGTAAATGGTAGCCAAGAATGCTCAGGAACACTTAATATGTAGGTTGGCTATATAGTGTTAATGAGCACCTGGATGCAACTTTTCTTTAAATGAACTCTTTTGTGATGAAACAATGAATTTTAAGAGAGAATGTCATTGTAGAGAGGTAGATATGATGTGAATGGTTATAAATACCAGCACTGAATCTTTGGTTTCTTTCTCTTATGCTTTTTTACCAGTTATGAATAAAAAGTATATTTATTTTATATATAACCATTCATTTTGTATGTGAGTATGTGTACACACACAGAGTATTTTCCTGTCTCTATAGCAGTCAGAGCCAGTCTGTTCTATTTGCTGACAGGGATGCATTAAGAAGCAAAGTTCATATTCTGAGACACTCTAAATCTCTTCCACCTCTCAGCAATTCCTTGCATTTACTTGGGGTTTCATCATCTCTTGCCTAGTGAACTTCAGTTTTCCTGTCACTCTTTCAGACACGGTTAACTTTCTGAGCCCAAGATCTGAAATCACATTGTAAGCGGAAAACTACTGTTTTGAAGGTTTGTAGGCTCCTTTTGGATACTCTGATAACTATGTGAGCAGAGGTTATTGGCTCATTAGTGGCACTGCTGATGGGAAAACCAAGAGAGGTGACAAGCCTGAACTCCAAGCAGAATTTTATACCGGTTCTTAACTTCAGTCTTTTCATAATTTTCGATACTGTGTACTTCCAGATGTCAGTCTTATTCTATAGCTTTTCTGCTTCACAGTACAGGAAAAGCCTAAAAAGGCTGAGTAAGAGCAGCAAGAAAGGCAAAAAAAAAAAAAAAAAAAAGGTCTGCTGTTTATCTTTCTCTTGCTCTGAGGACAGAATAGACATTTTTGTCAGTAATAAGTTCTAGGACCGAAGAGAGAAAAGTAAAGTATTTCCTTCTTTCCAGAAACTCTGAAGAGGCAGAAAAGCGTCTTTTTTGCTAGTTGCTGCAGCTAGGCAGCACACCCTCTCAAGAATGCCATCAGCTTTCACGTAGTCAGGGATAGGATATGAATATCTCACTGGGGGATGTACTGGTGACTTCGCTGATTGATTCATCTTTCACCCCTACTTATCTGTTCCGCACCATACAATATGTAGCACACCATTGATATTTTCTCTTCTGATTAATCCAGGCGAGCACTTCAGCGTGTCTTAAAGTGCCTTGTTGAATGGACTTTAACACAGTAGAAGCTACAAAAATCTTTGTTGACAGAGAACTACTTTCTTACATATCATAGGAACACAGTTTTCTAGGATGTTAAATTCAAGGACACCAAGAGATATGTTGAGAAATAAATACACTATTGATATTTTTGGTGGGTTTTGCTTTTTTTTTTCCTGGTCTGAGTAAATCATCTTGCTCTCTACTTCCTGTTTTTATGAGTAGTTTCATTCTCAGATGAAGGAAAACCAGAATTAAATAAAAAAATATATCAGCAACCTTCAAGTTTCCCTTTCATCTAACTGGTGGCATATCCATAATACTATCTAAGCTGCTTAGAAGGTAAGAGGTAAGAAGGGAGAACTGTACTGAGTTTAGCTACTTCACGCCACAGTTCTAGCAATACAACAGCTGCCAACACCAAACTTTCATCACAGCGTAGGCAGGCTAACTCCTCAAACAAAGATATGTTGGACTTTAGAGACACTTTTGAAAGGACCTTAGTCTTTAAAACCTTACCCAGTGGCTTGCTTTCTTTTTAATAATGTGATAAAAAATATATTTAATCAGTGTTGTAATTGCTCAGTCCTTTTAATAACAATATTCGCCCCAAAGGGATAAAAAAATGCATCTTGTAGAGGACATTGCTCTGACTCTTTAACTTTACCAACAGTTGTATTTACTAGGCCAGTGCACTCTGTGCTGGTTTCAGACAGGAGAGAGTCTATTTTCTCCACAGTGCTGTCGGCTGGCCAAAGGAGTGTTTCATTCCATGGTACATCAGCTCAGGGCACATGTGCAGTGCTGAGAGGGGTGGGATGTCCTTAAAGCCTTTGCTAACTTCCTAGCTGGATCCTTAGCTCCTTTGTTAGCTCTTGGTGTGGTTGTTAGCAGTGGGATGGGTTTGTTCTTAAGTGAGTTGGGGGGATGGGTGGCTTTTTCTTGGTTGTGTTGTTGCTCTTGGGCTCAGGCTTTCACAGCTCAGGGCCTGGCTGTGTGTCAGTCAGCAGGTGGTGAGCTATGGTATCATGTATTCTATTTTGTATTATTTTAATTACTAATGTTAACAATACTACTACTAGTACTATCACTATAATTTTCATTTATATTCAATTATTAAATAGTTCTTATTTCAACTTTAAGAGCTTCCTTGTCTTTTCCTCTGACTCTATTCCTGCACTTGGGGGAGGGGAGGTGAGTGAGCAGCTGCGTGGTACTTTACTGTGAGCCCAGGTTAAACCACGACACACTCAAAATGTATCCCAGATCTTTATACTGCATATGCTGATGCTGACCTTGAATGATTGTTTTTTGTTATTTTTACTGAGGAAAGACTCAATCAATTTGGTACAGTAAATTTCATCATAAATACTAGTATTTGTTGATTATAGCCGGTATATATCTAGAAGTACATGGAATAGTGTATTGAGGAATTACTTGGCAATCAAACTAGAATTATCTGAAAAGGTGTATCAAGGATCTGCTTGGAAATCAGGCTTACAATTCGTCCAAGAAAGCTGTGTGTCTGAACAGATGATGTCCATAAATTTAGCAAGAATTGATATTTCCACCCACAAGTTTTCTTGGTTTTGCCTCTGATTCTCCTCCCCATCCACTGGGAGAGGGAGGAGGTAAGCGAGTGGCTGTGTGGTGCTTGGTTGCTGGCTGGGGTTAAACCATAACAGAGTGCAACTTGACAGAAAATAATGGTCATTGAGACCAACAATAAAAAAAAGCCTGCAGTATAAATGAAGCTTTTAATGGACACTGCATTTTTAAATGTGCCGAACTTGAAATCACCTTCAGTATGACATCGTGGAATCTAATCATAGGAGAAAAAGCTGTAAAAGACTTGATTTTATCAATATGGATGCTTTCGGTAGTTCCACAATGTAATTACATATACATAAAAGTTTTTTGTTTGTTTTCGATCTGTAGCATGACAAAGTGATGCTTTCCCCTCCTGAGAAACAGTGAATGCCCTTTTTCTGTTCATTCTTATATCGATCCTGATTTTACAGGTCTGTGTCATTCCTTTTTGATTTGACTTTTACAAATTCTTTCCCGATGTTATTTTTATACCCACTTTCCTTGCCTGAGAGCCAAAATAGTTCAGCTTGAGTTAATATAGTTGCAAAGCTTCTGGTGATTCTGAATGTAGACAAATTCAGTTCATATGTGTACAGTAGAGAACATAGACCTGTGGATTTGACCCACAGTTTTCTTAAAGCAATTGAATTTATTACTGGCAGAGGTATTGCTTTACTTGTGTCTCTTGTAATAGGAATTACTCCTTTATCCTCCCTGAATCATCCCAACTAGCTGTGTGAGTCAATGAGTATGTATACCTGTAGTGGCGGAGTGCTGTTAGCAAATGAATGTGTCTGCGGGAACGCAGTGAGCCACTGGCTAATTTTACAGAGCTTGTGGCTGATTGTGCTGTGCTGTTAACCCCTCCCAACTCCTGTTAGACACTGAGTGTTCATACTTTTAAATTACCATCCTTGGTTTTGGATGTCTTTTTCATGACTGGAATGTTGGAATGTTCCCTTCTCATAAATTAACTTCACTTTAATTTGCCCAACTGTTTTTATTGAGCCATCTGCTTCTTTTTTTTATTCTCTCAAAATCCAATAGCCCTGCTTTCAATTAAAACTGAAACATCTTAGACAGAAAATACACCTTCATGTGTATTTTTAGTACTTACGGTTTTAAAAATACTCTGGGTTTTGTGTGATTTTAACATCATTATAACATTCATTATCCCAACTGTGTCATTTTTAAATGATCTTTAATCAAAAAGCTCTTTTTAAAAATAGAGATGTCCTGTGTGATCTACTCTAGGTGGTCCTGCTCTGGCAGGGGGGTTGGACTAGATGATCTCTATCCCTTCCATTCTGTGAATCTGTGATCTGGCAGTTGTTATTGTTTACCAGCATTGGCTTGTTCTTTCTCTTTCAGTTTGTAGATTGTTCCATTCACCTGCAGAAAAAGAGTACTTCTCACAGTACTAGATAACCTTGCTATTCGTAACACTACGTACAGGCAAGAGGTTGGTAATATTCCCATTCTGGAAATCACTCCCATTAATGGAAACGCATCATTCTTTAAAAGGCCCTGGCCCTGTAACAGCAGCTCATGTTTCTTTAATGAAGTAATGCCAGTACTGCAAACACAAGAATGAGAAAAGCTAGATAGGTGAGGCGCAAGGTAGGCTTGCAGAATTCCTTCAAGTGGGAGGCAAATGTTGACAGCAGAAAGGGATGTGTAGATTTCATTTTTTGGTGGGTTGGACAGGCTGACAAGAAGAACATTATTTTTTGATGAGTTTTGACATGACTCTAAGTGTAGCAAAAGGATGTTTTTACTGTGAGATGCCTAATTTTAATGGAAAAACTATATTAATGACAGAAGTTTTGTAATAGGTGTCAAGTACTTTGAAGTGAACTATAATTAACATAATTTTATTGGCACTGTAAGAGTAAAGCAGATAGTTTTGAAAAAGTAAGAGCTACTCACTCAGCTATTCCATTTTATGCTAAACCAGTGAAGAGAAGGAAGAAGAAGCTATTCCCCTTAAAAAAAATCATAAACAGACTGACAGTATTTCCAGAATTTCACAGCTCCAAGTCTGGAGAGAGCTGAAGATCTATTTTTGTAGGGAAGAGTGTCTCTAAAAAGATGTTGGAAATGCCTTTAGTCTCTGACACTTCTCTAGTGGTGACCTCTTTTGCATGACCGTGGCATGCGTGTTCTCGTCCAATTAAGAGGGATGAGATACACGTGTATTATACAGAAACAAGTACGAGAGTTCTGCGTTACTGATGAAAGGCGAGACTGAAGCGTGCTTGGGGATTGACAGGTACTGTAGGAGCTAATTGAATAGCTCTGTCTCCTTGCTTTAATTCAGTTAGCTCAGGGCAAAAGTGAGTGGAAAATGTGTGAAGTTTCCTCTCATAGCATGCTTTTTTCTTCATTTTGCCTAAGATCAGCGTTGTTGAAAATTTACTGTTGAGTTCCTCGTGTTTGTCCATGCTGGAACCATGTTGCTGATTATGGACCTTTTTTTCCACTGTTCCCAAATTCCTATACTAACTCTGACTTTCAGTAAACATAAAATGTGTGATGCTTGTATTCATAAAAATAAACATGTAGTTTTAAAATCTAAAGGTTTTGGTTATGTGTTCGTTACATGTGACCATAGTTTTCCCGGTTGGTCGGCAGGTCGCAACCTGTAACTGATGCAACTTGCTGCACATCACTGCAGCCAGCAAGTTGGCATCTTGATACTGATCTGAATTCCTTCATGGCAGCATCCTGCTCCTTCCTGCTTCTGGTGGTCCTAGTCCTACAGTGACACAAGGAGTGTACAGGATAGAGGGCAACTTTAGTTAAATACAAAAATTTAATGTTGTTTGTCTGGTCCGGTAATGAATTTATTGTATCACCTCTGTCTTTTGAGAAAGCTCTTCTTCCCACCAATTCTACTTGAAAGTGTTCTTGGTACACCATTGTTTTTCAGTTGCTTTGGGAGTCTCTGGATACAAAGAGTATGTGGCATCTACTCCTACTGAGGGCATTAAATGTGGGGCTCTGTACAGAGTATACCATGTGGGCAAATTTCTCTGTAAGTCATAGAATCATAGAATGGTTTGTGTTGGAAGGGACCTTAAAGATCATCTAGTTCCAACCCCCCTGCCATGGCCAGGGACACCTTCCACTAGACCAGGTTGCTCAAAGCCTGATCCAGCCTGGCCTTGAACACTTCCAGGGATGGGGCACCCACAGCTTCTCTGGGCAAACTTCTCCAACCTTTTCACCACCCCCTTTGTGAAGAATTGTAAATCTACCCGCTTTCAATTTAAACCTGTTACCCCTTGTCCTGTCACTACAGGCCCTTGTAAAAGGTCATGTCCTCCCCCACCCCCACCCCCCCCCCCTCCACCCCCAGCCCAGCTTCATTGTAGCCCCTTCAGGTACTGGAAGGCTGCTGTAAAGTCTCCCTGGAGCCTTCTCTTCTCCTGGCTGAACAAGCCCAATTCTCAGAGGCTTTGGGGGTTACTTTTAAAGTCTCTCAGGAGGGAGGAGAAGAAAATAAGCTTTTAAATGGCTTGCTACCAGCCATTAGGTTTGGACTGGCATTATATGCAGTCCCTTTCTGATAGAGCAGGGTAATTGTAAATGAACTTCACCTATCACTGCAACCTTGTGAGAACAGTGGTAAGTAACAGGAAAACTTATTCTGGGGGATATTTGGCGTAAACTGTGAGAAAACAGTGTATGTGGAAGGATCAGAGGTTTTCTGATAAACCATTGGTACCAGAGCAGAAAGGAGGAAAGTTGATAAGACGTTCAGTTGATCACCCTGTGGAAATGCCATGTAAGGAGAAAAGGCACACTCATTAAAACATTACACTGAACAGTTTATTAGAGAAGTAGAACAGAACAGGATGAGAAAACTAGCATGCAAGTTTCTGTGCTGGATTATAATGGATTATAGTTGAATTATGGTTTATAATGGGTTATAGTTGAATTTGCTACTATTTTTACCATAGTGAGTAGGAGTAGTTTTAGTGTAAAGTAGTGTAATCTCTGACAGTAGGTAGCAGGGTTAGTAGGGTGTGCCACTAGGGCTTCAGGACCTCTGCCGGGATCGGCTCCTTGGTTCCCTGCGGGAAACCCTTCTTCGCCGCTTGCTGGCACTTGCTTTTGCTGGAATAAGCTGGGCTTGATTTTTCGGGCTTAGAGCTCGCCTCTTGTCATGATTCCTCCTCCTTTGCCGTTCCCGCTGTGAGTGGTGGCCAGAGCTGTGGGACCTCTGCCTGGATCGGCTTCTTGTTGCCTGACGGTTCCTGCGGGAAACCCAGCTTCTGCGCTGAGGGTGCTCACTCTTGTCACCTGCCGCTTCCATAGCCCTTCTCTGCTGCTGTCTCCTACTGCTCGAGGGGTCGTGCTGAATCGTGCTGTGGCGTTGCCTTGGGGTCCCGCTTCGGCGCCTCTCTGGGGTCCTGGCGGAGTCACCACCACGGTCATTCCTGGAAGCCCTGCGGTGCTGGGGGCTCCTCTCCGCAGAGTGGGGCTGAGGTGTCTCTTCTCGGTAACGCCTGGCAATGATGTTGTACTGCATGAGGAAGTACACCTCAAAGTTGTTGGGCCCCACCTTGCGGAAGATCTGTTGGAAAGGCCACAGGCAGATCGGGCACGCATCACTTCTGCTGTACCAGTCCAGTATGCAGGAGAAACAGAACCTGTGCCTGCACCAGCTCACGGAGGCTTCGTCATGAATGATGTCATTGCAGATGGGGCACATTAGGTTCTCCAAAGCATCCAGTGATGCAGCCTGGGTGGTGCTGTCAGCTGGGGCAGTGGTGCTGTCAGCTGGGGCAGTGGTGCTGTCAGCTGGGGCGGTGGTGCTGTCAGCTGGGGCAGTGGTGCTGTCTGCTGCCATGTCCTCCTCCAATGCCACCTTGCCCTGCAAAGGAGAGAGGTACAAAGCTCATGACCTGCCCTGGGGCCTCAACCGGCAGCAGGAGGCCAGTCCCTTCCACGGCAAAGCTGTGGAAGTCAGTGCTAAAGAGTTGTCCTCTCTGCCTGGGAGCTGGGCTTGTGCTGCCACAGACAGCAGGGACCATTCCGGGCAGAGGAGTGAGACCAGGGCATTTTTGGATTCAGGGCAGGGTGGTGACTGACCTTTCCAACACGTGCAGACCGGATCTGGGAAGGCAGGAAATCAGTTCCTCTGCAACAGCAGGCCGAGCCTGGGGGCAGAGCAGGTTGGGAGCAGCACCCCCTGCAGATCCGCTCTCTGTGCCGCCAGCAGAGGGCTCACAGAATGGGGTCCTTCGTCCCCGTACCTGCAGACGTGTGTCCCCTAGCGCAGAGGACGACGCTGTGGGCCCTCCAGGAACGCTCGTGTCAAGGTGTCTCCATGGCAACAACGGAATGCCTTCGGGGGCCACGCCCCTAACAGCCGCCCCAGCCTGGAGGAACTAAGATTTCCCAGAATGCTCATCTCCCAAGAGGCCCCGAAGTTGAGGAGAATCCCACTGCTATATTTTTCGTATAAATCTGGACACCATGTTTCACTGTTCACATCCAGCACTACATTCTGGTTTAGGCCTAAGCCATCTCAAGGCATTTCTTAACCCCTTGGCTGACTTTGCAGGTCAAGGGAGGTGATCCTTCCCCTGTGCTTAGCACTGGTGAGGCCACACCTGGAGTGCTGGGTCCAGTTCTGGGCTCCCCAGCATGAGAGAGAAATGGACATACTGCAGAGTCCAACAAAGGTCTGCAAGGATTGTGGAGGAACTGGAACATTTCTCCTGTGAGGAGGGGCTGAGAGCTGCCTCCAGGCTGTTCAGCCTGGAGAAGAGCAGACTCGGGTGTGTGTCTTTTTCAATGCATATAGATACCTGAAGGAAGGATGTTAAGAAGTGAGAGCCAGCCTCTTTTCATGGGTGCCCAGTGAAATGGGCACAAACCAATGTGGGTGCCCCATCCCTGGAAGTGTTCAAGGCCAGGCTGGATGAGGCTCTGAGCAACCTGGTCTAGTGGAAGGTGTCCTTGCCTGTGGCTGGGGGGTTGGAACTAGGTGGTTTTTAAGGTTTCTTCTAACCCAAACCATTCTATGATACTTTGAAAACACAGGAAGTTCCCTCTGAACATCAGGAAACACTTTTTTACTGTGAGAGTGATCAAGCACTGGCACAGGTTTCCCAGAGAGCTTGTGGAGCTTGCCTCCTCTGAGATACTCAAAAGTTATCTGTTATAATTCAGTTATAATTAACTCACAAATATTGCTATTTGCTGTCAGTAATGACAATGCTGCAAATACAGCTTTTTCAATAGTACCTGTACTGTCAAGAAGCTCTCAGGCACTGTATTACATGTTCTTTGCAGGGTAATAAATTCAACTGCCTGTTATTATATATTGCTTATACAGCTTTAGAGAATAAACAAGTTAAAACTATTCAACCTGAATATATTTTCATGGGGTTTTTTTGTAAATTCTATGTTCTACATTCCATCATTATTATATATATGGTTACTTACTGAATTTTTTAATGAAGGATCTTTCTGTGCATGAGTTAAATTTATTTCTTATTTGTACAACCTTTAAATAATTCAAAAGCGTTTGAGTGGAAACTCAGTAACTAGAAGTTTCTTCAGGTTTTTGCTGTTCTTACTGAAAGTTAGCCATTGCAATTAGAATCCAACTTAATTCTGGCTGGTCACATTTCCAAAATGGCATCAAGCTATAAGGATGTGATCCTCGTTAAAAGACTGATAGACTGAGTCATAAGCCTCAGCTGTTCCTGCCCCTCCTGAGATAATTTGGCTTTAGTTGCAGCTGGGGAAGAATTGGGCGAGGAGTACAACCTGTGGGCCATCAGCTCTGCCTCAGCACTGGTGACAGTCCGGGTTTTTTCCAAGGAAGCAGCAGCACGTCACATGAGTGCAAACAGCACAAGTGTGCGGTGCGCTGTCTATGTCACCATGTGTATGTTTACAGTTCCTGAGGATGACAATGATTGTGTCACTAATTGCTCTCTTTTTAAATGTTTTTCAGAAATTGAAAAGTTTCAGGGTTCTGAAGGCAAGAAAGAAGATGAAGAAAAGAAGTATCTTGATGTTATCAGCAACAAAAACATAAAGCTGTCAGAAAGAGTTCTGATCCCTGTCAAGCAGTATCCAAAGGTACTGTAAATTTAGGCTAACACGTGTTTAATCTTTCTTAAAGGAACGATGAAAAAGTCATGCACTTAACCATTTTTTATCGAGTCTTTGTATGCAGGCTTTGTGATATTTGTAAAACCCTCGAACTACAAATGAAGCTCCTATTTGAATTGGCCTGTTATTTGCTATTATATGTTATAACTTCTGTCTCAAGGCCTTTCAGAAAAGCTATTGAGGTGAATTGGAATTTGTTTTACTTCAAGTAGGTTTTGTAGCTGGTTCTTAGGCAAACTGCTGAGGTGTTTTCTTATAGTTGCTTTTTTTACATGTACTGTCTTTTTAGAAAATAAAAGAGCAATTAACAAAAAAATATAGCAGAATAAGAAAAAATGTTCAATAACTGAAAATTCAACTTAAGGGTGTTGCAGCTTTTTCATGTTGGAGTTGGGGGATTTTCTCTGGTGTAATAAGTTTTAAAAGATGAAGTAGGAGAATTACTGCAAGCTGTGACTTTGGCAATGTATGTCCCAGTTTTCACAAAATTAATGTCTTTCTGCCACATACTTTCTTCATCATATGTCTTGTTCTCCTCACTGGTACATACTATGATTACAAAAAGCTTTTTTTTCTTGTGAAAGAGCCCCACATTCAGCTGCTTGTCTAAAGGTTTAGTTGTTATTTTACTTGAAAGAAGGTTGATTTTTTTTTTTTTGTGTATAGTGCTGCACTTTACATAAACAGTTGTTCTAGTAGTATACAAACTGAAATAGTAAACATCTCCATTTATCTGTGGAGTATTTTTTTTTCTTGCTGATTTATTATCACATGGTATTTGGTTCACCATTAGCCTTGATTACACTATCAGCTTTTTGCTTTATACTTTCATCAGTAAGAGCAATAAATTACAGTGGGTAAAAAGCCTATCAAACTAAATGAAAGGTCTAACAAAAGTGGAGATTCAGTGATTCCAGCTGACATTTACCTCCTGACTAGTGAATATAAAACAGATAATGTAATCATCCAAATGGTAGAGATGCTAGAAATGCACACGGTGCTATAGGAAATTACTTCTTTGCTGCATGGCCTGAGGTGCTTTGACTAGATTTGTGGTATTTTGTGTAAATGCTATAGGTGACCTGAAGTTCTTAATAAGACTGTAATAGTGCTGTAACTTTATAATGGCAATGTGATGAGTATTCAGAATACTGTTTGATGAAGATAGTAGAATGAAAGACAAACTATTTAAAAGACAAATGCAATAATCTATCCAATGAAGTGCCTGAATATGATTAAATTAACCTTCATTTGCTTTAATGAGCTTGTTATATTAATGAGTATTAAAATATATAAAGCATTTCTACAGGTCTTGAGCAGTGAAACAAAAAGCCTCAGTGCTGTAGAAATGAAATACTTATTCAGTAATGCAAAATATAGTCTTGGAAAGTTTCTGTAGTTGATTTGCTGGCAAGATTCTGTGCTCGGCATAGAATTATTCCCGGAACTGCAGGTTTCCTGCTACCATCTAGTAACCATCCTTCAATGATTGCATTTGCCATTTGTATCAAACTGCTGATTGCTGTGGTCTAGTCTCTTACCTTGATGAATTGTATGCATTAGGATAGTCAAAATCAGTACACAGTAGTTGCTTCGGATTGCTTTATAAATAACCAAAAAAGAAGTAGAAACTGGGTAACCCACCCCCACCCCCCCGCCATTAAGTTTATATATTTAGCAGAATATGGTAAGAAGAGAAGTTGATCAAACCTGTACTTACAGTTAAGAGAATTGCTGTATGATTTCATTTGAGAGGCATTTATATCTGAAGAACATAACTTTAAATTATTCATTTATTGTTTGCTGATAAGCTGTTTTGGGCAGTGCTGGGTGATCAAGGTTCCGTATGTCTGAATTCAAGTGTCCAAGAATATAAAGTTTTGGAAAAAAAAATCTGACTTGTTACAAAAAATCCAAAATGACATGGTTTACAGATTCTCTGTTTAGGAAGGAGATCAACCCTTTCAAGACATCTGTTCTTATTTTAACTATATATATAAATATAAATTGCTCCAAGGGAACCCTTGGCCTAAAGGTTTACTGTGGTCTGTAGGTTAAGCTGCAGTGACGGTAGGTCCCTTCAGTGACAGCTGTAGAGTCAGAAGCAGCATTTCGAGGTTTGAGCAAAAGTTAACCGATCATAAAACGCTTCTGGTGGCTAAACAGATTTTGAAGTTGCAGAGTAACTATTATGAAATTATCTCTACTCAATTGTCTAGGGTCTGATTTCTGAAATTGCTGGTGCAGACAACAGAAAAATAAAATCAAAGGCTGTGATTAGGAAGAGCTATCTTATAGGTACCAGCTCTGTAAAAGCTACAGAGCTCTCCTCTTCTGTAAAACAGTGATCTCAAAAGGAGATAAGGGTGTTACTTGATAGTTCAGCAATGATCTTTTCTGAAATTATTTTAAATCTCAGCAGCCCAAGTAAAAACAGTGTCTCATTTACACACACTCCTCTATGCAGCAGGTTTTTTTAATGCCCTTAAAATTTACTCTGAAACGGTAATACAGTGTCTTGTGTTTGCTGATCCTTTTTCTTGTCCCATGGTGCCATTTTGTTACTTTCATGATATATGAATTCCAGCTACTTTGGTTCAAGTTTTTACATCATCAACTCAAAAGCACTGTTGTATGCTCAAGACGAAGGCACCCAACTTAGTTGAAACATGGAGATTTTATGATTTCTTTCCAGTTGTTCTTCCTAGAAATTAAATTCTTACGTGGTTAAACCTGGTTTTGGGTATTTCTTTTCCTTCTGATCTATCAACAGGTAAATTGGTCTAAATCTAATGGATTTGAAACTACATGGACACATTTAGAGTCCAAAATGTTGAGTTATTCCACTGTATGACAGTTCCATTCAAGATAAAGAATTTCCAGTTTTATCAAATTTCTATTACACTGACATTGCACGTTCTGGAAAAAAGCTAAACAACGATTAAGTAAGGAAGAAATTGTTTAAGTTACTTGGTTACTGTAGAATGTGAGGTGCAGTGAAGTTGGAGGTAATGACACCTGAAAATAATGAAATCTTTTCAGTGAACGGCAGAAATGAACACAGTATCTTCTGAAGAAAAGACTGTGTTCAATAATTTTCCAATTATATGATTCTTGAATAGATTTGTCTATAAAAAAAGACAGGATATTTATAGAAATATAATTATGTAAGTATAATACTAAATGAAATTAAGTACAATTTGCTTTGATGCTAGAGTCATAAAGTTAGAAAATTTTAACCCAAAATCTCAGTTTAAGTTCAGTATTATATTTTGATATTTCCCACTAGTGATTTGTTAGATAATGAAAACTATTAAAATATAAGATACTGGAAGCATGTCCTGCTAACTACCAGGATCTGGCAGTGGTGACAAAGATGACAAGCCGGTTAATTCTTCTGAATGATTTTCATGATGCAGAGTTGCAAACTGGGAGGCACTGTCTTCATGGGATGCAGTGTAATAAAGCCTCTTCCCTGCACAAAGACTCAGCTGATGGGCAGTAATTGCCTCATTCAGAAAACGGTCAGGCTTTAGCTGAGCTTCCTAACTCCTGCTGGCTTCTCCCTGAATGTTTAACTACCGTTTCTGGGGGGGAAAAAAGGATGTAATCCAGCCCCCTCCCTTTGAAAGGCTGGCATCCTACTTTAGAAAAGTCTGTGTTTCTGGGGAAGACTGAAGCTAATGCTGATGAATACTGTAAATTAAGTTAAATTCCAGAGTCCTGATATTCTTTGTTTTGCCTGCCTCACGATGGTTCCTTGAATAAGGAATGACTCGACTGAATTCACCTTTCTTATTCTCAGCATTTTTTTAAACTGGTTATGTTGTATATAACATGTCAGGTTAGAGACACTGCTCTTGCAATGAAATTTATTTGTTCAGCTAAAATCTTGTACGTTATTTTAATATTTGTGATGTATTAAACCACAATTCACAGGTGATTTGAACAACAAAGTGCTCTATTTCTTTTGTATACGTTACACCTCAGTGTAAATCTCTCCACTAAAAAGTTTCTTAGAGGGCATTTGAAACAAATTTTGGATGAAATAACCGTTTCCAGGAGAACTGGTTTTGTACTTTTCCTCTTTCTAATAAATCAATGGGGATTATATTACTTATTTTAAATGGTCCCCTGTGGAATTACAAATAATGCCAATGATCTTGAACACAGAGATTATATTAGTGAGAGTCCTGTCCAGGTAACAATAGTAAGTGATCAGTCATTTCTCAATTGTGTCAAGTATGTAATGCATTAAATAGATAAAGTTCGTTAGTGCTCAGTAACTTGAAACATCCTTTTTCACACGTATGTAAAATGTATCCCTCCCTTACATGTGTTGTTATGTAGATCAGGTTAGAAGTATAAGAGACAGTCTGTATTTGTATAGCAGAAATGTCTCAGGATGGGAAGATATACATCTGCTGAGCTGAGATTTGTTTCTGAAATTTGCCCCATTAACCATTATTATTATCAATTACTGTATTTTGTAGTGTGTCAATTCTATGTTAATTATATACAAGCAAAACAATTTTCTGAAGTAACCTAGAAGACTCCTAGCTGTGGCAGATCTATGAATACTCTTCTCGCCAAAAATGAAAAAAAAGAACTTATTTCTTGGTATATTTTATTCAGTAGAATTTCATTTCACTGAAACAAAATCTCTGATGCTTCTGTTCAGTATATTTGGAAGTTTAATTACAGGCATGAACACAAAAGAAAAAATAAAATTAATAGTAAGGGGAAGATGTTATATACTGGTGAAGATATGGTAAGAGAATTGAAAGAAAACAGGGTAAAAATTTTGGTAGAAATGAGTAAAGAGAAACTTCGGTCACAGTATCAGTAGAAAAAGACCCTCATTAATGAGAAGAGAATGAAAAAGGATAGTCATGCCTGAGACAGAGGGAAGAACAAATATATTGGAGGATGGGACAGAAGGTTTGATGCACAAAAAGGAAGTACTGTATGTGCAGTGATGTTTCAGTGTGTGGGGACATAATTAGGAAGAGGTAAGAGACAGGAAAAGTAAGAGAAACAGAATGATTGAACTCAAAGACAAGGTAAAAAGAGCAATTCATTAATGCATTAAAAGAACAGTCAGGAGGGAGTGCGAGGCCAGTCAGAGCTGGTGGATATGCTGGTTCTCTGGTAAGCAGTTATCTGCTGATTGACATCTGCTGCCAAACAAAATGCAGTTTTCCAACCAACTGGACCTCCTTTGTTGTTTGGTTTTGGTTCTTTCTATAAAGATTTCAGAGCAATCAGGATGAATTACTTTTCTTTTGGCATGAATTTGTGAATTTAAGTATGATAAACTATTATAGATGAAGAGTTCTGGAGTGGAGGCAGTTTCATTGTGAAGGGTGACCTTTACTGTTCTTCTGTCTTTAACGTAGGGCTCAAACAATGAATATGATGATTTTTATTTTCATTTTCATTTAGCATTCTTCTTCCTTTATGTTTTGTTCCTCACAAACCTGACAGTTGCTGTTCTGCTGTCAAAGTAATTGTCATATTAATCATCTCCAGGTGATTTGTGTGTTTAATTCCCTCTTCAGTATGACAGGAGGAAAAAGACATAGTGATATGTCTATTAGATGAATGGACAAGAAAATATAAAATTGCACTTGGTGTGTCAGTTTGGTGACTAACCAGGAATTCAGACTGCGATTTACATTGCTGTAAAGAAATGAGGACCTTGTTGATTCATAGGCAAAAGGAAAATTTGACCTGTCACTCAGTCTGGAGATGTTTCAGGAGATTGGGGGGGGGGGGTGAAGCTGCAATATTTTTAATAAAAAGAAGCCAAGTTAAGTTACAAGTTAAGGGATTTTTATCTGCCTTAGCAGCACTTTTTTCTCCCATGTGAGACAAGAAAAGGCTGTATACTTGGAAGGATACTAGGCTTTGTACTGATGCCAAACTGAATCTAAAGATTATGCTGGTTCTGTTTTTCAGTTGACTTCTTTAAAGAGAAGCCTGAACAATGGAAGGCAGAAAATAATTATTTTAGATAAAGTGCACTGCCCAAAAATGCCATGAGTAGTTGTTTAAAGAAAGAACACCTTCTCATATATCTTAAAAGATTTCTACCCCTACCAGGTCTTGATGAAGTAAATGAACATACATCTTTGTAACAAAGCATCAATTTTTGTTTTATACGTTTACGTGGAGGGTTTCAAAGTTCCTTTTTAATTAAGGACATTTTGATTTCCATATTCAAGCATAATTGTCACACATAATTTTTGATCCATACAACACTGGAAATAATAGGGGCAAAAAGTTGTTTATGTTCTGTGTTTAATCTGGAGTTCAGTAGTATTTGATACTTTCCTTAAAGCTCAGATTTCTGCAGTCACTGATATACATAAAAATGTTACAGAAAATTTACATTTTATAATCAAATAAAGTGTTTAGTACTTAAGATTCAGAAAGATCTCTTGAAAATGTGCCTGAATAACAATTATTTGGTGATTTATTCTCCCTAGTGACAAGCGATAGGACAAGGGGAAATGACCTCAGGTTGCACCAGGGCAACCTTGGATTGGATATTAGAAAAAATTTCTTCACTGAAAGGGTTATCAGGCTTTGGAAGGGGCTGCACAAGGGGATGGTTGAGTCACCACACCTGGAGGTATTTAGAAGACATGTAGATGAGGTGCTTAGGGACATGGTTTAGTGGTGGACTTGGCAGTGTTAGATTTACAGCTGTGCTTGATCTAAGAGGTCTTCTCCAACACAAGTGGTTCTATGACTCCTTTTTTTCCTTCTAGCTTTTAAGAGGATGAGTTACCAGTTATGTTAGCATTTATAACATTAATATCTTACAGTTTCAGGAGAATAAAGTATTTTATGGTAAACTTGTTCTTTTACATGATTTTTCAATATGTTTAAAAATATATTGAAATTATTAACATTTCACAGACAATGAGAAATATATCATGTGGAAGAAAGTTTGTATACAGTGGTAACTGAGGTAAGAACAGAATGCGTAAGATGTATAATATGCTACATCTTGATGGAAGAGAAAGATGCTTTTTCTATGGGTGTAAAACAGAATACTTACTGTAAGAAGTTAAAACAGCTGGAAAGACTTTTGTGGTGGGTTAACCCTGGAGCTAAGCCTCTTGCTCACTCCTCCGCAGCAGAATGGGTGAGAGAATCGGAAGAGTAAAAATGAGAAAACTAGTGGGTTGAAATAAAGGCAGTTTAACAGCTAAAGCAAAAGCCGCACACACAGGCTAAACAAAACAAGGAATTCATGCACCAATCCCCATTGCAGGCAGGTGTTCAGCCATTTCCAGGAAAGCAGGGCTCTGCCATGTGTAGTGGTTGCTTGGGAAGACAAATGCCATCACTAAGAAAGTTTCTTCTCCTTTCCTCCAGCTTTTATCGCTAAGCATGATGTCCCATAGTATGGAATATCCCTTTGGTCAGTTGGGGTCAGCTGTCCCGGCTGTGGACCCTCCCAGCTTCTTGGTCACCCTCAGCCTACTTGCTGGTGGGGCAGAGTGAGACACAGAGATGGCCTTGATGCTGTGCAGGCAATAGCTGGAATATCAGTGTGTTACCAGCACTGTATTGGTCACAGATCCAAAACACAGCACCATACTGTCTGCTGTCAAAACATTAGCTCCAGGCAGCCAGGTTCAATACAGCTTTTCGGTTTGTAATGCTGTGATTATATTGGATGTGAGATTTCCTTTCCTTTAGTTATGGCACTGTTTCATATATTATTAGTAATAACAGTAATCTTTTTATAAAAAAATCTAGTGCAGTATGACCATCATATGTTAATTTTTTTCTCTTATAGACAGCCTAATTGTGTGTTAGCGGAGAACTAAAAAAACAGTAAACTGATAACTTTAAGTGAAGCAGCAGGGTTTAAAGCATGTCTCAGCAACTTGCTACAGCTATTAAATATTTACTTCCTTATAAACACTGAAAAAAGGATTTAAAGGGAAAAAATCATAATGGGCACTTTAGAATTACTGCAACAGGTAGTTGCTGGGCATTTTTTATCTGCTGTTCTAGTCTAGACTGATCAAATGTGCTGGAAGTGCCGAATTTGCATGAACTAATCAGTTCTTGAAATCAAGTGTACAGTTTTGTCTTATACAAACGCTTCTGAAGAATGTTTCTGCCTCTTGAAGCTGAAGATGAAATCGGTTTTGTGTCTCTTTGGGCTTTTTTCCTCTGTTCTAGTGGGTTACGAGGTCACTTCAGAGTAGTTATTCATGTAATTTATAATAACTAAAGCTAGCTAAAAATTTTGAAAATTGCTTATAAAATAGAATTTAACACGAAAGCTAATGCTCTGCGTTGATCCCTTTTCAACAGACCTAATAATTAGGCATGAGGTAACACAGCTGATCATGGAACAGTTCAGGTTTCAGCAGTACCTAAATGCACCAGCAGCTCCTTGAACATCAAAGCTGAGGGACCTATTTCTACACTTCTGTGTCACGTGGTTAGCTGTGGGCTCTGATTTGACCTTTTTACCTGTATGGTGACAAAAGCTTTCTCTGCTTTGGAACTTCAGACCTCTTAAGGCATGAGTTTAGGGCGCAGGCTTCCCCTTGGTTTGGATGTGTCCTTCTATCACCTCCATGCTCTCCCCACAAAGATCTTGCTGGTCTTCAAAATAGCCACCTCTGTCAAACTGAGTTGCGGTCAAGCAGTGAGATCAATAGCTACTAGGGAAAAAGACTGCACAAGGTCATCTCGCATTGGTTCCCTGTGAAAGGCTTGGAGACGGCATGGCCTGAAAACCTGCAGGTGCTTTGTCTCCTCACACAGGGCACAGGGAAAGCCTAGGCCAAATATGGTGGCAAAGGCATACAGGCAGCCTTCTCCGGAGACGGTGAGCCCGGAGTGTGAATGTGAATCTGTCTGGACCAGTTAGTTTAGTGACAAGTGTTTCCTCCCTCTTCAAGATCTGAATGGTTTGGTAACTCCATTGCAGCTTGCCATGGATTTTGTTGGCTTCTTTCCTGTTTCTCAAGCTTCCCGCATATCATCAGAGATCTTTAAAACGTTATTATGTGTTGCTATATAGAGGGCTATGGTGATGAAAGGAAATTAGGTTCAAAATGCTCTCTTGCTTGCTGAGTTGCAGCTGTTTAACTTAGTATCTGTTTCACCTCAACCTACTTCTTTCATGCTTTGTTTTTACTCACACTGAGCAAACAAACGGGTGATACTTTCATAAAATGAGCATGCTAAATTTGAAGAAATCTGTTTCATAAATATGTTTTTCAGGGGTTTATTAGAATATATTTTTTATTGTGTCTTATTAAAACTTACTGAAAATGTCTCCCGTTTTCAGCCTTTATAGTCCAGTAGAATCATCAGTATATAAAAATTCTCAGGAACTCAGAGTCAGTTGCAAGCCTGCTCAGTTAATAAATTTCTGTTTTCAATTGATAGAACCATAAGTTTGTTCAGAAACTATCGTGTTTCCATGGTTTGGGATTGTGAGCCAGAAGAAAAATATTACAAACTGTGAGTAAACTATACCCTCCCTCTTTTAGTTCAAGAAATGTAGCAATGCACAGTGCTGTCAGTCATGCATTCTTAAAAAAAAAGGGGGAAGGGGGAAGGCACATCTTCCATCACTTTTCCTAGATATAAAATCATAGTTTTGTCACCCATTCAAAATCTGTTTTGTTGGAACGACTATAGCAAAGATATGTTTCCATCTACCTACTGAGATCATAATCCTGTTATCTAGGTAAGGAGTAAGTAGCGCTAAGGTAAATACTGTCACATATGAATTATTCTACTGTAAGAAATGTACACCACGGCATACATAGCATGATTGCACACTATTTGCTCACTAATCACTGTTTTCCAAGCTGGTAGACCATCTACTGTCTGTTGAGAAGAAATGTTTATTTTGTATTTCAACTCAGCAAGAGAAAATCTTCAGCTGGTTATTTTTAACTGAGTTAAACTCACTGGAGCAATGCTTAATGAAATATTAAAAGAAAAATTATACAGGACATAAAGAATCATTCAATAGTGATAATAAAAATAAACCTGTTTCTTAAAAATTAAAGAAATTTAGTTTTAATCTTGAATGAGCTACTTCTCCAACATTTATTGAGTAACTGGTGGGTAGCAGAGAGCAAGAAAAAAAAATCATGCTGAAAGAACAGTTTGTTACTGCTTTTACCAGCAGGGAATTACTTCTATCTTTTGGTCTTTTTTCTTTTTCTGGTATACTGGCAATCTCGTTTCAGATTGGGTAAAAGAGAATCCTGTCTTAGGCTACTCCTTATCTCCTTGCTTTATATACTGATTTTCTGATTGAGGGAAAGTGGCCTTTGGAAGAAACAGACTTTTTTTTTGTGTAAGCTCTAAAACTTTAGCTTGATTACTTACATAGGCACTAGATACTGTAAATGCATAGCTTTATATATAAATTAAGTGGATATATAATGTACGACCACATTCTGTGTCATGTTCCAGCATGGTGCAAGACCGCTTTTTTGTTTTGCTAGTTTTCGGACCTGAGAGTCTGCATTCTCAAGCATTTCCAGTGAATTTGTCATGTTGCCTAGAATAATCAACATACCTAAGTAGGTAGGTTATCTGCAGATTTCCAGGGTATGTAAGTGCTTTTACAGATACCAGAAAGCATACCAGATTTTAGCTAGATAAATGTGTTCGCATATGAAACTTAGAATGCTGATGTATGATGACTATATTGCCAGAACTTGATTTGACATCTAGTGTATATAAAACTCTCCATGAAAGCATGAAGGTTTTTTTTTTCATGGGAACCTCTCTTGTTTTCCAGAAATCCCTAATACCATGTCTGTGTGTGAAGATACTGAAGGTGATTAATATGTATATAGAAACCCTTGTGTCCAAATCTTGCAAAATACACATTTTTAAATTCAAGCATATAAATCACATTTTGGATGAGGTTTTTCTTACTGCATTGTCTTATTTTAGTCACTGGTTGCTCATGATTTATGCTACATAACAAGACAAGGGAGTTAGAAAATTTCAAACTGAAATTTAAGGCATTTTTAGGAAATTGTCACTAATGAAGCCATTAACTACCATGTTGTGCATTCCCAAAAGAGTAGCTAACTCACACAGAACAGAGTTATAAACCCCTGAAATGAGGGTTTCATAATGTAAGCGCTGACACTAACAGGATTCTAGAGGCATGAGTAGTGTCACTGTAATTAGTTTAGCAGTAGTACAGATCATGTTTTAGTATTCTTTCAGCCTCTGCAACAAGAGATGGTTTATTTCTTTCAAGCATAATTACATTTGTCACATTTTTTGAGATTGTGAAAATCATACTAGCATAAAAAGGCAAGATGACTTTCAGAGCACTTAACATGATGTTGTTCGCAATATCATTAGAGGGAAGAGATGGGGGGAAGTGGAAAACAGAGCTTTCTACTTTTGAGACAATTTCTGTCTTCTGCACCCTTTTTTTAAGGATTTCTTTTCAGAAGAATCTGTAGGATAATGGGAACAGAAAATATGTTCTCCCTTGGAGGTACCCGAAGGATGAGATGTAGGCAGGAGGAAATCTCTGCAAATCCTGGCATGATTGTTCCCTCAATGGAGAGGGAAATTTCTGGTTTTTTTCCCAGGAGCTGGTAGCAGAACACACCCTGTCTCTGCAAGGATGTGTTGTGGTAGTCTTAGGCTCGAGCTCACAGACCAAGTACACGGAATCAGTTGTATCTGCAAGGGCAAAGCTAGGTGCACATCAGTGCGCCACAATGCTGAGTTGTCTCCTTAGTAAGCAAGTTGACTTGATCTGCTCTAGAGTGAGAGCACCAAGATTTTCTTCACATTCAAGATAAGGGATATTGTAGGCTGGGAAAAGAATGATGATGTGACAACCAACGTGTCTATCTGCTGGCAGTACAAAATGATTGTCTGTGTGCCTATGTCCAGTTTTAATTCTTCAAATACAAAACAGACCGAGAAATTGGAGCAAGTACAGTGGAAGGCCAGCAAGATCGTCAGGGGCTGGAGCAGTGGCCCTGTGTGGAGAGGCTGATGAGCTGGGCTAAACAAGTCAGGAGAAGAGTTGGTTCCAGGGGACCTAAGAGTACCCACCAAGGTGTCTGCGGGTGGGTTGTTGAGGAGACTCTTCACAGTGGTGTGTAGTTGGGGGATGAGACAGCAGGCATAGCTTGAAATGAGAGATATTCGGACTGGATAAAAGGAGAAACTTCATTAGCATGACGACAGTGAAGCCACAGAGCAGGTTGTCCAGAGAAGTTGTACAGGTAGAAGATATTCAAATGGTATTGGACTTCAGCCCCTTAAAACATACCAGCTATCCTTAAATTAGCTTGTTAGGGTTTTTTTTTTTTTGGTAGGTTTTCCCTTTGTTTTTTTTGCCTAGCAGTAGCTCAGAGTTCAGTAAGGGTTTGGCACCTGCAGACCCAGATGTCTGAGTGGGCTGAGTAGCTCAGGTCATCTTCAGTGTTTTTGTGTCTTCATTGTTAGCCATAAGTAATTACTGAATTTCAAGAAAGGGCCAAAAGTGCCCACAACTGTTGTATACTTTGAATACCATTAATTCTGTCCAGGATAATGTTACTAGGGTTTTAGTCTATACAGAGGCCCAGCATATAATCCAAAGAAATAAAGAAAATAAAAGAAAAAAACCCTGCAACATCTTTGTTTTCTTCCATTATGAAAAAGTAACATTCAGAATAGAGAGAGGAACGAATAAAAGTGGTACCAGTGTAAGAGCCTTACTATATAAACAGTTGCAGAGACTTGGTTTCTTTCATATAACAGCTGGCAAGAGAAAACTGGCAAACATCACTTTGTAGCAGATATTCAGTGCAATGAAGAAACAAGACTATTTCAAAATAATATGACTTTTTTATTTGCATTTCTGATGTATTAGGAGTACTGTAATCTCAAAATGCCTACTTAGACAAGAAAATGAATGCTAATAACATGAGGCATCTATGCATGTGAGCTTTCTGTTGCATATGGGATCATAAGGGATGAGTTAACTGGTACAACAGAGGAAGATACTTATGTTCTGGGGAAGTTATTTTTGAGATATCAGCTTGCCTTTGAATTTATCACTGAAAAAAGTGATTAATCATTAAAGTACTTTGGAAACTGTTCTGTGAATGCATTGCCCTTTCATGCTTGTCAAGCTTGGCTAGAAGTGGTGCTGGAACAACAGTGGGAGAAATCTCTTCAGTCAGAGAGGGAAGGAAAAGGAGAGAAGGAATCCTCCTAGAAAGTATTTAATCTCTACTATGTCCCCTGCATTCCCCCAAAACCCACGTGTCTGCAGACTGTATGATGTACAATTTTAGAGGGAGGCACTTGGTAAAAGAACGCTTTTTTTACTGAAAGCACTTGTGTTGGTTGTGGATGATTGGGGTTAAAATCAAGCTAAGTCTTGGAAGACTAGAATCTTTGAGAAAGAGAAAAATAGGCTCTTCCAGGGTGGTTAATTTAATCCAAAATGCTCATATGTAAATAGCTTTCTGAAAAGCACCATTTTGTCTTTTTTTTTTTTTTTTTCTAGAAAGCAGATGACTTCACTAACTTTAGAGTTGAAAAGAAACCACCTCAGAAAAGGTAGTTACTGTACTCTTGGAAATAGCACCTAAATACAGAACCTGATCAAAAACGTTGAAAGCCACTGGAAAAGCCTCTCCACTTCAGTTGTTTCTCTTAAGATCCTCTTTTGAAGATGCTAGCTCTCTTGAACCATGTGTCTTCTTACACATTAGAAGCAGAGGTTTTATTCCCTGGTATTCGCACTTCTTCTGAAGGCAACACCTTGTAGGTCCACTTTTCTTTCCGAAGTTCTATAGAACATTAAAGTTACTATGGGATAAAGGATATTAAAACCCAAATGTTTGTTGCATAAAGCATGCACACATACAACCACCTTTTAAGATGAGCAATTCACATGACATACCCACTGACAAAATATGGCTAATTTTACCACCATCAGCCTGGGAAAGATTTGTGTTGCATAGAGACGGTGTGCAAAGACTGCACAAACTACCAAACAGATAATCTTAAGAAAACTAGCTTATTCATGTCTGTTCTGTACCAAAAAAAAAAAAAAATCACACTAGACTATATGTAACATTAGACTTTAAATGCAAGAGAGATTGTTTTTTTCTAAAGGAAATATGCTCCGAAGTTTTTATTGTAATCCCAAATATCCTTCTGTCTAGAAAGCTGTATCACTATCAGCTCCTCTGTCTTATCCCCCAAAAAAGGCATATATATGGCTTTTTCTTGTGACAGAAAGTAAAACTTAGTTTTGCTTACAGGCTAATTTCCTGATGTAGGATGATGGTGATGCGCTGACGGGGTATAGAACAAGGTAGTTCATGCATTTAAGAAAAGTGTACGAGCCTTTCTCAACTCTGCTGCAACTGCTACAACCAAGGTTTGGAACAGACTAAAGGGAGTTGTAGAGATCTTTAATTCAAGTTAGTGTGTTGTTGCACCAGCAGCACTTGTACTTGGTCTCGGCCTTTTCTGGTAGTCATTGTTAACTTCAGCTGTGACGTGAAATATTCTTTAGGACTCGGGGAGTGGTGACTTTGATGTTGCTAAGGGTGAACCTGCAGTTTCTGGAAGTTTTGATTTCCGCCCCCCCCCCCAATGTGCTAGTTTAACTGCTATCAGTGTGATGCTGTTGTAAAGGTGGTGGTATGAACACAGGTAGCAAATGAAAAATATATGTAATACGGTTGTGGAAGCTATTTTGGGACCCAACCGCTGCTACTTCATCTTACTATGTGGTGGTTTTCTGTAATGTTCCTTATCACTGTCTTAAAAATAGAATATCCTTATTGTATAAATAGATATAAAATGCAAAATGTGAAGTCTTTTTCTCCCCCTTCCCCCCACTGATTCTTTACATTCTGCTCTTGAGTTCCTTTTTTACAGCTGTAATAGACACACCTCATGCAGTACACAGTACATTCATGTTACATACGACTGGGATGAGGCATCTCAATAACAGCCTCCTTTTCTTACAGGAGAACAAGGCTGGGCGGTTCTGAAGTACTCTGAGCAGTGGGAAGAAGTTTTTCCTCTAAATCTGAGATTCTGTTGCCCGCTGACCATAATCAAATGCCTTGCATGCATCAATGCACTTTGGATTTTACAGGGAGTGATAGCATCTGGAATGATTGTTATTTTCACTGGTATTTAGATAAGTAGCCTACAGGAATTTTTTTTCTCATTTATCACATTGTTATATTTAAAATGTATGATGCTTAAGGAAAAGAAATACTAACACTGTAGGTACCTGTTTGTAAATGAACACTGCATTTATGTTGTGAAGAAACAAACCAAGTCACCAAGGAGATGTTTCTCATAAAGTTTGTTGAGTTAGGGGGGACCTGGTCAAAATGAGATCTCTCTGGAAACAGATAGTAGTCTCAAGGTACATAAAGAATAAATACTTCTTACATGTTGGTATAACAGCTTGAGATCAATGGCATAGTAGGAATTTGATGGTAGCTTTGCAAAGACATACATATTTTATATTTTTACATGCTCTGTTTAGTTTTAGTGAAGACAGTGGGAACATTCTTAGGATGCATAAAATCGATTTTTTTTTTTCTAGAATAAAGACTTTACTTGTAGCAAGGAAATAAAAAAAAGGAGTGATATTGTACAGTCTGCTGTGCTTGAAAAATATCTGCACAAAACTGCTTTCCTAAAATCATACACATTAAGTTACTGCGTAAGCTTATCATTAACATGTTCTCTTCAACACTTAATTTCAGCCTGGAAATAAATAAGTGTAGCAGCAAGACCTTTATTCTACCTACCTCAAATAACTTGAAATCTGTTGAATAATATAGTCTCTGACATGAATAAGAAAATTTTTTCATTAGTTAGCATGTTATTATTTTCTGAATAATTACCTCTCATACTTTTATAACTAGGAAAATAGAAAGAAAACAGGCTATTTCAGTATAGTACTATAGCTGTATGTAACAGAAATACCAAGTATTCCTTTCAGGGCTTGAACAGGGAAATATATAGGTTTTGATTCACTAATGTACAACTTCACTTTTCTTCACTTTTATATTACTTCATTTCCTGGCCGATGGAGTCTATTATTCAAGAAATGAGCTATGATAAAGTTGGAGGTTTATCAGCCAGTGCAATGGCTTATAAGGAAAACCAACAAGTATAGGACTCAGGAGATTTTATAATATACCTATTAACTGTCTCTTTTGATTTTTAGGCAATTTTTAATTAAAATATTTCTGTTTATTAAATTATTACTGTTATATAACTTAGAGGACAATGCGGTACTGTTTTGGTGGGTAGGATGCTGTTCATGGACACATCCTAACTCTTTTTTTCTGGATGAAAGGAGGAATATTCACTGAAATTTGCAGAAGAATAGCAGTACCACTACTTCCAACAATTATTATCAACTAACTTTGCAGTAGGTGTTAAAGAATACAAGTGTACTGGTCTTAAATTGAAGGTAAATTTCTCAGTCTGGTGAGGGGAGGACTGACAAGATGATGAGGAAACAAAAGATGGTACTCTGTAGTTTTTCTTTCCGTGGTACATGTAAAGCTTCATGTTCTTTTGAAGCTTCAAGTTGGTTTTTTTCAGGAGTGTGATTAGAAGTTGTAGTAGATTATATGTGAATTGTTATTGTTATGTTGTTCCGGCATCCAGTATATTTGTCAAGTTTTAAATGAAATTTCCAGCACAGAAAGCTTAGGGTCATCATTTGACATACATCTTGTGTTAATTCAAAAAACATTGAAAAGTGGTTGTTGCTGTATCTATCTGTAGCAGCGTAAAGCAATTTTACTAGGCTTTGGAATAAATACATATAAGATGATACACATTTTTCAGCTGACTCTGACATCGAACTTCATGAATAAAAAAGACCCTATTAATCATGAGGTGATAGAGTCACATACATTGTATTTATCATTCTTGTAAGAGAGTGAGTGGTATCTCGTTAATGTTTTGAGTAAATGCATAGTAATTATACAAAACAAATAAGAAAATAAAAACCACAACTTGTACAGAAGCTTAAACATTGCTCTCGAACTTTTATGTTAATACTTTACAAATGATAGTGTGTGCAAGTGGTGAGTGTAATTTCTTACTGCATAGCTGAGTAGTATGCATATGTGAATAGTTTATTCCATGGCCTGAAAACAATGCAAGGCAACTATATATAATTGGTGTGCAACGTCAGATGTGCTCATGCAATCTACGGAAAGTACACAAGGAGAGTGCAGAAAGAATACAAAAACAGTATTTTCAAATAATCTTTACTAGTCTAAAAGATCAATGTTCAATATCACGGTTTATATTCCTTGGAATTGACACAGCATAGAATCATAGAATGGTTTGGGTTGGAAGGGGCCTTAAAGATCATCTAGTTCCAACGCCCCTGCCATGGGCAGGGACACCCTCCACTAGACCAGGTTGCTCCAAGCCTCATCCAGCCTGGCCTTGAACACTCCCAGGGATGGGGCATCCACAGCTTCTCTGGGCAACCTGTGCCAGTGCCTCACCACCCTCTCCATGAAGAATTTCTTCCTGATATCTAATGTATAACCAGAGTACGTGGGGATGGGTCTGTTGTCAGGTGGGAGCAAAAGACTACAGATATTTATTGAAATACTCATTTTGGATCTATAGTAGATAATTTTGTGGGAAATGCAGAATCTTCACTTCTATGTCAGGCTTTCAAATATGAGCTTATTCATACAACCCTTGAAGCAAGCAGAAGCCATGACTGCCAATTTGATATGCAAATGAAATAATTTTATTTCGGTTGATTTGTAATAATCCTGGTGTGGTGTTGGTTTTTTTTTTGTTTGTTTGTTTTTAAACCCAATGGATTAGAAACCCCAGTGTTTTCCCAGAGAGGTTGTGGAGTCTCCTTCTCTGGAGATATTCAAAACCCGCCTGGATGCATTCCTGTCCAACTTGCTCTAGGTGAACCTGCCTTGCCGGTGAGGGGTTAGACTAGATGATCTCCAGAGGTCCCTTCCAATCCCTGGCATTCTGTGATTCGGTTATTTTTGCACTCTGTCCAACCTGATTGTGTTCATATGTATACATTACTTTTGGTGATTCCTGAATGTTTTATCTGTGCCTTGAGATCTTGCTTGCTTTTCTTCAAGGAAGGGAAGAATTAAAATCCTTACTCTTAATGATGAGTTGATTACATAGATGACTTTCTAGTGTAAGACAATTTTTTTTCTACTCCTTTTCTTTGCACCTCTTCTTCGATCACTGTCCTTTGAAATTTCATTTAGTGCACTGTACTGATGGAAGTTTTTCTGTAAGCTTTGGAAACAATTTTAGAACTTTACTAAGCTGTACAGTCTACCCAAAGTCGGAGAGTCACAGGCTGGACTCTTGTCTAAGTTTGAAGAAACAGAGAACATTCAAACAGGTAGCTATAAGTGTTTAACAAACCAGTGAAATACAACCTGAAGTCTTACAGAGCTTGGATTTAGATTCTTTTTTAAGGCTTCCCACCTCTTTTCAAGGTGTCCTCTCTAACGCTATTGTTCATACTGTTGTGTTCTGCAAGAAGAGGAGTAGTAAGACGTTACTGTCCCTCCGTATTTGTTTTCTTACCTCTTAAAGGCCTTGAAGCTTGTCAGTGGCTTTTTCTTTTAGACGTGTAGCAAGACATTCTTTAAAGCTGCATTCCATAAAAATGGACAGGCTTTAAACTTTATGGATGAGAAGGTGTGCGTGTATCCTAAGTATTTACTATTTTTCCCTTTTAATTATTTTAAAATAACTGTAAGCAAACCTTATGTATTATAGAAGTAGTCTTCCTAACTCCAGTTTGATATCAATGTACACTGTAGGTCAGGAGTCATGACAAGGTGGCAGACATCAGCTTTTAGAGCTGAAAACATATTTAGTACAAAATGGAGAGCTACAGTGAGATATGGCAGGGCTGCCAACATCACTTCCATGATCCTTTTAAAGTCGTTACTGGAGTCTTTCAAATGGTTGTGCTTTTCTGAGTGCTTTTGTTTTCTTCTGCCTCTTGCCTATACCATGGTTTCTTGCCCTTGGTCTTTTTTACTAGAACTTAAGTCATCATGGAAAGTTGGTGACGGTTTTGTGTCTTTTTGTGTGTAGGAGAGAGAGAAATTTTGTGGGCTACCATATAGTATAAGTCTGCATTCAGACTCAATGATCCATTGTGGTCACACAATTCTGTGTGACTATGAAAACTCCCCACTTACTTTCATTTCACTGGTTAGGAAAATCTGGAACTGGCAATTGAAAATCACCTTTCTTCTCCCCCAAACCCAGCATTGCCTTTTCTGTTCAAGGCCAGGCTGGATGAGGCTTTGAGCAACCTGGTCTAGTGGAGGGTGTCCCTGCCCGTGGCAGGGGGGTTGGAACTAGATGATCTTTAAGGTCCCTTCCAACCCTAACCATTCTGTGATTCTAATTATGAGAGCAATTTTTGAGTCCATAAAGTAGAATTTAGCAGGAGCTGAAAATATGAATGATATATGATGAGTAATACATAATGAATTACTCTTTATCAGCTGTCCTGAATTACAGGACATGCAAACCAAAGCAGCAGTCATTCTCTCAGTGTTAAAGGAGCCGAGAGTTAACCACTGCAAGTCTTTCTTTTGCTTTGCAGACCCTTCTGTACTCTTGCCATTAGTGCAGTACTGTCTGAGAGCTGCTGATGCCCTTGCTGGAAGGTAGCTACTACAAATATGTATGACTGGTTTTCCAAGCCGTTAGATATCTAAAAGTAGGTTTCTGCTGGGTTTTCAGGTGCCTGAAGTTACCTATATGCAAGTTTCTGGTGGTTTAAAGGGAGTTAATTCTCTGCTTCCTCAGGTATGTTTGAAAATCTACAAGACATCTGCCTATACCTGAGCATAGCAAATTATGTGTGTGAAATGCACAATCTTAAAGCCATGCTTTGCATGTGAAGTGCCAAGTCATCAGCAGATGCAGTCCCAGTAGTATCAAGGGCATTGTTTTTCTCTTGGCTTCTTGCTAGTTGTAAAACTTTATAGAAGCCAGACTGCATAACAGGTGTCGCCCTTTTACTTTCTGTATTCATTATGTAGCTGACACCTGACTACATTTGTTTTGTCCGTGGTTTTGTTGATTGACCCTCACACACTCTTCTCTCCCTGCCCATTTCAGATAGACCAGTTCATCTCTATAATACCTAACTCTTATTTCCTTAACAACAGATGGTATATGTTCTTGTCCATATGGTTGTCCTGACTGTATACATGTAGCATTTCTATGTATGATTTAAGTATGGACATCTTTGTGCCTTTCAGATACAGAGTTCTCTCTGTGGAAATTAAAAAAAAAAAGAAGAAAAAAAGGATATTTTATTTTAACACTTTAATAATGCATTGCAATAGGAAGGGGAAATGGGTATTTCAGAGATTCTTAGGTACAAAGGCTAATATTGCAGGTTGTGCAGGGTGGGTTTATATATCTAGATACTGGTGGTAAATAACAGAGTAAAGAATTTCTTAATCCTTGGATATAGTAGTGCATTTGTGCATATACTGATAGTCATAGATCAGAAATCTTTTATTCTGATGCAGCTCCAGTGTTGTTCACTGTGGTATTTTATCCCTCCTCTGTTAAGGAACTATATTCCTGATTTTCTGGAGCCCTGTCCATGCCACTCTTTAGTGGGCTCCTATACTCTGTACCTCACGGAGTTTGTGTGCTGATTAAACCATGACAGTTTGCCATTCTCAGACCCCAGAGAAATGCACATCTTCCTTCCTTGCTAATTCTTCACATCCCTCATTTCTTCACAGAGAGGCTTGTCACCACTGAATTATTCAACAATCTGCCTCCCACTCATGTACAATGTAAACTGTATCATCTAGAAATGAAAGTTAAGTATTCCCTGCCAGAATGTCTTTTTGACATAATTTCTTCAAAATATAACTTCAGTTTTAAAAAGATAGTAAAATTATTTGGTAAATGTAACCTTTGCAAAAGGCATTTTCAGGGTTTCTAGTCAATCTGTGTGTAGAGCAGTGCATTAGGTCCTGCAGACAGAAGCCACTGTGACCATTAGGGTTGTATCACGTGCACCGCATCCTTGAGGTTGAAATCTTTGATGTTCAGAACCTTCTAATTTCTTCCCAAGAAATCCTGCTTTCTTCTTGGCCTATTCCTGCTGTGTCAAATAATACATCAAGACATCGTAATTCAGCCAAGCGTACAGATTTTCTGAGGATGACTTTCTCCAAGCACTGTGTATTGCTTGTAGACAAATAACTTTGTATTTCCACAATGCATGTCATTGCTAACAGGCTGCTTAAAACAATACTGACTTCATAAATTCATTAGATCGTCTGTGTTATCAGTACGTTTAACTGATGTTCATTCACTTAAAACACAGAAAATTAACTAAATGCAATGGAAAAAAAAGCTTACATGCATTTAACCATGCAGATAATTAGTGTGATTAAATATGTCTTTTCAGAATTATTAGTGGAAAATTATTGCAGAAAAAAACTGTGAAAAACATTATAAAACATAAATAGTGTGTACTTACATAAGAGTACAGTTGTTTGCTTCATAAATACTCAATAAGGTATTAACTTACATAATTTTGTATGTAAGTTCTCTTTTTTTTCTGTGGGAATGGCTGTGGAATATACATGAAGTCAGAGAAATCGAAAAGCTGAAAAGGTTATGTATTATGCTGGTGGGATTGGTCACTGCGATAGAGGTATTTTATTATTTCTTTACTGGTTTTTACTTAATTTTATACTAATTTGGATAATATATGCACTGAATGTGTGTATCAATCTCTCTTATGTACTTCTGGTATTAAATTGTTACAAAAACCTTTTCATATTGCAGAATGAGATGCTGTAGCTTCATCTTTTCATGTTAGGTTCAGAGGATTTTTTTTTTTCTGACTTCTTGATGCTTACTGTCCAAGTGAGTTACACAGAAGAGGAAAGTACCAGATGCCTGCATTATCACTGCAGGATACCCCTTAGAGCCTAGTAGATGACTTAGGAAGTATTTTTCTGCAGCCTGACTAGACCAGTTTGTTTAGGGAAATGTGGATATTATAAAACTGGATCTATTTGCAATTACCAGAAGGCACCTTAACACATGGCAGTGATCAGGATGGAGGGAATGTGATGTTCAGGTGTGCACTCTACGCACTTTTCCATTTTTTAAATCAGTCTGGATTTTTCCTTCTTTCTCTCCTTAGTTTTTTTTTCCCTTTTAATTTCATAATGATTAAACAAGTTTTTCTTGGGCAGATAAAGAGTGCTCTTCCAGGGAATGGGAGACAGCTTTTGATATTATTTCATTAAGCATTAGAAAGAAGCAAGAAAAAAGTATTCAAATTTCTGTATAAGGTTTTGATATGATTTATTGCTTGCAAGTTTGTTATAATTCTGGTAAAAGAAATCACTGTATTGCTTCAGTGGGAAGTAATTTGTGTGTTAGAGGTTAGAGCAATAGTATATTTAATTCAATCAAACCTTACAGATTTATAAACAATCAATACATCCAAGACCTCCAACAGAGTTACAATGTCTTTTAAAGATTTAGTGTTGCAGTAACAGCATGTTTGTAGAGATAATAAGGGGCCATATGCCACTTCTGTACTGCACCTGCAATTTGCACTGATGTCTGCTCAAGATGCACCCGAATGGGTTGAGTCTATATGCCCTCTGTAACTGAGGTCAGCCAAAAATTATCTATCCAGTTCAGTGCCCCATAGAGCTTTTGTGACTTTTTTTCTCCTGCCTTCCTAAGCAGGGCAGATCAAAGAGAAAATGACGATGTGGCTACAGAGATACTGTACTTGGTAGAGAGAAACCATTAACGTGAATTTACCATCTTCTGAGCAGTTTCGTGACCCTTGGTCACACAGCTTGCAATTCCTGCTTTTTAAGCCTACTAAAATAATTCATTTTCTCCTAAGCAGACTAATCCACTGAGGAGTTACTAACCTTCAAAGTCATATATTTTTTTAATGTATTTTTAGGAACCTCTTCTAGCTTGACATAGTTCTTATTCCTTTCTTGCTTATACCAAATGCATCATAGTTTCATTTCAGAGAAATAAGGTAATTAAAGTAAATAAAGTAAAAAAATAATTTTCTGCACTTGATACGCTTTACTGATACGGCAAGAATAAACTGTCCTCATTCAATTTTGAATGTAGAAAGATTAGTTGACATGCAGTCTGTCACTCCTTAGAAATTTCCATCTTGTATAATGAGCCCTTGTTAATTAATACACAAGGATGAATGCAGAAACAGGACATTCCTACGTAATATTTAGTCCATCTGTGTGAACTTAAGATGGCTTTTCCACTAAGATTATTTTTCTGTTGTTCCTTTTGAATTCCTCATGCCTTCATTGCCTTCTTAACAGGGCTTTCCATTCCTGTGGATGTTGCAATTGAGAGAAACTAAATGAACATCCACTATCCCCATTTGTCTTTAAGGCAAGAGAACCACTTAGGCAACTTTCAGTCCAATTTTGGTCGCTGAAGCATTTTACTGGTTCTGATTAGTCCCACAGAGTGGGAGCATCCTCGTCTTATCAGTTCAGAAGAGTCATTAAAACTTGTGTAAGCTGTGGTGATGCATGAGCTAGGGGTATGTAAATTCCCTGTTAGCAAATGCATTCTTCATCTTGTCAGTTTTTGCTACCTGCTGTTAACTCTGTAGGTAACCCACTGCAGCTGATCGAGGAAAAAATAAGGAAAGCAGATTGCTTGTAAAGAAACAGCAGAGGTGATCCTTACACCTTCATAATTAAGCTTCTTTGGAAGACCTTGTATTAAAAGTTGGTTTTCATGCCATTTGGATAGAACGGCAGTGCAATGTGGCTTTTGTAATAAAAGGTTATAACAAATCTGAAATTTTCCCTGGGTATACAAAGACAGAGGAATTAGCACAGCAATTAAGTCACACCACTTAATTAAAAGATGTATTTTAATAGGATGGGTTCAAGTAATGTCTTTATTTTGAGCTGTTTTCATGTGTTCTGGTGGCACTCAGTGCATGAGGTTGTTCATCTCAGCTGACACCAGTGTGGAGTTACAGGGTGATGCACGTTTGAGCTGACCTTGAAGAATATCTCCATTGCAGCTGAACCAAGCAAACTACTTACAGGCTGGTTTTATTACTTGTTTGTGGTTGGGTTTCTTTGGTTGGTTGGTTGGTTGGTTGGTTGTGTTTTTGTTGGGTTTTTTTTTAATCCTGCAGTGATTTTTGAACAGTTGGGTTTTTTCCTAGTAAATGCAAGGTCAAGTACTTTTCTTTATGCGCACTTCAGTTCTACAGTGACTACCCATCAGCTTGGCAGGTCGGTGATAATATATAATAAAATCCAGTACAGAACCCTACAAGAGTTTGATTTAATGTAAAAATATTTGACGATACTTGAACTTGAATGTAATGCAATCCATGTTATAAGAAGGAACAATTGTATTTAAACTGATTAATATTACCAGTAAGCAAAAATTAGCTGTGACATTTCTTCTCTCTCCACATCATTTTCTGAAAGCAATCCACTTAGCAAGTACCTGCCAATTTTCATATAAATTCATTCATTGCTCTTGTAATGCACATAGCAGCTGCATTGTAATGTCCTTTCAATAATGTTTGAGTAAGTTACTTAACATCAGAAATTGTGGGAGTACCATAAATGTCATTAATGATACAAACAACAAAACTTGACATTTTGAATTTATTCATCAATATATACAATAGTGGTTTTACACTGAATTAGATTTCTTGCATTGAAAACTAAATTTGGTACTGTAGGAGAACAAAGAGTGATATAGTAATGCATACCACGTGCCCCTATTTTTCTGTGTTGTTGTGCACATATCTAAGAAGTAAATGGACTACCCAGGTTACTAGGTTAGATACTATGCAAAATACTGAAGACAGGGTGTTTTTGTAGGATTGTTGCTGTTGAAAGTGTGTGTCGTGTTGTTCTTGTACATGAGCTCAGAGAACCGGGGTAGTCTACCTCTGTTGACAGATAATGTGATGTAAGGCTGGCATTCCTTCAGTGACACCAGTTACTTCCATGAGCAAGGACCTACATGGAATTGGTTTGCCTCACCATGGGCGTTTGACACCAAGGCAGATGCTTTGGGTGTTTTTCAGATCTGACAAACAAAACTGAATCCATGATGAAGGTGCCTGCGTTTCTGAAGAGGCAGCCCTGGGCCAGTCGGGATGCCCAGTTTGAAGCGTCTGAGATATCTGTGCTCAGGCATCTAGATCCCAGGTGCTTACCAATTTCCATAGTCAAGATTACTTAGGCTTACCTATTTGATCGCTAATTACTGCTAATTGGTTTTGAATGATGGTGTGTTTGTGTGTGGCAATATTATTTTGTCAGAATGTGGCAGTGTTACACACCACCACTAGAAGTTGTCATTCAGTGTAAGTTAGTGTCGTGGTTTAGGCTCAGCTGGCAACTCAGCACCACACGGCCGCTTGCTTGCTCACTCCTTCCCCCAGTGGGGTGGGGAGGAGAAAATATAAGGAAAAGTATTTGGGTTGAGACAAGGATAGGGAGGGATCAGTCACCAGTTATGGTCACAGGCAAAACAGACGCGCCTTGGGGGAAAAAATCAATTTAAATTGTTACCAATCAAATCAGAGTAGGACAATGAGACACAAAACGAGATCTTACAAAGCTTCCCCCATGCCCTTCATTCTTCCCAGGCCGAGCTTTGCTCCCGATTTCCCTCCCTCCTCCCCCTGAGCAGCACAGGGTGGTGGGGAACGGGGGCTGTGGTCAGGCCATCACACCTTGTCTCTGCTGCTCCTTCCTTCTCGGGGGAGGGATCCACACACTCTGCCGCTGCTCCAGCGTGGGGTCCCTCCCACGGGAGACAGTCTTCCACCAACTTCTCCAGCACGAGTCCTTCCCATGGGCTGCCGTTTTCTCCTCTACCTGCTCCAGCGTGGTCCCTTCCGAGGGGTGCTGTCCTTCAGGAGCGGACTGCTCCAGCACAGGCTGACCACAGAGTCAGGGGCTCTTCAGGCACATCCCCCTGCTCTGTCGTCCTTGGGGTCCTTCCTGGGCTGCAGCTGGGTCTCTGCTCCCCCGTGACCCTCCATGGCTGCAGGGCACAGCCGGCCTCACCATGGGCTGCAGGGGAAACTGCTGCAGCCCACCTCCTCCCCACCTTTTGGCACTGACCTGGTGTCTGACTGGTTGTCTTTCTCACATCCCACTCCTCTTTCCTTCCACTCCTCTCTCCACTCTCTTTCTGCTTTTGCTGCTGCTTTTCTTTTTGTGTTTTCCCCTCTTAAATATGTCTAATCACAGAGGTGCTGACTGGCTTGGCCAGAGGTGGGTCTCACTTGGAGCCAGGGTAGCTTCTAGCAGCTTCTAAAAGCCATCCCTGTGGCCCTTCCCTGGCTTCAAAGCCCGGCCCCCCAGCACTCCCCACACTGAGGTATAATCGGACCCTTCCTTTTAAGTCTCTGCGTAGAAGGACTACACTTTGCTGTAATAGGTACACACCAGGGCACTGCTGAGGCTGGCAAAGGACTTAAGTAGTTAAGTTGACTTGGTACCTCAAAGAGTGGGAATGGCCACACTTGTTTCTTTTCAAATCTTGCTTTGTTATCAGACTTTCAGGCCTGGAGATCTCAGTATCCCGCTGGGCTTTCTGAAGTGTACTTGCATTTAGAGATTGCTGATGTTGGAAGTGTTGAATGTAGTAAATCCTAAGGTATGCTTTGTTGATCTGCTAGAAGCTGATGGTTATGTAGAAGACTTGTCTCAATGACTTGCAGATGTTTTCTTTTAATAATGTAGGCTCTTACCTAACTGCCATTTTAACTCTATATTTCATCATTTGCAGGTCAAAGCAGCAAAATGATGGCTAATAATCTGTTCAGAAATTTTGTGTCATCTTTAATATGCACCTTTATTTAAAAGCTGTTAACAGCATGGGTTTCTCAGTGCATTCACTGTCAGTCCAGTTCCTACCTGCACACTTTGTGACTTGTTACGCAAAGGATGCTGTCTTCCAGGTGGATTCTGGTCTACTAACTCTGATTCTGAAAAATGAGAACTGATGTCAGGAGCAATATCTGAATGAGAAAAAACAAGCAAACAAGGAAATCTTTACCAAACAGCCTTGGAAAAAAATCTTTCTTTTGTTTTCTCATCAGCTTTTCCATGTATCATCATCACCCATTTAGAACAAAAGTTATCTTTTTCCTTTGTGACTCAGTATACTGGGAATGAAGTATTTGTCTATTGCAGCTAGAACATAAGAATGAGAAAAATGAATGTTTTCCTTATTGATTTTCACCCATTCAATTGGTTTCTCTTTATTTTACTTTTAATGTGTGAGCAAAGAGCTCATTTATTTCATAGAGGTTTATTGAGGCCTATAGGCAGCTTCTTTGTAGAGACATCATACTTTAAACCCATATCAGCTTTCTATCTCTCTACCTTACTACAGAGAAATCTATGACACTACTTAGTAGGCTGGTTTAGACTAGAATAAATAGTATAGAACTGACGAGCTTGAGGTGCACATTATATATCGTCCTATTGTTGTATGTTTAAAAACTATTTTCAGAGTAATAGAGTTTATTCAGATATTATGAAGTATTTCTCATAGTTTCTTGTAAATTATTAATTCACGGTATAGCAGAGGCTTTCTCACTGGAACTGTGTTGGTTTCTCTTTGGAAATTCCAGTAGCATAAAACCGCTCCTACTGTCATTTGCGGTGACCTGCCCTTTCAGCAATTTGTTTTCCAGATGATGAAAATTGTTTTTCCTCTTATCTGTAATGATCCTCATACACACAATGAGTGTACAGTGATACTACTAGTGCAGCACCATGCAATCAGCAATCTTTTTGAGCATCACCATAATGACAGTGTGGTGAAGGGTTTTGCCTGTCAGTTTTACACCTTTCATGTTTAATTTAACAGGACAATTGAGGGTGGCTTCTTTGTTCTCATTACTTAAGATTTTTTTTTTTTTTTTCATTTTACTTGTTTCAGATTCCCAATAATATTAAAGTTTCATGATAATTTTAAAAACATTTTGGGTGTTTTCAGAAAAAAACACAGGATTTAATTTTGATGATTGTTGATCACTTGCTTACTAGCCTTTAAGACTGTTTCCTGTAAAGACAACCTTTGTAGAACTCATGATTTGCATGTGAAAGTAAACAAAAGGCATTTTTAGTTTACAGGAACATGTTTTGCAGGGTATAATTCAGAAACAGGACACATTATTCCAATATTTTCAGAAATGGCAATATAGCATCTGCAAGAATTTATAAAGAAAGAAAAGAACATTCAAAAATCAATCTTTGTATATTCTCCCAGCTGTCTTTCCTCACAGACAGGAGGGGAAAGAATACACCTATTTCAAAAAAATGAATAAGGGTTAGGCGAACCTAGTATCGAATTATGTTCTTGTAACGTCAGTAGACACTTTTCAATAAATGGCTTGTTTTCTGTTTCGTAGGGAGGAGAGTTAAAAATAAGCTGTCTTGAATAGAAATTAGGTAGAGCAGTGTTGGGAGATGAAGGATGCTGGAGCAAGGCCCCAAAGGAACTGGTGCGAGTCTGTAGGAAGGTTGGATGGTTTTAAGCGCAGGAACAGGAACTTAACTGTGTTTGCATAGGCCTTATGGGAGAAAGTAAGCATCCCAATGGAAATGGCACACTGGGATGAGAGCCTCTGGAGCATAGGAGTGGATTTTTAAGACTCAACAGTTGTGTGGTTTTTTCTTTTTCTTTTTTTTTTTTTTAACCTCAGTTTCATGCCATTATTCCAAGAGATCATCAGCTATATCTTAATCTGTACTGACAGACTTGTGTAATGTGCTCTTAGAAATAGTTTTGTTTTACTGAATCCTGTTTTCTTCAATGCATGGGATGTAAACTGGTTGTTCCTGTTCAAAGGATATTCTGATTTTTTTACAATTTCTTTCTCTTCACATTATTCAGTAAAAATGGATAGGGTCAGGACTTCCACGTTGTACCCTGTTCTTCTGTTCTTCAGTCCTCCTACGTGATTTCTAAGCATTGGGGTAGCTCTAAGTTACGAATGGGGAGTAATTCTTTTATGCTTTCCTAACTGGCAAGAAGAAACAATCTTTCACTCGTGATCACCCAGCTTCATGTCCTGCCAGTCACTTCACCAATGTTTTCCCCCACATACTGTTGCAGCATCTGCAGAGATCAATTTCTAAATCCTCATTTCCTTTGTGGTAACTTAAAGATTGTCTCAGACATCTTTGATCATATATCTTAACTTTGCTGCTTAAATAGGCCTTTGAATAAGATGTTTCTAAAATATGTGAGTAAAAGAGAAGTAAACATGACTGAGAAAAAGCAGAGTGTCCAGTTAGAAAAAAATGACTGAAATATATTGTACTTAGAATTAGCAAAAATGTATACTTTGAGCAGTCATTCACTTGTCAGTGTGTTTTATTTAATGAAATCTAGATTATTGTTTTATTCAGCTTGAACTGTGAGTCACTCTGCACACAGTGAATCTGGTTGGTCAAAGGGGAGTCTCAGATGGCAGGTGAATATTTTACAAGTACACTTTGTATGGTAATGCCTCACTAACTGTAATCATTAATGAATCAGAGCAGAACTATTTTCATCTGCATGGCAGTCAGCAAATATTTTGAGAAGGTTTTCATAGAACAGTTATTTTGTACGGAGATTGTTCCAGTTATTAGTGTGAGGGTTTTTGCACAGCTGGTGAGTGTTTTGAGGGCTATGTACGGGTGAATATCCATCACTTGTATTACTTAATTGGCAGAGACAACTCTCTTGCTGTACTTGGAAAAAAACCAAAATAGCTTATAATGGAAAAACCAAACTTCTGTTACAAAACATTGAAATGAAAACCTGTTTGACTACACTCTTTCCTTTAGTTTGTTATTATAAATTATTAAAAATAACAGTGCACACCCGATTTTTTCTCTCAAAACTTTTACATCAATATTACCTGAAGAAGTTCTGCCTGCTTTGTTTTATTCTATACTTTCAAAAGTGTGGAGTACTTCATTAGTTATACATTAAAAATGATCTATCAGACAATAAATATCTAATGTATGTTTTTTGAAAAAGTGTTCTGTGCATGGAGTTGTTAGATTCCATGTTTTCTTATCAATTTTTTTTGAAGTGTCTTATTTTTGAACCAAGATTTGTCTCATGGGAATGCGAGATCCATTACCCACATGTTAAGATTAATACACAGGTTGATCAGAAGGGGTGATGAGGTATTTTTAGATATTAAGAAAAGCTAAGATACATTGCTAATAGTGATGATAATAGACAGTCACTAATCAAAATGGGTTTGTAATGCATACCGTGCCACACGGTATTGAGCTAATATTAACAGACTTAAGCTGTGCAGTGCTTCAGACCTTACGTTGATCTCTTTGTGAACATGTCAAACAAATGTGGCATGAAAATAGAGGCATGAAGTTGGCCTGGGTGTTTCTGATGAAATAGGTTAACAGCTACTGAACCCATACTACAGCAAGCTCTGGTATTTTTTGTTTTCTGAAAGGTTAACAGCTTCTCCTAGTTTTTAGTATCAGCTGTTCAGTTATTTTTTACTGAAGGATCTTGGGATATGTGTGTGTGTGTTAGCACAAGAGGGTTGTAATGAACTTCTTTGGTACCATTTGTATACTCTCAGCTAAAATTACCTGGTATCTGTTCCATTTTTAATCATGTTTACGTCAGTCTTTTCTGAAGGTGACACCGTTCGGATACTAGGAGAAAAGTATTGCTATGGTAAAGAAGTAAGTTTAATAAACCTGAAATCTTCTTTGAACACTTTTTAATAACGTTCAGTTGCACATTATACTTATTGTTGTTGCTGGAGAAGAATTTTGAATTATGTTATTTGGGAATAATGGAATTTTGTAGAGGATAATTATTGCCTAAATAGCTCCTTAGGCGGGAGCTAGTCTGGCCTAGTTAAATGGATAAGTGCTAGGGGATATAGCGAGGCACTCAAGCTGAATTTGTCATACCGTTAAACTGTCCAGTGTTCCCTGCCTTGGTTTTGACCTGGACAGTTTTCACTCTTGCAAAGAGGACAATTTCACTGAAATTTAAATTCTATTAGATTTCAATTCAACAAATGCTGAAAGATTTCTTAAGTTTGCATTCTGTGCCAATTCCATAGAACATGTTAAAAAACATACTAAAAGCCTTCTGTAACAAGGCTTTATCTTCTAGTCTCAGCTTACATGCAAAAGTGCTTCTTCAGTGGGAAAAAAGATACTATTGCTTTCAAACTGTTAATAAAATTATTTCTAATAACTTTTGTTATGTGAAAATTCAGCATTGATATATAATTTTCCAATATTTACATATCATTGGTTACTTATTTTTAGGTCACATATTTAAAGCAGCAGGTTTAAAAATAAGGTTAATTTCTAGTTATTACCTCTGTGTGTGTGTATATGTGCAGATACACCTTTTTTTTTTCTTTCCAGCAGAGAATTGCAAGTAATTTTCTTTCTATTGTGCTTTCATTTAAAATAGTAGTATGCTAGACTAGGAACCTATTGATCCAGTTGTTTGCTTTCTATGCAGTTTCCATTTTTTACTCTGGTAAAAATCACTGGTTCTTTTTGTTGGTGGTACTGTTACTCTTGAGCAACAAATGAAAGATTGAATAGAAGAATGTACAGAAGATAATACACAGTGCGTAAGTCTTCTAGGCTACTGAAGAGCCCTTTAAAGGCAGGCCTTGCTCCAACAAGCCCAGCCTGAATGAGGCATCAAGCCTCTGAAGTACTGTCAGGTGCTCATCAGCAGCTTGGTGTGAGCCTTCTGTGCCCTTCTTGTGATGACTGTAGAAACGCAGTTGTGACATGATTTAGGTTATACTTCAACTTAAGAAGCAGGTCATAGCCTTAAATGCGGATTCATAAAGAAATCATAAAACAGGTGCTTTTGGAAGGCAGTACCTTTGTGTTGTAAGTAGCACCAACGAAGACCCAACACAGTGCTGAGTACATGAATAAATCTTTAGTTCGAGCTCTCTGTAGGAATTTGTATAGTGTCCCTGACCATGTCTTTCCTAGAAAATACTGTGGGAATAAATTAAAAATTTTTTAGATCGCATACTTAAATAGTAGAATTATTGTAAATAATAGTAGTAATAACAATGGTGGTACTCACCAACTGCCTCTCCTTTCCGTTAGTTGAGATAGAAGTACCCTAGAGAGCTCCTGGAACACTAGTTTTAGTGACTGCTTATTGGCTACTCCTGCAGATGTATGAACAATAACACAGCTTGTAAGTACATTGAAATCCAATCAGATACTACTATGACACATGGATTAAAATGATGAAGGAACAATAAATCAGTAGGGCTACTGCGTTAAAATGCTTTGAACTTGATAGGATAAATAGATCTAAGAATTACATTGGGCAAATTGATTCCTAATAGCTATGGATCATCATCTGGAAATTTTCTGTAAATGCCCTCCTGATACAACTAACAACCAAGGACTTAGCATGTAAAGAGCAGTAGAACACTGGAAGCAAGCTGTAAGAAAAACAACATAAGAAGGGTATCAACTGGTTGAAGTGAGTCCAGAGGAGGCCACGAAGATGCTCAGAGGGCTGGAGCACCTCTGCTATGGGGACAGGCTGAGAGGGTTGGGCTTGTTCAGCCTGGAGAAGAGAAGGATGCAGGGAGACCTTATAGCACTTTCCAGTACCTGAAGGGGCCTACAAGGAAGCTGGGGGGGACTTTTTACCAGGGCCTGTAGTGACAGGACAAGGGATAACAGGTTTAAATTGAAAGCAGGAAGATTTAGATTAGATATGAGGAAGAAGTTCTTCATGAAGAGGGTAGTGAGGCACTGGCACAGGTTGCCCAGAAATGCTGTGGGTGCCCCATCCCTGGAAGTGTCCAAGGCCAGGCTGGATGAGGCTTTGAGCAACCTGGTCTAGTGTAGGGTATCCCTGCCCATGGCAGGGGGTTGGAACTAGATGGTCTTTAAGGTCCCTTTCAACCCAAACCATTCTGTGATTCTATGATTGCATATAATACATAACATATATAATAGAATGTTACATATATTGTTTTATATACATTTTTATATAATATGCGAAGTGCTCTCTAGGATACTTCAGTCTCAAGTAACAAAAAGGACAGGTAGTTGGTAAGTACCACCATTATAGGATGAGGTCCTCCTTAAAGCTAAGGAAATCTGCATGCCAGTTTAGTTTGGGAAACAAAGGGTCACTCTAAAGAGTGCTGTTCCAAACCCTTTTGTTAAAGAATGGCTAGACTCAAAAGATCAATTATACAGTGGTGGACCAGAGTGTTTAGGCACATTGAATCATTCACAGAGTAATGACAGTTTTTTTTCTAGTCAGTAGAAAGTTCAATCATACTTCACTTCAAACTGTTCAGAAATCTGAAAACTACAAATAATTAAGGCAGCAGCTCAGTTATTGAATTTTAGTAATCTAGCCAGAAGACATTTAACGGAACTCTGCATAATAAATAGCATAGAAATCAGAAGGTCACATAGATTGTATCTTAATGCAAGAGTATCCTTATGATATCAGGATTGATGAGTATTTAATTAAGAAACATTTTGTCAGCCTATTAGTATTTTTTCCAGTACTGGCTTCAGTTCATTAGGATTTCTAGGATTTTTTTTTTTTTTTTTTGCAGTGCTTCTGTAGTAGTGTCAGTGTTGGATGCACCTAATGTTCTGATTGTACAAAATGTACCAGATCATCCTGCTGTGCTGAAGGTGAGCACACACTCTACAAACAGTGCATGTAGATCCCTGTCTGCCAGCTCTCTCGCTGCTGAGGACTGGCTGGAGGATAAGCAAAGGTTTACTGCTCTGTATTTTCCTACCCACCCAGTGACTTCAACGTAGGATGGATTTCACCAGTGATGATTTCCCAGAGGTCACTGAGGCAGTGGAGGGCAGGAATAGAATGAACCAGATTGTGCTGTGTAAATCTGCAACACCGTTTAATGGCCTCACCCCAGGACTGATTAGTAGCAACCAGTTGGTGTTTGGTGATAGCAGAGGTTTAAGTGTAGCGTTGGGCTGAAGGAGGCGATGAAACGTTGGCAAGAAGAGCGCATAAACAGCTACTATTCTTTAAAGAAAGGTTTCAGTGTGTTATTACAGAAGTCCTCTTGTTTTCGAGATCTGCTGTGAAAGAACTTTGCTTAACATGAATTCATTTTAATGGCCATGAATAGCTGAATGTCTGGTTTATGTGCATTTGTACGATGGAACTTTATCTTGTAATGATGTATTAACATAATCGTTGGCATTACAGGAAAGGAATTCCTTCACGAATTATTTTCCTTTATATTGTCTGCTATCTGCTTAACATGATTTTCAATAATACTCAGAAAGTTATTGAAGATACTCTTTCATACAAAGAAGGAAAGGTTTAATGAAATAGCATTACTGAATGGCAAGACCAGCTGTTCTGGACAGTTTTCAAAGGAAGGATCTGTTGCTTTGAGGCATTAAGCTTCTGCAGCATCTTTTAACTTTGCTGGTTTGAGGGCATTAAACACATTGCTGGAAGAAAGATAATTTTGTTTTGATTTTTTTAAAACCATAAAAATAAGTTGATAGCCTGTGCTGTGTTGTTAGTTGTCTTCTGTCATTTGATGACTCGAATTATTCCAGATATTAGTGACCCTCTCACTGCCCTACATTTTAATCTTCGTTTAATTCTCCAATTTTTCTCTTGAAACTGTGCAAATGAAATGATCTTACACAAACAGCTTAGTGTTTGTGTGTAATCCTCTGGAAGAGCACTGACTTCTCTGAACATACATTTCTCAAACTGGTTGCTACCTTTCTCTAAAACAACTTTCTGTTGAGGAAAAAAAAAAAAAAAGAAATATTTTCTTCTCAAAAAAAAAAAGGTGCTTCAATGAAAACACATTTTTTCCTCTTAAAGTTGTATCAAGGTTGTTCCAGGTTGCCTGAAACCGTGCAATGATGGACAGAGACTTGATGCTGTAAAGGCTCAGAAGTCAAAGAGAGGCAAAAGGTCAAGAAATGCGCATGTTGGCAATTTTCCCTGTAAGCTATCCTTGACAGTTTCCTTGGGAGCCAGTTTCTTTTGCCATGCTCTGAATGAAGCCGCTTGTCAGAAATAGTTTTGAGATACAGGAATTTGTTGATGACTAAAGATTTGTGCAGGGTGTACCAAACATGGAAATCAAAGCCAAGTGTTATTTTCACAGAAACAGCCTAGGTTAGAAGATATGAAAGTGAAAAGTCAAAAGGAAAAAAAAAAGCCGTCCTTTTATAATAACAAAACCATGATTGCATAGAGGGGAGAGTAGAATTGGGAGGGTTTTGTGATATTTTTTTTTTCCCAGCCACATCTTTGAGAGCGAAACTTACCTGTATTCATTATCTTTCAGCTTGTACTCCCCCTTTTTTATTTCAGCTGCATCTTAAAGGGAGCATACAATTTAAAGATAACTAAATTCTTGCAAGTTCTGGGCACAGTGGAGATGGGATGGAGACCTCCTTCAGCGAAGATGTGCAAGTTCTTTCCATAACGAGGTCCGTGGTTAGGAACTGGAGCTGTTAGAGTGCTGACTACAGGGAACCAGGGTACAGTGGCATCAGACATATGATGTTATTCTTTATCAGCTTTGTGGAACAACTTTCTCTGAAATACTATGATTAAGCTAAAATTATAACTATGCAAATTAGATCTGACTCATAAGAATCATTCCATGACTTGAATGAGAAAAGGTAAATTCTGAAGTTAAAAATGTAGTTATTTGTTTGTATGGAGCAGACAATTATCTAAGCTTTTTCTGCAAAGCATAAAACACTCTCACATTGGTACTGCTGAAGACAAAATGTTCTTGGGCAAAAGTAAGTGAGAGGTTTTACAGCAGTATGTGTTAGAATAGAAGAGAACAGAATAGAGTATTTCAGTTGGAAGGGGCCTACAACGATCATCTACTCCAACTGCCTGACCAGTTCAGGGTCAGGCAAAAGTTGTCGTTAAGGGTGTTGTCGCAATGTCTCTTCATCACTAACAGGCTTGGGGCACGGACCACGTCTCTAGGAAGCCTGTTCCACTGTTTGACCACCCTCTAGATAAAGAAACGCTTCTTAATGTCTCCTCTAAACCTCCCTCGGCCCAGCTTTGAAGCATACCCTTGCATCCTGTCACTGGACACCAGGAAGAAGAGCTCAGCACCTGCCTCTCCACTCTCCCTCCTCAGGAAGCTCTACAGAGCAAGGAGGTCACCCCTCAGCTTCCTTTTCTCCAAACTACACATGCCCAAAAGCCTCAGCTGCTCCTCATGGGACATTTCTTCCAGCTCTTTACCAGTTTTATTGCCCTCCTCTGGACGCATTCAAGGATCTTCTATTTTTTAAAAAAATTTTAGGTTGTGACATCTTCTAATAGTCTTTCTTGGAAGAGAAGAAGGTATGTTAATGAAACACATTAGATACTTAATTTACTGTCATGAAATCATAAAATAATGTGAAATAATAAAAATATAAGCTTGAAACAAAAAAGTCAAATTTCAAATAATTTCTGAAAATTTGAAAATATTTAGAATCTCTGAAAAGTAACTTATAAACTTACTTCATACTTTAATAATGAAGTTTCGTTTTTTTTCCACTTTGATCAGAAGCAAAAAAACCCCAAATGAACAGAATTCCTTATACAGCAGGAGTTACTCTTTTTCAGTAGTTCCATTTTTAACTTGTTTTTGGAGAAAAAAAGGTAGAAAGGAAGGTAGAAAGACTTAGAATTGAAACAGAAACTCAATTCCCCAAAGTGGTGTTGAATGCAATTAATAAGCAGCAAGGAAAAAGCTGTGTAGATATTTTGATTTTTAAAAACATTTTTATGTGAAGCCTTTTGAATGACTCATTGGTAGGTATTGTTTCTGTTTCCATGTGGGAACATCTCTTCCTGCTTCCAGTTTAACGTTTTTTCTCTTAAGTCTCACGAGACACCTAGCAGAAGAGAAAGCATACATTTATAATCATTTTCTTGGTACTGAAAATCATGCTCTTTAAGGAGCGCAGTACAGGTAATCAGGTTCTTATCAGGGTATGTGCCGTTTGAAATTGAGATGGTGTATTTTTAAGCCTGAGGTATCGTAGCTGTAAATCTCTATGCTTCCTAATTAAGACTGTTTACTGCAAATAAATTTTTCTTCCTAAAAATTACATTAACATTGTTTGATATCCTCACAGCGTGTTTGCCTTATGTCGACGTGTCTTCATCTCAGTAATTATGTTGTTTCTCAGAAGTAAGAACGATTTATTATTTAAACAAAATATTTTACGCTTCTGAAGTGGAGAGAGGTTAATACGGTGAACATGAAATAAATGTTAAAGACTCTGACTAACGCTACAGTTGATGCAGCAGTGATTGGTGTAATTAATTTTTTGCAAATACTCTGTTACACAACATAACTTTTCCAAAACCTATGCCATCTGGCTGAAAAATTCCTCATTTAGCTATGGTGAAAAGGTGATATTTTGTTTCCAAGATAACTGTTAATTTATCACTCAGCACTGCAAAATAATCAACTCAATAGTGATATAAGACAGCTTAATTTCAGTGTCAGAAAGGGTTTATAAAATGCTCAGTGTCCCTGTGTTAAAAAAAAAAAAAAAGGACAGAAGATTTAGACTTGCACACTTTTTGGCATGAAAGGGGTATGTTTGCTCTGGAATTCGTAGGAAAATTAAGTGCAATGAATTTTGTTGTCCTAATTAGTTCTGTATTTATTTGGTGCAGAAATTAATTCAAATTAAGACCACATCAGTTCTGAGTAAATGTGTCCAAACAAGAGCTAAATGCAGTTTAAGTACTCCACTTTATAATCTGTTTTAAATACACTTTCTAACCCCGCTGTGTAAACAGAGCCTCAGCCTTTTGACTAGCAGCGTCTTCCACAGAGGCATCTAGCAGTTGTTTATTTTCTTTGCCGTTTTAACTGTAGAGGAGATGTGATCACAACACATGGTCCTGAGTGGTGAGGTGTCCCCAGCCTGTTTAGCTCAGGTGGATAGCTGAGAAGCACCCTCTGCGGTGAAGGCTGTCATCACTTGGATGAAACCAGTGGGGGCTGAATAGCTACCATACCTGGATGGGGGTGGGGTTAAGCACTTCCCACAGGTATTCTGACACAGCCAAAATTTCCCTGTGTTCCCTTGGAAGTCCAGACCAAAGTAAAGCTCTGTTCCTTGCGTAAGTGGTTTGTACAACACAGAATCGGTAGTGAAACACTCAGTATTGGCATGAGACAGTCTCTTCCAGTTATCTTCTTTCTTAACTCTTGATCTGGGTGTAGTCGATGACAAGAAACTTCACCTCCCATTCTGTGGTTCCTAAACCTCCTCATTAGCCTTTTGAGAGTGTCTATACCCATCACATCCAGGAAGACAAAATCTACATCATCTACAGTTTTCTTGAATTCAGATATTTCTAATATTTCAAATGTTTCTGTGAGACCTCATTCAGACATTGTGAAGTGTGACTTCATATTTTTTTACAAAATACATGAGTTAACATTCACCTGGTCTGAAAAATTCCTGGTCTTTGCCTTTATTTGTGTTTTGTACTGAATTGCATGGTTTTCATTTCACATAATGTCTGTTTTTAATGAGGTAGTGTACTTTATTACCAGAATTGCTAAATGTGGTTTGACAAAACTCCTTAGGTTTGGTGATGCACTCCAAAATAAATTTTTTAATACATTTTTTTTCAGTCTGCTGCTACAGCTCACAGTAACATAGTGGTTGACTTTACTGGGTAGAAAAGGGAAAGTCATATTTCGTTCTCTTCCTTCATAACACTTTAATCACATTTATTTGGAATGTTACGCTTCCTGTCTCATGGTTTTTAAAAATGTTTTAGGATAAGGAGTGAGTTAATGCCTTCTCTCTCATAAGGGTATAATAGTAATCAATAATCTTGTCTGAGCCTTACAGGGAAAGAGATTTAAGTGATTAATATTTATGTGTAATACTTTAAACACTGAATAGCTTTATACATAGGAAATTCTATTTTAATGCAAACATTTCACAGGGTTTTAAGAATCTTGTAGCATTAATCTAATTGAGATGAAATTTTAGTACAAAAGAGACAATACATATTTTGCTCTTGGATTTCATCTGTAACCAAAGTCCATCTGCACTAACAAATTGAGCAGTGCCAATGCCTGTTAGGCTCTGCGTCCAGCTGTTATGCTCTAGCCACATCCATAGCATTAAATCTCCTATCCTCTGTAGCAAGATGACTTCATAAAAAATGCATCTTGGAAATCACTCCTGGCTCAGTTAATTCCCAAGGGCTGCTCAGAGATTGTGTGGGCGAAGGCTTGTTGGCTGGTCCAAAGCCTTGCCTGGCCAGTTGCAACGATGCTAGTAGATCCAGTGCTCCAGTACAGGGCTGAGTTTGTCTCCTGACACTGTGTATGTGCATATATGCAGCCTGTGCATCCTTGTCTGCTCAGTGGTCTGATAATTCCAAAAGTCCAGCTGAGGCAGAAGCAAGAGCTGCTTGACCGTGGAACTCAGAGTGGTGCTCTGCCTGCTTACTCTAGTGTGGAGAAATGTAAATACGGGTTTTGGAAATCTGCACAGACACGTAATCCAAATCACGATATGGTCATTACATTGCAATTATTCTCAATTAAAGGAGCCGGAACTTGTCAGCTCGAATGTGTGAAACATAGTGTCATGGTTTAACTCCGGCTAGCAAAATACTACGAAGCCACTCTCACAAATCCCCCTCCCCTCCTCCAGTGGAGGGGAAGAATCGGAGGAAAAAGAAATAAGGAAGCTCGTAAAATTGAGATAAGAACTATTTACTAATTAAATCTAAATCAATGTATACAGGTACTACTGCTAATAAATACTTAAAATAGTAGAAAATGAAACATATAGTACAATATATACAATATGATACAGTTTCCCACCATCCACTGACCAATGCACACCCAGATGTTGAGGGATGAAAATCAGACCCAGAGAGCCCCAGACCCACAGCCCGAGAGCGATCGCAGCCCGAGAGCCGCGGCCTGAAGGCCGGAGCTTGGGAGCAAACGCAGCAGATTCCGAGCAAACCTTATCACTGATAACATGGCCAGAAAACTCAAAACAATCCACCAGCTCCCACACGAATGAGCCAGCACAGGAGCTGGCAAAGCAGCTAACGCAGGAGGGTTAGCAAGTGCCCGGAGAGACAAACAAGGGAGTAAAGGAGAGAGAGAGAGAAGGGAAGAGTAATGGCTACCGGACCCCCTTCCCCACCCCAAGAGCCCGGAACATGATGTACTATGGAATGAAATACTTCCTTGGTTAGTCTGGGTCAGCTACAGTATCCGAAGTGGACAAAAGACCTTGAGTTCAGTACAGGCCATCCCCAGCACCAGCTGAGGCCTTATCAATGTTTTCACTTACTGTCCAGCAACAGAGTTCCCTGGCAACCAGAGTAAAGGGAGTTAGCACTTTCCTGACTGAACCCAGCACACATAGAGAACAGTCCTGTGTTGCATGATATACTGTATAATATGTATTTTAGTCAGCTTTAAGTTAAAATTCTCCCGTTTATGTTTCTTACACCATTTCCTTTGGGACACTGCCCTCCAAGTGTGAAATAGCCCACTAACTTTTGACAATTTTAGATTCTTTGTGTCCATCTGTATGAGCTAATTTGGATTGGTCCAGAATGGAATTAATAAAATGTAACAGAAATTGATTGGTAAATCTAGACCAGAGTCTTTTTTCCACAAGTTTGTCCTACATAGTGTTCTATATTAATAATTTTAATATGTAGTGGGGTTTATTTTTAATGGGATAATGGGATTGAAATTGCAGTTACAACTAAAAGGCAACCGATCTGTTTAGCTGTGTACAGTCACTTTAACCAGTAAGGATTCATAGCAATTACCTAAACATGTTAGAATTGCTAATGATACAGGCTTAGACAAAGAACTAAGAAACGACTTAAAAGTAGAAACATTCCCAATATGTTTTTAACCAGTACATTTTTGTCTGGCTTGCATTTTCCAGAAATACAGGGAAATCTCAGATATAAGGTACCATTTTGTATAGAATGGGAAGATATTTATAGGTCCTAATAAATTACTGTTTCTGCTTAGTGCTTGATTTACAGTATTTGTTTCCAGATATGCTGTACTAAATTTTGCTCAGAGATAGTGGCACATTGATTACCTCTAGCTTGCAGGTCAATGGGGACTGTGCTCTGCTTGTAAAGAAATGAGAGATTACAGTAAAAGATTCTTGATGGAGTTCATTTAAGATACGCAGACTTACTTGTATACGCACGGCTCTACTGACAATGGTGCTAAAAAAAATCCTTTTAGTATAAAACAAAAAATATTGATTAGCTCTGAAAGCTGTCATTTAGAAGTTTACATTAGAGCACTTTAAAACCATTTAAATGAAAATAAGGAGAAACCGAGTACATTGAATGTTTCATTAATTTTCTCTAATGACATATATTTTTCTCCAAAGTATACAGTAGACTTAGACTGTGCAAATTAAGAGTAATTGTGATAGTGAAAGGACATTTTTGTCATGTTTTCTGAAGCTTTGCCATAAATCCCGTGCTGTAAACATCTCTGAGTCACTTTCTTTTTGACTCATTGCTCATCTTCTCTGTATCCTATAATTTTATATAAGCCAAATTGATTGCTTTTATGTTAATAATAACCAGTTCTAACTACCTCTCAAAAATAATTATTAAGGGCTTTGCCAGCTACCGCATGCCTACAGCTTATAATTACCTCAGAACTTACAAAGATAAAATCAAACACATTTTCACTTCTTCACTCTGTCATGGTGAATTCTGTAATACTGGAAATATATTTGATGCTTTTCAATGACAAATTAAAAATAGGGAATTCTAATTAATGTTACTACTTGAAACGGCTATTTCACATATATATTTGTTTTGGTTTAGCTATTAATTCTTTGTCTGCATGGGAAGGCTATAAACTGCTATCTTTGAAAATGATATTTACAAAGAGATTAGTATTGTTTTTTTTAAAGAGTAATTCTTATAAAGTGTGCATCTGACCAATTAGTCATTGTATTTTTAGTAGGTCAGTAAAACAAACCAGGGTGAAACCCATTCTGCATTCTTCCTTGTATTTTCCATCTGAAGCAGGCCAATATGAGTGTGAGTTGTGTAAGAATCTGAATGTTCAGTGATAATTCTGTAGGTTATATCCATATTAGTTAAATTATATCCATTTACTATTCATAAAAATATGGTAATTTCTGAACAAGTAGGATTTGCTCTTCAGCTTAGTTATATATGTTGTATCTGAAGAAACACAAAGAATTCATTTATTCGTCACAGTTTTAGCTGCATGAAATAAAAAATACACATTGGTAGCTCCTGCTGAATAGCAGACGGAAACATGCCACCATAGATGGATTTAATTCATTTGTTAACGATGATAATTTATTTAAATTAGGAATATAATTTATTTGATTGCCATCACTGTTGTAAATTGCTGTCTTTGCATCTGCACAAAAACATATAGATGCAACTCCAGAGGACTGCCAAAAATTGTGTTTAGAGATTATTATTTGGATCAAAGCATACTGCAAATATGTATTTTTTACCGTATCTGTTTAAGACAATTATGTTTGGACTAAAATAGAAAAATTCCATATATCTGCCTAAAGTATGAAAGGAGAATATCACATCTCAAAGTAAACAGTTGCATAAAAAATAATTACTTTTGCAGTACAATACAATATGAACAGAATGGTTTTGATTTTGATATCACAACATTTTAGTGACCATACATCTGATGACAATAGAATGTGATTGAAGTAACAAGGGAGTAATGCTTGCTTTGGTATGACACACAGATTAACTCTGACTATGGTCAACTCTTGCAAATCACATCATAATCCAGCTACTGCGTGCCACGACCTCAGTGCCTGGTAACGAGAACATTACTCTGCTGTGTTGTAGCTCTTTCAGCAGTGACCAACACTGGACACCTAAAACCAAATGTGAGAACATTCAAACTGTGCAGAGGTACATCTCCAAAATATTATCCTGATTTCTAACAGGGATGCCCTGAGCTCAGGGTATTTTCTTCTGATGAGTCTGTCAGTCACTCAAAACTCAAATTTGGAGGAATTCCATGCAGAAAGTTTTCTTCTGCTAATTTTGAGACTGCTGCTTGCTAGGATCTTCTGCTGTCACCCAGGTTTTGTCCCAGAGGAGTCTCTGGGGATCATGTTCAATTGACTTTCTTCATGCTTCTCATGATTTTAGGGATCTGTTGTACTTCTCAGCTGTGCTTTCCAAAATGAAGAATCATAGTTTAGGACTCTCTCAGTGATTACTGTTTAGTCACTGTTTGTACAGAAATATAATATTTTTTTCCAAATTGCCCAGTCCTACTGCGGCCTTTCTGAAATCAGGAGGCCATAACTGTAAAAGTCTTCAAGGTGGTGTGGTATTATTAATTTATAAAGTAGCATAATGCTATTCTCTTTTTTTTTCTTCACTCCTCCCCTAATAATTCATTACGTAGCACATACAATTTGCTTTTTTTGCTGCTACTGTGCACTAAGCTATTAATTTTTGTGATATAATTTCTGAGGAGCTAGAATCAGCACTACATTTTATTTATGAAGGTGGGAGGTTTTTTGATGTGTTTTACATTTATTTACATTGGATTTCGCTGTTATCACCAAGTATCATAACGTAGTTTTTTTATAGCCAGACCTGCCTTCACAGCCCTGGCTTACCTTAGCATCATCGGTCAAGTTTGTCTTCTCACTGTTCACCGCTTTTCAAACTTGGGTCTCCCACTGAATCCCTGCAGATCTCGACTAATTATCTCCTCCCAGTGTGAATACCAACCATTTACTCCAAATTTTTCCTGTTGTTTAAACATTATTTTCTTTTTAATCCATGAGAGGACCTTTGTTCTAACCCCGTGTCAGGCTGGTTTCATCAAGAGCCTTTGGTAAAGGACCTTGTGATAGGAGTGTCTTTTGGAAATCAGGTATTTGGTGTCAGCTTACTTTTGCTATGCTTGTTCTTTGGAGAGCACTGATAGGTTGCTGAGAAATTATTTCTCTTTAAAATAGCCATGTCAGCTCTTCACCTCACTAATTTTCCTGTTCACTAATTTTATTGTTTATTCTGATTTTTAGTAATTTAATTGGAAATTCTTAGAAATTCTTGCTTGCAGTACCTCAGTACAGTGGCTCTCAGCCACCTGTCACAGTTTCCTCCATTATGAACCCACATGGAGAAAAAGCATTTTATTTTTCGGTTCTGACCTCATGTCTCTTGAATAATCCTTTTATAGGCTAAACAGCTGTTTGCCCTACCAGCTCTCTGTCTGGCTTCCAAACAATTAAAAAATACTGTATTTTAATTATTTTTATATTTTATTCAAGTTCTTCCTCAAACTTTGAACTGTTTCGTGTGGTGTTTTTTAAGCTGGTAGTTTACAGTCATTTTTGTTTTCTTTATTTGAATACAGCTTCAGATTTTTAAAAGCTCTTTTTCTTCATTCTCTTTATTAACCATGTGCCTTAGTGTAATTTCCAGGAGGATCTGCTCCAGGATCTTGCCAGGCACAGAGGTGAGACTGGCTGGCCTGTAGTTCCCTGGACACTCCTTTTTCCCTTTTTTAAAAATAGGGGTTATGTTTCCTCTTTTCCAGTCAGTGGGAACTTCACCAGACTGCCATGATGTCTTGAATATGATGGATGGTGTGTTGGCCACTTCATCCGTCAGTTCCCTCGGGATCCACGGATACATCTCATCAGGTCCCATGGACTTGTGCACCTTCAGGCTTCTTAGATGGTTTTGAACCTGATCCTCTCCTAGAGTGGGTGATTCTTGATTCTCCCAGTTCCCGCCTTTGCCTTCTGCAACTTGCATGGTGTGGCTTGAGCGCTTGCCCATGAAGACTGAGGCCAAAAAAGTCTATTATTTCCCCAGTGTCTGTTGAAAGTGAATTTTGCTTATTGTTTCACATATTGTTTTGTCACAGCAGTTGTGGTTTTTCTTTAGTTCATTTTAGTAGCTACAGTATTTGCAGAAAGACAAATACAAGGGATCTGTCGGGGTATAAATGCTTGAGGGCTGGAAATCAACACACTTCATCATTTGTAACCCAATGAAGGAACTTGAATGCTGTGATTTCCTAGAGGAACATGAAAGAGTACTGTAAAGCTCAGGTTCCCAAGAGGGCAAGATGTGGTTCTTCCGTCCGTGCAGGATCTAGGCATTGAACACCTAGCTCCAGACTTGGAATTTATGTATTTCATAAATCTGAGATATCAAAGTTCATACAGTTAGTGAAATGAATGAGACAGCTAAGCTGGATGTTTACAACAGCCTCCACAGCGTGAGTGAGGCTCGAGACAGACACCAACATTGGATGGGCTGCTGTGCTTGTAATTCTGCAGTCACCCAACTGCGTCAGGTGCCAAGGTGAAAGTGAGTTTCAAAGGCTGAACCATCTCTCTAGATACCAAGGTAATTATTTTGCTGTAGTTAACTGTGTCGCTTTAACCCTTCCAGGAGAGAACTCTTGTCTCTTAAACTGCTGGAGCTGGGGACAAACTGGCTTGACACTGTGAATGGAAAATATTCACTGGCCTTTATTTGCATTGGTTGATATCTTTAATACGTATTTTGCAAACACATTTGTCCTTCTTGAAGATTGTAGATGTGCTGTAGCCAGGGTAATCACAGTGGAATAAATATTTGATAAACTAGATAGTTATTTGTGCTGGGTTCATTATTAAACACATTATTAAGACATTATTAAAACTAGATAGTTATTAAATCTACCTGTGGCATTTCTTAATCTTGTGTTAGAGAGAATTCAATATTACTTCTGTAATGTTCTCTTAAGTGTGAATCAGATCTTAGCCTGGAGTGCAGGGGTAAGAAGAAAGATGCAAGTGAAAAAAATTAGCAGATCAATTCCTATTTTATCGAGTAGGAGCGTGTTAGCCACAGTTTTGTTCACAGTTTCTGTACTGCAATGGCAAAACATTCTTCCTGGGTACTGTTAGATGTTGCAGCCTGTGTTATTCAAAGCCACTTGGGCCACAAGCCCATGGTTGCCAGCTCATTTCTCACAGTGTGTTGTGTTGTTCTTCTGAGGTGTTGCCCTGAAAGTACTTTTTTCTGTCTGACGTTAACCAAGTTTGGAGCAGTTATGTTACTTGCAAAGGGATGCCGTCGCCTAAGCAATCTCAGCGTTTTAGGTGCTTTTGACACTCAAATGTTATAAAACTGTAATTTCTAGTTTTGTGATTAGCCTGAGTAGGTATTCTAAATCACAGTTATTGAGTACTATGGGCTATCAACTTGACAAATTATAAACACTGACAAATACTGATAATGGGAAAAAAAAAATCAGAGCCCTTGTATGCATATTTAACACAGTGATTGACGCTTCACAGTTAGCAAATCTCTTACATTTATATCAAATTACAGAGTAATTACTTTCTATATATGTTAAGCTTGTTTTTACAATCAGCAGTGTTAAACGAAATGTAAATTCAGGGATCTGCTGCACTGCTTACTACTATTGCAATCAGCAAACGTGTGCACGGGGGAGGAGGCTGTGCAGACCTTCTGCTTTGCATGCTACAGAGCGAGCCAGGGCAGTTCCCGTTTGGTGAATGGACAGGATCTTTATGCACCCAGTATGTTTGCGATGTAACCCAGTGGAAAGCCATCTGTGCCAGATAGCGAGTTAACGCTGGTTATTTTACTGCAGTAAGTCCATCAGAGTGAGCAAAAGAAACTAAGGAAAAGAGTCTATTCAGTTAGTGTGCAATCTGTTTTTTGGAACGGAGTGCAGCAGTATGTGAGAATAAGCTCACGAGCAGTATCAGTATATCCAACCTTATTTATTCTGTGTTGTCTGAATTTGTTTTCTGTCCTGCCACTTTTGATTGAACAGACAAGTAGAAGACGATATCTGTTGTCTTGGGTTTGTACAATTTTCACTTGAAATTTAGTTGAAATTTAAGTATGAATCAGACAGATGTCCTGCCTCAATACCTTGGGAACAGAATTCAGCACTAGTTTGGGTCTCTGAGTTAATACGGTATGACTTAACTGTTTTCACCTGTCAATGTTGTTTTGGAATGCTTTGCTCCTCTTAAAATGGTTTATTGCATTACCACTTCAGATTGGCCAAGTCCTCATAAAATAATCTTGAAAGATACTTGGTTTTACTTCTGTAAGCATAGACAAAGTAGAAAGTAACGAGCTCCAAGGCACAAAGAATGTATTTTCTTGCATTTGTCCTTAATAATAAAGAACAAAAAAAACCCAATATAGAGAATGTATTGGGGGAGGGGGAAGAATCAGAATTTTGTAAAATATTTTTGGGTGCTTTTGCAGGCTGGTTTAATTTCCATAGAGCCATGTGAGTTTGCATATGTCAATCAATTTAAAGTAATACTTTGCTTTGATTATGAACGTGACTTGAGAATAAAATTAATGTTTGGATAGTGCTTGGCATATGTAAATTGATATATAAATGCTGCTGTAAGTATAATTACTTTAATAATGAAAGGCAAAATCAAGTTGACTAACAGAGTTTTTAATTAGATTAACGTAAGCCATTTGTGATTTAATACAATGCTGTCTACAAAATTAGATACTATATGCATGTATGTAAAATCAGTTCATTAACATAGTGGGTCCAAATTAACTGTTGTTATAATTTATTGAAAAGAAATTTGAGTTTTATGCTACACTTTTACTAGTCCAGTATCATTGAAATAGATGGGAAAGATACATTTGTTTTATGGTTGAACATTCAACCGTAAGTTATCCTGGTTCTTGTTGACTTAGGACTGAACTTTGCAAATATAGCATCTGTCAAAGAGAAATCTTTCACTGAATATGAAATCATACGCAGCTCAGGGAGAGTAAGATGATGTGCTTGGAAATCCCACTGTATTACAACTCCTTTGCATCTTCCTTTTACGTTCCAAACTCAACTTAGAAAAAAGTTGGTAGGTTGCTGCCAGTTAGCAAAGAGCAGATGGTGTTTATTACTGTGACCAGTAAATTGTGTATCTGTGGGAGTAATAAGCCTAATTAGCCAAATGTTGATTGTGCTTTTAAGTGTTGTAGTCTTAGTACCTATTTCCATACCTATGCATATGGTCAATATAAACTTACTTAATTGTGCACTTCGAAAAAAAATGTTAGTGGTATGATTCTGCAGACTGAATTGTTAGCATTCATAGAATTACTGTTTTAAATAATGTCCTTCAAATAAGCCAGTCTTAGATACACAATTTCAAGAACTCCTTATTACTTCCCTTGTATTTTATTTATTTCTAAATATTGAAAGTTGACCACTTCAGGCTTGGCTAGGATGAATGTTAAAAGACAGGTGGCTTTTTGTTCTAAAGAGCACCCTTGCCCTTAATTCAATAGAAAATAACTTAAAAACAAAGGAAAATTCATTGTTAGCTCATCATACTCTTCGGCTTTTAAAAATACTGTTCTTCTTGAACAGCTTTCCATTAAGGAGCAGTCAGCCCCCAAAGAACTTCCTGACTCTTTATTGACAGGGGTTGGGATCAGTCATGACCTCCGACTGGTGACCAGTTTGCTAACAGCTCTAACCTCCCCAGCACAGGCAGAAAAATCTGAGAGCCATTCTGTCTGCCCTCAGCCTCCCATGCTGCCCCAGCTGGGCTGGCCAAATAGGAGGGATAAGTTTAAGAAAAAGCAATTTATTCCAAGTTATCAGTAGAATTATAAGAAAGCCAAAGATAAAATGTGACATTGTGATCCTCTTTCCCATTTAAGAGTTGAACAAAGCAAGCTCCAGCAGGGTCAGCCTGTCATCAGAACCTGATCCTGTCCTGATGCAGCCACCTTGAGTAATACCCACTTTATTAAATGAGTCCAGTGATTTTAATGGCAATAGTTTCTACAGCCACTCCCTGACCCTCCAGATAAGCAGTAGTGGCCACATAGATCCAACAAAGCCTGTTTGATTTTTTTTTTTTTTTAATATACTTGACAACTCTTCAGGGTCAAGATCATGTCTTCCTGAGTGTCTGCACGGTGCCTGGTATGATGAGTCTCTCTGGGTATCTCTGCAGTTAAAATAACAAACCCCTTAAACTTGTTAATTGCAGAGTTAATATAGATCCGTAACTTTAACTGGTTCCTTGGCTTTTCCTCAATTACTTCACACTGGAAGTAAAAAGAGACTCACAAAAAATAAAATGCTTGGGTGTCTGACGGATTAACAGATTATAATAAATGGCACTGCTAATGCATGGATTAGGGAAATAACTCTTCAGTTTTTCCTGAGTTAAGAAAGTTTATCTGAATAAAGATAGATACCAAACTTATTTTCTTTTTTAATCAGAAAATTTATTTTAATTTTAAGGCTCTTTTAGATTCCTGTATTTAAATGCCACAACTTGTTGCCAAATTCTGACAGGAAACTGCTAGAAATGAAAAGTGGGGGGATATTTTTGCTATCTCAATGTGGACTTGTATCTGGAAGATGTTTGTTTGCAGGCACTGACCATCTGTTTCATGGAGTTACGCCAAAAATATATTTTCACTGTAGATTTAGATGCTTTCTGTGAGCTAGCAAATAGCCATACAAATATTTCAGCATCTTCTTCAACAACACCATAAATAGGAACTCCCAGCACGTTTCATGATAAAAAAATCTGTAATAAAAAAATGTTTATTTCTTAGGTAAATCTAGTCACAGTAACTTTAATGAATCTTACTTTGTTACTCAGATTTAATTTATTTTTGAGGTAATTCTGTTGATTTAAACCAGAAATTAGTTTGGCACAGAGTTTTCAAGAAGCTGTATTTTCCCTTTGAGCATTTAATGTTTGAGTCCATTTTTCTCCCCACAGCCTGGCATCAAGTTATTGTTCAAAGCATAATGAAGAGATGAGACCCAGTGAGCTCTGTAGGAAAGGGCAGCCTTGTCCTTTGGTTCCAGGACCGCTGCAGTGCAGTTTCAGTGGTGCAATACTTAAAGCATTAGCACATATCCTTCGGAGTAGATCTCCAGAGCCCCTTTGAAAGAGTACATTCATTTTCTGCTTCTGCTGTTTGCTGTCTCCTGATGTGTTGCTAAAGTAGAGTCCTGCAAAGTTCAGTCCTACAAAACAGGTTTCTCGGAAGCTCTTCTTCAGAGACAGGAAACATCACAACACTGTAATAAAAAATAATGTTTTATCTTTATCTGGAACACGAAGTTCATTTTGGAAAAGCCAAAAAGTACTAGATACTGAAAAGGTGTTAGGGTAAGCAGCTGCATATAGACGGAGGCAAACTTCAACTCTGCAGAATATGCTGAGCTATAGAATAGAGTAGAGTAGAATGTTCCAGTTGGAAGGGACCTACAGCAATCATCTAGTCCAACTGCTTGACCAATTTGGGACTTACTGAATGTTAAAGCATATTATTACAGGCATTGTCATGCTTAGAGTGTTGAGAAAAATGAAATTTGGGGTTATAATTGTCCACTACTGCCTTAACATGAAGAGAAGTCCCTTGTGCATAGGAAAAGGTGAGATACTCTAAAAATAAATGAACCATCAGAAATGCTAGAATAGGACCAGAAGAAAACTAATTTATGAGCAGGTCTCAATCAGTAAGGTTTTATCCAGGAGTGAACAATATCTTTGTCTCCTCCCCTTTTCTTTAGCACAGGATTGAATTTACAAGATTTTTTTCCCCCCATAAATAAGGAACTGGCTTTGTGAGGATAAATAGATCTGAAAATGGAAAGACACTTGTCTCCCTACAAAGGAGCTGATAGCAATGGTGAACAAACACACTAAGAAATAACAAGCCTATTTCATGTCACCAAGCCTTTGCTATTCTGTTTCGCTGTTTCTAGAAGAAATTAATTTATTCTCCCTGTTCAGGGCTTTGTGCTGGTTTATCTTACAGCTAGAAACATTCCTCTGTCCTTTTCCTTATTTATCTAGGTTTTGTTACTGTTCTGAACACTGATCTGTGTATAAAATAGTCACTGACACAAACACTTTTTCTGAATGGCAAGCATATTCCTTGTTTCTGCTTGCAAAACCCAATTAAAATAGTGTTTATAAAATACGAAATGTTATAGTTCTAGTAGGCATGTATTTGGGCTACAGCAAACAGGGAAACAAATACTCTTCTAAAAGCAAACATGCATATTCTATCAATCATTGTATTTAGTTTGAGGCTTGAATGCTAATGCTGTAAACTGTAGGTTAGATTTGTTATACCTATGTTATGCTGCCCTGAGGTAGTCAAAAGCCTTACTAATATTAAATTGAGTTTTTAATCTTGAAAGAACCGCAGGTTAGAACTTTTTGTTGCAACGTAACAGCAAATTATATGAGTCTTTGCTTAATTGGTTACCAGCATCCTTGGGACTGGTCCTGTTTAACATCTTCGTCAGTGACATGGACAATGGGATCGAGTACACCATCAGCAAGTTTGCTGACGACAGCAAGCTGTGTGGTGCGGTCGACACGCTGGAGGGAAGGGATGCCATCCAGAGGGACCTGGACTGGCTGGAGAGGTGGGCCTCTGCCCACCTCAGGGAGTTCAACAAGGCCAAGTGCAAGGTCCTGCACCTGGGTCGGGGCAATCCCAACTACAAGTACAGGCTGGGTGGAGAATGGATCGAGAGCAGCCCTGAGGAGAAGGACTTGGGGGTTCTGGTGGGTGAGAAGCTGAACATGAGCCAGCAGTGTGCACTGGCAGCCCAGAAAGCCAACCATATCCTGGGCTGTATCTGGAGAAGTGTGACCAGCAGGTCGAGGGAGGGGATTCTCCCCCTCTACTCTGCTCTCGTGAGACCCCACCTGGAGTGCTGTGTCCAGCTGTGGAGCCCTCAGCTTAAGAAGAGTATCGAATGGTTGGAGCGAGTCCAGAGGAGGCCACGAAGATGCTCAGAGGGCTGGAGCACCTCTGCTATGGGGACAGGCTGAGAGAGTTGGGCTTGTTCAGCCTGGAGAAGAGAAGGCTCCAGGGAGACCTTATAGCACCTTCCAGTACCTGAAGGGGCTACAAGGAAGCTGGGGAGGACTTTTTACAAGAGCCTGTAGTGACAGGACAAGGGATAATGGCTTTAAATTGAAAGTGCGGAGGTTTAGATTAGATATCAGGAAGAAATTCTTCCCAGAGAGGGTGTTGAGGCACTGGCACAGGTTGCCCAGAGAAGCTGTGGGTGCCCCACCCCTGGAAGTGTTCAAGGCCAGGCTGGATGAGGCTTTGAGCAACCTGGTCTAGCGGTGGGTGTCCCTGCCCATGGCAGGGGTTGGAACTAGATAGATGTCCTTTAAGGTCCCTCCCAACCCACATCATTCTATGATTTTATGATTCCATGATTATGAAACAAATTGTTGAAGAAAAAAACTTCCACCAGCTATAAAGTGTTTGTATACATGACTAACTTTGATACCCCTGATCTATCTGTGATTCTGTGATCCTTGCCCCCATGTGCAGAAGGGAGGTGGTGTAAGTTTTATGGTGAGTACTTAGTGCTGCTATATGGTGGAGTAACTTTTGATGTATTTCTGATGGTGCCATGTGGCAGGGCAGACGGGACAGCGTCATGAGTGCGTGTGACTGTTCTCGGCCCACTCTGTATTAGCTACAGGTTCTCCACAGCACAAGCTCAATATCTTTCTTTTCCCATCTTTTATAGAACATAGACACGATAGTGGAGCCATGTCTGTTTGTCTTTGCTCACTTCAAAGTTCAAACTCCCACTGTGCTCATCTCCTGGACAATTTGCTTTATCATGCTCTATACTGAAGAAACTTTGCCCTGAGTTTGCAGCATTATGTAAATCAGATGTTATGTAAATATCAACTTATAAATGCATGTTTAATTTCAGTGATGTGATAATTTTGCTGATATTATGACTTCCAAAACCAATACCTAACATGTCCATATTAAAGGAGTTAAGTTCAAGCATGGCAATGAGAATAAATACAGGTGGAGAACTTCTTGAGGTGCTGCAGTACACTGAACACTGTCACAACATTGTATGTAAGCTGCAGGATATATTTTAAGAATGAGGTATTGTACACACTTTGTTTACAGCACAGGTTATACTTAGTCTCTGGCATTTTGTACAAACCATGTATGGTATATTGATATAAATGCTGACACTTGGAGACAGACTGCCTGTGCTCTGATCCAACTTGACACACCTGGTTAGTTTTAGGGATTCTCTTCTCAGTGCTTCAAGCGGAAACAGATAAGGTGTGTTGATCAGAAACACGTTTTACTTCAATGGGTTTTGGAGGTTGGCAAGTCTGATTATATACGTGTTTACGCTGGAGCGCAACCCTAAGCTTTTCACTAACATAGACATTTTTTTTGTAAGAAATTTCATGTAATTAGTCCTTAAGACCTCTCCATTTTCTGTATACTTGCTGGGTATCTAATCTTTGGTTTTAAATATTCCTAGCGTATAGAACTGAGCAGAATGATTCACAGTTGGTAAGTGTTCTCCATATGTAAACACATAGCTTTGCAGATGGGTAGGAGCAGCAGAGTTTGGCAGAAGAGAATAATTTCTGTGTGTCCACATGTGCAGTATCATTTTTGACTATTTCCATACGAGTATGAAAAACCAGTTTTATGAACAAAAACTTTGATGGAGGCTGAGGAGCCAGAGTGTTGGCTTTGGGCGCTTTACAGTCTGATTGCTTGTGCAGGGTAGAGCGTGAATGTAATTAAGATGCAGATAAACCTGGTGAAACCGTGTGTGTATTGGTTGGGGTAGATGCTGAGGAGATTGGCTGTGGATATTCGAAAGATCTATCAAGCTATATGCTCTGTCTGGTTTTATTCTGCACAGGAGAAAGTTTATTGTCCAGCTGTTGACACATGAAGCATTATTGATTATAAGTAAAGCATCCCCTGCTATCACCCGATGATTTTCCCCTGAAGACATTTGTCTGTCTCCCCAGGCAGATGATAAAAAAAATCTAAGAAAGTAATGTGCAAAATCTTTGCCATAAACCAGGAAGGGTTGCTACAAGCACGCAGGAAGCCTAGCTCACGTTCATAAATATGATTGAGAAGTTAAACCACCTATAAAAACATCCAGTAACACAACAATAACCATATTTTTCAAGTAGGAGTCTGTTTTCTCCCTAGCAATGTAAGCTTTCTGTTAATACTCTCTCTTCTGTATGTCATCATTTCTCAGCTATCCTCTCTAATACGACCAGATATTATCCCAGAGACTTAGAGCTACTGTTATTTTGAAAATTTGTACACATGGTGGAATTGCAGCAGAACTAAGATTGCAAAGTAAGTTCTGCAGTTACAGTGGCTGTGCCAGGAATGTGTGTTTGTGTTCAAGGGTCATCGGCACTCAGTCAAAGCGCCTGAGTTTTCAGATTTTCCTTGCCTGTAGCTGCAGCCTTTGGCTGTGTCTGTGACCATAACTAGACCTTAAGTTTCCGATATGAAAAGTAGATCTGCTCAGGTTCTTATCCAGCATATCTTAATTAAAAAAAAATAGGATTAATCAAGTTGTGTTCCAACTTTCCTACCATTTGTGCTATTTACTGAAACTTTCTCTTACTTGTCTGCTGGTTTTACTCACATGTGAACATAAAGGATTTAATTTTCATAAGTTCATGAGTCAAATACTCTGTCAGTATTTTCAGACTTTGGGGAGTTTTGTGGTTATAGACACTGGTGCTGAGGATAACCAGTGGCCCTAGAGCTTACTGACTGTGGGAAGACTGAGCACAACAGTTGAATGACTGATACAGTGCACTGGTTTTTCTGCAACTTTAGACAAAACCAGATTAGCAGCAATTTACTTATTAAGTTGTAAGTAACTGCTTGCTTCCTGGTGTGTTTTTTAGAAGGTGGATGAAATGTGTCTGTCTGCTACATAATCAATAGAATTAAAATCCCCAGCCACTTATTTCCTGGGAAGTGATTAAAATCCACTTTGTACGTAGTTTATGCTGGCCATACCACTCTTTTGCAGCCATATGTCAAGGTAATTATTAGACAGTTTATGAAGTGCTTAAATATAAATGGCCAGCATAAATCTTCATAGAGTATATTTTAATAGTTCTATTCCATTCAGAGGCAAAACAGAGTCGAGCTTTGGCTGGCCTTCTCATAGTCTCCTCCAAACTTCTGTAGCGGTATAGCTCTCTCAGCTTTCAAGGACAGCTTTTCTTAATAAGAGACACTGAACAGATGCAACAGCAGATGATTCTTGTTTGATTGATGACGTGTAAGTGGCGTGCAAGACTTGGTGTTGTAACTTGTGAACAGCTATTCTGTGCATAAGGGGGTGGTCTCTGCAGAGGAGCAAAAGTTCTGCTGTTTGCTCGGTCGTCTCTAATAAGCCTTCACGTACAGGAGATGTGTAACTTTTGAAATCTATCAATGGATTTTTATCAATGGATTAAGTCCAAAGTCTATATTAAAGTTGAAATACAGCCCTTGCCATTCCTTCCTCACTGTTTAATAGTAGACTTGAAGTCAACAACTCCTAAGCCAAGTTGGCCCTGGAAGAAGCATAGTTGCAGTTTTAAAACTTTGTTGATTCCATGATGGAGCATCATCTCTAAATCCTATGATTTTGGTATGATTTATCCATTTTGGGGTAGGATTTATTGAAGAGTTGATAACTTTTATTAAATCAACAGATAGAGTTGTAAAAACATGCATAAAAATAGAAGCACACAAACTTGAAAAATGTTTTTTGGAGCTTCAAAGCTTGCTGGGGTTTTGTACAACATTACCGCTTAATACTCTACCTCTAGACACCTTATTTTGCTGAAATCAGTCATGTTGATTGAGGTGGCAATAGATTTGACCTTACATATTTATTTTTGCTGTCGTTACATAGCTATTTCTTTGATGGTTTAACCAATAATTGAAGGAAGTTACAAGTGATTTGTAATTAAGACATTGGACTGAAAGCCATCTTGGGTTCTGGTGTGTCTGGCTTGATTCTGAGTTTGGGTGTTATTAAGGTGGCTGATGCATTTGTGTTGTTTCTGCTGGCTAAAATGGAAGCAAGAATATTTCCCAATTTTTTCCATTTTTAAAATAGAAAATAGTGCAATAAAAAAGGTACGTTATAATAACTTTTTAGACATTCAGGTGTATTTTTGGCAGCAGCATATTTTTGATTGCCATTTCTTATTGTCATGTTCTTTATCTCTGAGCTAAAACCAAGGAAGTGCTGGTAAAATCCCACAACTTTTCCTCGGCTAAGCTTATCCTTTGTTGAAAGCCAGGCCAGAATAGTGTCTGTTCAGAACATAATTTGGAAACATCCTCAGCAAGTGCTGATGGTTCTCAGTCAGCTTGCCAAGACAGCATGCCATAAAGTTTTTAAAAGACTTTGAAAAGCATTAAAAAAATTAAATTGAAGAGACTTTATTACAGAATAAACAAATGGCTTACCTAATAGACTCCCCTTTTTGCTAGTTTGTGTTGACATAACTTTAACACCCCCTTTTATTTATTGTTCTGTCCTCTTCATACAGAACAAACAGTGTCATATGTGTCACATGACCTGTGCAGTGTTTGAGAATATTAGCAGCATGTCAGACAAAGACCAGTGTTCTTCAAAATCCTCTCAGAAAATGGCCTTGAGTATCTGTGGTTATCTGTTGTTTGTGATTCATTCCGTTGCTGCCAAAACAGATATTTGAATCAGGTGCACAAAACAGCATTTATTTTTAAATTCATGTGTAAAACATCAATTCCTAAAAATCCATCTAAAGCACTGTCTTTGCAGATTATGTTACTTTGCCAATAAAGCTGGCTAACTCAGGAAAGAACGTATGCATTCTCTGGGTTTCGACGGTATCATCTGATAAGCAAAGATCTTGTTTAGCAGTAAGCTAAACCTAAGCAGCCACTGGCCACACTTGTCCTGGAGGGAAGCCTCCAGAGAGGTTCAAATAAGCCATGAATGCTTTTACTGCCTTTCACACTAGATGGGAGGATACCTCAGTTCTCCAAACTTGTATCTCAATGAATTTGCCTCACAACTAAGTAGGAGTAATTTTTTTAAAAGAAAGTAAACTTTTCTCTTTTAAGCAGCTGTTTTATAAAGATTTATGAAGTTTTTCAAAAAGTACCTCTTGGTCTAATATAGTTCTCTTATTTGCTTTCTAGTTCAATTTTGTTGGGAAATTGCTGGGACCAAGAGGAAACTCCTTGAAGAGGTTACAAGAAGAAACAGGTGCAAAAATGTCCATCCTTGGGAAAGGATCCATGAGGGACAAAGCTAAGGTACCGTGTCTGGATTCTGGTTGCAATTAGTGTAGAAACATTTGTGCTTCACCTGTTACACTTAGATTGCCTGTCTACTTATTAATGACTCAATTAATAGACTCATAATAGACTGTAACTCCAAGGCATGTTTGTTTTTTCAAGTACCATCAGGTACTTAAATACATTTTGTCTCTTGCTATACAAACCTTGCTCCCTATATAATTGTAGGCCTCCACAGTTTTTATATTACCACTGTATTTTAAATAATTTACCTAAAAGAAAAAACAGCATAAAGTTCATTTGTTCTGAAAAGTCAGTTTTGCCTGAGAAAGTTTAACTTGTACAGATTACTGCTGTAATACTGGTGTACATAAATAGGTTTTCTCTTTTGTTAATTGTTTCTTTAGAGACAGGAGTTTTAAAAGATTGAATGTTTATTCAGGAAATAGTTCTAAAAAAGATAACACAGTGGATGTTTTGCTTATGTGTGTGTAAAAGTGTGCTGTAGATTAAAAAAATAAGTGTGTTTGTAATGACTGCCTGGTCAATGCACCTTTGTTAATGATTTGTGAGGTAAGGCAGCTTTATATATCTGACCAAAGAACAAGTACTAATTGCGTCATGGCATCTTCAGGAGGATGGGGCCAGGCTTCTCTCAGTGGTGTCCAGTGACAGGACGAGGGGCAATGGCCATCAACTGGAAGACAGAAGGTTCAGCCTGAACGTGAGGAAACACTTCTTCCCTGTGAGGGTGACAGAGCCCTGGGACAGGCTGCCCAGAGAGGGGGGGAGTCTCCTTCCCTGGAGACTTTCCAAAGGTGCCTGGACTTGTTCCTGTGTGATCTGCTCTAGGGGATCCTGCTCTGGCAGTGGGGTTGGACTAGATGATCTCTAGAGGTCCCTTCCAACCCCGAACACTCTGTGAATCTTACCTCACAGTCTATAGAACCTGAGTATTATGGTCAACACAGAAACAATGACTGCTAATTTCACTGAACTGTTAGTTCAGCACAATGCAGAATAAAGCACAACTAGTAATGTTGTGCTTTATTCTGCATTCCTTTCTGTCACCTCTGCCATTCATCTCAGTAGCTAAAATAATCAAAGCAATAATATGCCAGAATCAAGCGAAGACTAATCAGGATTTTATGGTTGGTATTATTTGGTCTTGGTAATGCGTATCAGCAGTCACACTTACATGACGAGGTCTCCAACTGCAGTATTGAAAAAAAAAACCCCACAACCCAAACAAATTAAGCACACAGAACGTATTTCATATTTTTCAGAGATTTCTTTATGACACTGAGCATGCTGGCATTTCAACTGTCTGTTTAACTTTATATTTTATCATAATACATGTTGAAGACACTACAAATCTTTTTTCTAGCTATTGACATGTAAAATATTTGATGACTTTTGGCTTACTTCTGGAGTGAAAAAAAAAATGACTCCCTGGATGAATGAATGCATGTTGCTGCTAAGTAACAGTAATTTGCATCAGTACTGCATCTGCCAGCTCCATTCTCAGTCACCCACTCAGACTGTCATTGCCAAAAGCAGCAGTTGCCCAGACAGGGGAGCATGAAGTGTCTGTTACCAGCTAAAGATGTTTAAACACGCATAATAGATAGACTAAGTTGTCTGATTTTGAGATCAGCCACTCATCATATCATTTGAGTTTCATCTGACCATAACAAACAGTGCCAGCATGCCAGTCATTACATTCACTCATAAGTATGTCAGCAAAACAAAATTCAGGGTATTTTTTTTCCTCTGTATAAAGTATTTAGTCCTTCAGCATAATCTGAAGTTAAATACAAACTTCATGGAAGCTGATTCATATAAGAATGGTGCAAAAATGAATTTCTAGAATAAAATAACATTAACTATGGCACTGATGAAAGCAACTTATGTAGAAAAGCCCTCATAAACAACTGTTACTTAATCCAGTTTAGACATTATCGAGTCAAAAGAAAACAAAATCCCTGTGCAATTTTATCGAGACATAGGAATAATCTGATCTGTGTACATCACTGTTACTGGTTCCAAGCAGAAGACGCTAAGAATGACCATGGGATGGGTAACAGTTACAATTAGCATTTCAGAGAGGATATTCTCGGTTGAGATACTGGTAAATCTTAAAGGAAATATATTTGACTGTGAGCATAAATAGTAGCATGAATTCTACATCACTAGGGAAAATACAACTTACACTGGTTAAAACAGTTTCTTGCCATAAAACAAGCTCACTAGTCTTATTTATGCAGTATTTTTTACTGATTTAAATACAAATTACCAAAGTTAGGAAGCTTGTTGTGGTTATTTTGTACCATCCAAGAAAACAGCTTATGTATATTGGCAGATGAATCTTTTTTCTGGAGGAATTTTCAAGAAAAATCTGTGTAATTTCTCTCTGTAAACTAGAATTTCCTTAAATCTGTTTATATTATGACATGAACAGTAATAATTCTTAGGCAGACTGCAGGCATGTGTGCTTTTCTCCTCAGTTCAGTGTATCTGAATGTTAAACTGAGTTGGAGCAGCAGAACCAGAATTTCTGATGCAAAATACTGAATAAATTTATGCTCTAATCCTTAGGTACTTAGTGTTTGAAAAGAACTTATCCACTGATCTGGGGGTTTTTACTGCCAAAATGATAGTAGGCAACTGCTTGGCTCTACCGCGAGACACTTTATCCTACGCTTTGTAACTTTGTGCAGATTGGGAGGGCAGTTTACAGTCCTGGGAAGCTAACTCTGTCAGCGTGGGTATATCTGCTTTTCAGAATTTCCTTATCTTTAAAAAAAAATCTGTAGGTAAATCTCAGAGACTAAACAATTTGGGCTGTTCCTTTCCAGAGCCTCAGGGATCACTTGTTAAGTGTGACTTGAGTTTTTTTGGTATCCGCTGTGCCTACAGTGTGGGAACAGGATAGATTAATTTGAAAAGGCAATGCAGCTTACTTAGAATGAATATTATGAACAACTCCAATTGTGCACTAAATACCACAGAGCTTATATATCTGTCACAGAAAGTTGTGTTAGAAATTGTTGAAGAGATGCCCAAGTGTAATTGCATCAGTTTTGCAGAATGTTATTTGGGATATAAGGAAAACTTAGAATTCTTCCAGAGCAGCATAGCTAATGCGAGTACTTAAAGCTCTGTGCTTAAGCTAATGCCACTGGCTCAGCTGAAGTTTAGTTTTCTGTAACAGGAGAAAATCCTACAGTCCTCTGACAGGAAAGACAAGCACCATCCTGGAACATGGACAGTCCACTAGACACAACAGGAGATGATGCTGGCTTTTAGATACTTCTTCCTTTTGATATGACCTGCAAAAGTCTAGCTAAAATTTAAAATATTTATTAGGTGAATAACTCCCATTTATTTTTAAATGGCAGAAAAGGTTTTGTTCAACACGTTGAGCATAGCCGTGACCACTGGGAATTGTGCCCACCGTAAGAGCACCGCTAGTTTCCAGTGAGTTCTTAGAACAGGTTGAGCTCTCACTATCTTGCTGGCTTCCATGTTGCCACTGAAGGTTGTCATTCCTGTAGTAATGTAGTGTTATAAATATGCAAATACATTCTTCAGGACAGACAGTAAGGAGATTAAACACAGTCATGTTGAGTTGCTCGGCTTTTGATTCTTTTCCATTTCTTTTTCTTCGTTTTCCAAACAGCATGGGAGGAGATTGCAAAGGTAAACATTCAAACTGAAGTGACAGGAGAAACCTCATTACAAGTGGAATGAATTGATTGCTTTCATACATAGATGCAGATTTTCTCCTTTTCAGCCATACAATGAATGCTTTTCAGTGTGCTATTTAAAAAAACCAGCATGCTGGAATAGCTGGGTTTTTACATAAACTATAGCAGTAAGAGCATGGATTCTCTTTCAAAGAAGCAGAAAAATACGTAGCAATGTTTCTTAAATACTTCTATTTCTTGAGCTACTTACATGCCACAGTTTCGTAGGAGAGAACAGGGGCTCGGGGCTTGCACCATTCCTCCATAACCCCTGGTTTTAGAGTATTTATGAGAGTGGTATTTTTAAATGCAAATTAATTATACACCAAAGTGCAATAAACATGACTGGATAGTATATGTAACTTTTTGTTTTGTGGGATTTCAGAACACCATATGTGAGAAAGCAAAGTGGCAATGATTTCACACAGATGGGATTGGAAGGAAAATGTTTGTAGAAAAACCAGCAACATTTAGGGCCAGAGATAAAAGAACCACAATGGTTTCATTAGAACTGCCTTTAGGGACCGCGTGACCTGACTGCAGATTGCTGGAGCTTGGGAAGAGTCAAAAACATACTCCTCCCCTTCTGTGTTTCCCTAGGATGCTTCTACTGGCTGGAGAGAAAATACTGATCTAAGGGAGACTGATCTGAGGTGGCACCTCACCTTTAATAACAGGAGTGAGAACAGATCAACAGCATTAATCACAGTCCTGCCATGGCACTTAGCTGCAACATGACTTCATCTCTTTTTAGTGTGTATTTTTCAGAGATTAATTATACTAGAGTAGATGACACTGTATATGGGAGGGCTTGCCTAGAATGACTGTATGAGGCATGATACCAGTAATTAGTTGGTATGGATAATGCTGGTAAGAGAGCAAATGAAGGCCATGATCCCAGATTAATAACTGAAATGGTGAACAAGGCATAGAAAAAGCAAGAACATATGAGGAAGGGAAGAATATTGGCAAAAACAACAACAAAAAAAGAGGCAGGTAGAAATATTTTGCAAAAGAAAAACTCTACCTTGCACAGAATTTTATCTCGTCATTTGTCTTTCCCATTACATGTATAACTTTGATGAGAACATTCAAGGAAAGAGATGATGGAAATTTTCCAGTGAACACAAAAGTATGTAGAAAAGAGGCATGTGAAGGCTCCAAAATTCTGAAACAAAGAATGATTGTGAGAGAAATCTTGGAAATGTGCAAGCATTGTCGTTGAAAATTTTTCAGGGTGAAATGTTTGTTCTTTTTCTTTATTTAAAGAAATATTTTATTTAAAAATTAACCAAAGTGATTATGTTTGGAAGAGCTGAATTTATGCAGTTTCAAATGATCTGCAATACAGTAACCCCTGGCTATTTCAGTTAGTGCTATAAAATTTTGGGAAAGTCCATTTTTTTTCCCTATCGGTCAAGTTTATTTGTTTCCTTGCAGAATGGATTTTTGCTTCTGAAGGTGGTTTGTCATATTTATGTCAAGGATTTAAGATGCTTTCTTTGACTTCCCTCTCTGAGTTTTAGAACCCATTTAAGTACTTTGCCCCTCTTGCTGCAGAGAAAACCGTCTTCCCCCTAGTCCCTCTTGGGTTAAAAGCAGGTCTCCTTCATTTTGGCTAGATGGCTCAGCCAATTTGATCTTTCTTAGAGGAGTCAGGCTTGAGGAAAGCTGTTTATCTGTATGTATAGAGAGAAAGAGAGTAGGGGTTTGGTGTGTGTGTGATATGTAGCTGAAATTCATGGTTGAACATAAGTCATTCTATATGAGCCAGTTCCTCCTGATGTCCCTATACAGTGACGAGGGATGTCTGTCTTTGATCAACAATATGAAATTCCCATGCTGTTTAACATTCAACTATTCTGTCACGAAGAGATGCATACGCAATTGCTTCAGATGTTTCAAAATTGTTTTGTAACCCACTTCCTAAATGTTTCTACAGATTGGTAGGGAATTCCCAGTGAAATATGGGTGCATATCGGGACCTCTGTTCCCCTCAGAAGGGAATCTCCTACAACAGTGACCGTCCTCCTTTCCTTAACAGAGGCAGTTGTAATGTGTGGGGCTGATGGGGTTGTCCTGGGCAATTCCCTGGAAGGACCTTCCTCTGCAATTACCTGGCCCTTTATTCCAGAGCCCCATATCTATTCTACAGGGGCAACTGGGAAGGGGAGGGAGGGCAGGAGGGTATGCACCTACCTCACCAAGCAGGGACCTGTTTCCATTCCACTCCCCCTCTCAAGTTCCTTCCACCCCAATGGCAAGAGGATATGTGGTTAACTGCAAGCTGTGTGCTCTCCACCTGCTGCCTTTTCCTTTGGAATGGTAGGTTGGTGGAGCAAGGATCTCACTCCTTCTTACACTCGCTCATACTCCTCAGCCTCTCCACTTCCTCCTTCAGCTCAGCCACCAGCTGAGCAGATCATCGACCTGTTCACACCTCCCGCAAGGGCCGTCTCTGCTGCCCTCAGGTACGAGGGAGAGGCTCAGGCACTCCCTGCAGCCGGAAACCTGGACGGCAGCAGCCCTGAGCGGGAGCACTCTCAGTCACCACGTTCTTCCTAGCAGTGTTTTTTCTCTGCGTGGCTGCCATGGCTAGGACCTGCCTGCACGCCTCACCTGCTCACCCTACCTGGGCGCACTGCTACGCCGCGCTCCCCGGCCAGGGTTTAAATCACCCTCAGTTCCTCCCGACACCGCACCTGAGTGACGTCAGCCACTCTCGCAGGGGCTGCTGGTACCACGCGGGGCTGCGCGGCTGCTTCTCTGCTCGCCGGGGTCCAGAAACCCTTCTGTTCCCCTCGATCGAGCGCCGGGCTGCAGCAGAAGCTGCTGCCACTGCTGCGTCCCACGTTGACTCCAGGTGAGTTCCACCTTGCTTGAGTCTTCCAAGTTCTACAAGCAGCTCTTCTCTAGAGATGTGGCTTGAGGCTTATGCTGTCTGACCTGGATTTCAGGCAGTGGGGGCCCTCTGTTGACTTCTCCAGTGGGGTTCCAGTTCTCTGGATCTTCTGCCTGCTCACTGTAGGAGTGTGTGTTGTCCTGTTAGAGAAGTAATTTATGTCTCTCACTAAGCAGCTTGTTCTTACCCTTAGGCTTTTACATATTACTTACAAAAATCAAGTATTGCAATATTATAGCTAGGGCCCAGGTTACTGCAGTTTGTTTTTATATCGTTAGATACTTGCCTGCACCCACTGGCTGCTCCTAAAAGGGGCACAGGTCACAGGATAGCGGTGATTCCTCAATACTGGAACTTGTTTACACTGGCGACCATCTGAGTCAGGAATTAGCCATCAGAAATTCCTGGGTCACAGAAGCATCATGTTTCTCTCCTGACCATCTGAGGCATCAGTAACAAAAAATGATGTCAGTGAAGATTGCTGTGCTGGCATTTTGATCAGTGAATATTCCCTAGGAGAGAAAAATCCTACATTGAACTAATAATAATAATAATAACAGTAATAATAAAAAAAAATGATGGCCTTTCGGTTTATCAGAGACAGATTTTGTGCTGTAAATACTTGAAATAGTCTGCCTCATTGATTCTATAACTTACCCATGATTTCTTGGAAAAAATTATAAATACCAAATAACTTGTGCAAGGTTGTGTGCTTATTAAACTGAAGCCTCTGACCTCATTGACATGCTGTTTTTTATGAAAATATTTTGTATTGTATAACAAAGACTAAATGTTTTCACATACACATGGAAAACTGAAACAAGTTTGTATTTTAAATTGGAAAGATGGCAGAAAAATTAAGATTATCATATCTCCTAACCTTGATCTATCTTAATTACTGAAGAAAAATGAAAGTTCATAGGTTGGTTATAGGCAAAGGTGGGTTAAAAATATCAGGAATGTGGGACACTCATTTAAGTACCTAAAATGTTTGTAAATTAAATAAAATTTGAAAAGTGTTGGAATGTTCTGCTTTGACTCATAAGAAAATCTGTAAGGTCTCCCCTAATACTCTCAGTATCCCAGAAGAGCAGTTCTTGCACTGCTAAAGCCAGTGGCAGTTTTGCTAACGAACAGTGAGAGGGATAAATCACTCTTACTGTTTTGCTGCGTGAGCAAATGAAATTCAAATGCAAGCTCCAAATATTTCCCTATTAATTTTTAGTCTAAAGTCTCAGCCTGAAGAGTGAGACGTTAGAATGGTTGCAGAGATTCAGCCAGGTATATCACTTTTGTTTCCTGCTAACTTTATTCATGGAGTGATATGATACTTCCATGTAATTAATGATGGCATTTTGAAAATGGAATAACCAAGAGGGCAGTTTAACACTGTGTTAAAAATTCCATACTGTAAGGCTGATAGTTATTAAAATCACATTGTCCTCGCAAAAGAATTATTTCAGACCTCAAACAGATGCTGAAAAATCCCTGTTTTATTAGTGATGAGACACAGTGGTCATAGTAAATCTTCATTTCTTCCCTCACATCCAGTGTTGGAACAGACTTACATGTTTCAGAGCTCTGACAGAAGGTTTGTAAGACTTACACTGCTGTGTTTAAAAAGGTGGGACAGAGTCTTCTCCTCCTGCTAAATTAGACTGCTTCCAAGGGGCAGAACATTGAGATAGTGCGTCAGGTTTAATCTTTCTCTTCTGAGTTAAAAGTGATGGAGGACCATGAGACTCTAAAGGAGGTAAAGCAAATAAGTGGCAAAAGGGAGGAATGTGGGAAGGGTGAAGAAAAATGTACCTAATTTGAAGTAGTGAAAGATTACGTGCTTTCTGTTTTGCTAACTTGTAAATGTTTACTGAATTTTTGACCTGAAAACAGCTTAATTTTTTTGTTTGTGGAGTATTGTAAGGTTTTCTAAATGCCCCAAAAATGTAAACAAAGCTGTGTACACATGTATTATACATGTGAAACAAGCTGCTGAGTAACTCTGCTTAAAAAAATAACTCGTGAAGAAAAAAAGCAGCACATTCATGTGTGAGAAAGGGAAGGAAAAAAAAGAAGAGACTAGGAAATCATAAGTAAATGAACTCAGTGGCTTACAGCAATTTGGGGGACTGTAGATCTTTTCACACTGATGCTTTTTCCCATCTATGCTTTTTCAGAACAGAAATTTATATTCCAAAGTATTTTATTTATCTGCATGAGGCTTCATAAAAACCAGGTTTCATCTTGCTGAGTTTTGTTTTATGATTATTGTTCTTGCTGTTTTACATATAGATAAATGCAAAAAGAGCTGCTTTGAGTTATTTGCAGCAATTACGTTAAATCCCAGTTTTCCGTGCATAATGTTATCTGTACCCTTGAGGATCATGATAAATACTTTTAATATACTTTAATGGGTTACTGTTACAAGGAATTCTACATTGCCACAATAGAGGCAGCATTACAGTAAATTAAATTACAGTGCACACAATTAAAGAGAATAATGAAAAAAATCAGACTTGGAGCAACAGCTCTTTGGAGTCTTCTGAAATTTGATTCCATGATAAACATAATAGGAGAAGATGGTGAGTGGAATTTAGATAGCTAAGCCGGATATTATTTTGTTTGTAATATCTCCATCAGGGATTAATGTTTTCCTATTTAGAAACATTGATTAGTCTCTAGATTATTTTTCTGATTGATTACTGTTGTGATGTAGCATTTCTTTTTTAATTTATTTACCCAACATCAGTATAACTTTAGAGCTATAACTTCACTGTGCTACGGTTGTTAGGCAATCTGCAGTAATTTGTGGCTTCTCAATGCCAGCTTTAAGGAAATCTGTACAGATTTACCTTGAGTTTATAGACATATGTTAACAAAAAAACCCCACCTTCCTTTCCTCTTCCCTGAAAAAGAAAAATACTAATTTTACATATTCTCTGATGACAGCTGCTATCCAAGAATACTTGAGCATGAGGTACATTTCTGTTTTATCACACATAGCTCAAGTAAGGTGTGTGTGCAGTTCTGGGCAATCATTAATTTGAATATGCAATGAAATCAGGTGTGATGCTAGCATTGCAAATGGTAGCATTGATTTTTTTTCCTTATTTTTCTTATTTCTGTTATTTTTATTGGAGGTGAACTTGAATTCAGTTCAGTACAGAGCTGACATTTGCAGTCAGGGGGAATATAAATCTTGCATTTAGTTCCCGTCACCGTGTAGCTCTGACTTTCTTACCCACATTCTTCGTTTCCTCACAATAAAGGATAACAGATCTTGCGCACCTACTTTAGAGGTTTCTACAGAGACTTAATTTATTTATAATTATAAGACTTTTCACGAACACTGCATGTTACTGCACTAAATTCAAAGTTGTCTGAGTTGAGATGGGTGAGCCATTATCCCTGCAGAATGCATCCCACTCCTGTGGTTGTGCTCAAGGCTTTCAGGTTCTTTTCCCGTTTTTGTACTGTTACGATATTTTATCTATTTATGAAATATAAATATGAAGCCTATCCCTGATCTCCGTCTTCGGGCATCTTCTGCCTTTCATGCTGCCTGAGAAGTTTCTTTGAAACCACATCTCTAGAAGTTAACACCAGACCCTGAGCTCATAAACTGTGTTTAGATGATGTAGGAACATGGTTGGGATTTCTTACCTTATGGATGTGCAACTGTTTTGCTGAATTAAGGCCTTGGAGGCAAGTCTTCCCTTCCTGTGCTTACAAACCCTTGCTGTGAAAGTCAATTGCTGCCTGTTGTGTGTTTGTCCTTTGGTGCTCCAGCAAGTGCATGATTTAGGGGATAGCTGTAAACTTTGAAGAAATCACATAATTTTTTGAAGTGGAGAAAAAAATAATAGATGAGAACTGCTCTGATTTTCTGCCCAGCTACAGTTCCTACTCCTGTTACGTTAGTCTGTTACCAAATGCTTTTTATCTGGCACGAGAAGGAAAGAAGGATGTTTCCTTTGTACTATGTTGTTAATCCTTCTCGAGGGGCTCGTTTGTATGGTAGGAAGATAATGGGAATGACCAGCAAGCCTTACTTCCTTAATTAAAAACATAATTAACCATGCATATAACTCTCAACTCTAGTGTAACACTGGTATTATATTGAGTCTCTCTCTCTTAAGAGACTTGATCCATAGGTACATATGTAAGTCCAAAAAGAATGTTTCTGTGAATTGATGTAGCAAATGTGGACTCCTGAAGAGTTTGACAATGAATTATTAATTCTGTTTCACTGTTTCAAGGCCAAACTTTTGGTGTCAACTGTTTCAAACAGAATAAATATTTTAGTTTGTTCTTTCAAAGGTTTAGCTGCAGTTGCTGACAGAAATGAGATCACTTGCAATCTTCACACAATGAAGTATAGGAAGCATTTTTTAAAACTAGTTTTAAGTGGGAGGTGAAATCATGGTGTTCAAAAGTCTGTCGTAAAAAATGATGTGATATTGAACCTCCAAATAAAATCCTTTTTTTAATCTCCTTCATCATCCAGGCCCAGAAAATTTGTAATGAGGATCATGTGAGTCTCCATCTTTTACAGTTCCTGTTCTGGAAATAGCTGCCTTTAGTTTTGACTGTTTTCTGCCATTTTCCCTTTCTTCTTTCTTATTACATAAGCAGAGCAACACAATCTGCAGATTCGCTTTCTCCTCCCACGATGCAGGCAACTATCAGAGGGAATAAAGTGCTGTCTCATACTGCTGGCTAGACTGTGTACAGTCTCTGATTAATAACGTAGATGGAAAATGCTTATTATATACAGCAGATTTATTTTGGGGGGAGAAATTTCTTATTATCACTTTTCCACTTTTCCGGTTTTGAGTGATCTGCTTGTCCTGTGGCTACTGCCCAGCACTGCCATGCAAGAGGATGGATAAATTCTCACTTGTGAACTTGTTCTTCTGAAAATCACAGAATATATGTGGGGGGGAAGATTCCTCCTGTAGCTCTCTAATGCAAATTACTCTGTAGGCCCTCTGTATAGTGAATGTCAGCCACCTTGTCAGTCTGTTCCCCCATCTACATCTCCTAGATACATGGATGCGATCTCACTGTCTTCACTGACTTACACAGCTAGTTTAGACTCCACACCTGACTTTTGGGGAGCTAGAAGTATGTGAGATGGATACTGACTGTTCCTGATCCCACAGTCATTGAAGGAGTTAGACTATACAAAATCCCTGTTTTGAGGAATCCAATTCTGTTTCGAATTCTAGAAACAAGAGAGGAAAGCATATGTCAAAACTTCCATCTTGAGAATCCACTTTCCTTAAGGATTTTAGGGCAGAACTAGTCATTCAGCTTTTATGTTTTCTTGTGTGAATGGTAATTTTATTAATTTCATCTATCTGTATGTATGTAATACATATTTTTACATGCCTCCTGCTTGAGAACATAAGAATCCTTTTGTGTTTAACTCGGAATTAATAGAAAATATTTAATGGATGTTTCAGTCCAAATAGGCGTATGAAATTTGCAAACTGTCTTATTCACACTAGAGATCACATACCCTACTGTAAAATTTGGCCAAAATTAAACAAACAAATTAAAACACCAAAGAAGGAAACCGAAAAACTGATAGTGTGACTCAGAAAGGAAGTAGGAGAGGTTGAGGGCAACAGTCTGTTCTAAATTCATTAAATATTTCCAGCAGAATTGACGAGCATGTATTGAAACAGAAGAATGGAATATGGTGAATATATAGTGCCGTATGATTAAGTACACAGTCCGAATTTTTCCCTTAAGAATCCAAAACCAGCTGTCACAAATGCCAACCTAGCTGTTCTTTGTAACTTGAGTTGTTCTGTGAGTTGTAGTGAAAATATTGAGAGTTTTGCAGCTCTCACATGGTCGGGGCACTCGACTCGTTATCCGCAGATAATGTGCAAAGTGAAGGAGATCTTATATACATTCAGAGTAGATTATGCATATCAGTGTTCAAGAATTTCAAAGTAGCTTTTTGAGGCATTAAAGAAAACTGCTTATAATCTTCTGCATGTGGAAATAAAATTAAAATACCTCATTAACACACACTCCTATCTTTTCCAAATTTTGTTTGGTAACAAAGCTAGAAATAGTGGTGCCATTTGGAATAATATCCACAAAATTACCCAACATACCACACACACAGAGAGGAGTCAGTGGTGTCCCAAATACCATTTACATGCCGTTGCTGTTGATGCTTTTGTCTTTATGGTGGTGGCTGTATTTATTGGAATAACACTTGTAATAATATTGCTGGCCTCTTATTTTTACGTATTTAGGTAAAACAATACTATTGTATATTCTGCATCAAATTTAAAATAATGTAGAGAATGAATGCATAAGCGATGTTTTTTTGAATGAGGTGCATATAGGGTAACGGTTAACTTTTTTTTTCTTGGGGTTTACCATTTATTGTTTTCTTGCTTAGTCTATGAGATACAAAATATGCATTATTATATGTAGATTCACATCAAGATACAGTAATTTTATTACAAATTCAGGATTAAATGAAAATGTTTACATTTATTGCATTGAAATATATCATTACTAAGGATTGCTAGAATAGTTTATAAATAAGGTTCTGAAATATATTCACAAATAGATTTATACTGTTCACACATGACTGGGAGCTCACACAAGTATAATGAATAAGATGTCATCAGGTCTGTATGGAATTTTGGCCATCTATATACAGAAGTATATTTCAAATGTATCCTGACTGTGTTCATAAATGGGATAGACTAGAATCATAAATAGATGACAGGATTTTATGTGTGTAGCTTAAGAATGCAGCAAGAAACCCTTCTATATAAACTTAGTTACTTTTTTCATGTGGGCTTCAGTGAGAAAGGGCTTATGATAGATCATAGACCATAATATTTGTTGCATGGATTTTTGTCCGTACGCTTCTTCTCCACGTCTCAACTGTAAAATTTGCTGGTATTATATAGCAATGAGGACAAATTTTCACATTTTGTATAATACTATTTGTAGAATGTAGTATAGCACTGAAATCTAGGAGTTGTCATACTACACTGAATTATTAAGTCATCTAGTGTTATTTCTTGGCTCTGGAAATAGTATTCAGTGTTTTAGAATATTATGAGGGGAGAAATAGTGGCAAAAAATATTCCTGGATAATTGAAAAAGCTAATATGATTGAGGAGAGAATTCCTTTCTATTACACTTAAATTATCACCTTATGCCATCAAATACAAGATCAAATGACCCTTCATAATACATTAGCTAGCATAGAAGCATATGTTATGCTTTTCCATTCAGCATGCCTAATTAAATTTCGCTAGGCTGGTGTGCAAAGTTTACTTGTTGCATTGTATCAAGAAATTACATTAGAAAAAAAAAAAAATCTTTTGTGTCTTTGGAATAGATTATACGTATGGGACTGAAAGTATGGCAGGCATCTTGCCGGCAAATATTACAAGAGATTCCTGATACCAGAAAGAAAATCTAAGAAAGAATATGTTTAGATAAGAGTTGGCACGAAGTTCAGGTGATACCATTCTAATGGGTTTCCGTATCTTGAGTTTGATTTATTTCTTTCTTTTTCTGTAAGTTAAAGGAAAGGGTTTATAGACTTCCAGAAAGCATCATTGCTTTAAGAATCCAATAATAGGGGTATGAAAAACTGGGACTTGCTTCCATGTACCATGATATATTTGTGATAGTTTGTTCCTTTATTTCTCTGAATGCTTCGTGATGTATGCTCTCATTTTAATTTTAAATATAGAAGAGTCATTCATTATATGTTGAATAGGCCACAGTTGGGTGTCATTAAGAAGATGAATGTGCTTCTGGACTGATAGGAGTGTATCTGAGTGACTTGAAATGTTAGAAATTATCCCATCAGCTTTCGGCGTGTTGGGATAAAAACAAAAATGCTGAGACTACACATAAAGTGATACTTTAATATTGGGGTTTTTTTTCTGCTTTCTTTAGATGCCTTTGGATTGCTGTAGTAATTAGTTGGAGCTTTGAGCTGCTTGTAGTTATTTACACGTGTTTGGGTTTATTTTATGTAGGTTTTAATTTCTGTTCTATTTATTACTCTATTCTCAGCTCAGGGAGGTTGTGTTATTAAATCTGGACATTTCTAAGCCATTAGATGTTTATTATTTCTGTATCTGACTAGCCCCCAGTGTGGGCCTGGCCCGGAGACACTAAATTCTGCAAGAGACAAGGGACACTCTGAAGTTTGAGGAAGTTCAGGTGTCAAAATAAGGGAAACTACACGTTGTTCCATACATTCACATCACCACAGATGAACTCTGACATTGGGCCATCCTCCTGGAGAGGCAATGAGTCGTGACTGGCTATAGCCCAGGGCTCATCAGTCTTCTCGTTTAACTACGTAAGGTCCGTGCCTGAAATTGGGTGGTGTGAATATTGCTTCGATGAATATAACATCAAATTTTCATAAGAATGAGCTCAAGCTGCTTCTTTGGCCTGGCAGTAGTTATATGGCATCACTGCAGGGTATGGTGAAATAGCCCTTTGAATGAACAAAGAGGGCTTACAAGAAAGGTGGAGAACTACTTTTTATCTGGTTCTGTAGTGACAGGATAATGCTCAGCGCCTTTAAACTGAGGGAGAGTAGGTTTAGATTGGATAGAAGGAAGAACTTCTTCATGGTGAGGGTGGTGAGGCACTGGAACAGGTTGCCCGGAGAAGCTGTGGATGCCCCATCCCTGGAAGTGTTTGTGGCCAGGTTGGATGGAGCTCTGAGCACTAGCTCTGGTCTAGTGGAATGTTGTTCCTGCCTATGTCAGAGTGGTTGGACGCTTTGAAGGTCCCTTCCAACCAAAACCATTCTGTCATTCTACGACACAAACACAGACTTAATTTGGGCAGGTATAAGGATATCTGGGCTTGCAACATCCAGCCTGAATGTTTATGTCTATCCTAAAGGATAGTAAGGGCATAAAGTTTTTACCTTCTTAAGCTCCAAAGACTTCACCATCACGGACTTGAGTTGGAATTAGACCCCATATTTAAATAAAGTCTAGATACGGTCAGGTAGCTTTGGATGGGGTGGGGTGGAAGAAAATGTCCAACATCACTTACTTGTATTCTCCTGTTACTGCTCAAATAGATACTGATATGGGAAATCTCTGTTGCCTCAGATTTTTGTGTCTGAAAAAAATCAGTAGTATCGTTTTCAGTTTTGCACACGATTCTTATATAATTAGATAATTGTGATTTCCAGAATATTTTCCCACTCCTTTGTCCTGTTACATAGCTTTTAAACTATTCATATGCATACTAAAATCTCATTAAGAGGTTTGTGTGGGATGAATTTTTGACAGGTTGTAGTGACATTGTTGGAGAAAACTTCTTTATATAACCTGAGAAATACATGGGGTTTGTAGTCAAAAAAAAAAAAAAAAAAATTGGGTTTTTTCTTACCTTAATCAGACATTAAAATCAAAGTTAACAAGATGAGTAGGAATAATAGTTTCTAAATACTAGATTGCTGTTCATAGTTTTCTAAATTTTCATCTAAAAGTAAAAAATTGGCTGTTACTGGTTTTGTTCATGTGTAAAAGAACATAATAAATCTCATATAGTGGTTATTAGATATTTAGATTTTGTTATCTTATTATATCTTGTTTTAACTTTCACTCACGCAATGAAATACGTTCTTATTGTCTCTATATTCCTAATTGCTTCGCTGGCCTTTATTTTTGTTTTTCCAGAATTTTATGAATGCAAATATAATTTCAGAAGTGGTTGGAATGTTCTTTCTAGGCATTTCATAAACATGTTTCTGGCAGACTATTGGTTCAGGTTCTGCATTTCGGTTTAGTTTTGGCACAGATAAGAAAGACATATCAAGCAGCCTTTAAAGGTCATTAAAATGACACCACCAGGTATTTTGTGCAACATAATATAAAGAGAGCACTGAAATAAAAGGTAAAGTAACATTTTTCTAGAGGATATGGAGCTTGCAATGCAGTATAAAATTTTCTGCAGAACAGCATATAATTGTCTTTTGAACTTGCATGTAAAGTCTGAAGCCGAAAGTGTTTCTGAAATTGAAAATAACCAGCTGCTTAATAACATCAGTCATCAAAGATAAACTTTTGAAAGTATCATGACCAGCATATTTATCCACAGTAAAAAGTAAGATGACTAATATAGATACAGTGTTACCTCTGACGGAGTACAACAGGGAACATAGATTTAAAAAAATTAAATGTCCTCATATATAATTAAGATGGCAAATGGATGTGGGTTTCATGCAAGAAAAAGAATACTGTCTAGTAGAGATTGAATAGTATATAATTAGGGAAAAAATAAACATCCCTCTACCTGCCAAGGCCATGTGAGCCTTTGCAATGTTTTTTATATCGGGTTCCTGCTCCGCTTTCACCAGTCCATCTTCTGCTCTGCCGCTGACCACACAAAACTTTGGCCGTCTTATCTAGATCCATGCTGTGGGTGAATACAGCTCCTGATTCAGATGCTTAAATGTAGGTGGCTACAGGGAAAGGAAATGTGTAAATTCCTGTTGGAAACGGTGGAGATGTAATGAGTGCCATCACTAGGGTGCAATGATCTCTTCATCTGACTAAATCCAGATGTCTTACTTAAGGCAAGCTGAATTGCTCTGTGTTGAGCATTGATTTCCTCAAACAGGGGTGTCTAGTGCCATTTAAAGTGTCCCAGGATACCTCATCTCCCCTGTGTGGTGAACTTTGACCTTAGCACATGCGTGCCTCCCACCCTTCCTGTTTGTGAAACTTTGCATATCCACTGGCATCACCTGGCACGCTCTGTGCCTCGTACTGCCGGGATAATTACCTGTCATGTGTGTAATACAGCGCTTGGCATATGGACCAAATATTTTTGGCTGTGGACCAAGTATTTTTTCAGAATTGAGGGCGTTACTGTGGCTACTCCTTGTTTCTTAACTTCTGAATTTCTTCTGGCTAGACTTTATTTTTTTCCCTGTTACTCTTTCCTGGGCATACCTTTGTTTCCTGTGACGTTCTGACTCATAAGCATTTTAGCTGGAATGTAGCGTGGAATTGCTAAATCCTTGTACCTCTAATACCTACTTGTGAATGCCAGTTTCATCATGTGTGGATATTTAGAGTTGCTTTAATATAACTGGTTCTGCAGTTTCTTAGTGTTTTCAGACCCCAGTTTTGCTGCTAGACTGAACTTCTGAGTCTCCTAAGTATTTTGCCAACTATTCAGTTGCATTCATTTCAGGCCACGAGTGTTGCCACTGTGTACACAGCAGTTGTCTTATATGCTGTGTCCTTTCTTGTGCTTGAAAGCCCTTTTCTTCATTCTCTGGGCCGTGGCAGCCTGGGGCTTTGAAGGGCAAGGCATGGCGCCAAGCTCTCACAAGCTGTCGGTCTTCATTTCCAGACTAAGACACATGAAGAGGGATGCTGTGGATAACACCACCAGTGTTATGGAGCACGACTCCATGTTTTTTTCACGTGCACACAGTATTCTCGTTAGCAGTACCCAGCATTGGTAAGCATAATGTCAATTAAAGCAGTCTCAGCCATCACTGGGGATTGGCAGCAGCCGCTGTGTTGTGCTGCTGACTCTCCTCTCCCTGGCCCGAAGGGGCTGTCTTCCAAATTATGTGAGAAGAGATGCCTCTGCAGAGTTCACAGAGTTTGTACTTTCATTGAGGAAGTCGATGCATATAAAATTGTCTTTTAAAGCATAATATTCCAAATGGGAGTCCAGATTTTCCTCCAAGAATTTGGTGCTTCAGAAAAGTGGCATTAGCTTGCTTGGTGAGGAAGGGACAGCCAGTCAGACCATTGCCTGCAGCCTCCTAACCCGTCTGCAGTGCCATAAAAATCACACTGGGAAATTCTGGAAATCCTGGAAAGTTTAAGTGGCAGATGATGGCTTGAAATAACGTAATTCAGTAGGTATGAGGCACCGTTTCACCTAACTGGAATAGACAAATAAACATCAAATCTCGGTCAAAAGCGTTGTCTTCTGACCTGGGCCTGTCCCACTGATGAGCTTTTCCATGTTTTGAAGATAGAAAGCACTCACTGGTTCCTGGCCACAAACACTAATTCTAGAAACTTCTGAGTTGTTGTAAAATGCTTAATTAATTTATTTTAACCTAAATGGAATAACAGGAAAGAGCTATCAAAGAATACCCAGCAGTGCTGTAGTCAGGAAAATCTTCATGCGACTTTCTTGGGAGAGTAGCTGATAAACCTTTCTCATGAATAAAACATTTTTCTGCTTTCTTTATTTTGAACAATTCTTCTCCTCAAGCATGCATCAGATAGTATAATATCTTTCCAGTCTGGGTGATACGGATAAAATCATTATTTTTTTCCAGTAAGAGTATTCATCCAAGTAATCGTCCTCACTGATTTTTACCATCCCCTGTAAATGGGAGGTGAGGAAAGAGATTTTTAATGTCTGTTGGTACATACTGAGATGTATTTCTGTCTGAGGAAAAGTTTCATGCCATGATATCTAGTATTGATATTGAAAGCAGTTTGACATGCCGCATCGTCGCAACCATGATGTCAGGCCATAGGAAAGACTCAGGAATGCTCTTCTGACTCTCCTTTTCTGCCAGTTTGAAACGTGTTGTAATAAAGGGATAAGATCAGAGAAAGATCCTGTCAACCCACAGTCACGCTTAGGTCAGAAGATTCTGTTCTTTGTTTCCCCTCTGCTTATCAGCTTTCTTCTAATTGAACTCTGCCAGGTGGACTTCAGCACTGTCATCTCCTTCCATCCCACAGATCATCCCACTGGATCACTGACCAAATTGCAGTGCTGAGCCTATTCTGTCATTTCCCTTGCATTTTTGGTAACATTTCATGTTAGAACTTCAAGTCAGTTTTGTATCCATTAGGAATGCTAAGAAAGTGTGGGCCGTAAGAAGTAGGGATTCATGAGCCTAGAAATGAGTATGTTAAGAACACTTCTGTGATGTAAAAAGAGGGGTTTACCTTTTAAAAGTAACTAGTTAGAACATACCTTTAAAAATAAACCCAGAACTAATGACCGTGGGTCACATTCACTTAATTTCCAGAAGGCCGATGACACTCCAGCAGTGTCAGGGGGAACTCAGAGTTTTGATGGCTCCCTGAGAGCATGTGGATTTAGAGAACCGTGGTACACAGCAGGGTGCTGGGAAAAGGCAGGCTGGATATTTATTTAAACAGTGAACCAGGGGGGCAGGCACAGGAGGAGTCAGTCAGTCTTACATGTTCATTCCTCTTCTAGTAGCTTCTTTAGTAGCTGAACAACAAAGTTTTGTTAGAAGATTTTAGAATCACATCCAGAACTACTCTTGATTTTGCCAATTCCCTGTGCCTAAAACGCTCAACCACTCAGGGAAGTGAAATAATGTTGTGGTTAATAAACACTAGGGAAATTCAGCTCACTGGCCAATCTCATGTAAAAGGCATTGACCTAAAAAAGTGTGCTGCTAAGTATTTGGGGAGGAAAAAGCAAAGGTCAAAATTAAGTAAATTAAATACTCATTGTAGATTATTTACACAGCTCTACTTCATGCCCGTGAATTAGAGACCTTTCAAACCGAAATCTGTGCCGTTGCTGCCACGTTAACGTATTTGTGTTTGCAACTTAATATGAGCAATAACGTCCAATTTTATTTTTATTTTGCTTCAGACAAGACTAGTAATATTTTCCTTTTCTTTAAAATGTTCCTAGAAAACTGAAAAATGTTCAGTTCTGTGATATCTACAGGAGGCTTTTCCTTTGTCCAGCCCGCTCTCAGTGAACCCAGGAACATAGCATTTGTGTTGAAAATAGCTGCATGTGGGATATAATTAATTACTGCTTGTGCAGCTTGATATGTTGTTTCCTTTTTTTCTTGCACTTCTCCTGATCAGATAGCTTTCAGGCGATTTAACAAACCATTTAAGAAAGGTTAGCCATTTAAGCAGAGGGGTTTTTTTATCCTTTACGTATTTAAATGGCTATGACCTTCTCAGCAGTTAACATATCAGGCTTTTCTAAGTGCTCAGAAGGTAACTGGGTTTTGCCTTTAAGAAAAAGAGGAATATTAATTTCAAAACCTTTCAAGTATGGATCGATTCACTTCTCAAGAAAAAAATAATGGAAGTGAGGTCTCAGCTGGCGGAGCACTGCGTCCATAAGCCTACCTACCCAGCATGACTTTTCCTAGCTGTGGTTGTACGCAGTCCTGTACCCAACTTAGACTAGATCCAGCCCTACACCAGCCAAGTGTGCGCTTCACCAGGTCATCCCATGAAGTGGTACCAACTCACCTTGTTGTCATCCCTGGTCCAGGGAACTTATTTCCATGGTACACATAATCTCTGGGATCTAAGGTAAAAAGGAAAAAAGAGGGGTGAGGAGTTCAACTGGGGGGTGCTTCCTTTCACATTCATTTTCTAAGGAGGAGTTTGAGATAGCCAGTGCTGTGGGACACAGCAGGTATTCAAAGTCCATGGGATTTGCCTCAGTAGCACTTCGCTTTCATGATAGCAAGACACGATTTGGTTCCATTCAGATGAGAAGAATGGAGGATGAAGGTCAGGAGTGGTCTGTGGAGCGTTTTTAAAGTCCACAGAGGATCAATGCTATGGTGGATAAAACTGCGGTCATACTGGTGCTTATTTTACTACCCGCCCCTTCCAGTTTTTCTCCCCAAAGGACTCTATGGCTTAGTGCAGAGGTAGAGATAACACTCAGGCTTGTTGGAGTGGGCAGTTGTCCATCCCTGCAGCTGCACCCTGCTCCTTCTGCCTCCTCTGAGCAGCCAGCACCTTGCCTTCACTGCCAGCTGGAGCTGGCAGGCTCTGTGGGCTGTGTCGGGGGCTGTGCCTGGCCTTGGGCAAAACTGAACTCCCTATGGGTTTGGAAGGTAGGAGTCCAAAAAGAACTTATAATGGAAGGCACGGCTAATTGTTACAGGATCAGTGACTGATCTGTTCAGGATTACTGTTTCATTCATTTTCGGTGAAGAGGTTTCCCTGCATGCAGCAGTTCTACAAACTGGTTTTACTTTTCAAATAAGCTGTCAGGAATAACCTTTTTTCCTAATAATCTCTGGAAAAAAAAGGCCCCTTAGGCAAACCATACCCAGTACTACCCTGGATCTACACTGATATGGGGAAATCTGTGTGTTTCCATTACCAAATGCAGATTTTCTTCAGCAAACCACATCTACCTTTGCTATTAAAAGATTCTGTAGAAAATGCTCTTTGAAAGAAGCAAACGTTCATCGCCTTAGTGCATGTAACCTAAGGACTAATTGCAGTCTGTTGGAAAGCCCTCAGTATTGTAGCCCCTCTTCAGTGCTTCACTCCATGGAAAATAACGCTGTCAGGAAAAATGCTCTCAGTTATTCCTTGTCGCTCTGTAATTTTGGAACTTTCCTAGGCTCCTGTTGGCCACTCATCCTGCTGGCTTTCACCCCACAGTTCTCAGACCATCCCAACCAAACCCAAAAGCTCTCCTGAGGTGCAGATGGGTCCTTACTGGAGACAGGCTCACCTAGAGCACATGCTTTGATTTTTTTTTTTTTTGCATTGTTTAAAGATGAAATGCATAAGCGTTTTCTTTAATGAAATACTTTATTAAAGTGTAAGCAGAGTATTTTCTTAGGCAGCATGTGCTTTTAAGGAGTACTTATGTTTTGTTTCTCCACATACAAGCAGAACATTTTCCCATTACCTTTCAACAAAAAGCAGACTGTGCAACAGCAATTTTCCTTCCCCAAAGGATGGTAGCCAATCATCTCTGTTAATCTTCTACACATTATCGTCACCTGCATACTTTGTTCCCCTGTGATGAATTTTTACACCAAAGGTAGAAAACTACTGATACTTGAGAGAATGTAATCCTCCTGACAGAGGCTGTGGGCAGAAAGATGGAAGTGGACAGGATTAAATTTGTACCATACAGTGAGTCCTATGGCCTGTTTTATTTTTCTTCTCTGTTTTGGTTAGAGAGATTACTGATTCCTAGTAACAACGTAGCTGGGAATCTTCCCCTGTTTCTTTCTTCTTGGTGGAGATGATTCGATACACTCCATAAAATGCAAGTCATCCTGCGGACTTCAAAGGGATGCTTGTCCATTTAAAGTTGTACATATTCATTAGAGCCCACATTAATGAAGCCATTTGTTGCACAGTACCCAGTGCGTTTAATCCAAATGAGAGCTCTGAGCATCATCAGAATAGAGAAGGATGAATAGTGAGTGTTCCCATCCGTGTTGCTATTTTTCTTTCACAGTTTTTTTTTTTAAATTACTTTCAGAAGAGAAAGGTCTTGATGGCTTTTGTTGCTCAGGTTATATTGTTGGCGTATGCTGGAGGCTTGCAGTGATGCACAGCAATGTACTTTACTGTACATTACAGCAGGGTGTGCCCCAATGCTGAGATCCTTTTATTTGTTCAAGACTTTTTGTGAGCTGCCGGCGTAACGCCATTTAAACGGTGTTAATGTGGGTTATGAAGTAAATTGTCTTTGCATTTGTGTTAGTACTGCCTCTAACCAAAAGCAGTGTTAATTTTCAAAATTGAGGAGGTATTAATGCTTCTTTTCCCACTAAGTTGTTTACTATTAAATGTAATTAACAGTCTCATTAAGTATTCTAGTTCAAAATCTTTGCCTTCTTCCCCCACCCCCGGCCGGTTTTCTGTCTGTCATTATCAAAAATGTGTTTTGGTTAGGATGGTTTTCGCTGAGGTGTCAGTTATAGCGCCCTGCTGACTTGTTTTTTGTTGCTGAAAGTGAGCTCAATACCTGGATTCCAAAGTAGTGCACAGATATTTCTTTAGAGTGTCGTTCTCTATAAAAATGAAATGTCTTCTTGGATACTTTGCTGATTTACTAGCAAGTTACAGAATTATTGCTGCTCTGCTCGAACTTGAAAGAGTGCTTTGTTAAAACCAGTGAAATTAAATGGCCAATTACATCTCCTTGCAGCACTGCAAACTTGAAAACATTGGATCCAAATTTTTCCTTTCAAAGAAATACAGTTTTTTGTACAAGTTCCTGACAGTGTTGCAGAACCAGGTAGAGAACAGTAAAATATTTCTGAAGAAGGAAACCTTAAAATGGGAAGTGCAAGGAACATGTTTACCTTTGATATTTATTAAATGCTTAAAATTTTATTCATAGATATGCAGATTACCCTCCATACCCTTCATTTTCCTTCCACACCATTTAGTATTATCCCTTTGGGATTGGAAAGCTGATGAAAACCAATGAGGAAAAACAGCATTAGCAAACTCATCGTCTCCTACGTTCTTGGTCAGGAGACAGAGAACTGTCCTAGCCCTGGAGTAGGTGGCTCTGCAGCATCCCCTGGGCTGGGAGGGAACATTCCCCAGGGGGATGCTCAGCTGAACTGAAACCAGAGGTGAAGCAGTTTGCTGTTGCTGGAGGGTATCATCAAAGCATTTCCTTCTTGAGATGGAAAATAGGGGAGGAAATTGGCTCTCAGAAGCGGTCTCTGAGGCAGAGGACTTCTTGGGGCACTTCCTATTACTGAAGCATCTTACGGTGCGTCCTGTGTTCAGGTTGGCTAAACCCATCACCCCTTGCTAAATGACTAGTTCAGGGCCACAAAAGGAGTTCGTGTCACAGCTGAGATTAGAGTACACATGCTCTTAGGTCTTTGTCCTACACTGGAAAATGGTGGGTTTCTGGCGGAAAAAAAACCACAAGCAACCAACCCAAACAAGCCTACAAAATTTTTTGAGCACATTCACCTCTATAATAAATGAAGTGAAATGAAATTAAGCAGGCAAGAGAATAGCACATTTTTTAACATAAATTTCATTAGAACACATAAGAAAATGAGGAAAATATATCTATGTATAAATATCACCATCAGCTGAGGAAACACACTATGCAGGAACTTAGTATAGTTATATAATTAATTTGATAATGAAACATGATTAAATAAGAAAAATTAAAGTAGGAGAAAGTGTTCTCTGTTAAAATTCAGTGTTTTAAAATTCCTGCCATATTTTCCTCATCTTTTCGTGGAAACAAAATGAAGCTTAGAAGCACTGGAGTCTTTTCGTTCCTGCCAATTTCAACTGCTGGCAGCCAGTGCCTGTTTTCTCAGCCTGTTGATTGGAGAAAGATTAACTAAAAGAAGTAACAAAATTAAATGGTTGGATTATTTATTTTTTTTAAATTAACATAGCCTCAATTTTAAGACTGGGTTTTCACCCTGTAAGGAGTCTAGTTTTCTGAATCGTTCCTTTCAAAGCTAAGCTAAGATGAAATGCATGCTATAATATGTTGATATAAGTAATATGTAACTCCTCTAAATGAACCAATTAGTATTACACAAACCATATACTCTTTTTCATTCTCTTTATTTTCTCACTGTGGGTATCTTTGTATGTGTAAAAACACAGTGAAAATATAAAGTGCAGAGTATAACTCATATCCTATATAACAGCATAACATTGTGATGTCCTGATGTAATACACTTAAAAATCAGTTTATTTTCCATTGTTTTGTTTCATGTTGGAAACGGAGAAGTGTATCCAACAAAGGTCTAATCATAAACTTGTCACTACTCCATTCTGCAAAAGTAGCGAACACTCTGGTTTTATTTAACTGTCATACTGTAAATCCTTATTCCCAAGTTTTGTTGGTCATGAAGGACAATAACCTCAGAAAAGTTTTCAGGTTGCAGAAGTGGGCTCATAGTTGTATAACTCATTTTTATTTCTTACATACTGCCATGCTGCATAAAATAGTATTCCAGTTTGTCTTGATCATATAGTAATTACCCTGATCTTCTAGTTGAAAGAGTCATTCTTTAACAGCAGAAAGCTGTTAGCTTTGCCTAACTAGGAACATAGAAAACCACGGTGGACATTTGAAAAATTCAGTAGCAGAATAATTAGCGCAAAATCGCAATTCAGCAAAGCACTAATAATCAGCATGTACATAATCTGTTGAAATGCCCATTATGTCCACTTTATGTTCAGTGCATAGGCTTACAGGTTCCTTGAGAGTCAGATGTGAGAATAAGCTCTACAGCACGGACACAGTGGTTTGGCCGTCAGGGGGTGCTTTAAATCACAACACACCTCTGGTGCCTGATAGGGCTAAGCACAGCGAACCACCGTGCTCTGTCCGGCACAGGACGGGTGCGCTGCTCAGGCGGACGCTGGCCATGACCTTAGCAATATCAGTCCGTTATGGTGAAGTCAGGTTTATTCTGGATGTGCCGTGAGGTTGATCTGCACAGGCTCTCAAACAGCGGGCATCGCGTTTGGCATCACTGGGAAGCTAGCCCAGTAAACCTCATGGGTAGGAAGGATTGAGTTACAGGAGGAGGACAGGGTGACCAAGGAAACTCAGGCACTTGGCGGTCCTGTAATGAACACAGTGCACATTAATTACGTATTTGTATCCGTGTGTGCATGTTAAGAAAGCTTTGGTGTGGTACTTAGAATTCGATTCTAATGTTAACATTTAAAACTTCTGTGCATCAGTGATAAGGTTCTACTGGAGTGGCTCATTCTCCATTTTACTCCATTGTATGTGTCTTAGTATTGCTGCAGTACCGTTCATTTTGCCCTTTCCTTCAAGCTGATGGGAAATTGCATGGTAAAAAGAAATTTAACAACATATATGTTTATTTTATTTTGGACAAAATACAAATAGAGGAGGAAAGAAATATATAAATGTTTTTGAAAATAGTAAAACAAATCAGTATGTCTGGCCTTTATTTTCTCCTAACAAAAGCATTTCATATTGAAGCAGTTCACGTCAGTAGCAATAATCAAGTTACTCAGCAGCACTCTGGCAATGCACTGCTCCTACAAAAACGGATACAGCAGCTATCTCATACATTAGCCTGAAGCCCCAAACACTCTCTGACTGTCCTGGTAAGCAACAGAGATTGTAAACGTTCCAGAAAATCAGTGAAGCTTCAGCATATGTTTAATGCTGAAATGCTAACCCAAAGAAGGATGAACATAACCCTGTGTCAGAAGATCGCACTCCTGCTCTAGAAGGGGGCTTGCTGCTCCTGCTCTGTCTGTAATCATAGTACGTGGCTGTTTTAATGACCTGGTTAAAGTAATTGTAAGAGTTTTGCTCCCATTACTGACGTATGAAAACTGTCTCATGACAAAAGTAGTCCCTGATTGTTATCAATGTAGTCCTTAAATTTTATTTTCCTTCCTCAATTTTCTCTTCTTTTTTTTTTTTTTTTGAGAGAACATATGTCTTATCTAAGCAAAAAGACCAAGCTATTTTAATTTCCTCTCTTAAAATTGAGTCCCAATACTTCTGAACATCCTAGTCATTTGTCTTTGTACCTATTCCAGCTTGAATCCTAAGCTCATCCATGCTGCGTTGGCTGCAATAGCTATTTTCAAGGAATTATTCTTGTTCAGTGTATTTCATTTTGCAACAAACAAAATTCACTGTAAAGAGTCCAATGAGCAACTCATTTAATTTATTGCTTGGTTTAGAAACATAAAGCCAGATTATACCAACAGTTACAAAACATTTTCCAAGGATATAAGGAAAAGACTAAGTGCTTGTGCCAGTAAAATGGTAAAAGAGACTCTAAATTAAAATGTTTCTTCTTTCAATACAGTATAATTTACATAGAGCACAGTAAGAGGTATTTATAGATTCAGAATGAAATAGAAAATATTAGATTTAATTATGTATAATGTAGGTAAGAGTTCCATTATTTCTAAGCTATAAATTTATTAATTCAATATATCTAGTAAAATATTATGTATTTTTTCCAGACTTGAGTACTGATGTTTATATCTTCTGAGGCTACTTGCAGTTTTACTGTTGTGTTGGATTCATTTTGTAGATACGCTTTCAGAGATGCAATGCCTCTGAAAAGGAAAAGAGGGATTTGGGTGCAGAAGAAAGTGTACTCATCTATGTAAGCCTAGTAAAGCATTGCGTAAGTCCTTTTAGTCCTGCTGTAGTGTATGCAGATGCTTTCCGGGACTGGCCAGGAGAGCATTAATACATTAAGCACTGTGATCCTGAGCCCTGCGGCTCTTGTGTCAGTGAATAATGCAGAGGATATAGCACATTTTGCTTCTGGCCTTTGTGATTTCTCTCTGTTGCCTCTGTATTTAGATCCTTTTAGTTTACAAATTTTTTTCATTTAATTAAACCTTAGCACAAGTGGCATATTCAAAATGAAAGCAATTCAAGCTGTGGTAGAAACAGAAGTGTAACTCTTTTATCATTCACTACCGTAAATATTTTTACCAATTCATATCCAGTTTCATATCCACGGCGTAGCCATTACAAATTGCCTGGATGGTTCTAATGGAGCCACTTTCCTCTCACTCTGTAATCTCTCTCTCTTCTCCCAGATGGGCTAAATCGGTAGCGACAGTGTAAGTCCATTTGCAGAGTGTGTGCTTAAGGAACATATCATGGTTTATTTTTTGAAAAGTAGTCATCCCGTCACAGCATGGGGATTGGTGCCCTTAATTCAGCAACCTGACTTTTATGTAAAATTAATGAAGAAGCAGGACTAGGCCTCTAAAGAGAAATGAAGATAATCTGGTTTTTTCTGTTCTCAGTGAACTGGGTCGTGGACTGTGCCTAAAGCCAGGCAGAATGCGACAGTGGGCACACTGAAATGCCTGAAGTCATGTTAGATGTGAGGTTTCACAACCAGTGGTTTTATCCAGTTGAGATTTAGCCGCTGCGCTGTCTTTGGAGGGATAAGTACCCCCGTGAATGAAGAGAGCAGTGGCCTTTGAGAAGTATGGATGTGATTTGACTTTGGCGGACAAACTTGCAGTTGTGCATTTTCAGAGGAGTCGTACCCGTGAACTGGAAGGACATGCTTGAGGAGCTTTGCAAAGTAAAGGGGAAAAGGATTGTTTCTGCTTATTTTGGGTCACTCTTAAGGAAGGCATGCTCTAATCGTGCCGTGAGAGAGACAGAATAAGAGAGAGCAAGAGTGACTGTGGTTGTGGGGATTTTTTTTGTTCACAAAGCAGCATGCCAGCTCTGCTCAGTTAGTGGAAATGAACTGGGAATGATCAGCACTGTGCTGATCTGAGCTAATACATCTGCCTTCCAGCTGACAGTATTAGCATGGGGCCTCTGCTGTGCTTATTGCAGCTATGCAGCTCCTGGATTTTAGCTGACGTTTGTGTGTCCATCTCGGGCTGTGGGCAAGGCACACCACTTAAATATGTTCTCCTTAGCCAAGTGACTCCTGGAAGGATGAGTTTTGCCTCCTTGTCATTCTAAAAAAAAGTTTCTGTTTATTCCTGTATTTAAGATGCCTTCAGAAACCACCTGGTGCAGCCCGAACTGCTTTTTGCGACCTTGAGCATATAACATAGCTCATTGTGTCCTTGCCTTTCATTTTCAAGTAATGATGACATTCATGACACAGGAGCTTAAAACATGATTTTTCAGATGAAAAGCGCAAAGGCGAATGTATGGGTATAGCTGTCAAACGTAGTTACAGATTTATGAAGATCCATGGCATCATATTCAGTAGAATTACGCTAGACTACAAAGGGCAGGAAAGCTTATTCAAATAGAAAATCATTCTTAAAAGCCTTTTAAACTTTTTAAAGTCATGAGAGTAAAATTTTTGAAGTGAGACTGTAACTCTTTATCAATATTCCATGTCTGTTTCTTAAACTTTCATTTTAATGGCTAGTCTTGCACCAACAGCAAAGGTAACTCTCCTAGTACTTCTAGACCTTGTTACTGGTGCTCCTTGGTTAGGTCATACCAGGCCTCTCTCTCTGCTTCTTTTGGAGGAAGAAATAGATAACGGTTCTCTAATTTGTTCACAAATACTTTGTGCCACACCTCCTTTACCTGAACATAATAGCAGATAGCAAGTGGTTGGTTGGTTTTCTTGCTCAGAAACCCAAGATGTCCTTTAAAGATCACACCTCCAAACAGGACCTTTTACATGGCTTCCCCCTGTGAACCTGTTCAGATGACTGCTTTGTCTCTTGGCTCTGTTATTCTTTGCTGGGAGGCAAATAGGCCTCTAGCTGCAGCCAAAAGGGTACTCAGTCCTGCATTCTCTGCTGTTTTACAGGAAGAAAAGACACTGGATTGTTTCATTTTCCATTTGAGTCTTGTATGTCTGCTGGTTTAACCTCTTATTAGTCAACATTGTAATCACATGATCTCGGATGTAGCTCACATGAGTGATGCTGAGCGTGCCCACCAGATCTGAGAACCATTGGTGGAAGATACGGGCACTGGTAAGCGTAAGCTGTATCCAGCACAGACTGTGTTGTGTTAAACAACTCTCGTAGCTATTCTACCAGGTTTTGTTGGCAGTACTACTGATGACATATGTATGTGCTTTGGTCTCCCTCTAGCTCTCCAAGGCTGCCACAGGGGCTCTGCCATGCTGCTTCTGTGGACACTGAGCTGCCTGCATGGTAACAGCCAGCTGTCAGCAAAACAGCATCGTGCAAGCCAATGGCTGTGCCTGATCAATGTCTCACGGTTTTCAGTTTGTCAGAAACCAGAGCAGAGCAGAGTTAATTCTTCTGTCAAGCAACAGTGAAGTAGCTGCTTCACCTCAAAAGACAAAAGAAGATAGGAGAAATCTGGTGTTGTCCTCTAAACCCACCATTATTCATTACACAGAGCACAGTCACATCCCTTTGCTAATCCACTAGTAGCAGAAAATCAGCAAGGAAGATCTTACAGGCTTTCAGATAGCCTATACAAACCTAAGTAATTGATGCACCAAAAAAGAGAAAGCTATTATTTTCTTCCTTCGTTGCTGCATACTGTTTTGTGTGCCTTTTCCTTCTAGCCCTCTATCTCTTTTTCTCCTGAAAATGAAAGCTGAATTTCTGTGAGCAGGGAACAGAAGGATCCTGTTTCCAAGTCACCTGTTTCTTTATGAACACGCTTGGAAAGCAGCTAAAAAGATTTCCCAAAGTGTGTGTTTGCAAATATATTTGACCCATCTGGGTAGAAGGAAATGACTGAAAATAAGAGAAACAACATACAAAGCAGTTCAGTGAAAATAAGCAAGAAAAAAACCCCACACTATGCAGATGAGCACTGTAATGAATTATGCTGGAAACACTAAAGGATACTGCTGTGCGTAGACCATTTGTCAACCATAACGTTGACAAAAAAGTGTTGTAAACTGAGAGGATGCAGGTTTTCAAATCCAAAATGTGAATATTTTGATTTTTCAGTGTAGAAGACCAAGTCTGAATTAAAACACTTGCATGCTGTGCTTAGATTCAAAAAGTGATAGGAACAGTGGGTGGCTGGCTCAAAAGGTATGGCATGGGTAGATTGCAAAACTAGACAGCATTCGCAGGCCTCGAGTACTGGCACATGTGGTGGTTTACTTCATCTTGGAGATTGTTTCTGTACTGACTTTTTGTGCTCTGGCCTGGAAGTAAATGATCCTCAAAACCACGCTCTCGATTTTTGGACAGTATTTGTGGTTTATAGTAGTCTGGGGGGCGGAACAAGGAAACAAAGGAAAATTCAGATTTAAGATTAATGCATACTTTATAGCAATACATGCCCCTAAGTCTTGCATGTTCACAGTTTTAAACAAAAACTTGAGCTAAAGCAACCCATCACATCACACATACTCTGAAGGCTTCCTGTGGCTCAGCAGAAGCTCAGGGAGGTTAAACTCGTGTTGCACTGGCTAGGTCTGGCAGGCAGCCTGTCCACTTCTCCCCTTACACCTGCTGGGAGTTTTTCCAGCTCAGCATCATTTTTAATTTTTTTTTCATGAACACGTTATGCAGTAGCACGCAATATATTGTGTAGCAATGCCAGTAACACTATCTGGCTCTACGTTAATTTCCTAAAATTTATACTCTATAGTCACAGTTCCTTAACCTCTTAAATCTTTCCATTCTGTTACTACCACTATGGCTTCAAAAGCAAGAAGAAAGCATGCAAGGCCTCTGCAGAGTTACAAATCTTGCAGTCACGTGTTCTGACTTAGGGAAAAGGACTCTTTCTGAACTTTTCAGGTAAACCCACCGCATTCAGACAGCTGCGAGCATCTGTCCAGCCACTGCTCTCTTGATAACTGCATCATCTGAAATTAAAAAATAGCCTTTTCTGTTTCTGTGCAAAGGAAAGCAGGAGGGAAACTTCGTTAGGAAAGTCCATTTTATTAACCTCTTCTTCCTCCACATTGTCTGGAGCCCTGTCATCCTGTGCAATAGGAGGTGCCAGAAACACTTCATCACATATATTCGCGCTGTAGGAATGGAAGAAGAGCAATTCCTAAGCACAGAACTAAGCACAAAACCAACAGTTTTGGAGCTTTAATTCAGCCAACAGTCTGAAGCTGTCATTCAGATAGTTCAGGATCATTGCTGCATTATATGCAGGTGGTTGGTTACATTTATTCTCCATATTATCCACCCAAAAGTGGCATTTAATTTCTCTTCCTGCACAGCAGGCTGCTACGGTTGCTGATCGGCATTTCCACAGACACAGAAGAATCAGATCTCCTGTCTCCACAGTGAACAGTTTGTCTCATTCGTCACCCTCCATGTGCCTGAGGAGACAGTGGCAGGAAGATTGAAAACCAGCGTGAGGGGGATTAGAGGAGTTGTGCAAAGTGGACTCTGGGGGACCCTGTGCTCCGAGGGGAGGTGCTCCGTCGCCCCTTGTCCATTCTTGCCGAGTGTTTACCAGCCTTGCTGCACGTGTGGTGCCGGTGGCAGGGGTGGGCAAAGGCAGGCACCGGTGAATGCCATCTGCCAAAACAGCAGTAGCAAAAAATGATTGATGAGAGGACTCCTTTGCCGCTGAACATTTCTAGCGTAGAAACAGCGTCTGGCAGAATGGCATTCAGAGAGCTGCGGTGAAATAGTGTGCTAATAGCAACATTTAAACAAAACAACAAACCAACCAGGAACAAAAGAAGGCAGGCAGGCACCTTTCCTTCCTGTTAGTCATGTTACAGGTACGTCCTCATGCTGGTGGAGGGGTCTCCGTGAGGCTAGGGAGGAAGAACACGCGAGGAAGCACCCGTGTTGGCTGGTGCTGGAGGAGGCACATTCCCAGGGACAGGAGGAAGGACAGTGCAAGACCTGGAGGCGGGTGACCAAGGGGTGCAGCAATCCCCGAGTACAGCCGGATGACGAGGAGCACTGTTAATGGAAAAGACGTCATCCTCTGGTTACTCGAGAGGTATCTCGAGCATCTTTTTCAGACTGCTCGGTGCATCTCAGGTCCTGGCATAACAGGATGGCTGCTGTGCAGTTATTCACACAGCAGAGGGGCAGAACTTGTGTTTGCATGACGGATTTACTGGTGGTGAAAGTATATAACTGGTAAAACACAGCTGAGAGAGGTTTAATTAATTGGCTGTTCTTGAGCAGCATCATTCCCACAGGTGCCAGGAGAAAGGTCAGAGCCTGAACGACGCGTGTTTTTTCTGCTGGGAAACTCCATCACTGTCGAACCCCTCTGTAACTTAGGTAAAATGAAAATAAAACAAATGGAGTTTCTCATAATTAGATATATTGTCCCTCTTAAATTATACCAGGATCTGTTCCCCAGTGTTGCTTTTGCAATCAGCAACTGTTTCTGCGTGGAATAAAAATTACACCGTGCAGCAGGAAGGATGTGTTTGAAGATGGTAATAGTAAAATCTCAAACAGTGCCTGTCTGATTGCTTAGGATCCCGCCTCCTTGTTTGATCTCTGTGGCACCAGTGTGGAACATCTAGGTCACTTGTAAAATAGTGCAATTTCATCTGGCTTGTTCAGTAAAAACAGGTAACGCTTAAATATGTGTTTGAAGGAGAAAAGTGATATATACAATATTTCAGATTCCTGCTGGTTCTGTTACCTTTTTCCAGAATAGTTGAAATGATGTCTATAATCCTTCAGCCAGTTTCAAAACTGGTGCCAGCAGTCTTAAAATTTGTTTATCATGGCTCCAGTACTTTTTGTTTTCCTTTGTGCTAATAATTTTTATAAAAGAAATCAACCAATGCTAGGCCTGTTTTTCACATTTTTAGAGTTGCCAGTTGTACTTCGGTTACTTCTTTTTTTGGATCTGCCCAAACTATGCTAAAAGATATTTAGATTCTCAAACTGATTTATTCACCTAAATTCCCAAATCACCTTGAACACCACCCTCTGCTTGAGATGAGTCGCTGTGTGAAAGTGTCTGGTCCTTTCCATTGAAAGCTCCACATGAGGTGTTTAGGCTTAAGTATAGGCTTCTGGTCACCTGAGTCAAGGTAAATAAAACCTTTTCAGGGAACTGAAATACTGAGCTGGATTGTCCAGCTATCCTGTCTTTTCAGGCTGGGACATCTCAGGAACAGCACCTCAGAAAGGATTTGGGGTTGAGTACAGCCTGGGCAGTGAAATTATGTCCTCAACTTTAGTAGTTTTCTCTTTTCATACTTTCAGCGGAAAAATAACCTCATTCAGATGGAAAATGTAGCACAAGGAGCTAAGTCTGTTAGGAAGTGAAGCTCTGCTGAGTCTCTGTGGTGCATGCATTCCTGATTTAGGATTTTTTTTTTATATTACCCTCTTTTCAATTTAGAAGGGAAAGGAAGAAAGGAAAGGAAGCCCTTTTTTCAGCATTTAATATCAGTGGGAATATTTGAAGATGCTCATACAACAATAAAAATACCCTCATCTTTTGTCTCAAAGCTGTGGAGAAAGTCTGCCATAAACAGGGCTGCTGTTCAATTTTATTTTACGTTCATTTGTACTGGTATTGAAAATGAGCAACAAGGGAGACCACAGGTGTCGAAGCACTAAAGAACTGGAAAACAAATGCAATGCTTCATTTTCAGCCAGAGGCAGGTTACAGTGTTTCCTGGGACAAGACTTTTAATAGAAGGAAATTTTGTGGTAAACTGATGGTGACATTAAGCAGAATTGAATATAATTGATTAATGTAATCTGCATATTTTATGATTATCTGAGATATAGCTACCGTATAATGAAAATTTTGCTACACTCACAGCCTGTGCACAAGGTTATGTCTTCTTGCATAAATCTGAGAGCATAAAGGGTGGGTGGAGAAGTGCTTTAAATTGCCAAGGATGATCGGGATGATAAAACTTAAGTGCAAATGAATATTAATTTTTAGTGCAGTAAAATTAGCTGACTCCTCGAAGATTGCTGGTACTTAACCTTTTCTGGAGTACAGTGATCTGCTTTAAACTGAATTTTAACATATTTTACTCTTTCAATTTTATGTTGATTTGGTGTGGTTTTAATAGTCTGTTTGATTGAACCCCATGACAGCATTCATGGGAGATGGGAAGCTCTGGGGAGGGGAGCAGGAGTTGCATGCTGTGAGATTTTAGAGGAAATGCCCTCTCTGCACTTTGGCATTGACATCCTGGCCAGGCCAGTTGAGTACCAGTGACCCCTTCTGCCAGGGGTAAGCTCCCCTGAAGTGAATGCATCCCTGATGTTTCCTCTGGGGCAGTACATGAAATTTTGAACATTGGATTTCCCAGAGGAAAACCCTCCAGCCTACTTTCTCTGTGATACTAGGATTATGTGCACCTTGCCAGAGGGGTCAGTCTGCCTTCCAGTGAGGATACATTCTTTTTCTTCTTGGGAAAGTAATTTATTCTAAAAATTTGCAGTGATGAGCACTAGAGCTTCCGTTGGTGTCACAGACTAAGCTACCCCAACCAAAAGCTATTATTTGCCCCGCCAAGCCGTCTTAAGATAAACAAACTTGTCAGAACTCACTCTGACTTCCTTTACTTTTGCTTTAGGAATGGTAGCTTCTGAAGTCACTGTCTTGTGGTTCGGAGTTCAGGTCAGGTCTAGACTGCACAGTCAAGGAGCTGTGAATTGTCCAAGGTTCAAGCACTCTGCACATGTCATGAAGATGAGCCTTCTAGTAAATTGCTATTAGAATTGCCATAATCACTACTCATTAAATAATTCAGGGGTTTTAGTCAGACTCATTTACAGCTTATATTGGACTAATATCCTTACAGTTTTCCATTATAAGAAGATTAAAAAAATGTGTTCTTCCATCTTGGCCGAGCAAATCACTATCATAGCTGAGATGACTGAGAATCTATTTGCAAGCAATTTTACCTGCATTCAGTAAATGTCAGACATAAAATCATGATATATGTAATATTGCTATCACATACTCATCTGTTAACTACTTCTGACATTTTTGGGAGAAATCATCCAAGAACTTGCACTCTCAGTAAAATTTATTCGTATAAATGAATATGATGTGAGGAGTTAGATTTTTTTGGATAGAGGAAAAAGGAATTTTGCCGTGTTTGTGATGTGTTTCTGTTTTGTCATTATGCCAAACCTAATCCTACAAGGGAAAAAAAAAACAAGTGTAACCTGCAAAGTCATGTGTGACTGTCACATGTGAGAGGAAATGTCTCATTTGCAAGACATTAAAATTCTAGCTCAGACAAAGGATGTTTTTGAAAAACAGTTTGACACACTGGTTGGTTTTTTCAGGTGTTTGATTTGTCTGTTATTTGAAATACTTTTTCAAGTCATTTCAGATATTGAAATGTTTTAGTCTGTGTAAATGCCATTAGAGCTACAGTGTTTGCCAACTATTTATGGGTTTCCTTTTCCTCTTTCATTCCCCAGGGTTCAGTTTGCCTTCACCGACAGGGCCTTCCTCTACCGGTGTGGTTTCCACTTCTCACTGGTGGGGATCAAGGAGATATAGAAAATAGTTGTCTCTTTCTATATTTGGCAGTAGGATCCTCAAATCCATTTGCTTGCTTTCGTTTTCAGTGTTGTGGTCAATCAAGAGACAGCCTCTAGGAAATAATCATTGGCAATCAGCCCAGTTGAAAATGAACTTTATAATACAGCCTATTAGACAGGTCTTTAAAATGCTGGAAGCCAAACCATTCCCCTTCGTAGACAAATACGGCCATCAAGTAGAAATCCCTTTCCTTATCCCAAGTGTTGAGGGAAAGAAGATTCCTGCATCACTGTACTGTTGCGTTTCAGGGTACAAAGCGTTAACATGGAAACCTGCTCAGTGGTGGAGACAGGCTAGAAGAAGCAATGAAGAGTTAGTAGGATGATCAGCTTTCAAACCTTCAACTTGCATGGGCTTCCCAGTTTAACTTTAAAGGGTTGGATGGAGATGCAAAAGCATTATCCTTGAAAACATCCTGCTGGGGGGGAGGGTCAGGGCAGGCTGCCACCACGGGAGGTGAGCACATAAAGGCAGCGGTCGGTTCTCTGCACATCTTGCAGTGGTCGCAACTCCTGAATTTGCAGCCAAGAGTACCTGTAGATCTCTCTCTGCACTCTCTCAGCTCTGATTATAATGAGCAATCAGAGTGTCTGAAGTGTTGCCTGGCTTTCCAGATGAAGCGCTTACAATATTACATTGAACTCATTTGAATAATAATTAGTAACAGGATCTTTTAAACAAAATACGCAGCCTAGGGAGAAACAGTATTAGATGTACGTTCCATATTTGATGCGTAACTGCCTTAAGCGTACACGTCTATGTTATACATGTTGTTTAATGAAAAAGATACACCTAAAACATCAGCAAGCATTTACAAGTATCTTAGGACAAAGACTCGTTAGATTTACATGTTGTTGAATTCTCTATGTAACAACACATCATGCCCAGCAAGGTGCCTGCTGAATATGGGCCAGCAGTGTGCCTGGGTAGCCAAAAAGGCCAATGGCATCCTGGCCTGCATCAGGAACAGTGTGGCCGGCAGGACTAGGGCAGTGATTGTCCCCCTGTACTGGGCACTGGTAAGGATGCACCTCGAATCCTGTGTTCAGTTCTGGGCCCCTCACTGCAAGAAAGACATTGAGGTGCTGGACCGTGTCCAGAGAAGGGCAGTGGAGCTGGGGAAGGGTCTGGAGCACAAGTCCTGTGAGGAGCGTCTGAGGGAGCTGAGGTTGTTCAGCTTGGGGAAGAGGAGGCTCAGAGGAGACCTTATCACTCTCTACAACTACCTGAAAGGAGGTTGCAGAGAGGTGGGTGTTAGTCTCTTCTTCCAAGTTACAAGCGATAGGACAAGAGGAAATGGCCTCAAGTTGTGCCAGGGGAAATTTAGATTGGACATACGAAAAATTTCTTCACTGGAAGGGCTGTCAGGCATTGGAATGGGCTGCCCAGGGAGGTGGTTGAGTCACCATCCCTGGAGGTATTTAGGAGATATGTGGACGAGGTGCTCAGGGACATGGTTTAGTGGTGGGCTTGGCAGTGTTAGGTTAATGGTTGGACTCAGTGATCTTAAAGCTCTTTCCCAACCTAAACGATTCTATGATTCTAGACATTCACATTTCACAATGAGACACTAACATAAGAACTGCCTCTGTCTGCAGCTCCTGCAAGTTACAGGACTGAAATCTCTGATAAGAACATAACAAGTACTGAAAGTTGAGAGGTCTTCCAAGAATTAGTTGTGTAAAGACATCCTGAACTGCAGGAACAAGAAGATTTCCATAACATTTGTGTTCATCTTCTCATATGGAAATATTCACATAATTATTATAATAATCCTTTTCACCTATATCTATTTTTTTTTTTCTTCTAATACTTTTTAAAATTTGGCCACTAGGATGGTCTTTAGCATTGAAGGTGGGGAAATAGTACAGGTTTTGCAGTAGCATAATGCTGTTTGGTGCTTTATTTCATTTCTTTCTTTAAATTACCTAATAGAGGATGTCCTTTTAATTGCTGTTGAACACTGAAAACATTCTTTCTGTGGAACTGAATGTAATACCTCCAAGATCTTTCTCCCAAAAAAAACCGTTATCTAGAGTCTTCCATAGTGTTCAGAAAAGCTGTTTTTTATTACTGGAGAATTTTTATTACTGTTCAACTCATTTTCTAGATCACTTATGAATAGTTTAACAGAACGTGTCCCCAAATTGTTCTTGTGGGATTCATCTAGCAACTTCCCTAAAATGAACACCTATTTCCCAACTTTTGTAATGTGTATCCTGATGAGCGCTCCAACCGCTACCTCATTAAGGAAAAGGGCAGCAGCACGGCTTTTTTATTCAGTAGGAGTGTATTCAGAACATCTATCTTATTTAGTCCCTTGCTAGTTTATGAATCCCAAAGAAGCTTAAGCCTGAAATAAGTATCAGGTCTCCTCCACCCTGATGTGGCACTGCTGGTCGGAAATCTCTGTGTCTGAGGAGTGTAACTGTGGACAGCTCTGGTGTCTATAGATTTCAGGGCTAGGAAGCAGTTGAACAGGAATATAGATGGCTACAACCTGGGTGTTGGTTCTTTTGCAGCTATAAGCTAAATGGGTAGGTTATACAGCTGGATCAGGGAAGGCTTGGAATTCTCTTTATATGGGCAGCTACAATAGCAATTAGGCACCAGAGTAATGCCTGCGTGCTTCGGTGGATTTATTCTCTAGGCTGGTATTTGGGGAAGCATCCTTCATCTAACGGGTGGTTAAACAAATAGTTACCTTTAAGTGTGTACTTAGAACTTTCATCGTGAAATTGGGTTTAAATATACAAATAAATGAATTCCCAAAGAGAAGCTTCAGTTTCCTTCCTAGTCAAAGGTAAGTGCACACATTAGCCTTCTGCTGATTGACTCTTTGGAAATGCTCGTTTTTCATTCTGCTTATATCTAAAATAGCCTAGGCATGGATTTTTCCCTCCAGACTTTTCTCTATGGTGGAAATACTCTTTCTAATGTTTTCTTTGGGTGACCAAACCCAAACTCTTTAAAGTATTTGACTACTATACAACTGGAGTTGACTTCTTATCTTTCAGTTGATAGTATAGTGCAGAGCAAAAGAATTTATTCAGAACCTTGAGAACTTCAAAACATTTCTTTTCATGCAAGTCCCCCTACTTAAAGACAGAATGCCTAAATCTTATTATATAAATATTCTATTTATTCCTTGGAGAAAAAGCTGTGTTCTCATAGGACTAAAAATAATAATGAACATAATGACAGAGAAAAAAGATATAAGATAGATATTTAATTTGAATTTTCATTTCTGTATTTTAAATGGAAAAACTTTTGATTAAACACAGCTTTTGAGAATACTGTTTACACTTCACAGATATCAAGCGGAATGTTACCTGAATAATAATTGTAGATAAATATCCTACTGGTTTTGTCTGTATATAAAATTCTTACCATAAATACAGATAACCTTTTCAAGATGTCTCATAATTTGTCATCAGCTAGCTTGTTGAATTAGCTAAAACATTAGTAGAGATTTCTAGTGTCTATAGCATTTCTATCGCTTGAAGGTGACTGATCACCTTCTCTGTCTCTAAGAAAACAGATTAAAGTGTATAACAACCAAGATAATTTGGCTCCAAACACAATGAAATAAGTAGAGCTAGAAATAGAATAGTAAAATTATTTCAGGAAAGTAAGAATGATAGCAGAAGAAAAGAAAAAAAGTTTTCTTCCAACCAGTGTTGGAAGAAGCTCTGTCTGCTTTCCTCAAAGCATCTTTTTCTTGTGCCACAGTCTCATTACTTTATTTTTGACAGACACACTAAGCTCTTACAGTGTCATTAACCATTATAAAAATCTCTCTAGTCTTCATTTTTTAAAATCACTAAATAACTGTATCCCAATCACTAAATAGCTGTATTTATCTTTCTGAATGTGTTGATTTGACACTTGACTGCATGGTGCTGTTGAACAAAACCCTGTATCACAGTGAGGACTCCTTCCTAAAGTGATGGTGAGTTTGGGGAGCACAGTCTGTGCTAATTAGTCTTGCTCGCTTAGTGCATAACCTCATCCTCATCAACCCGTCACAACTCACACTGTGATAAATCTCAAATGATGTTTTTTAAACCCAGAGATAGTCATGAGTATGATCTAACATTGAAATCTGCTGATTAAAGTAGGGAGTGCTTTGAAAGCAATAGGCCTTATCCAGGTGTGTATTTAGGTTGGAAATTAGACATTTGTAGTTGAAAAAACAATCTCTGCATCCCAGGAGTATTTTTCTGACCTGGTCAACAAAGGCAATGAGTAATTTATGTTTTCTTTTCATTGACACTTGTAGCCCCATGTCTCAGTAAATAGAATGTTGCCGTCAAGCGTCGTGGGCTGCAGGCTTTGTGCCGAGGCATCAGCACCTGCCTTGGGGCCTACCAGGCTTGCTGTGGGCTGGCTTTGGTCTCCCTTTGAGCTTCCTTACTTCTGGCACCAGTTGCTTAATGGTCGAGTGGTTCTTACCTCTGTTGCTTTAGGTTTTGCCCAGATTCGTACAGGTGTGGTGTAATGCTGATCTATATTCATTACTAATCAGTATTGACAATAAGTCATTATTCTGTACAGAGGGTGCTGCTATGGCCCTAGAATAAAATTACAGCATAGGGGTGTACAGGGGTGGGATGGAAGTGGAGACCCTGAAAGCAAAGTTTTGAGATGACACGGGAGGCTCCAGGGTTGTAAACAGGGAATTGACACCAAGGTCAGTTACTGGTCATTAAAAGAGTGCAACCTCAGAAGCAGGGTAAGATCACTTTATCAGTAACCAAGAGACCAGAAAAAAGTGTTCAGGTATATAAAACTATATACTGAATTTGGATTGGAAATGATGTTGCAGAACAATGGAGAAAGGACAATTTATGTAGCTTGTTCACAAACCTAAAAATTACTTCCTGTAGAGAGAAGGAAGAAACTATTACCATCAGTATTATACATCCTGCAGCAAAGGACCGAAGATGCCCAACTCACAGCAGTGCTGCCCACCCCTCAGATGAAGCCATTAACCTTGTAGCCCTGCAGGGCAGTGGAAGGGTGAGCGTGGCACCGTGGAAAGGGTCAGACACTAGAAGGTTTGTGTATATGACATTTTACCTACATGTAGTTTGAGCTGCAAGTGTTACTATGGAACTGTTGTGCTAATAATTCTTTGATTAAACCTTTATGACTTCATTAAGACAAAAAAAAAAAACCCAAACTAAACCACCACCTTCCTATGAGGTATGGTATTGTCCATAGTAAGAGTGTAACAGCTTGGTGGGAGTTCAAATAAAACCTATTTTATAACTTGGATATGATAAATTGGTAATTAGCGTCTCCTAAATAAAAACCTGACATTTTGTGCTCTCATTAATTAAGGCACACTTCTTGCTGAATCTGAATGTACCCTGAATACAGTGATCTCTGGTTGTGATCATCAGTTGTAAGATGAACATAATCTTCTTCAGAAGCATCTTTAGGTATGGTAATTCTGCATTTCTTGAGGCTCTTTAATTTCCTATATGAGCTTTTCAAACTTCTTGAAATTACTTGGTTACATTCATTGAACATCTTTGGCTTGTTTAGTTCTAGAAGCAGGTGTCTAATGACCAGGTGATTCTTACCTATGCTGCTTTAGCTTTTGCTTTGATTTGTACAAGTGTAGGAACATCTGTAGGTTTGCCAACTCTGTCCCTGCACTATCAGCGTTCTGTCAGGTAACTATACATAGATCAGTAGTTATTGGTCACAGCAGTCACTGGTTGTAACTTCAGTGTTGGCATATACCACTTTGATGTGTTACCCTTTCCCCTAAACATTTACTTCCTTTCACAGAATTTATATTTCTTGTAATCTAACATTCACTCCAACCTTTCATACTCTTTCAGGAGTGATTCAATGGTTGTGCTGTCATCACATTCTTCTACTGATTTGTCTTTGTCTTCCTTCTCACCTATCTAAATAAAAATATGACCTAGGTACATCTCTGTACCTCTTTGCCATTAAGATGTTGTTGTATTTCATTATGAAAAACATCAAGAAATAAAGCACCTTTGAATTGAAGAGCCTATCTGCCAAAGGCAGTACTGAATGTACACAAATCTCCATTTCACCAAAGTAACTATGAGAATTTTAATGATGCATCAAGTATAGAAGAATTATTGTTGTCATCTGTGTCTCCAAAAATTTTGTCTGTTGTAAGCAATGCTAGTTTTACGTGCCTGTATTTCATTATGGGGGTCTCTCTGGCTGACTGAAGGAATTGTAAAGTGAGTACACAAGTTCTCTTAGCTCTGCTGTGTGAGCTCTTCTCATGTACTCATCTCCATCTTCTTTGTTCTTCTTCCTGGAGTGAGAATAACTTATCTACAGACAGGAGTCAGGGGACGGCTAAGCTTTTTTAGCTTCGCTCTGTGTTCTGCTGACAACTGTCCCATTCCTCCTCATCCATTCTCACATTGTTCGTGGTTGGTTTTGCTTGTTGTTTCTCCATGAACACGATTTCTTCATAGGACCTGAAAACTTTTTAACCCCAAAACCAGGTACCACTGAGAAATTATATCTTCTTATCTACCTGTTACCATATAGTTCACTTGTTACTTTACTACAGTTGGTGTTACAGACAACATCTTGGTTTTGCATTTATGTCCAGATGAAAATTTAATAGGTTTGCATTTGTCAAGCGGCATGTTCAATAATTTTCTTCTTGTCCGTTGATCTTATGAATGATGCTTCTGTAGCAACAGGACTGTGCTTATCATCTTTGTCTCGTCTCTGCACTATGCTTCTATTTGCAAATTCTTGCAAGATATGAAATCCACTGCAATTCTTATATTGTTCTTCAAGTACCCGTTGTTTGTTTTCACAGCTGTATGTGTTACATTATAGGCAGTTACATGAGTTGCATTGGTGAAATTTATCTCTGAAATCTACACAATTCCTGCTTCAGGTTTCTATTATTCTTAGATATTCTGTTATTTCAATGTTATGAGGATACTTTTTATTCATCAATCTGGATTTTGTAATTTTATTTGCTATGCAAACTCCGTTTGTTCTTTCAAGTTCATTCCAGTAATTTTATTCAAGCATTTTGGCCAGGGTTCCAGCCAGAAATCAGTTCTCTGCCAGCACACGTCCTTTTAAAATTGTAAGTCTGCTTTCTCATCCAGAAATAATTAATAATTTTTCTTGGCCTTTATGTTCTTATCACTTGCATACTTCACTTTTGCAGAGATTGGTACTCCTCATATTTCTGCTATAAAGTTTTATAATTAATTTTCCCTGTTTTGGTCAACTGGAAATTATAAAACACAGCAGGTGTTTACAAATATCTGTTTTCTTTTATGATGGAGTGGGTTATGGAGCCATGCATCATGTTAAGGCTGGGTGGACTTCAGCACCATGTGACAGACATGCTGTGAAGCAGCAGATGAGGATGAAGGAAGCCTGAAACACATAGTGTGAGGGGAGCTGAGGTTGGACTCGGAATATACTACTGTCAGTCTTGAGAGATGAGGGGAATTGGCAAGCAGAAGGGAGTGGAGGAGGATCAGGATGAGGTGGCTATTGTTTCTGGAGAGTGGTATGTTTTTCCTCTGCTGTGCTCAACCCACAGTGGAGACCAACATCATCAATATGCAATAAATAAGAACCATTTTATTAACTTGAGGGTCAGTACTAAGAGAGATTACCATCATACCATCACTGATCCAGAAGCCCACGGAATCCATTCTGTTCCTTTTATAAATCGGAACTGATCAGGTTCCAGGTTTGTGGGTTACAAACAAGCTTGGGTTTGAGTGGGTTTTTTTTTAAGATCCAGTGCCTAAGATTTAACTGCATTTTGAATATTTTCAGGGTAGTTCCCTACAGTGAACCCATCAGGTGGTCAATGCACAGTCTTTCACTCTGATTCAACTCATGTCTACACAAGTAGGCTTAAGCCATTACAATTCCCATGCTAGGGATGTGGGCAAACGACTGGGCTTCTGGGTAGACCCTGGACAAGGCTTGTACAAGCTGAACAGGGTCTGGAAGACTGCTGGACATGACGTGGGAAATAGTGGAACATAAAAAGCTATGAGTAGCTGACAAAAGTTGCAAACAGTACCATGGGGAATAGCTGCGTCTCACAGGTTGTTAAAGCAGGATTGTATGAGAAAAGGAGGATTCCACAGGTAAGTTGACTGGTGCATTAGAGGCCTTTTAGGGTGCAAAGTCTTGCAAGGCCAACAACATCCAGATAACCTTATAAATAACACCATATAAGATAGGTTTATGATAATGTAACTCATTTTGCATTCATGTAAAAGCTGCTTGAAAGTCTCATAATCCATCTGGGTCCTTACCAGTACTACATGGTGTGTTTCACAGAATCATACCGTCATAGACTTGTTTAGTTGGAAAGGACCTTTAAAGGTCAAATAGTCCAACCCCCGTGCAATGAGCAGGGACATCTTCAACTAGTTCAGGCTGCTCAGAACCCAGTCCAATCTGACCTTGCCTTGAAGGTTTCTAGGGATGGGGCATTTATCACCTCTCTGGGCAACCTTTTCCAGTGTTTGACTACCTTCATAGTAAAAAATTTCTTCCTTATACCTCGTCAAAATCCACATGTGGACTCTCCTGCACTGCCTACAGCTCACCATGATATTTTTTAAGCAGTTGTCAGGGTGTTTATTCATTACTGTTCTACTTTGAATCAAAAGTGCAGTTTAGAGGGAAGCCTCCTGATCATTCTCGATGACTGGGCCGTTACTTACACTGAGCAGAGATCATGGGACATGAACTGGACTTCTCTCCTACAAAACTAAACCAAAATTTAGTTCCAGAAAGGCTCTCTGACTTCTATTAGGGATCCTGTTCATGCAGCCAGGCCACGGTTAGCAGGAAGCAAAACCTGCTGAAGTGCTAGAGAAGGGGTTGTGGTGCCATCCTAAATACAAATAGTGTGGGTGTCAGTGCAGGTTTTTTGTGTGCAGTTGGGCTGTGCTGGTTGCTAATGAAGGTGGTGTCCAACTTCACATGTTCCCAGGAGAGCCCTTTCAGCCGTACTGCACTTGGAAAGCTGTATTGCCTGCCAGTAGGTGTAACCTTCTACATAGACCAGTGTCTCCTCAGCAGTGTGTGTTGTGTCTGTTTGGCATGTTAGATGCCTGATGTACGATTAAATGCAATGCTGCATTCAGGCCTAAAATACTCAGTCATATGCGCTGGCTTTGGGAAGCAAAGCTTTGTACAGTGCTCACATGGTCTAAGAGTTCTCTTCCATATTTTTCAAGGTGATTTGCTTCTTTCTGTCAACTCACACATTTCAGTAAAAGAAGCATTTTCTGATGTTTTAGCCTGTTGTGGGAAGAAGTACTGTGTGAAATTTCAGTCTCTAACCCCATGCATTCCACCCAAGATAACATCATTAGCTATGTTCAGAAAGAAATATTGAGGATCTCAGGGTCCTAGCCTGCTGTTTCTAACAGCTGTAGGAATGGCTGATATAGTGACAGAAAGCATGTGCTGAACCTAGGAAGAAGGTTATAAAATTATGTGGTTTAAGAATTCCTGAATTTCTTGAGAAAATGAAAGACAAACATCCTTACCATTGTTACCACCATGCAGGCATATACCTAACTTTCTGTTTAGACAGGTCTGCGTTATAAAATCATGTTACTGGTCTTAGCAGCGCAAAATCCCTATCAAAATAATAAGCCAAATATTATTTTTGCCTTTTTCTACATTTGAAAAAAAAGATCCAATTTATATTTTTTACAAACTTTGTTGATAGTCTCAGTGGGAAAGACAACGCTGGGGACTTTCTGGTGTTTCTTTTAAGAATCATTAAAAAAATCAGCATGAGAGAAACTTTTACCAGTTACTGGGTTGTCACTTTCTAACTATTACAGTTTAATTCTGTTGAAATACTTCATGTCAAATTATTCCAAAAGCTTCAGTAATTTTTTTTTTCCAGAAGACTGCAAAGTACTGTAACATCTCATGATAGATTGTGATATTATGCTTTAGACATTTCAGTGAGATTTCACTGATAAACTAAAATGCCAAAGATATTTTAACCATAAAGTTAGATTAAAAGCTTCTACCATCTGTGCTGATTATCTTCATTTTTTAATTTTCTCTTGAAAACAATTATGTGTATTTTCAACTTCTTAAAATGAAATCATGTGCTACATTTATTGAGTTATGATTTTGTCATCATCTGCACAATTTTGAGTTGTCATGGAGTGAGATCTAGGGCTCTGGAGCTAAAGGGTGTAACTACTGTGTATTCTGTGAAAAATCAGGAAGTCCTTCAGGCTGGTTTATCTACTGTAGCTAAAAAGAACTGTATGCTATAGCAGCATATTATTTGAAACATGACATCGTGGAAATATTTTTGACATCAAGCAATGATTTAAATTAGACAAGGCTAAAATAAGTTAATGAATACTTAAATAAGTAAACAGGTGAATAACAATTGTAATCTATTGTTAAAAATTTTATATTCAGATATCTAAATGTTCATAAAGTATTATTTTAGTAGATATACTATGAAGCTCTAACTTAGCATATTTTAAGGAAATTAATTTACTTCTTTTCCTGTGATTATGTTTTCCATCTATAAAATGAGGATGTTGATACATATTTTCTTCAAATTACATTTCTCAAAATATTTTTGTAGACTGAGTTTTCAAGTCATCATTTCTTCAGCATTACTTACTGCTAGCTTGTGTAGTGATAACCTAAATTTTTCATTATGTTGTCATAGCCAATGTCATTAACATGATCGTTCTTTTATATTTTTGCTTTTTATGCAGAGGTAACTACTATGAATGCATATTACAATTTACATTCATAGAATCACAGAATGGTTTGGGTTGGAAGGGACCTTAAAGACCATCTAGTGCCAACTCCCTGCCATGGGCAGGGACACCTTCCACCAGACCAGGTTGCTCCAAGCTATCTCAAAACCTTGTATAAGAAAGTGGATTGGCATTTCAGAACATTAAGATAAAGTTGGTTTCTTAGGAAATGGATAACGGGGACCCAAGTTTGTCAAGATGTGTGTGGTGAATCACTACCTTAACTGGTGTATGCTAAGTTGCATAGGTACCATATATCAGAACTGGGACTGAAACTCAGACCTCATGACTCAGAAGTAGTGGGGCATACTTTCCCTTAGAGATTCTAAAATGTGCAGCCTACTAATGTTCATCAAATAAGTTGAAGACTTTAATGAATGATAGCATTTGTTAACATGCTACAGAATGGTTAAGTGGATCTTTATATTTTGTTGTGAACAGCTAAGAATCGAGCTGATTAATGCAAGTTTTACATTATGGATTTAATATTTCGCTACTTGATTATGGAGAATTTAGGACTTTTTCCCCGTGCTGATTAAAATCTATTGTAGATGATAATTATGCTGGGTTGATCATTCAGACACTCAAAACTGATTCTTAAATCTTTAAGTGGCTTGTACTAGACTTTTATTTCTCAAAGGGATTAGAAGTCATCTTATATTATGTCCTTTTGTCATATTCTTTGTAAATTCTAAGTCAATGGAAAATTAGATTCCTGGTTCTAAAAAAAACTCCACCCTCTTTTCATAGGAGGAAGAACTAAGGAAAAGTGGAGAAGCCAAATACGCGCACTTGAGTGATGAGCTTCATGTATTAATTGAAGTGTTTGCTCCACCTGGGGAAGCGTATTCTCGCATGAGTCATGCCTTGGAAGAAATAAAAAAATTCCTCGTTCCTGTAAGTGACTTATAGCATTCTTCTGTGTCGGGTTATCGTTTTGCTGCATTGAATTTGTGCCTTCTTTAAGCACCTTTAGCTTAAAATAAAAGTAAGTTCTACTGAACATTCATCTTTCATTCTTTCATCTCAGGAAAATGCCAAATAGGCCATTAATTGTCACAGTTGATCCCCTGCTGTATTTTCTAGATGTTTTATTATTTCCATTTGTCATTGTTTTTTGCTTTTCTTTCTTGGTTTTTGGAGGGAAAGGTAAATTACTTTCTTTTCTAGTTGCAGACATTAGTTGTTAAAATGTGAGTACACTTTCAAGATTTTTGAGTATTTAGATCTGTAAAAACTTCTTTTGTATGTAAGTGAGAATTTATCTATATATCTTGCTAACAGAGTTAATGAATTCCTCTGGAGCAAACAGCATGAGCAAAACATTCCTCAGCTGTTTTTGCTCAATCAGTCATGACACAGACCACGATTTAGCAATCCTCCATCAGCTAGGGGGGCGCAGAAACGTATTCTAAAGCTGGAAACCTATTCAGTTCGATTTATACTAAATATATCAGTTGCTGAAATATTTACCTTTTTGTCTATTGATTTTCCATCAAACTCTCCAAAATTGATATTCTTCACATTTATACTGTATTATATAGTATTTTAGTACTTAAAATTTGCCCAAGAATTTAAGCGTATGCATACTAAATACTGAGTAACGGTTGCTTTGTGTAGTAGTAGAATTCCATGAATTACCATCTAAGGTATACCCTGAGGCTATTTAGAATTCTACAAATGTTCAGAACTTGCATTCCTTAAAAATATAATTTCCATTTGTGATAAAAAATGAAGTACAGTAACTGTTCATATCTCTCAAAAATAACAGAAGGATTCAATGAATGCCTTTTTATTACAAGTAATATGAAGCCAAGTAAGAGATGTTCAGATGAGGCATACGCATATTTGCATGACAGAACTTAAAACGTTCTATTTGGTTGGGGCTTATTAGCAGAGGAAAGGAGAATACATTACACGTGCAATATTTAAGTACAGTATTTCCAATTTTCAAATTTTTTAGAGCAACTAGATGGGTTTTTTTAAGAATACAAAATAAATAACTTTAAATTATTAAAAATAAACAGGTGGATACTTTTTAATGATAAAAGTCAGTTGGCACCAACTGAGTGCCCTTAAATAAGGTACTTTTTAAACAAGTTGACTGTCTTTCTGATTTTCCCTTTCTATCCCCTATTATACTTCCAGTTTGGGAACATAGATAATAAAATATTATTTTAAATGCTGAGAAATAACCATGAGACAAGAAAGATTTTTTTTTTCTTCATTATTTCTGACTCTGTGTTGAACATATAATACGAAGGACAGATTAGGTCAGTGCCATAATGCTGGCAACATAATGTGGAATGACATTTTGGCCGCAAGTTAATGGTGAGGACCTGCCAAGTCACAACTCTGAAAGAACATTTATGGTTAAGGTACAGGTTCCTGACAAATCAGGAGTGTTCTAGCCAAAAATGGTAAGAGAGCTAATTACAAAGATTGCCAGTATCTGTCCTCTGCATAACCTTATTTCCAGTTATTCTTGAGTTGGCCAAACTTTGATTGGTTTCTAGAAAAGGTTCCCGTTTAAAGTTGGTTTTGTACGTCCTCTTCATTCTGGGAAAAAGCTACTGCGTTATAGCAGGACGCAGTGATGATGGTACCCGTCCCTGTGCCCCCTGGGTTTTTCACATCCGTTACGTATTCTGTCCAGCCTGAGAAAATCTCTTCTGGGTGAATAAGGGAGAGAAAGCACTGTGCGAAGAGATTGGTGTTAAAATTCGTGGCATGTTACTGTTGTAAATATTCAACATCTGCACACGCATGTATTTTGTGTGACACACTATTGATAAGGATTAAATGTATTTTCCAGCACAAGTAGAATAGCTACACAGGAGGAAATACAAAACCATGTTCTTTGTTAAAAGGTTTTGAACTAGGTTGGCAGCGGCAATAATCACTCCAAACAAGTAACAATTGTACTTTATGACTTGTTTGTTAGTTTTATCCCCTCTGCTTCATTTCAGATTTACAACAGTTTACAAAGCAATTATTAACTGCCTGCTTACAACATGTGTCAAGAGGTTTACACGCAAAAAGCTTGCACCAGATAATTTCCTTTTTGTTCCCTATTTACAGCATCTCTTGAATTTGTTTTATGGTGTTTTGGTGTTTATAAGACCTAATTTATTGCAGCAGTGAATACTGGAATTGCATGACAGGGATGAAAGCAGTAGAACCTAACAGTTTTATTTGTACCAAATCAAGGATGTAATCAACTATACAAATGAGTTTTCACATTGCTTATGAATTTTGTGGAGTTTAAGTGAAATATTGCCCTCAGAAATTGTACTGATTGTGTCGGTAAGATTGAACGATGTTCTTATACTTTCTAAGTTTTAATGAGACAATTTTAAAATAAATGCCTAGAAAATGTAGTAATACGAAAAAAGAACATTTAGAATAGGACTAAGAGAAAAAAAAATGTGTATTAACTGGAGCAAAACTTTAATGAATACTTTTGATTTAAATGTGATTACTTAATTCACACCTTTGACCTTACCCAAGAATAGCACCAAAATTGTTACTAGTGAAGATTTCACTTCAAAGTCAGAGGTAGAAACCAACTACGGCTATTTGCACTGGCTGTTCCACATATTTCAAAGCTACAGGCAGCTTGGCCTCAAGTGTTGCATTGGGGTCCCTCCAACAGGCATTTCAGAGAATGTCTGCAGCCTTTGGTACTTCGCCCACTGTCCAAGATGTTTCAATTACTGTCTGGTGCTTCCATTTTGCACAAGGTTTGAGGTCTGTGTGGCAGCTGCCGTTGGGGCATTGCAACTAACTGCTAGTTCTTTTTTGGTATTATGCAGAAGTTTGGCTTTTGGGGTCTTATATGAAATAAGTAGCTAGAGGCGATGCTCTATTTTATTTTCATGTTTCATCTCAGTATTAAGGTTTTAATATAATAGAAGTATGATAGATCAAAAGACCCATGATTAAGTAAACAGGATTAATATTTTGGCATTTTGAAATACGACTGCCTGCTCCAGGGACTTTTTTTGGCAATCTAGTAAAAGTAAAAACCAGAATGTCTTCCCCCAGGTCTAGGCTTTAGAGTAAAAAAATTTGGAACTGATGTTAATATAATAAAGTTACCCAGTATTACCTTTGTGGAAAGTACAGAAAGTGGGGATGCTTAGGAGGAGGACACGTGTTTTTCAGACTGAACTCTGTGGCCAGCAGAGATTCAATAAAATCCATGGGTATCTGATTTTGTGACCAAAGTCAAGTACTTGTGACCCCAAACAGCCAAGGGCTGAGTGCTGGGTGAGGAACCTAAGGCTGATGTTATGTCTCAGTGCCTCAAAATGGGACAGCAGGGTAAGTGAACTAGAAGGGGAGATGTTTAAAATGACCGGTGTGTGTGGGGAAATAATTCAGAAATTTTCAAGCTTTGCTGATATTGAAAGGTTCATAGCTAGTAAATGCTATGAAACTTTCTTCACCATTAATGAGCAATGAAATGCTCCATCATTCTTACCAGATAAGAGTATATCATTCTGATTTACATATAAATGTACAGATACATTTTCTGCACAAGCTATTATTTCCATACAGTAAGGGGCCATACCAACTTTAGGAGTTCTATGCTTCCTGCCACATGCAAAATCTTTTTCTGATAACCATTTTTATCCCTGTAAGCAGAGCATTTTTATTTGACATGGTTAGCACCCCTTGGGACGAGGAGGGAAGCAGATTCTGATCATTCATTTTATGTGTGAGTGCTCTGTAAAAGGGAGCTATTATGTAGAGGGCAGGTTGCAGCTGCGGTGACATGACCGTGTTAAAAAGATTGTTTACAACTGTTTGGTCAGATGATTAGAAATGGATCCAATTACCATTTTAAGAGCTACTGCTCAAATTATTTGCATACATTTTCCTAGCCACTTGTATCTGCTTTAAATTGAGGCATATTGGCAACACTCGAAGGCTGGAAGTAAACACAGGGTCATTGAATGCAGTCCAGTTGATGGGTGATCGCTCATGATGATACGACTGTCTACCTCAATGGTTTTGGAAAGTACGAATCAGATCAGATTCCTTTATGAGGAATTAGTGCCATGAGACAGCAGGTGGATGCAGGCTTTTATGCTGTTGCTGTGAATTCAAGCTACGATGTCTCCCAGGTGTTCTTGAGGATGACCAAATCTAGTATTGAGATTTATAACTCTCTTACTGAAATAGCTAACTTCAATCCTTTCATCTGTCCTTGCTTCATACCATTGATTGCAATAATTTTCTGACTAATAACTTAGAAGAAGTTCTTACTGGTCCAGCTTCCAGCATGAGCTCTTCACTCTTCCTAACTAAAGATGGAAAATTATTGAGGAAAAGACCCTTTCAGTGAAAACAAAAAAAGTTTCTAATTTCATACTGGAAGCAGTTAATACCAGAAGTTGATATGAAAAAATTGAGATTTGGGAGGAACTGAAAACAAACTTGGATACCAGTTTGTTTCAGTGAGAACAGTTAAATAATCTTAATCTGTTGAGGGTTTTGCTCTCACCAGTGTTTCAAATGAAATTGTACTTCAAACGTGATGGCTGTATATATCGTAAGACCTGTATACTACAGACCAGAGATACTGATGATCTGTTCTGCCATGTTGTGTTGGCTATATTGTAGTATATACAGCACACAGTAACAATTTTTTTGTCAAAAGGAAGTTTTGAATGTCTCCTAACAAGTGTACGTAGGTATATGACATTTATTTTGGAAGTTTTTTATTAGTGATCTGAATTTCTTCTGTGCTACAGTATAATATGAAATCTTTATTTACATACCATTTCACACTCTGTCGTTTTTGTACTGTTACTTCTGTTTCTAAATAAGCTATATTATAGGGGGTGGGGTGCAGTCAGTCTTTTTGTTCTCTCAACAGGCGAAATATTTCCCTAACTATCATAGAATCACAGAACGGTTTTGGTTGGAAGGGACCTTAAAGACCATCTAGTTCCAACCCCCCTGCCATGGGCAGGGACACCCTCCACTAGACTAGGTTGCTCAAAGCCTCATCCAGCCTGGCCTTGAACACTTCCAGGGATGGGGCATCCACAGCTTCTCTGGGCAACCTGTCCCAGTGCCTCACCACCTTCTCCAGGAAGAACTTCTTCCTGCTATCCAATCTAAATCTCCCCACTTTCAGTTTAAACCCACTACCCCGTGTCCTGTCACTACAGGCTCTTGTAAACACACACACACACACACACACACACACACACACACACACACTTCAGCTTTCTTGTAGCTCCTTCAGGTGCTGGAAGGCTGCAGTGCTATGACAGTGACCAGTGGTGCAGCTCCATTTCTAAGAATAGACATCATTTGTACCTGTCAAAGTAAATAATTTATACTTCGACACTCTGCAAAGGTACTTGCAGTAATAAATAATTACTACAGAAATGATTTAAAAACTGTGATGAGGAAGTTACTTGAGCAGCTGTTTCAGTTGTGCTTGGTTCTGTTTTTCCCAGTGTGCAACATATCAGGCGACTTCACATACAAGTTTTGATAATCAAGGAAAAACATTCATAGATTCTGTCAAGGCCTCAAATGTCCTAACACTTCACCTCTTCACAGCTTTCTTTCCTGAACATTACTTATCAAATCAAGTTATTATAAACATGTTCAAACACAAGTGTACTCGAGCGTTATCGTAACTTGTGGACAGTGGTTCTTGACTGTTTTACAGACTCTGGAGCTTTTCTTAACATTGGCATTGGCCAGTTGAGCAGAAGCACTTTTGTAGTTTAAATCACTCATTTTAAGTTTGATGAAAATAACCTTAAAGCTATCCCTCAAAGTGAAGGTTTAGGACTGGAGATGTACACTAAAATGGCCTTTTAAACTGAAAATTAAACTACAGTACTTCTCAACTGACTGAATTTCTGCGTACTTACTGATAGACAATACAGACTCCTGGTTCTTTCTGCGGTAAAGCTCTAAAATGGATAGTGACACAGAAAGCATGTAATTCCTTAAATGTCTTCAAATTTGTGTGATGATGCGTGAGTCACCTGTTGGCATGCCAGCCCAACAAGTATCTTTTGCCTAGGCTTAGCTCCCCAGCTGCCTCAAGGTGGTATAGCTACTTCCCAGCCCCGTGTTGATACTCCCTCTCTGGGTGGGTTAAGACCTTTTTAGATATGCGAGAAACATATTTAGTCTGTGAAAACAATCCCTTGATGATGTCTCTGACACACAAAGGAATCAATTGAAAAGACACAGCCTTATTTATTGCCAGAGCCAGCCCTTTGTTTTGCCTTTCAGATTAACCGAGACATTATCCTAATTGGGGATTTTACACGTGACTTATTAATCTGAGCATACTATTGAGAAGTGTCTGTAGTTTAAAGAAATATTTACAACTTGCTTGATGCTGTAGTCATCAGGAATTTTACAGGCTTGCTGCTGCTTCTTGCAAGGGTGTAGGTTTTTCACCAGTGACAGATCAGAAGCAACGATTTGGCTGTAGATGATAAAATTCGTGCAGAGAAATTTAAATCCTAGAGTATTGCTCCTGATTTCTTAACAGCAGGTCTGTAATGCGTAGCAAGGAGTTGGCTATGATATTGCACATTAGCCTGTATAAACCCCTTCGCCTCACTGGGACCACCAGACCCTCCTACACATCTGTCATTTCATTTCAGAGCTCTGCGTGTGAGTACAGATTCGGCCAGTCTCATCAATGGCAGTAAAGGTGGGGTATTAGACCCAGTGAGGAAAGTGCAACTTTATGGTCTGAAAATAAAATTCCATGTGGTTCTGTATAAAAATAGGAATGAAAAGTGTGTCTAAAATAATTGGGTTTCATGCAAAGAGTTAGTTTGTAATGATGAAAAAGAAAAACAATGTGCAAGATGGTATGTGTTTCCATTGTATATACGAGTGTCTTATTTTTTTCAGACATCAATATGAGGAAAGAAAAGGACAATATTGGGGTTATAAACATAAGACTTGAAGCAAGGAGATAAGAGTTATTTATTTTGGTTCTTTCAAGGAATTGGTTTGTGGCTTGGCCTAGGTTACTTTATCTCTGTTTCGCTCATTTCAGCAAAATGACAATGGGATTTTTGAGGTTTAATTCATTTGTGGAGGTAAACTCAAATAACAAATTTACATTCCTGCCTTAATTCAAATTGAAAAGCATATTGCAAATAATACCTGGGCAATGAGTAGGTTTTTTCTGTTTTGTTTGGGGTTTTAGTTTCCTTGTTTATTTTTTAAAAAAAAGAGGAGAGAGAAGGTTTTGGTGGCATTTTCAAATTTTCTTTTTTTTTTTTAACGTAGCAAAGGTCAGCGTAGCCAGTTCAGACAATGCAGAGTTAGCTCGCTTAGGAAAGCATAAAAGAAAAGGCACAAGTACAGAATATTCTTTCCTCTGTTGTGTTCTTTCAGCTTCCAGCAGTCAAAAATTGATTTTTTCTGAGGCTTTATCCATACTGTCTTGCTTTATACCCTGTGGTAGATATTTCTTCCCTTGCCTGAGCTTGTCAGATACTTTTTTGAACCTTACTTAAGTTGCTGGCCTCAGGAGAAAATCGGGTGGCACTGAGTTTGGCAGTTAATTATGCACTGTGTGTATAAAAAAAGCCAAAAACCCCAAAGCCCACCTCCTCTTGCTTGTTTTAAAGCAGCTGCCTAACATCTTATGAGTGCCCTCTTCATGCAGGACTAACAGCAATGGTTAGTCTTACACTGTTCCTCACTCTTAAATTGCTCTGGATTCATTTCTTTTCTAAACCCTCTGTATTTTCTTGTACAGCAGCGGAGGTAGCTCTGATTATCCTTGTGGCATACCTCTGACTATCCTTTCCACATCTTTCTGTGTCTTGCTTAGCTTACCCCTTTTTTTGTTGTTGGGATGGGCTGGCCAGGACAGCACACAGTAGCCTTATCTCAGCAGTTCAAGAAGCAGTACACCAATGAAATGGATCTTCCGTTGGTTTATGGTGTCAGGGTTATTTCAGTATTACCTACCATTCTTCCTGCTTCACTGACGTGATATTTTCTGAATGCCATTTGTAAAAAAAATAGAGAGGATCTTTCTTGAATGATAATAGTTAGAGCTGTTCACTTTCAGTATTTTAATGTTTATCAATACTTAAGTTTAATTATTTTCATGCGCATTATTTTGCTTTTATCAACACTCAATTTTTTCCTGCCAGTTATATTTCTCATATTTGAGTATAATGAGGTCTTTTAGAAATTCTCTGCAACAACCTGATTTTATTGCCCTGATTATCTTTAAATGAAATTCTGTCACTTCGCTATTAATTTTTTTAATATAATTTATAAACAGGAGTAAAACAGACTTTTTGAATCACTCAAAAAACCTCTTCCCCTTAGAAAACAGAAAACTGTAAATCAGTCCAGCTATTCTTAATATTCTTTCTCCTACAACCAAAGAGAGAATTATTAATCAACAGGGTGCTCTCTCTTACCTTTTGACAGCTTTCGGTGACGAGAGCTTTGATCTCCATTCGTGGAGATCTTTAAAAATTGATGTCTCATTTGCTCTGTGCCATGCCACATGACATGAACCTGCCTAGAAGTTATCTGTATGAAGGATAAAGGTCCATTCATCCACAGAATGGACTTCTACAAGACCAGCAACAACAGCCTAAATACATTGACTATGTGCAAATATGAGAAGGTTTCAATTAGTAAAGGTTATATCTTTGTATATATTCCTGATGTTTTGAAATGTTTAAAGTGTCCTAATGGCAAGGAATAGTACTACAAAACTTCATTGGCATGAGAGATTTTTAAAAGAAGGAATAAGTTCAAATATCAAGCTGGAAAGAAAAGGTTTTTGGTTGACTATGAAAACAGCTTTCTACAATAAAACATTAGAAATAACTTTAATATGCTTTTGGTTCAGCCTTAAGTGATGAAAGGATGGCAGGAACTTATAAACAATCCCTGTGTAAAAATCATGAAAAGATGCAAAAGACAAATTAATAGCACTTAAATTTATAACATTAAAATTTCATATTTAATTGAGTAGTTGTGAAGGAAATATGTGGCCAGCAATGCAGTGATAATACAGATGAGTTCAAGGAACATTAGAAATAAAAGATACATTTCAATCCCTGGAGATGGTAACTTTATCAATAACGCTAATGATGCAGAAAAAGCAGAGTTTTTCCATGAATATCAGTTTTGTAGCTGGAAGAATATAAGATGGTGTGTAGTTGCATCCTAATGAAATGATGCAATATTTTATAGTTGCTAGTACAGTAATATTAAGAAAATCTGTTTGGAATGTGTGCTCTCTTACTTAAACTTTTATGTATTTCAGACGTTCACAGCTTCATTCATTTATGGGTTTTTTTGGATGACCTTATGTGGGCATTTACTCTTCAGTAAGGGCAGAAACAGTATCTTCCTCACCCTTCTGAATGAGCACTTCCATGAAAGTGGGAAGGATTGACGGTTTTAGGGCTACAGGACACCTGTCAGGTACAGCTGGATCTGACCAGTGAGTCAAAAGTTAATTGGGTTAGAATGACAAGCAGTCTAATAGAAACATGGCCAGTGAAAGAAAAACTCGTGGTAGCCCCGTGACCGTGTGGTGATTATGTTGTGACCAGCATGACACCAGTCCTCCACTGGGAAAAGTCCTTCACTGGGAAAGATTGCAACTTATAAAAAAATAGAGACTGGAATCTAACCACTGCTTTAACGTTTCTGTGACTTCATAAAAACTAATTTGTCAACAAATCTGATTTCATATTCAGTGTGGAAGTTTGTTGATAAAATTAATTATGTTGGTGACACCTGATATTCCTGTAAAAATCTGTCACCTGTATGATGAAACTGACAGGGCTTAAAACTTCTTAATAAGGAAGTTTCCCTAACTGTAGCAATTTTAAGGAGTTAGTATGTGAAACTTCTTTGTCTGTCAAACCCGGTTTGCATATCACATTTTGAAGACGGAGATTTGCATCGTGATATTAGATTATTTCATTTCAGCATATTCCTCTCATGACACGGCGGGTTCCTTTGAGTGAGACCTACAGAGAGGCAGAGGTGGGGCAATACTTACACCCTGTAGCAAGATCTGTAGCCATTAATCAGGAGAAGAGGCTTCCTGTGTGAGAGTTTTGCATCCCAGCCATCACCCCGCTTACACTAACACGTACAAAATGCTGACAATTAGGATGCATCCTGACTCCCTGATAGGGTTAGATACTTGGAAACATCAAGATGAGAGATGTACCTCCAGGTAAAGTAAGCGTGAAACTAGAATAGGATTTTAATAGGAGAGGAATCATTCTCTGGAGCTGCCCATAGTCCATTGACTACAAAGGGAAACCATTGCTGGCTTTGATTAAAACAAAATGAAACTCTCATAGGTACATAAACCTTTTTTTAAAAGAAAGTCTGTATGAAACGTAATCTTTCTGAAGAGTCACATGATGACACTAGGGTCTAGTGATCAATTTTGTTCAGAGCTGCCTGGAGACCTCATGGAGAAAGTGGAGTGAGGCAGTCTGGTACTCAAAGTTGTGAAGGGGAGTCAGTTGGGAATGGTGGGACAGACTGTCCACGGTGAATAGAGGCAGGAGCTCGTTCAGAGAGGGGGGCTGAGGATAGATCCAGAAGTCAACAAAAGCATGTTCAAGGAGAAATATCTCATATTTTCTATTTAAATGGCTTGGGTACAGTTATTATCTACTTACTTGCTTGTCATTTTCTCTCAGCTGTTTGAAAACTCTTTGATGCGTGCAGTTTATTTTTACACTTACTACTAACTAAACACAGAAAAAAATGGAACCATCTCCTTTAGACATGCCAGAACATGATTTGTGTCTGTTGGACATTAATTCAACTTCAGCATAATTTTCATGGCTGCATAACTTGTGAATGACCCAGGGAGTAACAACTCTGTTACAGCACTGTGAAAATCAGAGTTTTTAGGCCAGATGGGAGGAAGTGAGAAATTTTTGGAAGCAGGCAGTGTGACAAGCTGAGCAAGTTCTGTGGCTATTTCTGATCAAGGTATGTACTTGCATTTCTATTTATAATGGATACTTACCACAGAGTTAGCCTGAGCTGGACAGTAGAATAAAAACCTGAAAACAATGGAAAGTCCTTACTTTTCAGAATTTTCCTTTTGATGGTATCTTCACTTTTTATGCTGTATTAAAATTCAAAAGTAAGATTTTGAGCAGTAGTTGACCCAGGGCTCTTAATTAGGCTCTAAGATTAGGGTTAAATGAATAGACATATACTGTCCAGGAATAGTCAGTGGGACAACTGGCAGGGAAGCACAGGCAGAAGGTGATTTTTTCCAACCAGTGAAGGCTTTGAGAGGTCATGGAGAACTTTGTAGAGAAAAAAAAGATATCACTTTTAGAGTGACAATTACTATTTGCTTTACATCATTGTTACTTCTGAGGATGTGAATAAATAATACTCTGTTCTAAAGACACTGAGTTGGTTTAATAAACTCACAAGTCCCTTGCCTGATTTCCTTAGGTGTCAAACACACGTGATTTACAGCAGACGAGGAAAAGCAATCAAGAGGTGTAAAATAACAGTAGTTACAGCAGGTTCAGGAAAACAGCTATAATCTCGGGGGTCTAAGGGAGTCCCCTCAGTGTCAAAAAGGTCAACTGCATATGTAATGTGGTGCTAAGTTACACGATAAAGAGCTGTTATCTCTGCCCAGTCATTATCCTTAAGCTGATCGGTTGAAAATTGGTGAAAGGAACCATTGCTAAATTAAGTAATGATTTTGCTCTGATTTTGATTGAGATTTCTTCTCTGCTTATGAACACTTGAGAAAGACACAGCATGCCTTGGGTATTGGCTGATCTATGCTTTTGTGCGTGTCTTGCTTGAAAAGCACTTAATAGATTTACGTCAGTCTGTAAAGTGAACTGCATCCAGGCTAGGAGCTTGCATACCAAACTGAAAGCGGGTGCAGTTAAAAACAGAGGTGATAAAAACCTGGAAAAATATTTGTGCAATGGGAATCCTGACAGTCTGCTTCACTACAGCATCTTCAGTGTGGTATGGTGATTCATGTCATAAAATGCTATGGGTCCCAGACACATTATTGCGTACCTGCATGTGAATGTGGTTTTAACATCTCCATCTGTCTCTCAAACAATGTGAATATGTTGCAGTATGTTTAAAGAGGTCTCTGTTTTAATTTGGTTAATCAGCCTTCCCTCAGAGCTCAACTTTCTGCGCGGTCAGAAATCATATTTTCTCCTGGAATGCAAAAGCCCATTTTGTTTTGTAGTACAATCATGTATTGCAATATCACTTAAAAAATAATTTCTCCAGTGTCACATACCAAACTAAACAGTTATCTGAGTCATATCCTTATTATTAAAATGGCAAACAAACAAAATCTGAATGTATTTCATTTTCTAGCCTGTTTTTATGTAAATTACTGTATCCAGGGGCCATAGTCAAAGGCTATTTATACAGTATATCAATTAAATCTTGACCTGCTGTCGTGGTTCAGCCCCAGTGAGCAACTAAGCACTATGCAGCCACTCGCTCACTCCTCCCCCCCACCCCAGTGACATGGGGAGGAGAATCAGAAAAAAAGGTAAAACCTGTGGATTGAGACAAAGAGAGTTTAATAAGACAGCAAGGGAAGAGAATATAGTAATAGTAATAATGATGACATAATATATAAAACAAGTGATGTAAAATACGGTTACTTACCCCCCACTGACCTATGCCCAGCCAGTCTCCAAGCAGCAATTGCTGATCCCCTCGGCCAATTTTTCCTAGTTTATATACAGAGCATAATGTCCTGTGGCACGGAATGTGCCTTTGGACAGTTTGGCTCAGCTGTCCCAACTGTGCTTCCAGCTTCTTGTGTACCCCCTCACTGGCAGAGCATGAGAAGCTGAAAAGTTCTTGCCTTAGTATAAGCACTGCTTAGCAACAACCAGAATGTCAGTGTGTTAGCATGTTATTTTCATGCTAAATCCAAACCACAGCACTATATACCAGCTACTAGGAGGTAAATTAACTCTATCCCAGCCAAAACCAGGACATTTGTACTTCAGCCCTTTTATCAGTTCTGAGCTACATGTGATTTTATATAGTTTAAGACCAGAGGGAAGAGAGAATCTACATCGTGTTTGTGTACATTATTATATATTCTTACGGTGTTTGCATTGTGTTCCGTATAATGATATATATCACTATACTTACTAGAATGTATATTACTGTAATGTAGTGTAGTCTATTGCTGTATAATGTTAGGCTGTTAGATTTCATCCCACTGCCCGTATACCGAGACCACCAGGTTTAGTTGCACAACCTTCTCTCAGGTCATCCAACTGCTCTGCACAAATACTCTGCTACTGCCTGGCGCCCACAGCAGGTGAGGAAAACTACCTGAATGAGCCTGTGAGGACTTTTATTTATGGAAAAATGAATCTTTCCAACCAATCTGATCAGAGACTGAGAATCAGGGAGGGAGAAAGAATCTCTTTCTGATCCTAAACCTGACTGTTTTCTTTCTACGTACATGAGTAAAAGCATTATGTGATGCATCTGGGAGGTTTCTCTCTACTGGCATAAACACACTGGTGTCCTGCCTCTAAGGGTGGCAGGTGTCTTGTGGTTCACAAGTATTTCTAGGGAAATAGCTGTAAGGATAGGAAATAATGCATTTGCCGGGTATCGTATTAGGGTCAAAAAGGCTTCTTGACTCTTCGAAGCAACTTATGCAGATCTTCTTTAGGCATGTTTTGACTGTGATGGGAATAATCTAGGCAGTTCTGTGTCCCCAGAACTTGCAAAGAGGAAATCAGGGGAGAATTTACAGATTCTGAAATTTACGTATTCTGAAACTGGGAAGTATGGCTATTCCCTTTGAGCCCCGGCCTATACAGGTGGTAGAATTTCTCCTAAAAACTGTGCTAAATATATGTTTCAGAAAGATATCAAATCTCAGTTCAAGCACTTCAGATCATCTGGAGTTCATCATCTTCCTGTTAAGATTTAATTACCCTTACTGGTAGGAAACTATTTTCAAGGGCTTTTTTGCCCCTAAATTCAGTTTCCAGTCAATAGTTGCCACATTAAAAGCATCTCCTGCTCTCTCTAGTTATTGCTTATCTCTTTGGGTCTCCAGAGAGAGAGAGAGAGAGAGAAAGAAATGAGATGTTTCCTGAAACGAGTTCCTCAGCAAACAGAATAATGTTGTTAAGCCTTATTTCATAAGGCTATTTTTGGTTGGTTGGTTGGGTTTTGGGTCTTGAACTAATTTCCTCAGCCCCTCATTGCACTCTGCAGCAAGTCTGAATTCTGGACACAGTAGTTTAATAGTCCTGTATAGAAACAGGACTGCACAGACAGCTCTTCATTGGACCCTTGACCATAATACTGACTAAGTAATGCTCTCCAAACTAGGCTCTCCTCTCTAAGACCGTCTACATGTACTGTTCACAAATGTTTTCAGAATTTATTTGACCGCTTTCTCATGTCAGCTTTTCTATCCTGACCCTATAGTCAGAAGAGCCATGTAGATTTGTGATAGTAATTTAGCCTTCACATTTTTGACGCCCACTAGTTCACAAAGCAGTACCAAAGCAGACATAATTGCCCAAACAGTAAGAATATTTAATAGCTTAAGCCAAGAAGTAATTTCTGAGATACTGCTTTGCATTTTCATTTATTTCAAATAGTAATAATAAAAAAATAAATATACCATAATGCCAGCTTGCAAGTCATTCAGTGTAATCCCTGCTAATTCCATCTCAGTTTTAAATGAAGACATTAAGTGATAAGAAGTTCAACTGAGTTGCCTGATCTGGAAATGATTGTATGCAACAGAAACAGTCTCATGTCCTATTCTGTTAGATAAAACTTTCTATCCACATAAATTGGGATAAATGAAACCTCAATTTTCATTGCAACAGAGCTGAAACATGAGTTAAATGTCTCAGTCTTTTCTGAAACAGTATTTACTACTTAATCTAGAAACAGAACTCAGTTTCACCTACATTTTGCAGTGTGGTGGGGGAGAATTGAGGGAAGTAATGATACTGTATTTCCAAATGCCTGTATGTTGCCCTTGATCATACTGATCATTCTCATTTTACTGATACCTTTTGCTTTCATTATCAGTCACCTGCGCTGAAAAAATACTAGCCCATCCTTCTTACTGTCATTTTTATGTTGTCTTTGTTCTGAAATAGGCATTTAACCTAAATAGCTTTTTGCCCAGTGCTGCCTTTTTAATACCTGTGGCATTTGGGTTATGTGGGCAGCCTGCAGGATGTTCTTCAACAGCGCCCAGCTTTCAATAACATTGCTGGCTACAGGCTCACATTCCCGGACAGGTATGCCAAGAACAACTGAAGTTTCAAAAACGTCACCCTTTTAAAGGCTGAATGTATTCCTAATGAAAAATTACAGAAAACATATCAAGATCAGTATGTACCTAGGCAGCAACTGATTTCCAAGTTGAGCCTACACTGTCAGGATAGTTTCACTACTGACTTGCTCTACGCTGAACTCAGACCTTTCTTTAAGCAATTACAACCTGGCCTGTTTTAGCAGTATTATAATTTAGTTTCAGTTGCACATTAGGATATCTAGCAGATACCCCCAAGGCAAAGTCAGCCCCATTATACATTTTTTTCTTCCCATGTATTCGGAGCAGAAGCTTATGGAACATTTTGTTTTCTTGAACAGATGGTCTGTAACACGTGCATACCTATGCTCCATCCTTTCCCTGAAGAAAGCTCTTAACTTCTATTATCTCAGGGTCTAAATCTTCTCCTGTAAACATTGTCCTTGAAGTAAAGTACCATCTTCCTGTCTCCTCTCACTCAATGTGCTTAAAAAAGGGGATCTTTTCTGCACTTTGTTTTGGGTACTGATGCACACTGTGCTAGATCCCACCAGTGAGCTTCTCACAGAGATACTCTGATCTACCCCATCACTTCCATCCGTAGATGGGACCACATATAAGGCATAAAAGGATTGAATAAATAAAAATAAAGTGAAAGGAAAAACCAAGGGAAATAAATTAAATTATGTTTTAAAAATTATGAATAGGAATAGAAAGATACTATCTGTGGTTGCAGCATCTATGAAAAATTTAGGTACCTTAAATTTTGCGTAAATTTTCAGGAAAAGTAATTTTTAAATCAGCTAGCATAAATGATTGTAAATATTTTAATTAAACGAAATGAATTCCAAAGTGTATGAGAAAAGAATACTTGTTTATATTGTTTATTTTCATATTTTTCATTTTAAGTGTGATGGAAGCATTTCATAAGAGGGCATAGGCAACAACTGGTGAACTCCATAAAAATTACACATTACCATTAATAAATTAAACATCGCATGTTCTTTATTTCAAAGAGAAATTATGATCAACTTCTACAGCATGCTAACACTTCTGGTGGAATATTAATAGCTGTAATTTCATTGAGATTGACAGACCAACTAGGGTCCAATTTCCCCTTTGTATTTTTTGTTCCTTGCTATTAATAAATTATTTCAAATGTCACAATACTTTCAAAGATGTGAGAAGGCCACCATGACATCACCTGTTCATGCATGTTAGTTTAGAAATAACTGTCCCTAACTGTGAAATTTCCAGATTAAATGGAAATGCCACTGAATGGCATTTTTTTTTCCATAGGTATCACTATTAAATGGAATCAGATCAGTTTTACTCTAAAGAAAGTTCTGTAGTGAAGTCACAGTATACTTCATCAGAAATAAGGTGGGAAGTTAGTAGTTCACAAAGCTTTCAGAAGTATCAAAATTAGTCATGTATACAAATACTTTATAGCTGGTGGAAGTTAGGAAATAAATCTGTTATTTACCACAATGCTATTACCTTTTTTCTTTTTCCTTCAACAATTTGTTTCATAATCATGGAATCATAGAATCACAGAATGGTTTGGGTTTGGGGGGACCCTAAAGGTCACCTAGTTCCAACCCCCCTGCCGTGGGCAGGGACACCCTCCACTAGACCGTGAACACTTCCAGGGATGGGGCATCCACAGCTTCTCTGGGCAACCTGTTCCAGTGCCTCACCACCCTCTTCATGAAGAACTTCTTTCTGATACCTAGTCTAAATCTCCCTGCTTTCAATTTAAACCCATTACCGCTTGTGCTGTCACTACAGGCTCTTGTAAAAAGTCCCCCCCAGCTTCCTTGTAGGCCCCTTCAAGTACTGGAAGGTGCTATAAGTTCTCCCTGGAGCTTTCTCTTCTCCAGGCTGAACATGCCCAGATCTCTCAGCCTTTGTTCACAGGAGAGGTGCTCCAGTCCTCTGAGCATCTTTGTGGCCTCCTCTGGACTCTTGTTCCTCTTGCAGTTGACATTTGAAACATTCTTATTAGAAGATAAGGAACTAGGATAAGGGACAGCTAATGGTTGCCAAAACGTACAAACCCATAAAAACTCTGCTGAAAATATTTTGTTCGTGAAGAATGGTGTTAGCCTTGTGGGCACACATTTATATACAGAGCTGCAACACTCACATACCCAAATGCATTGGCTCCTACAAAACACGAGTCACATCATCTGGTCTGGGCTTTTCCCATTATTTTATGCTCCAGAACAAAAATATGGAGAGCCTGCAGGCTTGGCAACTGCAAATGCATTAATTCCTATGAGTTAACTCATTATCAACTGTTCACTCCAGAATACTTCTGTTGATAATCTGGGTGTACCTCCATAAGGTACGGAGGTATGTACCTCCATTATTACTGTAATGATGTCAGCAGGATAACAACAGGAAAATAATTTAAAAAATTATCACCAAGTTCATGGCCAAAATTTGTCCCAGTGAACTATAAGGGTGGATCTGATACGTGAGCAGTTGTGTATGAGGATGTTAGGAAATGACATGTAAGAGTTTTGGGAGATTTAAGCCATTGATAAAGACTAGATCATTTCTTCTGGAGTGATGGAACGTTTTCAAGTGAAAAAGCAGGATGTGGGGCTATCAGATTTTACTGGCCATTTGTAGCCACCATGCTGCAGGAAAGATGGAAATTTGGCTGTTCCCCCTCTGTCCTGTTCAAGCTAGACAGCACTGTGAGTCTGAGTGCAAGATCTGAGAGGGCAAAGGCAAAATGATCCCAGAGGTGCTGATGCTGTAACGGGCTGAAAAGGGCACAGTGCTGCAGGTAGAATTCTTGGCTCAGGGTCCCTGTTCCCAGGGCTGCTTCTGTGTTTTTCTGATGGTGCTTAAATAGAAGCTCTATATGCAATCCTCGTAATAAGGAGCAGAGCCTGTGGCTTTCTTCTCACACTGGTACACTTTCATAATTTGGAGATCTATGACTTTGATGATCCACAACAAAAGATCTTATTCTGCAGGCTGATGGTTTTATAATAACATCTGTCATATGGTAAGATTTATCCGCTTAATTCTAGCAAAGAGTAGAAAAACAGTCTCAAAACCCTAAGGCTAGTGAAATCTACTTGCCTCTGGGATGTCACAGGGTTACAGGGTGTTTGCAGGCTTTGTCATGTAGACGGACAGGGTGGGTGGCAATGAGGTAGTCAGTTGTGCAGGGTGTTTATCTGCAAAAGGCTGTTCAGTACTTGGGCACGGTGTAGAGCAATCTCTGGTCATTGCTTGGTCTAAGTCAAACTCAAGGAGTAGCAGCTTCTGGCAGGTTACTGGAAATGAAATGTTTGTTTACTAAGGTATGAGTTTGCAATTCTGAACGCTAAAGACTATGTAATGAAGTGAGAAGTAGCTCCAAAGTTTTATGCACCCCAGGTGGAAGGTGGGTATTCAGGACATCTGCAAAGAAGCAACTCTTACCGTTACTCACCATTGCAGAACTCCTTGAGAGACTTCTAAGCAACTAGAAGACTAGACTTTCCTAGACTTCTAGGAAATTAGAGTGAGTACTTATCAGCAGAAACTGCCCTTAATAACGTTGCAGTTATCTGGATTTGGAGTATGAAAGGTGGACATCTTGTAAATTAGGGTGGCTGTCCTTATCAGTTTCCTAGGAGTCTTTAATTTTTTCCTCCTAGGAGTTTGACTACGGTTTGACTACAAGGTCTTTTCAGAAGCTCAGTGATCTTCTCTCTTGTATTTTTCACATATATTCCAGGTCTTCTGTAGATGTCCTTCACTTTTTTGAAGAAGAAGAGAGGATTTGAAAAGCTTTTCAAACTAGGGTCTCGCTGCATTTTTGGAACAGTAATTCGGACTTCTTTCTTTGAGCCTGGGGAAAATAATAAGAAAATTATGCCATTCCAAGACACATAATACAGTTTAAAGCTACCTGGTGATACATTTAGTATGTGGGAAATAATTGAAATGGGACAAGGTGAATAACCAAATTACATTTTGACCTAGGGTCATACCAAAATTTTCCTCTGGTAACAGCATTAATAGAGTCAGTCCCCAGGATTATGTCCCAGGGAAATGCAAGACTTGTTTTCTTTTGTGTTGGATCTTTACTGTGAGCTGTGTATAGCAGCAAAGGATTTCCGGGTTTCTGTGTGTGAATAAGGGATAAAGGTGTCTACATTGCCCATGGACAGATGTCACAGCACTGATAAACAGCCCAGAAGTCAGGGATTTATCACAGTATTTTCTTCATGCATTGAATGTTTACTCCTTGCACTCAGAAAAGCAGACAACATTACAAAGAACAGATCTGCAGATGGAGACATGTTTCCCTGCAAGGCTTAGAGATATTACAGAGCTGGGATATTTTAGTGGAGAGCTACTAGTTGAATTGAAATCGGACAAGCAATTTCTTTTTTTCAAGGTTAAGTTAGAAAAGATGGAGCCTAATACTGCCATAAAGCGTTGATGTTAATAAAACGCACAATTTTTGTCTCATTACTTTAATAGGATTTGCTTAGGTATATTCCCCTTTTGTAAAATTGCTAGTTAAATTTATACCTTATAAGGCCATAAATATAAATTAGTGAACAAGTGAACAGTCTCTTTTCCAGTTAAAAAGTATGATTTGAGGTTATATCCTCAGGAGATTTCTGAGAGTGCTGCTAATGACATTTCAGGTTCATGAAGTTCATGTGACCGGGGTTGAGAACAGGCTCCTATTCCCTCCCTTCCTGAAAAGGTCCCTGAGAAGAAATAGGGTACTTCATAGGGAAGGAAATATAAAAACCTCCCCATTACCAATTTTTAGTCCCCTGTGATAATCTATATAGTTCCTTTTTAATAGACTTAGATCTTGAACTGGCAGAGACAGACAGCAGCATACTAATGCACTGGCTGGAATTGTATCACTGCACATTCCAAAGGGATGTAGGAAGCCTTTCAAGAAGATGATTGGCCAGTACGGAATTGTCCCAGTAATGCACACATCCCAAAGAAAGGAATATTGTGAATATAGTATTTCCCTTCATATAAAGGGATGTTTACAGTTGTAGATATTTTTAAATTGTGCATCAGCAACAGAGTTTTTAGTGAATCACATAAATGGTAAGGATTGTCTTTTTAACTGGATTCTAACACTGATTAAATATTAAAGGCTTATTCTTAATAATTTCGTAATTTTCTTTAGTGTGATAAATACACATCACAGTCTTTTAATTTTCAGATACTTGGTGATTGCTTTATCATTTTTCTCTCTGATTTCCACTGTTAGTTCATACACTTCAGGAAAAGGTGTGTTTTATTTGAAAGTTAGCCTAACTTACCATTGAGCGTTTTTTGGGTTGGGTTTTTTTTTTCAGTTTTAAATGAAGCACCCTGCTACAATATAGCAAGGAAAAAAATAGTAAGAAGTATTTTTCACCTGTCTCCCTAAAGAAATGAGACTAACCTAGCTGTGGCATCTATGTGTCAGAAAATTTGAAATCAAAATATTTCAAACAAATGGGAGGAGTACAGGCTTTAAAAATATTGTCTACATGCTATGTGAAAACAGTTTTCTTGGTCAAGATGAGTTTCAGAGTAGCATCTCCTTCAAGGAAAACATTTAACATTTTAAGATAAAGATTCCAGTCAATGTTTATGCATTTTAGCTTTCCCAAACCACCATGTGGTAGTAAATCAGTGTGTTGGGTTTGCGTGGCAAGGTTTTGGTAGCAAGGGTGGCTTCTGTGAGAAGCTGCTGGAAGCCTCCCTACATCTGATAGAGCCATTGCCGAGGCTGAGCCCGTCAGCGACCGTGGTAGCGCCTCTGGGATAACAGTTAAGAATGGGGTGGGGGAACTGCATAAGGACAACAGCAGCCAAAAGAGAGGAGTGAGAATATGTGAGAGAAGCAGCTCTGCAGACCCCCAGGTCAGTGGAGAAGGACGGGGAGGAGGTGCTCCAGGTGCTGGATCAGAGATTCCGTGGCAGCCCATGGTGTAGACCATGGTGGGGCTGGCTGTGCCCTGCAGCCGTGGAGGGTCACGGGGGAGCAGAAACCCCCCTGCAGCCCAGGGAGGACCCCACACCGGAGCAGGGGGATGCCCAAAGAGGCTGTGACTCCATGGGAAACCCACACTGGATGGGGCTCCTGGCAGGAACTGTGGCCCCATGGAGAGAGGAGCCCAGGCTGGAGTAGGTTTGGTGGCTGGACTTGTGACCCCAGGGGTGACACAGGCTGGAGCAGTGTGTGAAGAACTTTAGCCATTCTGACTCACATCAGAGAATTTCATGGAGGACTATCTCCCATTGGAGGGACCCCACGCTGGAGCAGGGGCAGAGTATGAGGAGTCCTCTCCCTCAGGAGGAAGGAGTGGGAGAGACAACGTGTGATGGACTGACCACAGTCCCCATTCCCCGTCACCCTGCGCTGCTTGCAGGGAGGAAGTAGAGAAATAGGGAGCAAAGCTTAGCCTGGAAAGAAGGGAAAGATCTGGGGAAGTTGTTTTAAACTTTGATTTTATTTCTCATTATCCTACTCTGATTTGACTGGCAATAAATTAAATTAATTTTCCCCAGGCTCAGTCTGTTTAGCCCATGATGGTAACTGCTGAGTGATCTCTCCCTGTCCTTATCTCAACCCACAAGGCTTTCATTACATTTTCTCTCCCCTGCCCAGCCGAGGAGGGCAGTGATAGAGCAGCTTTGGTGGGTACCTGGCCTGCAGCCAGGGTCAACCCACCACAGTCCGTAATGCCATCTTAGTAACCAGATAGTCAAGGCAGTTGGAGACACGCTTGCAGTACAGAAGCGAGCTGGGTAAGAAGTGGGCTGGTGGCCTGGGAGGGATCTGCAGCAATGCAGCCCCTGTGTTTGGGGGAGGTGGTGAATGGAAGACTCGGGAGCCTAGGTTGTGGAGAGTGTTACCTTGGGGCATTTAAGGTGGAAGTCAGCAAGGCTGGATTTAGTACAGCAAAACTCCATGGGGAGCAAAGGAAACCAAGTCTGAAGTTTCTTCTGCTAGAGGGAAAAATGAAGATTGCTTTTTATTATCTCAAGGCAAGATTGCTGTGAATGGCAAATGCAATTTTGTACTAGAAGAAACTCTCATAGCTCTCCTCTCCTTTTCTTTTCTCTCCGTTTCTCCAATATTAGAATGTGATGGCTGAGAGTAATTTTGGCAGTAAAATATTCCAACACTAGGGAAAAATCTTGGTCATGTATTCCCTTACTCTCAGATGAAACATAGTTGGAAAGAATTAGTGCTACCAAGTTCCTTAAAAGTCTTACAGTGATGACCTCTTGAAGAGAGTGAACTTTTGAGCAGTGCTTTATGTGTGTATGGGGGCATTAAAACCATTTTGTTTTACTGATTTTGGATGACTACAGGTCTGTTGAGGAAAGAAAGGCTGTTATTAGCCTGTGAGCCTCACAGGCCACTTAACTGCCTGCAGGCATACCAATTAAGAGGAATTATCATCCCAATTAACCATTGTCCCTTGCCAGTCAAAACTCATTTGGTTTAATTCAGCTCCCTAGGAAACGTCCCAATTAACCACATTTCCTAATTATCTGTGTCCTGATTAAGTGAAGTGTACTAGTATGGCCTGTATTAATAAAGGAGAGTATTCATGTTGTTTAAATCATTTTCTAAGATTTTGGTTTGTGGGTGATGTTCTCAGAAAATGAATGTCCCAATTTGGGTTTTTGTTCTAGTAACTACAGACCTATAAGTCAGTTGGGCCACTGTCATAAGTAATCTCAGCAGGACTTGCCAAAAAAGTGTTATTGGAAAACAAAGGCAGCAGAGGTGTTTGTATGTCCTGTTTTAGGCTGAAGGTTTCATTCAGGTGGGATGCAACCGTGAGGCTGGTACTTCGGTTGGTGAATCCTTGCTTCTTGATCTCAAAAGATCTTTGCAGATTGCTGAGATACAAGGCCAGATTTTCTGTTAATCTAGAAAAACAGAATTATTAAAATAATTAATATAATACACAAAATTAGGCACAGAATGTATCTGAAAATGTGTGGTCTCCACCACACGAAACACGTTCTGACTATACTCAACACTTAATCATTATGCTGTTTGCCTCAAGGTATGGTTTAGCTTGTTGACAGAGGACTTACCAGAGGCTGCCTGGGTCTGTGACCTGTGAATACACATGGAGTTGAGTTGCCTCCCAGTAATGTGTGACCCTGATACTTCGCATCACATAAATGAAACAAGATGATAGAAGTTGTTGGGAGGTGGGGGAGACCTTGAAAAAATTAAGACCCTAAGATACCTCATGCATTTGATTAAATTATATTGTGAGTGGAGTGTATTGCCTTTGTAATGTTATGTAGCTGAGTCTACTAATTATAATGTTAAAATTATTTTCATCCAAGAATCTCAAATCTTGACTGGACAGGAACATTTGCGGACGGAGATAGAGGTGAATCGATTACATGTATAGAGTGAGGTTCCTGTATGGACTTCTTATAAGTTGATAATAAAAGAGCTGAGTACAGTTCCACACCCAGACATTTTATGCGCCTTGTCATGACATCTTAATTGATTTGCCTGAACTTCCCTGCAATTCTTGTCAGAAAACCCTGAGACGCTTTTTGAAGCCTTGTATGACTGCAGTTACCCTCACTGACTTGCTCAACTTGGGCTTAAAATCAAGGAAACTTGGTCTTCATTTCTGAACAGGTGATCGCTGGCTGGGGGGAATTCATCACTGTCCCTGTTTTGGCAGAGGTGTGACCTAAATCTGCCAGCACGTGATAAATATGCATAGACAGAGCTTTTCAGTGATACAGAGGTTTTCATAGTGACTGTTTATAATCCCAAATGTCATTCATTTGTCATTCACCAAATACAGGTTTCCTAAATAGTCTCAGGACTTCTCACCTTAGACCCACAACCACTTTGATTCTGAGGTGTGTGTTGAGTGGGTACCAGCAGGCCTCAGCAAGTGGAAAGGAACCACCACTGCTTGATGTCTGGGGAGCTCTGCTACTTTGAGCAACGCTAAATATTCTGCTTTCTGAATAAACATTTGTTTAGCATTTTCTTTTATGGCAATCTGACCATGACCAAGGTGAGTCAAGTGTGCACGAGGAGCCCTATATATGAGAATTAAGCCCTGCACTGACCCAGGAAAAGACAACTTATCAATCCTGAAATACTGAAAGTGTAGCATACAGCAAAGGGAAATTACTGTGCAAAAATGATAACCAAAACAATCAGGAAGTAAGCAGGCTCACAAGAAAAAAGAGAAAAGTCTGTTTTATCTTCTCTGGGTGGCTTAGGTATCTCTATTTATGTTTGAATCAGATAAAAGTGGTACTGAAAGAGGAAAGAAAGTGTCAGTGGCTTGATTGCTTTCATCATTTTTACTGTGGGAGATATTAAAAACATTAACAATAGATAGTATCGTAAGAGGTTTCTGATAACTTGTAATTCTTTGCAGCCAGCTGGGAATGAAAAAGCTTGAAAATGTTTCCCATGAGAAAAATTTCTCTGTCACAATGAAATTTTCATTTTCTGTCTTTTATGCTGTGACTTTTCTGTCAGTCCCACTTGGGAAGTATTGAGCAAGGCAATATTAAAAAAATAATAATTCTCTAGAGTACTCCTTCAGCACTGTCACATAATTTGAAAACAGCTGAACCGCACTCTTGTCACTCTCTCAAAGCTGAGATAAAGTATTTTCATTCATGATTGTTCTTGAGGTTTCCCTACTCGCAAGATTTGCTTAAAAGTTTAAGTTCCTCAAACCCTAGATAACTGTTGTGGTTTAACGCAGCACGCAGCTAAAACACCGCAAAGCTCACTCCCCGACACTCCCCTGAGGGAATGGGGGAGAGAAATTAAAAAAAAAAAAAAAATCAAAACCCCCAAACCTTGGATTGAGATAAAGACTATAATAGGATAGAATAAGAAGTTGATAATGATACCAGAATATGCAGAGCAAATGATGCACAATACAATTGCTTACCACCCACTGACCAATGCCCAGCCAGCTCCTCACCCACGGCCCTGCCCAGCCAAACCCTTAGTTTATATACTGAGTGTGATGTCATGTGGTGTGGAATATCCCTTTGGCAAGTTTGGGTCAGCTGTCCTGGCTGCACTCCCTCCCAGCTTCTTGATGGCAGGGCATGAGAAGCTGAAAAGTCCTTGAGTAGTGTAAGCACTACTTAGCAACAACTAAACCAGCAGTGTGTTATCAACATTATTCTCACCCTAAATCCAAAACACACTATACCAGGTACTAGGAAGAAAATTAACTCTATCCCAGCTGAAACCAGGACATGCAAAGTTCAAATTGGAAATCAACGCACTTAGGTTAAGGATTATGTGTTGTACATGTATCATTCTCAGAACTGAGGAAACAATGTTCAACTGGTACTTACCCTTTTCTTTTTTTGAGGATTGATGAAGCAAAACAGGATTTACGTAATTTTCTGTTGGCTAGATGTGTTGTATAGTGATGACAATGATTGAAGCTGTGAGTACCAAAAGATGAAATTACCAAAGCCAGAATTCCAGGAATTAACCTGCCTAAGATTGACCAGGTACCCACATCCTTAAGGACATAGTCTCCGCAAGCAAACTGTGCAAGACAATTTAAAATTTGAATGTTTCTTTTAGCTGTATCACATTCTTTACCAATGGGAAAAAAAAACTTTCACTATTTTGATTATGGTTTTGTGTTCAGGGCCACTGCGAATTTAACTATTATTTGCATGGGGAAAGCATAGGAATGTGATATTTTGCAATATTTTTTTTCTTCTCACTGTTGCGTTGGTGGTTAGAGCACATCAGTGTTCAAAAGGCCTGCCTCTTCCAAGCATTCTAGCTGCCAAGTTCTGTACTAATTGCAGAAACTCAAGGGAAATAGCAGAAAAACCTTTGAAGGATAAAGCATAATGGTTGAAACAGAAAATTCTGAAAGCATGGTAGAAGAGTATCAGTGCTCTGATAGGAAAGCCTCATAGAAACCTGGATTTTTTCCTGATTTTAATTACTTCAGGTTTTTTTGTTTGAGTAATACCATCAATAGGAAAACACTCATCATGAAAACTAACCTGCTTATTATAACTGTGGGATTTATAGATGAAAGAGAGTAATGCAGGTAAACTACAGTTACAAGTTACAGTTTTGAATTTTCATCAGCATCCTGAAAGAACTAAGCCACTCTGGATTTCAGCAAAGAGTTAATACTGGCAATTGGAGCAATTGATTATGGTCTTATCCCATTTTTAATCTGCTGATACCATGTGCCTCTGCATGTTCCTGTCAAAACAAGTTCTAGACATTTCCTACCTGTTGTTCAAAATACTTTTTTTCCCACCTGATTAATCCACACTCCTGCTAGCTCAATCGACTTCCCTCTGCTACTTGGTTGGGCAGGGAGAGGAGGGAGATTTGGTGTATTACCGTTCCTTATTCAGTTTATCCATGGTGAAATTATTTCATGATTTTGTAAACCTCAGTCTTATCTCCTTCAGTATTTATTGTGTCCATTTCTGGGCTCTCCAGCACAAGAGAGAGGTGGACACACTGCAGAGAGACCAGCACAGGGTCATGAACGTGATTAAGGGACTGGAGCATCTATTGTATAAGTAGATGCTGACAGAGCTGGGACTGTTCAGCCTGTAGGAAAGAAAGCTCAGGGGGATCTCATCAATGCTCATAAATACTGGAAGGGAGCATGCAATGAAGACAGAGCCAGGCGCTTTTCAGTGGTGCCCAGTGACAGGATCAGAGGCAGCAGACACAATCTGAAATACAGGTCGTTCTTTTTGGACTTAAAGGAACACTTTTCCACTGTGAAAGTGACTGAGCACTGGCCCAGGTTGCCCGGAGAGGTTGTGGAGTCTCCATCCTTGGAGATACTCAAAAGCCAGCTGGACACAGGTCTGGGCAACTGGCTCTAGATGGCTCTTCTTGAGTGGGAGAGTTGGACCAGGTGACCTCTGGAGGTCTTTTCCATGTTCACCATCCTGTGAACATTCACCTCTAAACAGAAGCATCCAGGTGTCTGATGTCTTACCTCTTAAGATATCGCTCCATCCCTGGCCTTCCATTGTACCATCTCTCTATTACATCCTCCAATATATTCTTATCCATCCTCCGTATAACTCCATGACATCTGTCTTCAGATGAGTAGACCAGAATTTCGCTTCTTGCACAGGATTTTACATAAGAAGTAAAATGAACTGTCTTGTTCTCAGTACCCTTTTTGATGATTCCTGAAGCTTTTCTGGCTTTTTAACTGTCACTTTCTATTGAACTGTTGGGGATATTAGGGTCGATGTTTCCACTTCTGCGGAGCACTTAATCTGAGGTACTTTTAACCTCATTGACCAGAGAATTCAACGTTAAGTGTTTTGAGAAAACTCTGTTCATTGTAGCAAGGGTCTCATTGACTTGGATTGCAGTTCTGATTGCTGCTTGACATTAAGTCACGTTCTGGGAATCTCAGTCTGGAAACTGAAACCTCTAAGAACAAGTGTCAGCATAGCTGACTTGCCCGGTCCAGCTGATGTGTCTATCCGATGCTCTTCTTTCTCCTTCACTGTATAGTTTTTAACTTTTGCAGCTGTTAAAACAACAGTTCGATGAACAGTTTATTTCAGTACACAATGGACCTTCAGCACTGTATGAGTCCACACAGTGACTAACAAGGGCTCTTGTTGGAAAAGCCATTTATTCCACCCTGTCTATGGGCATATCAAAATTAATATAAAGCATATATTTTCAGAGTATTGCAGGAAATCAGAGATAATGGATGGGAATGTAGACTAATACTTTTCCTGTCTTGCAACTGTGACTAAAAATTCATGTCAAAATTAAATAAAATTGCTATTTAATTAATATACAGTTTTGTCTGCAGAGTTTCCAGTATACATTAGCAGCCTATTTTCATTTTCACTTTTGGGATTAAATATTGTACTTTTTTTTTTTTTTTTTTATATATATATATATATATATTAGCAATTGTAGACTCCTACAAAATTCTTATATCTACCATTTAAGACTACAGAAAACATACAGACTATTCACCCCAAACTTTTTTATTTATGTTGTTGTCAAAACATTGCTGGCAGCTGTGAAATCCTTTGGGGAGAACTGGATCAAGTAATTGTGAGAATGCACTGCAGGGGTATGCAGTTCTTTGTGTCAGTGAGTAACTGTTTTCCACTCTTTATTCTCTGCTAATTCTTAAATATATTTTAAATTGTTGAACGTATTACCTATTTAGAGAAAAGCAAATCTAACTTCTCTTTTCTCAGTTTAGTATGACTAATACTGATTCATGGTTGTATTCTGTAAGTCTGTCATGTTCAGAGACCTTCACCTTCAGTTGCTTGTAGAGAAGCTGTGAGTGTTGTATAGTAGTCCAAAAGCAGAGATAGGTATTTCATTATTCTACTTGCTATATTTCAAGCTTAAGGAAACTGAAAATAGTCCCCAGACGAGGAGACAAGGAAGCTCAAACAGGCTCATGAAGTCTTGAGTGTTGACAGGGTGGTCCTTCCACTCTAGGCTCATTGTTTAATGTAAATAGATAAAAAATAGATTTGCTTTTTATCCTGAAAGCATAAGATAAAGTACAGGAATTCTCTTTTCAAAGTAATTGTAATAAATTCTAACTGTCAAGGAGAAGAATTAACTTTTAGCTATTGTTTCTACTTTAATACTGAGGTTAAAGCATATCCACAGAGTGGTCCTCAGCTTAGGGGATATTAAATTCTTACTTGCAGGTTGTATTAGTGCAACAAAAAGAGTGGTATGTGTCTTCTCTCCTGCTCATCTCGTAGCGTATGAGTTGGCAATTAACGTACGCTCCTGGGAAATGACAAAATGTCATTCTGAACTCCATCAACCAAAGCTGATCCCAGACTCCCAGAACAGAAGCAGAAGCTCCAACAGGGAAGCTGTTGCTTTATGTACAGTGTTCTTTCTCACTGCTTTTTGCATTTTAAAGAGAGCAACACCAACAGGTACACCTCATGAGACACCTGATGCTGTGTGTATTGGGTGTGTGCCGATACAGCCTACAGAGCTTCTCAAGGCACTGCCATGAAGGTAGACCTGGTGTTCAGAGATCAAGCTGAACAGCTTATACCTTTTAAGCCTACACCAGTTGTGAATGGTTGCCAGCCCAGAAGTCTCTGCTCTAGTGAACTTTGGGAAAATAGTATAGGAAACCCATGAAGTTGTGTTGCCTTCATGTTCAGGTAAATCTGAGCAGGGGAAAGTTCAGAATTGTAGTTATGACTTTAGAGGTAACTGCTTTACTCTCAGTTTTGGTGTTCGTGGCTTTCGGTATTCAGGAATGCTGAATGCAAAAAAGGCAGACAATCTTACATGTAGAAAACGCTGGTTTATCATCTACAATTTATAAAGAGAAGGCAGATAATGTAATATGCAAGTGTAGGTAACAACTCTACTATTAAATTTTCCAGTTTCACAAAGGAACTGTTTTGATCAATATTTTAATTTCACTTGGGCAGGATGGGGAAGATACCCCAGCAGATGGTTGTCATAAACCCCATACCTCATTCTGGAATTAGCGTACAAAGCTATCCAGCTTGGCATTAACTACACAGCATAATTTTCCTGCATGTTTGTGCCAAAAGGAATCTGGCATAGAGAATATTTTTTCTAATTATTTTTAGATTTTATTAATCAACATCAGACCTGCTTAACCTGTGGTTGCTCTATCCATAAATCTGTATATTTCATAGTTTTACAAGGAAAAAAAGTCAGTTATCATACAACAGTGACTTAAATCACTAATTGCTAGCATTATTGGGTAACTTGCTTAGAATGTAATTTTTTTTGGTACTGTAACATGCTATTGGCTGATGGTGAGTCGGAGTGAAATGGCTGTACCTAAATTACAAGTAAGCTTTTTGAGAAGAGGGAAGTTAAGAAAAGATACTAATACCCATGAGGATAAAGTTTTCATTGTTAAGATTATTTGAATTTTTAACACTTTTGATTTTTCAGTGGGGGAACAATTCCTCAGTGTACATTCATGTAAAAGGAAGAAAGGTAGTATCATCACAAGGAACTCTTCCTCATCCATTGTCCATCTCATCCATTGACTCAGTATACATAGTATCCTAAGAAGTATTTTCATTTCATCCTAACTCTGAAATAAAATTAAAAACCCACAACCCACTATGCAAATGTAGGCCATTCCCTATAGGGCAGTCTGAAAGCATATTGACCCCAGGAGAAGTTTTTGAAATTTCCATTCCTGTTTGTGTAATACATTCCAAAGCTAACGACATGTTTTCTTCAGAAGGACCTCTGGAGTAAGGATAAAAAATACCTTTGACAGATACTAGATACCTCTGAAAGGGTTTAGGTATTTGTATAAAGTGAATGAACACCAGCGAAGGCCAGGAGCTTACTGTGTGTTACCTGTGAACAAAGTTTTCTGTGAGAAAAATGGTATGGATAACAGTTCTGTATCACAGACTGATGATAAAAATAATAAATAGAATCTCAACAGAGAAATTGGGATGTTTCTGATTTAGACCTTAAAAACCAAGGACCATTGACAAACTTTTCAACAACATAATGGAATCAAAACAGGTGGCATTGAGTCCTCTGAAGAAGGAAGACTTCTGTCATCTTTTCTATAGTTCAGAAAAGACAGCTGATGAACAGCAAAGGTAAACATTTTCCTTCTTTGCATACTGGGACACAGGCACGCAGTGGCAAGAGCTGTGTGGCAGCAGTCCCACCACCACCAAACCCCTCTACCAGAAGAGGAAGGGTAGCCCAGGGAGGGTTCTTATACCACCAGCTGATACTCATTCTGCTGTTAGAAACTCCTCCTAAATTTTGGTGTTTAATAGTGTGTATCTTAAGCTTCTTGGGCCTCTGACCAGTGTGGCTTAATACAGGAATTTGATGTGTGACTAATAATGCTATCAAACTTGAATTGTTTCATCATTTATTGTGCCTTACAGAGACATAACTGGAATAATTTATCTGGGATATGCCAGTAAAAATGAGAACCCTACTTGGAATTTATCTCTTGAACTCAGCTTTGTAACTCAGTCATTCATCTCTCTTTGGAATCGTTCAAAATATCTGATGTAACAAATGTGGATCCAAATGTCTCAATACTTTTTTCCCAGTTGTTCATTCCTTTAACAAATGGCTGACAAATAACTAACTTTGAAAAGAAGACAGAACTGTAGAAAAGAGGATGACCATTTCTTCATGAAAAATGATTTTTCGTGTCTGCACTTTACTGAGATACTAGATATGTTCTTTTTCCTGGTCTTGGAAAAGGAAGTTTGGTATGCTCATCTTTGTGATACAGGTGACTGATGTGTGATGCCTGAGTCAGGCCACAACCTCCCAGAATTCAGAAATGTTGAGAACTAGAAGAGTTTCCCTATGAAGCTTGAGTCAGGAAATCATGTTGGCTTTAAGACCTACTAATGGGATAATAGAAACCAGGGAATAGAAGTCCAAGAGAGCAAGCAGTGCTTGCTATTTTCCATTGGATCTAAATGAAACTTTATGTGTTTTGTAAACTGATATTTTAACTGATATGATTGAATGAAGAAGAGGAAAAATGAGCCCTTTATGTTTATTATCTTTTTATTCAGGGCCAGGGGAAATTAATTTATAAATAATGTATCTGCCCTTTACACTGTTATTCATGCTTTTGAAAGCTCCACTGGCTGTTCTGCAATTATGATAATGATGGCTTTGACCCAGTGTTCAGTGCACGAAGTCTGATGCTTAAACTGTGCTGCTGAGTGTGGGTTCGTTGATCTGTTTCCAGTCTTTTAGTATTTACTTCTGTAAGTATGCTAAAAAAGCAAAAGAAGTAAGGCTAATATGGTACGTTTTACAAATAAAATCATGTATTTTTCATAGTGATTTGTACATATCTTTCATCTTGTCCATACTTTGCATTTTGCTTATGAAGAGGGGGAACTTTTTAGTGTATAGTTTTTCTTTGGGAATGGACAGGACAGATGGTTTGGATGAGGACAAGAGTGTCACAGTCCCATAGGGATTCTGCGTCACATGACTAGGAATGTTTGGCATATTACCAGCATGCTAATGGTCATGTTGTTTCCTTTTAGTTCTGATGACTAAATATGTTCCTCATAAAGAAAAGTCAAATCACCTCCCCATGAAAATGTAGGTGAGTTCACAGATGTCCCTGAACTTGTAGTCAAGCACTGGGGAAGGGTAGGAATTCCTGCTTTTGATGCACTGTATAACCTTATGGAAGATATTTAACACTGATGCAACTTGATACCTAATTAGGAAAATGAGCATAATCATACATAATTAGTGTTCTTATTCCATAGAAGAGTGTGAAGCAAATTTGCTACAAGAGCTTGAAATACAAAAACCTTTGTAAGTGCATAATATGATCTAGTTCTTCAGTCTGCTGACCTCAACTTATAATGAAGAAGCTGCAACAAATAAATACATGAACAAGGTTTGTGTTAGCTAATGATTTTTCTGATATAATGGAGCTTAAGATATCTGCATCAGACCCTTCCCAAATTAGAAGAAAAGAATCTGTTTTAAAAACTCAGAAAATGGCAACAAAAGAGAAGAAAATGCAGGAAACTAAAAATTACATTAAAATCCTTTTGTTGTAATGACTTACAATTCCTAGAATCATTGAATCATTTAGGTTGGGAAATACCTTTAAGATCGTCAAGTCCAACCATTAACCTAACACTGCCAAGTCCACCACTAAACCATGTCCCTGAGCACCTCGTCCACATATCTCCTAAATACCTCCAGGGATGGTGACTCAACCACCTCCCTGGGCAGCCCCTTCCAGTGCCTGACAACCCTTCCAGTGAAGAAATTTTTCCTTATGTCCAATCTAAATTTCCCCTGGCACAACTTGAGGCCATTTCCTCTGGTCCTGTCGCTTGTAACTTGGAAGAAGAGACCAACACCCACCTCTGCAACCTCCTTTCAGGTAGTTGTAGAGAGAGATGAGGTCTGCTCTGAGCCTCCTCTTCCCCAAGCTGAACAACCTCAGCTCCCTCAGCCGCTTCTCACAGGACTTGTGCTCCAGACCCTTCCCCAGCTCCACTGCCCTTCTCTGGACACGGTCCAGCACCTCAATGTCTTTCTTGCAGTGAGGGGCCCAGAACTGAACACAGGATTCGAGGTGCATCCTCACCAGTGCCCAGTACAGGGGGACAATCCCTGCCCTAGTCCTGCTGGCCACACTGTTCCTGATGCAGGCCAGGATGTCATGGCCTTTTTGCCCACCTGGGCACACTGCTGGGTCATATTCAGTCGGCTGTTGACCAACACCCCCAGGTCCTTTTCCACCAGGGAGCTTTCCAGCCACTTGTCCCCAAGCCTGTTGCATTGCATGATGTTGTTGTAATTCCCCAGATCCTCCTTCCAGCCCTTCTTGTAGATGGATGTCACATTTGCTAACCTCCAGTCAATTTGTACGTCCTTGGTTAGCCAGGACTGATAGATCATGAAAAGTGGTTTGATGAGCACTTCTGCCAGCTCCTTCAGTACCCCTGGGTGGATCCAATCTGGCCCCATAGACTTGTGGGTGTCTAAGTGATGCAGCAGATCACTAACCATTTCCCCTTGGATTATGGGGGCTTCATTCTTCTCCTCATCCCTGTCTGCCATCACAGGGGGCTGAGTACTTGGAGAACAACTGATCTTACTGTTAAAGACTGAGGCAAGGAAGGCATTAAGTACCTCAGCCTTTTCCTCATCCTTTGTCACTGTATTTCCCCTCGCATCCACTCAAGGATGGAGATTCTCCTTACCCGTCCTTTTGTTGCTAATGTATTTACAGAAACATTTTTTATCGCCTTTCACAGCAGTAGCCAAATTAAGTTCTAGCTGGGTTTGGGCCTTTGTAGTTTTCTCCCTGCATAACCTCCCAACATAGCATCATAGAATAATTGTGAATGATTGTGGTTGTGAGACTTCTCCCAGCTGCTTTTACAGTATTTCATCTTCATCCTGGTTGGGTGGTCTACAACAGACTCACACCGTGGTATCTGCCTGTTTGGCCTTCTGTCTGATTCTCACCCACGAGCACTCAACCCTATCGTTACCATCATTAAGCTCTGGACAATCAAAACACTCCTGACAATTCTACTGTCAGCCTTACATAGTTTTCAACAACAAGGACAGGAGTGCATGTTGACCATAATATTTGTGTCTGAGATCATAAAATAAGCAATGCCTCTTGAAATGTTGCATCATTTAGCAATATGCTACAATACCTGTACAGATATGTGTATTATTATAACCTTCTGCTGATGAAGTCCAACAAAGATTCATTGCTAAAAAGCAGTGTGCCTGGACAGACGAGATCAAACAAGCACAGCAAGCGATGATGATGATGATACAAGTGACCCACTTAGCCAGGGGAAGAAAAAGAATGATAACTATGAGAAACAAAAGACAGATGGCTATACTAAACATAACAGACTTCTTAAAATGTCTGTAGCCCAAGGGTATAGACAGCTACAAGTTGAATATTGGCAGGTCATTTATCCAGCATGTCAGAGTAAAAAAGACTGTTCTTTAGTAAAGAGGAAAAGAAGTACTGGGCAGGAGCTGAGTGTATTATCCTTATAGTGCCCATTGTTTTCCCAGCAGATGAAGATGGGTGAATCTTGTGTAGAAGAATAAAAGAAGCTTTAGGAAAAGGAGCCTTTAGAGAGATTGTTAATTTAAGATTATCCTCAAGTACCCGTATTCTGTTACATTCCCTTTCACTTGTCCTTTCTTATAAACATGATGACTGATCCATGCTAAAATAGCTGGATGCTCTGTTTGTGACCCATAGTCCTGTGGTGAAGTACTCCCAGGATTTATAAGGTTGTAAGTGAGATTTATCTGATCTCAGATAGTGATGGTCTTCTGTGTCCATTGTAGTTGCCATGAGGTGGAAAAGATGTTTAATTCTTTCCTTTAGCAAACTTCTGATTTTCAACTGAGAAAAATCCTGTCTCCTTGGTGAAAGAGGTGAGACTGACGTCACCTGTGAAATGGAGTAACAGGTGGAATTGGAATAACAATGGTGAAAGCTGAGTGACATTTAAAAGAGAAGCTGTGGATGCCCCATCCCTGGCTGTCTTGAAGGCCAGGCTGGATGAGGCTTTGAGCAACCTGGTCTAGGGGAGGGTGTCCCTGCCCATGGCATGGGGTTGGAACTAGATGGTCTTTAAGGTCCCTTCCAACCAAAACCATTCTGTGATTCTATGAAATGATGAGAGTGTATAAATAGACCAGAGGAAAAAGATGGTATTGAGAAAGGAGAAACAAGGAGTGATCACAGAGTGAATGCTGACTGGAAAAAAGGGGGGAAATTATTCCCACACAGCACCCGTGGCCTTGTGAAACCCATGGCCAGGCTTAGGGCAGACTGACAGGACAGACGATGGCAGTGGCAGAGGGCAGCGGCTGGGAGGGTGCGGATAGTCTAACAGGTGTTGCTGGAGTCACCGTAACACAGTGGCATCCTGACAAAGCCTGGGTCTCAGTAACACGTCCTGTGGCACGGTGAGATGCCTACAGAGCCTGAGTCTGCCTGAGTCTGTCTTTGCTACCATCGGTACTTGTTTGATGGTTCTTGATTTTGTGGTGACTTTGTTCCTCATGTCTTGTTTATTCGCCTGTGATGTTTTGTACACCATCTGTTTCTTCCGTCTCTGCTTCTTCTTCCATTTGTAAGATCATAAGTTGTGCTCAGTGTAAGTATGTATGTATACCCTTCATCTAGTAATTTAAATAGCTTAGTTTTTTGATTAGCACAGAGCTTAAGTGCCTGCCCTTACTTTGACCTTCAGACAAATGGCCAAATTTCACTCTTGTTTACCATTATTGTAAATCCTAAATAACTGTATTGGATGTAATGCAATTCCACTTTATGCTGCTATAAATGGCAAGATAATTTAACCAAGATGCAGGCCACACGCCCTTTCCATCTGGCCATAGGAAACTTGGATGTGTGGCAGTTCAGGAAGAGCTCTAACTCTCGGGGCTCACGGCCCCCACGCTGGTCCACGGCTGTGGACACCACCGTGTCGGTGTGTAATCCCACGGGGCTACAGAGGGTGCTGTCAAATCTGGAATCGCAGCAACCTCCTCCGTTTTGGTACTGAGCTTTTTGTTTGAAACTTCATGCTCACTTTCAGCTTTACCATACAATGGCTCAGCGCGATGGGCACAAGCTCCATTATTTCATGTACCATCCCAATCTACTGCCACTCTTGGAGTCTGTCTTCTTGGACCCTCCTGCCTTCATCTAATATAGTTGCATACTTGTTAGCAATACCATTGCCACCAGTCCCTTTAATGTCTTTAGTGGTGGTTTTCTGAACGAGAACTCCAAGATGTCGCTGGCCTCGCTTCCTTGCAGCTTTTATGAGTGAAATGGGAGGCTGTACTTGTCCTCTGAGTAGTTGGAGTATCGTGACGCACACAACTTGACAAGCAGCATCAGCAAGTTATTTCTTTGCTGCTCCATGCCTGGGTCATGCAGGCTCCTGTCATTGTCAGAAGTGATGTGATCTACAGAACGGGGAAAGAACACTGAGTCTCAACAAATTTGTGCTGAGATAAGCATTTAAAGAAAAGGTTTTTTTCTTAAGATGCCAGAAATGCTGACGGTGGGAGGGTGGGGAAGCAGAAAAAAAATCCCTGTATGTCAGAGATCAAGAGCAGTAACAGCACAATTTTGCACTAGAAAATAAACTTGTAGGTTACCTTGTTTTGCCACAGAGCTGGGCACTCCAGAAGTTCGTGGAAGCAAACTGGCGTTTGGGAGCCTGTACATCCTGAATGCCAACAGTGCCTTCTCATTGACCACAGCAGCTGCAGCACCCCAGCATCAGTGCTTTTTTTCTCTTTTACTAATGTTAATAAAAAGTGAGAAGCAGATGGTAGCAGTTATAGCTGACAGGCTCTAGGTTTAGTGACAAGTTTAATAATAATAATATTGCTCTTCATCTAATGCATTCTTTCTCATGTTCATAATACTTTTCAAAACAGTGACATGACTAACCAAAAGATTTTTTTCAATATATTAAATTTCTTAGCAACATAATTCAAAAATCTTTCAAATAAACATTGACTAAATACACTAATTCAGGTAAACAGATATTAAATGTATTTGACATCAGGCAGGAACTATTCGTACACACAGTCAATGAAGGAACTCATTAAACAATATTGTTACTTGCTATTCTGCTTATGATTCAAGTTAATCAACTAGCAGAAACATTTTAAACATAAAAATGTACAAAAATTTTCTTGTTTTCATTTAATTTTTTTGCTTTTTTTTACTTGTATGTGTACATGAGTTAAACTGGAGCTTGTGGTCAGTGATTCTAGCCCTCATGAAGGTAGGAAACTACAACATATAGCTTCTAACACTGTGTTCATATAGGAGGAGCGGACCTGAGCACATACACTTTGTCCGTAGGCTTTGTGCTAGTTGTTAAAGACCTTCACCATGTAATAAATGGGAAGCAGGAGATTGGAGGATAGTGTCACCAGAGATATTGCAAGGTTATTCACTGGCGATTGTAAATGCATACCCAGGTTTTCACAAACATAGCCCCTGGATAATGTGAAAAATCAGAGCAAACAAACTGTCAGTGAAAGTGGTTGCACATGCTGTTTAATACAAGGAGGAGATTACCCTGGAATCCTCTCTTCCTGATTTCCATGAATCTTCTCCATCCTTCCAGATAATCCCCACCATTTTTTTGTCTCTCCCCATTGAATAAACTCCAGTGGCTCCAGACTAAATTCCTTTCCTCTGTTCATTTAAGTGCAAATTTTTGTTGGCCTGAGTATGGTGAACAGATTTTAGCTGTCCAGGACAAAGAAATGAGAGATGACTCAAGGAAGAAATTCAGGTCCTAGAAAGGTAGCAGTTTCAGGGTTTCCCAAACAGAAGAGAAGAAAGCTGAGTTAAAGGAAGACATGCTGCTCTTTTTCCTCTGTTTTTTCTGAAGTGTATTTCTCAGGAATCTTTTGATGGGGGTGGGAAGGAAATCTTGGAACGACACACTCTTCACTGACATGCTTCTGCAGCAATCAGATTACACTGTGAGCTCTATCTTTACAGAGGAAAAAGCCTGGAAATGTTACATTTTCATTTCAAATAAGAAGTTATGACTCTGGGATTTCTTTGATGTTCCAAACAATTATTCCTGGAACTGGCACAGCCTGACTTAGTTACTAAAAGAAAGTTTAATAACTTCTGATAGGTTATTCTTCAAACTTGTATTAAAGGCATTCAGAATGATTTTTGTTAGAAGAATTCACTGAAGTCAGACGGCTCTTGTCCCTGATTTTACTTTCCTCAAGTTTTTTTATGTTAGGTAGAAAAATAAATGGTATTTGTAATGAAAACCAATCTTCAGCCTTTACTATAACACTGAATAGAAATATTTTCCTGAAAAATAGTAAGTGGTGTGGCTTCCTATAAAAATACATAAAGAAGCAGCTTCTTTCCTGCCATGGTTAATACTGTGGTATCAGCCTCAGAGTGAAAATCAAGAAACCCATGGCTTAGCCTGGCTTTAGGTGAGTGGGCTTGTTCAGGTGTCTTAAGTAATCAAAGGAAGAGTGTTACAATACTGCAGGACATAAGTGTGTTACAACTCTATCATACTAATAACAGTTCTTGTTCTATAACATGCCACATATTGTGGAAGTCTTGCTAAAGCAATTAAGAAATCTTTATTGTAAAGATATATATCTGTTACATATAGATATATAACTATATATGGCAAACTATAATAAATAGTTTGTCAGCTGATTAAGACATTTCCATGAATGCAGGCATAACATTTTACTTCATTCTAACAAGCCTGTTTGAGCAACAGAAACTATGATTATGGCACATTTGTGATGTTTTTTTGATCTGTACTGAGTGGGTGCCAAAGCCCAAGAACGAAAGGGATTACTTATGCAGACTCTGATGTGATAAATGCCTTTCTATTTGCTCCGGGTTAAATTGTGCATCTAAAACGTTCCTGTAAATAGCTCTGCCAAGGTCACTTAATGGCCAGTGCCCAGCAGACTTGTACAACACATGAAAGTGTTCAGTAATTTAGACTGTATTTGAATTTTAGTAATTTGGCCTTTGAAAGCCTTCAAGTAGCTGTCCCGTCAGGCTAATAGATTTAAAAGATCTGGATGAATGAGCAAAGTAGTTGTGTTAGATGGCTAGTGTGCTCTATAGCTGACACTTTTCCTATACTGTTATAGAATAAAACACCAATTTTTACTGTACTGAAGGACAGAACAGAAACCCAAAACAACAAATCTGCCACAGATGTTTTACCACTAAATACAAGACAAATTGATCTATTTTAAATAAGCCTCTGACATCATAAAGCACCAGCCAAATAACAAAACCAAGAAGAAAATTAAAAGATGAGCTGATAGATCATGTACTGCATACCTGTCCTCATGTAAGGACATTCCTTGTCCTAAAGTCTGCAATCTACCCAAGGCTCTCTTGTCCAGTTCAGTTATAAACTGTCTTAGGTGATTCCTAGAAGACTTTGCTTTATCTATTTCCCTGTGTTCCTTTTAGAAAATTCCTGCAAATTCAGGTAAACATCCCCACCAAGGGACACATCTCAAAACCATTCCTTTATTTTCATATTTTATGTGTATTCTATTTTGCAGAAAAATATAATTTACATTTTTAGGCAGAGACGGGCATTGCATAGTTCAGTCCACGCACTGCTTAGGTAGTTCTTTACTTTCTGTACATGTTCAATGACATTTTTAATACCTGCAAAACTGGAAGCAATTTTAAACAGAAACTTTTAACGTAAGGGATCAGTCAGTGAGTCCTAACTATGTTTCTTTCTTAGTTTTGAATTGTATAAATGGATATATTACCTGGTGGGGAATGAATTCAAAGAATAAACTCCAATCATAGCACCAACTATACAAAGTGCTAATGAGAATATGCATGGAGACATTCACTCCTTGTGGGGCAGAGCAGTGCCAGGTTAGCGTAGCTGGAAAATACTAAGAGAAACCTAACTGAGAAAACAAAGACTGAAATAAAATTCACAATGAAGAATGTGAGCTATGAGCTATATATATTTATATAAAGAAATAAACACACAACAGATTGAAGTAACTGTTAAAATTACAGTGATCATCACAGGAAGTCATGATTTCTAGATCCTCCCCCATTATGGCAATTCTGATAGAATAATTGTATTTGATATGGAATGGTGACCTTTTAATGCTGACCCTCACATAACTGATGGTTGAACATGGTTAACATGATTGCAAAAACTCCTTTAAATTGCTGAAGTACGTAGATTCTTACCAGCAGAGAGCTAAACCAAAATGCTTTATGTGGCTTTAAAAAAGAGACTAACCATGAAGTCGTTAGAATTCATTCTTAAAAACAACGGATAATAGAAAATCAATTCTTATTTTTCAGTTTTCTTACTTGTACTATAAGGACAAGACAAGCTCTCTAAAAAAGTGCATATCTATAATAACACAGATCATCTGGAAGTCTTTTAATACAGAATAGTGTCTAAATCTATATACACATACATATATTCATATGCATGTGTGTATGTGGACACACATACATATGCATTCATTAAGTTAGATGTTTTCCAGCTTTTAAATAGCAATGCAATCTCAGCCCAGAAGGAAGACATGTAATATTTAATACTTTAGCCAAATGTAATTGCTAGGGAATGTCCTCATGGTAAAATGGCATCAATCAGTACAACAGTGTAATCATGTGTACTTAATCGTAGGTAGAAAATGCTAAAACAGTGAAGAAAATCTCTTCCTTAAGCAATTTATTACCTGATGGCCTAAGTGGACATAAAGCGATGCAAGGTAATAGCATAAAGAATCATTATCATATTGTATTCAGGCTTGAGTGATACTGAAAAAGCTGGATTTCTCTGATAAGAAATGCATATTATTACATTTGTTATGTTTTAATTTAATTACCATATTATTCATCGTATAGCACAATCTTTATTTCATGAAATGAAAAAATCCAGTCTGTTACAGAACGGTTCACACAAATATAAAAATTCTCCTTCTAGCATAATTATGAGTGAAGGAAAAAACTGGGTATGTGGTCCAGATGGAAGCCATTACAATGAAGCTTTCATTTTGGATGACAGTGTGTTTCAGATCCATTTTCCTTTCACCCTACGACCTTGATAAATCCTCAACACAAGTGTATACTGTGTGTAGAATGAAACAGCGCACCTGGGCAAAAAATGTGTGATAACCTGAAAACTTCATTAGTTGTTCCTGTCTCAGCCTCTGTGGAGCTGGACTGTGCTAGTACTCAACACTAGATATGTATGAATAATTTCAAATTAGCAACTGGTGAATTGGTTTGTTATTGCATCTTCTTGGTCTGTGCCAGATGAACGTGAAATATATGAACTGTAATTTTATAGCAGGCTTGGTACTTGCGTTAAAATGAGAAGTACTGATAATGTATGATGATTTACATCTTACTTCTACTTCAAAAACCTGTTTAATCATATCAGTGTCTTAAATGGATGAGCATCTTTCCATAACTTACACATCTGGTGTATTAACTTTAAGTGAGTGCTGCAGTACTTTGCTATCTTAATCCAAGAAATTCATTATCCAACATCTGTTTTAGAAGGCAGCTTGCAATATCACTGGTGACAACCAGTTTCCATAGTTTCCACTGGAGTAATATATTGTATTTTCCACATCGCCACTCACTGCTGACTAGCAAACAAGTCAAATCGTGGAGCTATACAATAACCAAGTAAGAGGAACTACCAAGTTTTGCAGGTAGTTAAGCCATTGTATCATATTTCAGCAATGAAAGACAAAACCATTGTCATTACGGGAGAAAAAAGAATCTAACATTTCTCATAGGTTATCACAGAAATTAGGTTCTAACATTGGATTTATTTTTGTCCTAGTTGTACTAGCCTACAGGCTGAGGTCATTGACTTTGTACTTAGACAGCAAGCTATTTGTTGAATTTTATACAGAAAACATCTCGCATCTTTCTTCTGTCCTACTTTTACACCCCAAAGTTTTCCCGTAAATCAGGATTATAATCCTTAATTGATATAGCTCCATTCCACATTAATAAAAACACAAAATATTTGGCAGTACAGAGGATCAATAAATACATGTATATATTAACTGGCAGAGCAGGAATATTTGCAGTTGCAATACATATCACTTGGGGAATGAAAAAGCAAAATCCGGAGGTTTTTTTCCCTGGAAACAAATTGTATAACCCAATGCTGACTATTTCTAATTGCCTGAATTTTAAATTTAAATGCATTCATTGAGCGTGTGAGATCACTTATGCTTTCTTAGATTTTGTATGCCATGAGACAGAATTGGTCAAGAGTGCTACCACAGTACAAGTAAAAGCAAAAGTAAATATAATGAAAAGTAAAAGGTGAAACTAAGCTCCCACTTAAAGTCTTGCCTTTAGCTGTAGACAGAAATGCTTGTCTGTGCAAATGTTTCTCTGACTGGCATTGGTGTATCCCAAATACTGCTTTCAAAAACTTCTTATGCTCGTAACATGACTTGTCAACATTTCTGCATTTTGAAATGGCCCTTTTAACTGAAAAAAAAAAAGCTTCACAGAGACTCTTCCTCTCATTGATATAGTTCAGGTAACCAGAAGAATATCCTGCAGTAAGTCAAAATGTTTGATAGTTTGTTAAGTTATGACTCTGTAGAAGAACAGTTAGGAGAAGGAAATGTGTACCATGTTGAAAAATTCAAATGCGTTTTCAAATCAATGAACGCTCGTTCCTTGCAAGCTCTGTGTGTGTGAACACAAGCTGAGTACAAATACAGGCACACACAATCGCACATAGAACTAGTAGGTTTACAACTCTGTGCAAATGGTTTTTTGTGTTTCCAAACTTTTGTGGCCGCCACAACCATGTGCTTCAAAGACATGGCTTTAAATGCGTGCTGCCTCTGCTGGTTTTAGTACACTGTCATTAATACAGTTAGTACATTTAGTACAAAGTACAGCGCAGAGATAAACCCTAGCTGGTCTTAGCTGGGCATGTTCTCCTGTGATGATCTGAAACTTGCATGGCAAGAAAATCTCAGACCTGAAGGAAACAGAACTACTATGAAGAATAAGTTACATTTTAAAGGAGGTGGGTGTGATGCTGTGAATAAGAATTAATTTACATTTGCAGGAGAGTGTGATGACAGTTGAACAGATCCTTTTTCAAAAGGACTTCAGCCCACGTTCTGGGAGAGTTTAATTCAGCATAAGAAATGAGTCATTCAGCTGCAGAGTTTTTCGTGGGTTACTGAAAACTTGTTTTTAAGCTGCCAAATAATTTATAACATAGGGTTTCCTTTCACAGAATCACAGAGTGGTTGAGGTTGGAAGGGACCTCCAGAGGTCATCTGGTCCAGCTGCCCTGTTCAAGTAGGGTCATCTAGAGCCAGTAGCCCAGGACTATGTCCAGAAGGCTTTTTAATATCTCCAGAGACTCCACAACCTCTTTGCCTGTTTCTCAGGCATATCAATATCAAGATACCACTGAATGGTGGCACAACACCCTGGTGTATCAGCTGCTCCTCCCAGTTTTGCATTAACTGTAAATTTGCTGAGGGAGTACTCAGTCCCATCATCCAGGTCATATGTGGAGGAGTTGTGTACAGTATTGGACTCAGCACCAACCGTGGACTACACCACTAGTGAGTCGCCTCCTGCTGGACTTTGGGCCACTGATCACAGTCCCTATGCCCAGTCATCCAGACAATTTTCAGTCCATTGTCCTCTAATCTAAACTTCACTTGAACAGGTTGTCTGTGATGATTTTATGGGAGGGAGGTGATTCTTCCCCTCTACTCTGCTCACCTGGAGTACTGCATCCAGCTGTGGAGCCCTCAGCATAAGAAGGATATAGACTGGTTGGAGCAGTCTGGAGTAGGCCACGAAGATGCTCAGAGGGCTGGAGCACCTCTGCTATGGGGACAGGCTGAGAGAGTTGGGCTTGTTCAGCCTGGAGAAGACTCCAGGGAAACCTTAGAGCAGCCTTCCAGTACCTGAAGGGGCCCACAAGGAAGCTGGGGGGGGGGGACTTTTTACAAGGGCCTGTAGTGACAGGACAAGGGGTAATGGGCTTAAACTGAAATCAGGGAGATTCAGATTGGATATCAGGAAGTTCTTCATGGAAAGGGTGGTGAGGCACTGGAACAGGTTGCCCAGAGAAGCTGTGGATGCCCCATCCCTGGAAGTGTTCAAGGCCAGGCTGGATGAGGCTTGGAGCAACCTGGTCTAGTGGAGGGTGTCCCTGCCCATGGCAGGGGGTTGGAACTAGATGATCTTTAAGGTCCCTTTCAACCCAAACCATTCTCTGATTCTATGATTTTATAATGTTGAGGTAGCCAACATCCGCAGTTCTCCCCTTATCCATCAAGCCATTCTTTTCATTGTAGAAGGCAGTGACATTGACCAAACATGATTTCCCCATTCTAAGTCCATACTGACAAATCCCAGTCTTGTCTTTCATGTCTTTGGAAATGCTTTCCAGCAGGATTTTCTTCATCACCTTTCCAGGGACTGAGGTGAGACTGAGCCACCTGTAGTTCTCTGTCTTTCTTCTTGCCCTTTTTGAAAACAGGAGTGATTATCTGCTCTCTTCCAGAATTCAGGAACCTCTGCCAATTGCCATGACCATTCAAGGACATTTGTGTGGCTTCATGATAGCATCAGCCCTTAGCCCTCATGGGTGTGGCCTGTCAGGCCCCATGGACTTATGTATGTCCAGTTTGTTTAAGTGCTCCCTGACCTGGTCCTCCTCCTCTGAGGGAGAGTCTTCTTTGTTCTAGGCTTTTCCTGTGGTCTTAGGGGCCTGGGTTTCCTAAAAGCAGGTGAGACACCTATTCTTGCTATAGGAAGGTGCCTATTCACACTTCTGAATGTGGTTTAGATTATACTGTCAGTATTGCCTGAGCCTCACATATGAGTGAGCAGTTCCCTCCCCATCAGAGATCTGTGGGACATGTCAAGAACTGGGAGCTGCAGAAGTATGGACAGTTAGATGCTGCACAGGTCCTTGGAGCATCAAGAAAGAATAGGATGGGAAAGGCTTCTTTGTCATTATGGTCCATTTCAGTCATGGAAGTGTGTTTACTTAATGGATTAGTTTAAATAATAAATGGAATGTAGGTGGAAAAGGACGGATCCTCACTACAAATTTAACAGCAGACAGTCCCAGATTGAGGGGCCAAGATAGTATCTGATTCCCAGTAATAATATCCAGTGGATATATCAACACTAATTTTGTGACTTTTCATAGTTACATCTTTTTTTCTCTACTTCAATTAATGGCAAATTCTTTTTGTTTGAAGACTTTGTTCATCCATCAAGACAGATCTTCTTTGTTAATTGTCAAGTAAGTACCCATGGAGAGTAATAAATCATGGAAAAATGACTTCTTGAATCAGGTAGTTGGTTCATCTTGATCAGAGCATTAGCTTTTTTCTAGAAGCCTAACAAAATTAGTGCACATGCAAGCTGAACAGTTGTGATTTCCATCTCTGGCCTTTCTGTCAAGCTCATGGTAGAGTTGCAAGTGCTGGCCTTAAACAGCTGTGAAGTGCTTTTCCACAATGATTGTTGTGTTCCCAGCCAAAATCTTATTCCTAATTTTGACCCATGAAAATACAAGTTCATGTGTGACATCTTTCTAAAAATTATTTTCTACTTACAAATACTCATTAGTGCTTGAGAACCTGGTGTCTTGGGTATTTGGTTTTGGGTTTTTGGTGGGTTTTTTTGGTGATCTGTGGAAACACTGTTTTCCAAATGTTCAAACATATGGCCCTAATGAGAGAAATGAAGGGTTAATGGGAGTTAGTTAGGAAGAAACAAATGTTTTTCCAAAAGCAGAAAACAAAATTATAGTTAAATAACAATTGATTCTACTACAGTAAGGTAAAGGAAAGATCATCTTTTCTAAGACCTAGCAAATTTTGGAGACCTTAGCCACCAAAACTTTTGTGGATTTGAATCAGGATAGATTCTTACTCCGCTGCTGATTTTCTCTGATACTGTGACCTCTTGCAAAATAAGAACCAGAACATCCAGTAAGATGGGAATATTAAAATATAGAAGAGAAAGAATGAAAGTGAGTTTTTCTAGTGCACTGCTGGAACAACCTGAAGGATTTTCTGGTTGGAAGCTCTCGAATACTTTCTCCTAACTGTGAATTATGTTTGGGGAAATAGAAGATTCAGAAATTACAAGAAGCAAAGAGACCCAATAGGATACAGAAGAGATATTCTAATAAGTCATGCCTGAATCTTTAACCAGTCCCTGAGCTCCACTCGGATGTTTTGGTTTAATAAAACAAAGGCAAAAAAGGCAACATTTTCAATTACTGTGTACTGTACTGAGTGGATGGTACATTGCATTTTATTATGTAGCACATACAGCCTTTTTCCTTCATTCTGGATATTTAAAGTTGGTGCTGGGAAATGACCCTAGAGAGATGATGGAAGGATTGTTTTGCCAATAGAACAAAACCTGGAGAAATTTGAAGTGCTCTTGGTTCATGCAGTGTGCCTGGCAGTGTTTGAAAAGCTACTGGATAGGTTTCTATGGTGTACATTTAATTTCTTTATATCTATGTTTATGTCTAAATATTTAACAAGAATTAATATATTTACAGATGTTCTCAGAGATGCTTAATCTCTGCGAGTCGGAAGTGAACCCAAATGCAGGCAATTGATGAGTTGAAATTTCCGCTTAAACGAAGTCGACCTCGGGCACTCCCCAGACAGTTGCAGAAGTGTGGCACTTGTAAGGCTCTGATTATATTAAAAAGGCTTGTTTGGAGGTTTCCCAGTATTGAAAAAACTGTGGGATAGGATCAGTAAGAGAGGATAACTTAGTTATTAGTCAGTAAGGTGTATTGTAATATTTCAAAAAGTTTCTTCTAACAGCTCTCTCAACCTTTTCTTGCTTCAAAACCCTCTTCATAAGGGTATGGATGATAGCCCTTACCAGTCCAGAGTGCGTATATACTCAAGAACACAAATGACATTCAAGGGGAGCTGTTTATTCTAGCAGAGTCCGGAGTCTGCAGAAAAAAGGTAGAACCACTTGAAAATAAAGATTAATTATATGTTTGCTTTTGTTTTACTCGTGTTCTTTATACAGAAGGAAGTGTAGGGTTGGGATGGGCTTGCTTTTAGGGTTCTTGAGATTGAAGAGTCCTGGGATGCAGCTTGCCAAATATTTCAAAATGCAAATAAATTCACAGTCACCCAGCTGGCATGCACAGGTGGTTGTCCGGAGAGCGTTTTTGGGAAGTTGGTTGCAAATGCTTCCTTTACCAGAGACAAGGATCTGGATGCTCAGAGGAGAGATTACAGGCAAGAAGAGGTGTCTGATACCTGACTTCTCATTTTCGTCATGTGCAGAGAAATAAAGCTAATGTTTTAGCTGCTGGTGAAAGGACCTACAGGAGCAGGTTTGAGAGCAATTAAAATTCTCGAGTTTGTGTACCCTGAAATCACCAAATTGATTGATGAAAAAATCCAGGGTTTTAACAGCAATATCAGGTATGATAATTCTCAAAATGCCTCAGAGAGTCTCTGGGATGACAGCAGGAAAGCCTGGTGTGCTGGTTTTAGTTGGGATTTGGCTGGGATTAAACCATGACACCTGGACTTTAGAATTTCAGGCTAAGACAGGAATTTCCAACCCAAATTATTTATAGAAGGTTTTAGGAATTGGGGAGAATACTGAGACTTCTACCCAATCCACTTAGCCTGAGCAGTGGTGAGTGTAAATAACAGAAAGGGTTAGTCAGACCTGCCTGGGAGAGAGGTGGAACCGAGACTTTAGTCTCATAAACATCAGGGCAGGAAAGCTTAAATTCAATGGAACGATCTACCTTTGCTGCTAAGTAGGATTAGTTGCAGACACCAGAAGCTCAGAGTACTCAGCACCTTGAGGTGTGAGGAAGTCGTATGTGTTAGCCTTGGCTTGCTGTGCTGAATTTAAATGCATAATGAGGCATTGATATGCGGTACCTATCCAGATTTGGCATTAAAACGAATGACAGACATTGACAATTTAATTAAGTTAACTATATTTCAGTTTTAATTAAATACATTGCAGTTAAACTAATTGATCATTAGAATTATGAAAAAAAGAAGTAAACTAGTCTCAGTTAATTCCAACATCACTGATGAACAGCTGTTATTTCTTTATTGTCCACTCATATTTTCTGTTATAAGGTGAATTACTGCATTGAAAGACAAGGTATTTCATTATCCTTAAGTTGACACATTTAATTAAACTTAGGACATTTTACTTTAATTAAATGGAAAAGCATAAGGAATGTCTAGTACAAATTTCCGTGCTTCTAAAAATCGATAATGCAGAACTGGGTTAATTATGGTTAAATAATAGCTTGGCACTAGTGGGTTCACAATCACTTGTATTCGGTCCTACATGCTTATCCTGTAAGTCTATATAGTTTTCTTGTTGGAAAACACGTAATGTAAGGTGATGGCTGTTTATGCCGTTGATGTTACGACAGCTCACTGTAGGTTTTCTAGTAGCACAGAAGACAGGTGAGGAACCAGTAGTCACTGCATCATTCAGCTAGTAATTTTGTGTTCACAGCTGAGGCTTATTAATACTAGCTATTATTTTTAGATAAAAATGAAGTTCTATTTTTAGTTATATTACTAAAACCTCTGTATCTCCACAACTTGCCACCTGCCCCAGCTTTTTGTCACAGAAAAGCACTGAAATCGGTGGGATCTTTTTCTTCGTCAAGGATGTAGGGCTGATTTCAAACCCCAGTCGTGATTGTAGGGTGAAATCAGGGGTGGGATTTGAGACCATCAGGGGTTGTCCTAACAGCCAGCAAGGCTCTGGGTGCCTGGTTCGGATGTGTTTGTGAGGTTTGGATGTGTGGGATAACTGTCCTGAACACAGGGGAGTCGGTGGCTCTTGCACCTGGGCTGAATCAACGTACCACCTTTGTGCTGGATGGGAAATCTGCTTGAAGAATTCCATTTCTGTGGTGCTTGTCTAACAGCTACTGGGATCCTCTTTCTGGCTGGAATTAGTGAGTCCAGTTTTAAGGTGGCACTGAGCTCAGCAAAGTACTTCAGTGCCTACCAGTCGTGCTCACTCATATGTTAAAACACCTCCTCAATCTGACCTTGTATTTCTAGGATTAAAAAACAAATATCACTCTCTTAAGGCTCATTTCCTAATTATTCAACCATATTTTAACTATCCCAATTCAGACTGCGAATTTAAGAAACGAGATTTATGATCAGGATAATGTTAGCCATATTAGTAATTAATAGTATTCCCTTAGGAGCCGGTCTACAATATATGCTGTATTTTAAATAACTACACTTGTTTTCATACAAATTTAATAAACAATTACAGAATCTTTTTGCTTTAGCTATTTAGGAAAAACTGAAGAATTAGTTCTAATATAAAAATGCAATTATCATTTGGGTTAGAAGAAGTTGTATGAGCATTGCTCTCACCCAGTTCTCACATGTGTGTTATCTGCTATAACGTAACGAGAAAGAAAGCAGTATTTCACCTCTGTGAATAAAAAGGAAAGCAACAATAATTGCGTTTTTTGTGAGTTTCTGACTCATAGCACAGAATTAAATTTAATAGCGGTTTTTCTTTGATAAGGCGCCAGATTAATAGCTTCAAAGACACCTAGACATCTTGATATCAGTGATGGGCGTTCATAATAAGCAGGGAGAACTACCATATATGCACTTACATACCACTATTTAAATATTATTAAAAAATTAAAACAAATGTAAAAATAATGTTTGCAAGCGCAGAACTGTATGCATTGCAGTAGTTAAGAAACTAGGTAGGGTCAATCTTTTAAAAACCTGTAAAATATTCTTTGAATACTTTAAGTGTAATAATGTGAAATTAAAATAAATTGAACGTGCATTTTCCAAGCCCATTGTACCTCCTTCCCCTCTTTTTACCCTTTCAGTGCCATGTGTAATTGCTGATTGCATTGCTTGAAAATGATGGAAAAGTATCAAATGCTATTTGTTTCTTTTATTAGAGGAAATATGCTCAGATATTAGGAAGTTGGAGTTTAATCTTTAATGAGTATTATCATCATGAAACTCTTTTTAGTTTAGATTCTATCATGTTGAGTTTGTATAAAAATAAATCAGTGTATGAGGAAATACACCAGTGGGCTTGTGAGTCAGAAATAAAGAAGTTACTAATGAATCTAGTATTACCTAGGGAATGTGATAGCTAAATTTGTCTGGATTTTTTATCCCATTTGCATCTCTGCAGTATATCTGAGGTTTTCCTCTTGAGAGTACAGTTTGCTCCTGTGTCCAGTGCATATCATCAAGATTACCTGATGCAGGAATATACCCTATTTGGAGCAACACTTAAGTGTGTGCAGAAGCTGGGTTGAAATACAGAAGCTCATACACTAAATGGAATATCTTGCTATAAATGCATTTGTTTAAAAGCTGGTTTTCTACTTCTGGGTGCTGTTTATAAATAGATTTTTTACCTGTAAGTTTTCTGGCACTATTCCACATGACACCTTGCATCTCTCCCTCTGCTACACTGCTGCTCCTTGGGTTCATAGCTGTGCTTGATCTGGATCTTCAGTTGCTTCTGTTCAGATGTTCTCAGTGAGACTGTCCTTCAGCTGTGGAGCTTATTTCACTTTTCCCCTCGCACCTAGATTGTTTGTATTTGTTCTAAAGCCGATCTTCTTGTGCAGCCATCTGGGGAGGGGTGTGTTAGACGTTTTTGCTACCTGGCAATAGGCAGCAGTTCTCTCATATTCTGTTTAAAAAAAAAAAAAAAACCAAAAAAAACAAGCCCCTCTCCAAAAAACAAAGCCGTGGTAATTGTGTTAAAGTACCTGAAACCTTCTTTAATGCATGAATGCATGCCACAGAGCAGAAAAAGAGACAATAAAAATACAGGTGCCATGTTGCCTGGTGATAATTTATAAGAGTTTAAGCAGTAACAAAATAAAATATATTTAGATTAAATAATAACAAACATAGAACTGATAATTTTTTTATCATGTTATGTATTAAATTGTTGAGCTTGAAACTCTGACAATATTTTCACCAATATCTGGATGCACTGATTAGGGCACTTGCTCAGTTTTATACACTTCATTTTCAATCTTTCATACACCACGTACTTTAAAAAGAATGTAGAGACACTAGGATTATCTGTACTTGGTATATGGTCTAAGCTTTTCTGTGCAAATTGTTTTCTATCTACTGTTACTGCTTGTCATTTCCTTAATCATCTTTTCTTTTGTATCAAATCTTACTCTGAAAGGGTAAAACCTAAGATATCTTGTACCTGATGCATATTTGCCCAATGGAATTATTAAATCAGTTTTTTAAACTTACATACTTGCGAAAGTACTTTTAGCTAATTTACTGAGCTTGCCATTTGTTTTTCCAATGGCATGATTTCAACTTTTCTTATTTGATATGTTTCTTCCCTTTCAATATTTTTTCTTTATTTCTGTATTTGCAGTCCTTCTCACTTGAAGTTTGGCGTAAACTCCAGAAAGTTGAGTCTAAATATCTTTAGTTTCTGTGGCAGTTCAGACAATGACCCTGAGATTCAATAGCAGCATCTTTTCACTGTCTTTTCCTCATACTTACTGAATTTGGTGAAGAGTGGGACTTCTCGCATACCTGCCTGTTCTCCTGTGATTGTCCCCTTTATCATTACACTGGCTATCCATAAATCTCTCAGTACTGAAACTAATTTAGATTATAGCAGTTCAAACCAAGCAGATATAAAATATCTTTGATTCCAGCAGTGAAAATTGCTCTTGCATTTTTACGGTGCTATTACAGGCCATCTTCCCAGCACGTGTTGGGTTTTTTTTTTTCCCTAGCATGCAAAAAAATCTTGACTCTGGGAAGGATGTGCTGTGTTGTTTAGAGTTAGTCAGAATTCTGCGTAGAAGGAGAGCACAAGAATACACAAGATACTGTGTTTTCTGCCTCGACCTCTGACTAGGGAGAATGCCAAGGCACTGCTGCCTCTTCAGAGCCAAGCCCTGATGGTGGTCTGAGGTTTCTGGAAGGATTTTCCGTGCCTGCTGCTACAATTGGCAAAGGAAGAAAAGTCTTCATCCTTTTTCTTGCTGTCAGTCCAGCTTTGCCCCAATCTATGCCACCAGTTTCTTCTCTGCCAAGCAGCTGTGCCAGGCAGTGATGCTGCTGGTGCTGGTGCAGTGCCATCAGGAGAGGAGACAACGCTGCTCTGGGCACAATATCAGCAATAAGGGTGGTCATGTTTATTCTGAGCCTACAAAAACCTACTTAGACACAGGCCATAGCTAAACTGGATGGTTGAAATGAGATTTAGGGTTCCTGAAGGGATCCACACACAGTATCTAGACCAGAACCTGTTTTAGTCTGGAGAAATCCTTATTCTAGGAAGATGGAGGACCAAACACACAGGCCATGCTACCATCCTCACAGCCTCTCTGTTGAGACTCGGTGCTGCTGTGATGAACCACCCTTCTGCCAGCTCTTGTTCCCAGTACATTACAGCTGAGTCTCTGTGGACTGAATGTAAGACATTCTCTATCTACCTCCTGGCTTAGATCAAACCACAGTTACTAACAGATTTCAGTATATGTTAGTAGCATTATCATTTCTGCTCTGCATTTGTAATAGACTTAGTGCTTTCCAAGACAACCCTTACTCCAATGACAGCTCATATCATCTTAACCCTATACTGCAAAAAGTCAAAAAAAAATGCTAATGTTGCTTAAAAACCTTCATTCCTGTGTCATGTATCAAGTTCAGCCCCAACGTGCTATGTGCGATCAACTCATACTACCTGGACTTTTGTAAGTTCTAAAATGATTCACAAGTCATAAAGGAAAGGGCACTCCACAAACTCGTGGTAAGATATTCTCTTACGCAGACTATTCATCCTTCATTGCTCTTTCCAGTCTCCTCAGGTTGAGCAGCACCTTTTGTTTACAGTGCCATGTGGGACCAAGATAGCGAAGCTGTGGCTGAGCTGGGTAAGACAGGCACACTAAACAAGTGTACACAGGTCTGAATTTTGCTGTCTGCCATTGCCAAGAAGGGGAGGCTTGATCAGGGGCTGCAAACCTACAGCAGTGGGTTAGCAGAAGGCAATACGGGTCCCTCCTGGCATAGCTGGGGGGGAGAAAGATGCACAGGTACTATGTATAGCTTGTTACTTTCACTGACTTTAATGTAGGCTACAGTAGACAGTTACTCCAGCTTTAAGAGCAATTAGTGGTCTCATTAGTAGTGGAGCTCAAACAAACAGCTGGGGAAGAGCAGTGGCAGTCCTACTCCTCCCTGCCTCCTTTGTTGAAGCAACTGGGTTTTCCCAGAGGAAAACCAGCCATATCACATCCCTCCCTTCCTAGGAGCCAGTGCAAACATCCAGTGTGAATCCATAACGATTTCCTTAGGAGTAGGTGGCTGCACCACCCTTCCGTAAGCCTGCTATATGCCCTCTGTTCATACTACCAATTCCCTTGTATATCCCCTTCAAGTGACAGCTGTAAATAAACACAAATCTCCGGCAGCCAGGATTCACTCAGAATGAAATTCAGGGATAGGGAGCTGTCAGCTAACTGACTTCTGTGGCTTAGTAGCTGTCATTTGAATGAATTACGGACCACGATATCCATTTGTTTGGGGACCTGTGAGCAAGGGGAGTGGAAGAAATTTGGGTAAATGGCTGAAATTTAATACAGGTTTCTGCAGGTTTTTCAGACACTGGGCACCTCTCTTCAGTGTGGTTATTTAGTGTGGCTAACAGCATTTCCATGTAAACTGTAATAATCTGTTGAAAGCTGTCTTTAAGTATGAAAAAAATATTGATCATACAATTAGATGAGGCTTATTTTGCTTTGTTCTAGCAGAGACTATAATATCTGGGTCGAAGATTCATAGCAGTTGCCTATGCACAATTTACACTCTGGGATTGGCAGCTTCTCTTCAGACGTCGAGGAGCAAGACGTCCCCCCCTCCTTTCCACACTGCTTGTAGAGTGTGGTGCCCCATGCTGATGATGCCAGGCAGATTTAATTGTGCATGCTCAAAGAGAAAAATGACATCCACGCTTGGGTTAGTGCTCTCTGTGGCAAGCTGACAAATCCCCCAGCTGTCAACTAACCTCAAAGGCAAGTGTACGTGGCTCCAGCTTATGTCTGCTTGCATTCTGCCCATAGGCATTTATAAGCTGAAACTCATATTGGCTGCAACACGTTCAGACTGCTACTGAGAGAAATGTAAGGTCTGTTTTATGTGTTTCAGTCTCTAAGGGTGACCCACAGAATGATGGTTTATTTTTCAGACAGACTATAAGCAGGTAAAGACAGCGATTTTTTGCATATATGGCAAGTGGAAGGTCATAATGTTTATGGCTATGGATCTGGCTAAGTTGCTGATTGCTTAGAGAAAATCATTTCCTCCTTGGGCTCAGATGGATTGTATTTATATTTTTATGTATTTATTGGGGTTACTGGCTGCCAGCAGAGCGCGTGCACACAAAATGGGCTGACGTAAGTGCCAATATATATGGACAAATGCAAAGAGGCATCTGTTGCTAATGCAGTATTGGAGTCACGGAGGAGGACTTCTGGCAGAAGCACTGTCACTTGTGGTGCACCGCAGGCTGTCCATCTAAACCTATCATTACCTGGCACCTATGCTCTAGTGAAATAATCAGACCAATCTGCAAATGGGCAAAAAGCCATCTTAACAGATGGCTTTGTAGGTAACCAGGAAACCATTCATATACATTAAACATGGGTTCAGAGAGGATGGGTCTAATCTAGGAACATCAAAACAGCTGTTGGTTTTGAGCTCCCCCATATACTATTGAGAACATATGCCATACCCATCAGACACCCACACAGGGTGGGCTAGAGCCAGCTCCCACGGTTCTGGTGAACTTTGCAGGAATCGCTTGGATGTGCATGGTCTGAGCTACAGATTAATCTCGTGTTTTGCAGTGAACTTAGAATTTGTATTGAAGAGACAAAGAGTGAAGTTCGAGGATGTATTTACATCCCCCTAATTTGCATGCTCAGCTGAGGCACTGTCTCACCCAAATTAGGTGATGGAGAGGGCTGTGCAACCTATCTGGCACAATTCTTTACGTTTCCTAAGCAGAGAGTGATAGAGAGAGGCTTTGGATATGTGCAGGGAAAAGTCTGATGTGTTTATTTTGAATGCATTGGAGTAGTAGAACAGGACTTTAGAATATAAAGAAATACCAAATATATCTATCAACTCAGGATTTAGTTCACCAAACTCTTCTGGTAGTGTGCAGCCAGTAAATTCTTTTTTGTAACAGTCTGATATTAAAGCACTGAGCTAGAAACTGGGAATTCCTGGGTTCTTGGCCTCTTCAGCATACTAAACTGCAGAACCTGGCCCCATGAGTCCAGGGGAGCGGTTCACACCATGAAGCTGAATCATCATAGCACAGCTCACTGTTGTGAGGCCACAGTGAACACAAAGAAGCAGCGATGCCAGGGAGTCCCTGGCATATACACAAGGGAGCATGAGGACGATGTGTCTTTTAGTGTCCAAAATTAGTATGCATCTAAAAACAAACAAACAAAAAGGAGCCATATTCACATCACCTAGCTCCACCTAAAATTCACTGGGACTTCTGTGCCCTCTTGGCTGGCTGTGGGCTTTCTGAAGCATGTACTCAATGGAAATTTTAGGCTAATTGGAATTTAATCTGCCTGAAAATAGCCCCAAGGCAGCAACATCAGGATTTAAGGGGAGATCCTCTAGCTCCAGTGAATCTGTGCAAATACACAGAGCCCTGGAGCTCTTTTGCAGAAATGCCACAGGATTCCAAATCCGTCTCATTTCCCTCCTGCAACCTGACCGTGGGAAGAGAGGATTGCGTACGTATGTCTGTGAATGTAGTGCTCTCTGTTGGCAACACAGAACTTCAGAGAATATTACGTGCTTGAGAGAGAGTAAGTGTTCCCTAGTTCAGGCAGTGCAGGCTGAGATATCCAGGACCATAGGACCTCTGTGTAGGCCAGCTGTAAATTTGAGTTATTGATGCCTTGTGACCTTTCAGAAGCACTTGAAGAGTTACAGAGAAAACAACCACAAACATTTATTTTTGTGACTACTTTTTCACTCAGTTAAAATCAAGGAATTTGATTACTTAAATATAAGGTGTTAGCAGGCAGTTGTTTGTCTGTGGAATTAAGATACTGTAAATCTGTCCTTGTAGTAGCAACATTACGTGTTTGCTCTTTGCATGTTACATGTCTAGCTTAACTGTGTAAGAAATATGTGTATGCTGTAAAATGGCATCTGTTAAAGGGGCCAAGTAAGCCCTGTTCTTACTTCAAAATTGTCAGTGTGAAGAATTGTGATTATCCTTTTTGGTCTGACTTGCATAATTCTGCATTCTTAAGGTAGTTTGCGTTTAACGTAAATTTTCTCCCCTTAACTATGGAGTATGAATGAAATGCAGCTGTCACAGATATGAGTAATGATATTTATTAATAGTGCAGATCATTTATACACATGGAAAGAACTTAAACGTGCAAAGAACATCAGGATAGGAGATCTCCATCCATAAGGGATTGATTTATCCTTGACTGCTATGAGGTTTTGTTATGCTAATGATATATATGTATTCCCCAAATCCATTGCGTCTGCCTATGCCTTACCCTTTGATTTCTTTATTAACTCTCCTCCCTTGCCACTACATGTTCTTGTTAATTCAGATCAGGTTTTGCAGCTTCTGTCATATTTTGCTATTCTTTTGCCAAAATGGTTTCTTCATTTCTCTAGCTTATGTGCCTTCCTCTCTTTGCTGCACCTCTCTGCCACTGCTGCCAGAAGGGCCCCAGGCTGAGCCACCACCAGTCAGGCTCTGATACTAACTGCTTTCCTTTCTTCCTAGAGCAGTCAAGGCAACCAACCTAATTAATCATTTCCAGCCCTCATTAATAAACATAATTTTGGTAATTTTGGGTAAATGTGTTTATGTACTCTAGAATACTGAATATTTTATCTAAATATGTAGATTTTTTTTTTTTAGACACTTCCATAAATATTACAATTTATGGTGGTACTGGGTGCTACTGACTTTGCTAAGGTTATAAATCCTTGGTATTTCTAAAGTCAAGATGCATGTTTAGGTGAATAGTCATGGGCGTGGGTGGTTAACTCACCTGCAGCAACTGTTAGCCAACACTGACCACCATGATACAAGTAGACAGCACCCTTAGTATCATCAGTAAATGAAAAAGCTGTTTATGGGTAAAAATGTCTTTAAGGATATAGACAAGCAAAACATACAGGTTAATGTAGATTATCAACTGTAAGAATGCCTAGAAGACTATTAGTGAGCTAGAAGGAAAGCTGAGAAGCACAGCACATTTCTCATGAGCTTATTTTAGAACAACGAGTAGGGTTTTTTTTTCATAAAACACAACATACTACTGCTTCTTCATTATACTTCTTCAGTACAGGTATGTCTTGCAACTTCTTGTGCTCTGTCTTGGTCCTAGGTATATACGAAACATCTGCAGCATAATTTTGCTCATGTGCTAGGCTGTGAACTGAGCTACAATTAAATATTCAGCAGGATACTCTGTCTCTAGCTAGACTCATGTAGCAGTTATGAAAGATTAATTCAGTGTTACGTTTCTGATTAATGAAAGAGACAAAGTGAGCATTTCTGTTAAAAATTTCATATTAGAAATTATTATCTTTATTATGCTTTTTAAGGGGCACATAAATGATCTGTAAGAAGTTACAATTTTTTATTGAAATCTTTCCCTTTCAGGGTGCCTGTCCCAGCATCTTACTTGCAATCCTCCTTGTACTTCGTTGTCTTTACTTTACCATTTCAAAATACATTGTACATATTTCTTAACTGGACATGCAGTAAATAAACTGTAGAAAAACCAAGGGCGTTGCATAACAGAATGGTGCAGGTTTGCAAATCTTGCTGTATATTGTATTAATTTGGATTTTCTGTTTCATCAATGCTAAGATTGTAAATGACACGTGTATCTGAGGAAAGAATAGGAGCTTTGAGGCAATTTCTGGTATAATTCATTTATATGGCATTGTTCCAAGGAGGGAGATTAAAGCAGCAACACCGAAAGTTCCAGTTTCTGTCCCTTGCAGGTCCTTTCTTTTCCCTCCCTCCCCCGTCTTTCTCTTACAAAATTTACTTTCATTATTAATGAAGTTCAGTCCCAGCACTGGTGTGGAATCTGAAGGCTAAGCTCAATCAGCAAGTTTGAAGTCTTAATCCTTGTAAAGCCAGAGTGAATAACAGATGATATTGAGCAAGGCACAGTAGATGATACCTGTTCAGCAATTGCTGTAAATGTGACCTCATTGATTCTATCTGTGGTTTTCCCTCTGTGTTTTACAGAGCACATTGATTTAGGAAGATGTCTTTGGCTTATTACCATTAATGCTAGAATGATAGAAAAATGTGAAAAAAAAAATTTGGGCATTGGTATGAACTGAGCCATTATCTGGTATACTAGCAAATTAGGGATTTGTTTTTAATTAGGATTCTGTTGCAAATGTCACACACTATATTGTATAAGTGGGGTTCTCCTCTGAATTTCATGAATCAATTTTGCTATTGTACTGTAGGGGCCTACAAGACAGCTGGAGGGGACTGTTTACAGGGGACCGTAGTGACAGGACAAGGGGTAATGGCTTTAAATTGAAAGAAGGCAGATTTAGATTGGATGGAAGGAAGAAGTTCTTCACAGAGAGGGTGGTGAGGTACTGGAACAGGTTGTCCAGAGAAGCTGTGGGTGCCCCATCCCTGGATGTCTTCAAGGCTGAATGGGGCTTTGAGCAACCTGGTCTAGTGGAGGGTGTCCCTGCCAGACCCTTGCATGACAGTCAATGGCAGTTGCCTGTGGAAGGATGAAAAGACTGAAAGGCTGAAAGTCAGTAACCCTTTCTGTTCCAAAACACTAATTATCTGTCACACAGTTCCACTGCCAGTGAGCTGGCTGCTGTGGTGGGCTCTTCTTACCATGATCAGCAGGCAGAGCTGAGTACAAAAGGAAGGAAGCTAAAGTAAAAGGAACTTCTGACTGAGGCAAAGATTGCAAAATAAGTAAATTGCCCAATATTATGTGTTTTGTATCAACAAGAAAAGAAAATTCATCTAATGTTCTGTTTACTGAGCCAGCAGAAGCTATCAGTGCTGGAGTCAATACCCTGCAGTCTTAGATTGGGCCTATTTTATATGATTTAACAATCTTATATAGTAAACATAGCTTTGTTACTTACGAGTCCTAAAGAGAGAGCTCCTTTCAGAAGTTGTTCAGTGGATATACAGAATAACTGAAGGCTACATTCAGTGATGCTAATTGCTGTTGGATGAAATCATCCAATCAAATGACTAGTGTAAATTTTTCATACTAAGGTGCAGTGTAAGGTGAAATTTGTTTTTTAAGTGCATAAAGGTAGCCAGGGATGTCTGCCAAAAAATATAAAATGCATTTTTCTATATAAGTTCAATTTGTTTGAGGCTGGTAACTTGTGTATGTGAAAGTCCGTTTGCATCTGTTATACAGATATGTTTTGATGTGTTTATGCCTTCTGTGCCTTGTGTGTTTTATTCTGTGTGTACTTGTTCTGTAAGGCCACCTTAACTACCCATATAAATTTCTCTGTCCACATATTACAGGTAGTTATTACAGTCCACTCCCACTGCATGGTTTTTCAGCGCGCAGGCGATAATGCAATGCCATCCACGTGATTTCTGGTTTGGGTGGTTTGGCAACTCAGCCAAAATACAATGTTTCTACAAGTTTCACCTTTTGCGTTTCAGGATTATAATGATGAAATTCGCCAGGAGCAGCTGAGAGAACTGTCATATTTGAACGGTTCTGAGGACTCAGCACGTGGACGGGGCATTCGAGGAAGAGGGATCCGTGTGCCACCTGCGGCTCCTTCAAGGTGTGGTAACCTCAGCTATTTTGCTAAGAGCTTTAGAAAGTGTAAAGCAGTGGTAAAACAAACAGAGGGGTTTTTTTTAAATTAAGAAAGTCATGTACACATCATGGTCAGTAAACCAAAATGTTTTTCTTCTGATAACTTGTGTGGTCTGTGTTGTGCCAGATTCTCTGATCTACGGTTCACAGGCTACAGTAGGTAGTACACAGTTATCAAACCAAAATCAGAGCAGATTATGAAGTCACTGAAAGGATACTTCTAGCAAAGAATATTGTTATGCTGGCACAGAACCAATATGGTCAACAGCAGAAAGTCTTTGTTCAATAACAGTATAGTCAGAGAAGGCTACATAGTCTGGATGGAACTTTGCCAAATAATAAATTTTTGGTATGCATATTGTTTCTATGATATATGAATTGCATTATATATTACTTGCTGTGTGGGCTATGAGTTTTCTATGAATTTCATTGGCATCATCGAAAAACATTGGTGTATGAATGTTTCCTGAATTCTTCTAAGTATTTTTTCACATATAGGTAAGAGGTAGCTTTGCTTGTTCATAAGGCCAGTGTATAATTTTAATGCACTCTTTCAGACTAGTTTTTCACTGTGAACCCTTAAGAAATATGTTGCCTTAGGCATCTAAGTTACCTAGCTACTTCTGGGTGTCCATAGCGATCATTTCAGGATGGGTCCTAAGAAATACACTTTCATTTTGGAGGAAATAATAGGATATGGAGGTACCTTATTTTGTGCTGATAGAGGAGTTGTTCTTTGATAATTGAACTGGCTGGTCCTGCCTATTCCACACTCCCCGAATGTGTCTGTCACATTTTCCCTCAGTTCTTCTTGAGCAGAATTTTTTATAAGTAGTATGATGCACATGCATAGGATTTTCGACACTTACCATTCATGACCATCTTCCACTCCAACTACTTTTGGTCTCAGAAACTGGTTTTCCTTACACCTAAAATCTCTGAAGATCTTGACTTAATAATGATGTTCAGGACATCACTGCAACAGACTGGCAGCTTTTAAATCAGGTTCAAAGCATAGTCAGTGGAGTGCTGGCCCCCACTGCCTGCAAAATACCCAAATGATTGAATCAGTTGGATAGGTACAGGTTCTTGGATGCTTTCCCTATTTGCCAAATAAAAGTCCCAGGAAAATATTTTAAAAAACCCCAACGACCTACCACTGAAGTATTTTAAGATAAATATTTATGCTAATCATTTATGCTAATAGCATAATTATATTTATGGTGGTGCAGTGGATATGCTTGAGGAAAGGGATGCCATCCAGAGCAATCTTGGCAGGCTTGAGAAGTGGGCCGATGTGAACCTCATGAGGTTCAACAAGGCCAAGTGCCAGGTCCTGCACATGGCTCGGAGCAACCCCCATTATCAATACAGACTGGGGAATGAAGGATTGAGACCTGCCCTGCCCAGAAGGACTGGTGGATGGAAAGCTGGACATGAGCCAGAAGTGTGCACTGGCAACCCAGAAAGCCAACCGGATCCTGGGCTGTATCAGGAGAAGCGTGGCCAGCAGGTCGAGGGAGGGGATTCTCCCCCTCTACTCTGCTCTCATAAGACCCCACCTGGAGTTCTGTGTCCAGCTGTGGAGCCCTCAGCATAAGAAGGATATCGACCAGTTGGAACCAGTCCAGAGGAGGCCACGAAGATGCTCAGAGGGCTGGAGCACCTCTGCTATGGGGACAGGCTGAGAGAGTTGGTCTTGTTCAGCCTGGAGAAGAGAAGGCTCCAGGGAGACCTTATAGCACCTTCCAGTACCTGAAGGGGGCTACAAGGAAGCTGGCGGGGGGGGGCTCTTTACAGGAGCCTGTAGTGACAGGACAAGGCGTTATGGCTTTAAAGTGAAAGAGGGCAGATTTAGATTGGATATCAGGAAGAAGTTCTCCACGGAGAGAGGTGTCAACCACTGGCACAGGTTGCCCAGAGAAGCTGTGGGTGCCCCATCCCTGGCTGTCTTCAAGGCCAGGCTGGATGAGACTTTGAGCAACCTGGTCTAGTGGAGGGTGTCCCTGCCCATGGCAGGGGAGTTGGAACTAGATGGTCTCTTCGAGCCCAAACTAGTCTGTGTTTCTGTGATTCTAAAATTTGCTACTGAAACTTGTAGTAACATAGTGAACATCACAGGCTAGCGCTATGTGTTTGGTTGTCTCAGCAGGAACGAGCCACACCTCATACTAGTGCAGGAGACCTGAGTTCCATCCACAGCTCTGTATATGGCTGTCACATTTTCAACCAGCAACAGGACTTACCAATTAGTACAGCAAGGTGGATATACAGGATAAATAAGCAGGGGGATGCTAAACTTCTCTGTGATGGTCTGTATGTTCTGTTCTCTCTGCACAGTGGTGGAAAGCAGAATGACGTGTTACCCTTCCCTTGTGCTGAACTAGACTGGAAGAAAAGTTCTTACTCTCCTTTGATACACTTGCTCTACTTTACGTTGCAATTTTATGCCATCCTGCATCATCTTCTGCCAATCAGTTTCTCCCAAATGCCAGTAAAAACGAGAATGAGAGCGATGACATCTCTTGTAAAATAGTTTGAGAGCAAAAGAAAAAGTTCCTCACTTTCTTCTTCCTCTATAACTACTTTGGAATAACTCTGCAACTCTGTGAATTACAATGATCCGGAATTTCATTAGTACGAGCAACAAGAGGATCAGGTGTAAAAGGCAGCGGATGGCTTAAAAATAATGCCTTTCCATAATGCGAGTTCTGCCTGAGGTATTGGCTAAAAGCACTTGACATTGTAGCTGCCAAAACCCCAGAGTTATACGGCAGTTGGAATAGCACAATAAAAATATGAGAGCCTTTAAATTGGAGTAACACTTGCATGTCCTCCCTTGCTGTACACGCCGAAGTGATCGCTTCTTTTTGCTCCCCACAGGGGACGTGGGGGTGCAATTCCTCCACCCCCGCCTGGACGAGGTGCCCAAGCACCCAGAGGAGCGCCCGTCACCCGTGGAGCCCTCCCTGTTCCACCCGTGGCGAGGGGTGTGCCCACCCCTCGAGCAAGGGGCGCCCCGGCTGTCCCGGGCTACAGACCACCCCCGCCACCTGCACACGAGGCCTATGAAGAATATGTAAGTAACCATATACATTCCTAACAGATGTGAGCCAAACTCCGTGGTGAATGTCAAGTGCCTCTGAGTTGGAAGACTCCAGAGCAATAATTCTTCCGTCTCTACTGCTTACCTCCTGCTGGTGAATTACAGCCTGAGTGATGCAAAGTGTCTGCAGATGTGTTTTGGGTGATGTGGGTTCGTGGAATTGTTCACAGCTTAGTTTTGGATACGAGAAGGCCATTCTGGTTAGCTCTCAGGGCATCACGGAAGAGCAATAGAGATATTCTAAGGAGTCTATTATAACTAAAAGTCACTCATTACTGTAGGCAAGTTCTTAGGAATAACAGATCATATTCTTTGTGAGAAAAAAAAATAAGCGTGTTTTTTTGTTCTTCTGAATCCTTTTTATTACTTATAAATATGTATATGTATATTTCTACTCAACATTGTGTTACAGATGATACATAACAAATAGAAATTCAGGTCATTTTCATGAAAGCTGATACAATGATGCATATTTAGCAAGGAGCAGTACTGTGTCACCTTTTCCTGCAAGGTGTTAAAAATAATTGTGCTGTAAACATCAAAGCTTTCAAGTCATCCTTATTAATGTTCCCTCCTGGAACTATCTCCATAACAACAGATACCCAAGTAGAGTATAAAATGCCATCAAATATGATGTCTGACTTTTTCCAGCTGTGGCAAATCCAGGGGTACAAGAAACATCCCATCCACTCCTGTCACTAGGAGAACCATTGAGAAGATACAGTATAATTGAGAAGATTCAGTTTTATTCAATTAAAGATCTCTCTAGAACAGAAGAAAGGAAATTGAAATAGAAATTAATCATTGTTGGGAAAGGTTTACTCAACCATCTGTATTTGTAGAGCAGAGATTAGATCATGGCTCCTTCAAATCAGGGACGCGCATTCTGTTAATGTCAAGAGTCACAACGGAACAACAGCTGCAAAAAAGGAGGGGAAGAAAGCTGCTCTCTGTTATTATTCACCTCAGCAGTTTCCATCTTTTAGTGAGATGAAAGTTCTGCTGGAAAAGGAATTTAAAATATATACCCCTCCTTTATAGAGAGTATATTACCTGTTAGTATCGAAATGTATGAGATCTTCCTTTCTGTGCAGAACTGCGTCTTTTCCTAATCCATGACTAGCAGAATTTAAATTTTAAAACAGAATCCTTGTAATTTAAGATTAAGATTATGAATTAAGTAAATCTTTTATTTCATCTACAGTCCTGGTAAACCTCCTAGTGTGGTGAGCGGTTTTTAGGGAACATTTCTTAGGCTTTTTCTGGATGGTAAATACATGAGAAGCAAAAGGAGAAGCTGCAGCAGTTGGATTATTAAGATGAAGCAAACATTCATCTGATTCCATGTTGTTTTGAAATACAACCATTGCACTCTCAGGAACACAAAATACACAGTTAAAGGAGTCATTTTAATTTATAATAGATTTTTCCAATAAAACAAATGTATTGGTGGTTCTGTTTCGCCTGCTTCGATAGTAGAAGAAACATATTGTCTTCTAGGACAAAGTCAGATGTTTTGGGGATTTTTCAGTCTCCTATGTCATTTCCACATCTGTATTCCACAGCTGGGAATTTATGGGCATCTCCTGAGGTGCTGTCATGCAACATTTTTCAGTGTCAAATTTCTTACCATTTTGCAGATTTGTGAGTGTAATCCAAATCATCTTGGTATCTTATGGACTGAGATGATAATTAAAACTCTGTTGGTGTGCAAGTAGAAGGAAAGGTTTGCTGTCATATCATATCTAAATATGAATTTGTAAATTATATTTTCAGGGAAAATATTTTTGATTTTGCAGGAAGTTGTCAACACAGTTTTTCTTCACAGATAAACCACTACATCTCATATCTGACTGGATACTAAAAGCAGGTGTATCTTTTTGTTGACCAGCAACAAATGTCATGTGTAATTGTTGTTCTTTCACACTGAATCCTAGAGATGAAAAACTAATTTGCAATGAATAATTTATCCAATTTACTTTGTCTCATTTTCTTGTGAGGCAACTCACAAGCATATTACAATTTCTTTATGTGTTTATGTTTTTCATTTTTGACTCCAGTATTTCACTCCAATTTTTGCCTACTATATGCAAGCACCATTGCCTTGATTAGTTATGCCCATGAATGCAATGTCATTGATTGTGAGTATCCATATTTTTGACTTTTCTTTGTTCTAATAGAATATAGTCATTTGAATGCTGAGCCGAAAGTGAACTCAAGAAATAGGAGGGCTGCAGTGGATTTTTTTAAAATGTTTAAGCATCAATTCCCAAAAAAAACTTTAGATATTTGCTCAGCTCTACTAATCAGAGATTGTATTGACTGTTTCACTTTGAAATACCTAACTGTTCAAATCGATTTGGATAAGCGTTTAAAAGTTTGGATCACTCCATTGTAATTATCCAATATCTAAATATTTTGAGGCTTCCTGATGATGGTTGTGGGAGTCCATAAAAGAAAACGTCTAAAGGCTTCTCCAGAGAAGTGAAGTTTTGTCTTGTGATGAATATATTTGCATTCAGCATCTTGAATGTCAAGCCCAACCAAAGGGAAAATAATCTGGAATTACTTTCAGAAAAGAGGGCTAGAGAGGGAAGGGGGAGTGACACTCCTCACGCCTTTATCTTTACTTGCTTTTGGAACAGATATGTAGCTTATATTGGGTGCAGCAGATGATAGTATTTCAGAGCAGCTTCAGAAAGCTACCCACAGGAAGAGGAGAGCATTAGAAAATCTACACAAAAGGAAAGAAATAGTCATGATGTGAACTTTCTTCTCTCTAAAAACAGCTCATTGTGTGTGAATTTGGGTAGAGAGCTTTACTGACAGCTGCTGTGCAGTTTCTGGGATCAGAGAGGTGGTCCTGGGTTTGTAACCTGGTGAAATAGAGGACTGGTCAAAGTGACTGACCTGTACGTGCTCCTCTTCTGCTGAAGGAGAGGTCCACCATAGCACAGTTCAGAGCAGAAGCTTGAACTGGGCATTGTGAATATCCCTCGGAAGCAGCTTATTTCACAAAGCTGAATTTAGCCCTTTGTCATTACTCTCAGATGTAATTGTACACCTTTAATCCACAAGCACTGCCACACTGCAGATATCCCTAGCTGCTGGAAAGGATTCAAAGTTTTATTAAAAACAGCCTTAGGGACTTCAGGTTCAGGTGGGTTTTTTCTTTACTGATAAACACACAGTGTGGTTCCCCATTGAATGCATTACGGATCATACTCATACTCCTTCCACAGATGCTCCACAGAAATTATTTGGAATTACTGCTTAATTATTGTTTCCGTGTATGGTAATACATACCACGATCAGTTGGCAGTAACAGTTCAGCCTGGAACTTTTCAGGAGCACTGATTTACCACTGAGCTGTGTGGTTGCTCCCGGGATGCTGAAGAGCCTGAAAAGATGGACGACAGGGAGGGCGGTAGCGCCAGCAGGCTCCTCAGGTAGAACTATAACAGGATGGCTGTTTGGGATTCATCAAGTGAATTTTGTAAATTAGGTTCATACACAGGAGATGGTAAATGAAAATGAGTTCAGATATTGTTTCAGCCCTGCATCATCACCTTCATTGACAAAGACAATGGCAAGATTGATTTAGTGCCATTTTTTCATTACAGATGTTAAGATTTGTTTGGTTGGATATCTGCTTTTATCATCCACTCCAAATACAGCAAGGAAACTTAGCACTGATATCATCTTTACAGACTGAGGGGAGACTTCTGGAGTCTTTTCTCAACGAGAATAAGCAACTTCAGTTGCTAAGGTCTTACTGGCGATTTACGGAACAGGCCATAGACGTGACTGATTGATTGAGCTTCATGATTTATAGAAGTAAGGAGTGTTTGCGTAGATCTTCCGCTGAAAGGAGTATCTTGTTGAGGCAATAAAGCCAACATTGAGCACGATATATTTTAATCTAGGCATCCAGACTTTTTCACTCTAGATTAAAGCTAAATATTTGAAAGATGCTTAACCCAAATGTAAGCCAAAAATATCTTATATTTAAGATATTTTAATATCTTAAGACTCGGGTTTTGAAGGCTTTTGACTCTGGAGCTGTATTTTTGCCTTCTGCATCGGAAGCTAGTAGGGAGCTGTGCAGTGATGCTTTTCTTCACATTTTTTAAGAGCTATGGTGAGCCTTGCTAAGAGGTCTAACACGAGTCTAGAAGTGACTTAGCGCTTGTTCCCTTACCCCAGATGCTAAGAATTACCGAAACAGAATAAACCTGGGACTAAAATACACATTGCTTTTATATTTTACTTGCACTTGCATTTTTACTCCTGGATAAGAAAGGGGATTTTTTACTCCTGGCTAGGAAGGGGTACTTTTGCACTGAAAGCACCACATCATAATAGGAATATTCCAGACGAGCTTCTTGTATTTACAAAGAAATATGTAATTTGTTGCAAAAAATAGCCCAGTCTCTTGGAGACACTGAGAAACTGGTACAGCTCCTGGGTCTAGGACAGCCAGATTAAAGAGCAATTTTAAATGCAAATATTCTTTCTCGCTTCTCATTTCACTGGTCAGACCAGCCAAAGGCAGCTTCTTGTTATCTTCTGGAATGAGTGAAGAGTAATGCTTTTAGAAACTCACTGGGAAAGAACCACACAATAAGATAGATTGTGCTTTTAATGTCATGCTGTTCTTCCTCTCATTTCAAGCTATTTAAAACGAAAGCAAATGCCACATTCAACTGTTTATTCTAAGCTCAATGGTTATTTACATTTTCCAATAGTGTTCAAACAAACTCAAACTCAAATGCTCATGTTTATTCAGTGCCAGGGTAGACAATGAAAAGACTGACAATAAGAGGCATTTTGTCACACTTTAACATTTTAAAAAGCGTAATCAACATTTACATGTGACTGTAATCTCCAAAATTGTGGTTGCAGAGCTTAATATTTTCAAGTGGAACCCTTAGGGCTTTTAAATCTGTCTATCTGCTAATGTTGAATGTAGATGGAAACTGTGTACAAAGACCCGCACTTGTGCTTCATGGCATGTTTGTGCCTGTGTTAGTGCTTTAATGAGTGTGTTGGAGTGAGCAACTGGTTCTTGATTCTGTTACTATTGAAGACCATTCCCATAATCCCAGTAGGATATTCTGGGTGAGAGTGAGGCCTGGACAACTAAGACGACTTGTTCCGAACCTTAATGTAGTCAAACATATTGGGTGTAATGATAGTCAAAGGTGATTATTTTCCTTTTTTTTTTTCCTAAATTGGTATTTCCAAGTTTTTAGATGTACCACTTATTATTTCTGTGCCTCTTTTGGATGAAGAAAGCCAAAGAAGACTAACAAGCATTTGAATAAAGCTGGAATTCTAGACATGGGAGTCTGCGTGGCTGAACAACATATTGATTAAATATGATTGATTACCTATTTATGCCCAAGAAGCTCTATGGAACTTACATCTGCTTTGACTTGAAAAATCAAATTTTATTTTTACCACAGTAGTGATAAGCAGGATTCTATGTTTATATTATCTGAAAAACCCTATTGAGCTTTAGAAGAATACTGTGAATGATGATATCATGAAGGTAGAGTGGATTTTTCAGTTAGTTATTCAAACTTTGGAGAATTTGGTCCATCGATAGTATGTTTATTGCAAAAAAATCCAGACACATAAATACAAAATCAAAGTAGTATCAACTTTTTCATTTTTTTCTAAGAGCAAAAACCACAGTCAGCACTAAATCTTCAGTGTCTGGGAACCTGCAGTTCTGGAGTTTTTTGCTTATCTGTGCAAACTGTAGTTTGGGTCTTATTCTTATAGATGATACCTGAATAAGGCTTGCCCCTTGAAACCAAAGGAACGGTCCTGAGAGCAGTGCATCAATAAATGTGAATACCGCTTTCAGACTCATCACTGCTATGAATTTCTCACAAATTGACAATGTGCTCTAAAGCAGACTTTGTTATATATTTTCTGGATTTGTTTTGGTTTGATTGTACTAATCATAGTTATTCAGTGGACCTAAAATACATAGAACTCTTAACGTCTACTTTCAAATGCTGCAGAAATATTTTGTGGAGGGTAAGCTCTTCTGTCATCCTATTCATGCTCTCCTTACTTGGCAAAAATAATTCTCTCCTTGACATTAGTTATCAAGTTTTCAGTTCAAAATTATTTTCTATGCTAGACAGAGTGTAAGAGAAAATGCTGATGCAGCTGTACATGTTTTAGTATTATACATGATGCTAATACAACTACAACCTAATAAATATTTATATTTGTTATATAGAGATCTAAGTGAAGGACATCTCTCAACTGATCATCAAGCCTTCATATGGTCCTTAAATATTCATAGTGTATGCAGTTATATTCATAAGATCCTACATAAAAAATACATGCAATGTTCTCCATAGAGACAGAATTTCTCTGCATCATGCATTGCACCACTTACTTGATCATTAAACAGTGTGGTTGTTCAGGAGCCCCTTACCAAAATTACTTGGCTACCATCACTTGGATCTGTCACAACTTGTCATTTGGCTATTTATCTGGTGGAGAACAGTCTTGGTTGGTACAAAATAACTCTATAGCATTAGCTGGCTAAACGTTATCATGTGACTGCATCTCCACCCATGTTATCCTTTCTATGACAGGTTGCAAAGGTGAGTTAAAAACTTTTTTTTTTTGGTACAAACTCATACAAATTTAGGGCATTGCTGTTAAAGACTTGTGACAGGTCTAATTTAATTAGAAAGTTCTTGAGAGTTCGGCCACTGTGTGAATTCAGATCAGATGGAAGTCTGGGATTTTCTCATTCACTTCTCAAAGTTCCTTATCCAGACCACCAAGGTACAAAAAGGTTAAATAATTGTGGACTGCAAGGTTCATCATGACTGGTGAGCTCCCAGGGAGCCAGATATGTATAAATTCAGTGGTAATGAGAAGAGCTCAGTGCAGGCTGCTATTTTTTGCATGCTTGAAAGCGCTGAGACTTCAGCAGTGCCAGTCAGTTACAGATCCCTCGAGCTCTGGTTTCAGGAAAAGCTCTGGGTGATAAGATTCCATGGCACTTAACATCACACCAGCCTTTCCTCCAGCATACCAGTCATGTGTTTTTCAGTCTAGCCTTTTAGGAAACTCAGGTTAGTGACCTTATAATACAGTAAATAAACAGAGTGGTCTTTATGTCAACAGATTTTGTGTATAGCTAACAGAATACTATGTTTTGTGTATTATCTTCATTAATTAGGAATTTTCACTCTACCTAAAACATAAGCTTTGTTAATACAGTAAATTGCACAGTTTGAGAACCATTTTATATTAACTGAAAACTTACAGATTGTTCCAAAATAATATTTTAGTTTTACTGGGGTTTCAAGGGCATGTATTTAAAAAATACTTCCTGCTGCAGTAAGCTTTCATCAGAGTTCATCTGTGTTCTTCTCTGCGGTACATTTGTGACACTGTCATCCTGCAAAAAATAATTCTGCATGAAACTGCAAAGATACATATTTAGCAACTGCACTTAAAATCAAAGACAAGCTTTAGAGAGCGCAGCTCTGTTTCCTCCTCTGGCCGATGGGCTTTTTAGCGAGTCACCTCTATCCATACACTTAATGTTTACTCAGAATAATTGAAAAAAAGGTATTTGGTACAATAAAAGGCCTGAAAAGTAGTCTTACTGCCTGTAATCGTTTTGCGCTCATTATGGTCAGTGCATTCGCAACTCTGAATTTCAGTTACACGCAGGAAGAAAAAGGGTTGTGCTGAATGAATTCTCTGATGTATTTGGGTACAGAAGCACCTGTCTGACGGTATGCCTGTTCTTTCTGGGTATTCAGGGGAGACTCAAATATATGTGTGAGCCTAGATTTTCACAGACACAGGCCTGCATACATATACACCCCATGCATATGTTGGTGGAGACAAAGCTGGCTCAAGCCGTGCCTTAGATGCAGGCCATGTGCAGACACACCGCAGCAATTGCTTCCCCAGAGGCAGCATGTTAATGTCCCATTATTTACTGCTCTTGGAAGGAGAAGGGTTTATGACTCTCCAAGTGCCTTAGTATTCCCAGTAAATCTTTGCTTGGGTATAGAGATACATGCTTACATTCCAATATGGATATACATATATGTTATCTATAGCTACAGCAAAGAAAAATGTGGTCCATTTCTTCCAACCTGTCTGTTTATAAGGACTTTATAAGATGCAGATCTCCTCTGCAGCCAGCAATGTGCATGAGCAACTGTGTAAGGAATCACTCTGAAGGCTCAGATTGATTCAAATTTAAATAGAATGAAATTAAAATAAATTTTAAAGCGTATATTTTCTTTTCTGATAATACAATTTTGGGGGAAAAAACTCTGTAGAAATGTAGACGTAAATGTAGAAAATTAATAGAGAGAAGAAAAATATACTAACAAGTATTGAAAAGAATAGTTTTACTTGTATAATCAGATGAACCAGATGAACTACACATTTTTTCCCCATCTTTAACTTCTTTAGCAACCGTGGCATTAAAGGGACAGAGACATGCATATGAGTGCCTTTTTGTCAGATGAAGAGGTCAGTGTTGTTCTCAGATGTGCTTATTTTTAAAACAATGAGATCGGTTGTATTTTATCGAAAGTGCAGACTTAGTGTAACTCTTTCAACTATAACAAAAATGTTGAGAAAATTGATCTTGTAACAAAACACAGTACCTTGAGTTTGACCTATATAGCTCTTAGTGTAGCAATCCTTAGAAGAGGGAGATGCAGTATATGCAGAGCTCTGGGACAATAAAATAGAATGCTAGAGATGAAAAATGTTCTTTCTCCATACAGACCTGTTTTTTTCCTGATGAAATTATGGCTGCCTGCATTTTAATAGCTTCTACAGTTGTTGTAAGTGCTGTTACTCGTAGACAGCTAATATCATTCTTTGACTACCTGCTGTTGTTTTGTAGCTTTTGGTATGGTGTAAAAATCTGTGGAGTGCAACATTTGAAATGATAAAGCGCAGTGTTTGTTAAGCGAAATTAGATAAGTAAATACTTCTTACATATTAGTGTCATAGGAATACATTAGTATCCCAAGGACGCTCCTGCAAACATACCCCCGTACTACCCTGTGCAGTACAGTAAAACCGCTTTTAGGTATTTCTCGAAATCAATATCTGTGTCCAAGTGGAGTACATAGTGTTACATCAGATCCTTAACAAGGTGCTTTAGCTGTAGCCTTGGTGTTCATGCAGTCCTCCAGCTCTTCGGAGACAATTTGTGAGTTTCTGTAATTAAAATATTAATTATCCATTATATAACATACTGCCAGCCATTCTCTTGATCACCAAATGTCTGTCAGATGCAAATTAAGTCTGAATGAGTACACAGAAACTTTAAGGTTGGAAACCCCATATCCTGTTATCTTTTATCTGCACTTTCCACTCCTTGGTTGTTGTCTCTTACTGTGTACCCTCGTAACTTCAGACAAATTTTTAGAAAGCTGAAGTTAAGAAAGGAAAAAAGTATTTCCCAAAAGTGAGTCTTACTCTGTAGCATTATATACATTCATCCTGTACTGAAGTATTTTAATATTTTGGTTTCTCTTTTAACTGACATGCAGACTTAAAATGTGTGCTTGCTTCTTTTAAAACAAATCCTATTTTAAGAATAGATATTTCCAGTTTTATTACCTGTTTGCATGATACTGCGAAAAGCAGCTTCAAGTTTGGTTTGTTTTGGCTTTTATTGTCAGATTTATCGGGGTTTATTGTCAAAATTGCCCAGGTATGTAAAAGCTTGCAAAGTTGGTTTAATTTTATTTAATTATCAGAAGTAATAAAATTGTTTTTAAACTGAAACATAATTTTGGAAAATGGAATTTCCAAGTGTTTTTGCTAGAACTGCATGAGTTAACCAGATAGTATACAGATTTTACCTGCATCTTAGGGAAAATTCCTAGAACAACAGATTTTGGTAAACTAGCCATAATTTTACTCCAGTCTGTTGCAATCTGGATATAAGTAAATTATTAAAATTGACAGTTCTGATGAAAGAAAATTATTATAAAGAAAAAAAGGTAGTCAGGGTTGTATAAATGAGGCTGTAGGGGAGATACGGAAGAGAGCTGTGTTTTATTCAAAATCAAATTTCACTGAATTTGAATATGGACACTGTATCTGGGAGAAAAAGAAAAAAAAAGCAGAGAATCACAGAAATGCAATTGATGGGTCTGAGTGCATCTATCAAGTAAATTAGAAACCACAATGTTTCGGTAGTTTTTCGCTTTCCTTGAACAGCCCTTTCACTTTCTTGCAAGGCCACCTTTCATGCAAACACTCTAAAAAAATAAATCCTAAAAGTCATTCAGAGGTCTTCTAACTTATTTCTCTTGTGGTACCTGTTACAAGTTGCCATTTTGGAGAACGCAGCAGAGGTGGCTTGTATGTGCTAAACATAACACAGAGCAGCAAGAGAAAAAAAAAATGACATTTTGTTATATTCCTTTCATTCATGGTTCATCTGTTTGTTTTCTAAAGGGTAAAAAAATCATTCTGATGAAAGTGATTTATCTTGTATTTGCATAGTCTTATTTTGTGCAGTAGTGGAGTATAATTACAAGTGAGGTTACTACATCAGCTGTAGCTGCAGTCAGTAACTGTGTGGCTGAATGAATGGTGGTGTACTATTTCTGTTTCCATGCACTGTGCAGTGTGAAGGGGAGTGAGAGCATTTTCCTCCTGTAAAACCTATTGCAGCTCAGTGTTGTGGTATCCACTTGGGTAGGGAACATCGGGAATGACACTTTAAATCCCCAAAGGCAGAGGAAGAGCTGAAAGTCTGCGTCTCACATCTTGGATAAATCAAATTCCGGTTTAAAAAAAAGAGTGAAAGGATTACTTTTACTCTACTCTTTTAGATTTCTAAGGAAAGACTTGACCTCTTGCAGAATTTTTACAGAAGACATGCACACCTCACCACCACAAATGTCTCAGTACTGAAGCAGGACTTGCCTTCCTGCAGCCCAAACAGCAGCACCTAATTCTTGGAGGAGAAGAGAGAATCTCTTCTTCTAGGAGGAAGAAACCTACCCTTTCTAAGAAGACAGCCGAAGGGTACTAAAGGGTACAGCACTGTAGGGTAGCATTCCTGGGTACCTGAGTTGTCCTGTACATCATACAAGAAAGTACCTCCATCTCAGATTTTATTAACTCCAGTATGGTTCTTTTGTTTATCTAGGATCCAGAAATGTCAGATCCTAAATCACACAATATTTGCAAACAAAGCAGGCTTCTAGGTCCTTAACATTACTTCTGGAAACGGGACTTAAATTCTGAATAACTTAGGTTATATTTTTTAAATGTCTTAGACTCTGTAAAAAACTTAGAGGGAAAAAGATTACCTTTGTAAAAAAAAAAAAATCCTATCCTGCTTTGATGAGTCTATCACCTTTCGAGGAAGAAAGCAGACTACAGTGTGGCAAGGAGGCAATACTGTTTTGATAGTCCCTGATTGAATGAGGACATTGCTGAGGTGAAATTCAATTTTGAAGGAAAAGGCTTTTAAAGGATCTGCTTTCTTTCCTCAGGACCTCAGTCAATCTGTAGACAGAGTACACAGTCATTTGTTGTTTGTGCTGGAGGAAGGGAATTGTTGTGAAGAACTAAGTTTCCATTCTGTTTGGAAAATACCCACTCATCCATACTTGATCAGAATGTGTGTATTTGGAGATAAGCAAACAGATCACTGGATACAGTCTGAGAAACTCTTTAAGATTCTGTAGAGCAGAATTAATGAAAGCTGAAAGATGTTAGAATGAACTTCCTGGCTTCAGTAAAATGAGACTTTTTCTTCTCTAGTTGGGAGACTATTTTGTTGAGTATTTTCTTTAAAGCTCTTATCTGTGTTACTACAGGAAATATGTATACAAATTTGTATGTCTTAGCTGTTGAGTAAGTATGATATAAAACTAGACCATTATTTTGGGGAGGAAATAACCTTTAGTTATTATTCATGTATTTTTCATCCTCTTAAAATGATGAATGCTGACATAATAATTTGTTTTGTAAAGAACACTTTTGCTCTGCTGAACGTGCTGGTTAATTTTACACTGTAAGTTTTATTACTGGAGGTTGTGTTCTTGAACTGTCCTGAGATTTGCTGACCTTCTTAGAAAAACAAAATGAAAAATCCAAGGATATACTTTGTTTCTAAGATGAAAGCCTTATGAACCTAATGCTCATTTTTTTTCTTGAAGCCTGCTTGATGCAGCCTAGAATTTTATAACTGCTTTATCATTTCCTTATTAAGCAAAAAAATTTCTGAAAGTCAACATAAAAAATGCTGTAAAAAAGACCAAGTTTTGCTGTAGTCTACTATAGAGGCAGAGAAAATGAACGCTAAATTAACAAAACCAGCAGGATTCTCCGGTTTGTGTATTTGGTCTGTAAGTTCTCTAATCATGATGGTCCTTAAAACTGCCTATGCAAAAAAAAAAAAAAGAGAGACAAACCAACTTTTGTACTGTCAGCTTTTTGTGTTGGCAGGGGGTCATGCAAGTCTATATTCTATCTCCTGAGCAGACTTCAGAAGTACAAGCAATGTAATAAGTCAGAAATCCATGAATGCATCACTGTAAATCCAGAGTGGCTCTTCTGAAAAATGAGATGTGGATCAAAGTGAGCACAGTTGTATTTCTAGGTAGAAAATTAAATATTCCAAGAAAATTACTGCTAGATGGACTGAAGCAAGCTTTGGTCCCCTAAGATACTTCTGCTTGGGCCACCCAGCAAATTGCCAAAAAAGTTACTAGGTCATCTTATTCTTCTCAGCAATAGGCTTAAAATCCCTCCCATCGGGCACCAGCGGGAATGATTTTCAGGCCTTGTGCAATCAGTGCGGAGTTAATGTAAAGCAGGTGCTGGGCCTGCAATGGAAGCCATAAACATGAAGGTGTCATTTCAGCATGTGCCAAGCAGAAAGGGGCTTCCTCCAGGATGGTGGTTCAACCTGCTCTTTCAACATCATTTCTGAATAGACCCAGTTACAGCAGGAGGGTATCTCTGTCAGACAAAGCAGAAAACATAGGACATTGCCTAAATATTAGTACAGTCCAGCCGTAATGGCTTGATTTATTTATTTGAGTTGATATAGCGCTTCCAGGGTTTTAGATTAGCAGTTTAGATTTAAATACGCCTAAAGCAAATCACAAAAGACAAATTGACTCTTTGGATTAGAGTTGCTTGTCCTTTATAGTCCTTGGAGGGGTGCAAGTACCGATAAACACCCAACAAAAAGCCTTGTTCAAATTTGAGTAAGCAGCTGTCAAAGACACAGAAGCTATCCTTTACGAGTCCTGGAGAAGAAAACTCATCATGCGTAATCGTTCAACTAAGAGGCTTATTGAACACAACAGGAATGTAAAGATTATTCCAAAGGGTGCCGGCCACTGCATGAGTTGCCCTTGTGATTTACAGCCGCAATACCGTGCCCTGCATGAATGTCCTGACATAGCAATCTGTCAGTTCTCCAAGCTGGAAAGTCATCCTTTGGAGAGAACTGAGTCAGCCTCACATTGATGGTCATCTCAGGACATGACTATCATTTATTTGCTTAATAATAAAATGGTGGTGTGACTTAAAATGTCATGCTTTAGGTATAGGACCAACAATTCTATTAAACTATAATACAGATGATACATAGTGTAACATACTGTAAGTCCTAATCTAGTCTGAAGTAATGTATCCATTTCCAAGTGGATAGATAAGAACTGACAAGGGGCTATAAGCAGCTTGGAAAGGAAATGCGATGTTTCAAACAGGTTTTTAGTGAGATATTAAAAACATTCACAATCATTTTTACTCTGATATGGAGAAGCGGAGAGTTCCAAACATCTTCAGCTGTGAAGTGCTATGATTTTATTTATTTGTGTTTATTTAAGATTCCCAAGTTGTTTAGATAATGTACGAATACAAGACACAAACACGCGTGGGTCTCTGCCATTGTGTGTAAGAATTTCCTGCAGTGATATGCTGGTCCTTAACGTCATCAGCGTGGGGACTGAGCGCCGTACAGGAATGCTTCAAATGAGGCTGATTCTTTCAGATACAGGTCTGTCTTTCCATTAATGATGAACATCATTAAAAATAGTTTGTTCTGATGGAGAACTTATGTATCAAGAAATTCATTTTCTTTGCAGTAAGAGGGCAGGAAAAGAAGTTTGTGACAGCTTTGTGTTGGAGCTCAATCTGTCATCTCAGACTTGGTCCCTGAGGATTTTCTGTATCAGGAACAGGGCAGCTTCACCTTGCGATTTACAGCTGCTATACCAAACCCTGCATAAAAGCCATGGCATAATAATGTGTTGATTCTAGCAGCTGCAAAGCTTTAATTCCTCACACAAAGTTCAGTTCTTCCTGATAATGGAAGTTTTAAACCAGCCTCCAATCAGTAGAATATCTTTGATATTTTTCAGTCCAGTCAGCATCTGGAATATGAAAATCAACAGCTCTGAGGCTCTCTAGAGAGAGAAAAAGAGATATAATGTATGCAGAGAAATGAGGACTTAGATGTAAACAGGTGGTAGTAGTTAGATTTTGCTGAGAACTGATACCTCTATGCAGATATGCCACGTTATGCTATCACAGGCCTGTGCTCTCACCCTGTTTACATTAATAGTAAATACGTAGCTGGGGGAGCTCAGAAACTATGAAATTCTCAACTAGACCTTACCAATGTATACTGATGTCTATGAACAGGGTGTGCTAGACTTGTAGATTCGCTTGTAATAGTCTTTAACAAAGCCACAAGAAGTTCTTACAGAAATATACATTCTGTTGAACTTACCATTTCAATAAAGATTGGGCTTTAATAAAAGTTTCATACATGAAGTAGTTGGGAATGCAGTGAAAATGTACTCAGGTGTCTATTCACAAATTGTCTTAATATTGTGTAATCATTGAGGTGCTTCCTGTGCACCTGCACTTTCTGCACATGAAAGTTATTAGCATAATGACTCACTATTTTAAAAACGTGTATATTAAGTGCACAGATTTTCTTTTTTGGGCAAGTAACCACAATATGGATAATGAACAATTTGTATCCGTAATTAATTTTTAAAAAGGCAAAACAGAAATTGATAGCTATACACTTCATATTTTCCATAGCAGGCTTAGTGCTACCGTACAACTGTTCCTTCACCATAGATTTCTGATAGCAAAAATACAAGGGTAGTCTTTGTTCTAGTCATCCCCCGTAAATATTGCTGGTTCATGCAACACACTACTATCTGGATGCTGATCCTTTTGATGTGCTTGACCTGGATTTATTCTAGGTACAGCTGACTTCACTAAAAAGCCAATTTGTGTTGTTGGTGAGACAGAACACTCAGTCATGCCCGAACACCATGTTTTGTGTTCTTCAGATTTTTTGTTTCAATACCTCTGTTGTCATCCAGAAGCTTTTTACTCCAAATTATAGAGGATGCCTCTTTCAGCTTATATTGTTTTCAGTATTTTTGACCTAAGCTCTGAGAAGTGGAATATAAGATACAGAAGTCTTTTCTGAATCCCTGACTTGTGTCTGCAGCTACAGTTTGTAGGCAGTATGTCATCACTGTCATAATTAATGTGGTATTAAAAACCATGCATAGTTTTCACGCATTATTTAGGTGGCATCAAGTGTGTAGTAGGCACTTTGTATACATACATTATAGCAAAGCCTGAGTCAAGACATGTACATTATAACAAAGTGTGGACCAGAGGCTGAGGCTGGAATGGTTAAGTGAAATTTCACTGCTGTTGATATGTATCAGGGCCCAGTCCTTAAGGAGTTAATGTTGAAAGGATGGTTGGTTGAAAAGTTGATGAAAAAGAGCCAAGAAATTTCAAACATCTTCAAACAAGTAAATCAAACTTATGCACGTGACTTTTAGAAAGTCTCTTAGGGACTGACTTTAAAGAAAAGGTCTCTTCAAGGAATCTGTTCATCAAAAACTGGGCCCAAAGTTGCTTTATTCCTGTATTTAAAATTGTGGTTTTGCTTTGAATTAAAGACAACTCTTCCTATCTGCTGAACTTTCTAAATTGAACAGAAGCTTTTGTGCTTCTGAAAGTCTTTGATTATAGTCAAAATCATTAATAAGGAAAGCTAGCTGTAGTGATTTAATAATGATCCTGACTTTAACATCAGAATATACCTGCAGAATTGTTTAAATTGAAAGTGGGTAGGTTTAGATTAGGTATCAGGAAGAAGTTCTTCACTGAGAGGGTGGTGAGGCACTGGAACAGGTTGCCCAGAAATGCTGTGGATACCCCATCCCTGGCTGCCTTCAAGGCCAGGCTGGATGAGGCTTTAAGCAACCTGGTCTAGTGGAGGGTGTCCCTGCCCATGGCAGGGGCGTTGGAACTAGATGGCCTTTAAGGTCCCTCCCAACCCGAACCGTTCTGTGATTCTATGATTCTCGCACTGAAATGAAACAATTTATGTAAGTTAGTGTCAACACTGAAGTTATTCTACAAACTGTTTTCCCCCAGTCTGAAAATACACAAAGGCACACTCATTAAGCAGCAGAAACTTAACAGAAAATTCATCTTTAATCTGCACAACAGTTGCATTTTATATTTACTTGAAAGTCGTGTCTGTAGCTAAAATTATATGGTAAAGTAGAAAAACAAATGAGTGGAAGGCAACAATGAAAATAGTGATCAAAATATTGAACAGATTGAGAATTTGGGGTTGGATCTCAGGTAAGAATCAGTATTCAAAATTAGGATGTCAAAGTCTTCAGTATTTGCCCCAGACTAGAGCCTCCTCATATTTCAGTCAATACCACAACAGCCCACTAAGTGAGTCATTAAAAGGAAAACTGTACAAAAAAAGGGGTGGGGTTCATCAGTCATTTTGGTGTGTTTCTGTAACACTGGCAAAGAATAAAGGGCATTTATATGAGAAACATTTTCTCCCAAGACACTTAGTATTCTAGATGGATTTATTATGCAGTATTATCAAATCACATTAGATTGCTGTCCTGGTTTTGCCTTATCTGGCAATTAAGTAGCACACAGTCGCTCGCTCAGCTCCACCACTCAGGAAGAGAGTCAGAGGAAAAGACAAGGAAAGCTCCTAAATTTGAGATAAGAACTATTTAATAATATAAATGAAAATTATAGTGATGCTAATACGAAAAATGCTACTAGTAATAAGCAATTAAAACAATAGAAAATAGAACCTATGATACAATAGCTCACCACCTGCCAACTGACACACAGCCAGGTCCCAGAGCAGCGAGCGGTCCCAGAGCCTGGAGCCCCAGAGCTAGGAGAACACCCGCTGACCCTCGAACCCACTAAGAAAAGAACCTCCTCCACCGCTAAAAATCGAGCAAAGAGCTAACAGTCCAGCTATCAAGCTAGCCCAAAGCCTTAACAACCCCCTTGTACCCCTCCCCACCTCAGCACTGCGCATGTGCCCTGAGCCTGACGTACCACGGAATGAAACGCTCTCTGGGCCAGCCAACAGCACTGTGAAGTAAAGGAGCTCGTTCCTGCCTGAAACCAGCACAATTCCATAAACTTTTCTGCAGGGTAATCAAATGGAAAACAATTACAGATGCAGTGCATCAGATTAGTTTCACAAGAGCAGTATTTATATCTAGCAAGCAATTACGTGTGCCGAGAGCGATACTGTTTCCGACTTGGGCGGCAAGCGCTGTTTTTTCCTGAGAATTATTCTGTTTCCTAAAACTGAAGCAAACAGATACTTCAAGAAGTGTAGAGTTGCAAGACTATCTCAGACTGCTTTTGCATCCATACAAATTATGCATTCACTGATAATTAAAGTGTTTTGAAAGAGAATCAGCAATAAACCTCCAGACTGTACAACTTCCTAGCATCTAAAAGGAAATTGCTAGAATACATCTTGAGTAGGCAGTGGACCAGCTTTTTTTATTCTGGATTTGAATTGGTGCACGTGTACTGAATCAGGTTTAGACAACCCAGAGAACCTGAAGGAAACTGTCAGCAAGAAGGGAAAACAGATATGAGTGAGAAATAAAAGTAAGATAAAGAGAGCAGATGATGAAAGGAAGCTAAGGCAGCAGACTTGAACTTTCAGAGAAAAAAGTAAAGATGGTGTTGAAATAAAGACATGAAGACTAAGGAAAGACAGAAATATTTGGAACAGTGGAAGAACATGCCTCTCTATGGCAAGAAAAGCCCTGCTGAGAGAATGAGAGCGAAGCAACAAACCCTGCTGTGCTTGTATGGAGGAACAAGGGTCACTCATAAAGAGGAGAAAAGAGAACCAAAGTAATGGAGTGGAGGGGAGATTGGAGAGGAGGAGTGTGTGGGAGAAGATACAGTGAGTATAGAAAAACAAGAAATGGTAGACATCATTGAAAGATTCTGAATTCTTTCGATCCCAAATAAAAATCAATGGGTGTGAAGGATTTAGCATGTTGGAGAATCATGCCTGAAGAGGGGTGATTTTATTCTTCTCCCTTTTCACTCTGTGTGGTTTCTGGTAGTGTCTTCCTGCATTACTGCCTTGTCAGGCTAGGCCAGGTCAGACCTTGCCAGCTACTCTCCTTCTATTGTCCGCAACGTCCAGCAGCTTCTCACATTGTTGTCCCCTTAGCTTAACCTCAGGACAGGACTGGCCATCTGCACACATGCTGTCAAAGATATTTCTATCTGAACAAGACTGGTCTGTTGCTCATAACGGATGATAACTAGCACAATTCCCCTGAATGTGTATTTCTGAAATCTGTGAAGTTGAATGGTTCACTCAATCTGATGCATTGCAGAACGTCTCCTGACAGTCAGTGCCTAGCAGGATCAAGTCTTACATGACTAAAAAATGGAAGCCATGATGTATTATGAGGTTGTACATCTTTCTCTCCATCTGTGTCACATCACTAAAGACTAGCAAAATCCCAAATTGCATTTTTCTCAACATTTAAAAATTAAACAGAGAGCACTTCACACTGTATGTGATATAGATTTGTAAAGTTAGACACACAGTAAAATTCTTCCTCTGGAGATGCGTATCTTTTGGACTGAGGACAGTATTTTGTCCAGAATCTATACATTCTTGTTCATTGGGCTTAAGAAACTTCGGATTTTTTTCTAGGAATATTTTTTCAAAAAAATCCCATCTCACATCAAATTTTTAATATACATAATTTTGTGAGTTTATAATTTTGAAAACATGAATGAGATGCTGACTTTGTAACAGTCACCAGGCAACAGTTTAGACTACCTGTTTGCTTATACTTACTTGGGTATGACTATTTTGAATAGTGAGATCTAGTTCCTTCTCAAAATATAAGTTTCATCAAAAGCTGATTTCTATTGGGCTCAAACTGTAGTTCTCTCTATAACCTCTATCTTACGAATTTTTAGGCCTGACTAAAGACAGGCCTGTTAAAAAGAGCATCAATCAAATGCTTAAAAACTGGCTTAATAATATAGGTTGTTCTTCAAATATTTGTCTCTGGTACAAGAAAGTGCAATGAATGAATCTGCTTGCTTGTTGTTGTTTTCAACCCAATGAAGGTTGTTGGTGTGATTTGAAAAGTATCCATTGTTGCTTGTCACATGAAGTGACCGTATGTCCTGGCCTTTGTGTTTAACATCCCAAATGTATGCATTATTTACTAACCATTCATGTGGAATTTACTGGTCTGTTACAGCATTTTGAAAACTTCATGTGCACACTCTGATTTTCATTTATCAAGCATGTCATCCTCCCACTTCCAACACTAACCATCTTGGTGTTAAATGTTTTTTGCCTTGTTCTCCAAACCCATAGCCAAGTTCAATTGATGACTCTCAAGTGTGGGAGGCAACTTACAGAAACTTAGTGAATTTTATGACATTTTTATTTATGTATTTTAAGAAAGTGGCACAACTATTATCTGGACTACTTCAATTTCTGCTAGGGAGCTGTAATTCAGACATAAAAATGCAAAGGAAAGGATATAAAGGATAAAACGAAGCTAGTTTAATAAGAGTCAAGATATGACAAGAAAGGTTGGCAACTTCCGTCTCCTTCCTAAACACTTCTAGTAGCAGTGATCACACAAAATCCTCAGGCGTGCGAGCAACCAAAAAAAAACCCATCTTTGAAATGCTTTGAATAATTAACAATTTTATTCAGTTATTTTGTGTGCAATTTAGCCCTTTGAGCATCATTTAATTCTAGGAGCACTTTACTCCCACTAGCATCTTCCTGTTGTCCAGTTACTTACACCAGCCAGGAGTAGGAGTGGTAAAGTAGCTCTAGAGAAAGATAAGTGGGGACTTACCTGCTATTCTGCTGGGCTCACTTTTAACACTACTTGCATTACTAAATATTTTGATCTGTACTTGCAAATCCTATTTGGATGCGGTTGCATGTATTTAAATTCTGAATTCTCAAAAAGCTTTTGAGCCAGTAGGAGAATATTCTGCCTGTGCTCTGACGCATTTGAAGCTCCGTGGCAGTGTTGGAGCAGCATTGCAATAAACCTCATCTTAGTGTATGCTACTAAGTCGGATACAGGCATCCTCACACTTCTCACTGACTTCACATTTACTTTCAAAATACCATCTAAGCATATGCACAGGAGGAAATAAATAACCTAGCTTTAATGAAATCCTTCACAGCAAAGTTCTTCATACTCCCCTGCGGGATTTAAGGAACGTAGTGACGCATACTTCAAAATATGTATGGGAGCACATGAGAGAATTCAGTCATTGAAATAATGCTGAGCAGTCCATCCCATTGCTGATAGTGGTCTAGTATGTCTCATACGGATGATAGTGATGTGTTATGAGTACAAACTGCTGGAATGTGCTGAGACGAAGATTAGTTTGCCACATATATCGTCAGTGCTGTAGCAATCTGCAAGAGTAGGTCTTGGTGAGTACATTCTTATTATTGGAGAAAAGAGGATTATATTCAGAACTGGCCCTGGATAAAATTCAGGAGGAGGCGGCCTGAGGACTCGGTGGTTCTTGTTATGCGTTTTGTGCAGGTGTAAGGATGAAGGCAAAATTTTTGCAGAAGGGAGGGAATGCATAAGTGGTCAGAGAAGTCCACAGTCCATTTCTTGTGCAAGAAATTAACTACATTTCAAGTGATTATTTAAACTAGATGGTGAAGAAAAGGTGACATTCTTAAGGGCATACACAGAGACTGAATCATGACACCAGTAATATCAGAGTAATTCCTGAGAAAGCCTGGCACTAACAAGGAAACAAGTAAGGTCACAGTGGTGCATTCCAGAGAATGTGAGAGCTGTCTGATGCAGGGGATAGTCAGAAGAGAATCCTGGCCAGAAACAACAGTGACCAAAGCAACACTTTATACTCTTACAACTTTTTTTTTTCTGGAAAATGTGAAATAGTGTCATCTTTAAAAAAGTTGTTTATTTTCACATAGTTATGCCTAGCACGATATCCAGAGATTTTTCTTTTAATGTAACACCACAATGTAAAAGCCTCAGAATAAATATCTGCCTTAGATGAATGTCATTCTGCAAGTTTTCATTAAATTAATTACATGTTGTCACAGAAAATGAAAACTTGAAATTGAAAAAATGCAACTAAGCATGCTGTCACAATTTGTTTTGTCATTGCTATTTTAAGTAAGAATGTGTGAGTTTTCACTGGCTTAAATTGTTTCCTTTACTGCAGTATCTCATTAGCAAGAGCATAGATTTACAGTTTGTTGTTTTCCCTTCTCCATCGGATTTGCATTCTTTCCTTAAGGTCTGTAAGAGAGTTGGAAGATATCCAGACTATAGTTTAAATTGCATTTCCAATCATTTTAATTTAGCCGTTCATATTTCAACTCAAGTCCCTAACCTGTATACCAAATGCCTTTCAGGGAAGAAAGTGCAATGAAAAGTCACCCTTATTCAAAACACATCCACTCTATCTGCATAAACCCAAGCTTTTTATTGAGTACCTACTTCTTCATCAGTGATTCAAAGAAATAAGTGGGTGTGCATGTTATTAGAGGACTGTCCATGATTGAAGGAGCATCCTACAGTGGTTTAGATCTGGCTTGCAGTGGTTTAAATTAAGCTTTGGAGGTCAAACCTCTAGAGGAACATTTCACGCCTTTAAGCCTTTAGATTTGTACTGTGTTTTGTAAAAGTTGCAAGGAGGAGTACAGTGTGTCTGGGGCTGAGACTGTGGTTCTTGGGTTGATTCAGGCAGCGCGTTTCAGTTCTCACCGTCCCCGTTGAATCTCTGCAGGCCATTGAGGATAACGGAGCATGTGCTGCAGAGCACCTATTAAGCATCAGAGAATTAATTTGGGATTACTCGAGGACTTCTCACATACACAACAAGGATCCAGCAGCCCTCAGATGGGCACTATGCGTTGTCACATGATGCATAGCAATATTCAGTTAGAGCAGGAGCAGTATTTAGTATGCTGCAACAACAATAGGCAACTAATTGGTCAAAACAAGGGAAGGTTTACACTGATGCAAGTTGAAGAAGACCATCTAATGTATGTTAAACTTTCAAGTCCATAGATATGGATCATTAGGATCATCTTGTCTGACCTCCTGTGTAATAAGGATCATTTTTCCTTCTGCTTTTTAAAACATAGGCACAAGAACTGAACATAATAAGATAGCAGCAGCGGAGCAGATCGTGGTTGTACAAAGGGGTAATGGCCAATGCCTTAACTGGTCCTCCAATAAAGTAGAAACACAGAAGATACTCCCTCACCCCCCAGCTGTTGTTTGGTTACTAGCTGTTACCCTGTCACTTAACAGTATGGTAAACTCATCGGAGGTCAACCCAGCCCCTGTTTAGCTACTCAGCACCTGGGATCAAAGTCTGGCTCAGAGCACTTGTTAAATGAACTGCAGTTTAATTGACACACGGTGCTGTTGTTAGGATTGAGATTCTTAAATGTTTTAATTTTTTCTGCAGATCTGATCAGGCCTTTTTTCGTAGTATCTGCTAAAATACGTGTAACTATAACAGGTTAGCTAGGGTGAGGTTGATCTTGTATAACTTAACCAGTGTAAAATGTAGCTGTCTGATGGCACAGCTTCATAATGCATGCCTAATATGTGGGGGTTTTATATTACGAATGAAAATTACAACTCTAGTTTTTCAAATTGCACCTGAAGACTGTGATGCCAGATGCTTTTTTCTTACAAATTGTTTGCTCTGTTTCCAGAGCTTCAGCTTGCTCACCTGTGCCTGAGAAAAGCTCATCTTGCATTAAATTTTCAATTAGGTTTAAGACATTTTTAAGTCCTATCTACAGAATGACTTGGAAACTTTATCAGAATTCCTAACAGCTTATTTCATTCGAGGGTCTTTCTAGAGGCAGTACATGGAAGATATTGAAGACAATAGGCTTTAACCAGGGTGCTTTGTCCAGAGGATGATCTCCTTCCTGTACCATCACTTGTCAGCCAAAGGCTCCGTTCTGCCCCATGGCATAGTTACAGAAAACGTGTTGGAATCCTCCAGATTTTAAGAGAGACTAATAGTGAGGCTTAGCATGTATACCCAGATACAAACACCTGCATGCAGCACACATGCATGTATACATGGCCAGCCATAAAGAACAGAGACACACTCAGCACTCACACAGGCACTCACAGGCAGCACCAGCGGCCTCATCCGGCTCCCCTCTCTAGCTGAGTGGGATTCACAGGCTGGGATGAAGGCCCAGTAGTGGGAAATAAGCACATATGTATAAGGTGGCTCCCCCAGCAGCTGGCCTCAGACACAAAGTCTGCCCCTGGATCCCAGTTTCCACAGTTACTGGGACCTAATCATACAAGCCCTTGAGGTCACAGCCCCTCTCCAGCTACTGATGCTCAGAGACCTCTGCACACACCGACACACACACAGTCCCTCCAGTAGCCCCTGATGGATGCTTCCTCCTGTGATGGGAGGAGCTGGGCAGGATGGAATCTGGGCTGTCCCACCTGCCATCATCTCCCTGTGCTCCTCTGCATTTTATCACATTACTAAACAATACTAATTGGGATGATTAAACTGGCAGGCTACGCTTTAATTTGTTTGTTTGCGTTTTACAATATAAGGCAGTTAAGGAAGGATCAACCGAAACAACCAGCAGTCACCCATTTAACATGAATTTCACTAGGATACTGAGTAAGCAGAAGCTGCTACTTCCTATGATAAACTCACTTTGCATCCTTGCATTGTCGCTGGTGGCGAAATAGGGTTTCTCTGCAGTTTAGGAGGAAGCAGCAGACTAAACACCATGTAGGGCTAATTCTAGCAAGGAAGACAATATAACAATTTTAGATGTGAGAGAAGCTAGAAGCACATAGGTTGAGGGACATTTTTGTGCAGCTCGGAGTTAAAGGACAGTTATTTTCCACTCATAGCATTAAGAATGGAACCATAATGGCTTAGCATTGTTTAAAGCTCATAAACTGCAACCGTAAATCAGCAAATTAGCTAATGATTGCCTCTGGGTAGTGATACATGATGAAAAACAAATGAGGAAAGGTACTCATGCGTTGCAGTTTGTAGCTACTGGAAAAATTAAAGTTCTATCTTCATAAAAAAAAAAAAAAAAAAAAAAAACAGTTAAAGGGATGTTATGAAGGGTTGTGCCCTGGTAGCAGAACAATTACTGCTCCAAATGAACGTATTTTTTAATAAATGCTACTATAGTAAGTCCACAATTCAGTGCTAGCAGTTTAAAATGATTCATGCTCTAACTGAGAAGTTGTATCTGCAGCAGGAAGCTGTGAAGCAGAATACTGTATTTCCAGCCCTTTCTAGATAGTACCAACCTTGAGTACTACAAGTACACACAACGAAATAACCAAATCATATCACACAGTGACATCCCTGTACCAATAATCTTCAGTGCAGAGACCGTAATGGTAGGCAAGACCTTTCAAACCGTAAGGTGGTTTCTTGCCATTTTGAATAAAATAGAGTAACGATACAATCATAACAAAGCAATAACATTTTGATCTCACGACCCCACACCCACCAGGCTTGTACCTGCAGAGCACACGGGGGTCTTGAAACTTGCACAATTTTTCTTTAATTCCCACGTTGCTTGTGCTCAACATCTTTTTATTGTCTTTTTGCTTCCGAATTACATTATTTTTAATGTAAGGTGGCTATATTTAATTGTCCATGCTGTGGAAAAACCTAAGTAAAATTTGTTTCTCTTTGCTGTTTCACATCATCCCAGAGAAATTCTGCAGCTGAAACGCCTTGTATGTTTCTTTGTCGCAACATGACGCTCAACATTTTTTACATTGTCATGCCTGCTTGCTTACCGTACGTCCTGCCCAGTAATCGAGGGTCTGATCAAATTCACATCTCTTTATATCAATATGGGGTAAGCGTGAAATAGAGTACATGATCAGCTCGTTTGAAGAAGGTGGACTACATATACACAAAACATTATTCTGGCTGTATGTTCAAGCTTGGTGTTTCTGACATTAATTACTGCCAGTTTCTATTGTGATAGATAACGACCAGTATCTTTAAATGCAGTAGGGAGGGATAGCTAGCTCCATGAAATTCAGAGTCACTTGAGTTTCCATACAGCATAGGAAGATCAGCGTGCTAAAGCAAGAAGCCCCTTTTAAATCACATACCTCTCCAGGACACTCACCCTTGGAGCCAGCAGCGGGGAGTGCAGAGCACTCACACAGGACACTACAGATGAGACACTGAATCCTGATGGCATGCTGTACCACTGTGACATGTAAATACCCTCAAGCAGAAAAGAGTTAAATTTTTGTGTTCTGCACCTTGGATAGTCAGTCTAAGCCCTGACTTTTCAAATAAGGGAAACATCTGTTGGTTGGAATTCTCTAGAATCACCCATTCTGTTGAGTGCGGCATGCAAAGGGTTTGCCTTGTGGGTAGGGTCTGGAGTTTATCATATCAAGAAGGTAACATTAAGACAATTCTGGTTACACCCAGAAACTGATTTTCAGACATCTGAAGAATTTCAGTTATAAACACTGACATACTTCTGGCTTAGGTGTTACGTGACAATGGCAATTTTTACAATTTGAATTTTAGACTTGAGTATCTAAAGAGGCAGTTATGCAGACTTGTGCTTCAAAGCACATGTAATCCTAAATGTCTTCAACCTAAGGCATTTTCAAATGCTGAGTCATGTTTTCGAGAAATCTTAAACTACATGAGGAAGCAGTCGGAATAGGTCTGCTGCTATAAAAGAAAAAATAAATCTGCAGGCTAGAGAGTAGTAATCTCATGTGAGTGGCACTTGCAAGTGGTGATGAAGGATCTTGTACTCTTGTCATGTTGTACAAAGACTATGCAAGATCTTTTTATCAAAAAGTTATGTTTCTTCCACTCCCTGGTATTTTGAGGTCAGTATTACTCATCAAAGCACTTTTTTTTGGCAGCATACAGCCATTCTACTACTTCTTTTGTGACAAATATCAGGATACGTGCATAAACCAAATTGACATCAACACTGATTATAAATGTTTTTGTGCTTTAGTAGTACCCAAGGATTGCATAAATCTCTTGTGATATGCATAGGGTGTAGTTATGTATAATGAAAAACTCTTCATCCCAGAACATTTACAGTATTGAAATCTTCATGCCAAAAAATGAACAGGACTCAAATAAGGGAAGAAGGACTTTTTCTGTGATGAAACTACCATCAAAGCAGCATACAAAGCATGGGTTTTAGTCCAAACATATTTTTCATAGAATCATAGAATCTTTCGGGTTGGAAGAGACCTTTAAGATCAAGTCCAACCATTAAGCTAACACTGCCAATACCACTACCCGTGTCCCTAAGCACCACACCCACATGTCTCCTGAACACCTCCGGGGATGGTGACTCAATCACTTCCCTGGGCAGCCTGTTCCAGTGCCTGAAAACACTTTGAATGAATAAATTTTTCCTAATATCCAATCTAAACCTCCCCTGGTGCAACTTGAGGCCATTTCCTCTTGTCCTATTGCTTGTCATTTTTTCAGAGATCTCATATATGTATTTTCTCATTAAAAGAGAAACGGCTGCCTTTTGACATTTTGCTACAGCAGGCACGCTTTCCAGGCAGTAAATCTGTAACAACTCGTAGATACGTGAGACCAGTTGGTAGTTGCGATCTTACCACTGCTGGTAGTTACATTGACTTTTACCGAACATGATATGATAGAGCATAGAGCAATGATGAGGGATTCTCTGCCAACAAAATAAATAGCTGGAGTCTGAATCCTGTTCTCAGAGTGTTGTAAATGTGGAGTAGTTCCAGTGAAGACATGGGTTTATCACATCAGAATTCATAAAAAATCGAGATGGTGACGGTTGCATAAAATTAATCTTTTCAGAGGTGAAAACAGCCTTATATTGCATATTTGTTTCCCTAATGCACATCTAGATGTAGTTCTTGGATACTATTTTGAAACAAATAACCAGACCCTGTCTTCGGAGTCACTGTCTCTATTGACTAGATATAGATTCTAGATTTCTTACTAGGCATATAGGTAAATTGAATTCTCTTCTGCTTTTATTAATTGTCCAAACTGGCCTACTTCTCAAGAGGGGGAACACTGTTACATGCTATAGCATTATGCAGGATCATCCGCAGTCTTGGAGGACAGTAGCAACTACTAGCAGTTGCTACTTTTTGCAAATTTTAGTAATCTTAAGCAGACTATGTTGTCTTGGCATTTTGTTTGTTGCCACACAGAAGTAAATAGAGTTATATTCTAGTTCTTAGTAGGTATTTTTCTTTGGGGTTTTGTGGGGTTTTTTTTAAATGAAAACAATCTTCTGTTGGAAAAATGATGCTAAGAAAATGTTAAACTATATTTTTTCTCCACCAAGAATACATTTTCTACAGAGACCACTTTTGACCACACATAGAAGGTACTTTATAGTTAAAAGAGAAATTGCTAGTATTTTAACATTTTAATAAAATAAAACCCCAACGCTGTCAACTGAGGTAACGTACAGTGTGATGTAGTAGGGTCCTGGGAAATACACACTGAGATGTTGCCAATAATGAAAGTAAATCACTGGTTTATATTAGTTTGTTTTACAAGATCAAGAGCTGCAATACTTCACTATTTCTAAAAGAAGAACCCATGTAGAAAGGTACTGGTGGAATAATGGCAGCTGCAAATTAAAACAATAATATTGGTATGGGCAAGAAGTCAAAGCGTTGATATTTGTGTATTCAGAACTACTTTTCTCTCCATATGTAACTATGAATTCCAATTAGTAACACAATATTAGTGTCTTGGAAATGAGATTTGCAGTTTTAAAGTTTTAAGCAGGCTGGTAAAAATAAGTTTCTGCTTGCAGACTTACGTATCTTCTTCCCCTTTTACTTGCTGAGACCTAGTACACAGACAGTGGTGAGTAGAGGTTAAGTAATTTCATTACCTTTGGAAAGAAGTATTTCATGTCAGCATTGATTTCAGTCAGCTGCATAGCAGATGACAATAGGATGAGTCCTTATCACTGAATCTGATGCAAAGAACAGAAGATAAATCATGAGTTAGGCTTAGATCAAATTTGCGCACATTGGCACTTAACAAAACTATAATGAGCCTGAAATGTGGGTGCCTAGTCCTGTCATTTGGTCTAGCCTTCCTAAAAATATAAAACCAAAATATAAAGTCATCTAAGAAGGATGGGAATCTCTGAAGGTCAAGAAAGAGCAGTTGCGTGAATGGACCTGACCTCACTGGGATGGAAGAAGACATCAATCTCAGGAGTGATAGGAATCAAAATATGAATATGATCTGTTACAGATTTACTACAAGGGTGAGTTAATTCACATGTTATATCCTAGTTTACGTATATGTATGGGTGGAATTTTAATGAAGAAATAATAAGAAACGTCATATTCTGCAGTAACTTGCTGAACAGACGCAGAACACAAAATAAACTTGACACAAGGAGCATGCCCACGTTACTGCTGGAGTATCACCAGTCACTGAATAAAAAGGCAAGGGAAATTCACACCTAAAAAGAACCACGCAGGCACTTTAGGTGACTAATGTAGATATACCCAAGCTGCACACAAGATCTACTTCGTGTTACTGACCAAAATAGGGACCATGATGGAAAATGTCTATTTCAGCTCCTTTAACATACCCGGCATAGGGCTGTAATCCGGCTCTGGAGACTGGAGCATAGTTTCCAGTTTAATGCTCTATAAAGATTACATCTAAGGGGCATCTTCTGCTGCCTCTGGAGTCCTGGGGAGCCCTCGGGGAACCCTTGGGTGCAGATGGAGTGGAGCAAAGGACGTAGCTGAGAGCGGGCCATACAGTCGTTACAAACCGACAGAAGTCAGAAGGGGACGATGTTGCAGTAAAATTTTATCATCACTGAAGGCAATATGTTCTTTTTTCCTGTGCCTTATTGTTTTAACATTGTTAGTTATTTGTAATTAGGTAGCTATTACAGGATAGGGGAGGAAAAAGTACTGAATAAGGCTCAGTTATAACACAAGTTGCTGACTGAAATTTTACGAATATAAAAATAGAAAATTAATATATTTCCAGGACAATCTCAACAATTACTATGAATTAAAGATTCTACTGAATGGTCAACCTATCCTACTTGAAATCTCTTTCATAAAACTCTTTCATTAAAGTGATCTTTCTCATTGTCATGGCCTTCATAGCTCCTGGTATTTTCATTAATGACATAGATCATGTCTATCTGCAGTATTTGGATGCATATGTCACACCTCTTATTTATGTGTGTGTTTGGCAAAGCGTTGTTAACACTAGACATACTACATAGCGAACAGTGTATTTTGAAAGGAATAACTTACATCTGAAAGTAGTTATGGATTTTAGTTTTCAATGAATTACTCATATATATTTCTGAACAGGAGGTTTAGTTTAACATTTGTTCCTTTTCCTTGTAAATATGATCTTCATAGTGCAAGAGAGACAGCTAAGCATTAGCTTCAGTGTGAGGAGATGAGTAGAAACTGAAGCTATTTTGGGGTTGTGTATTTTTTACAATGAAACAAAAAATGAATAGACTGTAATTTTTAATTACTAGTCTAAGGTGCATACTATTAGCATAAGTCTAAGTTGGAGTCCCAATTATGACAGCAATATAATGTACAATAAATAGAGCTAATTTTATACTATCCAAAGAAACATGCCTCTGCACCATCTTATTTAAATGTGTATATGTAGGAGCTTGATTTTTTGAATTTGGTGTAGGATTAATACTTGGAATATTAGGAAAAACATCAGTAGCAGTTCTCCTTTGTTTTATACTAAAGCCAAGGAAAGCCAGACTGAAATCAAAGTCATGTATCATTTTAATAGAGGTAGGAAAAGGAGGACCTATAGATTTTGTTAACAGAAAAACGTGAAAATTATTTCATGCATTAAACAACAATACTAGTACAAAATAGATAAATAAAATCACAGGATTCATTTTTCCTGATTGATTTGGTTTTAAGGGGTTACTCTATGCTAAAAAGCCATGGGCCAGATGCTGATGTTCTCATAATAGTACTTGATGCATGACACCACTAAAATCTACTTTGCTAATGAAGTAAAGCATTAGTAAGGTATTACATTTAGCAAGATAAGAAATTTTCAGCAATAAATGACACGATCAAAATTATTGAGAGAAAAGTTATGAAAAGGGCCATAAATTAATTACGAGAGTTTACTGTTGGCATCACTTTTTTCTCTGCAATGCCTAGATTTCCCTGAAGGTTTTCCATTCAGTTAAAACCTCAACCTATCTATTCTGGGAGGGACAAAATGCCACCACTGGGTACTTTGTGATATATTTATAATCTGAAGAATCATCTTGAAAACACATCAAAACCTAATGTTGAGATGCAAAGAGCGTTGTGTAGAGGAAATATTAGGAAGGGCTTGGACAAGTGGCCAGAGAGATGGTAGGCGATGCCTGCATTCAATCCTTTGTGCACCAGTCTGAAGGGGAGGAAACGCCATGGAAAGGAGCAGGATTGCATCGGTGTGACTGACGCTGGGGTAACTGCCTTACTGAGGCTGATCGAGCTGTTATACCTGCAATCAGAGGCAATTTCCCTGTCTACAAGAAAAATAAGGACGTGATGAAATGCACGGTGTATGAATATGCAACTATGGACAAATTAGGACTTCCAAAATGACACCAACACACCTCGGCAAATGTGCACGTAGGCGAGTGTATATGTGTACGGCCCCCGGGCTCCACAGACTATTCCATGAGGAAGGGCAAACTCTGGGATGTCTGCAGCTGCAGTGAGGTTTGTGCTATATCAAGGGGATTTCTGGAATAAAGGGCAATTTCAGACCAGAATGGGTGGTGTTGAACTTGCCCTTGTAGCAGCTTTTTGTGTCATTAATAGCTGCCTTGTCCAAGAATCCTGAATGATTAATGTTAGGAGAGTGTCTGTGAGGTTTGGTTTAATTTGTATTTAGATGGTATCTTATGCCTAGTGACCATGTGCTGGTCAAATAAGCAGCCCTCTGATTGCTGTGCAACATTATTGGTGACAGTGATTTGTAAACAGAGGGGTGTAACGTAAAGAGTGGAACATAGAGGATGTGAAAAAGAATGTACCAGAATATATGAATGACACAACATTATCAAAAGTAGAGGCTGAAGCAATTGCCTGTCCTGGAATTTAATCAGAAACCAAAGCTTTGAAAAGATTCCAGGACAAAAAATGGAGGTAATACAAAAATGTCACTCAGGCCAGCAGGCAATGCTAACAAATTGCCATGTCTTTGTCAAATGCTCATCACTCATTCTACTGTCAGGTAATGACCATACAAATTGCATTTGTATAGAACAGGCAAGATGTTTAATCCAAGCAATCATCCTTGCTATTTTATTACATGAATGTCTAGTGAACTCAGAAAATGTTGAAAGGACTGTAGTATTTAACAGAAAAGAAAAAAATAAATTAAAAAAAAATATAAAAAAAAAACCAACACCAGAAATAAATGCACTGTAAAATAGGATTAATGACATAAATTTGTGGATTAGCATAAATCCTATTTACCCTTACTTAATAAGGCATTATAAAGCAAGAAAGGTTTATGTAATAGGATTTAATCTTTGTCAATTTACTTTTTTAAGCAAATATCCAGTTGACCCTAACGTATATAATACAAAAGGCAAATTGTGAAATATTCCATAGATCCACAAAATCTCTTGTGATTAAGGGCACTGAATATACTTGACACAGTTGTATGCAGGCTCCAGGTTATCCATATTACAGCCTTGTACCACAGTTGACATGCAGGAAAACCTGTCACTAAAATCAAAGGAAATTCCCGCACCCCCCCTATTTTTTTAAAAATTCCTTTATTTTGAAAGACTTGGAAATTTATACTGTTCTGTTGATTATACACCCATTAACATGATAAAATTTAGTTGTTTAATAAATATGCTGTGTTTGTGTGTATTTAATCATTTTATATGTTTATATGTGTCTGGAAATCAATAGTTTTCCAACCAGTAGTTTCCTGTTCTGACGATAATTCATGAAATTACTTTCAACAGTGAATGATGATAACACACCTGATTTTATGTGGATGGTAGACTTAATTAGCAGCTTTCTTACACATGTCTTTGTGAGTTTATATTACAGAATCATAAAAATGGTCTTGTTTGCATTTGAGTAATACTTTTGTCTCAAGATAAAGGTTAATCATGAGGTTTAGGATATGTAGAGATGAAAATGTTTGATTTATTACTGGACAGAGCTTCTTCTCCAGGCTGTAAATCTGTTTATTTTTATCCAATGTCTTTGAGCAGTGTAGATAAACAATGGTGTTTGAAAGTTAGCTAGCTCATAAAATTACCACAATTTCAAAGCTGACAGCAAAATATTAATACCCAGAAATAAGTCATCTCAATTTAGCTACTTGCAATGAAGTTAACGTCTTTCAGATATTTTTTACACGTCTCTACCATCATTACTGTCATTTTCATTGGTCATAATTAATTTCTAAGGCCTTAGGAACATTTGAAAAGCTTGCGTTTGCATGTGAAATATTAAGCATCTTTTCCCTGGACAGTCCTGTAGAAAATGCTATTACTGCTTATGGCTGTGCCTATACTCCCTTGAACTCTGCATGGCCATGATAATGATTTTTCATCTTTACATTTCACAGAATGGTTTGGGTTGGAAGGGACCTTAAAGCTCATCTAGTTCCAACCCCCCTGCCATGGGCAGGGACACCCTCCACTAGACCAGGTTGCTCCAAGCCTCATCCAGCCTGGCCTTGAACACTTCCAGGGATGGGACATTTGTAGTGATACCTTTTAAATACCAGCTACTGGGTCTATTTTGTGGCTGGAATTCCTTTCACCATGTGGGCATTTTTATTATTAACCCTATCCCCATGCACTGCTTATCTTGATAGCCCTCTTTCTTTAATTCGTGATAGACTGTTCCAGAAAAGCAGGCTTTGAAGGTTCTTTTTCTGGTTGCTTATGAAAAAGCGAGATTAATCTTGTTCATCAAAGATGACTACAGAGGAGAGCTGTGACTCCTCAGGTACATTAATGAAGTCCTCACCTCAAACCAGCTGAAAACTGCACTGAGGAAGCTGCCAGCACGTGCATCTTCAAGGAAAATGTCAATCAACATAAGCTGAATTCCTCCAGTCCGGAGGATTTGGACTCCTCTCCAGGAGCTCTTTTCTTTTTCCTCTCATCACTTTCAGAGAAATGTTCATTTTCTTTTAAGAAATGTTTTTTGATGGTTTTCACCTCAATTTGGTTTCTGAGACAACACAGACTACACAAATTGTGGCTAGTGTTTTGTTAACTACAGCACCCAAAGTAATTTCCTTGGGAGCAGACTCATACTTCCTAACCCCTTCCTAGCCTTCCATGTAGGTTCTGTGACACAGTCCTGAAGACATTTGGTGCAGTTCTCTGGGAATTCTTTCATTTTTTCAAATGTGTTTCCGTACATAGTATTTTCTTTCCATACTCACGTAATGAACAAATACAGTCAGTGTTTTTTCAGGTCATTCATGATTTTGATATTCAGTGCCATTTCATTGCCACTTTCTCTACACGTTTAGTTGATGGTCCAAACATTTTGGATAGATGACTAATAGCTACAGCAGGGAAGTTACACACATTGTTTGATAAGTTGTTTACTACATTATTGATATTACTAACAACCTCAAATTGCTGAATGCATTTTCCAAAGAGCAGACAACTTCTAAAGCCCAAATAATATAATATTTTCATTAAGTTATTGAAAACAGTAATTTTTTTTTTTTTTCCAAAAAGCAAAGAATTTAGATTTTTACAAATTCTCTTTGAAATATTCAGAAAACATCAAAATAGCTCATCAGTAAATAACTCAAGAACGGGTCATTCTGAAAGGCATTTTTACAGAACATCATGTCAGCATTGTGAATGGTAGTTCTGCCACAACCTTGAGAAATAGGCTTGTCACTAATTTGGTAATTAAATATAATTAAATATATAATATATATTTATTCATTTATATTAAGTATAAAATTATAATATTAAATATAATTACCAAATATAATCATGAATTGTAAGTGTATTTTATAGGCTGTAGTAAAGAAAAAGTTTTTTTTTTTTTCTTTTAAACACATTGGCCTAAGTCTTTGAAAGAAATTAGCTTTTGATATAAACCTCACAGCCAACATCTGATATGCTTGTTTATTTTAGACCACATATCACTCTGGAATTCAGTGGAAGTGTTTGAAAAATCCCTAAAAATGCACCCTTTGTGCCCCTTATTGATAAGCATATTTAGGAATGCTCTTCCATGTCTTTTTGTTTACAGCTCTGTGACACCACTGTGTCACCACTTGCTGTGCAAGGATGGTTAGGGACAGATGACTCGCCGGGCATGCTCTTGCATTCAGATGAGAGTTCCTGAACAAGTCCTCAGAGGCCGTTCTGCCTACAGACACACACTTATTCTGCCTCTCTGGCCTCCTCAGGGCACTGGTGGGAGAGGGGTGGGGATGTCCCAGTCCGTCACTATCCCTTAATCCACTTGTCCCCATCCAAGAGTTGATTCTCTTCAGCAACTCTAACAGGCATTAATGTGTTCTCACTGGGGAGGGGTGCTGTGGGTAGAGTGCATAATCTAGAAATATAAAGCCAAATCCTATCCACTACCACTGTTGAATAAGAAAAAGTGCTTTTTCTTTTCAGCCATTTGCTCTAGAACTCCCTGTTCAGACAAAACTATAATCTACTTCGGTAGCTCAAGTGCTGTGTCTGATTAGCTTTTTAAAATAACACTAAGTGGTGGGGCTTCGTTTATTTCCCTTGATGATACATCAACCTATTGCCTGATGGCCCTCATGGAGAGGAAATATTGTCTGTTCTTCAACTTACACACTTCTGGTTTCATATTAAAGAAAAAAAACCCAGTTCTTTTTAATGCCATTCTCTTGGGTAGGGAGAAGGTCATGCTCTAATTGATGTTGCGGTATATACTATAAGGTTTGAGCTAGCCCAGGTATCTCAAATATGAATCTGAAGGTCTAAAAGAATAAAAGTAAATAGTAATTATGTCGTTTGTTCATTTGTTCTTTTCTGCCGACACTTCCTTATAATTTCCCTTCTTTCCTTTTTCTTGCATATCTCATCTTTTGTATTTTATTTGCTCCCTTTCTTCTTTAGTACGTTATAGCCATTTTTGTGAAATCTAACCACTTCATAAAAATGTGTTGAAATTGCTTCAGCTGAGATTTATATATCTTTCCCACCCTCCTATGGTAATTTCAAATGTATCTACAGTTTTTTGTAGAAGAGTGAAGGGGGATTTTTTAACATATATTTTTGTAGCTCTTCAATATTACCAGAAGTTTTCCATCATGAAAAGAGGAGTGAATTCTGGTAGAATTTCCAGTCATTTCACATACACTGAAGAAAGATGCCAAAACCTGACTTAAAACAGTTTCATAAGTTATTCTTTATTTTAAATCTGCTTTCTCCACTAGTATACTAAATGTGAATTCAATTAATCATTTTCTGCATCAGACATTACGGATAATGTAATTTTTGCTACATGGTTTTAATTCATTCAGCAATGCGGTACAAGCTGAAATTGGATTTTCTGTGCTAATCCTTTTAATATATATTCCAGCATCTTCAACAATATCATCCCACTCCTTGAATCCTTTGCCTCTCTCTCTGTACTTTTATATTAATTAGAAATGTCTCGTCTTTACTTCTAAGAGCATAATATTTTATATTGGATCCTTCGAGAGAGTGTACTTCACATCTACTTCTCTTTCTTGCTCCATTCCCTCCTTTTCTTCCTCTGAGTCATTCTGTTTGTGGTGGTGTTCTCCACGTCTGACATTACAGCCATTTTCAAGGGTCTGCTTCTTTTTGTGAGATCAACAGTAAAACACTGCATACATGTACAACAGGAGGGAAGATAAAAATAGTAACTGTGATAAAAGACTTCTGAGAGAGATGAAGCCTGAACTGGTTAAGATGCCAGCTAAAGTATGTAATCTTTTATTTATCTTTTATCTTTTATTTCAGAAACTGAAGTGCACAGGTATGCTTTACAAAACAAATTTTAAACATTATGTCCAATATATCAAGATATCTTTCAAGTTACAAATTTGAATTTCCAACACACATTACCATTCCATCTTGAAGTCATCTATGCAACTACATATTTAGTAACTCCACATGAGTAATTAAATACTGAATAGCACTGGGCCAAGGGTAAAATCCTGTTGCTTGTATTGCGTCTTTCTATTTTGATAGTGATTGTTGATAGTTATTCTTCTGAGTATGATATTTCCTACATTTCTGAACCCAACTTTTAGATTAATAGATGTTTTATCAGATGTGTTTCCTCATCAACCCCACCAAAGGGCAATTCAGATCTTACACAGGTCAAATTAGCTATGAAGGTGACATTTTTTCTCAGTTGAAAGTACAAGAAAGGTAAAGCAACACTTCTCTCAAACTAAGTCTCTGAGTCACATACCTAAAACTGAATGGAAAGATTCTGGGTCTTTGTCAAAAGTCTATGAATTCCAGTAACGGAGAATGAAAAGCTGAAAAATAACAATAGGAGATCTGAAATGTCTTTCACTGGACAGAGGTCTTAATTTAAGATATAATGAATCAGAGTCTGAAGAAAATTTAGTGTTAATGATTGCTGCCTGAAATCGTGAGTCCGAGAGCATACAGAATAAGCTGGTTTTTCACTTTTATCTTGGTAGTGTACAGGCACTAATTCAAGTTGTGAATGTAGATGAGCTAGTAAATAATAATGAACACCTTTTAATTATTTTTGCTGTCTCAGAACAGATACTGCACTGAAAGGTGAAAATGAGATACAGAACTTTTTTTTAAAATTATTTTGATAAATGGAAAAATGCAGTCCAAATGATAAATTTTAAATTTGTCTTAAATTTAGGAATGAAGCAAATAAAATCCTCAGACTTTATATGGTTGCTTCTTAAGAAAATAACACCTAACCTTAGCCTGCAACAGAACTTAAAAATCAAATATTAAACCAGTATGAATATCAGACACAAAAAATCTGTAAAATAGTCAGTCTTATTTGCACCAGTGGGAAGATTAGCAAAATTATTGCAACGTTTTTTTCTTTACTTGCAGAGGGTTGAGATATTTTTGGAGGCTGAACTGTCAGAAAAAGGAGATTTTGAACATTGAGAAAACAAGTGATACTCAGAACTCATTGAAGGTTTCTGAAGAAAGTGAGTTCAAAATAAGCTAAATTGTCAGAAAATGTTATGGCCTCTTACAAAAGAAAAAATTCATAAGAATGGAGTGCCAAAAAGATTTACATCTGTATGCTATAATCACGTAGCATGCAGGGAACATGGAGAAAATTCAATTATAAAAGCCAGTGAGAGAATAAAAATTCCATCCAGAATGATTTAAAAAACCCCTCAGTGCCACTTTTTTCCTGGAACAACAATTTTTCTGTGTTTAGAAAAAAATTGATTGAAATAAAAGAAATTATAAACAGAATAAAAAAACCCATTCTGATGCCCATAGTCAAAACAACTGTATATGAAACAGCTATATCATGTAGGTATGTGTATGATATTTAACTAGAGACTGAAAAGTGAAATCAAACCTTGCTTCAGGTTCTTTCAAGTACTGGAAGAAGAATCTGAAATACTTTATTTATGCCTGCAAAAAGGCTCTTTGCATATATTTCTACTTTTCTCTATCTTAATTATCTATGTTTGTTCGAAAATTTGTTCAGAAATTTGTCCCAGAAATAGAATCTTATTCTACTAGGCAAGGTTTCTTTCATAAATAGTTTTTAGTATTAATAATTGCAGCGTTTAAAGCTTCTGTTTGAATTTCAATACTGGTTGTGGCCTCTATTCACCAGCAACTAACAGACTATGTTCAGTTTGAATAGGTGTATGTGATGTGTGGTCAGAAGGAGGGGGTTTCTGTTTAGGACTCAGTTGGATTTTTTCATATGAAGTGCATCCAGCTAAGAGACAGAGTAGACTTAATTATATATCAAAAAGTCTTCCCCTTTCCGTGTTAGATCTTACATACATAACTCTGCCTTCAAGAGATGTGGTATGAGATTGACTGTATTTACCCATGCAAGCATCGTAGCAGGCTCTAAAAAATAATCTGATACCTTGTTCTGTTGAGGTGATAAAGGGACTGCCAGCTGAGTGTTTCCCAGCCAGTGTGCCTAGACCATCTGGCTTCTTCATCGCCTGAGGGAGGGTATAAGCAGGAAAATACCCTTGTTCATTCATTTTCAGTAACCAAAGTTAGGACTGTGTCAAAGCTGCTCTGAATTATGCCAGATCTATTGAAAACAAACGAACATAAGCTTTGGTAAGTATATAACACCAGCAATTGTTCAGAAACTACTGAGAATGTGAACCAGATGTACTTGTACATCTAGTTGCCTATACGTGATGCCTGTCCAATCCACTGAAACATTGCAGTGGAAGGAATGTCTTAGTTGCTCTACTCTAGGTCTTTACTACTGTGGTAAACTATATCTGTCATAAATGTGTGTTACATTTATCCTCCTACTCATTTTCATAACTTTATTTATGTTTTCATTTGTGATGTGCTCTGAAGCTGACTGAGGTTGCATCAAAAGGGCCTGTAATTAAATTTCTTTCATGTAAGTGTTCTGTTTATTATCTTCCTGGCATATGGTACCATCCCCAGATTGACAAATTTATCAGAAGTGCCTGTAGCTGCTCTTTGAAGAATTCATTTTCCAGGTTGTTGGGGTTTTTTTTCCAAAATTCTGGTGTAGAATTGGGCCAAGAATTCTGGATAAATAAGTAGACAAAATCTCAGGAATTATCCAGATGTGTTTAATCCAACCTCAGTCCAGGGGCAGGAACTACTCCTCCATTTCCACAGTTCATCACTAAGGCTGCCAGACAACTTGACTCTTTCGCTTGGAAACTCAGCTGGTTGGAACTCAGCCACACACCCAGCCACTCGGAACACCTGAGAGTCCAAGTTTGAGGTGGAGCCTCTTGCTATCAAGCACTTGCATACCATGTATAGACCCACAGGTTTCTCACATGTCATAGTAGTCACTGCAAGGCTGAACCTGAATTGGTAAGGAATTGATTTATAATGTGTTCTTCACTTATTAAGAAATGCACTTATCTACTTCAAACTCCATTACTTGAAATATTTTGTGGAAGTACTGTATTGTAATTGTGAAATGTATCTCTAGAACACAACAAAGTCATGTGACTTCCTACTTAGAATTTATTAACGGGAATTACTCACATTAACTGAAATTGCTAGCTAGTATTTAAGATGAAATATGTGCATGCCAAGAAACACTGTTGTGGGTGTAGTAAGAATGTAACTTAGGGACACCATTTCATGATTAAACGATTATGGATTGTATTTAGACCCCTGTTGTTATGGACACTGACCTTACTCATGTAAGTTTTTGTCTTAAGTTCCAGGGACAGGTGAATGACTCAGAACATCAACTAAGCACACTAAGTCCCTGACAGTCTATGGGAACAGATAGTCATGACGAGAGCAGGTGTTCTACCTTTATACCGACATCTTGGGGTTTTTTTAGACAGGGTGGACAAAATAATGAAAGTCTAGAGGTAATACTAAAGATTTGAATCAATACTGAAGGCTATGATATGTTTTGATTCCCGAGACTGAATATAGTCTTTTCCTTTACACACACAAGTAATATGGAATAGCAAAGAAAGTCGTAGCAAATATATTGTAAGGCTTGCCGTAATAAATTCCAATTTCTCTGCATGTGATCAGTGAACCTGTTAATGTTGTCTAGGAAATTTATGCGCTCTCCCACCTAACAGACTGTACATCTCCTGCAGAATAATCAGGTTAAATGTAACTTAAAACCAAAGAACTGCTTTAGTTTTCTAGAATGAAGAAGGCATATTATGCTTCTTATAAATCATAAAGAACTTGAACCCAGATTGGAAGGATAAATATGATACAGTGGTTTTGCTGGGTGCTAACATGTAACAAGGGGAACATACACAATTTTAATTGCTTTGGACAGTTGAAGTTGTCAATCTATAGTGCTGCCCACCACATAGTCAGCCTTGGGCACATCAGTACTCTAATTACAGAAAGTCTGGCTCTTCACCAATGTTTTAACACTTGATTTATTTCCTATTCAAGTTGTTCAATAGAGCCAGTTAATTGGTTTTCCAAATTAGTGTTAAAAATATAAAGATTCGGCTTCATTAAGTGGAGGCTGTACTTCTTATACACCACTGAGTTGTAAATCCATGTAAAGGTTAGAGGGTGAGATTTCAGAGCTCTGTGTACGAAACCACAACTTGATTAGGTTTATTTTGCTGACAAATAATAATTAATATCTGATAACTGACCCTCGCTGCCTTTTCTTTTTTTAAAGACAGAGTTAAGCCACCTGAAAAAATCAAGTTAAATTTTTTAAAACTAGGCTAATCCTTTTTTTTTATTTCATGTAATGTTCACCATTTATCTAAAAGGCTCACAGTATTTCTTTGCAATCCCAGTGTACATTCTTTCTTCATAAAAGGGAGCAAGCATTGTACTAAGTCCTTTCCTTCTGTTTAAAAGATTCCTCCCAAGCTTGTTGCAAATCAGCAGTATTTCACAAACAAATCATAATTTGCTATTCTCATGACCTACATGCTGCTGAAGTGCAGCGAGCTGATGCTTCTAATAGCAGAATTGTAATTCAAGAAACTAAGAAAGCTGGTAGGTGTTTTGAACGTTTTTAAATTCCTATCAAGGCAATAAAAACAGGGTAGAAGGACTTACCTGTTTTTTTTCTTGGGAGTAAGCAAAGTTTATTTGCTCTTTTGTTCTGTGTGGTGCATACGTGTTCTTGCTTTGCTGGGATTTTTTTGAGGGGAAGGATTGCGCTATTACCTTGCATTACTCTTCTTATACCAAAACCTCACCTTTTTTCTGTGGCATATATTTCACACCCAGGTTACAGATTATTTGTAGCCAGTAATATTTGGGTTTAATCTTCAAATTAGGAGCTAAAATTGTGATGTGCCAAATAAGCTCCATTCTGTTCTGTCAGAAAAATATTTAGAGACTGACAGTTTCCCCAACCAACACTTGAACTTGACATTGAGTTTGCTGGAGATAATCAAACGGCTTATCAAAATGCATTGGCTTAAATATCATTAAAACACTGGCTTTGGATCTTGCTACTGATCAGGTTTATCCGAAGCAGAGACAGATTTCAAAGATCAACTTTATATCAGACCACAACAAACATTACGGGGAAATTTTCAAGGTTTGGTAGCCATCAGAAATTTGTCTTTGCTAAATTCTCTTACATGCTAAAATGCTTCAGAGGAACCAAATTGCAGACTATATACTTGGTCAGCAGACTAATTGTGGTAGTAGGTCTCATTAACAATGCTGAATGCTGTAATAGCTTTTCCTCAATTGCTGCTGCATTTAATGAGAAGCAGCACAACACAAGCCACATTACTGGCCTCACAATTTGTTCTATTGATTTATCATGCCTGTTTCACTGCTGCCTACCCAAAAGGACTGCAAAACATTTGTCAGATATTTGTGGGTTTTGACTTCTTAGCTCCACAAACATACAGTCTCTTTCAAGCATTGCCCCATAACTGGGTGTTTAGTCTTACCTGGATTTTTCCTTTTTCCCTTTCCCAAATGCCAGCAGCTCCAGTCATAACTTAAGGGAGATTGAAGAATCCATTGTAAAGTATCTGAAAATAATGCTGATGAAATTTAAAAAACGCTGGTAATGTAATAAAGGATGATGCGTCCATTTTATAAAACTTAGTTCCGCCAACATTTTGTTATTACACTATTTGTTGTAATAGTCTAAATCTCTTGCACTGTGTGTAAAGTACAACAGAAGAGACATTTAGACAAAGCAGTGCTAAACACAGATTTTTCATGGGACATAACAAGGACAAGACACTACTTCCAAGCACTGAGTCATATGCAGGTGTCATAAATGCCTAGTTGCAATAGCTCACATACATACACTAAATGTTCCTTGAGATAATACTAAGTGAAATGAAGTGCTGCAGAAATATTTCTAATAGAAGATGCTCATAAAAGCCCTGGACACAAAAATGAAGCCTCAATTAAAATTTTACAGAGACAAAGTCCAGATTTTAATTAAAATTATGCAAAAAAACCCTGTTATAAATGCATGATGATTCATTGGCTGATGAAATCAATAGAAATACTCCCTTGTGAGGTCTGTCTCTAGAAACTTCTGCTTACATTATTGCTAGCTTCCTTTTTGGCAAAGAGTATCCAGAGAGGTAAGACAGTCTGCGATTCATTCAGCTGCAAAGGCATCTTTGTACACATTCAAGACAGATTGAAAAAGAAGCAAAGTTAAATTGAGTCAAAGGACATTGTAGGTTATACAGAACCCAGCCCTATCCTGTAAGAGGATGTTTAGGTATCAATATCATGCACTGGAGGGTGCCTATTTGACATAGAAATAGTAGGAAGAATGACATAGGTTCTGGCGTGTTTGACTGAGAAAATTTATGCTCTTTCTCTCCTAACTAATAGGAGCATAGATGAGATTTAAAAAAAAAAAAAAAAAAAAGGCAACCTCTTAGAAAAACACAGGGATAATCATTTCATTATATAAACTATTTACCTTTGCCAAATTAGAAGAGTTTCTAAAATTCAGAGATTCAGAGTGGGGTGGATGCTCTAGGATCCTTGGCTCTATCTAGTGGCCTTGCACTCCTCACCAGAGAACATAGCAATGAGAAAATCTGCTTTACCACAATGCAAGTACTGCACAGGATCTGAATCATCTGGCTGTATTGGAAGGAGATCTGAGGCGGTTGTCGCAGCACTTGCTTTCTCAGGAAATCTGACTTGGCAAGAGAACTTAAGATCAGGGAATTGAATAGGCATCCGGGTGAGTAGTAGCTTACAATTTCCTCTGAGAGTTCAGATGCCTGCCTTGCCTATGAAAATTAACTCAGTGCTTCTTTTCTCTTTTAACTGCTCATAACTTAAAAATATGGCAGAATCTCGTTCTGAAACTTGCAAAAGAAAATTGCAGTGATATCAAACCATGAAATCCATCAGAAAAAATAGCTTTTGGCATCTTGAAAATGAGACATCTGGAGGCATATTACCTGACAGACCTCCTCCCCAAATTCATGACGTTATTCTAGCAGGTTGTATTTCCCGCAGCAGAGCCCAAGGAGATGGGTCATAGCCACCTGAGGGGCTGGAGATGGATAACAGACACAGAAGATTGGCATGATTGTGACTCAGCTAACTCATGCCAATGCCTTCGGCTTACATGCTAGAAATAGGAATACACTGCTGAAGTCTACGTGTTGCCAAAACCTTTGTATTTATAAGTCTTATATGCTCACAAGAAGTAAAGAAAGAAGTTCCAGAACAGATGTTGTGTTTGAAAGAACACTGTAGCATGACTGTCATTGTGTAGATGTCAAAATTATCAAGCAGGTGAAAAGCAGTGATGGAATCAAAAGATTTGAAGAAGCCTCAGACGCAGTTTATCAGAATGATAATGACAAATTGCAGACTGTAATGCAAAAAAGTTTGTCATGAATATATCTAACATTTGGATTCTGCCTTTTTACAATCCAAATAAAGGAAAAATCACCCTACGACAAAAATTAACATTACCATTTCCTCTTCCCTTCCCACACGTTGTTTAGTGATTGTGAATAACTTCTGCTTGCAACATTCTCTAATGACTCTGGAAGGGTTATGACAGGGTGTCCTAGTGTAAGGACTTCGTTGCCATCTCTTCCGGTAAAGGTCAAAAAAGGGTTAGCACTGCTGTTCATGGCACATGTCTTTTTTTCCACCAGTCCCTGTCCTTATTTGATACCGAGTGGCAGTCTTTTGAGGCGATCTGTTCCACAAAATCATGTTTGTGCTCCTGACAATTGCTGTGTCAGTATAGGATTACCTGTTCCTGATACATACAGGTGTACTGCTCAGTTTGTCATTAACTGGGAATGGGTTTTCATTCCTAAGATCTAGAGAAAAGCTGCAAAGATACACAAAGAGCTATGAATGCCTGGTGACACATGTAAGCACTGATGAGTTATTCTGTAGGCAATTAGGAGGAATTTCTGGATGAATAGCCCTTGTCCTTATGGGAGATTTTACCTTCCCAGACATCAGCTGGGAATATCATGCTGCTGTGACGAGCAAGTCTTGGAAATTCTTGCAGTTTGTACGAGAGAACTTCTTGTCACAGATACTCAGTGAGCCAGCAAGGAAGGAAGCCCTCCTAGACTTGCTGTTTGTGAATAGAGAAGGACTCGTGGGGGATGTGATAGCAGGTGGCTGTCTGGACCACAGTGATTGTGAAATAGCTGGGTTAAATGCTGAAAAAGGACAGCAGTGTTTCTACCCTGGATGTCGGGAGAGCAAACATTAACTTATTCAGGGAGCTGTTTAGCAGAGCACCCTGGGAATCAACTTTTGAGGGCTCAGGAGTACACAAGTGCTGGTCAGTCTTTAAGAACCACGTTTTAGAATCACAGGAGCAGGCAATCCCACTGTGTCATATGTCAAGAAAGACAGAAGACCAGCTTGGCTGAACAGGGAATTTGTCATACATCTCAGGAGGAAAAAGAACCTGTATGATCTCTGGAAGCGACATCAGGGTTCGGAGGAAGAGTACAGAGCTGGGGTTCATTTATGCAGGGAGAAGACATGAAAGGCCAAAGCTCAATTAAAGTTGAACACAGCGCCTGTTGTTTCAGACAATACAGAGGGCTTTTTTAAGTATATTAATAGCAAGAGGAGGTCTGAAGAAAACATTGGACCAATACTTGTTAAAGATAGTCATCTGACTAATAGGGATGAAGAAAAAGCAGAGGCGTTCAATGCTTTTTTTTTCCTCAGTCTTTAATAATGCTGATACACCTTGGGCTGCCCAGACCCTGGAATTGGGGGATCACTAAGTGTGGGAACAGTGACTTCCCATTCGTGGACACTGAAACCGTAAAGGACCAGCTGTATCAGCTGAATGTTCACAAGTCCATGCAGCCTGATTGGATTCATTTCAGAGTTCTGAAGGAGCAGGTGGATGTTATGGCAGAGCTCCTCTGGATCATCTGCCAAATGTCTTGGGAGTCAGGGGAGGGCCCTGCTGACTGGAAGATACCCAGTGTTATTCCAGTCTACAAAAAGGGTGTGAGGGAAGACCCAGGGAACTACCGACCTGTTAGTCTAGCCTCAGTTCCTGGAAAAATTGTAGAGAAGATTATACTGAGTACTGCTGAAAGGCATTTAAAGAATAATGCAGTCGTCAGGCACAGTCAACACGAGTTTACTAAAGAAATGTCTGGTTTAACTAATTTGATATGCTTTTATGGCAGGGTCACCCACCTACTGGATAAAGGGAAGGTAGTGGATGTAGTTTTTCTGCATTTTTAGTAAGGATTTTAGTACTGTCCCTCACAGCATCCTTCCGGACAAGTTGAAAAACTGTGGGATGAGCAGGTTAATGGTACATTGGGTGAAGAACTGGCTGAAGGACAGAGCTGCAAAAGTTGTGGTGAATGGGGCTGCATCTGACTGATGACCAGTTATCAGTAGTGTTGCTCAGGGCTCAATTCTAGGGCCAGTTCTGTTCAATATACTTGTCAACAATCTGGATACAGGAATTGAATGCACCATTACCAGGGTTGCTGATGATACCGAACTGGGAAGTGCTGTTGACTCTTTGAGGGACAGGAGGCCTTGCAGAGGGATCTAGATAGATTGGAGCATTGAGCAATGATTATTGAGATGAAATTTAACAAATCCAAATGCTATATTCTGCACCAGGGATGAGGTAATGCCAGGAACAAGTATAAATCATGGGAGGAGCAGCTGGGAAGCAGCCCTGCAGAAGAGATATGGGGGTGCTGGTCGGCAGCCAGCTCAGCAGGAGTCAGCAGTGCCCTGGCAGCCAGGAGGGCAACTGCAGCCTGGGGCGCATCACACACGACACAACCAGACAGTCATAGGAGGCATCATCCCCCTGTATTCAGCATTGGTGCAGCTTCATCTGGAGTGTTATGTGCAGTTCCTGGCCCCACAATTTAAGAAAGATGTGAAGGTCCTTGAATGCATCCAGAGAGGGCAACAAAGCTGGTGAAAGGGCTGGAAGGAATGTCCTGTGAGAAGCAGCTGACTTTGGGCTTGTCTAGTTTGGAGAAAAGGAGGCTGAGGGGTGACCTTATTGCTCTGTAGAGCTTCCTGAGGAGGGAAAGTGGAGAGAGAGGTGCTGAGCTCTTCTCCGCAGGATTCAGTGACAGGACACATGGAAATGGTTCAAATATGTGCCAGGGGAGGTTTAGGTTGGACATTAGGAACCATTTCTGTACTGAGAACATGGTCGAACACTGGAACAGGCTTCCTAGAGAGGTGGTCTGTGCCCCAAGCCTGTCAGTGATGAAGAGCCATTGGACAATGCCCTTAATAAGAGGCTTTAGCTTTTGTTCAGCCCTGAAGTGGTCAGGCAGTTGGACTAGATGGTCATTGTAGGTCACGTCCAACTGAAATACTCTATTCTGTTCTATTCTATATATACAACAGCCCTGATTTCATTAATGTCTTCTGAATTTTGAAACACAAAGCTGTGGAATTTCAGGCAGCCTTCCTCAATCTTGAAAATGTTATATAAAAACTTCTCTCTATTTTATTCTAAATGTTCTTTACTATGCTTTCAAAATCATTAAGGTCAGTGATCTATAGTGGAACAGTGTCCTGATTGTCTGGTTTTTGTCTTTGTTTATCATAGTCATAGATTCTTTGCAATTATCACTATGTGGAAAATAGAGTAAATCTTATTTTTCCTTCAGAGCTAGCTGGATAAACCAATGCATCGTTTGCATACATAGCTTGCATGCACTAGTCAGACACAGGGGCATGAATTATTTTAACCAAATATTTAACAAATTAAGATTCCAGCAAATTTTTAATATTGTAGCATATCTGATCAGCCTTGATCCAGCAAAGCAATGATGTAGTCTGAAAATTCCTAACTGTAATAGCATCTAAATGTCAGTATCTTCACAAGAAATTCATTGGTACTTTGAAGAGGTAGTTAGATCAGAATCATCTCTCATGAGCCATAGATTTGGCTGAGTCAGTTAATGAGGAAATTAGCCTGTGCATCCAATTTGCCTAAATAAGTAAAGAAGGCACCACTATCAACTGCAATTGATTAAACTCCTTTGCTCCTTATCAGTCAACTGTATAAATCAGAAACTGCTAACTGCCTCTTTTCTACTAAGTATATCAACTGTGCTGAAGAGAAGAAAGAAGATACTTCAGTTGGGTGAATGGTTGATCATACGTTAGTTAGCATTGTTGTTAGTGGTTTTAGTTCTCAAAGTTGGGCAAGGATCTTAAGCAAGAGATATCTGCAAGTTGTAAGAAATTCTGCTGAAACTTGGCTGATAGTAAGTCTCCACACATGTCTAAATGAGAAGGTTTGTTAAATTCAATGTTACTTCAAAGAAGCCATCTAATCCTTTCTTTCTTGAGTCAATGATCAGTACTTTTCTTTTAGGATTTTTGTATTATTTTATTACTAAACAGAAAACTCATGCTATTACTCATAATAGTGATATCATGTGGTCCAAACAAGAATTAGTGATGTGTTGTGGTGGCTCAGTTTGATAAGGAAGCAAGCTGTACATAAGGTAGCAAGGAGGGAGATAAATAGGTGTTTCTAATGTGTATCTACTTTTAGTTTTGTAAACAAACAAAAAAAAATTTCTTCAGCTGCTTACAGTGGGGCAATCCCAAGCACAAATACTGGCTGGATGAAGAATGGGTTGAGAGCAGACCTGATGAGGATGTTGGTTGATGAGAAGCTGAACATGAGCCAGCAGTGTGTGCTGGCAGCCCAGAAAGCCAACCGGATCCTGGGCTGTATCAGGAGAAGTGTGGCCAACAGGTCGAGAGAGGGATTTCTCCCCCTCCGCTCTGCTCTCGTGAGACCCAGCCAGGGATACCTTTATACACCTCTTCAGTCTCCAACACAAGAAGGATATGGACCTGTTGGAGTGAGTCCAGAGGAGGCCACAAAGATGCTCAGAGGGCTGGAGCACCTCTCCTGTGAAGAAAGGCTGAGAGAATTGGGCTTGTTCAGCCTGGAGAAGAGAAGGCTCCAGGGAGACCTTATTGGAGCCTTCCAGTACCTGAAGGGGCTACAAGGAAGCTGGAGGGGTGCTTTTTACAAGGGCCTGTAGTGACGAGGCCTGATACAAGGGGTATCAGGTTTAAATTAAAACCAGGTTTATTTAGATTAGATATCAGGGAAAAAATCTTCCTGGAGAGGGTGTTGAGGCACTGGCACAGGTTGCCCAGAGAAGCTGTGGGTGCCCCATCCCTGGGAGTGTCCAAGGCCAGGCTGGATGAGGCTTTGAGCAACCTGGTCTAGCGGAGGGTGTCCCTGCCCATGGCAGGTGGGTTGGAACTAGATGATCTTTAAGATCCCTTCCAACCCAAACCATTCTGTGATTCTACGTTGGCACATTTATGTAGATTCTGTGGTAGAAGTATATAAATGAGTATCAGTCCTCAATAGGCCTGTCAGTAGATGTGCATAGAAAGTTTATCTGTTAACGTATCCATACATTCATAGTCAAGGAAATAGTACAAGTGAAACTAAGATTAAGATGTACCAGCCCTTTGCATTTTATGGTAGTTCACTAACCTGAATTTTACAGATCTGCAGAATTGAGGTAGTCAGACACTTTTAATTACTTTTAGAAGAAGATGATCAATTGATTGTTTTCTTCTTCAGTTTCTTTGCTCGCTGGCACTACGTCCTTCTAATTGGCAGTGAAAGAAAGATGTTCTCTTGGAAAAAAAAAAAAAAATGTTCTTTTCAACACAAGACAAGTCAGAAATGCTTTTGTTGTTCTTATCTCCTTTTTCTAAATTTATTCTTCCTCTATAACTTGTAAATTACAGACTGTTGCCAATGCATAATACAAAGTTCACAGTTTTGGGTGGTGGTTGGTTTTTTTTCTTTAACAGCAGTCCTAGCGTTACTGAGTTCCATTTAATTAACTTGGTTTTATGTATTTTAACATTAGTGTTCTATTGTCTTCAGTATGTCTGCCTTTCTTCCTTAAAACCAAACCCACCACCAAGTGGAAATGATCAATTCGTAACTATATATCATAAAATAAGAAAAAGGTTCTAGTTATTGATGTAATATGCTGGTCGGAAAAGAGATATATTTCAGAGATTGAGGAAGTGACCAGACTGTACTTTTTATTTCACCATTTTGCTCCCTCTTACATTTAATGAGCACATATCTTAGTGGTCACATATTTATAATGACTCCTTTGCTACCTTTTATATAGCTCTAGATTTATTGGCTAATGGTTCATGTCATAAAAGAAAGATTACACTTTTTTTTTGGTCAGTAGTGTTTCTGAAACTGACTGCTGAGATGGAATTTCATTGTAATTAAACTGAGTCCAGGTGAAAATCAGACCTGAAATATTACTGAGGCTGAATTTAAGACAGCTTGGAATTTTTGAACTTACTAGTTGTATTTTTTAACAAAAGCTTCCTGCTTAGGGCATTGTCTCTACTATATTCTCTGGTTTGAGGGGTTTTCTTCTATTTCCTTTTTAAGCTTGCATGTGCTAAGTGGAAGTGGGAAGTCTGCTAACTGTGAATATCACATAAAAATCATTACATGTTTAAGAAAAGCAAATATATACAAGCTAAAACTTATTGGTCATTGAATGTCAGCTATTAAATCATTATTTCTTTTTACAAGCAAAAAATAAGGAGAAAATTAGCTACTTGAGGCAAAATTCTCTTTGAACAGGCTACCCACTGAGCTGAGCACTCCCTCAATAGAACATTATACCGAAGCGGGGGGGGGGGGGGGGGGGAGGGGGAGAGTTGAGGGTTGTTCTTTGCATCCCTACTACAAGAAAGCTAATTTAATGCTATTATCAAGAAAGATTCCTTTAATTACACCAGACAGTCTATAGATAATTTGACATCTATAGCTTTAACATGAACTGCATTGGATATTTGAAGGTGCTGTATAAGTATAAATATCTGAAGGCACAGCTATCTAAAGAAACACTGTGTGTTATATGCTACTTACAGAGCTATATTTTGTGACATTCTTCCAACTTTGAGTCAAGAGGCCTTGACTCTGTCGGAGTTCCCGTGGGAGGGTGCAGCTCTGCAGGTGTCAGGGGCAGGGATGCCTGCGACCCCTCGCTGAGGCTGGGGCAGCAAGTGCTGGACTTCTCACCTGCAGAAGGTGTGTGCTGGTGTCACCAATCTGTCACCAAGCAAAGCAGCTGCAGGAGGGGGTCAGCACGCTGCACAGCAGCAGTGATGATAAGAAAAAGACAATGAGGGAGATTGACCATGTCTTTTCCAGGCCCCCAGCTGTACCAAAGGAGGGGCAGGCAGGGTCTGCTTATTGCACTGGGAAATGGAGACTCCTGGGCATGGCAAAGGCCTGAAGCTTGTGATTGCTGGCACTAGGGGAGGGCTCCTGCCTCATCTGAGGCTCTGACACTACAGAATAGGTTCAGTACATTGGTAGCAGAGGAGAAGCAGAGAGCTCTGGCTAAGGAAGCATCAGAGCCACACAATAGTACCAGGAGGAAGCGGTGAGTAACTCCCTGCTACGGGGGATGGAGACCTCATTTGCTGACCTAGACAGCTGGCTGGGAAGGCACGTTGCTTGCTGCGTCTAGGACATTGTGGAGACACTACAGAGGCTTTTCTGACTATTAAACTATTACCCACCCGCGCTGGGTTGAACAGGCTTAATTTTCTTCGCAGTAGCTAGTATGAGGCTGTGTTTTGGATTTGTGCTGAGTATGGATTTTGGTTGTTGCTGAGGAGTGTTTGTACCAGTTCAAGGACTTTCACAGTTTCTGATGCTGCACCTGTGTTCCCAACTTTCTCACCACAAGCAGCAGGGTGGTGGACACAGCTGAGTCAGCTGACCCAGACTGAAGAAGGACGTATTTCATTGCATAAAACATCATGCTCGGTATATAAGCTAGGGGTGGGCCGGGGGGGCTATGTTGGTTGGTTGGCTGTCTCGCTGTGTGGCTCGCTCTCACTCATGGGGCTGACTGACTCTGGTGTGATCTCTCTCGAGTTCTCAAGCTCTCGCTTTCACTGTTCAGGACCTGGCTGGGTATCGGTTGCAGAGCAGTGAGCAGTTTTATAATTTGCCTTATTTTCCATTATTTTCATTATATATTATTCATAGTAGTGGTGATAATATTTTCATTACGTGTTAGTAGCAATATTAGTACTGTTAGTACAGGAGGAGGATTTGTCCCTGTAAGAGCAGCAAGGATGCATGGAAGAGTGCTTTGGGACTGGTGGTGAGCCAGTTGAGAGCTTATGAGTTTATCAGGAAAACCCACAAGGTTGATGTGGTGGGTGTCAGCTACAGACCACCCAATCAGGGAGAAGTGGAGGAGGCCTTCAGACAACTAAAGAAACCCTCACATTCACTAGCTCAGGTCCTCCTGGGGTCCTTGAATCGCCCCAGTGTCTGGTGGAGTGGCAACAGCAGGGCACAAGCTATCCAGCTTTCTGGAGGGCATTGCTGATAGCTTGCTGGAACAAGTAATCAAGGAGCCAACAAGGGCAGGTACTCTGCTGAACCAAATACTTACAAGCAATGATAAACTGGTCAGGGATGTCAAAGCTGGGGACAGCCTTGGGTGCAGTGACCATGACAGCGAGGAGGAGTACAGGATGCTGAAAGGAGGGAACATGGCAAAGAGCAGGAGCACTATCTTAGACTCTCATGAGGGCAGATATTGAACTGTTGGGGAGCTTCATTGTATGTATCCAATGCCATTTAGTCCTGGAGAGAAGAGTCCAGGAGGTTGATTTTTCAAGGATCACCTCCCTCAAGCTCAAGAATTGCCCATTCCAGCATGCAGGAAGGCAAGCAAAGGTGGCAGGAGGCTGGCATGGATGAATGAGGAGCTCCTGATAAAGTTCAGACCCTAAAAAGGAAGCATACAAGCAGTGGGTGCAGGCCAGATGACCCAGGAGGAATACAGAGACCCTGTCTAAGCATGCAGGGATGGGGTTAGGAAAGCCAAAGCCCATTTGGAGTTGAGTCTGGTAAGGGATGTACAAGTCAACATGAACGACTGCTGGAGGTGTATAAGCAGCAAAAGGAAAACTTAAAAAAATGTGGGCACACTGCTGAATGGGGCACAGGACATGGTGACAAAGGACATGGAAAAGGCCAAGGTACTTGTACCTTCCTTGGTTTCATCTTTATTTGTAACGTGTGTCTTCAATAATCCCAGGCGATTGAGACATGTGGGAGGCCTTAGTGAAGGATAGGGAACACTTTAGATTGGACATATGCAGGTCTGTGGGACCTGATTGGATGCACCCATGCCTGCTGAGGGAGCGGGTGCTATCTGGTGAAGACATTCTTTATAATCCTTGAACCGTGGCAATCAGGAGAGGTTACCGAGGAATGGAGAAAGAAAATGTCACTCCTATCTTCAATTATTCATTTTATCTTATCCATAGCAACATCATTTTTCCAAGCCTCAATCCTTAAATGTCTTTTTCTGTTCCATAGATCTGCAGCAGAGATTCATATCCAGGCACATTTTTTTAATTTGAAGTGTTTCAGAAAATTTATTGTTCTTAAATGCATTAAATAGGCATTAAAATATGTAATTAATTAAAAATCTGACTATATATGTACCCACAGCCTGGAAGCTAGAAGTTTTCACTCCACAAATATTTTTCCCCAGATTGATACGAATGTACATACACCACACAAATGCACTCTTCTTTACATCTCCTTTACATAATATATTGGTGCTGGAAGAATCTAAATTGGGTCACAAAACATCTTGACTCTGCTATTGTGCTCCTGCTGACTCTACGGACCTCCTGTTGATATCAGCGTGAGTTCCGCATACTGAGGGAATGCAGCACATCTGAAGCAAGATCAGTCATTTAGATCTAAGAGAATTTTCCCTGACTGTACGGTATTGCATATTGTGGGCTGTTTTGTTTATACATTATAGATGATCTGTTTTCTGATAGCTTAACTTTCGTCCTAAAGTTAAAACTCAGTACTTTTCATATCTATATTTTTACACAAAATTCAAATTTCCATTTCTTATTCTCTCAACAGCATTTGTGCAAGACGTATTTGTCTCTTTTTGGAAGGGAAAACGAGACAAAGCAAGAGAGGTATATGAAACCATCTAGGATTTTGTTAGGGGTTTTTTGTATAGGATACCTGCTGTGCTGATTTGATGCCTGTTCTGGGATATATACCACCAGTTGAACATGCAGTGTACTAGATGTGTTATAGCGATAACAAATTTACGTAATCCTGCAAAACATACTTGCCACAATTTCTGTACAACTCCAATCCAGCCTGTGTTAGCAGAAAGTTTTAACTCTCCCCACGCTCCAAGAACCTAATTTTACCCCCTTTAGATACAAATTTTCTACTCTATCAAAGTTAATTAGTAGCCAGAGATTCTTGAGAAATATGGCCCCAAAGCACAATCCTAATAAAACTAGTCTAAAGAATACCCAATGATACAGGAATGACTGGAATAACTGAAGATTTTAATACCATTTTTAGATCTTTTCATCTTCTAGGTAGCTTTTTTTTTTTTTTTTAATACAGGTAAAATAGAGGTGAAAGACTGAGCTACAGTCATCACCATTGGATAGATAAATACAGATTTTCCCTATGTGGAAAGTAGTGTGAGGACAAGAAGCACAGGAGTACCATCATGATTGCCATTATTTGGCCATGTTTATTGAGTAATCTATTTTTTTCATTCAGTAAATTTAATTTAACACCTTTTGCTGTAGGAAAGATGTTTAACTTTAGCTCAAAAAGAGAGGTTTCTTAACACTGTTGTATCTCCTTCATTCTGCTGTCTTTGTATTGCTGATTTCCTTACAGTGTTCATCTGTTATTGTTTTGACTCATCTACAGAATTGGAGAAAGTACTGATTTTTTTTTTTTTTTTTGAGTGGAGCAACAATCTTTAGTTGTTGTTTTAAAAAAGAAAGAATAAGCATTTGTTATAGACACAAAAGCTGACTTATGATCAATAGAAAAGATACTAATGGGCCATTTTCCTGTCATGTAACTTCTGATGTAATTCTAGTGTCAGCACTTACAGTAGTGCTGTGCTTCTAAGAAGCCAAGTGGAGCAGAGAGAAGGCCTCTCCAGGTCAGCTAGAATCACAGACATAGATAAAAGGACCTGTTTCCTGTGCACCACCAGGTACTTTTACCTTTTTCTTAGGGATATACCTGTATGAATTTTGGCAATTTGAAATAAAAAGTTGAGCAGAACTTAATATGAGACTGTTGGACAGTCAGTGTAATTGATATAGTGAAAAAGTGAGCTAGCCATAAACTGCAGGTGTAGGTTGGCCAGGAACCACGGCTTTAGGCTCTTAGGGTTATAACTTTTCTAATCAAACAGTTGAAATCTTTTCTAAACCAAAACCTTTTCTCTCAAATTCAAGACACAATTTGATGTGTGACCGAGAGCTAGATGCTATCCAGACTCCTTTCCAGACACTCTGCAGGTTCAGCTTTCCACACAGGGCTCTGCCTTCAATTCCCATGAATTTTGCTATGCAAGAACTGGACCCAGCTTCACGAGGTGAAGTCATTTGGACTCTGCTAGTTAACGCAAATACCCCGTTTGAAAGTTTTACAGTTAGGATTTTGCTGCTAGATTCATCTTCATGTTAAATGCTTTCTCATCTGCTCATCGTATGTTAGCAGCAGCAGTCACTTATGGGTCTAGATAGACAAGCCAGGATTGCCCAAATGGAAAGAGGCTATATTATTCCCTGCAATTTTATATTCAAGAATATGTTTCTCAGTCCTGAAAGGAGTTTATTTATAGTTAGTTCCTTCGTTTGCTGTCTTTACAACCTGCAGTCTCTCTGCATTTCATGAATTATGATCATAAGTTACATTTACACATTTAAATTTGATGTGGGGTTTTTTTGTCTCTTTTCTGAGCCGGGAGGGGGGTGTGCCTTGGAGAGGGAAATACTGTGAGGCAGTTACAGCACAGTCAGATGACTTCAGGCAATGCTACATTTTGCTGTGCTGCAGTTTTCCTTGGCTGGGTTTGCCGCCTTCCCAGCTTCCATTGAGCCAACTCTAGGGGAAAATGCAGAACTGGAACTGAATCAGCAACCTCTCAGCTTCCTCCCGTGGCAGGGTAATGAGCGTGCCTGTCAGGAGGAGATAGCAGGCCTGCTGTCCCCTCAGAACAGGCTTGCTATTGCACCTGAGATTTTTACAGCTCATTCACAGGTAATTTCCTTAACCCCGGCACACAGGTTAGGCACAAATATACCTTCAGTGAAAGTAAGGAACTAATCAAGTTACCTTTGCTAGAGAAGAGATTTCTGTAGTTAGAACTTTCTTGACGCTCGCAGGTGCGCCATTTTAGAACAAGGAAGAAACATGTATCGAGGCTTACTCTAAAATGATCTCATTGTGTTATGCAAGGTGATTTGACTTAATTAGATCTCAAGTTTTCTATCCGTGAGAACAAGAGGACATAAAAATTTGCATAAAATATGTGAGATGCACTTAGAGAAAGAAAATGGGGATGTTTTTGAAGCTGGACACAAATATCTCACAATTGGACATCTGCGATACTCAAACAAGCATACATATGCGCAGATACTTTGCTTGGGCTTTAAGGCACTTTTGTGATCCGTGCTGAACAGGAAGGATGCACACTGTGTGAAGATGAATAGTGTAAGATAAACCTAAAGAGCTTCTAAGTGTAACGAACAGAAAGTCTGGGAATTCAAAAATTAATGTTGAAATGTTGTTATGAGTGAAGCTGTGCAAAGTTTTGTTGAGGAAGACAGAGGGAGAGACTGAACAGACAACAAAATTCAGCGCTAAAGATGGAATGAAAACAATGTTATCCTCTTCCCCTGTTGTGGAACCTCACAAATCCAAGCCAGACCAGCTAGCAAACTAGAAACCAATTTATGTTATTACAAAATGTGACAAACTCAAACTAAGTTTTACTTTAACCGAAACTGCTTTGAGACTGTGATGAGTGTTAACAATCCACTGGTTCAGGATGTCAGTCAGGAATTAATACTACACAGATGACTTAATAATTCTTCAGCTTTATGGCCAATGACCCAGAACGTGCAATCACTCACCTAATAAATGGGAGGGCTCTCAACCTCAAGGAGTTTCCTTAGGCAACATTCCAACCTAAGGGGAGAGTCCCTAGCTGAAAACCCACTGCTCCAAGGAGGACAGCCTCCAAATGGCTCTCCAGCAGGGCTCCAATCTTACCTTAGTTGAATCTGATCTGTGGTCAGATATGGTCATGTAACCCGCTCCTTGGCTGAGGGCCTGAACTTTCTAGGTGTGTACGTGACAACAGCCACCATGAGGGACATTACAAGAGTTGTAATGAGAAGTTTTGGTGGGGCTTTTGTCGGGTCTTCCTTGGGTTTTTGTCATGGCAGGTGCATCTGCCATACCAAACTAACAGATGAAGCTAATACATGAAGAAAAAGCTTTGACACAAATATATGCACGGGTACTCGTGTACCCCATCAAGCAGGATCAGTGCAGCCTATCTAGAGGCTGCATTTTCAAAAATGTTAGAGCCCTTGGCATGAGACAGTGAAGTTCTTCATGGGACTAAGGTTAGTTTGCTGACATTTCTGAGAATTCTGAATATCATTATGTTCTTTAAAACAAAAAAAATGCTCTTACAGGTATTAAGCTGTCGTGTTCTATGAAGAATAATCTTCTCAGGGACTTAATTACTGAATAAAAGATAACAAAATGTCCACAAATCCTGTGGTTTGCCAATATATGAAATGGTGTAACTCCAACTTAAAAAATAGAAAATATTTTTTTTCCACACACACAGGCAATAACTTTGGGAATCTGTGTCACAGGATGTTATAGGTGCAAAAATGAGTTTAAAATTAGTTTTAAAAATTAATGCAAACACTCATGGAAAGTAAATTCACCACAATGGGCACTTGCGACCACTGACATAGGAAGTCCTTAGGTTACCGTTGGTTAAAGTCAACAGACTACTTCTCAGACTATGTCTGAGAGATTACCAATCCTTTTTATATCCTAGATAGTACTCCTTTCTAGCTTTCTATACCTTTTATGCTTTTTCTCAATATCTTTCCTACCATTTGCAGTCAGGGACAGCATACTAGGCTAGTTAGAGCTTTGGTGTGGTCCATGGTGCCTGATCTTACATAGGGCAGACACACAATCATTGGTATAACCACCGCTGTTATACCTCAGTTGTCTTACTACATTAGAATAAATTGCAGTCGCAAAGGTACGTTCAAGTAAGCTCTTCTGCTACATACTTTGCCTTTGGGCATGATGGAAAATGACGTGGTATCAAAATGTCATATGAATGGCGCATGCCACCACTTTGCACGTTAGCAGTGCCTTGGCTTTAAAACGCCTGATTTTGAAGAAACGTTACCTCTTTTTGGTGGTTAGTATCTCTGCTGAAACCTGGTTTCCATACCACAAAACCTCATGGCTTAGGTGATTGCTTTTGAAAATATTTTTTCTCAAGCAGACCACTTTTTCAGAATAGTTCTTGTGTTGTTTTTTAGGATTTTATGATAATGTTAAGCCTGACATCCCCAGAAATGCTTGAATGTCTAATACCCCTTGTTTTCATAGCAATTAGTATTAAGCATTAGTGTTAGTGCCTAAATAGCTTTTTAAATCTAGCTCTAAGGCCTTTGGGGAGGAGATGTAGTCCTTGTTTTATCTGTCTTTGTTTGTGGGACTTTGCTTTTCCCCAGGTTTTCTTACCATCACCTTCACTATTTACACGAATAAAAGGCTAGAAATAACTAGTGGTTTTCATTTTAAGTTTCCAGATCTTTTCATTTTTGTTTTATGATAATCGTACGGTATTTTCCAACTTAAATGATTCTACACCACAAATGATTCTCCTTCACAAACTGAAATCCTACAGGCTCCTGCTTCCTCCAGACTCAGGTTGTTAACCTTCATGTCTTCTCCTAAACTCTGTACCTTAAAATGGGAATCAGTATTTTAACCTTCTGTCATCCTTGTTCATCACAGAAGATCTTAAGTTTGCAATGAAAACGATAAGCATCCTGTTGCTGGTCATAAACCCTCTAGAAAGATTCCTAGATAAATGATTCTTAATAATACGAACCTATCACAAGAGGTTACAATTTAAGTTTTTAGAAAGAAACTATGTAACAGAAGTAATTGGATTTGATGTCTTACTAACCTGGAAAAGTAGCACTTTGAAGCTGATTTGGATCCAATAGCTGGAGCAGTACAGGGGAGACACCAATAGGAATTATTCTTTATTTTTTTAACAGGGACATTGGTCATCTATAGCACAGCTAACTGCTGGATTGATGTTTCTGTTGGAACATGCCCTAAAGAAACAGCTTTTTAATTTGAATATATCCTTCCATTTATTTTCACTTTTATATTTAGAATATAGCACCATTTTTTTCTTACCATGCTCTGTGTTATGTGATGGTGATAAAGCTTGGATACAAGAAATGTGTTTCCAGCTCACCAGTATTGATTAGCAAAATTATTATTGATTAGCAAAATCATTATTTGTAGAGTTCATTTTTAAATGGCTCCCTAAGGTCTTATGACTAAATACCCATAGAATTGTTTTGGTTGGAGAAGACCTTTAAGATCATTGAGTCTAACCAAAGAGAGGAGTTCAAAGTGGTCTTAGAAGAAAGGAAATCATGATAACAAAGTGTAAAGAAGTAAGTTTAGGATATTCTATAGCTTGAATATGATCCTCTCTCATGAGGATGACTGATTTTCTTGGAGTGGTGGTTTCTTTCTGCTCTTCAGTCCTTCTTACTTGTTTCTGATGTTCCTTGCCTCTTTCTTTTCTGATGCCCTGGCATAGGTTGTCCATGGGCTGCAGTCCTTCAGGGATGTCCTTGTCCCAAGATGGGATGCCCACAGCCACAGTCCCCTCAGAGTGTTACCTCCTCCAGCACAGAGCACTTCCTTCCCCATATGAGTCTCCAGCCATGGAGAATAATTGAAGGCTTTCTTTAATTTCTTTTTGTTATTGATATACCTGGAAACTGAGCAATTAATATGATCTTTACTTCCTTTTCTTGTCTATCACACCTCATACTTAGGGAAATTACTATTGTTTAAATATGTTTATTCACTGTGGAGGTTGTATTATCCAAGTAGTCCACATTGTTTTAAATCTAATACGTTGTATCATGATGAGAGTGAAAAAAAAGGAGTGGTCATGGTGCCTTTGGGTTTGACAGAAAGTTGTTTAATGGATATTAGTTAGTGCCAGTAGTAAATTAACTTTGAAAAATAGTTCAGCAAATTTAGTTGAAGGTTGTTCTAACTTTTAAGCATACATGTCTAGTAGCAGTTTTTCAGAAAGACCAGCTTTCAGTCATATGTCTTCATAGAAGGCTCTTAATTTCAAGGGAAAGGTTTCACTTTTCTGAAAGGAAAGTTTGACTGAGAAAGTTCATTTTATTGTAAATATGTATTGTGACTAAATCAAAATGCAAGTATAATTTTCTTTCAAGTTCTGGTGAATTTCGATGAAGTTACAGTTTTTCATTGTATGACCCCTTGATTTTCTTTGCATTGCTTGTTACTTTTCTGCCAGCATCCACCAGGAATGGTTGGACAGGTCTATAAACTCTCTTGATAGCATTTTATAAGTAGAAAAATGTAGGACAAAAAGTGTTAATGTAAAACACACACACAGAAAAATCCATATAAACAAACAAAACCCCAAAATGAAATAACATTTTCATGGACATGGAAACTAAGTATTAGGCAATAATATTGACTTCTAAAAATACTAACCAAAACCAAGTGTTAGGGTAAGAAGTAAGTTGAAAGTTCTACACAGCCTGTTTCTGAGCGGGAAACATTAGAGTTTCCTGGTCACATGTAATATGATTACCCTCTGAAGTTTAATGTTAAAGTGCATATTCAAGTAAGTGTTTAGAGCAAGGAAATTTAAGATGTACATACATCAGTGCTCCTGTCTCAGTGCTGGTTGTAGTCATTCAGTAATGGAAGAGAATTGATATGATGTGATGTGAGATAAATTTAAAAGATAAAATACAGATTAAAATTTAAAGTAATCACAGTATTGGCAGAGAACTCTTCTCTTGCCCTTTGGCTGAAATAATAAAAAAAAAAAAAAAAACCCACACAAAAATACAAAAAATACCCCATCTATTTTTGAATGCCATATATACTTAGGCAAATCATAATTTTTCTCACAAACAGAAAGATTAAATTCTTCCTTCAAATAATTATTGTGAGTTCTGTCAGATCTCAGACACATTGATGGGCATCGCTAGCTATAAAAACTTTTTGATCATCTTGCAATCTTAGTCATTTTTTTGTTGTGCTATTATTATAAACATGTGATCAAAGGACATTAAATGATGCTCTGAAGGGCATCCTACACCTTTTATGTGTTGATGAGATCAGATGGTATTTCAGTGCAATTTTTAAATATCTTTTTTCAACAATAATTTGCATTTTCTACGGTGACATGAACTTCTTATTGTTGGCTGTGGACTTCTAAGCTTGCATCTTAAAGTGTTTGAGTTGATGAAACTAAGGAGATATTCGCAAAGAGTTTATAAAACAGCATTTCCAATAGCATCAATATCAATATTTTCTCTTAAATCTGATGTGGACAAGAAATTATTCGTACCATTTAGGAAGGTGGTGGGGTTTTCCAAGTAAGTCTCAGGTTTTTTTCATTGCTCTGACACTTGGATTTTGAGTATGCTAATTACATTAACACTTCTAAATCATGTTTTCTGCATCTGTATAATGAATAGTGATAATCAGTTATATCACAGGTTTGCTTGAAAGTTTAATTCTTTCATACATTAGAATCAGTATAATTATTTATATTATTAATATGATAGTTTTTGTTATAAATAATGGCAACTAGGGTATAACACACTTTTAATTTCTGAATTAATACCTGCAGTTACATTTCCATATTTAAAAATGCAAAGAATTTCCATTATTCGTTTTTCTTATTTTGATGCCACTGAAGTCCATAAGAGTTTTCCCACTGTTTTAAAGAAGAACCACACTTAGCTCGGTGGATAACTTGTTGTTCACATGCTATAACTTTATAAAAATATACAGACCGACATGTCAGTGACATTTCTACCACATGCACTGAACAATCTGGGAGACAGATTAGTCAGGCAGAAAAATATTTTTCTTTTGCCATCTCTGTGACCAATGCTAGTTTCTATGAAAAGCAGAAAAGCTGATTCAGGAAACAGAAACGTGCAGGGGTTTTTGCTTTTGCTTTCTCATTAAAAGGGAAAGCAAAAAGGAAAATATGAAATATTGCTGCTCTGTGAAATTAACTTTCCAAAAGACAATTAGGAGGCTATCTGTAAGCAAACAGACTTTACAGAGATGATATGTACTTAAACACCAACGTTTACATCTTACATCTGCAGTTGACATCTCAATTGCAATGTTATAGAAGCTATAGCATGCTTGAATTTGCTCAGTTATGAGTAAATAGGTATAAGTAACTATTTATGAAGTTCTTTAGGGTTAATTATGATTTACATCCCTGAATCTTCTTCTGCAGCTAGAAAACGAAGGGATAAAGAGGAGCTATCTTTGTTATAGAATGCCAGTGAAGGAGAACAGATAATTTTACCTCAGGGTTCTGTTTCTGCTCTAAGGATGTTAACATGTTCTGAAATAATTAAATACAACTCAGAATAATTACTGGACCATGGATTGCAATCTAAAACTTATTTCTCAAGGGTACATCCCAAAACTGAAGTTGGATACTCATACTTTCTTCAGCAACCCCTTTTTATCAAATTAATCTTTAAAAATGGAAAAAAAACAACCTAGATAAGAGTACTAATACCACAGAATACCTTAAAGCCTAATTGTTGCAATAGCCATTCTCATCAGGAATGAAGCTTCAGGCTGAAACAGGTATTGAACCAGATTTGGCACATTGCTGGAGCAAGAACTTTATACTTTTGGAAAGAAAGACGTGGTACCAGCTGTGTTTTGTGCGCAGACTGATCATGAGTGGATGTATCAGATATTCTTGGGGCATGACAACTGGCCCAAAGCCTTTTTGGATGACAAGTGAATAATTTCTCTTTAGTGGATACTAACTAGGCATTTGTAGTATACAGCTGTGGAGTTGTTCAGTTCTGCCAAGACTGGTGGAGCTACCAGCCTGCCCAGAAGAAAAGTTTTAGGAATATAAACGTCAGAATGTTAGGTGCTTCAGGACATCAGACATACTGGTCATTAGCCTCAGTTTTGAAGGATCAGTTCTTGATTAAGACAACTCCCAACTCTAATGTAGCTAGACCCTTCATCTCACATTTCAGGTTCTGTTGGGCTGCCTAGGCACAGGTTCTGGTGCCATTTGAGGCACCCTGCAGCCTTCAAGGCATTCACAGAGGTCCAATGATGTCATGTATGACCCAGGAGACACCTCTGGCCTGCTGGCCTAGAAGGCAAAAGCCAGGCAGGACATGCTAGGATGTCTGAAATGACAATAGATAACTATATACTGATGCTGAACTGAGCTCTCAAGGTCTGTTTTATGGACAGATGCGAGGCACCTGGTTTTCACACTGGCACCAAAATGAGTTAGTCTTACATCAGACAACTCCACTGATTTGTGCCTTTGACACCCAGCAGGCAATGATGAAAGACCTCTTTCAAAGAAGAAAATTGTATTGCTTATCCAAATGGACTTCAATTTAAACCTTTTCATACGGAGTTTTTTCTTAAACCTAAAGCAATTTTTACGTTGTCCATTACTTTAGATTTCTGCACTCCACATCTTCAAATACAAGAACCCCTTGGATCCTCAGACACTAGAGATGGCAAAATGGGCAAAAAGAATGTTATTTTTAATTTCTAAAAGGAATGTTTTCAGTTCTGGCTGGCTGCTCTGATTTTCACTTCTGTGTCCGCTGCAGATATATTCGTCAGTGTGCCTCAGGGTCAAAACTTGCTTCAGTTGGCTGCAATTTCAGTGCTGAAGGCTTGATCACCAGTAATGCAACATTTTATTCGAATACTAATACTTCACAGTAATATTTCAGTGATGCTTGCAATTAAATGCTGCAAAGGTCCTTAGAATCGCAGAATGTTTTGTGTTGGAAGGGGCCTTAAAGATCATCTAGCTTCAACCCCTTGCCATGGGCAGGGACACCCTCCACTAGACCGGGTTGCTCCAAGCCTCATCCAGCCTGGCCTTGAACACTCCCAGGGATGGGGCATCCACAGCTTCTCTGGGCAACCTGTGCCAGTGCCTCACCACCCCCTCTGTGAAGAATTTTTTCCTGATATCCAGTCTAAGTCTACCTGCTTTCCTACATTTTATAATTCTGAGCCAGGTTCTAGACTTCCCAGATGTTCAGAGTGATGCTCAGGAGTTTACGAACCACTCTTTACTGACACATCTTCAAACATTTTACCAAAGGAATAAATACCACTAGCCTCAATGCTTAACCTCCTATTTAATATTAATGCTAAATAAATGTCATTCAGTACACCAGATTGATTGAAATCTGTGTTCTTGGCAGGCTACTGGTAGGTATAGAAATATGAAAATTGGGAAGAGAGTTTCATGCTGTTACATTTTAGAGGGACGCCTTGCGAGAAATCAGGATTAGAGTTCAATCAGCTTATTTTGCTTATTGTATGTATTAACAGAGTGAGACTTAGGTACAGATTATGGCTTTGCTTTTAAGCAGTGAACTTACAGCTGTTGTTTTGCTAATCTACTCCAGCCTCTTGCAAGTAGAGTTCTTGAACTCAGCGTGATGGGACTCAGAGGCGTCAAATTTTTTCATGAGCTTGACGTGGATATTTCTTATGATAAAATTTGAATACAAAGAATCGTTAGTGACAACAAGAGTCAGCTGCCTTTAAATCCATATCCCTTTAGGTGAGTAAATATTTTTTTATCTATTTATTACCTTCAGTATTTCAATATCTTCAGCGTTTAGTATTGGGTTGTACAAACTTAAGCAATAGACAGCTTATTAAACCAAAAAAAGTGGAAAGAGTTAATTAAAGAATTTTTTTTTATTTTATTTTGAGTAATGTTTTGATGTTTTATGTAGTCATGTATACTTTTTACACTAGACTAATTCCTAGTCTTGGGTAGGAAAAAGCCAAAAACCAACTGTCCCATGGATTTTCTGTTTCAAAACCCAATGGAATACGGTAACAAAACACCATATAAAGTGCTAACTCCACCTCCGTGAAGCATTGAGTTTTTGGGTTTTTTTTTTTACATGGATTCCTGAGTCATTGGCCATTACAGTCACAGCTAAATCAATGTTTTTATTTTCTCCAGTGCAATAACAGAACAAGGACATGCCAAAGAGCAGATAATACTGCCATTGTGGAATAGTGGTCTACCAAGTGAATAGTTAGTGATGAAACATTACCAGCATGAACCATCCCTTTTTAGAAAATTCTGAGACTTTAAAGAATAGTGACAGTGTCTTCAATCTGTCATTAGAGCTTGTAAGATGAGTATAACCATCTGCTCATTTTTTAAATATTTCAAGCGTAGCCTGAGAGTTAGCTGGCCTCTTCTCTGAACTGATAGTGAAAAAATGTAGATGTTTCTTTTCTACTTGAATGAATGCCGACTTCTACTCTTTGACTTCATTACTTAGATATGAACATTCCATCCTTCAGAACTTCCAAAACTGACTTGAACTTGCTGTCTAGGACTGATATACATTTCAAAGAATCCAATTTAAAAATTCCTTTTAACATTGTTGCCCTTTAAAACAAAGAAAATCTGAGACACAAGTAGATTTTTTTTATCCAGGGCATCACCTGGGTAATACCTTCTGATAAGATATTATCACAACATAAACAAGATAAAGGTGAGCGTGTAAGGTGCTGAAACAGTGTTTAAAAGGAAATAATAATTAGGTATCTCTTTTCATCCCATGCCCTACTTTTGTTTCCTGAAGTAGAATTGATTAAGATATATTACAGTTTGTATTTCATAACATAAATATGTCTCTGTATAAAAAGAAAACAAACAACCAGACAAAAAAAGCTGAAAGTTGCCTCCATAAAAATAAACAAAGTTTAAAGCTAAGAGCCTTTTATGGCATACAGGGAAATACAATGCCTGAGGATATGGCCTGAGTGGTAGGTCATGTTGGAACGCTTCTTTTTATAAGAAGCTGGAGAGCCAACAAAATGTTTTATGAAGGAATTGCTTTCATACGCTCCTGCTCACATGTGTATGTTTGTATGTGTTGAGAGGCAGGGATGGGCTGACACATAGCTCTCCCTAGAAGATTAATGAAAATTGAATTGGCATGCAAGCTTTAAAATTTAAGCTGTTGAAGAACTAACATCACACAGAATTACTTTTAATGCCGAATATGGAGCTTAAAAGGTTCTGAGCTTAGTGAAAAATTCTAAGGAATGAATTCATTCAAAAAAACAGTAACACAAGATTTCAAGTACATCAGTCTAATGTTCCCTGCAATCTATATTGTGCTTCCACTTCTATGGCCAGAGAATAATCTCTTCAAGCATTTTTTATTTTACTTTTAGAAGGCAGTCAGCCTGTCATATTTGCCACCATTTATCTAATGTAGTTAAAAAGCAGAACTAGAAATTACTTGCACCAGAGACTTACGTTTTAGTGAACATAACTTTCTACCTTCCATCCTTTCTGGTGAGCCTCAAAACCATGTACAGTCATATAGTGTAACTGAATGAAAGGGTTGCAAATACTGCTGATAACCCAGAGCAAGATAGGTGCTCGTGTGTGTATATATGTGTGTGTGTTAAATTATGTATATATTCCTTAATGTATTCATATATGGTGTACAATAGAAGAACCTGTTTCTTACAAAAACTTAGGTTTCTACAGTGCAGAGCATTATTATAACTATATCAGACGGTATAATTGCAGTGGTGAGCTAGAAACCTTGCTCTTAGTTTATAGGAGCTCATCAAGATCTAGAAAGGCACCTTTCCAAAACATTGGTGAGTGTAAAATAGAACAATGTAGTTGTTATGATTATGCTCTCTATCAGTGAGTGCATTCAGAATGTATTCATCATCTTGTTAATTTTCAGTTGGTAAATATGCTAAATAAATAGTTAAAAACAAATTGAGATACATTAGTAAAAACTAAATTGCAAGGTAGAGAGATGACCTAAAAGAAAGGTTGAGATTCTCCAAGCCCATTTTCAATCAGAGTGTTGGACACCATCAATAGCCTGCACAGCGACTGGAGCAGTCATAGCCCAAGGTGGTCTGTACAGCTTTGGCAATCCAGCCCTCGACACAATAGAGGTGGTTGACCTCTGCCTTTGGTGTCTCCATTGCAGTGTTTAAAGTATTATTACATGTGAAATACTACCTCTGTATGGCAAATGAAGATCAGTACTAGTATTAACTGGATGATTGGCAGTTCATCGATATTTTTAATCATTTTTTCTTCAATTTTTGTCAGGCTGTGTCAGGAAAAGACAGAAACACTGTTCTGAGATGAATAGTCTCACAACTAACAGGCCTGTTGGCCTTTTTTTACCTTTTCATCTGCTTTTTCTTTCTTTTTATTCCTTGGTGAGCATTATAGTTGGTATAGAGATAAAACAGTGTTTTCAGTATGTCGATTTTACCTGATTCTGTAACTTTAATGCACTTAACTCAATTAATGTGTCAAATATCTGGTCCATTTTCTGAGTTTTCAACCATGAACAATAGCTGGCAGGTAAAGACTAAGCTAGACCAAAGCAATTACAGCTGCATGGTAGAAAGAGTGTAGCATTCAATAAGGGAAGCTGTTCTTAGTGTTCCTCCTTCTTGTGTCTTTCTACAGTCTGAGATCACCACACATCCCTGTTTGCAGCATGACAGTTAGGCTGCACCAGAGTCTAGGATTACGCCATACATAATAACAAGATTTTCATTCTCTATTTAATATGGAATTTGTTACTGTGATCCATGTCTGCATCACTTTGATCACCTTAAATCTGTAAATGCATTCTGATGTACAGCACAAGGACTTGATGAATGTCTTGCTGTGAAAGCCATATTCTGAGATCTGTTCGGACTTCCTGCAACTTTCTGGGTGGATTTTAATGCAGTAAAATTCAATCAGACTTTACGGACCTCATTTAGGCACGTCATCTGTCAACACCTGAGATCCACTAATGTTAGAAGGCTTTCACTTCAGGGGGCTAGTCATAGTGTTAGACATTCTTGATCCAGTCCAGTACTGGACATCATTTCTGGCACATCGCTTTTGCTGGACCCAAGGAAACAGAAGAGTTTTGAAGAGGGAGGGATCTGTATAAGGTTTTTATGAAGACTAGGGAGTTACAGCTTTTTGCTGTGATATCTGCTGATCAGATCTCTGTGCCAGGGTTGCATTTGACTTTGAATCTTTCTATTTGAATTCTATTTAAAAAGAAAGCGGAAGAATATAACACACACATCAGAGAATACTCACAATACACAGTTGGGCGAATACATCTCACTGTTAAGTGAGATATATTTAGTCGTATGGGATAAAGTTAGCAGTGGTGTCTGTCACAAAGATCTATTAGGCTGTCAGACAGTCTCCCAAGAGGAATGGTGGAATCCCTTCTACTGGCAATATTTAGAATTTGATTAGAGAAAGCACTAGAAAATGTGCTGAAAGGAGCTATCGTATTTGACAGCTCCTAATAGAAGATCTGTTCTTCTCCATACCTAATTCCTCTAATTGCATGCTCAAACTTGAGGGAATAACAATTTAAAAGACTATCTCTAAGTATCTCAATAAGTATTAACCACCTTTTACTGGTTTGCTCATTAGTATATTCACAAATGAGAAGTCCCATCACATTCTACTTGTTTGCTTTTAATTATACCCACCTTTCTGCATTAATTCCTGTACAAGATTGGGCTAGTTAAGTTCACTCTTCTTACGTATCTTGTAAAAGCAAGAAGACAATTCTTCGTTAACCACTAATCCTTTCATTTTATACGTCATGCTAATTTGTATTTCCTTGCCTGACAGTATCTTTCAGAAAATGAAATGCTAAAGTTAAGAAGATGCTGTGAGAATGCACTTTCTTTTTTATTCCTGTACAGTACACAGGACCAAGAAGAATTTCCAGGAACACTCATTCAAACATGATTAGCAGCAGTGCAGACATCCCTGCCTTCACTGCAAGCAGCACTTGTATAATAAGTTTAATCATTTTCATAAGCAGAAAAAAAAATTAGTTCATCTTTTCTGCAACTGATACCAATTTAACATTTAGTTTCTAGTAATTAGTTTCTAGAAAACTAATCTAGTACTAGATTAGTTTTCATAACTCTTAAAATCTACTTTCTGTTTTTCACAGTGTTTCATTATGTCAGCTCCTCAAAATTTAAGTTTGAATGAAAAAAAAGTTTGATTGATTCATATATATATATATAAATCGATGAGATACACTCTTCAGGTTGCATCTTCAAAAATTAAATCAAAGTTATCATGAAACTGGCAAAATACTATTTAGCGCTGTGGCTTAAAGCAACACCAAAAAAGAATTACCTTTGTTATGTCTTCTAAATGCTGCTTTGTGGTCTTTTATAAAGTAAGAAAAATAAATGTAAGAGTTAAAATGTTTATGTAAAGAATCAAAAAGTATGCAAGATCAATAAATTACATAAACAAGACAATTGAAAATTCACTGTCCAAATGTATTTTCAAAAATATTTTTCTATAAAATTAGATTCTAGGAAATAAGTGATGAAATTTCTTTATAAAAATCCAGGACATTTTAAATTTGATTCAGCAAGAGGTGGAATTTATGGAAAAGATCTGTCAAAGATCAGGATATAAAGATTCCAACATTAGGAATTCCTGAACTGTCATCTAGACACACTTAAGAATTGCTAAATAAATTTTTATTTGCCCCGTGTTTTGAGCAGTTTACACAAATTTGTCTCTAATTCCTTTGTGAAGCTTTGTTACTGTTATGTATTACTAATTCATGGAATACTTCATGGTTAAATATATTTTAACAGAAGATAAAAACAGATCAAAAACAGTGGGATTGCACATAGAATTGAGTTTTCTTTTCTTGACATAGAAAATATAAGACTATTTTTGTGCAGCAGCTCTCCTAGCTCTTAATCATGATGACTCCTACAAGTCTTTTCCTGAGGGAATTCTGTACATTCAGAGACCTGGGCAGTTTATAGAATTTAAGGATGTATTTACTAGAGCACATTATCTTGCATTTGGCCAAGTTGTGTTTAATCTGCCTACTCCCAGCATTAATAATACATCAGAGTGAAATTTGATTTAAAATTAAATGCAATTCAGGTCCTGTAAAGCACCTATGAAAGCATTTCTGCTCTTTGCTAGTACCTCAGCATTTATGTGCACAATTACAAGCTGTGAGATGGACCATCCTGTCTAAGGTTGGAAAATAATTTCATTTTGTGGATTATTATAAAGCTTATTTAAGGTTGAATTTGTTACCTTTAAAGGCATCATGTCCAGGAAGTCAAAGATTGTGAAATGCTTGAAACCATAAACTCAGAAGACTTGTCAGTCTTTACTAGATACTTGTAATGGTTTCTATATCTACAGTACAAGAAACGTTATTGCTCCATGGACAGATTTTATGTCAGCTCTATCTATTGATTATGCAGCTGCTGCAAGGGGAGCATTAGGATGCACAAGAAGTTCACCATCTGCTTTGCTTGAAATTTTGGAAAGTGAAATATTAGATATGATAAAGAGATTAAAGCCAAAAGTGGGTGTATTATAGCCCATCCTCCCTTGGCAGCTGAAAACTGCTTTCTACTCTCTTCATTTCAGTTCACGGGAAAAATAAATCTTTCATTTAAATGCCATTTATGTGATATATTGTCACCAGTGCAACTTGCTACTGTAATATATTATCAGTCAAGTACTATGTAAAGCAGTACAAGTCATCATAAAAATAACAATTAAAACATCCTTTCTTCAGGGATCTCAGAATCATAGACAAGTGCAAAATGCAATTTATTGCAGGTACACAAAGATGCCTTGGATTATTTTTCACCTGTACTTGGTTCTTATTACTAAAATAAGTCATTTTATTGCTATTGGAAGAAAGACATGTTTCTGTAAGAAATTCCTGTGCACTAGGAACTGAGAAGAAGATTGACACTGAGGTTAAGATGCAATTCCATAGGAGAGGCAGTATGAGGAAAAGGCACAAGTAAAATGGGAGAGGAAATGGTTTCAGTGTTGATGGTAGCAAGGTCAGGGGACAGGAAAAGTATGACGAGTTAAATTGATGTAAGCAACAGCTGATTATACAGAGCTTTGACACATGATTTAGTAGTTTTAATCTGACTACATGAGCAGACGAGAGCTACAGAAGGATTTGAATAGAGAAGTTAGTCAGATGAATGTTATAATTGCAGCAGCAAATTATGCTGTAGGCTACCCTTTTGCAAATACGGAAGGAGTAAGGAAAGTCTAATTTCTATTTGATTTCTTTTACATTTTTATTCCATCCTGATTTTCTTTTCAGCACACTAAAATGTATTCAAAGTATTATTCATTTTGCACTTAGTTGAAAAATTACAGAAAATAAATAAATAAATAGAAGAAACCTCCATTTAGGAGCATACATGGCAATTTCTTCAAGTATCAGAGATTCTGTTTTACTGTGACTGCTGTGGCACTGCACAGCTATTTGCTTCCTTGGCCCCTGCCCTGTCTTTATTTTGCATACAATCAATTTTAGGACTTCTGGGTAGCAAAGTTGTTTGTTTTGACTCACTCATATTACCCTAATTGTTCAACAGGAGGTTTATTTAAACCATTGAAATATGAGGATAGGAATAGTTCATTTACATTCTCTGCTTTGAATTTGTAAGATTTCCGTGACTGTGATTATACTGAAATTTCAATTAGATCTCCATGACCATATGAAAAATGGTCACCTCTATAGTTTTACCCTTCAGTTATAAAGGTCTATCCCATTCCTGATATGTGAAGAATAAGACTGGATTCATTAAGAGGTCAAATGTGTTGAGATTACTTCATTGCCGCTGGCAAGCACATCTATTCGGGGTTGTCTCAGCACTGTAGGCTCTAGTTTATATATTGCATTTATAAAGTCCATAATATAGAGCTCCATAACATAGAGATTTTTCAATTGATTAGTGTTCCCATTTTAATTTCAGCATTATTTTTATTATTGCTACTTCCTATCATTTTGATGGATATAGTGCCACTCTACTTGTCTTTGAGTTCATCTTCAAGACGTGTGGTAGATCTCACGAGTGCAGGGGATATATATCATCTCCAACAAACTGATAATATCTAGTTTCTCTTTTTTTCTGACCCTGGAGGTATAGCTGAAGAATTCAAGGCCAGCTATGACAGCAGTCAAATGTACTTATAGAATAATTTAGTCAGAATTACCATTTCTAAGCATAAATTATGAACCTGGGAATACTTTTTCAGCAACAGACTAACTTCCCAGGTACTTCAGTGAGATTCATCTGCTCTGACTGCAAGTTTTCAACACTGAATAATCCAAATCTAAAGTAATTACAGGTTTTAATCCTCATTGTAGTCGGTAGAGAGAAATAACCATTTGTCTATATTACATAAATGTAATATATTGCGATGTGTTCCTCTGCATCTACTCAGAGCTGCCCCCACCTTCCAACGACCTGGGGGACCGAGCAACAAGCTCATGTGTGACTGTGATGGAAGGTGAGTCCCTCAGCCTCTGGAGAGGCTCAGCCAGCTCTGCATTCACCAATCACTGTGAACACATGATGACAGCGCTACAGTAGTACGGGTCCAAGCATAACAGCTGTTTTAACTTTGGTTAAAATTGCCACTTCACTGTGAAGTAATTTCATTACCTGTGCTGGTTTCAGGCAGGAAAGAGCTGCTTTTCTTCACAGTGCTGTCAGCTGGCCCAGAGCGGCCGAGGGAGTGTTTCATTCCATGTTACCTCAGGCTCAGGGCACGTGTGCAGTGCTGAAGCGGGAAGGGGCCGGGGGGGGGCTAGCTTTGGGCTAGCTTGATACTGGGTCATTAGCTCTTGGCGTGGCTGTTAACGGTGGGGTGGGTTCATTTGTTAGTGGGTTGGGGGGGTCAGCTGGCTTTTTTCCCCATGGTGGTGTTGTGGCCCTGGGGCCCTGGCTGTGAGGGCTCTCTGGCTCAGATTCTCACTGCTCTGAGATGTGATTGTCAGTTGGTGGGTGGTGAGCCATTGTATCATATGTTCTATTTTCTATTATTTTAATTACTTATGAGGAGTAGTATCATTAATATTAGCATTGCTATAATTTTTATTTATATTCCATTATTAAACAGTTCTTATCTCAACTTTTACAAGCTTCCTTGTCTTTTCCTGTGACTCCCCTCCTGCCCTTGAGGTCGGGGGGGAGGTGAGCGAGTGGCTGTGTGATACTTAATTGCTAGATAAGGTTAAACCTTACATTACCGTAATTGCTCTTTGCAGAAAAAAAAATAAGATTCGTTAAGCCAAACAGGCAGTATGACTAGCCAGGGGCGTGAGTCCTACATTTGGAAGGAGAATGCTTCCTAGGTGTATTTCTCTATTTTCTCTCCAGTGTTTCATACATATTCAAAGGAGTGGGGTTTAAGATTTCCCATAGTTGTCCACATTTCCTGAGTTGTGGGTGTGTAGCCAGTTGTATGCCAGACTGTTTAACCTGAGATCTTCTCTGAACAGTGCTGTCTGTTTGAGATGCTGTTCTGACATGCCCACCCATCCCCCTGCATCGCTCACAGCCTTCTGATTGCATTCTGGGTCTCAGGTCCCTCCAAAATTAAGCTTAGCAGCACTGATTTTTACAAGTTCCGCTTTCTCTGAGCAATAAATTCCTTCAAACGATGAACTAACTTACATACCTAAAGGTTAGTTATCTAAATCTAACACATCCATCCCAGGGTCCCTTTTTAGCCGTTGGAAAGAAAGTTCTCATTTAGAGAGCAATTCAACTCGTCTTCAAACAGGTGTCAAAAGTATGTGGGATGAATTGCCCTCTAAAAATGTTTTATTTCTACCCTGCGCTTCTTACAGGAATCTACTGCTAGGTTGGTTAGTGGTAGATGGCTGGCTTTTAGCTTGCTAAGATAAGGTGACGTGGATGTGTGAGAAAATATGGATGTGGCCCGGTCACAAGAGAAAATAGTGAGACAGCATTGGTACACATACAGAAGCAAAGAGAAAAAAGTAGTGCAAACTATGCAAAGGCCCCTTTACTGGGAAACAACTGGTTTTACTTTGAGTTACAGTTAGAGGTTGATTTTTATATGCTCTCCTTCTCTAAGGTATGGTACTAACTTTTGTGTACTGCTGGGTGCGGGTAATGAGAAGGGCTGCCCTGGGTCTCTGGCTGCAGACATTTTTCTTGTTCACATATATGCCAAGTAAAGTATAGAGTTGCATAACTCACTTTGATTTACTGTTGTTTGTGGTTTGCCCTTTTTTTAAAAAAAAAAAAGGTAGATATTTTGCAGTTTGCTGCTTTAGAATTAGTTGGACTATGTTCTATTAAAAAAACTAATTAATTTTGACTTCTTACAATGTATTTTGTCATGTATTACCTGGACATACATAAAATATTGTGACTAGGGCAGGTTTCATTAGAAGTATTAGAATTATTTCTCTTCTTGGTTTCCCAGAGCTGCAACCTACCATTTTTCAGAGCATGCTGTGAAAATCCTATTTTCTACAGGCTATTCAGAGAGGAGGTGATTTAAACGTGGTGCACTTGAGTGTGGGCTGGTATTGTTTGAAATGAGGTTTTAACATCAAGTGAGAAATTCAAGTTTAAAGAGATGGGATTGTGTTAGATTATGATACCCTGGTTACTAATAAAGTTTATTGTTTTGTTAGTATTTCTAATACTTATTTCCACATCTGAAACTTGAAGAGGATTTGAGTAAATATAAATAAATAGATCTTTCTCAATGACATCTTGGCTGTTTAATCACGTTGATACTTAACTTTATCTCAGGTAGGAGAATATAAGCTTTTTTTTTCCAATTATATTCCCTCTTTTTCTGCACCACTTTTTCTACCCTTATCAGTGGCAGAGTAGTCAGTATTTGCACCTGAAGTGTGTGTTCCCAATGCTAATTTTATGTGGCATTCTGAAATTCTTCTAAGAGTTTTTCCTGTCTTCACTTTGTGAAGACTGGTAAATACTTAAATATGCTCGTTTTCAAATCAGTCTTCTTTTCTTGAACTGAGCTGTAGTTTAAAATGTTCCTTACTTTTTTTTTTTTTTTTTGTGCTATTATTATTATTTTAACTGTAAACTATAGCAAAACTCCCCAAAACCATCCATGATTGTTTATAAACATTGTTAGCCACGCTGCAGCTCCAGATGTGTATTTATGTTCTTTTATCTCTGGTATCACTGTAACGCCAGAGCAAATAATAGTCATTGAAAGACTCGCCTTTCTTTTTCCCTGACACAAAGTAGGTCTTTTTCTTACGTTCTAGAAAAATATTTTATTAAATGTGTGAGTTAAAGTTATCGTGGCATAAAAACCTAGCCTAGAAATGGCTGTCAGTTTGACTATTTCTAATAGTTCCCCCATTTCATATTTTTCAGTTCTTTCCACTAAGCTTTTTCTTCTGAATGGTGGTGGCAGCTACTATGGGGAGAAAAGACTCCTCACACAGGAAAAGATTCTTTCCAGGCAACCGGCCTCAGTCCCCTGGATATCCTTGAAAATCAAACCTCATCAGTAACTTCTTGGAGTTCAAAGGAATGTGTTTCCCTTGGGTCCTGCTTATCTGTGCCCTCATTAACCTCCTCAAAGAACTCTGAAGATTTAGGAAAGCACTTTCTTCCTCTTCGCTGAAACCGGTTGGCTTGACCCTATCAGCTTTTCATACAAGTTTTCTAACATTCTGATACAGCGTGGAGATGGGTTCTCCAGTGGTAGACATTGATCAGGCCCAAAGTTGCTTTATCTGAGATATTTCTGATTGAAAATCACCGACCTCAATTAAAAGGTGTTAGAACTTACATACAGGATGGAAGGTCCAAGGGTGATACATGTGTATGTGGAGACTTCTGGTGAAATAAAGGAGATCATAGAAGTTAGAGAATAAAAATGTCACTCTAAACACTGTCGGCATGGGTCATCAATTCTTTTTCCTTCGATGAGTTGAGGATATAGCACTAGTAACTTTGATTCTTTAAGAGGACAGTGCTGTTCCTATCAGCATATATGTACAGAACATTTATCAATTTAATATGCTTGGGTTTGGGGGTAGTTATTTTTAATACAAGGACTCATAGACCTAGAGAGAGCATGAAGGAGTCTGACTGTATTGCTGAGTATAAGATTGCACTGCTTTGGAGAGGGCATCCTAGATTCTGGTGTCTGAATTTATACGGAACTGCGCCTGGGACCACAGACCTCATCACACACAGAGCATGGAATATGTGAATTTGAACATCCTCAAGCTCATAGCCTCTGGATCTGGGTGTCTCATCTCGCAAAATGTGCAAGAAATCCTTTCAAATGTTAAAGTTATAGGTTCTGGGGACCTGAAGGTTAAACAGGAGAAAAATGCTCCGTGAGTTTGAGGCACTTTAAGGATGTGAATGGAGCTATTTTGGGTCTCAGTTGTAGATGTCTAAAGGCTTCGTTGGGATAAGGGGGTCTGGGTATGATACACCATATTAAACTTTGAAAAAATGTTAGTATGAACCTTATCTAAATAGTTCACCCGTAGGATTAGAAGATAATTCTCATAAAAATTGACACAAGTAACAACACTATTCGGAAAATACTTTTTTTTGATTAATGACACATTGTGCTTTTTCACTCCGTTTTCCAACCATTCCACTTGAACCATTTGCGCCGTATTGACCTGCTGTGAGCCTTTAGGGAGGCAGTTAAAATCTGTAACGTGAACCCACAGAAGTGTCAGATATTAACAAGTGTTCTCTGCCCTGCTGGACCTGAGTGTTGATCCACCTCAGGCATCCAGAAACTCAGAGAGCTAATTTGTAATTGTTGCCTTTCCTGTTCTCTGATATGGTGGGTAAACATGCTGAAATGTCTTTCCTCTAGCTATTTGAATTTATGTATAGGAACTCGCGTCACCCTCATCTTTGCAGTAGCTGGATCCTGTCCAGTAGCATACTAGTCGATGTGACTTAACATCTGTCTTCTGTGGTTCCTTGTTTCTCTCATCCTGTCCCCAGAAGCAAGATTGTGTATTTAGCCATATAATGTTAAATATATCACTGTAGTCTTCAGAGGTACGTGTTTAACTGTACTTTTTGCTATGAGTTTGTACTAATGAAGGCAAGTCAAACTGGTGCGCTTCCCCTTGGAATGAAAGTTGATGAGGTTTGTGCAGACTTTGGATTCTGGGAGAACCCATTTCCCAGTCTCTAAACCAAACTCTCCCTCCTGCCCAGAAAAGCTTACCCTCACTGCAAGCTGACGCAGATGCCTGGGAAGAAGCGTCACCATCTGAAGACTGTACCCTGTCCTTCCTCCAGGCCACGCAGCACCCAGGGGTGAAGTCTCCCACCTAGAATCCACGTTGCCCCTCCCTGCTGGGTAGGAGACCAAAAGGACAGGCGAATTTAATATGCTCGCCCTAAGGAGTTATAACTGAATGCTTCCTTCTTTGAATGGTTTATTTAAGTCAAGAGTACCTGTGAAGTCTAATTCAATATCATTGTGGAGTTTAATTAGCAGAAATAGTGAAGTATCAAACTAACATTGTACTTTGTGTTGCTATGATATTGTACCTTTATTGCACTTCTGTTATTTTAGAGCTGCCTCATGCTTGTCCCTTCTGCCCCAACCTAACTAAACTTTGCATAGCTTGTGGGGAAAAAAACAAAGGATTGCCTTCTGCTGTAATGAATATTCATTCAAAGATTTTTAAACCCACTGTATCTTTTAGCACTTCCCATAACTGGAAATTTTTCTTGTGACTACAAAATACTTGGTTTCTATCTAACCAAAAATATTAAAGTATTACCTCTCAAAATTCATAGGAAAAAAAAAGCCAAAAAAAATACCCCGGTTTCCATACAGCATTTCTTGTCTTCTCTGATGTCCGGTCGTATGAAAAAAGCATATAAGTCATCCCCTGGATTATCTTTGTCTGGTTCCTGAGCACTCTTTGGTTCAGAGGCAGCTACAATGGATCTTAATTGCTGACGGGCATCTCAGTAGAAGATTCCGACATTAGATGAGCTGAAGCATCTTCTGAAGTTACTCATGTCTCTCTGGCTTAGGCAAACTGAGCATAAGTATGAGCCCTTCAGTTAGGACACTTAAGTGAGTTGGGAGGAACTTGTGTTAAAATGTTCATTCACTTGTCACAGAAAAGCATATCTTTATGGACTGGGATGTTCAGTGAAGGAAAAGGTGTTTAATACAAGTTATTTATAAAAATCATAACCCATTACTTCCTTCACAAAGATGTACGAATATTGTTTCTCATAGATTGTTGTTATGGTCTTTTTAAATAGACTCAATATTATCACAATAACATTCTTAACATTGTACCATCAATACATTTTTCCTGCCATTTGTTCATTTCACCTAGAGGTATTTATGGAGCCATTTGTATAATGAATTGCTAGGAAATTATTGTTTTCATTATCATTCAACAGTATTCTACACAGATCCCGCTGAAGTTTTGTCCAATACACCACAGTTTATCAGCGAATGAACTGAGTTAAATGAGTAACTAATTTCTTTACCCTTGCAATGCGCTGGTTGTTCTTCAAAATTCTCATCAGAAGGCTGCATGTTTTACCTAAATTGGGCTGAACATAGCACACATCTGTTGATGCAGGTTACTTTTACAGCTTGATAACATGCTTTGATTTATCACTCTTCTAAGCTTTTGTGTTCTGTTTTTCCCTTAGGGATATGATGATGGATATGGAGGTGAATATGATGACCCAAGCTATGAGGCATATGATAACAGTTATGCCACCCAAACACAAAGGTAAGCATTTATAGTTTTACGTTATTTTTTCAAAGAGGAACACTTATTTTCTCTTACCTTTCCTTCTAAATTTCCTGTTTTATTTTCCACATTGAATTCTACAAAACCTCACAGTACTTAACATTGTCAAAAATTAATAATGGCAGGCAGAGTTTATATACAGAATTATTCAGATAATGCAAAAAAGCAGACACTTCTACTTTCATTGTTGCAAATTAAGTGTTGGGCTTTTTTTTTTTTAAAGCAAGTGATTACATGATTTTCCTATCTGATGTCATTCTGACAGTTTTATTTGTTTCGCAATTTTATTTCCTTTACTAATGTGAAGTTGTCAAGGGCATTGCATATTTATGGTTTTTACAATGTTTTGGGCAAAACCAGATGGAAATCTAAAAAAAAAAAATGGTGAATTATACAATCATAAAGTTACAGAATGGTTTGGGTTGGAAGGGACCTTGAAGATCATTTAGTTCCAAGCCCCTGCCATGGGCAGGGACACCTTCCCCTAGACCAGGTTGCTCCAAGCCTCATCCAGCCTGCCCTTGAACACTTCCAGGGATGGGGCATTCACAGCTTCTCCGGGCAACAAATGCATGCCACTGGTTGGCATCCACCATCACGGTGAAATATGGAACTGCATGCCTGAAGTAATCCTGAATCTATCTGCTTTCAGCCAGTTACTTTCTCAGCAACTCTCAGAATTCATAAAAGCAACGAAGCTGGGAAATCGTATTTTATGTCCTTACTGTGTGTGATAATGGGCCAAACTACACTGACATCTTTTGTGATTCATGTCACTAAAATGAAGCAACAGAAATGGTTTTCATTTACACATACACCACTCGCACTTACATACTAATTCAACAGTTGGTCTATGTTTATTAGATATGGAATTACATCTTTTTCATAGTTAAGCTGAGGGATAAAAGAGTGGTTCAACCAATTATTCAGAAAATGATGTTATGGGTTGCTAAGAGTATATGTAAGGTTGTGGAAAGGCAAATGGAATTTTAACAAGAAAAGACACAAATGTAACTGTCTGTATGATTCTCACTGAGCAAGAAAGTGATGTATATGTACAAAGCTCTGCACTCCGAAGACCAGAGGACCTTAAACTTACTTTTTGTTTAACCATCTTATTCGTTAAATGCTTTACTGATGAAAATGCCTGTCAGAATTACGTTCAGCTCCAGAACTGCTCAGTGAGTGACACTTGAGCTGATAAAAAAAAATACTTTGTAAGTATTTTTATAACCAGTGAAGTGTATTTAAAAGGATTTGTCACATCTAAATGTGAACCCCATCAAGTATACTTTAACAACACTTTCAAGTAATTATACATTACTAGCTGCAGCCATCATGTCACTGTGTAGGTAGATAGTCTTGTTGTCACATGTACTCCAACTTTTTTGAGAAGAATTCAGCCCATCTTTTGCTACAATAGTGAATTGTCACAGGAGATACTGTTTCTGGTGTAAAAATAATAATTAGTTGGAAATCTCTCTGCAATGACATCGCTTTATATCATCTGGATTAACCTGTAATTTCTTTGCAAATTCATGTCCCAGGCAACTAAATGACAAATATATCAAGTTTATGAGGAGTGTATTATATTCAAGCTTGAACTGGCAGTGATAACTTGACTCAAGAAAGAAAACATAGACAGAGTCACATAATTTTGGCAATTAAACAGCTATTAAATTTAGTCATCAGATACGTTTTCTACTAATATGAGCTACCTCCAGGATACCTAATTTGTGTAAAATCTGCAACTAAAACATTTCCTTTTGTAATAAATACATGGTAGGACACACAGTCATACAGATCCATGCTGAGTGGCACTGAATGCCAAAGGTTGTGTATTGATTTCAAAGAGACAACTTTCGGAACAATGCACTTCTCATTTCAAAGATTTAAAGAACAAATGGACCATTAGATACGCAATTTGGATTTCTCTACCTATTGGCCCTTTAGCTTCAGAGAAATGCTTCCCTTCTGAGCCAAAATAATACAATACAATGAAACAGTATGACCATAAGATTTGGTTAGATGCATATAATAATAAGGTTTTTCTCAATCTCAGATCTTTTGATTAGTATAGTCCAGTCATATGAGCAAGAGATATCAAGGACACGCCTAACAAAAATAAGTTGTACTGCTTCAGAGTACTTATTCATCTCTTTCAGTGTGTGATTTACAGACAAAACATCTGCAAAATCTTGTAGACAATGCCTGTTCTCAGAGAGAAAAAAATCATGACTGCCCTCTGCAGGGCCTGACTGCAATTCTAAGGCATGAGAGAAAAAATAACTAGTTTGATGCAGAGCTCGAAGATTTCTGTTCAAATTAAGGGCAGAGTTTCCATGTTCTTTTTATGTCTTATTAAGGAATCATGATGGAAATTATCAGAGAAGGTCCAAAATCTTGTCTGACTGTCTCACCATGCATGTTGACCACGCCTCAGTCTCATCATTGTTTCAAATTAAAGACTATGCCAGGGAAGGGGATGAGATGGGATGGGGATGGACATGGACAAAACGAGATTGATGGACTGAATGGAAGCTGAGTTCAGCTTGCTTTAGAGCAAAGCATATACTGAGTTGTGCCTTGTTTGCCTACCCAGTGCACAGAGTGAAGGTAGTGTTTGGGCAGCCTGCCACCACCACCCCTGTTACCTATACCTTTGTCTTCCAGACCTTATATGTACTTCCCATTTGCTCACCAGAGGCTCTCTGTCCATATATATTCCTTCTGGGAGCCCTTAGTCCTTCATTGCTCAAGATGTCTGATTTAAACTGCTGGATAAATCAAGCTCTGCCAACAGCAGAGAAAATGAGCGTGCTGTCAACATACACCGCGGTGCTACAGCGCAGGGTTATGAATTAGTAGAAGGAGCACCACAAATACCAAGCCCCAAGACCATCCAGGTGCAAGTAGGGATAAATGTTGTACTTTTGTGCACAATTATCTGAAGGTTTGCACAAAAGGTCAGGGATAGTTTTGCAGGCCCAGCAATGCATTTTGTATAGGTCCTTCTCTAATGAACTCTACCACTGCCACCCTTCTAGACAGAGGGCTCTGTCCTTCATGACAGCAGTCTAACTTTTAGGCTGAAAACAGGGGGATGGGGTCACTTGTGGAAGATACCATGACAGAGTCTTGGGATCAGACCGGATTGAAACCCACGATAAGTCTGCATGGCTGAATGAGCTAAGAGGCAGCTCAACCACTTTGATATGGACATGATAAGCAACTTGAAGAAAGAGAACAGCAGGACCCTCACTATGGTAAGTGCCACCTGTACCTTACTATAAGTAGATTTATTTTAGGAAGGAGAGAATTATGGGCTATGGCAAACAGCCTGTATTGCATGAGGTATGCCTTGCTTTAACTAACAGAAGCTGTATTTTTAATGCCACCTTTGTTCCTCCTCATCTTCCTGTCCTGTAAGGACAACCCAGAGCACAGGATGGAATCTCAGGACAGAGATTTAAATGAAGAACTGCCTGCCCTTCCAAACTTTGTCTATAATCATTATTTACCAGATTCCATGAAAGATGACAGGTATAGCAAGGATATTTAGAAACCCTGCTTATTTGTTCATATTGATGTCAAAATACAGTTTTTAAGGTAATTAGAATGAAAGTTTTGTCTGATGCCAAAGAGAGCGAGGAAGCAACCATTTTCAATGGGCAAGGGAAGACATCAGATCTGACATGCTTCCCATAGGCAATTACACTTTGAATTTCTCAATGAAACCTCTTTTTCCCCCTCTCTTCCTCTCCCTTTCAAACACTGTGAAGATGACTTTCAGTGGTAATTACATCTGCCTGCCCAGACACACCAAGAGATATTCAGTAGTGAATTTGATACACTATTCCCTTGGCACTTGGAAGTCAGGCAGAGAACACTCAAACCCTTTCTGCCAGCTAGATTTACCTCCTGAACCTCTAGTCTGACAACTTTGGTTAAAAATATAAATCCTAGACATGCTATTCAGAAGTAAAAATCCCTGTCTGAATATGATTGCCATCCCTGCTCTACACCATTGCCTGTTCATGTGTCAGTGGTGAGGCACAGAAAGCAGGTAAGGGAAAGAATTAGCCTGATGTCCTCAAACAGCAGCATTTCATCTCAGCAACCGGTTAATATCCATTTAAGTTTTCATCTTCCCTTACACTTGGCACTTAAAAACTTGTAAGAAGTATATTCTGGTTGTCTAACAGAATTCTGGCATTAAACAAAACTACTATCACTGCACAGGCATTTAGCTACACTCAACTGGGAGGCGTTCTATCAGCTGCTGCCCAATTTCCATTGCTAAGGTAGATGTTCCTGTGTAAGCCTGTAAAGGTGCACTGCTTGTTCACTTTTTGATGATTCTTAGCCGTTCCAGAACACATTCTCAGTGACTCCTTACCTTCAGACATGTTGGAACATGTGGTGGCAACCATTCTTCCTTTCCATTCCCACTCAGATACTGATTTAAAGAAAGAAATAAAATTGTTACAGCACAACAAGAAAGTTCACAGAATCACAGAATGGTTTGGGTTGGAAGGGACCTTAAAGATCATCTAGTTCCAACCCCCCTGCCATGGGCAGGGACACCCTCCGCTAGACCAGGTTGCTCAAAGCCTCATCCAGCCTGGCCTTTAAAACTTCCAGGGATGGGGCATCCACCGCTTCTTTCGATGTTTGTAAAACAAAACTCCAAAATGGTATAAGTATCAATTTCCAATTCAGCTGTAACACACAGGAGGTAGGAGAATCTGATTAACTTTCAAAACGTAATACACTTTTTGATTTTCTTAGCAGGAACTTTTAAGTCTGTTGAACCGCCACCACTGTCCAGGATTCATGGGCTGAGGACACTAGATCAACAGGAGAAAAAGATGAAAAGTTTTGTGAGAGGATCTACAAGATTTGACTCTTTGGTTACTCAGAGGTTGATAGGGGATCAAACTGTACCACATGCAGAGCATGCCCGGACTCCTCAGCCAAGACAAACAGAATAATTTTACAGAAGGGGATCAGCTGCTGATGAATCAGCTGACAACCGTGATGGCCAGCAGAGCCATCTTCAGCTCTGCTGTGACATCTTTAGTCATCTTCACTGACTTCTGTGTCGCAGCCAGCATCAGCAGTTTCATTCCAAAGGTACCATGTATAACAGCCAAAAGAGATACTGAGGAAATGTGGGACTGATTGGCTGGTCACGGGACGAACCAGGAAGGCTATATTCTATTTAATCCACTTGTGCATAACCTGTCCAACCACAGGTATTGTAAACAGTTGTGCTTGACAGGGAAAAGCAAAGGAAGACACTGATTGTCTTTTGAAGCTTAAAATTTTGATTTGATAGGTTTTCCTTGTTCCGCAGTGCCTGCCGTGAACACACACTCATCAATCAGAGCTAGTTTTTATGAACAGGTAGTTGGTTTATTGGCAATTGCTTCCACAGCTGGTTGGTTGGCTTATTCTTCTGTCCTGTGCTCTGTGTGGCTTTGGTTAAAAACATAGTTCATCTGCACAATGAGTTGTTAAGTGGATGCTGACTTGAAGAGTCTGTGAGTCCCATCCTAGGCTAGAAATAGACTTGCAAATATCAGAAAACCTGTAACATACTGACAAAAAGAATAAATAATTCAGTGATAAAAGGTAGATTAAAATAACGCAAAGCATTGCTGTTACAAATGCCATCCCACAGTGACACAGGCCCTCTCATGACATATCTTCATCTGTGCTGTGACTGCAAGATGACATAAGTAAAGGGCATTTCTCTTGCCTGCCTGGACCCAGCGTCAGTAATGACAGTAACCCAACTTTAGGGCCTTGAAGCAATTCTTGTCAAAATATTTACTGTTAATCTTGCAAATATTTTATGTAATGCTAGAGGCAACAGTCCTCTGGAGACACATTCCATCCTGGTATGCAGATTGTTTTGGGACAATGGCTTCTTTTTAGCTTGTCAAACACACACTGAAAAACCTTCCTGCATCTGCTGAGCAAGCAACCAAGCTGTTTCTGATGCAGAAATGCATATTAAAGGTCATGTCATCTTTGAACTTCCTCTCTAAGAAGTTAATGGTCTTACAGAATCTAACTGTAACATAAAGAAAGATGGCATTAATATGTCTGAAGTAAATTCTAAGTTGTTACAGGAACTGAAAACTTACATTATGTTAGACAACTGCCAAAAGGAAATTATCTTAGAGGACTGAAAAGAGAGAAAGGAAACGCGCAGTATCGGAGAATTTCAAATTGACTGGCATAACTTTTCATCTAAATGCATTATATTTAATTCAAAAGATATAATTATCAGTGGTTCATACCTATAGCTCTGCTGTCGTGCAAAATCCTATCAGGCTCCTGATTCTTAATGCTAGTAGCAAAAATATAATGAGAAAAACAAGTTTCAGGGCTTATATACTGCCTGTGTCCATTTTCCTGCTGTGGCAGATAGTTGCTATGAGCATATCAATATAGTAGCATCCCAGTAACTGTATGTTCGTAGCAATACTTATTAATTCAACCTGTAATAGGCTCTGCAATTCTGATTCATGTTTTTACAATGACTCAGACCCACTGAAAATTTCAAAAGCATATTCCACCATTGAGATTGAAAATACGACAACTTATTGACTTTGAAAAGAAACTTGGTTTTGTTGTGAAGTTCATACTATCTACTGTACAGCTTATGTTTACAGCTCCTTATTCTGTAGTGTGGGTTGCTAGTACAAGGGGATGTAGGGATCACTTACTCATTTCTGATCTGATATGCAGGAGTATAACAGGGACCACAGTTCAGCCCATGTCACTTATGTGGCTTAGGGTGCAATCACTTCAGTGCAGAGACATGCGGCAAAATCATTTAGGAAGTAAAGCAAGAATATTTTATCCGGTTGAATCCCCAGGAATTGTTTCCATCAGCAGTGTATATTTGTCTGAGCTCCAGTTCATCCTGGTTACCCTTGCTTGACCTCCAGATACCAAAACTTTGTATGTACATCTGTTTCCAAAGATGAATTCTTCACAAACAGTGCTGCAAGTAAAATAACACTTTCACACTAGTACACTTGTAAAGGCAGCAGTACATAGTTCTGCTGGGCATACATGTTCTTTGATGAATCCTACCCAGTGGATTATTCTTCTCTCTAAGCTCCTTTTGGATTCAGCAAAAAATTATGGCCCTTTGTTTCAGTGACAGAAATATAGTATTAACATTAGGAGGGAGTGAAGAATATAACACAGGTCTAGAGTGCTCGATAATCTCCATCGCCACACCTTTTAAAACCACATTAGACAAATTTCAGTAAAGAATCATGTAAATAAATTTCTGTGCTTATATGTAGATGAAATTATCTAGGTGGTATCTTAAGGTCCCTTCTAGCTTTTTTTTTCTGTTAGCTTTTCCCTTTTTTGTTCGTGCATGACTAGGTTTACTTCAAGATAACAACACAGGATAATGTAATTGGACTAAGGAATTTGTTTTGTTACAAATGAAAAGAAAGTAACCCCATTTTCAAACTGTGTTTTGATCTGTGGGGCGTTTATGAGTGATAGAAGTCCTTTTAGGAACAATTAAAGTAAATCTGATATTTCAAACACTAAAAAAGTAAATGTATGTTTAATAGAGTAGTATACTGAGTTCCATGTGGTTTTCATCTGCTAAATCACAGTAAATAACTCTAATCCATTCCTTCAGGATGATCCCATAATAAAGATCTCATCTTAATTTTTCACAGGTAGCATTTTCACTTAGGTATACAAATATACACAAACCGAAGACCTAAATACATCTCATAATACAGTACAATCCAGCACTGGATGAGTTTTCTGGTTTAGACTGTCTCCTTACGCTGAAAATTTCATTAGGGAAAACTATCTTCTATACAAAATTATCAAGATACTCAAGAGTTATATTATTTTTATTTGCTATTACAAAGGAAATTAATAACATGACCAATTCATGTAAAGCATAAATTATCCTAGATGCTCCTTTCGTTTACAAGTATTGACATAGCCTTCTTACAACAGTGCCAGGGTACATAAAACAATAGTTAGTGCAAATTACCTGTTTAGTCAGTCTTCTCACTGACATCTGTAGTCATGAGGAGAGTAAATAAGTCTGCCACGATTCTGCAAGAATGAACTGCTAAAAGCCTTGTGCTGTGTATCTAAGGGACAGATAGCAGCAGCTTTCAGAATGCTCATAGCTTTTACTGATGTGAGAGCTGTCCTGAACCCACCCAGTTTAGAGGCCACCTTTATCCTTGCAAGTGATTTAACAACATTAATTCATTATCACTGTAAAGTCTAGAAATCCAAGTAGCTGATCAGCACATTAGTCTGCTAGAGCTGTACAACTGAAAACTTAGGCAGTCTTCAAAGGTCTTTGAGTCAAAATTCCTGAAAAACTTCTACCTGCATGTCAGAAATGACTTGTACTCCATGTTGTGCAGACATTTTTTGCTAAATTTTTGGTGGAAAATTTATTTGAAAACTCAAAATCTAATTAGAAGTTACTTGAGAAAATCATTGACAGTAACAAATGACTGATCCCTGTTTCTGGCTGAATAAGCTCTAATCCCTGTTTCTGGATTCAGTCTTCAAATTACAGCTATGAGTTTCCTTACCTGCTGATAGACATTTGGAGAGGGGGGAGAAGCCGGGCAGACCTCTAGTAACTTCCTATCACTTGTGAGTGTCTCTAGTGTGTTTGTAGCTACCACTTGCAGTGTAGTTCAGTGTTCCCTGAGGTCTCCAAGTATCTGCCATTGAATCCCCAGCTATGATGCTGTAGAGGGATTTCTGAGGAAAAGATGGCAGAAATGCTCAGGGTAAAAATAAGATCTTTGGGTGTTTAATACCAAAGAACTAAGAGCAAATATTTCTGAGCGGTCTTAAGACAAAGACTCGTTGACATTGAGAAACTCAGAATTGTATTTGCATATTCTGTTTCCTAATGTCCTGCTGAGGAGCTGTAGTAAATGGCATTTCTCAGGTTCATATGTTCTCATGCATTCAGAAGGAAAACACTGAGAGAGGTCAGTGATCTTCCAAGAATGTAGAATGAGTCTCGTAAATGCTTAAAACCAATGATTAGATACCTTTATTTAATCAATCAGTCACACTGGTTTTGACTACATGTTTTGTAAAACATGTTTTGTACATGTTCCTGCAGGCTAGTTGTGGACAGAATTATCCATGGTTAAATGAAACAATTTTGCCCTTAGTTTAAAAATGATGGCTAGGCAGGACTGTGAATAATCATTAATTTAATTAGGAGATTATCACATGGTTAAATCTTTTGGTGATATGTTTGGAGGTTTACTCACTTCTCTCTCGCTATCAAAATATTGGTACATCGTACAATATACTGACACATAAATATAATCCAGGCTGCAGTAGGCAGAGTGGTTACACTAGTTGTTTGTAAAATGGGTTATTCATTATTATTTTCACTACTTTGCACTCTCTCACTTTTTAACCAGTATGCATTGTATTTATACTTTGTCATATTTCATTTTGGCTTTGTGCTTATATTCTGTTCATAAATAAAGATCGCCCTGTATTTTATTTCCAACCTGTTGAAATCAATCAAAACAGGAAGCCTAGAATATGACATTTTATATATCTTCACAGCAATCCACTTACGACATTCATCATCAGAAACTGTTTTCAAATGCCACTTCTCATTTATTTGATTCAATGAGCAAAATGGAATCAAATTTCATTACTCTGAAGTTGAGAAGTTTTTTCTCTAGGTTGGATTCCTAAAATTCTGCATCATTCCCATTGCAAATACTGCGTCTGGAGACATTTCCTATTATATTGTGAAATACTCTGTCATGATTCTCTGTCTGTGAGAAAAGTGCAGCAGAACAGACAATATTTGAATAGACATCCCCATGTGTCTGTGGTTGTAGCAAGTAAGTGGCAGATTGGTTTCAATTTCAGATTTATAAAAAAGTTCAGAACCCAAAGCCATCTTGCAGTTATGATGGCTCTCCACTCCTATGCTCGTATATAACTCTGCTGGCTTCGTAATTTATTTTAATTTGTAATTAAGATTTGCAGTAGCATGAAACTGAACACAGGGAAATGCTGCAGACAGATGAGATATTAGCTTAATTTAAGGCATGTTGTAAACTACTAAGTAAATCCAGAGAGTATTGTAATGGAGACGTTCTTCTCTGTTAAAAATATTGGATACAATCAAACTTGAGCTTTCAGAAAAGGAATAATTTGTCCACTAAAATGTTCACCGTATTATTCTATTAGTTCTAAAGAACTGTTCAGTGAAGGACAATATTTGTGATTTAAGGCTGAATCCTACATAAAATTCCTTCATTCAAAAGACCACTCATTTTTCCTATAGATGTAGTGCTCTGTTAAGTAGAGATGTTACAGTAAGTTTCAAATTCCTGGCAGAATTATTTCTTTATTCACACATTTTCACTATGAAATATTGATTATAAAAATTCAATATATTGCAGTTCATGCGAATGCAAATCTTGCTCACCTGTCTCCCAAGCAGAAGCATACTGCTTTGTGTAAACAGCTTTTCTTTTGTGGCCAGTGTAAAGTCCTGCTGGCTGCCTCCCTCGGGTAGGCTGCAGAAGCATTACAAACGCAGTCTTACATGGAACAGCTGCAGTAGCGTTAGACAGGATCCTGTCAGCATAGGAGCTGAGTATTGGGTTGTATCAGTTATTGATATTGGAAGCTGTGAACTCTGAGGATTACTCAACAGAAATTATATTGAGAAATGGGGGAGATAACAGGAGACAGGAGAACAAGACCTCAAAAGATCCATTTGAGGACGTGGAAAAGAATGACCATTGTCTGAAATATTGAATCCCACCTCTCTAGATCCGTGTGTATTATCCTGTGTTAGTTTGACTCAAGAATCTCTCTGAAGCTAACCTAGACTGGGATATATCTAGAAGTGCTAGAGTTTCATTTATCTGTATCTATCTGAACTCTAGATCCTGACTGCAAGCTGACAGAGGCCAGGAATCCCTCTTCAGAGAGTGCCAATCCTAGAACACAGTATTGGTTCACTCTTACACTGCTGAGTGCCAGAACACAAAGAGGGAAGTCTCCCAAGGGTTAGTTCTCCAGAGGCTAGCACGAAAGTTTTTCACCTGTTTCATTATGAGTCTGAATTATGGAACTTCAGTGGCATCAGTTGAACCTCTATCTTGGACCGATTAAAAGTACTTCACAATAGAATCCTGATTATTATCCAATGGCTGAGTCATAACTCCAAGGTTGATCAATAGCACCTTTTCTAAATTCACAAGCTCTTTCCAAAACATTTTCTAATAAGAGATTCTTGTAAGACTGGAATATATTGTCCCAGTTAAAAACTACAATCATTAAGAAACTAAAACAAAATGTAATCATGTCTTTACAGAAAAAAAAAAAAATCTGTTAAAGTTCTACCTTAACGGGTCTTAATCAAAGGCTTTCAGTTTATTAGGATATTCCAGCATAGACACAGGTCACACTTCACCTGTATGGAACCATGTGTTAGCAGTGTTTAAAGCAGATGAACCCTTCCTTCTACCTTTCAGCTTTACTGGGCCCGTTGTACGTCTGCGACCACATTTCTTGCTGCACAATTAGAAAATAAAAAGTTAGACGCATCTCTCAGTAAGTAAAACCAGAGAACAAAAAGAGAGAAAGAAAGGAAGAAAAAAAACCCACACATGCACCAAAAAAAATAAAATGTGGATACAAGAAGTACTTGAGTTCTTCAGTTCTTGCAATGTTCTGCTGCCTGTAAGAGCAGCGAGGGAGCCAGATGGTAAAGTTGCTAACCCTGGGTCTCTTGCCAGCAGCTTCCTGCAGGTGCAGGAAGAGTTTGGTCAAAGGCTAATGCAGTCTATTCATTAATATTGTGATTTCCTATACCTAATGCCATTGATCTCTGAGTGGTCAACATCACCCTTCCCCCAGATGGCTTGTTGACCCGAGAGTCAGGGGTTTGTGGCTTCAGTCTTAACTCTTTTTTTTTCGCTGTTCTCTGCTTAAACCACTTTAAAGCACCATTCTCCACAGCCTTTTGGAAAACAAGCTGTGTGGTTTCCCATGGGTGTTGACACAGTCAAAATGGAATTTGGTCTTGCTTAGCTAATGTCAATTTGAAAAGTCCCAGGTAATGAGAGGTTAAAAGCCCCTGTTGGCTTTTGAGGTTGCTGTGTAGATACAGAGTCTCTGCATGTGAGTCCTTCTCATATCATAGGAGCATAATAATTCAGCATAATTCAGGTTAAGGCACCTCAGGGGGTCCTTATCTCTCAGATAAGGAACATCTTTTGTGTTCTTTTTTTTTTGGAACCGATCTGGCTTTATCTGCATGAAAAGAAGACATCACAGGTTTATGGAAGCTTTGATCCCAAATCTTTAGGATTAATAGCTTGAAAAGTACTTAAAACCCAAACTTATGTTAAAAATAAACAATAATAGGTTATTATTATGAAAATTAATAGTATAGGTGTTATTAATCTTCTTGCCCGAAGAATAGGAATGAGGACAGAATCATTCATCTTTGTCGGAAAAGTTTCATCTAGATAGAGAAAAGGTATGTCAGAGTTTCTCAGATATAAAAATAATTAAACTACTTGTAAGATTCATAGTCCCATGTGTATCAGTTCTTCCACACGTGGTACACGTGGAAGGTTACCAAAGTCTAAGTCAAAGCACATCAAGACGACTGTTTCAGAAGTCTAGTGCAATGCTTTGAAAACGTAGGAGTAAAAGCTGCAAAGTTGTTAATGAGTTAATCTTATCTGCTTTATAAAATGTATTGCATCCTGCTTTCAGGTGGGTGCATGTACTTAAGTAAATTACACTTCAAGTTACTTTAAAGTAATGAATGCTAATGACAGATAATGGTGTCTTGTTTCCAATTAGCACTGCCAAGAGAGCCTGAGGTTTCTAAAGCTCATGATCACCATATTTTCCAGGAACAGTCTGAGAACTCTGAAATTATATAAACAAGTTTTATTTATGCTGAATGCACTTGCTGATTGTTTCCTTCCACAGTTGGGCATAATGCAAATGAGCTACAGCTCTCTCCAGTTCAATAATCAAAAAAAACCCCAGCCTTATTCTATCACCCATTTCTCATAAACATCATTCATTGTTCACTTTTCTAAAAAACAGAGGAAAATGTTTACAAATAAATGCATGTAATATAGTGAATATCAGAAAGGTTTAAAATAGAGCAGACTAATGGATAAGCAGCCTGGCTCACAAAATGTGAGTTTAAGTCAGGTATTTCATACTAAGAAATAAATTTTCTTCACTTAGGTATTATTCAAAACACTTTTAATACAAGTTGGCCAGGAATTTGAGATACCATTTTGGCTCAAATATATGAAAAATGTGTATTATTCAGGGAAATAAAATTGGAGAACTTAGATCACAATCGTGTATTGTGCCATGAATTATGTGTTTTCAGAAATGTGTTAAGTATTGTGCTCACAGACATCAAATATACAGTATATAACAAATCATTTCCTTTCTACACTTCCAATACAGCTTGTTCTTATTTTATTGGTTTGTTTATAAACCTTGTATTCTGTTTATAATGTATTTCAGCTCAGAATTTTCACTGTGCAGGATTTTTATCTCACATCCTTATTGTTTGTATATTTCTGTGGGTTTTTTCTGTAATAAAAACATACAACAACAATAACGTAGCAATGAATTTTTACTTGCTCTTGGAAGTCTTGCATTTTGCTGGGTGTTATATTGTGGGTAATAGCTCAACGCACTTCTCAGTGACCACTGAAAGCAGGACTGCTGTTGATAACCTACTGGCCTTTAGATTAGGTCCCAAATACACTCCTTTTAAAGCTGGCCTTCGGATGCAGCCACTTTGGTTTGTAAATTGTATCAGGAGTAAATATTGGCATCTTATCTTCTGACAGAAGCTGAGAGTTCTGGGGTTCCTTCTCCTATAACTCCACTCACTAGTTCAACACCCTCCTCTACCCAGAAAAGCAGGCAGTATGCCAAAATGCTGCTGCTTAAATTGTATTACATGAGATTTTTTCATACGGCTGTCTGCCAGATCTGGGTGCTGTGTCATCTGTCTGTTCTGAACATTGAAATTAATTTCTTAGGTCTGAACCGTGAGCTCGGTAGATATGTCTAGATACGTGATTTAACCGTGATGCTGCCAATGCTGTAGTTCACCTTACACTCCTGTAATTTATGGGGTTTTAACTGGCCACGAGAATTAATGTGAAATAGTAGAGAAAACTTAGTATGTTCAACAAAGAAAAGATGTATTCTTCCTGTTTGTTTCTTGCACCACTTCAGTAGGCGGGTTCAATAGTTAGATAATTAATTTTCATGCAACTAGATGACTCCCATTATCCTGGAAGGTAATGCTCTGCAGTGATTATGTCTTCTAGAGCTCAGTTGGCATTGGAAAAAATCTTCAGCAGTATTAACTTCATTTTCATTCATGTCACTCGTATGTCCACTCTCTGCAAGTGCTTTAGCAAATGAATTTCGTCTGTCTGAGGTATTGACGTCAGTGTGCCATCCACTCACAAGAATAACTTCTGGCTAAATTACTAAATTAATGCACAACAATTATAGTTGCATTTTCAATTCAGAAAAACCCCACAGATATTTGTAGCTAAAAATTATAAGAGCTGTGCCTAGCCAGTCAGGGGATGATGTGTTGCAAATCAAAACAGCTTGACAGTCAGTTATCAGATACACATAATCAGTGTTCTCAGATACACATAATCAGTGTTCTCAAGTGAGATACAGCACATGAATTATTCTCAGAAATTATTCCAAGAATAGTTATGGATAGCTATTAAGTTCGAGAAATTAAAACTCTTGATTACAGGCAGTTTGTGAACAAAGAAGTCAAAATTAGTTTAAGAAAATAATTGTTACAGATTGCTTGTTTATCTCTATTGCATTTGTGAAAAATTTTTACTTACACGCCACTGTCAACTCAGCTTCTCTTTCAAGTGTAAACTAATATTTTTTAAATGTTAATCCAATATGGAAAATTGCCTGAGCAATAATGTTATAAATAATGCCATATTGAGCTGATTGCCTGCTTCTGTTCATCTTGCAAGAGTCTGTCATCTCACACAGTGTCCAAGGAAAAAGAAGCAAAACTGACAACAACAAAACTAACAACAGAGAAGGTGTTTTCTGTTTGATTCACTACAGACAGAAGAAATACAATATAGTAGAATTCATGGAGTTTCTAAGTTTTTCTGTGCAGACTGAATCCTGTTACGTCTGCCTGGTACCTTGATAACAGCAGTAATCTACTCATTAATTTGGTGTCAGGTACCAAAACCAGAGTGCAAACTGTAAATAATAATAACAGCCAAGAAAAAGTGTGAATAATTTCATTTCTGTTTCATTATGTCTTAGAGGTCAATTTTTCTGGGTGTCTACTGCAGGTAATAGCTGTGGATTGCTAATTTTCAGGATGTAAGTGTGATCTGAAATCTTTTAATAACATATGAATATGACCATACGTAATTTTTATTAACAGAAAGCAGTGAAAAAGTTAGAGACTTTAAGTCTGATTTTCCACTCCTTGACCCTCCCTTCTTTCAGTATTAATTTTATTGATTATGATATAAAACTTCATGTGCGTGTCCAATAACTGCATAAGGAAGGAGGTGTGGAGAATCAGGTTTCTGTCTACAAGCAGTGGAAACATACTTTCTTCTTCAGGTGCACACCTCAAAATCTCTAAGTGTTTTTGGTAAAGAGAAGTAGTTTCCAGGTTCCACACAGTGCAGTCAGCTTTGGGGAAAATGAACTATTCTGAGTTTGATACTGCATAAGTGTTTGGAATTACAGATAAATGAGATGATTAACACCTCTTTTGGCAGTTTAACAATAGTGAGTAATAAAATGGATGGTCTTTTTTCAGACCTTACTTGCGCAAATGGAGTTTCTGTCAGTGTTTGTCACATCTCCTAGGTTTACATATTTAGGAACACATTTGTTTTACGCTCAGCAGATAAGAAATGTGATGTGCTGTATAATAATGATTATTGTCACTGATACATTTTCCTTCATATTTTTAAAATTCTCACTATCCCTGACACTAGGTGGCCTATACTATCATATAAAAGTGTTAAAATAAGTTTCATTTTCCGTGCTCTGTTTTTGTTTTGAATTGGTTACCTATGATAATAGTGACATGGCTATCTGAATCTGTTACAGTGTGCCTGAATATTATGACTACGGTCACAGAACAAGTGAAGATGCTTATGACAGCTACGGTAAGGTCTATTCTATCTTCAGCAAAAGTGTGAAATCAAAAGACAAAATCTGTCACTGACAACTCAGAAATTACTTCCACATACTTCTCTTTCAGTCTCTGTTTTTACAAAGACCAAACAAAATGAATTTGTGTAACTTTAGGGTGAGGATTGACTTATTGAAGTAGGACCAGAAAATTGGACGGATCAATTTTGATCAAAATTACAGAGCCAATTAATCACAGTCACAGATCAGTTTAAGAGCACCACTGAAGTTTCTGATTAGTGCCTGAATATATTTCACAGTGCTGTGTTTCAGTCTGCTTGATGTGACAACAATACTATGCATCTGCTGCTACCATATGCATCACTTCAGCCAGCAAGTTTTGTGAGACTGAGATGCAGGTTTAATGAAACTGGAAGGAGAGGGTGCTGTGCCAGCATGGGAATCCTCCCTGCACAAAGGTAAAGGGCTATACGAGTAGAGGGAGAGCTCTGCACCTCCCTATCGAGTCCGTGTCTGAGCTGGAATAGTTCCACTTTGTGGAAACCGAGGGCATGGGAGGAAAAGAAAGCATTGTTCCTAGGTGTACAGCCCATTCTGTAGGTCTGTGGCTTGGTATTAGTGATGTGTTTCGAAAACTTACTAGAATCTAGCTCCATCTTTTCCTGTCAATATTTTTTTCAGTACATTTTACCGTCAGATGGCACAGTGATTCTCACTGACATTTTCACTGAAATAATAGAGCAAAGCTGACAACTGTCAACTTAAAGACTGACCCTAGTATATTCAGCATAGAAGTCATGCTTGATTTACCACTGCTAATAAACTATCCTAAGTTTATGTGGTGACTTCCAAAGCATTGTGAAAAGGAGAGCTGCTGGAAATGATGTGGCAAATAAAAGATACAGTAAGGGGTTATGTAAAGATTGCTGCTTGAAAGACATATTGTTATTCATACAGCTGTGAAGCAAATGTCACTGTAATGCAGACTTGCAGTTTCCTTTCTATTTGCACGGAAATCACCAGACATTACTAAGATGTTGTCAAAATGATTGCATTGCATAATCAGAAATAATTTTTTATATGATCAGTACTCACATTTGGATAATACAGTGTGCATTTAAGCAGATTTTCAGTGCTAAACAAGTAATAATAATAACTTATCCATGTGAATGTGTGTGGTTTGGTTACCCTTTGTTTTGTTTCCTTTTTGTACTCACTTTTTAATACCTGCAGTGAAAGAGACCTTTCCTCCCCTCTACAGCTTTCCTCTCCCACTGTCCTCCCAGATGCATTGCTAAGGTCTTGGGCAGTGCAGAAAAGCATAGTCTGAGCTCAGCAGTAAGAATTACCCACTGTTTATCTTTTAACTAGACTCCCCCACACTGAATCTCCATGTGTTTGGGCAAGACATTTAAAGGAATGTCACTCTTCCTCCAATCCCTCATTTGTAAAGCGAGAAGAATATTACTTGTTTTCCCAGTAGAGGTTTTGAATGGACTAATTAGCTAAGGCTTACACAGTGTTCAAGGAGTGGGATCATGACTGAATTTATGCTGTGCATGAAGGTACTTTTTTTTTTTTTTTTTTTCATTTAGCAGCTGAAACAAACTCAGAATGCCTGGGTTTGCTTTACTAGGCTTGTCTTATGGCTGATAACTGTGGAATTGCTTTTTGGCTTAAACTATTTTCTGAGCTGACATTTGAGGACAAAGGTCTGGAATAGTTTTACCAGTAACCTCAAATAAACTTAAAAATGGAATAATATTCCAATTTATCTTTAGGGGAGGACAGTTCTCAATCCCGAGAAGGTTTTCTTTTATTCTTTTTCATTAAGCAGATTTGATGAAATAACAATGCTACTTCATACTTAGTTTCTTTGCAAGAGCAATATAGAGTTCTCAGTAGTTTGTTATGTATTATACAGCATCGTAGTACTCCTGTATGAGCTGCCTGCTGTGGCTTGTCTTTCTATCTGGACTCCTGAGAAGTAGCAGGTGTTTTTATCTCATGGATTCCTCTATGCTCCTTTGAAAAGAGCTTGTGGAGAAATCTAATTGGGGGCACTGTTTCCTCAGAAGTTCTTAAGATGAATGCATTTATGGATTGTTTACAATAAGGTTGCAAAAATCACGGGGGTTTCAGAGCAGCACCCACCTGAACACTGTGTCATTCTTAGGAAGTTCATCTCTCTAGATTAGATGGAAGTACTAAACAAAAAAGGGTCTAAGTCACTTGTCTGAGGCTGGGCAAGATGAAATCTTACACACTATTCACTGCTGTGGAATCCACAACTTGAGTTAACTCCCTTGACTCCTTGTCCAGTTTCTGATGTACATATTCCTGAGAATTCGATCACCTCCAGATCCAACCAAGGAACCTCTCAAGACAGTAGCAGTCAGCTGAGAGGGATATATGTACAATCACACTATTTCCCATGACTTAGGGGTGTTCCATGAATGAAAATTCGTAGCACAGAACCCTCTCATGCAGTTCAACACTTAAACACTATGGTGATTTGATATGCTTGCCACCCAGCCTCTCAACAGGATCAAAGTAGAGACACTTCAAAGCATTCCCTGCAGCAGCCTCTGGGCACCTGGAAATATTCTACTAAGGAATTGTAGATTCCTACAAATCAGAATTATGCAGCTACTTCTAGAGAATTTTGAAGATCACTGTTCTGTGCTGAAGAGCATGAATTTGGGACACAGGCCTGAAAATCTTGTTGAGGACATAGCCCTTAGAGTGATAAGTATCTTTAGTAGGCACTTTAGAACTGAAAGGCCAGTCACATATTGCTGTATAATTTTCAAAAATCTAAAGCATCCTAACCTCTAATCACACTCAGTAAATGGTTAAGGTACTTATGTCACTGAAGGTCTTGATATCTGCAAATATTAATTTAAATCTGGGAGTCTAAACTAAGGTGACTGTCATTTTAACTTTATGACGATGCTTATGTTTTAAAACAGAAGTTGAATTAATTTATGAACAAAAAGTTTAGATCCATTGCTCTCATTATACTTTAATAATTCCGTGGTTTCCTTTCTGGCACTGTTGTCATCTGAGGAGATATCCAGTGAAAACATGAATGAAATTATTTGTCTTATAAATCAGTTAGGACAAAACAGACAACTAAAAATTTGATAACTAAGAACCTTTCTCACCCGTATGTGATGTCATGCCCACTGTAAAGGAAAAAAATGTTTGTAAACCATTCATATTCTCAATTCTTTCTCCTTTTCCCTGTTTTTTAGAGGAGCCAGCATTCTCGATAACAAGTGTTGTGCTGTGTTAGACCACTTCAGAAAGATAACAGAGATAGTGTGACTTGCTAGCAAGGCACAGCCAATACCTTAACAGCTATATGAATTATATCTGACTTGCCTCACAGTTGTTTCATCTGAATCCCTTTTCTGCCTTGCACTGCTTGGAGCACTCAAGGTTTTATTTACCAGATGCTGTTTCTCTCTTAGTTCTTCCAAAGTCTGGGGGCTCCAGCAGATGAGCTCTGCCAGTTTCTGCTGTAGAAGGTTGAAGAGGCTCCTGCCTCTGCTTCCAAAGGTTGAAACTGCGTAGGGAGAATGGAGGAAAGTAAGAGTGTGCCTGTTGTCAGATGCCAGTTCACAGCCTGATGCATATACTGTCTTGTGTATTACGTGAAAATGATGGCAGTTTATGTTGTCGTGCCAGGTCATGAACTGCAGGATCTGAGAGGCCAGTGCATATGGACTTCCGTTGCCACTACCAAAAAAGCAAAACCTTACGCAGGGGGTGAAAGGAGAGGGTTAAAGCCTATAACCTCCTAAACCATCACAATTAAATTAGTATAACACTATCTGCCAAAGGCCTTAGGCAGGAGTTAGGAAGGTTAATCTGTACCTTGTCTCCTACACAAAGAGGGAAGACATAAGTGAAGTCCACTCACATTCCTGCTGCTATCCAGGAAAATCTTGTAAGGCTGTTTACTGCGTGTGCTGCCATTGCGGCAAGGAGACATTGTTTAAATGTGTTCTGTCTTCACCAAAAGTGTTCAGTCATGCACTTTTTTCTCTAATTACCACGTTTTGTAGTGCATATGCTACTACAGTTTAGTATTAAGTGCTCACTTGTAAACAACTGGTATTTGCTTTTAGGATAATTCCGTCTTTAGTTAGAAATGGAGAATGTAACTGTTTGGTATAAGTACTTTTAATGTAAGATATCATTTAAGTTTTAAAATGCTGCCACAGTGATTTAACTGACTGTTTCACAAACAATTCCCTGCCAATCCCTCAATATGAAAGCATTGCAGTTGTGGTGCCAATTAGTTTATTAAGTAATGCTCTACTCAGACAGCACTTTATAAACAGATTCTTTATAGGCCTTTGTAGGGCTAACAACTAAAAATGTACAGCAATGTTCCACTACCTTTTTATTGGGGGTTTTTTGAATTTTTTTGTTTGTCCTGAAGAATGTATTATCTAGTCATTTTGAGTTGGGGTTTTGGTGTTCTTCTGTTTGTTTTTAGAATAACAATGATGGGGTTTGCTGAACAAGTAAAGGTTAAAAAAATGCACAAGGATGAAATTTGGGGAGGAAAGTGTATGAAGAGTTCAAACTTCAGGAATTCTGATACATAGATTGATTGAAGACTCATTACCTTAGGAGACATAACTTCTCATCCTTCATTAGGAGACATAAGCATACTCATTTCATGGAGAAACTCAAGTAACTACCATCCTAGTGTGAAATAAACCCTGTAATGATTAATCTCTGACAGTCACAAAGCCAGATGAAGCCATGCTGCAATGTATACAGAAAAATATTTGCAAATTTTGAGAATGCACTTCTTAACAATTGCTCTGTAGGGGAAGATAAAAGTTTTGTTCACCTGTCCAGTCCAAGTTCCTTCCTCATTTTTAATAATAACTTTAGTATTGTAGGTCATTGGTCCTAATATTCATTATGCTCAGGGTGCTAAGCGATTCTTACGCTTTTTTTTTTTTTTCTAGCCTAGTACCATTGAAACAGATGTAGGAAATCAAGTGCTCAGATAAGGTAGTGACTGATATGCAGATGTAAGACCATAGGTCCAATTCTCTTCATTACAGTGCTTGACTTCACATGGATTGTGATTACAGGGAAGATCTTTACTAATTAATAAAGCCTTACTAATGTACACTGATTGTTCATTGATATCATTTGAGCATATACATTTGGTATCTGTCTAATAGAAAATATGCCCGGCAACATGCCAAAGAAAATGTTCTTTGGTTTCCAGGTCTTGGACCATCTTAGCATTGATTAGGCATCCCAGAGGCAACAGGACGCAAATTGTGCCAGTGTGGTAGAGTTTTTCTTCCGTGCCTCGACAGAGCACCTGACAGGCACGTTAGCGCATGCTGGGTGCTTCTACACTAGGACCAGGAGTGCTTTTTTGAAGCAGATTTCCCAGTTGTCTCCATCTATTGCTCTTCTTTTCACATCACCAAGTGGGCTCAAATTAGATGATTTGAAACTAAACCAGAAGATACACTCCCATCGGTTTGTGAGAATTCAGTTCAGAGGTTCAAACTGGGGTCCGTCTGAAATACAACAAAATATCTAGAAGCCATATAGTGTGAACTTCAGGTAGTCAGCATCAGCTCTTTCACTGCAAATCATTCCTATTTGTATGCACTGTATGATAATACTGATACGGCATCTGAGTCCTGATGCCCAGCTGTCCAGGCTGCTACATGTGCCATGGTTCTGTCCCAAAAGATGGTGTTGTTTCAGTCATTCCTATAATTAATAGGGCATCAGAGATCCAGTTCCTTCTCCATGGGAGAGAATGAACTGTCAAAAGCACTTCCTTGATTTTCTGCAAAATTTTATCAACTCTTTTACTGGAAGAATCACCTTAGCTGTCTCCCAAATAGTATTCATTCCCTCAGAAGAGATTCATGATTTTCATAAGAGCATGATTTTGAAAGTCTGCAGGAAAAGGAGCACATTTTAAATCCAACTATGACGGCTACTGTGGGGATGATACTGAAGTTATTGCTGTTTTGTCAAATCAGTGTCTTAATTAGCCTATAATTCTTTAGAAAGCTCCATATTTAAACCTGCCACTTTCTTTTAACTGATTATATATAGTTTAAAACTTTTGTACTTCAGTTATTATGCTGTAACACTGAAAAAAAAAAAATCCACATGCAGCAGGAGAGAGTGCTTTTAATTTATAGCAACTTGTTGTGCTTTCTCTATTACTCCTGAACTATAAATCATTTTCTGTGACAGAATAAGAATAAGTAAATAATGCAAAACTTTCCTATGTAGTATTTCAAATGGTAATTTCACTGTCTTTCACAGTGGGAGCCATAGAGTTGGAGAATCTAAGACAAAAGTCCTGTAATACTGATGTGCATGCAGTGTTGACCATCTATATAATTCCACAGTATATCACTATATATTTCATGTTTTATTACCATAAAGTAATAGAAAATTAACTTTTACTGAAAAATAAAACTCCTTCCACACTGTCACATTCACACTCACCTCACAGCAACACCGATAATGGGCTGTCTCCTCTCTGTGTTGCAGTTTCCCAGACTAGTTACCTGTGTAGTTTCGTGCTGCCCCTTTCCTGTCTGAGGCAGATGTTCACTGCAAAAGTGGCTGAAGCCTCATCAGAAATTGTTTTCTCCGGTAGTCATTACTGCTCCTCTTGCTGACATTACTTAACCCGCAGGGCGAGCTGGCAGAGTGGAGTGCGCGAGCACTCCTCATCTGTTCCAGTGAGAAGTCAGCTGGAGCATTTCTGTGATTCTTCACTACCACTTTAAGCCAGGGCAGCTCACAATTCTAAAATTGATTTCCAGTCTGATTTGTTAGCCCTCCTGAAGAGAAGGTCAAGCTTAGGGACAGTAGTTTTTCAAAACACTTACAGCCAAGTTCAGAAAATAGACTATTAAACCACAAAGTGTTCATAACATTTCTGGTTTTTAAGCCACATATGTTGCATATGCTGTAGGTTTAGTAAAATAAGTGGTATTTAGCATGCTGTAAGTATAGTGGTTTTGAGCCCATGCTTTCAAAATATTTTTTGGTTTCTGACAGGATTCCACATTTCAAGTAAGATGGGTACCATTTGTGAGTTGAAAGATAGCTGCTTCAGCTATTATTCTCAAAAAATTATAAAATGCATAGATATCAAGTCAGAAAACCCTGTGTCTGTTGCAGGCTTTGCAGATAAGCAAAAAGAGAGCAGAAGAGGCAAAAAATAAGTGGATGCTTTCCTTATAAAGAAAAAAAAAAAGAAGACAAAACCTATTCTTGATTTTTTTTTTTCTAAAATAATACATACTCATCCAATTATGACACAATAAAAGTGCAACTGTCTTTTCTGTGTGGATTTATAGGGTGAAATCCTGTCTTTGTCAGTGTCAGCTGAACTTTGGTCATTAGCTTGTGTAGGGCAGTTTCCAACCATTGATTAGTATTTTGTCTCCAGCCATCTTTTCATGGAGTGAGAAGCTTGGAGGCTTACTAGAAAGACAGCACAAATTGAATTATCCTAAGAAAATCATTCTAATTTTCAGTGTTCTCATTTTAAAGTTTAATGTCTGGTTTCTACTGGGTTTTCTGCTCAGCACATCTATAGTAGTTTTCTCTTACTGCTCAATTAATTACATCTCAGAATACCCCAGGGAGGTAGGTATTCCTGTCTCATTCTACCAGTGAGGAAGCCATACCACAAAATAGTAAACAATTACCCAAGGTCACTGAACAAACAAGCAGTAGTGCTGGTAATCACAATTCCCGATTCCACTTACGCTCCATCTCGTGCGGTGTGCTCGCTCCAAGTGGATGCAGTATAATGACCTTGCAAAGAAGGTAGAGATTTTTTTCCTCACAGGAAAGAAAACTATTTTATTCTGAATTAAAAGCAGTTTCTATGTTTCTAATAGCACTGAAAGCTACATGGCAAATCAAATTAAACCAATATCTTGCTTGCTGGTATACACATCTTGACTATCTAAACAAAATAGCTCTTTTTATCGCTTTCTGGCCACCTGTCCCAAAGTAATTGGTCAGAGATTAATAAAATTGTGCCCCAAAATTGTGGGCAATATTCAGATGTTAAATAAGTTACCAGGAAGAAGAAGTGATCAGGTCTTTATTATTACAGAGAATAAGCAATGAATGTAAATGTAAAATTATTAGGAAATAAGATATTAATTTGCAAATAACATGCTGGTAATATGTATTTTTTTAATTTAATTTAATCCATTAATATTATCTGCCTTTTAATTTCTTGTACTGTTATCCTCTTTGCATTTGTGAGAGTTTTAGTCAATGCTGGAAAATTCCATGACAACATTGCAGAATGCTGACTGAAGAGTAGAAAAAAAGCACTCTGAATATGTGCTCTTCTTGAATCTTGGACTAGAGGACATTTAAGCATGTGATGATGGCCACTGCTTGTGGTAGAATTTTGGGGTAGATGGACAACTATGAATTTTTCTTTGCTTTCAAAACTACACAGATAAAACAGTAAGACAGAAACAGCTTCACATGTATCTCTCTGTGTTACAAATGATACCATTTAGTTACCCCACCTTCAAAGGAATTTCACAGGTTAAAAATACCTTTTTTTCACTCTGAAGCTAGTAATTAAAAAATCTAACTTAAATTCTGTTTTTAAACAGTAAATCAGAGCTACTGAGTCTACTAGCAATTGATCAAGCAATAATCTGTAAAAATAGTCTCAGCTAATATATCAGTAATATCTGTAATAGACACCGGAAGCATTTGTATAACTGAGCGAGCACAGCAGCTTTGAGTTATTCTGAATTGTAAAAAGTAGTGTGCAAATACCAACATATAATTTCAATCAGTCATAAACCAAGGGAGGTGATTACCTGTGATAATGACAATTAATGTATGTATCCTAAAGATGAGCTTGAAATATCAATTCACAGGGAAGCATGCAGCAAATTGAAAGGAGTATCCAGTGTAATTAAACAGGCTGTGCCCGTGACTTCACATTTCTTATCAAAGTAGCCACCAGAAAATAAGCTATGACACTTGTTACCACACCCAAAGCAATCTTCATGCCCAAGCACTCTCAGATCCTTCAGTTATAAACCTTAGGTTTCCATCATGCTGTCCTATCTTATACTTTCAGATTCTGAAAGCAAAGCATAACGTATTTCTTCTTAGCTAAGAATGGCAACATCTGAGAGATGTTTCAAGTTGGTGCTAACACCAAGTTCCTGGAAAAAACGTGACCCTAGGACTTCAGTTACTAAGCGCCTCTGTGGTTTTCTTCCCAACCAGCGTCTTTGATACCTGATAGCACTGGGTACAGTCAACGGTGAAAAGGACAAGGGATAAGAGGAGCCTGCTGGAGCAGACAGCAGGCTGGACATCACCGAGGGAGCAGGGAGGTTGGACTCCACAGGGATTCTTTGCAGAGGGGTCAGAAAGAGGAAAAGGAATCAGCATTAAAACCTGATGACCACACTGCACACCCCTTTAGTGCTTGGTCACGCCGATCCACAGACTCGCTAGCAGTTCTCCCAGTTAGAATTACAGAATGGTTAGGTTTGGAAGGTACCTTAAAGATCATCTAGTTCCAACCCCCCTGCCATGGGCAGGGACACCCTCCACTAGACCAGGTTGCTCCAAGCCTCATCCAGCCTGGCCTTGAACACTTCCAGGGATGGGGCACCCACAGCTTCTCTGGGCAACCTGTTCCACTGCCTCACCACCCTCTCCTGGAAGAACTTCTTCCTAATATCTAATCTAAATCTCCCTGCTTTCAATTTAAATCCATTACTTCTTGTCCTATCACTACAGGCCCTTGTAAAAAGTCCCCCCCACCAGCTTCCTTGTAGGCCCCTTGAGGTACTGGAAGGCTGCAATAAGGTCTCCCTGGAGCCTTCTCTTCTCCAGGCTGAACAAGCCCAGTTCTCTCAGCCTGTCCCCACAGGAGAGGTGCTCCAGCCCTCTGAGCATCTTCATGGCCCAACTACCTTTCTCTCTCCAACGCTACAGCTCTTACCTGCTCTTTACCTGAAATTTCTGTCGGTTTCCATTTCATTTACATGTCACTTCATTAAGATAAAATAACTCCAGTCTTTCTTTCCTTCTCGTTTTGGAACAGTCTCTCAGAGAAAGACCAGGCTCCACTGTTCTCGTGTTCTGAAACACAGTGAAACTCAGTCTGGGAATCAAAAAGGCTGAAGGGTCTTTCAACCCTTTTTCTACCCAGTGAGCTACCCAAACCTCTGTGTGACTACTGAGGTAGTCTTTTTGGCTTCAATCCTTCAAGACTATTCCCGAAGATAGAGCTTTCCGTTCTCAGCAGCCCTTGATGCAGAGAGACAAGGTTACCTTGGAGTACTGGAAGTGAGATATGGAAGAGCTGCTTTGCACATCAAGGAACCTTTAATTACTAGCATTCAGATATATTGTTCTTCATTAAATATCCCTTTAGGAAAAACCACTGATAATAGGTTTTCTTTTTTTGGTGTGGCTGCATCTTGTAATTTATTGGCAATGTGTGGTTCAGAGACTCTTTATAGTGTTGCACCGTATCATCTTGTTTTCTCCACAACAGCCCTTTACTGTTGTATGAGTGGTAGAGGCCAAGGTTTTCCCAGCTGAAAGATGTAATCCCAAAACTTTCATCTATGTTTTGGCCTCGGATTTACCTGTCAGTGCAGTAGGGTCTGTCATGCAGTGTCAAGAGCGGCTAGCTGTCAATCATCCTCTCATATTTTGTTGATGGTATTACCATATCAATATCAATGAGTTGTGACCATCGTGTTCCTTGCTAAAGCAAATAGGTCCACCACGTTACTGGAAAAAAGAGCACTTGTGACATAAATTACATTTCTGTTCTTGTTTTGCGTCAGAAGCTGGTACAGCCACAGCAGAAATATACCTTTAAGAACACTGCTAGTCAAGGAAAAACAGCTTCTTCCAATGAGTAATATAAAGTCTTTTTTTACTATATGAGTACTGCCAAAAAGACGGTACCTTTCACCTTTATATGAAGGTGTTTCAGTCCAGCGGTGTGGGAGGGGACTCAAAGAGAAGAAGGAATTGGTTTGTCTTTGTGTTGTACATTCAGTATTTTTGCTACTTCAGTCGTTTTCATTTATATAAATAAAGCTTCTCCTTTTTTATCTATCTTACTTCTCCCCAAGGCCTCTCTGCAAATGCAGTGACACTTCAGCAAAGGGTAATTGAAGCTGCAGCACATTTACAGCAAAATGCCATTTTTAAAGGGTGTAATGAAACGTACTGCAGAGGCAGGATTTTTAAATTCACTGTATGGAAACTGATTCCCTGTAGGAATGAGAGACCTGAGGATTTAGGACTATATCGTATTGGCTGCCACGTCTTCAACCCTCTAGGCAATAGCTTTCCACCGTAAACTTTGGTTTCGTGTGACCATAAAGCCCCTGATACTCAACAAGAGGAGAACCTGAGCAGCTCAGAGAAAAAGAAAATAAACGGAGTGCACCAAAAAATCACAACAGGAATTTTTCTAGTTCCATAGCAAGATCAGTTGCCTCCAAATCTTCTCCAGAGATGTCCACTACTCAGTAAAGTGCTAGCCTGAGCCTCACTTTGGCTCTGCAGCTGATATTTCCCTTCCCTGAACTTTCCCCTCACACCCCTAGACAATGAGATAATGCAACGTAGTTGCAGAGAAGAAATAGCTTTCAGAATTTTAACAAGCTTTTTCTCTTTTATACTTTCATTTTTGTGGTTTTATAGAGGATTATCTTTTTACAAAAGCAATCTTTAATACCTGTTTTAGCTGTTCAGTATCTTAGTCTAGAGTGAGCTAATTATTTTCTTACTGGCCACAAAAGTCAGCAGTGATTAACACAACAAGATATCAGCAATAAAATCATGCCCATTATAACAGTCTCATTAACTAAAATGCTTCAGTTCAGTCAAACCTTTTTAATGTTACCTCTGCTTACTTCTGGAGTCTTTGGAGCATAGGTCATTTTTTTGCACTTGTAGATCTGTAGCAACATCAGATACTCCAATTAGTCAGGTAAAAAAATTACAGGTATTCTGATTTTCTAAAGGAGCTATTGTGTTTTTTTCCTACTAAATGAAAGTGCATATATGATGAATTTCATTTATTCAGGTAGAATTTTTAAAGTCTTAAAAATCTTTAAATGATTGGGGGAAAAAAAAATAATAAAAAGGCAATGGCATCTTCTAAACATCAAAGGCAAACGGCCAGAAGGAATAATTATTTCTTAACATCAACAGTGGTTTTATTCTTTTTAAAAATGAAGTTTGGACAATAAGGAGTTCAGTAGATATATAATACTTCATTTTCACTAGAAAAGTAGCCAGTACATTACTAATTGTTAAGTATCTTAAACCAAAACTGGAAAGATATCTGCACCACAAAACTTTCAAGACTCTCTGACAGGTCTGATGTGCTTGGAGGGGCAAATTCAACCCTTGGTTTTGGGAAATATAGTTGATTTCCATGAAGGAGTATCTGAGATGAGGAAGTTAGTGGACCTGTGACCATCGGAGCAGATGAAAATCATCAGATATTTCCTCACATATTTCCTGTGTAAGGGCTAAAAGTGTAATATGATTGACAACTAAATATATTGTTATATAAAGCTTTTGGAAACAGTAAACTGAAAACATAACATCAACACACCATTCTATACGTGTAGCTAATATGTCAGCATATTGCTCAAATGTTCATTTGGAACTTGGACTCTAAAACATGTATATAGAAAGAAAAATCCATACAATTTTTTCTTATAATATGCAAAAATATCACTATCCTGTCTTTTGAATTCTCTATTGCTGTCAATAGACACATTTATCAAGATGCAGAAGAGAAACAAAGGCCTCTGTATTTTTTTTACTGGGGAGTCTTGTCATGTTAAGCTTGTCATAACCAAATGATATGAATAAGCTATTTAAGAAGAATCTAGTGAAGATTGAACTTTAGTAAGTTATCTATAGCAACTGAACACAAAGCAATCAAAATACGGACCCTTTACTGGACTCTTCTTCTGCTCTAGAAATGTATTTGTGAAGTCTTTCCTTGAGAGGAAAATGTTATCACTCTAAAAACTTGCTTTAATAAAAGAAAATCTTTGACATGTCTTAATGGAGAAGACTTTTTTCAGTTCCTTTTTATATTTAAGGCCATCATTCCAATAATCAAGTAGCTGACTAAATTTAAGGCAATGCAGTTAGGCTTCATTGAAATGTATGAACAGCACAAGTTGATTTTTAATATTCTCATGTACTAGCCTATGTATTTTATTCTGCATAGAAAGCTCTATGCTCTTGTTTAGGCCGTTCTGCTAATAAATTGAACAAAGTTCTACAATACTTTGAGTGAATTGCAACAGACACACTGCTTTCAAGTAGTTAGGAATTGGTCACGGCTTTCTGGCACTGGCCTGACACTTGAAAGCCCAGTCTCTCCTCCCAGTAGTGGGAATGGAATACAAGAAAAAACGGAAAATTAACTGAGGCTGGATTCACTCTACAGGTACATCAGGAATCTGATCAAACTCAAGAACGTCTCTGCTTGTCATATTAGAAAATAAATGAGAAAATTATGTGTACAATGAAAAACATACTAAAAATATGTTGTTCTTAGGTAGGAACAACAAATATTTTTGCCCCTACTCACCATAGCTAATATGTCCCACACTGGCTCACAGCTTACCCCTTTAGACCTGGGAGTTCAGCAAGTTTCACCTTTATAGTCCATTTAGGTAAATTTTATTGACCATCCTGAGTCAGAAGTACTCATTTCAATGCTGGGTGGCTGAGTGAGGTAGCAAAAATCTAAAACAAGACCTGAACAAGGAAAATATGTTCTGAAATGTTAATTTCTTCAACAGGCACTTAAAAAATTTTGTATGGATCAAGCCATATAAATTATGTACCCCTTAACAAATAGATACTTCTGGATTTTTGGGGCAATTAATAGGGCAAAGACCTCAAATGTTTCAGATCTCCAGCAGTAGTTGAAGACTGGATAAGTCAGCTTATTACTGTGTTACGCATTTATAAATTAAATAAAATGGCTCCACTTCAGACTTAGGAAAAAGGATTTATTTTAACATACCAATCAATTAGCTTTGGTTTGCTAGCAACAGAAAGTATACTGTTTCATCGTCAATTTGAATCTCCCTTTCCCACTGGCTTCAAGTCACCTTCCCATCTTTTAAACTGCTCTCTTTTCAGTCTCTGGTTTTTATGCACTTTAAAAAGTGTCCTCTATTTCCCTAGCATCTGAAGTCTTGACCCTTATTTTCATATTTTATAAACATTAATATTCTTCAAGTACCTGCAATACAAACATGCCAATCACCAGTAAAATATAACAATATGGAAAATAGCTAATATTTGCCACACTGATTTTTGAACAGCTTCCACACTTCATTACAGAGACATAGGCAGAATATCATACAATTCTGGGGGGGTATGTAGAGATTTCAAAACGTCCTCATGAACATGTTTGTGTCAGATGTATTCTATGACTATTGTAACAGGGGTAATGTTGCCGTATGATGGGATATAAGAGAGGATATACCATAATTTATGCGTTTAGATTTTAATCACGGTGTGTGTGATCAGTTGAAGTCAGTGGAAGGGCAAAACCAGAAATCATTTGACAATCCACTAGCTGATTTAGGAGAGAGTTCAAGTTTGGGGTTCAACCACTGGACCACAAAGATAATGCAAAGTAAAAACTATTTGGCAAAATTCTTTTGCTTAATGTAGTTGCTTCATTTCAACACATTATTTTTCTCCTTAATTTTTTTTTATTGGTCTCAAATCAAAGTAGATAAATTTATTTCTATTCTCTTTTCATTATTCAAATCCTCATCTTATTAACATACCAACTTCACTAAATTATAGTCTTTTTGGTGATTTAACGTAAATGCTAGAAGCTCAAAACATCAAATAAATTCTGAGCTGGCAGGTTAGTGCAGTGTCTTTTCCAGAGCTGACTGTACTGCCACCACAGTAGGTATTCATTCTCTGCTGAAAGTGAAGGAGTAAAGTTTTCTTCTTCCCGAGATAGACAGGTTGCCTGTGCAGAGAAGCAGAAGGTTAGTTTTCTGTAAGTTTTTGCAGGAGGATAGAGAAATGGATCACACCATCCACATTTTACTTTTCTAAAGCTTTCAGCCAAAACCCTCGAGAATTTTGACAGCCATTAGCGGTGGCATCACTTTGTTCTTTCAAGTTTAGTTATTTACAAAACATGTTTTTCTCTTCTGTTTTTAGCACAAGAAGAGTGGGCCACAACCCGTTCCAGCCTAAAGGCACCACCTCCAAGGTCAGCCAGAGGGGGTTACAGGGAACACCCCTATGGTAGATATTGAAGGTCCTTCTCATCTGTGACCTCATCTCAAAGACAATTAATAGCCTGTGGTCTCCACATAAACAGCAACAAGACAAGTAATAGTCCATTTCTTTTCTATCCTAGGGATTACTGCTCATTATTATCCTATGTACTACTTGTATTTCCTATAACATTGGAGTGACATTGGCGTTAGTATTATTTTATAACACGGACTTAAAAAAACAGAGACAAAAATCCTTTGGCAAGCATTGTCTATAAACCACTCTAAGATGATGTTCTGTTGGTTGTATTCATTGCTGTGTGTAACTTAAAAAGCATGACACTGTTACAGATCTTGAGTCTCTCTACATACTAGCTAAGGCTGAGTTTTTGTTTAGGGTTGCTGAAAGACTGTAATATGATTCTTCTTTTTTCCTTCTTTTTTTTTTTTTTTTTTGAACCAGACAATAATCAAGCTGTAGATAAGATGTTTTAACCTGTCTTTTTTAATATATGTTAGTTTAGATTAAGATGTTCGATATTAAGTTTGTAAATTTAATTTTAAATGCTGTTTTAATGGGGTTGAAAACAAGCAGCTACTGTATGTATGTAGCTAACTGAATTTGTTCAGTGTTTTAACCTGTATTTGTTAAAAAAAAATCACATAAAGTTCCATGTGTAAGCTTCTCTAAATAGGAAACCATAATTTTGTCAAATATGTTTGCCATAATTTGTCAATAAAGCTGAAACCTTTTGTAACAAACTAAATTTGGAATTACTTGTTTTCTAGCTTTAAATGCCTGCTTTATTTCTTTTTCAAGAGATGCCTAAAATGTTTTTTATATAAAAATTACAAAAATGAACCCAAGCCTGTTTTAAGATTTTTTGTGTAAGACTTTAAAAGTTGTATTAATAACTTCTGGTTGTTAAATAATTTAAAAGTTAACAAACTAAACTGTTACATGAATCATGGTTAGTATCCACTAATGTATAACATGTTAATGGAAAAAAATGCTTTAGAACAATAAATGGATTTTAAACTATCCTCTAAGCTTGATCTTGCTAAACACAAACTCTGATTGACTTGTTTGTATTAGCATGTCTCTCGTGAGAATGTAATGGAGTTTAAAGAGGTAAGATTACCACTTACCACTGTTAGACTGTCTAAATGCTAGTTCTTCAACCTTTGAGTTTCCCCGCACATTAAATATCCCATTCAACATGTAAGCATTGCATAGATTCACCTATTTGTTTTCACTCAGAAGAGTGCGTTGACTGCATTTTTCGTAGTATATAACAATTTGTCTTGATAAACAAATCATCAGTGTCACTGCCCAGTTGTTGGTACTCAACTTCAAAAACTTTATTTGTAATTTTCAGTGCTAAATATCACCGCCCTTGAAGGCAGTTTAGAGGGCTGATATTTCTTTTGAGACTATCAGACTTGATGGCTGATGATTATTAAGGAAATATGTCGCAGGACTCAAAGGATGACTAAACGTTAAACAGGTAACACTAATAGTAACTCTGTAATTTTGAGTGTGCAACAGTAATGTTAAATATTCTCAGTTATTAAGTTCCTGATAGTTAAAAAAGTAAACCTACCAAAAGATAACAAATAGGTATATAGGCTATTAAAACAACTAATTAACATTAACTAGTGACAACAAAATTATTCTACAATATATAACCCTCAAGGTAATAAACAGAACTAAAATTAACAATAATAGTAATGCAACTCTTGCTAACTACAAATATATAACCTAAATTTTGATGAAAAAAAAAAAAAAAAAAAAGAACAGAAGAGTTGATGGTAGGGATGCCAAAACTGTTAATCTTTTAAATACAGTCTTTTTGTTTACAGTGGCTTTTTGTCAATGTGATTGGTTTACTTTTTTGATGAGTATAAAGTACAGGGCTGTTGCTGTTCAGTTTGTGAACAAAATCTCTTGCAGCTGGAGTTGCATGCTAACTCTTTTTGAATAGTTTATGAAGCATATGTTTTGTCGTTTGAAGTGTTAAAGTGAATTTAGTAGGCTACATGATGGTTACATTGAGTTTATTCTGTCTCACTATTTCAGGGACTCACAGGCACTGGACAGCTAAAGCAGCAGATCTGCTGAGAAGTGGTCAGGTAAGCTCTGCCACATCTCAGGGGGTTTTCTGATTTCTTATTTTATCTGTGAATTTTTTTTTATTAACACATAGAAACATGTTCAGCTAGAATTTTAAAACAAATAATACTTTCCAGTATTGTTTCTGCATAACAGCATAGTGATGATGGTATAATGGCAATCAAAATACTTGGTTTTATGTGGTATGATACCCTTCTTTTAAATAAAGAAGTCTTGTTATCCAGCCTTTTAATGGTAAATATTAAGATTGTACACATCGTAACTGTTCCTCCTAATAACAAGAGCTGGTGTTTATTAAAAGCATGCCTACATTTTGGAAGCAAACTAGTCACATGACATTGAACAATCCAATACTGGCTTATCTTTACTTCCCAAACTATTTATCATTTCTTCCTATGGGTATTTATAAAGAGGCAGGAATTTTGTTAATTAATTCTTTTGCTTGGTAGGGTGGGGGGTTTTTTATGCTTTAGATTGGCAGAGACTTGCCAATACAGAGACCTGTATTACCCTGCAACAGCATGGATCAAGTCATAACTTTCTATATTTCTCTAGTCACATCAGTATGAGTGTACCACTGCAGTAAAGGGCTTCCATCTACCCACCTTGCCTGTAGTTATACAAATGTGCTTCAGTCAGTATATGTTACATCGATACAGGCAAGAAAAACAACACTCCACTGCTATAAATACAGTTTTGTACTGGTATAGCTGTGATTACAGATTATTATACATTAAAGATTTTACTATATAAGTATTTCAGGAAAGGCTCATATACCTTATGGAAACAATTAATTGCACAAAACTGTGAACAGGTCATACTAGATGTGAGATCCAGGGAAAAGTACATAAAATTAATCTCATTTGCACACCAGATTTTTATGTGTAGGTAACTAGTCTTGGCTTCTGGAGGATAGACTCCAGTAAATACAGCTTTATAGCAGAGCAGTGTCCTTTAATATTATTGCCTCAAAGTCCACTTTACGGTGGACTTTTACTACTTTTACACTTGATTTGTGTGGATTAAAAAAAAAAAAATCAGAATATGTCAGTAACATGATGCATTATGAAATATTCTTGTACAAGAATTATTTAGAAAAAGTAGGTTAAGTGCAAGCAATTGTTTATGCAAACATTTGTTCTATTGATTTTTCAGCAAATTGGTGTGAAAAAAATTACCCATGACTGCTTGTGCTTTTCTGTGTTAACTACAAAGTGTATTTCACATCAGTTTCTGTAGAATTTTGCAGTTAATCAGCTATGTCTTCATGAAAAAAAAAAAAAAACCACCACTTTCTTAATTTGTGAAAGAGTAACAAGAAAGTCTGGTTATTCTAATTAACAGTGATCTTTAGGTCTTCCATGAAAAGATGTGATGTATTCTATACATTCCTGGTGAATTCAAGTCAGCGATAATTTTAAGGTCCTGAAAATTTTTATGCATCATCAGAAAACACAGAATTCACTTGTGCTACATATAATTCCAAGACACAAGCTACCAACCAAACGTTTTCTTTGGATGAGTTCACACACGAAGTAGTTCGGTTAGTAACAGGAAGAAAAACTAGTATAAAATCTAAAACCAATGAGTTAAAAAGAGTGAAAAAGACAACCAGAGTTGAAAAAGCAACATTTCTGTTAAAATATTTCTAAGAAGTTTTTTTGTTCAGCGTGACCATGTCTATAGAACGGTTTGATCTTTAGAAGAAAGTAGTGCATTATAATTTTCAGTACATAAAACAGCAAAATATGTTATTTTACAGAGTTGCACTAAAATAGTCTTCATTGTACCTCAGCCACATCAAACTTAATATTCTTTAAATTCTTTCGTTTTTAAAACAGAGCTGTCTACTTTTGAAAAATCCTTTGCTTTCATGAGATAGTAGATAATATATGCACTCCTGGGTGAAAACCCTTACTATCCTAAATACGTAGGCTATTGCATTATAAATGCAAACAATGCACATTCCAAAAAGTATTTGTTATTAGTAGAATCAATGAGCCAGTTTTGAAACTGATGATTTCTGGAGGTGGGTTATGCAACATTTGACAGTTCGCGTTGTTGAAATGGTGATCAGATAGTGGAGTGGATGGCGCAGCAATAGAATCTGTAGCTTCATCTGTCATACTGACACAGGTTCACTTGCTGGAAATTTCATCTGAGAGGAGAGAGCAGTATTTCAAGTCATCCTCTGTTGTCAACAGATAAATTTTAAAAAGAACCCTAATTAATAAGTAGAATCACAATAAGACGTGAAAAAATATTTGAACGCTGAAAAGAAAAACAAATCTAATTTCTTATGAAGTTTTTCATAGTCCTGTAAAAAATTGGATGCACTTAGTGACCTCCAACAGTTATTAGAACTCAAGACTTATCAAAAAAAGTATCACATTATCCATTTTACTGTATTGGTCTACAGAGACAGAAAAAGCACACAAGTAACTTTCTCAGACCAATTATGGCTTCAGAGATGATCACCATCTTCCACTGTGTTGTTAGCTAATTACATTTTTCTAGTCATTATTATTTCTCATTGGGACCTAACTGAAATCATTAAGCCTTTCCTTTTTCTTTAACTGGTTTTGTTTCTGGTCCTGTAGGTTAGATGCTAGCATTCATTTGGAGACATTAAGAAAAATGATTCCCACTGAAAGATTTGCTGATCTATGTAGTTATTAGCCAAATTCCAGGTTTTGCTCATGAATATGCTGACATCTTTTAGTGAAGACATGCTGTACACGGTATTTATTTTCTGAAAAAGTGGAATCTAAGGATTAACTGTGGCTTCTAGTATGAGTACAGGAAAGATTTTCCCTCCTTTCACAATCTCTGGTTGACTAAGTAATTCATATTATAACTCAGCAGAACATTTTAAAATTGTTGAAATACTTTTATAAATCATGCATATCTAGAACAAAGTTTTTAATCTCAATCAGAAGAAATTTCTGTCAAGCACAAGAAATTCAGATTTCTACACTTGCACCAAAAATGTGTCATTGTCTAAATGTCTGTTGTCCTTATATAAATCTTAATAAAGGGCTGTGTTTAGTACTTATAGAAAGACATAAATGCCTCCTTTCCTAAAGTAATTGAATTAACTTTGAAATCTAGGATGCTCTACCAGAGAATAGCAAGATTTATTGGGAAAGCAATTTCAGGCTTTCACATTTCAAATCTGTAAATCAGAAGGCAGTTTATTGGAAGAAGATCACATCCATACTGTAATGGTATAGGTCATCATTCGCATATTCAAAAAAAATGAAAAAAAAAAAAAAGGCTGTATAGACTATTTGATAAATCCTGTGTATGCCCCAAGAATTTTTCTAGGTGCTCTGTAGAAACAATCGGAACTTTCTGATATCATTTAGCAACATTTGGGTGTACAGGTAGGATAGTGGAAATGCTTGAGTACCCCGATTTAGAATTAATCTACTCTAAAGAGTAGAATTAATTCTGAAAACAGTGTCCTGTTTCTTCATGTCGCTGCTATACCCTATTGATTTAATTTTATACGGTGTGGTTATGAAGTGTGAGAGTACCTGCTTATATCATGTCCTGCACTATTCTTGCCACGGTGGACACATTTGCTGATGATGGATGGCTTGCTCACAGGAAAACATTGAATACCTTTGTTATATGCCCTTGCATTACAGGACCTTCACACTGTGTTACCACTAACAAGTCAGAGGTGTAAACTGCTGAGCTGCTCATTTATGACTTCTCAGCATTCTGGGTGGTTCATTTTTTTACTTCAGCACAGCACAAACAGAACAAAATGTGCAGATATTTTGTATCATGATTTACTATATTCACTTATGACTCCATATTCATTGCTCAGCAAATAACTCATTATATTTCTTCTTGAACTTTATAACAACCTTGTACAACTACTGACAAAATTCAGTGGAAAGGTCTTGCCCATGCAGTTTCTTTTTTTTTTTTTTCTTTGTTTTCTTCCCAGAAGAACATAGTAGTTCATATACTTACTTCAGCTGAAAAGAAAATCAGGGACACTCTCATTCAAATGAAATGCTGCTATTCTCTGATAACATAGAACTTCAGCCTAGTATTCTCAGATTATTTAAAACTGATAGGGTTCTTTTTCTTACCCTGTATGGTATTTTGAGCATTATATTCCACTTTAATATCTCTATTAGAACACGTGATGTAAAGATACAAACAACCGACAGGAATGTTCTGTTGTGTTGGATTCCAGTTAGGCAAAGTAGCTTCTTGGTGGAGAATACAGATCTTAACTTAAGTTTCATTCACTAAAAATGCATGCTGACATTAAGGAATGAAAAGGAAATGTGAAATTCAGAATTTGATCTGCAGTCATTTTTATGATTTAATTAAATTCAAACAGAACATGTATCTGCTAAGGTCTGGATTGCATCATTCCAGTCAATGTCCTGCTTGATGGGCAGTGTGATATAAACCTTGACCCAGGAAGAGTGATTCAGTTACAGTGCCAACATCACGATTCTACTCTTTATATCCTCAAAACTAATTTTCTCAAGTGCAAAAAAAATACTTAGTTGAAGGTACTTGCTTGGGACTGTCACTCACTCCAAATCTCAACTTGGCAACCACGTTCATCCATTTATGGTAGTAACCACTTTGTTTTCATGGAGTGAGAACTAACAAATAACTTTCGGAAGGAGGCCCAATCCTTTTCTTTACCTAGTCTTTAATGGCAGTGTTACTGAACTTGTTTGCAGACTTATGCCAGAAGTGGGCTACCCACTAGACTGTGAAGGCCTGTGGGATACGTGCTTCAGGGAATCTAGTGCTCACACAAAGAAAGGAAGACAGCTGTCCATTACTGAAACACCAAGAATACTGCATAGCTCTTAAAAATTTGAGTAGCACCTACAGAACTTTAAAGAATTGTTGCCTGGAACTCAAAATGCTTAGTGAAGAAAGCAAGTGTTTCAATCTGCGCCTTGCAATGGAGAATTAGAAAAACAGTGAAGCCGATTGATATGGCTAAGGTCACTCAGCAGGTCGAAGAGATGTAATAAAGTGCAATTAGCAAAGCAGCAGGTGAGGGTAAGAAGTTGCATCGGGCACTGACACACAGGATGTGTGCAGAGCTGTGGTTTGAGAACCGAACTTTCATCCACGGTGCAGATAAACTATCATCACTTGAAGCCTGCTGGGCTTTACTAGGCAACTGGACGAAGCAGTTTTAGCACAACGTGTGCAGGTGGGGAGCGCACACACATATGCAAACCTTACATTGAAGGAGCCTGTTATTGTTACCTTTTTCCATTTGCATTATAGCTGCACTTTTCTGTATCTGTGTCACCTGTTGCCATCGTAGGCTGCTGTATGTCTTCAATGAATAAGAAATACATCTCTAAACAGTGATAAGGGCTTGAGACTACTAATAATACCCAATGCCTTCCCCATAGCACTGAGTACAATAGAACTGGAACCTAAAACCCTACATTTTGTTAAACTTTATAGTGCTGTCCATTCTAGAAATAACAGAAGTTCTATTTTACGCCATTTTAAGGATAATTTTAGACTCAGAGTTGGTTGGAGGTTTTTTCTACTTTGGAACCTACTTAGCTAGATTAATTGAAATAAGACACCTGGCTTTATAATAGATAATCAACCAAAAATAACCCTAAGAATCTACTTAAGGATCTAGAAAACACTTTTGGTTTTCTAATATAAAATAATTTTTATACCAGGTTCTTCATCTGGACTTATTTGGATAACTCATTCATTGCTCTTACAGATAAAATATAGAACTCCAAAATAAGCTATGCAGCTTTAATCTCTCATGCTTCCAATTGCCTCATTCATTTTGTAAACGTACTATTGGCAGGGCTGGTAATGCTATCCACCATGAAGATCACCAGTACTTTCTATAAAGGCAACTGTGTTCACTTCAAATTAAATTTACCATGATTGGTATCTGCTCAATCCAAGAATTTTGGCCAAAATACCAAACCGTTCAGAAAAATTGATTTTGGTCATTTAAAAAATAATAAAAGTTCCTCTTTTATCAGCATTGGAAGTATATGAAAGTATATTCCAGAATATGTGTCACAGTACACTCTAGTGCTGGTTTTTCATGCATGAGAGGAAGAACTTCCTTCCTTTGTCGCACCATGAATCTATCCTGGCCAGTATCTTTTTTCTGTGAGATCCAGAAACAGATGCTTATGGTGCATGGTGGAGGGGTTGTGAGAAGCTCTATCTGTATTAGCAAATTAAACACCACCAGAATGATCCTATCTCAGACTTGACTTCCCAGTACGCATAGTTTTAACTCCACTTGCCTCATGTACAAATAGACAGCTGCAGTAATGTGTAGGGGTTGTGTGCCCAAATAGGCTCTTATCTGTAGAACCACTGGCTGACATTCCCAGGTGCTGGGGTCTGCACAGTGATTTGGGTTACAAGAAATGTGGAGGGAGATTCATGTCCAAACAGCTGAGTTTTTGACTAAAGCAGAGGAATCGATTATATGGTCCTTCAGCATCGCTACCAGCAGAGTTTTGTGTGAGGTTAGGCAAAGTGCTCAAAGTAAAAGCCTGTTAATGCTGTATTTCTTGTTGTCTTGAAGTCTTAGAAAAATCCTGGGATATGATTTTCAAGAGAATTGCAAGTGGCATCATCAGGAGTTGTGCCTGACTATGCAAAGTGCTGTATAAAGTTACGTATTTAAAAAATCAAGCCTTGGGTTTCCCAGGTTATGTAACAGCGATGAATGGGGTTTTTTAACTCAGAAATAAAATAATAAAAATTAGTCACATGGATGAGCTATTCACATACTATAGCCACAAGTGACACAGAAAGCCAACCGCAAAGTTCATAATTTTGTCAAGAAAAATTAAGGATTTTAATAGAGTTAAGCAAATTAATAAAGGAACAACACATGGAATAATGAGGATAAAAGAAATACTGAATCGCTGTTCTTTCACTGCCCTTTCTTATGCATCAAATCAAGTAGAAAAATAATTAACTCAACCATTGTAAAGACTACATCAAATGCAGGCATGAAAGGAGCTAAATTAGGGTTTCACTGACCCGTAATTCATATTTAACTAACTTCAGAGCGCTTGGCTTACCTTAACCATTTTTTTTGGAAGCCTGATGTTTATACGTACCTAGTACTCTCCATCATAGAAAAATATCTCCAAGTTTGTATAAGGGTTTACACAGTTTGCAAATTGAGCATTCCCACAATTTGTAAATGGAAGTTGCTTTTGCAGGGGGAATTCTCCTGAGGGTCCCAGAAAAGATTTTTTGATGCTTTCATGAAAATCTGTTTGTTTTGGAGTATATCACGAGACATCCGAAAAGTTGCCTTTTGCCAACTCAGTAAACTTGCTAGAAGCTATGCAAAAATGTCCATATTCCCCTACCCCACAGATCAGATTTTTTTTCTTTTATCTGAAGTTACCTTAATGTGGCATTTGGGGAAATACGAAGCACATTCATCGCCCAGTTTCACATACCTAGCTTTCGCCGCTACGTGTACCGAGGGTACCTATACATTCAGTGAAGTGGTCTTTGTTTACAGAAAATAATTGAGTACCTGAGCCAGGTACTCTAAACCACTGTCTGGATGTAACTTCTCTCCATTGACTAACTAATGCATTTAAAAAAATACCTCCCTCTTCAGCCTAAAGCTTCACATTCTCTCTTGATCTCTTGATTTTAATAAGAACTGATTTTAATTAGTCTCTCATAGACCTGATTATGTTAATATTATCAAGAAATGAAACACAGCTCCAACCCAACCTGTTCTCACAAGTTCCCGTTCTCATCCAGCACTCAGAAGTAATTTGCTTAGGATGAATATAATTACTCTGCTGTATTATCTGCATAAAGAGTGTTGATGTTCATAAAATTCACTGCCACAAACCTCCTTTTTTATTACATTGATAAAAGCATACTCATAGGCTGTGCATGGACCATGAGCCTTCATCTCAAGTAGATCATTGCAGGTGGAGAAAGGTATTGAAGACAGCACTTCATATGTTTGTTGAAGTATAAAAAGTAAGAAATCATATCACCAAAGTTCCATACAGTAACTTTACAAAAACATGTTCAGAAAGACTTCAGAACTAGAAATGATAGTGTTTAGTTTGTTCCCTTTGCTCATTTTTGCTCTGTGGTGCACATTCATTATTTTCAAGATGCTAAACAGATGATCACGTGCTCTTCCATCCTACCTGTGTTTCTTGCAGGGCAGAGGGATGTGTCAGAAATGTGTAGCAAACGATGTTAGTTTTTGTAACAGCTTCATCTCATAGCTTGCAGAATTTGGAAGGTAGTGTCTTCCAAGAGTTTTCTGTCATCCAGACTAACCCTGTGTCACAGACTGCTGTGGGAATCTATATAAGTCATTTAAGCTAAGATATTAATGTGACAACTAATTTTCTGTTCTTCATTGAATATGTCTGCCCAACTTTGTCTTGATTTTCAGATTTTTGGAGCCCTTAGGGAAGCACTGTACCTTTTGAACGGTGTTCAGGGAATTGAGAGTGTTCAACATCATTTGCAATAAATCAGTGGGATCTGAAGGACTGAGCCTCAGGGTGGGACTCTCCACAGCCCTGAGTTTGGACCTGCCTTTACCACCCTATCTAGGATGTGTCAGCACTCAGGATTACATTGTTCTTCCAGTCTATCAGGTGAGCTGTGGTATTTGTCTGTGTGTTTTTAGTTTATGTCAAATATGACATCATTTTTCTTACCTCAGTCTGCAAAAAATAGGATTATTTTAAATGAGTTCACCCTATGTTTTCCGTTGGAAGAGAGCTCATACACAGATTACTTTGAAATGGGATAGTTTAATAATGTATCTAAGTTCTTATGCTCTCTTTCTGTGGTAAAGAAATATAGTATTTAATCACCTTTCTCACAGACGGAACATAAAAATAAATTATATTTGTGCAGCATTTTGAACATAAAAATAGTTTTAAAAAATACCAGATATTTGGAGAAATCATCTTGGTCATGTTAAAACCAAATTTCGCAGATTCTGCGTTTCATTTCTCTGTTCATCTTGGTATCTCCAAGAGCTGTTGTGAACATACACTCGCTAGTGTTTGTAAAGTTCAGTTACTGTAGCAGTGTTGCTACAAACTGGACAATGAAAACCTGTAAGAAAGTAAATAAATCTAGACTAGCAGACATTTGGATGGAAAACAGTAAACAAAAAAGAGTCATACCACTAGTGTTTAAGACAGGTACAAATATTTAATTCAGTCTCATAAACAGAATGAATTAGGTCTTGTGGAGTTAAGGATACATGGGGTACTGTAATTACCGGTTATGTCCTCTTTTATATACTAAAGGACATCATCTGATTATATTGAAAATTATTAATCTTACATTTCCTAAATTATCCAAACTAAATAGTTAGGTGGAAATTGTATTTTTCTGTAATAAGCTTATTTATAGCCATATGTCATATAAAAATACCGTTATTAAAATACCATTTTCCGTCTTTGTCAATGGTAGTTAGCAATGTCCAGAAGGTTTTGGGTAGCCAGCAGTAGTATCAATAGCTAATGTGGAGTTACTCTGCGGCTGCTCTGGCAGATTACATACAGAGGCAGCAGAAATACCTGCCTCAGTCCTGTACACACCATCATTTCCCATACCTCTGGTGCAACCAGGGTCCTTCCCCTGCTCCTTCTGACCGTGCACCAGAAAACAGACCTGCAGCTTAGTCTCCTGCACTGCACAACAGCATGACGACCACTTCCAGGACTCCATTCCTTGTCACCACGTGTTCTGAAAGTGATTACACATTTCTTCCCGTGCTATTTTAGGATTTGCTCTCTGCAAATGGTGATAAAAATTTGAACTATGCCTTGCTTTTGATTTTCTCTGCAGAGAAAGAGCTAAAAGAGCGTGTCCAAAAGCTATTCAAACCTAACACATCTCTAGAATTGAGAAAAAAAATCAGTGTATTTTTAAAGATTCCTCCTCCTAACTAGAGCTGGAAATAAACCCTAGGTCACAGTGCTCACACTTCGGTTTTAAGTAGGCTGTGAGTGAGATAAAGAAATGGGTGAAAATATGCAGGTTTCTTAAGGGTTTACAGAGATTATAAAAGTGTGTTAATATTTTGTAAATATTAATCTGGGATCTTATAAATATTTTTCACATTACAGCAATGTGGAATAAGAAGGTTGATGCATTATTTGTGGTTTGCACATAGCAAATAGAAGGAGGAGGGGGAAGATGTTTGCTCAGTATCACGTAGAACGCTGTTCATCAGAACCAAAATACCTTTACCTATAGCCTAATCTCCTAAACATTGGATTATGTTTCCTAAAATGGCTGAAAACCAAGACTTGGAAGTAGGTGATCATTTAAAGAAAGTGCCTTAGTATTCTTGGGAACTCGGAGCAGTGATTCCTTCTGGCGCGATAACTTCAGGTTTTAAATAAGTGAAAAAGCGTTTCAGGAGGGTGGAAGACCCTACTTAACACTTCTAGAAGTTGAACAGAAATCTGGAGGGGAAGAAAGGGAAGTCTGATTTTTCCCCATCCTGAGCAAGCCAGAACTTCATAGTAAAAGACCAAAGTTCATCTGCTTCCAATGACCTTTGCATTTTCTGACTCTTGGGTTTTGGCTATGCATGTATGTGCATACATATACTTAATTCAGGTCCAAAGGGCAATTTAGCCCCTCTTCAGGTATGTGTCAAAAAGAGGTGGGATGAAATGCCCTCTAGCGTTTAGAAAATGGGATTAGATGCCTAGTGCAGACTGTGTAGCTGTCATTTAGATAATTGGTTTGTGACATTAATCCCAGTCAATTAAACTTCTTAAGGAACAGAATTTTGATTTTCAGTTGTGAGAGATAACTTACATTAAAAGCTACAGATTGTATGTATCATATATCATTAATTAAATTGTGTAGAGCTGAGGGAACACAAAGCTTGACAGATATGCTTGTCCCTGGAGTTTGAGGTGAGCCTGTTCTCTGCCCAGTGTTCTGCTGTGGAGCAAGAAGTAGAAAAGTGGCACAGAGCAGCACAGCCCAATACACAGCTTTGCTGTGATAGAGCAGGCTGTTCAAGGCCTTCACTGTGAGCTCCCTGTGCGCAGCATTCACCTCATTGAAACTGGCCTATGGAGTTTCACAGAAGTGGATTTTCTGTACTTCTATAACCTTTGCTAATTCTTTCCTCTGGTGGCTTTGTTCTTGAATTGCTTATTTATTAAAGAAATGGGATTTGCTTACAAGAAGGCACTTCTGTTGATAACCCTCAGCTTTTTCAAAAGGCAGATTAGAAATTTCCATCTGTATTTGAGCACTGAAGACATACTTTTGTTTTGAGAAGGGTTGAAAGCCTGCAGCTTTCACCAGCCTCAGCTTCAGGTTCTCAAAAATCAGGAGTCATCACTGTCACACAAGATGTAAGTATCCTCACCCACAACACCTTTTTTGAACTTCTTGTCCTGCATTTTCATATAGACACTGTGGAAATTAATATATTACAGATTTTGAGACAGCCAGCTGATATTAATGAAAGCCATGGAAATACTGAAGATGCATATATTACACTAATGTTCCACTAATAGCTTGAATTGCAGCTGAAGTGAGCCTACTTTATTTTTCTAAAAGCATCCCTAATGACTGGGATATGATGCTGCACTCATGCAATATAGTGATGATCTATGAAAACAAGTAAGCAAATAAGAAGATAAATTGTGTAAGTATATGCATTTTTCTAAAGGTAGGTAGAATTAAATGTTGGAGAGTATTCAGCCTGAAGCTAATGGATATAAGACACTGTGGACCAAACTAGTAATAAATACATTAAGCAGTTTTTTAGTTAATCACAGATCTTACTGGTGAGTTCTGTAGCTACATCTGTAAGCGCTCTGCAGCATGTGGGTTCAGGTGACTAAGCACTCCTTGTAACACTGATACAGAGATAAATGTTTTAGTTAGGGCTGAGTCTAGCCTTTAGGCTGTGTCCTGAACTCTTTTCTCTCAAAGTCAAATACTGTTTTTAGGTTTTATTGACCTGGCCAGCTGACACCACTCCACATTTTTTTCTGGTCAAATGCACTTTATCTCTTTCTATGTCTTAACTGGCCGACCAAAGAAGTTGTGTTCTTCAGACATGAAATGGATTTTTATTACTGAGGTCCACAGTGCAGATCTTTGGAAGTTGCGTAATAATGTGAAAGGACATATAATTGAAAGGCTGTCAGAAGATGAAAGCGCATCCAGCTTCCCAGAGCATTCGCACCGCAACTCTTGAGGCTGGGTGACATTGAAAGAGCAATTTGGTGTTTAATACATGCACCTCCGGTGGCTGTGCTCTTCCGCGGCACTAGCTGTTGAGGCATCAATCACAAAGTCTGCAGCATAGAGTGTAATACAGGAGCTCTCCATTAAAGAAGCTGGCGGTTGCAGTTCACAGTAACTTTCTAGCTAAGTTACCTGCTGAGGACACAGTACTTTGTCCTTGAGTAGGCAGGATTGCTCTCATCTTATTCTTCCCACTGGAGCAGGGAGGAAGTAGAGTGTGAGTACATATGGAGCAATGCACAAGAAGTGAGTAGCTGCAAAAGGCATATATTATTATTGGATATTTTTTTAAATGTCAAGCAACAATGCATGAGAAATAAAAATAAGTCCGTAACCATCCTGAAATTCCCCCAGATGTGCAATAACACCATAAAAGATGCCTGTATTTACTACAAATAATAAAAATGTAGCATTACACCAATCAAATTCAAATCAGTTCAACTGAATAATTTTCAGTGAAGAGGTGCTTATGAAACACAAAATGAACTGCAGACTGGAAGGTTCATTGCTTCCCAATCAAAAGCAGTCAGCTTTAAACACCAGCCAGTCAGGTGATAAGTTTGTCATTTGTCAGCTGCGCTCTTGGAGAGAAGTTGCCAAGAAGGCTTGACAGCCTTTAAACTTTGCAGAGCATTTTTTGCCTATTTCTGAACGTGATGTTGATCTACAAAAACTCCTGGGAGTCTGGAAGGAAAGGCAGAGTATCAGCAGTTCTATTAAAATATATTTGCAGCAGTGAATGTCAAGCAGAGTTTATGGTGTGAAAAAAATGTGTAGTTCCCGAAAAGAAATTTTCACCACCCCTCAAGTCTGGTTCCTTCTTGTCTAATTGTGTCCAGCTACTTTGGGGGACTGAGGAGTGTCACTGATTAATTGGCTAGGTGTCAGAGAAGTACAGGCTTGTAATGCATCATTAAAAGCCAGAGATCAGGGTGTACGAATTGAAATGGGAAGCTCTGAATGAATACATTACTACGATATACAGTTAACAGCACAAGCCAGAAATCAGTTACTTTCATAATTTAGAACAATGGCAGCTCTTCAGTGAAAGCATATTTACAGTAGTTTTACATTGCTTTCTACAGGCTTAGTACAAAAGGGAGAGACAAAAATTAATATGCACCAAGGCAGTAACAGAGAAACCTGTCTTTGAACTGTTCTTTCCTTTTAATCAGCATGAGCTTTGCTAAATAGGGGAAAGAATTATGAGTAGGTGGAGAGCATCTAGGTTACTGAGGGCACATCACCCTCAAGGGATTAACTTAGAATCATTTAGGTTGGAAAAGACCTTTAAGATCAAGTCCAACTGTTAACCTAGTACAATTTGAACAAACTTTGCAATTTGAGCAACAGAGTCTGACCTTTACGTAATTTGGGATTAACTGGGCTTCTTTGTTTTAACCCAGCATGAACAGCAATTGCAAGACAGCCAACCTGAAGTCACTCAGCCATCTTTCCCTACATGAAGGTCTTATTTCCCCTCCTTTGGCAACTAAACCATTGTCCTGGAAGAATTCTCTGATGCTGACAATTGTCTTCTATTTAGATCCTCAAGTGTGGGACCCTATAGGTTTTTTAGTAATTTTTGCTATTGGTTGAAGTCCCGTTAAGCTTCCGAGGTTCTCAAATTGCTTCTTGGAGTTTATTTGTCTTGTAACTTCGGTTATAAAAGTAGCACCATAAACATTAATTGAACAGCCATTAAGCAGTATGGCTGTTTGTTTTGGGTTGATAGAGGACATAAAGCTTCATACCCTGTGGTGGAAAACAATTAGATCTGATGATGAACGTGCTATTAAATATACCATTACCAGACTTCTATCGGTTCAACTTTAGAAAATAGCAACCAGCTGTAGCCAAAGCATACGCAAGTGATAGAAAGTCATATTTTAATGGTCGTGTCATAGCCTGTTATAAATATTGTCGTTTCTAATGTTTTATGCTAATGACAGTGACTAATGGTAGTCATTACCTCCATTCATTCTCATAAAAAATTTCCTCAAGAGAGGATGATCATAACTAGAACGCTGTTTAAAATTAAACTGTGGTTTTATAAAATAGGGAACATAAAAAACATTTAAATACCAAGAGGTTGGCTAGCTAATTTGTTTTGTTTTGAGTGTGTTTGACAACTACAGCTGTTGTTAATTGTGCCATAAGTTGGACAGATACTCTTTTTAGAACTGTTTTTGGCATACTAACGTGTGTGTATATATGTCATGTCTTTGTATGGTCTCTGTGGAGTTGCATAAAAGGTGAACCTCATAGTGGGATACGTGTGGCCAGAAAAAAAAGTCTGATGCTGCTTCTGTAGAGCCTTAATATTAAGAACATTGAATTTCCTCATCCATTTCTTATTTCAATTATGAATTCTGCTTACTTGACAGGTACAAAGAACTTCATTATGTGCACGAACAGAAATGCTTAAATGGATGAAGCAGCTATTTATGTCTGATAGGAGCTAAGTGGGACATTAAATTAATGCCAAACAAGTGAGTGCTCATTTTAGCTTCGTTATAAATGGCTGCAGCACAGCAGTAATGTGTTGACTCTCATGTGCTGACAAGTTCTATATTTCTTACAAACTTCCCTTAGAGCTCAATGTGGAAAGACAAATTCACACTCTGCATGATAAAATTAGGAGCAGATGCATTAATAATTGAATAAGGATCTCTGGAGACATACCATAGTTCAGCAGGAGAGCTGGTGACTATCTGGTTTTAACTAGAAGCTTCTGTCATATATATATGCACTTACATAAGCCTCAAGTTAAGGGCCGCTGCCTGTATATAGCCTTTGGAATCAAAGCAGCTTCCTGCTTTCAGAGGACCTTGCATAGGTACATTTAGCAGGTCCATGAACAGACTGCCAACCAGTAATCTGTGTGGCCTTGCTAGTCCCTCCTTCCTCTGCGACTGCTCTCAAATTTGCAGCCCAGTTCAATATGGCCCCTTCTGAACTTGACCCCGGACAAGCAGTGGAGCACGAGTGACTGAAAGACTTTCACTGTATGCAAGACTCTTGCCCCAGACATCCACATACAGAGTGCCTATAGAGTTGAAACATTTTCCTGATGTCCAAAACACGTCTTCTTTATTAAAAGCATTAAGATGCTGTACAGCCAGTCTTCATTTCCATCCCTGTAAGCTAAGTTGAGGTCCTTTTATGGAACCACATGCACTGCAGATTCCCAGGTTTGGGAAAGGAAGGAGCATGTGTTTTCTGCACAGCAGAAAAGAGAATTAGAAGATTGCCAGAAAAACCACTCTGCTTTTTAAAGATACCACAAACGCCACTAAGCAATTTCTAATACTTAAATTACGATCATTCCTCACACCAAGGAAAATGATGCTCAAGACATTGACAAAACAGTGCGACATCTCATAGACAGCAATACTAATGGGGTACATTCTCATGGGTTTAAAATCAGCACTTAATTGCAGTAGTGCCAAGAGACGATTAGCAATTTGAATAATCTGAGAACTTGTCCATTAGAAGAAGAGTAGCAAAATTTAGCACAGTGTTCCTAGAATAACTCCATATAGTTGTCAGCTCTACTAACTGTCCATGCAGACTTCGGTCACTGGTTTTGAGTTGCACAGGTTGAACTCACCTCTGGGTTTTGCTTTCCTCCAGTCACAGGTTATTTTACAAATCTCAGGGTCTGGAAGACAGAAAAAATTAACTCCAAAATATCTATCAGTGTATTTTCTGGATTCTCATCAGTTAAAGAAAAGCTAATTCTAATCTTAGGTTTTCAAATATATTGCAATATTTCGAATATGCTATAGTATGATTTAATAAAGTGGTACTGTCTTTAAAACAGTAGCCATTAATGTAAGCATGAAGTTCAGTTCCCTCTCGTTAGATATGAGACTCTTTTTATTCAATAACAGTGGATATGTTACTTATTCAGTAAGACTTTGCTATCAATCTTCTCCTAATCAAAATACTGGATTTGGTACCTTTTTAGTGTAAGAAACATTTAAACAGTTTCTGTTGTCACATGAAATAGGGGATACATGAAATAGGAGATTCATATTTGTATAATAAAATAATTTCTTGATCTGTTAGACACCTTGAATATCCTGCAAGTGACTCAGCTGAGGAAAGAACAGTACATTTTTTGCTTCGTGATGCTGGACCATGATGCAGATGTTAGAGATCAGAGAATATCAGATGAAGGAGTGAGTAAACATGCTAAAAGAATACCCTGGTTTCAGCATCACCTCTTCTTTTGAGGTGCTTCAAACAAAGATGTGGAAATTAAATTGGATTTACATATACATTTTTAATGAACAGACATAACATTTCAGAATAATAGTTTTCATTTGATTCATACATCTATAATACATTTTGTTGCTGTTTAAAACAAGTAATGTTACCATCATCTGAGTTTTCAAGGAAAACTCTAAATATGTAAACAAGGTCATGTACTGCTGAATGAGAAGAATATACCTGAATTACATAGACCAAAGAGGAATAAAGAAGCTGTATTGGTGGGGATGGGGGGAGAGAGATCGCGAGTCATTAACTAATGCTTTATGCTTCACATCTCTGTACAGTGGGTTTAATCCTATTAACTGCTTTCCATTCATTCTGTTATTCCCATGGAATAGGATTGTAAATCTGCTCTGGCTTAGTCATGAATATTATGCAATCATTGGATTGTGCATCTTTTGTTAGCATGCACAAGGTATGGCAGAGGTGCCACTGTTTATTCTTAACATCTGAAGTAATCACCAAATTTCACAACTCTGGGCAGTTTTTACTCTTGTAGAAGGAAAGAGATATTTCTAAAGCTTTCTAGTAAGCGAATAAACCAATGGCTTTTATGGAGGTTTGGCAGGTCACTGCTGTTCAAAACAGCAAAGCAAATTAAAAAAACCCCTTCTCTCTGCTATCACAGTAATTTTGCACTTCAGTATATGAGGATTTGCTAATATAAAAGCTGTTGAGGAAGATATGGAGTGATTTTCTTCTAGCACTGCTTTGGAAAGTAGCAATAAATGTTGCATTTCAAATTACAGCTTTCCCCTGAATGAGACTTGATTTTTTAAAAAAAGCATCTTGAACACCAGTCTTTTGTCCCTTGGTGACTTCCAATCAGAGGTAATCCACTTAGAAGTAAAAGATAATTTTCTAATTACCAGTCCAGTAACCTCAGCGTGAAGATCAAGTGGTTACCTTTTGGTTTATGCCTCATTGCTAATATTGATGCTTCTGCAGACCAGAAATTTTTTTTTCCAACATAAATGATTTTATGATCCTATGATTCTTTCCTTGGGAGCTCTTGGGATGGCAAGCTAAGTACGGACACTGTCCATGGAGCATCCTAGCCTACTGTATTCAAGCAAAACAAATACACATAGATAGGATCACTATGCATATCCAAATTAACCTGAGGTCTGTGATAGTTGTGCTGAGCTGGCAGGGCTAAAAATTCAATACGATCCCAACAGAATGTATTTGATTACTTTCTAGCCCACCCTGAGCAGGGCAAGGGTAGCGTGTTTCCAGATATTCTCTGTAAACCTTCTTTGAATCAAACAAATTGGATGGGATGCCAATTACACAGATTGAGTCAAGCTTTTGCATAAAATGACACTCCTGCATTCATCCCAGCAAGTAATACCACAATTCTACTTTTTCTCCCTCTGTCTGGGAAAGATGCAGTCTCTTCTGGTCACAGAAACTGTGTGTATTTTTACCAGCTTTTCCCTTCTACTTTCCAGTCTACCAAAAGAGACTTTTCTCTCCCATCATGGTCTTCATCAATTCTATAACATTTTTCAATCCAATTAGTGTTGTCACCTCTCTTGCTTCCCTTTTGTCTTTCTGATAATCCATGGATAATGCATGAGATGTCTGCTGACTTTGGAATTAAAATGTCTGGTTCGAACTTCAATGTGCAGAAGTGTCTAAAATTGGGCACTAACTTAATACATGCAAAATCTTCAGTATTGCATATTGTGCCAGCCATTAAAGAAGTAGACTTCTCATTTAGGAGCTGACTTTCCCACTGCTAGAAGAGTAAAACCAAATTTGTCTTTCAGATACTCTACTGAAATGCCGAGCTCCCACACAGCGAAAGAGCGCTTCAGCTGCAGTTGCCTGCCCTCTCTGCTACCCTACCTTTGCCAGTCACTGCTCCAGCGGAGCTGACACGAGGTTTGCACAGAGATGCATTAAAGCAGTTTTGGCGAAGGTCAGCTTTTGCAGCTGAAACAATGCCGTCTTTGTGCGGAGTAGGATGAATATTATGGTATACATAGATAGTGGTTACAATCTTAATCTAAGATGGAGGTCCGTTCCCCATGCTTTCATCCTCTTGTAAAGAAATAAGGACACATCTCCACAGATGTATTTGCATGCTCTGAATGTCTCCCCGACGTGCTTATATACTTCACGTTTTAAGAAATAATCCATTTTTTGAACATAGTGCAGGGAAGGACTTTCCTAAGACACTTACAGGTTCAAAGACTTTGGTTAGGACAGGTATTTCTGAGTACAACCAACTGCATTGTCTTAGTTATTCCCTAGATGAATGCACTAAGAAAGTGAATGGGTCTCTTAGAAGGGCAGGAATTTCAGGTTGGAAGTAGAAGGTAGAAATACAAAGCGAGAGAAGATGGAAGATTCTTTGTTCTCATAAAAATCAAAAGCTGTGAATCTCAGATGTTGCCTAGCACGGCCACCTGTAACTTGGGCGAGGGACAAGGGATGTAGTGTGGACCTTCACAGTGCCTGTGTAGAAGCTACACATAGAGGCTGTAGGAACATCAGCTGCTGCAAAGTCAGGTGGCAATGCAGAGTTACAAAGATTACTTGGAGCACGTCCTCAAAACTCCTCTGCCCAGACTGAGCAGAAAGGTTACCTTAACACAGGAGGTTTCCTTGCCATGACAGCAGGTTTTGCACTCTCTATAGCTCTAACATCATGCCTGCACGACGTTAAAGTCTCCAAACTGAAACTAGCTCTTGGCTTGTTTATTTCTTTTTAAGCAACGGTCAAGTAGGGGCTGGCAATACACGCATCATTTTCCAGAATATCAAAACAAGCAACAAATTATTAGCATTTATGTAAATATGGAATAACGCAGATCATAATCATACTCCTATAAGGGTTAAAAACAAACCATCAGCATAAACCACCCCATCTCTCAGGAAATGGAGCAGAAGTTAAATAGTGTGTGTCGTGAGTGAGCTACAGCTTTAGTGTAGTGGATTTGGTGAAAAAAGCAATTACATTGATAAACAGAGAAACCTCTCCCAGATGGAGGGGTGTAGCCAGAAAAAGGTGACCTGTGGATAACCAGTGCCCAAATCTCAGCTGGGTGAAAACTTAGGAACACTAGACATTTGTATTAGTGTCCCCATAGCAATGGGTTCCTCAGGAGGAATAGCTCTGCCAACGGAGAAAGTTCCTCCCCTGTCTCAGAAACTTGATGGCTCGTTTTTGCCTTAAAAGATAAGGCCTTTTTTTTTTTTTTTTTTTTTTTAGCTAAAATGCCACATCACTTTAGAATTTTACTCTCTGTTAAATGTAAAGAAAGAAAAGAGTTCAACACCAGGATTCCTGTGGAATATTAAAGTGGTGTTTGGTGTGTTCTGTTTTGAGGCTGTAGGAAGATGTTCTTTCACCAGAGTTATGGTGGTTACAATTGCCCATAAACACATATTTATGACATATATTAGAAGAGTTTTAGTTCAGTGTTTTATAATAATTTGGCTTAGTGACTTATTCGAGTTCATTTTACATTAAAAATAATTATTCTTTGAACTATTCTGGTTTTGCTTGTTTCTAAATTAAATTAGAAGGTTTAAGGTTTTCTTCAATAGGGAGCACTGACATTTTAGCCACTAGAATTTTTCACATATTTTAGAAGATAATTGAAGCACACTTTTGGGCTATAAAATATCTAATATTCTAATTGCACTTAACATTCAACTGTTTTCTGTTTCTTGGACATCTGTTATACATTGAGCAGCTGTTTGTATTGGGATGAACACAATGACATCTATTTTCCATTAATCCAATTAATTTAAAATCAAGGAATATATATTAGTATTTAGATTTCTGAAGTACATCATTCTGCATTTTGTCAAAATGCAGGTTGGCATACCAGTGTATTTCTCAGTTGCCTACTTTCATGTTATCTCTGAAATTTCTTAGCTGTCTTTTCAGATCTATCCTACTTACATTTTTATGTACTCCCTATTTTGACATTTTACTTTCAGCCATATTCTTCTATTTTAACTAAAGTAGATTCAGCATCGGTCTTTATATGAATACTAAGGTGGTGCAATCTTAGTCTTCTAATATGGCTTTCCAATCACTCCTATTGCTTGTTATCAGAACCTCATCCAGCTTCTTCACAGAAATCACGGAATCACTAAGGTTGGAAAAGACCTGTAACTAGTCCAACCATCAACCCGACTCTACCATACCCACTAGACCATGTCCTCAAGCGCCACGTCTACATGTTCCTTGAACACCTCCAGGGATGGTGACTCCACCACTTCCCTGGGCAGCCTGTTCCAGTGCCTGACCTCTCTTTCAGTAAATAAGTTTTTCCTAATATCTAATCCAGATGTTCCCTGATGCAACTTGAGGTCATTTCCTTTTGTCCTATCACCAGTTAGCTGGGAGAACAGACCAGCACCCTCCTCCCTACAACCTCCTTTCAGGTAGCTGTAGAGAGCGATCTGGTCTCCCCTCTGCCTCCTTTTCTTCAGGCTAAGCAGCCCCAGCTCCCTCAGCTGCTCCTTATAAGACCTGTGCTCCAGACCCTTCCCCAGCTTTGTCTCCCTTCTCTCACAATCACTCTTTGTCTAGAGAGATTTTTAAGGTGTGACAATAATGGCATAGTCCAGAGAGCAAGTTTTTTGTAACGACTGGTTGTTGAATTGGTAGTTGAGCAGAAAGCATTCTCACTACTTAGGTACTGTATGGTTTGTCTGTGAAATCAGAAGAAATTCTGTCTCTGCACAGCATCAGTGCACAAGCACTGTGAGACGTTTGCGGCCTTTTCTAACGTATCATATAATGACAACACTAGATAGAAAAAAGTTGTCTATGTCTACTGTTCTTGTGCTCCAGATCTCTTCCTCAGCATTTCTACCCTCTCCATACCCTAGAAATTTTTTCTGTATATTGTAATATTTTTAGCATTCTCATAAATATATTTTTGAATAAAAAACAGTTATTCTGGACATATTTGTGGACTGTAGGGAAGCATTCAGCTCAGCCCAGTTTCTGTGGATTCAGCTGGCAGAATGAGCTAAGTGTAACAATTTTGTGGCAAATAATTCACTCAAAGAATGTAATGTATATGCTTCAGAAGTACACAAATATCAGTAGAATATTGCATATGCCTGTCCTATCAACTACAGGGCAGGTATTTCCATCACATGGAAATTGGTTAGCACAACTAGTTCTCTGTGAGAATCTGGAAAAAGAACAACAAAACTGATTTTGTGAAGGACAAAAGAAGAGTAAAGGGCAACACAGGTGTAAATAATAATATATATAGGCATATACTTAACAATATTTGAATGATCCTGATCCAAGCAAAGCACAGTTAAGAGTGATAATTGAAATAACGGTGAAAAATAAATATGAAAACTCATTTAAACTTTTTACTAACACCACAAAGGGTTAATTTACCATAAGCTATAAAATATGTCATTAAATCATCAGTCTTTATGAAATAATCACCTGTTGTGTTTTCTGAGATGCTTCTGTCTTTCACAGTACTCTGAGTAACTATAGACAACTCCAAGAACTGATATTTGCAAGAAAGTTCCAGAGTCAGACTGACAAAGAAAGTGAAAATTAAAAAAAAAGAAAAGCCATACCTTACTACAGTAATGAGAATTCCTGTTCATCTCAGTGGATCTAATCAGAGGTGTATAGGTTGTAAGACCTGTCTCTAAAATTACACTGTGCTAAATATAAGAGCAGAGAAGACAGTTTAATAAATGGGCTACAGCAAGGCAGATCAGTGGTGTTCTGTGAAGTTAAGCCTGTGTACCAATAAAAATCTCCATGATTTTTATTAATTCCTTTAAAGTAGCACACCACCTCCAAATATTTATAGAGATCAAGCAGACTCGCTTCAGGATGAGCCCTTCATACATACCAGAGGTACCATTTCCTGAAATGTAAACAATTGGTGTCTGCCAAGCCATAATCCGTAAATCAGAAACACAAATGTTTGGATTAACAAAAGAATGGAAAGCCTCATTCTTTGTTGTTGACCTCCCAATACATATTTTTTCACTTTCAGTGTTGTGTGCATGACTTGCATTCTTTATGCAGGACTGGAAATGCAGTGTCTATTTGCCATAGTGCCCACAAAGGACAGTGGTGATCAAATTCAAGCCAATCCAAACCTTCACTGAAGCTCACTGAGTTCAGGTGATTTGAAATGAAGCCTTCATTTCAATACTACACATACAATGCAGTGGGAAACAGCTGAGATTTTATATTCTTAAGAATCAGAGAAATAAAAGGATAACTATTTTATCCCTTGAAAAGAGGAGATGGAAATGGATCTGATACAGGAAAAAGTTGAGAAAATATAAAACTTAAGCATATGTGTGCTTTCATTGAAATCTATTTGATTTTTATATACATAAAATTTTAACATTTAATAACTATTGTAAGTGTTTAATAGCTGTGAAGTGGTTTAGCACAGACCTGGAACTGCTGTCTGTCATATCTGCAGTGCATATGTATGGAATACAGAATGCAGAGACATGGAATAATCCATCATACAAACTAAACCTGTAATGATGAGCCAACTGCTTAAACTCTAATGCTGGGGAAATTAAATTTGAAATACTTTTCCAGAGTAGTTTATTTTTACACAGGGTTTCTTCTTGAAGGGACTAATTACAGAGCTGGTGGAGAGCACTGATACGTTGGAGAAGGGTGAGGGAAATAGTTGCAAGCATTGGTGCTCAGGACCTGGGACACAAGCAGTCATCCTGGAAGTCCTGCCTGTTCTGTTTTGTGCTGTAGTTTTCAGTCCGCATGGCTACCCAGTAGGATAATCCATAATCAAGCCTTTTCTTGGGGTTTGGGGCTTTCAGTCTTCCTTTTCCCAAGCCATGCTCCAGCCACTGCTCCCAGCCTCATGCCAAGTGCTCTAAAGGTTGTTGGAGCTCCCCCAGCTCCATAGCAGAATGCCAAGGAACCAAGACTTGCTCCAGTTCAACCTGCCTGGTTGAGGGGGTTTCCTGCAGCCTCCGCTCCTATAAGTAATGGATTGGTGAATTGCAAATTGGAGCCAGCAGTGACCTCTCTGAACCAGCAGCGATTTGGAGCCTGAGGTGGTCACCAGGGGTTGCCTTTGGCAAGATGACAGGGAAACGGTCACATTGCCACTGGATTCTGCCTCACTTTACACATATTCATAACAGGTAGTGTCTGCTCCGTTTTTTAATATTTCACGAATGTATTTGTCTGGGAAGTAACTTTAAGTAAGTTTCAGGGAAGACTGGGATTGTCCATGTGCAAAAGACTGATGCATTAAAACTGCTACAAAACAATAAAAATTATCAATAAAATACCCCTAACTGCAATTTTCATTGTTTTAATAAATCCTTTTCGTGCTCTATTTTCATGTTCTGTTAATTTTGGGACATGTTAGACTTCATTATGGTCTGTAAGAAGAAAGGAAGTTTTTCCAAATTTGTTATTAAGTTAGGTATTAAATTTTAGCTGTCTGCGTTAGAATTTCTGTATGTCTTAGCACTATCAAAATAATTACTTTCTGACTATGGAAATATGCTGGGTTTGCTTTCATTCCTACCCTGCCATAAGAAATCCAAAATTCTAGGCAGTACAAAAAACACGCCTTGAATCCTAGTTTCAATAGTCACCTATTTCCCTTTTCAAAATACAGTGTAATTTTACTAAACACCACTTTAACCCCGGGGTAGAGGAGAGTAGCTTTTGCCATGCTAAGTAATAAGCTGTGTAAATTTCAGCTGTTGGGGATCTATTCTGTGCCTCAAACAGGAGAAAAGGCTATTTCCAGTGGCTGTGACTTTTAATGTTAATAATTTTAAATAACCCATATACCGATATCATTCAGGGGAAATCTAGTTTTTCTGCACCCTTACTCTTACCAAAAAAGGTCTTAGAAAATAATATAAAGTCATATTATATTACAGCTGTTGCCTAGAGTTGACATAGTGCAATGCATTTGTATTTATAGTTTGTACAGTAGTACATTTGATCCTTGATTTTATTATTCTACTGTCAAATAATTCATGTCTCCCCAGATTTTGTCACACTGAGATACTGAGTTTCTGTCAAGGCCAGAAAAATCGAGACCTGTACCTCTCTAATCGTAGCCATGAAACGAACCTAAGAGTTGAGAACGCTGCTCCGGCTGTGGGTGTCTGTGTGTGCGCGTAACCATAAGCCATCCACTGGACTGTGACAGGCAACCAGGACACAGATATGGTGGCAAAAAATAAGCTTTGATTTCTGATCTGAGACATTCTCTATGCCAGCAACAATACTGGCAAAGAGCATCCCAAACCTTGGGTTAGTCTCAGTTGTAAAATGATAGCTGTAGTCCTTGCGCAGAAAAGGTAATTCTTCCTGATTTCTCAAAATACAAAATACAGACAATCACAGTCACCACTAGTAGGATCTGTTCAGGGTTTTTCACCTTTTTTTTGTAATTTGTATTTTTACTTTTGAATATTAAAGCCATATTTTTTGGCGAAAAACCTATAAAGGATATTTTTAGAAGCACAGATGTACCTGGGAATTTTTAATCATTTGTATTCTAAGTAGCCAAGTTTACTTCACCCTTGTGCAACTCTACTGCCTGTATTCATAAGGTACGCCTGCATGCCACTTCGATGAGTACTGCAAGGTTAAGAAATACCCTGCAGGAATTAAAAGCCTTGCCTTATTTCAAAATGGGTCAGAGACTATGTATTGCTTCATTGCCTACAAAAAATAAAGGAAATTTGCATGAAATAAAAGTAAATGCAAGGATCTAATGGCTTGACAAGCAAGCCTAAAGTGTTATTTGGAGAATTGTCTAAAGAAACTTGCTTGACATCTTCAAACAGAAATTGATTATGGAAAAGTCTTCCTGCTACCAAAAAATCTATCCAGCTACCAGGGAATCTTATAATAGCTCATGTCTTAAGAGAAGAGGCTGAGCTACTTAACTCTTTGAGAAAATGTTGTGAATTTTCTTAAAAAAAAAAAAAAAAAAGGCAGAAAAAGAAAGGAAAAGAAGAAAATCCTTAACATTACAATACAGTGATAGAATTGCATTTTTCTAACTAAAAGCCAGAATGCCTTGAAAATTTAAGCTGTCACTAGTTAATGCTGTCAAAATACCGTACCTCAACTGTTCATGCCTGTTTAATTAGACTTCACTCTCTCTTCCCTCTGGTTTTGAATGGTATTTGTGCATTTTCTATTCTCCAGGCTCTTTTTTCACAGTCCCTTGAAAACAAAGCATAAAATCAATGGTGCTGAAGTTTATGTAGGCTTGATATTAGGCAAAAAATGAAAGTGCCTCATCCTGCTGTCGATAGGATGCATTTGTGTAGTTCTCCATGCAGCACTTTAAAGCAGGGTATGTGACAGCAATCTTGTTCTGAGAAGAGGAAGAGCCATATGTGTCCATTTTATGGGCAGCTGGGATTATAATAGCTCAGAACAAAACATTCATGATCTTTAAACAGAGTCAGATTACTCATGTAGATGGGCGAAGTAGCCATGTACAGTTCTGTGGGTTTCCCTTTTTTTACATGTACTGCCCTGTTAGGAAAGCATGCCAAGGGCAGTGGTTTATCAAGAAAGAGGACAAAAAGACCTGTATGTTTCCCCTAAGGAATCTATAGATGCAGAAGGAGGTTCTCATGGTCTATATGATTACTTAAGGTAAGACTATGGCAATTAGTTCATACCTGTAGTCTTTAGTTTCTTCAATTAAAATTACTATAGAAATGCATTTTATTGTTTTGATGGCATCCCCAGGCAGAAAGGACAGTCTGTGGTGATGCGCCATATTGCTATTTTGAATACATAGACACTAGGAAAGGCTGTAAGTCTGCGTTTTGGCCAGTGTATGTGCGTGTGCCTGACTACCCACTCGCACATACACATGAATACTAGATCTATGAAAGGATCTAAGATCACTTACTTTGGCTTTGCTCCTTCCTTTTGATACTGAGCTGTCTGTGTGAACTGGAAGTGAGAAAACAGTTAATACAGCATCTAGTTTCACTGTAAACCCTTCCTGATTGATGACTTGCCTTCTCCTGGGACCCAGCATTATAGCACAAACCAATTGGTATAACCTGCAGCTAAAACTACTTATTGGGGTTCTTCTTCTTTTCTAGGGAAATGTGTTTTTCATTACACTAATGTTCAGACTCAGGAAAAAAAAAATGTGTCTAAGGAAGTGTGATATACACAGAACTTTAAGGTATCGCTCTTCTCGATGATACTAATCTGTTTTCCTACAGAGACTCATGTGAATTGTTACCTGTCATTGCATCCCCATGTTCATCTCTTAATACTTGTGGGTGTGACACAAATCACTTTAAAAGAAATTCACTGCCTAGACTAGGCGGTTTCCTGTGTTACACCAATATATTTTTCCTGTTACATCTTTTGGGTTGAGAAGTGCTAATACATAGATTATTACCTGATGCTTTTAAAATGTTTACTGATCTACAGAGACAGCAGAAGTAAACAGCCGTTAACAAACTGCTCTGATAGATAGTGCAGTCCCTCAGGAGGCATTCATAACATCGACACCGACGTTGAGTTACTCTCTCTCAGGAGCACCATTAACAGTCATTTTATCACTAAGTGTGTAGGTAACAGTCGCTCCCAATGCTGGGCAGTTGTCCTGATCAGAGGTTATCAGTAGGGCAAAACCATTTCACTGTTGAAAGTGGAAACCAACTTGAAAGTGTTAAACTTCCAGTTTACAGTCCCATGAATGCAAGCATTTACAGATAGTAGAACCAAACACAAGTGAACACAAGTGAACATTTTTTACCTTTTTTTAATTGTATACAAAGGGACAGCTTGTGTCTTTTGTTTTGGTTAATACTTTATTTTGGTTTTAGTCTGTTTTAATCCTTAGTTAGCCAGAAAAAAAAAAAATAATTTAGAGGAGGACAGTGTCACTGTAGATAATAAGTTGGATATAAACTATGAGGGGATGCTATTTGAACACAAATGTAATTATTGTAAGAGTAAATACATAAATAGTATTCACAAATTGGCACAGAATTGTTTGTTCAAAACATCTGTGAAGCTTACACTGGACAGCCATGTGCCACTATGATCTGCTGAAAAGGATGTTCAGAATGTATAGAAAAGAGTTCTGAAAGGAACAAAATTCAGAGAAAATGCACCAACAGTGAGAAACAAAAGAAATTCTATTAATTCAGTCAAGACTGAGAAGTAGCTTCACTACAGCCTTCAGATACCTACAGGCAAAAAGGATTTCTGACAATGAAGAGCTCTCTAATTTGAGAGGAAGGAATGTATAATTAGCTGGAGCCAAAAATCCCATTCTGTCCCCCCTCCACCAAATCAACAATGGCAGCTTTTAACCGTTGGAGCAATCTGTGTCCTTCTGAAAGACACACTACATCTCATACAGAAGCTACAGAGACTGACAGAGAAATTTTTGGGACCACACAGGAGGTTAAACTGGACAATAATGTACACTTTCTTCTGCCCCTAATATCTATTTCTGGATTTAAGAATCTGTAAATCAGCTTTGAGATTAATAAGGTTAACAGAATCTAGCTCTCAGTTATATGTATTTTATCATTTAATTACATTTCCATTCGAGGATTATAATTCAGTTCTCTTCCAGCTTCATCTCTGAAACTTTTCTACAGATCCCAGAAATAGAGTATTTCTTATTCTAATAATTAAACTTTTAACCAAATAGATGGTCTTGAGCTTGAGACTGAAATTTAAACAAACATAATTTTAGCTTCTTCGATATGATTGGACACAGCAATGACACAGCACAAAAAGTGTTAATGTCTGTTAAAGCCCTTGAGCTATACAAATATGTGGTTGTGTTTTGATCATGCTTCATATGCTATGTTTTGACTAGGTCTTTTTCTGTTCTGTTTCTACAGGTTAGTGAGACTTTAATCAAGGAAAAAAAAAAATCTAATGAACAGCAATTTGAAACACAGCATTTGGAAAGGTCAAAATGGTACATTACATCCTTATTATCCAAAAGAACAGATGAGTTTAATATCCTGGCAGCATTTTCCTGTGAAGAAGATATTAAACAAGAGCTGAAAATGGCACAAGGTTCCCTCTTCTTTTCTTATGACAAAGATTGTAACAAGATGATGAAACTTTGCATAATAAATCTCTTTCTGCTTTAATGTTCAGGCTGTAGATCCTGCCTAGATTTCAAAACTTAAGCCAGCCAAAGAGCCAACACACATGCTATTTGTTTCAGGTCCTTTCCAACACATTTTCCTGCTTATATGACCCAGTTTCCATTAATATTTTCTACTCTTGAAGGTGGGAGGAGATGTTAACAGAAGTTGTACAGTGCAATGAATTTTGGCAACTGCTAACTGTGTTGAACTGCAACAAATAATGCACTTCATCAGCAATGCTTAAAATGTAGATTTTTCATCTTCTGGTTGAACAGACCTAAGAACAAAGATGATGTATTCCAACAAACACCACATTGCACATGTCCTGCTTTGGAGAGCCCCAGAAGGTATGGATCTGTTGAAGGAAAAGGAATTTGTAGTATATCCTATAGGTTGTTAAAAATTTGATTAATATAAGGAACTGTCACAACTTGTTTCCTTAAATCATTTTCTACATGAGAACTCTTACTTTATAGGTCTAAGGAGAGAGAAAAACCTTTGGGAACTTGAGATGTATTTTAACACTGAAATACACCACCAGGATCCTCATGTTAAATAAAAAAATGCTAAGCTTAAAAATAAAAAAAAATTAGTATATGGCATGCAGGTTTGTTAGTTACTTGTATTCATTCCACATGAGATATGAGAAGTCTGCTATTACATAAGAATGTAACAAGTTATATATTAAATATATTAATATTTATTAAAGAAAACACCTTATATTATTCCATAAATTACCTATCTTGAAGTACTGCTGGCTAAAATAGACCTACATCAATTTGCACAAGCTCACAAGTAGAAATCATATTGAACCTCTTCTTTACACAAGATCTACGGAATACATTTGGAAAAAAAAAAAACTTCTCCATGGTACATTAGATGCAGCATCTTGCTGAGCAAAACCATTCTGCTTTGGTCAAGAGCGATAAAACGAACACATCCAAGCTATGTTTTCAGTGTCTCGAGTGAATATATCTGTGTCTCTGTGTATACATATACAATCTTTTTTTTTTCCTTAGGTGATTTTATTTTCTGCTGGAGATTGTAAATGTATTTTTCATCTTTTGTTTTGCAACTGTAAAGTAGGATAGCTTTTTCAGTGCATTGGCAATGTGCAACCTATTTTGAAACTTCAAAGGTTTTGCAAAACCACAGACAAAAATCCCAAATGGGCGTTCATTTCATAAATGCCTAAGGAAATTAATGATTTCCATGTGTCTAGAAAAAATCCACTAGATACAATTTAAAGTTTCTATTAAGTTCCTTGTGCTTTAGCTAATAGTCCTTGAAACTGAAATGACTACAAATAGCTCTTTTCTGCTTCCCAACCAAATAGATCAGCCATCGAGTATTCAGCCTACAGAAAAAAAATAAACAGAACTAGTTTATCAATTCCTAATTATTATTCACAATATAAATGCATAAATTTTTATAATTTTAATTACTAAGAACTCTGGCCATATATACTTTGGTTATGGGAAAAAAATAAAAAAAGCTGTTGTATCCATTTTTTAAAAGATTGTGGCTAGGGAACAACTGAGCAGAGAATCCAGCGTATTGAGTGGGAAACTCAATGTGTAGTTACACAAACAGCTCCAGGATTTCTCAAAGGTTGAGTCCAATATGTCAGATGAAGGCAGTAGGTTTTGTTACGCTCTTTTCCATTTGCTCGTGATTATGCAAAATGCTGTTACGCACTGTTTAACATGGGAACACATTATGCGACCTTATTTAGTAATTTCATGAAATGGAGCTTTTCCAGTAGGTGATCACAGTCATTCTTTTTTGAAAAATTACCAAAGTAATCAGGTACATCTTATGAACCAATACGCTGGTTTGAAGTTAGACTTTAAGAGCCACCTACTTTCATCCCTTATCTTCAGTAATTCGTGCAATGGTTGGGCATTTCCACAAAGTCTTTCTTTAATGAGGAAGGTGAAGAGTGAAAGTTGAATGTAAAATGTTGGATCTGTGAGCCCATGAGAGTCACATCTCAAAGCAAAGGATCACGTAATCCTCTGTGAAGTATATTCATTACATTAATAGCAGATGAAAAAAGGACGTGGCTGATGAGAAAGGTGTCATATTGAAGCAAGATCACAAATGAGAGGCATCAAAACACAACAGACCACGAGCACACACATATTCCCACACACATTCCCACACACAGTTTTGCACCAGGAGGTGCTGGTTCTTAGTAATCTCACTAAGAAAGGCACTCAGACTCTGTAAATCATTGCTTAAAATACCATTTCTTAGAGCTAACACTGTAAAGAGGGTAGTACAGATAATCTTACATCCCTTCAGATGCTGGAAGCCCAGAGTTATGTACCACTGAATGGGCCTCCAAGCAGAGCACAGCATCCTGTGCAGACCCTGTCCATGTAAAGGTCACCCAATGTTTCAATATTCTGAGCTCTTACAAGGTTTTCCTCAAAGAAAATAACTACATTTATCATTTTTCACTGTCAAACAAAGATGTGCGCATGAGAATTTGTTGCTGGTTTATGAGAATTTGTTGCTGGTTTAGACAAAGACACAGACCCACAGGTGGTACAGTCGGAGGGACCAAGTGACAGCTGCCCACAGGCTGCTTCATTGCAATTCACCACTGACGTTTATCCTGTGGCCAGAGGATGTGCACAGCACACCGCGGACCTGAAGGTCACGTTGTGTGCACAGCACAGCGCAGACCTGCGCGTGTTCAGGGTGATCGCTGCGTGGGTCGCTAACTCCTCCTCTGCACACGTATATATACATACCCCTCTTGCATCTGCGTATGAAGCGCTCCTTTTGTGAACTGGAGCACTGTATTCAAACCTGCACGCATTAAAAATCTCTACATATCTATTGCAAACACTCCTTTGTACAGATCTGTGTGTCCCTCAAGCTGGAACTGGGCAAGAAGTCAGATGGGTTTAGAATTACGCAATTTGTACCTCCAAACACTGCTAAAAGGCTAAGTAAGTACGTTTTTATACGTGTGCTTTTTGTGCCTGCAGCTCAAAATCTGGTTATGCTTGCATGTGATTTTGTTTTGTTTTGTCACACAACGTTACTTGATATTATAAGAATAAATAATCCATGAGCTAGAAAACACACTAAAATCAAAGGAACAAAGTCAGTTGCATTATTAAAGAGTTTAAAATAATTTGACATGAAAGGCATTTTAGAGACAATACAGCCTGTCTGATTTACTGGTGTGCACAGGAGCTAATACATCATTCAGCCCTCCTACCACCTGACAGCTGCTCAGCATCTAATGGGAAATGTGATGGTGGTCACAGTCCAGTTCATAGTGGACAGGTGTCAGCATCACAAAAATCATCATCACAACTGGCGCTAATTGGCACCTTTGTTGACAGTCCCAGCAGAGAGGCCAGTGACTGAATCTGCATGGAGGCTGCCTTGCAAGCCCCGCTGGTGTGGGACACTGAGCTCAGCTTGTCCTTCACTGAAACCATCCTTAGCATATTTCAGAGGAGCACAGTCAGGTCCTGACACTATTTGCCTGTAAATTCCACGACCATGCACATTGCTGTGGATACCTCTGGAAGCGGTGCCTCTGGACAGAGGCTTAGACACATTTCAAGGACACTGAAGCCTGCCCACTGACGCTCGCCAGCGGAAGAGCCTACGGATTTGGGCTTGGAGTGGAAGAAGACCAAAGGGGATGAAACCAAAGGCTGTTGCTGCTGTAAAGGAGAAGCCACATGACTCGTGGGGCTCCAGTCTCATCCAAGCTTTTCTCAATTTTAGTTTATTATTTTAGATGCAACTGTGATTCTGTGGACTTCTAGTAGACACTTTACTCCACCCTGCCTGATTTTATTCTTTCCTATGAAGGTCATAACATAAATTTGTCTCACTCTCAGACACAATATGAGGCTTTGTTAACTAACCAATGCTTTAAAGTATTTGAACACCTCTGATGGAAGTCCATAGACAAATTAAAATTCAGGCTTCCAATTTACAGGACCTTTGGTTTCTTAATAATCCTATTGAATTAGTTGTGGGCAATGACTATTGAATATATCCGTTCTGCATTTACCCATCTTTCCATTCACTCTGTTTAATATTAAATACAGTTTCTTCTTCCACTCAGCCTGCTTTGTCCAAATCAGAGTTTACGACTAATTTTCCTTCGCTATACAGAAACCTATACTGTTTGTGGGTCAACTATTACTTCCTTTTTTTTTTTTTTGGGGGGGGTAAATAATGTGACTGTAGGATTTGAGAATGGTTTTTATGGTAATAAAAAGAACTAAAATATGGGTGATAAGTTTGATTGCAATTAGCAGCAGTAACTGAAGTATAGAGAGGTTATTAGAGCTCATTAGTACCTTTTTCCAAAGTGAAGAAAGGCAGACAGGCAGGCAGGAAGGACAAAAAGCAAGGGAAATATAGAATAAGAGCAGAGAGGTTGGGAAAGAAAGAACCATTTTAGTTTCATGTGTATGTAAAGAATGTTGAATTTGCTGCTCATGGCATTGTCCATGAACAGAGAGAAAAGTGAGAAAAACAAATTGGAAAATTGACATATAAAGTCAGGTAAAATATATCGTAAAGGACTGGAGAAAAAATATGTTAAAAGCCTGAGGTTTATCTATTTGTATCGTTGTACCTGAGGCCTAACTTTATTAGAAATGATAAGGGTATAAGATAATGTGAGCACTTACAGAGGCTCAAAGCAGCCGCTGAGCCAGATTCTGATCTCTCCCCATTGATTTTGCACCGCTGCATTACACCCGATTTCAAGGAAATGTCTTCTCATTTACATGCATCTACATAAATTCAAGATCAAACCACCAGCTTTTGCTTCCTCCAGTGTTAATAATGAGCAGCGGGTGCTATAGTGTGCTCCTAGAGACACCCTGGAAAAAGAATATGTCATCGTTAGCCTAATGAGGGGAAAGAGGGAGAGAGATTGCTAAATGTTTTCTCTCTAGCCCAATTAAAGGAGAGAGAGCAAGACAAAGAGAGGGAGACAGCTTACTAGCGGGAGAGCTGTGTGTGTGGCAGATTTCTTCCTGCCTTTAGCTACAAGAGAATTGTCGTTAGGTAGAACAGAAAAAGACAGGAGGATGTGGGAACACAAAGGATAAATCCTTTGACTGAAATCAGACTGTGGCAGCATGGACCATCAGTCTGAACTGTACAATAACTCCCAAAAATAGCTTGCTCGGGAAGCAAAGAAAATTACAACAAGTACTCTGTTGTCATTAGGCTTCTTAAGACAAATTACCCATGCAAATATGAAGGAGCAAGGCTTGTCTGCCTGCTGAGAGCCTCCTTGGTCATCTACAATCTCCTTTCAGTACTGCTCTAGAGTAGAGTAGTAGAACATCATAGAATGATTACGGTTGGAAGGGACCTTAAAGATCATCTAGTTCCAACTCCCCTGCCATGGGCAGGGACACCCTCCACTAGACCAGGTTGCTCCAAGCCTCATCCAGCCTGGCCTTGGACACTTCCAGGGATGGGGCATCTACTACCTCTCTGGGCAACCTGTTCCAGTCCCTCACCACCCTCTCCAGGAAGAACTTCTTCCTAATATCTAATCTAAATCTCCCCACTTTCAGTTTAAACCCATTACCCCTTGCCCTGTCACTACAGGCCCTTATAAAAAAAAAAAACCCAGCTTCCTTATAGGCCCCTTCAGGTACTAGAAAGCTGCAGTAAGGTCTCCCTGGAGCCTTCTCTTCTCCAGGCTGAACAAGCCCAACTCTCTCAGCCTGTCCCTATAACAGAGGGGCTCCAGCCCTCTGAGCATCTCCGTGGCCTCCTCTGGACTCGCTCCAGCTGGTCGATATCCTTAAGCTAAGGGCTCTACAGCTGGACACAGCACTCCAGATGGGGTCTCACGAGAGCAGAGGGGGAGAATCCCCTCCCTCGCCCTGCTGGCCACACTTCTGATACAGCCCAGGATCCGGTTGGCTTTCTGGGCTGCCAGCGCACACTGCCGGCTCATGTTCAGCTACTCATCCACCAGTACCCCCAGGTCCTTTTCCTCAGGGCTCCTCTCGATCCATTCTCCACCCAGGAAGGACTTCTCCAGTCCAGTCATGGCTGAGCTCACTGACAAGTGCCATCTCCCTGATTACGAAACAAACTGAGCTTGTTCCCATGTAGTTTTGTGCCAGCAATGTCAGCCCTCTGGCCTGCCAGAAAGGGTGTCTGTATCCCAAACCTCATGAAAGGTCCCAAACTCCATGCTGTCCCAGGGCTGGGCCTAGGCACTGTCAGGAAGTGCAGTGGCTCGCCTGACCCAGACCTACGCCAGGTGCCACACCAAAAATCTCACATTACAGATGATTGCAAGCCAGTGCTCAGGGCCATGTGCCAAGCCAGGTTAGGGTGTTTTGTGATTCTCAAGTCTCTGGCGTTGTGCTGTTTAGGGCTCCAGGTGCTGTGCAAGGAGTCGAGGCTTCTAGCCCAGGCTAACTGACTGCACGTGACTCCATGGGCACATCCATGGTGTCCGCAACAGGACAAACACATGAACAGGCAGATGGTGGGTGAGAGTCAATATTCTGTGTGTTCAAACCCTAAAATTTAATGGGACTGCATGGCTACGTGAAGATGCAAGTTGTTTTTCCGTAGGTTATAGAGATCTGTGACCAAAGATAACTGGGAAGGGGTGAGTTTCCTTGTCATCACATTGGCCACCAACCCCTGATGGGACTTCAGGGTTATACCCCACACTGTTCTCTTCTGCCCAATGGCCTGAGCCATGCAAGGAACTACCTTGCATCCCTATTTATATGTAATTGTCAGACACTGAGCCAAGAGATAAAAAGCAGGCTTGATCGCCTGGTATAATCCAGTCCCAAATGTTGAATTCCTGTTACTTGTTTTAGATCTCTCCATATTTCCTTGTCTTCTGACTAAAGTGTAGCAGCTTTGTGAGCCAAGCTATAGCTGTCCTTTTACCATGCCAAGTGCCAGAAGCTTGAGCTAGGGAAAATGATTTTGTGAAGACTTGCTGTCCTTTGCTAGTTTTATGTATTGCAGTTTCTCCCAATAACTAAAAATAAGTTGAGAAAGTTCCAATGAAATAATTTCATTACCAGTCTCTTGCTGTAATTAATTTTTAATCTGTGGCTCCTGAGTCCCCATCCTCGAAGACCTTTTGGCTTGTTCCATCATCAAGCCATGACTGGATTAGACTTCTTTCCCTTGCGATGAGACCTGTTTTATTTATTCACCATTTATCTCCACTTTATTCTTCATTTTATTCTCTGAGCCCAGACAACAGAGGGGGAATATTGGGTCTGGCTTCTGGTTGTCCACCAGGAGTCATGGGATGATTTCCCAAGCCTTCCAGTGAGGAACACAGGACAGGAATGTCGATGAACTCTCCTTTCAGCACAACAGAAAATTGAAAAAGTAGCCTAAGCTGCTTTGAGGAGAAGGGTAAGTCTGCCAGCAGGACTGGCAGTAGCTCAGGCTCGTGCAATGAAGCCCAGCTCAGCCTAGTTTGTACAATGGCAAACAAACAGGAGGTGAGGGAAGGGTCCAGATGATTTGAATCTCCTTACAATTTTTTTAGATTATTCTAACTTTCTTTCTGGGTATTTATATATTATAAATATTTTAGCTCGCAATGGCAATGTGGTAAGATTTCCATTCAAAACCTGAATGTCTGTCGCAGGGCTTTTGATAGGTCCTTTCTCTTTTGTGGTTTGTTAAGAAATATTAAGCTCCCCAGTAAAAAGCTGCCCAACTCACATTTGTAAAATTCAAATTTTCTCTATTTTTTAATTAAAAATTCTGACCCACTGAATTCTGACATTCTAGCAGTGCACTGTGCGCTGGGTGCTAGCAAAATCATAGAATCACAGAATGGTTTGGGTTAGAAGGGACCTTAAAGATCACCTAGTTCCAACCCCCCTGCCATGGGCAGGGACACCCTCCACTAGACCAGGTTGCTCAAAGCCTCATCCAGCCTGGCCTTGAACACTTCCAGGGATGGGGCACCCACACCCTCTCTGGGCAACCTGTTCCAGTGCTTCACCACTGTATTTAGTACTGTAATGCAAATATCACAAGATCTGAAATAGAAATACTATCCCTGATGTTTGAGAATAAGATACTAAGAATAAGATACAGTTTGATTTAGTGATAGAACCTGCCACTTTGCGAGATATAATGGCTACATAATGAAATGGTATCATACTTGCTTACAAATGCCATCTTATCATACTTAAAAAGAAACAAATTACTTATTGTTTCTGTTGATGGTAAAGTTTAGTGGACAAATGTGAGTTCAGTTAACTTCAGCTCACATGCAAGGCACAGAAAACCCATCACATAACTAGATCTTTTTAAAGTTTACAAATGGCAGGTCTTTGTGCCCCAGCCTGGAAATGAGGGCCTTGCATTACCCAGCAATGGACTAAGGTGACGTGAGGGTGCAGGAGATGAGTATAGGCACCGTTATTATTATGCAGAAGCTACTCAGATACTTTATGGTCACTTTCATATCCTGTTGTATGGCAACAACTGCAAAGTCTGCCTCACGTTAAGGAGGCTGAAGTCATTAACTTCAACACACAGCAATTTAATTTTTATATAAAAATACTGTATTAAATAGGAGAGTTGTCTGCAAAAGCTACAAGTAAAAATTCGATCTCAATCAGCAGACCAACACAAAAGGCCAATCTGTTCTGAAGTATCAGTCAGCACTTCAGCAACATTCCAATTATTTTCATCATTTAGAATGACCCTAGCAGCATTTTGAAATTATATCTAAAACTGTAGTGGTTATTAATCAGGGGGATATGGCAAGCCAGCATCATGATCAGCAAAAGGGTGGAGACAGATACTGTATCATTTTGATCTTACGGAATAAATTGCTTTTAAGCACAAAACTTCTTGCAACTGTATCTCCTCATCATTTGGATGTCCAGAATAACAAGCAGTGTATCTTGTGTTGGTTTAGAATGCTTTAACTACATGTATCAAGAAGAAAAATTAAATTGCATCCATCTCCCTCCAAAATTAAGTTTTCTTCATTCATATAAATCTTATCTTCATTAAATCTCAATTTCTTAGACATTAGGATGCACAGTAGGACCTGCAGTAGCCCTGACCATACCAGACCAGAGCTGGAATGAGTTGTTAACAACACTTGTTTAGGGCTGATGTTTCCTTACATGAAATAAAAAGAACAACATTTATTCTTTGCTTCTGAGCAATTTTGGGATGCTTGTATTCATGTGCTTCAACAGGCCTCTTCTTCCCCAGTGTAGCTACATTATCACAGAATCACAGAATAGTAGGTGTTGGAAGGGAACTTTGGAGATCACCTAGTCCAACCCTCCTGCCAAGGCAGGATCACATAGAGCAGGCTGGACAGGAATGCAACCAGGCAGGTTTTGAATATCTTCAGAGAAGGAGACTCCACAACCTCTCTGGGCAGCACCTTCCAGTGCTCTGGCACCCTCAGAGTGAAGAAGTTTTTCTTCATGCTGGGAGGGATTTTCCTGCGTTCCAGTTTGTGCCCCATTGCCCCTTATCTTGTTGCTGGGCACCACTGGAAAGAGTCTCATCCCATCCCCTTGACACCTGCCTTTCAGATGTTTATAAACATTGATAACATCCCACCTCAGTCTTCTCCAGGCTGAACAGACCCAGCTCTCTCAGTCTTTCCTCGTAAGAGAGCTGCTTCATTCCCTGGATCATCTTTGTAGCCCTCCACTGGACTCTGTCCAGTAGTTCCTTGCCTTTCTTGAGCTGGCGAGCCCAGAACTGGACACAGTAATCCAGATGTGGCTTCAGTAGGGCAGAGTAAAGGGGAGATAACCTCCCTCAACCTGCTGGCAACACTGTCTTTAACGGACCCCAGGATACCTTTGGCCTTCTTGGCCACCAGGGCACATGGCTGACTCATGGCCAACTGATTGTCCACCAGCACTCCCAGGTCCCTCTCTGTAGAGCTGTTTCCAGCAGGTCAACACCCAACCTGTACCCGTGCCTGGGGTTATTCCTTCCCAGGTGCAGGACCCTACACTGCCCTTGTTGAACTTCATTACGTTCGTCTCTGCCAAACTCTCCAGTCTGTCCAGGTCTCGCTGTAAGTCATCACAGCCTTCTGGTGTGTCAGCCACTCTTCCCAGTTTTCTGTCATCAGCAAACTCGCTGAGGGTACACTCTGTCCCCTCATCCAGGTCACTGATGAGGATGGTGAACAAGACTGGGCCCCGTACTGACCCCTGGGGAACACCACTAGTCACAGGCTTCCAAATAGACTCTGCACCCCTGATCACAACCCTCAGAGCTCTGCCGTTCAGCCAGTTCTCAATCCACCTGACTGTCCACTCATCTAACCAATATTTCCTAAGCTTAGCATGAGGATGTTATGGGAGACAGTGTCAGAAGCCTGGCTGCAGTCAAGGTAGGCAACATCCACTGCTCTACCCTCATCCACCCAGCAAGTCATTCCCCTTGGTGAATCCATGTTGACTACTTCCAATAACCTTCTCTTCCTCTATTTGCATAGAGATGAGAACCAGGATGAGCTGTTCCATCACCTTTCCAGGGATGGGGTTGAGGCTGACTGGCCTGTAGTTTCCCGGGTCTCCCTTCTTGCCCCTTTTGAAGATTGGAGTGACATTAACTTTCCTCCACTTCTCGGGCAGCTCTCCTTGTTCTCCATGACCTTTCAAAGCTGATGGTAAGCTTCGCAATAACATCAGACAGCTTCCTCAGCACTTGTGGGTGCATCCCATCAGGGCCCTGAGCATCATCACTTGGGTATTATTACAAGAGAGATGTAATTTTGCTTCATCTTATTTCTTATTCCTAGCAAAATAAATGGCTCATGGTGGCATTAGTGGTTTCTCTACTCCTTTAAAGTTCTATTTTCCATGGATCAGCAAAATTTTATTACAATGCTCAGTAAAATCTGGCCAAATTTACTTTTATTCTCTTAAAAAAATGAAGGTCAGTAAGGCTATTTTTTCAAGTAATGCTCGTATTTTTTGGTGATCCTAAACATTAAACAAAATAATTTCTTTTTATGTATAAAAAATGGAAGCTGTCAAGCAGTGGGTTTACATAATCCTATTTCTGATTAAAGCATCTCATTTAGAGGAGCTAAAAGTGCCAAAACCTGCAGACAATAAAGTGTTATCTGAGGAGTATTTTATTTCTCTGAAACACAGTTCAGACAAACCTGCTCCATGTAATTATCCACACAAAGAGCTGCTGGATTCTGGTTTAGTTAAAAAATCAGAAAAATCTTTAAAGCTTTTCTCTGTATTAAAGCCACTTCAATGCCAACAGAACACACTGAATAAAACCCTTCAAATGTCTCCTAGATGGTCCATAATTCAGTCAGTTTCTGAAGAATGAGGAAGAGAGCTGTACGTAGGATTTCCTCAGATATGAAAGTCCTAGCCTAAAAAGTCTGTGTCATTTCTGTTATCAGTCAAATAAGATTGAAGCAATCCAACTTGTAAATTCTATTTGATTCTGGGCACCACCCCCAGATAAGTAAAGCAGTGCAGGCTGCAAGTCTGGGTCAACACTGAACCCACTGCTATGCTGAAGCATCGTCCTTTGTTCTGGCATTCGGAAGGAATTGAGCAGACCCTGTGACTGTCACAAAGACACTTCACCTAGATATCATCAAGCAGTTCTTCTGTGAATTAAAGATAGTTACTCCCTGTTTTGCCAGAAACAAGAGAACTAAGGGAAATATCCTTCAGTATCTGCCGTCTGTTAGATACCCTCCTTATGCAGCTGTTACTGGCCACTGACAGAGATATACCTGTAGACTGATCTTGGTGTGGTCTGTCTTAGGGTCAGTCTTACACCCTTTCTGCTCAGCTGCTTTGAACCAGTACCTCTGCTCTTCTGCTTCTTGCAGATGCTCTTGGTCTATTTTATGTGGACACAAACCCCAGAAATATGTTTGCCAGATGGTTACCTAGCATCCTTATTAATTACTATTTGAGCGTGTACTTCAGTTGTCATGACAGGAGATGTACAGATGTCAAAAAGACTTAAGAAAATTCTCTCAAATGTTACGGATGGAAACATCCCTACAGCTCAGTTACGTCTTCTGTCAAGGTAGAGACTTTGTGAAAATTCGGTCTGAATAACAGCAAATTAATGCTGCAGGAATTTCCACTGGAAAAATACACCATTCTCATTGAAAAGGAAAGAAGTTTGTTATCACATTCTCTGATTTCCCAATGATTTTCCATAAGACTTGGCTCCTCCCAGTATGGAATGGCATGCAACTGAATGACAAGAAAATGCAGTCTGCCTAAACATGATGTTTAAACAAGAAAATAAAAAACAATCCAGCCAATGTTAGCAACACAGCAAACAGATGAGGAGGGGATATTTAGGACTATGACAACCAATCTAACCATGTGTCTGGATAGATAACACATAGGAGAGAATGAAGTTATTTACTGGCTGCAGCTCCCGTATGATACCAAGTTGTAACTCTCCTCATACTCTGACATGTTCATTTGATGATATTTCATCTACTGAAAACAAGTGGATGGAGAAAAAGTGTCTTACTTACAAGCACCTGTGAGAAGCTTGGGGTTTAAAACTATGAAAAAGTGGTTTGTGCATGTTTTGGTTCAAATTAAAGCTCATTTGGTAAGTGTACAACTATACCACACCAGGTAAAACACACCTTCTTTCTATAACCTTCTTCACAATTGTGTCATACTCCATTTATGTGAATATTCAAGAGCCATACAATATAATAAGCACAAACTGGAAGAAAAGCGTAACTTTTTGGAGATATGATAGATTTACAAAGTGCAATACACTTAACCTTGACATATTGCCATGGTTTCTTACACTCATTACACAGATGATTTCATCCTCCTTCTATGTCTGGGTGATCTTTATATTCTACCTTACTAAAGAAACCTAAGGAAATAGGTTACTCCTGAAATTCAGCCCTTCAAACAGACACGTTGTGTCTAAATGTAAGGACACGCTGTGAAATTTTTACATGAAGTTTTACATTTTAAAAGTATCCAAAATTACTACACTTCTATTTTTTCCCCATATGAAAACAACGAAATTGATTTTAAAATGTATTGCATTTAGAATGAGAATTAACTTCACTAAGTCTTATCTCAGTAGGTCGTCTATACCCCCTAGAAAATAAACTGGAAATTACTACTGACACAGCTGAAGAAGATGAAAGAAAAAACATATTTAAAACATTCAACCCATAATAACACTCAAGAACTAATGTATTAGAGTAGTCACAACCGTAACATCTTCATGTGCTATACTGAGGACTCTGAAAAGCAGTTTTAAATAAGCAGTTATAAACACTTAGTTGGTTCAAGGAATTCTGACAATGAGCAACTGCATGAATAATAAATACCTAAGCAGAAAGCAAATTATTTGCTTTATCCCCAAAGCCAACACACAGTCTTTCAGCATCAAAAACTCTATGAAATTGGAATATATGGGTACACACTTTTGAAATATCACCTTTTCATCCAATTTAAGTAAACAAACATCTTGCACACTTCAACAATGAATTGTAGAGTTTCCTTTTACCCCTGGGATGCAAAATGAGAGCAAAAATAAGCACTGCATTCATCCTTTGTGGTTCAGAAGTGAGCAATTCACTGCCTTGTTTTCTCTGAAGAGCCTGCAGGAGCTTGCCTGTGCAGTTTGTGGAATGAAATCCACAGTGCAGCTATAGTTAACATATTTTCGAAAGCGTAACAATTCCACATGTTCTGCCTGATTTCTGCTGCTGCAATAGTAAAATTTGAAGTGACTCTTCTTTTTTGGGAGGGGATATATCTTGAGTAGAATAAAAAAATTATTGTTATAACACTAGCAGTCAATTTGTGGTAGTATTTGAACCACATGCTTTGAGTAAATAAATAATTGTGTGACTTTTATGCACAGGTGTCAGACTGGAAATTTTGAAGAACAAGACTGACACACCAACCAAAATAAGCAGATGATACCAGCTTTCTCTTGCAAACCTGGAAATTCCTGACCCTTCTCTAGTGAAATTGTGGGCCGTATTCTAGTCCTGCAATTCCTAATACTGCAAATCAGTATACTGCTGCTGTACTACCAACCATCGACTAGAGCTGAGGCTTCAGATGGTACCAGCCGTGCCTACCTAGGCATCTGTCTCTGAATTGGAAACTATAAAGTTCAGGACCATCTACAATCCCTCATACTTTAGCTGCATTACAGTGCACTGTTCTCTAGTTCTGTGCAGGAAAAATTAATGTGGGAGAAAAAGCCTGGCTCCTGGGTGGCTGAGGTATTCCACACCCACTCACGAGAAGTGCTGACCTCCTTCCACATTCCATGAAATGCAGAAGAGGGGTTTTTTCTGTTACATTGCACAGAAAATTGTACAATTGTACAGTACATTGTACTAAACAGGTAATCTGAGATAGCTTATGTCTTCGATACTTCTGCTTCTCACATCACATTTTTCTTTTTATTGCTTTCCCAAATACCATAAGCAATGATCATGATTCTGCTTTTCATTGCTTTTAATTTTTCACGCCTCCTTTATATCTGGATCCTTTAATATAAATAAATAAAAACCCAAGATTTTTATTTTTTTTTAAGATGGAAATGTACTGAACTATCTAAATAATTGTTTCCAAAGCACCTTCTTTAAGAAGTTTGATTTTATGACCACAGAGATGCATCCTCAGCCGTATGTAGCAAGCCAGTGCTGACACTGAAACGTCAGGGCAATCAGAGAAGCACGCAGCATTTCATACAGATAACGCACAGAGTTCTGGGGTCATTTTGTCATCCAGCATGAATCCCTAAATGTGTTTGTCTGTATTCATGTTGGATGTGAACTATTTTACTTTGCACGCTTAGCAGAATTTAAATGTGACGTGACATTAATAAAGCATAAAGGAAAAATGCTAATGTCAAATGTCTTTCACAACATATCTGTGCTGGGCACACATCCTTCCCTTTTTAAGGATCAATTTTAACAATGTCTGTAGTCCTGGCTTATTTTTTCAGCCACTGCTCAGAGAAGTTTTTAGTGTACTGAGTGGGCCTGAGTCTTAGACTATCAGATAGCCCTGTTCATGAAGCTATCCTGATGATTCAGAAAAGGAATAGGCAGTTTTAACACACACTGGTGTATTATTTCCTTCTTTGTGAGTATGTTTCATGAACCTTCTTCCAAGAACAGGAACTTCAATGCTACTTTTACAAGCATCTGGTAGCATAAGAGATTTGTTTGTGTCAGATTTTACACCTTTGACCTCTTTTTAAACACCATTAAAATAAAACCAGTTTCAAATCTCATGCCTTCACCCACTTTTCAGTACCATTAAGGACAGAGTGGTGTTTGTTTCAGTTGAAAGGCTTTTTGTAATTGCCAGCAAAAATATAAAAATCTTGAATGACAGCATTTTCACTGAAAGCTGTTTTGAAAAAGAAGAAAATCACATTTCTAAGGGCATACGTACAAAATCAGTACAGAATCATCCAGCATGCTTGTTAAACTACAGTAAAAGCAGGGACTGTGTGGCAGTCCGTCCCTGCTCTGCCACCCGTGCAGCTCTGGGACTGCGGTGTGTGTTCATCATCAGCACGCCATCTAGTCACCCCAAGGTACACCAGTCGGTTCATTAGTGTGGCTCCCCACAGCCCCTCCTCACTCCTCCTTTGCTCTGAGACAGACACTGTGTGACACCACTCTGCCTGCCAGCAGTTGTTGCATCTGCCCATCACTAGCTCACGCTGCCCATCTGGAGGTCACCCACATTTGCAAGGACCTCCACTTATCCACCGGGACAGTTTGAGGAGATGAAGGAGAAGAGGGAGGAGGCTCTGCTTCCTTTCTCTTCACCTCGCTACCTGAGTAACGTGGGCCAGAGTGCCATTTGCCTCCTCCCAGACGTGAATCAAATGGCTTGGAAATAGGGCACCCTCGCCAGCCGCCCTGCAGATGGTGACTGGAATGGGTGATGAGCCAAAAGCCTCCAAAATACAACTCCTGCCCCCACTCCAGAAGTTTAGATCAGCACAGGCCATCCATGAAATTTCTTGCAAATAATACTGCCCCCTTTCAGATCGGTACAACACCCTCTCAGCTCAGTGGCTGGCCTGGCTGTATTTGAACAAGCCGAGGGTGAAAGGGCTTACTGACAGCACCATCTCATACGAATAAAATCTGCTGTGCAACCGTGCTGCAACTGCATTTTTCAAAGCTATTCTTTTTCAAAGGTTATTTTTAAATACCCTTTTTTCCCTGCTTGGTCTTTCCTACTTTTAAAAGGCCACACAGGAAGATTTGTTGGCAATTTATTGTATAGATAGTGGGGGAGTGGGAAAAAAAGGTTTCACTTGCTACCTGGATGGACAATCATTCATAAATCCTGGTCACCGGTGTCTGATGCTCGATGCCACACCAAGGCAGAATTTCATTTCAGTCTGTTTCTGCCATTATGACTGATGCAAACCCTGCTTTTGTACTGGCCCTCAAAGACAAAACGCTGCTTTCTGCATCATGTGTCAGTGAAGAGGAAAAGTGACAGAACTGTGATGTGGAGTCTGACAGGCTGTCGGGATAGTGCCTTGCTTATTGAATTAAACCTGGCATAATCTGGGGAGCAAAGGTCAACGTTTCTGTCGGAATACCAGGTCCCATTTTTAAGCCTCCTGCATCTTCCTTTTTAGATATCTGTCCCAAGCACTTTCAGCAGGAAAGGTACCCCAAATTTGTCGCCTTCAAGAAAGACACAGCCTTAGCGGACGAAGCCTTACAGCCTGCAAGTATTCCAGCCATATCTGATGTTATGCACACAGTTCTTTCACAACTGCGTGTCCTGTCAGGGCATATAAATTCAACAGACTTGGTAAACAAGTGGTCCAAAGGGAGCTGCTACTGGCTGCATCATAAATATTCAGGACCCAGTCAGCTATAATTAGTTTATTCTCTCATGTTGACTTTAATATGTCCCCCTCCTTCTAGTCTGTATATTTTGTAAAAGTTCCTCCTTTTAAAAAAAGCTTGCCTGGGCAGTTTTATCCTCCAAGGAGAAAGAAAATCTTCTGGCCGTGCAATAGCATTGTAAATGTATCCCATACATGCTGGAGGGAAAAAAATCTTTCCTCCATTCTGATGGGAACACCAGAGTTTTATTATCCTCCATGTTTTTTCTGAAAGGAAACATCGCAATTTGTATGTTTTGTTCTTCCAAAGCTTGTATCTTTCTGCATTTTGCTTATTATTAAATTTTTAAACATGAAAAAGTGTGACTTACAGTCTCGTCCCTATTAATGGTAAAAGCGGCTTTGCAGCTGTATGACCCAGAAATTCTGTGAAGTGCCTCCATTCATATCAGAAGCATTTCACAAAGCTGGGAAATATGAATTCTTGGGTTTTGCCTGTCGCAAAGCATATTTTATTGCATATTTGCAAATCTAAGCATAAACACATTAAAAATTAATCAGTGATACGTAGGCAGAACAATCCACAGAAGGTCTACCCAGTCAAAGGGACAAGGGACAAATGAATTGCACAAGAAATTACCTCTTCAAGTAGTTATTTCTGGTATTTAGCACTTGAAGGAAAGTAAGATGGAATATTTCTGGGTTTAAAGAGATTGAGTTCAGATAAAGAATAACCACAAGCAGGTGGGAAGCTTGCGGGTAAGAATTAGAGACCAAGGCAACAAAGGGAATCTTGTGCTTGGTGTCTGCTACAGGCTGACAGTACCTCCCAGTCCAAACTATTCTATGATTCTACTTTTGTTTTCCTTGGATACTGCTTGTTTTTCAGAACCAGCATGTTGCATGGGAATATAGTGAATGGAGATGAACAAACTCAAAATTCCTCTGAGCATAAATGAAGCAGCTCTGGATGCTGACCTATCTGCCTCTACCTATGATGTCAGTACAGAAACATGGGGGAAAGCATTCAGTCCATAGGAACAGACTAAAGCTAAAGTGAAAAACCCCCAAACACTTGTGGGATATCAGGTCTTCATCCCTACCTATATCCTTCGTCAAACTTGGATATGGCACACTAATGTGGGCATGGCCCTCCCTGCCTTAATTCCCCTTAAGACCAACTTTTTCTGGTAACAGAACAAAACCACACAACAACCTCAATATAAGAATTCAGCTCATATAATCTAAAAACTCCACCTCATTTTCATCCTTTACACCTAAGTATTACACATTAGAAATCTGGCAGAGAGCTCTGTCAAATTGAACTGTTGAACTCAGAGTGGCAAAAGTCCCTCCCCCAGGCAAGACATTTAAATCATTTTCAAAGTTAATTTCCTGCTCCCGGTTGAAGAACAAATCTAATCGGGTTTACTTCATTCTTCTGATGAACAGGAAAATGTTGCCTGCATACTCAACAAGGAAAGGTGTCCAGAGCGCTCACTTTGCAGCATCGAGGAAGCCTCTTCTGCAAAGCAGTGTGTGTGGATCAGCATGTGAATGGGGATTCGGAGTTAACCTGCCAGATCTTCCTGGTCTCCTGCTAACCCTGTTTTATAATGAAATTATGAACTGCTTACAAGCTAACAGTGTGCATGGGAGACTGAAAATAGAAAGTTGTAGCATGGCTGCAGGGGTATGTTTCAGAAAAGTGGCTACGCATTTGCAAACATCCTCCTCTGGTCCCTTCGGATTCCTGGTGACCAAGGCTTTTCCCAGATCTTTAAGACCCCTTCCAACCCAAACCATTCTATGATTCTATGATATTTCCATGAAAACTTCTGATTACAAAACTTCAATGTGCATTGGATGAACTGAATGAGGTTACTAGGTGACAAAAGAGAGTTTGTAGAAGAGAGAACAAAAGTGTATATACATGCATATATTATAAAGCTTAAGATAAAACAGGGTTAATTAATATCTCAATCACTGTATTAGCAAAGGTAGAAGACAACCAGTATTACCTCTCTTAACAAAAGAGTGGTCAAATTCTATTTCTGCATGTGTTTTTACAATTCCACAGGAAAAAATATATAGAATACCACCTGAGCTCCTAGGTATTTCTCATTTCTTTTGAATGAAGTAGTGATTTTCTGTTGGTGTGTGTGAAATAGCAGTTATATATTTAAGTCTTTTTGAAGTGGTTTGACTTAAATAAATTTCTCCCCATTTCAGTATATGATACATGACTTTTTATTGCTCTGTGGAGCCAAATGATAGACGAAACTGAAAACACTGATATGGTCAATTTAAGTTTACTTAGCAGCAAAAAGTTTTGCAGTTCATGCAAGGAAATCAGATGATCATTGCTAAAAGCATAAATCTTCATTTATATTTAATTTTAATGTTTTACTTTTATTTGTCAATTATATGTAAGTATAAGGATGAAGGGATATAGACTTCTTAAATACAGTATTTCTCTAAATCAGGGGAAAAAAAATAAACTTCATCAAGCTAATGCTGTAGGGATGAACAATCGTAACAATGTCACTGTTGACAAATAATTAGTTCAAGGCATTGAAAACTATTTTTTCAAGTCACTGAAAACTACCATTGAAAACTTGGTCACTTCCAAGTAGCTCATTCATATTAATTGCTTTACTCAGACTGTATCTCAGTTGATTTACTCCTTCTGTCTGTCTGGAAGTTCTTCTTTCTGCAACCAATTTTATTTCTATTGACTGTGGAAAGTTCTCGTTCTGCTGAGCAGTAATATAATTTAGCATACAGCATGATTAGTCCTGTCACAAGAATTAAGACAGTTAATGCCATTGTTTATTTCCTTAATTTTACTGTCTCTGACATGCCCACATAAACTTTTGCATAACCAAAAGATACATGTCTCCAAACCACTCCTCAGTGAACCTAAAATTGTCCACTGAACTAAAAACCGACCTTTCCTGGCACTTCAAGAAAAGGAAATATTTCTTCAAATATGCTGAAATAAATTCAGCATGAACAAACTAGCGTGCTAAATTTTCAAGGATCACTTCTAGATCCCTGCTATAACAAATCAGATTACCTAAGGGTAATGAGTAGGAGAGGGAAATCAGGAACCTAACTAAAAATAGTGCTGTACTTTTATCCCATATTGACCTTCAGGAGCATATAATGGAGGAAGAAAAATCCCAGTTTTATTCTTGTATCTTCGACATTCACTATTCCCTTGTTTTTAAGGTAGGCACTAATAAGTCTATCTACCTGCAAATCCTAGACTATGCTCTAGGTTTAATATGTGTTATCTGAAATAAAATAGGGTTTATTTAGTCAGTAAAAACATTACAATTAACATTTCCTTGCCCAGTAGTAAAATCCTTCTCATTTAAGGTCTTTTCTTGAACGTGGGAATTTCCTCTATATTGCAAATGTTTCACTAGCTGAGACTGTGTTTTCATATAAACTGATATTTGAGCAATATGCTGTTAAAATACTCCATTTATCTATCTGCTGTGTTGTTATTAATGCAATATTATATAGCCATGGAAGAACTCTATGTTTAAAAGTTGGGGTTGAATTATTTCTTATTATTGTCTATTGTCCAGCAGGTTACGGGATTCTTCCGCATGTCATTACTTACTATTTTGAGTGCTCAGCAAAATCAACTTTAGATCAAGTTACAAGATTAATACCGTGTCTTTTTTTCTTTTTCTTTAAGAAACTTTGGTGGCTGTGATTTAAAACAAACCAATTTAGGCAACGGCCTAACTTAATGGATGGAGACAAATCCCATAATGCTGTCTTTACTGTGCATCATCTGCCAGGTGATTGTACCACTGGATATTTTTGCCCTCTAACTTCAAAACACAGATAGTTAAAAATTAAAATCATGATGTAAAAGAAGGAATTAACTGACTGCTTTAGATAATTAGAGGGAGCCCACAATGTTTAAAGAACATGCAAAAATGGATCCATTTAAACAACTGCATGAGAGTGAATGCATTTTTAACAACTTTTAGCAAATGTAGAGTTCTCTATGCAATGAACTTTACTGCTTCTTCTACCTTATTACAGTACATTTCTTGGCAAACCTTTTGCTATAAGAATCTAATTGTCTTGCTTTTGGAGAATGCAGTTTCATCCAATTATTTCATAGGATGTAATAGAAAAAAAGAAACCTCATTGCTGTGTATGTGACCATTCTTCCAGACAGATGGTACCCACTAAATACCCAGAAGCATCACCGAGATCACTATATTACAAAAATTCAGGAAAGATTAATATATAATGATTACCAAATTATACACCTTTGCTAAGCATGATTGTCAGTTAAGAATTCACTTAAATGGACAGGCTAAAGAAAGATGAGAAGAATTCCAAGTTTTACTTTAACTGGAAAGTGGTACACATAATTCACTTACCGAAAACAATTCTCTCACCTTGAAAATCATTAATGCAACTACCATTGGTTTCAGCAGCACAAGATACAACCCAAGACTCTCTACTGTATCCAAAACCCTACAGTGGAATTATCCTTTCAAGGTATAAATTCTGTGATGTGAATAGCTTGATGATATAATTTATTTTCAAAGTTTAATTGCAAAGATTTAAAGGTTTTCATCAGGATCATGGAGTAGTAATTCTTATGGACCAAGCGGCACTTTCTTTTGAAATGCAAATGTTGCCTCTCATGAAACAGTAAAGAAAGTGTTTACAACTCTAAAAACAGTTTTCTCAATAAGAAAAGAATATTTTATATTTGCTATTAAGTGTAAAAATAACACTGCTGTACACTAAGCAGAGTAATAAAACTTATTGAAAGCAGACTTACTAGCAATACATCATACATTATTTACAAATATTTGTGCTTTTTAATGTTGTTTTCTTTTATTACAACTACTGGTTTAACCATAACTATATCAAAACAAGATGCTTTTCCCATTTCCCCTACTTCCTCAAAGGAGAAACACCGATTAGAATGGTGGAATTTTCAGGGGTCATTATGCATACTATGCAGTGCTAAAGAAAGTTAGTATTAGGTTTGCGTGTGGCCTTTGTTGAGATGAATTTATCTCTAGAATAAGACACCATTATGAGTTTTTCCTCACAAAGTATCCTGTTCTCAAAAAAACACCCACAAAACAAAATTAAAACTAGGAGTGGAAAGAAATGGAGATATTACTTTACTTTGAAAGGATACAGACTATTTCATTCTGAAAGGAAAGCAATTTATTTTCTTTTGGTCAAGAAGCATCTAATACAAAGCAACACGGAAAGAAATCGGAAATTATTTGGGTCTGAATTTTCAGTACAGTTGTGAAAACATGGGATACAAGATTTTCTGGGAAAGTATTACCTTTACTAAAAAAAACTTGCACAGTTGGGTAAAAGGACAGCTTTAAGGCAGTCAAGTCCTTCCTTGGATTTGGAACAAAGGCGGCAGCCTTATAGTCAAGTAGGTCTAAGCTTCGATTGATTATCTTAAATAATTAGCTTGAGAGAAAGAGGTGCTTTGAACTTGAGGAGAAGAGGGAGGAAGGGAAGGAAAAGTAGGATACTATTAACCCTAAAATGACAGAAAGAGAAGCAGGTAGCTGCTGCTTATGAGATTGTAAAGTTAGCTTTAGATACAATGTGGTAAAAGCCATAATGTGCTAACAAATGACAAACTCTGTTGGGTTCATGATATGCTGTATCCACCAGATATGAAAAATAGTAATTATTAAAAATAAAACTATGAATTATTGCTCCCCGATGTATATTTTGAAACCATAGGGAGGTCTTTGCTTTATTCATGCTGTATCTGTTTCTCTAGAACAACACATTCCCCTTCTGACAAGTCGTGCCTCAGTTAAACAATCACTCACAGCTACATCAACAGCATAACATAAACAAAACAAAAAGTAAATTTAGATTAATTTATTTGTGAGTTTAATAACATGTAAGACTAACTTTAGTGTGGAATCTTCTGAAACAGGCTGATGATTAGGGGGTAGTTTGCTAGGCTTCTGGAAATACACACATTTTCACAAAGCCTCTTCCTGTTAGGCCAGGTTTCATCTCTTATCTCATCAGCTCCTGCCATTTTATTTCAAAAATCTCTATGTTAAGCTTGTCCCATATCTAAGAGTGAATTCCTCCAAATTTCCTCTTTAAAACATATCTCATTTGTGATAGACAGGCCCATGAAGAAATATGTAAGCATATTAGGAATATAATTTCCAAACATGAATGAATTAGACATTAGTAGTAGAGGTTTCAAACATGACTGAAATAGAAGTATTAAGAAGTAAAATTCATCTGTTAATTTCCTCCATTATACCCCAACTTTAGAAAGGTTGGCACCAGTGACCAGTTTTGCTCCTCACCAGGGACCTTCAGTTATACCTTTGAAAGTTAAAGTGACTCTGTCAATACTGATTCCTGGGGAAAGGAGGGAAGTAAGTAAGTAAAGCAAAATATTATGTAGAAGTCCTAGAGCCTCAGACACAGTGATAGCTCTGTAAACACAGGCAATTTGTTTTTTATTTTTGCATTGGTCGCATTTAACATTACCAGTTCAGATATCTGGATGAGATACAAATCTGTATTTAGGTGAAGGCTTCATCGGTTATACTTAGGAGCAAATAATGTTCAGCTTATACTTCTGGCAAACATGCTTGTAGTCAATCTGGTGACTGTAACTATCAGAGGTTGTGTAGCATTAATGAGGACACTGCTGCGGAAAACATGAACAATGTCTTCCAGAAGCTCCATTACAAGTCTTAAGAACAAGGTCTAAGAACTGTAAATACAGAACAAGTTACTAAAAAAAATCCCAAAAATATTTCTTAGTCCCACTATAGAAATCTGGCAAGTCATCAGGGAACTAAACCTGGGATCTTTACTTTCTCAATTAAATTATCATTGTAATAGGCTGGGGGAATGCATCTGTCAAAGTGACAGTTTGCATATAGTCTCTGAATTGTACAGTTGTTCCATGCAGTACTATAATCCTTTTTCCATCTAAAGCTTTCAGTCAGTGCCAGTGATTCATTGAAACTTGGCCATGATTTGATTTAGCAAAAAAGACTATGAACTTCTCTGAATCCAAAATATCCCATACTGCTGCTTCATGCATTTACAACAGTATTTACATTGTCTATAGGTTAATTAAGCAAATTTCATGAGCACTCTGATACAATTAATGCAACAAGACACTGCAGATTAGAAACTGGGTATCAGTTACTGCCAGAAAGGCTGATTTCTAAGTAAATCCACTTACAGTGCAGGTAGGATGAGATCCAGTCTGGTATGTGTAAAACATGGAAGGAAAAAACGAGTCTTAAGAGTAATTGTGTGATTCCACTATAGTGCACAGTGTACGCTTTTTGGTTTTGGGCCCCTGACTACAAGAAAGACATTGAGGTGCTGGAGCATGTCCGGAGAAGGGCAATGGAGCTGTGGAAGGGTCTGGAGTACAAGTCCCATGAGGAGCGGCTGAGGGAACTTATGTTGTTTAGCCTGGAGAAGAGGAGGCTCAGGGGAGACCTTATCAGTCTCTACAAGTACCTGAAAGGAGGTGGCAGAGAGGGGGGTGTTGGTCTCTTTTTCCCAAGTGACAAGGACAAGAGGAAATGGCCTCAAGTTGCGCAAGGGAAGGTTTATTTTGGATATTAGGAAAAATTTCTTCATTGAAAGGGCTGTCAAACATTGGAACAAGCTGATTGAGTCACCATCCCTGGAGGTATTTAAGGGACGAGTAAATGAGGTGCTCAGGGACATGGTTTACTGGTGGACTTGGCAGTCTTAAGTTAATGGTGGAACTTGATGATTTTAATGGTATTTTCCCATCTAAAAGATTCTATGATAGATAGAGATCTACCAGGTCATTCTTCAAACAGCAATATTAAAAAAAAAAAAAAAGTAATTTCATTGAGTGTATCTAAAAATTATCCATGAAAAGATGTCATCTGTTGGATAGCATCTACATGAGACAATGAGAAAGGCAAAAATACATTCTATTTGGAGACAGGAGAGCTGCCATACCAAAGAAGGCAAAGAAGCATACAGCAAACGTGGTAATTGTGAAATTCTTAGCCGCTGCACAATAATCACCCCTTCTCATTTAAGATTGCTTTTATGAGCTTTTCTATTTTTCCTGCTCCATAAGAATGGGCCTTTATTCACACATGCATCACCAGGACAGTTGAGGATGAACTATTATGGGTATAAATAAAGCCAGTCAGTTTAAAACAGGTACTAGAGCAAGTGCAAAAGCAAAATCACTGGAGAGAATTCTAGCTACCTGTGGTCCTTTGGACACAGATTTGTATCTTGCAAGTCCAAATATATGATGCTGCACAAAAGTCCATTCCTCTTTCTGGAGTCTAGAAACTCCCATGACACTCTCAGAATGAATTTGGGTATAGAAATAATTTTCTTCTACCTAACTTGATTCTAATATAGCTGCTTTGTAAAATAAAAGTTAGGACTATTTCAGACCAATGCTTCTGAAATTAAAAGGAAGAAGATATTTCTAAATATAAATCCTACAAGAAATATTCTGCTGTTAGTGGTTATTTTACCACTTTTTATTCTCAAATGGTTCAGATCAAAGTAGTTCTATTTAATAGCTTTTGAAAATCTGAACTAAAGAAACATAAACAAGGGTAAAAGGCTTATTGAATATGTGATGTAAGATGGCAGTATTTTATGGTATTCCTTTAGTAAAGTCACTTCATATATTTGTTTTCTTTAAGCTGTGGCAGAACATTCAATCTGTTCTCTGCCATAAGCAGCCATCTGTCACATCACTGTCCTTCATATTTTTTTTTCATTTCTGTGTAATAGCATGCACTGACTGAACATATGGCCTAGAAGGTGGACAAATGTTCCCCCTGGCTAATACAAACTCTTCAGAGGTGTTTGCTGGTGGAAATCATTACATGTCTCATTAATGGAGCAAGAAAACTCCTTCCTTCAAGCAATCAGCTGTTAGCTCAGGAAGGCATCTCAGGAGGCTCCAATTCTCTAGTATCTCCTTTATCACTCTCTGTAAGCCAGACTGCTGGCCAAAGCATGTACAGGCACTGGTTGATCTAACCAGTCTTAATTATCTCCCAGAGAAGGACAAAAGTAATTCTTCTTTTCAGCTAAGTACACCTATTAAGTATCAGGGCCCTACTGAACTGGAGGAGTCCAGAAAGACAGTGGGGATGCAGAAAAAGCCTTTAAAGGTTTTCAGTATTTTACCACGCGCCTCAAGTGTTCTGCAATAGTCTTAATTAGGGAGAATATTGAGGAGAGATGTGTAAGTAGCACTGGCATAGTTAAGATGGTCTAAAGTGCAATGCCAAAAACAAGTAAAGGAAACTCAACTTGCTGCCATATTTTTACTTAACCCAGATGATGATGGTTAGATGAAAGAATAGGGTTTTAAAAATCACCCAGACCAGATGCTGGCCATGATAAGCTGGAGAAAGAATATTAGGGAAGAAAGCAGTAGCAAATCATTCCTGACGGAGAGGGGGTATCTCATCTCTCACTATGAATATTTTAGAAGAGTGCATCCTTTCTTGAACTTCCAATGTTGCAAAATAGTGCAGGCCACTATTAGTGAACAAGCACATTACCACCTTTCCTGTCCAAGGCATATCTCACCACATTCTTAATGACTTCATCATATTAGATTATGTCTATCTTTGAAGTCTTTGTAAAAAAATCAGAAAATTACTTAGAAAGGAAGCAGAAAGTACCTGTGCTTGAATGAGGTAATTTTTATCAGTTTGTTTCCAGGGTTTCTTAAACACCGACACCTTCCATTAGCATTATCTTGAAGATTCATATTAACAGAAAATGGGTTTATTGATCTTCAAGTCAAGGTCGTCAACTGATTCTGAAGGTCATCTATTAATCTGAAATGTTCCATTAGTAAAATGGCTCACCATTATTCAGATCCCTTGGAGAGGTATTTTGCAGTTTCATTATGTATTTTTTGGCATGGACACAAATATGTGATGGAATATTTTTAACATACCTATAGGAAAACAACATGCTTAGATTAATTTGATATGGTCACAAGGCACATGAATAGCTTATTTTTTTACTTTAGGAATAGGCTTAGTGTGTATATGCCAATAGAGAAAAGATCACTCCCTGCAGGTTTATTGTACTACTAGGACATATCTGGTGCTGGGAACTTTCCTGGTCTGCCATTATTATGTTTTGTGACATCATTTTTCCAACTTTTTAAACTGCAGGTAACAAAAGCTATGATGATTCAACAATTATCTAACCAAAGACAACATAACAAATACAGTTGTTGTCCCTGTCAGTTATAGCTGGCAGTTTTCTTGATATATGCAGAACTAGACTAAAGATACTGTAATCTTTAGCATGTTTATGTGATTTCAGTAGTGATCATACTTTCTAAGTTTTTGAGTCTCTGAATTGCAGTAAAGAAATTACTGTGGACGTTGGTATATCTAGAACAAACTATTTGGGCAGCCTCAAAATATGACTCTAAACTTTGAAGGGCTACAGATAGTTACAGATACAGGAGATATTTATTGTCTGAGTGAATTGCTCCAGATTCTTCCCTGTATTCCAGTTTTGTAGGTGGCTAAGCATCTTTCAGGACACTAATGATATTTGCCTTATCTTCTCCAATCTTCTGACCTTCAAGACAGGTTAAACAAGCCAGAGTTCTGTCCTCAGGTGTGCCAGGAGCAAGTTCGTTCTTTTCCTGAATGGAGCTTAGCAGTCCCTGATCATAGCATACAGGAAACTACTTCCCACATCTAAATCATTTTACCAAAATAGTTGGCTGGTTTGTAATGTTAATTAACCTTTTTGACCTGCATGCTCACAACAGGGTGATTAGAAGCAAAAGTTAGTGGTCGATTCATTGTGATTTATTTGAAGCATTCTGCTGCTTATGCAAAGAATGTGCGAAGTCCCTAGATGCAAGAGTCAGCTTCCATAAACCTGACATTCCAAAGATTTCACTCAGTACAGTCACCTTTTATCTTAGGGCCATGTTATAGAGTTACGGCAGGATGTGTCCTTCAGCCTCTCTCTTAAAGCTTTTTTTTAAGCTGCTTCTATTTTTGCCTGCCAACAACAGAGAAAGAATCCTCCTCCTTCAACTGTCTGTACTCACCTTCGTATTCAGTCGTGACATATATCTGCATTTTGATGTGGAGGTTTATACTGTCATCGAGAACCACAGTCTTCTAGAGCTTAGACATGCTTAAACCCTACATGTGCCCTTTCCCATCCCATCTGCTCACTTTTAATCATATTTAATCCATTAATAATAGCAAGAACCCGAAAGTTTGAAGCAAAACAGCAATATCTTTTGAAGTATGAAATTCTAAGTTGCTTGCAGGACATAAAATATTTCTTAAGCCCTTTTACCTATGACAGCCTCTGAGCCCAACAGTTACTTCCAAGGCTCCAAGTAAACTGTATCTGAGGTAATTGCATGGCAGTAATTAGAAAATTAATTCTGCTTTCCTACTGCTGTCTTGCAATTTTCCTGCTGGTCTTATTTTCTTTACATTGATCTCCCACAAAGTGGCAGATATCGTTTAGGCTGTTCCTGTTAATATTGATGACCAGAGGAAAACTGTTTTCCCCAGTAAATGGCTTGATTGCTTAGCCTGTAGGAGAAAGAGCAGCAAATGGATGGAGTGTGCTTTGGCAGATACCCATATCTGTAAATGGGTCTTCAATCTGCAGATGGTTCTGTGATATGAAATCAACAGAATAATATTAGTTTCTTTTAGGGAACCAGTTTTTCTGAATGCTTGGTTGAGAGTGGAGGTATGGTGAAGATACAGTGCTGGGAAAAACTATTGTGATTTCTTTTTTCCACTTCAGGAGTTATGCAGAATTAGGAAGCTGATTTCCTTCTTACCAGCTGCTTCTTTTCTTAGGAAAGATGAGCAAAGGACAACTGCCATAGGTGCATTAAAATATAATTTAAAAAAAAAAATTGTTTCTTTATATTTAGGGAAAAAAAGGGAGGGTCCTTAGTCCAAATTCCTCAAACCTATCTAAGTGTCTGTGTCCTCTAGAAATCAGCGGAAATTAGGCACTTGAAACCCTGGAGAGTATGCCTGTCTGACCCTAGTTTAAGTCACTTTAATGCTTTCCAGCACGAGAGGCATAATAGAACAACCTACAGAGATTAAATAAAATATACCAAAGCTTCAAAAACTGGCATTCTTTCTACAATTCTCTATTTGAATAATAGACTCATAGTGTAATTCAGGTATGAATAGACCTTATAGGGCCAACAGTTCAACGTCCCACTCAAAGCAGTACCAGGCAAGGGATCAGACCAGGTTGCTTAAGGCTTTACCTAGTCTGGTCTTTAAAATCACAAAGGAAAGAGGCTGCATAACATCTCTGGGGAACCTGCTCCACTGCTGTCCTCATGGTGAGAAATCTTCTTCTAATAACCAGTCAAAAACCTTTCTTTCCGCTCACAATTTTGTCTCTCATTCTTCCACCTGACCCAGCCTGGGTCAACATCCTCCACACAGGCATTAAGGTTTGCCTTTAGCTTCCCCTGAAGCCATCTCTTCTCTAGGCTGATCAATCCCAGCTTGCTCAGCCCTTCCTCACAAGTCAAGTGCTCAGCCCCCAAACATTCTGGCAGCCTCAGCCAACGCATCCTAATTTATTGAAGTCTTTCTTGTATTGGGAACCTAAAATGCTGCTGTATCCTGGATGAGGGATAACAAGTGCTGAGTAGGGGAGGATAATCTCTTTCTCTGGTCTACTGACCATGATTCTTTTAATATAGCCCATGACGCTGTTAGACGTCTTTGCTGCCAGGGCATACCGCTGGCTCATGTGCATGCCAACACATGAGCCAAGAGCACCCCATCCTTTTAAGCAGAGCTGCTCCTAAGAATCCCCAGCCTATATTGTTCCACAAGATTCTTCCTTCCCAGATAGAGTGCTTTCTATTTTACCTTTAGTCACACGAGGATCTTGTGGGTCACTGCTCCACCCTGTCAGAGACCCCCTAAACAGAATCCCTGTCATTGAGTACAATCCAGAAGTATCCTTGCGTTGTTTAAAGAAGGTTTTGTCTGCTTACCTTCTCAGGATGTGGGATCTCCCACCAAGGACTCCTATCATGACGCCACCCTCACTTGCCTCTCCTCTGGTTTTGGCCCACAAGCTCTCACCCAACCTGTTGTCCATCCTTCACAAGAGTTCCCTACCTTTGAGCTGCTATTTCATGTTGTGAACACCTGACACTATCTTCCTTGCCAATCTTTCCTGACAAGCTTGTACCTGACCATTGCAGGTCTCAAGCTGACCCACCATGCCTCAGTCCTCCCCTGCATTTCTTTTGGCAAAGAGGCTCTTGCCACCTTTTGTCAAGTGGATCCCATTGTTCTCATTCTTTGCCTTTAAACAGTACCTGTGTTCGTAAAAACCAAATCTCCACCTATGACACAACTTCTGTACAAGCTGTTGACCCCTTCCTAAACAGTTCCTTTAGGTCAAAGAAATGCCACCAGGCCACCCATTGCCCACAGGCTCACCCCCGAGCCCTGCAGCCCCTCCTGATGTCCCTCAGCGTCTCCCATGGCCAGATCATTGGTGCCCTCATGGATGTGCAGCAGAGAGTTCAGCTAGCAACAGCATGGAAAAGGCGAGATCAAGAAATGATCGGATGTGCTTTTATGGTCATACCTTAAAATGTTTTGTTTGCAGATTCATTAAGTGGCTAGATTTCACTTTCTGAAAACCATTAACCTGTTTTGGAAAAAAAAGTAACTGCAGCCTTCTTTCCATCTTCATAAGGAAAGACTTGAGAGTACTTAAGAGCTTCTGTATCTGGCCCAGATCTCTTTCCAACTTCATGGGGTGTAAACCCACAAAAACCTAATCTAAGAAGTGTACTTTAATGAAGCTGAAGGTTCTCTGCTAAGCATTTTTATTTAAAATGTAGGCCCTTCTGGCTTTATAGCGGTGTTACTGAGAGCAGAATGTGATTCATTAGTCATCCCCCCCCTTTTTAAAAGCCATTATTTTTAATCTTCAGTTTTATCAAGGTCTTTCACGTGTTGTGCTGATGTTTACAGGATGGCCAAGGAGCATCTTTATTTTTAGTCAAGGTTCTCCTTTAAAACACCTTGCCAGTATAAAGTGTCTCTGTTTGATTATCTAATCTGTGAACAGATCAGTTCTTCTCAGGAAAAAAAAAAAGTTAACTTGCTCCCAGGAGGCCAGAATAGCTGTTATACAGACATATATCTGCATCCATCTCTCTTGCATCTTCGTGATTCTGGTAAGGTAGCTTTGTTAGCAGCAGAAAATGCTTTGTACTTGTATTCTAGTTTCCACCCATGGAGTTCAAAGCACTTTTCCAATGTTAAAAAAGATAACTAAATATTAATCAAGATGAATAAGTCGTCCAGACAAGTATGACTACCAATATTTTGTGGATGAGAAAGTCAAAGTACAGGAAGCTTAAATGACTTCCCCAAGGGCATATTGCAAAGAAACAAGAGGATCAAGGAAAAAGTTTTTATTTTAACTGTTATCCCATTTTTAATTCCAAGCTATATGTTTAAAAATTGTATTGCTATGAAAATTTTGACATTTTAATTAAACTAAGCAAACAATTATTAATTAACCTTAATCAGTTATTATTCAACCCATTAAATCTTTGGGGGAAAAAAATGTAAGTATATTGAAGTGCAAAATGATATTTGTAAGATGTTGTATAATGCTCTATAAAAGCCTTGCTCAAGCATGTGTCCTTAGGGACACATTCTATAAGGAGACTAAGTTAATACAATTTACGTCCCAGCATCATCTTCATCATCACTAGCACATGCAACCTGTCTGCTATAAATGTTTATGTACCTACTGGTAGACAGATAGGAAGTAAAACAACAGTATTAGTACACAAAACTAGGAGCTGTACCTCAAATCATGAGAGGCAAGTTTTTTAATTAGGTGTCATGGTTTAGCCTCAGCCAGCAATCAAGTAGCACACAGCTACTTGCTCACCACCACACACCCCCCTCCTCCAGAGGAAAAGACAAGGAAGCTTGTGGATTGAGAGAAGAACAATTTAATAAGTGAATATAATTAATATAATAGTGCTAATAATATTAACAATACTACTAATAACAGTTAATTAAAATACTAGAAAATAAAACATGTGATACAATTGCTCTCAACCTGCCCATCGATACATAGCCAGGTCCGGAGTAATGAGAGCCAGAGCCCAAGAGAGATCGCACCAGAGCCCAGGTGAGCCTCACAAGCAAGAGAGCAAGAAAAGAAGCTGACCCACCAACTTAGTAACCAACACTTGAACAAATAAGCTAATGAGCTAGAAGAACAAGTGAGCAAACCAGCTAGCTATGGCCCCCCAGCCCACCCCCAGCTTATAAATTGAACATGACATGCTGTGTCATAAAATACTCCTTCGGTCAGTCTGGGTCAGCTGTCTGGACTGTGTCCCCACACACACTGCTTGCAATGAGAATGTTGGGAACGCAGCTGCAGTATCAGAACTTGAGAAAGTCCTTGAATTGGTGCAAACACTCCTTAGCACTGACTAAAAAGACACCTTATTGGTACTGTTCTCAGGGCAAATCCTAAACATAGTCTCATACCAGCTACTGTCAAGAAATTTAACTCTGTCCTGACTAAAGCCAGCACATTAGGTATTTGTTGTCAGCTGCGTTGTGAGGCCAGAGGTCTCAAGGGAAACACTCTGCAAAAAAAGATTACAAAAAAGAGAGTGGGATTTATTTGCCTACAGATGACCACTTCAGACATGGTGGGATGTTTCATTTGTCCTCCAGCTGCTACTGCAACAGAGTGGAATGTTTCCATTTGATTTGTTCCATTGTCATGTTGGTCATCTTTGTGTAGCAATTCCAGATATTACAGGCCATCTCAGGTAGGAACGTTTGCATTTACACAATCCCACCCCACACATGCAGGTTTAGAGAATGAATTTACTAGATTCACATGAATCTAGTAAATGTAGGTCCAAGTCTCCTTACCTGTGTCTCTAAGCTAAGGGGTCTTTGCTGTTACAGCATCCTTACTTTGTATAGCTTGCTATTACAACAGTCTTGAGTCTCATTTTCGCACAGCTTAAGGGGTCCTTTAGCAACTGGGCCAAAAAAGACTGAGACATTTTCTTTTATTTAGCTCAATGCATATTAATTGTTCCTGGAAAAAGAGACATCTCTAAAAAGAAAAACAGACTCAAATTGAGCCCCTGGCACATTACAGCTCTCAGGAACGTGAGAGAGAGCTGAGCTCTTGTCTGTTCTCCAGGTCACTTAGAAACAAGTCCACCCTATCCTGAACTTCACAAAGTGATACTGTAACCACAAAGTTACTTGGGGATAACACACCTGCTTTCTCATGATTTCCTAATGAAAGTGGGCTGAACTCCAGAGTACAGTCCATAAGTCATGGCTTTGCAGCCCACTGCATGTCAGGAACATGTGGGTGCCTTTAACTATGTAAACATTAATATAAATAGCTGTTAAAGCAGATGCTTCACATTTAGCAAGAACACTTTTTTTATCAGGTACCTGGTGAAAAAATTTAAATCCACTGCTAGAAGTCACTGTGAAATACAAAGATCCAAACTGTATTTCATGATTGTTATTGAAACACTGGAAGCAGTTTTATGATGTGCTTCTAATCTGATTCAACCACATAATTACTCTTTAATTCAGCCAAGAAAAGCTAAATGTGATTTATGTGGGCCTTGTATCTCATACACATGGAAAAACCCCAAACTTGAATCAATATACTGTCTGTTACTATAAACAACACACTAGGGTTATAGAAGAAAAAAATGCCTTCTGTTTTTGACTGGTCTTGTTCATGCAGTAGCCTGTCTGCTGATTAGAAAGCAGATCATGCTTTCCTTGGCATTTATCCAGTTGCTGTCTGGACTGAAAGGTTACAGAAACACACATACCATGGCTCTGCAAAAAGTAGAAAGGCCAGCAAGTCACATATCCTCAGCGCCTGAGGCAGAGAAAATACTGTTCCCTTCTCAGAGTTTCTTTCCACCTTCAAACTTCTAAGGGAGTGTTGGATTTAAGGTATCAGCCTGCATTAGTAAGTTTGGAGACTGACAGTTTGATTCATTTTTTTTTTTTTTCCTGTGAGATTCTTAAGGGAAATACAGCAGAGAACATATGAGATTTACTTCTCAGCTACTACAAGTATCAGAATTTCCACCTGGAAACGTAGCCCCCCGCCTCCTATTTGATTTTCATAAAATGTAAAAAGGAATAAAGGCTGAGCATGAGCTAAAATTCAGTTCAAGCTGATAAAGACAACTGTTTGGATTATTGGTTTTTCAATAAGACCATCTATTTTTTAGCCAAATATTGATCAGAAATGTTCTGATTTACAGGAACTCCCCGGATTAAATAACACAACAAACAATCAGGTAGCAAATGTGCCCAAAATGTTATTGTTCTGTTTGTAATAGGATTCTTCTATACTGTCCTTATTAAAAAATAATCACAGTCCCAGCAAATCTTCTATTTTAGTGAGAGACAAAATTCCATAAGTCTGAGTGCCCAAACTAGTCCTTTGGCTCAAACTAATGCTAAAATACACATCAACATATGTCTGCTTGACACAGCATAGCCCTGTGCAGTTTCACCCAAGTTACCCTATGGTGAATTAATTCACCTATCACAAGCAATATACTCAGATTAGACCAGCATTCTCCTTACCTGTGCACACAACACATGAACACAAGAGCAAGAAATTAATATGGCAATGTCTGACATGGCACTGGATCCAGACTGAATGGTTAGTTGGAAATAGTAGAGTGATGTCGGCTGCAGAGATTTTATGTAGCATGATATACTCATGAGCTTTGCCATTACTAAGTCCAGACTAGTCAGGCTTCTTCCAACTAGGACGTAGAACATGACTAATTTGTGAAGTTTTTAAACCCTTTTTGCTTTTTCATGGCCTCCCCTCCTGGGCAAAGTCCATCACAGTCAGAATTTGTTTATTTTGTCTACACTTTCCTTCCCAAGTCAGGGTAGAAGTCTTAACGTGAGGTTAGCCATATCCTCCCAAAATATCCACCCTTAAGAATCCCTTTCAATCCCCTGCATTTGCTCCAAAACACATTGGTATTTCTATGTAACTCCCTAATGTCTCCTCTGTATGTGTAAGGTCTGCTTCTGATTTGATCAATCAAGCGCTTGGCTTACACCAGGGCACTGCCAGGATTCACAGTCTAGGGGCTGTTTTGTCTGCCTGATCTGTAGTAACAAATGTGGAGGGTATGTGTTCTGAAAACATCCACTTTCTTCCCAACTTCTCCAAACACAAGACATGAAAAGCCTGTTACAAATGGTTGAAGTCTGCAACCTTTGTCTTACTGTATTAAAACTTAGGAACTGAACACTGATCCCTGCAACTTAGAATGTTCACCACATGAGTAGTAGATAATTAATTCCCAGAAAGAAATTTAGAAGTCTTTGGTGACTATACTTACACAAGCTCAGTAACCGCTTGATTTCTTTATATGGTGAGCATGACAAAGAAAATCCTGTGCGTTCTCTTGGATGACCTTAATGTGTTTTCCTTGCAACTTTTTAAACTTGGATTAAAATATGATATAGCAATTTTCAGGTAGAAAAGGAAAGACTAAAAAGCATGTAATTCAGCTCACAATGGATTTTACAGGCCTCAATGGAATTAATTACTGAGAACTTGCACATGTAGTAATTAATTTCATGCAATTCAGCACCATCTGCAGATGCATTATTTCCTTTCAAAGCTACTATAATTTGATGTAAAATAGAAGTTGTTACGAGTTTTTAGGCAACAAAAGCTTTTGTATCTTGTTTATGCCAAAGCAATTAGATAAGAAAATTAAATATTATTTGAAAAACATAACCTCTTTTCCACTGAAAAGAAAATGACTTCCATTTGTTGGTAAGGGAATTGCTTGCAATTGCAGAGATTTGGGAAAAAGAACTTTGAATTAGGACCAGTTCTCTGGTTTGAAAAAATATACACTTTTTTTTGGCAGGAATCACTTATGATTTGCATGTGAAGTGTATTACTGCATCAGACTTTGTACCAATTGTAAGCAAAACCTACCACACTGTTGAAGTAAATTCCCAAACTACCTTATACTATTTACATGTAAGATACATAAAAATCTTACTTTAAGTACTTTTCTTTCCATCAGCTTGTATATATCTCATCCGGGAACAGAAAACTGACTGCTACAAATTATATGCGCTGCTTTTCTTATATTCAAGAAGGGGGGGGTATCCTTTTTGACCCCTAGTCAGGGTTCATTTGTACTGAAAAAGCTATTCCATATACCAAAATTCATTTAAATTAAGCCCTTTCTTAAGCAATGTCCTGAAGTATTCAAGAGTATTCCTCAGTTGCATCTTTAAATTAAACCCAGAAACGCTGTCAAAGAACAGGTTAGAACAATGGGCTATAATTTACCCTATGCATCAGCTGAACTATCAGTTTTGTGCTAGGACCTCTGGAAATATTAATCCTGATTTTTTCCAGATATTCATGTAGCACCTAACACAAGGGCTGATTCTGCTGTAACATTGTGATTTTCTGCTGTAACACAGCGACTGGGAAAGAGTATGTGTTTGGAAGAGACAGTATTCACATAGCACAGCATTTTTTTTCTGTCAACTTGCATTTGTTCTTTGGCAGTAATAATGAATGGGTTACAGCCCCATCAATCTATGCCCATTTAACACAGAGTCATATTATCGTGGAATGGTTCTTGTTTTGAAAAAGACATGTAATTATTATCTGCATTTGTTAGCACTTAAAGTATTCAACTTCAGCTGAGATCTTGTTGTCCTCTGTAAAAAACAAACACTGCGGAAACAGAGAGCTGAAACATCCAAAGAGCACAAGCCTTATAATTGCAAGAGGAGGTACAAGACCTGTCAGGTTCTATGTATTTTCCACCTGCTAATCAAAGTCTGGACATAGTTTTCCTTTCTGTCAAATATCAGCTGAAGTCTCATGTCTAACAATCCAAATAGGTAACAACATTAAAATCGCATTTGGAGCTAAAGGAGATGCCATCATGATAGTCAGGCATGAGAATGGTATAGGGCAATACAGATGATTGATTTTAGTGCAGTTGCTTATCAAAGCAAGAAGCAGTAAGCAAGTAAAACCCCTTTCCAATGCGTTTTACAAAGAAAACGTGAAATCTTGCAGGCAACATCTTTATAGTGTTCCCACAAGTACTTTTAAACAAGCAGGGTATGTTTATCTAGATACGCAAAGCTGGTAAAACACGAAACAATTACAGTGTGGTGTCCTTACTTTTGAAGAGCATCACTAACTCAGCTTTTTGAATGAATATGAACTGAAAAGGAGCTGGTGATTAGATCTGTAAAATCCCCAGTTCAGTCCTAAGAAAAAAAGTTTGAAAGAGTGAACATGAGTGTAATTTTGAGGGCCTGAATAGGGCAGTAAGATTTTTTTGAAAAAGACCTTGAAATCACACTTCCAAAAATGCTAGAGGAATTGGTTATTTTTGTACTGTTCTGGCTGCCGTTACATTCACTGACAAGAGAAGAGATTAATAGTTTGAGGTGATGGAGTCTGGAGAGATTCACTCACTCTGGAGCCCTAAGATTTCCTCAGGCCTGGATTGACTGCCATTTCCTGATCCTTCTGTGATGTTTATGACAATAGGTTATTACCAGCCTTTAATGTCTTATATATTCTTAATCAATATTGTCATCCCCTTACTATGACAAAAGGGCAGGATCACATAGTAAAGGTTGAAAATACTATGAATTTAATGCGTTCACATGAAGGTATCTTCATTCTATGACAAAAAAGGCTCAGAATGCATGCAGTCTGATGAGTAAATTGGTAAAACAAGCAAAAAAAAAAAAAGCCCAACAAAAAATACCTTGCAAATCATCCCTCCTCCAGACAGCTTTGAGATTATGATCTCCCAGTTTTTGGTGCTGTTGTACATGTACAAACAATTAGACCTCATGAAAGTTTTAATTTAGAAGACTTAAGTTCAACTCGTTGCTCACTTTATGAATGAAATTATTTAGATTAGTTAAATGTTACCATTCTTTCTGGATAACCTTAAGTAAAAAATTGATACAATAAACTTGTAGTTATCTAGTAAAAACTTTCATTTTTAGTTAAATACAGTGTTCAACACGCTTATTTTTGTGTTAGCCCTTCATGGGCTTTGTCAGTTCTGTTATATGATGCAATGAATAACCTATTAGTAACATTATGAAACTGTTTCTTTGGAATAGTTCAAGTGACAATATCATAAATCCATGACATGATAACATGTGTCCTATGCTGTAATCAATGATATCTAAGCATTTTTCCACTTACTAAACCTGTCTTATAGAGGCCTCAAATCCTTGAGTCAACTCTGTGTTCAGATAACATGGCTTGCCACTATAAAAGTTGGTACAACAGTTAATTACACGGTAGATGAGGTAAACAAACCTTTGACTGCCATATATGCTCCAAGACTGACTATTTTGATTTCTGGATACCGTAAGTGGTCGCATTTTGTACAGCATGTAACCTTATTACATACTAAATCTATCTCTAGTATCTACTTTATGTAGCCAGAGCTCCTCATCTATCATATACCAATATTTTTCTATTTTTAAGATAAGTTAGAAGTGAGAAGGTAGAAGGTTTTATCAGTCTAATGGTATATAAAAATACATAAAAGAAACAAACACACATAAAGAAAGTATGTGAGATGACTGAAAATGCATAGAGAATCTGGAATATATCAAGAGGGTTATGCAGCATACTCACTCTTCTTATATGCTAACGGTTGCAGTACACAATATTACAACTTTAACAGCTACACTATAGGCAGCCACACATCCATGGCTGGCGGTGCTAGATGTCAGAGATGTGTTCTTTATGGTCCTCTTGCTGGAGGAGGATAAAGAGAAATTTTCTGTAACTTGGGAAGCTACACAATACAACTTTAACAGACTCCCGCAGGGATACAGACATTCACCCACTATTGCTCATGCTGCACTTGCGGAACTTTTACAAACAGTCTCACTTCCTCAGGATGTGAAACTATACCAATATATAGGTGATATTCTAATCGGAGGCACCTCCCCTGGAAAGGTGGGGGAAGTGGCAGAACCAGTGTGGCCAGCACTGTGTAAAGCAGAAGTTGAAATTCCACCTGAAAAATGTCAGGGACCAAGTGGAGAAGTAAAATTTTAAGGCACTAGGTAGATTGCAGGTAGTGCAGCAATTCTACTGGACAGCCTAAGTAAAGAAGAACAATTGCAGATGTCACAGAAAGAATTACAGCAGTTGATGGGTACCCTAGGATATTGGGGAAAACGTGTGTGGATTTTCTATCGTTGCTCGTCTGCTGTAATCACTTTTACAAAAGGGAAAACAGTGGAAATAGGACTCAGAACATAAAGAGGCAATCAAAACCTTAACACATGAATTAAAAAGTTACTGGGACCAGTACACCCCCACAATCCTATTATAGCAGTATGAGGTTTTGCTGAACATGGTACTTATTGCAATCTATTCCAAACGAGGCCTCATGGACCAAAGAGAACTTTATTATCCAGCTCGACTGTAGTTAGAGAAGCAGAACACAGATACTCTGAATGGGAAAAGGGACTTTTGTCTTCAGTCTGAGCAGTTAAACAAGTTCAGCCACTAAGGGGTAACAAGCCCAGAAGAACCCTCCTGAGACTTGTATTCTTTTCACTTTCCAGGAGTGATACTGGGAATGATGCCAGCACAACTCCCCTGCAGATTGGGTCAGCCATCGGAGGATTGCTTATCCTTCTTGCAGGAGCAACCAACAGCATGGACCAAATTTGGCTTGTACACCAACATGCCCAAGGCACAGGGTGGAGAACCCACTTCCTTTATTCATGCTTATCCATATGGTAACTTTAGTACGTTCTGCACTATACATGTTTCTCGGTTGTGGGTGCAATCTGCGGTAACAGAAATAAGGAAAGACTATGAGGGCACTTTGCCCACTGAAATTTGAAAGGTAATCTAGGATAATACAACTGAATTGGAAAGGGAATTCCAATCCTGGTAGCATCTAGTTAACTTCATTTGCAACCCCACCAACAGCAAAGCCACAGCTTTCGATTTGATAGCACGCAGTGCTTTGGTATATGCCATGTACCCAGTCATTACGCGGGGATTAAATCACAATGGAGCTGTTCTGCATCCATTAGACCATAGAGCATGGGCCCAACATGGAAATAAATAGCAAACTATTGATGATGCTTGTGTTCTACGGGAACAACAGGAATTTGTTTGTGAAATTGATACCATTAAGGCCCAAGACATTTGTCTGGAATCAGAACCAACTGTTTGCCATTTTGAAATCCTGACACAACCCCTGAAACTATGCTCTACACATACATGTTGGAAATGGGTGTGTTTCTATGACAACCCTTTGTGATTCTGTATTTACAGACACCACTGTAGAGACATCTAATCACTCAAATATCTGCATATGTCATTTTACTAGAATTATGGAATGCGACTTTAACTATTCAGCTCCCATCACAACCCACCGATTGCTACAATCTAACCACGTGTATCAAGGTTTATTGCGTACCCCTATTGGAATGAATCTTACATTGTTAAGAGAACTGTCACAGCATGGTGATTTCTACCAATTGCTGGAATAAATTCAAGACAACAGACAAAGAACCCTTTACCATTCATCATGATGCAAAAGAAATATACCATGTTCTGGAAAGAGCAAAAAAGGACAAGGAACATAATTGGTGGGATACACCTTATTCAAATGGTCATTGACAATAGGAACTTTGAGTCAAATACTTCATCTGGTTGTGATTTTATTAGTTCTAACGTTGTTAGGCTTACTACTTATAATCCTTCTGTATATAAAGATTGGGTAAGTAACAAAAATACTCCCTGTTCATCATGTGAAGTCACCCAATAATGTACAAAATTAAATTAATAGTAATATTTTATACCAAAACTATTTGCTTTCCATGAATCTGCCAACATGCCAACATGATACTAACATTAATTATGGCACCTAAAATATACAGCTTATTGAATAATTAGTCTCTTACCACTGATCTGCAGCACACCATATATTAATGACCTAGAGGCAAGAGGTAACCATACTGCCACTCTATGAGTTGATAAAGTGGACTGACTGTAGTCACAGGGTGGATTGTGATGGATGTGCTTGACCATACTAAATTAAACCAAAGTAACAGTAGTTTAAACCAAACTAGCAGTAGTTTGGTCCAGGCTCTAAAGGAAGTAAAGATCTGAGCTGTAGCTGAGCCAAGAACTCTACTTTCAACCTGTTCTCCAAACACTCACAAAGGAACAGTGGCACAGTAAATATCAATACATACAAGTTCAGAACACCAAACATCCAATTAATGCATAAATAACAGGTGAGTCTTTCAAAACTCACTTATCAAAATCAAAGACGTGGGTCAAGGAGACTCATGCAAGCCTTTCCACCACTTGTTATTTGACTATGAGCCAACCAATTTTTCCCATAAATATGGCAGCCTAACTCCTTTGATCTCTCCCTGCTAGGCAGCGTGGCTGCATGGCGGCAATAACCCCTCGAGCTGGGACACCTCTTAAGATTGCTTCTTGAGGCAGAGAACATCTGCTATTGGTAACAGGTCTGTCATGAGCCCAATTTGAGCTGCCTCTGATTTGCAGCTAGAGTGTCACCAGTTGAGTGCCCCATTGAGCAGGGACACCTCTCAAGGTTTGAGATTCCTTACCAGAGATCCTTCATTGCCAGAGGCAGAGAGATTCCTTAGTCCTGGACGTTGAGAGAGCCCTTACCACAACAGATCTTCAGTGAGTGACTATCTTGTTAAACTGTGTAAGCATCACTCAGTTTTACTTTGTATGTTTCTACCATGCAGCAAGTAATAAGGTGAGCTGCCATCGCCATCAAACTTACTGAGTCTTAGCAATGCATTGCCAAACTTTGTTAAATTTTTTTTAATTATTTTTGTTAACAAACTGTTCAGCTTCTGATTCAAACTTCTAAATGTCTGCAAGTGTCTGTAAAGCGTTCCTTTCCATTTTCCTAAAGGAACAGATGCAAGAAGATGAAATAAACAAAACTGGGTTGAATGATTTCCTTTTGTCACCTTCTTCTGATCATTAAAAGTACTCCTAGGTCACTTTACACTCTAAATGTAGTCACAGCTTGGCACAAAGGACATAGTGGTTGCTGTAGAAGTAACTTGAATACAAGTAGTTATATGTGGCAGACTTTGATTTCTTCCTTGGAAAATTTTCAAACGTTAAATGAAAGAAACATTTTGCATTAAATGAAATAGCACCTCTTTTTTGAATGTTCAGGCTTCAGAGAGATACACTTGCACAACAGCATAGGAATATCACATTCTAGTGAACAAAAGAGAGTAACAGCTGCTCGTTCCAACATTTAGTCCTCTAGAACATAGGAAATACAATCAACATGATGTGCCACAAGGCATTTAGAAACAAGCATTTTAAGGTTCCCACAACCAATAAGCTAGCAATTTTTAGTACAAAATTCCTAACAGACCTTCCTATCTTCTCCTGTCCTAAGTAATATTCACTATAAATACTGAGTATATACAGATCACAGTGAGAGAGTAATTAAAAAAAAAACCAACTTGCAAAGCAAGTCATTTGCTCAAAGATCACCCACTTCCCTTCAATTCTGTCTTAAATAATACAAATAAAATAATATCTACTTCATCTCTGTTTTCCTTATCGTTGAATTTCTATTTTCTAGAATGCAGCTGCTTGGAAAAAAAAAGTGTTTGATATCAGATATTAACACCACCAAGACTTACTTAAACTGATGTTAAGGACATAACACATTGCTGCTCCATATTCTAGTTTTAGTAAATATTCTTGGCCAAAGAAAGAATATGCTTATATTTAAAAATTCAAGTAGATTAAAAATAAGCATATTTATTAATATATTTTAAATATATTAAGCTAACTACTGCAGAATGTGAAAGGAATACTTTACAAACTATTAGGATAATTTAGACGCTTTAAAACAATCCTACCTTAAAAAAAGAAAGCAACTGAACTTCATCCAAGGATAAAGGCACAGTAAAAGCAATCTCACATTTACAGCAGTTATCTTTAAGAATTTGTGTATGGCAGGTGAAGGACAGAAGACAAAAGGAAGCAAACAGAGTAGGAAGTTTCAGGTTAATTAGTATAATGTGAATTCTCTGATGAAAGAAAAGAAGTCACCAGTAAATATAAACATACTAATAAAAAGCAAGTCAAAACAACCCAACACTCTTGTAAATCAATGTAACATGTTATGAATTCAAGAGAAGTAGCTTATCCTGTATATGATGACCCTTGTATGAAACTTTTTAAGAAAGCTAAGAAAACACAAGCAAGATTAAATCATTCTGGAATAGGTCTACTGTCAGAACGACACATGAAGAGGAGTTCCTCAGACTTCTGTTCTGCATCCACCCTTATTTAACAATTCCACTCGTGACCAAAAAAAGACAGACTATAGAGTAGTATATATTTTTTTTTAAATCTCTACTGCCAACTGTAGGTTGGTGGTACTGTGTGTATTTTGGAGGCTAGGGTTCAATACAAAACAATCTTTGCAGAGCAGATAAATAGCCCAAAAAATAATCTGGCATGTGGAAGTGGGAACAGCTGACCACAGGCTGCAGAACAATTTATGGATTCTTTGGAAAAGGATCTGGAAGTTACAGTATGTCAAATATTGAATGTGAAACTACATCATGCTGTCAAGAAAAAGGCAAACATCAGAATGAAAGACATGCGATGACTTCCTCCCACTCCATTCAGCATGGGAAACACTTTCTTTACCATATTGCACCTGCTCTCTTCAGCAAGAGCATGAATTCAGTTCTAGGAAACATACATGCAGAATAATTAGAAAAACCTCAGAGGATCAGATCAAAGAACAATCAGTTAAAAAATGAACAAAACCAAAAGAATGAGGTTGTCTGACACAAAGAAGGGATGTCTGAGAGAAAATTCTGAAAATAGTCTCCACTTCCCTAAAAAATGCTGCAATAAGGAATAAATTAATCTCTACTTGACATGCATAGTTGATATGAGAAAAAAATACCTTAAGCTACAAGAAAAAATAATTCAGGTAAGACATTAGAAAAACTTTTTTATGGCCAGAAATGAACCACTGGAATGGGTTACCTTGAGGCTGTGACATCTTCATTGTTTGTGGTATTTCAGAAAGAGTTGAGCATACCTTAGAAGACGAGATGTAAAAGGAACAGGTTAGCTTAGGATAAGGCAGCTGATTAGGTTATCTCCTAAGGTCTTTTTCCAATGAATTTTTCAAGGCAGAGCAAAACTTGAAATTGAATACACTAAACCCTGTGCCCATTCTGTCCCTCACTCCTACATGTTTTCATCTTACATATTTTCAAGGAAACTTTGGCTCCACAGCAACCCCATTCACTTAGACGACACCTTCAGCAACAAAGCATGCAGCAACATTCACCTGTTCTTACTCAGCATTAGAGAAAGCATTTTTCTCTGTATTTCAAAGCCATTCTACCAAGTAGCAAGATGACATTATTTATTTTTTACACAAGACATGCTATTTTTGTGCCTTTCTGAGGCACTGCCATGCCTGACAAATGCCACTCCAAAGGCAGACCCCCAGGACTTCCTCCCTGCAGAGCATAGCACCAACTAAAGATCCCATGGGGTACTTAAGGAATTTCTCAACTTCCCTGTGGAAGTAACAGCAACTGAAACAGAGTTAGGATTAGAAAAACCTGCATTGCATATACTTTTTTTTTTTTTTTTGTGCCAGCTGCAGCTTGCTAGGTCATGGAGGAGAGTGATGACCCTAGTTGCACCTCCCATGTATCAGTGCTGCTGTTTGTACTAGCCAAGCTCTCCTCCTGTCTGGGCACTCAGGCAGCTCAGTGAAAAAGAACTCAATTGCCCCCAATCTACACACCTGCACATCCTATACCTAGCTGAAGTCTGGCCCCATGGCATTAAAAGAATTCACATGAGAAATAGAAAATTCAAATACTGCCTCTTTATGACAGAGTATGCATAAATAAGAATGAAAGATTTATAGTACACTAACCATTGGAGAATTCAACCACTATAAATATAGTGTACTCTTGAAATTATAGTGACAATCTGGAAGTAATTGAGGGATACTCTGTGTAAATGTCTCTCTATATACAGGCAGGTCCATTCACCCAAAATTGTAGAGAATAAATAACATGCAATATAATTTCTTTTATACCAAAATGACACTCTAGAGTAAATGGAGAGGAGAGGCAGGATAATGTGACAGAAAAAGGCAAACAAAGGACACTGTAAAAATGCTTGGCGGGGCCGGGGGGGGGGGGGGGGGGGGGGGGCGGGGAGGGGGCATGGGGGAAGAGAAAGGAGAAACAGGAAAAACAGAACAATGTGCTATGGAAAAAAACCTAGGCTACCAAAAGGAGAAATAAAGGTTGGTTGATGGATATGCTAAAACAAAGAGATTAAATGAAAGGGATAGATGTAATGGGGAACCAAAAATAAGAACACATATGACAAAGAGAATAAAGCTAACAGAATAGTGTACAGAAAAAGCTAATATGATGCAGATAAATATAAAGGTAGTTCAGTGCTAGGAGGGAAGCAAGGAAGACTTAAGGTAGGTTAGACATTTCCTTCTTGAGATAAAGAGACTTATGTGAACATGGCACAGGAGCAAGTGTGCAAAAAATGCACACTTGAGGAAACAATGGGAAAAAAGTAATACAAAAAGCTGTTAGTTCATTATGGTAACGATGTTTCTTCTGTGCAGATGTGCTCATTTAGTCGTACCCTGAATGGCACAAACAGTCCCTGCATAAAGCTTAGCCCCAGTGTCATAAAAGACAGGATTTTTGGAAATGAGAAAGATAGTGGTCTGATGGGGGCCAAAAAAAAGGAGCACAGCTAATAGCATGTACTTGTGGATATCTCAAAGAATGTAATTCGTAGGGCTAATGGGTTTCTCTTTCTTCAGCCAGTGATTTTCTATAAGCCCATTGCATACTAGTGACTTAAGGTAACATGTACACAAAGGATTAGATGCAGGAGGCCACAGAGCATCTGGGACACTGACATGGGATTGGAAGACATGACAGAGTATCTACAAGAAAGTGGTGCTTTTTTAAAAGTAGTACCTAGAGTCCAGGCATATCCTAATCTTCCAGGTCATCTAAAATGGCACTAGATACCTAGGCAGCCAAGTCCAAACCATGACCTAGTTTTTAAGGAGATAGCGCTTGACTTCATTGGACATAATATCTGCTGTAAAGGTTTACAGCTATGTGAATAAATCTGTATAAGGTCATTTCACAGATGTGTTCTTAGCAAGCGCTAACAGGTAGAAAAAACACTACCTCACCACGTTATAACCTGTCTGTATGTGATGTGACAGGGAAGTTGCTGCTAGGAAATTGCTGTGATTGTCACCTTCCCCACAACTTCCCCAGAAAACTGAAAACCTAACTTAAACCCTAAAGTTCTTCGTAAACTGACAGCCAAGAAATCATTCATAACTAGGTCACCGTATAAAATTGCCACTCTTTCTTGAGAAAAGGAGAAATTTGCACACTCAACACATACTGGGGGAAGGTCTTTAATGACATCATCTCTACACATATATAACACACAGTTACATATATCTATGTCTATCTTTCACCGTCCTAGCTGTGCCATGTGACAGGAATTTCAGATGACATGAACTTGAGCTGGAAGGGCAAGGACTACTTCTTGGTTAGAGAAACTGATTCATACCGAAAATTAAACAGGTTCATATTTAGATCTGGTCCTGTCTTCAGTAAATAGGAAAGCAAACTGTTGGTGGAAGTAGTAGATACCATAATGCTATGAAAAAGTGAGCTGCAAATCTGGGACTGACATCCCACATGGGCCATAACACTTTGGTCACCCTAGAGGGTAAGAAAACACTATCCGCTCCTTAGGAGGGCATGAGGACAACTCCATTCAACTTGACCAAGCATAAAGACAATTTACTCACTTTCAGCCCTAGAGAGCGGGAGAATTTATGGATGGCTTATATGGTATTAGAGGCTTCACATTAAACCAAACCAACAAAAAGAAAAAAATCCTCTACTTTACTAGGTATTCCTGACATATAGGTAGTTTTCTCACATCTTTCAGGGTGTTGTGCACTGGGGGAAAATGAGAACAATCTGGGAATCACTAAGAACAAGCCATCATTCAGGCTTCAAAGAAAAGAGAGTTAAAGTCATTGCAAGACTTTTCTCTCTTCTTCCTAGCACACCAGATCTGGGGATCAAGGTGAGTCTTTAAAGGGATAAGAGAAGTAAAACTTCTAGGAACAAAGATTGTCCATAAGAAAATACATAGGAAAAAGTGGTTTTAAGTTGTTTCATGAGAAACAACCTTCCTCAGCAAATCCAGGGCAGACATACTGTGACCATCCCATTGAACACATGGCGCTTGAGACTTCTTTCTCCTGGCTGATGTCTCTCACATAAAAACAGCAAGAGGACATAGGAGAACAAGATGCACTTCATCTTCCTCATTTGGACTTGCCAGAAGAAGAAATTGACCCCACTTACATCTTCAGCGGAGAATACCGATTTTCAATATTCTTTTCAGCTCTGCTTTATTTGCCTTGTGGACATCTTTTTCATCTGATTAGCAGATATAGTGTCTATATAGCCTTTTCTTACCCTTTTGTTGCTTCTGTGAAAAGAGCTGAAGCAGTATTTGTCTAAATAGTACCAGATACAAATACAGGAGTAAAATATGAGGAAATACTGTCATATATAAAAGCTCTTTGAATACTGTATTTGTGTCAGAAATATATATTCTACATGAGATGATGACTCTGTTTTCAAATTTTAAAAATCTAATGGATTTTGATTTAATTCAAAAACATTTCTTACACATCCAACCTGGTGAAAATCCTAGATAAAACCCCTACTTACAAGCAAAAGTAAACTTGGATTCATGAGGTTTTAATCATGGGATAAGTACAATATAATATTGAAAGAAGAGGAAAAGTCTTTATAGGTTTTCAGTAATTTCACATCTCCTTTTGAATAAAATTGGCAAATAAGAAAGAGTTGTTAAATACTTCAAAATGAAGAATTCCCGTTATTGAGGTGTATCAATGATTATGATGTGCAGCTTTCATAATCAAGCAATAAGCATGCACATCTTCTAGCTAGCAATTAGTGTAGATTTGTAGAATTTGATTCTAAATGACTGTATTTGTCTTGAGTAGTACCTTCTCCCCCCAGTTGTGTCTCACTGAAATCATGGCATATTCAACAAGATAACTCTTCGAATAAACTGCAATTAGCATGAATGCCAAGCCTGGCTATTTTGTTGTATGGTTTTAGAGCATATTTCTATTTTCCTTGTCACTCAGCAGCTCCAAACTCAATTGCACTTCCTAATTATTCCCAAATCACTTAGAAGTGAAATCTTACTAGTTATATGTAAAATGTATTGCTGTGTTTGGGATCTCAGGGTGCAAGTGGAACCCTGCACCCTTGCTTATTTACTGCAACAGAAATTGAAGGTATGCATAAAAAGGTGAATGGTTCCTTCAATACATGTCCTTCAACGGTCAGCTGCAAGATTAGGACTTTCTTTGAAAATACTGCTTCCCTGAAGATGCTCTTGTACTCTGTATCAAATCAAAAGCCTGTACTTTAAAATCTGGAAAAAAAAAAAAAAAAGCATCAGATTGGAACTTCTGAACTGGTTCTATTTGTTCTCTGTAGAAATAAATATTTGAACATTGAGGAGGGAAAAGTTTAATTCCAATACATGGGAAGCATGGTTCCACAGGCAGCTGAGATTCATGTGATCAGACATAGAGAGTGAAAACATGAAGCCAGTAAAGGCATTCTCGTGTTCATGTGAATACTTCTCCAGAAATGTTAGAGGCCAGAAAAAGCATGAATTGTTGGCCTGATTTCCTCTGTGAAAAGCATTAAAACAGTAACCACAGCAAGGAAAAGACCACTATTGTAAGGTTCTTTACCTCTCTTGCCGCTGCTTTTGAAAACTCTTCTCAATATCAGGTTTAAAATGCATAATATTGCATTTTAAAGCAGTTCATTAGAAGATTACAAATGGTTCCACTGCAGAGACAGAGTAAGATACCTGTTGCCAGTAGGCAGTTCAGCCACTGGGGTCATGTGAATCTGCTCTTGTAAGAAGAGGCTTTTAGAATGTAAGAAAAATTTTGTCTGCATTTTGAAATACAATCTTTGTAGTGAGAAATTCCAATTTTGTTTCTAAATCCCTTCCCAATTTATGTTTTCTGCCAAGTATATTCTTAACTATGTTTGTCTCTGGATATTATAGCTGAAGAAATCTTGAAAACGATCAAACTATCCAGAAACTCAGTCATCGCACATGGTGACACAAGTGTATAACTGAGCTCCTGTTTGAAGAAAGTCCTAAATTATATGGAAAGTGTCCTTGAAAAGCAGCTGGAAAGAAAATCCCATGAGAAAAACCCACAAAAATTTCTTTCATTTATTTTTCTACATTTTCTTATTAAAACCCAGTTGTTTCTGCAGTAATACATTTATTACCAATATATTAAAAAATATAATGTTTTGCAGTGTAATAACACTACAATACTGTAAAATTTGCAGAGGAAAAATTAACAACATGATGAATGGTTGAAATCTGGAGTAATCAAACTGCAAAACAGTAATGCAGTAATCCTTATGGAACAATAATAATTCTAATCACAGGAAAAAAAGGGAAGGCAAGGAATATTAGTGCAGCCACAATAAAGAAATTTTTAATTTGCTTTACAAATGTTACAGCTTAGAATTTACTTGTTGCTAAATAACATGCTACTTTGCTAAAATACTTTGGTAAATGTTCTCTGGTATTCTCCAGGAGCTACAGTGCAGTCTTTCAAGTTGAAAAATGTCTTTGAGATTTATAATGCATTTGTCATTTGGCAGAGGGAATTCTACTCTCCAGTTTATTTGCTTTTTAGCAATCAATAAAGCTATTTGTACAAAAGTCCCTTTGAATTTGTCTAGTCTGGTATTTTCATTTCTGTGAAGTAAACAAACATGGGATAAATAGGAACTTTTATTTTAGCCATTCTATTTGTGACTTGGATCACTTGAGACTAATACTTTCACAATTTAGAGAAAGTTCAAAACATATGCATGGGGTCACTTTCATTTTTAAAAAAATCTTGGACAGCAAAAGACTAGTAACCTTTACTGAACAAACTAAAAGATTTGTAACCTGTAAAAAAGTACTAATATAACTACTGACATTTAACAGAATTTAATACTTTAAATCTGATTTGCAATTTCATTTGGCTCTGAGCAAGCTTCTGCAGACTTCATTGTTTCCTGTACTTCATGTTTTATGATGAATTTGTAAGACCAGAGTGAACTTGAGTTTGAAAAATTGTCATCTACCTTTGCACCAGTACTCTTTAGCTCACAATATGTCTGAGAAACACTTCTGCTGAAAAATGGATCTTCTGACCATTCAAGGATATGTCCACTTTATACAACACTGAGGCAGGCTCCACCATCATATTTCTTCTTCCTATCTCTTCTGAAGTGTTTTGTATGCCAGTGACATAAGTCAGCATTTATACACCATCCACATGATAATTCCTTCTCTTTCTAGTCGTTACTTTCCACTCAATTATCTCCATCTCTTATGTTACTACTTTGTCATTTCAGGTTTTTCAAGTGTACTTCATGCACAGATGCTGGAAGCATGTAAAGTCAGAGCACCTTGTTGGCTTTTCACATCTGAGACTTGGTACATATTGTTTCCGTTATGGAACAATATAGCCCTCCTAGGTTATGTTTGCCCTTTGGCAAATCCAAAGACTTCACCAGTGGCTTTCCTTCTACTCTGAGGCTTATGCAATCACATTTGTGTATGGCTTGGTACGTGTGAACGTAGGTGCATGTTTACAGACAGATCTTGATGGTTTCTGTATCTGTCAGTAACTGCTAAACGTGCAGCCAATTTTAAAAGAACCTGCAGTGACAGGGCAAGGAGTTAGGATTTAAATTGAAAGCGGGGAGATTTAGATTGGACATCAGGAAGAAATTTTTCATGGAGAGGGTGGTGAGGCACTGGCACAGGTTGCCCAGAGAAGCTGTGGGTGCCCCATCCCTGGGAGTGTTCAAGGCCAGGCTGGATGAGGCTTGGAGCAACCTGGTCTAGTGGAAGGTGTCCCTGCCTATGGCAGGGAGGGGGTGGAACTGGATGACATTTAAGGTCCCTTTTAACCTAAACCATTCTGTGATTCTATGAATTTCAAGTTAACAGGACAGAGTAATAGTAATTTCAAAGTATATGAAGTTCATAAAAGTCCCATGAAAATAAGGGGCTGGGTGAAAAACAGAGAATGGAGAAGGCAGGAATACCTCTGTTCTTACCTTTTTTCCTTTGACCCACATCATAGCCCATAAAGAAGGGCTGTCTGGCCATTTCACACTTTCTGTCCAGTCAGCCTGCACTTACTTACCCTGCAAAGCAGCCATGATGTATGCTGCCTCTTAGACCTAGAAGGGATCTGCATGTAGGTGTAAGAGGTAGGAGAAGTAAAGAGGCAGAAGGAGGGGAGAGCTATGAGATGGCAATAGCAGCTAGTGGGATGTGAGACGAAAAACTGCTCCCAGGAGCAGTTTCATGGAGAAACAGTGTCTTCATATTATAGTGTCTTTGTTTCTTCTTTGCTAAAGGAACTATCTGCTTGAAGAGATCCTGATTAGTAAGCTGACACCAAGTAATTGGATGGAAAAAGAGCATGTATTCTGAACTACTTTATAACCAAGGTATTTTGATTCTTGAACAATTAGGCCTCTTATTGATAATGTCTTATTGATAAGAAGAGCAATAGAAGAAAAAGATGGGATGACTTTAATGAATGTAGGTAGTTAACTAGAATAAAGTGTTTTGATGGCTGGTATTCTCAAATAATTAGCTCATTAACTGTACCAGTTTAACTATACCCACCATTTCTCATTATCCAGGTTAAATAGTTGGATAAACTTCCATCTTACACAAAGGACAGCCATTTACTCATATGGTAGAAACCGGCTGTTTAAAGAAGTTGTTTGTGAAAGAGGGAATATTCGCACACATACACAAAAATTACTAAATACTTGCATTTTAATTTTGAGAAAACAGAAAGAAAAAAAAATTGGGCAGCTCTGAACAATTTTCAAGCAACAACCATGTATTTTCTGAAGTATTTCTTTACCAGTGATGGTACCTGTCAAATTGTGATTTCTTGTATGTAACCAGCAACGATTATTTCATGTGCACTTTTCCTCATTCTCTAGCTATGGTTCTTGAAATTGCTTCAATGACTAAAGCACCTGAAGCCCCCAGTCAGCAAACAGGTTCCCAGGAAGCGTGACACCACTGAGGCTTTTATGGAAAAGAAAAATTCTCACTCCAAATGAAGGAGGATGCTATCCAGTAGTCTTTATAGATGAGGGATATAGAAGCACCAGTCTTGTAGTCTATATGTATCATCTGTGTGTCACAAAAAAAGATTAAAATAGTCTGGTATAAGACCAGTACACACCAACATGGTGGCATTAGAAGGAATCAGATTCCTATTATTTGAATAACTGAACGACATGATTGAAAATGTTGACCTTGCAGGAACAGTGCATGATGGTAATCACCACGCACTGCTCTTCTCAGGGCAAGGAGCTAAGTGCTACCTGCTGCCATCACCGCTGCTACCCCATTCACCTCATCAATGGGCTAAACCATGTCTTCCTCACTTTTGAAGTCATCCTCAGCTACTTAGAGCCACTACATAGAGCAGAGTATGAGTGATGGAGTAGTTTGCAAACACCCTTGGGCTGACAGCAGAAAATTGTGGTCTGAGAAGCTGGAAGGGGCTTGAAAAGCTGCTACTTTCAGACAGATTATGAATTTATATTTTCCCTAATGTTGCAGCTTAGGCCCAGCCAGCAACAAAAGACCACACAGCTGCTCATTCACTCCTCCACCTGGTAGGATGGGGAGGAGAAAACATAAGGAAAGGTTTGTGGATTGAGACAAGGATAGGGAGGGATCACTCACCCATTATGGTCATGGGCAAACAGACTCGACTTAGGTAAACAATCAATTCAGTTTGTTACCAATTAAATAGTAGGACAATGAGAGACAAAACAAAACAGATCTTAAAACACCTTCCCCCCACTCTTCCTTTTTTCTCGGGCTCAGCTTTGGTCCCAATTTCTCTACCTCCTCCCCCCGCAACAGCACAGGGGGGCAGGGAATGGGTGTTTCCCAGTCAGTTCATCACACATTGTCTCGGCTTCTCCTCGGTAATGGTCAGAGGTGGGTCTAACTTGAAGCCAAGGGAAGGTTCTAGCAGCTTCTCACAGCCCCGTGGCCCTTCTCTGCTACCAAACTCCTCCACCAGACAAACCAAATACACCTAAGTCTAAAGTGAGAAGGAGGGTTGAGTTATTCATTATACACCAGGCTCAGCAGGAATACAACAACAAATGATGTAGACAGGGGCAGATTAGAGATGTCCCCTAGGAATGGAGGGAACCTCCTAGCTAAACCAGTGTATTCAAATGCACAAAAAGACCTGAGCTATTACTAAGAGATCAGTCCAAACAGACACATATAAACTAATTACACAGGATAAATATGGAAATTTAACTAAGAAGTGATACATCCATCATCTGGAGACCCTACTTGATACTCCAAATAAAGCTATTAAATAGGAAAAGCTTCACTATTAAAAAAAAAAAAAAAATAATCCTCAGCTCATTTCTCTCATGCCCAAGATGCTTCCAAGAGGTTCTTTTTTTAAAAAAAATTGGTTTTGTCTCTCAGTGTATTTACAATGTAAACAATATGAAATCAACACCACCACTTAAGATGCTGTGGTTTTGGAAATCTATACTGTATGAATGATCAAATAAAAAGGTTAAGGTCAGAATAGTGTCTTGCTAAAAGACTGGCAGCTAATTGGAAAAAATCTGTTGACTCTGAGCTCACCTAAACTCCCTGTTGTATTTCTTCAGAATATGTCTGGTGTTTTATTTATGTGTGTAGTGTGTTGTGATTTTGCCTACTATGATTTGTGTTTGTTTTTCAGCCTGTTCTTGCGGATATTGAGCATAGAACTAATCCTCTCTCCAGCTCTTCCTCCTCCATTTCTAACCTAACTTGAGTTATAGCTTGATATTTGAAAGATTTCCTGCAAATAATTTTATCTTGAGTGGGAGGATTATAATGATGTTCAGAACATTGATCTCAGTGAAACTTATAGGGCAAAAAATTGCACAAAGAATCATGAGTTTACCCACAGGCATAAAACAGTAAATTAGTCAGACAGTGATAAATATGTAGTGAGGGATGTATAATATTGAATTGGCTGATGCAGTTAAATGGTTAACAGACAAGGTTTAAGGAATAGCCATGCAATGCACTGCATTTCCAAGTGTTTTGTTATAAATCTCATACTTTCAAAATAGCCTGTAAGTACTCTTGTTTTATAGATGAATGGAACTGAGTGTTCCCTAACCACTTGGTTTTAGACATAACTAGGCTCCGTACTGAAGCCCTTTAAATTATCTCCAGATAAGCAGTTAATATACCACTGTGCCCAAAATATTTTGCCATTTCATTTATTTAGTCTTGACTTGAAAATACCCTAAAGAAAGGATTTCTTTTAGTAGAAAGCGATGAAGAAACAGATACTGTCTCTATCACACAGTTACTACCACACATTAGGTCTGCAACCATCAAGGAAACCTTGCATGATTTTCTTTTAAAAACACACTGTGTCTGAAATGATAAGGAAAGAGCCTTCCTGTCCTAGGCAATCAATACAATTTTCTGTGAAATCAGGGAAAATCTTTAATCACTATTAAACTTCTCTGAGCAGAGACTGAATACGAGCTTATGATTTGCTCACAATTACAATTTTCTACATAAAACTTACCTTATCATTGTATGTAACAGCCAAGGTCATGTGAAAACAAGACTTTCTCCTGTAATCTATTAATTTTAGCAGAAAGAATTATTATAACGCTATCAGACACCCAAACCTCCAAGTTAACTCTTCAAGGACACAACTGGAGATGTAAAATAGTCACTCTGAGGCGCCACTATGGAGTTTGTCCACTCTAAAGGAAATGTTGACTTACAAGGGTCTATTGTATGTACCACTCCTTTGTATGTAGCATAGAATGTACACATACATATTGCATACAATATATACACATGCAAAATATTTTTAAAGGAGATTTCTGGAAGATGAAATGTGAGAAGAGGTGATCTATTATTTAGATGTTCTTAAAACAGTAAAAATCTTTTTCTAATATGAATATCAGTGTCAGAGGTCTGACTAGTAGATTCTTGTGGTATTTATTCTCTCTGTCTTAGGGTCTCTGTTCCAGGAACCACCACAGCTGCTGGATCTTTCACATGACACCTGCACCTCAGCACTCCATATCCAGTATGAAACCAGGTTTTCTGAATTTGGTACACATAGAAGCAGATAAAACATGACAAAGACATAGAATGAGCTGATAGGACAGTGGAAGTCTTGACTGTATATATCTATCTTGACTTCGGCTCACAATAAAAGCATTGTTGTACAAAGTTCACCCTCCAGAAATGGACTGCCATAGCAGGTGTAAGGAAACCTCTGTCACCACTGCAGAACCCCAAAGTGCTGTTAACAGAGAACAGGTAACTTCAGAAAACATCTGCAAAAACATCTTTCCACCAAAAATGTGTGTCCCAATTTAACTGTTAGGACAAATAGGCAGGCAGGCAGGCACAGAGATGGGCAGATGTGAACTACAGGTTAGTGATCATGAAAATGAGTCTCTTAAAACTAGAAGTTTTCAAAATAAAGGGAAAAGTGTGAGGTCAAAAGAAGTCATTATAATCTAGACTAGTCTCCTGCCTAAAACAGGTCAAAAATGTTCCCTGACATTGTTAATTTCTGCCAACACTGCAGAAATACCTTTCAAAATTTGAGGTAGGGTAATTTTCTTAACTATCACATGTTGTGACAACCTGTGACACTATTCAGCAAGTTGTTCCACTAGCTACGTATTTTAACATCTACAAATGTTCATCTGAACCAACTTAGCATCAAACTTCCATTTTCCTGTCTACATAGTTTTGAGGTGGAGCCGCAGAGTAACCCTACTCATTTACCCCTGTCATGATCATCCCGCTGCAGAAGGGATGAGAAGGTTGGGCTGGATTGGATGCTACTGCCTGGCTTGTGTGCGCTGAATACTCACACTTGTGCACCATAGCTGCGTGACGCTGGGTTTTCTCCCATCTGAAAAACCACTGCTGGCACCTGCCAGCTTAACACACTCGCTGTGAGGTGGCAGTGAACGCTGATGTGTGCGAGTCCTGTAGCTGCCTGCTTTGGCATCAGCAGAGGTCGTAAGAGCCCAAAGGCTCTCATATATGATACCATATGCAGTGAACTGACCTTTTCTTCTACTGCCCTTAAGACATTTGACTAATTTTGTAGACAGACAAATTTACTAGCTATTCTCTTTCTAATTTTGTTTTACTTACATGGATATTTTCACTTTATGGACATTGTTAGTTATCTCTTGTTCTCCTTGGACATTTATCGCCGGTTCAAGCCATTGCTTTGCATTACACTGGTCAGCTATTGATCTTGATCAGATTGTTACCATGCTCATTACTCTACACATTTCTTTGGCAAAGTGTTATGCCCTTTTCCCCTCTCATTGTTACAGACTGCAGTAATTTTTATTCTCAATTAAGTTGTTTCAACTTATCTCTGTGTTTATGACTCTTTTTCTTCAGATGAAGTGTACCTACTCTGACTCTCAGGACATTTGCCAAGCAGCAGTGCATAAGGGATTAACTATTTCTGTAATTCGTTCAGTTATACAGCTCAAGGTCTTTGTACTTTGGACAAAGAGAGTGTATCTCATAAGTTATTTATATTCTGACATGAGACTTATCAATGACAGGAGGCAATAATTACAGGTGTCACCAGGGTCTAGAGACAGTGCAGGTCATGGAGTCTCAGATGTCTTTTCTTGTTCTATTAGAAAAAGGTTTTATGAGAGAATTCAGAGTCTTTCATAGTAGTAATTAGATAGAGAGTTAAAAATAAATTCATACAGTTCATACAAATTACTTACCATAGACACCTCCTAAAAAGATTGCTGTTCCACAAAGCAATGGTAGCATTATTATACTGTATGCCTTTGAGGAATGATATCAACACACAAAAATTGCATGCATCATTACTGTCCACTGTGCACCTATCTGTGAACTAAAGCATGCATGCAACAATTTCAAACCCATTTCCTTCAGTCAGGTAGAAAATGTAACGGCCGAACACTAAAGCAAAATGAGAATTTCACCTGGAAAATGTTCAAGATTTGATCATCAATTCTTCCTTTGTCAGATGGATTCAACAATTATGAGAAATCATTTAAGAAATGTTTCTTTAAAAGCATTTGTCCAGTTGAAAATGTGTTTATCAAATTTTGTTCATAATCACTGAAGAAGATCATGAATACTTAATAAACACATAATCGAACTTTTAGATAGAGTTTTGACAGATCATATTCAGCAGTGGCTGCATACTTCTGCACTAAAACCCCCAACCTGGAGATCTTTAGAGATCTCTAAGGAAAGAATTAGAGTAATAAGAAGGATGATTGTTGCACATTGTTGTTCATATCATTTTTCTTCAGACTCTGAGGTCATGAATTCTCTGCAGATCACAGTAGGGTATTAAACAAATTACTCTGGATTTTAGTTTTGGAAGGGTGTTCAAAGAATAAGCACTCCTACTATACTGAGTTTCGTTCTTAGTTTTAAAAATGAGTAATGAAGGCTCCAGATATGCCTGTTAACTCCAACAGCTAAAAACTCCAGGTAAGACCATGAAGTGGATATTCTTCTCTGTTCTAGAAGAACAATCCAATTAACAAAGACCACTGAAAGCAAGTAATAAAATAGACAAGAAATAAAATATGTGCAAAACAAAGTTTGCGAGAGAATTGAGGCAGTATCTTGGACTTTGTGGCTCAAGAACAAGTGACCTCAGTCTGCTCCTTAGATAACATCATGACATACGTGGTCTTTGATATTCATACACCAATACTTCTACAACAAGGTTTTCTGGGCGCAAAAAGTAGTGTAAATAAGTGGCCTTTGCACAGATAAAATGAAAGAGAGCAGAGAGAAGTTTTGACTTCGGGTGATCTTTCTGAGGAATAGTAGTATTTCAAAAAGGCTGCCATGAAATACATTTTTCTTCCTTTTTTAAGGCTCCATGTTCCTAAGGACAGTTTTGTTCAGTAGTTTTCCAAAATCATTGCTGTTAATTTGCTTTGTTTCACAAATTATTTGAGACCATGTTGTCAAACATCCCTGGCTGTCTTCAAGGCCAGGCTGGATGAGGCTTTGAACAACCTGGTCTAGTGGAGGGTGTCCCTGCCCATGGCAGGGGGGTTGGAACTAGATGATCTTTAAGGTCCCTTCCAACTCAAACCATCCTATGATTCTATAAACTGCTACACATATGCATCAGGTCCATGTGAATTTCCTGCACAACTTGCTGTGCAAGCCATTGCATGTCGAGCAGTCAGAGGTAACTGTTCCCGGGCATATGTCAACTGTGAACAGCTAAAGCAAGCTACCGTGGCTTGGGTTGCCTCCCACTAGCTGAAGGCTGAGCACATGCGCATGAAGAGTTGCCACAGAGCAGCTGACACGTAGTAGTGTGCACTTAATCTAAGCCTTTATACTAATTTGGATCTTTAAAAGCCCGGTTCATTTAATGCTCTCAAAGTGCTTATAATCTCTCTCTCACTCTCTTTTCCTCTCTCTTATTGCTTTAATAGCTTAATACAGACTTTTGCATGTGCATTAAAAGGCTGAAGAGGTAATAAAAGCAGTACAAATACCTTGTCTACTTTAGAAAATTATACTACTTTGATTTTTCCTTCCTTATTCAAGAAGCATGGGACCTAGTGAAAAAAAGGACAACAACATTAAAATGTATTCAGAAGTATTGGTCAAACCAGAAAAACTCAAGGTTTAACTCTCTTCATGCAAGCTACACACTAAATGATATCACCAAGTTAACCCCTTTCATAAGAAGCTTGGTTTTTCAAATGTTGTCAAGACCACAAACTGCCTAGGCAAAATATGGGTGGAAGCCAGGATGGCCTCACCTGCAAGACAGAGGTCACTGAAAGGCTTTCTAATTTTTTTAATGGGGAGATGAGACAAAATACATCAGAAAAGGTTGAATATTGGTTAAAAGTACCTGTTGACATCAATGAAGAGTGAATGAGAGACAGCCTCAGAGATTGCATACAAAGCCGATGTAGAGATTGCAGGCTGTGGTCACACAGCACACTGCTGTGGCAGGTTAGAGGGAACAAGTAAACTAACACATCAGATCAATACGCACAGCCCTGAACATTAAGCTGAGTCCACTTTGCAGTCTAAGAGTTCTGGTAATGTGGCACATTGCCCGTTAACCCAAAAGGAGAATAGCAGCTGCACACAAACCTGTTCTGCTTTCAGATCCACAGCTGCAGCGTGCTAATCTGTTTCAGACAGGACCACTCAGAAATGGAGCTCTGGAGGAGACCACTGACTTCACAACCTAATTTCTGGAAGGATCAACTGTATCTAAAACCTTTCTGACAGCTACTGGTCTATTCAGTTGTTATCGTTTAGTGACAATTTCTTTCTTCACAGTTCACTCTATTTTACATTATATTAAAACAATGTTGTTGTGGTTGAGAGCCCCTGGAGGGCATAGTTCCCTCCCTGGAAAGACTGGGTACGATCAGATAGGAGAACAGTCTGGTATGTGGCACATGGGGATTGAAAGCCATAGTCTAGCATGAGCTCAGCACATGGGACTCTAGAAAAAGCTGGGTAATAAGCCTGCAGCTAGGCCTTAGAAAGAGAAGCAAATGGGGCACTTTCCAGGAGAGGGAGAAGGGACTATGCAAAACATGTGGCAAAGCAGGTATCTACTGAAAGTTACTAGCCTGAGAACATGACCAAAAAACCCCTCCTACCCAGCGAGAAATCTGCAAATTCTTTCATTTCAGTCTCCCTCACCCGGCAGAACCCAGCATTCCTCACTCAGAGTTCCTAGTTCTAGCTGGTGTTTGGTAAAGACTACCTTGGGATGCTGTAACCCAAATATTTTTTTATTCACTCACTGAAGAGAAAGCTGAGGCAGTCCATCCTGATCACTCTGGCTGGTGCAGGTTCCCACTGTTCACATTCAAAGTTATATAGCTTTGCGGATTTCCCAAATTTCTTATGCATGTTTTTTAAAATATTAATTATTTTTATTTGAAAAAAGTTGCTAATATAAATTCTCATTACTATAAATTAAACCCAACTACCTCTTGTTCACCTTCTCAACAGATATGGAGACCAATAGATACTGTCTTTTTATAAGAAATATTTTACACCTGATCCCATCTATCTTCTCCATAAAGTCTTTTGTATAGGACACATCAAACCCAGAATTTCCCATCTTTCCTTGGTAGTCATATTTTTTAAATTTACCTGTTCTCTCAACTCTTTCCAGCTTACATATATCTTTCTCAAAATATGATACATAAAACCATCACAGAACTTTAGCTGAGACTACAATGAGACTGTGTCAATATATATGAAATAGCAATTATAAATTTGTTTCTGACATGATTTATATAGACTTTCTGATTTACAGATTGAATACTTTATATGAGAAATTACTTTTTCAGCATGCAAGTGGTCTTTCACTGCTAAAGCAGAATAATTATCTCCCTGTGCACAATACTTCTATTAACAATTTAGAGTATCATCTACCTCATACTTGGGAAAGTACCCACCATGTTTGTTGACTAGTTTTCACCTTCTGATCCATCAGAACATACAGACCGAGCCCTGCTGCTAAGCAGGACCTTCCCCACTTATTAATTTGATTTTTACCTTCACTTTGCATTTTGGAGTTGGATTTCATCTTCCTGGTTTCAATCCACCTTTCAAATAAATCCAAAGCTAAAGCAAAACCACGGCAATGGGGAAAAAGAACTTGCTGAATAGCAAGGGATGTGGAGGAGAGTTATAGGTGTAGGTGGCATCATTCATACTACACAGCTCAGATAACTTCTACTCATGCCTGTGAATGTGTTTGTAAGGCCTGAAAATAAATGGTTTCTTTTTATTTCAGCACCCCAAAGTATTAGTGAAAATATTGACTCACACCAAACTCCGATTAGGATTTTGTCATATTGCGTGTGATAAACCTTTGGTTTGACAGGCAGTAACTGATAACTGCTATCCCATTACAGTTTTTCAATCACTTGTGCATCAACATTACTGTAATTTCATCACCCACAATTTCATCGTATTTCCCTGAGAGTGTCACAGGGGATATCATCAAAAGCCTTACTCAAGTCAAGAACTATCACATCTTCTGCTTCTCCTTTTGTCCTCTAAACCAGTTATCCTGTCAAAGAAGGAAATTAGGCTGCTTTGTCGTTATTTGCTCTTAGCAAATCCATATTAGCTGTCTCCTATCACCTTATTATTCTCCAGGTACTTTCAAATTGACTGCTTAATAAATTGTTCCAATAACTTTCTAGTATAGAATTTAAGCTGCCTGCTCTATAATTTTCTGGATTCTCCTTCTCTACGGAGTGGTACTACTATATCTGCCCTTCCCCAATCCCCTGGTGACCTTAAATGTCTCTTGATACATCTTGCAGATAAATGCTGATTGTGTATTCACTCTGATGGTTGACTACTTGAAGCTGATGTTTGTTTACAACAAGAATCTAAGTTCATATCAGTATTTCAAAGCAGAATATTTACAATATTGTATAATTTTAGCTGCAAGTTAAGACCTTGCATAAATCCACTATATGGGAACATCATTGACCTCAGGAGATGTTTGTGTCCATTCCTTACAAAAGTATTACTCCACTTAAAAATAATCACCTACATTATTATAGGTGGGTTTATAGGAAAATATGGAAGGCAGGAAGAAAAGAATGGAGGAAGAGAAATATATTTCCAAAAAGATAAGTATAAGCAGGTAAGAAGCATCACAGAATGACCCCAAGAATGGTTTCTAGCTAAATCTCCATCAACACAGTACCCTAAAATAACAACAAATAAAATAAACAAATAAACAAAACTCATGAAAATACTAAAACTACTGTGAGGCTGTCTGTCCTCGTTTCTACTTACATATGTGAATGACTTTCTGGACTGCCACAGGGAGACTGATATGGAAAAACTGAACTATAGCTTCCTCCAAAATGTAGCTGTGCCTACAGAGGTGTTTCTTATCAGTTTAACTTAAGGTATTTCAGGCTTTACGTATATTCCTGGAAAAACCTGTGAAGTAAATAGTTGCCCAGATTAAAAGAAAAAAAATTCAACTTTAAGCTAAAAGACTGCATGGTCATTTTTTTTTTTATGCTTTGTTATTATTTAAAGCTGCCATTCTGTTCTTGGGTGAGAATGAAGTACTCTGCATGGAAATGTTTCCTAAATTAAAGAACCTTGTGTACACTCTTATTTTTGAACATAATCACTGATGAACGTTACTTACTTTGTGCATATTCCTAACTGTTCTTATACATAATGTTATGCACAAAGTATTAACTGTAGTTTCCAATAACATCAGTGATGTTATTTGCATTCATGATTGCAAGACTACGGTCTGCTATTATCTTCATTGGTCTGTTAAAGTAGGATTCTTCCAGGGAAAGCCTTCAGTTATCAAATCCTGCTTTCACTCTGGTAGCAAATGGCCATAGAAATATCTGAAGTACAATAGAGGCAATATTTCAGCAACATAATAGAGTCAATGTTGAAATCCTCTATTGGTATTTAATTGAATATACTCAATAATACTAGCAAGTAAATACTGACTGTACTTCAAAAACTGTTTTAGGTAGGTGGAAGCACATAGGGAAGCGCTACTCTGTAAACAGAAGGTAAACATTAAGGTCATTTATCCAGTTTAAGGAAAAGGGAACATTGCAGACACAGCTAGCTTTCAATATTTCCTTCTCTTTAGAACAAATTTGTCTCTTTACAGATTACAGTAAGCTGTAAGGAGAGTGAGATGTCAGGGAACTGCAAGAAATCCTTTATGAAACAGGACAGGGAGACAGTGACGACTGGCAAGAAGTGAAGACAACTAAAGCGAGGGGGATATTTCTAAGAGGCATCTCCGCTCACTGGGTGTCTCTTGTGGATATAAAGAATGACTTGATAATGAGTAAGGCTCTGGTTTCAAACGTCCAAACCTGATGAAAGGAGGCAAATTCTGTTTCAGAACGTTCTCCCATGTCTGATCACACACGGCCTGCACATCTGAACACCTCCAAAGCCCTGGCTCCGTCAGCAGCAGCATTCTCCTCTTGCTTTAAAATATTCTATGAGAAGCATGTTAAACATGTCCCTCTCAGTTTCTCTCATGAGAAGAAACAATAGACTATGTGCAAGGAGACATTTTTATTCCATTTACTGCTCATGATGATTATAGCTTGTGCAGCATTCCTTCGCAAAAATAACTTTTCATCCTGTGTTATAGCACATCACTTCTTGTTTTCCAAATGACTGCTACATTCAGAAATATTCTTTGTTTTTTGAGCTGCCTTCATTTTAGCTCTCTCTAATGTCTTCCTCTCCCCCACAAGACGTTACTCGTTGGAATTTCAATCAGATCACTCTATTACCTATTTAGATGCTCAAATCGTCATCAAGGTACCTTGTCATTCAGATTGCCTCCAAAACCTGGAAATTGTCTGATTGCCTGACTGGTTGAGTGTGAAAATTAGTGAAAATGTGAACGTTCCATGTGGCATTGCAGCCCATCATGGAAAAAATAACTGGAAAAGTTAAGAGACTGTGGTGAGATTACTGGTCATTATGCAAATCTCACCAGATGATCTAGCTAAAACCCAGGCAAGGCAGTGCCACAGATGTTAACCATTAGATGTCAGTGTCTATAGAATTGCTTAATTAGGCAAAGATTGTGTGCTACATATGGAAAAATACTGAGTTCATATTAAATTTCAACAAAAAAATGGATGTAACAAGAGGTTAATTTGATTCTGACAAGTAGTTTGAGAACTCTCCCAACAGTCCCAGGCAGTGTGAGAGGCAAGCAAGATTATGCCTTGCAGCATGCTTCAGACCTCTTTACAGAAATCTCTCTGGAGATGAGGAGAAATATTTGAGGAAGAAATACAGCCGAGTTGCAGACAGGTCTTAGAAGACACAGACAGGGCAAATAATGAAAGAAGCATTTGACTGAGGAAAAATGGGACAACACAATGTACTAAAGAAATCATTAAAAACAATAGGCAGCATGTTATGGGGAAATAAAAGGCTCAGTTTAAAACAAGAGAAGGAAACAAGCTATGAAAATGATACGCATAAGATTATTTGGAAACACAGTCGAACCAAGGACACAGTCAGTAAGAAAAGACTAACTGTAAAGTGACAATAAATGCCAAAGAAAAGCCAGCAGGATGGAAGGAACGTTTTGACAAAGTGCTAATCCCTGCTGACCATGCAGATCCAAGTGGTCCAGGCATGCTGGAAGGACAGGGCAGCTTTCAAGGTAGAAGGGATATGAGCACTATGCTGCCAGAAGTAAAAGGAGGCAGGAGCACGGATGTAGATCAGAAGAGGAGAGCTGATGGTGCAGACAGAATAACTGCTGAGCTGTAAATAGCTAGAAGGACAAATGTGAACAAAGCATCAGAAGTACCATCCTTTAAGCATGTGAGCAGAGGTGATACCCAGTAACTGGCAAAACACAGCGGCTGTGTCAATCTATATGGCCACCTACCTAATTCAGGCAATGACAGATAAGAATTTCTGTCACTTTCTGAAAAAAAACAAACACCAAACATGAAGAATGAGGCTTTTAACAGGTTTGGACAAGTTAGAAAGAAAGTTGCAGAGGAAACGTATTGTTTCAGATCAGATACTATTTGGATGTACTCAACCTGAGCTGACCAAGGACAAAAATGGGAATATGGATGGTGGTGTTTGCTCTTTTCACTAACTTTCTTAAGGCATTCAATTTAGAATTTAGAAAAGCACTATGGAAAGCAGCAAAATCATATGATGTTCTAGGTAAAACAGATTCTATTTAAAATATATATATGAATCCTTCCTGAGTAAAATTGGAAGCTGGTTCACACTGGAGGTTAGAGTAAAAGCACACATAGTCTTCCTGCTATTTGATACCACTCTATGCTGAATTAGGAAGGGTGTTGTAAGAGATGTCAGATGGAAAATTAGATGATCTAGAACTAGTAATTTACTATGCAAACAGCACTACACAGACTCAATAGATGATATGCAGTGAAATGAGTTGTGGTGAAATTTCAAGTGTACAACAGAAGTTTGGTTAGCACTGATGATTCAAGAAAGAGGTACAATGAACGATGGGAAAGCTGATTGAGGTGTGTCCCAGCTATAATTGCTGCATGGAAATGTATGTAATTGGGAATAAATGCTTATTAACAGCATTGTTAATAAGAACAATGAAAGCAACTTTCCAAGAGGATTCCTCAACATAAAATTTACTATAAAACCTGAAACAGGCTTCAAAACAGTGAAGAATGAATATGGGGCAATAGAGAATTGTTTTGATGAGACATTATGAAGAGGGATGGAGAAGAATATCTGATATGGAGGTACAGGAATGTCAGCAGTCAGGAAAGTTAGAATGGAAAGAATAAGACTAAGACGAGAGAGGGTGGCCAATAACTAGATTGCTGTACATGGGGACAGGAATTAGGTTTAACTGACGTAAAAACACTGAAGAGGTGTCACTGGTGAATCCAATGTGGAATAGCTGCAAGAAACCACACCAATCATTGATAGAAAATTTAAAATTTATTTATCAAGGTAGGTATAGCAGGTAGGTAGTGACCACTTATAATGCACACCTCTATCCCTGCCCCTGGACCCAAGGAACAGGACATGCACCTCTGACTACTTGATGTGTCTCAGTCCTGGCTGGCAGCTCAGCCTCTCTGGATAGCGGTTCCACCATGGGCTCCAGCTTCTGTATGGTGTAATCTAACTTCTGTGTAAGGATGCTCCCCATGGGGGACTAGAAACATATGAGGAAAGAGACATGTCTAATAATACATAATATATATATCATGTATTTTCAGATTCTTAGAAATGATCCATATATACTGGAAGACAATGCAATTTTAGAAGGAAAATAACAAACCATTGCAAAAAAAAGGCTTCTGCAATGACAGTATCTAGTCTATCCTACTTTTAAGAAAAAGAGACTTCAGTATAAAGACCCAAAGGTTTGAATTTGATCAGGTCACCAGTATTTGGTTCAGCTTCTGTTTACTTTGGTATCCTGTAGCACACTAAGTACTACAAGCCCCCTCGTCTCCTGTAAAGATGTTAGGAGTTTCACCAGAGCAGATGCTGGAGGAAGGAGCCCAAGCTGAGGGTAATGCCGATGCCTCGTGCTGTGCCAGCTGCTAGTGGGCTGTACCCACTGCCAAATGGTCTCCTGCATTTAGGATAGTACCTTGGAGACCTGTTCCAAGTAGGAGCAGAAGTACTATGTTTCTTCTTGATTTAGTTCTCCAGTTATCGCTGTAACTCTACTTGTAGCTCACCCCCTCACTTTCTTCATCTGAAAATATACATAACAGACAACTGAATGGCCCCTTTGAGAGTGCTTGTTCAATTTTGCCACACGTAAGCCAGGCAAAGACATTTCTATAGGTAATAACATATATAGATGCATCTGGTGGATAAAATTATCAAAGCCATCACAGTACTTTGGGAGCCAAATTAAAAACTGAAGCTGGTAGTGAAAATAAAGATACACTACCTCCAGATTTTCAGAACTAGTTTATTAAAAATCAGTGGGTATATGTTAACTATTTTTTTAATGAATCTTGACCTCTGTGCCTGAACTGCAAAAACACTTTAAAAAATATGACCCGACAGAAAGAAGAAAGAACTGAATTGTAGTGCATACCTAGGATGAACATACAGATTTAAAAAAATTAAAAATCTCATTTTACAGAATTTCAACAAAGTCAGTATATTCATGCATAGCTATGAAATTCCATGGACCTTGGAGCAGGACCCTGGTCACCAGAGAAATGCAGATGTTGCACCTAAGCCAAAAGGATGGTGTGGGGAACTACAAAACAGTCAACCTCATTTCACACCCTGGGAAAATCCTGGAGTGAATCCTCTTGACGCACATTTATAGGCACAAGAAGGAGAAGAAGGGGGATTGACTAAGGATTAAACATGCCTCACCATCATTATTGTCTTTTGTGATAAAATGTCTGGACTTCTGGATGAGGGGAGAGCAACATCATTGTTTAGTGTTTTTGCTCAGGGTGGTGATTACTGGGTCAGTAAATGGCCTGGAGGAGCAGAAAGAGGGAACTCTCATCACGTTTGCAGATGGCACCAAATGGGGGGGAACTACTGATATTCTTATGGACAGGGTTGCCATTCAGGAGACCTACACAGACTAGGGCAAGCTCATGTAATAAAAAAATCATTAAAACAAACCAAAACACACACACATTAAAAGTCCTGCACCTGGAAAGGAAGAAGCCACTGCAACAATATGGTCCGGAGGTCATTGTGGAGCAGCTCTGCTTAGATGAAGCTAGTATGCCTTGGCAGCAAAGATTGCCAACAGTGTCCTGTGGTTTTCAGTGTCATGAGAATCATGGCCAGAAGGCAGAGGGAAGGTATTATCCACCATTATATAGTGTTTATTAGACCTTATCCAAAATACAACTGTTTTGGGATGCCCAATATAGGAAAGCAGGGACTTTCTGGAGAAAAGTTCAATGGAGGACACCAAGATGGTGTAGGCTGGAGCACTTGACCTGTGAGAAGAGACTAAGGGAGCTGGGTTTGTTCAGCCTGGGAAAGAGACAGCTTCACGGGATGAAGCAACAGCCCCTGGTGCCTATGGGGAGGATATTGAGGATATGATGACTGAGTCTTTAGAACAGTGCGTAGTGGGAGGATGAGGGACAGCACACCCAAGATGAAAACAGAAGTTCCGATTGGCTATAAGAAAAATCATTTTCACCATAAGGACATCTCAGCAGTGCAGCAGGTTTCCCAGGGAGGTTACACAGTCTGTGTTCTTGGAGGTTTTCAAGACTGAAGTGGCCTGAGCAACCTGGTTAGACACACAGCTGGACCCACTTTAAAAAGGAAGTGGGACTAGAAACCTCCTGATGTCCTCCACACCTGAGTTACCCTACAGCCTTGTGATTTTGTGAGATAATCCTATGAATACATGAGCAAACTATCTAATAATATCTAAATAATTGAAATTTTTAGAAAATTTAGCAGATCTAAATTTAAGTCTAAATTCCTTAACAGTCCAAGAACCTTCAAGCAAAATCAGTCAATATAACACACCTGAGCAGCATGATAGACAAAGTAGACACAATTTTCCTAATATTTTTTTAGTTGATTCAGAACACATTATTGAGAACCTAACAGATCCTGTTAAATCCAGATTTGCTGTAGGTAAAACTTCCTTTCTATAGTGTTTGATTTATGTATTGAAAAGTGTCTTAGCAGAAACAATATATCCATTAAGAACAGCCTACAAGGCAAAAATACTGTTGGAGTTTAACGGTTCATATAAAGTAATAAAGAAGCAGACAATTCACGAGACCCATTTTCACCATTTTTTCTCTTCCTCCCACATGAGTATAATGCAACGTTAAAATATAAACCCTGAACACCTTGGGCATTCATGCTTGATTTCCTTGAGTCACTGATTCAAGTCGGTATTCAAGTTCTGAGGCTAAGAATATAGCAAAATCAGATGTTTCACTATTTTCTGTAGTAAAATTTCAGTGCATGTGAATTGGCAACAATGTCAAGTGACGCATAGAGGCTTGGCTACTGGACAGCTTTATGAACAATTAGGACAGAGGGTAAATATTGCAGTGCCATTTGAATGTTGATGCTGTTTAAATATTCCATAGCTTGATTGCTTTACGGTCACGCCTTCTGGAAACATTAAATATGTGAAAATCTTCATGTTTTTCCCCACAGCTTCTTCCTGCCAATATTTGAATACAAATCAGCTGCAGAAGCCTCCTTTGAGTTATTCTCAGAAGAACAACCTTCCTTATCTATTTCCTCTGAATGTAAATGTCAGCATTATGACTAAGCAGGCCATACAGCAGCTTCATGTGGAAATGGCATCCTTTTCTGCCGTGAACCAGGATCAGAGCCCCAAGGGCCAGGAGGTGGAGGTCAACATGCACACCAGAGCCTGCCAACACACTAAGGTTTGTGTGGGACATTTCTGTGCTGTCCCAGCAGTCAGGATAGAGAAGAAATTGTAATTCCGTTTCCTAGTATCTTCACGAGTTTCCATGGTGATGCAGGGAAAAAAAAAACCCTGCAGTAACTCCTCCCTGCTACCAGTATCTTGGGAGACAGAGGTGGAGGTTTATGATAAGGAGCCTCCCAGACATTTCTCTACTCACCCGTGATGCAGACATGTATGCGTGTACTAGGTGGTGTGATAAAACAGACACAACCACCTCATCCAGTAAGGCTAGAGAAGCTATCACTATCGCTTGTCACTGCCATGGTACCTCTTCAGGCAGTAGAACATGGCTGTATAACACAGTTATATGTGTACATTCATTCCAGAAATTATTTGTCTCTAAAAGGAAAATGGAAGTGCAGCTAGCAACAGCTTCAAAAATCAAACTAGAATATTACCTTCCGCCTATTTTTCATCCGTTCAGCCACCTGTGTTAGTCAATAGGAATTGAGACTAGCTTTGGGAATATTTATTACTTAAAGCAGCAGACACAGATCACACACCAAGATCTTACACCCTTCTTTTTCAAGCTATGATTATGCCAGAGACAATGCCTCTGTAGGACAATATAATGGGATACAATGGGTTAAATAACTGGAAAAAAATAAAAAGGATGATATTCCCCTGTAAATCGGTGAAAGTCAGGAGTCTGAACAACTACAAGTCACAGCTGAATTCTACAAGATACACCTGTCAGGATGCTCAGCACCCTGGAGGATTTGGCTGAAGTATTTTAAGACAGAGTTTTAAGAGGTGGTTTTTTTCAACCTAATCTGAAAGTTTATGGCCCCATGCTAAGGACTGGTGACCATCTGCCATTCTCACTAATAGCTTAGCTATTAGACACATTTTGTAATTTGGTTATTAAGCAATCAATAGATACTCTTAGAAGAATAAGAGTCCCTTATAGCTCTATGAGACTGCATTATGGTTTTCATGTTATGAAGAATATAATTGGCAACCTTTGGGTGCTACTTCCTACTTGTCCTTGCCTAACAGAAAACATTATTATGACTAAATCTTTCAGGGTGGCAGAGAGGAGTTGGAGAAGCTAACAAAAATTTCTTGTCCACCAATTTAGGATCATTGGGACAGTCCATAAAGGAAAACTTTTTAACAGAAGACTGGTGACTGACACTTCAGCTGCAATGAGATATATACATTGATGCTTGCACCCACTCAGAACCATAAAAATAGCAAATTTGGCATTCAAGCTTATATTGTTGACAACATAATAATGCAATCAAAATTCTGCTACAGAGAAGTAAGTAATTCCCCAAAGCCTTTGCATCTTTGCAAACTAACACCCACTCCATAAGGTTGTTTATGAAGGACAAACTATTCATAAATATCATCGGAAGGTACCCTCCAAGAATTTCCTAATGCAAATAATCCATCAAAGTCATCCAAATAAATTACAAATATCAGTTAAATGAAAAACAGATTTTTGAAAATTAACTACTTTCTATTATAATATTAATGTGTAATAGCCATTGCACATAACTATTTCTTTAATAAAATCAGTTGGAGAATGCAGAACATCTTTATCACATCACAGGCCAGAGAAGACGACACTGAAATATGGCAAGTATTTCTACCAAAAAAGGTATATGCAAAGTTCTTAGAAATATTTAAGAAGAGCCATTCATGTATAACACTGTGATCACAAAATCAAACCAAGAAATTCAGTTTCCTGGAAATTGTGATTTCAGGGAAAACTTGGCTCATAGTCACACCTGATATAGTTACATGGCTGCAGCTAGAGACCGTTTAGACACCCAAACCAGACGTTAGGCCGCCAGTGACTAAATTTTATGATCAGAGCTCTGTTGGAGAAATACATGGTGAAAATCAGAAACCTGTTACTAAAACCTGTTTTCTTATTTCTCAGAAAGAAAGCTTTTGTTGGTAAAGTTTAGGCCAATTGGATAGATGAGATTTATGAGCCAGAGAAACACGCACTGAGATGGAGTACGTGTTGTTCCCACTAAGGATGCTGCTGACACCCTGTATCAGCACAATATGGTGGGATTAATCTTCCAGCACCAGTCAGGACCAAACTGTATCTCAGAGGGGAAGACACAGATAACTGGCAGAACTGTGCCTGGTTTTGGTTTGGTTTTTTTTTTTTTTTGCTGAGAGAAGCAATTTTTTTAATACTGATTTTGAAACAAATCACAGACAATTTTCAAACCTGGCACCTTATGCCAAGGAAAATAAGGAAATTACTCTTATTTTTTCAATAGAGAACATTTTGTTATTCAAAAATTGAAATGTTCGTGTTCTGGTACCTGATTTGGCCCAAAACTTCATTTTGTTGTTCCACAATTAGTCCCATATTTCTCTGAAAAGAAAAATTCTTAGTTTCACACATATACCCTAATAAATGACCATAACAAACCAGCGCATCACAAATTGTGAAACATTGCTATTTTTGAAGGGTAGGAATTCCACTCCTTCCTCAGCTTTTTCAGCCCTTTGTTGTTCATCTTCATGCCGTACTACAGACAGGTTGGCCGCTACTGCAACAGGTGGTATTGGTGTTATTAAGAAATTATCTGCTATGCAAACACGTGGTTAACCTCAATCCACTCCACTGCCTCCAAATGAGAGCATTCACAGTGAAGCTTGTGAATGGTGGAACGTGTAGGGTGTTTGTGGCCTGCCTGCTCACTTTTGCAGTAGCGTTGGGTACTACGCTGACATAAGCAATAATAACTGAACACAACCATTGCTTGCTCTTGGCATACCACTTCACCACACAGAAAAAACCAGCTCCCACCCCTGTTGTAATTCTTATCTTGGATCTGTCTTCAATGCCTAGCTGCTCCTATCCACTGTTTCTTCATGTTAAACAACCTGTTTAGTACTCCTGGGCTCCTGAAAGCCTGTAAACCATTTTCCCCCCCTCTATTGCATTTCTCCCTTTTCAATTTATGCTCCCCTAAGAAGTGCCGCTAAAGCTACATGTGTAGAGATTAAAGACAGGGTCTGCTGTGCTTTACAAACATCAAAAGCCAAGAGCAGTACGCGACTGGAGTAAATTGTGTGGTACTGTCTTTTGTTAGCCTCCAAAAGCCTCTCATTATCATTCTTGTTGTAAGTGCTCTCTACTGCTTCTCTAGTGATTGCAGGTGCCCATCAGAGGTGATAAATACTACCGCGGGAGAGAGCACAGGTGATTTAATTGACATGCGAGAGGAGGAACTGAGGCGGGTGGGTGCAGTGGCCTGTGAAAGCTGTTATTCGTGACATGGCACACGTTACATTTCCTGGTTAATTTATTGTTTGCGGAAACAATTGTGGTTTGTCTCAAACTAGATTGCAAACAGAAAATAAACCCCGACTTTTGGTGGTGGTTTAAAGTTTAAATACACAGTAAAGCCATGTCCTCGACACTCCCTCCTCCTGTAATGCAGTTATACTGGTGTAAAGAGGCTTTATATACATACTTTTATATATATGTATAACTCTTTCCCTCTGGAGAGGCAAGTATATATTTCTGTGTAAACTACCTTCGGAGTAGTACAACAAAATGTGGTTCTCATAAAATTGCACCTCTTGAATGCGTGAGAATGAGCATATTGGTTTTTTAAAGGCCCAGCCATCCCAGTACCCTGTCTCCAGCACCAGCTGTTAACGATCGGGATGGAGAACTGTGCCCAGGACAAGAGCATACAGTATTTCCCAGAGTGATGTCCTGCTAATCCCTGCTGGGAGAATTTTCTGAGCCTGATGTGTTTTCTGTGGTTTTTACACAGAAATATAGGTTAGAAACCATGACATAATTTTACATAATAACTCACAAACTTAGACTAGATATGTCTTTTTTTTCCCTTTCTCTGCACAATTTACTGCATCTTACAGAATCCATCTGCCTGCAGTTCTAATTCCAAGTTTCTCTGCTAGTATTCAGGATGGCTTATGGGTTCTTTTCCATTCCCCTCATATCTAACTCATCACTTTCCCGATATTTCATTCCTTTTTGTCCATATCCTGCAAACTTCAGAGGGATTGCTCCATTATTTGTTCTGTCATGGTGCTGTCATTTTTCTCACTCTTCTTAAATATTTCTTCTTTTGTTCTTCAGTTTATAAGTGACTTGCAGCATAAAACTCTTGCAATATGCTGTATTGAAACGTAAGAATATATTTCTGTATGAACAAAGCAGGAATGTTTGTTTCATTCTTAGTCAAATTGTTTTCTTTCCTCTGGTGGGGGGGGGGGGGGGGGGGGGCGGGGAGAAGGAAGAAAAAAAACCAACCACTACATATTTGTGTATCTTTCAAATGGGCTTCTACATATACAACATTCTTGGATTTATTGTAGAAATGTCCCTAAAAGACACAGAGTTGTTTCACTTTTACAGGGACATTTTAAATAAATGCAGGTGGGTTATTACATCTTTGGATGATTTTAGGGATTTGTTTTGTGCATTTTTCTTTTTACTTCTGACTATTTGGGGCAGTGAAAAAATTAAATGTATTTAATTGCAAAAACTGGATTAAGTGTCTTCTTCAGTGAAAAATATGATTGATTAAAATTTCCAATTTAACATGCAACCTTTCAAAACTTTTATGTATATCAAAGAATTTAGTTAATTGTAAAAGATATGTTGTAGATAAGGCTATACGGCAAAATATGGAGAAAAAAGTGGATAGTCACAAGTTTAGTATGAATATAAGATGATGATGATGATGATGGCAACATGAAGAAATGGTCTAGGGAGTGAGGAGTCACAAAAAAATTTGTGAAAAAATGGGAATTTTTTTATTATCTTTGTATGAGTTGTTGTTCCTTCATATAAAATACTCTCTCTCTTCACCTCTCTAATAATATGTGCTGGATGCAGTGCCTCTACACAGATATAGGCACTTGCTCTGATATGTTATCCACATCCTAGGGCAACTTGTACAGGGTCACTCAATGAACAGACTACTGACGACCACACCCTCTCTGGAGAGACTGACCACTTCCACACAGCCTAGCACATGGCTGGAGTTTCCTTTCCCAAGTTGGTCACCCGAACCTTTTAATTATTATTATCTGTGAGCTTTTAAAGTTGGAAGACTTTAAAATCACCTGAGGTGTACATTGCAAGTTAGTGAAGTAGTGTTCTTCTAGTATTAGGCTGAGGATGTGTGATTTATGCCTTGGAGAGTTTTGACCAAAGAGTAGCTTGGGGTGTCCTGAGTCTCTGTGCTGGAAAATGTGACATCTCAGCAGGACACTGTACAGTTCTGGGAACTACCTCCAGAAATGCACCCTCATTTCTTCAAGAAGGGGACTGATATACCCTGAAGGAGAGTACAGGAACGAACACAGTATGTATGAGATTGGGATCATTAGGGGCAAAACAAAGAAAGTAAATTATTTGACAGCCTACGTATACGTAGTAAGTTGTCCAATAGCCTCAGTGGTTTCCAAAGAGGGCCTTGTCATGCAAAAGCTTGGTATTATGGGAATAAATTAGAAGCTGGAGGTAGCGAGAGGTATGCTTTGTAGCATGGATTTGGACAAGAAGAAAAGGTTAGTAATGAATGTGAAGGTAAATGGAAAAAGATTTGCAGCATGGACAAAGCAGGAGAGAAATCTAATAGGAGCAAGAATTTTGCAAAAAATATACAGACACCTATGGTAATTTTTTGAATTGAGTTTCTATGCAAGAGAAAACTAAATCAGATGTGACATTAATGGGTTATGAGTTTATGGGTTTATGTTAAACGATTTTTGATAGTAGAGGAAACCATGTGCACTGTCGAGTAATACCATACTTTCTCACTCAGCCTTTCCTTCCTTATTGTGTTTTTCCATATTTATTCAAGATACACTGCAGGGAATATATAGAGATAAATTCTTCTCCAGTTTCAGCCCTGTATACTTGAACAAACAAAATAACATATTCCTTTCACGTTGTCAGTCTAGTAGGTGGTAGCAATCCCACCTCTTACCAATTCCCAAATTCTATTCTGAGTTCTTCCCACTTTGTTTCCTTTACATGCATCAGAGGATATATTAATCCTAAAAATGTAGTGGAGTAGCAAACCAGTTATCTAAATAGTCCAGTCCAGCAAATTCCTTCATCTGTGTGGAAAAAGGCACAGGGAAGTAAAATTCAATAATTGCCCATTAGAAACATGAAAGAAAAAATAAGGTAAATACAGATTATTCTTTAAAAACAAAACAAAACAAAAAAACTGAAATTGAGGGTCTACTATTTGACAATCCTCTGTGTTGTTAATGAAGAGCTTAGACAAGCATTGCTCATCACCACAACAAGAGAGTTAAACAAGAGAGGAGAATATTTTGCTGACTTGACAAAACAGTCTAATATTTTGATAACAATCATTTATCCCTGAATATTTTTCAAAAGGGTGGGATTGTAGATATTATGTAATTTCTTTTACTTGTTTTCTATTTACTTCATATACATCCATGAATGTGAGAGGGTTTAATGTTTTATTTCTTTTTGGATCACCTCGTTTTTTAGAGCTTACATTTTTGTTTAATGTAACGTAAAAGTGCAGTTATCCAAATTTAACAAGTACATTTCTGGATATAAGATCTTCCAGGTGATAAAGCCAAGAAACCCCCTTATCACAGTGAGTAGCTGAGATAATTTTGTAAGCTTATCTATAGAAACATAAAGTACAGAGTAATTGAATAATTTTTAAGGGAGGTGTTTTGTTTTGGAAAAAAAAGAAGTACTTTGAAAAATCAGATTGCTCATATTTGGAATCCAACTCTATTAGCTTAGATTTTAATAACAATAATAACAATAATATAAAATCAATTTTTTTTGTATAAGGTTATAACTGGGAGATGAGAAATCAGAAAGATTAATTTTTCTCATTGTAATATTTGTTAGAACTTAATCTTGGAACTGAACTGCACCTGCTTCTTTCTTTGAAGATACGGAGGCGGATTTCTGGGTGGGCCCAGAACTAAAATACACTTTTTTAGCAGATATGGTCTGTCTTGCTGCTAGTAGTAGCAAAGTACTACCATGTCTTTCAAGCTTTTTTTTTTAAACCTTCTTTTGTCTATTCAAAAGGAATTATAATTAGCACTTATCTGTCAATTTGAAGTCTAATTAGTTAGCCTTGCATTCTTTTTAAATTATGAAGAGTTGAAGGTCATGTCATACATCATTTCAAAAGTAAATGTCCCCTAAGTTTTCAATACAGTCGTGAAATTTACCACTTTTACAGGTATGACATTTGGCATTAAGGATTTCAACATCGTTAGAACACATATTAAAAAGAAAAATCCAGGTTTTATAAAGTGCATTGATTTTCCTATTTTATCAGGGGAAATTTGATTTAGTATTCTCATTTTCTAAAATCACTGAATAGCATGATTCACCATGTGCAGAGGTCTTATACAAGTTTATCTCAATTGGTTTGTTGGAATTACTCCTGTGTATCTTGAAATGATCCAACACAGAACTAGGTCCAATTAACTCTACATGCTTTTCAGCATTTGCATGGTCATATCCCACTTTGCAACACAACCTCCTCTTCTCCCTTCCCCACAGATTACAGAAGCAGGATGCTCCGACAGCAACAGAAAGCCCAAGTGATTTGCTGCACAGGAAGAAGATACAAAGATGGGAAATGGTCTGGAGAATAGGCAGTCTCTGAGGCAGAGAAAAGCAGATGCATGGGAAGTAGATTCCAAATCCCCTGAAAACAGACACAGGCAGAGGGCTCTGTGTCACCCATGAGAGAGACATGGGAGCCTGCAGAATGCAGGTCTCACTCGTGGGTGTCCCCAAGCAAGTCGCTGTCTTTTGGAAGGAGAGGATCAAAGTCCACAGATGGTGCTTTCAGAATTTTCTCTTTGGGCTGGGTTATAGGGTTTAACATTTCAATGAACTCCTCCCCTTGCTCCTATCCTGGCCAGCAACAAGGGATTCCTTGTTGTAATTTCCCACATCATGCAACTCAAATAATGGGTTACAACAATTTAAAAGCATTTCCATTACAATCTCCACCCCTGTCCCCCTTGGGTCACGTTATGGAACTTAAAATTGCAATGAACTTCTCCCCTTGCGCCTGCTCTGGCCTGGAATTATCCACAGGCTGCAGTCCCTTAGGGTGGTACCTGCTCCAAGTGGAGCCTTATCTATGCACCACAGTCTCCCCAGGGCTATACCTGCTGTGGCATAGACTTATCCACAGCCACCGTCACTTTGAGGTGCACCTGTTCCAGCATGGCCTTATCCATGGGCCACAATGCCTTCAGTGATAAACCTACTCCACCTTGGCCTTACTCATAGCCACAGTCCATTGAGGTGTGAACCTGCTCCAACTTGGCCTTACTCATGGCTGCAGTCCCTCCAGTGGTGTATCTGGCCCATGGCCACATGCTTTGAGGTGCTCCTGCATGACCTCATGTACAGCTGCAGATGGTTTGAGGTGTACTTTCTCCAGTGTGGACTTATCTTTGGGCCACAATCCTTTCAGAGCTGTACCTGCTGTTGCACACACTTAACCATGGTCACACATGCTTCAAGATGAGATGCATTGGCACGGGCTTATCCACAGTCACAGATGTTCTGGGGTGTCCTGCTCCCATGTGGACTCATCCACAGGTCACAGTCCCTTCAACTCAAGTTCACCCCGACTTCCAGCCTGTCCAGTACAGCAGCACAGAAACAGGAGCAATGCCCTGGCCATCTGCCAGCCCAGGCGCATCACCATTCCTGTTATAATAGTGTTCCCAGGCACAGAAGAGTAAGGTGATCAGTAGTGCAGCAGTACAGCAAGCAGCGAAAACAAAATGCAGCCACTAAGGAGCACTAGACTAATATATAGTAAGGCAGGCAAGTGTCACAGCAAGCACAGAAGCCTACTGATTAATAACTAAACAGCAATAACAGCTATAAATTCAAATCTAGCACATTCCAATCTAATTTGTCATTATTTCAAACCCTTCAAGTCCCACATTAGACACCAAAAAGGACCGTTGTGGTTTGACCTCAGCCAGCAACTAAACACCACACCACTGCTCACTCACTCCCCACGGTGGGATGGAGGAGAGAATCTGATGAGTAAAAGTGAGAAAACTCGTGGGTTGAGGTAGACAGTTTCAAAAATAAAACAAAAGCCACACACACAAGCAAAGCAAAACAAAGAATTCATTCACTAGTTCCCTTTGGCAGGCAGGTGTTCAGCCACCTCCAGGAAAGCAGGGCTCCATCACAGGTAACAGTTACTTAGGAAGACAAATGCCAGCACTCTGAATGTCCTCCCCTTCCTTCTTCTTCCCCCAGCATTTAATTGCTGAGCATGACGTCATATGATATGGAATATCCCTTTGGTCATCTGGTGTCACCTGTCCCAGCTGTGTCCCCTCCCAGTTTCTTGTGCCCACCCAGCTTACTCACTGGTGGGGTGGGGTGACAGTCAGGAAAAACCTGGACTCTGTGTAAGCACTGCTCAGCAGTAACAAAAACATCCCTGTGTTATCAACACCTTATGCAGCACAAACCCAAAACAGAGCCCCACAACAGTTACTATGAAGAAAGTCAAGTCCGTCACAGTCAACACCAGCATATATACCTAATGCAAATATTTTTGCAGCAGAATTGTTGGATTTTACAAACTAATTTAGAAATAAAAATCCATCTGTGTTCTGATTTGTATTTAGTCAATGCTTTAGACATTGCATTTGGGTCTCTATTTGTATAAATCAAGCCAATAGATTTAACAGGATATAAAACATTTTGGTTTTTTGATTTCTTGGTTTTGCAATGCCTGGATCTCTGATGGGATTTTACTTTTAAGGCTTCATGGAGTGTTTTTCTGCCAAGATGATAACCAAACAACTGGTCAATGCACGTGCACCTGCACTACACTTGCCTTCATTAGCAGTGTGTTCAAAGAGAAGGCAAGGGGGTGAGAAAGAACTCAACAAACCAACTTGCAAAGTGTTAAATCCAACTGCATGTCAACATGGTGAAACCTTAGAAGCCCTTCAAAGGATGTTGGCATCTCTGCCCTTTTTATCTTAAAAGCTGACAAATGTGTTGATTGGCTTGAGCAGATCCTTCAGTAGCTATTCCAGAATTATGCTCCATGTTGATAATTGATTTCTGGGGGCTAGCCACTTCTTTGATGGCTACAGCTAAAGAGTTACCACTAAAGATTGTTAACTGGTTCTAAGTTTACAGTTTATGATGGAAAATTGGGTGCACATATAAGAAAATTGGTGTATTTTTCTCAAACTGAAATACAGAGAAGTAGGAAGTGGAAGGGAATGAAAGCTTAAAACTGGGGTATTTGGTGAGAAACATGAACGTCTTCCTAACAATGAGGAAATTGTGATTCTTCTAATAGGCCACTACAGTGACTTGGGAAAGAAAAAAAGACAGCACCCATCATCTTTCAACTCCATAAACCTTACATTTATGGCTCAGAAATATCAATATGAAACTCAGAATCTGATAGCAGGTACTCCTGAAACACCCAGTACATTCATCTGACACAGCCTCTACTTTGTGAATACAAGCCCACCATTTTACTTGCAGTACTGCTATTAAAGAAAAAAAAATCTCAGTTCAATCTCAAGATCAGTATGGGGTCATGCACTGTCAACTTTGACATCTCAACTTTAGGCAAAAATTAAGGAACATTAAGTAAAAGTATAAGATCACAAATTTTTTCCTGTGACTTTTCCATAAAAGCTTTGTTCCCTACTGTGCCAAATGTAGTTGCAAGATAAATGATGTGGGCCACCTTAGAAGCATGGGAACTGAAGTCCTCATGCCTGTGTCTTTAGAAAGAAAACCGGTAGTTGAAAAGAAGCCAGTTGTAGCCCTCCATCTGCTCAGCTGAGAGGCTGAAGACACCATGAACGTGCTGAGTCTCCTTTTTCCCCATATGATAAATTTGAACTAAATAGATTTTGACATTTTTTAGGACAAGTCAGAGTCAAAGCAAACCAATTGCCTGGCTTATGCCTCAGGCCTAGCCAAGCAGGATAACCAGAGGACAGCCATTAATCATCAACAAATTACAAAGCAATCACCATGCCAAGTCAAAGGTAAAATCAATTACAGTGACAATTAAAGTGGTCAGATATCAGACCTGAAAGCTTTTGCAGTTAATAGATGTTCTAATACAAGGTAGCAGAGACTGTAGCTTCTGAACCTTCAATTAACAAGCTAGATTTTCCCTGGAATTAATAAAGCTATTCTTTAATAGCAATTATTTATATAACAAGCTAACCACAAAACTATGTATAGAAATTAAACTAATGAACCAATCTCCTCCCTTGCAAAGAATAACTCATGGTTATAGCAACAATAATATTAATGTTACAACCTTGAAATAATCACAGTTGCTTTTAGCTGCATTTTTATCACTAGGAAGATAAGAACAGAAGTCAGCACCTTCCTTTTCTTTAAATTGAGTGACAAAAAGACAAAAGAATGTGTGGATTACTTAATGGCCAGGGTCAGAAGGAGTACAAATTGTGCCTTCTAATCCTGTTCCTGGAATAAAGCGAATTCTAACAAGACTTTTCCAATCTACAATTCTGTGCAGCCAAAAGGGCCCTTCTACTGATATACTATAGCATGAATGTTTTTAAGTTGGTTGGAAATGTTCAAGACAGTTGAAATGAAATGAGAATTCTAGGTACAAAGAAAGGCAACAATCAATCAGACGGGAGAATGAAGATCCCATCATGTGAGAAGGATCTGAAAGTCCTGGAAAATGAAGATAATTCAGATATCAGTCTCCCAGCTAAAGCTCAGGCAAACCATCATGCTGCTATAAATACACAGTGTCTGGTTTGAAGATAAATTTTCATCTATTGGGCTGCCTGAGAACATTAACACAGAAAGTAGATCCCTCCAGAGAGACCGTGCAGGCAGATTGGAACACTGCTCATAGACCCAGATTCCTTAATGCATTTTCTCAGCTGAGAGAGGTACCTCCTTGAGATCCCTCCCTCGGGCACCTGGACTTTAGGGTCTGGATTTCTGAAAAACAGCAGCCACAAATCAGCCTATATTGACCTAACTTCTAAGGGATGGCCACCGAATAATGCTTTTCTCTCAGCTCATCAAGGATCCTTGGCAAGTGGCCCATAGTTAACATGAGTTGAAAAGTGCTTCCTGCTCTATGGAAGAGAAATTTTTGCACACAATCAAATCAATATTCTAACAAAGTACAACAACAGCAACAAAACAAACAACTAAAAACTCACTCCCATCAGATTTTAGGTTCAAAATACAATTTCACTGAGTGTTTTGTCTGGCTTTTACATTTTATTTCATTTCTAGGATGTGCTGCTCTCAGGATTTTTCTAAACTATGAGTCAAAATTGCTAGGTTTACAGACCTGAAAATTCACTGTGGTTAGATCCTATTTTGAATTCCCAACCAGGCAGGGTCATTTCATACCAGACAGATGATGGTCGATGCATTCAAGTAGAAGGAATTAATGATGGACTCACCCTCCTTGTCTATTAGAACTAAATCCTCCTATTAGTCTTTTAGCTTTTAAAAGCAATTATTCAAAACATTTAAAAAATTAAATATTCATATAAAGATGCACTTAAAAAACAACTGCCAATAATAAAATTTGGAAAATAAAGAGCTAGTACTTAGAAAGCAGAATACAAAAATGCATGGAAACTGCCTCATGCTCATACTTTCTTACACAGAGTCAGCACAAGCAAGTCCATGCCTTCCAAACCTCTGGGGTATTTTTTATGAAGTAATTATGGAGTGGCATCCATTTCTCACTATATAAATGGATGTACTCAGTAACTGAATCCAACATACAGAATAACTAAATACTTGCATAACAACTCTTTAAAAATGAAATGGGCTGAAGCCTAGCTTATCTTTGCTGACAAGTTTCACTGTGGGCCAAAGCTCATATGGTTATTATTCAGTTTTTAATTGGAAACTTTTCAAAATGCATATTTATTTCACATATAACCGTGGTAATTCTGTTTAACAAGCTACAGAAAGTAGGGACAGGAGCTTTTATACGTTATTATTTTTGACCATGAAATAGGCTTTTTCTTCCCTATTCTTCTAAAAAAAATTGGATCCATTAACTTTCTCAGACTGTAGGCAATGCAGTGATGTATTTTTCTCTAGATTCAGGTACTATATGTTTTTAATCTGTTCAGTTCAATAAACATTTCATTGCTTGGACTAAAATTATTAGTTTAATGCTTTAATCATGGAAAGCATTTATCTGAGATAATCTATAAATTTTTAAAATACTTACAGGTTAATATTAAAACCTTGAATTCAGACAAGTCATTTATCTCCAAATATTAATCAACTTGTATGTTGATGACTATTCAAAATTATCGGTGCTGACAAGATCTTAATCTGTCTTTCCAATCAGATCTGTACATCTTCTTCAGGTTGAGGGGTTATTTTTCTGGCTACATGGATCCCAAAGTTTGAAATAGCTACATGTGTGAGGCACTTCACCTCGCTCAATAAACTGTGAAAGATTTGTCCTCACTCTATGTCACTTAAGTGTCCTTGTCTCCTTTCCTCTTCCATGCAGTAATACCTCTATCTAGGTGGGTTTCTGCTTGTCCTCCTGACTGAATATACTCCAGAGGCCAAATACATCTCCTGTGCATGTGAAGCCTAATACATTTTCCTATTTCTATAATCTATTTCAGTAGCTAGCTTACTCAAAGTTATTTCTTCCCTGCACTCTTATCATTAACCTATAATAACTTTTTCTGTATATAAGTCATGAAAGTAAAATGACCAGTTCTACGTAATGGTACAAAATTTCTTTCAAACATAGAAATCATATTAAAACTGGGGAAATAAGAATGTTGTTCCTTTACTTTGTCAATAACTTATTGTGTGTCCTTGAGCTTCTGTACTTCTAGATTCTATCTCTAAAATGGTAAAAGTAATAATTAAATATATTCTATGCACACATGTATATATTCTGTTATTACATATAAAAGCCATTCCCTTTCAACATTTTGCAGCCTTTAGTATAGGTTTGTCTCTCAAGCTTTCAATGTCAAAACTAGATTGCATTAAACACGAAGGGAAAACACCAATCTGCTGGGTGAGACAAAGCATAATGCAGAATCGCCCTTCTCCTCACTGAAGTTCTGCAGGATAAACTCTTCCCCCCAGCCTTGCTTCCAAGTAGAGCAAATTTCAGCATTTTTCCAAGTCCCAACAAATTCTGAAGAAATCCCTGTGCATTTCCAAGATAACTACATCCTCTGTTCCCTACATCTCCAGGGACATCCACTTGGAGTGTAGGTTCAGGCTTTGCCTGGCAATGAAGAATACTTCCTCCAGTCGGAAAGTGTGGCCAAAAGAGTAGACAACTGCCAAAATATCTGGTCGTTCTCTGATTCAGATCTTGAGCCTTTTTTACCTCAAAATACTAACACATTAATCTATGTATGAGCAAGATGAAAATAAACACACCCATATGCTCTGCCAGTCCTCCTACACCAAGTGTGTAAAGTTTTTTGCATTATAGGGGACTGCTAGGTCCAAAGAGGTTCTTTACAGTTCGCTGTCCATTGGAAAATTTGTCCTTGTGCTGCAGCCTGGACACCCTGTAGTTCTTAAACTAATTTGCTTGCTTTAGTCTTGCACCTTCATTACTCTAAAAATGAAAGCTCTTCGAATCACCAATTTCTTAGCCAGACCATGTAACTTCTATGAAAATCCCCCAAAGACCAGTTTGCCACATAAAAATAAATTGTCCTGCCATAAATGTTATGAAAAACCTACTACCCAGCAGAATATCTCCTCGTTATAATGAAAAATATCAGTTGCATTATGGCTTGGATTTTTTTTTTTTCTTTTTTTCCTGTCTGAATGATAAAGGCTCAGGAGACTGATTGCTTCCTGTACAGCAAGAAGGTCATTCTATGAACTGAAAGTTGTGAGGATTGGACAGTCTATGACTGTGTCAGATGTTGTTTACTGAAAATATTAAATAGGTACTTAATGACCCAGTGGCAGTTTTGCAACTTTTACAGCTATTGCAAAGGAATTGCAGAAAATGTTTGATACATCTATAGGGAAATATTTGGATACATTTCTGAGAATTTTTGTGATGATGCTGTAGACATCACAGAGACAGTGGCGGCGGCGGGGGGGGGGGGGGGGGGGGGGAAGAAAAGTTTAGTCTATTAGAGAAAATATGTCAATCTAGGACCTCCACAGACTGCAGAGTTGATAAACAATTCTTGATCCAACAGTGTTTGAATTACATGATGAATAAAGAGATGAGGGTGAGATAAGCACTGGTGACTGGGGGGGAGGAGGGAAGGGGAGAACCCATACATACTTTATAGGTTCAAATATGGCTAGAATCTATTTGTAGATTTATTATTGAAATAAAACACTAGAGGCAGTGTGTCATGTTGTGGAGTGTGGTCAAAACAAATTGCAGTAAGAAATCCCAATGAAATAATGTAACAGGTGGCTGGAACCTGCCTAGATAATTTATTGAAGATCAACAACACTGTGAAACAGTTTAAACCACAGAGGTGAAGAAGAGCTATTCAGCAGCTAAAAAGATCAGAAAGTCCAGTGAGATATTCATCCTGCAAAAAAAAAATGTCCAGCCAGCAGAATCTGTGTTATATGTTGATATAGATATAGACATATGTTTTCACTCTAGGTTGCAGTGTAATGTTGGAACAACTTGACCTCATTTAAAATGAGCTAGCTCAGGTATTGGAATCAGTGTAAATGCTGTGCTACGCCACAGTGTTTATTCTGCGAAGGCAATTAGAGCCCTCTGCTTCTATGGCTAGTTTCCTTCTAATGAGTTTGCTTGCTACTTGCTTATCAAAGCAATCTAGTTCACTGAAAGCTATTTCCAATATCTCTGCAGTCTTTAAAAGGTACATGTACCCAGTTGTCACAATAATGGAAGACCAAAACAAACGTTATTGAGACTATACTGCCACTTTCCGATCTGGTAAGGAAAAGGATACTGAACAATACTACGGAGATAGCTAAAATAAGCAAAAAAGTCTACAGATATGAGGACAGTGTCGGCTACCCAAATAAATTATTGTCTTCATTAAAGACTGGAAATCACACAGGCAAATTAGTGGCCCAGTTGCATTCTTCTAAAAATTATTCCTGGGAGAAAATGGCCTTTGGCCTGATTTCAGTTCTCACTACTAACCCCATAACACAGGTGAACTCCAATTTCAGCTTCCCCAGCATAATTTCAGCTTTACCCGGAGTAACTCTGGAGTAAACATAAAATGCACACATTCAGAAGTGGAGGGACCATTTCTCTTTGCCGAGACCAGGCACCACTAGCATTAAACGGAGACCGGTACGCTGTGGCACTACGGAGAGACAAAATAAGATAAATCATTAGGAAGCCACAAATATCAGCCTGCTAACTGTCCTAGCACTTTACCCTCACACCAAAACATGACTAGGGAACCCACTCTTTCCTTATTCTTAGGTCCCTGTTCTATATAATATCTCTGCTAATTGAATCTCATTTTATATGGGATAGATCAATTTGCTCCTTAATACACAATACCAAGACCACTTCTTTGTAGATACATGTTGTTTGTCAAAGACTTATACCAGTCCAATCTGCAGAAATCTGGTTCACTTTTAGGACCCTTTTATGTTCACCTTCTAGTGAGGTAGAACATTCTTTTACTTGACTGTTAAATAATTTCTTCTTCAGACTGAAGTAAAAATATTAAATTTCAATTGTCTTTAAGAGCCTTGCAATTTTTTATCTTAACTAGACCTTTAAACAAATCCCTTTTTAACTATATTATTTTCCTTAGTAGAGGGAAAGCTACGCTGCTACAGCAAAAATCGACTTTTCTAGTGCAGTTCAATTTTGACTTGTAATGAAATCCTCTACTGCTGCTGAAATTGGCATCTTCTAGAACATCTTTTAAGATTTTGTCCATGACAAATGTTCTTGGAAGTGCCTTCACAGCAAGGTTTATATTGGTGACAAGAACAAGTAAATAGAAGAAAGGATTGCTAATTTCTCCCATTGCCTTCAGTATTTCCAAGAGAGAGAGATCATTTCATTATTTATTTCAGAGGCAGCTGTCCCATTCACCTGCTCCAAAGCCCCTTTGCTGGGAATGCATCCAGGTAAGATACTTATTCCATAAAGGTCAGTCATTTTAGCAGAGGAAAAATCTTACTTGTGATGTGCAACATGGCAAAAATTCAGCCTAAATAGCTAAAATTCAGGAAAGGCAAATGCAAATCAGATCTTATAATGGAAATTGCCAGAGGCACTGATTTCTGTCACACAAAGATGCGTACACATACACAAAATAATCAGTCCGCATTTTTTTATTCTTTCCTACAACACAACACAGAATCACGCAATTTTTACTACTGAGAAACCATGGGAACAGTAGATATTATATTACTTCAGCCACCTCACACAAATAGGGTCTAAAAACATACGTAAATTTCATCCCTAGCCACAACCTCTTGATGCATTAAAAAGCAGTGCGAAAACAAAAGGAAGATAAAGGGCTATACAGCTAACAAATCCAAATAGTAGATCTGGTCACATTCCAAGAAACAAATGAACAGATTTTCCAAACATATCTCAGACTATCATTCAGGTTTCCATCATGGTATAAATGAACCTATTCCAAAGGGTTTCTAAGCTTCTAGCAAAGGAAAGGATGTTAAAATGTTGGTTTTCATACAGAGGAATACATTTCTTTAAATGAGATTGGTTGTGTGTCCTGGTTCAGTTAGTTACATCTGAATGCCTCTAATGAAATCCCAACCTTCAAACACATCTACAATTACACATACAATCTTTGCAGCTGTTTCCAGATGCACAAGTGTCTCCACAGATATGTCTCAATAAAAATCAGGAAGGACAGTGCTTTGTTGTCAAAATAAGTAAAAAAGCAGGTAGGCAAACATTACAGAAAGTTAATGATACTTACCCCACTAATAAGGCTAGGTACTTTCAAGTTACCTTTACAGGCATCTTCCGTTACGTATACTGAGGGGCACAAAACATTCAGATTACAGGAAATAACAGCCAGCACCACTGGTGTAAATGCTTCTTTCTGCAGGAAGACTGGCAATATGGAGTGTGATTATTTTATCCTAATTCTTGCCCAGATATTAATAAGGTAGATGGGATTCATCCCACCTTAGTCTGTAAATGAGACAGTTAATAAGCTGGCTAATGAAAAAGAAGACTCAGGAATAAAAGCTGGGAATAAAGGAGAGTGAGGACTAGAGAAAGAAGAGAGATAATCAGTAAAAAAGAGGAGAAAATAAAGAAGGAAATGGAAACCAAAACCCAGAAATGCTCAGGAAAAGGACAAGAAAGAAGATGTATTTACTCTATTTATTCCAATTAATCAAATTGATTTAAAATCTATAAAGGTCTATATGAAATACCTAGTTTGTAGTAATCATGCTCACTCATAATTCAACTTTGTTTTTGCAGATTTTTAAGGGTAAAACCCAACACACATAAAAGAAGCAGCAAACTAAAATAGTCTATAGGTTGATAATATTAGTATCCCACTCTTGTGAAAGCTAAATAAATTCAGCTTGTCCTTAAAATATGAGATCAAAGGTATTTGTTTGATTAAATATATCTGTGAAACTAGTTAAATTTTGCAAAACGAAGTCAGTAAAAATATATCATGCCTTAACACCCAGATATATCACATGAAAATGAGTCAACAGGAGCAACATGCTTTCATTTGAGTTCCTATTGTTTAGACTCTTCCCAATAAATCTGCTTCCTAGACAGTTGAAGTAAAATTCATGTCAGTATGGGAGCCTGCAATCTGAACAGAAGAAATCCTAATACTTCAGTCTGAATTAAATGTGGCAACATCCATTTCATTCAAAGGCCTGCTTTTTGTCCTTTACTGTTCCTTAGTCTTAACCTATTGCAGATTGTCTAAAATTACTTTATGTAAAAGGAAAAAAAACCCGAGTTTTGAAGGGTTATCAGCTTGTACACTATTTGCTGAAGAATAACAGAAAATGGGCCTGCTGTGTATATATTAATTCTGTACTTTGTGCCTGAAATGATGTAAGAAGACAGTTTATAACTTAACAAGGTATGTCCTTCTTACCAATCATATGCTGCCATAATCCAATTTACTGGGGCAAAATCCATTTTACAGGGAGACAAAGAATATACAGGCTGGTACACCGATAGTGTATAAAACCTCCTAATACACAATATACAGCTCAAATCAAGTTGCCACTTCAGGTTTATTGCTTACTCACTAGTATTCACCTTATATTTTTCTGTGAGACACTATGCAAATTCAAAATGAGTTTACTTCAGTGTTAGTGAGAAGATCCAGAATTGCAAATAGGATAGAAGCCAACTGTATTTTAAAATTTGAACAAATTCACCAGTAGCAAGGATTATAAATTGATACAGTGTAGAAAGAACAGGGATTTCTAATCACAGTTGTTGTGCTAGCTGTGGACAAGGACCTGCAAGACTCTGTGTTGAATATCAAGCACTGATACTTAAATGATACGGTCATGTTTATAGACTCTTTTTTTCTTCAGCTTTCCAGAATGCAGTGCTTCACAGCACTTTAGCAAGATACAGTTCCATCTTAGAAGGTACTTTTTTAATACACTATCAGGATTACAGTTCTAGGAAAGTGGAGAAGTGCCTATTCTGGTACACTTCACAGGGAATTATTCACAGCAACTTTTGGGGATTGTCAGCTTCTACTTATGTCTGTTTAGCTGTACTTTTACTGTATAAAAAAATTAATCATTAATGACCATATCCAAATGAAAAAGAAGCTCCTTTGCTTTTGATACCACAGAACTGGGACCATTTACTGGCAACACAGGACTCCGTGCATCTGACTACCAACAACAGGAGTGAGGCTGAAAAACTCAGGGTCTTCAAATGTGCAGATGTGAGCAACTGGAAGAGCAGAGATCTGAGGACAGATACTGAGTTGATAGAGTGTCTAAAGCCAGCAGTTTTAGAGAAGCCTATTATATGTCTATATATGTATGTATATATTCCACTAGCAGACTTCAGTTCTGACCAGCTGGAGGAGGGGAGCAGGACTGGGCAGTCCATGTTGTTCATGTCTGTGAGAGACCTATAAGTTTACATGGGTGCTTGTGAGTTACTATTTTCTGTCTGTGCTGGCCTGTGTGGCTGGCTGTGTGTGTGCACATGGGTGTGCATTTGTGTGCATGCCTACTCATTAGGAATATGCGCTCAACCTTGATACTGGCTGAACCTGGGTACAGGAAGCCACGTCAAACCAGCAGGTATGGGGCTAGTGGATGGAGCAACTGTTGTGCTGCTGGAGCTGTTTTCTGCTAAACTCCTGAGGGTCCTTTGGGAATTTCTTGACATCTGACCACACTCACGATTCCGTTAGCTCCACTGACTGCAGGACAGATGGGTTCCATCTTGAAGGATTAATCTCATATAGATTGCTGAGTTTATGACCTCTTAACAACCAGGTCTGAATTCACATTTACAGAAGACTCAGGCTCTGTGTCACTTAACAAACCCTAGGATATCTAGTTCCCTAGAAGAGGTTGTTTCACCTTATGTTGATGAAAATAAGACTTAATTTTTATATTTCTTTCCACTATTTTACTGGTAAATTCCCGCTGAGATAAAACAGTTAATATAGAAGTTTGATCTAAGAAAGAAATGCAGAATGTGCATTCAGAGTAATATCGAAACTTCCAAAAAGTATTAAAGCTTAAAACATCCATAAACAATTTTTAGGTCTAGATTATAGAGGGAATAATCTTGTAAGCAAGCTCTCAGAATAAAACAGTTATAGGTATGAGTTCAGCAAGTTACTTTCATTCCTGGAAGCAGCAGAAAAATGTGACTGACGCAGCTCAACAGAAAAACCACAAGGAACCTAACAGATATTTCATCTCAGTCAATGACTTCATATTTCTAACATGTAATCTAAGATGATGTCGTGGTTTGACTCTGGCAGCAAAATACCAAGAGGCTGTCCACACACCTGCCCTCCGCCCCCCGCTTCCTTCCTCCAGTGGAAGGGGAGAATTGGAGGAAAAAGCAAGGAAGCTCATAAATTGAGATAAGAACTATTTACTAATTGAATTTAAATTAATAATATGTATATAAATGAATATATATTACTAATATTAAGTAATTAAAATAATAGAAAATGAAACGTATGATACAATTGCTCACTACCCACCGGCTGATGTACAGCCGGGTCTCGAATAGTGAGAGTCAGAGTCTGAGAGCCTGAGAGCTGGAGCCTGAGAGCAATCACAGCAGAGCCAGGGTGAGTTCCATGACTGGGAAAGCCAACCAACCCACCAACATGCACACAAATGAACCAGCAAAGGAGTTAGCAAAGCAGCTAACAAAGGAGGTAGTGAAGGAGTTAAGGAGCTAACAGAAGAGTTAGCAAAGGAGCAGAAAGAGTTATGGCCCCTAAGCCCACTCCCCACTTATGTACTGAGTATGACATACTATGGAATGAAATACTCCTTCGGTCACTTTGGGTTGGCTGTATGAACTGTGTGTCCCCTACACTGCTTGTAGCGAGAGAGAGATGGAAACGCAGCTGCAGTATCAGAAGCTGAGAGAGACCTTGAATTTGGTGCAAGCACTCCCCAGCACCAGCTAAAAAGACACCTTATCAGTACTTTTCTCAGGGTAAATCTAGAAACCCAGCTTCATACCAGCCACTGTGAAGAAAATTAACTCTGTCCTGACTACCACCAGCATAGATAGTTACGGTTCATTAACTGAAATTGCTGTAGAAAAGTTTACAGGATTTATTTGGGAGAATTATTTTAGCTAATGAGGAGAAAATCTTATTAGATTATCAAGTCCATCTGCCTTCAAAAGCAGCATATTTTCTACTGGCCAGGGGACAGACCAGGTATTAAAATAATAGTTTGCTCTTAGCCAAAAGACAGAAAAAAATACATATATATTAACATCTCATTTTCTTTATTGGAGAAACTACAATCTAGTTCTAAAAGAACAAAATAGACCTTTCAACTTTATCTTCTTTTGTGAATCTTTCTCATTTGATTGTTTGGGTTTTTTTAAAAATTATGTAGATGCACTGTGGATACTAACCTCAACCTTTTTTTTTTTACTAGTAACATTGACGGTTATTCATGGAACTGCACTGAAAAGAGATGCTGAACTTGAAAGGCATTCTGAGCCATAAAAACACATTGGTGTTTTAAGAGCTGAGTTGACTGACACTCCCATCATATGGCTAAGGACAAGGATTAAGCCACATCTCTGTCTACACAAACACAATCCAACACTTTTTATTTTTCTTATTCACAGATTCACAGAGTGTTCGGAGTTGGAAGGGACCTCTAGAGATCACCTAGTCCAACCCCCCTGCCAGAGCAGGATCCCCTAGAGCAGATCACACAGGAACAAGTCCAGGAGGCTTTTGAAAGTTTCCAGGGAAGGAGACTCCACCAGCTTATTTATAGATACCATATATCTTATAATTTATATCTTGTAGGTATCCATTGAGAATCAGACAGCATACAGCCTGTGTAACCACAATCATAATAATTTATTGTTTTCCTTTCCAATTTACATCCAAGCCATTGATTCTTCATTTCTCCTTAAATTAATTTCCTTCCTGTTCCTGAACCCTCTGCTCTCTTCTTTCCCTTGGCAGACATCTCAGGAACTGTCACTCCTAATGGATACTTCACTGCCCATCTTCTTCCTATTTCCTCCCACATAATTTTCCCTGTTCTCAGTGCTATCCCTTTTGCTCAGTTTCTCTTTGCCTGCCACAGGTAGTCAGTGCTATCCATTTTGCTACATGGCTGTGCTAAATCTTCCAGTTATTCTCAATGGAGAGTATCTTAAATGAAAATCAACCCCTGAGTCTATTATTTTCCATGTCACAGAAAAACTGATGTCAGGAAGTATGGATTTCCCTTTGATTGTCTTCACAGGTACATATCTCTCTTCATTTATTGTGTGTGTTATATCAGAGTATCTATTTTTCCAGTAGATGCTACTGGGAGTCTTGTATCTAAGATTTTTATGAGGAGTTTAAACCAGTCGAGGGGATTTTCCCCCTTATTGCATATTTTTCCCCCAAGAATCATAAATGATTGGACTGAAGTAAAGAAGAATAATTCCCTTCCTTCTTCTACCTCTTTGGCTTCTCCCTCTTTCTGAACACCAGAAAGCTCCTATCATAGCTTCCACAGGGCCAGAGCTGCCCTGTAATTTTTGTATGGGTAAGACAGGAGCAACTAGCTTACTGGTCTTTGCAAGGCAGAAGTTCTAATCAAAGTCCCTGCTGAAAGACAACAGCCTGAAAAGCAAGGATCATGACCCACTAGTGAAATGTCTTGAAGCACTCTTACTGAAGACGAAACATTCCTACAAAATTGCAGAGAAAACTCTTTGCATTTTATTTTTCATTTTAAATAAAAAGAACAATACATTATATCTAAAATATACATATCCCAGTGCTCAACAGGACCAGATAGAGAAAAGTAATAACCATACAATTTTTCTTAGTTCATCCACTCTTCCGTGCTAATTGTTTCCTGGGATATGCCAGCCCACCAGCACTGGTTTCAGTATAGTTGGCCATGCACATTAATGTTCATTTGCACACCATGACTGAGGAATAAAGTCTTTGACTGCTTTATAGTTTTCCCTGGCAAAAGAGGGAAGTTCACTTGCTGTATGGGACAGACCAGGCAGGATGGAGAACAGATTTATTGTTGCCTTTTCCTGGTGAAGTGTCACTCCTCGTTCCATGGGCAGCAACACTCCATCCCCCTCTGAGTCCATCCAGTGTAACTTCCTGTGTATTGCTCAGGATTTCAGTGTCTTTCTAGCTCTATTCAGAACTGAATTTGAGACTTGACTCCCACTGTCTGTGTAGTTAGAGAACATTTGCTATCTTTTATCACTTAGAGTTGTGGAGAAACTGCCATTTAAAATGTCTCAAACTCCAATTTATTTTTCCTTGGATGTTAAGCCATTTTCTTTCACGTATGAATGACAATAGTCAAAGCAACTATTTCTATTAGCTGCTGACCTTGATTAGCTGGTGGTTCTACTTCACCTACTGTGCTCCATAGCTAACAATACCAAAAATAGAGACTGACTGGTACTTGGCCACTTTTTCAACTTCAGGGTGCAGGACTGCGTTTCAACAATAAAAAAAAAAAATTAAAAAAAAAATTAAAAAAAAAAAAAAAGGCTTCTTACACCTTTTGTTCTTTTGGTTGGATTTTAATTTTAGCTCTCAGTAAAAATAATATTTACCTGACTAAAAAGAGCAAAGAGTCAGGGCAGACCTAGCTTAGCCTATGACTTACATAAAGAGAAACTGACTGTGGTGACCATCATGGTATGTATTTCATACTCTGGGGGAGGCTTTTCTAACAGGATAGTAATTGAGTCTGCACTCCTTGATTCTCACTTCTTATTTATAGTCTCTTTTGTTACTTGATGGCTGAGACACGGTAAAAGGTTTCTATTTAATACATGGTACTTTTTAGAGATGAGGTTTGAAACCCTTTCTCCTTTTCCAGTTCTTTGCTCCTGACATATATATGAACAGTGATACAAATTTGAAAACTGGTTCATTTTAACCCAGATGCTATAACTCAGTAATTGACAGAACGTTGCTGCTTGTAACTCCACTACAATTAAAAGCACTGTTTTGTAAAGACCTTTCTCCTAAGAAAATAAAGCTACTACCCTAATTGATTTTATCAATGACACCAACGAAAATTTATTTTTACTCTGAAGTCAGCATATAAGATCTACTTTGTGGAGATCTGTAAGACTTGTTAGTGCTAGAAAGTACTCTTTAAAGGAAATAACCACTTTTAATCTCTCTGTGAAAAGACTGTGCTATCATCACATCACATTGACCAGTGTTCATGGAGACATTTCTAGTACACTTTCTCATCTCCAGGACTTCCAAAGTTTTTCTTCAGAGTCAACATTTGTTCTTAAAATTGTCTTAGGCATCTGTGTTAGCTGGTCTTGCTTCATCCTCCCGTCACCAGTACTCTTGTCATACAGCCCTGCCCACTTTGAATTTCCACCTACACTGTACCTCAGTTTCAAAGTACGTTTTAGTAACAATTCTGAAGATCGTAAATAAGGGAATATTATAGAGTACAAGGCTCCCCAGGGTGAGACGGACAAGACTGCCAATTCCCACTGTCCCAGAGATAAGATTGAACCATGACTTCATTCAATACAAAATGTAGCCTTCTCTGCTTAGAATGAATAAGGACATCAACAGACGAAAACTGCAGACATTAACAGTGAAACACATAACAGCCTGGGTCCAAACTCCATTGAATTTAATGGCTAAGCTCTTGACTGACTTCAATGAGTTTTGATGAAACTGTGGTAAATTAAGAGCTTCTACCTGTCCAGCTTGGAGGAAAAAGAGCTTATACAAAGTTATTGAGCATAAAGATTTTTAGCAAGTATCTCTGACTTCTTGCCACTGAGCTGGAATATTTCCTGTCACAGTTATAAAATTATTCTGGATTTATTCCATGATTACTCTTCTACGAATATGTTTGTGGCTTCTACTGAAGACTTCCTTTTTCTAGTTACCTTAATTCTGAAGAGGCTATACATGCTACTTAATAGTCCTTCATGCACTCTAACACTCATGCTTACACCTGGGCACACTAATCAACAGCAGATAAAGCAAAGCAAAGATTAAGGTGAGGCACTGGCACAGGTTGCCCAGAGAAGCTGTGGATGCCCCATCCCTGGAAGTGTTCAAGGCCAGGCTGGATGAGGCTCTGAGCAACCTGGTCTAGTGGAGGGTGTCCCTGCCCATGGCAGGGGGTTGGAACTAGATGGTCTTTAAAGTCCCTTCCAACTCAAAACGTTCCATGATTCTTGTGATTATCTCTACAATTAGTCATCCCTATGATGTGAAAAATGTGATGTGCATTTCCTAATATATTCAAATGCATCTTTTATTCTGCAAACTATGGACAAACAGTGGCATTAACAAGATATTAATTATTGTGCATTATGAGAAAAATCTAAAGGAAAAAATGGATATTCTTTTTAATTCTTCCAATCATTTTTTATGTTTCAAGACATAAAATGCAATTTATTTTTGAAAGCAATTTTTATCAAATGGTTTATGCCCTTTCAACATAAATTCATAGTAATAGCATATTTAATCTCTAATACGTTGTGTCACTTCAAAAATATTCTGAACACATTCTCTCTAACTTTTGATACACCTGCAAATATGTATCCTATAGAGTATAAAAAACAGTGCCAACACTTTCTATGTATGTGAAAGCACAGTAAGATCTTCCGTATCTCCTTCAAAAGAACCTTTACAGGTTTCAGAAGATATTTTAAGAAACGGTATCACTATAGAAACTAAAAATCAGCAATTTATGCTATTTCTATTACTTTGTACATCTCAGAACTTAAGGACTGTCCTGGGTAGTTTCAAAAGCACAATACCTCGATATTTGTCTGTACTTTTTGTTCTTTTGGTAAACAGAGAAAAACCCTGGGGGCGGTTATTTCATCTTTCACTATGCACAAACTTGAGACACAAATGTATCTAGTCCAATTTTATTAACTGCATGCTCTTAACTTTTGCTATTACTTTAGGCAGAGGCAGATTGAAAATAAGAAAAGCAATGGAAAAGTTTTCATAAATATAGCACTACCTCCAAAACTTTAGCAAAAGTACTCTCTCCTAAGGTAAGCAGACAGAATAAATTTCTGTGTCTCCATTCTTCCCCAGACACAATCAAGTCCTTCCACATTAATATCTTCCCAGGGTTCTTGATCAAAATTAGCAACCTGTTGAGTCCAATAGTTATATACATATATATCAATCACCTTTTTTAGAGTTTATCCTCAAGAAGTCACATCAGTCTGTGATGTAACTCCAAAGAAGACAAGATTTGCACTAGCAGTGATATGGAAACAAGGTCTCAGGACTGGTACAAGCTGCACATCTCCATTTTTCATCTGCTGTTCTCACATAAAGCATGCTGAAGCACCAAGATGCCCAATGGACAGATCAAAATATTTACAGTAGCTCTTCATTCATTCTCCAGATTCCTATCTCAGATATTGCATTCGTGAACATCTTTGTTCTTACACCTTTGATATTTTTATTATGTAGTGTTGGTTATGACTATGCATTATTTGTCGTAGTGTATCACTGCGCTTACAGTGCAGTGCAAACCCACCACCAATCCAATGAAGCCAGCAAATTTTCCTATAATGTTAATTTCTGGCTGCAATGTAAGTACATGCATTATTTTCATAAATCTATATGACAGCAATAGGAAATACAAAAGAAAGTCAGGATCCTATCCTATATTTTAAAACATGTCTTCATAGAAATCTATTTATGTGTTTCCACATAAAGGACAGTATCTTTTCAACTTTGTAAATCTAAAATTGAATTACTGAATGACTTGACTGTATATACACACTTTTGCTACACAAAAGCTCTACACACACATTCAGAAAATCAAAATGTACAAGGGTACACAAAAATGTTAGGATTTTTTTATTTCATTTTTCAGGGAATAGCATTTGGTGTGTTTTTCTTTGAGATTTGTGATCAAACCTGTTTGAGCCTTATTAACATATGTCATGTTTTGCCTGAATCCAGGAAAAAAAAATGCAGACTAAATCTGCCAGATCTTTCACTTTTGTGAGCAGACTTGTCTTGATAGCTGAAACCTGCTCATTTCCAAGTGATTTCAGATTTTCTTATGAGTATTTCACATAATGTTATTATGCATCAAATAAAAATTCAAAGTCTAGTTACAGAGGGCACATGCCTCAAGAGGAACCATGATTTATCCCTACCCTTCAAATACTAGGGAATATAGTGTGCTGTCAAGTAATCCCTGTGTTCATTCAGAAACAAGACTCCAGGAAGCAGTCTGCATTGCAGAAAGCTTCAGCAGAGAATTATGTAAACAGAGCTGCTGGTTTAAGATCTCTTTAGTGCGAATTTGACTTTCAGATTCTCTCAGGAAGCAGGACATCACGCAGCAGTAATACACAAGCAACTTCTACTGTGGTAGTTATATATTTAAACTTCATGAAGTAACATTGCGTAACACATAACTTCCACTTCCAGTTGCATAATACACTTCAAAGCTTGGCTATGTACTTTTTTCACATAAAAAAGTTCTTTTTCAAGAAAAAGGATTTTTTCCTTCAATTTCTTTCTTTATATTTATGTCATGTTTCCTTTTATCTAATAACATAGTGCCTTATGTGAGCACAAAATGGTTCTATAATCCCTTCAAAACTTCTGTCTCGAATTTTAGTAGTCATTCACATCAATAAGGAAACAGAAGAAAACAGAAATGCCATTTCTTGAAAACTGAATAGAAAGCGAATTGAATAGAAAGTCTCCTTGCCAAGATAACATTTTCAGCAAATTAATTTTTAACTTATTTTCAGAAGGCAAAATTGTTTATTATGTGTTTAAAATGATACTGTCTTACTTAGATGCAAAAATGCTATTTTGAGAATTTAGGGGAATCTTTTTTATGGTAACCCACATATCAACAGTTATACTCTAATGTTTCAGACAGAGAAAATTATATTGAAAGACTTTCAACTACGAAAAGCAAGTAATATTGCTACTGATATTTTCTTTTATCAGTGTCCTAAGATATATCATAAGTAAATATCTTGCATATAGCAAGTAAACTGTTGTTAATAAAATATAGATTAGCATGACAACTAAGTCACATGTAAAGACAATTTTCTCTGCTGTGAATTAGCTCCAGGCTAGAGTCACATTCCTATTTAATATGCTGTCCATGTATGGACTGTGAGGTTTCTTCCCAGTTTCTGCTTCCAAAGACACAGAGATTTCAAATCACAGAGAGTTAAAACCAGTACATTTTAAATTTTGAGCATAGGTTGCTCTTCTTCACAACTAAGTTGAAGGACACAACTTCAGGCTGAAGGAAATGTCATTCTCCAAGGAGATGTTTCCCACTACAGAAGCTGTCTACTTAGCTCTTCCCTCTCTCTACTTGTAGCCATGCTCTTGCTCATCTCTTGGCCCAGCAGTGGAAATCATCTGACTCTGCACTTAACTAACTCAGTGAAAAAAGTGAACCGTTTTCTGAATCACATCAATCTGAGATATAAACACCAGAGCTAACACTAGAAAAGACCAAATTGCAAGAGCAGAGAAGGATTGTCCCCTTTCAGCAGCAGCTAGCTGTGCTGGGTTCAGTCAGGAAAGGGCTAACTCCCTTTACTCTGGTTGCCAGGGAACTCTGTTGCTGGACAGTAAGTGAAAACATTGATAAGGCCTCAGCTGGTGCTGGGGATGGCTTGTACTGAACTCAAGGTCTTTTGTCCACTTCGGATACTGTAGCTGACCCAGACTAACCAAGGAAGTATTTCATCCCATAGTACGTCATGTTCCGGTCTCTTTGGGTGGGGAAGGGGGTCCGGTAGCCATTACTCTTCCCTTCTCTCTCTCTCCCTTACTCCCTTGCTCGTCTCTCCGGGCACTTGCTAACCCTCCTGCGTTAGCTGCTTTGCCAGTTCCTGTGCTGGCTCATTCGTGTGGGAGCTGGTGGATTGTTTTGAGTTTTCTGGCCGTGTTATCAGTGATAAGGTTTGCTCAGAAACTGCTGCGTAGGCTCCCGGGCTCCGGCCTTCAGGCCGCGGCTCTTGGGCTGCGATCGCTCTCGGGCTGTGGGTCTGGGGCTCTCTGGGTCTGATTTTCATCCCTCAACATCTGGGTGTGCATTGATCAGTGGATGGTGGGAAATTGTATCATATTGTATCATATTGTATATATTGTACTATATGTTTCATTTTCTACTATTTTAAGTATTTATTAGTAGTACCTGTATGTATTGATTTAGATTTAATTAGTAAATAGTTCTTATCTCAATTTTACGAGTTTCCTTATTTCTTTTTCCTCCGATTCTTCCCCTCCACTGGAGGAGGGGAGGGGGATTTGTGAGAGCGGCTTTGTGGTATTTTGCTAGCCGGAGTTAAACCACGACACTAGCGTGCCCATCAGCATACACAGCACCCTCCATCCTTTCAGAATGAAGCAACACAATACACAAGAAAAGTAACCGTGAGACACCAGGGAACATATGAAAATAAACTTCTTTACTTCTCTCTAATTGAGAGATATCAATTATGTCAACACAAGTAAATATTATCCAGAGAATATTTTCTTGCCCTGTTTAATAGATCATATATAGACATGGTGAGATGCTGTCAACATCACCCAGTGAGATGCCACTTCTTTCGGGCTTATTTGAATTTGGCTCTTTGTGAGAATTTATGAGATTGTTGGGTATAAAAAACCAATCCCTGGCACGCAACTTAAACAATAATGTTGGCAAAGAAGGTCGTCATGAACTCACATATAGTGGTCTAGCAACTCCATTGGAAGAAGGGTTACAGACATCTGTACTGTAGCATGCTATTCTAGAAATTTTTAGCAAAGACAACGTGATTAATCCTGATATATTAATAATAGCTATCAGAATCCAGTTATAAAGCAAACTTACACTAACTATCTATTGAACACATAATAGTTCTCCAGTACGATGTATTGGTGATAATTATGGCTGTAAATACTTCTGCAGGTGTAAATATTAAGCAGCTGTCAGGACAGAAGCTAGAATTGTAAAATGCAATCTTGGGTTTCTAGGTTAGTATATTTTCTGCTAAGATACCAAACATGTTTAAGAAGACATTTTCTCCTTTTTCTTTTTCAAAGTTCTCTGTACTTTTGGTGTCCTTGTGAGCTGATCTCCAACAGAAAAGAAAATTACATAGCTCAGAATATAATTTTATGAGCAGCATTAGACAAGTGTTCATCCTGGGCTACGCTGCCTTTCACACTCCACATGTCAAGTTTAGCTACAAATTTACCCTATTTTCTCTAACACAGCAAAAGATTTATTTGGCCACCTGTTTTCATGTTCAGTACCCTAATTTGCAAAAGCGACGAGCTGCAGAGTAACTGATTGCTTTAAGTAATACAGGGATGGAAATGGAATTTTCCATTAGGACTTTAATTGTTCATTTGTTCAAGACATAAGCTAGTGAATTGTGAAATAAAAACCTCAGAAATGATTGACCATAAGCCTGATGCTGAATTCTAAAACCTCGAGCCAAAGTCTAAGACTTCATAATGTAAAAAGGTTCTTTCAGGTTCAGTAAACAATTCAACTATTACCAAGCCTAGACTGCTGCTCTGATGAGTAAAATGTTAAATGTGACCAGCCTGAAGAATCATTGCTCTCCGTGCGAGGGTAACACCTACTCAAGCAGACTTTAATATTTTTATGTTTTATTGCAGGAGTGCTTCCCACAGGAACAAATTACACACCATACCCATAGTGCAGTGAGAGTAATCACTCATCAGCTGAATATCTACTCTGTATCCAACAACACTTTTAGTAGTAACACAGATGAATCTGTGCTAGCATTAGATAAATTAGAGCACCTGGGCCAGGAGGACAGCAGGTCAGAGCATCAGGGATATTATTTTAAGGGCTATGGAACCTCTAACAGTTTTTGCAAATTTGGCCTTACTTTAATGCTGACCTAAAAGGCTGCACATCTAGGTCAACTGTAATTGGTCCTCAGTGTTGCACTAATTATTGACATGCTGGCAGTGAAACTTTGATTTATTATCCTGTTTTCCAAAAGCAGGAACTGTAGGAACTCCCACTACTACTAATCCTGGGAGATGCTCAGGTAGAAAACTCTGTGGATTATCAGGAAAAGTTCTGACAAGTATTTCTGATAGGGAGTTTGCAAAACACTGAAACTGATACAGTAAATAGAGAGTTATTGATGCCTATCAGAACTTACTGTACTGCTTAGTTTGCAGATCTTCTGGCATTTGGCTCAGAGCAATTGTAGACTTTGAATTGAAGCATTCACTTATCCTTCACCATCCACATTTAACACATAGAATGGTTCACAGAACAGATGTGGTGCTCACAGACAAGATTTGTTTTGGAAGTCTCTGCTCTAGGTACAAAACAAATGTACTTCATCACCTCCTGGGGGTGGAAAACATAATGGTCCAAACCAGTGTTTGTCCTCTGGGCAATTTTAAACCACATCCATGGTAAGAAGAACATCCCATCGAGGTGACTAGACCAAATTCAATCCAAAATAAAGCCTCTGAATAGGGCTGACGTAGGGGTCCCAGCACCAATGGATTCAACTTGTGATCTGCTCATACTCAGCCAAATAACTTGCTAATGTGGATACAGCCTTAGGCTTATGAAGGGGTTGATGGAACTCTGAAAACAGAAATGTTATATTGTCTATCAAAGAAGCAATATTCTCAGCTTTTAATGATGATGCTCATAGTCTGCTCAGGCTATTGTAGCTCATACTCCAGAGAATGGATGAGCTTCTACATTCCTATCCAAATATCTAAATATAATTACAAATTCATTTCCTTTACAATCATTGATAAAGACTTAATAAGTGCTTACACACTATTTTAGGAGAAATTAATCTGTAACTATAATTATAAATATAATTTCTATATTTTCTATATTCTATAATTTCTATAACTAATCAAATACTGAAATGAACTCTTAATGTAGACTTCTTAGCATCTGAATTTTCATTCTAATTTAGGTTAATTCATAATTCAGAGAAAATGCTGGTTTTACAATAGCACACTACTGAACTAGTAAAATCAGTGCAACAGGCAGGAAATCACATTTCAGGGGGACCAAAAAAATAAAAGACAAAGCTATTATTTTCAGAACTATGTATTTAAATCCTTATTGAAGTATGCACATTCATAATCCCCAAATCAAGCACTTTTGCAAATATTGCTCAATAATTACATTAGGTAAAATGGTATTGACCGTAACACAGACCTGTACACAAAATTCATCAGTCAACTTAGATAAGAAGAAATTTTCAGGGACATTATGCATAGATTAACTGTATAAAGAAATTTTTTAATTCAGCCCTGTTAGATGCATTAAAAAAGGAAATTTATCCTATCCCCTTTTATTGTATCTCCTGTTAGTTTCTGTGAGTCTGGTATCTTCATTGGTGGCTGCTTCTCTACCAGGGACCTCACAACAACATGACTGTGCTGGTTTTGATTGAGATAGAGTTAATTTTTTTACAGTAGCTAGTATGAGGCTGGTTTAGATTTGTGCTGAGAGAATACTGACAGCATAATAATGGTTTTAGTTGTTGCCAAGCTATGTTTACACTAAGCCAAGGACTTTATTTTCTCATACCACATCTGTGTTCCTGCCTACAAGAAACTGGGAGGAGACACAGTCAGGACAGCTAACCCAAACTGACCAAAGGGATACTTCATGCCATTAAACACCAGGATCAGTCAGCCTGGGGGCTCTCTGGCTCTCACTGTTCGAGAACACATTGGGTATCGGTCAGCAGGTGGTGAGTGGTTGCATCACTTAGGATAGTTTTTCTATTGTTGTTTTCGTTTTCATTACATCTTAGTATCAGTAGTAGTAGTTTTACTAGTAGTAGTATCTTCCATTACTTAATAGTATACAGTAGTATCTTTATTTCATTTATTTCCAATTATGAAACTGTTCTTATCTCAACCCACAAGTTCTCTTATCTTTTTCCTCTGATTCTCTTCCTCATTCCACTGGGGTAGGGGGGAGGCGAGTGAGCAGCCTCTGTGGTGCTCGGTTGCTGACTGGAGTTAAACCACAACACTGCCCACAGCATGATCTGTCTGTCACAATATCTGCCCTGCCTCTCACTCACTTACTCTTATCCTCAGTTTGTATAGGTTATCTGATTGTGTATGTTAGCTGAAGTGTATGCTCATGAAAGGCTGTTAACAGTTATCAGACCTTGGATTTCCAAGTTTTCAGCTGAGTCACCAGCCACCTCATTCCTGCTTAGTGCTGTGATAATGCATCTTTACAACATGTTTTGTTTTGTGCCATTTTTCTGGTTGCTGTGTACTACAGTAGTTGCAATTTCTTTGCGTCAGACTTGTGAAAAACTGAAGCCTTGGCAATAAATTAGAGAGTGATTAATTGTTTTGATAACATTTATAACGAAAGGCCAACCCTCAGCAGGTCAATTGTCTTTAGAGTAAAATAGGTTATAATCCATCAAACAGATGTCAGAACCCCATAAAGATAGGAGCATATGTGTACACTGACAAATTCATTATGTGAAAATTGTACAGATGATGGCACGAGAATATTTTGTTGTTCCCTTAGGCATCATGTATGAAACATATTTTCTGAATTGCAGTTTGTCAGGTTTTACTGAATCTGTGATAATAAATAACAGTCATCTGGAAATGGCATACCACTGGCAATGGAAACACAGTATACTCACTCAATGCGATGATAACGGGATTTGCCAAGGCAAGGCAAAGGCAAGCCAAGGATCAGCTAAAGAAACCAGCTTTCAAACTTCCAGTGTTATGTCACGTGCACCACTTCGTGCACTCCCAGGCAGAGATCCTAGCACACGAGTTCTCTGCCAGATTCCCACAAATGGGATCCAAGTTTCAGGCTGGAAAGGAGCTATGGTGAGTCGTGGTCAGGATTCTGTGCAAATGACTGAACGATTGTGATTTTGTGGTGCACAACAGTGCTCACACAGACTCTACATAATTCTAGTCTGATCCTCTGACTCCCAGAATTCCCTTGTTTATTATTAGAAGAACAAACAGAGCACCCAAGCACCAGCCTAGGAGGTCCACTGAACACACAGAGTGCTTGAAAAAAACAAATAGCCCCAGAAAAGCCAAAAAACCCCAAAGCTACTCACAAAGGTACTTCAGAAATAACCAGCCCCTGTCTGGAGCCTGTCAACCATTTGGCATCACTCTTATCTAAGACATAACCAAAACTTCAGCTCACACACCTTTGCAGGCATATTGCCATGACCTAATATAGGTGCCTAACTTAGGTAGTAAGACTGCAGCAGCATCAACACTCAAGATAGCAATGAGGAATCACACCGTTAGGTCTGCCGTGCTCTGGATCCCTATGCAGTCAATGCAGAGAATTAGTCACAGTGATCCACTTCTAGGACCTACTCCTCCCATTTTGGGCACCGTAATGGATTTCTTCCCCTAACTTCATAGGAAATGAGGGTCTGGCATCCGTGGTTAGTAAATGGTCCAAATCATAAGTTAAATAATACCACGATAAGGTGGCTGGAATTCAGGCCATTGCAGTTATCTGCACCTGTTGCAATGGGACAACACCAAGAGCACCGCTAGTTATTCCGATTAACCCTGCAAACTGTGAATGGGTTGTACCAAAGGGACTGTAAACCCCACAGGTAATTTTTAGCAGTTTGCTTCAATTAATGCCCAGATTACCTTTTCTTTTCAAAATTCATGAAAGCTTATGAAAATTATAGCATGAAAAGACTACACAAATAGCAGTTACACAGAAGCATTTTAATTCGTTAATAATTTTTATACAGTTCATTTCACTGACGAACTATTTAGAGAAAATATTTTTTTCTGGAAAATCAGGCAACACTGGAGAGAAACACAATGGTAGTTAATAGGAAACAGAGACTTGGGCACTCAGGTGGGGTTCTAGATAATTGACACTCAGCTGTAATTCAAAATTATATTGTAGCTAAAATGTGAACATTTCTAGCTTTCCATTTTACTGCAATAATGTCACCTACGGATGTTTTCTTCTAGCAAATTAGGTTTCAGTTAATAGGAGACATTAAATCCATTTTACATGAAAATGTTAACTGGGTTTTTTAAACCTGTTTCTTTCTTGGGTGCCTTTTGAGATCTTCCGCTTGTTCCACCAGAGTCACTTTGAATTAAAACCCACGTGGTACTCCTTGAAATGCGTGATAAAAAGCACCTGACAATTTCAAGAGGTTAAGTGGCCATGATCTGTGCGCTGTCCGTACTGCAGCTGACAAGAAGATGCAGTTTGACACAATATCTAATTTGCTGTGACATTCAAGTTTTAAGTGATGTTCAAGGAGATGGAAGTGCTGGCTCTGAACATATCCCAATGTGTGCTGGTCTTCTGTCTGTTAACTTGCTAATGAACCATGATTGAGTAAAGTAATGAAGAGTTTACAGAGAGCCCCAGGAAACCAATTTCCAATTTTGCAACCAGCAGGCTTTAACTTCACTGCAGCCTTTGCTAATTTTGTCTAGAAGGGGACTTGGATACTAAATGCCATTTCTGCTTTGTGAATCAGACTTCTATAATCCATGAATATTTACTTGCTAATGAATGTCTCTTCTTCAGATCCATTTTATTTCCATCTGTAGTTGTTAAAAATAGGTTGAATAACTAAAAAATGATTACTGAGAGAAATGAAATTATAATCACTGAAAATCAGAGGAACTGTTAGGTTTGTGGAGAGAAGGAGATTTTAATCTTCAGTCTGACCTGGGATGAACCATGGAGATAAGTACAAGAGAAAAACAGAAGGTTAATTTTGAGGGGAAAAAAATAAAAATCAGTGTGAAAATCTTTTATACATGATGTCTGCATGTGACTGTAAGAAAACAGGGCTTCTACCCACCCTTCATACACACAGCTCCATATGCAACACCTAGAACAATATTTGCTACAAAAATCTTTCTGTGGAGACAGCATCCTCAATGTTTGTCACACAGGGAAACTGGAAACAGTTGGAAAGAAAAGTAAAATAGGAGAGATATCAAATATCAAGAGAAAAGTTAGATTTCTAAGGAGAGTTTTGCTACACATCTCTCTGCTGAACAGAGGGGTTTCTATACCCAGGCCCTTGTAAATTGCAAATGACACATTTGCTTTGTTTCTCTTCTTTTCAAGAAAACATTATTTGAAAAACAAAATTTCCAAACAAGATAATGCCAGTACAACATTTCCACATACATGTTTGTGAATAATAGTGCAGAAACACTATATCTATATCTATAAAAGCAACTACAAAAGCAGTGGTCTCCATATTTCAGCAAAACTTTTAATTGAATTCACGTACTTCACATAAATTGCAATCTGGAATGCTACCTATCATGCAGAAGAGAATTTTTTTTCCTCCTGTTTTCTCCTGATATTGAAGTTGTAATTTAGAGAGCTTGCAACTTTATCAGCAGGTGTAATCTTGCAATCCTTAAAACAGCGTTGTCTATGTTATTCATGCTTGCATGAGTGCAGGTTGATATTATTCAAAACTTTAGAGTACTATCAATGATTTTCTTAGTGAATGACACTATTATATTGACATAGGAACAATTTGGGATATAATAATTAAAACAGACATAAAAGCTAAATTATGTATTCCATGGACAACAGAGTGAGGAGGAAGCTATAATCTAAAAGTTATAAAGTGTGTGTCTGTAACTATACAGTTTCTATGGCTGAATATGATTAGTACAGCTCTTAAAAATTCCAGGTGCTGCTTTCTATACTCTTTTCTAAAAGGCACTTACATGTGGGGTGTATTTTAACATTTCAGAACACCTCCAGATTAAATATTTGACATAATAGCAAACTGTCTGCAACCAATCATTGAAGGAGTCACACTTCATAATTATCAACAAGAAAAGAGCCTTTTTTTATTTTTCTTTTGGTTGTGGAAAAGGCAAAAAAGCATTATCAGGAAAGCATCAGTCTGTATTTCTGCCTCCAGCGTTATTATCTCAGTCAACCTTCTACTTATCTTAGCTGAGCAAAGAATTCTGATTTATTTTAGGCCCTGTTGGCAGTGAAGTGCACTGTGCATTTATTAGCTGCATGTACTTAACATACATTCCAGATACACAATAAATCCTGATGGATCCAAATACGACAGATAGTATTTATTTAATAATTCAGATTTCTGCTTTCCCAGGTAAAAATATAACCAGTAGCTTCATTAATGAACCGAAGTCCATTAGAGTCTCAATAATCAGAAACTGTTAAAAGAAACACTGCTAGAAATTATAGACATTTTGTTCAAAAATTTTAAAATCTTAGGAAAACAACTATGAGCAAGGAAGAGAATGCTACTAGCAAAATCAAGATTCCACAAATCTTGTCACATGCTATCTCAAATGAAACCTAATTCTTTTTTTTAACGTGAGTTTTATGAATGTCTTTTTATCATTAAATCTCCAAGCACATACATAACAATGAAATCTGGCATGTTGAGAAATGCTGATGAGTACAGATGTACCCCATAGAATAAGCACTATAAATCCTTCCTAATGACATCTTCCAGCAAAAACTTCAAGAAGTTTTATAGTAAGCCTGGAAAATCAACAAACATAGTCTTGATCTAACCTGTGGAATTAAAATCAAGATCCAGGGCTTCTATATCGGCTAAACTCTTCCAAAAGCTTTTGGAAGTCCATTTAAGGACAGTGGGTAGCCATGGTTGCCATAAGACTATATAAGGAATGTCACATCCATCATCAAGTCTTGAATTTGCACAGAAAAATAAAATTCCATCAGAGAACTTCTGAAAAATGAATCAGTTATACTGCTGATGAGAGCAAAGGCTGCATTTTAGATTGCACACTTTCCCAGGATCACCTAGGGATTGAAGGTGTAAGCACATGTGTGGGCCAGGTATACATCACTCATCTGAGGGAATCTAGTGTTTGTGCAACAGCAGAGGTACTAGGCTTGTCTTGTGCTCGCACCAGCCCAGACTTTGCCTTCCAGCTCAGCTTCTTAGCTTGCATTTTCTGCCATAACAACATGTCCAGAGAGACATTATTATGGTCTTTCAATATACAAAAGGGGACTTACAAGAAAGTTGGAAGGAGGCATTTTACCAAGGCCTGTAGTGACAGAACAAGGAGTAATGATTTTAAACTGAAAGAGGGTAGATTTAGATCGAACATGAGGAAGACTTTTTTTTTTTCCTTCAACGAGGGTGGTGAGGCACTGGAACAGGTTTCCCAGAGAAGTTCCAGATGCTCCATCCCTGGAAGTGTTCAAGGTCAGGTTGGGTGAGCCCTTGAGCACCCTGATCTAGTAAAAGATGTCCCTGCCCATGGCAGGAGGGGTGATCTACATGCTGTTGGGGGTTGTGCAAGTCTCTGCCCAAGAGTGGCAATTAGCATAGGTTGGACTTGGCTGACAATGATGCTAGCAAAGCCTTACCTGATAGCAAAATGGGGGGCAGATCAGAAGAAATTGCAGCAGTAACCCATTAAACAGAAAAAGAAACAAAAGATAGATGAAAGTGTACCCCATCTGAAAGAAACTTTGGAGGCAGCTTCAAGATCCTGAGGAAGAAATGGAGAAATGGTACAAAAGCCCAACTGTCAAGATAGCAGTATATGCCAAGGAGATAAATGACAGAACAAGGAACAGCTGAAAGCAGAAGCAGCCACCAAAGCAAGCTGTAAGCCTACCCCCTCTTCAAGGAAGTCTTATAAACGACTGCTTAGCAAGTTATGTGAAATTAGCTCCTGTACTGAGCATGCCCTGCCTCTGGCTAGGAGGAGGAGGGAGAAAAAGGTGGTTTATTGAACATTGAGGGTACAGGGATCCAGCATAACCAATCCCATCAAGCACCAGACAAGCACAGACACCAGTGCCCCATGCACCCCATTACTGTCATACCAAACAGAAGAGATGCCTACTGCTGCTACTGGAGTGTCTGGGAGCATAACCCAGCTAACTGTGCTGCAGGGACCAATTAGTCTTAATAGTAACTGGTGGGAATACATGACTCCTATGAGAGGTCCAATTAGGACTAGATTAGTAGAGGGGTGGAGATCACAAAGACCCATGGGGTCACAAATGGGTTTTTGGTATTGTAGCTGCAGAGAGAAACCTTGTCTCATCTGAGCTCCCCAGACTGACTGAACAGAGTTGGTGATCCTTTTGCAAGTCCCTGAACAACACGTAAGTTTTAAAGCTTCTTGGGACAGACATTATGTTTTTCCAAATGAGTAAAACACTGAGCCACATGTGTAGGCTGTAAAAGAACAGAGATGGAAGAAAGAAGATTGAAACAAGGGAAACCTGAATCCCTCAGATTATATCTGTTATCTTTCAGAGAAGCAAAGTTAATCCATTTGTTTTAAGAGCCTGTAGAAGACAAGCCCATAGGGGAATAAACTTATTCAGTAAACAGATTTGTGCAATAATTTTCTTTGGCCAAATGAAATTGATTCAGGTTATTAATAGTTGCATAATGAAGGTCTCACTATTTCTTTTTAGAACACACTGCATTGTACACGATTATTAAAAAAAAATAAAACACAGAGAGTGAGTCTATATTGTATAGAATTCCAAAGCCACTAATTGAAAATGTATTATGAAAAGGAATGCATGGCTGAGATACTTTATTCAGTCCAGTAACAGATTCAATGACATTTGCAGCAATAGCTCTCTATTATCTACATTGTATTACTTGGTAAATTTAGCAGAAAGAAGGGGATGAGAAAATATGAACACAAGAAATACGAAAATAATGAAACTTTAATGTAGCACAAAAAGTGTGACAGATGTAATAGCACAAAGAGTCATTAAATACTTCCCAGTCCATCTCTTTTTATCTCTCTCATCCTGTCACTATCAATTATTCCTAATGTTGCTCCTTGTTTCTGCTAGACTTAAGGAAGCAAAATTAATTTATGTATTTTGCTTGTTATCTCTCCATCTAGAGTGGATACTACCATTTCAAGATGCTGAACCACATAATGCAAAATCTCTTCTAGTGGAGGAAAAGATAACCATTTTATGAGGTAAGCCCTGAGTCGTTTTAGTATTTGTTTGTTTCTAGTGCTCACATCTAAAAATACCCATGTCTAAACAACAGCAATGGCTACAGTTCTTAGCTAACCTCCTTATCTTATATTTATTTCTTGGTTTTAGGCCCACAACATATTCCAGTAGAACCTATATTAGTCTTTTTAACATGGATCAATGTAGATGAAAGAGCGCTCTGAGCAGAACTCATTTGTCCTTGTCAGCTGTGGATAACCAACTAATACACTTAAAATAAAATTACACTGAAATAGCCTCATCTTATTAAGTTTATTTAAAGTAATAAGTATTATTAAGTCTTTAAGACCTAATTTAAAGTTGCAATAGCCTACAAAGATGTACCGAATTCACCTAAAGAAATATTTTATATTGTAAATAGAAGTAGTCTAACATATAAGATGAAACCATTTTTTCCATAAAAATAAGCTGCTCATTCTGCTGACAAAAAATAATGCCAAAAGTAAATTAATTACTGCTTAATTTTACTCATTCTTCTTGGTTCAAAATATTCCTAATAGACATAACCTATAAAAAATATACATTAATCAGTAAAACACTAACGTAGTTGTTTTCATTATAGAGGTCTGGGCTATTCCAGCCCAATTTGTTTAAATATTTAGATGAAGACATTATGTAGTGGGGTTACATAAGTGCAACATTAGTGTTAGTCTTACTTTACAACAGACCGAAGGGTTACTTTCTCCAGCTTGGCAGGCTCAGTTGTGGACACAGGGCATTGTTTCTATTTCTATTTAAAATATAACCTTACAATAGCCATTAAAATCAGATTCGAGTGCATTACAAAATAATGGAGAATACTTTATTAGCTAATCTTAAAAAAAATCTCATAATAAGTAAATGAATATTTTCCCATTTTCTTTACCTTTTGAATGAAAATAACAGGTGGGGTTTTTTTCTCCAATTACTTCTAGAACTAGAATAAATTGGATTAGTTGTATGTGAAGTAAATAGTAAAATATTGGGAAATATATATGGAAATACAACTTTCATAAGTCCACATTTCAATTTTGCAAAATACAAAAGTCCTTTGTGCCCTGTTCAGAGTACAAAGTTACATACAGGCTTAAATACCTTTATGATGCAGAAGCTGCATGACCATGAAGAATCAGAGAGATTCATGGAAGCTTCTCTGTCTGTAAATTTGAGATATTTGAGAAGTCAATGATGCATGTTGCTTATTTCAGCTGGAATGAGATTCTAGAAATTTTCAGTTTATAGGTGGGGATTTCACTACGCAAATCAAATTTCTGGTGATAACAGACAGAGTGGATATTTTCAGTAGCAATTACACAAGATATTTTAGGCTGAGGTAGCAAAAATTCCAGCCATTCCTGGCAGAATGGCTCCAAAATACTAATTTCATTGTCATCCCAAAGGAAACCTTCTGGTTTTGTTCTGCCAAACTATGTGCAGGAACTTTCCTCTACTTCCCTACTTAGACTGCAACTCTGGGACTAATATGATGGCTGAGACAGCAAACAAGCTTCCTGTCTGGTCATGAAATGCAACAGGGGAGAAGCCTGACACATGAAATCTATCCCCTCTGACTCTTGAACTGGATCTCTTTCCTCTGTCTTTGGAGGTAAAGGAGGAAATAAACCTTTGGCCATGCAAGCTGGCCAAAAGTTGTCTCCTGGATCACTTTTTTTTTTTTCTTAACGAGTCATCTTTAATTAGAATAAAAATGTTTATAATCTATAATCTTTTTTGAATATATTTTCCTGTCAACTTTGAAGATCACAAATAGCTCAGCTCTTGGCTATGAGCTTTTTCAATCATCCAAATATCCAATATTTGCTAACAAATTTGTTCATCCAGGGAGCACTGAAGATCTAAGAACTATGTTAGCCTGTTGACCACATGCTGTCACCCCATCTGTGGGCAACATAGAACACAAGGAGTAAAATAGAAAACACAGAGGTATGTTGTATCTGATCCTCTGTTAGAGTACTTTTCACACCTCCCAAATTATCTTTGCCTGCAGGGAGCAGTAAAGTTTAAGATGAAAATGCTCAACTAAGCAACTTGTTTACTTGATAAATATGTTTTAACTCACTTGTTTTTCCTTGGTTTCCTCTAGTTTTATATATGCCTCTTTTTATCTCTGTTCTTTAACAAAGGAACTATATAAATTACCACCCATTTTCCTGTGAAAATAAGTCCTAGCATTTAATCTCTTTATCTGTACATGTACTTTTAAGATATCTAGTTCACAAAAGCAGGTCAATTTTCCTAGGTTTATGAGTCAGCACAACTCCCATACAATAGAATTTGAAAGTACAGTTTCGGATGTCTCTCTGTTGCCTTGAGAAATAAGAGAAGCCATAAGAGTATTTCCTCAGCAAAGGCTACAACACGTTTGTTTGCACATTCTGCTGTGACTTAGTAAATGTTGGTTTCTATCTACCTAGGAAGAAAAGAGAAGTGAACAAGGTGGGCCAGTTCACTGGCCAGTACATCCCAGTACATCCTGGGCCAGTGATGTAAACATTTAGCTTAATTACAGCTCTGAGAGCCAAGATAGGAGGAATGCTAATGAGAAAAATCTTAGTGCTTTTTACATACAGGGCAAGTATGTAAAAGCTGACTAATTCCTAACCAGACAGAAGCAATTCCAAAGCAAAGAATATGGTCAGCTGCAGAACCTCGTGGTGAAAAATGAAAGCGACTACAGACCTCGGATGCCTTCAGGACTAAGCTATATGTGAACAGGGAAACTGATGGTTGGGAGTAGTCAGCACGGATTTTTCAAGAGGAAGAGTGTTTGACCAAGCTCATAGCCTTCTACAATGTAATGACTAGCTTGATGGACAAGGGAAGAGCAGTAGATGCTGTTTATGCTGACTTCAGCCAGACTTGTGACTTTCTGAGAAGGACTTTGGGGTCCTGATGGACCATGAATCAGCATACCTTCACCGCAAAGAAGGCCAACAGTTTCTTGGGCTGCATTAGGAATGTTTCCAGCAGATCAGAGAAATGATCCTTCCCCTTTTCTTAACAATGGCAAGGCCACATCTTGTGGGATCCCCAGAGTAACAGATATGGACATCCTAGAGCAAGTCCAGTGGAGGGCCATGAAGACGATAAAGGTATTAGAGCATTTGTAATACAAGGTGAGGGTGAGACGCCTACAGCTTTTTAGCCTTCAGAAGGCTCATAGAAGATCTTGTAAACGTGTATAAATGCTTGATGGAAGCAGTAAAGCAAGCACAGCCAGATTCTCCTTAGGGGCATCCAGTGACAGGACAAGAGGCAACAGGCAGAAACCACAGTACAGGAAGTTTCATTTAAACTAAAGAAAAAAATGCTTTACTGTAAGGATGAATGAACACTGGAACAGTTTCCCAGAGAGGTTGTGGAGTCTCAGTCCTTGGAGACTTTCAAAATCTGACTTGACATGTCCCTGAGCAACCTACTCTACTTGACGCTGCTCTGGGTTGGAGTAGCCGATCTCCAGGTGTCTTCCAACCTCAAAGATACTGTAATTCTGTGAGGATCTCAATCCTCTGGGCAGAGGCCCTGAGTTAGGTACTCCATTCCTTTTATAAAATGTGGTATGTCTGTGCTATTCAATATGATGATTTTTACATTAATTCCTCTTAATACATATTATTTGAGTCTCCAGTTCTGTAGATTAAGATATTTAACATTCCTCTAGATAAGTTATACATCACTCACCTAAATTCTTAACAGCAAAGAGGATCATTCCACCTGAGATATTAACAGTTAATATTTCAACACGAATTAGCTATTCTTGAACCATATAGAAAGTAATTTAATATTTCTGACTAGGACCACCCTTTGTCTTCATCCTGTGAAGAATGAAGCTTCATAGCTTCATAACTTCATTATGTCAGTAACATGCACTATTTAAAAAGTTTGGTGGATGTCTAATAGCTGTGTTCTTGAGAAGTCCTTATGGCTTGGTGGGGGACAATTTATGGCAACATCCTTACAAGTCGATTTTTAATTAGGTATATTAACAATGTGGCATTCAAACTCATGTCCTGGGTAGGAATTATGAAGTTTGACATCCTTTTGTTTGATCTTGTCGAGTGGTACAAAACTCTGTTTGATGTCATCCCACATAAACTCAGGCTGAAGTTACCAGGCATAAATTCAGGGGTCTGCAGCTGACAAGAAACACAGAGTAAGTTTCAGTTGCATAAACAAAAGTTGCATCTATGTTAACAAGTACTGGGATATGATAGAAGTGGACATTAAAGGTGATAAAAGAGTAAGTGCTGAGGGCTGGATTTCCAAACGCTTTTCGGGGGACTTCTGTCAGGATAGCTCTAATTTTGTTCCATAGGCTGTCTCTGCTGGCAGCTAGAACACATTAAAGGCCCTCCAGAAGCATACTTTCTAGTTTAATTTCATCTGACAAAGATTTGCACTGGAAGAACACTCCTTATCTAAACTAAAATGCTGTTGTAGACAGATCCTGACTACTGTTTGAAATGTGCTATGTCCCACCTTGCCTTCTACTGCTGTTTCAGAAGGACATGGGTCTCTCACTGGTCCTGTGTCACACTAAACAACCCCATTAGAATGTCCTAGACACCCAAGGACATCAACAGAACATCCAAATGCATCTTTCTAGGAAACTGAACATCTCTTAACTGGACCTCCTACAACGGAGAACTGAATCATTCTCAGAGCCCCCAGTGCTGACTAGCCTCCACTGACTAAAATGTTAATTTAAAATTAAACTGGGAATGTTTTTAAACAGAAGCGGACGTTTACATTTAGGCATCAAAATCTTGAATTGAATCCAACTCATTGTATACCTCTCTACTGAGCCCTCTCTTGTACTCTGCTATTTCCCCTCCTCTGACAACCTATTTCAGCTTATAATTTTTAGCAAGCAGACATCTTTAATGGAACAGATGGCCCTCAATAGTTGGAACTTTCCCCTCCTTATTGCATCAACAACTATTTGTTTCACACTTTCTTTTTCTGATTACTCAATTTCAAATATGGTCTCATCAGGAGGTTGTAAAATTTATTTCAAAATGTAACTGACTTGCCAGCTTTTTGATAATCCACCTTTCCTCAGCATAAAGAATGCTTAAAAACTTGCCTTGTTTGAGCAATCTGGGAGATTCCTCACCCTTCTGTATCAGATGGAAGTTGCATAAGACCACCTACATTATGCATAATTTCCTCAATCTTCTTAGAATACCAATATGGTATAAAAACATGATGTAGTCTTGTGAATTTATAAAGCTGTCCACACTATCTACCTTGCTGCTGCCTGTTTCACTGCCTTCATGGCTCTCTTTCTCTTAAGAGGATGATAATCATTACATTCTCAGGCTATGAGGTGGGTTGACTTTGGCTAGCTGCCAGGTGCCCACCAAGCTGCTCTCTCAGTCCCCCTCCATCAACAGAAGGGGAGAAAATACAACAAAATCTCATGGATCAAGATAAAGACAGGGAAATAACATACCAATTACCACCACAGGCAAAACTGGCTCAACTTGGGAAAATTAATTTCATTTATTGCCAATGATATAATGAATGAATAATGAAGTATGATAATGAGAAATAAGAACAACTTTTTATAATCTAAGATAAACCCATTTCCCCTCACCCTTCCCTTCTTCTTGGGCTCAACTTCACTCCCGACTTCTCTACCTCCTCTCCCTGATTGGCATAGCAGGATGGGGAATGGGGGTTGTGGTCAGTTCATGACGTTGTCTCTGCTGTTCCTTCCTCCTCAGACTCTTTCCCTTCTTCAGCATGGTGTCCTTCCCACAGGAGACAGTCCTCCACAGATATCTCCAATGTGAGTCCTTCCCACGGACTGCAGTTCTTCATGAACTGTGCCAGCGTGGGTCCTTTCCATGGGGTGCAGTCCTTCCAGAGCAGCCTGGTCCAGTGAATTCACGAGTCCTGCCAGCAAACCGGCTCCAGCATGGACTCTTGTCTCTATAGGGTCACAGATCCTGTCAGGAGCCTGCTCCAGTATGGGCTCTCCAGGGGGTCACAGACTCCTTCAGGCATCCCCCTGCTCTGGTGTGGGGTCATCCATGGGCTGCAGGGTAAATATCTGCTCAACCATTGACCTTCACAGGCTGCAAGGGGACAGCATGTCTCACCATGGTCTTCACCACAGTCTTCTGAGAGAAGCCACCCCTGTAGCCCCCCTGTTACCAAAACCTTGCTACATAAACCAAATACATGTTGAAATGCAGTCTGAATGTCCGTGGGTCCTCCTGAAAGAGATGACCTGGCTTTTGACAAGGTAAAAGCAATATCCATCTTAGCTCTCCAGTATGTCCCTTTCTGAAAGGCTTGAGCTGCCCCTGACTCTGATGGTGTGATAGGAGTCCATAGGTTTGAGACACCTCTGCACAGACATTTTTCTTCCAGTGATATCCTGAAAGACCAGAATGGCTTTTAAATTTAAAAAAGACCAGGTTACATTCTAGAATATAAACTAGTATAGTTCACTCTTAAGTAAAAAATACTCAAAGGAATTGTATCACATAAAATCTGAATAATTTGTGATTTTATACTATGCTGCTTTTGGATACTGCATGCTTGCCCCATGGACCTCTACTTGTTGACTTGGCTTCAGCTAGCTAACTCAAAAGATTTTCTGAGATGCAGCAAAATCCTCACAATCTCCTCTAACCCATGGGATACATTTTCCCCCTCCATTGCTCCCAAAGCCTTTCTGTCCCCTCCTTTCTCCTTCCAGCACAGTGTCTGTACTAACTGCAAGCCACCACCTCATTACTGTGACTCTCTGACTGCTTCTCCTTCTCATGTTGCACAGTTCCTGCGACCTTCTCTCCTTGAGCAGCTGCTGAAGGAAAGAGCAACCACCTCTCCCCAGGAGGCTTCTGCCCTACCCAGGAAGAGTACATGAAAGATGAGAACAAGTTACATACGTCTTTCACCAAGGATTTTTCTAAGAGTTTTTTTCTTCCTTTCTGATCTTCCTTACAATTTTGAATCTTTCCGTCAGTGTGGACGTCTAGCAGCATCTAACCTCTGCAGCACTACAGTTGAGTCAGTTCCCTCTGTTCATCTCAGAAACTAACACAGAACAATGTTTTATGCCACAAAACAGTGAACATTCATCACTGGATGCCTGGCATTTAGGGTTTTTTATTAGCTGGGAATGAACTGAGAAATGTGAAATGAGAGTTTTAGTACCGATTCCAGACAGATAACTAAAGAACAGAGATGACATACAAATACTAGCTTTCTCAAAGTTACAAATAATCTCTAAATAATATCAGCAAAGTGACATGCTGCATTGAAGCAAAAATTGGTGAGCAATTTGCTGAGTGCTATCTAGATGATAGGCTAGCCAGTTAGTGGTTTTACTCCAGGAATCTGCATTTGTAGGCGGAAAAATTTTTCTAGTCCTTTATGCAAAAAGAGTCATTTTAAACTAAACTATCAATATGGTTCATTAAAAAAGAAATGTTGGCATGTTTAAAATGCTATTATAAGTGTGGATAAGTACGAAATCCATTTACGAATATACCAAACACTTGTGTCGTTTATTTTTCTCTTTGAAGATGCTGGGAGCTAATGATTAGATTTAAAATTCAGATTCTAAAAAAAACATTGCAGACTTATTTTCTGTAAGATCCTGAGACAGTGCTGGGAGTTTGGTTACAGCCTCAGAAAAGAACTAGGTTGCTTTGTAGAAAGAGAAGCATACTCTCAGGCCATAGCAGGAGCCATCAGCTCCCTCAATTTAGGTGCCAGGAGCAGTGGGGGGCTCCCCATGAAGGGGTGACAGGGCAGGTCCTGGCAGTCAGGGCCCATCCCATTGTCCCAGTCAGGAGTGGGGCAGCTGGGGGACACTGAGGCACCCCCCCAGCCCAGGGCATTGGGAACATCCCTAGGGATGGTGACAGTCTGAGGCCAGGCTGGGTTGTGGGCCTCCAGGAGGGCCCAGCTCAGCAGGGCCTATTGCCGGGAAGGGTAGGGCTGTGGTGAGCTGGAGAGTGGCCCTGCTGCAGCATTGCTGGGGCAGGGGCTGATGGCCCTGTGGGCTGTGGACATGGGGTCCTGGACCATGGGCAAGTTGGTGGGGGCACGGCAACTGGGGTCGGGGGCCAGTCAGGGATGGTGGTGCCGTCCAGACCCAGACACAGACGTGGAGTAACAGCATCACGTTTTCCTGAACATTCTGGCTGGTCAGGAAAACTAAAGAAAATAAGGTACAGTTTTAACATCTAGAATTTAAAGGCAAAATTAGAAAAAGACACTTCTTGGTCAAAAGATTAATGGGAGAGGCTGTGTTCAAGGACCTAAATGCTTATTATGATAGCTGTGAAAAACAAACACTTTGCAAGTGCAGTAAGGTTTGGTATGCATGCTAATACACCAGAAGTTGTAAGAAAAACCCCGAAGGCTTCTAAAGGGAAACAGTCTAAACCAGATTGCAGTTTGCAAATTTATTTCAGGCCAATAAATATTATATATGAATGGTACCAGGCAATATATAAAGTTTAAGAACGCAAATTAATGTGAAAACTGGACTCAAAGAGAACAGTCTGTAAATTCCTGTATGAGAGAGTGACTTGTCATTTCCCATGTTAGTAAGGAACACATAAAAACAGTCTTGGTACAGAAAGAGTTAATTATTGTGGACGTTTTCTTTGCTTGATCCCTGGAGATTTCACAGGACTTAGAAACCTGAATGAAGCAAAGCATTTATGCTTAACATTGTCAAGGAAGTCAGAAGAGAGCAATAGGTTCATCCCGTCCTGACTGTAAAATTTGCCAGTTAATAAGAATCTGTAAAATTGAGGCTTTCCATCAACTCTTAAACATTAAAATTGTCAAAAGACAGATAACAATACCAAAGGGTCATAAGACTTGACAGAGAAAAATCACTATCACTAAGAACTTCTCCGCTCAGGAAAGCAGTTAAGCACATCTGCATTTTGTCCATGATTGTGTGCATACTCTGGGCACACTCAGACCTTCAAGTATGTACAATCAGTCCCCAATCATCTGAGCTGATGATTGTTACCAAAAATTAATGAGACCATCCTCAAGGCTCCTGTTAATTCATTGAGTTTGAATCAGCCAAGTTAGAAACTGTGTGAATATCTATGTACTATTGGAGAAACGCAATGAAAAATTATCTTTTCTGGTCTTTTTTCCTTTTACTCAATTTTTTACATTAAGTAACTAATCCTAAAGGTCCACTCCTATGAGTAATATTATTGTATGGCAGACTGACTAATGCATAATGCAGTTTATCTATCAATATTCATATTTTTCCCATGGCAACTGCTTTACTAGTAGAGTGCCCTGTGTTACTAAACTGTATATCAAGTAGTTCTATATCCTAAGATCTTCTTCATTTGTAGCTCAAACACTATTTCATTGTTACTGAGTATGTATCTTATGCTAGTGAATATAACTTTTTAAACAATAAAAAAAGTGCAGTGAATCTCAGTTTAAGAATGACCAAAGACACAATACCCTAAGGATCCTGGAAAAAAGAATTTCTGGGGACTGAGGGTATGAGTTGTTTTCCAGAATTCTCCTGACCTCACAAGCTTAGGACTTCCTGTCTTCAGTTTTAAAATATATTTTGATCCTTTTATAGAGTAAGATGTAATAAAAAATGCACCTTTTTTTTTTTTTTTTTTTTCAGATGGTTGTGTTAGCATGAGGGACTGAGATACTAAAGCTAACATCTTTAAAATATTTCCCATTAAGGGCAAGATCTACTTTCTCTAATGTGCAGGTGCTTTGTGAGCCAGTTTCTGTACCATAGCGTCTGCAGATCTCCACAGGAAATTAAGCAATATTTTTAACAGCACTGCACCACATTGTTAATCCTTGTGTAGTTATTTCAGTCCTAGTCTGAGAGATGGCAAAGAATGGAATGCACTACAGCATATTTTTTCTTATTTTGAAGGCACACAACATGGTGACTAATGCCAGCTAAAAAGATAAGTAAAGTCATACTGAGATTTCAAAGACAGTCAGAAGAAGGAGACCTGTTTTGAATCAGAGAAAATTTTGCCTCACACAATAAGGTGACTTATTTGAGCTGACCAAGAAGAGTGAAGTGCAACCCCATCTGAGAGGACTTTGGCTGTCCATTTTATTCCTACGAGGTGCCTAGGTGGGAAACAATGGGAATTTGGCTATCAGGAAAATAGTATCAGAAGGCTTGTATTAAAAGAAATAAATAACTAAAAGAAAAACTAGAGGGTGCAAGAAGTACTCTAGGATTCGAACTGGTTTTGCCCTTCTTAGTCAGGGCATCTGTGTGCTGGAAGGCTTTGTATGTAGAGGAAATTATTTGACAAGCATAAAAAATGAGAAAATAATCCAGAAATCCCTGTGCTAAATACAAACTGACAGCATCCCTCAGACGGTAGGTTTGAATTAACCTTTAGTCCCTTATAAAATGTAACAGTTTTTGTATGCTGTTCTGAAACAGAATGTTTACAGATCTTAGTTCATCCATCAGAGTAAGAGGGTAGAGAATAACTCGCAGAACAGCAATAATTCAGAAGTACACATCCTGGTCCCTGATGAACCAGTTTGGTATTGTAGCATGGGTTTCCACCGCAGTAAACTGTTAACTGGCTGTCAAGCAAATTTGCAGGTGGTAGGGAGAAGTTGCCGAGTATATAGCTGTGGTATGTACGAATTAAAGTATTCAATTCATAACAATTCTATTTACTCCTGCATCCTCATTACTGTCAATAATTTTTGTTACATTCTGAGGTCTTAAAAATCTGCACTTTGTTTCTCTGCTGACTTCTGCTGAAAAGGGAAGAGATTTTTTTTGGCAACTGTAGATATATACTGTAAGGAAAATAATGACAAGAAGCCTGAAATTCTGGAAGATACTTTACAATTTCAGAGGATGTGATACCCTTTTACTCCCTTTCTGTATGTGTTTATGTCATTTGCTAAAGCTGTAGGAACTGCTTTGGCTGAAACAACCTCAGCTAAGTAAATCTGCACCAAATCTAAGGAAGGAGTCCAAGAGTCTGGTCTGGATTCCATCCAGATTCCCCAGGTTCCACAGCCCTAATGCAGTTTACCAAATCCACCCTTGTGGCGTGGTGGTTTGCATGGTGTAGCACATTGTCTCCAGGCCTAGTATGTTTTAACTGGTAGGATTCAAGTCTATGACTGGGACAGGCTGCAGCAGTTGGGATGACCCAGGAGCAGGGAATGTGCCAAACCCTCTTAGTCAAGGCAAATTGTCCAGAGGAAAGAAATGGTAGGGGAGGAATGTTGCTTGCATTAATTTCCTAACAAGAGCACATGAGCCTATTGTAGCCTATCTAACAAACAGAGAAATAAAGGCAACTGCAGAGTTTGATCTTCTGCATCTTGGAAACCTGTGTTAGAAGAAATGTTTGTTTTCTCTTTTTAGTGTACAGAAAGACATGGATATGTGTACTCAGACTGGAACATCTACCTTGTGACACATAATCTCAGGTAAAATTAACTCTACTTCTGCTTGCTCTATTTGTTGTCTAGAAACATGGGCTCTAAAGAAAGCTTGGCTCCCACTTGCTGGCATGGCTTTTGAATTAAGGTGTAAGATACACAGAACAGTAATGCCAAACACCTAAAATCCTGAGATATTCCACCCCAGAAGTTGCCTACTAAAATTCTTGGCAATGAAGTTTACCTCTGTCAGTAATGGTAAGTTCCCTGAGTAAGGATCAGTGTGATCAGTGGCATGGTTTTAGAATTATTTGGACCAGAACAAAGGTTTGAAAAGCAAAATTTTTCACAATAAAGAAACCCTCCATTGAGTCACTTCTAATAATGCACTTCTAATGTAATTACCAAACACTGGGGGCGAAAAAAAGGCTCAATAGTGTATATCTTCTGCCATTCTTACCATCTGTGTCCATCAAAGCAGTGTGATATGGGTTTAAAATATGAATATGTGTTTTTGTAATACTTCTTAGAAATTTCCAATGATAAATTTTCATAGTGGTTAAGACAGAGTGGCTCAGGAATTGAAACAAAACCAGATCACCAGCCAGTGGCAGCCAGTGGCTCATGGACTTCACTAGAATTGGTTGCTTATTGTTAGCTGAGATACAGAATATTCTTCACTTTCTGCTTCTTGGTTTAATGTAAGTTTAGTGCAGGAATCCTGTCCAGGCTGCATAAGTAACTATTGTCCTTTTGTGTGGTGGTGGGTTACCCTTGGCCAGCACACAGCTGCCCACACAGCTGCTTCCTCGCTCCTCACTCTTTCAACAGGTCAGGGAGTGAAAAGAGGATGGAAAACTCATGAGTCAAGATAAAGACAGTGAGATTTCTTGTTGTGTACCATCAGGGGCAAAACAGAATTGACTTGTGGAAAATTAATTGAAGTTATTGCCAATTAAGACAGCTTTGGGTAGTGTGGCATAAAGGCAAATAGTAAAACACCACCTTCCTCTTCCTTATTCTCTGACCATGTTCACACAACTGTTTCTCACTATTTTTCCTCCCTTCTTCCATGACAATGAGTTATTTTCTTCCCATTCTTAGATATGTTATCACAGAGATACCAACACCTTTGCTGTGGGGCTCATCCAGACCCTGAGGTGGATCGCTTGCACAATACACTTATGCACAAAGTTTTTCTTTCATTTTGATGTTGATTCCATCATATACAGTTAGCTTGCCATGCCTTCACTTAACTGACCAGTGTTCAGGCTGTAATGAATACACAGTTTTCTAAGATGTGCTATGGAGATGGTCAGAGACCTAGACAATGTGGCCATTGAAGAGGTGTGAAGAGTCTCATGTAGTCTCATGAACAAAAAAGCAAGGGGTGATCTAATAACTGCCTGCAAGTATTTGAAAAGCAGTGCAAAACATGAGAGTCAACCTCTTCTCCATACTGTAAGGTAAGTTGGACATAAATTTGTGGCTTGGAAAGTACCAGTTGGATATAAGAAAGCAAATTTGTACTGTGAGAGTAGTGCAGCATTGAATCGTGTTGCCCAGAGACACTGTGAAACCACTAAGCTCATTACTTGGCTAGACAAATCCAAAGCTGACCTTATTCAATTTTTTTGATAGATCTGTCTTGTGAGGGAGGTTGGATAACTTGACATACAGAGTTCACTTCCAATAAATGTTCCTATAACTTGTGATTCACATTTTTCACCACTCTGCTGATCCACACAATTAGCACTGAACCATGCAGGTACTTTAATACATTCAAAGACTGAATGAAAAAAACAATGATTTTGCTTAGTCTGTTCTACTCAAGTAAACCTCTGCCTGCTCTCTACTATGGAGCCTTCACCACTTTTGTTTCTAAAATCCATTAATTTGGGAGAGACTACAGAAATATATATTCACGGATGAAAAGGGTGCTGTAACTGTTATTCTGAACCTCTTACTATTAAAAATATTTCAGATGTATTTGTACTACGAGGATTTCCCTTAGATAGTAAGACATCAGTTTGCTGACTGCAACTTTCCACATACTGAATATTCCACCTCCAGGAACTACTCATCCCTGGTCAGAGCTGCTGTATCTGTCCTCAAAAATCTCACTGCTAAACTATGCATAATGTTTCTAACTTTATTTGCTATAATCTGGACTATCTAACATTTAAATCCTGCAGTATATATGATTTTTCAGAATACAACAATCAAATCAGTGTCTATTCAATACTCTTCAGCATCTAGCCATGATTTGTCAAGAATATTTATTTTAACTTAAATTTTAAAAGGAGTTTATTCTCTCTTAGCAGACAGAGATACGTAAACAGGTATATTCTGCTAAACTGAAAAAAAAAAATCTGTGAAAAACAACATTAAAATAGATTATTTCTCTCCTTTTTTTTTTTTTTTTTTTGGTGAGTTTCATCTGCTCTAATACTTTTTCCCCTGGCAAGTCTCATGTGTGTTATCCTCTACAGCACTTCAGAAACCACTTTGTAGAATATAAATGTGACAAATCTTCCATCCTGTCACATTCGAATAAACTCCAAATACCTTTGAAGTTGTCATGAATTCCTTTTGCAAACTCTTTGAGATATATAGATGAAAAGTATTATATGATACTAGATAGACATTATCAACTATTTCTTTATACACTTAGGGATAACTGACATTTATTTCCACCTATTTGTCACATCAAACAATGTTTAAATTCCAGATTTGCTAAAAGTTTAAAAATGGTTTCCATCTGCATCATTGAAAGTCACTCTTTGTCTTAGGGCAATATTCTGGGGAATTTCCAGAGCCATGAGCTGAAATAGGCAGTTTCAACTTCTAAGTACATTTTGGCATTGTTTGCATATAACCTCTTTGTATATACAAAATTATGCAGAGAGAATTTTTTTGTAAACTGATACATGTTTTAACAGCAGTTTCTTTTCAGTTACCTGCCTGTAATATTCTTCCAACAATATTCACTGTCTGAAAGCTGTGTTGCAAGTCTGACCAGAATAGGACTTGAAGGAGAAAGGAGGGTCTATACAGTATCACAACCATGTTCTGCCTATATGTCAAACAACATGTGGATAGACACTCACTTGCAATGCCAAGTGAAGGTGTATGATCTTTGACTCAGTACAGCACTAATTTCTAATTAAAGTTACACCTCTTTTGATTGAAGCAGGCTAGTGTCCTGTGTTTTGGCAAATGAGCAAAGCAAGCTTATGACAATTGTCCAGAATAATCCCTGTAGGTGTACCCTAAATGCATTATTTTTTAAATGGCCACAAAAAGACAAGGAGCTGACTTCCTAATTAGTAAGGCAGAACATAAGAGACAGGAAAAATGGTTGATATCCTTTATCTTTTAACTATTAGCAACACCAACTGATAAGAAAATGGTTAGTGGCTGACTAACCAGAACGGAGTTTGCCAACAATTTTTTCTCCTACATGAGCTTTTAGTACATCATTCTCAGTTCTTCTACCCCAAAGAAAGAAATCATCTCTAAATTCCTAACGCTCTGTAGACTATGTGTAGCCATACCAACATGGGAGTAATCTGCAGCGTTCTGACTAACCTCCAGTTTTGGAGCATGAGCAGTACCCATCGCCGTGGACAGGCCTGCATGGCAAAATGTAGGGATGGTAAATCAGGTCGGGCCGGAAGCCCTCTGGGTCCAGTCTGGGCAAAGCCCTATTCATGTATATTCTATCTTGTACTCAACATGCACAAAACCTGACTCCCAGGCACGCAATGTGGACAAACTCACATGCGCAGGGTGCAAAGCGTGGTGCAGATTCTCCTCTCCTCTCTGGGCTTTCTCATCCCAAAGCACTAACTGGTTCACTCCATAGCAGTACCTGGGAATGAACTAATACATATCTGTGGTATGGATAACCATAGCACTAGGGACCAAAACAGAAAGAGGTTCTGTTTGGAAATACACAAATTCTTGAAGCTTAGTAAGTACACGTAGGACTTTGTTCTAGGTACCTGTGAAACTCTGCGCTGTACTCTAGGTACTCAAGGTATCTTTATTTAGAGGAGTCTAAGATGTTTATACTGTTCTGCTCAAACACTAAATAAGGAGAGTCACTTATTGTCAAGAATGGTGTATTCTGCTGTATTTGCTACCATATTTTGGGTTAAATCTCTGTTATTAAAAAGGAGGAGTTATCTTAGGACTTCACTGAATGATTCACAGATTCACAGGCAGCTTTGGAAAGTCTCCAGGGAAGGAGACTCCCCCACCTCTCTGGGCAGCCTGTCCCAGTGCTCTGTCACCCTCACAGGGAAAAAGTGTTTCCTGTTTCCTCAGTTTGAACCTTCTGTTTTCCGGTTTATGGCCACTGTCCCTAGTCCTGTCACCGGACACCACTGAGAAGAGCCTGGCCCCATCCTCCTGACACCCACCCTTTAGATATTGATAAACATTGATAAGATCCCCCCTCAGCCTCCTCTTCTCCAAGCTAAACAGACCCAGCTCTCTCAGCCTTTCCTCAGATGGAAGGTGCTCCAGGCCCTTCATCATCTCAGTGGCCCTGCGCTGGACCCTCTCCAGTAGCTCCTTGTCCTTCTGGAACTGAGGAGCCCAGAACTGGACACAACACTCCAGGGGAGGCCTCACCAACGCAGAGTAGAGGGGGAGGATAACTTCCCTCGACCTGCTGGCCATGCTCTTCTTAATGCATCCCAGGATGTCGCTGGCCTTCTTGGCCACGAGGGCACATTGTTGGCTCATGGTCATCCTGTTGTTGACTAGGACTCCAAGGTCCTTTTCCCCAGAGCTGCCCTCCAACAGAACAGCCCCCAACATATACTGATACATATGGAAGTGTCATTGCTAAAGAGAACTACATTAGGAAAACGGGTATTTCTAAAATTGTTTGCAGAATAGCAGACAGCAAACAAGAAAATGTTCTGCCTTTATTTTGCATGTAGTACATTGTATTTCCAAAAGGAGAATTATGAGATCCCTCATAATTTTCTTATGAAAAAATAATGGAACTTTAATGAACCCTAAATATAAGATCATCTCTTTTTTTTTTTTCCCTGAGAAAACTTCAGATGTCTTGGCACTATTCTAAAATTTATTGGGGAACAAAGGCAAATACTCAGCTATTTCTGCCATGCATTATTTAGTAGATAAAACAAAATCTCTTTGTGGGAAATTAAGCTACAATTTAGAAACTAAAATCATATGCGGCAATTCAATTTTCTAAAGTCTAAAAAATGCTTTAATAAATGTAAACAACTTCCAGTAAATTAGTTTAAGCATTATCAATGTTATTTTTTATCTTGCAGCCCAGGTATAACATCTGTTTTGAATACTATACCCATTCCTCTCTAGAATTTCAATGCAGTAGTGATTTTATTGTTCAGAGCACCAGATGAGAAGAGGTAATTTTTTGTTAATATATAATCCCTTTTACCATAAGCACTGTGTAACTTCATGATGCATCTTGAGCTTTCAGGTGCTTCTACACCATATCTACATACGCTGAGGATATAGGTCATGAAAGAAGTAAGCTGAAAAGCAGACCAAAGGGAAGTAGTCTGGTGATGTATAAATCTAAATTAGAAAATAACAAAAGGAACCAGTAATTGAGGAGATAATTCTTTGTTCACACAGGGCCCAGGTGACTGTACAGTTCATCTGTTTAGGCTACAAAATGTAAGACCTAGTAGAGATTGACTTTAAAACTAGAGTAGGCAGTAAATACCAAGTGGGGAACAGGGAACTATAAGACTTAACAAACACTGCAAGCATGTGAACAAATAACTACATTAAATTCTGTCTTTGCATCAGCATGTTTTAATAACCAGAAAGGGAAGTTCTGGGAACTTTTCCTCTTGGAGCAGTGAGGACACAAACTGATTTAATATTAATTGTCAGTGTGATAAACTTATGAAAGGAATTATACAAATGCTTGACTGTGATTGCTTTGTGATCTCCTTATTGAACTAAAGGACCCCATCTGCTACTGTGTATGCTTCCAGCTTCTAAAAGGTATCAGATTGACGTAAAATTTATATGAGCCTTTTTAATTCAGTAGATAGTTGCTGTTCAAAAAATCTTACATTGTAACTTGACATTATAAGTTAATGGAGGGAGAATGTAGTGGCTATAGTGCACAATTTGTGAATAAGGAACCGAGACACAGACAGAAATGAACAGCCTGACACACACAAGAATTTAGACATTTCAGCCTGGGTCTACACGCCATAGTGAGAGTAGAGAAAACAATACCTGAAGAAGTAGAACCACAGTGTGAGAAAGAGACAATTTTGTGTTTGGGCCCCATAAGCAGAAAAGCAGTAATAGGGACTCACCATCTGTATTTATACTGGGGAAGGAAACAGTCCAGAGCCACCCTCTAACTTTTGAGCCAAACGGTACTCCATTTGCATCCATACAACCAGACTCTTATCCACCAGAACATGTTAGCTAATCCAAACTGCCTGTTGAGAGTGCTCTCTCACCTGTGCAAAAGCTCAGACATGTTTTGAGGTTCATCTGGAAGAGTGCTAGCTGGCCCTACACCAAAACGATGCCAGGGACTCTGTGCTGCAATGCTGGGTACACGTGTTCAGTCTTATTCCCTAACTCTTTCAGCTTAATATTATAGATGCAGCCTCTGGGACTAATTAGGCAAGGCACTGTGCTGTATTGATATAGCTGTAACGCTCCCCTCTGAAGTTTCTATAAATTAAGAAAAACCTCATAATTCTTATAAATCTGACAGAATTTCTGAACATATTAATTGTATTTAGGAACTGTACCTTGCAGAGCATAAAACACTATTTCTTCCTGCTACTGAGGGGACATTTCTTGACAATGAAAGAAGCCCAAAGTTTTGGGTTTCTTTTATCATTATCTCATTTTTTATTTCTGATATCTTTGCATCTTTGCATGTGGATAAAAGAAATATTAGGTGCAGAAAAGCCATTGTAGTTTTTATTCAATTAGAATCTATGTAACAGAAACATTCACTGCTTTATATCCGGTTTGTTGATACCCCAAAATGAAAGCTATACAGTTACAACAAGACAGACTCCAGGAGACTGTAAGGGAATGCTCATGGACTGTCTGCAGTGCTATGAAATTTAAAATGAAGGTTGATATAGGAGCACCTCTCCTGTGAAGAAAGGTTGAGAGAGTTGGGCTTGTTCAGCCTGGAGAAGAGAAGGCTCCAGGGAGACCTTATAGCACCTTCCAGTACCTGAAGGGGCCTACAAGGAAGCTGGGGGAGTCTTTTTACAAGGGCCTGTAGTGACAGAACAAGAGGTAATGGGTTTGAATTGTAAGCAGATAGTTTTAGATTGGATATCAGGAGAGGGTTCTTCCTGGAGAGGGTGGTGACAGGTTCAAACAGGTTGCCCAGAGAAGCTGTGGATGCCCCATCCCTGGAAGTGTTCAAGGTCAGGCTGGATGAGGCTTTGAGCAACCTGGTCTAGTGGAGGGTGTCCCTGCCCATGGCAGGGGGGTTGGAACTAGGTGGTCTTTAAGGTCCTTTCCAACCTAAAACATTCTATAATTGTATAGCGAAGATTTCAGCTACTCTATCTGAACCATATTTAAACAAGTGTTGTACATGATTGCTTCATCTAGGCTATAGTGGATACATAGACCCCTGAAGTTAAGAAAAAAGGTTTTACTGTTTATTGCGCACTTTACAATTTACTAAATATCTAAAGTAAACTGAACTTGTACATGCAGCCTGTATTTCCTTCAGACTGATGTATCTTTCCCAGTGGCTGCAATTACTGTTGTGTAACACCTTAATAACAGCAAAGTAGAGGCACAGTTCTCAGTCTGTTGTTTTTCTGCACTTCATTTTAGTGACCTAAAGATGTGACTTTGTAACATCACTTTTTCTAAGACTTATGAAATTCTGGTGCTTTTGATTGCTTGCCACAGCCACTTGTCCCATTAAGATGTCTCTCTCTAAGAAATATGTTGTTACTTAATCTTGCTCTGGAAAAGCCAGAGATCAACAGAAAAGCTCTGACAATCTAAAAAATACGATTTAGAGACAAATATCTTTGTTTAATTTTGTATCTGAGTACCAACATGAGATGTTTCAACTGATACAAGCAGAAACCAAATAACAATGCATTTGCTTCTGAAGCTTATCAAGTAAGGTGAATTTTGATTGATACGGCAGAACAGAAGCGTGTTTTACTATGAATACCCTTTATTGTTTCTGAAAGTTGCTCTATCTCTAAATTTCATAATACCTAATCCTGCTTTAGAAAGAAATAGATTTAATTATTTATATTTTATCTCTCTGACTTTATTGCAGCATTTTACTTTACCTCTACTGATAAATACATATAATATGCATATATAAAGGCATAATATATTTTTTATACTAATTGAACATGGCCAATTTTGACTAACAAAGCAGGCTGGAAGAGTGTTTCTTTGTCAGTTTATCATTTTAATCAAAATGTGCTCATCTTTAAATTTCATTAAAATTAAGGCAGTGTTAAGATGATAGATCTTAAATTATTGATGTTTTCTTTTCTAACTTAACATGAGTTTTTACCTCTGCTGATAAAGTGAAGAATGAATTTTCATCATTTCACAATGCATACGCACCAGAAAATATGCAGCACTGAATTACAATGACATACAGTTTCCTCTGAGTCATTGTATGGTATACCATCAGACGTCATACAGTAACTCCTTTTTGCTTCAGGGAATCATTGCTCACCCTGATAATTAAAGTGACCAGTAAAGCTGGTGTTTCTTGACTGGAATAAGAAAAGTTAAATTTATTCATGATAACCGACTGTTTTAGTGAAATCTGGGTTGCATTATAAAAAGATGGTCCATAGCTCATTTGTAAAAGAAATATGAAGATATTTCTTGGCTACTGGGATGTATGCTTTCTACAGTGAAGTTCTTGTGCAGATAAGACTAAAACTGCCTCATGAACTATTGTATTTTTTTGATAATATTCTTTAGAAAACTCAGCATAGCTCAACTAAAATGGGCATTTCAGCCCACCTGTAGCACAGGGAAATGCATTGCTCCGTGAAGTTCACACCAGCCCTCGATTTCCACAAGGACTGGCAAGCATTCCTGATGCACAGATTCTGTAAGAATTTAAGTTTAGCAGGTGTATCTTGACAGAGAGGTCAAATACAGGTAATCAGAAATAAGTTCCTAAAATGTTCTGGTAACCTGGAACCATTAATGAAAATGGCAATAGACACAGCACCATAAGAGAAAGAGCTGAAGAGGGTACGCTTTGCTAGCAAGCCTTGTGTATTATAGAATCCCAGCAAGCATGTTACCACCACCACTGAATTACTGAGGACCCTAGAAACAAATGACACTGATGCCTAGTTGAACTCACCTGAAAAAAAGGAGTGGAGACAAGACTATTGAGATTATACCAGATGTGTAAATTTAGTCTGTGTCCAGAGTAACTGTTCTGGCTGACTTTCAATGTAGAGTCTGGATTGCTGACAGAAAAATTAGTCCTTTCAAGTTTTGCAAACATCAACAAAAAGCCATTGTTCCAGATTGTTTCTTTTCTTCTATTTCTCTTCCTTTCTATCTGTTTTGTTAGTGCAAGATAGCAGCAGAACTTAAAGGTGAGTTAAACATCCTCCATTAAGAGCTGTATGACAAATCAGAGAACTCTAATGGAGATGTCTTACATGAAGGTTTTTTCCTTTCAAATAAATGGGAAATTGAAAGCAGCTTTTACACTGGGATTTATCATCCAAACTTTTTTTTTTTTTTTTTTTTTTTTTTGAGAGAGAGAGAGAGAGAGAGAGTAATACACTAATACTGCAAAATTTAAAAGCAAGAAACCAATTCAATTTCACTTGCTGGGAATGGCAGGCAATATTATTGTTATCTGTTGGAGAGACCTCAAGGTATTCTCAGCCTTTCAGTTTTCCTCTTATCTATCTCCCCCGGATTTTAAGCATAGTCTGGCTTGTAAAACTCTTCAGCTGTTCCAGAGGTGGAATGAATGTTTCCTGGCCTGCCCTTCTTCTGAGTTAGGTTAAGTTTCTCCTTTTTTTTCTCTAATTAGCCATATTTAATTTCTTTGTTTATGAGGATTTTTGGATGAGCTGGGAAAAATGGTTCTTCTAATTAGTAGAACAACAGGATGCAAAGTCTTGTTCATATTTTCCTTGCGGACTAAAGGGAATTGAGTCACAGGAAAGGTATTGTTTGCCAGTCTTATATCTTTATTATGTCTCTTACATTATTGATTTGGTTTCTAGATTATTGCTGCAGTCTACCCACTTATATTTTTGTCATATGATTTGCTGGGGATCCCATAACAGAAGAGATCTTTAGCAATATTTAGGATATTTTATACTGGAGAAGCTTTGAAGGACTCCCTAACCCAGAGATATGATTACAGTAAATAACAGTATACAAAATTACATATTACACTAACACACATTTGTATATGGTACTGATATATGTACACCTACAAATTCCAGAAGCGATTAGACTCGAAGATCACCCCTGTGGGAGGCTCCTAGCTTTTACCAGAAGTACCTTTCGTCTTAAAAATGATGGTATTTTGAGAACCTGACTAGGTTCTTTTACAATTCTCAAAATACTTTGGTTTGGAATAGTTTTGTCTGTAAAACGTGGTCAAATCAGGTAAAAGCGTTAATAACAGGTAACATAAAATCTTCATAGGCATGGAAGTTCGAGTCCCAGATATGAAAAGTACAGTATCAAGTTTTCTCAGGTAGGACAGTGATAGTGACTGTGAGAGGCTGAAGGTGGTTAGAAGCTAAGGACAAAAACATAATCATGAGATTCCACCTACTGTTTTATAGACTGGATAGAAATTAGTTTTCAAGTGTGAAACCAAGACAGTTTTTCTGGAAAGATGTATCACAGCTTTTCAGACCTGGTTTAAAATTTACTTTCAAAGACCCTGATGAATAAATATCAATTATCTTTTCAGGATTAAGAAAAGCAATACAGCCACTCTAGCAGGGCTTAATTTCAAAAAGAAGAGTTACACTAAAAATGGGGAAAACTACTAGAGAGAAACTAAGAGGGGAAGTCAAAATTGAAAAATATTGGCAGACAACACAATAGAAATTCAAAATGTGCATCGTATGCCAAAATGCTTTTAGAAACACCACAAAGAAAGTCAGCATGGCTAAACAACGCAATAGTGGAGGCTATTTAAAATAAGAAGGCACATATCAAAAACTTGAAATTTTATTAAAAGAGGAGAAAATTTAAAAAAAATTAAAAAATAAAAATAAAATTAAAAAAAGCCAAACCAAACCAAACCAAACCAAAAAACCACACACAAGCCAAAATAAGACTGAATCCTCTCCAGGGATGCCTTTGAGCAGATGGTCAAGGTGTAAAAACATAGAGAAGACAAGGCCTCAAGAAACACATGAAACTATTCTTTCCATCTAAGTTTACCAGCAAGTAAGCTAAAGTTTAGGGACACATCTGTGTGACAACCCTTTATACAAGAAAAGTATTAGAGGATTTACCTAGAACTGGACTGACAGTGGAAGGTATGAGCAGTTTTTAACATATTTGGTTTCTTTTTCTTCATTTTTATGGACACACTCATTCCGCCAGCATCAACCGAACTGAAGCTTCCAGGGTGGGGAAATGCAAGATTAATTTCTAAAACTTTCATTTTTAAGAATTTACTATCTGAACAATGACAATTGTCATTTTGGGGATGCTTTTCCAACCATTCCTCATTAAATGGCATGGTGAACTTTGTCCTTATAGCTGTTTGAGGAGGAAACAAGGTTGTCAGGGCCTTAAACAAAAAAAAAAAAAAAAAAAAACAAAAACAAACAAAAAAAACATTGAATCATAGCTAAGATAATATTTCTTTGAAGCAGAAGACTGTCTAAATATAAGCAATAGAAAGGGCAGTGAATTGTTGTTTTACAAGGTTTGGGAATCATTTGCAGCTGCTTGTGTTGTGGCTCTTCATAAATAATGATCATCAGTTAGAAATTGGACACTAAGTGCAGGTGATGCCAGCCGCACTTCCCGAGGGTTGAATTGATCTCACCCTTTATGAGTCTTCTAAACATTGGGCATCATGTCTAAACTACCACTTTAGACCCTCTCTATACTCAGAGAGATATACTCTTTCAAAGCAAGATTCATCCTTCCAGTCTTAATATGAATGAATGTGGAAGCACCCATCTTGCTCCTCTTCAGAGTTGGAAGTTAATCCCAACATCTACACTTCTAAATTTTAATTGGCAAAAATTATGTTGGATAAATCTAGGCCTGAGTGATTCAGGAACACCTTATAAAGGATTTTTTCTTTCTTAATACAAGAGGAACAGCTGTCTGAATCAGATAGTGAATGAGAAGTAAAGTATGTTTTTAGAAGTATAAATCATGACAACAGACCATTTTCACAAAAAGTTACACTAGTTAAATCCTAGTACCTCCTCGTTTTGAGATAAATTGCATTTAAAACAAATAAAAACAAAATGGAGCCAACAGATTTGTGCTGGGTTCAATCAGGAAAGGGTTAACTCCCTTAACTCTGGTTGCCAGGGAACTATGTTGTTGGATGCTAAAAGAAAACAATGATAAGGCCGCAGCTGGTGCTGGGGATGGCCTGTACTGAACTCAAGGTCTTTTGTCCGCTTCGGATACTGTAGCTGACCCAGACTAACCAAGGAAGTATTTCATCCCATAGTACGTCATGTTCCGGTCTCTTGGGGTGGGGAAGGGGGTCGGGTAGCCATTACTCTGCCCTTCTCTCTCTCCCTTACTCCCTTGCTCGTTTACTCCTGGGGACTTGCTAACCCTCCTGCGTTAGCTGCTTTGACAACTCCTGTGCTGGCTCCTTTGTGTGGGAGCTGGTGGGTTGTTTTGAGTTTTCTGGCCGTGTTATCAGTGATAAGGTTTGCTCGGAATCTGCTGCGTAGGCTCCTGGGCTCCAGTCCTCAGGCTGCAGCTCTTGGGCTGCGATCGCTCTCGGGCTGTGGTTCTCGGGCTCTCTGGGTCTGATTTTCATCCCTCAACATCTGGGTGTGCATTGGTCAGTGGATGGTGGGAAATTGTATCATATTGTATATATTGTACTATATGTTTCATTTTCTACTATTTTAAGTATTTATTATTAGTAGTATCCATATATATTTATTTAGATTTAATTAGTAAATAGTTCTTATCTCAGTTTTATGAGCTTCCTTATTTCTTTTTCCTCTGATTCTTCCCCTCCACTGGAGGAGGGGAGGGGGATTTGTGAGAGCGGCTTCGTGGTATTTTGCTAGCCGGAGTTAAACCATGACAAGATTATTGAATACATTAGATTAGACTTGATATGTAAATGATTGAAGTATTCTCACACTAGTTGTCATGTATAGGAAAAGTTAAGGAAGAAAGTGTAATGAAGTATAATCCTGCTTGTCTAGTCATATACTGTGCATGTATATCTACACAAATACATCTGTGATATCTTTGCAACCAGTAGTGATAAAGAGTAAATATCTGCCCTCATTCTCTGGGTATTATTTAAAAGTTGTTCCCTGGACTATTAAAAATGAAATTTTTCTTCTTTGTATGAGAAGGCACACATCTGAAAAAGCTGTACTAATATTCCAGATTCATCTTGAAAATAGGTATATGTGATTACACTTTCAGTTTTCAGTTCTATTAAAAAATGGGCAACTAGAACTATCCTTACTATGGAGGATAAATAAATATTTCCCTCACTAAAAAAGTAACTAACTTGTGTATACCCATGCCTTTTTCTTGCAGTAAGATTATCTTCATATAAAACTGATTTTCTTAGCTCTATAGTTGGGGCCAAGACTTTCCCCTGAGCTAAGATTAGAATGTAGAAATCATTTAACCTGACAGCTTGAACCAACTTAAACGTGAAAGAACAGAAACACACTCTTGTTCATCTCTGCTGATATGCTTGTGTCAGAGCCAACACCACTAAATTTGCTGTTTAAAAAGCTCATCAGAAAGACAAGTTAAACTTTTTATTTAATATGTCACAAAAGCCTAGTAAGAAGTGTGACACGGGATGAAAAGGAATAAATAAACAGATGTAAGTCATGTGGTATACTGAAATTAATGACACAGTGCATGAATTCAGAAGTAATGTGATAAAGAAGCATGCAAAGACATGATTCAATTACAAGAATACAGCTCTCGCAAACATCTGGAAACAATACTTCTACTTTCACACCTTTTAACCAATCAGTTCTAGTTTCATACAAAAGTCTCAAGTGGACTTTAATTCCTTAATGCCATAAATTGTTTTTTAAAGTCTAATTCTGAAATACGGTAGGATTAGAGAAGGGACTTAGGACATTTGTACTTAAACTAATACCACAATGTAGTGACGAAAACTTTGCAACTCCCTTGTGTTGGTTTTTTGCTGGAAGATGTGACAGAAAGCAAGAACCAATAAATCAAATAAAATCCTCCTCGTAAGTTCATAGGCATTTAAGAGAACTGGCTTGCTTCTTGCCCAGTAGTACACCAGCCACAAAGCAAGCAAATCCAGTGAAGCATTTTTATTATTTGTAAGCAAGACGTTTCTGAGGGACTGACTGATTTCACATTAGCCATCACATTTCAAATTCCTTCTCTAAAGCAGACAGGTATCTTGGAACTGCACAACAAGGGGATGCTGGCCAGCTTTTCCCTCAGAATTACCAGGGCTTCGTACCTTCTGTTATAACACAAAATAAGCATGTAGTATGCACAAGTGAGCAAACAAGCACAGTAACTGGGGCAGGGGTGGAAGAAGTACTTGATACGTTTCATAACTTATTCAGGTTTTATTAATATTTTGTAAGAAAATCTGACACCAAAAGATCCATTCTTATTTTACCTAAACCAGTATTAACAGATTAAACCTCAGGGAAACTTTTTTAGAAGTAAGAATCTTCAAGCACTGGAATAATTTGTCATTTCAGTAGGGCCACTTTGATAAAAGAAATTGGAGGGGGGCATGGTTTGTTTAGTTCTGTATTTTCGGGAGCTGGTAAAACATAAGTCTGTCTGGAATCATTTAAAAAGAGTTGTTTCAGCTGTGGCCCATGGGAAGAAATCGTGTCTTCAGCATTTTATAATTGTTAAAATATGTTTCATTGACGATGAGTGTTGAAATGGATTTCTGTTGCAAAGATGATTTTACTAATTTAATTATTAGACTCTACCATAGATAGATAAAGTATTGGAATTCTGGTAGCTTGTAGTCAGGAACACTTTGTTCACCTCCCTGCTGCTACTATGTATCTCTTTTCAATTTTGTTTATTTTTCTTTCATTTTTGTTTAATTTTCAGTTTGGTTTAACAAAAGCTGCAAGACAAAAATATTGGCCGCAGATGATTCAGGAGCCTTTTAAAAGTAGTATGTATTTCAGGGAAGTGTTCCAAATTTATATTCTGGCATTGCCACATAATATTATGCAATGCTTTCATTGCTTTTGAAATTTCCCCATGTAAATAAAATCTAGTAGATAAATATGCTGTTCAAGGAAACAGCACATAGCCCCTTTAAGGCATAGGTTTACACATTTCTTCTGAACAGATGAGATATTGATCCAACCACATTGTTATTATTATTTCTCCTAGTGAATGGCAAAGACGACCCATTTCACCAGACAAAAACATGGCTGCAGATGCACAACAACAAGGAAAAGATATAAGTTGAAGATGGGGATTTTGAAAACAAAATAGAAGATTATGAAAAGGTAGAAATAAATGCTTAATGGGGAGCAGGTGCAGTGGACTGACAACACCAGCCAAAAATAATCCCTGCTTGTCATACTGGGAGGTAGATAATCAGCCTCAGCCAACTCAACTGCCTCTCTTACTACACAGTACTGGGCACATAGCCTTAAAATTAAATACCATGGAAAATGTCCAAGGAAGAACAAAAAAACCTGCCCCAAATCAACAGGGCTTTCATGCATTCTTTAGCCCAGTGGTACAAGGAGCATGTATCTTTCTGCTTTTCTTGTCTCCTATATAATTCCTAACAAATTTCCTCAACTCTTTTACAATAATTTTTTCTTTCTTTCTTTCTTTGCTGCAGCATGGTTAATTTTTCAATTTGAAGAGCCATTGGTATAAAGCATGCCTCATTAGTTTGTGGGAGGTAGCTAGACTTCATTAATTCAGTTCTCACTTCATTTGCTTTGCATACAGTCATAATTAGCTTCAGAATAACTTTGGTAACTTCAGCAGATTTATAGCTTCAGTTTTATTCTGCATTTGGGTTTCTCCTCTTGTTTCAATGTGTTGTATGAGGTTTAGAAAATCAAGGACAGCAATGCTTGCTTTAAGGAATAATTGAATGTTGCAACTTTTAGAGTGACAGTCTCTCTACATCCCTCTGTCTGCTCAGATACATAAACAGTTAAAACACTGTGTCTTACATAATCTCAGATGACATTTTCCTATAAATAGGCAGCAATTCCCACTTTATCTGGCAGGCATTCTCTGGGGAAGCAATCTTTTTGCATGTATGCCAGCCCCATACTCTATATGGCAGCAGAGGAACCCACCCATACTGTTTGGAACTGAGGAAGGAGTCATGTCAGTCTACCCCACCTGGAGTGCTGCATCCAGCTCTGGGGCCCCCAATGTAAGTAGGATATCGACCAGTTGGAGCAAGTCCAGAGGAGGCCACGAAGATGCTCAGAGCGCTGGAGCACCTCTACTATGGGGACAGGCTGAGAGAGTTGGGCTTGTTCAGCCTGGAGAAGAGAAGGCTCCAGGGAGACCTTATTGCAGCCTTCCAGTACCTGAAGGGGCCTACAAGGAAGCTGGGGGGGGGACTTTTTACAAGGGCCTGTAGTGACAGGACAAGGGGTAATGGGTTTAAATTGAAAGTGGGGAGACTTAGATTGGATATCAGGAAGAAATTCTTTACAGAGAGGGTGGTGAGGCACTGGAACAGGTTGCCCAGAGAAGCTGTGGATGCCCCATCCCTGGAAGTGTTCAAGGCCAGGCTGGATGAGGCTTTGAGCAACCTGGTCTAGTGGAGGGTGTCCCTGCCCATGGCAGGGGGTTTGGAACTAGATGATCTTTAAGGTCCCTTCCAACCCAAACCATTCTATGATTCTATGATTTTATTGATGTCCTAGAGCAAAAAGAGGATTTGGTTTATTTATTGGGAACATACTGCTGTAGTAAGGATACATACACAGTGCCACACAATTTACATAGACTGGCACTCCTATTTTAAAAAAGGTAAAGAGGACACAGCTGAAGACAACAGAGACACAGCATCTCCTCACACCTCTGTAAGACTGACAGGAAGTGTGTATACTTAGTACACCAGTCCACCCCTGGCCGAGCTGACCATTTGTTTCTTCTTGTGGTAAAAGCACAGTGCTTTATTCTGCTGTACTGGGCCATACTGAGTGAGAGGTGGCGAAAGAAACCCTTTGGAAATGTCCCAGAACTTTTACATATATTATAATTTTCATGGCACATGTGCCAAGGTACCACCCCAAAAAAGATGAAAACACTTCCAGGAAGAAGACACAGATACTACTAGAGATATTCCCTAGGAATTACTGATGCTGTGAAGGAGCTTCAGTGAAAAGAACATCTATGATAGGGATAAGGTGTCCAGTCCCCCACATACACCATTTGAGCACTGAGCCAGTCAGACCATAGGGCAAGGGCAGGAGTTATAAATACAATGCTAAGAGCAGTGCTGCAGAGTCTTCTGTTTTCCTGGCTTAAACAGATGTCACGTGCAAAGCTCTGGAATCTTTGTGCATTCACTGTGTATTCAGTCAGTGTGATCTGACTGCAAAGCCCACCAAAAGCTCTTCATTCCCACAGAAAACCAGAAACCTACGATTTAGTGGTCTATAGATATTATACATTTCCCTTACTTCAAAAGCCAGCTGACACAGTCTAAACCCAAATGAGATTCTGAGAAGGTTTTAACAATAAGCTGCAAGTGGTTCAGTTCATGGTAGGAGAAAAGTAAAGTGGTATTGTAAATGTTAATAGCCTGCCAAAGTCCTATTAATTGCTCTGCATGGTCTGCTAAGTTGTAGCTTCTCCGTAGCAATCCATATGCTGACTTGGAGATACATGATCTTGGAGAACAACTTCCCCCGTGGTTATCCAACATGTGAGCAGATCAGTGAGCCAAGCTGACAGTGTTCCTAGCACACTCCACACGTCTTTAAGAAATATGTTTTATTTGCTCTGCAGTACCATCTTCATTTTAGCTCAAGAGTTAGGCTCTCAGGGATGTGATCTGTCCATACGACTGCCATCAGATGAGTACCTGGCAAGCCCAAACACAAGACTTAGTATTATCCTTACATCTGTCATAAAACCCACAGGAAATTTCACCCTGCATGCTCACAGGAATTATTAAATGACATCCTTTCAACAGCAGGCCACCTTGCAAAGCAAATTGTTGTCTGGGATCCAAATATGCAGCAAATCGAGCTGACTTGGTATGTGGAAGACTAACACTCCTGGCAGAGCCTTGTGAGCAGAGTATGTTTGAGCAGCTTGTTGTGCTAATCAGATTTCAGACAGCTCCTGGCACCTGGGGGGAAACAAGGGCAGCTTGTTCTCAATAAACCCTTCATCACCTGTCCCAGATGGTTGACTCTGTGATATCATCCCTCCCATACAAGAGTCTTCTCTGAGAAGCCCAGGAAACGAATGAATCTTATTGGACCTGCTTCATTGTGACCACAAAAGAGAGTCAAGCTGTATCACTGAGGTGATGGGCACAAAACCATTTGTGGTCAGCTTTGATAGAGAGAATTCAGATGTTGCTCGTATGCTTGGAGAAATGCAAGAGATTTTCATTCTATCAGCACATATTCTGATTTGTCAGATTGTTCTGGAGGTAGCTGGTACTCAGGTTCTCCTATCTGCATCACACCGTAGAATTCCTTCTGATTTTGTTCTCATTTTGCTATTATCTTTTGTGCTACAGTTTTACTGTGCCACCAGGCTTGACTGCCATTATCCCAGTGTAAGCTGCAGGTTCCTTCAGTCAGCAGGTACCAGGGTGCCCAGTCAGCTTCTGGAGTGGTCCCGTCACTTGGCAAGGTGGTTGGCAGTGATGCTCCTCAGACTTTCAAGTGCCAAATACAACCAGATATTCAAAAGTAAGACAAAGTGCTCTTTTTAACTTCTAAAAACAATATTCACAATAAGAAAGCCCAACAAAAGCTACAAAATGTAATTGAAATATGATTAAGGAGGGGTGAAATTAAGGGTACGTGCTGACATACTGAAGTGTACAACAGGTTGCAGTCCTGTCCTGACATATGCATAAGAACAGCAGAGCACTCTAAGTCCTTATGAAAAATACTGCTCAGTTCAGTACCTAATAATATATGTTTAATATGTCTTCATAACTATTGTATACATTATTGGTAATTTTTCTCTGTCTGTTTAAAGTATGGGCAATTCAGGGTTGTCATTTTTTGGAGACTGAGAACTGTTACTCAAGGTCTATAAAGGGAAAGCTGCAGGGTAGCTTTTCTGGAATATCAAGAGAGTTCACCACAGGGACAGCACTATTTTCCACAATAAATGTATTGCTCTACACTGGGCAGGGTGGAGGGGGAGAGAGAGAAAGAGAGAGAGTGCAGGGCATTTTCAGCATGTCAGGAAAAAAGGCCTGACAATAAATGGCATATTAAAATAGCTGCTTTAAGAAAATGGAATAAAAAGAGGGATATAGATAAAAGAGTAAATCTTATGTTCCCTCAAATGCTGGCAACCTATCTGCATGGCATATCACGGGAAAATCCATCTGGGATCTATCTGATGCTGCAGGAAATCAGGGTTCCCAGCACTTGAAGGGATGTAAGGTTTACTCACTATTTAAATCTCTCGTTTTGCTCTATCTTCCTGAAGCAGCTATTTCAACATGCCATTTGTTGTCGGGCTTTTCTTACCGACCTCCAGAGAGAGCCCTGGACCATCTGTCCCCCCACACCCTTTTCCACCCCCTGTGCCAAGCACATATCTAGACAACAGTTACTATAGAAGAGCTGTGACACTTTAAATTTGTATCCTACCTTAATGATTTCCCTATGCAGCAAGACTCTTCTCACTAAAACACTCTGCATACAGTCAGAAGCTGCTGCTTGCAGCCAAGCAGAAATGCCTGAAACTAATTTGAGAAACTTCAGTTCCTGGACCTGCAGAAGCCAGAATAGCCCTTTGTCAATTTTCAGGGTGGTGATCTTGCTTTTATCATCCCAATTATCCACGACACAAATGGAGAGGTCTTAGGTGAAGTATCTAAGGTTGCCCATTCCTCAGTCTGGTGTGGAACCTTTCTTCTACAAACACTAAAATAGATCATGACAGACCTGGCAGGATATGGCGACTAATTGCTGAAAGAATCCATATTTTAAACTAGGGAAAGTTTTGCCAAGTTTTTATTAATATTTGAAAAATGTTATTTTTCACTGCCTGATGCATCAATACTCTCTCTGTCTCACAGGCTTTCTAGTTAGAATACAGCAGTGAGACGCACAAAGCCATCAACAAATGTTATTAGCTGAACTTTCTTCACCTCTCCTTTCCTAATTGTTAGCCATTTAAGAATTCAGTCAAAAGACTTTAAAAGCTTGATATAATAGGGCTGAAACAGAACATAAGTTCAGCAGTAAAAGACTGCCTCTGAGTTTCTGAGATGCAACTAATTGCCTTAAAAAAACAAAACAAAAAAAAAAACCTACAAGCAATGCTGTGAAAGTTCCAACATCTGGAAAAGGATTTGTGTTGCTAGCTGCCATGAATAGTCTCTAATTACACTGAGCATCTTTACACCAAGAAACAGGGTTTATCAGCACCAGACGCTGGGCTGCAATCAAATGTGCACAGCGAATTCTAGCTCCAAGAAGTTAAAGATGCATTGAGAAGTTGTAATGAAATGTACAATTGGAAACATTTATTGGTGATTCTGTCCCAGTATGAGCCAAGCAATTGTCTGAAATCACTGGAAGCTGGTCTGTTGGCTATTCAAAGTCTAGACTGAAGAGCTGATTGAGCTTGCATATAATTTTTTTAACAACTTAAGCTTTCTGACTTCAAACCAATGGGGATGCATGCTGCATGATTGAGTGGAACTTTGACTAAGTGCATTCAAATTTTGCCATTATATCTTGACATAGTCCAGCTTTTGAACACTTCAGGCTTGATTTCCCGTTCTAAGCAGAAGAGAGCAACACAACTGGAGGATCTGGGGCCATTTTGCATGTTCTTTTTCATACTCCAGCATGAAACAGAAATTTCAACAATAAATTTGAACCCAGATCCCCATGGCCTCTCAAATCTTTTGTAGTCAGGCTTTGTCAGCAGAAAGACTCCAACCGTATCTTCACATGTGTTTTGTAGAAGTGTTGTCAAGAACCTAAACTCATTGCACTGCCTTTTGCCACTCAAATATACTGTTCTCTGATGGTCATATCCACTTCATGTGTCCCTGTTTTGCTGTTATAAAGGTCTGTTACATGAAGAAGAAGTGAAGAGAGTAGATTTAGATTGCACATCAGGAAGAACTTCTTCACAGAAAGGGTGGGAAGGCACTGGAACAGGTTGCCCAGAGAAGCTGTGGATGCCCCATCCCTGGAAGTGTTCAAGGCCAGGCTGGATGAGGCTTGGAGCAACCTGGTCTAGTGGAGGGTGTCCCTGCCCATGGCAGGGGGTTGGAACTAGATGATCTTTAGGATCCCTTCCAACGCAAACCATTCTATAATTCTATGAATATTATTGCAATTCATCTGTCAATTGAAAGCATCGATCTAAACACAGTTCCTTCATAACAAATCACCTTTTAAAATTAAGAAGTGTTCTCTTGTCATTAATAAAGAAGCTTTCATATAAGAGAGAGATAGAGATAATATTTGGGATACCATCAACTGAATGTATCTCTATCTTTTAACTGAGAAAAACCTAGCAATTTTCCTTGAATACCGAAAAGCAATGCATACATGGAATCATCATAGAATGGTTTGGGTTAGAAGGAACCTTAAAGGTCACCTAGTTCCAACCCCCTACCATGGGCAGGGACACCCTCCACTAGACCAGGTTGCTCAAAGCCTCATCCAGCCTGGCCTTGAAGACAGCCAGGGATGGGGCACCCACAGCTTCTCTGGGCAACTTGCTTCAGTGCTTCACCACCCTCTCCATGGAGAAATGAAGTTTACCCAATATTGTTCATCGTATAATAGAAGAAGAGCTGGAGTGACCATCTAGCATTATTATCTAAAAAGTAATTCAATTTCTGAATTTTTGAAACATGAAAGAAAAAGCGTTACCCATACTGTCAGAAAGCTTTTCTTCTGCCTAGCCAGCTAACGGAGAGACTTCCTAGTAGGCAACTTTCCACGTTTGAGGAGCTCTTAGAGCTAAGAGAACAGCCTACCAAGAGACTGAAACAGGCTCTCAGGGAGCAATCAATTGATCAGAATACTCTTCATTCTCTCTGACCCTGTCCAGATGCAACTGAACTTGTCTTTTGGCTATGCAGAGCTAAGGTTTTCTAAGGTTCTTAGCAGGTGTCTATAGGTCCCAGGTCGGCACCAAAGCCACCTATCACTTTCCCCAGAGTCTTGCAAGTACTCCCTCTCCTAGAAGGGCAGGCAGAACACAGCCTTTACAAAAGCATCATGAAAAGCCAAATGCTAAATCCATGTTCTTTCAACCTGAAATTAAAACCTACATCAATTGTAATGGTAGAAATATGTGTTGTAAACTGGACTCAAATTGCTTTCAGCAAAAAGACATTTGAAAGCAGTATGAGCTGATTGAAGGTGCCAAAAAAATAGCAGCTGCCAACATCCGTAATCCCTAGAGTGCTGCAGAGAACAACAGAGCCTCTCCCATTGAACTTTCCCTGCAGAAGGTTACTGCAGCCAGGAGTGGCTGGATGTGTGGAAAGCACATATTTTTAAATGAGAGTTAGGACCTGAGTAGGTCAAAGTACAAACATTAAAATAGCTCGGTATTTCAAAGAATATGGAAGTCTACCAGTGCAACTGAATGCAGCCTGAATTACAAAGCTGAAGATTTTTGCCCTGGCAAGATACAGCTCTATGAGTGTTTAATCTGTCACCCTAACAATAGGACAAGGCTGTGAACTGCTTTGCTTGCTCACCGGTGTACGTTGTTGGCATTATCCCGTAATGACACAACAGATTCTATAGATGAATTTTGCTGCAAAAGCAACTTCTCCCATTTTCACCTTAAAAAAAAAACCTTGCACAGTAATTAACTTCACAGCAGTTTCATTTGGCAAAGTAATACAGTACATAGAATAAAATATTCATTAATAATCGACTATGAAAATTGTAGTTACACTATGTTCAGCTAATGTAATAGCTAACAGCTATAAGAATACAGAGGGTATGGTTCTCTGCAAGAACAAAAATATTTCAATCCAATAGTGTTTGAGAGCGATTTTGTAAAAAGAAACTGTAGTAAAACTGCAAAGGGCCCACTATAAAAACAGAGGGTTCCTGGGGATGCAGAGCGCACTTTGTACAAAATTTTAACCCATAATACACAATATTTCTGAGAATTAGATCACTGATAATTTCTCCAAACCCAAGTAATGGGTTAGGAGTAAAGAAGTAAATCTTCTAAAGATTTAGAAGGGACAGCCAATGGTTTTGGCTTTTTTTCAGTGAGGACTCAAACTGCAAAGTAACCAAACTGCATTACAAATAATGAAGCCTGATAGGAACATGTGATGAGATATAGTGGAATACAGAATGAAATCACTGATAACTGTGCACTGAATCAATCCTTTTACTTCCAATTTAGGCAAAAAGGAAAACAACAGCAATAGGAATATTTTTCCCAAGCTGGTTTTTTCCACTGTGTAACTCATCTTTCATAATTATTCTACCCATGCAGCCTGACTTCTGCAGGAAAATAAACCAGAAGGAGAGAATTGATATATCCTTTCCAAAAGGAAGTGTTAGAAATAAGCATACTAAAACTCCAGAACGAAAAAATACATTTGGTAAGAAGGATAAAAAATAAACTTTTAAGATTGTTACCTATTTTATGGTCCAGATTCCACCCTTTCGACAGATAGAGTGGCCAGAATCTGTTTGACATTAATTATAGATGCCTGATTTAAGTGTCTATAGGCACCCTTGCTGTCTAAACTCCCCCTTGCAGTCCATAAAAATAGCCAATGCAATCAAAATTGCTTGGAGACGTATTGAGCTGACTTGCCACAAGGGCAAGAGTGCAGTTGCCCATGTACACAGGTCCTTCCTGCCATGTCCAAAATCTGCACAGACTGGCAATGGTATGCAAGGCCTATAAGAGATAGACATGAAATTAAACGGTGGCATGTTGTCCACTTTTGGATAACATGAATGACTCTCCAAGCTTCACTGGCTGGGACTAGAATCCAGCTGCTAATGCCACAGTCCAAGATGCCACAGGACTTTACCTCCCAGAGAGACAGCTCAAGCTCAGGCAGTAAACCTCACACAGTTAATAGCACCAGTTGCTATAACAAGGTTGCTGAATCCCACACTAGATCTCCACACAGAAGGAGTTTAGACAACTGGATGGCTAAATTTATATTCCTTATTTTTAATTAAATCTCACTGTAGAAGTCTGCGTGTGAAACTCAACTTGCTCAAGTTTTAAACAAGCTCAAAGGGTTCTGATTCACACTGTACAATCTTCACCAGGGTATCAAACAAGCAACCATACTGAATAAATTTGAACCCCACATCCCAAACTTCTTGCCTTCATGCCAAATGTGTATCCTATCAAAAAGAATCATCTCTGTCCCCATCTGTGCATCTAGTGTTTCTCAACTAGAGATGCATGAAATCTTTTCCTTTTTTTTATTACTGTGAAGAAGCAGTGGCGTTAATCTCATTAGAAGCAAACACATCCTCTATTTTCCCTAGCATTTCACACTTCCAATTGCAAAAATAGAAAATATAAATTCTACAATTGCACAGTAAAAAATAGATTTTTCTTCATGAAACCAAAACTTTAGTAAGTGGCAGTGAAAGGACAAAGCCCATTCACATCCTTCCTCAGGTAGCATTTCCACCTGCAAGGGCAGAGAGTACTATATGTAGGCATTTATAACTGTTCCATGTGATCATTATAATCACATTTCTCTCTCAGATCTTGTAGATTGAAGAAAAAAAAAAAAAGAAAAAATTACAAAATTTATAAATATGTACTTGTTCTTTGAGCTTTCTTTCTAGGAACTTACATAATCATCTTTTACCACATACACAGTCTCATTACATTTTCAAACATAAATAAAAACGAGAGGTGAGCACTTTAATAGTACACACAATATCCAGCTAATTTGGATAGTAAATGAAAGCTAAATTTTCTACTTGGAACATGGGATGGATGTAGACAACCTGTTTCATCATTACACTGACTATTAACTAAATTCCTTCTTCTCAGAAACTATCTAGAGTCTTTGAAAGGCTATCAGCAGCCAGGACATCTGTCACTTTCAAAATAAAATTAAAGTTTCATAATAATAGCAGAAGAGGGGAATAATATGCATTTTTAATATACCCATTGTCTTTCCTAAATTATCATGAGATGATCATTCCATAAGAAAAGGGAAAAAAATAAAATTCCTTTTTTTAAAGCAAATAGTTAAAGAATAAAAAGGCCAGTAACTAGGCAGTCAGCTGTGGCTTTATGTTTTTATAGCTCACTAACAAGAGAAAGTTGCTGCTACACTGGTGTAGGACTCCCTGAGATATTCAGGAGGTCTTCCTAACATCACCTAAACCCAACATAAAGATACAAATCAACAGCAGAGCAATGAAAAGCCCAGGCAATGAAAAGCATTAGGTTTCTAAGCAGTAACTAACACTTGAATTTCATCCAGCTGAAGACAAAGCTGCACAGAAGTGACCTTCACTCCACTCACAGGGCAAGTGGCATTATTTTGCAAAGCAAAGTGGATTTACTCCAAAGGGAGTTAATTTCAATAGTTCTGTCTACTAATAAAAAAGGCGTAAATTAGCAGGGTAGGCCACCCATCCAGGAAGCATAAACACAGGTAGTTCACACTGGCAACTCCGCTAGAAATTAGCAACTGGACATCAAAGGAGAAATTCCAAGTGCCAAGATCCTAATTCACATTTAAATTTGACCGGGATGCCCTGAAGCCTTTTCTAATGAAATAGTACCCAAAAAAAACCAGTCTGAGATTTATTTCTTTATCAGTGTGTTGCCTGACCTTCTTTTGGATGGGTTCTCCTTGTTCATACACAAAACCTACTACCATGCTAATTGCCTTAAAAGAAGATCTAATGGATTGTTAATGAAAAGAGAACAGGATAAAAGCTTATTGCATAGCCAAGGCAGACAACCTGTTTAGCAGGAAGAGGTGATTCTACTAAGTGCAAAGATAACATTTATTCAGTCTTATCTAAAGACACCTTTCATTTATTTTCAAACTCCCAAAATGAAATCATTCACTGTTTAAACAAGAGGGCTGATCAAGAGATTCCCAACTTCAAAATGTGATAGACTAGAAAAGATGTGACATTTGAAACTGCCAACTACCTAAGGATTTTTGGTAGCATTTCAAAAGTTTCTGTGACACTTCATACACAGATTGTTAATTTTTTTTTTTTTTTAGATTTTAAATCTTGAGTCATAAATGCAGCAAATTTTCTGTGAGCTTCACATTAAAAAAAACCATATTCATATCGTGAATAAGGGTCTTGGGATTCAGTATTTCCAGGTACTACTCCTCTCCAAAAATTAGGTCATCTACTTCTGTGTTTAGATACACCTCTAGCTTCCTTTCTCTATACTTTCTAAAAACACCAGTTTCAGACCTCTTTATTAATCAACACAGTCCATAAATAATTAGCTCTATCCATTATGATATCAGATTGAAATGCATCATCATTATTACTTGCACTTGTACACAGTCTCTCTCTTTTTATATATGGATTTATGTAATTATTTTGCCTGAGAAAAGAAGAGTTGGCCTTCAGGTGTTTGGCACTCCTGAAAATGTATTTCCATACTTCATAATCATGTAAAGTGAGTTTGCTGGCATATCCTCCCTCACAATTTGATTTTGTGGAGACCAAGGGAACAGAACATGCAATACCAAGTTCCCTTCCTGTTCTTCTTCCTTCTTAAAAAGAAACATTCGTTTCTTCCCATTGCTATAGCTACTCACCACAGTACATAAGCCCTTTCAATTCTGAAAGTTACTAAACTCCGAACAGAAGATGATGAGGGTTTAGCTTATCAAATGTCATTCAAAAATAGCTCAGTATACAATTAACCTGTTACAGTGTATCTACATCATTGGAAAGTCTGTCCCCTGTGCCAAACTTGACTTAAGCCAAACAAGCTGAAGCTAGCATATTCAAAGCTAAATGACGAAACATCCTTCAAAGTTATTTGATACTCAGATCATCCGTGAGCCTCTGTGTGTACCTAGTGTGCCACGCAGAAACTAAAACAGCCCACTGTTCAAGGAGGTGAGCAACCACATACACAAACATAATGCCTGTTTCTGCTCTGAACAGATTCCCTCATGGTGCTCTTAGGACCAGATTTCTTGATTGATCAAGGGCAAGACAGGGTAAGAGAAACAATTCTGGGTTGCTCACCACCTGTATGCTAACAGAAGTCAATCAACAGAGGTATGTACTGGGATACGGAATATTCTCTCAGCTGAATGGATCCAGACACTCATTTGATACTCCATGCCAACTCTCGTCTTCCTGGCTAAACCATTTCTCTTACTGCAGGTCACAGTGCTGGCTGGTTTCTGAGCCATAAGATGCTGCCCTACCCTGCAGAGAAATAGCTGACTTCTGGGCAGGTACTGGTTAGCCCAGCCATAAGCATTTGAGAGAAACACCACAATTTGGGGTTCACTGTATATGAACCAGGAATGCATCATCAGAATTGATATGCTGGGTATCAATATCTGCAGGCTACCTGAAACAATGTGCTCTGAGCTCCCTGTCATCTCAGTGCAACAGGAATGACATCTCCCCTGGGGGACTGGAAAACAGTATAAAATGCCACTGCTGAAGATGTGATCAATACATATTTAAAATCCTTGAAGGCATGTTTGTGCAGTTTATCCTAGATGGACACAAAGTCTATTTTATGTAATTCATCAAGAATTGGCCTTCTGAGGTAATAGTATGTCTGAATTTGCTACACAATACTATCTTATCAAAGATCCACGGAAATTCTGATGTGCTAGTAAACAATGGCATTTCATCTGTGTTTTGTTTCATTATGTCTCTGCTGTCACGTTAATCAATCACATGTCCTAACTAGCATGACAAGGTTTCTCACAGCACATATTTTTCTGCCTTTAATTTTAGACTTGTAGCTGCACTTGTTTCAAAGCTTCTTTTAATATTATATTACATTATTTTAATATCTCCTGTGTTTCAGATAAATATGCAGTGGATGTAAAGCTGAACATGAGCCAGCAGTGTGCGCTCGCAGCCCAGAAAGCCAATTGTATCCTGGGCTGTATCAGGAGAAGTGTGGCCAGCAGGTTGGGGGAGGGGATTCTCCCCCTTTGCTCTCGTGAGACCCCACCTGCAGTACTTTGTCCAGCTGTGGACCCCTCAGCATAAGGATATTGACTGGCTGGAGCGAGTCCAGAGGAAGCCACGGAGATGCTCAGAGGACTGGAGCACCTCTGCTATGGGGACAGGCTGAGAGAGTTGGGCTTGTTCAGCCTGGAGAAGAGAAGGCTCCAGGGAGATCTTACTGCAGCCTTCCAGTACCTGAAGGGGCTACAAGGAAGCTGGGAGGGGGCTTTTTACAAGGGCCTGTAGTGACAGGACAAGGGGTAATGGTTTTAAACTAAAAGAGAGTAGATTTAGACTAGATATAAGGAAGAAATATTTTACAATAAGGGTGCTGAAACACTGAAAGAAGTTGCCCAGAGAGGTAGTAGATGCCCCATCCCAGGAAACATTCAAGGCCAGGCTGGATGAGGCTTTGAACAACCTGGTCTAGTGGAGGGTGTCCCTGCCCATGGCTGGGGGGTTGGATCTTTAAGGTCTCTTCCAACCCAAACCATTCTATGATTCTATGAAATATCATGGGTACTAAATTTCAGTCCTATTAGGATTTCAAGACTCTCTTATTTTTTATGTTGGACACTTCTGTTCTTGTGATGATGAATGGAAAGTAGCAAAGTAATCACTGGATTAAAAACTTGTCACTTTAATGTGATCAGGCCAGGGTAAATGTTGGAAGAATATGCCATCTGCATCTATTCAGGAACTATCTACTGTCAACCATCTATCATCCAGATGATGCCTTCACCCCTAAGATGCAAGTACAGCTTCCTCAGTTCCTTAGGTTTTATTACACTGTACTGCACTACATTCAAACATGGATTTTTCAGGTCGTTCATCTTATGTCATGCTTGGTGTCCATCCCAGTACAATTTTCCTTGCTTTTGAAAATCTTTGGCTGTGTCCCTGCTGGCATACTTTTCCTTCTTCCAGCAAAATCTGTGTTAGCTCTACTGGAAAGGAATATTTGTGATTACCATCATCTCATCCCACCTTTTGCGTTTTGGGAAGTTTCACTTCTGCACCTCTCCTTCTCTTTTGTCTTTGTTAATAGTTTCCATATAAGTTTAAACTTCCTTGTAGGACAGAGGATGTGGGGTAGTTTTCAAAATATCTCCTTTCAGATGAGTCTTTGTTCCAGGTTATTCGCATTTGGTATTACTCTGCACTTTTCTAAGATGAGCATTATTAGGATTTTTGCATTCTTTCCTGTTGTCTGAATAAGACAGGTGTGCACCGAGTATTTATCATGTTTCAGGTTTATGTATCCTCAGAAGTCATACAAATAATCTGCTGGCTAGGTGCTTTCAGACTTCTTGCCTTTTCCAGAACCGAGACTGCCTGTACTAACAGTGTTATAGCGATAATGACACCACCACCATTAAAATGGTTTGGGGAAACACAAAGTAGTACAATTTCACAAAAAAATTTCCTCACTGGCACTCTCAGATTTTACTCGCCAATATTGACTGTAATATAATTTTATTCTTCCATCTGTCTACATATACTGTATGTGAAGCTGGGGAGAACTTACACCAACCAAGTCAGTGTTGAGTAGCACAAATGCATCTGTTGATGGGAGACCACTAATATTTTCACCTCTCTAAGGCTTCCTAAAAGGTAGGTTTCTTACTTTATCCATGCTTCAAGAGCCCTTATTTAATATGGGGTGGTCTTCTGAAATCCTGGCACCAAAAATATGTTATATTCTACCTCAGAAAACAGCAAACATGAAAAGGATATTTGAAAGACATTAAGATTTCCAAGTCTGGTACTACTTCATGTTGTCAGCAAAGTTAAGCTAAGCATTTATTTTATAAAGTCCTTACCTCAGTTAAAACAGCAGCTTACAACTGTGGAGATTTGACACAGAAAAAAACAAAACATGACCAGCTCATTGAACAATAAAAGCATAGTATACAGAAGTAAAATGACCACTGCGTTGGATGTATTTCTCCATCACTGTTCATTCAACTAGGTTTGATACATTTCCTGGCTATAAATGGGACTTACTACTCTTCTGTTATGCACAAATGTTATAATTTGTAGGATAACATGTTGCACACCTCAGTATCTCTGTGTTCCCTTGGAGACATCCCAGACAAACTAATGATTTTCATTTCAGACTCTCATTTCACTCTGTATTTTTCGTTGTTATGAGGGCTTTGTGGTGATCACAAAATGCTTACCCAAGCAAAATAAAACTAAATTCATTTAAGGTACCCAGAAAATGTGTGTTACTCTTTTCAGTATTGTTGGCTTAATGTAACAATACTGAACTTTTTGCTTTCTTACAAGTTCACGTTACCAATAGCAACACAAAAGTGACACATTTTCAGGTTTGGAATCAAAGCATTCCTCTTTCTGCAGCTAATCAACAACAGTTTAATGTCCCTTTTTCAGCCAAAATCTGTAGTACAATGTCCTGTAGAGCAAAATCTGTCATGTGTTTCATTACACATACCTGTCATTTGTATTTCGTCTCAAAATGGGAATTACTATACAATTTCTAGTTTTTGCTCTATTTACCAAATGCTGACTTCTGAATTCCTGATGCATTTGAGGTAAAGTTGTTTATCACATTTTAACACTTTACCAGCCTTTTCTTACTAAGATCTTTCCATAAACTTTCTGTCTGCATATTTAATCCTTTTGAACTTTTTTTAACATGTTTTAATTTTTTTTAAATGTTGTCTGTTATGCATTACAATAAATGGACACATTTTTTAACCCTGAAACAGTGTTTTCTTCTTGTGACCAAGTTTACATCAGGTGTACATCACACAAAACTGAATAAACCTTTGATATACAAATTAGTTCATAAAAACAATGAAAATAAATCTTCTAACTCAAAAAATTAACATGCTCAAAACATAACAAACAGTCCTCTGAACCTTTAAACAGACCTGTTAGCATAGCAGTTAATGTCTGTGAGTTTTTCAGGTATGTAATATTTCCCGGTTTGTTATTAATAGCAACAGCAACAATTCACAGACAAGCAATACCTGAAATGGTATTACAGTTGTTAGACTAAATTGCTTCCAATCCTTCTCAAAGGCAATTCAACAGATGCTCAACACACAAAAAATGGGTATTAGATACTAATATTGTTATAAAATTAAGTTCCATCTCCAGATAAAAGACTTACAAACATGCTGTAAAAACTGTTTTAATGAGTGTTACACAAGTATAGAAAAGCCATATTAAGCCATTAAATATTGCACAGCAAATGCTTATGAAGATGACAGTAACAAAAGAATAGGCCAGAATTTAAGTGTCCAAGCTATCTCTGCATAGCATAAACCACGACAATCAGAAATAAAGATGTGAAAATAAGCATAAAGAAGAATAACTCCCTTATATGGCATATGTGAATATTCCTTTTTATGAAGCAATTTGTCTGTACTATTTTTAGTGTTGATAAGTTCAGAAACATAATGTTACACTTGCAAATAATATAAGAAAAGTAATAAAACGACCTTCTTACTAATTTCAGCATGTATATGCCAGAAGGGAGAGTCTCTTAAGTGAACACTGATCAAAGAAAGGAGACAGCAGCAAGCACGTATTCTGCACAAAATCAGCCACTAAAACCACTACTGAAAATGCTGGTGGTTTGTTTTCCCTCCAGTGTAAAATTTCACTCCTGAAATATGCTGGCTTCTAGGTAGCACAATTTGTAAAGCCCATACACAATAATTTGCTTGGCAGTCACAATTTAGTGATCCATTAAAGACTTATCTTTAGGCTCCAGTTCCCTGAACCCATCCATCAGAGCTAAAGCAATAAAAGCTTGCGGAGGGCAGAAGCTTTGGGGCTCATTTTCAGAACAGCTGAGCACCCTCAGCTGTCAAAGTCATAGCTACAGGTACCCAGCACAATAGGAAAAAAAAGTCTTGTATTCTGCCTGTTGGTTTCTTTTACCTGCACTGCCACTGAGCAGAGAAAATCTGCTTTTCTGTATTTCCCAGGTAAGTCAACTTTCACATTTCCACAGCTAATCTGCAGGCCGGTTTAAGATCAGAATCAGTCATTCAGCAGTACTAACATACTTTGCTTGCTCACAGTAAAGAACTTCCAAAAATGAAAGTAGACAAGGACAGAGCCAGGAGTAGACAATAAAGTTGTGCCATCATGAAAAGGAGAGTTAAGAAGAAGCTGAACAGTCACCTTGTCTTGCGGCTGAACCAACATTCTGCGAGGGGAATAGTGGCCAATGATTAATGAAGAAACTGTCTTCAACAGCACTGAGACCATGGGGTTTTACTGCAGGGGATGAATTTGTATTAGGGGGAGTTAGAACGACAGTATTTGCATTTGCATTTCGAATGTCTTTCTCTTCCTCATAGATTTAGAACGGTTTATACCTAGGGTTATGACTTAAACCAGTTTGGACATACGAAACATGCCTGAAATCAAAACCCAAACTAAGAACTAAATTCAGAGTTGGCAAATGTCTGGATTATGCATGGTTCCAGACCATCCTAGATGAATGCGTTTCACCAAGCCAACAGGTGCCACACTGAGGCTGAAGTTCTGTTCTGGACAATGAGTAAACTTTTCTGAACAAGCGGTTGTTACGTGATTGCCAAAACTCCTAAGGCGCACACAAGATGACAGTGTTGCCAGCTCCCTCGTTGTTGCTCGTTGTTGCCCTCGTTTTTCTCTTGATAATAATATTTTTCTTCAAGCTTCAGCTCCTGAAATGAGTCTCAGTTTTTGTTATATAAAGAACAGATTTCTAACTCTTTCTGTTGTAACGGAAAGTTTGAAAATGAGACTTCAGCACACCCAAACATTTTAGAAACCTCAAAACAAATTATTACTTGGAGGTTTTTATAATTATTTTCTAAACTTATTCAAAATTAATCTGAGGAATCCAATTTGCTGTTTGTTAATGCACAAGAATGATAATGATGAGAAATACACGGAAGGCCCCTCATGCAGGAGAATGGGACAACAGGAGAGATACAGAAGATATTTATAGAAGATATTTTGGCCTTTTCTCTGCAAGGATAGCTCTAAACTAGTCAGTATAAATTGCCACTGGGGAGACAGCTGCTGTGACCTGCCTTCTCTATGTTTTATTTTCCTTTCAGTGCAGAAAAGAAAGCGTGCAGGGTAGACCTGTATGAACTGCACAGCTTGCATCATATATGTGAGCAGTATAGTCCTAGCTGGAAGACAGCTAACACACGGCGAGAGGGCTGCAAAGGGACATAAAGTCACAACCCATTTGTTACCAACCAACAGAACTATAAATACAACAAACTCAAAGACAAAACATTGTTTGGTCTCTTAGATACCAAATGTCAGGGTAACAAGAAGGGTGAAGCGGAAATTCCTGTGGATAAGAGGCAACGTGATTTAATTGGCAGCACTAAATCCAAGAATAATTTATATGATTGGATTGTTAAAATCACTGCAGTAGCTCTGGAAAAAAGAGTAGCGAGTGGGTGGTGCTACATGGAAGAGAAAACATTGCTCATGGAGCAAATGAGGACTCTGAGCAGCAGGTTTGGCACATAACAGTATATGGACATACATGATAACGAAGGTCAAGAGAGTCTAATAACAGGGTGTGCTACAGACCCCTAAAACAACTTGGTGAAGAGGACAAGTCAATACTCTGAACTGACAAAAAGTAAAAGCTGTATATAGAGGAGCTTTGGTTGGGCAGGAGGCCACAAGCAACCAGTGGTAGACAGGAATAGAGCTGCTGACAGGTACAGAAGGTAATAGCCCAGCACAAACTCCATGGCTGAAGTTACACACGTTGGGCTTGTTTTGGGTGAAGTGATGGGATAAAGGGATGAATGAATGCCTGTGACAGGGGCAGACACCTATTGTTAGCTGTCAAACTGAATTAAGTTCTTCACAGAGATGCCCCACCCCTGGCTGTCTTCAAGGCCAGACTGGATGAGGCTTTGAGCAACCTGGTCTAGTGGAGGGTGTCCCTGCCCATGGCAGGGGGTTGGAACTAGATGGTCTTTAAGGTCCCTTCCAACACAAACCATTTTATGATTCTATGATTCTACGAAGATTACTTAGGACCCCACTGTCTCTTTGCTAGATGCTACTCCAACCAATTCCTGAAATTATTACAGAAGATCACCAGTTTCTTTCAACTGCAATCAAGAGGCAGTGCACTGATTTTTGGTGAAATCGAAGCAATTACTTGTTTTGTAATGGAAAGGAATGTAAAGGAAAGATGGTTTCCCTTCAGTAACCAAGTCTTTAAAAACCAGCTCATAAAGCCTGTACTGTATGCCCTGATGTGAGCTGTGTCTTTGTTAAACCTTCTTGGTATCATGTGGAGCACATAGGTGGTATGCATGCCTCCACGCAAAACATCTGAAGAAAGAAATACAGAAATCTCTGTTTAAAAATGTAATTGCTTATAATGAAGCCACAGAGGGGGGAGGGGGAATTTAAAAAAAAAAAAAAAAAGCCAGGGGCAGAGTGCAAAAACTCTCAGCACCAGATAACATCCAGGGATACTCCAGGGAGATTATGATTCCTTGATGATGACAGATCTGGCAAACCTGTGATGCATCCCAAAATCTGTATATGCTGTTACTCTCAACGTGAGGTGAACACAACTTGAATCTCTCTCCACTGACCCCATACGCTCCATCTTGGCACTGTCAAGAAAGCCTGAGAGAGGCAGCTGGGGCATGCCTCTCTGACGTAAGACAAAAAGGACCTTTTCCAGACCTCTCCAAGGATAATCTTAACCTGTGTTGCAGTAAAAAGGCTCTTCTACCAGTCTGGAAAGCCTATGGTGCAGACATTCCCACAATACCACTAGCAGTCACATTTTGCTGAGATGGGGTCACAGATCTTGGCTGTCTTGGTTTTTGCAGTTATAAAGTTCATTCCTAAGCAGCATTTTTTTAAGGGGATAATTACATGCATGGGATTATTTTTTTTTTCTGGGTATGTATAGTTCTTCTATAATAGCTATAATTTTTTTTTCTGCTATTCATATTGCAACAGGAAATGCCTATGCAAACTGTGGAAGCCATAAACCAGATAATCCTAAATTATTTGGGGTTTTATTTTGCCAATTTATACTCTTGAGAACCACCTCTAGGCAGGAATTTGCAAAGAATGTTCTGTGTTTGGTTTATTCTATCACAAGGTAGATATGCCTTGAGTTTTGAAAACATACTTAGCTTATTTGCATAAAACCTTTTCCTTTAATGTGCCCAAGCTGGAGTTGCCCCATTCAAAGCAGAAGTATGAAAGTCAAAAACCATCAGTAACAGGCAGACACAGGGAAAATAATTACCTGCCCATTGCAAGGTTCTGGGGGATGCTGGTAAATTCACACAGCAAGTCACAGTCATTAACTCCTTCCTCTGCTATGAGTGCATTTGAGGAAGCTGCAAGAAGTATGTCAAGGTCACGTTTACCCAGTTCTAATGAAGCAAAGCATAAATCACAATTTGTTAAGCATCCACTGGGAATAAAAGTGCAATTTTTTTTAACAGCTAAGTAATTAAAAAGGCAAATGTGTTCCATATTGAAAGAATGTTACTATATTAGATAAGGGAATGGTTCATGACCATGTGACACTATTAATATGACCAAAAATGATCAGGTCTCTTAAATTACTTTATTTCCCTTAGCAAGATGTTAATTTCAGTTTAGTAATTTTAATTGCATTAGTATCTGACTGCTTAAAAGTGGCACTTCATTTCATTTTTTAAGTCACTCCTCTTTTAATTTCTTCTCCTCCTACTCACAGGGTTCTGTTTATTTTAATTGGGAGTTATTTATGCCAGATTGTGTACTGACTCCCCCTGACATTTTTTTTTAAATAAGCCATTCTTTTCAACCCACCATACTGTGTAAGGAATCACTATAAGTAACAGAGAGAATCTAACATCCAATCTCACTTGAATGGAAAACCTCTCCCTTCAAGACCCACAATGATTTAATAATTTCATGGGTGCTACAGGTTTTTGCTTGCTTTTGTCACCCTTTCTCATGCTGATTAGCATTGTCTTTTGCTCAAATCTGTGTAGGAGGCAAATAATCCATTTTACTTAGTGACATCTATTTTACACAAAGGAGGAAACATAACATGGCTACCTTATCCCATGTGGAAATACAGTATGAGACAGTAACTACGTAACTGCTCCAATTCTATTAGTTTTGTCACAAAATTAGAAAATAGCTTTACCTCTTTCCTATGAAAGGCAATATTTGCATTATAGTTTAATTTTTCCTTTGCCACAGTGTGTTTCCTTGGTAACCAAAATACCACAAACTTCAATGAATGCCCAGCAAAGCAACACATTAGTTTGCAGCGCCTACCATCAACAGCCACACAATTGTATCTAAGACACCCACCATAATATTTCTTAATCAAGTGATAGGTGCTGGTCAGGTAAAAATGAGGTGGAGAGGGAGACAAAGAGGGTAAACTGATAGGGAGTTGTAATTAGTGATAAATGGGGAAAATTTGCTGTATCAATGTTGCTAAAATAAAACGTTTCTTGAATTCCTAGTAAAGCTGAACTGAAGAGAAAAATATCCAGGAGTTTTTGCCAGAGGTTACTTTATTTCTTATTTATTATTGTATAATGAGGTGCTTACCTATTACCCACCAGGTGTGTATGCATTCGTGGGAAACAGCACATGTGACAGCAACGCATCTTTCTATCTGGTGAAATGTGACGTGCATTTTTGTACTCTTAACACTGTGACACCTTGGTTAACTGCACATCACCAACCTGCCTTAATAAAAATAGACATTTGAAGGGTTAGCACCCACTGTAGCTACCTCCTGCCTTGCTATAACATGCTGTAACGAGCACTCTACGAACTGCTTTACAAATCACAATAAGCGATTGTGATGGTGTCCTGTACGTCAGCATCTTCTGAGAGAGTTTTCCTCCGAATATAAGACCTCACTTGAGTAAAAACTAATCAAAATCACTAAAGACAGAAGTGTGTAGGTCAACGGTCATAGATTGATCTTGTATGTTTTACCAGGAGCAGTAATGACTGAAATACCTTGTGTGGTGTCTTTGTTACTCAGACCTTGGTTTGAACAGGCATAAAAAGTGAGAATGCAAGTTAGAGTCAAGATGCATAAAAAATTGTTCTCTTCCAGGAATAAGTTGACTTTTCATTGTGGTTGAATCCTCATGTATTCGTAAGAGTATCCAGGCCAGGAGCAAAGAGGATTTTTTAATTTTCTTGAAAAAATGTATTTGCATTTTGGGTTTGGCATTTGCTTGTTTTCAAGACAAAATATATAAGAGCTGTTAAAAAATAAGAAAAGTTAAACCTTACCAAATAGCACTTTGGTATTCTTTGATATTTGGTTCTAATTCATAAAAATAACTGATGAATTTGTAGATTTTGTTGAAAATTAACATGTTCAGATGTTCTCACTTTAGTACATGAACTGAATATCTCTGTTCTTCCAGATAATTATATCAAGTCATTCTGATACCAGTAACTGAAATAGCTAATGACCACTGCAATATAATATCTACCAGACTTTGTTGGTTTTTCAGCAGTATACTCAGTACACATGTAGTGTTTCCAGTTAACTATAGTCTCAGTTACTTGTCTTATTGCAGCATTACTAAAAAAGTATTAATACTGGCATATAATAGAATAGATAAGAAAGAATACATACTGATTTTAAAAATTAGAAGATACAGGTGAAATCAATTCTCTGCATGAATGGTAATATCTGCCAGGGCAGCTTTTGTTACAGCTCTGAGAGGAAGTGATAATGGTAAGACTTAGCTAACTGGAAAAGGCAGAAAAGAATCCCATAATCAGCTTACCATGATTAAATACCCATATAAGAAGTAAACAAATTATCTTCTTTAAGAACAACTTGAAATTGGATACACTACAGATCTCAGAGCATCTGGAATTCTTCATTGATAAATGAAGCACTAAGCATATTCATAAAACATGTTGTTTTGATTAATTCAGATGCACGTAATGCATCTCAGTACTCTGTTTTTCTTTGAAGGAACAGAATAGCAGAAACTTGACGCTATATCATGAGTATGTTACACAGTCCTGAAGAGACTAAAATAGAGTGTACAAAATGGCAGAACAAACTACCCAGGACATTTCAGCTTGGCAACTTTTACAAAGTTTATAAGCAAGAATAAATTTGCTTTGCAAGACCGTATCTGTGGAAGCTACAATACCTTCAGTGCTAGCTACCCACATTTTCCTACTTCCATAGGAAAAAAAAGGTCTGATAATATGGTAAGGACATGATTATAAGAAGTTGTTGTTGTTGTTGTTGTTGTTTTTAATTGCTGTTAAAAATATGAATGAACCAGTAAGTGAAATATGGTGCTGCATGATCGGATTTCCATTATTAAAATTGCTCTTAACAACGGATGCGGAACTGATGCAGAAACCCACGTAGGCTATGAATAGCACTCAGTCTGGAGCTTTTGAAGAGACACAGCTCTGTTTTCTAGCTGGTTTGTTGCAAGACAGATCCTAGCATCTTAAAGAAGTGTCTTTGGTATTTTGTCCACCCAAAGTTACATACAACTCTTGACTGGGTGTTTTTAAAGGGCCCCGAGAAAGCTTAGTCAAAGCTCTCAAGTATTAGTGGCTAATAGAGGCTGGGGAGTATTGCAGAGAGCAGTTATTAGTCTCCTAGATCCAGTAACAAGTTTTCCACCACAGCTGTCTTCTTTTAGTGAGCTACTTCTGTAAGAAAGTGTATTATTTATAGGCAGAATCTCTACAAAGTGCCATAGCCTCTGAAGGCTGGAGCGGGCTGGCATCGTCCGGTCATGACGACAGAGAGGGAGAATTCCAACACCATATGCTTTCTTCTGCAAAACGCCTACTTCTGAGTACAAGTGCCCCATAAAATTAAAATTATCTTCCTGCTGAATTCAAAGCCGTTTGCAAATCTGCTTCTGTTAAACAAGCTCAGAAAAAAGATTAATGGAGTAATGAAATTAACTCTGCACCAAACCAGTTTTATCTTCTGACTCTTTCAGCAGGTTCTGAATTTCCATGACTCCTTTGCAAACATATATTCCCAGCACTCTAGTCAAAACTGTTTATCATCTTTCCTGTAGCAAACACAAGTTCTCTCTTGCTATAGCAGCATTGTTCTTTTTGTGACATGTGGAGATTAGACAAAGTCAAACACCATTTAAAAAAAAAACATACAATGCTTAGCTTCATCCTTTTTCACGGTTGCTTTAATTACTTCATTTCAACTAGTTTGAAGATTTGACACGTATCCTAAAAAATTCACACCACTTCGGAAAAGTGATGCTTTCATGTTAGATCACCAGGGTTTGTTATTAGCAGCATTCTTGTTCTAATTACCAAATGCACATGCTGCAGACAGGCTGAGAGGCTCTGCAGTCTCTAGAGGTGATACTACAGGAGAGACACCGCTCACTTGTACAGTGTACTCACGTGATCTTTTATCGCTCCTCAGGTAATGAAGAATCAGTGGTAAATCAATTAAAAGTGTTAAAGCTATTGGCAGGAGAACAAGTAAATACTGACAGCATAGCAAATTGAGAACCTCTTTTTGGTATCAAAGCAAGAAGGATGTTTTAATGGAGGTGTAAGAGAGGGATGAAAGCTACCACGGAGATAGCCAAGGACAAAGCCACCCTGTGAGTGCAGTCCACAGGGATGTTAAATCTCACAGTTGTGAGAATCTCAAAAGGGAAACACCCCAAGAATCTGATGCATTTCTTTAGCTGAGGAATGAACAGTGCAAATGCAGACTTATGAAATGTCATATTTTTATATATGTATATATGTTTCTTGCTGTATTTTTCCTTACAGGGAGGGTAGAACAACAATTACATAGTGTTGGGGTATTTTTTTTTTTAACTGGGTTTGCATGAAAAGACTGCAGTTTCTGTAAAAGCAAGGAAAACTTTCTATTCAAGCTGTATTATCCAGGACATTTTGTAGCTTTCCAAAATGGTCAAAACAGGACAATACAAACCCAGGGATAGATTTTTATTCCTTTTCATTGACTGACACAAAAGACTTGCAGTGGGAAGGAAATTGTGCTGTGACTCACACACCATTAAATGACTGTTTGTCACACACAACGGGCTCCATATATCACTGGGAAAGAGAGAATGGCAATATTTAAAACAAACAAATTTCACAGCATTATCAGCCCATCAGGAAGTGATTCAACTCCAGAAAGTCTTCATTTTTATTCTGAAATCATAATTCCTCTCTGCCAAGCCCTGGTCGGGTTCATCTTTCTTTTCCACTGCAGCAGACTCAGATGCCTGCGATGTGTTATACAACTGTTTCCCATAAACCCAACAACTGAGCTTTGTTGTCAGAGTTATGTCCAGAAACACTTCTTCAGCCTAAAATTGAATGAAAATCTATTTTCACCCCTTATATTGAGTACATTTGCTTCTCCAGTAGGGTTAGAAGACTATCAGAGGCACACGGTGCTTAAAAGTATTATTGATTTTTAGAAATTAAAGCCAGTTTCACACAGCTCTGGGTTTCAATGAGTCATAAAACCCCATCAACAGTTAGTTCAGATGTTTTTTGTTCCTGGAAGACAGTGATAGGTTCCTGTGAACTGACAAGTGCAAATGTATTCAGTGTGAAAACTTCTGAAGGAATTTTTGAAGTGGGACTCTTAACAGGAAGAGGCTCATTTTACCTAACCCATAACCAGCTGAGTACAGAGAGCAATTTGTAGTGAAATGGGGTCATCACATTAGGGAAGTCTGAGATTCAAACCTGCAGATGTTCATGCTGAATGCTTATCTGAACCTCTGGAGCCTTCAAAGCTGTGCTTTAAAAAATGTATTTCATGAGAACAGGAATTTTTCTTTTCTTATGACATTTCCACCTCGTAGTAATGCAAAAAATTCCCAGAGCACAACCTCCAGGTCAGAACTTTTTCATCTTGCTTGTTTTAGGATATGTAAAGATGGCTGGGGTAGAAAAATTATTTTAAAAATAAAATTAAAAAATAAAATTAGAGAAATAAACCCATAAATTTCTTAAGAACAAACATTACGTCTGTGACAGGGGCAGTCGCCTATTGCTAGCTGTCAAACTGAATTAAGTTCTTCACAGAGAGGGTGGTGAGGCACTGGCACAGGTTGCCCAGAGAAGCTGTGGGTGCCCCATCCCTAGAAGTGTCCAATGCCAGGCTGGATGAGGCTTTGAGCAACCTGGTCTAGGGGGGTTGGAACTAGATGGTCTTTAAGGTCTCTTCCAACACAAACCATTCTATGAATCTATGATCAAGCTAAGAATTTCACTTCTGTGTACAGAGCAACTTTGGAGAAAGTCTAAATACGGGAGTAGTTTTCATGCCTCATGTAAAGAGGACGTTACCAGAGTTCTTCCATTAGCAAACTTTACATAACAGCACTGTTATACCTTTTCGTTTAGGATTCAGGCATCCATCTGAAGTTAACACTGTTTACCTCTAAACGGCCTGAAAGCACAGTTGGACTTTAATGACAGTTCATCTGGGAAGTGGTAAGCTGCTTGGCTCTATGATGTTTCTTGCCCTCAGTTTTGTGCTCCAGTCCCAGGCCTCAAAATCACACCATTTAAAAACTTAAAAGCAAGCAATTCCAATTTATTACTTAAATAATCTGTATAACAAATGGATCTAAGATCATCTATAAAATGGCCCTCACATGACAGCAGGTCCAGATTCCACACGTTTTCAGCAGCTCTCTTTCAGAACATGTAAGTCATCTGCACACCACTGTAAATCATTACTTTCTTCAGCAAGTGCACTCCTGTAAACTGGTTTTAATGTCAAGTTTATACTGATAAAAACATGCAGATTGAAAGAATAAGTGACAGGCATTGATTTAATTTCTTGTCATGCATATATTTGCATAGTATTTACAGATTAATAAATGAGACATACCTTGTATAAATCAATAGTTACCCTCCCTGTATAGTGTAAATTTCATTATTCATGGTATTACACTATGTTGAATGAAACATTAAAGGTACAAGCAAAATTACTATGGATTACTTTGAAGGACATAGGGAAGGTCATTATCTTAGCAGGGACATACAGCATTTCACAAATTTTGCTCTCTGTCCTTTTCTCCATTCTTTCATATTCTCTTACCCATTTCCCATTCTGTCAAGCACAGATGAGAGCATCTCAAAGGGTCACTGTGAGTTGTTACTGGTAAATGTTTGTACATGTCTGAGAAAAGGATCATTAATTCATGGGCATGTCTGCCTTCTAGTTTACAGTGTCATTAGGCCGTTTCTTAACCTTGTAGATCCATATGAAGTGATGACTTAAATTGCAAGGAAAGGAGCCTACATGATAAACAAAGGACAGCATTTGCTTCCCATTTCCCCACAGAATTTTATCACCATATATTGATTCACCATGACAGCACTCTCTCTATTCTTACTAAATCCCCTTTTCTAACCACCTTCTGTGTGGGTGTGTTCTTTCATCTGAGCCCATATGAGTGAGGGCTAGCGACCTCCAAATCAGACTGAGCACCGCTCAGGGTATGAGGTTCAAGTGCCAGCCACCAAGGTGGGACCTTAAGCTTGGGGGCTCAAGAGTTTTGGGGTCAGCAACTGAAGGAGGCCAGGGAATGGGTGTCAGTTTCTAGATACAGCAAGCATCAAACACCAGCTTTTGGAGAGACCCTCAGCATTTCAGTGTGCCTGTGTGTCCAATGCAAACTCCAACACCAATAAGCAAACAAGAAGAAACAGTTTTGGGGTTTCTGTGCAGTTTATGGCCATGTGAGTGCTGTTTGTTTTCATGTTGCTGAAAGCACTAGCCTCTGTGATGATTTGCCTGGCTGACCAATGTATGTCTCTGCATGTGGGGAAACACGGTCGGCCTCGCTACAGGTTGAATTTACAAATAGGAATAGCAGCAGTCTGGCTCTGCTGACTGGGCCAATAAGGATCCCTTCAATTCTCATGGCTACCAGATTTTGCTCCAGTGGACCAGGAAGCAGAAATCCCCTAGATCATCGAGGTGACCAGATCCAGTAACCTCCAGCACCTTCCCCATATAAAAAGTATAAATGTGCTCCTGCCTCACCAGCACATCAAGTGTCTTCGCCATCCCAGATTCTTACTGAACATACCAAGACATTCCAGTCTCTCCTTCGCACACTAGAATCACCTGGTGCCTTCTCATCCTTTCTCCTTCCATAATTGTTATTTTTGTGTTATCTTCATAGCAGAGATGGACATGCCATGATATATAGTGTCAGTCTACAGTCATGTCATTGAAGCTGACTGCATGTCATTGAAGCCCAGCACCCCAAATTCCATGTTTCAGCTGTTCTAGTTTTCAAACCTCAGTAAAACTAGTAGAAGCCAGACACTGTATTTGGGTGAGTTCCTTTAACACACCTTGTTCTCACACCTTGATTTACCTCCAAGGAGAGAAACGCTATCACATTGAACTGGAATTAATTTGCTTTTCCATAACTGAACAAAATCAAAGGTGACAAGTCTTTTGGGTTGAATTCCAGGAAAGAAAATACAACCAGGAGAGGTCATAGAGCTTTTCAGAAACTTGTCTTTCACCTGAAGTTGTGAGCAGGGAAACAGGAGAAGGATACTGAAGGGGTAGGCTGTTCTGCTACTAGAGAGAATGCAGTGGAAGCTGTGAGCCCTCATTGCTCAAGCCAAGCACAGAAAGCCGATGCTATGAATTTATGAAGATAAAATGTGACCAGAATAACCCTCACCAAGCCCTGCCTGATCCTATAAACCTTGGCACATTGCACCACAAGATCTAATCTTTTATAGTTGACAGTACTATTGGTGCTTCATAATATGAAAGAAAATAAATCCTCAAGGAAAAAAATAAAGCTCACATAAAAGCATGGTTTAACTTTTGTTTTACTTCTCAAACACCTTTTGCTCACCCTGACTGATCTTAGCCTGATCAAATGGAAAACAAATCTCCACAGAAATAACACAGCTGTCTGTCTGGGCTGTCAGATCCTTTAGAGGGTTGGAGAGGGCGCTCAGAACTTAAAGGTGTTGTTTTCTGGTTCTCTCTTCCCTCCTTCTCAATATCCAAAAGAAAAAAAAAACCAGACTGTAGAAATAGGGACGAAGACCTTAAAGCTAGAAAGGGCAAAACTTCCAACTTTCTTAGCAAAATGGAGAAATTAAAAGGTTGAAGCCTACTAATGGCAAAAGTAGTCTGAAAAATCAAACATGGAACTTTCTAAAAGGGCTTAAATATAAACTTGCAAACATGTCCAGTCTTAATATTCTGTCTTCAAAGGAGGTTCTGAGGACATGATAGCGGAAATAAATGCAATAACGGAGTTCAGAGGTTTCCTGCCATTATTTATCCAAGAGAGAAATAAGGATAAAAAATGGATGGAGCAAGAGATGGGCTGTCTGGCAGCCATAAGCATCTACAGCTACACTAATGTAGGAGGCTGAGCACGGGATGGGGAAACAGGATGGCAGGGCTTCGCCCATTGGATCTTACTGCATTTGTCACACAGTGTGAATGAAAATGGCAAAAGCAAATGGAAAATCTCTCCTCTGGGGGAAACACTAGACTCTGCATTGATAGAAACTTAACACAGAAACTTGGAAACATATCACTGGAAAACAAGGGGCTGAGGGGACAGTAGTACAGCACTGCGAGTGCCAAACTAAAAGCAAAGTCAGAACGCAGGCACCTGAAGGAATAAGAGCATTAACTCACTACAGCCTATACACATGCACAGCCACCCTTGAAGGAACCCACCGGTACTCAAATAAACCACAGTTGCAAGAGAGGTGAATAGTTAGGTACACAGCCTGACTGATCTTATTCCAGGTGAGTCATCGTAAGGATCTCATGGGAGAAAAAAAAAAAAAAAAAAGGCTTCTTTTTATTCCATGTTTCTAATGGCTATTTTTTTATTTTTCTTCAGCAACAACAACAAAACCACTGGAAAACTGTACAGAACAGCAAACTAAAACATGCCTATGGCAAGAGACAGCTTTTTAAACTTCCATCACCCTAGTGTCTGTCTTTATGAATAATGTCACCATGTCACTGTCTTTCCTGCATTCTATTACAGTACATTCTTCCCCCACTTTTATTATGCTATTCTATTTCAACTTGATGAATTATCTGGGTGGGGGTTTTTTTGGGTTTTTTTTTGAGAAATATTCCCTCTAGGGATGGACCTACTTAGTTTAGAAAGTTTCCAGCAGCAAGAGGAAAAGAAAAGGGGAAGAGAAAATGAAACTTCCACATCTCCATATTTTTTAAGCTACCCCTGGGAGTAGGACATAATTATCCACATTCTGCGTTGCCAGCCAACTCTTAGCAGAGGTAATGTATTTTGGAAAATGAAAATTAGTGGTACTAAGAAGTGATGATCTGGCAAGCCCAGACAGAAGGAAAAAGACTGTTAGGAGAGAGAAAGACTGGGAAGCTGGAAACACAAGATGGGGGGGCAGCTAAATAGTTTCATTGGCACTGAGTTTTCTACTCCTTTTGCAGTTGTTCCACAAGTGATAGACTTACTCATTCAACCAAAGATAACAGGATCAGTAACTTTCTCTTCCAAAGAGGCAGAAAATAACAAAACAGGTTTCCCCACAGCAACTGTCAGCAGAATAGACCAGTATACTCTGGATTACATTGTAAAGCAGATTTCGTGTCTGATGAGGGGACAATTTGAGGTTAAAATCTGTGACCCTATGAATGTATTTTTCACTTTGTCATCCTCTCCAACATGAGAAATAAAAGGAAATAAAACATACTAAGTCACCTTTTCTTTGTGGGTATAGTTATTAATGGAATTTTTTACACCTCTGCATTCTAGCAGATATTAACAAGCATTGCTGGTAAGACCTCTTCTCTCTTCTGCCGTGCTAAGGACTGGGCACTCCACAGAACAGGGATGCATGGGTTAGCTTGTTTGCCCCTGTTCAGCAGCCTATACTTTCGTGTGAATAGGGAAACCCATTCCCATGGTGCCAGCCTTCGATAGAAATTCAGTGCTCAACATGTAAGCTTCAGTTCTGTTGGGTTACTGCAGACATGCTTTTATGCTCAGAGACCTGTTTTGTCACCATAGTAATTTTGGACAAGGAGGCCCCGTAGACACTTTTTATTAAAAAAAAAAAAAAAAAAAAAAAGTCATTTTGGGGAAAATAAGTTCCGCCAGTTGAGCTGAGTTTCAAATAAATCTGTAACTAATAATATGTGTGTTCTGCTACTGTGAAAACCTTTATAGCACTAATCAGTCCTTGAGGAACCGTAAGCCAACTTTGCCATGTAGGATGATTGCAGTACAAAACCTCCTACTTACCCTTTCTTCACACTTGTTTGTTTTAATTCAGTTTGCCACTAATTGGTTTTTAATAATTCTTAATACTTAAAATTCCAGAGTGCCTATTTGTTCACAATTAGAAAAACTCTTCCTATGTATTCAGTTAGAATGTAGAACATTCTGCAAACAATCTTCAAAATTCAGCGTATATCACAAAAACTTTACTGCTTTAGTGCCACCTTTTTTTTTTTTCCTTTTCAAAGATATGGCATATGGCTCATTTCTGTGTTTCCCTACATAAAGGGAATGATCCACCTAGACAGGCTGGTAGCTTCCCACTGCTAACCAAGTGTCCTAGGCTTAAACTGGAATAAGGCGGTATGAACAGTCCTGCATGTTGCAACAACAGTTCTTTCTGAGACTCAGTATAATAAGTTCTAGACTCATAGTCTAGCTATAATTTTGTCTCATCATTCATTTTAGGCCTGTTGACCTTTCTCTTAGAGGGAAATTGTATGGGTCTGAGTTCTCCATGCTTAGTCCTTGTTTAAAAGTGGTTTCTATTAAACACATTTTTGCTGTTATCTTGAACAATGGATTCAGACAGACTTTTCCAATGTTCAGGCCCTTGTAAAAAGTGTGTCCCCCCCAGCTTTCTTGTAGACCCCTTCAGGTACTGGAAGGCTGCAATAAGGCCTCCCTTGGACCCTTCTCTTGGACCCCATAGGAGAGGTGCTCCAGCCCTCTGAGCATCCTTGTGTCCCTCCTCTGGACTTGCTCCAACCGGTCAATATCTTTCTGATGTTGAGGACTCCAGAGCTGGACACAATACTGCATGTGGGCTCTCACAGAGCAGAGTAGAGGAGAATCCCCTCCCTCGACCTGCTGGCCACACTTCCCCTGATACAGCCCAGGACACGGTTGGCTTTCTGGGCTGCAAGTGCACATGGTTTGGTCATGCTGAGCCTCTCATCAACCAACACCCCCAAATCCTTCTCCTCAGGGCTGCTCTCTATCCATTCTCCACCCAGCCTGTACTTGTAGTTGGGATTGCCCCGACCCAGGTGCAGGACCTTGCACTTGACCTTGTTGAAATTCATGTGGTTGGCACAGGCCCACCTCTCCAGCCTGTCCAGGTCCCTCTGGATGGCATCCCTTCCCTCCAGCATGTTGACTGCACCACACAGCTTGTTGTCATTGGCAAGCTTGCTGAGGGTGCGCTCAATCCCACCATCCATGTTGCTAGCAAAGATGTTGAACAGCGCTGGTTCCAGTATCAAACCCTGAGGAACGCTGCTCGTTACTCGTCTCCACTTGGACATCAAGACATTGACTGCAACTCAATCAAAGATGAAGCAGTTAACCAAATTAAGATAGGGTTTTATTGATGAGGCTCACATCTGCTTCATGAACATGTAATAATGACTGGTTTCTTTGCATGGCAGGAGAGGAGGTTCGTACATTAGCATCAGAATCCATTATCACATTTCCATGAATTTTCACACACATTTTCTTGGGATTACAAATTATTACACCATTTAATGTGCTTACTCTTCGCTGCATTAGAAGGATTATCATATTCTTAGCTGAGGGTTTCATACAGATCATCTTGACTCTTTTGGTCTAAGTACCCTTATGTTTCCCACAGGCAAAAAAGAACCTCTGGAGGTGCCTTATACTTTGGTTATTTTTTTCTGGCTAAATGTTACAAATCAGAAGTCAAATTTTGTTTTAACTCTGACTGAAATTGTTCTGTTCTTAGGCAGAAGGCTACTCACTTGAGTACTGATGGTCTTTATATTTCCACCATTCCCCTCAATGGGAGACACATACTATCTTGCAATTATTGGGACAGAATCCTAAAGCATCACTATGCACACAGTCACTCTTCTAATTACAACTAGCCAAAAGCAAAAACAGTGGTGGTGGAATAGCCTAGAGGCAGGGCTTCGCATTTACTAGGTTAAGTTAGGTACCTAAATTAATTGCCAACTGTGGGCTTACTTGAGGAGACTCTCTTATAGAATATAAGGCCACCTTTCGTCACTTAGAATTAGTAAGGGGATTCGGACTGGAGTTTATACACTGAAACTAAAGGAGGATGCTGCAGCCCATTATTAGTGGGGTTTCCACGCCTTTGAAGTTCATACTTTCCTCTTTACTTGAAACAGCCCAGCTCTGATGACCTCCAGATTACACTGCACAACCCTATTTTTTCAGACCTTTGTACATAGTAGGATAGAGGAAACTAAAAATGTTCAAAGGAATGATTTTTCATCAGGGGTATCTTGCGGTGCTGCACTTATTCTAAGTTTTATATTATGTCCAAGCTCTGGGTGCATATGCAGAAAATGTCTTTTTAGTGTTCCAGAAATCTTAATAAATGCAGACAGTATAATGAAATGCAGCTTTCAAAATGCGTGTACATCTTTAAAGTTACAATTATATTTCAAGTAATGACCATCTCACTAAAGTCTGAGTAATAGTCAGGCAATGACCATTTCACAATACTGCCTTGAAAGGGCAGCAACTGAAAAAAAGTTGTATTTACAAGTTCCTATATGATACTTTTTTTAAAGCATTTATCATCTTAGTGAGAAATTCCATCCACGAGAAAATGGAAAAATAAATAGCTTTGAATACCAGGCACTTTTCTGATTTCTCAACAGTTCCTTAGTCAAAAGCAATTAAAGGCATTAAATTTTATTAATTTCTTGAGAGCCTTTAACGTGTAGTTCCAATTATTAAAGGTGCTAGGCCAAAATAATGTAGATTATTTCTGTCTTTTAAAGGTCCCTGAATAACATTCAAGTATCTGGTTCAGTCTTCAAGAAGCTAAGGTATGACTGTCTTCCGTAACCAAATCTGTCCCCTCTCGACCCTATATTCAGTAGCTACATCTGTTCTCTTTTGACCCATGATAAGGTAATAAACTTCCAGATCTCAGTGTGGCCTGTGCTGGGTGAAATGAGCACAGTTTTGTAGAAAAGTAATTTTTCCAGAGCAACAACACTGCAGACTTAAAACACACAGAGCATATAAACCAAAGTTAATTGGGCACATAATGATTCTTGTGCCATAAGGTTAAGTAGTGAAAAACAAGGAGATAAACAAATCCCATACTCCAGACTACAGTGCATGCCATGTTGTAATTGATGTAACACACTGCTTAGCTTTCCTTCAGAGAGAAAGAAGTGTTAGGGAGTGAAGCGAAGCAAATAATGCAATACGTTAACTGAAACAATAGGCATTGTATTAATTTGATAAAGTGCTGTATCAGAGCAGTCCCTCTAATCTCATAAGAATTTATCACAGAAGTATTTCACAGTTAGAAACCACTGGATTTAGCTCCTAACAAGAAGAGACATTAAGCCTTGTGAAAAAACTGACCAAGCTCTCTACAGAAAAAAAAACACATTTTGCAACTATGATACTGCACTGCTGACTTTGATTTTTAGGAAATTACTGATAGCATATACATAGCTTTCTGCATATAACAATATTTTCAGAACCAGCTATTCTGAATGCAGGACCACAGTCTACTTCTAGTAGGTCAGGGTCTTACAGGTTTGGAGGCTTTTGTCTGTCAATACTTGTTTACTTGCAATGTTTAGGTCTTTATAAGCTACCCAAGCAGTCAAACAAGTCCAATCTCTTTTATTAGTTTTACTTATTTTTCCAAGGCATTTCCAGTTTCCTGTTCTTCTGCTGTAGCTCTTATTTTGGTTTAAAACTGGAAGCTGTTTTTAAGTCCAGAAAACATTTACTGTTTCCTAGTAATACTTACTTAATCTTCGCCTTCATTTCATTTAGGAAGGGTAGGTAGGTATATATTTTCTAAATATCTAAAGATTTTAAATCTGCTTTCAGAGATTAAGGCAACTGTTTCACAGACATTTTATTTTGCTCACCTTTCATTTAGGATGGAATTCTCTTGTTTGAAACAGAAAACAGGTCCTTATGCTATTAATGGATTTTCTTGTCAATAAAAACAATATAGTAATTTTTATAAACTCAGATACAACAACAATATCCTACAGCACAATCAAAACCAGGAATTTTAGAGTAACATGAGACAAAATAATAGCTTTAATTATTCCAGGATTAAAATAATGATTTCATGCCACATACAAGTCATGCTTATGAAACATCCATTAATCTTGAAAATTTAACCCAAATGAGGAATGCTTTCTAGACCCCTAAAATACACCATTTAAGGCTATAAACTGAGTGGTTTATACTTCAGTAGAAAAAAGGCTGCTTGGAGCTGTCACCTTCCCTTCTCTGTAGAATATATTTATGCAGCTTGACACAGAGTGACGCATTATATTCTAAAAATGTGGGTATGAATACATGCTACAATATAAAAGTGAGAAAAATGAAAATCCAAACAGCCTTTAGCTTGCAGACATGAGCAGGCATTCCACATAAAATGGCAGAAGGAGAGGCTGTCTTAGTTGCTACGAAGTACAGAAAAGAAAATAAAAAGAAATCAGTAAGGGTGTCATCCAAAGTAGCATTTGTATGCTTGAAATGCCATAAAACCCTGGTTTCCTGACTAGTCTTGCACACAAATGCCCACATCTTTTACTGCTCAGAAATTCTGTCATTCTGGCTGAACAGGTTATTCAGCTGAACTGGTCTGTCTCCTTTTGAGGGAATTTCTTCCAAAGTGAATATCCTTGAATCCAAGCCCAAAAGGGACTCGATCTAATAAGTATCTAGGAAGTTTCTCTTCCATTCTGCTGGAGAATGGCTATTAAAAATAGACAGACAATGAAAGAAAGAAAAGGAGTGGTGCCTTCCCTTCCTTTTGCTGCAGATCCATAACTGGGATACCTCCCAAAAGTAGAGAGGAGACACCCCTCTGACAATCGCCACCATAAAGGGGTGCTGATCATTGTGCCTCTCCCTTAGAGAAGCTGCACACATCTCTATAAAAAAACTACATAAAACGAAAGGCATTGTCCATGTTTTCACATTTTTCATCAAAATGCAGAGACCTGAGAAAAAATACGGAGAGCAGGAGAGAGGAATCCTGATTCTGGAGGGCAAATGGGCAACGTGATCCTGCTTTCAACCTCTGCTCCCAGAACTATTCATCATGGGATATAAAACAGGAATAATCCAGCTGGACAAGACTGAAATGGTTTTTCTCAGAAATAAATCAGGTCTCTAAAGAGCCCAGCCAAGGCTGAACTGGTCAGTCTTGTACTGTTAAAGGCGGTGGGGTCTTTTTGCACGTTATTTGATATCCTATCCTTATTTTAAAGTTACAGATTGTAACTACAGACAGCAGACACACTCAAAAATCCCAAGAACAGAGGGCTGGAATTCACCTAATCCCAGTGAGATATTTCGAGGTATTCCTACACCATCCCTAGCAAGTGTTTGTTTCAACTGTTCTTCAAAACCTCTGATGCCAAGAGCTCCTTAACACAGCCTCTCCTGGACTTTCACAAGTTTAACAATGAGAACAGTTTTCTTAATATCCACCTTGAGCCATCTTTCCTTCAAATTAAATTGCTTTCTTCTTTTTTTTTTTCCCTCAGTGACTATGTGGAATAGTTGATGACATGTAGCTTTATATAAACCTTTAACATCTCAGAAAATGGCTCCAGTCTCTCCTTAATCTTCCACACTTTGGAAAAAACAGCTGCAGTGCTTTCAACCTTTTTGTTGTTGTTGTTGCTTGGGCTTCATAAATCTCTCACAATTACTAATGCTCTTTCCTGGATACTCTCCAATTTGTTTACAGCTTTCCTGAGGTTCGGTACACACCACTGGACACAGTTCTCTGGATAACCTCACTAGCACCAAGTGGAGTTAAATAATTACCTCCCCTGTCTGACATAACCTCTTCCTTATAATAATAACTCCAGAATGAGATTAGGTTCCTGGAAACAGCATTGTTTCTTGGCCTTATTTATATGCATCTTGCATTATAATCCACTGCCAGTATCAGAAGTACTGTTGCCTACTTATTTCCACCTTTCAGTATTTGTGTTTGATACTTCCCCCTGAAGAACGTTTGCCCTTATTTCATACTGCTTTTCTTTAATCCATGAGCTAATATGAAGGATTCTGCAAATGCTGGTTTAATTCATTATAATTTTCATTATAACAATTTGGGCAAAGAATACAAAAATTTCTGTGGTTTCCTGTATATTCTTGGCATGATAAAGATTTAATCTTTCCTTCCTTCCTTCCTTCCTTCCTTCCTTCCTTCCTTCCTTCCTTCCTTCCTTCCTTCCTTCCTTCCTTCCTTCCTTCCTTCCTCCCTCCCTCCTTCCTTCCTTCCTTCCTTCCTTCCTTCCTTCCTTCCTTCCTTCCTTCCTTCCTTCCTTCCTTCCTGCCAGCCACATTTTAATTCTCTCAGCATTTTTTTAAATATATAATTCCTGTTCTCTTTTACTTGGAAGAAATAAGAGTACAATTAATAATTTTTCTTTCTTTGGTAAAATAAAGGTCATTCTCAGCAATGTGAAAGTATTATGAAATGTATAATTGGAACCAAAAATTGAAAGATATACAATTTGGGGCTCAAGCCTATTTATTCAATATGTAACATTTAACTGAAATAAGAAACTTTGTGGGTTAATTCATATCACAGGACTACTTAATATAGCTCAGATGTTATCTTGTCATTGAGGATGATGTCAAGGAGCATATGTTTGCACTCTAGTCCACCAACAAAACTGACCCATTGAATAGTATCATGCAAAGGGAAAAATACCACAGATGCTGTAACGGTGAAGCTTTCCCCACAGAGCCAAGTCAGGAGGAACTGGTAAGTAATTTATTTTGAAAATTTACATTTTTATTATTCTTTTAACAATTGTTTTGAAATTAAATAGCACGGAAAGCCATTAAGAGTTTCTAACCAACAGGGGAGAAACTATTGCAAATACCAAGGGAAAGGGCATCTGGAAAAAGCAGGAGTGAAATGACATGTTTAGGAAGAAAGAACAAGCAAATAAAACCAGCAGTATTTAGGAAGGCAGGTTTCAACACATTGAGGAAATTTCAAAATACAGCCTCCTGGAAGCCTAATCACAGTGGAAACCTGTTAAAGATACTGAGTTCTTTGAAGAAACTGTATTACGGGTCAATACACACCAAAAAAAAACCCCACACCAAAAAAAGAAAGACAAGTATAGCCAACAGACTGATGTGGTTAAATCATTAATGCTTTATGGATTTCAAGTGCAAGAGGGAGGTATACAGGAATGGTGAGAGGTTCAGCTTAAAAAAGGCAAAACCAAAATTTTAGTATGACAAGTAAAGCGAAAAAACAAGGTACAACATGGGATGAAACCAGGAAGGAACATGGAGAATAAATAAGACTCTATATCCCCCATGTTTGTGTTCTGAAAATTTTCCTCACCTGGAAGTTTTCCATACCGATCTTGATGTCCCTTGCTTCATTTTTGTATGTTTTTCCCGTCCTGTCATTCCAACATCAGGAACAGAGTTTTACATCAATCTTTCACCTATCTAAAAACCTCTGGCATGCTCCCCTTTGAACTTCTCTTGTAAACCTTAATTAAATTATCACTTTCAATTCCTCCATGAGATCACAACTTCATTCAGTACAGGAGTTGTTATTCAGTCTTTTGTTTTAACCATCTTGTTCAGCTTCTGATTCAGATTTTCTCTTCTCCTTTTTTTATCAAACACATATACCAAAGCTTTGCACAGATGACAAAATTATTTATTTCCTCTCGTTTTGGTTTTTTTTTTTTCCTTTGAGAAGCACTTCATTTGAGTGCTTTAGCAGAATTAATTAATTTCTCTCCGCAATACAGTTGTTGTGAAATAGATGCTATTCTTTCTTCACTGAACAGGTGGGAACCTGAGGCACAGATATTCAAGTTAAAATTGTTAAAAACCTAAATTAATTGCTCGAGTTCAGCCATATAGGAGGGTGATCCTTCATATTTTATGTGAGCTCAAAGCACAGTTTCAGCAGGCATAGCTGGAGATGTGAGGCATTATCCACTTTAACAGATTTGTTCCTCAGTATCACACACTGGGAACATATTCATGGCCTAACGATTTAACCAACTTACCCAGTGCCACGCAGCAGATCTCTGGCAGAGGCAGGAATAAACCCCCGTTTTCCAAAACAACACTCTACTCCCTTAAGCATTAATCAATTGTTATATAATTAAAGATCACATTACTGTGTATGGAAGGAGATCAAAAGTTGTATGGGTAACCATATCCCTGGTATTCTGTATCCTGGTTTTGTAACTTTTATAGTAGTCAGAAATTCTCAGGAGACATGGGGAGCACAGAGGAAGAAGTCTTGCTGTGCTCACTTCTGATATTTGACATTGCTGTTTCCCCCAGAAAAAGAACCTCAAGGGAAAATCCCTGTAATTTTATTCTGAATTATACACTGCCCAAAGCTGCCAATTGACACAAAATGCTAATAAACTCTGGACCGTAGGAATAGATTTCTACATTCAGGAAAATTTCTGCCAGCACGGAGGTCTGCTTATCAGATAACTTACCAAATGTCAAGACTTCCCATAAAAGCAGGAGATAATAGTCTTTTTGAAAAATACTAATAAACCAAATACATGTTACAGAAATTACATTTAAAAAAAAAAAATTAGTGAAAAGCAGATTATATCTTGAATTTAGGTTTCTGAATTGGGTTTAAACATAAGGCATCCTGAGAAATCTCTCAGTTGTCAACAACAGATGAAATTCCCTAGCCCCCTAGTATAGTTATCTTTGTACTGTGTCCAGACCAGATAAGATTCAGTGTTGGCCTGATGTAAGATTTTTCTTGACATAAAATTTCTGGGATGTTCATATACCACTGTGCCAAGCACAGCCAGATTAGTAATAGAAACAGTGTGTCACTGGAAACCAGATTCCTGACTCTGGAGTCAGAAAAATAATTTACTCACAGCTGTAGAAGGGCACATTTCTTCTTACCCACAAATTTTAACACAGATGGACAGATTCAGAAAGCCTGCTTATCACATCCTCCCTATCCAACACACTCATCTGCCAGCTCGTCCCTCCCACACTGTTCTAGATGGTAAAAATCAAAACATCATGGATTCAGAAATCCTACCTATTGCAGCACAACAGAGGAGAAGCCTACATGGGATGGGTAGCCATGTGATAGAAGACAGGCCACGGTCCCCCCCTCTGGCTGGTTACCACACCTGAAGACCATGTCCAGGAGTCCAGATCCCACCAGCAGCCCAGAAGCCACAACACATGACAGGTCAAGGCAAGGGAATTGCCAAAGTCCTGGCTAAAGCTCAAGGAATCAGGGTTTGTCTACAGTAAACAAAGGTACCGTGCAAAGGGCAAACAGGCAGGAGCAAAAGTTTCTAGGTGGGTCAGAAATTACAGCCAAAACAAAGTGAGATCAACAGCAGAACTTGAGACAGTGCACAGAATCTGAGTGTCTCCTTCACACAAACACACCTACCTGCAGCAGCACGCAACAGCCGATAGACAGGAGTCACATCCGGGGGACGTCTCTCCCTGAGGCAGGCTGTGATTCCTGATGGGCACGAGCTCCCCAGGAAACCAGCTTCTGAAATCATCCGACCTTGATGGTTTCCATCTCATGGCAGTTCAGTACCCAGCATCACGTGGAGAGGAAAACACGTATCTGATGAGTCCGAATTAAAAAATGATCCACGGGAGCAGTGTGACGCATGCATATCTCAAACACTTCAAAAGCAAAAGAAAGAAACATAAACACAAGAAGAATAGTTACTTCACTAGTTATGGAATTTAAATATTTTTTTGCTTTAAAGAAGGATTAATTCCCTTATCCCTTTACTCTTTTAATGTCAAAACTGACACAGTAAAAGTGCTACTGAATCCTGACCAAAAATATCAGAAAAAGAATGAAAAATGAGTAGGACTTTGATAGCAGTTGTGTCTGATCCCCAGCATCACAGGAGACTCGGGAAAGTAGCTACACTCCTAGAAAGATATTTTATGTGAAAAGAATATGTCTTTTAGATCTAAGACTTGCAACATCAAACAGAAGGAAATCATTTGTGTATGGCAAGGAAGCCTGGGTAGATGACAGAAAAATGCTTTCACACATGTTTCCAGTTAAATTCCAGCTGAAGCAGACAAACTCATTGTTAACCATGAATAGGGTACAAACAAGCAGTCTAGGACCAGAGCAAGCAAAACACTGAACTCAGTGCTACGTCAGGACTTGAGTTCTACGTTCAGATTTGGCACACCTTTTTTATTTTTGTGGCTTGACAGCTCCTCTGTAAAACAGATACCTCAAATAAGGACTGTGTAACCCTTTACAATATATTTATACCGGTTAACCTAAAAGTCCCAGGAAATAAACGAGCACCCAACTCTCTGTGGGGAATTGTTGGAACTGGCACAGATTTGGCCTCTGCTCCCAGAAAATTTCTGAGCTTAATCAGGAATTAAGACACGACAAAAGCAATGTTCACTGGGCATGCTGGGCAGTGAAGGAAAGATTTTAATAGCGAATTATTAATAGGTTATTTCAAGTCAGGTGGTATCAGTGCCATACAATAATTTTGAACTCAATTTACTAGTATCGACACAACCTAAGTGTCTTTAAAATGCTTGGATGTGGGATTTCAGGAAGCTCTGCCTGCAAAATCACTGTCATTAACAAATCTGTAATCAAGCAGCCTCTGGTGACTCCAGCATGAGTAGCTTATGGCATTGCCCAAGTGCCTGTCCCCACAGCTGGATGTGCCACAGCAAACCATGACAGCATTAATAGTACATTTCAGCTGCCTTAACTCATGACTTAAACTAATCTAGCTAGATTTAAACTCATCTGGATTAGGAATAACTGATCCAATAGGTATTACATTTACTGCAACAGATAACAAAACGCAGAGGACAGATTTAAAATGCAGCACAGGGACAGAAGTTTCTGACTTCTAACTGTGTGAGAGGCTACCTAGTGCACTTAAACACGGATATGTCCAATGGCCAGAACAGAGGATCAATACACCAGTTCATAATTTTAAATAACGCTTTTCTTCACTGTAAAGAATTAAACCAAAGTAGAGAGTGGCAGAATTGGGTTTTCCTGTATTTTTGTGCTGTAGTTTCAGATTGAGTAAGGTAAGTAGAAGAGAAACAAAAGCAGAAATTATCAGATTGCCTTGAGTAAAGTGAATGATCTGCATCTTCCCTTCTATCTTTATCATATCTACCACATGATTTGAAAAACAGCTTTTTAATATTTTTGCTAAGTATTCATTCCTTCCCATGATTCTAGGTATAGGCCAGCAGTAACTGAAAATAACAGAATTCCAAGATACCTTATTTGTAAGTTATGTATGCATACCATCCAGAAAAATGAATATAGGAAGCTTTGCAGGTTTTCTTACAATGATTCTATGTCGATATTACTTTGCACACCACTGAAAAATAAAATCTCCCATCATCATAAAATGAGTGTGGAGTTATACTGACTTCATTTAGACTTCTCTTGCAAATGCCAGGGGAAAATCAGACACATCATCTGGTTTCTCCAGCGTCATTTTAAGTCAGATGTTTGCAACTTATAAAGCCCTAAAAATTTTGCAGAGAAATGTGAATACCCTTGTAGAGTAAATCTAAACCTATTCAAGCTTTGTCTTTGAGACTGCCTTTTTCAGACCTTTTAGACATAGGCAACTGACCACCAAATTTTAGGTTGCAAATCAGTGCACAAATGAAAACAAGAATATGTCACCTTTCCATTTTACCATAAAAGAAAAGGAAAAGAAAGTCCCCACTGCCGAAATAGCAGTGATTTTTGCCTCCATGTGATCCAGTTTGTTCACAGCTTCACAGTACTTCTGAATGCCTGAGATATTCATGGGGCACATTATAGATTTATGTCAATGAGGAGTCACATGCAGAAGCAAGCATGCAGGCCACTACTGTCCACTCCAGTATGTTAACCCCTTAAGGTTTACTCAGTAGAGCTAGGAAGAAAGCATTAGTATTGCCCTTAAGCCTTGAGCTGTTTCAACTTTATGAATCAAAAACTGGCTGCTATTGCTATAACACAACCTGTGTAAGGCACCATTGTTTCACGTTACACCCAACCCTACAACCAGTTTCTACATTAAAAGGTGACTTCCCCCTCCATGGAAATATTCTCCAAGGAAATGATAATTCCTTCAGTAGTCTTTAATTCTCCTGGATAATTTTCTTGAGAACAGAAAAATTGCCTCTTTCTGTTCATATATGTGTCCTATCCACTCCTACCCAAAACCAAGGGAGTTTTATTTCACTGAACCACAAAGAAGAGATTCTGAAAAGCTGTCTGATCTCCTCTTTTCTCCCAGCCATTTTATCTCATCCAGGTCAGACCATTTAATCCTTTCCAGTCATTCCTAACATGTATCCTCCTGTGCCTCCTCTATAATGTGAAATACTACCTCCCGTAGAAGGGTGGTATATTCTTACCATCCCTTGGACAAGCAGTTCTCTGCATGGTCTTCCCCATCATTAACTCAGCCACACTCTGTGTCACTCCTTGGCAAACAGCCACAACTGACCTTGCACCTTCTTCCTACCTGTCTTGTTCTTCAGGTTGCTTTCTGCCCCTTGAATCTTTGTACTGAAGAATATTGCCCTCACCTTCCTCAACCAGATGTACTTGATTCACCGCCTACAGGATACACCTACACTTGTTATGACTTCCTCCAGAGTTCTCTATAAATACAAGCCAAAATAACAAAAAAGTACACTGCACATTTACTGCAATATACAATTTGCAAGAAGAGGCACGATAAGCACATTGTTTTAAATATAGAGCCTGATTTTCTCCTCGTCTACAGAATACATTAATACTGCAGAACAGCAGGCAACACTGCAGGAAATGTCGGAATACTGTAGCAGCCACACAGGAAATCACAATGCGGGACCTTACAGGAGGAAGTGATTTTATTTTTAAACAAAACCAATTTCATTCATTCATATGCATCTTCCACATACTCAGAAGACTAAAATGTGAGAGCCCAAGTCATCTGCCCAGCATCCAGGCAAGAGGCCATGTATATGCAGGTGCTGTGTCTAGGAGTCCTTGTAATAACGTGGGAGTCTTGGGACCCCAGCTGTCAAGTCCTTCTCACATCTGGGTTCCTCTCATGCTGGTGACTGTGTGCTGGCTTTAGATATACTTTTTTGCACACATTAGGAACTGTCAGTTTCTCCATCCTCATCTCCACCTCCATCGGAATTTGCTCGTTGCCCTTTGTTTCCCAGTCTTGGTGGGAAGCTGCCGGTAGATGTGTGCTAGGTTCTCGCAGGCCATCAACACTCATGGTTCCCACAGCCCTTCTCCTGACTTTCCTTCAGTGTTTCCACACTCAGACATTCCCAGGCTTAACATTTCTGTAATAACTCTCTATAACACCATCTACACAAGAAAGCTTCTAGGGCTCCGGGCTGCACTAGACATTTGGAGTAAGATTGAGTGTTTAATAATGGTTATTTCTTCAGAAGAGAGTCCCTGAAATGACTGTTGGGCATGCAAGTTTGAACATGTGTCTCCAGAGACTGCATTATTTGGGACTCTGTTCTATGACTTGAATATGCTTATTGCACATCTGAACAGCCCACCACGAGTAGTGGGAAATGGCAAGAATTCAAATCAAGTTTTTCACTTGCTGCTCTCAAGGTTCATTTATATCTCTCAGAGTCTGTGTAAAATCATATCAAGGGCAATGTAATACTTTTAAATAAATCATTTTTTAGGAATATTCCAGTAATAGTCATCATAATTACTTTAGCAGAGAATAAGACAAAAACATTCCTATAAAAGCACAATCAAGCAATTATTTCCACAGATGATCACATACATTGGCAAATAAAAAACTATTGATAGGAAACAGTTACATATTTCTCTATGTGCTTATAATATTCAACCTAACACATAGAAATTGCAAACAGAATAGGAAATGGTATTCTGTATTAACCATACAAAGTCTAGAAATAAATGTTAACAGACAACAGATTACTCACTTTATATATTTCTTGCTTGCTCCACATCTCTTGCATTTCCCTGCCCTCAAAACTCAAAGCCTCTCAGTACTGAGTCAGTCACCTGATACAGCATAAATGCTAGCATGGGATGCCTTCCACTCAGTACCTTCTGCTTCTTAACACCTAACTCTCTTCTAAACATTAGCAATAGCCCTGCCATAAAACTGAAGTTCACTTTAAAAAAATTAAAATTAAAAAAAAAATATTGAAAGTATAGGTACTTGTCTGCATGTCCTTTCAGGTGGAACCAATATGTGGGTGATGTTCACTCACTCCTCTTCTCTTCTCTTCTCTTCTCTTCTCTTCTCTTCTCTTCTCTTCTCTTCTCTTCTCTTCTCTTCTCTTCTCTTCTCTTCTCTTCTCTTCTCTTCTCTTCTCTTCTCTTCTCTTCTCTTCTCTTCTCTTCTCTTCTCTTCTCTTCTCTTCTCTTCTCTTCTCTTCTCTTCTCTTCTCTTCTTCTTTCTCTTCTCTTCTCTTCTCTTCTCTTTTCTCTTCTCTTCTCTTCTCTTTTCTGTTCTCTTCTCTCTAGTCTACTCTACTCTACTCTACTCTAGTCTACTCTACTCCTAGTCTAGTCTACTCTGGTCTAGTCTAGTCTATTCCATTTGATTCAATTCTATTCTAATATTCTTATTCCATTCCATTCTGTTCCTTTCATTTTTCTTGTATGCAGTTTTAAGGTCTGTTCTTCATTCAAACTACAAAAATTACTCCTTTTCTCCTTACTTTGTTGTTTCAGTGTGTCCGCTGCTCAAGACTGACTGACTGCAGCTTGTTTGCCATCACAAGGTGGTGACAATTATATTGACAGAAGTGCCTCTGACAAAAAAGTATTAATGCTTCTTTAAGTACAGCACTGAGTGCATTGGTATGTACCTCAGATTTCTGTGTGTTGGACGACAACAACAATAATAATAATAACAACAACAATATAATAATAATAATAATAACAACAACAATAACAATGGAGACACATATGATGCTCCCATGAATCCAAGGGCTTCTCTGGACTCTTAAGACAAACTCATTTGTCCAGCTACTTTTCAGACCTCCCTGCTTTGTCGTGCTGAAACAGTAGCCCAGCAGTGAGATACCATGGCAAAACATGGCATTCTGGAAGTGAGAGACCATGTTGCATTTCTGAAGAAAACAAAATGGGTTAACCTAAAGCATGTCAGCAGCTTAGTGCATGGCAAGAGGGCTGCCTGCATTCAACCCTCAATTGTGGGTTTTTTCATATTTCATAACAGTGCTGTAATGGAAATGAAGACTTTATTTTGTTTCTGCATAAAACAGGTCTGCAGAGCAAGATTACATCTGTCAGAAATGATGTATCCTTGCCTCCATGCAATACACCGACTGCTTGACAAACAAAAACCATCCCGATAGCGTCCCAAGTCCATAGAGGTGTGATGGAGTGCTGCTTTTCAAGCAGAGCTCTGATTTATCTCACTGCTATGGAAAAAGCCACGTGGAGCAAGGCAATTTCAGGGTGACCACTCGTCTGCAGACACGGAGGAACACATGCTGCTCCAGCTGGGAATAAGTTAAATGAAATTTCTGCATGTGGCTGTGCCACTCCTCTGGCCACTGTAGGGCTTGATCCTACTCTCCCTGATCACATCCCGCTGGCTGAAGCAGAGGTGAGGAAGAGCCTGAAGGGAAGCAAATTTCACTCTTTATGGACATAGGTGAAAATTTTGTCTTTTATATCCTGGCTATAAAATTATCATGTCATCTAAGTCGTTGTGTTTTTCATGTCTACAAACAATAATAAATATTTGTATGCACCTGAAGGTCAGCGCTTTTAAAGAAAGGTGTTTTATCAGAGCATCCTTACTATAGAGAGAATCCAAATGAAGCCATTGGATATTTTAATATTGTCATTCTTAGGGAGCAAAACATTACAGAGCTGACATTACTATGTGGGCCAGCCAGAAACAGGGTTTCAGGGATGGAAAATTCTCTCTCATATTATTCACTGAGGCAATAAAAGTGTCAGCAGCAAAAGTCACCTTTTTTGCTGTACACTCCTGGATGAGCTCTGTCAGAACACATGATCAGAGAGAGATAACAATTTAGCATTGCAAAGATCAGATGAAAAAAAAATGTGCAGTAGATCTGCTCGCATTAGGCTGCTTGCAGTGAAATGGCAGTAAGAAAGAAATTTCAGGAGCACTTTAGACACTTTAAACTTGATGTAGACATGACTGCAGGATTTTTCCTTCTTCCCTGAACTCAGTGGCCATTTAGGGTGCTCAACACTTTGCAGGAGGAAAGCACCTTCCTCTGCTTGACATGCATCTCTGCATTTCGTATTTCTCTAGTGCCTCTATGGCTTCTCCCTGCTACCCCCTAATTCCTGAAACGTGCTTTATGTATATATGTGTGCCAGCGTATGTCATGAGAAGCTCTGCTCACACTCTAGCTCTTGGTTTTCTTGTCAAAATCTGTATACTTCACATTTCTGTTGTTTTTATCTAAACACAACAGTGCTCCCATGTACAAGTGCCTAGACATATTCTTTCCTGCAACCCGCCCCAGCTAAAGCAAACATGTGGCTGTCCTGGTGGAGACAAGAACTTGGGAACACAGTGCTTCACTCACTCCTGGCTGTACTATTTACTGCTCTTTGCCAGCCCACCAAAGACTGAGAAGTGGGCACATGTCCAGGAGGACGCATTTCTAAGATGATTGCCCTGTTCTGCATCAGTCCTCTTCAGTAAAGTTACATAATATAATTAAATATCCCATGCTGTATGATGGGGTATTTTTAGCCTAGCTTTTGGTTTGTGCCAAGACACATCGAATCACAGAGTGGTTTTGGTTGGAAGGGACCTTAAAGACCATCTAGTTCCAAGCCCCCTGCCATGGGCAGGGACACCCTCCACTAGACCAGGTTGCTCAAAGCCTCATCCAGCCTGGCCTTGAACACTTCCAGGGATGGGGCATCCACAGCTTCTCTGGGCAACCTGTGCCAGTGCCTCACCACCCTCTCCATGAAGAATTTCTTCATATACTTCTACTTCTTGTTTCTGAGTAAAGAATATGGATAGAAATCAAGACTTCCATGACTTACCCAGCACATTTTTGTCAATTCATATAATATTATCAGAAAAATATCAAGGCATTAAAACCTCTGTGCAATTACATAAAATTCATGGTGTCAATAACCAAGCAAGCAGACATCATTTGCTCCAGACCTGCCACCTTGCATTAGGAGAGCGAAGTCTCTTAAAACAATTTGCAGCATGATTATTTTTGGTCTTGAGTAAGGCCACCTGCATGTCCTCTAAACTAGTAGGGCAAAAACGATCCCGTATCGCCCTGTGCCAGTGGAAAGGGTGCAGCCTGCTGGAGCAGTTGGCAGCAGGGAAGTCCTGAGCTGTAACTAATCCAACACAAGCAACTGATTCATTATGTGGCCTTAGGCAAACCCCTTCACTCCCCTGCTTTGGTTTCCCCATCTGTAAAGTGAGAACAGCAATATGCACTTTGCAGAGATGCTGTGACCGACGGCTGCAGTGATGTCAGTGCCTCCCAGGCACGCTTTCCAAGGAAACTTTAGCCTGCCTGTGCAGAAAGCAAAGCCAGTTCATTCCCATGGTGCAGGCTCAGTGGAGCAAACACAGAACTGTGCAGAGGAAATTACCAAATCAGAAAGTAGAAAGCAGAGCATGGAAAACAGAGGTTGAAAAGACATTGCATTCGAAGAGGCACCAGATCCTTTGGGATTTACTGAGCCTTCTCTGGCTGATCATAAATTCTGCTTTTTCTACCCCTGTTTAAAAGTTTTGGCAAAGTCCATGAGGTGAATAATTTACCTGAGGTTGAATTTAAAAGCCATTTGATGTGACTGTGATTCTGACAAAAATCAAAAGGGAACTTTTTATGCAGATGTTTAAGCCAACATTATCACATCCATAAACAATATCCATTTACTCTCTATGTCATGTTTCTTTTCTGACTGGTTCATATTATCACCAAGAAGCCTTCATTTTTTATCGACTACTGAAAATGCAATAGGTATTATCAAGAAAAGAAAAAACAACAATTCAGGCAGTCTATCAAAGCCTGTCATGTTTTAACTGAGTCTTAACCACAGCAAACAACAAAATGTGCCAGCACCAACAATTGAAGGAAGATGCATTTACAAGAAAAACCTTAGCCTTCTCCATGCTAAAACACCCATTTGAACAGATGAAGGGTGTAAATGATCATTTTCTGGAGCATGTGGCTGGTGAGAAGGCATTCCTAAAGCCACAATACTAGGCATTAACAGAGCATGTCTGTCCCATCCTCCATCAGTACGCAACTGGACACCTGTGATATGTCTTCTGACTGTGCCATTCTCTGCCAAGTCAATCCTCTCATTAGCTTCCCTAAACACCACGTGTCCATGCTGAGAAATCATTCTGAAACAGCACCATGAGTGTGTTACACCCTGCTCTTATTAGGAAGCTAGCTGCAAGCATCACGGACCTAAGGACAAGGTGCACAGCCTGAGCATTGCAACCTGTGTTGGCCATTCCCCGCATTTTACAAAATTAAAAATTAACAAATCACTTATTTTTCTGCTGGTTATTGAAGGGAACACTGGAATGCCTTATGGTGAATTATTCCAAAAAGCTAGCCCACAGTTTACACAGCCACAGGATTTAGTTAGGGACAAAAGAAGATTTTCAGACAAATGTTTTACACATAACTATGCATTTAATTGAGGAGTGTAATTGTACTGGAACTTCTCTTTGGTCTGATTCACTTTCCTCCTTTTTGGACACTTCTTTATAGGCTATCTGGATCCCTGGCGATGGCTTACGAATGATCTTCTGCACCTGGCAGGTACTGTCATTACTCAACTGATTCCCACACAATTATGATAATTACACCTATTAATCTGCCAGTACCTCTACAGCCCTTGTTCCTGCCTTCAGTATCATTCATCCCGTCTATTTACAGTGTCATCATCTCTTTTTTTTTCCCATAGCTGAGTCACCAGTCCCAATACAGTGACACTTTGTGTTTCTTTGAACATCTCTTACTGACATCTATTCTGTACCTCTTGTATGAATGCTGAGAGGTCTGTTATGACCCTCCGGAGAACTATGGAAAGCCCTCTGAGCCTTCTTTCAATCATCACTGACCCATTGGGAAAGCAAGTTGGAGCACATGTTCCCCATATGCCTGGTTAGATCATTGCACAGAGTAAGTCTTTGCAGGAATCCTACCAAATTAAAATTCCTTTCTCGCAGCAGAGAACAGCACGGCAAGTGTGCCGAATCACAAAACTGACTGGGTATCTATCGTGGTTTACTCCGGCTAGCAAAATACCACGAAGCCGCTCTCAAAATCCCCCTCCCCTCCTCCAGTGGAGCCGCCTGACAGCATTAGAAGACAATTACCATGCAAAATAGGGAAACACAATCTGACAGCATAAAGTTTTAACCAGAGACAGAGGTATCTGCATTACAGCAGATAGAGCTGCGTCACACACTGCAATGTTCGTGTACACAACCCCCTGTTCAGGTTAAACAGTCCTTCTGCTGTAATTTTGTCCTCGGTGGAAACTCCATGTTGCATTGTGACAGGGCTAAGAAAGAAAGTGTGAGGGGAGGACCCAGCTATTTTCATTTTGTTTTATTTAATGTATTAAGCATAATTTTTCCTATTCTGTGTCAATAATTTATAGTAATTGTATGCAGTACCTTCAAGATCCATTTGTAGGCTGGTTGACCCCAGACTGCTTCCTTTCAGTTGCAGAGCAAATCCTCCTTAGAGTCCTCCACCCTGACTTTTCAATCTCTTCATAGAGGGCTAAGGAGGAACCAGCCGTTCACCGTGACATTGGCCACGAGGAGGACCAAGAGGGATTTGGGAATATCACAGAAGAGGCTAAGAATGAATTGTTGGAGGCCTTTGTGCACAGCCATTGCAAACCCAACAGGCTCAAACCACAGGAAGGGTTCCTTCATCTGTAACTGGGGTCTGAGGCAAGCCACTGCAGCAAACAAGACTCTTCTAAACAGTTAAGCAATTTATTTTTCATGTCCATGAATGTCCACGGGCCTTGGGAATAATTTCCAACCCCTCTCCACTTCTGTTCAGCTCTGATACATGTTAAAGTACATAATACACAGCTAAATCCATGGCGAGGCTGGCTCACAGCTCTCTACCTGTTTTTCCAGTTTCAAAGTATTAACCATTTCGGAAAAATGTGCAGAAAAAGTATTTGATATATATTCAAAAATAAACAGCTGGAGGAATGAAAGTATGGGTGTGCAGGGACTACTCGTTGCAGTCAATCCAACAAAAAGCCTAGAAAACAAAGATCAAGATGTTGTATAATTATTTCAAAACTAAAATGCAAAAGGAGTTGAGAAAATTGTCACATTAATTAAAAAATGCAGGTAGTAACAGGCTACTGTCAGCACCTTAATCACAATCTCTAGTACAGCAACAACTATAATGCCTTCATGTTGTCACGAGGACACAGTCAACACCAAGGTGCTGTTGTACCACTGTGAATACTGTGGGATGTATGCTGTGGTTCAGGAGACCATTTTTCCTGCCTAGCTCACAGAGGAAAAGGATTCACTGCTGGAGCGTATTTGTGCCGAATTATCACACCCACGTTGGCCAGTGGAAGACCAGTGTGATTCTACCCATTCCTCTATCCTTGCCCATTTGCTCCTGAATGATAGGAACAAGGAAAACTGTTTTCCTATTTATCCCTGACTGACAAGACCCAATTTCCTAAATAACACCACACAAAGCCTCCAAGGCAGGTAGCTTATAAGCACAAGACCCACATCTCTCCAATGCCTGAGTTGTCTAATGCTGTTCTGAAAGAAGAGCCTTGCAACTCAGGTATGATGCTGATGAAATATTACCATCATTCCTCCTGAAAGTGAATCAATTTATCACAATGATGTTGGCTTTTACTCCAGAAATTCCAGACACGAATTGAAAAATATCATGGTGCTAAATATTTTGCAGTAATAAATTAATACAATTACATACTTAATACTATCTATAAAATGTCCTTTCTCAGGGGAAAAAAGGTGTTTTTCTACTGTTGTGATATTCCTGGCAGTTGATAGAAAAGCAAAGTTAAACAACAGAACCTCCTTTAATTTCACAGTCTGTGATTCTTTCATAAAACTTTTAAAGATCAATTATGGCCCATCAATGCAGAAGTCAGGCTGAACTAAGTGATTTATGCATAAATCACCTTATACAGTGAACTACTGCAGAATGAGCAACTCATCTGTTAAATGTACATTCAAAAAACTTATTTTTGGCACTGTATTGCACTTTACCATTACATTAGTCTTTCTGATTCTTCATATTTTCTGTCATCGAGACATCTTGTTGCATGTGTAGCTCTGTGTGACTTTCATAAAACATGTGCAGTTGAATGAAATAGAAATGGAAATCAGAGAGCAATTGTTTATTGAGGGGATGGTCTGATATCCCAAACATAAAATGAAAATGGTGAATTAATGCTTTTCAAAGCCATCCCTCATTTCTTAGGTTTATCTCACAGTCAGTTTGTTTAATACAGAAAAAAACCAAGATAGATTTGTTTTCCTTTCCCCTGGAAAATAGAGAAAGTGATTACATTCCAGTAGAAGCTGGAAGCATGGCTGGGTGTGACTTTTGAAGAAATGCCATTGCAACAGCTTGTTGGGCCTTTCAGATTAAACTAAAACTAGAAGACACTCTTCCTCATCTGGAGCAGAGTTAGCAACAATCAAACAAGTCTTTAAAAACTCATTCTCCAACTCAGAGGCGGGACATATTAAGTAGCCAAAATCAGGTGGTAGAGTTTTTGTGCTCCGGTGAGAGCTGAAGAAATTTTGTGTGTTATTTTTACCTCTACAGTCCACAGTAGTCAGTAGTTTTATCACCAGGTACCTCTCAATGCTGTTGCAACACAGCAGGCAGTGCACGCAGCTGATGGAGGGTGGGGAGGAGCAGGGAGCGTTTCTGGATCTGGCATTTCCCTCCTACTACAGGGCAGCTGCCAAGCTCTCGCACTGCAAAGGTGAGGTCGGGTGAGGAGCTGAGGGACAGGATACATCCCAGCGGGTGGCAAGCCAGAGCCTTGTCCCTGTACAACAAAAGGCTGTTTGTTGTCTATTGGAAGAAGCCACAAACTATCAGAGCAAGATGTTGATGTGTACTGGCACCTTCGTGTGCGAAAAGGTCTGTAAAGTCAGTATCCAACCAGAGATTTCAGAAGTAGTATTGGAGTAGCTTGTGAAATGTACCTGCCTACTAGTGAAAATGCAGTCTCGTGAAATAGTTTCATCCCATATTTCTAACAGAAGAATTAGAATTGTATTCATGGTGGCTCTTTAATCAGACAGAAGAGCCACTAGGTATTTTGATTTTGCTGTTGAAGAGTACCGCTAGTCCAAACTCAAACCAGTACACCATCCAAATGCTAAAGTAACAAAGGAGAAGAAACAGGCATGTCAAGTCAGTCTAACAGAGCAAAGCATCAACATTTGGAAATGTATTCTTAAGTCTGTGATCATCCAGGGGAGTAAATCAGTTGAGATGCATCTTTAAAATCTCCATGTAAATAAAGGCTTGGAGCACATTGCAGCAATACAAACCTTATTGCCCATCTAAACCTGTTATCTACAAGAAGCAGTTACAACACTGTCATACCCAACAAAACCTCTCTAGAACAACAAGGAAGAGTAGATTTTTCTGCCGTCATCAGGATGAGCATGTAGGAGAGCATGAGAGAACCTAGAAAACACATTTGTCATTGGGCCTGATTTATAGCTATTGCTCTACCAGTGGTGTGGCTGAGCCCCTCAGCACTGCAGAAAATAGACCCTCTGGGCTGCTTTGCGCTGTGCTGGTGGATGCTGAATGGATCGGTGCTGCGCAGTGCAGCTCAGCCCCCCTTCTCTTTCATAACAGTGCCGTGGGTGGAGAGACTGGAATGTAACTAGCTCAGTGCATGTGTATAGGGTTTGCGTGGCAAGGGTTTGGTAGCAGGGTGGCTTCTGTGAGGAGCTGTTGGAAGCCTCCCCTATGTCTGATGGAGCCAATGCCCGCCGGCTCCAAGATGGACCTGCTGTTGGTCAAGGCCAAGGCCAACAGTGATGATGGTACCACTTCTGGGATAACTTAATTGAGGGATGGGGAGAGTGTGAAATTGCATCAGCCAAAGACACGAGTGAAAATATGTGAGAGAAACAACTCTGCAGACCCCCAGGTCAGTGGAGAAGGAGGGGGAGGAGATGCTTCAGGCACTGGAGCAGAGATTCCCCATCAGCCCATGGTACAGACCATGGTGGGGCCAGCTGTGCCCTTGTAGCCATGGAGGGTCATCGGGGAGCAGAGACCCCCCTGCAGCCCAAGGAGGACCACACACTAGAGCAGGGGAATGCCCGAAGGAGGCTGCAACCCCATAGGCAGCCTGCGCTGGAGCAGGCTCCTGGCAGGAGCTGTGGCCCCATCAAGAGAGGAGCCCATGGCGGAGCAGGTTTTCTGGCAGGACTTATGTGTCCATGGGGGACACAGGCTGGAGCAGTTCATGAAGAACTGTAGCCCGTGGGAAAGACTCATGTTGAAGAAGTTCATGGAGAACTGCCTCCTTTGGGAGGGACCCCACACTGTAGCAGGGGCAGAGTGTGAGGAGTTCTTCCCCTGAGGAGGAAGAAGTGGAAGAGAAAATGTATGATTAATTGACCACAACCCCCATTCCCCATCCCCCTGTGCTGCTCAAGAGGGAGGAGGTACAAAAATTGGGAGTAAAGTTCTGCCTGGGAAAAAGGGAAGGGTGGGTGAAATGTGTTTTAACATTTGATTTCTCATTATCCTACTCTGATTTGTTTGGTAATAAACTAAACTAATTTCCCCAAGTCCAATCTGTTTTGCCTATGATGACAATTGGTGATTGATCTCTTTAATATCTTTATCAATCATATGGATGAGGGGATTGAGTGCACCCTCAGCAAGTTTGCAGATAACACCATGTTGTGGACAGTGTTGATTTGGTTGAGGCTAGAAAGGCTCTTTAGAGGGATCTGGACAGGCTGGATTGCCACGCTGAGGCCAATTCTGTGAGGTTCAAGAAGGCCAACTGCCAGGTCCTACACTTGGGCCAGAACAAACCCCTGCAACGCTACAGGCTTGGGGATGAGTGGACGGAAAGCTGACCAGCAGAAAAGGACCTGGGGGTGCTGGTCGGCACCCAGCTGATTATGAGCTGGCAGGGTGCCCAGCTGGCCAAGAAGGCCAACAGCATCCTGGCCTGCATCAGGAACAGTGTGGCCAGCAGGACTAGGGCAGCGATTGTCCCCCTGTACTGGGCACTGGTGAGGCCGCACCTCGAATCGTGTGTTCAGTTTTGGGCCCTTCACCCAAAACACACTGAGATGCTGGCATGCCCAGAGAAGGGCAGTGGAGGTGGGGAAGGGTCTGGAGCACAAGTCCTGTGAGGAGCAGCTGAGGGAACTGGCGTTGTTTAGCCTGGAGAAGAGGAGGCTCAGGGGAGACCTTATTGCTTTCTACAACTACCTGAAAGTAGGTTTTAGCAAGGTGGGTGTTGGTCTCTTCTCCCAAGTGACAACTGATAGGACAAGAGGAAATGGCCTCAAGTTGCACCAGGGGAGGTTTAGATTCAATATTAGGAAAAATTTCTTCACCAAAAAGGCTGTCAGGCATTGGAAGGGGCTGCCCAGGGAAGTGCTTGAGTCTCCATCCCTGGAGGTATTTAAGAGACGTGTAGGTGAGGTGCTTAGGGAGATGGTTTCGTGGTGGACTTGGCAGTGTTAGGTTAATGGTTGGACCTGATGATCCTAAAGGTCTTTTCCAACCTAACTGATTCTATGTTTCTATGATCTCTCCTGTCCTTATCTCGACCCATAAGCCTTTTATTATATATTCTCTCCTCTGTCCATCTGTGGAGTGGGAGTGATAGAGCGGCTTTGGTGGGCACCTGGTGTCCAGCCTGGATTAACTCTCCACAGCGTTGCAAGGAGGTACAATCAAAAGCCTTAGAGCTCTGTATCCAGCTGTTACCACCTCTTAGGAGGAAAATGAAGGAATCAGGAAAGCAAAGAATTGGAAAACTCTCATCATAAGAACACAGTCTTTCATCAGATGTGCTTCCTCTGCTATGTCCCTACATGCTCAGAGCACAAGGTACTTACAGAATTTCACGTTTTATTGATCAGCCCATCCTTAAGTTTAGCTAAGGGACAATACCAGTTATTCAACTGGTTGGTAGAGGATAGATTTTAAATCATGCTGAAACACAAATACGACTCACAAGACCATACTCTTTGCAGATTTTATGTAAGAGCTAGAGCATCACAGCCTAAAGTACAAACACAAAAGATTTTGGAAAACAAAGCAGAATGGCTCTGACTCCTTACCGCTCTGCATCCTGCAATCTTTTACCTATGTACAAAATGCAATGCAGCCAAACAAAAGCAGTGTTCTTCATCCAGTGAGGTACCTCTCCAGGCAGATGACTTAGGAACACGTAAAACATGCAACACACAAACAACGTAATACTACTTCTACCTACCCAATAGGGTAGCAAGAGCTCCTGCTTTGCTAGATTGAGGCCTAAATAACAACTTGCTATACAAGACAAAGGAAAAGACGATATTTTCTATTAGATAACCATTATTAACCTCTTATATAAGTAAATGGAGTGCCAACTGAAGGTTCCATCTAGCTGGCAGGAAAGCTCGTTTCAATAGTAAAGGCAATGTGGGGTAGAAAAATTAATTTCAGGCATGCCCGTATGAACATATGGTCACAGCCCCTGGAAACTCACCTCCTTCGGGTCCCTGGCACTGATGAGAAAGGTTTTAGGAATTTCCCTTGAAGAACAGCAGATGCAGGAAGGAAATTTGTCCCTGCAACTCTCCAGTCTGAAAGGGGCTGCAACACTTGCATATGGGTGGTTACAGCAGGGTAACACTTAACAGAGGTTCCTTCTTTCCAAAAAGCTGCCTGGAGGTGGAAAGGAGTTTCTGTGATGTTATCACGATTGGGCTGCTCCCTCCTGCCCCCATATGAAGGTAAGGCTCTCCGCAATGACTTCTTGCACCGTTCCCACTCCTCCTTGGCTGCGGGGGAGCTGAGTGACCCGAGCTATCCCCAGACAAGACACAGATAAACACGTCTGAGGGCAGAGATGTCAGGTATTAACCCCTTTTCTTCCAAGAAGGGCTGAGGCAGGATCATGTGTGAGTGTGGCCAGTAACCCTGCTATGGTAAAGAAAGGGTGAGTCTCTATGACTGTTGTATTACTTGTGTTACTCTACAGTAGCATAACAGGCAGGATTTTTGTCCCCATTTCTCTGCTGTGCTGAGTTTCTTGCTCCCACAACTTTGTACTGCTGCAGCTTTGCTTGTCTTTGTGAAGCAGAAGAGCACCAGCATCTCCTGTGGCTTAGGAAGTACTGTAAAAACCCTGATTTGAAAGGACCTCTGGGCCTGTTGCCTGGATGCTTCAGGCAGCAAAGGATTCGCATGCTATTGAATTATTGTCTTCTGTGGCTGAAGGGAGCAGCAAGGGAATGCCACGCTTGCTGGATGATAGCACAGCTGCTGAAGCATCTTTTTACAGTTTTTAAACATCGGCTCTCTCTCCTATAGTAGCTGTGTTGCATAAACAACACATGCCATGCCTTAGCTTTCAAACTAGCATCCAGCTGCTGAAAACATCTTAGCCTGATGCCTGGTGGTGTTAGTCTGAAAGTATATATGAAAGTATATGCATTCCTGCATTACAGAATTATGTTATACACACATACAGAAATGGGATCCTGCCTTATGTAAGTCCGTTTACAGGAAGTATCACAACACACATATCTCTGAAGTCCTATGGAATCATCCATATCAACATTATATACCATAGAACAGAAATTATTCTTGTATTATTTGAATATAAAACATTCCTATTTTTTTGATTTTAAAATAATGTGTCCAATTTTAGAAAATGATACAGGTACGCACACAAATCTGAGACCATGTACATATATCTAAAAGATCACATATATATATATACTGTACATATAACCACACACAGTGTACATATATACACCTTCTCTGTAATATGAATGTGTTATTATGTGAGAAGAGAACATAACAACTTATTTCCAGGGAAATTACAGCTAGGGTCATAGAATCACAGAATCACAGAATGGTTTGGGTTGGAAGGGACCTTAAAGATCATCTAGTTCCAACCCCCCTGCCATGGGCAGGGACACCCTCCACTAGACCAGGTTGCTCAAAGCCTCATCCAGCCTGGCCCTGAAGACAGCCCTTAAGCATATCTCTCCTCTGCCCACATGGAGAACATTTGAGGGAGGGAGGGGACAAAAATAAGAATATGGTATGATCGCACACTTACATGCAAGACAGAAGTTTGCAAGGCTGTGAAGAAAGCAAGGATATACTTTTTCCTCCAGTTCCCAGTGACTGCTGAGTTCAGATACTGTGAGTCAGGAGACATTCCTTGTCATAGAGACAAGGCACCACCAAGCTGCTGGTGACTCCCATTTAGTCCTCAGCAAAGTCTTCCGTCAAACTGAAGAACTGGCAGCATTTTGAAAGTAGCAATGAAAATGATTCAAAACCAGCAGTAAAGTGGCAGTGAATCTACTTTCTCTTCTCCTCTTTTGACAATCTTACACACCACACAGTCATACATACATGCAGATTATCTCCCCTTATATTTATGAATATGTACATACACACCCACCCCAGAGCGGTTCTATGGGAGGCCAGGACAAACGGTTAAAAACATGTAAAAATATATATACTTCCACATGTGCACAGATTATCTAGACCTCTGCTACTCACGAGCAGAACAAATGCAAATGAATGGAGAAAACTGCACAAAGTCGTGTATTTTACCGATTTTATTTATTTATAACATTTATGGAGGATTTTGCAAAGCTAATTCTCAGACGTTACTTGCCATTTTACAAGCATGTTTAACATCTGCCGTGTCAGGTAAATGTGTAGCTATTTACTCTTCTGTAGAGATGGTGCTGATTACATAAAGGAGCAGGTGTATTTCTTGGGTAATGCAGCTGAAACAGAAATATTTTGTCCCAGGGGAAACCAGCCCTGATGTATGAAATGTGCTGAGGATACAGGATGCCGTGCTTACTAGGAAAGTCTCAACAAATTCCCTTGCAAGGTGTGCAACCTCTGTACATCAGGAGCATCACCACCAGGTACCTGAACATGCCGTAATGAAATTATTGCACCTACAATTGCAGTCCCTGTTCTTTCAGTGGGGAGACCAACAGCAATTTTCCTTCTCAGCGAGAGAGACTAACTAAGCCCTTTTTTTTCTCTGTCTCGCACAAACACACACATATTTTGCATACAACAGCCCTTTATATGCTCCCTTCTCATCTGGGGACCATAGATGTGCTGACTCCACAAGCGTGTGCAGCTGGCCAGGACCTTGCTGTGCAGCTTCATTACTGCAATGGTTATGAACCGTGCCAAAACCTATTGCTTTCAGCTCCTGTGCCAGTACCGTCATTCGCTCTAGGTGCTCTTCTCCATGTTTAACCTTGGATTACAGCCCACACCCATCACTGTCTGCCTTGATGTTGATCTCCTCCCCTGTGATCTGCTCCTCCATCATACAGCCACCTTCTGCACCTTTCTCCTTTCCAGCTTAGTTTAGATTTCCTTTCATGCAGCCAAATTATAGCACCTCCAAGCCATATCACACATAGGCAGCCTGTCTTTGGATGAAGTTACCTTGCAGTATTTACTACATAATTTGGTAGCTCACTCCTTAATGGGCTCTACTCTGGCTGCAGGCAGATCTAGTCAAGGTATGTTAATTAGCAAGCAGTCAGACCTATGAAATATTGGCCTGGTAATTATCCACTGAAAGTTTTCATCTTACTGAACCATTTTTGAGCCCATCTAAATTGCTACCCATCAGCCCAGCAGGGTTGTTTCAGACGTAGTGACTGGTACATTACAAAGAGGGTGAACCTCACAAATGAAATCCCTCCCTGAGAGTAGTATGCAAATGGGATTGGGTTCACCTTTTACAGTCAGCAACTCAAAATGCTGTATGGCTGCCCCACTCATTAGAGCAAAGGCATCATGCTGAATACAGACGCTGCCCTCTATCCCTGTTGCTTAGTTCCTTAGTAAAATTCATGCTCTGGAGGAACTAAGCAGTCAACATAGTTCACTGAGCGATGTGGCACAGAGGAATGAGGCCCTTGCAAAGAATATAGAGTCACACTGCAGCCTTCTCACTTCTGAAAGCCCAAGTGGTTTCCAAACCGTGTGCCTTTCCTTGTACACTCTGCTTACAATCTGGAAAATCATAGAAGGATTTTAATTCAGAATTGCACAGAAACGGCAATGAAATACTGGCGTGCTGACACAGTTCCGTGTTAGGTGCTGCTTTGACTTAATAAATTGTGAAAGACCACAGGCTCTTGCCTGATGGAGGGCTTTCTCAGTGGATTTTTAACAGGTCTTTGATCTGAGGCTTCACAGTGTGATGCACAGATTGACTGAAAGACACAATGGTATTACTGAAGTTCGAGGGTTGTTTAATTGGTACAGAATTGTACTAGGTCCCCTTGTCTCCTGTGTCATTTAATTTGATCTTTCTTGAGCTTCTTCCCTGACATTTCTAATCATACAGCAGATTTTTGTAAAGGACAGGGGGGCAGAGCAGGATGCAGGACGCTGGATCGTTCTCAACCTTTGGCAAATGCAGTGGCCCACCACAGTATTTCTCCTTTCTGCCGTAGTGCTTTCCTGGTGTTTTCCTCCATTCTTCCATCACATCTGTACAAGTACATTCAGAGATGAGAATTCAGAAAAAAATAAATGTATGAGCACAGACCTTGCAGGAGGTGAGTTTGTCATTATTCTCTTTAATGGCATTGATTTCCTTTTCATTTTCACTGCTGAAGAGAAAGGAAGAACTGTAAATAAGAGAATAATGCTACTGTCACACTGACATACTGTAAGGAACAGCACAATACACCTTGAATGAAAAACACGGGACAGCAGTTCTGCAAAACTACCATTTCCAGGGTCATAGGTGATGCATTTATGGAGTTTTATTTTTTCCTGGCTTATTGTGTAATGGAATCTTTGAAATGCAGTATCAGAAGGTGCTCGAGGGGTCGCACAGGACAGCCCTCAGTGAGACATTTACCTTCCGAGCAGGAGGAGGGGGAGTCTGGCATCCCAACGCACCTCCCCTGGCTGCAAGTGCCAAAAGCCCAGTTTATGAGAGGGCTGGATGGGCTGCCCCTACCCAGCGTGTTCCTGCTCCCCTTATAGCAGCCCTGGACCTGCATGGTAAGGGCGAGCTGAGGAAGACTTTGGCCCATAGCAGACCACTGCTGCACCACAATAAGCACCCTTATGAATGAGCTTTTGGGCCAGTCAGAGACAGACACGAGGTGGAAAACTTCTCATCTATCCCATCCCTCCTTGCACCAAGACACGGTCCCTTGTTTCTAGACCCCCACATATTCAACTTGCTGGCATGAACTTAACCCAAGACACTCTATGACTGTGCAAGCTGCATTTATCCTGGAGAGAGATTATTCCGTAATATCCAAACTAAATATTATCTTGATGTAAGTTAAACTGATTTATTCTGGTCTCTCAGCAGAAAATAAACCAAGGCATAAATTACTGGTTCCAGAGAGATCCTGTTTCGTGCTCCTGTCATACTCCAAGATAAAGCCTGACACTAAGCAATTTGAGACACATACTTTTCAAACAGGACTGTCACAAACATTATCCAGCAAGAAGGCAAGGATAGAAAGCTTTACCATTTCTTAATGAGAAAGATGCTTGGAAACACCTCTTTTTAGGGTGATGCTGAGATAAAAGTGACTAACTTGTAGCAATCATCTTGCATGGTAGTGCCAGAGACAACCTGAGAAGACGACCTGGAAAACCTGGTCTGGTGATGATCTGTGCCAAGAAAAGGTAAGTCTGTTTTAATGGAGGTATTTCCTGACATAACTATTTGGAGATATTTGAGTTCATCAGTGAGTCAGACTCAAAATGAATTAAGCTATTTGCACATATTCAACCTATCTCATTGAAAATTACCTTTACGAAAAAAGCTTTAATGCTACTGGAGAAAGGGGGCTGGGGGAGGGGCAGGGAGTAACCACCAGGTTAAGCTAAACAATAGGGTTATAAAAAAAAAAATAAGGCATAAGTGCATTTATTTGGTCATTGCAACAGAAGCCCAGAGGATATTATGAATTCTTCTAGACTTCAGCAGAACACCAGTCACAGCAATTTTGCCCTTCTCATATCCAGCCATCATATGCTCACATTTTACTTGATCCTGGTCACAGTTCTTTAATCCTTCTTATAGAGCAGACTTTACTGAAACAGATTATTGTACAGCAAGGTCTTTGCTATTTCCCTTGCTGTATTTATCTCTCCAGAGAGCAGTGTAGGAAACCAATCAGAGCATCAGCTTCTTTCTGTCTGTGCAGAAACATGAAAGGTTATGAGTTTCACTGCTCAAGACTGCCTTATAATCTAGTATTTTAGATGAGGCCATTTGGAAGAGAACTAAACCTCAGAAAATGCCATAAACTTCCTTGAAGGGTGTGTATTCTTCTGCAAGTTAAACGTAGTTACAAGGCTGAATTTGCAGTTAACTTTAGTATAGACTTGCAACAGAGGGAAGGAGAAAATGCCATGATGTCATGCCAAGACAGACCTTTATGTGAAAGAAACAAATACATATGTGAAATTCTAAAGTACTTGTAAGCAGTGCATCTGAGCATTAGTGTCCAGAGAGGGAATTTATGTGATACACAGATTTATCTGTCCTTATGGGGTCAAGTCTTTTATACTAGTAGCTTAACAGTAGGGTTTTAGTTTTCGTGCTCACAAGAGTTTTATGACGCTGTCTTCCTGAATATTTCTTTGCCTATCAAGCATTCACAGGCAGAGTGGGAGTAAAGATCAATGTATTTTTAACTTACTTACATGGTACATTTGTTACAGATTATGCCACTCTGAAGACAGACAACAAGCCTCAGTGCACGACTGTGAAGCAGACCTTAAGCCAGAAGATGAGTTCTGCCTATAGGAAAAGATGCACAAGAAAACATACTTAGATGAAGAATTGTTCTATGTCAGACATTAAGCAACAGACAGAAGGAAAGCCACAGGGAGAAACAACAATGATTTAACTGCACACCAAGAAATGCAAGCTGGGTCTACTCGAAGATCATCTAAGGAGAACCCGGAGAGCTGATACACCAGGCAATCACTAACTCTTCAATATCAGTTCTCCTCAGCTTGTACATGCCAGTGTGACTGCAGGTTGTTGGCCAGATTTCTGCAGAATAAGCTCTACAAGTAGTTGGGTTGTTTTTACACATGTATATTAGTTATCAAAAAAAAGAAAAGGGCAGAAAAGAGGAGAGCAGCAGCTGAGCAGCAGGAAAGATGATCAGGGTAGTAAAGGCAAGCAGGAGCTTGTGGGGAGCCTGTGCAGGGGTAGGAGCCTGGTACTCTGGGCATGAACAGGAAAAGCTTCAAAAGTCTGATCATCACCCAGAAACTGAAGGTAAGACTGATATTGTCTGAAGCCACAGCAGCAAACTAAGGGGCTGTGACAGACTAGCTGGGCCCTGAGCAGCAGCCCAGTGAGGGCCAAGGAGCTATGAGGTCATCATGGAGAAAATGGTCCTTCACTTTTCCAGGGCAAGTCTGTAAGGGATGTGTTTGGACCGCTGAAAGTAAGTTAAAGACCATGCTAGTCCTGATTACATTGAGTTGAAACACTGTCTGCTTCAGCAGGTAAAATGGGCTCCACAGAGCTTCCAGGTCCCCCAGGAACATGCCGATGCAGGGAGGTACAGGAAGTATCACCACCTTTCCCATGCAATGCAATTCAAACTGACGTACACCACTCTGAACGCCTCTCCAAAACCATTTGCATTTACAAAATAAGCAACTCACACTTGCAGTTCGCATTCTTATTGCCTGATCTGAGCACTGGCTGGTCAATCTTTCATGCTTCGCTTAGGGATTTTCTAGATATCAAGACTGCCACCCTGCAGATGAAGAACTTGGTACCTGGCACGCTGTGCAAAGTGTTTTAGAAGCAGAAGAGAGACCAAAGTCCAGCTCTCCCTCACAGCAGTGTCAATACAGCAGCACAGTGCTTGCAGGTAGCTTCAGTGACATGAAATTTAACTGACATAAAAATGTGACTGAATACTGTTAGCTTGTGCGTGCCTGCCAAAATGAACTCCCTCTCACTCGAGTGTGCTCAGAGGCGTCACACAGCTCCTGAACAAGAGGAGTACATCAGCACCACCTGCTGGCAGCTGCCTAACTGCAGAGATTTATGAAATAACAGCAGGAGAGAAAAAAATCTCATCTCTGTGTGGGAAAAACAGCAAAATCATGCTTTCCATGTACTAATGATAATATTTCCAATTCCTATAATAGTCTTTTGATACTAGGATATGTCTCTGCTTATTTGGGAGTGATGGTGTGAGCAGTAGTCTATGCCGTGAACGAATGCAGAGCATCGTCGTAGGTAGCAGGATGAGACATAAACACACCAAGACACACATCCTTGACACACATAAGGACTAGGGTGAAATAAGCCCAAAACCTCTCCCCACATCACATGATGCCATCTGAAAATCAAAGCACTCTGAAACTTCAGTGCAATGACCTGAGAAAGTTTTTGAAACGTGCATACGCAGTCTTTGCAGTAAGACGGTCTGAGTACATCCATGCTTTTCTTGCTCTTCACATCAGTTTAGTCAAGATTGTGGTCGCTTTATAAAAGCCAGAAATGCAATGTCAACATTTGTCTGGAACAGAGAAAAAGCAATTCAAAGATAAGTGCTGGCGGTTTCTTTCGAAAGGTGTTGGATCCTGTACTTGAACATGATGGCCTTGCAAAGGGCAGCATGTTGATTATCAGCACTACAAAAAGGACCAAGACAGCTTCCTAGCTCTTTCTTTGCACACTTGACAGTGCAAAATGATGATGTAGGAGGGAAATCACTGAGCATAAAATGCTCCCTGGCTCTCAAAACTTACATGGAGAAAAAAGGAAATACGTTCTTGCAATATCAAATGAAATTATATTACACTTACACCAGATTTTCAAGCTGTGAGATTTTCAAGCAGAACTTCTGGTAACCAGGAGGAGGGCCACCTGGCAAATTAAAACCTGTTTATGTCTGTGGGAAAGGTCCTAAAACAGGGGGAAAATTAACCATATCATTTTTAACTAAAACTAAAAAACTAAAATATTTTTTAAAAATATAATAGTTTGGCAGAAATCCTGACTTTACTGTCCCAGAAAAAAAGCTGCAAACTTCAGCATTTCATGAAAGCTGAACAGTGAACTCCAGGATCTTCTAATTTGAAGGTCCTAAAATTAATTTTCTCACTCCCAAACTTCAGTGGAAAAGGTTCTCAAGAGCCCTCTTCTTTTTCTGGTTTATACAGCTCCCTTCACTTTCTTGTGACTTCTTTTAATTTACATCAGTAGAAGAGCTATTTGCAGCTATTAGCAAGGGTTAACACCTTTTTTTCCTGACACAGATGCAAGGCCTTTATTTTTATAATTACTTAATTTATTAGTAATTTTTAAAGGTTATTTAAGGATAACTCCTGCTCATTCACTACAAAAGGTGTCACGAGTGAACTTGGCTTCTGTGGGAGTACAGAATGACACTCCAAGGACAGCCTCAGTCTGTTTTCTCTTCAGCCTTTGAAGAACAGTCGCCTGGGCAAATGTCACTGCAGTGCTGCAATAAGCAAGCACATTATATTCTATTAAATCTGGAGCGAAACGTTTTTCCCTGGTTCAAAGCTAAATCTCACAGATCCTACTCCAAAAGTTAAGCTGATTAGGGAATAAATCAATATCTAAATCTGCTTGGAATCAGGAGGAGAGAATATTAGTAATTGAGATGTGTCACAAGTTCTATGTCTCAGCTACCACTTCCCAAGCATGGTAAATACAAGATATACCATTGTTACCCAAAAAATTAAATTAACAAACAACTCTGTTTTACTGGTCAGGAAGAACCACAGGAGGAGGCTGTACAACACATGTACACGAAAACAAGCCAGATAAGTAGGTCAGCCCCTGCTTACTTAAAATAATTTTTTCCTTTCCATGAAAACTTAATATCTCAAAGCAATACCAAGTCTATTTCCTGACTGGACATCCAACTCCTATTTCAAGCTCCACACCTTCCTGGGTTGTTGATACAGAACCTTAAAATTAAGGAGAAAGGGACAGCTCATTCATAGAGCTATCCATGGCTCCATCTCAGGTTGACACATGTTGTTGGTAGCAGTGAGACCTTAAGGTATAAAACACTTGTCTTTCTTTACCATTCATACCCAACTTCCTCTCTTATTGCTCAATGCTTTCTAAAAACTGGGAATGCAGTTTTGCTTCTGTCTGTGCAACAAGCTCTTAGACATTACCAGAGGATTTGTGGGACAGAGGTGAGACAGCCTTCTTCACTAATATGCTCAAAGCAAACAGTCATCTGAAGACACCAGACACCTCATCGTAGCAGATATATATTTTCAATGTGAGTATTTAAGCATATGATAATGTATAGCATATGTTTGAAGAGTGGGACAGTAAGCATTCATGTTCCCAAGCTAGGAGATTGTTATTCAACCTGTTATAAAAAGCTCGACACGAGTATTGGTGTTATTCATCAGTCCTATAAAGAAGAATAATCACTGTTAAAAGGCCGAGGTAGCTGGGAAATAATTCAGGGGAAACACTGATGAACAAAAGCACAGCTCCAAAATGCTTTGCTTATACCACTCTAGTAAATTATAAATAAAAATTTCTTAATGACAGACAGACAGACATAAACATAACAGTTATTTTATCTTAAAAGGAGCCTAAAGATCAAATGAGAAGTTTGGATTACTAAAACATGCTCACATTTTGCAATCAAACGAAATAATTCAATTTAGAAACTTTTAATTAAAAGTGCTTAATAAATTGTGTTCATTATGTATGTTTGCAGTGATACATTTCTTTGCTCTCTGGAGCAATCTGTTTTCCTTAGTTTCTCTTTTTTTATTTCCACTTAAATTATCCTAATTTACACAAAATGTTAATGCAAAACTCTTTATTAATAGGATAAATATGGACTTCAGTAACAACAAATTATGTGGTGTCAGTATTAAATGATCTGCCCCTTCCCCGCTTAAGTTCACTGTTAACACCACGCCTGCCAATGGTTTGGCAGATCCTTTTGCAGCACAAGAAATATTTAAGGCAAAGCTTTCAGGAATTACTCCTTTGGGGTGGTCTAGCACAATCTGAGGTTTCCTGTGCTTTATTTTGAAACAGGGCTGTGTGTGCTTCCCTTCACTGCATTGGCTTCCCTCCCTGACCACTGCAGCAGGTTAGGATGCTCAGGAAAGCCAGCGACTGGGCAGACCAACCCTATTTCTTAGCTGATTTGGACATTTGACATTTAAACATATTTAAGACATGAGCCCTCAAATATGTTATGTTTTCTCACAGATTTGGGCTGCTATGCCAGGTGCCCCTTCCTTAGAGACCACACAGACAGAGACAGCTCGATGGAAAGCGGCAAAGACTGCTTCCCTGGTAGCATTACAAGCTGCAAGACATATGCAAAGATAGACGAATGTTTTGCTTTTCTTGTAAAACCTTAGTGAATTTTTTCCACAAAAACAAAATCTCAGGCCAAGGCCTCTGGCAGCCTCAAACACTCCCAGCTCTGGCAGCCAGGCAGCAAGGAGAAGAATATCTATCATCTAATGCAAAAACAGGGGACAAGGAGGAAACAGTGGAAGGACTAGGTTAGGACAAGTAATAGCTAAATATCCAGGAGAAGCTGGTAAATATCCAGGAGAAGCTGGTAAAATCCAGGAAAAGCTGGTAAGACTTGAGATTAGCTGAGAAAGATTGGCTTCAGAGAACTGAGGAAGAGACCATGATAGATGTAGTCAAGAAGGACCTCTAACCAACAAAGGAACTTGCTCTTCAAAATACAGAGCATAACTCCAACTTCCTAAACCTCACCACTCCCTTGACATCAGCCATGGGCTGTAAAGCACCTTGGAAAGGGCACTTCTAATTCCCCTTTACTGCTGGTAAACACAGGCAATGACAATCTGATACTGCTATCAGTTATTCTGCTGCTGAAGTGACAAAGATCTGGGTGATAGAAGGCTCCATTTCTGTCAATAGGCAATTTCTCATGAGAAAATTTCTGGATTTTCTGTCTGACTCCTAAAACCCCAAGAATACATAAGCATTTCTTCTGAAGAATCAGTAAGGTTGCAAAGTCAAGGATTTAAAAATTAACAAAGGGTAGAGTTAAGGTTTTACAGACAGTATCACTTTGTGCAAATTCAGTATGATACAGTTAATAACTACAGGGTGATATGTCATCATGTTCTTTGTAGGCTGTCCTACATCATTTCATGAATAAAATAAACAGTACTCAACTAAATGAACACATTTTGGTTTCATTGTTCAGTGTGATGCCCCAGGACTCGCATGCTGCAATATTGTTTCCACAAACACTAAGGAGCTGGGACTTATCTAGGTTTCAATACCCTCATTGTAGGCGTTCACTCCTGAGATGGCCACCTACCTTCTCTATAAAGCAATGAAGAGGATATAGGCAGTTTTAAGAAGCAATTCTTGACACCCAGTTGAAACACCTTCTTTATGATAAGATAAATCTTGTCCTACAAGTGCCTGCTTCTCACCTTCAAAAGAAGCCAAGGTCCAAACATCAACTCCTAGTTGAATAAATCCCATATTTACAGCCTTATATTTCTGCCAGAGTCCACATGTACTTCTTAAGCACGGCTTTTAACCTCTTCAGTGGCAGTTTTGACTGAACAATTTGGAGTTTAAGCAATTTGGAGTATTAGACTTAGATGTATTCAGTCAGGTACAAAAGGATGAGACCCCTCTGGACAATGACCATGTGAGAAAAGTCAGTGGACAAGTAACAGCCAGGAGTTTTGTGGCAGAGGCCAGAAAAGACTCTCTCTCCCTCCGGAACAGCAGTGTTCCCTCACCTAAGAATATGTCTTTTCCCTGATTTACAGTTCTCTCAGTTACCTTTTTGGCATTTCCTATTTTAGGTGATTTTGCAACTCAATGACCCTTAGGATGTAGGCCGTGCGTGTGCATCACAAAGGTATGAGAGTGGAAGACGAAGGCTACTTCACTGTTATTACACGCAAAGGCACACCCGATTGCTCTAGGACTGCTGCAGCTGACCTCCGGAGGGTCACTGAACAGCCAAAGCGTATTTGCTCTGCATAGACAGGAAAGGTTTTATAGTAATTTCAAAGGTATTTACCGTCTTCATCCTAACAGAGAAATAGCAGGCTGGAGAGCTGATCAAATTGTAACCTGAGAAAATAGGGGGACAAGGCTGTCAACATATGGGTCAAGATCTGCAGAAAATCACATGCTTAGCTTCCACAAGGAATAGGGCCTGTTGGCAGCCATCTCTTTTGGCAGGATTGTTTTTCTCTATGCTTGGCCTGGCCCCACACCAAAAAAACCTAACTTTTCACCCCTTTAGAGACATTAATTTTAATGTACTATTGTGGTGGGTTGACCCTGGCTGCAGGCCAGGTGCCCACCAAAGCCGCTCTCTCACTGCCCTCCTCAGCTGGGCAGGGGAGAGAAAATGAACGAAAAGCTCGTGGGTCGAGATAAGGACAAGGAGAGATCACTCAGCAGTTACCATCAGGGGCAAACAAGACTTGACTTGGGGAAATGAGTTTAATTTATTGCCAATCAAAATCAGAGTGGGATAATGAGAAATTAATAAAAAATAAAAAAGGAAAAAAACCCTTTCTCCCACCCCTGCCTTCTTCCCAAGCTGAACTTCACTTCCACTTTCTCTACCTCCTCCCCCAAGCAACACAGAGGGATGGGGAATGGGGGTTGTGGCCAGTTCATCCCATGTTATTTCTGCTGCTCCTTACTCCTCACACTTTTCCCCTGCTCCAGCCTGGGTCCCCCTCAGGATCACAAGTCCTGCCAGCAAACCTGCTCCAGCCTGGGCTCCTCTCTCCATGAGGCCACAGGTTCTGCCAGTAGCCTGCTCCAACATGGGCTTCTCATGGGGTCCCAGCCTCCTTTGGGCATTCTCCTGCTCCAGTGGGGGATCATCCCCAGGCTGCAGCTGAATCTCTGCTCCTCTGAGACCCTCCATGGCTGCAGGGCACAGTCAGCCTCACTATGATCTGCACCACAGGCTGCCAGGGAATCTCTGCTCTGGCACCTGGAGCACCTCCTACACCTCCTTCTCCACTGACCTTGGTGTCTGCAGGGTTGTTTGTCTCACATATTTTCACACCTCTCTTCTGGTTGCTGTTGCACAGCAGGTATTTTCCCCCTTCTTAAATGTGTCACCCCAAAGGTGCTGCCACCATCGCTGAGTGGCTCGGCCTTGGACAGCGGTGGGTCCATCCTGGAGACGGCTGGCTTTGGCTGTGTCAGACATAGGGGAAGCTTCCAGCAGTTTCTCACAGAAGCCACCCCTGTAGATCTCCCCAACCCACCCCGCTACCGTAACCTTGCCATGGAAACCCAACACAAATATATGTTTCATTCCACCAGCACCCTGAAATTCCCTCCTGAAACACCCTGCCATCTGCTACCCTGCAGGCAGGAGCCCTTGCAAAGGCTGGTGTTCATGATGTCTGAGTGTGAAGAAATCATGGAGTGCAGGAAGTACCCAGAAAATGAGAGTTTCTGGGCTTGAAAAAGTCTTTTATCAGAACTCCAGCATCTTCAGACTGAAGATCAGTTCAGCCACACACCTCAGCAAAGCCAGAAGTGCCAGAAAATGAGGTACACAAGTGGGCATGCCTAGATACAGAAAATAAACTGCCTTAAGAAGAAAACTTAATGTAACCACAAAGCTAATGGGTACTATCTCCATGTGTTTGTTCATATTTCCTGATGACATTTTTTACATGAAGCTTAGCCCGGAATGGAAGACATATAAACACACCTTTCACTTGGCAGCCTGACCTAGATAAACAGCATATCATTTTCGTGGATACAGGGTTTATAAACATCTCTGGAGACTTGAAACTCTTGACAAACCTCAACACTGTAATTGATCTTACTTGCTGGCCTTTTGCATTCATATTACTTTGGTCTCTCGTATGTTAAATAATTCAACCATCTTATTTTCTGATTGCAAGGAATTAGGCTTGACTCGGGGTTTTTTTCACCAGCATGAGCCTGCAGAGTAAAGAAATGATAACAGCAGGCTCCTGTGTGGTAGATCACTTTTGTGACAGCATTTTCTTCTTGCTGTGTGTGCTACACCAGTGCTTATTTATAGTTTATTGAGTAAGTCAAAGTGTGAATTCCAAAAATAAAAGCACAAATGTTTCTTTTATGGGGAAAAATAGTGGTTGTCAAATGCATGTACTTATTTTTGAGGACATGAGTGAGTTAACAGCATGCCTAACCTTTACTACGGAAGGGTATCTGTGCTATTCAAATACTTTTTTCTTTTCCTTTCCTCTGATAAATTAGAGGATGGAAGCGTGGGCCTGTCTTCTTACACAAGAGCTTGATGCAACACAAAAATAATTTAACCATGAAACAGACTTATTTTCTGTTTTCCCAGGAGAAGCTGTACTTTCAACATGGTTTACATCTGATATACAGGTTAATCCCTGTTAAACAAAATATTCCTCATAAACACATGGAAGAGCCATTTTAATTCCCCCTTAAGTAGATTGACATGAAAAGCAGTTGGAGGAATGCTGGTGACAACCCGTCAGCACTAACCACATTGTCAAGATCTCTCTGATTAGCCTTCCAAATCCATATGAGCTACTCTAGATTAAATCTGCAGAAAATACAACTGGAAGAGATCCTGAGACATCCCTCAGCTTCTCCTAAGTGGGAGGTCCTCTGACTCTTGCCCCTGCAGGGCAGGAATTTCTGTACAGAATTACACCCACCAGGCAGACTTTCCCTCAATGCATCCTTCTTTTCACCAAGGAGAGCCGTGGGGCCACCACCCTGGCAAATATGGGGGCCGTGTCCCCTTCCTGCTGCTCTTATCCCATCCTCATCACTGTGACACCACTGCCTGCCTGCTACCCGTGTTTCTCAAGGGCCTTCTCACCTCTCCACACCCTCAGGGAATTTTAGGCTCCAAACCAATACCACCGGCTCTGTACATTGGATTTAAGACCAAATAAGCAATGATCATGTGTAGCCTAATACTTAATAGCCCATTGCAAATCAACAATTCCTAATGCTGTCTCTACATTTCCAGACAGCGCTAAATACCAACATAAGTAAGCTAACCTTTATATTTTTCAAACAATGGCTATTCTAAATATGCAGCATAAAAGAACACACGAGAAAGCATTTTTAGCATTTTTATAGGGTGGTGGGTTTGTTTTGTTTTTTTTTTTTTGCTAGCACGTGTACGTTTAAGATGTAGAGTACAATATATGTTACAGTGTTCAAAGGGCACGTTCAGCTTGTGGTTTGGCAAAAGCCCTGCTTGGAGACATACTCAAGATTTTTTGCCTTTGACAGCTTTATGCTCATGTTATCAGCATGTTCATCTTCTCTTGGGGCTTTAGCATTCTGAATGTTCCTGCTACGGTGTCTTCAGATCAAACTAATGAGACACAAGCAGGCACTATCTTACATATGTCATTGTTGGTAATTGACAGGGACTGCTTACTTGCAGACCCTTGTGGCTGTAACCCAGGCAAAGAGCTTAAACTCTATATTGAACTATAAGTCTAAATTTAGAATCATTATGGTCTTTTATTAATAATAGCAATACTCAGCACTTGTGCATAGCGGTGCCTTTTATAGGAGAATCTTGAGTATGCAGTGAAAGCACTAAATAAGCCACAAAACACCTTTGGGCAGTTCAGAATTATTATTATCCCTTCAGTTTACAAAGGAGCTTCAAGAAGTCTTTTTTTTTTTTTTCAGTGGTAACCATTACTGCTTCATCTAAATGTTTCCAAGGAAAACCAGGTCTGCAAAGCTGTTAGAATCATAGAATCTTTTAGGTTGGAAAAGACCTTTAAGATCATCAGGTCCAACCATTAACCAAACATTACCAAGTCCACCACTAAACTATGTCCCTAAGCACCACGTCTCTTAAATACCTCCAGGGATGGAGACTCAAGCACTTCACTGGGCAGCCCCTTCCAATGCCTGACAGCCCTTTCAGTGAAGAAATTTTTCCTGATATCCAATCTAAACCTCCCCTGGTACAACTTGAGGCCATTTCCTCTTGTCCTATCAGTTGTCACTTGGGAGAAGAGACCAAGCCCCACCACTCTGCAATCTCCTTTCAGGTACTTGTAGAGAGCGATAAGGTCTCCCCTGAGCCTCCTCTTCCCCAAGCTGAACACCCCCAGTTCCCTCAGCCGCTCCTCACAGGACTTGTGCTCCAGACCCTTCCCCAGCTCCACTGCCCTTCTCTGGACACGTTCCAGCACCTCAATGTGTTTTGGGTGAGGGGCCCAGAACTGAACCCAGGATTTGAGGACAATCACTGCCCTAGTCCTGCTCGCCACACTGTTCCTGATGCAGGCCAGGATGCCATTGGCCTTTTTGGCCACCTGGGCACACCGCTGGGTCATATTCAGCCAGCTGTTGACCAACACCCCCAGGTCCTTTTCCGCCAGGCAGATTTCCAGCCACTAGGAAAGCAATGGCTAGAAAAAAAGAAAAAGTTAGTAGGTTTTGTGGAACACTGGTTTTACTTACACATTTTAAGGCCATAAGGAACGGCTAAGACCATCTAGTCTGACTTCATGGGTAGTACAAGACTTTTCTTTCTGGCTGGAATACGGAAATGTTCTAGTTCTGTAGAGCAGCATTATATCTGTACCCTTACTACGCACATTATACACTCTGTAAACATATGCCATACGCACAGTCTAAGTGAATCAGTCCTGTTGGAATTAAACTGGTGGTTTTGTGACCCGTCAATCTCTCTTACAAATTCATTTCACAGTTGACCTTCCTCAGCTGCGTACATGTTATTGCCAGCACCCACACTGCAGCACGGTGGCTTATTGAGAGTGGACTCTATTCATGCACCACCATGGCTAAACGCTGCAGAGGTTTGTTGCAGCTTGGCGTCTTATTGCCCAGAGTGAATTACATCCTTACTGTGAGCAGAATATTTAGTGTTCGACAATAAAAGATGATAGATGTCTGCAAGGAATATTTTGTAACAATTACCCTGTGCCATGTGCTCTCCATTAGCATAGCAATGAACTACTCTCTTCTGAGATAATGTGTAGGAAAATCTACCACAGAGGTTTTCTCTCTCCTTTCATATTTAACTCATTTCAAACATGCAAGGTGTGAGAACAAAACAGAGTGGGCAAGACAAAGCCACTATGACACTGCATGAGTACACGCATAAATTCACCAGAGAACAATAGGACACAAAAAAAAAATCAAATATAATCAGCGGAGGTACAGGTACATGAAAAGGATGTATGTATACTACAGCAAACTGAAACTGTTCTTTTCACTGGTTTGCCTAATGCTATAAGGGATAAATGTGTTGATACTCTCTTCCAGGGAGATATGTCATGCATAAATCACCAGGCGCTGCATTATTACTATTCAGAAATGTTTCCTATTAGATATATATACAGGATTTTTCCTATTCAAAAATGTTTTCCTAGGAGCCTTTTTGTCCATTGTTGAACCAGTGGCTGATGACACACTAGTGGAAATACCCACTCTGGACAACAGACTGGACTTCTAAATGTATCTCTTTTTCATCAGAACCTGGTGTGGTTTAACAGCAGCAGTGTAACAACGATATTCCAAGTTTTGGGAGAACATACAAACTGCTGCAAATAAAACCCAGAAAATTAAAAGAGAAGATAGGAAGAAATTATGGAAAAATGCTTCCTACTCACATCATTTTGCCAACAAATAGAAATGCTTGAGGAAGGTTATTGTATTCAGTGGTAAAGATATAACTGCAACGTGACTTGGTAACATTTTTGGGTTTGTTTTCAGTAGAAATGGAGCAGCACTTGTTTAGGTGTCCTATCAGGGTCTCACATACAGAGAACAACAAAAAATGCATGTCTTTTAACTACCAGTCTGCCTTCCAATAAACCCTGGTACAAGAAAAGGAGCACACAGAGGGCACGTGTTCAATCAATATTTTCAATGTCCAGCAGAAAGAAAAGATGTTTAAAATTTAGTTGTTGTTGAACCAACGGTAATTATGATAACAAAGAAAGGGAGACACTGGGACAAGATGGTACCAAATTAAAAGGACATAGAAACTGAAGACTTACCCCAAAAAAAAAAAAAAAGGAACACAGATAGTATCATGTTGCATCTACGTTACACCAGCAGCCTGAGTATTTGGCATATAGGTCTATGCAAGGAGGCTTGCTCTTACATAAACATAGTTGTTCCTACATCAAAATCATCCTGCTGTTACTGAATTCTTCCTGCCCAATCTGTGAAAAGGTTAATTTTTCTGAGAATAGTCTAGTACCTGTTCCCAGTCAGTGGTGCTCATTGCAGAACTCTGTCCCTCAAGAAAAGGACAAAAATTGATATTGGAAGACTGCAAGCATTATGGGATCTCTGAAAGCAGCTAGTGCTCATCATGGTTTTAATAACGGCATCTGCCACATGAGGAATCATGGGTTAAATATACGTGCTTGACAACTCCGGACAGAAGGGCTCAAGCTACAGGACTTGTCAAATGAAAGGCTAAGGCTACAAATCATTCTACTCTGTGAAATCAAAGTCTTGACCGTTATTTGTCAGAACCGCTGAGTGCCTTTTCTGACAGGTCTCTTTAGGAGAGGCTGTCTCTTGAGAGCAATGGAGGTTGCATGAACTTTTGAAGAAGGCAGAAGTGTGAGCGCAAGAATACGAGGGGCTTCTACAGAGACAGTGCTGCAATAAAACTGGCGTAAGTGAGCAAAGGAAAGGGGAAAAATCAATTGTACGAAGTACCGTGGACTTTGATGCTTCAGTCTCTCTGTTTTTCTGCATAGAAGCATGTGTTGGGGTTTTTTCTTTTTGATGCATTTTCAGTTAAATTATCACTGTTTTTTTCAGGTAGAGAAAACACTGATTTTCATGCTCTTCAGAATGCATCTGCCCAAAAAGCAAATAATCTGTAATAGAAGGCACATGTCTTATTACCTCTGACACACATGGACATAATTCTTACTCTTATACATGGAAGACCTTGTCATTGATTTGTTACTGAGAGCTCCTGAGAGGTCAATGAAAGCCTGGAAAATGTGGCCATACGTTTCAGTCTTGCCCTTGGTTGGGTAGTTACTGACACCTTCCTTATCCAAGATTAAAGCTTCTTTATCACATTTTATGTTTCAAAGATACAAGTTATTTTAAAGTAATTGACTGAGATAGGGATCTCTGGAATTAAGATAGGTGTGATTTGCATGTACATCTGCTTTGTTATAAATTATTGACAAGGAAATGCAGTATCTAAACTTCAGAGGGAGGGGAGGGAAGGGAAGGGAAGGGAAGGGAAGGGAAGGGAAGGGAAGGGAAGGGAAGGGAAGGGAAGGGAAGGGAAGGGAAGGGAAGGGAAGGGAAGGGAAGGGAAGGGAAGGGAAGGGAAGGGAAGGGAAGGGAAGGGAAGGGAAGGGAAGGGAAGGGAAGGGAAGGGAAGGGAAGGGAAGGGAAGGGGATTACATTGCCTGAACTGTATGGCATGAATCCTTCAAGTGTTGCTTGTGTAAGACTCACTCAAAGCAAATTAAATTCAACATTCAGAAAAGTTTCAGGCCAGTCCTACTTTTATCAGTGCAATTCAAACTGGAAAGCACTCTGGCCATTCTTAAGACATTTCTATTGTAAATGAAGCTAAACTTTTTGATCAACCTTTTTGCATAGTCAAATCTAGTATAATGGTTTCTAATAATCAAGAAAACTCTTTAAATTTCTATCCAATATCCAGCAAAAGTAGAATATTTCTTTTATTATCCCCGCCTCAAGAAAGCCCCATATTCTTATGCAGCAAGTTTTCGCTTTGATTTTTGTGTATTCAAAACCAAAACCTTTCTAGTGATTCTATTTTTAATATTATTTGATGAAGGACTGTAACAGGCATCTAGGTACCAACATATTTAAAAATTATTTCAGCAGGTTCTGCAAAAAATCCCAATATCTGCCACAAGTATCATAACCTAGAAGAGGTAACAGGCAGCCAAGGAAAACAAGGATGTTGCAAACAAAAAAGAGAGGGGGCACAATGACAGGTTAAAGGTGATTATTTCCTGTAACTGCTGTTTGAAATGTCAGGTATTTTACTTTAGCAAACCAAAACTAAGAAGGATATGAATATCAGAGGAAAACAGAAAAAAAGCCACAGGGAAGTATGAAGATGATTTAGGAAGAAACTGAAAGGTCCAGAAAGGAAATTAAAGGCTACGAAGATGCCTCTGAAGAAAGGGGAAGGCCTGAGGGATAAATCTGGGTCCCACTGTAAAAAACAGCCGTAGCCCAAGGTTAAGCAGAAGCTGAGAGTGCATAAGATGGTCAGTGACCACCTCTGTCAGGTTAATTGCACAAAATCATCTGTGCTACAGTGCCCGCCATCTGCTTGTCAACTCCTTCTACTGGCTTAAAATATAGATTATAAACCTTTCAGGAAAGAGCCCATCTTTTACATGAGGATTCAGTAATCTTGTAGTTAGCAGAATGGAACAGTGATTTCTGACTTGGGTCTCCTGCAATAAGGTCAGTTATTAATCGCAGAAACTGCACAGCACTCTGCAGGCATCATTTACACTGCGTGGTTAATGCAGTGGTTTTCCTCTTGCGGTCTACGGACTCCCAGGAAATTCATATTTCCAGGTCCACAAAAAGTAACTAAACCCAGCATTCTGTTATAAGCAGACATAAACAGACTACACAGGAATCCATAGCTCTCCTGGGTGCTGCCTGCTGCCAGATTCTCCATGGGTAGCCGAGGTGTGTCCCCGCAGGTGACAGCAATACAGGCTGGATTAACGACTCTGCCTCAGGCCTTCATAATTTGCAGAGTCTTTTGTTTATCCCCCTTTTGCATGCCTATCATTGAAGACATTATATGATTTGTCTAAGTGAACGTACACTGAAGACCATTTTCCTGGCAGAGCGGGTGTTGTGACTAGCACTTAGGAGGTATCAAGGGCTTCAGAAAAGGGAAAGGGAAGAGAAGTTTGTGCAACCTGTCATATTTGACTGACTTTCTCTCGTTTTAAGAAATGCAGCCCTTGGAAAGTTGATGAGCAGAGCAGGTCAGGGTGTTACCAGCTCATCCTCCCTGACACACTGTTCATACTGTCCTTGTTCATTACACAGACTCAGGCAGAGACACTATACTAGGTAAAAATGCTAGCCACATATTTATTGGACACATGCTTTTAATTGTTGGCCTGCTTTCACTACTGATTGTTCTTGTTTCTACCTGTTTTATAAATCCTTTCTTCTTTCTTGGATTTTTTTTTTTTTTCTGATGTTGCTTCTTTTCAGTCGTTCAGAGGAGGTTTTCCCACGGTATTTTGGTACATTTTCATACAATTTGGGTAGTGTGTGGGGCGAAGCAGCCATCTTAAAAAGGTCTGGCTTTCAAATAGGTAATATCAGATGTGAAAACACAACAGAGTTCAGCTGTAAGAATTTTTACATAGGTGAGTAACAGAAGATACAGAGGCACTCAAAATACAGATTTTTTAATAATGACATTATGAAAAATAGGTATCTAACCTGAAAGGAACTTTGAGAGACAAAGTTATAATCAATTTCTTACCTTTAAGCAGGATCAAATGTACTTACGTTATTCCTGGAAGATGCTTGTCTAACCTAATCTTAACAGTGCACCACAACAGAGCTCTCAAAACCTCTCCAAGAAACTTGTTTCTATGAAGAAGTACCCTTTTAACATTAGAAAGGTTATGGGGACCTTTTTATTTTACTGTCTCATCCAAACTTGCCTTGCTGCTCTGAAAGTCCATTTCTTTTTGTCCTATCCAGAGAGAACAAAAATTAATATTTGGAGGGATTGGATTTCTCTTATTCAGAATAAAGAATAAAAACCTTCTGTCCTCAAGAAGATAGGTACCAACCTTCCATTCCTTCAGAATTTCACTTACCTTCCACAAATTCCCAAAGGTGAATAATGACTCTTGATTGATTCAGCCAGTTTTTCCAATATCTTGGCAGAGGTGTCATGATCCAGATAATTTGTTAAACTGCTTTAAGTGTTCACCCATCTGTCTTTCCACCGATCTAACCTGAGCTTTCATCCACTTATTGCCAGCCTAAATAGCAGTTGACCAAGTGATAACCTGAAGAATTAAGCTAAGAATGCTTTAAATATTGCTGTATTTTCTTTCCTCTTTACTGAGTTTTCCTTCCTTGTGTTGTATTTATATGACAATATATTTTACATTGCAGGTTCTTGGTTTCCTTATCTTTGTATGCCTTGGGGTTTCTGATTTTTTTTTTCTCTCATCTCTATTTTGTTTGTTACAATTAATCCTTAGTAACTTGACCAAATCTCCAAATCTGCTCTTCTTCAACTTAGAATTTGCTTTTAGCTAACCTTTTACTTATAACACTTCCTATTCTTCCTCCTCATTGAAATGATTCATACCTGAACATTTAATATAGCTTCCCAGGGAACTGCCAACTATTCCTAACTCCTTTTTCCATCTCAGACTTGCCTCCTGTGATTAGCAATACCACCGCAGCCATAAATCTGAAACCACATGCAGAAACCTAACACAACCTTTGAACATAGCAGGGAATGAATTTCAGAAGTGAGAAATGACTTGCAGAACAAATATGAACTCCTTCTATATATATGAACTGGGGAAAGTCTCCTTTCAAATGGTACATGAATTTGTCAGGTTTTGAAACGTGTAATGATGGGTTAATGTTACCGCATTGAATCCCAGTACTCAATGGTGAAGAAAGGAGACTTTCATAAAATATGTTACTCCGATTCAGGAAGCTGTGCGGAGAATTAGAACCAATTTAAATGTTTAAGACAGCTTTTCTGAATGGCAAGAGTCAGCCTAAGAAAAGTTTCTGTTAGGATATTCACTAGTATTCACCAGATGTCAGGATGACAAGATTTTAGTTTAAATAATAAGTGCTAATTATGAATTCACTCAACAGATAACATACAAAAGTATTTCCAATTTGTCTTCTTTATATAAAAGTCTGGGTGGTCCCGTGGGGATACAAATGAGGCTCACTAAACTCAGTGCAAAGCCTCAGTTACATCACTGGACTCTAGATCCACCTTTAACGTGTATGACAAGATAATGTGAAGTGAAAAACTTGAAGATAAACATAATCAAAGCATGAATGAAGAGCTCTGCAGTCATACAGACTTAACCAAGTAGAGGTACATGGCATCTCTGCTCAGATATAGGGAAATAAATAAAGTCTATCCCATAAGTCAAGCCTGAGGAAAGAATAAATAAGTGGTGATATAGAAAGATCTATGGAGCTGTTTATCCCGTTGGTGTTGAGCCAAGTTATGACTATTGGAGAACATATCATTCAAGTGACTTTTATACTGCTGTATAATGGACTGATTAAATAGGCTTATAAAACATTAAAGAACATAGAAAATCTACTATGGATTAACAAAAAAATGTTTGACAAAGCTTCAGGAAAGGGGGAAAAGACCTGAAAAGATAAGGAGAACTCTGCAGGCATACAGGAGGTTACACTTCTCAAGTCATTGGCACCCTCACTACGAGAGACTTGTACATGTCAGTTGCTTGAAAAATTGAAAATCCAGAAAGGTAAGCTGAAATTTGTCAGGAACCTGCATGAAAGAATGGAGATTTGCAGTCTGCACTATAGGATGTGAATATGTATTTTTCCAAAATGAAATTATCTTTTCTATTTGAACTCTGAAAAGGTAATATTTAGAGCACAACTCGTCTTCTGGAGACCATCACTGTTCCAGACAGCAATGGATTCAGGATTTCATAGAATCACATCTGTTTTCAGATAAAGCCAGTTAGTTAACTACCAATCCCAGCTGAACACAGGGTTCAGTGCCTTGAACAAATACCTTACTGCAAACCAAAAAGTAAACAGTAACAGCAAGACAAAAGCACCCTGAAAGGACAGAAAATTCAGACTTCCATTCAACAGCAGCTCAGCATTCTCCCATTAAAGTAACTGACAAAATTTCTTATTTGTCTCATAAAAGACAACATACTGTGAAGTGTCAAACCGAACTAGACAAGTGAGCCAGGTACAGATTTCCCTTCTGCAAAAGGTTTCATGCACCGCTCTCTCTTACCTAAGGGAGCGCTAGATTATTCTAAGCTTAAAGAGAACACAGTGCTAGAAAAAGCTGGTGAGTAACAAGTAGGTATTTCTTGGCATTACTGTGATTCACAGATTTTGTCTTTAGGTGTCAGAAATAGCTGAATCAAAATTAAAGATACTGAGAGGGGACTGGGGTTTTACACAAGTTCAGCACGGACCTGGAGGAAGGGAGAAATTTCTCTACCTAAGACATAAAGGTAACTGCAAGGGAAAACATCTAAAGGATGACAGCTTAAAGGTTTCACCTTTTTTAAAAAAAAAAAAATCACACAAGTTTTTAGCTCATTGGGAAGAAAAAACCATTTTAATGCCATTTATGTGCAACCAGATGATTGCAGTGTGAGGCTTGAGGTCAGCAGCTTCAAGGATATCCTACCCTGTGGCAGGATGAAGGTCAAGCTTTTTTCAATAGCATGGAGTCTGAACCTACATCTAACAATCAGCAGCTTATAAACATATATAAAACATCTACATTTCAACCCGGGTATTGCTTTGAGCTTTGCTATAGATACTTCTGAAACAGAGACGTGATCTTCAGGGTATTGACCGCACTTGGAAGAGTCACAGGATCATTTGGCCCAACATATTTAGTTTGTGCTCATACAAGAAAAATGAAAGGACTCAAACTGCTTTACCCATTTCAGGAGTATTCTCTGTTATCCTGCCTGTCTACACAGAAGTCATGGTCTACTTCTCATTCTTCTCTTAGATCTATACCCTCCAAAACATACACATTTGAATTAAGCTGTACAAAATACTTACGTTCAGCCCTCGGTCTGTAAGCACCGGTAGCAATACTACCAGATGTATGACCCCAGACCTTGGTCATATGTTATTATAATATTTACAGTATAAAGAGCTATGCTACAGGATTTAGAAAGATGAGATAGTCTGATAGTACGGAGGTACTTACAGAGCAGATGTTTATGATCAAATTAGAAAAAGGTTATACATCCTGTGGGTATGACTCAAGAGGAGCTTGAGATACTCCCAGAGCACAAAAAGCTGCAGGTTACCTCTTCCCAGCTGACATTTGGCAACAGACCACATGCACTTCCAGTCATTTGCATTGCAAAGTGAACAACAGGCATATAAATCACCTAAACTCTCAGAAGTTCACCTGACAATGTTACAAAGAGTAGATGATTAATAGCACTTAGCTATGACTAAGCGAAAAGTGACATGAGGTTTACTCCACGTTTTACAGTGGATATTTCATTTTTGTTTTCATCTCTGCTTTGCTTTTTGCATTATACTTTGTTAATGGCTTCAGGAAATGGTTAGAGTATACAGGCTGCCTGGAAATTGGGACGTTTTAAGAGAATGTACTGAAGCACATTGATCTGAATGATATCGAATCTATTCTTTCCCGACGGTGCATAGCGAGTGACCTTACCTGATTGCACAATACTGCTCTTCCATTAATAGTTTACAACTCATGGTTCCAGTTTTCATCTATATTAAATATATTATGAATCTTTAACTTGAGAAGCAGCCAGCCAATATGCAGGAGTCTGTGATGTTTTGAAACTCCTCTGTTGTTGTGACTAGCTCCCGAGGATGGATTTCTCTCCAGGAGGGCAAGGGCTCTCTGCTGGAATATGTTGTTAGAAAAAGCCACCACAGGTAGAATTCTTACTTAATAAAACCCACACCCGGTAATACCTTTATGCTAGTCATTATGAATATCTAAACACACGCACCCACCAGCAGCCTTTACTGACTACAGATTATCCCACTAAACACGGCACAGGTACTGGACACTCTCAGCACCTAGCTCAGTCTTTTAGCATTTAGTGAGTGACATTATATTATGACCAGCTGCTTCAGAGAGTACATACATTTTAACTAAACACTGCATTACTTTTTTCCTTTGTTCCGTAGTTGATGATATCACACCCCTATGCAACCTAATGCCTGACAGAATACCTGTGCATTCTTTGCAATAAGACATGGAACAGAGACCCAAACTCAGGATTGTCCTTTGGCCCTGCAGTTTTGTCTGAGAAATACATGTTTAATGATTTGGTGGGGTTTCATCTGTCATATCCATCATCATGATGCCACTATAATAAACAAGCATTTTCAAAAGACCCAATAAACTGAGTAGCAAAAGCTCTGTTAATTATTTGATGCAACCACTGTCCACAGCATGAGGGCCATTTTTGTCCTTGCCATTTCAAACACAGGAAATAGATACAGAAAATTTCAGACTTTAGCTTCTCATTTTGGTTTTGAAGCAGCAAAGTGTCAGCCATCATTAACTATGTGCAATGTACCTGAATACAAATGAGAAAGGAAATGTCAAGAAAACCTTATCTATAGCAGTGCTACCAGAAAATGCAGCAGTGCAAAATCCATATGGACAAGAATAAGCAAAACAATATCTACCATTTCTTTTCATCAAGATAAAGTCCATGTAGTTTGAACCTAAAAATAAAAAATAAAACATATTTTAAAATGCATTTTTTCTGATGAAGTTGTAGTGGCACCTTGTAGCCATTTTATAGCTAATACAGATAAATATAGACTTATCTACTTCAGTTCTCCATAGATGAATATTGAGAGGGAAGTCATTATTAAAGCAGGTGTTAGGCTGCAGAAAAATGGATTAGGCTTGTAATTTTCCAAGAAGGGCTTTATGTTTACTTCACAAAACTTGTGCCTGGAAACATCCATGAGGCTGAGGTGTTTTGCACACAGGTTTGCCAAGTTTAGCTTGGGATGGGCAGGACAAGGAAAATTAATCCGTGCACTGTTTTCCTCTTCTTGAGAAATAGTTATCAGAATCATAGAATCATAGAACGGTTTGGGTTGGAAGGGGCCTTAAAGACCATCTAGTTCCAACCCCCCTGCCATGGGCAGGGACACCCTCCACTAGACCAGGTTGCTCAAAGCCTCATCCAGCCTGGCCTTGAACACTTCCAGGGATGGGGCATCCACAGCTTCTCTGGGCAACCTGTGCCAGTGCCTCACCACCCTCTCAGAACTTCAGCATTTCCGTGCAGAAATGCAGCTGTTGAGTATCCAGCCAAAACCACCCCATGTCCCCTGGCAGAAGGAGGAGCAGGTATCTGTTGTCCCATCAAGGGAATCGTCATCCCAAATCCCAGCCTGATGGAGAGGGAATGCAGAGTCCTTTCCCACCTTCCCTCCTCATTTCCACCACACTTTTTGTTATTAAAGGTTCATTTTGCTCTAAGATCAGCCCGCAGTTTTTCCCTACGTTGCCCTCCCTGCTCTGCAGCCTGTCCAGGGTAGACAAGAGTGGGACTGGGTAAGAACAGCTGGGCAAAACTGCGCCTGAGCCTCACCCTGTGCCCAGCTGATAATGAGCCCGGCCTCACTCCATAGAGGACGTTTATTGCTGACATGTGTGGGGCCCTGAGCAGCCAGTGTTTACCGCACACACTTTTAAGTTTTCTAATATCAACTTCTTTCATCAGTTAGTTTCATAAGTAAATTTCTCTATCAAAAACACAGTTTTACTCATCTCGTGGGTGCCTTGAGAGTTTGCAAGTAAGACTGGAAAGGTTTGCAACTTCCCGTTTTTCAGTTCCAACACCCGCAACTGGATATGACTTTAACAATGTTTTGTATTTTCTTAAGGGACACTCTCCTGACGAGCAAAATCCATGTTTGTTGGTATTTTGCATACCTGAGTTCTGATGCTGTGACGCAAACCAGTTGCTTCCTGAGGGAATCAGACACTAAAAAAAGCTTCCTAGTAAGTCTGTGCTGTTCAGAAACCCACAATAAATCAAAACTCCAGAGGTTTACCGCAGATTTATTTTCTTTCTCACTAATCTTGCCAAATAATACCTTTTCTGTAGTGATCCCTTGCACACCACCAAACTTCGTGTGAAGGCCAGAGGTCTGCTTTATGGCAATAGTGCTGTTTTACTGTTTGATTCCCTGTGGCAGTGAAACCAGAGCAATGGAGGTTCATCCTTCCCCATTGGAATAACAGCATTACATTTTCATGGATGATATTAAACATTACCAGTAAAATGAAAGGGTATTTGGTGTATATAAATAAACACACTGTCTTTGCCTTCACACCTCTTATCCAGAAACTATGGACCTGTGACCGTGAGACCTGGACTCAAGGGGAAACGTGCTGCCCCCTGTGTTTCCTCTTACTGATGAGGGCTATTCACACCATATAGTTGAAAAATAGTTAAGGCTGAGCCTAATTTCTACAATGAAACATTACTGCAAGGTGCAGAGGAAAAGGTCATACATGAAATAGTGTCCTCCACGTGCCTGAAAGTTTAATTCATCTTCAAGGTGGGGTCTCAGTGATATGTCTCTAACAAAATCTTGCTTCAAAAGCAACTCAACTTTCCAAACCAATTCTGCACAACCAGCATCAAAGGGTTTGTCATGCCTTCACGATTTATGTGAAGGCTGTTCATTCATAAATAAGAGGATGGGTATTTCTGACTCCAGCTAACCCAGAGCTCCTTCTGTGTTACTCCTGAGTCATACACAACCTCCATCACTGAGGTTTTCACAGGTCTTTCATGCCCTTTCTCTGGGCTTTTAGTGCCCTCCCACAGATGGAAACGGGGGCTCAACTTGGCACCACAAATCAGAACTTATTTAATGGTTCTTCTGTATTAGGAAAGTCATAAGAAAATCCATTTCAGTCCAAGTGCATCTGCAGGGCCAAGTCTAAAAAGGAAATAGGCAGAAAAAAATTTAGCAAATTCATCTGCAATGAGCAAAACTAAATCCAAATCTGTATATACACAGGAAACGAAGTTGCTCCATAAGAATGTACCACTTTTATATATTAGCTCTCCAGAGATAAACTGCCCTTTAAGATGTGAATTCTGGACCTCACGGGTAAGCAACGAGAGAATGAAATTCCAATTACTCACCTTGGGCACTCAGGAGAAAAACTCAGAAAATAAACACACCGCTTCTCCTGTCCCTAGCAGCCCCACCCTGCAAAAGGGGCAGAGAGAGCCTGTGATAAAGAGGACCCCTTCAAGGTCACGTCACCATAACAGGGATCTTTTGTATTTGTATTTTCCTTTATCCTGAGGCTATTCCACCTCCAACCACCGCAGAAAAGGGCAAGTCCCTACTTACAAACAAAAAAATAACCTAATACAGTTTTATTACCAGGCTCTGGTAAGCTGGGAAACAGATAAACAATGACTCAAGAAAAAGAGCTCTTATCTGTTTAATGTAGACAAGTGAGCATAGGAAGAGGCCAAGGGGAGTCTCTGGTGGAAAGCAACCAACCCTGAACTCTGATCCAACGCGACGGTCACGAGAGACTTTGATGGCGACTGCAGCATGCTGAAAGACAAAGCAAAAAAGAGGACATTACATGGGAGGAAATCATACAGGAAAAAATGTTTGCCTGTTTGATAGAAACACCTCAATGGAGGAAAAAATTAATTTCAGTTCCTCAGAATGTAAAGACAGGACATCATCAAAACTCGCAGCGTCAATAATCTGACTGGCCACGAGCTTTACTTCCAATTGTCTGTTTAAAAAGTTGGGGTTTTTTCATTTTTTTTCCCAAATAGAGCTGTAATGACTGCTTAGGCACGTTACAGTTTAAAAACTAACCTTGCAGGTTTTATGCTTTTTATGCAGCTTTGCACATTTTACACTTTTTCTGGACCAACTGGGAAGTTTGCAATGGCAATTTTGAACTGAGTCCATACCAGGCAGGAATATAAAGCAGTGTCTGAAGGAATCAGCTATGAAGAACAAGCTAGAGAAGTATATGAAGTGCTCCCAGACCCTGAGACTGAAAAAATAACTTTATGTGCAGATTAGAAACTTTCCTGGAAACATGTTTGTTGTGCAACATGAAACGCTTAATTCACTTAATGACTTTGACTAAGAGCAAGCAGAACTGTTCTCATTTTTAAATACAAAATATACAACTGCATTGCATTATCTTCCAGTGAGTAACGCTTGCTGAATAATTATATTTTATTGCGTCTCATTCTTATAATATCCTTTTTCTGGAGAAATTAGCAGCATGCATGATTGTAGGCAAATGTCTACATCTGCTCCAGTGTATTCCATAAAGAAGCACAATTTATGATCACCATTTGTTATTTACTAGATTAGTTGCTGGACAATGAGAGCAGAGCTCCTCAATTTTTATTCTCATTGGCAGAGGATGACGAAAAGAGGAGTGGCAAATGTTAGACCAGCATTGCTGAGCAACCTTCCCATCTGCCTTGCACAAGAGAAACCTTGGTGCCACCCTGCAGAGTCTGCAGTCCAACACCAGTTCTCTTCTAAATCATTTTTGGCACTTTACCCGTAAACACACAATGGTTTTGAGCGGTAGGAAGCATGGAAAGGAGAAAGTAAGGGGTTTCTGCCTGGCATGAGATAGAGATGACCCAAGGGCCACCTTGCCAGGCCCAGTCAGAGGAGAACACCTCCAGCATTGACAGAAATCATTTACAGCTCTCGTTTGCTTCTTCCCTTCCTTCATAAATAAGATAACAGGCACATCATTGCTGGGACACTCCCAGCCTTCTTGAAAACTGCTGGCATTTCATAGCTAAAGACAGGAATTGCATGATGAAATGGGTCATTAAATAAAGCAGCTGCTTTTATTGTATCACATTAACTTCTGTGTTACTCTGGAAAAAATGCTTACGCTTGGGCTGAGTGCGTGCTCCATTCCTCCAACGGCAGCCACTGAGCTTAAACCATTTGTCAAGAATTAAGGGAGTCAGGTCCACACTATCAGAGGTCACTGCCTGCTTCGTACATCCATTTGATTTTTTTTAAGCACGCAAGGCACTTCTTTACAGTAACCCGCACATGGTACCTGGCTCCATCTCTTGTCATGTCATATAGCACTTCTGGCATCTGCCAACTTCTGTAGCTGCTCCCAGGCTAATCTGGGAGGTGACCCTCGAGGAATGATAGTCCTGGTGAGGAAGCAGCTTCTTAGATTTGGGGGGCTCTGGGTTTTATGTTTAAGGTAAACATACTGCAATTGTATCCGTCAGCCCAGCTGATTTTTCCAAAACATAGAAACACCTTGTGGGATTCACAGAGCAGGTGGTGCACATGGGGGTCTGGGAAATGAGACTGGGGCTTTTATTTTCCAGAAAAGACACAGATCACATCTTAAGGAAGGACAAAAGAGCACAACAGAGAAAGTGTAAGGGGGGTTGGGGTGGGGGTGGGGGGGGAAGAGGGGAACACCCTCAAAGACAAGCTCATGGTATGATCAGTGGTAAAAGCAGATCCTTTAACTTCTCACTAGATGGATGTTTGGAGCTTACGTTTTTGTTTCTGCTTGAGGATACTCTTTGTTGATGCTCAGAAGAATAGTCTGTCATCTAAACATGCACTTTCAGTTTATCGAAATACAACTTTTAACACTTCAACTGCTTGTATCAAAAGTCATTTTGATGCCTGGTGAGAGTTTCTCAGCATTGTTTCACTGGAATGTTTTTTTCTTCCACAACTGCAGTATGTTTTTCCTAGCAAATAAAAAAATAATGCAACAAAGGGAGAAAGAGAGTAACTCCACAGAAGAGCTGTGCAGTGGAATTCTTCAGACTAAACTTATTAAAAGGTTAAGATCAAGTCCAGCTGTTAACCTAACACTGCTAATACCATCACTAAACCATGTCCATGAGCACCTTTTAAATACCTCCAGGGTTGGTGACTCAACCACCTCCCTGGGCAGCCCCTTCCAATGCCTGACAGCCCTTTCAGTGAAGAAATTTTTCGCAATATTGAATCTAAACCTCCCCTGGCACAACTTGAGGCCATTTCCACTTGTCCTACCCCGTGTCACCTGGGGGAAAGAGACCAACACCCACCTCTCTGCAACCTCCTTTCAGGTACTTGTAGAAAGCCATAAGGTCTCCCCCTGAGCCAACCCCAGTTCCCTCAGCTGCTCCTCACAGGACTTGTGCTCCAGACCCTTCCCCAGCTCCACTGCCCTTCTCTGGACATGCCAGCACCTCAGTATCTTTCTTGCAGTGAGGGGCCCAAAACTGAACACAGGATTCAAGGTGCAGCCTCACCAGTGCCTAGTACAGGGGGACAATCACTTCCCTAGTGCTGCTGGCCACACTGTTCCTGATGCAGGCCAGGATACCATTGGCCTTCTTGGCCCCCTGGGCACACTGCTGGCTCACATTCAGCCGGCTGTTGACCAACACCCTCAGGTCCTTTTCCACCGGGCAGCTTTCCAGCCACTCGTCCCCAAGCCTGTAGCGTTGCAGGGGGTTGTTGTGACCCAAGTGTAGGACCAGGCAGTTGGCCTTGTTGAACCTCATACAGTTGGCCTTGGCCCATCGATCCAGCCTGTCCAGATCCCTCTGTAGAGGGATTTTATACTCTCAAACAGATCAACACTCCCACCCAACTTGGTGTCATATGCAAACTTACCAAGGGTGCACTTGATTCCCTTGTCCAGATCACTGATAAAGATATTAAAGAGAACTGGCCCCAGTACTGAGCCCTTGGGAGCACTTGTGTGACTGGTTGACAACTGGGTTTAACTCCATTCACCACAACTCTTTGAGCACAGCCATGCAATCATTTTTTTACCCAGTGAAGACTGCTCCCATTCAAGCCATGAGCAGACAGTTTCTCCAGGAGAATGCTGTGGGAAACAGAGTCAAAGGCTTTACTAAACTCTAGGTAAACAACATCCAGAGCCTTGCCCTCATCCACTAAGCACGTCACTTTGTCACAGAAGGAGATCAGGTTAATCAGGTGGTACCTGCGTTTCATAAACCCATGCTGACTGGGCCTGATCACCTAGCTGTCCTGTATGTGCCTCGTGATGGCACTCCAGATGATCTGCTCCATCACCTCCCACGGCACTGAGGTCAGACTGACAGGTCTGTAGTTCCCTGGAACCAGGAACAGATTTATCATGTTCTCCCTCTTCTTTTTCCATGTTTTTTTTTCTTGGGTGTGCCTCCAGATATTGGCATTGGAAAGGAACAGTCATCCATTGCACCTACCATCTACAGGAGCAAGTCCTATATATGCCACAGTCCAAGGAGGAAACTTTTAAAGATAAAGGTGCAGCGGCTTCATACATCACAGCATTGTCCTACAGCCTCATCAGGGTGCCCTTGTCAGGTGTTGGTCAGTGCCACGTACACATCTCCTCCTCCCTTGGCATGGACACCAGAGACAGAGGCTGGAAAAGCCACTGCCAGGTCAGAACATAAGTGCCCACAGCATCCTCCTAGCACCAGGGAGGTCTGGGTAGTGAGAGAAAGCTTCCCTTGTGAAAAGGAAGATGATGAAAAGAGAAAAGGATCTGCAGAAACCAGCAGTCCAGCTTCTTTGAAGCATCAGTAAGTCAGGAACGGATTCCCTTCGCCATTACTGTAATTCGTTTTCTCACTCTGACAGATGCATTTCCTCACCACAGCATCGCCTCTTGCAGCTGCCCAGGCAGCAGACAGGACGAGATGCCTTGTGCCACCCGTGCTGCGAACACATCTTAGTATTGTCCACCAACTGCTACATCTTCTTCTGCACTAACCTCAGCATAAAACACAGTGTTTAAGGTTGTCCAAGCTGCCAAAACTGTGGCACTGTCTTGCCTGGCAATGCAGGCAATCCAGTCCTGTAGGACAGAGGAGTAACCAGGGCCAGGACGGGATAATGGGAAGGGACTGGTGATGAAACAGAGGGCCAGCACAGGAGCAGCCTTGGAGAGCTTCCTCCGCTCTCGGTAAAGGGATGGAGGATGAGGGAGTCGCAGGGAGAGGAAGGACCAGCCAGGGCTGCCCCTCTCATGCAGAGCCCAGGAGCCACTGCAGCAGCTCTCCAGGGCTTTGCCAGGGACAGAGCTTGGCAACAAGGTCACGGTTGATCCCCTCACTTCCTAGGCACCTGCCTCCTCTGTCTATGCATGAAACTATACTTCTTGACCTTTTTTGGCTCCCTTTTTTTGGCTCCAGTGAGTTATCAAATCTCAAGGTGGGTTCTGGATGGGAAGGGACGAGGGGGTGTAGTGCTCCTCCGCACACAGGCCAAGCAGCCTTGAGTTACACAAGTCTGCTCCTCCTGTGTCACTCCTCAGCTGAGGTGGCAGTAATTAAAAGCTGTGCGTTGATATTTTTTAAACCCTTCTAGCAGAGTGGCAGATTTCCCATGCTCATACCCTTCCGCAGCAAAGGAAGTTACACCTTAACTCTCAAAATTAAACACCTATTTCTCCCCAATATCAAAAACTTTATTGATTAAACAGAACCTGAAGCTTACTCCAACGAGATTTACTAACTGCTACTTTGGACTATTGAAATGTAAATTAAAATCTCTCAGGGCTGTGCTCTAGCATTTTAATTTTAGGCAGTGCGGAGCTGTGGAGGAATGCCAGGAAACAATCATCTCCCTCCCCTTGCAGAAAAGCCATATTAAAATATAGACGCTGGTTTACAGTCTTTTGTGCTGTCATTCCCCCCACACTACCTGTGTCAACAAATGGCTGGGAACCAGGCAGGGATCAATGTTTCAAACGTCAGTGAACTTTACATGCAGACTTCACGCTTTGTACGGGGTACAAAAAACACTGCCCCACGTGAACCCTACAAAGTGGAGCTGAAGCGAAACAGTGCTCTACACCTGTGAAGCACCAACCATCCTAGTATCCGCACTGGAGCAAACTGGGTGAAGTTTCCCACAGAAAGACTCTGTGGGTGGGAAGAAAATGTATTTCCTCTGAAGCTGCTGGAATTGCCAGATCCCAGGTCTGTGGACTGTGTGGTGGCAGCCTTGGAGAGCTTCATCTACTCTCACTAGAGGGATGGAGGATGAGGGGGTCACAGGGAGAGGAAGGACCAGCCAGGGCTGCCCTTCTCACACAGAGCCCAGGAACTGTGGCAGCTGAGCTGCTGAGGTAAGTGTTCCTCTGTTGAACACTTTACATGAGGTAAGTAACACTAACCTATAACCAAGGCATTTCCCATTGAAAAATCATAAAAGAAAAGAAAAAAAAAACCAGTCTTTACCCCCATCACAATGGAAGTGAAGCAAGGGAAGGAGCCTGGAGGGAGCAAACGCTCTTCAGAAGCCATTAGAGTTAAATATAGAATAACTTCAAAGACCAAACATTCATCCCCTTTTCTGCCTAACCCACTCTGCTGCCAGAGTGCATTTCATTTCTACGGTCTCAGAGCGAGCACATGGGGCAAAAACGTGATCTCGTCAGCCTACGGCAACCCTGCACATCAGGCTGTCCAGGCCTCTTTTCCCAAAATTGCTACTGAGGAAATAGTCCCCAAACTCAGTGGTAGGAGTGAGAGGTTACTCCCAGCATGCCCAAGTCCAGTACCTCACTAGCCATGAAACATGGGGGACGCCATCCTTCGCTGTTAGCACAGTCCGTGACAAAATTAACACCTCAGGCTACAAATTAGCTTACATGCTGGTCCACTCCAGAAAAACCAGGGCAGTCAACACCTAGGTTTCACACTCATTTTTGGGGACCCTGCCATCGCCAGCGTAACAGTGATACCAGAGATATTTCATCACTCTCTGTGCAAGACGGATTTGCCAGTCACAACCATGAAAACACAGTGCTGTGTGAATGCCTTGCACAACTCCCTCCAGACCAGATTAGGGAATGCCATAAAAAGGCCATGGCTGAAGGGAGAAAGCAAACCCATATATCCTGACCTTTATTAAAGAAATGTGTCCAGCCTGTATTAGTAAAACTAGGAAAAGGTACCATATTACATCCCAAAAAGAAAAAGCTGTGCAACAAAATGTTCATTTAACGCTGCTGAGCAGTCAACAATAACCAACCCTCAGAAACTAGGGTGAGAGAGACAGAACTGCGCAGGAGCCTCAGTCTTGTCACTCCTCAAACCCACTCCATCCCTCCGTGACCCCAAACCTGGCCCATTTCCCACCTCTCTTCATTGAAGGACTCTCCTCGCAGCTTTTTGGACCCCAAAGGCCAGCACTCAGGGATAAACCTCCAAAATCAGCACTGCAGCCCATAGCTTTACAACAGTGCAAATGACATACCCATTGCTTAGCTGTAAAGTAATTCGGGAGCCCTTCCACACCAGTGGGTACGTTATTACAGAGGACAGCAGGGCTGAGCCCACGCCCTGCAGCGTGCTGGCCAACTGGTTTCTCCTGGGACAGCCGGGAGGAATTTTGGAGAGTTTTAAAAGCAAGATCTTTAGAGGTGCTTTTCATGACCGCCACCTTCAACGGCAAAAACGAGTCTTTAATCACAATGGGGTTGTCTGATTATGGGTGTAGATTAAATATTCTGGAAGTACAGGGAACAAAAAATACTCTGATTTATTGTAACAGGCACCTGTCCCCATTTATAAAAACTTGAATTTGTGCTGTACAGTGGTTCGACAAAAAGCCTCGGTAAGTCATTCGCTATCCAATAGCTACATTGAGTTATCACACGAGCAGCCATTACTCAAGGTGACAGTCTCAGCACAACAAGCCCCTGTTGAGAGCACTTGAGTTTGTGTCAACGTGAAACTGATGAGCCTAATGGATATCCGCCTGGATGGGTCCAGCGCCTCCATGTAGCCACAAGCCTGACTGTACACAGTGGGACAAATTGACTGAACAGTGCACCTCTCCAACATTACTCTCTGCACAATAAGACTGACATTTTTCTGCTTTTCTTTAGGTAAGCCTAGGGTTTTGTTGATTTTTTGGTTTTTGAGGAAGTGGGAAGTAAAAATAACTCGTCATTAAATCGCCGGTCACGTCTAGCAACATGTTTATTGTTGGGTGGGGGTAATAACCTTTCGAAAGTGATGGGATGTCGTGGTTTAACTCCGGCTAGCAAAATACCACGAAGCCGCTCTCACAAATCCCCCTCCCCTCCTCCAGTGGGGGGGAAGAATCGGAGGAAAAAGAAATAAGGAAGCTCGTAAAATTGAGATAAGAACTATTTACTAATTAAATCTAAATCAATATATACAGGTACTACTAATACTAAATAATTAAAATAGTAGAAAATTAAACATATAGTACAATATATACAATATGATACAATTTCCCACCATCCACTGACCAATGCACACCCAGATGTTGAGGGATGAAAATCAGACCCAGAGAGCCCCAGACCCACAGCCCGAGAGCGATCGCAGCCCGAGAGCCACGGCCTGAAGGCCGGAGCCCGGGAGCCTACGCAGCAGATTCCGAGCAAACCTTATCACTGATAACACGGCCAGAAAACTCAAAACAATTCACCAGCTCCCACACGAATGAGCCAGCACAGGAGTTAGCAAAGCAGCTAACACAGGAGGGTCAGCAAGTGCCCAGAGAGACGAGCAAGGGAGTAAGGGAGAGAGAGAGAAGGAAAGAGTAATGGCTACCAGACCCCCTTCCCCACCCCAAGAGACCGGAACATGACAGACTATGGGATGAAATACTTCCTTGGTTAGTCTGGGTCAGCTACAGTATCCGAAGTGGACAAAAGACCTTGAGTTCAGTACAGGCCATCCCCAGCACCAGCTGAGGCCTTATCAATGTTTTCACTTACTGTCCAGCAACAGAGTTCCCTGGCAACCAGAGTAAAGGGAGTTAGTCCTTTCCTGACTGAACCCAGCACATGGGAGAACGCTTGGCTTTGATTTTCTCCATCAGACATGATGTGCCTGGCACACTGCAGCACGAAGATACCCAAAGCTCTGGCTATGCAGCCCACTTAGGGGAAGAAAGGGGCTGTGCCCAGTTCTGGTGCACGCTAGACCGATCTTGGAGGCTATTCTCACGTAAAATCTATAATCTTCTTTAGGTAATTCCATAGACTCACCTGTTTTATCTTGAAAAGTAAGTATTCTAAAGTTGATAGCTGAGAAAGATCAGGATTTCTTTCATGGCTCTCCCTCTTAATCAGGACATATTTCCTTACTGCAAGCAGACATCACAGTTTCTGAGCTGATCCCAAATTATTTTTGTTAAAACCTCTAGCTGAGCCTCATAGTGCAGAGAAGATTCATGCCCTAACCAAGAATAGTAGAGAACAAATAAAATGCACACCAGTTATTTTTCTACTGCCAAAGTTACTTCATTGTCATTTTATAATACACAGTTCTCTAAATTACATACAGAAATTTCCTCCTTCTTCTAAAAAAAAAGGTAATGAAAGTCATTGTCTGAAAGCAGAATATTCATCTTCTGAGTTTCTTAACTGCAGTTTGGGCTTTTATATCTTTACTGCATATTAGAAAGGGGGGGGAAACCCAATAAGTATCTAGCGAGATTGATTTCTGGAGCTGTTATTTAATCTCTGGGGGTTTTTTTCAGCACTTAATGCAATGTAGCCAGTAGGGAACAGTCACATTTTGTGTTCATTCATCTGATTAAGGAGAAAAAGTCACTTCCTAGTGCCACGCATTCATTGGGGGATTAGCCAAATTACCACGGTCTGAGTCATCAGGCCCATAACAGCCCTCCATCAATCTCTGCACAGCCCTTCAAGTGGAGAGATGCATGGCATGGCCCTGCTCCACTGCACCCCAGTCTCCGTGGTGCCACCGCCCCCAGAATAGGGGCCAGCCCCGGCCATTGCCAGCTCCCCTAACCCCAGGGTAAGCGAGCTCTGGAAGCAACAAGGGGCTGAGAAAGTCCTCACCGCCACAAGCACTGAGGAAATGCCGCTGCAGGCAAGCCAGAGGAAAATTACATCTATCTGGGGGCGTTTATTTGGAGCTTTGTTTAAAAGCAATGCGAGGCAGATGGGGACAGAATAAATCTGCGGTGAGAAGCGAAGTAGGATAACAAATAAGAAGATACTGAACCTTGTTCTTCAGGGAACACGTTAATATTCTTATCTAACAATATGTCCCTTTAGTGATAATACAGTGGGAACAATTCAAAATCATATTCATATAAATAAGGCGTAGCTGTTACCAGAGCTCAGTTTAAATGACAAAGCTATCTGTTAATGTGAATTCATTAGTATCCTCTTCCCTGGGTGTCTATATCTAATTTGTGGCTAAATTATATGGGGGTTTTATGCTATACACGACCCCGACCTGACGCTGCAGTACTTTTACTCCCAGAGAACCAGGGGTGGGAGGGGTGAGGAGCGGGCTGTCTTCTGAACTATTGCCAAACACTGCGGTACAGCAACTTCAGCACTTGATCAGGCAAAAACCTCCTTTAACAGGCAACGGTTATTTGCAGAAAGAGGGAGAGATCAGAGCTCCGCTGTGCAGCACAGTCACGAGAAATTACATCGTGTCTCTCTGTCCAGAGATGGAGAACGCCACTTAGAGAAACCACAGCAAAATTGGTTGAGTCATCCTCCATCCATCACGTCTGCAGCTTCCTTCTCAAGGTGGGAAAAACGATGATAAATACAGCGTGAGCATATTAAACTGTGTCTTCTTCCTGAGCCGCAAATAAAGCTGCCTGCAGGATTTGCCTCCCCAGGAGTAACTGCCAAGGAGAAATCCAGGAAAAACAAAGGGAGATGGTTAATTGAGTGATGCTCGCATCCCTCAACAGACATGGTCCTACAGAATGGAGCGTGCAGTCCCAATCTGGCACTGTTTACAAACACAATGCAACTGGCATCGTTTCAATATTGTCATAACAGGTGAGCACACGTACAGCCTGGGGAGGAAATAGCATTTTTATTGACCGACAGATTGCAGTACTACGTTACATTGAACATCCCATTAAAAATGGAGTGAGCCCTACCTAAAATATGGCACCGTGCAAAGGTTGGCGGTACGGTGGTCATTTTATCAAGGTTAAGGCTGCCTTGTAAAGCTTTGTTGGTTATGAATGTTAAATAAATAGATATAAATTGTATCTATCTCAAAGCCAGCTTAGCTCTGCCAGTGGATCCCCTAGAGTAGGTACAGATATGCTTTTATCAGCTTGGTTGGGCTGTTTGAGGAAATAATAGCCTAACAAAAGCAGCATCTATATCTGTGTCTTTGCTGCAGGGCTGAGCAGACATGCAATGCCAGGACAGCTGCTGCAGCAGCACTGCTTCCACCATCAATCACTCCTGATGCGATCTGTATGCATGTGTGAATGTACATATAGATAACGTGTGTCCGTCTGTACACATCCTGACTCTCAAGTCCCAGTTCCAGCCGTGCCCACGGCCTTCGACCACTTCCGGGGCACACACAGTCCCCAGCAGCTCCTGACAGTGGTGACAGTCACTCCACGGCCACCTCCCTTCACTCTGCACTTCTGACCTGCCTAAAACCAGATCGATAAAGTAAAAAAAACCACATTAAACGTTATTATGCAAATACAAATTTGACACTTCAGCACTGAAGATTTTGCGGGGATCTGAATTACACCTCTGCTAATTACACATCTAGTTTTCCTCACTCTGACAACTTCATGACTGGCATTTGTTGCCTCTGATTTCTGCAGTGAGCTTCCATTTCTACAGCAACCAGTGCTCGAGTACTCAGTTAATACCACTACTCATCGAATACCATAGAGAGTAAACATTCTGTGTTGTCAAAAACAAGGGTTGAAGAAGGCCCCATGAATGATTCTGTCACTTAAAGACCTCCATGTTCTGGTCATCGTTGCTGTTGGTTTTTCAGAAGCACTTCAGAAGCCTTTTGCTCACTCCTGCAAAAATGGGCTGTTACCATTAAAAAAACTCTCCAATGCGTAGAACAGATGGAAAGCATGAAATTGTGCATGGAAAAGTGGGGCGGGGATTACCAACAAGTGGCCTTTTAGTTATTAATCTCTTCCAAAGTCTGAAGAAAAGTTAACATATAATATTTCTTCAGTCCCTTCAGCCACTCCCTGTTCTTAAAATTCATGAAAATTACAATTTTCAAAACAGCATTTGAAGGCCACACTGGATTCCAGACTTTTTTTTGATCATGAGACAGAATCATCAGTGGATGACAACAAATAATGCTAGAAGGAGCCAAAACCCACTGAAGCTGAAAGATATCTCCAAAAGCTCTAGTAGGATTTGGTCCAGAGTTTGCCTTGTACTGTAACCATCCTAAAGTTCTGCTGGCAAGGACGTAGTACGATTTCTCTTTTTTCATCGTGAGAGTCACATGAATCGATAAATGCTGCCTCGTTCCAAAGCCGTTTGCTTAGTCCCTGGCTCTAATAACACTCTGCAGACTGATGACTGACTAATTGACAGGCCTTTTTGGGATACCTAGTGATGAATATCAACAACAAAGTGAAATGTCAGCAAGTCAGTGAAATATATCGCAAGGTTTACACGGATTATGAGAAGCTGTATTATCAAACAAGAGAATGAAGTCAAGGGATCAGCAAGTGTAGAATCAGAGCATCCAGCGGGATAGTGCTAATTAAGTCCAGGGAGATTTTATAAACGTAGATTTAACGGCTTTACTCAGATTTTCATCTTTTCTTGTATAACCAGTAGGTTTATTCAGAGATCGTGTTAGTAATCAACTCAAGTAGAAGTGGCAACATGAGTAGAAAAGGGACTGCACAGAGGAATAGTTAGGTTGAAGAAAAGCAAAATTACAATTTCCCTGCTGCCTGCTAATGACTTAACGACCTCAAATGTGATCCATAGGGGGCTGCAAAAGGAAGCTGTCTTTTGAAATTCAAGCAGGAGTTTCATATCTGCTATGCTAATTTCCAGACGCTAACGTGACCAATTTTATACATAAACAACAATTTTATCTGGCATTTTGGGTTCAAGTTGCAATCATTTTCAGTAAAAAAATATCAGCGAGTAAGTAATAATGTCCCTTCGGCTGGAATTGTGACCCTGGTGTCATCCAGAAAACCAGCCGTGTTAATCACCCAGCTGCAACGCCGTGACAATAAACACATCTGTTTATGAGCAGTCGCCCGTTCTGATCTGCCTCTCGCTGGGTGCATCGTATGCACCGTGTTACACTTGTAATGAGGCTGGCCAGAAAAGGAAAACTCTGCTCAACTAAATGCTCCATATTTCACCACGGAGTTTTGCCTGTTGTAAGGATGAGCTGGAACAACTGCGCATGGCTTTAGGAAGGGACAGGAGAAAACCACGGTGGCAAGATAATTGCTGTGGATATCCAGTGTTAAATCACCATTCCTTGACATGCCTGATTTCCCAGCAGTTCTCCAGCCGCGATACTGCGCGATCAATATTCCCCTCTGCACATATCAATGAAATGGCTGGCTTCCAATTTGCAGCCTCTAGACTCCGACGGAGGACACGAAGCGATTCTAAGTTCTCCAAGACAGGGGATTACAAAAGCAAGATCCCATACTCTACGTGTGGTTGGGTAGGGAGTTTTTTGGTGCCCAAAAATGGCTAGAAACTGAAGTTCTCGAAGTTTTAAACAGGCTAGTGGGAACGGTGACAATCAGAATCATGAGGCTTGACCCACGGTCTCATAAAACCAGTGCATGCACCACTCCCTCCAGGGGCTCCCTCAATTTTTTTTCCTGCACACACAAAGCCAGAACCTGAGGTGCCTTTCTAACAGACAGCTCCTTGAAACACATTTGCCTAAAACTTTTTAGTTTCATCGGAGGAGAATTTCCCTACATCAAAAACCTTCCAATCACCAGTAATATGCACACACATATGCAGATTGCAGAAAGCACTTCAATCCTTGCATTTTGTCAGCTTAGAATCACCAGTTCACCTGGAGAACTGAAAAAAAAAGCCTCAGTATAGTGAAAGATCATAACTAAGCAGAATTGTAATAAATTATTACGAGAATAAATATACATTCTGTTTAAACATTGTAAAGTCTGATTTCCCATTTAAGCAATTGTTTCATTATAACAGCGTTTAAATACCTATAATCGCACGTTGGTTTCTATTGTTCAGAACATTTTATATGCACACGTAAGGCAAACGCTCAGATATAAATCCCAGGCGGTGATTATTTTTAATAGTGCAATTATTTTCCCATCATAATCACTGGGGCACAATTCCTGTTAAACTATTCAGCATTCCTTGAGAAAGTTAAGTAAAAATCAATCTGATTTACTTTAAGGTAAGGGCTTCCCAGCTCTGCTCTCTCTCCCTTCTCTGCTCAGATAAATATAAATGTGTATAGCTATGGGGAGAATCAATGAAATTATATTAAATTTGCAATTCAGCCAAGTGTCTGCAAATTCAACTAATTATTTATATTTTGAGTCTCGTTGATGTTGCTGTTATTGAAAAGCTCAACAGCCCGTATCTTTAATGTAAGCAATATCTGAGGCTGTTACACCTCCATTTCATTAAAGCTGAAACATTTTGTGGCCTAGTTAAGTGGTTTAAGTAGTTTTCTAATTATTTACTGGAAATTATGAAAAAATATTTGGTCTCCTGAAAGGCATTTTATAAAGCAGCACATTGTCAATAGGTGCCAACAGCTTAGTACACATGCTGTATAAAGAGATTTGGATGTTTGAACCTTTTAAAATCATAACTAACCGTGTTTAGTTCCCATAGGACTTCTCTGAAGAGCTTTTGGTGGAGGTCAAAGAGCAGTGGGTACCTCCAGACCCTGCACAACAGGTCCTGCTCCAGGAAGCTGTGTAAAAAAAACCCCAAAACACACCATTATTCCTATTCTGGCCTTAAGAAAGCAATTAGCCTGATGTAAGCAAACGCTGACAGGGATGAGGAAAGCCTGTCCAAAGACTGCAGGGCAACGAATTTCAGTCCACAATATGACAAACGCTGGTGCAAATACCTCAAAATTGATTTGAATTCACAAGGATGAGTTCACCACAAAGACGTATCCTCCCACGGTCGCTAAAGACCCCGTGACATTTATCGGAGGAGTGCAGGTAACAACCTCACTTCTGCTTGGCAGATTACATTCTGCCTCCATGAACTCACCTTTAAAATTTCAAATGGATTGCACATTATTCATTTCCTGTTTCAAAATGTCCATTATTAGCAAAAGTGACATTTCGGTACAGAGAGAAATTATTTCAATGTAATCTGCAAATCAATTTGTAAGGATTTCAGCAAAGCAATTAGGGGAATTTCTGGACTACAAACACTACATATTGTGAGATTTTATCATGACTGATAGACCTGTCAGGTCTTCCATCCAAAAATACAGCTGTGTTTCCCTCCTCTCCATCCCACCTTTCCATGAGTTATAGCTGAAAGTTTTGTTCTTCCCTGTATTTATTATTGGCGCTTTGGCACATTACCCGATTTTAATCCACTTTAAAACTCCTGTTGTCCCACTGAGCAGAACAGATGTCAAACATGACTGGAGAAAAAGGACAAATTGATGCTGTATCCTCAGTGCACAAGAGCCACCAAAGAGAAATTCGGACCCAGTTAAACCTCTAAAATGTACCAAGTGTTCGTTGGACAGCAGAAAGCAAGAGTGACCAAAGCTGAGAGTGGGTACATCATGCCGTCTGCAGGATGACAACTAGTCTCAGTGTTTCCTTAACTGTTGTGGTTTAAGCCCAACTGGCAACTAAGCACCACACAGCCGCTTGCTCACTCCCTCTGTGGTGGGATGAGAGAGAATTGGAAGAGTAAAAGTGAGAAAATTCATGGGTTGAGGTTAAGACAGTTTAACAGGTAAAGCAACAGCTGAACACACAAGCAGAGCTAAATAAGGAATTCATTCACCACTTCCCATCGGCAGGCAGGTGTTCAGCCACTTCCAGGAAAGCAGGGCTCCATCACAGGTAACAGTTACTTGGGAACTCAAATACCATCACTCCAAATGTTCCCCTTCCTTCTTCTTTCCCCAGCTTTATATGCTGAGCATGACATCATGTGGTATGGAACATCCCTTTGGTCAGTTGGGGTCAGCTGTCCCAGCTGTGTCCCCTCCCAACTTCTCATGCACCCCCAGCCCACTCACTGGTGGAGTGGGGTGAGGAGCAGCAAAGGCCTTGAGTCTGTGTCAGCACTGCTCAGCAATAATGAAAACATCCCTGTGTTATCAGCACTGTTTTCAGCACAAATACAAAACAGAGCCCCACACCAGCTACTGTGAAGAAAATTAACTCTATCCCAGTCAAAACTAGCACAGTAAAAAAATAGGCAAAATGCAGGATCATGTTACAAGCTCCGCAAACAGGCCCCAGTGCATCATTTTAGGAAGATATATGGCTGCTTGTTTGGTTAGGTTTTTTTAGCTTTTTTTCCCCTCTTTCCCTCTAAGTGTAGTGAATTCATAACTGTGTTCCAGTTTCTTTTGAACTATGCACCTGAGACATCATAAATAACAACCTTGCTGCCATCTCATTAAGGCTCAGAAATTTTCCAGCCATTAAAAAGCTGAATTCCTTTCACATTTGCAGGTTGTGCTGTCTCATGGCAGCTCCCTCTGAAAGGTTCCCTGACATCCCACGTTTAGCTCAAATAAAATCAAAACCTTAATTCATCCTCTGTCTTCTCCCCCAGTACTTTGTTAGAAAGTTCACATCTGCAACGCTGTGGTTTTGGCCCCATATCTCAAGGGTCCCCCTTCCCTCTCTTACAGCACGTGTCAGTCAAATCTGTTAAGATCTTTTTCTTTTCCTCCTTGGAGGTGGCCACGTCCCAGTTTGATTATTGCACTTTTCCTTCTGGGGTCCTTCTTCACTAGAGATTTAAAATTTCCCCATCTGCACCGGGAGGGAACGCCAGGACAGATAAACAGAACATTCAAAATAATTAGACACCCACAACACTGCAAATGACTTAAACAGGGGCTTTCGCACTCTTTCAGAGTGAGATGGAGCTGTTCATGACAGGCTTTTCATGGCTGCATCTGAACTGACTATTAAACTGAACAGGGGAGCAGAAGCGTGAACTCAAAGCAAGATCAGCCTGCGCCATCGTGCAGTCAGAAGGACGATTCCATTTCCTAGTCTGCGTACACCATGTTGCAGCCCTTACACAGAGACAGTACCCTTAGGAGCAAAGCAGAGGATACGTTGTGCTAGGGGAGTGGGAATAGTTCCAGGCGAGCTGCCGGAAAAACAGGGGATTTTGAAGATAATATTAGGTGGCAGATGGAAATCTAGCATCCACAGACCAATGTGACATCCAAAACATTACGGAATTAGCAACTCTGTGCCAAACATCCGGAACTTGAGCATCAGGGTGCTAGAGAAGGCCACCAGAAATATTTGTTTCTATTATAATTCAAAGCTATTGCTCAACTAAAATACATCTTTACACATCAAGTGCCTGAAAAGAGAACTTCTATCACTGCTTACCACACTTCATTAGAAGTGTGGCCAGCAGGTCGATGGAGGTGATTCTTCCCCTCTACTCTGCTCTCGTGAGACCCCACCTGGAGTGCTGTGTCCAGCTGTGGAGCCCTCAGCTTAAGGAGGATATTGACCAGTTGGAGCGAGTCCAGAGGAGGCCACAAAGATGCTCAGAGGGCTGGAGCCCCTCTGCTATGGGGACAGGCTGAGAGAGTTGGGCTTGTTCAGCCTGGAGAAGAGAAGGCTCCAGGGAGACCTTATAGCACCTTCCAGTACCTGAAGGGGCCTACAAGGAAGATGGGGGGGGGACTTTTTACAAGGGCCTGCAGTGACAGGACAAGGGGTAATGGGTTTAAACTGAAAGCGGGGAGATTTAGATTAGACATCAAGAAGAAGTACTTCATGGAGAGGGTGGTGAGGCACTGGAACAGGTTGCCCAGAGAAGCTGTGGATGCCCCATCCCTGGAAGTGTTCAAGGCCAGGCTGGATGAGGCTTTGAGCAACCTGGTCTAGTGGAGGGTGTCCCTGCCCATGGCAGGGGGGTTGGAACTAGATGGTCTTTAAGGTCCCTTCAACCTAAACCATTCTAGGATTGTCATTGCAGGCCAGCTTGGAGAATCCAGCTGAGACAATCCTCTCCCTATACACAAAGTAGGAGATACAATCCACATGGTATAGACTGATACGAGTGGGTTAAGGAAGGATGGTTCTGCCTGCCTTGCAGATGAGGCAGGAAGGCAATTTGCCACAGATCACACACCAGGGCTCCTCTGCTCCCGCCAGCACACAGGAGCTCGCAGTTCCTTTAGTCACTTCTCGTTCCCCCACTTCACAGGAAGGCATTTTCTCTCCCATTGAACAGCCCTGCAAGCAACGCTCCTTTATTTGTAATAATGTCAAGCCCTTCCTAAAATCTGCCACTTCAGATGAAAAACAGGCATATGCAAAAGCATTGTGAAATTAGCGGCTTTCCATACACAACCAATGCCACAAGCTTTTCACCCTCACCCTCGGCTCCAGCAATCAGAAGCCTTCATTTTTTGTTTCCTCCTGTTATGCAGAAAATATAATTGTAATTCAAGTTTGGAAGGAAATGGAAGTGAAACATGACTGCTTGTGCCAGAAGCTGTTCCCTGACTACCACCAGCCCGACGTGGGCAGTGGGGCAGCCCTGCCTCCATGGCCAAGCTCACCAAGAAGAGCACGGTGCCCTTCCTCAAAGCGTCACAAAGAGATGAAGAGATTAATGGAGCGGGAAAATCCAATGTCAACAGCAAAATCTGTTACTGCAGCTGCACCACTTCAGAGCTTTAGACAGCAAATCGTGCATTTACACCTTTTCCAATCACTTCCTGGGGAGAGCACACTGTTTCAGAGGTATGACCAGAGAAGCCTAGATATAAGCTCAGCCCTGCCAAAACTTCACTGTAAATGGATAGAGGGGTTTGCATCAGGTTGAAGTTCTGGAAATATTTGCCCTTAGGCTCACATCTGGCCTTAATCTCTGGCAGTTTCTGGTAATCATGCAAGAAAATGTTATTTTCATCATATCCTAATGGTCTTCCCATCATCTCCCAGTTCACCAAGGCAAAACCCTATTCCACCTACCTGATGGGATGTGAACTTCCTTTTCTTGTCAAGATTACTCACCTTGCCCCGTTTTGCCATAATTCATCATGCAAACTGAATACTGCACCTGCTTACACAGCCTGAAGATGTGACTCTGCAGATTTTCATTATTCTATTTGCAAACCATTCAGTATCCCTTTGAATGGAGGTAGATAAAACTGTTTTCCCCCTTCAGGCCCTAGAGCATTTTCATTTTTAAAATACTGAATAAAACAAAATATCATGTTTAGTGACTGCTTTTACCTATATTTATGCCTAAGATATGCCATTTTGTGGTGCATTGATGAGAAATCTCTACGTCAGAACAGAGAAGTGGCAAGTTTTGCCCTCAGCCTGTTGTGACAGAGCATTTATTTCTGACTGTAGTCAGCCACCCTCTGTGGCTCACTGTGCAATCTGACAGCTGTCACTGGTGGTGTGACCTCCTGAGCAATCCTCGTTAGTACAGCTTCTTGCCCTACCGTTTAAGAAAAAAGAAATTACTATGGAATAGCTCCCAAACGTGCACCTCTCCCTACAACTAAAATTCAAGGGATGAGGCAAGAGACAGAACATCTGGCAGAGAACAGTATATTCTGTATGTTAATCAGTAGTGGAGAGGAAAAAAACATGTTCTGGAAAATAGAAAATTGATTTCTTCCTAAACAGGCGAAGTTACAAGAAAATATGCCAGCTCCGAAAAGGAAAAACAAGTGACTGACCCTGCATACAAGAGCAGTCCCAGCCAAAGGCAAGGTAGCTCCCCAGCCTGGATGATGCTCAGCAGGCAGAGGAAACACCCCCTCTAGCACAAAGGCTGGGGTTCCTCGATAAGGGCAACACCTTCACTCCAGACTCCAGACATTACTTAAGGGAGTAAGGTAAAAAAAATAATAATATTTTGCCTTTTTGACTTGCTTGTATGTTATCTTTTTAGGCTCTTTGAGGCTCTGTCCTTGGAACTGAAAGCTCAAAAAGCAACTGCAGGAAACTGAACTTTTATTCTCCTCCAGTCTTTTGTCAGGAACAAAAGCATTTGCTTACTGAACTACCTGCGGAGAAACACAAAGCAACGCTTCAATCACCCATTCCAAATCAGAAACGCGAGGTAAAAGCCAAACAACTGGGAGCCTGGTCAAGGGTCATAAATTTCCTTATGCGATTCCATTTCTCTAACAAGCTTCTGTTCCTGAGAGTACTATTCAATAAATAAATAAAAAAAATGCTCTCTTTTAAGGCAATTTTGGAATGGCAGAAATAAATTAATAACCTGACTAGAGTACTATTTTGAACATGTTTTCAGAGCTCATGAAATATATTGAACACATTCAACTAACAGCTCTGTGAAACAGAAACTTCTATGTCCAGGAAGCGCTGAACAGGAGACACAACATGCTCCTTGCTCAGCTCCAGACAGGCCTCTCTAACCCTAGAATATTAGGAAGACAATATCTAGAGGGGGGAAGGAAGTTCAGTCACCATGTCAAAAATTAATCACGGGTCTCGAGTATCCATTCTGGATACCCAAGCATCCGAAAATTGTTTGCCATAAAGGATCAGGTTGCATTTAAACAGGAAGTTAAAAGGAACAGGAGTTCTCTTATTCCTTGGTCAACCAAATCTGCCAAGCAGAAGGTACTTTTGTTGCTTTGTTTGGCTGTGTAATAATTTGCACGTTACAAATTGTGAATAGTTATGATTATAAAATAATAAAGTATGACATAGACCAGTTGGATGGCATCGATCCAAAATCATTTGCTGCAGCCCATAAGCTAGTGTATGAAATTTGCTGAAGCCAGAGTTTCGCTCTGGCTATAAAAAAACAAGACTAGAATACAAAACACAGCGTTCAAATACAGAGACCTTTATGAACTCTAAATATCTGTGTCTAGAGGCTACGAGATCTGTGATGCTCAGAACAAGAGAAAGCGTTTGCAAAGTATACACAGCCCAATTCCTTAGTCAATCAGTATTTATAAAAATAGTTTATATTTGGGGCTTTTCATCTCATTTTCAGGATCTCTCATAGAGAAGTACGGTGATAAAACACGGGGCTGGCTTTGGCTTTCACAACACTGAAATCAATCAAGTATCTGTATGCAGTCCAAAGGGACGATAAACCGCGTTTGTCACACCTACAACCAATTTTCTGAAAACAAAAGATGCAACAATTTACAGAGCCTCAGTTGCCCTATATTTATCCTTTCTCTGAGAGCTAGAAGACAGAATCCACACCTCTTTTTTTTTTTTTATAAGCATCTTTTTTAATAGATCACCTATTTTTAATAGTAGTTGTCTTACTAGAGCTGAAGCTTTTGCTTGAGGCAGAAGATGTTTGAAGTGTTTTAAACAGAGCACTCTGGGCTCTATGGAGTGGCCTAGATTATACTTCATATAAAGGAAGTAATTATATTCATCTCTACATTCATCATGAAGTATGACAACGTTTAAAATGCTTTAGATTTGTTATGAAAAACATTATGAAAAATCCTTCCTATTAGATCAGTTTAATTTACTACCTCCTTCTACATATATATATTCTAGTTACAAGACATGTTTGTTTTCTTTATTGGTAAATATTAGAACAATATGAGAGATTAAATTAGAAAAAAAAATGTGCTGTTGCAAACTCCTAGTTACAGAATTATTTGCTTCCACTGTGTTGCCTAGATAATTCACTGATTTATACACACCCTAATAAATATTCACAAAGGTCAGTCTCAAGTACACATCTTTATCAGGCAAATGTGTTTGAGGCATCTGAGTTTCTGGAGCCAAGAAAATGCAAGAGAGTCATTTTCCTCTGCATCATGTGTAACCACCTTTGGTTATTCCCAGCCGAAATTACCAGGTACCTAATTACAGCTGAGTTAACTGGCAGCAGCCCCTGTGCCGGTTCGCCGTGAACTCGTGCCTCTGGATGTGTAGTGAGACTCATTAGCCACAGCGCAACAGCGACTGAGCAAGTCTCTGCGGCACCCGGTCTGAAAACACAGCTTGAAGTCTGGGGTAGACACAAGCTACATACAAAAAAGGCACAGGAAGAAGAAATATCAGAGGCACAGAAGAACATCCATGTGCAGAAATATTAAACACAGGAGGACTCTCCAGTTTAGGAAAGCAGTAACTGGGGGAAGGTAGAGCTAGGACCTGTTATACTGAGAAGGTGAGAACAACAGTGAGTTGCTGTTTCTCATCACACAGCGTAATGATACAAGCAGGCATCGAGTTTAAAATAAGAAAAAAGAAAACATTTTTTCACATAATACATTATCACATCATGGGAACTACAGCTACACAAGCATGCGAAGGTAAAACATAAAAATTACTTCAAAAACTGTTTTAAAAATTGATGGACTGCCCAGGGAAGGATCACTGCTCACTTGTCCTCTTCCCTTTCCTACGCATCCGGCCAGTTACAGCTGCCAGGGATGAGATATGGACTAGGAAGCTATAGGACTCACTCACTTAGCTTCATGAGGTAGAAAGTACTCATCTCAATTCAAAATGCTCAGGGAGTTCAAAGGAGCAGCAATAACAATGAAAATTTAAGATTTGCCCATCAGGACAAATAATACACTGAATAGGCAATAAGTATATATCAAGCTTGTTATTGCCATTCAATGCTATGAGAATTAGAGCTGGGATTGAGAGATTGCAAGCAGCTCCAGTATTTCTCACCTGAATTACGGAGCTTCTTTCAAAACAGAAGGAACCATGACTAGTTTGTGTGCGTAATATTTATTTATTTTTTATTTGGATTGAAACAAGCAAAGAAATCCAGGCTCTGGATGCTCTTGCCATCACTCATAAATGCAATATAGTGCACCAAACCCTGATACATTAAAATAATCTCTATAAATAATTATGAACCGACACCTAAGAGCTAACATAGCTGAAATGACAAATTAAAAATGTCATCTCACGATGTGCATTAGCCCAGTGTCACTCAAAGCCAATGCATTTTTACTCATATCAAAGTAGAATTGCCAGCAACTTTAGAATTTTTTTTTCCCTTCAAACAAGGTACAGCTGAAAGCTCTGCAAAGAGAAATCTGAATCTGAAGTATTTCTTTCAGAGCAATGCATAAACCATCTGCACGTGCGACTCATTGGACAGGGGACATGGCTGCTGGGTGTGAAAATGCTCACATGACAGAAGGGTGTCTTTGGAAAACAGAACATAAAGGCTAATAGAAAGAAAGCCGACAAAAAAATTACAAAGGAGCGTGAAGGAGACTTGGACAACAATAAAATGAATAACTGGGCTGTTCTTCCTCCAGAAGTCCCGGGTAAGTTAACAGAGCTTTCTGGATTCTGAGAAGAGCAACATGCTCTTCTCCATCCTCACGAATGGAGGTCTTGTCAGACACCAAAACATCCTTCTCCTGTAGGTATATGTGAAACGTGCAGTACATAGAATAGCACACATGGAAATGATTCTTGGTGGAAAAAGGGGATTTCTCACCTGGTTCTACCTTTTGTTTCATCAGCAGTCAGTCTCTGCTGCTGGCTGTACCTCCTTCTCAGCTAACCATCTTAAATTCGTCCTTTCTCCTCCTTCTAGCAGGTATCACCGAATCTGCATTGGTTTTGCAGATGCAGAAATGTCCGTACAGCTTCCCCAGGCAGTGGTTCTTGAAGTACTGTCACTCACAGGCTTCTGCTTTCAACAGAATGAGTGACCAGACCGGCAACAGGGACAACAGTTACGCTCCTTTAGCCACTGCTTGGACACCACTACTTGAAATCAAGCCTATGAAACAGTACAGAACCAAGCTGTTGGATTTATTGTCACTTATGTGCATTGGTGAAACCTTAAAATGAATGTGCTTAAGGGTGTTATCACCAGCTGGAAAGGTGCAAACAGTTTGCAATTCAGCCCACACACCTGCCTAAAATTCAGAAGCATCCAGCTGGTTTCCAGGAGCGGTTAGGATTCCTGTGCCTTTTGTTATGGCTGCGACGTCACATCAATAACATAAAACAAAGAGCCAGAAAGTGAGGGCCCCTATTCAAATAAGAGCTTCTGCATCATTAAAGATCGTGAAGAATTTGTGAGCAGCAAGAGAACTCAGACAGTAAGGGAGGCACAGACTTCAGCTCAGGGTTATTTAGCATGTAATTTGATTTCATGTGTTTTCCTGCTTTGTATTCATCGATTTCAAATCCTTCCTCAGTACCCATTTCTGCCACAATAGCTATGGTAAATTGCCAGCCCGTATTGGATAGGCAAGTGGCCAGCTGAGACTGGACGTAATTAACGTGTCTCTTTTAACAATGCACCTCAAACCTTCAGTTTATACAACACATCTATACAAAAACAGCCCGGTGACAGTCCTTTCCAGTTTTTTAATCATCTGCCCCTCCTACTTGTTACATTCACTCATCGTGACCTTTCAAAATTTAAATTGTAAGCTGTTGAGGACAAAAAAAATATTCTGCCTTGCTATATTCCTGTGCAATGAGACCATGAACAAGGAGACCTTGCCACAATAGCTCCTCTGGAAATTAATGCATGTAATAATATTATTATAACCTTCCAACAATTTCCTTATCATTTCAAAGTATATTTTTTCCTGTATTTTTTAAGATGAGCAATGGAAGCTGCTGTCTGATTTGCATTCAAACGTGAATAAGATGCCAAGTGTCGCATCTCTTTGCACTTTGCACCATGTGCTCCCTACTTACATCATGCATCTTCCATAGAGATAAGCGTGTTGTAGCAGCAGCAGATTAAATGAATCCAGACAGATTTTGTCCTTCAGGGAAAGATGCCTTGTTTTTGTCACGTTCCAGTCATCGATGCTCTAAAGTCACAGGATCGCAATCCGCAGTACATGGTATCTCAGCATAGCGGTGGAGATGAGAAATGGAAATTGTGATTTTCTTTGGGAATAAACAATATTTCACACAACACCTATTGACCAAAATGCTACAGCTCGAGTGAGTAGCTATCATTTAAGCAACCTTCAGCTTCCCACAGACCAAGATGAAGAAAGAAGATGGGTCTTCACACGTTCCCGGTGCATATTTTCCCTCTTCCTCAATCCCTGAACACTGAACACACAAAATGACAATGTGAAGTTCATCTGAATGTTTCCATTCAGGCAAACCTCTTTTGAAGAGCACACCTGACATCAGAAACCCATTTGGGAGTGTCTTCCACCAAACCCCTGCTCAGACAGAACACATGCTAAAGGAAAGGCCTGCTGCCTGCCAAAGGAAAAAAGCTCAGAGGGTTGAATCACCCATCCATAGCTGTGAACATCAACAGCAGCCTATAATCATGAGCTCAGTGCCCCGAAATGATCACTTCATACTACTTTGCCTATGGGCAAGGGTGGTTTTAATGTATCTTTTACCTTAAATAACCAGGTTTAGTGTCACAATTCTTTTGATAGTGCGATTCTGTGCATTCGTAGAAATGAAAATCTGTACAGGAAATTTTTTCAAGATATTGGCCTTCTAATAACAGCATAATATAAACAAAGTCCCTCAGATGTCACCCACAAGCCATCCTGGTTTTTTAGGGATCTGACGCGTGCAGGCAACTGACCATGTCCCTCTTAGCTCACTACTCCACAACAGTCCATCCATGCAGAAAATAAACATATTGATGCTTTTATCCCTCCCTTCCCTATTCCAAAGCCATTCTGTGACCCCGAGGACCAGGCCAGACTCCTTTCAGTGCTGACAACAGCTCTGAATGGGGAGCAACAGCAGGAACGATTGTCAACAGAAACCTCGCGCTCCTTTCTTCACCCCTGGGAAGTTAAGACCTTACCAGTCACTTACAAACATCCCACAGAGACCAGTTTAGAAGTATACGATTATGAGACTTCAGTCTTCCACCTGGCAGAACAAACAGATGCAGAATAACCCACGGCTTTAATCGTTTTCCCTCTGCAGGCACAATTCAGCCATACAGCTAATTCATGCTGTACATTCTGCTCAGTGAAGCACTGCAAATTATCCACACAAGCAAAAAACCGTTTCCAGAGAGCAGATTTTAGGTTAAGTATCATTCAAGGATTTGCATGCGAGACTCTCACCACAGTGAACCACAACGACATTAACACCATGATACATTGAAAAAATACACCGAACGCATTTATTTATTTAGAGGACAGAGAAGAGCCAACTTTTCATCCCTGAAACAACCATTCAGTGACAGCTGAAAATTAAAACTCTCCAACAGTATCCCCGAATAGCATGAGGTGGTGACATTTCTTTGGTTTTAATTAAAACATTTAGACATCTGGAATTGAAGGGAATGACAACAACCTTCAACTTCCTGGTAAAGAGAGGAAATAGGATACTTCTAGTGGATTCTTACCACTTAACTTTAGTTCTTGATTATATCTTTGTGTAGCCATATATTGAGCATTCAATGTGATGTAAAACCTCAGAGTTTTCTAAGCAGCTGGTCAAGGCATCCTGCAGGGTCCACGTGCCTGGCAGAGCTAAGCTCGTAATCCTCAGCTGACAAAATCATGAACAACAAACACTTTAGTCTGCTACGATGAACCACAGCTCTGTTAAGACATCAGTTGATAGCAATTGCAGTATAGATCTTGTTCACTGTGGTGGGTTGACCCTGGCTGGAGGCCGGGTGTCCACCAAAGCTGTTCTGTCCCTGCCCTCCTCAGCTGGGCAGGGGAGAGAAAATGTAATGAAAGTCTTGTGGGTCGAGATAAGGATGGGGAGAGATCACTCAGCAGTTACTGTCACAGGCAAAACAGACTTGACTTGGGGAAAATAATGGGAAGCTCCAGTACAGGCTTACCATGGGGTCACAGCTTCCTTCGGGCATCCGATGCAGTGTAGGGTCCTCCAAGGGCTGCAGGTGGATCTCTGCTCCAGCTGCAATTGCGCAGGTTTCTTCCCCCTTCTTAAACACATTATCCCACAGGCACTACCACCATCGCTGATGGGCTCGGCCTTGGCCAGCGGTGGGTCCATCTTGGAGTGGGCTGGCTTTGGCTGTCAGGCTTAGGGAAGGCTTCCAGCAGTTTCTTACAGACACAACCCCTGTAGCCCCTCCACTACCAAAACTTTGCCAGGCAAACCCAATACACTCAGTAAATTAGAAAGGTTCTATTCACTTCTTCATAATGTCAGTTTAACAATGTTTGCTAAAAACAGCCGTTACTAAAGCTTGGGGTGTACTCATTTACACATTTCTTCCAAGTTTATGGATATCAGGTCCTACTAATTCAGTGTTCTCTACAGTTATGATGATTAAGAAGGTGACAACTGAACGAATAACACCATGTGTAGGTAGGTGTACTACTTTCTTTTTTCTCTCCTAAGACATTGTTGTACACTACAGGGACACTCCTCAGGTAATTTTTGTTAAAGAAAATTATTCTTGCAGCCGTAATTGATGAGGAAGAATAGTGCCTTAGATGGGTTTAGATCTACTAACACGAAAGGGAAAGAAGTAACTCCTTGAGAACAAAATTCTTCACTGGCAATAAGATCCAACTTACAGTAAGAAACTTTAATAGAAACTCTAATTAAGAAATATATCTTTTCCCCAAACAGTTTAAATGTGATTAATGAGGTCTTTTTTAAAGTTCTTCTTTTTAGTATTACCTAGAAGTACTGGATAACAACTACTGAAGGCTGAAAGTAAAAGTTTTGAAACAGCACTAAATTCTAATAAGGATAAAACATTTCTGCAGTTTGCTATATATTCAAAGATAAGATCACCTACTAACTAGCCTTTTCAGAAAGTGGAGCTGAACCGAGTGTTGGCAGCTGGGACTACTACAGAGATCAGAGTGGCATTCCTTGAGAACTGAGCTTCACGTGTTTAAAATTCTCCACATAAGATAATTTAATAAATATTGAACCGATCATGTAATAAAACAGGAAGTGGTAAGAATGCTGCTTGCAAAAGTAGGAAAGGTCTGCTACCACTACAGCTCTTGTTTTTCAGTCATAAAAAGCATTTATCGAAAGCACTTTAGCAGAACCAGTTACACAGCTATATGGTATACAGAGATACGATTTTTCCCTCCCAGATCTGTAATCGAGCACCTGAAGTGTCGCATAAGTGAACTGCTTTATACAGTTTTCAGCTACCTACAGGAAACAAGCGGCTCTTCTCTCCTCTGCAATATAACTTGATATGTGCCGGGAGCCCACATCGCAGTGAAAAAGAGCGAATAGCCCATCAGATCTGCTTGATAATCCATTTGGATATGCCATCTTGGTGACTGTGCTTCTGATTATCTTTGGCCCTTAGTTTGGAAGCAATTAAGCAGGCTGAATATTCTACTATTTTTATTTCTGATCAGAATAGTGAGGTTGGTTTGGTTTTCCCTCACAAGTGAAGTCCCATTTACACCTACTCCAAAACAATTTGGAGTCCAAAAGAAATGCATTGCACCTAGAACTGGCACAAACACATTGTCATGAGGCCTCCTGGGTGTAAGAGAGGAACTTCTACAGAAAGTTGGTCAAACGTGTTTAGAAGAAAATTTACTCGTTTTTGTCTGTGTGCACGCACTTCATTTGATGGGAACTTTAAAATGGTAAAGGGAGGAGTTAATTTCATGGTGTATGAATGTCTTTAGAACTTTTATTGTGTAGGGAATTATTTTTCATCAGATGTTGAGAGAGAAAATTAATTAAGTGGCACTCTTCATTCCAAAATTGTAAAATCCCAAGGTTTCAAGGTAAGGCCTTACATACCTCATAAAAATCAGTTTAAGCCAAAATAGAGAGACAATAGACAGAAAGTCCACAAAAATTAGGGATTAAAGACATTTGATGCATTTTTTCCACTGCACAACACATTTGAAATGTATACGATAAAAAATTCTAATATTCTTTAAATGAATATTTAAAATGTGAGAATTATTTTTTTCATGGCTCATTTCTAAAAATAATGAGCAGAAATAAGCAGACAGGACAGGGACACTTCTCATATATGCTTGCACTCAGCAAATTACTACAGCTGCGCTACCAACATATTCAACTATTACACCTCTTATTACACAGCCTACAACTGACTTGAAACATATATTCAAACAGCACAATTTACTTTTCCTATTTGTATGTTGATTTAAGTATTTGTTCTTGTTATTCTTGATATGCTGTAAGAGTGATGAAATTGTGAGATGCAAGACCTTCTGGTCTTGAAGGTGAACATCTAAATCCAAGTGAAAAGTTACCCGAACTGTGAAAAATTTTATTTTTATTAATATGAGCTCCTGAAAAGTGCAGTTCTACAATCATCCCTTAGGACATAATAAACTAAAGAGAAGTTAATGGTAAAACTTACCTTCAACAGTGCCTCCTGATTTAACAGAGAGACAGTCTAAGAAACCCCTAAACTCCTTTCTCAGTCTTACTGTTAAGGAATCTTCCTTTTTCCATTCAAAATTACATCGCAGTAGCAATTACAACTATTCTTTACTCACAGCATGTTAAGAACTGTATGTATTCTTAATGATGCTCTAAGACCAGAGATCAGAATAGAATTGATGTCATTTGGTAGCTTTTCTGATGTTTTTCCTCAGCCAACCATTTCTCCGAAAACTGTAGCTGACCCAAGCACTGACACCGCAAAGCCCTGAACACTGCGTACCTCAATCACACGGTTCTAACGCTCAGGCCTGCCTACTTAGATTGCCTCTATATTCTACCCAAAAGCATTAGAGCAGCTGAACGAACCAAGGACACTCCGCAGCTTGGAGAATTAGATTGTTATTAAACACAAAAATAAACCCTAGTGTCATACACTGTAATGGCCGAAAGAGCCAGTCGGATCATCTACTCTGAGCAGTGCAACCCAGGCCATTACATTTCATCCAGCAGTTCATGCATCAATTTGACTAGTTCAGGCTGAGCAAAGGCACTTCTGATCTAACTCGATTTTTACTGAAGTTCACTTTATAAGTGCTGCCATTCAGCACGGCAGAGACTCTATGTTTGCTTAACACCTCCCACCATACAACGCTGATCCTGAGCAGAACAGAATATTCTTCTAAAAGATTAATATTAAGGTCATGCCATATCTGCTTCTGCTCTACTAATGTCCTTTCCATTATCCCATTTTCATGAACCATCTTAATTAAGCTTTATCATTATATGACAAAACATCTTCAAGTTGTCAGAGAACTTCCGTTTCAGCTAGAAGCACAGCACTTTGTTACCCTTTCATTGCAGTTATCATTTTTGTTTTAAGACAGATTGAGAGTCCATACATGTTCCTGCTGTTTGAAGCCTAATCACCAAATCCTGTTCTCCCTCGACAGATCTATCTCGGTATCACCTTCCTGTCTCCAGCTATTGATCTACTTTTCACCTACCCTAACCCACTTCTGAAGTCTTCCAGTGCTTCCTTTGTTAACAAGTTAGTCTTTAGGTATCTCTTCCTCTATATTTCCCAGCTACAATTCATTCTTGACATTATTCCAACCGTTCTGGAATCTTTTCATTGTATTTAGCATATCACCAGATGTGTGAGAAAATAGGTCTTTCAAACAGTAAAATCTTGGACGTATTAAAACTTCTGTAAGAATTTTAGTAGTAGAAACCACAAGAAATATCACGTCACAACCATGTGAAAATAACAGCACCAGAGAGCGAGCACCTGCATCACACAGATGTTGCCCTACCTCATCCTCTACACGTACTCTTCCTACCACGTGTTTTCCAATTCATGGGCTCAAGACTGACTAAAACGTTCGTCATCCTCAAGGGAACCTCTCAGCCATCCCCACTTACTCTGCTTTGGCCTGAAAACCTGACTGCTCTGAGAGCGTGCAAACCGGGTTCCTTCTGGAAGCGAGCCACCCAAAGGCGCACTCGGCAACGCTTCTCCGTCTGGTGATGACCACTCCAGCCGCACAACAAGACTAAAACTCGTCCAAAGTAGAACTCCCAAAACATGCTTGGCACCAACAGTTTTGCTCCACAGACCCATCCCGGCAGTGCCATGGTTGTGGCTGCTCCCACCACCGCCCTCGCCGGGGCAGCGCTGGACACCTCAGCAGAGCTCCAAGTCACAGCTTGTGAGCTCCTCGCCCTTCCTGCTGCACAACACCCAACGGGAGCGTTCTCCTCTTGACAGTACCCTGTGAAGTTCTGAAGCCAGAGACTGCTTTATGGTCTTTGACGCTAGCGCTTCGGACCTGGATTACAACCCTTGGATGGCCGTTCCTTTTGAAAGACCCTCCCCCGAGTTTAACTGCGGTACATGAAGAGGAACACTTCCTACACCAGCACCACGGCTGCACTGCTTTTGGCAACACGCACAGTTGTGTGCATCCCCCCAGGAATGCGGCAAATACTATCTTAATATCTCATTTAATGACCCAGAATACAGAATTGTTTTGGACCAGGACAGTTTCGAACTTTAGCTGTTTGTGTGTATCCTGTTTGTTTTCCAGTTCCAAAGTGTAACAAAGGTTTACTACGAAGAGCCACTTAGAAGGACAGCTGATGCTTGCTAACAAACAAACCCATTTCCTGTAGAAATACATTTTCTTTTCAACTTGTAATAGTAGGGTTTGGGATTCAAGAGCTTTTGTTTGGTTTTGTTATTTTTTACTACTGCATAATCATATCAGGGTCACTCAATTTTCAGAATCCTTATCTTCTGAGTAAACGTAATTTTTAATAGCACTACTACAACGTAGGAAATGTTTTCCAATGAATGATTTGCATATTCTTTGGAGACTGGAAAGGCAAAATCACTAGCAGCTCCATAATCAAGGAACAAGTGATTTGTATTGAAATTACAAAGCAGTAAGAGTTCAAAGCTCTGGAAGACTAACAATTCCTGGGTGTGCAAATGGTCAAAAGGAGGATTCTTACCCTGGATTTTTCTCTTTACTAAATTCCGAATATTCTGCTTTGAAAGACAAATCAAAATGGTCAAAATGTGTGAAATCCGAAAATAAATTGCCATTTTCTTCAAATAGCAACAAAAAGCACTGATTTTAATCTTTTGCTAGTCACTTGTAACTGTACGCTACGATGTGTAGGTTTTTCTGTTATGTAGTTTATTATAGTCCATCTGGCAGGTAACAAATGGGAAGAAAATATAGTTTAAAGCAACTTGTAGTGCTATTAATCAAGAGAGATACTCAGTGAAGTATAGCAATGATGGACAGAGACTTTGTCACATCCTGTTGTGTTTGTTGCATTTCAGGTTAACATTTCTCATTCAGAGGGTGTGTGAAGTTATATTCCCTTCCTTGTAGTAAAACTTATTTTTAAATGTTATGCTCGAGTTTCTAAAAATAACTTTGTTCTGCTAACATAGCAATCCAGTGCAGAATACGTGAACAAGCCACTCCTTCCCAACAAAACGGATTTCAAAGGTCGCATAAAGCTTGGAAATTAAGCGCCAGGAGCTTTATTCACACAGCGAGTGACAACATCTACACGAGTAGGGTTAGGGCATAAGAGAAACGTTTCTACTGAATCAGAAATTAGAATTTCCCTGGGCTGGGAAACACCAGCTGCAATCAGCGCCTCCACCACCTCATTCTTCTCCCAGCTCTTTCGCTTAGGAACATAAATCCTGTTGCCTGTAACAGTTTTACTTCTATCAACAGGATCCACAATGTCCTCGAAGGTACCTCCGACTCAGGTGTTGAGTAACACAAAATTAGAGGACTGCTACCACTTCCAAGGACACTTAAAAACCCTGAGGTCAAGGTTTTTAACCTTTTAACACAATCAGTGGGCTTGCCAAACATTGGGTGGGGTGTAGCCAGGAGCTTCACCAACCGGAGAAACCAAGTCCACGGCTGTTCGTAAGTCCTTGCTTCTCGAGCCTGGAACCACCACCTCCCTGCAGATCCAGGCCTTTGCCAAAGATCCACAGCTAACCCAAAATCCTCACAGTAACCAAACAGTCTTTAGTCCACTTACAATAGTCTAAACCAGTCAATTGTTGTAGAGAATAAAACCTCTAACATAACACAACTAGCAAACATTACATACTCGTACACCCCTTTGTACCTATCCCTTTCTACAGTGCTGCACATACCTTTCCACCGCCCCTTGGGATCCTGGGATCAACAGCACACGGTCCAGGCCTCACACTGTTCATCAGGAACAGTAGGATGCTGGTGGGGGGGTTGTTCTTTCTTCTCTCTCAAGTCCACCTGGTGTAATATTACACAATTCCAAAAACACCCTACTCCTTTCTTTATTGGTCTGGCAGCTCCACACTACAGCCAACTAATTATATATAATGTGTATTTTACTCACCGTGCCTATTTGGTTCTTTTTTCTTTAAGGATTAGCAGTAGGCCATGGATGACTTGTTTACACCTATGGGGCCTCTGGCACCTAGGAGCACAGATTAATTCATTCTACACAAAATAACTACTTATTACTTACTAGCCATTAGCTACAGAAATGTATCAAAACCATCATTGACCGAGGCAGTACAACAGGCAATTGTACAAAGCCAGGCTGTCATTTGAGAGACGCTGTTACAGCTAAAACAAAGCTTCAGGTAGGGCAAGAGAAGCCCAGAAAAATCAGGCTCAGCGAGCCTTCGTGCTAAGGCCTTGCAGAGTTAATACGAGTTACCAGCAATGACGATACTGCGTCTCTGTGGCTACAGGGCTGTACTGGTACCTAGCTCACTCTCCAGGTGATGATGACGTGAAACTCCTTAGGTATCAGATAAAACTCAGGCCTTTGAAATCCCCGGGAGAACAGTCTCACAGCATGATATCAAACACCAGCTCTACTTAGAGCTTTCACACGCTGCACAGTGGCCGCTGCTCGACTGCATGCCGTTCGTGCGTTAGCTGCTTTGGGGGGAATGGGTGGAATTTCGATGTGACCCAAAGCTGCGTTCAGACAGTTGTTTAGCTTCACAGGACACAGGAGACTCCAGACACACTCAGACACTGAGGAAATTTTAAAAGGAATATACACCAATACATTTTTAGCTTCATCAAGATGAGTCAGTTGGAAGAGCATCAACTTTTCAGATTACCTTCTTACATACAGGTGTCTAAACTCTGCTTATGTTCTATTTCAAGCACTAAAACCAACTTTCTAAATTTAGTGTCAAGGTACACAAAACAGGAAGCTGATTTCCCTCAGCTCGTCATGTAGAAAAAAGACAGACAGACTCCTCCAGAGGGTAATTATGATCATAAGAACTCCTACTTAATTATTATCCAAATACAGCTAAAAAGAAAATACCACAGACTTGACTATGCAATTTATTTATTAAGAAACATATAAAATGATCACAAAATGGGATAAAAATATTTAAACATTTTGAAGGGAAAAAAAAAAAGTAAGTCAGACAAAAATCACCTAATAATTGGTAAGGAACTTTCATTTCCCATCCTTCAACGTGCCACGTAAAACAGAGTCCTAAAGAAGCGAGAACACAATTACAGCTTCAGTATCTATTTTTCTTCTCTTCAACCTATTCACAGCACTAAATGCCTGTGCCTTCAACGTAGTGAAGTGAATATTTCTCAGTACAGGAACAAACCCAGCTAGAGAAGGGAAAGAATGAAAAAAAAAAAAAAATCAACCCCAAAACCAACCCAAACCACCCCAAATACCAGCTGCTTAGTCTTCAGTGAAGTATGCCTCCAATCCCTCCAGGTCTGCATCAGCTGTTGTATTGGAAGAGGTGGGAGTAGAATTTGAATTCATGCTTTCCTGACTATTACTTTTTTGTTGAGAGCTTCCTGAACTACTTGGCTCCTTCTTCGGTTCTCTACCACCACTTAATAGCTTTTGACTCTCTGTAAAATACTGATTAGGATGATTCAAAGAAAACCCGATGTCATCAACCTGCACACAAAAGGAACACTGAGTTATTGCATTTGTTTCAAAAAGTCATCTTTTTCACATTCAAGGACAAATTAATTAGCATTTTAATAAGTTCCAATTGAAGAAAAAGGCATCAGTTTGTAAATACTTGCCCAGTAAATACTAGAACAAAACATATTTAGCTTCAACACAAAATTTCTTCCTTCATGTTAAAAATAAAACTACTGCTGTGGCATATTCAAACAATACTTCACTGTCTTTGCTGCAGTAAAGAAACATAACACCCCAAAACACATAAAACAATATAAGTAAAATGGCATACCTTTACAGATGTAGGGCAAGAGAACCTACACCTTAAAACAGCATTTCCCTACCCAAAAAAGAAACTGAGGCAAGTCTAGAGTGCAAACGGCAGTAGAGAATACTACTGAGAGTTGTAACAACTACACAACATAAATCTACATCTTGGGTATCAGTGTGAAACTGTGAATGGAAATGGGTAGCTTCACTTCTTTCCCTGGTTTCTCCAGGCGCCACAAATGCAATATTTACAAGGCAGCAGGCTAAGACAGAATCCCGATAGATCACGCTTATCTCTGGGCCATCACTGCCAACATCCTGCAACTAGATGCACAACCAATACCAAAGAACATTCAGTCTTCAGTGGAGAAGAATACAGAAAACTAGCGTAGGGTGCAGCGTATTTTTAGTGCTCCTTTCTACTTAGCAGGCGCATTCTTTCAGCTCTGTAATTATTTGATAAACGAACATTCAATCAATGTTCATCAAATATTTCAAATCAACAAAGCTTTCAGATTTAACAATAAGCTATTCTGACGTATTTATCACAAATCTCAATTATAACCTTTGTATCTCTTTTGGGGGTCTGAGAAGATGGAAATTGTTACTTCCACCTCCTATTCAGGCAATCTGCCCCTTTCATCTGCCTGTCAGTTCATGTGAATACTAAGAACACTTTAAGAAAAATATTGCTCTTAAAAACCCTTCCCAAACCTGGGATATAAGTTACCAACAAAGACTAGGAGACATATATTGGTAATTTTCTGCTCCCATCATCTTCCCTTTTTCCCAGGAGGGTGGGGCCAGCTCAAGCACAACAAGCGACTTTGCACACACGCAGCGTCTCACCAGGACATATACTGTGGCCGATTTAATACGCCAAAAAAGTAAGTTTAAATTTCAGCCACTCGTGAAAAATCATAAAGCAGAGGATCAATGTGCACTCTCGGGGGAACTCTGATTAAATGCATCACCACCACCTAGCTTAGCTCCGTCAGAAAATGGCGACGCGTGTAACAATCTAATTCAGGCACGAAGTCAGCAACTGTAGTAAATGACCTTGCTTGAAAAAAATCTTAAAAATGAGTGATGGGCCTAGCACACTAATTTGGTACTCAAAATAAAAGGCACAAAGCAGGAAAAAAAAAGAAACCCAAAGCCACCACTAAATTTCATTTCAGTCTTATCTGGATGAGTTTCATTCAGCCAGCTTTCATCCATGCTCCAATTTCCATTATGTGGGAACTAAATTACTTCTTTACATCAAAAAGGCTTAAAAGAAACGATACAGTAAAAAGCTGGATTTCGTAGAAGAAGCTCTTAATTAGTTCCGGGTTTTTCTAACCTTAAACTCTCAGTTTTCTTCAGACCAATTTAAGATTCACTTTGTAACTCTTAATTTTGTTCTAAACTCCTCTCTCCCCAGCAAACTGGAGTAAGCTGTAGAAGCAGCTCATTGTATGAATGGAGCCTACAACCATGTCTTCAGAGATGATCGATGGTATTTGGCCAAAAGCCATTAACAGGTTGTTAGCTATAACTGTAGAATGATTCCATCTACCATTTCTCCTCTTCAAACCTAAATAAACTAAAATAAAGCTCTATTGGATTAATTAATTGGATGAATAAATGAAATAAAGCCCTATTGGACGACCCTTTTAATTGTAAGAATTCTGCCTGTTCATACTATCTCCCTATTTTGTGAGCCTGAAGAGAGAAAAGGCAGATTTTGTTCATAACCATCATCTTTATTTGTGAAATGGTGATACATAAACAATTCTGTCCTGTGTGATTTTGAACAAGGTTCAGTGATCATTTCTCTGACTGAAAATATTTTGCTCTGGCTGGAAATACACAAGAAATTTGATCATAAAAATGGAAGTGAAGCATACAAAGATTTCCTGGCTTTTTAGGTGAGACCGCCTACGTTACATTATGTAAGTTTTACAATGTTTTTAGGCAATGGAGGTCAAAGCACATAAAATTTAAAAGCTCCATCTTTAACTTAGCTGTAAGGTACCTCAAACTTACTATCAGGAACAGAGAAACTAGATTTCTCTAACAGCTTTATCCATTCACACCTGTAAATCCATCTGGAATCCACTATGCCCAAAGAAAAATTTATTTTCTGTGCAGTCGAAAATTTGAGCTTCTAACGTGTATTGAACCAGGTGAAAAGGCCTGTCACTTTGGACAGAACTGTTTATTCTATCTAGTGGGTGATACCAACACAAGAGGTTTTTTTAATCAACACATTTTGCACATACTGCCTTTCCTAACTCCAGTTTCGTATTTTTGCTATAGCAAATATTGTTTTGAAAAACCTGAAGCAATCATTTTGTACCTACAGTATCTTTGGGTTTCAAGAAGTAAGTTCTAAAATGACAGCTGATAATGTTACAGAAAAACCACGTGGAGCAACCATTTATTAGCACAGTCTCAGTGCCAAGCCCTAGACTACTGAAGCCAACAGCAAAGCTGCCGCCAGCAGGAGTGTAAGATGCAGCAGAAATCTGAGTTGATGATGGGCAGGAAATGCAAAGTGAGCCCTTAGGTAGACATTGTGTGCAACAGACCCCATGAACTTAAAAATATATCATAATCTTAAGCAAGTCTCTACTATAGAAACACTCATAGTAGATCTAACTGATTGTGCTGGTTTTGGCTGGGATAGAGTTTTCTTCACAGTAGCTGGTGTGGGGCTGTGTTTTGGATTTGTGCTGAAAACAGTGCTGATAACACAGGGATGCTTTTGTAACTGCTGAGCAGTGCTTACAGAGTCAAAGCCTTTTCTGCTCCCCACATCACCCCATCAGCGAGGAGGCTGGGGGTGCACGAGAAGTTGGGAGGGGACACAGCTGGGACAGCTGACCCCAACAGAGCAAAGAGACATTGCATACCACGTGATGTTATGCTCAGCCAATAAAGCTGGGGGAAGAGGGAAGTGGGAGGGATGTTTGGAGTTATGGTGTTTGCCTTCCCAAGTGACCATTACTCCTGAAGGAGCCCTGCTTTCCTGGAGATGGCTCAACACCTGCCTGCTGATGGGAGACAGTGAATTAATTCCTTGTTTTGCTTTGCTTGTGCACACAGCTTTAATATTTTACAGAAGCTTAAGATTAGGCAAACAGTAAAGCTCTGAGAATGTTCATCTTGATTTAAAAACTAATCACGCGTGACCAAAGACATGAAGAAAGTATCAAGTGAAAATTAACAATATTAACTGTGCGAGTTCTGGAAGATTAGCGTTCTAGTTATGCTTTTTAGATCCTTTTTGTTTATTTTTTAAAGGTATACCTTAAAATACCAAACGTACAAAATAGGCTAAAAACCCGACAATTTTCTTAAAAGCGGGACACTGAAAAAGTTAAATGGGTTGAAATAGACAAAATTTAACAACATTGACATTTTCAGGAAGAAAGCATAATCTTTTAATTCATCTTGTAACATTCAGGGTATTTACAACAATATATAAATGTAGAAAATCACAAAGAATATGTGAAGTATATTTGAAATTATTGAAATGAAAACTAACCAGGCAAGACAGCTAATGATGGATGTGAAAACTGTAAATAGTCTCTGGACTTCACACAAGATTTTCCAAGGTCTTCCTCAAGACAAAGATGGTGATTAAAGTATAACAAAAATTAGTAGCTACTTACATCATGTGTCAACTCAAAATACTTCTGACAGGCCAGCTGGTAGTGCATGCCCTTCACCAATTCCAGGATCTACACAGAGGGAGAAAATTGTAATGGATTCAGGAATAGCACACATACATCCATCTTGTTGACACTTACCATGACAAAGTATATCCCAACCGCCTCGTATAATAGTTTACGGAAATTTGCAGCACATCTTTTGACATGTGTGTATCCTACTAATAACTGACAACATTTAGACATACCATAGTTCTTTAAAAATACCCTGGCTATATTGAAAACAAGATGAAAACACAGGAAAACATGCCTGGTCCTTAAAACATGATTTCAATGTTCTTAACTTCAGGAATAAGTTGAATCTGTATTTTGGTAATATAATTGTGACAGTTATTGTCAAACTATCATATTGCAACATCTCTTCCATAATTGCAAACATAAATCTAGTAATTTAAGTGGTTGAAGCATGAAGCAATCAAGGACACGATTTGTATTTTTATTTTCCACATTACCAGTTCATGCAGATGCAGAATAAAATACTACTGTGCTCCCATCAAGGAAATTTAATGCAAATCCTTTAGACAAGTATCTGTGAGAGGGGAATGCTTTTACCTTCAATCAGATTTGTCCTTTTTGAAATGAAGTTATTTCTAGTCAAGCTCAGCAGAATATGTGAGTGAATAGCCTGTTTTGAACACCTATTAGGAAAATCATGCCATCTTTTGTAAATACAATTTGCTTTCCAATTCTACTTCAGGTAATCTCTTCTGTGCTGCATAAAGTCCAATTCTTATCACCAGAACGCAATGCTGCTGGAAATTTTTTGAAGTTTCATCACCTCCTCCCTCCTTTATATAATGAAAATGTATGCTCTCTCTCCCTATCAAACAGGGAAAATTGCTGGAATTAAGAGAGCGCCTCAGTGGAAGGAAAAATAGTTTTCAAGAAATGTTAATTTCAAGCCCCTTTCCTAAGGCTGACCTTTGTGTCAAACACAGCAATACACTCCAGCTTAAATCCCTGCTGTACTCATTATTGGATGCGGCCTTGTATTTATTGACAGATGTATAAATAAATTACATTTGCTGAATGGATAGAAACAGCAACACACTGCCAAGAAAGTATTTGGCCCCATTGTTTCTCTGTAACAGCCCAACTGATTACATTTCTATCCCTCTTGCCACCTCCTGTTAAATCTTCTGTAAAAGATCAAGGCCAAGGGCATCATGGCAATGAAGTCTGAAACCTGGCACTATCTGTGTACATATATAATATTTTTTTTTTAACCTCCTCCCTCCTTTGAAATTGGCTGAAAAAATTAGTATCACATTAAGTAGTTAAAGCTTAAAGAGAACTCATCTATTCTAAACACTTCAATTACATATTGCTTTATGTTTGCGCATTTGTTCCTTTCAATAACATCTATGCCACGCAAAAAAAGCTACTACTGTTTTAAGTAAATGCTAACCATGGTGTATGAATGTTTTTAAAAAGCATTTTTCACATAATTTGGAGTGATGATCAGAAGACCTATATGCCTGTTGGTTGATTGAAAGAAACTTTCCGTAGCATTCAGATCTGAATTGTCCAGCTGAAATAAGTCAACTAATTTAATCTAGTTCATAAATACTTTGTTTTCTCAAAATTATTCTTAATTTAATCAAGATTATACCCAATATAAATTCCATAAATAAAAATTCTCTATATTAAGGTGTAAATGTATTGTAAACCTCCAAACCTTAAGTGAACAAACAAATACTGAAGTATGGACAAATTCTGATTAGAAGTCCAAATGGTTTAAAAGCATCAAGGTTCTCTTGTAATTTAAGAGTCCATTTTGAAAAAGCTGATCAGCTGAAAGGCTAGTGGTCATTCTGCGGTTTAACTTTTGAATCGTAGACCACAGTTATAGCTGTTTTTATAATCAATGATGCAGTTATCCAACTATCCTGAAAAGCAGAAAAGAGAAGGATGACCAAAGCTAGCTTTTGATTTACAAACTCACAATGATTCACAGGACGCCAGTTCAAGCTGTTGTTGTCTTCTCTGAAAGTTCAGCGGAAAAATGATAACTTTAAGTGAGAGATATTAGAAGAGGGACCACTGACCAACAGGGTCACAGATGATGACAGAGTAAGGGACACTTATAGATAAATTCCATATTTGCAAGAGATGATTCCGAGCAAACTATTCTGAAACCATACCCATTTAAGCCCTTGACTCATCCCTGGGAAAATCTTGACCCACCTGTATGGTCAAGGACTTCAATGAATCGATACTGCTGACATATGAAAGCTAAAATGGTCATTTTATCAGTGCTGGCCTTGAATGACTTTAAACTACTAAACAGCAACCACGTTATTCTGCAGCAGCTTGATCTTTGGTTGCCCAGCTACAATGCAGTTTCACCAAGGAACCCTCTCTACACTCCTCCTCAGACCTCTCATGGGCTGCCGCTAGGTCACCACACAGATTTTTCTGCTGTAGTACTACGAACACATAAATATTAGAGAACAGCTGTTAGAGGTGGTAGAGTCACCTTTACCAGCATCCTCCATTGAAGTTTGGTAACGAGGTTTTCATGGCGCTTCTTCTTCCCAACGTTGATAGAGTGCTAACAAACCTCTATTTAAATAAAATGGAATTATAATTCATAATAAATATTACCTTTCCTGTCACAGTTGTGTGCATAATGAAAGCAAGCTTGCAGCTGTTTTGCACTGGTGTTAGCCAGAAGCAGACCTCCACTCAAAACTATGTTAATTCACAGCAGCAATCTGGTTTTTTCCCCTCTACATGTATTAAGACATTCACATTAAACTGCTTTATTTTGCAAGTAAAGGTACATACTCAAGGACTCTTTCTGTTAGTCCTTATGTGCTTTTTCTTTCACTGCCATCTGCAACTTGCTTTCCTGATGTTGCTTTACTGACTACTAATGAGGTTAAGATTATGTTTGGCAGCTGTACACAGCCACCTGCTTTATGGATCCTCAGCATTCATAGCTAAGATGCTGCACAGCCGGATAGTTTGGGCTCTGCAAATATCCATTGTTATTTTCACTTACCCAAACTTAGGTTGTTTTGTTTGAAAATTGCAGCCTTACCTTGTATTTTCAAAATTAAAATCTTTCTACTATAGATTCAGTTATGTATGACTCACTTAGAATTTTTTTTGTATTTCAAAGGATGACTAAAGATATGACTGGGGGCAACTGCTGGAACGTATCTGAACAGATCCCAGTTTTCTCCTGTTTCTACAAAACCTACTCGTATTACAGTACACTTGGAATCATAGAATCATAGAACGGTTAGGGTTGGAAGGGACCTTAAAGATCACCTAGTACACTTTATCAAGGTAAAAGGAAGAGGCATCATGATCCAGAAGGCGGCATTTTACTAATGTCTCTTAAAAATACCTGTATCTCTTCCTCTGCTTTTAATGTATAGTTTTTCTAGTCTGAAGTTCTCGTTTAATGTATGTCAGTAAGGAAATCATTAAATACTTAACAAAAAGAGTAAGTGAATGTCTGAATGAAAAGAATATGTCAATATGTGTGTACATTTGCTGCAGCAACTCCTGGACAGCTTATTAAATGAAGACAGTCATTAATTAAAACTGAGTTAATCATTTTAAAAAGAAGCAGGTTTAACGCTAGTTGGGTTTGTTTGCTTGGTTGTGGGCTGGTTTTCAAGGGTTTATACAACCCACAGCTGAAAGTCAACGGTGTGAATGTCAAAGGCATGAAGGGTTAACGCATCTGAGTATTCCTTGTCTCTGATTGCACATAATCTTAAAATAGCACTATAAAAACATGAATTTTATTATTACAAAGTTTTTTGGCTATTTTACAGTGACACATTTTCATTTAACTGACAAATCCCGTATGAGTTTGCATTTTAAAAGACAGCCATCTGGGTTTAGATCTGATAGATAACCCACATTCCTCAGTTGCAACGAAATACTGAGTCAAAGCCTGGACTGCTATCAAGTATGAAATCAAGCATCTGAAATACTTCAAAGTAAAAAAAAAAAAAGTTACAAAATAAATAAAATTTAAGTATTTGCTTCATGTAGTTTGCAACATAACAGTTTCAAGAACAATGAGCTGAAACATTTTTATTTCACGTGTTCATTCTTTGCTTTCCTGTTTTCCTGAACTGTGTTTAACCCCTTTGACTTTATTTTGTGTGCTTCTTTTTTGACTCCTTTCTCTCTTAAATAAAAATTTCATGAGTAGTTTAATACACCATAAATTGAAGCTGCTGAAGTGTGAAGACACAGCCCCTGATTTTGTCTACCCATTCCTGCCATCTGAAAACCAAACTCATTCCTGCTCACCCTCCCCAGGTAAACATATAGCTGGATAATTTTTTTAATCTCTTTCACCATGTAGTCAAAAGACCAGCGTAAGGAAAGGAACCAAAACTCAACAGGCAGGGATGAATGAAGAGCAAAGTGCCTTCCACACCAGCAGGGCCCATTTAGGCTAATTAACTGCTCCTGGAACTAAAGTCGAAGATTTGACTAACGAATTTAAATACTTCTAAACTGGACACACTGAACTAATGCCATTCATCTCTTCAACAACAGGAAAAAACATGCATTTTAATTCTATTTTTCAAATTATTTGTTCTAATAGGCTTATTTGGCTGAGCACTGGCACAGGTTGTCCAGAGTTGTGGAGTCTCCATCCATGAAGATATTCAAAACCCATCTGGACCTGGCTCTAGGTGGCCCTGCTTGGGCAGCAGCATTGGACAAGATGACTTCCAGAGGCATCTTCCAAATTCAGCTATTCCTATTTTAATTACGTTACACCAATTTTGGTGGTTAGAATATCAAATCAAAACTTTAAGAGATATATTTTCTAGTTCAATTTTCAATGGTTTCCCATTTAATGAAACATCTACCTTCAAATGTGCTCCGTGTACAATAAAATACATCCACATATTCTAAAAGCCTTCCATATTCTCACAGCCTTTTGTTATCAAACAGGTTGGCTGTGCGTCTCACCGAGTTTCTCTGAAGTTTTATTTCCTTGTGCTGTTTTTTTGTTTTATTGTCACAAGTCGATCCATCAGTCCAGCCTTTCAAAATTGACACTGTTTTTTTATTACGAGTACTTATATCAGATGTAGTGACAGGACAAGAGGAAATGGCCTCAAGTTGTGCCAGGGGAGGTTTAGAGTGGGTATTAGGAAAAATTTCTTCACTGAAAGGGTTGTCAGTCATTGGACCGGGCTGCCTAGTGAAGTGGCTGAGTCACCATCCCTGAAGGTATTTAAGAGACCGGTGTTATCATTATCTATTAAATATTTAATATAGCCACAAGTCAAAAAAGACAAGACTTAACAAGGAGAATTGCTGAAAGAAAATCTAAGGAACTTTGATGTACCAAATTCCACTGTAATAATAAAATGGGTATCACGTGAGGTTTGTCTATATCAAGATTATCAATTGTTCTTGTATTTTTGATTCTGTTTATATATTGCCACAAAGATTACTGACTTAATAGATCTTTTATTTAAACAGTACTTGCTCTGATTTAATCAGAAGTTAACAAAAGCACTACCATGAAGATGACTGATGTTAGGGAAAAAGTCTTCAGCTGCAAAGGAAAACATTTTTAGGGCTAGCAATGATCTAAAATTTCTAGTATTAGATGATCACAAGAGAGAATGTGGGGGACTTTTCCCACTGTGGTGGGTTGGGTTTTTTATTCATGGAAACATATAGCCATATTAGAAGCCTAGGCACAGATTGGCTTGTTTATTTCCATCTCTGTGGAGACTCTCCAATCATCCAAAACAGTATATTTGTCAGAGAACATTGGCCAAGATTCAATGACTCAATCAAAATCTTTAATTTAATACAATAATGGGAAAAGGCCTGTTTTTAAATTAAGAGAACAATGCTACTAGGAAGAGTATCCTTTCTTCAGAAGGTATCTACTGCTCATTTACATAAGCATTTTTCTCTAAAGAAAAAACAGTAATTGGAGCACAAGTAAAAAGGATGAGTCTAGACCCTCTGTTTCTCCTGAATGCAGAGCCAAAAAAATTCTACCACCTTTTACTTTTCCTGTAGTGACAGCAGTGCATTAAGAAAAAGGCAATTTCTCCAAGAAAGCTTTCAGAAACAAAGAGATACTTTGAAATAACTAATTCAAAGCCTATCATATCTATTTTTCTATTGGAGATGTCTAGGCAACGCATTAGCATGTATTTAGTACAGCATCAACAGGTGTATTTACCTTAATATATACTTTAATCTTTATATTCTTCAAATTCATTAGCTATCGTCCAGCCTGATTTCGTACAGATTTTACCTCACTAGCAGCATACCAAAGACAGAAATGTGATCTGAAATATGTTCAAATGCTATACAATCACACCTTCGATGCTCAGTTAACCATATTCCTTCTCCAAGAAGCAATTAAAAAAATAAAAGAAAAAAGAAAAAAAGGAAACACATCCAAAGCAATAAGTTGCCGCTTGTAATTTTTTCCTGAAACAAGCAAACCCGTCTGAAGCAATTGTGAATAAACTTGAGATCAACTACGACAGTGGCCTGGATTTCATGACTGAAGGATCTCCTGAGATAATCTGTGAAAGTTATAGGAGAACCAGGAAAAAGAAGCACTTACATGGTTGCTGATGTACTAAAAATACAAATTTTTTGATGGTCTAAAGCACTGTGAACTCAATTCATGGAAGATAAACCACCACCACTCCAGAATCCGTATCACCTTAATGAACACAATATATTCAGGAATAAGCCCTATGTTTTGTGCTGACAAACAGCACAAAGATCATTGAAAACAAACACATAAAACATCAAAAGAGCATTGTCCTATGACAAATCCCGTGACTCTCATCAGCAAAAAAAAAGTCCTCAAGATGAGTTTGTCAGCAGGACCTTGATGAATATTTAAAAATATTGTAAACAAATGGAACCTCTAGTGGAAGGTGTCCCTGCCCATGGCACAGAATGTGGAACTAGATGATCTTTAAGGTCCCTTCCAACCCAAACCATTCTATGGTTCTATGAAATGGAAACACATTCAAACAGTAACAGTTCTGACCCAGATAACTGTGTATGAACTGGAGATATGGGTTCAACAGACAGCTATGAAAAATAGTCCCCCAACAAGAAACGTAAGCCTCCAGGCACTGCTGACAAAGGCATGTGCTAAGTCTCTGTCAAACTCCGACTTGAATACCTGTATTCACACTTGCACAAATTAAGGTTAAGACACCAGCTCTGTTTCCTTTTGGGTACAAAGCAGCCACCAATGTAAAATCCTTTATGAATAGCCTGAGCTGCCATTGCTTCTCCAGTCCTCTGGCCAAGACAACCTCAACATCCTCAGTGATGTTTCTGGAAGGCCTGATGAGTTTCCAGTCAAACTCTGTTTCAAAATGAGAATTTAATCTCAGTAGGAAACGGCAATTGTTGAGCTTTCAAACCCTGAAAATTAACTTCTTAGCTTAGGAGAGAAACATTTATTACTGCTCACATGAAGAAAGGAGTGTGATGTAGTCCTCTCACAAATAGTTACCCCGGACTATCTAGTTCAACAAAAACTACGGGTCTGTACAGAAGTTTCAGCATGAGGAAAACACTTGGTGAACAGAACTGTAGGTGGGAACTTGTGCACAGAGATGCATCTTAAGACCTAGCATGATGATGTCTTTTTAAAATCTTTTGTTTCCATGACAACGGCTATGTAACAGATTCACATATTGTCAGAGGAACGTACAAAACATTGTAGGGTAGAAACCATCCACTTGAGGTCTCCTGGGTATAGATATAGGCACTTTCTTGAAAAGAAGCATGCCTTATTCTTATAGCATATACAGAATACGTAGGCCTGAAAATTTTTAGTTTAGGTGAAAAATACATTACTAAATAAAACAAAGATTAATCTCCTAAAACTTAGACACCACTATAAGCAAAAACCTACAGTTCATTTTAAGGATTATTATCTCAAAATGGAGAGAATCGGTGTATTAAATAAAGGATTCTATTGTTCTGTCACAGCTAACATCAGCTGAAGGTCATATTCCCAGAAAGACAAAAAAGGAAGCAAGTACCCATTAGTTCAAAAAAATAATGAACAGCTAAGTTAACGTGCTGCTGGGGCACCGAGTTCCCACAGAGGAAATGCCATAGCTAAAACTTGGAGAAAAAAAGAATAAAAGCAAACACTTAGGTCTGAATGTGAAGGATTCCCATGTAGCCAGTTGTTAGCTGAATCAGTTCAGTAAGTCATATCTTCTGACGTCCAGTAAATGACTACAAATTAAAGGTAAAAATCATCTAATTAGGATGATAGTAACCTCGACTGACATATGCCAAGAAAAAAAGTGGTACCCCAGGTCTAAAGTTATGCCCAGCAGAAAGTTTCCTGATGTTAATCAAAGATACTCTCTTAAGAAATCAGCAGGAATACTCTATTTTTTTACAGTCAAACATGAGGCAGTTCAAACAGGATTGGGATTTGGACAGTAAATCTGACCATATTCTAGAGTTAGAAGGTCTTGGCATAGTGTTCTAATCCTGGGATTCCACAGTGAAGTAGCCTGATACCAAAACTGTCTTGGATTATTTTTGTGCAGCAGGGTCATTCTTGCTGAAGAGACATATCAGAGGAAAAGCCTAAAAGGGCTTCCCCAATTAAGGATGTTGACAGCAGTCCCACCACCTCTCCAAACCAGAAACAGAAATACTGGCACTTCTTGTTACATTTCAAGATAGACAGTTCAATTCTGGAGTGCCCCACTCATAAGAGGTGATTTCTAAGATAAAATTCCACACTGTTTGCAGTCCATTAAATATTTAAGTCTATGTACTCATATAGGTGTTTGGTTTCAGTGATCAGTACACTACTTTCACAGATCCTGTAGTATTTGATATTGCTGATACAGAATATGGTAGTGAGATTGTATCTGCTGTAAACAGGGAGGCTGAAAGGATTAATGGATTCAGGAACAGAAGGCCTGGTGCGCTACCTTTCACCATCAGGCATGAACCTGCTAGCTAGCTGCAACTAGTACTGGCTGGTTGTTAAGTTTTGATAACATTTGGACCAAACAAGAGTGACATGTTCTGATCTTCCAGTTAATAAAGAGTTATGACACAGAACTACCAGTTAGGAAGATGATCACTGGTTTTGCAGACAGACTATTTAGATGAAGAAAAATGGAGGCTTGTGAGCCCAAAAAAAAGGGCGAAGATCCTGGGAAGTTGAGGATGATCCTGGAGATGAGAGACGCACGGAGATGAATGCTGGGGAATGTCTGAGACCAGTGTCTGTAATGCCTGACACTTAACTGCAAGCAGCTGCAAAACATGCACTGACATGACTTTCTGCTCCATCCTCTCAGACCAGCAGTGAATCCCTTGCTGGGAAGCTGAAACCTCAGTAAACACATCATCACAGTGGGGAGCAAGTGAAGTATGGTGTGAGATAATCAAGCAGGGGCACAGTTCTGATTAAAAATTTAAAAAAAATTTTAAAAAACCCAACCAAACAAAAAAAACCCACCAAACAACCCACCCAAAAATAACCAGTATCCAGATCCACTACAGGTTGTCATTTACCGTCTCACCTCTGACACCATCACACACATCTGCTGATGATCCAACTACTTTGTACGCTGTCTGATATGAGACTTCCACTCATTGCAGGCAGCTCAGACTCCTGGAAAACTGATGTAAAACACCAGCTACGTTGACATTTGCTGTCCTGTGCATGTGGGCACTATGGCGTCCCCTCAGTCCAGAGCAACAGACTTATCTCTACCATAAACCAGGCAGAGAGACCTGAAAAACTATTTAGGTACTTTATACATTGATCTGCTTGTGACAACAGGGAAAGGAATTTTTCTCGTTGTGACAACCTGCTTGTCTAGAGCACATAGAGCAAGAGAGGACGCTAAATGAAGTCACATTTGAAGACAGCAAAAACATTTTCAAACAAAGGAAGGATCATGTGTAAAAGGCCCTGAGCCCCAGGAAAGACGTACCATTTATTAAAATACACAGCTGAAAGATCAAGCTCTGAATCATTCATTAAAAATAGGAATCTGTCAGGTTGTAAGGAAGCTCTCATTTGATCTGGAGTTAACAGGACGTCTAACAGACTCGAAGGGTACAGTTTGAGTGAACGTCAATCTTGAGGCCTAGATGTTGGAAATGCAGCTGCATCAGAGGCTTCAAAAGTGGGTGTAGGGTGGTTTGTTTGGGGTTTGTTTTGGTTTAACACTAGGAGTGGCCACTGCAGAGCCCTGTACTCTAATTACACTTAAATGGACACCATAAAATCCATGGACAGCAGTGTCCATTTCCAAGCAAAGCAGACACTGATGGAGACAGTTTTTCGCAGTCATTTTTGATAAGAAAATTTAAGACCCCTAGTGAATCCAAATCCTACTTTACAAGGGCAAAAAGAACAGAACCACACACACAAAATCTAAAACCTAATTCAAATCAACTAAGGAACTAGGTTAAATATAAAGATACTGCCCCACTGTGAAAATTCACTGAATAACCTCTACTAAATCCTACCCACACATCGCAAGGCAGCTAAAACAGTAAATCCTCACCAATCTTTCCAATGATTAGCAGGATAAAAATCTCAAGAGGAGCATCAATTTTTGATGCATATAAAAAGGAAAAAAGCCAAAGGAAAGTATCTCTGGTGTCTGTCAGATATATGGAAGATGTCAAATGCTTATTTATATGAACCAGGAGGAAAGAAGAAAACAACAAAAACAACCATTCCTAGGAAAAAGTCTGGGTATTTCAAGAATTTGTCAAGAGTGACTACGCATGAATGATAAACACTTAAAACTATTCTGATTCGTATTTTAATTAGTACTTCCAAGGGAGACTATCTGACGTGGAACCTTCACACACTTTTCTATCCAGTTCAACACTGTTGATGCCTGACCCTCCACATGAAATAAAGACAAAGCTGTTTTTTCCTGTGGACCTAAGGCAGGTTTGAGGTAGCTAATACACACAACTTTTCGCTGAACTGCCTCAGCTTAACTCTAACCTATACACCTTCCTCCCATGAAGACGATGGCAACTTTTACAGCCTTAACCTCTTCCTAGAGCAAGCAATGGGAGTCATAGTCCTTCAGTATAGATGTAATTTGAGTTGTTCTTGCTATGTAAGATAGTTTTTCGATTTATTGTTACTTTTTAAAAAGCTGCTAAAAAGGTCTGCTTAGTTTCACTAGCCATTTCATGTCTTCTTGTTGTTTAGGGGAAGTTAGCATAATGGATGATTAAGAATGTACGTTTTTAAGAAGTTTATTATAGAAAACAATTACTTATGTCTACTGACAACACAGCAGTCTTCCACAAGTCACTGCAAAAATAAAAATAAGTTCTCTAAAATATTGCCAGATTCGTTAAAACTTCTTCTTTAAACACAGCACAGTAAAACAATGTAAAACAAAATTCTGCACTGTATCCACTATAGTAATAAACCAACTTTTAAACAATAAAAGGTAATGACAATGATCAACGCTTCAGTGGGAGCACTGCAGCCGGAAAGGCAAGATTCTGCTTTAAACCTTTTCTAAGAGATACTTCACAATACATACTGGCAAACTGCATATAGCATTCCCGCACAAATAGAAAGTAAAATTGAAAAGCAGTGGCTTATTAATGAAAGCACTGAACGAAACATGCCTTACCTGAGTTATTCCATTGGGAGGGATCTTGTATGACTGCAGCCTCTGCTTTAATAGCTCAGGATCACTGTGGCGGAATGGGCACCCTGACAGTAGAAAACAAGCAAGCTCACAAACAAGGCTGTTTACCCAGGATTTAGCACAGTAAGGCACTCAAGAGACCAGCTAAGCTGTTTCTAATTGTCTAACAGCTTATTAATAAGAAAGTTAATTACCCATGTGTACAATTGCTTACTTTTTTTTTTTTTTTTACTTTTTAAAAAATAATTACTCCACTGCCTGATTATCGGGCACCACAGGCTCAAGAGTCACATAAATATCCCAGCATAACAGGTCACAGTTCTCACTCACTGACAGGAAAAGAGTTTTGGTTAGTTCCGTACTAACAACAATAGCGTTGGCACATTTAATAGCTGGGGTGGGGGGGGAACCCCAAGCCCAGGAAAAAAACAAGTAATGAGACCCAACTGGTTTTTAAAGCATACCCCTTTGTAAAAATAGTACTTCAGAAATGCCTTAGAAAGTTCCACCACCTTAAAAAAGAGTGGCTATTTTTGTCCCACAATTAGATTTGAAACGCAAGTGAAAAATGACTTAGTACTAAAATAACAATGGTTAGGATGGTGCAGTTTTTCCGTGTTAAGTCACACAGAGGTAGGAGGTTTTAAAGTACTTTAGAATTTCTGTACAACTGGATTCATATCTCAAAGCACCTCTAATTAGTCATTGTTTAAAGCATCTCTACATTTACAGTCTCCTTGCACTGCATGACACAATGTATATAAAACCGCAAGCTATCAAGTGTTATCGAAAGAGAATTGTGCAAAACCACTGTGGCCTTAAAATTAAATACGTAATTTAAGAGATTACAGAAAAGAGTAACATCCCTATCCAAGGGTTTAAGCTGGTTTTAACTTTTTTGTTTTAGTAACTTAAATAAGTAACTCACCATGATAATCCCCTTGACTTGGTGGATTGGACATGATAATCTTCATGCAGCTGTATGGGGTATAATCAGTTCTCTTTCCTTCTTTCCCATAGCTGTGGCGAATACTGTAAGCATATCCTTTGTCAAACTAAATAAAAACAAAAGAATAAATCCTTACATACTGTGCCAGTGATTCTACCTGCTCTGCAAACAGAAATATTGGATAACAAAATAAATCTCCCAAACTTATTCAAACTGAGAAAAATAAAAATTGAGTTGCTGTAAGCTTTGATTTTTATATTACATGGACTTGTATACGCACATATAAGTGTTTCACAGACACATCACAAGACAAGTGTGTAACTGCATTGATTTATGCTCTTTTCAGCTGTTGCAGTAATCACTTCAAAGATATGATACTTTAAAGATCAAAATTTTGAACCCCAGGACATTAGTAAATGGAGAAACATAGTAGTTTAAAATCTTTCATGAACGCCCATAAATTGATTGCTTTATCCGGGCAAAAAATGGTAATATAGATTCCTCTACTCAGGTTCGCATTTTTGTTCTCCCAAAGCATAATGCTTCACTTAACTTTGTTTCAACACTGAAGTTCAATTCATTAGATTCCAAAAACGTAGTATACTTCACTTGTACAAAAGTCTCTTCTGCCTACTGAAAGACTACCAACTCCTTCAATAAAATTAAATCTTCTGAAGTAACAGCGATGTAAACAAAAAGTTATCTTGGCAGCTGAGTACAGCGCTATCAATATACCATGTTAGATATGTCCTGTGGTGAACATTCAATAATATGAGTTGCTGCTATTTCATATGTACCCATAGGTAACATAAAATCTGTAGTAGAATCAGGTAATTTAACACACGGATTCTTTTACATTGCATTAGCTGTTGTAAGACATCAAGGAACATTTTTTCAAATACCACGCCTCTAGTTCTGAAAAACCCACACAGGATAAAATAATGAAGCATATTTAGAATTACATATCCCCAGTCTCTCTTCTCCTCAGGAAAGCTATGACAATAAATGAAAGAACTGTGTTCTTGCTCCATTCAAAAGTTTAGCATTAAACTTGTCTAAAGTTCTGTGTCTCAATTAAATAACGCCCAGAAGAATTTATGTTTCCTTCGCAAAAAAAAACACTTTAAAATAATTTTTTACACTGACATAGTATTAATATTAGACAATGTAATATACTCAGAAAAATTATACAAGCATACAACTGGAAACTCTACTACTTCCAAAAATACTCTCATTTGTACAGATAAAAGCAGTTCCCCATTTGGCCTATGGACTTGCAAACATTCAGAATATTCATACACCTATAAAATACCTTGACTTGCTAAAAGATGTCTAAAATAAAAAGGAAAAATAAGTATATTTTTCATCATATACAACACTTCAATGTTTTTGAAAAATATAAACAATTGAAATCTTGTAACTATATATGTAAATACTGAGTAAATCTATAAAAAATTTATACAAACTTGGAGAATAAAATCCTAAACTGCACCTGATTCTAGAAGGGTAAAAAAGAAACTTCTCAATCAGGATGCTGGTCATAATCAAGTCAATGTATCTGGAAGAGGAATATTCAGCACCCCTTCCAAATAATGTTTAAGACATCCAAAGCTCTGAACAAACATTGACTAATTAATCCTTACTGTGCATTTGACAAAGTGACTTTGCTCTATTATAAAAGACTTAAAAAAAAAAAAAAGAGAGAGAGGGAGAAAGAGAAAGAAAGGAAACAGAGAGCATTTCATTTTTCACTACAGCCACAGGCAGGATCCAGCACATAGGAATATTCCTATTGAGTTGCAGAATCCTAGTTCAGGTTGAAAGGGACCTTAAAGATCATCTAGTTCCAACCCCCCTGCCATGGGCAGGGACACCCTCCACTAGACCAGGTTGCTCAGAGCCTCATCCAGCCTGGCCTTGAACACTTCCAGGGATGGGGCACCCACAGCTTCTCTGGGCAACCTGTTCCAGTGCCTCACCGCCCTCTCCAGGAAGAATTTCTTCCTGATATCCAATCTAAATCTCCCCACTTTCAATCTAAACCCATTACCCCTTGTCCTGTCACTGCAGGCCCCTGTAAAAAGCTCCCCTGCCAGCTTCCTTGTAGGCTCCTTCAGGTACTGGAAGGTTCTGTAATCTCTCCCCAGAGCCTTCTCTTCTCCAGGTTGAACAAGCCCAACTCTCTCAGCCTGTCCCCATAGCAGAGGGGCTCCAGCCCTCTGAGCATCTTTGTGGCCTCCTCTGGATTCTCTCCAACTGGTCCATATCTTTCTTAAGCTGAGGGCTCCACAGCTGGACACAGCACTGCAGGTGGGGTCTCATGAGAGCAGAGTAGAGGGGGAGAATCACCTCCATCGACCTGCTGGCCACAGGTCAGCAATTAAATATGCTGTGCATATTTTAATTCCCAGCCCCTGAGTGAATCTGTGAAACTGAGGGTGAAGACTGTGATCCTACAGCCACCTATTCTTCCATCCGGCTCTGGAACCTTTTTTCCTTTGCCAAAAATGAATGAAGGCGTATTTCATTTGCTTAACAAAGAATATGTGAGGAAGCAGTTAAATTAGAGTAAATTAGGGTTTTGTAAGGGAAAATCAAATCTTGAATGCTTCAGGATACATTGCTTAGTTTGCCAGAAAATTAACAGCCCTCTTTAACAGTTCTGTATACTAAAATTTTGAGCTGTGCTTTTCACATCACTTGCCTTAACGGCCACAGATATTTCTTTTACTACCTAATTCATTATTTTCTGCTGAGAAGCAACTCTTGCAGCAAACAGAAACAACAGCTACGTAATACCACAGCATGGCCTTGGGTCAGGTTGGATATTTCTTCACTGCTTTCTTGTAACCCTGTTTGGATCTCAGGGTTTTTGCAGTGACAGATGGCAGACCTCGGGTATGTGGTGCAAGTTAGCACATGTGCAGTTACATGCTTTACTAACAGCGCTCTCATCCTTGTGATTCAGCGTTTCTTATCACTGGTTAAGGAAACAGGATTTTAGCGAGGCCAGGATCCAACAGGCTGCATTGCTCATGCTCAGTGTGAGCAATTATTTTATTATCACAGAAAAAGTGAGTATGCACATACATCCTGGCATAGAGTTGCTAAATATCAATGGAAACGTACTGTAGAGTTAAAATAAAACAGCAATGTTGAAGCAACATCATTATACTATTGTGTATCTACATGTACTGGATCACCTACTGCTGGTAATACTTGAGAGTAGGAATCCCACTACTTTTTAACACTATGGCCCACATCTCAACTACTTCAGCTATTTTCCCTCTCTTTAGCTCTCTGAGCTTTCCAAAATCTGCAAGGCAATTTGTAATTCAGGCCCTGGGTGGATGGGCCATGGCTTTGGTGAGGGAGAAAGGGATGAAGAAATGCATCTCATTTAAGCAATGAGCTGGTTCACACTGAAGCCAAGAAGCTGAGGCAAAGATAACCCTCTAACAACATCTCTATCAAAATTTGTCACTTTGAGGTTGGAATGTGCAAATCCTGGGCTTCACAGCAGTGTGAATTTTTGGTTTAAAAGACTGCAAGTCAGCTGCCTGAGCTTTAACTTGATCCCTGACGATATAAAGTTTTTCAAGGACTTCTCTTTCCTCCAGGCACGGCTGTAGGATGCACCTGATGCCTAGTCTGAAATACATTGCTGATGATAAATGGGTAGTTTTGCCTTTTTATGCATCAGTATTTGTTGCAATGAAACGAGGTGACCAAAGTACTGTACTGAATGTAATAATGATGACGCTGGGTATCCTGGAACAGCTGACACGGAAGCTTTCTTCTCCTCCTAAAAACTAAGCTCTTAACACCGATTATTTGCATTAAAACAGTAGTCCAAAGCCAGAATCAAGGAGGCTGCAGGATAGTTCACTGTAGCAAGGAACTTACATTTTGCTTTCATGTGATATATTCACATGAGCGTTAGACTAATGCTGATTCATTTGCCTTAAAACTGTTAGTTAAGACACAGAGTGTATTAGCCTGAACTGTAAGACATACAAGTTATAAATTAAGGTATAAGTCAGGTATAAATAAAAAGGTATTAAATATATATATTTAAGCTATAAATTTGCAACTGGTATAGCCTAAATCAGACTATTACATTCTACACAGGAATTTTAGGAAATACTACTTTCAATAAATTCTGATCATGTAAATACATGGAAGACCTTTGGATATGGAATGAGGATATACATCAAATGGACCCTTTGGCAGGTATACACTCTCCTTTGAATAAAAGCTTTCATCGGACAAAGCAGGGAAGGATGGGTCATGTGGGCCACAATTATCAATTCCATACAACTGAATACCATTTCAAGAGAGAACAGTTACAAATGACATTCCCAAGGCACTCCAGACACTGCAGAATAAGTAACTTCATCCCCTAGAGTTACTTTCTTTATATCACTTGTCATATTTGCAGATTAGTATCTGGAAATACAACTAAGTCCTTCATAAATTCCGTTATCAGTTCTGATAGTCAGCATGTGTATTAGGATGAAAAACAATTTGCTGACATTTCTTCCAAGCCCTGCACGCTCAGGTTCACACTTCTGCAAACCTTTCATGTTTCAGATTAACTACTTTCATATGGCCACGTGAGCTTTTGTACATCTATTCCTTACAGCACTGGGAGATTTATTTATTTAAAGTCTAACAACTAAGCAAAATAACTGCAGTAATTTTGTCTAGCTTCTTGGCTGACCACCAGATTAGTTCCAAGTCTGCAAAATTCAAAGTAGTAATGGTTTACCAACTTTTTTTTTAAAGAAGTCATTGGGTAATTTCCTGTCTAAAATTGTTGAGCCTGTATGGATAACAGCTTTATGTTCATAAATTTATCGCACACACTTGTGCATCTCCTGAAATAATTGGTTCACTTTTTCATCCATTTCCTAGGCAGTCACTCAAATCATTACTGTTGACACTGCTTAGTTGGCATATCTTTTTCCAAGCAACTTTTTTTTAAGCTCATTCTTAAAGTAACCTCAACTTGAAATTATCTTTTCCTGAGCACGGCTATCATTTAGAAACACAAATAAATGCCTCTCTATCTGCTAACAACAAAAATTTTCCATTTATCCTAAACTCTCAACCTGTAGCACAATTTTACCTTAAAGATACAGACCAGAAACATTAGCTAAAACTGATCTGGAAAACTCTACTATGCTGTGCGGCCATCATTACAGACCAATTCACATCAAGTACAAAAATCCTTTTCCACTCTGATTTTGGGTTTTCCAAAACAAATGACATAAGAACTGCATTGCCTCAGAGATAGTTCCATCTACCACAGGGAAATAAGAAAAGTTTTGATCAAACTCCTTGTATACTACCCACATAAGTGCAAACTCTGTGACTGATAAAGTAGGTTTTGAGCTACCCAGACTTACTCATGCAAAAATATGACAATGTAGGCTTTTATTTACAATACTCTAAGCTTGCCTTAATATAACTTAGCTAAATATATACTTTCTGTACACTATTTCTCCACACACTTACATGGACCAAGACTGAACCAGAAAAAGTATAGAATAAACCACAGCAGTCTGTCTTCTGCCTTACGACACTGCATCAGCACAACACATCTTACGGCCATTTCCTATAAAAATGTGATTTTTCTTAGGCACAAGCTTGATCGTCTATGGAAGATTTCATTAGCTACTTCAAGACACTGTAATATTTCTTTCTTTATCTATTATCGATACATTTTTTTTCCTCCCAGTCATAGAATCACAGAACGGTTTGGGTTGGAAGGGACCTTAAAGACCATCTAGTTCCAACCCTCCTGCCATGGGCAGGGACACCCTCCACTAGGGCAGGTTGCTCCAAGCCTCATCCAGCCTGGCCTTGAACACTTCCAGGGAGGGGGCATCCACAGCTTCTCTGGGCAACCTGTTTGAATGTCTCACCACCCTCTCCAGGAAGAATTTCTTTCTGATATCCAATCTAAATCTCCCTGCTTTCAATTTAAACCCATTACCCCTTGTCCTGTCACTACAGGCTCTTGTAAAAAGTCCCCCCCAGCCTCCTTGTAGGTCCCTTCAGGTACTGGAAGGCTGCAATAAGGTCTCCCTGGAGCCTTCTCTTCTCCAGGCTGAACAAGACCAATTCTCTCACAGCAGAAGGGCTCCAGCCCTCTGAGCATCTTTGTGGCCTCCTCTGGACTCACTCCAACTGGTCAATAGCCTTCTTATGCTGAGGGCTCCACAGATGGACACAGTACTACAGGTGGGGTCTCACAAGAGCAGAGTAGAGGGGGAGATGATGTTTCATGAACATCGTGATGTTTCATGATCAGTCATCATGAACATTGTATTAAAAAATAATCAGATACAGAAGATGCATTTCAAAACATATGGTCAGAGAAGAGACATTTCAATTCAGATTTGATTGTTTGGAGTAAACAATGAAGGAGGTGCTTTCGAAGTGAAGAGTCTGAAGAAGAAACTGGCACAAGGAAGGCTGGTTTGTAGACTGCCACTAAAATAAAGTTTCTGTCGGTATAACAGTTTGTGGAGACCATAAAGGTAAATGCTACTTTAAAAACTACTTTAAACAACAATTAAAAGCCTGTAAAATCGTGACTTCATTTTAATGTTCACCAGTAAGAGTAGGAAAAAAAACCCAACTAAGTGACTTTTATTATAAGGCTTGATTCATTTCTACTTCTGGTCAACTGAAATGTCTTCATGACTACAGAATTACAGAGCAGTCTTTGCTTAAAGATTACTTCTACAGAACATGATCTGATTCCCTTAGCATGATGTCCCTATCTTCTTGGCATAATGTCACCTATACATAGCATTTTTCTTGGATAAAAAGATAGATACATCTGAAAGAAATAAATTCTTTCCATACATACATATCAGAGGTGTAAATTCCTTGTAATTTCAAATGAAAAAACTACCCAAAGAAATAGTCATGTTTATGAATTAGAATGAAGAATTATAAGCAACTTGGAAATTATAGCAAGAAATTAAAGATTTTAGATGGTAATTAACAGTGAACAGGTGATGAGAACTTTGTTGCTTTGTTTTTAAATCAGAAAATATTAAATCTTATTTCAAACAAAAATTAAAATGGCTGAATTAAAATGGCACTATTTGAGAGCACCACAAGAGATACCAGGCTTTTCTTAAGCATCTATAAAACTACTTTAGTACTTTCCGTCAAACAACAACTGAACATTCAATAGACCTGACTGTAGACATGTTTTATTTTCAACAGTCTTCTGCAGACCACTCCCTACAGTTTTAAAGGACTCTTAAGAAAAGACTTTCTAATATCAGAGAAGAATCTTGAATCTTTTACTAAATATTTACTCCCTAACACACTCATTTATAAGGTTTAATGTGAGATGGGAAAAAAATCCAATAATCAATTTCTAAACCAAGAAATCTCATTCAGTTAGGGAAAAACCCCACACCGCAATTCTGGCACTCCATGAACTACAGGCACACCAATGCCTTTCAGATTTCTCAGCTGATGTGTTTCTCACCTTTCAGTATTCAGAAAAGCTAACTGCTGTAACTTGGAAGCTTATCTTTCAGCAGAAGGTGAGCAGTAAATTAATGGGGCTCTTCATTTCATCAGAAGCAGGAGACAGAGAATAAGAGCCCCCAAAACATTCCATAGCAAAGGAGAACACAGCCTTATCATTGAAAGAGCTGTAAGAGTGTTAACAGACTGCAAAGTAGACAGAAATTTGGCATGTGGTACAATAAAAAAAAGACTAAGAAAGTTAAACAGAAGTAGAATAGTAACTAACTGTGTGCATCTATAGGAATAAGATTCAGCTCCAGACATCTAAATCCAGACATCTCCCATTATTGTCAATGCAGTCAGAGGCGCCTGGGGAGCAATTCAATTCACCCTAACGTAGGCACCTAGATGCTCATCAAATAAATCATTCTCCAGACACTATTGACTGTATAGGCTAGATCTCTATTGATCGTAATGACAGCTTAGGATCCCAGTGTAAAGAATACATATAGGATGGAGAAAAGAAATTCAGTGTCAGAACTGGGATAAATCCATAATTATATGTATACCACTGCAGTATGTATTATAGGTTTTCAGAGAAGATGGACAAAGACTGGCCAGGAACTCCTGCAGAGTTCAAAAACTAAACTCTTACTACTCTATTAATACTCTAAACAAGAGTGCCCTCATACTATGTTCTGTAGTTTTATTTGAGCCCAGTGAACTTGTAATGTAAGAAGGCTCCAGGGAGACCTTATTGCAGCCTTCAAAATTCCAACATCTAAAGGGGCCTACAAGGAAGCTGGGGGGGTGGACTTTTACAGGGGCCTGTAGTGACAGGACAGGGGGTAACGGGTTTAAATTGAAAGTGGGGAGATTTAGATTGGATATCAGGAAAAGTTTGTTCACAGAGAGGGTGGTGAGGCACTGGCACAGGTTGTCCAGAGAAGCTGTGGGTGCCCCATCCCTGGAAGTGTTCAAGGCCAGGCTGGATGAGGCTTTGAGCAACCTGGTCTAGTGGAGGGTGTCCCTGCCCATGGCAGGAGGGTTGGAACGACATGGTCTTTAAGGTCCCTGCCAACCCAAACCATTCTGTGATTTTATGCATTTGCAGTCTCACGTAGCTTGTGATCTGTACATCTGTGCCCTAGATCAGCATGTACAATAAAAACCTAGACATATAGGGAAGAAATAGGAAAGAAAACTGATGTCAGAATGGAGATGCTGTCACTTTGTGAAGAATCCTGAAATGCATCTGATTAAAGTCTAGTTATAAGACAAGCCAGCAATAAAATGCAGGACTGGGACATGAGGTTCAGACTGCACGCAATAGAGGTTTCATTCTCCCTAGTCCATCACAACATCTTAAAGCTGTGGATGAGAACACAGAGGCATTCAGCAGACCAGACTCCAACAGGCCAAAGTGGCAGCCAAATGGACTTTCACTACTCTCTGCTCCAGTCCATACCCTATATGTTTGGTGTATCTTCTACTTCATGGAAAATAGTCTAATATGGGTATTAGACAGAAAATTGTTATTACTTACACTCAGGTTGGGCACCGCAGGCTACTTCAATCTAGTACTAATAATTTTTCTTATAAGGATGGAGAAAGAGTACACAAGAAAGCAAAGTTATCCAAGCAGCGATACTACAAACTGGAACTTTAGCAGGGTATAACAGGTCGCTGGGACAGCAGAAAAGAAACTCGCCAGTGAGAGAAGGTCTGAAGAAAAATTGTCTCAGCTATTTCAGGCAATCAAAATCAGCAGGACTTGCCTCATTTTGAACAGGACTCTTGGCATTAAAAACAACAGACATACGTTCAACCACAGCACCAAAAGGGTTCCAAAGGAACAATGCGTATTGGTCTGCTCTTGAAGAGCACTGCTGCTGGCACAAGCTGCAATTCACATGTGCCAGGGTGTTCCCAAAGATCTCTACAGGATACCGGAATCAATCCAAGGAAGTCTGGGTCATGATCCAATATTCCAGTTCTACTTAGTACATCTACCAGAGAGTCAAAAGATCTGAGCAAGTTCACCACAACAGTTGCAGTTCTCTGTCTGCGTCGTTTCCAAAGGCCAACCATCTCCTGACACAGTGGAAGACGTTCTTTTGCTCGCTGAATGGTTTGTATTTTACAAAAAACAAGTACAGAAAAATTAAGAAGCTCTACTGCCAGACTGCTCTGAACTGTATCAAGAGAAGTAACATACACCCCATTTTTTGATGCCTTCTGTAAAGTTCTAACAACGAAAATAACTCTGGCAACAAAATACAAGAAAGCGTTCAACCACTGTAATTCACCTAAACCCACAATCTTTATTTGAAAAAAATATGTAAAATCGTCACAGTTTCACAGGTATTGCCCCATTTCTCATGCCCCAAAACCAACTCCATTAAGTAGAGGAGTTAGAAAAAGAGAAAATAACTTAATTTAAACAACAAAACTTACCATAAAGCCCACTAGCTTCTGGTCCCCCATGTACAACAGGGCAGGGGTAAAGGGAATGGAAAATGGAAAAAAAAAAGGGTATTTGAGGAACATTTAGTCTTTTTTTTTTTTTTTTTTCCTACTTGTGTGAGTGGATTTAAGAAAGGCTGCAGGAAACAGGAAAATCTCAGAGCATCAGAGCACACCCTATTGTGCAGAATTCAGTTTCACAGCTAAACAACATTGTACATTTCAATATAAAAAATGAAAACCTAACCTTCTTTCTAGAAGTAGTAACCTCTATAATGCTGAAATACTTAGGCCCTATCATAGTAATTTTACTTTCCTAAATCAATATATTAAATTCCTGAAACATAAATCGTGCGTAGCACAAATAGCGTATAAAAGAGCGGTCCTGTCTCTGTTCATGAGATTCAATAGATTTCACAGACACGTGGCAGGATGTTAAATCAATTTGGAAAGTAAAAACGCATTTTTATTTACAATGAGCCTATGTGGTATATCAGCAGAGTGCACATTTGATACAACATGCTGCTTTTCTGGGTGACTGAATATGAAATACAGCCACGATTTGCTGGCTGAATATGGACAGATGGAATGAAACAGCTATATGATGTTGCAAAAATTACATGGACATTATTAAAATAGAAGGGAAGGTGTACAGGACTCGGGTTTTGTTTTGGAAGTCAGTTTATATGATTACTGGAAATCTGAACATTTAATAAAATAATTTCAAAATATTCTTTCAACCAATTATAGCAAGATTCATAAACTATTCTATCAAAACTTTTCTGTTCAAAAAGCACAGGAATACAACTGGAAGAGACCTACTATGTCAGTTTCTCCTGGAAGGTAGTAAAAAGATACAGATGAAGAGATTTGCATCTCAGAATCAGTTAACCCCTTCTCCAAACTTGGGGTGAAGAGCCGAACAGCTTAAATACATTACTGGTGGTGTGTGCAGCAATGCACAGCAAGTATTTTTCACAGCTGATGGCTATAAAGAGAGATGCATGGTCAAGAAGGTATTTGACAGAGCCTGCTAAAGACCATACTTAGCAGCACTCAGATACTTCACAGTCACCGAAGGTAGAAATTCAGCAACCAGATAGACAAATCCATCTCCTACTTTTCTTAAAATGTCATGGACTGACCGACTTGCTGCTGCTGTCACGGCTAATAAAACAGAAACCTCTTCTGACAAGTACGCTGTCTTTCTACAACGATAATAGAGTGCAAGTCTGACAAGTGGTTCGAGACTACAAAAGGAATCTTAGAAAATTAAAGGTCTGGCTTTAACATCAATTTTTATGCACACAATTCTAAAAAGATATCACAGTATGGAAAGAACGTGTGTTGCTGGGAATAAAACAAGAGGGTAGATTCTGATCTAGTTTTAGTACAGGAAAGGTATTTAGTGCTTTGATTCTTGTCAGCGCAAGAACCTTATCACTAACCTGCTCACACATTAGATTACTAAATACAGATTTCAGTGCCTAATATGTAACAACTATGGAAACAGATCCTATTTCTTTTTATCGTAGCTAGTACAGTTAAAGAACATCACTAAAATTATGCCAGCACTGTAATTAATGTCCTGGAAGAGACATTACATAGCTAGAGCCCTTCTCTGTTCCTAAGACATGCCACAGGCTAAAAGACCATCCAAAATTTTTCCATATAGATTAAGTCAGATGATGAAAACCGAAAAAGTAAAGGCAGACATATCTAACCAGTTAAAAACAGCCTGAAGAAAGTAAAGCCCTTAAAAGCAAATAATCATAGGAAAATGCCACTCTGACTTTGGCTTCACAAGACCGGAGAACTCCTGTTTTAAAAGAACGTAAAAATCTGGTAGCAACTGAAAAAGAGATTATTTTTTGAGCAAAAGAGCACACATTATTACCAGAGCACTTACTGTGATTCCTAGAATATTTATGTGCCCACACAATAACCTCCAAGTATATCACAGTCTAAAATTATTCTGTTTTCTAGTACATCATCACCAGGTGTGAACTATCTGAATAACACGCATGAAATAAAAATCTAGTGAAAAACAGTGGTTTTATACCAGCTCCATTTCATTTAAGAAATGTTGCTTTAAGTTTTCAAATCTAGTACACAAAAGTTCCTTTTTGGTTTTTTTTTAATTATAAGGTGTTTTTGAAAACTAAGTTTCTGTAATAAAAATGTTTAAAAATTATTTCAGTGATGATTACATACACAGCGTATGGGCAAAAATGGTGAAAAACTGACTACTTCAATCTTATTTTGCTGAAGAAAGTGTTAGGACATTTCTACCATGTATCACAAAAAACATCTAATCTTATGTGCACACCTGAATTCTCATTATATGACTTCTTACAGGTCAACTGGAGCTATGACATGCTTCAGTTACTTGCCTAGTTTGGAAAAAAAGGTGAACTACGAGAGAAACAGCCACAGAACACGTATCTGTGTTCTTCATTTAATAAAGAGGTCACAGCAGCAATACCTAGACTTGCATACATTCACGTGATTACTGTGAACAATGAAGATGTTACTGATAAATCCCTTTGCAGCAAAGTCAGGATATCCTATTTGTCAAGAAAGTTGAAACAGTATTAACTGCTTTGAAATAGTTGTTATTAATCGTATCAAGCAATAACATCCCTAAATAGAACATGGCATATTATTTTGACAGCAGCAACTCCATATGACTATTTAACCATATGTCCTTTAACATCATCCAGAGAGACCTTGACAGGCTGGAGAGGTGGGCCTCTGCCAACCTCATGGACTTCAACAAGGCCAAGTGCAAGGTCCTGCACCTGGGATGGGGCAATCCCAACTACAAGGAAAGCCTGGGCAGAAAATGGATCGAGAGCAGCCTTGAGGAGAAGGACTTGGGGTACTGGTGGACGAGAAGCTGGACACGAGCTGGCAGTGTGCACTGGCAGCCCAGAAAGCCAACCGGATCCTGGGCTGTATCAGAAGTGTGCCCAGCAGGTCGAGGGAGGGGATTCTCCCCCTCTACTCTGCTCTCAGGAGACCCCACCTGGAGTCCTGTGTCCAGCTGTGGGGCCCTCAGCAGAAGAAGGATATCGACCAGTCAGAACGAGTCCAGAGGAGGCCATGAAGATGCTCAGAGGGCTGGAGCACCTCTGCTATGGGGACAGGCTGAGAGAATTGGGCTTGTTCAGCCTGGAGAAGAGAAGGCTCCAGGGAGACCTTATTGCAGCCTTCCAGTACCTGAAGGGGCCTATAAGGAAGCTGGGAGGGACTTTTTACAAGGGCCTGTAGTGACAGGACAAGGGGTAATGGGTTTAAACTGAAAGTGGGGAGATTTAGATTGGGTATCAGGAAGAAATTCTTCCTGGAGAGGGTGGTGAGGCACTGGAACAGGTTGCCCAGAGAAGCTGTGGGTGCCCCATCCCTGGAAGTGTTCAAGGCCAGGCTGGATGAGGCTTTGAGCAACCTGGTCTAGTGGAGGGTGTCCCTGCCCATGGCAGGGGGGTTGGAACTAGATGGTCTTTAAGGTCTTTTCCAACCTAAACCATCCTATGGAATAAGTGTCCTAATAAAAATTACCATCTGATGCAAACAACTTTAAACTATTTTAATTTACCCCATGATGCTTAATTAAACAGCAAGCAAACGGCTATCTCTAGCTCTAACTTCATGAGCTAATAATCTACAGTCTTTCCAGAATGACTGTTTCCACAGCACTAAACAGAAGTAACACTGACAACACTGAGAGTGACTTCCCTCTAGCCATGGGCCAGGTTTATATGTTCACAGGCATTGCTAATATTCTTTATGTCTGACAGAGTCAGTGAGGAATCTTACCCCAACTCCTTCCTCTGACGTAGCAGAATTTAACAGGACTCTGCAAGAAGTTACTCATGTTGGGTCATACTTCTTGGAATACAATCAAATGCAACCCCTGTGAGCATGCTTTCTCAGCCTTCTCGCTTCCAGAATCCATAACAGATCTCTTTCCTACTGCTCTGGTCAATAGGTATACAAAACAAATTGAAGAATTCAAACCATGCAGACCAGTAGGTCAGTAATATGCCAACAGTACCCATCTGAGTGTTTCAGATTTATTAAGTGCTCCACAGGTGAAAGGAACAGAATGCTAGCAAGCAAAGGACACAAAGGACACATACCCATCTATAAAACACAACTTTAAATAAAAATGACAATATATCATAGCAAGAATCTTGCACAGACTTAACATACTCACTGTGATGCATTTACTGTCAAAATAAGCCAGTTTTAATGGCAACCAAAGCTTATTTCCATTCAGCTTAAGGCGGATATTATGATTTCTTGGACTACACTCTGTGGCCAGGCCACAAAGGTTTTGAAATAAATTCCTAGTTTTCAGGCTCACCTCTAACCATTTATATGGAACCAGATGGGGAAGAATAATTGCTGTCCACCACACAAGTCCTCACTGCTTCTTATTAGCAAATCACCATAGCCAAAGGAAAGAAAACAAAATCTTTTTCCAGCGACAACCAACGAGAAAGTTGTACTAATTTAGCTTGACTCAGATACATGCCCCAACCGCAATGCATGAATTTACATCTCCAAGTCATGCTTTAAATTCTCATGCCTAGTGTATAATTTCAACTATAAACCAAATTCACTCAAAACACCTCTTCTGCATATTAAAACGTAAAACAAACTCCAGACTATCCCTTCAGCCGAGGTCACGCCAGCTAACTGCACTCAGCAGCCATCTCTCTTCACATGAATCTTACCTCCAGCAATAGTATGTCCCATTTGAGCAACCAGTTAACCTTCAGGCTTCAATTTATATGCAAAAAAACACTGAGGAAGTTATAGGAAAGGGTTAGATCTCCTGATGATTGATTCACTGCCATAAACCTGATTTCTAGAGACCAACATGACTACAGAACTTTCTGGAGTTCAGACTACAGAAGTTTTTAACTTGGTGTTCAGTGTTTCACTGTGGCAAAGGCTGTTCAGCTCCTAACAAGCAGCATCTTGGTCAAATCACAGTTTTGCATAAATGCTCTGATTTCATAGACCCGGCTGTTCAGAGGAATGCCACAAGGACTATACAAAGAAAAAAAACCACACCCAAATCAAACCACACAAAAGAACAGAGGAATAGTGAAATCTGAAAGTTCTTTTCTTTACCCTTTGAGGTTGAAATTCAAATTAAATATTAACTTTTTTACTTCAAACCTACACGTCTAGGATACACTTGGACCACCTACTGTCTTAAAACTCCCATAGCAATTGCACATTATGTTTTTTTTCATCCAACTTGCATTTAAAGAAAATGTTTAATGTAAATTCAATAGTAAATTGGGAATCAAAATGAGTCATGTAAATGAAAATGCATTTTCATGTTTCTTCTGACAATTAAATCACTTTTAGTCTGCTATTAAAGCAATTTCAAGAGCTAACTTGGTTTGTAGGATACAAAGAAAAACATTTGGAAACAGATCATAAAAGTATTTTGACTTTTTTTACGCTCAGTAAGTAAGCACAGCCATTTAACATATAATGTTATGAATAGAACGTCATTTTGCCAATACAGAATAAAAATTATTCGCTCAATCTTTAAAAATCACATGTTCTATCTCACTGCAACTAGGGTATGAAATGATAATTTCCAAATAATGAAAGAGAAATACAGATAGTAAGTGGTTCTACTGAAGCTGATTTTTATAGTCATTGGTGGAAGGAAAAAAATTCTATTTTATGATAAGTGTAACACAAAAATACAATTTAATCAAGAACTTGACTATCTGGCCCCAGTAACCAATGGAAGCAAAGGCAATATGCTTAACTATATTAATGCTTTGTTACCATGACATACTCTTCCACAGGTTTCAAGGGGATAAGATTTTATAGGTAGTATATACTCTACTTTTATTACATTTTTTTTAATATCCTAGAAGAGATCAAACATTTTCTTTAAGTTTGATGGTAGCCTTTATACATCTCAGGACAATTCAAGCTTAGCCATCTATTTGCAGTACAGCACTACTTACTGATGTACAATTAAAAATAGATCAGATTTTAATATCTATAGAGGAATTTCAATTCTGTTTATACCTTTATCTCTTAACGTTAACTATTGTGGCTTGCTGTTCAACATGTCAATCTAGGCTGCAGATTTGTAAAGTTTAAGTAATTAAAAAATAACAGTAGCAAGTGACATTCAATTAGAGAATTATAATAAAAAATGTTTCAGAATAAAGATCCTTTTGTGATTTATGCATCGAAATATGTCCCCAAAATAGCAGGCACCATTACCCAATATAAAGGGGGAAAATAAAAAAACCACTAATCTATCTGTAAATCATTCCTTAAATCTCAAAGCAAATGAGAAAGTAAAACATCAAATCCAAATGTAACCAACTGGCTGATAAAATAAACATTCCAGGGATTTAAGGAGGCGGAGGCTGTTTTAAAGAACCACCGCATCATCCATACCTTATAAATTGCACTGGGGATAGTTGTGCGTGCTTAAAAGCACTGCCCTTGCAGATTATCAAGTGCCTACTTCTATTTTCATTTAAATACACAGGATTTTTTAATAATATAATTGTATAGACCTACAAAGCATTATCACATAAGCACTTTCAATTCATATCTATGCACTATGTTAGTTTATTCCTTCTGGCCCTGCCTCCCTCTGGCAGCCAGCCCCCACAAACCTGCTGCAGTCATGGGTAATTCAGGCCAGTAGGGGCCTCAGGAGGTCTCTAGTACAAGCCCTGCCCCTCACGGAATTTCTGGCTGGACCTGGTAGAAAAACTGTGTCCAGTTCTGGGCTCCCCAGTTCAAGAAAGACAGGGAACTACTGGAGAGAGTCCAGCGCATGACTGCAAAGGTGACCAACGGAATGCAGCAGCTCTCTTACGAGGAAAGGCTGAGAGAGCTGGGTCTGTTTAGCCTGGAGAAGAGAAGACTGAGTGGGGATCTCATCAATGCTTATAAACATCTAAAGGGTGGGTGTCTAGAGGGTGGGGCCAGGCTCTTCTCCGTGGTGCCCAGTGAAAACACAAGGGGCAACGGGCACAAACTAGAACTGGAAGAGCCAGGAAAATCAAACCACTGGAACTCTCTCATTGGGATGTATCTTCATCCCAAAGTTTCATCACTTCTTAACAGATTAGGAGATGTATTCCTTTGCCTACTGATGCACTACATGGCTGGCAAGTTGTCTGTCCTTCGATTCCTATATGATCATCACGTGTGGAAGAACCATGTAGAATATATTAATAACCAACTGAAGCTCAAAAGCTTCATTGCAAAGGGTTTGCTCCTTTCCCAGTCACAGACCCTGAGCAAGGTTATGTCTGAATAAACTTTCCTCTTCCTTCTCCAGGACAACGTCTGTCACGGGGACCTTCACTAGCAGGAAGGGATGAAGAGGCATACCTCAGACAGGAACGTCTGACAACTAGAAAACAACCTGCTCGTTGCCACTTGTGATCAACTTGAAAACAGAAAGCGGTATGAAACTGCTGTAAGATGATACGGAAAATTAAGTCAGGAAGAATACAAGGCTTCACGAGTCCCAGTGTCCCCACACACCCCGGGAAAGAGTCCTAGAGCACCAGGCCTAAAGAGCCATGTCTTGTTCTCCATAAGAAGTCATCAGGACAAGAAACCTGTTCTGTCATCAGGATAAGTTTGTAAATACAGTAGCGCTTAAGTTTTGGAGCATAGAATCATAGTTTTAGTTAAGTTTTTATTAAAAAAAAAGACTAAAAACTCTCTCTTGCGCAGTTTTTGGATGCACTTCAGTAGCATATGCAATAATAATAAAAATCAGTGCAATATCAAATTGCAGCGTCAAAAGAATTACTTTTCAACATGGAAATGCACAACTAGCAACTGTCTCTTTTGGAAAAAGTGGTAAATAATCAGAATATTAGAAGAGAGCATTTTGTACACCCATGCACCAAATATTAATCAGAAAAAGAATATATATCACAAGTATGTATGTAGCAAAGGAAAGAAGAAAGTGATTGTCTTAAAGTCATGCATCTGTATCCAAACCTTGATTCCATGCTATTAGCTAAAGAAGTAACTGAATAATGCCTTAAAGAAATTGATCCAGCTTTCATTCTTCCCTTTGTTCTAAACACCGTATCATCTTTCAAAGTCTCTGATTTCACATTCACAGACTAACACTACAAATAGATCTGAAAAGAGTAACAGCCAAGTAAAGATCCTCCATTTTCAACTATGAGGCCATTTTTACAACTGCACTGTAATTTTAATTTGTCTCGATATATCTTATTACTTTCTTCATTCAAGTATTTTGAAAGCATACTGGAGTTACACCCCACCCCTGCGTTTTTTTGCGGGGGATGGGGATGTGGTTTGGGACAGGTGGTCAAAGGGGGAGTTATTTTTTAAGCAACAAGAACAGAATGTGAAAGAACCTATGGAACCTGTTTACAGCAAGATTTCATTTTATAGTAAAAACAAACTAGCCTTAAAATAAAACACTGATGTTATGAAGCCAACTGGCATAACCATTCAGTCAGAGGGAATATATCTACCACCATTTCACAGTTGATCCTATCATCTGAACAACAACAATTTACCGTTTAGGCACTCTTAGCCTAGCAATTGACAGAGTAATTTTAATTACAGTGTCTAAAGAAAAAAAACAAACACCCAAAACTGTTTTATTTTGCACTCCACGTTTGTCTGTTATGAACATGCCAGTACATAATCAGCCCCACACACCCCCTCACCCCCAACACAGCATCTCTAACCAGTTTCAGTGCTTCCTTTGTAGCCACTACTTGATTTTGTTTTCCCCCACTGAATACATGTTTTCACATTTCATTAACAATATACTTTACAGTTTCCTCTCTAAAGGTAAAACGTTGTTTCTTAAAAATATATAGATACAGCATTTTCATCAGTGACCTCTGGTATGTCCACATCAGCGATACAGAGCACAGGAGTTGTTCTGGATGCAAATTTCCCTTGTGCCTGTGCTTAGCCTGGTGGTGCTAGGATTGAGAACTGGCATAAATAATGCAGCCACTGAAGACAAATGCAAACACACAATTTTGAAACAATAACCATTTGCAGCAAATTGAATACTCCCCCTTAGCAATACATCAGTCAGTAGCAAACAATTAACCTTAGGCTTTAGCAAGTACCATGCAGATTCATAGATTCACAGAGTGTTAGGGGTTGGAAGGGACCTCTAGGGATCATCTAGTCCAACCCCCCTGCCAGAGCAGGATCCCCTAGAGCAGATCACACAGGAACAAGGCCAGGCACCTTTGGAAAGTCTACAGGGAGGGAGACTCCCCCCCTCTCTGGGCAGCCTGTCCCAGGGCTCTGTCACCCTCACAGGGAAGAAGGGTTTCCTCACGTCCAGGCTGAACCTTCTGTTTGCCAGTTGATGGCCATTGCCCCTCGTCCTGTCACTGGACACCACTGAGAAGAGCCTGGCCCCATCCTCCTGACACCCACCCTTTAGATATTGATAAGCGATAAAGAGCCCCCTCAGCCTCTTCTCCAAGCTAAACAGCCCCAGCTCTCTCAGCCTTTCCTCAGATGGAAGGTGCCCCAGCCCCTTCATCATCTCAGTGGCCCTGCACTGGACCCTCTCCAGTAGCTCCTTGTCCTTCTGGAACTGAAGAGCCCAGAACTGGACACAGCACTCCAGGGGAGGCCTCACCAGCGCAGAGCAGAGGGGGAGGATAACTTCCCTCGACCTGCTGGCCATCCCAGGATGCCACTGGCCTTCTTGGCCGCGAGGGCACACTGTTGGCTCATGGTCATCCTGTTGTCCACTGGGACTCCAAGGTCCTTTTCCCCAGAGCTGCCCTCCAACAGAACAGCCCCCAACCTGTACTGGAACATGGGGTTGTTCTTCCCCAGATGCAGCACTTTACACTTGCCCTTACTGAATTGCATTAGATTTCTCCCTGCCCAGCTCTCCAGCCTGTCCGGGTCACGCTGGATAGTGGCACAGCCTTCTGGGCATGTATGTACCTTCACAATGCTCCGGTAAGACAGAACAGGATCATTATCTGCACTCTACAGGAAAGGAACCGTGACGTGAGTGTCAAAAAATAAAAATGTCTAAAGACAACAGTACCAATAAGAATTGTATTAATCTTCACTTTTTCAGGACATTAAACATTAGATGACATTTTACTGTGAACAAACACAGGCCACTGACTTAGCAACATAGAATGGTTTAGGTTGGAAGGGACCTTAAAGACCATCTAGTTCCAACCCCCTGCCATGGGCAGGGACACCCTCCACTAGACCAGGTTGCTCAAAGCCTCATCCAGCCTGGCCTTGAACACTTCCAGGGATGGGGCATCCACAGCTTCTCTGGGCAACCTGTTCCAGTGCCTCACCACCCTCTCCAGGAAGAATTTCTTCCTGATATCCAATCTCAATCCTCCTGCTTTCAGTTTAAACCCATTACCTCTTGTCCTGTCACTACAGACCCTTGTATAAAGTCCCCCCCCCCAGCTTCCTTGTAGGCCCCTTCAGGTACTGGAAGGCTGCAATAAGGTCTCCCCGGAGCCTTCTCTTCTCCAGGCTGAACAAGCCCAACTCTCTCAGCCTGTCCCCACAGGAGAGGTGCTCTAAGCCTTTTGATCAATTTCAGTTCCAGGTGTGAAAAATCAACTTCTTTCACCCCAGTCTGGAACTGGTTATCTAGAACTTGAGAAGAAGGAAACTTACATGTAAATAGCAGCCTGTTTGTTAAAAATACAGTAACTACAACCCCTTGCTTCAGTCACAATAAGATTTCTAACTTTCAAAGCTAAACACATGATCATAAAACTTCGTTTATTTCTAGGGCTTATGAAGAGAGGTGCTACAGTAGAAAGTCATAACCCTGTGATTGAAAACATGAGCTAAGCTGCATACACTACTTCATACATGTGCATAAACCTAGGGTCAAAACACAAGCGGGTGAAATTAGACCAGTTCACACAATATTTTGTTAAAAGATAAATAAATGTATATATTTACATTATTATTGCTTCTGATAGTTTGGTTTATTATTTCAAGTTCCTTTAAGCACAGGAAATTGCAGCTGAAAAGTCTGTATTTTCCTGAATTCAACCAGCAACTAATTGGCATTCAACTACAACATTTCAGTTATTACCACTTTTCAAATACTTTCTTAAAACCTTTGTAAGGGAATGCATTTTGCATTTCTTTTTTAACAAAACAGACATCTTCTAATAAATCATATCCCTTTTAAGGAGTGACATTTACAGAGGTTTAGGTACATATTCAAATCATACCTTCAATCCCTCTCCCCCTTCCCAAAAAAAATCTGCAGACCAGCTGGTCTATCTTCCAGGACTTGAAAGAGACCTATGTACCATAATTCATTCAAGTCAGCATTACTTTGTGTCCCATAACTTGCCTAAGTAGCCATGTCCCAGAGAACCTGAGCTAACAAAAGACTGTCTACCAAACACTCCAAAATACTTCATAGTACTCTGCAGAGCTGAGATCTCACAATATTAGAGGCAAAGTTACCACAGTCCAAACAAAACTCACATAAGGTCTGAAACATCTGCTGCAATGCATACCACAGGCCAGGCAGAGGGGCATGAGAAAGGAAGCCTGCTTGATTCTGCCTAGGCTGTTCAAGGTAAAGAGCAGGTCACAAATCTCCAAATATCAGCATACACTTTCACACTCTCAAAGAGACGCTTTTCATGCTCTCAAAGGATGTATGCCCCATCCCTGGCTGTCTTCAAGGCCAGGCTGGATGAGGCTTTGAGCAGCCTGGTCTAGTGTAGGGTATCCCTGTCCATGGCAGGGGGCTTGGAACGAGATGATCTTTAAGGTCCCTTCCAACCCAAACCATTCTGTGATTCTATGACTGGGAGGGGAAAAAAAAAGTATTGATAACAGATGTCAGTTCTATGATTCTATGCTACACTGTTCACTCATGATACTCTGTAAATATTAGCAAGTGTTAGACCAATGACTAGTCTGTCATTATTGCACTGAACAGTGTTTTCTCACTATTTCCTTGAACATATTCTTCTGTACTCTTCAACCTCCTGTTTCTTCTTTTATTCTTAGACCATGAAGTTGCTAATACAAGCTCATCTCACACACAGCTATCCAATTTATTCATGTATTTATTTATTTTAGTTAAACAACCAACAAGGCCAACCTTGCCTCTCAGATAGCAGTGTTTGTGGTCACTTACCTGTTTGGTGAATTAATTTATTCACATAGTACCTGTATTTCATAAAGGACATTGGTTTCCTAATGGTTTAGTGGTAAAGTATGATGTTTCTAGTCCTCATCTATAAAAAGCCTCTTTGTGGCTTGCCTTTTTTCCCAACAAAATTAATAAAATCATAAGCAAGGAGAGGAAAAAAAAAAAGACAAAACACTTTTAAAAGACATTATTGTGCCTTTTGTCCCACTACCTACTTTAACAAGCACCCCTCCAAGTATGTAGCACAATGTACTCATCAACTACATCCTCACATTCACATATAACATTTGATGAATTACCTTGTCTGCATCCACTTTTCCTCTGATAAATTCCCTCTTCCAGAATTCCAGTGCCTGTTCCAGAGTCAAGCCGATGCCTTTTAAGAACAGTCCATACTGCATACGGCCTCCATGACGGAGATGATGGCTATCACGGAGGGCTTTGTGCAACTGCCTCATGCAAAGAGGGAATGATTTCACAGAAAGCTGTCAAGAGAAAAATTTGTGTTTAAGGCATACTGATCATTTCATTTGTAGGAGATCCACTTATTGTGATTATTAATTAGCTCCACTTGAAAATGTCAATGGCTGGAAGAAAAGAGATGCATGTGCAGAGCGCCTTGGGACTGATGATAACACAAATGTGTCCATAAGCCCATCAAATCCAATAACCATCTCAAGGACAAAAACCAAAGGACAGAGTAATACAGGTGGTAGTAGCAGACAAAGTAGCACAGCTTTAATTGCTGTCAGGGAATATATATCCACAGTTCCATTACAATGTTTCTTGCTTCTTCCTTATTTTAGCTTCTGGAATGGCAAGGTGACCTTTGATAGTGTTTCTGGTGGTTGAGGGAAAGGATGAGTATTTTAAACAACTTTGAAAAACTCCAAGAAGGAGTAAAATCAATTGCAGCTGACCTGCAGGTGTTTTCCCTGAAGAATACTATTTCTTATAGAGCAAGATCTTAGACATAAAAAATGCAACATTCAAGTTTACTGGGGCTTTGCATTTTTATTTTTAACATCTGAGTCAAGCCATGGAATTCACTACCAAAGGAACACTGAAGATGGACACTAAAAACACAAATCTATATTTCAAATAAAGGAGTTGGAATGTGTTTTAATTGTCTCTGCAACACTGATGTGGTTTTACAATCCTTTTTATTTATTTCCTTGTTTTGAAAAACCTTCTATGAATCAAAAGTCCAAAAAAGAGCATTGAAAATGCAATACAATAATCATAAACTAAACATCCTGGGTTGCAAAATCAGTAAATAAGAACATTTTGTGACACTCTGTTTATAATTATGCTAGGTATTTGTGAAAGTACACAAAATTAAGCAGCAAATTAAGCAATTCATTACAGCTCCAGTCTAAATCCTGATTAGATGAATTTTCAGTTAATTCTGCTCCATTTCAAAACTTTACCACAATTTCATTCAAGCTATTCTCAGGAGTTACGAAGCTAATGTGCATCAAAACAGATAAAGTTTTTATATGTTATCTGTACACAGAGTACTTGAATTTAAAAAGTTACATATCAACATACAATATAACTCAATAAACACAGAGGACTTACAGCATCAATCTGTTCTAGAGAAATTTTTCCAGTGTTCTTTTGTACACTGTAATCTGGGCCAACGTAAGAATGGCTGAAAAACAAAGCAAACAGTACAGCATCATTTAAACTGTCCAAAATTCAGGTTTTAAGTTTACAAATTTAGAAAGAAATTATTTTACCAATTAAGGGCTACAAATACTTTCTACCAGGCAAAACCAAGAAAACAGTATTTGACATTTAAGTAAGTAATTAAGACATAAACCCAACAGAATCACTAAGGTTGGAAAAGACCTATGAGATCATCTAGTCCAACCACCAACCCAACACTACTGTACCCACTAGACCATGTCCTCAAGCCACGTCTACATGTTCCTTGAACACCTCCCAGGATGGTGGTTCGACCACTGCCCTGGGGAGCCTGTTCCAGTGCCTGACCTCTCATTCAGTAAAGAAGTTTTTCCTAATATCCAATCTAAACCTCCCCTGATGCAAGTTGAGGACATTTCCTCTTGTTTATCACCAGTTATGCAGGAGAACAGGCCAGCACCTGCCCCCCTAGAACCTCCTTTCAGGTAGCTGTAGAGAGAGATCCGGTCTCCCCTCAGGCTCCTCCAGGCTAAACAAACCCTGTCGCCCTTCTCTGGACAGGCTCCAGCACCTCTATGTCCTTCCTGTAGTGAGGGGCCCAAAACTGAACACAACACTCAAGGTGCGGCCTCACCAGTGCCGAGTACAGGGGTACATTAGAGTCAATATGTTAAAGAAACCCTCCCTCTCATTACCTGAAAAGAGTAGTGAGGGGTCATTCAGAATCCAGATCTCAGGATCACACACACTCTCCTGAAATTGATCTCTTCCAGACTAAACAGTCTCAGCTTCTCCTCATATGTACTGGGGAGCCCAGGACTGGACACAGCCTTCCAGATGTGGCCTCACCAGTGCTGAGTAGAAGGGAAGGATGACCTCCCTTGATCTTCTGGGATTGCTCTCCCCATGCCACCCTGTTAGCAGGGTCGGACTGTTTGCGTTCTTTGCTTCAAGGGCACGCTGGCAGCTCACGGTCTTCTTGTCCACCAGAACCCCAAGGTCCTCTTCAGTGAACCTGTTTCACAACCGTTCAGCCCTCAGCCTATACCGAGGTTATTCCTCACCAGATGCGTTTCCATGCCCTTCGTTGAACTTCATAGGGTTCCTGTCAGCCCACCTCTCCAGCTTGTGCAAATCCATCTGAAAGGCAGCACACCTACCTGGTGTAAACCATACCTCCCAGTTTTCTATCACCTGAGACTTACTGAGTGCATAGTCTTGTCCCATCGCCTCGGACATTAAAGCAGCTAAACGATATAGGAGCCGGTATCAATCCCTGAGGTACTCCATTAGCGACTGGCAACCAGCTGGTCTTAACGTCTCTGATATCAAAACTTTGAGTGGAGCACTTCACCCCGTTTTCAGTCCACATCACTGTCCATTTACCTAGCCCATACTTCATCAGTTGTCAATGAGGATGTTACAAGAGACAGTGTCAAAAACCTTGCTAAAGTCAAGATAAATGGCATCTGCTGCTTTCCCATCCACTGAGCCTTCTTGGATAAAATGATCAGCTATGAGACTGGTCAACTATAATTGCCCATTTACAAATCTATGCTGACCACTCATGGTCATCTTTCTTGTCCTCCATGGGCCTGGAACCGAGATGTGGCTGACCAGCCTACAGTTCTATGGATCCTTCCCCTTACACTTTGTGAAGGGTCACATTTGCTTCCTTCCAGCTTCCAGTAATCAAGAACTTATTCTATTTTACTACCTGGGTAGTATTTAAAAAAAATGAAAGGAAGGAACACACCCTGATGTACCACTATGAAGATCTACCATGAGGGAAAACCAATAAAAAGCTGAGAAGGCTTCCACTGCAGGAGTGACATACAAACACATATTGACTCTTGACAGTAGCTGCCTAGCCAAAATAGCACAGGACCTTGTATGTGCTGACTCATCTTTCATTCATACTGCAACAAAGCTAAACGATATTTCTCTCATGAGACCCCACCTGGAGTGTTGTGTCCAGCTCTGGGGTCCCCAACATAAGAAGGATATCGACCGGTTGGAGCGGGTCCAGAGGAGGCCACGGAGATGCTCAGAGGGCTGGAGCCCCTCTGCTATGGGGACAGGCTGAGAGAGCTGGGCTTGTTCAGCCCGGAGAAGAGAAGGCTCCAGGGAGACCTTATAGCACCTTCCAGTACCTGAAGGGGCCTACAAGGAAGCTGGGGGGGGGACTTTTTACAAGGGCCTGTAGTGACAGGACAAGGGGTAATGGGTTTAAACTGAAAGAGGGGAGATTTAGATTGGGTATCAGGAAGAAGTTCTTCCTGGAGAGGGTGGTGAGGCACTGGCACAGGTCGCCCAGAGAAGCTGTGGGTGCCCCATCCCTGGAAGTGTTCAAGGCCAGGCTGGATGAGGCTTGGAGCAACCTGGTCTAATGGAGGGTGTCCCTGCCCATGGCAGGGGGGTTGGAACTAGATGATCTTTAAGGTCCTTTCCAACCCAAACCATTCTATGGTTCATTCTATGATTCTGTGAAGCTTCTGATACCTGAGGTAAATTCAGAACACCCTACACTACAGCAGAGACAGTCACGTAGACATCGTCACCAAAGTTTCAAATCAAATGCAAGCACCTAATGCCCAACTTTTAAATATGTATGCCATACTTCTAAACGTACAGACTTCTTGAATGAGGATATATGCAAGGCCAAGATACATGTGCAGAACAGGCAAAGAGAAATGCTTACAGCAGAACCCAACCAAACACAAGAGTTGACAATACAGCAGGCACTAAAGCAAACAAGGGCTTTGGATATAGCATTTTGGTCCAAAAATGAGGTTGCGAAGTCTAGGTAAGAACAAATTTCTTTGTGCAAGAGGGATTTTGCAAGTAACTTATAAAGATCATTTCTCAATCTTCTGAAGGCATATAGAAGTTAACTCCAGAAAAAAGGAATTTAGCTGAATGACGATACTTGGTGCTACAAATAATTTTGTAACATTTCAGTACTGTAAAGTGTGGAAAGCAGATAGCGAGGAATTGGTTTTACTAAAGTACAAATAATTTGTTTAATTATACATGCATTCATTCATTCTTTGGTCTTATTGCTGGCACATGCTGGAGCACTAGGCAAGCTTATTGTACTTAATAGATTTTTTTTTCATTACACAATGATGGATAAATAATTAAAAGTATTTGAGCTGTGTCTGTCTACTACTACTGATTCTACTAAAGTAGCGTCTAAATTACCTTGTAAAATCAGATCTGCATCACTTTACTTAGGCAAACTAAAAACAATAAACACAGTCCCAAAAATATGACTATCAAAGCACAGAGCAACAGAAAAAAACCAGTTGCTTAGGCAACTTCATTTTATTTTGTAAAGCAACCAATTAGAAAAACGACCACAAAGACAGTTATCCCATCCCAGGATGATGGTAACTTCTTAAGCTGCTCTACCATAATTGCTTCAGATCATCTGCTTGTACCCCATAGTATGTAATAGAGTATTGCTAGAATAGAATACTGTAAAAATAATTGCTAAGCTAAAGAAAACCACTTCTTCCTAGCATCTGTAGTAAGGATTGGCCTGGGTAGAGGAGGTCCACAGAGAAGACAGGAAAGTTTTCCTGTATAATAAGTGAACAAAATAAGGCTTCAGATATTACTGCTAAAAAGAGGACATACTATCTGAATCCTGCTCACCATTACAACTGGTCTTGGTAGCAAACTTTACTGCAAGGACAGAAAACCCAGTGCCAAGGCAGGGCCGAGGGAAGGGAGGGAAGAAGAAATTACACTTTTCAGACTCCAAAAAGCTCTAGTAATGGCAGCACAGTAAGCAAACAGGGAAAGTTTTTAATAAATATTTCTTTACTGTGACATTAAAGAGCAGCATATGACCTTCGCAAGGTCAAAGTTTCTTGGTACCTGACACCACTCACCAAAGAGCTGAACCCTACAAACTGCCTTTAAAGGTAGGGCTATGAAAAAGAGTGTGCTTTATCCATCCAGAATACATGGTAGATTGGAGCTAGGCATATCGAGGGCAGCACTAGTCAGGTGGCCTTTGGCAGCTAAGCTTTTGGATTCCTGTCCCAAGGAGCTCAAGGGACTAGAGCTTTTGGATTTGCAATTTTAGGAGCCAGGTCTTCTGGTTTTTTACAGTAGAGATTCCCCAGGTCCCTTGACTTCATCACAAGAAAAATCACACTGCTTTCTCCATGGATTGCTATTATTTTCTCTACATTTCTATTAAAAAAAAAAACTTAACAACCTTGAAAATAAAATATTTAAGACTACCTTTTTTCTACGAACAATGGTCCTCTTTTTTCATGTCATTAAACGCTGTCAAACAGCTTGCTACTGCTGGTTTGAAAACACCTTGTACCATGAAGCAACCAGGCTTGTGACCACCCTTGCTTTCTTGCTCCATTTTCTGCTTCCAGTTTTAGACCTTCTTTTGGACTCATCCTTTCTTTTATTCCTCGTAGCTTCTTACATTACTTCCTGATCAAGCTTCTTACTCACCTAGAAATATCTATTCTTCATAACTGCTTTTTGTGGTTTACTGGAATGCAAGCAGCAACGTCTTCACTTCCCACTTAAACAGTTTTATTTTACTTCCATATACAAATATCTGTCACTCTCCATTCAGCCTGACTCAATCACTCAAAACCTGGTTTTCTGAAATCCAAAATCGTAGTTACCAAAAGCTTTCTATACATATCTTGCAACTAAAGATCCATCCATACATTTGCACCACTGTTGAACAAAAAAAAACCTACACTACATCCATGTTTCTAAGAATGAGAGTTCTGTCTTTCAAATAAACAGCTGTAGGACTGTTCTAACAAATACTGTATTATTCACAAAATTACATTCATGGCAAAAGCAAAATGGAAGTAACTTACCAGTCATTAAACATACATACCCCAGATAACATAAGAATTTGTATAAAATACCTTTTGCATAAATGTAGGATACAGTATCCTTGTTAAAGTAGCTGATGCAACCTTATTTTTTTTTTTGCAATCTTTCCTTTCCCCGTATTTAAAAAGAAGGACAGAGAGGATTGTGATTGCTGTGATGCTGAAGGCTGTTCCACTTACACAGGTGCATAGCATATCAAAAGAAATTTCAAATTTCTCAGTAGTTACTCCTAGATAGCACGATTTATAAATGCTAACCTAATTGCTCTTTAGCTTCAAATGGAGAGAGACATGTCACTGAGGCATATTTTTTTAAATCCCAGTAAGATGTATGGTAATAAAAACATGGAGGGTTATTGGCATTCCGAAGTATCCCCTAACCAGCTACATAACAGTTGCACTGCAGCATTTTTTGCATTCATTGCTCTTGAAAAAAGTTCAGTCATACGTAAATAAACAGAGATACAATGGAAGCTATTTTTGAAGCTACTCTGATTTACACTAAAACTAGTGAAATATGAAAGCGTTCCCACGTAATAAAAATTATGAGTGGGTTTTTTTTTTTTTAAACCAAAATAAAATGTTGTGTTTTGAGTACAGATTCCTGAAGTAGTAAAGCATCACAGGAAACAAAGAGCATGCTAACGAGATCTGCATCCTAATTCTGGTGCAGTGCTGTCATAATGGAGCCCCACTGCTTCCATTTCTAATTCATCCAACATCACCTCAGTGATCTTAATGCAAAGCTGTATGTGTTCAAAAACAGAGCTTTCATTACTGACATTCAATATTTAAGTAAATTTCTACCCTTGGAGATATTAAAAATTCAACTGAATAAATACCTGAGTAACCCGATCTAACCGGATCGGCACTGAGATTAAATGATCTCCAGAGGTTCACTCCAAGCTAAATTATTCAATGATTCTAAGCCAATGCATCTCTCTAATTGTATGAGCTTTGTCCTCCTGCATACTACCCGTAGTAAGGAAACTCTCCCAAACCATATGAAGTGGTAAAAAACAATCATGTATGTAAGAGAGAGACCAGATCTAAACTTAATCTGAAGAACATCAGAGAAGTATTTCTCCTTAGCCTTCAGCCCCAAACACACTGACAGAAAGCAGAAAGCTTCTGTATCCTGTGTACTACTAAGAGAAAGGCAGAGTATTTCAGCTGTGCTGTGGAGCACTGTTAACAGTTCACATTTTCAGCTCTATCCTTAGGGCCATTAAAAGAAGAAGACAGGACTCCATTGGTCGATGACAGCGATGGAGAAATCTTCCAAAAATATCATAAAGCACAAAATATTTGCAACAAGAAAGGCCCATACTCTAAGGAGTGAAATTTGGACTCTGCTTTTCATAAAGAAGCTTAACAACTTTGCGCTTACTATAAAAAAAAGTTTTTATAAAACCTACATACATTTTCTTATTACTTAGAAGCAACACCAGCTCTGTAAATTATGTTTCGTGTCATTTACAAAGCCTTTGTTAAGTTGAAAGGATACTTTCAGGTTTGGGGTTTTTTTTTCCCCTACTCACACATAGGAGTGTTGTAGCTACAACTTCTTTTTGAGTAATTCTACTGATACAATTACTTTAATCTGTATGAAAGAACACTCATTATTTCAGTTTATGCTACCTGAGATGATTAAGCAGAGGCTGTAGTCTCTCATCAGACTGGATGGAAGGCAGCGATCGTGCTGTCAGCTAGAAGAAAACGGAAGTTCCATTAATAAAGTATTAGCCTAAAAAAATTGAAAGCACAAAGCAAGAATAAAGTAACAAATCACCCTACATTGCTACAACTTTACACAACATTGGATGAGACACACTTTTCTCCTATTAAAATTAACTAGGCATAACCTTCCAGAGTCAGAAGTTAGCAGAAATATTTACAAGTTCACAACAGCAAATAGTGTAAAATATTTTTACTAAAATGACAAAGTTATTTGAGTTAAATAGGAAGACAACACAGTGAATGTGGTATGCTTTTCTTCAAACATAATTGAACTGGAAGTAGTATTCTGCCTAGACAGCCTTCTCGCAGTCACAAAACGTAAATGTAGTCCGTTACACCATATTATATACTATTTACATTTGTATCGAAAAATTTGCATAATATTTAGCATTATGATTTTTTTTTATCCAAATGTCTCAGTGTACACTTTTTTTAATGGGCATATCCTCTATTTTGCAATTTGACTGTTCTAAACTAAATACATACCATTTCATATGACTAGTTAAAATATTGAACTTTTTCTGAAAAAATGAACCTATAGTAGTCTATAAATCAACAAGTACATGCCACGCTATTGCAGAACACTAGTTAATTTGTGTATTAACTAAAATAATTGGAAAATACATGTATTAAATTTGCTTAATATCAGTATGCAGGTGCTACCTTCACCTATAAAAGTTAGAAGCACAGCAGTTCTGATACTGCTGACATACATCTAAAATATTTAATAACGTGCATTTCATGATTCTATTGCTGCCGAATTAGGACATATTTTGAAAACTACCTTCATACAAATTTGAAATGTCAACATATTTCACATTGTATAAATCAGCATCGAGTTCTTCAGTATAACAAAAGACAAAACTTGTAGCACAAGTGTGTAGCACCAACTTGCTGGCTCCAACACACAAGTAAAGGTGGGCACTGGAGCAGGACTCCTCTCATCCATCTCAGAACCTTTGCTCCTAGGCAGAAGTCAGACTGGGGCCAAATTTTAAACTCACGCCTCAAGCTAGCAATGCCAACCACCAGGTAAATGTGAGGAGGTTCACAACAGCCAGTCTGCCAAGTGGGAGTCAGCTACCGAGCACCAGGATAGCAGGGAAGGAGGAATGGGCCATTTCAGCTGTCGAGACAAGCCTGGCCCGCAGCAGCCACCGCCCCTAAACCCAGCTCCTCTCAGCCTGGGGGAACCCACGCGTCCTCATCTGACCTGACTGCTGCAGAAAGGGTAAGTCAGGCAGTCTCAGCAATCCATTCATCTTTCTTTAACGAAGGCTGGTATCTTGGCAATTAAAGCATTATCCACATTCCCTTATTTCATGGAGCTGGAGTGAGATGCATGCAGTATACTAAAAATTCATTAAGGTCTGCATTCATTCAGAAGTTTCTTTTCATAAAAACCTCATTTTCTTACCACTGAGTATTAAAGACCAAAACACATTGTTCTATATCTGTGTCCACTAATTTTGTTTTAAACACAGTCAGAAAGCCACAACTGATTTCTGAAGGTAACTTGGAATCCCTCTAAATATCAGCCAAGTTATTCCACTTGGCTAAAATTAGAAGAGACACTGAATTACCTGACACACCATCTGCTTCTCTGCCTATTAATAACTTAACCCATTCAGGAAACAAAATTTGTGTGCACACTCACATACATCGGCAACCTTTTACGAGACAAGCATACAATATTTTTCTCAATGCAGTACTTCAAATATTGCATTTACTATGAAAAATAAATTTTCCTTGTTACAATCAGCGCATTTATGACAAGAAGGTGTTTACGAAAATCATACCAGACAGTGGTGTAAGAGGCAAAAACCAGTAAAATTCAAAACCTGCAGAAGCATTGATATTATTAAGTTACATACACAACAAACTATGTTGTGATGCAAATATTATAATGAAGGTAAAAGGATGACAGCTTATAGGCTGATCTCTAAGAAGTGGTCTGTTTCTTCCCCCAATCCGAACACGAGACCAGCACATGAAATTGCAAGTTATCAAAGATCTACTATAAACCTTAAAAAAGTTAACTTGGCACAAAGCCTGAAGTTAAGTAGCAGCTTCATATGTTACCAAGAAGGCAATGACATTTTTATATGTGGCAATTAAGAACCAGATTATCATAGCTCAATTAACTTGTCTCAGTTTTTTAGGAGTGTATGAATTTCTTGATTTTGAGGTTATCATGTCAGAGCTATTTGCTAAGCGTTTTTCTGCGCAAAAAAATAAGAGAATCTTTATTATCATAAAGGGTTTACTTTCTAAATGATACGTCCTAATTAGCTGTATTGCACAAGAAAATTTTAATATACTGTCAGACCATTTGACAAATATATATTTTTCTTTTAAATCACATTAAGTTGGGTGTCATTGAGAAAAATGACATGGAAAACTTAGGAGAAAAGCACAGAAAGAAGGGGTTTGTGACAAAGGTTACTTTTAGCTGAGGCAGGCCTCCGAGTTACTCCAGGCTCTTTCTACACTTCACCGGGGGCGGAGGGGGAAAGAAGTTCCTTTAGGAGTAAGGTGCATCAGAAAAACTAAAATGTAAATTATTACCAAGGGTATTTCTTTATCAACTACCAAGTACTCCTAGAACAAGGAGTGTCTGAAAACACACTGTCCACATGCGTACCCACAGGCTGTGATTTGCCTCTACACAGTTTGTCAATTTTTTTAAAATATTCTAGAACTACCTGTGCTGGCATTCATGTTACTTCTTTTATATTTTAACACACACTGTACAAGCAAGCTTAGCATGCTTTTTGCCCCCTTAGTTCTTTTAAATCCCAGACAGGCAGGATTACATCATACATGGCTTGTATTTAAAAGGGAGTGACTGCGTTGTGAATACGCCTAGGGACAGGGTATCTCGAAGAATGCTTAGTGCCCTTGCTTTTTCCCCTCAAGAAATTGTTCCTTCCTAACTCCAAGCTTTATAACAAAACTTACTTGAAGAAGTTTTGCAGAGACTTTGAACAGAGGACTCTACCAAGCGCTAAACACACCTCCAAAATACATAGTACTTCTAAAGGTGAGCCCAAGGTTCCCAGCAGGCACTCGGCAGTTCTTGGAAATACAGGGACTTCTCTAAGAGGGCTACCTAAATTATTTAAAGTATTATCTCCACTGTCAGATCCAGAATAAACATCACCTCCATACATGCTCCACTGCTCAGTGTAACAAGATCTGGATTAAGACCAGGCATAGGCTTGGGAGCTTTCTGCAACGTAGATGAAAAGATTTTCCTAGAAGGTTTTTCTCTGTTTATTTCTGCGATGATAGTTACAGCACTAACAAGAGGCGTGAAGGAATGGCTCTAATGCAAATGCAAACATTAAATAAGGGTAAAGTAGGGATTGATCAAGGTAGCCTATGCTGGTTTTGGCTGAGACACACCTATTTTACTATTAGCAGCTAGTATGATGCTATGATTTGGACTTGTGCTGAGAAGAATGTCAATAACACTGAGGTTTCAGCTGTTGCTAAGCAATGTTTACATTAAACCAATGACTTTTTCAGTTTCTCATACTGCCCCTGTGTTCCCAGCTTCTTATCTACAAGAAGCTGGGAGAACAGCTGACCCAAACAGACCAAATGGGTATTTCATGCCATAAGGAGTCATACTCAGCATATAAGGTGGGGGTAGGTGGATGAAGGGGTGGAAATCGCTGCCTGGCGATGGACTATTGATCACCAGTTGGTGAGCAATTATTGCATTGCGCTTCACATGTTTTTGTATATTCCTTTATCAGTAATACCATCATTATTATTTATTCTCCCTTTGCTATCCTTTTAAACTGCTTTTATCTCAACCCACAAGTCTTTTTTCCACTTCTCTCCCACCTATCACCTGGGGGGAGGGGGCACAAGTGTGTGGCTGCATGGTGCCTAGTTGCCAGCTGGGGCTAAACCAAGACACAGCCACAAAAACTAAAGAAAAAGCTTTAACAAAAACACCCAAACCCAACAAACACAAAAAGCCAGTTTCCTTTGCATTCTGCAAAAGTCTACCGTCACGTGTGACCATGGAACATCATGCTCAGCAATAAAACTGAGGGACATTTTTTTCCAAAGTAGCCATCACTCAGGGTCTGGCTGTGCATCGATCTGCTGGTGGTGAACATCAACTGTCTTTACATCAATCCATGAGTTCTCTCATTTTTGCCCTTCCTGAATCTCTCCCCTGTCCTTCAGTGAAGGATGGGGGCAGAAGCTTTCCCATCAGCTAGAGTCAATCCACCACATACCTGTATAAACTCATTTCCCACCAATAAGAAGCTGATAAATTTCAGCTTAAGCATAGATTTCCCAGCATTCTGAAAGCTTAGTTGTCTGTTTTACAGGAATCCAAACAGAGTTGTTACTGGTTTGTACAAAAGCCAAAGAAGGTGGTTCTATACGACCTCCTTTTACACCCAACAGCAAGTCTGCGCTGTTAACTGGGGCAAATTTAAAAAAAAAAAAAAAAAACATTGAAAAGAAAATATATTACAAACCTGGGAAAACAAACAACATTTACAAGAAAAGATTACATGTGTTTAACTAGAAACTAAGATACAAAGGGTCAAAATCTGCTGTAAATGAAGTTGTTTATATCCCTTTAGAAACCAAACAGCTGATCCCATCTAGACAGGAAAAAAAAATTGCACTTCATCCCACTCCTCTTTCCCCAATAATCTAGAGACCTGACCTGAAGAATCCACCTCCAAAAGTAGCAAGCATAATCACCATATCCATGTGAAATGGTACTAACAAATTATACCATTTTGAATTATCAAATTCAATATACTAATTTAGAGCACATTTTTAATACCCTCCCTGAAAGGTCAAAGAAAAATGCAGGAAGACTTTGAGCTTACAGTATGTAGTATCACACATTAGCTAATTTCTCCCTACAGTTTTACTGCACAACCATTTTAGCACTTCACTACTCCATTACTGGGCTTCAACTTTTAAGTTGGAGTGATCACATCCAAGTTAGTTGTTTTTCCATTTTATTTTTAACTGCTCTAATTAAACAAATTGGTACCAAAACTAGCTTTAAATGCTACTGTGGACAACACTGACAAGATAATTATATGGTCTTTAATACTATCCACAAATGTTTTAAATCATTAGTACAACAGTTGATAAGTCTTGGTAAAAAACAGTAAACAAAGGTTCATGACCTGTTCTCTAGCCACAGTAATTAAAAAAAAGACCACTAAAAAAGTAGACTTGAGGCAATTATACTAACAGTTGCAAGAAATAACAGGACACTGTGACAATAAAGCTCACAGATGACAAAAGAAAAGCAGAAGAGTATGGAAATTTTTTACCTTACAAAATTTCATTGCTCAACTCCAAATGTTTGCATCTTCGTAGAAGCAGTAAGAAAACCAGTAAATTAAGCCAAGTAAAAACCTCTATGACAAGTGCATTATACGCTGATTTTAAGAATTTAGAAGTAACACTCCTATATTCCATAACTCTTCAACTAAACATCATTAATGCATTACTGAAAAACACCTACAGCAAATTTTTTAACAGTGATTTTGATGCAGCATCAAATAACTGAAGTTGTTAGGCTTTTGTTAGATTTCCATTAGATAAAACAAATTTTAGAAAGTAATTAGAACACAGAAATTAGAAATAAGAGTTTTAGAAGGCAAACAAAACCCCACATGTTTTCAATCTTACACCACAGGTTACAGACAACATTTTTATAAGGATTAAATTTAATCTGTGAAGGCTTTTGTGCCTTCCCATTATAGGTACTGAGGAACAGAAAAATGAAGGATGAGGCAGATAAAAGGTTAAGTATAGCAGGGGAAACTTCTCTTTAGAAAGCAAAAAACAAACCATGGGTTAGCGTATTCTTTTACTGTATTCTGTACTCTTTAGTCCATTCCCTCAATAAGAACTATTTGTTCCTATGATGCACTTCAATGCCTTTAGTGCTACAGGCAACCCCTTCCTGTGTTTCTGTTTCCCAGCTGTTACAATAGGAAAGGAGAAAGCCTAAAGAAAACTAAAAGGGGTTTGGGCATCGGAACTTCAATTTCCAAGTGAAAGCTTTAGATAGCTCTTTACGGCTTTAATGCAATTTAACAAACGGTTTTATGAAGAGAGGAAAGAAACATTGCCTGTGTAATGTCAACTATTTGACATATTCAGAATGAACACATCACTAAAACGCTTCCTTAGCAATGCTGTGTGGATTCAAAACAAACAAAAAGAGCCCCAACACACACACACTTAGGTCAGACATTAAATTATTACAGTTAGGACTTTAAAAGTTTAAAGAGAGAATCAATTTCAGTCTGTCACTGCTGCCTAAGGAATAAGTCATAACCTATACCTTTTCTATTTCATTTGTTTTGTAATACGCCACTTCACAGAATATGCCCTTCTTGGTAAAATGTCTTAATTGTGACCTTTGCTTTTTGTTAGCTCATCTGAAAAACCTTAAAAAATAAGTTTCCATTTCACTGTTGCCCTGAAACATTGAGACAGATAATTCTTTCCTGTCTGCTCTGAAAAGGACGACACATACGTGATGGTTCAGAAAAGCATTAGTTATTAGCCTGAAGGGTTACAGTGGCCTGCTGTGTTGTCTAAAAGGAAAAACAAAGGCATGAAAGTTTAGACTCTTTGCTAGAACTGTTTTTCATGAGTATGAACTGCAGTATTACAAACTTATTGCCAGTTACACAGGAGATTTTTTTCAACCAAGACTGGAGCAAATAGGGAAAAATATAATAAACTTGTGGGCTATTTCTGAATGGCCTGTAAAGGACATTTAAAAACCCAACTATTACGGAGCAGGCTTAAACATACCGGTAACTTACACCTCTACCGGATTTTCCGAAGAGCTCTGCAAAACAAGGTGGAAACCTTGATGCTAACATAAACATGACAACTTTGTGTAGCCACTAACAATTACACCGTAGCTTAAGCAGTGTTAACAATGAATACACGAACTAGACAAAAATGAGAGATGTGGTTCTGTGGATGTCACATTCACGGGAGCTTTCTCAAGGTGACATTATGCCACCATGTTTCTGCAAGGACACGTTAAGATTACCCTAATTCTAGCAGTGAAAGGTGCTAACAGTGCATCCTGCTGGAAGTCAATAAAACAGGGCTTCTTGCAGGAGTGTTACTGTTACGAAACAAACACAGCTTAGAATTGAGCTAAAGCAGGATCTGATCTTACTGGTAACCAGTAAAACACAAGAAGGGGAAACTCCTTTCGCTTGTGGTACACACGCAAATCACAGCTTTTCCTGAAATTCTTTGAAAGTCTCAATATGAACAATTAAACTCCATCAAAGACTAAATAACAAGCTTATTTTCAGGAATTTTAATTCTATTTCTCCAACAAACAAACTTTGGCAGAAAACAGAGGTGATAACTGCATTGCTCCTCAAACTATTCAATTCTTAGATAATGACTAAAAAAAAAATCATTCTGATGTACCTCTACTTGAAACAAAGTCTTCCTTATTGCACCTCTGTCTATGGTCTATTTGTTCCTGTTAAATGCATCACCCAGCTGAGTATGAGCCCACACAGTAGTGAAGTGCAAGAGGGAGATATGGGAAAAGATAAATGGAAACAAATATTGAGTAAAACACAGCACTGTAGTAGTACGTTCAGCAGGAACACACAAAGTAACTGTATGCAATTAGAAATTATCTTTTGTGCAATGAAACAAAATTATGTTTTAGTCTGGTAATCCAACACTATTTACCTATTCACAACTTTCTCTTGAATTTTTCTGAGAGACAATCAGACATAACTACTTAACATTGCTAGGCACTACACTTGTTCCAACCAACTCCTTAATACTAGACCAGCTTTATTCAAAGATGTGTTTGGCCAGCAACCTTTTAAGTCGTTTTCCAGACATAACCACTCTTAGAGAGTATCAGCTTTACAAGACATACACTTTTTTTTACTGACAGCACAGTAGCCACAACATATGTGAGAGTTAGAAATACAGATCCCAGCTTTCCCCCCTCACCAGGGATATCTGAAAAATGAGAGTGGACATTAAGATGCTCTCTGTCAAAGTTTTTTTACCTTAATTCAGGATTTATATCCTTATCCCTCATCTATCTAGCTTAGCTATCCTCTGGAATCTCTGTTTAATCAAAAGAAAAAATGTCCAGGAGATGCTACAAAACCATATGGGAGGCTTTCCTCCCCCACCCCCATTTTAAGATAGAGAACAGGTATCTAAAAAAATAATGTTGTGGAAACACCTTAGTTGTACTTACCTAAGACCTATATCCCAACATTCACTATATTATTGTAGGCACGCTACACACATGAAAGTACTCCACATTTTTAATGTATTTAGGACCAACATGCACATACCCAGCATCATTACAGTAAATGACAGGCTTTTAAGTCTCAGTTCCGCTTATAGCGAGTCCAACTACACGTGTTTCTCAAAGCGTATAATCAAGAGCACGCTTTCATTTTAAAAGGGAGACTCTACTCTATCCTGACATCTTATTTCAAACATAAATCGCTCAGGTAACGTCTTTTTTCCCCACTGCAATCTGATTGTCTTCAGAGACGAACACTAGTTTCAACGTACCTCTTATTCCAGAATGCAGCCTAAATGTGAGAAGTAATAGCCACAAAAGGCTTCTCAATACATTTCTCTCTGATTAGAAGTATTGTTGATGAATCAGAATTCTAAAACTTTAAAAACAACTTCGTTTTCAACAGAACCTGAATTTAGCTAGCAATTGCCTAAAAAGTAGTTTTAAAGGATATGAACACTCCAGTAAGGCAGCCTTTTTTTCTATCTTGCATTTTAATGCACCAGGCACCAAATAACTTGCCTTAAATTAAATTTAAAATATAATGTCTAGAAAAGTTTTGTACTTCCAAGAAAGTCTTAGTATTGCTGTCTTTGCCTTTTTTTTTTTTAAAGATATTTCAGAATGATAACCTTACATGGACTTCTAAACCGTGTGATTCTGACGGCACTGCTAAGAAGTCACGAGATGCAGATAATGCCAGAACCCAAGAATCCAATTTCATTACATTTCAGAGAAACACCTCCAACATCCAACTAAGTTGGAGGCTGCCTCCTACCAACACAAACTGATTGATTTTGAAACATCAGCTATCTTGCTAATGTCGTAACAAAATGTCATAATGCAAATGCTATGCAGCTGGGGAACCTGAAAGAAGAGAACAGTATTTGCATGCCGGTACGCTGCAAATACTGTGACAGTTGACATTTTAGCGCTGATCAATTTTCTTTTGAAAAAAAGTTGGAGTTTAACCTTTCACAGCATGTTACAAATCTCAAGTGTTGTACAAAATTAATAAGTAATTTTTGCCAAGGCTTTTTCAGCTATTAAAAGTTATTGCAGCAGCAGCACTTACACTGAAATAAGTTCGATAAAAAACCAAAGCCAACAATATTACTTTTATTCCACGTGAAGTGTTTGCACACAACCTATACGAACAGAGAGAACATTTTTCAGAACTAACAGAACTATTTAAGCAAGAACATCTTCGACATTGCCAAATGTTTTTTGCAATGGGCCAACATAACTTGTTATATGAAGTATTTCGATTATTTTCACAGAGAACCATCAAATGTATGGAAGAGAGGCAATAAATAATACACATTGGCATTCCTGGGTTCCTAGTACAAATGCAACAACTCAGTGACATTTTCAAAGGACAGGGAATAATTTCCCTCATGAATCTGCAGTGGTTGATAGAGGTGTCAATACAAGACTGAAGTTGATTTTGTGGGGGGTTGTTTGTTTTGGTTTTTTAATTAAATAAAACTCCCCACTGCTCACTCACTCACCCCTTCAACAGTAATACAGACTGGCCCAAAGAACATAACGGAGAGTGCAAAGTGGCCTTTTATGTGGTAAGGAAAGCAAATCAAAGGCAACAGCTCACTCATGACTTATTTAAACAAAAGAATTCAAGTTATAGTCTTAGCACTGCAATTTTCTTTCTTTGGACTCTAAATGGGAGAGCACAACAGTTATCACCAATGCTGCTTGAATGCTACACCTAACAATTTAAAGCTATATATAAATAGAAATTTAATTATAAAATACCTGCTATAAATTATCTGCATATAATTAACATATAATTATGTTTAGCCAGTTAATTCAAGCTGCCAAAGAACAAATCTTCCATGGCAGAATAAACGAATTAACAGTTGTGAAGAACTTCCTTGCTAGCATGTCCTAGATATTTACGTAATACTTGAAGAACTTTGAAGAAACCGAATTCCACTAATTTCAGCTCAGCATTTGTCAAATGCATTCAGAATAATAATTAATGTTTTCCTGAGGCATCGGCTTCTGAAAGTAATTGATTTCTTTTTTTCCATTTGGAAATGTCTAGCTTTCATATTCACATTGAGGTATAAATAACATCTGGGTTGAAGATTAATATTTAGTCTTTAAAGCAAAATTTTTCAGTAATTAAACCTTGTTTAATTGGTAAGCGAACCCTTGCTGGGCTTTGCATCATTATTACTTGTGCATATATTCATTTCACTTGCGTGCTAGGATGCAAGTATGTAAATTAACTCATCTCTTGTACATTTTTGCATTCTAACATAAAGCTAAAGTTGACAAGTTACCAGGATGCTCATTAGATATTTTTCCCCAAAACCAGATTATTAATTCCTTCTTTCGTACAATAGTATATTGTACAAAATTTCAGGCTTTAATTATATGTAGATTGAAGTAGCCACTTCAAAAGTTACCTTGTCAGCAAAATCCAAATCTTCTGTTAAATAATTCTGCATCCCATAATTCTGAAGTTGCTTTAGTGATTTTATCAACTGTTTCACCACTGACTTGCCCTTTAGCGATAGCTTTCTCAACTGTTAATTTAGTCCTCAGTCTTTTTTGTATCTAGTTGCAGATACCTAATAATTTTACAACTAAGTAAATAGTGTACTGAAACACTTATTTTCACAGCAAGCTTAGAAAATGGAATAATTTATTTCACCACCAACTTCTGATATATGCAAATATTTCTTCACCTCTTCAGCACCACTTGCTGTTCTTCAGCTGCATACAGATCCTTTGTTGCTTTTTCTGGCATTATTTATGAACAGAAGCTTCTCAGTTTTGCTGTATTTCTCCCAGGTTCACAGGCTAAATATTGATTCCAGTACTCCAAGTTTACCTGGTATCTGTTTTCAGGTCAACTCTACGTTGTTGCTTTAATTAACTTGCATCAACAGAGCATGATTGGAGGGGGAGGAGGTCACTCAGATGGCAGTGATTTCCCCAAGGTTTTAGAGTTACAGTTTTGAAGATTTTCCCCCTCTTCCCTTCATTCATGAGAAGGAAATTAAGAAAACCAACAACTCTGCATAATTTGCTAGGAGTTACTAGCCAACGCCACACAAGAAGCAACCAGCTGGAAAGCATGGAAGATACAGTACTGCTTCATCAAGCCCCCTCAAAGTCACCGTCAGAAACCATAGCAGGTTTCTCCCACCCCAAACTTCATCAGTCTAGTGCCAATGCTGTGTCCCAAAACTGCTTTAAGAACAATCACAACCATCCCAGCAAAACTTCTCCAATGCTGAAGACAATATGCAGTCAAGAAGAAAAAAAGAAACAAGTGTCTATATACCCATCCAATCCACTCGATTACAATCTCTTTTTCCATAGTCATCATTACTACTAGGGGGCTTCATCTATCGTTCTACAGTGTACACCATCATAAAAAACTTGCATTAAAAAGCTGTTGTGTAGTTATTAACCTTGACAAACCTTATTACTAAAGCCCTATGTTGCTCAGAAGGCACTACAGGAAAAAAATACGTCTGCCGCTGTATAAGAATCAGTTACTATAAATCAGAATTCTTACAGAACTTCAGAGAAGATATTTAATTTGAACAGGATTTTACTACTGGGAATCAATTACTCAGTCCCATTCTGGCCTCCCCAGTACAACAGAGTTGGACATACTGGAGAGAGACCAGCACAGGGCCACAGAGATGATTAAGGGACTGGAGCATCTCTCATATGAGTATATGCTGAGGCAGCTGGGACTGTTCAGCCTGGAGAAGGCTCAGGGGTGATCTAACCAATGCACATAAACAGGGGAAGGGAGGGTGCAAAGACAGAGCCAGGCTCTTTACAGAGGTACCCAGAGGCAATGGGCACAAAATGAAAGATGGGAGGTACCATCTGAACATCCAGAAACATCTTCTTTTCCTTGTGAACGTGACTGAGCACAGGTTGCCCAGAGAGGTTGTAGAGTCTCTGTTCCTGGAGTTATGCAAAACCTGCCTGGACAGTCCTGGGCAACGAGCTCTCGATGACCCTGTTGGACCAGATGACCTCCAGAGGCCCCTTCCAACCTCAGCCATCCTGTGATTCTGTGAAAAACCACAGATCAGAAAAATTCTGCCAATCTTCTAATCTCAAATACCCATGTATCAGAGATGGTCAAAAAGAATCGTGGTTGTTTAAAACCAAATACACAATTGGTAATACAGATCTACAATACCAAATATTTCTGATCAGCTACTAGCATTCCTGTTTTCCATACAAGAACTTCCATTCTCTAGGTGTCTTCAAAAGTCCACCTTTTCATCTGCAATGTAGGGAAATTTTCAGTATTATTAGTGATTAGCAAACAGACACAATTTCTAACAAGATTGTTAAATCCTTTTTCAGGAGTCATAGGGACGATACAAAGTGGGTTATTTTAGAAATGAGATAATTTTACTTTTAGATTGCTTTCAGAGAAAAATAATTAACAAAAAATATTAAACACAGTTGTGGTTAGAGGCCAGGATTATTTACCACAGCTGACACTGCCCAGGTTATGTTCCCATTCAGGCTTTAAACACTAAAGGCATTCCACATCACATTTTCTCTGTTTAACAAGCATGTCAAATCTTTATATGCTGACTTTTCTTCCTTGAGGAAATTACTGTACAACTTCAAATAAATGTAAGTAATCCTTAAGAATTCCATACTTGATCTTTAGTAACAACAAACATCGAAAAGATTTTATTACAGAGGTTTGTGCGATGCCAACCTTTTACTTTCAAACCTCAAATGAAGGCATTTGAATTTCACTGGTTTATTCTCTCAACATGTGGTAGAGCTTGGAAATAATTGTTTTGTTGCTAGGACTTAGAAAATATTTCCTAAATGTAAAAAGGTATTTGGAATACTTGTGCTCAGTTATGCATATTTTACTCTTTTTTTTTTTCCTCTCTCTTTTTTAAGAATCAAAATCAAATCTTGCCAACCTTTGAAGGAGTTTTAAGCTCTAGCTTCCCATATGTTCAAGTACCAGCGATTACTTTCTTATCTTTAGTGAATAGGGCTAAAAACATGACAGGCGCTCACATTTCATGCTGCTAAAAACCAGCATTAATCTAAACCTACTTACAATCATTTTCAAATGTTTAATCTCAATTCTCAATTGGCAGCAACAGCAATGACATTTCCCAAAGACAAGGAAGAGTTAATGTTTAAATATTTTCTTCCCAAAACAGAAAAGGACATTCACATTAAAGAAAACCACTAGCAACTCCAACAACATGCATTTTTTAATTCCCTTTTTTAAAAACATTGCTTATTTAAGTTTGCAATTACCCCAAGTATTTTACTCCTGAAGAAAAATACACCCTGACATAAGAACCCTTCCCCCACGACTCAAGCTCATGAAGCAGAAAACCAAGCATTCAAAAAACCTACCTAGTTATAAAACATAATATTGTTGCCTTACAAGTTAACTATGGCACTGGGACCTCCATTTGACCTCCTATTAAGGCTGTGGCTTGGTGCTTTTAAGTAAAAGCAGAAGTGCACAGAGCAAGCTGCTAAAGCGAAGCTGGAGCTGCCCATCCGCAACGGGCTGGGAAGGAGAACATCCCTGGGCCTTCATGCTGGTTTCTCCTTCCCAGCGCACAGCACCACACACAAACAGCACTATGCATAAACAAACTATGCCAATGGTCATTTGTTCATACATGTTGGATGATCTCATGCACATGAGCCTCTTGTAGCTGCCCACAAACCTCTCAAAGCCCCGACTCTCCCTCTGGAAGCTGACTGGGGATATCAGCCCCTCCAGCCACTGACCCCCAAACCCTCTGCTCTCTCCACTGTCCTGCTCCCAGACCTAAGGTCTCTGGCTCTGACCCTTGAAGCCACCCACCATCCACTCTGGATTGAAGTTTCCTAACACCACACACACAGAGAAGAGACAGAACCCTCAACCAGGAAAAAATTAGGAATAGTGTTTAATAAGATAGAACTTCTTAAGTTATTACTGCAGTGCTAAGGCACCGGGCAAGAGCCTAATTATCAGTAGATTTCTTACACTCCCTTTTCCTGCCTTTGGCTCTTCTCCTAGATGATCCATAACAACTTTTACACAATCCCACAAGCTCCCCTCAAATATCCCATAACAAGTTTGCCCTTTTTCATTATAATCTTGTTTCCCTCAAGGCTTTGACCTGCTCCTTAAAAGGTCCATCAACCAATAGTCTGATAGTTTTAGTCTTTGGTGTCTTCTTCATTACCTCTCATTCTTCAGAGTCTGTATATTTGAGTGTTTAATTTATTACTTGACCTGTCTTTTGTCCCAGTTTTACATGCTGCATAGTCATTAACCAGGTATGTCTGCACAAGGATACGTGGAATGTAAGACTACTTCCTATGTTCAACAATTAGATGGGCTTTACTCCTTGATGTTAACCAGCACTATAATTTACAGAAGCAGTAAGAAAGATACCCTCTTGCTGAAGAGATAAAGGAGAGAAAGAGGAGGTTAAATAGACTGCCTCTGCCACCTCTTGCTACTACTTTTCTACCTCATCACAGAACTGTTGAGGTTGGAAGGGACATCTCCAGACATCATCTGGTCCAATCCCCATGCTCAAGAAGGGCCACCTAAAGCTGGTACCTAGGACCATGTCCAGCTGGCTTTTCAATACCCCTATGGATGGAGACTCCACAACCTCTCTGGCCAACACGTGCCAGTGCTCAGTCACCCTCCGGTATTTATATGGATTCATAAGATCCCCTCCTGAACCATGCCTCTTCCAGGCTGGACAGTCCCAGCTCACTCAGCCTTTCCTCACAGGAGAGATGCTCCAGCTCCTTCATCATTTTAGTGGCCCTTTACTGGACTTTCTCCAGTATGTCTGTCTCTCTTGTACTGGGGAGCTTGGAACCAGACATGGTACTCCAGGTATGGCCTCACCAGTGCCACCAATAGGGGAAGGATGACCTCCCTTGACACGTCAGCAACACGCTTCCCAATGCAGTCCCATTAGGGCTCTTTGCCACAAGGACACATTACTAATAGTCAATTTTGTCGAGACAGAGCTATACTAAAGGACAAAGAACATCAACTATTCTACTTGTTCAACATGATATCCCCATCCTACACATACTCTTCTTAGTAAGCCTCCTACTAGATTCAAAAATATATTTAACAGAAAACACCCTGGACCTGAAGCCAATGACTCTTCAAGAAAAAGAGCAATTGCACAGAGTATTATACAGAATGAACTCCCTCAACAGAATCTTACATACAGGCCAGCAAATCTCTTCTTAACTAGAGTATAAAGGCAATTCAACCCTCTCCTAAAGATGAATCCTATGAAAAGCATTTTATCTAATATCATCAAGACACTGTATCTTTCCATCTCCATGCCCCTTCTGGACAATAACTAATAGAGCGTCACTGACAAAGACAGACTCACCTTCAGCCAACATAGGTCTAGAAAAATCAAAGGTAAGTAAATACCATGACAACTATTTTGCACATTTTTCCCAGAGAAAATGAGTCTAGAGCGATCCTGCTATCTACACTCATCTTTAAGTGTTAGAATTAATAACTTTTGTCCATCTTAGCCAATCTCACCACATGTGATAGAGAACATCTGAAAGACACTAAGCCCTAACAAGTTTCACAGGAAAATATTAGGTGAGAGACACTATTATCTCTCAGAAAACAAAACACCGGGGGAAAAAAAAAAAAGGCTGTACAGAACAGCAGTTTCTACAAGGAAAATGTGGTTTATGTCAATTATAAGAGAAATTTCAGAGTTTTCAGTTTGTTAAATTCAAAAGTACCCAAACAACAACATAACCACAGGAAACTAGCTCCCTGTTCAGATAACAATGCAACTGAAAAGATTAGCAGTCAAATACAGAACAATTAACTAGGAATTGAGATGCATCTACTACTTTCCAAGGACTGATTTCAAGAACAGGATATTAGCAAAATATCAGAGGGCACTATTAGGACCATGAGTCTCACCAGCCTGTATTTTTTTTTTTTTACTATTGCTCATCTGGAAGAAAGTCTGAAAGCTGCTCTGATTAGCTAATACATCTGACTTGCTGTGATATGACTAATGAAATAATTAGACACTGAACAAATAAATGTGTATAATGAGGGTTGAAAATTAATGCATGAGGGTTGAAAAAAAGACTGTGGAGTCCAGCAACCAAAAGCGTACAGGACAGAAAGATGTAAGTGGCTGTTGGAAGACAGCTGAAGGTGCAAAAAGAAGAATACCCAACCTAAAGATGTGTCAAACCAGGTATTACCACTGCATTTCAGGAGAAAAGCTACTTTACAGTAATGTCCTCAAATAAAGGGGTCATTAAAAAAAAGAAATTATGAAGAACATACTCCCCAAGCATTTGTCTTTGAACAGATCCAGCACTCATTTTCTAAAGCAAGACCAACATATTGTAAGGCAAAACCTGTGACTAAGCATCCTTTGTATCATTCTAGCATTCTTCAAACCACAGCTTATGATCCACTGGGAGCCATGAAAATATACAATGGGTATTGGCCAAGTGTCTGATGGCAACAGACAGCAGAAGTTCGGTTCCTCCTGAATTACAGCAGTTCACCACCCCCGGGGCAGAGGAATAGAGGATGTAATTACTATCGGCAGAGGATCAGTGGCTGTAATTACTAGTTCAACTATTTATATTAGCCAAGAAACTCCCGCTGCTAGCATCAAATCTGTTTTGCTATGGCAGCGGAGTAATTGTAAAGCCCTAAAGGATCTAAGCTGCTCATAACTACTTGTAGCATGCTCTCATGACAAAATAACCTGTGTAGAGGAAGGCTACATCAACATCACATACATAAAAAGCTATTTACTACATAGTTCACCAAAGCCACTGTTAAATACAGTATGAAAAAATAAGGCCTATATACAACTAAAATTTAGAAGTGACTAGATCCAAATATGGAACAGTCTTGTTCTGGGTAGTTTATCAAGACCACAATAGCAAATAATAATAAATTACCACTTGTCAATGAGAGTCAACTTAGTAATTCTTTTGCAGATTGGTTTGGCATAACACCTGGACAGTGATCTTCTCACTAAACTGTGACCAGATGTGTTGAGTGACACTTTTTTTTAAATATCCATTACATACTTTCTTATTTCCTGAAACACACTGATAAGTCCTGCTAAGCATACCTCCTACACCACACAACACATGCCATCATCCCTATGACCATTAAAACCCAGACTCCAAATCTGCACAGTTCTTAAAGTTTAATGGCACTTTTTACAACATCGTCTCTAACAGTCGCTGGAAATCATGTGAAACACCAGTCCCCATTTTGCACAAGAAAACTAGCCACTTTTCACACTAACATGACTTCACCAAGACCAAGCCTGTACTGCATATTCAAGCAGGAGAAAAATTGTCCAGGCCAAAGACAATAAGGTTACTGGAAAAGTCACAATAAGGTTGGGAAAATAAAATTGTATTCATAATATGGAGGAGACAATGGAAAAGGAGAAAACAGCCACAATAAAATACCAAAGCTATCACAGTCACCACAGCCCATACACGACATTGTTTTAGGAAGCAAGAATTAATGGGAAATTATTTGTCTAAGAGATTATCTCTGCTCTTTAAGGTCAACTCAGTAAATCAAAATAGAAGGGTACATGCAACAAAAAGTTTTTGGTTGTTTTTTTTTCTTTTCTCCCCCAACCTTTCTGCACCTAAGTGACAGATGAAGACAACCACATATTGTCTCAACCTGGTTGGAAGTATCACTTGGAAAATAAGGCTATATTTGTCCTATTCTAACTCATTAGGTGATTCCAGTATACACTGTGAAAATGAGGGATAATTTTTATGGGGGTAAGCTTGCCCAAAAGACTACATCTGCCTTGCCCTAATGGTTTAGGTATGCACAGGACAAAAGCAAAGCAGCATGAACTCGTAACAGCTTTACATTCTTTTAACACACTTGGGTCAGAAAGCCAAAAGCTGCTAGCACCTCAGGTAACAACAGTAAGTGGGCTTAGCATATGGAGGTCAGAGAGATAACATCACCCACCAGGCCACTGACAACTTATGCCAAGTGTCTAAATAAGAAAACAATAAACAAATCAGAAATAATAGCCCTGGGTAGGAGGAAGTGCCATCCTTGAACATCCAACACTGCAAAAGGCTGAGCCCAAGGGAGAAGCACTATGCACAGAAGCCAGGCCACCGGCCAGGACCTGAACCCCTTGAGCAGCTGAGTGTCCTGCTCAGAGTCCGTGGCACCAGTCACAGCTTGACAAAAGGAAAAGACGACTTGTTTGATGCAACTCTATATTCTTCACAGCGTATGTGAGCGGGCCATAAAATACAAACCCTAAAACAGTTTGGTGGGTTGACCTTGGCTAAGGACCAGCCATTCGCATACTCCCTCTCCTTAAAAGGAGGGTGGGAGGAAATAGATGGAAAAGTTCATGGGTCACCTACCAATTACCATCACGGGCAAAGCAGTCTTAACTTGGGGAAAAGTAATTATATCAATTATAAAAGAGCTGGATGGTGAGAAGCAAAGACAAAAGCCAGAGCAACACCTTCTCTCCGCTTTCCTTCTTCCTAAGCTCAAATTCACTCCTGTATTCCCTGGAGAAGCACTCCAGGTCTGTCCCTGGCACCCACTACCATTTCAGTTGTTCAGTGAAAGTCACAGCTGCAAAGTACTCCAGATGAAGCTGGTAACATACACATGGACCCTATACCTGAATGAACACAAATTACTAGTAACTTAGAAAAGACCAGGATTTTGACCAACCACTTTCAGGAGGTAACAGTGGAACAAGCAGTGTGAAAGTATGCATCCTGCAGGTGGTACGAATGCACCTCCTTTCCTGAGCCACTGGCAGAATCACAGACCAGATCATCTTCCCAAACTAATTTGTGAATATGAGCAAGTTCAGTTCCCACAAGTCCAGGGTTAGAATCCCGACCTCTTTTTTTTGGCACAAAGTCATGTTGTAGAAACATCTGCCTTGTTCTTGCACTGGCAATATCTTAAGCACTTTTCAGAGTGACCTAACCTGCTGGATTCAGATCTTTCAAGAACACTGTCACTGTGGTAATGGAACTTGATAGTAAGACATGCCAACCTTGCACCAAACAGAGATGAAAAGCAACATAACATGCAAGGAAAGCCACAGAATTCCACTGTGCCATCACAGCTTCTGGGTAGAAACAGACTGGTGATAAAACACATTACACAAGCTAATCAGTCAAATGTAGAGCCAAAAATTTTAAAAAATATATATTCATAAAACATTGCCGTTTAACTCAAATATTCCTTTTCAAAAAATTATTAAGTCATCCGGCAAGACATCTCAGGGTCTTTTTACATTAATATACAGCAAAAACGTTTAAAATAGCATGTTACCAAATAATCAGAAACAAGATTCTGCCAATTCCTACGTCTGTTTCCAGTAAAAACGCCACTGCTTTTTTTACATAGTCTTAATGGTTAACCAAATACACTTAACAAAAAAACCCCACTCCCTCAAAAAACAAACACCTTCTCCCCACACAACAAAAACAAAAAAGAGCTCAAAACAGGAATCTCTATCAAAATCCATCAACTTTGAGTTATTTTGTTTGTGGATTTAATCATCCTTATGTGTTCCACAGAATTTTTAATGACTTAGTTGATATCAAGATGACTGGATAAGCCCTCACTTTTTTGAAACAAGTACTCAGGACCGATAGGTACCTTGAAAAGGTAGAATAAACAAACAGAAATTTAAGCTGTTCTCGCCATTCACCTCATTCATTAATGAGGCAAATCTTGTTTAAGGAATGACACATTCAGGACAACATCATCCCAACACTAAATGAATCTGCCTCCTCCACAATGACTGTCTGACCACAGCAGTGACACATATCCCCAACTGTAATTAAATTAATAGTAAATTCAGTGACTACAGCGACAGGTCTGTTTCACTTTCCTAAATTAACGTATTCTTTTGGTTCAAGTTTTAGATAATAAAAAAATGCCTGAACATACACATTTAAAATCCATATAGTTTATAGTAGTCTCAGTTAGCAATTACAAGCATTTAAAAGCACTGTAAGGTGCATCAAGAAATTAGTGAATAATGTTTTTGTAAGGAAACAAACAAACAAAAAAAACCCACACAACATTTTATTAGGACTAGCTTGCAAAATTTAGAATACCTTCACTAACTCATATAATATACTTCCAGGGTTGGTTTAGAAACATTTTGTATGCCAACAACGTTTCACTTCATCTTGTATATAAATAAAATTTATCTTTCTAATAACAATTTACTAAGCATACCTGACACTGCCCTTCTTCAATACAGACGTGCAGTTTCATGGGTCTGTGGTCAGCAAGAGTCATGAAAAAATCCTTTCAAGTGCTCACAGTATCTTCAGATATTTGGGTTTTTTGAGAACCCATGTGGGGCCTTCTAATCTAATGTGGCATAACTGGATCATAACAGAGTTGATTAAACTGTATTTTCAATTCGATGCAGTACACAAGTTCATATAGCACACTGCTATTCTGCCTCAAGCTTCACAAACAAGGCTTATAAATGCAAGTAGCTAACAGAGAAACACAGGAAAGTCAACTTTTATCACTAAGGTATCACTAATACCTTTTGGTTAGGATTTATAACATCAGACCTCTACTACTGACAAAATTCTCTCATTACTTTTATTACTTTGAGAAAGACTGTTTCAACCTGCAGGAGGAAACTCTGTTACAGGAGAAAAACAGCAACACTGAGCTATAGGAGAACCGCTGCTTACAGACAAATTGTGTCAGAAAAGGTGTCAAGTATTTTTCAAGGCTATTTCATTGCTTTATCTTGCCACAAGAGCAGACAAACACATTCCAAAGTGATGTATTTTGATATTCAAGCCTCTACTTCCTCATGGGTTTACCAGCTAGACATCAGCAGTAAGAGTTTCAGCCTGTTCCTGACGCGCGAGACAAACCTGAATTTGCCTTCCCATTTAAATCAGGTAGACCTGAGCTGAATGAGAAGCAAATCTGAACTCTGTCTGTACTGTATTCAAGTTCACATGCCATAAAGCCATAATATGGTAGAATCGTGATCAAAACATAGTTTGCCTCCACGTGTGCTAGCCATGAACAGCCTTCGCTAGATACCACCACAAATCCCAAGCATAAAATCACTGCGTTAGCATGGAACTGCATCTGTTACAACTCTTAATTCACTTCTCAGAGTTATCAGCCACAGCACGACACAACACAGCTGTGGCTCTATTACCTTCAGCTCCATATGTAGCTAATTCTGTTATCTCTGCAGTAATCTGCACAGTTATCACTTAAGCATAGTTGGGTTTTTTTAGGGCTGTGGCCCTATTTATTTGTTATTCTAGACCTCTATAGTAGAGTTGTGCTTTGTTTCTTTAACCTTGCTGCAGAATTGTATTTGTTGTCAGGCAAGGAACACACAAGACAAGACAGATCTGACAATGAACAGAATCCAAACAGGACACAAGACAGATCTGACAATGAACAGAATCCAAACAGGACAGAAGCCTGTGGGAAATAAGATTCTAATACTGACATTTTATTTCTAAACTGCCTTGGGTAAACTGATTCTAAATCTCATGACTGGCCCAACGAAAGGAAAAGATATGGTTTCACTAATATATGTAGAGAAGCTGATAGGATATTTGGAACAGTAGATGGCTTAGTTAAAGATGAAGAACATCAAACTCTGACTGCAGCAACGGCTTGCAACACGGAGGATGAGGAAGGCCACGGCAACAAGTAAACTGGCACCTTGGGTTTTCTCCCATGTCTGCTGCTAGGAAGACATGGAAGCTACATGAAGCAATAGACAAAGGGAAGGTTTATAGAAAAGCCAAATAAATTACAATTAAGTGAATTCAACTAAATATTCTAACATTGCTCGTAAGTACTATGTAGATAAAGTTATGTCATATTCTTGCATGTGTGCTTAGGTATTGGAGCAAGGAATGGTGACCATAGAAATATATGCAATAATTTTGAACATTAAAACATATGGTTGCATACATGTATATCCATACTGAAATACATAAACAGAGCAGCTTTAATACTGACCTCTCTAAAAAAAAAACCCAGAAATAAATTGAGGGTCATTCAGGGCATTAAGAACACTGGAATACACATGTTTATGGTGTTGATTGTAATGTGTTCAAATGACAAGGATGAAAAGAAGTGTACTGCCACCAGCATGGCCAGATTCATGACTTGAACTGACCCATGACTGCTGAGTGTCTTGACAAGTTTGCTCTGTTCTACATTAAAGTATGAGACTGTGCAAGACCTCTCACCAGACCCATGTATGGAAACATGTAGTTGAAGGCAGTGAAAAGAACTGAACAGCTCATAACTGAGCATATAAATTTTACATCACCTCCCTGAAAAGTTTTAGACCTAACTGTGTGATATTAGCTAAAACCTAGAATACATCTTTTCTACAAGAAACCTTACATGCAATTTTACAGCTGTGCTGACAAGAATAAAAATCTAGGACGGGAAACAGTACCAGTGTGACTCCAGAGCATCAGGAATAGTCTGCGCTTTCCATACAGTATGCAGGACATCCTCTAAACATCCAATTGGTAAAATGGTATCTGCAGAGATCCAGTTAGCTGCATTTGCAGGAAAATCAAACACACACACACAGATCTTTCACCATTAAAGGAATGTCTAAACCAGTAGTCAGATTAAGCTTAGGTGTGATGAACATAACCATGTCAAGGCCAAGAACAAAGTTCTAAACACAGGACGACTCTTGCAGCCGGATGTCCACTGATGATCATCCATCTGCAGCATTTCAGATCACAGAAGACTTGAGGGAACATGAAAGGACGCTGAAGCAAAATGCCAAAGTAATAATCTTGGAAGACAAAAAGACATGAAAACAGAAGCAGTGTTTTTAAAATGGATGAGTAGCCAGATACAGTTTCCCATTTTATGGATAAGGAAAAAAAATTATATTTGGACAAGATCAGCATTAATTGGTAAAACAAAATATTCTGAGAGAAAGAACCACTGATTTTCTAAAGATGATGCAAAGCTTTTGACGTAATTATTAAAAAAAGGAACAAGAAGTGCCCATTTAGTAAGAATACGATGACACTGGGAACAAAATCACTTAAGAGGCTAAGGAGAGCAAACAAGAACAGGAATTGCCCATAAAAATCAATGCTAGGCAGCCTCTACAATAATTAAGAGAAAAACATTAATTGCTCATTTACAGTCAGACACTCAGTTAAGCTGACGCTAAACCTTATAGAACAAAGTCTAATGATACAAAGATTAACCTATACAGTCATGACATCGTGGACAAAACATACTATGATCTTAGACACTGAAAACTCCAAATGGACGAGGTGATGTCCGCTACAGCAGATTAAAAACCAGAAGGAGCTACACATCCCAAATACATAAAAGCCTGGTAACTGTGAATGACATTCGCAAGCAGATTTATGAGGCTACTGTTAAGACATCATCAGAATTCTGATAATTTCTTAACTTTTGCTTATCAGTTCATACTGACAGATACAAGGAAATTAATCACAGTACTAAAAATTAATCACATTTAGTGAAATGCTTATTTGCATTTAGTGTATGCCAAGAGAATAAAATCAACCTCATTTACATACATTCTGCATTAGACCAAATACAACACATTTTTCTTTAGAATTAAGACCTCAATCCCATGTCTTCATCTCCTCCTTCAAGAATGCCGTTGCTTCACAGGAAGGCTGCACCTCGGGCCCGGTTTTCCACCGTTCCCTGTGCAGCATTCCTGCGGTGCCCTCTGCCGGCCACGGCCGGGAGGTGCAGCTAAAAGCATCTGGACACACACACTGTCCGCATCACGGGGCAGGTAACAACCGTACGAAGAAAGAAGAGAGAATTTGATTTTAAGCGAGACTAGATGCAATAGCGAACCAGAATCTCCTCCCAGAGCTCATCCCGTTAACTCTGTGATGACCAGAAGTAAAAAGTGCCAACGTAGCTTACAAAGAATCAGCTTCCAAAACGTGAAGCCAACAAAGTTGCTCCAAACTTCACGCTCAGCGGGCACGGTGTCCAGTCAGTCCGCATGAGACGAGCCGTGGAGCTGCAGCGCCCCGGACAGAAGCCTCCTACACAGCATTTCATTTTCAGTATTTTGTCTGGGTTCTCTTTTCTGAAAGTGAAAGATCCCTTGAATTCAAGTCCAATAAGAGAAAGCGATGCTTTTACAGAGTTCGCTTTGAAGAGCTGAGTAAAGAATTCAGCCACAACATAAACCCCAAACTAGCAACATTTTAAAAGCTAAAAATCGACAGAATTACCTAAATTTATTTTTCTATTTCTACGCTTTGCATTAGGAATCCTGAAAATACAGAAAACTTTGAGTCCAATCATGCAGTCAATGAACTATAATTGCTGTACCATTTCCAAGTAATCCTAAAACTGCATAGTTTAATTATATTTGCTAAGTGACAGGATACAGTAAACAAAAAAGGTATATTACATGCTTCCTTTTCAAATTTCCCAAAGTAAATAGAAATAAATTAGATCTTAAGCTATTTTAGCTTCAAGGAGTACTGCTACAAATTACAGACAATCATGTAATACAAATACAAGTTAGAGAGCAATTCTACCCTCCACATTCTCTGCCCATCTTTACTGACAAAGTTTTCCAGGCACTTATGCCATATAGAGATTATTCAGGGAAGCAAAGAACTAGCAAGTAGTCAAGAAGGACTTAAGGGATCTACCAAGAGATCTCTTCTCATGCAAGTCCATAGAACCTGATGGGATATACCTGAAGGTGCTGAGCGAGCTGACATCACAAGCCTGCTCTTCATCATTGTTGAAAGGCCACTGCGATCAGGAGAGGCTCCTGACGACAAGAAGGCAAATCCTGAACCCATCTTTAATTATTATTATATTATTTTTAACCAAACTGGCTGCCTTCTGAGACTAAATGAGTAGATTTGTGACTAAAAGAGCAGTGGATGCCATCTGCCTTGGCTTTAACATGACTTCTGATACAGCCTTCTACAGTATCCCTGTATCTAAGCTGCAACTTTATAGTCCAGTCACCTGCTAGATGGGTGAAACACTGTTTGGACCACTGTAGTTATCATAACCATAAGATTGGATGCCATGGAGTTAGGGATTCCCTTAACAGTAAACCTGAGTAGGCATGGGCCTGAGCTGTGCTATACTGCATGTGTAACTTGGCCTCCTGCTGTAGTGCCACAGGTACCCCTTGGCTGCAGGACAAACTGAGCTGGCTAATTCTAATGAAGAAGCCGGTAGGCAACTCCCACCAGCGACTGCACCACCTGCATGCCCTTGTCTTTATTAACTGCACAGGGCATTCTAGATGTGATCTAATGAGTGCCAAGGAAAGGGGGATCCTTTGTACCTACTGTACTTCTGTTGATACAGCTCAGGATACTGTTGACCTGCTCTGCTGCCAGGATGCTCTCCTGGCTCTTGCTGAGCTTACTGTTCACTGAGATGTGAGCTACACTAAACCCAAACTGTAATGCTTGTAAGTAAAAGTTTAAGAAATAGGATCACATAAATGTAAGTCAAATCGCACCTCATTAAACTGATATACAATCCCATTGTATATCACACACACAATGAAAAGGCTCTTTTCTATTCATGGGAGGTTTCTCTGTGGCTTCTAGACACTTTCACAAAGGCAAAGGAGGTTATCAAAAAGGCAAGAAAAGTAAATGGAATGTATTAATTCTTTTTTGCAAATATCTCATATTCTTCTGCTACTCATAACAGTATTCATGCCTGAGGAAAAGCTTCCATCTGAAAGAAGTGCCCACAAAGACCCTCATATAGCTTCTGCACAGATTTGCTAGCAATGCTGGCAGAGCACCCTGTGCAGGGCAGGCCAGGAGCTTTCATCTTCCACTACTCGCAGCTACTTTTTAAATCCCTCAGCAGCAGAGCACAGATTCGTGCTCGTGCATTGTCTGATGTATTCTTCTTTGCATCAACTGAATTGAGGTATCCCCACATCCACTCACGAAACAATCCAACTCTTTAGAAAAGAGCCAGGGACTAGAGGCTGTGGACTTTACTTCACAAGAATTACCCATTATCTTTGAACCATAATAAATTCCCCTAAGTCACAGATCTAAACACAGTGCTGGTTTCAAAAGCATGCAGCTTAGAAGAATTTTTAATTATGGCCTCTCTAATTATTACTTCAATCATATCTCTGCTTTCATTGCAGGCTCTACCAGCATTATCCGACACCATTAAAAAAACATAGATGGATAGAAGTGCCTAATCGTTTTCCGCTAGGAAGTGTACCGATAATAAAAATTAGGGGGTAATCCCCAGACTAAATTTAGGCAAATCCACATCAGCAGATGATCCACAATACTTCCCTCTTCATTGCTCTCAAAATAGCTTCAGATCAGAAGTCCAACTGGACTTAGTATTTACAGCTGGTTACTCTAAAACTGGCTAGTTCTACTATGAGTAAGCAAGCAAGGGTGGAAAGAGAAAGTAACTACCAGCATTGAGAAGCCTCCTCTGCAGTGCCCTTTGTTTCTTATACAGGAGCAGGGAACACACTAAATTGAAATGCAGATTAACCCCAAGATTTTCATTTATTTAGTAATAACAATCTAGAGAAACAATTCCAGTGAAGTCTAGAAGTGTTTCAAATAACAAGTGTAATTTGCCTTTGAAATTCCACTTATTAAAATACCTAACAAGGCAAAATGTTATTGTATGTCACAGATAAGAGACTAATTTTAAATACATTCTAACTTAATTCAAAGCCCTTATCCTTTAGCCTACACCTTCTGTTACATTTATTTCACTTATTTGTTCATGTAATACGAGATATCAACAACTGTTACTGAGAAACAGGTATTTGCTTTCTGTCACTGAAGGGTGCTACGTGAGCAGCGTTCTACAATAGTGCCTGGGAGACTCTGCTCTTCCAGAAGTTACTTTAAAAGCTTGTAATTTGGATGGAATAAGGACTGATTAAGTTTTATTCATGCGCTTTGACAACTAGTGGGAATCTTCCCACTTTTTAAAGAAGCAACTCAACATTTTCATGCACTCTAAAGATGATTCTTCTGATTCACACTTCAGGGGGGTGGTGGTATTGGAACCTCTTTTTTTTTTTTTTTTTTGTCTGTACATCAAAAGGATGATGTAAAAAGAAACACAAATCCTTTGGGATTAACAAAGCTGGTAACAGAACAACCTTCCCCTCATTTTGGCAGCATAACTAGGAAAACAACAGGGAAAAGCCAGGGGGTCTTCTATGACTTAAGCAGCACTGCATCCAAATTTAATCCATTTCTTTCATATGTACATACATAAACAAAGGCTGTAGTTATTAATAAACCATGTCATTTTGCTTAACTCATGATACATGATAATAAAAACCATTTGCTTTTCATATTTGTTCAAGACTACAGATTATTTAAACATCAAACCTTACAGAAAAATACTGGTGTTTACATAAAAGGGAATGTTTACATAAATACAGAAAAAAATGATACCTAAAAAGATCTTTCACAAGCTACATGTAAACTGAAACGGTGTATCTTCATCAGTCTGTTTTTCCCTGATACTTCATCTTATTTTCTGCCTTTCTACAACTCAGACACTGAACAGCTAATTCAGTGTCCTTTCAAAATCTACAGAGCACACACGCTTTTACAAAATTTCACTTATAGCTGGAGACTTTCCTGTGACCCTGGATGCTGAATAAATCCATCATCACCTCTCAAAACACATTTTAACTACAAAACATCTATATTGCAGTATTTTTGTGCCTCCTTCCTCAGACAGATGAGGCATCATCAGGCAGATGATATAAAACATTTACGTATATATATACTTACACTTGACACTGTCAAACACATATAACCCTCACAGAATCTATGGAAAATGACTCCTGGTTTTCTGTTTCACAGTAATAGAAGACTCAAGGAATAACAAAATCCAGGCCAGGTAAGGACATACAGACATGCTTACTAATGTAGAAACGCTCACTAGCAGACCACCTCCTCCTTACATACGTCAAAGAGAAAAGAGAGACACTTGAGACAAAGAAATTTCAGTTCATGGCAATAACAAAGTGCTCTGCGTGAAGCTACTGTCATCTTTCAGGACTCCAGTGCTCATAAAACCAGGCAGGACTGAAACACTGACAGATTAAGTTAGACCTGTAAAGGTGGAACACAGCAGCACGAGGCCTCTCAAGCAAAGCTAACTCACTCAGTAATGGTTGCGCACACAACTTTGAATTCACAGCTTTCTTCAGGCTGAAGAGATCACATGAGATAACTAGATATGCAGAAACAACGTAGTACACCTCACATGGAAAGGCAAGGCTACATTCCCCAATGAGGAATGGAAAATTAACTAGAAGGTATATTTCCTAGAGAGAGGTAGGTTGCATCAGTGGGTCAGTATTTCCCTGTAGGTCACTAATTCAGAAATGTAGGAAAAAAAAAAAAAAAAGGAAAATATTAGGAGTGAACTACAAAATAGCCTCAGGAAAAAACCACACAAGAGGCATAACCCAAAGACAGCCCAAATCAACCCTCCAACACAAGCCTTTCACAATCTGTGTCAGGAACCCAGGAGAAGGTTAATATGAAAACAGCTGGCTGGGAATCAGTTGACCATAATCCTCAAATTTAGGCAAATTTACACTGTAACCCTGCAGTCAAGATATCTGGGGCAAAGCAGCACCCTCCTCAGGCAGGTAAGTTGCTGGCCACTAGCAGGAAATAAGGGATGATCCAGTAGGAGCAGGGACAGGCAATGCAGGGGCACTTGATGCTCTCCTGGAGACAATTAAGAATCTGCTTCTTCACATGCCAGAGCTGCAAGATTAAGCTACAGCTGGGAAGGGAGGGCACACCAGCACCAATACTACTAGAGCCAAGTTCAACCACCTTAGTCCTATATTTGCAGCCTAATTAAATCATGTTTCTAATATTTTCAAAGGGCTGGAGCACCTCTCCTGTGGGGACAGGCTGAGAGAGTTGGGCTTGTTCAACCTGGAGAAGAGAAGGCTCTGGGGAGACCTTATAGCACCTTCCAGTACCTGAAGGAGCCTACAAGGAAGATGGGGGGTACTTTTTACAAGGGCCTGTGGTGGCAGGAGAAGTGGTAATGGGTTTAATTTGAAAGCGGGGAGATTTAGATTGTACATCAGGAAGAAATTCTTCCTGGAGAGGGTGGTGAGGCACTGGCACAGGTTGCCCAGAGAAGCTGTGGATGCCCCATCCCTGGAAGTGTTCAAGGCCAGGCTGGATGAGGCTTTGAGCAACCCGGTCTAGTGGAGGGTGTCCCTGCCCATGGCAGGGGGCTTGAAACTAGATGGTCTTTAAGGTCCCTTCCAACCTAAACCACTTTGTGATTCTGTTTCAGGAAGACAGCACTCCAGTGATTTCAGTGACAGCCTGTACAGCCTGCCCATAAGACACCGGGGTGTGTTTATATGGTAAAAATTCTGCTCAACTATACTGCCTATGAAACAGCCCCTGCTCTCCTATTACCAGGAAAAAAATAGTCTCACAAATAATCTTCATTTACAAGTAGTACAAAAACATTCACTTCCTCCCTAGCATAAATATGCAGATTAGCAATTAATTGCAGAAGAAATACATTAACAGATGAAATTCCCATTGGGAAATTGCAGTAAAATGGGAAGTCATACAAGGAGACCACCCAGGAATCACCTGCAGGAACAGTGCCAGTGACGAGCATTTCTAAAAATACTCACTTCATCTATATTTAAAACAGTTTAAAAATAAGTATTCAATACATTCAAAAAGCATATTGCTACACTTGTTCTTAAGAGCTCAAACCACTCGAGTTTGATTAAAATTAGTGGGTTTTTTTTAAATTAATCTTACAGCAGAATTTCTTTTAAACACATCTTGGCAAAGGCATTTCTGAGATGAAACTTGTGCATACTTTATTCTTACACTTGCTGCCTAAAGAAGTGCTCCAACCTCTAAAAACATTCTATACGTTATGTAACCAAGTATCATCTGATATGACAATCGGTTGTTCAATGTATTTCATGTCTGACTTGGAGCTACTGACAGTCGTTTCCCTTTTTTCCTTCTGACTGAATAAAGGATTTAATATTTAGTCCTTCCCCAATAGTCAGCCAACCTTCATCACTAGAAGCAACGGAAAAAAACCTTGTTAACATCATGGATGTAATGTACATTCGCTGGCTTAGGATACCGTAACACTTTTGTCAGGAGAACTGCCACTCTGCATATTTCACGAAGAAATGTATGAAAAAAATAACATCTTGTAATTGAAAAGGTAGCCATCACAATGTTGAGTGACTCAACCTATTCCTTTTTGCTCCATAAACCTTGCATTGAACATTTTAAAACGTATTCTCTTCCCATCCTTCTACACTCCATATTTGTCACAGCCTTTTTTGCTGCTAATCCAAATTGTTAATTCAAACTGTAATTATAACTTAAGATACTACAGTTTAATTTAGGTCCCCAAATAACTTGCATGACTCCCTCTTCCTTCATTGCTTAATCTGACACTGCTGTACACGTTGCTTTCAACAGTTACAAGATCCAACGATTCCGCTGGGACTACTCACAACAGCAAGTCCTATCAGCATCTGTATTCGGTATGCTACAAAATATTTATTATTTATAAATAAGATGAAACTTTTTGGATATCCATAGAGTAGGTTTATAAAAATGTGCAATATGCTAGCAAGAATTTAAAATTTAACATCTAACAACCAAGGATTAGGAGAAGCAAGGGTCAGTTAGAAGCAAGTTTTCTTCTGAGAAATCACCATGGTGAATGAAGGCTCATTTACTCTGGCATTGTTTGTGATTTTTCTGTCATACAGAACTTCTCAGGATTACATCATTGCAAAGCTTTCAAAAAGTTCCTCTCCTCTTTACTTCCAAAACAGCTTTTAACGAGGGAGCAGAGCAAGAAAATCCCTTGAATCCCTTTGAAAAGCAAATGTAAGGCAGGCACTATAAAGTGTAATGAAGAAATATGGGGGGGAGCCCCCCAAAACCCCACATTTCTTTCAATACACAAGGCTTGAGATGAGCAGAAAGGGTGAGTTAGGGCAAGAAGCCATCCAGTTGTAAGAACTGGGCATGGGCTTGTACTCCACAGAGCTTTCAAACAGAAGAAATTTTAATCGAACAGAAGTGATGAAAGGAGTTACTGGAACGGTTAAACAAAGAAGTAAGCAAGAATAAGCGTATTATTAATATTCTACAGGAACTGCAAATTTAGCAGAAATACTTGCAACGTTTAAGTCACAAGCAATTTGAAAGTTAGGACAGAAGTGGCACACTCTTTAGAAATGTTAGAAAAACACAAGTGTCGGAATTTGACCGTGTTTGACCAAAAGTGTCAGTGAGGCAGCAATGTTGCTTTTCCACAATCATGAATTTAAGACTCCATCTCTTCAGCCCAATGACTAACTGTTGTGTTCTAAAAGCAACTACATCATTTGTAAGAATTGGTTTAGACAAAGTGCATCAAAGATTTATGCTCCTTTACAGAATCCTGCAACGTCGTAGGCAAGATTCAATATATTCATTTCAAGGGAAGTTTATGATTGACTGTACATGGCAGTAAACTGTGTCTCTTGAACCACACATAGAACTAGTAAATGGTTGAAACTTGGATCTCAATAATGAGCCTCTATTAATATACAGATGGGTGAGAAATCCAAGCCTCCACTACCACAGAAGGGATTTAGCTAGTGTTATTGAGATACATGAATCCGGTTTCCCCAGTAAACAATTACGCACACAACCCAGTCTCATTACATAGTAAAACACTGGAAGGCTGAGAAACACTAGGTACATTGTCACTGGCGGTTTGGATGGCTCCAAACGGTGTCACTCAAGTCCCACACCATTGGTGGTCCATAGTAAACATCAGCTACATCACTTGTCAGTTAACTTCCAGAAACGTAACCAGTTTTTCCCAAGAAAAGGACAGAATACAATTGATGAAATAATGTCATTAACTCCAGCGAAAGCCAACTCCAAATAGATACTACTACAGCTATTGCTTAGCAACTGTCTATGGGTCACAGAAGGTGTCATGCTTTAACCTCTGCTAGCAATGAAGTACCATACAGCTGCTCACTCACTTCCCACATCCTCCTCAGGAGGACGGGAACAGGAAGAAAAGACAAGGAATCTCCTGGATTGAGATAAGAACAATTTAGTAATTGAAAATAAATTAATAAAATAGTTATACTAATTATATGAACAATACTACTAACAATAAGTAGATAAAATAATGGAAAAAAAATAAAACAGAATCACAGAATGGTTTAGGTTGGAAGGGACCTTAAAGATCATCTAGTTCCAACCCCCCAACATATGACAGTTGCTCACCACCCACAGAACAATGCACAGCCAGGTCCCGAGTAGCCAAAGTCAGAGCCAGAAAGCCCGAGAGCTGCAGCCCGAGAGCGATCACAGCAGAGTGATCACGAGCAACAGCACAACCGGAAAAGCCAACCGACCCACCAACTCACTAACGAACGAACAAGATAACACATAAACAAAAGGAGCAAACGAGCTATGTAGCCCCACCCCCAGCTTATATACCAGGCATGCTGTGCAATAAAATACTCCTTCGGTCAGTCTGGGTCAGCTGTCTGGACTGTGTCCCCACACACACTGCTTGCAATGAGAAAGTTGGGAACGCAGCTGCAGTATCAGAAGCTGGGAAAGTCCTTGAATTGGTGCAAGCACTGCCCAGCACCAGCTGAAAAACCCCTTATCAGTACCATTCTCAGGGCAAATCCAAAACATAGCCTCATACCAGTCACTGCAAAGAAAGTTAACTCTGTCCTAACTAAAACTCTGCATAGGAGGGCATAAGAAAACGATCAGGAGAAAACTCTAATTTCTAACACAGTGTCACACTGAAATACAGACTTCTGTTTACTTACCAACCGCATACACCGCAACAGTTCTTTCTCACTGAGTAGCGCATCATTCTCAAATAACTTACCAGCACGTCAATACGCTGTTGTCACGTGACATTAAACAGGTACTGCGTTCACTGACCCATTTCCAGGTTATCCCACCTATCACACAAATAAAACTGCGCGTCCCACTAATGTGTTCTGTTCCAATAGCTCTTCTGAAGTTTGGGGAACATCTCAACAGTTAAGCAAGCCTTCCATATCCCTCAAATCCTGTACATCTCACTTTGTTAGCTTTGCCGTCGTGGAACACCTACGTAGTTTTGAAGATGGGAAGTATTTCCGTATAAATCAAACCGAACATGACCATGGAGAGACCATGGAAATTGTTGATGTTGCAAACTCAGTACTTTACAAAATGTTATGCTCCATAATAGATGGGAGAAGCAGATAGACGCAACAGACAAAACACTGAAGGCAGTTAAATTTCATTTAGGCTCCTAATATTATTTATAATGACTTTATGCTAGCAACCTATGTAGTTTCTAAAAGAAACACATGTACTTCAATTAGTAGAGGAGATAAAACACTGAAAGATGGATTTTAGAACTAGCCAACAACGGGTCAATCAAGGGCCCATGGCAAAAGACAGCCCACAAAGAAAAGGCCAGTGAGTTTCCCTGTCGTGCAGGTAACCATTACACACAGGCTTGAGTCCTCTCCGACACATAAACACACGATCGAAATCACTTTCCTTGGTTTCACACCACCCACTCAAAATACCACCTTTTTATTCAGTACACCTGTACCTTAGACAGGGACCCTACAATGCAACACTACTCAGAAATGAAGACCAGGTGCTTCTCCCCAAAACTTTCACAGCAAACTTTCATCTGAGCGATTCAAAGGAGTCACTGTAATCATGTTCTACCCTGCACTGCCAAAGCTATCACCTTACTAACCTTGTATGTGCATATTATAAAAATCATCCATTTATGTTACAGTGAATTACTTTAACACTGGGAACACAACACCTGAAATGAATTTCAAGTGACAAGACCATCATCAATCATACTTTCTCAGCATTAATGCCACTACATAAAGCCTTCTGCTTCACTGCTTGAAAACGTAGGTGTTTTAGGAAGAAAATGTTCTGCAGGTGTTGCCATGTATACGGAATACTTTTCCCAAATCAGCAGGTTCTTTGAGCACATAGCATAAATCAACTAAAACAGCATATTTGGCTAATATTTAATTTTAAAAGACAAATTATTACAAATATTAGTAAATTGAGAAGCAACTTACTCCGTTCACATCTCTAACAGTTTTGAAGATTACATCCCAAATAGGGAAAGGAATAAACAAAAAAAAAATACATAAAAACTCGGAAAAGACAGAAGTGAGATCTTCCCTTTGTGGTAGGGCCTCAAAACACAACAATATGATTTGTAGGCATTTTATCAGATTACACAAGATCATACTGAAAAGTAAAAAAAAGGCCTTAAACTAAGAAGCACATATTATCAATACAGTACATACTAACATTGAAATCTTAATTTCTTATAGTACCAGTTTGTATTATTTTCAGTTAATATTTTAATTTGCAGATGGTTAAGATCCTACATGATGTTCTGACAAAGCATTTTCACAAAAGTATCTATTTGCAGTAGAGTTATAATACAAAGACTAGACAAATTAAATTGCTGGGCTCAAGATGGGAGAAAAAGGTTTGCCTTTAAATACAAGTACAACAAATGTACTGAAAAACCACCACTTGACTTTGAATGGAAAGTTCAGTTACGCTATCACCAATAATTACAAGTGTTTGCAAAATAAACTCTTCAAACCCACAATGAAACCTCTCAAGCTATACAAATATTTACAAATTCTCGAGCATTTACTTATAGTTTTAAAATGTAATGTTCAACAAGCACTAAAAGCTTTAGGACAAGACATTTTCTGAACTGTAACATTCTGTAAGAATGACATAGTGAGTCCATCTAGTTGATGCAAGCACATGACACTAACGGGGGCATCACACACAGAGTCTAGTTTTTCGTATCCATTATCCCCAACCTCTGGAACCGTACTGGGTTTGCATGGTCAGGTTTTGGTACGAAGAGCGCTACAGGGATGGCCACAGCTGGGAAGCTTCCCCTCTGAGAAGCCTTCAACATACGAAGGATATCTACCAGTTGGAACGAGTCCAGAGGAGGCCATGAAGATGCTCAGAGGGCTGGAGCACCTCTGCTATGGGGACAGGCTGAGAGAGTTGGGCTTGTTCAGCCTGGAGAAGAGAAGGCTCCAGGGAGACCTTATAGCAGCCTTCCAGTGCCTGAAGGGGCCTACAAGGAAGCTGGGGGGGGGGGGGGGGGGGAGGGGGGCGCTTCATACAAGGGCCTATAGTGACAGGACAAGGGGTAATGGGTTTAAATTGAAAGCAGGAGGATTTAGACTGGATATTGGGAAAAAATTCTTCCCGGAGAGGGTGGTGAGGCACTGGAACAGGTTGCCCAGAGAAGCTGTGGGTGCCCCATCCCTGGAAGCGTTCAAGGCCAGGCTGGATGAGGCTTTGAGCAACCTGGTCTAGTGGAGGGTGTCCCTGCCCATGGCAGGGGGGTTGGAACTAGATGGTCTTTAAGGTCCCTTCCAACCCAAACCATTCTGTGATTCTATGTCTGACAGAGCCAATGCCAGACGACTCCAAGACTGATCCCACCACTGGCCAAGGCTGAGCCCATCGGTGATGATGGTAGTGCCTCCAGGACAACATGTTTAAGGGGAGAAAAATGGCACAAGGGCAACTGCAGCTGCAAGAGAAGTGAGAAAGCATGAGAGCAAAAACTCTGCAGACCCCCCACGTCAGTGGAGAAGGATGGGGAGGAGGTGTTCTGGGCGCCAGAGCAGAGATTCCCTGGCAGCCCGTGGTGCAGACCATGGTGGGGCTGGCTGTGCCCTGCAGCCATAGAGGGTCACAGGGGAGTAGAGACCCACCTGCAGCCCGGGGATGATCCCACACCAGAGCAGGGGGATGCCCAAAGGAGGCTGTGACCCCATGAGAAGCTCATGCTGGAGCAGGTTCCCGGCAGAACCTGTGGCCTCATGGAGAGAGGAGCCCAGCCTGGAACAGGTTTACTGGCAGGACTTGTGACCCCAGGGGGACCCAGGATGGAATAGGCTGCTCCTGAAGGACTGCACCCTGTGGGAGGGACAGAGTGTGAGGAGTCCTCCCCTTTAAGAGGAGCAGGAGAGACAATGTGTGATGATGGACTGACCACAATCCCCATTCTCCATCCTGTGCTGCTGCCAGGGCAGGAGGTAGAGAAATCAGTAGCAAAGTTGAGTCTGGGAAGAAGGGAGGGGTCAGGGGGGGAAGGTGTTTTAAGATTTGGTTTTATTTCTCATTATCCTACTCTGATAAACTAATTTACCCAAGTCGAGTCTGTTTTGCCCGTGACCGTAAACGGTGAGTGGTCTCTCCCAGTGTTATCTCGAGTCACGATACTTTCATTACATTTTCTCTCCCCTGCCCAGGCAAGGAGGGCAGTGATAGGGCAGCTTTGGTGGGCACCCGGCCTCCAGCCAGGGTCAACCCACCACAGGAACTTATCCAAGAGCTGTTTCCGAGGAGCACTGGAAACGCAGGAGCTAACACACCTGCGTAAACTGGAACTAGAATGCTGAACCTCCTTTCCTCCAGTATCCAACCTCAAATTGTCTACAAGCCTAGAGACCAAAATGAAAAGAACCACCAAGGTTAACCCACCACAACCTAAAGGCCAAACTCCCACCCAGCTGCTTGCTCGCTCCCCCTCCTAAAGGGGATAGGGGGGAAATAGGATGAGAAAGCTTACGGCTCGTGATAAGGACAGGGAGATTGCTTACCAATTATAACTGCAGGCAAAACAGACTTGACTTGGGGAAAATTAATGTAATTTACTGACAATTAAAACAGACTCAGGTAGTGAGAAACAGAGACAAGCATTAAAACAACGCCTTTCCTCCTCTCTCTCCCAAGTTGAACTTTACTCCTTGACTCCAGACTCCTCCACTTCCCACCCCAAGCAGCGCGGAGGGCAGGGGCAGCTATGGTCAGTCCACAACAGCACCTCTCTGCAGCTCCTGCCTGCTCACAGGTTTCCCCTGCTCTGGCGTGAGCTCTCTCCCATGGGCTGCAGTCCTGCTTCAGCGTGGGGTCTCCAGAGGCTCCTCCAGGAAGTATCCACCTGCTCCAGTGTGGGTTCCCCACAGGTGCCATGAAGATCTGCTCCAGCATCAGGGAGCTGCTCCTCTGACCTTGGCGTCCCCCCTGCCGCTTCTCACTCTGTTCTGTCTCGGGTGTTTTGCCCTTTCTTAAATCCATTTTCCCCAGGTGCCACCACCTTGGCTGCGGGACTCAGCTGTGCCCTGCGAGTTGGAGGTTGGACAGTTGGAGCTGTCTGGAACCAACTGTGTCCGGCACAGGGAAGCCCCAGCCTCTCCTGACAGGGGCTGCCCGGCAGCCCCACTGCTGCCAGCGCTGGGCACCTGCACCCCAAACACAGATTTGGTCAAGACTACCAGTGTATTTTAGTAATAAAAAGAGCATTTTACGTGCTCAGCCTAAAACCATCATCTCTATATAAAGGATTTTCTGATCAATCACACAGCAAGAGTATTTGTATCAGGCATCAAGGACGGTACTTTGAGAAAAGTAGTTTAGAAAACCTAAACACATGTTTTTTACATCATTTCTGGGGATTAGCCGTTACAGGGGAGCTCTCACCAAACGCTCCAACACTTCCAGCAGGTGGGAGACACTGTCCAGCTCTGCATCCCTTGCGGTCAACCACACAGGGTGGGAACTGTGGAGGTGAGCCGCTGTCCAATGCAAACTCCTGTTCAAACTGCTAATCTGATATTAAGTCATTTTACCTATTATTTGAGGACACTGCTGAGAAAGGCACGTCCTAGCCCACAATTCAGCAGCCTGTTCCGCTTTTTTCCCCAGTTTTGTCCAATTTCAGTTCCCTGGAGCAATCCTCCTCTGTGCAGTACCAAGCATAACACAGCTCTGCTATGGGCCCTTAAGTATGAACCACAACACTAAGCTGAATCGTCTGATTTCAAGAAATCAAAGTTTAAAAAAGCTATCCTCAAAAAAAAAAAAAAGACTCAATACTGCCAGTAATTCCACAACCTGAGTTCACTACATGGCTATAACTGAAATTACCAAAACGCAGCACAGCATTACTGCAGAAACGTTTGTGTATGAGCGTAAACACAGAGAAACCCTCATAAATAAAATATAATGCAATTTGAATTAATAGAAGTTTGCTTTAAGTTACAAAACAATTGTAGAGCTAATATTACATGAACGACGGAAAATGTTTAGGCTTTCTACAGTTCAATCATCACCAATGGCACAAAGGAAATTATTTACTATCGAATGGGTCAGAGAATACAGAAAGGAGGTCCTTGCAGTATTGATTCTGCACATAAAATGAAGTTCTTCACTTGCATTTACAATTGTCAGGAAGACTTGAATAGTATTAACTCCCCGTGTTACTGAGCCTCAAGCAATAGCCACATAGCCGAGATGTCAAACTTATTTTTAAAGGACGAAATACATGACTGCTTTGTGGGCTTGACTAGTAAGTGATTAAAGCACAACTCTGACTAAACAATCTGTGCTTGATTCAACATTAAACTTTTTTTAAAACTCACTGCTATGAATTATTTACTGTTCTCTTAAAGCTCAGTATCAACACATCAATTCATTCTCTTCACATTCCTCCCTTATAACCCTGTGTAGAATCACTCTAACATGCAGGACTGTGGTGACACAAGCCCGCAGTGTAGTGAGCAATGTAACAAGGCTAGGCGACCACCCAAATTACTCAATGCTTTCGAGACTTAGGAAGAGCAGCTTTAGCACAAACACACTCCCATGAAGTGCAACAGCTTCAGAGCACCTTGGAGAAGTCAGGGCAGGCCTTCATCGTACAGTCATTCCTTTGTAGGGGTAACCCCTTCCAAAAACCCGTGCGTGCGACTGCTTGGAGTAGCACCAAACAACCTCCAAGAGGCAAAACACGCACCACAGTACAAATAGTAACATCACACAAGCTACCCACGCTGGAAAACTATGCTGCTTTAAATGTTGAAGAATTGAACTACTAACGAGAAACGTAAGGAAGATTCCTCAAAGCTATGTGCCTGAAAGATGTCTTTCCACTATCTATGTTCATGTCATTTTATCCCTTAGAAGCTTGTCAAAGCCAGAAATATTGGCCAAAGTCAAACTACTCCACAAAAGATAGAAGCATTTAGCCTAATTTGTGTGAAGATACAAACCCCTTCTTCAGAAATTGCTTTCAAGGCTAATTTGGATTATCACATCATTAAGATCTTTAATTCTCAAGTTCTAATAAACCAAGGATTGCCCATTAGAAAGGGCTGAGAACAAAGTGTAAATAGCCAGATGCTGCAAACACAGTAACACACACTCCCAAAAGCACACATAAGTAATGTTTACCAAAGTGGTAACATTATCAAATACATTAAGAGACAAATTAAATAACAAATCAGTGATGCTGTTTAAGTCTCTCAACTTCCTAATTAAGTCTGGCCACGATGTACAACTGTGCAAAGTCATGAAGACCTCTACTACCACAGTGACATTCAGCACGTTTCTCCTGATGTATTTTACCTGTGCAGCTCACACATGCAAACACCCGTGCGCTACCAAACCATCACCAAGCGATACTAAGCCAGCTGTACTCGCAGAACTTGAGCCTAGACCAAACAGTATTTCAACAACTACTTTCCACAAACAACACTGTGTCATAACTTCTATTGAAAAGTGCCTCTTGACTCCAGATAAGGCTGAGGAAAAAAGGTACTTGGCTAAAGATTATCCTCCTAATTTATGTGTTGTGGAACAACCACCGTTACCATCTTTAAATTTTAAAAAATTCCTTTTGTACAATCCTTGCTTTCAAAGTGTATTCTTACAGTTCCACTGAAACGTATTTGATGGTTACAGTTTTGTCCAGTGAATACCATACTAACTATCCAGTTACCAAGTGTCACACTCCAGTTATGCCTCCGTTCGGTATAACAGAATAATGTTAGTTTGACTTCTGTAGAACATGCTGGATTTTTAGCCTCCATTTCCAAAGACTCAGTAACATCCCTAGCATTTCTCAGCAGTGCAGTGTGCTAAGATTAGCTGAAACAGCTTATTAAATGTGGTTTCACAAACTAAATTAGTAATCAAAACCCTACGAGTTCAATCAAGAGCTTTGGAATAAGACAGAAATCACTAATTTTTTATTCCTCATGCTGAAAATACGGTGAAATTGATTAAAAAAAACCATACATTTTAAAACTAAAAATCTAATGCAAACCTGAAATACTGCAATAACTTAAAACACAGCAGTTCTACAGAAGATACATTTTCAAGCTCATGAGCATTAAAATTTCTAAACCGCGATTACAGAGCATAACCAAAAAGTACTTCTTTACTCTAAAGAAGCTATTAGCTTTAACAAAAGAATCTGAGTTAAAGGAATTATACATAACATAGCGTGTGTTTGAAAGAAAAAGCTGTAGTTTATTCCTCAAACTGACAAGTCAGGTAGTCTACTTGTTACAGTTCCTACTGTTTTTCAGATTTCTCCTCAGCTACTCACACAACAGGCAAATTTCAGAAGTTCACGAAGCTTCTCAAAAGTATTTAAAATAGATGCTAATAACCTGTGTACTTAGCCACTTCTCCACAGAACACATTCATTGTTTTGAAGTCCCACCCAAGTGTTATCAGCTTGCAGCAAGAACATCATGCACCAACTGAAATAAGGATGTCTAGTTGCAGTTGTATTGGAGAGCCCTAACGGAAATGTTCACCTAGGAGTATCACGATTTTCACTGCACATTATTTAAACCCAGACACCAGTTATATTCAAAATTAACAAAGCAGAAAATTAGCATACTGGCAGCTTCCTAAAGAAACGCATTTTTACTTCACACCGTTTGTTCACTAAACACTCGTGGTCAACCTTGATATTGATGTGACACAGCAGTACAAGGCTTTGAAAACACTTCTACAAAAGCAATCCAAACTGCCTTCATGTTATTCAACGGCGTATTTTCTAAGCATCAAATTCTGGGCAATAGACATGATCACCGACTTTTAAACCCTGTGAAGAGTCTAATAGTGTAAAACTAGCAATTCCTAAACTGATCACCGAATTACTAACAGAAGAACATTCACATACAGTATGTACCATAGGTGTCCTAACTAGATTTGATACCTCATTCATACAGTGAAGGCTTTATTTTTGCCTGACGTGTTCTGACTTACCTTCATGTCAATTCTCACTACAAAAAAAAAAAGCCCTAAATCACTATTTAGCTTGTTTCAATAAAAAAAAAAAAACCAAAACCCTCTTGCAAAATGTTGTGGGAGAAGAGACTGATGTAAAGAGTAACAAGTTGTCTGTATAGAGCTAACATTTTGAATGAAAAGTCATTATTCTCTGTGTGGGAAACAATTTTAAAATCTAGCAGAAGTTTCTTTACAATGCACAACACGTGCTAAATTCCATTTAAAAATTAATGAACTCTCAGTTCATAATGAACTTTTTTTAGTGCTGTCAGCACTTTTCATAGGGTTTCTGGTATTCTCCAGATGGAAGCAGATAAATTTTAAAATCCAAAAGGCTATTATCCAAGAGCGTCACTAAACAATGGAACAAAAGTTGTAAAAAATCAGACTATCAGACTTACCGCCAATGCTTTAGATAACTTTGTTCTATAGTTGCTCAAAACAATCGAATCAATGTCCTTAAGCGGCACATAAGCAAAGCCATCTTTAATAAACACTCTCCTGGCTCTGAAGAGATCCACAGCATCTGCAAGTCCAACCTGAAAAAGAAGAAAAACCCACACTGTGGGTTAGCAAAATAATGCAGTAACAGTGTTTGCAACCCTAAGATTCAAGATGGACCAGTAAATCTTTAAGTCAATGTCTGTCTTTTAAGAAAGATCTATCCAGGCAAAACACAAAGATTTTAAAATTAAATGTTGACTCTGGAACAGCTGATGGGTATTTTGGTGGAAAAATAGTGGTTACTTACAGAAAGCCATGCAACCAGGCAAAATAATCTTAGATACAAATTTTAAAGTAGCTTACTAGCCCAGTTATGTAGCTTTGCATCGCTTAACAATTTGATATTTGAAAATGGACTTCTGTTGACCTTCTGCTTCAGACATCTTGAAATATTTGATTCATGTAAGCTACATATAAAGAGTCCTGGAAACAGATCTGGAACCCAACCAACTTCGCTCCGAAGAGGAATCAGCGGGTTACGTTAGATGATTCTTTCCTCTCCCCCTCGCTTTCTGCAAAAAGGATTTCAGCCTAATACAATCAGACCAAACCCGGTTTCATGAGGATGTCTCCATCCTGATGCGTCTGGCAGCCAGGCAAGTTAAGCCATTTGTCTGGGAAACAGTAAAACTTAAGTCCATTTTTCTGACGAAAGACAAGGGATGGCAGAAGAGGACTGAAGACATGAACGGCAGCTTGAAGCTCCCTCTATTCTCCCAGTCCCTCCCTCCACCCTCACACGGACATGACAAAGAGGCACTCATTCCTCTCAGTTAATTTAGACACTTGGATTAGCTGTTAGCAATAATGTAAACTTAACATTAGTAATTCCCAGTTTAACCAAAAGAGAATTAATACAAATTGGTAAGTTCTACATACCTTATAGAACATAGGTTCTTTTACTTTAGGGAGACTGAGGCCTGGGGTTGATGTATACAGCTCATTTGACAATTCATTTCTCAGGTCTTCACTAATCTAAAATTAAGAACTTGTTTTAAAACTGCTGAAATAATTAAAATGAAAAGCGTCGTAATCTGAAGTAAGAGATTATTTAGTACGTAAATATATCATCACTTCAGTTGACAAGGGACAAAGAATGAGTATGTATTCAGCGAGTGATCACTTATAATTAATTAGGCATAAACCAGCAAAACACCAGTGGTCAACAGTGTTAAGTAACATTCCTTCTGAAGAGGTAGTGCAGATATTTAAATATAATAATAATAATTTTTTAAATTACACAAGAACTATAAAAAACATGCTTTTTGAAAGTCAAGCTCTTCAAAATAAAACCTGTGACAATCCCTGCTCATATCCAGATTTACTGCATGCATTAAAACAAAGTATGACGACTCAACGGCTATCAGTAAGGATTTAAACAACTTTGTCAGATTTTTAATAAAAACAGCAGTTTCAGCTCATTCTTAAATTCAGACTTTCAAAAAAATTGCATTCATGGATTTATCTCTTTTTTTGAGAAGAACAACAGGATATTTACTGTTCCCTAAACGTGAGTGCTTTCACAGTTCCTGAAACAGGTACAACAAGCAGCGATATTCTAACTTCTTACAGTATTTAAGCCAGAATTTCTAGCTTGAAAAATCATGGACAATATTACAATTCCTAATATAACAACTTAATACTTGATATACATGAATATATATATATATATATAATGCTTTTCAACTACTTAATAATGTAGGTTTGGGATAGTACAAAATACAGCAGAAAAGTAACACTTAATTAGTGTATTTTCATTATTTTACTATTCAGTAAATCATTTTTGACTCTGTCCAAGAGAAAACAAAAAAAAAATCAAATATCAGTGTTCTGCTTTAGTTCATGATTAAGTTCAGTCTTTAAAACCTGAAAAAGTAATAAATTTTAAAATATGCAGTCATAAATAATCCACCTTGATAAAACAAGTCATACATGCTGTTAATCCAGCAATTATGCCTAGTAAATTAACTACATACAACAACACTCTAAAAGTATTTACACATTATGGTATTGATAATGTATTATGGAAATAGTCCCTGACTGGAAAGGATTCAATCCTAAGGAACACAAAATACCTTCCCAAAACACAGACGGACAGAGGTGCCACCAACGTATAACGCATTGTGTGACACTGCTCTCCGTAACCTGGACGTGTCCTCCAGTATCTGTGGAGGTGAGACAAGGCTGCAGTTAAGATGGCTTTTAGAGCCCAGTCAGGAACCAAGCCAAGGCTATCACACGGGACCGATATCTTGCGTTTGGAGTCTGGGTAAAGGACACTCTGCGTCCTTCCTCTCCATGGAAAGGGATGTGCATAACCAGTTCACTTTTTTCTCTGAATGGGGCAGAATATCTAATTTGTTGACTAACACTTCTATGCAGTTCAACGGGCATTTAAACAACACTTTTTTCCTTCCTCTCACTTGTAAGACTGAGAAAATGAAACAACAAAACACTTTTCGCAGAAGTCGTAGGAAGGACCCTTTAATTTCAGACTTGGAGGAGCAGCTCAGCAACTCCCCTCTATGAAAGCCATTTGACAGACACATATGCAACAGCCAAAGCAGCGATGTGCAGAAGGCTTATGGTCACCCAGTCCGCATTTGATGTAATCTGTCGTACTCTCTCAGGAAAATCAGCTTTAAAAGAATAATAATAAAGCTGCCAGCAAGGCAGAAGAATGTAAATTTGAAGACAGCGGAAATACACAGTAGCATTGTATTTCTGCATGTGAAAACCAGTGCTGAAAGGGAAAAAGAGCCTGTAAGGAAACGATTTTTCTTTAACAAGGTAGCTGTATCAGAACAGACAAATGTGTTTGTGTCAATGATACAAGAAAACACTTTCTACCTAATATTCTCGCTAACAATCTTACTTTTGTTAGTCTTTGAAAGCTTCACGCTTTTCACATGTGATATCCTGCAACTATATAAAGATTTCAGACAGAGCTACCAAAAACCTGCTGCTCCTTCCAGAGGATATATTTTTGATTACTTAAGAAATACAAGTCACCATATCAACCTGCAAGCTTGACCTTTCACCTAGTACACACCAAAGTTTTCATTCCAGAATAGTGACTTCCATTTTTCAAATGTAACTATTTCATGCTTTCTCAATAGAAATTGGTTAAGAGAACCCAGTCTGCCATGTCAGTTCCCAACCACTGGTGAAACGGTCTCCAATAAAAGACAGTACAACATATTGTATAGCTAGAGTGGTTACAACTGCATTATCTTTTCTAGGGTGTCTCGCTAAGAAAAGTCAAACTGAGCCAAGAATAGGTTTTTGTTACAGAAAACCATTAAAACAGTCACTGGACTGTTTTATAGACAGACCTGCCAGATGGGGGAGAGAAGATGGGGGAAAAGGCAAGGATTCCTTGCTTATTTGTTGCTTGAAAATTAATTTGCGTATTTTAATCAATAAAACTATCTTAATATTACATTTAAAGGTTCCTTTTATTTAAAATTATATAATAATTACATTAACTCACTCCAAACCTCACAAGCTGTCCAGATCTTCCTTTCATAGTAATCTGACCATATCAGTCTCATACAGATGTAAAGTCACAGTGATTTTAGGTTTTCTTGCATCTCCTTAGCAAAAAAGTTAACACGGTTGGGGTAAAAAGTGATCCTGGTGAAACCTCCAGAAAAATAGGTTAATGGGCCAGGACTAAAGATCTGGGTAAGTTTGTGGACAGTATTACTAAAAGTACAGTTTCATCAGAAATGGTATTTTTTAAACAAATATTAATGCAAAGCAATATTTAACATATAAATAAGTAATACTTCTAAAGCTGATAATTTACTTCTTACAGCCTCAAGTATCTTAGAGGTTAGGCAAAGCTTCAGCAGCCCTACAAACACTATGCTTCTTGCCTGTTCACCAAATCCCCTTTGCCTTCAGCTAATGGAGAGAGAGGAAGCAGAAACAAAGGTGTCCCTAGTCCCTACCTAATGCTGGGATATGACTCCATAACACATTTAAAAACAAAGCTTGCTTCCCTGAAGACTGGAACATTAAAAATAACCTTCAATTGGCATGAAGGATTTCAACATTCTCACATAAAATTGTGTAAAATTGACGGAAGATGCAATGCAATGAAAAGAAGCTCCTTATAGTCTAAACTCAGACTCCAGCTGTCAGTTAGGTCATGTCTGTACCTCTGTATACAGAGCATCATAAAACACGTAGCCCAGTTTTTCTTGGTTCATGAAAGCTGGAAAAGCTTTTTTAAATTTTATTTAGAACACTACAGTTTGTACATTTAATAATTTTATCCTAAAGTGGCACCCGCAAGAACACATTCCGGTAATCATTACAAAATTACACACAATTAAATCCAGCTCTCAGGATTCTAATCAAGATCAGAAAGATAAACAGACTACTTAACTTTTGACAGCACTCAATGATGTTCACCAAACAAAATACTGTTTGTTTAAAAGATTTTAAAAAAGAAGAATTACATCAAAAGAATTCATCAGAGGGTATCACCTGGTGCTCATCAGACATTCTACACTGACCTGATTCAACTCACCCCACAGAAAACAGTTCACCAGTTCTGGCTCATCAGTCTGTTCCCAGTTTAATAAACTGAAACTGCTTATCACCAAGTCAGTCTTTGCCTTGCACAAGCAAGAACAGTAACACCAGGAAAAGGATCTTCCCTTTTCAGTGACACTGGGTTACGTATTGTAGCTTGAAACAATTCAACACTTCAACGTAAGTTTTTCAGACTTTGAAAAATTAGAAAAATCAAGATATAAAAAAGGAATGCATGAGCAGAAAGGAAAGAAGGAAGCAATGATTAGGGCAAGTTGCATGATTTCTAGTTTTCTTGCTTTCTACGTGCAGTTTATTCATTACTTTTAATCACAGAATTGTCCTGGAAACAAAAAGACATATAAATTTAGATTAAAAAATGAATAATTTAATACGCAAGGCTTGGTTAAACAAACACAGGCAGTCAGGCAGTCCAAAATCTTCAAAATAAATTTGGTAACCCTACTCTTGTTTTAATGAAGAGATAAAGATGCATGCACACATTATACTACTATACAGGTGCAACTACTTAATTTTGCAGTTTCTCAGACTCCCAGTAAGGAGCAAGAATTTAATGCACAACACCTTTCCTTTCCCAAGTCTCTGCTTCAGGTATTTACATGCACATGCCACTTGTGTCCTTAGAAAGTGAACTTTTCAAAACTTGCTTTTAGGCACTGAGCAGCTCTACTCAAACAGCACAACCCACTCTCAAAAAGGGATGGTTTCGGTCTCTCAACACCGCGCTATGTCACCAATGCAAGTATAAAAACATCCAAACAAATCATTTCCTAGTCAATCTTCTCCGCTGCCACCCAGCACAGCACAGACTAAGCTGGAACACAAGTATTAACCTCGATACGATTAAATTTAAGAACATAAATTTAAAGTGTATTCATCTGCTTAATGAATACTAGCTTGATTAGGAAAGGACATCGTTCCTAGCTGTCCTACCAATTAAGAGCGTGAAGAGCCTTAAATAAAATGTTCCAGAGGTTCATAAATCTGGCGTTCACAAATCTGATGACAAAGTTTCTTGAGAGATACCAATTGCACTTTGGCCAGGCATGAATTAAGAAAACTGTAAATCCCATGGTACTATAACTGACTATTTGAGCTCAAGTTCAGGTTGCTGGCATCCCTAAAAATATAAAGGGCTGCACTTTGAACTATGTATGCTTATCCATTGACTGAAATGTTGTCTGGGCTTTTTTTTGAAGTCAGGCGTGGGCACGGACAAGACGTTTTATGGATCTTCCTCCACTATGCAGCCCACTCATGGCTACCATAATCAGAGAAACTCAGTGACACAGGTCCAGTTTCCCACGTTCCTGACAAACATTCCCCTACATCCATGAAAAGGACAGCAGAACAAAACAGTTACTACAGATTAATATGTATGTGGTGATGTTTCTAGAGTAGGGTCCCACGTGACTGAATAGCTAACAGAAGATCCTCATAAGAAATAAGGCAACAAGTTTTCTTCCATTTACAAATCAGGATGCTAATGTCAGATTCAGTTCTACAAAAACTTAACAAATGTTTCTCTAGATCTGTTTGCAGGATTAGCAGGGAACAGTATTTCAGTGTTTACAGGCCATTCAGGAAGCTTACATCCAACATGGCAGCTAGCAAATTCTACTCGCAGTGTTATTACATCCTGCACAAACTACCCTATCAGGTTTTATGCTACTGTATCAAGGAATAATATAAACACTTTCAAACTTACTGCATTCACTGCTACGTGAAGAATAAATTCATTGTGGAAACACTCTTAACTTCAACCACTACAAAAGAACAACTTTATTATCCAAAGAATTCATTTTCTTCTTGAATGACATGTGGATATCATTTTGAAAAAAATACACTATTGATTTCCCAATCGCTCTTCCTTTATGTCCCAAAAGAATGTCTAAAATATTTACAGAAAAAGGACAGTTGATGACACCATTCTCCTTGCCTATATGAAGTTTCTTCCAGGAATCCAAATAACCAATTGCTAAGAACTGAGGATCAAAAAGGATCAGGTTAGGACTTGCTGTTCTTTCATCATATCCAAGCCATAGATAAGTGACAGTAAAGCGTCACCTGGTCGGCCACTGAGCACGTTATCACACAAACCATGTGCGTACCCTTCCCAGCTCTTCCATCACGGAAGAGGTTGCCCAGAGAAGCTGTGGGTGCCCCATCCCTGGCTGCCTCCCAGGCCAGGCTGGATGAGGCTTTGAGCAACCTGGTCTAGTGGAAGGTGTCCCTGCCCATGGCAGGGGGGTTGGAACTAGATGGTCTTTAAGGTCCCTTCCAACCCAAACCGTTCCATGATTCTATGGTCATAAGCTGAAGAACATGGTGTAGCAGATGCCTATTCTCCACTGCATTTCTGGTGAAGCTGCCATTTCACATTACTTTAGAAACCCAGGGTTACAGCAGAACACCTGCCTCAGGATTCAGACTGCATTCCCCGTATTGTCTGGTAGTTTTCAGCTAGATTGGGGGGGAGACTGTTTTCACTCATCATCTCATTTTTATTGCAAAGCATGTATCTTTTCCAAAGCAGGAAGGTAGGTAAATGCACTTCAAACCAGGAGTGTGTACAGTGCCCAGTACAGAAGGATTCACCCTTAAATAGGACCTTTACAACCCACTAACTCTAACAATGACCCGCACAAAGCTCTACGGTAAGAACCATAGTGCTCTAATGCACTGAGAGAGGTAGAAGTAACAGTACAGTTTGTGGTTTAGTTTAGTTTCCCAAGTCAATTTTAAGCAATAAGAACCATCTTCTAAGAGTCCATTTACATTTCTGCAGATAATCAGCATGTTTCTAATCAAACCGAGATGATTACCAAATTAAAACATTTAATTAGCATTTTACATAATTTACAAACTGTTGCTCATTATGTTTATGAAGGTGAAAAGGGACATCCCCAGTAGCTATATATTCTTCAATCACATTTATTACTTAATTCTACAATTTTACAGAGCATCACCAACACCATATGTGCAAATAAATACACGCAACTAGAATTACTGCCGCAAAACGCTAGTTTTCTCCATGACTAATAACAAAATCCTGCTTAGATTTCGAGGATGTGTTAGAGAAAGGTAAATAAAGACTCCTCCCCATCCATCCTGCCAGTGCACAGAAAAAAAAGGCAAATGCATATTCTCTCCTCCTTCCAGCCAACACCTCTCCCTTCCAGATTTATGAGATGTATCTGAAATGAGATGTGTTTGAAATCACTTGATTCTCCAGTGAATCAAGTTTTGTCAATGAAAATCTGTAAGAGAATACTACAGTTCAATATTGAGCCTAAAAGTTTTAACCCAACCCCACCCCATCTACCCATCCCTCACAATGTTAGTGGCCTAGAATCCTGGGGTTGCTTTGCAATCAACCCAACCATTTTGGGCTGCAGCCAGTTAGTGAGACTACTTTGCAAATGACATCACTTGGCAAACAGACCTGCAAGTTGGCCTACCAAATCCCTGGGCTGCCGTACAGCGGCCTAAAGACTACCACGTGCTGGTTGAACTGGATTCCCACACTCCTAATAACTCTGAAGAAAGAGGTCTCCCTAGGATTTTCTTCCCCTAATACAGTCAACTGCAAGAGGTAGCAGTGGTTGGGGTTTTTTCTTTATCTGGAACAAAAAAAAAACACTTTTGAAAAAAAGAAGGGACAAATTGAAGATTCAAGTAGCAGGAAACCAAGATAAAATTGAGAACCATTTCCTTCACAAATGCAAACTGCAGCCTAGGTGGACATAGTTATAGTTTTAGCTTGACATAAAGTTTCCACACAGTAAAATTACATTTTAGACAGTTTGCATTTTAAGCATTTATCCCCATCCTGTTTGGGAAAGGAAGAAATACTATTTGATGCTCCTGAAATGCAAAGCCATACACCAAATCAGAAGAACATTTTGGTTCATACACCTGGTACCAAAATGGTACAGCCACAGCCTTTTAGTGGCTAAACAGGATATTTATTTTCTTTCCTTAGGACAGTATTATCTGTCCTTGTTAAGGACACAAACCAGTCCCATTCTCACTAGTCCGAATCCGACTTTAGGCGCTGCTATACCCAATAAAGGCAGTCATAAAACATCTTGCCAAGAAGCTAAACTACAAATATTTATACAACTGCCCTACTGCTGAGATCAATGCTTCCGAAGAAAGCCTGAGAGTGATATCAGAAAGTCTCTCATAGGAGTGCTCTGATCATAAAAATGAAAATTAAAGAAGTTTAATTTCTAGTGCTTAAAGCTGCTAAAAAAGTACTTCATCCACAACATCAAAGAAGAGCTGCTGTGGAAAAAAGAAATTTAACTCCACTAATGCAATTCACTCTTTCCTTTTATTTTGCAGTTCCTATTCTTTCCTCCCAAAGGCTGGCAGGTGCACTACAGGGTGTTAGCTCCCCCAACTGACTATTCCCATCTGCTGTTCCTTCCCCGTTACTACGATCCAAAACATTTTATTAAAATCATGTACTTTATAAACAGCATTAAAAAAAAAAAATTAAGTTGGTTAATTTTGCAACAACTGGCAGTTACCCAAAAATAAGGCATCTAAGCTAGAAGCTATAAAAAAAGTCATAATATTTTTTTAATCTCTGAAAAGCTTCTTGAAATTTAGAAGTTCTAAAATAATTTAAACAGGACCTTTTATGCTCTGTGGAGAGGAAATAGCAACACAGATGTATTCAAGAAGAAATATACTACACTTTGAAGTTTATTTCTTCCACGCGTTGCAGAAAGATAGAACAGAAACATTGCAAGGAATCTAAATTCAATTATACACCATCTTATACCAGAGATAAAGATACAATATTAGCTATTAATTTTAATTTCTTGTGGAAGCAACAAAGAGGAAATATGTCTAGTTCACGGAACGAACGGACTGAAGATGAAGGAAGGGGTCACAATCAGAAAGGAGAACAGTCAAGATGATGATGAACATCGCTCAGAAAGAAATTTAGAATAGAACTTTACATTCTATTCCACTCCACATTCCTGGAAAGGTACAGCAACAAATCAAAGCATCTGGTAGCACTTAGGAAAAAAAACAGAGGAGACAAGTCACAGCCAATGTGGGTTTGTCAAAAAACAAATTACATTAAGCCAGTCTCACTGCCTTTGTGACGGTGCAACAGACCTCGGGGATAGGGAAAAAAACCAGATGTCATATTGTGCCAAAAGCCCTTAAAGTCTGCCTCCATAAGATACCTTCACGAGCAAATGACCAAACAGTTCCACTGAATTGACTACAGCCTGGGTTCAAAACCAATTGGAAAAGTCATGCATGGAAGAATTTAAAGCAAAAATAGAAGTTTTAAGCCAAGTTTCACGATTACTTAATTTTAAGGTAAATTTACCTTTAATTTAGGTACTAACTTGTACATTGTCATAGCAGACTGCATATTTAAATGCCATAAGCTTGAAGAGACTGCAAGGGCTCCGGAGAATGGGATCAGACAAGAGCATCTGGTCTAAAACTGAAGGAGGTATTTCAGCAGGTGTTGCAAGGTTTATCTCTGTCTCATTATGATAGAATTACAGAATGGTTTGGGTTGGAAGGGACCTTAAAGACCATCTAGTTCCAACACCCTGCCATGGGCAGGGACACCCTCCACTACACCAGGTTGCTCCAAGCCTCATCCAGCCTGGCCTTGAACACTTCCAGGGATGGGGCACCCACAGCTAAATCTGCATCTGAGTCAGTTCTGGACAAACAGAGGAAGAACTAACAGAGCGCACAGTTTCAGTAGAGGAAGAAAAAGCTGTAGCTCAGAAACACCATAAGGACCTGAAGTCAAAGTTAGGACAAAGAAAATATAAGCATTAAAACGACACATGAACTTAACTTAGTGATCAAGTATTGAATGCAATATTGGCAGGAGAGCTCGTTACTTGAAGACAGTAAACTTTCTTCAGAAGTTAAATCCTATCAATACAAAGATTATGAACAGCTTAAGTGTATTATCAGTTTCACTGAAGCAGACTATGGCATGAAAAAACCTCCCAGAATTTAAGACCAAAATTAGGCATTGCTTCTGCTGAGATTCGTACACAGAAAGTAGGAATGCAAGATGCTGAGATGGGTAAGTTAGAGGGTTACTTTGTGACTGGAGAAGAAGGACTAGACTGCTCAGAGTAACAGGAGAGAACAGCAAAATGAGCATGGCAGACCTATTCCAAGAATAGGAAGTTAAAGGCCCCAGAACACGTGGCAGCTGTCTAAAAATTAATTAGGCAAGTGACAGTTCCTATCTGTAAAGTTCTATAAAAAGGAAATAAAGAGGAAACTTCTGTTCATTGCCATTTTAGGGAACAGAAGAATTTGGCAACAGCTGAGGAAAAAGTCAAATTCACAGAAAGAAGGAAGTATTGATGATTACAGAAACTGACATGCAAGTTTACTACACAAGGAGGGAAGAGAAAGGTAACTTAGACTGCTGCTAGTAGAGTTTCCTTTTCAGAACACATTACTCCAAACACTAATTTACAGTAACTGGCATGTTAGTTGCCAGTCCAGGTGACTCCACTTCCAACTACTAAGCAAAGCTAAGTATGACTTGGTAACTTTTGACCCAGTTTCTCCTTTAATGCATAGGTTGGCATATGTTAGAAGACCAAAAAAAAGGTGTAAATAAAACTCTAAAGAGAATACCCTCATCACTTTTCCAAAACAACTACTTAAAGAAGCAGAATATATTAGAGGTACTTCTTCATATTTCAGAAGCATGAAAAAATCCAGCCTAAGATCCAGGAGTTACCATGCATGAGACATGCACAGACACAGCCTTGAAGGGCAAGAAAAAGATAAGCTGCATACAGGATGAAGGAAAAAATAAAGTTTACTCTATTTTTATGGCTTCAGGTTATCGTAGAATCATAGAATGGTTAGGGTTGGAAGGGACCTTAAAGATCATCTAGTTCCAACCCCCATCGTCACTAATTACTCATCATCATTGTCATCATCATTACAGCATCATCGTCACTAATTACTTCCCCAGTGTTTGGTCCTGTAAGACCAAATAGTGAACAATAGGAAACCCAACACCTTAGTTCAAGTATTTCTAGGAACACCAAGGACCCAAATACCTTGTGATTTTCCTCAAACTTGCAGACACAATGAAAGCTTTTCAATAACAACTTGTGGCAGTTGCCATAAACATTCTGATGACGTCAAAAAGGCTCTCAGAACACCAAACTGATAAACTGATTTATCCCACACTACAAAGGTCTAAAAGCACTACTATAACAAAATCTGTGAGCATGGTCATTTCCAAAAGCCTTCTGATCAGGGCATGCATAACCAGCCACAGGATAAAAGGGAAAAGGACAAGTGAATAGACCGGGGTGGAACAGGGGGTGAAGGAGGAGGTGTATACGTATCGGAGCACGTGGAAAACCACACACACAACCAATCTCACTGGTAAAGCTACATGACAAAATGGCCATAACATCAGCTGACGCCAAATAGATCTTGTATCACAATCTGACAGAATTAAAATCAAGCACTCTTAACTTAAACAAAGGGAAAATCAGACGCCCACAGCTTGTGGCAAGAAAAAAAAACTTTCTAGTTAAAGCCCAAGTGTTGCTTACGTATAAAACCATTTGCTTTAAAGAATTCCTTCATGTACTGAAGAACTTGGAGATTAAAATATTTTCTTCAATGACTATAAAATTTAAAATATTCACTATATTTCCCTTTAAATATCTTAAAAATCTGTATTAGTGGCTTTTACTGCCAGAAACTGTCAGGCATCACTGCAGTAATTACACATTTATAGTAAGATTTTAATGCTTTAATCTCCTAAATTAATGTAAATCTCAGCTGCACACCTGTGTGTGCATATTCCCTTTGATGGGTTCTGTCACCTTAAATGTCAGCATTTAATTCTCGAGTGCTGCTTAAGGATTTCCTGTGCTCCCTATGTGACTGACTTTGCGCACACACACTATTTAACGTGCCTTGAGAGCTGAAAATTACATGCCATACATAAAAAGCTTCGGTATTTGTGGATGATGACAGCACTGTCCCTTAAAAACCTTCTTTCTTTGTTTTCAGTCTGTTCTATACTTTACATACTTAAAAAAAAATTTCTCAAATACCTTCAGAACCATTCCATGATTCTCCTGTTACTGTGACAGAAAACCATTCAACATATGAGGGGGAAATACTCTTCAAGTATAGACTAAAAATAAGCAAGCTCTCCAAACAGTGCACAGATTGGTAAGTATTTCACTAAACAGAAAGAGACAATTAATTATACAGCAGAATCACCTTCTCATACTGAGCATCTCATACTAAAGGGTCAAGAAAGGTGGTGTAGCATTCCTCTCCCTTCAGGACACGGAAACATCAAAAGCAGGAAAGTCTCACATCTGAATATATTTTAAAACTGACATACGAAATGCTAAAACAATATTAACTTACTTGACCAGGTGAAAAAGGAGTGAGCCAGGGAGCCATGTAGGGCTTTTTTTGTTGTTAAAAAAGAGTAAGCTTAGTTTTGAGGCAAGAACATTTCTGTCAAACAGTAACACATGCATTCACCAGTCTTCCAGGCACCTTCTCTCTTAAGCAGTTTCCCAAAATCCAGTGGACACTTGACAACAAGCCATCTATAAAGCACTACATAAAGTCAAGGCAGGTAACAGAATGAGGTCCAGAAAGTAAAGTATTATATAAGGATTAAAAGCTTTGCTGAACAAGAGAACTGCAGAATTGCAGAACAAAAGTTCAGCAGATGTTCCTCTAAGTCCAACCCTCTAAGCTGAACAACAAGATCCTTTCTGCAAGACAGCAGGATTTCAACTAACATGAAGTAAATGCTATTCAAATTGCCATTTTCCCAGGGAACAGGTCACATCAAGAGAAACACCTCACAACTGGCTATCAACTACATGACACGACTCTAAGAAAACTACATTTTAAATGAGCAAGTAAATACCTATATTATATAAAAATCCTTCCCGGAGAGAGTGGAGCGGCACTGGCACAGGTTGCCCAGAGAAGCTGTGGGTGCCCCATCCCTGGCAGTGTTCAAGGCCAGGCTGGATGAGGCTCTGAGCAACCTGGTCTAGTGGGGAGTGTCCCTGCCCATGGCAGGGGGGTTGGAACTAGATGGTCTGTAAGGTTCCGTCCAACCCACACCACTCTATGATTCTATGAAAATATTATTTCCTAAAAATAGTTATTGTAAAAGTGCCGTGTAACAAATTCTGCTCCCAGGCCAAGCCTAACCACTCCCAAGAAAACACATGAAAGGACTTCTACCAGATAACGTATCAGAGTGAGTGGGTGCGTGTGTGTATATAAAATCATTTCTATTTGCCCCCTAAAAGTTCTAACTGCTGTCAAAGCTGAAGTTCAAAAGTTAAATTACTTCCGTGCCTATTTACTGGAAAGAAGACTACATTGTCAAGAGTGGTGTTTACACCATGGTTCAACTACAACCTACTTTCTTAAGGAAACGGGGCAAAATCTGAATTAAGTTGTCAGTACAGCAATTTTGAGGTGGAAGCTATTCATACGGTGTATAAATGATTTTAAGACAGAAATCATCTTCAGAAAAGAATGTTTTAATTTTTAAAAAGATACTGAAAAACCCCAGAGGTGATACACCTAAAAATATTGTGTCTGAAAAGCACAAATAAAATAACTTATTTTCTAATGCACTACCAACAGCTTTAAAGCTCTTTCAACTACAGCTGTTGGTATTGCATTAAAAAAATAAATGACTGCATGAGAAAATAATTGATGGAAATGAACTAATTAAAGACAGCTACTCCCAGATACTCTGAAGTATACTAGCCTGTATTATTTTTGTACTATTTGCAAGCAAAACAGCACTTCATCAAAACACTTTCTTTGGTCAAAAAGGTAGTTGTGGTTTTGTATTCTGATCAAGAGTCCAACACTCATTACGCTACACAAAATGCTTTAACCAAAAGGAAGAAAGAAAATAGTTTCCCTCCTGACTCAAGCAGTGGTCAAAAAAAGCAAAATATGACGCAAGTTATCGTTGGAGGTGTTGAATACATCCTCTCAGAAGTTAAGATTGTTGAGTTTTTCACACTGAGAAGTAACCACAGTGAAGTCCCAGATAACCCTCATCAGTCTCTGTTCTCGGGCACAACCTCAGCCTTTGCCACCAGTGACCCGACAACCTCTTCTTACTCAACCCCACGTACCCACGTTTAAAGAAAAGGAAAACCCCACTGCCATTCACGTAACTTTTTTCCTCTCCACTATTTACAAATAACCGGAAGAATATCAGATGTCAGCGGCTCCAGTATGGTCTCAATCTCAGTAACAGTCGAACACCTACATCAGTTTAAAATAAAAGTGTAAATAATTGAAAACATACCGAAATCACAGCAAAGGAAGAACCAAGGCTGTCATTTCACACTACGGTGCAGTTACCATTAACAGCTCGCCACCACGAAAAAAGAAAAGTGAGACAGAGGTCCATCGTCCCGCTGCCCCACTGCTATTCCTGTTTTCCTTCTACCCTCTCCAGTGCTTGACATTTTAACCAATACCCCAGGCCCTACCTCTTGCCCATGCTGGCACAACTTGGTAGGATAATGCAAACACTAAAATTTCAGAGCAGTGTAAAATTTTGAGCACTGAACCAATGTTCCATCAGGCTGAGCAGCATCAGTCCAGGCACCTTCCATACTTTCCAGAAAACAGACTGGCCAAAGCTATCTCCTACAAGTGACTGGAATGCAATCTACCTCTTCGTAGTTCAAAAAGTGTCGCAAATATAAAGTCAAAGCAAACTTCCTGTGAAAAATGAAAGTTCAGGTTCCAGAGGCTTCTCACAGAAATACTTATTAAATACTAATTAATGGCAGCTTTGTAAAAACATTTCAAGTGAGAACTTACTGAAACTTCAAATTTCTGTCATTTTTACTAACTGTAGAGGAGCTTATTTCCGCAAAAATAGTAAAAACTTGAATTCTCATAATCCTGCGCGTATTCTAACAAAATTCATTATACTGAAGTCATCATCTTTAATCTGAATACCTGGAACAGGTTATAGCCTCCCTTCTACAAGTAGAGGGCATTTTTACCATCAGGTACGGCTCCCCAGAACAAATATTTACTTACTGTAACAAACCCCTTCCCATGTATTTTGCTTCATCAGCAATAAAAACATCAGTCACAGGATATCAAAAATCTGATTACAAAAGTGAAGACATTAATTTCATTACATTTCATTTCCACTTTTATTTCCAGAAAGTTCTTGTTGTTCGATCAAAATTCTCTTTAACATGACATCATAAGTACCATCATTTCAAATTCTTTGCAGCCGAGTCGTGTAAGAAATTCAGAGTCTGGTATTTTTTTCTTCTAGCGGTTAACAACTTCGTTCTTTCCAAAAGGTTGCTAAATAAGAACTTTGGAACTGAAGTCTTAAAAGAAGTTCTTAGTAGCTGTCTAAATATTACTCCCGAGTGGGACTGAAGATTCCTATAAAGCCATAATTCTCAATCCATAATTCACAAAACCTCAGGAATTAGTCTGCAAAGCCTCTGCAAAATAATTACAAGAATACACATCCCGCTTCCCCACGCGCGTAAGGAAACACAAAAAGGAGAGAAGTGACAGCAAATTCTCGGTGTTTAACCACTTTGTTGCGGCTGCAAACCAAGACAACCCACTTCTTCCCTCTCTCCACAAAAAAGTTGGCCAGTTCTTTTATTAAATACTGAGAACCGCTTCTTAAAACGGCTCTTAGAATTGTTAACTGGAGACATTTAATGAACTTTCTTCAGATATCCTCAACAATTACACTCCGACAGGAGAAGGCCTATCGGTTTACCAAAACAGAAACTGGACTGTAATATCAGGACTTACTTTCTTTTCCTGGAGATCATTCCCTTTCCTAACAGGTGGAACACAGTTTGATTCCCATCTTGTTTTACGTACGGTAAGGCATAAAAACATTGTAATTTCTAACAGAGAAGTATAAATAGCACATTTCCTCTTCATTTCCCTTTTAAAGCCTTTTACAAATGCAACACTGAGAAAAAGAATACTGCTTTTACAGTGGCCTTATTTTTAGGGCCCCTACAGAGCGCCAGAGTTTGGACCTATTTCAGATACATACGGAATTTCTTAGTAATCAAAAATTTTATATGGGATCGTGTGAGGAGGGACCAGTTTTGCTTAAATTCCCACCAGAACTGGAAGAGGGGGGAAAAACCAGTAGAGGCAGGGAGGCAGATTTTCAGTGAAATAATGCTTTGTTGCCTCAACAGGCATAAGAAAGTAATACCTTCTTCATCATTTTGACATACTGAAGGCACGTTCAGTAGCACGGAACCAAGTCATACTCCCAGCTATTTCCAGCAACCTGCAAACATTAATTTGTTCTCACAAGCCTGAACGCTGAAACTGTGACAGGACAATATGAGACTGGGGAATAAGCAGCGGAAATACAGCTGCACAGAACCAATATTCACTGAAAGGTCTGTTGGACCAAAGACTGGCATTTCTGACTGTCTCTCAAAGACCCAGAAACGCCCAAGCGTTGCTGTTTAGCTAGACAAATTCAGTCTCAACGCCGCACAAGCCATCTGTTGTCATCAACGTGCACTGGTCCCAGATCTTTCAATCCAGTCACACATCGTGCATAAGTCAGTCATGTATTTTAGAATATTTAAGTTTTTCTAATTAAGCAGTATTTTAAGAGAAAGGTTTTTCCCAGTAGAATGATGATTGTACATTCATTTTTAATAATTGTACCTGTAGCTCTCAGATTAAGCTTAAACTGGAGCTTTCTAACCAAACAGTTTATAGATGCAATGCAAATTTTACCGAAATCATTCATGCAGAAACTGCAATAGGCACTTTCCTTTAACCCACTCAGACAAATGAAGTGGTACACAACAGCAGGAATAATTTTCCATTATCCCTAAAGCTTCTCAAAAGCAATAACGTTTGTCAACACAGAACTGGTATTTTCAAGGTTTTGCAAACGTTGGTAACAAACAATGTCATTCTGGTTCTTTAACTTGCTTTTGTAACTACACGTTTTTCAGCTGAGTGTTGGTCGACTGCAGCAGACTGAAATTCTCTTGTTACAGCACAAAATTACGTCACTTAACCCTCATTTCTGTGGCAGGACTATTCTCCAAGTTCCGAAGTTGTGTGGTTGATTTTTAAAGGCACATGTGCATTTTTTAAAGTAGTACTAAAGCTACCTTCATGAGAACTGTAAAAAAACATCAGGCACGTGCTATAAAACACAAACCCAGAAAGTAACACACTTACAGCTTCAAAAGATAAGTTAACGTGTTCCAGGAATTTCTGCCTTAAATTTTCAGTCAGTTCATTGAAGCGATACCGCAAGAGGTCCATTTCTTGTTGAAGAAACCAACGCCTGAGATCCTCACTGCACAGAAATAATAAAAATAAGAACATAATATGTTTTTTGATGATGCATTCCCTCTTCCTTCAGAAACCAGATGCCGAACCCAGCGAACACAGCACTCAGTGTAGTGCTGACTTGGGCACGAGCGAGGAACTTGGAAGAGAAGGTAGGAAGGAGCACTCAATGAGAAAAGACAACACAGAAAGAAGCATGACTGCAGATGTTTTGGAAGAACAGAGGCAGTCAGTCTCAACACTAAAAATCACTGTGTAGTAGATATCCAAGCTGTTAGTCTCTTTTAACTGGTGCTTATCACTTCTTTCTCATTTTAGATAAGAATAACCAACCCATTTCCCTTCAGTATTTAGAAGACAGGGGGTTTTCCTCAACATGGCACAGTATTTTTTCATTGTACAATTAACGTCACAATTAACCTGACGAGGCAAATACATTATGAAGCCTACTTCTTTTAATTCTCACTTTTGGGGTATCACCCAGCTGAAGGGACATGGACATCTCTCAGATACTACAGCAGCGCTCTCTGCTAGGCAAACAACCCCGTGGAAGCAAGCAAAAGGAAAATACGTGATCATGAGCTTCGGTGAGGAACACAAATAGAACATCTAACGCTTGCCGAAAGAGCAAAAGGGGTTTAGCAACTGCAGGTGAACAAGCAGGAGCCTGAACAAGAACACAGGGACAGCGGGCAGGAGACAGCAGAACAGAGGAACGACACTGAAGCCGGTCTCTACTCGTCTCACTCTTTGCAGACTGGACTGCTAACAGCCCAGCACTCAGATTGGCGGGCATCAGCACGTTACTCAAAGCTAGAGCGAGTCGGTACCAGCACAGCAGTAACAAAAGCCACCCCGTACGTACCAGCACAGAGCGCGGACGGTACTGTGTCTCGCCATTATAGGGCATTCTTTTAAACCGTCCTCCGAGAGCTACACTGCGGGCTACTGCCGTGACAGTTCACAGAGCACGGAAATGCTGAAGCCTGCTATGTTCTCCTTACAGTATTTAAGGATCTTTTCCCTGAGGGGATCAGCAAAATACAAGACTTGTGTGTGTTTTTGCAGACAAAACCTCTGCTTGAAACACGGCTTGGAGGAAAATTCTTACGCGATTTATCATTCCAGATGGAAAGGCTCTGTTCAGGTGTTTGGTATCCAAGCTCTAAGGACAGTTTCAGTGCTTCCATGTCCTGGTCTTGACAGATATAAGTGACATTACAAGAGGCGTGAAAGAAGGATACGGATGCGACTGTTCACTCAACACTGTGCATACCGTATCTTAGCAACATTATGCGGCAATAAGCTTTAAAGTCTTGGATTTCAGAAGGCAGAAGGACAGCCAAGAGAGGATGGCTAGTTTACAGATTTAACTGACAAAGAATGGTGGAGCTGGCCACTTCAGACCACGTAAAAACCAGAACGAAAGAATCCAGTTTGTAAGGCAGGACTGATGAAAACTAGGGAAAAAAAAAAGTTGATGTAATCTCGTACCCCTGGGTGGCACTGTTGGCCAACTAGAAACTTCAACAGGCGGGGTCGCAGGAAAAGCCTGTAACACAACTGTCTGGCCAGGGCACAGGGAGCTGAATTCACGTGAGTTTGCAGTTACTATGCTTTTTCAGACACTCCTACCTTAATAGCTTTCATCAATTTACCTAATGCTTTGTACCAAGCTTATTTTTCTGTCCTAGTATGATAAAAACTTAGAGGACAGTATATTTTGTTTCTCTCCCAGTTTTATCTTTCAGGGAACGTGGCTGTTTCAGAGCTTAGAAATCTCTCACCCCTGAAACAGCTGCTTTTCAAGAAATAATAAAGAATGCTGGGTACAGGGTCACCTCACAGTGTTCAAGTGCTTTTCCATTTGATGGGTAATCACCAAGTCCATCTTTTCAAAGGAAAAAAAAACCCACAAAACTTTAAGTGGAAACTATTAAGCTGCTTTATTGAAACACTGCATCAAGCTATCCATATATAAGCAGGAAGACAACAAACACATTTTCAAGTACTTCAAACCCTGGAGCCCCACCCAAGGCCCCTCCTCCCTAAGAAGGGGTCTTTCCCCCTAGACTACAAAGCCAGGCACTCTCCTGCTGATTCTGTGGCCCAAAATAGCCTGTAATCATTTCCGCACAGCGATTCACCTTCAACAAGCTGCCCAGCTCTGCCCTGGCTACAGTCTAATTCTTAAGTCACTTCACTGAAACAGGGGGTTTGAAACATGTCTCCCATTTATGCCCTAAGACAGCGCTGCACCCCAAAACGCTCTCATACAAAAGACAAGGATTGTCTTTTTGAAAGACAGCTTCCAGGAAAAAAAAAAAACAGTCTAATTATCTGCATCTACCATGAATCCCAGGAGCATCCACAGCCACTGTAGTGATGGAGGGCAGGGGGGAGGAAGATAGCACATCAGGGATAAAGGGGATGTTTAGCCCAGTCCCTGCACGGGTGTTCCTGCCCGAGGCAGCCTTCCACTCCGCACGCTGACGTTCTGCACGCCTTCCGCCCTGCTCAGCACAGCGGACAAGGCTTAGCGAATTCCACTCCTGACCCAAGTAACTAACTTTTGGGTGTTTGTGGCTTGTATTCCCTCCTATGAATCCGAACTAAACTCATTTCTCCTGAGGTGACAGACCAACCAAAAATAGACGCCTCGTGAATCCCAGATCAGTCTCACCACCCAGCAGTTCCAGCCTCTAGACCAGCAGAGCTTTCTTCAAACGTGTCGCTGCCAACACCGTCAAAGCGTCTCATCTCCCACAGAAAAGCAATGGTCCCGTTGAAACAATAACTAAATGCTTAAAGTACAGCTTAGCAAGAGAGGATAACGGAGACCAAACTGACTATTCAAAATGACACCAGGTACATAATAAGAAACGTTAAGTTTTCAAGGGCTTTTTAGTCCCAGGCTACCTAAGGAACTTCCCTTTTGGAAGGTTTTGGTAGAAACTTACAATATAGGTAAAGAAAGATATTTTCTTGTAAAAACCAGCAGGACCAGTATGACTAAGGGAGTTTTTAAAAACATAAGCACTAGAAGGAAACCAGTATTACTTTTGCTATTGCAAATAATACACTTAGAATGGAAAAGGGCGGTAGGAATTTCAGTTGTAACTCTTGTTACTCAGCTTGCGTAGTTCCTTCAGGATTTTAAACTACGTTATCAGCCTGTTCCTCATGGTACATGTATCACAGATCCAGCCGGCTCATCCATCACAGACATCAACAAAGTGTCTTCAGCACAGCCCAAATGTCTTTTGAAAGGGCCACATGATGGAATGTAAACAATGCAGAAGATTTCAGGGTGGTTAAAGTCACCCAGGGACTGTCAGGGTGAGGTTTCCTCCATCTGGAGGCTTTTGAGGACTCTGCTACTTCCTGTTCTGACCTGATGGTCTGTAGCGGGCTCCTACCATGTTGTTTGCCACCTTGGTCTGTGCTCCCAACACCTGCCCCAAAACGCCCCACTGTCTCATGACCATTCCAAGGAAAAGCCCCATCCCTTCCAGCTCCAAACCATGGCCTGGAGCACAATCCCTCCTATTCACTCGGGATCTGTTTTGCTGATGAATCTGTAGCCATACATAACAGCATCTCAGCCATGTCAGCTATCACAGTATCTATTCCACCACACTCATCTAATTTAAACAACCTATATTACAACTTAAAGCTCAACTGAATTAACAATTCAAACCAGAACACACTCCGTATTTGCTAGCTTGAATTCTAAAAACGGACTACAACGGCATGGAGTCAGGAGTTTACACTGATGCACAGCAGAGCTGCTAACAGACAGAAAGCACTGACCACCTCTGTAATTCCATCCAAGAAACTACAGCTGAAGCAGAAGAAATGCACTTGGCGAGACCAACTTTGTGGCCAAGATGTCACGCAACCAAAAAACTGCAGTGCAACGATCCGTGGCAATGAATATGGAAGAAAGGCAGAGGCAGGAGAGGAAACCTCCAACTTAGATGGTACTTTTAGTTTGCCGAAAACAAGGCGCTCTCTTTAGACAATAACATAAAGCCCATTTACAAAATCGGGTCTCTGGTCAGTAATCAACAGTTTAAGAACAAGTAGCAGTTAAATTAAATTAAATTATCAAATGACTGAGAACGCCTGACAAACATTTAATGCTGGTGTGCTTCAGTCTCAAAGAAGACGTCAAAAGGAAGAGACTCAAATCAAGATTCTGTGTGTAAACCCCAAAAGTTTATCCCCTTTTTTTAACACTTATAAAATCTAGATATTAATTTTAATCCCAAGTAACCCTTTTTCACCACTGTTGAAATCAGGTTCCTAGCAAAAATAAAACCTCTGTTTGAGCCTAACCCGCTATTTAGCAGGCATGCAACTCTAAAGTATCTGCAGTGGGTTTAATAAAGCAATGTGGTATCTCTATACCTTTAAAATTAGTAGTAAGAGTACAGCATCATCCAAAAAGTACTTACGACTGACAGTAAGCAAGGCGTAGTATGAAATGAGAGATGTGGTCTTTTCTTCTTGCCTCATAATCATCCTCAGCCAAAGCCTACAGGACATACTATTATTATTATTCAAGAGAAAGCGTCTCTCCCAGATTAAAATCGCACAATTAATTTATCAGTGCTGTTCAACAGTGTATTAACACTCATCTTAAAGACAATAAATGCAAGACTATTAAAAAAGGGGGTTATCAGGAACCTATACTCTCCAAGAAAAACTACATCTCTGACAAAATGACAGAATTTAAGTTTCAGGAATAGTATTTCTTCACCTGTATATTTATTCAGAATTCTTGAATGGTGTAAAGAAAATAAAGGCAAGAGAGTTTGCTTTTTTCATTTGTACTTACCCGGTAGGGAAACTTAAGTTTTCGGAGCTCAGACTCCAGCTTACTTTTGTACGTATCACTACCTCTTAAATAGCTCACACCAAGGTTTTCAACTACTTTGAGCACTGGGGAAGAAAAAGAAGGAAAAAGTCCATGTCAGAGACAACATACTGAAAAGAAACCTGTGTCCTGTCTTGGGAGACGCACCACTGGGGTAAGGGAATTGCTTTTAGTGGTATGGGGAGCAAAGGAGTAAGAAAGATGGAAGATGAGGTGTGCCCCCTCCCCCCCTTACCCCGCAGCCCACCAGTCCTGAGCAGCTCACCCAAGTCAAAGTAAGATCCACACAAGGAAAAGGAGCAGCCTAACGCTGACAGATCAGTCCCTGAACATCGGTTTCCAACATGATAGGAACACCAGTGGTGTGTCTTTACAAAAGAAGCCTGTGCACAGCCAGGCTCAAGACAGGGAACAAAAGCAGCCTGTGTGAACTCAGACTTACGATAAGAGACTATAGAAACTACACGATCCCCTGAATATGGTGAACCACCTGAATATCTGGAGTCTGTAAATGACGTTATCCCTTGAACACGTTAAACCACCTGAGTATCTGGAATATCTAAATTACAGGAATATCTTGAATGTGTCGAATGAACTTGTCTTGAACCTCTTAGGCGGATGGGGAAGTCTGTACACTCAGAGTACCTCAGCCAATGGGGAAATGAGGAGGGTCTCTAGCGGTCGGGAAAGTAGGATAAAAGGGGGCTGCGTCGCCCTGTACATTGAGAGACCCCACAGGAATACGTTCCGTGGACTCTCCCTTTATTCGAATAAAGTTCTATTATTATTTTTTACAGGCCTCCTCTGTCTCCTTTGTGAACACTGACTCCTGGTACTGTGATTTTCCGTACAAACACGATGGAAACCTCGGCTTCAGTGGCTTTCAGCTCGGGGGAAGCCTTGCTCCCTGCCACAACGACCTGAGTCCCGGTACTGCGAGACATCAAATAGGTCCCAACACCCAGAAAGCGAAGCACGGTCATAAAAAGCCCCACTGTAAACCAAGACTGTGCCGTCCTGAACACGGAACGCTCGCTGTGGGATCAGCCGCGGCTCTCCCAGGTACCTAAAGCAAGACTTTCCTTTAAAGGGGGCTCGTTTCAGCACGAGCAGGCAGCCACTTCACTTCAGCCACCGGCCAAGCGCACCTAAGCCCGGGGAATACACACAGAGCCGTGACAGCGAGAGCCAACAGCTCCGGGGGGCGGGAGACGGCCGGGGACGCTACTCACGCTTCAGGCGGTCGATGGCAAAGCTCTCGAACTCCACCAGAGAGATATTTTCCGTGGGGGGCTCCAGGTAGAACTGCAGGCTGTGAGGGTACAGCTCCCGCCGGTCCCCCGCCAGCCGCGCCTGCTTCCCTCGGCTGAACTCCATCTCCCCCGCCGGCGGGCCTGGGGGCGACACGGCCGCTCAGCCACGAGGGAGGAAGCGCGGAGGGAAAAGGAGGAGGAAAGGGGACGCAGCCGCCAGTCCTGGAAGTGGGCCGGACCCCACCTCCCCCCCACGCCACCACCGAGCCGGCCCGGGACTGCCTCCAGGCCCCCCCCGGAGAGAGCAACCCCCTGGTTCCAATGGCAACCCCCCCCAGCCTCCATAACGCTGAAGCCCCTACCTGCTGCTGCCCACCGCCTGCCCGCGCACCGCCAGCCCCGCCCACTTCCGCCCACTTCCGCCCCGCCTTCCCGCGCGGCAATTGGCTGGCGGCAGCGAGGCGTCCCCCACCGGCGGTGCCCACAGCCAACATGGCGGCTGCAGCTTCGACCGGGCGGGTTGCGGCGCCCCCTCGAGCCGCGGAGGGAACGCTGTGGCGCTTGGCGCATCGTACCGGAACAGGCTGAACGGCCCGTTTTGTCTGGTTTTTGCGACAGGCATGTTCCCTGTTCAAGATACTGCAGTCACGGGGCTCCCCGGGGCCAGAACTGATCTGCAGGCCGCGGGTAGCAGCCAGCCGCAGCCGCCGTCAGCTGCCCGGCCAGTGCATAGGGCCCGGCCGCACAGCAGCGGCACATCAGGCCCCTGAGGGCGAGGCACCGGCACCGCTGTCCCCAGAGGGTCTGCCTGAGGTGTCATCCCAAGCACAAGTACCGACTGGGCAGAGAATGGATGGAGAGCAGCCCTGAGGAGAAGGACTTGGGGTACTGGTGGGTGAGAAGCTGGACATGAGCCGGCAGTGTGTGCTGGCAGCCCAGAAAGCCAACTGTATCCTGGGCTGTATCAGGAGAAGTGTGGCCAGCAGGTTGAGGAAGGGGATTCTCCCCCTCTACTCTGCTCTTGTGAGACCCCCCCTGCAGTGCTGTGTCCAGCTGTGGAGCCCTCAGCATAAGAAGGATATCGACCAGTTGGAACGAGTCCAGAGGAGGCCACAAAGATGCTCAGAGGGCTGGAGCCCCTCTGCTATGGGGACAGGCTGAGAGAGTTGGGCTTGTTCAGCCTGGAGAAGAGAAGGCTCCAGGGAGACCTTATAGCACCTTCCAGCACCTGAAGGGGCTACAAGGAAGCTGGGGGGGGCTTTTTACAAGGGCCTGTAGTGACAGGACAAGGGGTAACGGGTTTAAACTGAAAGCAGGGAGATTTAGATTGGGTATCAGGAAGAAGTTCTTCCTGGAGAGGGTGGTGAGGCACTGGAACAGGTTGCCCAGAGAAGCTGTTGATGCCCCATCCCTGGCTGTCTTCAAGGCCAGGCTGGATGAGGCTTTGAGCAACCTGGTCTAGTGGAGGGTGTCCCTGCCCATGGCAGGGGGGTTGGAACTAGATGGTCTTGAGGTCCCTTCCAACCTAAACCATTCTATGTTGCTAAGTCAGTGGCCTGTGTTTGTTCACAGTAAAATGTCATCTAATGTTTAATGTCCTGAAAAAGTGAAGATTAATACAATTCTTATTGGTACTGTCATCTTTAGACATTTTTATTTTTTGACACTCACGTCACGGTTCCTTTCCTGTAGAGTGCAGATAACGATACTGTTCTGTCTTACCGGAGCACTAACTTTATATACGAATAGCAACTTTAAGCCAGAGCAACTTGGTTCGAACAGCCAGTGCTCATACCTGCACAGTTTCGTCCCCTCTCCACCTGGCTTCTGCACCAGTTGCTCAGGAGCAGGAGTGAATCTGCTAAAACCCACCTAGTAGCTGCAAGAAGGCAGAGCTTTTGGCTTTGTCTGAGCAGTGTGTTACTATCCAAGGGCTCTTGCCGAGACTGGCAGTGCACCCTCCAGAGCGGGTCAAGGGGTGAGACAAGCGCTCGGACATTCGCTTGGAGTGCACTACCCAGCCTGGACCGGAGCAGAAGCGTGGCAATGCTGAGGAGGACTCTGCAGAATCCAGCGATGTTTTTCCTTTTAATTTGATTTCAATTAACGTTTTAGGGTTTGGCACATACGCGGTACCACATTTAGAAGCCGTGGCATGCAGTTTGCTGTCCGTCACCATTTCTTCTATTGAACTGTGTCCCGCTGAATTTTCACAGGTCCACAGTTATGGCTACGTCTGCCTTTTTGGGGGGTTTTTTCCTCTAATGCTGAGTAATGACCCCCAAATTGTCTGAAATTAAGTGAAGACCTAACTTGTTTTGTTTTTTTTATTTCAATTAACCATTAACACTAGCATTATTGCAAAGAGTCGAGTGATTACTTCAGCAGAAACGAAGAAGGAAGATTAACATTGTATTACTGGACTCAAATAAATCTTACGATGCAAAACCTTACAAGGGGTTTGGCAGCCCTTTCACACAAAAATCCTTTTCTTGGGAAAAGAAAACAGACAAAGAATCTAAAAACTATCATCTTGGTGGAAAACTCCCCAAACCATTTCAAAACTCCCAATTTCATAACCCAGACTTGGTTACTGAAGTATTTATTGAAACCTACGACAGTTTCAGTAGCATTTTGGTTGCCTTTTTCCATGTATATTTTCATCACTTCCACAGTAACATTACCAGTAGGGACTGAGTTTTAAAGTGCTTTTTTAACGGACTCGTTGATGTTGTAACAACCCACCTCACAGATGTATTGGAACAACATCCATATGGTCAGCTGTCAAACTGTCCCCACCATCCCATCCAAACACAGTCCCATCCGTCATACCCCAACCTGTTCCGCTACCTGATTGACAAAAACCAAATCCCTCATTTGTGTTCAATATACACCATTGCAGTTCCCACTCCCACTTTTGTTACACTACCTAGCAGAGTGCCCGATGCTAATCCGTCGGAGCCCGGTTCTTCTCTACTTGCATGGCTACCACTGCTAATAGGAGAGTAAACATGGGGATACCAGTATCTAGGCTGGTATCACCAGAGCTGCCCCGTTCACCCTCCTGTCTGGGATGTCTGGATCTCTATGGCTGGCAGGGATTAGCATAAAATGTCCTTCTCTGCTTCCAGCTCCCTTTCAGCTCTTACTGTCAATTTACCCACAATCTTATTTACTGCATGTATCATCAGTCTGATTGAATTACCGTGTAACTCAGTCTTTCTATATTGTCTTCATAACTTGGTTTCTTCATGTTTTCCCCTCTTAAAAAATTATTCTTGATTTTTTTTTTAAATTTATTTACTTAAATACTTATTCATATTTTTTTTTCCCCTCATTTAACTCAATTCCTTTGCTGATCTGGCATTTTCAGAGGTCTTGACAGGTTTACACTTTTCTTGCAGAGTATTTCTGTCATTGCTAGCCCACGTTCCCTTTGTATGTCCGTTTTGCACTTCTCTGCTCCATGCTTTTTATTACTTCTTTAACCTTTTGCCATCCAGATTATACTGAGATTTGTTTTTCTCACCATGATGCGCAGAGACCTCTGAACTTACAATAAATAGCAGGGTAAATGTTCTGAGCTGGCCTTTGAATTCCTGCAGGCTCCGACATGCGTAAACCATGAGTCCTGCACCGGAGAGAGGTTCAGGGAGCGATTTTAGTCACAGACCCTCTCAGTCTGCCAGCGTTATTTAAGCATAGAGTGACGATGGTCACATCCCTCATGACACTCTAAATCTTTCTGGCTCCACTCGTACAGGGCTGCCAGCCCCTGGATTTGTTCCCCAAGTCCCCCGTCCAAGACTCCAGTACACAGGCAGAGGAAATGTAGATACATCGTCACAATCTTCCTAAATTTATCCTGACAGGTACCACTATCCACCTCTGCCTCTCATCGCATCTTCTTCAGTTTGTTTAGGCTGCTGTAGCGAATATGCTCACTGCATCCCTGTTCTGTTATACATCACATTCTCAATCCCTTAGCATCATTTTCCAGGCTGCGTATCAGGGAAGGACCTGCCCTGTCCCTCTGCTAGGCTTCTCCGAAAGGATGACGCTCTTGTACTTCCTTACCAGGTGTTCCAGGTGCTTTTAATAATTTTGACTGCCATGCTGGGCTTTGGGCTTTTTTTTTTTACCTGGTTTTCTTGTCCCTTGTCATCCTTCCTCTGAGAACTGGTGTGCATTCGATCGATGGTAGAGAGGGGGGTTGAAGCATCGAAGGTGAGAAGTACTCAGAAATTTGAGAAATTAGAGCCTGGGTAAAGGAAAGAGAGAGAGAGGGAGACTTACAGTTCTATCATGGGAAAGAAAACCAGATCTCGGCCTCTTTTGTGCGTGGGGTGGCAGCAGCCAGCCAGCTAACACCAACATCCTGGCCCATCAGCGTAAATTCAGCTTGAGCTCAGCCACTGCGCCATCATCTCCAAACGGATAGGGCAGGGCTTGAATATCAAGGACTAGGACAAGCAGAATTCATTTGTAGACCTGGTGTATTGTGCTGCACAAGGATCTCCTCCTCCTCCTCCCTAGTCTAGTATCTGTCTTTGCCGTATTTAAACTGCGAGCTTCTGAAACACGCGAAGAAGCTTTCCAGCCTGGCTATCGGTGTAGATGCTGCTATTTCCTCTCCTTGGAAATGACTCCCACGAAACTAATTTACAAGAAGAAAATGCATTTGTTACACATAACATCTAACATTTGCTGCATTGATCATACTCTTTGAGATTAATCAAATTTTCACCTGTATAGCGGTAAAGAAGAGGATCCTTTCTTATCAAGTAATCTGTAGGGAACAGAAAGATTTCTTCAACCTCAAAAGTGTTGCTGTCAAACATATAAACTAGTCGTAGCTATGTAGGACTTTTATCTTTTTTTCTTTAATCGTATGAAGAATTAATTGTCAGGATTCAGAATAATGCAAAAAAAGGTTAGAAATATTCTTTTAATAAGGAGAATCTCTACGTGTCTGAAAATTCCAAAATATTATTCTGTCTGCACTCAAAGAAACCCACTGCGGTTTGAGGATGTTTTGGGTGTTTACTTAGGGCTATTGAATAACACAGACTTGGCCAGGCAGATTTCCCGTTCTAAACCAATGACCTGATCATGAAAAAATGTCCTGTTCACTACTGACACACACCAAGTTTTCAAGTACGCGGTGGCTGCATGAAACAGTCTGCAAAATTCCAACCTAAGCGCAAGTGGGCAGCTGCCTTCCAATTGCTAACGAATCCCTGTGCTAGACTTACCCAGGGCACTTCCACCGTTACAAGTGACCCCCCCAAAAAATAAACACTAGGGGGGCGGATCTGGTCTGCCTAATTTAGCCACTAAACCTGCACCTACCTTTTAAGTTCTTCTTTTAAAGGGAATAATCTCCCATGGAATGCTTGGAAAGAGGTAGTTCTTCAACAGGACATCCAGCCTGCCTGAATTTAGATGCCTGGGTAGCTGATTTATTTTCCATTTGTTTACCTCAAGTTTGTTTTGGGGTTGTTTTGTTTCGTAGGTTTGGGGTTTGAGGGTGTTTTATTCAAAAGCAGGGGATCCACGGGAGTGAAAACTTAAGCATTTCTGCAAACTGGGGGAAAAGCATCTCCCTTGTTTGTAATTAACTCCAGCATAAGGAGTGAGAGGTAACTCCTACATTCCTAAGGCAAGCAAAATTCCAAATTAAGTGGAGGTTGCCCGAGGACAACATACGAAATTAAGAAAATTAACATACTAGCTAATTCTTGAGCCACCCTTCTACTGGAAACTAAATATAATCCTTTGTCTTACCATCTTGTCTTCACATTACTATTTTTTCTTGCTCTAACCTTCCCTTTGGCCAAGGCTTTGTGGAAATTGCCCTGAAGAAGCATCACCTGTTGGCAAAGTAAAAAGCTCAAATAAAGGCCCCTCTCCCCATTAAGTCTTGTCTGAAACCGCACTGGTTTCACTGGAAGCAGAATGTAGCATCGGACTGTAAAAGCCCAACCCCATCCTCCAGCACTGCGGACGGTGGTTCCGACTGTAACGCCCCTTGAAGTTCAGGCAACACCTTCGATTTATTATCACACTACAGAGCTAGAACAACTGTTAGCACCTGTATCTTGGCAAATCTTCGTCAGATTATCTACGTGAATACGTAGAAATCTGGCACAGGCATTACTGTTTGGAAAACCACATGGTTCCTTTGCATAACGGGTTGCAGCAGGCAAGGCTCGTCCTAAGGAGTTTAAAACACCAGATACAATTGCCTGCATCCAGCCGCGTTACGCAGAAGACATCACTGTGCTTACACTCTCAGGCAGGAAACCAGGTATATCGGTTTCACGGCGGTTACTCACATACTGCTTGCAAAACCACGAGGCTCTTAGGTACACTGAAGACCTAACATTGTCATAACAAATCCGCTAAGTTAAAAGGCCAGAGCGGGTGACAGGGAGTCTAAAGGAATCCAGCTGGTATTCCTTACTGTCATATTTGAGGTGGCATTGACGCATCACAAAACAACCCATCAGCAACTGCTTCTAGCATACAGTGTCCCAAACGCTTTCAAAAGTGACTGTTCTCTTTGGAAGTATTTAGCTTTTAGGGACCCATTGCTTACGTGGGTATCAGCACGCTATTACACACAGCAGTGCCTGCAGTCTGCCTTCTCAATGAACTGCCTACAGTTAAATACGGGTACAAATGATGGCAGATACGTAATTACTTACCGAGGTTGAGTACCTGTGGGGCTGGTGAGTGCCTCACTGATTTATGATGAGTATGAGGATCTCTGCGTTAACCTGATACTCCATGCTCTGGGAGAAAGTTCTTCCAAGGTCTTCTAGGTGAGGCTTCGGCAAAAGTGGACTTTGAAAGCAGAACAAGTAGAGCCTGGGGCCAGGCTCCTCTCAGTGGTGTCCAGTGACAGGACGAGGGGCAATGGCCATCAACTGGAAAACAGAAGGTTCAGCCTGAACGTGAGGAAACCCTTCTTCCCTGTGAGGGTGACAGAGCGCTGGGACAGGCTGCCCAGAGAGGGGAGGAGTCTCCTTCCCTGGAGACTTTCCAAAGCCGCCTGGACTTGTTCCTGTGTGATCTGCTCTAGGGGATCCTGCTCTGGCAGGGGGGCTGGACTAGATGATCTCTAGAGGGCCCTTCCAACCCTGAACACTCTGTGAATCTGTGTGAATCTGTAAACAAAGCAAAGATTGGTCAGGCAGGTATCATGGTTATAATAACAGCTAAAAATCACTGTTGGCGTTTCTCTTTGCTCTTCTTGCTGTTCTCGGGCAGCCTGAATACCCTCTGGATTCCTCCCTCCCCTGACTGCACAGTACAGACCGCGCACACTCGTCCGCCTTCACCTTGCAAGGAAAGCTTCCAAGCGATGGGCACATATAGGCAGGTGGTAGATGGCAGGGAAATAAACCAAAACGAGCGTAGTTTACCTGCAGCAACATGGTCACTTGCTCATCAAAAATACTGGGTTTTCCATTTCAGAGAGCCAGCTGTGTCTTGTTTTACGATAACAGAAAAATCACATACGTTAGAGCTGCTGTAGTTTACGATCAGCTACTCTTTCAGAGACGTTTTTGACAGCTCTGAAGACTGGGATCCTCAAAGCAACACAGGACATTTTTTCCTGCTAAGTGCATGGCTGAGGGGTCACACAGCACAAAGAGCTCTCAGAGTGGTTTAGTTTGTGCGCTCTAGTCTGAACTCTTTGTTGCATTCCAACATAATTGCTTGGTGTTTTATTGATTAAGAAAAGTTGCTGTCTTTTCTTTGTTACCTGTGCTGGCTTTCTGTTGGATGCAGTCTTTCTCTTACCTGAGCACAAACTTCCATGGCCAAAGGATCACCTAAGATTAAGGTCAATAATTATTTTCCTTGGGAATAAAGCATCTTTTAACAAGGTAAAAAATCACAGGGACTCGGGGAAGCAGTTTTCCATGCTTTCACTCGAAGTGCAAGAATTTCTTTGCCTTCCTTTCTTTATTATAAATAAAAATTGTTAAATATATAGAAACGCTTTAAAAATGAAACAGTAACATGCAGCAACAAAGCACTAAACTTCACATACAGTTCTCTCCCTGGTAAGAGTATGAGAGAAAGAAGCATGTACCCCTACAAGTTGTTCACACAGGTTAGAGATGAGGCTAGTTGCAGTGGGTTGACCCTGGCTGGGTGCCGGGTGCCCACCGAAGCCGCTCTCTCACTGCCCTCCTCAGCTGGGCAGGGGAGAGGAAATGTAACAAAAAAGCTCGTGGGTTGAGATAAGGACAGGGAGAGATCACTCAGCAGTTACCGTCAGGGGCACAACACACTCAGCTCAGGTAAATTAATTCCATATATTGCCAATCAAATCAGATTAGGGTAATGAGAAATAAAAACCCCAAATCTTAAAACACCTTCTCCCCACCTCTCCCTTCTTCCCAGGCTCAACCTCACTCCCGATTTCTCTCCCTCCTCCCCCTGAGCAGCACAGGGTGACGGGGAACGGGGGCTGTGGTCAGGCCATCACACAATGTCTCTGCTGCTCCTTCCTCCTCAGGGGGAAGGATCCGCACACTCTGCCCCTGCTCCAGCCTGGGTCCCCCTGGGGTCACCAGTCCTGCCAGCAAACCTGCTCCAGCCTGGGCTCCTGTCTCCATGGGGCCACAGCTCCTGCCCCTGCTCTAGTGCGGGCTGCCCACGGGGTCACAGCCTCCTTTGGGCACCCCCCTGCTCTGGCGTGGGGTCCTCCCTGGGCTGCAGGTGGGTCTCTGCTCCCCCGTGACCCTCCACGGCTGCAGGGCACAGCCGGCCCCACCATGGTCTGCACCACAGGCTGCCAGGGAATCTCTGCTCCGGCACCTGGAGCAGTTCCTCCCCTCCTCCACTGACCTGTGGGTCTGCAGGGTTGTTTCTCTCCACATTCCCACTGCTGTCTCAGACTGCAGTTACCCCTGTGCGGGTTTTTTTTCCTCATTTCAAATATGTTATCCCAGAGGTGCTGCCACCACCACTGGTGGCCTTGGCCTTTACCAGCAGTGGATCTGTCTTGGAGCCGGTTGGCACTGGCTCTGTTGGACACAGGGGAAGCTTCTGGCAGCTTCTCACAGAAGCCACCCCTGTAGCCCCCGGCTACCAAAACCGTGCCACGCAAACCCTATACACTAGTACAAGAGCCTACGCAGGAGAAAACACTGTATGGTGTACAAATAAGGATAATATATTTGTTACTAGAAAAATCTAATAAAAGAATAATAAAAGGAAAACCATATTTGGCTTTGATTGAAAAGTCCAAATTAGTTGAAGATTTTTGGAAATGTGCTCGTTTGCCAGGGTTTAAAAGTCCACTGTATCATCCCTCAGGGACATCTCGCACAGAGAATTCCCTGCAGCAGAACAGTTTCACGGCAGTGACAGAGCTGCCGGTAGCCCTTTGGCGGGAAGCGGTGAGCAGACAGCGCAGGCTCGGTGTTACACCTCCTCACCCAGTCCATCATCCGACCGACCCCACGGCCTTGCGGGAGGGCGCAGGTGATACTGGCAGGGAACAGAGCCAAGAGCGCTGATTTATTTACAGGCCTGGGAACAGCCCACTTCTGCTTTGTATGCCCAGAGCATCCTACACAGGGCACTGAGAACGCCAGCGCTGTAGGAGGGGAGTACAGAGCAGGCAGTGTCACAGGGGAGGGTCAGCCCCACGGCTCCTCAGCAGTAGGCTGGTTACACAGCCCATCCGTACCTCCTGCCTCCTCTCTGCCCTCCGGATCAAATCCACACATCAACAGATCAAATCCACCCCAACAGTTTCTGCATCCCAGGAACTAGTGATGCTCATTTTTCCCAGCCCTCCCAGTACTTCCTTCCCCCGCTCTGTCTCCTGCATAGGCAGCGCTTGTGTCACTGCCTGCACAGATTCCCCAGCTCCAAATCTGTGGGCATCCCTCACTCGCAGGTAGCAGTAATTCAGTAGTAGGAGTAACAGTAGCGACCCCATCCCCATCCAGCCTGCTGTCCTGGGATAATGCTACTTCGCTCCCTCACTCGCAGCCCCACAGCCAGCCCCATTTCCTCCCACACTTCTTTTCTCCAGCATCGCGCTTCCTAACCCGCTTGTTCGGCATCTCCAGGCACTCCCCATTCAGCAGTTCCACGTTCCGGCTCCGTCTCAGCCTTGCCATCCAAGGAGTTCAGACTCTCCCGGCAAGAGGAGCAGAGATCCCACCCCCAGCACTCTGCCCCCCCAGATGCAGGCATAGGCCAAGTAGGCCACAGCAGCAGAGCTGCACCTCCTGCTGCAGTCTCCTGACTACTGAAATTCAAGGGAAAATATCGGGAAAAGGGCTTTTCTGAAAAGTTGGTGATGCGGTCTATAAAAAGGAGCAGAGGGGAGGTAACGACATTTTAGATAATTACAAATGCATTTGCTATTACAGACTGTTGGCTTTGGCGGCAGCGGACCAGCATAACTCCCATTTCATTTACCCTTCTTCACAGTGTTCTGCTTCTATGGTTTTTATGAAGCATTTTCCTCAGAGCCCGGTGTGAAAATGCCTGCATTCACTTACAAGGCTCCTGTCTTCCCCAGTAAGCTAAAATTGGACTCATTAACTTTTTTCGTAAGGTTGCTATGACAGACTTTTCAAAGTTCAAGTGTAATAGCCTGAATATAGATGAGTTTTCAGTAGCAGCCAAAGAAAATGTCAGAAGCTCGTTCTCCCTGACAATTCTGAACTTCCAAAAGACTGAAAAAAAAAGCCTGGCTGAGATTTTTGCAAAACCAACCTAATTTTTGTATCAATTTGATTGTGCTGTTGGGACTTTCTACTAGCCGTTTGTCAGCCTCATTCTTAGTTTGGGATGTTATCTTTCCCACGCTGCGCAGGACTAAGAAGTCAGTTGGCTAGAATCTTGACAGGTTCACAGAGTGTTCGGGGTTGGAAGGGACCTCTAGGGATCATCCAGTCCAACCCCCCTGCCAGAGCAGGATCCCCTAGAGCAGATCACACAGGAACAAGTCCAGGCAGCTTTGGAAAGTCTCCAGGGAAGGAGACTCCCCCCCTCTCTGGGCAGCCTGTCCCAGGGCTCTGCCACCCTCACAGGGAAGAAGGGTTTCCTCAGTTCAGGTTGAACCTTCTGTTTTCCAGTTGATGGCCATTGCCCCTCGTCCTGTCGCTGGACACCACTGAGAAGAGCCTGGCCCCATCCTCCTGACACCCACCCTTTAGATATTGATAAGCATTGATAGGATCCCCCCTCAGCCTCCTCTTCTCCAAGCTAAACAGACCCAGCTCTCTCAGCCTTTCCTCACATGGAAGGTGCCCCAGCCCCTTCATCATCTCAGTGGCCCTGCACTGGACCCTCTCCAGTAGCTCCTTGTCCTTCTGGAACTGAGGAGCCCAGAACTGGGCACAGCACTCCAGGGGAGGCCTCACCAGCGCAGAGCAGAGCAGAGGATAACTTCCCTCAACCTGCTGGCCACGCTCTTCTTAGATATCTGCAAAAACTCCTCAGAAAATGAGATAGCTCTGGAAATTCAACAATACAATTTCTGTAATTTTTTCGTGACTGACAGATCATTTTCATCAGTGAGAACTGTCCATTTCAAACTGTGGTCTGCTGATGGTGGGTTGACAGCAAGGTGCTTGGTGGCGGCCTACAGAAAGAGACTGGTCACAAAATTAAAATATGCGTTCTGGTGTACTTTTTCTACTTTGTTTTTTAATAAATTTTAGAGCCAGAAGGAATTATATTTAAATTGCCTACATAAAACAGGCCATAGACTTTCATTCAGTGCATGGATCTGAACAACTAAAATTGGTCTAACATACCTGGACTAGGAGAGAGTGAATGTTAGGATCCTTCTGTTAAACTCAAATCCAAGTTTTCTGGAGTAAACTTGAAGTAGAAGGGAGATCTGGTTGTGCCAAAACTCAGTAAAGCCCACATGCTGTGGTCACAAGAACGTGGAACATATTACAGATCTGAAACTTGCAGCAAGATGTTGCAAACGGCCCTTCAGATCAGTAGTTATTCAGTCACATATGGCAGCAAGACTGGGGCTGGTAGGGACCACTGTTCATTCTCTTGTATTTACCAAAATGTAGTTGGGTTTTTTTTTCCCTGTAGTTTGGCTGTAACATCTTAAAAAGTCAAATTTTGTTGTCTTGTGGCTTTTAACTAAGGGTAGCCTTTCTTAAGTACAAATCGCTTTCCTCTCCTGCTTGCCACAGAAATACAGAAGACTTACAGGGGGCGGCCTGGTAAACACAGATGCAGAGTATTTCCACTGTGTTCTGTACAAAGAAGTTCTAAAATGGTCTGGATGTTTCCCAGTTGGGTTTTTTGTTTTTTTTTTCTTTTACCGGTGCTAGTTAGTTCCAAATTTCTTGCCTTATTTTCCTACTTATGGGCGTGGACATAGCTTTGTTTTTTATGTCTACATTGACATGACCTCAGCCTGACAGTACATTATGGGAAGCTGGAAGATTTATTGGCAGAAGAGAGCCTGTTGGAAAAAATGCTGGGTAGTGGTAATTGGAGAATGAGTCAGTGTCTAGAGTCCAGCTGTGCTTGCTACACAAGCCTGACTATAGTCCAGATACTCAGATTTCTTCAACTATCTGAAACTGGCTTTTTTGAAAAAAGAAATAGGCTTTACGGATACATTTTTAGCTGAGAACTTTTGTATAAAGGCAGCAAATAATCTTTCTTCCTTCTTATTGCTGTTAGCACTGTGGTGCAAGCGTAGAAGCCATGCTCTTGGAGAAACAATTCATTATACACGCACAAACCAGCTTGTCTGGAAGACGTCATCGCGTCGACACCTCAAAATGCACCAGTAACGGTTTGATGTGCAATAAGTTCTGTGAGTAATGTTGTAAAAACACCTACATCCTGACCCTGGGAGGCAAGGCACTGCCATTTCTTCTTGCATGGATTTATGGTGGTAGAAGCTTAAGAAGCACAGCATCAGTTCCTGGTTGGTATTAACTAGCGAGTTGAATTATGAGGCTTACTTCATCAGCGTCTCCAAAACTGAACTTCTAACATTTGAACAATACATTATTCTGAGGGAAAAGACACTTAAATGTCTTTAGAGAATATTATCGAATTAAATACTGAATTTGAAGCAAATTTTATAAAATTAATCTCTTACAAATCAATCACTTTTATCTCTTTTGCCATACTAATAAAAAAGTACTTCTAAGGGAAACATTCCTCGCAGACTGCAGCAAGAACCTCAAAGTGCTACAGCAGATATACGTTACCTAATTTTGCTGTCATGACTGAAAGAGAAACCACAAATTAATCGTGAATCATTTACATTTTCCCATTTCTTTTCATTTTAGTAATTCCTGAATGTTTAGAAACATTTTTTTTTTACATATAAGATTAACGAAAACAAACATTTGAAACAAAAGAAACCGTACAGACAAGCTGTGACTGTTTTGGACTACAGACACAGATGGTAACAGCAGTACTGCATGAGCCACAAAAAAGTGAGGATTGAAATTTATGAAAAAATGGGGATCTCGTTTCATACAGAAAAAGCCTTTGGCAGCAGCCGGATGAACATTTTGTGGCAATACTCATGTATTTGGGCTGAAGTTTTGCCAGTGCTATGCTCTCTAAAACAGTTTCAGCTCATTAAAGGGTGATGTGGTTGCCCAGCTTCTAGTCTCAGTTTTTGGCTTATTCATTGTAATTAGAATTGTACGGAAGTAGACCAAGAGTTGAGGAGAGCAAACCTGACAAGACAGTGTATCTTGTGTACGTTACAGGCGTTAATAACACTATTTCTGGAATTTCAGACCCCCTTGAGAATTTAAATAAACCAAGAACAGCAGGGAGAAGATAACAAGCCGTGCTGTCCGTTCCTCTCCAGCCCCGTTACTCCACACAGATGGTACAAAGCGATTAACCCTGTCTCTGTGTAGCTATAAAGCCGGCAGTGCCTGCGGTGGTGTAGAGAGCTGGATTCCCGAGTAGCTTTGTGCCAGCTGGGAATGGAGAGCGACCCACACAGGCTGTGGGAACAGGTCACTGAATAAAGATCTCCCTGAAGCACCTGGGACCTGGTGTAATTCCTGAACACCCTATGGCATCAGAAGTACAGCACCCCTTCTATGGTTAGGAGATCACCTACAGCTCGGCTTTTTATGGATCACCGTCCTTCCTTTCCCCTGGCAAGCCTGCAACCCTCTGCTCCATTTCACACACAACCACCTCCCTCTCTTCCTAGGGCCTCCTCGTCTTCCTCCCTGCCCGAAGAAGATAGCACACGTGCTGAGCAGAGCCTGGACACTGGTTAGCTGAGTGGTGGCTACCAAAAGGGACAGGCGGTTTCTGCTGTCTTGCTGCCGGTGAACACAAGCATTTATCTAGGTCTCTCCCTTAGTTGCCCGTTTTCAGACAATATGTCAAACGTTTACCATCTTTGTGATGTTTATCTTTCTCTATTATTTGGAATCTACTTTTATTAGGAGGAAGCCTGTACTACCATCACCAGCTGCCAGTTCAGATAGAGAATTCTCCTCCTGCCATTGCATTAGCAAGCCTGCAGTGCATCAGGTGGCAAAGGCAGTCAGCGGAGCTCGGCTGCGTGGAGAGTATTTGCTGCTCAAACAGTGGGTCCAGTGAAGACAGCTTCACCACGGAATGGGGACGATGCTGGCAGGTGGTGAGCTGCCCTTCTCGCAAACTTAGAGCACATTGTTTCTGCTGAGGAAATACCAAGCTTTTTTTATCATATTTCTCCCCCATTTCTCTTGTGTGCCTTACAGAAGAGGCATTTTACTGTACGGTCCTTAAGAATTGTGACTATCGGAATTCAGTTCTATAGACTATTCCCTGTCTCACATGGCTTCTCCCACCACAGTTTCACATTATGATAAATTCAGCGACACTAGTGTAGGTATTTTTTCTTACCCATGTGACAATGTGCCATGCTGGGAACCCACTTGACTTTAGGAAAAAAACTCAAGTGTCTTTTGGACACTATTTCAGTTCGTAGTCCAATTTACATTGTGACCACACAAACTGTTTTTCCACTGCAACTATTCTCCCCCTCTACTCTGCTCTCGTGGGACCCCACCTGGAGTGCTGCATCCATCTCTGGAGCCCCCAACATAAGAAGGGTATCGACCGGTTGGAGCGAGTCCAGAGGAGGCCACGGAGATGCTCAGAGGGCTGGAGCACCTCTGCTATGGGGACAGGCTGAGAGAGCTGGGCTTGTTCAAGGAAATAGGAAAGCCCACAGATTTTTTAGTCCTTAGCACCACCTGTATGGTAGACAGATCCAAACCTCAGCCTAACCATGGTCAGCAGTGTGGTGTGAGGCTTGTTCTAGCTGGAATTTTCCAGGGTTCACAGCAAGGGTCTACCCTGATTTGCAGGAAGGTATTTCCTTCATCACTGTTATGTCGATCTGAAGGTAATAAATAATAACTCCTGTTTGTAGGGAGGCAACGAGGAAAGTGAAAAGTTACATGCAACTAAAGAGGTTCAAATGGTATTTCTGAAACCCTCCTCTTGAGAGACAAGGGAGTTCCCTGGATGAGAGCCAGGGTTAACTGGAGCCAGTCAGTGGGCTTCTCAATTTTTGCCTCACCATAGCGTTAGCTTTAACTATTACAAATTCAAACACGAAGGGAAACATTTAATGACTGAGTCCCTTTTCTAAGTGACAAAAACATGCCTTCTTGATGTTTTTCTTTCAAAAACAGTTTGAGCTATGTGATGTTTTAGGAGAGACATCAGTTCCATGTGATTTTCAAATGCAAGAGAGACGAGCTCTAGAGGGAAACTCCACATAATGAATGGGAAAGATAAAAATTAACTTCTGCCAATGCCAAGGTGACTGATAACCACTCACTAGGCAAGGAGCCTTGATACTGAAAGAAATCCAAAGCTACTAAAGCAGAAAATGTAAATCTAAAGCAAGAGGACCACTGTGCACTAGCCCCATCATGGGGATACTGGATTAAGGTGCCAATATTCTTCCACAGCAACCATCACCAAGGTCATTAGTTATATAGAAATGAGAAATGTGAAAGATAGCTGTCCTACCAATGAAGTAAAAGTGGGTTGTTTTCCATCTGTAATGTTGATAAATGAAATGTTGAACCATTTGGAGAAAAACATCAGTAGCCATTGATACATCTTTAAAACTCACTTCCCACACCTGTCTGCTCACTAGCACCGGGGAAGTACAGAAGATGGCTTGGTTGCTGCTCTTTTTTACACATACACGTGCATCCATACAAAGTGCCGGAGCTGCAAACACAGGAGCAGTCCAAGCATCTGCTTACTGCAATCTGCGTCTGACGGTGAGCGGTACCAGATGCTGCAAAGGAAATGTCCACAGACTCCACAAGGTAAGCAGCCATGGAAGAACTGATGTGTAAGGACAGTTTCTTCCTAACTTTGCTGTTTAGCCCTGAAGAATGGCATTTTACACCCTTTCCAAATTCACTCTCTCCCATCACCATAATAAAGTATATCCTGTTCAGTCAACCCTGCCTCTTTCTTTCTGTGCCCTGCTGCACGCTTCACCCATCACCAGGGCTTTAGCCGCCTGTGCACCAACCATCCACGGGCCAGCTCAGGCAGCACAGCTGCACGACCTCTGCTCGGACTGCCGAAAAGGAGCTGTGAGTCTGTGCAGAGGCAAGAAAAATAAAAAGCTGAGGTAGAGCTAGAGCTAAAGCAGGATCGTTAGCGGCTCAAGGATACAACAGGGAAACACCGGCATGGAAAGGTATATAATGCTAAATTAAGGAAGAGAGGGAGGCTTGTCGGGCAAGGGACTAGTCAGGAGCTACTGGGTCAAGTCACCAGTGTCACAAGTGTCGGTGGAGCTGGTGGCAGCTCAGCAGCCCTGTGCGTCGGCTGTGGGGATCTGTGGGACCAGCCCTCCCTCTCGGGACCGATGCCTGGCTGGGCAGCAAAGACCCCGGGCACCATATCTAGGTGTATCAATCCTTAACCTAAGAGGTCATTAAATCCAAGCTATTTTTTCTGTGTGAGTCAATAAGCACTTGCTTAGCACTTGTAAGCTGTGCGTATCCTGCTTGTAGAAGACCACAGGGTATGGGTACACACGCCCAGACAAACCAACTAACACAGAGACCGTACAACTGAGGTGCGCTTATCTCTGAAAACCGCCGGACTCGACCTCAGTAATTCATTGAACAATCAAATCTATGGATTACGTGTGGTATAAAACACCGATGATGATCGTGTAAACTGAGAGAAATTGCACATTCCTGAGACCGTGCTGCAGATGCCTTATTGAAGCAAATCTTTCTCAACATGGTGTTTTATATCACTTATTAATCTGCAAAACCAGCCAGTTCCTGCCACCCCATTTGCTCACACTGCAGTGATTCAACCCTTGGCATTTTTAGCAGATTCACCACAGGTCATTAGCTGCAACGCGTGTGCACAGTTTACGGAGCAGACAGCCCGCAACCGTGCCTATTCGGTTTTTACAAGCATTTTTGTCCAGTTACACTGGACAAAGCAGTCAGCAGGAGATTTCATGAGGTCATCTTTTGCAGTAGTAATTTTGTTGCAGTCGTAATGAGAATTTCTGAAACTCAATATTGTTGCTAATTACTTTCACTCACCTAATTTAGCCCTCTAAAGGTTAAGCGTCTAATTTAAGCTAATTGATTTGGCTGCCTCAGTGATTACTGGAGAGAGGGGGAGAGAGGTCTCAGAGAGCAAAAGATCTCCAGTGTGTTTTCGATACTTACCTTATCCCCGGATGAACCACCCTCCCGGAGCCCTCTCTCTTTCGGCCGAGTACAGAGGCAGACAAAATGACAAATTTAAACCGGATGGCCACCCTTGGTTTTACGCAGTGTGCCTATGAAGTTCTCTGCAGATGGACTGCAAAGAAACGACGTTAGAGAGACACAGCTTGAAATCTCAGTTAGCTGGTACATGTTACTGTAGAGATACAGGAAGCAAGGCTGACAGTTTCTGCTCCAAACCAAACCAAACCAAACCGCAGCTCTCAGTCCTCTGCATTGTTACGATGAAAGCTGGCTGAAGCTCACTGAATTTTGGTTAGCACCATGAGTCTTTTGCACGGCTGTTCAGCTCAAGGCAGTTCAGCTTCTTCTGCATTTTTGGGGGGTATTTTAGCTCTTTTTGGGGGTGGTGGAATTTCAGTAGGAGCCATCACCGAAAGCCCAAACCGCAAGACCACAAGCGAGGCCATGAATATGGTTTTGCAGCTATCATCGTATTTCAAGAAGGATACACAGAAACTGGAGAGTCCAACAACCAGTATAATCAAAGATCTAAAATCACAAAGATATAATAAAGTGGAGTTGTTTATCCTAATACAGAGAAGACTGATAGGGAAGAGTGGAAACCCGATGATTTTCAAAAACCAGCACAGAGGAAAAGCAATGATCACAGCAAGGAAAATTTCAGGGTAGACAGCAGGAAAAACCTTCTCATAGTAAAAAAGTGCCCGGGGTGACTTGCCAAGTTTTCATTACTGGAGCTTGTTCATAATGAACAAGACAAACGCCTATCAGGAATGACTTAGGCATAGGTGCTCTACAGAAAATAGAACAGATGTAGGAAATAGAGCAAATACATCCTTCCTCTACAATCTTTCATTATCTAAATCATTTCTTATAAATAAGAAATCTATTACTTATTTCTCTGTTTCTTACGACTAAGAACTGGGCTGCCAGGAACCTCACGATGTTCACCAAAGTCCTGCACCGGGGGAGGAACAACCCCAGGCACCAGGACAGGCTGGGGGTGACTGGTTGGGAAGCAGCTTTGCAGGAAAGGACCTGGGTGAGCTGTGCGTAACAGGGGTTAAAACACAGCCTGTCAGATGGCCAGAGTGGTGGTCTTTATTTCTCTAGAGAATGCCAGAGAAGAAAATCCTGAAGCAAATGACTGAAGATTTTGTTATAATCCTCATAAAGTTCACACAAAGCAAGGACTCTTTCTCACATACGCTTCATTTTTTACCCATTCTCAGTTTACTCAAACATTATGGAGAATATAACAAAATCTTTATCACTGACACTATGAAAAATAAGAAGAAGGGGGTTGACAATGAAGTAATTTTATTAGCCTGTTCACAATACCATTCTGCATTTCTGTAATCTTTTTGTATGTTCTTTTTTTTTTTTGGTATTTATCTTTTTCCTATTGATAATGACATTTGATAATCTGGATCCACTTTACCTAAATATATTAACTATGTTTTAAGAAAATTAACTCTATCCCAGCCAAAACCAGCACAACCTCTTGTTTACAAACTGCCAGGGCAAGAATCAATGTTAAAAAAAAGTTTTTTCAGATCCCATATTTTCCCTTCTGCCTTGTGATGCTGAAAACCAATCTTTCCTAACTGATTTGAACCTTCCCATCCGTGGTAATCTTACCTACACCACCTTCCTAATTCCACCTCTGGCAGAATAATGCTTTCATTTTAATCTATCATGTAAATGCAACACACTGATTTCTTTCTTCACAAGCATGCCACAACCTGCCCTACCTTCTTTCAACTATATCTAATGCTTTTACTGGTCTTTCAAGTGATGTAAATGTTTTGTTTCAGTTGTCAGAGTCTTCTCTGCCGATAATCATTGTGAAAAGACAGTCAGTACTGTTACCCAGTACGTCTGGCGGGTGATGTCTAAGTGACGAGCAAGAGTGCGCACTCTGTAAGACCAAGGTTACCAAGGAAGATTGATATTTACCTGAAGGTATCACCTATCAGTAACACAGACGTGAAAATAAGCAGCACAAAAATCAGTGTGATCGCAGGATAAAATAGCAAAGTTCTAAGACTAAAGTAACCACCAAAATTAATCTTTTTGATTTTCTACACATGAAATTTCAAGACAATCAATCCTCTTTATGCCACAGCTTCTCCCCACACAACATGTAGATGCCGTATTTCTTTTTTTCTCTTTCATTCTCTTTTTGAAAGACTTTTACTATTGCCACTGGCTACAAAAGCCAGCCAGATGAGGTGCTTCATTATATGTCTCTTAATTAAGCTAGTGAGAACGTTTAATAGAGCCCTTTTTTAATTTTCTCCTGCCACTCTGCAATAAAAATGCACTCCCTAGTCTCCCAGTCACCTCTTAAAACCCTTATATAATGAGAAAAAGATAGATTGGACTCTTGATCCTTGCCATTTGGCCACTATTTTTTACTTTTATTCTCCCTTCAGGGGGTAGAGATAGTCAGTATAACATTGTTGCCCATTTAAAAGTCTTTTCCTGAAGAATATTTTACTGATTTTTAGGAAAATTTTATTTGTGGACCTTAACATGTCTGTGCTTTGATTACTGAAGGCTGTAATGCAGCAAAGCTCACCTGAAAGTAGATTAGTTATCATCTCAACTGTTCAGACTTTCCAGACCCACATTGGCACTTACTGAGTTTCATTAGCCTTTCTAGGAGGAGGAAGGCTTGAAAAGCAATCTATTAATAAACCCAAACCCCTCAGTACACTTTGGGAGCAAGGGTGTATTGAATGGAGAGGGAAAAAAATACAAAGCTTTTATTGTATCGCCGGGCCCTTATGGGACAGACACTTCATATAATAGATGCCATGTCAGAAGAAAGGGGCTTAGCATAACAGTGGGGTCTCAAAGTACAACTTGGGTTCAAAGAACAGGTTCTTTCAATTTTCTGACAGCAGAATTCACAAAGGTGAATTTGTTAATGGTGGAGATAAGCAGTATTGTCTGTGTGCTGTGTTCCTGTGGTCCTAGGAGAAGTTAAGAAGCGCAGCGTATCCCCAAATAAGCAGTATCCTTAAGAGGTAAACTTAGAATTTGGATCTGGTGATACCCTCACATGCAAACTCTCACATTTCAGGATAAAGAAATCTCATCTCTAAGCTAGCAAAATAACCATATAGTTAAGCTTGGCCAAATACGGTTCCTAACCCAACTGGTATCGGAGAAGGGATCGTATTTGCAGCCAAAATTATTTTGGCATGTCGGTCACTGGTGGATTTTCATGTGTTTGTTAGTTACAGCTTCCTCTGAAGCTCTGGTCTGCTTGTTTAGCAGAAATTCCGTGACTCACCGTGCCCCTGGAAAGTCAAGCATGAGCTGTATTCATTTCAACGGAGCCGTTGGCTGAGGAAGCCAATCCCTCTGCTGACAGGAGCTATAGACAACCTACTTGTGTAAGGCAAGCTGCAGCGCTTCCGCAGGCTACCACGTCTCCCAGTGAAAAGCTACGCGGTAATTTCCTCCTCTTTTCAGTGAAATATTAGTTGACATCAATTTTACCCATGTATATTTTCCATGGAAAGGTTAAATTACATAGCTGACTCCAACAGGCATTTTGGGAAATTAACTTGTGAGCTTTCCCAAGATTTGTAGGGATCTGTCAAGGCACATGAACACCTGTAATCAATACTGAGGGAAGACCTCTGACCCCGTCTCAGCCGGAACTGGCCACACAATATAAATAAGCAGTGTACGACTGTGAAACAGAAAACAGGAAAAGCCTTTGAGCTGATGCTCAGGCTTGACTTACAGCTCCATGAGTTTCAGACTTTTTTTTTTCCCCTCCACTCTGATTTCTCATTTCTTGGACTGGTGTTTCCAAAAGCACTAAAAGAACAACTTTACTTATAGACCACAAAAATTCTACAGAATTTACTTAATGAACTGTTTTGATTATTTTCCTAAAATCAGCTAGATGATAGATACATTCTCAGGCCGAGTCCAGTATAAAATCCAGAGGCATCAAAAAAGTCCAGCAAAACCCCTAACAAACAACACAGGTTAAAAAAAAGGATAAAAGCCTGAAATGGGAAAAAAAAAAAAGTCTTGTTTTTTCTCACTTGTCTGTGCAAAGCAAAGAGCAGACTGCTCCCCAGGGAACATGTAACCCCCCAGGGGTGTACCTAAAATATATTCTCCGGTGTGGGCCTATTTTAATGGCTTTAGACACCAAAACTAATTTCCATTTTAAAGTTTCTTCATTCACTCAGGATTCAAAATATCAGCTGTCTTTAGTGAAGCAGGTCTTTCACATAATGGTCACATTTTTGAGTACTCACCCAGGATCTGGGAAACCCCAGGTTCGGGTCATATTGGAGCTGGACAGGATTTCAGCTCTTTAAGATATAGAATGGTTGCAGCAAGTCCAGAGGAGGTCACGAAGATGCTCAGAGGGCTGGAGCCCCTCTGCTATGGGGACAGGCTGAGAGAGTTGGGCTTGTTCAGCCTGGAGAAGAGAAGGCTCTGGGGAGACCTTATAGCACCTTCCAGTACCTGAAGGGGCCTACAAGGAAGCTGGGGGGGGCTTTTTACAAGGGCCTGTAGTGACAGGACAAGGGGTAATGGGTTTAAATTGAAAGCGGGGAGATTTAGATTGGATATCAGGAAGAAATTCTTCCTGGAGAGGGTGCTGAGGCACCGGAACAGGTTGCCCAGAGAAGCTGTGGGTGCCCCATCCCTGGAAGTGTTCAAGGCCAGGCTGGATGAGGCTTTGAGCAACCTGGTCTAGTGGAGGGTGTCCCTGCCCATGGCAGGGGGGTTGGAACTAGATGGTCTTTAAGGTCCCTTCCAACCCAAACCATTCTGTGACTCTGTGATTTCATGACATCTAACCCTCTTAACATGTTTATGAGGTTTCTTATATCTCCCTATGAATACCCGCTACCAAGAAAGGGGCAGGAAGGGAGCAGACAGGAAAAAAAAAAAGATATCTCCATAGTGACATGCCTATTTCACAGCACAGGCCTTGTCTCCTAATTACCTCTCTACCTATATGTTTTCTTTCATTTCTGAGGTGATGCGTGTCCTTGGGGGGCTGCAAAATGTTTTCAAAGGTTATAAAGCAGCAGTGGATTCGCTGACACCAAAGTAGCCCACAGCTAAAATGTAGATGTTTGGACTGCTTAGGCTTCATAGAAAACAATGGCTTCTGTCCTGTTTTCATGGCAAGGTGACAGCAGCTCTGACGGACACATGCTGTCACCGTAGGGCAGTAGGTACAGTGCTCTGGGTACGGCCCCTCTTTTCCTACACTCAGGACTCATCATTCCCAAAATGGAAAACAGTGTGGTCCCACGAATGGGTGCTGGCTCCCTCACACAGAACCTCTGTGGGATAACAGAAAGACTGGGCTGGGATGCTGTTGTCACCTGGCCACAGGGGACACTGGCCCAGGCCACTATCCAGCAGAGGACAGAAAGGGCACTGTCCCTTCTGAAATAGCACCGGCTGCACTCAGTGTTTGGGGTGAAGATGGGGTCAGTGATGCCAAACTCTATGCCTCTGCCCTAGCCTATAGGATGCTGATGGTCCTCAACTAGCCCAGCACAGCTGAAGCCATGCCAGCTTCACTGGGAGCAGGCACAGGAAGGGCAGAAGCCAAGTGGCAGTGGTGGGCATGGCCCCTTAGAAAGAATACACAAGGCATATGCCAATTGGGTGATAAAGAAACAGAAAGTGTGCTAAAACCCGACGCAGTACAAAGGTGACAAGGGTGAAGTGTTAAGCTTGTGTCACAGACCACCCTTGCCATCACGTGAGCTGTCTGCCCCCGAGGACAGCGAGACAAGAACAGTGCGCACCGTTTGCCCTAGCAGTCATCATCTGCTGAGCTTCTAACCTCGCACAAACCATGAGGAGGCATTTTGGCAGTTCTTCCTGCTTACTTGCCCAGTACTCAGAGTCATAATTTAGAAAACAGAAATCTAGTTCACATTCCTCTTCTGCCTGATTGGACTCAAATCTTTTATTCCTCCAGCACGTCCTTCCAGCATATTTGGATTCAAGTCACTTGGACAGAGAGAGAAGGCTTGGCCAAATGACATTTTACCTCAATTAATGCATTCCCACAGCAAATTGCTTCCTTACAAAAATTCATTTTTGATTAAACATATACACTAACTTCAATATACATAAATTTCCCTCCAAGCTCATCAAGTTGTATAATCATAAACAGAAAAAATCCTAAGAAATCTACAGTTACTTGATGGCAAATGTACAAACCCCCAGTGTTATGGAGAAGGCACAAAAGACAGGTCAGCTACTGGGATCCAGGAATCACCTTATTTATGAGATAACTCGTATTTGTTGCTCTTTTCAGCAGTTATTTAAAACAACCCTATAGCATTTTAAGGTATAATATACTTTAATGCTTATAGATATCTAAAGGGCAGGTGTCCAGAGGATGGGGCCAGACTTTTTTCAGCGGTGCCCAGCAATAACAGGCAATGGACACAAACTGAAGCACAGGAAATTCCATCTCAACATGAGGGAAAACTTCTTTACTCTGAGGGTGCCAGAGCACTGGGAGGGGCTGCCCAGAGAGGTTGTGGAGTCTCCTTCTCTGGAGATATTCAAAACCCGCCTGGATGCATTCCTGTCCAACCCGCTCTAGATGAATCTGCTCTGGCAGGGTGTTGGACTAGATGATCTCTGAGGGTCCCTTCCAACCCCTGGCATTCTGCCATTCTGTGGTACAATATGTTGAGAACAACAGACATAACTTTGTAGGCACAGACAGAATCATAACTACTCTCAGGACTGTATATTTATGAATATATTAATTTTCTATTAATATCTTACTCCTTCAGAGGGAAAAAGTGAATTTTAGCCATTCTTGATTAAAACACTAAATAAAATCTCATAAAACAAGTTACATTATGGTTATAGTACAATTAACAACTTTGCATATTTTTGCATTGTGTCAGTTGTTACAATCCGCACTTTCAGTTCCGAGTAAGTTATTCTTAATTAATTGGAGGCTTAATAAATACGTACCCCAACTATCTGGCAAAGCTATCGATAAAATCACATGCAGCCAAGATAACGCCTTCTAGCTCTCCTCCCTCTGCTCTGCTCCCCAGACAAATCCATGCCTCAGTTTTCCAGGCACAGTCTCAACAACACAAGTTTTCCCTGTGGCTTCTGAGTCCCCACTCCACTGGCTCCAACGAGGGAACATAATCCAGAGAGGCCACTTCATCCTCACCCTGCGTTACAGGCACAGAATGAGTTTAAGGGAGCTTCAGAGAAAATGAGCTCTTCGTTAGAGAGCGCTGAGGCAGACCCTAGAAAGGACTTTCATTCTGTCAGCAACACATGAGGCTGGAAGGAAGGACAAGGGCCCTGTAGCCTTATATAGAAATACCAACAGTTTATGGTAACGTTATTTTTACTGAGTAAAGTCAAAACATTTGGCACTTATTTGTCTGTGCACTTAAATACAATGTCCCATTTCATCTGCAGCAGATGCTGTTTAATTCAATTTGAATTAAACTAAAATTATATAGATTTCACAGAGATTTGACCTACTAACCTTGCACCAGTTTTCTTGACAATTCTGCCCGAGAGTTTTCTGATTGCTTTAATGCAAAATATCCTGCTTCGCTCTTGCAGAGTGTCCTTTTCGGCATCTCCATTTATACTTAACTGTTTTCTTTGTGCTTAGGTAAAGAAAAGGGCAATAAATGGGGTTCTTTTTTTTTTTTAACAGGTTCTGGTAGATTTCATAAATATGCTTTCAAAAGTATCCAAAAATCAATCTAAACTCAGTCCTGACATACTTCAGGAAACAACCTGCTAAAATCCCACGTTACCAAAGCCACGACATGACTGCAGATGATTTCTCTGGTTTAACCATGGGGAAAAGCAAATCCCTGTTTCACTAAGAATCTAAGCAGAGGATTTTTGTCTCTGCCAAAAGCACCCTATTTGATACGTGAAACATTTTCATCTATAAACGTATATATTAGGACACCGTCATCTCACAGTGCTGTGAAGTTTGAGATGTAACTGCAGGTGATTAATTATTTATTAACTTTATTACATACCATCTGCCATACGATCTACCCGTTGCTGCTCACAGCGTCACAAATACCTTAGAGGTCTCCTTTGACTGCAGATATCAAAAAGGGAAACATCTTAATAATTGTATATGTTTATTATATGTTCTGCTAAAAGGTAACTGTATGGCTACATAACATACAATAATAAAGTTAGTAGTGTAAAATACCTACAGATCTGCACTATCCTCCAAGTACTTATCCACAATCTCTGCCTTATGGAGTTCAGCGGTTACTCTCCCACAGATTCCGAGTACAAGACAGATGGTATTTCACAGCAGTAACCAGATGAGATATCACAGGGAGAAATTTGTAACATATGGTAGCCACAAATCTCTTCCTGACCATGGTAGATCCTAGCAACAATCTCCCCAAATACTCGGGTTGTTCCGTAGTAGTGCAGCATTTCAAAGCTTTTATTCAGACTGATGATCAGCGTCTTGATTTCAGAAATACGTGTCATGAAACAAAACTGGTTTATGATAATCTCAAACGTTTAGCTTGTGCCGTGGTACTTTCTGTCTGAAATGGGCTAAACTTTACAGACTGGAGTAACAGCACATCACGTGGCAGTCCCCAGCTAAGCTGCTTTCTAGCAACAAGCGTCTGCAAAGGCACCTGTCGGCATGCAAGGTCTGTCATGTGGAGAGCTAATGCTCCCAAAAACAAGGATGCAAAGATGCTGACTACCCAGCACAGTAAATGAACACCTATCTAACAGAGCACGTTTAAAATAAGGTTACATCAGCCTCACATAAGACGGTAACTTACTTCAAAGACAGTTTGTATGTACACAGAGCTGGTTTTTTCCACTTCTACTAATGCGACAATTGTGAATGATTCCAGTCCCTGAAAAATGTCTCAAATGTCAAAAATTTGGGAAGCAGGCGAATACATTACAGGCCTAGCTACAGGGATCCACACATGTGTGGCTTTTTTCTCTAATTCCTGTCCCTGCAAGTTTCAAACGCTATTACACTGGGCAGTACATCTGAGCGACTGCCAAGACTGGGCCACGGAAGACACACGGTCACACAAGGTATTTCTCAAATCATCTATTTCCTATAATGCTTTCAGTGACTCAAAAAGGAACATGAACAATGCGGGAGAAACTAAATGTTGATGAATGACACTGTATCTATAAAGAAACAAATTACTATCTTTGTAAAACAACCCATAACTGCCCCTGAGAACGACCTCAATTATAACATACCGCATTCTGGTGATTCCAGTTCCTGAATGGCAGCAGTGTATCTTGAAGAAGGTTTTGCACTTCATAGGAACATTTTCCACTAATTTCACACAAGGATTAAAATACAGCTCTGCAGAAAGCCTGAACAGCACTTACAAATGACAGTGGGTAGCAAGAAAAACTCTTCACAGCTTAGGTCTCTGGGTAGCTTTGTTTCGATGAGTTGTATATATTCTCATAACAAGTTCTCAAGTGTCTGCTTTCCTCTGACATCCCTAGACCTTTTCACTGTATCCTGCTGAATAGCAAGCAAATTGCCCTACAGTAATGATTGCTGCTGATACTTCATTTTTTTTTCTCTTACACATTCCACAGTTTTAAGAAAACAGTTAAGTGGAATCTTTTTAATTTCACAGGATTACTGTCCCCTTCCCTATATCTCGTTTCTATTCTATCTGCTTAATTCTTCCCTGAAATTTTGTCAAAATGTTTATTCACAAAATACACAGAAGTAAAAAAAAAATGCATTGTCACAAGATATTTCACTCAACACATGCACAGGTGCTGCAAGGTTGTGGTGGTGCTCTTCCACTCACCCGTGACAAAGGTACACATGTATATGGGTATGCATGTGTGTACACGTACAGGTAACAGCTGTCTACGTTACTCAAGTTCCTTCAGCTGCGTCACCACAAGCTGTAAGTCCTCAGTACATGCAAAACTCACACAGCCGCTGTTACTTGGGTTTGGGTGCCTAAATGTAACACTGTGAACTTGAAACTTCTGTCACTCCAGATTCTGGAAATTCAGATGTAATGCCATGATCAACAACATTCCCTGACAATAAAGTAGAAGTAAGCTGATCGTTTGCTTGACTACAGTAAGCATTGTCTTCTCCAAAATACTTCAGAGGGGTCTATATATCCTGCCAAATTCAAATAAAGGAATGAATTATAACACAAAAATCAGACTGCCTAAGCCTTCTGATCATCATTGAGGCAGATGTCTTTGGTTACCTTGAGCAGCAAATTTTAATCAGAGGAGTGTTTAGTTTGTTTCTTATCCCCAGCTAATTTCTACTTGCAGTGCTCCTCATTTTGGTCCCTGGTCACTGAAATTTTGACTTGGAGATCCATCACATGAAAGATTGATAAGCAGCATTCCGAACCTGCTTTTCAAATATTTAATTACAAACTCTTTATTGCTAATTTTGCCTCAGTTGCTCCCTCCTTTGCTATCTATGTCTTTGTACCTTTGTTGTCTGTCAACTGCTAAATAAGCACTTTCTGTGCTACCAGAAAATCACAGAATCACAGAACGGTTTGGGTTGGAAGGGACCTTAAAGATCATCTAGTTCCAACCCCCCTGCCATGGGCAGGAACACCCTCCACTAGACCAGGTTGCTCCAAGCCTCATCCAGCCTGGCCTTGAACACTTCCAGGGATGGGGCAGCCACAGCTTCTCTGGGCAACCTGTGCCAGTGCCTCACCACCCTCTCCGGGAAGAATTTCTTCCTGATATCCAATCTAAATCTACCCACTTTCAATTTAAACCCATCACCCCTTGTCCTTTGAAATACTTTCAAACAATTACCCAATAAAGGTTAATCTCTTCATTTCCTTCTTGTTTGGTGGCAGATCCCTCTTTCTCAAGCAGCGACCACATTTCGTTCACTGGATACATATTTAAAGTAGCAGGAGCAGGAAAAGAGAAGCAAGTCCATTTACTGCAAACTTCTCAGCTAATACCCATTTACCAGTAACATTGAATTTACACAACTTTAAACACTTTCAGCATTTCCTTTGGGCAAATACATTTCTAGATGAAGTAGGCTGTGGCAAATACTAAAACTACGCATGATTCTTCAATACATATAACTGAATTATCTAATATTTAGTGTCTCAGTCCTGATGTCCACAAATATTTGCCTTTTTCTTCTCTTTACATTTTTATTAGTCAAAAAACATACAGCACACAGATCAATTATTCTGACTTTTTACCAGTCTTCGTAGAGTTAATAAAAATAACCGTCTTTAGAAATTCTACTTTGACATTTGTATGATGCACTGTTTGTACCTGATAATTCAACAGCATCGCTGAATATATTGGTTGAAATCAGCTGAAAGCGCTGCTGCCAGCAACTTGTCTATTTTCTTTCTTTACACCTTAGCATAGAAACCATTGCCTTCAGCATGAGAAACATCTTCAGAACTGTTGACATACTAAGGCTCACTAACTTCTCAGAGATCACATTGGGTTTGGGCATATTTAAGATTTACATAACAAGGCATTAATAACTGCAATCAGACATCAGTATGCTCAGAATTACAAAAAATAGCCATAGAAATACTTCAGTGCAACACATCTTACGTTCCCTGACCTTGTTGACATAGCCCCAACCCTGGGATTACAAAATGACAATGTCAGACTGTATCATACGATCACCAGTTTCAAATAATACAAAAATAATGTGCTCAAAATTCATACTTTAATATCTTTGTGAAATAGATGAAAATCAAAACTGAATATGATATATAAATGAAAAGTGTGAAAATCAAAAATAAATGGCAAGGAAAAGTGGTATGGCTTCTAAGGACTTATGTCTGCTTATTTTTTCATGTAGATGCCGAGCAAAACTGGATTATTTGTAGAAGACATTTTTAGTGTCAGAAACGCAAGCAAATACTGATTAAAAAATGGGACTGCATATCTGACAGGCAGGCTTCACGTAAAAAACCCCACATAGCCACGTCGCAATGTGGCGTTCAAGTGAATGGGCTTTTTTCATACCTAGATATTCCTGTGGCTGGACTGTGTATTTTTTCTCCAGCTTTCAGCAGAGGTTCTGTGTAATGAAAGAAAGAAAACATGGAACAACAGAAATAGTAAGTCAGAAGAAAATTGGGCAGAATTGCAAATTTGCAAGGCTCTTAATAATGGGAGAGAGAGAGAAAAAAAGAATAATGAAGACCGTCATTGGCAGCCAATTTGAGAGGTAAACCTTGGCTTCCAGCTCAAACCTTTCAAAAGGTCAGGGTGGTTTGTGCCTACGAGCCTGAGTTGCTGAATTGTGGAGGAGTGTCTCCCTCGGCAAGTGTTAACCTGGTCTCTTTGTCCAGCAGTGGAGTACAGAGGGGAGAAAGCCCGCAACGGGGAATCACTGCAGCACGCTGCATGCCTCCCTACGGCTGGGTCCAGTCACCCCTGTGAGCGCAGGAGCTTGTGGGAACTGGTGATGCGCCCAGAGGAGCGCACCACCATTCTCTTGTGTCTCTGATCCTGTATGTTCTACTTCAGCTGTATGATCTTGCTCTGAATGCCTTACTTAGCATGCACGGCAGCTCCTAGCCATTCTCTATGAGCAACAGCATCCAAATCCAACTTCTAAAGGATTTAAGGTAGTGAAATATAAACATATACAAATGGAAATATTTTCATGGCTTTAACAAAAATACCGTGACTACAAGTCCAGCATGCAGCATAATTTCATAGAAAACAAATGATATCATTAAGTTCCTGCCTCTTTTCGGTTGTTTTTTAGGGGAGATTGCATTATGTAGAAGAAACAGGGCAGGCAGCAGATGCATTAAATTGGCTGACTGAGAGATTGCAAAACATGGTTGTGATTACGGAGATATCAGCAACTAGAGTGACGCTAAGGGGACTCCCAAAGACTTTCGGTGAAAGATTATTTCACATTGATTAATCAGACAGTGATACTCACGTACAGCTTGCCGTTAACGAACAGATGACTTTAATAAAGGACTGCATTACTTTCCTCTTAGAGATCAATTTGATTTGCCTTGCAGTCGAACAAAATGACTTCACTGTACCTAACTGCACCATAATACAGCTGGAAAAGAAAAGAATACGAGCAATACGCTCATGTTAAAAAAATATGTTGGAAAGCAGTAATCACAGAACATACAGAAATCTGTCTGGATAGGAGACCTCAGTGAAATGGTGTGGGAAAAGGGATTAGCATGACCTTTTGAGGGTCTGTAAAGGGGAATACAAAGTATAAGGTAGGAAGTGGGCTTGTTCAGCCTGGAGAAGAGAAGGTTCCATGGAGACCTTATCGCAGCCTTCCAGTACCTGAAGGGGCCTACAAGGAAGCTGGGGGGGGGGGACTTTTTACAAGGGCCTGTAGTGACAGGACAAGGGGTAATGGGTTTAAACTGAAAGTGCAGAGATTTAGATTGGATATCAGGAAGAAATTCTTCACGGAGAGGGTGGTGAGACATTCAAACAGGTTGCCCAGAGAAGCTGTGGGTGCCCCATCCCTGGCTGTCTTCAAGGCCAGGCTGGATGAGGCTTTGAGCAACCTGGTCTAGTGGAGGGTGTCCCAGCCCATGGCAGGGGGGTTGGAACTAGATGATCTTTAAGGTCCCTTCTGACTCAAACCATTCTGTGATTCTGTGAAGTTGACTCGCTTCTGTACATGTACTGCTGCAACACTAAGTTGGTACAATTTGGTGATTTGGTCCCGATTTGGTGATGCTCTGACAGGAGCATCACAGAAAGTGATTTTGATACTGAACATTAGCACTATGATGGGTGTCTTACAGGGCTTGGGATATCCAGTTTGTTTAAGTTTCCCAGCTGATTTCATTACTGCGTCCTGGTGCCTGTAAATGGAAAAGATGTCCAAGAGTAGGTGCTAGTCAGCCTGTGTGAGAAGATGCAGTGAGATCCAGTCACTGGAATTTTAATTTAGTTGAAAAAAACCCCCACAGAACACCTCCAGACCGGAATTATGCCAAAAGCCATCACGTTCCGTTTTGTACACAGCGTGGGAGCTGGCAGACCGTGTGCCACGGTGAAGGGCTGAGAGGCGGCGTGGTCAGAGCCCGGCCAAATACGAAGGGTACCACCCGCCGGAACGGCTGCTGCCTTCAGCCGTGGCCTGCGGAAACCCCACGGATGGTCACGGGCGGCCTTGTTTTTCCAGGGAAGATAAGGTGAGGAAGAAAGGCTGCCGCGTAGGGAGTGATGCGGGGACGAACGCACCTGAGGGCCGGGAAGAGCGGCCTCGCTCGGACCTTTCCTCAGACACCCAGCCGACACCCTCCCGGCCCAGATCCCGCCCTTCTCCCCCCACTCGGGCAGCCGGCAGCCCCGAGGCCAAATCCCACGGGAGGGGCTCCCGACCAGCCACCGCCGAGCGTCCCGGCCGCCCCCCGCGGGCGGAACCCGCCGCCTCCCCGCGCCGCCCCCCAGCCGGGGGCCGCCACCGAGGGGGGCGGAGGCAGCGGGCGCCTCCCCGAGCGGCGCCCCCGATCCTGACGGCGTTTCCGGGCGGGGGGAGCCGGGGATGTGCGTCCGGGTTGGGTTGGCCGCAGCGAGCGGTTTCCTCTCGCCTTCCCTCCCTCCCTCCCTCGCCGTCGCTGTGCCCGCTGAGGGAGCGCCGCCCGCCCCGCGCCCGCCAGGGCTCGGTGAGAGGGGCCGCGGGCGGGCGGGAAGCAGGGCCCCGGCGGCGGGAGGGTGCTTGCCGGGCCGGGCCGGGCGGGGAGCGGGCCCGGGGCGGCGGGAGGGGAGCCGGGCCGGCCGGCCGAGCCTCCGCCCTCAGCGTGGCCGCGGCGGCGGCGCCCCCCAGGGCAGGGCCGTGAGGGGGCCGCGGGCAGCCCTTGGGAAGGGCTGTCCCCGCCGAGCCAGGCTCCCCGCGTCCAAGGGCCATGCCGGGGGCCGCCCCAGCCGCACGGCGGCCGGTAGGAACGTTTAACGCAGCCTGAGCCGGCGGAGGGTGAGCCGGAGCGGGGGTGTCGGTGGGCACAGGCTCCGAAACGGGGTGTGTTTTCCCCTCCGGTGAAAGGAGCGGAACGTATCTCTTGGGAGGAGACGTGCCGCTCTGCGGATGCCGAGTGTTGGTACCCCGGCACAGCTGAACGCGGGGGAGGCTATGCTGCTGTGTGTGCCTCCGTGTATTCCTAAAAACAAACAAAAAACTAACAGCAAAACTTGAATAACACCTTTTCACAGTAAGACAAATTCTTTCCCATTTTGGCACGCTACGGTTTTATTTTCTATAAAAAATCTCGGCGCCCGCTGTAACGGCTTGTGCTGTTGAACTTTGTCCGGGTACTTCAGCACCTTGGCCTTGTGTCTAATTAGTGTAGGTGGGCAAAATTAAATCAAGGAGGGATTAGGTGACTGCCCTGCGGCGGCCGTACGATGTGAGTATGGCCGTGCTTGGTATACTTACGATACAGACTTCATAACTGTAAATAACTGGAGTATTGGTAAATGAATAGTTTAAGCACTTTAAAATGTTTTAAAACAGTTGGATTATTCAATTTCTTGTATTAATGCATTTTCCAAAGGTCTTCTTATCTTCAGAATTACCTGAAAATGTTTATGCGTTCAGTGTTTTGATTCACATACCAAAAATTAAATCGATAAGAGCACAGAAATTTATTTGATTCTGATGTTTATAGACTTCCTCAGAACAATAGATTTAGACAGGTTCATAAGTACTGGAGTGAGGGATATAATCCCTGAATGATACGGGTGTACGTGTTCAGAGCATCAGTGTCGGTGTTAGGTGACGCTATCTGAACGGGCTGTAAGACAGCCGTGGCCGAAGTTAGAAGCTGCCGTCATGCTGTGTGCTGGGATGAGCAGTTGAGCATCAGGAACGTAATCAACATCTGGCAGTGCATTTGTACAGAACATACTTTTTTATGAGCAGTGATATTAATTTCCAATTAACGAGTGGCAAACCAAAGTACAGACGGGCTCAATAACCTGCCCGAGGTCGCTTAAGTAGCCTGTGGCAGAGCTGAAAATAAATCGTACGATCTTTGTGCATCCTAAAGTTTCCTCTTGCGTCCTAGTTACGGCATTTTTGTGAACGTAGCCATTTACTCTATTTACAGAGTCAATAGTTTCCCGAATACGCTAGAGCGTCACTCGAGCTGCAAAGATGTTGGAAGAAGATATGGAGGTGGCCATCAAGGTGGTGGTAGTAGGAAACGGAGCTGTTGGAAAGTCCAGTATGATTCAGCGATATTGCAAGGGGATTTTTACAAGAGACTACAAGAAAACTATTGGTGTAGATTTCCTGGAAAGACAAATCCAGTATGTGTTAAACAGATGCCATACTACTGATTCTTACCTTTCCCTCTAGTTCTTTGTTCTGTTTTAATCCTAAGATCTGCCTTGAAACAGGGCTGGCTGTCTCCAAAGGGGGGTGTTTTCTCTGTTGTACAGTGGGCTAAAATGGTGTCACTCTATTTTCCATACAAGTTTTAAAAATATAACTAAAAAGCAAAATGAAATTTGGAACCTTTGTCATACTAAGCTTTTTGACAAGTTTCCTCTGTATTCTACCACCTGTTGATTTTTTTTTTTAATTTATTGTGGAGGAAGTGGAAGTGCTTATGATAAAACAATTACACAACTTTATTAGCCAATATAAATTAAAATTACAGGGGGGGGAAATATGCTATAGATTTGGTCTCTATGTAATATAAGCAGATACTATGCAATTATGATTGATAAAATGCAAAATACTGTGGTAATGAGAAGTAAGAAAATGCTGTAAATTGTGTAAGCTGATTCAAAAGACAGAAGGACCATATTTCAGGCACCTAAGTTTTGTTTTGAAGTCTACATTGTTTTCTCTCATGGACGGGAACGTAGAGGAAGAGGAGGAAAGGAAGAGGAAAATGGATTGTCAGGAAGGAGTGTGTAATGTAACAGAGGGACTACCGCCATAGCGTGTTGCAGAGGTGAACTGTTACCAATATTAAGTTAGGTTACAGTTAAATCAAGTTAAACTTGAACTGAATTACTCGTATGTTGTAGACACGGAGATATCTCCACGTCAGTTGTTTTTAATTGCTCATTGTATTGATTACAATCCCGTGTCATTTATTTCAGAGTTAACGATGAAGATGTCAGGCTGATGTTATGGGACACTGCGGGGCAAGAAGAGTTTGATGCAATAACTAAGGCCTACTATCGAGGTGAAAATGCCACGTTCGTTATTTGGCAGTTGGGTGGGGTTTTTTGGGTCTGTACATCTCTAATATATTTTCCTGTCTCTGCATTAAGAATTTTAGTTATTTCACGTGTGTGCAAAGCATTTTCAGTTCACCTTTTTCTGTTCTTCAATGTTTCTCCCCTTCATGTAAGATCTTTGCCTTAACTGAGTGTCACTTTATGCAGGATGCTCAGTAGTGCCCTTTAAAAACACAGAACAGAATGAGACAAATACCTGCACAGAAACTGCACAGAATGTAGACACTGAGACAATCACATGTGAAAGTATATTTTTGCCTCTAAAAGTGTTTTCTTACTTCTGTAAGACATATATTTCTAAGTGTTCCAAAAACTATGGCTGAGGCACTCCAAAATTAGTCTGAGGGGGAAAAAAAAACCCCAGTCATCCTAGAAAGGTGGTTTACAAGGCACAGCAGTTCTCTTGCTAGTACGGACTGCCTTGAACACCTTAACACAGCGGAGTCATACGGAAAGCGTATTCACTTCACAAAATAGGAACTGTATAATACAGTCATACAAAGGTAGGTCATCGATTCAGCCCGTTACAGGTTGCATTCTTGGGCTTTCTTCACATGTAATTTAACAATGGTTGTGAAAATCTTTCCTTTTTGTTTTTTAACCTGAGAGCGATGAATGACCTGGCAAAGTCTGCACCATTCAGTTCTTGTCAAACTAATTACCTGATGGCTGGGGAAAATGCATCACTGTGGTATAAAATCTTAGGAAAATGACCTCGGTTAGAGATAAAACCGTAGTTACGCTGTGCTGTTTCAGGGTGGTGTAGTCCTCTGACCTTTTTATAACTGGTTTGGGTGTTTTTTGGTAATATTTCTAGTCACTCGTAATTGATGATTACCATTTCTTCAGAGAAACATGTTTTTTTTCTGATTTCTTTTTATCCTTGTGTGGAAATAGATCATTCTGTTATTTAGCACCTGACGAGCATATGAATTTTAGAAGGTAGTACTCGATTCTCTTGGAGCTTCCCTTGTACTCTCCTGGCCTTCAGTTCTCTTGTGTGCTTTGCTCTCCTCACTTGTTCCAAGCCAAAGTCTTTTTCTTCTAATTACTGAGACTGATATGCTAAAACACAGTGTTCAGAAGAATTTTAAAGTACACTTAACTGGCCTTGCTTACCCTGTATCGTGAGTGTCTTGAAGTCCTGCTCGTGACTTGTGCCCAGCGTAGTGCAGTTAGATCTCTTACCTTCAAGATCTTTGTACAGAAGAGGCTGCTGCGAAATAGGACAGGTCCTGTGGGCGCACGTAGTAGCCAGCTTGATGGATATATTAACAATTGAAGCTGTGGGATACACTGACTGTTGTGCACTAGACTTTGACTCACGAAGGACAAGAGAAATTGTAAGAGCCTGGAATGCAATGTTGGCTTAGCCTCAGGTCTGCAAGCACAGTATTTTAGAAGCAAAAGGTCACACATGCTGTGGAAGTGCAAGGATTTTATTGCCAATTATTGCTGGTAAGGAGAGGAAGGTAAGGGAGGTAAAAGAGATGCTGGCTGTTACTTCAAGGTGTGCCTCTCCCACAGGTCACTGTCCCGCTATCTCTAGGGTTTACACGCTCCTGGAACGTTGTGTATTGTCAGTTCTTCAGGGATCAGCTGCTCATCCGTGGTCACACAATGAATGCTTCAGAGCCTGTTTCTGAGCCCTTGTCCGGGGATCAAGTTCATTCTGCCTTGCAGTGAAACAGAATCGGAGCTGTCAGTGGGCTTGTCACGTGGTTTGTCAGGTACAGGTGAATACATGCAGCCAGTGTAGCTGCATGCCCGTGACCACACAATGCAAGGAGTCCGTTAGCCTGAATTCAGAGAGTTGAAGGAAGCTCTGTATGCATTTCATAATTTCTCTTTTTATATTCTATCATGCATCTTCTTACTGGTTTCTCCCTGACGGAAGGCATACGTTTTCCGATTGGCCAGGTACTTAATTCGTATGCTAAGCACATACACAAGTGGCTGTCGCTAGCAGCACCGTGTGTTCTGTCCATGTTACAGATGTTTCGAAGCAGTGTTTGATCACTTCTTTGTGTTTGCATCCTCATCCATCCGCGACCACTTCTGTCTCAAGTAGACCCTAGTTAGGTTTTTTTGATGGAAAACAGGCTTCTTGCTCGTTAGTCTGTTACTCAGGTGCTGATCAGTCAAATTCTTGAGGCTCCATACTTTTTTGCACCCTAGACTTCCTGTTTCTCTAGCCTTCATAGCATCGCTGTAGCTTGCACTTGTCAGCTGCTTTCAGCCATAGTAACTACGATAAAGGGCAGGCTGCGAGACTGTCCCGGTCCAGTTTGGAACAAGGCAGCCCGCTTTGGGGTAGTGTTAGCGAGACCTTACACCCTGCTAAGCCTACGAAAGGCAGCAGCACCCGCAGCAGTTGGACCATCAGCAGTAAACAAGAACTTCTGGGTAATGGTATCGTTTGGCCTTGCGCTTTATCTCAGTTTATGATTGAAGGAGCCACCGTCAGTTTTACAGTGAGCATGTGGGGTTTGTAATAGCCTGAAAAAGCCGAGGCAAAGAACAGGAGAGTGAAATGAATCGGTGCCAGGTATGAAGCTCTGTGCGAGTCCTCTCACAGCGAGGAATATATTTACACTCATTACCTATTCACACAGAATCACAGAACGGTTTGGGTTGGAAGGGACCTTAAAGATCATCTAGTTCCAACCCCCCTGCCATGGGCAGGGACACCCTCCACTAGACCAGGTTGCTCAGAGCCTCATCCAGCCTGGCCTTGAACATTTCATGACGTAGGTTTTGTTGAGGGTAACAAAGGGCTACTGGACAGTCACAAGGCCACTCACTAATGTTTCCGCTGTGGAAGTACCTTCTCATTATCCGTGAGTTTTAGCTGTTGTTTGCTAAGGCTGTTACAAAGCCATAACAAAAATGGTACAAAGTGTTTTGTATAATTTATCATAGTGCTGTGATAGCAGGAGTGTGAAATAGAAATACACTTGTTTTCTCTAAAAAGCAGCTAAACAATTCACTTGAAATAATCACAACTTTCTCTGAAAACGTTTAAGTTTCCTGCTTTTCAAAATGCAAATTACTGTAGCACAAAGAATGATGTGAAGCGTGCTTCTCAGACACTGCCTCTGGAAAAATAGTTGCCTTCTGGCCTCCATTAAGCTGTTTGGAAAACAGTGAGCAATAAACAAACCTCCCTTTCCCCTTTTTCCAGCCTTCCCACACCCCCTCCTATTCCTTTTCCCTGCATATGTGCACCTTGCTGGAAATAGCTTGGAAGGCAACAGACCCGTAGCCATCATGAAGAACGGGTGTAATGATAAAAATAATGTGGCAGTCTGTTTTTGACAATTTATGACCATTGGGTTGACACAGGCTGGTGGTAAAAGTTCACCGTTATGGGTCAAACTTGAAAAATCCTTCATATTTGAAATACATTATATGTTATGACTTTTTATTTTTTTATTGGTTGATTTGTATTGATTTGTATTTGTAACTGATTTTTCTCTTTCTAGGAGCCCAGGCTTGTGTTCTTGTTTTTTCTACAACTGACAGAGAGTCCTTCAAAGCAATCCCTACCTGGAAGGAAAAAGTCGTGAGCGAAGTTGGAGACATTCCCACAGTTCTTGTGCAGAACAAGATTGATCTTCTTGATGACTCTTGTATACAGAAGTAGGAGTTGTGTCTTACTGTTTTTAAAGAACAATATATGCCCTCCCATCCCCGTATACACACATTTTAAAATAACAATCTGTGGGAGTTTCTGGTGCAAACTTAGGGTATCTAGGTTGTCAGACCTGTGCCTGGCATGAACACGTGCCCTGGAGCACAGCTGATGGGTATTGCTGGGTGAGTGTAGTTGCTTGGGCAGATGTGCTTGCCAAGCTAGGAGCTTTCCGTTGGTTTCACGTCTTCTGAAGCGTCAGCCAAAAAACCAGGGGGATAGCACGAAGAGTTTGGTCATGCCATGATATGACTGAAAGCAGGGAGATTTCTGAAAGCAGGGAGATACAGATTAGATATCAGGAAGAAGTTCTTCCCGGAGAGGGTGGTGAGGCACTGGAACGGGTTGCCCAGAGAAGCTGTGGATGCCCTGGAGCATCCCAGTCCCAGACCAGGCTGGATGAGGCTTGGAGCAACCTGGTCTAGTGGAGGGTGTCCCTGCCCGTGGCAGGGGGGTTGGAACTAGATGATCTTTAAGGTCCCTTCAGCCTAAACCTGTCTGATTCTATGACTGCTCTAGATGAACCTGCCTTGGCAGGGGGGTTGCACTAGATGATCTCCAGAGGTCCCATCAAACCCCTAACACTCTGGGATTCTTTTTTTTTTTTTTTGATCAGAAACTCTAAAACTCTGAAATTTCTCTCCTATTAAAACTTAGAGTTGCTGTGCAGCAGTGCTGTGCAGCAGTGAAGTTACATTGTTGAGTTTGGATAGTGAATGCTTGCTCAAACGATGAAGTATGAAACAGGTTGCTTGAAAAAGGATCTTAGTATTCTTTGCTTCGCTTTGATTTGGTTTTATTGCTTACTTTTATCAAAACGTTCTGACTCTATAGAAATCTGTGTCTGTTAATATTCTCCAACTGCAAGGTGCTGATCCTTCTTCACTGTATTTTTCTTTACAGATTTTACTGTCAGTCCTGCCTTTGTATGTATGACCAATTTCATTCTTGCCATAAAAGCAGCTTAACAAATGCTAATTTTTATTTACCACAGCATATCACGTAGAAAATATTGCATGATGAAGTCGATCATTCTCTACTACTTTATTTTTACCATCTTCCTGAGAGATTTAAAGTCTTTCTTCTTCTTGTTTCCTGCACTGGCTTTCTTTGTTCTCTGTTTGGTATCATTGGTGGCATAAATCAGCTTCTGCTCCCTCTGCAAAGAATACTGAGGATATTACAAAGGAAAAGCAAAATTGCATTTGAACTCCTCTTTTATTCATGGTATGTTGCTTAGGTTTTGTTCTCCGAATACTCCGTCTGCCTCAGTAACTTCATCTTTCTGATGACGTGATTTCCCTTGGTGAAATTTTCCTTCCTTTTGGTTTCACTGAAACCTGTCTTCGAACCCTTGGGAAATTTTAGTTAATGAAGTCCATAAATACTGAGAAGCGATTACTTTTGGTCATAAAGAAACTACATGTAAAATACCTTCTTGTTGTAGCAGAGATAATGTAAAGAAATGAAGGATTAGGTATTTTCTGACTGTGATTTTCTTACACCCCCCCCCTTGCCATGTTTAACTTACCATGAAGCATTTTGTCCGTAAGAATAAATGCTGACAAACACCACAAATCACTATTCACACCATCTTCTTCTGTTGTGCAGTGAAGAGGCAGAAGCACTGGCAAAAAAGCTAAAATTAAGGTTCTACCGAGCATCGGTGAAGGAAGACCTCAACGTAACCGAAGGTATGAGGCGGAGCAGGTGTCTGTCATGCCTGTGCGGCAGCACTGCGCATCTCTCCGGGGGAGCTGATCTGTCGCGTCCCGTGTTGTTGCATGCTGTTGGCAGTCCCTGGCACGCTTCTTAGCAGCACGCTTTTAAGCACAGCTAGAAAGGATATCAGCGTGTTAGGCCCGTGCGTGGCTTCAGGTTGGAAACAGATGATCTTTAAGGTCCCTTCCAACCTAAACCATCCTGTGATTCTATGATTATAAACTTGTTTGATTGGGCAAACTTCATAGTAAGCTAATTGTTTCTTCTCTGTTAATGTCATTCAGCTTGGGGAAAAAAAAATCTGCAAGAGAAAATGTAAAATGTTTCTGTATCATCTTTACGTGAGTGATTAAGTACAAATGTAAATAACATGTACAGGTTCTGAAGATTCTCCTATAGTTGCAGATTTTTTTCCGAATCCTAGGTAGGTGTTTTATACCCCAGTAGGAACGAGGGTAGCATTAGTTAATTAGAAAACTGTTGCTGCCAAGCTGTACTATTAGCCTGATGTGACATGGCTACTATTATTCTAAGGCTTCTTGCAAAAAAAAAAAAAATTAATTCCTGTGTAATTCTAAAAAGTTCCAAGTTGCACGAATTGGAACGTTTGGCAGTACGTCTGCACCAGCTTTACTACAGGAGTATTGAGATGTTTCTATCTGCTGTGCAAGCGACTAGTACTGCAAACTCTGGGACATGGATAGTCGCTGGACCAGTGTGGATTCTGCTCGGGTGCGCTAGGCCTGCTGAGGGAGGATCGCTTTCTGGGTCATGCTCAACCTGTGGTGTGGAATGCACTTGTGTCAGCGCACAGAATTTTGGTACTAAGGTGTTCTTACTGATGTGAAGATTATTTTTAAGCATACTCTGATGTACCTTTTTTCTTTTTAACATTCTAGTTTTTAAATATTTGGCTGATAAATATCTTCAAAGGCTCAAGCAACAAACAGCTGAAGATCCAGAAGTAGTACATACAAGCAGTAACAAGATTGGTATGTATACTGTAATAAAAAAAACCCCAGAAGACAGTATTTTGTGCCATCAAAGCTTATGGTCTCATCTGTTTCCTTTTGGAGTTAATGTAAGGTGAATCAGGGTCTAATTATTACCTTCCTGTCTTAGGATATTGTCTCCTTTCCTTTGGTAAAATACTTTTGTGACTCTCTGAAGTGAGAAGATAATCAAACTGATGCACTAAAGTTTGTAGCTAATGTGTGGCAAGTGCCCTTGTGTTAGATTTGTTGAAAGAAACATTGCGTAAGGACTTGAGAAAGGATGCTTGTTGGGGGTTTTTTTAATGTAATTAGTATTAGTGTTACTCATCGTGGTGCAGATTTACAAGAGACTCACAGTGAAAGAATCTGGCGTGTAATAGGAAGGTCGTTGTAAACTGCCTTTTGTAAGGGAACACTGAACTTCTGTAGGCCTTCTTTAAAGCATTTCTGAGTCAGTGCGTTTATTTTCCTTAAAGCACTCCCTTTTTATCCAGGCTTTTTCCTTACCTTTATCTCAGCAAAGTTTCTCACTTGAAAAATGTCATGTTTTTCTTTTATTGTATTACTCAACTAACCATAACTTTGTTACCATGCAATTAGTAGCATGAACATACGCAGATGAGTGGACATGCTGCCCTTCAATTACAGACATGTTGTATACCAGCTTTAAATACTGCCTGGCTAGTAATTCCAACTGGCTCTACTTCAAATTCAGCTGCAAAATTGACCCAGAAATACGTAAAGCCTTTAAAAACTAGAGTATGCGTTTGAGGGGCGTTCCCATGCCTCAGTGTTGTGTGTTAAGTGTTCCAGTCCTGGGCTGCATCCAGGGCAGTGTGGCCAGCAGGTCGAGGGAGGGGATTCTCCCCCTCTACTCTGCTCTGGTGAGACCCCACCTAGAGTGCTGTATCCAGCTGTGGAGCCCTCAGCATAAGAAGGATATCGACCAGTTGGAACGAGTCCAGAGGAGGCCACGAAGATGCTCAGAGGGCTGGAGCACCTCTGCTATGGGGACAGGCTGAGAGAGTTGGGCTTGTTCAGCCTGGAGAAGAGAAGGCTCCAGGGAGACCTTATTGCAGCCTTCCAGTACCTGAAGGGGCTACAAGGAAGCTGGGTGGGGGACTTTTTACAAGGGCCTGTAGTGACAGGACAAGGGGAAATGGGTTTAAACTGAAAGTGCAGACATTTAGAGTGGTCATCAGAAATTCTTCCAGAGAGGGTGGTGAGGCACTGGCACAGGTTGCCCAGAGAAGCTGTGGGTGCCCCATCCCTGGAAGTGTTCAAGGCCAGGCTGGATGAGGCTTTGAGCAACCTGGTCTAGTGGAGGGTGTCCGTGCCCATGGCAGGGGGCTGGAACTAGATGATCTTTAAGGTCCCTTCCAACCCAAACCATTCTGAGATTCTGTGATTAATGTAATATGCTGCAGGAAGTAAAGAAATGCAAATACTTCTCTTGTCTTTAATTTGTGTAGGTGTTTTTAATACAGCTGGTGGAAGTCACTCTAGCCAAAATTCTAGCACTCTCAATGGTGGAGATGTCATCAACCTCAGACCAAACAAACAGAGGACCAAGAAAAGCAGAAGTCTCTTCAGCAACTGCAGCATACCTTAGACCACTTTTGGAGGGGAGAAAAACCCACAAGCCAGTGAATTGGGTGAAGTTGTGCAATTGAACACAGAGTAAAGCCAGCTGTAGAGGTATTTTCACCAGTGCCTGAGCAAATCTTGGGCCTATGGGATCCTTGACGGAGGGTGGATTTATATAAATTGCTGATGCAGTGGGTTTGTGTGTGTAGAGCGAGACACCTGCTGGCAAAACAGAACCGTGGCTCCCTGTGCACTTTGTAAAAAAAAATTTGCAAGCTCCTCCTTTTTCAAGGAATTCTTTACAGAGCTATGAACTGGGTATTGCTGAACTGCAAAGCACATTTAACGTAAGGATAATACAAGTATAGGTACAGCCCATAACACTACGGCCCAAGGTAAAGCAGCAACCTTGCACCTGAACTTCAAATTAAACGTTAGAATTGGCTAGTCGGGGCAGTAAGAAGATAAATGAAAAGCAAAAAGAAGACACTGTGTTTTATGCCTGACTATATTAATACGGATTCTGGCAGTTCTGTCGGTGCAATATACTTGTATTAGATCTGTGAGTGCGAAGGTGTATATGTAAGCATTTGGTATGAATATTTAGGCTGAATTCTGGTGTATCCGTTACTTTGAGATTAGCTAATGATCATAAACCAGCATCTTCCAAAAAATAATTTCCTTGAAAAATACTGCATTTCAGACGAGGCTTTCCCAGCCGCCACGTTTAACTTGCTATACTTTGGGCCTAAAAGCTTAAATTTTAAAAATGTATGGTGCCAAAAATGCTCCTTTTTACCTAATGCTGCGCTAGAGACATTTTTGTAAGTTTGTTTTTCTCAGTTTTAACAGGTTGAACAAGTAACAGGGTCTGTGACACTAATACCTGTTCAGAAGGAACATATAATCATATTCCTGTTCAAATTAGACTGTAGTATCCCGTGCCGTCTGTGGAAAAGGAACTTGCAAAGTGGTGTCACAAATATACTTCACCTTCTTTGGAAAAATGTCCATAGATACCATAAACTAAATTGTGGTGGATCCAAAAAGTTGCAGCTGATGACTGAATTACATTAACGAGACGTTGTTGAATGTTGTCTCAAACGGAATTCTGCAAGATCAGAGACATGGCAACAATTTTTCAAAGTGCTGAAGTAATTTTACGGAATTGATATAGACGTTTAGGAGCCCTGATCTAAATCAAAGTTATTGGGGCTTAGGCTCCTAAATCACTACGGTGCTTTTAAAAATGCTAAGCAAGGTATCTTTTATTTACCAAAAATTAAACACTTTTTAATCCTCTTCAAGAGCATGCATGCCTTTTAAAAAAAAAAAAAAAAATCCATCTTGTTTACATGTTTTTGTATGGTACGATGATCATTTTAACTTTCTAGGATTTCTACAACAAACCTGCCAGTGACAAATGCAAAATATGCTGCTTGGAAAAAAAAAAGTAGAATTTTAATAGTTTTTTAAATGGTGTATGAGAATGCAAATGAGTCGAGTGACCCTGTATATTTCTGGAGGAAGGACTTTTCACTGTGTGAATTCATGTAGGAAGCCTGACTGACTTTGTCTTTAAGTCAACGAGTATGAAAACCGAAATGTACTTTTTTTTCCCACTGTCTGCAGGGAGAGAAGTGGGTGGCAAGTTATGCACAAGCACTAAAGCTCTCTGAACTCTGTGTTTTATGTTTACCCTATTAGACTTTCTACCGAGTATCCTTGTTTCTTTGGCAAGCTGTTAGAGCATCTCGCACTGCTGGCAGGAAGGCGGCCTTCAAGGCGCTCGATCCCCTTTGCTATTGCAGCAAAAGTGTGTTTTTCACCTTAACGTTTCCTGTATTTTCCCTTGGATGAAGGCCTTTATTTTCTAACGAGTGCATTTAATCGCGGTATGGATGTGTAAATGGAGTCGAGTCCTCCCTGTCCTAGCAATTTAAGAAGTAAGGTACTTGGGATCAGACTTAGGATTGTACACTGCGGGGCCGCCTCACATGTTCAGGGTGTGGGATGGAGGGTGTGCAGGAAGAACTTGGACAACTGTTTTTAATACAGAAACTTCTACGGTTTGGTGTGTGTCCGCCAGTTTCACATTTTTTATTCCTTTTTCTTGAGAAAGAAAACCACAGTGTCTGAAACATCTTTTTTGCCTCGTCTGACTCTGTACAGAGTACTGAAAAATAGGTCTTTCTTACATGTACTGACCGTGTGTACTACTACGTGCTATACTGTAGACTGTACTGTTCCCTAAGCCATTTGTGTTTGAGGTCTGTCATTATAAACCACTGTTTGAAGGACTGAAAACTCCGTAGAAATGTATAGGTGGAGACTTGACAGACTTGCTAAATTTAGGATATGTTGAAATTAGTATATACTTTAACGTAGGAATATATATTTGCAGCATTGGGTAACACCGAATTTTAATTACATTCCCGTCTTAAATCTGAAGTGGCTCTTCCTATGTTCTGGTTCTGCAGCGCTCGTTCTCCAGCACAGTGGGGCTGCAGTGTGCCCAAACTAGCATTTTTCTGGAGTGCTCTGCATGTGCACTGCTTGAAAGCTGATTTTTTTTTTATCTTGCTGGGGTTAGTGTGTTGATGTAAACCAGATGACTTGCATATCGCAGGAATCCTTATGTATTCCCAGCACTCTCCAGCGGGAGTAGCTTTCGCCTTTTGGGGGAAGGGACATGCCTAAACTTTTAGCACTTGCTTTGTCCCTTGTGAACTATTTTTCTTATAAACATTGCCCCGTTCCCCACTCAAAGGGTTCTCATTAACACATCTTACGTTGTAGAGAGCAAAGCCTGCAGGTGCGGAGCTGGTAATAAAAATGCCCTTCCCTCTGCATCTGCCTGACTGCGTGGTGAAGAGGATGTAGCTCTCGCACCCGCGGCAGACGGGCATTCTGGATTAGGAGCAACAGCCCTACAAAGACACGAAGTTCCTTTCTCTGAGACTAAGCTAACTGCACTCCTGTTTCATCTGTTCCTATCGCTCCACTGGATGTATTCTCCGAATCTTGCCAAAATCCTTTGCTTCTGACTGATGACGCTGCCACTAGCAGACAACATCAGTAGTTGCTGATGCCTTAGTGAAATAAGCATTCACTAAAGAGGATGACACTGAAGCACCCGCGCTGGCTCCGTTCAGCGAATGGGCGTTCTCCCAGTGAGCGGGGCATCGTGCCATGCAAAGCAGTAATGCTAGGGGTGTATTTCCAACGGGAAGTAACAAATCGTGAAGCTGTAAGACTGATCACACTGAGATTTTTGTGCCTGTGTGCGTGGTTAAATTAACAAAAGAATGAAACATTCCACTGCGGACAGCGTTGGAGCTTTCTTATTTTCTTAAGGCAACACTTACCTTTTGGAGTCAAAATGCCTCTATTACCGTACTGTCAGTCTGATTTCCTGTTTAATTTTGTTTATGCTTTCAGTAAAGTTTGTCCCTTTTCCTGGTTTTTCTCTCCGTTACTGGGCTACAGCCTATCATCTGACACGTAGTTTTCCTTTGCATCGCTTCCGCAGCTGTCTGTTACGCTAACACGAATCGGGCAGGCGACCGCGGCGGCAGGTCAGACGGGGGTGCGCGCGTACTACGCAGCGCACGCGGGCTGTGATCCCGTTCATTCATCTGCGCGAGTCGGTAGCTGCCAGTTAATAACAGAACGAATGATCTGCCCGGCAGAAGCCGCCCGTGGGAATTCAGTCGTGCTGCCTGTGTCCCCGGGACGGGACGGAAGGGCCCTGCTGCTGTTCTGAATGCAAGCACAGACCTTTGGCTGAGGCTGCAGTGCCTGAGCACTAATTGTGCGTAAACCAGGGAGCAGGCCCAGGCTAACGAGCTTGATTTCATCGCAGCTGCCTTACCACCTCTTTGCAGGATGCAGCAGTTGCGAGTATCTTTTTTTTTAATGCTCAAAGTAGTACGGACAGAAGAAAATACTTTGGTTAAATATGGCGTGCAAGCAGGCAGTTGAAATTAGAGGAGAAAAACTGCAGCAATGTTAGATGGTAAGATGAAAGGTGCTGTAACGGAGTAAGAGAAACTTTCAAGCAGTTCCGTGTCGAAGAAATGTTCGATACGAGTCATCTCAAAGCCAGGGAGCCCGTGAACTGGGGCTCCCCCTCGGGTGTCTGGTAGTAGGGTGAATTTGGTAAATTTGTGGAGCGAGTGTTTCTTCTTTTACTGAGGTAAATGTGCTTCTGCAGGACCGACTCAAGTTATCAAAGTAAAAATTAACCTGGACCAGGAGAAATCCCACCAGAATAAAGGTGCATCATTACTAATAAATTACTTCTTTGCAAGGTCACGTGAATCTGAATGGTGGAAACAGAAAATGTACAGAACTGGTTTTATCACCGTTGTGATCTCAAATAAATGTAATATATTTTTAGGAAAAATAAGAAAAAATAAGGCAACATAACTTGGAGTAAATCCTCAAGTGGAAAAATGCTTACAGCTGAATATTCTGTGTATGCCATTCCTGTAAAATCCCTGTGAGTTAATTCTGCTGTTCCCTTGTGACAGGAGCTGTGTCACGCCCCTTCAGTACGGTTACTTGATTGCTGTTTGGTCTGACGCAGGTCGCTACTTTTGTGATTGATTAAACTGTCGGTGTATTCAATTGCAAAAACAACTGCCGTAACCCTGTAGCTGCGCAGCCTGAGTCTGCTGGAGAAACTCACGTGCCTGATTCTAGTCCGTGTGCGCAGAGAGTTGCGATCCGAGGCAGCACACAGATACCCTCACAGGAACCAGCGTGGGCGCCGCCGTCTAACGGAAACACTGTTCCTGGGCTCTCCCCTCGGGTTTCTCCGCAGCGCAGTTCAAACCCAACGGATTCTCTTCTGCTCTTCCTGGTCAGTTCAGCGTATCACAATCGGTCGGGCTGATACAGTGACGCGGTGCGAGTGAATGTTTGTAGACGTTGGAAGTGGTATTAAAGTATTACTAATACAGCAAAGAGGCCTGATGCGTTTTCTGGAGAGAAACTGGTAGTCGCTGGTTTACGTTTTTATTTAGTGAACCAGAACTCGCAGCATCTGGGTCTGCCTCTTTACCCAAGTACCTCAGGAATCCAGGAAGCAGTACACTCCTGCTTCCTCCTGCCTGCAGTTTCACACACAGAAAAACAATGTGCTTGCTCAACACCCCCAGTACGAGTAATTACCAATGCTACAGGCAAGGAAAAATACCTTAATGTGAGAAAATTCCTATTTTTATGGTCACATTTAGGTCAGGGAAGTGCTTAACTACAATTAAGTGAAGATCCTGGGAAAACCGAAGCTGGGACACTCTCTAGGTGGGGTTTTTAGGTTCTGTGCAGCTGGATGGTGTTTGGATCAGGAAGCTGGGTGGTCACATCACGTGCCTTCTGCTTGTCCCTGAGACAGAGAACCAGGGCAGACACCCTGGTGCTTCCCAGCATCTCCTGAGAAAACATTTCCTGCTCGCAAGTGTCGCGTTTCCCGGGCTGGCTTATGCTGCCAAGTGGAGCGCAGCCTTATTCTATCGCTCGGGAAATAACGGGACCAGAAGTTCCCTGGGTTTTCTTACACCTTCTTTGTCCCAGCTGTCTTTCGCCTGCTGAGCCTGGTCAACTGTGATTAGATCTTTGACAGCAGCATTTAAAAAAAGGGAGCAACGTTAGTCTGTCCTTGAGTCGAGCTGTTAAGCGTGTGATGCCAACTGCGTCTAGCTCTTACGAGTTCTCTTCAACCACGATCCGTGTTTAAGAGAGCTGCTATGAAACTCCAGTTTCCAAAAAAGAAAACCGGTGCCTTTTGCTGTGCCTCACAGGCCCGTGTGAAAGGAGCTTTAAGGAGCGTCACTGGTTTTAAAACTGGATCCGTGGAATCTTTGATGGACGTGGCGTGTCAGCACGCAGACTGAAAGCACGGGAGAGGGTGGCAACTGTCGTATCGCAGACCTCCCGTGGGCCACATGACATGAGATTTAGGAAAGCGGAAGGCAAACAAAAGCAGGGATTTTAAAAATAAACCAGTAACTGGGGTCAGAATAAGTCACGCCGACACTCTCGGTTACAAACTGGAGGATATCTTGTCTGTCTTTTGAAACTACAGTGATCTGCACAGTGCCACATTATCAAGATCACAGGTGGTAATGAGGAGGACAGTGTGTTGTTTATGAAAATACAATATACAGTTTATTAACGGGTTTGATTTATTGCCATGAGTTGTCTGTTGTCCCCAAAAGTGGAGTTCGCACACTGCATACAGCGGAGGAAAGCCGAAATCTCCCTATATGACAAAACAACTTTAAAAAAGAACCCCAGGAGAATGGCGGGAAGGCTAGGGTTTGATGGTTTCCGACAGTTCAGCAGAAGCACGACTACAGTTTGCAATAGAGCGGCATCGACTCTACAGGAGAACTCCTGATAGCATTCTTTATTGCTAAAAGAAAACGCCAATGCTACCGAACCCCGTTAAATGCTCGCACCTCGCGGTCGGAGGCGCGTTGGCGCGCGTGCATGCGTATATACCTGCGTGCTCGGACAGAGAACTTTTTTTTTCTTAGCTTCTGTGTGCTCTTTACGGAGATTTCCTCATCCTGCGATTTGCCAGAAGGACGGTTTAATCCTGTTTGCTGTTGCAAGACTGTCGAACGGCCGATTTCTGATGCTCCAGCAAAGTGATGGACTTTTCAGAATTTTCTAAGTTTCTGAGCAGAGTCTCTAGCCGCCTTTTGATTTTCTTCTGATCCTCAATGGCACACCCGATTACCACAGACTGAAATTTCTGATCGATGGGTCCCGCTGGCACGTCGGATGTGCACGCACCGTAAAGCGACATTAAGCGGATTTTGGCGTCTTCCAAATCGTCTAGAAGTTTATTGACAATCTCATCGATCATCTTCGTGGCGTGCAGTAGGGATTCCTGCTGCTGGGCGTTGCGGATGGTTTCGACGGAAACCTCCACAGTGAGGGTTCGGCCCATCAGACGATTAGCAGTCAAATTAAGTTCTTCTCTCTCGCCTAAATCAAAACCAAGAAAGTATTTTAGGTTACAGGCTAACACTCTCCTGTGCAAATAAGATAATCAAACTGCTACAACTTGGCAAAAAAACTAGTTGTGTTGGTTTTTGTTAAATAAGTGACAACAAGAATTCCAGGGGCAGGAAATGAGTTTTTTGCATTTCATAAAATCACAGAATGGCTTGGGTTGGAAGGGACCTTAAAGACCATCTAGATCCAACCCCCTGCCATGGGCAGGGACACCCTCCACTAGACCAGGTTGCTCAAAGCCTCATCCAGCCTGGCCTTGAACACTTCCAGGGATGGGGCATCCACAGCTTCTCTGGGCAACCTGTGCCAGTGCCTCACCACCCTCTCTGGGAAGAATCTCCTCCTGATATCTAACCTAAATCTCCCCACTTTCAGTTTAAACCCATTACCCCTTGTCCTGTCGCTACAGGCCCTTGTAAAAAGCCCCCCCGCCAGCTTCCTTGTAGGCCCCTTCAGGTACTGGAAGGTGCTGTAAGCTCTCCCTGGAGCCTTCTCTTCTCCAGGCTGAACAAGCCCAGCTCTCTCAGCCTGTCCCCATAGCAGAGGTGCTCCAGCCTTCTGAGCATCTTCGTGGCCTCCTCTGGACTCGCTCCAACTGGTCGATATCCTTCTCATGCTGAGGGCTCCACAGCTGGACACAGCACTCCAGGTGGGGTCTTACAAGAGCAGAGTAGAGGGGAAGAATCCCCTCCCTCGACCTGCTGGCCACACTTCTGATACATCCCAGGATACAGTTGGCTTTCTGGGCTGCCAGCGCACACTGCCGGCTCATGTTCAGCTTCTCATCCCCCAGTACCCCCAAGCCCTTCTCCTCAAGGCTGCTCTCGATCCAATCTCCACCCAGCCTGTACCTGTGCTTGAGATTGCCCATTTGGCTATGTCCCACTTATTTCACAGAAGCTGGTTTGAAGTGAGGCATTAAGCTCTGCTAGAAATGTAAGCAATGCTTTTGCGCTGCTGACGCATTTAATGCGGCGTCGCGTTGAAGCAAAGCATACAATACTATCGGGAAACGCGACTCATTAATGGAACAGGAACATTAAGGGCCTTCCGTGCCACTGCGAGGGAGAGAAGCAGACAGCACCCCAGGCGGCCGTGAAGAGAAGACTGATTTCTGACTACCAGCTGCAATCAGGGGACATGAAGAAACTGGTTTTCTCTTTTCTGAACACTTAGGGGTTTTCTTAAAATAGGAACACAAAATATTTGACGTGTAGGCTCTTGAAGAGCCAACAAAGCAGCAATTTAAAGCACCTCACATAAAACATACAGATTCAGGGAACACATTTAAAGCTGTGTATCGCACAACCACGACAACGGATCTCAATCAGCACGTTCTTGCAGGCCATGCACTCCGTAGCACTTGTGCCTGTCCAGTCATCAGAACCATTAAAATGCTGATTTTTCAACTATATTTAATCATTATTGACTTCTTTTCCCTCAGCTGAGCTATACTGACACTGATTTTGAAAATAAACCAGTGAACCAAGCATGGGCTTTCGCACACACCGCAGTGACGTTCACAGCAGACCTCCCAGCTGAGCAGCAGGCAAGAAAAAGGGGATCCCAGGGTAACGGGACGGCCCTTCAGTCACCTTAGCCAGCTCCGCTGCCCGTACCTTTATGGCAGGAAGCATGCAAAGGGAGCTGCTCCCTGAAGGCATGGGCTGTTTGGATGTCAGGTGGGATGGGAGGGTACGGCAGCACAGCTTCTCACCTTCACTGATGTGCCTCATATCCTGGCTGTTCTGTATGTTGTGGATCATTTCCAGCAGGATTTCTTTCTCTTGCTCCATAGCAGATGCTGCGTCACGGAAAGCCTCTACCCTGAACGTGGTTGAACCAAACAAAATGTTTAAATATTAAAATAGCTCTTCACCCATACAGCTGCCAAGAACTGCTCTTTTAAACTTCAGCTGAAGTACAGTCAGTTCTGAATTATCCATGAGCCAGACTCTGATTTCATGACCTTCTCCCATATCTTAACTTCACTTTTCAAGACTCAAAAAACAGGAGGGAAAGCAAAACCACAGTAATCTGATCAGACTTTGATTTTTTTATTTTACTGTTGTACGTTCTGTTCCATCCTACTCCACGGTTAGTCTGGTTATCCAGAGCTTGACAGTACTCCAGGCCTGTAACACAAGTCCTGCAGCTAATTAGCAATTATTATCAGCTACTTAACGAGAAAAGACATGGGGCTGAAGGCTGCAGCAGTGGGGATGGAGGTGTCGAGGGGGCCTGGCTCCCCCACCGCCTCCAGGCCAGCAGCGCAGAACCCCTGCAACCCACCTACCAGGCAACAAACGCTCCAGAAAACACCGATTCCGCCTGCTACCCAAACGACCCCTTTCACGAGGGAGAAAAACGGGTGAGAGGGACAAAGCTCACACCCTCTTATTAGTGTGACAAGGCCTTCCCCATGCCTTGGTCGCCAGGAGCGGGAACAGATGCTGGACCGCCTGCCCCCAGGGTCACCAGGATTATTCTTCTGCGGGAGCAGCTCCTATTTCTGGGCTTGCAGGGAAGCACGAAACTCTTTTCCTCCCAGAACAGGACCCCTACTCCAGTCTTGTTTGCTGTGCTGAAACTCAATGAGGGCGAAGGGAAAGTCCATCGGAAACCTCTCCCCGACAACTCTCTGGCCTCAGTAGCCACCTGGTCACGTGCCCACAGCCCGCCCTCCTCCTCACAGTGTAGGTACAGGCCCATCCGGCTACAGGCAATGTGAAATCACCTTACTAGAAATTTGTGCCTAGTTCCTTAATTCACGTCTTACTCCCCACCAGGGTTTTAAGGAGAGGGCTTTTTGCATTCAGCCGAGTCATCTGGAACAGCACAAGTGGGAACTGTCTCCTTCGGAGACTGGGGACAAGAGGGGATCATCCCCCTCCCCTGGCTTTGCCCCGAGGCTTGAGGGCAGTGGCTCACAGAGGACTTGCCAAGCTGCAACTGGCTGCGAGGGCTGAGCCAAAACCTGCCAACTCTGCACTCCCAGGCCCCACAGAAAAGCTGAACCTCACGTGAACCCGGCGGTTGGTTTCCAAGGCTCTCAACGCGCAGCTCTGGAGGTCTAGCTGCTGCAGGCAGCACAGGAATCCAGCTATCCTGAACTGTTTATGAAACCTGGCCAGGAAAGGGGAAACAAACCAAAACATTTTTAAAGTCTCTTAGGTGCTCTGTGCTCTACAATGCCACTGGATGCAGCCTCGCAACGGCAGTGGCTCATCACTCCTTCTTTAGATAAAGGCTTATCTCCAGGGATGGACACAGAGCTGCTGCTCCTTCCTGGCTGAAGGCGGAGAGAAGGCAGCGAAAGAAGGGAGAACAGGAGCATTTGAGGATACAAATACACCTCACATGCAGCTTGCTCACAAAATGGTTCTGTTTTACAAAATATTTAGCCTAATTTAGTCAGTGAAAGCACAAGCTTCAGGCCTTGCCTTTAATGTTCATTCTAAGGAGGAGTGGGAAAAGTTAATGCAATGCAAATTCTTGCCGAGAGCAAATGCTTTTAATTATTATTTTGGACTGGTTAGTAAGAGCAATGAGGCAGGTGGAGTCACTTCATACTTCAGATGTCTGCACTTTATAATTTAGGAAGTCTAGCAATATTTTCATAAATGCCTTGCCGTGCCTTTTTAAAAAACTAGTATTTTCACCATTTAAAAAAGGCCTGGTCGCTGGAAAGCTTGAAGTTAAAATTTGGAAGTGTAGAATTTCAATTTTAACAGGGTTCATAAAACAGATTCAGTATTTCATTGTAGTGATGTAAAAAACTCAAGGTCTGCCTTCAGTGGATGGATCAATCCATCCTGTGATTCCCACAGGCTTTGCTGGCTCCTATGAAGAATGTGGAAGAACTGCATTGCAGGGATGCATCCTCAGTTGGTACAATTCGAAAAAGAGTGCCTAAAACTGCTTCCAAAAGCGCTACTGGTATGTGAGCTAGGACCTAAAAGCCAAATTATCAGAATTTATGACTGTAAACTGCAAAAAACCCCCATAATTTACCAGCCAGAGCTTTGAGTGACGTTATTTTACAGAAAGTCACGTAACCAAATCTTGGGAACTATTTTATTTGCAATAATTGCTTCTTGAGAATGATTTTAAACCCTTTGTCAACTGTGATACAGAGTTGAATCGCAGTAAAATCCACTGGGATTTTAATTTCTGGAGCACATTTACTTCCATAAACAGCAGCGACAGTGAGTGCCTACCCTGGCACCGTGTAACAGCACGTCAAGGAGGCACGCTGGCTGGAAACTGCACGTCAGGACTCCCCCACCCCTCTGCCATCCCTAAAAAATTTCCACCTTGACCAATTATGAGCAGCGTGACGGGACTAAATAACCTTAAAAATGAAACTCCTCAGCTTTCAGAGGCCTCTGGAGGGCAGGGTGGAGGCACCGGGTGAAAGCCCAGCACACAGGCAGCAAAGGTAGCACCTTGGCCTGCAGCCGGCAGGAGTTACAAGCTGCAACAGAAGGAAACGGCCTGAGAAAGGCAAGACAGTGGGGCAGAGGAAAGGGGCAGTGTTTGGGACTCGCATCGCACGGAGGTCAGAGGAACGAGATAGGATCATTTCAGAACAGCGCTCTAGGGGGAATAAAAACCCAAAACCAAGGGAACCACTCGCACCAGCCTCAGGAAAATAGCTAGTACCCCAGAGCAGATGCTGGGAGGTAAGGTCAAGGTGAGATACCCGCACAGCCTGACCCTATTTTGCCACCCTGGCTTGTACCAAGGCCTCTGGCCGCCTGCCACCCCACGCTGGGGTGGGTCTCGCTGGCTGCTCCTGGCCCTCAGGCCCCAGCCCAGGACAGGCCCCAGCCGGAACCCCACACCTTTCTCTCCTTACTCGCTGCCAAAGCATCAGGTCCGCACCTCGCGGTCAGCTCTCCCAACTTCTTCCCCAAAATGTGCTTTAACTTCCCAGGTTTGTGTGAATCTTTACTTTCTTGGGGTGGGGGACCAAAATAAAAAACGATTGGAAGAGATAAACCTCCAGCAGAGGTGACTGCTGTGGAAAAGGGTGGAAACAGTCCAACACTCACGAGATAGAAGGCAGAGAGAACACAAAATACTCATATTCATGCCCAATTATCGATTGTCTCGATGCAGCGGTACGGTCTAACAGATGAAAACATCCCATCATGTGCGTACTTGGAGGGTATTTGTCTCTTTGAACACCAACTAAATATTCCACCCATTACCTAAGACTAAAAAAAAGCATTCCTTACTTCTGATCTTCCCCAGTCGGAGAGCGACTAGCTGCGCAGCGCCTTTCTTTCCCGCATACCAGGTCCGTGAGCAGAGCATTCCCCTGCGGAACAGGTGGACCGGCCTGCGCTTTTGTTTCCAGATGAGAAACTCGATACCCGCCTTTTTATGACAGCTGCAGTAACTCCCTCCTTGGGACCTGTGCCTGACTTCACCAGCCCGCTGCTACAGCCTGCGGGCTGGAGGCGCAGACACTTTTCACAGGAAGGAAGAAGCAACTGAAGATGGGGCAGGTTTTTTCCTGGAAGGCAGCCGAGCCCACTGGACAGAGGCAAAGCTGGGGGATTCACCCCGGCACCCTCGTCTGCTTAAAGTGAGTTTTTCCGTTCTCAGGGGACCGTACAAATGGAATGGTGGGGGAATTAGGTTGTTCCAAAGGAGAACAGGAGGAAAAATACCAAAAATAAAGATTTTAAAAGAAAATAAATAAACCAGAGCCTGACTTACCTCGTGTATCATTACACCTAAGACTGCGTGTTCGCTTAACACAACCACCAGAACGCGGTGACTCATAAACAGAGACTCTCGTCACGCTTCCAGCTGCTCCCAAGATGCCTTGGCATTCGCCAGCAGCCAGGGCAACACGAAGGTCCGAGCCCTTACAAGGGACAAACGTGCCGCCCACCCTTCCTGCCACCCCTGCCAGGAGCCTCGCTCCTCGGCAGCCAAATTAATCGCCCTTTACCACTCGCTTTCCCTACAGAAGAAACTCCCTCCGCCAACACCTAGCAAGGAGGTACAAAAATGCCCCGTTACTGTTGGAAAAGCAGCTCTTGAGGAAGGGAAAGGAGCAAAGAGAAGGCTGTTCCAACCAGAGCATTTCCAAAGGGATGAGGGTTGCCTCGGGTTTCATCCGACCTTAGGCAACTCGAGAAGCGAGGGTTGTCGAGGGGTTTAATTAAAAGGTTGTCATTCACTTTGACAAATTTTCACTTACTCTATTTACAAGCAGCATCTCGAGGGTCTATTGCTAAACTAATCCATCTGGAGAAGGAAGAAGTGTGGAAGCTCTTCCTCCTGTCATAATTTTGAAATGAGGCACGCTGATTAGTTACACACGGAAACAAACACAGACTTGAGTGGCTTTAATTAAAGCAGTTTGTCTCTTTTTCCGTAATTATTCCACATTTAGACCTACGCCCGTTTGAAAGCCACACAGCAAACTGGGAAGTTCAATCTAGGGTTTGATTTCTGGTTAACCCAACCGTCTGCTGTGTTTCGGAGTTGCACAGCAAATTTAAAACACGCTTTTGCATATTCTGCTGCTCCTTTTGTAATTACATATTCACGCACCAGACCCGGATGCGAGCAGCAGCGAGACCTGTTTGCAGAGACAGTGATTTTGTTTAGTCAAATTCAGAGCAGTCTGCGAAGGACTTCAAGGAGATTTAATCAAGCTAAGTGAAAGGCTAATGTAATAGCCCATAAAGCCCACTCCTGAATAATGCAAAGTAATGCAGGTAGGAAGGGGAAAACGCAACTGCTGCATCCCACGGAGCTCTTTTAATTACACGAAAGTCCTAGAAACATCCTGGGTGGCTCTGTGAAAGCCGCTGATCAATATGCAGCTGTGATGAAGAAAAGGGCGTGTTGAAACAGTACCGGCAGGAGGTGGTGAATCAGGGGTGCACCCACGGCACCCTGCGCATCCTTCCACCTCAGGAAGGGCACTGTGTAATTAGGCAGAGCTCAGAGGATGAGGATGATTAAAGGCAAGGGATCGTCTCTCATGCAGCCAAATTGGGGGAAAAAAAAAAAAATCAAACGGGATTATTCAGGGAACATCAAGTAGGCAGGAGGGGATGGGACGCGTCCTGGCCCAACGACATAGGCATGGTATCCCCGATTGCTTCGGGAAGATGCACGTAAGCTGCAGAACACAACGCTACTCACGTTGTAGTTAAGCGATTTATTACACATGGGAGAGGAGGTGGATGTAAACGTGGGTACCAGGAATACCCACAGCTGAAGCAGCGAAGGGAGGTTTGGGAGACACGAAGCCTCCTCACACGCAGGCTCAGCACCACGGCTTCAAGGCTTGCCAGAGCCTCCGCGACACTCGCGTTTTACCCTCGGCTTTCCCGCATCTCCTTAAGAAACACCCGCCCGACAGCCGTGGGACAGGGGCCAGCGGGCCACAGAGGCGACCCACCGCCGGGCTTGTGCCGCTGCCCCGCCGCCGCCCCCCGCCGCTTGCCCGAGGCCCCCCGAGCCGCACACGGCAGCCCCGAATCCCCAACAGCCGTCCGCGTTCCTACACGCGCACACACCCTATTTCCATGCGTTTCCAGGCCGATTTCACCTCAGAGACGCGCCGCACATATTTAAACCTGCCCCCCCGGCCCGAGGAAGGGGGATCTTCCCCCTCAGTCACCCCAGAAGGCCCCGCTGTGAGGAGCCGCCGGCTGAGGGCGCGGCGGCTGCCCGGGCCCCCCCTCAGCGCCCGGCAGCGGCCCTCCCCCTCCCGCCGCCCGGGCTCGCCTCAGCGGTGCCGCCGCCGTCCGGAGCCCCCACCTGAGCTCCAGCTGGTCCAGGTTCTCGAGCAGGCGGCTGGAGCGGTCCGCCATGGAGGTAGAGCGGTAGAAGCGGCCTCGGAGCTGCCCGCCGGACTGCTGCTGCTGCTGCTGCGCCCCCTCGTTGGCTTTGGCGCTGATCTTGGCCTGGGCCATAGCACCCGCCTGCTGCCGGCGGCGGACCCGCGTCCCGCAGGCGGCGGCCGAATGCCGGCACCTCGCTCATGGCCAAAGAAGGAACCCGCCCCGCCGCCTGCCCCCGCGGCCACCCCGCCTCCGCGCCGGGGCCCCGCGGGCACCGCCTCACGCAGCGCGCCGGGCCTCACCCGGCCCGGCCCTGCCCCGCCTGCCCGGCAGGCTGAGCCCGCCAGCCGCCTTACACCCGGGCCGGCCACCCGCGGCGGTTCATCCCGGCGGGCGACAAGCGCTGCCTGTTGTCACCGGCACCTCAGTGTCACCCTGCGCCCTGCCCCACCGCGAGCCCCCAGAGCCTTCCGGGGCAGAGAGAGCCCGATCTGCCCCGGCCACAGGCCCCCGCGGGACAAACGCATAACCCGGACCAGGCAGGAGCGCATCAACCCTCCTGTTACCCCGAAGAAAAGGGCGGGATAATGAAGTTCTCCATATTTATATTAACCTCCTTCTAGATGGCAGCTGTTAGTGCAGGATTTGCCTTCCACAACTGCTGCGTATGGTCCATTCATTGGTTTGCTCCTTCTTTGAAGAATGCAAGAGCCCCCTCACCCCCAGCCCCTGTTACATAAAACTATTCTGAAACATCCAAAAATGCAAGGAACGGGCAGAGGAAAACATGAAACACTTTAAAAATCCAGAATCCCGGCTTGTTTGCTGGGAGAGAAAAGTTAAAAGATGGAGCCAGCCCTCCCTGTAAGGAGAACCTCAACAGCAGCCCTAAAAACAAGATACTCGAGATCTGGCCGCTGGTAGCACATCGTTCCAGTGCCGGCTCTAAGAGATCCCTGACTACATTCCACCATTCCACCAGCCAGTGTTGCCCAAGATGATACAAAAAGGGTTACTGGAAAGAAAAGTGTTCAGTGGTCTCTTTCTATGCCAGAAATAACCCCCCTGTGTCTATCTATCTACTTCATGGCAGCCAAGGCAGTGGATCTACGTCTAGTCGAGGTCATGTTGAACTCGACTGTACGAAACGACACCTTCTCTCTCGCGAGCGTCCACCGTACCACCTTGGCAAACGACTCGCACAGAATCTTGTCCTTCAGGTTCCCGCTGGGAGCCTGGGTTCCAGCAATTCAAGTCACATAAGCTTTATTTGCCACTGCTATTTAACATGGAATTTGCTTATCCCGAAAGTCCAGGTTTGGGCAAACACCCCATGTCTCTAACAGACCGATTTTTGGCACCCAGCTAAGAGGGATGTTGTTGTACAGGTACAACTCATTTTGGTACGCTCATCCCGCTGCGAGTCGAAATAGCTGTTTTCTCAGGCTCGTCCATTCAGAATGACATCATGTCCCAAGCGCTCTCGTTAAATTAATTGCCAGCGTTTTCTTTGTTTTAGGTAGTTGCCTGTGAGCTCACGGAAACAACCTCACTCGAACAATTGTTCCATCCGTCTCCTTACGGTCTTTGTAGAAGATAATTAAAAAGCGCTTCCCACCCCAAACAGAAACCACATGTAGCCATGACATGCAGTTTGCAGCCACTTGTTTTCCCAGGATCCTTCCCATGCCATCGTACTAAGTAGGTAGAAGCTGCAATGAAACACAGGCACAGAACAGCTGTAGCCAGGCCCAAACTTAACACCTATAACTTGTCCTCTTTTAACGGTAAAAATGGCGTTTTACCCTAGAAGTCAGAATAGCACACAAACCGTGGAACCAAAACACAGGTTTAAAAGCAAAAATGGTCTTCCAGGACAAGCCTCAGTATTACTGTCTGTGCAACTGGGATATCTTCACGTTTAGAAATGTGGAAGGACCACACAAACTGCTTTTCCTGCTCTGCAGAGGGGTAGGTTGGCCCCTGTCCCCTCTACTTTTTGCGGAGGGACAGTTGTCATCACGTTTCCAAAATAACAGATGGCTGGGCTGGAAAAATAGTCGTCCATCTCTGGAGGAAGGGAAGCAACTCACAGCTGAATTGGGAGAAGTCTGGGGATACAAAAGGCAGGAATTGGGTCCTTGGGGATACAAAAGGCAGGAATTGGGTCCTTGGGGGCCACAAGGCAAGGAGGGAAGGAAGGGTCCCACATCTGAAACAAAGCAGAGATTCCATCCTCCTCGCAGCCTGTGGTGAAGGAAGGCGATGGCAGGGTGAGGACTACCGGCGATGCCATGCCTACGGCCCCCTCTCCTCCACAGCCGTGTTCACATAAGGGACTGCACGGCCCTACTCCGGCTGCAGGAACCAGCGAGAAGAAAGCTTCATTGCCTCAGCAGTGAAGCCGCTGGATGTCTCTGGTTTAAACTACAGCATCGTGAGAACAGGGTGCCACTTGCAAACCACCAACGTACGCAAGAGTCATTCACGCGCACGAGGTCCCGCGTGTCTCAGACCTCCGATGCGTCTGTAGCAGTCCTGGCGCCGGGGAGACAACTGACACCAAAACCACTACTAAATAGCACCTTAGTTCCAGCTTTGCCTTATCCCAAACCCTGATACACGCCTTGTCACATACCCCAACACTTATACATGAGCTGTCAGGGAATAAGATCAAAGAGAAAGTCCACACCCAAGGAATGCCATGCCAGATTATTTTCCTCCCTTCATCTACAGGAACTTCATCTGCAGAACCTTCTTTATACGCAGGTGTTACGGACACACAGCAGTTCCCATACATACCAGAAGGATGCACCCATGGCTTGGGCCAGCGAAGCAGAGCCAGCTTGAGGGCTCTCCAGCATCGCAATTATAACAGTAAAGATGGGCCAACGTGAGGTTCTAGGACCTGTTTCAATCACAACACACACCTGCTGTCACTGTAGGCTGCCCCCTCACTCAGCACCTGCTCAGCCTGCGCTACCTTGTCTTTACTGCTATCGTTACCAACGCTAATTAAAGCTAGCCCCGGTTTTGCCTACGCACGTCACAGTCGTTTCACTGTGTGGGCAAGCCCGGAGGTGCCAAGCCTGTCGGAAGTCTGAACGAAGCCCTCTATCTCGGTAGTGATCTGAAAGCCGGTATGACCATTTCAAGGCATGCAGCAGTTCATTCTCGCAGAGAGGAAAACTGCCCAGTAAACAAGCCCAGGAATTCTGTACAGCTGCAGACGCTCAGCCAACTGTCCGTGAAGCTCTGAGCAAAACAAGAAAAAACCCACAAGCATAAGGATTCCCAAAAATTAGAATACGGCAGTCGGTTAGAGGACGTTTGCACAGGTTTACACAGGAAACTGTACACTGAATTTCCACTCACGCAGAGCTTTGCTGTCCCAGTGCACACTCTGCGGGTACTTGCCACTTGCCCTAAGTTTTCTGACTTGTTTACATCCATTTATTCGACCCAGCTCATTACAACTTAGCTCTAAACCACTTCAACTCAGAATTTCTACAGGAAACCTGAGGTTTAGAAGCGTCGAAGAAACATGCAGACGCAGACTTTAATAAAGCAACTTGGCTGGAAAGAATTGCCAGAAAGTATTTTTGTGCTGATGTTGGCCAATTTTTCGAAATTAATTTTGAAACAATTCATCATCCAACCTCCTCACCTCCTTCCAATTTACAGCAGTCATGGTAAACATTGCTAGGACACCACAAGCAGATGATAGAACACTTTCCTTTTAAGAAAGAAGACGGAGTAACTTCATACCTCTATAAACTTCACCATATTTGGTAAAGATTCAGTCAAGGTTCGCACGCGTGACCGCTATAGGAACAATAGTGGTCATTTCTGTATACCTTGAAGAGCTCAGAAAATGCATGCACTGCCCAAAAATACACAAAGCAAGTAGTTTACAGTAAGCTAATCTTAATTTTTTCCTTTTTAATAAACTATAGCAGCATCCAGGCGAGCATGATGTTTTAATGTCCCATCGACTTTCGTAACAGTTACACTGATTTATTTAGCGTCTCGTCTCCCAGTATGGCCAAAAGAGGAATTTTGTTTGATACGAAAGAATACGGCACACAGAGCACCAAAGAGGTCTCGTGCCAATCCTGACCTGTCACAGCTTCAGATTTGTAAACCGCACGTGTGCACCACAGAGAAATTAAGAGCATTAAGATGTGGTGGTGGGGAGGTGGAGATTAGACCTTCTCCTCACTGAAGATAAATAAGAAAAGGCACCGCAGGATTACTTCAGCCCAGTGACGGGTAAAATCAGACATCACCACAAAAGCAAGTTCTTTTTAACAGGGCAGGACAGGTGACTCCTCGTACAAATGTAAAACATGCCAGGCAAGCTCCTTATAACAAGAGTTGTGCTTGTAAGCGCAGACAAATCTCCCCACATATGCAGGGCAAACCTCAAAAATTTCAGCCAGTTAAACAGGACTCCCCAGAGCGAAACATTAAATTCTGAAAGCCATTTACAAAACACCTTTTCCAGCTGAAGAACAAAGTACAGTACCACAAGATGCTGGTGAGTAACATGTCACATGTCTGTGCACGCAGAGTTGTAAGAATCCCATTTTCTCTGCTCTTCTGGAACCAGAAGTATCCCAAGACTGTGATGGCAGAAAACTTTGCAAAGAAGAATTTCAGACCTAGGAGAACCTCAAAGAGACCAAAGAAAATGAGGACAAATTTCAAGGCATCAATGATCCTGAAGATTATTTTTAACACTGAAAGAATACAGAGACTAGAACTCTATTTAGCAGTTTTATAAAAGCCATAGCAGCAGTGGTTGGGATTTGCTATTTGCTTTGGTAAGCAGATGAGGAGGCCAATATGACACATTTAATCACTGGAGCTCCAAGTATAGAGAAAGTGTATGCACACATGGCTTTTTTTTTTTTTTTTTTTTTTAATGAAACTGGTTAAGTCATGGCCCACCAAGCAGAAGCAAACTTTACATTTTGGACAGAATAAAGGGTTACGGTCAAAAGGTGACATAACAGACTCTGGAGAAGACCATCTACCCGGGTTTTAAACATTTATTGAGCCAAGCAAAGAGCTGTCTCAAGCTGAAACATCTTTTCATGCAAAGGGAATTTGTGACTTTAGGGCACTGAAAACAAACAAGCAAACAAAAAGCCAAAATCCTCTAACTTGGACTGAGATGTTTTTGAGGATGAAAATTGTTTTCTGTCTCATTCCACCCTTTATTAGAAGAACTTAGTGCGAAAAATCCTGGAACTAAGTTGCTAAAGGCAAAATCTTCCAGAATGGGGCTTCTCAGCAGCAGCATGAGCTACACACCCAGATCTGAGTGTGACTAATCTGCGAGTGGCAGTGGGAAAGCAAGCAGCAGGCACAGGGGAAGACCAGTGAAGAGGTTCTGTTCACTCGGTAGCATGTGGCAGACTCAAATGCACTGGAAATGTTCAAACCATTTTCTGGCATCTGAACAGTTTCTTCAAGTTGTAGGATCGCTAAAGAGCGCTAACTCATTAGATTCTTCAGTAATCGTGTTTGTTTCAGAGATGGCAATTCTATCAGAATCATGACTGGAAATGACCCAGCGCCACTTTCCCAGCTTTCCTACACGTGATGACACGCAGCTGCAGTTATTCTGGCTGTAATCGAGCGAGAAAAAAATCTAGCCTTCCCCTTGTCTTACTCTCCACAAAAAGTATTTTCTTGCATAATATTTAGATTTACAGCAGTTAGAGAAGCAAACTCACAGGCTAATAATTACTAATTAAAAAAATCAAGCTGGCATTTTATTACATTGAGATTTTAGGGACTGACAACAATCATTAACTGAAGTATAACAGGCTGGCAAAGCTGGACAGATTGCATAGGTATTTTTAAACTAAGGAACCGAGAAAGGTGGCATAGATAGGAGTTTTAAACACAGAAATAATTATTCACCTTAAAATAAGGACAGTACAAAAATAATTAACACATTTACATTCATTCATCCAAGGTCACCTCTTCATGAACAGAAGGGAGCAAAGAGATAGTATACAGGAATAATACAGCTTAAATTCTCTCACATCTATTCCAAACAGGAACTGGAAAGTTTATTTAGATTCTATTCACTTAGAAAGTTGTTCCGGCCTCAGATCAGGGAAGGGAACCGAACCCGTCAAGCTTTAAGCCATGAAATCAAGCACTCTACCATGCTAGTACTGAAAAAACACACACTTTTATAAAAATCAAGCTAATGAGCTAACTGTAGAGCCTGTGGTCCCGATTCTGCCATTTAAAACAAACAAGACTCAGACAAAATTATGGTCTATGAGAGACCGGCCACAGGCAAGAGTTAGGCCATGTGTTCAATTTATAAACCTGGGACCTAAGCTACTCTTTATAAGAAGATTAGCTAGGCAAATCAGAGATAATTGGAGTTCACTAATTTTTATTTGTTGCAAAGACCACATGAAAAAGTAAAGAAAGACAGTGACATTTTGTAAGAGAAAAATTAAATACAACAACCAATTAAAAAAGCCCAACTACAACAAAAAACCCAAATAACCTAGTAAGACCAGCCTACTAATGAGGCAACAGCTTCTACAGCTAGACTGGAGAGGCTTAGTCATCACCCTTAGAAACAGAACATTTAAAGGCTTAAAAATTTATTTTTATCATACACAATGTATTGCAGCAGGTACCCATAAACTCCAGCTGTTCATCAGCATGACAGGGGACATCAGATTATAGATCTAACAACTGAAGATACAGACGTGTTCCTGAAGCAGACGTGTTCCTGAAGCGGTGTTTCTGAACCTTCGTAAAGAGATAAACAAGCTTCCGTTTTTGTGAGCAGCGCTGATGATATGGTCTTAGTGCACTCAAGTGTCTTCGTTTACATTTCCTCAAGGCTTCTCTTGATGGCTTCTTCCAATTCTGCATCACCCTCTGTATAAATACAAGAAAATTATTACAATCTCAAACTATGGCTGATAACTAGTCATAAACACAACTACATTAACATTACTGCATAAAGTGACAAATGACTTCTGTGGGCAATGTCAGCAGACTGAAAAAAAAAAAGGAGAAACAGAATGAAACCGTTTTCCCTCCTGTCTTACGCTAGCTTTTTGATACTTCAAGATACAGGAACAACCTCTACAACCTTCCACTGTATTAACCCAGCTCAACGATTAGTTTAATAGTATAATGCAACTACATATTTACAGCTCAAAAAAATACCAAGATGAGAACCCATATAGATGCAGCAAGAAAAATAAAGTATTAAACCAAGAGAGACACAAACAAAACAAGCAGAGAGGTTTCAGGATCTTCATTCCGGTTCCTTATCAACAGATATTCCCGTACCTACATTCTATCTTGGCACCACTGTTGTCACTCTTACTAGGAAAGCCAGACATAAGTAGAGACAAAGTCCTATCAACAGTCAGAATAGCCTAGATCAGGGCTGAAACATTTTGGATAGTGGGGAGGAAGCTTGCGTTGCTCTCATCTGACTTGTTGAAAAGCTCTTAAACCCCTTTCATAATACTCAATAAAGAACCTTCTGCATTACATTTAGGCCATTTTGGTTGCTACTTGTTTGGCGTTAGTGAATTAAATATCCTAAGTTGGACACTGTTTACATGTACAGTAAGTGTCAATACCAGTGGTATAGTTGGAAAAATTAAAGCAGCTGTCAGAGTCATTCTTGAATTATTCATCTTCTGCTTTAGGAGGACACAAGCACATCCTATAAAAAAAAGCCGTCTGTTCTTATGACAAAGAAAACAGAGTAATTACAGATATTAACATAACATGTTAAAGCTTTAATTATTGCTGGGCTGTTTTATGCAACGCCTTGATTTGGAACAGAAACCGTATCAATGATGCTCTCTTAAGTCAGCAGAGCCATATTCATCCACCTGGACTTCACTGTAATATCTGGTACTACTAATAAAAAGTGGTAAGTTAATTCCTGAAAGGAAAACAATACATGGTCACAGAAGCAAAAAAGAAATCTTGAAACCAACATAAAGCAGAAGGCCATTTGCAGACAACCGCTTACATTAATTAGCCATTAAGCGTGTGCAAGAAATGGTAAGGTCCAAACTGTGACCCTGTTGCTAATGGCATGCTGTAAGCTCCACACTGATACCTGGATTGTCCTCTATACCCTGGAGCTGCTGAAGCAGCTGTTTCTGCTTCCTACACCTGCTTTTTGCTTTCTCCTCTGCCAGCAGTTGCTAGCAATTTTCCTTTTTACCCCGTTCCGGGGTTGATTTTCCCTCCTCAATCCCTCCAACCCCATGACAGGGCTGCCATGAACCACGCCGGCAGCGAGCACAGCTGAAGCCAGGCTGCTCCACAAGCTCAGATGCCTTCAGCACCACAGCATCAAGTGGCCCCTCCCACGAGGGCCAAACAGCGCTGCTACCCCTGATGGCAATACCCAGTGCTCGGTACCTGAGCCCAGCAAACCTTCAGTACCGCAGATGTGTGTACTGGACATTTAATAGCAACATTTAGTAACAGTTGGTGTATTTGTAACTGAATAAATTCTGGGAATGTAAGATTCAGTGATCATTTTTGTCATTGACCTGTACAATTTATTTATTGATTTGTTTGATGGAAATCAACAACTGGAAGGGCAGAGTCAGACCTTTAAACAACACATTATTTTCAAAGTGCACTGTAGTCTGACACCAAAAGCTGATGACTACACCACCACTCAATGCAACAGCAGAAGGGTGAAAACAACTTCAGATAAGGTTAAGAGACCTATGTGAGTCCTGCTGATTCAAACCTGTGCATAAATCCACAGCTTTTCTAGGAGACCACAGTGCTTTGAGGAGACATAATACCTCATTTTGAACCATTTACTCAGAGCTCTACTCCGAGTCAACACAGTCATATGAAACTGGTACAAAGTGAGATCAGTCAAGTCTTTAATTGCACAATACCCTGCGGTGCACCAATAAAATAGATTTGAGTCTGCTGGCACACTTTGCAGGTTAGGAAATTATTTTTTCTGTAACTCAGTGTTCTTAACTACTCAAGATTGCCCAGCGTATTTCAGAGATTATTCCTAAGAGGCCACCTGCCATAAAACTAATTGTAGGTTTAGTTTCTGTATCTTCCATAATTAAGTGTTCTCAAACACAGAAAAGTAAAAATTAACAGACCTTCCTGTTGTTTTGTTTCTTCTAAGCTTCTCTTCACTGTTACTCTGGTATCTTCATCCTCTTCGCTATCCGAACCTTAGATACACAAATGAAACATAAATTACACATTGCTTCTAATAAAAAGTGAACAGTCCCCTCTTGTATTTCTCTTACTGTAAAAATACTGTAGGTTGAAGAAACACACTTCTAATAATCTGAAAGATAAAAATGCATAATAGTAGTAGTTTAAAGCAGTAACCCAAGGGACAGAGTTAGTTTTCAGCTACCTTCTTCCCTTTCTCCCCAGAATCTAAAGGCAGACTGCTTCAGTGTTCTATTAAGTCAGTAACAAGAAATAGAAACATAGAATCATAGAATGGTTTGGGTTGGAAGGGACCTTAAAGACCATCTAGTTCCAACCCCCCTGCCATGGGCAGGGACACCCTCCACTAGACCAGGTTGTTCAAAGCCTCATCCAGCCTGGCCTTGAACACTTCCAGGGATGGGGCAGCCACAGCTTCTCTGGGCAACCTGTGCCAGCGCCTCACCACCCTCCTCAGGAAGAACTTCTTCCTGATATCCAATCTAAATCTCCCCACTTTCAATTTAAACCCATTACCCCTTGCCCTGTCACTACAGGCTCTTGTAAAAAGTCCCTCCCAGCTTCCTTGTAGGCCCCTTCAGGTACTGGAAGGTGCTATAAGGTCTCCCTGGAGCCTTCTCTTCTCCAGGCTGAACAAGCCCAACTCTCTCAGCCTGTCCCCATAGCAGAGGGGCTCCAGCCCTCTGAGCATCTTCGTGGCCTCCTCTGGACTCGTTCCAACTGGTCAATATCCTTCTTATGCTGAGGGCTGCACAGCTGGACACAGCACTGCAGGTGGGGTCTCACGAGAGCAGAGTAGAGGGGGAGAATCCCCTCCCTCGACCTGCTGGCCACACTTCTCCTGATACAGCCCAGGATACGGTTGGCTTTCTGGACTGCCAGCACACACTGCCGGCTCATGTCCAGCTTCTCATCCACCAGTACCCCAAGTCCTTCTCCTCAGGGCTGCTCTCGGTCCATTCTCACCCAGCCTGTACTTATGCTTGGGATTGCCCCGACCCAGGTGCAGGACCTTGCACTTGGCCTTGTTGAAGTCCATGAGGTTGGCGGAGGCCCACTTCTCCAGCCTGTCCAGGTCCCTCTGGATGCCATCCCTTCCCTCCAGTGTGTCGACCGCACCACACAGCTTGCTGTTGTCAGCAAACTTGCTGAGGGTGCACTCGATGCCATCGTCCATGTCACTGACGAAGATGTTAAGCAGCACCAGTCCCAACACTGACCCCTGTGGAACACCGCTCGTCACTGGTCTCCACTCAGACACTGAGCCATTGACCACCACTCTCTGGACAAAGAACTGGCTGGATGGTCACACTCATCGAGCAGTCCATCTGTCAAATCCATGTCTCTCCAGTTTAGAGACAAGGATGTTGTGTGGGTCGGTGCAGACACAACTGTTAGAATCTACTGCATTTGCTTTTTTGTAATAGTTATTAAAATCCCCTGACATTAATCACTTTCTACAAAACGTATCATGGATTTAGTTACGAGAAGTGCTGTAGCGTGTCTCTGCCTACGCGTGATCTTCGCTGGATTTCATTGCTTAAATACTCCATCTGAACCATGGAGTGCTGTAACTCAACAGTGCGATTCAGCAGATGTTGTTCGAGTCTCACAAAAGGAAACGGACAATACACTTCGTTTAATCTGCTAACTCATCGCAGCCAAGCCCAGCACCTTTCCCCTTCTAAAGCATGCTCTCTGTGGGATTGCCTTCCAGCTCCGGAATGACAGCTCTGTTTTGAAGTGTCTAGTAGGGATTGGTGTCCCTAAAGAGGGGCTTTTTTCCATTTGTTTTAAACAGAGTCTCAGTAAACTACAGGTTAAAAACCAAACAAGTCGATGAGTCACATGATGTATTCATTCCCCTGCTACAGGCTACTGCTATTTTGGGAGCTGTCTGTAATGAGGTCTTGTAGTATTTGCAATCAATTAGGTCTCCTGCGGTCACATCGACAGAAGCACTTCCCTTAAAGTCACCACATTTACCAGCACACCAATGTACTTCTGACTGCATTTACCGGGAAAGAACATTCCCACACGGAAACCTAACTTACGGTGTGACTTCCAGCATTTTAAATGAGCCGAGCGTTCCAAGTAACACGTGCACTCGGCAAAACGTCTTTTCAGGCCTCTGACACATACACCTTGTTTGAACAGCAACATTGCCAACCGTCCTGATTCCAGGAACACAAACTCCCAACAGCTGGTATCAAACAGAGATCAGGAGCCCACAGAGATGCCCGAAATAGCTGCAGTTAAAACAGTCTTCCTCCAGTCACTTGGCACACTGACTGAATCCTTTCTGGAGCTACCTGCTATCTCTAGGCAGAAAACATACTATTTTTTTTTTTTTTGGTATCATCTTCCAAAGCAAACAAAGCAAAAGAAAAAAATCCACACAACCCAAACAAATGTCATTACGATCACTTAAGAAAGGGAGGAAAAAGTGCAAAGAAAAGACTTGGCACAACTGGCTTTTCCCTTATTAACCATCCTTTTAATCTTCCAGCCCAGAAGTTCTCTCAGGTGGTTCTAAGAAGTTTTGTACCTGTCAGAGGTGTAACAGCTGAAGCAAATCACTCCCATTATACTTTTGCCAAGAAATGAATTAGGAAGAACTGCGTTGTGGTGAGCAGTAAGGCACAGTACAAGAGGGTCTCTGGTTTGCCACCACTTCAAATAAAAATGCATTAAGAGCACCTTCCTGAAGGCTTGTGGTGATGGTTTTTTATAGGCGACTTGACAGAAGAGGCAGTATTCTTCTGCTTGGCATTTTGCATAGCTGGTTAAACAGCAGAGGATCGGAGTAGTCAGAAATCCAGGAGTTTGTCAGATATGACTTAAAGAAGTCAACTTTCCCGGAACTGGTTATGGAGTCAGCATTCACCACAGAAGCAGCCGTGAAGGCAACCTGCTGACAGGTTAGAGCGCAGCACTTTCCTGCTTACTTACCCCTGGCTTCCTCCACCCAGACAACAGGCTGACTTGACACTCATCTTTCAGAATACAGAAGATGAGCAGCTAAGTTGATTGTACAGTCAATTAGGACAGCTGTAAACGTTAAAACAGGATCTGTAGATAGACCTCGTTTTAGTTCATTTAAAAAGTTTAGGATTCATCTTAAGTATGAATGCAGGCCTCATCTTGCCAAAACGTTTCGCTATCACACCACCTTTAAATTAGATGTGCTCCTCAGGGTTCAGTTCTAGGGCCAGCTCCCCTCAACACATTTATCAACGATCTGGATGCAGGAGTTGAATGCAGCAAGGCTGCAGATGATACCAAACTGGGAGGTGCTGTTGGCTCCCCTGAGGGGCAGGAGGCCTTGCAGAGGGATCTAGCTAGATTGGAGCACTGGGCTATGCTTAATGAGACAAAGTTTAACAAGTCCAAATGCCAGAGTCTGCACCTGGGACCGAGTAATGCTGGGCACAAGTATAAGTCATGGGAGGAGCAGCTGGGGAGCAGCCCTGCAGAAAGGATCTGGGGGTGCTGGTCAGCAGCCGGCTTAGCAGGAGTCAGCAGTGCCCTGGCAGCCAGGAGGGCAACTGCAGCCTGGGGCGCATCACACACAGCACAACCAGCCAAAGGAGGGATCAGCCCCCTGTATTCAGTGTTGGTGTGGCCTCACCTGCAGTTCTGTGTGCAGTTCTGGAAGGATGTGAAGGTCCTTGAATGAGTCCAGAGGAGGGCAACAAAGCTGGCAAAAGGGCTGGAAGGAATGTCCTGTGAGGAGCAGCTGAGAACTTTGGAGAAAAGGGGGGATGAGGGGCAACCTCATTGCTCTGTAGAGCTTCCTGAGGAGGGAGAGTGGAGAGGGAGGTGCTGAGCTCTTCTCCGTGGGATCCAGTAACAGGATGTGTGGGAATGATTCAAATACGTACCAGGGGAGGTTTAGACTGGACATTAGGAACCATTTCTTTACTGACAGGGTGGTCAAACACTGGAACAGAGTTCCTAGAGAGGTGGTCAATGCCCCAAGCCTGTCAGTGTTTAAGAAGCATTTGGACAATGCCCTTAATAACAGGCTTTAGCTTTTGGTCAGCCCTGAAGTGGTCAGGCAGCCGGACTATGTGATCATTGTAGGTCTCTTCCACCTGAAACATTCTATTCTATTTAAAATGTTCTTAATTACACCACTGTAATAATATGGACACATTTGTATTGGGGTAGAGGTACATGCACAACTGCATGAAAACATTTAAACATTTTTAAAACAAGCTGCCTGCTCCATGCTTTATCACTGCACCCGATAGGCAATACCACTACTTGACAGTTGTAACATCACAGAGAACAGGTTTGCTTACAGCATAGTTGAATAAAACCCAATCCGCTGCCAGAAACTACAAAACAATTAGTACTGACGATCATCTGTTAGTCTGGGGGGGGAATCAGTTTGCAGTCAAATATGGTTATGAAACACGTTAAGAGTCTCACGAGCCACACTCTGCCTTCACGGGTTATTTACAAGACTTCTCTCCCCTGTCTGTATTAGTGCACATTCAACTTCCCCTCAAGGCAGTTGCTGGATTCTCAGAAATCTTGAGTTGATGGAAGTTTACCTATTAAGAGGCTTCCAAAGAGCCAAATTTTATTTAGAAGCTTTTCCCACAAAGACTTGTCAGTATCTCATATTACACCGAGCCTTTCCTTATCCAAAATCAAAACCATGGTTATGCTTGTTCTTCCCTGCCCCCATCCTCCCCAAACCTACACAGAACAAAGACTAAGGGCACAAAAGCAGTAACGATTAGAATTTTAAAGAAAATTCTGATATGGTTCTATGAGAATCAGGAATAAGATCGTAACAAGCAGAAGAAAAACCGTCTTCAGGTAAAAATCCTCAGCAGAAATGTTCAACCAAATAAGGGGGTGAGTGGCAAGAATTCACCTTCTTTAGGAGCTAGACAGCAAGAACTTTTAGTTTGGAACTCGTCACTTGTCTACCAAAGAGAAGGAAAGGCCAACTGATAGAACAGATGCATTTTCAAGCCAGAAGACACCAGGCTGATTTTCCACATGGGACAGGTCGTTACGCTTGATCTAGCGTTGCTCACTGTGTGTCTGTACCCTGTGACGGAGCTCTGCCCTCAAGAGGATCTTGAATTCCAGTTAAGAGTTTACTCCATGCAAATACTGCAGAATGCTGAGGTTGGAAGCGAGCTCTGGAGGTCATCTGTACAGCTCCCCTGCTCAAGCAGGATCACCTAGAACTAGCTGCCCAGGAATACATCCTGACAGCTTTTGAATATTACCAAAAAGCTACTGGACTGGGGAGCTCAGAACTTGACAGTACAGCCTTACCAGCGCTGAGCAGAGGCAAAGGAACACCTCCCTCAACCTGCTGGCAACAGCCCTCCTGATGCAGCCCTGGGTACCGTTGGCTGCCTCAGCCATGAGAGCACACTGCTGGCTTGTGGTCAACCCGGTGTCCACCAGAACCCCCAGGTCCTTTTCTGCAAAGCTCTTTTCCAGCTTGTTGGCCCCTAGTCAGCACATATCAGTGTTTGGGGTTGTTCCTCCCCAGGTGCAGGATTTTGCACTTCCTGGTGACTTGTATCAGACTGTTTCTGCCCTGTTTAGGTTCCTTTGGATGGCAGCACAACCCTCTGGCATATCAGCCGCCACTCCTGGTTTTGTGCCATCAGCAAACCTGTTGAGCGTACACACTCTGCTCCACCTTCTAGGTCATGGATGAAGATGTTAAACAGGACCAGACCCAGTACTGACCCCTGGGGTACACTGCTGGTCATTGATCACCATGTTCCAGGTCTGGCCATTCAATCCACCTCACTGTTTGCTCATCCAGCCCTATTTCATCAGTATACAATCCTGGTACTGGTAGCATCTTCTAATGAAGAGTAAATGAAAATGTTTGATTTGGAGAAGTCAGGCATGTCCTGTCTGTCTTGCTAAAATGCTTAGCACATTCTGCAGCTCTCAACTCTTCCGGGGTGAGAAGAAAAGCAATTGGTTAGTTTCTCAGCCAAGGGATCTTAAGATACGGCCTCTTCTCTAGTACATTTTGTTAAACAAACAACATCTAAGAAACTGACTGTACCTGTTCTCTCAAAGAAAGTATACTGCTCACTACAGTCCTCACCTATTGCCAAATTCCTGCTGGAAGAACAAAAACACCAGGAAAGCAAGTTCTGGATGAATATAGAGCTCAGATCAGAAAGACTGACCCTATAGATAAGAGCAAAGATAGTGATTTTTTTACATTTCATGAGTTTCTTGTCACTGATACCAGTCTCTTCCCAGAATAGGCTAAGGCTTACAGAATGCAAGCGCCACCCACTGCCCTGACATCAAAGTGCCACGTCTTGAATTCGGATTAGCTACCCACATGGTCAGCATAATTCCCCTCCTGTACCTCACCCTCTTCTCTTGCAACCTTCCTAGTTACCACTATCCCCTTGATAACTTGCACGAGGTTTACTGGTTCCTCTCTCTCACCAAAGACTCAATTTCCCTTCCCTGGCCTTAGTCCTCCTCCCTTGCTGCACAACTTCTTAATGCACCTCCTGACTAGTACACACGTCACACCCTACCTCCACTTCTCTCCCCTACAATGCTCCTTCTTAGCCTTTGCAGTAATTCACGACCTCACCTGACTCTTTCCCACCCCGATACACATAATACCACACTTAAGTCACTCTCTCTCCAAGCACTGACCCTTTCACTGTTATGTCTCAAGCTTTAGAGCTACCTTACCTTAAGGATACCATTAGTTACCTCATTCAGGATCCTAGTAACTACATAACCAAAAAAGTTAAGCTCGGTACCCCATCCTTACATTATCAGTCACGTTTTGTATGTGTGATCATGCTGCCTTTAAAATACTGTTCCTTGGCTTCCAGCATATTTTCCTCTCTTCCTTCATCCGTCCCTGGAGGATCCTCGCCACATACTCCTTCCCAGTACTTACTGCTCTAACCTGTTTCTTCATTGAGGTAACGTCATCTGTAAACACAAGTACAGCTACTCTTTCCTGAGGGTCCACAAATACACAAGACCTCTCTCCCTCCCTGCAAACTAAAGCTTCACGCTATGCATCTTTCCCTACAGATGTTCATTCGATGTAGCATGACTAAAAATAAAGCTCTCAATTCCCCACCCTCCTGCAACTGCATTGTTTGGAAACTGCAGCCAACACCACGATGGTCACTCAGACTTTCATTTACCTTTCATCACAACCTGATAAATTAAATTAAACCTTGAGGATTTTTTGGTATGATCTAGGTGGTGAGGTCTTCCCAGTTCATCCACTTGACCACAATTCTTGTTCAGACTCATTATCTTAGGTCTTAATACATTGCTTTCTTCCTATGGCATATATATATGTACAAAGATGCACACAAGAGATGCCACTGACATACCAGAGTCAGTAGTAACTTCCTGTTGTAGCTAAACACAAGGTTCCAACTCTTGAGCGACTTTCTTATCACTCCCCACAGCAACAGGCTGTGGCCACTGTAATAACAGTGGAAATAAAGGAATAGATGCTTACTGGAGTAACTATCATTCCTTCAGGGTGCATCACGCTGCAGATGCTCATGCCCTTCACGCCCAGTCTCTTTGGACAGTGGGGGCGGGAGGCTGTGGCCTGTCTTTAGTCTCTCGCAGCCCGTGCTAACTGAACATTCAGGAAAGGCAGAGACTGGGATCAGATGTGGTATTCATATTGGACCTCAGTCCCCACAGAAACTTGACTACTGATAAGGCAAGCAGTTTCAGTGTCTTCTGTAAATTCATTCTTAGCTCCTCTTAAATTCCTACGTTGGCCGTTATGTCAAAGAAAAGCTTTTTAGGATAGCAGGGAACTAGGAACTGAAATATTGCCCTTCCACATAGAAACTCTTGTGGAAGCTGCATTCAGTAATATTTACACACCTCGAGCAGTAGTACGAGACTGAAGATGCAGAATGGCAACTCCACTTGAGCACAGTGGAAACAAACCCGATGGGTCAGTCAAAGAGGTGCAGTGGCTATTTGGCAGACAGTAGCATGTCACTACACTACTGCTTTTGACAGTCTGGTGAGACAGCCTGGCTCTTTCAAAGACAGGAGAAGATACACTAAAAAAAAAATGTGGTCCTCTTATTATTGAGAAGTCTGTTTTACTTAAGAGTTCAGTCAATAAAGAATCTTATTTGAATATGACCGAGAAATACAGTTAAGGTAAAGCCATCAACTTATACAAAAGTCACTTTTGTCAACCAAGAAGTTGTGGCATTCCTGTCAGTGTCAGGATGGGTATGACTGACCCCTAACCCACCTAGAGCTTTGTACTCAGCACTGTCCAGCACTCATTACAAGTATAAGCTGTAGCAGTGCTGTCTTGACGAGATATCAAGACACAGACATAGGAATAATGGCATTTTTCCTGCATGCTACGTACTTGTCTTTGCAAAGGAATTAAAGGGAGACACTGAAAAGGAGTCTCTCCTACCCTTCTCAAGCCACTTGATTAACATGACCATATCTCCCATCATGTGTTGTGCCTTCAGCACAACAGGAAAAAACCTTTCTGTATTTATGAACTCAGGTTTAGCAGCAGCAGCCGCCAGCAAATAAGAATAAACGTCTTGCCTACTCTTCATACCTCAAAGGAAATTCATGCATCCACGGCAGCTGATGTTCTCCTAAGGTAACACAGAGTTGATATCCTATTGCAGCATATGCAAGAACTTGGCTTTCTATTTATTTTAAAAGGAATGCACGTACCACAGTTCCCACAGCAGTTCCGCTGACACGGTAAAATGGTTCACAAGGTGCAACTGTCAGAGATTGCCACAATCCAAACACAATCCAGCTCTCACAAGCTAGTGGTAGCTCTGTGAAGGTGGTTCAGGGAAACTGCTTTTTCATTCAGAAGCTCATCCAATACCAACAACTGTCTTTTCAACACAATTCTTTGTGGTAACTGTTTCACTTATTTCTGCCTCCAGAGTAATAGCCATAGGCCTATTAGAGAAAGTCACAAAACAAGCAGTTCTTGTTTACATTTCCTTACATTCAGCTGCACTTCTGTAACAGGTTATACCAGCCCATGATAGATCGCACGACTTTCCATCTCAGCCCTCTGATACTGGTCTTACCATGCCAAGACTTGCAAATGCTTCCTGATGCTGCTGCGCCACACGGTGAAGTGTGTAACGTGTGGCGGCTTTACCTTTTCTAAAAATCTTCACAGACTTTTGGTAACATCATCCCGCTATGAAGCGAATACAGGTCTATTAACAAAACTAAATTTTTTAATGTCCTGTTTTAATACAGGCACAGCAGCAGTTCCCACTATCCAGGTCCCCCCCTGCTGACACTGACTGGAAAAGGGGACCAAGGATGGCTCAAGACAATTTTGTTCTTTACAAGTTTCCCAGGAATGCCAGCAGCCAAGGGACTTACACAGGATTCCATCACCTTCCTGCTCAAAGTACTACTCTTTTTTTTTTTTTTTAATAGCAGCCACATGCATAACCTAAGTGGGATGCACAACAATCAGCCAGCCCGCAAGTGAACGTTTGAGGCCTCTCAAAAGTGCCCATCACCACAACAGTAAATCAAGTATTAACGTAGTAAAGGACACTGAAAGAAGGGTGAGATTAGGAAACTTCCAAAAGACCAATACAAAAAAAAAATACCAGGGTATAAAACTTATACATGGAAAATGTAGATCAAAGTCACCACCTCTGAGCCAGTATACCATGGCGAATAAAGCTATACCAGCAAAACTACCCAGGCAGGGAGCTAGAGTACCCTACGCAGCAAAACCGTCACTCCACCTCTCCTCGCTGTCTCGTATCGCTAAGTCACGCAAACTGTACAAGAAAGGAAGCCCCTACAACTAAACTGACTTATAGCTGAATAGGCTTAAACTGACTGTTGGCAAGTCACAGCTCTCCTCCACCTCTTCCTCCCCAAATCACGCAAAGCTCCCAAAGCAAAACCAGCTTCCACATTTATATATAGTCAGAGCTACAATTACATTGGAAGAGGTTTATCAACCTAGGAATTTCAGTACACTCCCTAAAGAAAAACATTCATAGTGGGAATGCAATGATTCAACGTGTACCTTTATGGTTAACTCTGGCGAAAAAGTCACGTTCGTCCTGGAGCAAAATGAATTGCACTAGTGAAAGTGACAGTTCTGTAATTAACTACACCAAGGAATTTCACTGGTATGGCTGCTTCTGGCTGCGAATCGCATCTCCATAATCCAGCTGAAAAATCTAGACCAGCAAATACGTGGGGCAGCCAGAACACTCTAAGCCCCTTTTCTGTATCAGAAGCACACAAATCAATTCCAGCTCACCACAGTAGGGGTTTTTTTTCAGGAAACCATTTAATTATCCCATCTTTCTTTTTCCCTTTAATCGACGGATGCCGATTCACCACTCAGTGCTAGCACTCCACTCGAATCTTCCTGCAGCGCCACGCGAAAGCTCTCCTACACCTGCACCAAGCCTAGTAGTGCATTTTTCTGATAACAGTTCAGGGCTAATTCAGAAACGACTTTCTGTAACATGCACTCAATCTGAAAGCCCTCAAAACCACGACAAGGAAACAGGAAAAGTAATAACCTATCTACAGAAACGTGTCAGGTCTTCTAGAAAAGCTTGAATTCAAGATATTTAAAAATAATACCAAGAAGTATTAAAACTCATCTCAGCTCCAGTATCCTTTGCATGAAAATGAGCCAGCTCAAACCTCTTTGATTCTCCTCTATAAAACCAGTGTGATTTAGTGTGCCATTAATTAGAATATGGCATTCTAGAGAACTGATACACGTACACTGCTGTTTTTCTTCCACACAGATGTGAGCCATGTGCCAGTGAAGGCAAATATCAAGTGACTGGAAGTGGCCAGGAGCACAATCAGAGTTAAGAGGCAGAGATACTTTGGGAAATAACATTGTTTTAGCACAGTCACGTTTGATTTGGACCCAGAACAAATCAAGCAAAGCAGATTCGAGTCCAAATGGACAAACATGCACAGAAGAGTGCTCTGAACAGCTTCTCTTCAACTAGAAAGGAGTTTTCATACCAAAACAATAGCTTGTCTCCGGCCATAATAAAGAATACAGGGAGGGCAGTTTGTTGTGCTGAACAAAAATGCTTAATTAGTTTGGTTTGAAAGCCTGCCCCAAAGCAAACTGATTCTGATCTATATTTCACTGAAATACCACTACGATACAAGAAGCAACAAGCAACGGCTTATGTTACCAGCACAAGCGTTCAATTCTTTTATTGGAAAGAACTATCAGTTTACTGGGATGATTGTGTTCAACGTTTACTTTCTACCTTTTGTGGTATCTGCAATGCTGTTCAACAAGGCACACATCATGTCTCCTTCAATATGGTGAGGATTTAGGATTCGAGCTGACCGCTGGGTCATCTTAAATTGAGTTTCCAGTTCCAGGAAGCTTTTGTCTCCAGAAAGTACAGTGAAAGGAATTTGCTTGGGCAGATGCTCATCCAGACGACCAGCCTGTACGGAAACAAATGACAAGTGTTGAATTGACATCGTATTTTCATCTCGTGGGGTTCGGTTAGCTTTTTGCAAGACAGGTCTTCATAGGAAAGCCTTCTACACCAACTTATCTCTGCTTCTATGATCTGATGCGCATTATGCCACTCAAAAGGTATTAATTCAACAGTCTGACATAGCATTTATTCTATACGTATGACGGAAGCTACAAGAAATGGCTACCAGATCAGTACAGTTGAAGTATGGAAAAAATTCCTAAAAAGCAGCATTTCAGAAGCATCTTCACATAAAACAAGTCACCTGTACAGAACATTAAGAATCATAACAGAAGTGTAACTAACTGTTGTGAAACAGCATTATATCATACAATTAGATTCTCAAGTAGTTTTATCTAACTGATAGAGCACTATATGAAGAATCTGAGTCCCCAGGGCGTCCCACATTCTGGTCCTTCGCCTGCACCTCTCCCAGCCCAACCACATCCCTAAGCTTACTGAACAGAGGCACTGCTCTGCCAGCCCAAGAGGGTTACTGAAGCTGGCACCCATCCAACTTCATCTTCAAGATGGCTTTAGATTTGGGCTACTTGAAGAGCAAGGCAGGAATTACATTTCTCTCTGAAACAGAAACTGTAAGAACTGTGGGTTTTTATTCTTCACTCCCTAATCAGTCCCCTTCCCCTCCATAACAGACCGATGCCCTATTTTGGCTAACTTTATTCCTATGAAAAGACCAAAAGAAAGTGAATCACTTCTCAACAGGTTGTCTCCACTCATTTCAGTGACAGGTTTATCACTTTTTAGTAGACAGAAGTCGCGTGAAGAGAATTGAAGAATCCCGTCTTTAATTAGTACCAACATCAACAGCAGATCTCATGTGCCACTATTCTCTGGGTACAGACACACAACAACGGAAGCGTGCATTAACTTACATGAACACAGAGAGCAAAATCTGCTGCTTCTCTTCTGGTACCGCAATGTGGATGAAGAAAGAAGCATCCAATCCTCTTAAGGTAATTGTAAATTTTGCACTGCACTGGAGGTTTCCAATTGCTTTGTCCTCCTAAACAGCGAAGAAGGAAAATAAAAACCACAAAAGAAAAAAAAAAAAGCAACTACAAAATAAATGCTGCCATGAATCAAGAATACAAAAGCAAAGATAAATCTGGCTTTAAAAGACAATTCATTTTGACCAATGTGAAAGGTAAAATAAACATATAACCAAAATCCTGGGTTAGAAAGAAAAAATAAAGGAATAAATAGCTAGCTTGATCCTACACAAAACCTCTCAGTCAATTCTGTATGAATTTTTCTTCTAATCTTAAACCCCATATCTTTAAGAAGTCATGTGCATTTAGACACAAGGATGTATTTTCTTCCAGTGTTAAGCACAGTTATGGTTAATGTGCAGAAGCAGAGGAGCTCTGGGAATGAAGTACAAGTAACAGAAACACTTCTCTTGGGGAATCCTGTAATGCCCAAGATCATTTCCAACACTCTAACTGCCTTACACCACATGCCAGAACTCTTTAGAAAGAGGATCCAAAGACCGGAGCAACAACAGATGAAAACTGCTGGAGTACTGACAAACATTGGGATGCAGTCAAAAGATAAGCAAAATGAGGCTACAACTGGGGAAAAGAAGTGCAGAAATTCTCAACAGTGTGCTAAAACATGTAGTTACTGGCTAAGAAAATAGATGGATAATAGAGATGAGCTGAGTAACAGACCAGGCAAAAAGAAAACCAGGCTGAAACAGCTTGCAAGGGAAAAAGAAAGGCGCGGCACGTCTCTCATGGAGAGGGGAAAACCAAAAGAGCTTGCAGTTACTATGAGAACACAAAAAACAAAGGGAAGAACAATTTGAAGGGAGTGAATACAAATTTCACAACATCCCCTATGGCTAAGAAATAATGGGTCAGCAGTGGGGAGGAAAAAAATGTTGCTTTACCTTCCAGATAAGAGTAGCTGGATGTAAGAAAGGATTTTGAATGAAAAGTGAAAGCAGTCATCAACAGCATTTCATGCAAGGACACATGAAACTAAGGCTCAAGTAAACACACCTCCGAGCAGTGTGTATTCCAACCCACCCAGCCCTAGCACGACAAAGGAGGAGAAGCAATATTCAATAGATTTCTGCTGGTTGTGTGTGTGCCTCTCCCCTTGCCTTTCAGCCTATCAAAAATGATCTCAAAGCTCAAAGATACTGTAACAGACTAGGCAAACAATGTAGGGGTACCTGTCCATAAGAAATATGATATTTGCAAGTTGTTCTCATTTGTTGCAACAGCTTTGGTCACTGCTATTTGGGAAAGATGTAATCCCCAACCCTGGCTTTTGGTGGCATAATTGTACAACAAACATTTGACCAGCACTGCTGAAAAGGATGACAGACCTGCGTTTACTCTGGGACCCAGACCACAAATGGGTGAAGGACAAGGGAATATCTGAAGACAGAAACAGTAAGAGCCTGGGCCACACAGTGGAGGAACTCAAAGCAAAGCTAAGGCTGTATTAGCAATAGGAATAACTGAAATAATGCAAAAGTATCATAAAAGCAATAAAGGCAGAAAGGTTGTTTGGGAAACTCAAAGGAAAAAAATAATAGCCAGAAGAGACTAGGATGTCACTGTATTTTTACAGGCTAAACAAACAAGAGCAGCATGCCTCAAGAAATTCTGCAAAACACCATTATGAGAGGGCACCTACAACAATAAATCCAGTTGTGCCTGGGAGCCTTAGTGTTCCTAGGCTCTGTAACCATAAAGTTGACACAAATAAACTGCTAAGGTGTTGTCTAGTATGAATATGGCCCATTTTAACCACCACTAACTCTTCAGTCTGGGTTTTTTTAGTTTAAATGCTCCAGAGGCCATACACATGAGGCAGCCTGCATGCAGCAACCCCGTTGGGGAAGAAGTTGAGTGGCACAGACACGGGCTGGGCTGCGCCAGCAAGCCCCCTTGTCTGCAACATCCCTGGGCAGTGTCTTAACTACCACAGAGGTACCTCTGAGTAAGATTATCGTATTAATTGAGGTTCCTAAGAATAGATTAGTAACACCAAGACTGTACTACGGATTATTACTCTTGGTTTGACAGGCCAGACGAGATGTTTCTGAAAACACTACAGTTCAGACATTCCTGGGTTCAATCAACTTTTTCTTAGTGAATCAGAACAGGGCATTTTAGCCTTGGAAAACAGTAACAGCGCGGAAGACCCTGTCGTATCAAACAAGCTTCGACCAATTAATGACAAACCAGTTTTGATTAAATAGAATAACAAAGTATAACTGAAAGCAAGTGTCTGAATTCAAGGAGGCAATGTTTGACTAACTGAAAAGAACTATTGTTGTAAAGAATGAATTTATAACACCTAGACAGACTAGCTTTGGACTTTAGATGTCGACTATGCCTGACATTTCTTTAAGTCAGATCCCTAATAGTTTCTTCCTTTCATCTGTAGAAAAAAACCCACACCCATGTTTTTCCAAGGCCAAGTGGATTGAATACTTACAGAAATAAACAACAAACCTTCAGCAATTAAGGACTGCAACTGAACCCCAAATCACAACAGCCTTAGAAGTTCAGGAGCATAGAGGTGAAATAAAATCTGACCACAAGTCAAGCTGGTCAGAGCCTCCCAAAAGACAGGAAGAACAAACATCAGGTTGTTCCGCCATATAGAAAAGAGCATAAGAATTAATGGAGCAGCCAGGTAGCAAGGGTGAAATAGAAATCCAGGATGATAAATGTATAATCTAAACCCTCAAAAATCAGTACTTTCTGTGGCTTTGTGCACATATGCGCAGGGATACTCCTTTCGTGCAGAGAAGCCAGAAGTGAGGTAACAGCAATTCAGAAGCGCTGCCTGAACGGAACGCAACGCTCCAGAGTTCGGAGGAGAAATCCTCTGGTATGCTCCTAACCACCAGGCATTAGACTACAGGCCCAGGAGCACAGGTGACTGACTGAAGAGCTTGCACTTTAACAGGCATACTTGCTCTGCCTTCATCAGCTAACTGGAATACTTGTTCCTGAGAGAAAAAAAATAAAGTGATTCTGGCATCAACAGACCTTTCTATCCAATCTCAGCAGCATGAAAACTCCCAGCTTTCAGGGCATTCTTGAGTATTTAGTGTTCTCAATTACCTCTTTCTTAAAAGATGAAGAAGTGCAGTGCTATAGCGTTTGCTAAGTGTAAAACAATTCCTACGAATCTGTTAAAATGATGCCTATGTTTCAGGCAATCAATATTTTGAAACTATCCCTTTATCTAGACTTCACTGAACTATTCAATGGACCACAGACAAAATAATTAGAGACAGATATAGAGAAAACCAGCAGAAAAAAAGCATGAGGTGGACAAGAAGTTGGTTCAAGAACAGCCAGATCAAGGAAAGTATGAAGTTAAGGAGGTGCTATTGGTAGACTTCACAAAAAGTTTTCATACAAACCCCTAACAATGTGGGTTCCACCAAGCACCTTGTACCACTCTACTGCTATGCTCCAGATATGAGATACACCTACTGATGTACAGAATGACCAGGGACATCCTTTAAGGAGCAAGCCAGAGACGGAACAAAATTCAAGCACAAGAAGGTAAAATCAGGCCTTTTGGAACCAAAGCCGAGAACATTATGACAAGGATTTGGGAATTAGAAAGAAAATAACCTGAGTATTACAATTGTCCTGATAATTATGAAAACCTAGTATGATACAGCCTAAGTGAGCTCAGCAGGGAAGCCAGAAAGCCTCCTAAACAGTTTAGCAATTCTGGAACAATGCTCTACAAGGAATAGTAAGAGCACAGGAGGTTAAGACTGAGTTAGAAAAGTTCAAGAACATTTCCATTATGCGGAGCCTGTGACACTGTGACGTAGGCAGCCCTGACGGCTGCTTGCTCCTGTTTGTTCATTCTCTCCAAAGAATCTCTGCTCAAGTATTTGTGTAGACTTGTTAATGTTCTATCTATCTTAATCTTATCTAATTCCTTCAGCCACTTTTTACCTTGAAAGCCCCAGATAAATGTCCCTTGGTTCAGGTTAGCTGGCAGCTGCGTGAATAAGCTCCCCCAGTTGTCCAGATCCACCAACACAATGTGAGTCATGGTACTCAGGTAGTCAAGATCGGGAAGTTCACCAGCTTCAATGGGATAAAAAGGATGCATTTAAAGTTCGCCTGACTTCCTGGTCAGCCAACATACATCAACTTAGATACGCTGTTGAAAATTCATGTATTTGACTGTTCTATATGCTAAAAGTTACACAGCATGATCCTATTTGGTGACCGCGTTGTTTTTAAATAACTGAAGTAGCATTTAGTGATGCACAAACCAGAAGAAGGTAGAATCTCGCTCTGCAACAGTGTCGAGCTGTACGGTTCTGTGGTAGGCACAGAAAGCTGTTGTCCCGCACTGAGACTTTCTAGCAGTCCACTTAATATTCAACTGTGCACCCTCTACTACGGCAAGTCGCCACGATATTTAATTGCTTACATGCATAAAAGCACGTAAAATGTTTATGGATATACTTTTTGGTGTATAAAAGGTTGACTTTTGTTAATCAAAAGCATTATGACACCATGGGAAATTAAAACACTCCCAGTTTCTGAACACAAGGTACGCCTTCAGCATTCTTGATGTCATTCTTAGAAGTGACATGACCTTAGAAAAAAAATACTTGTATGCTCAAGGCAAAAAAACCTAATACATACAGAGAACACAAATTCTCAGCTGAAATTATTCCTTGGCAAGCTAAAGGAAACCGAGGACATGGTGTTATAATAAGACCGTCGACACAGAAAGCACTACCAGGGTAATACATATTTATACATACAAAGAAGGCAAGTTTCTCTTGAACGTGTGTGTATTAGAGTCCACTTTTACATTTCTAAGTGTTAAATTTCTATTTGGGGTCCCTGACCATCCTCTTCCTTTTAACGCCAAAATTATGCTCTCAGCTAATTTGAAAATTTCAGTCCCAGGGTTCTCACGTATGTCTACTTTTAGTTTTTTAAAACTTCATGCATCTGGCATATAGCAATAACTTCTTGAGTTTAAGTTTTGGAAACTCAAATACTGAAAATTTAAAATGCAATTATTAAATTCTGAGCTGAGTTGTAGACTACATGTAGGCAAAAGGTATGCTACGTTGAAATGACACTGAAACAGAGTGTTAAGGACAACAGTATTTCTCTAATGTTATTAAAAAAAGCTTTCTACAAACCTTCACCAGGTTCTTCAGAGCGTGTGAAGTTTTCTTTTTTTCCTTTCTTTCCCTGTATTGGTCCCTGCAGAGGAAAGGACTGTGGTATTTCCTCAGCCTTGGATGGAGATGCTTGAAATTTTACCTTGTGAGGTTTTACGTCCACACAAGCCCCACTTGCCGTGAACTTGAATACTGTATTTTCCGATTCTGATGCAAGACTGGAGAGATCGGGTTTCTGCAAGAAGCAGTGTTTCACGTGATAGTGCTGATGCGCGCTCTGAAGATCGTCAAAGTTTTTGTTGCACGCGGCACATCTAACAACATACATCTCTTCCTTATGTTTCAGTGACGGGTGACTGTTGAGATGTCTGTCCAAATCAGCAAAATTCTGTGCTGTAGCAGAACAGAAGCAGCATCGATACCATAAGTTTCCTTTTTGCAGCATGGCTTTCTGACAATTCACATAATCGTTTCTCCTGTTTATTTTGGAGACGTAAGTCGTCCGGCAACCGCAGGTTAAACAGTCTCCGTTTTCTACTGGGAGGAAATCCTCCTCTTTTTTTATTGATACTTCCATCTGCTCCGGCACAAATGCATAGTCTGTGCTATGAATCTCCTTATAATGGATTAGAAATTCTTCATCCGTGTCAAAGAAAAGATTACCACAAAGGCCACAGAAGTACTTAATCTGTACCTCCTGGCTATGATGCTCTTGGAAGTGTCGCTGCAGCGTTCCGACTTTCCGAAAGTGATTCCTGCATAAGCCACAGCTGTATCTGTGAAACGCGTGGCTCTCTAAGGACGTGCAGTGTTGTTTAACGCTCTCTTCGGATTCAAACATCTCCTCACAAATGCGGCATTGCCACTTTCCCAGAACAGGACTTTCTTCAGGGGAGAGTTCCATAGGACTAGGGATACAGTCCTTCCTTCCACCTGCCGAAATGCACGCTGCATCAGAAGCGGATGGCATCGGTTCATCTTCTAGAGCTTCTTGCTCATAATAGTAACTATGTCCACCGTGAAACTCAGTCACATGGCCCATAATATCCTCTTCTCTGAGGAGATCTACAGAGCATGCTCTGCACCAGAGAAGGAAGTTATTCAAGTGTGCTCCCCCATGGAATCGACTCATATGCAGGCGGATAATGCTTGAGTTTTCAGCAAGCTTTCCACACACAGCACACTTGTGACAGATTCTATTTGCTGATAAAATGTGCTTTTCTACTGACTCTTCCGTAAAAAACTTCTGAAGGCATTCACAAAACCAGGCTTTTACTCTGCAGGCACTACCTTGACTTTGGTTTGCTACGCAATCTTCGTTTTTATCTTTTAAATCGCTCCTGCGTTTTGAAGGAGTAGACCCCCTTTCACTGGTAGACTCACTCGAAGTCAGATGTCTTTTCAGCAGTGGTCTCGACCGATCCACAATATGGCATAAATGGGACTGATCTTTCTTTTTCCCATTGATGTGACAGAAGGTCAAGATGGACTCTTCCATTGTAGTAAGAACTTTAACATTATGTTGAGTGGCTTGCTTATGCTGGGCGATCTGACTCGTATCAGCAAACAGCTTATCACAGTTCTCACAGTGACCTTTCGTCTTAAATATCTCTGCAACTTGGGAGATAGTCTTCTTTGACAGTGCCACGGGCCCAGAATTACGACAACGTGTTCTAGAATGGATTAAAAAAAAAAAAGAGGTTGCATCACAACCTGAAACATTTTTAAACTTTCAGATGTACTTTGAAGTATTACCCAGTAGCTCCAGTAATCAGTGCGTGGAAATAGTGTCCTCTGTATACTTCAACTCACCTACTATCTTGTCAAGAAAAACATCCAACACTTATCTAGTCTCTGCACTTTAAAGAGAATTAGCTACTGATTTCCAAAACCAGCACTTAAATTGATGCTTCTGTTGTTGACTTAGTACATTCGAGAAATCAAATGCTGCCAACCTGGAAACAGTGGAACAGAGACCCGAGTTCTGTTGTTCACTTAGAGAAAGTAACAAAAAGGGTAACAGACATCAATCAGCATTTTGCAGTTGATTGTGTGGGGTAAAGACATGAAAGGGGAAAGTTTTTTGATAATTTACTCAGGAAGTCAACACTCAGATGGTCCTACATGCCCTGAAATCCACCAGCACCACTAAGAACACGTCTGCCTGTTACTACCCCGCACACATTCACATCATAGAAGACAGCTCTCTCACAAACCTGAAATGAGCAGTTAATTCCATGTGCGAGCGCAGTATCTGGTAGCAGGATATACACTTCACTTGGAAGGGGACCTCTTTGCACCGAGATATCAGAAGGTTCTTTGCATAGGATGGGAAAGGTAGAGGAAGGCCAGCCTTCATTTCACCTATAATATGGAATAGCAGACAGTGCAACTACACATTAAAGAGTTCTTTCACAGTATGTCAGCTCTCAGATGACATAGTTACAGTTGTACTTGTTTATCACAGGGTTCAGAAAACAAGTTACCATGTGTCAGCTGAGTCACAATAATTGTGCAGCTAAAGCTTTAAGTAAAACTGCATTGATTTTTTAAACTTCTGCGACGATCTCATACCAGAACTGTTTGCATCTTGCTTTTTAATACTTAGTGACTGACTCTACTTCCCTTTTCCTCCTTCTACAAGGTCAGGTCAGATATGGCTCTTGCCATCCAGAGGGACCTGGACAGGCTGGAGAGGTGGGCCTCTGCCAACCTCATGGAGTTCAACAAGGCCAAGCGCAAGGTCCTGCACCTGGGTCGGGGCAATCCCAGGCACAAGTACAGGCTGGGTGGAGAATGGATCGAGAGCAGCCCTGAGGAGAAGGACTTGGGGTACTGGTGGGTGAGAAGCTGGACATGAGCCGGCAGTGTGCGCTGGCAGCCCAGAAAGCCAATCGTATCCTGGGCTGTATCAGAAGTGTGGCCAGCAGGTTGAGAGAGGGGATTCTCCCCCTCTACTCTGCTCTCGTGAGACCCCACCTGAAGCACCATGTCCAGCTGCAGAGCCCTCAGCATAAGAAAGATATCAACCAGTTGGAACAAGTCCAGAGGAGGCCACAAAGATGATCAGAGGGCTGGAGCACCTCTGTTACAAAGAAAGGCAGAGAGAATTGGGCTGTGGATGCCCCATCCCTGGCTGTCCTCAAGGCCAGGCTGGATGAGGCTCTGAGCAACCTGGTCTAGTGGAGGGTGTCCCTGCCCATGGCAGGGGGGTTGGAACTAGATGGTCTTTAAGGTCCCTTCCAACCCAAACAGTTCTATGATTCTATGAATGTTCTTACTGACCTTCCTTTCCATCGCCACCTGTCTGTTTACTTTTACTACATACATTTTTGTTTAAAGTCAGTGTGCTTAAAGAGAAAAGAATGCAATTTGTTAACGAGTTCCCACATACTCTGACCAGCTCTCTCTTTCCTATCCTCAGTGTTAATTCCCCTTAAGTTTTTAGGTGCAGGAATTCCTGTACATACTTCATGTCTAACTCCAGGTAGAATAAAAAAAAAACCTATTGAAAAGAGAATGGGAAATAGCTTATGAACTACACATTGCTGTTCATGTTCTGCATCTCAGGAGGCAAATTCTCTTTCAATTTTCTGTTTAGTAAGATGTGATGATCAGCAGGCAGTGATCTGAGGTTATGCCTTTCAACTAACTTCACTGCCAGATCCCCACCGACCATGCTGATAATATTAATCATGAAGACCTACCAATGCAAATGCAGAGCACTTCCTTTTTTTGTTCTGACCTAAGCACTATCCATCTCTAAAGAAAACACTGTTTTGCGCTCTCAATCTTTTCAATGCAACAGATCACCTGTAATTTTTTTTTTTTGAAACCTGTGCCCTGATTTTAAAGGCATCTACAGTCAGCACATTCAGAATTAATAACCTCTTTGAGAATAAAAGTACATTACATTTACAATACATAAGAGAACTCGGAACCGTGCGGCTGACTGTCACTTCCATGAAAATGGCAGTACTGACTCGACCTGCAGGAAGATTCCTTCAAAGCCTGTCTTTACTGTACACTTCCTGCAGCCACTCTGGGGGAGGGCAGAAGTGGAAGATATAGTTATGAAGATAAGAAATAACTATACCAATCTTTCTGGCCATGTAAGCTTTTTCTGAAAGCTACACTATCTAAAATATGGCAGCTTCTTGAATAAGAAGTCAGCTCCATCTATATCTAATCTGCCTCAGCCATTTACCTAACATTAAAGTAAATGCTTTAATGTCTATTTCTTACGTCAAAGCTAAAAAGTCAGTACAGCTGTGATGGTCATTAACCCTGTTTTCAAGGCCACGATCAGACAGATACTTTCCATGGAATCTAGTCAGTATGATTCAGGAGGTTACTAGCTCACAACATAACCAGTATTCTAGCCTTCAGCAGCAATGCAGCCAGTGCAAGGCATCAGACCAGCAGCACTGTTCCAGCTAGGCAGGCTAAATTTGCAGTTATATGGAAAAGAAACTTTCACAGGTATTTTCCATCAAGAATGCCAAGGACACCAACAAGAAAAATAGCCTCCAGCAGACTTAAGCCAGTACAGTAAGGTGAACGACCACCACGGCCAGTCTGACAGAAATGGAAAAAGAAATTTATGTGTTTTGGTCAGAGTTCCTATCAACATGCTAAATGTAAACTTAGTTAGGACAGTAGTTGCACAGAGTCACTGAAGGAGGAGCAGCTTATAAGAGACCTGACAGCATGAGGATAAAGGAAAGTCCCCCTTTCCTTTATGTATCACTTCTCATTACAGCAGCTGTGATGAAGGAATCATTTCTACACAGAAATATGAATTTCAAAGCATCTCCTCTTACAGAACTGTATCACATTTAAAACCTTAAAAAGAAATCATTAAAAAGAAATTAAATAAGCTCTTTCACACAGTAGAAAAATGTAAGTCGCTTCATAACATAAGGATCAATTATCAGGAAGAATGAAAAGCAGTACACTTTGTAGCAACATACCACTCAGTTTAGAAACAGGGAGGAAGTGGTTCTTTCCTGACATATGCTGCAAGCATTCGTCTCTCTTGGTAAAAAGGAGGAAGCAGTTTGGGCATGCAAAACATGGAATATGCTGCGGAGGGAGATCTTTTTTATGTCCATCGTTTTCATTTAGCTGGAAGAGAAAATTGTCTAGTTAGGAAAAATATTAAATCTAAAACCAGTCCCAGCTCTCCTCACATCCTTCCATTCTTCTCCCTTCTGCGGCAATAGTTTCACTTTTAGGTTTTCAGCTACCACATCTATGTTGATCTGCAACCTACACTATGCACTTCAGCTCGTGACACACGAGGGACTGGCCAAAGTGCTGTTACCAAACTCGGCTACTCACCCTTATGCACTGGTGAGTTTTCCATTCCCTCCTTGCACCACTGGGAGCAACCACCTTCCCCAGGAACTATGGGCTCCATAAGCTCGTCCCTTTACCCAGGCTCTCAAAAAAAGCTCCTTCTGTCGCTAAACCAGCTGGTTTTCCTCATGTTGGTTCTTCCCTAATCTTGATAACCTCCAGCTTCTCAAAATGTTCTCCTCAGAGCAGCCTGACAGGCCCGTGACTTTTATCAAAGTCAACTCTTTCCACCCCTTTTGCTATCTACATCAACTTCAGATCTCTGCCTTCAGGGCAAAAATCTTTTAATTTTGCTTCTGACATTTCTGATCCCTCCCTTATGTCACTTGAAAAATCTTCATGATATGCTTATGCTTTCTTCCACAGCTTTGCTTAGCATTATCTCCTCATCCTTCCATACCAAAATAAATCCATCTTCTTGCCTGCTGCAAGAGCCACTCCCTTTCACCCATCTTGTCTCTAGCTCCTGCTGACACCCCTGGACACACCACGGGCACACAACCTGGCAGCAGGGGAAAAAAAGAGCAGGGGCAAACTATGATGCAATCATTCCAGCTTGCCAGATATGACTATGCATCAGGAGTTAGTGCTGCTCTGAATACTGGATTACTTTTGGCTAGTATCTAAAACTTCCCCTGAATTTATCACACCTTCTGGAGACTAGGGGGGTGCACAAAAACATTTGTTATTAAAACGCTAAACTTGGAAACTGCTCTCCATTATCCAAATTCAACACCAGACTGCTTAAATAAAACCATGCACTCTGAAGGTAACACCTGAGTAGGTCACTGAACCGAGATTTTAGAGGAAGTTATGAACAGAAGGGAATGAGAGTGTTATCAAAAGAAAAACGTGTGGAGCAAAAAAAGCAAATGCTATTAGCTTATACTCAAATCAAAACCCAAAAATTAGATTACCCTTCTCCCTTCTGTAAATTCACTAGTGAATGAGTAAATGCATCTATCAGAGACTGGAAACAGAAGAAACAGTTGCATCTGCATCACTCATGTTTTTCTCATTTTATTGCCTCTATGTCCCCATTTCCTTTCTGCTGTCTCTTCACCATCATTTACTTCACCCTAACTTCTTGCCTTTATCTTTCACAGTTTTGGAGATGCAAAAAAAAGGGGAGTACTTTGACAGCACTAATAGAGGTACAAGAGGTTCAAGACAGAGCTACAGTCGTCTCAGAAGTAAAACCTTGTGCTCAGATCTAATGGGAGTACTGTCAGGATATACCAGGTGTTTGAAACAGCAGAATAAGAATTATCTTGAAGACTAAAAGAAGGGAGGGGAGAGAAAGAAGGTTAAAAGTGAGGAAAAAAATACCCCCATCAGTGCATAATTACACATCTTTAAAACCCTCTACTACGTTCAGTCAGGCACGTTACTTATCCTTATGATCTTGCCTTAGATAAAAGATGCTCGCTGTACTGCTGGGAGTTTGAAAACGTTTTGCAGCATATCACACAGGCAACAGCATTATTTGGGGGTCCATGTAACGTGACTGTTGGGTCACAAGGAGAATGATCAAACCTGGAGAGGAAGAAATAATTAAACTGGTCCCCTCTAAATAGTCAAAATGCGTTTTTAATGAAGAAAAAAAAAAAAATCTGTCTTTTGAAGCTGTTGAACAAAACCCTATAAAATCAATCTAAACTATACAATTCCTCACTTCTCCCATCATTAACTGTATCAGTTGAAGCATCCTGTACAGAGGTGATACTCCCAGCAGCTTACCTGTTATAGCGACCAGTCTGCAAAGCAATCACACCGTTTTTAAGCACAAGAGAACTACCAAAGCCTCCATTTCCTACAGAGATATTTTAAAATTTGATTTATTTTTACCTCCCTGCATTAGTTCTAGCTGGGATGGAGTTAATTTTCTTTGTAGCAGTTTGTACAAAGCTGTGTTTCAGGTTTATGAACAACAGTGTTGATAGCACAGGGATGTTTTAGCTATTGCTGAGCAGTGCTTGTGCAGCATCAATGCCTTCTCTGGTTTTCAGACTCCCACAGCAGCAAGTAGGCTGGGGCTAGGCGAGAGGTTGGGACGGGACATAGCTGGGACAGCTGACCCCAAGGATATCCCATAGCATGCAACACTCTGCTCAGCAATAAAAGCTGGGTGAAGGAGATGTTTGGGATGATAGCGTTTGCCTTCCCAAGTAACCGTTACGTGCGACAGAGCTGTGCCCACCGATGGGAATTCCTTATTTTGCTTTGCCTGCATGCACAGGTCTTGTTTTACTTCTTGAAGTGTTTTTATCTCAGCTCACAGTTTTCTCACTTTCACCCTTCTGATCCTCCTCCCCATCCCACTGGGGTGAGCGAGAAAGGACCTGTGCGGGGCTGACCTTCTCACCAGGATTAACCCACGACACTCCCCCCAGCTTCTCCCCTCACCATCTTCCCCAGGAGACATTCCCTAGTCAAAAGGCAGTATTATACTGGAATTGAGCCCAGACACAGTAAGTGCTAACCAGCAGTGATCAGTCACCAACAGATGTCTGGCCTATAGCTCTCACTCCTCTTTCCCTTCATTAGAGGCATATATTTTTTTTTTAAACTTACCATCAAGGTGCATACATCAGCCTTTTGCTCTTTTTCAAGTTTGGATGAACAAATAACAGAACATAAGAACAAGAAATCTTATTTCTCAAAAACATACAGGTACTAGAAAATGCTCAATAAGAGGAAGAAATCAATTCTGGATGGAAAAAAAACCCCAAACCCAAACCCTACAACCAGGAAGTTGATCACATCATCTATACAAAATCTGCACCATATTAATCTGCTCTGGATTTTTATCACTACAGGCAGTTTAAAGTAGACTTGACACTGATGTCCTATGTTTGAGAATGGACTGGAAGCAGCCCTGAGAAGTCGCACTTGGGAAAAGTGGTAGACAAAGTTGGACATGAGCCAGCAATGTACAGATACAGCTCAGGATACTGTTGGCCAACCATATCAAAAGCAGCATGACAAGGAGGTTGATAGCGATTATTCTCCCCTTCTACTCCACTCTGTTTAGACCCCATCTGGAGTACTGTATCCAGCTCTGGGGCCCTCAATATAAGAATATCAACCAATTGGAGCAAGTCCAGAGGATGCCATGAAGATGCTCAGAGGGCTGGAGCACCTCTGCTATGGGGACAGGCTGAGAGAGTTGGGCTTGTTCAGCCTGGAGAAGAGAAGGCTCCAGGGAGACCTTATAGCACCTTCCAGTACCTGAAGGGGCCTACAAGGAAGCTGGGGGGGACTTTTTACAAGGGCCTGTAGTGACAGGACAAGGGGTAATGGGTTTAAATTGAAAGCAGGAGGATTTAGATTGGATATCAGGAAGAAATTCTTCCCGGAGAGGGTGGTGAGGCACTGGAACAGGTTGCCCAGAGAAGCTGTGGGTGCCCCATCCCTGGAAGTGTTCAAGGCCAGGCTGGATGAGGCTCTGAGCAACCTGGTCTAGTGGAGGGTGTCCCTGCCCATGGCAGGGGGCTTGGAACTAGATGATCTTTAAGGTCCCTTCCATCTCAGATCATTCTACAATTCCACAATATGCTTTCACTACCACTTCTTGCACTATGTCCTTACCTTTGAAGATGACCTAGGAGAAGATGTCCATTATCAAACTCTCTGTTGCAATGCATCACCGGACAAGATATGGGACTGCTGTTGACTTGCGTCTGACCTGCCCTCTTATAAATACCCTTTTTCCCACTGTTAACAGTGCCTGGTTTGAGACCTGTGTTATAAAACAAAGCACTTAAGCCTCTATAATTCAGATTCCGATCAAGAAAACAAACAAAATAAGACACAAGCTCTAAAACATTTAAAAATCAAGTTGTATTGATTCTTAAAAGCAAACTAACATCGCACCGTAATGCAGTCCAACTATGGTAAGTCTGCTTAAGTTAAAGAATCTGTCTCTGTCCCCGGTAGGATTACTTTTCAAACACTGACACCCTTCCTCCAGGTCCTCCAGGCAATATTTTAAACAGATTGAACATCCTGAATTTATACTTAATTATGTAGACATTTTCCTGAGCAATGGTTCAATACTAATATTTTTCCTTCTACCCACCTCACTTATAAAAAATAGTCAACATTACCTTAGTGGCTTTTAGACTTCAAAAATATTAATTTTTCTAAGCAGCAAAACATTAGAAGAACAGTTTTTATGGAAAAGAGTGTATAAGAACTTTCAAATGCCACACTCCAGCAAAGCAAATATTTTAAGATTTGGTTATGCGTAAGAGGCACCTGCAAGCTTAATGTCAGCATCACTCAATGCAATTATCAGATGTTCTCTTGTGCAATGCAGGACTTAAAATCACTGAAATAGAGTTTCCTGTTCTTACCTGGCATTTTTAACCACTGGTCCACACATAATCTTGCAGCTTCTGTGTCACTGTGTTCCCGAATAAATTCTAGTTCTTGCAACCCATGAGCATATTGGGAATCAATTTTCTCCTGAAGGGGAAAACATATCAGGTAAGGTGGCCATCAAATTAGAAAAACCCAAAATATATTCAGATTAAGAATGTATACCAAAACCTACATGTGGGTCTCTAAAAACCTAAGGGAAAACCCCCCTCTAAAAAACCCAACACCTACAAAAACATAAGGGGGGGGAATAAGATTACAGCTTGACTGACTTACATATAACACAATAAAGAGGAAATGTAACAGCAGTAAAAAAAATTTTAAAAATAGCACTAATTTTTGTGCCCTAAATAAAAGCTATACCTTGGGCCAATTAAATTACTTTTACTGCCCCTACTGAAGTTTATGAAGCATGTACATAACCAAGATGATACAGAGAAAAATAATTATATGTTTTTAAAAAGCAACACAAAATGGTCACTGAAACCAAAGAGTCCACTTGTTCCACTGCTGAGGCAAAAAAAATACAGTAGTTTCACTCTGAAGAGTAATTTAATTACCGCACCTCCCAGTTCGTAATAATAAACCCACACCTTTCCAATGGCTGCACAATGCATTTAAGAGAATTCAACTTTAAAATTATGCCTTATACATAGAAAATTTTATGCCATTATAAAGCATTACCTGATACAGAGATTCAATTTAGCAAATAGCTTCCCAAATATCTCAGCTAAAAGCAGGTAGACAACTGAGGTTTGCTGTATGGTGGTTTGTGATAACTTATTTTTTTCAATTATTTAACCAGAATAATTGACGCTAAGGTCCCTCTGTTGTATATACAAACAAAAGAACAAAGTTCATGCCATTGGCTTGCACAAAGTTAGGTTTTTATGTCCCCTTAGGAACTGCAGTAAGACTAGCAAATTGACCAGTTAAAAGCCACTGAACAGACAAAGTCCATATTGCGTTTCAAACGATGCCCCAGAAGCAAAAATCTCTAGATCCTAGTTGCAGGTTTGGCTCACCAATCTTTTCATTTACTTAGTCATGAAAACAGACACACTCTTGACTACAGAGCCTGTATTTCGCCATTCTACCGAAACAAAATACATCCAATACCTTAAAGGCTTTGTTTTTCTGTTCTTTTTGCTGCTTCTCTACTTCTACATGGCGTGCCAGACGATCCAAGGTTGACGCAACTCGTTCTTTCTGATAGTCAATGTGATCTTTACGCTTAATATTTCTCTACAAAAGAAAAGTTAAACTTTTATTTGGTGACTGTTAAGTAACAGTGTCGTGGTTTAATCCCACCCAGCACCTAAGCACCACACAGCCACTCACCTCCCCTCTCCCGCAGTAGGATGGGGAGGAGAATCAGAGGAAAAGACAAAGAAAATAGGTTGAAATAATAACAATTTAATAATGGAAAATAAATTAAACATAGTGATACTAATACTACTAATATTATTGCTAATAACGTGTTGAAAGTAACGGAAAACAAATGATGTAACAGCTCACCACCTGCCAACCAACTCCCAGCCAGTCCCAGAGCAGGGAGAACCGCAGCCCCAGAGTCAAACCAATCCCAAAGGAGAGATAGATCACTGCTCCCCCACCCTCTCCCCGCAACTTATATAATGAGCATGACATTTTACATCATGAAATACCCCTTTGGTCAGTTTGGGTCAACTGTTCTGCCTGTGTCCCCTCCCAGCTTCTTCTGCAGGAGAAGCTGGGAACACAGCTGCAGTATGAGGAAAAAGTCTGTCTTAACGTAAACATTCCTTAGCAATAACTGAAACCACTAGTATGTTATCAATATTCTTCTCAGCACAACCAAAACACAGCCTTATACTAGCTACTGTGAGGAAAATTAACTATTCCAACTAAAACCAGTGCACACAGGGTGAAAAGCGATGCCCAATCATCAGGACATAATTCAGTACAGATATTCTGATCCTAAGTTCAATTATCTACGATGCTAGTTTTCTCTTCTTATTTACCAGCATGTGTAACTTCTGTTAAAAACACCAGCAAAACCACCCCACTCTCCTATATATTCAAGGCAATTCAACATTAGCCTCACCAAAGCACCAGAAGGAACATGGATGATTTTGCTAGGTGCCCTAGAACTCTCTGACAAAAGTTAAGTAAATTCTTCTAAGTAGGTAAACAAAATTCCTGAAGATTTCAATGCCAACATGCAGCCCACCTGAAAAGCCGAGAACTGGTATCATTCTTGCTCTAAGCCAACACTGCCCAGTATCTTCAGGAAGGCAAATCCTTAGCTTTGTCTAGCATAAACCCCTGGCCACACACTGTGGTTTGTTCCTGCTGCACAATCAGCTCTAGCAGTCATCACTGTGGAGTGAGCCTGTGCATGTACCAAAGACACACCTTTCCTTAAGAACCACGTTTAGTACACATCCTCTACTGCAACACTGGAAAACATAGGCCAGGAGACGGCCACTGCTGCCAAAACCAACTCTAGTACTAGAGCTGCTCTCAGTCACTGTCCCGCTCAAAGGCCCCACGCAGTAGGCAAGATAAGCCTGGGGAATACACAAATTGACCAGCCTGCTTCCAACTCAGCCATTCTTAGGAAGGATTATGAAGAAAGAGGCTGAGTTAAAACCAGTCTGTCATCAGAATATGGTCCTCCAACCTATGAACTGCTCCTAGAAAGTTATTTTAGACGGAAAAGGTCTGGGAGTAGGTCAGATACATTTGCAGGCTAGAGATTGGACACAGCGACTTCTGAGGTTGCTTGTGAAGTAACATTTTTCTTTGACACATTTGCTAAAACCACTGAAAGCCAAATAGAAATTTCAAGTCCATTTCAAGAAGGGAAAAAACGGCTCTGCAAAGAAGGCAGTGTTGATATCCTTGCCTTCCACTCAACAGTAGGTAAAAACCAAAATATTTTAGTGCTAGTTTGTTTATATACAACTTGTTAAAAATACCTCTAACAAGTTTCTTGTTAAGAGTAACTGATGGGCAAAAAAAACATAGGAGACCAATTATTTTATTCAGCCAAGAAGTCCCAAAATACATTCCAACATACTCACATGAACATAAGAGCTGCTGTTAGGTTCTTCATCCTCACTACTGACAAGATCAATGCATTCAACTACAGGTCTTAAAGGTCCTTCCTGGGGGAAAAAAGAAAAAAAAAGTGTTAAACACATACACAAAAGCATTACATTGTTTTCCTCAGAGATAAAATATTGCATATATTACAGCACACTGTAAGCACTGGCAATACCTGGAGAATTTCACCCAGGTTTCAAGAGTGCAGTAACGAAATTTCTGCATGGCAGCTTTTCCACTTAACAGACTAATCCACAAAATTGGTAAAACATGCAGATAAGTAAGTATTCACAAATATTTTAAATATCAACTTAACATGTAAATGTTAACCAGGAAAAAAAATAATCAAATTCAGAGTCTTGGCTTGCTTAATAACTTGACATCCTTCACCTTCTCATTCAACTCAGATTACATTTTTGATGATCCTCAACTTGGGTCATTAATTCAACGGTAATAGGGTAACAGGCTGTTACCAAGAGAGCAGCAGACTTAGATTTCACTAAGCAATGGTAAATGGCTTTTTATTGGTTTTTCTAGCTTTGTTTTGTTCTTAAAAGACAGAAATTAAACTCCAAAAGCAACTAAACTCCGTAGGCATTTCAAACATTAAGAATGTGGGAAACAGTTTCATCCACATTTAAGCCCTGAAGACTACCCCTTTCTGAGCAGATATTCCATAAGCAGGTTGCAAGTGCACTCTCTGTACTGGAATCACGCTGAGGAGGTGGTAATTTTATTTTAAAAGAAAAGACATTTCACCCATTCCACCACATACACAGAAGCACACATGTCCAAATCGTCTGTCCAGCATTCCGTAGCAGAGATGTGCACCCAGGAAGCCTGGTCAGGACCCCATGCAGCAATACAGAGGACAAAGGAGCCTGGCTATCAGGGTATGTAGGTCTTCTCTATTTGTCTATAGCTTGGCAGCCATGTGTTCCTTTTGCATATTTCCAACCTTTTGCCTCTCTCCAGCTGTCCCCTCCTCTGAGTTACTAAAGGTTATTGATTGGTTTTGTCTCCTCCTTAGGATGTCTTAAGTCTCTAGCCCTGCTTTTTTGTCTTCTGCAGGCATCATAATGATTTAGGCCTCAATTTTAATTTGTATGAAAGCTGTCCCTTTCTTTCCTGATCTGTCTTCAGAAACTTCGTGTAGATGGTCTGAGACCTCAACAGCCTGCAGTCTAGGGAGCACCAACACCAGTTGATTTACATGCCTTCATGTGCCTCCTTTGTGAAGTTCTGTCTGGTGCTTCCACACACAAACACACGTGTGCACACTCCCATTCACACCGATTTTGACATTTCTACTACAAGCTTCTGGTGGATAGCAGAATGTTGGAACAAACAAAAAAAGCAAATGGAGAAGAAAAATTAAGATCAGCAATCCAAACTAAGCACATAGGTCACAAGTTTTTTTAAAGACACCATCAAAATATTGCCTGGAGCTCCATCCACACTCACTGCGACAAGAGCCTTCAGTTTTTAAAGGGAGGGGAAAAAAAACCCCAAAAACCCAAAAGCACTATGTCCATATAATCTGATGTCATGCAAGAAGAACACCATATCATGCTACAGCATAATCACATGGCAACTAAATAATCAGTATAATGAACATGAAACAGGATGAGTAAGTCTACATACACCAAACAGAAATATTCCTAGTGACACATACTCACACCCATGGTCACGTGCACACTTCTTCAGTGAAAGCAAAGCTGAATCTCCACAAGTCAAAGTTCCCCACCCGTAAAGTTATTATCTAACCTCAAAGTAAACTATCTTTTGTTTTGGTTTATTTAAGTTTTTGATAGTCATGGGGGTGTCGTGGGTTTTTTCTTTTAAGCCTGTACATGCAATGCCATCTACATCATGTGACAGAGTTTTTGACTAAACTGCAGTACTGGCCACTTGTCTGGCAATACTGCTGGCAGACACCACAGAGCTGTTGCATATTCCAAAGGTATGATTTATTTGTTAGAAAGTTAAGTTTTCTAGGCAGAATAAGGACTTACGACAGTCAGCAGACTGATTTCTTGAAGAGGTGCAGTACTCTACCCACCTCTCTGCCGTACATTTGCCAGTGTCCTCAAGATCATAACAATTAACCAAGTAGGGAAGGCTAGGAAGCCTTATTCCCTCATGAAAGGCAGCAGAGAGAACAGCAGCATGCAATTCTCTGCTGTACTTACTGCATCTCATGCTCTGCATTCTTCCACCTTTCACGGCTGTAAAGCTGTTCAACTGGCCAGGCATAAACAGCCCTCATGGTCTCACCGGGGAGGAAGAGGGATGAGACACTGGACCAATGACAGATGCTTGTCCGGCCTCAAATTACCCCAAAAGAGTGCTTAACATTTCATGCTTAAACAACAATAACATGGTTTTCTAAATGAAATCTAAAAATCCATGAGACAAAACCCCACAATCCATGACAGATTCGCTTTTGTACAAACTGACCACCTCTATCAACTGCTAAGATATTAAAACAACCGGCATTCCCAAGTAACACTTCAAAGACACACTCAGACCACCTGACTGTCTAATTGGCTCAATAATCTGTTTTGAGATGTTCAACTCTGACCCTAAAAGCTGTAGCTTCTTCACAGGCAGAGCTTATCCTTATTTTTGTCGAACACTGGGTTCAGCAACTAATTAAAAGTGAGGGAATTGATAGCTGCAAAGCAGAGCAACTCACTCAGGAGGTTCTAGTGACCAGAACAGTAAATACAATTTAACACAACTAATACTACACTCGTTTTCATGTATGCAAACTACATTGAACTCTCCTTTTTCTTTCCAAATCCATCATTAAATGTCATGACACTGGTTTGAATCCACCCCAGCTGAATGCCAGTACACAGAAAAGACTCCAAATACTACTTGTAGGGGGACAGTGACTTCAGCCTGGGCTCATCCTGACAGCGCTGCAGAAGGGCGTTGATACCAAAATGAAAGTGGAAGTTCAAAGCCTCTTTATTCAGTGGCCCTGGATCAAAATTAACCTTATGCAGGGAGACTAAGTCTAAGGCTACTCTCCCCTTCAAACACTTACAGAGGCCTTCTGAGAATATCATACAAGCCATAGCTTCAGATGGACTGCCTATCTTGATTGGAGAAGCGGTGCCAGGTGAAACACATCCTTCTTCCAGCAAGAGAGAGCAGGTATGGCTAATATACATTCCCAATTAATACTCCAGTACCACATGGGAAGTTCTCAACAGCAGGAATTTGACTTTTGCTCTGTTGGCTCACCTCCACACAGGGTGAGCCCCAAACTCAAAGAGAAGTTTAATAGCTTCGTTTTTTCCAACTAGTTAAACTAAACAGTAATATAATGCAAAGATAGTGCCAACCCTGAGGATTCCAGCACTGTAGCAGAGTTAAGCAGCTGAGGATCAGTTATCTTCATCCATCTCTTCATATATCCCCACAAGATGAACCCCACCAGCTAAAAAGTATCTTGGCACACAGAGTCCAAGATTACAGAAGAAACAACATGGAGAAAAACGACTCAAACAGCTGAAAGCTGTGGCCTTGCTAGCTGACCGTACTGGTGTACTTGGCATCCGGGAAGCCGTCACTGCTCGGTACTAAGTTATGCTCAGTCTTCACATCTTACAAGTGGATCCTTCACATCAAAAAAACCCCTCAAAAAACCATAAACAAGCCCCCCCATGCTCCACTTCCCAATTACTTGGCTAAACAATCTTCGAAAGCCACTCTTCTCCCCAGCCAACAGCTACACCACTGAGCAATAAACCGCTGGCTAAATCACAGCTATTTCAGTTACTAGAAGAAAATCCTAGGTTTTAATTGATAGAAAATTATCTTTTGAGTCTCCAGGCAGCTGCGGTGTCTCTGCTGTTATTCACAGCTTTGGCTGAAATCACTAAATCAACAAACCTCTAATTTCACTACGCTGTGCAAAACACCAATTACGGTTAATATAATCAAACCTGTTTAATCAGTGGCTGGTAAGGATGAAGCCTCACATTCATCTTCAAGGACTGTTCATTCTCAAGGCTTTCCGTGAAGCTCATTTTTACTGTCTCCAGACGTTTTCTCAAGAAGTCCTAAACTGTGGTCCCACTTTCTTCGCCTCCCTCACTTTGATCAGCCTTTGGGTAATCAGCCCTAGCTAACAGACACCAAGTCCACTGATACATCATGTAAGGGTTTTAGTTAATTTAGTTCAGTTTTTAGCTTTACATGCATTCAAATTCCCAGTTTACTTAAAAAGCACAATTGAACTTTTGCATAATTATACATGCTCTAGCATACGGAAAGCATGAAACCAGCTTTCAATATACATGACCACAGATTTAATGTATTCTTGACAAAATAATTATGCGAGCGTATTTGTGTATACACACGTAAACACACCAATTATCATGGAACAAGCCTACATTAACATAAATTTTAAAATCTGACACAAGTTGTACCATTTGCGCTCTCAACCTTTGTCCCAGCAGACTTCAACTTTAAGACTGCTGAGTAACTGACCAACGTTGCAGACAAACATGCACTACAAGAGCTTTGATTTCTGTAGCCTAGCAAATGCAAAACTCCAAGTCCTCGGATGACCTGGGTTGGGAGCAAAATCAAAAGTCCTGATTCAGAGATGCTGCGTAACACCTCTACAGTTTTACTGTGCTCCTGCTGTGATGCAACTGAAAGCCAGAGTCAAATACTTGAGTCTGTATATCTAATGTTTAACACCTCAGGGGGAAAGGAAACAAAGCATTTAAATGGTAACTATCATGTTTCAGCAACTGTTGGATTTTGGTATATCCCAGGGCCAAGTGTTCTTCAGATATCATTTTTACTGGAAAACAACAACTACAAGGCAAACAGAAAAACTTTACCTGCTCCTTAAGACCTCTGTAGGAACTCAAAGAGCTGCAATTGTTTTTAATGAACCTATTTCTCTAATGCCATTGGTTCCTAAACCAGGCCAGAAGTCCTCTTCAGGTTTGAAACAAAAACAAGCATTCATCTGCAAGAACATAAGTGGCTGCTCCAATCCTTCCAGGACAGAAAATTCCCAGAGAGTCTTTTGTTACAAAGTGCAGCCAAAACACTGCAAGAAGCAAAAGCTGCTAAGTGTATGAAGTATGTTTGTTTTTCCCAGATATCAAATTGAAATCAATTTACAGCTCAGTATTCAACTAGCCAGGGCCTACAGAAGCATGTTTTCCTTTGAATTCAGACATTTGAAATAAAAATCACCAATAGCGAAGAAGACTTGGCATAAACGTAACATTGCATCAGAAAGTGAAAGTGCTTTTTAAATCCACAGATCTTAAGTTTTCTTTACTTTTATTTAACACTTAAATAATTTAACACTTAACTTTGAGTTTTATTCTGGATACATAGTCTTTGTATGTACTTAACAAATGTTTACAGAAAATAAACGCAAATGCTCTCCTTAACAGTGGGTGCCACTGTAGCACAACAGAAGGGCCAGGAGGTATCTAAACACTCTATGAAGCGGTGTATTATTTGAGGTCCCACACAGAGTAAGGTAAGAAAAGCCACCAACTTCACCAGGGATAACTTGTATTTGTTTTTAAGAGCAGCTGCATAACCATGAGCCTCCACTTTAAAGAAATCAGTCAGAAAAAAATGAGTGAATCGATACCATTAAAAAAACCAAAAAACAATTCAGAAAGGAGTCCAGTGCCTTCAGTGGAGACTGTGGCAACTCGAATAACCTGTCTACTGAAGTGCTATAGATGCCATTAGATCAGTCAATCTCTCAACTCGTGCCTTATCCTTCCCAAGGAAACAGAATGGGGGCCAGACGATCCTATCTTAAGAAATTAAGCTGTTAGGAATCATGGCCTGCATTGTAAATCAAATTGCATTTTTCTACTGGTATGCAAAACTTGTAATTTAATGACTTTACATAGACAAGATATGTTGTAATGCAGAATTAAAAGGTGGGAAATTATGGAAGAACAGTTCTAAGTTTCCTGAATGAGGGTGAATCTGACTGTAAAAGCTCAAAACACTCTTGCAGCAGCAGATCGCTTCTGCTCCATCAGATGAGGGTTTTTTGTCAGTCCTACAGTGAGAATTCAAACACTCTAAAATAAGTGATTGAAATGGAAAAAAACCACAAAGGAGAAAAAGAATCATCAGAAAAAACCCACAACAATAAACACAACACCAAACACACCACACCAAAAACACCACCCAGCTTTCAAGGAAAACAAAACAAATTAAAACAAACCCACAGAAATCAAGTGGCCGACAGTGATTTGTTTTCTATCAAATGAGCACAGGTTGGAATATCCAAGGGGCTTCTCTAATTCAATTTATACAGTACCACCTGGTGCACTGGGCCTTCAGGACATGTAGAAAACAGTCCCTGAATGATCAGGTAGCACTCATACACAACATTTATGAAGTCATACATATTATTATATGGAAACAATGATCTAAAACTAGCCAAATAGCTTAGAAATATTTTTGCGAAGTCCAAGTTCACCCTCACTCAGAGAGGCAAATGGGAGATCCGAGGACACATTGCTGACATCAGGTGAAGGCCGGTGTCACACACCTTTCCCCTTGTATTCATCAAGAACAACAGAAAGTTCCTCGGCCCAAGATAACCAATCCTGCACAAACAAGCCCAAGCACAGTCATCTTCCCATATACAACAGCCTCTCTCAGAAGCAATCATTTCTGGGACCACAAAGGCTCCATATTATCCACAGGTAAAACAAAAAAAACCACAAAGGTAGCAGAAACATTGATTTTAGTAAGCCTCTTTTCTTTCGATTACTGCTCTCTGTTCCAGCAGCCCTTCAATCTTTACACTCTCAAAGCTATACTAGCTTCCTCGTTCTTTGCCCAGTGTTTCAAGAAAACGAAGTTTACACAATCATGCCACACATGAAGGCGTTTAACAGAGTTAATTTTGATCAAATCAACTAAAAGACCAAAAAGTCGCAGAGATAATAAACAACTTATAATTTTCACAAAAATACACGTCCCTCATACTTGAGGGCCTAAATACCCCTGCAGAAAAAGTCTCTGTATTGAAACTGGGTCTTAACCAAACACCACACAAAACAGACACTCCCCATCTAGTTATTGTTCAGCATTAAAAATGAGACAAAACCATAGGGAACCAGACATTATTAGTACTGGCATCAACTAATCACTTGATCTTATTCACATGACTTCTTCCTTAGGGAAAAACATTGTGGTGGGTTGACCCTGGCTGGAGGCTGGGTGCCCACCAAAGCTGCTCTGTCACTGCCCTCCTCAGCTGGGCAGGGGAGAGAAAATGTAACAAAAGGCTCCAGGGTTGAGATAAGGACAGGGAGATACCACTCAGCAGTTACCGTCAGGGGCGAAACTGATCTCCCCTGCTCCAGTATGGTGTGCCTCTCATTGGAGACAGTCCTCCATGAACTTCTCCGGTGGTCATGTGTGTCGTGTTGTGTGTGTGTGTGTGTGTGTCCCGCCTTCTTAAATATGTTATCCCAGAGGCACTACCACCGTTGCTGATGGGCTCGGCCATGGCCGAGCCATCTTGGAGCCAGCTCCGGCTGGCATTGGCTCTGTTGGACACAAGGGAAGGTTCTGGCAGCTTCTCACAGAAACCACTCTTGTAGCCCCTCTTCTACCAAAACTTGCCACACAAACCCAACACATGAAAGAAAAGTAATTGTATCCCTGCCATCCAGAATGACTTCCCTGATGACAGATAGAGGACAGAATACAGGCAGCATGAAAATCTTCCTGCTTTTCTTGGCTATTTAACAGATGTAAATGTTTTAAAGTTATATTTGCATAAGCCACATGTCAGCATTAGACTGAGGTTGCACTGTAGCAATTACACAGTGCTTCACAATTTGAGAAGCAACTGTTTAAAGCCCCTAACTCATTATTTCCTTCCTTTTCTAAATACAGTGGTTTTCACATTGTTTTGCAGAGTGAGCAGTGCTTCATTCCATTAACTTCAGTGGGACTATTCACAAAGCAAAATACTATGCAATACAATTACCAGGAAAAGTCATCTACATATACACATATGATTTCTCATAGAACTCCCTGATCACTGTAAACCCTCACTCACCTGCAGCTCAACCCTACATGCTCTCTATAGGACCAACTGACATCTTATACCCTTCCAAAGAAAAGGCAGAAAAACCTCTAAGATAAACTTATTATCTACCACAAAGATATATAAATTAAATTAACTTTAAATCCAAAAGTAACACTTTCCATTGAAATATAATGAAGATCAGAGTACACAAAGATCTCTCATTTTATAAGGCTACTGAGAGCATATTTACAATAACAGACAGTGTGTTCCTAGTTCAAGACCTACTTACTCCAATGAACTCAATGTCATCTTCACTTTCAGAAGTTGGTGATTTACTCTCGTGGATGTTGACAGAGCTATGAGACTCCATTATCTAAACAGAAACAAACAAAAAACCATGCTTCATCATTTTCTTCTGTAGTTTTCTTTAAATACAAGTAATTTTCTGGGTTTGCCTCCTTTGGCTTAACAGCCTATCTGCACTCAATCTTTCAGGTCCCTTCCAACCCAAACCATTCTATGACTCGCTGATAATTACCAGTAACACCACATTAAGTTGTAACGATTTTGACTCGAATCACCACACCGTGTTTTTCCAAGTATGCAAAACGAGGCCTAACCTGCAAAGCTACCCGATACTCCCACTCCCCCAGCAGGCACAGCTGCAGCGTGCTGCTAGAGTTCACTACCACGCTGAGGCCCGAGGCTTTAGCCAGGGCCGGCCCGCAGCTCCCGCCTGAAGGAGCTACAACGCAAACGGAGCACAGTTTAGCAACGGACGCGGGGTGAGTTCAGGCGTAACGGGCAGCTATGGGTATTCCTGATGCCTTTAGGACCACAGCAGAGCCAGACGGCTGAGCTGCCCGGTTCAAAACAACCGCCATCCTGCCAAAGGGAAGGTGTCCGTGAGCGGCCAGGCCCCGGCACCACGGACCCCGCGGGCGCCTTTGCTGACTCACGTTTCCTCATCCTCCCGGACACCCCGGCCTCCGCGACTCACGGCCGCCAGGCCGCCCCGCCGCCACAGCTTGGGGAGGCCGGGCGGCTGAGAAAGCGGCGGTTGAGGCAACGGAGGCCTCACCGGGCGGCCTCACCGAGCGCCCGCTCCTTGCCGGTCGCCCCGCGGGGGCCGGGTTGCTACGCGACGGCCCCGCGCCCCGGCCCGGCTCACCCCGCCGCCGCCAGCACCCGAGGGCACACCAACGCCCCGACCCAGCGCGCCTCCGCTTCCTCTTCAACCCGGGGGCGATGGGGAGGGGAGAGGTGGGGCGGGAGGGCTTGCCGGGATTTGTAGTTGCCGCCTGCTTCGTCTCCCTCCCCCTCCTCTTCCCCCATGGCAGGTGCCGGCGCTACCGCGACAACGCCATGGCGCAGCCCTTCCTGCGGCGACGTTTCGGGGCTCTTCAATAACTTCCTGGCTCCTCTCTTCCACCTTCAGTTGGGATGCACGGAGTTCCTGCCCAAAGGAGGAAAAGCCACACGCCACTTCCGGGGAGGAGGAGGGTGGCGGCCATTGGGGCTGACAGCGCAGGGGGAGGGAAGGCGGGAAAATCGCCGCCTGAGAGGGGGGAGCGCTTCGTCAGCCATTTTCACTGCATCGGAGTGTCTGCTCATCCAGCCCAGACAGCAGCTGCGTGTCCGTGAGGGTGACGGTGCCAAGGGCCTCAGTGCAGCCCGGGTAGGCAATGCCCATTGCTCTCCCCTCAGCTGCCAGGCCAGTAGCTTTATCACAGAAGTTGATGAACTTGGTCGAGCACAACTTCCCCTTGGTAATGCCATACTGACGACTCCTGATGATTTCCGTGTCAGTAAAGCGCCTGTAAATGGTTTCCAGAATTAGCTGACTGTGCTTCCCAGGTGTCAGGGTGAAGGTGACCAACCTGTAGTTACATAAGTGCTCCTTCTTGCCCTTCTTGAAGGTGGAGGTGACATTTGCTTTCCTCCAGTCCTCAGAGAGCTCCCCTAGGTTCTTGATCACCATCATCAATCAAATATGACCGAGGTTCAACAGGGTCAAGTGCCGAGTCCTACAGTTGGGCCACAACAACCCCCTGGAACGCTACAGGCTTGGGGACAAGGGGCTGGAAGGCTGCCTGGTGGAAAAGGACCTGAGGGTTTTGGTCAGCAGCCGACTTAATATGTGCCGGTGTGTGCCCAGAAAAGAAGGCGGCTAATGGCATCCTGGCCTGCATCAGGAACAGTGTGGCCAGCAGGACCAAGGGAGTGCCCTGTACTGGGCACTGGTGAGGCCGCATCTTAAATCCTGTGTTCAGTTTTGGGCCCCTCGCTACAAGAAAGACATTGAGGTGCTGGGGCATATACAGAGAAGGGCAGTGGAGCTGGGGAAGGGTCTGGAGCACAAGTCCTGGGAGGAGTGGCTGAGGGAGCTGGGGGTGTTCAGCTTGGTGAAGAGGAGGCTCAGGGGAGACCTTATTGCTCCCTACAGCTACCTGAAAGGATGTTGCGGAGAGATGGGTGTTGGTCTCTTCTCACACGTGGCAGGCGATAGGACAAGAGAAAGTGGCCTCAAGTTGCACCAGGGGAGGTTTAGATTGGTTATCAGGAAAAGTTTCTTCACTGAAAGGGCTGTCAGGCATTGGAACGGGCAGCCCAAGGAAGTGATTGAGTCACTATCCCTGGAGGTGTTTGAGAGATGGTTGGATGAGTTGCTTAGGGACATGGTTTAGTGGTGGGCTTGGCAGTGTTTGGTTAATGGTTGGACTTGATCTTAAAGGTCTTTTCCAACCTAAAATATTCTGTGAGAGTAACCTCACAATGACATCTGCCAGCTCCCTCAGTGCTGGTGGGGGCATCCCATCAGGACCCATTGACTGAGGTATGTCTAGTTTGCATTAGTATCCCCTGACCTGATCCTCTTCCACCAAGGGTACATCTGCCCTGGCCCAGCCTTTCCCCTATCTCTGGAACCTGAGATTCCTTAAGTCCTGCCTTTGTAGTAAAGGCTGAGGCAAAGAAAGCATTCAGTAACTCAGGCTTTTCCATGTCCTCTGTCACCAGGTCACCTGTCTCATTTACCAACAAGCCCACATTTTCCCTAGTCTTCCTTTTTCACCTATGTACTTACAGAAGCCATTCTTGTTGTCTTTGACATCTCCTGGCTAGATCCAATTCCAGTTGTGCTTTAGCTTTCCTAACTTCATTCCTACGTGCTTGAACAATGTTTCTGTATTCCTCCCAGGTTACCTACCCTTGCTTCCACCCTTTGTATGCTTCCTTTTGGTGCTTGAGTTTGACAAGGAGCTCCTTGTTCATTTACAGAGGCTTTTTTGCCTGACTTCTTGTTAGCTGGGATAAACTGGAGGAGGTTATCCTTAGGTATTAACCAGCTTTCTTGCGCCCCTTTTCCCATGGGACTCTTCCAAGCAGATCTTTGAAGAGACCAAAATTCAGTCTTCTGAAGGCCAGGGTTGCGAGCCTACTTCCTACACTCCTTCCTCCCCTCAGGATCCTGAGCTCCACCATCTCAAGGTCACTGCAACCAAGGCTGCCTTTGAGCTCCACACATTGCAACTGCTCTTTCACACAAAGGCCGAATTCCCCTCCTTGTTCTCTTAGCCTGTTCTTCCTGAAGAGCCAGTCTCCCTTCATTGTAACGCTCCAGTGATAGGTGCCATCCCACCACGCCTCTGTGATCCCAACAGGATGGCAGCCCTGTAACTGTGCACAGACTAACCCAGCATGTTGGCTGCCTAGAAAAGGGTTGGAATTTGTTTGTCATGGTGCCTTGTGGGCATGGCCTTGCTTACATGCAAATGCTGGAGGTGACCCCGCTTAAGCCCGATCTTGTTGATTTTGTGTTTTGTTCCTGTGACATCAGCCCATGCCCTTCGCTCTTTGACCATGTCCATCACTCCCTCACAGGGCTGCTGGTTGCTCTCTCCCTCTCCCTTCATTCTTAGTTTAAAGCCCTCCTTGTGCGGTCAGCCATGCTACTGGCAAAAATAGCTTTGCCCTGCTTAGTGAGGTGGATCTCTTCTCTCTCAGACAGCGATCTGCCACCAGGGTCCCATGGTCATACAACTCAAAACTTGTCACCAACACCAGTAAGGCAACCTATTATTGACCTGTTAGTGCCCTTTTCATTTCCCCTCACTGGCAGGATCGAGGAAACATCATGTGCTGGTTTCAGTTGGGACAGAGTTAGTTTTCCTCACATAGCTAGTGTGAGGCTATGTTTTAGATGTGTGCCGAGAAGAATATTGATAACATACTAATGTTTTTAGTTGTTGCTAAGCAGTGTTTATATCAACTCAAGGACTTCCCCAGTTTCTGATCCTGTACCTGTGTTCCCAGCTCCTTCCTTACAAGAAGCTCTGAGAGGACGCAGCCTGGACAGCTGACCCCAACTGACCAAAGGGGTATTTCATGCCATCAAACATCATCCTTGGTATATAAGCTGGCGGAGTTGGCTGGGAGGGGCAGTTGCTGCTCGGGGACTGACTGGGTGTTGGTTGGCTGGTGGTGAGCAGGTGTATCTTCTTTTTTTTTCCTTCCCTTTTCCCTTTTTTCTCCATGACATATAATTAGTGTTATTTTCATTACATTTTATTAATAGTATTATTGACATCATTATCTTAATTATTTTCAATTATTAAACTGTTCTTACCTCAACCCACAAGTTCTCTTATCTTTTTCCTTTGATTCTCCCATCCCACTGCGGGAGGAGGGTGGTGAGTGAGAGGCTGTGTGGTGCTTGTTTGCTGACTGGGGTTACACCCCGACACCTCACTGGGGCCCTATGTTTTGCTTTGTGAATGAACAACTATCAGCAATAACATCCCACTTGGTATTTACTGTCAGCATTAATTTAGTTCACTTATTTTTCTTGTGAACACAGATTTACTGTTACTAATGTTTGAAAAAATAGCTTTATGATAGAAGATAGACATACTGAGACGCTAGTTATACATACCAGTTACATGCTCATTAATAAATTTGCGTGACTTAATTCCTGATTTGAGCAGTTTCATTTCATTATTAAAATAATGGAAACTTGGAAAATTGAAAGTAATTGTTGCCACCTAAACTTTCATACTTTGCATTTATAACTTCAATTTGCTAACAGAACATTGATAGCAGCCATTCTGTTTGTAGCCTGCATTTGCACTTAATTCCTTTTGATTCTTCCGAATAGATAGTATGAGGCGCAATAGTGACGAGTTACTAGAACAGCAAGGTGGCATTATTTTTCCAAACTCTGATACCCTCTGAAAATGACGCTTGTTTGAATGAGTAATTAATGTAAATGTTTACTCTTGCAATGACCCATCCAAACTTCATCCTCATTTAAATAATGCAGTTGAGGGGGAAAAAAAGAAAAGTGAGGGAATTGCCCTGCAATGTCAGCATTTCCATTATGGTAACAAAACTCTTAATTCCAAAATCTGTGTATTTCAGCTAATTTTGGGGAAAGCACAGGCCTCCCAGTTTGGGTCAGCTCAGGAAAGTTCTTGTTTCATAGAGAAAAAGAGGTAGCCTGGGGGACTTCTTGGCTGGTGGGCCACCTGCAAGGCACATTCACAGCCTAACTTGGTAGGAGTAGGCAGTTCTTTTTTAAACGCAGGCAGTAGATTGCTGAAGGTAGAAGCAGACAAACCTGGGGGAGTAGGGGGTACTCATGGTCTGCTCTTCGTAAGCTGAGTTCTCCAAGTCTCCAGTGAAGTCTGGGTATCACTTGGGATGTGGAAGCTCTTTGTGAGCAGACTCTTTATAAACTCAGTAATGCTCTCTAGCAACTAATGCCACATGTTCATTATGTGACCTTAATTATTGTCTTTTAGAGTATTTAAATGTATTTCAACATCCTTGTTTCTCTTCTAGCTCCTTAAAGTGAGTGAAACTGCCTTCGTAACCACTGATTTCCCTCTTGTGTCAACATTGCGTATTGCCACTTGATACAGGAAATTTAGAAGTCTGGTGGTTTGGGGGTTTTTGACTCTTTAAACGATAAGAGGGGACATTTAATGAACTTGACATTATAAGCCCTGACTTATTCAATAGTATACTTCTTCAGTAGGTTTTTATCCCGTTCTTCATACATCTCGATATTCTTCCCTCCTTTGACAGCGAGTGCTCTTACTGAGCAGTTCATAATAAAAAAATGACCAAATTCTAATCCATGGTAATTTTCAAATTCAATCTAAAATGCAGTAATAGAAACAAGTACTTCAACTTATTAGTTTTAGTATTGCTTGTCTTTTCAGTACTAAATGCTGTAGTCATAGAGCTGTGTTTTTTCTACAGCAGCTGTCAGCCTTCTCCAGTTCTGAGTGATGCAAATAATGTGTCCTCTGTCACTCTTATCAGAAGACTTTAACGCTGACACCACACATTTACACATCACCAACTAATTTTGGTTTTAGTGCAAGTTTTGGGAGAAGCAGCATTAGACTGTTCTGCTCTCCTATCCCTTTCTGTTCTGAAGTTTGTAATGTGTGATTATCTGGTCTTCAATTTTGTGTTCTCAGAGTTTGTCAGGGTCATTTTTGGAAAACCAGTTGTGTTTTGTCCCTTCTTGGTCATCCTGCAAGGAGTACGGCTGTTCTGGTAACTGGGTAGTTGTGTAAAAGCTATTTATCTTCTTTTATCCAGTGGGATAACATCATTCCTATACTTCAGGAGAGAGGAAGGAACTGGCTCTTTGCAGCTTGCTCCCTCTTTACCTTCTGGTAAAACAAACAGTGTCTCCCTCACTGTGTTGTTCTTTTTGTCCAGAACACCTGGCCCGTGCCTGGGAGTAGGATCTTCACCCTACCATGAAAATCCTCCTTTACTCTTTGTGGTGAGCTGCCAGCCCCACTGCTTTTCCTTTGACAACTTACCTGGTCAGCAGAATAGCAAAGCACATCATCCAGCGTGATCTGCGGTGCTGCACCAGCTCCAGGACAAGCAGCCGCTCGGTGTACCTGCCCAAGTGCTTCTGCGCCTCCCCAACAGCAGAGCAGCTGCAGCTGTGCACTATCATCAGCTGTGACAACTTAAAGGCTAGAGAGCCCTTGTAAGGCGGGCCAGCCCCTGCTCCAGCTGAAAATTGCCAGCATTACAGAAGGTGACTTCACAAGTTATTAAAGAAAAAGAGAAATAAGCGAGCAATGGAAAAAAACCCAACCTTGCACGTTAAGAGTGTACAACAGAGGCTGATGAGGCCCAGAAAACAGTAAGGATAATAAAATAGAACTAAGACTTAGTAACGATTCATTTTATTTGATAGAAAGTGGCTTCAAAAATATGATTACCTATATACATTCTTCTATGCTGTACATACAATTACATATACAAAATGTACATAACAGCAAACACCCTTCTGTTACATTTCAGAGATGGGTGTTGATAACACCAGCTAGAACTTACGTTATATTTCATATCTGCTTGCACCCTGATCTTGCCTACAAGGAATTGATAGACACGAGAGATGAAAAAGGCTAGCAGATCACTTAATTCACGCCCCAGCCCACAAAAACGTCTTCTCCATAGTGCATTTTGTTAGTGCATTGCTCTAGTGCAGTCAGCTTTGCAGCGCTTCCCTTCAGAAGTATTTGGCTGCTAACCTTTGAACATAGCTTCAGAATTTTGTTCCCAGCATTCACTCTAATACTATTTCTAATTTATTTCTGTAACTCAGATCTCCTGAGTTAGAGAAATCCTCCTTAAATCAAACTAAATTTCTTCAACTTTATGTGGGTTTTTTTCATCTTGATTCCTTAGTTGCGGTTTGCCACATACAAAATAGATTTAACTATTAGTACTCTCTGTTCTGGGAGAAGTACAGTCAAGCAAGAAAGCTATAATCCAAGTGTTCTCTCTTTCCCATACTACTGGCACACTGTGAACCTGGAATCAGTCAGCGAGGAAAAAAACCGTACCTTCCCTCCTCCTCCTCAGGCAATTACAGGGTGTGTGGCTGCCCACTGCTCCCTGGGACAAGTGGTGTCAGATCTCAAGAGAAACTGCCCAGTTCAGGGATTTTTCTGGTCCCAGTCCCATGAGGAATGCTCTACCTGCCCACCCTCTCTCTGAGCAAGAGGTAGCACACCAAAATCGAAACACAGGGAGTAGAGGCTGGCAGCTCTACCCTTTACTAGTTGCTTCCAACAGGTTGTCCTCCATTTCCCAACTGGAGGGATCCGGCACCTTTAACCTATGGACCTGATGTGCAGGGCAGAAGTGAGAGTGGGAGCTGCCAAACCAGCAGCAGAAGGCCTGTGAGAGAAGCCACAGCCTCCACAACCAAACAGGCTATGCTGGAGGACTCTTCCCTGAGCAAAAGAGGGAACATGGCTTCTTTCACTGCCTTTCCAACTTTCAGAGGTTAAAAATGAGCTGCTTTTTCCTGCAGACATCTTGAGAGCTGCAGTTTCACTGCCCTAAGGATGTTTTCTTCTTTTCAAGTTAACAGCACCCTTAAATATCTATTTTATTTCTTCCTCTCTGCGCATGTGGCCCTGTGCTCTGTAACTCTGTGCTGGCCATGGTCTTCACTTCACTAGGAAATGTTTCTATTCCCTTTTCATACCTCTAGATCTCTTTTGTATTAATATGCAATAGCTTTCTCTGATGGGTAAAGCGGGTTTCCATCAGCTGTCAAGGTGAAAGCAAGGGGATTGAGGTTCCTCTTATACATTCCTTCTAACTAAGGGGAAACTCTACTTATATTCTTCAGAACAAGTTTATATTTTTTGAATTACCGCATAACATGCATATATTTAATAATATCTTAAAGCCAAAGATATTAATATGCCTTCAATTTTTTCTAGGCTGTGGGATTTTCATTTGCTTGAGAAAATGGTTCTCAGGCTTTTATTCTGCTTGCAGTATCTCTGTCCACTGTCGCTAGGCCCATTTAGATCTTATTTCTTTTTTTATTTTATACTACTCCTTAATCTCCGCTGAGAATTTGAACTGGTATGAAATACCTTCTGTTATTCCTTGTCTGAATTCCTGAGATCCTGTCCGCAACCCTGGTTGGGAGAGGGCGCTGGTGAGCTTCTGGTGAGATGAGACTCCACCTTAGAAGAAGTGGGCTTGAAACACTCCTGCTGAGCTTGCGGGGTGGGAGGTGGAGGGGTCAGGCAGCTGTCACTCTGCTGAATTTGTGCATTAGCAGCTGGTGAATCATCATCCTGCTGGTCCTGCGTGCTGGGAGGAACAGCCAAAGAGATGATGCCCTGAGGAGCAGCTGTTGAACCACTGTTGAGACAATTCATAAATAAGCTTCAGATATTAACATTAAATACGTAGTAACTACTGTTCTTTGTTTACAAGCAGCAGAGTATGTTTATTAGCTAGTTAACTAGTTTTCTTGATTGACACAGTCCCCTTTTCCTTGTGCCACCTTAGTCTTAAAGATCCGAGATGGTGACTTGTCTGTCTTGTTGGATTTGACCCCAAACTCCTTCTCTTGAATTGTAATTGTATTCTATGGAAAGGCAGAGGAGGTGGGCAAGGAGGAGAGCAAGGGAGATCAAAACTGCAGTATCACCAGTTTTAAGTTAGTAATTTGTGTGTAAATTGTGACTAAAGGTACTGCACAACAGGATTTTCTCTTGTCCCCTCTCTGTACTTCATTGCTGGAAGGTGAACTGAAGGAGTAACAGTGAAATTGTAAGCACTTTAAAATTCTCCTAATTTTCTTACAGGCTTCAGGAATACTGCGTACACGAGAAGACTGAGGAATTAGCAAAGTTTAGGGATTCATCTGATGAAGATTTCATATATAAAATACTTAAGATTTAATACTTTCAAAGAAGATGAAGTCTGTGCTTTTATTTTTACCACCTGTGTCAAGGCCAAGGAAAACCACTACAGTGAATCAATGCACACTGTGTGTTACAAATACAGAGGACCTTTGTTTTACGAAGCCCTCTCATCTCTAGGAGAAAAGCATTAACATAGTAAACTCTATTTTAGCCAGGCTGGTGCATTTGTTTATTGTTTCCAGACGGGAAAACCTGTGTATGTGGATTCTTCCACTAGAATACTTCTCAAGTAGTAATTCACAGACCACTGGTGGTCCGTAGAGCACTACCAGGTGGCTTAGAGAGGCATTTCAGTAGCAAAGCACTGCTGTTTTTCAAACAATTGTGTCATGACATAGTCCAGTATCTCGGGGTGCTTTGTTTTTGATGTTATGGAGTGTCTTATGCTTGCAAATATGGGTTTTAAAACATGCATGAGATAGATAACCAAACTAGGAAGAAGTAAAACATTCCGTATGGAAGGTCTAAGTAAGGACAAACCTGTTCTCCCTGTGTCACTGACTTTAATCTCTTATCCTGTTCCTTGTTAATCTCTTATCCTGTTCCGGAGAAGAGGCTGAGAGAGCTGGACTGTTTAGCCTCAAGGAGGCTCAAGCAGCTCTGATCTATGTGTATTAATATCTGTTGAGAGGGTGCAAAGAAGCTGGAGCCTCGTCTCAGCAGTGCCCAGTGGCAGAATGAACTGAAACATGGGAGGTGCTGTCTGAGCAGCGGGAAACACCTTTTCGCTCTGAGGGTCACTGAGCACTGACACAGGTTGCCCAGAGAGGTTGTGGAATCTCCATCTCTGGAGACACTCAATGGAACCATACATGGCTCTGAGCAACCTGGTCTAGGTGACCCTGCTTTCGTCAGCATGGGTTGGACTAGCCAACCTACAGAGGTCTGTCCCAACCTCACCTGTTCTGTGATATGTACGTTTGGTATATGCAGAAACAGTACTATGCGAACAGCTGACTTCACCAGTGACATGGATCATAGCATGGTTGGGGTTGGAAGGGACCTTAAAGATCATCTAGTTCCAACCCCCCTGCCATGGGCAGGGACACCCTCCACTACACCAGGTTGCTCAAAGCCTCATCCAGCCTGGCCTTGAACACTTCCAGGGATGGGGCACCCACAGCTTCTCTGGGCAACCTGTGCCAGTGCCTCACCACTGTCTCCAGGAAGAGCTTCTTCCTGATATCCAATCTAAATCTCCCCGCTTTCAGTTTAAACCCGTTACCCCCTGTCCTGTCACTACAGGCCCTTGTAAAAAGTCCCCCCCAGCTTCCTTGTAGGCCCCCTTCAGGTACTGGAAGGTGCTGTAAGGTCTCCCCGGAGCCTTCTCTTCTCCAGGCTGAACCAGCCCAACTCTCTCAGCCTGTCCCCATGGCAGAGGTGCTCCAGCCCTCTGAGCATCTTCGTGGCCTTCTCTGGACTCGCTCCAACTGGTCGATATCCTTCTTATGTTGGGGGCCCCAGGGCTGGATGCAGTACTGAGTTCAGCAATTTTAGACTTGTCTTGTTCACAAGGTAAGAATGCCCATAGTAAGCAAGATGTTACTAAATAATTCCTCTGTCCCAATAATGTAGACTTCTGGTTGTAAAAGGCTGCTAATTTATCTCTCCTATGGTACTTTTATCAGTAGGTAAGAAAGAGGTGTGATTTATCTTATCTTTACTTGTGGGTTAAGTGAGGCACAACAGGTGACATGAAAATGGAATTGACTGGTCTCTGGAGAGCATACAGAGAATAAGTAAATAATGCCAAATCGAAACCAGACATATTGATCAAAGTAACTCCATGTGTTTACTTCTGTATTCTCTTCCTGCAATTTTATAGCCTTGTGCTGCTTTGTCTAGAATGAACAACTTGTTTTGTGCTGTAAAGTTAAGCTGGACTGCTCCTATATTACGTACTTTTTGTACAAGGTTACGAAAACATTTACCTGCTTGCTAACGCATACATGAACACGTATCTTCATAATAATTTTGACTGGTTATAGATTTGGTTACCACAGGAAATATATGGAATGACGGACTGCAGGCTACAATTTTTTTTTTTTAAGACTTACCAAAAGCTATGCTTCTGAAAAGCACCTGAGTTAAGATCTTTGCTTAAAATTGGCTTCTTGGTGCAATTGTTCAGTTTTTGTCCCATCATTCGCCTAATTAAAGCATCATCTGTGTTTGGAAACAACTGTTTTGTGATTCCTGCAAAATAAAGGGATGATATATCAGAGTCCTCCAAAACAGGGAAACAACAGATGTGTGATCTAAAATGCATTCCCTGGACCTCTGAAATTTCTACTTCAGCTTCAGCTCTAGTTACGTTGCTGTCTTCACGCACTACTTCATAGGTTTTGCCCGTGCCAGCTCTTGGTTTTCTCTGTGCCTTCCATATTGCTGTGCCTGCTCTTGGCAGGCTCACAGGGAACTCCAGGGAAACAAGGGCTTCCTGTAGTGATTTGTGTTTGCTCATCCTCTCCCTCTCTGGTCTGTTCTTGATCAGAGTCCCTCTCCTATCCTTGTCAGTCCTCATGCTTCTGAATCTTAGAGGTTTTGTTCATTAATTCTTACCTGATGTTTCCTTCCTTAAAAATTTCCCTTCTCTTTTGCCTGGCTAATGGTTTTGAATGCAACACTGACAGGACTCAACATCAGGAATGCAGTTCCTGCAGCCCTCTTTTCCATCATCTTCCCTTGATTTCCTGCTCCCCCCCTTTCATTTAATTTTGAAGTCATAGAGTTTCCATCTTCTTTAAATAATTTGATCTACTAACTCATTTTCTATAGTCCTAGAACTCCCAAGGTTCCTTCCTACTGTAATTTTTCTCTTACGTAATTTCTATTTGAATTCAGGAGTGTTCTCATTTCCCTTAAAAGACCTCTCTGACTCCTCGGTAGGCTCCCTTTCCACTGAATTCTCTGCAGCATGCTGCATTCTATCTCCTGACTGTCCTCTCTGCTTCCCTTTTCAGTTTTGCTCAGACCCTTCCCCAGAATCCACCTTTAGAAAAAGTGGATTCCAGATTCACCAGTAGCTCTTAGAATCATAGAATCTTTAAGTAGGAAAAGACCATTAAGAGCATCAAGTCCAACCTTCTCCTCATCCCATGAAATCTTTCAAATTTTTTCATACATCATTCTGAAATTGTTTCACCTTACCTCCCTTAAATATATTTTCACCATTTTACACACTCTTTTCTTTCTCTTTACTTCGGGCCTTTTTCTCTAGCTAGTTTCTTAAGGAAAAGATGTTTCTGCAACTGAGCGCTTTGGAAACTGCTGGCCAACTTCAACAAAACCAGTACAGCTTTGTTTTTAAGGTGCAAAAACCGCAGCTAAGCTGGGAAGGGAACTGAGAGAACTGGGGAAGTCCAAGGGAATGGCAGTGGGGGAGGGGTTCTAGTACCAGAATTTAGGCTGTGGTGTTCAGGTATTAAGCTATAGCTGTGACTCCAATAAATATCAGGCTTCATGCGCTCACAAAATCCTGTGTTCTTTAGAGCGGCTACTTCCATCTGAAAAGATTCTCTTTCCTATGCACCTAACATTTTCTGCCTTAAACCACAGTATGAAACAAATTTTGTTTGGTTCTGTGATCATTATTCCTGTCTTCCACACTTATTGTCTCACTTTGCCTCCAGCGCTATTTGAAATGTCAGAATTCATAACATTCACTAACTTGAGAATACAGCAGACACCATTTTAAATTTGATCCAGGTATATCCTCTCTTTGCCCTCCCTTATCCATCATCATCATGCTCCAAGTTTGAGTGTTGTAGATTAACCTTTTGAAGGCTAAAAAAAATTTACAGCTCCACTCTGCCTGAGTAGCCACTTAAATAAACCCCACAAAATTCACACGATAGGAATCCTACTGCTTAGCATTTCTGACAGTACTTGTAACAGATGGTTTAAAAGTACGTAGCCGAAGAAGGAAATCTGAAACAGCACATCCCCTGAGCAGACCAGCTGTTAAGCATTACAGCCCCTCCCTCAGAGACAGCCCTCTGTCACGTCAGTGCCACATTGAGTAATGTTAACAAGTCATCACCTATGATTTCCTGAACTTCATTCTGATTCATAGCTGGTTTTGCCGCTTTATCCTTTGAAGAGGAGGACTTTGCACCTGTCAGGCTGTGTGTAGCCATGTATTCGTGCGTATAAAGTGCTTGCATCAAGTCATTTATAAACTTTTGAGGTTTGCTCTTGTTACAAAGTGCAATCTGCCACTTTTCGATCTTGAACTGGAAAACAAAATTGGTCATAGGCATAACTATTGCATTTCTCTAGAAATACTGTATAGTATTACTGCTGAAATATCTTTTTGATTTTCTTTCTTTTCAACCAAAATTTCGAAAGTCATCCCTGCAACTGCGTGTTTGAGATCAATGCTAAACTTGCATTACCACTCCCTGTCTGGAACTATACGCGCAGGCTGATTTTTTTTTGCAGAAGGAACCGTGAGGCAGACTAAGGACCCCATTCATCCTAGCAAACACTTCCCCAAGCTATCCTTATTACTCACTAGCGGAAACAGGACATGTTCAGATCTATCTAAAGCCTTCTGCTTGCACTCCACGCGGGCTGGCTGTGGTCCAGTTCTGGCGTGGGTTCTGCACAGCCCCGGGAGCATGGCACTATGCCCAAGGTAATATTCCCGTCTCCAAGCCGACATGCCCAAAGAACTGTGACATCTGGTCCTGGGCTTTGAGAGCGACTTCTGCGTGCAGCCTAAGTATCTGAACTCCCCTAATGGGCAATTTTGAGCTACCTCCCTTAGGTAAGGCTAGGTTGCGTAGAAAATCAGGTCTTTTTATTTCTTTGGAGACGTTAATCTATTTTTCTGTATTGCAATATTTAGTCAAAACATCACACCTTGACAATGCCTAATAAATTTATTTGGTTTTCAGGACCCCACGACAATACAGGAGAATAATTTCCACTGACTGACATAACTCAGTGCATGAGAATGTTTATGTCAATTGGGAACGCACAAGCTAGAATTATTCTTTTGGTTATTCTTTGGGTTTGGTCTCTGTATTTTTCCAGTACGGCCTCTGTGCCTGAGATATCTCCATTATGCTCTGTTCAATTAGAGAGAATAGGGGAACATCTTTACTCAGAAGCTATGTATATGTACTTCTATTTAACTGCAGGCCAGTCTCTAGAACAAGAGCAGAAATGTACCACGCTCCATTTATTTATTAACAGGTTAAACAGGCTGCTGGTGTTTTCTTTCGGCTACCTCTGAAACACTACCATTCCCCTTCAGCATCCAAAACATTAGGCTGGAAGTTATCCCTAGATCTCGGCATTTTGTTCATACATTCTCATTCTACCCTTCGCCACAGATACCAAAGCGAGCTTGAGAGTGCACCAGCACACTGAACTGAGTCTCGTGTTTCTCAGGCAAAGAGCATTCTGCACAAAAGGAGCTCATTAGTCACGTCATCAACCGACTGATGATAGAATTATTTTTACTGATACTTATTTTTCATATTTGTTATACTGCAAAGTTTACACGGTATGAAGTTTTAATTTTTATGCCTGAAATTCCCTTTTAACTGACCTGTTTTTCGGCCTGTGGCTCCTCATCTTCCACATTCAGAGTTATTGGTGAGCTGGAGTTACTATGCATAGCTGCATATGAATCTGCTAAGGAGTTGTTAGCTGCTTTCCAAACGGCATGTGAATGCAGACTGGCCGTAGATGATGTCACTCCCCCCTTCAGCAGTGCTTCAGCCATCCCTACCAGTTCCTCAAAATGGGTGACTGCCTGCGGCAACACTGGAATCAAATGGAAAGTGATGGGTAAAGGTAATTGAAGCTTTCAGACTCCAATTACGTAAGGATGTATATTTTTGTAATTAGATTCCCATTGTACTGCAGAAGAGTCCACGTAGTCAGCAAAAATGCTTTAACAGACTTGTTTTTTTTCTCTATTCTCTCAAAGTTTTTCCTGCCGTTCTGTTGTCCCACCCATGAAGATGTGGCCTCTGTTTTCAGCACAGGATAGATCAGTTCTCTGCAAGGCTAAGAGGAACTGTTAGTTTACATCCATCATGGCACTAAGCTGGTTATTTCTCCTTTTCCTTTTTGCTATCTCAGAATCTCTACAAGTCTGTAAAGCTATTGAATATGGGCTAAATAATGTTATGTCTGATTTTTTTCTCTTCTTCAAAGATGTTACATAGTCTGCATAAACTTTTTTCCCCTCTTTTTTAATCTATAGAGAATATCTTTTAGTGGTCCTTTTTCCAAGTAATATTTCTTTTCAAATATAAATTTTTATTGAGTCTGTCAAGAAAAATCAATTTATCAGAGCAAAACGGATGCAAGGGCTGAACAATCAGAAACACACAGAATCACTAAATTATTAAAAAATATTGTTGAAGGCCAATACAAGCGCTTAAGCTGTGAGGCAAATGACCCAAATGGGTAAAAAGAAGTTGCTGGACACTAAAAAATGGTTTAAAAATAATATTCATAAAAGTGAATATGAATGATTCAAACCAAGATGAGTAATATGCAAACCAGAATCAAGTGGATAATGAAATCCATAAGCACTTGCAAAACCATATGACAATAAAAAGAGAGATACTAGTCTGTCTAGGGATGGTATGACGTAGCTGGCAAGAAGTAGCAAATCCTCTTTACAGCTTGTTCATTTACTAATGCTTTGAAATTCTGGATTCAGTCTTGGCTGCCTCAGAGTAAAGGACGAGTAAGAGGAGCTTCAGAGATAGCACTGTGTGACGAAGGTTTCATTTATAAAAGAACAAAATGGTTCACCTCTGGGAAAGGACTAAATCTGTTGTACCTGGAATTGACTCAGATTATCAATAATGAGGAATTACTGAAGTAATTAGAAATGAAATCATTCCAGAATAAAGAAATTTTCAGTAGATCAAGAATTATAATAATTAATAATAGTAAGAATTAATCTAAAATAAGATTAGCTGGACTAGTCAGTGGAATGCTTGAGCTTAGCCAATGGTTATACACTGCATACAGAAGGGTTCCCTTGGGAACAACAGACAGGATTTAGACAGATTTTTCCATTTGTAGCTCTACGATTGCATGGCCTCTGTGTAAGACAGCTTTTCTAAGTGCTGCTGAAATTAAATGTTGCCATATATCAAAGACTTTGGTGCTTATGGTAGGCCTTGATCGTGTCAGGTGCTTGAACATCTATAATTCCCATCCAAATAGCCCCTTATAAATCAAGCTTTTCATGACCTTCAGCCTCTCCTCTTCATCAAAATACCTCCCCTGACTTTACCTTGCAGCATCACCAGGGACTGCCTTAGGCGGCAGTTTTCCCTCATGGTGTCTGTCAGCTTCCGCTTGAGACTTTTTATTTTGGCACACAGTTCTACCTTGGATAGTTGAAATAACGGCTCTTCATCATCACTGCTGCTTTCACTGTACAGAAAGTTGCTTCCTGAATATGTTTCTCTCTGGGAAAAAAAAGAAAAAAATCCAAAATGTGCTATCACAAAAATCCAAATGTGCAACAAAAATGTAAAATTTGAGCATTAAAACTAACCTTAAAATATCCGGCTAAATCAGAATATTGTCGTTGTAAACAGAATGTATAACCAGACTCAGTGCATTTTAATAATAGCTGTTATTCAACACAGATATTACCATTCCTATTAAAATTCAAGAGGAAATGTCAGGGTAATACATAACCATTAGGTACCTCTCTCTCTGTTCTCCATTCACCCGTTTTCTAAGCTAGTGTCTTTTAGAACCGTTAACTTCACTAGAACAGAAGTCTTATACCCCCCTAAACAAATACATTTCAGTTTGCTTTTGCTTAATACTTTAAAATTGTGGGAGACGAGATGTTTACCTGTTTGTTAATTAAAGATGTTTCAAGTTGACTCAGGATGTTGGCAGGAGCAGATGCCTGTAACGATTTCTTTCTTTTGATATGCTTCATCATCCTCCCCTGTAAACCGGAGCAGAACAGCGCCTTTACATTCCTACAGAGCCCTTCATTACAGTACCTCATGGAATACCAGGAACTTTTATTCACTGTGCACTTGACGTTCTTGGTTAGCATTTTTGAAAAATGTTTCTAACTGTTCGTTAAGATTTAGGTTTTCTTTCCCCACATTTACTCACTGCAGATCTCAGCACAATGCAAGACTCGGAAAACCTGGTCCCCTCCCTCCCTTCCTTATGCAGTCGTCACATTGCTCTCATAGAAGAAAATGTAGTGGAGCTGCAGAGCACCCAAGTCTTGAGTAACACTTCTCTCTTTAAAAAGCAAAGGACAAAACCTATGGGCCTAGTTTATTACTCTGACAAGTTACTGTGCTGAGGCACCATGTGAAATTTGTCTGTATTCCTACACCTACTATACATATTTTCTGTATTATGTGGTGAAGAATCAATAGTTACCGTCTACTCCATTCCATTATGGGCCTACCCATATCAGGCACATCAAGACAGAAGCTCACCTGTTCTTTATCCAGGTCACTGTCTTCGCTCTCTGAGAACATCATTTCTATCCTCTTCCTCTTGCCTTTTCCAAGGACTTGTAGTTTGGTAATTTCATCCGCTCGTAATATCTTTTGCATCATTTCCACCAGCTCTTGGGGGTCATCTGAAATGATGTAGAAAAACAGGCCAAAAAATCAGATAGCGATACCTTACAACTAGATTAAAATTTCCTATCAGCCAACTGCTCTGGAACTGTACTCACCACTCATGTACACCACTTTCACCAGGTGCTTTTCTGTCTTTCTTTCCCCCACAGGCCAGTCTACTAGCACGTGCTCATTTGGTTTCAGAAGTCTTTCTAGCTCATCACCATCACTGGGAAGGTCATGTATCCATGAAGTTTCTCCGATTTGCAGTGAATTATCACTTACAAAATCAAACAGCGTGAATTTTTTCATCGTTCTGTGGTTTTCTTGTCACGCAGACACTGCCTGCAGGACGTCACAGAAAAACCAGCTGTTACTGTGTCGTGTCACAGGAATGCTACAATAATATTTTAAAAAGCCCCAAACAACCCTCCTAGTCCTGGCCTGGATTTTGGTGATTCCCTTGTATGAAAATCTCCTGGATAAGGAAGTGAAAACTAGCCAAGCAGCATGTAACATCTCCCCTGGAAGATGGGAGATGCTCTGTTCAGTGCATGTACATCAGACAGTTGCCACCAAAACTGCACACAGAAAAGAGCTTTCACTCACAAGAGCCCTTGCTTCTGTATTATTACCACTCCTAAGCTATCTCCTGCCCAGGATCACTACTACTACTACGTTTGCCCCAACAAGTTTTCACTCCAGCCTCTGACTGAAAAATACCGGTGGGATAACTTTCGCTAGAAGGAGAGAAGCTACTAGCTCTACACGCTATTAAGAGGGGTGTATGACATCCAGGGCTTTATGAATCATCTCATGGGCAGCAAGATGTACAATCGCAGCCACGAAAAACCAACCCAGAACAACCCAGGACAACTGACTGGACGAGGCATGACACATTCTACCAGTGGAAAACATGATGTACAAAAGAAATGACAGGCTGAGGACTGGAAGAGAGCCGGGCTGCTTCGTGAATAACAGCAACAAGGAGAACCCAGACCCAAATATGCAGCCAAATCCTTTGCTTACATAAAATAGTATTTTTAAAGCAAAGGACCGTTTCTGGACTTTTTAAAGCACTTGAGTTCCATGCTGGGAGAAGGGAACAAGCCATACTTTGTGCTTTATTTTTCTAATTAAGCTGATATGCCTTCCATGAAAGTGTGAAATGTAATGTACATTATTAAACTCTACTGGAAATGTAATTGGGTCATTTAAGCGGTTCCATTATACTCAGAGAAGATATTTTCTACTTTAAAATTATTAGATCAGATAAAACCAATAAACAGAAAATCTGATTTTGTAAAATCTTGGTCTTCTTTCCAACAAACATATGATTCAGCCTGTCAGTTCATAGAGGTGAAGTAATCTTACAGAGCTGCAAACTCATGAAATCCCAGATGTGACAGCATGATTTGCAATTTACTTGGCCTCAATCAGTCAGAAGCAAATCTAATGCCTCATCTAGATGCTGTCAGAAAGGTAACTCGGAGCTAGGAAAGGAGAATTATGCGGAGCTATTATGCCAAAGTGAGAAAATCTGGCTGCAGTGCCCTGAGAAGCAATGTCAACTCGTTTGCAGAAGCCCAGCTCACCACTACTCACCACATCTCTGCTATGCCTCAGAAGAACTGGCTTTTCACATAGGGGTGAACTCGTTAATTTGCAAGAGACAGCTACGCACTCGTCAACATGTTTACCGATACGATGAGGCAAGCGGCGTAAGAAATCGCCATTAAATAGACATATTAAATCATGCTTTTGTGCAGAAAGTGTTGAGCGTGATAGCAGTAGGTTTATTAAGTACTGCCCTGTGGAAGAAAGGAGACTGTGCTTGCAGGAATTCACATTAATTTTCTTTAAAATAAGTAATAAAGACTAGGAAACATCCATCCCCTGTAAATTCTGGAGAGGAAGCAGCCTGAATATTTATGCCTGGCATGAACCACTGGAGGCCTCATCCTGCCACCGAACCATGCTGTGTGGATCTTTGTATCACAGACAAGGGTCATTCAAATTAATGAACATATCGGCAAAGCAAAAGCCAAAGGAAGAAAGGTTTCAGCACTGACCTCGCTAGGGATAAGTGAGGTCCAAATTGAAATGGCATGTTGTCAGGGTTTAGCCTCAGCCAGCAACCAAGCACCACACAGCCGCTCGCTCACCTCCCCCATCCCTCCCCCGGTAGGATGGGGGCAAGAATTGGAGGAAAAAGATGAAGAGAACTTGTGGGTTGAGATAAGAACAGTTTAATAATTGAAAGGAAGTGAAATAAAATAATTATACTAATATGTAATTAAAATACTACTACTGATAATAATATGTAATAAAGCAACAAAAAAAAAAAAACGGAAGGAAAACAAAATGACGCAACTGCTCGCCACTGGCCTACTGATGCTCAACCAGCAGCGATTGCCCCTCCCAGCCAAATCCCCCAACTTATATACCAAACATGACGTTTGATGGCATGAAATACCCCTTTGGTCAGTCTGGGTCAGCTGTCCGGGCTGTGTCCCAGCTCCTTGTAGAAGAAGCAGCTGGGAACACAGGTGCAGGATCAGAAACTGGAAAAGTCCTTGACTTGGTATAAACATTGCTTAGCAACAACTAAAACCACCAGTGTTATCAATATTCTTCTCAGCACACATCCAAAGCATAGCCTTGCACAAATCCAAACCACAGTCTCACACTAGCTACTGTGAAGAAAATTAACTCTATCCCAACGAAAACCAGCAGACGTTTGTCAGATCAACAACTCACCAGATGTAAACCAGCCGGTGCACAGAATTCACGCTGGGCATCAGTATAGCTCCTCCTTTGTCAAGCTGCTTTGGAGCATATACCCCAAGCCAGTTTAACATTCCTCATCCGGCACAAAGATGTTAACTTCTGCCTCTGATCAGCCCAGCACTGCAATCCTCATCACTCAGTTTGATTCGCACGTGAAGCCCTTTGAGCTTTCCCCTCCCGGGCCCTTGGCAGCCGCGAGCTACTTCGTCGCCCTCCCCAAAGCCCACGCAAGCTCGGCAGAACTGAGCGCGGCGGGAGCTGCCACTGTGCTGCCTAACAGCTGATGGACTGACTTCTCTGTTTTTTGTAATGTTTCCCTGTAGTCCTCTAACAGTTCGTGTGTTGTCTCTCATTTTGTATTGAGACAAATACTCTCTGAGCCACGGGACACGCGTGTGGTCAGTGCTCGGGTCGGCTTAGCAAGCCAGCCCGGGGTTCCCAGGGACACACTGAACGCCCAGGCGCGTTCCCCCCGGCACTGGGGCTACGCACACACGCACTGTGCTAACCGAGCCCATCGGTACCAAGTCCGACAGCTTTTGGAAGGGATCAGACTTGTGTACGTGTTACACAGCTTGATGAAGTCGACGGGCGTGTGGGCTTCGGGATGTTCGGAGAGCCCACAACAGCAGCCTGGTGCCACTGGCACGCACCGGGAAGGCTACAGCCAGTAAAATCCCTCGCAGTTGTTACACCAGACACGCTCCTGGATCCATGAAAATCCATCCTGCCACTCAAAGCTAGGGAGAGTTTTCACCGTGGTCATGGCAGGACTCGGAGCTCAGCAATTTGTCTGCATTATCTATAAAGCTCTTTTGAGCGGTGCAGATTCTTGCCTGTGGTGGGAGGGTGTACTAGTAAACAGCTACACTGCTTTCACCATGAGTCTTAACAGCTGCCGAGTCAAAATATAAGCTCCCTAGGATGCTGAGAGAAAGAAGGAATGGATTTCACAAATAGTCATGGGAGGAGGGATGGGGTCGATCCACTCCTTCAGCTGCCAGCAGGAGTCCGCAAGCCTCCCGGCAGCTCTGCGAGGCTTATGCTCGGCCCTGTTGCTCCTGCTGCTTTTGAAGGGGCCAAGGCAGGAGGAAAGCAGCTGGGGGGCAGCAACGTCCAGCCCCCAGCCCCTCGCCTCTGCTGCGGCCTTGCTGGGCATCCGCTCAACTGCCCACGTTAGCGGAAGGTGTCCGTGCCCGTGGCAGGGGGGTTGGAACTAGATGATCTTTAAGGTCCCTTCCAACCCAAACCATTCTGTGATTCTGTGATTACAGATGAAATGATGCAATGATTATGTTGCCAAATAAAGGGAACAGAGTGCAATAGTTGATGGTGTTTTTCTGTTACGGAGCTATGGCTTCAGCTCCTGCAGTAGACATGAATCAAACTGTGTCTTTTCACAGAATTTATTGTGACAATCCATGGGCCCTGGGGATAACACCAAACTGTCTGCTGGCATCATCTCTAGCCAGTGATTACAGGGAATGGAAAGGTAGAACAAAATGTCTCTAATGAGGAAAAGGAACAGTAGAACACTCACTTCCTGGAAGAGAAGTCCTGCATTGTTTTCTCACCCTGTTCTCCCACTGGAGTCAATGTGAACCTTGTCTGAGTCAGGACTTCTGCAGATGGTTCCCTCTAAAATGTTTTACTTGCCAAAACAGATCAAAGGCAAAAATATACTGTATCATCAAGAAAAATAAATAATCTTGGGGAGTGGGATTAATCTTACCAAACTTCTGCTGCCATAAAAATGAGCGGCTGTCTAGCCACGTTTGGCTCGGTGCCCACTGGAGGGGAGAGGTGACTCACCTCGCCCTAAGACACGTATCTGAAAGACAGCAGATGACTTACTGTCTGGGAGAGCCTATTTCTCTTCACTGACTATTCAGTGACTATACAGAGTAGGTATGTCTCCTTATAGAAGCTGGTTTGGTCCAACCCATCCGCTATTAGTATTTTTTAATAGATTTGGAATAGTTGGAAAGATTCAAGTAGACCCTCTGTTACAGGGAGCCAAAAGAATGGGGTATGAAGTCTGTTAGTGTTCTGGTTCTCTCTTTTAAATCTTTCTAACACAGTTCTGCGAGTCATCAAGTATGATTCCTGACACCGAGTGCTTTGTTCAGTGGTTTAATTGGAAGGTACATAATTGTTCACAGACATTACCCTGTGTGCAGCTACTAACCACAGACACAGAATTACATGACCTTCGAAAGCCACTTACGTTTTGCAAGCTACTTTATTCTGCTATATTCTCCATTTGAAAACACTAGTTACTTATTTGAGAGGTACCGAAATTCAAATTTATGATTTACCACTGTTCTAAGACACAAATCTGTCTTTACTTTTTCTAAAAGCAGGTAATTTGTAGCAGTGGGGGTTGAAAAAAAGGAAGGAGCTATTTGATTTTAAAGCTCTGCAGAGGAAACATTAATTGCACTCTTAATTTTTACAAACACATTAACACCTCACATTCTGCACAGATGCTACAAATTTACACACAGAATGTCGTTACTAGGCAACCCAAAAAGCCAGAACAACAACCAAAAAAAAAACCAAACCAAACCCACAAAGTCTTGTAAAAGACATATCTCACCCTTTGACTGACATAGTCTGTTCCATTCAGCCGGAGAGTTTGGCAGATGGCATGCTGAGATCATTATTTCTCTTTCCTTTCAGTGAACGCAGTGTAAAGTATTACAAATTGACAACATGAGATTGTAGGCCCACTCAATGGGGCTGGTTCTGCTGGCTTAAAACAGGGCTTTGCCACTGGTTTCGAGCCCAACAACAAACTGTACCACAAACGTGCAACACAGATCCATAACAAAGTACTGACATTTTATATTATCTACCCTCTAAGTTCAGCCTTTGATAATCCCAGGAAAAAAAACCCAACACACAAACAAAAAAACCACCACCAACCGAAGGAAAAAACCATCAAAAATGCCAACCTTTACTGGGCTAGAAATGTACCTACCTCACTCAAAACTCTTTATTTCAGCATGAGCGGTAGTCACAGATTTGGTGTGTTACTACGACTGTGGCATTTTACACCGAACTTGTTAGGATATTAAATATTTGTGTAAAGCTCTTGGGCTGCACTAAAGTCTCAAAATGCCCGGTTCTCTGTAGCAAGCGTAGGATGGAAAACATGATCATATTTAAAATATGTCATATACCCTGTCGTGGGTTCTAATCTTATTCTCCGGAAACCAGTGTATGGTTTACTAATGATTTCAGTGGAAACAGGCACTGTCAGAACAATGCAGAAGTGTTGTTGCTGCTCAGAGGATTTACAGTGTGGTATCTTAGTCATTTTATGGGCAAATATGACTTAAAAGCACAAATCTGCTGCTCTCAGCTGAGAAATACCGTGCCAATTTTCCAGAATCATCCGTATCGCTGTGTTCCAGATTTTTCTGGAAATCTGGGGGAGCATCTATCAGAACATTACTGCCACTTTCAAAACTATAAATGCACAGAAATGATCCCACTTGTCTTCCACAAGAAAGATAAAAATACAAGATTTTTATTAACAATATCCAACAGCTCACTCCCTGACAGTAGATCGCTATCCTGGTGTGACTAGCTATGGAATAATCATAGAATGGTTTGGGTTGGAAAGGACCTTAAAGATCATCTAGTTCCAACCCCCCTACCATGGGCAGGGACACTCTCCACTAGACCAGGTTGCTCCAAGCCTCATCCAGCCTGGCCTTGAACACTCCGAGGGATGGGGCATCCACAGCTTCTCTGGGCAACCTGTCCCAGTGCCTCACCACCCTCTCCAGGAAGAATTTCTTTCTGATATCCAATCTAAATCTCCCCACTTTCAATTTAAACCCGTTACCCCTTGTTCTGTCACTACAGGCCCCTGTAAAAAGCCCCCCCTCCCCCCCGCTTCCTTGTGGCCCCTTCAGGTACTGGAAGGTGCTATAAGGTCTCCCCGGAGCCTTCTCTTCTCCAGGCTGAACAAGCCCAACTCTCTCGACCTTAATCTGATATACTTTTCTAAGAAGTGATGCTATTCATGATAAAACAACATTTTCTGGCCTTATTTATGCCGACCGTCTTGTTGACTTCAAAGCCTCAGCAGCATTTACAACCCACAGGATTAATAAACAGGATTGGGTCCATACCTTGTCCCACATGCTAAAATCCATTTGAGTGGCCCAAGGAATTAATGAATCTATTATTTTTCATAGTAGTTCCCTCCATACTGTGAGTTTCAGCAACCTAGAAGTTCTAGAAAATAACATTAATACCTAAATACACCAAAGGACTGTGGCTTAAATCAAAAGCTTGAAGAAGTTTATTGGAAAAGCTCAGATTGTTGCATCAAACCGTTAGTTTCATTTGTACTACCAAGTGATAGGAAAGGATGAACAAGGAATTTATTAAGTAGGCTATTTAGTATGTCTAGTAGCACTAAACTTTTGTTCTAACTAATAGTTTACTCCACTAACAGTGAAACATGGTGTTTGTTTAAATAAATTCCACGATAGCAACCTGGTATTACTGGGCTTTCAGGACAGGACTCAGTTCTAGATTGAGATGCTTACACTGAGGTGCCAGCGAAGCACCAGGTCTCTAAGTTATCACGGTAATCACTGGAGATGTAGGGATCAATTTGGCTTTCTAAATGTAGGTGTCTAGTGTCAGCATCCTCTGGTATTCTGCTTGGCCGTCAGCTGCTGCTCCAGAAGCGCAAATCTCCCACGCATCTTTTATCCCAACTGCCGTCCCTTTGGACACGTCTCAGCCTTGAGCACATCCAACAGTCAGAGTCAAGCCCCTGCTGAACACAATTAAAGCTCCCTGGAGATCAATTCAGTTTATTTCAAATGCTCCAGGGCTCAGTTCAGTTGCCTGAAAATAAATGCACGGTGCAATCTCAGATACCGTAAATTATCATGCCTGGCCTCCAACTGCCTCTTCTGAGGGGCCCTTATCTCACACAGGGCTCTACCTCCTCTTCCAGGCCCTTCAGGATGGTTACTAACTCCAGGCACCTCAAATGGCACTGAACACATAAATTTAGGGAAGCAGATTGCTCTCTGGGCACCAGCGGCTGAACTGAGTTTAAATAGGAGCTTAGATACCTCACACGCCCATAAACCACATAGATTTATTTATCTGTATTTCAATCCCACACTCAGAGAAAGATCTCCGTAAAGATAACAAGATGCTAATTAACAAGATCCAGGAAGTTATCTTAATTCTACATCACAGATTAGTATATTAAATAGTTATTTCACAGCTGACAGATGGAAAACTAATACCCATTTTGATTTGCTTATTCCCAAATGCCATGCTCAACGAAATGTATTAATATACAGACCAACAGAAGTCAGTCTATGTATTGAACTGGATGAGGCACATAAGTTACAGGAATTTGAATAGTCACATGAAAGCTCTTTCTACGCAGGTTAATATACCCAAACTCTCAGAAGCAGTAAGTAACCTGGGAGGAGAAACAAGTCAGCATGGCTCTCTAGAGTCTAACACGTGGCTGTACTCATTCTGATCTGGCTTGGGTAATTCAACACGACTCATCTTAACCACTCCCAAATTATAAAGTTTAGAGGTCAGTGATGTATTCACTTATTTTAGGGAAAGTTTGGCTGCACTGAAACCTGTGTTGAGGTGCACTTGCTCTATGTGACACCCCAAGCAGTCAAACACCCTTTCCCTAGAAGGCTGAAAAAATATCTGACATACTTTCCAAATATAACCAATGTACTTTCAAATCGGACTTGTTGAAACAAACCCACTGATAACCTGATATGAGAGTTGTAAGAGCAGACATCTTACTCTTTTTATAAGGTGGCAACAGCTATCTTACATCTTTCGGTAGGCCGTGCTGTCCCAAAGCATTACTATCCGTGACATTTTCCCTTCAGCTCTAAGAGCACAGAAGTGAATTACCAGCTAGGAAATTCCAGGCTTAAGCTCTGGTCAGTACTAAATAATCTAGTGGCATCTTAACTATCTCTCCTCGTATGTGTTTACTGACTGTCATATGTGAGTGACGATAAGATCAGAAGTCATGCCTGGATAATCCTCAAAGCACCTGCTCTTTTACTCCGAAGCTGTTCCTCGATTGCTCTGGCTTTGTGGCATGTTGGTAGGAAGGAACAAACTTGATGATCTCCAGTTGAAACAAAATAAATCTGCAGTACTATTAAAGGTCATGAGCTAGAGCAACAGACATATACCTTGTTCTCTGGCTTCAGGGAATATTACTGTACACTGTCCAGCGACAGGACGAGGGGCAGTGGCCATCAACTGGAAAACAGAAGGTTCAACCTGAACGTGAGGAAACCCTTCTTCCCTGTGAGGGTGCCAGAGCCCTGGGACAGGCTGCCCAGAGAGGGGGGGAGTCTCCTTCCCTGGAGACTTTCCAAAGCCGCCTGGCCTTGTTCCTGTGTGATCTGCTCTAGGGGATCCTGCTCTCGCAGGGGGGTTGGACTAGATGATCTCTAGAGGTCCCTTCCAACACCTAACACTCTGTGAACCTGTAACTAAGGGTAGTTCTGCATTCACTTAGGAGAATTGACAGGAAGGCATCCTTGCAAGGATAACAACCTCAAGCCTTATTAGAGCTGGTTTTTCAATCCCTCCGGTAAAATTAAATGTCTTTTTAGTGTATGCAATTCAAAGTAACTTTATAAATTAATATAAGAGCTAAACAACCAGTGTTGCATGTTGGTCTGAAACAATCCTTAAGCAACTTCCAATTATATACATCAACCACTAATGAAGTGCAGTTCCCTCTGGGATGCAAGGCCACATTCAGATTGACAGCTGCTACATTAAACACTGCCAAAAATGAATGCAGAGCAAATTTTAACCAAGGACAAAGGGGCATATCACTGCTGTAATAAAAAATAAGCCATAGGAGCTTTAGCAGTGTATTTCGATCTAGGCTCAAGATCAGCCTCTCTGACTGCAAAGTCAATTTATGCCCACAAAATTCCTGCCAGCATTTTTCCAGCAACACAATAAGCCAAGCAGTGCACAACTGCATGGCTCATACTCCATTCAATTTATATCCAGTCTAATAAACAGAGGGAATCAAAACATGCAAGTTCTGTGAGTTGGTGACCCTACAGAATAAGGACAACCTACCTATACAAGACAGGCAGAATTTGACTTTACGCGGTCATCTAAGACACCTGCAGATGGTATAATGTTCCAGTCATGGAGGGGCTCTGCTCGGCAGCACTGGAAGCACACGGTTCGGTCTTGGGTTAATCAAACCACCTTTACAGTTTAGCTTATCTTTTCAAAGGATCTGAAATAATAATACATATTTGCCTAATTCCAAGGATACTGTGAGAATTAACTGATGCTAGTGTGCCTTCCGCACTGCATGGAGCTAACGATTTAACAAGTTCTGCAGAAAAAAGGGTTTGCAATAACCTTGCTGAATTTAAAACATATAAATTCACATAACAGATACTTCTTTTGGACATGTGATGCCTGTATCAGGCTGGGAATTCTTGTTCTTTCAGCTGAAGAATGTCTTTTATAAGGTTTAATCATCTACCAGAAACTCCCACATCATCTCATACATCATGCTTAAACTGCCAGAAAGCACGCTGAGGACAGCATGTAACCCGTGAAGTAGAATATTGAGAGGGAAAGCCAACTATTTCATTGAACGAAGCTGATAATACTCAGATATTTTCTGTACTTACTTTGCTTGCTTCTACGGTTTTTACTGTATTTATTTTGGTTCTTCTTTGATTAGAAAAAACCCCCAAATATTTTGTTAAGAAGTATTAGATGATTAGAGAACACTTCTAACCAGTTAAGTAGTCATTTCAGCAGAATATTTTACTTAATTATAATTAATTAGTACAAACACAGTCCTTAAAGCATACCAGAGAAAGGAAGTAAGAGTGAAAGGGTAAGATCACCCTTTCACTTACTCTGCAGCTCCTCTGAAATCATATCTTGTATCATCTCGTATTCTTATGTCCTCGTCACCAGATCCAGCACGTGACCTTTTCCTTTCGGCTCACTGACACAGGGAGTCCTACAACTGCAAACTGAGGTGCACAAGGCCTGAATCTGGAGGAGCGGGGAGATGCCGTCTCAGAGCTGTTGAGTGCCCTTGGGTCCCGCAGCTCACACTGGGGGAGGTCAGCAGATCCCTGCAGGTGTGGTTTCTCCACTCAAAACACCATCATATTTGCTTTTTGTAATTTTTTTTTTCTCCTTTCAGCCTAACCCATGGTACTCAGCTAGGATTTTTAGTTTCTTTTTAAAAGAGTTGCTGAACGCCACGTAAATTATCAAGGAATATGCACTAGTCCATAGACTGTACTGCAATTCTGTGTACAGGGCAAGAGTAAGGGAAGAAACGATCTCTGCCTTCAGCCCTGCAGGGCAAGATGGCTAAGTCAGAACAGGTTATCACGACAGCCTGGCTGAAAGAGTATTTTAGGTCAATGCTGCCTTGCTTCCCAGCAGGAAGGCTGCTGTTGCTACAACACATTCCCTGCTCAACTCCTCTGCTAAACTGCAGAAGCTGGACATGACTTCCGTGCTGTTCCCTTCCCTCACGCAACTTGGGAAGACAGGGAGACTGCATTCAAGAGTGACTGCAACCCTAGAAACATCTTCCTCCCCTGTCCTGTCCCTTTGAACTGCAAACGTTTGCTGGTCGCCTCTGTTCTGCGCAGCCTCTGAAGCAGAACTGTCCTTTCTCGTCCCTCTGCCCCAAGCACTTATCACCATCTCCTCCCCCAGCGCTGCTCAAGCAAAATGCTGCTTCCAGACCTCCTGCCAAAAACCTCCTGCAGCTATGCCTGTGACTCTGATATCAGGATAGATAACAGGAAGAAATTCTTCCCAGAGAGGGTGGTGAGGCACTGGCACAGGTTGCCCAGAGAAGCTGTGGCTGCCCCATCCCTGGGAGTGTTCAAGGCCAGGCTGGATGAGGCTTTGAGCAACCTGGTGTAGTGGAGGGTGTCCCTGCCCATGGCAGGGGGGCTGGAACTAGATGACCTTTAAGGTCCCTTCCAACCCATTCCGTTCCATGATTCTATGACTGTCTCTGCTCAGTTTCCCTGTGATTGCCGTAAAAACAAGCATCTGCAGGACGCTACCTCCCACCTTCTCGCATCTCCGTGAAAGCGCGGCCATATCGCACGCACTCTGAACCAGCGGCAGGACCCCTTACCCGCTTCAGGGCTGAAGGCTGCCATCTTGGCTCATAAAACCCTTTTGGACTTGCCACAGCCCATCAGCCACTGGGCTCCCTCGTCTGACCTGCCTTGCCACTCCACACACTCTCCTCACGCTCAGACTCGAGACTTCGCTACCTTCTCTTACCTCCTCTTCTCCGAAATAGCTTCACCTCCGGGATTCTCCTTCAGGGGTCAAATCTCAGCTGAGAGGCTTTGTTTTAACCTTCCCTCTTCATTCCTTTTCTCTTCTCTGTTGATCATCCTTAAGATTTATGAAAAGTTCCCTGAAAAACATTCTGTAACAAAAGCTTAGATTAAAAAAGCTATACATATAAACCCTCCTAATTTCTCTTTATTACTATCTCGTGGGGACAAAAGAACCCCACAACCTACCCACATATAGTTTGCTAATTTTCAGTCAGCAACTTAAACTTGATTCACCGTGGCCGTAGTATTTCACCCACGCTACCGAACCCCACGGTGTTTAACAAGCGCAGGGCAGTAAGGAACGTAAAGAAAGGCACCGCGGCAGTTTGATATACGTGCGAGACAGTTGGCTCAGGAGCCTGGAGCGGTCGTTCTCTGAAAAATCAGGCGCGTCAGCATTTCTTGTGCTAAACCGTACGCTCTTTCGCAGTTGGGAAAAAATAATTAAGCAGTTGTCGTGAAATGTATTCGAGAGTTTTGGCAAAATATTATCCTCGAGACACCGATGAGCTCCAAGTCTTAGAAGGAAAAAGCTATAAACCTTAAACTAACAAGCTAACGTTAGGGATTTGTCCGTCAAACGTTTTCTGTGCCCTGCTACCCAAGAACAAGGTGAAAATAGCTCTTCCCTCTCCCTTCTCTGCAATTTACCGTGCAGTCACTGCCGTGCTACATCTCCTCTACCATCCCATTCGGAAACAATAAATCAGTGCAGGGCTAAAGACGGGGAAAAGTTTCCTGCTCCCGCAATAGGCTGCGGCGAAGCGCTGCAGCGGGGCGGCGGGATCACGCGGATTTGCTCCATGTTACAGCGAGGTAACACGAACCCTTTGAATAATCTCCAGGTAATCTGCATTAAAAGCATTTTACTGCAGCGTACTGCGGTATCAGGGAAGATTTCAGTATCGCACCACGTGATGCGCCACAGCCTTGAAATCAAGGGCTGCGATGTAGCAACTTCCCACCCTACAAAGTAATACCGCAGGCTGTTTTGGCTCGCCGTGCTGGCGTATGGCACGAAACGATGCAAGATTCCCGGGATAAAATATTACAGGCCTAGAAGCCAACGTATATTTTTCCCTTTCTTCCCTCGGCATCCCCCAAGCTGGTATCAAGAGAACCCTTCAATGAGAACGGATTTCCCCAACGTTAAGGGTACAGGGAAGCGTCACAGTATTACTAGCTCAGTGATACATGAATTTTACTATTCTAGAGGTCGTTTTTCCTGTTCCTATTTACGCTACCGTGGGTAGTTCCCCTCTCTGTCCTTCCAGCGTGGGCATTTTGTGGTTTCATTTCAATCCGCACACAACCTTTCCTACGTAGCTTTACGGCAGTCGCGTAAAGCGGTGACGCTTCAATGTCATTCCAACGCGCGCAGGAGATTTTCATCATTTCTATAAAGTTTGGGAATCGTTCCTCTCGTTTAGGCGCTCACATGGAAGACGCATGGCAAGAGTAGGGATTCCAGCACGAATTCACCCCGACTTTTCCCCCAGTAACACAGGCAAACACAGTACGGCAGATATTACCCGGCGTGATGGGGGTTTTTTTGGTGTTCACGAGCGTGAGAGAGAGTTTAAAACTGCGTTTTCAAAGCCCTCTGAAGCAGCCTTGGACAGTATGGTGCATCACGGAACCGGCTGCAGGAACGGCGAGGGAGGTGAACTCGCGGTACCCGCTGCATCCGCAGCCCGCTCGGGCCCGGGGGGCCGCATCTGCAGTTTCCCGCAGCGCGGGGCGGGGGGCGCTCCGTGCCAGCTCCCGCGGCACAAGCCCCTGCGCCCGCCGGCTCCTTCCTCCTGGGACACGTCCCGGCGTCTGAAAGCCGGTGCGGTGCTGCATCCCGGACCGTTCCCGCGGTCAGCTGCCGCCGAGCTCCCCGCGCGACACGAGGACCCCCTCATCACCCCGCCGGGATGCACTGTCCGACCCCCTTCCCCCTGCGACGGAACCGGCCGCCATCGGGGACCAGGGTTCGAGCCCCGCCTGCTCACGGACCCGCGGCCCCCCGGCGGTGGGAACCCCTCTCCCCCCACGGGAGTCCCCGGCCCTCGTGGGGAAGCCGCCGCCCGCCGGTACCTCGCAGCGGCCATTTTCCGCCTCCCTCCGCAGCCGCTCCAGCGCGTGATGTCACCGGCCGCCCCGGCCAAGTCCCCGCGGCGGCGGGCTGCGCCGTGCCCTTCCTCTCTGCCGGCGGCGACACCTTCCTCCTCCTCCTCCTCCTCCTCTGCTCCCTCCTCCTCCCGCCGCCCCGCCCCGCCGTTCCCGCGCCGGCTGCCACGCGATGCCCCGCCCACCCCCCACCCGCCGCGCCGCCGGTGCCCGCGGGCGCTCAGCCCGCCGCGCGCCTCGCTCGCGGCTGCCGCGCGGGCGCGGAGGGGGAAGCCCCGCCGCAACGATCGCGCCGGCGGCGGCTGCTGCTGCTGAGTCACGGCCTGAATTCCATCCCTCTCCTCCTCCTCCATCCCTCCTCCGCCTCCCCCGTCTCCTCCCCCGCCGCCTCCCGCCCGGCTGCCGGCGCCAGTAGCGCGGTGCCGGCGGCGATGCCCGCTCCGCTGCCGGGGGGAGAGGCTGCCCGGCGCTGCCCGGCCCCCCGCCGCTGCCCGGCCCCTCGCCGCTCGCCACAGACCCGCGCACCCACAGGGGCGGCCGGGCGCTTGAGCCATGATTGCGGCGGCTTTCCTGGTCCTGCTGAGACCCTACAGCATCCAGTGCGCCCTCTTCTTGCTCCTCCTGCTGCTGGGGACCATCGCTACGATCTTATTCTTCTGCTGCTGGCACCGCAGGCTCCAGAAAGCCAGACATCCCATCAAATCCGTCTTTTCGGGTCGCTCAAGGAGCCGAGGTAAGAGACGCTGCTCGTCTCCGAGGGCGGAGGGGGGGTGGTCCCGGCCCATCCCGCGGTCTGTGCCGGCGGAGGGACGGAACACCCAAGCCGGGCTCAGGGCTGCGGCAGCCGCGTCTCCGCCCATCCCCGAGCGAAACGCCGGCCCGCGGGAGGGAGGCGAGGGGCTGGGATCCCCCTCCCCAGCCCTCGCCGGCCTCCGGAGCCCGGCAGAACTTTATGCTCAACTTCTTCCCGATGAATTAAATATAAATGCCGGGCGGAGCTGGCCGCGGCGCCCGGAGCGCCGGGCCCGGTCCGAGGGGTTGGGGAGAGCCGTTAGCCGGGGGCCAAGCTGCGGCGGAGCTGGATGCAGCCTGTGTGTCTTTCTGCTTCCCTTCCAGATGCTGTCATGAGAACTCATCACTTTCGCTCTGAGGTAATTTATTTAGCACGCAATTTCAAGGTCAGAAGTTGTTCTATTTACCCGAATACATATCGTTGTGGTCTTCTGTCAGTGAAATCACGTAGCGAACTTTTCGTTTTGCATGACAGACGCGTTGTCCTCTTTCATTTTTTCTTATTTTCCCACACAAATCATCAGCTCTTCACTCGTATTCCCCTAACCGGCCTGCTGACGTGTGCCATTCCCAAAGCAACTGCTTACCTGAAGAAAGGCTGTGCTCGCTGTACGTGCCAGCCCTCCCCCTGCCCCAAACCCAAACCCAAACCCGGTGACTGACCGCACCGTAAGGATGTGCAGAGCTGGTGGGTCGATGCGGCTGCAGAGCTTCCTTTGCAGCCCTCACCTGCGCCTTCCTCCTTGCTCTCGGGGAAGTTGCCCTCTCGGCTTGGACGCTGCCGCGGGAGATCCCAGAAGGATCCAGAGCCTGCTTGGTGGGCGCCTCGTTTCATGACTCTGTGTTCATAGGTCAGGGGAATCGAAACTCTTAAAAAGTGTAACACAAAAGCCAGTCCGTTTCTGGGGATTTGGAATGAGGAGCGTAATTGCTGGGAAAATACGAAAAATAATACTTGGTTTAGTATCTGGTTTTGTTTCCATGCTGCCTTGTAGAGCTCCTGTCTAGCTACTTCTGCCTGGTTTCCTGCTGTTGATTTAAGGCGTATCATCATGCCTGTTATTCTGCAACCCTTGAGAGAGAGTTTTGCACTAAAGCGATTTTTCCTCACCTGGTTGTGGGTGAGAAAATGACCCCATTTTGAGTAATGTTTTCAAAAGTGTGCATGGGATACATTTTTGCAACGTGGTTTCTATGGGAAATTAAACTCCTGCTTTGAAATTTGGACACACTATCACAAGAAGATGATGACACAGGGAGTGTCTTATCTTTAAACCATGGACAGTCTGATTGTGTTGGTGACTGAACAGTGCTGCAGTAAAGTGCACAAACAAACGTGTCCCTCCGGAAGTCAAAAGATTTTTTTCATGATTTAGTTCCACCAATGTAAAATACTTGGCTTCCATGTAAAATTCTCTAACCCTTGAGCCTAGATAGGGATGAAGTTTCCAGTGTTACGCCCTTTTCAAATACGTGTCATCCCGTATGGTGACTCTCAGAAGTCTGCAAAGTGACTAATTTATTTTTATTAAGCCAGCATGTGGTTATTTCCTTTTTACAAGGGCCTGTAGTGACAGGACAAGGGGTAACGGGTTTAAACTGAAAGCAGGGAGATTTAGATTGGATATCAGGAAGAAATTCTTCCCGGAGAGGGTGGTGAGACACTGGAACAGGTTGCCCAGAGAAGCTGTGGGTGCCCCATCCCTGGAAGTGTTCAAGGCCAGGCTGGATGAGGCTTTGAGCAACCTGGTCTAGTGGAGGGTGTCCCTGCCCATGGCAGGGGGGTTGGAACTAGGTGGTCTTTAAGGTCCAACCCAAACCAGTCTGTGATTCTGTGATATCACCCAGTTAAAAGTAGATGCATATAAAATACTTCCTAGAAGTTTCCATTTACTGACCTGCGCTAGACTAAACCAATGCGACCTGTTACATTCTTTCACAATTTTCTACGTTTTGTTGAGACAGAGGAACACCAGAGCTAATGGTCTAAACTGCCCTTTTAAGTAAGAGGTGGAGGTGTTTCCCCCTTTATTGTCTGATGATTCCTTAGAGAAAATGATGACTCATCTGGCATCATTAAATTTTCATTTTCCACTTTTTTTTTCTAGTAAAACCTTATTTTAATGAATTTAATGGAATTGATTAATGACAAATTACAGGCATAGTCCCACGAAAATATTGGCAGCGTTACCAGAAACAGAATTTGACATTCTCACTCTATGTCAGCACAAAATATTATGCACTTCCAACTCCAATAAGCATCGATGACAGCAAAGCATGGTACATGAAAACATGAGCTTTGCATAATTCCCCCTCCCCCTCCCCAAAAAAGAACATAACATCTCACATCTCAACTCCAAGTTTTATAGCACAAGGTCCATCTGCTAGCTTCCACTACGCTTAGTTGTCAGGTGCCGTTATAAATGGTGTTTCTTAATGATAATGCAAGATGATGAAAAAACAAAACCCAGGTTGATAGTAAATAGCAGTGGGTTGGCATTCATCTCCCGAGAGCTGGGTTCAAATCTGACTTACATCACATGTGAAGATGCAGGTGGTCTAGTGGCAGCGCACAGAGAATGATAATTGCCCTATCTACAGAACGGTTGGCAATTCCTGCATGATTGGCTGCCTGCCAGGAAAGCCTTATATTTGGAAAAATAGATGTGTAGCAAATTTATGTTGAGGTTCTTTGCCAGAGCCACAGCTCTCGTGGTGCATGCCTACATTCTCTTTGTCTGTATACAGTGAGAGCTGTTTCGTGCCTTTCCTTCAGTACTGAACCCTGCATTAAAAAAATAAGAGGCCGTGCTATGGGAGGGTAAATACTAAATATGAAAATGTATTTCTGATCCTTATCAGCCCTTCTCTTCTGATTTTTATATGCCACTGGTGCATGGAAATCCGCAAACAGTTTGTCTGGTTTTGTGGGTCTCGAATGTCTCTGGAAAACAGGCCTCATTATTATACTGCAAAAGAATATGCAGATATTACTCATTATAGAATGAACTTAAACACTTGACCCCCTGCCTCAAAAGGAGGGAAATTTGCATGAATCATTATGAATATAAAGTAGGTTAAAGTCTGGCTTTGTTAGAGGTGCTTCATAGCAGAAAAATTTCAGCAGCTAGAACTGCTGTTAAGATTCCCTCCATCCCCCAAGTGCTATAGGTACTCCATGGAGTCGCATAGGAATCGCACCCGGAAGAGTTGATGTTTCTGATCTGAGGGAGACCTAGATATGCCATGGCTGTAAAAAGAAAACAAGTAGATTTCCAACAGAAATATGCATTGCTTACATGACAGATCAGACTTTGATGTAGCTATTTGCGCTATCCTTTCTTTATTTTACGAATCAGTTGCAGAATGGAATGTCTGAGCTCAACCAAAACCACACCCGAGTAACAATGTAACCCATAATTTACCAAAATCCAGACTATGTTGGGTGTAATGAAATTATTATTGTTCGTAGTGTATTAAAAAATCTGCATGTTTTCCGTGATTCACTGGCTTAATTGTTCTCTGTAGCTGTTTTTTCATGAATATAGCAATTTTCTCCGAGTACTGTGGGGGCTTGGGCTCCATACATTTAAATGTTTAGCAGCTCACACTTTGTGAAGACATTTGAGCGTCTTCTGTACTTTACAATTTAAAGGTGTTGCTTAACGTGCTTGTGTTGCTACTTCCTGCGATTCAAATGTCGTTCTGAATTAGTTTTCCTTATTGTATAAACCTCTGGAGTCGTGGGATTATGTGAGATTTTTACCTTTCAATTAGAAAGGGAACTAAGCTTCTAGCCCTTAGGCTGGGAGGAATTAATCCAAATGGTATAGTTCCTAAAATCTCATGGTTTAAGGGTAAGAACTGTTGAAAAGGAAGGTTCTCGTTCAGGGTTTTTAAATGGTGGGTTTTTTATGAGATTGTGAAGGGATAGTTGTGCCAATTGCTACACCAGTAGTTGATGGTGTGTATTATTGGGAAAAAAAATCACCAGATTTATAAATATTTTGCCGGAGTTGTCTCTGAGCTTTACGGTTTTCCTTTCTCTTACCTTTTAAATTAGAAATATATGATCTCAGGAACTGCAGGTGTCGGTGTCAGTGGGTAGTCAGGAGCACTATGGTATCTTGTTGTATTTATTTAATTTTGAATCATTTATTTTGGGCAGGTTTCCTGTGAATGCTTCCACTGAGACATATATAAACCTCCTAGGAAGCAAAGCCGTAGAAGTTTTACAGGCCGCTGTAAATCCTGACTTTGCATAACCCAGGCGTGTGTCTGGTGGGACTAGACACACCAGTAAGGCAAACGGGAGTTGACGCTTTATGAAAAGACTCTCTGGGAGGGCTGGCAGCATGTGTTAACCACAGCTGAGGCAAAGAAGTAACATTGGGTTGTTTGTGGTTGGCAGGCCCCACATATTTTTTTTCTTGGTATACCGAACGGTCACTACAAGGTTATGTCTATTCAGTCTGTTGTTGTGACAAGACTGGTGGTGAAATAGGTCAGTCAAGACTGATCACCCTTTGCGAGAGCGAATGAATTTGCTAAATCATTCACTATGGTACGATGGATGCAAAACTAGTACAATAACCTCTGGTAAATGTATATATTGACTTTGCCAACGACAGATGCCCAGAGAAAGTGTTGACAAATTTATGCCTGAGCATACCTTTGCCATAATCGTCCCCCTTCTGAGGCTGATTGTGAGACAGTTGCCTAAAAATACAGCCCTAGATGTCGTACAAAACAATAACGAGTAGTCTTTGAAGAGCTGCACCATAATTGATCCCGAGCATCGCGGAGTTATTTATAAACTGCTCCAGATACGTACAGCTCCAGTGCAAAGAGAAATGGGCAGAGCCTCCAAGCTGAATCCGAGTCTCCTGTTTGATTGGAGGGAGTGCTTTCAAGGAGCAACCGGAGTGTACAGGACGAGCCAGAAAAATACATTCATTCACCTATTCAAAGGCTGTCTCTTTGTCTTTGCAGGGCTGAATCAGCCTGAAAATATTTTACCTTTGTGTTTGACATTCTTTCCCCTCAGGATGTTTAAACTGTTTTTTTCCATTAGTTGCCTTAAGAGTTAAGGAACAGGTTCAAGGGAAAATAAATTGGAGAGAAAAATAAATTGTTTTCTTAGATGTATGAAAGCACTTATGTACAGGAATGAATGGAGAGCTGTAAATACAGGTTACACTGTATAAGGACAAATCCTTCTGTCCACTTTTCATAACATGTCCAATAACGTGGCCCAGACAGGGTATGTCACATGGCAAACTAGGTAGCGCTGAGGTTCTGCTTTCTGTACATCTGGCCATTACTGTTTGTCAGTTTTATGCACTGCAGCCTTTAGACAGCCTAGCAAGCATCAGCCTGTGCTGGGAAACAGCCCGTTCAGCAATTATATCACAAAGTATATGGCAGTTCCCCTGTTCCTGCAGCAAGGTCACTTGGGTTCCTGAGCTGCATCCAGAGGAGTTAACTCAGGGACCTTTACTCTGTACCACAGTGTAGGGTGGAAATGACCAATATATTTCTATAGCCATCTGGTTGCCTGCATCTCTGTTCTGGCTTCCAACAGTCTGCAGAGCACTGAAATGCTGCGGTGATCTCCTCTTAACTCCGTCAATCACCTGACAAAGTACTGTCACGGTCCACGTGGGTGGTAAGGCCTGGTCTCGATACACTGCATCTTGGGCCCTGCGTTATAAATGAACACATCCCTCTCAGTTCTCAGGGACAACAACTGCATAACGATCAGGTACATAATACAAGTTATTCTTACTATTTAGTTTCCCATTAATACAGTTATGTCAACAACCTTCTAGCTATCATGTAAGTATTTACATATTCAGGCTTCTCGATATCTACCGTTATCTCAGGAAACGGATGAGGTTGCGGCTTCAGATACGTTGTATGCGAGTTACAGCGCGCGTTCCTGGTGCACACAAGCAGCTGCTTGCAAGCAAGCAGAGCCCGGGTTTCGAGGGGATCCAGGTGGAGCACGGCTTGTCGCCATCCATCTGTTAGCAGGCATGTTGTGCTCATGTATGGGAATGGGAACTTTCAGCTACTGTTTTTTTTTGACCAAAACTAACCTCAGATTGAAACTGTGAATTAAAACCGCTGAGGTCAAACTTGTGGTGAGCACATGTACTGCCACATCTGCTGTCAAAACTGTTCTCATACAGACAGAAAGGATCGTGCAGGGGTCCACAGATCCACACAGCTCAGAAAAGCTTAACCCTCTACACTGATTTCTCAGTGACTGTGGGTAGGTTGTTAGGGTGGCAGATGAGGTTGTGGATGCCCCTTCAGAAACAGCTCAGCACTTTAGGCTGAAGGTATTAAAGGAAAGAAAGCACCATGTGAACAGGGTAGTACAACCCTTGGGGCTGTTTCTGCTCCTGGGCTCTTACCTGTGTTTTCCTAAAGCATGAGAATGCCACTCATGCTCTTTTCTGTTCCCAGGCTTCTTTAAGGAGAAGCACGTTGGATGTGCTATGGGAGAACCACGCAGAGCACAAGCTGAAGCTCCTGTAGGATCCGATTCAGCTGAGCTGGGCTTGTTGGGCCTGGCCGTGTCAAACATGAGGGGGTGCCCTCCAGAGTCATAGAATCATATCACAGAATGGTTTGGGTTGGAAGGGACCTTAAAGCTCATCTAGTTCCAAGCCCCCTGCCATGGGCAAGGACACCCTCCACTAGACTGGGTTGCTCAAAGCCTCATCCAGCCTGGCCGTGAACACTTCCAGGGATGGGGCATCCACAGCTTCTCTGGGCAACCTGTTCCAGTGCCTCACCACCCTCTCCGGGAAGAGCTTCTTCCTGATACCCAATCTAAATCTCCCTGCTTTCAATTTAAACCTGTTACTCCTTGCCCTGTCGCTACAGGCCCTTGTAAAAAGTCCCCCCCAGCTTCCTTGTAGGCCCCTTCAGGTACTGGAAGGTGCTATAAGGTCTCCCTGGAGCCTTCTCTTCTCCAGGCTGAACAAGCGCAGCTCTCTCAGCCTGTCCCCATAGCAGAGGGGCTCCAGCCCTCTGAGCATCTTCGTGGCCTCCTCTGGACTCGTTCCAACTGGTCAATATCCTTCTTATGCTGAGGGCTCCACAGCTGGACACAGCACTCCAGGTGGGGTCTCACGAGAGCAGGGTAGAGGGGGAGAATCCCCTCCCTCGACCTGCTGGCCACACTTCTCCTGATACAGCACAGGATCCGGTTGACTTTCTGGGCTGCCAGCGCACACTGCTGGCTCATGTTCAGCTACTCATCCACCAGTACCCCCAAGTCCTTCTCCTCCGGAGTCATGGCCCCTTGACCTGCCTGCTGCGCTCTGCAGTCCGAAGGGCTCTCGGGCTCTGAGAAGGACTTGCCTCAGCCCCTCCAGCTCCCCTGGGCAAGGGATTGGCACTGTGTGGCAGAGATGCTTGAGCAGGTCGCCAGGCCCACGGTTGGTATGGCTGACCTTGACCTAGCGCTAGCAAAGATGGCTTGTTTTTGAGCTGATTCCTTGTGCTTCTAGTTCACCTGCAAGCCTGGGTACCCGTTATTTGGGAACTTCTCCTGCCCAACGTGTCTGAACCCCCACTGTGCTCCCTTGTGCCCTACTGCCTTGCGTCAAGGAGAGACAGGGCTTGCTGTTCCTGACTCATCACAGGAATGAAACATGAGTTACGGCTGAGGTGTGAAAACACTACATCAGCTATGGAAACTGGCTGCAGTTGGCAGTTGGGCAAAGACACTTTTCTTGCAGGTTGTGCCGATGTCCTTATCACCCCTGTCCACTCAGCTCTTTAAATACAGCGCTCGGCTTCGGGATGGCAGGGTAAATAGTACAGCAGACTGGAAGCGAAACACAGTTCTTGAAAGACTTAATTTATGATTATCTAAATTGATGGAGCAAACTACACTGAAATACACAGTCATGTCAGATTGAGGTATTATATTTATCCTCCTCCTTTGTTCTATAGGGAACAAAATGATGCAACTAGGTCGAGGCATCATTCCCTTCTGATCTGCTGTCACTACCTTCCTGCACGTAAAGTGCAGCTGGAGTCGGAAAGTGACTTTGCAAAACCAGCATCCTCTTATACAGCAAGATAAGCTCGCTGTAAGCATGTACAGTTTATAGTCTGTAGAGCCGCTCAGCTGCCCTAGTGTAGGTGTCTGCTTCAGGATCAGCTGAACAGTTCTTCAGACCTCACCGAAGGTGCTGACTAAATTTTCCTTTGGCCCTAACGGGAGCTTAGACTAGCAGCTCCTGAAGGAGAGATCCTGAAGGATTTGAATCTAGGTATCTTAACAGATACCTGAATTCCACCCTAGGTATCTTTTTTTTTAATATATATGCCTGTTAAGTCCCTCATCAGTTATGCATCTATTTTTTGCTGGACGAAGTGCAGACCCCATGGTGCGGTGGCATAAATTCTCTCACCAGTTCAAACAAGCACACTGGACAGAGGGCAGTCATTTCTTCGTACTAGATGTTGGGCAGCATTTACGCAGTTTAGCAATTGTATCTTATTTCTTATTCTCCTCCCTACTGTATTTTTAATATTTAAAGTTAATTCCTGAGGGCAGATTCTTGATGTATGTACACTGCCCAAGCTGAGGACAAGTGATGAGATGGAAAACAGGGGGAGCAGGGGTGGAAGAGGGACAAGCTTGGAGAATGTGCTAGTATATTCTAAATTAAACTTTCCCTTGCAGACCACTGATCAAGAAATACTCTGATTTATTTTTGTTCTTAAATAATTGTTCCATTCCTACTGTAGGCTTGCGGTGCCCTGAGGTAACGGGGAAGGAACTGGGACATGCGATCATGAAGGCACGGCGGCCGTGGAGGGCTGCAAGCCTTCATGCAGAGAACTGCTTGGAGAACAGGCCAGCTTCTGTGGTTTATAGATTTAGACAGGAAAGAGTATTTAAAGGATATCTTGAGGCATGACTGGGGATGCTATTTGGCTGTTTGCTTACACATCATCAGATTTTCCTAGTGTTGCAGCTTACCTGCTTTGATAGGAATCCTAACTTTACGATAGGAAAAAACCACACTGTGTAAAACAGCAGTGTAATGCAGCGTGGGTTATTAAAAACTGTGTTGTAAATTCACATCTAAACCCTTAGGTTCACACAAGGGCTTGTATGTATAGACTTGGAGGCCCGCTTCGGAACTGGAAAGCAGGTTATTGATGTTGTATTTCATGAACTCGGTTGGAAAAGTAATCTTGTTCAGGTTACGTAAAAGACAATTGCTTTTAATCCCTTTGAATGTGTGGACTTATCTTGGAATACGACACATGACAAATCATGGTTTTCAGTGTCTGAGAAATGGTTCCAGCACTGCTTAGAGTTTGGGTTTTAGAAGATAAGTGTAATATCTCCTAAAATAAACGTAAGGCATGTAAAGAAGCATCGGTGAAAGCTTGTTAATGAGGGAGTGGAACGAGAAATAGAACGTAAAATCTTATATTTGATGTTTTAAATCTTGATTCTGATCTTTATAGGAGTAACCCTTTGCTAAGATTGGGGAATAAAAAAATCAAGAGCACCACAAAAAGGAAAGATTACAGTCTATTTTTTGAGACCTAATAGAACCAAGAAAGAGGAAATGTAGTTGCTTCCTCCTTGTGTGAGGTAATATACTGTGTGAGTGTAGGTCATCTTCCCACTGTAGCAAACTTAGACCTAGCTTTAGTTGGCAATATCTTTACTATTAAACAAGGATGTATAATAAGTAGTTTGGAGGACTTAACTTGAATCCTGGGTTTTGGGTTGAACTTGCAGAACTGGCAGTTAAATAAATGTGAGGGTTTTTTTGTAGTCTGTTTGTGAACTCAGGATATTTGGGATGGAAGTCACTACTGGAGAAGGAGAATGAAAGTAATGTAATCTGGGTCACTTTTTAATTTAAAACTGTTCTTATAATACAGATACACGTGCAGCAGAAAGACTCTCAAATTCCTGTCTGTCAGCGTGCAGGGGAATTTGATACAATAAAGTTATTTAATTAAACCTGCCTTTTTGGTGCAAGTAGGTACTTTGACTATAGGGTTTAATTCTATTTCAGCCTGTCTGCAAAACAGCCGAGAACTCCGGCATCTTGAGAACGGTTTTGATACCACGCATACTAATGTCTCCAGGCCCTAAGATGTTGGAAGGTTGCATGTACATGAAAGTTTTCAAGCTTTAAACAGGCGGTAACTGACAATTCAAAGGCTGTTTCTTGAGGCCATTAATTGACAATGGTAATAGATAACAATTCTCATGCATACACAGCCACTGTCAAAAACCTTAAAAGCAAGCACACGAAGCTGGATATCCTATCTGAGCTTCCCTTGGCTTTGATATTCATTAGTGAGCCTGCAAAACTGCATTTAATCTATGGGACTCACCCAAATACCTGTAAAGGGATTTGCAAGCAGAGCTGGGTTGTGTTTGGCATTCCCTCGGTTGTGCTGAACTGTGGCTTAACGCTAGCTAGCGCTTTTTCTGTGGTTTACTGAAGTTCTACCAGAAGGTAAACTGGGCTGCAGTCCAGTGTCCACAGAAGCTAATGCAAAGATTTCTGTTGACGTCAGCTGAACATGAGGTAACGCACTCTTACTTCTCCTGAAGTTAATGTTTAGTGACTCTGAAAACACACACTGGCTAGAAAGGCTGGGTTCCAAGATTAGAATGCAGACACCCAGTATATTCTATGTGAAATACTTACACACCAGCAAAAATTAAGAATTGCTATGATTTCTTATCAGGCATAAAAATAATAGATAATGTGTGATGAAGGTAGTAGGGATAGTAGAAACCAGAAAGGAGAGGAAGAGGATCTGGTGAATTAATGCAATAGCACATTGAAAGAATGGAGGAGTCAAAGTTTCATGTCACTAAAGCAATAGTGCACACGTGGGATAGGAGGGACGTATTCATATGGTGACATGAAAGTATCAGACAAAGAATTAACAAGAAATACAAAAAATTAAGAAAGTGAATGAAGAAGGTTCAACACATTATCCAAAACGTTCTTATCGGTAATAAAAAAGTGTGAAAATTAGACAAGTTTTTCAGGGTTTCAAAATGCTGGTTTTTATATTGTGCATGGGCTAGGAATGGGAATAGGCAAAAAACATAATAAGGATTGGAGAGTATCGCATACTTGGTTTTCAAATACCATTCTGAAGAACGGGGCAAATGTACACACATGATCTTCATAAATGCAAGGCTGGGTATATTACAGAAAAAAGTTGTTTTTACACTTAATAAGTTCAGAGTTTCCAGAAAGGGCCTTTTGAATTGCTCTTGCCAATTCAGTGAAGACCTCTTTCAGATGTATAGCCTGATCAGAAAAGAAGATGGGATGGGAAATATTTAAACAGAGTGGGAAAATATGCTATACTATCACATATATGTCATACAAATTTATAAGAGTACTGTGCTGAATTATAGGGATCCAGCAAGCACCATGTCTGTGGAAAGGACATGCAAAACCCTTGCCAAAAACACAGTGATAGAAGAGACTGGAATTGTTTGATGTAGAAGGAGGAAAACAAGAGGAAATCTGATGATAAAATATGTATGGAATGATGAATACTGTACTGAAGGCAGACCAAAGCCTAGTTCTCATGGGTCTGACCCATCCTATCTAATTCTGGATACTTAGTGTATAGATGTCTATGAATGAGGTAGTCAGCCTGGGCTCCCTTCATGGCCAATGGAGAGAAACAGGTGCCCTCAGGGAATGGTTCATCTGACCTGCTGACTTCAGTGGCTAGAAGGGGAAATCAGGGATGGGAAGGTCTGCTGAGCTTTGGTCAGAGGAGTCCCACGCTGTTTCTGTACACAAGAAATCAGTCACTGAATCAGAGGTGCGAAGTTAAAACTTGGTTGGATAAGATGTATTTTCCAGAACTTGTTACTGTGGAAGTAATTTTACACAACCGGTGGATTGTGCGCTCTGGCATGCAGCGCCCAGGCTTACAACATTCATCGTTGGTTTGGGTGTCAAGATAGACACAGTAGGTCCTTTCAGTATTACCACACTTCATTCCAGAAAAAGCCCACCATTTTCAGAGAAGACATAAAAGGATTAATTCAGAAAGATTAATTTCAGCTGAAAGAGGCTGATCTTCCCAGCCTGCTTCCAAAGACAAAAGCTCGCTTGAGAGTAGCTGAACTAGACTTTGGCTCTGCACTGGCCTCCAGAGACACCTCTCCATTCCCGCTGGCTGTAGCGGATGATTAGGAAGATCAGCCTTCATGGATTCAAATAGACTAACTAGGAGGATGTGCATGGATGGTTTTGGAGAGAAGATAATCCCTGGTTGCCTCTCGTCTTCCTCTGTGATATCTAAAAATGGTTCTGGTGGTCATTTGAGTTGTTTTGTTAAGGAAGAATACTTTGTAGTGTAAATACACTTAGCTTGGAGAAGAGGAGGCTGAGGGGGGACCCTATCAATGCTTATCAATATCTAAAGGGTGGGTGTCAGGAGGATGGGGCCAGGCTCTTCCCAGTGGTGTCCAGTGACAGGATGAGGGGCAACGGCCATCAACTGGGAAACAGAAGGTTCAACCTGAATGTGAGGAAACCCTTCTTCCGGGTGAGGGTGACAGAGCACTGAGACAGGCTGCCCAGAGAGGGGGGGAGTCTCCTTCCCTGGAGACTTTCCAAAGGTGCCTGGCCTTGTTCCTGTGTGATCTGCTCTAGGGGATCCTGCTCTGGCAGGGGGGTTGGACTAGATGATCCCTAGAGGTCCCTTCCAACACCTAACACTCTGTGAAACTGTGAAATGTTGTGCTCTCTGTGCTGTTTATTTTAGTATTCAGAAGAAAACAGATTTTCTAAAAATGTGTATTTGGCTTGCCTTGTGTCACAGTTGCACAGGCACAAAAATGAGTCGGACAGTAGGGCATGAGCAACTCTCGACACAAAGAACACGAAAAGGTTTGTCACTGTCCAGTGACGGAGCATTCACATGATACCGGAAACTACCAATTGCCTAATGGTGTTACAGCAACCTCGTCGTATTGCCAGCACGATTTAACCTCTACTGTTTGCTCCGGGAGCTGGTCTCAGGTGCTGTACAGTGCCTCTCCTGAATATTTTTTTAGCACTTTTCTGCTCTCCTGTGAGCGCTGGCTTAACATCTAAAATAGCGCGCTCTTCACCAAACAGATATTTGGGTCATTTTATTTATTTATTTTTTTAATTTTGGTTGCTGTAATAGCATGACACGCTTTCAGTTTGGGGTTCAGCGGAAGGATAAGTAACACGGATGACACAAGGAGCATGTGTTCGTTTCACTGCTGAGGAGGAATCACTGGCCATTCTGGTCTTGCATTGAGCACAGGAGTGGCCGCTCCCATATGTTACATCCCTTTTGACTCCTGTCTTCGTTTTTGATTACCAAATTTTGAAATTTTTCTGATTTGGGTTTTTGCTCTGGTGAAGTCTCATTGCAGGAACGAGGAAGCATTTTGGGTTTTGGTCTGACTCTGCCCTTGTAACGTTATCTTTGTTGATACAGAATTAATTTTCCACCTGAAATCATGATCCTCTGCCTTTATCGCATTATAATCCTCCCCACAGCAACCATTTGTGATACTGCCGGCAGATTATGACTTCAAGTGAAGAATAAGCTTCAGCAAACAGAAGCAGATGAGCTCTTAAAGAGATAAAGATCCCATTTTCTTGCTAGTATTAAACAGCAAAAGAGGACAAAATATATAAATTACAAAGGAGGAGCACTATCTATAGACTTTTCTGGAAGTCACAAGTGACTTTTTCGTATCAAAGCATAATAACACTCAATCAGTAAACCTTAGAGTATTTTGAGGTGAAGTCACTCAGTGAAAGAGATCCACATACTTAAATCCTTATTTGGCATGTGTCTCTAAGCACTTTTAGAGCTGCTTAGCTTCCACCAAATTCTTCTGTTACATAAACATACTTTCCCAAAGAGTTTTATCCAGCTAATGGGGATGGGAGCGTGGTGAGGGAGCAGCTGCAGCGCAGGGCATAAACCCAGGCTGGCTTCAGCCAGTAGCCACCAGCTGTAAATAAATCATAATGCATTTAACATTTAGAAAATCTCTGATTTCAGAACTCGGATTTGCTGGCCACATTGGTCTCTTAAAGAGTATTTTCTTTTACTATGGAATAATCCCTGATGCATACTAACATTTTCTTTAAAAGAAAATTTCCACAAGAAGTAAGCTATATAATAGCAGGCTCCCCATGTTACACTTTTCCCTGTCATCCTGAAGAGTCCTAGGATCATAGAATCACAGAATGGTTTGGGTTGGAAGGGACCTTAAGGATCATCTAGTTCCAACTCCCCTGCCATGGACAGGGACACCCTCCACTAGACCAGGTTGCTCAAAGCCTCATCCATCCAGCCTGGTGGCAAATATGTTAGCTATATCACAGCGTAGAAAGTTTTCCCTGTGCAAGAGTGCAGCAGAGTGTCTCTCAGATTTACATCTTCCTAAACCTACGCAGGTCTGCTGGCTGCCCTGGCTTCCACTACGCTGCTTGCCTTGGTCGATACGGACAGGGTCCTGCTTCCATTGAGATACAGGGAGTCAGAGTCTGGCCCTGCCTGTAGTCTGAATGACCATCTGTTGCTTCAGTAGAATAGGAGGGATCATAAAACAGGATTCAGGAAATTTTGGCCATGTCTTTCTATCAATCAGATGTATTTCTATCATATGTGAAATGTGTATATCTCACAGCCCTGCTGTACCACATACATCAACCTCCCAGGTGGACTAAGTAGATCTGGGCTCTATTCCTGTCCCTCCTGTCCAGGACTAGAAGGTTGCTAACTGGAAGTTACTTCACCTGATACGTCATCTTGTCACTTCAGCCTTTTCACATCATCTGTTGCATGCAATGTATATCTGTAGCAATTACTAGCATGTGAATGTAAATAGATGTTTGTGTGTTTTGGTTATTTTGAAGTATATTTACTTAATGGAGCACACCTTTAAATAATGAAAATAGCTGTCTGTCTCTCAGTGCCCAGAACAGACTGCAGCTCTCTTCCCTTGCAGTCTCATGAACATTAGAGGAGTAAATCAAATTTGTACAGAGCCATACATCCGATTTTTCATTGGTTCAGTTTACCGACATAACAACATTTTACCCTAACTTTTCTATGCTGATTTCCTAGTTAAAACAAAACAAACAAACAAAAAAGCACAACAGAACACCAAACCCAAAAGCTAAGGGGGGGGGGGGGGGGGGGAGGGGCAGGGGGAAAGAACAGCAGGTTTATATAGAAGTGTATTTCTCCCACTAGTTTTCAGCAGCAGGATCTCAGGATATTTAGATTCACAGCATAGATTTCTGCAGTTTTAGCTAAAATCTCACCTTGCAAAAGTTTGATTCTTTATATGGAGTAGCCATTTCTGAGTGCTGGGCTTATCCCATAAGGACTTCGGCAGAGATATTTTACTAGAAGTGAAAAAAGAAGATAGAAGGTTAGTAGTGGTTGCATTTATTCTTGGTTTTGAAGGGGAATGTAGGTCTTAAACTGCAGAATGTCACGAAGGACATAGATTTGACTCACTTATTCGGAAGCTGGTATGAGTAAGTGAACGGAGCTCTTTACAACATGGCAAAGTTTAATACCAACCAACGCTGTATTCTGTACAAATGATGCATGGCAGGCATAGAGGGGATTCAGTGAAATGAGTGAATAGCTATACCGGGCTAGCATTCCACGTGTTGCCATCAAAGAAATGAAATTCTGTGAGGCTAGGAGACATTATGGATGATGCTCAGAGGTTTTCACAGCAAGCCTCTAAAAAGCATTTGTGAAGGGCAGCTTTTGCACAGTTTATTAATTTGGCCAAATACACATGTATTCCTCAGATGATAGCAAAAACCAGCACTCTGTCTTAATTATTTTATTCCAAATGGTAAGGTCTCCCCCCAAATGCAGCAGCATCAGAACTCTTCACAAGAACTGTTAGTCATAATTAAGTGTTGCCAGCTACCAATTTTCACTTTCATTCCCAGGAAAAGAACGCACCTTTTCAGCTCATGTTCCCTAAAACAATTTCTCAGGAGACCAAGAATTAACTTGGAAAATTTTAATTATAAACGTTAAATTAGAACTATTTAGTTATAAATAACCAGATGTGTGAGCTTCCAAAGAAGTTAGTTAGGAGTTAGTGCTACCAGCTGTGTCACTAACACATGTAACTGAGAAATGTGATATTAGCAGCACTTGGCAATGTCTCTTTATTATTACGTGCTGTATATATGGGCATTACATTAAAGAAAGACGAGCATGCTTGTACCTCAGTTCATTGTTAAGGTCCTGTATGATTTTCGTGTTGTTACATGGGTCAATTCTGGGAGATGTCAAACACAATGATCGCTTTTTCTGTTACAGGGCTTTAGATCAAGTCCTCGTCACGCCAGAAGGCGCGTGGCACCTCGCCTTGAGGAAACACAACCTATAGTAGAAGCTCACCACCTCAGTGAGCAGGAAACTTCTGTAAGAAAAAGAAAAATCAAGAAAAGCAGCCGAGTCCAACCAGAATTCTATCATTCTGTTCAAGTTACCCCGACTCGAAAACCTGTAAGTATTCTATCTTTAGGGATAAATAGCAATTAAAGAGTATTTTGGAGGCGTCTAATAGAATTTTAATATTTGGGCCATCCATATTCTGTTCCTCAATTTAAAAGCTTTTTCAGTTCTCATTCAGTGAATCTAGATGTACGTTTGTCAGACTGTATTTAGTGTTAATTTCTAAGTCCAAAAAATCCAGTTCTGAAGAAGGGTTTTTTTTTAAATTTTGATTTTAATTTAATATACAGTCTAGAGGCAATATTGAAATAAGACATTTCGTTTGATAGTTTTCTAGTGATATTACTTAACAGATTTTTATAGCACGCATATTATGTTATTGAAATTCTTAAGTCAAATTTATCAGAGATTCTATATGTACTGAACCAAATCTATATTAAATCTCATTACTAGACACAATTTTGAGGTCTCTTCTGCTTTATACAGTATTTACAATCTTTCTGCTCAACAAAACTTGTGTCAAGTCTTATCGTTCTTTGCTCCTCAGCCTGATCTACACACATTTCTTTCTGATAACCTACTTTTAGTGAGGAAACGTGACAGGCCATTGAAACACAATTCCTAATGTAAATGCACAGGCAGATATATCCTGCAGACATAGTGCATTTCTTTTCTTAATGAGAACTCATTGCTTGGATGCATTTGCTGGCTAACCTATTTGTACCAACATCAAGGGGCTCAAGCTACTTCTATTAAGGCAGATTATTAAAAAGGTAACTGTTAAGCATACCCTAAAAAAAAGATTGTCTTGAGGTTGCTTCAATCTAGTTGAACCTCCCTAGATTTCTGTTAAATGAACACCGAGAATTACCAGTAAGCTCTGAAGTCAGTTTGAGAAAGAGCATTCCCTATTGGAAGCACATTGCTGGAGAGAGCAAGAAACTTGTGTGGAGAACAGAAAGACAGAGCTGCCAGCAATGGCCAGAATTTTTATCCTTTAGCTGATACCAATTGTTTCTCTACTTTCACTTCACTACTCTCTCACTTCACTACTCTCCAATTTTCCTCTGTTCTCTCATGCTTCTACTTACTTAGTTCACTCTGCTGCCGTTCCTACGGTTTAATTTGATCTGATGGGTTTATCTTCTGCTCTTCTTGAAGGATCTGCTCCTCCTTTCCTCTCAACCATCTCTCACTCCCATCCTTTCTTGCCCTCTAGACTACTTTGTCTAACTGTTACCCTTACTCGGTCTCCAGCCTCTCACCAGGCTCTCCTCCAGTCATTACTTGCTTCTGGTCCTTTCCCCTCTTTGTTGTCCTTCCTTCATCTCTTCCACCATCTCCTCTATTATTTTCCATTCTACTCCTGTTTTTTCAATTCTCTTTTTTGATTGTTCTTAATTTTTTCCATCAGAGGCCTATGCCAAGGGTAAGCCTGCCTGTAGTTGCTGAGGCTATGACCAACATGGCTAAAAGAGCATCAGTGGTGCTGAATTAAAGAGCTCAAACTGTGTAAACGGTGTAAGCAGCAAAACAGGCTTTGGAGAATGGATTAGTGAAGCTGAGAAAGCCCTGTTTTTCCCCAAAGTCAGTAACACACCAGGGACTTCAGGACCAGCAAAGAAATAAAAGTGTAAGAACAGCGAATGCGCAGTGTTACTACACAGCTTCACTCTCCTGTCATTTCATGGGTCTGTGCTGCGTCTGACAAGACCTACCACTGGAACAATAATAAATCCCACATTTAGAGAAAACTTCTTTCAGTGCTGTCACCATTATGTCACTGTCTCGAAACTGCTTCTGCAGTGTATCTTTTATGCAACGTTGTGTAGTTCTCTAGCTAGCCTACAGCCTCGATGAACTCACGAAAGAATAAATCATTATCTTTATCAGGCTGTGATCCAGAAAACATATCACCAATTTCATTTCTCATGGACACTGTAAGTTATTCTGAATGCATTATTAACGCCACGGTGACAGGGTGAGTAAGGTTCATGCCATGACAAATCACTGCAGCGCTGTGAAGTTACACGTAGTCACGATGCCCTCCATCCCGCCGTTTGTCGCAGCTTCCTTCCACTTAGGCTGAACGTCTCGAAGATGAGACTTTTGGCCTTTATCTTTGTGCAGTTTTACATGATTCAGTGCCAGCAATGCTCCTTAGTCTGCATAATTTCTTTCCATTATTTTTTCCTGTTATTCCTAGCTCTGCCCACTTGAACCACTTTAAATAAATCGTCTGTTGTCTTGATGTTTACACTGTGGAAATATTGTAGGCAGCTATGGCCATATCCTGCTTAGTCATCACTCGAAAAAAATGATGTATGATGTCTGCTAACTAGAAGACGTGATTTCTCCTCATAAAAGAATTCTCCTAATTTTTCTTGCTTTTTTCCTACTCGTGCTTTTTTGTCCCTATTTTCTGACAAGAGAGTATTTCCAAAGTAACTGTAAAACAGCTTTATGGAAAGATTTTTCTTTGCTCCAGGAAATTTTTGAGTAATCAGTCCTAAAATACGTTAGCCTGTTTTGCTGACGTGTTAAGATACATGCTTAAAGGCTTTCCAGCCATTTCATTCACAGTTTTGTTGGATGCTGAGATGCTAGGCTTTCTTATTCCTGCTAATTTAGATTAGTTTGTGTTTGGTTGGGTTTGTGGTGTTTAAATCTCGTTTTGCAGTTTCCTAGCTGTGGCTAGAATTATCTGAATTTGCTTGGACCATTTCTCACTTCCTGCGTAGCAGTCCGAGGTCTTTCCAGTGTTTCCCTGATCCTGTCAGAACTGAATTAGGTGTAATTTTGTGTATGGAGTAATCCCACTGAAGACATTAATTGCTGCCCTTGAAAACCTACATCAGCAGATGTTTGCAGAAATAGAACATTTAGTTTCTTTCTGAAAATTTATTTTTTTTTACACCTTCTGGGTCAATAATGAAGACATTAAATACATTTCATCCTAATACTCATCCTTACAAGAGAGAGTTTATAGCCATTTTCACTTGATTCATCTTACTGCAGTGCAACATCAACATAATCATAGAATCATAGAATCCCAGAATGGTTTAGGTTGGAAGGGACCTTAAAGACCAGGTTGCTCAAAGCCTCATCCAGCCTGGCCTTGAACACTTCCAGGGATGGGACATCCACAGCTTCTCTGGGCAACCTGTTCCAGTGCCTCACCACCCTCTCTGTCAAGAATCTCTTCCTGATACCCAATCTAAATCTCCCCTCTTTCAAACCAAATCCATTACCCCTTGTCCTGTCATTACCTGCCTTTGTATAAACACCCCCCCACAGAGCTTCCTTGTAGGCCCCTTCAGGTACTGGAAGGTGCTATAAGCTCTCCCCAGAGCCTTCTCTTCTCCAGGCTGAACAAGCCCAACTCTCTCAGCCTTTCTGAGAGAATAATGGTGTGTAGCTTCCCCCTTTTACGGCACATTGTTATGTCTCGTACCCTGTAGGTCACCCTGTCATTGGTGACTGTATTATTTGTGCTGGCATTCTCCATAGGTGGCAGTTTTACATCAACTTCACCCTGAGGAGAGTAAAGATACCTATTACTGAAGTGTACTTTGAATTTTTGAACACAATGAAGAACTCTTGAGAAGAAACAGAACCATGTTCTTTAAATTAGCATGACTTCATGCAAGTCAAAGGAGTGTTACATATCACTCTTTCAAGAATCGGGTAGCTGATTCTGTATAGGTAGTTAAATTTTTTGAAGGTGAGGAAGGATGTGCAAAAGTCTCCTGTTGTGAGCTTGCTGCTGCCTAGCAATACTTATCCAGGGCAAATTTTAAGCTGGGGATTGTATTACAAGCATTTTGTAAATATTGGCTGTATTTTAAATAGTGTTCTGCTCTGAAGCAAAAGCGTAAAACTCTGCAAATTATTAATAGGTTTTTGGGTTTTTTTGTGCTGGGTTCAGTCAGGAAAGGGTTAACTCCCTTTACTCTGGTTGCCAGGAAACTATGTTGCTGGACGATAAGAGAAAATACTGGTAAGGCCTCAGCTGATGCTGGGGATGGCCTGTACTGAACTCAAGGTCTTTCTCCGCTTCTGATATGGCAGCTGCGTTCCCAGCTCTCGCTGTCTCATGAGCGGCATAGGGAACACAGTCCAGATGATAGCTAGCCCAAACTGACCAAGGAAGTGTTTCATTCCATAGTATGCCATGTTCCGGGTCTTGGGCGGGGAGGGGGTCCGGTAGCCATTACTCTGCCCATTACTCTCTCCCTTACTCCCTTGCTTGCTTACTCCTGGGCATTTGCTAACCCTCCTGCGTTAGCTGCTTTGCTAACTCCTGTGCTGGCTTGTTCATGTGGGAGCTGCTGGGTTGTTTAGAGTTCCTGGCTGCAGTATCGCTGATAGGGTTCGCTCAGAATCTGCTGCGTTAGCTCCTGGGCTCCGGCCCTCAGGCTGCGATTGCTCTCGGGCTGCGATCGCTCTCGGGCTGTGGTTCTCGGGCTCTCTGGGTCTGATTTTCATCACTCAACATCTGGGTGTGCATTGGTCAGTGGGTGGTGAGAAATTGTATCATATTGTATTATATTGTATCATATGTTTTATTTTTTATTATTTTAATTATTTATTATTAGTAGTAAATAGTTCTTATCTCAATTTTATGAGCGTCCTTATTTTTCTTCCGATTCTTCCCCTCCACTGGAGGAGGGCAGGGGGATTTGTGAGGGCGGCTTGGTGGTATTTTGCTAGCCGGAGTAAACCATGACACCTATGCTGGTCTGGAACCAAAAGATGGCCTTAAGTTTGTGTAAACATATCTGGCTTCTGAGCTGTGGCATCAAGTAGGCATACAGTTCTGCCGAATTCTATTTTCACCTGTATGCCTATTGCACCAGAGCAGGTTTAGATTAGATATCAGGAAAAATTTCTTCACTGGAAGGGTTGTCAGGCATTGGAACGGGCTGCCCAGGGAGGTGGTTGAGTCACCATCCCTGGAGGTATTTAGGAGATACGTGGACGAGGTGCTCAGGGACATGGTTTAGTGGTGGGCTTGGCAGTGTTTGGTTAACGGTTGGACTTCGTGATCTTAAAGGCCTTTTCCAACCTAAACGCTTCTGTGATTCGATAGTTGAAAAGATATGCTTTCAAAGAGCATCTTTTGACATCTCCTTTGTTAAACAGTTTGCAGCCACCAAGGATTATTTAAGATCATGAGATGTAGTACCAAAATTTGCACTTGTGTTTGTTGTAACAGGATCACTGTAAGACGTGGGGCAGATGAGACTACAGAGATTGGGACATGAATAAACGTGTTTCCCTCACTTTCACATGTGAAGGTCCTGTTTCTACTCAAAAGCCTTGTACTTTACACGTCCAAACTTACTGGTCTGGTTTTGTCCCAGTGCTGTAGCCACAGCATATACTGAGGTGATTATCTACTGGATAGTGTTAAAAACCCACATATCACTGAAGTAAACTACAATGAATAAACTGATGGCAAATAATGATTATTCAGGATTATCTCAGGATTGCTGCTCGTAGGTATCCCTCAGTGTCTCCTAATGAACCTGCTTCTAATTATTTAAAGACTGCCGTTTGCAGAAGCAACTCCACTCGTTAGGGGGGGCGCAGCATTGCTACAAGTCACTTTTAGAATTGAATTGTGTTAGAATTCTGTAAGAAAAACACTTAGGAGGTTTTCTAAATATCTGATACCAAATCATGTGTCAAAGTCAGGGTGTTAGTTGACACGGCTGACCTGAGATGAAATTTTTCATATGGATGAAGTTGTTCTACAGGGCTTTTTAGGAGTTTTTTATGTATCTCATTAAATGATTGCCATTTCATTTTGTTAATTCCTATTTATTCTTACGCTGGTGTTATTTACTGGTTTTCCAATGCCATGATATATTTTACATGATATTTGAATAACCTAATACAAATGACATACATACAAAAAAATCACTCATCCCCCTGCACAAGACTTGGTTAGTTCCAAGCATTACCTGTTTAATCTACAGATTGCATTCATGGCTTCTTTGCTTTGGAGACATCTGCTTGTGTGTGATTTGGTTTCCTGTGAATCACATTTAGAAGCAAATATGACAAAACATTATCATATCATCTTTCATCTCCATTTTTAACATTTATTTTAACAATTAATGTTCACAAAACGTATGACAAAGCTGGGAGTTACCAGACCCCGCATGCACGTGTGCGTACACACACAGCACACGTGCGTGTCCTCTCAGGATAATCTGGGCACAGACACAACGAAGAAATGCGGGGAACGTGAATGAATACAAAAGCATTTTTTGCTTTAAGACCTAAAGGATATTGATGGAGATTTTGAGAAGTACCTGTGAGTTTATTAGGTGATGGATTTGTAAAGATTTTAACAAGATTTAAGCACCTAGCCATCTTAAACATTTTTTTAAAATACCTCAAGGAACCTATTTTAACCTATTATGGTCCTGTAATAGGACTATAAATGCTAAATCCAGTCACCTCTGAAATACAGAGAAAGCCTTCAGCAGCCATTAGGTTGGCTTCAAAGGGACCTCTTCTCTTTCCAAACATACACACGCCTACCGAGAGTCCATTTACATCTCTTTCTTGGACCGTTGTGTTTTATTGCTTTTCTTACAGCAAATAACTCCTCACTGATAAATTCCTCATAAACAGTTTTGAACAAAGACTTCATTTTCCCCGTTCTGCTAGCTTCTGTGACCTCCTCCGTTGCTGCCCGCTCTCAATTTCCTCTTGGCTGCTTTCCCCGCTCCACCCTGCAGCTCATCTATTGCCTCCTTTGCCCAGCTCTCAGGCAGTTGAGATTTTTTAAAGTGATCTCTTAAAGGTATAATGGCATGAGTTTCAGTAGGCCAGGGAGATGATGCCTTCACAATTTTAAAACTACTTTTTAAAAAAAACCACAATGGTAACATGTTAAGAAGTAGATCTGAGGTTTAAAATTATTGTGGACTTGTCTTTATAGTGATTTTTTTTCTCTGTCGAGGAGTTATTACAGCTGTTGAACACAGAGCAAAAGAAACAGTTAATTGAAATAGTGCTAATAATTATTGATGACACACATGTAAAAATACATAGAACTAAGCATAGCAGTAACAGTACAAATTCCCATTTAGAGCACTTTAACTGACTTTTCACTGCTGGCTCTGATGTGGAGGGTTAAGGTCATTTGAATGAGTTGTCCCTCTGGCATGATCATGCTTGAGTGTGCTTACATAGATTTGGGCTTGCGTGGTTGCAAATGGCATCAGATCTGTGTTACTTTCCTATACACGGGTTCAAATCATCCTACACCGGTGCGCAAAGCCCTCTAACTAACAGGTTTTGTCTTGATAGCTAAGCTGGTTCCGTACAATTTTTGTGGGTGTCAATTTTCATTCCCAGGGCAAATGCTTATTTACTGAAAGTGCGATGAGAGTTTAAACCAGCCTGGCTCTGTTTGATCTGAAGTGTTGAAGGGGGGTCAGAGTGCACCATCAGCATGAAGCTAGGACAGCGATCTTTGGTGTAGGATGTGACTTCGACTTCTGTTCCCTTTTACAAGCTCAGAAAAAAAGAAAGCAGTCTTGGGGGAAAAATAGGCAAGCAGCATAGCCAATTACACTCTTACTGATGTAAAAATAGTGCTACCGTCAAATAATCACCTCTGCCATCACTTACCAGTATGGTGGTTTGCCATTTCTAAACTGTGAATTACATTTTTGTTCAGATTGCAATAGCTTCACAATAAACCTGGCTTTTTAACTGTTTAGAATTTTTCATTTTTAAAATCCCAGTGTCCTTCCTTGAGAGGCAGTAGTATAAACCCAAGCTGCTAAAATGTGCTAGCGGTCTTAATTGAATGAAAAGGGTTTCATGTAAGTAATCATATATAGTGAATTCTGTACAGCAGCTGAAAGCAGGTTAAAAAAAAATCAGCTCTGATTTTGGTATGTTGGTGGTGTTTGCGCAGCTTCAAATGACCAGTAATTGTCTCATAGATGTGTAGTAATTATAGTCTAAATGCAGATGTTTCCTTTTCCTTCGCTGCCACAGGCGTCTCTCTGCAGAGTTATATTGTGTAACATCCTACTGCGGCACATAAACACTACATCTTTATATAGCGAGGGACTCCCTTATCCATTCCTATTTATACAGAGCGTTGCACATGGGTATTACGCTAAAAGAATGGTTTGGCAAAGGGCAGTATTCAAACGTTAGGAAGTGCTGGAATTAAGGCTACACGTGCAGCTTTAATTCAGCCGATTATGCATCTGCACTGTCATATAGACTTTAATTGTATGATGCTGCACTGTTTTTTCACAGGATGTACTCTGTATTCACCCTAGGATGGAAGTGTTCTTAGGATGACTCTTAGGTGTAGGAGTTCTGCTGCAGAAGTTGTAAAGTGTGTAAATGAATAAAACAGGAGGTTGCAGGAAGAGAGAGGATCTCTTCCTTCTTTAAAAAGCAGTGAGTGCTGCCTTGGAGATTGAAGGGTGGGCACAAGGTCACTGTGAACGTGCCCAGCAACTGATTTAAAACATTTTTTATCTTCACGGGCCTGACTCAAAGCATATAGTTGGGTTTATGAAAGTTCTCGAGCTGCCATTCCCCACTGAACACTGTGTGTGTTGTGGTCTGAGTATCACTGATACGTAATTCTAATAACTCTTAAAAATCAGACCTCTGGCATCTCAGTTTGACCTAGGTACCAAAACTGACCTCCGTAATGTGACAGTATCCAATCGCATCATTGTGACTGCCTCATGACGTACAAATAAACAGGCTGGACTAAGGTCACATGGCGAACCTTGAATCTGGGATTGGGTAACATTCTAGTGCTTGACTTTGCAGGCTTAAGGAAAGTATTTTAACAAGAACTTTGTGTTTAATTTCCTACTGTTGTTAAAAAAGTAAACTTGAAACCAAAGCTCTGTTGCATGGCTCATCAGGAGGTTTTGACACTTGAACTGCTGCCTCAGAACCTCAGGGAGACACTCAGATACTTGTATTCCCCCATATGAATCAGGAACACATGGCTGGATCGGGGTAAAATTCCTTTTTCCTACCAGGCGCCTTAGGGGGATGTGCTTTCTTGTGCTCATTCTTCCGAACCGTGGCTTTTTCTGTCCTGTCTCCTCCACCTGCTGCTGACCTGTCTCTGCCCCACCCCTGGCCCCTTCCTCACGGCCCAGTTCCCCCGTCCCCACTGCCCTCAGCCCTTCTCTGGCTTTGTCACTCCTTGCATCACTCCCCCACGTCACACCCTTCCCAGGCTCACCCTGTTGCTCTGAGGCACTTGTTCAACTCTGATTTCCGTGTCTCCCTGTGGCCTCTGGCTGCATGCTCCTTTGCTCGTCTCTCTTCGCGGCGACCACCTCCTCACACACAGTCCCTGCCCTCCTTGTTCATCACAGCACCTTCTTCAAGGCCTTTTGCTGAGGCAATACCAGCCTCATGCCAGCGTGGCAGATCCGTAGCTCCCCCCTGATCCGCGCTTTCCAGCATCGACATTACTAGTCCCAGCTGGTACCTTGCAGGTCCCTTTCTCCTCTAGCCTTCATCCATGGGGTCTGCTGCTCCCTTGAACGCTTTGCAGCTCCAGCTCCCAGACTCCACCAATCTCCGTGCTTGTCCCTCAGGCTGTCAGTCCCAGCGCGTTTCTCCAGCCCTTTCCTCCACTGCGCCGGTTCCGGTGTTTGTCCTCTCTACGCTCAGATCCTCCAGCTTCTTCCTCTCGCTGGCTCAGCACGGCTGAGCGACTCACGGAGAGCATACACCAAACGGTCTCCTGCCTGTCAGGCCTGGTGCCTGCCTCCCCCCGGCGCTCCACGCCTCGTGCCCGCGCTGCCATCGGCCCGCAGCCGCAGCAGGTAACCGTCAGACCGAAAGATTAGTTTTGCCTCCGTATCACGAAGCGGGAAGGATCCTGCTCGGCTGCTCGGTGGGGATGGTGGGTGTCCTGAGAGCGGGGATAAGAGCTGTGGGGGTGGAATTTGCTTGGTCAGTCTGTGGTGGGGGGGTACAAAGACCCCTGAGAGTCTTTGCTTTGTGGTTGCCAATCAGAGATTTCAGTCAATACACTGAAGACGTTTTAGTGGATTAATTCAAACTTGGCCTTGTTAAAACCAAAAAATCGGGTAAAATCACGCTGGTAGTCACCTGGGCCCTAGGAATAACTTTGCAAAGAAGGGCGGCTAGCAGATGAGGAGAGATTGAAAGAAGTTGACTTGCTCCGCAAACCCAAAAAAGGCTGAGGGGAGGTACAATACAGGCTATGAACGCGTCATGGGAGCGAAAACGGTATTGGAGGAAATGAACACAGTTGTGTTAAAAAAACGGGAATAAGTTTCAGGTGGCAACTAGAGGAAAATTACTAGTAATCAGGGGAGCAGTAGGTTCTGGAGCAGCTTTCTTGTCAAAAGCAGTGAGATCAAACCCAAATTTTAAAAGCTTTACTTTATACTCCCTGATGCCAGGGATAGCAGATGATATTTATATCTCAAAGACTTATCACTCTGGCAAATGTAGACAGATTTTTAACAAAGATGGCAAAAGGCCTACGTCTTAGGGATTTAAGGATATTTATATTTGAATTATCCACCCCAAAGCCTAGAGTCTTCTCAAAAATGATCATGGGGATATGCTTTTAGTGTCGACAAATAACTACTGGATATTTTCATCATCTTGTTCTCAGGCTTCTCAGTCAGCCTTTGACTAAAAATTTTCAATAAAATTCAACCTTAGGCAGGGAGTATTTTCAACCAAACGTAAGGCAACATGAATGGATTTTATGAGAGAAAACAATCAGATAATTTAATAATTAACAGCATTATTAGTGTTGTGTAATTGTACTAAATTGTATTTTCAAGATGTTAAATTGTTTTAAAACTTGGGATTGGAAAGAACAAATGAATGTTTCATTTGATAAAGAAGGAAACTAATCAGTCAGGAATGTAACTAAAAGCAGAATATCAACACCACTGGGTTAGGTTTTCATTATACCATTTAAAAAAATTATTCTAAGTCCTCTTATTTTCTTCTTGAAAAAAAATCTGTGCCCATCAGAGATTCAGCAGCTACTTAGAACTTTAATTTGCTCTTTGCTGTCCAGAGTGTTTTCAAAGCCTCTGGATTAGACTTCGAGCAACCTGGTCTAGTGGAGGGTGTCCCTGCCCATGGCAGGGGGGGTGGAACTCGATGGTCTTTAAGGTCCCTTCCAACCCAAACGCCTCTGTGATTCTATGATACACCATTTATGGCCAGAGTATTTTGGTTTGCTATTAAAATATATAATAGTCTACAATGAGAAGTTTAGAAGGCTGAGGAAAGTACTTGAAGCTAGCTGATTTCTTACTCCAGACTCTTCCTCTGTTACATGGTTGGTCTTGCAGGCTCAGTAAGCAGATGAAACTCTGTGTGCCTTCTTCAAACCTTAGTTGTTCTGTCACATTATTCTCTTTAGTGTCTGGCAAACCAGGGGGATCTGAATGGATGCAACAACACTGCAATTAAAAATTAATACTTAATTTATTTTTAGGTAATGGGTAGGGCTTTTTTGCAACAGTTACATACAGCAGTCATCTAAGGTATATGCATTTCTTTCACAGAAATAATTTTGAGACCACGAAATCCTGATATTTTAGGTATTAATATCTATGAAGCATTAATTTTGAAATAAGATAATTATAATGGAAGTAGCACTTACATCTTGCTGATACTTTCGGCATAAAACTCAACAAAAATACCTATTCCCCATGCCGTAGATTCCCAGATACTCAGAGCTCAAAGTACTATCTTCCCATCTGCAAAACCTTCAGTACCTTTCTGTCGGCAAGCTGTTTCAAGATTAAATCCTGCAATTGATATTGGAAAACGGAATAGAGGACATAGGTGAGGAATGAAGGAATGGATTAAATATGTACCCTATCAGGACTGTCATATTGATCATATTACTAATTTTACATTTAAAAAGAATCCACATTTTTGTGAGCACAGTTTTACTAAGCAGGTTTTCAAGAGCGCTGACGGCTTTGGCACAACATGGCTAGGTAAGCTGAACGTTATTTGAACGTTACACATTCTTGGTTACACTGAATGAAGTATGCATTGCTTTTCAATGTATTCATTTGAAAAAGAAAAAAAAGGAACAGGTTTTCCTTGCACAGCAACACACTTTAAACGCCTTATTTTCCTCTTGTAATGGTTGTCTTCCTTGGTGGAAGTTGCTGGGATCTGTAGAGATTATCTTCACAGTATCCGATCCCTCGGCTCATCCCAGTTAACAGGGAGTTACAAATGTGGGGCACCTCTCAACTCTCTGCTCCTGAAAGAGATCACCGATACATGAAGTAAATGAAACAGAAACTCTACTGCTTATAGCATAATACTCAATAATTTCCTTTTTTAGCTACTAGAAGATGGTATCACTTCAGACCAGTAAGTACTCGAAATTTGGTGTCTCTCTGCAGAATTGGTACACGAGCTGCACTGTGGTTTCTGCTGCCTCCACTGCACATGTCTCAGCCAGGGACTACTTCAGTATTTTACCCAGTTAAAGCAGAATGTATAAGCGGTCATTGGAGCAGGGGTCAGGACCCAGCACCTCCTTCTCCCCGCAGACAGCCTTGCGTGCTCTGACGCAGAGCACTACACTCCCTCTTTCTCATTCCTCACCCAGAAATTTGAACTCTTTTTTTTTAACCTGTACCACCTCCACATGGAGGAGATTGTTGCAGAATAGTCTCCACGGTGGCTGCTGGGAGATGAGGGTTTTCAGGCTAGGTTTCAGGCGTCTTGAGACAACAAGGAAAAGGCAAACAGCTGCTTCACTTCTTTTATGGTTCAAAAGAAACTAGTGCTCTCTGCTATTATGAAAGGGTGACTGAGGACTAATTACAGGCTAAGGTTTGGGGCTATCTTATATCCCTGCAGAATGAGATGCTGCATCATCCTGGGTGACCAGGTTTTTCTGACTACTTGGCTCCTACCAAGAACTCAGTTTTGCAGGGCATCAGTTACAGATGTGGAAGTAGATGGTTATCCAGTAAACTTAGTTTGATGTTACAAAACCGTATTGCAATGTCCAAGTACATACATGGAATTAGCCCTTTATCCATTTTGAATTTCGTGTCCCCAAATAACCTATTTCTTTCATGACAGTTTCCTCCATAACGTTATTTTCAAAATGGGTCATGGTAGAGATCTACCTACTAGCATCCAGAAGAGATCCCATCTCCTTTCAAAAGCCTATGAAAGCATCAGAATTTCATTGAAGCGTGGAAGGGACCTTAAAGACCATCTAGTTCCAACCCCCTGCCATGGGCAGGGACACCCTCCACTAGACCAGGTTGCTCAAAGCCTCATCCAGCCTGGCCTTGAACACTTCCAGGGATGGGGCACCCACAGCTTCTCTGGGCAACCTGTTCCAGTGCCTCACCACCCTCTCTGTGAAGAATTTCCTTGCTCAATCACAGGCTCAAAATGCACGTGATGATAGAAAAAAAAAAAACCCCTGAATGCTTATTTCCATCTTCTCCTATTTTTAGAAAGAAAGGACATAAGTTCTCTCTTCAAAGCCATCATTTGTTTTGATGTCTGAAAAGCCTAAGTGTTTGCTAAGGTAGTTTAACATAGAATCAGACCCTGGATGCTCAGGAGTTTCAGATTTAGTGCATTTGCCTTCCAGCCGTCTGCTTATTGTTTTGTAACATTAAATACAAGCCCAGACACTCTGTAGGTATGTTTGTATATCCTGGTAATGTAGGCACTTTCAAGTATGGCTGTTCTCTTAAATGACTGGCACAAAACCAGGGAAAAATACTCAATATAGCTGGATCTCCACTGGTGGATTTTTTTTTTTTTTAATCTTAGCATGGTTGGTTTTACACTGCCCTTGTTTGTACTTCCATTTGTGTGGCTTTTTTGAATTTTGATCATTTCTGACAACATGCAGTCCCAAGAGACTCGCATAGCCTGATTACGTACATTGGATGTTTTGTATTCTGCATTGTATTATCTAATCAGGTTAAAGTGGTAAAGATTTACTAATGGGAACATTCAGTTGCCCTAGATTTTGTCTTAAATTTATTAAGTTATTTTACTTTAAAAGTTGATCCACTTTAATATCATTCAATCTGGGATGTTACAGGACAAAAATAGCCTGTTACATTCAGCTGATATTCTAAATTATTCTAAATTAGGAGGAATTTTATTGAAACAAACTCAGTAAAACCATGATTCAAACACTTTCATTTCTGTTTATATTTATTCATTGCCCACAATGAACATAATGAAAGAAAATGTATTCCAGGAATCCTGAAATTTCAGTTTAGTATAACTGAAATATAAATAACTCGTAACTAAACTGAAAATTAAATTTCAGTCAACGTTGACCTGTACGTCCCAACAGTTTCCAAAAAACAGCGTGAAGGGACTCGTCGCAGTGGAAAATCGCAAAGATCAAATGTGAAAGTACAAGATATCTGATTAGAATTCCGTCGGCCAGCACCATCTCCAGTGTGTCGTAAAGCTGGGGAAATTTTGCAATATGAAGATAATTTGGTATCAGCCTCTCGGCAGCTTTTGCCAGCTGGATCGCTCGACCGAGCTTAAAACCTGACCTCTGCTAATGCTTCCGCCTCAAGGAATGACAGTGCAAAACCCACTGGTGTTCTTAAGAGTATCAGATCCTATTTAGGGGCGGCTTATCTGATACACGGTGCTGTGCGGTACCTTACACTGTCTTCCAGCGACACAGTCTCCCACCCCATCTTCTGCCTTGCCTCACCTATGGCAAACAGCCCTTCTTTCTCTCCTCAGAGGAAATCATGCCTTGGTACTTGGCCAAATCCCTCTTACAAGAAGTATACTAAATACTTCTTTGAAATCATCCCCATTACTGGAAACCAGTGCGCTTTTATAGCGCAGTAGCGAGCCCGACTTTCAGGCGGCTCCTGCAAATCACCTGATTACAGAGAAACCCGTAGACACTGGCAAAAAAAAAAAAAAGAGTTTTGCTCTCCTAAATGCTTGTGCTGGGCACTTTGCCTCCCGAGACATGGCGGTGAGGACTCCGTGTGCAGTTTGCACCCTCCTGTGGTACTGACGGTGAAACGATGCATGAAGTTTAATCCTGTGCTTTGAAGGCAGACAAAACTCCGCTCAGATCTGCCTGTGTATGACCAACAGGCTCCAGCGTGCAAGCTGCTATATGCAAAGTCCGTAGTTCCCGTTGATCAACCGTAGAGGCTACGGAGAAGTCTTTAGGCTAATGAGCAGAAGGAATGCATAATGGGAGGCACAGAAGCAGCAGCAATAGCGTCTGGGCTGTGACCTCACGGGCCTTCAAGCTAAGAAGGGTCAAGCCCTGACCCTCGCTAAGTCCCAGGGTAGGCTAAGTAAGGATGCGTCTGATCAGTATTTCGATGGATATAAAAGACACTTCACTCACATAACTCAGGAAAGTGTTGTGTATTATTAACAGTCATGTTTTTCACTGGCATACAGCAGTGTGCTTTACAGAAAAATTACAGAACTGCCCTACGTATTTTGATGTTAACAGAATATACCCTGCTTTTTTTCCCCACATGCCATCCTAATTGGCCAGGAACCCTTTTCAAGATAGTACAGATGTTCTGCATGATTTTGTATTTTTTAAACTGGTTAATACTTTGGTGGAATAACGGGATGCTTATTTGGAACTTAGAGCTATGGCATGGAAAACGGGTTTGCTAGAAATAAACAATCCAGTGGGATGAGTGGTAGGCACGTTGGGAACGGTGGCTGTGCAAAAAGGGAACAATTACAGACTTCTTATCCAAGCTAGTAATTTACTCAAGCAAAGCAAAGCAGTTATTAAGTTTCGTTATAAACATCTTTGGAGTAGCAAAGTCGAGATTCCTAAAAATACTTACGTGCTCAACAGCTCTGTGTTCGCATTACTCAGAAGTGTCTCCACACTGAAGGAAAAAACTAGAGTGTAATTAAGTTAGAAATTGGCATTTCTTAGATGTGAGCTTGCTAGTATGAAAAATTCCTTTCTGAGCTTCCTACCTTGTTCTGAAAATGAGATAACATGATTCCCGAAGAGTTAGTGAGCTACAATGGGGTTTGTTAACGCATGCATTAAGCAAGGTAGAAGGACAGCTTAGAAGATGGTAGCAACACCCAGATGCCAAAGATTGCTCTACCACTGCCTGCTCAGTTTGATTTCTCAAAAATACGGGAGCGGGGTCTTCTCACATAGCTTACCTTCCAGTATTGTAGCACAGCTGACCAGGAGGACACTCTCCCTTTTCCTAAAACTGACATTGAATAGAGTGTGGAGAATATGTTCAAGTGGTGTAAATGGAACGATCACTCAACGGTGCTTTTGGTTTCCAAGGGTAGGAGGAACTATAGAAGGAACCTTAAAAAATAAGAATGGGCTCTTAAGGCCTCTTTTGAGAAAAGGAAATCCTACTGGATAAAAATTATAGAGTTCTTTAAGATTAATCGGAGAGTTAAGAGATCTTTTCTTCAAAGCTTCAATAACAACTGCTACTGTACATCATCCCTGCCTATTCCAAGCTGCTACATAAATACTAACAAAATCTCGCTATAGCACCCTCACAGCACTGTGTCTGGGCTCTTTCTGATTTTCATATTATACACTAGAAACGAAGAAGCTGAAGAAACTGAAAGGCAAAATCTGCCTCCATGGGTCTGTGATGCAGAGACACGGAGGGTTGCTGAGCAGCCAATGGAAGATGCAGGCCTGAAGCAGGCTGTTCAGAGCTGGGATTAAAGGGAATACTTTCACTTTCATGGCAAAATCTGGAGCTAAGGACAGGCCAGGAGAAACCTAATCCCTGACTAAGCACATCAGGGGCCCTCTTAGCCCCACCTGGCACTGCAAAGTGCCCTCCGTGCCCTGCAGCAAGCTGTGCACTTCCAGCTCCCATCCGGAAGAGACACTCCCCCCCTGTCAGCATCCTGCTTTCCGAGATTCTACAGAGAGTTTTAGCCTATTATGACCGAACCCAGCACAATTATATAAACTGGCAGCAAAATATTCCTGGCACTAGAGTTTTAATTACAAAGACAGAGCTAGGATCAGACATCTCATGTTTCTGTTCCTCTGCACTTACCTCTTGCTCTCTCCACATCACAATACGGCCAACAAGAACGCAGTTAATTGGTTTTATGTCTTCCTTCCTTCCCTCTCTCCCCTTCCAAACTTCACCATGAAGTACTGCAGAAGGAGAAAAGAGGACTGGGGATAGAAGTGAAGGAGGTCAGGAGGAGCCACCACTAGGAGATCCCCTCTCATTCAGCCGAGTATTTAACTGCACGTTATTGGCAGTTTTATGGGTAGCGTACCGTGCGTCACATCATTGCGCGGCATTATGCAGGTTTTGTGTTTTAAAAAGGGTAAAATACCCCCCAGTGTAATAATGACGTTTCACTTGTGCAACCCATGAGAGCTAACAGTAAAATGGTTCAGACAGTAACAAATTTTATCAGATCTCCTGGCACTACAAATTTCTTCTGTGAGTAAAGGCAGATTTTAAGCCCCTCAAGAAAAAAAAAAAGGGGGGGAGGGCTGCAAGACAAGACTGAAATAATAGCTGATTTAGTATAAAAAAACCTGTAGTCTAGATGGGCTGAATGAGGGCTCTCCCTCAAAAATTACCATCCTACCTGGATCGGCATCAGGTTGAAAGAGTGGCACAGCAGCTCCTGCATGAAATCACACAATAAACCCATCGTTTTCTAGGCAGGTGCCCCCTGGCAACCACAAACCTCTCTAATCAGAAAACGCAGAGGAAAACAGCACCTTGCCCCCGTCGTGTCCCGATAACCCGTGCAGAATGCCGTATCCCAACTTCTCCACGCTGCGGTGTTACCGTCGGAGGCCGTTTCCCACTGCACCCTAAACTGGGCAGGCAGACGGGGCGGCGGCAGGCCCACCCCGCACCGCAGCCCTGCGCGTTTCCCTCCCTGGAAGGGCTCTCTTGGCGGGTAGCGGGGATGCCCGACCGTGCGCGCAACCCATCAGCCCAGATCAGCCGATGCCGGTTCGGCAAAGCGGCCTGTCGTGCCAGGCGACCCAACGGGGCTGCTCGGACAAGTCCTATTCCCTCCTCCCTCCCCGCTAGCCGGCCGCGAGGGGCTGCGCTCGGGAAAGCGGGGCGGGGGGGGGTCCCGGCGACCCGAGCCCGGTTCGGCCGGCCCTGGCCCGCAGCTGGGTGCCGGCAGTTCCATCCCTCGGCCGGGCGGGGGAGCCAGACGCTCTCCGTTTGCAGCCCGGAAGGTTGGTTTTTTTTCCTGGTTGTTGTTGCCGCTGGGTTTATTGTTGGGGAAGGGGGAGGCTCATTTGCGAGCTGGTTGCCCAGCCGCAGGCCACGGCTCTCCCCGTACATCCCTCCCAATGCCTTCCCGCTAGGCTAGTTCTTTTGGAGGATCACCCGGGGCGCTGCGCACACGCACCCCTTCTCCCCCACGCTAAATTCCCGGCAATGGTGAGCGGCGGTCCCTCTCCCTTACCCTGCTTTTCCCGGGAGATGCTTTTCCAAACCACGCGGGGCGGGCACTCACCGGCGCTACCGGAGGCCCCGCGCGTCCCGAGCCGCTCCCCACGCACCCTGTCTGTCTGTCTGTCTGTGCAGAGCTCCGGCAACGCATCCTACCGATGCTCCATGTCGTCCTCCGCCGACTTCTCCGACGAGGAGGATTTCAGCCAGAGATCGGGGACGGTGTCGCCGGCGCCGGGGGACACGCTGCCCTGGAACCTGCCCAAACACGAGCGGTCCAAGCGGAAGATCCAGGGCGGCTCCGTGCTGGACCCCGCCGAGAGGGCCGTGCTGCGCATCGCCGGTAAGGCGCGGCCGGGGGCCGATGGGGAGGGAGGGCAGAGGGACCCCCCGCTCCTGTGCCTTTCCGAACGCGGCCCCTCCGGGTGGTGACTAAGCTCTTTGGCCGCCTTTTCCGGCTGGCTGGATGCGTGCGGGATGGAGCAGGTGCGCCCATTAAACTTTCATGCGAAGATGGGGGGGCTGCCGCAGCGGCGTTGGAGCCGTTTCAACTGGTGCCCCCACGTTCCGGCCGGGAGAACGAGGGGTATCCCGCCTCCCTGGATGGAAAAGGCGGCAGAGGCCGCGGCGGAGGCGGCCGATGCGGGTGCGCGGAGCGAGGCGCCGGTCTTTATCCGTGCGGGGCCGGGGCTGCGCTCGGGGGGCCGGGGGCCGGGATGGAGCCGACGGGTGCGCCCGCAGGCACGGACAGGCGCTGGCCCCGCTGCCCGGCGACAAAAAATGTCGAAAACAGGGCGGAGGTCGGCATCTCCCAGGCGAAGGCTGGAAGGAAACGAATCCCCGGGAAGATGCGGTGGTCCCGGGTTCGCATCCGTGGACACCGTTATCCTCCCCCCGCCCCGTCTTTTGTGTGCGCCACCGCGGGTCCTCTCCCGGGATACCATTTCCCAGGGTGGTGCGTCTGAACGGCGCTGCTGGGGGCTGCGGAGGACGCGGCGGCAGAGCTCTGCGGGGCCGAGCTGTCGCCAGCCGCTGAATGCAGCCGCTGGTGGGGGGGGGGTTGTGGGGGAGCTGCGGAGCCGACCCGGCACATCCCGGCCGGCCGCGGGGCTCGCCGCCGCCCCCCCGCAGGCAGGGTGCGCGGGGGCCCGGCGCCGTGCCGTGGGCAAGAGGGACCGCTCGGGACCGGGGTCAGGGCCTGGGTTGTCAGCGCCCGCGCCCCTCGGGCCGCGTCCGCCGTGCTGCAGCGCCCCCGTCCCCGTCTGTGCCGCGGGTATCGCGTCCCCGCCCCGGGGGCCGCCAACCCTCCTCGTCCCCGGGGTAGGCCGGGGGGCAGGGGAGAGGCAGCCGGGGGGCAGGGGAGAGGCAGCCGGAGGGGGAGGGGGGGGGCAGAGCTCGCCGGCCGTGCCTCGGCGGCGGGGCTGGAGCCGGTGGGATGCGGCGGGGAGGCGGTGGCCGCCGCCGGGCTGGGGCCGCCCCCCTCCGCCCTTCGGGGGCGTTTCCTCGGCCGGGCTGGCAGCGCCCTCCCCTCCCCGCTGGCCGTTGGGCTTGTTCTGTTGCCGTCCTCGAGGCTTGTGGCTGCCCGGAGCCCCGCGGGGAAGCGGGCAGGGCTAGTCCCCGGCCATGGCTGGCTACCTCTCCCCCGGCGCATACTTCTACGCCGAGGAGCAGGAGTACCTGCAAGCCTACGAAGATGTCTTGGAGCGGTACAAAGGTAGGGCCAGCCGCACCCGCCCGGCCTGCCGCCTGCCCCGCCGGGCGTGGCGGCTGCGGCCGGCTCCGGCGCTGCTGGGGGGGCGCAGGTGCCCGGCGGCGGAGAGACACCGGCCGGCCCTGGGCAGCGGGGGACGCGCGCCCCGCGTGCTTAAAGTCGCCTTTCCGAGCTAAAGGCGGACGCGGTGATCCACGTCTCGGTGTGCGTTTGTATTTAACGCTTCGGTTTGTTTCGGCCTTTTTGTAGTGCTAGGGCAAAGGATGGCCTGAGTTGGGGCAGCACCTGAGGTGGGGTTTTTTTCATCGAATACAGGAAAAACGCGTCTATCCGTAACCAAGATGCGCACAGCTAAATTTATCTTAGTAGAAATGCAAATGACGTTGCTTTCTTAAATTAATCAGGATGGGAGCGATGGCTTGAGAGATGTGATTCGTTACTCTGGTTTTTTCGGTGCGTTTGCTAACGCTGAACCCGAAAATGCCTATCGGAAGTGTTAGGGGTCTGATTTTAATTCAAGTGAAAAAGGGATAGAGTTACCTGCTCAGATTGAATCTGAACTACTTTTTACAGCATGTCACAGCCTAAGGTGACATTTGCAGCGCCGAGCCCTTTTGTAATGTTTGGGGAAGAGCGAGGTTAGGTTTCATATCTGAAAACGTGGGGGTGTACGCTGCCAGGCAGTTCTGAAGACTTCGGTTAAATCGTTCCCGTTGATGGGAATGGGAGTGGCATAGTTTGTGACAGCTTGATTTGAAGATACCGACCGTTCGTTTTATTTAATCCGGGTTGTTAGCAGTAATATGTTGAAAAATAAACCCTCTACAGATGGTTATTTTGACACCAGAACTTGTCCTGTCCGAGGCTACTTTATACCTGCATCACTTGCAATTTCATGTGTCATTAGCAGCATTGACTAATGACTCCTTTGTGTCTGTTGCCCATTGTGTCAATGCAGCTATGGAGCGTGTGCGCTATTTCTGTACTGAAATGCGTTAGTGCACTTGAGTTGAGCAATAATTACCGTTTGTAATAGATCGCCTTCAAAAGCACATCTTTATTCCATTCCCTCCTGGTTTTTTAAGTCATCAACTGCCTTACGTGTAGCTGCGGTGGTTTTTGCAAAATTTTAAAGCAAGTGGACTGTTTACTTTGTAAATGAAGAAAACGTTGAGAAAACTTGTCTCTCTCTTCTGGTTCTAATTCAAAGCTCTGCTATGCTGCTTTAGATTACCTTTGATTTGCCGCTAGAGTCGGGCTTAATAAGGTTCATTTTCATGCCAGTTTGCCTACTTGCTTAAAAACCTGGGAAAGAGATTAGGCCTAATTTCCTCTATTCCAGTGGGAGTTTTGTTAGTGAAAGGACTGAAAGATTTGCGTTTTAAGTGATGGGGGAAAAAGGGATTTTATTTAAAATAAGCTCCTAAAACTAATTCATATCTCTATTAGAAATAAAGCACGTTTTGGAAATAATTGAGTTTATCGTATTGTGGGGGTAACATTAGGTCTGTTGACTTGCTGTTTTCGGTGACAGCCAAATCCTGAAATTATTCGGAAGGATCCAGTTTCAGTTGTCTCAGTTCTTAGCGTCATGGTCAGTATATTGGTATGCTGTGTTTTGCTGCTTGAGGAAGACTTTATTCAGCCATTGGGAGCAAAGGTAAAGATTCAGACTTGTTTTAATTAAGATATATTGGAAACCTGGAAAACACATTATTTTTTAAAATGTGTTTCCAAGCCAGCCCTGATTTCCCATCCGAGTCCCAGTAGTATGACTTCACTACAGTGATTGTTGTTCTGATGACTTGCTATGGGAGCTGATCTAATCAGAAAAGAATTGCTATAATATGGGCTTTGAAGAGGGAGTGCCATTTCTCTGAATTTCTGTTTTGTAAACACCACCTTTAGTAATTTTTCTTCATCAAATGCAGGCCATGTTGACTTCATAGTTTTAAGACGTGCTCCAATCCATTCTTTTAATACGAACAGTGATTTTTTTTTTCCTTTTTATAGTCTGCAGAACGCTCTCGTAGTCATCTAAGACATTATCAGGGTGCCAGATTATCTGTGCCCCAGCTGTTGAGTACTGTAACTAGCAGAGTCAGCTGTACAGAATTCATTGCCTGTCTTGGAGGGCGTGGGATCGTATGATGCCGCCTCATTAAGACGTTTGAGCGGTTTGATTTGGGAAGGGAAAGGCAGTCCTTTTTAAATGTACAACGGTGACATTTTAGCTGTCATCCCTTCCCGCAGCTGAGGTAGGCGGTGGATCTTGGAGAGCATGTTGCTCTCCAAGTACCTTGTTGCTTCAGCAGTTGAAACCAAGGTGTGTGTACGTCTCCAAATCCTGTCTTCTGACCGTGTCTCTGGCTGTGACAGTAAATAATTAAGCAACTGTTAGCTAAATCTGAGATACCACAGAAGAGCTGTTGGCTATGGGAGAAGAGTGTGGTGTTTTCTGATTCCTGGTCAGCTCAGTCGCTGGCGGTCGCTCTTTTTTCTTGATTCATGTAGTAATTCATTGGTGCTATTGCCAAAGCATTTTTGGTGGAGGGGAAAAAAAAAAAGTCACGTTATCTCAGATGATTTAGAAATCATGTTGAATCAGACTGCTTATTCAGAGGAAAAAAAAAAAGCTTCTTTGTTAGTAGCACCTCCAAGAATTCAAAGGCAAAGCCGTTATTGTGATAGTGGCAAGAAGATGTCTAGTATATGTTGTCTGAAACATTTGACACATCTCACATCTTGTTTGTGACTAAATAAGGAAGATCAAAATTTTTACAAATATTTGTTAATATAACTGACAGCTCAGCTTTATCTCAGAAACTATATCTTAGTTTTCTGGGAGCTTGTAAAGATTTTTTAAAAAAAATCAGTATTGCTGCTTTTTAAGTTATCTCACCGTGGCCTGGGAACAAAACTTAATGTTAGCTGCAGCCTTCTTGATGAAGAAGAAAATGTCCAGTAGTATTTCATATACATTTAATTTTTAAAATATTAAATGTCATCTCTGTCAGATGGCATAGGTATGCGTTGTTCTGTACCAACATTATTTGAGTATTAAATATTTGAAGATCACCTTTTTAAGCTTTAGCTGCAGTGCATTTGTTAGATTTACTCCGGTATAAACCTGAAGTAATACACCAAGAATCAAGACTTGCATATATGATCCCTCTGAATTTGTATGGTTCACTTCAGGTAAAATAATTTTGTATTTTTTAGTTCATGTAGTAAACATTTCTTTAAATATCAATTGCAACAACCTTATTTTCCTGCAGGATTCTGAACAATTATGTAACAAAGTTGCCTCCCTTTGACATCATTATTGAAATAGGCACATCTGTTAATCACCGTGTGATAGCCGTCTCTGAAAAAGAGCTAATTCTTACAGTTAAGTATTGAATAAATCACAGTTATTCACGAATGTTCTTATGGTCATGTAAGCTATGAAAGTTCAAAATATATAAGGTTACCTAGCCCATGCAGACCTTTTAATGCTGTAGGTTTTGGCTCTATAGGAAATGGATCTATTGGAAAATTCACCTTGACATGACTGCCCACAAAAAACACAGCCTTGCGGTTCAGGGACTTGACTAAATTGTTGTTAGTGCTAGGAAAGGTATCGCATAAATGTTTCCTTTGGATTGGATGCCTGGTTTCTGCTTCCTTAGGGTACTTCGGGCTGGCCGCATAGCCTCCCTTTCTGTAGGAAGGAGAGGCAAGTCTGAGGACAGCAAAACTCAGGTGGGGTTGTTCAAACTTTGGTACATTCTATTTTCACTATTGGCATTTCTGTCTTGATTTGAAAAAGCTCTGCAGTACTACACGTTCAGCTGAAGCACAGCAAACAGTTCTGTTTCTGTATTCTGAGAACAAAGGCGCTGGAGATGGTCATCTGATGCATTTTTGTTGCCTGTGTCGGGCTCAGAGGTAATTTGTTATAATGATTGATTGAGGGTAGTGTCAAGTAAAGCTCTTCTGACATGTCTGGGTACAGTTTTTGCATTGAGATTAAAAAAACCGTCAACGCCTGTCATCTGATTCCTTGGAGCTGATTTCAGGAAGGGACCATTGGCTCAGAATAGTTTTTATACGTTTCGCAAATGAAGCTGCTGCTGCATTTTAGGAATTTAGAGGCTGCTACATATGTTTGGTATCACACTTAGTCCAGGGATATTCTTCTTCAGAGATGGCTTCGTAGAGGTCGGACAAAGGGGGCCATGGCAGATGCTCCTGGCTCTGGAATCCGTGAATTCCTGAATTTCCTTATTTATGCTCTGAACTTAACAGCCTGCAGTCTTCTGGGTCTTGTCGGTGAACTAATCAAATCTCCTGCTGCAGGGCTTCTGATTTTGAAGTCAGAAAGAAGTACTGGAGTGAGTAATTGATGAGATGCTTTTAATTTATTTTTCTTCTCCTTTGGAATAGCAAAAACTAGTGGCATATAGGTGTTAGTTTTGCAGGGTGTATGAGGAGTTTCCGCCTTGGATGGTTTTCTTCCACCACTTAAGGTGCTGGTAGTGTCTAGCCTTGGACTTGATCACTTTTGTTCAAATAAGCCATTTATTTTTGCTGACTAGTGGAGGTTACGCGTGGATTATCCAGCCGCACGTCACCTAATCCTTTCTTTGCCACCGTGCAAATCTTCAGCATGACAACACTATCCTTTCCCCTGTTCCTAGCACGTTTCCTACAGCAGGTTAGCCTCCTGGGAAGGAAGGATTTTAGCCGACAGAAAGTGCCTTCAATTAGGGATGGAAACGTAAGGGCATTTGTGTGAGGTGAAGGCACACAAAATGAATGGACTCCTTGGGCAGCGTGAAAATGTAAAACCTGCAGTTTTTTGCTGTTTCAACCTTTCTCATTCTTTAAGCAGGATGTTCTCACTTTCAAATTGCTTGGAGATAGAATTTCTTTTGAATGCATTTCATCCTAAATAGGAACCGAATTGTGCTGATTTGACTTGTGTGAGCACTTCACTTGAGCTAAGTTGAAAAGGTCATAATTTCGTTGGAATAAAATAACAAGAACCTGAATGTTAGCCCTTTCTTTCAGCGAGGTTTTGTCTGTGTCAAGGCCTGAAGATTTGGGCAGGTGTTTCTGAAGCTGAGCTTGATGGTATACATAAACTGTGGCAATGTCTCCATGGCTTTATACCTGTTTGGATGATTAAGGCAGGCAGTATTTGGCCATGGACTCAAATATCTTTGAAATGGGGCAGAGATCAAAGGTCTCTTTCGTTGCTCTTCTGGTACTTCCCAATTCCTGTTGAGTCGGCAACATCTTTTAAATAGAGCTCATAGGAATATTCCATAATTCCTTTTTTATGGCCAAACCCAGGAGGTTCTTAAGTATGGCGGGTGTGGGGGAGGAAAAGAAGCTTCACTCATCGTTGTGTTAAAAGGCTTGTTTTGGTTCAGTTTATGTTCTTGGCTGAGGTGTTTCTAATTGCTGTGGTCTAGTGTGCTAACCTCTAGTGATGCTTTGCTTGAAAACCTGATTATGCATTCTTTTTTTTCCTCTACATGGTTTAAAAAAGGCCTGGTTTGAGGAGTTTGTTCCACTGCTTTGCTAGAACTTCAACATGTACTCGGAATTAACAGCTTTGTAAAATAAAAAAAGGGCTTATTCACATGCTTGAAGTTAAGTGCAAGTATTTTATAAGTTCAGGCTTAAAAGAATAAAGTTTTGTAAATGTCACGTATGAATGCAGCTTATTGCTGCATGCCTGGAATGTTTGCTGTAAAACATCATTAAAGCCGTTTAATTTGACAAAGCCTTGATTTTCTGCAGTGGGTGAAAATATTCATGTACTGAATGCTTTCAGTCATCCCAGCTTTCAAACAGGTGAAACAATGCTTACAAAGACACTTCAGTCTGCGGGTCAAATCCTGAAGGGCGTGTTAATAGCCACATCTCACAAGTTGATCTGTGTAGGCAGACTCCGGTGCTTCTGTGGGAATACACTTGGCTTCAGAAATCCATACACGCAACCCTCTTCCCAGGATTGGGGCCCAAGTAATACCTCAGCCTTTAATAATGCGTACTCCTGCCGAAATCGGTCATCCTTTAGGGTATTCCAGTTCGGCTTTAGCTGCATTAAAAGCAAGTTAGTGTGCTTCCGGATTTTAATAATGTTATACCTGGTGAATACATCAGTTTGTTGTGGAGCCTAATCTATTAGTTTTTTTGATTTTTTGTACATTTTAAACAATCTGAAAATAGCTGCAAATCAATCTGTGAAAGGATGGAGATGCTGGGTAACAGTATTGAGGTTTAAATTCTGCACATTGCAATTACACAATTAGTGTAACTATTTCTGTAAGACAAGGAGGATTAGGCCTCTGATGGGCTTTTCAGTAGCATAGGCCCAAATCTGCTCTTGATTATAGCCACATGGCCCTTTTGAACTTGGTTTGCTTTTGAATATATTCTTATTACTCAGTTTCATAGTTAATGTGTGAAATTACAGTATTTGTTAATGTGTTTTACAAGGCATATATATACAGATTGGCAATTAAGTGGGGTACATAGCCTGATTGTGTTGGAAAATTAAATTCGTTTGGCCTGAGATTCAGGTATCGAGCTATCTGACAACTACGACACTCTGCACCACTTGGATCTAAAATTAGTAGGGCTCTTCTATATTGGGATTAGAGGGAAGTGAATATGTTTTAGTTCAGAGGATAGGTAGAAGTCTGACTCTTTATATGTCTTTCAGCGGGATGTTTCAGGCAGTTTACAGGTGAGACTGCAGGTGAACAGACAAGCCCCCAGACGTCTCTTGCTGGGTTTTGAAGTGGGTATCCTGTCATCCTGCTTGGAGACTTCTTCTGCCTGATCAGGTTACAGCCTGAGCGTTCCTCATGTGACAAGGCCTTTTAGGCACTGTAGAAGCAGCATTAGAAAAAGTGTGTTCATTTGCACAGACATTTTACGGTAATATTAATCATAATAAAGCATCCTGAGCAGTTCTAGCAGAAGAGCTTTTTTGAGAGAGGAATGGCACTTGCGATGCTGTGGTTTTTACTCAAAGAAAAGTTCTGTTAATTTTGATAGGAGTCAGGAACTTAGTTATTGACCTTTATAAATATTTAATGCTTTAAATTACTTTGCCTTTAGATAAATTTTTAATCTAGAGGTAAAGGGTTTACATTACGTCCTAGAAATTAGGAGATGACTCGAGCATTTGTCTGGAGAAGCCACTGCTGTGTGGTCGTACATAACTTCTGGGAATAAGGTATTGTTGCTACGGTAACTCTGGTTGTAGAGTAGGATAATTTCGAAAGCACACACAGAATCGTAGAATGGTTTGGGTTGGAAGGGACCTTAAAGACCATCTAGTTCCAACCCCCCTGCCATGGGCAGGGACACCCTCCACTAGACCAGGTTGCTCAAAGCCTCATCCAGCCTGGCCTTGGACACTTCCAGGGATGGGGCAGCCACAGCTTCTCTGGGCAGTCTGACTGCCAGCTCCAATGACTTTTAGTCGAAATTAGGTGCTTCACTGCTGTTTGTGCCTTGGAAATTCTCCCAGTGACTGTACATTGTTCAGATCATAACCTGATGCTGGAATCTGTATTAGAATACCATCTGTTGGAGATTAGTTTTGCATTTAAAACTTAGCTTTGGAAAGGTTTTAAATATGAAATCTTATCTGGAGGAAAATTCATCATGATTTTTCGAAAGAAAGTTGATTTCGGAATTAAAATGGAAAAACACTACAAACACACTGAAATTTTCTTTGTATTGTAGAGCAAACTTTTCTCTCAGGCTTTATGACTTCTACCTTCTTTGTTCAATTTTTTGCAAAACAATTGCTGTGAAATGTGTGTTGTGGTTTTTGTTTTTCTTCTTTGCAGATAATTCTTGTTGATGTCCAGTTTGCACTGGAGTTAAAATGTCACTTGGCTCGGTGTCTCTTTAAAGGGGAGAAGAACAGACACAGATGAGCTACAGGAAGAAAGCCAAAGTTGATTAAGTCCCTAGATTAAATTACCTTATAATTTTACCATGCTCAACAGGATATTTTTGCATTGTTCTGTTACGTTTTTTTAAAATACAGCCCTTGTTCATAAAATCCATGCACTGTGAAGTGAGATCTAGCCCACCTCTGAGAATATCAAACCAAATTCTGATTTTCTACTTGTTTCTGTTGCAAATTGTATTAAATGAAACCAAATTGATTCATGTAAGCATTATATGTTTCTACTTAAATTGTACATTTATTTTTGGTTTCTCATGGATATAAATTTTCTTCAGATCTTGTATTACACTGAATCTTGCCAGCCGTCCAACATGCTGTTTAAAGGGGGTTTATGGTGGCACTGAACAGCTATCTCTAGTTTGCAGCATCAAACACTTATAATTTCAGTTATAATCTGATTTACGAAGATTACATTAGTGTCCTAGAAACAGTACATGTTTATACCTTGATATTTTGACTGTCATACTGAAGCATTTTTTGGCATTGGGAGCCATGTAATACTCCAGAGAATTTGAAGAACTAAGTTTTACACTTTGAGAGCATGCGTGTCTCTGCACTAAAGTGCAATTTAATACCAAATGTAAGGATTTAATTAAATAACGTTAGAAAACGGGGGATTATCTTTATTCTGAGCATGAAATGTGCTTTGAATTTGGTGCCTAGGTTTGTGGGTTGCTGAAATGACTGCGAATTGTGAACAGTCTGTTGTACCTTTAGGTGTAGGAGTAAGATGTTGATGGATCTTTGTGCAGTTTGTGCTGGATGTTGGATTTTTTTCTTCATGTTTCCCCAACCAGTGCACTTGGAGTCTATCCACCTCTGATACTCTGTCATTTGCCCTATTCAGGGTGTACTTGAAGAAGCTGCATGCCCTCTTCTGTGTTCCCAGTAAGAAAAACCTCAAGTAGGCAGGGGGAGGAAAGGTTTTATTTTTAAAAAAAAAAGGTGTTTTTCCTAGCATTCCTGTTACTCTACTCTTGGTTCCCTTTTCTTCCTTCCTTCCTCCATCAGTTCAATTTTAGCTGTGGCTTGGATTCCCTGTGGGCCTGCACCTACGAAGTGTAGGCAGAAGATCGGCTCGGAGGGGCTGCTTGTGGGACGCACTTGCACACCCCCTGTACCAGCTTCACAGAGGACCTTGTTCATAGTTCCTCCTCAGACTGGTCCCTTCCCAGGCATGGTGGAAAAGGAGGAGACCTCGATTCCAGTCTCTTCCCACCACTGGAGCGGAAAGCACCCGTGGAGCGCTAGCTCTAGTTGTAGAAAGCAGCACGGGCTTCGCTCCCTGAACTGAAGTCGAAGCTGTGGAGAAACCTTTGAGCTTTTTCTTATCGTACTCAAATGTAAAAATACGTATGTGTGTGGAATGAGATTTCTCAGGCTGTGTGCCCGTGTGCTGGTTCCTGCTGTGAACTTGAGTTCCTAAAGTCGGGATAAAGCCTGGCTGGGACTTGAGTCTCGGGTCATGTACTGACGTGCTGGTGCCCTACTGCGAGGGCCTTACAAGTGGAGAGTTTAATCCTTCTCAGTGAAAGTGCTGAGGGAGAGAAGAATGCCCAGGGGACAGGCACTAACATGGTCACTTCTTCTGGGTTGTATTTCTTCAGCTCTCGGCTTCAGTGCTCTAACTCACACCCGGATGTGTGAGCGTGGCTGTCAGCCTGGTTTTGTGCTCTGGCCTCACGCTGCCAGTGAAAGCCAGCGCTCCCTCCCTGCCCTGTGCGACCAGGTTCATTAATGATACAGTGCACTAGGGTGTCTGCTGTGCCTTCTGAACTCCCAGGTTTTCCTTGTATTGGGTTAACGACTCAGCTGATAAGTAATTGTAAGTTTATTTGCTTTTTTTGTCCTTCTTATGAATAAATAAAAGAGGCCATCTGTATTTATCTCAGTGACTTGCAGTTAGCATTGACAAGTGGCCTAGATTCTACATCAGGTAACGGCGTCTTCCAAGTTGATTTTGTCAAGCTAGCAAATAAACGAAAGGGAGTCCAATTATGATTTTTGGTCCTTTTTTTTTTGTTTTGTATTTCAGTTAAAATACTTTTAATTCTGTGTTTCGTGATCAAAAATCTCATCTTCTACAATCTCTACGCTTCTGAGTTCTCCCTGTGCCATAATACTAAAGCCTTTAATGACTACTACTGGTGTACTTTGTGAGATGAGACAGTGTGATTGTATGTAGAACCTTTGTTGTATTACTGGTTTATGTTATATGTCAGACATGTATTTAAAAATTCCCTTTGTTTTTTGTGGTGGTGTTTTGGTTGGTTGGTTTTTTTAGATAGTTCTAAAATACCAAGTATAAGATATATTCATCTTTGTGCAGTTAGAAGGCAGTTTTCTGCTGATGGTCTTGTTAGTTCAGAGCTGATTCTATTTTTTGTTCCTAATGTTTTTTTACTTTCTGGTTTAGTTCTATTTCATATCCTGTCATTGTCTAATAATCTTTCCAGTTTCAATAGGTTGGTTTTTGAGACTTAAAATTTTGGAGTTCTCCCAATCTGAAAACATTGTATCATCAGACAAGATCCCTTACTGGTTTTGTTTACTGCCCTCCAAATCTTTAATAAATGCAGAATGCATTGATTTCTGGAAAACCACACCATTCTTCCCACTTTGGAAGGCAGCCAAAATTCAAGAGTTTATTACTCTGTAAGATATTTTCCAGGCTACAAAAGGATTACACACTATAGCCTAGTTTTTAGTCAGGTTTTGGAAATATATGTAAATTTTCTATTTACCTATATATACACACACACGCATGCTTTTTTGTTTTTAACTCTGAGGATTTCAAACAATTACGAAGGACTTTGAGGTATTATCGCAGAAATGATGGGAATTTGGCATTATGTTTTCAGTGTCTTTCCCAGTATTTTAAAGGTGTGGTTTGTTTTCTTTGTGCTTTCCAATTACTGCTAGTGGAACTAGTCAGAGCTACATCAGTAATTTCTCAAGCTTCTTCAGTATTTCTTGCAAATAATCTGGAGAACAGTGATGTGTATTAATGTATGTTTTTCTGAGCACCTTTTGTTCTCTGATACCTTAAGTTCTTTCTGAATTTGTAGTAAGGTGATGGTAGCTGGCTATGTAAGCTGCTCGTAGGTGGATATGTTTAGCTTTCTTGTGCAGCTACATCATTTCTTCTTTGACACTCCTTGTGATGAACGTGATAATTTTTCTGTAAAGGAGGCCGTGGGGAAAGGAACAAGTTGCCATCTTAAAGACTAGGGCCTTGTTCAGTAAAGAATTTATTCAGATTCTTTGCCACTGCAGTGGCTTGCCTATTCTTACTGCCTCCCTGATTCTGATCATCCATGAACATGTGCGTTATTGTCTGATTTGTAACAAAATTCTCTTTTCTTTTTGATAGGTATTATGTCCCTTGTTTTGTTACCCTGATTTTTCAACCATTGCTTGGGTAGGGCTTGTATCTCCCCAGGGAAACATTTCTGGCATAGCAAACTGCAATAGCACGCATCTGTTTGCTTGGGCATTTAGATTACTGGCCTGCTGGTACTGAAGCAGATGACACTCTGTAATGTTCATGTGAAAAGGGATCAACATTGCACTCTTTTTCCTTTTTTTAAAATGACTTCATAACACCCTTCTGTCATCTAACAATGTCTGTGGTACTTGTACAGGAGGGGAAGGTTTTGGAAAAATAGGAGGTTGTGTGTTTGTATTCTAAAGCCAAGATTACCTTTACTACCTCAAGTTTACTTGTTTTCTCCTGTTAAGATATGTATTTGAGTAATGTTGCTTTAGTTTTAGTTTCTCCTGCTTCTATGTGATTTAGCTGTTATGCTTTACTCTGTTTTATAATATTAAAAATAACCAAGATTTATAATAAGTAATGAAAGATTTTTGAAATCCAGCATTACTTCTCTGGCATTTGAAATCTTAACTGCAGTAAGCAGTTAAGTAATCTTAACTGCAGTAAGCTTTTTCAGATGTTTGGTGGTTTCATATTGATCTTGTTCAAGTTTTAGGAAAATTTTAAAAGGTGACATCAGGAGTGTCTTTCTCCTTGTTAAAACCAAACCCCAATCTTGTCCAAAATACTGACAGTAGGTTCTGTAATCTGTTAAATTATATCTTGAGCTGATTATTCAAAATAAAGACTGAATGAAGATTTCAAGCTTTAACCTTTTGAAGTTGTCAGTATACTTTTTTCCCCCTGATTTGAAAGGCATAAATGGTATTATTATGAACCTTGGTAACTGCATATTTGTATTTCCCTTTTTTCCCTGCTTCATCTTCCCCATGCTAAACATTTCCTGATGGATACTGTTGACTGCTTTATGAAGAGTGGTGCCCTTCATGATGCTTCTTCCTGTGAAGTTTGTAAACGGGAATTTTTGTGTGTCAGTTACTGCTGGTATTTGTGGTTTGACAACAGTTTTATCTGAGAGCAGAGCTTTTTATCTCACCCGTTGGGCCATTTTCACTTTTGACATCAGGGTAAAGCTATTTTTATGTTGCAATTGGTATCACAGTTGCTGGTAGCATTGTTTTTGTCCTGGCAATGAGGGCAGTAGTGGCCTTGGCTGTTCCTAGGTCAACCCCCCAGGCTTTTCCCCCACCTGCTGCAGCCCAGAACCGCTTGTCAGCCCCTGCCCCAGGAATGCCGCAGCAGGGCCGGTCCCCAGCTCCCCACGACCCTGCCCTGCTCAGCCATGGGCCCTCCCAGCCGCAGGCCCATGGCCTGCCCAGCGCCTCAGCCTGTCCACAGGGAGGTGCCTGATTCCTGGGGCTGGAGCTGCCCTGGTTCCTCACAGTCACCTGCTCCTGGCTGGGGCGATGGGACTGGCCTGGCTGCCAGGCCCTGCCCTGCCACCCCGACCACAGGGAGCCACCAGCCTCTGCTGTACTGTGACAGTGCCATGCAGGCCCATGTTTTGCTTCACCTCGTTTGTCGTCTTTAAATTGCCTTTCCACACTAATTTCTCTTCTCATTCTAAAAATGGTTCTGTACGTGGTTGGACAAAGTGCTCTGTGAAAATAGCCCCTTTTAGTGACGTGCTAAGACAGCATTGTTGATGCAGTTTCCATGAATGTAAAACTAATTTGTTTATGCAGTTTTGGTAAAGCTTGGTTCAAATATTCTGGCAGGTACTTGCATACCAGTTTCTGAATTATGGATGTCTGTTTGCCTGGGAGAATAACAGGCCTCTCCCTTCTCCTCAAGCTTTGAGCTTTTAATCAGGAAGGAGTATGGAGAAGTTCAGTTTTAAGGCTGATCAGTGATTTCAGTACAGACAGGCCCAGTAATCAGCAATCGTCATGTCTGCTCAGGGAGGCATAGCTACAGTAAGTAGCTCTTATTGTTCCTTGGTGCTGTAGGAATACTTATGAAATGCCCGAAGAAACTCTTGAACTGTGCTTAAAATGGGATGGGCTAAATACTTTGTGGTGTTGAATTTTAAATTTGTTTTTGTGTTGTGTCTGTTGTCTGTGCATGTCCCCCCACCCCATTTCTGGGTAGACTAAAATGTCACACCAGTAAAATACAGTAAAATGCTTCGTTCAAAAGGTGTAGCTCTCAGAAAAAGGCTTAGGGACTATGGAGCACTGAAAGTCTTAGAGGGATGATGAAGAATTGAGATAAATACACTGCGTTTATATGGGGACTAGTCAGGAAGATCAGAAGTGTGTGTGAAGATAATGGCTTTTATTATTAACAGGGCTTAATTACTTCAGCCTAAGCAACCCAGTGATGGAGAAGGAAGAGCTGTTGAACAAGTTCATTCCACAACTTAAAAGGTATTGAGAAGTACCTTTCACAGGCACAGAGAAGCTGGGAAGAGAGCTCTCTTAGGAGCTAGGAGAGCCTCATGCTTCATCCGTATATATCACTAGTTGGCATAGTAATTAGTTAATGTTTAGAAAAATACTACGATCCTTAGAAGAAATGCTTTGCAGTGTGTTGTTAACCTCCTTTGATACCTAGCTCTCAGACCACCCAGTGCACAGAAAACTCCTTGGTCCAGTGAAACCCAGAAATGAAGGCTGAGAGGTACTAAAGCCTTAATGCAAACTCAGCGATGTTTAGCAGTAAGGGCATATGTAACAAGACCATATAGAAGATAAATTCTAGTCCTAAATCCTGCCTAAACTGGGATGTTCTATACAGCAGTCTGGGTTAGTGGCTTTCTACCCCTGACAACTTCTTCAGACACCTGAATTTGCAAGGAGCATCAGTGTTCGGCTTAAAAGGCCCTTGGGTATCTGTGTCTTTTCAGAAATACTGCATTCTCAGGGATTATACTCTCATCTTCTGCCTAAGGTTCACTGTATGCTGAGGGTTAGGTAGCAAACTGCCTGACTTTTTTCTTTGGTTTGCTAACCAGGGAAACCTAAGCTAAAACTTGTCATGGCTTAGCCTTATCTAGCAATTAAGCACCACACAGTTGCTCACTCAGCTCCCCCCTGTCCCCCAGTGCAGGAGGAGGGTTGGAGGAAAAGACAAGGAAGGTCGTAAAGTTGAGATGAGAACTGTTTAATAATGTAAGTGAAAATTATAGTGATACTAATACTAACAATACTACTACTATTAAGCAATTAAAACAATAGAAAATAGAACATATGATACAATAGCTCACCACCTGTCGACCGACACACGGCCAGGTCCCAGAGCAGCGAGCGGTCCCAGAGCCTGATAAACCCAGAGCAGGGAAAAAGCCTGCCAACCCCCCCACCCCCCGCTAACAAAGGAACCTGCCCCACCGATAACTGTGCCAAGAGCTAACAGTCCAGCTATCAAGCTAGCCCAAAGCCTTAACGACCCCCTTGTACCCCTTCCCGCCTCAGCACTGCACATGTGCCCTGAGCCTGACGTACCACGGAATGAAACGCTCTCTGGGCCAGCCAACAGCACTGTGAAGTAAAGGAGCTCGTTCCTGCCTGAAACCAGCACAAAACCATCTGCTTTGTGAATTTGCATGAGAATAGGTGATGTGAGTATTTGCCTGTGAATTAGACATAATTTTAGGCCTCTCTAAGCTTGAAGAGTTTTGATTATCTGCAGCCCGGAATGCCACAGGGTTTTTGTATATTTGGATAAAAATATGTTTTTCTCTTAAAACTGAGTTACTGTGTGAACATGTAGGAGTCAGAACGCTGAAAGGAAAGCAAATTATAGATTGGTGTGCAGGAGAGGAAAGTGTCGGTTCTAGTCTTTGCTTCTAGGGCTGTCTTTTTGTTTGCTGGTGTTTATATTCATAGAAAATTTGAAGAATAGGATGAAAGACTGAGCTGAACTCTACTGTATGGTGATACTTGCACAGAGAACCAGAGCCAAAGAAATTCCACTGATGTATTCAACGTTGACAACCCATATAAAATACAGAGCTGTCAGCATCAAGAGTACCAAGAGAGGTTATGACACTGCCATTAGAGGCTGTAGATGTCTTAATCGAAAGCACTGATAATGTCCTCCACTGTGAGAACAGAGGATCCACACAGCAATCTCTGATAGGAGACTATAAGAATTCCAGCAGAATCAGGCTGTGGCAGGCAGCTGGAGCAGTTTTTATGGAAAAAAACCCCCAAACCCAAAAAAACAAACCAGTGAGGACTTGGAAGATACCCATGATTGCCCTTCTCCATAATACCTTCTTGTCTGTCATCCGGATAAGAGGACGGAAGTTGTGAGGAATGTGTTGGGGAGCAGCGAGCGCTGGCTGCTCTGCGAGGGACTGGGAGCTCAGTGTGATAGCCAGGCTGGCAGAGACCCTGCCCGTGGGACCCAGCCCCACAGCCTCCAAGCGGGCTAGGCCTGGGGACAGTAGCCAGATTGATTTGGCAGTTTGGATCCCACAGATGGCTGGGGATTGGCCCAGGGGCCTTAAAAAACCTGTCAAGGCTGACCAGTCTCCAGTAGTGCCATTGCCATCTTCCCTTGAGCAGGGGCTGCTAAACACCTTGCTGCTGGATGAGTTGTACGCACTACGTCACTCATTCCCTCCCTGCCCTATACGGCGCTTTATTTGTTTCCTCTCTGTAGAGTGTTATTTCCAATATTGTTGTGTGTTCCGTAAGTGGTGGGACAGACGCTGCTTTGCAGCATCCTGTTGCTCAGCAGGAAATACTCGGTGGTATTTGAGTTGTTCGGATTTGTTCCCTGTGGCTACTGATGTGCTTCCTTGCCTGTCGTGGTCTGATGTCCCACTGTGGGAAGTACTCCAGCCAGACCTGGAGGGGATGCAGCAACTGCTGCAGCAATTGATGGGGTTGGCTGGTCAGGTACTCCGGGGAGAACTGCTGCTTGTGGGCCGAGGGTGTTTTAGTTTAGAGGAGGGGATTATCTGCTAGATGAGATTTTTGTAGCATGCTGGAGAGGTACAGCTGAAGTACAGAAGGGATTCTTGCAAGGTCTTGTACAGCCTCATGTGGACTTCGTTACTGACAGCCCTTGACTATTTGTTGTGTTTAAAGCAACTTGTTGATTTGGTGGTGTGTTGTGGTTGTTTTTTTTTTTTAATTTTTTATTACTTACCAGCTTGCCACCCAGTGGTACATATTTTCTGCATCTTGTCCTTTTTTCATGATACCACAACTTCTTGTAACTCTCCAAGTCCGTTGCTGCGAGGTCAGCTTGGGATCCAGTGATTTTGAAATGCATGCATCTCCCCTCACATGTCTCTGAATGTTGCCTTCATGACCTTAACGCTGAGTCAAATATCACTTGAGCTATTTTTGGTAGCTGCTATTTCAGCAGCAAATTTCTACCTGCATCTCCAAGCAACAGCATTTCACCAGGACCGTGTAATTCCCTTATGTTTCACTTCTGAATGATGGATTTTCAGCTAAAACTTCCCCTTTTTTTTAGAACCACATTTAGTATAGAAGACATAGAAACAGGTTTAATGTTCCTAATAGTCTGTAAAAGAAATCAAAATACCTTCTGCTCTTTTGTGGTATGTGGAAATTAAGGAGACACAGCTGTGTCTTCACAGCTGATATTAAAGTGCATAACCTAGTTAATCTTGCCAAGTCACCAGCTGCCTGGTAACTTTTCCCTCCAGCTGAACATCAGGGCTCACTCCAGACCACTTCCTGCATCCTCTACCCACTTCAAGGCTAGGTGCATCAGTACAGCGGGAATGTGGTGTAAACAGCCAAGCAGTACGCTTTGCGCCTGGCTGCTGTTGGATATTCAGTTCAGGAAAGCAACGTTTCAGCTGCTGCTTGACCAAGGCAGCCGAAGTGGCTCTTCCTCGTCTGTCTTGGAGAGAATGGTGCTGGCTAGTCGTGTGCGGTGGGAGTCGTACTGATTCACTTGAATGTGACCAGCCTCGCACACGGTAATCCAGTGAGACACGGGGCGCGTGATCATTTCTGCTGTTCAGAAATCCCCAGCCTCACAAGCACCGTGTGTTTATGTACCTCCTGCCTTCATCCGAAGGGGCTGTCGTTGCTGTATGGTGTTGCAAAACAGACAAGTTGCTGTAGATTAAGAAAAAATGAGAGTTTACAGTGCATGAGCTTATCTGTGTTAGCTGCCTTGTGTGTCTGCTCAGGCTCAATGGTGAAATGACTCTCAATGAGCTCTGTGTTTCTAGGCACATCTGACATTTGCCTCAGAGTAGCTGTGATATATCTGATGTGCTCTGTATCTCCTTGTTGCCTGGCCTCACACTACCCCACTTTTCTTGGGAAGGCAGCATTTACTTTACCAGAATGCAAACAGACAACACAACTGATATTTGCAAGGATTGGAGGTAAGGAGTTCAGGGTAGTCATTGCAGTGCTTTGAAATCTGGATTAATCATAGAATCACAGAGTGGTTTGGGTTGGAAAGGACCTTAAAGACCATCTAGTTCCAACCCCCCTGCCATGGGCAGGGACACCCTCCACTAGACCAGGTTGCTCAAAGCCTCATCCAGCCTGGCCTTGAAGACAGCCAGGGATGGGGCATCCACAGCTTCTCTGGGCAACCTGTTCCAGTGCCTCACCACCCTCTCTGGGAAGAATTTCTTCCTGATATCCAATCTAAATCTCCCTGCTTTCAGTTTAAACCCATTACCCCTTGTCCTGTCACTGCAGGCCCTTGTAAAAAGCACCCCCCCCACAGAGCTTTCTTGTAGGCCCCTTCAGGTACTGGAAGGTGCTATAAGGTCTCCCTGGAGCCTTCTCTTCTCCAGGCTGAACAAGCCCAACTCTCTCTGCCTGTCCCCACAGCAGAGGGGCTCCAGCCCTCTGAGCATCTTTGTGGCCTGCTCTGGACTTGTTCCAACTGGTCGATAGCCTTCTTATGCTGACACATGACACCTGGATGCAGCACTCCAGGTGGGGTCTCACAAGAGCAGAGTAGTGGGGGAGAATCTCCTCCCTCGACCTGCTGGCCACACTTCTGATACAGCCCAGGATATGGCTGGCTTTCTGGGCTGTCAGTGCACACTGCTGGCTCATGTTCAGCTTTTCATCCCCCAGTACCCCCAAGTCTTTCTCCTCAGCGCTGATCTCCATCCATTCTCCACCCAACCTGTACTTGTAGTTGGGATTGCCCCGACCCAGGTGCAGGACCTTGCACTTGGCCTTGTTGAAGTCCATGAGGTTGGCAGTGGCCCACCTCTCCAGCCTGTCAAAGTCCCTCTGGATGCCATCCCTTCCCTCCAGCGTGTCAACTGCACCACATAGCTTGCTTTTTTTTAAAAGCCAAAGTAAATGTTACTTGTGTTTACATCAGTGCTAGTAAATTATTGTGATCAGGACCATTCTGTGCTACTGATGCCCATGGCCAGGGACGAGCCTGCTTCTGTAGTCGCAAGTTCTCCTTTTCTCCAGACTGGGCTGCAGGCAAGCTCTGTTGGGAATTGTGCGTGACCCATGCTCACCGGGAACTGTGCCTGAGACTTGTCTGGGAGACAGGCAGCTGGCAGGGGCTGAAAGCAAGCTAGGGATGGCTCCATCAAAAGCTGACCAGTACTGGGGATTTCATTCCAGTTCCCAGGAACACCAGGCTGGTGTTCAGTTTGCTAGGGTAGACGTAGTCTGAAAGCCATCCTAAAAAGACTTTTAAAAGTTTAGTTTTGTAAAATTACCAAGCTTTAATAGGCGTAGTTATTGAATATTGGCATGTAGTCACATTTATTAAGCAATCTAAATTCTGATGTCCTAATGTTAGGAGATTTCATGATGGTAAGGTTAGAAAAACTGTATGTGCAGATTTAGAGACAAAAAATGTTCTGAATACTAAGCTATGGGGAAAAATTCCCAGTTAATAAATGTATTATTTAACTTGTTATGACTTTGATAAAGTATTCTGTCAGCTTGAATAAGAAGCTTCTGACTTACTTATAAGATTTTTGTAATTCTGAATTCAGTGTGTGTTTAAAATGGGAGTTTTGTAAAGGGGTATTCCAGTGCATAGGATTAAACAAACTCGGACCACTGAAGTTGTCCAGAGAAGCTGTGGCTGCCCCACCCCTGGCTGTCTTCAAGGCCAGTCTGGATGAGGCTTTGAGCAACCTGGTCTAGGGAAAGGTGTCCCTCCCCATGGCAGGGGGTTGGAACTGCATGGTCTTTAAGGTCCCTTCCAGCCCAAACCATTCTGTGATTCTAAGTTTCAGAAGGAGCTGAAACAAAAGAACCGTGTTAAATGTAAGGTTTGATGCTATTACTGCATGTTCCAACCAATGCTTAAATGGTCAAGAAAGTTATATGTGAGCACTGAGAAGCAGCTGGGTACATGGCAGGGAAACTGGCCTAAGACCATGAAGTGCAGATTACGCCAAAGGCTTTCTTCCTAGGTGTGATGGGCAAGGAGTGCCTGGTACTTGTATACGTTTCAGTAAGATTTTGATGTTGTTAGTAATATAAAAGCTACTTGAATGTTGAAATACATCAGGCCCACACTGCAGTAAGTTTTCGTGGTGTGCAAACTATTTCAGAGGAGAATAGGGATGCCTTTTTTTATGGAATAATTAACAGTCTGTAACAGTTAAAGTAGGTGGGTGAGTCCCCATCTCTTCAGGTATTTAAGAGACGTGTGGACAAGGTGCTTAGGGACATGGTTTCGTGGTGGGTTTAGCATTGCCAGGTTAATGGTTGGATCTTAAAGGGCTTTCCCAACCTAAAGATTCTGTGATTCTAAAAGTTGGGGCCTTACAAGTGATCAGTGTTTGCACAATTGCAGTGTAGTAAAAATTTGGAGAGTGTGAAGTGGTTAGCAGTTGTATGTGCTGTGGGCTTTCCTGTAGCCTTTGGCAGATGTGATTATGGAAAATGCAAATGTTATGTTGCTTGATTTTGTTGATGGAGTGTTGAATTCCTCATTTGTTTGTTCCAAATAGGAGTTTGTGAAATACGAAAAATACATTTCCCTTACGTGAGGCTTACTACTTCTAAAAAGATTAAGAATTTGTATGGAAGAGAATTTCTGAAGCCTATTTTGTGTGGAATGAATGGGTTTTGGTATTTCAATGTTGAGGAAAATGGAAATAAATATTTTTCTAAAAATAGCTTCTCTCCTTAAAGTAGATTACCCATGATTTAAGGCTTCTTCAGACGTCCTTCAGCGTGCGTTTGTGTGCTTGTGTACACACAAACATATGCCACGGATGTGCAGCATTAAACTGTGATTTTTTTTAAATGGAGTGACAATATCTATTCCGAGCAGTAAATCGATAAGTTTACAGAAAAAGGATTTTTCTCTTTCTTCTGAGCAAACATATTCCCCCTCCTGTAGCCCACCCCAAAACCCTCAAAATGGTATTCGTAGATTGAAAAAAGATCAATTTTAAGAATACTTGGAAATGGGGTGTTGGGGGGGGTGAAATCAGCCAGGGTGTCACTGGTACTCGGGAATTGTCAGTCACTCGTGCAGAGACACAGGGTGAGACATGGAAATGACTGTCCATCATCAACAAAACTTTGACCGCCTGTTGGAAATCCTGCGGTAGCCTGTACATGTTTTCAGCCACCACGTCTTGAGGGACTCTGACCTTTCCCAAGTGACAGGGGAATGTGCCTTGGATTCCAGTGGGCGCTAAGAGCATGGGCTTCCCTGAAATGCGGCTCCGCTTGCTTTCTGCAGGGCTGTGATCACCTCACGCTCTCCTAGAGGGACGCTCCAACTTTTGATGTGGCTTTATGATGTGTCTGAATGCCACATGAACAGTGTTTTCAGCTGTGTGGAGATGAGTGTGTGCTGAGAGTTTATTTTTAGTGCGATCTGGAATAGCTGTATTGAGAGCACTGGGACAGGCTGCCCAGAGAGGGGGGAGTCTCCCTCCCTGGAGACTTTCCAAAGCTGCCTGGACTTGTTCCTGTGTGATCTGCTCTAGGGTATCCTGCTCTGGCAGGGGGGTTGGACTCGATCTCTAGAGGTCCCTTCCAACCCCTAACACTCTGTGAATGTGGACTGCAGAACTGGTCAGTGCTTTGTGGTCCATCCGCAGCGGTTGGTGTCTTAGGGGAATCAGTCTCGCTGTGCACATACAGTGCATCAGGACCACAGATGACAGCAACTGAACAAATGTCACCCTTGTATTTCTTTCTATTTAATGATGTAACACACTGGGATGGGTAAATGATATGTTTTATAATGGACCCACTCTTACGGAAAGGGGGCCAAAAGAGCGTCTGTTACAAATCCATGGTTACTAGGCATAGCTGAAAAAGGATCTAGAAGGGATCTTCTCGTGGTTGGGTGGATTTTTTTAATTTAAATACTGCTTTTAAGTTAATACAAGGGTTTGCTCCCTGTGCCATGGTGGTTGGTTTTGTCTGTGCTTAGTGTAGATTGATTTGTGAGGTGTATATATTTGGCGTGATTGCCGGCACTTCTTTTTCTTCTTTTAGGTGTGCATAGTACGTATTTAATGCATGTTTTCTAGTTATTAATTTTACTTTTTGGTGCTATGGTTTTGCGACTGGTGTATAGTGATTTGTAGCATATTTGTCTAATTCCGCTTTAGGATATATAGATTTTCTTTACATTGGCTTTGCTCTGGACACCTAACTTCAGGCTCTGACCCAGTCATTTGGGCACATTTAGTTTGTCTTAGGTCAGGTTATACGTTGGTCCACAGTTACACTATTCCTGAAAACAAACCGTTCGCATTACCTTTTGGCAAGATAGGCTTAAGGGAGAACAGCTACCGCAGATAATAACATATGAGATGCAGAGTGCACTTGGATTACTGCTCAGTCATTGTTTTCACTGTGATACGAAGGTGATGAGTTAGCAGCTAATGAGTTGCACTGGTTGGCATTGTACCCTCCGGCAGATTAGACAAGTTGAATAGCAAGCATCAGCCTCCTAGAAGAAAAGATTTAAATGCACAGGGTGTCAGTTAGTGTTAACACTAATTTCAGCTTCATTTAACTGTGGTAGGGCCAGGGCGACAAAGAAGGATGACCAAAGATCATACTGTAGGTCAGTTCATCAAAAGTGTGTAATATAAAGGTGCCCAGACTTTGTACTGAGAAATTTGAATTCAGATCATATGCAGAAACATCTGAATCTGCGGCTCTAGATGCTGCTGGCATTGACTTCAAAATTATTTCATGCTAATTTTATTCAAGGCAACTGAACCTCATAAATAGATGGAATTTCCAGCACTGTTTGAGTAATGTAAAGGTGTAACAAAATTAGCAGGAAATGAAAATGTAAATAAGGAGTAGATAAAAAAAATATTGCTTTTTCAGCAAAGTAGAATATGTGTTAAAAAGGCCAAAAGAGCAGAAAAAGATCTGAAACCTGTAGTGAATACATAGATCTGAGCTCAGACTATCAGGCTATGCTGAAAAGCTTAGTATTTACAGTGGAGTGTTTGGTTATTGTCGTTATAGAGCTGTATGTGGCAGGAACAGTAAAATAATGGTACCATTTTAAACCGTACTGGAAATGTGGCAAACTAGGACTGTCTAACCTTCTGATTAAGAAACATATACCCTATGTTTATATGTTTTGGGTGTTTTGTTTTTGTAAATTAGCATTTACTTACTTGCTCAGTAGTTCTCTGTAATCTGAAAAAGCATCAAATGCTTGTGGGAGCCAAGTTGCAGCGATCACCTCCTAGCTGAAATGCTGAGGTCACGGGGGTACTTGTTCCTCAGTTCCCAGCAGCACGGAACAGGCTCTCCAGAAGCGGTGTGGAGGAACTGAGTTTGTAGCAGCGGAGATCAAAAGCAATGCTTCCATTGCAGAAGTCATAATCGTTTCTTTTATACCCTCGTTGTATTTTGTGGGTTAAGTTAGCCTTTTGAAGTATGAGGAATGTGTTCATTCATCAATTAATCTCTTCCTAACGGAGAATATTCTAAAAGCTTGTGAGTTCGTGTGACCACCCAGCCCTAGAAGACCAAGACCTCATGCAACCCAGTGTTGATTGCTGACATGATGCTCATGATAGTGATTTACACACAGTTCTAGGAGAGCTGATGTCTTTAGTGGAAAGGAGAACATTGTTAAAATAATGTTCTTTTCTTTCTGACATCTCTCCCATGTTGGAGTTACAATTACACTGCATAATTGAAAAAAATCCTTATGGCATGGTCACTGCATAGAGTTAATAGAAGTTTGTAGGAAGAATGGGAAAATTAGTTGACCATAATTCTTTTCATTCATCTGGAATTTTTTTTTTTTTTTTTTAAATAAAAGAAAGTATGTCACCATGCTATATGGGAGTCTTTTCATATGAGAAATAAAGCTTTGGAAAAGAACACTGGTTTCTCAAATAAAAAGGCTTTAAAACGTTTAAAGGAATAAGCCCACAAAGTTCATTTTAGGGATCACAACAGAAATCTAGTCCATCTAATCTGAATTACTGAAGTGCATATGTTCCTTATGTGATCAGTTGAGAGAGTGCATTCAGGAGGAGTGAGCTTCAAAACAGGTTTTGGCTTGTACTTTTGTGCTTCCTGGGCTTCAGCAGGAGGTGTGAAAGATGCTCTACCGGCGTGCACAGTCATCAGGTGGTGTCGGCATCCTCCCACACTGGGGGCTGAACAGATCGCTGGTGTCGCGCGATACTGAAATTCAGTCATCACTTGGAGGCCTTGATAAATGTCATACCGCTGTTACTGTAGTAAAGGTCTTGTAAAGGTAAAAAAATCGTCTCTGCATGAAGAGTTTACAGCTACTCAGGAATTAAAAGGTGGGGAGGATGAAGTTGGGTGTGTATAGGTATGTGTCTGTGTCCAGGTTTCTACTGTCCTGACTGGTGTGTCTGGTAAGGCAAAGGTAGGCAAACACCTATGTATGCTCAGCTGTACAGATGAGGGACGTTATGTGGAAGGTGAGCAGAATTAGCAGTTTCGCTTTGCTTTTCTTTGAGGAAAGGGAGCTAGTTCACTCCTTCCTCTCTCTTAGATAAGGAAAAGGAGCCTTTGCAGAGCTGATCCAGGTTTGAGAATCTGGGCTGCGTTGGCTCTCCTGGAAAGGGTTACAGAGATGAAGACTGCCCATGGGCTGCTCTTACACAGAAGAAGGAGAGGGAAGAATAGTTGCTCTCTTCTCTCCTGAGTAAACCATGACAACATGTATTTATACCTCTGAAAATCGATACATTTTTGCTAGATATTTTAAAAGGGCTTTGTGGTTATATAACAGATGAGGAATTTCAAGAGCGTTTCAAGATTTTCAATAACACTGCTTCACTCTCCTTGTCTAGTCATTGCGCATTGGCTGGGTTCCTATGGGTAGGAGAAGTTGTTCTGGAGAAGTGTTTTGTAGTCAGGGTACATAGATGGTATCTTAGCTTAAGATAACACTTTTTTTTGCCTTTGAAGTTTCTTTGTAACGAGTTATTGTGATGCGTAGTTTAAGACTGAGGTGCCCAAGACTGCTCTTGCTCTGTCAAACAACAAATAGTTGTTGTTCGTATCTATTAGTGGTAAGAGGATCACACGATTATGCTCTTCTCATTTTGTAAAAAATGTAACTAGCCTGTTTGGGTGAACCATTTTCAGGGGAAGGTATGTTAAGTAGTGCTGCTGAGAGGTGTTTTTAAAGGCCCTGAGAAAAAAAACCCCAAACCCCAACCAAAAAAACCCACTACCAAACAAAAATACCCAAGAAAAAAACCAAGCACTGTTTCAGACAGGCTTTAAATATGTGATACTTGTTACAGAAGAGTTCATGTAAAATCATTCGACTGCCGTTTTGGCTTTCCTTATGACATTTAATTCATATTTTAATGTATTTAGGAGTTGCGTGGATATCCATGCTTAACAGTACTACTACTGCTACATGTTGTTGGCAGAATGCTTGGGAGTGACCCTTTAAACAGTGTGAGTAGCTGCAATTAAAGACCTGTTATGTCTGATTTCAGTTTTTGTGGTGGAGGCTGTGAGTTGTAACATCAACTCTGTAACTTTACCTTACGTAAATGGATGATATGTTTGAACTTCTTACTCTTGAGCTTACTGTTGTATTAAAAAAACCCACAAAACAAACATCGAAGAAAAGCCAAACAAACGTCCTTCTCTCACCAATCATGATGATATTGAGGGGCATGCAGAGGATTGAGGGAGAAATGTGGTCAAGCGTAATCCCACCTCACTGGGCTGTCAAAATCAGGAGTGTGGGACCTAAACTCAGAACCACTCTTTGACTTGTCCCTTTCTGTGTTGACCACAGGGCACTTTCCTGGTCCTGCCACACAGCCTGTCTATGTCCTGCTTTAATGTTTGGGTGAGCCCTTAGAACACACTATTCTTTTCCTTCTGCTTTTTCTTTCAACCTGAATCCTGGTGTCCAAGGAAAGGGAAAATGGATGGAAGAAAGCTGTAGTGTGCTTACATTGGTTTCTCAGTCAGAATAATCTTGCAGGCCATTGCAAACGTGGATACTCTGCAGTGTAGGTGCAGCCCGAGGAGCAGTGGAGTCTGCTGCTGAGCCATCAGCACATGGCCCCTCTTGATGGCTCGAGACCTCCTCCACTGGAAACGGAAGAGTGGTGGTGACTGAGATGGTGTAACACAGCGGGGGCAAATGCAGTGACTTTGGCGGGGTGGGAACCAAGAATCTTCTATTTTACCATTTTGCAAAGCCATGCACTCTGAGACTATGTGGCGCCTAGATTTTAGGGTTTATTTTGTTTTTAGAACCGGTGGATTCAGCCTTGAAATGGCTGCTGAACAGCACTTGATTTCAGTCTGGTGGTAATGGTGTGGGAGAGCAAAAGCTTTATTTTGAGGAAGTGATCTCACATGCTATTTTTGAGGTAACATAAGCACATCCTTCAGTTAGGATGGTCAAAGCCAGATGTCTGCTAAGCTTATTTCATTAGGATGATGAACTTAGATGAGGACTGTAAAAGTAGGTGGTGATAGTGAATTTTAAGCACAGGAAGCAGCTGATGGTTCAAAGAGCATCAGGGTATTTATTATAGAAATGTAATATGAAGAAGCAAGTCTCCAACATGGAAGGCTCCAGCCCTGAAACCCTGATGATATTTCTCTGTTAATCTGAATGGGTTTGCTTTTGCTTCCTTCCTGGGAATCAGATCTGCCTGTAATTGTGAATAATGACTCCCCACCTACTCCTTGAAACTTTTCTTGTGATAGTTTTAATAATTGTGGCTTATGTATGTGGGAGAAAAGTAGTTGAAAACTTAGAATTGTTAATTTTCCCACCAGTCCTGATGAATGACATCTCTCTCTAGACATTATTACTTGCACATATGTTTTTTCATATTCACATTCCCTCTTACATGAGTAGGTATCGTATTTCTAAAGATCTTTGTGAGGTTTGCATTTCATGTAATTAAAAACCTTTGTATTTTTAAGTACCAGTGGCGGTTCTGAACGCTACAGCTTACTGTGCAATTGCCAAATACTCCTGCAGAATGCTAACAAACATTTGAAAATCCATCGTTGTCCTGCCCACATTTTTGATCAATTCCTTTAGAAGAAAAGTGTGGGTGAGGAATAACTTTTCCCAGCTGGTGGGTTTGCTTTGTGGTTTTCAGTATGGCCACTCTGAAGTCCTGACACTTGGGCAGGATAGGCTATGGGATCTGGCCTGTCTTTTCACTAGTACAGCATCATCCACGTGGAGTCAGATACAGAAGATGTAGGATATGGTTACAGAAATCATGAGACTTGACATTTTTCCCTTTTAAAAAAAAAGTTGTTTTTTTTTTTTGGCTGATCTAAATGTTCACAGATTCACAGAGTGTTCGGGGTTGGAAGGGACCTCTAGAGATCATCTAGTCCAAGCCCCCTGCCAGAGCAGGATCCCCTAGAGCAGATCACACAGGAACAAGGCCAGGCGGCTGTGGAAAGTCTCCAGGGAGGGAGACTCCCCCCCTCTCTGGGCAGCCTGTCCCAGGGCTCTGTCACCCTCACAGGGAAGAAGGGTTTCCTCACGTTCAGGCTGAACCTTCTGTTTGCCAGTTGATAGCCACTGCCCTTCATCCTGTCACTGGACACCACTGGGAAGAGCCTGGCCCCATCCTCCTGACACCCACCCTTTAGATATTGATAAGCATTGATAAGATCCCCCCTCAGCCTCCTCTTCTCCAAGCTAAACAGACCCAGCTCTCTCAGCCTTTCCCCAGATGGAAGGTGCCCCAGCCCCTTCATCATCTCAGTGGCCCTGCACTGGACCCTCTCCAGTAGCTCCTTGTCCTTCTGGAACTGAGGAGCCCAGAACTGGACACAGCACTCCAGGGAAGGCCTGCTGAAAGGCCATCTGTGTAAAAACCCCAACAGTGTAATGTTAGACCCAGCTTCTCTGAAAAGTGTAACATGGGAGTCAAAAAGCACTTGAGCCTGATCAGCGTTGCACATATCATCTTCATTTTTACAATTGTTTGTGCCTTAGCAGTAGATGTGCTTTGTGAAGAAAACTCCTGCATCAGTTGGTCTCCAAAGGTACTAATTTTTCCATCTTGAAGCAAGAGAAAGTTGCTCCATAACCAGACTCAGAAGAAATTTTAACCACCAGAATTTTTCTTGCAATTTGGGAAAATCTGTTACCAAAGGAAGGATTTGTGTGTTTGGATTTTTCCCTCTGCATGTTTTCACTATCATTAAGAGCTTCCAGATTTTATTTTACTCACGATGGTGTGTGTTTGTGCCCCTTCACAGAGAGGCCTGTGCTCATGGAGGACGTAGAATTGAGACCTGTGAGAATTTTGGTATTAAAAAGCTTTAAAATAGGTGACGTCATTGAAGCAGAAGAAGACACAACTAATATAAATAGTAAAACATACTTGTGAGTCACTGGCATTCCATGCTGAAGTCTTCTTGTATTAGGCTGCTAATAACAGCATCCATTTCATTAAGAGTTACACTCTTCATGTTTCTTGAATTTTCCTCAAGCTCTGTGACAAACACTGAGGAAAAATGGGGTGAATGTTCTTTTGAGATCTGTGCTCGCCTTTTTTCGAAGTGATTTCCAAAATATATCAGCACAGGTAAGTGCTGTCTGTTCCTTTCATGGGAACAAAAAGTGTGCAAGTTCATGCTGTCTGGAATGGGTTACCAGAAGGAAACGTGGAAACCTAGTGACTTTGTCTAAATTTTTGACTTTTATCTGGCAGGTGACATGAGTTTATAAATACTTTTGCATTAAAAGGGTATGTATTTTATCATCCAAACACAAAAATGTTTACATGGTTTGAGTGGAGGCTTCACATTGGGCAGGGCAGGTAGACAGGGATTATTTCCCCAAGTGCCTGAGGCAGGTGGCCCAGTGCTGAGGGACGTTCCAGCTGGTGGCTGCTTTTTGCAAATTACAATCTAGAATTGTGCCTTCTTATTTTTGACATCTCTGTTGTAACAGTTTCCAATTTTTGCACCCAAATATTTACCATAAAATTGGTTTTTTAATCCACTTTCATAGTGTGTGTTTCCGTTTCACGTTATGTTAGATGTAAAATTAACTTGGGTAAATTGAATAGGCACAAATAAAATGGGAGGAGTTGGTAAATGTTCAGTGATATTGGAGGTCAATTTTCTGGAGCATCTGCAGCCCAAGGAATTTGATGACCCTGTTCAAGATTGCTGAGACCAGGAACAATGCTTAACCTTCCATAGGTGTGTGATCTGGTAAGTTGAGCCTTGCTAAATTAACTTCTGATAATAAACATTGGTTAACTGTCAGAGCAAAAAAATGGCCAGGACTTTAATGTTCTTCACTAGCAAAATCTCCTTTGAATGGCGTCCCATGGCGACATGTTTCGGATTAATAAACAAGTGGCTAAAATATTCTTTCATCTGTAATGAAAGACTCTGGACAGTGTGTGCTCATTATGGTTTACTGAAATATTTTCACTTGTGTTTCATGGGAGAGTAGTACCTTAGCCATATCACTCCAGAGTTATATCTAATTTTCCTAAAAGAGATCTTCTTTAAAAAAAAAAAATCCTCAGGTGTCTCTCACAGAAAAGAAAGCAGATATTTAAAAAGAGAGAGAGAGAAACCTTGTTAGTGAAATGAGAACACGTCTCACGTTGAAACTCTAGGAATATCATTTTTCTACTAGAGAGTTTTCCGGGGCCTGCTAAGTAATGCACCTCCTGCATGTGTTTGTTATAATAGTGTTATAGTCCTATTGCTTTGTGCTAGGAAAAAACAGTTATTGGGCCATAATCCCTGCGAAAAAGATCTATTATGGTTTTCCTTCTTTGAAGTTGAAATTTGACCTTGTAAATACCTGGGTTTCATTATAAAGGGTGAATTGTTCAACACATTGTTGATTGAGGCTTTTTTTCTAGTGGTTTGACAGATACCTGGCATCAAGAGAAAAATTCGATTTTTTAAAATTATTTTCTAGTGAAAAGGAAATAGGAAAACTTTGAAAGAATATTTCTTTTGGCTCTTTTTTTGAAGGATAACTTCATAGTGAAAAATGAGTACAGTAAAGCAGAGAGAGTGTGTGCACTGCGCTGACCTATTTAGTCTGGATTTCATCTGGTTGTGATAATCCTGGATGATACTCCTTAATTCTGCTAAGACTATTTACAAGAAGCTGTGGTCTTTTTTTACTTTTCTAAATGGCTTGAAAATAATAATATTTTAATGGTGTTGGATAGTCCGGAGTTGTATTTCGAGAAAGGTGAGAATTGACCAAAAAATTTTCAAAACTGGAAAAAAAAAAAAGTCAAATGCTCCCAAGGTAGAATTATTGTATTGCCTAGATGAGGCATCAGGGATTGCAGGCCTCCACCAACTCTTTTGTCCTGGAATAAACACTTTGATCTCTTGTAACCGTGATAGCCCCCTTGCCCAATAGAGTTAAACTAAAATTGCAGGGTGGCTGTGATTAACTGGCGTGTTTGCACTAGATTTGAGGGCGAGATCACAGCTCTCCCTTGATTTGACAGCATTGGACCAAACCAGCTTTTTGTGTGTGAGATGTTTGATTCCTATCCGTGACCTTTCTGTCTTTCCTCCTCGGTGAGGAAAAGACTCTGGGTTTTGTTCATAGGAACGTGCTTTGGTGTTTAATAATGAATTGAAATGTTTCCAAATTCATTTGTGGCCCTGAAAAAAAAATTCTTCTGAGTTTCTCTAAGCAGTTCCCTACGCTTCCCAGGTTGAAGAAGAAAATGGTTTATTATGTTTTTCTATAATTTTTGGCTGAGAGAGTAACTTTAGGCAGTTGACTGTTTAAATATTAGGCACCCTGTTGCTGTGCCGGTGGCACTATCTCCTGCTGTTGCGCAATGAGTGAGACTAAGCATTTTTGGGTGAAGAGGACGCCGACCTGATTTCCCATTCTGCTGTCTGCAGTAATGAATTTTCAATATGCTAATGAAAAGTCTAGGAAAATTGGAAGGCAGAAGCTGGCAGGGAAAGGTAACATTTGTTTTGGCCTTATTGTTGGCTGAAGGAGAGCTGGAAAAGCCGGTGACTGCCAGACAGAGCTTCCTGGCAAGGAGAATTGACATATCTCATACCTTCGGAAAAAACACTGTATGACTAGATGTGATACTAAGTTTTTCTCATTGCATCTGGGAAATCATTTGTGGCCTGCTACCATCAGTCCAGAGTCTGGAATGTTCCTGTCGCTGCAACTGATTTACATCCTGGGCCAAGGCACAATAAATAAGACTGACAGAAAGCCATCGGTGGTAGTCACCCTTTTTTTGATACGTCTAATGATTACATAGTCTCAAAGTGGATTTTTTCTTTTTATAGTTCATACTTTTATCTTTTTTTTTTTTTAATTATTGCATTCCATTTCCTTGGTATCTTCGTGTCCCAGATGAACCTTGGCTCCTCTCATTGCGTCGGACTCTGGATGAACACCTTGCAGAGAGGTTTTCTTAGGCTTTGCGGCAACCACACAAATGGAATTGCAGAGTAATACTTGCAGAAAGTTCAAAACAAGCTTGGTCTGTTTCTTTCATTTTAAGCTTATAAATTACTCTTGTTTAATGTCATGATATTACTAAATTTTTAAATCGTTTTGCAGTGTCTAGTATCCATTGCTGGAATGGAGGAACACTGTGATCTTGTGACTGGTGAAGTAACGCTGTTATTCCAGTCAGATTTTTTTCAGTTTATTTGAAGGGGCACAAAATCAGGGAGACCAGATTAGCTGGAGCAAGTAAGTGACTTCTATAAGTCATTGTAAACAGGAAATGAAGCGGAAAAAACCCCAACCCCACATGGAAATGGTTGGTTTACTCTTAAGCAGAACAGTAATTCACTGTGAGCCAGTGATGAAGAACAGTAAATAGGAAAAAAGTGCCGTGGTACTTTTACAGTTTGACCTGTGTATTAACTACACCTACTAAACGTGCCTGCACTGATCTGCATGAACAGTACTAGCAATCTGCAGAGCTAGTGCAGACCACAAGTGTTGGTTGTCATCAGAGGGTTGGTTTGATACTGAGTGTAATTTTTACCAGGTGATGTATTTTTTTCCTGTCTATACAAATGTAATTGGTTAATACAGAAATAAAATCATCTGGTTCCTCAAAGAGGGGAAAGGATTTGTGGATATAGGAGTTTTGGTTGTTTGTTTTCAATCTGTGGTTTAGTTATGGTGAAGAAATGGGCTTTTGCCAGCCTTTCTATATCTTTGCAGCCTGAGGAATATTTGATTCTCTATTTAGGGTAGCACAGCAGTCAGCTCAGCTGTTCAGAGTACATTGTCCTAATTCTGCAAAGGTTGGATAAACTTGATGTTCCCATCCAGGTACGTTTTCAAGTGCAGAAATTAAAACTCAGTGATTTAGATTGCGTGTGCTTGAGCAGCTACCTTTTCTGCATGATCCAGCATGACAGCTGAGTTCAGCTGGTTAAGCTGTGGTACCAGTTCTTGACTGTAAACGTCTAGGGGCTGCTGGTGGGCATTTGTGTTGTAGTGTGGTGGGACTGGCTTCCTTCCTCTTTTGACAGAGCTGGAATTGGTTGACCTTCCAGTCATAGTCCATCTCTTCTGTCTGGAGGAATCAGCTTGTATTAAACAGAAGTTTAGAATTAAAACGCATCTTTACGCTAAATATGAATACTTAAATTTTCCATTGTTTTCCCAAAGTAACTTGTTTCAGAGCATGCCTTCGTAGTGGTGATCATGCAGGCCTGCGTTTTTTCCCTGTTTATTTTTATTTTAGCCTTAGAAGCATAGTTTCCTTGAAAGACTGCTTGAAGCTATTGCAGGTGCCTGTTGTGATACCCTGCTGCATAGTGAGAAGGAGTATTAAGTTATGAACAATTACATCCTTTCCCTAAGGTGATCTTCTAGGTGATTTGAATTAGAATACTAATATTAATTTGATTAGAATTTGAATGCTAATAAAAACAAAAGAGAAGCTTAGATCTTCAGGTGTTTTTCCTACTTTCACCTATCCAGCTTTCTGGGAGAGAGCTTGTCAAGGTCTGGGGATGAAGTTTGAGGGAGTATGAATCAGGAAGCTGGCTAGCCTGGGAAAACATTCCCCTGTTGCTCATACTGCACAGCTGCAAGATTGCTGCTGCTAGCATTGTGACTCCTGTAAAAAAAAGTGCCAATTCTGGTTCTGGAAGGTCTGTAATGGGATGCCTCTTGAAAGCAGTTAGGTAACAAGTCAAAATCCCTCAGCATTTTCCAGTTTCTCATCCCTGGAAGAGAAAAGTTGAAGTTGGCTATTTTAATTTCCTTCTGATTTATTTATATGCTGAATCCATTTTCTTGGTGGAAACACATATTGCATTCTGGCATTGCTACTGCACGTATGGCTCAAGAGGCTCAGATCAGGTTCCTGAACATGGAATTAATCTCATTCTCTGGCTATTTCTGCATCCCTTCCATCATCTTGAACTGTATCAGATCAATGCCAGGTTTCCGCTGGATTAAAACAGAGAAGAGTCTAGCAATATTAACCCTACCTCCCAGCTTTCTACGGTAGAGATGTTGAGCACTGGTTTTGGATCTAATTTCTAAAAAAGAGAGACAGCGAGTGGAATAACATGTTATTAGATGGTAATAGTTCATGGTTATTAGAAAGCTTAGGGATTTTTTTTTATAAATTTAAATGAACATATTTATTTTCCTCACAAAGTAATTCCTTGCTGACATAACTGTGTACTGCCAGTTGCCCTCTGTAAAATTTTAGCCAGAAATTCTGTTAATAAATATTTAGTTGTTTGAAATACCTAATTGATATACAGTATTAAGATTGATAAGAGGGAAGGTGAATTTATTCAATTGAACTGTGTTGTCAGGATTTACTGAAAGTATTTTAGGGCTCCTTTTTGAAGATTAAAAGTTATGTTGATATGCAAATATACACTGGAGTGTAGCTACTTGGCTCTTTTTTAATCAAGCTGCCGGATCAATCTTCCTTGCTTTAGCACCCAAATTTTTGGTAGGAAGGAGGAGAGGAACTCCTGCAAAATACTCATGATAGAAGGTGTCTCTCTGCTAGGTCTCTGTTTTTGAAGTGCAAAGCTGCTATGAGTGCTGCTGGAGCTGTATACCCATGCAGGGAAAACTCTGTCTGAAAGCATTCTGGCTGCCTCCTTGCCATTTGTCTCCTGAGACAACAGATGTGTATGTAGCAGGAGTGGGAGCTAAAGCACTCGAAATTCAGGTTTCTAACTTCAGTCTCTAACTTTCACTGTCAGGGAGGTAGAATTTGTTCTCTTGCTCTGCAGCTGTCAATACAGAACATTTTAATCTGTAATATTCCACTGACATAAAAATATGATTTAAATATAGTGTTGCAATTCATAGTGGATTTATAGTTGTCACTGCTTTTTATTGTCTTAGTCATCACTCCATTTCTTAGCTACTTCAAAAGGGCATCACTAAAATTGATGCTATTATTTTTCACTTTAAATATGACTCTGAAGCATTACTGCTTGTCACAATCTGCCTTTTCCAGTGGCTATAACTGAAAGCCATGGCTAAACTTGTCTCTTTTTTCCAGGAGTTTTATGCAACTGGAGTCAGATGCTGGGAATTTGGACTCTCATGTTATCCCTCTTGGTTACTGCCCTCTATTCATCAGGCCCATACCTTTGGGTTTGGTGGCCCTTTTGAAAACGTCAGCGGTTTTTGGGATGGTCATGGTGCCATGGCCATGGGAGTGGGCTTTTGCTGTTACAAGGATGGTGGTACTTTCCTCCTTTGGACTGATCAGCTTCCAGGCAGTACTGGTTTTGTAAATAGTTCCTGTGAAATCCTGATCTCACTCTCACTGAGCTTAATGGAACGTATTTATCTCTGATTGTAGGATCTTTTGTTCGGACTGTAGGTTTTTAAGGAGACGGAAGCATACAAGGATTAAATTGTTCATGTTAGTATTAACTGAGATGATTTGAACCCCACCGTTCAGCATTTAGTCAAGTACAAAATGCTTATGCTTCAGAGTGATGCAGCACTTCTGGGTAACTGTCATGGCACTGAAGTTTAGGGTGTTACTCCAGTGTAGAAGTGATGAGCTCTAGTATAGATTAGAGTCATGAATATCTTACTTCCTACTGCTTTTGTCACACAAGTATGATAGGATGAAACAAGGAAATGCCACTTTTGGCATCAGAATTCCCTGGGTTTTCTTAGTATGTCTTCCACTAAAATAAAATGCTGTCACTCGTTATCTTCTTTTGTACCTTGTAATATTGGCTGCTCTCACAAAATCCTGCATTTCTAGTGTTACATGATTTCATATCCTTGTCTGTATTCGAAAAGTAAGATTTTGGCATGTGTGGTACAGAGAAAATTTTGGTAGTGTGAATGCTAAAGGTTCAAAGAAGATTCAAGAACTGAAAGCAATGTAAGAGAGGCTATTAAAAAAAGAAACAGAAAACAAGCAGCCTTATGAATTTTCAACCATTCTTTATTTTTTTAGTGTGGGGAATAGGCAGAACTTAAAAATCTAGACAGGTTTTCAAGTTCAAAAGCTAGATTCTCTCCAGATCACAGGGAGTTGGAATAGCTTAAAAAGAGTTACTGGAAACAAATCCCCCAAATGCAGCTTTTCCGAGTAGGTTGAGGTTACACAGTGAAAAGAGGGATTGCCCAGGTTTATCTCTGGGGTGTTTGTGTAACAGGAGAATTTGAAGTTGAGGCTGGGTGAAGGGGGTGGCTTGGCAGAGTGCGTGTTTGTTGATGGTGACAGGTAAGACCCAAGGTACCTGCAGTGCCAGGTATCGTTTCACTAACTTTGGGAGTGAAATGACTGTGTTTCCCTTTTGGAACAAATAACTAAATCTGGCAGTGTTGGAAGAGATTAGAGAAACAGTGAATATTTTTTATTATTAATCTTATCTAAAATGAGGACTTCCTGCTGCAGGCAATTGGAATAGCAGGGGATGCGTGAGGTTTTATAACCTGCACTGTGGGATGGACTCAGTGCATTTATTATTAAGCATTTGATAGAAAAAAAGATTATATTAGAAGTGTGAAAAGCGCCTCCAACAGATGATTGGAAAAAGATTGAGTCGAAACTCTCACTGATCTCTGCGTCAGTCTTGGGACCTGAGTTCTGAATATCTAAGCTGTACTGTATTATTTTAAAGACCTTGCTGAAAAATGAAAGGAAATTAAAACCCATGGGGTTATTTTTTGCCTATAAAGGAGAAGTCATCTACTTGCAGAGGATGCTGTCAGACTCCTGAGTTCTTTGTGACCCGCTCAGGAGACTCTGGCTAAAGTCGTCACTCTCCCTGCCCTCAAGGAATGGTCACTGTTGGCGGAATTGGGAACTGCCACCCAGAAGAGGTTTCTGTTGTGCTTTTAAATCTCTCATGCTTTACAAAGACACGTATGTTCAGGTCTTTCAGTGTGATGACCTATAAAGGTCTTGTCTTTGTGCTGGGCCAGTCATTTAGTGCTAAACAAGTTAGGGTTCAAAAGTAACAGAAACAGCATGTGGCTTCATTTCAGTGTACATGATGTAGGTGGTGTTGTGTACATCACGTGAAGCGATTGCTGGGACCTGCCACAGGCGAGGAAGAGCACAGCTGACCGTGTAGTAGGTGCGCTGAATGTATGATATGGTGAGTAAGAGCGTGTGCTGATGCAGGAGCTGACCTCCTAAAGGAGAAAATGAGTTGAAAAAATGCTTGGATCTTCCTAATGTTTTTATGTAAGAGCATGGGGAAAAACGGAGTTGTGCCTGGAACGTGATAGTCCGTTTCAATTCGTTGGTTTTGGCCTGGCTTTTTGTTTTTACCTCTGTTGAACAGCGATGCGAGTCCTTCCGTTCAGCGGTGATCTAACTTTGCCAAAGGAGCTGTGTGGCTGCAAGGCACATCCCTGGTTATTCCTTCAATGTTCACATTACAGTACCTCTTGGGTAGGTGGGAGATGAGGATGCACCTGTGTCCTGTGAGGAGTGATGGGATTAAAAGACAATTTAAAAAGAGAAACAGGAAGATTTGGCAGGCTGATCATGTAAATCACATGAAAATCCAGTTTTTGAACCAAGACATCTTTTTTGAATGGAAGCAAAAGCAGATACATTGTAAAATTTAACTCTAACTTTACCATTTCTGTATATTTTGACATCAAAATGAGTCTGTTTCCTGTGAGCTCTGTTGGTAGATGTTGTTTATCACAGGTACTGATTAGTGCAGAAGGTAAATAGGTTGTGTTAATACACAAATTTATGTTCACACTATGTGGAATGTCACTATGTGTTCCATTTGTATTTCATCTCTCATAAGAGACGTTTTATTGCTAGTGAAGACGACATAGCTCCTGAAGCAAAATCTTCCAGTTGCATGCCTTATAAACTGCACAGGTTTTTGGTTTTAACCCCTTTTCATGTATTTGTACACCAGCTGCGCTGCTGCTGAGACCTGGGGAAGCCTGTGCTCTGTATTTAATAACCATGAAGCTCAGATGCCACAGACAGCAGCTTTGTAATGTGGAAATTAATGTAAAATTCAAATAAGGAGTGGTTGTGTGCTTTCAACGCTGTTTAATGATAATGTGCCAAAAAAAAAATCTGGTTTGGTTTTCCAATTATTGTTAAATGAACTTTTCAGTGTAACCCAAAAGGTTGGTGTTTGGGTTTGGTTTTTTCCATTTATCATTGTCATTCAGAATACATAACAGAGTTAAAATCAAGTAACAATTGCAAGACAAGACTTCTTAAAAAAAACCCCAACTACAAAAATTCTGGTGACCACCATTAGTTGTAATTCTGCCTGTTTTGTTACGGTAAGTGCTTGTTCCAAGTTCAGCCTGATACCACCAGATTAAAAGGTTGATTGACTAGAAGGTTATATATATTTTTTAATGTATATAAACATAATATAAAACTCTTCTAGTCTTTATTTTTTGAAAATGTTAATTCTTTGCCTTAGGTATTTTTATTCATGTTATGTAAAATGATTTAAATTTGGCTTTTATTTAAAAATGTGGGCATCCTTTTTTATATATCATTCTTGTGTTTTTGTTGCTCATTTATGTCAGTTTTCCATACCACTCATGTCTGACTCTAGCAGAGAGCCATAGGAAATGTAATAGAATTATCTGGATGGGGAGAACATTAGTTTTCCTCTCTGCAGCTCTTCTGGAAACTTTTTCTTTACTGCAGCCTTTATGAGTGTGAGAAGGCAACCTTTGTACAATGGGGGTACTTCTCCTCTCCCTGGCAGGGCTCCAGAGGGGGCCATACGTTCAGATTCTTCCATGCCTGGTTGAAAGTCAGCTGAGGAAGTCTCAGCCTTCCTGCTAGGCAACATGGAAAGGTCATCATGCTCTTTTGGGGGAAGGAATCGAACCCAAGGGTTCGCAGTGCCACACATAGCTTTGTTCATAAAGGCAGCACTTTGTTCTGCGATTTACAGAGCATGCAGTTTGTTTTCCCTTTATCCCCACTTTCTTTTTTTCTCAGTTTTTTGCTTTTTGTTAATGTGCATGCAGAACCTGAAAGATAGTTCTGTTGTTGTTTTTCTAAGTGCAACAGTATAGTCCTGAGGCACATACAGTTTGCTAAAAAAGTAAATAACACAGTTGACTTTTAATTAGGCCGTAAGCATCAACAGGAAAAAAAAAAAGAAGAATGGAGTATCTGTACTGTGGAGGTGATGTAAACTTGTCAGTGGTATTTACTAGAACACAAATTTCTTATAAGCTATTAGTTAATAAGTTCTGAATTATTCCATATGTTCTACTTGAGTAAGTGTTTCATCCTAGTTATTTCGCATGTTTCTCAGTTATTGTAGTTGTCATACATGTTTATTTTTTTCCTTCCTCATTGAGCAACATGTGGTTTGATTAAGAAAAATAGAAAATAATTACTAACACATCATCACATTTGTAAGGAAAAGTGACCTCTGCTGTAATTCTCAATGATTTCCAGATTCAGGAATATATGCTGTTTTTCTGAGTGCTGTAGTTCCCTGAATTTTGGTTTTCTCTGTGAGAATACAGGTGAACCCTGTATCTTTGCTCACTGGATTATCATGAACAGGAAAGTCAGTATATGTGGTGATGCTTAACTCTTGGACTACGCTACTGAAAGTAACTCTGCCTGCAGACATCTATCTGCACCCAGTTGATGTACCAGTGTATCTTATAATTAACAGTGGTGGATTGCTCTGCCCTTGCTGTGGCCACTAAATTATCAGGCTCGATACATTTTTGTAAGGAGATGAAATGAAATCTTTCTTAGGAGGCGAAGGTTCAAGGAGGCTGTTTGAGTCGTACTGGTGGTAGCGTAGGTTCCCTGCCAGTACATAATCCCGATTCCTCTGCAGTGGTGGTTACCGCCATGTAGGAAGGGTCCTTGTACCCTTGCTGTGTCTCTTGGCTGCTTTGCAGCATGGTTGCACCTGCTTTTCACAGATTCACAGAGTGTTCGGGGTTGGAAGGGACCTCTAGAGATCATCTAGTCCAACCCCCCTGCCAGAGCAGGATCACCTAGAGCAGATCACACAGGAACAAGTCCAGGCAGCTTTGGAAAGTCTCCAGGGAGGGAGACTCCTCCCCTCTCTGGGCAGCCTGTCCCAGGGCTCTGTCACCCTCACAGGGAAGAAGGGTTTCCTCAGTTCAGGTTGAACCTTCTGTTTTCCAGTTGATGGCCATTGCCCCTCGTCCTGTCACTGGACACCACTGAGAAGAGCCTGGCCCCATCCCCCTGACACCCACCCTTTAGATATTGATAAGCATTGATAAGATCCCCCCTCAGCCTCCTCTTCTCCAAGCTAAACAGCCCCAGCTCTCTCAACCTTTCCTCAGATGGAAGGTGCCCCAGCCCCTTCATCATCTGAGTGGCCCTGCACTGGACCCTCTCCAGTAGCTCCTTGCCCTGGAACAAACTGAGGAGAACTTTCCTGTCCATGGAAAGCCCGTGCTGAGCTCTGCCTCTCTCTTGCTGCGGCTCCCAGACATACCACTTGCAGTTAGTGTAACTGAAGCTAATTTTGCATCAGCTGCCTGTGTAGTTACTCATTTTTGCTAAACAGCTGCTTATGGTTTTATCTTATCCTCTCTAATTACACTGCTTTCTGTATTGTGTTGGGCGGAACAGTGTACTTACACATCCTAGAACTGTTTAGATGAAATGGAAGATGTATGTGGTTCAGCCTTTTACCTGCAGCTTACTGGGGTGCATCCACTTGGGACCTGCCAAATGACCAGGCCCAGGGGGCACTGACAGCCCTGACTACCCCTGCCCGGCCTCCCAGGGCTTTTCCCCCCTCCCCAAAGGCTCAGGACCCCGTGTCAGCTCCCTGGGGCCGTCAGCCAGCGATGCGACAGCAGGGCTGCTGTTGAGCTCCCCACAGCCCTGCCCTGCCTGACCATGGGCGCTGCGGAGCCAGACCCATGCCTAAGCCTGCCTCCCAGCCCACCCGCAGCCTGCTCCTGTCCCCAGGGAGGTGCCTCATGGCTGTGGCTGTCCGAGTGTCCCTTGGCTGCCCCGCTCCTGGCTGAGGCAGTGGGCACAAAGGCCTGTAGTGACACGACAAGGGGTAACAAGTTTAAGTTGAAAGTGGGGAGATTTAGATTGGATATCAGGAAGAAATTCTTCCTGGAGAGGGTGGTGAGGCACTGGCACAGGTTGCCCAGAGAAGCTGTGGATGCCCCATCCCTGGGGGGGTCCAGGTCTAGTGGAGGGTGTCCCTGCCCATGGCAGGGGGGTTGGAACTCGATGGTCTTTAAGGTCCCTTCCAACCCAAACCATTCTGTGATTCTTTGACAGGCCCTGGCTGCCAGACCCTGCACTGCTGCCCCTTCTGTGCAGAGCCCCTACTGTTTCTGGCACCCAGGTTGTTGCCAGCTCCAGCTGTGCCCTGACATGAAAAAAGTTGAAGAAAAACACAAAAAGCACCACAAACCAGGACCTTCTCCCTCACATTTCTTTTCTTTGGCAAACGGTTCAGCTGCAGGGTTGTTCGACAGCCAAAGGCAAACACAGAAATCTGCGGTATTCACCTAGGTTCCCTCTTTGTTTTGCTCAAGATGGATGTGATCGTTCAAGTGGTCCCTGTCCTTTCTCATGCCCCTTCCTGGCACAAAGATAAAGTCATTTCTCCTTCTTGGACTGCTTCGACCAGAACAGGTTTCCATTTGTTTTAATTCTTTCTGCTAGGCATGATCTGCCTTCCAGCTGCAGTGAGACAAGGTCACTTGAACATTGCGCTCTGTCGTGGGTGATTTCTTCACCCCATCAGTCCCATACCCCAAGCAGGGCCATTACCTTTTATTCTCTTCTGCCTTGCACTGGAGATGGGAGTTGACAGACTGCTACCTGAGTGTACTGCAGACGCCATGCATCGGTACAGTGCTAATTCCTTGACGGTGAGAACCAGAGGGAGCAATGGCAGAAGCATTCCCTTGATGAAGGCGGTTTTCAAGGCTAGAAAAGTGCAAGAGAGCGGTAACTTGTGTTTACATACGCATTTACAGAACGAAAACTGTTGAAAAAGGCGAAGAAAATGGTGTTATCTAGTTCTGAGTTCTGCAAGGAGGAGGCTGGGTTTGAAGAGTTTGAGCGACTTGACCGATCATGTCAAACTAGCAAATCTTTTGTGACAAAGAAGGAATATTGGTTTGTTTACTAGGAGTAAACACTGTTGCTGTAACCTTTAATAACAGTATGTGTGCTGCCAGATGATGTTCTGTTGCAATGACCTAAAATGGAGAGATAAAGTTAACCTACCATGAACACATAAACCATTTACTAAAAGTGTGAGAACATTGGTTCTCAGAATCGGGGTGGGGGTGGAGGGAGGTGTGGAGAAGGAGGAGGAGTATTTGTGCCACAGCTAATTATAAATTAATTAAAGTATTATTCTGAGACCGTTTACAGTTTCTTCATGGCTATAAATCTTGGGGCAAAGAGGCAATGTCAGTCTTCTCTGGCTTTGGCAGAGCAGGGCTGTTGTCACACCCATCTCTAGGACAAGCGGTTAAATGTGTTTTATAGGTTGAGCCGTGATGTTGGTCCAGCACGGTGGATGGAGAGTTTAATACGGGAACGAGAGGAAGATGAGAGCATAGGGACAGGGGCATCAAAACAATGGTAACACAAAGAAGGAATGGCGATTGACTGCCAAAAAAATAAAGGAGGAAGAGTCAGTGGGGTGGAGGGGAACAGGCGACCAAGAATAGGACATTGAGAAGGAAGAGGTGGAGGGTGGGGGATGAAGGAGAGCCGCAGACTGCCAGGTAGTTGCAGAAGAGGAAATGAACAGAGCTGCAATAATAGGTGGAGAAAAAAGGCTTTAGAGAATACAACCTGACACCCTGGAAGCTGAGCCCAAGAATACTTGCTCTGCCCAGAAGTTTTCTGGTCAAAAATACACTGAAAATGCAGACAGTGTGTCATTCTCCTTTTGTGGCTATTCTGTGGAGAAGATGAAGGCTTTTTGTTTGGTCATCATTTGCTTTATCAGGCTGGTGGTAGAAAGAGCAGGCCCTGGGCTCTTACCAGAACAGTTACATATTACTTTTTGTTCAGTTTTAAGTCCTTGCGAAGAGACTATACGATGACGAATCAAGCACTCTGACTTGCAGTAGTATTAAAGTTGCAAATCCAAGATAAGTGTTTCAGCCAATCTTTATGGTTGGATCTGGCCAAAAGAGTACATGAGCGGGCCTTTAAAACAGACTAACGGGGTGTTAATAGCACTCATAAAATTTAACGGCGGGATTTAAAGGGTTTGTCTATACATGCAGTTCCAGGATTCCTTGGGTGGAGGGGCTGCCTCTGGAAGAATGGTTTAGTTCCATTGATCTTAATCCGCTGTAATCTAGTTTCTCTTGGGCAGTCATGATGTTGCTTCATCTTGCTTTGCTTTCAATGTTCATTGCTGATGGACTGGCTACTACAGAGAAATACACATGGAGCTGTAAGATTATTTTCATTTAATTTCTTTAACCTTTTCTTTGTGAGGGCTTTTGTTTAAAACAGTTTTTGCAGAAGTGTTGCCTAAAGATAAAAAAAGGAAAAAAATGTTTTCAATAGCTGTCTGTTCCTGTGGTTATTGAGTACTTAGGTTAAGAAGAAACTAAAAATATAATAAAATGTTATCCTTTCCCTATCTTTTGTCTACTGACGTTTTGTTTCTGTGATTCTATGATCTTTCACTCCCCACTTAATTGCATGAAGGCAGAAAAGTGAAATACAGTTCATGCAGTAGTGCAAACACAGGGCTCAGGCAGGTAACGGGACAGATACAGCCAAGTTCACCATCAGAGTACAGTAACTAACTGCTTATCATGGACTCATAGAATGGTTTGGGTTGGCAGGGACCTGAAAGACCATCTCGTTCCAACCCCCCTGCCATGGGCAGGGACACCCTCCGCTAGACCACGTTGCTCAAAGCCTCATCCAGCCTGGCCTTGAACACTTCCAGGGGTGGGGCATCCACAGCTTCTCTGGGCAGATGCCTACAGGCATGAACAGAGGACAGCCTGTCTGTAGGGGAAGTATGTGAATAGCTTTGGTGTCATTGTTGTTTTTCAATTTCATATAAAAATACTTAGCTAAATAAGTAGGTAGTTAAAATCATGTTCAATACAAGGTAGAGATTTTTGCAGTGTGTTCACAAAATGCTGCAAGAACACTTAATTCTGTAGTACTCTGTTGTACTGGTACTTTCCTAAGTATGTACAAATAAGGACTGGTGGGTATGTTAACGGCTTTTCATTTATCATCACTTTATTTCTGATTTAAGTTTCAGTTTGTTTTATTTTAAAGGAGATTTATTTTCAATGCGGGTGTGTTTGCGTATGTATGATTTTTCTTTCTGAAGATGTCTGAGCTGGGCACTTTGAACAGGGTGTGAGCTTCTGTTTGCTATTGGTAACCATGACTCGTGTGTTATTTTTAACATTGCAAACATGAATGTATTTTTTCCCAAATGATTCTGATTTTTTTTTTTTGTGCAGTTTAGTTTTTCCCTACTTGCCATAAACCTGGCAACGTAGGATATAAATCTAACCCAGAACTGAATATTTTAATGACATCTATTGTTGTGCTGTAAGTGGAGCTGTTAATGTAGGGTGACATTCTTGCCCTTTATTAGTCAGTAGGCTTTGTGCAGCTGTTCTGGGTGGGATCTGGAGAGACAAGACTCATCACACCTACAGACCCTGTGTGTCCCTGAAAGCAAGGAATGTCTCTGCTGTAAGATGTGTGATTTATAAAAAGCTGTATCCTTGAAACTTGTGGATACAGTTATGCTTGTAAACGTATCCTGAGTTCTGCTGATCTGCTTCAGGTCTTCAGTGGACTGACTGAACCAAAGAATTATAGACATGTGCTCACTTTTTTTTTAACTTTCCTAGGAATATTGTCAGAGCCAGTCTTAAGAAGATTTTTTTCCTTAAAAAAAATCCATACTTTTTCCATACTTTCACAGAAGCCAGAACTTCTGCTGTGACTTCCATTTTAAATACCGCTTTACAAAATCCAGGTTTTCTGAATAAGCCTCCTCTACCCCAGTGGTAGTGTCAGGTATGTCTCAGGGATTGTGGAGGCAATCCTCAGCACTGCGTAATTGGTCCAAGAAAATACTGATCTGCCTGGGAGACTGATCTTGGCTCCTGCCTTTAAGCTTTGTAATGTTAATAAATAATGCATTCCCCCCCCCCCTTTTTTTTTGTGACAGTGTATGATCTCAGTAAGCCATTAGCCTATAGAATGTTTGCCTCTGCAAAGATAGTGGTGCCAGGCCTGCCTGTTACAAAGGTTTTTCATTCCTCACCTTTCAATTGTTAATATTCAGTAATCTTTACTTCTCTAGTCATAAAAATGTCTCGTTTCAAAAATCTCTAGCACAAGCATCCTGGACTTTTACTTGAGAGATGTTGTTCTGCTCAGTGGTTTCTAAGTCATGGACCACTGCTGCAACACCTGCCCCCATTACTCCTTGTTTCAGGTTCATGGTCTGTGTAACTGCTGGTCTAGTATTCTCTCATGAGACTCACAGGAACTGGTATTCCTTGTAGTAATCTAGGTCTAAGAAATACATAGCCCCACTCGGACATGGGGGCAGTTCCAGAATGTCTCTGTGTTGGGGTTTTGCTGGAACCTGTCTGCATGTGGTCCATGAGGCATCTTTGCCAAAGACAAGTTTCATACCTACCTCGTGTTTCATTATCAGAAAATCTTGCTGACTTTTCTAGGGGACCATTTAATCAGGTATGTTCTTTCTCTGTAGCTATACCTTCCAGATTTCATGAGGCTGAATTTGTTGCAGCGAGTGTAGAGCAAATCTCACGTGCAGAACAAGCCAGTTGTTAACAAAAACCTACTTGATTGAAAATAAATTTCTCTCCACCCCAAGTTGTAGTCACACTGCTACTGCAATACTGTAAAATCAAGCAGTTCACATCTCGTCAGCATCTTGTGACTGGGCAGACTGTATCCTATTTCATTACAGTAATTTCAGACAGTAATTCATTTGATCCTTTTATCTCAGGCAGTAACTATTTGAGGTTTACAAGCCAGTCTTTGGGTTCTTGGCTTTGGGGGGGAGGGGGAATTGCTCCCTTTAAAGGACCAGGAGACTTGTAGGGACTCGTAGGTGGCACCTGAGCTTGCTTTTAGTAAGGTGGTTTGGGTAATCCGACAGTTCAGGCAGGGAGGTTGGTGCTCAGTGGTTGACCTCTGTGTCTGGGTGCCATAACCCAACCTCTTCTACGCCCTTCCTTACCCCCTCCGGCCGGGTTGGCCCTGGCCATGTCTGTAAGCCGCAAAACAGCCATGTTGGCCTAAAAAACTCGGTCTGTGGTGTTTCTTGTATGTGTCGCTCTATGTATAAGACAAGACTTTGTCCCTCAGTATCATGGTGACATACGGGCGAGCAGAGCTAAACCAGGCCTACTCAGCCCCGTCCTCCTGCTGTTACCTTCACCGACGTTTGCTCCTGGTTTCAGGAGGGTGGCTCTGTCTCTGCCCTGGTGGGTGACTTTGTCCATCCGTGGGCCGTCTTGGGGCTGTGTTTCCTTTCTATTTGAATAACAACAGCATAAACGAGAACGTCAACCTCCTCCATGGCTGAATGCTTGATTCAGTTTCCTTTTGCATGATTCCTGGAGCCCCTTTCCTCCTCCGTGGTTGTTCCTGTCACCTGCTTCCCTTCCATCAGTTTTGTCACACAACGTTGTGTGCCAGGGACCCTCCCTGACCTGGCGCTTGGCTGGCGTGTGTCAGGGTGCGGGTTCTGCGGGTCATGGGCTAACCGAGGTTCAGGAGGTTTCAGGATCATTCCTAGTTAGCATAAGATTTCTGCTTTTAGGATGTTAAATCTCTGTGTATGAAAGCACTGTTAATTCTGTATTGCAGTAATAATAAAAAGCTATTAGAACAAAATCCATTTATAGTCCAGTCATGTCTGCAAAGACTAAAAATACATCCTAACTTGGATGGAGAGGGAAGTTTTGGTCTGGCAACCCCGATGGTGGTAATCAAACCCTCAGGCAGGTGGCATGTCACTCAGGCTGCCCCCCTTACTGTCATCCTCTCGCTGTTGCGCTTGTGCTCTCGTCTCTACCTTAGACTTCTTAAGGTTGTGTTTCATCTCCTCCTGCAGCACAAGTTTCCTGTGGAGTACAGATCTTTAAAGATTTAGAGGGAGCCAGGCAAACATGGAATAAAAGTAATCCCAACGGCTAAGTTAATGGTGATTTTTGTCATCGAGTTAAGGATCAGTCTGTATTCTGATGTAGCATTCTTCTGTCTTCCGAAATATTTGCATTCTAGTTTTGTTTGTCCTGATTTCTCTCTACCTGGAAAATAATTTTTATCTGTAAGCTTGAAGTATGTTACTACGTATTTCAGAGTTCCAGGAGAAAACTCTGATTTTCGGTGTTCTATCATGCTGTTTTCTATCCTCCTCCCAAGAGTTTATATGAAATATAACACAAATTTGAATTACAGGGCTGAAGAAAACCAGCTACTGCTGAAGTCAGCATATGCGTATTTTTAGTCTTGTGAGAACAGAAATTGGCTGTCAAGGTTTTAGTGAATAATTTATGTTTTGCCGAGTTGAGAATAGAGAGTAAGGCTTTTAAAACACGGGAGTAAGACTGCAACTGAGAAGTTGGCTACAGAAATCTTTTGAAACCTTTGGGGATGAGAGGCTCAAGTAGTTATTCCAGAGCAAGGGGAGGTGGGGCTGGTAAGTGAGTGCAGTCGCTTGCAGAAGAGGTGCTGTACAAGTGCAGCCGTTTGGTGTAACATCTGGGTACCTTTATGCTTCTGGCTGGTAGCGAAGTCCAAGGGGAGGATGTTTGGGGGATCTTTGCTACAATTATTTTGGAGTGCAAACTTGAATTAGCCAGTGTATCCATACATTTTATGCTGGAATTTGTCAGAGTATGATACAAAGGTATGGGGAGGTCTACAAGCCTTTTATATACTTCCAGTTTTACAGATCTGAAGGACTCTGAAAGTTCCCATGAATTCTGTCTTCATGGGTGTCCAACTTGTGGGCACAAGCATTTCACATAATTGAAGCAGTAAAAAAAAAAAAGTAGTACCTGTATGCACTGTGGCTGGAAACCAAATTTGATTGATTTTGACTTTTTCTTTTTACTGAAAATGTTCAAATGACTTGGTGATTTAAGACTAGAATAAGGACATGAAATGGATTTAAAGAGTTCATTGTACAAACTGCATAACAAAAAATGTGTAAGTTCAAGTGATTTGTGTTTTTTCCAGGCTAACTTCCAGTTTAATAGTTGGAGTATCCTTTGGGTTTATGGTTGGGTTCATGACAACAAATGGAAATATTTCAAAATGAGTTTGCTGTGTAGGTCTCTTTTCTGGTTAGGGGAGAAAAGACAGTTCTGAAAGAGCTCATTTTTCTCTAATCCGTATAAAGAAATCCTGTTGGATGCATCTGCGCTGTTGACATCTACAGTTAGGAAAGTTGGATCGTGCTCCTGTTATTTTAAAAATTGTCCACAGCAGCAGTTGTTATGGAATAGCCTTGGGAAAAATCTTGGGGTTTTTTGCTGTGCCTACTGCACTTGGGGATCAATTACGAGCACTGATTTCAGTGTAATTTTGAACAAGGTTTTCGATAATATTACTTCATTTATTGCCATGAGGTACTGTACCTCAGTGAGGATTCAGGATTCCCTTCCTGAATTTCAGAGTGCAGAATATCAGCCAGGCACTTGCTTTTTGCAGACTCACGTGGTTATACCTGAGGACAAGGATTAAGTTGGCAGGAAAATCATAGCTGTGTTTAACGCGCTCTCATCTCTTACGTGTACAAAGGTATATTTTTGCTAATAATTTTTCATTTATGCTCTTGGTTTGAAACTGAATCTTTCAGAAAAACAGTATCATCCTGGAGTTGTTAATCATACAGAAACATTATTTAGAATCACTGGGTATTTTGCTTACTGTCTTTTTAAATAATGGTTCTTCTGTTAAGTAGGATGCTCAGATCCCCATGTTTCTCTTTCAGTTACATCAGAAATGTGGCTACTATTTTAATAACTTCCTCTTTCAAAGAATGACTTAAGTAGAGAAGAAAATCGTGATCTCTGAAGTCAAGATGAATATTTTTCACTAACTAGTGGGGCTGAGATTTATGCGTCTGCTATTTTTTTGGGTGGGTTTTTAAATTTCTTCTTTTTTTTTTACCCAAATTTTGTAACAGGCACTATATTTTTGCTCTGTTGCTGGGAGATGCTGCTGGTTTTATTTCTGAACTTCTGAAAAAGATCTTGTTCGTGACTCAGCTCAAAAAGTGTTTATGCTGTAAAAGTAGAAGTAGGTAAAATAGTTGAGAGGAGAAATTAGTGAAAATAATGTAGATAGAAAGGCCTAGTGAAGTGGATCACGGACAAGGTAGGTGTAGATGTTTGATCCAGACCTTCAGTGCTGACACTTCAGAGTTCCCGTGGTAGCTGGATTCTTTTGGTGGGGAGCTCCCACAGTTTTGGCTAAGTATCCAAATTTTTCATGAATAAATACACTTCCTTAGGCTCACAGAAACCCTTGTTGCACTGTTTGCATTTAATCCCAGTAGTAACACTTGGGTGTAGGTGTTAAGAGAGCTCATGTGGCTCCACACACAAGACACTGGTGAACCCACAGCTGTGGCCATGGGAGGGGGAGAAAGGAAGAGCCTCGCTCCCTTCTCTCTGCCCTCACTGTAGGGGAAGCATCAAGTGACTGATCATGGACATACATATTTATTAACTCTGTGCAGTTTTTAGAAGTCGAGTTAGACTGCCTGAGCAGGGAACCTGCTTTTCTGTCTCACTCAGAAGCCCTCGCCTCTGATTTGTAAAGCCCAGATAGCGCTCTGACCTTCCCAGCAGGGTCAGCTGCGAGTAGTGTGGCTGAGCAGGAGTTCTTTACGGGGAGGAAGCTGAGAAGTGCCGATACAGACGTGTCAGTCAGTGTGACACCAGGAACACTGACCAGCTGTAGTCTGCGTGTTCTGTGCAACGGCCACCTCGACTGCCTTACTGGCACTAGAAGTCGTTCCAGTTGAGGAGCTTCGGTGAAGCAGCGCACTGCTGTTAGCAGGTGTTTCGCCTGTAACTGTTCTGCTCTGGAACATGCCAGGGTTTGGTTCTCTGCTTGTGATAAACCCAGTTGGGTTATCATTTTTAGAGTTTGTAATCCTTTCATCTTTACACGCAGGATAGTAAGAACAATTGCACAATGTGCTTCTACTCATTAGCTTTTTGTTTAGAGAATTAAATGTTGTAAATACTATATTTAAATAATACACATGGAAAATCCAGTATTGAGCTGTGATTTTGCACGTGACTGTTTTGTTAAATGCCAGGGAATGTTTTGGCATGTCCAGAGCTTTGTATTCACTTTCATTTTTTAAATCCTTCCTCACCTTGTGTGACCTCTGTGACTGTGAAACAATTAACTGCACTCCCCTTCCTCCCCTGGTTATTCTCTCTCTTTGGTTGTTCCAGTAGCTTTTCCATAGAGGAAGTCCTCCTTGTCGTTCTTCTCCTTGCTGCTTTGAGATTGTGGTGGCTCCTTGTTTGCCTTCTCTCCCATTGGGTATTTCTGGGCAGTCCAATCCATTCTCATGATTTCATCTGTTGCTGTAGCGATGCGGGTTCAGCTGTGTTTTGCTGCATCTCACTTCTGTCTCCTGTTAGCCTTACCACCCCGTGTGTGAAATATGGCCAAAATTAAATTCCTTGTCACTGATACACAAAATTCCTCACGTTCAATCACCTTTTATCCTGGGTTTTGTCACTGCTGAGAGCACTTAGTCGCTAAGGCTGTAACATGTGACTCCTCTCTTGGGCTCTTACTCTGTAGTTGGAGGCTACAGAGTGCTTCTGAAACCTTGCCTTTCTGTGCGCGCAGCCTAAGCTGTCTTCCAGAGAGGTCCAAGTCTTGTACTGACTGCCACAGGATCCGTCTTTATGTTACTCCAGATGCCAAGCTTAGCCTGTCATTTCAACATATGTTTTCACTAAAATTATCATCTTCCTCCATTGCTGCCTTGGAATCCTTTTCTTCCACGGTAAAACATATCAGCTTGGTTTTATCTTCAGTACCTCTCACGGCCCTCTCTGCCCTATCATTTCTCATTCCTTAAATTTTCCTGTTCTTCTCACGGTGCCATTTTCAAAACTCCCTTTGCCTGTTGTTCTTGTTTTGCTCTTTATCGGCTGCTCTTTGTGCATGGCAGCGACTTCTCAGAAGTGACCCTTTCTTCTCCTTGAAACATTTAAAATCTCCATCCATGGTGACACTTCTCTTATCTGTGGTGCAGCGCGGAGCTGCTATGAACATGAAGTCACCAGAGATCCATGGATGTTGGGTATGGTTAAAATACGTGGTGGGGTGAGTTTAGAGGTCCCAGACTCCAGGGGATCAGGAGAGCAATGAGTCCCACCTCCTTTTTGCACCATTATCATGGACAATTCAAATGGTACTGTATTGCTGACATGAATATGGGAAGGGGACAGATCACTGAATAAAGTGCCATTTATTTGGCATTTTAATTGGTTGCATACATGTGGAAATGCACTTTAAGAATGCTAATTATTTCAGGATAATTTTTATGTGACAAAATTAGCACTGTTACTCCTTTCGCTGTATCCCGAGTTCCCAGCTTTTACATTTAACTTACAGCACCAACGTGGCCGCACAGGGGAATTGTGGTTTACCTCCTTTATTAGCGTAGGTAGAGCGTTTGTTTCATCAAGAACTCTGTGATCATACCAAAGCTCAAGCAAAGCTTTCACAGCTCTCTGTGAAAGTTAAAGGCAGAGATATGTTTGGATATAGACTGTGAATATGTGTGGTAAGCCCGTGTTAAGTGGGGAGACGCAGGAGCTGGTTAGATGCTTGCCAAGTTTGCACGCTCTGACATCTAGAGTAAGAATTTATGACGGGAAGGATAATTTGATGATGGGGGCTACCTGCCTGTTCAGGTAGACCTATTTTTTTTTTTTTCCCCATAGCATGCTGTAAAACACACATGCAGTTTCCAGTTGCCCCCCACTGCTTTTCCAGATGTTTGTACAGCTGTGTATTATGTATAGCAACACTGTATTTGAAAAGCAGTCACGTGTCATTCTGTAAGTAAAAAATATTCCTGTTTTCCTACTAAACATAATTTTCCTGTCTCAGTATGGCAGTTCAGTCAGCTGGTTTCTCTTTATATGAATGAAAGAAGTTCTTTGTTAATAAGTCTTTGTGAAGAGGATTGAGGCTAGATATTCCTGGTGAAACACAAAATGTATTTGGAACACTGACTCTGGGGGTGTGTGGTAATCAAGGAAAGTGGTCAACACAATTATTGTAGGCTTGTTTTAAAAGTAAAGCGTGTTCTTCACGGCCTTTCAAGGCCAAGGCTTGAAATTAAATTGGCTGGAATACTTTAAATACTGTACTATTAAATTGGGTGGAATACTTTTTATTTTAATAGCTATTATTTTTAATGTGAGCTGGCATCAAATCTCTGAAAATCTTGTAGTGGTTTCAGAGCGTGTGTGTTCTTTGTCTTTCCGCAACACAGAAAACATCTTAGTAGTTGTGTTTCTTTGTTGTGGAGGACAATCTGTTACTGTTTGTGGAACTGAAGGGAGAACAAGGGGTGAGTGTGCTGGCGGAGATGAATGAGGAGCAATTTCACATACGTCTGTGGCTGTAAACATCAGTTGGTGAGATGTGGTTTTTTTTCTTTAATGCCTAGTGATTCCAATTCTTGTTCCAGTTATCTTGACACTGCACATAAACTGCATTAATCTTCTTTAATGCATAAGAGTGTGTGAAGATCAGAGGGAGAGCAAGACCTACTGAATTAGCCAAGGCCAGCATCACAGCTCTCTGCCCTGTCTCCTCTTTCCAAGCTCTCTTGATGCTGCTAGCGAATATAATCGTGTACTTTGTACACTGCATTCAAGTCTCATAGTCGTAGCTTGTACGGAGGAGACAGCGATGCAAACTGTGCTCTTTAGAGGCTGTGTCACACGCAGACGCTGCTCTCCTGCCAGTTCTTCACGCTCTGCGGCAGCCTGGAGTTACAGTCACTGCAAGCACAGAACTTCGAAGGCTGGCTGAAGAGTTTGCAAGGGGAACGCTGTGCTGGGTCGTCTCCTTCTCTCAGGACCTTGCTATGGCTTTCTTGGAATGTATTCCTCTGCTTTTTCTCCAAGGGAGAATGTAAAAAGCAAAGCAGGACTTGATCAAAGGACAGAAATACAGTGTCAGTGTAAATCCCTGCTGAATTCTGGGAGCCTGGGGAAAAGGACTGCAGTTTCCTTAATGCAGTGCCACTTCTTGCTGTGACCTGAGCTTGCACCGGGTTGATGAAGTAGGCTTTTAGTCTCGTAAGCCTTTTGCTCTGTGGTTAGGCACGTCTTTCCAGTGTGGGATTTCTGTTAAAATTGGCTCCAACATTTTAAAATGTATAAGCTGTCATCTGGCGTGATAGAAACCCATTTTAATCTGTAATGAAACTTGCTGATCTAGCACTAAAGAGAGAAGTTTAAATTCTGGTTGAGGTGGTGATATAAAAAGGTGATACAGCCCCAAGTCAAGGTGCTGTGAGACGCCTCGAAGCACGATGATGTCTACGGAGATAGTTTTATTGGACTACTTGCAGGTGTTACGTGTTTCGGTAGCTGGATGTGACCTGCTTACATGGGTCTTCTCCCTCATACAAAAGGTGAAAATCAAACAATACTGAAAACTGAATCAAATTGGAAAATAAGTATTTGTACTTTGTAATAGCTTTAAGCTCTTGGTAGTAGCTTTAAGCATCAGTCCTGCTATAGGGCTTGAGGGGGAGGACTGCACCAAAGGAAATGCATGAGAAGGTTACTGAGCCTTAGGAATTCTGTGCACTGTGCTAGCGCAGTACTCACCCAGGAGCGATTTCCTGGTCAGAAAAGAACCAGATGTGGAGATCTGTAGTGCTGCGTAGGACATATTTTCTACATGTTTTTAGTTAACCTGAACTGGTTAATTACTTTCTAATTTAGCCTTTGGGGTTGTTTTTTGAATGCTGTATCACCTTTTTTCCTTAACTGGAACAGGCCTATAGGTATTTTTCCCCTGTGTTTCTCCTCTGCTTGCACCAGTGGTTGATACCTTGTTTTATACCTCAGCTGTAAACTTGCAGGGGCTGGCACCCTTGTTTGATTTGTGTTTCTGTACCTTTTGGAGCACTCATTGCTGGGACTGGAAGACACTAGAAAAATGCTTTTTGAGCGTATTTCTTGTGACAATTCTGACTAGGTGTAATGTTACTGTAGTATCTTAACTCACAAAGTGCTGGCTGGCTGAGATCCTGTGAATACGAAGTGATTCCTTCTAGTTCCTCTTGATTTTGATACATGTGCACATACAAATAGCATCATTTTTTTTTTTCCCCATACAGGTGTGTGGGTATAATTAATTTACATACCTGAAAATCATATCAGAAGTATAGTTCTTGTTCCAGTAGTTGAAAATGTACACAGTATCTTCTGTGTAGAACGGTAAACCTGGGCAAACCTTCAGAGATGTTACGCAGCTGAGTTATCGCCGTGTATTCCAGGCATAGTTCTTCAACCTGCTTCAAGCATAGGTGGAAAGTAGTGGCAGAAAAAAAGGTCCGAGTGAGAATTAGATGCGTGCAGTTTCTTTTTGAGCCAGATGGGTGTGCAATTAGCAAATTTTTGAATATTTTCGGGGCACAGAGCATTTATTTGCTGCCTATGGTGGTTTCATCTTCTCCTGCATTTGTAGGCTTTCGAGGTGCAGTGCATTACAGAACATCACAAGCCTAAGTGGTGACCCAGTCACTCGTACGGTTTGGATTTTCTGTGTGGTTTTGTCTGCGTGTGGCCTTTATTTTGATTTTTTGAGGTGGTCCATAGCTTTGTCAAAGTTACTGGGAGTCTTATGTTTGCTCCTTCAGCTGCAATTAGGATTAAAATTTCTTCTCCAAAAATATCAGAAAGTCTTATTTTGTCTCTAGCAAACTATAGTGGTAACAGAGAACAGTATTCTGTTATGCCTTCCGTCTTTGTTTGAGAAAATACCTCTTGAGATCAGTCTGGATTATGAGTGTTGATGTTACAGTCAAACCTCTCTGACATTCATGCTGTTGTGCATGTTCTGATGGACCTGGAAAGCAGGTAGTTGGGAAACTGGGAAGACTTTAGCCACAGCAGCCCAGGTCTTCGTGAGACCTGAGTGCGAATTCATGCTCCCAGGTACAGCTGCTTTACTATGGTTACCCAAAGTAGCTTGTTTCGGAGTGTGCAGAATAAGTCAGCGGGAGCCTCAGGTCCTACCTTGGGTCTTGGAGGCAAGTGTACCCAAGCCATATGGGCAGCTTGAGCTCCCCGGACTGCAGAAAAGTCTTCTCCTCACTGATTCATGGAGTTCTGCTGGATCTTTATCTTCCACAGACTCAGGGAAACTGCACGGATCTGTGTGCATATCGAACTGGGTCTTTTGTTTAAGAGACAATACAGAACTACGAGTGTGTGTACAGCTGGAGGGGACGGTGCGGCTAATGTTACAGTTTTATTGTTGACTCTATTTTTGAGTCCTGATAAGCCCAGCTAATCAATTAACAGATTGTTTTGGGGATATGAGTGCAAATATTACATTTCCTTTTACATTGTAATAAATAGACCTTATTAAACAGATTATCCTGGTATTTAGTTTTGAAGAATTGCCGAGTTTTAAAGACAACTATCATTCCGGATCACACACACAACTTGTGTAGTATTTTAAGTCCTTTCTCCATGATTTAATCTGCAGTGTTGTTTCATTGCTTCACTTGCGAGTCTGGGAACATGCTGAAGCGGGCCAGTGGAGCTGAGTGAACAAACGAGCGCGAAGTGAAACGCAGATGAAAGGGTGCTGTCTTTGGTTTCTGTTTGCGGCTGCTGCAGTCAAGACCACTTCACTGGGAAACCCACTTAAGGCATGACTGGATGTAATGCAAGATAAACTGCTGAAATTTCCCGGTTTGTTTTCAGGCTTTGTCATTTTTAGTATGTGTTTTCCTGCAACTTTTATAAAATTGAGCACTTCCCAGTCTTTGGTGCATTCATGTCTGTCGTCAAGTTTAGTTCACGTTCTACCTACAAATTACACTGCTCATTTCTTTAAAGAACATTTTTTTGAGAAAACATTGGCATTTTTATAGCTAAATGCATAACCACAGGAGTGGTTTGGCAAGTAAAATTTGCAATACTATTTTACAAAAGTGAAATAAAAATACTCTGTTTGAAAAATATATCGGAGATCCTAAACATTCATTGGTTTTATGTCATGAAGGCTGAACCCTAATGACATAGAAGCCATGGGCTTTAATTACTGAAGTTAACAGCTAACCTTTACTGACGTCTGAGTTTGGTCTTACTTGACTGTAATTCCAGGAAAAACATTTCTAGTTCATCTTCAGCTCTTGATGCATGTGGTCCACCGTTCAATAAAAGTAGAGCATGAAGAGGCATCAGATTTTAGAATAAGTGGGCAAACCTTTTATTCTGATTCATCTTTGTAATCAGACCAACTGTATATGTGACCTTGCCCTCCAGTGTGTAACACATTCGTTTCTTTTTCAGAGGAAAGGAAACTGTAGAGACTGAAATTCTTCCCAGAATAATTGGAGTAACCAGAAGACTAAAGACCTAAGCTGAGGTTCATATTTCATTGCTACTTAGCAATGCAAAGCTCACTGCTTTGCTTGGATTGCCTCCATAACTGTGTGCATCCGTGATCTGACATGACATAAAATGAAGCTTTGTAAGAGTTGATGGCTTGCCTGACAGGAGTATGGGGAAGTGGAACCGCTCTCTTGAAAGAACCTTTCCGTATCACTGCAGACATCATCAGAGGAGGCAGTAACTGAGTATGGTCCGTTTTCTGGTGAAATACAGGTCAGACAGTGTAGGAGGAGCAGCTAGTAGTACTTTTCCCATCCTTGGATGGTTTGTGGATAAAAATACTACAGACACTGATGGGAACACCAGCACATAATACAAGCTGTTCTTACAGAGTTTAAACATAAATAATAAATGTTTTTTGTGTGAGCGCTTTCCCTTAGATTTTTCTGGTTGCTGATGGATATTTTTCTTGCATAACCTAACTTCCTCTGTGGCACTGCATCGGTTCCAGGTTTCAGGCGTTTGGAAGTAACATAGTGAGAAAGGAGCACTTTGTGCCTTGTCTTTCACAGAATTTTAGAATGGTTTGGGTTGGCAGAGACCTTAAAGTTGATCAGGTTCCAACCCCACTGCCATGGGCAGGGACACCCTCCACTGGACCAGGTTGCTTCAAGCCTCATCCAGCCTGGCCTTGGACACTTCCAGCTTCTAGTTCATTCTCCCTGGAAAGCTGTGTTTGTATATATGCAGCGGTGGCACCATTCGTGCCCCTTCGGGTACGTGTGGAATACGTCAGTGTTTTTCATGGAGGAGGAAGTGGTGGCAGTAAGCAGCAAGTGGGAAAGAGAAATGAAGGAATTAAAAGCTGAATAAAATAAGAGGGCTTTAGGTTTTCATCATGTTTAAGAAGCACACCTCAGTTAGGCAATGCATTTTAAGAGTTTGTGCCTTACTTCTGAATGCCTAACAGCATTCATTTTTGCTTGCATTTCTTAAATAGTGGGGTATATCTTTTGTGTAAGAATCCTTCTCTATCCTGCTGCCTCTTGTTTTTTGACAGTTCTTCCAGCAGGGTGAAACCCCATCATTGTGTCTGTCCTGAATTCTCTTCTCTGGATTTCACTGTCTGGGTTCATAAACTGTATATATTTTCTAAAATTCTTCCTTCTCCTGTGTGGACCATGTCTCCCTTGCTCTAAGCTCTTACTGTCTTTCCTCCTCTGTTTTGTCTAAACTGTGTCCCTTACCGGTCGATCTCCAGTTATCGTAATATTTTGTATTTGGCTGACAAGGCCTCCATTCAGTCCTTCTAAACAAAGAAGTAATGTGATGCTGTCTCCAAGACAAGCTCCTGCAAACTGCTAGCGTTATTCCCCAAGCTGTCCTTAGGTGTGGACACCAACAGGGACATAAACTATATATATTTTCTAAAATTCTTCCTTCTCCTGTGTGGACCATGTCTCCCTCGCTCTAAGCTCTTACGAGTCCTGATTTCATAAACCTAAAGGGAAGGTGATCAAATTAAAAAAATGACAGAGGTGGTAAAATATAAAATGTTGCTTTTAAGCTTGAAAAATGTGTCTGCTCTTCAAGAATAGCTGATTTAAGAATAGCACCACTGTATATTAAAATGCATAATGTGTTCTTTTGAAGTAGAAAACATAAAGCACAGTCTGTAGCAAAATACGCTCTGTCAGAGGAAGCAAGTACCTCAGAAAATCTGGGTTGCCAGGTGAGCTTACTCTGAGAAAATGGTCATATTTACCCAGGGGTTTTGGGGGTGAAGATAACAAGGACTTAGTAGCAATCCTTTAGCTGAGAAGGTAATCTCCCATGACAAAAACGTAGTGTATATTGTCATTCTGGTTCTGGGTCACTAATTTGTTGACTATTTTATAGAGGTCTGAGTTTGGTGTTTTGTGTGCGGTTGGGTGTTTTTTTTTTTTTTATTGTGGTTGGTTGGGTTTTGTGTGGGGTTTTGTGTGTGTGGTTGGTTTTTTGTTTTGTTTCGTGGCTTTTTTTTTTTTTTTTTATAGCAACTGTTGAAAATAACTTGGGAGTTCCCAGTTTTCCTGTAGTTCTTATACAGTAAATACTGACCCCATGAAAGCAGGTCCTGGAACTGTAACGCTTGCAGACTCAGTGTTTAGTGGGGTTGAATACGTAGAAATCCCTGTATGAGGCCCCTAATTTTATTTTTTTTGTCAGAATTTTTTAAGCATTTCTACAAGAGCTCACCAGAGCTGTCGTGTTAGAAATATGGGTGCTAATTCAGCCTTGATGTATTTGTACCAGGAAGGAGATACCTATTTATTATCGGAAGTCGTTGCCAAAGTATGTAGGATTTTTGATGCTGTATGTCTTAATGAAAATCTGATGCTATATAACACGGTTCGTAGCATTGATCTGTACTCGTACACTTTACTGTGTAATAGATTTTTATTTTAATCATTCCTAAATTTGTTTAATTTAGGATACTACACAGGATTGAGGATAATCCCAGTTCTTTGTAACATAATTAGCTTTCACTGAATCGTCGTTTCAGATAGTAAAAGTTGATACATAAGTTCTACAGGCAGGGGCAGTTTAAACCCAGCTGTCATTCAGAATGCCCACTAATGATATAAAAGATGGTAGATGAGCTGTTAGTAAGGTTATTCAAACCTTCCCTATGGAAATTCCTGTAGTTTTAACTTTCCAAGCTGGACTTGTTTGAACTGAGATTTTACCTTCCCAGAGACTGTTTCATATTGTGATAGATCTGTTGGGTGTCCCCTGGTTCTTAGTACATGAGCAAGAATGAATAATCGGTGCAGACGTGGAAGGCCTGTGGGAAGTTAAGGTCAAGTTTACAGGAACAGAGCGCAAGGCCTCCTAGATAAGGCATTTCGTCACCGAGTGGAGAACTGGATCTGTCCCCTATGGCTTTGATTCTGTGTGTCATGAAATGTTTTCTCAAGAGATCGTACGTTAATTATGCACTATTTTCTGAGAACAGTGTTTGAGATACCAGGGTCTAGTTTGCAGAAGGAATATTAGGAATACCAGAGGAAAACCTGTCATGGAATGAATTTTGTCTTCAGGGCTTCAAAACAGATGAACGAATAGATTTAGTGCTCCATATTCAACAACAACATGAAATACGTTATTTAGAAACTATTCTTTAAATGAGTAGCATCCCTTCGATGCAGTAGACAGTAGTCTAATAAAAAATAATAAATGATCATTTAATTAAATATTATGTATATTCCCAAGAAGGTTGCATTAAGGTTTCACAGCCAGTTTTAATTCCTGTTTAACTCTACTTTTGAGTGCTTCACTTTGCAACCCTAATAATGCTCTTTTAACACAACTTTTTAAGTTTAATATACATAGGTATTGTAAGTAGCAACATCATGTATAAATGCACTGTTTTTTCTGCATATGAGTAAGGAATAAGGCCTGTCAGGGCTTTTGTAAATACCTGGATGAATGTAGAAAAACCTGTTGCCTTATCTGGCCATTAATGTAGGCAAACAAATACCAGCAGAGTCAAATGCAACCTAGGAATGCCAAAAGGTGCCTAGGAAAAGGAGGGTTTTTTTGTTAGTCTGTCACTAGGCGGAGGAACTCTCAACTTTGATATTTTCACAATTAGAATAAAGTAAGAAACACGGAAATTTGCAGCTCATGTAGGAAATGAGGGGTTTGTACTCCTGTGCTCTTTTTGCCTTTCTTCATGTCAGTGTGGAGACAAGCTCGCTGTTCTGCTCATTCGAGCTGGTGGCATCTGGTGTGGCTGCTCAGGGGTGATTTCAGGTTGCCTTCGGGCAGAGAGGGCCACTCAGCTTGTGCACTTGGGTCACAACAGCCCCCTGCAACCCTACAGGACAGGGGACGAGTGGCTGGAAAGCTGCCCGGCAGAAAAGGACCTGGGGGTGTAGGTCAACAGCCGGCTGAATGTGAGCCAGCAGTGTGCCCAGGTGGCCAAGAAGGCCAGTGGCATCCTGGCCTGCATCAGGAACAGTGTGGCCAGCAGCACTAGGGAAGGGACTGTGCCCCTGTACTGGGCACTGGTGAGGCTGCACCTCGAATCCTGTGTTCAGTTTTGGGCCCCTCACTACAGGAAAGACACTGAGGTGCTGGAATGTGTCCTCCCTCCAGGGGAGGTTTAGATGGGATATCAGGAAAAATTTCTTCCCTGAAAGGGCTGTCAGGCATTGGAAGGGGCTGCCCAGGGAAGTGGTTGAGTCACCACCCCTGGAGGTGTTCGAGACGTGAGGTCGTGGTGGTCGGGGACATGGTTTAGTGGTGGTGTTAGCAGTGTTAAGTTAATGGTTGGATTTGATGATCTTAAAGGTCTTCTCCAACCTAACTGATTATGATTCTGGGATTCTCCCCAGCAGGGCACAGAAGAGGCGTCAGCGCCACGTGCCGCCTGTGGTGCAATCCTGTTGGTAAGCCTGTCTTCCAGAAAAACTGTTCTAATTTGCACACACTGTGATCCATGGAAGTGGTAGTGATTCGTACAAGGGAGGCATCATGTTGGAAGGATCTGGGCCCTGGATTTATCCTTGGGATTGTGGAATCACAAGAGTGTGCAATTAGATACCTTCCTTATGGCAACTGTTTTTTAAATCCAAATTTTCTAATCTGGAGCCTCATTTAGATGCTCCTGTGCTGTAGTGTGGGTTCATAAAGTAGGTGTTAGTTTATGAAGAATGGAAACATTCAGTTGAGGTACTTTGCAGGCACCTAAACCATAGGAGAATTTCAGTTAGTATGGGTGGTATATCAGAATAATGTTTGAAGCATGTGTGTGTGTGAAAAAACAGCTAAAAGTAGAGAAGCTCAAATTGATTCATTAACCATGGAGGGTCTGTTGTGATGATCTACAGATGTGTTTTCTTTCTGCAACCCCTGCCTCACCTGCATTCTTAAATTACCTTGGCTTCAACAGCACTGCTGCTGCTCGTATTGTGGTGACGCTCTTTCACTGCTTGTAGAGGGGAAAAAAAAATAGACTTCCTGGTCTGAAAAGCTCAACACTTAAATGTGTATTAATGCACCTAAAAGTTCAAAACAAACACACACAGATGGTTAGTACACTTCTTACTGTGAGTTAGATGCAGAGGGCTCACAGTTTGGGTTGCTGTGACAGCAGATGGGCTGTGTGCTCCTGTTTTTTTAAAAAAGGGGAGTTGCTACTTTCTGTCAGCTAGGACAAGCCCTGGTCACTCCTTGGCTCGCCTTTCCCTGGAAAGCGAAGAAACTCTCAGGTTTTGAAGGGAAGAATGAGGCCCTTTGCTGCAGATGGAAGGGACCGGCACGCAGAGCTGGTGGAAGTGATGTGCTGCGTGGGTCGGTACCGCTGCTCGGCGCTGGGCTGGCAGGGCGGCAGGGCTGCCTTCGGGAGGGAGCACAGTGTTCCGGGGAACCTCTCCGGGGGCTTTCAGTGGGCTTCCTTCCTTAGTTTGGGGTTTCCCTCCTGTCAGCTGCCTGGTTTTGACTTCATCCAGGGGGTGTGATTTGGTGTGTTCTGCTCTGAGCTCAAGCACACTGAATACTGTTAGACTCTGTTTACCTCCTAGTCTGCATTTGCTTTTCTGGAAGTATTTGGGTTTTTTTAAAATTTAAAATAACAGTTGTGGTAGTGTGGTATTTTTTCTTTAACCCTGGTGATTTTCACTTGGCAGGTGACAGCTTTTCTCCTCGTTTCTCCCTCCTCATTTGTATGCGTCAGATACAGAGTTTTTCTGTGTTTGTGCAATATATTGCATGTATAAAAGGAATAGCATTGGATTTTGACATTTTAATTGAAATGGAGTTGAAATTAATAGTTCTAACAAGATAGAAGAAGATTTTTTAAACTTCTTTTTTAAACTGTTGTCACAGTAACATTTCCCAAAGTGTAAACTTCCATGTTAGTCACAACTAGCTGAGGTTATCATAGGAAAAAAGACGCGTTGTACACTTGTGGGCTGGAATATGAAATTCTGCAGTTGGGAAGGCTTGTGTTGCTTTTAAACCAGCTATCCATAATGGAACAAGTGAAGATATTTCTGGATTTTTTTCTGTTCTCTGCATCTGCCAAACCTGAGCTTCTACCTGATTAGGGTAAATAACTGATGTTGGAAGTGCTGTTTTACTAGATGAATGCTATAGGGAAATGTGTATATAGCAAAAGGATTCTTAATCTGCCAGATTTTTTCACTAATAGTGCAGCTTTGCTCTTTAATTTGTCTCTTATTCCTCTCTTTTGGGTCTTCAACTAGAATAAGAGAGTGTGAAGCTGTGAAGCAGGGAAAAAGCCTATGCCAGGAACTTGGAAGATCTTGAGTGGTATGGAAAAGGCATTTAGAGAATAGCAGCTATTCTGTACAGAGCCCGACGTACACCTACAGAACTCACTGCCACAGTGAACTGTGGCTGCAGAAGTTACACATGTGTTAAAAAAGGATTGGAAAAAAATAAGAGGGGAAGAATGTGTCTATGACTTAAATGCAAAGATACGTATAAGCATGTAAAAAGTCTGTGAGTCACATAAGGGAGGAGTGTGCAAAGGCTGCACAGGCTTTTGCTTGTCTTGTTTTTGCATTTGTTCCTGAATACGCATTTCTCACTGCCCTTAGGAACAGTGTGCGGTGCTCAGTTTGGCCCAGGATGGACTCTTGTATGATCTCACATCATTTTGTAAGACCTCACTATCACACCAGGGACTTGAAAGTCCATGAATATGGACCTTCATAAATTACTGGGGTTTTTTATTGCTTATGACCAATGTGAAAACAGTATTTTTTAATGGAAAATACAGGAGCTGATTCAGTCTTCAAGTGATGGCAGTAGCTGCAGAAAGAGTCTTTTGCTACCTGAGCTCATTGCTCATTCTCAGCCACACGTAGCCTGAATCAATGAAACAGCTGCGGTTTTGTTGTACAGGGTCTTAAGGGATCTTGCTATTTTGGGCTTGCACAGATGGTCCAGATCCTAATACACCGTGGCTTCTGCTCCGGGACTGTTCACGGGCTCCGCAGCAGTTGTGCCGGCAGGTGACTGTACGTAGGTTTGTGGAGATAAGTCTGGTGCCGGAGTGGTGGTTAGTGTTTCTGTAACGTGGCTCGGTAGAATACGTGTGTACACTTCCCATCCCTCCATGGGATGCTTTCTCACCCTGAGTCTACTGCTTTTATTGTTTCTGCTCCATATTTTGTAGGCAGTCATGGGTCTCACTGTCATGCCGGGGAGCAAACTGCTGGCAGTGGCTGAGTCCCGTACCTGCCTTAGTGGACATCTCTGTTTTATAAATTAAAAGAAAGGCCTTTAAAAGAAAAAGAAGTTTGTGGGTTTTTCGTGGCCTGTTTTTGGCTGAAGCTTATTCCTTGTGTATTGCAACACGGGTGCTATTTCAGTTGAAGGGCATCGTGATTAAAGCCAACTTTCATGTAGTAAGAGATTTTCTATCGCTAAATAGTTTAATAATTAGTTGGATCTTAGAGGCTGTAAGTAGCATTTATAGCTCTTAAAAGTTTGCCTTGATCTTTTATAGTGGATTTTAGGGAATGGCTGACTTGTCGTACGAGGAAGTTGTATTTTCGTTAGTAGTGCTGCTGTGGTACCAGTGGGGCTGTCGCCCTGGAGGAAATCGCCTGGAGCTTCTGCTCAAACGTTTGCGTGACCTGCTGTGATGCGCTGTGAAAATACTTGCATGCTATTATTTTGATTAGACATTTTGGAGCTTTTCTAGACTACTCTGTTAAACTTTGAGATTGTTAATTTTATAAAGCTCTCCATTAAAAAAAAAAAAATCTTCTGCATCATTTGTAGAGTTGTTAAACCCTTTTCCTTTTCCTTTTTACCTCCAGATGAGCGGGACAAAGTACAAAAGAAGACCTTCACAAAATGGATAAATCAGCATCTCATGAAGGTCAGTTGACATTTTTGTGATGTCTGGGTGACTGATTACTGCAGCAGTGATTGTGTCTTTTACTAAATGTTTGATTTCAGGATGCAGCTGCGTTACATATAGTACGGCGTATCTTACATTGGGAGATTTATGCATGTACTTTGTGAGGCATCACGGGGGATTTGAAATGCTGCTGTCCGACATCCCAGAGCGATCTGTTTGAATACTTGAATTTGAAATTAAAATGAGCCCAAGTTTAAGGAACATGATTTCTTTCTACAAAGCCTGACTTCTCTGGCATTTGTGTCACGGCTGTAGTACCACAGCTAAGGCAAATGGAAAAAAATATATATTTTTCAAGTACAATGTTGAGAACAGGGAAATGACCTTGAGTAGGACAGCTCTAGATGATCCCTGGTCATCAGTATGCTGCTCATGGATTAGAAACAGAGGTTTTCTAGGGATTGCAGTCACTCTTCAATATCTTTATTTTGAATAGCAGTGAACTTTGCCTCAGGGACACAGCACATCATTGTAACAACATGTACAGCTTTTAGTCAGCAGAGCACTGAAAGGCGTGAGTTCACCTTCACTGCATGGCCTTTCAGTTCTGAGTTAATCTGCTGTTTCAGCACCAACTGTCTAGCCCAGACATTTCTCTGGAGAAACAGATTGTATAATTACTTAACATAACTTGCTTTGATTTTTTTTTTTTCCCCCAGAGGTTGAATTAATGCAAAAGTCACATTAAATAAAAGTGTATCTGCAAACTGCCAGAGTTGGGATTTAATTAATGAGTATAAGGTTCAGATGCTGTTGGAAAGATCTGCTTGTATTTGTATTTAGAGAATACGTTTTTTTAGGGGGCAGCTTAATTATCTCTCTGTTTCTTGTGACTGCTCTTATACTGAGAAATACTGGATACTGAAGCAAAACAGGATTTCTTCAGGGATGTTTAAAATCAACTTTTTTTCCCTCCTCAAACATTTAGAAGATACAGAATTGTGGTTTCACATGTTTTAAAAATTTGAAACCTGTGTAGCTCTTGGAAATGGTGGGATGTAGGGAACTAACAAGCCCTGGATATGAAATGGGTCCCAGGTTTATCTTTAGCAGGAGACCTGTCTTCCAGGGTGGTCTTTTGGTCCTTCCCACCATGACTGAGCCATGAGGCATGGTCCTGACATCCACCTCTGTGCAATACACAACCTTTCTGTGGGCAGGGTGAGTCTGGAATTTCAGAATAGCTTTTAGTACTGCTCATACCAAGAGGTTTTCCTTTGTGGATTTGCTAGACCCAAAGGAATCCTTCTGTGTCGAAACAGCTGCTCCGATGACCCCTTCTATGCAGACGCCTCCTCACCGTAATCCTGAAATACCCGAGCGGCCCCATGTCCTTGCCAAAGTCTTCTACTTGCTAATGAGAAAAGACAAGAGGCTGCAGACCTTCAGCCTTCCTTGTCTGAATTTTACTTCATGTTTATAATATAAGAAATATATCAATGTCCAGTATTTCAGACAAATTAGATTTAAAGAAGAAAACATACAGGAAGATTGCCAGTACTCTGGCAGCAAAATGCAGTCTCCAGATTAACCATCAGGCATTTCTTCTAATTGAGCGTGATTGTTACCATGTTGTTTGAGGCTACGAATCATTTTATGTATTAAGGATGCATTTTAAAGGTGCAGTTTTAATTTTCTGTGGTAGGCGGAAAAGCCTATCTTAACTTTTTTGAAGCTTTTAATACAGGTTACGAACGATGCCTGTTTTTGCAGAAGAGCAGTATATTGAAAGTTATAATTCTATACACCATTATTTTACACACTTCTAAAACATGCACAGTCATCGTTGCCATACTGTCAACCTCTTGGGGAGTGGCTTAAAGAAGATTTAGGCTCTAAACCTGTAAGGAAATTGAGGTAAAGAGTTCATACTAAATCCTTTTCCCTTGCTTGCCAAGGTCAGTGGCCTTGGGCCTTCACCTTCAAATAGTTCTTAGTGTGAGTGATTGTAGAGGATAGATATAGATAGATGTATAGATATATATGTGTGTGTCTCTCTGTACTGCTGGCCTTGATTTTCATCTCGGATTGCTCACTTAGAATTAAAGTTAAGGATTGATAACTTAGACAACTATGGTTTGACTGTAGCTCTTAGATTAACTTTGGATTTATGTAACAACTTTATCTTTTGGAAATGCTGTTTGAAAGCAGCTGGTGAAATTTGTCAAATTTCTGTTCTTACGGCATTGTTTCTAGAACAGTGACTTGCATGGAAACTAAAATTAATCCTTCAAATGCTCTCTTTAAGACACAAGACCATATCTAGAAAATTGAATATAATGGAGGGAATGTAGAAAAAGTAGCACTGTAAATGAGTGCATTTCTAGCACAGTCGCTTGACCTCTTCTGGTCTGTGTGGTAAGTTGAAACTAAGTCCTAGTTTTCAGCTACCTTGAATTTAATACAAAATACATTCAACTCGTATTTACCTGTTCGCTGCCAACAGCTAGTTGCAGACAAAAAAAGATTGGGAATCAGCTTATTTCATGCATCTCAATAACTTTATTTGATCTAATTACCCAGGCTTCTCTTACAGGTAGCAGTCAGAACAGGCCTGTCTAGATGTCTGTCACACCCAGGAAAGTAGAATCATAGAACGGTTTGGGTTGGAAGGGACCTTAAAGACCATCTAGTTCCAACCCCCCTGCCATGGGCAGGGACACCCTCCACTAGACCAGGTTGCTCAAAGCCTCATCCAGCCTGGCCTTGAAGACAGTCAGGGATGGGGCATCCACAGCTTCTCTGGGCAACCTGTTCCAGCGCCTCACCACCCTCTCCAGGAAGAATTTCTTCCTGATATCCAATCTAAATCTCCCCGCTTTCAATTTAAACCCATCACCCCTTGTCCTGTCACTACAGGCCCTTGTAAAAAGACTCCCTCCACAGAGCTTCCTTGTAGGCCCCTTCAGGTACTGGAAGGTGTTAAAAGGTCTCCCCGGAGCCTTCTCTTCTCCGGGCTGAACAAGCCCAGCTCTCTCAGCCTGTCCCCATAGCAGAGGGGCTCTAGCCCTCTGAGCATCTTCGTGGCCTCCTCTGGACTCACTGCAGCTGGTTGATATCCTAGATGCAGCACTCCAGGTGGGGTCTCACAAGAGCAGAGTAGAGGGGGAGAATCCCCTCCCTCGACCTGCTGGCCACACTTCTCCTGATACAGCCCAGGATCCGGTTGGCTTTCTGGGCTGCCAGCGCACACTGCCGGCTCATGTTCAGCTTCTCACCCACCAGTACCCCAAGTCCTTCTCCTCAGCGCTGCCTCTTGATCCATTCTCCACCCAGCCTGTACTTGTGCTTGGGATTGCCCTGACCCAGGTTCAGGACCTTGCACGTGGCCTTGTTGAACTCCATGAGGTTGGCAGAGGCCCACCTCTCCAGCCTGTCCAGGTCCCTCTGGATGCCATCCCTTCCCTCCAGTGTGTCGACTGCACCACACAGCTTGGTGTCATCAGCAAACTTGCTGCGGGTGCACTTGATGCCATCGTCCATGTCACTGACGAGTCTGAGTATGAGACTTGTATCCCTTTATAGCAGTATAAAGAGTCAAGAGTTTTCTCTAGGTCAGCAGCACTATGCTTTTACAGGTTACAGTACTTTGTTGGGGATGGCATAGAAGCCTGTTGTCCTTCTGATTAAATTCCGTATTTATAGAGTTTGCTGAGTAACCACAAACAACAAGATGGCTGAGAAATATTTACCGCTGTGCCCTCCACTGCCCATCTTTAGTTGCGTTGGATTCAAGGCATGTAAATGCGTAGTATATAAAATTCAATGTATAAGATCAGTCCCTTGTCTGTTCAGTTCACCAATTAGGCATGTATTTATGTACTTTGCTTAACTAGAACCATAGTCATTGCAGAAGTATTTCCTGCAAATGGTCTTGAGACACATAGCTTTAGAGACAGGTAAATAACGTGTTGTTTGCAGAATCCAACTGTTCAAGTTATCTTCGAATTCCACAGTTTAAGATCAAGTGGGCTGTCACTACATTTTTCTTTTGAACTGATAATGGATATACTGAGGACTGATTAGAGCGTTGCACTTGCGAAGGCTGCTGTTTAATGTCTGATGGTGGGGCTGCAGTTTAAATGTTATCTTCTTACTTCTTGTTGACATATGGGCTGGAGAGGTGAGATACTGGACTTGAGACTCTCCTGCTGCTGTGATACGAGCTTCCGGGGAGAAATGCTTACTGACCCATCTTTGAATCCCAGACCCTGAAACCCAAGGAAAGAATGAAAGGACTGTGAAATACAGAAGGGGAATGAGATAAAAGTGGGAATATAAAAAAGCTGTTGATGGAAAAGGAGTAAAAACAGACAAATTGTCATTCATTTCCTTTCTCAGACCAATAGAAAAATATTTTTGTAATGCCAGTTATTAGTCTGGAGAGATTGAATGGGGTATCTTGAAGTACTTAAAGGGCTTTTTTAAATCAAAAATGATGTATAGAAAATGGGTTTAAAGGCAAGGTAGCCAGAGACTGGGTGGGTCAGTGCTCTGCTGGAAGAATACACTGAGCACCCAGGTATTTTCCCTCCAAGGGTAATTTTCCTTCCTTTTTCATGGAAGAAAAAGCTATAGAGAAGCTTAACTTGTGGCAATTTTAGACTCTGGGGTGCCTGATCAGCTCCCTGGAGCGGGGGGCTGTCCTGCCCATGGCAGCAGCTGGGAGCCCTGCCAGCCAGTGCCCCTGCGTTGCAGCTGTGCCTGAGACCCTGGGCAAGCTGGGCTTTGGGAGAAACCTGCTGGTGCTGGGAGCAGTGGGCAGCATCCTTGCACAGTCATTAGTTGCTCCGAAAGTCACTCATTACAGTCCTATGAGCAAGGGTTTTTTTTTTGTAAGTAGCTGGACAAAATGCTTTTAAAATTATTGTTTTAAATGTCCATGTTCAAAATCCTGTATGGTGTGTCAGTAGCGCATTAGAGAGAGAGCAGCTTTTTATGGTGCAAAGGCTGAATGAATAATTCAGCACAGAAACCTAAAGTTATTGATTGCTGTGTGTCCTCGAGGCAGCACACGCTTTGTAAATGGCCACTTAGGTCGATTGCTTCGTGAAATGTTCAGGTATGTGTTTAATGGCAGAGGAACCCTTCCTGATAGAGCACAGCCCTTCCCTTGCTGAAAGCTGGCACTTCGCTGAGACTAGTGGTTATCATTTTAGATAGCGCTACTCTGCAGTGACTTCTTTTTAGCCCTGCAGTTCGTCTGTTATGTGAAATTCCTCACCTCCTCCTCTTGTAGAAATGAACGCTTTTTAGCTCTACGTTTATATTTATTTGAAGGGATGAGGCACCTGGTATTAGTTCAGTGATAGTGAATATTTAAAAAAAAATAAGTTTTGATTTAACACCTTTTATTTTAAAATCATACTTGGAAAAAAGCCTGGTTTGGGTTTCTTTTTACATGCTGTGGAAAAGAAGGTGAAGACTGCTTGGTGTGCTAGTGCATCTAAATGAGTCTTCCATGTATTCCTCCTAGTTAATTCCGACAGCTGCTGCCAACTGTGCTGGGAGCAAATCCTCTAAAATCCCACTTACAACACGGCACGCAGCTTGCTTTTCCTCTGTGTTGTTTTCCAGTTGTTCAGAAAGGCCTGTTGTCTTTGTGGTAGGCAGAAGAGTATTTCAGTTGTTCTCCTAAAAACTTTGCTGTTGGGTGTTTAGGTCTATTCTCAAAGGTCTTCAAGGGTTTTTATTTTAAGACATGCTCCTGAAATATAGAGAAAAATAACTCTTGAGGATTATCAGTTAATGGTGTAAAGAAGTATTTGATTTTGTTATTGTCGCTAGAAACACCCACAATTATCGTTTATTCAAGTGTACAAATTTTTCAAGTGTCTTCCATTTGGAGGTAAACCGCACAGCATCTTTCATCTGCCTAGTATAGTCTATGGCTGCTTGCAAAGCGGATCAGCAAGCAAACTCGGGCCTTTATTTGGTATTTAATCAACCTTTAGGTGAGGGAGGAAGGTAACTAGGAGACGGGGAGGAAAAGTAGTCACAGAATACCAGAAGTTAAAGCTGAAAAAGAGGAGGAAATTTTACAAAGTTTGAGAGTCTAATGATAAACGACATCACAGAATCTCTCTGCGAGCAAGTAAATACATCCGAGTCAATAAAAACTGTGCCACAGATTTCAGGTTTATTTGATCCTCTTAATGCATTCAGACTTCATGGCTAATTGGGAGCAGGGAAGAGAATAATTGAGAACAGCAAATTAAATATACATGAAATATAGCTTGAATGCATCGATATTTGTATGGCGTGCAGCGTTACTGAACCAGCTGGGTGTATGTTTTCATGATCCTTTTTATTGTGGGGTTTGAGTTTAAATTGTTTATGTAGGCGCTCATATATGAAGGATTTGATTATAAGGAGAACTAAGTCTACCATGAGACTACCGTATGATGAAATAGAACCACTAGAATCAATGTTTCTGATGATAGACTGCTATATTAATAATTCATTCTCTTTTTGTGGGCTCACTGTTAGCAATTATTTCTCAGCATAGATTTTATTTAGTATTATTTATTCCTTAGAGATCACGAGATGAAATTCTACCATTTGCAATGAAGTGTTGGCTTTTTAATTAATTGTTAAATTATGCATGAAATTATATTTTATCTATATGCTTTTGATGTATCCCCATTTAATAATAATTTTTATATAGTTTGAGAAATTCTCTGGCTTGATCTTCCTCCCATGGGGCCAGTGTAATTGTGCCGTTGGCTCCAGTGAGAGTAGTATTTGTCCCAGTATGTGGACTGCAGACAGTGAGCAACCTCCGACATTCAGTCACAAATATTACCAAAATATTTCATTCTGTAACAGTATTTCATATACTTTGGAAAGCCATCGCCCTGAGGTAATGTAGATATGTGATTATGTGGGGACCAAAGAAGGTGTCAGAACAAACATTTCTTTCCTGTAAAGAATGTTATTGTCTACTAAAGGCATTTTTGGTGCCTTGGACAAGGAAATTTATAGATAGTAACAGTGTTTAAATAATCGTCACGTACCTACTGAAATAGAGTATCTTGGCTCTAATCAGAATAATGTTATGTCTGCCAGTCTTGTATTCTGCCTGCTCTAGAATCATAGAATCGTACAATAGTTTGGTTGGAAGGAACCTTTAAAGGTGACCTAATCCAACCCCCCTGCAGTGAGACGGACATCCTCAACTAGATCAGGTTGCTCAGAACCCTGCCCAACCTGATGGTGAATGTTTCCAGCGACAGGGCATCCACAGCTTTTCTGGGCAGCCTGTTCCAGTGCCTCACCACCCTCATTGTAAAAAATGTCTCCCTTGTATCTAGTCTAAATCTACCCTCTTTTAAGTTTAAAACTATTACTCATCCTATCAACAACAGACCCTGCTAAAAAGTCTGCCCCCATATGTCTGTCTGTCTCCCAGTTTGGGTGGGAATGTTGACCTGCCTGAGAGAAGGAAGGCTTTTCGGAGGGATCTGGATAGATGGGCTGAGGCCAACTGTGTGAGGTTCAACAAGGCCAACTGCTGAGTCTTGCACTTGGGTCACAACAGCCCCCTGCAACCCTACAGGACGGGACGAGTGGCTGGAAAGCTGCCCGGCAGAAAAGGACCTGGGGGTGTTGGTCAACAGCTGGCTGAATGTGAGCCAGCAGTGTGCCCAGGTGGCCAAGAAGGCCAATGGCATCCTGGCCTGCATCAGGAACAGTGTGGCCAGCAGCACTAGGACTAGGGAAGGGACTGTGCCCCTGTACTGGGCACTGGTGAGGCTGCACCTCGAATCCTGTGTTCAGTTTTGGGCCCCTCCCTACCAGAAAGATACTGAGGTGCTGGAGCATGTCTAGAGAAGGGCAGTGGAACTGGGGAAGAGGCTGGAGCACAAGTCCTGTGAGGAGCTGGGGGTGTTTAGCCTGGAGAAGAGGAGGCTCCATGGAGACCTAATGGTTCTGTACAACTACCTGAAAGGAGGTTGCAGAGTGGTGGGGCTTGGTCTCTTCTCCCAAGTGACAAGTGGTAGGACAAGAGGAAATGGCCTCAAGTTGTACCAGGGAAGGTTTAGATTGGATATTAGGAAAAATTTCTTCACCAAAAGGGCTGTCAGGCATTGGAAGGGGCTGCCCAGGGAAGTGATTGAGTCCTCATCCCTGGAGGTATTTAAGAGACGTGTAGATGTGGTGCTTAGGGACATGGTTTAGTGGTGGTATTGGCAATGATAAGTTAAAGGTTGGACTTGATGATCTTAAAGGTCTTTTCCAACGTAGAGATTCTGTGGTTCTTAAAATCTCCCTTTCAGTACTGGAAGGCCACAGTAAGGTCTCCCCAGAGCCTTCTCTTCTCCAGGCTGAACGAGCCCAACTCTCTCAGCCTGTCCCCACAGCAGAGGTGCTCCAGCCCTCTGAGCATCTTTGTGGCCTCCTCTGGACTCACTCCAACCTGCACGCAGTACTCAGGTGGGGTCTCACCAGAGCGGTGAAAGCTTATGGCCTTTGATCTGAGTTAGTGTATCCCTGTAGTTTTAAGCTGGGAAAGCCAGGTTTATTGGCCGAGTTTGATGTTATTAACAGTTCATTTGTGTACTTTAGACAATTCATCCCTGTTGAGGTATATCTGGTGACACATAGTATTGGACTGGAAAGTGGAGGGCAAGTTGGAAGCATGAAGGGTGAAGAGAAGTGGTGGCACTGTGCAGCTGAAGCACTGTGGCGTGTCTCTGGCTGAAGATTAGATGGGACAGAAGGTGACTGTTTTTGCTGTCGATTTGAGGTGTTTTACAGGAGCACGAAGGTCGACAGTAGATTTTTGGTCGCTCACTAACACCGGAAGGACAGGATTGTGTAGCAATGGGGAAAATCATTTAACCATTTAAAATCATTTAACCTCATAACTGATGGGAAGAGCAAGTGTGGAGGTTGGCATTTGAACACCTACAAAGGTGTCTGTGCAAGGCAGAGGCGTTCCTGCGGCACAGCTGAGTTTGTCCCCAGGCGTGTGTGAAAACCAGGCCAGGGGACACCTGCTGTCTTTTTCCCTGCCTGCTGCAGGAATCGGAGCAGCTGCCTACGGTGTGGACACGTGTCTTGTGGGGAGGTGGCAGCCAGGGAGACCGTCAGCCTGTCAGGTCCTGAAACCCACTGGTAAAAGTGCCGGTTAGGTCTAGGCTGATAGGGAGGGACCCCTTCAAAAGTTAAAAAGGGACGGTGACTTAACAGCGAGTGGTTGCAGAATCACAGGCTCACCTTTCAAGGAAAAGAGAGAAGTGAAAAAAGGACAATGAACTTCCAAGCAGCAGAACTGGGGAAAGCAGTAGGTAGGGTCTCCTGGGGAAGTAATCCAGAGAGGGAGGAATGCAGGAGCTGTGGCAGTCATTGAAGGCGTTTGTGTTGGAGGCACAAAGGCAGGCAGGCTGCAGACGGGCAGGACAGATAGGAGGCATCGTATAGAATGCTGCTTTTGAGAGATGTGTGAAATACAAATGAACCATGCAAGAAGTGGAAATAAGGGCAGAAGGACTAAAGATACGTGTAAAGGAGTTAGTAAAGTGTGGTGGGGTAGAATCAGTATAGATCTAGCAAAAAGTCCAAAAGGAGTTAGTGTGACATAAAAGTCCACAGGAGAAAGGTTCTGTAATTATGACAGAATATGAAGAAAGGAAAGGTATGGATGTATTACAAAGGAAAAAAGAGAGAAATAGTACTGAATGGTGTGGAAAAGTCTGAATTACTCTAACCTCTTTGGTCTACAAAATACTAACCTGACCAAACATGTTAATAAGATGGTGAGATTCAGATAAAGAGGGAGCAGACCAAAGAATATCCAAGTAAGTTATGTGCTTTCTGGTTGCGTAGCTTTATTCACCCAATAGTTAGGAGCTAATTGAAGTGATTTATAACATTTTATCACTCTGTTTAAGAATTGAGAGAATTCAGACAGGGGACTCGCAGAAGTCTGTAGTTATAGTAAGCATAATACCTCTTTCCCAAGCAGAAGGAAAGAATGGGAAGTTACAGACCTCACAGGATAATTTCTTTCCCTGTGAAGACCATGGAAAAACTGGGCTTTGTAAACAGGTGGGCAAAGGAGAAGTGGTGTACATGGTGTATCTATATTTTTTGACATGCTACCACATGTAGTCTCATTAATAGATTACTGTCACAAAACTCTAACGGAATATAGTGTAGCTATAGTTTGCTTGGATATTGCCTTCAGTAACAGGTGCAGCTAGAACTGGCACTAGGAAGAGCCAGTGCCATTGGTAGTTGCTGTGGTGGAGGCTGCCATCAGTGCTGCAGCAGCATCACCTGGCTCTGGGAGGCCACACACATGAGCAAGGACCCATCTCCCTCCCACCTGGAGATGACATCCCAGCACCTGCTGTCCTTGCCGTGCCACATCCTCAAGTGAGGAGCTCTGTCACTTTGCCCTTGTGGTGATGCCCCTGTTTCTCTAATGCTGTGACTGCCTTTCTTGGCTCAGGACTTTCGTCATGTTGTGGCCCTCACCCTGCCTTGGTTCTTACCAAGGTCCATCATCTCCAGTGGGCTGTGTTGGCTTGTGCCCAGGGAGCCGCAGGAACTACAGATTTGCTCCGCAGCCTGCGTGCAGGCCAGCACAGTGCTTAGGAGACAAGGAGACAGCTTGTGATTCTGTCTTTTCATAGACACAAGTGTGCTTGTGGGCATATGGTTCTAAAACTCCTCCTGGCCGCGCAACTCCTGATCTTCGCAATGACAAGAGGTTTGCAGCTGTCTATAATAAAGCATAAGATAAGATGATTTCTTGGAAAATCAAGGGCAGGTTGTGATAATTGAATTTGTTTAGTCTGAAACAGAGATGTGACATGTCCTCAGTATGTAAAAGGTGGTTACTCAGAGGCCGGTGGACAAGTGGTTTCTGAGGTCACTCTAAGGAGGGGAAAGCAAAAAAATCAGCTTGGTTTACAGAAGAACATTTAGTTTCAAGATTATCAAGGAAAAATCCCCCTCTCCAAAATCAAGTAAGCATAATAGAACGCTGAAGTGTGTGTATTACACTGCAGAATTTGCTTCACTTGAATTTTCAGGAATAAATTAGCAAAACATCACTGACATGTTGTAGCCAAACTCGGTCTGCTCTGCTGTTCTGGGTCAGGTGAGGGGATCTGTTCGGTCCTTTTTAGCCTTACAGTTGGGTTGTTCTGTGACAGCCTTGTAAGGCCCAGCACTGCTCTGGCAAAACAATATTCAGCTTCGAGTCTCAGGGCTGATCAATGCCAAGTTCTTTACTAAAGCTTGTGTTTTCATTAGTGATTTCAGTCTGTGTCAGTCCTACCAGTGAGAATGCCCTCTTTCAGTGAGCTACCCTGTGGAGTGAAACTGGGTGATGTTTGCGGTGTATTCTTCATTAATCTGTATTTATGCCTTCGTAAGTTAAATATTTTAAAAAGGGGACAGGATAAAGGTCTCAAGTCAGGCTTTAAGCAGGTTTTGTCACACTTCAGTTACGGTCAGTAATATGTGCTGAGGCACCACCTCCTAACCCCTATAAATGTGATGGAGCTGTAGGTAGGTTTTCATAATGTCGGGTGGGGCTTTTTAGTCTTTCTAAGATATTTATAAATATCTTTATGTACTCTTATACACAAGCATTTGAACAAGTACTGCATTGAGGAAAAATCATAAAAGCTTACTGAGGTGCAAAACATGGGACAGAGGTGGACATGCTGTGCATTAGAATCACAGCTGGTGCCAGAAGTGCTAATGGGCTGTGAGCACGTGTGGAGTCACATTGGGCCTTGCGTGACATACACAACTGTATCCTGGGCTGTATCAGGAGAAGCGTGGCCAGCAGGTCGAGGGAAGTGATTCTCCCCCTCTACTCTGCTTTCGTGAGACCCCACCTGGAGTGCTGTGTCCAGCTGTGGGACCCCCGACATAAAAAGGATGTTGACTGGCTAGAGCGAGTCCAGAGGAGGCCACGGAGATGCTCAGAGGGCTGGAGCCCCTCTGCTGTGAGAGAGTTGGGCTTGTTCAGCCTGGAGAAGAGAAGGCTCTGGGGAGACCTTATAGCAAGTTCCAGTACCTGAAGGGGCCTACAAGGAAGCTGGCAGGAGGGACTTTTTACAAGGGCCTGTAGTGACAGGACAAGGGGTAATGGGTTTAAACTGAAAGCAGGGAGATTTAGATTGGATATCAGGAAGAAATTCTTCCCAGAGAGGGTGGGGAGGCACTGGAACAGGTTGCCCAGAGAAGTGAGGATGCCCCATCCCTGGAAGTGTCCAAGGCCAGGCTGGATGAGGCTTGGAGCAACCTGGTCTAGTGGAGGGTGTCCCTGCCCATGGCAGGGGGGTTGGAACTAGATGGTCTTTAAGGTCCCTTCCAACCCAAACCATTCTGTGATTCTGTGAATATGCCACATGAGGCATCAGTGTGTACTCCCTTGTTCTGTACAATAATGGTCCTTCACATATCACACAACTGAAATCCAGAAAAGGACTCATGGATGTGCATGTTTATGTCCTGTTTTATGTGCATGTAATCTTGCATACTTGCTGAGTGGGCATTAAGAGAATATTGGAATGCATCTAATGAAGTCAAGCATAGGAGTGTAAGAAATGTAAGGACAAGATTTAGCAATGGCCTGATTTTTATTTTTAAATTGAGCAACAGCGTATTTACCTTAAAGCCATACTAGTGTCTCTTTTAAAAACAAAGTTAGTTTATTAAGGGTTATCCAGAGAGATGAAGCAATAAATGTCTGGTGACAGTGCAAAATAGAGTGTGCAAAAGCAACAGGTTAATTGGATACCCGAGTTGTCTGGAAGAGACACAAAGATTAATATAAAAAAAAAAATTTATGACTGGTCCAAGCGTAGATGCAAGGACAGAGCTTTAGGGGGGTGGAACACATGAAATGTGTTCAAATCACAAAGTTCTCGTGCTAATAGAGCGTAGAGCATTGCCCAGATGAGGAAGTGACGGATGAGCCCAGGGATGCAGCCAAGGATGAATCTTCAGTTAGGAAACATGTGTTATAAGGCAAGATCAGGGGTGTTGAACTCGCTTTGTATGGGAGTCTTGTTTAAAGGTGACTTAATAAAAGTGTTTGAAATGGTAAAGGGACTTTATAAAATGGAGTAGTGTTAGCTGTGCCTGCTATTTGGGAAAATGAGTATCTAAAGTCAAACAGCTAGAAAACTGCTCCTGTGAAACAAAGAGTGGTTTATTTTCAGTCAACCGTGAGAAATGTTTCCTGTGGGGTGGATTATCAGACTGGTAAGCAAAAGAAAAGTGGGAAAGTGAGTTTTGGACCACTGGACCTAAACCTGGAATCACCACACTTTGCTTGCAGATGAATAGACGTGCAGAAGAGGCTGGTCACAAGTTTTGCTCTTTGTGCCATCTCACCACCAGCCCTGGCCACAGGCCCATGCTGGGGCCCTGAGGGAGCTGGTTGGCAGTGGGTGTGCAGCGCTGGAGTGGCTGTGCCTGTGCAGAGGCAGGGGAAGAGCATCATCTGCAGCCCGGCCCCTTCTTCTTCCAGAAATAAATTTTGGGGTGTAAGGAAAGAGTGTGAGAAATTCAGGGGGAGGATGTCAATCTGCATGTGTAACCGCTTTGGGTCCCTGATCTCTTGGTGTGACATCAGGTTGGCCACGGACCACAGCTCAGCACCTCGCTGAGATGAGCAGCCTGCTGGGATGGAAATGACGTGAGGTGGAGTGGCCCTGTGGCGTATCGAGCAGCACTCGTGTGCTTTACTGGGGAATCTAAGAAGTCGGTAGAGCAAAATAAGTAGTCTTGAAGAAGCAGCCTTGCTTGGCAGATCAATCACATAGGAATATTTTGGCAATCTTGATGTTTTGATGATTACATGCTGCATGGATCTTGTTGCAGCCTGTTCAGAGTCTGAGAGTGCTTCTCATAAATCATGCTGCATTTGTTGGCGTAGTAAATCTTTATTTTTGTACATAAATACAACTTTTCATACAGGAGAGTTTTTTATTCTTTACTCATGGCGTAGGTTTATTTGTTATCATGGTTTGAAGTGTGCTACTATGATTCCTTAATTTTTCAAAGGTGAAAGGACTAAAATATGCAAGTTTTCAAAACTTAACAGGAAACTGTTGCCTTACGAGTAGTGCTTTTAATACGATTTGTCCTTTAAAAACAAGGTTAAGAAGCTGAAACACTAGGGAAGCTCATCAGGATGTGAGGATCTCATGCAGTGGCCACAGCAGTTTTTCAGCAGTCTGAATGCTGATGGCGTTTTCTGTGGAACAGTGTAATTACAGGAGCTTTTAGCTATCTGTGTCTAATATCTCAGAGAAAAGCATTCTACTGTAGCTTAAGTGAATGGGAGTCTTAAGGGATCTTTTTTCCCTGGGCATTGAATGAGGTTCTTAAAAGAATAAATTTGAAGTTTATTGTGAAACTCATGGTGGCCTTGTGCCAGCTGTTATTTGGACTTATCAGTGACCTCAGTGGTAATTAAGGCCTGACCCTTTTTTCCCAAACACACCCCTTACAGTTCTAACTTTTGAGCCTTATCCCATTTTCCTTTGGAAAAGCAGTAATGCTTTCTGTCTGTGCTGGGCATTTAATTAACTTTGCTTCCAGAGCGAGAAGAGGGGTACTTGAAAAGACTTTCCCAGGATATGTGGTCTGAAAAGCCTCTGTTGGATCTGTAATATTGTAAGTGTTGATAACGCCTGGGGATAAACTGATTTTTATAAAAGCTTGTCATCTGAACTTCAGTTTTTCAAAATAAACTTGTTTCAAATTTGATTCTAATTTTGCCTGTTCTAGAAACTGTAAGAAAAGCTGAACTGATCACTAGTAGACCTTCATTATAATGTAACTACGGAGATTCCTGAAGTTTTAAGGAAGATACTCGATTAGAATAGTCTGCTTTCCTCACCCTGTAGAAATGGATCATTTTGCCAGTGTGTGAGTACAAAACTCTGCATTGTTTCCAAGCCCTGCCGCCTGCCAGGGCCATGGCAGTTGCCTCACCTCCTTCAGGGAGCTCCTCGTGGCCTCTGGTACATGGGAGTTACCTCTAGTTATTCCTGCCAGATCTGATTATATACTTCTTTTCGCCTCGACTCTAGATTCACAGCACATTACTCTTTCTTTGTTTCCGCTCTTTCCTACACTATTTCAGTCAGGAACATGGTCCCGTGCATTTTAGGTGCTGGTCTGGAACACGCTGTACCCCAACACAAATGTGTGTGAGGCCTACCCGTATGCTGGGTGTATACACAGCAAGGGCCACAGCCCTATTTTCCTGCCACATTTACTTCTGAGTAAGAAAAAGGGTGTGATTCTTCTGTGTGTTCATAGAATCATCACAGAATCGTACAATAGTTTGGGTCAGAAGGGACCTTTAAAGATCACCTAGTCCAACCCCTGCAGCGAGCAGGAACTCCTTCAACTAGATCAGGTTGCTCAAAGCCTCGTCCAGCCTGACCTTGGACATTTCAAGGGATGGGGGATCTACCACCTCTCTGGGAAACCTGCTCCAGTGTTTCGCCATTGTAAAAAAAAAAAAACAAAAAAACAAAAAACCAACCTAAAAAAAATAATAAAAATTCTTCCTTGTGTTTAATCTAAATCTACCGTCTTCTGTTAAAACCATCACCCGTTATCCTGCTGCAACAGGCCCTACTAAAAAGCAGAGGTGTGGCAGTGTTAGAAGAGAGCAACCTTCCTCCTGTATGCCGTCCTGTGCATCTTCTGTCCATCGTTTTTAAGACCAAGCTGGTTTTTCTTGCAGAAGCAGGAGAGATAATCCTTCCCATTTAGCCGTACAAGCATAATCAGCATATGGCTTTATTGTGTAAAACTACAGATTTTGTTTCAATATCAGCACAATGCAACAAATAATATTAAGAAAAACTGTAAGAAACAAGCTTGCCGTGGAAGATGTCTTGTTTTTTGCCGTGATCCACAGCAAAAATAGAGATCACTGTGCATTTTTAATTCCCATGGACATCCAGGGCTGTCTGAGACGTGTAAGGGTGTTCAGGACAGACATCTGTGGGGAACTGGTCAGCAGGAGAGTCAAACCTTAGTCCTTTGGGAGAAGCAGGCAGAGGTCAAGTGACATAGCCTCTGAACAAAACCAGAAACCAGCCCTATAGCTGTGTGCCCAGGCAGCTGGGTCATGCCTTCGTTAGCTTCGGTGGAAACAAGAACCAGGCAGACTGTGAAGGCAGTGGTGACAGGTTTGCTGTGACGCCAGCCCGCAGAGGTGGAAGCCAAGCCTGGTGGGCCAGGGTCTTTAACTGCAGAAGCAGCATGGAACACGAGGTTGGAAGCGATAGCAACTTGATTGTAAGGACAACCAGATGTGTCAGCTGAACAGTACGGTAAAGCTATGCGAGTTATGCGGGGTATTAGACTGCTGGCTTTCAGAGGCGGCAGCCATCTTCATTTGTCAAGTGGCTGACGTGCGGGGGTTCAGGCTAGATTGCAGCTCTGTGACTGCTGCAGGTTTAAAGCTGGTTTTTTACTAGTGGTAGTGCAGGTTCCCCCAAGGCACTAGACTGCGACGCTTAATCTTACTGGGAAAAGTAGGATATCTCATACTCATATCAAGGGGGATGGAGCTTTCCTTGCCACAAACATCGTACTGTACATGCCAGAAGACGAAGATCAGAAGATGAATCACTTCTGAGGCAGTGCCTTAAATTCTCCCTGTGTCCTTTTGCCTGATGAAGCCATTTTGCTTCTCTTGTTTAAGTTTGGTCAGATGCCCCTCAGCCACTCAGTAGCTCCCACGTTTTCCTTAAAAAAATCTCATGTCCAAATTATCAAATCTGCCACACGCACATGGCTATCTTGCAAAAAGTTGCCTGAGGTCAGCATGTGACCTACTTTGCACATGGACCGTGCAAAATGTAGGGCTGACAATTCTGCTATTTTTATTGAAAAGCCACAAGAACTGTTTGGAAATGCTGCGGGGCTCAGCAGATCCCACAGATCTATCCAGGGACCCCCATCTCCGTCTAGTCCTCTGTGTTCTGAAGGAGGCTGATGGTGGCAGCAAAACAGCAATGAAATAGTAATATTTGTTTCTTGTGAGTTTAAAGATATAAGAATTAGTTATGGAAGTTGAGAGCCGAGACTTGCCCAAGTTATAAAGAGAGATGACTTTGAATTTTTTCCTCAAGTGTCAGTGTAGGATCTCCTTAAGAAGCACAAGATGCTCCTTTTAAAAGAAGTGATTTGCTGCTTTGAGTGAACTTGCTTGCTGCACGTCAGTCACCCAAATACATCTTTATAGGTGCACATCTACTGCTCACAGTATTGGAAGAAATTCCTTATTGGCCTGTACTGACGTAGGATGTCCTAAATAATTAATCTGCACAGTAACTGTCAGCACTAGGACAGATGTCTAAGGTGTACTGCTGGTTTTCCTGCTTTGACAGCTCTGTGCCACTTTCTTCATACACAGTATGAGTTCATCTCTGAAGCATCTATGTTTTCTACGAAGATAATTTGGGGAAGATGGTTGTCTCTGAAATACTTTGGAAACCTCAGAACTTAAGAAACAAACAGGTCAACAAATCTTTGTTGTGAGAGACAGACCAGCAGGATAACAAAATTATCCTGCATCTAATGGAAAATAACACGTTAGATACAGTAATATTTGCTTATCCCACAATTCAGATACTTGCATGTTGGGCGACTCCTGTGAGTTCTGCACTGAAAAGAGCGCAGGCGTTAACTTGATGCTGCACAGAGAGTTCTTCAGCTGCGCTTGTGCAGTGTTTTAGATGTACACCCCCTTCCTCTGTCCTTAACCTGATATCCTCCCATGCCTCTGGCCACCAGCCTGTGATGTGGAGCTGCGCTGGCTTGGGATTCTGCTCTCCTAAAGGAAGTGGAGAGTGGCACATCCTGGCTGGAGGGGCAGGGAGGAGTGGGGAACCCTCTCCCAGGGTTTTATTCTAAAGAAAACTTTGGTTGGAAAGAGTTTAGCATGCAGTTTGGCCAGTGGGTGCCCAGTTCTTTGAATAGTAAGATAGGTCTTTGAACAGCAAAATAAAAAGACACAGTTGTTTTGGGTTAGAAATTAAAGACCCTTGTGCTTTTCATCTTTTAACCATTTATCATAATCGAATATCGTATCAGGGATTTTAGTGATATCTACGTGGCTTCCCTTTTCTTTCTTTTCACCACAGATGTAGTAGAAGAATGTATGTTCTGTTTCTTTGTTCAGCTTAACAGTACTTCATTTTTAACAGAGATTTTTTTATCTTGGAAATCTTTTTAGAATTAAGTGCTTACAGGATTTTTTTTTTTCTAATCACAACTAAAATTAATATTACATTATTCTGTGTAGGGGGGTGTGTGAAACTATGTATGTGTATAAGGGTGCTGGTGTGTAACTTGACTGCATATGTAGAGCCTGTATAAGTGTTTTGGAAAATACCAGTTGTAATTCCTTGTGGAACAGCCTTCTAGATGATTTATTCTGCCCAGTCTTCTGCGTGAGCTTAAATGTGCTCTGATATTCTTCTCAAATAAGAAGATGGTTTTTGTGAAAACAGATTGCAATTTAATGTTTAAAAGTTGAAATAAGAAAACCTGAACTAAAAAGCATTGATGAAGCTGTTCACCAGTATGAAGACAGTTATGTATTCAACTGGATGGTTCTAGAAATTCCCCCAGAATTCAGGCGAACAGAGCTGTTGTATAATTCGAAGATCTGGGTCAATTCCTGCTGCCCTGGTCATACACAGAGAAATGTTGTCAGTCGGAGGAGTGTTCCATAGATCTCCTTTTGGAAGTACAGTTAATCTCTAGCAGAGGAGGTAACTTCAGAAGAAATTTTTGATGTCCTGTTTTATCCTCTGTGGACATAGGAAGTTTTTGATCTGGTGCCTCAATGGGAATGCCATGGAACCGGCATTAAATTGTAGCTGGAAAGCCCTCAACCTCTGCCCTGTGTCAAAAATCTCTGCTTCTGAGAAGTTTAACATATAAAGAAGATATGGCTGAAATTGTTAAAGGAAGTTCAAATAAAGTTATATTTAAGCTAATACTAAGAAACAGAAAGTTAGCCTGTGGATAGACATCTCTCAGCTTGTTGTGCCTATTGGAAAAATTAGGGCTTTCAGGCTGACCCTCTTCTCGTTACACCTGCTCCCTCGCTCACGGTTGGCCTCACAGGGTCTGTGGTTATCAACCCTTCTCAGCCCGATTCAGCTGAACGAGGTCAGCTGGCAAAGGCTGACCATCTATTAGGATGCTCCAAAGGAGGGGTAGGTTAGGTTGTGGACTGCCGGTGGGGAGTGTAGCTGAGCTGTAGGGAACAATGATGGCTGCCACCAGCACAGGAAGGGCTGTGTGTGTCCTTGTCTTGGCTAGATCAACCCAATGTCATGTTTCTTTGGTGTGGTACGTAGGGTGGATGTGTGGGCCATTAGGAACACTCACTAAGTACGGGAAATCCAAGGTGACAGAGCATGTTGTTAATTGGTCGGTGGGATGCTTTGATTAGTAATAAGTTCAAGGCCAGAAAATGCCTTAACTTTTGCCCTAACTCCAGTGAACATGCAGGCTGAGGATGATCATAGAATCATAGGATGGTTTGGGTTGGAAGGGACCTTAAAGACCATGCAGTTCCAACCCTCCACTAGACCAGGTTGCTCAAAGCCTTATCCAGCCTGACCTTGAAGACAGCCAGGGATGGGGCACCCACAGCTTTTCTGGGCAACCTGTTCCAGTGCCTCACCACCCTTTCTGGGAAGAATTTCTTCCTGATACCCAATCTAAATCTCCCTGCTTTCAATTTAAACCCATGACCCCTTGTCCTGTCACTACAGGCCCTTGTAAAAAGTCCGCCCCGCTTCCCCCCCCCCCCCCCCAGCTTCCTTGTAGACCCTTCAGGTACTGGAAGGCTGCAGAACAAGCCCAGCTCTCAGCCTGTCCCCATAGCAGAGGGGCTCCAGTCCTCTGAGCATCTTCATGGCCTCCTCTGGACTCGCTCCAACTGGTCGATATCCTTATGTATATATGTTGTGTGGTTTTTTGGTTACAATTAATTACATGTTGCTGGTGTTGTCTGTTACTGGTCGTCATTTAGGTCAAAATAAGTTGGTATCTGGTGTCATTTAAATCGTCAGATACGGATTTTTTTGGTGCTGTATGTGTTCATTACTCATTACTTCGTAGTATTTTATTATTCTTTTCAGTAAAATGAAATCAAATGTGATGGAACTGTGTGGGTGCAGACATAGATGTGAATTTTGCCTGTTTGGGTTTGTAAATTTGTCATGAAAGTGAATAGGTTTGAAAAGGCATGCTGAGGTCTATCTGAGGTTTATCTGTATAAGAAAAGATATGTGTTAATATGAGTGTGAATTCTCAGGTATAAATGGGGATCTTCTATTTAATTTTTGCATTTCTCTGCGCAGGTTCGAAAGCATGTGAATGACCTATATGAAGACCTAAGGGATGGACATAACTTAATCTCACTTCTAGAAGTCCTTTCTGGAGACACCTTGGTAAGCTTTTAGATCAGAATGCAAAGGTTCCCGTTTGTTATGTGGACATATGCTCTGTTTGTGAACTCTTTTCATACTGACTGCTGGAGGTTTCTTTGATATTTTCCATAATCCTTGACTTGATACCAAAGACAGAAGTTGTATTTCTGTTGGTAAAATAGTCCACTGTTGAGTCCACTGTGAATGCTGTGGGGGAATGCAGTCTGTTCTCTTCATTTCTTGTGGTCAGTGAGACTTCCTTTCTTAATAGGGTAATGCGCTATTTTTTCTGCTCTTCCCTTTTCTTTTCAATTTTTCTTTTAACAAGTGTTGGATGCTTAACATCCCTTTGCATTAAAGGGAGTAACTTACAAGTAGCAAGGATAAAATGTCCCTGAAATTGTCTAACACACTCCTCAGGTGTCATTTCCTTTCTTTGTGAGCATTACTTCCCTTGCTTGGTATTTGTTCTCTTCATTATGTTCTTCTTTTCATGCTCTTCTTTTCATTTGTGGTCTGTCTTGTGTTTTTGCTGTCCTGTCTCCTGTCTGTTATATTCATTAGCCAAGAGAGCGAGATTTTTTGAAGACCTTACGGTTGGTGAGTTCAACAGAAGCATGCGCAAATGAACAGCATGAGGATGTGGAGGATGAGGATAAGGGGGTAGGTGCCGACCCCCGTAACTGTACTAACGTAGTGTTTGAAGTGTGGTGTTTGCTCTTGTAAATTCTTAGTTTGGTGTGCTGCAGTAGTGTGCTGTAGAAATGACAAAGGAACTCACGTTGGTGAACCGGGATGTGTATGTTTATGATGGGGGTATGGTAAAGCCAAATTTTTATTCAGCCTTTTTGCGGACAGCTAAAACGCAAATGTTCAAGATTTCTGTTTGTTTTCTTGCCTTAAACTGCACAAAACCATGGTGCAAAATATGTACTAAACAATGTTGTCAATCTGTTCTAAAATAATCCTTTTTAATGATACATAGGGAAATACCGTAATTCCATTAAACCAAGATTCGTTTTTTCACTTGCGAGTGGTATTGCCCATATACAAGCAGTTCAGGCAAAGTCTTGAAGGCTCTCCTTAGTGAACTCAATGGCAAAAAATTGATTTGTCTTAATTAAAAGCACCAATCTACTGCGCTCATGGTGTATTCGACATAATACTGGATAATGTTTTGAAATGAGGCAATTCAGATGTGCAGCTCTACTTGTTGGAATTTATCGAATGTAATAACTATTTTTAGCAAAGCAGCTAGTCAGAGCAGAATTCAAGGGACAGCTCAGGATAGTGGGTACTAAATATACAGATTTTTGCACGGTTTATCTTTCTCTCAACAAATGCGGAATTATCATTTCACTGTATTTTAACCATCCAGAAGGGAAGCATCTACTTATAAAGTGTAAAATGCTGGGTGCTTGTTAGTCCAAGTGAGCTGTACCATGCCTTTGTAGACCTCGCATTATTGGTGTTTGCTAAAGCAACTTGCTGTCATAGGGCCCGAGTGCCACCTTGGCTCCTCGCGTGTTGCGCTACAGTTGTGATTTTGGTGGAATTGGTGGGCTTTTTTTCTGGGGCATAACATAACTCAAAATGCTGCGTTTTAGCTGTACATTGAAAAAAATATTTCCCTTCTGAGATGCTATGCCTAACTATATAGCCTGGGATTTATTATACCCTCTTTTATGTGGAAAACCAAGTTCCAGGTCTGCAGTCCTTCGTTCCATCTGGGGGAGCTGCTCGGTAGCAAGGGCTGCAGGGCTTGATCCTGGGCTGTCGGTGTGAAAAACAAGGGGCTAAATCAAAGGTTCTATCATCAAAATTAAAATTCTTCGTGTTTTAGTTTATGCTTCTTATTCAACTCCATTTCCGCATGTTTCCTTTTGGCAAGCGTCTGATACTCCGCAGGGTTAAAAAAACCGAAGGCAGTTATGGAAGGCTTGGGCTTGTCTGTGTGTCTCGCAGTGATTGTCTGAGGAAATACTCATATTCATGGCTGATCCTTAGCAATTATAGTCCGCTTCAGTTTATTGCTGTGAAAGTTTGTGAAAAATCTGAAATAAGGAAGAAGAATAGAAGGATTTGGATGCTGATGATATAGATTTAACTGCTTTCCCATTGCTGATGAGTGACAGCTAAGTAAAGTATGCTTCTTCTTGTGTGATTCTTCTTCTTGGTGATTTTACACTAACTGCATGCAGTTTTGCCATGTTTCCATTAACACACCACTCATGCTTATTTTACAGTTTCTTCTTGCTAGTTTTGACTTTGCTTTGAGTGACTTGTTGAGATTTTTTCACACTTTATAATGTTCTGTCCAAGTCAAGAATTTAAACTTACGCTCAAGGGCTGTATCTGTTGTATTATTCAGTTTGGAGGAAGGTATTCTTTCTATTAAAGACTTTAAAGAAATATATATATTGATATCTTCATGTTTATGCAGTCATACCATAAATAAACAACATTAAATCGTAAAGCTGCATACAGAGGTAAGCTTTTCCATCGCACAGTTTACCAGAGCAACATAAAGGTCCATGACATTACTTTACATTTTGCTTTGCCTAGTATACTGTAAATCTTTTATAATAATATACTGCGGTTTGGTTTCCGTAAGTAGATTCATGTAGGGCCTTTTTTAGCCTTCTTGACCTAAATAGTACTTTACAGGGGAACAGTTAGCAGCCTGCATGGATCAAAGTTGCAGTTTGGGACAACTGATCTCTCTTGCCATCCACTGTGCTTAAAAAATGTCAACTACAGTTTAAAAAAGAAAATTTCTTAAAACACACTTTTCCACCAAAGGTATTGGCTTCATTAAAACTGTGGTGTTTCGAGTGTTTTACATGGTGTCGTTTAAATCGGGCTGTTTGTTCTTCCGTCTGACGAGAAAATCTCACAACTATTGTTTTCCAATTTTAGCCCCGAGAAAAAGGTCGGATGCGTTTTCACAGACTCCAGAACGTCCAAATTGCACTTGACTATTTGAAAAAACGCCAGGTATGGTGAAAATTTTAATTAAAAATGTTAAGGAAGATTTTTGTCACCTGTAGCTAACATATAAACATGCATCCGGCTCGGTCTTTTATGCGTGTTGTGTAACAGCTGCTGGTGTAGGCCCAGTTTGATTTTTGTGCTTGCGGTGGTTAAGAGGGATGTGGCAAAGGTAACTTTACACCACCTTTCTCTGAGCAGTAACATCACCACACTCTGTGTGGTTTATGATGTTAGAGGAGAAAATTATGGGTAAGATCCTCAGAAGTATGACAAGATGACGTAGCAAACCGTAGATGCCTAATTTGGCTATAAAAACAGATGTCTTATTTTGAGTGAAACTATCTTTTGGCTCAGAGTGATGTGCGTGCACTGAGAATTCAATCCTGCTTTGCTGAGTTCAAAGCAAGCTGTCCCTGTTAACCTGTGTGAGCTGTTGAACAAAGACGCTATGAAGTAGATGGATGGCTACTTGAAATGACAGTCACAATGGCATTTTTATGCGGTGAGACCCCTGGGCTTCTGCTGCACCGTGCCTTATGTATGCAAGACAGACCGTGCATATTAAACCGCAGGAGATGTAGGATCAGGTCATCCTCTTGGTTATGAACGTGCGCGTGTCACTGGGAACTGCAAGTCTCCGTCATGCAGCTGTCGATTGGGATCTGAGGACTTCTGTGCTCTCCTCAGCCTCGCAGTTTTGTGAAGATGGCTGTGCTCTTCTGTGCGAAACGCCTGTAGGGCTTTGGTCTTCTTGGCAAGCTGCCGGTGGGACTTGCATTTGACTAAAGTTTCGGCCCCCCTTTAAGTGTTTCTCAACTATATTTGGGAGGTAGCTTGCTCAGTTTGTCTGCATAACGTCCCAATACAATGCTTTGTGGTGATTGTAAGGCAGACATATGCTATATATTGATAATTTTGAAGCCTGGCTTGGGAAAATACAATTAAAAAAAACAAAGATAAAGCATATTTGACTATCTTGTGGAGTTTTGCCAAACCCAAACAGTGTTTATAATGCAGTGGGAGGAAAACATTTGGATCTGTTTCTAATTGCTTTTTTGAACTGTGCAATACGCTCTCTCTCTTTCAGAGTGAGTGGTTGGTTTGTTGTTTGGTGCGGGTTTTTTTTGTTTGGTTAGTTTTCTCTGATAGTGGTCTCTGATAGTGTCTGCAGATGAAGAGAAGGACATACCTTAGCTTGTTTGGTGTTGATAACAGGGTACATGCTAAGAAGCACGTGCATGTAACTTTACTAACATCAGCATAAAATACCTTTTAGCAGAGTCATCTTTAATTGCTAGGCTGTATGGATGCAAAATACATAGAGAAACTAATTGTAATAATAAAGTGTGACAAAGAAAATAGAATTATTGAACCTGCTGTATGTGAGTTTATTGGAGTGGCAGAGATCTCAGCCTTTGTTTCAGTCCCATTGTTCGTGTTTATAGCACTGTGAATGAGTACAGCAGCAGAAGCAATAATAATCGTTGTCATTATTAAGCCATTGGTTATTTAAATGTGATACTAAATTCCTGGTTTTATCAAGCCAGACCCTTGTGTTTCAGCAGACCAGTTCTGCTGCTGAATTCTTGCTTTGCTGCAGGAGAACGTGGGGTGGAAGAAAGATAGTGATAGCTTCCCAGGTCTCAGCATTGCCCTGAGACTGATACACCACAGTCAGAGATGATTGTAGTCTTGTTATCCTTCCCCCCTCTGTCATGCCTTCACGCTCTGACACAGGCCGAGGTGAAGGGTATTTTGCACGAGAAGCAGATCTGCCGGCCTAGTGACAGCTGAGGAATCTTCTCAGCTCGGCGTGGGTGGGAGAGGGCAATTCCTGGCGGGCCGCTTACTGCCAGAATGCAATTCCTTTCTGCTTTTGAGAATTAAAAAAGCCAACAGGGTAGGCTTGGGAAGTGAGTAATGCATCCTTTATAGTCGTGCCTGTGTAGTGCAGGATGTATTTGGGGCATATTTATTTCAATTTTGTCTGTTTTTCTTTCCATGGTGGCAGGTGAAACTGGTTAACATTAGAAATGATGACATAACAGATGGGAATCCCAAATTGACTTTGGGGTTGATATGGACCATAATTTTGCACTTTCAGGTAAGTTGAATTTTGCTTGACAGTATGTTTTCAACCAGACTGTGGCGTACACTTGTGATGAGCGTGTCAACAGGGCTCCATACAGGCTGTGTAAAAATATAGATTGTATCTTTTCTCTAATGTGTATTTGAAGCGTTTGGTGATGTGTCTTATTTCGTGATGCAAACAAAATCTGAAGGTGGTGTTTGTTTGCTAATTTCCTGTTTGTGGAGGGAAAGAAGAATAGCTTGAGTTTTGAACATCATTAAAGACAACAGTGGATGTATACCTTGCAGTGTTGGACAAACCGGTCGTGTTTTGTTCTGCAGGCTTCTTTTGATGAGTTTGAAAATACATTAAAAAGTTTTAAAGCTTTTTCTCATACCGAATCTGAGTTTCTCTGCTGGTACGAGTATGTTAGCAAGCACTACTCAGCGTTTTCGAGCAGTCGAAACGAACGCTCGGAGGTTTGTTTTTAGCCGCCCCAGCGATGTTGGTTTGGGTCACACTAGGTGGCACTCTGGCTGTTGTACAGTGGTGGGGTTGTGTACAGTATAATGCAGGCTTACAGTGTGTGGTGTTAGGTTGCTCCTCAAAATGAGCCTTTCACAATGGCTGTGGCTGTAGATGATGTAATTCAGATGACAGATAATTCTCATCTAGTGACTGCAGCATTGTTAGCTATAGACTCCGTGCTGTGCAGGCATTTTAAATGGTCAGAAAATTACATGATCATACAGAAAAAGCATGGTTCACTTAGGAATATCCTGCACTGGGTTTAAGACTAGGAAAAAAAAAATTATTCTTAAATAAAACCCAAAAAAGCTGCTAGGATCTCATTTGCTTTTCTGCAAATCCTAAGGAGGAGCAGAAGACATGAATAGGGCCAGCGTGGCCATGGTCTAAACAGGGTGCATAGACTAGCTCAGGCCAGTGCACAAGGTAAAGGTGAAGCCACTAACCGCTCACCACTAGCAAGGACCTGAAGTTCCCTCAGCTCCCCCTGTCATGTCAGTGTTTGCTTCCACATGGTTATACAGAGAAAGAAGTCTGGGCTTAAATGTATTTAAGCATGACCCACAGACTAGGCAGTGATTGAATGTTGCTGTGTTTTAAAAAATAAAGATTATTAAAACCTTACTAATAGTAGCTGTTATTGCAAATTGATCTTTACCCGAAGTATGTTTTATCTTTCTGAATAGGTTTATGCAGGATGAAATTGTTAGTTTTCCTCACTAGCTGAAGCAGCAGGACTTCTGACACAATTTTGGGTGCTTGAATGTTAGTGTTAACTAGTTACAGCTATAAGAAACCATGAGGAGGAAAAACATTATATAAAGTAACTAATTTAGGTCAGCTGGTGTGAGAAGGATTTCCCCCTGTAAAGTAGCCAGCTCAGTATGAAATATGTAGAAGCATTTAAATTGTAACTGAAACACACTTAGTTCCCTCTGTCCTGACCCCCAGTAACTACCAACTAAATCTCTGCCAATACAATTCGGATCTTGCAGATCTGTTTGTTTGTTTGTTTGTTTCCAAAGTATCTTTAAAAAAGTCAGTCTTAAAATAACTGTAACAAAGAATAATTGTTCTTAGACTAAATATTAACCCTCATTAGTAAATATGAAATAACTAAACAGGTTGTTTTTTTTTTTAAAGATTTTCTTTTTGCTGTTAGTGGGTGAATTACCTACACTGATTGCAGAGGGGTTTTGTGAAGTGATGTAAGAGGCACCCACTGTGCTGCTCTGTGTTACCCTGGCATTTGCCTGCGTACCACTTCTTTTGAAGTATACAGAATCAATAAGGTTGGCAAAGACCTATAAGATCATCTAGTCCAACCATTAACCCAACACTATCGTACCCACCAGACCATGTCCTCAAGTGTCAAGAATCCCAGAATGGTTTGGGTTGGAAGGGACCTTAAAGACCATCAAGTTCCAACCCCCCTGCCATGGGCAGGGACACCCTCCACTACACCAGGTTGCTCAAAGCCTCATCCAGCCTGGCCTTGAACACTTCCAGGGATGGGGCACCCACAGCTTCTCTGGGCAACCTGTGCCAGTGCCTCACTGAATTTTTTCCTGATTTCTAATCTAAATGGCTGTATGGCAGTTTGTGTCATTGACACCCCTATACATGACTGATTTGTGTTCAGAACATACAAGGAAGTTCAATTTTTGAATGAGGAAAATCTAGCAGCAGAGTCTTCACAAAGGGATGAAGATTCACGGCCATGACTGTGTTTATGCGTGGAGCAATCCTATAGGTATTGGGAAAGTTATGGTGAGATTGAATTTGGAGTTAGGACACCTAAATCCAGGTGCTTATGGGGAGCTGTGTTCTAATGCATTAAGTGTCTAAATTGTCCCTATAATCTGATAATCTGAGTGATTGAGGTTTAGTCTATACAGCCAGTGTAGCCTAGAGAGCAAGTGAAATAGCCAGCTACTAGAGCCTCACGCCATTTGACTAAACATAAACATCTGTGTTGTTGGAGATTTATGAGACACCATCATGAGTAACAGAAACATAATGTATGTCTTATGGGAAACCCACTATCATCTGGGAAGAGACAGATCAAGCAGGATAAAGTGCATCTTATGTGGTGGTAAACATGTTTAGCAACAGGTTTGAGGCCTGGAGGGCTAGTCAGTACAGTGGGTGAGGTTGGTGGAGCAATTCAGATCACTTGCAGTGGTGCCCAGAGCACCTGTCTGGGACAACTGAATAGCTCAGTAGGTGCCTAGAGCATGGTCTGAGATGACACATCATATCCACCCAGTAGGATATGCAGTGGAAAGCAAGTTTCCTTGGGTCCTCTGGTGTATCTGCTGTCCTCATGTAGATAAACAGTTTTAAGTGTCTCAGATGTTCTAGATGGTCAGTAGACTTTCCTTCAGAGTGTGAAACCAGCACAATTGCAGTTCACGATCCATTGATTGTAGCGACTAGATGTCCAGGGCTTTTGATTCAGTTTCCTAAAGACAGGTGGCATTTGAGTGACATTGAGGGGTGCTAGAGTATCCAGGATGTGCATGTTCTCTGGGACACCAGATCTGTGAGAGACCCATGTTCTACTAGACCTGCAGCTGAAGGCCAGTTAGGATATAGCAGGATATCTCAAAGAGCTCTAGAAACCCATGTTTAAGAAAGTGACTCCTGCATCCCCCAGACAGAATGGTCTCTTCAAGACCAGCCAGCATGTAAACATGAATATGTGGACACCTATGTTGCGGTGTCTTAATCTGAACTGCCCCTTATTTTCCCAGCATTTGCAGAAGTAGTTGATTTCTCGGTGAGTGTAAGGAGCTATTTGCTGGGTGATGGTACTGCCTCTGCTCCATCATTTATGTGTATTCTAATAACACCGCAGCCTGGGAGGTAGTCAGTATGCCGGGGGGGGGGGGGAGGGGTTTGGTTGTTGTTAGTGGCTGCTTGTTTCTCTGAGTCATGGCCCTATCTGGAGGATAGGATTTCCCCAAAACAGAAAATCCTTCTGAGTATTGGAACGAATTTAGGAATGATTTGGGGGAAGACATAATGAACAAAAATAAAATATGATAGGCATTTGAGGATTAAGTTTCTCCTGCATATGAATTACATCTAGAGATTATTATGGCTTTATGACTTGGTACCCATAATTAGATAAATAGAAATGTTGGTTTGAGTTATACCACTGACTTCCAGCTGCCGAAGTCCAGAAACTGTACATTCTTCTGTGTCCCAAGAAATGTCGTATAAGATACAGAAAAGATGGAGTGGAAAATCCAGTGGTTTGAATTGAGTGTGTTAGAAAATAATTTGTCCTGTGGGTATTTAAAATCCCTGAGTCATGTAGGTTATTGGGATTTAGGCAAGCTTTCAATGTATACCATGTGGCTTTTTAAAAATTGAGGTTCATAATGCAGTGACTACTGTAAGTTATTTTCCTGGCACCTGTAGAACATTCTGAATCAGATTACAGTATTTTTATAATTATAGGCTGTATGTATAAATATCCAGTTAATACTTGAATGGACTCCTTCAACACCCAGTACGTTTTCAGTGATGACACTGGAGATGAGCAGCTGTAAATGGAAGCAGAGTTTGGCCTCACTGAGTAACCACAGTTTTAGTGAGATAATTTCTGTGAAAATTGGTGATCATTTCTTTTCAGACCACTGCAAACATTCTTTAATTCAACAGATGTTAAATATTTAGAATAATTTGCAGTTGGTTGAAAAAAATAACCACACCAAAACAAAGCAAAACCTGCAACTTCAAACTTTCGGGCATCCAAAATTAGGCCTTTGTCAGTTCAGACCTTAAATTTCTGGAGCTTCTAAGTCATGATTTGATAAACTTTTTCTAATTGTTTCATCATCATTTTGCAGCTCAGGAACTTCTGTGAAGCACTTTCCCTCCCACCCTCCCCAGCTCCCTGCTCTCAGGCCTCTTTGCAGGATGCTGCTTGTCAAGGCTCTGGTCGCTACATTTTTGTCCAGACGCTACAGTGCTGTCCAGTCCCCTTTGGCCAGATGGCTGCTTTCTCTCAGGCTTTCTTAGAGCACGTGTTACCTTCTCACATTTCTCTTGTCAGCCAGAAAATAGGGGTTTTTTGGTGCTGACTCCTCATAAGCCTTCAAACAAAACTCATTCTTTATCAGTCTGCCCTGAAGCCATCTACAGACAATTCATTTGGTCCAGCAGTTAAACTTTTACTAGTGCTGGGCAAAAAGGTAAGAAGGGTGGATTTGTTTGTAGATGACTTGGCTGAGATAAAGGACAGCCACCGTCTGTTTCTCAAATTCCTGGTACCCCTTGCTGCAGCTCAGAGCCTGCGATGCAGGTAGTGATTTGGAATAACCCTTGCATTGGTTGCCAGGGCTGTGGCCTTCACACCAGTTGGCCAGAGGAGGAGACAGCTTGGCTGTGGTGGCCCATTCCAGTAAATGATGTGAAGGCAGAGGAATGATGGGATGTCCTGGGAACGATGCACCTTCCTCTGCTTCAGCCACTGTCTTTAAATCCATGGTAGGGGATCACCCACCATACTAGAGGCATGCTGCGTGATTTCTTGGCACCTATTTCTTCTGGGAGCAGCTGGCTCTGAAGCTTGCCTCTGGGTCTTGCCTGAGCCATAGGTCTTGAAGCCCAAGGATTGAAGTTTAATCTGCCTCTGCTTTAAAATAGCTAGACCGGTTCAAGGTCTGATCTTCTCAAAGATCTAGAGATGGAGCCATGCAGCCAGTTGTCTAATCTCTGACTGTAAGTGGTTGTGGGATAAACTGTATTCCACCTGGGAGGTGCAATTCCCAGTCATTAGCCGTTGCAGCAGACCTGTCATTCAGCATTTGGTGGGGTATACTCTTCCTGTGTTTTATTACTTGGCTGGACTCCTAGTTAGCTCTTCTGGAATTCTTCAGAAATGAAAACAAAAAGTATTGCTAACTCTAAGCAATAGAGTGAGGAGGTGAGTATGGAGTTCTTGGCATTTCTGGGACTCATCTGAATCACAGCAAAAATGAGAGGCATTAAGGCTTATTGCAGTCATAGATAGACTTTATCTCTGCAAATAGTAGGGTGTCTGTAGAAGGGTAGGATTTACAAGCAGTTAACTCATCCATTTAACTCTCTTCATCCTTAATCCCATAAAACCACCAACAACGAACAAATTCCTCTTTTTGTAAGCTATCTCACTGGATAGGAAAGCTCTCCTGTTCAGGGTCGTGACTTCTGGTAGCTCAGTGGTACCTGAAAGCTGAACAGCTCTTCCAGATTTTGAGCGGTGGTTGCCAGCACAGCTCAGACAGCTCAGACCATAATCTTTTGTTTGTGCTGCCAAGCCTTTTTTTTTTTTCTCCTTGTTCTCTATCTTGTGCTGCTTTAATTTTCACTTTCTCTTTGGCCTGTGTTTATCTCTCTGTCATTCCGCGTGTGACCTTTGGGCTGTGCAACAAAACGCTTGCTGATTATCTGGTATGCTGTTTTAGTACCATGAAATGACACGTCCCATTTATGCTAAATGCTCCATTGCTTTTGCTGTGTTGCATAAATGGGAAAAAAAAAAAAAAAAAAAGAGGGGGAAGGGATCTTAGATCCAAAACTACCTGAAAGGCATTCCTAGTAGGCTTTTGGTAATGTTATTCTAGGATAAAAGATAGCAGGCGCGATTTGATTGGCAAAGTGGAATAACCTTTCCTTTACAACACTTGCTGACCGTATGAAACGGGTGATGAAGCATGAATTAGCAGTGTACAAAGGATGAGCGGTCTCATGGTTTTGTGGACTAACAAATACACGGATATTCAGCAACATCGCCACTGTAAAGTGTAATACACCTGCCCCCTGTTAAGAACATAATGCATTTCACAGTCACAGACTTGACAAGTTACAGAAATGCACGGTTAAATGCAATCCCATACAGGTCTGCGTGAGCTATTTCACATCTTGATGTTAATCTTTTGTTTGCCATGTCTTAATGTTAACTTTTTGTTTGTGTTTAAGTAGCCTCTAAGATCAAATTGCAGACAAGTGTTGGCCTAATCCTTTATTCATGTTATACTTCTTAAGGGTTTATGTGCCGGAAAAAGTCTTTTGCTAGTCTCTCCTTAAAACTTCCCGGGATTGGTGGATATAAACTTGTATCTTGGGTTTTGTGTTAATAAGGAAGGAAATACGTAAATCTGTGATAGTATTTTTATCAGCTTGGCTCATCTGGATCTTTGGCTTCAGCCAGCGCTGAGCTTCCATTCAGGTCTGGTCAGATGGCTGAGACAAAGCCCCTGGTGTGGTCAGGTCTTCGCTGTACTGTGGTGGTTCTCATAGACTGCAGTGGCAGTCTCTTCTGATGCTTTAGAATAACGTATTTCTTTGCTCTAGCAGACGGATTTTAGAAGAAATTACCCTTTTCTGGATCTCCGCTTTAATCCTGTTACTGTCTCTTTCCTTGCTGAGACCCAAGTTACGACTTTAGAGAATTGCCGTTGGCTGAAAGTGGTCATTTTGTCTTCAGTTACTCACACTTTCATTGATTATCTTCCCTCAACATGGAATGTGGTGTTCGCATAGGTTTGGGACTTTTTGTTTGTTTGTTTTTTAAATTAAAATCCCCACAACTGGTAAAAGAACTGCCAAACTGCATTTATGTCCTTGGTCTTTGCTTTGGTTCAAAAGTTAAAGTGACTTGCAAAGTTAAAGTGACTTGCAAAGTTAAAGTGACTTGCAAAGTTTCTTTTTGGTTCATGGAAAACCACGGAACAGCAGAAAGAGTTGTTAATAGAAGGGTGATAGCCTTCTTACTCCAGAACAGCTGGTAAGTAATAGTTAAATTGGTTACTAGGTATCAAAGATATGTATTTCTTACCTATTTCTAGAAAGATAGAAAGGCACAGATACTGCTAATAATCAGTAGAGAGATGTTTGGAATGCATTCATTCCTAGCTAATATTTAGAAGCAGTTATATTCCGTGAGTAGCTGCAGATATACCAGGTGCGTTCAACTAAATGGGCCTGGAATATGCAGCAGTACTGGGCTTGTCACCAGTGTTTCGGAACAGACTGTTGTATTTTTGCTGCCTCATTTTTTTTTTAATTCTACTTCAGAGGCATCTGATTTTCTGAAAAAGTGAAGTACCTGCTCTTAAGAAAGAATAATAACAAAATTGCCGTATGTGTGAAGGAGGACGTGTAAGATCAGAGACTTTCCGAATTACTGATTGCATTACAAAATGCAGGTTGTCAGCTGTAAAATAACAGTATGTGTTTCTTCTGACCTGTCCTGAATTAGATGTGATCTGACATTTTTATGACGGGCGGTGTGCCACTGCTTCTAACAGGAGGTTTGAAACAACAGAGAATACTTCAGGGATGTTTTGTGTTTGGAAGAAGGTGGTATCATACCGACGGTTAAATGGGTGTAAACAGTTTAAAGGAAATATGCACTTAATCACGCTCCATTAAAACTCGGTTAAGTAGTTTAATATAAACGATTGTTTAGAAACCTCAGTGCCAGTGTGTCTTAATTTAAATATGTACTTGCACTGAAAATTGAAATTTGCAGCATTCTTAAGCAAATTCTCAACTCTGTGAAATTTGGGGAGGAAGAAGAACATTGGCAGTGTACTTGTGGAGCCTACGTATACTTTAATATGTTTGGGATTAGTCAGTGAATGCAGCATGTAAACTTGCAGTTGTACATTCAAATGCTGGGCACTTCAACGTTTTACTTAATTTTTGCTTTATCAAGATAATCAGAATAAGTCTTTTTTATAAAATACATCCTGTAATACTTCGTATTGTTATACTATGATCTATTGAGCCTTATATTACTGTTATTAGACATGATGTTGTTAAACCAGAGGCTGTATCTGTGTGAAATGCAATCAGTCTTGGTCTGTTGCACTGCAAAGTCCTGAATCATCTTTTCTGAGGAGAGAGGTATATATTCAGGCCTAAGAGCCATTTGTTTGAACAAACACAGTGATGTTCTTTACAAAGACTCTTTTTTTCTCTTCAATGTGCCTTTCTATTAGTTAAGAGAGGCCAAGTCAGGACCCAGTCCAGTCCCATGTAGAAATGTGTTTTAAATCAGTGAGTTCTCTGGGCCTTGGCTGAAAGTCACTTTTCTACTGTGACTAGAATACAGCTTTTATTTTTCCTGTGAGTGAAGGGAGCAAATGCACAACCACAACTGTAGGTTAGGCATACTGCGTATGCAAATACAAGTCAAGCACATGAAGGAGTGTGGTCATAGCACAAACATTTACTTTGAAAAGAAACATGTTTGCATTGTACCTGTATGCAGCTGCCTGTCCGTCAGTGATACGCAGTATTCTGTAACAGCCTTCTAGTCCCTTAGTCTTACGGTATAAAATTTTCTAAGCATTACTGTCAAGTTTTACGCCAGTGCCCTGAGAGTAGTCAGCAATGAGCATCTGTATCCTTGGAAATTCTTTGGAGGCTGATCCTACTTTGCTGTTTTCTAGGTCCCATCAGTAAAATGTCGCAGAATACTTCTGCGTGGAACCAGCCCCTGGGGATAAAGTTTCTGGGTTCCATTATCGCAATTCCTTTTCACATAAGCAAGGGAAGCTCAGTGGTTGACACCTGATAATGCTTGGCAAGTCACTCGGTAGCTCTTTCTTGGCATGAGAAACCATACACATCTACCCCTGCGGATGTGTGGTGGTTTTGGTAGGTTTTGCATATCGATAACAGTAATTAAGTGGAAGTTTAAAAAGGTCTTTTCCAAACCAAGTAAGCTGTTGATTTGACTTGCTTGCATTTTAATAGTCTACATTTCTACCTAGTTTTGGGGTAGCTTGGGGTAGTGCCCAGAGAAGCTGTGGGTGCCCCATCCCTGGAAGTGTTCACGGCCAGGCTGGATGAGGCTTGGAGCAACCTGGTCTAGTGGAGGGTGTCCCTGCCCATGGCAGGGGGGTTGGAACTAGATGGTCTTTAAGGTCCCTTCCAACCCAAACAGCTCTGTGATTCTATGATGGTTGGATACTTCTTGGCTATTATAGTCAGAGCTACATGAGATGCCTGCAGAAACAGAGCATGGGAGGAGGATAAAGCTTCATTTTTATAGACAATAACTTTATGGACAGTTTTCTAGACAGATTGGCTCTTAGGATTTGTTTCATCTTTATCTGCTGGTAGGTTTAGACCTGCTGCAGTGTTCCAGCCCCCAGTACACAGCACCATTGCCCTGCACAAACTGTTACACTTGTATGACAGTAGTGAAGCAGCAGGTTATTTATAGCTGACAAATCAGTGAAAAATCACATCAGCCGCTATGAAAACTCCACATACAAATAAAAATTTGACCTCCAACAAGCTGTCAGAGCAATCTCTGATCCTTCACTTTAATCTTCTCTTCCATGGATCATTGGATACGTAATAAAAACATACGAAGTGCAAACCGAATCTGCTAACTAAATCCCTGCTATTTGCTGTGCTGCTTTGCTTTTGGATTGGGAGTGTAGCTAACAGTTTCAAAGGTTGCTCTATCTTTCCCTACTTTATCTTGCTCAAGTTACGAAATGAAATGGGAAGTTAAGAAACACGCGAGCATTTTCTGTCGCTCATAAATGCTATGTCATCTCTGTGAAAGGCCATCGGCGTTACAGCCCAACGCTGAAGCAGTGATGTTTATTTAAGAGGATTGGTGGCCAGAAATAAGCCACAGTGTCTAATCAGACACAGGCCCTGCCTGGGCACCGTGCCACGACGTTTATTGCGTGTGCGTTTCTCATAAGCAAAATGGCTACGAACTGAGGAGGATGGATGTGAAGTCTGGAAGAAATTACGGTGCAAACGGCGGTTCTTAACTTCCTGAGGAGGATTTAAGTGGATGTGAATATACTGGAATGAATGAGGCTATGCGACTGTGAGTTACCGAAAGCCAAATGGGGAATGTCTGTGGATGTGTGAGGGCTGAAAAGGAAGAACAGTGTTTAGATCCTGCCAAAGCTCCCTTAAGTCCAGCTAAACATTCCCCTGGAAGAAAGTATTTCAGAAGAAAAAGGAGAAAGAAATCAACTGAGGAGGGACCAGATTCAGTACAGGTTGAAGAAAATGAAGAAAAAACCCAATATGAAGCAGGGATTTCAGAAAACACTGAGAATCGTCCCACGGCTGTGGGTTTGGCTGATTCCTTCCCCCGGCGAGTGACAGTGGCTGGTAATGCTCTGCCTGTGAGTACAGACCCTTCGGCTGATCTTGTTAAAGCAGAAGTTTTACTGGGTGAAACAAAGAGTGATTCTCTTTGTGGGGACAGTTTTCCTGGTGAGAATCAGAGGCTCACCGAATCTGATGAAACAGAGACATGGTTAAAGGAACAAGACAAGAGTTCAGAGAAACTCTGTACCTGGAAGAGGAAATACTCAGAGGATGGCAACAGGAGAGAATTAGCATTCCTGAAGAAATCTAGCGGTCTTTGTTATGGAAAAGCAGCCAGCCTCGATTCTGCTATCCACATTTTAGGCAGACAGTGTGAAGAAGCTGGGTTAAACATAACTTCTTGCAGAATCGTTGAAGATGTCCCAGAAAACAACAAATCTGAAAAGTTGCATCACTTTCGTTCTGAAAGCAAAAGTGATCCGCAGCTTGAACAAAAGAGGTTTTATTCTTCTGATGCTGTGCTTGCCCAATTGTCGAAAGAAAAGGCATTATTTAGCATTCCACCAAACACGAGCAAGGTAAGTATTTTGTCACGGTACATTATATTTGAAAGTTAGCTAAGACTAAGTATTGAAACTGTTTTTACTGTTAGAAAAATATCTTTGCTTTGCTGTATGTAAGTCTTTTACACATGCTATGATGCTGCAGGTAGTCGTAGAACAGAGTGTATTACTTCATTTTTTTCACAAGTTAAGTAATACTTCTATACTTCAGGAGTGTTGACGTATCCTTGAGCTGTTCTGCTCTCTGAGGCTTGCCTTGTTTCCTAATTTAGGAAACAGATTTTCATGTTAAAATGGTTTTAGAAGGTAGAGTGAATCTTAAAGAGTTGATTAAGTTCACATTCAGTATCTGCAGTAACATTTCTTACCAATTCTTGGCGGTCTCGTAATTCCTTTGGGTCTGGTATCAAGGACAGGAATATTTCTAATTCTTTTCAGTTATGGTCAATGGGAACTGAAGAAGGACAGAAATATATAAGCAGCTTGAAATAGAAAAAGTGAACATAAATCATGTTAATAATGCTCTACACTTCTTTTAAAAGATCTTTCCTCCCAAACTGTCTGACCTATTAGTATTAATCACTGAGCTTCTGTCTTTCTTTGAGGGTAGGATTATTTTCTGTTTACAGTAAAAGAAGCCAAACTATGAGCTTAGTTGCAGAATATCAGAAGGAAGGCAAATTTTTGTCTGTTGGTATCCATCCCTAGCAATTCAATCCATATTACCAATTCTGCCCGACTCATCTTCAGCCCAACTGAAATCTCTAAGTCTGGGTCAAATAATAATACCAGGATCTGGTCCAAAACTGATTCCCCCTGCTCAACAGGGACATCAGAGCCCTGAGTTGAGTGAACGCAGGGAATGGACATATGCCAAAAGTACTTTTTCCAGCAAAGAGCTAACTACACTTCCGTTGTTTATGTAATGTACTTTTGTAACAGGAATCAAATTATAGTTTTTCCAAGCTCAGTTTTTAAATACAGATAACACACCCAATTACAACACACAGCACACGCTAGTACAAACAGCTTCCTAATACACTCAGAGATCTTTGCCCTCTTAATCGTAGCTGGAATTCAGGAACAGCTTAGGAATGTTCTTTGATTTGAGCAAAACGTCGTTACTGAGTAAAAAGTATGAGACTTCGGCTGTTCAGCCAAGCATGACCTTTATTTTTTCCTTTCTAATCAGAGCAATACAACTTCTAATATTGCTGTGGTTATTGCTCCAACCAGGCATATACCCCTTGTTATCCCAGGAGGAAGGGAGGGGGGAAAATTAGTTTTTTGTTGAGCACCTACATCAGTACTGAGACTTGTGCTGGTGGCATCAGTAAAACACTACGTAATGGTATAAATCTACTGACAGATCAAGCTAAACACCAAAGTTGCCAAAACATCTGGTTTTCAGTTCAGTACCCTTTCTCCACTCCAAGATTCAGAGTGTAAGTAATTTTAAGAGCACCTAGCTTTGACCTGAAAAAAAAAAATCCAGGAATAAGACCAGATTTCAGACTTTGGCTTATTTTACAAAGTCATGACCACATTCCTTTTGATTACTTTTGAGAACTTGGTAAGTAAGTGCTTGTCTTGTATTTCAGTATAAAACAGTAAAGTTGTTACTTCTAGAAATCCACAAAGTTCCTGACACCAGCCTGAGCTGATACACAGGGTTTGCAGTTAGCAGTCGCAGTTTTTAACATTTTCTTTACCGTCGTTACAGAGATCAGCAGCCTCCACTCACCTTGTCAACTTATCCCCGCTGTAGCGTGCTCTCAGCTTACACAGCGCCTCAGGTGTGGCCGGTGTTTGGCAGCGTGTTGGCTTTTCAAACCGAGACACGGGCACCGGGGGAAACTCATGGGTACAGCTGGTTATTTTGCACTGACGGAGATTTTACCCTCCGAAACACCACGGTCCTCACACTGGAACATACCCTTTGAGTTTCTTTCTGCAGCGCGTTGTCTGATGCATGTAAAACAATTACAGTTTGGGGTTTATTTCCGTGCTGCCACGTTACCTCTGTTTTTACTAATTTTTACCTGTTTGCAAAATTCAGGTCTGCGGGGTGTTCCGAAGCTTTGTTGCTGACTGCTCGCTACAAAATAGCTTTGAGAGAAAAGACTTTTATTCTCTGCTGGGGCCTAATTTCTACAGCCCTCGCCCTAATCCAGGAAGGTGACTTCCTCAAGCAAGACACGCTCTGATACTGTTCTAACTCAGGGCTCTCCTAGGGCAGCTGGCAGTTTGCGTTAAGTTCAAGAAGTTGTGAATCAAGACTGAAACAAGCACAATACAGGTAGAGTAGAAAATCAGGGTTATAGTTTTGGCTTCTTGGCAGGGGATACTGCAGCTGTGGTAGTCGAGGTCTCCTGTGTTGAAACAAGCCATGGTCTTCATTCAGTATGAGCAGAAGATAGCTACCAGCTGGTGTTGCCGCCAGTTTTTGGCAGCTGTCAGCTTGTGTCAAAACCAATGACTTACATGTGTCACGTTATCAATCATTACCGTTATTCTTCCAATCTAATCTGTGGTAGTTTCAGTTCTGGTTTGGGGATGGAAACATTTTTTTAGAAAAAGGTGTCTAATAGACAGAATCACTCCTCTACTTCCAGTACTCAACTGTTGGCTTGGCTGTAAGTTCCTCAGCTACCTTTTGCCATTGATCTGAATAGTTTTTGATGCAGTGGATTTCTTATCTCTTCTGCAGTATTAATAATAATCTGTGAAAACCTGTGTTTGGGTCACAGGTTAAAGGCAATATATCTGCTTTTAAATAAAAAAAAAAAAGTAGGTTATTTGCAACGAGCATATTCAGTGGAACACTTCTGGCTAAGTACGCATCTGTTTATTGTTGCAGTTACCATTGCAAATAGTTGTAAGATAACAAGACACCTTCCAGCTGTGTCCACCATCATGTAGTCTTGTATTATCTGTTCATGTAGGGAGGGAGAATCTACTCGTTTAAGGGAGGGAGAAATGCCAGTTGGTCCTCTGGAATAGGATTTGCAGGGCAAAGGTGTAAAAGTCAGTAGTTTTCTTTTATTAGGGTAGTATTGTTCGCTTCCTTGTAATACTCACAAGAAGCAGGTGCAATCCACTTTAAATGCTGGTGACTAAAGGAGATCTGTAATCATTGATGGGACCGCAAAAGTAGGGCTGGAAAGACTCTGGACAGGTCATCTAGGTCACCTCTGTACTTTGACAGCAAGAAAACTGAAAGAAAACCATCCTTGGCTGATACGTGTTCTTCTGTATCTGTCATACTGGTGGTTTCACATGCTCCTGAGTCATTGTTCTCATTGCTTATCTGTCTTTTGTATTAAAAAGTGGTTTTAGCTGAAAAAACACATGCTCATTTTAAACTCATTACTTCTTTTCCCATTCCCAGAATAATTGATTTATTACCTTTTTTGCAACAACACTTTACATATTTGAAGACTATTACCACATCTGCCCTATGTTTTCTCTACTTTAGACTAAATAAACCAAATTTTTCAATCTTTCTTAACAGGTCATGTGCTTTTAGAACTTTGTCATTCTTGTTTTTCGATCTCCTTCAGTTGTTCCAATATTTTTGAAGGGTGTTGCCCAGAGCTGGACTCAAGGCTCCACAGAGTCTTGGGAGAGCTGAATAGGAGCATTTGAATTTATGGCCAAATGGAAACTCGCAAAGTCCAACTAACGTCAGGGGAGATGACTTCTTGTGATCACATGCAAGTTCAAATTCCATTCGTATAACTATACTTCCCTCAGCATGCTGTCAACAATCCTTTTCAAACACAGCACATAACTACCTACTTAGCTTAGGTGGAAAACAGCATTTCAAAATCTCTCCATGTATTGTTTTTTCTCATGTTTCTTTGGGTTTTTCAGGCTTTTCTGCTTTAGGGCTGGCTGACATCAGAATACATTTCATTATACATCATACCTCTCTAGCCCATTATGTACTTTTATGCAGTTAGGTACGTTATGTCAAGTTTAGACTTGCTTCAAATCATGTGGGATAAGATAGAATCAGAGGGAAAACTCCCTTCTATCTATACAGGTCTTGCTCGTCTGTTTGCAGTGTGAAAAATGAGCCACAGAAATCCAGCACTGCCGTTGAGCTCTTTCGGAAGGTGTTCTGATCTGCTTTGCTCTTTGGACTCAAAACTGCATCACTGAATCAGTGCAAGCAAAGAGCTTGAGGCGTTTCGGTGTATGAATTCTGTACACTGGGTGGTGCAGAGGGAATTTACTGGCAGAGAAAAATCACTTGCAGTAGCAGAGGTGAACTAGTTCTCCCAGTTGCACATGAGGAAGAGTATTTAGTGCCAGTTAAGACTTTTATCTAGAATTACAGGGGCTGTGCAGATAATTACCTCTGCCACTTTTTCTCTAATAACCTGTAATTCACAGGCTTTGAGATAATTTGGAGAACTGGGTCTCTAGAACACAACTGTTCAAACTCACGCAAATGCAACAGTTTGTTCCGTGCTTAAGGAACAAATGCCCTCTAGTAACAGTTTATAGCGGCTAAACGATAAGGCCTGTGGGATGTGAGAATGAAAGGTCCACATAAACTGTTTTGAAGGACAAAATCTGAACAGTAAAAGATCTGATTGCCCCTTAACATAGTTTTTGTTCTAGTATTCCTGATTTAGTAGTGGAAACCCCTTTTTCTTTACTATGGCAAATGATATTCTAAATATTGATACTCATCTACCAACTGCGCGTTATTATCTGTACTGTCCTTATGGGGTTATTAAAGGAAAGATGTGTTCTTTCCCTCCCTGAAACCTTATTTTGTGGGGGTACTATTTTACTTGTGTAATAGTTCCAAATTAATAGGGCATCTTGCAAAGTAGAGCTCATATTTGTAAGCATAATAAAATACAGCTCTTTGACTCACCATTTCCCTCTGTGTATTTTTATACTTTTAAAATATGAATTCAGTGTTTATGAAAAAGTCTGAAATCTTAGCCCTGGAATCTGAAGTACTTTATTTAGAGAACAGAAGTGCTCAGGGTGTTTCAGGTCTCAGGCTAATGTTAGTGTTCCTAAGCCTGTACTGAAATGGGCTACCTCCATGAGTGAAAAGCCATTTCAGTTATTAAATCTAGTCTGTTCCATTTTCTTCAGATGGCCAACTAGGGTGCTGAATGGTGCTTGAAAGATTTTTGGATCGAAAACCTCTTGGTCTTAGGGTAAGGAGCTACATTTGTGTTTTAGCCATCCAAAATTTGGACTGCGAACTTGCCCAGTGGTCACTTTCAGAATAAGAAAGAGTCTCCTTGTGTTCGTGTCCATAGCTACAAACGTTGTTTGTATGTAACAACAGATACTAGTAGGACCTTCAGAAGTTGCCTTGATGTCTGAAATCACTTGTTGCCAGAGGAGTCTAATGTGCACTCAAATATGCTGTGTTTGCACTCTCTGCAGTCGGAAGCATACGTAGCCATCGCCGGTCAGTTAACCATGAAGGAGGCTGAGGGTTTGAACTTAGCAGTAAGGAATGGCCATTAGCAGATTACATTGTTAGCTTGTTTGGAATATATTAAAAAATGTGGTACTTCAGGATTACACACAGAGGACTTTCTGAAAATGACAGAGAAAAAATTAGAGTTTTTATTTTGCTAGACATCTGGCACCTCAGATGACATCATCTCTTTCAGAAGCGTTGTCCGGATAAGTGGTAAATGGTTGACTTCATTTATATTGTGGTCTGGTTGTTCTGTGATGAATAGAAACTAAAACTACTGAAACAATATTTAGTTTGCTGTCTTGCTTTGAAATACCAAAGAATCAAGTTAACCAACAGAAAGGAAATCTTACACTGCACGTGAGTTCCCTAGATTTTTGCAAGAAAATTTTCAGAGAGATTTTAAGTTGGTCTTTTGCCATGTTGTATTCCCTGTTGTCTTCACGTACAAAACTTACACTGTCTGTATTTTGTGTGGTTTCATGTAGTAAATACTCCGTGCAGGATTTTGATACCCAGAAATTTAAAAACAATCACAGCTGCACATGTTTCTCTTCAGGGTTTTAAACAAAAAAAGGATTTCTTTTTTTTCCCCGCTTTGATTTTTCTTCAAAATGTGCAGTGTTGAAGCTGGAGACAATAGGATGCAAAAAATGCCATCAGGTCATCAGAGCCATTTATGGGTTGGTTGAACAGTTAAAACGACTTTGCTTTGTAGCATTGGTGCTGTATCTTTCCCTTACCTACAGCCAGCAGATATGATGGCCTGTGATAAGCATCTGAAGAACTGCTTTCACAACTTGGTGTTTTGAGGATACTTGCCTAGAAAAATAATGTAAATTAATTTTTTCCTTGCGTTAAATCTACTTGCAGTTTACTGTATGGCTGTAAGTGCTCATCGACCCTGGAAGCGTGAAAGGTGGTTAAACAGAAGTCGCGGAGAGCAGTGCAGCAGCATGTTTCCCTGACATCTCCCAAGGGTCTTCCTTTAGTCCCCTGCTTCCTCGTGCTTTCCACCACCTCCCGCTAGGCATTGACACACCAGCATCACTAAGAAAGCTACATCTCTTTGTCCCTGGCACTGTGTGTTTCATGACTTTAATGTGAGAAAACCCCATAATTTCCAGCCTAGCCTGTCTGAATTCCCCCAGGAAGAGCTCAGACAGAAGACAGCTTTGTGTGTAGAGATTTCAAGGCCAGGAGTCATCGTTATGGCTGTCCCATCTGACCTCATGCACGTAGCTTCCTGGTTTACGCTAGAGTAGGGTTGCTGGAATTGGCACAACTCCCGAGTTAAGCCTCTTCTGCAGCTAATGGAGCACCTACCTCGTCCCCCAAGTTTTCTGTGGGCGAAACTCCCATGAGCCCTGGCCTCGCGCTGGCTCCAGAGAGACCTGCCTCTCTCTGGGGTGCTGGGTGCTTGTGTTGCACAGCCTCTTCCCGTTGGGTCCCTGGGGTGCTTAGTGTCCACCCACCAATCTTGGCGTTGTCTCAAACCCTCTTGCCCTCTGCCTGAGCCCCTCAGCCTGCTGTTTGTAATGTCTGAGCTACTAAGGTACTTGGGTCCTTACATAGAGCCTCTGGCCCCTGGGTTCTTAGTGCTGTCCTCGATAACATATCCTATTACCCACTGTTGTTTGAATTGGTTAAAAGTGGCCACTCAGAAGAAAGACAACCTGTGGCCAAGGCGGCCAGCGGCATCCTGGCCTGCATCAGGAACAGTGTGATCAGCGGGAGTAGGGGAGTGTTTGTTCCCCTGTACGTGGCACTGGTGAGGCTGCACCTCGAGGACTGTGTTCAGTTGTGGGCCCCTCACTGCAAGAAGGACATAAAGATGCTGGGGCCTGTCCAGAGAAGGGCAACAGAGCTGGTGAAGGGTCTGGAGCACAGGTCTTATGAGGAGCGACTGAGGGAGTTGGGGTTATTTAGCCTGGAGGAGGCTGAGGGGAGACCAGATTGCTCTCTACAGCTACCTGAAAGGAGGTTGTAGGGAGGCGGGTGCTGGACTGTTCTCCGGGTAACTGGTGATAGGACAAGAGGAAATGACCTCAAGTTGTGTCTGGGGAGGTTTAGATTTGGGTATTAGAAAGAACTTCTTCACTGAAAGAGTGGTCCGGCACTGGAACAGGCTGCCCAGGGAAGTGGTGGAGTCACCATCCCTGGAGGTGTTCAAGGAATGTGTAGACGTGGTGCTTGAGGACATGGTCTAGTGGGTATGGTAGTGTTGGATTGATGGTTGGACTAGATGATCTTACAGGTCTTTTCCAGCCTTAGTGATTCTGTGATAATATCCCTTTACTTATCAAGGCATGCCATAGTTTTTGTTCTATCTTGAATTTCAGATACACAGTGAATACAGTTTCTATCTCTTAAGGTGCAAACAATACACATGCGAATTAGGAAAATGTCTGCTTCATACTTACACAGTGATATTTATTTAATCAGACTGACTGAACTTCATTAGGGGAGAATTTAAGGTACTAGAAATCAGTATTTGTATGTAAACTACCCAGTACTTTCCTGCTTTGTCTGATAGGAAGTCGATAATGCTTGGATAATACAAAACCAAACCTTTTCAATCAGGCAAACTTTTCATGTACAATCCTTCAAACTTTCAGTCCTTCCTAAAGTGCCTCTCAGAAAATTTTGTCCTAAAATCTCACTGTAAATGACTCCTTTGTTACTGAATTCCAGAACAGCATAAATTATAATTTAACCTGTTATAAGAGAGGAACATTGTAGCTAAATAAAGTATGTATAATATAAATATGGATATTACATAGATGTGAATACATATAAAATAGGTTGTACTGTATATGTAATTATATAACATGGGTGTATAATAGGTATAATACATAAAATAGATTATTATTCACATTATCAGCCTATCATAGACATATTTAAGTATTTTTCATTATGTAATAATATTATATTGCCTCCAGAAATTAAGAGGCTGCGAATTAGCTAACTGAAAAAAATAGTGAAGCTATGAATTCTTTATTTTGTGTTGAAGATGCTGAGAGTGCATAAGGATATGTCATGAAGGAATATTAATACAGTACATGAATAATCAACATTCATGTATGCATATGTAGTAAAATTTTTTAGTAATGCAGAATGATTTTCTGCAATATTTTAAAGATTATTATGTGTTGTTAGATGTAATTGTAATATTTATATTAACTCTATTTTAGATATCTGATATCCATGTTACTGGAGAGTCAGAGGACATGTCTGCTAAAGAGAGGCTGCTCCTGTGGTCGCAGCAGACAGCTGAGGGGTATGCTGGAATCCGTTGTGAAAATTTCACTACCTGCTGGCGCGATGGAAGACTATTTAATGCCATCATTCATAAATACAGGTAAGTACTTCGTTCTCTTGAAAAATATTAATCACAGCATTTTAATGTACATAGAGAAATGGCTCTGTAATTTACGCCTGTAATAGCACTGCAGCTGTGGAGATGACCCTGCTCTTTGCAGCCAAAGGATGTCTCATTAGCTTTTTCATGTTCCGCCTTCCCCAGAGGAGCATCTCCACGAATCCTGTGCATCTCCCATGGGGCATCTGCAAGCTCTTGAGAAGAATTTCCCCAGGGCTCAGGCTTACTCACAGTCCCTTCTTGTCATTCTGACATTTCAGTATAGGCAGGACAGAATCAGAACTGATCACCCAAGTGCAGAACTGCACTGCTGGTGAAATCCATCAACTACTGCGTGACCTGAGATATGCCCAAGATCCCCTTATTCTTCCCTGTATGAGCTTACCATGCCTCTAGAGCTTCTTTGGTGTTTATAGAATCATGGCATGGTTAGGGTTGGAAGGGACCTTAAAGATCATCTAGTTCCAACCCCCCTGCCATGGGCAGGGACACCTTCCCCTAGACCAGGTTGCTCAAAGCCTCATCCAGCCTGGCCTTGAACACTTCCAGGGATGGGGCATCCACAGCTACTCTGGGCAACCTGTGCCAGTGCCTCACCACCCTCTCTGGGAAGAATTCCTTCCTGATATCCAATCTAAATCTCCCTGCTTTCAGTTTAAACCCATTACCCCTTGTCCTGTCACTACAGGACCTTGTATAAAGTCCCCCCCAGCTTCCTTGTAGGCCCCTTCAGGTACTGGAACTTGCTATAAGGTCTCCCCAGAGCCTTCTCTTCTCCGGGCTGAACAAGCCCAATTCTCTCAGCCTGTCCCCATAGCAGAGGTGCTCCAGCCCTCTGAGCATCTTTGTGGCCTCCTCTGGACTCGTTCCAACTGGTCGATATCCTTCTTCTGCTGAGGGCTCCACAGCTGGACACAGCACTGCAGGTGGGGTCTTAAGTGTTTCTAGTTTGGAGCTCAGATCTCCTCTGAGATGTGTCTCTTGTAAAGTGGCAGGGTATTGCCATGAAAAATGGGGCCAGTTGTCTTGAGTGTTCTCAGTCTGAGAAAGGAACTGTGCTACTTTCTCCCCCTTTGTCCTCTTTTGTCACCACAATCTTGTAAACAGGCATTTGTAAAACCACTGGTGGCTGTGGCTAGAAGCTAAAGGATGCACTACATGAACTTACTTAAAATACACTTGAAGAAGTGTACTGACAAAAGAGGATTTCGAATTCTAAGTGAAAACAGGTCCCTCTCAACAAAACCAACTTTGGCATCGAAACTTGGCAAAGGGACAGGATTTAAGATGATTGCTCTGCTCAGCGTTTCCTCTTGATTGGTGACATCTCTCTATTTTTGTACGTTTTTTGGGTCCTGAACTGAGTGAGTTTCGTGTCTTAGGGGACCACAGTGGAGACTGTTCTGGCCACTGGGCTAATTAGTGTGTACTGACTTGTCCGTTACTGTGCAAGGCTTGCAAATTCTGGGTTCCATTACAGCATGTGTAAAGAGTTTGTGCTCTGTACCCTGGGGTGTATCATAAGGAAGTTTGAGGGTACGTGATTTCCTTGGTATAATACGGAAGGATTGTCCCAAGTAGAGATAAATTTGGTATGTCATAGTGCAGCTCTGGGGAACGAATCCTGAGCAGATTATTTTGTTCCTGGATTTCCTCTTGTGTCACCATTTGGCTCACCACAGGAAGATGCCTAGGGCAGGGCCAACGTGCATCCTGTATGAGGACTAGGACGCTAAAGTAAATTGGGAGACGAGTCAGGCAGATGCAGCCTTTTCCTCACGTGCTGTGTAGAGAGCCTGTAAGCATAACATGTAGTGCCCTGACTCCTAGAGAAGTTAGCTGTGGCAGTGCATGACTGTGGTAAAATGAAGCTGCATCTGAATCAATGAGGCCTTTTTCTGACTTTGCTTCTGTTCTGGGTGGCCAGTCAGGGAGGAGGTGCATGCCAGCAAGAAAGTCTTCTTTTAGTAACATTGGCAAGACAAAGAGAAATAGCTGGCAGTATACTAGGCTGCTTTACTTCAGGACAGAGCAGCCAAAAGAATGAACATAGCACAGGGAAGTATTTGAAAAAATAAACAATTTGAAACATATGGAGAGGGGAGGGGGAAAAAAAAGAAGGAGCTTAATGAGATGGAATAATGGAAAATATTTCCCAGGGCTTCTTCAGAGCCTTACACCACTTACACAGAGCAGAGTGGCCTTTACAGCTCAGCAACTCGTAGTCAGGGTACAAATCCGTGAATAAATAATGGAGAACTTTAGTTCTGCCCTCCGGCTGTACGAATGTTAGTGCCTTGGGATGCAACTGGGTACCTGCAGTTGCTCTGGTGGAGCAGTGTTTCTGGCAGCGCCCCGTTAACTTCATTCACAGCGCTTCAGCGGGGAAGCACGGGCACCTTTGACACGAGTGCGTTGCATGAAGCAGGTGATTCGGTGCCTGGGGAGCAGAGTCCCCATTTTGTGTGCTTCTGTGCCAGTTTCCATTTAGCATATCCTCTTCTATAACTTCTCAGCCTAAGGATCCTGTGTCATTCCCTGGAATGTTTACCATCCTTATCTGATGTCTTTCTGCTGTGAGAGGTTACAGGCTCTCGGACTCCACCTTGCTGATGAAATCAATGAGATTCTTCCACTGATTTCAGTGAGCTTATATGTTTCTTTACTGTTTTGCACTGTTAAAACAGAGATAATAATTTCCAGCTATTGCTCACAAGACAGGAATGGTCTTTCCAAACAGTCATCTGATATTTTTAACTGCAATATTTTACTCCAGAGAGCTCTTTTAAAGCTTGGTTTGTGTTCTGGGCAGTAAGTACGTTAGACACTAACAACGGCAGTGGTTTTCCATATGCTCCGTTTGCCTGTTTCGGTATCTCTGGGTTTGCGGATCACAGGTGATCTCGGGAGCCAGGCTGGGCATCCTGCGGATACGGCCGGCTGGCATGCTCGCCAGGCAGGCGTCCCTGCCAGGGCGGTGGTGTGGGACTGTGGTGCTGCTGCCACAGAGCATCCCCGTGGGTGCACGTCTGCCAGTCGTGGAGCAGCGTTGCAGCCCATCCTGCGCCAGGTACACTGGGCTTGAGGGGGCTACCTCTCCTTACAGAAACCCCAGGAGTACCTGCTCTCTGTGGGTGGGGATGGGACTCTTCAACAGGAACATGACTGCCAACCCTGGAGGGGATTTAAATGGCCCTAATTTTAAGGGGATGACATGAAGTGTTATGGTAGTAATAACCACAAGGCTCAGAAATACCCAGGCACGTTACTGATACCTAGAATTGCAGTTGTACTGAGCGGTAGTAAGCTAAATCATAGAACGGTTTGGGTTGAAAGGGACCTTAAAGATCATCTAGTTCCAACCCCCCTGCCATGGGCAGGGACACCCTCCACTAGACCAGGTTGCTCCAAGCCTCATCCAGCCTGGCCTTGAACACTTCCAGGGATGAGGCACCCACAGCTTCTAAATGTTGGATGGAGAGCACAGCCTTTCCCATGTCAGGGCACAGCAGCAAGGACTCCCCATGGAGGGCCTAGCAGGGCAGGACCAGGGCCTGTCCCACCGCCCCAGCCAGGAGTGGGGCAGCCCCAGCCCCTGGTATCCAGCACTTCCCTGGGGATGGGCTGAGGCAGGGCCTGCCTGAGGTGTGGGCCCGCAGCTGGGCTGCACCGCTGCAGGGGCCGTAGCTCAGCCAGGGGCCAGAGGCGAGAGCACCAGCAGCTCCCTGACGACAGGAGTCACGCTGTCTTTGAGCAGAACATGAGCACAGACAGCCAAACCCTGTACTCTCTGAGCCCTGGCACCATGGCTGAGAGGCCTTTTCTGGTTGTCATTGGGAACAGACATAGTACAGGTCCAGCATGATGCCTACAGTCAGTCATCTGTGAGACAGTGAGATGTCACTGTCCAGTTCCAGGTGACAGCGGACTAGAGTGGCAGGTTTTAATTACCTCCTTTCCAGTCATAAGTGATTTCTTTAAATCTCAGTTACGCATCAACTTCAATCCTTCAGGAAATTGCTGAAGCCGTGGAGGGCTGGGCAAAGTGCTGGGCTCTGAATCAGTTGCCAGCGGGTAGGGAGCCTCTCCCTTTGGCAGGACTGACAGCCTGCCTGCTCTTAACAGCAGGTGAGAATTGTTTCATCGGGGCTGTGGGTAGCAGTCTCCACTTTTTTCCTATCCCAGCATGTTTTAGTGCAAGCCAGCGAAGTTTTTGTGATGCAGAACTGCAGGAATAGTGTTGCATTTGCCGTGGCTCCCTGCTTCCCACAAGGTGCATGGGAGAAGCAGGATAAGGCTGACATTTCCCTGGCGTGACTGCAGTTCTCGCTGCAGCATCTCGGTGGCTGGGTGAGCCAGGTTCCATGTCGCCATGCTTTGCGTGCGCCTGCTGCCGTGCTGGCAGTGCTTTGCTTTTGGTGCCGAGCCTGGGGACACGGGCAGCGTGCAGGCGTCGGATCACACGCACTCTAACTGGTCTCCTGCTCTCCAAATGCAGGGCTTTGTTTTCCTTCCTCTCAAGCAACAAGGGTTGGGGTTGTCAGAGCTTTTTGTAAGGGCCTTCAGTCACTTTCTCTCTGGCTTCTATAAAGAGTATGAATGAGTTTCCTGTGATTTTGCAGTGTATCAAGGAAAGTAATTTTGTGAATGACAGAAATTAGAGAAAAACTTACTCTGAGATATTTGACTCCATATACAACTTGAACTGTTTTTTTTCCCCTCCAAATTTAGGAAAATGTAGTTTGTTTTCATGTGAGAAGGTTGCAGATGTTTTCAGCCGGTTCCAGCAGTCTGTGTTTATAATTGAAGATTACTCAGCTAAACTTTTGAAGAGTATATAAAGCTTCCACTTTAAAACAGCCTGTACATGATTAAATCCTTGGGAAATGAGTAGGTCTCCACACCAGCCTCAACAACTGCCTCCACTGCAGGCCCTGGATTTGGCTTTTCATGCTGTTACTCTGCATGAGTATTTGTTCTTTCTATGAAAGTATATGAACATTCTTTCTAGAAAACTTAAACGTTGGTTGTAGTACTGACCACTAACAGGTTTGTTAATGGCATGATTTAATTTAAATAAATCATCTTTCAGACTCTTTTTTTGAACCTCCACACCTTTCTCTGTGTGCTCAAGTCCATTAGCAAAAGCTACAGGTATGCCCAGGAGATTTGAGAATATTCTTTGTGTCATCTATTACATAATTGGCCTCTTATAGCTTAATTTTTCATTGAAGACGTGTGTTGTTTGCTTCAGTGTGTTGTGTTGGAAGAAATGTTTCTTCAGGCGGTTTAAAAAGGACGTGGTGTTTCTTTCATACCATCACATCGTACGCAGCAAAACCCTGTAAGCCAGGCTTCAAAGGTGGAGGCTGACTTCAATCAGTGTGTAATGACCAGGTTTTCCCAGAGATACTGCCATCTACACACCGGGGTCTTCATTTTGCAGCTTGATTGTGTATTTCTAGTCACTACACTGTGGCACTGCATGACAGGGAGCTCTTGATTTGTGTTTTCATTTTCTTACGTACAGGCCTTTTGCCCAGGAAGAAACACTCTTTGTTAGAACTGTATCCCATTGTTAAAATATCTAGAAAAACAGTTGTTGTCTATAGAGGATGAAGGCTACTCGTCTTTCATTAGGAGTTGCATGCCAGATTAGGGCTAATAATCTAAATTATGAATCTACCTTAACTTTGCACATACATTTATTTTAAAGCAAACCAAGTAAAAAAGTTGCACCACTGTTAACAAATTGCTTTTGTCAGACATGCATGCTTTTTGTAACGATGCCTGCGCTCCTTCCTACATTTTATTTTTGTGTTCTTGCAGTTTTTACAACAAAGAGGCAATTTTGCTTTTAACATTTACAGAAGAATTTCTAGCAAGAGCAGTGTGTTCTTGTGTAACCAGATAACAGCATTTAATGAGTAGCCCCGGTGGTGCCTGTGGGGTGGAAAAGAGCGTCTGTTGAGGAAGCACTGCAAGCTCAGTTCCCAGATAAAGCCCTATTTTTGTAAGATCTATTCTCAGGTGTTACATCTGTTCTTGTGGATGAAGCGGGTCCAGCCCCTGCTCTCTGGGCCTGTGGGTAAGCAGTACAGCAGGGCTCTACCTGCGTGGCTGAACTCTCCCCTCTGAACTCTCCGCCTCTCGAGAGCAGTCCTGGGTCAGCGTTGTCCCCCGAACCGGGCTCGTGCGTGGCCCGGACGTCTGTGAGTTGCAGCGGGCCGTGGTCATGCTATGGGACTAGCAATTACAGAGTCATGAGTCCTTGATCTGGGCTTCTGTACGTTTTCCTCAGGCATGACCGGTTATGGCTGGATTTTTAGGTGAATTTCAGCAGCCATACAAAATGGGAAAGACACTGGTTAGGAAAAACAGTGGATAAACTGTGTTTAGGTGAGGCAGCAGTCTGACAAGCAAGCAGGGCTGCAGTATACACACAGAGGGTTTGAGACAAGAAAACAAGCCAGGTTATTGCATGTAATGCTATACCAAGGCTTGCCGAGACCACATGCAGACAGTTGTCTGCACATTCTGGCATCACCGAACAAGAAGGATAAGTATTAGAAATGCTGCAGGGAGGGAAAGGGGTGATAGGATACAAAGGGGAGCATTCTGAGCACACGTTTGAAGAAAAATGTCTTTCACTGTATTGTTAAAGATTCGTAGGGATCCGTTCCAAAGGAGCCTTTGCTACTGGCAAACTTTGTGCAAGACCTTACGGGTGCTTGTAGTTTTAAGTTGCATACAGTTCATGGAGAGCAAGGAGAAAATGGCTGTTAGCCCCAGATGGAAGAGAAATAGAGGCTGACAGTGAATGCAGCCCAGAAAGAGTGTAGGTACACTGGGTGCTTGATGTGAGAGGAAGACTTGTAGAAGCTGCATCAAAGAGTATGTCCCCAGAGGAAGGAACACTGCTGATAGCTCCATAAATGAGTGAGAGACAAATTTTTCAGGGTCACAACACTTTTCATTTGAAATATTACTATAACAACTCCATGTTCTTCCAGAATTGCTAAGCAGATGCTTTTTGGAGTGTGGTATAGCAGGGAGCAAGCTAGATTGTTGCCTGCTAAATAACTGTTCTGGTTTAGAACAAGCTGTTTCAGCCTTACCCAGGATGATTTGCCGTGTGTGTTTAGTTAGCTGAACACTAAGCTCCTTGCCGGCAGGGCGTGTGGCATCCCTCTGATGTTAAAACATGTTGCAGATGATCAGGTACTGACATGAACACATTCCTTAAGGGGAGGGATAGCGATGCCTCAATTTGCAGTAACATGCTGAATACCCTCGGGGAATGAATGAGAAAGAAACTAAATATTACACAGTGTCAAGCCTTAAAATGCTAGGGGATATATTTTAAATAAAGAGATTAGCTGGGTCTGCTAGTTTTGGCTTGCCGTTTTGCAGCTCATAATTTATTGTTACCCAGCTTTAACCAAAAGAAAATGTGAGTTTGGTTGCATCGCCCCCCCCCTCTGCCTCAGTGCTCAGAAGCTGGTTGTTACCGTTTTCAACACTTTTTGTTATGCAGAAGAAACAAACTTGGCATTAAGAATTGGCAATTTGGAAAAAGATAAACAACATTTAGGATGATTAAAAATATTGACAAGCAGACATGCTTTTAATGTTGTTTGCCTGAGTATGCATATATGTCTAACTAATGGGTTTAGAAATAGCAAGTAACCTCAGCTGCAGTTTAATTGAATGCACTCAGAACATTTTTGCCATGGCTCTTGGTAAAGGTTATATTAAAATAGTACTGGAAGCAGGCCTGCAATTTTAACATCTTGTGTTGTGGTGGTGGTTAGACATAGTGGGTATTAGATGGAAGACTTCCAGGCAGTTGGGTTGATTAATTTCAGATCTGGACTTAAAGTGATCCCTGTGTATGGTGTACTGGATTGCTAAGTACTGCTAAGTAGCAGCTGAATGAAAGAGGAAAGTTTTCTTTTTGCAATAAATAAATGTCCAGAGAAGCTGTGGATGTCCCATCCCTGGAAGTGTTCAAGGCCAGGCTGGATGAGGCTCTGAGCAACCTGGTCTAGTGGAGGGTGTCTCTGCCCATGGCAGGGGGGTTGGAACTCGATGGTCTATAAGGTTCCTTCCAATTCAAACCCCTCTGTGATTCTGATAACTCAGGAAAAAATATATCGGGCTGAAGTCAAAGCTTTTCTCTTGCTTAGGCCAAGTGGGACTTAAGTTGAAAAACAAAGCTTAGGTTTGAAAGGCCATTTCTTTATTCAGGTTTCACATCTCTTACTATGTGATCTGTAAAGACCAGGACACCTGAGAGTGTCAGATATCTTTATTCAGGAGGATCTGAGCAGTGGTGACATATGCATCCGTGATAAATCGGACAGGGAGAAGTCTTGGTCTTCTGGCGATGCCTTTGGCAAATTTGTGGCACACGGAGACCCTTATTGCCTCCGAGGGTGGATGGCACGAGGAGCCTTTGGGAAACCTTTTCAGCTCATTGCGGTCCCTCACCCTTCTTGCCTGTTGGTAACCGTATTAATCCCATCGGGAAGCTAGTGTGTCAGGCAGTTGCTCCTGGGGTCTGGAGGGAGTTTTCTTAGGGAACCGAAGAGCAAAATCATTTTGTTGGGTTTCTTCATTGTCTTTTTGGTATTCAAACACTTCAAGGAAAGGTATGTTATTTATAGTTATTTCTGTATACTGCACAGTGTGGGTTGAAGTTAATGGCTACGAGCCTTTTTCCTAATTAAATTTTCTCATATGCAAAAAATTGTGAAGTTACTATACCATTACTGGTTTTGTAATGACAAAAACATCTAGTATTACAAAGGGGTTGTAAAATCTGGTTTTAAAGCTGGTGAAAGGACTGACAGGTATCCTTTCTAGTTTCACTCGTGTATACTGAACTTAAAATCTACATTGCAAACTTAGTGCCAAGTTGCGATTACTGTTCCTTAGGCATGGCCAAAGCTGAACTCGACATTTAACTAATAGGTCTTTGATGTTACAGTGCCTCAATTGTGCCTTTATCCAAATCAGTTGGTATGGCAGGTTACAGGTAAAATTCTGCTGTGCTAACAAAGGTGGGGCAGGAGGCTTCAGTAGGTTTATTAAACTCAGTGCTTGTCACATCAAGGACAAGCATGGTAGAAGTAATGAGCTGAAGTAGCTGTGTATATTGTTAGGGGCTAAATGAATAAGTTGGGGCACCCGAGGGCTGCTTTTTCCTTATTTTTAGTGCAGTTAAAACATTTATTCGTTTTCTATTGGAAGTTTTGGTAGAGCATGTTGGGATGTCTGAAGAATAGACATGAAATGTATCTGTAAACAGTGTGTCCTTGTTACAGTATTTCCAGCTCACCATCACTTGCAATCGTTTTTTCAGATTCATTCATCGTATCTGAAAATTTGTATGAAAAATTATGAAAAAGATCCACAAAGGAGAGCTGAAGAGTTCAGATCACATGAGAATTTTTCAGCTCTTGAGGGAATGAAAAGGCATTATTGTTCATCTTCAGAGAGGCATTGAATGAAATCTGTAGAGGCACATAAAATAATGAATAGTACAGGCATGCCTGTCATACCAACACGAGAGAAGACAAAACCAAAAAGAGTGTACAGATCATAATGATCATGTGAAATACATTACAACAGTGTGTCACTGAGGCCGCGGACCTGTGGAGCTTGAGAAAAGAATTTGCCATGCACTTGAACAAACAGTATGCAGCGCTGTAATCAGCAGCATGCTTTCTGGTATACCGCCGTTGTTGGGATAAAACCTTGCTAGGCTGACAGTTTTCAATTAGAAAACTGTTTGCATTTTCCCTGAATTCTGAAGTGTTGTCTAGCATCAGTGATGACGCTGCTTAGCGTCACCCAGGGGTTTGATATAGTTTTTGTGTCACCATGTCATGTGTCAGTTGAAGATGTTACTGTAAAGTCTACGGTTGAATGGTCATTTTAGTCTCATAGTTGACATTACATGGAATATTTTCCATCTCTCTCCCCCCAAAAAAGATATTTCTGAAAAGTAGACAAATATTTATGGAAATTACTTACAATGATTTGTATGAGTTGGCCAAGATAAAAGGATTTCATGCAATACTTTTCACCTACTTTCACCTTTAAACTACCAGTCAAGTGCTGAATAATGAGCTACCAGATAATGAGTGCCAGTCTCAAAGCATGCATGTTCAGTGAGACAGAAGCTTCAGAACAGCTTTACAGTTATCTAAAATTCTGCCCAGTATGGTCAGTGGGTTTTGGCTCACTCTGAAGTAATTCTATTTCAGCATAGTTTCCTAGATAGGTTGTGCTGTATGTGTTGGTCAGATTTCCATCAACTATAATGAAATACATATAGACACTTACACATAGACACCTAAATTTAGGTGTCTGGACCTGAAGCTGAATCTCGCCTCTTGTCACTTTCCTCATCCTAATATACATGTAATAGGGAACTTGTGATCTTGGGAAAGTATGAAAAAAACCATAGAATGGTTTGGGTTGGAAGGGACCTTAAAGACCATCTAGTTCCAACGCCCCTTCCATGGGCAGGGACACCCTCCACTAGACCAGGTTGCTCAAAGCCTCATCCAGCCTGGCCTTGAAGACAGCCAGGGATGGGGCATTCACAGCTTCTCTGGGCAACCTGTTCCAGTGCCTCACCACCCTCTCTGTAGAAATTTTTTTTACTTCTATCTAATCTAAATCTCCCCACTTTCAGTTTAAACCCATTACCCCTTGTCCTGTCACTACAGGCCCTTGTATAAAGTCCCCCACCCAGCTTCCTTGTAGGCCCCTTCAGGTACTGGAAGGTGCTATAAGATCTCCCCAGAGCCTTCTCTTCTCCAGGCTGAATAAGCTCAACTCTCTCAGCCTGTCCCCATAGCAGAGATGCTCCAGCCCTCTGAGCATCTTCGTGGCCTCCTCTGGGCTTGCTCCAACTGGTCAAGATCCTTCTTATGTTGAGCGCCCCAGAGCTGGACAGAGCACTCCAGGTGGGGACTCATGAGAGCAGAGTAGAGGGAGAGAATCCCCTCCCTTGACCTGCTGGCCATGCTGCTCTGGATACAGCCCAGGATACGGTTGGCTTTCTGGGCTCCCAGCACACACTGCCGGCTCATGTCCAGCTTTTCATCCCCCAGTACCCCCAGGTCCTTCTCCTCAGGGCTGCTCTCGATCCATTCTCCTCCCAGCCTGTACCTGTGCTTGGGATTGCCCCGACCCAGGTGCAGGACCTTGCACGTGGCCTTGTTGAAGTCCATGAGGTTGGCAGTGACCCACTTCTCCAGCCTGTCCAGGTCCCTCTGGATGCCATCCCTTCCCTCCAGTGTGTTGACCGCACCACACAGCTTGCTGTCGCCAGCAAACTTGCTGAGGGTGCACTCGATGCCATCGTCCATGTCACTGATGAAGATGTTGAACAGCACCGGTCCCAGCACCGACCCCTGTGTAACGCTGCTCGTCACTGGTCTCCATACTTAAAACTGTCAAATCTTTCTCTGTTCTCTCTCGTCACATCTGGCTGAATCTGTTAAAAAGAACCAAAATCATTCAGCATGAAAGTTAGCGTCTTCAGTTACATATCCTGTGAGTGCTTGAAGCTGATTACTGATGATCAGACCTGTGTGTGTATTATTTCATGGAAATCTTTTATGGGTGACTCCTGTCAACAGTTTTGTAACTGCAGGTTAAAAGTCCTGCCTGTGCTTTGACTGACTGTTTCCTCTGAAGGACAGATGCAGACAGTTCTTCGGTTAGATACTCTGTCACACTTATGGCCATGATGTAGCTTCCCTCTTCCATTTTCTAGCTTTCCTACTCAAAATGTTTGTGAATTGTGTGCAGAATTACCCATCTAGCAGACACGTGAGCCCAAGGACCAGTGCCAAGGAGCTTCAGGCAAAAAAATGTCACCTGGTTAAGGCAGGACATTTGGTTCAAACCTTACTTTTGCCAGTTGTAAGTGTTGGTATGGAAACAAGTGCTCACATTTCTGTGCTGAGATCTGAGACTGAAGGGTTCTTTCCCAAAATAGAGAAAGAAAGTCAGTGAAGCTAGAAAAATGGTAGGCGTTATTATATAGTAGGTTAAATAATAAATAGATTTTGCTTCATCATCTCACTTGTAGATTTCCTGGGAAAGTAACAGGGGAGATATGTTAGCATAGATAGAGCTAAAATTTCTGTTTTACCCAATGTTTCCTATCTTCCAGTTCCTTTCTTTGCGATCTTTCTACTGTTAACCAAAATTTCTAGAGTTGATGGTAATATATTTGTATTGCTCCCTCTGAAGTATGTGTCGAGTCCAATCAGTTTAAGAAGGCTCTCTATTCTTGTCTCTTTCTTTTTTTTAAATTTATTTTATGACTGTGTATTCTGGCATGGTCATTAATTTGTTTCAGTAGTCCTCCCATCCCTGAAAAATGCTTGAGTCTTTCTGGCATCCGTCATTTTCCATTGTCTGTGAACAATGAAGCAAAGAATTTGTTTAATTTTTATAGGCATTTTCTAATGCCATTAGTGGAAAAGCTAACAAAACTTCAGTGATGTGTACACTTCACTCTGCATCTTCAGTCATGTTTTCTCTGAGAGTTCTGCCTGAAACTCACTCTGTTAATATTTCTGCTCAACACAGGCCAAGAAAGAAATACACTTTTAATGTCAGGTATTAGTAGGGTAGCATCCAGAGTTTTGACTGAAACAGAGTTGTGCAGATTAAACAGTTTAGGTGGTTCATGGGGAATAACTTTAGGTTTGTCAGTTAGCCTCCTGAACCCGTTAACAGTATTCTCATGTGGATATTACTCAGGTATATATCTATATTTTAATCAAGTTAAATATCGCTGTAACTTGGGCAGCTGTCATTCGGTAACACTGAAGAGAAGGATGTGATTTCTTCATCAATGGCTGGCAAAATAAAAGTGCAGTTAAATATCTTTTTCCCACTTTGAAATATCAAATGCCCTTCAAATCTAACCTCTTTTTTTAATGGGCAGATACTATAGGTGCTAGTTTGGATCTTGAACTGTTTCACTAGGTATTAGGTTCTTGCTATGGGAAAATCTGCATGTGCCTAACTTTATTTATTATGATTTCAAGGTGTCTTTGCAGAGTAGAAAGCTTGCATTTGATCCATATAACTTGTGTTACAAACCCCTTCATTTCTTGATGCTGTTCCACAGATACTGTTCACTTCCTTCTCTTTGTAGTGCTGGGTATTTGTTTTCTTGAACTGATCGTCATTTTGTCAGCTTCCTAATTGAAGTGGTATTAATCACACCTTTTTTTTCCCCTGACTTCTGATACAAATTATGTCTAATTTCTAACACCTACACTAAGATCTCCAGTGGCAGGCACCAGTCCCTCTATAAATGCAGTGATTAATGACTTGCCACGTAGAAGCCAAACCCCTTGACTTAGGTGCGGCTGCAGCAGAAGCATCTCCTTTGCATGGAATGTTCCAACTGGGCTGGTGTTTGGGATGTTTGTGTGTGTGTTTTGATGGCAGGCTCCCAGGCCACTGAAAAATCTACCGTAAGATGACTCACAATATTATGACAGAAGGTAGAGTCATCGTCTTTTACTTAAAAGGCATTTAATTTAATTTGTTCTTGACTGTGTCTAAAACCACTTAATAGTGCTGTGCAAATTGATATCAAATATATTTATAATCCATGACAAATAGTGTCTACAAAACTTGTGTATTTTCTCTTAGCCTTAAAAATGAAAATGTTTGCCATGGTGGATGATGCTTTTAAATCCAGTGTTTAGCTCAGTTAAGATTAAATAAATATGGATTAGAAGGACACTCATCACAACAGCAATTTAAGCAGTTAATACTATTGTAGTATTTCAGAATTCAAAGGAGAAATGAAATACTAACGATACTGGAAAATATGTATCATACATCCCCATATCACTCCCTGTGCACAGTCGCTGCTCACTAACGCTGAATTCCCTTGATTCTTTGGAGAAGGTTGGTGATCGGTAATCACAGCAACTGAAATCCGTGTATTCATGCTCAAATGCAAATTCCCACGTACCGACTTGGTGGGCAGTTATCTTTGCAAGCCTACAGCAGATAAAAATTACTTTAATATTGTGAAAAAACAGAGAGGAGCAGTGTGGCAATTAGTGAATTCTTGGGCAGTGGTTTTTGGATGCATTTTTCTGGTATTAAAAATGTCTTTTACTGAGCTGGGGGAGGTAAACTCCTTTTTCTGTGCCTTTGCAACGTATTCCTGTACTATTTGGGAGGAGGAAAGGGTGACCTGTGAAGGGTGGAGGCCCCAGGCCCCTGGCAATGTGCACTGCCCATCGCCAATACCAGGTGCTTTTGCATTGAGTCATAATATCTGGCTTTTCCCTTTTAAAAGCCATTGGTGGTGTTCCCAGTCAGCTGTTGAGCCTTCATCTGCCTTAGAAAACCAAAGGCAAGCACTATCAAGGCAGACAAATGCTGTCTTCTGTAGTGTTTGCTGGTAGATCGAGACTTCAGATACATACAGACCAGTTAATCTAGGTTGGTGTGCTACGTGTGAAGTGTACGATTAACTGAAAACAGTGGTATTCACTGCCAGTTTCCCTCGTTCTTAAAGGGAGCTGGAATAACCCTGTGATGGTAGGAGATGCCAGGATGGGGAAGTCTGTTGAAAAGGGGAGGAGGCATCTCACAGAGTGGGCTTTTCTTCAGCTGGGGGGTGAAGCCACAGCAACAAATTAAAATGATGTATTATGCAACAGCAGTGGTTTTTATTGATTTTTACCTTTTTACCTGGATCACTGTGAGAAAAACCTTACCTGTTCATGTAAATGAGAGTTGTATTCTAAGGAGATTCTTGTGTCGGTGGCTCTGCAGCTTGCCAGTCATTTTCTGGGAATAGTCACAGTTTATACAACAACTTGTCCTTTCTTGTTCTGGGAGCTGGCAATCAAACAGGCAGTGTGAGTGTGTCTTGGGCTGTTTTTATCAAGTGTGAAACAAATGTAAAGAAGACGGGTGAAAAAAACCCCAGACCAACAGTGTACACTTCCAGAAAGCTGCTTCTTTCGTCAAAACCGTGCTGTGAAAGCCATCTTTATTATTCATGCCATCTCCGTTGTGTCCGAAATCGGAGACTGGAGTGCTCTGTTTCCTTTTCTAGTACTGTCTTCTATTTTTCATGGATTTTCAGTGCTGCTGAGAGTCGCAGATCATACTGGTTTCGTTGCATTGTTTTCACTGCACTGAAATTCAGCGAACAATGGCGTGAGCGTGATCATGCTCCCACTAAGCATATTGGAAGTGGAAAGTCCCGCTGGTTTAGGAGGATTAAGTTTCTTTTTACACCGCTTAAGTTTTATTATTAATTAAGTGTTCTCTCAAGAAATAATAGGTGCAGTTTTATTATCTATTTTGTAGACTGGTGCTCTAAAGAGCATAAAGGAGCCAGTGATTCTAAGTGACTGAAAAGAAATACATTTTTATTTACAGTATCCTTGTAGTTAGTTCAAAGAAAAGCGTGTATTGAGTTTCCCAAAGTTAATACCGTTTTGTGGCACAGGGAATTTGTGGTGTTGCCAAATGAAATGTTATCGCTCGTTTTGAACAATGCGATATGTAACAGTTCTATTTTTCTCTCTCTTTTGCAATTATTTAAAGCTTCTGCTAGGTAAAACTAAGAAAATAGTCTCTCTAGAAACAAAAATGAGAAAGTTTAAGGACTGAATTGTTCCCTGAAGCTTACATGCCATGTTTTTTTTCTTTCGGAGTTTCGTGGGTTTTTTTTTTCTCCTATGTGGATCTGTTTTTCAGTAGCCTAGGTTTTTATCAGCAAAGGTTTATGACCCTTGTGACTCTAGTTGGCTTCAGTGGGATGAGTTTTTAGAATCATAGAATGGTTTGGGTTGGAAGGGACTTTAAAGACCATCTAGTTCCAACCCCCTGCCATGGGCAGGGACACCCTCCACTAGACCAGGTTGCTCCAAGCCTCATCCAGCCTGGCCTTGAGGACAGCCAGGGATGGGGCATCCACAGCTTCTCTGGGCAACCTGTTCCAGTGCCTCACCACCCTCTCCGTGAAGAACATCTTCCTGATATCCAATCTAAATCTCCCCTCTTTCAATTTAAACCCATCACCCCTTGTCCTGTCACTACAGGCCCTTGTAAAAAGTCGTGGTCGTCCCCCCCCCCCCCCCCCCCCCGCCCCCACCCTCGGCCTCAGCTTCCTTGTATTGCTTTCTTCCAATACCTGCAGGTATTGGAAGGCTGAAGGCTGCAGTAAGGTCTCCCCGGAGCCTTCTCTTCTCCAGGCTGAACAAGCCCAGCTCTCTCAGCCTGTCCCCATAGCAGAGGGGCTCCAGCCCTCTGAGCATCTTTGTGGCCTCCTCTGGACTCGCTCCAACCATTCGATATTCTTCTTAAGCTGAGGGCTCCACAGCTGGACACAGCACTGCAGGTGGGGTCTCACGAGAGCAGAGTAGAGGGGGAGAATCCCCTCACTCGAACTGCTGACCACAGCTCTTCTGATACAGCCCAGGATATGGCTGGCTTTTTGCTCAGCATCTTTGAAAATCCCTTCTTCCTTTTAGTTATGGCTAAGAGGATTCCCAGTGCTGAAAGAGGCAGACAGTAACACAGTCTGCCCTGAGAATCTCAGCATGTAAACGCCAAGCACCACACAACAAAAGGACAATATTAATTTTGAAGTTTTACATTAATTAAAAACATTAAAGTAGTGATGTTGGTACAGGATGTTATTTATGGGCCTTAAAAATGTTTATAGGTCAGATTGGCTTAAGCTGAGTGTTCCATTAAAACAGAAGTGTTATGGCTGGCACTGGGGTGTAGCAGGATGAAGGTGTAAGTGCATGGGGCTGAGGGTAGTCTAGAAGACAACTGATACCAGTGTTTATCTGAAAGCAGGGCTTCAATGCCGTTTGAACAAGCCTTCTTTAAAGCGCAGTAAGAATCCTTGTCTTCCAGGTTAAAGTGATGTTTTTGTGACTGAGCTTGTTTCTGTATGGGTTCTGGCATGCGCTGAAAGCTTTGCTGTAGAGTAATTAAGAACTTGTAAAGGCAGTAAAAGTGAACTAACTCACGTAAATGAGTCCTGAGAGAAAAGCAAGTTTAACCTCCTCAAGTGCAGTGGAAAGGACAAGGCGCAGTAATACAGTGGCAACGCACATGGATAAATATGCATAAGAAAATAGAGATACATATAAGGGGTGGCTAGAAACTTCAGCTTGTAGATGAAGAACTGACAGTGTTGTACTTGCCTGCTGCTTGTGCTTATCACATAGCACTGTCCTCAGCTTGTTCACATGCTATCAATGAAAACTCTGTTGCTCTGTTCATCCATGGTTTCGGTTTGATTTACTAATGCAGCAGTGATTTGAAACTGGTAAAGAGTTGTAATCAAGTGTTGCTGTTTTTATTTGACAGGCCGGACCTGATAGACATGAATACCGTTGCTGTTCAAAGCAACCTTGCAAATTTAGAACATGCTTTTTTTGTAGCAGAAAAACTTGGTGTTGCCAGACTTCTGGATCCTGAAGGTAAGATAACTGCAGAGGGCTTTGTTGCAAAAACCCCAGCATTAAACAAAATCCAAACTGCCTCCAGCTTGGAGCATATTTGTGGGCATTCTTACAACTGTGTGATAAAGTATTGTTCTGTCTTGCTCTTTTAGATGTTGATGTTTCCTCACCTGATGAGAAGTCAGTCATAACTTATGTGTCATCACTTTATGATGCATTTCCCAAAGTACCAGAAGGTGGTGAAGGTATCGGTGCAAATGTAAGTGGGAGAAAAATACTTGTGCAGTGTATGAGCTTCATTAATACAGTTCTTGATTTCAGCTCCAGAATGTTAGCTGGAACTTCCATAGGATGGCTGTCACACTTTTCTTTGACATGATTTTCTAGGTTGAGATTTCAGAGGCTTAGCAGCTATTTCATTTTCTGCACCTGAAAATATTTGTGCAAAGACCTTAACTAAAACCAATATACCTCAAGTTGGAGAAAGGTAGACTCAAAGTTCTTCCTTTCCAGTCACAGACCTATAAATTGTGCATTTCTGATTCTTATCTATTTGAAGTTTATTAAACTAGAAAATAGGTTTTCAGTGGAGTTATTTGGGACCAAAACTTTAGAGTGCAAATAATATATTTGGAGGCTTGACATGAGTTGCAATGAGCAAGTAAATATTGTTTCAGAATCTCAGGGCTTAGAAATCCCTTTTGTGTGTGTATGAAGATCTCAGGCTTCAAAGCTAAAGCAAAAGTAAGCTCTCAGGTGATTTTCTTCTGATCTGTAATCTGGGTTGTGCTTTGGTAGGATGTTGAAGTCAAATGGGTTGAATATCAGAATATGGTGAACTACCTCATGCAGTGGATCAGACACCATGTCACGATAATGTCTGACAGAACATTTCCCAACAATCCTGTGGAATTGAAGGTGAGGTGTGGCATCTTAAACTCCTTGTTGGAATGACACTTTATCTTACTGACTCAAAGCGTGCTTGAACAAATGAAGTGCTTGTTGATTTATACAATCAGATCAACTGTAGAACAGTACTACACCTTAACGTTTTCAGAGTAGAATAAGGCCATTACTAATCTATGAAAAATCAAAAGCAAATCTTTAGCTCGTCATTGATCGTTTTTCGTAGAACTTAAGTAAAACAATATAAGACTGTAAGCTTATGGAGAAATTAGGAGAGAGTTTAGAGAATAACTTATGTTTGCTGTAAGTAAAAGTTGATGGTGGTTTTTATGTTTCCATAGGCACTTTATAATCAATATTTACAGTTCAAAGAAACAGAAATTCCACCAAAGGAGACAGATAAATCAAAAATTAAGCGTCTATATAAACTGCTAGAGGTAAGTTTTAACATGCATTGAAGTGTATAGAAGTTCCCTTTCTGTGGCTTCAACTAACAAATGCATATGAATTCTTAAGGTCTGGATAGAATTTGGACGCATCAAACTTCCTCAAGGCTACCATCCGAATGATATAGAAAAAGAATGGGGAAAGCTTATTATTGCCATGCTGGAAAGAGAGAAGACCCTTCGGCCTGAAGTGGAGAGGTACGCTAGTGAACACTTGACAGGCGTGGTTAATGTATTTTCTGTCGTTTTAACCCATATTGCAAATTGTAGATCTCTTTTTCCATGATAACATCCACATTATTTTTCTAGATCAAATAATTTTTTGTTTGTTCAGGCCTGAAGACTTTATCTGTACTTCAGATCATCAGATCATTTAAACATGAATGTAACAATCTTTTGTGTACAAATTGGTCAGAGCCAAGTTCATATCACTTTGCTGCCTCACTTGGACTCTGTTTCTCGTAAGCAGCACCCTCATCCTTCACGTGAAATGTGTATTTCACTTGATGCACAGCACTGTGGGCTAACCTCCTGTTCTGAGGTTGCTTAAAAGCTGGTTGTACTCAAGAGCACACAAAGAGTTTAGATGTGCAAAGAGCATAGTAGTCTTCCGTGCTAGTAGGATGAGTGACACTGGTTTGTACATCACTAATACTGCGCGGGTTTAAAATCTTGATGCAGTCTTTGGGCATTTCTGCTTGTGAATGGTTCCTCTTTTGAGCTGTGTGCCAGACAGAGATGCTATCCATTCATTAATTCAAAAAGAACTTCTGTTTAACTCTTCAGTGAAATGATTCTTTGGGCTTCTACCTGCAGACAGGTGTAGGCACCTGGGTCTGGATTCATTCTACTGAACTTCAAACATCCAAAGGAGACACTTAAGATCTGAATAACTTTCTGGAGAGTCCTGGCACTGACTTCCTGGTGATGATAGGGTGATTGTTCTCTCTGGTTAAGGTACCTGAAATGAAGTGTGAAGAATCCAGACCCAGGTGCCTACATCTACCTGCAGGTAGAAGCCCAAAGAATCATTTCACCTCAAAAAGACACATTTTAGCAAGAAAATATCCCGAAGTGAGAGTTGATTAAATATGTGTGTTACAAAAGCAAGAGCATGACTGAAATGACAGATTCAGTGGGAAGTGCTGATTGAGAGCTGCAGAAGACTTTCGTCTAGAGGAGAGCAAAGTTGTGCCCACCATGCAGAGCACAACACTGGAAAGCAGCAGAAGAAATACAGCCTGCTAGATCTTTAGGTTAAACTGTCCTGACCTGCCAAAGGCCAGGTTGGGGCCTGCCTTTGCCAAAAGGAATTCTATCCATTCTCGCAGAAAGCTGGATTATCTTTGTCGGGAGTGTGTATAAATGACATTAGTTTATTGGACTGAGCGCAGGTAATACAAATAAACAGAAACTCCTTCCTGTATTTCAGTTTTGGTACACTTAGAGACAGATCGTATGGTGGTGATGACTACGTGTGGTGGTCACTGCAGAATTAAAACACTTGAATAAGTGATTCTGGCTTAGTGAAGTCCAAATTGTTGGTTGATCTGGACACACGAACTTGATCCATGTTTGCTGTTTTGGTTACTAGCGCATCTCACTAATAAGCATTGTTGATACAGCTCCTGGAGTGGGATCTGGTTGTGGCAAAAATGTGTCCTCAGCTTCGAATGAAATTTGGCAAGTGCTTTAAAACTTTGCCTGCAGAGTCTGGTGATGACGTCTGAAAGTATCAGCACGTATAGACAACGTGTGGCCAGATTGGTGTATGGGATCGAAATTAATACGATGACGGTGAGGAGAGTGCCAAACTGAGCTCTGGTTTGCAAAACTGACGGCGTTTGGCATTGCTGCAGGGGTGTGTCTGTGCCTTTGCTGTGCTCTTCTGCGTAAACACAGTCATCCTAGGGTGTGGGTGGGGTTTTTCAGGAAGTCTTAAAAACAGGGGTGCAATACTGAGGAAAAAAAAAAATCACCCCAACCCAAATTCCGAGTTAAAACGTACACTTAAGGGCAGCGATCAGATTTTTCTTACTTGTGTTGCGGTCAAAGCAGCAATAAACTGTGATTGTGCAGGAAGTTGAAGGGGAATTTGCAGGAGGGCAGATAGTGAACACGCATAGGTGGACAGTGGAGCAGTGATGGTGGGTTGGATGGTGCGCAGGTGTCTCAAATGAAATTGTTACGAGCTGATTCACCGTGATATGCCCCGTTTCATTGTGCAGTTCTGTTTGAAAGAAAAGGAGCAAGCCCAGCCCGGAGGTGTTGTGGAGCGTGGAGTTCTCACTTCACTCCTTTTTGAAACTTGTCATTGAAGAGTCTGAAAAGACTGCAGAGACTTCTTTAAGTTCTTCTTTGGCTTATAGACATTTAGTGACACTTAAATAAAATATTTGGCGTGTCTGTTTCCTAGAGACGCCCTAATGCTGCTGCTTCGTCTGTACTTGCAAAGCTTTAATGCAAGGCAGGGAAGCCAAAAGCAGGGTAGCGTACATAGCCCCAGGGAAGATCCTTTGAAGAGCTGGCAGACTATTAATTGCTGCGTTTTGAATATGCGTACTGAAGCCTATTTAAAGGAGGGGTGCTAGGTGTTTCAAAAGCCAGTAGTGAAATTTCAGCGCTAGAAGCTGTACTTTTTGTAGGAGTTTTATCTTTTCATTTTGTAGCAAATGCAAACAGCCAGGAGGACCGTGCTCTGGATGTAAAAATGAACAGCAGTAGTTACAGCTATCATAGCAGTGATTCACTGTTTAGCAACAGCACCAGTGCTCGAACCAGCGTTGACTCTAACGAGAATTTCCTTTCTGTTAATTGTGGTCCCACACTGATTAAATCTTGTATAAGCTTTGGTAATGGCACTGTAGAAGGAAGCAGGTAACTTGGCATATGTGTTTGTGTTTACATGCTGTTTGTTTGTTTGTTTTTAAAGTCATGCAATATGTATAGTAAACACGAGTAACATGAATACTTTTTTTTTTTCTGGCATCACCTAGGTTGGAAATGCTGCAGCAGATCGCAAACCGAATTCAGCGAGACAGCCGGAGCTGTGAGGACAAACTAATACTTGCCCGGAATGCTCTGCAGTCTGTAAGTCAGTCGGGGTTTTTACTTGTCTGTGTTCATGAACTTACTGCAGTGGAATGGCTGCTTCAAAAAAAAAAAAAAAAAGTATTTTTTGAGTGCATACTTAATAGCTGCTACTTTAATTTTCACTATACCGTTATCTTTAATTTAGCATTTCTTCATGAAAATACCAAAAAATGCCCAGTGTTAGTTCTGTTAGCTTTTTTTGGTCAACAGTTAGATAAAATATTTCACAATTGTTTCAAGATCAGAAGAAGTTTTTATAAAAAAATTAGGTTTTCTTATGGCTCTTTTCTCTTCGGTTTAGCTGCAGGGCTTAATGGCTTTCTCTTACTCATTCAGGACACCAAGCGACTAGAGTCAGGGCTCCAGTTCCAACATGAAGCAGAGGTAGCTGGGTATCTTCTGGAATCTGAGAACCTTCTCCGCCAACAACTGATTGATGCCCAAATTCTTATTGATGGAAAATACTATCAGGCAGACCAGCTTGTGCAAAGGTACTTTACAGTGTATCTGTATGCATAAATACATGTTCGGATACCCACTGTGGACAGCATTTTCAAATCTTTATGTCTATGGATAAATTTCTCAATCTGTCACTGGGGATCCAGATAAAGATTATCAGGTATTCTGGTGGGTACATTGCCCACAGACGTGGTTGGAGCCTGGAGGAGCTGTTTGTGCTCGTTTTTAAAAACGAAGTCATTCACCAGAGCAGGACTTAAATGTTTAATGTTTGCTAGATACCTGAGTGTAAAGATGTGAGCTTGTTTTATGGCACCTGAAATGCTTTTAGAATTCAGCACCTTTGATTTTAAAAGCGGAGGTGAGATTTTTGATGACAACTGTAGATAATATTAACAGGTAATAAGTGTGGTAGCATTAGCTTATACGTGGCACTGTAGACAGTCTTGGCAGAAAGATGCATTTAAACACCAAAATTCAATTTTATGAAGAAGTGGCTCTGAAGTTTTTCAGGATTCGCCCTGGACTGGGTGAGATCAAGCACATAACAGCTCCTTGGCAGTGAACTGCAAGTGTTTGATCCACTGCAACATGTAGTATCTTGTAAGATTTCTGCTTTGCTGATTGTTCCCTGGAATTCTGTACGGTGCATGCTAGTGCCCATACCATGCTGATTTTCTAGTCGTTGCCTGATTCCTACATCTGTTAACTGCATTTGTAGAAGTATGAGCTTGACATACCCTGCCTGATACTTTCTGATACCAATGCTTATTTATAAATATTTAAGTAGAACTAAATTCTAAGAGATCATGTGAATTCATACTGCTCTTCAGTTCAGCATGATAAACCTGAATCATAAGCATTCGTTCAAATTATTTGTATACATTTATTTATTTTCTTTTATTTTAATAGAGTCGCGAAACTTCGTGATGAACTGGTGGCCATACGGACCGGATGTTCTTCCGTGTACAACAAGGGGCACGCACTGACAACAGAGCAGACAAAGCTGATGATATCAGGAATAACCGAAAGCTTAAACTCAGGATTTACAACAAACCTAACCCCTGAATTAAATGCTGCAATGACCCAAGGTTTAACACCTACTCTGACTTCTTCCAGCTTGACATCGGGCCTTTCGTCAGGTCTTACTTCCAGACTGACACCAACCATCACTCCCGCTTACACACCAGGCATCCCACCACGGTTAATTCAGAGCTATGTGACAGGAGTAGACAGTGGGACTCTGCAAACACTCAAACTGATGCAAATCAGGAAACCTCTTATGAAATCAGCTTTTGTGGATCAGAATTTAACAGAAGAAGAGGTGAACATGAAATTTGTCCAGGACCTATTGAGCTGGGTGGAAGAAATGCAGGTAGCAATCTTACAGAACCAGTCTGCTGCTCATTATTACTTTTACTCCTTGCAGATCATGGCTAATCTTTCCTTCTTGTTTGTAAGGTGCAACTTGATCGAGCAGAATGGGGTTCAGATTTACCGAGTGTTGAAAGCCATTTAGAAAATCACAAAAATGTCCACAAAGCTATTGAGGAATTTGAGGCCAGCCTTAAAGAAGCTAAAATCAGTGAGGTACAGCACCATATTCTTTATTGCTTTGGTTACTTTCTTACTGGGTGACCCATAAACTAATATTGAATTTTAGAACTGTGTTTAGGTTTTTACTTTTCTGATCTCTAGATGACATATCATAAAATCAGGAAATCGAATGGTTTAATATATCTAACCTTTTTGTTGTCTTTTGACCTTGTATGCCAAATACAGATCCAAATGACTGCCCCCCTTAAACTCAGTTATGCAGAAAAATTGCACAAACTGGAGAGTCAGTATTCGAAACTCTTGGTAAGTTTGCTGTAGCTCTTCGATGTTCAGTTTTTCAGTGTGCATCATCTTTGGTAAGGGATGAGCTTTAAATGCTGACCTTTGTAAATCTTTCTTTTTTTCTTTTCAATGAAGAACACATCGAGAAATCAGGAAAGGCATCTAGATACTCTTCACAATTTCGTCTCTCGTGCTACTAGAGAGCTGATATGGCTGAATGAAAAAGAAGAGGAAGAAGTTGCATATGACTGGAGTGAAAGAAACCCCAATATAACAAGAAAAAAGGAATACCATGCAGTATGTATTGCTAGTATAATCCAGAGGGAATAATTTAATAATCTTTAAGAATTTCTAAGAATTTCTAAAGATTTCTAAAACATTTCAATCTTTCTTTTTGTCTGGAAAAAAAGGAATTAATGAGGGAACTCGATCAAAAAGAAGAAGTTATTAAATCAGTACAAGAAATAGCTGAGCAATTGCTTCTTGAAAATCACCCAGCCAGGCTAACCATTGAGGTAAGTTAGTAAAACCAGCACACAAACAAGAAAATAGTATTGTGATTTAACAGACCTTAGATTTATTTTGGGGAAAAGAAGGGCAGTGCTAACTCATAGGAAATTTAAGAAGACTTTGACTAATGGGGCCTCTTTTCTTTTTTCCTCTTCAGCATCTCTCTTGTGTCTGTCTTCCTGTTTCCGAAAAGTAAAACTGTTCTGTGAAGTTATGGTTATGTCTTGGATTGCTTAGATAAAATCTCCCTAAAGTCTAAAATTAGAATTTCCGGAGTTGGTGTGTACAGACGTTTGTGGTCGTGCACGCAGCTTCTGGAGTTATGGGTGCAAATTGCATTGGCAAACTGAGGGCACAGAACAGTCCTTGTGTGGTTTCTCTGCTGTTGGATTGAAAGAAGTTTGAAGAGAGGTTTTCTAGTCAACTATATGTACAGGTTTTCATTACAATTTAGGGTTGGTTTCATAACTTACTTGTCACTGAATTATGAAACTCATTTGGATGTTAAAGATCTGACCAGGTGGTGTGATTTACTTCAGACTTGAATCAAGCTCTATGTTAGAGGTAAAGGGTTTACAGAAAATGTATTGTAGGTCTTGTAGCTCTTATAGGGTCCAGTTGGAACGAGTCCAGAGGAGACCACGAAGATGCTCAGAGGGCTGGAGCCCCTCTGCTATGGGGACAGGCTGAGAGACCTGGGCTTGTTCAGCCTGGAGAAGGCTTTGGGGAGACCTTACAGCACCTTCCAGTACCTGAAGGGGCTACAAGGAAGCTGGGGGGTGCTTTTTACAAGGGCCTGTAGTGACAGGACAAGGGGTAATGGGTTTAAACTGAAAGTGGGGAGATTTAGATTGGATATCAGGAAGAAATTCTTCCTGGAGAGGGTGATGAGGCGCTGGAACAGGTTGCCCAGGGAAGCTGTGGATGCCCCATCCCTGGAAGTGTTCAAGGCCAGGCTGGATGAGGCTCTGAGCAACCTGGTCTTAGTGGAGGGTGTCCCTGCCCATGGCAGGGGGGTTGGAACGAGATGGTCTTTAAGGTCCTTTCCAACCCAAACTGTTCTGTGATTCTGTGATTACAAGTTTCCAAAGGAGAACGTAAAATGCTTTTCCCTGTAGAGCTTCCAGGAAAAGAGTAAATACAGACAGTGGGTGGTAATAATGGAAACAACGAAAAGCCGTTTTATTATATAAGAATGAAGGATGGCTTTTTATGGTTCTTGAGCTCAGTGAGTTTATATCTGCCTAAATTGGAAGCATGAAGAAAACTCCTCCCTTCCTTCCTTTTTGTGACATTTACTATGAATAATAAATGGCTTTTTATGTAATGTGGGGCATTCTAGTCTTTAAAAGTACATGCTATTATGAGGTGTAATATACTTAATAAAATCAGTGTGATATACTTAATATATTAGGTATATTGAAGTTACCTATTGTGAAACCAGGCCATCGCTGTGAAGATGACTATGCAGGTTATGATGTCTGCTAAAATTATATATTTAGATATTAAAGAAAAATTATGCCTTTTCTACTGAAGAATCTATGCATTAATGCAACATTTTGGATTTCATTGAAGCCAATGGAAAAACTCTTTTGAATTCCCTGAGAATCCTAGAGAATTGAAGAATTGAGCCTTTTGGCTGCTGTCACAAAGCCAAGAGTACCCTCTGCTGGTGGATGCTGCTGGTGGCAACACCGTGCAGGCTGTATAGGAGGCATCATTCCAGTAGGGTTGCCTTCTCTAAATTCCTCTGTAACTGTTACACAAACTCATACATTGCAGCGAGTCCTGGTTAATTATTTTTATTGTGTATTCTGTGCTACTTTAAGACCTGCTTTGTATCCAAGGAACAATCCAGCTATTTCAAATGGGTAAATAGAGCCACAGAACCGTAGACCCGCTTAGACTGAGGGAACTTCAGGACATGCAGCCTCTGCTTAAAGCAGTGTCAGTGCTTATTTGGCTGAATTTTGACTGTGCCCGAGGATGGCACTTCCACAGCTTCTCTGGGCGAGTTTTCTGATGTTTGACTATGCTGCAGCAAGAGGATTTTTCTCACGTCTAATTGGAATCTTCCTTGCTGTGGCTTGCTTTCCTTGGGTGTGGAGGTCAGGTTTAGATGCTTGTGTTTGCTACATGACTTTTATATTTCCTAAATCCTGGAAATGTGTGTCTGTTTTAATTTTCATTTCCTTTTGTAAAATCTCTTTGCCTCCTTTAAAGGCCTATAGAGCTGCAATGCAGACACAATGGAGCTGGATTCTTCAACTCTGTCACTGCGTTGAACAACATTTGCGAGAAAACGCTGCATATTTTGAGGTAAGAATGTGAAACGTTTTAAGTTAGGACCATAGGAAGAAAGTTCCACAGAAAGGGCTATTTGCTGCCTCACAGTAGTTGTAGAATTGACGTGTCACGTGCCATCATGAGATGTTGAACTATGCTCCTGCAGCGTTACCGCACCGACGTTGTCTTCACTGCAGTTATGTCAGTTCACAGCAGATGAAAATGTGGCCTGATGTTTTTTCAGCGTGCTGTAGCTGCAGGTAAAGACTCTGAGAATGGGAAGCCGTGTTCTCTCCCTGTCTTACACAACTGTCATCAATAAAGCTTTTGCAGATAACATAGAGAAGCAGGTGGTTAATGATGCCCAAGGAAGAACATACTCTAGGTGATTTATCCAGGACTACCCAAATAGAAATGGAATGTAGAGCATTAATAATAATGCTGAGCAGACAGCACCCTGAGCGCAGAGGTGTGCAATGGAACACTTTTCTGACTATCACTCTTCTTCATATATGGAAGTTACTGTAATTCCAAGGGAAGCAAGAATCAACAGAAATTTTTTTCCGCTGTGGGAACAGTAATAAACTAAGGTTCTGTAATTGCTGAATTAATTTTACAGGTAGACAGTAATGAGTATAACAGGTGTTACAATGTGTGCCCTCTTGAACAGAACATTTAGATATGGTATCGTGAATAGTGGTCATGCAGTGGTGGCCACTTCAAGCTACTTTTAAAAAGACAGCACTTAAAGTAAACTTCATAGTCTAGCTGTTTGTATACTTTTAAGTTGTTTGAAAATAACCCAGGCATTTATCTCATCCTAGTTTTTCAGTGATGCCAAAGAAGCCATGGAATATTTAAAGAATTTGAAAGATACCATATACCGAAAATACAGCTGTGATAGATCAAGCAGCCTTCATAGGCTGGAAGACCTTGTCCAGGAGTCTATGGTAAGAGTTCAGGGATCCTACTAATGTGAGTTACAATTAAATGAGAAATGTGTAGACTATAATTGGATAGAACCCATCATTAAATAATTGCATCTGTACATGTATAATGACTTTTTCTTACCCTTAAAATACAGTTTTATTTATTTCTTTACCTTTACAGTACCAGATGTTGTGGGAAAGCAGTGACTTTTGAAAGATACTTTGTTCTTCTGCTTTTAAGGAAAACAGTAAAACAACTCAGGAAAAGAAAAGCTTAACAGGATCAAAGAAACAGCACTGTATTCTGGCCATCTCTCATGTTGTGTTCTTTTCTTAACTGTTTTAGGAAGAAAAAGAACAACTCTTGCAGTATAAGAGCACAGTAGCAGGCCTTGTGGGGAGAGCCAAGGCAATAATTCAGCTGAAGCCAAGGAACCCTGACTGTATACTCAAAACATCCATCCCAATTAAAGCCATCTGCGACTATAGACAAATTGAGGTTAGAAACTTGAATTTCCTCAAATCAATTACAGACGTGAGAATTCAGCTACAGTTTCAGTAATTACTATATTCCTGGAGAACACTGGGCTCTAAATTTCTTCCAGCCTAGTAAACAAGAGCAAATCCTTGTGTGGAACATTGTTTTTGTTGTTCTCTTGCTTATTTGTTGACACCATTTGCAGAAGTGCTTTGTAAAGTATTTTGTAATGCTTAGCTCATTAAATTATTCTGCTTTTCTGTTAATACTAGATAACTATTTACAAAGATGATGAGTGTATATTAGCAAGCAACTCCCATCGTGCTAAATGGAAGGTCATTAGCCCGAGTGGTAATGAGGCCATGGTTCCATCTGTATGCTTTACTGTTCCTCCACCGAACAAAGAAGCGATAGATACAGCCAACAGGTAGGGACAAAACAAATCCACCTGTTTCTTTTAAAATTAATTCATGTGAAGCTTGAGTTAAAATCACGGCTAACTTTTTTTCCCTTTTCATGTGTTAATTTGATCTGAAGTTGGTGTCTGTTTGTGTTTCAGGATCGAACAGCAATTTCAGAACGTTCTGGCCCTTTGGCACGAGTCACATGTAAACATGAAGAGTGTGGTGTCCTGGCGTTACCTGACAAACGAAATTGAAGCTGTTCGAGCTGGCAATGTTGCCTCGGTACGTGCTGTGTTGAGCAAGGGCCTCTTAGCCATTTGCTGGGAAGTCACAGGCTGCGCTTCCCAGAAATAGTGCATAATCAACAATTTGCGACAAACCTCATCTTCCTTAAGGGAATAGCTAGCAGTGGCCATGCTGGTTACCCCTGTGTAGTGTTCTGCCTTGATCTGAGTAGCCTTTACACAGCTGCATTTGGGGAGCGAGCAGAGAGGCTGTATTATGGAGACTACCTGCAGCCTTATTGTGCTGATCCCTCTAGTCTCCTCTTGTTAGCAGAGGGACAGGATCTCTCCAAAGGAATTGAACAGTGATACAGTCTGAGTTTTGTTCGGGAAGGGTCTACCTTTCTGGATTTAAGGTGAATATATCCCCACCTGGAGTGCTGTGTCCAGCTGTGGAGCCCTCAGCTTAAGAAGGATATCGACCAGTTGGAACAAGTCCAGAGGAGGCCACAAAGATGCTCAGAGGGCTGGAGCCCCTCTGCTATGGGGACAGGCTGAGAGAGTTGGGCTTGTTCAGCCTGGAGAAGAGAAGGCTCCGGGGAGACCTTATTGCAGCCTTCCAGTACCTGAAGGGGCCTACAGGGAAGCTGAGGGGAGCTTTTTACAAGGGCCTGCAGTGACAGGATAAGAGGTAATGGGTTTAAACTGAAAGCAGGGAGATTTAGATTAGATAGAAGTAAAAAAAATCTCCACAGAGAGGGTGGTGAGGCACTGGGACAGGTTGCCCAGAGAAGCTGTGGCTGCCCCATCCCTGGCTGTCCTCAAGGCCAGGCTGGATGAGGCTCTGAGCAACCTGGTCTAGTGGAGGGTGTCCCTGCCCATGGCAGGGGGGTTGGAACTAGATGGTCTCTAAGGTCACTTCCAACCCAAACCATTCTGTGATATCTAGGGAGATTTGCTTCATTAGGCTGAAGTTAATCTTCATGAAAATTCCTGTTGTTTCCTGATGGCTGCAACTTCTTACTAACAGTGACTATTCTGGCTGGCTAAAACAGTGTGTGAGATCGCTGAATTATGCAGTGTTGGATGTATAGAGTAACACTAATTAATAGTTTACTATAATATAATTATACATCTTTAGTGTATATCTGTCTGCAAAATGTAGTAATGTTTGTAACACCCAAAATGACATTTTCACTCCTAATTTCCCACTGCTGCAGTTGAAAAGAATGAATCTGAGATGATTCTTCAGGTGTCCCTACTTACTTGACTCTTGCTGGCTTCCTGTTTGTTGTTACATGGCATTAGAGGGAGAAATGGTGTCTGATGTAGGATTGTCTTAACACAGCCCATTGCTGGCATTAAAGATGGAAAAGGATTTTATAGTAAGTGCAAACTCTCAGCTGTTACGCTGATACCTGTCTAGTGGAGTCCAGCCCAGGAACAGCGAGCTTTCAGAACCTCGGTTCTTTGGCTTTACCATCTTAGTAATTGGTCAGTGTTGGTTTTTGATAAAAAGTGTGAGACGGAACTGTGTGAGTGATGCATCGTTGCTGACGTGCCTTGGGTTTATAATCTGTTGCAGATAAAGACGATGCTGCCAGGTGAACATCAGCAGGTTCTAAGCAATCTGCAGTCCCGCTTTGATGATTTTGTGGAAGATAGCCGGGAGTCCAGAATCTTTACAAGCTCTGATACAGCACAGCTGGAACGGGAAGTTAATGTTTGTAAGCAATACTATCAAGAGCTGCTGAAATCTGCTGAAAGAGGTAAAATTTTGCTGAGAAAAGTAGAAAGATGCCCTCATGAGAGATATTGTAATTCTTGATAAAACTTGTCTCTCTGAATACAAGCTCTAGTGAATTACCCATTTTATCATATTGAACTTTTTAATGCCCCAGTTATTCTGAACAGATAATCATCATTTTCAGTGTGCACAATTACATTGTACAGAAGCTCTAAGGTTTTTTTAACTTTATATATATTAATCTATTTTAAAATATTGGTGTGTTACTTAATATACAGAGCACTGCAACAAAAACGACACTCAAGAATTTATTCTGTGCACTGCATCCCACTGTTTAGTCATGCCTTCCTTGTTTTTGAGTGTTGGAAATGCAGCTTGATTACTGTGATGAGTTCATAACAGAATTAGAACTTCTTTTCACACTGTTAATGCAAGAAAAGTGTCCTAGATATTTTTCTACCTTCACAGATTTCCTGTAGTTACTGCTTTCTTAACTTTGTTTTTAAATACAGTAAGAACAGAAAGCTTAAAATAACTGCTCTGATTTACTGTCAAGTAGCTAATGGCTTAAAGAAGTGCAAAGCTGATAACTGCATTAGCATAGTTCACTAAAGAAAAGATGTGGTGCCCTGTGTGTCTGAAAGAGAGGATTTAAAAAAAACCCAAAAAGCCCTGGAGTTTTACTGCCTAATCTGACTGGAAGAATCAGACACTGAGCTTAGCAGTGTTTGCGTAAGGGGTGATGCCTGTGCCTGGGTTGAATGGTCAAAGGTGTATGCAAATTTTTCACATGTGAAGAGGTGGTCTAATGATAGCTAAAATTTAAGGATTCCTAAGATTTGCCTTACTTGCCAAAATTCCAATGGAAACTGACGGGATTTCAGCCAGTTAGGAAAAGACCTGTAGAATGGTGACTTTATAAAATGTTTCATAAGACGACATGGTGGAAGTTATGTGATATCTTTGCTAACATGTGCCTTGTTTCTTTCAACAGAGGAGCAGGAAGAATCTATTTACAACCTGTACATCTCTGAAGTCAGAAATATCAGGCTTCAGCTGGAGAGTTGTGAAGAGCGGCTACTACGGCAGATCCGGACCCCAATGGAAAGGGATGATTCATATGAAAGTGTGCATAGGGTTTCAGAGCAAGAGGTGAGCCTTTGAGAAAGGCTGTTTTACCTAGGAAAATAGTTTTATTTAAAAACAAATATATCCAGTCATTTTGAGTGTCGCCAGGAAAGTTTGTGTTGCACCTTGAAAAGACAACAGTCAAGGATTAAGCTTGCCTTTGTGAGAAAAAAGATGCCAATAAATGGCAACTGTGTTAGTTTCCCTCTGCTGCACACATTCCTTTTGAAAAATTTTTAATGGTGTCCGCATGAAACAAGCAAAGAAGAGCAGACCTGTTTCGATAATGATATGTAGACCGTACATGAGGTTGATGTAGGACAAAAGCACTGTCAATCACCTTTCATTTTACAGAAGCTGGAGAAAGAACTGAATCGACTGAAGGTTGATTTGGGAGTCATCTCGGATAAATGCGAGGAGTTTTTCAGTCAAGCTGCTGGTTCACCTTCAGTCCCTACTCTGCGCTCTGAACTCAATCTTGTTATTCAGAATATGAACCAAGTTTATTCCATGTCTTCCATTTACGTAGATAAGTATGTAACAGGCCTTTTTCCATCATGTGTTTTACTTTACAGCTTTCTCTTCAAAATAAATTAAGATGGTATGAATGATACTGATCAAGGAAAAGGGAGCTAACATCATTTTGATGTTGTATGATGTGACATGAAAAGGATGAAAATCACAAGTGTGTTGAGTGTTGTGAGTGATGGTTCAGTTAACGGGAAGATTACTGTTTTTCAGATTAAAAACTGTAAATTTCTTGCTGACCAAAAACCAACAAGCAGAAACGTTAGTGAAGCTCTATGAAACTAAGTTGTGTGCAGAAGAGGCAGTAACAGCTGACAAAAACAATATAGAAAATCTGATGGGTACATTAAAGGTAAGAGTCGGCTGGTGCCTTTTCTTGGGCAAATCAAAAAAGATTAGGAAAATTATCTGTCTTGTAACACCTGTTACGGTTATGATGTAGTGGGTAGTGTATCAGATGTTGGCTTCCTGTATTATGACTGACATCTTGGGGGAAAAAAATGACAGCTTTGGGGCATTAGGAATTGGATACTATGGCATGCACATTCCTACTGTTAGGAAATGCCTTGAGGTATCCGAACTTCCAAGAGTGGCCCTTGTTAATGCTGCAGTAAGAATTATTTTTTGTCTCTTCAAAAGATAGTGGTAACATCTTTAAGATAACATAGTGTTATTTGAACGTGGCCACAATAACATTCCTGCTACTGCTATGAAATACTAATCAGGGTTTCCTAGGAGATTTAAAAGATATCTTTGACAGAGGGTAAGATTGAAATTCAGCGGTTTTTTGTGTGCTGATTGTACCTCATTTTAATATTGCAAATGATGAGTAATGCTTTTTTTGTTAGAATGATTGGCGTCTACCTCAATTCTTCCTGGAGAGGGTGGTGAGGCACTGGAACAGGTTGCCCAGAGAAGCTGTGGATGCCCCATCCCTGGAAGTGTTCAAGGCCAGGCTGGATGAGGCTTTGAGCAACCTGGTCTAGTGGAGGGTGTCCCTGCCCATGGCAAGGGGGTTGGAACTAGATGGTCTTTAAGGTCCCTTCCAACCCAAACTGTTCTATGAATAATTACGATTTTTTTGAAATCTGTAGTTTATAAGATAAGTGTGTTGATTTTCTGTCTGTCTGGGGGGATGCTGAACTATTTTGCAGTTCATAGCTAACTAGCAGCTTCAGACCTATTCTAGTGCCATTCCAGTGTTTGAGCAACCAGAAGTAAAATACTAATTTAAACGTTTTTCTTTCACTCATTTATACATTTTCCTCAAGTAAAGTATTCATTTATGAAATAGTGTCATAATATAGGAGTTTTTAACTATTTACTGTGTATCACATCCTAGCAATGGAGATCTGAAGTAGAGGAGAAAAGAGGAACATTTCGTGCCTTAGAGGATGAACTGCAGAAGGCAAAGATGATCAGTGATCAGATGTTTAAAATGCACAAGGAACGTGATCTTGACTGTGACTGGCTGAAAGAAAAACTTGATCAGTTAGCTGAGAGGTGGCAAAGTGTTCATTCGCAAATTGAAAATAGGTTTGTATAACTTTTTATTATAATCAGTTCATGTTTTATGCTGCTTTTTTGTTTCTGAGGAAAAAAATAATCAGAAATGAATGTTAAAGTAGGTCAGAATAGTTATCTGAACTATTTGGGTATAAGATCAAGGATCCTTACCTTTTCTGTGCTGTTTATATCATTTTCTTACTCTTCCACAGGAATTGTCTGTGACTGTTGACCACCAAAATATTAACAAGTTACAGGAACTTTACTTAGTTACAACTTACTGAGACACAGTAGAGACAAACAGTCTTTTTCTTTTTCCAAAAAAGAAAGAGCCTGCAGAAATGGCTTGCTGTCCTGTGGAAATACCGTCTGTTTCTCCACATAATCAGTTCTGACAGGCTAACCTGATGAGCTGAATCATTGGTTATGGTTGGATTCACGTTAACTTGCTTTTAATGTCTCAAGTGCCAAGTCTGGAAGTCCTTAGCTTCCATTGACTTCTGTGATAATTTTGCTGCAGTAACTTTTGGTGAAGTGCCAGTATTTTCTTTTGATGTGCAACTCTTTTCATGCAGCATCACTATCCAGTTGAGGTGTTGCTCTAAATTCAACCGTTCAGTGTTACTGTCACAGTGATGTTGGAGAGTGTTACTCAAATGCACATGCCTGCACAGAGGTGCAGGTACAGCAGAACACACCTACCCGTAATTCTGAAGGAGGTGTCCATACATGGCGTTCCTGGAAGTAATTTTCAGTCTCAAGTTAAGGAATTCTGTTCTATACAGCCTGAATTTATTGCCTTTAAAATCTACTTCAATTTGTCATTATAGTTAACCTTAACAGGAGCATTGAAGATAGTGCTTTTGATGTAAAAGTTTACACAACAAACTTGCACATTTTTGTCCTTTTCTAAGGGGTGAATATCCGTTCAGGTGCAATTACGGAAGTTATTCACTTCTAATTAACTAATTTAGTTGTCCCTGTTTAACACTGTTGGAAGTCAAAAGGAAGATGGGTGAAAGCAGAGGCATTTGAAGCCGAGTGCAGCATGGGTAGCGTTAAAATCTACCTCAGATTTTTCATCATTTGATAGCGTGACATAATTTAAATGATAAAACGGTAGGTTTTCAAGGTACTTAAGTGTTCTTATTTCCTCATAGGGCAAATGTTAACCACATGCTCTCCTCACAGGACTGTATCCTGAATGGGATACGCTGAAAAATTACTAAATACGTAATGGCTTCTAGGGTAAATAGGACAGATTGTGCTAGTTGCAGCATGGAACTGTAAGCAAGCTGCTTTCTGCAAATGTTCACTCTGCTGCTTCCTAACAGCTTGACACTGATGATCATTATACGAAAAGTATGTACAAATATTGGCTGCAGTTATGATCCTTTCTCTTTTTTCAGGGTTATTAGCTTTAAAACATGCTTAACTATGAAACCTGAGCAATACAGTTTCCTTTGCTTGCTCTTCTTCAGTCTCCTCTTGGCATCTTGAGAACAACACTAGCGCAATTCAGAGTATTCATTCTAAGTCAAACTATAAAAAGTTGTTTAATAAGTAAGTTTATCCTGCAGTGTTCTGGAGTAGTCATATTTACATCATCTTTGACCTAACAGTGTAAGGATCACGAAAACAAAAGTGTCAGTATTCTCATCAGTATGGAAAACACCTTCAAGAAATGCACAGCACTTTCTTTTCAGGTCAAAACCATGATTAAAAAATGGACTTACAGGATCAATTGCTTTCCCACGTTAGAATATTTGAAGGCTTTAGTTTTAGTGTAACTCCTGTTGTTTTGTGGGAGGCACAGAGCGTATGGTGAACCACTACTTAACTCCGGCAGAGCACAGCACACTCCTTGATTTCCATCGGTCGCATTTGAAGTACTCTCACTTCTTATAACAGAATGAATTGCTGTTGTAGAGCTCTCCCTCTTGCTTGGGGTTTCCTGTGCTCATGGAGTTTCAAGCAGTTTAGCTCACTGATGAGGAATATATGCAGAGTTTCTTCTGTAGTAGTAGTATCTCTCCTGGGTGTGTCATTTGTGACAAATAAAAAGGCTTCATCGAGCTGGGAATAGTGTTTGAGACGTTAATTTGCTGTTCAGTTGGTGTTATTTTAGTATTTTCATAGTGTGAGCTATAGCAGAGCTAAGGCATCCAAAGCTTTTAAAGCTGTATTTGGCTTAGTGTTGTAATTTATATTTAATATTAATCTTCTCCCTTTTCCACTTATCTTCTAAAATAAAATCAGGTTGCGTGATTTAGAAGGTATTAATAAATCTCTGAAGTATTACAAAGATACGTACAATTCTTTGGACACTTGGATTCAACAAGTGGAAGATACTCAGCGCAAGATTCAAGAAATCCATCCTGAGAATAGCAAAGCATTGGCTAAGCAGCTGAACCAACATAAGGTATGAAAGGGATCTCATTGTAGGAAAGCACTGCTGTAATGACTGAAGGATTAAAATGCCAGTCTAAGCCAGTAATGTTAGTCTTATTTCTTGATACAAGGTGCTTTTATCCCTCAGCCCTTACTGTAAAACTCCAAGTCTTCACCGCCTTTATGGTTTTATGTTTATAAAGGAACTAACATGATGAGTATATCACTCACTGATTATTGCCATTTCATAGACCAGATTGTTTTGGTCCTCAAATCTGCAAGAAGAGCAAAACCTTAAGGGAGTGCCTAAAATTCGGAACTGTACTTATCACATAATTTTTTATTCAATACTGCTTTTGGTATTTATGGACACAGGAGTATTTTCATGGAAGCAGAGCTAAACTTAACAGCTGTCTCCTGCAAGAAGGAACTACAGCTTAAATAAGAGACAGAATAACAAATTACATACATGAAATCGTATATTCTTGATTTTCACTCACCAGCTACTAGACCTGGCAGGGTTTTTTCCCTGACTTCTGTTTGATAAAGCCCAGGACGTAGGCCTGAGCATATAATCACTTGTACACACATGGAAATAAGCATATTATGTAAATTTCATTATGTTAGATAAACTAAAAATGCTAATAATAATACTAATAAAAATAACTCTTTCAGATGAAGATGTAAATTCATGTTTTACAGATGCTGGTTTCTGAGATTGAAATGAAACAAAGCAAAATAGATGAATGCCAGAAGTATTCAGAGCAATACTCAGCTGCTGTGAAGGTAATAAATAATGTTATACTTAGAACCCTTGTGTGTGTGTGTGTCAGTAACGTGGAATGCCGATAATTTTGTGTATTTTCTCTTCTTACAGGACTATGAGTTGCAGACTATGACCTACAGAGCCATGGTTGACTCTCAACAAAAATCTCCAGTGAAACGCCGAAGAATGCAAAGCTCATCAGACTTCATTATTCAAGAGGTAAATGGATTTCTTATGACAGCAAAACATGGTTTTCTGAGTCTGTGTGAAACAGGGTAAACAGAAGAATGAGACTTAGGATTTACTAATGATGATACAGGGTAATGCAAGCAAGATTACATTTTTCTATATAGATATATGATGTGATATTCTATTGGTCATTTTGCAGTATTTAGATAACAAGACATTATATTGCTGTCTATCAACAAAAATCCCCCAAATTATAAAAAACTATATGAGAAATGTACCTCAGTAAAACTGTTTAGAGCTACCTCTAGGATGGATCTTGATCATAGGAAACAGGGGAAACTTTCACCTTTGCTATGGTAAAATGTACCAGATCTGGACACTTTGGCCGATGCTGAGGCAAATCAGCCTCATTAGGGAGGAAAGGAGAAATCCATCTCCCTGCTAATGGTCAGAGAGGAGTAGTGACCAGCACTGCTTGTCCCTCTTACAACCTGTTCTTACTGCAGGGAAGAATCAAGACACTGTGAAGCCAAACCATTGTCTTTTGTTTCTTCTCCTTACGGATCTCCTCATGGCTCCTTAGGATTTGTATGTGCAATTGCACAAATGGCTGATGGCATTCGACTTTGTGGAATCCAAAGCCTAATTTTGATTCCAGTCAGGATTTTGGGATCAAGATTGTGATAGGTGCTCGAGTAATGTCTATCACTTCTTTGTGGTTTAATGGGAGTGTTTTCCTCTCTCTCCCCCTCCCCCACCCTCCCCCCCCCCCCCCCGTTTGTTTCTCTGCAGTTCATGGATTTACGGACTCGTTATACTGCCTTAGTGACCTTGATGACTCAATACATTAAGTTTGCAGGTGACTCTTTGAAAAGACTGGAAGAGGAAGAGGTAGGTCGTCCTCTGGCAGCCAACCAAGCGAAAAGAACACCTAGGCAAACAAAGAACAATATGCCTGTTGAAATTACTCACAAAGTTAGCAACAGATATGAAAGACTAAAATTCCTTATATACTGCACTTTGTACAGAAGTGTAGGAGTATTAAATTACGCTATTGTCATTCAGATAACCAAGCCCATATACTAACCATACATTTTACTAGTTCTTCCAGCTAGATGGATCATAAGATTCACTGAATTCTGGTGGAGATGTAGTTACGTACAGTACATTTTAATACTTCAGTATTTTAGAGCTTGATCTTTTGGATAAATGCAGACATTAAAGGGAAGGCAAACTTAGCGTGCACACTCCACTGATAGCCTCTGTAGGCCCTATATATTCACAATATGCATTTTGGTCCACTTAAGAACATATAAGGGAGCTCTTTAAGCAGGGAGATCAGTGCCCTCCTAAGTAATTTCTTAAGTTTCTTTGACATATTTAGATTTATTTTTCCTTCTACCTTTCTAGTGCATTGATTCCTTGGATTCAAACAGCATTTTATTTATGCTTAGCACTGAATCTTATTAACAAGAGTAGGTTACTGAAATTGAGCAGACAAATTACTCAAAATACATGCTTGCTGCAGAGTCAACCTTCCAAGTATTTGAGAAAAAAAATAAGTTGAAATTATTCACTTTCTTCAGAGTGAAAGAGATTCGTCTCTTCCTCTGAAAGAGATTATGTAGTCATTCTTTAAGGACTACAGTGCTTTAGTATCAAGGATAAAAGGTGAAACTACAAGAATTGAAACAAGGATCAGGAAATCTGCCAATACCAATAGGCTTCATGTACTTCAAGACCAAATGGAATCTTTCAAACTCTGAGTTTTCAGTCTGCTCTGAATCTCCAGGACTGATTCTTTGGAAATCAAACACCCCCAATCTTCCCTCCTCGTCTACCTTCTGGCAGCCTTCTGAATATTTGATAGCTTCTGTGGAGATAATTTAAGTAGGTTTCCTGTCTCAAAGTGATTTGATGGGCTTTTTCTTTGTAATCAGGGTAGCAAATCAGAAAGTGAATAATCCTGTTCAAAAGAGGAATGATAATTTGTTTTCTTCCCGGATCAGACCTCTGATGTCTGTGATTGATCCAAGATTTTCTTCTGTGCCAGTCTTTCTTCCTAACTCTCAATAATGGCATTAAGGATGCACAGAATAAGGAAAAAAATAAGATCCTTTCCATGATATCTGTGTTTAATCCATGTGCTGTCATGGTCAGAGTTTACCAGAGGAGAGTGAACTCCAGGAACCTGTGAAGTCAGCTGAAGTCTTTCAACGTTTGCAATGTTGTGAAGCTGTGGAATTCAGAGAGGAAAACACACCCAATGAAAGCATGATGGATGTGGAATATTTGCAAAAAGATAACTCTTCCAGTAAACCTAAACGCACAGTAAATGAATTGGAAATGGACAGAAGTAAATTACGCGTGGACAGATGCGATAAAACTGAGAAACCATTAAAGCAATTTTTCAGTGACAGTGGTCAAGAAAGTAGCGTTAGTGGCATCAGAGAAAATAGGCTACATGCAGAGCAGGAGAATTCAAGGGGTTCTGGTAGTCAAAATCAGAAAGAAGAAAATGGTAGAAAAGATTGCTTTATTTCAGCTGAGATCTGTGTGAGTGCGAATAGTGATCCTGGTGAAATGCTAAATAAGCAAGTCGTTGATGGAGAGAGACAAAAACCAGAGGGAGTATTGAAGAAGTTGCCTGAAGTGGGAATGGTGCACAAAACCACAGGAAAAAATAGTTCAAGAAAGGCAGGGAGTGATGTTCCAACAAAGGAAGACCGTGAGATACAATCAGAAACTAACTTTGAGTTAGCAACAAAGAAAGATGGAGTTACTCCAGAAACTGGAAGGCATTCCCTGGATATCAGCCCTTTCAAGCAGCAACATTTTTCACCAAGAACTGACTTTGAATGTTGGCGTAAAGAACGTTGCTTTACAGAATGTAATAGCCATAATACTTTAAACTCTGAAGACAGAGAGTTTCAGGGGTGTGGTGAAAAAGGCGACTCTCTTACACCTGAAAGGGGTGCTGTACCTGTAGAGAAAGTTGCATCCTCTTTCAGAGAGCTGGCAGCACACAGTGGAAGAGAAAAAACAGAGTTAACTTTGCAGTCTGTGAGCAATCCGGGTGTTTCTGATAGTGTTGAAAGGGATTCAGACAAACTGCAAAGGGCATCTCTGGATAAAAGTTACTTCATAGCAGAAAATGAAACCCTAGAAAAATCAAATTTAAATCCAAATGAAGCCAAGAGTACAACACAAGAAATTTTGGCTGTTTCTTTGGGAAGAATGTCAGAGAATCATTGTGCAGCAAAAGTCTCTGAATCTCACCCATTAGATATTGAACTGTCACCAGTGCAGAACGATCCAAGTTTAGGTACAGAATTGTTAGGAAATGCAGGTGATTTAAATGCAAATACAGCCCTCTCAGAAATTATTTCCAGAGGAAAGGGTTATTTTCCATTATCAGAACATGGATTAGCGAAAGCGCTTTTGAGTCACGATGAGAAAGTGAGTGAGAAGAAAATACCACTAGGTAAAATTTGTGGTTTGGATGACCTAAATATAAGCAGAGAGAAACAGAGGGGAGAATACAAGTTGGATCAGGGTCAGAAATGTAAAGATTTATTGCTAGTTGCAGAGATGGACAGTAGAGACAAGGGTCATAGCACAGAGGTACCAGGAAAAAACACTGAACTCCAGAAAACATCCTGTGAAAAAACAGGAAAAAAGGCCTCACTTGAAAAAAAAGAAAAGCAAAAGAAAAGAGACAGTGATAATGAAGAGAAAAGGAGCACAACTGTTATTAAGGTACCAGAGCTTTTGTGCAGTGCCAATGAAACAGTTAATTAAAAAAATGATTCTAAACCAATCTAAATCGACCTTTGAATCTCAAAATATGTCAAGGTCAAGTGATTGAAAGTTGATTGAATATAATCTAAACAATGAATATGCTAATGATGTATTAATTACTGTGTATTTGGAGATGCTGATTTTTTTAAGTTCTTATAAATTTATGTTTATTTTGAATTAGTATTTATTTACCATAATTTTCTCCACCCAGCTTATGCTCAGCTGTGTTGATGAGGAATAATGAAAGCTAACAAGAAACAGCTTGTGACTGTGTCTGTATTTTTAGTTCTTTTTCAAGCATAAGAAATTAGATGTTGTGTCTATGGGAGCAGAAAAGGAGATCTGATAAGAAACCAGTTTTAAGTGTTTTGCATCCATTGGGGTCTGTTCAAAATTGTGACTCAGGGAAAACACAGGGTATTTAAGGAGCTGCCTTTGCATTAGCCTTTCAGGAAATAAGGTTCATATATGAAAACTCAAGTAAATCTGGTAAATTTGAACTAAACCAACATTTTGTTTATTTGAAAATGTTGCTATAATTGCCCTTCATGCCGTGCTTGTGTGATCATAGGAATATAGGTATGTTCTTGCCTCACGTTAACTCACACTTGGTAACTAATGCCGTAATAGTGCTGATGAAGACAAGGTATGTGTGGTTTCAACCATATTGTTACTGGTGAAGACACATCTTGCTTATAAGAGTTTCCCTTGATCTGCCACCATGTGGAGGCTGCTAGCTGACTGGTTTTCACTAGGATTTTTCTAATTACTATGTTTATACTTCTGTGTCTACACTGCAAGTAGCCGTGCTCTTACCAGATCCCCAGCTGTGCCAGGGGAAGCATTGGGGCTTTGGAGCATGCTACGGAGCATAAATGTACTGGGGTTTAGATACTTCTCTTTCTGGAGCTGATGCATCTTGGTTCTAGCTCTAGGTACTGTTTCTTTCCTTGGAGGGGATTTCCAAACTTATCTTGTGTTTTTTGTGCATGCAAGCATAAAACCCTTTTTCCAATTCCTGCTGAACCGATCCTGAAATGGTAGGCCACTTTCTCCTTGGGAATTCTTGCACTTAGTGTTTGGCTCACCATTTGCTCTACCTATTTGTTTGGAGAAAAAGCATGTGCGAGCTGTTGTTTGACGCTGCTTTACCCCTAAGAGGCATCTGACTGAAGTGAGAGGCTTCAGGACTTCTTCACTTTGTGGATGTCTTTATGAAGGCTTTCATATTTGGCTAATGATAACTTCCTGAAGCTTACTGTATCAAGAGAAGGTGATGGTGGTGGGAACTGCTCATCCTACTTTCTGCACGTACCATAAATATATGAGTAAGTATTTTGCATTCTGCTTTTCAAAGAGCCTAACATGTTTCAGATACAGTATTATAAAAAGTACATTCCAACTTGTCTCGTTCTTTTACAGATTTTAAAGGATAAGGAAGCATCAGTGCGTGAGGCATATTCAGATCTAAAGGCACAGCAAAATAGCACAATTGATGAGAACAGAAAACTCATGGGAAAGGTCAAAACACTTGAGGAGATGTTAGAGGATATGAAGAAACAAAAATTCCATTTGGAACAGGAGCTCCCGAAAGTGAGGGAAGCTGCAGAAAAAGAGCGGAAGAAGCAGCAAAAGGACATGGAAGAGATCTGTCGTCAGAAGACCAAGGCTGAGCAAGAGTCAAAGCAGTGTCGTATACATCTAGAGAGTGTTGAGAAAGAGAAAGCAGATGCAGAGCAGGAGTTGGAGTGTGTAAGGCAGCTCATTTTGCAGGCAGAGAATCAAAGAAATATACTGGAAGAAAATCTCCGTGCTTTTCGAAATCAAATTGAAGAAAGCACCTTTACCAGAAGAAACCTTGAAGAGCATCTAAGAAGAAAAGATACTAATCTTCATGATTTAGAGCAACAAAAAAAAACCTTAATGCAGGAGCTGAAGAAAAAAACAGAAGGGGAGGAGAAACTTATGAAACTGATAAAGCAAATGGAACAAGATCTTGAATTTAAAGGAAATCTGTCAGAAATGAAGCTGCAAGAAAAAGAGAAAACCGAAGCCAGAATGAAGGTTGTTGAAGGCAGGTACTCTCTAACTAGAGAAACTTCCCTGCTAACTTCCACAGCTGGGCAAGGTAGCCAGTGTAGGACCAGTTCTGAAATTACAAGTTTCCAGAAGAAACAAGAAGCCAAAAAAGTTGAACAGCTTAAACAGAAGATAGATGAGCTAACCCTTGCTAATAAAAAAGCTGAGAAAACTGTTAAAGACCTGAAATACGAACTGAATGAAATTGAGCTTCAAAAATCATCAACAGAAGAAAAGTCTCGTTTATTAAAAGAAAAACTAGATAAAGTTAATGGTGAACTTAAGTGCCTAAAAATTAAATTGGAGGAAAAAGACCAAGTAGAGCAGGGATATTTGCAACAGTTGAAAGAACTGGACAAGCAGCTGCATAAAGCCACAGGTAAAGCCGAAGATCTGATGCAAGAAGCTGTAGATCTCAAGAAAATTAAGATGAACTATGAGGAGGAGCTGAAATCTGTTCAGCAAGAGAAGACACAGCTAAAAAGAGAATTGGAGGAATTAACTAGATCGCAGGCAAACACTGAAATCACTATCAAACATTTAAATTCACAAATCAGTTCGCTTCATAAAGAGAAGCTGGCAGCTGAACACAGAACACAGTCATGCAGAGGAGAAGCAAATAATCTTCAGGACCAGTATAAGAAAATCCAAGAACAGTTGCTTCAAAAAACAAAAGTAGAGAAAGAAAACCATCAGGAAATTCAGATGCTGAAGAACGAATTAGCCAAAAGTAGTCAGGTGTCAGAAACACTGAAACAAAAGATAGAGGACCTTAATAAACAGAATGCTGAAACAAAACTACTGATGAAGCAAATTCAGTCTGAATCAGAAGAGATGGCTTCAGAAAAACAAAGTATTCAGAGGAAAAATGATGCATTAAAAGCCCTCGCAGATGGTTTCAAAGAGCAACTGCGTACAACAAATGAACAGTTGCACAAGCAAACAATAATTGAGCAAGAATTCATATGTAAAATCAAAAGCCTAGAAGTTGATCTAGCAAAAACAAAAGACTTGGCTAATGAGTATAAACAAAAATGTGATAAGCAAAGTGCTTCCACCCTAACCATTGATCGGGAAGTTAAAAATCTAAATGCTCAAATGAATACTCTAACTATGGAAAAGAGAGTGAATGAGCAGAAGATGCAACTACAACAAGCTCATATACAAGAGCTAAGTAGTAAATTAAAAAAACTACAGGATGAACTCCACCAGAAGACTGTGGATGAACAAATGGCACGCAAGAAGATGATTCTGTTTCAGGAAGAATCCATTAAGTTTAAACACTCTGCAGAGGAATTTAGGAAGAAAGTAGAAAAATTACTGGAATCCCATAGCATCACAGAAAAGGACATTTCTGGCATAAAACTTGAATGTGTTGCTCTTCAACAGGAAAAGCATATGGCTGAGGAAAGCATCATGTTGTACAAGATACAAATGGAAGATCTGCAAGAAAGGCTTAAAAAATGTCACGAACAGCTACAGCAAGGGCAGCAGGCTGAAATGGAGTATCACCAGAAGTGCAGGAAACTCGAGGAAGAACTGGAAGTGCAGAAGCGCACGGTTGAGAGTTTGAAACAGAAAATGGACCTGCAGATCAAAGAGAGTGAACACAGGCTGCTTTTGTTTCAGAATGAAGTTCAGCAAAATAATACGCTCCAAGATTCTGGATTGAAATTGAGCTGTGAGAGAAGAGGGAATGATTTCAGCTACCTGAATAACACCACAGCTAGAGAATTTGAACAGCTTCCTCCACATGCAAAACCTAGCTCACCGTTGTTAAGGCAGAAGCAGGAGAGATCAGGTTTTAAATCTGATCAAATAGAAGAAAATACGTTGTACGTGAGTGCTGATGATTCGATACCGAGGGAGGTGCAGTTCCAGGTGTCAAGAATTAACCAGTCACTAGAGGAAGATTCAAGCCCACAGTCTTTTACAGAGTTTGTTTCGCAAACAAGTACGCAGTTCCAGATAACTTTTGATAAAACAAGCCAGATTTCTGGAACGTCTGAAAGGGACATACTGAGAAGCAGGAACCTACACAGTTCCAGACAAACTATTAGGCATGGAGAAGACGTGAAACATGAATTAGGAGTGGTAAAACTGCATCCCTTGGAGGTACACACCGTGTTTTGTGAGGGTTTGCCTTCCTAGTGCTGTTTTTTACTAGTCTGGTTTTTTTTGTTTGGTTGTTTTTACTTATACTTTGCCACTATTCTGTAGTCTCCTTAATGTATCCTATATTCTTACCTTGGTGAAGGGGACTCCTTCATTCTTACATTACCCAAGAAGCTTTTCATTAAACCTGTGTAGCAGACTTCTTACTATCTAAGTGACACGTTATTTTAAATATTTGTGTTGGAAATAGGAATTCACGTACAGCATTGTATCATTATTGGTCAAAATGAGCTCTGTTTAAGAGCACTGAGCTCGTAAGGTAACAAACAATAGTTGCTGTTGATTAGTCTAAGCGTATTCCTGTTACTGGGTAAATGTTTGAAATGGCAAATGCACTTTAAAAGTCTATTTACCTATCTGTACATCTCTGCTCTCCAGTGATTGTAGCAGTTCTCCTTTCTGACTTACGTTCAAGTTCTCCCTTTTGTTTCTCTGGTGGTGGATTTAGGAGTGAATTATGTACAGCATAGTCTGCAGATGTATTTCTCACTGTGTCAAAAACATTCCTATTTACAGATAGCGAAGAACAAGCAGTATGACATGCATGTTGAAGTCACAACATTAAACCAAGAAAATGACAAGACTTTTGGTATTGAAGAGAGAATGTTTGAGGGATACAAAACATCCGAAGGGTTTAGGAGAGAAGACTTTGCAAAGATGAGCTCTTTCTTAGGGGAAGAGATTTTGGAAACTGTTGATGATGCTACTCAGTTGGAATATTTTACAGAGGAATATGATGATATTAAGTTTCAAGGTCTCCGACATGATGTAACTGCCAGACAGTTGACTGAAGTTAAACTTCTAGACAGGCTCACAGTTGAGCAGCTCCATTCAGGGCAGAAAACTATTGATGAGGTTCAGAAAAGTCTTGAAAAGTTTTTAACTAAACCTACATCTATAGCTGGGCTGTACCTTGAATCCGGCAAAGAAATACTCTCTTTTGCTTCAGCAGCAAAGAGAAAAATCATGGGAAAAGCATTGGCATTGGCATTTTTAGAGGCCCAAGCAGCTACAGGTTTCATCATCGATCCCACAACAGGTCAGAAATTCTCTGTTGATGATTCTGTCATTAGGGGGCTTGCAGATAATGAATTCAAGAGTAGACTGCTTGAGGCAGAGAAAGCTGTTTTGGGGTATGGCTGTGCTGGGAAAGTGATGTCTGTGTATCAGGCTATGGAAGCTCGTCTTTTAGAAAGGCAAAAAGGTAAAAATATCCTTGAGGCTCAAATTGCAAGTGGTGGGGTCATTGATCCTGTAAGAAGTGTTCGTGTACCTCCAGAAACCGCTGTGCAGCTTGGCTTGCTTAATAACACAATTTTAAAATTTTTGCATGAACCTTCTAGTAATACAAAATGTTTTCACAATCCAAATAACAGGAAAGCTATGTACTACTGTGATTTGCTGAAAATGTGTCTGTTCAGTGTGAGCAGTAAATGCTTTCTGCTTCCAGTTGGTGAAAGGAAAATAAGCAGCCCATCAACAGAGAAAAGTCATAAAATTTCTGTAGTAGATGTTGAAACAGGAGCTGAAATGACTTCATATGAGGCTTATCAAAAGAAAAGTGTTGATAAAGCTACGTATCTTGAGCTTTCAAAACAGGAATTTGATTGGAAGGAGTCTACATGTTTTGACTCTGATGGGAATTCTTCTCTTTTGCTTACAGATCTTAAAACGGGTGTACAGTTTAATATTGAGGAGTCCTTAAATCAGGGTAGAGTTGACAGAGCGTTAGTCAGTAAGTATAAGGAGGGTTTAATCACGGCTAATGAGTTTGGTGATATTTTAGTTAGCAGTTCACAGCCAAATAAAGATTTAAACAGTCCTATTGCAGGGTTCTGGCTTTCTGAAACCAATGAAAGAATTACAGTGTTAAAAGCCTCACGCAAAAACTTGGTAGATAGAATTACTGCCCTCCGATGTCTTGAAGCTCAGGTTAGTACAGGAGGCATAATTGATCCATTTACTGGGAAAAAGTACAGTGTTTCAGAAGCTTTGCAAAGGGAGTTAATTGATGATGGTTGTGCCAAGCAAATCCAGCAGTGTGAACTGATCTTTACTGGGATTATTCACCCTGTAAGGAACACGGTTATGTCAGCTGTTGAAGCCATGCGTTTAAATGCCGTGGACAAAGAAATGGGTATGCGCTGCCTGGAGTATCAGTACTTGACTGGTGGGTTGATAGATCCAAAGTCTCATTCCAGATTAACTATGGAAGATGCAATTAAGAACGGTATTATTGATGCTGTCACAGCTACGAAGATGAAAGATGAAAAACTGTATGTTAAAGTTGTAACATGCCCCAAAACGAAGAAGAAGTTAAGCTATAAAGAAGCTTTAGAGAGAGCTGTTTTTGATTGCCACACTGGGCTGCGATTGTTGGAAGCGGCTCTGCCCATGAAAACAGGCATTTCCAGTCTTTACTATAACTCATAATGGAACAAAGATATTAGCACTTGTTTTGGGGCCTGCTTTAGAACCCATCAAGTCAAGGAAAAGATCTGTGATGACCTTTATGGAAAACTGTAAATGATGTTGTCTAATGTAATCGTGAGTTGCTGTTGGATGTTAGTGTAAACCATGAATCCTGGAATTAGATATTACTGTTATAAAGTTGAAATTTTAGATAAACGTAGGCAGATTCATGATTTCAAAATGCAGACTATGTGTTCAGGCTTTACCTGAAAGCCTTATCTGACATTATGACATACTGTACTATAAATTGGAAGCTATACTGAGGTTGGTGAAGTTAACATTAGTGCAAAGTGGGTAGATTTAGCTGAGACAAGAATCAGATTCTTGGTTTAAAAATCAAAATAGATGTCTGTTTTGTAAATGAAGACTGCAATATGCCATGTTACCTGATTACTTAATTTAGTATTACAAATCACTTTGCAGATATAATTTATTTTACAGTAAATATAAGGGGTTAAATCTGCAGTCCAGTAAACATGTTTGCATAATTAACTTTTCTCACACTGGTATGGCATAAATTTTAATGGGCTACTCACATCATAAAGTTACATATCCTATTTTTTTTTTCTCTCAATTCAGGTAACTATTTTTTTTTTAGAATTGTTTTCATGCTCTGATAAACAAATGAATTACAATTACATATCAGATTAAAAAAATAATTGAAATAAAATGTCTTCATTTTTGCTTGTGGTGCATGGAAGGGCTTAAGCGTGTTTTCTAAGTATTGATAATTTTCAAACTGCTAACAGGTTGTACTAGTATAAAAAGAAATAGACTTTCCTGTACAGAAAAAAAATGAACCATCTCAGGATTTTACGTTTATTGTTCTTGTTTCTGTAATCATAAAAGCAATATATTCTTCCTAACTGTAATTTAGTAATCCATGTGCATAGAGTGCAATATACTGTGCTGGCTGTACATATTTACACCTGAGGGTAATGCAAAGGCAGCAATTCAAAGATACTTTATATGCGAATGTTGTTCAGATTTTATCTGCTGAGTAACAGCTGGGAAGCTGTGCTTTTTCTTAATATCAACCATTTTATAATGAAAGTACACGTGTATGCATAAGCACCGTAATCATCATTACAAATCATTTGAGGAATTATTTTGTTAATGTCTGTAATTCTGTGACATTTTTGTTCCTACATCGAAGTGTCATAGTAATGCATGTGGTGATAAATAAAAAGAAATCACTATGTTTCTGTGGTACTACTGCCATTGTGGTAGAATTATGATTCTGTTGACGTTAAATATTCCAACAGTTGACATTTATGTATTTCTTTACAATTCGCGGTGCTCATCAGAAGTCAATGGAAGAAGAAAAGAAGGAACATGTTGAGAAAGCTGGGGATTTACTGAAATGGGTGTCAAACCTCAGCAAGACACTCAGCAAAGAAGAAGGAGAAAAGGCTGAAAAGACAGATTTGCCTAAGCAGCAGGTACATTTGGTAAAATTGCCACTTACTCTTTTTAGCTTTTGGCGTTGATTAAAATGGTATAATAGTCCATAAATACTTTTTTCTCCAAATCACCTTTCACATTTTGCCAAAGACGCAGTTCACATTTTGCGGTGAGTGGAGGGTTGGGTAGACGAACACCAGTGCTTAGGGACACAGACACGTTAGGAAGGAGTGCAAGGCTGCTTTTTACAGGCCTGGTGTGTGACATATCCTGGCGCTGCAACGTGTCGGTTTAGAGAAAGTAGACCCCACGCCCTGTAAGTCACCCTTTGTAGAGGGACAGTGCATCCTGGCAGGGCGACAGCTTGTAGGTCTTGTCCTGAAATAGTTCGGTAAATCTGGTGACTTCTACCCTGGCACCAAGAAAAAGGAGGTTGGCAGGAGGGGCCTGAGGGCTGGGTTTCTTTTTATTGCTTTAAAAAAGTTATTCTGAGGGATCTCCTACGGGATAGTGAAAGCTGCTGCCTTAGGGAATACAGCAGGTGTTGACGGAGCCCTCTTTGTTATCACACCACTCCGCAGGCTGCTGGAGTGGCCCATCTTGCTGCCTCTGTGTGTAAGACAGATTGTCCTCGTGTACGGTTGTAACTCTGACCAGAGATTTCCATCTGTGAAGTTTCCTGCCATTTCTAACGGCTGTCCTGCTAGGCTTGTCCCACAAAACAGCTTAGTGACACCTAAAAAGATTGCGGTAGTTGGAGGTCTGCGTGCACACTGCGCAGCTGAGAGACGGAGCAGCGTCTTTTCCGCATCTCTCAGTACAGGGCTGCGTATGTGGTCATGCAAACATGATTTTGGCCCTCCTGGCAGCCTGTTCCCCAGTTTTTATTTCGGTCGTGCACGTTGGTGCTGGTTAGAGCCACCGGAGCAGCACATGCGTAAATCAGGCTTGCTGCCAGGCAGCTCAGCAGCCCGGATGGCCGCCGGTCCCAGCATGCTTCTTGTTCCATAGGCGACCAGTGACAGTTCTGAGCTTCTCCCTGTCTCTGTAGGAGGAAGTAAGGTTGCATTGATTTGAGCATGATGATTGGTAAATCACTAATAGTTAGCATCAGGGTTTGCAAAAGCCTTCAACGCTGGTCTTTTCCTGCGCTTCTTAACGACAGTAGTGCAAACCTTGGTCGGCGTTGGGCAGCGCTCAACTCCTTAGGGCATCTCAGCTTATCACAGCAACTGTGGGTGGCATCTTCCTTATCCAGCCTGAGTGAGTTAGCTGCTTTGGCTTCCTCCAGCCTGTGGGATGATGGGTGTTCGGTTCGCCAAGGGCGTTTCCTTCCCTTGTGAAACAGCCTGGCGAGGTAGCAGCACCTTCCAGAGGTGCCTGACTTTGTGTCTCCCTCCACTGACTAGCGTAGGTGCCTTGACGAGTTTTGTAGAAACGTGTAGAGTAGCGATTTGATTGCTGGTGTTTGCTGAAATACATTTCACAGAGGGGTTTGAGGCTGCTGTGGGGTGTAGCCATGGAGTGGGTGGAGAAGCTGGTGCCAGTAGTGATGGGATACATGCAGCCACAACCACACTGACGCCAATTCCCTGGGCAAAGTGGAGCTCGTGACCCCACCTGCTACCTCAGCCTGCTCACGTTGGCTTCTTTTCTAGTGCATATAGTGCTTGCTCTCTTGGTTTCTGTGCAAGCAGCGCACGTAGTGGGATTGTGGCTCACAGGTGGTGATTGCAAAGGGAAACTTCCTAACTCTGTTCAGGCCCGTTGATGGGATGCACACAGGGACAGAATTGGTTGTGTCCAGACCCAGGTGAATACGGGACCCAAGCACCTTGTTAGAGTTCTCCTGGCACCAACACCAAACATATCTTGTGCTTGCTAATGAAGTCCTAGGCTCCCCTGTGATGCTTTGCCTTTATTTATCCATAAGGAGTGCTTTTCTCTGAAGAGAAGACTGCAGGCAGTTTCTCAGAAGAGTTAAAAGATTAAGTTTTCGCATGTTCCTCTGCCAGAACAAGTGCTTTAGTAGGGATGACACAGAAATGATAGCAGGCAGAATATTAATAAATAATTTATTTTATCCAAGTGTCTGATTCTGCATTTGTCTCTGTCACTGCATTTCATGAAGGTTTGTCGCCTTCTGGTATGTTTTTTAAAAACTTACTACGTCTCATCGTGGTAAGCAACTTCTTGAACATGACCATTATGACAATCATAGAATCAGAGTGGTTTGGGTTGGAAGGGACCTTAAAAGATCATCTCGTTCCAACCCCCCTGCCATGGGCCGGGACACCCTCCACTAGACCAGGTTGCTCAAAGCCTCATCCAGCCTGGCCTTGGAACAAATATCTTAATATCGTTATAAAGCTGCTTTAAACTGTGGCAGCTATAATAAGTGGTTTTAAATGATTGGTAAATTTTCAAACAAATAACATTTAAAAATAAATCCTCTTTGTCTCACCCAGTAGTGTTCCAGTAGAAACAGTTTGTTTAACCAAAAGACGTAGCACAATGCCATAGCCATATATAAATGATGCAATGCCATAGTAGATAATATCTCTAAGAATAGCCAGTGTTTAAAGAAAAAAAATCAAGTTCTTATACTACTGAGTTTAGTCCTTGATGGAAATGCTGTGATGTTTGTTTATTTTTCTTTTCTATGTATGTGCATACTTAAGTCTTGAACACAGGTTGGTTGTTTTTCAGATTTCCCTGGATGAAGTGTCAACCAAGAAAGAACAAATAGCTGAAGCTCTGCAGACTACTCAGTCATTTTTAGCTAAGCACAGTGACAAGTATGCCATTTTTAATTTTTGAAATAATGTAAATTCATTGAATTAGTGCATACTGTTTGCTTAAAAAGAAATCATATCCTCATCTTACAGTTTCAGTTGCATTGCATGTATAAATATGTTAGGGTTTTTCTTTAATTTTATAATTTTGTCTTCCATTTGGGGAAGCTTGATGCAGTTTAGTTTATTTCAAGAATTTGGCTAGGTTTTGATACCTCTGATAAACTTTAAAAAAACCCCAGTAATTTTCATTTGAATTCAGAAAAATTAACAAATTAGTTAATAATAACTAACTAACTCATAACTGTGTGTCACAAGTTTGTTTCATCTGTGTCTGAAATCAGACTGTTTAAGATAGTAAATGGCTGAGATATCTCAAGACTCCTTGCAAGCTATGTTATCTGCCTTGGCTGGTAATAGGTAGACAAAGGCACATGCGAATGTTAAAGCTTTAGTGATAATTCAGCATAAATTCTGGATTAATGTAGCTTCTTTTCCTGAATGACGCAAGCAGATTGTAGCTTTCTTCAACATCCACATAATTAGGGCATATTTTTTTTCAGACTCCTTTTGCCAATCTCCCCCTCCTTTTTGAAGTAAAGGTAAGCAGATCCCTGCAGGTTACAAACTACACAGAGATCTTCTGTTTTTCTTTTTTCTTACTAGACTGACAGATGAAGAGAGAAATGAAATGGAAAAGCAAGTTAGATCCCTCCAGGAGAGCTACAGCTTGTTATCTAATGAAGCTTTGAAGCAGCTGCAGGAAGCACAGTATCTGGGTGATGAAAAGGTGGGAGAAAAGGTAACAAGATGGAAACTTTTATTTCAGTCTCTTTTGAGGTTTACTGCATGGTTTTGGAACCACACATGATCTGTAAAAAACAGCAGCTGCAATTAACAGTGTGTAAAGGAACTTGAGGTTTAATTGACTGAAGGTTTTGTGTACGTGCTATGGAATACTGTGTGTGACCTTACCTGTGCATATGAACATTCTGCTCATCAGATTTTTTTGTGAAAAGTCTTAATAATGTGTGCCTTGCATGAAGAAAGATAAATCATTCATCTCTTAACTCTCCTCTTAAAAACCATTCTTTGACTGCTAGATAAGTCTGTGTTTCTGCTGAAAAAATGTCACCATAAAATAATCTGTTAATCTCTCCCATATATCACTCAGAAATGTCCTAGAAGAGTTGTACTTTCAGTTTTTCCTACAACTTATCTGGATATGAAAATGGGAGCACATAACATGACTACCTCTGAGACACTACAAATACATTTGTTAATGGATCTTAAATATGGAATTCTCAAAGATTGTGTTGCTACTGAGTGTTCTCATACACACATAGAGACAGTGTCTGTGTAATTAGTTCAGATAATGTTGCCAAACTGACTTCATGCTTTCCATGCAAACTAAATGCAGTATTTGGTACTGGAGTATCTGATTCCATATTGTTGAGCGTATATACAGAAGTGCTGTATGCTGTAAACATGAATAGCATGGTGGTTTTGAATCACATACTGTTTCCGAATATTCTAACATTTCACAGACATTTAGAGCATGAAAATTTGCCTTTCAGGTATATGTTCTATTTGCTCACTCTGCAATCATTTCTTCTATTGTCTTTCACTAACCCTGTTTATGTATGCAAAGCATAGGTTTTCAATTCACAGATGCATGTTGATTTTAAATCTTTTACCACATCGTGTGCTATTGAATGACTGACATAGATCACTTGCGCATTCGAGCTGCTAACACTCACAGCATTCCTCCAGGCCTGGTAAGTACATGTTTTTACGCTTATCATGCATTCAAAAACCAAAAGAAAATTTAAAATAATACGGTCTGAAAATAGTGAGAGCTTTTCTTTTATATTCCTTTTTAGGTGAATAAAGTCATTGCTGGTGTCATTGATGAAACGAGCGGAGAAGTCCTTTCAGTCTTTCAGTCTGTTTTAAAAGGTTTTATTGACTATGACACTGGAATTAGATTGCTGGAGAATCAACTGATCCTTTCTGGAATAATTTCTCCAGAATTAGGAGTATGTTATGATTTGGAAGAAGCTAAAGCTCGTGCCTTAATTGATGAGCAGACTCTGTTGCAGTTGCAGGAATTAAGTAATGCAAAGAAGCTTATTTCAGAAGCATCCTTATCAAATCTTCCCGTTGTATCTGCTTTAGAACAAGGTCTGATTTCAGAACCTTTGGCTATTAAAATTCTTGAGAATCAGCTTTCAAGTGGGCACTTGATTTTGCCATCTAGTGGAGAAAACCTGACTTTGCAGAATGCTTTCCAGAGAAACCTGGTTTCTCCAGCATTATATGCAAAGCTTCTGGAAAGACAAGACACATGTAAAGATCTCATAGACCCCAACTGTGCTGAGAAAATTTCCCTTGAACAGATGGTTCACAGAAGCATAATACATGAAGAAACAGGGTTAAGGCTCCTACCTGTGAAACCACAAGAAAAAGGTAGAGTCACGTTCAAATGCGGAAGGAAGATAACTATTTTGAGGGCAGCCCATGAAGGACTCATCGATCGGGAAACAATGTTCAGGCTGCTGGGTGCTCAGTTAATGTCTGGAGGTATAACTGACCCTGACTCGGGGAAGCGAATGACTGTGGAAGAGGCCATGAGAGAAGGGATGATAGATCAGGACACTGCTTGTGGGATCCTCACGCATCAGGTTCAGACTGGTGGAATCCTTTGTCCAAATTCAGGACAACGCTTGACTGTTGATGAGGCGGTGCAATGCAACTTAATATCGTCTACCAGTGCGCTGCTGGTGTTAGAAGCACAGAGAGGCTTTGTTGGACTCATTTGGCCTCACACTGGTGAAATATTCCCCATATCAACTTCGTTACACCAAGAGATGATAACAAACGAGCTGGCCATCAAAATACTGAATGATAGGCAGAAAATAGCTGCGCTTTACATTCCAGAAACTTGTGAAATAGTCAGTCTAGATAAAGCTGCACAGTCAGGGCTGATAGACAACAATACTGTATCTGTTCTGACCAATGTGACTTTACCAGATAAAATGCCCAGTGCAGAAGAATTGGAGTCCGCCTGTAAAAATGCTGCAAAATGGTTATCAACGTATGAATTCCTGCCATCTGTTTTTCATGGCTGTGAGGAGGAAAGTGAAGATTCTGGCCCAGAAGACCCTCTATGTCATAATTTAGATCAAGCTAAGAAATTATTCATATCTTATCTGATGATAAATAGCTATATGGATGCAAACACTGGAGGAAGACTTTTATTATATGATGGACAATTGCAAGAAGCCATCAATATGTTGCTGGAAGGTGATGGTGCTGCGTACAAGGCTGGTGTGTCAGAAATGCAGTTTAATAACAAATACATAAGCCCAAAATTAATAAGCCTAAAGTCAGCTGGCAGTGTCCACTTTAATAATGTCACAGGCAATGTTCAAGGTGATCTTTCAGGTGCTGAAAATAATTCTAATAACAGTAAATTAAATGAGTTCGCAGATTTGGGGAGTTATATATCTTTACAGGGAGAAGATCTCCGTGTGTGTAAACCAGATGTTTGCAATGCTATCAGTACTGAGCAATCAGCATGTACACAGCAGACATCGTTAACTAACCCTGCAGAACTTAGAGATGTAGTAAGTAGCACTCAAAATTCCACAAACGGAAATGCGCTCGGCGATCTTCTGGAGGTTTATGGGTGGACAGAACTGTGTAAGCATAACAATCAGAAGGCAAATTCAGGAAACATTGAAGGATGTCTTCCAAATGACTCAAATCCAACAGAATTTGAGAAGGAAGAGCTTTATAAGACAGACAGTCTGGGTAATGAAAACAAGAATTACAAAACCTTACAAAATGCCTTGAGTGTGAATGATTTGTCTGATAATGAAACCTGGAGAGACCTGGAAAGGTGCACAAAATATGGGCCTCACATATTGCAAGCTGACAACAGCAGAATGGTACTGAATAGCAGCAAGGAAGGTGATTTTCAGAGAAGTCTTGATTCATCCAGCAGTGCAGATATTGAATATAGACTTCCAGAAGAATGGGTTAGTCAGTGTGGCGACACACTACAGTTGGAAGATGTTGGATATAGTGAGCCACCTCCACAGGACTACACTGATGTACATAAGAGGCCATCCCTAGAGGACTATCTTTGTATAGATGACAGGCCATTCCTGGAGGATTGTACTGATTTGCGGAGTAAGCTGCATCTAGAAGACAGTGGAGACATGCTCTGCAGGCCTTCACTGGGTGGCGATACTGTTACACACGATGGGCCACCTCTGGGGGACAATAACGGCACAGCACAAATGCTAACAGTAGAAGAAAGCGCTCTTACGTTTGAGAAGCTGCTGCCGTGTGACAGTAGTTCTGACTCATCTGTAGAAGAGAGTGATGGCATCTCACAGTCTGAAAGTAACTGCTTGCAGCATGGACGTGGTGAGGTAGCCTCTGAAGGTGACAGCTCTCAGTTTGATGATGATGATGCCGATGCCTATGAAACACCTCAGGCTGATGATGACAGTGATGTCTATGTTACGCCACAAATTGATGATGATGATTCCTATGACAGTCCTCAAGGTGATGGTTTTGATACCTTGCAGTTGGGGGATGATGATATACCAGAGCCAGAATGGTCTGGAACATCAGTTCCATTAGGTTTTCTGGAGGAGAGAGGTGGTCTAAGAACCCCGAGAGAAGAAGTCAGCTCTTTCCAAGAACTTGGAACTAATGTTGGAGAGAGTGTCCACGTAAATCTGACAGGTCTACCTGAGAGTGTAAATACGGCTTCTGCAAGTGCTGAAACTATGGAAGGAATCCCTGGGGAGGAAAGGGAAAGAGCAGGGATCTTTAGAGAGAAGGAGCAGAAGTTACCAGTTACTGTGGAGAGTGAAGGAAGAAAGGAGGGAGGCCACAGTTGTTTACAGAAGATGTATGAAGGAGAAGTACGAGACAGAAATAAGGAAGATCAAATGAAAGCAGAAAGTGACTCCTATGACGATGAATCTGAAGGAACACAGGAGGAGGAAGATTATGAGGAGGATTATGACAGTTATGACGACTCTGACACTGATTCTGACAGTGATGAGGAAATGGATATTTTCTACTCACACCATCAATGTATAAACAAAGGTGACCAGCTGCTAATTTCCTTAGGAGACATAGAAAATAGCGATGAAAATAATCATAATATTGATGACTGTTGCTATTCTTTAGGCCACAAGAGAGGGTATACTTTGCAATTCCAGTCTAACCATGAATATGGAAAACTGTCCTCAGAAAAATGTGGATCTGCATCAGATGCTTCTGAGGAAAGATTTATTAGTCTTACATATACAAGTGAAGAAGACAGACAGCAGGAAACAGAAGATGAATATGGGACTTGTGTCAGAAGTAAACCTATGTCACAAGATACTACTGAGCCTACTCAGTCTGAACGTACCTTTGACACTAAATGGATGTCCTGTAAGAGTGAAGGAAATAATAGAACACAGCTTACGGTTCGAAGTTCTCAGCTCCCTGATGATACTGTGACATCTGACATTAGTGTAACAGCTTTCCCAATTACAAAGCAAGCTACTGGTGATGATGAAAATACTCGGACAAATTTCCTTCTCTCAGAACACTTTATTCATAGTATGAATAAAACCATCAGTACCGTGCCAATGTTACATTCAAATCAGGGGCAGAGAGAAGCAGTATTTGCAGAGGAAAAAGTACGAAATGAGATGACTGGTATGGAACAACTAAAGGAAAGTTTATCCCAAATGGACAATAAATTCCTTGTGGATATGCCTTATGTGAGTGATGGTGATAGTTCACTTCGTGACCAAGTACACCCAGACACCAGTAGGAAGCATGGTGAAACAGGAAGAGATTTTGAAATTCTTACAGAAAACAAAAATAGAGTAAATATTATGGAAGAATGTAGTATCATGGGGCTAAGTAGAAGTCCCATTCAGATGGAAAATCTTGGGGAAATATTTGATGCGTCAGTAATTAAAGCTGATAGAGAAACTCCTGTTTCAAGTAAAGAACACGTAAATGTTGGTCAAGCTTTGCTTGACATTGGAGGTGGTGTGAAATCGGATGAGTTTAAGAGAGATTTTAACATTTCCACATCTCTAAACCAATATACAACAGACATAAAAGAAGGCACCTATTCGGAATTGGATAAAACTGAATCCTCTTTCTATGAGGACAGGGAAAGAGGAGGAAAGGGTATGCAGAATGAAAAGGATTTTCTGCTAAATACAGGAGAAATGCATTCAAGTGAATTTGACACTTACTCTTTTCCCCCAACTGGTACAGTGAAGCCAAAGGAAATAAGTATAACTGAAGAAACAGGGGGAGTTACCTGTCAAAATACTGACAACATTCTTAAAGACTTTTCAGAAAACAGAAGCAGCAATGAGAGTGAATTTCCCCTGGTAAAAGCAGATGCTTTAGGAAGTACTGAAGATGCCAAAGAATCGGGGGATGGGAGTGAAGTGCTGCCTTCTGGGAGTCGTACCCATACGGCTGATTTTTCGTCTGCAGTTCTGAGCAGTGTAGGGGCTGACTTGAATTACGGTGCCCAGAAAGAACATGAGACCCTGAAAAACACAAAGGGAGAAAATTCCATGGCCAGTGAGACTTCTTGCCTTGGAAATGATTTAAAAACCCCAACATCGGTGGAGTCATTACAAAAGGAAACGGAACCCTGCAAAGATTTTCAAGTAAAGGAAGGTATTTCACAATCAACAGAAATGTCTGACACACTAACGGAAGACTTAAAGAAGATATTACAAAGGCAGTTGAAAATGGGACATGTTTACTGCAAGCAGGAGGGGGAACCTCTAAGTTACTCTGATACAAAAATATTAATGCAAAATTTACTTACAATGGTTAGAAGCACCCAGCTTGGGAGTGACACGTCTAGTGAGGCAAACCTCAAGCAAATAAGCAATGCTGTTAGAACTGCATTAATGGTTTCCGCACCCTGTACGGAGCCCAAGGACAGTGATGCTTTTTCGTTGCTCTGGCCTGATTGCAGAAGTCCTGATCTTCTTCGTGATATTCTGAAGCAGGAATCCTGCAAGCAGAAGATGGATGATCCAGATGAAAGGAGGAGTGAAACAGATGTGAAAGCTCCTGTTCCAAAACTTACTATTGCTAAACTTCTGGAGAATGTTCAGATCTCACCTGGAGATGAAAGTACAAGCAAATTAGAGGAGCTGATAAGTGATTTGCTTATGAGCTCACAGGTTGCTGGTATCACAGCAGAACAAGAGGGTAAAGGCAAAGTAGATGGGCTTTGTACTCTTTTCTCAACAGAACAGTCGGAGTTTGGATCAGAAATTGCTAAAGAGAAAACACTGGCAGATGGCCGAGCTGCTGCTTGGAAAAGTGACCAGGAGCATGGGAAGACAGACGGTTTGTCCAAAGAGGTTATGGAGCCTCTTTTCAAATCAGAGGAAGCAGCCATGGAAGACACCCCCTCTAGCATGGTAAGTAACAACAGCTGGTGTGTGCTACTTGTCCTGCGTTAAAGGAATTGCATGAAGCCTTACGAGTGCTGGAGAGATAATTATGCTGAAAAAATGGTTGAAAAATTAAAATTATAGATTTAAAAGAATTACAGTTAAAACAAGGACTTCTATTGCTTATTTTCAATTCTGTCAGCTTGGAAAACCTTTTTTTATTGTTAAAACTAATTTTCAGGTCGATGGAGTACGGCAATGTTTGACGTTAACAGAGAAAATGCAAGGGCATTTGGCAGTGGTTCAAGATATGAAAAGCCACCTAGATAACCAGCAGCCTATTAGTAACAACCTGGAAATACTAAAAGATGAACTGGAACAGCTAGAGGTAAGTAAAGCGTTCTTTATGCTTGTTCCTTCAGTGATGGGTGCTAGGAAAAAGCCCTTAGATAAAAAGAGATTTCAAATATAACTGGAGTAATTCAGATTTGAGTGTCTTTCTTGCTTAGTAACTTAATGCATTTTATCTATATTCTCTTTGCAGTCATTTGAATCAGGGCTGACTGCCTTTGCGATTATCCTAAAAAAGGACATGAAGTTGACAGAAGAGTTTCTAAAGTTTTGTCACAGGGATATTCCTGAACAGAAACTTGAAGAGCTAAAGATAAGCTATGACTATTTGCAAGAAGCATTTTTGGTGGTCTGTGACACATCTTCGAAACGAGCAAAACAAATAGTCTGTGCTGTTGACTCAGAAATGGTATGTTTTTGTCTCTGTTTTCTTCAAGGTAATTCAGCTAAAAAGAAAAATAGTTTGGTTTTGCTTTATTTTCTTTTAATAAAAAAGTACACGTATGGTTCTATTCAGTAGGGTAGAAAATGTGACTAGACTCCAGGGGCATAAATATACAACCTCCCTTTCTAGGCTAAGCTTGCAGTATTACACCAGCAACTTCTAAGCAAGCTGCAAAGTTTTTTGGACTGGATCACAGAAAACAGTAAAATTGTGAATGACTTCATAGTGAATGCTAATGATATGGAAGAGATGACGAACAGTTTACAGCTACTTAAAGTAAGTCTCATTTATGGCAGGTGTTGATGCTTCTGACAAATGTTACTACTTATTATGTATTAGCTAGGTTTTGTATAGCTGCTCATTAACCTCTATCGCTTAAATGGATAGCTAGAGTGAAATACTTAAGAAGACAACAACTTGATAATCCACTAATAAAATCTTACTGATTTGCTTTTTATCTTGAAAACATCTGTAATAGGGTTTGACTTACTAAGAAGATTACTGGTTCTGCTTACATTTGGAGCAATAAATCTAACCCTTTTTGGAAATCTAAGTTATAATACAAATATCTCAGTGATTAAAACCAATATGCATAAGATCCAGGATCTTTACTGAAGTTAAATTACCTTCCAAATCAATTATATGTGAGAACAGAAGATGAGGAGAGATAAAATGTTCATTTTCTTTATTACTTGGACATGGACTGTCCCAGAGGCAAAGCATGCACCAATTCAGATGTTGTATCTGAACGTGTCAGAATGATTCTGACAGGTTTGATTTACTGTGGCCGCACTGTCTCCCAAAAGCACTTTGGAACTGGAGCTAAGAACAGAGGGTGGCGGTCCTTGTGTTTTATCTGTACTGAATTTGTCTTCGTTGCCAGTCATTTCCTTCTCTTCATTTACAGAACAGTGCTGCAGAGCTCGGCTGTAAAAAACTGCAACTGGAGTCCACTGCGTTCGATGTTCAGTTCTTCATTTCTGAACATGCCCAAGATCTTTCTCCTAATCAGAGCAAACAGCTGCTGAGGCTCTTAAATACCACCCAGAAATCTTTTCAGGAAGTACAGGAAGGAATAACATCCCAAGTGGAAAATTTAGAGGCTCAGTTACAGGCAGCGCAAGAGCTGGGTCATCAGAAGGTTTGCCTTTCTGTGTAAATGTGTGCTGAGTGTTTTTGTCAATGGATGAGGAATTTTAATACCAGCATGCAGTATGAAGTATATTCCTATCTTGTCAGTTTTTACTACAGATACATTCATAGTTCTACAAAGGTGGTAGTGATCGACTTTGGTGAATTGTCATTTTTGTCTTGCCTTGGTACAGTCGCAGAAACAGGCTCTTACATTATGGACAGAGGAGGTTTTGGGTGTTAGGATCTGTACAGCCTGAGGTGACCAGGTCTGCTCTTACTAGCAATGAGGGAAATTTACTTGAGGTTGCTCACAGGTGGTTTTGGTTTAGCAGCTATATCAGTAATTCAGTAAAGCGGTGAACTCCTCTGGCTGCAGCTATATTGACCAATGAATTCGCTGTCATACCATTGCTCATCACTGCTCTGTCCTGCTGAAGACCTTCTTTCCCTCTGATTTGCCAGGTCTTCTGCTTATGTGATCCTTTTTCAAGGTCTTTATAGTCAAAGAACCAGATGTGTTCAAATCCTTGCTAGCATGGCTTGTTTTGACTGAGGTTAGAGGGACAAACATGGGAGTATGCCAGCTAAGATAGCTGCAGTTCTAGACACGGGTGCTGGGAAAGCTCAGGGTCAGGTTGGGGCAGGTACCTCTTCAGCTGGTGTGCTGCGGTTGGCAGCATAAGCGGCCTTTGTGCAGTCAAAGGAGGCTGGTAAGGTGCTGCGGTCTGACTGCATCTCCTCTCATAGACGCACTGTTAAGACTCAGAATCACCACCTCAACCCCCAGTTTATGCCTAATGAAAGCTGGTTTTGGTAATCTAAAGACTTTGTATTATTTTGCCATTTTAAGTGCCATTTGTTTTCACCATACTTTATGTAAAATTGAGTGAAGGAAAGGCACAGATAACTTTTCTAGGACTTAGTGACAATAATGAGCTTGCATGTTTTGTTCTTTTCTACTGCTTAAAAAAGTCAACATTTTCTATTCAGGTAACATATTATGCATACCAGCGACAGCTAACTCACAATCACAACTAACCTCTGTTTTGATATCCTTTTTTCAGAATTAATAGTGTTTATCACAGGTTTCGAGTGGTCGAGAGACTGGATTTTCACTCCTGTTGTTTGGAGATTTCACCTTTCACATATGTGCATGGCCAGACTTCTATTGGGCAGTTCCATACAAACACGGTCTCTTTTACTTACAACATATTACAGGTTTATGCATAACTTCTGTATGTTCATCTTGCTCTTTGTACCACTGCTATCATGTTTACAGCATACTTTTAAAATGATTGCTTTGCAATATTGATGTTCGGATGTAATTCCTATTAGAGTGTCTGTCAGCTCCTGAAGTGAGGACCGTTTTGTTTTATTGTTCGATTGTATTTGGCTCCAATATAGGATGTGGCTGAACGGCAGCAAGAATGCAAAGAGAAACTGCAGGAAATCTGTGATTTGCTTACACAGACTGAAAATCGACTCATCGGACAGCGAGAGTCTCTTGTTATTGGAGACAGCAAGGCTGAGCTAGAACAATACCAGACCAAACAGGAGGTACGCACAATTCTAGTCAGAAAAGTTAAAGACGACTGTGTGCACAGGAGAGTGACTAGACTCTTTTGTTGAATAATGGGACTGTCATGTGAGAGGAGAGTAAAATAGATTTGTTTGACCTACCAAAATGAAAGGCTTAATGGTGTGCATTTAAACTGTTGCCCGTGAATACACTCCACTGTGTGCCAGTGGGTGGAAAGAGACTTTCAAACTAGGAGGCACTAGAATAGGGAGTATGTATTAGATGTTTCAGGAACACTTTTGGAGCAGGCAGGATATTTGTTTTATATTAGCTTAAGAGTGTTCCTGTTGGATGTGCTAAAATCACATTCATTTATTACACTAAAATAATTTTAAAAGCTTTTCAGACTGGTATCAGGGAGTGCTTATTCCTGTTCACAGTTTTCTGAAGAATTTTGCTGCAAGGCTTTCTCTTGAATGAGGGTTTCTGTTGCCTTACTGTTGTGTTGGTTTAAATTCTGTTTTTTCTAGTGTTGCTTGCAATCTCCTTTGCGTCCTCATGTAACAGAGGCCTTGCAGTTTTCTTGCTTTCCTGCTGTGACCTTGCTTTTCAGCTGTGTCCTGTCACCTGTCAGCTTTTACTCCATCCTAACAGATCTAATTGTGTTATGATAGCTAAAGAACTGAAGGACTTGATACTACTCTTATTCCTTCCTCTCTTCTTAGTGGGGAGATTTAGATTGGATATCAGGAAAAAATTCTTCACGGAGAGGGTGGTGAGGCACTGGAACAGGTTGCCCAGAGAAGCTGTGGATGCCTCATCCCTGGAAGTGTTCAAGGCCAGGCTGGATGAGGCTTTGAGCAACCTGGTCTAGTGGAGGGTGTCCCTGCCCATGGCAGGGGATTGGAACTAGATGGTCTTTAAGGTCCCTTCCAACCCAAACCGTTCTGTGATTCTATGATTCTCCTAGTAGTACTTTAGTTTAGAGCTTCAAATTAGATTTAATAATCTCTAAAGGCAGGCATGTCCTTATTCATCTTGCCTTGCTTTACTTCAGGTTAACACATCGAGTTTGCTGAAGTTCTCCTTATAGTCAGTGGAAAGATACAGACACCCCCAAGGCACCTCTTAATATCACTTACCTGAGTGTGAAAAACTGATATAGCATATGTTTCTTTTTATTTTTTTCTATCAGTTATTTGTGAGTGCTTAACAGAGTAAGAGTTGATTGCTGACTGGTTCCTTGTAGACGCCATTGTAGAAGTGTGGCTCAGGAGAGGAATGGGGGCTTAAAAAAGGTCTTTCATACATCAAGTCAGAGCTTTTATCCTTAGTGTGCTGTTTGAAAGGGAGCACAGAGTTCTTTGTCAGAGAAGGAGAATCTTGGCTTAATACGGTGTCCCCAGGAAAATCTTTCTGACATGCTTGCTGAAGTGTTAAAATGAGCTGCAGTTTTAGCTGCCAAACTATGTCCTATAATAGCTACAAAATCTGTAGTCTAGAATGAGGATCAAATGTTTTGTCTTGCAGCTTCAAGAGCGTTACACTGCATATAAAGATAAAGAAACCTGTGATTATTTCAGTAACCGGATGAATGTATTCAACAGCGTAATTGTTGTTATAATTACAGCTCCCCTCAGATAACTGGGAGGCAGATTTTTTATCGGACTCTATCCCGGGACTAGGCAAGCTGCTTTGGATAAACGAAAACTATACATCTGACCTCTGTGACATATAATGGACTTAAACATGCCTTGGAGATTGAAATACTGTGATTGATTACAGTTAAAGAAAAATGTTCTAGCCTGAACAATACCAAGAAATATGGGAAAACTTCCACCTGGCAAAGATGACTACAAGTTTCTTATTTTTGTTCAGTCTACTTATTTTCTGCAGCTGTCTGTTAGGATAGTAATGGAATGGAATTTGTCAGGAGCCTCACCTTACTAACTGCAGTGCAGCAGTTTTACTTCATCTCTTGGTATCTAAGAAATACGGTATTTTATTTTGTTTGTGTACATAGAAATACAGCATTTGAGCTGCTAAACAAAGGAAAAAGTGGCCTCGGTCTCAATAAGAGTGTAAGCCAACAGACTTGCGATTTAAAAAAAACCCAAGAAACAAACCAAACAAAAAGACAGATTGAGCTGCAGCACTTTGTCAGATGTTGATGTTATTTTTTTAATTACCCTATCTGCAATTTAGTAATATATCGTGGACTCTCCCAAGTTAGAAAGGACCAGTGTGGTGCTTACTCCTAGAATACAGATAGTTCCAGTAAAGTTAATTGGAAAGATCTGGAGAATAATGTACTTACTCTTACTTTCTTTCTTTTTTCTCACAGGAGATACAAAAAGACATGAGAATGAGTGCCCAGACACTGGCAGAGATTGTGAAAAATACTGAAGCCTTCTTGAAAGAGAATGGAGGAAAGTTGTCACAAGAAGACAAGACTGTTCTTGAACAGAAACTGAATGAAGCTAAGACAAAGTGTTTGCTGCTTAGCCAGAAGGCAGAAGAGTCCAAAAAAGAACTGGATAAAGCTATGACAACAGCAATTAAGCAGGAAACAGAAAAGGTTTTTAGACAACTATTTCATACCTTTATTCAAACTTTTCACATGTCTCAGGGGATTAGTCTTGCAACTTACTATTTGATATGCTGTGGAGAGATAAAAATCATATTTCATTTGGGTGACTAATGAACTGTTTGCTGGTTTATTTTCTTTATAAAATAAACAGCAACATATCTGTCAATTAAAAATTGTGTTTAATGCTAATGTATTTCAAATGGCCTGTCTGCATGTGATATTTTGTAGTGCGTAAAGAACATTTCTAAACTGAAACTCTAAAATTTCAATGTAGGTTGCAGCCATAGAACAGCTGGAGGAAAGTAAAAATACGATAGAAAATCTCTTGGATTGGCTATCAAATGTGGATAAAGAAGCGGAGCACGGCCGGAAATTTAAGGAGACGATAGAACAGAATGGAACACACTTTGAAGAGGGAGATGTGAAGACTTTGGAAGGAGAGGAGGATGATGTCAATGGTAATCTGCTGGAAATTCAGCAAGACGTTGAAACGCAGGTGGATGGACTAGTAAAAAGCACAGAAGATAATCTGAACCAGCAGTATCAGAAAGTCAAGGTACTGTATGGGGTTTGTTCAACGTTTAGGTGCTGAGCGTGTTAGTCCTCATTCAACTTGAGTGAATTCAATCTCATCCTTCCTGTCACAGACTCTGGAACAGGCACTAGGAATTTAGTGATAAACGGTGGCAGGGATTTCTGTAGTTAGCACGTAATGCAAATTCATCAGGTTCACTCTTACTGTGGTTGTTTCCTGCAAAATAAGAAAAAGGACGTATTTTTGAAGGTGAATGTTGAGAATCTTGATGGTGAGTCTAGCGTTCTGAATTTTTACAGTGAGAGAACAATGCAGGTGAAAAAATGCAAAAAGCAGCAACCTAAATTCATACTCTTTATGTGACTTCTTCAGAAATCTTTGTAGTAGTTAAATGATTCAGCCCCCTGCAATTCCCTGTGAACACTGATTACCGACAGTTGCGGACAGTAGTGTGCTGAAATTGTAATCTTGACTCACTCTAACTTTAACACATGGGCAAAGCACTATTTGAAAGCTTCAGAAGGATGAGTTACATGAAACCACAGTGCAGCATATTAAAAATAGATTTTCCAGGTAAGGTGATTGGAAGCATTTAAAATAATAATAGCTCTGTTTTATGGCTTTAGTTGACTTACACTTGAACAACCAAGAGCTTCTAGGTGTGGTTTGATGGACATGTTGATGAAAATGATTATGCTGATAGCTGATACTATTTTGGATTTCCTTTCTTATTAAAAAGAAAACCCAAACCTAAAAAAATAGGTAATTTGGTTTGGTGTACATAATGTTTTTACTTCCACTTTTTTGACAGTTCTTTTCTGCACCTAATGCCTACAGGATAATTGCTTGCTGTGTTCATGGAAGAAAAGCATAGCAGTCAATTTTACACACCTATTTTACATGATGATAGAGGACCCTCAAGAATGGAGATTTTTTGGAAAGAATCTATTTGAAATACAGATTTTATTTGGCACACAGTTTTCATTCCTATGACTTACTGGTTTTTTATGAGATTGAAACAATTTGCATGCATAGAATGTGTCTTGATTTTTAATGTCAGAAGGACCTGTTTTATGACCAAATATATTCAATAAGAATCACGGCTCTTGAAATTGAAAAATGGAATTTTAAAACTTGGATAATTATGGTTGTTCACTCAATAAAAGGAGAAAGTATCTGTTTTCTTTCTCACGTTCAATGCTTTCACTCCTTTTGGTCTGTTTGTCTGAAACGGTAGCTGCAGTATATGTAACAGGAAACGGAACAGTTTTGATTTGGAAAGTCACCTACCTTTGAATGGTTTATTTAAGAAATCCTATTTTGGGATGGGAAATTAGGAAAATTTTGCCTATACTAATCACGCTGCCCTATATGTTAAGTAACAAGCAAATAATTTTTAATAGGAAAAAAAAGGGAGATAATGTGTAATTTTGCTACAGAGAATTGTCTTTTAGAAGTACAGGGGAAAGTGTTTGTGTGATGATATATCTTAGTATTTCCAAGTTTCAGTGATATTTGAAGACTCCCATTGGGTTGTAGCCTGTATGTCTGGCTAAAATTACCATTGGATGTTTTGTAAAATTTTGAAACTGCACAAAAATATGATGTCCAGGGAGTCACACTTTCGCTTAAATTACACACAGAATGTTTTTTTAATAAATAATAGGAAAATTAGAAAAACTTTCTATCATTTTGATGGACTTTGTTTTACTCGTCGTTTCTAAGGAACCATCCAAGAAGGTGCTGGTCCTAATTCTTTTTTTTTCTTGTGTTGTAGGCTCAACATGAGAAAATTATTTCCCAGCAGCAGGCTGTTATAATAGCAACTCAGTCTGCTCAGGCACTGCTTGAGAAACAAGGGCACTACCTTTCCCCTGAAGAAAAAGACAAGATGCAAAGGAACATGAAAGAGCTGAAGGCTCAGTACGAGACTGCTTTAGCTGAATCAGAACGGAAAATGAAGTTGACTCATTCTCTGAGAGAAGAACTTGAGAAATTTGATGCAGACTATAGTGAATTTGAAACCTGGCTGCAGCAGGCAGAACAAGAACTTGACAATTTGGAGGCGGGTGCTTCCGACTTCAGTGGTATCATGGTCAAACTGAAAAGGCAAAAGAGTTTTTCAGAAGATGTTATATCTCACAAAGGTGATTTACGGTATATCACGATTTCTGGACAAAGAGTTTTAGATGCTGCAAGGTCATGTAGTAAAAGAGATGGTGTGAAGGTTGACAAAGAAGGTATCGATACTTCGGCTACGTATGCTGAAGTGCAGAATAAACTGGACAGTGCTTCAGATCGTTTCAAATCTCTCTATAATAAGGTAAGTTTTAAATAAATTAAAACTATTTACTAAAACCAGCACAACTGAGTAGGAAAGACTACTATAATTGATTGGGCAGTTTGTATAAGAAGCTGATGAAACAAATGCTGTGGGAAGTCGTGAATTCTTTGGTTCTTCAAATTAAATGACAGAACAAGATGCTTTTCTAGCAGATCTACTTTAGTCAAGTGCCAGACTCTTTAAGGTCTGAATGTATGACATTTTCTGCCTTGTGTAACAAGGGAGAAATCAGACCAGGTTTCTTTGTACAGGATGCCCGAGTAACATTTTGGCGTGGAAAGAAATTGTAATACTTCTAGATGGATAATTTTTCTTTATATTCCTTGCAATATTTCCCACAACTGCTTATTTACTTGGCTTCCTACTAATAAAATCAGTTTAGAAAAAGAGAGACTATGCCAAGATTAGCATTCAAAATTTCAACTTGATTTGTATCCTGAAACAGTTTGTCCCAATGTGACCTTTGTTGTCTGCACTAGGCATACAAGAATGTACTGATTTGAGGATGGCAGTTCTTTTCCACTGCTCTGCCAAATAAACACTTTAACAATCTGAGATTAGTCTCTAACTAATGGGAAACTAGCAGAGAAAAATCCTCCATGTACCTTAGAGAGGGAAGATAATCCAGCTGTCTGTGCCAGGTTCACGTGTGGAAGCTGTCTGGTAGAACGAGACAACTATCACCAACTGGTCTCATGTGCCAGCTCTCCGGCTGTTTTCAAAAAACCAACCAAGTGTTGCTCTATATTGGTAATATTCTGAAGTTGTAAACTTTTGAAATGATTATTAATTGAACCCTTTAAGAGACAGTTACTGTTTGTGTGCTTTGCCTATGCCACATCATAATATTCTAAGGTCATGTCCAGACTCCTTAGTAGAACTTCAGTGTCCACTGTTGCCATGATGGTCTGCAGCCGTTGCTATCTTTGAGAATTTTCTTCTCTTGAGAGTTTTCTCAGAAACGTAAATTCTGTAATTTCACGAATTTGATAGATTGATTACAAAACCAGTGTGAACTCTGTTGAATGATTTGTGAAGCCCCTCATTTTCATTTTCCTACTTACGAACAGTGAAACTGTTGGTTGATGGGATTCATTTGAGTGTGAATAGAAAGATTTCATTGCAAAACTTTTGCAGATCTTATTTTTATGTCCATATAAAATCCTGTGCTAGCTGCTTGATTGATGGTCTCAGATTAGTCAACTTGCCAAACTCTATGCTTTCCATATATACATTTAGCACCAATGTAGTAGACATGCTTTAAATATTTTACCATAAATGTGCAGAGGAAAACCAACACAAGGTAGCCTTTTCTTACTAAATCGAGTCTTGTTAAGAACTTGAAGGATAGACTTCTAAAAATCTGTGAGGTCTTCCAAGTGGTAAATGGGTTTGTAATAACTTTTTTGTCTTAAAAGCTTCTTGCTGTTAATAAATACGTATATTGATCTCATTTTTATTATAAAGACGTATATATTTGCACATATGAGTTTATAGGCTTATATATGAAGGAATCTTAAATTGGGTGTATAAACGAGTGCATTCTGTGTTTGCCCACAAGATGGAGACCAAATACCAAATGTAAATATTAAGATACAGTGTATGGAAGGTTCAGAATATAAATATTCAACGTAATTGTTTATAAATATTAGGACTTGATATAATCAGATTTTGCATGTGAAATCTCGTCCAAAAAGACTGAAAGAGTTCCACTGACTGTTTTATGTGACAATTCACTGTATGCATTTTGGGGCATGCTAATATATAGGACTAATAGGATCTTGGTCAGATGACATTCTTAAGTGACCAAAACAAAGTATATGTGCTACATGACTTTGAATTTGCTTTGCAGGTAAGTTATTTATGAAAGCAATATTCTGCTCTCTGTCTTTTAATGAATATACACATATCTTCTGATTAAAAAAAAAATAAATTCTTCCACTGGCTACATTTTTGGTGTCAGAGTGCGGATAAAGAATCTTTACAATGGTGGATCAAAAATTCTTCGTAAAGCTTTTCCTGTTCTATTACTATGAGTTAGATTCCGGTTTCCCACCCAGCAAACTGATCCTAAATCACGCTTAAGGAGCACAAACTGGGAAGCCCTGTGTAGCCTGTCCAGCTGTCATGCCTTAGTTCAGAAAGCAGTTAGACAGTAGGATGACAGGAAAAAAATCATGCAGTATTTCAGGAAGGAAAGTATGACCTTGGGATTGGTATACATGCAGCACACAGTTTAATATCTGGGTATTTTCTTGTTGCTTTCTGCTCTTTTAGTGTAGCATCCTTGGAAATAACCTTAAAGACCTGGTGGATAAGTACCAGCATTATGAAGATGCCTCATCTGGACTTTTGTCGGGTCTCCAGGCTTCTGAAAGAGCTGTGAACAAACAACTATCAGAGCCAATTGCAGCGGATCCCACAAATCTCCAAAGACAACTCGAAGAAACCAAGGTGAAAAGCTTTAAAAAGCAGAAGTACTTTTGTCCTGAAAGGAATCGCTTTTTTTCTGAAAAACAGGATGATCTGCTATAATCCAAGTGGCTGCAAGCCAAATTCTTACTTTGTATGTGGGCATGCAACTTTTATAGTTCTCAAATTCGGCTGTCCAGCGTGTTATCTGAAAAGCACGAGGGTGAAAAAAGCAGGGGGGGAGCAAGATGCCATTAGCAGTGGTGAAAGGAAGATATGTTTCATATCACTTAGCAAATGATAGGGTGAAATCTGGAAAGTTTTTGAACTAAGAAAGGATTTGGTGATTACAGTTTGCTATCGGAGTAGGGTTTGGGACTGAGTTCCTGATAGAGAAGACCATTTGATCTTTGTCATCTGTGACTCCTGCGTTCTTATGTTCACATTTCTGTGTTACCGCATTATGAAAGGGACCATACTGGATAAACAGTGTGATGTGAGTAGTCTCTTGGCCTGCTTCAGTTGTATCCAGTACCGTATGCCCTGCAGAGGGCGCATATAACATACTTTGAGCTGCACAGAAAAATATTTGCAGTTTGTTTGGTTTTTTTGGGTTTTTTCCTCCACTGAGGGCGTAATTCACAACTTTAGCTAAATCCTGGTAGAGGCAAGACAGGTTAGTGATGGAGCTTATGAAGGTAAAACTCTAGTCAGTTGTTTAAAAAGTAGGTTTATGGAAGGCTTTAGTAACCCAAGTATAAGGTAAGTTTTGCCAGTCACAAGTGGTGTTCCTCAGTGCTTAGTACTGGGGCCAATTCTCCTTAATATCTTTATCAATGGTCTGTGCAAGGTGCACCCTGAGTAAGTTTGCAGACAGCACCAAATTGGGTGGGAGTGTTGATCTGCCTGAGGGTAGGAAGGGTCTTCAGAGGGATCTGGACAGGCTGGATTGATGGGTCAAAGCCAACTGTATGAGGTTCAACAAGGCCAAGTGCTGGGTCCTGCACTTGGGTCACAACAACCCCCTGCACCGCTACAGGTTTGGGGACGAGTGGCTGGAAAGCTGCCTGGTGGAAAAGGACCTGGGGGTGTGGGTCAACAGCCGGCTGAATGTGAGCCAGCAGTGTGCCCAGGTGGCCAAGAAGGCCAATGGCATCCTGGCCTGCATCAGGAACAGTGTGGCCAGCAGCACTAGGGAAGTGATTGTGCCCCTTTAATCCTGTGTTCAGTTCTGGGCCCCTCACTGCAAGAAAGACATTGAGGTGGTGGAGGGTGTGGGCAACAAAGCTGCCTAGATGTGTCCATCTAACCAAGGAAGGGTCTTTAGCACAAGTCCTTTGAGGAGCGGCTGAGGGAGCTGGGGGTGTTTAACCTGGAGGAGAGGAGGCTCAGGGGAGACCTTACCACTCTCTACAACTACCCAAAAAGAGGTTGCAGAGAGGTGGGTGTTGGTCTCTTCTCCCAAGTGACAAGTGGTAGGACAAGAGGAAATGGCCTCAAGTTGTGCCGGGGGGGTTTAGATTGGACACTGGGAAAAATTTCTTCACCGAACAGGGTTCTCAGGCATTCGAAGAGGCTGCCCAGGGCAGTTGTTGAGTCACTATACCTGGAGGTGTTTGAGAGATGGTTGGATGAGTTGCTTAGGGTCATGGTTTAGTGGTGGTATTGGCAGTGTTAGGTTATGGTTGGACTTGATGATCTTAAAGGTCTCTTCCGACCTAAAGATTCTATGATTCTATAAAAAGTTGTATACAGTCTGTTGTCTTTGGACAAATCCTATCTTTTTCATAAACACATTCAATCATCTATACTGTAATTATAATGAAATAATACTTATTTTTCAGTGATCAAGGCTATTGGTTGGGCATTTCCGCACTGTTTTGTCTGTGCTGTGTGGAGTAGCCATGCAGGTCTGATATGTTTGCTATTGACGAATGATAGTCAACGGCTGATGGAAAGTACATGCTTTAAACATGTCCCTTACATCAGCCTGAGCAGTAGTTACCTTTACCACATGGTATCTTTCAACTCTGCCACTGGAATTGCCCAACACTTTGGTGCCTGACACATCAGAGGAGACAAATGGAAGTGATGTTTTAAAAGACAACAATATTTAAAGGGTAAATTTGGAACTCCTAACAGTGGAATAAGTTAGGTACATTTGTGCTTCCAAGCACTAGAAAAGTAGGAATAACACCAATTACAATTTGAAGCTTCATTTAAAGTTTTTGTTCCTTATGCCAAAACGAATTATATCCTGTATAATGCCAATTTTCATGCAAGTAATACAAAAGGAGTAAGTACTGGGGTTCTTTTGTGAAACGCCTACATGGATTACTTGCCACACAAAAGGGCACTCGGTGAATATGAGCTGGGAAGAAGGGAGAGGGTACAACATGTCAAAAGATTCAAAGGAAGAGAAAAAACAGGAGGCTGAAGAAAGAAAACCAATTAATGAAAGCAAAACAAAGAGTATTTTTGAAGAAGTCAGGTGTTGCAAGTTAAAGCTGTCCCTTGTAGCCAACACATGCAGCCGATAATCCAGCTAGGCACAGACCTTGGCAGCATGGTGGGATCTAATCTTTTTATGGGGATTAACTGTTCTTCAGAATATTATTCAGTGCCTCTGGCATCAGCTTGCTTCCTTTCTATCAGGATATAAGGTTTTCTGGTGTTTTACTTTATTTTTTGCACAATTGCAGTATATTTCTCTAGTTTAAGGAAAAATCCTCTTCAGATCATCAGCGTTTCACTGTGTCAGGTGGGTCAGCAAGACATACTGATGTGCTCTGGCATGACTTTTGTCCTGGCAGGGGAGACAGTATCACCTTTTGAGTCATATGTTCATTGAGTTACTGTGTATCAAAAAATAAATGAGAAGTCCCTTCATTTTGGTCTTGTATAGAGTTCAAGTGAATCACAACAAAGATACATCATACACACTAGCACAGAGGCCGGAACTGATTTAAAGACTATTCACCCTAAAGTACTTTTATACGCTGGAGAGGGAAAGCTGCTTTCCGAAGCTGATTCAGCCTTCCTGTCTTTGTTGGCTCTGGAGCAAGTCACGACTGGGCTAGTCTCTAAACCTGTGTTCCTTGGTTAGATGGACAAACCTAGGCAAAATTTAGTGACACTGGCTCCAGGAGGATCCGAAACTGAAGGCCATCATCTTGTTTCAAGCTATTCCTGTTTATGCTGTGGTTATCAGCCTCATCCTTTGACAGTTCAGCTGTTGGTAAATGTGTAACTACTGCCGATGACTGTATGTTTTTCCTCCTGAATTGTTTTCTGATGCCGAGTTGAAAAATAGGTTTATTTTTCTTTTGGGTAGTATGTGAGTCTGTACAAGTGGTCTTTAAACACAATTAATCAAAAGACATATTTTGAAGTTACTTGCAAGAAATCAGTTGAGTCAGAGTATTGTAAAACAGAAGATAACAAAGATGGTGAATAACCTAAAAAGAGGGCCCGAAGGTCAGCAGCAGTCATAGCCATTGGTGGAGATTTTTCTTAAGTAGAGTTCACAAATTGAATTAGTTTATTCACAGTACTAAGTTTAGATTGTGTCGCATATCTCAAGCCTTGCATATGTAACTATTAGTTGTACTGAAAAGCATAACTGATAACTGTGTAATTTTACAGGTTCTTCAGGGACAAGTGTCTAACCACCAAATTGCAGTAGAAAAACTGAAAAAAGCTGCCGAAGTGTTACTGGATACAAGGGGAGAGTTGACACCAGACAAAGATGAGATTCAGAAAACACTGGGTAAACACTGGGTTTACTTTTCTTAATACCAATTTTTCTCACTTGTGTCTGCATGCAGGTACTGAAAGAGACAAAATACAGAGTTTCCATGTTCTTGTGTCACTGTTCAAGTCCCTGTTTTGTTGAGTCATAAGCTGTTACAACACAGTAACTTCACTGTTGGTCTGCCTCCTACACTTGATCCATATGCTTCTTATTAAAAGCTGTCATTTTATTTTGCACTTTTTTTTTTTTTTTTTTTTTTCCCCAGAAATAGGGCTTAAGTTTAGTTCCCATGTTACAGATAGGCATGTCAGAGTTAGTGATTTGCTGAGGATCCTAAATTCTCCAGTGGGACGCTGCATGTTCACGTTCAAGGAACATGACTCCAGCTGTCTGTTTCTAAACAATTATTTGAATTATTCCAAGCAATTCCATCAGTAGCTAAGGAATTATTTCCTTCTGACTTCAAGAAACTAACTGTGATGGGTTGACCTTGACTGGCTGCCAGGTGCCCACCCAGCAGCCGCTCTCTCACTTCCTTTGCCCAACAGTATGAGGGTAGAATATAAGGTGGAAAAGCCCATGGGCCAAGATAAAGACAAACACATCACTTACAATTACTGTCATGGGCAAAACAGACCTTACATGGGGAAAATTAAATTTCATTTATTGCCAGATAAAGTAGGTTTCGATAGTGAGAAACAAAGACAAATTAAAGCAACACCTTCCTCCCACCCCACTTGGTTTTCCATGCTACATCACTCCTTCCTTCCCAACCATTCTCACCTCCTCCCTGCCAAACAGTGCAGGGATGGTGAATGGGGTTGTGGTCAGTCCGTAACAGCTCCTCTCTGCCACTGCTTCCTCCTCACGCTCTTCCCCTGCTGCAACATGGATCCTGTCCACGGGTTGAAATCTTTCCACATAACGTTGCTTCAGTGTGGGCTCTCTGTGGGCTGTAGTTCATTCAGAAAATATCTCCCTCCTCCAGCATAGGGTCCTTCATGTACTGTAGTGTGTTTATCTGATCCAGCATGGTGCTCCACAGGCTTCAGGGGAATCTTCTCCAGCACCTGGAAGCACCTCTTACCCCTCTTCCTTGTCTGCATAGTTGTTTTTCACACTTTTTCGTCACACTTCTCATTCTCGGGCATCATCTTCCCCTTAATACCTTTTCCCCAAGGCACCAGCAGCTTGGCTGAGGAGCTCAGCTCTGCCCTGTGGTGAGTCAGTGGGAGCCGACTGGAACTGTCTGTGTCTTCCACAGGCCAGCCCCGGCCTCCCCCCAAAGAGGCCAAAAACCTTGCCACTACCAAAACCTTGCCACCTATACCCAAGACTTTTCTATCAGTTCTGAGATGTAGCACAGCATGAAGTTCACCAGTGTCTGAAAAGTGAAGACTGTCTGTGTGTATCACACAATCATCACACAGTTAATCACACTGGAATCCCACAAGTAACCTTGAGCAACAAAATAAAATGACTGTGGACTTTCCTCTTTGGAGTAGTTGATGGAACTCGGTGGGAGGTACACGGAACTTGTCACTTTCAGAGGCTTATCCTGAAAGTGTTGAAGGTCTAATAAAGAACCATCTGGAAGAACCTTTCAGCTCTAACAGTAACCACCTAAGAAATGTAATTGTAGAAGAGCTGTTTTAATAATCTGCTGTTCTGTTTTTTGGGAACAGTCAACAGCTGCCATAAGCTAGAGAATGGGAATCGGCTTCTAAAAGCTGGGGAGCACAGCTGTAAGCTGTTCCCTCACTTCTCTTGTCCCGTCGGCTTCTTGGATCTATTGGAAGATTTTGATCTTTACTTGTGTTTTACTGAATAAAGCTGATGGGTTTGCTTCATTTTGACGTGGTCAATTTTTGACTCACACTTACCTTGGGAGAACTGGTAAAATGAGTTAAAAGCTTAGCCTGGCTAAAGGAAAAAATCGAAATTTATTTTCTCTTCAACAGATGATATTGTGGAGAGGTATGACAATTTATCCAAGTCTGTGAATGAAAGGAATGAGAAGCTCCAGATAACTCTGACACGATCCCTAAGCGTGCAGGATGGTTTGGATGAAATGCTGGATTGGATGGAAGGTGTTGAAAAGAGCCTGGAAGAGCAAGATCAAGTGCCTTTGAATTCTGCTGCTATTCAGGATATTATTAGTAAAAGCATTGTAAGTAGCATTCTCTGAAAGAAGAAACGTTTGATAATTCAGACTTGAGGGAAGAATTAAAATCTTAGTTTGGCACCTTTAATGGGTTCAAAATACTTGATAAAGAGGGCTGTTGCATGAAGTGAAACTGCACGTAAGGATTTTTGTCGCTGAAATAGATAGATGTACCCTGACGGTCTAGCTGTACTGATTTGTTGCTTCGTGTGGCGGACCAGTTTCACTTCTTAAAATTTAGTTATAAGGAATACAAAGTACTTCTTGCTTGTTTCAGATGCTAGAACAAGACATTGCAGGTCGCCAAAGCAGTATAAACACTATGAATGAGAAAGTGAAGAAGTTCACGGAAACGGCAGATCCATCCACTGCATCCACACTGCAGGCTAAAATGAGCGAACTTGCGGGCCGGTTTGTTGAAGCAAGTAACAAGCATAAAGAGAAGCTTATGAAAATGGAGGAGCTGAAGAGTAAAGTGGAGTTATTTGAAGGTCTGTCAGAAAAACTTCAGTCATTTCTAGATGAGAAAAACCAGGCACTGAGTGAGACGGAGGCACCAAGAAAGGATGTTAGTGAAGTGTCTCAGTATATGCAGGTACTGTACCGTTCCGTTTGTGTGTGTTGTGCATTTCTAGTCTAACTCATCTGTGTTATTGAACAAGGCGTGCTTGTTTCCCAGCCTTGGTTGGTTAGCTAAAACCAAGAACTGAATTTTGAACAAGCGATGGTGAAGTCTAACATGAAGAACGTAACGCTGTTTTGCAGGAAGCTAGTGTAGAATTGGCACAACATAAGAAGGATTTGGAAGTTTTGCAGCAGCTTCTTGAAGAACTTTCGTTCCATGCTCTTCCTGGAGATAAAGCATTGGTATCGGAAAAAGTAAATGCTCTGTCAAAGAAGTTCAGAGAGGTAGAGGAGATTGTAAAGGAAAAGTAAGTTGAACAATTAAAGTGTTAGCCTTGGCTAATAATACAGTATGAATGTTGTGATGTCTGCTATCCTCTTGCATGAAATCTCAAGAAATTGCTGTTAAACACAGACAGGATTTTATTATTTAAAAAAAGAAAACAACAAAAATACCCAACATTCTATTTGGAAATGCCTCTGTAGTTTGTCTGGTTCAAGAGCTCTAGTGTTGGCTGTAAATACAAGTAACCCTTTAGAAGTTTTGTGGCATTCCCAGGAGTCATGTTAGTTCTAAGAACACCCTACTTCTCCCCTTTTCTGATAGAATATAAATTGCTGCTTGTTAATATTGCTTTAGAGTACCATTTGGAATCAGGCTGCAGTGGAAAACTAGAGAAATTATTAGACCTTCCATATAAGTTACCTGTACAGCAGGACTACATTTTCTGCATTCTGCTCATATCCATAATATTATTTTTTCTGACTCTTTGAATTTAGGAATAGCAATATGAGATTGATGATATCTGTTGGTTTAATGATCAGAAGCAATACTGACATTCCCTTATTTGTCTTTAATTGTCTAGAGAAGAGGATGTATCATCCTGTCAGAAACAAATGGATGCTTTTGAGCTCCTCGTAGAATCATTAAAGAAATGGATAAAAGAGACGACAGAACGAATTCCAGCAGCACAGCCCTCTCTGAATACAGAGGAATTAAAGAAACCTTTGGAAGATACATTGGTAAGACATGGTAGATGAGAAGTGAAATATGGCTGACGGAAATAGGGCATCTCTTAGTAACATAAAAGTGCAGACTGAAGGTGTAAGCAGTCACAGTAATTGGGATTGGGGAGCTTGCAGTCCGTGTTTACATTCCCATTTCCTTTTCATGTTTGGATATACTGCGGGGGATTCCGAAGTAGTGGGGTTGTTCCTTTCTGCACACTGCATCTTTTAAGTCTGAAACAAGTTTTGTAATGAACAAATGACTATTTTTCTTAAATAGAATTTAAAAGATGAATGGACATTAAAAGCACCTGAACTGCAGAAAATGAACAGCAGAGGAACGTTGCTGTGTAATCTAATTTCTGCTGTGACTTCTCCTGCCAAACTGAGAGCAGTTGCAAAATCAGGTATGCATTTGTGTAATCAGGTAAGCCCAACATTTCAGGAGCTTTTAATATCGTTAAGACAAAAACGAAAATATTTCGCCCTTGGATTAGCTGTTTATTTTCTTTTGAGAAGTCAGTTAGCCATGTCTGTTCTGGTCATCGTTTGATGTGATGCTCATTTAATCTGTCTAACCGCTTATTCTGATCAGCATTCAGTGCTTCACATATCCACAGAGACTGCAGGCAGGACAAATCCAAACCCTGCTGTTGCAGACACTGATGTACACCTTTGCTGCCACAGAGATACCTCTGTCATGGCCACGAGGTTGTTCTGAGTGATGCCAGGCAAACACATAAAGGTTGGCAGAGTCATGGAGTTTTTGTTAGAAGGGTGATGGGGACGTGGTTTGTCTAAAAAGTGACCCTAGGTGAACCTACTCATCCAGGTATGATAGCATGATTAATGCTAATCAGTATTTTAGTTGAAACAACATTGTGGAAGTGAATCAACTCCATATCCCAGCATTTGGCCTCCATTCCTGGACCAAAAAGTGTTTCCAGTCTGGAACTTCACCTAAATCCTTTTTACTGGTAACCTGATTTTAAAGGGAGCCAATCTATTTCCGTGATTTTCTGTACTCCAGCATTGTACGTGTTTATTTGTTTTACAGAAAGCAGTAATCCTGCTAAGTATCATTCAAGCCGTAGTTCAAGGCACGTGATCGTGATACCTAGGGTGTTTAATGGCCACAAGTACATTTTCAGTCAGTGCTTGAATTTATTTCCAGACCTAGTCAGTTCAAGTGTGTTGGCCCTCACTGGTCATCTGCAAAGGACTGGGAGGATGGGGACTTCCAGAGGTTACCTGTTTGTTGAGAACGGAGCACTTTCTTTTTCACATCTCTTTGTAGTAGTAGCCTCTGGTTTCCTTCTTGTTTGAATTTTAAATAAAAATCTTCCAAAGAACCTTATATGGGATATTTGGGCTCCTTCTGCTGCCCCTTTCTCTACTCCTGTGCATCCAAATAGAAAAATAATTAAATAACTTGCATGTAAGAACAACTGCAATCCTCCAGACTAGAGTATTCGCCCTCCAAGACAAGAGCTGTACTGTGTATCACTTCATCGCAGTTAGAAATACCAGAATCCAGCTAATAGAGTATGAAGGTTTACAGGGCTCTGGCTGGGGTCTGTGACTTCTCTTATCTGGTTTATTTTCTCTTGCCATCCTCCAGCTGCCACTAATGTGGTCCTCGCTGTCCAGCTGGTACTGTGGGGTGGATGCGTAGCCTTTTCCAAGGCAACCGTTAATCCTTCTCTGTTAATTGCTCGTCTGGGAATACATATGTGCAGGAGAATGGGAAGTGATTGTCCTTGCAGTTCTCTGTGGCGTGACCGCGTGCCCCAGCTCTGTGCTCTGACGGTGTTTTACAAAGCCCATGTAGCCCTGGTTCCAGAAGCTTTCAAATGATGTTTAATTAGTAGGGCTGCCTGGGTGAGTGCCTGCCTCCGAGAGACAGTAAGGACTTCACGTGTCCTCAAGCACATGCTTGAGTCATGCTCATGACAAGATAAGGAGGAATTTGTCCAGTTGGTATCACGAGCCTTTTGTGTGGAGGTATGGTACTGCTTAATCATAGAATGATTTAGGTTGGAAAAGACCCTTAAGATCATCAAGTCCAACCATTAACTGCCAAGTCCACCACCAAACCATGTCCCTAAGTGCCACATCTACGTGTGTATTAAATACCACCAGGGATGGTGACTCAACCACCTCCCTAGTGGATAAAGGTGTCCTGAGCAAGCAGTGCCTTTGGCTTCGGTGTCTGCAGTGACTACGTTGGGCTTCTTTGTTGTTTTATGTGTAGTGCTCTCCTCAGAGCCTCAGCGTTTGCCAGCTAGCCCTCTCCCAGGCATGGCTGGGTAAAACCATGTTCTCCGTAGGCAACAGGGAACAGGTTCCTTTCGGGAAGAGGAAGGAAGTGATGGTAGCCGTATGGATGTCAGCAGGCCCCACAGCTAGGGCACAGCCCTTTGTCCACTACAGCTGTGTATTTAGCGTAGTATTGTGAGCAGTAGGACTGCTCATACATCACGCATCTATGCATGTTTGTATGTGCATCTGTGTGCACACCCACCTGCTATGCATGTGCTGTACATATATGGTACCCCTTACAGTGCTAGCTGGCTGGAGCAGCTTAAAACATAAACCAATCTTAAAATGTATAGAACAGTTTAAATAAAATACTTGCTATTACAAGGTTAACACTCAGCTACTTCTTTAATGTTATAATGAGAGCGATGTATCATGTTTTGAAGAAGAAACGGAGTGCTGGGTTTTTGGTGGGAAAAGGCCCATATAAGTCTCTGTTGATCCACAGGTGGCACAATGTTAAATGGTGAAGGAGGAGCTCCAGGAACTCAGGAATTCCTGAAAAATAAAGGTCAGTAAAAATTTCAGGATGTGATAAAGAAAGGTACTGGCCAATTACTGTTAAATATTTAAGTAAACATTTTTTAAATGTTGTATATAAATCTGCTTGTAGCATTCTCTACTAGACTGAACTTTCACATCACCATCACATAAGGAAACTATATTGTTTAGGGCTGGATACTGAAATTAATTGTAAAAATGCCTACCTTCAGTGGCTGCTTTAAAGACAGATCAAGTCTGGCTGTGTTTCCCCAGTCAATATATACTTCTATGAATGTACCCAAGGATAGCTACTTTAATATAACATTATATATTTTAATATAATATATATTATATTATTAATTATTTATTTTAATAGAATATATATTTTCTTTTGAGAAAATTCTAATACCACGTGTGTATGTGGTTTGAAACTCTTTAACACTATATTAACACTGTATTAAACTAACAATTTCTGTGAAATGGGAAGCTCTTGTAAATACGAACTTACATTAGGTCATTCAGAGGCAGTGTTCCCACATTCAGAGTGAACTGGAAATAACTCCTAATAGGTTCAGCAGCTTTTTATTTGGGGGACTGTTAGGTGTTGTGACTCAGAATATTGTTCACAAGTTCTTGAAGTCTTAAGTTTTGTTGGAATGGCTTGTAACCTCTAACACAGCCTTTGCGCATCTCTCCTTTTACAGAACTGACAGCTGTTCAACAAGCCATGTCTGATGTGAATCACAGTTACGAAGATTTGGGAGTTGTATTGAAGGAAAAGATTTCAGAACTGGAAAGTATGCTTTCAAAAATGCAGAATATTCAGGAAGAATCGACCTCAATGATGCAGTGGTTGCAAAAAATGGACAAGACCGCATCAGATTGGGAAGCTGCTCCAACTGATAGTGAAGCGGTTAAAGCCCAAGTTGAGCAACATAAGGTACTTTGTGACTTCAAAAATATACTCTTTCTTGCAGTTATTGGTCAGTTATTTGAAAAACTGATGTCTCAGAGTAACTTGATGTTGCAGAGAGTATTTACATGATCCTACTAAGCATGCCAGTCAGGCTTAGAGCAGATCTGGCAAACTGTGTTAGTGGAGTAAAAGGACCACTGTGCCAGAGAGGAGGAGTTGTGCACGTCACAAAATAGTAATTTTGGTGGCCACTTTAAATAGGTGAGGCTATGTTGATTATGCAATAAACTTTTTTGATCTCCTTAGTTGTTTAGAGCTGTATACTGGATTGCTGTAAGATCTAAAGGGCTGTATCTATCCAAAAGCTGTTTCTGCAGCTGCTCTTTCACTGACACTCCACAGACCTCCTGCTCTCTGCAGCTGCAGCAGCTTATACCTATTCCAAGGCAGTGTTTCTCTTCAGCAGCCTTGTCATGCTTGTTAAGTTACATAGCTGCACAAGTCTCCTCCCTCCTTTTCAACTGACACGAGAAAACCACGGAATCAGCAGTAAACTTCTGTCCTGTTTCAGCACTGGAGGCCAATGAAGGACAATATTTACACATGTAAAGGTTCCTCTGTAAAGGGAAGTCTGATGGATAGGAAAAACTCTTTCCTCGCCTGTGATTGTGGATAAACAAGGATAGAATTTGATTCAGTTGAGGTATTTTTGTATTTGGTGTGTCACCCTTAAAAATCAACCTACTAACTAAAAGTTAAGCTACTGACTTGCTCAGACTTGGATAACATTCAATCTTAAAACTGAGACTAAATAGGGAAGAAAATTAGCTCTTTATTTTGTAACAAAGAATGTGCAGAGCTAACACGACCATCTTACCCCCAGTGTAGTAACAGAAGAGCATTCACAGGTAGGTGGAAAACTGAGCGAGTGTTGAGGCAAGAGTCATCCTGCTGATGCAGTTGGACCTTTTACTAACTAAAAGTTCTCAATCAAGCACAGGTTCATTCAGTGTTTATTTTGGTGGGGTTTGGATAACTAAAATGCAGCTCCACGTGGCAATCTTTGTTACTTAATATTCATAGAAGAGCTGTTTGCCAGGCATAAGGACTGTTCACTTCTGTCCGTAAGAACAGCACGAGTTAGGAATTGCTGGGGCATCAGTCTCCTGGGAGGTCTACGCTTTAAGCTGTGGTGCTCTTCATAGTTTTAGGTGAGCTACAGGAAGCAGTCTAGCTGTGATAGCAGGAGTTCTGCTGCGGTAAATGAGGCTACACCGCACTCTGTTGGCGCTAGCCGGGCTATTTCTGCTGTGAACTGGAGTGTGTGTTGCCTTCTGCACAAGAACAGATTCCAGGTGTATGTGAACATGATGGGACGTAGTGGATCTTATCTGAATTCTTCTGGTTCAGTCACTTGTTCAAATTAAACAATAATCATTATTATTAATATAGTTTAAATCTTTCAGAAAAAATTGACCAGCAACATATGCTATTATAAAGTGGTTTGAGATTCATTGCGGAAAAGCAGCGTGTCAGTGCTACATATTTACTGTTTATCTTCATGCTTGGCGGCTCAGTGTTGCGGATTTCAAACTTCACACTTGAACCTTCTTCTTTAGTCTCTTATTTATTTATTTTATCACTTGAATCTGCAGCTTTTTGAAACTGAATTAAAGCAGAGTGCAAATAAAGTGCAGGAACTAAAGGACAAAGTGACAGAGCTGTTGGAGAAGAACCCGGACTCCCCTGAGGCACCCAAGTGGAGGCAAATGTTGGATAAAATAGGTATCTCAGTAAAGCCATATTATAGCTCAGACTCAGTTGGAAGCTGTTTTATTATGAGTTTTTTTATATATTAGCAATCACTTTATTTTTAATATCTTGCTGCCTCCTACCCCTTAAATTCTGGGGAAATACCTCCCTTCACAGGAGTGTAGATCTGGAGTAATTCTACTGACGTCATGGGCTTTGAATTTGTGTAAGTGAAATTGAGAGAGGCTGCAGCTTGACTCCCTGTTTGAGAGGGCTTTATCTTTTTCCCAGTGTGTGGCTACAACTTGACTGGTCAGTTATTGCTCCAGATACGTATGTTGTTGTTCTTACAAAACAGTAACAAATTAAGTTAATTATAATTTCATGGAAAGGACAGTTTGACGTGTTGGTAATGCTTCTCTGTGTGCTTTCTTCCCATGCACTAGTGGCTTTTGGCATTTTGTCGTTTGGGTGGCATTTTGCCATTTTCTAAAACTGATTTAATAAATTTTCCCAAAAAAAAAAAAAAAGAAAATTACGATATTTGGGCAATAGATTTTGAGGTACTGCAATGCATAATTTTCATGAGCTTTTAAAATTTCTTCTTAGGTTTGTCATATTTTACATAAATCATAGGTCAGTCGTGTTTCATACTGATATTTCTATGGCTACGTCAGTGATAATTTTAATGCTGAGATTTACTCGTCTGTCCTGTTCGTAAGTGAAACTCTGAAAGGTTTAAGTAACAGGTAAGGTCTCCAAGAGAACTTGAATAGTGCTGAAAGGGAATTAATATGGAATGAGCAGAGGTCAAAGATGGTGAAGTGACAAAAGGAATTGAAAAAACGTGGGTGGAATATGTAGAATCACAGAATGGTTTGGGTTGGAAAGGACCTTAAAGATCATCTAGTTCCAACCCCCGTGCCAATTTGGGGACGAGGAGGGTTAGCAAAATATCAGAGCTGACTGAGCAAGTGCTGGCTATCACAGTGGGAAGGGGGAAGTTACAAGACTGTAAAACTCAATGGCTGCTCTGGAAGCCACTTGCTACAAGTGGAAGAGAGCACAGATTGGCCTAGGTGTGAACCTGAGCTCACAGAGTCCTACTGAAACACCTGTGTGCAGAAGCGTTCTCACCTACCTGCCACTTGGTACCTGTTTTGGATGTTTAAATGAGACAGTTAATGTCCACAGGCTCGTAATGCAGACATTTGAAAGCGGTGTGCTCCTTCAGGGGGCTGTTCCGAGTAGAAGCCTAGATTACGGCTTTTGCTCACCCTTGGAAAGTTGTCAGCTTCTGTTTACTGAAGAAGCAGGAAAATGTGTATCTAAATCAGACACCTAAGTTAAAAGTGAGTACATCCCTTTTTTATGTCATTTGCGACTGAAGCCTAAATTTGGTGTTACTTCACTTAGTAATATTCTAATCCAATTTTATTACATGTTGTATATTCATTGCTCTAAAAATTCCGCACGTGGCTGCGCTAAACTGCAGACCTTCATCCAAGTGTATACGGATCTGACTGTTGAAAGATGTATTTGCCGAGTCACTGCAATAAGGCGTCTGGAGTTAATCAGCAAGAAGGCTTGTTAGAGAGCTCTGTTTATGTTTCATATGTAGTCTGCTGTCTGACAACCCATCTGCCAGAACACGCATGCAATATGTTAACATTATCATTGGTAGATTCCAAATGGAAAGAGCTCAATCAAGTTACATCTGAGAGACAACAAAAACTGGAGGAGTCTTCAAATTACCTGACCCAGTTCCACACGGCAGAAGCTCAGTTAAAGCACTGGCTTGTAGAGAAGGAGCTAATGGTCAGCGTGCTGGGGCCGCTGTCGATTGATCCTAACATGCTGAACACACAAAAGCAACAGGTTCAGGTGAGTCATGCCAACATGCATTATTGATTTTAGTTTCTTCTGCTTTTTTGCTATTAGCGAAGTACCGTGTTGCATTCAGAATACAGCACAGTTAGTGTGAACTATAACATTTGTTTGTCGGCAAATATAAGCTTGAGTCATACGTGACTACGTTAATTGCAAGAAAAAAATTACCCGAAGAGTGAACAGAGATCAGAACAGCTAAAGGAAAAAAATGTTGAGGATATACTGATCCTCTGATGTATTTTTGTGGTTTGACCATACGGTGGTTTCTCTGCAGTCGAATGAAAATGTTCCTTTGAAGTTTTATTAATTTGGCTGTGTGTGACATTTCATGGTCAGTCCTCATACACAGTCTGTGCCGTAGAAGTAGCTTTTTGAGATGTTATTCACTTGACTGTGCCAGTAGCTAATAAAAACACGAAGGCAAGTGAAATGCAGAACTGTGAAGAGATACGGGGCCAAGAGTGTGAAAGACAGAAGAAAAAGTATAATGAAAAAGTGGAGTAGTTTACTTACAGGAATACAGCAAACTGCAGGCAAAAGAAACAAAAGTTAAATCAGACAAGGTTGCAGAAACTCGAAATGTTAACTTCAAACATTTCTGTTGCTGCCAGTTATTTTAAACTGTGATGAGAAATTTTGATTTTGCAAAAATACTATTAAAGCTGGCATGTCAATATTGATTAAAATGAAGTGTTTAAAACATGAATCGTGTTCTAATACTATGTGAAAATGACTTAATACTGGTTTGTAAGTGCTTCAGACATCTAGACAGCTGGCGTAAGACTATCACGGATCACTTAAGCGTCCTTAAAAGTTAAACCTAATTGACTTACGAAGAAAGGGTTTGGAATGTTCTGTAAAGTAAAACCATGATATTTGTCCCTTTTTCTGCAAGCACTATGTCTTACTGTCAAGGAAAAAAAAACATACCGGGAACCAGTGATGTAAACTTTAAAGGTCTTACAGTACACATTCAGTTGTTTTGTGAATTATCCAAATATTCTTGGTGCTGTAATAATACACTGCAGTATTATGTCACAGTACACTTTCTTTGAAGTTCTATCTTAAGGCAAATGTCGAAACTGTCTAGGAAAGAAGACACTGCTTGAAACTAAACAGTGATTATTTTACTTGGTATGGTTACTTAATTACTGTAGTATTAACAGAATTCATTGTTTACTTGTATCTGCTGATTGAATTTCTATTAGATGATGTGTAAATTAACCTCATTTTTTCTGGTTCTTTGATGTAAATGCTTGGAAACACAGTTTATGTGTACAAGACACAATTATAGGAGACACTGGCTTTTCAAGTCGCAGATTGGTTATGCAATAAGAGAGCTTAGCTACAACGAATTCTACATGTTTGTCAGAACCACTTTGCTGCTTTTTTTTCAGGAGGTAAATGCTTTTTACAATTTTTTTCTTCCCAGATTCTGCTCAAAGAGTTTGACACCAGAAAGCCACAATACGAGCAGTTAACCGTAGCTGGTGAAGGGATTCTGAAGAGACCTGGTGAACATCCACCCTCGCACGAAATTGTAAAAGAGCAACTGGCAGCTGTGGCACAAAAATGGGACAGTCTGACTGGCCAACTGAGGAGCAGATGTGACCGAATTGACCAAGCCATTGTGAAAAGCACACAGTATCAAAGTCTACTCCGAAGTCTGTCTGATAAGCTAAGTGCCCTGGATAGCAAACTAAGCAGCAGCCTGGCTGTGAGTATGCAACCTGATGCTGTGAAACAACAACTGGAAATTGCTAGAGAAATGAAGGAGGAAATAGAACAGGAAATGAAGAATATAAATGCAGCTCAAGCTCTCTGTGAAGAGCTGTCAGCACTGGTTGGAGAAGAGTATTTGAAAGCAGAACTTACAAGACAATTAGATGGCATCTTAAAATCGTTTAAGGATATTGAGCAAAAATCAGGTTAGTATTTATTTAAAGAAAGAGTATCTAAGGCATGAAGTAAAGCATGTAGTCTCATTTGCCTTCATCCAGATGTTGAGTGAGCTGAGCCTAATGCCAGCTCTCTGTCCAGGCCTGCCCCCAAGCACTTGTACATTAGAATTTTGGAGAGTTCCCCATACCTTGAAAAGGGAAAACCCATACTTAGGTTCTCTAGTGAACAGCTTGGGAGAGAATTTGAAGCACAGTAGCAGGGCTGCTTTTCTCATGCTTCAGGTGCATCTTCACAGAATTGGGATACCAAAAGAGGAGGCTGTTCATTGAGCTACGTAACTGTATAGGTGCAGAGTGTAAGCCAAAATTGTGATTTTGGAGCAAGCACCAGTTAATGGCTTGGTGAAAAGCAGTGGTAATTGTATAACCCTGTTTGTGAGGAAGAGGGGTGGTAGTCTGCAGCCTTGCCTTACCCTGTGAACAGCAGGACTGAAGAAGTAATACACTGCAAGCAATATCATACTTCTTTCTCCCTAACAGCCTCAATTTTAGCTTTTTAATTTCCTCTGGTCGAGAGGAACTTCAAAGGATCTCTCTAAGAACACATATTGCCTGCAGGCCATGAGTCAAACACTGCTAGGCTAGATTGCTTAATATTCCCTGTGTTTACACTTCTAATACCATGAAACACGACTGTGTGGTTTTACCCCCAAAATCTGCCTGAATGGGATTCATGTAGACACAGATTGGCTAAGCTCACCTCATCTGGTTCACGTCCAAATGCCTTAACTCCTCTGATGTAGTACAGGCACAGGTCTGACCCTTGCAAGAAACTTGGTTGCCTTGCAGTCAAACACCACATACTCAGGACCAGCTTTCCTTGTGTTGATGATGGTTAATAACAGAATCAATATTATTATTTCTTCACTGAATACTAGCAGGTTCCGATAACGAACCTCCGTGCTGTCTTCTCTTTTGTAGATAACCATGTTCAGCAGCTTCAGTCGGCCTATGCCGCTTCTCATCAGTTCCAGCAAATGTCCAAGGACTTTCAGGCCTGGCTAGGCAAAAAGAAAGAAGAGCTGAACCAGGCTCGTCCTGTATCAGCCAAACTTGATGTCTTGCAATCCCTAATTGAAGAACAGAAAGATTTTAAGACGACCGTGACCGATCAGATTAGTTCCTATGAAAGAATTGTTGCAGAAGGAGAAAGTATCTTGCAGAAGACTCAAGGAGCTGACAGGGCAGCATTACAGTCCCAGATTGCCACACTCAGAAGTAACTGGGATGAAATTAATAAGCAGGTAAAAGAAAGGCAAGATAAATTAACAGATTGTCTGGAGAAAGCCCTCAAGTACAAGCAGCATGTAGAAAATCTGCAGCCGTGGATAGAGAAATGCCAAAGCAACCTGTGTGAATTAAAAGTCAGTATCAACCCTGTTGAAATAGAGGATTCTATTGTTCAGGTGAGGGCCTGGCAGAAGGACCTGGATAAACACCATGGGACGGTGGAGCTATTGAATAATACTGCTGAAAGTTTGCTCAGTGCAAGTCAAACAGATAAAGAAATTATTCAAGAAGAAACTAAGATGCTGAATCAGAAAGTGAATGTGGTCACAGAACAATTGCATAAGAAGAGAGAGTGCTTGGAAAATATGGCACAAAGGCTGAAAGAGTTTCAGGAATCATCCAAGGAGACTGAAAAACAGCTTAAAAGTGCCAAAGAGCATCTGGAAGCTCACGACTCCCTGGGACCTCAGTCATTCAGCAACAAACACCTGACGATGATGCAGGCCCAGCAGAAAGCCTTGCAGGCTTTAAAGCCTCATGTTGATTTAGCAAAAAAGCTTGCCCAAGACCTGGTGGTAGAAGCTTCTGATTCAGCAGGTGTTTCTGACCTTTTGCTTCAAGCTGAATCTTTGGAGCGAGAGTACACTGCAGTGAACCAGCAGGTTGAAGACAGGTGCTTGTTCTTAGAGACAAAACTTCAGGGAATCGGCCATTTCCAAAACAGCATCCGAGAAATGTTCTCTCAGTTTGCAGAGTTTGATGATGAACTTGATAGCATGGCTCCCGTGGGGAGAGATCTCAAGGTGCTGCAATCACAGAGAGAGGACATAAAACATTTCCTGAAAAAGCTGGAGGAACTTATAATGAATAATGAAAATGCTAATAAAAACTGTAAAATGATGCTCGCCACAGAAGCAGAAGCTTCTCCTGATCTTGTTGGTATAAAGAGAGACTTGGAAGCTCTAAATAAACAGTGCAACAAGCTACTAGACAGAGCAAAAGCCAGGGAAGAGCAAGTGGAGGGTACTATTAGCCGTGCTGAGGAGTTTTACAGTAAGCTAAAAGAATTTTCCAGTCTGCTTGGGAGAGCTGAAGAACATGAAGAGTCACAAGGCCCTGTTGGAATGGAAACAGAGACTATTAATCAGCAGTTGAATACATTCAAGGTAGGAAGATCTCTTTCTTACTACTGTAAAGTATTTTACCACAATGCAGTTTTATTAAATATCATTGTGAAAGGGACTGGTTAAGTGCAGACCTTGGAGAACTCTTGTTTCACAGCAGTCAGTTCTACCTGTATGCTTTTTATCTGTTTTAAATGGGCCATCTTGTCACGCTGCAGAGCGGCTTTCCTTGGTGACGGCTTGGCAGACTGTGGTAACCGCATCCCAGCTCACAGTTTCTACACCCCGGTTCCTTCTTTGCCTCTCTTTGCTATCTCGTTTCCTTACACAATCCATCACCCTCTTCTGGTTTTGGGAACCGCGTAATGTCTCTATTCTGATGTCCGTGTGTCACACAGACTTTTTTTCTTCACCGTGGTGAGAGTTTTAGACTCCAGTGCTCAAGTACCAGCCCATAGTCACTTTGCTCATCTGAGTAGTTTTTTCACGTGGGTGTAGGCGTCAGCATAGGTAGGTTTAAGACCTTGCCTTTTGCTGGTTTCTGTTCTGATACACTGCCCAGTTTCACCTCACTGAATCCCACCCTTACATCCTAGTAAGAAGAAATCAGGTAAAATAAACCCCCTTTTATAGTGGGAGTTTACTGCAGCATCCTTATCCAAAATGCACTCTGGAGCTTCTGTGCGTGACTTTGTTAATATGCCAGTTAGCATTCGTTGTCCAGCTTAAAAAAACGCATCGCAGTGACAGTGGGTGTAATTGTGCTTTGGTGCTGAAACGAGGTGCAGATGCTTGCTCGCTTTAAGGTTACAATAAATGGATTTCCAGTGCTAGCAGGAAAGATTTGTAAATCCTACACATGTAAGCAGTGTTTCGAAAAGATCGTAAATCCTGTAATGGCTGTATAGTAGCAGTGTGTATTCTGTGCTGCTTTGGTTTCATTTCAGTCTGATATTGATTCAAACGTTTGTATGACTTGTACATTAGTTCACAGTTAATCATAAAACCAAACTTTCATAACAAGATTTGATAAACCATGCTGTTAAAGTGATGACCTTGGGAAAAAGGCATTACGTGCTGCTGCCCAACAGAGGGTGCATTTTGCTTGTTTAAAGTAAACTGGATTAGAAAGGAAAACAAAAACTGAAAGCTTTAATCTGGGAATTTCGGATGCAAGTTACTGTTGAGTTTTGATGATCTTTCAGAATGCATAAATAGAGACAAAAATCTTGAACAAATAGTTACATTATGAGGAGATTCTAGTAGGCTGGGAGGATTAAAATTATACACCAGTCTGTCCCAACAAGTCCATCTCCATTTAAAAGAGAAACAAATGGCTTTTCTTTGCATATGGTTAGTAAAACACTTCGGATATCTGAAAAGAGCAAAAGCTCCTGCTGTGATTGCTCTTGCTTACGCCGACTGTACAGGATTTCAGTTGTAGCCAGTTTGTGATCACCGATTTTGCCACGTTTCTTGCATTTTCAAACATTAGGTGCAGCTTCAGGTCTTTGTTTACCCTCTAGATATCTTTTTTTTGGCTACAAAGAACAATGCTTTCTGGGGGGAGCAGCCTGATGAGCAGAGAGTAGAAGAATCCAGTCAGTTCCCTGTGCATTGTCTCAGTGCTGGACTTCGTCAGGGCGCTGGGCGAGACACAGCAATTGTACGGTTCAGGAGCGAGGGCCTGCTCTGGTCTGTGCAGGCCTGTGGGGGGGTAGTGTCCCTGCAGCCAGAGAGCTGGAGAGGAGGTGTAAAAGAGAAATGCGTTGTGCTCAGAGCCACTATTTCAGGCAGTGCTGTTGCTTATGAGTGAAAACACTATGACGTTAAACAGGAGGTGAAAAAAAATGAGAAGGTGAAGGGGTGGTTTAAATTAAAGTGAAGAGCGAATGGAGGAATAAAGAAGCAGAGTGGGGAGCCTTTGAAGAACAGAAATAGGAAGACCAGAAGGGGAAGTTTTCTAGGTGAGAGCAGCAGGTAGCAAAGGGATACTGGTAGCAGGAGGATCAGGGTCAGTGATTATACTCCTGATACTCGGTGTGAGTACTACCGGGGCACAGCAGAATTACAGTAGGTAACGTACCTCTTCATACACTGTACCATTCCAGAGAGCAGTTCTACCTGAGGCAGCAGTCTGCAGGGAGACCGGCTCCCACAAATCCTGCTCCACTCGTGGTGTATTTGCTCACATGTTTGTGCACGTACGCAAACACACACAACCTGAAAATGTGGCTGTGGCCACCGAACCACAGTCTAGCTCCTTACAGCTTTAGCTTCTGCGGTCAAGTACAATCAACTTCTGTTCCTCAAGAGTAAAGCAAAAGAGTTGTTCTTTGGTAGATAGATTTAGTCACATGGAATCTTTGCTCTCTTCAGGGAAGGATGTCGTGTAATGAGCCAGAGGTAGTTTTTGTGGTTTGACCAATTTTTATGTACAAAGAGTTAGAGCTTTGTGCACCTTCTTGGCATGACATTAAAATGTATAGTTATTTAAAAAAAAACAAACAGTCTTTGAGTTGTATTTAATATATATCAAATACATACATGAATACATACTTGTTTAATTTATATTTCTTCTTTGTATTCTACTTATTCCAGTTAGTGTAGAGTGTTAAATTGAAAGTACTTATTGTTAGCGTTAAACTCTTATTTATTTACAATGCAGATCTAAAATTTGCTTTCTGTAAATGAAAATCTCCAGTGGAGTTCATTTGAAAGTCGAACCATGACTCTTACGTCACAAAATTCTCCAGGAAGAATATAATAAAATGAAGAATTTGTCTCAATTAATGTAAAACACACAAAGTTAATTACTAATTAACTCAGTTTTGTTAGACATTTTTGCCACAAAGTCTGTGCAATGCATAGATTGGTGCTAAAAGGAAATTTCAGTAAATGACGTCTGTTGAGGTACACTGAGTCTACCACCGTTCTTCAAAAGGCAAACACAAAAGAATTGTGCAAATGAGCTGAACTGAACACCCTGGGTTTGGGTAGCCACACAGTGCTAGGACATTTGCGGTAGGAGCAGTATTTCCAGCTAGTTTCTCTCTGAAATGGAGAAAGAAAAAACCCAGAAGTTATTTTACTTGTGGAAACCTTTGCACAATTCTTTCTACTGCCATTAAAAGGCATTTTTCTTAGTAAAACTGACATGGCACTGTTACAGCTTTCATTACTCTATGGTTCATTTGATTTTTGCTTTTATTTTTGAAACAAAAGTAGATGTAGTCATTAGAGGTTGCCTTCTAATTGGACTTTATAGGAATTTTTAGCTAGCCTGAGTATTCCTGCCAATAAGCTTGAACTAAGATTTTAATTGGCTTATGTTAGTTGCGTAGAGGGTGTCTGTGCTCTGATTTTCACTTCGAAGGCAGATAACGTTGAAAGAATAATCAGAGGTTTCTCTTTATGCTCAATAAGCAGTAGAAGTGTTGCATTTGCCATGCACTGGTTTACAAACCCTGGAATAAGATGCTGACCTTCCTTGGGATTTACTACAGTTCGGATCTGTGTTGTAAAGCAAAGGTAAAATAAGCAGCCGTTCAAACTCTTTTTTTGAAGTATTGAAAGTGACGGGTGCATCATATAAAAGTCTTCAGGAGATATGGTGAAAAACGGTGAAATATTTAAAAAATGTTAATAAAATCATTTTTCAGTTGAACTAATAGAGACCAGTTTCAGTTGTGTACTTCCCCTGTAAAATGGTACAGCACTTTGAATTCAGTAAGGATCTGTTTGTGGGTGTTTCGGGTGAGAATAAGCACGGATCACAGGACCTCAAAAAATTATTTTCTCATCTTTACCATTATAGTATCTATTCTCAAGTAGAAAATCCAGAGGGATCCGTTTGGCATAATTTTAATGTTATGGCTGTTCACCAGAGAGAATTTGTCTTGCGTGACTTTAGTACTTTGAGACGTAGCTGAGTGTGTATCAAGTAAATCGATAACCGAGAAGTGCGGCGTGTTTGTATTTCGCATACAGCGTGTATCCTGCTGGCTGCCCAGCGCCGAAAGCTCCGGCTGATTGTAGTTAATGCCCCGTGTTAAGTTTTAGCTCTGAGTGCCATATGCTGTCCTTGAACTGGGGTCTGAGTGTAACCGATGGCTGCTGTCACACGAGCAGGGCATGTCTCTGGTCGTTAGGGGTATGGTTCCTACTGGAGCAGAGCAGCTTGATCATGATAGCATCTCCTGTTACCTGTGAGTTTCCCAACCCTTCCCCTCCATGGTTATGAGCTAGAAGTGGAGTGTTGAACAATATTTAAAAGATGTAAATGTCCAAAACCTGCATCTTCTTCCTGTTAGGCCGGTTTTGTGTCGTTCTTAGTCCCTTACAGTCTCCCAGGTACAGATAATTCAGAGTCCCTGTCGGTGGGGCTTGGCGCGGCCGCGGTCGCCGCGGGCGGTTGACCTGTCAGACAACGCCACCCTACGCAGTTGCCGCAGAGCCGGGAACCACTCAGGGGAACAAGACTGGACTGAACGTCTCTCTTTGCATGTCAAATATGACCCTATTCCGAGACCTAATCACTAAAGACGAGCTTGGGTGATCTCTTTTAAACAGTGCGCAGCTGAACTTTCAATTTAACTTCCGCGTGGCAGCGTCCATTCAAATGACGGCTTTATCCGACGGGGCGATGGGGGTGCGGGCGGTGGTTAAAAGCAAGGCGTATCGTTACCACAGTGTCTCTGGGGAAAGCCGGCCGGCTGGAACGGTGTCGGCTCACCTTACCCAGCCGCGCCCTGCCCTGCCTCCCCGGCCGGGGCACTCCCGGCTCCGGCGAGCCGCTGAACGAGGAGGCGGCGGGGACGGCCCCCAGCGCGGCTCTGGGGCGGAGGGTGGGCCGGGGGGTGGACAGCCCCCAGCGCGGCGCTCCGGCGGCGGGTGGGCCGGTAGCAGATGTTGCCTAAGGAGCGAAACGGGGCGTTTCTTGGAGCTCTTGGACGAGCCGGAGGGCTGGACGGCTCCGGCGGGCGGGACGCGCCGGGGCGGGGGGGGTTTTCCCTCCTTCCCTGCCTTCGCAGCTGCGCTTCAGAAACGAGGAGGAAGGAGCGAGGGCAGCCCGCTGGCTGCCGCCTGGAGTCGGGACCTGCCGAATGCAAACCTGCCGTGCCTTCGGAGGGGGGCCACGCCGCGCTTGCTCTGCTCTGCGGTTGCCTTAAACAGCTCTCCGGGATGGTACGGGGAGAATCCGTCTAAAACAATGGTTTTCCGACTGCTCGAAGGATGCTCGGCTGGTAGAAGGTGATGTTTTCTTGCGGGGCTTGTGGAGGCACCACGGACGAGCCTGGTACAAGAGGAGGATAAAGCTGCCTTTCGGATCGAGGTTATTTATAGCTACTGCCAAAAAAAGTAAAGGGCTGGTTTATTACTCTTACTGTTCTGGATTTAACTTATTTCTCCCCACCCCGAGATTTTCTCCGTGCCTTGGTCTGGACCGTACACAGCCACTGTGGATTGTGTCTTTTTAAGCTGCCGCACCATGTTTTATTTATAAAGGAGATGGGACTCTGCAAACCAGTTAAAGGGATTACAGTTAAGCCGTCACCTACAGAAGATAATGTGCTGCCTTCTGTAACGCTTATTCATTTGGAAGACTTATTGGAAGACTTAATCGGGAGATTTCAGATACAGATTCTGACCTGGAAAAACAAACGAAGCCTTCCATGGAGCGTTTGAAATATTTGAGCCACTGCTACACTTTGTTTTGCTGTGACATTGGAAGATTTCTGTTACTTTCTTACTGAAGCACTTTATATATTTTTTTTCGGGGGGGGACACACACACCTCACATCCAGGTAAAGCTGCATTTAAACTGATGCACTGATTATGAATGACCTCAGCCACCTCATAAGTTATGATGTGTATTTTGTATCTATGCATCTTATGCTAAGGGCAAGTTTACTGTAATTCTTCAGAGTGCTAGTGTTTTTTTAATGTTTCCCCTGTGTCCATGAAAACGGAGGTATAGTGGTACACTTGTGCGAATACTTTCAGGATGGGGAAGCCGCTTAGCAGGCCAGACTGCCTACGTCAGAATCCTCCATGTGTTGGCAAAGGGGAAGAAGATGAAGATCTAAACATTGAGGACTGCTATGTTCCCCAGAGGTCCATCTATGACACTGTGCGGCTGAATGAACAGATCGATTCCGGCTCCAAGGGCAGCCTCTCCTCGAGGCATTTCACGGACCGGACCTTACCCTACAGTCACAGAACACTGGACATCAGCACTTTGTGCTCCAATGGTGCCCTTACTTCTTCCAGTGTTTTTGAGCTCCGAAGCCGTGAAGCTAACAAGTTAGATGAAAAAATGATCTTTGACGCTCTCAAACTGAACAGCGATATAATTCGGACAGCTGGATTACCCAAAGCGAAGTCTCACGCGGAAAAGAAGGAGCATAGGCGGTCGTGGAGAATGTTTGTTCCGCCCAACTTTTCCGATTACACGAATAAAAGTGAAAGTTCCTTTAATGACACTGCTGATACGTCAGATACGGTTAGACTGGGCAAATGCAAATGGGGTACGAATTCTCTTACCTCGGAAGAGGATGATTCTGGTTTATGCAGCCCTCCAACAGAAAGGGAAGAAAAACAAGATACACTGTTAGCAGGGGAGCAAGCTCAAATACGAAGTTTGTCTTCTGCAGAAGATGTCCATGCAGTAGGTCAGTTCAGACCGTGTTTCCCAGCAGTTTGCAGAGAGCAGCAAACCCCACTGCTTGTCAGCAGCAGCCTCCCCCTCAAAGAAAACTGCAGTTTGGCTTTGCATGACATTTTACCCTCTGGGAAAGTAAAACAAAGCAATGCACAGACATGTGAGAACGATCAAGAAGAGGTGGGGGGGAAATACGCTGACTTACAAGGTTTCAAAGAGAAAACTCTGTCACATGAAGGTCCTCTTCAGAGTGATGGAAGAAGTATTTCCCTCGACAAAAATGAAGTGGAAAATGCATATGAAGCTCACGAAAAAATGGAAACGCGAGTTGCAACAGTAGAGAAGGATTATGTGGATGATGTATGTCATCATGTAGATGTTTATTATGCAAATGTTGTTGTAAATACTAGTGACTTAGATGTAGCAAAATACGAGATTTTATCTGATACAGAGGAGTCCAGTGTAGCACGTACAGGCTCAAATGAAATGGCATTTTCTGTTCAGCAGCTTGAATTAGATAGTACTGTAAACCATCCAAAAGCTGTCCCAGGGAGAAGTAAAAGCAGTATCTGGAGTACTGGCATCCAAGAAACTTTGGATACAGTCTGCAATGGCCTATTGTCTAACAAGGTAATAAAACCAAAAAATCCATAGATTTGTGAAATAGTTGTAATTCAGCCTTCAAGTTACTTTGTTTAAAGCTTTCGTAAAAGTTTTTTTTGTTGTTGCAGAAATGTTATTTTTTTATCAATTTGGCAGCTGTAGTGATCGGTGTCATTTGCATAGCATGCGCTCCATGTCCAGAATAGGTGAGTTGGTAAATTCAGAAAACTAATTAGGGGCAAACTCTGAGAGGGAGGGCTACTTGCAGCTGCGTGGGGCAGGGTTAGTTGTTGCCCGGCTGGTGCTTGTTGCTCCAGCTGTGCAGCATCTCCACTGTGCAGCATCTCCGCTGTGCCCCCGTGTTGGTGCTCGGTGGTTGCACGGAGCGTGGCTACGGGCAATGCCATTCAAGGGCAGCTATAGCCCGTGTGTTCAGCCCGAGCAGCCTTACTCATCCAGGTATAAGGAACAGTATCAGATGGTTGTGGTTTCCAAAGCAGGCAGATTAAAGGCTCACCGCCTCTTCTGAAAGCCGCCTTCAGCGTGTGCGTGCCAGAGAGCAGATCTGACCTTACGGTAGTATTTTACAAGCGCAGGATCTTGCAGCGTTTTGCGAGCGGTGGATGAGGTAAGAGAGTAAGAAGTGAAGCTTTGTAATAAGGAAAGGGTGTTTGTCGGGTCTGTAATTTTTTTCTTCCCACTCTGGTTGAAATCTGAGATACTTCAAGCTTTGTTGCTAAGTTGTTCTGGTAAACTTTGGCCTCAGCAATAATTGTAATTTATTTTAAGCTTCTCTCTGCAAAGAATGTGTGTGTTTTTAAAGGGCAGATTATGGAGATCAGTCCTCTCTGTGGTAGGACGTTGCTCTCAAAAGATGAGGCTTTATGGCACGTAAAAGAAGAATTTGTTATTGATTCTGTGTGGAAATATTATTCTGCCTCCTCCCTACCCTACAGTCAAGAAAAACACCAGCGTTTTCCTTTTTCTGGGAGCAGCCAGCTGGTTGCACTAAGTTTTCATGTAACCACAGTCTTACAGTTTCCAGTGTTGGCTTTATTTTTTTTTTTTCCCTCGCGTTTCATGTTGTTGCTGTAGCTTAGATTGACTTGTCAAGCTGGTGGAAGCGTGCTCAGCCACCTGAGGTCTGCTGCTTTAACAGCACTTACTCGCCACCCTGTGTTAGGTGCAAAAGAGGGGAGTCACTGGTACCCTCGAAGGGATCCCTGCTTTTAAGGATGCTGGGAAAGGTTGCTTTGAATGCACTAAATGTACACCAGAACTGTTACTGAATGCTGCTATAGAAATAGAAGGATTTAGGGTCAAAAGTTGAGCATTCTTTAGCATTGTTTATTCATTGGTTATTTTTCACTGGCCTGTGTAATTAATTCAGGGGCTTCGGGCCATTTTCTGATCTCATTGACACTGGTGTCAGTGCAGCCTAGTGCGGATGAATACAAATGGAGATTTACACTGCTGTTGCTAATGGTAATCATCTGGCTCTGAAAAGCTTAAATACCTGAAAGAGTAAAATAAAGCAAACAGAAAACAGCTCCAACTGCTGTTTGGGTACGGTCTAAGCCCTGGCAATTTGCAAGAATATCCCTCTGAATGAAAACCTATTCTCCTGGGCCTCCACTGGGATATGGTTTCAGGAGCATCTGTAGTACCTCCTCCTCCCTTGTTGCCATCATATTACCCTAAAAACTACCTTAAAATGTCCCTTTCTTCACTGCTTCTTTAGCTTAAAACTTTTGCTTTTGCCCTGATTTGGAAAAAAAATGCCCAATTGTCTCTTTTGGGTGTGTGTTTATTTGGGGACAATTTAACAATCCTTCTGCCCTGTTTTTTGGTAGATATTGTAGATAGATAATTAAACAGATAGAGGAGTTCCTCTGGTCTTTAATTTTTTTCCTCTTGTTAGAAGTTCTTTCTTGTTTGTTTTTTTTTCCCCCAAAACATCACTCTCCCCCTCCTGTCTACCCATAGAAATGTGCACTATTTTCCCTCTGTGCTGTATTGCATTTACTCTGTTTCGATTGAGTCTGTTCTGTTTAGATTTATTTACTTGTTTTTAGGAAGGTGCTGATGAGGGATGGTTTCCTTTCTTCCAGCCACCAATTCTCAGCCATTTTTTTTTCTTGCATACCATGATGCAAACACCAGATGCATTTTATGTCAGAAGATACAATGTTTCATGTGTGTGTTGGATTTCAACTGCAGGTATTCCAGAAGGAAGAAATCGAACCCCTCCAAGTGAAACAACAGGAGGTAAATTGGTTGGGTCAAGGCCTTATTCAAAGTGCTGCTAAAAGTACCAACACAGAAATCCTTGAACATGACCTTGAAGATGTCAACACCCGATGGAAGACTCTTAATAAGAAGGTTATTATTTTGTATACTGTTCTGGTTTTGTTGTGTTCTGCTTTTTGATTATCTGCTTGCTGACGTCTTTCAAACTACAGGAAATTAAATATTCAGTAAGAATATGAACGGTATAACTTTACACAATCACTTGGTTGGTAATTCCGAGGATAAGATTTATATCAGTAGTAGCCAGAGGTGTTAAGATGATTTATAAGGTTTTGTCAGGCTTTCTGTAGGTCTGTCCTGTATTTTTATTCAGGAACGACTCCTCTAGGACTGTGTGTTCCTTCCTGCTTAAGCAGAGCAGGGAATTTTGATAACCCAGTGAAAGACGTTGGAGTTGTGACACATTCATAGTAAAGGTCACTGGTCATTTGTAGCCAGCCACTTCTAAGTAGTTCTTCTTCAGTCTTTGTTCACGCATTTTTTCCCTGTGTATTCCTGTACGCCGTCGTACCTGCGCAGTGCACAGAGCAGTGATACAGCCCAGCTTAGAGTGACCAGTGGCAAATTTCCTTTATAGCACCCTAAGGATTGTATTGCTTGAGACATCGGAAGGTGTGCCACCTTGGAAAACTGGCTGTAGATGGTTTTCTGTGCTTTTGAGGAGTCCTCTTCCAGCAGCAGCTGTTGAAAATGGGTGGGAAGGAGAAACAAGGCTCATTTTCCTACGCTCCGTCTTCCTGAAGGAATGATGCAGCAGAACCACAGACACCTCTAGTTCACCATTTTGCCTTCTCCTTTCCTATTTCTTCTGCCCTTTGAAGGGATTATTGCCCCTTATTAAGAATTGCTGCTTTGGGTTCCTGGCTTGGTCAGCCTCTAAGGAATATCAAGACAGTCTGAAACACAAACATCCTCAGTATACTTCAAACTACTGTAGCTACATAAAACAAGAGTGTGTCTTGTAAAGGACTACTAGAGCAGTCGGATTGATTGAGAGTCAGCCTCTTTTTTTCATTGCGTGTCTGTATCCCCAAGAGATTAGTGCTAAATTGTGCCATAGTGCCATTATGAATAGCTGTGACATTGTTGAGTATGTTAGTGATATTGCCGGATGTTCTGCAGCTTTTGGCTGCTTATTTCACAGAAATGAAAAGGTGAGTACAGTCCGATCCCCTACTTTTTTTCCAGGTTGCCCAGCGTGCTGCGCAATTGCAGGAAGCCCTCCTTCACTGTGGGAGATTTCAGGATGCCCTTGAGTCTCTGCTTAGCTGGCTCATTGATACAGAAGACCTGGTGGCTAATCAGAAACCACCATCTGCTGAATTCAAAGTTGTGAAGGCCCAAATACAGGAACAGAAAGTAAGTGAAATGCGTTCGGAATCTATCTCCTTCCACTGGATTAATGAGAATAAATTCCCAGTCTTTGGTAAAGCATAAAATCTGTTCAAGTGTATTAGATTACATTGAAGTGTGCTGAGGTGGTTAAAGCAGCCATCTGTTCGATACTCCAGAATCTGTCCAGGATTGGGAGAAGTGCTCATCTTCTGGGACATAAGACAAAGAGTGACACTGTGGAATCTGAGCTCTGGTTAGAATTATTAAAACTGGAAAGAATTGTGAAAGGTCCATTGGAAAAAGAGAAGGCAGAAGATCCAATGTTTGGCCATTTGGAAAGTAGGAAATAAAAATATTAAATTATCATTGTAATAATTCCAAGGTAATATTGCAGATTCCGGATTTAAGTATTTGGCTCTTGATCCTGATTGTGATCTGATCGTCGTTGGTAATTAGCTGGAATGCTGTTGGGAAATGGCCTGTGCTGATGTGGAAGCACTGTCGATGTTGTCAACTTTTGCAAATTTTCATAATGATTATAGAAGAAAGAAACATAATACGGCTCATGAAACGTACAGTCTGTGCGGTTGGACTGTGTGGCCCACTGCCACCCGGGGACTTAGCATGAAGTTAGGGTCCATACATGCTGCCATCTTGGGATACCTGCAGGAGCAAAATGTTAGTGTTACCAAAGGCAGCTGGAGAATGGAGGAAGGGAGGATTTTAGGCAGAGGTGTGGTTTATTTGTGAGGGAGAAATTAATTTACTGGACTAGATCAGTGAACTCATTTGTATCTCAAACAAGTGATGAGTCAATTATACAATATTCTTAATATCTATTTTCCTATCTTTCTGTATATCGGAATTACCTTTGTGTTGCCAAGTCTAGAAGGGCATGCAGTTTTTTCAGAAATGTTCCTATACAATTGTATTAGATACTCTGAATAGCACTTTTTCCCCTCAGTGCTATGAAATAGACCTTTTTCCTCTATATGGTCACTCTGTAGGCTCCCACATTTTCAGCCCATAGGAACCAGGGAAGTTGGCTGGGCTTGGTCAAACTGCTGTTCATAACAGAACAGTTGAGCAACTGAAATGAGCATGTGTTGGGGGTGTGTGGTGTCTGTCTCTTTTTTTGATTAGCATTATTCACACTTTAATCACAGTATAGGCACTGCTTTTTCCTTTTTTTTTTTTCTTTAACAGATTTTTAAGAAGTCTAGCTCCTTCTGTTTTCACACTTGTGTTATTGCAGTGTTTCTTAATAACTTGGTGCCTGATTGCTTTCTCTGTAGCTTCTCCAGAGGTTGCTGGATGACCGCAAGCCTACTGTTGAGGTAATCAAGCGCGAAGGGGAGAAAATTGCAGAGTCAGCAGAACCTGCTGATAGAGTGAAGATCTTGAAGCAGTTGAGTTTCCTGGATAGTCGATGGGATGCACTGCTCAGTAAAGCTGAAACAAGGTATTTGAAATTCTTTCATAGATTTGAAAAATGGAGACATAGCATGTAATAGATGATTAGATGCAGCATGTGGAACTTTATAGTGTGAAATTCTGTAAGTACTATCCTTCTTACTATTACATTACATTATTGTGTCTTGATGTTGATATAATAGGTCCTCTGAAGAAAAGGTGGAGAGAAGTGGCTTGAACAGACCAAAAGCTTTTTAAAAGAAGTTTAGCCTAAGATGCTTCAATCTTTTAGGACTGACTCCATAGTATCTTCTGAATATTTTATCTCCATTAGTCCATTAGAATGCAACTTTCTTGATGCAAGAACCCGTTTTGCATAGAATCAAGTGCAAATTTTACACTTCAGTAGTGATGTTTCCTTGGAATTGCAAAATTCTGACATGCTCCTGCAAAGGGGGGGCACTCAACTCTTCCCTTTTTCTGTTTGGTGTCATCCCTGTAATCAGTTTCTACAACTTGGAGATCCTCATACTGTCAGTTGCTGATGTACGTATGCGAGGTGCTGGGCTCCTTTGGTTCTCAAGAACATAAAGGGCCATCAAGCTCTGTAGATATATTCTAGCAAAACAGCAAACAGTGTCTCTTAAAGACATTGCAGTCCAATTCAATTTCCAGTTAAAAACAAAAGTCATACACACATTATCTGTGTATACACACATGTAGATTTATTAGTTGTCAATGTCTAAAATACCTGGAAAGTTATGAACTGTGAAGTGTGTTTGACAGAATCCGTATTGAAAGGGTTGCTGAATGTGTTTCTGGGTGTGGATTTGAAAAAGGACAGCCTCTTTCAGAATAGAGAGAAGATGAGTGTGCGTGAGAGGTGGCCTAAAAAGGCATATAATTGAGAACAAGAAGGGACTTGGAAGGTTGAAGAAAAGGAATTTAAGTGAACAGGGAAGCTTTACAGTGAAGAACAAATTGTTGGGATTTGGAAGCTTAGAGTAGCATTGAACTCACTTCTATTGGTGCCTACTCCTTCTGGTAGCCTCTCTCTAATTCCTTTACTCTGAATCTCCTTTCTTACCTCATACTAATAATATGATTATTGAATTAGCAGAGTCAACCACTAATTAGACCATTATTTCCTTCTTTCTTTTCTATATTTTTTTTTTCTTTTCCTTTTTGGTAATTGAAGCAATCTGACTCATTAGCTGGGGTAAATGTTAATGTCATGTTTAATTTAATATTTATTCTCCCAGCCTGGTGATATTTAATTAAAAATCAAATTGCAACTTTTTCCAAGCCATCTATTAGCCGCAAGCTGGTCTCCGTTTTTCTTTGGCCAGCCTCTGGAAATGAACAGGAGATTTGAGGCTGATGGTGAGAACTATGTATTGTACTTCACTGAGTGTTGTGCGGCTAAGCATGTCAGGTCTACCTCGTTTATAAGCCTTGGGAAGCGTGTATAAATGTAGCTTTTATCTGAAACGAGATCCCTGTTTTAAAGACAACATTGTGGTGTTTTTCACAGAGCGCAAATCTCTCTTCCAAAGTCTGCTTGGATGAAATTTGTTAAGCGGTGTTTGTAGGGAAGACTCTTATGTAATCAAGAGTCTTCTCTGAAATGTAACAATCTGAAACAGAAATGCTTTAGATACTGCTTTTTTAGTTTGGAGGTCAAGTCTCTGTGCTTTATTAACGTTGTCTCACTAGTTTCATTGAGACCTTTCATCCAGAGCAAGAGAAGCAAAAGTAGAGCCAAACAGTTCTGTTCACATCATTCAATAAATGTTTAAAGATATTTTACAACACCAAGGAAGCATGACAATATATTCTGGTTCAACAAAGCCTTTGCCTAACTTTAAAACATGTATGATAGTCAGGGGAATGTAACTTTATGCTTAAAGACAGCCAGAAACTTGAGAACTACCCTAATTGGGTATAAACCAATGTTTTCCTGAATTGAGTGCTAGATTATTTTTAGCAAAAGGTATATGAATAAAGTGATATTCTTTTTCTTTGAAAAGCTTGCATATTAGCTAAAAGAGTTTCAAACAGCTTTGGAGGTGTCGGGGTTTTACGTTTGATTTGATTTTTACTTTCCCTTGTGCTTCATTGAGTATCATGGATATGTTTCTGTTTTATTTGGTGACTGGTTCCTACAATAAGACAGAATTATTTCTCTTTTTCTGCAAAGGATTCAAGGGGCTTTTTTTTTTCTTTCCTTAATTTTCCTATTTCACACTTACTTCATCACAAAAAATAACCTTTCTCTTGGCATGTTGATAGGAATCGTCAGTTGGAAGGCATCTCGGTGGTAGCGCAGCAGTTCCACGAAGCTCTGGAGCCGCTGGTGGAGTGGCTGACCGCCACAGAGAAGAGGCTTGCAAATGCAGAACCCATTGGAACGCAGGCCTCCAAACTGCAGCAGCAAATTTCTCAGCATAAAGTAAGATACAAACCACACGCTTGCTTGTATCATTCTTTTTAGATGCTTTCGTAAAGTGCAACACAACTAGCAAAGCTGTTGTGGTGTACCTATGTATTACCATACTGAATTTGCTTTCTGTAATTTGAGTTTTATATGTTTACGTTGGCAGTGTGTCCTTTTTTGTTCAGTTTTTATTGAGTTCCACTTACATTTCTTTTATGTTTTTCTGATTTTCTTTTCCATTATTCTTCATTATTTAAAAAAATATAGGCCCTAGAAGACGATGTCCTAGCTCACAATAAGGTTTTACATCAGGCCATTAGCATTGGTCAGTCTCTAAAGACTCTGAGCTCCAGGGAAGATAAAGATATGGTGCAGGAAAAGCTAGATTCTTCTCAGGCCCGATACATTGAGATTCAAGAGAAGAGCAACAGCAGGTCTGAACTTCTCCAGCAAGCTTACAGCAATGCTCAGATTTTTGGGGAGGACGAAGTTGAATTGATGAACTGGCTGAATGAAGTCCATGATAAACTGAGCAAATTGTCAGTCCAGGATTGCAACACAGAATTGCTTGAGAAACAGCACTCTGAACTACTGGTATTTTCATTTCTGTTCATTCATTATTTAATTAGTTTTAAAAATTTGATTTATATTTCCATACTTCATTTAATTTCCATTAATATATTTTGTTTAATTTATTTATTTAATTTTATTTAATGTGCTTATTCCAAATAAAAAGAATATAATTTGTTATGTCTGTGCTAACACAAATGGCCTTTTCTGCTAGGACCTTCAGGAAGAGATTCTTCTTAGAAAACAAAATGTTGATTTGGCTATACAAAATGGCTTAGAGCTTCTCAAGCACACAACAGGTGAGAGCTTATATAAAACTATGATTCATCAGGCTTTTTTTCTTCTAAGTGCTTATGAGAAAAGCAAAGTGGAACTTGCAGATACTAGTCCGTATTTGCTGGTTAAAGCAGTCGTAGTTGTTTATTTAATAAAGGTTTGAGGTCAAGATAGGTTATGTTTTTGGGCCAATTTTACTATTAATATAAGTGAGTAAAAGTCCTTTTTTGCCTGTGGAGAATTTGGCCCTAGAATCCTGTATTTTTTTTAGTGGAAAATTATTTTAGTGAACCTGCATTCCATTGCTAATAGCGAGTTATGGACATTACTCATAATGGAGGGCTGTTTGGCAGTAGACACAGTCAATTCCCTGCAGGCATCCACAGATGAACGAGATATTAGACTACCTTTTACTGCAAGAGGAAAACTTCGTCCATTGGAGCTAATACTGTGGGAAAAAACTGCGTTCCAGTTGTACACAAAGTGTCTGTTCTGTAGATCAACATCTGTCCGGATTTTCCAGTACTTCTCAAGTTCTTGAACTCTTTAAGACACACATGTGGTTGGGGGCAGGGGGGGTATCCTGTTCTTTTCTGAGCTTGGACATTATGCATAATCTGTAATGAAATCTGAACATACACTGATAAATTTCAGTAGGTTGGTTTTATTTTAGCCCTTTGGGTTGTGTTTCAAATGGGTAGTGAAGACAGTGTACAGTGATTGTCAAATATTACTGTCATTGAAAATCTGGTTGGTATTTTGTTGATTTTTATCTTCACATTTTCAATTACCCTTTTATATTATTTTTTTTGTGGCCTTTGAAAGTATTATGAATTTAAAGTTGAGTATTTTAAAGAACATTCGTATTAAATATTGGATCTTTACTGTCTTAATAGTTTAGTGAAGCAGAGAAAAAGTCAGGACAGATCCTGAGCTGAGGTAAACTTCATAACTCTGTGGGCTTCAGTGATGGTAGAATAATTTACAACAGTTGAGGATTGACCCTGTCACCTTATTTGGGTTACTTGATAAATTAAATACCGAGATTTCTGTAATAGGTGGGGTTTGAAATCTGGGGGGTTTCTTTTGCTTTTAAATATTGGTGATCACAGGAAATAACATCCCTCTGATATTTTAGGTGATGAAGTTGTAATAATTCAAGATAAACTGGAAGGCATTAAGGCGAGGTACAAAGACATTACCAAACTGAGTTCTGAGGTATCCAAGACTTTAGAGCTGGCTTTGCAGCTTGCAGGCCAGCTGCACTCAACTCACGAGGAGCTCTGCAAGTGGCTTGATGAAGTGGAGGTGGAGTTACTTTCATATGAAACTCAAATACCAAAGGGTGAAGAATTAAGCCGAGTACAAGAAAGACAAAAAGTAGGTTTTAGAACCTGTGAATTATTTATTCCTGTATGATTCAGCTAAGCTTTGTGTTAACTTCTGTTTGGCATGAAGTTGTTTTGTGAATAACTAATTCTGGCATCAGATTATTTGACTAAATGTAACAGTAGTTAAGAATCAAATTCACTTTCCAGAGTCATCTGTTATAATCACTTAGGGTATTGGGCTGAGGTTTATTTTTAGCACGAGAGAAGCACATTTCCTTTTTATTCAAGCAGCTACCTAATCCTGGGAAAACTCTTAAGTTGTCAAACAAAGTTATTTTTGTTCTTTAGTTGTAACATGGATAAAATCCTGTAGAGTATAAAAAGTCAGCATTTAGAATATTTATTACTAATCTTGCTTATCAATATTTATTTCAAAAGAAAAATGGTAGCATAAACTGGATGTGTGAACAGTGTTGGGGAGTAGCTAAAAAATAATCTTTCCATTAGATTTCTTATATATATAAAAAGAAAGAAAATCAACAGCAGTGGATAAAAATTCATAGCTGAAGCATTGTGTAATGATTTGATTGGAATTTAATCCCATCATTGCTCATTTAAGAAATCACTTGAATTCATCATGTTTTGCTTTATTGCACGCGTGATTTCACTTGCTCGTGGTTTAGTTCCTTGTGGAGTTGCAGGTTGCAAAGAATATCCATTAGTTTTATTTTCTTTGGTTGCTTCACTGCTGACTTAAGAATACTAACAGCTCTTACAAAATCGCAAAGAATTTCAGACTCTCATGCTGACTGGAGAAATATATTTAAGAGGTTTTCTGTAGAAAATTCTCTTCAAGAACTACCCATTTTGCTGTCAAACAACTTACAGTATCAAAAAGCTGATAGAGCTGAGCTGAAAATAAGTGTGCTAATTTATCCCTTTGGTTTGTGTGGAAAACATTTCAGTTCTCGACTTGCAGAGTAGTTCAAAAAATAAGAAAACATGTGCAAGCTGTGTGTGTTCAGCTCAAACGCTGGCATGTTTACTTTAAACGGCCTTTTTCAGGAGCTGAAAAAAGAAGCGAAGAACAACAAAGGCTTATTGGACACTCTGAATGAAGTTGGCGGTGCCTTCCTGGAGCTGGTGCCATGGAGGGCCAGAGAAGGGCTTGACAAGATGATAACGGAGGACAACGAACGGTACCGATTAGTGAGTGACACGATCTCTCAGAAGGTGGATGAGATTGACGCTGCCATCCTGAGATTTCAGCAGGTACTGAAAACTGTTCTTTGGGCAGTAACAGACAGACTGGCAATGTGTACCTGAACACAAGATGTCCTTTAATAATGCTGCCAAACATTTGTTGTGCTTGAGAACAAAAGGCCTCTTTGGAAGGAATGGGACTCCACTGTTTAGATATGAATGCCAGAACTCAGCTTTTTGTTGACACAAACCTCAGACTTGCGGCTAAAAGTGCTGTAACTATCCTGTGGCTCCATAAGTGGGAGTTTGCTTAAGTAAGAACCAAATGGTCCGTGTCTTTCAGAGATTGTGTTGTGTCAAGTAAAATGTGGTCCAGGTTCCCTGCAGCTGGATGCAACACTGAAATCACTAGTGTTGCCACACCTTTTCGCATCAGCTGATTGTCTAGCTCCTCTGTACTTTCCACAATTAAAAGCTGGATTATCTTGTTCAGGCTGTAGTGGAGGATTTAAATAATAATTGCTGTATTCATATCCACAATGCTTTCCTTCTTGGGGCTCAAAACCTGAGTTATTTAATATGTGGAGGTTTCTATACACGCACAGGTGTTTATATATGGGTGTACTTTGAGAATTGGCACTCTGGTTTCATCACGAAATAGTCCCATATTTAAGCACCTTGAGTATAAATGCATCATGGAGACACTACTTTCCAGTGTCTGCCTACAGTTAAGGCATAAAAATATCGGTGGAGACTTCTGTTTCTCCTAATAGTTGCCGTAAACTGTTGTAACTGGACAAGGAGAAAGCATGCGTGACATTTTCAAAGCTGACTAGAAAAGGCTGGCAGTAACTCAGATCTCCGTATAACTGAGGTTAAAAATAACTTAATGTTTAACTTTTTAAGGGGTTTGCTATGAATATTATCTGGTATCATTAACCAAATCCTCAAAAATGAAGAGTGATTTTTTTTCTTTAATGAGTGATAAGATGAGATAGAGTGGATGTTGGCTTTCCTTCAACTTTTGTGAAGTATGTGAGTATGTTGCATCCCCTAGCGGGTTTAAGTTTGGGCATGGAAGGTCCAGAGCTGCTGCTCCACTAGCTAATGTCAAGAGGGCACGTAGCACCCTGGTCCTGTAACTTTCACTTCAACCCAACTCACGTCACTGCAACATGCTCCTGTACGCAGGATATTTATCTTGTGATAAATACCCAGTGCTTTAACGTGCTTCTAGCAAAGGATAAGCTACTTTCCATTTAGCTCAGAGAAAGACCATGCAAAATAAAAAAATGTTTTTGGAGAAGCACTCTGTAAGCTTACCTTATGGCAGCTTGCTCAAGTGCCTGTACTATTAAAAAGTTTTGGGTGGAGGGCAAAGCCTCCAAGAGCGTGAGGGTTGAGTGGGAGTAGCGTGGGTTTTGTGCTGGACCTTAGTGGGCCAAGGTGACAAACGCAGTAAGCTACATGAACAGGTAAGCATGTCGTTTCATGTTGTGAACAGAAGCTGGAAGGCTTCCTAGACTAATGCAGCACTGTGTTTTTTAACCACCTGGACAAAATGCTTCCAGATGGGTAGAGTTATCCTAGAGAGAATTTCAGCTGCATGTTTTAACCTCGATTTCTCAATACTGAAGGTATTGGTTGGTATCTTACCCTAGTGCAAGTGGTGCTACGTAGAAACAGAAAGTCATATTCTACGTTTGGCTTACTTGTTCTTCACTCTAAAGCAGCCATAGAGAGTGCTTTAGAAAACATTTGTGGAGCAAATCACGATGTCCTCATATTCAGAAGTCAATCATTCCTGGTTAGAAAAAAAAGTACCACAGTGAACTATGCTTGGTTAAACTGGGAGGGGATGAAATAGATGATTTTAGAGTGACTCAAGGGAAGTTCAGGGCTCGTAAATAACTGTCGTGCATAATGGAAACAAAACACTTCAAATTTTGGAAGCAGAGGGTACCAATTTTGTGCTTTTTATTCCTTAATGTTATATTTGAACATGGCAAATTGGAAATCCTATACCCTCAGTAAATGGAGTTGAGAGTCCTGTCCTTCCTTCATTCTATGTAAGCTGGAAGTTTCACTGCCATGCCTTGATTTTGTTATTTCCGTTAAATATTTTCTCAATATTACTGACATATTTGGTATCAGGAAGTCAGAGTGCAGTTAATTTGTACATCTAACACACTGGAAATTGCCTTAATTTCCTTCCTTTGGACCATAAATAGTTGGACTTCTGAAGAGCTTGTTTGTGAACTGCAAAAGGTTTCTAAAGCCAGGGTGTAAGTGCTGCTGGTGCATGTGCTTCGTGCTGATGTTTACGGTACTGGTTGTTTCAGAACATACCTTTCTGTTAGGAAGTCACAATGTTTAGGACAGAACTTACTTTCTGTTACTTTAAATGAAAAATGACATATAGTGAAAAAGAATGTATGTGCTCTCTTACATGTAACAAATGGATTATAAAGGCTGAAAAAGATTTGACTCATAAGGAATGAAATCGCATAACTGCTTCTTTTGTTTTTGTGTGAATCATGATTAACCACTAAGACAAGACTGAGGTAGTGACTGAAGTGAACTCCAGCTACATTACAGGAGCAAGGCTGTTACGGTTGACAGCCACAAAGGCACAGACTGGCAGATTTTATAAGACTGAGAGTGGTCAGAAAGAAACTTCGGAGGAAAACGTGGGTGTCAGCAACACAAGTAGCAGATTCTGACCTAAAACATCCTGGTAGACTTTCACAGTAACTCAGAGCCATATTAATGTTCAGCTAATTGCTTAAAATAAATAAATAAATGGATTAATTCGTGGTAGTTTCAGTGATGACTGGTTTGTGCATCTGATCATCCCATGTAATATTTCTCTATGGCTCGAGCTCAAAGCTGCCCCTGTTGAGTACTGCGACGTGTGTGTGCTGATACATGCCTATAAACTTGAGCTGAAGAGAAAATGATGGTTTTTTTTAATTTGGTCTTACTTTTCTGAAGGATTAGATCCCCACGTGCTGCTTTTCAGGATGTCATGCTCTCCTTCGCAAATTAGTACCAAACAGATCCTTTAAATCCTTTCATTACTTTAGTGCTTTGAGGTAATTTCTGAATCATTTAAGTGTTGACTAATGGTAGTCAAAAGTTAATCTTTTAGGAAAAGGACAGGCTGCACCCAAATGCTCCAAAGAATTTTCGCATTTAATCCAAGGTCTAGTTTTGGATGAAATCCTGTCTTCTCTAAATTCAGTGAGGTTTTTCCACTGACTTAGTTGAATTGTGATTGTTTTGCCTTTATCATTTAATACCAAAGCAGCTCTTAAGATTAAAAGGATAACATCAAACAACTATTTCTTCGTATAATTGCAACACTAGCAGTAATAATAAACATAGAGGTGGAAAAGATATGTGAAAGTAGAATAAAATGAAAATAAGCGATCTATTTCAAATTCTGAAATTATAACCCTTTTCATTTTCTTATGTCTGAGAGCTGTAAACTTTGGAAAAAATGTATTTGCTTCTGCCTCTGTTTCTTTGTCACGCTTATGAATGAAGCTGTATTGCAATCCCTCAGAACCATTTTGGGCTTTGTATTTCATTTATACAAAAACCTCCTATGGAATATGAGCCGCTGTCTTTCTAACGATTCTAAAGTATGCTTTTTAATCTTTAAAATTTTTGAAACAGTCATTCTAATTTCGTGTCTCTGAAAGTGCTGAACTAATTCATGTCTCCCACATTTAGTTTGATCAAGCAGCTGATGCTGAACTTGCCTGGATTGCCGAAACAGAAAAGAAGCTGATGTCTCTGGGTGATATTAGGCTTGAGCAAGACCAGACCACGGCTCAGCTACAAGTTCAAAAGGTAAAAGAAATGCATTTCCAACTGTCATGTTAATTATTGGCCGGCACACTCTCCATCTAGAAAATGTACTGGCATGATTTAATTTTCAGTCCATCATAATGCACTTCAAAAATAGTTTTTGCTCCATGTACTCTATTTTTTTTTTTTTATTGCTGACCATTTTTTATTGTGTTTGAAGGCTTTTACCATGGAGATTTTGAGGCACAAAGATACTATAGATGAACTTGTTAAGTCTGGGGATAAGATTATGAACACGTGTACCGAAGAAGAGAAACAGACCATGAAGGTAAAGTTCCTTAAATTGCAGCTACAGCAGGGGATGTGCAGACAGCATATAAGTGGAAGGATTCCTATAGTGTCTTTTCTTGAAATACTAACGAAAAAGCATTAATTACAGCCACTTCTAGTCTGAGGACTGTAGTAGCAGAAGAAATGCTGTTGTGTATCACTCTCCTTCAGGATCTTCAAAGAGCAAACACTGTACTTGCTTCATTGCCTGACACTAATTTGGAGCCCCGTTTATCATCATCCATGGTAAATAGTATTTTAGCCAGTGGATGACTGAGTGAATAGGTGTTACTCATCTGGGATGGTGTGTGTGGAATCTGCCTGTTCATCCTCCCCGGTTCTCTTGGGTCAGTGGCGCTCTGGGCGTGTGTATTTCTGTGCCGGATTCGGTGGCTCTCCGCCTCAGCGTGAACCTTTACTTTCATTTCTGCTGTTTTCAGTGTAGGCCTTACTTGCCAAGATTGTTCTATCCTGTTGATTTACACAGCCCATGAAAGGCATTCTTATGCCTTTGTTTATACACACGCAGGCAGAGCCTGATGTTGGGGCTGCGTGTATGTACACAGACAGATTTTTCCTGTTGGCATTTAAGAATGGGTTAGTTGTGGAGTTTGGGTTTTTTCATTAAATTACAGTGAGGCTGAATCTGTTGTGTAAAGTCAGGCCTTCCAGTGACCACCCTGCTTGAACAACAGTATTTCACTAATTGTATTCTGCTGCAGGATCTCTGAATAAATTTGATTTGGTCTTAAGTGAATTTAAAATAGATGAGATGTTCTGTCTGTGAAACTGTAGTCGTAAGGGAGAGCCATTTTATGGGAGCCTCTATTAAATATTTGTATTTGTCAAAAATACTGTATATCTCTGTGTTTAGGCTATGTTTTGTCCTTTGGTTAGCATGTCTATACTTGATTTACACGCAAGACATAACAAATGAAAGGATAGCTTGTTCTGCCAAAAAACAAACTTCATTTCAAATTCAATGGCTTGCTTCTGTGTCTAGTTTTTCCAAGGCTAGCATTTATGTGCATTGTCACATATATTTCATAAAAATGATAACACGAGCAGTCTTCCACAGGAAGAATGTGTAGCGAGTTGATACTTTCTTTCATTATCACGTGCCTAAATATAGTAGATTTGTAACATTTAAACCTTGTAGCTCCGTTTTATTATTAATGGTAACACATGCTCATTATTTAATGTGTGTTAACCTGGAAAATAATGTTGTGTGGTTTCTGTTGCGACTTGTAAGCTACCAACACAACAGTATATCCTATTGTCTTGCCAGGTACAAAACCAAACCCCAAAACATCAGATTTTTGTGTGTTGTTCATGATGCTTTGATTCAGAAATGCTGTGGAAAACGTAGTTTCTGCCAAGTGTCACTGAAGATGAGCAGCTTCAGTAAGGAAGTGGGGCTAAGATCTGCATTCAGATCATTTGCAGCTTGACTGGAAGCCCTCTGAATGAAGTGTTGCTTGTAGATATCAGTATCATGAAATATGTTCTAATCACTTTGAAAGTACTCTGCCAAAGTGCAATCTCCCACAACACTGATTCTGTCCACCTTAAGCACTGGTACTGTAGAGTCATTATCAAAACTAAAATTTGGTTGACTGTGTTTTGGTGCTATGATTATCAAAAGATTGTTTAGAAATGAAAGTAATAGACGTGAAAAAAACCCTGCATTGCTATTTTTTTATTCATTTTATTTTACAGAAAAAAATGAAAAGCCTTTTGCAGAAATATGATGCAGTCTGTCAAATGAACTCTGAGAGAAACCTCCAGCTGGAACGGGCTCAGTCCCTGGTTAACCAGTTCTGGGAGACTTACGAAGAGCTTTGGCCATGGTTAACTGAAACAGAAATGATCATCTCTCAGCTTCCTGCGCCAGCTCTTGAGTATGAAACTTTAAAGCAACAACAAGAAGAGCATAGGGTAAGTAGTTTGCCAGTTTTGAAAAACAAAAGTGTCAAAACCCAGGTAGTATTTTGCTTTAAATTGTGGAGTACTCTGCTAAATGTTTAAAACCCAGACAGTTATACTTCTGTTGAAAAAATAATTATTTAATAATACAAAATAAATAAATTTTCGGTCATGTCTCTACTGTTTCCCAAACTATGCATGTGAATAAGATTCTCTGGGGAAGACAGTATTCAATGTACAAGCATAAAAGAGGGCTAAAGGAAAAAACATTGCTATTATACAGCACACAAAAGTTAGGAAGTTTATTTAAAAGTATACACTAATGTCAGAACAAACTAAATCCATAAATGGAAAGAACAGCCATAGGATGTTGTAGCAAGAAACAGAAGAAGGGAAAACATGACTGTCTGAGAACTGGAGTACCCCCTGTCAGTTTGCTGAAAGTGAAATGCTGTCTTTGTGTGCAGTCTGTATACAATTACATACTTATCTTATGTAAGTATACAAGATTTGGCTTTTGTTTTGTTGGTGTCATTGGAACTAAACTTAGCTGAACCAGGAAGATGGACAATTAGAGGGCCAAGAATTGATTGATTCATTGGGTTCCAGCCAATCCCATAATCGGTTCTCATGTCAAATATGTTTCATGTAATAATTAAAAGAAATAATTGTTTACCATAACATCACAAAACAGAGGCAGCAGTGTTGTAGGCTGGCCGCCCTATGGGGTTTCTTATTTGGAGGAATAATCAGCCGGGATAAAAATGAGTATGTTTTGTCTATGGCTACTGGCATCACGTGGAATCACATGTGTCCCACCGAGGTCCAAAACCTGCATGTTTTGGCACATGCAAAGCCCGTATGGCTGCTGGAGATACCTGTGTCTCCTTCCTGAGCATAGGGTCACTAAGGTGGGGTTTTTTTAATTTTAGCTGCATCAATTAAGTGACTCAAGTTAGATAGCATGAACCCTGGCTTCAAAGTCTTGTTTACTCTGAGACCAGTTAGTGAAGATGTGCCACTCTCACGTACTGGTAAACACTGGTTTCACTCATTTGTCGTCCTATTATGTCCACAATGAACAAACATGCTCTCTTAAGACTAGCTATATAACATCAGCTTTACAAAGCCTCCTGATTAGTCACCATGAACCAAATCATGCTTGCTTTACTTACAGGATTGGTCCCCATCTACTTTAATCATTCTGCTTGCATGAGAGCCCTTCGGATGAGCTTCTATTTTTGCATTTTCCCTGGGCTATGCCATTAGCTGAGATTTGTTTGTTAAGTAGAAGATTAATGTCAGGCAATTTTAACACGTAATCTGATCTGAAATACTTATTTACTGGAATTGTTTACCCAGTAGTAGATCATGGAGGAGACCAAATCATTTATTGTTCTGTTCAGGGGGGGAAAAAAAAAAGAAGATGGTTCTGGATGTGTACTGAAAACAGTTTTCTATATTCACTTACATTTCTGTTCTGATGTATTTACTGATGACTATCTTTGTTCCACTCAGAGCCATGGAATTCATAGAGATGATTCTGTATGAGTAACATGCAGTCGGTTTGGTTTGAACTTAGCTGCGGGCAGAGCACTAGCGTAAGATTTGGATCCAGATATGTGCACTCTTGTGGCCTTGTGTCAGATCACCTATTTGTGCACAAAAAAAACTCACACAGAATTGTTTACTAAAAGCTTTCAAACTGTTCTTAGTTTTGCCTTTCCCTCTGCTAATCAGTGTTACTGTTCTTGTTGCAAGGGATTCAAGGAGAGCTACAGTAAGAGAGTTACATTCTCAGTAAGTGGCCAGAGTCAGGGATTTTTGTATTCTCGCTGCTGTTTTGTCATCAAGGGACTGTGTAGTCATGGTCACTGTCCTTTCGATCTTCTCAACCTCTCCTCTTCTGGGGAGAAGCAAGTAAGCAAGCCAGTGTCAGGATTTCTTTTTAAGGGAAGGACCTTAGTTGAAGCGAAGAGGCATTATTTACACTGAGACCAATACAGACCCTTTTCTGTGTCTTCATTAACTTAAACAAACTGGGAGGCACAGAGCATGTGCCTGTCATGTTCCAGCACAGGGGCCATAGGATAGAGATGCGTGGAGTTCACAGCACCAACAGGGACGGTGCCTCACAAGAGAGTGGGATTTTTCTGAAAAAGGAGGGATGAGCTGAGAAAATAAATAAAACTGGAGGGGAAGGATCAGGCTACTCCCACAAAAAAACTCCCTTTTGTGAGATCTGTGCGTGCAAGTAAACAAATCCAAAATCCTTAGGCAAGGTGGAAGATGGCCTTGTTGACCTCTCATTTCCACAAACATTTGCACAGTCTTGTCTTACTTCAGGGGTGGATGGTGAGAGGGAGTAGACAGCTGAGATTGAATGTCATTTAATTATTAATTAATTATTCAACGTTGTGTCAGTTAAGTAATAGTGCTGTTGTGAGGACAGTGGGGGTCTTGTAGCCAGAGAGGAGACTGCTAAACTAGTTTGATAGGTCTCTACTGATCAGTCTTCCCTGTCCCTTTCAGTAATTTCTTCGACCCTTCCTTGTGCTAGTTTCCTTTCCTTGAATCAAGGGTAATTTGAATTCATATTCTTGCAACGCCAGTGCTTCTTTCTGTGATGTTCTTCAGTGGGAGGTTTTGTGGCAAGTGACAAATACCAACATGAAAAGTATATACGTGGCAGGGTCACGCTCATGTCTGGAATACTGTTGCCTTTTCTGTCATTATAGGTACTAAATATGATGGGGAGTGTCTGTTGCCGGCATCATATGCAAAGTTAGCATCTTATATCATATGTTAGCATCTGTAATCATATGTCACACAAGAGTATTGCACGGACCTTTCCAGTGCGTCTCTAATTGTGATGTTTCGTGCCTGGATAGCCCCGTGTTGGAATGGGAGCGATTGCTGGCAGAGCAGTCATTAACTTTATTTGATATTATTTGTGCTTTACATTAGGATGAAGGGTATTTGTTTGGAATTTCTTGCCAGCTGGATGTGTTAGAAGTGCGGACAGCTGTAAATGTGGTGATGCAAGCATAAGAAACTGATAAGTTGTCTTGTTTGTTATAGCAACTGCGCGAGCTGATCGCTGAGCACAAGCCTCATATAGATAAGATGAACAAAACTGGGCCTCAGTTGCTGGAGCTGAGCCCAGGAGAAGGCTTTTCTATCCAGGAGAAGTATGTGGCGGCTGACACCCTTTACAGTAAAATTAAGGAAGATGTCAAAAAGCGAGCACTGGCACTGGATGAAGCCATTTCTCAGTGTACCCAGGTATCAGTTTAAGTTTAAAGCATAATTGGGTTCATTCAAATGGAAATACACGTTTGTCATCTTACATGTATATATCAAGATTAAACTGCTGTTTTATCAGGATTTTTCCACCTAATGGCCTGTGAATGTTCGTATCACTGCTTATGGCATTGATTTTTGTATTTGTCAAGGGGTTATAATTTTATATATTGGTCAGTATTAAGACTGCTGCAGTTGAAAAATGTTACTGCTTCTTAATTGTGAAATAAAAAAGAGAACATTTGGTCTAAAAACGTGGGATTTTATTTTCACTTTATTCCAGTTTCTCTTGCTGGTCTTTTACTAGCTGATGCTTCATTTGTAGATGGATATCAGTGTTGATCAGTTATCTTGAGTTTAGTTACATCTAGAACTGGGCAGCTTCAGTTACAGTCCATTACCAATGGAACCAGAGGGTGGTTTGGCAGCGGTAATAACGTTTACTCTTCCTTGCAGACCCATAAGAACTTAATGTGATGTATGCTTGAACTGTTACGTAAAAGTATCGTGAGCAATGTTAGACCTCACAAAATGTCATCATAAGCATAAAATTCAGATCAAGTCCATAAAAGCTGTGTATCTTAGGGTCATCAGCCTATGCAGTGACCCTCGCTAGAGTGTTGTTAGGTATCACGTTCTAGAGACTTTTAAATATTGGGTTAATTGTCATTAAACTGAAATTCTTTTGCTCAGCAGAAATCGGATAAGAAGGTAGTAAAGCTATGTACGTGAACCCATACAAAAACCTGAATAAACGTACATATATTCTGTATATGTAGCTATACAACCACCAGTTATAGAACAACCGAGTTCTGTACTGCTGTTTTTATAGGGAATTCCCCTTTTTCTCTGTTAGCTGGAAATTGTGGTAGATTCTGCTTAGGTTTAAGATACTAAATATGAAATGCACCTGAAAGTTCTCATCAAGTCTGCATTCTAAATAATTCTTGTCATAGGTGACTGCACTTAATATCATATTCCTGACCCCTGCAGATGGAGTTTTAAGAACCTGAGGAAAAAAGTGATGTCAGATACCATCCTGCTTTTGAACTGGTTATAGACATTGTGTTATACTTGCAGGCATTCTAAACACCTTCGTTTTTTCACACCTCAGAAAGATGCCTGATTATTTAGATCCAGTGTTTTTCTTTATCATAAATGCTTGGTCCTCCCCCTGTTTGAAGTTACACATTTGAAAATTAAGATATTTACTTAGTATTCAAGTCCTTGCTTTGTATGGACTAGACATTAACACCTTGGAGTGACTAAGTATAGAAAGCAGGACTAAAAATGCATTCTTTGATAATAGCTAGAATATAATCAGATGTTGAGAAAATAATTATTTATGCAGCACTTTAAGGTTCATTTAATATACGTAAACGTATATGCGGATGGCAAAGCAAAATATTGTAATGCCCATAATATAGTTGTATATAATGTCCTTTTTTATTGAGGTACATAAATATATATTATCAGGGCTCTGTACTATGATGGCTATGTCAGTGTTCGTCTAGACAGTCCTGGAAGAATAATTATTTAACTCTGCAAGTTTTAAATTATATTAAATTGCATTATGTATCAAAGGTAGGACATAACTTATGGAGTCAGAAGGAAAGGTTGTAATGACTTGCATTTTCTTCCTTTTATGTTCTGAAACACCTTGTCTCGTTCATTGAAGTATGAGTACGAGGAGGCCCACTGAATGCACTGACAACTTAAAAATGTAATATGTGTGTCCTAAAATTAGACCTGAATATTGCCAACTTAATTTCCATTTTTATCACTTTTTTAAGGTTTTGTTGCCGCAATCAGTTTTTCGGAAGTCTTGAACGTGGGAAGGCTACTTACCTTTCATAACACATGTTGCTGGCTTGTATGATATTCACACTTCTAACAAAAACACTGAGTCCATATCATTAGTCACAGAGTCTGATTTGAAGTGGCTTGTATGGTGGGAAAAAGTAATTACACTTATATTGCCTATATTCCTTTGAATAGAAAGGATGTAGGTATTTGTTCACGTAAGGTAATCTTGTTTGGCCGTGCTCTTTCTAGCACCTTTCCCAAGTGTAGTTGAGTGCTTTTTGTAGATCCTGGATGTTCATTAAATGCACCCACAATTTATTCATCTCTGTAATTTGAAAGGGGCATGGTGGTGAGATATTTTTTAAGGATTTGTGGATCCAAAAGCGTACAGTAAAGGCCAGCTTTGAACCTGTAGCAGAGGATGAGCCATGTTAACATAGCTGTAATTGAGTTTCTGGGCTCAGTCAAATGTGGGTGAAGATAGTACACCCTGTTGTCTGCTTCCAGTTGCAGGAAGCAGTGTGCATTTACTGCACTTGCAAGCACCACCTGGGCACAAATGTCTTTTTGAAGGACTTTACATATCCAATCTTAATTGGTGGTTATATGCCAGTATGTTTGTCCTGATGTGAAAATGGATGTATTTATATTAAGGTAAATATTTATATGAAGGTAAATATCCTTCTAAAACAGTGAAATCAGGAAGCCATGACTCTCCAAAACAAGGTACAAACTTTACAAATGAATCACTAAATACAAGTAGATTCTGCTCTGTATGTAGTATTTTCACATGGAGTGTCTCAGGACTGAACCCAGACCTCATAGTATTTGTAAACCTCAGAGCAAGTACCATTTTGCAAGGCCAAAATTCCACTATTAAAAGAGGGGAAGAACCAAGAGAGTGGCGTATTGCAAGTTGGACATAAATATGTTGGATAGAGTTGTTAAATATGTTAAATTTAAAGTACCTTTTTCCAGGATAATTTCTGATGCTGTTTTCAGTTGTTTTTTCTAATTAGCCTGACGCATCTCTCTGTCCTTTACCACCCTCCCAGTTTCATGACAAGATAGATCCAACTCTGGAGAGTCTGAAACGCATAGTTGAACGTCTGAGGCAGCCACCTTCGATCTCGGCAGAGGTTGAGAAGATTAAAGAGCAAATCAGTGAAAATAAGAATGTGTCAATGGATCTGGAAAAACTTCAGCCGGTGTATGAGACGCTTAAACAGAGAGGGGAGGAAATGATTGCTCGCTCAGAAGGAGCTGATAAGGATATATCTGCTAAAGGTAGTAGACTGAGGGAAGTTTCATGTAGTGGAAATGCAGCAAACTGCAGCATATTAAAAACCTTCATTTCTGATGACCATTAATCTGGGGATTGTGTTCTCCTGGAGAAGCTGCTAAGGATTTATAAAAGCAAAGCATTCCTTTTGAAATAATTCATCGTGGATATGACCTTCCTTTTATTTTTAAAGGCCATGTTGGTTGTTTCCACTTAACATTGTAAGGAGTCCTGTAAAGAAACAATTCTAGAGCCTGAATTTTAAAGCGCACACATGTGTTTCTGCTGTAGAACTGTAGAGAGATTTATGGCCAAGAATTGTTTGCGAAGGTAGTAATCTCGTTCCTTTGTTGTTTAGCTGTTCAAGATAAACTAGACCAAATGGTCCTCATTTGGGAAGACATCCAGACCTTGACTGAGGAAAGGGAGGCCAAACTGTTGGATGTGATGGAACTAGCTGAAAAGTTTTGGTGTGATCATATGGCTCTTGTAGCTACTATTAAAGATACTCAGGACTTCATTCGAGAACTGGAGGGACCTGGAGTTGACCCATCTGTAGTCAAGCAACAGCAAGAAGCTGCTGAGGTCAGTAGAAAATATTTTGAAGTATTTTATTTACAGTATGCAAAGACAAGACACAATTACTGTGAAATACCACAGGAGAATATATTCTTTTAGAGACCAAGAGGGATAATTGTATGGAAATTTACTGTAATGATATCTCGAGAGTCTACAGTAAATAACACGTATCAGTGCTTAACTGCAATCAGCATGCAACATGTGCCTGTCATTATATTTACATATCTGTTTATAAACCTGTATATAATAGGCATGTCACTGAGACTTATAGAAGATAAACATACTTTAGATTCCCTGAGTAATATGTAACATCTAAATGAAAGGTGTACAGATAATGATGCTCTGTGTATTTTGCTCTAAGCCTGTAATTATTTATGCTGATAGTTAAAGATTTGAAGGTTGAATGATAACCTCTGAAAAAGAAAACACTCTGATTAAAGAAATGTAATTTAAAACTTCCTGTTTATTTTTTCCATCTTATGCAAAATGACATCATAAGCCATTGTCATAGTTTAGACTGATGGCAGTTGATTCCACTCTCATGCTGCAAGGGGATACTTATATTTTAAGCATCCAGTTGTTAAGGCCAAATGACTTTAAAGAAAACAAAGGTGGAATCCAGCCATGTTCTATCTTGAAAGCAAGCTCTACATAGATTATTAGATTTAGTATTAGCAGTGGTTGGACTTTTTTTCCCTCTTTATAGGCTGCTAAAGAAGAAATTGATGGACTGCAAGAAGAACTAGAAACAGTTGTGAGCCTTGGCTCTGAACTTAGAGCTGCTTGTGGAGAGCCTGACAAACCTATTGTCAACAAGAGTATAGATGAGGTATGGGAAAAGCAGATGCTTCAATCCGTTATGTTAGATGCTTGTTCAGATGAAATTGGTATATCTCATCCCCTCCCCCGACACATTTTGGAAGTAAAAATTTTGTGGCAAAAGTGGGGCACCCCTGAAGCCTGTGTGGTGTAGTAAGGTTTGCCTTTCAGGTGAATGCATCTTGACTCAGATTGGATCAGATTGGCATGTACAGACAGTTGTATTTTATTGATTTATGGGTTAGAAGTTTTTTTGTAGAAGATTTTTTTTTTTGTGAAAAATACCGATTAATACAGTAGATGGCTACTTTTTGCAAAAGTAATGCTAGAATAAATTTCAGATGTAACTGGTTTATGCCAAGTGAGACAACTTAACTGAGACAATCTTGTTTGGATGACTACTAATTACTTTTAATTTCTCAGCAATGTACATTTCTTTAAAATTACCTTTATTACAATGATGCAAATTCAAATTATGTAATAATAATATTTCCCATATTAACTATCATCCCTATGTTAATAAAAACATTCAATAATGAGAATTGAAGTTTTTGTAATCCAGAACTTCTGGTGTGTTCTGAAGTAAACTGACTATGCAGTGATAGGGAGAACAAGAGTGTTAATCGGAATGAATATGAACTATTCATACTTAGTTTATTGGTGTTATTCATCAGTGAATGGTTAGTGAATGCACGTTATACAGCAGTAAAATTCTTTTGTCCATTGGAGTAAATTGCACTTACTTGCAGCTGAATTCTGCTTGGGATGCCTTAAACAAAACCTGGAAAGAACGGGTGGATAAGCTTGTTGAAGCTATGCAGGCAGCTGTTCAGTATCAAGATGGACTGCAGGTATGTTGCTGTGATCCACCTAACCCAATCTTAAGTCGGTAGGGTTTACTGTGGTTGTAGTAAAAAATGCCATCCGATTGGGTAGGTGACAAGTAATGTATCACTCTGATGACAGTGACTTCAGCGGGCAATGTTTTTTCTCAGGGTTGGTTAGGTTTTTGGTTTTGTTTTGATACCACGCATTCAGAGGGGTTTTGATACCACACATTCATGCTGTGATGGTGTCACTGCTTCTCACCATAGTCAGTACTTCATCTGACAGGCGAGTTGAAACTGTGACACATTTACATGGTCTGAAAGGAGCGGAGTACAGGTCCATATACTCACTTGTTGCTATTTTCTTTGAGTGAAGGACAGTCAAAGAGTTTCACTTTTATTTCCCTTGTTTATAAGTCAAGTATTTGAGCAAAAATATTATTAACATAATGCTGCTGGACCATTATACTAATTCTTAATATCATTTATCCAATCACAGTACTTCAGAGGATGATTCACTTTTAAAATTTGTAAGAGATTCCAGACATGGTCAGATTTTGCAAATATACTTACTTTTTTGCTCAGTGGAATTACTGTCTTTCTTGGTTGATTAATTAAACCTTTAAAATTGGCGTTTCACATGACACTGAGTGGACTTGCTTGTGTGTTCGGTGCAGATTGAGCAGCAGAACACTCCTATTAATAATAATGCCACATGCCTGTGTTCCAGTGCACCCTCACTGTGGATTTCTCTCCAAGTTCACTTGTGTTCATACTGCACACACATTGACTTGTAGGAAGATTTGGAACATTAGGAATGTTGCCATTGGTTTAAGTGCTTTGTTTTTCCTGTGACTGTACATCGTACATCCTGCAAGTTTGGTACTTTGTGAAAGAACTGCATTTAAATGCCGCCTTACGCTCATTTCGGTAGACAGTATGAAGGGTTCTGCGGGCAGGTGGCTAGCGGCAGCTGCCTCATCCTGTTGAGCATGCTGGGGTTAGTCCTCCTTTTCTCAGGGAGCTGTGTAGCAGTGGGCAGCTCCGACGAGCCGTCCTAAGACTTGCTCCATAACAAGCAGGAGAAAAAGGGCCTAACAGAGGTGTTTCTTCTGTGCAATTACCCACATTGATATAGCTGTTCTTAGTCTGTAAGTAGAGTGTTCTTGAGGTTGTTCTGCATTATATCAGGAGCAAAAAAAGTACGCATAAAGCCTCAGAGCTGGGAAGACTTAATTTATCTTTTTAAAGTGATAACTGCATTATCCTCCGGAGACTCGTGAAGCTCAGTTACGGCCCTTCGGTTCCTAGTCCGTACCAAAAAGGTCGTGTTCCGTATTCCTTATACTGATAACATTATCCTTCAAAATAAATTTGTAATCATCTTTTAAAGTGTGTTGTCTTTCAGTTACCGCCTTCCATTTTCACTCCAAAGGACTGCAGAACAGACTTGGTCTTGTACTTATCTTTCAGTCTGTTCATAAAACTTGCTGATTTTACTCTAGAAGCAGAGCGCTACTCAGCATGAATTGTACTGGCAGAATATTGCTGCTAATAGAAGCTCAGTCTTGCGGCCTGTACATCCTTGGAAATATTGCATTAAAGCAGTTAATGTTTGATCTCTTGTACTGCAAAGAAAACTAGGTTTCACTGAAGAGAGCTATTTCCTCTCAAAGAGCACAGCAATATTGTTCTCTAGAGTAAAAGAAAAATCTGATATTTTACGTAATACAGCTTTCAAACATGACACGATTTTTCTGCTCACGCTTGAGTTTCATCCTGTGGTTTTTAGGCAATATTTGACTGGGTAGACATTGCTGGCGGCAAGTTAGCGTCTATGTCCCCGGTTGGAACAGATCTGGAGACAGTGAAGCAGCAAACCGAAGAACTGAAGGTATGAACTAGCAATTTGTTTCATTTATATTTTCATCTGTCTGTATATTTCTGTGTTGTTCAGTATTTTTCAAGAGTCAAAAGCAATTTTCAATTTCTAGGAAAAAAGAATCTGTATAAAAATTTCAAATAACATTTAATTGCTAACTTTTCATTTTAAAGTGTGTTTCATTTTTAAATCTATTCCAAATTTTGATAAGACCACATTTTACTTTTTGAATATGTTCTGATAGTCCAGAAATACTTGTAAAACATTCCTTCTCTTTCAGAGGCTATAAGGTTATTATATACAGGGTTGTTTTGATAGGACCTTCATGTTTTCTGGTTTCTGTAATGAACAGCTTCCTGGGGGCTCTGAGAGAGTGCCTCCAAATCTTCACTTCTGCCATTATAGGCTTTGTCTAAATACACAAATCACATTCCCAGTACATCAGTAAGCTGAAAAATCAAAATTTCAGGCTTAGAAACCTATATATAAAAAACAGGGACGTATAATGATCGGGGAATGTTCTTGATTTTATGGCTCACTTGTACATTGTTTTTTTCTGTGAGCAGGTTGCTTACTGATTTTATGATGTAATTCAGATGAACCATAATCTCACATAGTTCAGAAGAACACACCTGTGCAAGTTGTATTCAGGCTGCCGCCTGAGTTGCACATACAAGAGGATGTTCTAGTCGAGAAAATTTGCTTTTCAGCTCTTACGAAGCATAATTCTATTTGAAACTTAAAGTATTATGTTACCACAACCACAAGAGCTAGAAGTTACTCAAGCTATGTTTGCCTTTTTTACAGAGCAGGGATATAATTGGAGAATACTTTCCAATTGGGCATCTTTATCATCCTCTGGTTACGGTTAGCAGTATCTGCTAGAATAAGAACACACGGCATATTTTCAGTTGGCTGGGACTGGCTTGGATTATCAGTGTCTTACAAGCATTTTGACCCAGGAAAACCAACCCCCAGATTTATAAAAGTTGACAGTGGTGCATTAGTGTTGTAAATACTGCTATATTCAAGAAGGTCATTACTTAGGTTTAGCTTGTATTCTTTTTCTATTTCCCATAGCAATTTAAGACAGAAGCTTATCAACAGCAAATAGAAATGGAAAGACTGAACCATCAGGCAGAGCTATTGCTGAAGAAGGTAACAGAGGAGAGTGACAAGCACACTGTTCAAGACCCTCTCTCGGAGCTCAAACTATTATGGGACAGCCTAGAAGAAAAAATTATAAATAGACAGGTAAATAAACTTGATGGTGGATGCTTTACTCATGTCTTAGATTTTTCGAGAAAAGCTTTTTATTATGGGTAATGTTGGTATCAATTTACACTTTTATTCCTTTTAGTTTGGAAATTACAGACCTATGCGTGATAAACTCTGTATTTTACAATTTATTGAGATGTTTTTATAATTTTTAAACCCTTAGCAGTATTTTTTGTCACTTCCTCTGTCAGTAATGCCATGTCAAATCACCATCATTTCATTTTGGTTATTTGATGACATCTTAGGTAGCATGTTTACGTGTGCAAAAGTAGTATAGCTGCTGAACTGAGCACTTGGGGAAAAAAAACCAAAAACCCACCAAACAATAACTTAGTATTAGACTGTTTCAGTGCTCTTTCCTTAAATTATCAAAGCAAAGGAGAGATTTAATGATGCAGTGCTTTGAAATGTATATTTTTGTTTCCCTAAATGGAATCATTTCACGACAAAGAAAAGATTTTAAAAAGATGACGCACCAAACTGCGTTTATTTTGAAATTAGTTTTAAATGTCTGTCATATCTCTGAGAGAACCTTTTGATTTGACTCTGCTCTGGTTACATGGGGTCTTTGAAAGTCAGAAAAATTTAAGCCTGGAATGTAAAGCTTTACAGGGGAATTGCTAACTCAGCTCTAACTCTAAAGCGGTTGCTTGTGTTGAATAACTGTTTCTCCCTGGGTTTTATGCCATCATATGCGCGGACTCCACTCTGGATTATGGTGACTAATGGTAATATAAGCCAATTCAATAGCATTGTGAAACCGTTTTATTGTTAATTTTACTTTTACTGTAGCACAAGCTGGAAGGTGCCTTGTTAGCCTTGGGGCAGTTCCAGCATGCCCTGGACGAGTTACTGACGTGGCTGACGCATACAGAAGACTTGCTGAATGAACAGAAACCTGTGGGTGGAGACCCCAAGGCTATTGAAATTGAACTTGCCAAACATCATGTATGTAATTATAATTAATATTAACTGAAATGTTCTGTTGATGTTTATCTTACTGATGATTCTTGTAGTAAAACTTAGCACTCGATAAATAATTCTCTACAGAGACTTTCAAGAAGTAGATTATAGCTGAAATGCAGGCTTGCAATAACTAATATCTTTCCTCTTACTCCTCGTTATCCCTTCCTTCCCTGAATATGTCATGCAAGTGGCCTAGGTTTTAGCCAAAAAAGAGCAGCTCACCCTAGTGTCCACCTTTATTCGCCTTCGTTTGACTTGGGGAACTCAGAAGTTATTGAAACTGCTACGCTCCATGAAGCAATAAACTCCTTGATTAATTCTGTTTAGGCCAGATCTCTCAGAATGCACATGACTGTCCCACATCTTTTGGTCTTGTTTCTTCCTTCTCAGAAAACATTGATTTGTTATTCTGAATTCTGCAAAATTGTATCTCAGTTAGGTCCGGCTAACACAGAGACTGCTTCTCTCAAAATCTCAGCAAACTTTGGGGGTATCTGTGCCCCCATCTTTTTCTCCTTGGTCCATACATTGTAGGGTTAAATTCTGTTTGTTTGGTTTAGTATTTTTACTGTGTATTGTGACTTTGGAGCCCATGGAAGAAAGCTTCCATTTATTTTGAAGAGTATATCCCAGGAGCAAGAGATGTTCCCTGCCTACCTGACTGTGCTGTTCATGATGGTGTGTTCTTTCTGAGCCTGAAGATTTCAGCCTAACCTCGTACATAAATCCTCTCCTTTTGATCCACCGTTTAATTTTTTGCCTGCATATGATGTGAAAAGGATGCAGAGCCTGTTTTACATTTAGAGAGAACGGACTGAAATGGACAGTACACCGATAATCAAAGCCTTTTCATTGTCTGTGTCAATGCAGCTATGCAGCTTCTGAAGCCTTTTGTGTGGTCAGCTGGAACTTGAGCTGAGGACAGTATCTACGTGCCCTATGTGATTACTGTTACAAACAGGCCCTTTAAGGGGAAAAAAAATATAAACGCAGCTTCTGCTCCATGAACCTTTTATATTCTTATCTAACGGAAGCGTTTTACTACTGAAGAAGCATCCAGACATCGTTTGTGACTTCACCTGCCTTCAGTGCTGAAGGAGTTCAGCAAACACATGAGCGAGTACTTCCTTTTCAATAAAAGAGAGTTTATAGGTTAGAAAGTTCACACAGTAATGCGTCCTGTGGTAGCCTGGAAAAACACCCATCTCTTGAATAACTTTGGAAAGAATAGACCTTGTTCATAGTGAGCCTCGTCAGGAAGGAAGGGATAAGATGCATCTGCTTCTGTGAATATCCCTTTTTTTCACCCTGGTAGGAAAAAAATAAGGAATATCTTCTAGTGCGTAGCTTAAGAAGAATTAAAGCAAATGTGATGTGTGTTTGGTATACAATATCTACTTGTGACTTGCTGTTTTATCAGGTGCTCTGTATAGTTTATTTTAAAGTTCTTTTGTATTTAGCTTTGTATTTTTTCCATATGCTAGCATTTGAGGGAGGTGAGTTTGAACCAGACCCCATGGAAGACAGCAGTCATAAAGTTGAATTTCTTCGTTGGGGTTTACTGTTCCCTTCCCAACTATTTTGCATATTATTTTTTTCTGTTCTTTATTTCTGGTATTTTAAGATTTTTTTTTTTTTTTAATTAAAAAAAAAAAATTCTGGAAACAGCATCCACTTCTCAAATGTGTATTTTGCCTTTTCTGGTTTTACTATGGTTGATGATAACAGGTTTCCAGTAAGATGGAGGGGGTCTTGTGTTAGTTTTGCAATCATTCCCCAGCTTTTAGCACTGCTGAAGTGTCTTGGAGGCCCAAAATAATGTGAAACGAGCTGTAGACCTGAAACGTGTGAAAAGACGTCACAGCAGTCAGGCTGTTGTATGGCACAGCAGGCACATGGTATTCCTGTTCCCTTCTCCTCTCAGACTACTGCTCCACAAGTAATTGGCACTACTATATATATAACACTGTTTTCACACTGTACCCTCAAAACCGAAGAAAAATCCTATTAAAGAAAAGTATGTAGTAAATTAAGGGAAGTGAAGAAATGGTTCTCCACTAGCAGTACTAGAAACTTTTCATGGTTTTAGAAATCCATGTGTTCAAAAGGAATATGTTACTTTCCAAGATACAAAAATAAAACGTAGCATTTTGGCAGAATGGTCTGTTACTGCTTTTGATGGAAGAGTCCTTAGTGATTTATAAGCTTTAATTGCTAATACCTGTACTGATGTTCAACTACTGCCTTGTCATTGCATTAGAAACTAGCTCTGTCCCTGTGATGGCCTTCATTCAACGACTTACTGAAGTCACACGTGCTGTGTTACAATTGTAGGTCCTACAAAATGATGTTTTAGCTCATCAGTCTACAGTGGAAGCAGTTAAGAAAGCAGGAAATGACCTGATTGAATCAAGTGCTGTTGAAGAAGCAAGTAATTTACGGAGCAAGTTGGAACTCCTGAATCAGCGCTGGCAAAACGTGTTGGAAAAAACAGAACAAAGGAAACAGCAGCTGGACAGTGCCTTGATCCAGGTGAACAGGAAATGATCAAATAAAGCGATAACTCCGGAATAGTGGCTTTTTACATGAAATACATAGATACGTGTATTAGATGTTGGCCTAAATCTAAACCATAACACAGCCACTTCTGAATTTGGAGAAAGTTTGAATCCAGCTCTATCTTCCGTAGCTGGCCACTGTCTTTCATAGTGCTGAATTAAGAATTCAGCTTTTGGCCCGCATGTTTTTTCAAGGGTGAAATTTCTGTGTAGGTGTGTTACTGTATTGTAGGGAAAACCTTCATCTCACAGTTGCTCATTTAGCCTGCTTTCAAATTTCCATGGTTTTTGTTTTTGTTTTTATCATTTAGACTGGATTGAGCTAGTTTAAATTTGGGATTGGCTTGGTTTTTTCCTTTGTTTTCTTTCATTTCCTTTGATTATTGCAAATATCTGATTAACTCTGTTGCCAGTATACTTCTGTGTCTGAGCTAGTATTAGAAAGGAGAACATTTAAGTAAGCTCTAAAATGATATGGTATAATTTAGGCTCAAGGTTTCCATGGTGAAGTTGAAGATATGCAGCAATGGCTGACAGACACTGAACGTCAGCTGTTGGCATCAAAACCTGTTGGAGGCTTACCAGAAACAGCAAGAGAGCAGCTTAATACCCATATGGTAAGTATCAGTGTTAGAATGCTTTGCAAATTGCATTTTAGGACTAACTATCTTTCAAGAGTGTTTATGGTAAATACAGAGCATGTTCTGTATATCACAATGTCTGTATAGTGTCTTAAAAAATTTAATAGCCTTCAAAACAACCCTGTTATTTTCAGTGTAGGAAAAGTAGTCACTTGGGAGGTGCCCAAAACTTAACCATTAATAGTGTGGAGACAGAAATTAAAAAACTTTGGCATCCTTGTCCTCAAAAAGAAAACCAGAAAGTGTTTGCAGATTTTTCAGTCATTCCTATTCTTCTTTTCCCTTCTGTTCCCATAACTACACTTAAGCATTTTCTAAGATATGAAGATGAATCTAAAAGTGATCCATATTCACTGGACCTTGAATTAAGAGACTCAGTCATTTATTCTGTATCCAACCAAAGCTGATAATAAAGTCATCATTAGCACCGGTATAAGGAGCACTGGCTTTAGAGACTCTGCTTTAATTAGAAATGGCAAGCTGATCAGGATGCCTGAATTTTATTCCCTTCCTACCCTTCCCTTCTTTTTAAGAAACATTCTGTGGATTTCTCTGCCCCTGTAGAACCATAGAGCTTAAAAAAAGACACTTAAACTTGATGTCTTTCCTCAAAGGAAGGTGGTTTCTAGTGCGTGTAAAATCATGCTGTGCTGTTAGGCCAGGATATAAGCCCAAACCCGGTGATCTGAACTCCTGACCCTCTGGCTCAGATGTAACAGTGATATTTACTGAACTGTCCTTGAACTCGAATATGCCTGACACAGTTTCCATTAGAACACTGCATTGTCATAGCTTTAACAATCAGATTTTATTTGGAACGCTGCTAAAGGTCATTGCCCACCAATGTAGGGCGCTTCTTTTTTTTTTTCCCTCCAAAATCTGCCAATAACTATTTTTGAGAAGGAAAATAATTTTCAATTTTAAAATCAGTTATGACTGAAAACTGGGACAAAGTCCATAAATAGCTTTTGCAGTTTTCAAACCCTTCACTCCTTATCTTTTTGTCTTAAAGAAAGAAAAAGAAGGAAAAAAAGGCTTTTTTTTTTTTTCCCCCTCCTGTGAGGGTGGGACATAATCACAATTCCACAAAGAGTCAGTGGAGCTCTTTCCAATTTTTTTCATCCTGGACTTGTAGTCAGATTAAGACCAAAAAATTTTCCCCGGAAAACTTGAGGGTTTTCTTTGGTACATTCTTTTACTATGCAAATTTTCTGTACTTGTTGTACTTACAGATTGATTGAAGAATCTTTAAACTGAATGTAGTTGGCACAAATATGAATATGTCCCCAGTTATATGTGCTCTATATGTACAACCATTTCCTAACTGTATGTGTATATTTTAACAGATCGTTACATGCCATGGGCCGTCATAAAACTGCAGGCATTGACTTGTTAGCCTGTAATGTATATAACCCTTAAAAAATAAGACCTGATTTCTGGTTAGTTAAACCTCAGTGCATCTGTGCAGATATGTGTAAATTCTCCCTGTCTTTTTTTTTTTTTCTTTTTTGGCAGCTGTAATGCTGAGGGCACTTGCCATGTTGAGTACTGTTTTATCATAAGTTCCAAATTCAAACTTGCCCCAAAGTGTTACAAACCATGTTAATTTGCTAATTTGTTAATTAACCATGTTAACCTGAAGAAGGAAATTTGGCATTATGTTTTGATTGTTTCTCACTGGAAATCAAGATATGAGCCATCTTGAGTATACGGTCTGTTTCTAGAGTTATGAATAAAAGAGGCCTCAACCAGAATCAGTTCACAAATGGAGTTGAGATTGGGCAGCATTTCCAGCTGAGGCAACTCCGGGAAAACAAAAGATACGAAGAGAAAGAAAAAGGCCTTAAGAGGTCTCTTTGGCTGCCTCAGTGCTGCTCAGAACATCCCTCTCATTTTCTCAAAACAATCATTTTTCTCAGTTCCTGCTTTAGAATAACTTGAGATGTTCCTGCCCTCTTCAGAGTGTGATTGTACTGCAGAATTAACCGCTGTCATGAGCTGCTGTCTGGGACTGAGCCCAGCCCTGGGCTTTGGGCCCACTCCTGCCTTGCCATGGCTCACCTGGGCTGCGCTCCCCGTGCTTACTTCTGCAGGGTTCTTGTGCAGCGGTAAAATACGATGCCCTCGGAGTACGGAACCCAGAAATATGACAGGGAGGTGGGGAACGTAGGAGGAAGCAGGCTAAGTGCCACCACTTTTCAATCACAGGAAAAAGTTCTTTTCTTGCCATTTGCAAGCCACTTAGTGCTTGTCTGTTGCAAGCGTTGAACATGCCCTTTTGAGGCAGAGGTTTGCACAGGAGCTCCCAGCCTCTTGCCACATGGTTAAATGAGAAGAGTTAGTAGAATAGGTAGCAGGTTACCATTACTCTTCCAGCTTTCTTTGCATGTGTAAAATGTCTTCACTGCTCTTGCCCTGTGAGGGAAGGAAGATACAGACAAAACAAAAGAGATGTGCAATAAAGCAGCCCTCCCATGTTGTCCCACCCACTTTGGAAGGTGTATTGGGTAGGTCTGGGCTTTCAGCGCTCTGTATAATGCTGACACTTTTTGTGTTTCGGCTGCAGATGGACTTTAAACCAACCAAGTTGTAGCAAATGTTGTGTAATAAGTGCATGGTACTTTCTTTGCCAAGCTTTGGATCTCAGAGAAAACATCTGACAGACAATACAAGTTCTCATTTCCTGAAGAGTTGGGCCCTTTCTTTGCTCATTTGGCTTTTTATGAAGTACATATGTTTCCTTTATTAGTCTTAATCATACTCGCTAAACGTTGGGGGAGGAATAAGTCCTATACTAGCATTTGTAAAGGGTATTGAATTTCTACCTGACTTATTTTTTGGTGCTTTCTTTATTTAGGAACTTTGTGCTGCCTTTGAAGCCAAAGAAGAGACATATAAGTGTCTAATGCAGAAAGGCCAGCAGATGCTTGCAAGATGCCCAGAGTCTGCTGAAACAAACGTTGAGCAGGACATAAATAACTTAAAAGAAAAATGGGAATCAGTACAAACAAAGCTCAGTGAAAGAAAAGTATGTGTTTTTACAGAAAAATAGAAGTGTAAATCATGTATTTAAGGATGTTAATGTTCAGTGCTTTTATGCATGCGTACTTGCTTGATCTTTTATATTTAAAATTAAATGTAGAGACATTTAGCAGAATTCATTGGTATGTTTAGGAAGTATTGGGAAAAAATGGGATTGAAGAAGTTATTATCCATAATGGGGTGGGAGGATGGGTGAGAATGGCACAAGTCAGTTCCGTGGAAATCCATTTGGTAACTGATACTGATAATACTCATTTGGAAGGATGAGGGCTTTTCTGCTTTTTATTATAATAATTGTAGACATGAGGGAGTGAATAATATTATTTGATCATTCAAGTTTATCTCCTTCTTCATACAGAATTGCTGCATTAATTTTCCTAGCTTTTATCCCTTTTTTTTCCCTTTAAAATTCCCAAACGCTTGGCCTTCTGCCACTTGCTCCAAGTGACTACCTTCTGTTCTAACATAGATCAATAGCAGGATTTCACTGATATGCAACATACGTTTTCTTATTATTAATTTCATTTTGCTTTCATTCCTTCACGAAATATAGTCCATTTGTTCTACCTCAGTAAAACAATGAAGAATATCAATAATTGCAAACAGAGGAACACTCTGGCTCTGTATAAAGCACAAATATTTAACTCACAACTTAGTTTTATTTTAAAGTAAGAATGCTAGTGTGTCTTAAGGTGATTATATAATGTAAGAAGGTCAAGCTAACTAATATTCAATATGAGCACCTTTTCTCAGGAAGCTGTAAGGTTGGAATGTTCAGCTAGGCCAGCAGTGCGATCGTTTGAAAATCTCTGACTGCCGTCTCATGTTCAACAAAAATTTTATATCCAAAATCAGGCCTGGCTCAGGCAACCAAAGTGATAATTGGGCTTTATTACAAAGTAGGGGCCTAGGTAAATTTGTTCTTTGTTTAGTGCAAGAGAATAAATTATATGATCTATTTGAGTGTCTTCCAAGTACACTGCTGACACCTTAGATTTCTGAGAGTCAACAGAGTTTGTATTGAAACTGATAAATCTAATGAGTTCTAATGTGAAAAATTTGATCTTGATACTAGGTGCTGTATTTTATACTCATCTATCGTACATAATTTTACTGTTACTCTTCTATCCATCTCCTTTAAGATGCTCAAGTATAGGTTGTTATTTTAAAACCCAGAAACTTTGAGTTGGAAAAATGTTTTAAAATGCTAAACTAAAATGGTTTGCTCCAAAATGCTTAACTAAAATGGTTTACTTGGCTGAAGCCCCTGCACAATATCAACTGCTATTAAAGTATGGCCTATCTTTACAGACAAAACTGGAAGAAGCCCTCAATTTAGCAATGGAGTTCCACAACTCACTTCAAGATTTCATCAATTGGCTTACTCAGGCTGAGCAAACTCTAACTGCAGCTTCTCGGCCAAGTCTTATCTTGGACACTGTCTTGTTTCAAATTGATGAGCACAAGGTATGTAAAGAAACAGATGTGTAATGTTTTTCTCCCACTCTGTGGAAACACTTTAACAGTGTCCAAACGAACCCTGTAATGCTGGCACTGGGAGAAACATTTAGTTTTAAAATTGCATTCTGTAGTCTTTCTTGCTACATGATTCTTTATCAGACTGGTTTTTTTGGTTTACCCAGTGCTTGAGCGTTGTGGTATTCAGAGCAACTTTCTCCCTTTTTTCCCCAGGTTTTTGCCACAGAAGTGAATTCTCATCGAGATCAGATCATAGAGCTGGACAAAACTGGAACCCATTTGAAATATTTCAGCCAGAAACAGGATGTTGTCCTTATTAAGAATCTGCTCATTAGTGTACAGAGTCGATGGGAAAAAGTAGTTCAGCGCTTAGTTGAAAGGGGAAGAGCTTTGGATGATGCAAGGAAAAGAGCCAAACAGGTAATTGGACAACAGCTGTTGTACAACTCTTTGAACTTAGCTGTAATTACATCCAGACTCCAAAGAATATGGTGCTTTAAAGCACTTTCAAGTAGGTCTGGGTTTAGTGTAACAGAAACTGTTGAGTTAGTGGAGCAATTTCTGTGATTCAATCACAGAGCACTTCATTTGGGAGGTGAAAGCGTCATTTTCAACCCGAACAGTGACTTCTGTCCGCAATACAGGATAGTCCAAAAGAAGAAAGTTACAGTATGGCTTCCAGATGTGTATTAGTGCCATCTGTCCTCAAGAAGAAGTTTCACAATCAACCCTTTGCATTTCACAGAATGTGATGAACCCCTTTCAGTAATCTGTCAGAGTATTGCTTAGTATTTACTTCTTGGGTTTATGTTGTGCCCCGATTAATAATCATCACTTCCTCAATCTCTTACGTTAGTTACTAGACCGCTGTCTTGTGTGTGGTAAGATATATCCATTTATTTCCTTCAAAACCTGGAGAGCTTTTTTTACACAGTTTTCCTCCCCAGGGAGCATTCGTGTTTTGTTGCTTAGATTGACGTTCCCCTCGCTGAGGAACGTAAATGATAAGATGCAGAATGTTTGAGGGGAATGTAATCTGTTTAGATATCAATAGGAAGTTCTATCTTCTTTTTATTCAAGTGAACGTGACCATTCAAGATTTGGTGTTCACAGCCAAACCACATTCCCATGTTCACTGCTACCGCCACTCAGCTCATAGAGTAAGAACTTCCCCTGAGCCATAAATTAGCCCATGAGCCAATCAAATGCCATTTATTTTCTAGCAGTTTCTCCTGTGCTTTCATGCACACAGCCGTTCTGCAATGAGCTGGATTTCATCTCTATATCCATTTAGAGACCTGAATACAAGAAGTTATTAATTTAGGATGGCAACCGCCTGTGCAGAATGGGGAAGGAATACTGAAGGGTGCTGGTGTCAAGGTCTGATCCACAGCCCTGAACAACAGGATGATGCAAGCCTTGAGAGGTTTTTGAACTAGTTTCTTGTGCTTCCATATGTAGGCAGCCCAGGCAAGAAGAATTTTCAAAAAAGACCCAGAGAGGAATGACCAGCTTAGAAAAATTGAATCCCAAAGGGATGCCACTTTGTGAAAGCTGGTTGAATCTTTAGTGTTTCCTTGCTTCCTTCCATGAAGCACTCTTTTTCTTGAGACAGGAAGGATCCGTTCCCTGTCCATCAAGATACCATTTGATATAATGACAGCATTTATGATTATCCCAGGGAAAATCTTGGGCAGTCACCCATATGGGAGCTTTCCCCAGTGATTTACTGCTGTTCTCCTATATAGGCAATAGCTAAGCACCATTCTTGCTGTATTTAGTCTTCATTACTAAAAATGTAGGAATCTAAATGACCAAAACATCAACAAAAGTCACCAGTATGTCTCTGAAAGATACATACTGTGTGTGCAGATGATGTACATAAAAGGTTGCTTATTCACCTGGGAGAAGGGAGGCTAAGTCCAGCCCTCTTTGAGAGACCAGGGAGAATCAGCAGATCAGATCTTTCCGAAGTCTGCAGAGTACTTGTTTGGCCTGTACCGAATTGGTTGGGGTTTAATGGGTTTTTCTTGACTATTTTATGAACCAGCGAATTGTGAAATCTATGCAAATCTCCGTTTCCTGCAGTTTCATGAAGCCTGGCACAAACTTATGGAATGGCTGGAAGAGTCAGAGAAAGCTTTGGACTCTGATCTTGAAATTGCAAATGACCCTGACAAAATAAAGATGCAGCTCGCACAGCATAAGGTGAGTGATGAGTGATGAAATGCGGAGTGCCCAGTGCCAGTAGGTGTGTCTACCAGCCTTGTACTGTTCAGTTGGCGAAGGAAGTAGATTTGTAGCCTCGCTACAATGGAGTGTTTATTAGCATCAAATTAAATGGTGGTGTGTGACAAGGAAGCTGGGGGGGGGACTTTTTACAAGGGCCTGTAGTGACAGGACAGGGGGTAACGGGTTTAAACTGAAAGCGGGGAGATTTAGATTGGATATCAGGAAGAAATTCTTCCCGGAGAGGGTGGTGAGGCACTGGCACAGGTTGCCCAGAGAAGCTGTGGATGCCCCATCCCTGGAAGTGTTCCAAGGCCAGGCTGGATGAGGCTTTGAGCAACCTGGTCTAGTGGAGGGTGTCCCTGCCCATGGCAGGGGGGCTGGAACTAGGTGATCCTTAAGATCCCTTCCAACCCAAACAGTTCTATGATTCTAGGTGTGTGTTGAGGAAAAACACTTGGCGCAGTTGCTGATCTGTGAGGAAATGGTTAACTGTGAAGAAGAAAGACATAATAAGCACCATGGAAACGTTCAGAAACAAAGTAATACTATCTCAGAGTAGGAATCTCTGAAGACGTTTTATAACTGGCTTTTTTCAGTCCTTAAACCAAAAATTTACCATCCAGTTATTTGGGTTGGGATTTTCCTTTCAATACTACAGAACCACCTCAAAACTGAAAAATAATCTTGTGTTTTGATTGGCAGTTGCTTTTTATGTCAAGAGGAAATATTAATGAAATCCTTTTGAGAGTGTGATGACACCATTAGTAGCAAAGGTTGTTTCTCTTCATGGGATTCAAAATTCCAGGACCAGCTTTCCGCAAACCCAGCTACTGTAGGTGAAAGCGTAAAAAATCTCCCTGACTGACCTGGCTTTTCATACAAATCAGACACAGAGGAAGAATGGAAGAAATCTTTACTTCATTTTTACTTTTTTAAAGATCACAGAGTAATATATTATGAAGGATCAAGTGGCTGAATGGTAGAATCTTCAGAGACAGACTGTGTCTCAAGATTTATCTTGGAGCAGTTTCATCAGGGAAAGAGTATTGAAGGATTGTTCATTTTTCTGCATTTTGGCATACTTCTTTTTGTGTCAGTTTTATTGTTCTCCATTTACTCCTATTTTTTCATGCTGCACAATATCCCCAGGGGTTTTCATACTTAATTTTTCCCTCTCGGTGTAGCTTCTGATGATTGCTTTTACCTCTGACAGGTTTTGCCATGTGTACCGATGATTGGTCGCTGCATCCATCAGCTCTATGTTTTTATCATCTCTCAGTTTAGATGATGATTTAAGTATTGTTTATCAACCAGGAAAATTTTCTCCGTGAATATGGAAAAGTTGGCTGTTGTTCAAGCAAAAATAGTTTTACCTATGTTTGCTATTAAAAGTTTTAGATAAAACCTACATTAACATTGTGTTAGCCTAACTCTGCAGTTTCAGTTTGCCGGTGGGATTGCTTCTGTTGCCAGAATTTGAAGTCAGCAGTGGGAATTTATGAAAAATCTTTCTGTTAAGATAGTCTTGTCTTCTCTGACTCTTATCAGTCTTTTAATCCTTCCACTCCTCTCTTTTCTTTACATAAAGTTCGAACTCCTCACGAGTACAGTCAACATGTTACTTTGCTTTGAGGTCCTTTCAGGTCCTGAGGTTTGACTCTACCTTTATACTTCTCCCCTCTCAGAAATGTTAAACTTGATAATCCTACTTGGTCTTTTTACCTACAGCAGTATGTTTCATGACCCCATCTTCCTCACATGGATTGGCAGCCTCATCACTTCTCCCGATATCTTTTCTCCGACTTCTTTTCGTACCAAATGCCCACGGAGAATGTGGAGCTGCTTGGATCTCCTTTCTCATTAAGGAATGGGATGGAGTGGGGCATAGGGACATTAAGATTGAAAATGGCTATTTGGAGGAAAAAAGATGAATGTGTGTGAGAGAGGGAGTTCTGTGAACTTTGTGACTTTAAACTTCAAACAACCCCCCCAAGAAATCAACTCAATTGTTTTTTAATGAGCTGTCAACCCTCCCAACACTGCAATGTCCTTCCTTGTATTTTGAGTCTTTTCCTTCCACTCCCACTTATACCCCCTGCGTCTGTCTTTGTCTTTTCTGTGCAGCCTTGAAGGTTTCCTTGCTCCGTTTAGTTAACAATTTTGCTATCTGAACTGAATGTGTGCTGTGTGTGAGCTGTAAGCAGTAATTTGGACTCGCTCTTTGCCAGTTGTTACTGCCAAGAAAAAAAAAAAGTCCCTGAAAGGGGAAAAGCCAAGATAATATGTTTTCTCTCTCACTCCTATCTAGTGTGTTGCCAGGGACTTTTGGGGGTTATTCATGGTCTGTTTATCAGCAATTTTTTCTCATTTTTAGAAGTCAGGAATGGAAAAACCCTTACTAAGTCACCCAATCCCTTCCTGTGCTGATGGTGAATGTTCCTTACAGTACATTTATATGAATCTGGCTAATTTTATCTGTGTGTTCCCATCTTCCTTAGAAGGAAGGTAGATAGTTAATTACTGACACTTCGTTCATCTTACCTGTTTGCTCCTGGCAGTTTGAACCAAAATCTGCTCTCAGTTACACCTCTGAAATCAAAGGAAAGGAGATACGGTGTAGTGTGTGTAGTCTCTCAAAGAATGATTTGACTGCAACCCTTTGTTCACCTTTAAATCTGCTCTTCCTGTATGATCCTTCTCTGGCAGCAATTTTGTTGTGTTTCCTTATGCAAATCAAGTGACACTGCATGTAGTGTCAAGTAGTTAATAAACCCTATCAGATAAAAGGAGACGTACTGTTTGTATTGAAGGAGCTTCCATAAAAACTAGTTATTTTCATTTCGAAAATTATTTTTATTGTAGTTCTAGCTTGACAGTGGTGCTTGTATTCTTTCTTAAAGTGTGTTTCCTTGTTGTTTTATGTGAGGAAAATGAGGACAGTAAAAACTGAATTACAAAACAAATATCTTTTATTTTCTGATAAATTTTGATCCTAAGTTTCCTCTGGATCCTGAAATAACCCTAAAGTAAGGACAGTACAGTGCAAAATGCCAGGCGAGTTTTAAAAAAGGAACTTTGAATGACCCTAGATAAAGTCATACCGTCCGTGCGGCATAACCCGATGCCTACCTCCTGCTCCGTTCCACTGAGCTTTCCCTGACACAATTTCACACCTAGAAAGAGCAGGTGACTCTGTGGACACAGGGGAAGGTTGGTGGAAGAGTTGTGAGCTACGGTGGTGCGGGTTGGCGCGGGCCAGCTGGGAGCAGCTTCCCGGTCGGAGGTGAGCAGGCACACACGTACCGGAGGTGAGCAGGCGCACACGTACCGGAGGTGACCATGAGGAACCCTTGCAGTCTTTACATGCCCTGAGGAATTACTGTGAGTTGTAAGTGGTAACTGTTACCTTGTTAGATGTGATGATACTGAACATTGTTCAGAGAACCAGATGAAAATTTGTTTGAGCAAACAAGGAGCAAAAACTCTTGTGGCCTCGTAATATTTGTGACCAAAAAAAAGAATTTATTTGATTCTATATGTATGAGTTTCCTAAATCAAACTGTTGATTTTTATTTTTTTTTAACTGATTTCTTACTAGCAGTTCATGAAGGTGTGAAATAAAATGCTTTAAGAATTGCTACCATTTAAAAGCTGCTGTGTAGGGCTGCTTTTGCCTTTTGGCAGTGTTCCTTTATGTAATTATTGACTCTGTCAGTCGGTTAACTCCTCTGCGGTATCAGATGAGCTATGTTCCTGTGTGCTCCTGTATGCCTTTGAAAAGCTTCCAGAGGCTCTGTGCAGAAGGAGCTGGCAGACGGATGCAGCTGCTGTGTCACTGTCATCTTCTAAAGTCCCTGGATCACAGAAACCTGCTTGTGGTCGTGACTTCAGCCCAAATTGTGTTGTTGGGATGTCACCTGGCTGCTGCTTCTGCCTGGATCTGTCTACTTTTGGCATACAATTCTTCCCAATTATAGCATGCTTCAATCTTGGGAGGGTTAAATGCTTGTGGTTGGAGGTTTCCCAGCTTGACTATAGTGAGCGAAAACAGAAGGACCTTTGTAGCCCTCAGGGTGCTCTATACTGCCTTGAAATCCTACTATGTAAAAATGTTGTGTGAAAGCTGCTCCGTTCATGGCTCCCAAAGCAGCAGTTCTTTCACATTCTTCTGACTACCAGGTAGCCCCCTGCTGAAATTCAGGAATATTGTGGCAGGGCAGGAGTCGTTGGTCTCACTGAAGGAGGGAATTTCCAGAAGTTGTTCCAGTAGGCATAGAGCTATTTTCCCAGAGAGGTACAAAAGGCAGGGACTCTGCTGGTGTCAGGCCCCATATAATTTCAGGAGCACTCTGGTGCTAGCAGACTAGAAATATTGCAGTATGTTGAAAATTTTCTTGCAGCAACCTTTAGAATTTCCATCGCGAATAATATATCAAAGAGGAAATAACTGTGGCCTGTAAGCAGTTAATGCAATATGGTTGTTTTCCTTTTTTTCCCCATATATATAGGAATTCCAGAAATCTCTTGGTGCCAAACATTCTGTGTATGATACCACAAATAGGACTGGACGCTCCTTGAAAGAGAAAACCACCTTGGCTGATGACAATTTGAAACTTGATGATATGCTGAGTGAACTAAGGGATAAATGGGATACAATTTGTGGAAAATCGGTGGAAAGGTAAATGAAAACCAATCTGATTATTCTAAGAAAAAGACTTAGGAGAATTCATTTGGCTTCTGTTGTGTAAAATTAAAACCAGCGTGGTTAGTTTGTTTGATAATTAAGAGTGCCAGAGCAGTACAGTACTGGGAACACTGATTTAAAGCTCTTACTGTTATCATTTTATGCTGAAAATGTTACATTTCAGTGTATGAATGATTTGTGTGTGTTCATATTTTTTTCCCCACAGACAAAATAAGCTGGAGGAAGCCCTGTTATTTTCGGGGCAATTTACTGATGCTCTGCAAGCTCTCATTGACTGGTTATATAAAATTGAACCTCAGCTTGCAGAAGACCAGCCAGTGCATGGAGACATTGATTTAGTGATGAACCTGATCGACAATCACAAGGTAATTCCAAAACATACTCTTTTATAATTGTTAGACTGCTCATAAGTGTAGCATTTTAATGCTATCTTTATTTGGCTATTCTGTAATTTTTAGGAACACAGAATAGTTTCATAACATAAGCATGTCATCAGTAATGGAAAATGCTATAGAGCGTGTGGAAGTAAAAAACTGTTAATGACTCTGACACCAGTTAACGCTGAGATGTTCCGTTTAATGCTGGTACCCTCTGTATTTATGAATATTGTGTCAAAAATCACAAGTGTGCTTTTATGAATAAGTGTATATGGACAAGAGTTGGCAAAAATTATTTTCTGGAAATATCTGGAAGGAGACAGGGTTTTTTATTCAGTACATCTGCTAACCAAATGCCCAGTGCACTTGTCGTGACTACAGCAGCCTTCCGAACCTGCAGCCTGTGGTATATTCATGGAGAAAAGTAGTTGCAACACTTAAGTAAATGCACAGGAGTATATATCTAGGCTATGGCCCAGGAAGCTTACCCTGGCAAGCAGCATTATTTTGTTACTGAAGTGGTTTTGGAGATGGGAGCAAGTAGGAGATGTGGGACTGTGCCTCTGAATCTCAGTTTTACAGTTCAGTATGTCGGGAGAGATGGCTGTTGAAGTTACTGGTATTGCAAAGGCTTCACACAGTCAGAGCTCTGCAGCCTGGGAGGCTTGCGAGGTCCCTCTGTTTATCTACCAGTGACTTCCAGTATCCAGAGGCTGTTCAGTGAGGAGGAGATTTTGTCCCTCATGAAAAAAAGTATTTGGAAAGATGTGTTGTCTGTAAAAATTAGCCTAAAATATTCTGGAATTGCTTCTGAAATTCTGTTGTGTATCACAGTTAAGTCATCGTCAGTGGCATGGTATACTGTAATTGTCACATCTTTCTATGAGAGTTTCCTTTACAGAGCTGGAGCTCGTTCCGTCTGCAAATGTGAACAGACTCTCAGATAAATATATGAATATGTGGTAAGATCTACAGCCTTACAGTCAGACCCCCAGATGGCGTTTTATTTTGGTTTTTATGATTTCAAACATTCTCCTGGATTGTTAGCGTTTTATCTCCTCTTTTCTTGTCGCAGCAGTCCTGCGCATTAATCAGTGTGTCAGATCAATTGCTTTGATAAGGAGTGTAAAGCCAGCCTGGTAAGGAGGTTAGATTTCCCATGCATTGCGTCAGGATCAGCCTGACATTTTCCTACCATATTCCAGTTTTATGAGGATAGGGTAGAGTGTAAACATCTTCATGTAGAATCTAATAAGCAGAACTTGTGCTCTTGCATCACTTAGGTGGAGTTACTCTTGACTGAATGAAATTCCTATCTTGATTTCTTCTTTTAACCAGTAGGTTTTTGTTATTCTTTTGCATAATTAGGCCTTAATGAGTTAAACATTTCAAATGTATTCGGTGGTGTCTAGGTTTTCCAGAAGGAGCTGGGAAAAAGAACAAGCAGTGTCCAGGCTCTGAAGCGCTCTGCAAGGGAGCTGATAGAAGGCAGTCGTGATGACTCTTCCTGGGTCAAAGTCCAAATGCAGGAGCTCAGCACTCGCTGGGAGACAGTTTGTGCTCTGTCAGTATCCAAGCAAACACGACTGGAACAGGCTCTTCGACAGGTAGAGGAGTATTACTGATGCTACATGTACTTTGTGAGAAGCAGTGAAACTATCTTGCAGTTTATTGAAAAATAAAAAATTAATTTTCACTTAAGTTGTTCAATTTAATTTCATTTCATTCGAAAATACTCATTTTCTTGCTCATGCATTGCTTACCTTTTCTCTGTCCCTTTGCCACAGCATATAAACAATGCCCCTTAGCATTTATTATTACTGTTATTATTAGTCTATAATCTATATTAGTCTCTATGCATTAGTCTACCACAAATGCAAAGCAAATGTTTCAAAGACCTTACCATCTAAGGAAATCACTCCAGTTACAGTCAAGCGTGAAGGGTGATTAAGAACTATGCCCCCTTCACAGGAAGCTGGAGATTGCAATCATATTTATGCCCTTCGTGCCTTATTGGAAAGAATTAAATTTGTGTACTGAGAACTTATTTATGTTGGCACAATCACAGTGCAGTACATTGCAGAAAAAATGAAGTTGTACTGAGTACACTCAGGAGCTAGAAACTCTGTATGTCAGTACTGGCTGGTACCAATCCCCAACAAAAAGGTCTATCTGTATTGTTTCCAAACCTGAGATAATACGGATGCGCAGCTCTGTGAATATATACTAGCCTGGGTTGACGCTGGGATGGGGCCCCTGCAGTAGCAATGTATCCACTGTGTACATAATTCCTGCCCATGTTTGTCCAGCTCTCTGGTCCCTCAGCAGGCACAATCCTGAGCTAACTCAAACACTAATGGTGTCTGAGTATGGCTGTGCCTAAAGGTGGAACTTTCTTGGTTTCTCCAGGCATAAAAGGGTCAGTCATCAACGGGCTGTCAAATAATTTTGCTTAACTGGTGATACAGGCTATGCAGAAAATGTAGTTCTCATCCTCCAGCTGGTCCATGAAAGTACCTCCCATATAATTTGTCAGCGTGAAGGCATGACATGCTCAACTGAGCTGCAAATACACTATAAATCAGATGTCTAAAAGCATGAACAGGCTTTTAGGCTTCCTATAATTTTTTTGGGAAGCATGAGATATTTTTACAGTTATGAAAATGTAGTACTGTATATCATTGACATTTTAATGGAAAGTTAATGTGCCAGTACTGCTGTGATTAATGACTCCAAATGTGGTCTCAGTCTCCCGTGTAAGCTGCAGTGTGTCTGTTGGATCACCTCGTGAGTGACCGTGACTACTTGTATTTTAACAGGCAGAAGAATTCCACTCTGTTGTCCATGTCCTTTTGGAGTGGCTGGCAGAGGTGGAGCAGGCTCTTCGTTTTCACGGGGTCCTTCCAGATGATGAAGAGGCCTTGCGTACACTGATAGACCAGCACAAGGTAAGCAAGAACATGAGGAGGGTCCTCTTCACTCTAACAGATCTGTTAGAGGGTAGGAAAAAGGAAAGGAGGTAAAGTCTCTCCCATATAGTCATATCCAGCATCCAGTGTTGGGGTTTGCAACTGTTTCTGTGGAGAAGCTAGAAATTGAATGCAGTTGATAGTTTGGTGCCCACACTGGTGTTGGGCTGTTGTTTGTGTCATCTTGGCTTACTGAGTGAAGAGTGGGCCTTTAGAAAGTTGTAAACACTCAGAGACAGTTACAAACCCCTCTGTGGAATCTATGCTGGCTGACGGTTGTAACACAGACTGCTACTGTCGCAAAATCTATCTGTCTTCTAAGCACCGTTGAGCAAAACGGCATCTACTTTTCTTTCAAGGTCATTTGTAAATGTCAGCAGAATGATGTTATCATCCATTAACTTTCTGTCACGGTGCAACAGCGTGCTGTCATGCTTCCACATGCATTAGGTACTGAAATACTGCAGTGCCCTAGGTACTGCAAATACTGAATTATAGGCCTGCAGACATGGAATAGGATAGTGGCCATTTAAGGAGCAGAGAGGTCATCTTTTCACTCTCGAACAGGAGGCTGCAAACATGAGGAATTAAGCCATGCAAAACTCCTCTTGTAAGTGCAGTAGTAATAGTACCAAAATGAGTAGTAAAACCCAAAATTGCCCACAGTGCTATAGAACAAATTATTAAGAGTAATGGATTTGTTCATCATTGCTGTGAAGAAACTTGTAACAAAACTTAGGAAATGGGGAGTGCAGAAGCATCCTGTTTAAATCGAGTTGGGAGTATTATGAAGAAGGAGTGTGTGTAGAGTATGACCATCCAACCAATGTTTCTTGACTCAAGGTACTCAAACTCCAGTGGTTTGAAGACATTTTCAGTTTAGGACCCTGGAAACTGGGTGCTGTTCTTGAGCTAGCGAATGTATGTATGCATCAGCGTATGCAGACTGATGTTGGCAGTAGCAACCTGCTGTCTCCGATGCAATTGGCCTTTCCTGCACACGTGTTTTGTCAGTTCCCTTTTGTTTAATTTTTCGGTCTTCTGAATACAGAGGAAAGAACTGTCTGAATGAAACCTTAGGTCCACTGAAATAATTAGGAAAAAAACCATCTTGAATTTTTCCCTCTGCAATGTAGATAGATTAACAGAGTATTGCTGTACAAAAACTCAAAATTGCACTGCCAAAACTGAAGCAAAACTTGGAACCTCAAACCAAAGCAAAGGTTGTGTCTGAGAAACCCTGTCCAGCTGGGGAAAACAGTCACTAGCACAACACAACCAACCTCAGTGTTAGATGTGGCTGTACTGTACTTAAAAATTGTTCAAAAGACTTCAGAAGATGTTATCCCAACCACACTTTCTTTTTAAAGGCCAAATAATAGAAGCACAGAAATTGTCACGCTAAGAAAGATTGTGGCAAGGGTTAGTTTTACCACTCAGTAAGCACATCCAGCAAAATCTCACTTGGATAAGTGGTCTTTCTTCTTGAGCTTATGACATCAGCTTTCAAGAAAACAAAAAAAAAGGGAAAATGTCATATGCGATACTAGTATTAAACACCGTGTCTGCATTGTAATGCTGCAATATCAGTATCAAAAAAATGTATGACTGACTTTATTTACAGAAATATGAAATGTGTCTTCCTTTTATCGCTGTGATTCCTGTAAAACAGTTTTAATGTGTTTGTATCCACCCACATGTTGAAAGGTTTCTTTGGGATGATATTTTATCCAAATGGTTCATCTTTACATCCATTACTGACCCTTTTCTTGAACACTGCACATGATTTAATGAATTCTGCTATCTGGGGCAGAGAGGTTTCTGTCACTCGCCATCCTCTCTAGGGACTGAGAGGTGTAGTGGGTTAATGCACTGTATTAGTTAATGAGAAACATCCCATCTCCTCTCCTGTAAATGATATCACTGGGCTGCCAGAGAGTTCAATACAATTAGTATCCTTTCCTGAGGGAAAGCTTAATACACCGTATGTGGTGTGTCACAGAGATAGATTTTGAGATACTGTAATATAGTTGTGCAGGGAAAACAAAGTTGTGGTTGTCTGTTTTCCTCCTGGCCCTGGCTTATTTTGGTAATGTCTCACTGCAACCCACCTCAGCTTTTCCAAAACTAGTTGGAACTGAAATATTTTAAGCACTCATGCATTTTTATGAGAAACGGACTGCTATTGTGATTGGGTCTTAAACTCTGGTATTAATTTAAGCTTAAGTCAAAATCAGTTAGTAATGAACCTCTTTAAATACATAGTCTGCTTATTCCAGGCTTTTAGTACAAGGTAGAAGAGATTGATTTTCTTTTTTTTTTTTTTTTTTAGACTTTTATTTCATAATTTAATTTGTAAAGGCACAGGATAATGTCATTATGAGTAATTACAGAATCTGTTTTACAGTGTTTAAGTGATTTTGAATTTTCTAAGATCTGACTTGGCTGATCTTTAATTTCTGGAATCCAAAATAGCCCTTTGTGGATGGAGAGAGGAAGAGTTAAACTTTCAGAGACACGGTTCCATTTTGTAGCCCTATTGAAGATATTAAAATACAACAAACGACTCCAGTAGGCACTGAAAGATGTTGGCAGTCCCAGTTGAGGGTGCTCACAAAGACACGCAGTCTTACACAACATTTAGACATAACAAAATAGGCAAAATAGTAGAACCATTGTAGTAATACTAATAAAAAGAAATTAAAAAAAAGGCAAGCTATGGAAAGAGTGGGAAGAGTCCTTCAGTTTTTCATTGTGTTGTCCGACACGCCACCCCAGGTTCTGGTCTTGTCACCCTTTTCTCTGCCAGACTCCCTAGGAACATCATTGGCTATGAGATTGGATGTCTAAAGCTGTAATCCTTTTGCTTTTATGAGATTTTTCCCACATGGCAGGGCCTCTGAAAACAGCTGGTTAATTAGTAGTCTCTGTCCCTGTTCTTGCTGCCTCTCTCCCGCTCAGCTGCTGAGTTTTCACATTTGTGTTAGTTTAGTGTAGCTGCTCCTCAGGTCCTCTATCATCTTGTAATGCGTGTAATTATAGTTGGACATTTCCAGCCTCTGTTAGGAGCTTGATAGCTTATTATGAAGAATTACTGTAGCTGACAAACTAAGTCATCTGAAATGTTGCCAGTGATGGTTCTAACCATCACATAGTTGATTTACAGCACTTGTAAAATGCTGTGATTTTCCTCCTTTTTTAAATAAGGGCGTGTCTTTCAAGTCTGCAGTATGGTGGGCTTTTAAGGAGTGGCAAGCTGGGGTAAAGATTTTTAGAGCTTCGTTTAGTACTTTATGTGGATTGTGTTTTTTAAACATTTTTAACTTTTCTCAGACAAATTAAACTTGCCTCTTGCAAGTTGAATCTGTTTGAACGCTCAAGAGGCTTGTGACCTTCCAGGTTATGCACTCAGATTCCTCTGGCAAATTTTGTCACCATCTAATTGAAATTGTTACCTCTGGTTTAGGAATTTATGAAGACACTGGAAGAGAAAAAGTCAGAACTGAATAAAGCAACAGGTATGGGAGAAGCTATCCTAGCCATCTGCCACCCGGACTCCATCACCACCATTAAGCACTGGATAACGATCATCAGAGCCAGGTTTGAGGAGGTCAGTATATGTCAAGCCATCTTCGCTGGATCAGTCCATCTTAGCTGGAACATAGGTGACAACTAGCATGGTCGTTACGCTGGGAGGAAATGATCCAGCTGTCGAGAAGTAAACATGTAAAATACCTGCAGTGATGGATGTGAATACCATGCTTCCTTAGGCTTTATTTTAAAACTTAGAGGGCTTTAAGAATTAAAGCAGATGGTCAAGCTTCTTTCTATGTATTAAAGGAAATACTGCGTGACACTTCCCATGTGAAAAAAGGCAACAGCTTCTAAGGAGAAACTACAGGGCAAACGATGCATTTTCTGATTGTATTAGGGAGGATTTGACTCCAGCATCTTCCTAATCTAGAAGATTTTCAAATTATTTAAGTGGCTACAAGTAGGTCTCAGAGGGTGTACCGCACTCAGCTGCTAAGGTGTTATTTGCTGTGTATATTAAGTTTAAAAAAAGTCAATATACTGGTGTTAGCAACGTATGGGTTCAGGAGTGCCCAGGAGGAAGGCAGATGGTAAATCCTGTGTGGTTCACTAATGTACACGTATTGTTTGATAAAGTTCTTATTATGTTGTGAGAATGTGCTATTAACTGCATTTAACAGCACCTAATCCTGAATATCTGTGAACAAAATGTGTTGAACCTGGTATTCCGTTACCTAACACCTTTGATAATCAAACATCAGTAGGCCTGGGAGGAAGCCCTGGCTTTACAGTTAGCCGAGCAATTCTAAATACTCTTTAAAGAATTTCAGATCTGCGCATATTCTCATGCACTGGTTCCTTTATCAAGGTCTTGGCATGGGCTAAACAACATCAACAGCGACTGGCAGGAGCTCTGGCTGGACTTATTGCTAATCAGGAATTGCTGGAAGCCTTGCTGTCCTGGTTGCAGTGGGCAGAGACTACGCTTACTGAGAAAGATAAAGAGATTATCCCCCAGGAGATTGAGGAAGTTAAAGCACTTATAGCCGAACATCAGGTAAGGCATGTTCAGTGACACGTGTCCTACACATTCCACAACTGGTGCTCAGCTAGGCTTCCTAAGCAAGCGTGAATCCCCTTAGCTATTTTCTCCCTAATAATCCAGCCCATTTTCAGATACTCAGCTGTGTGTTTTGTGTGTGTAGATTGGATTTCAAAAATCTGTTTGTGCAGTGCCAGAGGGAGCTGCTGGTGTGGTGAACGCTCATAGGCTTTACCCCGGTTTACAGCAGGGCTGGCTCGCTTCTCTGAACTGCAGTGTGGATAGCAAGGAACACCTGACTGCTCAGGAGTCAAGGGTCTCTTGTACATCACCTCACCGTACACAGTTAATAATGAGTTTGACAGACTGTTTTTAGATTTAGACTTCCTTTAACAGCCAGGCTGTAGTGGTCTTAAAAGCTTATACTGCTCATTTTTCTTACCTACAAAACCTTTATCTGTGTCTTTTGTGAGACTGGCATTGTAAGAGTCTTTTCTGTGCCATTCTTGAAACTTTGGTATGTGTTTTTCCTTCCTGTAGTCGCTTTTGTATACTGTTAATTAAAACCACCTCTGTCTGATTGCAGACATTCATGGAGGAAATGACCAGAAAACAACCTGATGTGGATAAAGTTACAAAGACCTATAAAAGAAAGGCTCTTGAACCCACTCCAGTACAATCTCATATTCCTGTCCTTGATAAGGGAAGAGCAGGAAGTAAGTGATGAAGTGTTTTGGGGCAGGTCACACACATCGTTGCCCTGTTTATGAAGATAACAGATTACTAATAATCTGTTATTAGTAATAATAACTAAACTAATAAAGGTTTGATTAGCTCCCAGTGAAACAGGGTGAAATTTTCTTTGCTGATTTTTCTAATTACTTCTCATTTTTCATTGTGAGGGAACTTCTCATAGCAGACTTGTACGTTTTTAAAATGTTCAGACTTCCATGTGCTGTTAAATTTCCAAGAGTTTGCACGTGCTGAGTCTTTGCCAACCTACCTTTCTCTGAAAGTGCAAACAAATTCTTTTATATAAAGATTTAGAGACAAAATTTTGCTCTTATTGTCCATGAAATTATATGCATCTAGTTAGAAATTCTATTCAGTGAAGTTGAATGGGAAGTGAATCATCAAGTGAAGAAATTACTTTTTGTAATTTTAGATACGCCTTCCAGTTGTATTTTATACTTACCCACACGTGGAGCCTGCTTCTAGGATCGGATTGTTTACTTTGCAACTCTGAGATTTTATTTAACCTGTGCAGCTTCACTGGTGCAGCCACTACGAGCTGCTTCTGGCTAGACAAAAGATACTTCAGCCACCATGTGGTCCTTCCCCAGCAGCGGTAAAAAACATAAATCCCATCAGATGGAATCCTATCAGGGTATGGGCTCATTGCTGGGAGGGGAAGGAGTTGTTTTAGGAAGGTCAAGTGCCCTGCGTGTGAATGTTTGTTTTGTTTGAACTTACACATTTTATCATGTTTTAACAGGAAAGCGTTCCCCAACACCAGGCTTATATCCGTCAGCAGCCCAGGCGCAGATCGAAACCAAGAATCCACGGGTAAACCTTTTAGTCAGCAAATGGCAGCAAGTCTGGCTTCTGGCCTTGGAAAGGAGAAGAAAACTTAATGATGCTTTGGACAGACTTGAAGAGGTCAGAAAAGGACTGTACAGTATATATACTTTCTGGGTATTTGTTTTTACCCTGGATTAAATTAATACTGTAAATAGTGTTAACAACTTCCATCTTCGTTGTATTGTATTATGCATCTAACTGAAGGCATTATGATACGCGTGCTTTAATGTGCTTTAAAAGCTGTCGTTCTCATTTTACATGTGAGGAGAGTTAAGATGTTTAAAATGTTTATATAGGTCCTCAAAGAACCAGTTCTTTAAAAGATCACAGATGGTATCTTGTTGATTTTCTAGCTTGATTGACCACAACTGAAAAACGTTCTTTCTCTTTTTTATGAAGCTGAGAGAATTTGCCAACTTTGATTTTGATATTTGGAGGAAAAAATACATGCGATGGATGAACCATAAGAAATCTCGTGTGATGGACTTCTTCAGGAGGATTGATAAAGATCAGGATGGAAAGATAACGAGGCAGGAATTTATCGATGGAATTCTTTCTTCAAGTAAGTTTTAAAATTAATGTTTGTTCCAAGTTCAACATCTCACGAAGTCTTATTGTCCATATAGTGTACACTAGGCAGTTTATTGTGTTAGAAGGTCACAGATTGCCCTTTCGAAGTCACGAATTATGATTAACGTAAACTATAATTACTTTCCTTGAAAATTTGTCTAGATTTTGGATACTATTTCTAGTTCTTTTGTATTATGAATCATTCTACAAATGTCACATTTATGTTACTGACTAATTAAAGAGCTTACATGGGATACTTTCAATTATAGAAGGAAACCGTGTAATTTCTGAATCCAGTGTCTCCATGAACCATGACCATGTTCATATACCTGTAAAATGAGGATCAAAATACCAAGCAGGCAAACCAGGAAGGGACTTTTCCTAGCTTTCCTGATGGATTGGTATTCCTCAGGTACTCAGTTAGTGGCAATGTAAGCCTTCCACATCATGTCTGTGTGTGATCTCGTTTCCTTTTAGCAACTGACTCAAAACAGATAAGAGACTCCTTTCAGATGATGGGGACTTTTGCTTTGAGCAGTGAAGTTTCAGAATTCGGCTGCTTTTAGCATATCTGTTAAAGTTAATCAGTAAGAGAATACTGTAGTGTAGATATTTTCACCTCCTTTAGGAAATGCAGTAATACAATCACTGTATGTGGACATCCTCTGTTCTGCATGAATTGACACAAATTGATGAAAACACCCTGATATTAGCAAGAGATTAAACAACTTGGTTAACTCAGTTGGTGTCAACTCGTTACAACTGCTAAATACTCAGGATATAATCCGTTTTCACCATCTTGAAATTTTCCTTGACCGTTTCATAGAGAATCTCTCTGTAGGTTCATATTCTGCTGCTGTGAACTTGATCCAGAGGAGGATTTCAGGAAACACCGTGCATGTTTCTGCAGTGGGAAGGCCTTGCATTCCAAATTTAATTAGCTGTGAAATTCTCGCTTGACCTTTCCTCACTAACCATTTATCTTGTTAATCTGTGGTATTTTATGCACTTTGAAGGTCAAAATGTTAAAAAAAAGACATATGTCTTACCCTTCAAACTGTGCCCTCGCTTCTGTGTCTCTCTTCAAGCCACACTACGCTGCTCACTTTAATCCACTGCCTAGGTAACGTGGAAGATCCGGATTGTTTTTTCAGAAAGATTCCTTCACTCTTCTGAATGTCACTGGTTTTTTGAAAAGCATTATCTGTCACCTAGTGACTAAGCCCCTTTTAATATTTGTGGTAAAGCCTTTCATTGTCATGGCATTGAAAAGCCAGAGAACTTAGCTTTTGTTGTTGTCCTTGTCTTACAGAATTCCCGACAAGCCGACTTGAAATGAGTGCTGTTGCAGACATCTTCGATAGAGATGGAGATGGATATATTGACTATTACGAATTTGTAGCAGCTCTCCATCCAAACAAGGATGCGTACAAGCCTCTCACAGACGCTGATAAAATTGAAGATGAGGTACATCCTCTGCTTATTTGATTGCACTCTATTCTACTGGGGTCACGTTCTTTAATAATTAATTTTATTTTCACTCCCGTATAACCTGAAATTTACCAGTCACACAAGTCTTTAGAAAGGTTTACTGTTACTAGCAGTAAAGTAACTATCCAGTTGTGGTTTTTTTGCAGGTTACAAGGCAGGTAGCTAAATGTAAATGTGCAAAACGGTTTCAAGTGGAACAGATTGGAGATAACAAGTACAGGGTAAGTCTTCTAAGCACTTTCTTGGTTCTTTCAGCTTCTTTATATGACGTGGTTTATGCAAGAAATTAGGCTATATTCATTTGCAGGAATTTTGTATGACAGTTATATGTATAAGCTTGTCTAAATTTTATGTTTTTTTCTTTTTAGAACATAAAAGCTAAAAATACAGGAAAATGCTGCTGCTTGTCTTTATTTTTGCTGAAACTACTGAAACTATTTTCAATAACTAGCTGCATACATACATACACACATACAGACATACAACAGCTCCCTAAAAGCCAGTCTTTCTGCCTGGGTACCCAAGGTGTTTAAACTCCAGCTGATTTTCTGTTAGTTTCATAAAAACAGTGACTGATGTTTTCCTGTGGTATGTGTTGTACTTCAAAAATCTTTTACCAAAGTCTCTTCAATCACTTTTATCCTCCCTTGTCATTTTATTGGAACACACTGTTCCTCCGGAAGAAGTACAAGGAATGTGTTAGGTATCTGCAGAATGATTGTAGATCACAGAAAAATAAATGTCACATTGTAGAGAAAGATTTGCTACCCCTAGATTCAATAACCAGAACAATTTCAGATGAAAGACACAATATTTGCCTAAGAGAGATTACTAAATACTTGTCGTTTATTTTAAAAGACCACAGAAACAGCAGTGGGAAGGAAACAAAGGCCTTGAATATTTTCCAGTATTCGGTCTCTGGATGGCTAGCTACCTGCTCATCTCTGAAGTAGATATTTATTTAGAATGTCTAATGTGTTAGTTTGCATGTGTTCTACAGTCATGTAGAGAATTTCCTGTAAACTAATCGTGTCTTTCTTCCATTTTTCATTTCTTATCAGTTCTTCCTGGGAAATCAGGTATAAACCAGTGGAATGTGTTATGAAGCTTCTTTTTTCTTTCATTTTTTCTTTTTTTTTTTTTCTAACGCATAGTGATTTAAGCTTGCAATGGTCAGTCTTTTTGCCATCCTTTCATCTTCAGCTAATTCATTACTGGTCAGCTGTGGTATTTCTTTAAATGCTATGGAGCATTTCTTGTCTCAGGATCCCTCACTTGCTTTCTTTAGCCATTTTCCTCATTAAGGAGATTACTTTTAAAGGAACCAGATAATGGTCAGCAGCAATTCCCAGAGTAAAACATCTTGAGCATTTAAACTGCAATTTTAGAATTGCTATTAATTTATCAGTTTTAAGTTTCGTAGTGGAATGCTTCAAAATCCTGTGTCGTATTTTGTAGTCTGTCAGATTAAGGGCTAATCACAGTAAACAGATCCTAGTGTCGTAACACTTCGGTACTGCAAATTTTGGTGAAAAAATGCTTTCATTTTCAGGAAGAAAAACCCAGCCCTATACACTCAAGCAGGCTGATTAAGTACCTAGCTGGTGGTTGGTATTTTACATACTAACACAATGAATCATTAAATACAGATTTGGGAAATAGGCAAAATAAACTTTCTGTTCCAGTTTAGACTGTTCCCTCTCCCAAAGTGCTTTCCAAAAGCTATGGCAAGTGTATAATGTACCAAAGCTGTGTTTAAGAATACTTTCAGTTGGGTCGCCAGTGAGTCATACTGCAGAGGCACTGTTCAGTGGTACAGGAGGGAACGCTAACCAGTGCTCACTTATTCCTGTGGTGCATAATGATACACAGCTTCCTGAAGTGTTAAATCATGCTTGCCTGGGGAGAACGGAAATACCTTATGCAAACTGGATACCATTAGCATCTTACCCATGCTCTTATAAAGGCAATAATATGCATAATCCGTTCTGGGTATGCTAATGTTAACAGCATTAGCCATTTTAAATCTAGAGATGTTGAAAACGTAGTTGCATTCTTATTTACTGGCAAAGCCTGTTGAAGTACAGAAGAATCATAGAATCACGAGAGTGGTTAGGGTTGGAAGGGACCTTAAAAATCATCTCGTTCCAACCCCCCTGCCATGGCCAGGGACACCCTTCTCTAGGTCACGTTGCTCAAAGCCTCATCCAGCCTGGCCTTGAACATTTCCAGGGAGGGGGCATATCCCTGTGAAAGCACAAAAAACCAGTGAATAATCTTACCACCTGCCTCAAGCAGTATCTCTAAAGAATAGTTTAAAATGTTTTCCATGTACAGAAGCAGCTTACTGTTTGAAATTCTGTAGATCCCCTTATCTGCCATCTCTACTCTTGGATCTAGGAAAAATACAGTGTTTTTTGAAAGCATCTATACTCTTACTGGTGCAGAGCAGCATCATAGTAAAAAGTACCTACAGCAAGTTGGCTGAGGCTTCTTGAGTGACAGTGATGTCCTATGGCTGTTGTCAAGAACAGGCCTTTTTGTAGCTTAAATTAGGCTTCCTTTATGCTTTTATCCCAGTATTTTAACCTCTGATAATTTGAAACAACTGAAAACAGAAAGTTGGTATCCAGGCTATTTTAAGAAGGAAATGGACTGAATTACCATTAGGAAAATGCCTTGATAGATACCTGCACTGTTCTCCAAAAGCCCCACTGTCTGAATTAACCACAGCCTAGGCAATTTCCGAAGTGTATCTGACTCTTGGTGTAGTTTCCTGATGGAGTTTAACTGAAGAATTAAACTGAGATGGGGAAAAAATAAAGAAAAAAGACGGAATCTTTAGAACCCATAGAAAAAATTTTCCTTAGAAACAAGCCAAGGAAAATAAACGGCATTGATTTGGATGCCATTTCTCTTTTTAACTTGCCTCTACATATGTAAAATGGTTCTTTGTTCGGCACATACTGAATGATTTATTAAAAAGCCCTTACCAGTAATGCTCATGTGAATGTTCTTATTTAGAACCAAAAAAAATGATTGAATTAAGCAGCAAGCTTTTCTCTTGTTTGGTTCCTAAAAGTAATATTCCTTTAAACTTACTCTCTTCTTGGCTTAAGTAGTACCAAACAACTAAAGTCATTTAACAAGTAGGGAGCACGTCTGTGTGGTTTGCATTTGAATCATTTCCGTTCCCTCACTGGAGCAAGTAGGTACAGCCGAACTATGGCCAGCCTTCTCCAAGTGGCAGAGGTTGTCCTAGAGAGGTGTATTGGACTCCCCTTGGTTTCAGCGAGTGCTCTGCATGTTTGTGTGAGAGTGCACTGCACTTGGCCTGATGATCTGATGTCAAAATAAATATTTTGGTGGCATTGGCTAAAAAAAGTACTGAATTCTTCTGGTTAGTTTTCATGAGATCATGGGGTCAACATTTTGGTCGTGTTTTCTTTGATCCAGATCGAAGGGAGATACTGCATACCAATTTTGTTACACAGGTTTCAAGAGCAAAACATACGTTAGGACTGGCCCTCAGCCCAACGGAAGAATGGGCTCGTATGAGAGTTAGTATGAAACAGGTTTTTGTGCATCTCTGATTGCGAAGAGAATCAGTGCAGACAGAGGAGTGACGAAACCATCTATGGCAAAGGACGATAATGATAGCTAATGATCATTCGTTGCTTCCTTAATGTTCCCTTCCCCACATGCACCTCACTGCAGGTGCGCAGTGTCGATGCTATACCTGAAAATATCCCTGTAAATGGATGAACTGATAGAACGGTGCAACACTGGTAATGCATTGGATTTCCAGCCCACGTACTGATTGTTCAGAGCGATGCTGCCTTCCTTTCAGCTGACATCATTAAAATCTAGATTGTTGAAGAAGATAATTCGCTTGAGATTTTAACAGTGAAATAATGCAAATAGGTCTTCATTAATTTCCACAAACGCAGATCGTAACCAAGTAATTAATGTGTTACTAATTTTGCTTCCTTTATGAGCTCAGACATTTGAGAATCAAGCATAAAATTAAACGTGAGATTCTTTCTTACCGTCCTGCCATCTCTTTGGGATTAATGCAGCGGCATCTGATTTGAAATCCTAACAGCTTTAATAATCTGCATAAATAAATCTGATTCTTTTTTTTTTTTAGTATTTACTAATAATTAAATATAAAAATAAATTTTTTAAATTGCCTTGATTTTTAACCTGTCAGCGTTGAACTGCATCTGAATGACTGAGAACCTCAGACTGTTGTTTGGTTTTTATTGCAGTTTGGTGACTCTCAACAACTGCGCCTTGTTCGTATCCTGAGAAGTACAGTCATGGTTCGTGTGGGAGGTGGCTGGATGGCACTCGATGAGTTCTTAGTGAAAAATGATCCTTGCAGAGGTATGTAACACAACTGGTAAAATGGACATGCAGATAATTATTATACAGTCACTGGTCATTGTCTCAAGATGGAGATCGAATTGTATAAAATGACAGTTCTGTAAACATCATCTCACTAAATGTCACGCAGTGATCTGTTCTTGTAAACTTTAAATCCCATGGTTAAGATCCTCTTCACTTGCACTGATGTATGTCTAGAATAACTGTGGTGTCTTCCGCGCAGTTCCTCCAGCATTAGAGAGGTGTAATTAAGAATTGAGCTTTGCCCAGATAGAGTTTCTGGCATGTAAGCTGCTTGAATGACTTGGCAGAAATAGAACACAGAAATGTCCAATAAAACCCTCTCTGCAGGAGAGAAATTGTAAGGTAATAAATCAAAATAAGGCAATTGAATCAAAGAGTAACAACACCACAAAAAACTTCTCTGGCCAGTGGCTGTGCCCAGGCTTTCAGGCTCTGCCTTTGTAGCCCTGTCTTTCCATTGGCATCTTCCCCAGAACCACTTTGCAGAGCCCTGAGCCTTGGAAAATACTTTGGTCATGGGGACTTTGTGCTCCGGGGAAGCAGGGCACGCTCTGTCACTGTGCCCTTTTGGGCATTGTATGAAATGCATTGTTTAATCAGCACTCAGCAATGCAGTGACATCTTAGTTTGCTGGAAAGCCTACTTCTGTATGGGAAAGTAAGCTCTGTCTGGCACTGTTCTTGGAGGAACAGTTGGAGACAGGAAAGAAACCATTTGTGAAGGGAGTAGGAGTGATGCAGGTCACATAATAGAGTAGTAAAAATATAGAAAGTGTAATGATGACTGCATCCAGAGTGAACAAACGTTCTGTAACTAGGTAATTCTATCCTTTTAACTGTCAGTGTTAAATTTCCTGCCATTTACCGCCCAGGGGTTCTGTAGAATTATAATCAATATTGTAACGCAAGAACAGCACTGTTCTGGACTAGAGGAGTTCAGGAGCAGCAAGCATACTCATGAAGACAGAGCCATCAGCTGTCCTGCTGACCTTACTCCCATGTCAGCTGTCTCACTCATGCGACCAAGGTTTCTGAGCAGTTTGATACAGACCTTGAGGGAGTGGGCAGGTTGTATTTGTAGCAATTGCCATGCTGAGGCAAGGATGGTAAATCCAAAAATAAGCTACCGCAGTACCCCGTAAGGGATGACAGAGTGTGCCACTAAGGCCTAGAAACCTTTGTCTGCAGGCTTAAAAGGAAAACATAGAACTTACCATCATAGTATCATAAAAGGGCTGTCATAACCCTGTGATGACATCTGAGTTTTTTCAGAAGTATTAAAAAGTCATCCTTTTGCTTACCAATATTTTGCGTATATTGTACTAAATAAATTTAACAGTAGTAGTACATTTCTTGGTGTTTGACCACAGACCCAACTTTAGCGCCTGATCCTGACCTGCTGCTGAAGCAGAGTTATTTACACCTGCAGAGCCATCCTTACTTTATAGCTTTCTACTCCTGTTCCTCCAAAGTGCAGGGTAGTGGAAAATGAGATGATCAAAATACCTGACTTCATTGAAGGGTTAACTTGGTTAGTTTTGATGTATCCCAAACATTTTTCTCAGGCCTCTTGACAGGCAGACTGCTGTAATTCCTACTTGGGTTGACGCTGACAGATACGATACTTAATAACTATCTAATTAATTTATTGGAATTCCTTATTACTGTCCTCAGATTGAGTCCTTCGGAACTTTATCCCCTCTTCCTTAATAAACGTTGTATTGTATGTAGCTCTGTAGTATTTGCTAAGTACTTTATCCCCTTTCATGGGAAGTACATGAGCAGATGAATAAGCGCAGTGTGTCTGAAGGAATACCGATCTCTCTAACATCATCCAGACACTGGACTAACCCAGTCTTGTCGGAGCCAGGGAGGCAAAGTCACCATCATTGTCAGTGGTGCAGCTCCAGACTTCTCTTGGAGCACTTCACCTAGCAAATCTGCATTTCCTCCAAGGGCTTCTCATGTATTCAGATAAATCGCATTTCAAAGAACTGTTGTCATAAACAGCTTTAAAAGTATTGGGCCTAGTCGTGTACTAAGTCGGGTTTAGCTTGTATGACTTCTTTATGTCAGCAGATAAGTACCGTTGTTACACAAGCGTACTTGGGACTGCAGCTGAGTCTGTCCAAGCGCTATTTCCCGTTTGCCTAGGAGACCTTTGAGAACTCCCCTCGGAGCACTTGTAGACAGCTTTTGCTCTGAGTCCTGTCTTTTGGCCTGGTGCTCCGAGCCTCTTGCATATGCAGCTGCTGTACTTGATTTCTTCTCCTGCTAACGATTTTCTTTAATGTGACCCATGTCCTGTGTCATTTTTTCTAGTTCATCATCACGGGAGTAAAATGTTACGTTCGGAATCAAACTCTTCAATTACCACTCAGCCTACTATAGGTTGGCAAACCCCTCTCTTTGTCTCCTTCTCCTCCTCTTCTCCTCTCTCTTCATTTCCTTCCCACTTTTTTAATATATATACTTTTAACAATATGCTTCACCCATCACATTTAGCTTAATGTGTTCCTACATGGGCTGGTGCTTTGCGAGCTAATTTTTTTTGACACGCTTGAAGAGTGTTTCAAAAACAATTGTCATTCACACTGAGACAGTTAAATGCTAACATGTCTTGCATCTGTTCTTGCGGAACATTCTCTCATACGTGTGTTTGTGTGTGTGTGTGAGTGCTTAGCCACCAATTACCTCATCATAGTTTGGATTTTATGTTCATCATTGCATGTTGCCAAACTACGTAACTTCATCGTTTTGAATAAATATATTTGCTGCTTTCCTGTAATTTGTACTTAGCAATTTCTTCTGGAACGTCCAAGCAAGTATTATTTATTATGAATAGCCGTAGAGTTAGCAAAACCGGTCATCAGGTTGTGTCTCTGTATGAATAGTTGATTGATTAACAGTGATTTAGCACGTTGAGCATTCCATTATCACGCTGACTTCCTTTGACAGTGGTTCATTCCTGCTGGCATAAAGTATTAGAATAAGCGAGTTTCGCACATAACTCTTCCGTGTCCAAAATAAATGCATTACACAGTAATGCATTTTATTTATTGTTAAAATGTGTTGGAGTTGGCATGGCAAAAACGGCAGTAAACAGCCTTGTGACCATTTTCATATCTGACTAAACGAACACCCTTCTTTGCTGCAGCTAAAGGGAGGACAAACGTGGAGCTGCGGGAAAAGTTCATTTTGGCAGATGGTGCGAGTCAGAGCATGGCAGCTTTCCGACCAAGGGGCCGTAGGTCACGACCCTCTTCAAGGGGAGCTTCTCCCAACAGATCCACTTCCCTGTCAAGTCAGGCTGGCCAGGCAGCTGCCCCGCAAGCGGTTGCTACAAGTACGCCGAAGGTAAGGAGGGATGTTCAAAACTGCGCTGGTTAACAGGTGGGGGATAGGTTTTCTTCCCTGGCTCCAGCGATATTGGTGCTTTCCCTAGCTGACAGGGAAGAAGAATCTCAATGTTATTTCATAGCCTGGGGAGGATCTGAGAAGCCTTTTCAGTGTATTGCCTCTACTGATTGTTTACAGCACAGGATAGAAGAATCCTTTCTGTTTAAGGTGCCACATGAGCTAACTGGCAATTTGGGAATAAGCTCTGAAAGAGCAATGAACGTCTCCGTTTTGTTTAAAAAATAAGCTCTGCCATCTCTTCCTTTCAGAACATTTGTCATCAACTCTTTCTGCTTAGTTTGTATTTCTGCTAGAATTGATCTCCCTGTGAAAGCCTGGGTATCCTTCTCCATGACATTGTTTTCCATCTACTGTCCTTCATATTTTGATTTACCATTGTTTCACACAGACACCCCATCATTTAACACGCAACTATGGTAAACCATGGTTGACAAACAGCAAAACGTCAACTCCTTCTAAGCCACCAGAATCCTCAGACTATCAAGGGTCATCTGCAGAGGTACAGTAAGGACAGAGATTCTAGTCTAACGACCTTCCTTCACTAAAACTGTCACTTCACTAACAGCCACTAGAGTTTCAGTGCTTCGGAGCTGCCACGTCCTTTGCGTATTAATGCATTGTCTTTGTTTTAGGCCTTTGTCACATTATTTTTCCTTCTTTTTTTTTTTTTTCCTTTTCCCCAAGTGATCTTTTTATTTTGATGTGCTGTTTGATGTGGTTTTTGACTTTTAGGAAGATGCAACCTGAATGGATTTATGTTTAAGGGCAAATGGTTAATAAATCTTAACAGTATGCAATGAACAGGATAAGCAAATGGGGAAAAGTACCTTTTTTTTTTTTTTAAATAAAGCAGTTCGTATACTTTGCAGGTTTCTCTCCTAAAATTCTTTGAGTTCATGATGTACTGTAATATTCATGAACTGCAGGAATGAGATGAACAAATGATGATCTCCAGTGCAAAACTGCTAAGTAAAGAAATACCCGATCACTGTGAAGAAGATGGCACGAAAGACTGGCTGTGATACATAAATCTTTCCAACAACGGAAGGTTTCGGGGCGGGGGTGGGGGAGGCGGGTAGTGACCAATTGTTGCTCTAAGAAGATGGCTAAGTTAAGAGGAAAGGAGCTTGGGTCTTACTTCCAGCCCATGATGTACACAGAAACTGCTAGTGTAGCAATTAGGATGGTGCAGGCAATCAAGCCGTGTGACCAAAATTTGAATGGGCTTGGAGCCAGAGCGTCCCCTGTGATGTCAGTGCAGTCAGCGGAAAGACTGCAGCTGGAGCAGGCCGCAGACTGCCTTGTCGTTTGTAGGAGCTCCTCTTGCCCCGGGTGGGACGGAGGGCTCGGCGAGGGGAAGCTGGTGCTACCGTCACCTCTGTCGTATCTCTGCGCTTTGATGCCTCTTGCTCCTCGTGTGACACCTTCCCGTGCTGAGCTTACCTGACCTCGGCGTGTCTTCGCTCCAGGCGTAGCGAACTTTTCACTCCCTCCTCCTGCGCGAGCGGGTGCGTTCCGTGTGTGCGCAGCACACGGGGCCGTTGCTTAGGATGATTAACAACAGCACGGAGTTCAGTCAGCTGTCAGTTGCTAACACGGTCCTGTATTTTCTTTCATCTCTTAGCTGGTAGCTGACTTGTAAGATTAATTGATGGTACTTTAAAGGGTTTACAGACATGGCAAGAGGTTGTTTTCATAGGATTACAATGAGGTGGAATCAGTTGACACTGATTTCGAATAGGGGCGCTGTATTTCTCACCTGCTCTTACAACTGCCAGTGGTTTCAGTGAGTGTCTTGTATGTAAGCCACCACGGTTTGAGACTATAAATGGAAGGAGTGGGGTTGGGATAGGTTGCAGTGAATTTCTGAGGTGTTCTCCTGCATTATCTGCCCAAGAAAGCGGTTTTGTGTTTTGGATGTAGATAGCATTTGGGTTCAGGGCTAAACTGAGCGACGATCGCTTTTTCTTCTCGCCCCAGTGATTCTGTCCCAGTGCCTTGCCCAAAGCACAGCAGCTTCAGTGTGGGTAATGGAGAGCGTTCCCTTTCTCCTTATCCTCCCTCTCTGTATAACAGCGATTTCCAAGGTGTGGCTGGCTGAATGTTAAGCACTGGTACTTGGTTTTAAACAGAGTTTAACATTGTGACCTTCCCTGTCGGAGCTAGTAGATTGTCTCCTCTGTAGCATCTCAATACTCTTCTGTTGAGACGTGCTGGGAGTGGTCCTGGCTGGTAGCTGCCAGGTAGGCTCCTGCCACGTGTCTGCTTGGTGCCTGGCCCTAGGCAGCTCCCGACACCCTCCTCTGCATCTTGGTTTTGAGTACCTAGCTCTACCCCACCGTTGCACGGGTACTCGAGGCACAGAACACAGGGTCCTGGGCTCCAGGCCACTCAGCGTGCCACATTCATCACTGCAGTTCATGTTCTTTTTGGATGTTTACTTGGTGGCTTTGTGTTGATTAAATAAATACTGTAGTTTTTCTCTTATTTGCATATAGCTCCTATCTAGTATGTGCATTTTGAGATTTGAGGATTTAATTTTTGTGGCTTTGAAAGAAAACTTCCCATTTGGGGGCAGACTGTAAATCAAGACTCAATTCAGAAATGAGAAGTCAGGCGGGGTGAGACTGTGGAATGGAGATATTTCAGGCGATACATTGACAAGAAGAACTTTTTTAATTAGTCCTATGTCTCTCTCTCTGCTTTGTTTCTAGCAAAAGGTTTTGGAATTTGGTAGTTTTGTTTTGCCATCAAAATATTTATAAAATTGAAACGTGTATTCACCACCTATAACAAGTCAGAATGGTGGAAGGTCAAGCTATGCAGACATAAAAACTCAACTGCTTGTTTCTGTTTATTTAAGTCATGTACCATCAACTAATCTTACGTGCTTGACTAATTACAAGAAGGTAGCACTTTTCTTTCTTTCCTATGCATTGAAATACACACAAAGAATGCTGAAATGTTAATGTCAAGCACTGTTAAAATGATTTTTGTTGTTGTTGTTTTACATTTGGACTGCTTCAAAGACTAACTGCTAAAGGAATGTTCAAAACTTCATGAAGAATGTCCCCAGTGACTCCAACCAGTATTTCAGCTTCACAGTGAACGTTACGATGATCTTACTCTAAGCTGTGTACTACCTAATACCAGATCTTTTCTTCGGTAGTGACAATTGGAAAAAACCCATCTCTGTTTATTCTTTTACTTTATTTTTGCGTAGGGAACACCGATTCAAGGAAGTAAACTCAGACTGCCGGGGTATCTGTCAGGGAAGGGTTTCCACTCTGGAGAGGACAGCGGCATCCTGTCAACAGCAGCTACCAGAGTCAGAGCTCAGTTTGCAGGTGAGTGTCTTGACTTTACAACTTCACCTACTGGTTGCTTTGTTTTCCCCCTGAATACTTAGGGTCACGGTAGGGTGTGAGGGAGATGTCAGAAGAGTGGGAAGGAGCCAAGTCCTACTGTCTCCACATTAGTACATCAGTAATTGTGTCCTCCATTCACATTGTTGCACAGCAGGTACGTTCAGCTCTGGACGTGCAAATCCATGACTGCAACCTTCTGACAGTGGTATCTCCAGTGTAGCTGCCTCAGGAACTAGGGAGGAAAGTGTTTACTTAAAAGGAAAAGGGTTCAATTCTTCACACTATTCAAGTTATGCTCAACTGTGATGGCACAGAGGGGTCACTTAATCATGACTTGTCCGTGTCTTTTGAAAGAAGAACTGCAGGGAGCAGCTGTAGGTGACCTAACTCATGGAATACCTCATAGGGAATTTTAAAACAGAGTAGAGAAGAGGAAGCAGTGAAGCTGTGCTCTTCCAGGATCCTCAGAGCAGCTCTGTATAAGGGAGAGAGCTAGATGGTTAGAGCAGAAGACAGCTCTTCCGTCTTCCCCTCACATCTGAAGCCCTGCAGAGCGTATTGAGCAGTACTGGAAAATCCTGTTCAAAGAGTAGATGCCTTTTAAGTTATAGGTGATTTGAAAAATGAGCCACCTAATAGCTTAGTTGCAACTTGGTGTTCTTCACACATGCAGGGCAGCAGATTTGTCAAGATCAAAAAGATTCAATAAATAATTGGAAAATTATGAAAAACCACATTAATGTTCCTCTGTTTCAGATTCTTTATTGTGGTTTTTTCTTGATGGCACACTGTCTGGGCAGGTTTGCACTTCAGCAGGCTTGCTGAGAGCTCATTTACTTAGCCCTTTGTTTGGGAGAATGCCTACTCTGCCCTTGCTTACTTGCAGCTTTCAACTGGATGGTTTTAATTTTTTAAAAAAAGATGGGTACACGTTTAATAATTAGGATGTTCATCTACATCTCCAAGGTACGTATATTGGGAAGTCCTGAAAAGATGCAGAGGCTGGATACTGAATTATTTCAATTCACAGCTGAGGAAGTGGCAGGGGAAAAAGGAGTCTGGCTGTTGAATGACCATACAGTGCATGTCTAGTTAAAGTCAGGGAAAGTTGCTGGGATAATACATTTTTGGTGTGCTACACTAGTGACGAATGAATTATGTCTCAGTATTTGATCTCAAGTTTCCTCCTCCTTAGTGGGAGATTCAGGATCGTTTTATGCTCTTGTTTAATATCAAGAGAAACTTGGATCCCCATCTAGCTTGCCTGGCAGAGTTCTGAAGTTTGCTTTGTGCAGTGAGGAATTTTGGGGGTTGCCAAAGACCCAGGAAAGACCTGCACACCTTTTCCATCCTGACCTCTGTTACTCATGGATATCTTTTCTCTTTGTAGAAACCAGAAGAACTCCAAGCAGACCTGGAAGCCGAGCAGGAAGCAAGGCTGGCAGCAGGTCAAGTAGCCGCCGAGGCAGTGACGCATCTGACTTTGACATTTCAGAAATCCAGTCTGTATGCTCAGATGTGTCAGAGACTGTTCCTGCTACAAGCAGACCGACACCCCGAGCAGGTTCTCGGCCAGGATCGGCCAAGCCTTCTAAAATTCCAACTCCCCAGAGAAGGCCACTAGCCAGCAAATTGGACAAGTCATTGAAGAGATAATATGATTGGCTCCGTAAAGATCTTTTCCTTTTGCATTAAGTATTTAAGTTCGTAAGATGTAAAATATTATGTAGAAATTATTGTGAAATATCGCAAGAGGTGGATTTTTAATTCTGCAGATGGCCTTATTTGTGTATTTGTCTTCTTATTTTATGTGTATAATTTCTGTCAGATTTGGTTTTGCCATATCCTGTGAGAAGGGGGAAGAGTTTTAATGTAAACTAACAGTTGTACACAGTAATGTGTAGAAAGTACACTAAAAATAATTGCCGAATGTACAGTGTACTGAATGTACAGTAAGTCTCTGCAACCTGAATAAAATAGGCCTGTCACTACGTCATTAGCTAACAGTAAAGGATACCTCATGATTTTTCTTTAAAAAAAAAAAAAAAAAAGAAAAAGAGAATACTAAAAAGCCAAAAGACACCATGACACGTTTTGAGCAAACTAAACAGACACTAGCGGATGGACGTCGATACTGCTAAGGCATACAAACCCACATTCACAGTACCCTTATTTATACAGCGTCTCTCGGAGACCCCACAGAGGTAATTAAGCACTCGCCGGTAATATGATACTCCAATACCTTGCAGCATTTCTGTGCCATTGCTTTCAGTGAGGCCAGACACCTTCTGGACATCTGAACTGTTATTCTGTAAGAATATCAATATAAAGTGCATTCACGTAAATGTGAGGTTTTCTTTTGCTTGAGTGGATGGTAGCACTGTATCATTGAACTCATTTTGTATCAAAGCAATTTTGCTTGCAGAAAGCTCCGAAATAAACATCTCCCTTAACTTTATTTCTATTGTATTTCTTATTTCACAGGAAGATGGTTTTCTGTATTATCTTTTAGGGCATACATCACTTCAGATGACCAGTAATTACCATAGGAACATAGGCTTTAATGTAATCTCCCGTTATCAGCAGCCGGATTTTCGTTAGCTACTGTGTTTGTTTAATAAAACCGAAATTACACATACCGGATCGTATGAAAAGATATGTAATTATTGTGTTGGCAGTTATTTTCTCCATATTAAACTGTGACATCCGTATACCCTGTATGAAAGGCATAAAGAGTAAATCAGTTGCTCTTTCTGTCGGTGAAATATTTTTGCCATTCATGGCTTCTTTGGAAGGATTAATCATAGTTTGGTTTCAGTGGGAGAAGGATGCAGCTCAGACGGGAGTGCTGTAGAACAGCTGGGCAGATGCTGTAGTAACAAAATCCCTAGGAATTCAAAGTGCTCTTTGATAATATTGGAAAGACTCAGGCAGAATTTGGCCAATACGGCAGACCAAACAGTCTAAACCTGACCATTAATATACTGCAAAACGCCCTACCTTTAGTAGAGGAAGTTTAGGGGAAGACTGACCTGTGCTGGTCCCTCAGCATGCTGAAAACGAAGCAGCAGCTCAGTTGGTTACATGCAGGTGATGGCGATATCTGCATTCCCTGCTAACACTTCTGGGCAGCGATACTACGACGGTGTTTTCTGAGCTCTCACAAGAGCTTCCTGCTGACTCACACAGTCAGTCTGTAAGAAACAGAAACACAAAGCGATACTCAAAATCTGATCACTTGGAATCCACTTGTGTCAGGGTTTCCTCCACCAGAGACTAACGAGTGTCTGGAAAGCAGGCAGCAACCAGTCCCGCTGCAGCCGGCGCGGGGGATCGGCACACACTGAGTACTAACGCATCAGTGTCCGCGGCGGTGCTTTGTCTGTCCGTGCGTCACCTCTCCCGTTGCTGCTGTTCGTTCCGTGATTGCTTCGCTGCAACATCAAGTTGTTGCGGTTTGACCCCAGCCGGCGACTAAGCACCACGCAGCCGCTCGCCCACTGCTCCCCTGGTGGGATGGGGGAGAGAGTCGGAAGACTGAAAGTGAGAAATCTCGTGGGCTGAGACAGAGACAGTTTTAGAAGTAAAGCAAAGCAAGGAATTAATTCACCACTTCCCATCGGCAGGCAGGTGTTCAGCCACCTCCAGGAAAGCAGGGCTGTGTCACATGTAATGGTTACTTGGGAAGACAAACACCATCATTCTGAATGTCCCCCACTTCCTTCTTCTTCCCCCAGCTCTGTATGCTGAGCCTGAAGTCATCCCTTTGGTCAGTTGGGGTCAGCTGTCCTAGCTGTGTCCCCTCCCAGCTTCTTGTGCACCCCCAGCCCACTCGCTGGTGGGGTGGGGTGAGGAGCGGAAACGGCCTTGACTCTGTGTCAGCACTGCTCAGCAGGAACGAAAACATCCCTGTGTTAGCAATGCTGTTTTCAGCACAAATCCCAAACGCAGCCCCACAGCAGCCGCTGTGGATAAATGAACTCGACCCCAGCCAAACCCAGCCCAAAAGCACACAGAAGTGTTGGTTATCTGAATGTTGTCCTAATGGCCGAGAAGAAAATTGGCACGGTCTCAGCTAACTGACAAGTTCTTGGAGGGTAGGAGTCGCTGTTGCCAGCAGCGTTAAAGAGAGGTCGCACTGCAGTGCGGTATAACTGTTTCAAAGAAAGGAGAGGTATTCAGCTTCCATCTTCCTGTAATTCAAAAATATTTCTTGGCACTAGCCTAAATGAGAGCTGGAGGATCAGCCCTGTAACCGATTCCCCACCTTGTTCGGTCGCAGGAGTTTTTGCATAACCTCGTCACCCACTGATTTAAATCTGTAATCTTTTAAAGAGCCTTTGTTTCATGGTAAGAATCCTTAATTTCACCTGATTTTCATGTATTTAAAGTAGACAAAAGTCTTTAGAGACACGCTGACACTGAAATAGAGTAGATTGGACATCAGGAAGAAATTCTTCCCGGAGGGGGTGGTGAGGCACTGGCACAGGTTGCCCAGAGAAGCTGTGGATGCCCCATCCCTGGCAGTGTCCAAGGCCAGGCTGGATGAGGCTTTGAACAACCTGGTCTAGTGGAGGGTGTCCCTGCCCATGGCAGGGGGTTGGAACTAGATGGTCTTTAAGGTCCCTTCCAACCCAAACTGTTCCATGATTCAAGATGCGTTTTCCCCCCTTTAATTATCGTCCACCTAACAATGGGTGTTGATCACAAACTCACCTGGCCTGCTGGATGGCCGTAAGTGGAGTGTAACCTCTTAGTACGGCCTAGTAGAAAGAGCAACCTCTAGTGCGGCCTAGACTCTTACAGCCACCATTCTCCTGTGCAGTGAAGGAGCAGGGGGGATGGGGAGGGAAGAAGGGTTGGGAGCCTGTGGCTGCAGAACCATATCATTTAGCGACCAATGGATACTTCGCCCTTAGAAAAGCAGGCTCAGTTCTGGGCTTTTTTACTTTTTCAGTCCTTTTTTTCTGCATTTCTGTTTTGCTGCCTTCAAAAAGGGGAAGTGTCCACAGAACTGTCTGCCATCTGCGGATGAGTAGCCTGGGAAGGAAATTAACTCTGTCCTGACTAAAACCAGCACAAACCTGTAAGTCAAAACTACACCCTGAGAAGAGCCAGTGATGCCGTGTGGCCCAGGCATCCTCAGCTTCTTCAGTTTAGGTGTACTGCGAGCCTCTTAATTACAGGCTAATAGAATAGATGACAGTAATTGAGGCTTTGCCCGCGGCACATCTCTTCACAGAAGCGTAGGGATGAGGTTATATGCAATCCTAAATTAAAAATTAACGTGTTTCATAAAAGTAAACTGATGCAAGCAGGTATGCCCTAACGTAGCCAGCAGCAGCACCTGAACCCGTAGCTGCTTCTGCCATAGGATGGGCAAGGCTGTCCTCAGCTTGCACAGAGAGGGAAGAGAAGCATTGTGAGCATACGCGCCCGGTTTGCCCCATCTCAGCAGAGCTGCCCTAACAGCTTCCAGGTGTTCCTAGGCTGGATGGCAGCACCTGAGCTCACCCTCGGCTAGTGGTATTTAGGTATTAACGGTATTACACTGCCACGTTTGCTCTGACTGCAGGCTGTGGTAGGGAGTGGTGATGGTAGGAGGTTTATGCCTTCACGCAAGGTGAGTGGAATTTTGTAGAACAAAGAAAAGGTGCTTTCCTGACGAAAATTGTTCTCTCTGCTGGATTTGAATAACCTGTTTGCAGACACGGAGGTGGGAGAGATGGTTGGCTTGGCTGCTTGCCTGGTTTTTTTCCCAGTAGTGTTGGCAGGTTAAACGTAGGTGGGTTACTTGTTTCTGTAGTAAAAGAAGTTATGCATGTTAAAAAGAGGAACGTTGCGGAGGAAAATGGAGCTCTTCAGAAATAATTGATGAGGCTGCAGCTTAAATTACATGTAACTTGCCTGAAAGCACTTGGTGGCTGATACTGTTGAGGTATTTTTTTATGCAGATTGAAGTCCTTCTGTTAAGACTTGTTCGGAGTTTGGCTGTTGTAAATGAAGTGGTATCTGACCCGAAGCTAAAAGAGCCTTGGAAGTTGTCCTTTCATGAACAAGTAGTTCTTCTGAGCCGAAATTGTTCAAATAGTTCGAATTGCAGCTCGAGATGCTCTAAGTGTGTTTCTGTAATCAAAGGCTGCAGGAGAGAGTGATGAGGGTGAGTTGTGTAACTTACGTACTCATCCAGCATGGCAGCTAGGAGAAAGCTGATAGATGTGTTCTTGGATGATTGAATATGAGTAAGAACCCCAGACCATCAATCAGGCCCTGTCAACATCCACAATGTTTGTTTGTCCCTCCGGGAGGAGGCAGCCAGAGTGCTGATAGCTCTGTCCTGACAAGAGAAGCTGACTTGGAGCTTTTCGTGGGGGTCACGATGGTCTTTCCAACACTTAGAAAAATATCTAAATAATATAACACCATTAATTTTTTTTTCCTCTTTCTGAGGCTTGATCATAGCTCCTCCAAGTTCTTTTTTCTTGGCAGAATAACAGGGACCTATGGAAGAGTTTGCACCGTCGGGGCTATTTTTAAAGGCAACAAGTTCATATACTAAAGAAATATCTCTATATTTAAAAGCCTGTGATCAAAATATTAGAGAGAAACAAACAAGTCAGTTCAAAATAAGGATGAAAAAAAAATAGGCTTGCAAATGCTGAGTAAATCCACATTTGCTGATCAGGAGAGGGAGTGTAGCTTTGCTTCTAGTGACATGGACTTGAAGCTTTATAGACCAAATCAAGGAAACAAGGTAATGAGAAGTAGGTAGCGTTCACCGAAGGGTGAAGAAGCTGAGCTGCTACCTGGAGTCGTCTCATGTGAGCGTGAGAGGGGTGAAAAGGGTCTAACATGTTTCTCCGAAGAGGCACTGGTAAGCTCTGTGAAACTGCTGATCAGTTTGGACCTGAAAAAATGATAGAAGCAATAATAAACGATATATTAGTGGAAACCTGAATAAATATACTATAGAAGAGTTGGCTGAGCTTCCGGAGGCAAGTCATGCCTTACAAGCTGCCTGGAAGCCCTTGAAAGGATCAGTTAGCGTGGACAAAGGTTGAGATAGACCACATGGCTTTCCAAAAAAAGTCAGCAAGGTCTCTCGCCACAAATTCTCAAAGAAGTAATCGCTCACGGGGATCAAAAGAAAGGCCTCCATGAGGTTAAATAGCATGTTAAAAGCTAGGAAAGCCAGTGTAGGATGAGGTGGTCAGTTTTAACAGAAGAAAGAGGGCTGCAGCGGAGCCTTTGACAGGTTTTAACACAAGGCTGCAAACGCTGGCTCAGAAGTTCCTGAAGTGTACGTTGCTGGAAGGGTGCTCTGGAAAAAAGCATCGCTGCGTTCCTGTGATTCAGCGTGCCCTTTGGGAGGCAGGCGTTGCTTTCCACTGACGTGGAGGATCCGTGGCGACTAGCTCAGCCCTAGCCAACTAAGCTTTATACGGCTCGTTTAAGTGGAGCGCATCCCACCCCAAACTAATGAGTTTGTTTCTAGCTAAGGGTAACACAGGGTGTGTTTTCCATGAACGATTTGGAAGTCCTGCTGGCTTTTGTCACCTACACACCCTTTCGGTGCACTCAGTGCGTTTTAGAGATGTGCGAAGCATGGACCATCGTGTAATTTAGCACCAATTCTAGTCGCCTTCAGGGAAATCAAACCATGCAAGATGGGCGGAGAATCCAGCCACGTTATCGCTGTCAAATACTTAAACTTTTGAGCGTTCCTGGGATCCCTTGGCAGCAAACCCAGGTACAAGTGTGTTCCCAACTGTGTTGTTCCCAGTCACACAGACTTCTGCAAAGTGCCTGAAAACCCTCTTTCCTTTGGGTTCTCCGATCGTTCACCCTACTGGGATCGACTGGCATCAGTGTAAACGAACGCATCTTTCTTGGGACGCTCTGCCAGCCCATGCGCACCCTCAAGACCCAAACCATGGAAAAACAGAAGTCATAGAAAAGTTTTGCTTCTTTCTGAGTGTCCTGTGGATCAAAGGGAGGTAACAGAAAGGGGTTTTCCCAAAAGACATTACTTCGGTGTGGTTGGTTTGGGGTTTTTTTCGTCTATTTGCATTCTAAAGTGCAATTGGGTGTGGCTGTGCATAAATAGCTCCTTCTGGAATGAAGGAAAAATAAAAATATTTAAGCAAGTGTCAGGTTCTGGGTGCGATGAACATTTACTGAAAACTGTCTGAATAGCTCTTTGTTCAGTTAGAAACGAGTCCATAGCACAGTCCACTCTATCGCAACTCCAGAGCAAAACAGGCGTTCATTTTAAAGCAAATTTAACTTGTTCTGTAAAAACACAGTGAGAGGCAGTAAACAAGCCGCAAATACACTAGGCACCGTTTCCCTAAAGGAAGGCAAATGGCTAGCAGTGAATGCCGTTTCCATGCATTGTTGTTGTTTTTTCCTCGCAGAGTAGATCTGCAAACGCTTGGTACACTCGGTTTACACTGTGCAGCAGCTGTAGCATTTCCTATTGCAATGAGCCCAGCGAATTTCCCAGCCCTGCGCGCTCGTGGCTCCGTCATAAAACCCGAAGCGATGGCGGGGAGGGTGTGGGAGCCGCAGCTCCTGAACTTGGGCTGAACCTCCCGGTCACGGTCCCCGCGCAGACACAGCTGCCTCCTCACCCGGGAGACCTGGCAGCGACTGGAGAGACGGTGACGGCGACGGCTCATTGTTTCTGCCGACGCTCGGGAAGGTTGTCAGCCTGACCGCGGCGTTTTCAGAGGCTGGAAAGCCTTTCTAACTCCGCTGATGTGGTCACTAAGCCAACACAGACTTTTCCGTGCCGTTTCTGCTTTACGCACATGCTGCGTTTACCTGGGAGATGAAATAGTGAAGGAATAATCTTTAGTCTGTTACCCCCACACAGGAGTTTTCCCCCCCGCCTCAATTTTTCCAGCTTATGAGGACTTAAATATTTCCAGATTTTTGAGAAGGGTTTTGTTCTTAATGATGCAACAGAATTTTAACAAAGCTCTCGCTAATGGAACAGCTCGTCTTAATTACTGGTGGAGACTTCAGCTCCTGAAGTATTTGGTAGCTTTAAAGCTTTCCATGCAGGAGAGCTCCTCCTCCCCTCCGAACTCCCACTCTGTTTCCACTGAGGCATAGGACTCTCCAAAAATGTTTCTGTGACCTCATCCAGTACAACAACCCTCATCAGTACTAGTCCAAGTCCTCGATTAGGCTGTAGCGGGTACAGCCGCACCCCTCTCTCCCCATTGCAGGAGAACTGCCTTGGGGTCATCACAGGGGGAAACTCTGCTCTCTCGGCAGCGGGGGTAACAGTCAGTCCATGGGCAGAGCTGGCAGCTGGGGTGAGTGGCTGGCAGCTGCTGGGTGGCCCAGTTTCATGAGAGGAAGACTTCTGAGATAGCTGGGCACGCTCAAGGGCATCTTTTCCCCCAGCCAGACCATGCTGGTGCTGGGAAGGTTCTGCACATGTTGGACCTGTCCTCTTCCTACTGCCAGGTGGCCTCGTTGGGCTCAGGGCCGGCTGCTTCTTTTGGTTAGCTGCTGTGTCACGAAGTGATGGTGAAGTACGGAGCGAGAAGTGTCCCGGTAGTTTCCAAAGCCAGCAACTGAATAGCTCTTTGCTGACTCAGGAATAGTTATCAACAACAACATCGTCTTGTTAGCTGCTCCAGTGGTTCCTCTTTGGTAGGAATCTGAGCATCCTCTCTTTGAGTCCTCAGCAGGGGCTTTCTGAAAGAGTGGCAGGTGGGAATTTGGGAAAGCTGACCTTTTTTGAAGGTGCACACGTGCAAATGTATATGGAATCCATAGCTTCAAGTACCTGCATAGGAGGTGAAAGTGGGACCGTACGTGTCCTGGTCCACTCAGGCGGATTAGGATTGATACTACTTGCTGCAGCATGCAAGTACCTTGTAGGAGTAACTGAGTAGTGGTACTCAGATCCCTAAGTTATGGTTTGTTCTTTACTAACCTTTCCTCAAGGGCAGGGCTTTGTATGTGGTGGAGATTTCCAGTTTGGTCATATTTTTTGACTCACACAGCTCCATAATTTTTGTGTTGGAAGGACTGTTGGGGATATATTCTTTTCTCCTCCTAATGGAAGGTAGTACGTTTTTCCTTTTCTCTTAGAATATGTCTGAAATTGAGAATTAATGCCTCTAAAAACTGTCTTTGAAAAAGATATTTCTCTTTTTGCAGAAAATGCCATTGGGTTGGAAGGGGCAGAATGGTCTCCTGTGGTTTTTATTAACGGTGATTTGAGTTTAACTAGTTCTGGCAGAAAAGACAGGTAGAAAATGCAGACCCATTCCTTTGTGTCCTTAACTTTTTCTCTGGTTTATGTTATTCTTGTCTAGTGAAACACTAGTAGAAGTAGAAAATTAGTCAGGAATAATAATGTAAAAATGTTAGTATTTAGTTACTTAAATAGAAACTAAAAATGAGAATTACCAGCTGGAGTTGAGTTTTTCAATCAAAGTGGCAGAAATTAAGCACTCTTTTCCTTGTCTTAGATGTATGTCCTGCTGTATACAGGAATGTCTCTTCACATTAAGTCTTTGTATATTCGTAGTCAGACTCTGGCGCTGAATGCTGTGTTATTAAACTCTGTGGAATAAGATGTGGTCTCCAACTCCACATAAATAAAAGCAAATATTGTCAACTGCATACTCAAACGATGTGGATGGAGTTTGAGTTCAGACACAGTGATGTCATTTGACCATTAAAAACTCCCTAACTCTTAAAAAATACATAATTGTGCAATAATTATGTAGGGTACGATTGTTGAGGTACTGAAAATGTTTGGAAGCACCTGTTGGATGGCCATTACTTTAGGCAGCTGAGCCAACATCAAGTGATGATTTGGAGCGTTCTGTTTTGGGGGTTGGTGGTGGTATTTTGCAGTTAAGTGCCTGTGTATGAGCTTATCAGACTGAGGTCATTTGCAGTCCAACACAGGGATGTATACGTGCTTTGGAAGGTAGAGGTAAAGATAAAATCAGTTGGATTAAAATCCGAGAAGACGTCATTTTGTTGTTGTGATATTAACTTGCAAGGAAACGTTTTTGCCGTAAATTGTGCTGTGTAAACTCACATGTGTAGTCTCAGGCTGGAGCACCAGCTGTGTCTATCGCTGGAGAGATCTAGTTAACAATGCATGTCAGGGAAAATTATAGCGTAATTTATTCATACCTCTTAGAATAGCAGAAATAAGGCTGGAATATATGTGCCTGTAGACAAAAGGTTTTGTCCTAGTTCGTATCCTGCCCAAGGATGCTATATCACGGTGATAAAATGCCATTGCGATGGATGACAAAGAAAAGGCAAATTAAAGCATAGCTCCTAATTAAAGTCTGAAATAAGCGTGCAGTTCAAGTAGAAATAACCGTCAGAACTTGCCAATTAAAGCGTGAGCAGCAAGTCCTGCAGCACAAAGCTGTTTTCCTGGCTCTGAGCATTTGGGTGGGTGGGGGATGAGTTTGGGATTGACTTGGTCAAGCCTGAAGAAAGATGGCTAAAAATCAAGTTCCATTTATATATATTTTTTTAAGTCAGTGTTTAGCTGTGGTTTTCGTCAAGGTTTTTCTTCAGTTAGTCTTTCAGGAGGGGAGACCATCCAAAAGAAAACAAGGAGCCTCCGCTTTAATGTCGTATCTTGCTACAGCTATTCTTTGGCAGGGCTCTGTTCTGGCAGTAACACAGAGGAGGAGGAACAGTGCTTCTTCAGCCGATGCAGCACTGGGAGAGTCCGCACTCAGAGGGATGTTGCAAAATGGTGGAAAGAAGCAAGCTTTTCAGGCTGGATGGTGGTGGGGCATTTCTTGAGCTGGTGTTGTTTGACACAATTCTGTAAGACACCAGTATAAAGCATTTGTGTTGGTGATCATTCTCTAGTTAATGAAAAAGTCATATTACTGGAAATATGGAAAATACCATATGCGATAGTTTCCTTGCTAGGCTTGGTTTGCCTCAGAAATGCTTTGGTGACGCTGTGTTTCCAATAAGCATTAATATAACAAAACACATTCTGTTTTCAGCACTTCTGATGGTGACTCCTCTCTCAAATCTCTAACTCTTTGTTGTCTGGCCTGGTGAAGTGGTTATGGCACTCTGCCAGCACTTCTCCTCTCCCACTGCACTGAAGGCTGTATCGACAGCGATGACTCGCAGAGTTGGCAAAATAGAGATGGTATTTCCTGCTCGCAGGGGGTTGATTTTCTTGTTCTTGGATTTCATGGTTCTGGGTGGAAAAATTGTGATGACTATTTGGTGCTTCTGTTCCCTATGGTGAATGAAACCGAGAAATGAAGTGCAACGTGAGAATGCAGAAGTCAATATATGCGAGTACTTTGAAAAATCCCAGATAAATGTACGTCTAACTTTAATCTTCGATGGCTCGCCTTAGGGTAGTTTTTCCTGTTCATACATATCTCTTCCTACCATATCGCAAACGAAGTTCAACTGGAGAATGGAATTCGAAATGTAGTTAAACACTTTTTTTCTTCTCCCTTTTCTGTTTTTGGTTGGGTTTTTGGGTTTTTTTTGTTTTGTTTTGGTGGGGGGTTTTTTGTTTGTTTTCTGAGGCCAATAGGTGGTGGATTTAGAAAGGGATAAGTATCCTGTGTGCATCCAAACTTTCTCTTATGTTAGAGATAACATGTTATCTAAGCTTTGTTCCAAATAGATGTTTAAAATTAAAAAGCAGATGAGACAGGAGAGCAGCAAAACACCTCCTGGTGAAGTTAGAATTGCTCTGAGCAATGTGGCCCACAGAGGAACAAGATGCATTCGCTAAAAGTTGCATGTACTGAAATTGTCTACAGTAGCAGTGTTCAGCCTTTCTAGGAAGTGTCCTGAATACAAACCTGTGACTACTGTGGCACTGCTGGTTCCTAGTTCTGGTATCGGTAACCTCTGCAGGGTACTGCTCTGCTCTTACCGTTTTACAGCCAAGATAGCCAAAGAGCAGGAAGCGAGGAAGCAGGAATATGCCGCCTTTGCAGATAGGAAACGGGGCAGCAGATTAAGCGATTTGACTGGGAATATTCAGGAAATTTGCTGGCAAATCAGGAAACTGGTTTGGCACACACTAATCTTCCTCAAGTCCTCAACCTGAAAAGAACATCCCTCTCTTTCAAGCACATTATTATTTAAATATATCTGTTTAGGAACCTAAATTTAATCCTTTTTGTCTGAAAAGACATCCTGAGTTATCTGGAAGCTTAAATTATGATCAATTTTAAAAAGACATAAATGTCAGCGTTTACTCATAGAGGATTATCTGGTGGTGAAGGCTTTGGACGTGCTAGATACAAATGGATGAGTCAGGCAATTACACTGCACTGTGCCCATCGACTGTTTCTGCTGGGGAACACAGGCTAGAGGGAAACACAAACATGCATATGAATTTATCTTTCAGTTTGGGGCTCTGGAATGTTTCTGTTTTAATAGTGTTCTAATAAAATCAAAACACTGAATCTTTCCCAGCAAAAATATAAATAGAAAGTAGGCACCCTCCTTCTTAAACAGAAAGATAAACTGCAAAAGGAGATTGTTCACCAAATGAAAAAAATCCAGTAAAAACGCTGACATTTTACTTGTATCTCAGAGCCGCTGCACTTCTGTAATAAGCAGCTGTTATTTCTCCTTCGTTTTCCCATGTAATTGATTTCTTCTCATGGCTGAGAATGGCATGACGCAGCACGAACAAGACAAATAGCCTTTCTGCACGGTGACCCCACCATGACTCTGATAAGTGAGCTGACGGGGATCTTGAAGTCTAGGTGGCCTCAGCAGCTTTGGGGCTGTGCAAACCATACAACCAGAGTTCACCAGGAAGACGGGTTGAAATGTGCTTCTGGTCCTGGGTTACAATCAACATCACGTTTGTCTGGGATCACCCTGCAGGTGACGCAAAACTGGGAGGAGTGGCTGATACACCAGAGGGCTGTGGTGCCATCCTGAGGGGTCAGGACAGGCTGTAGAAATGGCAGGCAGGAGCCTCATGGTGTTCCCCAGAGGGAAGTGCAAAGTCCTGCACCCGGAGAGGAATAGCCCCAAACACCAGGGAAGGCTGGGGGTAGCTGGCTGGGAAGCACATTTACAGAAAAGGCCTTGGTTGTCCTGGTGGACACCAAGCTGACCATGAGCCAGCAGTGTGCCCATGTGGCAAAGAAAGCCAACAGCATTCTGGGCTGCACTGGGAAAAGCATTGCCAGCAGTTCAAGGGAGGAGATTCTTCTGCTTTCTCTGCTCAGCACTGGTAAGGCCACACCTGGAGTCCTGTGCCCAGTTCTGGGCTCCCCAGTACAAGACGTGGACATGCTGGAGGGACCCCAGCAAAGAGCCACAGTAACGGTGTGTTTCACTTACAAAGAGATGCTGAGAGAGGGAGCTGTTGATCTGATTGGAGAAGATGGGAGTAAAGAAGACGGAGACAGACTCATCTTAGTGGTATCTTGCAAAAGTAGAAAAGGCAATGGGCACAAGTTGAAATACAGGAAAAATGCTTAGAAGAAACTTCTTGCTGTGAAGGTGATTGAACACTGGAACAGCTTGCCTAGACAAGCTGTGGAGTTCCTATCCTTGGAGACATTCAAAACATAGAGCGTCATCAGGACTATCCGGCCATTCTTTAAGCAGGGTCGTTGTACTAGGTGATCTCCAGAGATACCCACCAACCTCAACAATTGTCCAATTCTGTGACTCCTGTCCTCATCTTTAGAACATACAAAACCATATTCTTCATGATATTTGATATTTATAGCGCTGTTGGAGCTAGGAGCACCAGCAACAGCTATGGCCCCCAAGGAGCTGTCAAGACAGGTAGACAAGACTTAGGACCATGGAAGAGAAGGGCAAGGAAACAAAGTGATTTGCTGAAGGCAAGCTGCAAGTCACATCTTCCTTATTCCTTGCACAGTGCTCTATTCACAAGACCTCCCTTTTTTTTTTTTTTTTTCCTCTCCCCACCCCCCCCAAAACGCTCTGGATTTTGTTTCAAGGTCTGCATGGGTAATGAATGAGATATGAATGCACAGATCTCACTTGTTATAAATATACTAATATAGATTATATTGCTGAACCAAGTTTGCCCTCTATTCAGAGCTTTGGGGAGACAGAGGTACATTCATTCTGTGAGAAACTCTTCAAAGATCTATTCACAGCCACTCATGGGAAGTGCTACATCTCTGGGCATGTGCAAGAGAAAAAGCACTTTAATTGAATGCATGAGTAACTAACTGACTGCCAGATTGTGACTGGCCTCTGTACAAGCACAAGGCTGCACATGTTCTGCTGGGAGCAAGAAACCACTGCTGGGCCACCCCATACTCTTCCTCTCTATGAGCCCAGTAGACCTTGCACTGCCGAATGAAGACAACTCCCCACCTGCTCTTTCTGAGTACCTACGGGATCCAAAAACTGGGCTCCATGCAATGCAGAGCATCCATTCTGCTAAAGCCACTTCCTAAATAGTATGGCTTCTAGCTACATGCAAAGCTGTGAGCTGTAGGTACTCCAATAGAGTAGATTTGTGTAGGAAAGGGAAGTTTCTAAATTCTGAGAATTGAAACTAGTCAGGGCACAAAACTACTGTGAAATGGAATGTAAAGTTATGTGGTTTTATGCAACGTTCTTTTAACTATTTGACTCTGTAGGTGCCAGCATACCCTTTGGTCTCTGTCCAAATTTTGTTTCTACTGGACATGTCTGCTCAAGAGCAAAATGTGGCTTTAGCTTCCCTACGGTGCTGTGGGATACTATTTTACTCTATAATACATATGCATGACTCTTGCTGCATAGGTGTGGAAGAGCTGAGGTGCTGGAGTGTGTCCAGAGAAGGGCAGTGGAGCTGGGGAAGGGTCTGGAGCACAAGTCCTGTGAGGAGCAGCTGAGGGAACTGGGGGTGTTCAGCCTGGAGAAGAGGAGGCTCAGAGGAGACCTTATGGCTCTCTACAGCTACCTGAAAGGAGGTTGCGGAGGGATTGGTGTTGGTGTGTTCTCCCAAGTGACAAGCAATAGGATGAGAGAAAATGGCCTCAAGCTGCACCAGGGGAGGTTTAGATTCGATATTAGGAAAATTTTTCACTGAAAGTGTTGTCAGGCACTGGAACGGACTGCCCAGGGAGGTGGTTGAGTCAGCATCCCTGGAGGTATTTGAGATGTGTGGACGAGGTGCTTAGGGACATGGTTTAGTGGTAGTATTAGCAGTGTTTGGTTAACGGTTGGACTCAATGATCTTAAAGGTCTTTTCCGAAGTAAATGATTCTGTAAGAATTCACAAGTCATCGTGTAGTTTTAAATGTGGACTTCAGTTTCACTCAGCACCTTGGCTTGCTTGTTGTATAATATGTTTCATTTTCTGTCCTTCCGTTATTAAAAGCTGATCTACTCATGCTTTCCTAGAAAAAACCCTGATGCATCATGAATAATAACACAAAACATCCATAAAGAAAGTGAAACACAATGAGCAAAAGCATCAGGGTACCCAGGGATGCTCTTATGCCATTCATTAGAAAGATACGAATCTGCTTCAGGAGATTTGATAAACATTGATTTTTCTCGTAGAGACCAAAAGATAAAAAAGCAGCCCATTCTTTATTTTTTTTTTTTTTTTCCTGTAAAATGAAAGGAACTGATGTAACTGTTCTAAATTCAGTACAATGAAGTGCTATCGGACTAGTGCCAGCAGTGTATTTCCTGCCAGTGTCTGCTCCTCCAATCAGTTTAATTATGAGCAATTGTTTGGGTTGTGCTGTGAAGAAATATTAGAGAATGGAAAAAAGAACATACTTCAGGTCATTATTTTGCAACTGATTCATGGTTTGGCAGAAACCATTAACTGGATTTTATGCTTTGCAACACTGTAATAGTATCAGCGTGGAGCAACCTTGCCATATAAGCACATACAGCACAAATCCACCGTTTATTTTGACAAGGTTCTAGTTTGAAGCATTTGAAAAATGCTGAAATGCCATCAGCTATTGGCTAGAACTTTTGGTTAATCATGTGTCTGCTCTTATCCGAGGCATCTAAACAGGTTATGAAAAAACTGGCTGTTGTTAATGCCTCCTATGTTTATCTGTCACATCAAATTTTGGTGATAATTTTTCTTGTGCTTGACACACGTCTCATGTCTTGCTGCTACACGCGGAGGCATTTTGTAATCCTAGATCATTTCTTTTGGAGGGGCAGACTGGGGGAAGACGGTTCTTTCCCTAGCATGCAGGATTGCTCTCCTGACAGTTTGTTTTCCTTGGGACGATGAAAACTGAGCTAACCAGATTGCTTGGGAAGTGAATCCCAACTACAGTGAGCCTCTGCTCGTGTGGAACAGTTTCAATGCACATTAGAAAGGGTGGTTACTGAGGCAGTGTTTCGGTGCTGAATGGTCTTAGTTCAGAGTTCTTGTAGGACAAAACCCAACATGCCAGTTAGTGATGCCTCATAGCCTAGTCACACCCAGGACAGGAGCCAGCCAGATATGGCACTCAGTTCTGGAGGAGAGGAGGTGTTCATGTTGCTGAGCCTTATGTAGCCACCTTTGGTGTCATTCCTCTGCAAGCAGAGGATTTTATATTTCAGGCGTTGTCAGATAACATTTATCAGCAAACTAGGAAAAAAAAAAAATCCCTTGGAACACAGCAAACGAAGAATTTGTAACACCTGTGGCAAGTGTTAGTTTTCAGGGGTTCATGCCTAGATCTGATATATGACATGCTGCAGCAGCGTGCTCCCTCCAGGAATGTAACATAAACTAGCCTGATCTGGACCCTGTGCCAATAGAAAACAAAAGATGCACTTGTTTTCGTATTTGCTAATGGAAAATGTTGGGTTTGGGGTTTTTTTCCCACTCTAGTGTGACTTGTGTACGCTCCTCTGCTTTCTGATACCAGAAAGAATCCTGGATAACTAACGCGTCTCTCCTTGCACCGTGTAATGTGGGATTAAAGCAAATAAATTGGGCAAATGCTGCAGGTGGCATTTTGCATCTCTGCCAGGTTCTGCAGTCTTTACATCAAGCGTGTTTCTTAGATGTAGTTAAAGCCTGGAAAGTTCAAGGGGTGCTTGCAAGGATCCAGCTGTTTGTAAAAACAAGGGGATCCAGCTGCAAATCATCCAAGGCTTGGGCTGCTCTGATTCTGCTGTTAAAATGTGAGCAACAATAATGTCTGGCAATGAAGTTCTGAATTTAAACAGAGTTCAGAAAAAATAGTTAGAGGAGCTGAAGCTGTGTGCTTGGATCCTACATTTAGTACTTTTGTGTATATCTGCTTAGCCTGAAGATCAATTAAAATGGAAAAGAATATGTTTTGCCTGACGGGGTGCCACACCTTGGTTACCTAAGCATGGCTGGGAAAAACATTTTCCATTAGGAAGCCGTGTTTCCTGTGAATACAAAATCCTTCCTTCTTGCAGAGATGTTACAGAAGGAGCAGTAATGTTGGTTACTGCAGGAAACAGACTGGGAAAATGAAACTGATGCTTGGAAAAGTAGGATCAAGAACATAATGGGAGATAAGACCATGTGATATGTCGCATATGTTACCAGAAAGAGCAGAGATTAAAATCACACAACCTTAGGTCAGTTTAATGGAATAAAATAATGAAAAGTGATTTTATTCTAGACACTGACATAGCTAATGAATAAGGGCAGAAGTGGGTCTCGTAAAGAAATTTCCATTACTGCTGTTGTTTTTAAGCATTGTATTTTGACAACAGTCTAAAAATAAGATTGTGTTGCCAGATTTATAACTGGTTTATTTTTTCCAGCTGTATTCTTAGAGTTACCCAGAAAAGTGTCATTGATTTGAGAGCATGTCTATGGTCTGCTCTGCCGCTGCCACCTTCTTCTGCTGTACACTCAGGAATGGTAGAAATAAGAAGAGAACTTATCTGGGCCTTTTATCAGCCTCATTACTTTGCTGGTTGTAAGCTTTTTGCCTCATGGGAAACGGTCCCCCTGACATCCTCTGGCTGTTCAGTGTGGAACCTCATCTTTCATTGTACTGCCCCATTACTGAGTTATGTGATATCCTCATGACTCTGCTTTCATTTGTGATAAGCTGCCTCTTCTTCTATACCATTTATGAGTACGCTGGAAGGCACAGTTTCCTATGGGAACTTAACCTCCACTGTGAAAGCTGGGTAATATTTCTACCTTTTCTCCTTCCATCCTTAAAAACATTATTTTATAAAGGATTCCCCCTTTTCCTTAACACCAGCCTTAGTTTATTAGGGGTCTTTAGGAAAGATATTATTCAAAGATTTTGGAAAATCCAAGAAAACTACTTCAGGTATATCACCCTTGCAGTAACTCTGGTAGTTTGCTGAGATGTGACTTCCCTCTTTTCTAGGAACATTCCTCTGCAGGCTATTGCATTGGGCAGTGTCTGCTGCTTCTATTTCTTGCTGCAGTTCCTACCAATTTCTCAAGTCCAGAGGTCAAATTTAATGGTTAGTAACTCTTCAAGTTACACAGACCTCTAATAAAAAAAAATATTAACCTTGAATTTGCCACTTCATGTTTTTCCGCTATTGTTGTGGGTTTATAACAGTAGCTGGAGTTGGGTGTTCCTTCCAAGGAACAATTTTAGTTCCCAATGAAGGTTTATATGGCTTTTACATTTAGCTTATTATATAGATGAACTGTAGTGTACACAGTAGACGTCAGGAATTACACCTCTGCTGAGAGTCACTGGCTGTGTTTATGGCAGGGAATTACACAGCACCTGGGCACTGGTACTCAGTCCCATCCATAGCGTTAAGCTGTTGGAATGGTCTCTGGCATGGTTTTGACCTGAACCAACTTTCAGCCTTGTAAGCAATTCCTGGGCACCGTCTGGGAGTTGGGAGCAGTCCTCATCATGTGTAACAGCTGTTTTGGATGCAGCCCTCTATTCTGGATTCTGGATTTAGTGGTAGGGATGCAAGTTGCTTTATGGCATCTTGCCCAAGTGCTGGGGAATGGTCCCAGTTCAGGTCAGCATAAAGTTGTAACCATGGTGCTTGGTTTGCTGTGCCGCGACCACCCTGAACTGCTCTTGGGTGAAAGGTTTTATCTATTTACTAATTTGCCTTCAGAGGAACATCTCAGAAGATCCCAGCACATCTCCCACGAGCAGCTGAGTGAGCTATAGTTTAGTTGCACAGTCTTATTTATATTTGGAGACCTGGGGTGGTTTTCTTTCATCTTCATATGCTGATTTCTGCTGAAAACTTGCCACAAGACAGTGCCTGTCTGCACATGTAACGGCTCCTATGGATCATCAGCACAGATTCCCTTGCTCCATACAAGGTGCCTGTGCTTCTCTGGCAGTGCTGGCTGCATGCACACCTTTTGCAGCTGGGGACCACATGCATTTGGGATTTGCGAGTTGGTCTCTGCAGGCTGTTTTGGGTTTCACACACACCACCCCCCCCCCCACCCCGGCCTTTGATCTTATCACAGAGCTCTTGGTTCTGCCCTGCTGCATGGGGATAATCATGGCAGGGTAGAACTCTCACCCTCGTGCAGTGCTTCTGCACCACAATCACAAATAGGGTCCTTCAGTAGTGCTCCCATCTTTTGGATGTTGCTCATTTTTCTGACGGTGAGTGCCACTCAGTCATGGTTCTGTTATTTCATGGCACCCACTGATTTAAATCTCCTGTAATCTTTTAAAGAGCCTTTGTTTCATGGTAAGAATCCTTAATTTCACCTGATTTTCATGTATTTAAAGTAGACAAAAGTCTTTAGAGACACGCTGACACTGAAATAGAGTAGATTGGACATCAGGAAGAAATTCTTCCCGGAGAGGGTGTTGAGGCACTGGAACAGGTTGCCCAGAGAAGCTGTGGGTGCTCCATCCCTGGAAGTGTTCAAGGCCAGGCTGGATGAGGCTTTGAGCAACCTGGTCTAGTGGAGGGTGTCCCTGCCCATGGCAGGGGGGTTGGAACTGGATGGTCTTTAAGGTCCCTTCCAACCCAAACCATCCTATGATTTCTCTTGCACTTCCCCCCTGCCATTTTCCCTGCAGTGCCCTCAGCACAGTCACCCAGCAAGTGAGCTCACTTGCTGAAGGTGGCCTTCATACAAGGGGGTCTCTACCAACATTCATACAACAGAAAGCACCAGCCACCTTCATAGACCTCTGGAGGGCTGTCCTTTCCACGCAGTCTATGGGCCTGAAGTTAGCAAGACTTAAACTCCCGGGAGATATCCCAGGAGAGCTCAGGCTCTGGCTGTGTCTGGACAGCTTGTACAGTCCAAAAGGAAGATTAATTGATTAAGCTGCCGCTGAGACCCAAACGAGTATCTCTGTGAAGCAAGTTGGCCTTACAATACAAACCCAAAATCTTCTCTGTTTTCACATCCTGTCTTAGACACCAGCCAACAGCAGATGCTTTGGCTAATGATGTTCATACCCAGACCATCTTGCTGAGAGTCAGCCCTGATATTGCTAAAATCACAATCTATTGAGCAGTACATATATGACCTTAAACTTAAGAACCTCGGGAAAAAAACTACTATGTAACATATTACACAACAGACAGTGTAAGAAACTCTCAGGATACTGGTCTAATACAAATTATTTCAAGATGACATTTATTGCAAATTATCTGTTTTCAATATTTTCGCCCTCAAGAATAGTTTGCATTGTGCCTTTAGAGTCCTTTCCATAGATCTCTGGGGTTAAACCACAATAATCTCTCAATTCATCTCTCACCTCAAGCTGTCAGCCGGAATGTAAATTCAGCAAGAATGACTGGCCTTGGGAATATTTTTAGTGTTTTAAAATCCCCTAGTTTTATAATATTTTTTTGTTGGTCAGGCTACTCTACTCTGCAAATCTATTAGTAAAAACAAAAACTTTTAGGTCTCTCAAATGTTCTTATCAGAAAAAAGTATGTATTACTACATAAACAGTAAAATCCCAGTTCATTCTTTTTCTAATTACAGAGAAGTTTTCCACAAGCTGAGCAATGAATGTACTTATCTGAAGGAAACTTATATTTTTGATCTGGGGGTTATTGGCTTTTGATTCAAATTCAACTTCTACCATTATGTTCATTTTTCTGGTTTGCCTCACAAGAGGAATTCTCCCTTTGATTGCCACCTGCTGTCTAGCTGAAAATGTGAAAAATGTGAAGATGGGGAGTTTTATGGGATCACTGCCACACTGTACTTCCGATTAGAACTTTTCTTCACAAATGTAGATTTAATTCCTTTGGTTTTTTTCTTATATATATAATTTTTAAGTTCATACCTTCACTCAATATCAGTTTGCCTTGTTCTGGTGTGGTTTCTGTCTAAGCTGAAAAAGCTTCAGCCTTACAAAAATTAATTGCTGTAGCTTTCAGGTGCTAAATTCAGATGCAAGTCCTCTAGATAGTCCTCGAGCAGTCCAAAATGGTTGTGGTTATCTTCTGTTATTCATATTGTCTGTACTCAAAGATGATAAAGGGAATCCTGTCTCGCCCAGGTACGCTTTAGTTGTTCCATGCAGTTTCCAACGAAGTGTTGCTTTGCCTATATGGATGTCACAGCTGGAAGGCAATCCAAACTTCCTGTCAGAAGCATCTTCTAAGCACAGATTCACTGGTCATGCAGACTAAGATGAGAAATCTCCATCCTTGACAGACTTGCCACTTTTCTCTTGGCATCCAAAGGACTGAGATATAAAATTGCCAAGACTGAAGGATGCTGCACCAAGTAAACAGTCGTGTGATGGTGAAGGGTCACCACCACTGGCTGATGGGACTGGTCTATCATAGCATCATTTAAGTTGGAAAAGACATTTAAGATCATCAAGTTCACCACTAAACCATGTCCCCAAGCACCTCATCCACATGTCTTTTAAATACCTCCAGGTATGGTAACACCAGCATCTCCCTGGGCAGACCGTTTCAATGCCTGACAACCCTTTTGGTGAAGAAATTTTCCCCAGTATTAAATCTGAACATCCCTGGTGCAACTTGAGGCTATTTTCTCTTGTCCTATCAATCACTTGCCACTTGGGAGAAGAGACCAACCCCTACCTGTCTGCAGCCTCTTTTCAGGTAGTTGTAGAGAGTGATAAGGTCTCCCCTGAGCCTCCTCTTCTCCAGGCTGAACACCCCCAGCTCCCTCAGCCGCTCCTCACAGGACTTGTGCTCCAGACCCTTCCCCAGCTCTGTTGCCCTTCTCTGGACACACTCCAGCACCTCAGTGTCTTTCCCCTCAGTGTATATCCCCTCTGCTGGAATCAGATCATGGTGCTGTTGGACAGAGGATCTGGAACAAGCCTACTTTTGGGGTTAAAAAAGAAAAACAGAGCCGAAGGAAAATAAAATTTGTACCATACAAATTTCAATGGCTGGTTATTAATCATTGGCCACTACAAAGTCTAGAAAACCTGTACCTGTTTAACTCCACTCTGTGTTCAGTAAACGATCTAATGCTGTGCTGTTTCTGCAGTAATTCTCCTACTTTTTCTAATGGTATTGCATGTGGAGTGATTTTCTAGCACAGGTGTTACAGGTATCCTACTAAGCATTATTTAGATACTGAGTACTGTTAAGAATAGCATAGAGTACTGGGAATGAGGGAGGAGGTGCAATGCTCCTGCAACTTTGCAGGTTTCTCTGCCATATCTACCTTACAGTAAAGAATTCTTCCCTGTAGGAATTTAAAAGTAAGTAACATGAAACTAGACTGTCAAGCAAAAATATACCTGGAAAGGTTAAAAAAAAAAATAAAAAGAAATGGCCAGTAGCTTGTTTGAAGGAGAAAATACCCTGTCCAGCCCATTCTTCAGAAAATCTGTGCAGCAGGGTGAGTTGTGGAAAAGAGTAACTGCTGAATGAGCATGAAGGGCAGAGAGTGGTTAAAAAATAGACCAAGGGGGGAAATGGACAATGTAGCTGGTGTCTCTAACCCTCTCACGAGGCTGAAGGTCAAGAGCTGTAAAAAAGCCCAGTCAGTAGAGGAGGTTAGCTTGACAGAAGCATCCATAGATGGTAATGAAAGGAAACAATTAGACCAGCTGTTCTCATGGTATGCTTGTGTGTTTTCCAAGAGCAACGAGCGATTTGGATGACAGGGTTGAGTGCAATGCTGCTCTCTGCTACCATAGGATTGAGCGCACTACTGCTCTGTGCTAAACCACGGAATGCTCCTGGGAAGCAGCTCTTACAGTGGCTGCCCTACCATGCAGGAGCTGGGTAGAAATGTCAAATTACAGGCTGGGGAGTGGCCTGTCTGTGCATCCTGTGGTGCTGTTGGCATCCATGGGTATCTAGGCAGTTCTGTGTTCATGGGTGGTTTTCCAATTTTTGCTGTTGATACACTTACTGCCTTTGAAAGAGCTTGTTCGCACAGGTACAGTGGCACCATCAGCCGCTTTTGGGATATCTTTTGGCCCAGAAGTGGGTCAGCAATCTCTGTGGTGTGCCTGCACAAGATAACAATCCCTAAGTGGGCTGTGGGCCAGAGCTTCCCAGTCACTGCTTCCCATCCCTGGGGAAGAATGGCTGAAAGCCCACTGAGGTGTGCATCAAACCTCACAAGCAGTCCTGATCACCCTGTCCACGCCTTGGCTGCTGCGTGCAGAGCCAGGGGTTGTTCCAGTAACACACTTCTAGCACTCTGGGTGAACCAGCCTGGGGGCCCTGCCAGATTGAAGCGGGCCACCCATGCATACGTGCTGCTGGAGGAATCGTTCCAGCTCAGTGCTGGCTGTGCTGAGCCCTGCCAGCTCCACAAGCCATTTCAGTGTCCATGCAACACATTCCTTTCCCCTCTTCCTTCTACCCAGACATAGACTGTCTAGGCTTTCCATTCTTCTGAGCAGTCCCTCATTTCCTTGGATGAAATTTATTTTAATTACAGAAAATTTCAGAGGAGACTTGAGGCTACACGCTGACTACAGGATGTTTAATCTCCAGCCTGTTCAACATAGATACCTGCCTCTCTGTGTGGTAAGCACACCAATTAAATCTGAAGGAAAAAGATTTCCTGGTTGTTCCCCCCCCCCCGCTTTGTTTGTTCCATTTCGTTTTCTTTTGCTAAATTTGTTGCTCACAAGATTCTGTTAGTGTCGTGGTTTAACTCCGGCTAGCAAAATACCACGAAGCCGCTCTCACAAATCCCCCTCCCCTCCTCCAGTGGAGGGGAAGAATCGGAGGAAAAAGGAATAAGGAAGCTCGTAAAATTGAGATAAGAACTATTTACTAATTAAATCTAAATCAATACATACAGGTACTACTACTAATAAATACTTAAAATAGTAGAAAATGAAACATATAGTACAATATATACAATATGATATAATTTCCCACCATCCACTGACCAATGCACACCCAGATGTTGAGGGATGAAAATCAGACCCAGAGAGCCCCAGACCCACAGCCCGAGAGCGATCGCAGCCCGAGAGCCGCGGCCTGAAGGCCGGAGCCCGGGAGCCTACGCAGCAGATTCCGAGCAAACCTTATCACTGATAACACGGCCAGAAAACCCAAAACAATCCACCAGCTCCCACACAAAGGAGCCAGCACAGGAGTTAGCAAAGCAGCTAACGCAGGAGGGTTAGCAAGTGCCCGGAGAGACGAGCAAGGGAGTAAGGGAGAGAGAGAGAAGGGAAGAGTAATGGCTACCGGACCCTCTTCCCCACCCAAAGAGACCGGAACATGACGGACTATGGAATGAAATACTTCCTTGGTTAGTCTGCGTCAGCTACAGTATCCGAAGTGGACAAAAGACCTTGAGTTCAGTACAAGCCATCCCCAGCACCAGCTGAGGCCTTATCAATGTTTTCACTTACTGTCCAGCAACAGAGTTCCCTGGTAACCAGAGTAAAGGGAGTTAGCCCTTTCCTGACTGAACCCAGCACAGTTAGGTTCAGTGGAGAGTTTAAAACACAGGTCTTCGTGTCAACCTCCAGATGACTGCAAGTTTCCTGAGTTAGGTGCGAGACCTGGGTGGGTCCTCCACTGCAGTGCTCCCTGTAGGCTAAGCACTGTTCTGATTCTGGAAGATCTTTGTATGCTTTGCATGATCGCTACGTAATTTCTTTAAAGCGTGGAAGAAACAGCTAATATTAGGTGAAAAGTTTGTAAAGTTTGTAAGTAAGCCAGTTTCTAAATCTGGAGTGTAAAGGTATGCAATCATTTAAAAGCAGAAATCTAACCCGCTGCTGCAGTACTTTGGTACAAACCAGTTGTTAAAAGAGTGTTGATGTTAAGTGTGACTAATGCAGGTACATGATTCTCCCTCCCACAGGATCTTTCCTCAGTGTTCGTTAACCCACCTGTTTGCTAAATTCTAAACATTGACTCAGGCTCCTCGTTAATCTCCACTTAGAAATGTGACCAAGACCAGAAAGACCGTAAATGTGGACAAGAAAGAAAGTAATACATATATTGCAGAAACCAAGAGGAAGAGTCACGTGGTGAATGAGAAAATGGAGAAGCTTACAGTTTTGGTTCAAGGATACAAAAATATTTGGCTGACAGGTGGAAGCAGATCACGTGAGAGACCTGCCTTTTCATAAGGGCAAATGGAGATACATTAGGAAGCGAAATGTAGGTAATTCTCTGAGTGTTGCACAATTGGTAGCAGGGGATATGTTTGATGGCCTACATATTGTGAGGAAGAGCAGGTTGGTTATTAGGTATTGCTATGCATATTCTGCACACTCTTACATCCCCAGCAAGGAGAAATTATGGAGATGGGTCAGGAAAAGAAGAAGAACCAAGAAAGGGAGAAACCTTAAAAGCTTTTATTATAGAGCTGGGCTGGCTGAGACAAACACACAGTGCTAGGGTGATGATGGTGCCAGATCGTTTGAGTCAGATACTGTGCTGACAAAAAAATTGGTAGACAATCATAAGCTAAGTTTAAAAAGTGTGGTTGGCTAAATTTCATGCCAAACTGAAACAGAAGAACTGCAAGCTGTTGAGGAATTTTTGCAAATCCTCGGTCCTGAAGAAAGGTAACAGATGGTACTCAGTGAAGATCCTGCCACAGAGCCCACTAGATAATTAAGCAGAGCAAATAATTAAACTTCAGTCCTAAACCAAGCATGATATTATTTTTCTCCCTGTTATGGTTATTGTGGCATTTGTTTCATAACCTTACGTTTTTCCACACAAAGTTTGGAAACTTAAGACATCTGTCCCAGCATACACTTGTATGTGTGTAAGTAATTTTATTGGTATTTCTTCCTTCTTAGTTTTTCCGTTGGTATAATTTTTAACAATGGGTCAAGAAGTAATTTAGTGGTCAAGAAGTAATTTTAGTTTAAAAAAAAAAAGCCCCGAAACTCTAAGAAGCACTGTAATGGCAACAGAAATACTCTCATTTGCCACTCATGATGTATTGAAATAGTTGTGCTAGAGCATTGTGCACATCAGTCTGAGTCAAATTTGCTGTCAAGTCTGTATCATATAGTAACAAGTAACACCATTTCTCCCAAGTCTACCCTGGCATCTGGCCTGCTTTGCTATACAGAGCCATCAGACTCCCGCCTTGGGAGTCTGTGCTACACTCCCCAAATGTCTTGGTAACATCCCAAGTTGTATTTTTTGCTGGTGAAAGCCTGAAAAAAACCCCCAACAACCAAAACTAAAGATGTTAAAAACTACAAGTCCAGCACTGAGATGTAATGTCAGGAGTACTGCATAATGAGATATTTTGAAGTCACTATTTTGGTATTTAACACATTAGGGAAGTTTCAGATGTGATTCTGTGGACGCTGCCCTTCCAAGAAAGATGTGGACCAGTTGGACAGAGTCCAGAAGCAAGGAAAAAGAATGTCAGAGGTTGAAAAATCATGCCTTATGGGCTGAAGGCACAGGGGTTGTTTAGTCTAGAGAAAAGAAGACCGAGGGGAGGCGTGATAACAGTGTTTGTTAAAATGTTTTAAAGGACGCTCCAAGGAGGAAGGGAGTAAGTTATTTGTTCCAGAGTGGAAAGCACGAGAAGCAATGGTCTTTAATAAGGGTAAGGGAGATTTCTGTTAAACTTTAAGGAAAAATAAATTGTTCTAATAATATGGATAGCCAAGTACTGGAGGTTCTTGAAAGGAGAAGTGGGAGGTGGTAGGAGCCCATTATTAGAATAATGTAAAATAAATGTCTATATGTATATGCATATATACGTACTATGTATATAAATACCCAGAGTTTGACTGGAAGGGTTTAGTTCTGGGATGAGCTGTGGTGAGCTGTATAATCTCTTATGGGCACTTGAGGATGACCGTTCTTCCACCTTGACATGAACAGACCTAATGAGGAAAAGGCAGATGCTGTTGCTTGTCCCATGTAGGAGCTTTTCAGTCACTCAGGGAGTGGCATTGGCATTTTGGTAATGCAGAAGAGGGGCTCTGGGGCATTGCAAAAGAGGGCAGCTGAAGGCCGGCCTTGGGCTGCAGGTAGCTGTCAGCTCTGTGGCTGCTGCTGGTCAGATGCTGCTGTACAAGTCAGAAATGACCTTGCCTTGAAGCTTGTAAGGTGGCTCCTGGAGTCCAGCTGCTTTCTCTTTTTTTCCTGTTCTCCAAGTGTTTCTGTGTGCTTGTGCCAGGGGACCTGGCTCCCATGAACTGGAGCACCCTGTCCTGCCTCTGTGTATTTCCCTGTCTGCCATTCAGCTTTCACTGACACCCCTTGAGGCACTGACACCCCTTTCCATGTTCCAAGCCCTCTAAAACAGCATTTCACCCCATGGATGTTTCTCTTGGAAGTACATGCTTTCGGTGCTTGATGTAGTTTTGCGACTTTAGATCTGTTTACAGTCCTGATGTCTTACCATCCCCAGAACATCTCTTTGTAAACTGCCACCTTCTGCCTCCCTTAAGAATTATCCTGAAATCCATATGCATGGGGTGACAAGCAGAGATTGGTAGAGCTGCTTTAAAGTGCATTAAATAACCAGGAGAAGCTAGCTGCAACTTTCCTTCAAAAGCTCAGTCATACCAACAGCAGGAAAATTAGGGTATAAATAATCCATTTGGCAGGGTTAATACAAAAATACCTCTATGTTGCTCAGCACTTGTTTTCCATCCATTTTCTTAGTTACGCTGCCTCTGGCACCCACTATGTGGTTTCTATTTTGGGAAGCTCCCTGAGTGACTGCTCTCAGGGGACCATAAGGTTACAGGACTTTCTTTAAAAACTAGATTTGTTCCTGGTACGCTCAGTAAACGAACGGAGATCCCATTCACCAGATGCGCTTTGGAATCTCACAAAGCAGGTCAAAGCATGTCAAAGCAGTTAAGACTATATGTTACATAAGGTAGGTGCATCCAAGCTCTCCTCCTCCCTCCCAGGTGCCTTGTAGCTGTCCAAGAACCTCAGTCTCTAAATCACTCCCTAAGGTTGTGTGCGCTCCCTGGAGTTTTGTTCTCTAAGCCTCAGGGATCAGTACAAGCTTAAGGAATGAAGCTTTCCTTCTTTTCCTCCCTCCAGGTCCTGGGAGCCCGCCCTGGCCATCTGGCCGCATGCCTCATGGCTTTTAACCCCTGCAAGGGGCCCAGACAAAGGAGCCATTCTGCAGTTCAGACTGAGCCCACACAAAAGCAGTTAGATAGGCATCTCCATCTTCCACCCTCTTGGAGACCCCAGCCATCCTTTAGCACATGAGCACCCTGCAGAGCTGGCATTGTGTCCCGCTTCTCCGCTCCCCATTCTGCCCAGCCTCTGGCTTCTTGGCTTCCTGCAGCACAGCCCGTCATTTGTCCCAGCTGCAAGGTGCCTCCCTCCCAGCCATCATTCACTCCCTTGCCTGGCGAGCTGCTTTTCTGTTCCCAGCTGCAGCTTTTGCCACTGCTGCCTATAATTCAGGAAATGGAGCCCAGGGCAGGAAGGTGCTGCTTTACCAGGGCAGGAGTCCTGGCTGCTTCCCAGACCTCGCTGTCCTTGGCTCTGCTGCCCACCCACTCCCCCCACCCCGGGCCATACAAGCAAACTCTGTTTTTCTGAATAGAACTGTGCTACGCTGCCCAGATATCCAACAAATGCAAGATGCGTCTTATTTCTGGCTTATTTACTGCTCGTCTCTGGGCTCTCCACAAGCTCTTCATTAAGATGTAGTTGTACCTAGTGTATTTTTTCCAGGGGGCTTAATCTCTCACTGCAGAAAAAAAAAATATACACCACGCTTGTACTATCACTGGTAATATTTCTTGTGTTGTTCTCTACAACCACAGTTACAGGGATAGTTACGTCTGAGAGACTCATAGCAGATATTCTGGGTTTGTGCTGGAAAATCCCAGGTAGAAATATAGGTAAATCTGTGATGTCAAGCAATCATATAAAATAGCTAATGCATTTAGACTTTGCTTTATGTGTTCTGGGCCTACCAGACTTGCTGTGTGCTCCCTGGTGAACTTTAGATCATATATGCAGTCAATTTGCTATATCCCAGGTCAGAGCTGTTGCTCCAAGAGAGCTGAATGCTGCCCTGGAAAAAATATTGGACTAAAAATGAGACATATAAGAGGAAAGGGATCTGGACAGGCTGGATGAGGTTCAACAAGGCCAAATGCTGGGTCCTGCACTTGGGTCACAACAACCCCATGGAATGCTATAGCCTTGGGGATGAGTGGCTGGAAAGATGCTTAGTGGAAAAGGACTGAGGCTGTTGGTCAACAGCCGACTGAATGTGAGCCAGCAGTGTGCCCAGGTGGCCAAGAAGGCCAACGGCATCCTGGCCTGCATCAGGAACAGTGTGGCCAGCAGCACTAGGGAAGTGATTGTCCCCCACTGTTGAGGCTGCACCTTGAATCCTGTGTTCAGTTTTGGGCCCCTCACTGCAAGAAAGACATTGAGGTGCTGGAGCGTGTCCAGAGAAGGGAACAGAGCTGGGGAAGAGTCTGGAGCACAAGTCCTGTGAGGAGCGGCTGAGGGAGCTGGGGGTGTTCAGCCTGGAGAAGAGGAGGCTCAGGGGAGATCTTATCACTCCCTACAACTACCTGAAAAGAAATTGCAGAGTGGTGGGGGTTGGTCTCTTCTCCCAAGTGACAAGCGATAGGATGCGAGGAAACAGCCTCAAATTGTGCCAGGGGAGGTTTAGATGGGATATTAGGGAAAAATTTCTTCACTGGAAGTGTTGTCAGGCATTGGAAGGAGCTGCCCAGGGAGGTGGTTGAGTCACCATCCCTGGAGGTATTTAAGAGACATGTAGATGTGGTGCTTAGGGACATGGTTTAGTGGTGAATTTGGCAGTGCTAGATTAACAGTTGGACTCAATGATCTTAAAGGTCTTTTCCAATTTAAACAATTCTATGATTCTGTCATTCTATGAGAGCAATGAGTTTGTTGCAGAGGTGAGCAAGGGGGCAAGGAGCTGGAAGAAGAGTAAAAGGCATTACCTCTTTTGCCCATATTTTTGCATAAATTGTAATCTAGGTAATCTAGGGGTTTTAGGCAGGGAAGATAATAAGGAACAAGGCCAGGCAATAGCCCAGAAAAGGGATGCCTCAATATGCAATCGCCAGGCTTCCAGCTGTGAAGAAATTCTATGTTGGCTCTCATCTTGGTGGTGTAAATGATTTGTATTTTGTCAAGGGTGAGCGAGAGCCTCTGACCCTTCAGTGGAGCTTGGTACTAAAAATGAGCCAGAGTGAAGCCGGCAGAGATGGGCCAGTGGAAGCTAAGAGGAGCCTTACAGCAAAAGGGGAGGGAATACACTGTGAGCAGGACAGGGCGTTTCCCCCAGGCCTGACGGGAAGCCAGCAAACCTGGAAAGGAAAGACCAGCTCAAGTGTTTGCACGGGTGTCTCTCAGACAACCTCAGCAAGACAGTTCAATCTTAGGGAACCGAGTTCACGAGATGTTTTTTAGCAGCTGTGAACCTGGTTATTGTGTGCACTGGGCCACTCCTTCTCTTTGCTATTGTTTCACTTTTCCGGCTTTGTTCCTTTCAACATCTCCATCTGATCCGGCTCCATAGCAATTAATACCACTGTAAACAACCACTTAAGACAGCTCCATATGCTTTAGAAATAATACTGATGTTTTCTAGTTGAGAACAGCTACATTGGATGAAACTTGCATGGATTGTCCTCTCGCTCTTCAGCAGGCCCTCATGGCCTCCTCAACGTTGCACAATCTGGGACAGTTATTCAGTCGATCTTTGCATATTGTAAAGCAGAGCAATTTTCATTTGCAAGATTTCCTTTCTAGAGCTGGCACTCTATGAGCACTGTGTTTTCTGTATTTACATTTACTACAGCATTTGTCAGTGAAAATAACTTGCCAGAGCCAAGTGCAAGCATATAAAGTAGAATTTATATGAATGTACAGGTACTTTGTGTATTGTAATGAGTCAAGATGTATTATATACAGTAACATCCTATCTAGGAAAGTATTTCTTATGGATAGTTCATGCAGCTCCAAGAGGAAGTGGGTAATTTTTTTATTTTGAAATATCCTACTTTAGGAGTTTATTAAATTTGGAATAATGCTACATAAAATTCTGCTCCCTGTCAGTGCTTTCCCCTTTCCTGGTTGAAACCCCAGCTCTCACTAGGAGATCACCTCTCTCTTGTATTTTCACTGAGCTATCAAGAATTTTATCTGCTCTGACAAAACAGCTGGACCATACTCTGGAGCTGGCTGTATGGCAATCCTACAGGAAAGCCCCTGTAACTTGGGGCATCCCCCAGCTGGAGTCCTTGCTCTTCACAGTTCAGCAGTTCTTTCTGAAGACGGTTTTCTTTGCTTTCATTGTCTGCAGTTGAGTATCTACAGTACCAGCAGCTTCCAATATCTTTGTGAGAAACACAGCAAAAGCCTTTCCATTTCTGAGAATTGCTAGATTCGCATAGGCTACTCTGTCCTGAATTTCCAGGGGTATAACGTGGGAATAATTTCATTGTGTTTTCTGTACAGCCCGCTTTGTGGGTAGGAATGGTTCTCTAGTGCCCTCACTACATGGTGTGAGCACTCATTGATATATACCTGTATCCAGCTATTTAATAGCTCTTTGCTTCAGTTATAATTTAAAACACTGGATTTTGCCAGGAAAAATCACCTGCATGATTCAAATTTCTGACCATAACGTGTGCATCGTTCCCAGCATGTGCTCCTCAATATTTCAGCCTGAGCTCCTGAACTGGCCGCTTAAAGCCAGAAGCACAACAGTTGTCACCCCTGGGACTTCAGCATCTGCTCCCCTCTCCTGGCAGCGCCGGAGCTGCTCTGCGGCACAGGTATCGACAGCTCGGTGTCAAGTGTGAGCAGATGCCGGGGGCATCACGCAGCTGCCTCTGCCCCCTTCCTGACTCCAAAGCATTATGTGGTGCCTCTTTGTTCTGCCTTCTGCCTTGTTGTCATTATAAAAATCAGTAGGAAAGCTCATTTCCAGGAGGCTGACCCAAACATTTCAAGAAGAAAGTGATTTTTTTACAGGCTATAAAACACATGCGCACCCCTTAGTTAAAGACCTTTTACAGCTCCTGTGATTTAGACTGAAGACTTTCAGACGTGCTGTGTTGTATTCTCAGCAGTTCTTTCTGCAGTCCATCTGTCCCGACGTGGAAGGTTGTTATCAGTAGCTTTTCATGGAAAAGCAATGTAAAATTAATATATTTGATATTCAGATTCTACTAAAGAGAATTGTACAAAATCCATTAACAGATGCATTAAAATATTTTCCTTTTTCAATTTGGCTTCCAGCTTAGGACACAGTCTCCAAACTATTCCATTAGTACTGCTGACTCCCCCTTATATTAAACTAAAAGCTGAGATAACGTGTGCTCATAGCAAATGAATGATGCAAGATGATCAGTATGCCAATACAGCTGTGCTGGAGGTAGTGCTTTAAATCCAACAGCCTGTTAAATTTACACAAGCTTTCCAGAGAACAGACTAGCTGGCTTCGAAGCAGAGCATTAGTACCCTCCTCCTCCTGATACGGATGTCATTAGCTCTGGGAAGAATGGGAGCACTGCAGTTATTTATACAGGAAGCATTGTTTGTTTTAAGGCATGATCTCTGATGTGAAAAATAGTCTCAAATATTCTGAAAACTTACTTCTAACTAAAATAAACAAATACGTAAGGTCTTATTAGACAAACAAAGAAGTCCTGAACTCTTCCAAGGCTTTTATGAAGCCAGTTGTTGAGACAACTCAGTGACGAGGACATTAAATGATGAATCTCTGTAGTAAATATTTTGCTGCCCTCCACTGGACCAGCAAGAGAATATGCTCTGAAGTGAAATTGAGATGGTTTGGGTTTTAAATTGCAAAATGTAAAAGCTCTGCCTGGTAGAACAGTGACCCAACTGCTATCCAGGAAGGTACTGACCTCGAGTTGTTATGTGTTCAGGCTGTGGGAGGATTTAGTCTTTCTACCATAAACAGAAGAGCAATACAGAAGTGGGGTTTTATTTATAAATACCTGGAAATAGGAAAGATTTTATCCTTTCTCAGCTCCTGTAATATTTTGATCTATGAATATAAGGAATCTGCAAGAATCTATGCTTGTGGGTGGGTTTTGTGCTTAGTTACTGTATAAGTTCTGTGTTTTATACCAATGACATGCTGACCTTGCCGTTTACTCATTGCAGCTTTGTACTAGTTGTAGTCCTTGGCAGAGAACTAATATCACTGTTTTGTCTAGAAACATTTACTGTTAAAATATTCTAGGTTGAATAATGTTTGAAAGCATAGCCTTGAAGAACCACTTTATCAAAACAGGAGACTGAGGCAGTCACTGGGACTGAAGGGGAGAATTTTCATGTGAAAGTCGAGAAAGGACAGCTGTCGAAGGGATGGGTATTTGCAAAGAAATGAAAGAAGTAGCAGATCAGCATGGACACCAGGATCAGAATTTGTGGAATTTGCTAAGATGACTGAAAGAGCTATTTACTGTGTAGCTACAGCAGGGAATTTTCCTGTGCAAGGGAGACTTTTGATGACCATACGGTTGATTTATGGTGGTGCAGAGGTAGTCTTTTGGAACTAATTAAGTTTCCAGCCTTACGATGCAGAGCATAGATCCAGCTGAGCCACTGCTGCAAGGGACAGTTGTTGGGTCTGGCTATGAATATTTTCAGCACTGATTTTGTTCTGACATTTCAGTATGAAACAAAGGAAGTGGAAGCAACAATAAGAAATGTTAATCTGTTTGCTTTCAGCCCAAGAAACTAGGCATGATTCTTATCAGACAATAAAAATTAACCGCATGGCAATCAAAGTCTGAAGAGCCTGAAACTTGGTGGTAGCTATTTGTGTGCGGATGGCTCGTGCTTTTTTCAGGTGTTCAGGTAACTTGCAGTTGCTGTCTGAGTATTATAGCTAGAAGGGTTACTAGAGAACAGGTTTCAGCTGAAGTCTTAGTTTGAAGGCTGCCATGCTGGATTAATTTTATTCCAGTTGATAGGCATGCCGCCACTCTCCTGATTCAAGTTTTATTTCATTACTTCTCCAAATGCTTTCTTTTGCTATTGATAAATTTTTGCAAGGAGTTGTCCATGAGATATCAAGAAATCTATTGAAAATGTGTAATTTTAAGACCAATAGAAGAGATCACTATTTTGTCATTAAAGAGCAACAGCAGATGAAATAACAGTCCTCAAACCTAAGGACTACTCTGGAAAAAATATTGTTGTTGTGTTTTAAGTCATGAATTTGATGACAGTTACATTGCAATTGTGCAAATGCCAAAGTTACAATACGCAGTAAAGCACTTCTTCAACCTTGTAAGTCAGGAGTCTCAGTGTGGCATTAATACTTTTAAACATAACAATTCTCTGTTGCCTCTCACGATTTTATGTTTTGATGTAGGTTGTACATAATGGAAGTTCATTAGCACTAGATTTGCTTAAGGTAGGAGAGAAATTTCTGCTGTGGATGGGTGGGGAGCTTCTTATGAATTATCTGGTCAAAGGATGTTGTTTCATTTGGAAGGAGGGTGCAGCTGTGATAGAAAGCACAGGCTTGGTCATGCTGAAGTATCTGGTCTACCAAGAAGAAAAGTTATGGATTAAAAGGAATTTTTCAGCATTATATGTCTTGATGGAAGATGACAGTAATTGCTACCACATGTATTCCCTGGAATTTGTTATAATGTTGAGTGAAGAGATACACCCAGGTACCACTGAGAGTTGCCTGGTGCCCTGATGCTGCTGCCAGTTACACAGCCAGACACAATATAACTCAGGGAACACTCAAAACCGATGCTTTGGATTACTGGCAACTATTCAGTTTTTATGTATTTTTTTCAAGGATAACTTGGTGGGTTGGTTAGGACACCACAAAAGGACACAAATGGCTTCTTTTGGGTCAATTCCAGTGTCAGCCATGAAGTCTCCCATTCCTCTGTCCTGATGCTCCAGATGCCGCCTAGAGAAAACATCACCCTGGTGATCCTTAAGGTGAGCGTGAGAGGGAGAAATAAATAAGTGGTTACTGATGAACTGCGGAGGTATAACCTTGGTGGTTTCTTTTTCTGTATGGTATCTCTGAGAGTCAAGCAGCATAATTTGGAGAACACATCCAAAATCCATTCTTTTCACAGCTGACATATTTCTCTTGGATCTACTAGGTTCTTGTAAAATATTGAACCTTGTTACTACACAATTTCTCATGGGGTCCAGCAGAATCTTACACATATGAATAGAATTGCCTCAAATAAGGAGAATAATTAAGAAGTGTTTCCTTATGACTTCTAATTATCAGCAAAAATCCATTTCACTGTACTGAATTAGGATTTTTATTAACTCCTGTGTTCTATAATGAACAGGGAGCCAAAAATTCTATAATAGATATGAGTAGCAGCTAGAAAAGTTGTTAGATTTTTAGTTCAACAGCTATTCCTTACTGCTGGACTGTAAGTGCTGAAATATTAAAAACCCATGCTCAGGTAAGACAAGGAAGGCTCAGTAACTAAGAAATCTGGGGCCTCAAGGATGGTTGAGCAGTGCTTACCTGTTAGCAAAAGCTGCCCTGCCAGTAAGGTGTATGAAAGCTCTTGGGCAGATGAGAGAAGAGCAATCCAGAAATACCTTTCAGCCTTGGTGAGACTTTCCAGGCAACTCCACTGGGAAAGGGACTTTCCAAGATGAGCAAAGACCTAGTGGAAGGTGTCCCTGCCCACATCAGGGGGGTTAGAAGTAGATGTTCTTTAATGTCCCTTCCAACCCAAACCATTCTATGATTCTAGAAATGTTGTTTCTCAGTATTTTAATAGCTTTACCCGTCATAGGGTATCCATCTCAGATGTCTGTTCTTCCTGGCTGCCGCAGAAGCACAGCATATGGTTAACTGTGTTTAGAGGAACTTTTACATTTGATTTCTCTCCCTTTTCTTTGTAACAACATGTGATTTTATTCAGAATAGTTGGAATACAAAAAAGGATCAAATGGTTAAACTGCGGTTCATATAAGAATTTTTTTAATGTTGTACTATAGGAATGTTAAAAGCATTTTTTTCCCCAAGGTATCAAGTGCGAAATGTGCAGGCTGTCCTTTAAGGTAAATATACACATACTTTAACAAAGATGGCTTTTTATTAGCTATGAAGTGATATAATAAACATTTCCCTATATTAAATATACAGAGATATAAAAGTAACTGGGTATACTAATAGAACATTTTAAGTAAGGTTTTAAAAGATGGTTTTTGAGAAGTCCTTTGATTTTTATTTTAGGAAGTGATTTCTGTGTGTTATTATTTATTTCAACATCAGTATTTAAGGCACTATGCTCCAAATGCGTATTGTTATGTTGCTGCAACATCGTAATAGCATATTAATGCTGCTATCCTTGTTTTGATAAGTGTTTGTGTACATCAGGACATGCAGATCTCTTTACTCCTCTGCCTTTTTTATTCTGTTTGTGGCCAGAGACAGGCTGATGGGGAAGATGATAATGCAGGTTGGCTGCTGTAAAACCCAGCAATTGCAGCCTTGATGCTGAGCAGGGAATGTCTGCGCTCAAACGCAGGGTTTGAGTTACCCAGCTGGAAGCACTCCAAAATGCCTCAACATCAGGAGGAGGATCTGTCTCTGTGTCACCTCCAGGGAAGCTTTGGAGACTGTTCCTGGAACCCATTGATCAGTCGTTCTTTTTCTCCCCAAGGTACATACACATATAAACGTTACGTACTTGCTCTGGCATCAGTAGTGTTAGAGCTGGATCGTATGGTGAGAATGATAAGAAGTAAATCTGTTTAATACCATACCTTTCCATGTAGAAAACACAATCCACGTCTGGCTAATTAAATTCAGGAAACAGACAAACACCAAAACCATGTGAAAAAATAATAAATAACTACATTAATCATCTAGTGAGAGTCTGTAGAAAAGCAGAAAGCTGTATTCTTAGAGCAGACTTTTCACAGTAAACTCTAAGTGGCCCGTTCAATATATAACTTCACTTCTTGGCGAAAGGGCGTTACATTGTACTACTGTGTGCTATATCTGGAAAATTGTTAACACACATTAGTTGAAATTCTATTATTTTCTAGCAAATGTGAGGATTTGTTATATTAATAATCTGGCTACAGAAGTTGCTACTTGCTGCTTCCTATTGTGGATGATTCTTCAATCTAATTTTCAATAGAATCACAGTGTATATTTCTAGGCCATGAATCTATACAGCAAAGGGGTGTTTACATTCCTAGAACTTACAAATTTTTTCTTCAGTGTAGAGGTGGATCATCTTTAGAGAGAGATTCAGAACCCATTAAATAAGAACACCTTTAAGGTTATCATCAACTATATTTTGAATGTTTGTGCATGTATTTTTTTGTATAAAAATCACTGCAAGCCTAATGCTTCAGAGATTGTTAGTAGTGGCCTATTATTAACAGTGATCAGGATTAATTATTAAATGTTTCATTCATAAATATATAATCTATGATATAATGCAATTTCAGGTTGTTTTGGTTCTCCTGTGATACTCCAGTACTTCATTGTGCCTCATTTTAACCAATGCTACAAGTATACAGTATATAAAAGTGCTCTCTCTTACCCATTTCTCCTTGTAGCTGGTAAATTCTGATTTGGACTTGGTTAGAAATATTTTTCTTTCTTACACAAGCATGCTATGATGAAGAAAAAAGAGAAGTAACCATGCTTTTTCTTCACAATTTACTCATGATGTTTTAAAATGGAAATAGTCCAACAAGTTCTATTAATAGCATTGAAGTACAAAGCATTTGTTGGGTTGTGGTTTTGATTTCTTTTTTTTTTTGGTTTTTTTTTTTTTTTTGAGAGAGAGAAATGACCTTGTAGCTCATGGGATTAATGATCTCTTTTGTTAGAATATATCCTCCTCTTCTTTTTTTTAGATACATATTTATGTGTATTTATATTATTTGTGTATGTACAGAATTAGAAGACCCCCTGAAATGCACCTTCTTTTGAGATGCAATTTAACATTAAGCCAAAAATGGTTTTCTACCTTGTGAAAATGAAAAAAAAAAAGTGTTCTGGATCCAAAGATTATGCTTATATATATATATGTATATACACACTTATATAAATTAAGCCACACTATCTGTTTCTACATCTACAAGTGGATCTTTCAATGTATCCTGAAACTGTAAATCTCCTTCAGCTGGTGTAACATATCAGATATCGGTATGGAAACACCCATACTGAGCACTGGGCTTGACTTCAAGACAGCTGATCCAGTGCTGTCGCAGTCCGTAGTCTGCAAGCTACCAGCAGTGAGGCAATGCAGCTAAGCTTACAAAACTGAAGCCCACATGTAAATTCAGCAATTGTGTTTCATGCAGCTGGATAAGAAACACATTTCCTGACAAAACACTCCCTTTTTATTTCTAATTACCTATGAAATAAGCAATTGTGAAGAGCAGATATATTTTTCCCAGGGCAAGGAGTCATTGTTAAAGCTGGGGAAGGAAATGTCTCATACCTTCCAACTAGTTTTGGTTTGAAAGTTCGTTTACTGTAGAATGCACCAGGTAGCCAAAACCAAGAGATTAATACAAATCACATTGAGCTTTCTTAAAGGAGAGATTGAGTGATCGATTTAGATGTAGATTCAGAAGTTGTGGGGAGCTGGGATTGTGTGTTGTCCAATCCAAACTATCATAAACTTCCAGATGAGGCGATGAGGAAGCAGGTCCATAATTTTGTCTTTGTTTGACTTCCTCTGGGGCAGCCAACACCCCTTTGGGAATTGCCAGCACCAGGGCTGTGCATGCCCTTGGCATACAGACCTTCTCTGAAAGAACGGCAGTATCTTCACTCCTTTGAGTTGCCAAACCTGATGGTTTTAAAAAATAGGCCAGGAAATAACCACAACAATTACATTTCCTATCGGCAGCACTCACAAGGCCAGTGTATCTAGATAAGCAACTACCTCTAAAGAGCAATTCTACCACTGAAGGTAAACAGGTGGGCAGAAAATTCTACCAAGTGTGGATCCATGTCGAACAAATGAAAGTAATAAAATATTTCCAAATTGCAGTGTTTGAGCTTCTTCAGGAATTCAGGTTGTCTGAAGCAAGTGAGATAAAGCATAGCTGGAGGATCCAGCTCATGAACTGTAGCCCACCACAGAAATCCTACCGTGCAGCACAGGGAAAGCAATATGCAAGCTATAAATTAAGCTCTCTGTTGTTATTTTTAGGAGATGAGACATTACAAAACAAAAAAATCATGGTGTTAATTGAAAGTAATAGACATAAAAGCACCTCGGGATCACTCCCGTTGGGTATGCTGGAAGTCAACCCACCTCAAAAGATCAGGTAAATGCTCTTGGTAGTCTCAGCCTGCTCCACCGCACAGCTGAACACAGCACAGACCCACAGGAAGAGTGGCCCTGGTGTCTTCCGCAGAAGTTTGCCCGAGATAAAAATGCAGATAGTGACCTTTTCTTCTTTGAAGTCCCCAGACACATGATTAATTAGTATCAGGAAGCCTCATGCAGCCAAATCCTTTAAATACTGATCTTAAAATGTATTCCTCAACATCTCTTGATGTGGGTATCTCTGCTGCATTAGAGGGCCATTAAAACAGTTATGTGAAAACCATGAGAAATGTGATTTATTGAATGGATCTTTTCTGTATTTGTCAGCAGGCAGACTCTTACAGGCCTTACATGTATTTTTCTAACAGTGTGGCTTGCCCAAATGGCTTTCCATCTGAGTACTCCATCATTGCAGCCTTTGAGGTTGTGAAAGGCAGTCCACAGCTTGGGTGGGATTTATGGCAAGTCAGCAATTCTTACGGCAAAGACCATGTTGGCATTTATGTCCTGGCAGACAGGCAATGCCTGGGTCTCTTCCATACCACACCAGATTAAACACTCATGCTCAGGACAGTCAAGCATGCAAGGAAAGCTTTTGATGGTTCTTGGCACAAGATGGTGCTGAGCAAGAAAGAAAATAATGCAAAATTATTGCTTGGTTGTTAGAACGTCTGTATTATCCCAATAAATGGGGAGAGCAGTGTTTGCAGAAATGAATATATTTTGCCACTGAAACCATCAGCTGATGAGTTTTCTGGTTTGGTGAATGGCTCAGGCAGGTGTGTCATGCTTTGCTTCCTCCCAGTACCCAATGGTGCATGATGCTGACTGGCTTGACCAGGTAACCTCACTGGTGGGACTCACTAGTGGATTATTTTTCTAAGAGTTTATCTGCCTTTATTTTTTACTAAATAAGCTTTTTGCAATTGCACATTTTTCCACCACCCCTGATGTGAGCTGCTCCTTGTGTAATCTCTTAAGACACACCTTCTTTTTCATTACAGTCTCCATCTTTTTGGGTTTTTTTCTTGTTTTTAAGTCTGCCAAAAGCAGTCTTTACATTTATTCTTTTCCCTTTTACTATGAATTTTTAACACTCTACCTTTTTTTCCCTTTATTTATTGGTCTTACAGAAATCAGAACACCCTCACCCCCCGATTTTAGGGGCAGAAGAACTGAGCTTTTAATTGTGGCAACCTTCACAGATTCACAGAGTGTTAGGGGTTGGAAGGGACCTCTAGAGATCATCTACTCCAACCCCCATGCTAGAGCAGGATCGCCTAGAGTAGATCACACAGGAACACCTGTTTTTCTTCTTTCTTATTATGTAGTTATCTGTCTTAAGAGCCAGTCGGTATTTTTCTCACAAATGGAATGGAACAGTATTATTTAACCAACACCCCTCTCTAGTGGTGACTGTGTGGCTCAGAAAGGAGGGAAGCTTTCGTGCTTACGTGCTTCACACTGACAATTCTGTGTAGTGCTGACATCTTTCCTGTATGTAAATGCAGTGTTGTGGTTGCTAACCCAGCCTAGCATTTGTGAATGAGTTTATTAATTTTAATGTTTTTTGTATAACCTAAATGGAAGAAATTAAGAGGGAGAGAAACCAGTTAGATGAAAATTAGGTGGTATATTTGTAACAGGAAGAATGCTATCCCTGATAAAGCTGCAGACAGTAAGTACTTCACCTAAAAATTTCATTTGCAAAAGGAAATTAATTTATTGGTGGAAAAAAAAATACAGTCAGCAGGGATGTAATTACATCCTAGTCAGAATTTGATTAGGATACAATTCAGATTCTCCATAGCATCTGAAATCGTGTGTGTGGTATCCTCCTGGTGCTGAATAGAATGGAGAGATGAGAGAAACAAAAGGGGCAGTAGGAAAACATAACCATCACTAGGCTGATGGACACGGCAGCTGCCATACTTGGTATGATGAGCCGAATCATAGAATGGTTTAGGTTGGAAGAGACTTTAAGGATCATCTAGTTCCAACCCCCTGCCATGGGCAGGGACACCCTCCACTAGACCAGGTTGCTCAAAGCCTCATCCAGCCTGGCCTTGAACACTTCCAGGGATGGGGCATCTACAACTACTCTGGGCAACCTGTTCCAGTGCCTCACCACCCTCTCCAGGAAGAAATTATTCCTGATATCCAATCTAAATCTCCCCACTTTCAATTTAAACTTGTTACCCCTTGTCCTGTCACTACGGGCCCTTGTAATAAGTCCCCCAGCTTCCTTGTAGGCCCCTTCAGGTACTGGAAGGTGCTATAAGGTCTCCCTGGAGCCTTCTCTTCTCCAGGCTGAACAAGCCCAACTCTCTCAGCCTGTCCCCATAGCAGAGGTGCTCCAGCCCTCTGAGCATCTTTGTGGCCCTGCTCTGGACTCGCTCCAACAGGTCCAGGAGCAGGACAGGGTTAAGGGTTTGTTTTGTCACTTTAATTAGCACCATACTGTGCACAATTAAAAGCAATTTTTTTTAATGTGTTTCTTAAATAGTCTTAAAGCATCTTGAAATACACTGTAAAGCAGATAAAACCTGCTTGGAAGACTGCCGGGAGCTTCCCGATACAGTCAGGCTGTGCTCTCTTCCCAGCACTGTGGGCTTCCTCTCATGATTGTTTTCACTGACAATTACTTAATATTAGCTTGCCAGTTCCCCCTAATTCTCTGTATTGTTTAAGAACATGCAGCTTATTTATCAACTGCACAGCTGAAATGAGATTATAGACAGAGAGAGCAAGCTTTAGGTTCCACTCACTTGGCATGTGAAGCAAGAGCATTTGGAAAAGACATGGTTTTCATCAAAAAGAAGAGGCTGATGTTCATACTATGTGCTGCCTGTGGAGGGGGTTCACTAGGCGATCGTTAGCCAGGAACAGAACAGAGCTGCTGTGCCAGTGAGCCAGCCTGGTACTGCGCAGGTGACCTCCCAAGGGGTGACCAGATGGTAATAACCGAGGAGGTCCTGCTTGGCGTGGAAAGTACAGGAGCCCCATAACATTTATGTGATTGCACTCACAGTGTCTGCCAAGAGGCAGCTCTGCCATAGGACTTTACAGCCTTTCTATTGCACTCTGAGAAGAAGCAGCTTTGCTGTTCCTCATACAGCAAAATCAAAACCAAAGCCAGGACCAAGCCCTGTTCCCGAGAGCTGCTCATTAATATCCCAGCTGGCTGCCTGCACTTGGCTCAGACGGGGGCTGCTTTTCTCTCCACCTCCCTCTGCCTCCTCCCTGCCTGCCCAGGCTTCATCCTGGAAATCTTCTTCCCAGATGCAGGGGAAGAAAAGTCCTGCCAGCTCTCCATTGCTTGTCACTCCCCTGCCTGCAGAGTCACTGAAAGTAATTTGCCAGCAAATTTGCCTTTGGATGGAAACCAGGACTCAGAAAATAATGTATCTTTGTTGCCAGCATGGAGGAAGGGCTGAACCCTGGTGTCGCTGGAAACCTGTTGTGTCAGTGTGCCAGCAGCAGACTACAAGGATGTGGAGCACCGGGCCATCAGGTAGCCTTTAAACACAACTTGCTGCCCATAAGAAGCTTCTCATGTCCACACGGAATTGCTGCTGGTTCTTCTCCATACCCCATTTGCCTTTTAATATAACTGCCAAGGGCAAAAAGGACAGTCTGACAGAGTTATAAATATGAGAGCCATATACTTCAGTTTTGATATTAAAACAAGGTGTCATCCTTCTGTTAGCAAGCCAGCTTTGAAGTGAGTAGGGTGGGAAGCAGAGCCGGAATGTCAGGGTGCAGGTGCTTTCCTCCATCTGTGCTGGGCTCCAGTAACAACACAGTCTTGCTTTAAGAGTGAAATCTGGCAGTCAGCACAATTTTTGGATGGCCTGCACACCGTGATCCCATGACAAACTACAAACGGCCTCCCACACCTCTCCCCTCTGGCTGTGGAAAAGCACCTGGGCTCTAGAAACTTGGCCTTGTGTAGGGCTTGTTTGGCTCCTCTCAGCGGGGAGGAAGCAAGGGCCATGGCCTGCTGAGGACTGCTGCTGTGGGATTGGATATTTCAACCGTCTGTTAAGACATCAACATACACTTACAGTTCTCTGGGGAGAAAAAAAATAAATTCCCAAGCTGAAGCTTTCTGGTGTCACTCTGAGCGGGCTGTCATCCTAGCAGCCAAACCTAAAAGCACCTGGAGGAAGCTGAGAGGTTTTAATCATCGCTGTCATGGTAGGTTCTGCCCCGTTACGTGACCTCATCTGCGCTGTGCCATTACGTTTTTTGCATGTGTGATGTGAAGATTTCTCATGCTTGCCAGATGCTGTAGCTCGCACTAGAGATGCTGATTTCCCAGCCCTGGGTGTTATCTTGGATGTAGGCTGTTGGCGGAATCAGTACTGGGGTTAGTAACTGCAGCACCTTCTCATTGCACGAACCTCCAAGTCATTCAGGATTGTGCAGAGCACCTGGGTAAAACTGCAGCGTGTTCTGCCTCAGAGTGCAACTAGAAGGTGAACGGGAAGTGCTGCATTTTGGTGCAGCCAGTTAAAAATATTCAACGATATTAAATTAGCTTAACATGAAACAATGCAATTGTCTCTTGTTAGTGGAGTTCTGGGTGCAGATTTTTGTTTTTATAGGTCTCTGATTAATTTGTCTTTTGATTTTCTTAATAAAGACAACATTTTTTTCTTCAGGTAATAGTGCTTGTTTAAGGTGAGAAAGGTCTGAGAAGGTTACATGTTGGATGGAATAGTTTTGCTTTCTATTCTGTTCTTTTAATACATTTTTACTTTAATTTTAAAAGAGAAAATTAATACCTTGACAAGGAGCTATGTCACTTTTTCATCAAAATCTTCACCTGGATACTTTATCTGTAAATGGCAAATATAAAAGCATGAGGGACGAGAATGAACTTTTACCAGTAATATAAAGCTAAGTTTCTAGATCCTTCTTTTGCATAACTCCCTTAAAATCCACAGAACCATACAGTATACCTTAGGCTAAGAAATTCAGCCTGTATGATTTCCCTGTGGCTTGAAGTTATATAATTGCTTGGAAAAATAGATGAAATCAGTACAATAATAAAAGCTAATTTGGTTGAGAGGCTGAGTAATGCTGCAGTATTTTCTGTGTTATGAATGAGTTTCTCTTTCAAAGGGTGACAGCTGTAAATTTTGACTGTTGTAAATTCTCTCAGCAATACCTTTGTGCATCTCTTGCAGTTTAAGTGTATTATTAAAGTCTAGAGTTGAAATACATGTAACATAAAGTCATCATCTTCAGTTACAGCAGAGCCATACAATTGCTATCACTGAAAGCAGCTGTTAGTATGAAGTACTTTTTCCCCCTTAGGGAATATCTGCAAGGCTTGGAAACAAGAGGTCAACCCAAAGCAAAAGGAGAGAAGGTTGATTTTATAACTTGTCTCCTACATGAATCTTTTGCATCATTCTTACTGTCATCTTTCCATGTCACACTGGCTGATTCCGACAAAATGTGACTCATCTCAGAGTGAGCAAGGTCTTACAAGCTTTGTAAAATGGAATGACTAAATACCAAGTGGGCCTGGGGTTACAGCTCCCTGTTTTGGGTCAGACTAACAGGACTCAGCCTCTATTCTTCCCAGCAGCAGCAGGCCAATCAGGCAGCAAATGTCCACTACACCCCCCAGAGGTCTGCACCAGCTCTGAATTGTGCCATGTTTTCCCCATGTACCAAACTACGTGAATGTTGGTAGAAGATGTGGAAGGAAATTAAGGGCTGAATAGTTTATTACGGTACGGATATGTAAGGATCAGGGGTCACAAAACATAATAACCCACCCTTCATTTGTTTTGCAGCAAGTCTTCTTGCCACTGCAGGGATCACAAATTGTGTTTTCAAAACTGAGAAACAAATTTGAATGTACTACTCCTATGGTAGGGAAAGCCTTGGTATGCAAAGGTGATACCAGTGACTCAAAAGACAGCTCTCTCTTCTCACTGAGTTAATACCGAATTGGTTTTTTTGTAGGATTTTATAGAAAGATAGGGTTTTTATAGAAAGACACCTTTCTGGAGATACCCTTTTCCTTAATGACTTTCAGAAACTTTTTTCTGGTTACTCATAGTTTTGGAATTATCTTCTGCTTTTTTGGTCCCAGAAAAAGGGAGACAAAAACTTTGCTCCTTCCTTCCCCAAAACTGCTGTAGTGTATTGCTGGTTCACTCCAGCTATGGCTGTATGGTGTGTGTGAATTTGAAAACTCCAGAAAAGTATATATAAAACATTATAGGAAGGTAAAGATACGTGAATTGAATTCATGTCTCTACAGCAGTTTGCTACATTGCTGGTGTAGATTCCCAGGGAAAAGTAACACATCTGTGTCTAATATTGATAGCTGTTATTCAATCTGTTAGGGAGATCAAGGAGAAACTGTGTTTATGGGAGCTTGGGGATTCTAAGCTATAAAGTCTAAAACTTTATAGCAAAATGTATAATGTTCACTACAAAGCAATAACATATAAAATTTGATTACATCCTTCCGGCAATGCTCTAAGTATTTTAATACATTGCATAGGTATCATTAAATCCGTACTTAAAGAATAGCTCCTAATTAGAGCAAATGACATCCAAGTTCATCCAGACATATCCTCCTTTTCCAACACCACGTTTAGTGTAGCCAGAATTAAAATACTTACAAGAAACATTTTTCTGGGACTTTTTGAAACCTACAATCCAGTCAAAACTCCTGCAAAGTCACGGTATCTGTGCTGCTGTGAACTCAGACCACTTCGCACTGTGCATGTGTCAGATGCGAAAAGCATCTGATTTGGACTGCATGAACAGGTTCTGCACAGACCGTCTGTCTGCACTAGCAGGTTGATGCTGCCCACAAGTGCTCGGTTTACCCAGGCAGGCGCTATACACACACGCGCATGTGTATCTCATATGTATGTATTTGTGTGTGCATAAATATACACGTATATAGGTACACATATATACATATGCAAGTGTGTTTCTGTCAGGGAAGTCCTAGATAGAAATAGGACAGCTCAAAATCCAGTGTGCTATCAACCAACATAATTCTGCTTGACAGCTTAAGACAACTGTTTATAACAGTGCGTCGTGGTTTAATCCCAGCCAGTAACCCAGTACCACACAGCCATTTGCTCACCTCCTCCCTCCCCCAATGGGATGGGGAGGATAATCAGAGGAAAAAAGAAGGAAACTCGTGGGTTGAGATAAGAACAATTTAATAATTGAATATAAATAATAAAATAGTGATACTAATAATACTAATAATACCAATAATACAAACAATACTACTAATAATACGTAATGAAAATAATACTACCATTACTACTAATATGTAATGAACATAATGGAAAATTAAACAAATGATATAATAATTCACAACCCAGTGACTGATACCCAGCCAGGTCCCAAGTAATGAGAGCCAGAGCCAAAGAGCCCGATAGAGAGGTTGCACCAGAGTCAGAGTAATCCCAAATGAGCGCGTGAGAGAGAGAATGAGAGAGCTGACCAAACAACATGGGCCCTGGGCCACCCCCAACTTATATACTGGGCATGATGTTCTATGGAATTAAATACCCTACGGTCAGTTTGGGTCAGCTGTCCAGACTCTGTGTCCCTCAGCTTCTTGCAGCAAAAAAGTTGGGATCACAGGTGCGGTATCAGAAGGTGAAAAAGCCTTTGAATTGGTACGAACACTCCTTAGCAACAACTAAACCCACCAGTGTTATCAATACTCAGTGCAAATCCTAAAGGTAGCCTCACACGAGTTCAAAACACAGCCTCATACCAGCTACTGTGAAGAAAATTAACCCTGTCACGACTAAAACTAGCACACAGTGGAAGCAAAATATAACAATTGCAGCACCTGGGGAACGCAGAAAGTGGATGTAAGCTACTTAATGTCATTCATGTGAATTCTGACATTAAGAGTGACAGGTGAGTTGGCTGCATGCAAGGTGATTAGCATGCATGCAGCTGATTAGCATCTATCACCACACTAGCTGATTAGAATCTATTAGCTTGGAGGCAGCACCGTACGACTCCATTTTCCTGCTGTGAACCTGAGTTGTTAAATCTAGACAGTGCAACACTCTGCCAGGTGGATTTACCAGCTTGCATTTATGATTGTTCAAGAGTTTCTGCCCCAAAACTGGGTTGTTCTCTATTGCAAGGGGCTATGATATTCTCAGTGAGGTAGGGAGTTAAAGGCCAGGGCCTGAGGACTCACCTTCTCTGAGACGCTGCTCCTAGCGTGCCAACGTGCAGTATGTGTGAACTGGTGATGATTTTTCTACTTCTGTTAGTCTCATATGTTGAGTATCTAATTGCAATTTTAATTATGTAGTTGATGAAAGTGTGGTGTCTGATGAAGGTTTGAATGGGGCTGGTTATCATCTTAACAATTACTTACAGTCATGATGATTAAAGCGCAGGTTAACATTACTTTCTTTGTTCCATTCTTCTAACTATTAGTTGTATTTGCTGCTAAGAAAAATACTCAAAAAGTATGCAACAGTCTTTCTTTCACTTTCAGAAGTTTTTTAAATCATGCTGACTGTGTTTACCAAATAAGGTGTAGGAAGCTGGTCAGAATTTGTTGCAGAAATTTGAGTGGTCAGTGACAGAAAGTCTCGAAACTTCCTTTTGGTATTGCAGCATATTCCGCTTTGCCTTTCCAAATCTGTATGTATTTCACAAATTTTGCAGGGTTAGGAATTGCTCACTGTTCAAAACTTGCTGTTAGTTGTTCCTAAAACAAATAATTTAACTGTTAAGATTAAGTAATGCATTGCTTGGTCCCTCACCTGCTTACCATAGTTGCATCTTGGCTGAGTGCTCCCTTAAGAATAATCTTAAGGATCAAAACCTGAATTCTTAATTTTGATTTAAATTTTTGCATTCTATACAGATAGAATACAACCCAGTCACACCAAATTCTGTGTACGGCTTAGTAACCAAAGACCAAAGCTGAGTGGCCTTTTTTACTAGCTCACTCTGTTTATATCTATAGCGCGTCCCCATTTTCAACACTTGATGCAAATCTGGCACATAGTTGTCTTCCTCCAAAGGGCAGTGGGACTGGGAAAGGCTGAGAGGCGGGCAGGGAGGGGATGGGTTTGAAAACAGGGATCTGGCTGTCACAGATGCAGAAGTTAGACGCTCCTATGGATTCTGTGGCACTCTCCTATTTCATGTTGTTGCGGTCATCCAAAGCACAAAACCTGCTACAACAGCTTTGCTGCTCCATTTGTCGTTCCTGGAGAGCTACAGAACCACACCATTTTCAGTGGCTAGGGCTGGAGCTGTGCTGGTGGAAAGAGGATTTCTTGCATGTCATAAACAGAAAGACATGGGGGAAGGCTTCGCTGGCCTACTGGCAGCATTTTCTCTTCTATATGTTTGAAAATTACTTACAGAACAACCGAAATAGAAATCAGTATGCACCCACAGAGCTCTGGGTGACTAGGAAAGGGTGCATATCCATGCTAAGGATATGCAAATGCTAAGGAAGCCTGGAAACAACTTCTTTCAATGACTAAGTGTAGCTTTGCACAGCCCTTGAGGCTTTTCTCTCAGAGCCAACTTTTCCTTATTTGATTATTAATTAAATAAAATTTGAATTATTTATTTTGACAGCTTGTTGAAAGAGCAAGAAAAGAAGCCAAAGCATTCTCTGCCATTAATATAAATTGGAAAGTGATTCAGAACATATCTGTCATTTTATGCCTGAGTCTACAAACTCCGTGACAGAAAAACCAACAGTTCTTCCCAGTGAATCTCTGATTTCATGCTGACAGAAAATCCAGGAGTAACTGCATTTTTACTTCCACCCAGCTTGTCAAGATCATAAACAGGATCATAATCAAGATATACGTCCTTCTCATTAGCAAGTAAGTTCTGGTTACTTTTACCATAGTCTCTGAAAGCTGAAATTTGCACTGTACCTTGCACAGGGGAGCCTTTGCTGGTGGCTCGTGTCAGAGGGTTGCAGATCTGCAAACGCTCTGGATAGATTCAGCTCCTGTGGTGGTTTGTAGGAGAACTAATTTGCACTTGTTATCTGTTCGTTGCTCATTTTTCTTGAACAGATGGTCACATTTCATTGGGGTTTTTAAACATGACTGAAGTGACAGACGTAACTTGAAGACATTTCATTCTGTCATCTGGGATTGTCTGCTCTGAAATAGCCTGGTTTATTTTCACAGAAGGCACGCGTTGGTCTATGCTTTTTCTTTTAATCTAGATTTGAATTGTCAGCGGATCTTAGCCTATGTGTAGACATGCTGACAGATACAGAATAACTAGATACCTGGCTGCAATCTTTATGGACCTGGCCACTAGCATGTTCTAAGTGGGGTGTGGCCACTGGCTTCTGAAAGAGCTCTTGGGGATGGCTCCTCTTAGAGCTGAATGTGCTCTAGGACAAATGAGGAGCCAGCAGAGTGAAGCAAATGCTAACTGTTATTTACATGCTGGCTGTCACTGTGAGAGGGACCACCAGAGCCAATGAAACAAACCCACAACAAAAGGTGCTTAAGTGCAACTTCCTCGTTTTCTTCCTCCGGTAGCTGAAGGTCACAGAAGTGAGACAGATCCCTAAATATGAACCTGAACAGGGAGCATCTGGCTCAGAAGGAATGACAGAAGTTCCTGGAAGTCCAGGACTTACAAGTCTCCCTGGGGCAGTTGTGAGTTTAAACTGTTACTAATTACGTGCAATCAAGTCAGTCAGTTTTTGCAATCAACCTGAATTGATGTGAGACTTGGGATTTAGCTTAACAGGGGTAGCCATCAAGCAGCTAAGAATTATAACCATCATAATTTTCGTTTCCTGCTTTCTACGGGGTTACACAGAACACCGTGCACAGGAGGTACCGAGAGAGACAGTTTCTCATGAGGGTTTGCTTTAAATTGAGGATTAGAGAGTTCTTTGATTTTTTTAATTACAGTACAGTCAGTACAGGTCAATTAGGGTTAAAGTGGAGAGGAAATATATTTCAAGGGTAAACAGATATGGAAAACAAATTAGCAGCTGGTTGGAAACGTCCAATATCTGAGTGTAAATGTGTGTGGCTGTAGGAAAAATAAAGACGACAACATTGAAATGTTTTTTTCTCTTTAATTCTCCCTTCTTAGGGAGAAATCTTTCAGGGCTGCTGTGATTGCTTTGTACTGCTGATAAATAACTTGTGTCACGATGTGTGTGCTCTGGCATATACTCTGCTGCAAGCACAGTGCTCCTGAAGCATGGAGAAAAGCTGGGTGTGCTCACTGCCACTGCTTTTAGTGGTGTCTGGCAAAAAGCAGGTCAGCGCTGCTGGCTGTGTCTGAGGTCCTACGGAGCTCCTACACCCACCATTAGTCATTCCCAACTCCGTTAGGTTGTTAAATGCTTCTGTGGAGCAGAAATGGTACACATACACCAGGGCTGTGACTTGTTCCTGGCTCTTTTATCCTCCACTGAATCCAGGGGAAACCTTCTGACTCTTCTCACTGCTGGACAGATATATATAAGAATCAAGCAGAACCTGGTTGTAAATCACTGGAAAATTTATTATTATTTGCTTTCCAATGATGAGAAGTGAACGTAAGTTCAGAGAGCTTCAGCTCTCTGCCCTTTGAAAATGTCTATTTGTTTTTCTCCAGAAAACATGGTAATTCCATGAGTATGCACACGCATGTAGGCGGTGGGCTTCTGGCATTTTTGTCAGTGCACTAAGGCAAGGCTCAAAGTGTAAGCTGAAAACTCGGGCCAAGAGTGTTATGCTATTTTGCTTGTATTCGTGATGTAAACACACCTGTAAGCCTCATTTAGGGTGTAAATCTTTTGCCTGAAACTGAATGATACCTCTTGGTTTTGAATAATACAATCCTAAATATCTAACAGTGTAATTAATCCAATTTCTAGTCCACTAATGTCCATCCTCCACATCTGTTATGTAATGCTGTAGCCTAACGACTATGGGCAAGAACCCAAGAATTCATCATCTCTGCCACTCAACTATGAATTAAAAATGAATTTGGGCAAGGCATGATACATTTTGTAATTTGGTTTTCCCCTTATGTATAATAGGAATAAATATATAAATATGGTAGATGTCAGAATGCTGTGACATTTACAAATTAAACTTGTCAATTAAGAGCTAGATACTTTGTTAAGATGTTAAGAAAAATGTATTGTTCTCAAAAATTTTAGTGAATAAAAGCCATCAGGTTTGTTGTCATAATAAATATCACAGACAAGAAGCACACATCATTTGAAGTGGAAATGATTTAAATAATCAAAACTTAAGAAGAAGAATTAAATTAGCTTTTATGGAGACTTCTAAATGTTCTATGGAAGAAGTTGTCTTCTAGCTTTAGGGAGAATTTGGTCTTCCAGGTAATATACTAAAATAGATGAAAAGGTTTTTTTCCTATGCATGGTTACAATGAAATTAAACTCAAAATACTGGTTTAACTGGTTTTGTGTTTATAATTTTACTGTCTTTTCCCACTTGCTCTTCTACTGTGGTTTTTTATCAGCTGCATATATTTATTATATTTTTCATTTTGCACAGCCAATATTTGTGAATAATATATCAGTGATCCTCCACTACATCATCGTGATGGATAATCTGTACATTGCTTGGATCTCAGTACAGATTCTAATAAACTGTAAGAACTGTGGCCAACGGGACTAGGGCAGTGATTGTCCCCCTGGGCTGGGCACTGGTGAGGCTGCACCTCGAATCCTGTGTTCAGTTTTGGGCTCCTCACTACAAGAAAGACATTGAGGTGCTGGGGAAGGGTCTGGAGCACAAGTCCTGTGAGGAGCGGCTGAGGGAGCTGGGGGTGTTCAGCCTGGAGAAGAGGAGGCTCCATGGAGACCTGATCGCTGTCTACAGCTACCTGAAAGGAGGCTGCAGGGAAGTGAGGGTTGGTCTCTTCTCCCAAGTGAGAATTGATAGGACAAGAGAAAATGGCCCCAAGTTGCGCCAGAGGAAGTTTAGATTGGATATTAGGGAAAAATTCTTCACTGAAAGGGTTGACAGGCATTGGAAGGGGCTGCCCAGGGAGGTGGTTGAGTCACCATCCCTGGAGGTATATAAGAGACGTGTAGGTGATGTGCTTAGGGACATGGTTTAGTGGTGGACTTGGCAGTGTTAGGTTAACTGTTGGACTCAGCGATCTTACAGATCCTTTACAATTTAAAAAATTCTATGATTCTACTACTAAATCTTAATTACAACTACTGAAAGCTGATATGTAAACCAGTGGGAAGTAATTGAGGTTTGAAACTAGATGCAATATCAACATTTATATTTTATTTTAAAGGGAGAAAAAGGTGTTGAAAGAACTGTAAGTAAAGAAATGTTTTTGATCCATTTGTTGCTTTCTCCCTAGGCCTGTTGCATTCATCTAACCTGAACTCCTTGCAAAAACAATTGAATAGAGCCAGGAAGAGCTAAATAACTGTTCCATTAGTGTTACAGCAAGCCATAATTTACAGAAGTAAATAAAGCCATAATTCACTAAAAGTGAGTTATTTGTTTAGGAAAGGAGACAAAGGACTGCACAAGCTTGAAGGTGGCATGGACGAAGGAGAAGAAGGAAGACTGGATGCCAAGGCCACCCTAGGGAGAAAAGTGCTCCTGGAGGCAGTGGTCTGCCTTGCACCACTCCATCTGTGGGACCACTTGTGGGACTTGCTATTTTTTGAGCTAAAATATCATAAAATGTACAAAATATATAAAATTGAGCCAACACAGCAGGAAATCATTATAACAAACACATCAAAAGGATCAGAATGGGAACAAAACTGGGGAAAAGTTATTCCTCAGACCAGTGAAAATGCATTAGGGAAGATTTCTGGCTCGATGAATCTGAATTTAACTTTACAAGGAAATTAATCCAAGCTGATAAGATCACAGACCTTTTCTTGTAAAATTTTTCCTTATTTTTGTAAAAGCCATGTTTAAAAATAATCACACTTGAATATTTGGATTATAAATGTCATTTTAGCCTTAGCTGGATACTAGAAGAGGGCAGTAGGGCCAGACATTGTTAACCAGATAATTACAGGAAATTTTGGAGGTGTTTCTGTGGGATTTTCTGATGGAACTATTTCTGTTTTATTTTCCTAATGTTTCTGAAACTCTTTAAATACAGGGACTACCTTTTCCAGAAACTCATGTGATTAGAAGTGTGTGAAAGAATGTTCTTAGAGCAAACTTCAACTTTTGCTGACAGCATGAGGATGAAACGTGCCAGCAGCTGCCCTCTCTACAGAAACGTGTCAACGGGTTCTACCAGACCTAGGGGTTATTCTGGGGTATCCTGGGCAAGAGGTGAGTGTAGTGGGAGAGAAACGTATGCCCATTTTACAAATCTAAATGTAGCTGAAGCACTGAGTGACATGGAACATGCAGTAGAAAGAAGACTAAAGATTTTCTCTGGTGTAATGTTATACTTTATTATGTTCTCACTGAACTAAAGCCAAAGTGAGTTTTCCATTTCCTTCAGTAGGAACCAGGGGAATTTGTTTTCCTGCAGGGAAAACAAATACAGAATAGCTATGGAAGAAATTAGAAGCCTGCAAAACAAAATAAACTCTCAAAGCAAGTATAGATCCCCACAATGTTAACTTTAGCCTAGAGAAACAGGCACTGAAGTTAGGGTAAACAATTAGATAAATCCATATTAATGCTATTACAAGCTGAGCAATAATAAACTTTTTCTAAAAACCTACCCCCAAATTATATGCAACAGTTTTAAGGCTTTATTTGTATGCTTATTTTCAACAATTCTGAAAGAAAACTGTGACTCATAATTAGAGTATTTATCTCCCACTGATCTAAAAGTTCTTGAGGGACCGTAATTTACCTTTCTCTTTCTTGAGGGACCTTTAAGGGTTATAATTTCATTATATAGAGTTGATGAGTATTTTCTAGTAAATAGAATTTACTAGAAATCTAGTAAATTTCTAGCAAAGAATACCACAAAGCAAATCTTTCATTAGAGTTGCTATGTTTGTTACTGTGCTGCAGCCAAAAACTTCTTGCATTGTCTAAAAGACGAGGGAGGGTTTAAAAAGTTATCAGCAGAAATACCCGAGCTATTCCTTTTTGCCTTCATGTATCTTCATATGTTCTTGACCTATCTCTGCTACTGTGGTGCTGACCACTGCCTACAGTATCATGAACTCCGAACAAGTAAGATGTAGTTTCCAAATCTAGAGTTAAATACCACGGTAATGAGGTATTTTTAGTGATGCTTTCCAAAGATAGACAAAATGCTCTATTGAGACTGGAATGAAATGGTAAGAGATCACATGCCAGCTTTGGAAAATAGGCAAAAATAACCTTGTTTCACCTTGCAAATTTTAGGTTACCACCTCACAGAGACATAACATGCTAATAACCTAACTGTATTACAAGTAATTTAATAAGACTGCAAGTACCCATTCACTTTTAACTCTTCTTCCCTCCTTGCTTAACTCCCCCTAACGCACATTTCAGTACGCATAGACCACAGTGCCAAACTGAAAGCACACGATGTTATCTCAGTTTTCTTGCCATGCAGCTAAATGTCTGGGGTTTTGCTATTTTTTGTTGGACTTTATTGGTTTTATCCTTTTGAACAAACGTTTAAGTACTTTATTTTATGCTCTTTCTTTGCTCTAAATGGTCTTTTCCTTCCTAAACCCTTTATTTTTTCTGAGCTGGTTTTAGTGTTCCCTCTCCACCTGCCGCTGTGGGCTCTCTTTATTCCTTTTCAGGGAGATATCTCTCCCTGTATCTCCACTCCTTCCAAGCCTCACTTTTCAAATTTGGCATGTGGGCAGAATAATCATCCCTCTCCCAACCTCCTTAGTGTCCTCCCAGCATCTCTTCCCACACACAAGAGAGTTAGAAACCACCCTAACACAGAATCATGCCCAGAGGTGTTGCAGAGCACTGCTGCCTATAGGACTGGGGGGCTTCTCCTAAACAACAGAATAAGCCATGGTCAGGTCCGTGCCACCAACTCTCAGCTGTCACAGTTTATTCACAGTAAAGCAAGCATCTGTAGATGCTTTGACCCTTACGATCATTATCTAGATCATTGTCATCACATGATACTTACCTGGAACAAACACTGTTGGCTCTTACAGGTGTAAGTAATCACATTAGGAAGTTCCCCAATAAAGTTCTACAGGTCTTTGAGTTTGTTATTCAAATTTACTCCCTGCTCCCCCCCGCCCACCAACCTTTTCCTATGAAAAGAACATTTTCAAAAAGTCTAGCTCATAAACAAAGGAAAGCTCTACCTCTGTTCAGAACCAGATCACTGATTTGTTTTTTCTACATTGAAAATTTGAACTAATCTCCACTGTTGTTCGCAATTAATTTTATTTAATATTACATATTGGAATTAAGCAAGAATTAACATAAACTGAAATAATTGATTTGCAGCAACATTAAGAATTTTACAGGGCAAACCTGAGTTGAAAGGAATTTATGTGGAGTACGGGGGAAAAGGATTTTATGCTGATTTTAGTGATCCTGGAAACAGAGACTGATATGTGGAATATCTTTGGAAGACTTTTTTTTTTATATTGTCTTTTGATTAATGAATTTCAAGTTCCAAGTTTATGCAATGAACTGTTTTCCACATGAATGTAAACATCAAAATTATTGTACTCATTATATTTTAGGTGAGCATGGTGAAGATGGAGATTTGGAGTAGTTGGCTTTGAAGGCAGCCAAGGCCCAAGAGGTGATTTTGTTCTTGAAATGTTCTTGAAGCTTTGGTGGTTGGGAGGATAAACAGATCTGTACAACAAGAAATTTTGTTTGCCCTGCAAACATCGTCTTTTGTCTAAGAAGATAGGTGTAAAAATAACATTGGAATATACACGTATGTATTGTTGGTATACATGCATGCGCTACATAAGCCTTGTGTGACGGGCTGTTACCAAGGCCAGAAGATTTATTCAGCTTACAGTGAAACTAGAGTTTTCCTTGATCCAAATCAAACATGGCCCTATTTTTCTTATGCCTATTTTTGGTAAAAATTTTTTGTTTCATCTTCTCTCTTTTTTCCAGGAAAGGTGTTTTTTCTTTCAGTAAATCCTGTTTCCTTCGGAAAAAAAAAAAAAACCGAACCAAAAAACCACCAAACCCAAAACAACCCCAACAACCGAAAAACCAAAGCCAGAAGAGACTTTTTGTTCCCAGTTAAGTCCTAGCACAGGACTGCCATTAAGAATAAGAAATGGAAAGAGACCATGCTAAGTGTGTTGATCTTGGCATTCTTTGTTCTGAGCTTCCCACGTTGTCCTTCGTACTTCTTTTCCTGAGATACTGAGGAAGAATCAGCAGCAAAATTGACAATCTGGGTGACTGTTTGCACTATTTACTGCATGAAACCCTAGGACAGAGATAATATTTCTTGCTTGTAGTGTTTATTTTTATGGGACTATATCACTTATGCTGCTTGGCATGCACTACGCATGGCCCAGAGAGCACTCCAGGAGAAAGCTCTGCAACAGGCATACCCTAACATTTACAGCAATGGCATCTCACAAAGCTGGTGGCATTTGTCTTCTGGATCACCTATTTCCTATAAGAATATGTTTTCTCTGTGATGTATCCCAGTAACAACAAAATAAACAGCTTGTGCAGCAGGTTGGAGCATTTTGAATGAGTATGCACATGTGAACGGTTAATGTCACTGCTTACGTAACGCAGCTTTTGTACCCTTGTGTCCTCAAAGAAAGTGGTTTAGTATTTTCAGCTCTGTTCATTTCTCAGTTCTCCATAGGAACCGTGAGTCACTAGCTCCTCCTATGTGCCCTTGAAAAGGTCGCCTCTGCAAAGCTGTTCTCAGGATCCTGACCACAGCAGCCTCTCCTGGGAGTGAGTAGCTGGGGGAGGAACACAGTATGGATTGGGGCAGGGAGGTACGTATTCTGTGGAAGCTTTATAGTCTAGAACATGGGACTGGAAAGCAGAAAATCTGTTACACATTCCTGTTTATCATGTACCAGATACAATCCAGCAAATTATGGATTTAGATAAGTTATTACCAATTTTTGGCCTCCCTTTCCTCATCTATAAGATAAAGTTTATATATGTTCCTATAGATCTTCACAGGAGGTAGAATATAAAAGGGAAAAGTGGTTGCTTTCTCCCAGGTCTTCTATAAAATAATCTTTTTACTCTTAGCTGCAGCTGTAAGGACAGTACTTACTTACAGGAATATGTACATACTCAATGTAATATTTTGTACCCAGAAGGACCAACCTCTGTCTCCCCTTTGTATTCCTCCATTGGAGTTCATTCTTATTTGAATTATCAATTTCCAACTCCCCTTTCTTTTTCTTACTGTTTAACGCACACAGAATACCAAATCTGTTCCTCCTGTTGGTCTTTGAAAACCTGCACAGCTGGGTTGCTGTGATGCTGGTGTGGAGCAAAACAGCAAACACAAAGGAAAAGGTCATTCGTTGGTTGTAGGGTGCACCAGACTTCCTCCTTTCTTCCCAACATCTCCTGCTATATAATGGAAGAACGTTCTTGTTAACGTAACACAGGTGTATGAAATCTGGAGAAACGGGACCATGAGGTTCAGGAAGGGCTAAGTTCATACAGCTGAAAGGTTACTTCATTCACCGTTTCAGCTGCTAGACTTGTTGCTGTGGAAATCATAGCTAAGATGCTGCATTTTGTACATCTATCTTCCAGCTTGAGTTAAGGTTTTCTGCGTTGAACCATAAACCTAAAGCTACTGGCCAAAGGGAAATGGGGGTTTAATCCTTTTAAGCCTCTAGCAGACATCCCTCTGTTCTGGTCTTACTAGCCATCCCTCTCTGCAGCGAGACTATCAAGGGAGAGAGGAAGCTGGGAATAACAACGTTCCCAAACTTTCCCCTTGCAGATGCAAGGCAGACTGGAGACACATGTCTGCAAGTGACGTGAGGCTGAGTTATGAGCATCAGGAGCAAACAGGCAGGAAGGATCAGCTGGTTCAGAAGGGGATGGGCTGTTGCTGAGCACAGAGGTTTTAAAGCTGCTTTAACAAGACAGGTGAGGATATTTCCGTGTTCTTCCAAGGTTATCTTATCTGCTTTGGAGGTTTTTATTTCTGGGTCAGGCAGAAGTCACAGAAGCAACTAATAAAAGCCTAATCTGCCCTGAACCACTGCGTGTGTGCTAGCACTGCCCATTTATTCCAGGAATAACGTATTTCATTATTTTAACCTCACCTCAGCTGTGCTTCGGGAGCAATTCCTTCCGCTTTAGAGGCAGAAGTTACAAATGAGTCAAACTAGCTGATACGTTGGTTTGCTGAAGAAAATAAGCTGAAAACTTATTTGTTAACATGGATGCACCACACACCTTCATGGTGTGCAGCATAACCACAGTCTTCTGAATAACTACCACAACCTGTTCATCTGACTGACAATAAACAGCCAGTGAAAATAAAGCTTTTGTAGGAATATAGACCTATATAATCAAAATGAAGGATATGCTATGTGATCAGAGATTTATCAATGATTTCTCCTGAAAGGGTTGTCGTCTTCTTTATTTGGGAGAATAAAAGTGAGTGATGTGTGTTTGTACTTTAGTTAATAGCAGCCTTGACGTCTCCATTTCCCTCATCTTAGTGAAGAAATGTTCAGCCCATTGAGTTGTCTCTGAATGTGTTAATGCATGGACATACAAGAGAATTATAATAAGCTTGTTTGTGGGTCATAGTGCTGTAAACACTAAATTGTTCACACAACAATTGTTACACCGAGTCACACATAAAGATTTGCTGAGCTAGGTGGTATTTCAGAGCCTGACATTGTTCAGTCTCTTCTGTAACTCCTTCCCTTTTACATCTGGTATTTGTGATGGAAGCTACAGTAACAGCAGGAGTTGAGTTTTAGTAAGTGTTAAGAAGTCTTTTAGATGGAAGATGAATTTAATTTCTATTTTAATACAAAATGTCCTTCATAAGAATGTTTTCAATGTTGGAAAGTAAAATTTTCCAATGTTAGGAAAAGCCCACATCAAGCCTGATTGTATTTATTATAACAGCGCTTTGCTTCAGTTAATCTCTCAATGCACAGAATAGATAACGCTGCCTTAGAAACAGCTCTTAGACCTTTTGTTGGCCTCAATGTGTGGCTCTAGGTGTTCTCATTTGAAGATGTTTGAGCTGCTGTTAGGAAAAAAATAATTAATTCCAGAGGGCTTTAATCAGGCAGCTGTTGCTGGAGTGTCATCTCTGTTTTCACAACGTTGAGTTAGTTTTGTCTGACATTATATTGTGTGGCAATGGAATATTTTCATCTTTCTTTCATAGATGTGAAACTGAGGTATAAAAGGACCATGATGCAGAGGGGGAAAAGCCATTACTATGGTATTTAAAAAGCTCACCAAACCCCTTAAATCTATGTTCCAGAGTACCTAGCTTTATATGACCCATTCTTCCTGTTCTGCCAATCAGCCCTTCCATCTGACACTCACCCTAGGAAGGTCACGCTTGGTCACTGCTCACTGAGACCCTGGTGTTTGCTACCTGCTCAGAGCCACACAGTCAAGGACGTATTTTCTAGGACATCTTTTAAAATAGACTCTAAGGGGAGTTATCATATGAGCAATCCACTGGGTGGCAGAAGTAGATCACAAAATCTTACTCAAGCATAAAGAACATAAGAGTGATGTATACATCTAGCCACCATTTGAACTATTTTGTAACAGCACTGTATGAATCTTCCACCTGAGCTGGAAAGGCTTATATATATGAAAATAACTTATCTCATGAGATAACCTATTGGAAAGGCTTTTTTTACTCTTTCCCCATTTCTGTATGTAAGCAGGGGACTTCTGCATACCCACATTTCACCCTTTCTTTCTTTTTTTGCTCACCAACTACAGGAGAACATTTTCAGAGGGGAAGAAGGCCTGGGTGACCCTGCCTTCTCATCCTTTTCTTTCCACTCCTTTTGGTGGAGGATGCTGCTGCTGAAGTTGGAGGTTTGCTGTGCCCTCTGCCCCAGCTGCTCTTCTCCCACCCTGAGCAGAGCTTATCGCTTTGGAAAAATGGCACAAGGATGTGTCTTAAACTCTCACCTACTCTAGTGTTGCCGTAGCTAAAAGAAATTGTTGGTATTGAGGGTATGAAGATCCTTTCCCAAGGTATGTGTTCCCAGGTGGTCCAGGTCCTTGAGTTGATCATTCTTACCAGTAGCTCTCCCTCTGTCTCACCTGGATTTGTAACTCTAGGCAGATTTGCTGGTTTAAGGGAGGAGTTGAACCAGTTGTAATACGGTGGGTAACTAGTTAGGAGACTGAGGGGGAGCTGACAACTTTACTAGTGATTGAAGCCCCCCAGTGTGGTTAGTGCCCCTCAGATTTTAGTTGAGCATGGTGAAAATGGAAGTGAAGGGGGTGTAGGTTATGGACTATAACCTTCAACTGGCTTTGGAGTTAACCACGATCCAAGAGGTAAGTTCACTTCTTGAAGTTTTTCCTGCTAAAAATATATTTAAAACAGTTTGTATGATTCTTTCTGTATGTGTAATTCTGCCAGAAGCGGATCAGCCTAGTTAAGGTCGTGATTCAGTATGATTCCCCCATGTGTGTGTGCATCCTGTTGCGACAACGGAACGTCATTCCTCTTTGGAAAATAATTTGGTATAAATAATATATATACTGTAAAGCACCAAAATCATAAAACTGACCCAAGAGATCCTGAGGATTTACAAGAATATACTGCTTTGGTTCACCTCCTGGTTTTTTGTTTGCTTGTTCTAAATGCCTTCTCTACAATGTGTGAGAAAGAAATATAACTAGTCACTGCTTAGGATTTTTTTACAGTGGATTTGGCCTTGTTGCCAAAATTTGTCCTTTATTTCTGCCTGTTCCTCTGCCCTCCAAACAGCCCTGCCTCAAACCTCCCTCTGTGCTCCCCTTTCTGTGCTCTCTCTGGCGCTCCTGAAAAATGCAGTAACCAGTAAGGTTAGCCCCCACAAATATTTTTGTTCTATTAAACTCAATATCCAAGAACGTCTTTATTATGTGTTTTATTATTCCGAGGCTGTGAGGACTGTGGTGCTTTGGAAGCACTGCCTAGCAGGTGGGCAGAGCGTGCGGTGGAGCGGGCAGACCTCAGCCTCTGGAGGATTACGTCTAAATGTGTATAGAGTGATCGATCTGGAATGCTTTTAATTCACAAGGGTAGTTCCCAATAGCGTATTTCTAGCATTTTTTCGTTGGAGGTAAATGAATGCCAAGTTGCAGTAACAGAAATGAGGTCAGCTCTGTCAGGCCCAAGCCGTTCAACAGCACACGTTGAAATCTCTGCAATGAATCAGATGAAAGGAACAAACTGTTGAATCTTGCTCTGGAATGACTCTTACTCCCTTTTTTTATATTGCTTATAGCAGCATTATCCCACTTTGCCACTGCTAGATGTACGCAGGACTATAAGAGTTTATGTGAGGTTTCTTGCTGGGCCACATGATACAGATTTTTAGACAAAAATGCTTATAGCTATATATTATCTAAACGTTTAAAATCTGAACATATGATACCACTCAATATGCATGGTGGAATACCGAAAAGTCTGTATGCTATATAAATCTTATACATAACTTGCTTTATCCATATTTGAAGATCAGTGGAAGCTGGTGAATAAAGGTAATCACTCTGCAAACAGAGGTGATACGTGCAAATAGTGTACTTGTTTTGTTTCTTTTAATCTGAACAACAATAATCCTGGTACAAACAGGCAAGAACAGTGCCGGGGGGGAAAAAGGTGATTTTTCCAATTATCTGTATATTTTTATGAAAGGGCATGCTCACTGGAGACTTGCACATTAATCAAATTCAAATTTACCATCAGGAGTAACTTCTCATAGCCAGTCTGAGTTCTGGGAGTTGTGGCATGGTGAAACCACAGCGCTGTTCAAAAGAAACAAGCCCACAAAATATTCATACATACGTTACTAGATTTATTGAATAGTTCTAGATATAACTTTAATATTTACTGTCTATACATCAGTGCTAGGTTTGTTTATCAGGTCACCATATTTCTTGGATATCACTCAGGAAATGACTAGTTTTAAATTCAGAATGGAAATAGTACTATTACTAAAACAGCCAGAGAATTCATTCCAAGAACATCTTGACAATATTGAGGTTTGATGATGTGCAAAATGCTCATCACAAAATTTGTTTGAAGTTAAAGGAGCACGCCGACTTAACAGATTGAAAAATAAAGGAAAAAAACCCCAAACCCTTGACGACGTCAAGTATAGAAGAGAGCTCTGGTATTGTGGTTTGGATTTGTTCTTTTTAAATTCTAAACATATAGCTGGAGATACCTAGAGTGCCTTACTGTATTTAAATATCACATGGTCAAATATGTTTATTTTTCACCCTTGCTTTCTGTAGTAAGGGAATCTAGAATTTAAGATACACTACATTCTGTTATTGCCATGGAAATATTTTTTATTCGTGAAACACAATTATCTTTATTATCCTCTCTGCTACTTTTCTTCTTGTTCTCTTTGCTATTTAAAGGAACAGCAGAAACTTAAGACAAAGTTTGGAATGTAATTCATTTATACAGAAACTGAACAGGGTACTCGTATTATCCCAGGAGAAGTTATGGTCTCAATGACACTCTGTGGTGATGGCATGGGCTTTGGATGTGCAGTGGTTTACAGAACTGCTTCTAGTAACTTGAGCATATACATTTTCCAAGGAAACAGTCCAAATTTTCCAAATAAAAAATGTTGAGTGGAAGGCCATGCTGGAATTGGAGAAAAAACCTGGGGAAATGTTAACTCACAGAGCAGTTGAGTAATGCTGGTTGGTCCCAGTCCCGTTCCCCACTGACCTTTCAGTAAATGAACCCTGGGATGACTCAGGCTGCAGTCCCACCTCTGCACCTTGTCTGCCCCCCCTCCCTTTGGGGCTGCTGAGAGGTCGCGATGGCAGTCACCTTCACTTGGCTCATTCACAACAGCATTTTGGTGTTTGGAGTTCTTGGTTTTTTCCCTTTCCATGGGTTAAGGTAGAATTCAGTGTATTGCAGTGTAAAATTACACAGTTGCAAAAAGATTATTCTCACTTCTGTTCTTCTCTAAGGTTCATCTTAACACATTTTTTGGAGTTTCTTCAGCTGAGTTTTGACTTCTCAAAAGGATGTTCCCTTTTCATTATCTGAAACAAGTGTGCCGTGATGCATGTACTACCAAGGGAAAACAGCTCAGTGTCACACAAAACATAATCTGTCATCCTTGTCTCATATGCCAAAGGGCAGTAACCAGTGATGATGACAAGAATATTAATATCTGTTGATGTAGAAGGAAAGTATTATTGTTGCTTCACTTCCTAAGTTTCCAGAAATCAAGTTCCCAAAGACACTGGGATCAGATTTTATGCTAGAGTCACGATTTTATTGCACCAGTTTATTGCTGAACTTTGTGTAATAACAGGATGGACTTGATTATACTTTGAGCAGTAGCACTTGAAACTACAGAACTGGAAAGAAAATTCATGCCTGTTCTCTGGACTACCCAGGGCCCAGCAGACTTGAAAAGGAGTCAGAAAATCACCGAGACGTTGCAGCGAGCCATTGGGGAGCCAGGCAAGCCTTGCGGCACTGAGTCAGCGTGTCGTTTCAAGAGTCTGTGTTTCCTCAAATGCAATTCAGTTTTATGCACTCTTTCCTGATGTTTTTTCCTACGTTTCCCCCATGCTTTCCATGTTTTCCTGGCTCTACGATCACATTTTAGCTCTTGAAAGGGAAGGGGGAATAATCCATTTACTTAGTGGGAATTTGTGTCAGGCAGACTGAGAGGGAGAAATTGCCATTTCTGGAGATGCCATAAGTCTGATATTATGGAGTTGTTCCAGGTATCCGTGTTAAAAATACCCATTGAATCTTAGACTCGCCTTGAGCATTTCTGATTAACGGATGTTTATAACATCCTTTGCAAAGCTCTCCATTAACTTGTTTTTGTAATGTAGTTATTCCCCTGTTTATTGCACTTTGACAGCTGTCTTTATGTTCATTAAATGATGTTAAGTGAATGGGTGACAAATTGTTATGAATAGGAGTATTCAGTGTAAAATTAACTTACAGTGGCTGTTTCTTGGAGCTGGCAAGAGAAACCTCATAAAACCAGGGTGCTTCAGGGTGCTTAAATATGTAGTATTAGAATAATGGAATAAGAATGAAAAGCCTGTGTTTCAGTTATAAAATCTCCTACTAGAAAATAATGCAAATCTTGAATAATTGCCAGCACTATTATCTATTGTACTGGAAAACATGTGTTATACTTTATTTGATATGAATGTATGGATATATATGAATTTTAAGTAGAAAGTAAATATATAATAACTTCATCTGATGGATTTTACAATATGATGGGAGTACTTTTCATGAACTTCTATTATACTTTAGCAATTATAAAACTTCTATATGGAAGGCTAAAACATGAACTGGGCAGTTTACTTAGGTAGCAGTGTAATGCTGCTTAACGTTGTTTTCTCACTCACAGCTTACAGATATTTGAAAAATCTGAACAAAGGCAAACGCAGGAAAAAAATAATACACATAGAAGAGGCACCTCCTGTGAAAGAAAATAAAGAAACCAAAACCCAACAACACCAAACAAACCCCAAACAATAAAAACACAAAAAAAACCCCAAAATGGAAAAGGAAGGACAGAAAGTAGAAGATTACCCTTTATTTAATTCAAATAATTGACAGAGAAATACATCCCCCTTCCTGAAATCCTTGCCCTAATGAAGCCTGTGGTAGCTCTGTCACTGCTTTTCAACGGCGCCAGGTTTCATGCACGTAAGTTCTTTCTCTGCATCAAGAATAAATTTGTTATTGACCAGGCTATAGCACAAATGTAATATTTTCCAATTTCTAACTTCATCTTCACTCACTTTGGCTTCTGTAGGTTTAATACAGAAGTGCATAGGTTATGATAAGAATTTAAATGTTATTAATTCTGAATGAACATGAAAAAAATGTTACTCTTAAAACGCAAAGCAGGATTTTTTGCTTGATATTTGCAAAGGCACATAGCACATGGAGTTCTTTTATTGGTCTTAAAATTGGGAAACTGAAAAAAAATGTTAAAGGTGATGTGCTCTTGAAGTCAAAAGTGAGTAAGATAGTAGTGGGAAAACACGCAATACAAAAAACCCATAAGCTCAGATAAGAAGCAAAGCTTTTAACAATACTGGTAAATAAAATTGATAAGAGATTGGCTGGGTAAAGTGGGAATTCTTAGTTGCTGGACCTCTTTAAGAGTAAATTAGGCAAACACATAATGGAAATTATTTAGGACAGGGACTCTAATTTCTTGAGGCTCCTGACCGCCTCTTTGCTTTTTTTCCCCCTCCCTGTTTATGATTCATTGACTCCCATGCCTTCAGCTTGCCTTAAGCTACCATTTTTTAGGAATTAACTTAATGGGTGACTTTTTAATTGACTTTCATTAACCATTTTAGTAATTAGCAGAAATTTATTTTTCAAACTGATTTGGTTTTTTCCTGAAACTCTTAGGATTCTACATAGTCTGCCATCTGGCACTTGCAGCCACGATCATCTGCCGAGTCTACTCTAGGTGATCCTGCTCTGGTGGGGGGGGGGTTGGACTAGATGATCTCTAGAGGTCCCTTCCAACCCCGAACACTCTGTGAATGTGTGAAGTCAGGTTCAGCATTTGATTATAGGTTTAGCCTGTAGTTGGACTGAGACTGACATGTTCTAGCTCAAAATTCTTTGAAGGTTTCCATTTGCTTTGTGGACTTTTCTTTAGAAGGGGTAGAGAGCAACTGCTCAGGTGGCACATCTGACTTGGTTGGCCGAAAACCTTCTCCAGTGCTGCTGAAAAGTCACCTCACAAAGCAACTGTCGTTCTTGGAGTCGTCCCAGTTTAGGGATGAAACTGAGTCTAAAGGTAGGTCTGTATCTGAATCTAAATAAGTAACCACTTTCACTTTCCAGCACTGTGGTGTGATTTCAGTGCATGTTTAGGCATTGTGAATTCACAAACGTCCTCGGTGTCACTCCAGAGTCTGTGGTCTATGTACCTGTGAGTTCTGTGACCAGTAAGTAAATTTATGACAAAAATGGAGCATCTTCAAATAAATGAACTTCTGTGGTTCTGTAATTGATGGCCTTTTACAATTTTTGTTCTTGCCTTTTGAATTTGAACTTCTAAAAATTTTTTTCAAGTACAAACTTAACAGAAAACTGACTTATCAGAGGTCAATGGCAAGTAGTTGGGATGTTTCAGGCACAGCATAATTTGTAAGTCCCTTCTTCAATTAGGATTCATATTCTGACTATTTCTCAGTCCAGAAGAGTAGCTTTTATTTTTTGCTGTGTAAAACTTTTGTTCAAAGCTCCTGCAGAAGTCACTGTGCCCTCCTCACATATGTAGGAACTTTCCATTATTTTATTATCCATGTTTTTGGACACAAGGCTCCAGCCCACCATTACTGATTTTTTGTCCCAGGAAAATTGTGTGATCCTTTGTAAATGACCATTATTTCTTACACATTTAAACCCTGGCTCTTAAAAAGTTTTGGAGTACTTTCCACTTCTACCAGATGTTCCACCCATGTTTTATGGGAACAGATGAAGTCATTTAAGGATGTGAGCATGTTTTTGATCTTCAGAACTTGGTTTATACTCTTCACAAACATGTGAAATGTCCCTGGTGCATTCAAGAGTCTAAAAGGAGTTTTGCACCACTGAAGCAATCCATAGGTTATCACAACAGCTGTTTTTATTCCCCCTTCCGTCTCTGAATGATAATTCAACTTGAAGGATATCCACGTATTGGATGAATGAAAAATGTGAATATATTCTGCTCCTTACCTTTTTCCCAAAGTGTCTCTTGTATACTAAGGCGGATGATCTTGGCCTGTCTGTGAATGAAGACTTTTGTACACAGAAACCTGGATGTTCCTTCATGTCTCTGTCAGGTGTTTGGTACAATTACAAGTGTGGAAGATCATGGTGATTGTTGCTTCAAACCATCCCCTAGCATTAAATTTAATTTCTTTTTAACTACTGTGTGAAATACTAGGAAATCTAATGGGAGCAGGGCTGCTGCATCCCAGCAATATTTCATGAATTATGCTTCACTGCTGCTCATCATCATATGTGCCCAGCTCTTCATTATATTTGGAGAACACAAGGTACAAAATAATTTCTCTATTCACTTCCTTTCACTGATTTCTATGGACATTTCTGTTGAGTATGCTCCTAGATCTTTTGATTCTTGTGTTGCTCCACCGCTTTGGAGTCTTTCGAAGAAGCTCTGAACCACCCGTCGTATGCTCTCCCCATGACTGGCTTTTTCTTCAACTGCACTTTCTCCTAGTCATTCCTTTCCCTCGGAGCTCAATACTTCACCTAGCTTGAATCAAAGTTCTGTGAAACAGCAGTCCCAGTTTCAGAGCGGTTTTTAACCTTACTGATGTACTTGCGTGATGATTTATCACCTGTCTAACTCTATTATGAGCCCTTGCTCAGAATGAGAGCAATGAGAGGGATGCTCTCCTTGTCACCCTGCATGCAAGGGACCTTCAGGAGGTCACACTCCTTCCTACTGACATTAAGCACCCGAACATTATCCAGAAGCCTATTTTTGTATTAGTGCACTAGAAATTCCCACGACTTGGATCAAATCCCTTACCAAAACACCTTGATTAGGAACGTTAATACCATAACAGCACAAATCAATTTACTGCAAAAGGAAGAACGCAATGTGAGCTACACTTCTCTTCTTGTCTGTAGCAGCAGAGGGTTAGTATTAACCAAAATTTCTTCAGCCCAACCACCTGAACTCTGCTTCTTTTTTTGCAGGCCAATAACCAGTCCAACAGCTCTGCCACTTCCAAGCCATGGAAGTCTGTAGGGAAGTGCTACAGAAAACCCAGAAGCTCTACAATTGCCAAGGTCGTTCCAAAAGCTGCTTCCAGCTCTCCAGTAGCACCAGATTTTCTTCTGCAAGATGGCTCTCCTCAGCATCGACTGTTCTAACCTCTGAGGTCTCTGAAGTCTACTGCACCTGTAAATACAGTGTGGCTCAGAGCCAGCTAGGAAACAAATTTTCTCACTCATCTGGCCAGTGACATTTTGGTGAGATTTCTCCACCCTGAAGTCCTTTAGTATTTTCAGATTACACTGAAAATCACTCACGTTTTGCCTCTGGAAAAAAAAAAAATATTGCTTCCATGAAGTTTCCATGAGAGTTTCTGCTCACTGCTTGCAACTCTATATCATTGCTTTATGCACTGTGTTCTCTGTCTTCACCAGAAGATGACTTTTTACTCAGGCTTTAGAGGTTATCTTTTGAGCAGACTGTTACAGGAATTGCCCAATCAACCCGCTGCCTTCCTGTGCATCCTGTCTTCTTCTCGCAGTAATGATGGCAAGTCAGACAATTATTAAAGTTACAACCTTTCCATATTGAGAATTGTCTATAAATTATTAAAAAGGACTGATAATTAAACACACTTATGTACAGTACTTTTTAAATGGTGCTTCTTGCCGCAGTTCTTCTTGAATGAGCTAGATCAGAAATTCTAGGCTTACCTGACTTACCTGTTTGTTCCTTTTTGTGCAGAAGTCAGAAGTCATAACTGTTGTGAATGGCAGGGCAGCATTTTGAGGCAGGACTGACTTTCTTCTTGCTCCCCTTATATCCAAAGGAACAACAGTGAAACTACTGCTAAAATTGAGTACTTCTCCATGGAGGTGCTTCCTAGAATGATTCTTCTATCACAAGGTCAAAATCAGATCTTGGGACCTGCATGTTATCAAGCTGCTGTAAGTGATCACATGACAGAAAAACATCTTGGGTGTTAGACAGTGCAAATACACTGGAAACAATTTTTTCCTACAGCACATCTAAATTCAGTTCTGAGTTTCAGCTGATCAATATGGATTATATTCATTTACAAGAGAAGAAAAGAGCTTATGGTACAGTTTACAAGATGCCTGAGTTACAGGACAGCTGTTGAATCTGGAAGTTCTCCACCCTGTGCACTAGAATACGCAGTCTACTACGTGCAGCCTTCTGTCTGTGATAAATCCTACTTTTGCTCTTCTCTTCTTTTTTCTCACTGCCAATTGGAATGATTTTATCTGGGAGAACTTTCTGTATGACTTGACTATATGAAAATTGTATCTGTGGGACCAGATTCTGTGTTCCTGAGTCATGGTGAGTGTGGTACTCTGAGAAGGTCTAAGGGTGTAGATGAGCCTACTGAATTAATAGAAGACTATGCAGCAAAAAGAGAGGAGCCTAGCTCTTATTTACTTTTTTTTTTTTGTCTGTGTGCGAATAGAAATCTGTAAGATTTCTGTAAAAGCTTGCAAGTCCAAGGAGTTAATTTTATTCTAAGTTCAAAAGTTTCTATGCATTTTAAATACTCTTCTTCTGTGTTAATGACTACAGTTACTGAAAATCGAATGTACTGCCCCATTTCTGAAATGCAGAAAGACCTTTTTCATGCATGAGGGCTATTCACATTATGTAACTTCATTCCACATTTGTACTATTAATGAAGGATAGAGACCTGCTCTAAATGTGTGTGTATCTTGGAGAAGCCGATCTCTCTTCAGTGTTCATGTAAAGAGACAGGGCTCCTAAAGTGGACACCCAACTTAGATGTTTGTATCTATTGCCTGGAGCGCCTACATTATCATCGTGAAGCTATGAAGAGCTATCACTTTAACTGTGGAAACACAACTTTCCAAACATCAAGCTTTTTTAAGCAACGGCTTAAATGACAGGAATTGTGGAAACTTCTGTTTTGCAAATCCTAGGCTCCAACTACTATTTTCCAGTTGTTTATTTCTCATGCATTAGCTCTAGTTTCTCTTTTCCCAGCCCCAGTGCCTGCTCTCATCATGATAATGCAGAATTCATTTCAGAATCTTGGCTACACCAATATGGTAAACCATATTATTTACTGGGGAAGTGATGTGAAATGCAAAAACGCTGCTGGTATGCAAGAAGGTTGTCAAACTTCTGGCCCTTAAAAAACAACCTGATCTTGCAGAGGTTGTTCAAGAACGTGGTGTGGGTGCTGACAGCAGAATTAAGTGAATGTCTTGCATTGCTAGTTTTCTGTAGCATAAATTCTAAGTGATGTGATTACTATAGATACTCTATAGTATCATAGTAATCCTGATCCTGCTGTCCTAAACATAGTCTAAACTCTTACTAAATATTGGCATTCACAGGCAAGCATATGTTTATCAGAAGTCTAAGCACACTTTATTCATTAGGCATCTGCTGAGATGAAAAGTATTGCTATTTACCAGGAGTAGGATTGGTCCTGTGAAAATCATCTGTCATACACTGGTGTAAATTCAGCTGGTTCAGCTTGAACACTTATCTCTGAGCTTACTGGTTCCTGGCTGGCTTCCTACTATTTATTGGCCGATTGTAGGGATGGCTGAAAGTAAAGAAATCACAGGCAAGAATTTCACTGAAACTTGAGGCCAGCCAAACCTGAAAACTAGAAATTACGTTTGAAGCTAGCAGAAAATATTCTTAAGCTAGAATGTATAAGTACTATCAGCCTAGTCTCCTACAACACGTTGAAATGTCACTGTTTTACGTGTGATTGCTAGTAACAAATACAGAAGCTGACGTAAATCTCTCAAATGACATGGCCTGAATGCTGTATTATACTGGAAATAATGTAAATACATGGTGTTTTTTTAAAGCTTTATGTGGAACAGCTTATGAATTTAAAAAGATGCTGTTGCATGACCAGTCTTTCATGCCCCACCACTTCATCCACTTTGTTCCATACCAAAGGGCATGGGAGAGGACCTTGTGTTGCGGCTGAGAGGGAAGGAGAAGGGGAATTTGTGGCTGGTGAGATGGGTCTTGGGAGAATTGACCTTCATCTGATTTCTACAGTGGTGAGTCATGCTACTTCTGTGAGTCACATCCTCAGGACTATGCCCTGCAAACACTAATACATACACCAACATGCACACCGTGCAATCCTTTTGAGTGAAGCTACTATTGTGCAAATCGTTACAGAAGCAGACCTGTGTAATAAAGAACTGTTAATTAATGTGCATTTTATCTTTTCCAAAGATTTCTCTTCAGTTAAGACAGTAGTAAAGTTTGAATCTTCAATATATTTAGGTAATATGGATTTAGCTCAGTGTAAGTCCTGAGGGTTTCCACAAAGAAACAGTTTTCTGCCTATATAGACTTGGCACTAATGTAACTTGTTTGTAGAATAACCAGAAACTTCATTTGAAACCACAGGATCCTGAGACAAAGACATGGAGAGCTTTCACAGTGTGGGAGGAGGATGTCACAATTTCTGGTTGCCTGAAGCAAGATAGGAATGTAGCAGAGACCTCAAAATGACTAATTTGGACAGAATTAATGCTTAGATGTCTGTCTGCATTTTCATTTCATTTCTCTTTCGCGTGGCCCCACTGGACACCATACCTGTTTTCATGCTTTCCATAGAATGTTACTTTTTTTCCCCTCTCTTCAGACTCACAATCTAGGAAATAATATGAAATATTATTGATAAGTAACCAGCTAAAAATTCACCATTCTCATAATTTAATGGTACGAGAATCTTAATGGGTGAATAAACATCATAATGGCAAACCAATGGTCTACTGAGGGCTGTGTTCACATCCACTTCTGTGCACCATGTCTTCCAATGTGACCAGCCTAAAGGATAACTAGACTTACCTTCCTATCACTTTTTTTTTTTGTGTTAAGTTAAATAAAAAAGAAATATTAGGAAAGCCTGGGCGATCACCGGTGGATTTATGTCATACAATAGCGGCGATTGAGACTGCTGCTTTATTACTGTAATTTTTCAGACTCAGTTGTAGATTCTGTTAAAGGCAAAGTTTATACATGTAGGATTATAATGTTTCTAAATTGATTCCCAGGAAGCAGAATTGTTAAACAGAGCATCATCAAAACTTGCAAACGGTTCATGTTTAAGGAGTCACAATACGTTGGCCATGAATGATGGGAAATTGTTTATGCTGTTAATAGAAACATTGTCTTCATATAAACAATGTCCCAGAGGTGCTACACATTGAAAAAATACTGATTCTGTTAGATTTCAGCCCTCTTAGAGCTGGCATTTGTATAGTTAAAAATTATTAATTTTGTTTCTTCTTGAACTCTTTTAGCTAAAGTAGGTATTGTCTACTCTATGACAGTTTACACATAGAATCCCTTAAACATCTCTCTTCTAGAGGCTCTTCTTTTAAATAGGAAAAAAAATGTGTGTGTCTTTAGGTATACATACACATATATATGAATGAATTCTCTGGCAGCGATCAAACTACATCATTACACACTGAGGATGGGAAACAAGAAACTGCTATCAAAGAGGTTCCTTTCAGACGTTCCCAAACAGTGCCTTTCTGGGATACAATTTAGAACAAAAAACATCTTATCATAGAATCACAGAACGCTTTGGGTTGGAAGTGACCTTAAAGACCATCTAGTTCCAACCCCCCTGCCATGGGCAGGGACACCCTTCACTAGGGCAGGTTGCTCAAAGCCTCATCCAGCCTGGCCTTCAAGACAGCCAGGGATGGGGCACCCACAGCTTCTCTGGGCAACCTGTTCCAGTGCTTCACCACCCTCTCTGTGAAGAAACTCTTCCTGATATCTAATCTAAATCTCCCTGCTTTCAGTTTAAACCCACTATCCCGTGTCCTGTTGCTACAGGCCTGTGTAAAAAGCACACCCCCCCCCAGCTTCCTTGTAGGCCCCCTTTAGGTACTGGAGGGCTGCAATAAGGTCTCCCTGGAGCCTTCTCCTCTCCAGGCTGAACAAGCCCAACTGTCTCAGCCTGTCCCCACAGGAGAGGTGCTCCAGCCCTCTGAGCATCATGGACTCGCTCCAACCGGTCTATATCCTTCTTATCTTTTGATCCTTTACTGTGTTAGACAGCTCTTTCTGTCACACATGGAGATGTTTGCCTTTGTCACTTGCCAACAGACACTTACTGCCTTATTGATTCACTAAACTCTGCTGCTGTTCAGCGATCCGCAAAAGAGGCGACACGTTAAAGCATATTGGGGTTATGCTTGAACGCAGATTTGTCTCCCGGCTGAATGAACCATGAAAACAGAAGCTTGTACACAGGCGTGGGTATGAGGCAAGCTAGAAAGATCTCTGAGAAGAGAGGAGATGAGTTCTCTTAGTAATGTGCACCCTGTCTACAAATATTACTGCCGTGCTCACAGTACAAATAGTCCACCATGTCTTGGAAAAGTACATCTAGCATCAAGAAGACAAGCTGCCCTCAGATCCTGAAAGTGGCAGTGGCACAGGGGGTGAGGACCTTGAGTATAAGAGCAAGGAGTCTCCATTTGGGACTGCTGGCATCCATAACCCATACTGCTTTCTAACGTAGGCATCTTATGTTTGGGAGAATGTGTATAGTATGCACAGAGAACTAGTGAAGCTGCATTCCCCTTCCTACCTGCCAGTCTCATACCCATGTTAAGCAGGCATCCAGTCTGATCAAAGCTGCCACTTCCATGTAAATTGATGTTTTTCTCCATATGTATTCCTTCACAGGAGGACAGGCCCCATGTGGCACAGCTCTGAGGTTCCTCCAGGACCATCATGGACATGTAGGAGAAGACATGAGGAATGTCACTGTGCTGGTTTTAGTCAGGAAAGGGTTAACTTTCTTCTCAGTGACTGGTATGAAGGCATATTCCTGGATTTACCCTGAGAAAAGTACTGATAAGATATCTTTTTAGCTGGTGCTGGGGAGTGCTTGCACCAAATTCAAGGTATTTCTCAGTTTCTGATACTGTTCCCAACTTTCTCGCTACAGGCAGTGTGGGGGGACACACAGCTCAGACAGCCGACCCAAACTGACCAAAGGAGTATTTCGTTCCACAGCATGTCATGCTCAGTACATAAGTGGGGAGTGGCTGTGTGTGGGGGTCATAACTCTTTGCTGACTTTTCTGTCAGCCTCTTGACTCCTTTGCTAGCTCTTGTGTGAACTTTTTTGCTTCTTAACTCCTTTGTTAGCTGCGTTGCTAATTCCTTTGCTTGCTTGTTTGTTAGTGAGTTGGATGGCTTGGCTGGCTTTCCCGGTCGTGCTGTCACCTGTGGGATTAGCTCGGGCTCTGCTGTGATCACTCTCAGGCTCTGATTCTTGCTACTTGGGACCTGGCTGTGTATCAGTCAGTGGGTGGTGAGCAATCATATAATAGGTTTAATTTTCTATTATTTTATTATTTAAAATGCTTACTATTAGTGGTATTGTTATATATTAATTTATATATATAGTATTCATTTATATTCAATTTGTAAATAGATCTTACCACAATTTTATGAGCTTCTTTGTCTTTTTCTCCAATTCTCTTCCTCCACTGGCGGAGGGGATGGAGATGTGCGAGCAGCTACATGGTATTTTATTGCTAGGATAAACCATGACAATTGCCTAGGTACAACCTGTTTTGCTCGTTTCAGACAGGAACGAGCTGCTCTCCTACACACAGCAGAGAGCTGTCTGGCCCACAGTGGCTGAGGGATTTTGTTTAATTCCATGATATGTCAGGGTCAGTGATCTGGCTGGGTGCATGCACAGTTTAGAAAGTGTGGGGGAGCAGGGGGATTGTTAAGGCTTTTGGGCTAGGTGATAGCTGGGTTGTTAGCGGCTTCTGCTAGTTCTTGGTGTGGCTCTTAGCAGAGAAGCAGGTTCTTTTGTTAGGGGGTGGTGGGTTGTTAGTTTTCTGTCTCCTCAATCTCTGACTTTTGGTGGTTTTTTCTATCTGCTCTCAGGCTCAGGGTTGGTTTCTTTTTTCTCTGTGCTCAGATTTTGCTTGCTGTTTTGGAATCTGTCTGTGTCAGTCCATGGGTGGTGAGATACTGTATCATATGATGTTCTGTTTTCTATTGTTCTAATTTCTTATTAGTAGTAGTATTGCTAATATCACTATGTTTCATTTATATTATTAATTAGTTCTTATCTCAACTTCTATGAATTTTCCTTGGCTTTTTTTTGTTTTTGGTTTTTTTTTTTTCTCTCTGGCCGTTCTCCACTGGGGGAGGGAGATGGGAGGTGATAGAGGGACTGTCTGACACTTGGTTGCCAGATAAGGCTAAACCACGACACCTGTGAATAAAGAACAACTAGGGAATGCCCCCAAACTACTGCTTTGCCTGTGCCAGGCTTGCCACACCTCTCTCAAGTGTGGGAGTTGTTGAAGTTGGTGTAAAGGCAGGGAAGGACACCATCTCCTGGCTTTGGCAACACCTCTCCTCATATGGAAGTCATGCGCCCACTGGCTGGTCACCTAGCTCCCAAGGGCAAGGTGTTCCTACCAGCCTGCATTCACTGACTCGCAAAAGTCATCCTCTCCCTTCACTTGGAAAAAGAAATGCCGGAAGATGGGCAAGAATTGAGTCAAGGCATCCACCTGGGCATCGCCTTTGCAGCTGCAGGATGAGATCAATCCCTCGGTCACAACACCTTGCAGCATGTGTTGTCCGAAGGGGCGAGGGGGAGGGAGACGTTTGGGTAACAAGTGCCCATAGCTGTGCAAGGACAGAAAAAGGACACGGACGAAAGGGTCACGGGGTGATTACTGGAGGTTCGACAGGTTCACCTCAGTGTGAAACCACACGAGGAACAGGAGCGCTGCGGTGCATGGCCAAATAACACCTGATCCTGCAGTAAGCTCCTCAAACCAAGTACTCCTGAGGTGAAAGGTGCGTCATCACCAAGTTACTTCAAGCTACCGGTCTGCCCTCTTGTATCAAACTACTCGCTAATCCCAGATGCGTCCCGGGATGCTCTTCCAGAGCGGGGGGAGCCTGTACGACCCCACGCCGGGGACCGAGCGGGATGGCGTGGGGCGTGGCGCGGGGAGGCGGGCGGGGGGCGGTGCCGCCGGCGGGGCGGGCTGCCGCGGGCGGCGCGGGGCCGGGGCGGCCGCCGCCGAGCTGGCGTGGGGCAGAGCCGCGCCGCAGCGAGCGGAGCCGTGCGGCAGGTGGAGGGAGTGCGTTTGGACTCAGGCAGGTCAGCGGAGGCTCCCCGGGGAGGAGCGGGGGGAGAGGGGGAGCTCCCCGGGGCTCCGCTCGTTCGGGGGATGCGGCTGGAGGGGCAACAGGGCGGGGGAGGGTGGGCAGGCAGGTGCAGGCAGGAGCCCGGGCGTGGGGACGGGTGGGCGGCAGAAAGCCGTGGGTCTGGGATCAGGGGAATCTTTGCCTCCTTGTTAACAGGGAGCTGCAAGTGGACCGTGTCACTGTCGTGGTTTGCGATGTGATTGCAGTGCGCGCGGGCAGCTTCACCTTCCTCGCTCAGCCTTCTGGCACGAGGGGAAACCCTGTACATCACCGTCTGTCCTGCTTTACTCTCGCACCGCGGGTAAAGCGAGTCACTGACATGGTGTGCGTGTGCTTTAACTGCTTTGATCGTTGGTGGCATGAGTCAGGCATTATGTGAGTAGGGTGGCAGGGTTCGTAAAAAACCTGCAATTATACTTGTTTCCATACCTGGAAAGCCAAATCCGCTCTGTGGGCCACTTCTGAGTAGCCCTGTTCAGTTATGTCATGCTTAGATGAACGTGGTACTTACTGTGTGGAAAGGATCTGGTCTCCTATTCCAGGATTTCACAGGCTGGAAAACCAGTCCACTGGTTGATTCTGAGAATCTTCCAGCTTTCAGGCACCTGAGAAAGGCTTGTGGGTTTGTTAGATTTACTTAGTAAACTTACTTGGAAGATTTCCTCAAACCTTATTGATTGTGGAAGTGCTTATTATGTGTCTCAAATATTTATTCAAATATATAATACTGAACTACAAAATGGACACTAAATGTTTCTTTGAAGAGCCGTGTAAACTGTACCAAGTATTTCCCTTAGGGGAGTTAGTTTTCAGCATGAAGACTCTGATAGGGTACAGCATGTGCAAAATGTTCTAAGTACAAGGTCAGGTGAACTGTCAAAGCAGAGGTTCTGAAGAAGAATTGAGGTGTTACAGCTGATCAGAAGCTGAACAGCAGTCAGTAAGAAACCCACACATTGTTTTTATATGTGTGTGTAGATATTTCAATAATAAAATCAAGACATCACTCTGGGATGCATGACAGGAGTGTTGTAGATCTGTGATGGCATCTCACAGTAGTTAAGACTTTGGGGTCTGTGTCTGGTGTCAGCACTGTATGGGAGTTCAGATACCACAGTTCTACCAGTTATGCAGGAGATGAGTAGCAAAGTAAACATTACCTATGAGAAAATAGTGGAAGAACTGGAATTTTACAGTCTAGGGAAGCAAAGACTGATGAGAGATGTGATAACAATCTTCAGATGTGTAATTGGTTACTGCAGAGTGGCGGGAAATAAACTGTTCTTCACATCCAGTGGAGATGTAACAAGAATCAGCATGCTGAACTGCAGCAGGAGAGAGCGGATTAAATGGTAGGGAAAGTGCTGTCTAATTGTACAGGTAATTGAGTATTGGATTGTTCCGGTAGGGTGTGGAATCTTCTTCACTGGAGTTTCTGAAGATGGGCTCTAACAAACGTTTACCAGAAATGCTTAAGGCAAGGGTGACTGTGTCTCTTTGTTGGGAGAGAATCTACTGTCCAGGTCCCTTACAGGCTTGAGGGGTGGCAGAGGCTACCAGAAAGCCAGCCTGTGTACTCATACTCTTGGTGGTGATCCTGCATACCAAAGAGGCAACTGTGTAAAGTAAACATGGCTCAGTAATCCTTTTACAATATTTCACTCACGTACTTAACTTTCATACTACATTTTGTGATTATTCTCCTGTTCTAACTGCATTTACAGTTAAAGTCTAAGAGTAGTGGTGGATGATCTGCTGAAGATGGTGTGTGGCACAATCACATCCAGTAAATTGGCTTATTAGTAAATGTAAATGTAGGAAATTTGAGCTCAGTTTCAAAGTACAGTTCTGTAACCTGTGTCACATTGCTCCCTCCATGTCCTCAGTAGTACAGGTATGTCTCAGGCAGTTCATGAGGTAAAACTTAACTACTTTGGCTTAATTTACCTCTGTCTTGGCTGTGATCATCATCTTTGAAATTACCTGCATTACAGTTCAGTTCTTAAACATACTTTTAAAAGTGTAGCTTGTCCTACTGGATTAAGTAAGTTTTTTATCCAGTCTAATTATTAGCCTAGCTAATGATGGAAATAGCTGCCTGGAATGAGACTTGGTGGTTTTTTTCCCCCCTCACCTCCATTACGCAGAGGTTTTTGTTGCTTTGCTGAAGTTTTATTCTTTTATTGTGTTATACTTTGTGTCATTATTATCAAATTACATATTGATATAACAGATTTTTTTAAATAATTATTTGCTTCTGGTGATTGCTAATGAAATTACCTCACACAGTCCACAAAAGAATTACTTAATTTTTTGGAACATCCTTGTTAAGAGTGGCAGTAGACAAGGCCTAACCTTTCTTTCTAGGTTATTTGTTATTGTTTCGTGTCCCGGTGTTCTGCCTTCACTGCTTTAGAGAGGCACTGAATGAAGCTGATAGTCTTTCCAGTGTCTTTTTATAAGGCAGGCCTTTTTAGTGTTCTTAGTCATCTGTATTATTAAGATGTCTTTGTTTCTGCCTTTTTTCTCCTCTTTGAGCTGGCATGACCAGAGCTGAGTACAGTAAAGCTGCCGAGGATGCGCTGTTTTCTGCTGTCTTCAGCTGTTTTCTCCTCTGCTGCTCCCCTTTGCTGCCCATCATGCCTTTCTGCAAGGCTAAAGTGCTTGCAGAAATCAAAATGCAACTTATAAAATGCATAGTCTTGCATTTAGTTCTCCTGATGTCAGTTTGTTGCCCTGTATGCTGTCGGAATTTGGATGCATTTTGTCAGGGCACCGTGGCGGGGGCTCCCCTTGGAGGTGTAGCAGGGCAGGGCCTGGCAGCCAGGGCCTGGCACACTGCCCCAGCCAAGAGCGGGGTAGCTGGGGGCACCAGGGCAGCCCCAGCCCTAGGCATTGGGCACATCCCTGGGGACAGGCACATCCTTGTGGAGCCCATGGCTGGGCAGGGAAGCATGTGGACAGCTGGAGACCGGCCCTGCTGTACAGTCACTGAGGCAGGAGCTGGTGGCCTCAGAGGGTTGACATGAGGTCCTGGGCTGTGAGGAGAGACCAGTGAAGGCCTGTTAGTGCTGTGAGGGCCCTGACAAATTTCAGAGCTTCACTGATCCAAATTTTGTGTGGAAAATGTGTGAAATCTACAGTACAGAAAGCACAGTAGTGGCTGTCTGAAGTATCAAAGATGTGGGCTTTAGGAAGGGTGAGCCAGCAGAGACTGGAAGGTGAAATTTATATCTATACCAAGGTGGTAGTGACAAGAAGATTGCCAGACAGTTTATCATTTTCCCTAGTTATGCAAAGGTCTCTCGAAAGAGTATTTTGCAATAGGGATATATGGTTCAGCACCCTGTCCTTCTGCAGCATGTCGTTGGCTTGCCTGTGCTGGAGTGCATAGGGGCGTAGGGTTTGATGCCCCATGAGCATCCTCTGCCAGGAGAATCCAGTGCACCTCCTCCAGCAGCAGTGGTGACCACCAACAGATCTTTGCACTAGAGGTGGCTCCATCGGCCAGGGTCTGTCTGCTTGTAAGTAGCCAACTCTGCTAGACTGGACTAAAATTTAGGGGTAAGCAGAAAATTGTTAGGGAGGTTGGTATGCCATGGCAATAAATACTGCATTGTTAAATAAATAAATAAAAAAAAAAATCAAGGTTTGGCATTTCTTCCCTGCTTTTGCCTATGAAAACAGGCTGAGCCCTGCAAGGCTTCTGTGTTGCTTCATTTAGAACTGGACTGGCTGTGGAAAAAAGCAATATATGGTAGAAGAAAACTTAGACCCATGGGGGCATAGACAAAAATGGCTTGAGAGGCTTTTTTCTTCTCTCTAGTTTCTGTGGTACTGGGGTGCTGTGAGACTTACAAAAGAAACTTTGCTAAGTTACCATTAATCTGCACAGACATTGTTTTAAACACGTGCTGATTGATTTAGCCTTCCGGGGTAGATGTCAGGCACACTATTCGTGATTAACAGCAGATAGAAACCAGGGAGATGAGTAGTGTTGAGCACACTGAATGGAAATTAAGAGTACAAAGTAAATACATGTCAACCTTTTGGAATTTTATGTGATTTATATTGTTTCAATGTTGGATTGAGTAATTGATCTTTTTATCAGTGTGTTTTATGCTGTAATAAACTAGGATTTAAATAGTGAGGAGTTAATAGCTGCTGTAAGTAAAACACACTGGCACTGGAATGAGACACATTCTGTATAACTAAGAATGTGCAAGAATTACAGGGAAGTTTGTTTCAACTTAATGTGGTGAAAAATAAAACTATCATTCATGCCAGTGAGAGATTTACATTTTTCCTTGAATTCTCTGTCAGTTCAAAGGAAGCCTGTTAAGAGTACTGCATTAGCACGTAGGAAATCTAAATTTCTGCCTTGTATATTAGTACTTTAAAGCCTCTTCATAATTCAGGCTTTTATATTCCAAGATTTTTCTCTCTCCCATGATTAGTTCCAGTAGCTTGCTCTGCAGCTCTGGTTTGAGGCATGAGACAGGGAACTAATAACAAAGAGAGTCTGGAGCCTTCTTAGTAGTGTAGACAGAAATAAATACTGATGTGGCAAAATGAGTGGGTTCTGGAGATTGCAGAATGGGAAGACAAGGGGCTGGCATCAGCCACAGCTCTTCTGGGACAGGGGTGGTTGATAAGTCGATGTAAGGTCCACCTGCCTTTGGCTGTGGGACTAGGGGCAGGGGTCTTCTGGGAACTGACACGGGGACAGAAGTATGAGGAGGGCTCAGGGGATTTTTAGGAGAGGGAGGATTTGGGAGAGCTCTGTGGCAGCAGGATCTCTCTTATTCCCTCACACTTTTCATCCAGATCAGCTCTCCTTACTGTTTTCTCCACTGTCCCATGTTGTGGGTATCTCTTATCACCTCTGCAGCCGTCCATTTTTTTCTCAAGCTAACGGTTTTCCTTTCCCACTTTATTGGCTCCTGCCAACTCTCCTTCCCCTATCAGGCTTTGGGAAAAGACCTGGGGTCTCAGTGTCACTTGTTCTGGCTGTTGGGAAGGTGATAAAGGGAGGTATGAAGAGAGATAAGGGACCTGTGAAGCAGTGAAGACAGCACTTCAGCGATCCTGAAGGGCAAGGTTTGCTTCTCTGGCAGTCCTGCATGACGTGAGAGAGATGTACGGCAGAGGGGTATGGCAGGTCCTGCTGCTGCCTCATGTACCCTGATCTCTGTCCTTAGAGGTGGTGACAGAAGTACGGTGTAAATAGAAGGCGCTAATCAACAGTTGGGCAGCTAGCTCTGCCATCCCCATCTTCCTTGGCATAGGTAAAATCTGCTGGTAGAAGTGGACTGCTTGCTTACAAGTCTGGAGGTTTGTGTGTGGGTGTAAGAGACCTTGAACAAAGAAGCAATCGTTGGGTTTTTGTATGTTTTAATTGGGAAGTTGAAAGATTATCTGGAGGGCTCTAAATGTGTCTGTCTGGACATGGCATATCCATGGCTGAAGTAGCTGTAGCACACTGTATATTTGCTGATGTGACAAAACATAGAGGATTTTAAAAAAGATTTTATCTGTGGAACTTGCTAGAAAAGCGTCCTTATCCAGCTGTCTTTGACAGCGAGAAATTGAATTGTTGGAATGAAGAGTGCCCCAACTTCTGTGGCTGAAGTGTACGTTAACACTGATATTTAGTTAGCTCAGGACATTTTTGTATATTTTAAAGACCATTTACTCTACCCAAAGCTCTGTATTTCTTTGTATTTATTCCAATTTATCGAATGTACAATATTGGTTTGCATTATCCAAACTGTCAGTTCTTTTCTCCTTTCTTTTGTGTAAATCTTCAGAGCCATGGTGATGATAAAACATGTTCTAGCTTGCCTGAACTCATTTATATCCTGCATCAACAGAAAGTGGACCCCCCCACGCCGAGCTCTAGTTTGAGGTTAAGCCAACAATTTTTACAGCATGCCAGCTTATATTTTCCAGAATATTTTATAACAATCTGTACTTTCTTCATTAAATAGAGTTAATGATTTCCAAAAGTTTTCTTTGTAGTCAAAACTGTTGCAGCATATGAAAATGAACCTAATTAAGGTGATTTGAAGACACATAAGTGTGCTGCAGTAGGTATAACAGCAAGAGTATACCTAGGCTCAGCCTTTAACAGGCATTTGGGAAGCCTGTTCTCGAGAGTACCTGGTGCTTCTTTTGGTCTCAGTAGATAATTCCAGTTCTCACCCCCTTATGAGTTCCCTAATTCCACAACAACTTGCAGTATCTTATGTGGAGAGGTCAAGATAACATTGCATAGTTGTACCAACAGTACAATTTATTAAAATACCAGATTATTGAGGTCAGTTTAAAATCTTGTGGTATAACCCTTGCTTCATGAAAATGCGCAAAACCGCAAAACTTTCGCCAAACTAGAAGGGCAGCTGCCAGGGAGGGTCCACATGGTCCCATGATGAGCTTTCTAGACTACCAGTGTAACGCATACAGTTGAAGGAAGATGTATGAAGTGGTACTTTAATTATTTTCCTAATACCAGACACCTAAAAGGTTCAGATTATAGGCACAGTTAGAAAAGTATCTACTGCCTTCAGTGTCCTCAAATGTAAAATTTCGTTTTCTTAGTCTTCTATCCACCTGGGATCTCCTGGGTGGCCTCCTTGAAGCTCTGGCCCAGGCAGGCTCCATTAGACAAAGATCTAAGCAAGGCTGTTTAAATAAATGTCTCTTCCTTCAACTGAAGCTCTCTTTGACCAGATCAGCGTGTTCCTACTTACTTGCACTTGGGATCTGACCCTGGTTTCCTACTATTTCCACTTTCCTCATTGCAAGTAGAGAAGATAGAATAGTATTCCCAGTCAAATAAACACTGTAAGGGAGAAAATAAACACTAAGCGTAGCTGCAGTGTCCTGTGTGGAGGAGACTGGCAGACCTGTGCAATAACTTAAGGGGTGGGAGGGTTCTGCAGAATATGACTTGAATATGGAAGAAGCAGGAGCTGGACTGTTATGGTTGTGCATTCATTCCTTTCTCAGCTGGGGGAAATGTTTCAGAACAAAAAAGCACTCTGTGGGAAGTGGCAGTCTGAGATTAGACTTTATGCCTGTCAAAAACCCAGGGAAAGGTTATATAATGCTGGACTTCCATTTAACCAGAGGATTGATTGCTTAGGGGAGGTGGACACGGGAGTCTCTAGCTCTTAAAATCTTGGCTTTGATAGCACAGGACTGAAAGATAAAGTAGATCACTCCTGGCGGAATGGAAACGGAACTGAATGCCAGTGTCTTCATAAGGAACTGTGTGCCCTCCTTTCCCAAGTGGAATGGTGTCTGCCTCGTTACCGCATTTTGTTTTCCATTAGGAGGGAGCACAACTGGGTGGGTGCAAGTGAGACAACTTTTGAGATATACCATGAAATTCACTGTCAACATGTGCGGTAGAACAAGGTGGAAAAGGCTGAAACTCACCTACTGGAAAGAAGTGCTCTTTGTCCTTCAGAAAGAGAGGATCAAATGGCAACCCTAAGCAAACCAAGCAAATAGATTAAATGGCTTTTTGAATAGCTCTGGCTGGAAGTTGAGAGAAAAAGATGAACAGGGAAATAATGGTAATTAAGAGACCTGGGGGAATGATTCTTCCTATCCCTGAAAAGTAAAATTGAGAATCCTTCAGGTCCTATGTAGAATTGCACAAAGACATCGCTGATGATAAAACGTATCTAAATGCTGGTAATATATTAAACTGTGAAAACCAGACTCTTGCGGTATAATAGAAGATAAAATGATAAAGAGGGTTTTGCTTTTTTACTGCCATGGAAAAGAATGAGGGGTGGGGAAGAGGAGGAAGATTTCCTGAATAGGAATAACTGATTTTTTTTTTTTTTAAGGTCCTAGACAATGGAGTTTTATGTTTGTTATTCCCTGATGAATTTGCAATGAGGAGAAAGGAATGTAATTGTATGCCCCTGTGATTAAGTCCATTTGCTGTGCAAAGAGGCCCACATGGTCATGGTGTGCTCATGACTCGGCTGAAATGAACATTGATGACTTTTGCCAAAAAGGGAAGGGAAGCCAGGATGCAGAGGATTTCATTAAGGAGCTGTGGACAGCTGCACCTAATTTTCAGCAGCACATAGCTGTCTTTGAGGAAGCCAAGCAGTACCAAGAAAAAAAGCTTAATTTTTATTTCCTAAAGAATAAAGGCATTCTGTTTATTTTATCTTCCCCCCCCCCCCCGCCCACCCCGGATTTAAATAAGGTATCTACCCTCAGAAGAGGTGTTGCTAGCAAAGGAGAATTTCTTCTTTGTATATGCAATACCTGCTTATGCTAAGTACTCACTAAAGGTAATCTGTAGTTTGTGATTTGATGATACCTGGCAGTAGCAAGAAAGACATTAAAAAAAACTGCCCCGGAGCTGTCCAATACAGAGCCTTTTCCTCTGCAAAAGTTTCGGTGCTTTGCAGAAAACCTGATTCTGCTCCTCGACACTTGATCACATGCAGTTTTGGATTTGTTTCCTGGTTCACACTATCTGATTTTTAAATAGAGCTGGGGTAATATGTGTCTTCTACTCCCGCGGAATTATTTGTAGGATGCCTTAGGAAAGTTGTACATGCAGGTGATGAAATATTGCTCAGAAATCAAAGTCATATGAAAATGCTGTTATAAGTGATTTCATCCTGAAAACTGCTACACTAATGCCAAAACAGAACTCAAGCATGGGTGATTGACACCTGAAGTAAATATATAAACACTTTAAATCACTATTTTCTTGTTTTAATAAACCAGGAGGCAGCCTTTCTGTCCTAAAAATGATTAGGTCAAGATGTAGAGAATATTTTGATACCATGGAAATTATTAATAATTATTGTGATAAATATTATGCAATAATCCTATTATCTTGTGACAGACATTTTGCTTCCTTTTTCCTGTAGTGGTTATTTTCTAGTCTCATTTGCTTATAAATTTTCACTGGTTGGTATTTTAACTCTGTTTTCATTGTCATGGAAGCATATTTTATAATACGGCTGAAAAAGAATTGACTTTCTGTGTTTATGTATGTGATTTTTTCACCTTTCGTACTATCTGAGAACCAATAACCATGTGTCTAGATATATAGTTCATCTTTAACAAGTTAATTCCAAAACATACATGACAGCATTTGATTTTAAAGATCTAAAGTATAAAGTAATGCTTATGGATTATGATATAGTTGCTAGTTATTATAGCTAAATTCCATTACTTGCAAATTGACTGTGAATTCTGATGAATCATACAGCCCATATAACAACAGAGGATATAATCACATATCTTGGAATAAGGCTTAGAAGCCAGTAAAATCTATTTTAGTCAAACAGTGGATCAGTTTCTTGTAGTTTAAGTAGGAGAACAGTATATACACACCATCTTTGAATGTTGATACTGTACCCCAGAGATTTCTCCGATGAGACTTTGTTTTGAAGCAGATGACGTTTTTGTACAAAGTCATTCTGAAGTGGTAATTAAAAATACAAAATTAAGTAGCTTATTGTGTGAATATTTAGAGTTCATAGACCAATTAGTATTGTGGTCTTAAAGTACCTGCAAATATCACCATTGTTGCACTAGCAAATATAGCTTCTGTAAAATATGCCTGAATATATTTAGTTTAGTATTCTCACGGTATTCAATATTTCCATAGTTTTGTATTTTGTAAATATAGTATCAAAATTGGGGGAATAGAATTTCAAAGAATACTTCTTGAATTGTGGTTGTTGCTTTTTGTGAAAAAACAATGTTAGGTGAAGGTTAGACTATGGCATATCATTCTGTAACTGGAAATAGAATAGCCATTCCTTGAAGTTTCAAGTTATACAATGCAATGTGTACGCTTATTTGTTTTGATGACTTCCTGACTTGTTTCCTTCAGAGGTCCAGTCCTACAGACAGGCCTGAATGCAGCAAATACAGTCCAGGTGCAGATGTCATGATCTATTGAAACCACAATTTTTTTTTTGTTTCTTTTGGAATGGCAACAGCAGTCCATCCAGGCATTTTAAGTTGAAGGAATGATACTGTGTCTGTACAATGATTGGGTTTGTCTGAACCCACAAATTCTGGTTTTACAACTTGAAGGTAAATGCTGTATTTATTTTATAGTTTATTTTATAGTTCACATATTTTTATACTTAGGCATAGAATGTGAACTGTAGTATACTTTATTATACAAAAATACGTGGAACTTTACTGAAAAGGAATTTGTCCATCTCTCCCTTAGTATTAAATTCTATACAATATATTCTGTATACTTTGATGCAGATCAGGTAGTATCATTATTGGTTTGTGCTAATGAATGAACCATTAATGAACGGATGATCAAAATCTGTATGGAACTGAAACCAGTGAAGTGCTTTGGGTGAGTGGCTACAAATTTCTAAAGACTGGTCTGGTGGGCAGCCAATGAAGAGCATCATGATGCAGCTGCAGTTAAATGAGTGATATTTGTCAAGTCACAGTACAGAAACTTGATATTCAGCTTTCCATAGGAGAACATGGAAACAGAAAAATTGGAAGAATGAACCTGGGAAGGAGAGACCACTGAAATGAGGATTTCTGGGAATGCAGCTTCAGCAAACAGCACCAAAGTTAAATTTTGCATGTCCTTTTCAAAGCACAGAACCTACTGCAGAGCATGTGTTCTGCATTACTAGTACGTTCTGGCTTACTTAGAAAGGGCTGCCCTCAGGTACAGGAATGAGTCTTGATTATATCACTCCTTAAAGGCCTAAGGACTTTGGTATGTAACTTCTGCTTCAGATGCCTAGGTCTGACATTTGCTTCTGCTCAACCCAGGGGTAACTGAAGCCATTATGCCCACGTTTTTGTCAATAAAAATTCCTCCGCACCTATATGCTGATGCTAGGCATGCCTAGAACTGTGTGGTACAGTAGGTACCTATCACAAGCCTGATTCCTAGAAAGATTTACAGAGTAGAAATTCCTGTGTATCACCTGTGGATCCTGATTCATCAGGAATTCTTAAGATGTTTTTGAAACAAGGTCCATGAAAAGCAGTGTTGTTTACTTTTTATGTCATGTGGTTAGAGCATTAGTCAGAAAAGAAGACCGAGGTTTAGCTCCTTCCTCAGTCTGAAGCAATTTGAACCGTTTACCTTACATTTCTGGTGAATGTTTAAATTGTGAGCTTCTGGATAGAGATGGAATGGGAGAGAAATATGAGGTATGGTGTAACTGGGGGTGGTACTGTGTGTTTCAAGCCCTTTTTTGCCTGCACTGCAGAGAGCCATAAATATAGGCATCACATTTTCAGTTTCTAATGTGATCCTTGCACCAATGCTAGGGATCTCTGATTTGTTATGGGTGTTAGGCCTCCAAAAGCAAGGAGGGGTTGGAACGAGATGGTCTTTAAAGTCCCTTCCAACTCAAACCATTCTGTGATTCTATGAACTTGGGTATAGAACTCTTTTTTTTCCCTTTATCTTGTTCCATGTTTGTTCAGTGGTTGTTCATGCTGCCGATTTAGTGTAGTTTTGGCAGCTTATGGATCCCACAATTTAAAAGCTAATAGATATTTTCTAGTACCACTGTAGAAATGAACATGAATCTTATGCATCATGGAGAGCAAATGTAAACCAAATGTTTTTATGTTGGTGCTCCGTAGCATAATGCAGGCCCTGTACTCTGATGAATCTGGAAGGTTTGGTTTGCACCATGACAGGTACTAGCAGCACCTCATTTTGTAAGTAACTACTTTGCACCAAGTATTTAAAAATTAACTGGAGCAAAAACTGTAAAATCCTGTTATTATTGCCTCCAGCGTGTTTAGTTTTGTGATGACAAATGGGCAAACTCTGAAGAATGCTTGCAGGAGGTTAAGGATTGGATATAATTAAAAAGGATCACTCCCAAAAGGGAGGCTGGGTAACCCCACAGTCTGAAGAATCTGTGCTAGTAATGCTTTTAAACCATGGCTTTTCATTTACTGTAAAAAATACAAATTGGAACTGACATTTAACAGATGAATTTATCTCCACAAGCTTTCTTTATATGAAGTCACTGAGACTGCATGCATGATGCTTTTGTCCAGCTGTGTAATCCTTAGCTTCAAGTGCCAGAATAAACCCTGGAAACACTGTGTTTTCTCTGTAATACTGTACGTGATGCTCAGGGTTTTATGTTATTGGGAACGCAGAATATGTTGGAATTCTTTCTTGTATATAAATTGAGTTTTTTAAAACAAGCAAACAAACAAACCCCAAATCTACCCATTTTTCTAAGAGCACCAGTTTGACATTTAAAAAGAAAAGCCCATCTCAACTTGAATAACTCTGGAATATGTCTGAAAATGCATCTGTCATCTTCAGAAATGTCAAATTTCTGGCATGAATAGTAACATATTGTATTTCTTTCACTCTTTTTGAAAATGATGTATTAAAATTTATGACAGTATAAAATCTGCTTTTTTTATTTCTACGATTTCCCTGAAAGGTAAGTTGTACACCTGTTTATGTAAGAAAGCCTGACCTATACTTGGTTCAGGCCTGTCTTATACCATCAATATACAGTGTAAGCACCTTGTCATAGGTCCTAGCAAGTGTGCCATGTTGTTCTGTTCTTTCTTTTGCAAGCTACATTGGTGACAGTAGACTTTTATTAACAGACTCTATGAAAAATAGGTTACACATATTTTGTATGTTTTGAGTTACAGGAACCACTTTGGAAAAATTCAACAGTGCTTTTAAAAGAAAAAACGTTGCCTAAACTGTTCTAACCTCTAATGGCCATTTAATTCACCTGTTGCTAATGTAAGTCAAGTTGGCCGATTCAGAAATGTGTTACTCCTGAATTAACAAATTCTAGGCCTCTTGGTGTCAAAAAGAAACAGAGGGCAGAACTGTTTGCTCTGTTCTTTTGAACAGCAAAGTTGCAAGTGGAATGGCATGAAGGAGGCAGAACGGGAAAGTGTTCAACAATTTACTGTGTGGGCTATAATGTTGTAAAAGATATAATCTGTCAGAGTAGTCTGAGGTAGCATGATATTTATGCTAAATAATATTTAATTATTGCTCAAAAGAGGGGAAAAAAGTGCCTTATTTTTTCTGGTTCCCTGATGGAAACCTAAGAGGTGTGTGGGTGATGAGCACATACGACTGTTGGGATCACTGCAGAGAAAGGTAACAAATCTCATTGCTGGGGCCCAGATGACTCTCTGACCCATATATTGAAGATTTCTTCATACACATAGAGTGGGAGGAAAGAATTTGCCTTCTTCCTATGTCCTGGCAAGATGGAACAGGGTGCTGCCTTCCACCCCCCCTCCATCCTTACAGTGCCAGCTTGCAGGGAATTGTCTGCAACGGCTGAGGAATAGTTTTCTGCAGTTTTGAACATTGAGACCTCTGAGAATTTCCAAGTGCATAACAAACATGTGTGGCCCTGACTGTTGTAATTGTTGTAAAACCAAATACATCTCAGAGGTGAGGGTAGTTCTCCTCACAGTATGCTGGGGATTTGGACTTGTACTCCTACTGTACTAATCCTGATTAGTGAATGTCTGAAAGTTACACAAGGAGCAAATAGCACAGATTATCTGGAGTGAGAAAAGAAAAAGCAAAGACAATGGAAGTAAATGGTTATAGCAGTATCACATAGTGCAGGGACTTTTTCATAGGGAGAGATGGGATGGTCCTTACGGTTCTGCTAGTAGCTTGAGAATCACTCCCCAGCATCACCAAGGCTATGGCTCATCATAAAACAAGAATGTGATAGCTAGGCACTTATGATACAGATATGGAGCTATGCCACCATCTACAAAGCATTACGTGAAAATTTAAGCACACAAAGATATGTAGGGAACATTTTTAACATGTCAATATGAATGCTGACCCCTAAACGACAGAATAGAAGAGCTGGAGTTACTCATGGTGGAAAGCCACTACTACTTGTTAAAGAATCACAGGCAATAAAAGGCCACCTTGAAAGGTTAAAGCTGAAGAGCTGGTGGATGTCTGCTACAAAGGCTCCTATTGCCTCTGTCCACAAGATGAATTCCTTAAGCACCTCTGAGCTGTCATAATTTAAAAAAACATACTTCAATCTGGAAGCCGTTTGGTTGGCATCTCACATGCAGGAATGTGGCTGCATGTTCTATGCATGTGATGTAGGAGACACAGAGTAGCTGCTAGGTGTACTCTGAATACCCAAAATTTGTCTCCTGGTTCCTCAGCTGTCTGCTGGTCTTCCTCTGTTCCCACATGTGCCTGTTTCCCCTTGTTTCCCCACTGTACGGCTGTGGGGAGAGTCTGCTTCCATCTCCTCTCCACCTTCCCTCTAGGTAGTTGCAGACTGCACTGAGATCAGGTTGGGGATGGGGAGAGGAGACGGGGAGGGAGGAAGAGTGTTGGGTTTTATTTCTGTCTCCCACTTAGATTCCCAGAGCCCCAGAACAGTATTGACCAGGACTGCATGCAGCTTTGGTGAGGCATTGGAACAGGCTGCCCAGGGAAGTGGTGGAGTCACCATCCCTGGAGGCATTCATGGTACGTGTAGACGTGGTGCTTGAGGACATGGTCTAGTGGGTACGGTAGTGTTGGATTGATGGTTGGACTAGATGATCTTTTCCAACCTTGGTGATTCTGTGATTCCCCATCCTCGGTCCCCAGGCCCCAGGAGCTCTACGGCGTCCTCCCAGACATCTGACCTTCGTCTCCATTCTCTCTTAGTGTCTTGTAGCAACGCTGCACCCCTCCCACACCCCGGAGCTAAATTGCTTCAGCAAGGCCATTCTTTAAATAATTAGAAACAGGTTCATTAGCAGACATCGAGGGATACCTATGAATAGCAGTGCTTCTGAGATCATCCTGAATATTCATTGTCATCACTTTATTCTTTGTGGGTTACTTCAGAGATTATGGGGGTTTTCGGTGTTGCTATCCAGTAGATAATCACCTCAATATGAGCTGTTGCTCCAGGGCTGGGACAAAATAGACCAGTATGTTTGGATGTGTGAAGTACAAGGCTTTTGAGTAGAAACAGGGAATTAATCTGGGATTTTACAATAACAAGCCCTGCTCTATGACCACAGCCCAAAAACATTATGTCAAAAATAAAGTTCAATGGAAAGTAACAAAAAGGAAAAGTAAGTATAGCAACACAAATCTTATGAGGACCAAGTTGTTTAGTGTATGAAGGACAGGACTGAGTGGTGGCTTGGACTGTGTGTATGTACAGATATGAAGGAGTCAGGGAACCTTTCAGCCTTGCTGAGAAAGTCATAGGCAGGACTAGTGGCTGAAATTTCAGACATTCATGTTTGAAATAAGAAGCAGTTTCTTAAAAGTGGGTCTGATTAAACAGTGGAAAAGATTAAGGGGATTGAGGAGAGATGCATTCAAGTAATTAAAATAAGAATAGTTATTTTTCTTAAAAATGCAGTTTAATCCAGTTTCTTGTAAACAATCTATACCTTATGCATACAGGGGTCAAACTAAATGACAAAAATATCCTGGATGATCCTTTCTTTTTCCATGGTCATGCATAACGGCTTTGCCAAAACAGATGAACTTTGCTTAACTGCATGGATGTTGAAATGGCATTTCTCTTCTAAATGTGTGTGCTTTCATGTACAACTTAAAATGTGGCAGATTGGGAAATACTGGTGTTTTGCCTATGTCAGAAAGTGATTTACTACATCCAGGGTGAAGTTTGTATGGTATCTGCTGGCTTCCTATTTTTTGTTAATGCTATTTACCTGTGTGAAACAAAGGTGAAAGCAGAGAAACACACAGGAGTGGTTTTGGAAGCAAATACCCAAAGACATGGGTTGTGTAGGGCTGGATGGCTCTGCTCATCTCCCCACCCTGCACCTCTGCAAAACCTTGGTGTGATTTGTCCATTCATTAGTTACTCAACTCTGCAGCTTCTGTGTCCTTAGTTGCTTGGTGGACTGAAGGAAAAACACAAGGCAGGGTCCAGGGAGGAGTTCTATACCTTATGAATGCAATAAAAATAATTCTCTTCATCTAACAAGCTGTAAGAGCAATCACATTGTAAAGAAAGTGAGCTTGAGTACTTGCTGGAATATATTTGGTCTTTTTGCAGGTGAAAAGCAGCTAGGTGTGTAGATTTTGCATGGTTTTAATTTTTGCTTGTGATCCTACCATATCTGGAATGCGAGTATTTCTCAAAGTACTGAATTTTGGATATACTTGAAACAGCAAATGTTTATGTTTTTCCCTTTGAGCATAAATGTGCTAAATTTCTGTTTTCTTCCCTCAAAAAGCTGTTTACAATATTAAGGTTTTAGCTCCACTAAAGATAACTGGAGTTCTTTCAAAGTTTTCACTAGTTCATGTCCTAAATTCCTCTAGAATTTCAACTATTTCCATTCAGCAATCACAGCCTGCTTTGAATTACTTGTGAATATTTTCAGTAAAAACTAGACTAAGTAAAAAAACCCTGTCATTTAGAAAAAATAGAATTTAAAGACCTAAAATTCTTTTTTGTCTGTTTACCTCATAACTCTTCTTTGTTTGATGTCCATGAGTTTATGTATCGTTGTCAAAATGCTAACATGAGTATTTCTGGAAATGTGGGGACAGTGAGAGAAATGGAAAGGACTAAGCTTTCAAATTGTTTTGAAACCTTCAGCTAAAGCAGGGGTCCGTTTCATCATTCTTATCCCCTCCAGCATTTGAGAGTACTTAACACTGAGACAGTAACATTAAGTATGATTTGTGGAAAAAGACAATGAATAACACTAATTGGCTTGATCTGTTGTGCTTGATGTAGAATCCAAACCTGTTTGAGGGATAAGCAAGACAAATGAATAGAAGAAAAAGATAGGAAGACAGAAAATATAACTTCTATTTCTGATGCTGACCATTACTTGCAGGAGGCAAACAGACCCACAGACTTACTGTTTCCTTCACATAGCAAGCTTACTTAAAATCACTTGTGCATTTCTTATGGCTTTGCAAACAACATCTTAGCTCAGTGAGCCCTACCTTCCCTTTTTTAAAAGTGCAGGACAAAAGTAAAAAGGTGGGAAGAAAATAAATGTTAGGGGAGAAGAAGGAAGTGGGAGAGAAGCTATTGAGAGAAGTCTGACATGCCAGGACCAAGCTGAATTTGGTAGCACTGACAGTGTTTCTGGATCCTCATCTGCCTTGCTTTTCTGAGGACTTTGGGACCACAGCAGTAATAGATGAGCAATTCTGTGCATCTCTTGTCAACTAGGCATGATCCTAATGTAGTCTTTAACTTGCATTAGAAGTTCTTACTTGGATTGGTTCTGTTTTTATGTTGCCTTTATGTCTCTCTCTATCATCGTTTGTTATTAGAGATTGTTGTACCTTTCTCTCAGACTTGAGCCAATTTCTATAGTGGTTTCATTGCTAAATTACATATAAGTATATGTAACTATGTATAATTATACACAATCATATATCATTATTATATGTAATTTCCAGTTATCGCATTGTGTGCCCCAGTGACCATTTTCCTTCTGTTTACAAACAATTGTCACTTGCCCAATTGAAGTCTACGTTGCTTAGCTCAGACAAAATGTTCTCCCAAACTATTACTCCAGGTAGTCATTTGTATTAAGTTATTTTCTGTTTCCTTGATTGGTAACATAGGTACCTATACATGTACACACTAAAAATTTGAACTTTTGGATTTCCTGCAGGACTAAGTTCAAATATTCCTTACACAGAATCCTGTTATTGTATGTTAGGTTCATTTCAACTGTACAAGTTGAGCGTCAGATTTTATCCTATTGATTAGCTGTTTTGTTTTCCTTGGGTCTGTCCAAGGAGGGAAAATTGTGTGGAATCTCAAGTTGCTTGATAAAGAGAGAACTAACAGTGTGGGCTTTTCACAGGCGGGATGAAATCATGGTTTCCAGGGAGACCTCAAATTCATTTGTTGCAGCCAGAATGCTGAGCTGCCAGCTGTGGTTGCTTACATAAGTGGCCCATCCTATATTGTTTTCCGATCAGTTGTGTATCGGTCCAGCAGCTCAAATGCTGTGGTAAGCCTCCTTTTTCTTTAATCTGTAATAACTAATTACCAGCACCTGGCACAGCATCCTCTTGGAGTGGGAATAAATCCAACAAAGTGCAAAGTGCCAGAATCAATTGGATTTAAGAATGCAAGTCTTCTGTGACTTCAGATGTTGGAGCATGAATACAAACTTTGTCTGCTGTAGACTGGAGGAGTCTGTGGGTTTGCTGTGCTTTACTGAATCATATGAAAAATACACAGTCAACCATCCTGCTTAAGAAGATTCTTGACTTTCAGAAATATGTATCTTCTTGCTTGGGTTATAATATATATCGACAACTTTGGTCTTCTGTGTACAGCACTGAAGTTGGTATGAAGTGCTTATACAATTGATGCAAAGTCTTCTTTCCGAAATATGCTGAAAATGTGATAATTTCTTTAATCCTCTCTGTTCCTTTATATAATCTGCATAATACTTTTTGCAGGTTATTTATCAAAGCTATACATATGGAGTGTAATCTTACCATCTAGTACTAATTCCTGTGGGTTATTTTGTTTATATTGAATACCTCTAATAGTGAAAATTGTAACCATGTTGCAGAATAGTTTCATTTAAACTACTGGTCCATTGCATGTTTTGATTTTTTTTTTTTCTTCTCTTACCTCTCCCTAAAATTTCTTCTGGAGTGAAGATTGAAGTGGTTTGATTTGTCAGCTGTTTTGACTCTTAAGCCAACAATTTTTAGTGAGAGATTTAAATTGTGGCTGTGGCACAAATTAATGAAATGTTAAACATAAACTAGGAGTTGTTGGTGCCACTACTGAGCTTTGAGGGAGAAATCCAAAATGACGTTTGAGCACCAGGAACAAGTCATGCTAGTGCATACTTGAGGGACTACAGATGTGTATGTAGAGAAAGGTGAGACTGATTTCTGAAAATGCAAATGAGATGCAATGCTACTGTTTCTCTGAGGTCTCCAATATTCATTCACTTTCTACAGATGCTTGGACAGTCGCCTTCAGCTGACCCAGGTTGCTTTGCTGTAGGCTCTGCGCAGCTCCCATTGCCTCAGCTGTGGACTTGATACACTCCGTTACTCAGGGTCTGTGCCTGCCTCTCTCCTCGCTTTTCATGTGTTTCTCCAGTTCTGTCTGGAGATCTCTGTTCTTTAGTCTGTCTGTCAGCTAGGCTTTTAGGCACTTAGAGGGAGGGGAAACAAAGATGTGCCTCTTACTCTAGTTGCTGTTGTAAAAAGGAGCATAGCGAAGGTGGTGGGAATGGGAGGGAGGGCCCAAGCCAAAACCCTATTAGCCTTTTCTTTTTAAGGGAGTCCAGGTAATGCTTTCTGCTTGATGTCAGGGTTAGGAAATAAAATGCCTTGAACTGTGTACTCTGTGTACTTTGTATAGTCCTGTATTCTTATATAGACTAAGTACAGATATTGCTTAGCTAGATCAGAACCATTTCATGACTACATTCTTGTTGCACTAGTAGTAACTATTAAAAAAACACAGAGAGAACTCATAATGTGTGTAACTTAAACACATAATCTTCTTTCTTAACCCCTCTTAATAAATACTCATCTGAACTACTCTGTAATCATGTTTAATGTTGTAGAACACTCTTGGTATGAATGTAATTATACTGGTGATTCTGCCAAAATAGTTCATTCCAAGATAGAAATAGAAAGAAGTGGTATGGAGAATACTAATGCACTATTAGCTGCAGGAGATTTTATCTATTTATATACAATCTTGCATTTATATACATATAGGTATGTGTAAACCGAACCTAAATTAATGATGTCTTCACAGCCTCACCCTTCCCAAAAAATGCTGTTATTCTTTTAAATATTTGCAAGTATAATAACCTCATCAGCTGTGCCCACCAAGAAAAATAAATGAAGAGAAACAATATGTGGAAAACATGAATGCAGAATGGGACTGAAATCCAAGTGGAAATAAATACAGATTCAGATGTATTACTTGTTAAAAGTAACTGACTCAGAGTAACCTCACAGACTTTTTGAATGCTTAGGACTGGTAGTATAAGGGAGAGTTAGAAATAGTTAAATGTAAATTTCCCTCGCGTTTTATTTGTAAAACTCATTAATTTTGAAAGCAGAAAGAGCAAATATAAAAAGGTGATGCAATATTGCATTACTTTTCCACACTATTTAATGCTTATAAATCAGGATTTTCAGGTTTGCTTTTCTTTTGCTGTACAGTTTCTGCAGTATTGCACGAGTTTTGGAAATGCAAAGAATCTCCTGTATGTCCTTTCAATCATTATTGTTGTAATGTTTTAATATTTGTTCCTTTGTAGGCCAAACCTAATGATCTCTTGTTGAATTAAGAGATGTTTATACAGTGATGCAATATGGACAAGTGTTAATTTATACTTGGAAGGCTGGATAATATATATAACCTTTGGTCTGGTTATTTTCTCGGAATGCTGGAAAAGGTTAAAATCATATGCTTCCTGGCTTCCTTCTTAGGCAGTAACTAGCAATTGGAAGAAGTGAAGGAAGGAATCCCACCTTTCATTGTACTTCTTCACTGTCGTTCTTCAGCAAGAAATCTTCACACAGTAGAGAAGCCAGATTTTTCAGAGAAAGGTATCTCTCTCTCTTCATTCCCCGGTTTGAATAGTGACAAAACTGCACTGAACAGCAAATATTTTTCATTCTGGAAGATTCCAAATTGCTCTAAATGGAAAGTTTCTTCAGAAAGTATTCCTGGGAAAAGTAAAATGATACACTTATCTGGGTGCTGGAAAGCTGAGTATGGAAAGACTGCCTTTTAAAAAACTGCCTTTTAAAACACAGAAGGTGCTGCTTTTAGGCATCTTAAATGCAAGGTGGAAACACTGCCTAACCTGCTTAGGCACCCAAATTTCCTACTGAAAACTGAATTTGGATGTGAGATTCTTCTGCTGTGCCTGCATACAGGAGATGTGGTTGTTTGAACCAGTGTGCACTTATGTTTAGCAAAGCTGTTCGGGGAGCTGCATGCCTTTGCCATCTCTAAAGCATTGGCAGCCGTAAATTCATTCAAAAGTCGAGTTAGAGACTATTGGTTTCAGTAATGGCTGTACCACATGTCCATTGTATAGGACACCTGAGTTCAAATTCCTTCCCAGTTGGAGGTGTTCAGTGGCCCCGTTTGCGCAAATGCTGCTGCGCAGCAAAATTGCGGTGCCCAGAAGGTCAGAAATATGTTGCAGAACTGTCCAATTGGTTAAAGCTGCCTAAAATGACACAGCGCGTAGGTCAGTCAGTGTGTCAACGATTCCAATCTTCTTTGAGTTTTCCTCCTCTATGCGCCAAAAACTGAATGTGCCTGGGGAAGGCTGTAATTTGTCTGTCTTACCATGCACTTGAAAGGCATGGGCTGGTGCAGCAAAGCTTCATTGTACCCTCTTTCTCACCTGTCTTTGAATACAGAAGAGATACTCTGCTTTGGTGGACAACAGGGTCTTGTGCTACTGCCCTGTGAGCCATAGTTCAAGGGTCTGATGCTTAGTAGCACTGCTGTGGTTTTACCTTTCATTTGCTCTGAGGTGTACAGAAACTTGCCTGAGTCTCGATGCAAGTCTCTAAGATACTCAGAAATATCTGATGTACTCTACAGCCCCTCATTTCAGGGGCTCAGAGCAGAGGGCTTTACATAAGCTGTTTGGGATCCCTCTGTGCAAGTTAGACTATTCTACTGTAGGACGCTGTTTCCATACACACTAAACATCCATTTTCCTATCAAAGCAGCATATAAAAAAAAAACAAGATAAAAAGCATACAGTGAAGAATGGCCATGAGTCATGCTAAAGGTCCACCCAACCCGGTATCCTATCTCAGTTAATGTCTGACTTCTGAGGGTTTGATTTAAACAGTTTTGTGAAGTTGGAAGATAGCCAAAAGCTTGCTCCTGCCACCCTGGGCATCAGCAGAATTACAAAGCCTCTGGGTGCACTACACTGTCCCATTTAAGGTGGAAAAATGAAATAACTGTGGGTGTTGCCTTGAAAAGTACAGTAACACATTATGCTTTCTCCACTAATGGTCTCTCAGTCCCCAAACCTTTACTTGGGCTGGATGCAATGTCTGTGTATTTATTTAGTAAACCCCTATGGATTTCTCGTCCATGAGCTTCCATATACTAAAATTGGTTTGGTGTAACTGGGAGGTGGGAAAGCAGTGTGATAAATGTGTCTTCCTGGTCACATTTGGTAAAACCACAAACTAACCACAAGAGGTGATTTAGAAAGCCAGGGGCTAAAAGTTCTATTTAAAATATTATTTTCTGGGTTTTTAAAATTTATTTTTCACATAGCTTAGCATAATATTGTAGAACATTTTGTGTTGGAACCCATAGGGATCATGGCGTCCTGGCTACTGTTTGTAGATGGGGAGGAAATACGGAAGAAGAGTGAATCCCATGTTCCTCTGCCTGTGCAGTGCTGGGACAGATTTACCACCCCTTAGCGCTTCTCTGCACTGTCACTCCTACAGCTCCAGCAGCAGAAGTTTGGCACGAGGGCCCTGACTGCTCGTAGCAGTGTCAGAGCTCTCAAGGGCAGAGAAGAAATCAGTGAGCACTTGCACGGCCTACCATAGAGACAACTTTCTCTGTTTCTCTTTAAAAAAAGACCCTGGAGATAGAAAGGACATGATCAGCAGTGCTGGATTTTGGCTTTTGGTAATGTCAATGGAATGGTCCTGGGCTGACACTAATGGTGGCCTCTCCATGGTAGCCATAGGGGCACTTGGGCAAGTATTTTCTGTAATTTCAAGGGTGCTTCTGTTGCCTGTGCTGTAATTGCTGTGTTGACAAGACACAGAAGTTTGGTTTCTGGAGTTGTTGGTTTGGCATCTCTTTTGACTATTAAAAGTGCAGTGCTATATTATTACTTTATTTCAAATAAATTGAAGACTGGATAATTCCTGGAATCCTCATTGGCTGGTTGCTTAAGTCTTGGGTTTATCCTTTTAATTTTGGTTTCTATTAATAAGTCAATTTTTGGACTACTAGTTATTTGTCTTTATACTTATAATAAAGTTCTCAAGTTCAGTATCTCATATTTTTCAGGCTTTGTTGTAAATGAAATACAGAAGGACTGTCACGAATAGATGGAAAAATTGATCTGTTGAGGGAAGACAGTTTGATTTTATTTTTTTTTTTTTGCAAATTGGATAGGCCTGTTTCACCAATTATTTTACTGACTCTTTTTAAGAAATATAATTGGTAGGAACATGGTTTTCACTGAAAGAAATCTTGCTCTGATGTAATACTTTAGTTACCTTAATGTCTTTCAAGATTGAAGATGTACACTAAAGGCTGCTGTAGTAAAGAACGGAAATTGCTAGTGAAGAATGGAAATTTCCTCACTGTGAGAAGTGAGGCTGCCCTGTAATTCCTTCCTGCGCTTCCCCATACTGATGCCTGATGGCTTGTGAAGGTATTTCCAGTAACATTTCTTTTACCGGTGGAGCAAGCGTGAATTTGGATGTGCCCCTCTGTGAGGCCAAGGCTGCACAGCGAACAGCAATTCTGTTTGGGTAGGTGAGGCTGTGGCCGTAGGGAACTTGCCAGTGTTTTTTCTTTCTTCTTCTACCCTTTTTTTCAGGGGGACTCCTGTTTTGTAGAGTGTTAAGACAATTTGGAGAGCTGACCATCGGGGTCATACAAGGGGTGTGCCGTTAAGTTTTGCTTATTGTTTAAAATCTATACATGAATGAGATTAATGATAGGAGGAGAACACAACTGAAGAATTCAGAAAAGTGCAATTCTGCTGGGTGTGTGCATGGAACGCAACACAACACATCCCATGAATTTTCCTTTCCTTACCTCTGGCTCCCCTATAACGTCCCTAATTTGCAGTGATTTTGGCAAGATGTTTCCTCTCTGCTCCTAAACCAGGCTCCCTGACGCTCTGGGCTCCAGGACAGCCAGTCAATGCTGCCATCACATGTTCCTCTCCTACAGTGAAGTATTAGTGCTTCTGTGGATCACCTCCTTCCTCAGGTTCCTTACAGCCCCCTGCTCTCCCCACCCAGCCAGCTCTGAGCATCTTGGTCTTCCCTGTAGCTTCTCTCATTCCAGCTGATCTGGGGGTTCCATCCCTGAAGGTTCCAGTGGGTGAATGTTTGCGGAAAGATGAGCAGAGATGAAAGGGGGTGATGCAGTTTAAGAAAGGCATTGATGGCTTCTGCAGGGGTTGGTGAAAGGATTGCTGTGCCAGCGAGCAGGATCCTGGTGTCCCCGCCTGACCTGAAGTGCCTGCACGGAGCACATACGTGTTTTGTGCTGCAGGGAGTGTGTTGTTAAAATAATTTTGTGGATTTAGTGTGCTGTTTATTAAAAAAAAAAAAAGTGCAGTATTAATGGTAGCAGTTCTTGTACTCTTTGTAGTAAAGACTGATGCGGTGGAGTCACTAAGTTGTTTGGTTTTTATTTTCCTTTTACACAACTGCTATGGATTTTACTTAAAGAACAATTTAGAAAACCACAGGGATGACAAACAGCAAAAATTAGCTAATGTACTGTGGTGGTCATCGTGACCCTCAGTCATCTTTTTCACAACTATTCCTTACCAATTTTTTGGATCCTTTTCTTTTGGGGTTGTTGGTGGGAGGAATCTATAGGATTTTATAGTTTGTTGGGCCCTCACTGTGGGGTTTGATATATATCAGCTCTCTGTACAGTAGCCAGTCTCTCTTGTTTTCAGTTATAGGCTGACATTTTTCTGATATTCTCCGAGAATGCATTTATCCTTCTTTGGTTACCTGCTATTTGAATTTCCACATAGATTTAGTTTCATATGTTCTTTGGTATCGCTCCATTTGGCCTTGTGAGAGATGTGTTTTACCCTTCAGTAAACACTTATCATGGAAAAGGCTGAAAGTGATTTAAAAATGAATCTTACAAACCATAGAGTCTGAAATAATCAGTGTAAATTCTCAACTTCTACTCTGGTAAGATTTTCTCATGTATTACATGCTTATTACTTATGCACTTAATTTCATAGTTTAAGCAGATCCTTTTTCAAATAGCTGGGTCAAGAAACTGCCACTTAATCTGTTTCAATGAAGTTGACATCCCAGTATTTGTGTAGCAGCATTGGAACAGTGCATCTTATGTCCTGTCCCATAGACTCCCAAAGTGATTCATCTGGTTTCTCACCCATTCTGACGCAAGGTAATATGAATAATAAAGTATGCTGTTACCTTGCAGTTGTCTGTAATCTGAAGGTGATATTTAATAACATAATCATTATGTTTTTGCATTATTAACTTTGGGGGATTATATTAGGTAGGAGTAGCACTTCCTGGAAGTTGACTTGTGCGAACTTCTTGAGGTTGGTTGTGGAGATTTTTTTTTCTTAATGGAATAAGTGCTTTATAAGCAGTGGAAAAAGCAAAGCGGCTGACTGAAAAGACAGACTAAATCAAGTTACTGATTTTTTATGGCACATCTTCTGTTTGGGAAATAGAGATCATGAATATACCAGAAATGAACCTGACATTGAAATTACTGCCTCTCTACTTGTTATTATCTTGGCCTCACAACTCTGTAATTCCTTTTTTCCCCCATATAATTTTCCTAAAAGCATTGCGTCAGGTATATACATCTTTAGAGAGAAAGGTCTAAGTTTAATTGCTGTAGAATTTTGTGACAGATAACAGCTTACTGGCTGCTTGATGGCTACTCAGTATGTCATAGTGATTAAATGGCATTCTCTTCAGTTTACTCCCTTGACTGGTCTTGGAAAAGAAAATAGTTCCTTATTTCCATTTACCTATTTCTTCTCCTAAGAGGCACTTGCAGTAGACATGCTGGATTTTATTTTGGTGTATTTTTGGAGAATAGTATTTTCCAGCACTACAGAAATTTGAGAACATCTGCCAGGACCTTATTACTGATAATGTGGTGGACACTGAGTACCCTGAAGAGTTCAAAATTAAAGATCAGCAATATTAAAAGGACAAATATGTACAGCTTTTGTCCCGCTTCCCCCCCCTGCCCCCTAATATAGTGACTTTTAGTTTTGTTGTGTAGTAAATATTTTCATTTATATTTGACCTTTTAGGTGAGTATGTTGATCATTTTGGTGTGGGCATAAGTAAAAGTTTATGACTAGAAGAAAAGGATATGAAAAGGTAAGGAGTCTTGGCCTTATTCAAAGAAGGCATTTCAATTCTAGGAAATGGGCTAAAAAAAGCACCAAGAATGTTAGTGATAAACTAGCGTGTAATAGATAAAGACTAACATGACTGGCAAAGCAAAGCCTGTAGAGAGAAGAGGAATATTCAGTCTTCTGGTTAGATGTAAAATACTTAAATTAGTGACGCTGAAGGGTAGTGCAATGGATTGTCTCTGAACTGCTACTGAAAATCTGTCCTGAATTTAGCTGCTTTTTTTTTTTTTCTCATGGTTTAGAGATTTTTCCCCATATATATGGGAAAATTTAAAACCAGTAGGTTGTTGGCCAGTTACTGAGCAGCACAAAGACAGTGTTGTTCTGAATGCAAGTCAAATAACAGGGAAAAAAGTTTATTTTAAAAAATGCAAAGGTAGATAGAAGTTACTGTAAAATTCTGTCCCCTGTTATATTCACAACATTTGATTGACCAAATCTCTGCTTAAATGAACAAGAACTACTTCACATGATTTAGTAGAAATCAAAGGGTCACAGGTTGAAAGGGGTCTCTGAAGATCATCTGGTCCAAACACAGCTGGTTGCTGAGGACCATGTTCACACGGCTTTTGAAATCTCCAGGGATGGGGACTCCACAGCCTCTCTGTGCAGCCTGTGCCAGTGCTCAGTCACAACTGCATACACTTGCTCAGACTAGCAGTTAATCCTCCCTTTTTCTGTCAGGGTGTTCATGTTTTGTAGTGGAGAATAAAATGTATTTAGAAAAACTGCATTTTGCATTGGAGAATGAGAAGACAGAATACAAGGGATTCAGTATGCTATTTTTCTTTTTCACAGAATCATAGAATGGTTAGAGTTGGAAGAGACCTTAAAGACCATCTAGTTCCAAGCCCCCTGCCATGGATGGGGACACTTTTCACTAGGTCAGGTTGATACCAAACTGGGAGGAGTGGCTGCCATGCCAGAAGGCTGTGCTGCCATCCAGCGTGACCTGGACAGGCTGGAGAGCTGGGCAGGGAGAAATCTAATGAAATTCAATGAGGGCAAGTGCAAAGTGCTGCATCTGGGGAAGAACAACCCCATGTTCCAGTACAGGTTGGGGGCTGTTCTGTTGGAGGGCAGCTCTGGGGAAGAGTACCTTCCCTGGAGACTTTCCAAAGCTGCCTGGACTTGTTCCTGTGTGATCTGCTCTAGGGGATCCTGCTCTGGCAGGGGGTTGAACTAGATGTTCTCTAGAGGTCCCTTCCAACCCCGAACACTCTGTGAATCTCTGATACTCAAGGCCCTGTCCAGCCTGGACTTGAACACTCCCAGGGATGGGACATCCACAGCTTCTCTGGGCAACCTGTTCCAGTGCCTCACCACCCTCTCCAGGAAGAATTTCTTCCTGATATCCAATCTAAATCTCCCCGCTTTCAATTTAAACCCATTACCCCTTGTCCTGTCACTACAGACCCTTGTAAAAAGCCCCCTCCCAGCTTCCTTGTAGGCCCCTTCAGGTACTGGAAGGTGCTATAAGGTCTCCCTGGAGCCTTCTCTTCTCCAGGCTGAACAAGCCCAGCTCTCTCAGCCTGTCCCCATAGGAGAGGTGCTCCAGCCCTCTGAGCATCTCCGTGGCCTCCTCTGGAGTCGCTCCAGACAGTCGATTTCAAGACTTTTCATTTCAAGATTAATTTCAAGACTTTCTCAGACTCTTGGTATGAATGGATGTCTAATACAGTATTCCAAAAAAATGTATCTTTGGATAGTAGCTGCAGAGTGAGATAGTGATTGGACAAGTGTGACTGGGAATGGAAATATAATGTATTCTTGTATGCATCTAGAAGGAGAAGTATATAAATGTGCCTTGGTGAAAACAGCTTTCACAGAAAGGCTGGTGAGCACTGTTGACTTCAGAATCTCAGTTTTGGATTTACATGCCTGACTGACACCTTTTGGGTCTGGTCTGTTGCAGGCTGGCCTTACATCTGGGCTTGAAGATTCGATTCAAAGTTGTTCCTCATGCACAGGTTTTAAAACACAGAAGTTTGGATTTATTTTGTAATATAATGACTCTATTCTCTTTTCATTTCTTCCCCATCTAGTTTAGTATCAAGACTTTGAAAATACAATACACATGGCACAGATTGTAAAATTCTTTCAGTTACTATTAATTCTGCTACTTCATGATTACATCTCAACTGAAGATGGGGAAACGAGGGCAAGTAAGTCTTAATTTTTATGTTTCAGATAAGAGCAACTTCAAAGTATGCCTTGAATTTATAGTACTCATTTTCAGGTCCCCATGTACATTTCTGTTGGGGAATAACCCCAGACAGTAACCAAGCACCACACAGCCGCTCGCTTACCTCCTCCCTCCCCCAGTGGGAGGAGGAGGAGAATCCAAGGTAAAAACGAGAAAACTCATGGGTTGAGATAATAACAATTTCATTGAAAATAAATGAAATAAAATGGTGATACTAATAATACTAACAATACTAATATTACTACTAATAGTATATAATGAAAATAATGGAGAAGACGGCTGCTTACCACCTGCTGACTGATGCCCAGCCAGTCCCTGAGTAGTGAGAGCCAGAGCCTGGGAGCCAGACCAAGCCCAGGAGAGAGAGAAACCCCTGGCCCACCACCCAACTTACACACTGAGCATGAAATTCCATGAAATGTGCATTTGGTCAGTTTGGGTCAGCTGTCCTGGCTGTGTCCCCTGTCAGCCTCTTGTATAGAAGAAGCTGGGAACACAGGTACAGTATCAGAAACTGAAAAAGTCCTTGACTTGGTATAAATATTCCTTAGCAACGTCTAAAATAATAGTGTATTATCAATATTATTCTCATCACAAACAAAAAATAGCCCCATACTAGCTACTTTGTGTAAAATTAACTCTATCCCAACTAAAACCAGCACAACTTCTGTTGGTGGTGATTTTTTCCCAGTATAGTTTTCCTGGCAAAAAAGCCTATAATACACAAAAAGTATCAAACATCTTATTTCTCCTTTAGGAAGGGAATATCTTTATTTCTTTTTGTGTCTTGGAAGTGCCTAGGGGGACAGATGGAATTATAAAGCTTCAATCGTGATTTAAACTTGCATATTCATAATTCAGAATTAATGTTATGAATAGCTTAAAGTTATGTGAAAAACTAAATAAGAAAAATGAATGTTCAATAAGAGGAACCTGAGATAAACCCAGCTCTGAGGCAGACCTTCTTGCATGTTCTTCAAAATTAGCATCTCAAACTCCACCAAACCAAGTTTGAGGAAGATGAACTTAAAGCAATTGTTGACAAGCCCTCGTAAACTTTATCAATGTATTTTATGTTGATGATTAGATTGCCAAATCAACTCTGAATCTGGTTTATGGAAAAGAAGAAGTTAAAGCAAGGTAGGTCTTTGAAAGATGAAGTGGCTGAATAAAAAGAGTATGGAAAACTTTTTTCTGGCCACAATCATACTTTCAGGATATGTCTTTTTTCCTCCAGTTTTGCTTTCAGTCCAGCAATTTTCAGTATTTAACAACAAACTCCATAAAATTCCTTTAGGTCTCTAGAAAGTCATATATTTTTTTCAGTACATCTGCTCTAAGCTGGACCTGCTTCAGCAGAGGGCTGAGTCCAATGATGTCTGGAGTCCCTTTCAATTGAAAGTACCCTGTGATTCATATCCCTGGACCACAGAATAATGCGCTCTGCTCACTCTTTGCTCCTTCTCCCAGTGTCTTTTCACCATCACCTGCACTGCAAAAGCATCTCTCCAGCACGCTGTGGTCACTTGCTTTCAAGGAAGGTGAAATATTGACCTCACTGGAAGTGCCCACAGGCAGAAGTCAGAACAAAGCAAAGTTCTCCTTCCTGTGGTGAAGCTTCAACCATTCACAAAACAGAAAGCACAGTATTATGCAGTAACCCTGATGTGACCCCATGTGCCATGGGATCAAAATAATCTCTCCTGGTCTTGGCTGTCTCCTTGGACCTCTTATGTCAGTTACCTAAGCTCCTTTCACGGCTGGTAGATGGTGATTCTCTCCACTAGAGAGTTACTCCCTCCATCTGAGGATGTGCATATAAGATGGATAGGACTATCTGGTAGAAATGGTTGTGTCAGCCCATGTCCTGTAGTTGGCAATTCAGTCTAAAAGCTTCATCTGTAAGTGGCTACAGCCAGGAGAGCTGAATCCCTGCCTAAATTGTCATGTAATCACATTATATTTGCTAAAGGCTTTTGTGATCTTATATTGTGGATGTTGAGCTTGTTCACGGAGCATTTTTCTGTTCTAAAATCAGAATACGCTAACAGCAACATTCAGTCCAGACTCAAGATGTTATACTAACTAGTTCTGGAAGTGCCATGTAGCAGTATGAGAAATCAATTAAAATGTGTTTGTAAAAGGATTGGATATTATTGCTGAATTCTGGAGTGTTCAGACTGTAGCCTTCCGCTGCAGTGTGCTTGGTTTGCTAACAAAAATGATCTTTTTGTTTATCATCTCTGCTGACAAAGAGATATGGAAAAAAACCCACAATGTATTCCTCTCTGCTGATTTCATGAAATGTAGTTGCCAGCTGAGGGACTGAATTCCAGAATTTTTCATAATCGTTTCTGGTGATAATGTAACAAACAGAATATGGTATGGTTTTCAGATACCAAGTTGGACCTGTGTGGCTTACTGAGAGTCCTGTTTTCACTGATCAGCTCAGCTGATTTTTTTTTGTATGGAATGTATTTGTCAATATAGTTTTTAATACAAACAATAACTCATATGAAAAATATTTCCTGTGGAAGAAGAAAGTGGAAGAGTTCATGAAAATACTTGTTGATTTTTTTTTTTAATTTTATTTTTAGGTTGTAGAACTGCTCCAGCGGATTTAGTTTTTATCTTAGATGGCTCTTACAGTGTTGGCCCAGAAAACTTTGAAATAATCAAAAGCTGGCTTGTCAATATTACAAGAAATTTTGACATAGGTCCAAAGTTTATTCAAGTTGGAGTTGTCCAGTACAGTGATTACCCTGTACTTGAAATTCCCCTTGGAACTCATGAATCCACTGAGAACCTCATCAGGGAAATGGAGTCCATTCACTACTTGGGAGGAAATACAAGAACAGGAAGAGCTATTCAGTTTGCCTTTGACCATCTTTTTGCAAAATCTTCAAGATTTTTAACAAAAATAGCAGTTGTTCTCACTGATGGAAAGTCCCAAGATGAAGTCAAAGATGTAGCAGCAGAAGCAAGAAAAAATAAAATCACTTTGTTTGCTATTGGTGTTGGCTCAGAAATTGAGGAGGATGAACTTAAAGCTATTGCCAACAAGCCTTCATCAACTTATGTATTTTATGTTGAAGATTATATTGCAATATCAAGAATTAAAGAAGTTATAAAGCAGAAACTATGTGAAGGTAAGTAATTGATTCTAAGATATTTTAGGTGTGCAAATTGTAGTTCTGTACCCATATTTCTTTATTTCAGAAGCAGAATGCATGGTTAATGTAGTCTAAGGCACCTGATGATCTTTACTATGGCCTTCTTTCATTTTGATCTTGTTTGTGCAAGCCACTCCCAAAATGTTGTTTTCTCAGTTAAACAAAAAGGTGTATGTGGGAAAATATGATGCTTTAACACCGTGTGTGTTTAATTTCAGTATGTAGCATTTTGCCCTACGCCGCAAAATTTTTGCGGTGATAGTTTCGAAATGCTAAAATAGTTGAGCAATTCTCATAGTGTTGAGAATATAGGGCTTTATCCTTTTCCTTGGTGCGGCTGATACTCATCCACAATCTACTATTTCTTCTTGACAGCTGAGAGGATAGCCTATCATTACAAACAGGAGTTCTTCCGCTTGTATGTGCTGGAAAAACCCAGAATTCCTTGGCAAAAGGGCCTGGAATTGTAACAAGCTGTTAGGTTATTTTTTAGAAGGATTTAATAGAAGAATTAGCCATGACTAACATTGTAAAATGACTTTTTAGCTTTAGAATGCTAGCAGCATTGCTGAATTGAGTTTTCTGATAACTTTGTAAAACAATGGCTTTCCCATATATTAAAAAAAGAAAGCAAATTGCTTCTAAAATATGTCACTCAAAGGACTCTATTATACAGCAAATATTTATCAATGCTACTTTGTACATGCTTTATTACCGAGAATTGATGCAAGTCATATTTCAGTTGTACTGTATTTCTGCACTTAGTACGAATGAAAAACAGTTTTCATTTGCTCTCTTTTGAGCATGAACTTCCTTGAAAAAATATGTTGAGGATAATAGTGTTTATTTCTTGATACGCTTATGAAAATCATAATAATTCCTTCTGGCTGATGTAGTAAGATGGTCAGTCCAAAAATTAAATCATCTAAGTGCAGCTAAATTCTTTAATAAAACTTCACACAGGGACAAATACCACAAAATAACCACAATATTTTCTTTAAATAAAGTTTAGAAGAAGTGACATTATATTTCATCAAGAAGCATTTTCTGCTTTCAGAATTAAATAAACCGTTATCCTTTAGAATTCAGCTGTGGTATTCGACACGACTCTTACAGCAGTAATCTCCAAATGTTAACTACGTATACAAAATTGTATTTACTGTTTTATTTTAAGTGGCACTGCATCCACTCTCTTATGTTGCACTCTTTCCTCACGTTAGGATTGAGATGCCCCTCTCAAAGAGCGATCAGAGTCAGATGGCAGTTTCATTTCTTACCACAATGTCTTTAGCAGGTGAACTGAAAGATTAGTAAACTGGAAATTTTATCTTTGAGTGGTGGATTATTTTATTCATGTTGTTAAGATTCTTTTTGACTTTGGGAGGGGAAGTTCCATGAGGGCAAAGCAGCAATGATCAGTCACATGAAACTGCCTGAAAATTTTGCAATTTTCACAGAATCACAGAATGGTTTGGGTTGGAAGGGACCTTAAAGACCATCTAGTTCCAACCCCCCTGCCATGGGCAGGGACACCCTCCACTAGACCAGGTTGCTCAAAGCCTCATCCAGCCTGGCCTTGAAGACTCCCAGGGATGAAGCATCCTCACTTCTCTGGGCAACCTGTCCCAGTGCTTCACCACCCTCTCCAGGAAGAATTTCTTCCTGATATCTAATCTAAATCTCCTTGTTTTCAATTTAAACCCATTACCCCTTGTCCTGTCGCTACAGGCCCTTGTAAAAAGCACACACCCCCCCCAGCTTCCTTGTAGGCCCCTTCAGGTACTGGAAGGCTGTGATAAGATCTCCCTGTGATTTCTTGTGATTGTTGTTGTTTTAATGTCTAAACAAATACTAACCTTTACTCTGTAGCATTTTTAACTTTGTTATCACATGAACACAGATATACGAGCATAGGGGCAGTGTCTCCTTTATGGAAAAAGAAGTCTGAGGTTTGGTGGTTTGTGTAGCAAGTAGTGCTTTTACAACCGTGTTGTGCCTTTTGAGGGCTCCAGTGTTTGTTTTCAAGTACCACACGGTGTAAAAACCTGCTGAACCTGTTGACTGGAAAGAACAGCGTGGCTGAAAGAGTCCCCAAATATTTTAAAAAATATTTAATATTTATTCTGGAAGTCAAATGTTGCTGTAGTATTAATATACTCTGGCAAAAATACAGTAAAGATTGTGTCTCAGGACTGCATTTAAAAACAATACTTAATTCATAGCTTAAAAGTATGTCTGGAAGATGCTGGGAAAGGTTCCTTTGTGCTAGGTGATGGGATTTAACATCAAAAGGTTATTTCATGCTTCAGAAAGGGAAAATAAAGCATCTGAAAACTATATAAAACCACTAAAAGGCAACAAGATTTCAGTATAGGCTAAATAGTTGCTGTGACTGGTACTATGGATTAGAAACACAACTCTGTTTTCCGTGGAAGCCAGTTCTTAATTTTGCTACTGACTTCTGCATCTGTTATAATGGCTCAGTTAGCAAAATAGTCCTGCCAGAGATGATCCAGAAAACCGAAAAAAGCTCTGCCTTACTGGGAATGTTTTAACGTAATTCTTCGATGTGCCAGTGGAAGCAAAGAATAATTTCTTAATATAAAATTTTATATGTGCTTAATTTGTACTGGTTTGGAACATTTACTTTGGCATCGATCCAGAATAATGGCCCTCTCACATAAAGTAATCCTATTGCTGCATTTACTTTTTAATTTTTACACCAAATTTCTAATACTGTAACTGATAAGAGATTCTTGTGTTCATTTTCTTGTCAGCACATATGATCTATAATCTGTATTAATGGCTCTGTATTGTGGCCATTATTCAGCTTTGAAATAAATCAGTTTAGGAAATCTTTCCATGGTAACAAAGCACAGTGAAGAAACCTGAAAAAACAAAGTGTCATTACTCTTACTTAATTTCGTAAATATGCTGATTAAATCCTATATCTGTGTTTTGAGAAGAGGAGGAAAGTTGTGTTTGTTGGACTTTGTGTTTGCTTTTTTGGGAGCGTTCAGAAGGTAGACATTTTAGTTTCCAGAATGTAGGCAGAGAATTCTTGCAATACTTTTTTTGTAGAACCAGGTGACATTTTGCTGTGGGGAGGAAAAGAAAACTAAGGGGAATGTATGTGACTTCTTGCTGCTGCCCCAAGTACCTGTGGCTTGTGCCCTTGGGATGGATTGTCCTTTCTCACCACATACAGTTTGTGCAGACACTTACCTGAATTTTCTTGGAGTTTATCGTGCCTCCCCCACCAGAACAGGGTAGCTTCTGACTGCCTTTGGGTTGGTTAGAAAGAGAAGCTGTACAGCGTTCCTCATGTTATAGAGAGAAACCAGTCTAGACCTTTGAGCTGATAGTTCTCTGGCACTGAAATGCGAGTTTTCCAGCCCATGGCTGGTCCAGATGGAGAGGAGAGAATTCTTCACCCCTTCTTTGGAACGTACTCCTAACCTCTTCCCTTTCTATGAACTGACGCTTTTCTGAAGAAACAAGAAGAAATGAATGATGAAAATGTATTTATTGTGAATATTTTAGCATAATTTTAGTAAAACAAAAAGTTGTTTGCTTTCTTTTTATGGATTTATTACTCTGATACAATATTTGCTTTAGAACTGAATTTCAGTCTGCTATCTCACTGTTTTATTTTGAGACAGTTTAGGTCCACTGCCTAATACTGTTTTTGTGAAAAGACAATTAACATTCAGCAAACTTTAGTTTTGGTAGAAAATGTATCATGTGATATTTGTCCAGTGAGAATGGTTTCAAGTGCAACAGGCAAAACAGATCAAAGTCGATTGCAAGCAAAAGAAGATAAAAAAAATAGTGGTACATAATTCTACCTTTGTCCATTTTCAACCTGATTTTATACTTGGGAGGGATGCTGGATTAATCCAAATTGTTAGTGTATCATGGAAATTAACACTTATAATGTTGTAGCACTTTGAAACCATACCATTTTAGCAATTTAATTCAATATTTTTATTAGCCAGATACTACATTTAGTGACAATTCAAAATAGTACGTGAATATAGTTGCAGTAAAATATGACATGTCAGTATTCTAGCTTCATGTCTTTGCGGATTCTGCGTGTCTTCTCTCATGTTATACTTAAATGGTAGTTCTCAATTCTCTGTTTCTTGAAAGGCTGCTACAAAAAATCAGGTAGGTAGGACGTTAGATTTTGAAAGTTTTAAGTCATATTTTGAACTATACTTGCATTTATTGCTTTGCAGAATCTGTTTGTCCGACAAGAATTCCAGTGGCAGCTCGAGATGAAAAAGGATTTGACATTCTTGTAGGATTAGGTGTGAAGAAAAAGGTTAAAAAGAGAATTCAAATATCAACAACTAATGCAAAAGCTTATGAAGTAACCTCACGTGTTGACCTGTCAGAATTGACAAGGTATTTGAATTTATTAATACACTTCTAAACTTAGTAAGATTTTGTTGTTGTTGTTTGCTTAAGGTGAGAGAGACTTATTTTAAGATTTATATGAATGTTCAAGTACTGTTTTTTAATTTTCCCTTCCCCCTTACTTAGGAATGTGTTTCCAGAAGGTCTGCCTCCATCTTACGTGTTTGTTTCCACGCAAAGATTTAAAGTAAAAAAGACATGGGATTTGTGGAGAATCCTAAGTCTGGATAAGAGACCACAGATAGCCGTCACTATTAATGGAGAAGAGAAAACATTATCGTTCACTACCACAAGTTTGATAAATGGCACACAAGTTATTACTTTTGCTGCACCTCGTGTAAAGGTAAGGAGTAAGTCATCGTCATGCTGGAATACTCATTTAAATACACATTACTCCTTTGCCTTTTATGTTTTTTAAAATTCATGGTCTTATTTTTGGCTGCTCAGGCATTTAAAAAAAGATGAGGGGTACTTTACCATGTTTCCAGCGTGTCCACAGTGATCATCACTGTAAGTGCTTTGCAGGTGCTTTCTACTTAGTAGTTTCCAGATCACAGAGACTTTTTTCACACAGCTCTTTGCTTAACATATGCTGAAAAGTAATTTCAGCCTTTCATATTGAGAATAGAAAATGTGAATTTAAATATACCATTTTTAAGGAGAGTGTTTTAAGTGTCTAAATTCCTTGAAAATGCATAATGACAGGAGTTACGTTCTTCTCCAGAAGGGTAGATAACAGTTTACAAAATGAGATTTCAATCTGGATTTGTCTAGTTCTCTGTTGAATAAAAATTCCTTTCAGCTACTTATTTTCTTCACTGAAGGGATTTCCCTCTTGGTGCAAACCAATTTTATTGTCTTCCAGTGTAACCTGAAGGTTCTCTTTCAAAACTTCCTCAGTAATTTCCAGTGAAGTATTCAGCTTTTGTAAGAAAGATTATCTCGGTTGCAGGTGAGACAGAATGTCTCTACTCTTTAATTTGTAGCAGTATAGGAATATGCAGCCCAGAGATTCCCATTCTTAACGCAGAGAGTATTATTTAAGTGAACAAAGAGGGATACTTCAGCAGGCAAAGATTTACTGCTGGAGTGCTTCATGGCCAAGTGGGTTCAACTTTTCTAGGAAGCGGTGGCCTGTATTTGAAGCCTTACTCCAAATCAGGCTGAAGGAATTTGAAGTATAAATCCTCAGAGGAGGAAGGACTCCTATCCAAGAGAAGGTCTTAACTACTAAGCTTTTGCTAGGGAGAGGTATTTTATACTTCTGGATGGAGAATTTTACTTTTCTTTTCCAAATTTCCTCTGCGTTTTTATAATTATTTGCAGGTGAAATAATTTTTTTTTTTTTTTTTAAGAAGCAGTGTCAAACTCCATTTACTGGAAATGGTTAGAAAATTCAATTTCAAGACAATCAAAAATGTTTTTTAATTTTTTCTGGCAGATACAGTGACAAATCAATCTTATTCCTGCAGTCCCATGTATCCGTGAACTTCAGCATGAAAAGAAGACTTGATTTTTTTTTTTTTGCATTTGTGTTTCTCCAGGCTTGTACTGCTATTATGGAGAACAATAATTTTATGCCCTTTTAAGGGCTGTATATCTCTAAACACACTATAAATGTCACTGTGCTTTTAATGAACCATTTTATTTAATAACTCTTTATGATAATTTATCACTTTTACTCAGGAAAATGGAAATGTTACATATTCTGATATGTTGTTTATTTTATCCTGTAATGAGAGTCATTGTAAATAAATAAACCCCCAATCTACAAATAAAAATAAAATAAAACCAGGGGTGCTATGTAAGGGTGTATACTATTAAATGAAGCTAGCTTAATTTCTGTTTATCACAGAATCATAGAATGGTTTGGGTTGGAAGGGACCTTAAAGATCATCTAGTTCCAATCCCCTGCCATGGGCAGGGACACCCTTCACTAGACCAGGTTGCTCAAAGCCTCATCCAGCCTGGCCTTGAACACTTCCAGGGATGGGGCACCCACAGCTTCTCTGGGCAACCTGTGCCAGTGCCTCACCACCCTCTTAGTTTATGTCTACAAAAGGTAACAAAGATATATAAAATAATGAAAGATGTACGCTTCTGTTTACTGTTATGTATACTGTGCTGGGTTCAGTCAGGAAAGGGCTAACTCCCTTTACTCTGGTTGCCAGGGAACTCTGTTGCTGTATAGTAAGTGAAAACATTGATAAGGCCTCAGCTGGTGCTGGGGATGGCTTGTACTGAACTCAAGGTCTTTTGTCCGCTTCGGATACTGTAGCTGACCCAGACTAACCAAGGAAGTATTTCATCCCATAGTCCGTCATGTTCCGGTCTCTTGGGGTGGGGAAGAGGGTCCGGTAGCCATTACTCTTTCCTTCTCTCTCTCTCCCTTACTCCCTTGCTCGTCTCTCTGGGCACTTGCTAACCCTCCTGCGTTAGCTGCTTTGCTAACTCCTGTGCTGGCTCGTTCGTGTGGAAGCTGGTGGATTGTTTTGAGTTTTCTGGCCGTGTTATCAGTGATAAGGTTTGCTCGGAATCTGCTGCGTAGGCTCCCGGGCTCTGGCCTTCAGGCCGCGGCTCTCGGGCTGCGATCGCTCTCGGGCTGTGGTTCTCTGGCTCTCGGGGTCTGATTTTCATCCCTCAACATCTGGGTGTGCATTGGTCAGTGGATGGTGGGAAATTGTATCATATTGTATCATATTGTATATATTGTACTATATGTTTCATTTTCTACTATTTTAAGTATTTATTAGTAGTAGTACCTGTATGTATTGATTTAGATTTAATTAGTAAATAGTTCTTATCTCAATTTTACGAGCTTCCTTATTTCTTTTTCCTCCGATTCTTCCCCTCCACTGGAGGAGGGGAGGGGGATTTGTGAGAGCGGCTTCGTGGTATTTTGCTAGCCGGAGTTAAACCACAACATATACCAATTTAGTGTGGGATGAATATCTATTACATTTAGCTATCTAAAGCATCTAGGTTTGGCTAAAGAGCTGGATTGTTTTGGAAATTGATGGATAGGCTCAAGAATAAAGTATTTCTTCCCATGTCGAATTTAATTTCTAAGGTAGGTGAGATAAATATGTCTTTAAATCTATTTCTTGTAGAACTATGCTATTTGTTTAAACTGAATCTTAAGCTTTAGAAACCTGAGGTTTTGTGAGATGATGAATGTCATATTCGGTTTATTCTTTGCAATATTGTGATTCTTCCTGCCAATATCATGTCATCTTTTTTTATAAGAGATTAAGTAGAAAGACTTTCAAGTACCAATTTGTTTTCACTATGATTTAAGATCTGAAGTGTTAGAGTCATACCACTGCTGAAAAAGGGACCTCTGGCTTCATAGATTTTAAAAAAACAGCCTTGAGCATGTTCAGGATCATAGACTGAAAAAAAACTGAGTTATAAAATAGTTCTGAAATAGGAATGAATTATTAGCAAATATCATCTTCTCAATTATTATATTACTGGGCAAATACTTTTTTGCCTCTACAGTTTACAATTTTTTGTATAGCAAAACCTGGAACATTGATCATCTCAATCATCAACAGTAGTTTAAGTGTTGAAATGCATTTTTATTGTTATTTAAATAGAAGACTTTTTTCCTAAGCAGTTCTGTTTTCTTCACTTTTCTTAGACATTGTTTGATGAAGGCTGGCATCAAATTCGTCTCTTAGTAACAGAAGATTATGTAACTTTGTATATAGATGACCAAGACATTGAAACAAAACCACTGCATCCTGTTTTAGGTATTTACATCAGTGGCGTAACCCAAATAGGAAAGTATTCTGGAAAGGAAGAAACTGTACAGGTAAGCATATGCCAAATTCATAATATTTCAGAAATTCTACTGTAGGTTAACATTGCATTGGTGCCTTCTGTTTTCTTGAACTTACTTGTCTAATTTACAATAGGCTGATATTTATCATATGAAATTTTAATACTTAAGAAGAAACATAAATGGTCAGGAGGACTCAGCACAACTGATATATCCTGTTTGGAGGGTGCTTAATTGGCCTCACTGGCTTGAAGGGGCATTTATTTTTCCTGAACCACAAATTTCATGTAGTGCAGTTGCCTGAATTTGTGAAACAGTGTCTTAAAGCTGGTGATTTCCTCTGACCTTGAGAGTTGTATATAATTTGGTGGTGGTTATGCTGGTAAAAGAGAGAGACGACAAAATATTGATGACAACATCACTAGCTGTCATGAAAGTACAAGGTATATCAACTCTGTTTCTGTGGTACTGCAATTATTTGGCACTCAAACTGCCACTGTTTGATTCTGTTGTTCTGGACACCACCACCCCCACCCCACCCCCCCCGGCCCCTGAAAACCCTGTACCAAATTTCTCCTCTATGCTGAGGAATGTTGAAGTTCTTTTGCCTTCAGCTCTTTGCAGACACCAAAAAGCTGATTAAAACTTTAGGCTGTATAGGTGAGGGCTGTGTAGACCAGTGGTGAAGACTGTTAACAGTGTTCCAGATGTTGCCTAAGTAGATAGTTCCCTTATATGTATAACAATGTGGTAATGACATTACTAATTAGAATGATAGTAATGGAAACAATACTAAGAAATACTGAATTACTTAGGTAGACATTATTTTTAGTTATTTTGATCCTTACTGCTCCTAGGAAGATACATTAATGTGTCTTGCATCACCTGCATTGACTGTCTTCAGATGTCTTTACTCAGTTACTCCTGAATTTTGCGTATGTTTAGCCAGGCTTCAGATCTATTATTATAATTTTCTAAAACTGTACATGGAAACTTGGATTTGGATGCGCTGTGTGTGTGACTCAGCATTTCTGGTGGTAACGTTGTCTATGCTAAAGTACCCCATTGCGAAAACTACTCTGTTGCTCACAGATTTCTGATAGGATTTCATGGTCTCACTGCAAGAAAAGTAGAGATTTTGGAATCCTGATCAATCGTGTCATGCATTTTCTCTGACGGTGCGTTTCCAGAGTTTTGTGCATTCTGGAATTAGAGGGTTGTTTGTTGTTGTTGTGTGGTGTTTTTTCTCTGAAGTCACTGCAGTAACGGCACTCTCACAGATTCCCAGTGATACAGGGAGTTACAGAATGTTAGTACAAGATGTTATCAAAAATAAAGATGAAAACATTTTAGGAATGTCAAATTGTATAAAATCCTCTCCTGATAGTGGACTAGAAGAACTGTAGACAATCTGCCTCAGGTTGCAATTTTGTATTTCCAGATGATTTCTGTAATCTAAAAAAGGTATTTCCTTTCTCCACTTTTTCAGACTGTGACGCATTTTGCAAAGCATTAACAGTCTAACTTTGCCAGGGTATTTCTATTTAAACTATGATTATAGAGAAATATGTAATGAATCTGCATACAGTCCTTCAGTGAAAAGGTAATTGACATCCTTTAAGAAATCAGCCAGAGATGGATACAAAGTATGGTTAAAGAATCTTCTTCAGAGATTCTTTGCTGAATTTTCATTCTCTTTCTGTGCTCAGGTGTTTTCTAGGTATTTTGCAAATGTTCTTGATTTAATTGGGATCTTACTGGCTGAAATGCTTTCCAGTGTAGTGATGATAAACTTATGTACATACTTCAGTGTTGTAAATTGTAGACATTTTATATTTGAAAACACCTAGTACAAGGCACGGTATTAACGTACTCCCATTTCTGTACTTTCTTCCCCTTTTAGGCCAACTTAGTCTGTCATTTCAAAGAAGTGTAATGGGGCTTTTTTCTCTTTGCAGTCATGATAGTTATATTAGAAAAACTGACTTTGGTGGTTTCACTACTCTGGACTGTCACGATAGAGCAGAATGGTAAAAGCTTTTGCTGACCTGGTGCCAGTATTTTTACTGGTTGCTTTTTAAAGCTTTATGTTCTATAGCTAAACTCTAAACCAAATTCTTTCAAGCGTCAGGGGTGCCTTCTGATGCTTCACCAAAACGTACTGGTCTTATATTTAGTAGAGACAGGTCAGTGTAGAAACATCTTCCTGGGACTGTTAATGTAGCAAGGGGAAAGCTGTTTTTGCCTGTGGTGTTGTAGCTTGTTTCCCAATGATCTTGGCAGCCAGTGTAATTAGTGCTGTGCGTGTTTGGATTTATTGCCAAGGATTAGGGGTGGTGATTTCTATTATGTTAGAAAAGAAAATCTTGGATTAATTATTTTTCTTTAAATAATTCTGTTACAGAATGTTTAATGGGTTGCACATGTTTATCATTGTGAGTAGCCTGGCTAAAAATGTTTCTACAACTTTAATTGATTTTTTAACCATATGAGACACACAGAGCTTCCAGTTTCTCTTGCTTTTTAATGTTTTCTTCATTTTTTTAAACTCATGGATGACATAATTTAAGAATAGTATAGTTTAAACTAACAATGTCAGACTATTAACACTTTCTATAAAAATCTTTTGTTTTGAATTACAGTTTGATATACAAAAACTGCGAATCTACTGTGACCCGGAGCAAAATAATCGAGAAACAGTGTGTGAGATCCCGGGATTTGTGAGTATAATAGATGAACTTTTGAGGACTACTTGGCATTTTTTTACAATTCACTGTTTAAAGCTGACTCAATAAATTCTTAAAATAAGTAATGCTACGTGAATTCAGCTGGTGCGGTCAAATGCTTGTTATGTGTGCAATATCAAGTGACACAGAACTTGTCTGTTTTCAGCCTTTCTTTTGCACAAACATATTTTAAAAGTTGGAGTTTTTTTATTATTTTGGATATTACATGGTGGAAATTTGAAAGCAGTATAGAAGAATCAGAATCTTTTCTTATAATTTAAGATTTTAAACGTTATAGATTAATAAAACAAATAGATTACAGCAGTGTAAAATACTTGTGTAAAATATTACTTTTAAACTTATCTAGTATAATTCTTGCTACTTGGCAGGTCATTTAATCTCTGAAATCTTTGTACGTAATCAACAAACCTATGTATTTAAGTCACCTTTTCCTATCAGAGGTATCTATGCCGATGTACTGCATTAAATATCCTATTAACTGAAGTGTTGCCAAGGTTTCATGACAAGTATGTTATGGACAAGTCAAAAATAAAATCCTGTCCAGCATTTTATAATTCATGTACACAATTAGGAAGTTTATGGGGTTCCTTTGACACTCTCTTTGCCCTCTTAATTACAGTTAAGTATGCAATGAAATGTAAAACACATGCAAACAGATTTGGAAACCGTTCATGGCATGCAGTTGGAACCAGATTTTCACTTTTGTAAAGTAAATTTAGTATTTGGCTATTTAACTGCACCACATATCTTTTTGCTCTTTACAAGGTAGAAGTAGGATATGAAAAGTAACCAAATGAAAACAATTTTTGCATAAAGGAAGCAAACACTAAGATGTCCATGATAGGTTAAAATTCTCTGCGATTTGGCAAGGAGTCCAAGCAAAACCATTGCTTTTTACCAGTTTAGTTTCACTTGCTGTTGTAAACTAAATTTGGATTTTACCCATGAAATTCTGGACGCCTTCAGAAAATAAAAATGTTGGATGATCTCCAAGGAGGAATATGTGGTTTGTGGTTGTATTCTGTCAGTGTGGTTGTGTCAGAGCTCCTGAACTAAGTAGGGACTGTATGTACTAATCACAGCCTCAATTCATCCCCTTTCCCAGAGATATCTAGCTACATAGTAGTTTTAAGCTCCCTCTATGAACTGTGGAGAAACATAACCTTCTCTAGAGGTTTCCTAAGTGGAAAATTGAAGACAGAAGAAGCTGTCTTTCTCCACAGAGCGTGTATGAAGTGTGTGGTACAGAAGGACTTCTGTGCACAGTGCAGCTTATGGTGGCTAATAAACCATTAAGACAGATAATTTTATGGTTGGGATGCTGAAATATTTGGGGATGAATTGTTCTGTGGTGCTGCAGATACTGGAAAACTCTATTCAATTGATAGCAGAGTGCAGTCACATAAGAAAGTGAAAAAAAGCCATCCTTGTCTCTGTGCTGCTGTGTGTTTTCCTAGATGTTGGATTCAGGCAGAGATCAGAGATTTTAGAAATATTTTGATACATTCTCTGACATGAATGAGTAAGCAGATGACTTTTTTGATGAGAAGTTACTCCTGGCAAAATGTCTGACCGAAATCTAAACATTTGGTGTGTAAATATTTACATGGTTCAGTATTAATTCTACTTTTGTCATTGCCTTTTAAAAATTGCTACTGGTAGCTCCCGTTGAAAGAGCCTTAAACAAAATGAACTAAAAATTCATATGTATTGACAGCAGCTGCACATAAGTCTGAGAAAGTTTAAAAGTTTTGAATTATAGTTCCTTGACACTTACAGTCCTAAATTTATGATTGGTTTTGGTAGTGTTTACAAATGAATGGATTTTGCTTATTACAAATATTGCTGTACTCTTAAACCGTGTTTCTTCTTCTTTCAGAATGGAGAGGTAGGCTCAATCCTAAACTGCTCAAACTCGGTTTAAGGTAGTATTTGACTTTATATAAACTCCTCATTATTCTAGGGAATATACACTTTGTTTTGAAAAGTGGACAGAGGTTTGCTAAACTTAAAAGTGCTGGATTACCATTGCTTGAACTCTAGTCAGTGGACGGATTCTGTTTTCTGAAGAAACCCATGTTTATTAGAATTAATGGCCAGATTTTTTCCCTGGTTCAATTCAGTTGCTCTTATTTGCAGGACTGGATGCTGTTGCAAAGTGAATAGGGTTATGCACAGTCATGTAGCTTTTATCTTCATCGTGCTCATGAGAGCTCTCTAGAGGAGAACTTGTTTGAAGGCTTAATGTGATAGCTTCCCTAACCATCCTTCTAACTCCACTTGGTGCCATTGCAAAGGATGGGTTTTGATCAATCATTTGACCCTGGGAAAGAATTCCATTCAGACAACATTGTTAAAACTCTGCATTATTTTAGAAAATATGAGTAAAATGTTATAGAAAGTGTTTAGGTAATGAATACAAAATTTCCTTCTCTGTATCTTGGATTCTTAAATTTTTGCCTTTCCATAGCTCTAAGATAGTTGGGAGACCTGCTCAGTAAGTAGGAGACTTGGGCTTTAGATCCTTTTCGGGCTTGCCTCAGACGATAGCATGTCGATTGGTTATGGTCATTATGCTGTACATAATATTTATTACATTTTTTACAAACTTTAATTAAATAGTTATATTTGATAATTGATCACACTTCAAATGATGACTATCAGTTAGTGTAGGAGAAGAGTTTTGCATGTTGCCAGATGTAAAATAACCAAACTATATGACAAAGTATTTGTGGAAAAGCAAAAAGAGTTCCAGAGCCCAGTTTCAGTACTTAATGTTTATTTATTTTTCTTCTGGGTAAAATGATGAATTCTTGCATGCAAAGTAGTTGGAGGGCAGTATTCAGGTAAGCAGAATTTTCAGCTGAACAAAGGCATGAAAGCCAAGAACTATGCAACCTAAAGAAAACAGGCTTTGTATAATGTTATGATATGTTTGTTGAATGCTTTTAGCATGTGTATTGATGGCTGGTTTCACTTTTGATAGTGCATGAACGGTCCTAGTGATGTAGGCTCTACACCTGCACCCTGTATATGCCCCCCAGGAAAACAAGGACCTCCAGGCCCTAAAGTAAGTTTCCATTCTGTCTTATTAAGCATACACAACTTTTTTTTCCCCCCAAATTGTATGTTGGCCAATCATAGTCAGGCTGACTAAAAAAATGTAGGGGAAAAGTTCTCCTAGTCCTGGTTTCCAGTGCATGAATATGCACTGGACAGGCTTGACATGGACAGACTGGAGATTTGGGTGGAGAGAAATCTAGTTAAGTTCAACAAAGGCAAGTGTAGGGTCCTGCACCTGGCGAGGAATAACCCCAGGCACTGGTACAGGTTGTGGATTGATCTGCTGGAAAGCAGAGACGGACCCTCTGCAGAGAGGGACCTGGGAATACTGGGGGACAATCAGTTGCCCACGAGCCAGCCATGTGCCCTGGTCACCAAGAAGGCCAGTGGTATCCTGGGATGCATTAAAAAGAGCGTGGCCAGCGGGTCAAGGGAGGTTATCCTCCCCTTTTACTCTGCCCTAGTGAGGCCGCATCTGGAGTGCTGTGTCCAGTTCTGGGCTCACCAGTTCAAGAAAGACAGGGAACTACTGAAGAGAGTCCAGCGGGAGGCCTATGAACATGATCAGGGGAATGGAGTGGCTCTCTTATGAGGAAAGGCTGAGAGGGCTGGGTCTGTTTAGCCTGGAGAAGAGGAGGCTGAGGGGGGATCTAATCAGTGCTTATAGATATCTAAGGGGCGGATGTCAAGAGGATGGGGTCAGACTCTTATCGTGGTGCCCAGTGACAACACAAGGGGCAACGAGCACAAACAGGAACACAGGAAATTGCATCTCGACATGAGGAAAATCTTCTTTATGCTGAGGATGCCAGAGCACTGGAAGGGGCTGCCCAGAGAGGTTGTGGAATCTCCTTCTCTGGAGATATTCAAATCCTGCCTGAATGTGTTCCTGTCCAGCCTGCTTTAGATGAACCTGCTTTGGCAGGGCGGTTGGACAAGATGACCTCAGAAGGTTCCTTACACCCTGTGATTCTGTGAATATAGTGATTAGGATCCTCAAGGACAGGCTTTAGTGCCATAACACCTAATAACACAAATATGTGTTTATGTTTTAAGGAAAATGCTCATGGATGTAAAATTGTTTCTTTGCTACTCTTCAGCAAATGATCTTGCACTGTTAAATATTTGAGAATTAAATGATTTGCTAATAAAAGTCTTTAAATGGAGAGGGGTTTTTCCTTCTTTGTTAAAGGGTGGACTAGATGCTTACTAGTTCCACCTTAGGTGTTGTGATGACCTCCCTTCAGTGATGGTAAAGGATTAAAATGAGAACCAAACCTTAGTCTCAGATGTCTAACATTGCCAACTCAAGTCCCTAGTGTTTTGCTGCAGTACTTTTCTCAATAACTCTGCTATCTGGTGCTTCCAGTGTTACTAGCTTGCCTTATAAGGGTAGACAAGAAAACCCCAAACCACTTGTCTTTCATTAAGGAAATGATTAAAAATACTCTACTGTCATAGTATAAGGGGTTAACAGTCTGCCATAGCTACCTCAAGTCAAAGGGGTTTTTTGCTACGATGGTAAGGGTTTCTAATCAGGGAATTGGAATCCACAAGACGGAGATCATTACTATTTCATAGAATCATGGACTGGTTTGGGTTGGAAGGGATCTTAAAGATCATCTAGTTCCAACCCCCCTGCCATGGGCAGGGACACCCTCCACTAGACCAGGTTGCTCAAAGCCTCCTCCAGCCTGGCCTTGAACACTTACAGGGATGGGGCATCCACAGCTTCTCTGGGCAACCTGTTCCAGTGCTTCACCACCCTCTCCATGAAGAATTTCTTCCTGATATCTAATCTAAATCTCCTTGTTTTCAATTTAAACTTCTTACCCCTTGTCCTGTCACTACAGGCCCTTGTAAAAAGTACCCCTCGTCCCCCCCCCCCCCCCCTTCCTTATATGCCTCCAAATCTATTTCACGTAATAGATTTTTTTGTTGTCTTCTACATTATTTTTTTCTTTCTCTTGAACATATTAGAACAAAATAAGAAGTATTTATAATTTAAAAAACCTGAAAGCCATGTCCTGTAAAGTATGGAGTATGAAATATCAGAATTAGTTGACTTACACAATTTTATTTAGAACCCAGCTTCATGTACAATTTTTTGGTTGCACTGCAGTATAGTATTTGTTTGGGCATAACCAGATAATACAGATGACAACAGATGGTGCCTAACACAAAAGACTGCAGAAAAAGTGAAAAGGAAGCAAATTTAAAATTGTACAGGTTATCTTAGTTACAGTATTTCTTAACTTTTGAATACTGGACTTTGGAACCATATAAATTTAAACTTAATTTTTGTGTTTGTAATGTTAATGGAGTAAAATAAAATAAATTCAAAACAATTAAAAATATGATTAACTGATATTTTAAGCTTTTCAAGTTAAAGGCACAAAATTTCATGGTTTAGATAGTATATTTGAAAGCAAATTTATTTTCGCTCAAATCTCAAACCTAGACTTCTTAATTTGGACAATAATAATTCTGGATAACCTACTGTTAATTGAGAAAATTATAACTGGAATGCTTGTCTAAGAGACATTTTTCTATATCCTTTCCCATTTAGTTCAGCATTAAATTTCTGTGATTTATAAGTGAAAAGATGTTTTTCACAGTCACATTGAAAGCTAGTTTCCTATTTCCCTCTTCACGTTCTCTCTGCTTATAACAATTCTGCCGTTGTAACTGACCTGCAGGTCTGTTTGTGGTTCAGGCTGAAGAAAGTGGTACCTGCTTAATGCGCCTGTAGAAGTAAAATGTTTTTATAGATCAAGTCTCAGTGGATTTTGCTGTGCTCAAACTAAGTCTGTTAGTAAAATAAACAGTGAACTTTAATACACTAGGAGGATATATTTAGTAGGACATTAAGTTCCTGCTTTCTTACCATAAACGTGAAGTATGGGGAACCAACTTTTCCTTTAACATGGTCGCAACAGAGGTTATGAAAATACTTGCAAATGCCTTATAAGAAGAAATCTAAATATCTTTTATAGACTGCAATATATGTGTGGAGAGAGACGTTCAGTATTTGTCAGGTTTTAATCCTGGATCCTGCTTTTCTAGTGCTTTTGCTTTGAGGACTATACTCAGTCAAAGCAGGTGAGAGGTTTCTTAAGAGTAGAACTGCTAGATTAACAAGGTTTTAATTAAGATTTTTTCATCTATTTGATGAAGAGAGCTGTTATTTCTGTTCATTAAGACATTAAAAAGCTTGAAAGCATTTGAGATGATGGGCCAAACTTGTGCTGTAACTGAGCGTGGGCTCACTTCTCCGAGTCCTGCACAAGAAGTTAGGGAGAATTTTCCCAGGGAGGGAGTTACAAGATCAGGGCTTTTTTTTGTGCTAGGAATTATTCCTCAGTAGCAGGTATCTGGGCTTGCAGCCAGTGTTTTGTAGAATGTATTAGGGTTAAGGTTGCTCTCTGTTAATTTTAAAATGCTCTATCATATATTTTATGTGTTTACATATTGCTTCTCCATAGGGTGACCCTGGGCAGCCTGGAAATCATGGTTATCCTGGTCAGCCTGGTCCAGACGGTAAGCCTGTGAGTACTAAAAACTTAGTCATATATTGTAAATGCAAAACTAACAGGAGAAAAGACATGTACCACTGATAGCAGATTTTCAAATTTAGATGATTGTGTCTCCATTCTTTCAAACTGTGACTGTCACTTAAGCACTATCTGGATGTAACAATTCTATGAATATGTTAGTCATAGTATTTTTGTTTCAAGCTAAAATATTGTAAATATGAATGATAGCATGAGTTAGGGGCTGTTGGAAATCAGAGAATGGGCTATGAGTGTTCCTGTTGGTCTTTGCATCAGTTTGCAGCAGTTACTACCTTTTGATCTTCAATCTTCACTGCTTAACAATATTTGCATCAGAAAGGATTTTAGCTACCCTAGTCCCATCTAGTTTGTTTTAGGGATTTCTTCTCATACTTAAGCCTGGTTTATTTAATTTCTTTTTAGGCTGCCTTAAGTAGTCCATCACAACATGTAGACATGCATATGCAGTGTTAATATATTTCGCAGTTCTAAACACTATGTGTTAAAACATACATCACAAAAATAGCTGTATTTTTCTCTTTACCCTAAATTTTACTTTTTAAGCTGACATTGCATTAGCGTAGATGGTAACGACTGGAAGAAAGTAGATGAATAATATATATCCCTAAAATAAAAGTGACAGTTTTGGGAATGGCTTGTCTGGTCTTAACATTTTTTATTGTAATAAAACCAAATAAATATTAAAAGATATATTAGATTTCTGAATCTATTTGGAAGCCTCTAAGGTACTGACAGTCAAGCATCTTTGTTGAGTAAGATTTTATTAACAGCCCGCTGTCTCTGTATCACCGAAGTGGTGCAGTGCATGTGTGTTAAGAGAAGGCAGGGCAAAAATGGGGACACTTGACCACCCATGTTTCTTTTCTAAGAATGTGGCTTCTTATGTTAGTTACTATTAATTAGAAGCTATTTTAGTTATATTAAAACAAAACAAAAAAAAAAAAGAAGAGAGGTTAAAGACAGTAGGGAGCATTAATAATTTACTTCTGAAAAGAGCATAATTTCTCTGCTTGGATACCAAAAGCAGGAAAAGTGCATGCACATACTAGAAATTGTTAATTCATTGTAACTTTTCATTCTTATTTTTCTGTCCTGTGGAAAGATTCATGAGGATATTGTAGATAATCAGAAGTCTTTCCCACAACTGACCTTGCTTATCAATTTTAGTACCTCTAGCATGTGATTCCTGCTGAAGAAACAGCACCCACCGTCTTTGATGGCTTCATAAAAACACCTAGCGTTCTATTTCTGTTAGCAATTTTTAATGCTAGTAGTACATTTAATTTCTGCGTCAGCTAAAGATGAAAACAGTGAGATTGATACTTGGAAGAGTGTGTGCTGTCAGGCTAATAAGTATTACCAGTTATAAAGAGAAAGCTCCATGCTTCACATTATAAAATGTTCACATTTCTCCTCTTTTGTTGCTTAGTTACCTTTTGGCTGTTTATCAGGGACAGCAGCTGCTTCATTTAACTGTGGTGATTCCTTTTGGAAGCAGAGTTACTTTGCTAGGAAAAAATTAGGCACTGAAAACAAGAAAAGCACTTGTTTCTAAAAAGTGAAATTTCCCATTCTAAAATACAGGACTTGGTATATTGAAACCTGAATTTTTCAGTAGTTCCACAATCAAAAATCCTAATTTTCCTGTGGTATAAGAACGCTTTTATACTTTTGCTTTGTCTTAAACAGCTTTTGAGAGAAAACAATCTGAGTTGAAATTGTCGGTCCTATGAAATACTACATTTTGGTTCCAGACAATCATGAAAACACAGATTTTAAAATGAAAATGAGTAGAATCTGAGCTGGGGAAGGGTGGTCTAATTAGAATAACTTTTCAGTTGATTATTGATGGTGCCTAAGCTTCTGAAGAGCAGTCCCGTTCTCCTATACAAAGACAGGTAACTGTCTCAACCCAGACTTGCATGGGAGGTGTCCATCACAGTTTGACCAAGCTGATTGCTGGGAGTGGACTTGCAGTATGGATAAGCAGAGCAGAGCTGTCTTTAATACAGCTAACTCTGATATTTTGAGAAATGAAGTGATATTGTGTAAGCTTTCATGAAGCCAGAATATACTGGACATTGGTAGGGAACTGTCAGTTGTCATTCTCTCTTTGAAAAAATGCTTAAGACTTTATTTCTGAAGTGTACGGTCAGCAGCAACAATATTGTTTTAGAAACAATTTGTTATGACTTTATCATACTTTTATTAGCAGGTTTCCCTTTCAATGCTGTATATCTTTCCATAAGCACTGATATCTGTAACAGTGTGAATCATGAGGGAGAAATAAATTGATACTATAATCTTTCTGTAACTCTGCAATCTGACAGTTATGGTCTTTTTTCCTGTGAGTGAGTCATAATGTGCATAGATGGGCATTCTCTAAACATAAGAAAGATTAACAGAAGTATTTCAGACAATTAGAAGAGAATCAAAAAGCCCCACTAAAGGTGAAATTTACCATTTTGCTGAATCGAAGTCCATATGTTGTTTGAAGTGTTTACAGTTAAACCTTAAAGCTTTATTAACTAAGCTTTTTGAAAAATCATCTGTAGCTTTTTGCACTTGTTCTTTGTAAGGACATAATTGCAAACTTATTAGATCATCTGCAACTATGGCCAGTACATTATTGTTACTTATAGTAGATTCTTGGGTGCTTTCCAGGCTAGCTTTTAGCCATGAACAATGGGAGATGCTTTAGATACACTGTGCAGGAAAACAGATTCCTCTCTCTGTCTTTTTCTTTCTGTTTTACTTACTTATTTGCTAATACAACTTGCACATTTTCTGTGCTGTCAGTGATTTTCCTTGTTTGAGGTAACTTTGCTCATATGAATCTTTTTAGCTGTATCCCCTGGGTAACTCTGAAAAGCAAGCTCTCAGTTCAGACAGCACAATAGGCTCACAGGTAGTTGTGTAGTCAGTGTTGTTTAACCAAATGGCTTTTGCATGAAAAGCTTTTCCTGGAAAGTCAGTCTTTTCTGTTCCCAAACACATTTTTATGTTCTCTAAAGTTATTCCAGTTTGCCTATCTGGTATTCATTTTCTTGGAACAGTATAACTGGACAACAAAATGTTTCTTCCTCTGAGAAAGGTTTTAGGCATCTTACTATATGTAACTGATTTTTAAAGTAGAACTACAAATAAAATTTAGTTTATTGTTTGTAGGATGGTTAGATTGTTGTAATACTTATGGTCCAGAAAAATTCAAATTCCCATGAATATCTTCAACATTATCAGAAAATAATTTTTCACCTGGTGTTACCCAGTAAAATTGTTTGGTGTATCATTTGAGGGAGTGAACATAATAAACATGACTCATTTCAATAATTCTTCTATTGTTTTTAAATAGTTTTGTTTATAGGTTCTTTGGGTTTTTTCCTTTAATTACCACCTCTGTTTATTTTTCATCCTCTGATACGTGCAATAAAGATCAACTGAAGTAACTGGAGAAAAGCACAGAAGTGAGAAACATAAATAATGAAAATACATGTCTTTCAATCAAAAATGTCATTTGAGACCTGAAATGATTAAATTGTTGTGTCAGGAGAAATAGCACTGGTAAATAAGAACAGGGATAAAAATAGTATTTGGATCTTAACTGGAACTCATTTTAATGGGCATTATTCATCAGAAAGAAGCAGCTGGAGTGGTTGCTGGCCCTGAGAACACTCAGCAGCCCAAGTGTATGGTCACAAAGACATTTTTTATTCCAAAGGATACTTTATATGTACCGGGAAAAAACTCAAGACAAAGAATAAATGAACAGGGTCTAGGCAGTGATCACTTGTGGCTAATAGAGGTGATAGGTTATCAGTCTGCTGAAAGAAAGGAAAAAATATGCTTATTTTTCAATTTTGAACTTTAAACCAGGCAGCTGGCAAATTTGGACAATTTTCCAGTGTTCTATCTAGTTTCATTCATGAAAGTTTGGAACCATTTGCCGTGTCTTTACAGTGTGCACAAGCAATAAGCCATTTAAAAATATTGTGGGGCTGACTTAAACTGATATACACAGATGCAGAGTTCATGAGGTATCAATATCCTCACATAACAAGTAATTTCTGATAATTCCAAAATCTATAGGGCATTATTGCAGCTGTACTAGCTAGAGTTTAATTATATTTGGTGATCAACTGAGGGCTGAAGCTTTTATAATGAACTTAGTATAATGACAATGTCCAGCTATTTCAACAGTACTTTTGGAATAAGAATGGGTAATAGGATTACCTGTACTATTGGATGGTTTGCCTGGGGATTTAAGTTGATATAAACTCTGCAGCTACTCAGGAAATTTTCAGATGTAGTTGATAATTCAGCTCTAAAATGCTGCTCTCAGTTCCAGAAAAAAAATGCATATTCCTCAGTAACACTGTGACCTTGTTAGTCTTAGAAGAAATATGTTTGCTCCATTCTGGCTAATACAGTCACATAATGGTTCACTGAGGCCTACTACTTTGACATCAGGGTGATGCCTGATGCTGACTTGTATTGCATATGGCTATACATTTCAGACAAAAGGCCATATGGCTATCTTGAGCAGTGGCCAAGGGCAGATGATAAGGATGAACATATAAGCAGTGAGCAGGAAGTTATACTCCTTGGTACATCATCCCATCTCCCAGAAGTCTGAAGCTTGGGAACATTTTAAGCTGGATCTATGACATTGAAGCACTGGAACAGGTTGCCCAGAGAAGCTGTGGGTGCCCCATCCCTGGAAGTGTTCCAGGCCAGGCTGGATGAGGCTTTGAGCAACCTGGTCTAGTGGAGGGTGTCCCTGCCCATGCCAGGGGGCTTGGAACTAGATGGTCTTTAAGATCTCTTCCAACCCAAACCACTCTGTGATTCTATGAACTGTCTCTGCAGTGAAGTCCCATTGTCTACACATACCAAAACACAAAAGTGAAGGGCAGATACAGCATTAGATCACAAACTTAATTAAATGCAGCTTTTACCCTCCAATATAAGTTTGGGGGTGACTCCTGTCAAAGATTTGTAATTACCTGAACATTATTATGAGAAAAAATACAGAAAAAAGTTTTCATTTCCTTGTCTGTTTCCTTTTTTTTTTTTTTTTTGCTTTGTTCTGTTTTGGCCTGTTTAATTCTTTCTGTATTTGATTACACTTCCTTCCATTGGCTACTCTGCCATCTGCCTAGGCTTCTAGAGCTCAGAACCCCTAGCAGTATATTTTACCTGAGCATGATGTTCTGGGCTGAAATACTACAGAGGGGGGGAAACATGGTTATTAAATAAAATCACACAATCACAGAATGGTTTGGGTTGGAAGGGACCTTAAAGATCATCTAGTTCCAACCCCCCTGCCATGGGCAGGGACACCCTCCACTAGACCAGGTTGCTCAAAGCCTCATCCAGCCTGGCCTGGAACACTTCCAGGGATGGGGCATCTACAGTTTCTCTGGGCAACCTGTTCCAGTGCTTCACCACCCTCTCCATGAAGAATTTCTTCCTGATATCTGATCCAAATCTACCTTCTTTCAGTTTAAACCCATTACCCCCTGTCCTATCACTACAGGCCCTGGTAAAAAGCCCCCCTCCAGCTTCCTTGTAGGCCCCTTCAGGTACTGGAAGGCTGCAATAAGGTCTCCCCGGACCCTTCTCTTCCTTCCAGCCTTCCAGGCTTAACAAGCCTGAGGAAAGATAAAATGCTTAATTCAATTACTGCAAGTACTTTCTAACATTTCTGTTGCTCCACAGGATTTTAGTTACTGATGTTGCCAGGGAGGGAGAAGGTCATAGCATGACTGCAAATTTGAGTGTAGGCATGGATACATGTCTGAATAGCTGTAAGAATTTCTGTCCTTTAAGATGTAATCTATTTTATGAAAATTGTTTGAAAACTTCGCTTCTAATGCTATAGATAATTGTGCTTTAAATGTACTAAAGATTTTCTGCAAGTGACTTCCACAAGAGGCCCGAAGACCTTTCTGTCAGGGTATTTTTCCTAACACCAAATTAAATTTTTCTTTTGCAGTTGAATTCCATTGTGCTTAGTTACATCGCCCTAAATAGTTTTATTTACTTACTGTTTACAGTCCTTAAATATCTTTCAACCATTACTGTTGATCCTTAGTTATTTCCTAGCCAAACAGCTTGTTTACTTCTCCCTTGTCTTTCCCAAGTAGTCCTGTTGTCATGCCTTTGTCATTTATGTTGCTCAGTGACTCCAAAAGCTTTTCAGTGAGGAGGTGTGCAGCGCAGTCATCATTACCTAATCAGTACATACTCTATTTTTATTTTTACTTTATATTTGTCTGATGCGATATACCTGTGAATGCTGTCTGAACTTTTGTCCTTTAGGCATGCAAGTGTGTTGAAGATATGCTTCTGAGATTTACTCTGCTATTAAACCTAAAAGTTCTTTGGAATTAATACTTCTCATATGTCCTACTTGCTCATTTTTTCCCTATAGGTAAACTAACTTTCATTTTCCAGCAAGGCTTGTAATTCACTGATGATGACATTACTGCTAATTTGTCAGTGTCTTTTATGTCAGTTCTCGTGCTTAAGAAGCCTGTTCAACTTTTTTCCCTTGGAATCATTTGTAAATTATTGCCATTTTATTTAAATTCCAAAGTTACACTTTATGTGTGATTTTTAAAAATACCTAGCCTTCTGGTACAAAACTAAGCATCTCAGTATCTTGCTGAGATGCTCAGTATCACTTTGCCTTTACAGATTTTCAGACACTAGGAACTCATCAGTACTGTTCCCACCCACAACAAATTGAGAGGGAGAGTTTGTATAATCATGATTTCAGTTGCACTGGTGTACGATAATTAAGGAAAATACAAACAAAGTGCTGTGGTGTAGTGCTGACTGACAGCATTGATGGAACATTATAGGTGGGATTCAGTTTAAGACATCTGCTTTTGGTGTTTATATATGTACAGAGATGCTGGGTGTCTAAATGCCAATGTTAGTTGACAGATATCTAACTAATATACTCCAGGAAGCATGGCATTCTTATGCTCTAAGGTATTTTGTCTTGCCCATGCTGCTGCTTCAAGAAGAGGAATGCCTCCCAAGTATTTTGTGCCACTATCTTCTGACAGACGTGGGAGTCTTAGGAATCTCATAAAGCAGTAGATGCCTATGTTTAAGCAGTTGGATTCAAAACTGACTGTCAATTTCAGGGTTAGCCATAATACTTTTCACACCATTTTTGTGTCTTCTGAAAAGTTCATGAGAGAAGACCAAGTCCAAATGGAAGGATTCCTGAAAGGAGTTTGCAGAGATGTGGGTGTAGGTATCTTCCAAGTGACACAGGGTAGGACAAGAGGAAATGGCCTCAAGTTGCACCAGGAGAGGTTTAGATTGGATATTAAGAAAAAAATTCTTCACTGAAAGGGTTGTCAGGTATTGGAACAGGCTGCCCAGGGAAGTAGTTGAGTCACCATCCCTGGAGGTGTTTAAAAGAGGTGTAGATGAGGCACTTAGGGACTTGGCAGTGTTAGGTTGATGGTTGGACTTGATCTTAGTGTTCTTTTCTAACCTAAAAGATTGTATGATTCCAATTCTTTTTGGTAGAAAATTTAGTGCTTTCACCTTATTTGAAAGTGAACCTTCAGTCCTGAACTTGTCTGTGTCAACTGAAAAAGGAATTTTCACTTTTGTCCCTTTTACATAAAATGTCAGCTATGGCACAGCTGATCTTGGAGCGTATGTATGTATGTCACATACATACCCCTACAGAGGGCTTTGAGGTTAGGGAATGAGGACTTGAGTTGACTTTAGTGTGAAAAAAATTGTAGGTGTTAACATACAGTTTGATGATCCATACTGCAAAGTAGTGATACAAAGACATGCTCAGTTTTTACAAAAGCTGATTTTCGTAATTTATAAAGTGTTTTTAACTTGTCCAAACAATTGCTATGTTATTTGTACCAGACAGTGATTCTAATTTTTGTGACTTTCTGTGGATTTCCTTTTGAGTCTTCTCTATTCCGGCTTTCCATGGCTCTGAGACCATGTTACAAGATCTAGCTCTGAGCAGCTTTGTAAGCTGAACACTCTTCTGCCATCCTCAATTCATCTTGTGAACTTTGAAATTCAGTTCAGCCAGGAAATTTTCCTCCTCTACTTCTTCCCCTACTTAGTTAGAAGGAGAAGGAAAGGAAATGCGTTTCAGAGATCCAAAATGTGAAATAAAGATTTATTTATACAGAATTATATCCTAGAGGAAGTAATATGAACTGTCTGCTTTTTTTTAAAAGAAATAAAAGGTTAAACTTTTCAAGGCATTTTTTGGCTTGGTGAATCGTTTCAGCTACCCGTGAGGCTTTATAAGCAATCTGGGAATGCTACACCACTTACAGTTAAAGCTGATTTTGCTAGAACAACCTTATGCACTAGAAGTGAAAGGCTTGATAAAGGATACATGTATGCCAGAGACCTAGAATTCTGTTTACTTCTGTACTAAACATTACCAGCTGGCTCGTTGGGCATCTGCTCAAATGTCTTTTGGGAAGAGGGCACAGCAAGTACTCTCTTATATCTAACCCAGCAAATAATTTTAGCCCTTTATTATTCCCAGGAAGCTTTGACTGATTTAAAGAAGAAATCACATGTACACATTGCCTTTTTTGTACAGAAAAGGTTCCATTAGCTCCTTTTTACCAGTGTGGTAATCTCCCTATTAAATTTTATGCTAAGTTTTTAAGACTGAAGTTCATTTAGAAATGCAATTATTAGTTCTTTCAGTTCAAACCAAGATCAAATTCTGGCTATTTGAAATTGGATAGTCCATTTTATGGGATTTATCAAATTTAGTTTGGGCTCTCTGTCGAAAGGTCTGAGCCAAATAGCCTTAAAATTTTGTAGGACAATTTCTCTTCTTATTTTGTCTGTTTTCTCAAAAAAAACCCTCTTTGTAGCTCATGTTGTCCATTGGAATGACTTTTTTTTTTTTTTTTAATTGAGCTAGGTAAAATTCCTATTCTTCAGTTACTTGCCTCTGTTAAAGGATTCTTCTAAAGCACTTGTTAATTTTGTATAAAAACTGGCTTTCTTTGCTGTACTCATTGAATCCAATCTATCAAAACACCTCAGGCATGCATTTTGGGTTCTGTAAAGGTTATCTTGTTCTGCAAATGTTGATTTCTAGTAAAGCATTCCTGAAATTCTCTTTTCAACTCATGAATTATTTAGTATTTCTTTTCGTAGTTCCAGTCATTCAAATTATTTTTTTACTTGCATAGCCTGTTATATACCTTGAAGTTCATAGCTAAGTGCTTAGTATTGAGAATGGAATTTTTGTTATTTAGAGATATTATAAAACTACCTGCATAATGTATTAGAACATGCCTTATTTGTTAAAGCTTATTCCTGTAACTGGAAATAAGCCTTTAAAAGTCCTGGCATTTTTCAGCTATTTCACTTGAGAGAGAAATAAAAAAGTGTCTATGTATGTGGGTTAATTTGTTGGGTTTTGTTGTTTGTTTTTTTTTCCAGTGAGGAATTAAACAATATGTTTGTTACATTCTGACGTAACAACTCTAAAATAATGGGTTTCAGCATAAATCTGGAGGCTGCAGTCTTCAAATGCAGAGATGAAAGTTTCTGAAAGCTGAACTATAAATCTCAAGTGTGTTATTGGCATAGCAGTTATTGAAATTTGTGACCTAAAGTGACAGAGGTGTGACAACAGCTCGCTACTAAGCAGGAGGATTGTTCTTTTCCTTCAGTAGGTGTTTGGAATTTTGTAAATACTATAATTATGAAAAGTCACAAGTCTTGGTTTCTTTTCCTTAGGGATATCAGGGATCAGCAGGAACTCCAGGTATCCCAGGAACTCCAGGGGTTCAAGTAAGTTTCTACTTCATTCTTCAGATTTGAAAATCTGAAACAAATCCTGCCAACTCTTTCCTAATATCCATTGTTTTTCACTGAGAGTTGCAGCTGGGGGAATGAAAAGGGCTAAAGGGATGGATAGCATGGTCAGGGGTGAATTGCTTTGTAACTCACATGACTTTGGGGTTTTTAAGTACACCGACAATTAGACTTCAAATCTAATCATTGCTAGGCATTTTTCACCTGATTTTCTCAAGAGAGGACTCTCAACAAGTCCCTCCAGGAGCAAGACTCAGCTGGGACTTAGATATTTTCATCCTGATCCACAAGCTAAACACTAGTTCCTTCCATTTTTCTATGAATCAGTAACAGTGATCTGAAGCCTTGTCATGGTGATTGATTGCTCACAATTCATGTGTCCAAAAGAAGGTTTCAGATAAAAAGTTCAGACTGATGGAGGAGAATTCTTTCTCTTTCTTTATGGATTAATTTAGCAGCCCTTACTGGGACAGTTATTGGAAACCAGTACTGTATTTTACTTGTGGCATGATCCAGTCTGGCTGGATAGTCAAGGGCTTACTAATTTGTTGAATTAAATATCTGACAGCATGCTGCGGCCAAGAGCAAGCCTGCAACATGGTATATGTGAAGGCTGTCTGATGGACATTTGAGAGAACGGGGACATTTCTGGACTAGTACAGGCCATGTGATGTCCTTTTTTCTGGTGGCGGTCCTTGGTTAGAGCAAGAATTGTTTTGGTGTTTCCCAGTCATGGGTTATGATAGTGTGCCCTATTCGTACATTGCTGGATATGTTTCATGCTTGGTTCTGCTTTTGTATCCAGTTACCAAAATGTTGTGATCAGCCAGCTGACGCATCAGTCCCCAGTCACATTGTATTACCTTTCGGTGTTGCATTCTGTATCAGACTGTAGTGTTATTTGAGCTGGTTTTCATGTTTTCTCTCTTAGGGACCACGTGGCTTACCAGGTGTCAAAGGAGAGCCAGGGAAAGATGGGGCAAAGGTAAAAAAAAAAAAAAAAGTAATAGATATAAAGATTTTACTGTTGCCATTTATAATTTTTGATTGTACAGTTAACAGTATTGATATTTTCACATGAGGCTTCTGTGAGGATTTACTTAAAAGGTTATAAAGAAGGAATAAGAATCATAAATTTAGCATGTTACTTCAATTCCAAGTTTGGTCTGGTCTATTTAATAAAGTTTATATAGACTTTAGCACTGCCCGCAATACCTTTATTGCACTGAATAATTTATATTTAGAAAGCATATCTAAATATGGGTACCTAGAAGCATGATACAGATGTCTGTCAGAATTGTTTCTTTCTATCACTTTTCACCCTTTTTCTCTTTAAGAGAGCACCCAGATGAGCTAGGTAGGAATTTTTGGATGGCACTTTTTATCAGAAAGCATTGATTAATTGAAACCAAATCTTTTCATGGCAAAATTATAGCTGAGGTGTAACGAGTATTTTGGAGCTGCAGATAAATGTGGAAGCTTATATATAACTCCCTTCTGGTAGTCAGGATAAACTTGAATCTGTATCTCCTGTATATACAGTGAATAAACTAGCTGTTGGCTATTGGCAAGCCTCATTGATATGTACATACCTGTGTCTACCCTACTGTCACACTTTTGACCTATGCTTAGAAAAGTTCTAAATTCATTGCGATAAAAACATGTTTTGGTTTAATGAAAATTCACAACCTTTTTTTGTAAAATAAACACTTGTTTCCCAAGCAGATTTTACTGCATATTTTTCTTCTTCTGAAGTTTCCAGTATTAAAAGCAGGTCCTTAAATTCATTGCTGTTCAGCAGAACTCTCAAATGCATGATTAGAGCTGAAAAGTGTGCTTATGTCTTCTGTGCTTTAGGCATCTTAATCTAATCGATCAGTCAGTATCGGGCCATGTGTAGAAAGTAAGCTACTGATGGTGAAAAACTATTCTCCTGGGAGTGAAGGGTTGTGACAGATAGAATATTTCCTAATGCTCAGTGCAGTCTTGTTTAAAATATGCCAAGAAATAGGGCTTCCACCACTGTTTTAGAAAATTTCTTCCATTGTAAAATAGGTCTTGCCATTAGAATTTTTTTCCTGATGATTCAGCCCAAATTTTCATCTCTCAATTTCATCCATTACTTGTAAAGTTTCTGTAGCAACTAATTTAAAACTATTTCCATAGCCAAGTGGTTTAGTTTGTCCAAGAATTGAGTCACCACTTCTGAGCAGAAATCGAGGCTCCGTTCTTTTTTATTAGGAAGCAATGGATGCATGAAGTGTTTATTTTATAAGCTTTGCTGATTTTTTTTGAACTCCATTCCATTGCCTGTTTTCAATGCTTATTTGTTCAGAGATGTTTTGGTACCATTAACCCACAAGCCATCATTCCTCTGGTCATGTTCCTGTCTTCTGTGAATGTGTGACTGACCTCTCCAAATCTGCTTAGACATGAATAATTTTGATAAATATCACTGAGATGTGCTTTCTTTTACCTTTTGTCTTAGAACTTGAAATATTATATCAAATAACTTCCTGAGCATAATTTACTAGTCTTCTTTTTATTATTGAAATATATTAAACTGAAATATATTGCTCAGTATAAAGTTAGATAACAGAAAACATTTTAGTTGTCAAAAAATGATTTGGTGATTGACTCTTTGTCCTGAGTGAAGTAGGTCCAGTCCTCTGAAACAAGCAACTAAACTTTTGTTTCAAGTCAGGTAGTGCCAAGTTATAATTTAGCCTTCGGCTGTAATCGCTCAAGGGAGCTTGCAGACAAATTGTCAGATAAGTATCTTCGGTGCCAATAGCAAAAGTTTTGGAATTCCTGGTATCTGACACCTGTGAGGACAATAAAGAGAACTAATGTTTTGGCTTGTGTTTTTAACTGCCAGCTGCTTTTACCAGAATGGATTCTTTCTGCCATTGAAATGAGAACTCATTTGTCAAAGTGCCAAAGTTGTTTTGTCAGTATATTATGGCTTAATTTTGTTTATTTCTTAGAGGAAGTAATTAATACCTTATATTTTAATACTTCAGTCATCCAGAGTAAGCTGGTGAGAAATTTGATGAGGTCAGTAGGTCTTTGATATTTTCAGTAAGAAGTAGGAGCATAGCCATCCCAGATTTAGGGAATTTCCCTATTCTTTAGGAGGTAGGAATGGATGGTAGAATTCTCACAGCTCCTACAGAGATTTTCAAAGCTCTTTTCAAAGATTATTTTTTTCCTCTTGTCAAAGCTAAATTGCTACTTTTGAACCTCCAGAAGTCTTATTGACAGATTACAATAAGATTTATTCTAAGAAATCTAGTGATTTTGTAGTTTTTTTCTTTTAAGTATTGAATATTGCTTAAAGATCCACAAACTCTCAGCAGTCAACATACCAATTTTATGTAGCTGATACGGTGATATGTAACATATTCCACTGTGTGTTGATCATTGCGAATATGAATGTTATTATAGTGTATTACTACTGTTTTTGGTATAAGGATCTAAAACATGTTTGCCTATTTAGGGTGACCGTGGACTACCTGGTTTTCCTGGATTACATGGGATGCCAGCACCGAAGGTTGAAATCAAATATTTATTGTTACAATATTCATGTGTTTCAGCTTTCTATATAGTTTAATTTAAAGGAAAAATAAGTTTACATGCAATATTATGTCAGTGCATTTGATGAACTACATAAAATGAATAGATATGATGATCAGCTTGAAAGAAGATACATGCCATGGAATACATGTCAAGCAATGGAAGCTGACTGTTGGGTTGTTTGGTTTTTTTTTTCATTTTTGTTCTGGTCTATGGGTTTCTATAATAATTACTTTGATTGTACTACTATTTAGAACCTTCTTCATCACAAATAATGTGTTAAATACATAAAAATAATTATATTTTTTTCTTGAAGTCATTCACCTTGAGTGATACCATTTTGAAGGACAGTTCTGGTCAAACCCAATGAGCTTATTACACATGTATGTTCCCAAAAACATCATCAACCATATCTTTTGTTCTTTTATGTTAGTATTCAACTAATTTCCTTCAAATTTTTTTCCAAATTCAAACTTTTTAAATAAGATCTCCAGAAGAGTGCAGCACTTTTCAAGAAGCTGATTTTTCACTTAGGTACCTATCTTTATTGAAGCAACCAGAAACTCAAAGTGCCTTCCATTGAAAATGGAAGCATTAAGCCTGCAAGCTGTGGATTTTCTCTCCAGCAGTGTTGGACATTCTGGGCTTCTCCCCTAGAATGGCTTGGAAAATTCAAGATTTGCATTTACTGTCTTGAGCATATATTTTTATATCAGATGGAGCTCTTTGCCTGCTTCATTTTATGTCTGCTAGACGTGTACTTTGTTTATAACTACTTCTGTTTTAAAAAATTAACTTATTCACACACATTTTATCTAGGGAGAAAGGGGTCCTAAAGGAGATCAAGGAGTGCCAGGAATATATGGAAAAAAGGCAAGTAAATTTATAATCATAAAACAAAGCAAAATGTTATTGGTATCTGTAGTGGGGTGACTTGGCTGGATGCCTGATGCCTTCCCCCCAGCCGCCCTCTTGTTCCTCCTCCTCAAAGTACAGGGAAAGATAATAAGATGGAAAAGCTTATGGGTCCAGAAGAAGACAGGGAGATCACCTACCAATTACTCTCATGGGCAAAACAGACTTGACTTGGGGAAAATTAATTTAATTTATTGCCAGCTAAAATAAACTTGGATAGTGAGAAACAAAGACAAAAACTGAAACAACTTCCCCCCACCCACCCTGATTTTTCCCAGGCTCAGCTTCACCCCTTCATGGGATGGGGAATGGGGAGGAGGGTGGGTTGGTCAGTCCGTAATAAGTTCTTCACTGCTCTCCTTCTTCCTCACACTGATCCCCTGCCTCCAGTGTGAGGCCTTCCCACGGACTGCAGTTCTTCAGGATAAGCCGTTCTCTTAACCCTTTCTTAAGTACATTTTCCCAGAGATGCCACCACCTTGGCTGTGGGGCTCAGCTTTGTCCTGTGGTGGGTTGGTTGGAGCTGGCTGGAGCCAGCTGTGTGCGGCATGGGGAGCCCCAGCCTCCCCTCACAGGAGCCGCTCAGCAGGCCCCACTGCTGCCAGTGCCTAGGTCCTGCACCCCATACATTATCATTTATATTTTTATAATAGGTATATTCAAAGGGAATTTAATTCTGCAGTCCTAACTCAAAAAAATTTCCATTGAAGTTACTGGATATACTAATGTCTAGCAGTATTAATATCATGCTCTTCTTATTTGGGTATTTTAAGAACTTTCTTCATCCTCCTGTTAATGGATCAATGTAACTCATTTTAACATAACACAAAATGCTTATAAATACATTTTTTTGCAAATATGTCGACACTTGTAATATGGGGTATATGTAATAATCATATTGCAAAGAAGTCTATGTTTTTTAATTCATAGAAATGTACATGAGCCACATAGCCAAAAGGAAGAGAGAGGGAGGAACATATGAATGGGGTGAGACTGATCACAGTCAGAAGTGTTGGTTTAATCCATAAGTTATATAAAGCAACGTGTGCTTGTATGTAAATATTTATATTTGAGAGAGCATATTTAGGTCATCCAATTTAACAGTTAAATTTTGACCTGTCCTTATATTTTCTTCCTGTATTTATTGGTCTAGCATTTTAAGCAATTTGAAAGAGGGTCTGTGTTCATATATTTTAGAGCTTATTTATGTTTCCGTAAGAGGGGTTAGTTATTAATTGACCACTGCCTGTGTTAAGAAGGAAGCAGATCTTCCATACATTTTCAAAACAAGACATAACATACATGAATTATAGGTTAAACTTACTGAATTTACAGCATAAGCATTAAGCACTATTTACTTTTCATTTGCTGTATTTCTCAGGGTTCAAAAGGAGAGAAAGGTGATACGGGGTTTCCAGGAATGCCTGGACGATCTGTAAGTTTTATAAAGACAATCTACCTTTAACTTTTGCTTGTTAATTCACTTACTGATGACTGTTAACCATTGCCACAGGGAGACCCTGGCAGAAGTGGGAAAGATGGATTACCGGGAAGTCCTGGTTTCAAGGTATGTAATGTATAAATTCATATCTTGCCAAAGTCTTCAATAGCATTGCTATTGGTCTAAATATGGCCAGTTTATTCTGTGGAAATTAAAATAATGTGTGTTCCTGGGAAATGATCAGAGAGCTGGAGCACCTCTCCTATGAAGAAAGGCTGAGAGAATTGGGCTTGTTCAGCCTGGAGAAGAGAAGGCTCTGGGGAGACCTTATAGCACCTTCCAGTACCTGCAGGGGCCTGCAAGGAAGCTGGAGGGGGGCTTTTTACAAGGGCCTGTAGTGACAGGACAAGGGGTAATGGGTTTAAACTGAAAGAGGGGAGATTTAGATAAGATACCAGGAAGAAGCTCTTCCTGGACAGGGTGGTGAGGCACTGGGACAGGTTACCCAAAGAAGTTGTGGATTCCCCCTCCCTGGAAGTGTTCAAGGCCAGGCTGGATGAGGATTTGAGCAACCTGGTCTAGTGGAGGGTGTCCCTGCCCATGGCAGGGGTTTGGAACTAGATGATCTTTAAGGTCCCTTCCAACCCTAACCATTTTGTGATTCTATGAAATGCCAAATTGGGCAGTCAGTGGGAAGACTTAATTGATTTCAGTTGATTTGTGATCAGGGACAAAGCTTTTAATAAAAGTCTCTTAATGATCATCAGAGATTGTTTATTCTTCATCTCGCCTATCATGTTTGTGTTTCTCCATCTCTGTGGATCTATTAATGAAATTCATATAGAAGCATATGCTGCGGAACATAGCTGTTGTGTACAGTTAAGAAGGAAGTAATCTAATTATTATTACTGCTTTTGAAGGGAGCTGGATGAAAGCTAGGGGAAAACACCTTCAGTATTGGGTTCATGTTTATGTTAGTGTTCTCTTCACTGTGCAGTCCCTTTTATATGTAATTTAGAATTTTTCAAGTGGACTGTCTACTTTACAAAAGACTACAAGATCTGATAGTTCTATAATGTAATGCAGCCTGTGAGCTCACTGGATATTTTTGTTTACCCAGTTACATTGTTTGAACTGTTCTAATTTATGCTTTTAACAGCAGCTTTGTTCATATAATATTTTTCTTAATAATAATGAGGTGATCTAAAGCTGTTCAAGATTAATGTTCCTTCAGTGCCCAAAAATGCAAGTGTGCTTTCAAGTGCATTTGTCTAAATTCCTACTACTGTAGTTGAAGATTTGGGTCTTTCTTGTAACTATGCTTGTCTAGAGCAGTTATCTGACATCTGCTGCAATAGGGAGATACGACACGAGACCTGTGAGAGACCTAAACCTTGCCAGGCAGCAGCTGCCAGCAAGGTGGATCCAGCAGGATACAAGGCTCGCTCAGGCTAGTGGGCGCTTTGTTTGGAGCAACTCCTGGACCAGCCTCCTGTTCACAAATGGGACAGCACTGAATCCATACCAGGTTGCTCAGCTGGGCCTTGATAACCTCCAAGGATGGAGACTGCACAAGTGGGCAGCTTGTTCCATCCTTGACTGTCTCCATGGTGAAAAATTTGTCACCCTTATTTGCAGGAGGAAATGGCTCTATGTCTGTGTATTGACAACTGAATCAAGCTCTTAGGAAATGTAAGAAATGGAGCTTCTAAAGTCATTCAGGTGTTAACTTCTACTACTTCCGTGAGATCGTTCGTAAGTTTGCAGCCCTATTTGCTGGTTTGGGTGCCTCAGGTGACCTGTAATTGCCATTTCAGGTCACAGGTCTCCTATAGGTGGTACCTGCCAACCTGATATGGAAGCCTTGGCTGCCCTACAGCACCTCAGATAACACCAGACATTTGTGATTAGGTATCTGAATCAAGCCCCTGTTCACTGTAATGGGACCTTAGATCCCTCATGTATCTCTAGACAGCTTCAGGTAGGAAGACACACGTAGGTGTCTTATTGAAGTTAAATGGGAGTTATCACTTAAAACGCTACAGCACTGTTGTTTGGAAAATTGCCCAACATCATTGTATAACTTAGCATCCTGCGGCTCAAAAACTTATTAGGAGAAAACATCTAAAATAACAGCCTTTTAAACGTATGCATAAAAATTGACTTTTACGTTAGGTAAATTCAATATTTCCTATTTTATTTGTTCTCTCTGAAAGACGTAATGAGACTCTGCTAAAAGGTAATGAAATAACTATTTTATATCAAATAGTATACTGCTTTTTTTTTAACTGCCCTTAGATTTACACTCTTAATGTACATTAGTAAAAGAAGCTGTAAATCTTAATTATATAAAGAAATATTTTCTTATTGCTCATTTTTCTGAAGTTAACTTCAGTAACAAACATTATTTTTACAATACAGAAAGACTTTCTGTGTTACTTGGTTTAGTTTTAGCTACTCCTACGTTAATTTAATTTTGATCTTCAAACCTCATTGATACCTACCTACTAGTTGTAATTATTAATATTACATTGTTAATATGTACAAGAGCATGTAGGCTGAAATATGTTGGGCAAAGACAATTTAACAGACATTCTTAGAACACTCAACTAAGTTTCTGTCTATGGACACAGTACTACCTATGTTGCTATTAAAGTCAATGGAGGTCTAACCAGTAAGGTCAGTGGAGTCTGGAGAGCTCAGATTCAGCTCAAAGATGGCAGAGTTGTAGGTACTAGTTTAGCTGCCTACATAAAAGTGTCTGGTGCATTTGAGATGCATTCCTGTCCAGACCATCCTAAGGGAGCTGACAAATACTACGTAAGTCCTGTGGAAAGCCAGTGCCTTTCTGGAGTGGGAGCAGGAACCCAGACAAGACACACTGGGGTATCTCATGTATGACCAGATGTCTGTGCGCAGGCAATGAAATTGGGCTCCTGGTGGCTGGTCAGCTGAATGAGCCTCCATCAATTGTCTTGGCTAATCTTCTGTTGGCTGTGATAGGAGCTCTGTTACCTACATTAAATTATTTCAGATGAATCCTGCCTTATTTTTATATATATACACATATATATGTAGACACTGCTCAGCTGGTAGAGTAATTCCTTCTCTGGTGTTACAGAAAGTAGAAAAAAATAATTAGATATTATGTTTTTCCTATCTCATATGTGGTAACATGAACAGGTAATAGTTGCAGTTGTTTAACATAAAGTTTTATCTGTTACTGGAGGCTGTTTGGAGGGAAGTTTTATGTCGATAAGCATGAATTTGGCGAGTATTTTCATCTGTTTTTATGCTTGTGAACAATATATAGATAATTCAGTATATTAGTCGTGTGAATCTGTGCATGTTTAATCTGAAAGACACTTTCTTGACTATTTTCTTAATTTAATTATTGCAGTATAAAAATATGACATACTCATTAGTTTTTATTCATTTTATAATATAATGTTTAACACAAGCCCTATTCTTCATTCAAACATTTTGTCAGCTTGACTTCAACATCTGCTTGCTATAAAACATTGCTTCATTCTGAGTCTGTAATCAAATTCAGAGCAGTAACAAACAGGCTGTCTTTGAAGGAAATTTCTGCTGTAGCTTTCCTGTTTTCTTACAATATTCATTTTGGGAAAGAATGTGGAAAAAAAAGCATGTCTTGAAATCCAGATGCTCCCCATTGTTACTTCAAGTTGGGTTTTTTGTAATTTTAAGTTAATTATTACCAGATTATTTTATATACAAAAATATAAACAAATCATAATAATTAATTATAATTATTTGCATTTGTTTTATGTGCTTTTATTTATGGGATTATTATTTAATTTTTCAGAATATTTTTGGTATCATACATTTTTTGAGTAAGCACATAAAGATTTGATCAGATATGATAATGCTGTATTCTGGAGTGCTTTGAAATACTTTTCAGACTATTAGTTGTACTAATAGTATTAGTTGGACAGTAGGAATTTATTCCTCTTTTATATGCTGCTTCAACTCGTAATTGCTGTTCTGATTCAAAAGACAATTGTCTTTCTCATCTCTGCTTGCAAACTGTTTGACAGCTATCTGTTGGACAAAGCATGATGGAATATCTGACCGACAACACTTCTTACTGTGTTTGAAACTGGCTTTAAGAAATGTTTTTTGATGAAGACTTGACCATGTGTATTGGTTTTACATTTTTCTTATATTAAAAATACTAACTTACTATTCGAAAAAAATACTTTTATTATGCAAAGGAAGGCCTTGTTTTGAGTATAGTATTTAACAGCCTTTTTTATTTTAAAGGGAGAAGTGGGACAACCTGGATCTCCAGGCCTAGAAGGACATCGGGGAGAGCCCGTAAGTGATGAAATTGCTGATATATCCTTATGTACTGATTTGTTTGGGGTTTGGTTTTTTTCTTTTTGGTTAATGGATGTTATACTTCATGTTTCATCCATGTTGATTTGAATTGGTTGATGTGCCTTTTTTTTGTAAATGTGCTTTTTAATTGTTTGGTGCTCGTCTTTAAATTTGGATTTAGTAAAAGAAATAAGCAAGCCTTTAAAGTCAAAGATGTCTTGAAAGAAAAGATGAAGTATACTGCTTTTATATACCAATTTAGATATATATTATAATATTGTGTTATTATTGACTTCTTGCCTATTGATATGATGGTATGGTTAGATATTGATTGTTCCTCTACTGGTGTTTAGGCAGGTCTTCAGTGCAGCTCATTTTTCCTCCTCTTTGTATTTGATAGCTAGGTTTTGTCTTTCTTATCTCCTTGTTTGGCTCTTTAAGGCCACCAGACTTTAAAGCAGAGGAGCCAAGATTCCTGTAGAAATAGCTGAAAGCTTTGTGTGCCGATAGAGAGCCAGCTGTCTTCCAACCATCAGTAATTCTTCTGTAGGCCAAAAGCAGTAAATGGAGCTCAGTTGGTGGAACACTGCCTTCCAGATCAATTACATTCTGAATGAAACTTTGGATTGTAAGATAAGGGATACAGCTTTATACATTAAGAAATTTTTGTAGTGTTGGATGTAATGAGAGACAGTATGTGTTATATGGTACTGAAATCTGGTAGAGATTTTTGATAACTAGGAGATGGAAATAACACTCACAGCTGAATAATTGTCAAGCTCTTTCATTTAGATTTTTTTATATATTCACTAAAACCCTCATAAAACACTGTGAATAGACTGCAAAACACCAGACAATCATTCCCAACAGGCTTTCAGCCTACTTGGCTGGCTTAAGTGAAGAACACACATAATTCCTCTCTAGGCTTCATTTTTTCTTCTTTTTCTTCTCTAAATAACTGGGATTTATTAACCTTTTACAATCTATGGTATCTTCAGATGTAAGAAAGACTGAAAGTGAATGTTAATTATAAATGGTAAAATACAAGTGAAGAGTTTTTGGTATATTGTTAGTTAGTGCACCATAACAAACGTGTTGAGGTAATAACAAGACTTCTGCTATTGTTCCCAGCCTTGTTTTGTCTCTTCATTTTTAGAAAAAATGTAAGTTAGATATTGTGATTTTTTTTTTTTAATTTATCTTGAAAATAAAGGAAGGGAAAGCATTTCTGACCTAGAGAAAAATAAGTATTTAAGACTTTTAACAGCTCTGCTTCTGATGTGATAGTTTTGGTTAAATCTGACCTATATATAATAAAGAAATATATTTTGGTTTAAAATTAATATAAATGCTTCACAGTATAACATTTTGAACAGCAGTGTAAACTCATCACTGAAGTCCCATACTTTTGTTTTAGAGGGCAATGAATTGGCAGATTTAAGACCTTAAGATCAGTAAGAAGTCTTTTAATAACACCATACGATAATATAGAGAAAGGCTTCCTATATATAAACAACTACAAAAGATTTAAAAATCCTAACAGGGCAGGCCAGATTGTACTATGTGCTGTGTTTGCAATCAGTGAAGGTTCTTCTGAAGAGCAGAAAGTCTACACACTGTCTAGGATAATGCCTCAAGGTAACCAATAGGAAATGTTGTACCTGTTCACCTACCTCTGTTGCTGGTGTAGCACCAGACTGCATGTGCTGACATGGTGCTCCCATTTATTTAGAACCTTTCTGTGCAGCATCTTTGTGGTGAAAGTGCTTGGGCTCTGCAAAATGAAAGCTCTCCTCAGCCATGAGATATGTGGGCTCCTCTGTTCAAGTAGAGGGTAGTTGGCTTCCATCTGGTGGAAAGTGAGCTGGATTGTGGGGACTGTAAGGAATGTCTTGTGCAACTTACTGCTTCTGTTGTTTCTGTTGTTCCTCCTGTGTGAATTTGGTGTATAATGTGTGTGTCCTCTGGTCAGCAATTCAGTGTGAACTTCTCTGGAGGGATACCCTAGCATTTAGGGCACTTGTGTGGGAAAGAGGAACTGTCGTGGTTTACTCCGGCTAGCAAAATACCACCAAAATAAAACTTTTTTCCTGACTGAACCCAGAACAGGAAATGAACTCTGCTGTGCCCTCCCTGTGGTAGGCTGCCTCAACTCAAGACGGGTCTTGGACAGGCCTGTTGAAACTGCATGACTCCATATCGTTAACCAGTCAGATGCAACTGTGTCCCTGGGACAGCTCAGCAGGTTGCATGGATACCCCACCCACACAAACATACATGCAAACAATCTTTGTTTCTTCCATTCAGCCACATTCATGTTAGGCATGGCCTAATTTGTTAAGTTGGTCTTTTTAAAAACAGCCATCTTATGATCCCTCTTGCTTTAGCAAATAGAAAGAGCATGGTTGCGAAGTGAATCTATCTTGGGACAACATCTAAGAGGCAACTGTCTAGGATGGAGAGCACAGTTGAACTGAACTCCCATTGCCTCTAGCCCCTGAGAGGTGTGGTTATTTTCCAAACAGCATAATTTCTGGTATATTATTATGCTCGTTAATCCCCAAATTTATGAACAGGAAAAAGTTGGGTTATAAAGCTAAGTAAATTATTCCAAGTGATGCGGTTGTTTTCCCTCAGTAACACTACATGGAAGTTGTTAGCCAGGCCATCTCAATCCTACCCACTCTGTGTAAAAACAACATTTGACAGTATGGACAGAACAATTTAGTAAAGCTAGTAATCAAGCTGATTTTACTGATGACAAAAATAAGCCATGCTGTCACTTGAGTAGTTTAATGGCTAGTCATATATCTTATTGATGACAGGCTGTTTTGCTAAATATGTTTTTTGAGGGGCCGTCTAGAGGATAGAACAAATCAAGATTTATTTGAGCTTAATTTCAGCCTGGCTGTTCTTTGTAACATAGGTAGAGTTCCGTCCGAGTCTGGTTTCAGTGGAAGGTATGTTAGACCTCTCCTTGTGTTTACAATCATGCAGATGGGAACTCTGAAATGAGTGCTTGTGGGTGAAGCTGGCAGGACATTTACAGCACTCTTCTAGGCCTAGCATATGCTGTCCTGCCACAAGTAATATGTCTGAACATTTGCAACTGCTCATGTTTACTCTCCAGAAATCATATTTTTCAGAAATACAGCTGCAAACACTTAAAATGGTAGAGTTTGCCCTTAATATTTAGGTCACATCACAAGATCTCAGATGTGGCCTTGTTTGTGCCAGCGATAGCAGGGTAACGTGGCTTTCGGCTTCTGACCTCGCTCCCACTGTTATACCTATACTCCCAGTTTATCTGGTGATCTCTTATAGGTGCATCAGGAATGCCAGATCTAAATCAATGCATTCCCAGGACAATGTGTGTTTTATGCAAGGGTGTGGTAGCAGAATTATTTTTGAAACGTGTTGAAGATACACTAAGGCTACAGAAATCTTCAACAGACGTTGCTGTATTTTTCTTCTTAAAGCAGAATATTTAAAACAACATAGAAACTGGTATAGCCTGGTAGCCTGTGCATTTGGAAGGCAAATATTCATGTAATTCTACTGCATCTATAGCTATGCCGAGATTAATCAGAACAGGAACCAAGCAAAGAAAATTCCTTACTTATGTGGTAGTATGCAGAACAAAATTTTTTTGGGTGTTTTTTTTTCTTCTGTGTGCTATGTAATATTCCTCCCTCTCCCTAATTATACAGTTTTCCAGGTCTTTTCCTTACAGATAAATTGGCTTTAGTGGAACCCTTAGAGTGGAACACCTTGAGGCAAGATGGCTTGTTAAGTAGTCCTGTGCATAGGAACTATGAAAAAAACAGACACAAAACACAGGACTGGTAACTGTGATACCTCCATACTGACATTGTTCCTTAAAGATCCTCTTCTCAGAAGAATTGTCTGGCAGCCAGTCATCTTAATCATGGAATGCTTTAGGTTGGAAGGGACGTTAAAGATCATCTAGTTCCAACCCCCCCGCCATGGGCAGGGACATAATAATATAGGAAATAATTATATTTACTTATTTAAATGTAAAAAAATTTACACATATCACTGACTGTCATAAACTGACATATGTAGGTGAGCAAATATTTTGAGAATGGAGAAAACTGAAAAAAATGTATTTTGCCTATATTTATGTTCTGCAAGAAAATTTTCACTTTAATTGCACTCTTTTATGGCTCTAAGCATGTGTACATTCTCATGAGAATCACTGATGAGAGAAATATTAACACCACAACCACCAAATTTGAGCAAAAAATGTGAAAAGAATAAATAGTGTGTAAAGAAGAACATCTTTTATAAGATTATCTGATATAGTTAGATGAGATGTGCAAATTTTAAGGTGTCCAAGTCCCCCTTCAAGTATACAACAGAATTAGAAAGTACTTGTGACAATGAAATGTTTCATATAGTACCACTCAGTCAAGTTTTATATTGCCGTAAAATAGTCACTGCTATAAAATTGAACTCTCTTTTTAAGTAATATATTTGGAAGAAGTTAATTTCTGACAGTCTTCAAGAGAGAAGTGATCAGGAGACTGAGTAAACTGGTTGCTGTGCGTCTATCAAAATTCTTAGCTTCCAGTCTAATATTCATGCTTTTCCACTCGTCTGAGATGCCTCCACAGTAGCAGCTGAACTCTGAACACTGATGACCTGCTTTTCAAACAGGTCAGCATTACAGTCGTAAGGGAAATGAGGACTAATATTTGCTCTGCAAATGATGTCTTGTGGGTCTCAAAAGAATACCTTATTTCTTTGTGGAAAATTGTAACTTTGACCTGGGAATACATTTATGTGTAAAGTGAAATGGTTCTTCAGGTGGGGTGTTTTTTTCTACAGAAACAGCTGATGCAGTAAAACTTTGATAGGAAAATGCCATACATAATTATTCCTTTACAAGTAGGTTTGGTTAGTTGTATTAGGTTTTTAGTGTTTGTTTCTTTATTTCTTCTTCTAATTTCTGAATTGTTGGAATAGACAGGGCAGAGTCTTGCTGATGACTTTCTGATTGCTGGAGCTACTAAAACAGATGTTGTTAGTCTTGTTCCCACTTGAGGAAGGGGGAGATGACAGCTTTGACAGCACAATATTTTCAGTATTTGTTTTTTACTTACACAGTGCTTGCTGTAAGCTCAACCACAATTTTTTAGACCGAATGCAGGTTTTCATGTCAATTATAACTTTCAGGTCTATTTTAGGTGTATCTATTAATCAGACTTTATTTGCAAGCTAGGTTATCTTCTTCATTCTAACAGAGAAGTTATTTTAACTAATTTCATTCCATACTACATTCTCAGCAGAGTTAATTGCTATTAAGAAGATAAATATGAAAATGGTGCTGTAAATAAACAGGTAATTAAAGACTTCTGGAACTTCAGGCAGATTAGTCTCAACTAGTCTATAATTCCCAGTTGACAAAAGTGATATAAAACATGACAGCATTGTTGCTGGTCCAAAGTGTACTGAAGGCAGTGGAAAGATTCCCATTGAATTCAGTCTGGACTGGGGCCACAATAAATGCTGTAATAAACTTGGACCCACTGACCTAACACAACTTGGAAAATAATGCCTGCTTTCCTAAGTTGTAAAACTAAAAGTTCTCTCCCATCTGATTTTCACTTTCTGTCTGTTCTTAATGATTTCTAATTTTTAAATTTCTGTTTTCACACACTATGCAATTATATTAATTGCATTATTTTTTATAATTATATAGTATCTTTTTTATTTTGTCTACAGAGACTTAGAAAAGTGTTGTTTCTTTTTTTTTTTTTTCCAGCTACCACCATTTCAAATTTGACAGCTTTAGAAAATGAAGTGGAGAAAAGGTGGCATACCTTGCTGCCGTTTCTTCAAGACCCTTATAGATGCAGTGTTAAGAGAGGCAGTTTCTTGAAAGCTGTAAGGAAATATGAAAGGAGCTGTACTTGTAAGCCTATTATGGACATGAATGATGTGTGCTGTAAGTTATAAACAGTACTGAGAGTAGTCTGTTTTATGCTGAAGTGGTCTTTTTGTGTAGTGGCTATGCTGGCACTTTTCTAATTCATATACTGATACAAGTTGCATACCAGCGTTCCTCCTCCACTGCAGCTGTTTTGCAAACACAGTGATAAAAATACCTCTGACCAGTATGTTGTACCAATTTAAAATCTCCCTACTGACTTGCTTACAATAAAATTGTGCTTGTCATTTGTTGAAATGTCTCTTAATAATTTGTTAATCTTGTATAAATTAAGAAATCTGTTAAAACAGTGGGATTCAGAAAGGATTGTCCTGTAGCAAACACTTGAAGGTGCTGCTTTTTTCAAGGGTGCAGTAACTATCTTCTAAGCACAAAATTAGTGGTAGTGCTTATTTATTTGCATTTCATGAGTGATTCCAATGAACTAGCCCTGTCTATACACAAAACCACAAACTCTTCTAAAAGGTGTAATTTCTTCTATGCATTAAAATAGTTTTGCGTATTGCAAATTTCATCTAGAGACTTTAAAATGATATTATACTTATTAGTTAACTCTACTAGAAAGTGGTGTTAAACTCTTAGATGAAGTTCTTTGGAATAAGCTTATACTGTCTGTAATGTAAGAGCTGTGACAAATATTGTTCCACCTGTGGTTTTTCCCACTGAGGAAACAGTCATACGCACTTCATACTGCAGCTTCAGCTTTCAGCTGTTATATTCTTGGCTTGGCTAAGATGCAGCTGAGAGATCCTGTATGAAGCTGAGTGAGTCAATTTGGCAGTAGGGATGTATACAGTCCACGTCAGATATCCCCTCTCATGGTAACATTACTCAAAAGCACATATAGATGTTTGCCCATTTAAATGCTTGTGCTTTCAGGACACTGCAGACCTTCACATCAGTTGCAGAGACCACAATATGCACGTGCTTACAAACATCACTACCTTTTTCCTGAGTACCCAAAACTACATTTTCTTAGTATTCATACTGCAGCGGGCCTTGCTGTAGAGGTGGCTTATCAGTATTTGGAAATTATAGCTATACAGTTTGACTGTTAATGTATTTTTAAGTGGGAAAAGCCAGTTTACTATAACTGGCTATATTTATATTTTCTATAATCATTCAAAAGCATTTCTAAGCATTTCCATTTATGTTATTTTGAGAAAATGATGTGCAGATACATTTCAAGTATATTAGCTGACATACTACTGCTTGGATTGAAAAAAAGACATTCTAAAAAATTCACTGGACTTTATCAAGTGGAGATTTTTGAGGATTTGAATGGACAAATCTGCATAACTGTAAATTGATCCTGTATTCTTTATCAGAAATTTCTTTACTCCCAAATCTCAGTTAAAATGTGATTGGTTGCTGAATTAACTTAAAGAATTAAACCTGTATAATCTCTGTTTGCTCTGTTTGTGCATATGTGAATCCAGTTTGCCTCTGTCTAGGTAGCTGATCTGAGTTAGAAAGTTTAGAAGTTCTTTAATTTTTTACTTTCCATATAAATTCACTAAAGTATGTGTTTGCTTAAGTGTTTATTGTAATTTGATCTGATCTAATACTTTCCAGGAGTGATGGGTTAATTCACACCACTAAGAAGAGAATAACCACTAAAGATCTTGAAAGTTAGATAGTAAAACTGGTATAAAATAGGTATGCCTTAAGTGATGAACATTACTGCCTTTGACATGTGATATTTAAAAAATGGACTCATTTGCATTCTTTGGATCCAACTGATATCAATAATAATACTTAGGGCATTCCTTGTGTGCTGGTTTCATACAACCAAGAAAGGCTTTTCTGAAGTAGGACACGCTTGAAGAGAATGCTTGGACTGGTATATGTTGTGTATTGGGCTGACATCTGCCATTTCAATGCCAGAGAGGTTGATGCTTATACTTGCAGTATACAATGTTTCACATACGCTGATTAATCTTGAAAAAGCAGCTTCTCTCTATTACTCTTGCCTTACAGTTTTCTTCTTAACTCCTAAGTGTTTTCAAGGAACACTTCTAGATACTGTTAAATCCTTCAGTAATATAGACAACACATTGGAAATTACATCTTTAACAAAATGGATTTTGTATATTCCTCAACAGACACATTATGCCTAGAATCAGAAAAATAAATATATGCACAGTGAAATATTTATGAACTTGAATGAACTTCTGACAGCCAACAGGCCCTATTGGGTGGTAGTGTCATCTCGTGATTTTCACCTCATGTAGTCATATATGCATCACCTTTTAACCAAAATATGATCGGACAAACTATTTAAAATCATTGAAGTAAAATATTTTAGTTTAGTTTATGGGGAAGAAAGAGCAAAAAAAGAAAAAGAAATTCTTTTGTAAAGGAGAAAATATTTGACAACCCGTGGAGTAAACATCCTGTTTGTCGATTGTGGCAGAAGAGTTACAAGTAAGTAATATCCAAGATTATTTTTTTTTTTAGTTTGTGTTTAAACATTTTGCAGCAGTGCCAGCTTTATTATTTGTGTATTTGTCTATTCTAGTTTTCCACTCTTACACATATTGCAGAGGTAGGATATAAAATACTTCCGTTTCTACTATCTATACTAATAGAATTAAAAATATTTTCAGTAACAATAAATGGTCTTTTAGCCAGTAGATTTTATGCAAAATTACAGGACAATAGGAATTTAGTTGACTAGATTATAAATGACTGCCATTTCTGCATTGTTTTCATCTGTAATTCCTGGCAATTGTGTTCAAGGTTATTGCTCAGCAGCTGTGTGCAGTCACACAGAAAGTGTCATGTACCTTAGACTATGTTAGACTGTGAAATGCAGGAATATGTAATTAATATGTGCCTGTAGTAAGTAGATCTGGGTTTTTTTGGCATTGTTGTAACAGGCGCTGCAAAATGGACATGTTTTGAATCTTTAAATATTTGTCAGTTGTAGCTCTAAGATTATGATTTATGGTGAATAAATCAGAGCATGTGCAGGGTTTTTCCCCCCACATTTATGGTGTAGAAATGCAAAACTCAGACCAGGCTTTTTGAACTGCACATTGGTAATTCCACATAATCACCAGCAATGCTATTGGAGGTAATGCTTAACGATGCAATTTCTGGTTTTGCGTCCAATTGCGTATTTCGTTTTTAGTCACACACATTATCAATTATCCCTGCTTTGTATTTGCATTTTGACATAACATAATGTAAAGTGTGATTTGAATCTTAGTAGTATGGCTCAAGGACAAATTCCTAGGTATATCCAAATGTTGCTTTACAGAGCACAGGGGCATAGTGTTTCAGGTTTCTAGGGAAAGTGCCCTCATCTTGGCATGAATTGTGTTTCTGTTAACGTTTATTCTAGAGAATAATCAAAACAAGAGACGTCTGAATGCCTTTAACGCATCCCCTCAATATTTCTATCTTCCTTTCTTAGTGCACTATGAACACTGGGGATTGGCATTTTAATTTACAGCTTAGATAAATATCTGCTGGAGTTTCCAGTGACTCTGGAGACCAAACAGAAACTTCCCTCAGCTGATTGCTATACTTACAAACCAAACATAGGCAGTAGGCTGTGAATGAAGAAAACATTCAATTAGAATGTAGCAGCCATAAATATTTATTATTTCCGTTGATCTAATTTATACACTGCTCTTCTATTCCGTTCTTCTCAACATGTTTATGATGAGTTACTTAACCACAAGCAGAAAGAGAATTACCAAAAAGATGTTTGACTTTCCTTCCAATCCAACTTCAACAGGGTAGCCAGTTTTCTAGCTAGTCATCATTCTTCAAGACACTGGACAAGCCAGAGAAAAGATTGGCTTTCCCTCTGTCCTGAGAACATCTGAGTTACAGCCTCCTGGAGAACTGTGGTCAGGGTGGTGGTAGAAAGCACTGCAGCTGTAACTCCTTCAGCAGTGTAAGTGCTGCATCTGGGTTTCTAATCTACAGTATATACTCTTGGTAATTATCCAGAAAGGTTTTCATTTCACCTCATAGAGTCAAGTAGACATATTTAGTCCATCTCTGTGTTAGGTTACTTCTCTGATGTGAAACTAGTATCTGCATCGGATTATTCATCCCATCATGAAACAGTTGTCTCAAATAGAAGGGGTCATTTTCTTCTGAAGTGGTCCGTTCCATTTACCTGGCTTAGACAGTTGATATTTTCAAGTTAAAGTTAGTTGAATTGAACCCTTCCACAAAACGTGAAAGAGAAGAACAAGCAAACAACTTAAAGAAGGTTGTCTTCATTATTTTATGTGTTCGAGTGGTAGGTGGGCTGTCACAGTAACTAGTTTCTTGTTATGCTTCTTCCCTGTGTCCTTCATGATCAATAACATCGCATTATTCTGGTGCGGTATGCGCAGTTATGGTCATGTCAGTTGTTCAAGATAGATGGTCACATACTTTGTAGTGCAGATATAGGAAGTGATACAGTGAAGTTATATAACCAAGATCTACAGTATTTCATAGAATCATAGAACGGTTTGGGTTGGAAAGGACCTTAAAGACCATCTAGGTCCAACCCCCCTGCCAGGGGCAGGGACACCCTCCACTAGACCAGGTTGCTCAAAGCCTCATCCAGCCTGGCCTGAAACACTTCCAGGGATGGGGCACCCACAGCTTCTCTGGGCAACCTGTTCCAGTGCCTCACCACCCTCTCCAGGAAGAACTTCTTCCTGATATCTAATATAAGTCTCCCTGCTTTCAGTAAACCCATTACCCCTTGTCCTGTCACTACAGGCCCTTGTAAAAAGACACACCCCCCCCCCAGCTTCCTTGTAGGCCCCTTCAGGTACTGGAAGGTGCTATAAGGTCTCCCTGGAGCCTTCTCTTCTCCAGGCTGAACAAGCCCAATTCTCTCAGCCTTTCTTCCTAGGAGAGGTGCTCCAGCCCTATGAGCATCTTTGTGGCCTCCTCTGGACATGCTTCTACCAGTCTATATTCTTCTTACGTTGAGGGCTCCAGAGCTGGGCACAGCACTGCAGGTGGGGCCTCATGAGAGCAGAGTAGAGGGGGAGAATCCCCTCCCTCAACCTGCTGGCCACGCTTCTCCTGATACAGCCCAGGGTATGATTGGCTTTCTGGGCTGCCAGTGCACACTGCTGGGTCATCCACCAGTACCTCCAGGTCCTCCTCAGGGGTGATCTCAATCTATTCTCCACCCAGCCTGGCTCATTTGTCAGTCTTAAAAATCCTTTCATCAGAGAAACTCTGTTAGTATTACTTATATGCAATATTCTTGCTATGAAGAAGGCATTAAGGAAAGTGTTATGACTGAGATCAGTTGGTTCACCTCCCTTCAGGAAGCAATGGAAACAATTCCTGTCCACAAAGAACTTTAAGAGTGAAATTGAGAGGTTGATACTCAAGTTTCAAGCACTCAACTAGATACAGTGATAGCAAATTTGGTGCAGATAGTGTATTCATCTTTGTTATCTTTACATATTAAAATTACTGTGTTAAAATTGAAGTATGGAAATTCTTGTCAAAATACAGGCTGGCTTCCCATCCATAATGAAACAAAAAAAAAAAATCTTTTTTCAGAGTGAATTTAAATCCATTTGTAAGATTTAATTAATGTTTCTGCTAAGGTTAAAATACCATGATGGCTTAAGACCTTTCCTTCCCAAACTGAGAAAAACAACATGACAAAACCATCATTTTTCATTTGTATCACATGTTGTTCTATTGGAAGTCTTTGTTATTGTATATGTTATGACGAGCATTTGTTTTCAGACAGATAATTTTAAAATATTGTACATTTGTTCTTAAACATTGTTCTAAAATGTTAAATATCACAAATCAAATAGTACTCTGCACTGATGAAGCACAAGGAATGCAGTGCCTTTGAGATCCTGTTCTTAGGTCAAACTTGAAAAATTGACTTTAGGATTTTGACACGTTTTACTCGTATTGAACCAATATGGAAAAAATTACAATAGTGCCAGCAAAAACGAGGTTATTGGACCCACTAAGACCAAGAACGAAGAGATGTATGACGGAAATATAACCCATTTAAGAAAGAACCGTTGACTCTTAATGCACAAATGATTTTTTGCTTTAATAATTAGTTTTAGTAAGTAAATTTGGTCTTAGTGATTGCTATGTGATTCCAGTTGTGATTTTCATAGAATGGTTTGGGTTGGAAGGAACCTTAAAGACCATCTAGTTCCAACCCCCCTGCCATGGGCAGGGACACCCTCCACTAGACCAGGTTGCTCAAAGCGTCATCCAGCCTGGCCTTGGACACTCCCAGGGATGCGGCATCCACAGCTTCTCTGGGCAACCTGTGCCAGTGCCTCACCACCCTCTCCAGGAAGAACTTCTTCCTGACATCCAATCTAAATCTCCTTGCTTTCAATTTAAACCCATTGCCCCTTGTCCTGTCACTATAGGCCCTTGTAAAAAGCCCCCTCCAGCCCCCTTGTAGGCCTCCTTCAGGTACTGGAAGGTGCTATAAGGTCTCCCCAGAGCCTTCTCTTCTCCAGGCTGAACAAGCCCAACTCTCTCAGCCTTTCTTCCTAGGAGAGGTGCTCCAGCCCTCTCATCATCTTCTTGGCCTCCTCTGGACTCGTTCCAACTGGTCCATATCCTTCTTATGCTGAGGGCTCCACAGCTGGACACAGCACTGCAGGTGGGGTCTCCTGAGAGCAGAGTAGAGGGGGAGAATCCCCTCCCTCAACCTGCTGGCCACACTTCTCCTGATACAGCCCAGGATATGGTTGGCTTTCTGGGCTGCCAGCACACACTGCCGGCTCATGTCCAGCTTCTCACCCACCAGTACCCCAAGTCCTTCTCCTCAGGGCTGCTCTCGATCCATTTTCTGCCCAGGCTTTACTTGTAGTTGGGATTGCCCCGACCCAGGTGCAGGACCTTGCACTTGGCCTTGTTGAACTCCATGAGGTTGGCAGAGGCCCACCTCTCCAGCCTGTCCAGGTCCCTCTGGATGCCATCCCTTCCCTCCAGCATGTCGACCACACTACACAGCTTGCTGTCGCCAGCAAACTTGCTGAGCATGCACTCAATCCCATTATCCATATCCAACAGGTAGGAGTATTAGAAAATGATTTTTTTTTTCTGTCTGTCATAGCTTTTTGGACTACCTTAGCCGAAAATGCCTGCTGGCCTATTCTACTTAATAGCCAGCAATGGACCAATTTTTTAGTAACTTTACAGTCTTTTCTGGAACACAGTTTTACTGTTTTCATTTGCTACATCCTGTGACAAGTTTCACAGTGTGCACCATATGGAAAAAATGCATGCTTTGTTATTAAACCTACTAACTGCTAATTTAACTGAGTGGCTCCTTACTACAGGAAAGGGAGGTGGCTGAAAGTTGCATTCTTCCTCATCAGTGGAACCTGTGTGAACAGAACCATGATTCTTGTAGTGTCAGACAGCCGGGTGTGTTGGGTGCAAGGAGCAGAGCAGTAGTCAGTGTCCTTCGAGAATGCTCTGCTGTCCTCAGTCTGCCCTATTTTATGAGTGCAAAGTGCTGAAATTGTGTGACCCATCTTAAGCTTTTTCCATAGTATACGTAGTGGAGAAATTTAAAAACATTTTGAAGGCATCTAACTGCTTGAGTATCAATGTGTTTGCATGTAAAGTGTTAAATATGGGTCAGTTTGTCAGCTGTCGGAGGTCAGCGTAAACTTTTTAGGCAGAGTGGATGTTTGTTTGCACAGTCTGTAAGGCTGGCAGGCAGAGGGAGGACATCGTTGTGTCATCTGCAGGTCTGGGGGCTCAGGTTTTGTCTGGACATCTTTGACTCCACAAAGATTTGACAAGTCTTTGAAGGGTATTTACAAGAAACAGTGACACCAGTTTCAGCCTGTGACAGGATATACAGGGTTTTCATTTTCTATTAGTATTTCCAGCTTTCAAATTACAGTTTTCCAAGATCTGTATTGTTGGCAATCCAACAAGGGTCACTGTGTTCCACATTTAACATACGTGTGTTTTATTTTTAATAACCGATTTGCCAAAAAAAAAAAAGTGATTGCAAACTCTGATCTTCTAGCTGCAAAGATCTTGCTAATGCTTTTTCCTTTCCTGCATTTAATTTAAAACTGCTCTGCTAGTCTGGTGGATGCTCATTATGTCTGTGGGAATTCTTCCTTGAATTTAGCCTGATTTTCTTTGTCATCAGTTTCTACTACTACTCGGCAGTAGCACATGCAATGTCATTGATTTTTCTTTACATATATTTTGCTACTTTCCCCAGTAGAAAGTTTTATGCATTATCCGAATTGGTTTGTGTCTTGCATTCTATTAGGATTATCAAGGATTTGCTGTAATCTTTTAAAAAGTAACTGGACTGTTGTACATTTATCCAAATTATGGCTTGTCTTGTTCTTTTTTACATACCTCCAGTAAATCTGTCATGTATTATCAAGTATGGTTTTTCAAGTAAGGATCAGAAATACATAAACAGTCATATTTTTCAGGTGTTTAAAGGGATCAGCAGAACATCTGGGTAGATAGATATAGTATGTGAATCTCATTCCATTGCTATAATTCATGTAATGTCCTTTAGTGTCTTCCCAGAATCACATTTGCAGGTTTTTCAGAGTGGAAGGAGCCATTTGATTGAAACATAATTCAGAGAACTCATATACAGTAGAAAAAACATCTTCAACTACTATCAGTCATTACTGAACAATGGTGTATCAGGCACTGAAGAGATGGGGAATATTGAAGACAGTAGCAAAAATTAAACACTAGAATAGGCTAATAAGTATTCATTTTAGGAGTAAAATAGTTTTTGTTTTGTTCTGGAAAAAGTTTCTTTGCAATTCTCAAGCATTAAGTTAAGCATGAAGGAGATACAAAAAATCCAAAATACTGGCTAGAAAAAGTGGAAAAATATGTTGAGAAATGTAGCTTGTGGCTTAAGTAAAATGCTTACACCTAGTTCATCTGTATGTAAGGCCTCAGGCAATTTTCTTAAAGGATTTTTTTTTTCATGGGGCTGCATGGAAAAAAATCCAGCAGTTTAATATCATCCAAAACAAAAATAGACACTTCGTGATTAATGAAAGCTACAAGAAAGATTTTCCAGGGATTGTGAAACCATGTTCCTTTTACAGTTAAATCCATTGTATCTGCCAGGTATTATCAAAGAATGGAAGATGTATCGAAGTTGCAAAAACAGGGATAAAATAGGATATTTATACAGAATTTTATAAGTGTTATCACTGAAGCTCTTCATCAGAACTGAAACAAATTCATGCTTTTGGGTGTTCTGAAGTCCCAGCTGGGGAGGCTGCAGCTGAGGAAGACGGCATTCAGGAGCTTTAGTTGCATACCCAGATGAGCTTCATTCTGTGGGAGTGGCTAAGCATTGCTGTTTCTTGCAAGTGAAGTATACCTGTAGTTCCTTTTACCCTTGGATATCCTGGTTTACACTTCGATGTCTTGTGATTCCCAACCAGTGTGAAGACTTTCAGAAGCTTTTCCTGTCTGCATCTACAGAGACCTATCACACCAGGCATATACAAACAAAGAAAAGGAAAAAAGAGATAATTTTTGCTCCAAAGAACGAGACATCAAGGTGTGGGAGATTTGGTTGCCTAGGCGTTAGCACCAAGAGCCATTTAAAATGTATGAGGGCAACTGCAACATCTGGCATGTACACAGTTCTTCGAGCAGACTGACATCTTTTCCAAAGGGTAGATCAGCTATCCCACAGCACCTGCAGTGACACCAGAGGTGATTTCAGTTACCTACATGGCATTCAGGTGTCACTTGAGGTTCTGGGAGGGGGGTGGGTGGGGGGTGAGTACCCTGCAAAGCCTCCCCGGGTGTGTAAAATAAATGATTAAACAGGCAGAGGAGGCTGAATAAAGGTAAAGACAGCAGTGTCGTAATAAATTAAAAAATCTTGGTTAGCTGTCAGGCTCATACATGATCACATTAGTTTTTAGGCACAAACTAAGGAGTGTGTGATAAAACTGCAGCTGACAATCTTTAGAATAGACACCTTTTTAAGCCAAGGAATTATGTTTACTAGGCTATCTTGCTGGCTTTAAATTTCATGTTATTATTGCACTTGCTGATTAAAGCTAAAATAATGAGTAATATTACAGGCCTTTATGGGGTAAGGGTAGACTTCCCATTTAAGGGGAAATCTCAGAGAATGGAGGAAGGCATTTGAATGAAAAGAAGACTTGCAATACACTTCATTTTTAAATATGAAGAAATGCTGAATATATCTTACATGAAATTTGATAAAAAAGAAGGGGAACAAATTCACTGGTTCAGAAGTGTAAGATGGTCCGACTCATGTGAGGACAGAAATCACTACAGAACAGTAGATGCTTTGATTTTTAGGTATTCTGGCTAGAAATGTAATGCTCTGTTTCATTATAATGGCGTATATGATAAATACCAACCATTCAACATAAGTGTTCTGTAAAGACAAAAGAAAATCTAGAATGAAAAGCTCTTTTTCTTATTTCATATTAACAAAATATTGGTTTGCAAATGACATCCCCAAAGGCAATTTGTTTCCATAGGCCAGTGAATCATGAATTATTCCATAGCATTGATTCTGTTACTCCCAGTGAGTGGCAGTTTTCCCATTTGTAGTAGTTCCAAACACTGTGTTTCTCTTAGTGGCAGAAAAATTGCATGGTGAATCTGTTTCATATTAAGTTTTGATTAAACACAGGCATTTGTGATAATTTTAGTTACAATATACTCTTTACAAAAACTACATTTTTATCTTACAAATGGAGTAAAACTAGTTGCTTCGCCTCATGCTTTAAAGTAAGAATACATTTTTTGATAATTAGAGTAAGGTTTCTTTGATAGTTTATTTAGTGTTATGTCACCCTATTAAACATAACTTCCTATTAAAAGTGCCTTATTATTCATGGTGGACCAAAAAAATGCTCAGATTCTGAGGATTTGTCCAGCATGTGAAACCTCTGTTTAGGAATAAGACACATTTCCAAAGCTTGGTTTGGCTTGTAACCTAGATGTTAGGGAGGAAACTTGGGATATCTAAACTAATTTTTAGCTTTGTCTTCTGGGAAAGTGCAAATAATTCTAACTGGCATAACCAGAGATTATACATGTAAAAGGTAGTAATAGGTGGGAAATAGACAATGAGAAGGAAATAAAATTTAATTTTTTAGGCATCCTGGGGTTGATCCTACAGAAATTGTTCTTTGTAATTACTGAATCATGGAAGCTATACAGAAAAATAACTATCATGGGAAAAGCTCATTCTTTATGACCAAATTAGCCACTTCATTCTCTTTCTTTTGTGCCAGCTGACATGTGGAGAACAACTGAAAATCTCCACCCCATGTCCTGTGGGAATCACTCACGTTAGCACAAGTGATAGATTCATTCTTAGCTGAATGAATATCAGTGAGCCATAAGAGAATTTTAAGGGCCAGGACCAGGTCCCACTGAATTAAGAGCCCAAGGTCTGTGTACTTCAGTAGTGTATAGTCAGTCAGAAGAAAAAAGAGGAAATATAACTTAGTTTTACAATTGTTGTTCTTTGAGCTTAATCCTTCTTTGCCACTGATACAAAGGTGAAGTTGAATGTCTTGTATCAGAAATTTCTTTTAATAAAGAAAGTTCAACTCAGCGGGACACAGCATTTCATCTTTTAGGCATACTTATATAATGGTAAATCATTCGCTGTGCTGGATAAGGATGTAGAATTGTCTTCTCTCAGCCCTGCAAATAGTGTACAAGTGTAACCATGAAAAGCTTTAGTACATCCTTTCCCAACGAGAAGGTTGCTGCCTAGTGGGAGTGTTTTTCAGCATATACGAAACTCTGTTTTATACTATAGGTACAGATAATTACAGATTAGTTTTGTGTTTTACAGCTACAGAAATCAGCTGTTAAATAATTATACTCATGGACAGGTCTGGAAGTTCCTAAATGTGGTGAGAAATATGCTCTATTTCCCATCTCTTTATTTGTGCAAAAGATCTAACTTTTGTCTTGGACAAAAGCTTAGCAAGAAGACTTATACTGCACAATGGGAATAGAAGTCTCGGAATGAGTTGTTTTCCGGTTCTTTTTATGATATTCTTTGATCTCTTCTTTTAATGATAGGTACACTGGAATTCTGATGACCTGTAAAATGCTCAGGATGTCATAGTTAACTAATACGCCACTGACCAATGAAGTGATTCTGCTTGATGGGGTCATTATTAACTAGAAGCTGGGTGCAAACTGCAAAACAATGGAGCTGTCTTTTCCAAGCCAGCATTGCACAGATGTAGTCCATATGGAAACTATCAGGTTATTCCTGGTTGTTAGATTCATGTTAATTTTTTTTTCCCACAGAATGCATTTGTTTTGGTCTAGAACCATCCTTTTGTTTTCACTGCAGCATATTAATTTCAACCTTAAGTTAAAATGTAAAGTCTGTAAGCCAGTTTCTTGCTACAGGTTAACGATGGTACAAGTAAGAACAGTCGGTCCAATAAATCTGAGTAGTTTACAAAAAAATCTTTTTTTTGAAACAATATAGAGTACAGTTTTAAACATATATGGAGTTTTGTTTTAAAACTGAATCATATCCAATTATATCATCACTTGAAGAAAACAGATATACTGTAGAGCGAAATGAGCACTGATACTAAGGAAATGACAGAGATCTTCAACTATTTATGGATGTGGAATCTAACATAATCAAACACAATTATAGCTATCTCACAGGTTTTGATACAATCACTGTATTTTAGATAGCAAAATAGGATTTGTCATCTCATGTTCCTGTTGGTCAGGACTTTTGCTGGAGGAAGATATGCTCTATCTCATGTGAGAAATCTTAAAAATAATGACAATTGGGTTTTTTTCCCATGTCAGTCAAGGTTTTCAGTACTTTCAGCATTGCAGCCCTTGGTGAACAACCAGGAATATCTGAGCCAGCCCAGTGGCAGACTCCTGGCAGGAAAACACTGGGGAGCAACCAAACATTAGTGTTTCAGATAAAATAATTTGTCTGTGTCTAGCTGGAGCTCTTTTCTCTTACATGGTTTTTTAAATTTTCTATTTCCTTCCCATATTTTGAACCCCAATTGTATGGCAAATGTGAAATTTATGAGGACGTGGAGGGGAGCAGTTATATATTATTTTCTGGATAAACTATTCCATATATTTAAAAGGTTTTATTTTCCCCCTCAGGGAATTCCTGGAATCCCTGGAAATCAAGGAGCAAAAGGACAAAAGGTATTAATAGTTCAAAACATAGCTAAAAACTGTGCATATATATACCCATTCCAAAGTAAGGGTTCAGTGTGTGCTGAGAGGAGAATTTTCATAGTGGGGATTTAAGACATCAAATCATACTGCAAATTCTTTGTGTCATGTTTTTAAATTTCTCATTAGATTTTATTTCTACTATTCCACAAGAAACGAATAATTTCAGAATACTGGAGTTAATATCATAATACTTTGAGAAATAATCCTAACTAACTAAATCTGCATAATTAAAGAATATGTAATATATTTGTTAACTATACATACATTAATCACAAAATTCTTCTCTTTATGTAAAAAATATAGGGTGAAATTGGGCCACAAGGTCAACCAGGAGCAAAAGGATCACCAGGGGATACTGTAAGTTTGAAAAATGGTGTTATTATGAACAAATAATTCTGATGATGTTGTTCTCTAATTGTAATAAACAAATGAGAAATGGCAAATACATAGAAACCTAAGATTTTCAGGTTGGCAGTTATGGTCAGGCTAAGTCTAATCTCTGAATTCCCCCCGAATATTATATACCCACTTTTATTTTTAAAATTTATTTCCTGACTGTATATTTGATAAACAAACACAGCAAACACCTTAATCTGAACTTACATTCTGAATTAATTAACTTTGGAAGTACTCAAATCCGCTTGTTATGAAAGTTAAGACTGAGTTAAATATTGTCACAGTGTACAGTGCATTTCTGAAGATGAATTTCAAGATGCGTTTATGATAGTAATCTTTTAACAAAACCTGGGAGAATAGCTGAGACCACTGAATTCCCAAAATGCTTAAAGAGAGATTTGAATTTTGGAATGAAGGAAATGGAAAATAATTCATTCTTATTGGACAGTCCAGCTTACCACATCTTTCTTATTGTCTGAGTGGAGTGATTTCTGTGTTCTTTACAATCCTTTAAAAATCACATTAGTAAAATAATAGTTCTGCACGTGGTGAAAGTATATATAGACTTTAAAAAAAAAATTAAGGCAAAAGGAACAGGTGCTTTATACTAGTTAGAGATCTTTCATTAATTATTAGGAACTTGATCATTAGTTGGACATATGCTGCCTTACAACCAAAACATTATCTTTTCTGTTGAAAAGTTCAACAGTGTTTACATGGTTCCGTTATTAATCATCTTCACTCTTAACATGTCTTTTTGTAGCTTTCGTTTTGTGTTTGAAATATTTTATCATCTTTGATTTAAATGCTTCAGACTTTCATGAGAGATACATGGTTTAGCATCATAAAAAAGCTGTCTACTGTGACTTTTTATTTATTAAAGGGCCTGTGTTTCACTCTATAATCAACCTCCAGCAGGTCAATATAGACTATTACTACTATATTGAAGTAAATATTGTAGAGAATCAAGTACAGAATTAAGACTCATGCTGTTATCTCTATGGACAATTAAGACACTAAATGAGTAAAAAATTTTAACCTAAGAAATTTGCTGTTTATTCTTAGCATATATAGTCATATGGTAATATAAGAGATTCTGTGCAGTTGTCCTGAGGCTACAGAATTAGCAATACTTGTCGGGGAAAAAATTAGATAACACTGCATATTGTGCATGTAATGGACTTGTCCATGCCCGGTCCAAACAGAAGATACAACGTCAGTTTCCCAGGAAGCCAAGAAAGCAGTAAAAATATAGGAATGGGAAAATTGTTCTTGATGTTATCTTAATGAATAGACTTTTTCAAAATCTTGTGTTCTTTGCTTTCATCTGCTTTCCTTCAAAGTTCTACACTTTTGGAGTTGAAGCCACAGAGAGACATAATAATTTATGCATTTTCCATGGCTAAGGATCACCAAAAGATGAAGTCAGATGCGGTTTACCAGATTTTGCTTATATCTGGCCAGCTAAGACCATTTTGGTTTGTGGTTTCTGAGCCTGGTGCTCTTCTCACACCCAGCAGACCTGATGATAAAGGATTTAGATAAGACTGCTCCAGTTCCAACACGTATGCTGGATGGTTCTTTATTTCTAGAAAGACCATGTTCTTCTCCAATCACTCCTGGTAATAAGACCAATATATGCCTACCTAGCTAAACAGATCATGTACTTTACCTAAGACTTATCTGAATCCTCTCTATCCTTCCTATTTTTTATTATATCTTAGTGTTGAAGTCTTGATTATGTACATCAGTTCAGTTAGAGTGGTGTCCAGTGACAGGACGAGGGGCAATGGCCATAAACTGGCAAACAGAAGGTTCAACCTGAACGTGAGGAAACCCTTCTTCCCTGTGAGGGTGACAGAGCACTGGGACAGGCTGCCCAGAGAGGGGGGGGAGTCTCCTTCCCTGGAGACTTTCCAAAGCTGCCTGAACTTGTTCCTGTGTGATCTGCTCTAGGGGATCCTGCTCTGGCAGGGGGGTTGGAGTAGATGATCTCTAGAGGTCCCTTCCAACTCCTAACACTCTGTGAATCTGTGAATCCTTTCAGTATCTGTAACTCCTACTGCCATCTCCCTGAAAGCATGTCTGGGGTGGGTTTTTTTGGTTTGTGGTTTTGTTTTTTTTTCCCTCCACCCAAATTTCTGGGGATTTCATTATTTTATATAGGATTATTTGGTGAGAAGGTCTTTGTTTTAATAGAATGTTATATCCACTGTGGCAAGACTCCTTGTTTTTCACTGGCCATTTGTTCTCTGTTTTTCTGTGAAGATGCCTTTTCTCTCCAGTCAGAAGTTGGAGGAACTTCAGACGCTCAATAGTATTCTAACTTTATTTTTCAGAGAGAATATGTATGCAGACCCCTCCCAAGTTTTTATTTTATCTTACATCTGAATTGCATTTGAACCAGGTGTTTAACTTCATTTGTAATCAGTCGTGTTTGTTCAGCCCTCCAAAGGGAGGAATCATCACACACCCTGTAAGTCAAGGCGTGATGTGTGTCTGTCCAGTAATGAATGCCTATCCTACCACAAGTAAACCTCACCCTTTTTGAGGTGTTTTTTGTTTGTTTGTTTGTTTTGGTTGTGCGTTTGTCAGAATGATGCTGATATCATCAATTCCACAAAGAACTCTTAAATATTTACTTTAGGGTGCTCTGATTGTTCTGAATATTTCTTGGTCATGTGGAATACAAATGGTTGTGTGGACTATCGCTTGAAGAAGCTGAGGAGGTTATTAAACTGTAAATAGAGTTCTCAGAGTTCTACAGTTTACAGATCTCATTGTCTTTCCTGTTTGTTTTCTTAATTTTTCGCTTTGTTTTATTGGTTTTCATCAAAGAAAATTCACAAGAACTATGGGTGTAGTTTGTGCTTTCTCCTTTTCTACATCTCTGTAGATAACCACAGACAAAGGACAGAGCCCTGAACTTGCTCTCTGAATAATGCTAGGTTTAAAAAAAAACTAGACTCTGGTTTCCAGATAACAAAGATTATGTATAGGCACATGAATGCCTATAAATGTATGGAAGAGCTCACAATTTTTTCCATACTCACAATTTCGTAATAAAATATACAATCAATTACAACCAGTGCAGTCCTGGATGGAGAAAAAGATTGAAACCAGGTCTGGGTTTGACAGATTCTGGGCTGCTCTGTTGCCCGATACATTCAGAATTTCCTGCACAATATATGGCTACCCTGCATCCACCCAGCAGCTCCTCCTTTCCTGACTCTGCCACAGGCGTGACCGCTACATTACAGCTGTCAGAAACCCTTTTGTGTAAAGTGAGTACACTGGTTAGTTTTCTTTCCCTGGACTTAAAGGACTTTATCAGCCATGTAAAGATCCTCTCTGGAAAGAATAAATTTCTTTGAGAACCAGTTATTGCAGTTGTATAGATTGCATTTGGAAGATACGTTGCCTGAACTGGAAGTTCACATGTCCCTACTCCTAGTTAACACATGGGCTTTTGTTCTCTCACCTGTGCCTCTAATAATTTTTATTGCCTATCGCTGGAAATCTTTTCTCCATTTCTTTCTGACAAAGCTGAACAAAATGCTGGAGAGAAGCCTGTATCAGCATCTATAATAAAGCCTTGTGGGATTCCAAAGTGTTTGTATTTATTCAAGGAACTCTCCTACCATGTTTTCTTCAAATTTTTAGATAAATAACATCTGGTTCTTGATGCACTTGAAAATAAATTATTCATTTTTCCTGTCAACTTTTTAATGTATCTTTTGTCACCTGATAAAATAAGTAGGAAATTGATGCATGGAATATTTGAATGTGTTATATGGCATTAGGGAATTTCAACAGAAAAGACAGTGGGATTTTCCTTGTATTAGTCACACTGAGTATGTTTGTTCCAGAAAAAACAGATGGAAAGCTTGTGGATGGTCTGTTAATACCTTGGGAAAATTATTCAGTAACAAGTTTGTATTCAGTAATAAGAATCCCTATTACATTGCCAACATCAGTAATTTATATTGATTTATCTGCCACATAGTGTCAGCTCTGGAAAATGCTAGATTTTATGTCCTTGAATTGTTCTTTATTTTTATTTGGACATGCTTTTCTCTCAACTTTACGTGCCATAGTTTTCAAATTATGTTCTCAAGCTTTTTCTATATTGCATCTGAACGTTTTCTTGCAGCGTACTGATTTTATGTAGTCATCTTCCTGCAATTTTTTTAATAAAACACGTTAAATATGGCCTAGTAATTAAAGTGCAAGAAAGGAAGCCAGGACAACTGGCGTTTATTTCTCCCTTTTCTGCAGATGTACACCTGACCTTTAGTTATAGTAAATATGTTTTCTGATATGCCTTCTCTAGTATATGTTTGCAGATCAGTGTAGTTATATACACAACTGATTAAAAAAAACCCAAACCAAAACAAAACCCAGAACTATTCTATACACGTATTTCCAGTTTGTATAAAATAAATTTAATGAGGAACATTGGTGATGAATATTTAACCACTTCTGTAATACAAGGACTGGTGTGGGCATAAACTAGAAGTGATCTAGTTGGTAGGGGGTGGCGTCTCAACAACGTGTTATATGTGACTTGAAACGTAGGGCTAGACTGAGGTGGCAATGTGAAAGGAGCCAGAAAGCCCGCAGTCACATTTCTCATCCCTTCCCACTATCCCTTTCCAAACTTGTGCTTGCTTTTCTACATATAAATGTGCTAGTAATGATCACAGAACAGGGATCTGAGGAGAAGCAAATAATAATTTCACAGTGGTTTTTAGAAAAGGAAGGTAGCCTTCAAGGAATGCAAAAAGTATCACATAATGAAGAGCTGTATTTCAGAAGCGAGGAGGTCAGTACATAACATAAAATTTATTTTTAAAAAGCCAAATTGAATTAAGCCTTACAGTGAAATGGAAATCGCTAAAACCTTATTTTGCTATGTAAATAAAAAGACAAAAAATGAAGGAGCAGGCATGATATGCAGGTGTATTAAGACAGTCTTAGTATAATCAAGGTTAGGTTCCAGAACAAAATTAATCCTTTCTACACTTTCTGTAACTAAGCTGATAGTGAACATAGGCCATAAGAAAATGAATTATGGGAATACACAGTCTCTTAGGATATGAGTGGAAGCAGATCTCAGAAAATCCACTCCAGCTGGAGAGGTATTGGTAATTTCTATTCCAAAATTATGAAAGAAATGGCACAGAGTATAGGATACCTTTATTTATCAAATAATAGATTACACTAGATTAACTGCATCATCTTTGATAAGATGGCTTGTTTCCTATGTAAGAACTATATCTAGTCTTCAAAGTTCACGTAAATATTTGAAATGATTTTATGTATTATATTACTAGGGTTTTTTTACAGAAATTGAAGTTTAATAGAAGGTTTCATGTGTAATGGACTGAATGGGAAAAGTCTGAGGAAAATTGGCAGCAAAGTTACTCAAATTTTAGTCTTGTGATTGGTACCATTTATTTGTATTCACAGACCTGTGTCTGTGGCCTAAAGAACAAGTTGTTATGTATATCGCTTGAAAGTTTTGGTGACCAGCACTTTCTTACAACACAGCAGGAAAGAAACCTAAGTTAATCTGTGCTGCCTCAGTTCATCATAAAGAATAGGTGAAGTACCAGAAAATTCATGAAATGCTGAAAACCCTGGCTACAAAGAATTACTTGTTCCAAATAGTCTGAATTTTCTGTTGTATTTGCAAAAACAAAGCCTTCTTTTCAGTTTTAGGAAAGAAAGTTAATAAGTTAATAATTTTTTGGCAAAACTGAGTTACAATCTGTGTAACATTACTGTAGACATACTTTTTTTTTTTGATCACGTAACTTTTGTAGGAGGTCTGAGACTGTATCATTGAACTGAATAGTTCATAACATTTAGTACTAAATGGAAGGTGGGTGTTTTTATCTATGTGAATACAAAGATTAAATAACAATAATAACAGTAGTTTTTGAAAATACTATCAATTAGAATAATTTATAAAATTTAATCTCTGACAAATTATATTTCCAGGCCTTATTTAATTATTTGACTTTTATGTTTTTATTTTATGCTTTGTCTTGAGTACACTCTTATAGCAGTTTATATTTTAAAGTAGATATGCAAGTCCAAGTAAAACAATAATAGTATATTGTTTTTATTGATGCATGCAGTTCTAGAGTCAGAGAAGTGAGTTGAAGTGGTGAGAGAGACATATATTAACATCAGATGTGGAAAATACTATAAATGGGAATTCCTGCTTGGAAAGTATGATTTCAAAAATTCTATTTATTTTCTAATCTATATTTGAGAGTAGCTTTAAACAGAAATTCAGAAAGTCAGCCATTCGATGGTTTAACACCCTTTAGCTCTTAATTTATGTGTGGAACAAAGACAGCTAAACGTGTCCTTATCAACACGTTTCCGTGAGAGGAGGCGCAGAGACAGTTTTGGCAATGCTCTGGCTTTGTACGTGTGCTGAAGTGTGATGTTCTGAAATGGCAGAAGCTATTGGGTTCTTGAATAAATAGTTCAATCCTGATGATTCTACAGAAGATGCAAAAGTGTGGCCCCAAAATTAACTGCTCCTGATAAACCTCCACGAAGTTTCCAAAAGGAGTCAAGGCATGGCAACCTTTGGGGGACACAGTCAGAAGGAAGGAAGAGAATTATCATAGAATCATAGAGTGGTTAGGGTTGGAAGGGACCTTAAAGACCATCTAGTTCCAACCCCCCTGCCATGGGCAGGGACACCCTCCACTAGACCAGGTTGCTCAAAGCCTCCTCCAGCCTGGCCTTGAACACTCCCAGGGATGGGGCATCCACAGCTTCTCTGGGCAACCTGTTCCAGTGCCTCACCACCCTCTCCGGGAAGAACTTCTTCCTGATATCCAATCTAAATCTCCCCGCTTTCAATTTAAACCCATTACTTCTTGTCCTGTCACTACAGACCCTTGTAAAAAGCACCCCCCAGCTTCCTTGTAGGCCCCTTCAGGTACTGGAAGGTGCTATAAGGTCTCCCTGGAGCCTTCTCTTCTCCAGGCTGAACAAGCCCAACTAGGAGAGGTGCTCCAGCGCTCTCATCATCTTCTTGGCCTCCTCTGGGCTTGTTCCAACTGGTCAATATCCTTCTTATGCTGAGGGCTCCACAGCTGGACACAGCACTGCAGGTGGGGTCTCCTGAGAGCAGAGTAGAGGGGGAGAATCCCCTCCCTCAACCTGCTGGCTACACTTCTGATACAGCCCAGGATACAGTTGGCTTTCTGGGCTGCCAGCGCACACTGCCAGCTCATGTTCAGCTTCTTGTCCACCAGTACCCCCAGTTCCTTCTCCTCAGGGCTGCTCTCGGTCCATTCTCCACCCAGCCTGTACTTGTAGTTGGGATTGCCCTGACCCCGGTGCAGGACCTTGCACTTGGCCTTGTTGAACTCCATGAGGTTGGCAGAGGCCACCATGTATACTTTTGCTGGTTTTGGGACCCCAAAATGGAAAATAAGAAACTCTAGTGTCACTTTCAATTTTAACTAAGAACATACTAAAGATATTAAAGATTAGATCACACAGACAGGTTTCGAGTTGCAGAATTTTTTCTCTCAGGAGTATTTAATGACAGTGCTGTGCTTGTTTCCTGAGTCTTTTTTTTTTTTTTTTTTTTTTTCCATTGCACTGTAGCCCTTCCTTAGCCAATAGAAGGTCTAAATAATCCACTGTGCTCTGTCAGAGCTACAGCCAGTACAATAATGTGATGAAAGACATATGTCCTGTCCTATTTATTTCACTATAAAAATATAATGCTAATACTGCTAATAATACTAATGCGCTATGCTGAAGCCCTTATTCCTCTAGCTCATTACAGAAATGTGTTGCCTTTTTCAAAAATAAACAGGGTTTGATGGGACCAGAAGGCACATCTGGTCTACCTGGAGCTCCTGGGCCTAAGGTAAGTGTTTGTGTTAATTCACTTGGGACTTAGATATATGACTGCTTTATAGATGACAAAATGCCAGGGTTTTGCAGCTATTTTTTTTGGTATATTGAATATTGGTGGATAGCTATAGTATTCTCCCTGTATTATCTTAAATGATAGTTCAGTCTCAAGAGAGCTTAATATAGCTCAGTAAACTGTGCCTGTCATCCCACAAGGTTTGAAACAATTGCAGAAATGTTCATGAGTCTTTGTTTCAGCTTGGCAGTCCTGGAAAATGTTCTACAATGCTGGGAGCCAGATAGTTCACAGTATACATCAGAACTTTCTGCCCATGTTACATTTATTTAGATTTTAATTATGTTAAATCACATTGCGTGCTGCTTTTTCCACCCGAGGAGCCAAATTTATTTCAGATGTAACTTTATTGATTGCACTGCAGCTACAGCAAGAATTAATTTGGCCCATGCTTTCAGAAACTACAATAGATATTGTAAATCCAGATCTGTTAGTATAACCTTTTAATTTAATTCAAGATGAGTTTTGGCTAGTAACTATGGAATTGTATGTCTTAGAGAATATTTAGGAATATAGCAGCCATTTTCTGAACTTTGCATTTACATTTAGCTCCATTTCCATCCATCATTTTATATTCAAAAGTGCATCTGTATTTATTTAAGATTGTATTCCAAAGGTAACTTTTTTTTTAAGTGATCAGTGTTTGCTACAGTCAAGAAGATTGAGTACGTAAGAAGTGACTAAAAAATAATTAGCTTTACTGTCATTTGTGAAAAACATGAAAAAACAAGCAAATATTTTGGCTCAAATAGGCCCAAGGATTTTCAGAGTTAATTAAATGAGATGGTGGAAATGTGTAGTCATTACACACAAACATGGTATGATTGGGCAAGGGAACTTAGACAGGTGGGGAAGAAATGGGGGCTAGCAGATCACATTTTGTCATCAGTGTCTCGTCTTTCTTGAGGGGATGTTGTAACTTCAGGTTTCCCATAAGGAAGCAGAACTTTAGTCTTTCAGTTGCCAGCTGTGCCTATTTTTAAGAACCAATTTCCCAGCAGTGTCTGTTTGTGTTTGCCATCCATATCACATATGACAAAACATACTGATGTGTCAGCCAACCTCTTGTATTGTTATATAGGGTGATAAAGGAGAACCTGGAATACAGGGGAAACCAGGATCATCAGGAGCCAAGGTAAATGTGAATCTGCAAGTATTCTGCTTAAGGAGGGATTGATTTACTATTCCATGACTTTCTGATTTTCCATGTCTAGTTACAAGGCAGTTTGTTTCAAAATAAAATAGTAGTTAATATAAAATTGCATCAGAATCTATTTGATGGCTTATTCTTGCTGATTTTATACTACATTTTAGGCAGTGTAAGACAGCTCTTCATGAAGTTGAAACCTGCAAACTTTGCCATTACTTCTGATAGTTTTATTTGTGTAATTTTGAAAAATCAGCATCAACTGTACTAAAAGGTAATCAAAAAAGATAGATACTGGAAAACTAAAATTGAGAATTAAGTGTCCCTTTCGTGGCTTCTCTGTATTCAGCATCCCTTCACACACTCCCCAGATATTTGAATCATCCTCAGTTATAAAATTCCACAATATCATAGCCAAAGTGTATCATGTGACCTTGACAAAGCATGCAGTGTATGTTTTTACACATGGCACATCACTGACACAGCACTATTGTATTACTCAGGGAGAACGAGGATTACCAGGTGCTCCAGGTGAACCAGGCTACCCAGGTATTCCTGGTACCCAGGGTATAAAGGTAAGTATTTTTTCCAGTTTTACATTAATTTCATATTTTATTGGAAGTTCTTTCCTTATAAATGATCATTATTAAAGGAAATCCTTTTAATAAATACATTCTTGTTCTTACAGAATAGTTGGTATGTTTTGGAAGGCCCACTCTTTAGAAAGACAATCATTTTTCATAGAGTGGAGAGAATGGCCAAAGTGGAGAACTTGTTAACATTAAATACTATGGCATAGTTATTGATGACATTTCCATTATGACTTATAGTACGTAATGATATGACCCATGATTCTATATTTACTTAGTCTTATATAACAAGTGCTGCATTTATAAAGTCTATTGTACAAAGTCTTCATTGGATCACAAGAAGTGGAGCAATTAACCGTAGGCAACTGCGACAGATTCAGCTCAGTTAGCTTTAGCCGTTAAGAATTGTCTCAGCTAATGATGCAGAACTTTTTGTTTGACTTAAAGCTGGAAAGCCCCTAGAATATTTCTAGTTTGAAAAGAATGACTTATTTTTATCTCACTGTAACTCACAAAACTCACTAGAGTGAACTGAGTCTCTTGAGGCCAAGTCAGCTATGCTTTGTCTATAGAATGGGTTTAAGAACCTGAAAATTAGAAGTAATTGAAAATCATTACTCTTTGTGCCCAGTGGGTAACTATAAAGAACTTGAGTTGTGTTTCTAGATGATGTTTTTTCAGGATGGCACCTTTCTTCTATGTAACTTAACCGAGAAACAGAAAACCCCAGAATTTATACTTTACATATGCTATTAGGCAAATTTATGTGAATGAAACACTAAATGTTTATTTGAAACAACTGGAGAAAAAATATTTACTGTAATCTTCAATACCATGATTTGAGGAGAATTTCAGGGTTGAACACCTGTCAGGTTTCATGGTTCGAAAGTGATGGAAGTCTAATTAGTTCCATTGCTGTAAATCAATTAGTTCTAATTATAACTGAAGCTATGACTTGTATCTATTACATTTTAATGAAGTCTTCTTTATTCTTGATGCTTTTAAAGCACTAATATGTGCATTCTGAAAATTAAATGTTTCATTGCTTTGCAAGATAATGACTAGTACTATTACTTTAATTGTTTTATTGTATTTTTATGGGAAAACATGAAATTTATTTTTTTTTTCCGTGAGTTTCTTAATTGCATGTATGAGTATAAAACTTATTTTAATGTTATACTGTTTCTTTGGAACAATATGTGTGATCTGATGTCATGGAACAGATAGGATTGTTTCCTTAGGATATGGTTTACTGTAACTATGCAAGCTTTACCTGCAACTATTCAATCTAGATATTTATTCAAGCAACAAGTTGTAAAGGCTAAATATGTTGCTATATTTTCTCTCAGCCCAAATTTTATGTTTAGATGTAAATTTTAAATTAAAAAAATAAAACTAATTTAAAATTATTTAAAATAATAAAATGAATGTTAGATCACATTTTAAATCATATTTGAACTGAATTAATTATAACTTCAAATTTGAATATATAGAAAAAATTCCTATAAAAATAAATTGTGTCTTTGGGTAATGTATCTGACACTTAGATATCTAGTAATGCTTCTTGGGAAATACTGGAGTGTCAACTAGGGCAAAGATTTCTCCATTACATATTCAAATTACAGATTTCAGAATAAACAGGAAATCCTGTAAAAGAAAAGGATACTCAGGTAAGGTGCCAGATAGAAGTAAGCAATTAGTAAAACAAAAAGATAATGCATCTGTGTAGCTTTGCCAACATTGTAGAGGACCACCTTTTGGAAGATGAAGCCCTTCATATGAAGGCATTACAGAAATAGAGTAGAATCAGGTATTTCATTATGGAAAGAAAAGGTAAAGGGTGCAGAAGCAGTAACTTAGAAGTTTTATTAAATTCCCATGCAGAGGTGTTCCACTAGACCAGATTCTGCTCCAGAAGGGCAGGAGTTTTCAGTATGTCCATTATCATATAGGCCAGCCATGTATGCTAGGGTATTTCAGGCATCAGTAGACACGTATTGGAATGCCTTGGGTTGCCTAGAGCATCTTAAATGTCTATGTTTAGACAACTGAAGTGAGTCCTTGATCAGTGGAGCCTAGAGAATGATCCAAATTTAGATAAGGAACCTGAGTTCCATTTTCTGAGACAAGATGTAGAAAAATCAGTGTTATGACTAGTTTCAAAACAGTTATTTCCAGAATACATGAGGACAAAGATTTCCTGGCTTTCAAAAGTCCTTCAAGGCTTTCAAAATATACTGAAGCCCAATGGAAGTGTGACTTGAGTCAGAGTCACAGCAGAAGTACAGTTAGTTTCATTATCACCATATATTTGGTTTTACATTAAATATCTAAGGGGCATGTAAGGTACATGTGCTAAGACAGTCATACTGACTTTAAAAAAGGAGATTTTGATATAATTTATGGCACCTCTCTAAATTTTAAGCTGAAGAAACTTTTGAAAAAGTCATTATCCACTTTAGAAAAAGGATGAGAGCCAGAATATATATTGCTGGTTAACTGGAGTTACAAGTCATAAGCATGACAAACTCTTGAATTATTGAGGAAAAAAAGGTGCAGTTTGGGCACCTGACAGTAAAAGTGAAGCTTTTCAGCTATAGCTTATTTTAAAACTTGAAACCAAACCAAATATTTTACATTAAAGTATTATACAACCAAATACAGCTGCCATAAATGCCCTCTTATGTTCTGGGATTTTCAGTCAGGAAAATATGTGCCATGACCAAAATCTCCTCTTTACTACTGTTTAGCATTTAACTAAATATTCTCTCTTTCAAAAAAATAACCAAACACACACCTTTGGCCCTTACAAGAAAACAGGTAAAACAGATCCAAAAAATTCCATTCTAATTATTTTCTTTATTAAATGCAGTTTTGCACTCCCCCCACCCCCCCCCCCCCCCCCACCCCGGGATCTATTTTGTTTCATGAATTGCTGTGTTCTCGGCCCAACATTTTGATTCATGTCTATTTGAACAGTCACACTGATTTAAGAGGTCAGAGTTAAGGCGGGGGCCTTATCTCCTATAACTTTAACTTTCCTTTTCAGTCAATGAAGAGAGAGAGGCACATTCTGGGAGTACGTGTTTTATACCTATGTTAACTGGCATCAAGAGTTTTCAAGAGCTGCCTGTTTGTCTTCAGTGTCAATTAGATGGTGTTCAGAAAACTTGATAAATGTTTGTTTACTATAAACATTTCAATGGAAGTCAGAGAGAGTGTGTGGAAGTGGAACTTAGTCCTTACACAGTTTTGATTGAATTTAACATTTTTTGTTCTGATGAAAAAAAGGGGTTTTTTTTTGTGTGTCATGTATAACTTCTGCATTCAATGGGCTTATAGTAAGTGTTGCAGAAATTATTTACACTCTGTTCTCTGTTGGTGAAGCATACTTTGTGGTTAACATTCAGATGAAATTTAACCCATCAGAAATACTGCCCCTTCTCCCTGCCTACATCCTCTCCACTCCCATACACCTAGCAGGTAAAATCCTGCTGGATTTGCTACCTCATTATGTTGTGTTTTAATGTTAACTTGGTATATGAGTATCCACTTTTCTTTTTGATAGTTCTTTCTATGACAGATTTCCTCCATACTATGACTTTCTGTACTTTTCCCAGTGTTTGTGCAATGGGGATACAGTGATTTGTTTTCATTGGGTATAAATAAAAGCTGTTAGATGCTTCTCTTGTATTGACTGTGTTAAATTAAAACACAGACTACATATCTTTGAGATGGATCATGTTACAATGGAGGCTTTCCTTCTAATATTTTACAGGGAGACAAAGGAAACCAAGGTGAAAGTGGTATCCAGGTATATCAACTTTGTTTCTAGTGAAATCATCTGGCAAGACTATTCAGACAAGTCTGAAGTGTTAATTCAGGAGCTTTTTGTTCAAGATTAAGCTCCACAGAAGGTTTGCTTGAAGAATAGTGGCACTGACCCCTACCTGTTCTGCAGGGAAAACTGCCCGGTGTGCTCAGTATAAATTCCCAGCTGTATTTCTGGGGCTGAGCAGGCAAATTGACATTTGGTGCAGAGCTGTGTGGTCCTAGCATTGGTGCAGGCTCAGGGATGTGGGTTGTGCTGCTGCCCTGGGGGTCTGGGACATGATCCGGCACTATCCCAGAATGGGTTTTGTCCCTGCCTGCCCAAGGCACTGTGGGATCACATAAATACTCATAGTCAAAGTAATGCCACCTGGCCTCTGCCTGCCAGTGGGATTTTCCTTCTTGTTATCTAGAAGTCATGAAAATACCTGCAAGAAAAATAAGAGTATCATTGTCACTACTTGGATCTTAACTTAGCTCCTCTGTGTTTGGAGAAGAAATTGTAACCTGCATAGTTCCTGCTCTGAACTCTTGAAGAGTAACTTTTCTGATTGATTGGGCTTGGTTTAGGGTGATATTTTAGGGTTTACCTCTTCATGTTATTTTTGAGAGTTTAATTACATTTCCCAGATAAAACTGTGTTTTAAGAAAATGTGATTCTTTCCTGAAGGGACTGAAAGGAGAAAAAGGAAGACAAGGAATTCCAGGCATACAGGTACTGTTAAAATAGCGATGCTAGTTCAAGAGAGCCATGACTCATATTTGTTTCTTAAGATTACTTCCATCAACATGGGTAGTTCTTTGCATCAGGCAAAAGCTATTTATGTATAACATGATTGCACAGTTATATAAAGTACCTCTTAAACACCCTTAGTGTTTTAAAAATAACAAACACAGCACACAGAAGATGGAGCCACACTTTTCTTGGCTGTGCACAGTGGAAGAATGAGAGGAAGTGGGTCACAAGTTAGAATGCAGGAAATCCCAGCTTGATAAGAATTTTGCTTTGAGGGTGGTCAAACACTGGAGTGGGCTGCTTACAGAGATTGTGGCAAAACCTTTTGGGACAGGGCATTGAGCAGCCTTTTGTAGCTGGATCTGTTCTGAAAAGGAAGTTGGTCCCTTCCAGCCTATATGTTTATATGGTTCTGGGATATTATATCTTGAGAAACAGCCTGGAAGTACATTTTTTCTGGATTACTTTATTAAATCCTTAATTATGGAAAATTTTCATGAAACAATTACCAGTAATATAAAATACAGCTAACAGCACAAAGTGGCTTTTAGTAAAGGTCGTAAGAATGATACTTGAGATGTTAAGATTTTGCATGTACCATACTGGGAGTCATTATTGACATATTCTGTGCTTATAAATTACAGATGTTTCCTGTTTCAGCTTCAAATCAGTGAGATCCAGTTGTTTCTCTTTAACTCTGGGCCAATGTATTCTGATTGTGTCATAGTTGGCTATCTTGTTATACCACAGAAAATAACTGTTAGTATTTATAAATACTTATTAACTACATCATCTATGTCGTGTCTGAACAGAGAAGTATTTGTTAGAGGTGCATATCTAAAACTAGACTTGGAAGGAAGTCACAGTTGCTTTTTTCAGAATTACGGTATTGATGCAGCTGCCTGTCTAGCCAGAAGGAGCTGATTCCAGTGAAGCATGGGCAGGAGATCTAGATTGTATGTTAGCCTAGTTTTATCACTCTCAGGGGTATGTAGGTTGACTGGATTCTGGTAGGAAGGCTGAACAGATATTTTTGAAAAGAAATAGTTTAAACTAAGAGGCTGATCATTGAGTTTGACCTAATGTAATGTCCTACTCTTACAAATTAAACTTTCTGGTTTTTCCATTTGCAAACAGTGGACAAATTTGTCATATATTTATTATTTTAATCATAAGGTAAAACAAAGTGATAGTGAAAGATTTTTTTTTTTCTTCTCCAGATAGAATGATGCAACTGACTTGCAGTTGCTTGCTTTTTTTTTTTTTTTTTTGGACAAAGCTGAAAAAATAATACAGGCTTGATCTAAAATGGTTTCCCAGGCTTATCTAGTTTGGTCAGCAACTAAAAAATCAGTCATTCACATACTTCTGGTAGACAGCGCTAGGTCCTTCCAAGGTTTCTCAAGCTTCCAGAACTTCTCAAAGATACAGTGTGGATTCCCTTGTGCATAAGAATGTATCAGAAAAGTGAAAAAGCCTGTGCTGAACTGCCATCTTCTCATGGAACTTAATGATCAATAACACCATTGAACCATTTGGCAGAAATGACACGGAAAACATTTGCCAACATGCAAATTCTGGCTTACAAACTGAGTTTGTATTTCAAAGGTGCTGAACATGATTTCTGTCTACTAAGGCAGTATTAGAGTCAGGAGTTTCCTTTTGCTAGAACACAAAGTTTTATTTCTTCTGTGTAGAGTGAATAAAGTTTTGTCTAGGTGCACTTCTACACTAATAAAATATATGGTTTATAATATGTGTGGTATGTTCCCAACTTATCCTTTTGGTATATGATGTTAGAGATATTACTAAAGTGTTAATTCACCATGATATGCATTTTTCATCCTTATATGCTGTTTATTTTTTGTACAAATAGCAATCACAGAATCTTTAAAAATTGACATGAGTGATTAATGATTGAAAACAAAGGACAAAATTATTATTCTGTGATTCCAAGTAATTTGGCTCAACTTGTTTTTACTTTTTTATTTTTCATATTAATTCCTAAAGGGAGTAGAAGGATTGAGTGGAGAACGAGGAGAGGTAAGTATTTTGTAATGACAAATGTAGCATTACAAAATGATTCCATTTGTTTCTGCAAATCATGTGATCTGTAAAATGTGTGTTTACCATCTTATTTCCATACTCACATCTCAGTAAGCAACTGAAATGAAAAGTATCAGGGAAGAGAAAGATGTATTATTTTAAAGAGACATAGTGAAACATATATTTCATGAAAAGAGGTAATGGTTTTAAACTAAAAGAGGGTAGACTCAGACTAGGTATGAGGAATACATTTTTTACAATGAGGGTGGTGAAAAAGGTTGCTGAGAGAGGCGGTACGTGCCCCCTCCCTGGAAACATTCAAGGTCAGGTTGGGTGGGGCTCTGAGCAACCTGACCTAGTTGCAGACGTCACTGCTCATTGCAGGGGGAGTCAGACCAAATGACCTTTAAAGGTCCCTTCCAACCCAAACTATTCTGTGATTCTATAACTTTATGATCTTCATTGGAAGCTCAATTCTGAAAAATATTTTTATTCCTTTAAACATATAAACTGCCCCATATGCTGCTGTGGTTCTATGAAATAGTTAAAATTAGAGTTTGACTTATAGGTGGTTAGCTAAGTCATTGCCAAAATTGGTAAAAGATTCCTTATATACTATTGAACTAACCTCTCTAAGTATTGTAAAGTGTGGTAATAATAAATTTCTTCTGAAAAAATCCTTTTCATTGCATTCTTAATATATGCTAAGATACAATGATGTCATTATGTTTATTTATCAGACCTGTAAAATTAGATTATTTTCTACTTTATAAAATATGTTGTCCTTTGTTAAACTCCCTCCTCAATGTAAAGTTTTTTCGGTCTGTAATTCTCAGCACATATTGAGCTCCTTTCCTTTTTTTTTTTTTTTCAATTTTCTTTGCCAACAGTAAGGGTCAACAAACAAGGCCACACATGGGATGTGGCTGAGCATTACAAGACCAAGATACACTTCAGAAAATGTTCCCTCAGCAGTTTCATTTGCTTTTTGGCAAGTTCTGCAGGCAGTTGTGCTAATGCTTCCAAAGTTTTGTCCTGGTGTTTTTGTACTGGCTTCTTGCCTATGATGTTTTTCTGCAATAGATGCCATTTTCCCAATATTTCACTGGTTCTTAATGCTTTCTAACTCCTTTAGTATTTAGTCCAAATAAATCAACTTCAAAGTCAGATGTCTTTTATGTAGATGTAGCCCACAGCTGTTAAAGTAATTAAAATGACAACAAATAACTTGTAGCTACAAGAACAGCATGATTTTCAGATCCCAACACATAGCTTCTAGTATAGCCACATGCAGCTACATATGCTCCATGTTTATCTCTGAGTCTTGCAGACCCTGATAAATGGGGGGGGAAAAAGTAATTATATAATAGGAATTAACAAATACAAATCTACATGGTGTAACTATGAGCATCAATTCTCTCTGATTACAGCATTCACATTGACAGTATCAAGAAAATAAAATACAAAGAGTCAGTTCTGAATTAGTGTGTAACTTCTGTAGGGGGAAGAGGTTATGGACAGCTGTTCAGTTCAGGCATGGCATTTTACTGACAGACCATCTTTTCAGCAGTACTCTTAGGCACTTGACTGACATCTGTCACAATTTGTCTCATTTCTCTGTTTTGTTTTTTTTTGGGTTTTTTTTGGTTTTTTTTAAGAGAAAAGTCTACCTGCCTTATATTAGTGGCTAGCTCTCTGCATAAAACTGAGTCATCCTGTCCTGAATTTGAAGCTTGCTACCCTGTAATAATTCATGTGGAGAACTCCAAGGGATTATTACTAATTCAGACCAAGCCACAAAGCTTTGAATGTCTGCGTTGTAATGAATTTTGATAAGTACTACATAGAACGATACAAAGTAATACAAATACCATAATTTAAAATTCAGTGTAAATCTATGCCAGAGTGCTTCTTAAACTTGCATTATTTGCTCCAATAAATTTTGTTATATATGGTAATCCTGCTGCCTTGTTTCCATAATTCCATCTAAAATACTTGGAAAGGGCAGAAGAAAATTTTGAAGCAACTGATAACATTATGCAGAAGCTGTGCAAAAATGGAAGGAAAAAACTCATCAGGGAGCAAACATAGTATACTAACTTAATCTTGGGCATGTACCAAATTACACTGTACTGATGTTTTGTTGGCTTCAGCATAGGGAAAGTGTTCCATGTGAACTATTGAAGTAGGTAATTCCATACATAGAACAACCATTGCTTTGATAAAGATATATCAAAATATTTTCCAGTATTATTTTAACCCTTTCCAGTGAAGCAAATGGACTAAAGTTTTCAATCACTGAAGAATAAATGAAGTTAGAAACAACCCCACCCTCACCCCAAAACCCCAACAACCCCCCAAAAAACTAACTGAAATTAAGATAGTTTTTCCTTTGTGTTATACACTACAGACAGGGAGTAAAAACCTTGATTATTATAGTACGGTTGCCAAGAACTTCAGTGATGCCAGAATTTCACTTCTAATTTTTCCAGCCTTCTAAGGATTTTCATGTATTGTAAGAAATCATCTTTTTTTCACATGAAAAAGTGAACAAAGCCCTTTCTTCCATATGTTAATAAGAAAGACTATTTTATTTTATATTAATCCTTAAATTAAAAAACAAATTAATTAATCCTTAAAATTAAATAATTATAATGGTAATTTATATCTAGTTATTTGGTAAATAATTGTCTCTGAAAGTTACTAAAGAGTCTGAAAACCATATATTTTAGTGAAATTGATCTCATCGGTATCTAGTTAGCTTTCACTTATATTCATTTTAATGAATTTATATTTAATGAACTTATATTCATTTTATGAAGATCATCAGTTAAGATTTTCTCAGAATGTTTGCTTGGTGTTGCCTAGCTTCCAAGTGATCTATGAAGGTATGATTGGCTTTTTATTGGTTTTCATTCCAGAAAGGTGAGAAAGGAGATCCAGGCATTCGAGGCATCAATGGGCAAAAAGGAGAATCTGGTATCCAGGGTTTGGTTGGACCACCTGGTCTCAGAGGTCAACCAGGAGATAGAGGACCCCCGGGAACACCTGGATCAGATGGAAAACCTGTAAGTATCAAACTTGTAATTTTCAGTACCTTAAAACCCCAAAACAAATGCATGCTTTCCATTTTTTTTAACCATTCTCTGTTCAATTCAGGCACGAGAATTTTCCGAAGAATTTATTCGACAGGTGTGTTCAGATGTACTGAGAAGTAAGTTTGAAAGCCTCTTTACTGTTCTTTCCTTGTTTAAAGTGCTAAAGAAGTTTCCTGGTAATTATAAAGATGATTTCTTGAAAGCAAGATTGATATTTCTGATTTATCTCTTGTTTTCCTTCAGTGTGGAAATATATTTCCGCACCACAGGTTCTGTAATTTACCTTCTTGTTTCCTAAAAGTTTCATATTCTCTAAAGAGAGGAAATGTTCTGTATTAGTGTCTAGGGAGCAATGTTTTTATGTTGTATTGTTACAGTAATCTAAGCAATTTTTTGTTTGAATTCTCCCAGCCCAGTTGCCTGCCATCCTCCAGAGTGGAAGGCTACAAAACTGTAACCACTGTCAGTCCCAAAGTGCTTCCCCGGGACTTCCAGGACCACCAGGTCCAAGAGGCCCTGAAGGCCCAAGAGGGTTTCCTGGTTTACCGGGAAGCGATGGCGTTCCAGGGCTGACAGGCATCCCCGGTCGTCCTGGGGCTCGCGGGACAAGAGGTACTGCATACGTGTGTCACGGTGCTAATGGCCTTTATGACTTTGTTTTCTGCTTCCGGTTTGGAATAGGGTCAGTGCAGGGTGGAGTAAGGGCATAAGCTGGGTTTTGTATCGGAAAGTGTAATTGAAGGCATGGCGCAATGTGCATGTTTCATCGCTTATGAAGAGTGTGTGTCAGAAGAAGAGAAAACACAAGAATGCAACAAGATAGCTAGTGTTCAGTTCCACTATAGTCAGTCTTTTGATTTTTTTAGAGTTCTTAGCCTTATGTAAATGTTTTTAACTGCATTTAGTGTTTTTTTTTTTTTTGTACATCACATATGCTTAGACACAGATTTCAATGTATTTCCAGGTTTTCTGCTTTCTTTTCTTCCAAACTTCTTTGCTTCTCCTGTTTTAAAGAACAGTATTTATTCACTGGCTCTTTACTATCTGCTATGCTATTGGCTCCCCTGTTTGGCATGCGACAACCTTTATACTCCCTCTGATTTCCTGGGGCTTACTCTTTTTTTTCTTTTTATCTCATAAGGATTTGTACTCCTTTCTTTATACTTTTCTGTTTTCTTTTTAGGCAAGCTAAGGTTTATAGTTTCAGGTAACTCATCTGTTTGAGCATTCCAACTGATTTCTGTGATGTATTTGAAGACTTTAAATATGCATATATAGCCTGGATCTGGAACAAAAGACTGGGTGAAGTTCATAAGTTCCCAGCAGGTCCCAGCAGCACCTGTGTTTCCTATAGCATCAGAGCAATCAGGAAAGCTGTACGAAATACAGCTAACTAGCAGTGTGCCAAGGGTAGGCAGGGAAGTGATTGGTAAATATTTCCTTTCTTTGTGACTTATTAACTGTGACCTAGCACATCAAATTCATTTTGGATGTAATGATGCTTTGTCTGTAGTGCTTCTATAATTTCATCTCCAGTAGGAGAATGTGCAGTTTTCTTCTGGAGCTGATACTAACAGTTCTGGCTATTCTGTAAGAGTTGAAGAAATAAATATCTGTTTCTATGAAGAAACTGTATTTATTGGGTGTATTAGTGTAAGAGAGCACATTTTCCCTCTCTCACTATTTGTTTGGTGGAGATTTAATTCTTCCATGTTGTGGAAGATTATCTATATGTTCTGTATTCCACAGGGACTGTGGTGAATACCTTACACTTCTTTCACACAACTTCTTAAAAACTTTGCCAATGGAAAGGTGATGACAGCAAGTTTCTTAATTGCCTATTCTCTCAACTCATAGTGTTGTCTGCTTACCAGGTGCTACATCATCTCTTAATTCAGTAGAAATTAGGATAATTTAGAACTCAGTTACACTGCACAGGTTACAAGGAAATGCTTAGCTTACCTCCCATTATTTGCTTTTGAACTATTACTTTTTTTATTCAATAAATATTATCAAATGCTGACTTCCTAATTCATTGGATGAAAATATTTTTAGTGTGCAAAGATATACGTGTGTTTGTTAATTCACAGGACTGCCAGGGAAAAATGGTGCAAAAGGCAATCAAGGAATTGGGGTTCCTGGGATCCAAGGCCCCCCAGGACCTCCAGGTGAGGGATGGTTCAACTGTGCAGATTCAGTGCATGCTAATAATTAAAAAAAAAGAAAAGTTGGGTTAGAAAAACTGTTGGTATGATTTGGAAAACCTTAGATAATTAAGATGTGTAAAAACTATCTTCTATGTTTTCTCGCTAATGGCTGTCTCTTGCATGCCTTTTAAACTGTCATGTAATACCTTATTTGATATAAAACAGGTCTTGTAGAGATTGGTACCTCAGACTGATGTTTCTTGATGGATCTTAAAGACAGCCATTAGCTGAAAACTGAGCCCTGATATAATCATGTAACTTGTAAGCATTGCTTAGTGAAGGAAAATGTTCTTCCTAACAGCAGTGTATTCATGTAAAAATGCAAAGTTGAGTGTTTGGAAGAGATAACAGGGCCTGATATAAAGTCAGAGAAATGAATAGAAATGAGAGGCCTCTGATTCATGCCATGGTAGTTCCAGGTTGCATGATAAAGTATAACAGTGGACAAAAGTATATTTTTGTATTTCCTTTTAAAAGTTATTTTATCACAGAAGCATAGAATGGTTTGGGTTGGAAGGGACCTTAAAGACCATCTAGTTCCAGCCCCCCTGCCATGGGCAGGGACACCCTCCACTAGACCAGGTTGCTCAAAGCCTCATCCAGCCTGGCCTTGAAGACAGCCAGGGATGGGGCATCCACAGCTTCTCTGGGCAACCTGTTCCAGTGCCTCACCGCCCTCTCCGGGAAGAATTTCTTCCTGATGGTTTTTTCCACATGCTTTTTTTTAAACAAAAATCTTAATAAGGTGTCATGTTGGTTATATAAGCATGTAAGTAGTTTGTGACAAGAAGTGCCTTTTTCAGAAAATGAAGTTTTCTTTATCTGTTTAATTCACCGAAGAGCATGGGGGGTTGTAAGTCCATACTTGGTCTTGTTTTCATTTAAATAAAAATCCTCTGTAATGTATTTATTGCATGTGTGTTGTTAAGGTCCTGAAGGTCCTCCGGGTAGGAGTAAAGAAGGACATCCTGGAGAGCGTGGGCAGCCCGGTAAAGATGGAGATCGTGGCAGTCCGGGAATGCCAGGACCAGTTGGACCCCCTGGAATTTGTGACCCATCACTATGTTTTAGTGTAATTGTGGGGAGAGATCCATTTAGAAAGGGACCAAATTATTAATTTGTGATACAGTGATTTAGAGGAGTATGTATGGTGCTTGTCTTTTGTGGTCTTTCAAGTCTCAGGAAGGTGACCAGCAATAATCCCATAAGCAGGATCAAAAGTACCTCTGACATTATAAGCAATATAAATAATGATCCCAAAGGTTATACATTCCTTCAGAAAAGAAACTCCAACAATTTTTTAATAACTTGTATCAATAGAATTGCAAGTGTTCTTAATCATCAGTTTTAATAGGAATAGAATTAACTAAAATATTTTTTATTTAGTATTTAAGTGTCCTATCATTCCTGTTACCACTGAAGTCCGTTGCAGAATTGCTGGAGACACCACTGGGAGCAGGATTAGGCCTTAAACGGTATTGGTCAGGTATAAATTACTGTGAAATTTTTCACATGCACACAACATACAGTATTTGATTTTTGAAAGAATGTGGCTGGCTTTGACTTCATATGTGTGTGAATCTCATTGGCTTGTGTGCATTTCATATGTCATAGCTCCAAGTGTTCTGTGAGCGTAAGCATATATCAGATTTTTATAAATTAAGAGAAATATCTGGGCTTATTATGGAAGTAATATTACTTATTGTGCCATGCAACTCTTTGCTTAAACCCAGGGTGAAATGCAAGGGTAGAACTACTAATTCAAGAAGGGCCAAGGCTTTATTAAGAAGGTACTTTCAGCTACAAAATGTCAAAATGTTCCATGTGGGTTATTCAATTTATATGAAAATAACATTAAAAAATAATTTAAAAAAACCCAACAAAACCAAAAAACTGGTACAGTTGACTTGTAGATGTGATTTGAAAATAATAAAAATTAAAAAATGTTTGAACAAGCCCAATGTAATGGTTCTGCATAATTAGGTAATTATAAATTATATATAGCCTTTGCTGTTTCTCCCCAAGAACTGCAGTTGCCAAACTGAAGAAGCAGGTTTACAAGGAGAAAGGTCTAACTGCTGGCTGACCAGCTGCAATGTTTTTTGTGCTGTTTCCTTTTTCATTTTAAGCAAGTTATATGTAATTTTCATTGTATGCTTTGCTAATGAGGTGTATTGCTTGCTTTCACATAAAGAGCAACGGCAAGGTTTCCATGAGAATTTAAAATCCGTTTCTTAAATTAAGGCAGAGTCTTGTATGGAACTTAACCAACATTTTACAAGTGGCTTTTTCTCATGTGTTGTTTTTCTGTTGTCTTACTATCAGAGATTGGTAATATGCTTGACATTCAAGGTAAAATAAAATTTTGTATAGAACTGGTGGTAGTTTGATAAGCGATTGCAGAAGTCCCGTGTGTCCTGTGTCGCAGAAGAGTGATGCCTGTACTGCATGGAGGGATAGTTCCACATTGCAGATTTGCCTTTGGGCACACTGGGGACCAGTGTCCTTTCATTTCTTCTGGAGAAAGCACGATCCCAGGAGCAGCACCTTTCTGCTGGCTCCCACACAGCTGTACTGTGCCCAGTGGCCACTGCCATCCCGGAGCTGTGCCCACAGATGGGTGCTTGCAGTGAGTAGCAGAGCCAAACCACAACCTTGGTTATAGCAGAGTGCATCTCATAAAGGCTAGTCTAAAAAACCTCCATGATTCTGGAAAGATACTGATGTGGACCTGAGAAACGGAGCTGTGCATGAAGTTTCTCTCTGTGGAAGTGTTCCTTGGAACATACTGTAGGACCTTGCTCATGTGAACAAGCACTGATTGAATCTGTGGGAGAAAGAATCTAGCAACATCTTATTTGGTTGCGTTCAATCCCACACTGTTTATGTTTGGAGAGCTGAAGTGCAACACGTCACCAGGTCAGGAAGGAATCGGGATCCCAGCATATCTGTAGAACCTTTTTGAGCTGTCCACACTGCATGCTAGTTTAAATCCATGTTTAAGACACCTTTTTGAATAAGATGTATGGTGGTGTGACTGGTGAACCTGGGAGGAAGCAAAAACAGAAGAAAAGCAAGTCAGAAGGATCTCTGACTGCAGCAGATACAATTAGAAAAACAGAATTCCTTACTTGTGGAAAATCCCAGTATTTGTTTCCATTATAATTTAAAATAAACCACGTACATTCTTCCACATCAGAAACATGATGGAAAAGTTGGAAATTTTTTAATATTTCACCTTTTTCCTAAATGGATGCAAAAAAAAAAAAAAAGCTTCCTTCTAAATCCAAACATTTCAGTTTTATCAAGAGGGAGAAAAACTTTAATATAGTGCATTTGACAGAAAAAAAGTCTTGATTAATCAGCCAGTCTGACTTTCTGGTAGCTTAGGTTATGATTTCATTTGATTAAATTCATGCGTATATCAAGCTTCAGTTTTAAAAGTAGTGGTGGTTTTGTCACCTCATTATTCCAATTGGAAGGTTGTTTCTGAATGATTCTGATTGAGGATCTATACGTAATTTCCAGTCTGCATCTATTAATGGCCGTTCGATATACCTTTATTATGGTGCTAACATCATCTTTGGCTTGAGGTACTCATTTCCCTTACTCTTCTTTTAGAAAACCAGTGTTCCCTGACAGTCTTTAGTCTGCTAGGTTAGGCAAGCAAACCTTTATTTTCCACCTGTTTGAAAGACTCTCCACTCCATGTTCATCCTTCCAGTCCGTTGCTTGACTTTTTTGAGGGGGAGTGAGTCATTGTAGAAATATGTCCAAAATTCTAGGTAAGGAACCTCAGTCATACCTCGGTGGTGTTGATACTTGCTCAAAGCATGTAGCTCTGTTCAGCTTCTCATTTTCTTAATTCTTGGGTAAGTTGTAGAAGAATCACATAGGTCTTGTGTGAAGAACTAATATTACATAGATCTGTACTACCCTCTTCTTTTTTTTGTAGCCAATGAGCTCTGATAGGATAGGGTAATTCAGGTTGGAGGGGACCTCAGCTTGAAGTAGCTATGCTTACTATTCTTAAGTACGTGACCTCACGGTTCGTAGCACTTGCATGTCAGAGCTTTTTCACTCTTCCAATTACAAACTAATTCCTCTTGTATTCTGATTCTCCTTTCTTTTGATCCAATCTTCCTTAGCATGCTCCTACATTTTGTGTCAAGGTCATTACAGAAAATGTACTGTCTATCCAAAAAGCAATTCTTGAAACAATCCACTTTTTACCTATGCCAATATTTCCCTTTGAATACCTCTGATTTACCTTATTTACTTATGCATTGTAATATTCCCTTACTTAGAAACCTGTATATTTTGGTGTTGTGGTTTTTTTTGGTTTTTTTTGTCTATGCCAATAAAAGACATAATTTTCCTCTACTCCTTCTGGTATCTAACATAGCTCAGTCTGCATGAGTATTTCTGTACAGTGTTACTGAAGGAGTACAATCTCAGCTAGTCTTTGTTACAGCTTTAAAGCAAAATCTCATGTTGGAGCTATTTTACTCGGTGTAATAGATAGTGAGAAAGACTGACTTTCAAAACTAAATAATTAAGAGGCTTCACTAAATGTAAAACAACCTGCAAACACTTGATCTGCCAAAGGAGGAGATTTATAGCTGAATCTACATAATTGCCTTAACTGCTGAGCTCTTTGGATGCTTTGAGCTTCAGTACTGTTGTATCTTTGGTATTTTACTCTGAATTTGTCTGTGAACCAGTTTCATTTCTGCAAGTTCTGACTTCGTTTGATACCGTGGGGTTATGCGGTAAATGTAGATGTGTCCAAGGTCATATCTTGATTGGATCTTTAACTGAGAATATAAATATTTTTCACAGATCTTCAACTAGTTCTAAAGTAAGAGGTTAAACAAATGGTATTAAGTTAGATGTTTTCAGGTTAGTGATTCACAGGAGAAAGACTCCTATTTACTATTCGTGCAAACTATATGAGGTTCTTGGGGGTGTTGATCTGCAATCAGAAGCTGTGAATAAAAAAAAAAAAATTAACTGTGAAACATGTCACCATCTAACTACCAGATACTGTCTGGAAACTGTTACAAGAAACTCTTAACTGGCATTTACTTACTCTCCTGATGATAGTCTTTAAAGCTGGATCTTGGGCTAAATTTTAAGCAGAGGGTAAATAATTTTACCCAGCAAAAATAATTTCTGGACTTTTTTTTTTAGTACCATCTTGCTGTGTGACCTTGATTTTAAAAAGTACACTCACAGGTTGGTATAGTGCCTGTTGGTGTCAGTAGAGGAGCTACATTCACTACACTAGATTTTGAATATGGCTTCAACTCATATCTCTGTGTGTGTAAAATGGATTTAAAATTCACCACTTCATTATGGTCATTGATTGCTATTGCCTCTTAAATACTGAGGCATGTACTTGGACAAAAAGATTAAGAACTGCAAATTATTACTGTGGGAACTGAATTTCTTAAAGAAAGCTTAATGGTGTATGGAGCTCAGCTATTTGCATCTCTGAGAATCATGATCCTAGAGAAGTTTGAGTAAACACATATGGAGTGATGTGCCTGTATATATATATATATATATAATTTAGGAAAAGACCAGATGTCACAGATGGCTTCCACATGTGCAGACTTATTTGGTGAATATCCATATGTATACATGGTGTGTGTGTTTATGTGTATGTATAGTTCTCAGTTCTTCATTTGTTTAACTGAAAGATATCAGTCTTCCAATTAAAAATTAAAAAGTAAAGGAATAAAATCTGTTTTTCTTGTAAGAATTGAACTATCACAGTCCTGCTACTGCTTCAGAGCCAAGGTGTCATTGTCAGCTTCAGGTGTAACCAGTGTATTTCAAGATTGCTCAGCCTCTTAGTGGAGGAGCTGAGAGTCGCTAGCTGTGCATCTTTCAGAACTAGAGAATCTCATTTCTCAGAAAACTCAAGGTACATAAAAATGAAATTTCCTATCAGCGCGACTGGTCACTGGCAGTGTACACTGTCAGGATGTGTCCTTATAGTTCACACAGGTGGAATCAAACCCCTGTGAAAAGAGACTATAATATTTTCCTGTAGGGGGAAAACATAGGTGATAAATCAAAATACAACTTATTAATCCATATTCAGCAAAGACAGTAAACCATTTTAAGAACGATTGTCTCCTGGGATGCTGTTGTAATAATTAAAACTTGAATTAATATAAAAATTATTTGTGAGTTATTTTCTTCTGTTGATAAGCAGGATTTTGTCATAAAGGATATCATCTATGTGTCCTGAATAATCTAAGACTGTTTTTGCAATGGGAAAATCATTACTGTGTGACTCCTGAGTTTTTCTTTACAAACATCTTTTCGCTCCCAGTATTTACGCTATTTGCATAAAGTGCTTTTTGGTAACAAAAATATAGTCTGGTGATGTTCCAGTATATTGTATTATTCTGTGTTATTCTTTCTTTTCTTGGCAAAAGATGCAAGCATTAGAAGATGTTTTTCCAGAAGCGGCGTCTGGCCACTCAGCTAGCTCTCCAGAAGGTACATTGGCGGGTTGGAGGCTCCTTGATTGTCTGCCATAGGCTAAAAGAACTATTGAAGTGCTCTGTATTGATTTTCTGAGGCTTCTTGAAAATTTTCCTCTTGTCACTGATAAAAGTACATAGTATTCTTCCACTTCAGGAAAAGGTAGGTGAGAATTCATCAGAAGATTTAGCCATGTGACTGTTATGGCATCATTTTGTCCATATTGCCTGCAAAAAGTATCTTTCTCATGTTGGAACCTCGTAAATTCCAGAGCGTGTTCCATTTGTTGTTTTCAGTTTTTCCTTTGGTAAAGCATGAAAAAAATTCACGGTATCTCTGTGACACATTGAAATCACATATTAAATATTATGCAAAAAAAAAAAAAAAGGTGATAATGCCTAGGAACTGTATTTCAAAGGAATAACGTTCTTGAACTTCTGAAAAATACAATGCTACCTGAGAGATGAAAGGGAAAAAAGCAAGCTGTCTTCTAACTGGGGCATTATTCTTGAAGGTATGTGAAGCTCTTATTGATGTGGGAGTGAATGCTATCTTTAATGTAGATAAGAGAGAGCCTGAAGAAAAAACTGGCTTAAGCAGTACAGTAGCCTGGACAGCAGATGGAAGGGAAGGAAAAGGTCATTCACGCTATTCCTCCATCCTAATATACTATGTTTTGAATGAACTGTGCTTCTCATTGTCCTCCTTAAAAAAAATTATGAGAAAGTTATTACACCCCCCTTGATATGTAGTGACAGACCTCCCAGAGGTGAAAGCTCACAACGAATGCATCGATGCCGAGGATCAGGAATCTCTGGCAGCTGGGACCAAAGTCCTGGATGAGAATTCAAGAGATCATAACAACTGTCCCACTCTGATATTATCTAACTCCTGCTCTGGAAATTGGCAAGCAAATGCTAGCACTTAACAGTGTTTGTGTTATGAAAGTTTAAAGAGGTTTTTTTATAAACAGTGTAAGTCCTTTTACAATGCTTCTTAGGAAAAAAACCCCAAACCTAGAACTGAGGAAAAAGAATCCTGGCTTTGCATGTTATGGTCACATAAATCTTGTACTGAATATCCAAAGCCATCTGTGCTGGGGAGCTGGGTTCATTTGCCTTTATGAGGAAGGGGCTGAACTGGCATTCATAAAACCCCCCCTTACTTTCTTTTTTACCCCTGCACTAGAGCTTCTGTTACACCCAGGAATCCAGCAACCAGCAGCTTTCTCAAGGGCAGCTCCTTCTTACTCATGCTAACAGAAAGTTGCAGTATTCACTGTAAACAGATTGCGCTCAATTATGAATCAAACCTTTTTTGTGCGCTAGTGCTTGTTGGAGGTGCCTGTCATATACCACCGGGCATATATACCTCTGAGCTGATGTGTAGGCAGCTACTGGTGGTACCTGTAAGCAGCTATTAAAAGTTACTGTTGCATCTTCTTAGGTGAATGTAATAGATAATAAGTAGGAAAACTCACTTGTGTGGGGGATAAACTTAGAGCCTGCCATGAGAAGGTAAGTTTTATAAAGCTTGACATAGTAGATTAATATATTTCCTCACAGTTACATCATTGCCTTATGGATGCCTTTGCATTACGTGCATACTGGCAAAACCTTGGATTACTACTTTGATAGTAACTCACTAGTGAATCATTATGATAAGTTTTACTGGTTGAGAAGTTGATAGCGTAGCCCTGACCATCATAACACCATTTATTAAAAACTGGATGAAGAATGAGCCAGTATTTAGCATCTATCTGGTGATCACCTAACAAGAAGTTACTTGAAGCTACGCTTGATGAGGGAGCTTGTATTATGGCTGTGAACATCCTGGAGAGATGGATGTTCTCTCCTCATCCTGGGGAGACTCCAGCTCCTGTTTGTCACCAGCGGGATCCCTTACTGAGCCTGCACATAATAGGAATCATGAGAGGTAAATTCCCAGCAGGCTGAGGGGTGGTGCTGATAAGTGTAATGCAGCTGAACTAAGTTCCCGGCTGTAATGGAAAAAGGGAGAAAGCAATAAACTGGAAAATAGGTGTTGGGTTTGCCTTCAACAAGTGTTCTCTTTGTGAAGAGTTAGTTTTCACCTGAGTTGTTAACAAGCTAGTTGACCTTACAGAGCAATTGGAAAAATGGATAACAGTTAATAAATGTCAGCCATCTTTCTGCCTGTGGACTTTGTATGGGTAGTTGAGGTATATATATCTAGCTGGAACAGTATAGGGTCTGGGGGAGTGCTGTGCAGCCATCTAGCCAGGAACAAAATACCTGGTGTAGAAATGCATGTCCTGCTGATCAGAGTCAACTGGAAAAAAAATAACCATAGCCTTCTCGTCTCCTTCCCTAGTTACATGTGGCATAGGAATAGGATTAGAGAATAAACATTGATGTGATAAGAGAAAGTAACTGCTACCTGGATCATTTCCTTCAGAGATTAACTCAGCTATAAAACAGAGTCGAAGGCAGTAGGGACAATGTTAAAACTAAGAGAAGCCAATTCCACTGACATGATAAATTTTATACAGCTAATACTGTTACAGCGTGAAGTCTAAGAAAATGGAGATACAGTTTGCATTTTGGGTTGGGAGTTTTTTTGCTTTGTATAATTTAAAGGCCAGATGGTATCCGCAAGATCATCTCCTGCAAAGTGCAATCCATAGACGTTTCATGATTTTTATGGGCTTTCTCTCTTTCTCCTTCTGCTCTCCTCCCCCAGGTCACTCCCATGGCCTGTCTACTTTGGCACATGTGCAGCTTGTCCATTCATGGGGTCTCTAAAATGTATTCTTTATATTTTATTTGTTTTGGTTTTTTTTCCTCTATCTGCAAATGTTTTTGGATGTTTTTAATCTCAATTTAATTTTCTTTTTTAATTACACTTCTGCCTTCTTTAAGCTGCGTCACACTGTACTGACTGGTCTTTATCCCCATCTTCCTTTTACTTCAGTCTCTCCTTCTGTGCTTGCAATGCTCCCGTGAATAGGAGGTATTTCGCAAGTATTTCGTTGGATCTTGAGGTATAAAGTAAGTTACTGGAAGATGCACAGGCTGTTGAGATCTGCGTGCATATACCATTACCAGTGTGTGAGCGTTCTGCCTGTGACTCATCTGGTTGCTGAGTTGTGTGAGAGGGAGAGGACTGCTTGGAATAGGTGGCAGATGCTGAACAGATCTGCTAGCAGAGGGAGCCCTGAGATATCAACAGGGGAAATCTTCACCTTTCTGGGACCACTGCTCTTTTCTACTTCAAAGCTGTAACTAGAGCTGGAAGAGTCTGATAGTCAAAATAGTTACTCTCTAGAATAAACTTCTTGTCTATTTGAAGGCGTTTTTCTACACTGTGCATACAGCATATGTCAGGCTCAAAATCCTTACTGTGTATGCCTTCCTTTACTGTGTAAAAATTGAGGCCGAATGTTTATTTTATTAAATAGGTTAGAGTTGGCTAGAGAGATAATTAGGTGCAATTTAATGGATTGCCGTATGTAAGATGTCCAGCAGTCTCTTTACCCCTTCAAATCTAGTCTTTGGCTTGCCCATCTAGTGTAACAAAACAGACGATGCACAGGGCTGCAGTTGCCCTCTATAAATATGATGGGGTAAACAGTAGAGAGGAAAAACAAATACTTACAACAAAGGACAGTGTTACTGTACATGAAGATGGGTGTAATCTGACCACAGACGAACTGCAGTGGAAGGCAAGTGGAGAATCACAACAGTTTTGCCTCCATTAGGGGGAAGAGCTGCCTGTGGCAGCTGCCAGCCCCTCATGCATAACTGTTGTTGTGATAAACACTGCGCCTGTGGATCCACAAATGCCTGGAACTAACCCAGGAGTGTGTGTCATGCTCCTGTTAATTCCTTGTAGTTCTTTGAGTGAGTCCTGTGGTTATGTATACAAATATTTCTACTGGTTTTCTCTGGAACTTGTATGTTTTGTTTCATATGTGTAGAATTTCTTCTACTAATATTTGTTAACTGAGCTCTACCAAAGTAAACTCCTGAGCAGAGGTAGGCAAATATTGTGGAATGAAATGTTTTTCTTTGTTTGTTCAAATAAGATCTCTTGTCGAAATGGAAACTGAATGGGAAGGTCTTCACCAATTGGATGAAGAACGGTATTGTTCCTCAGTATGTGTGTGTGTGAGAGAGAGAGACAGCAACTCCCAGCAAGCATTGGAATGTTCTGCCCATGGGGGTGGTTGAGTCACCATCCCTGGAGGTATTTGAGACATGTAGATGTGGTGCTTAGGGACATGGTTTAGTGGTGGACTTGGCAGTGGTAGGTTTATGAGTGGGCTTGATGAGCTTAAAGGTCTTTTTCAACCTAAATGACTCTGTGATTCTATAACTAACTTCTCATGTGGGTTGTTGAAATCACTGATGACATTCAGTTGGTGCAAGGTCTTCTCTGCTTCTCCATGCCAGTTCCTGCAGGTCCTGGGGTACTGATGAGGCTGCATTAGATGAAATTTGGTACTTTCAATTTTTAAACTCTTAACTTCAATCTGAAAATGAAACAACTTATTTTTTAAATACTACATCTCGGTGGAAAAAAAACATTTTCCACACAATTCAATATTTGACTTCTACTGCTTTAAACAAATCTTTAGGAATGTAGTTGTAAAATGCTGTCATTTCTGATAATGCAGATGCCTTTTGGATAATGCAGATTATCTGAGAGATACTGGGGTTGTTCCTTTTCTCATCCTCTAATTAAAAAGTCATTATATCAAACTACTGAAAAAGAGAGGTTATTATTGTGGGAATGATAGATAACCTGGGTGGAGATCCCAGGTTGGAGAACTCTATAGGCCAAGCTCAGTGGTTAATTCTAATACTGAAATGCCTGGGAATTATGTCATGGTTTAACCCCAGCCGGAAACTGAGCACCACAGCCACTCGCTTACCCCACTCATGGTGGGATGGGGAAGAGAATTAGAAGAGTAAAAATGAGAAAACTTGTGGGTTGAGATAAAGGCAATTTAACAGGTAAAGCAAAAGCCATGCACACAAGCACAGCAAAACAAGAAATCCATTCACCACTTCCCATTGGCAGGCAAGTGTTAGACCATCTCCAGGAAAGCAGAGCTTCATCATGAGTACTTACAAAAGCCATAACTCTGAATGTGCCCTCTTTCCTTCTTTCCCCAGCTTTATATGCTGAGCGTGATGTCATGTGGTATGGGTTATCCTTTTGGTCAGTTTGGGTCAGCTGTTCCAGCTGTGTCCCCTCCCAGCTTCTTGTGCACCCACAGCCTACTAGCTGGTGGGACGAGGTGAGGCGCAGAAAAAGCCTTGACTCTGTGTAAGCACTGCTCAGCAATAATGAAAGCAACCCTGTATTATCAACAGTGCAGCACAAATCCCAAACACAGCTCCACACCAGCTGCTGTGAAGAAAATTAACTCTATCCCAGCCAAAACGAGAACAAAGGAGATAATGTTCATTGTATCTGGAGAATGCTCTGTTATAAATCAATGAAGATATGATTATTTATTCCTTGCAAGATTATGCAATGGGTACATTATGGAATTACGTACCATTGACTTCAAGGAAGTCAAGGAGGAAAATCTTAAAATCAGTTCCAAACTCTTCAGAATCGAGAGGAACCTTTTCTCAGCGTTACAGCAATTTCTCATGTTTACTCCATCTGTTGTGCCCATATGCCAAGTAAAGAAATACTGTGTTTGGCAGAAGTGAAATTTCAATTTCCAGTAACAATATTTGGATTCTGCAGAACTTTATATATACATAACAAAATGTTCCTCCATCTAAATGCTTAAAACAAATGTTTAAACAAATTGTCATCTGTTAAAGTGTCCTGAGAGCCCTGGGCACTGGGTGTTGACAAATGGAAATACATTTTTATAGCAAGTATACTAATGGGAATTCTTTTATTGTTATGGGAGGTATTCCAGTATATCCCTTATGGTCAGCAGTCTGTGTTTGCCATGCTGGATCTTCAAAAGAAAGGCAGATGCTTGTGCACTTTGGCACGATGATTTTGGACAAGCTCATCTGCTCATTTGCCTTGTATATATAATAGTAAGGGGATATTTTCTCCACATCCCCCCTGCCTCAGTTCTTTAGCATCTTTCTGGAGTCACCTTAAGACTGGGAGAAATTCCAAGTTAAATGAAGGATTTCTCTGCTTTCACATCTGCATTACAAGTGGGGTCAGTTGATCTCTCTTCTCTGTCAGTCTTGTGTCTTGTAGTTCTTGTGTATGTAGAGTGCACCAGCCTCATGTCCAGGAGATGGTTTTTCACATCTGTTTAGATTCAGAAAGCCATATAGTCCATGACCCACCTGAGGCTCAATTCACTTGCCCAAGTACAGTGTCTAGATGTATGTGGTATATGGTTGGCTTGCAGACACATGAATCTCAGCCAGTGTGCGAGAAGCTGGAACGAGGTCTTCTCTCACTGAGCTATCAGATATGTGAGCCATCAAAAATTACTTCCTTTCCTTATTTTCATTATTGCTCCTCCATTGGATCATTGAATTAGTGAACCACATGTGTACATACAAGTAGATGAGTAAACTCCTTGGGGCTATTAGACTTGGAAGTGCTTGTGGGCTTCCAATTAGGCATGTGTAACCGCTTTACTTATTTGTGGCCTTCTAAATAGTGGAATAAATGTTGCCAAAAGCTGTACATAGGAGACAATGTTTAATAACAGCTTTGACAAACTCAGAAACTTCTATGCTGGGGTAAAATTACCGTGTGGTCTTTACTAACAAATTAGGTTCTGCCCATGTATAGGCTTTACTTTATGTTGAAATATTTAATTACAGATATAGCTGAGACATCACATTTTGCATGAAAAGATATTTTTATTTCAAAATATCAATTTTGACTGTGCAGCTAGGTCCCAGGTCTTTTTCTAAAGATAAAAAAAACCCCACCCCAAAATCAAACCAAAACAAAAACCCGCAGAAACCAAAACCCAAACCTAAAACCCTGAACTTTTGGTCAATATGGAGTTTACTCAAACAGAAAAATGAATAGTTCTGGAACGGAAATAAACATTTCCTAATGCTCCAAGCTTTTACAGATATAATAATTGTAACCCAGAACATGAAGAGCTGATCTCATGTTCTCATACGTTAACTGTTAATGTAAACTTTTACTTTAAGGTTGTCTTGTTGGTTTGGTTTTTTTTCCCCCAAATTTTACATTGTAACAACTCTGACAAAGTTATTCAATTTTCTTCTGAGGAAAGAACAGTCACTGTCATATTCTTAGTGAACATGGTGCTCAGTAACAGGATTTCAGGGGTGAAGAAAACAGCTACAAATTCATCAGACTTCAGTGGGCTTCAGACAAGATTTCTGAAACAAGTACTGAAATTGAAGAATGAAAAGCCTCACAATTTTAGGAATGGCACCACCTTTTATTTCTCAACATATTTATGTATTAATTTTTAAAGAAAACTAACACCCTCTATGATACACTCTAAAATCAAAAAGATTAGAAACAGCAGATTGGAAATACATTGCCTGCCTGGAAGCACTGGTTTTGGAGTTTTGTGAAGAAATTTGTTCATAAATTACTGACATCTGCCTTTGACAAGTTATTTGAAAGTAAAGGAGTGAAGTTGCTTTACTACAACATTTCTAAAACAAAGGAAAACCTCCCAGTGCAGCTATTAGTACAACATTTTAGTGCCATCTTTTTACTTTCTCATTCTGCCTTAGGCTTAATGTTACTGGCCAAGAGTCATAGCAAAAAAATGGGATGGATAAGCAAAAGTGTCATTAGGTCATTAGTGATTAACATCTCTGAAAGAGCTGCAAAGTTGTTTGATGACATTCCTAGATAAAGGTAGGAACAACTTTCTAGTGAGCAATTTTCCATGCCAATAGAGGTGAGTTCTTCTCCCAGCAGTAGTCACGAACTAGCTGACTGTGGCAGAAACTCCTTCATGAGCTAAACCACAATATTCTGTTTAAAAATATGTTCAGAAAAACTACACTTATCATTCAAGAGACTTTGGTACCATGAGGAACACTTTTACGCATTGCCTGAAAATTCCTTTTGATGAGGTGGACCTCATCTCTCTCTCTCCACTTTAGGGTGCTCAAGGTAGTGAATGAATAGCTCAGATGATTAAAAATTCACCTTTTTTTTGGTGAATATTCAGTAACTTGTACTTTGCCATGAAATTCACTTCTCAAACTGTTTGAGATGATTGAAGTTCAGACCTGCATAGAAGAAAAAGACAGTATCTTGTGTTTGTGCTTTGTCCGGGTGCTCCTTTCATTCAGAAAACAGACACAGCTCATTAATTTAAAATGCAAACATTACTGAGCAGTTCAGCAGTGTTCATTCATCTCTAAAGAGTATATATGCACTGCTAATATATATGATAAGGTTCTCTTTTCAGTATCTTTCTCATTTGAAAGCTCATTTAATACAAGTTAGCATCCAAATCAATGTATGCCAAGTCATGTTAGCTGAAATACAGTACTTTACCTTTCATTGTTTACTCTTATTTTGTGTCCATTAGATAAAATTATAAATAGGGAGAAACAATAGGTTGTTTATGACAGAGTGTATTCTTTCATATTAAAGAATAGCCTAGAATTGGACAGGAAAAGCATATGCTAAAAGCTGTTCAGAAAAAGCAGAGCTTCAAGTGTTCCCAGAGTTACAGCTGAAGGTATACTGCAGGCATAGTTCCCTGGTTCCTCATTAAAGCAAGTGTCAGACCAGTAAGGAAAGGGTAAATTCCAAGTCTGAAGGTATACTTGCTTTTCTAGATGAAATTGTTACGCTAGTTTTGTAACTGATTTTTCTTAAAACTTAAGGGAAGATGAAAATCTATAACCAAGTATTTCCTAATTATTTGGATTAAGAATGAATCTTTTCATACTGTGAGTAAATGTATAAGCCTCAGTCCCTAATTAATGAATCAGAAGCTGCAACTAAAAGAAAGCAGGGCTTGGTTTTAATTTGGAAGAGAGATTTCTTCCAGACTGACTGGAGACAATGCTTGAAATTCCCCCCTCATTGTGGCACTGAGCATTCAGGAAAACAGCTTATCCAAGAAGTGAAAATTACCTGGGGTCACCACCCCACTCTGAAAGTGCATATAATTGCTCAGGGAGGTGACATGAAGGGACTTAAGGGGCGGAGGGGAATTGAGCCAGATCCAGTGTAGTCAGTGGCCTCTGGAGCTGGCTTCAGAACCTGGGTGAGGTGCCTGGATTTCCTGAACTAGTAAATAGCTGTTGAGAGTGAGCTGAGAGGGAAAAGTTTAGAAAGGGAACAGCCTGGGATTCTGCCCTGAAGGCACCTCTCAGTGTTGACGAGGGGAGCAAAGCATCCAATCTGTCAGACACATACGAAGTTGGGCACGTGAAGATTTTCTCTTGATACATACCAAGATGATAGTGATTTCCCTCACCTATGAAGCATACTAGTTTTGAAAGCGCTTATCCAAAATACAGATGAGAGCATTTGAGTCCTGTTCAAAATGAAGGGTGTCATTGGGCAGCAAGAATTAGCATGAGGGAGAGAATTGCTGTACAGCCCCGGTTACAGCGCACCTACCCAGAAGCTGAATGTCGGAAAGTGGGAATCCTGTTCCTGCTCCCAGAGGAGTTTACATTTGAATGCTTGTTGCCTACAGAAACAGGTTTTGAAGAGACTCGACTGCAGTACTTGCAGTTAAATGTCTTAAAAGTCAGGCCGCTGTCTTGTGCTCCCACCCTGGCGCAAATGTTTGCAGAGCTGCAGGAGTTAAGGAACAGCACTCCTGGATGGTCTTTAAGCTGGTTCTTTGGCTGGGAATTTGAGTGTCTTGAAGCCAAGTGGGTTGAAAATTCTTCCTGATTCCTAGATGTTTCCTCTAGCGTCAGGGCCACGATGGCCGCTGCTGCAGACCTCTTACAGATGGGCGGCTGCACTTCGGAGGGGCGGATTGTGAGTGGCAGAGCTGGCTGCAGCAGGGATCCTGGACTGCAGTTCAGAGCAGGGTGTCTGCAGAAGACACCCTAGCCCAAGAACCTTGCCTGGCCGAGAAATAAGCCACATGCTGAGTTTCTCCACTTTACAGGTGCCAGAGTGCTCCTGGCATGTCTTCTGCCACTACTGCCCTGCATCCTGGAGTCTGTTGAGTCCTTCAGGCGGGGCCCACTACCTTCATACCCTCCCAGACAATCAGAATTTGAACTGACAGCACATGCAGTCAAGGGGGAGGAGTTTCTGCCCCCCATCCTGGGGCAGAATAGGTAGATCTGAGAGTGTGGTACCCCCCTCCAGGGGCAGCTGAGATGTTTGGAGGTGGCTGGGCCAGGCACAGACCCCATCAGCCAGCGAAGATGTTTTGTGACGAAAGCTTCTTAATATGCCCACGCATGGCTGGTGAAGAGAGGGCTTGAATTCAGATCAACTTCACATCTGCTTTTAAGAAGTGGTACCGCTGCTGTCTAAATGTTTGGGAAACTTCAAAGGAAAAGGCGCAGCAGTGCTGAGGCTGAGCCACTCTCTGCATCAGGCTGGGCCTGGCTGGGGAAGGGAGAGTTCAGGAAGGGGGAGTTCAGGATCGCAGGTTTCAATTGAAGCATTCAATTTGTTGTTTTTGTGGATTTGACCAGTTCCAGCCCTGGTCCTGGGCCCAAATGAGCTAAATTACACATAAAAGACAAAAACTTCTGCCTCGAGGTTTATAATTGTCCTCCTATAATATTCCTCCTGACTATAATTCCATCCTGAAGGACTATTAAATTGTTATGTTTCCTTTGGTTCACAACCTGTTATGTTTTTTCATTCCTGAAAAATCAAACAAAGCTTTTGGAGAAAAAAGATATGAAAGAAAAGGCAGCTGGGGTTGGGGTAGGGAGAGGGGTTGGTGGTGATGGGACACGACACCATCAAAGCAGATAAAGCCATTACAATCAAACAGATAAAATGCGTGTATGTATACAAATGGAAGGTATTAAAAAAGGCAGTCAGAAGGCCCCTTATTCTCTGCTTCAGCCAAAACTTTTGTTAAATAACATAGCACAAAAAACTAGCTGGGAAATGACAAAGATAAATAAAATCTAATTATGGGACAGAGTCTACATGAAATGAAAAACAGTTGGATTTAGTAGTTGGAGAGAGTTTCTGTTTTCTCCCCCCCCCCCCCCCCCCCGCCCTTTTTTCTTATTTTTTTGAAAAAGGACAGATGTATGACAATGAAACACATAATTTCTGTGATTGAAACTGCAAAGAGTGTTTTACTTGTGTCTGATTTCTAACTCAGCTGTTTCATTCCCTCATTCAGCTTCCAGATTTGCTCAAAACTGGATATGGATTCCTCACTGAACTTAGCTTTTCTCAAATCTGAGAGTTGAACTGCTCACCTTTTCCATAGTGTTCATGATTTTGTAGATCACTACCACCTCCTTCCTCAAATATCTCTTTTCCGTGTCCTAATCTACTTGGTGGTCTTTTGTACAGGACTCTTTCCGTATCATCCTCATTGCCTCCTTCTCTGAGCTTTCCCTAGTTGTAAGATATCCTGAAAGGCATGTTGTCATGGCGTGATGCAGTGTTTTCTGTTTTCTGCATTATGCTTACTGTTTCTGATGTGATTTTTTTCTTTTATTTTGAGTCATTCCAAACCATATTTGACTTTTGACAGTGGCTGAGCTTTAAGTTAATGTTTTCACAAATATATTCAAAATAATTATGAGGTCTTTGAGAAGTAATAAGAAATTCAGATGTGCCTTTCTGTATCTGTGCTTAGGATTTTCCCCCCACCCATACATAGATTTTCTAACTTACTGGATAATGGCTTTCACCTTCAGCAATTTAATTGCCTGTTAACTCTTTCTAATGAGAACTTTTTATTGCTCTAAGCCAGTTTTAGATTTGGTGATCCTGAGTACATCTGTGTCATCTGCAAACTTGGCAACGTTTATGAACTATTATATATTCCATTTTCCACATAACTCATGAAAATGTGGAGCAGCCACAAAGACCTGAGAGCGGTTTCTTCCCACGTCAGTGTATGTACTTATTTCTGTCTAGCTTTGTCTTTTAGCCAATTACTAATCTACTAGAAGACTTTTTCTCTTAGTACATGATAGTTTCTTTTCTTCACCTTAGCAAGGGATTTTGCTGAGAAGCTTTGAAAAATCAGTCATTCTACATTCGAATGATCATCCTTATGTGCATTCTTATTAATGATGTTTGGTTGTCTTGCTCTGGTTTTACATTTAAAGTTTTAATATTTTTTCCTCTGGTTGGATGTTGATTTGGTTATTTACATTTTTTTCTTACTTTAAATATTTTTTTCTTTTCTGTTATTTATTTTTACTTATCTTTTTTCATTCTTTTGCTAATATCCTAACTTTCTATTTAAAATGCCTCTCATACTGCAAAGCTTTTTAGCCATTTTTTTAATTTTTTTTTTTTTTAATGAGTCCTTCTGTTTAATTGTTCTCAATAAAGTTAAAATAGAAGGAGACCTGGGGGAAGGGGAGAGGGATTTTTCCATTCTGCAAGGGTGCTGAATATATACTGTGCTTGTTACATTTTTCTGTAGCTGCATTTTGGTTTTGGTCCTATTAATTACTTGGGAAACTCCATAGTATTTTTTGCTTAGATTTTGTCAGTCATGTAGACATACCTTGTTTTGCTTGAAATTTCATATTTTTTTTATTTCTTCCCAAAACTGTGCTTTAAGTTATATAAACTTGTTGAAAGCATGAAAATAGTAAACAGTATTTTCTCCATGGAGTACTTTGAGATTTCTGCATTGCACGGTCCACATGTACTATAAAGTATTAATGTTATTGTCCATGTCAAATGAATTTTGAGGGTCTCGAAGAACAACTTTAAACAATAAGTCTTTCATATTTCTTCTGTATTTCAATGTGCAGCATAAAATACATTAAATGATATACTTAAGGCATGTCAATTTTATCTCTCTCTATAAGATATTTTCTCTGTTCTTTAAAGATATGTCTAAGAATACTCTGATGCAGAGGAGATGTAAGTTACAAGAAATATAAGGTATTCTTCAGTGTCTGGAAAATTGAAGAAATCCCACTGAAAGCTGGAACAGGCATATTTCTGTGCTCTAAAAAGGGGCATAAGTGTGAGTCATAAGTGTGCAGGTGTAAAATCAGAAAGGTGAAGATTCAAATAGACTTAAAATTATTAAGAGACAAAAAGATTGAATTTAGATTAATAGAAGATTTGGCTAAAACTAGATTTTGTACTACAGTTCTTACTATCTTTAATGTTAATAAGAATATGAGACACAACAGGAGAAAGGTCAGTTAGTGAATATTTAGATAAATTGATGTAGCATGATATGAGACTATAGAGTTCACTTAGAGAACAAGATGAAGCAATTTCTGAACCATTGTGCTCTTTTTGGGAAACTCATGGGGGGCTAGGGAATCCTTGAGAACTGGCAAAAGGCAAAGAAATTGCAATTAAAATAAAAGGAAATGTAGTTTTGAGTGGGGCCTATTTGCTGAGAAAATGGTAAATTGATAGAAATGCAAATCATTGCTTGTCTAATGGACAAAAGAAAGCAATATTTATGATACAACTTGTCTTATGTAGGCTTTTGGTCTGCCCCACGTGGGAGCAACATGAATAAATTAGGACATACGGTAGACTGTGAGGTGGATACAAAACTGTATGGCCATGTAAGGTATTCAGCAACTTGGCAAGTGACCTTTTTTTTTGTGATCCTCATAGCACCTTAATCAATAACCCTCAATGATTGTAATTACAAGAGTTTCAGATGATTGTATCAAAAATTTCTCTTTCTTTTTGGATGTCACAACATGTCTACTCAGCAGTCTTCTTGCAGCATAGAGAAGGAAGCTGAAGTGCTACCAGAATAGCTATGCACATAGGCAGGGTATGTTATCTCTTCCCTCTGCCATCTGCTTTTATTTTGTCCTATCCCTGAAAGCATGTGTACACATCATATTGTCCAAAAGATGTCAGTCATTGTCTAGCTTTTTCATGTGTTTGAGAGAGTTGAGGAGAATATAATCTCAGCTTCTAGTTCCAGTAATTTCTGATCTGCTCATTTTTGGTCCAGAGGAATCATCAGTGCATATTGGGTTAGTAATGTGACATAGTGGTCTGTGATTCAGATAAGCCCTGGCATCTTTTCTGTAGTGGCTTTGGGGCCCTTTGCAGTGGCACTTTCTGATAATTCACAAGTCAGCAGATCCATTCTTCCAGCTTCCTCAGCACCAAGTCTCAGAAGCAGAGCTCTTCAAAAGGTACGACCACAATGAAGAGGTGTAGTCCTTAGGACACCTTTAAAAAAAAAATAAATCAGGGTAGGGTAGATTCCTTTCTGGTCACGGAGATGCTAATTGGTTATTGGCCTTGGCTGCTACTTGCTGGGCAGTTCCTGCTTGAGGAGCTGCTGCATTCCTTCTCTCCTGGTGGAGCTGCTTCAGATTTCCTAGATAACCTAGAGCCTTCCCAATTCAGGATCTTCTTCTGCTTCATGCAAATATATATTTCTCATGTTTCAGTCTGCCCAATTATTCTCAAGCTTTCCTGCTGGAGAGGGTCTAACAGCAACTCTTGTAATGGACCTTTTTCTTTTCTCTTCCGTCCTGACTTTCAGTGGATCTAAGACTCAGTCATTTAAAAATCCTGATCAGTATGTGCCTATATTTATTGGAATCCCTTTTGCACACAGCTTTCACAGCAGCAGTGGTACACCTGCCAAGGAGATGCCTGCAATGAAACATTGAGGCTGCATCAGTTTTGTCCTTTTTACTGTCATCTTCATTTTCCTGTTTTGTAACTCAGACAGGAAACTCCTCTGCAGCTCTCTCTTCACTTTCCTTTTTTCCATGGTTTTCCTTAGATGGTTATAGAGAGGGAATGCTCATTGGAACCTAGAGTATGTTCCTAAAAGATAGTGATTATGGAAATGCATACAAAATAGTGGTTATTATAAGTGGATCTCTCCTTTGGGAGTTTTAGTGAATGTTAGTAGCCAGGATCTCTTTGCAGGACAAAGAAACAGAGTAATTTAGATTAGAAAGGACCTCTGGAATTCATCTGGTCTCTCTGCTCAAAGAAAGGCCAACTTTGAAGTTAAATCCAACTTTGCAGGCAGATAAAGTTTCTGATCCATAAGATCAACAGTTTTTCCTAGGCCCCCTTAGTTGTGGACAATGCTTCCTATTTCATGTGATGGCAGAAGCTATTATTTGCTATTAATCTTCTGTACCCAGAAAGTATATTTTTATAAATGTTTTATAGATTCCTGTCATTTGATTAAGAGGCTGCAGTACTGGATATGTTAAAGCCATGATGTAGAATGAACCAGAAACCAAAGCAGAAAAGATGCCCAGGAGCAACAGACAAGGGGAGGAACAGAAAAGCTGAGTTGTTATAAGGTCTTATAATATCATCATCACCAGTGCATAAATCAAGGCACAAGTAATGGAGATGATAGGTTAAGAAAGCTTCCCTTTATTGACCTGTTGCACTGTTGGAGGCCACAGTTCCTTCACAGAAATCTGGTTTTCTAGCTGTAGTATTCTTGAGAGAAGGGACAGAAGAGAAAAATAGGAAGGGCTAGACTGAGCCTCCCCCTGGGCAAGTAATAAATAAACTAGAAGGGCTCCATACACACCACACATTCCTGTACAAACTGTGCATCTAAACATCTGTGGGGTGTGCGATCTGCTACAAACATCTGTAGTTTGTGAGCTTGTACAAACTCATTTGGAGCATGCTCATGTTTGATGCTGGTTGAACCAGTTATGCTTTCGGTTGCCTTGAATTCTGTGCAGTTATTTCCCTTCTACATTAGCTTTGCTGTTATCAGATCAGGACATCAAGTGAAAATATAGTGGGTACTCAGATCTACTTCTGAAATGAATAGCTGCTGTTGTCCAAAGCAGTGGCTAGTGTATTAGTTATTATTAGCTAGCTAATAGTAAAATAATTTGGTGGTCATATGGCAGATAAAAAACTTTGGTTTTCTTCTGGTATCTCTCATTCTTAACCAAAGTGAATTGCACCTAATTTGCAAGAATTTGTATTGTAGTGTAATTCCATCATAGAATATTCCAAATGAAGGAACAAGACAATGTCAGAAGACTACTGAAATCAAAAGGTGATCTCGGGGCGCCATTATAATAATCCAAGTCTTGTAAATAACCTTACTCATCAAAACTGGTTATTAGCTATTGCACTGAAGATTATTTTATTCTCATGTACTCTAATCTTTGCTACTTTTCAACTCTTCTTTTTTTTTTCCTTTTTTTTTTTTTTTCTTTCTTTAATTGTTCAAATACGTTGAGGGCAAAACAAACTAGAAAGTTACTTAGCATATGTTCTTCCAAGCACTTAAAGTTGCCAGGAACCATCTTATTTCTAGCCAAATTATTTGCAGTTTGCTGAGGTGGAAAAAAGTACATGTAGCTGACACAAAATTAAGCAGCTCCCGTGTGCAGCTGATCTTTGGGGATTCTCACTTGAAAGCCATGAGCTAATAGAAGTACCACATGTGCTGGCTACCAGAATGCATCTTGTTGCTATGGTCATTGCCTATGGAAATTTACTTTTCTGCCTAACGTTAAAACATGGCACTTCTTTCTGTAAACATGGTAAGGAGAACTGGAAATTTCCTTACTAAGACACATTATTATAGCCTTGGGCCACATTTTAACATGATGTGCTCTAAGTTCACCTATACTGTCTTTTTAAAACATGTAATTATAAATACACTGTTCTGCAGTTGAAACACTCCCTGCAATAATGGCAACATGCAGCACAGTCTATTTCTTCAAGTTTTTGCTACTCTCCAACATGCTTCAGTATTTCATAAATGTCATCATGATCTTTGAGGAAAACTTGATTTTAAAGAAGGCTATTTGGATGATGTGATCCATAGTGATATAGATAATCATCAAATGCTTACTTCTGGAGTGAAAAATACCTACAATATTTTCAGAAGCTGATTATGTGGAATTAGGCAGAGAAATATACAGGTCATTCAAAATGTGCCTTATTCAGGCTGATTTCAAGGAGAATGAAAGCTTTTTTCTCTTGGATTCTTAAACAACAGGAAAACTGTAACAAAGAGAAAAACTGGAACTCCACTCTTCTTGTCATAATGCTCCAGGGGCATCTGATCTTTACTGTGCACCTTGTAGTGCCTTTTCATAGAATCACAGAATGGTTTGGGTTGGAAGGGACCTTAAAGACCATCTAGTTCCAACCCTCCTGCCATGGGCAGGGACACCCTCCACTAGACCAGGTTGCTCAAAGCCTCATCCAGCCTGGCCTTGAACACTCCCAGGGATGGGGCATCCACAGCTTCTCTGGGCAACCTGTTCCAGTGCCTCACCACCCTCTCCGGGAAGAATTTTTTCCTGATATCCAATCTAAATCTACCTTCTTTCAATTTAAACCCATTACCCCTTGTCCTGTCACTACAGGCCCTTTTATACAATTCAATTTATTTTTAAGATTCTAACAAGTCAAAATGGCAATCACTCAGTATTTATTTTCATTCATATAAATAACAAGCAGAAAGACCGTAAGTAATACCTTATCGAGTCAGATCATCTGTCCATTGTGCCTGTTATTTTGTGCCTTGCAGTGACTAGTAACAGACACTTTATATAAATCTGATAGAAATAGACTGTTTATCCTGTTCACTGCCCTGCAATGAGTTCTTCATTTATGACAGTCAGCGGTTGTAAGCAGTTTCTGAACTGTGGGTCTCGTCTGGACTGTCCTGCTATGTAGCCTCTGATGGATCTATTCTCCATGAGATTTTTTTAAAGCCTTTTAGGAGCTTTTGGACTTTTGACCTCCATAACATCCTGTGATAATGAGTTCCATAATTTAATTTTGCATGAGATTCAATTATGTGTGAAAAATGACTTCCTTTGTTTGTTTCGAACTTTCTGCCTGGTAAATAAATTGGGTAGTCCCTGATTATTATACTAAGAAAAAAAGTGAATAGTGCTTCTCTATTCAATTTCTCCACATATTTCATGTTTTTATAAGCCTCTAGCATATCTCCCTTTTGCTATATCTGTCCGCATTGAGGAGCCTGTCATCTAGTCTTGCATTAAAACAATTTCATATCTTTGATTAGCTTTGTTCAAAGAGGTGTAAGGATACATAATGACGGAAAAGTGAAGGTGATGATGCTCTTCATGATAATAATTCACACTAAAATTATTATGACGCCATTCCTTTTCCAAAGTAGTGGGACTTTTGGCCAATCAGTCCTTTTGACTACTGAACTATTTAAAAGTGACTCTCTGCTTATATGTATACTTTTCTCAACATATCTCTAACCAGACAATTTCCATCACTGGTGCATTATTTTAACTTCAGAGATTGTTGTTAAATTGCCACTGTGGAATTAATCTGTCACCTTTAATTTCCTCTCTTCCATCTAAGATTTTTATACTTATCTATGATTTTTTTAATCTAAGAAATAAAAAGTGCCATTTAATTGCTAGATGTTCTAAATATTGTCTGTCCCAGTTGCTACCAAAGCTACACTGTATCTTCATGACCTGCTTAGATATTAATAGGTTAATAATGCAAGTACCTGATTAACAGAATTCATGCCTACAGAAAATGAGATTTCTGTGTCCAGCTGCTTTGTGTCACACCACAAAGACGTCCAAGTCATCTGACTTGCAGCAGTCAGCTGCTTTGGGCATCGCTGTCAGTCACAGGCACGTGCAGGAGGAGTTGTGGGAAGTCACGGAACCAGAACTTCCACTAAAATGCTGTGCACAGAGAAGTATCTCAGATCCCAGATGTGCTGCGTGTTCTTGTATTTCCAAACACGGCACTTTCATTTGTAACCAAAATAATCATAGCTGAAAAAGAGCCCCTATTTTTATCATATGAATGCTTTTACCCTGTTTTGATTAAACAGGATATTGTATGTTAACGTACAGCGATCCTTTTCCATTAATGTTTTTCAGGTGTATACAAGTTACAATCTTTGTGGACGAAAGTGGGTGGGGTGGAGTGGGGTGGGAGGGCGGTCACTGTCTCGGTGACATTAAAATGCACTGACACCTTGTCAGTGTGAACCTCCCTGGGATTTGGCTTTCGTTGTATTCTCAGGCCGGGTTCCCTAGCTTTTGCCAACCTTTTGGTGATTCTTGGTCATGTTCCATCAAGTTGGGGCCAAGTTTTAAGTACTCTGGAAACTGGACTTGGTTCAAACCTTAGAATAATTTATAGGTTGGGACAATATTTATATAAAACTTACTTTGATTCAGCCAGAATTCTGTGGATTTGTACATGTTTTATTTCTAGTTTTATATCCTATTTGAATGGATCTATGTATTTGGAATCTGAAGCTGATGAATGCATATGCTTATGGGGAAAAAGAAAAAAAAAAGAAAAATGCTTAGCTTAACTAAAAGTACTAGCTGGTTTTGCCTATTTCCATGAAGCAAAGTGAGACAAGTAATTTTCTTCCATTCTACATTATAAAATTAATAAGGTTCCATTGCAAGAGGATAATTTCCTGGCAAAGTGAGATGATGCTCTAATAGGATCACACCGTGATCTTAGATTGTTCTGTGCCTATAGGGGCAAACATAGGTATTGTACACCTACCCTGTCAGTATGAACCTCTCCATGATCCCTCTACATTATCTAGAAATAATGTAGCACATATGGTAGAAAACATCTGAGTTCTATTTTGGAGTGGAACATGTAGTTCTCTCACACACAACATTTGGAACGGTTTACCTCTTACATGTTAAAATGTTTCTCACCCAGAGAGAGGTGACATAGACTAGCAGAAGACAATGAGCTGAAGGCCTACATCTGAGGAAGTCTCTGCAATTGCAGAAGTCCACAAGTGTCACCTGTAGGTACGCTGTGGGTGGCTTCTTACTGGATGTTTTCAACTCAGCCTGAAAAGAGTTCCTGAAGTAATAGCCCCCAGGAGTCTAAGATCTATTCTGTGTAGAAGTCCACGATGTGCCTAGTGTACGTGAGATGGAGAGGCTTGGATGTGAGCGGGCACAACGACCTGTGGAGTTGGGGCCAGTAGAGGGAAGACATCTACTGGTCCAAAAGACACATAAAGGATCATGAAGGTAGCACAGATGCAGGAGACTTACTTCTTGTCTGCCAGGTGAAGTCACTTTGCAGGATCAGGCTTCTTTGACTTAGCACTGTTTAATTCAGAAACAGACTTAACACAATGGAAACATTTCAAGATTTTTTTTTAATGCCAACTTTACCACCCAGTTTGCTTTCGAAGTGCAAAAAACTGTTTTCTCAGATGTAGATGCGATGTTTATTTAGTAATTTTTTGAAATTAATGTCGACCAGTGGCTTTTGTAAGAATGATTACAGTGCGTGACACTGACAGCTGCTTCAGTTTAAATTGAGAGGATGACAGGTCTGTTTCTTTAAAATATCTTATGTAAGTGGATTTTGAGTCTTTGGAATTGTACTTAATAAATGCTTTCAATCAATATTCTGTAATATTTATTTAAATTCAATCTTGGGGATGCAAGCTGAAAACAAAAGGAAGGCAAGCACAGTTTATATGCACCTTGACAATATTTTAAAACAACCAATTCCTTACAAAAGGAACATAATATTTTAGAAGTCTAAAATTCAATGGCTTTTAATCTTATTAGGACAAATTTTGAAAGATTTTCATAGATGCATATAGTATTACTTATAGTCTTGAATATAATAAGTCCCATCCAACTGAAAAATTTCATAATTTACAGTTTTTCCCCTTTAGTGGAGATGGGTTTAACTTGTTATTCACGTATTCACACCCAAACTGTACGTTCAATGACTTTTCCTCAACTGGGCCCTCAGTAATTAACTAAAGAGCTATTGATGGTGCAATTAAATTGTACGGTAGTTGTTGAAGGCGTTACCTGATCTTAGTGAACACAGAGACTACTTGGGTAAAATTTAATACTTGGCCAGGTAAACCCAGCAATGGGAGAAATTTTTCTGTTCTCTAGAACCTAGTTTACAAAATCACCTCTGCTCAAATTGTCTTTCAGGTTCAGCACTAATATGCTGGAAAGTACAGGTGGCCGGTACTTCAGCCTGTCTGCGGCATGTGTCTCAGGAATGTTAGTGTTAAATTAATGGTACTGATGATGAGATTACCTAGTTAAGATAAAGTTACATACCTAAATTTTACTCTGATATTTTTCTTTGTAATTTAGTTTTTGATTATCTTAAATGCATCATTTATTCCAAAATGAAGAATACTCCTCTGCTTCCAAGACCACACAATAACTTCTGCGTATCCCAAATTGTACTAGATGCCTATGTAAGGACAAGCGAATCGGACCATTTGTATTACTGAAAAAAATGAAAATGTTTTCCTTTATTTTAGATGGATGTCTTGTTTGAGAAACACAATCACATAAGCATTTACCTTTTGACTTATATATTTTATTCCCATGTCTTCCTCCATACTCTTAACACAAGACCCTGGCAAATAATTAAGCTGCTATCCTTCAGACACTTATCAGGAGGAAGCCTTCAATGCACAGTGTACGCACAGTAGTCACAAGCCTTATTGCCTTATGCAAAGTCAGCGGAGTAAGGCTGTTGCTATTTCCTAATCAGAGAACTGTCTGGGGAGAAGAGCTGTGGGAAACTGACGGAGAGCTCATCTGGAGTCCTCGGCAATCTGCCCTAGCGTTACTACCTCGTCAGTTCAGTTGATATATTTGTTCCCCAGACATATTAAAGCAGTTGGAAAGACTCCAGTAGACTCCAATGGGCTTACATCAGGCAATTATGTGATTGCTGGAGGACTGGAAATTGATGGGTTTTTGCTTTAAGTAGAAGTTCTTTTGAAATCAATGTAAAATGATACAGCAGTATCTTAACAGATATTCATCTTAGTGACATATGTGTGGTTTCCCCTAAGTACGGCCATTGTTGAACATTAAGGAGTGAATGGACTCGAGGTTTAATCAAATATTTCCTTCTAACTGAGTCGGACCGAGATGTAAGCTTTGCAGTGCAGAAGTGCGAGGCAGTCTTGTGCTGGTACAAGACAGCAGCCTTCTGCCCTGTGCACACAGAGTGATACGCTCACTGACCCCTCCAAGCACTGGAATGGCTATTTTCCTAAAACAGTTTCAATATTGCATTTCCACTAAAAGAGTTTCCTTTGTATGGACAAATTAATTGCCTGACATATACAATTGCAGATGTAATTTTTATTAGTTTATAAAAAAAAATATTTTAAAATTTACTCTTTCAAGCAAGCCTCGGCATTCTGTATTCCCTGAATGCCAGGTTAGTATCCAGCCTCCTTGCCATTCTGTATTCCCTGAATGCCAGGTTAGTATCCAGCCTCCTCGCCATTCTGTATTCCCTGAATGCCAGGTTAGTATCCAACCTCCTCGCCATTCTGTATTCCCTGAATGCCAGGTTAGTATCCAGCCTCCTCGCCAATCTTTGTCTGAAGCCATGAATTAGTGCAGACTTCCCTGTGGCCAGGTGGGAATGACTCACAACATGTAAATGATATGTTAGAAACAATTATCCACTCTTCATCTTCCCCAGGGTGTTCTGAGCCTTCGCACTTGAACATATGAACTGCGGTATTGAACTCAGTGAGTCTACAAGCAAAAGCTTTAGGACTGAGCCATTTGTAGTTAGTTTGGTCTTCAGGGCTTCCTCATTGATTTATTTTGGTTGATAATGTACTGTAAGTTGGGCGGTATATAAAACACTTCTGATGTAATACTAAAAGATGAAGTTGTGGTTTTGGACTATTACTGCCTAGAAATTTTCAGGTTCAGAAATAAATATTCTGAAGCCAGAGTCAATCCCATAGGCATGTTTATTTTCTGGCCAAGCATTGTAGTCTTTCTACACTGACGCTTTGTGTTCAGGTTTAGAGTTTCTCTAACGGGCAATAACTTCTAACAGGACAGATTTTTATTTCTAACTTTTATAGACTCTCTAGATCTCTCAGGAATGCCATGAGGATGTTTTGCTACATAAAAGGTTAAGTCATGAATGGGCACTGGCTTTTTCAAATGGCTTTGTTTATAGTGATCTGCCGTATATACCGTACAACACACAAAGAGTTAATACAATTTCATATCATGTGCGCTGACTATAAGGAATCAGTGTTGACATTTTTGCATGCTTCGTAAGTACTTCAGTTATTGCTTTTGTCTCCTATTAGTTTCCTTTCCTTTTTGCCAAGAAGCATGTTTGTTTGCAAATGAATCACTAATTTTTTTTTCCCAACACTGTTGTTTTGTTTAGCTAAATTTTGAGGCCCTCTTAATAATCTGGAAAGAAATCTTGGCAAGGAACAAAACAGATCTCAAATTAGTTGTCTGAGTCCATTTTTACACTCCTTTAAAAAGACCAAGGAAACATTTCAAAGGAGTTCAAAGAGAGGGAGTAGAACATATGGTGCAGATGTGACTTTATGGCTTGAGACTGGAAATGAATGGTAATGCAAAATGTACATTTTGACTATCAAAAGTAAACAACTTTGTTTCTTATTGATTGTAAGGGTGGTTTTTCTCCTTGCTTTATTTCATGGCATGTATTGATTGCGTTTTAGCAGCTGGATTGACTCTGGGTTTTGGGTAACATATGGTTTTTTTTATATGACCTTAAATCTGTGTTGAGTGTTAAGTACTCATTACATGCTTCACTACAGCTTTAATTCACTTGGAATTATTTTAATAGGTTGTGCAGTATTTATAAATCTTAATAACACATCAGTTCTGTGAACAGTTTCAAGCAGTTAGATCTCTTACATATTTTTGTCTTGGATAGATATTTAATGAAAGCTGAACTGATGCTGCAGCTTTGAGGCATTAAAAAAATCTGTCTTCTGTTCATCTGCTTATTTCCACCAACTTCATGAGCTCTTTCCCAAATTTGGTTAACTTTTGGTTACCTTGATGTCAGAAATTTGTAGGTAAGACTGACAGTATACCATATAATACTGTTCTGGTTTTTTTCGTAAGTATTCAGACAAAAAAAATAACACACCAGTACTGAATCTTATCTCACTGTTATATGTCCCTTCCTCTCTCCTTAGCTTTTGGCAATCAATGGCTTAGGGATTTCCTGAGCTAGAGGCAGCATCTGGACCATCATATTTTAATAGCCACTGGTGGACCCTTTCTCCCTGAATTTGTCTAGTCTCTTCTTTAACTCCATTTATGCTTTTGGCATTAACAACATCCTGTGGCAATGAGTTCCAAAAAGTAATTACGTGTTGTGTGAAAAAGTACTTCCTTTTGTTGGTTCTTAAATACTTGTTACGGGCAAAGTGCGTTCTCTGCTGAGTGCTAACACTGATTTCTTTGCTGCGCTGGGAAGCAATCACACCCTGGACAATAGGTGTTCCCAGCAGTAGGCCAATGTGGTTATATGTGAACATCAGTGAGAAGAGCGGCAGGAGACAAGAGAAGTGTGTAGTGGCCCCAAGTTTATTTGACTTTGTCCTGTCATGAGGCTCTGTGTAAAGACCTTATACCCTTCAATAGGAACTGCACTGCTGGGTCATTTATTGATGATGTTTAACAAAATGGACAAGTGTTTATTGTAGGCTCTTCCTCTTCCCTTACTTTGCAAATGAACTGAAATATAAACTCTAATTTACCATACATGGTTAGATGCAAGTTTCCATTATTCTCTGTTTAACAATGCACAGTTAATATATCATGCACGAAGCGCTTTTGTTTGCAACATAGAAAGGTTGTTGTCTGACCCACATGATGTACTTAATGTGTCACAGACTTCAGAGTCATTTTTTTCTGGCCAAGAACTCAAAACTAGCAGCTGCATCACATGATGATGTTATCAAACTATGCCCCTGAGCATCAGGACTGATACTTTTGTTACTAAAGACGTTTTATTTAGTAATAAAATCTTTACCAGGTATGCTGATTTAATTGGAGTTGCTAATTACGTAGAACTTAGGCTTTTTACTTATGCAGAAAGTAAAGTTATAGAACTGTAAACCAACATTAGTAAGCTAATCAGTGCCTCAAAGGTAGGAAGATTTTCTGACCACCTAGATCCTCTTACTCATGTCAGCAGTGTCCCAAAAGAAGATCAGGACAAATAGGTTTGTGGTTTCTTTCTTTACCAGAGTGAGTTAATTTTGAATGGATTTGAATCAAGTTTTCTGTTGTTTGAGCTTATGTTTGGAGAGCAATTCTACACATCTTCAAGAGGAAGATTCAAGAACCCATGTTGTTGTAGAAGTAGGTTACTCTTTTCTCCTGTGTTTTTGAAGACTAGAATGAAATTGTCATAGGGACATACCTGACTGCAGTATAATGTGATCTCCTCTTTCACTTTTCATTAAATTAAACAGTTATTTAACAACTAATAAAGACAACAGGAGACCAAAGGAGTGCCTTATCTTACTTATAAAGAAAAATGAGATATTGCTTTATGTGCTGGTGACAAAGAATGTCATAATATCGCTAACCAGTGAAAGTGTCTTGAACTGAAGCCATGAAAATGCAACAAATAGTCTATACTACCACAATAACTTTTGGGGAGGGAGATATGGCTTGTTCTCTGTTATCAAATTGTAGTGTAGAAATGAAAGGGAGGGAAATTACAGCATTCATAAGGATTGCGGGATTCAGTTAATGAGGAATTTCACTGTGTTCTAGATGTTTTTTAAGCACTTGACCCTACTGCCATGATTTATTCAAACTTAGGATGTCAGAGTGCATTAACTTCAGTCAGTACCATTTAGCTTAAATTTCACATGCAAAATAATCTCCAGATAAATGTTTTGCTGTTTTGCATCTAAGGAGACTAGCAATTTTCTTGTTGGTAAAACACGCAGCAATAAAGTCAGTTGTTTACAGCATGGCTTGCAGCAGGGGCTCTAGAACTGTGCTTACACATCTCCTTTACAGTCAGAGGAGTCAGGATAGCTGAACTACAGCTCACAATGTGGTACAGTATAGTCCTCAAATAATTTCCTAAAATTTACTGGGAAATTAACAGTCCTTTTAAGTGTTAAATATATTACACTGTCTTTCTTGAATATCTGATTTCTGAAATAAATAATATGTTGCTACTTAGTTGGGAAATATTACGTTGTTTGATCTAAATGGAAATTGTCAAGTACCATTTTCCAAAATGGGCACTGCACACATAGGTTTACCTCATGGTAAACAATTTCAGTCTAGTATTAGAATATACATATTAATATAGTGTATATTAATAAGATAATGTTTTCTCTTTTGCCAGACTGTATGGTCACCATAAGCTGAGGTACATTGTGGATGATGATACAAACTCACTACCTGATTACTACCTACTGAAAAATGAAGGTAGGTGTAGGTTCTAAAGGGGCAGGTTCTATCTCTTCTACAGAGTCTCCATTTGGGAGGACCTGGTACAAAAGACCCATATCCTCAAGAGTGACTAATAACCTTTAATAACCGATTTCAGATCCTTAAAAGAATTGACTTGCAGTGGGAGGAGTTGGTAACTGCACAAAATTTCTGAAAATCAGGTTACTCTGCATTGGCTATTCACAAATGGAGGTTACCTGAGCCATGATATGATTTAATAATGGGAGCCCACAGGTTTATTTGCCAGAGTATTTTGCTATTTTTGGCAAAGCCTACTCACTGATAAGAGCTAAATGGACAAGGCATGAGAATAAAGAGTGAAATACAAAAAGGAGAAACACTACAGCAAGTATGAACTTGTCAACCTTAGCTTTCTGAATTTCATTTAGCTATTTCTTCAGTTATTCTGAAGTACTTTTAAAATAATTGGCTTCTGTACCGGTAACAGCATCAGCCACAGCAGCAATGGCAGTATGAATCAGCCGCCAACACTTTGAAGCAGGTTCCCAGCCTGGTTTTGCCATCTAAGTTAAGCTCTCTGTGTTACGGTTAGACTGTAATGAGTACCTGAGTGTATTAGGTTAAGACTCAGGAATGTCCCACCTATAGCTGCAAAGGTAGGCATAATCAAAATACACGGCATGTTGTACAGTATTTTCATCTTAATATACCTGTAGCATTGGCTATGCTTGTTAGAGCTAGATGAAAAACATTATTAGGTCAGAAATGTTGCAAAATGGGAGGAAAATACTGTTAGTTTGGAGTCTGGGTCTTTTATGTAAGTGGTCAAATTTTATTTTGGACTACTACAAGTATGTAAGGACAAAGGAGTTGCAGCTGGGTTAAAAATAGTCACAGCTTTTATTTCTTTGGCCTAGACTCATTGTATATCCTTCACGATCATTGGAATTGCATTGAATTTGACACTGCTTACTGCATGTACCCTATTTTTCTTCAATTTCTGTTAACAGATGTTTATTTCCCTGTTTGGAAAATAATCTAGATGATAAATAAATATTTAAATGCATATTGTCCCATTAAAATAAAATCTATGAACAATTGAACTTGAGCTGTGAAAACAGCAGCTGGGCTCCCCTTGAGGCTTGGTAGAGTTCTGATTGCACATCTAAAGACAAAACTGTATCCAAAATCCCTTTAAAATGTTGCAGCATAGAGGGAATAGGTGTGCATAACTGACACTTTACAAATATTTAGCTTTTAAATAAAAATCAAGAAACCCCTATGTTAGTTAGGGTGGGGAGGGTGAATAACAGAAGATTTATTGGAAAATATAAGTGTTCAGGACAGGCTTAAAACTTCTAACCATATGGACAACATATGTATACAATAGCTGAAAACAATATGCAGTTTGCACTGTCCAGGCACATAGAATTTGTTTCTGAAATGCATTTTTAGGTCAATACTTGTAAGACATAATTCCTGATGTCAATAAAACCCAAAGTTATTTGTTTATTGACCAAAGTAAACAGGAAGAATCAGTACTTGCATTAGCAAAACTGAGATGGCATTCTACACGACACTTTCTGAGCCCAGTTCTTTAATAATTGAAAGTGATGTTTTGAGGAAGAAACAGTAAGAAAAATATCATGTTTGATAATATAAGCTAAAAATTGCGGAAAATTGTCATGCTTTTGAAAACATAAAGTTGTGCTTGGGAGTTTAGGGTTTTTTTGGGGTTGTATTTAATTAGTGAAAATCTTTGTGCATATCTTTTCATTTTAAAGGTATGTTTTGGGTTTTTTTTTTTTTTGTAATCTGTTGCTCCTACAAACACATCATGACATGAGAGAGGTGCATCATGACCTTAGCAATTGTTCCTGGTATCTTACTCCTGGAATGGACTACTTCTGAAAGGAAGGTGAGTTTAAAGGCATAATCAGTCCTGACTTAGATTAGACTCAAAATTATTGCATTTGCAGGGCACCTGGTATATTTTGGAAGGTACCTTGTCAGTCTCAGCAGATTTTTTGTCTATTATTTGTTAAAGGGTAGTTTCACATGACCTAGAACCATTTCATGCAGAGATAGAAAGACCTTCTGGGGCTCCACCCATGCCATCTGTGGCAGCGTCCCTACAATGGCATGTGCTCTGTCAGCACATAAGGTTGTGTCAGGAGCAGCGTAGCTTGTAAACAGTGTGGGAAACCTGGAAAAAGAACCCCTTAACAAAGTGAGTGATCCAACCCAGACGATGTATGTAAACCCAACCTCTCTATGTAAAGCTGTGGGGAGGAGATCAGCCACTGAATCAAAAACATCAGTTGCTCATATAGCTTGCCTTTTATATATTTAGACAATTTCAAACTAAGTGGTCATAAGAGAGCATTTCAGTTGCTGGTGAGATTTTAATTTTCCAAACTTGATTTTGTTCATTGTATGATCTTCCAAGTGAAATGTTCATGGTTCTCTACATTGGACTTCACCATATGGAATTTCCCTGCACCCCTATAACCATGACTGTCTACTTTTGGGTTATACATATTTCTCAGGGGGTTGGGAAAAGAGGTAAGCATACGCTCTTAGATATAAGAACAAGCTGCAAATCTGTGACAAGCAGGGCTGTGGTCTAGCTGGGTGGAGCTGATAAAAAGTGGTGAAAAGCAGGAACCAGAGATTGCACAGAAACAGAGCTTTTGTGATAAACAGGGTTAATACTGGCTTCCAGCTGGATGACTAAGACGGGACCTTTGGAAGAGACCATCAGGAAGTTTCCCAGCCATCACTGCAGAAAGCTGAGATCCGACCAAGACCCTAGACGAGAACTTGGATCCACACTGTGTATCTGATGACACTTAAGACCCTGCTACTGGGAGGCAAAGATCACATGAACTGCGAAGGAATGTTTGTGTCTGGAGATGGTGAAACTTTTGTTACTGGAACAAACATTTGTTTGCATTTCTCTCTATGGGGAAAGGTGTTCTCATTATTATGTTTGAAGACTCACTTTGGTTTTCTTCCCTGCTGGAAGAACAAGGCTAAAACCAATTCCCTGCATGGAGATGAAGAAAGGAATTTCTGTGAGAGACAGTTTTAATTTTTATGGTGGTATGATAAATTATATGAATTTTAGGCTTGAGTCTCTATTTGTAGGATCGTAACACACACAGTCACCAGTGTGGCTTAGCTGTTAGCTATGTTACTGCTGAGAAGGAAAATGTAAGAAATACATTGAAGATTTTTTGTTTTGTTTTGTTTTGTTGTTGTTTTTTGTTTTTTTTTTTAACATAGAAGGATATATGTAAAAAGTGTTTGGTATATGCCTTGATGTCTTTTTCTGTTGAACGTTGCCAGGCACCTCTGACAGCATTTTAGGCGTGACAAGGTTTAGTACAAGGTTGGATGTTCCCAGGTGAACAGACTTGCTGACATGCAACAGAACACTAATGCTGCTTTGATACAGCTTTTTCTTTTGAACATCCTTTTTCATTAGACTGTTTAAGAAACTCCCAGATAAAAATGTGCCTACAGTGCAACTGCTCATATAAATCTGAAATTTCAGTTTAAGCAACTGAAGTATACAGTGCTAAAAATTGCCCTTTAAAAAAGGAAGTTGAAGTTCTACCCTGTCAAAAAGAAGGTCTCTGCTGAGAGTTTCAGGTGGAGAGTCAGATCTGCTCATCAGAGCAGTTGGGTCAATGTCTTCTGGGTTGATTTCATTTCCAGTGACAGATTAATCAATACAGACCTATAGAAAAACTACTCAGAAATAAGCAGCGGTGAGCTAATGATTTAATGATCCCCATGAAACAGTTCATTCAGCTATTTTTAAGAATACATTGCCATCTGGTGTAAAAATTCTGAATTTCTTTGTCTTTAAAATCTAATGTCCTTGAGCAGAAAATCTTCCACTGATTCTACTGATCTCGGTGGACTAAAACCTGTAATACCTTTGAATGCAAATGTGCCGCAAAGGTTTTCTGAACAATGGAAATAATACGTTTCGCTTGTTACAGACTCTAGTTACATTTAGGGACTACTGGTTCCCTGTGTGACTGAAAAACCTCTCTTGTTTTATCACTAAGCTAAGAGAGGGAAGTGAACATAATACTACAAAAATAAATAGTGCTTGTATTAATAAGACAGGCACAGCAGTGAGGTGGAGGTGCAGTATCCTTACTGGTTGTCCCTTGTGCAAAGGGAAGTTTAAAAATAGAGGGGCAGATCTTCATCATAGATTTTATAGATTTTAGAGGATGTTTCACAGTTTCAAATGAAACTACCTAATGTCTAGCCTAATTAAATTGCACCTATGTCCAAAAAGAAAGTGTGATTAATAGCAGATTGTGAATAGTTACTTTCATTTGGTGTCATAATGAGCAACTCTAGGTTCCTATTAGCTCTTTAGAATATGTCTTTGGCTCTTCTGTAAGGCTGATCAGGGGTGATCATGATATTATGAAAGCTAATAAAACTGGCTCCTCAAATATTACATTTGCCGCATGGTAGGCATCATACAGTGATTTTCCTGCTAAAAATACAAGCAATTAAAAAAAATTGCTTCACCGATGCATACATTTTTCTGAAGTTTATTTAAAAACAAATAAAAACTACATTCCACACCCAATTACATCTGGTGAGCAATGGAGCAGTTGCTGTTTCAATCTTAATTATAGGATTGGTTCTGAAATTCCATGTAAAGATATTTTTAAAAATTTTTTTGTTATTCTAATGAAGTTTTTAAAAGTTGCCTTTTTTAAGAAGTGATTCCTAATTCGGGTACGTTATAGGTAATCTAATAGAGTGACTTTCTGACAATGGCAGTATAGTTGCTGCTCTGTGCCTCTACAGTGTCTAGTACAACGAGGTCCAACCCTCCTTGGTCATGAAGGACTACCATGCTAATAAACATGTTTAATACTAATCTTTCTTATCTTGGGTTTCTGAGGACCTCTTTTTCTCTTCACATGGAATCTGAGGAACAAACACATGAGGTTACTGGGTCAGGCTCTAGTCCTTCTAACAATGAACTTTGATTTGTTTAATTCCTCTGTCAGGATTTGTTTGGCTTTACATAATCACTTCCAGGCTTATCTGTGATAACTTAATGGCTTACTTTTGTTGTGACCTTTTTTGAAGGTTGTATATAAAAAAAAATGCACTGATTGCTTAAGGGGATGTGGGCAGTATTAGAAAAGACATTTGTTTGATTAAATGATAATTAAAAAGAGAATGTAATTAAAAATACAGTTATGACCAGCTCTTGGTCAGTATGACTCTTCTGGAGCTTAAAGGTCAGTCTATGCTATTGCTTAGAGTGGTTATTGCTATTTATTACATGTGTGCTAGAGTAAGCACTACACAAATAAAAACCTACAAAATCATTCTTGTAGTTCCTTTAAAAAAAAGATTGTCTAAAATAAACTTCTAGTGAATTGCATTTTAAAACTCTTCCCATTTTTCATCCTGAAGTTGTTCGCTGCAGTCAGCTTAAAACTCGCAGTACAAAGCTGACCTTTAAGAAGACAGTAATTTTCAACATGGAGAAGTGTTTTGGCACATGTTGCAGAAAGCCAGAGTTGCTTTGATTTTTCTACATTCTGTTTTGGGATAATTATTACTTCAAGGGGAGGTAGTCTCTGCTGTGTATGAGGTTATAAAGATATGGTTGCACAAATGTGGGAAGACAGTGACTGCTTGCACCTCCTAATCAAAGAAAGAAGCCTCCCCAGATCCCCATCTCACTCTGGCAGCTTTATCTTATCCCTATTAAACTATGCTTTGCACCTGATTGAGTCAGGAAAAGGAGGAAAAAAACCCCACATGCTACAAATTACAGAGTTGTTTAATTATAAATCTAAGGAAGAAAAAGCTAAGGCTGCCTGATTAGGCAAAAAAATCAAGAAAAAAATGTCAGTTTTAAGATCAAGTATAGGCCTTTTTTTTCTGCTTCCTCATCAGGATAATGTGCAACATTATCTCTAATTCTATGATCACATTAAAATTTTTAAATAAGACAGCAATCTGTGTTTTTCCAATATACCCATGCAATCATAGCAAGTTAATCAAGGGATGAGCTGATGCATGTGTTGTTTTTTTTTTTTTCCCACTGAACTGCCTTTTTGTCTGGGACAGAGGCTAAGGCTGAAAGCCATGAAATCTTGATTTCTGTTTCCACCCTTTTCTTGTTGGTCAATTTTAATACATTTTTAAAATTTTATGAAGCTTCACAATATCTCAAAGATGGCTTCAACGCCTACATTTGACAATGGTCTTGGAAACACAGAAAATTAAAATGATATGTCCATCCAAAATCTTGTTGCATAAATTGAAAAAACTTCCAGATCTTGGAATAAACTTGTTGTTTTTATTATTTCAGTCGTTTTGTTTGGTTGTTTGGTTTGTTTTGCTATTATTATTTTGTACCTACATAGTTTTCAGAGGGGGAAATATTTTTAATCTACTTGCTTCATTATGTTATCTGTGAATAGTGGCTATTTGTGCTTCCCTGCCAAAGATTTGTAATCAGCCTTGAATGACAAAGTAGTTCTGTTCATTTGTGTTTGGATTTCCAACCGAATAAAAGTGTTAATGAGTCTGACAATATTAAAAAGAAAAGATTACTAATTTTTCTTCAGGTTTAAGGCTAAACTTGGATTCCCTTTTGTGTTTTGCTAGTAGAGATAGCTGTAAATTCTTCTTCGTCTGTATTTTTAAAGAACTTCTTTAATATTGCAGTGCTGTTCCTAATCTGCTGTGCTTGTGCCAGATCTAGATCTCTCCTCATCAATATTTCTTCTTCTGGAGTTAAAATCCTAATTCAGGCCAGCTGCTTAGGTAGCTAATGTCTAGTTTTTTTCAGCCAGTGAAAAATAGCAAATAGTAGTAAACACTACTGTGGATGTGGAAGATTGACAGTTGGGTCTCTGCTCTAAATCAAGCATGAGCTGTACCAGCTGTAGCAGGTATTCACACGCTAGATGAATCTCCCAAATATTTCTGTGCTGACCTTTGGCTGTAAGTGTGCTCTGAACAAGCCTGTAGGTTTGAGCTCCACTAACAAATTGAGTGTTTTCTGTAATGTTACATCTGTAAATGACAGTAACTGTAAATTGCTTGAGCTCTTTAGTGGACAAAAGAGCTGTGTGACACCTGTCACGTCTCCTGTGTGACTAGAGAGGACGGCAGCTTTGAGACCTAAGCTAATGCAACTTTGGCTGTCCCTTCCTTTCTCTCCTGCTCAGTTTCTGTTTGGAGAAATATATGAGGTGAGGTTCAGATGTGAATATAGAACAGTTTGTTTCATCTCTTCTTTCCATTTGGCATGCAGGGCAGTCAGCTAATCCTCAACTGAACATGAACTGCTAGATTTTGATGCTAACCAAAGCAATCCTCTGGTGTGCCTCCAGTGAATCCACGTGCCCCCAACCTTGCCTGGCCACCTGAAACAGGATGGCTCTGGAAGGAACAGCTGTGACATATACAGAGAAGTAAAGACAAAAATTCAGAAATGGGAGTTTCAGGGTTTTTTTCTTGTTTCTGTTTCAGAATGGAAGAGAACGTAGAAGATGGTCACAGAGGAGAGGACTGGATACTGCTTTCATACCAATGACAGACATGTTTGTCACACAGTATAAGTGAATTCTGTGAGTGCATATCATTTTTTTGTTGTTGTTGTTTTTACATTTGTTTGCTAGATTTAGTGTAAAGGCTTAGTCCGCCATGTCACTTTAAAAAAAGTAGGTTTGAGCCAGACAGGAACAGCAAATAAAGATTTCCCTGATGCTTTTAGTTACTAGGGACCCCATGGATGGATGACAAACAATGCAACCCATGCGTGGTTAACCTTACTCTAGCATTAATTTTATTTTTACTGTAATAAATAATCTTCCCATGTAGGGTGTAGGATTTTCTTTAGTGCTACTTTCAATATTATAAAAAATAACTAATTAAAACCTAGATTAATATTAATCAGCTCTGCTGGACCCCAGGCTATACCGGGTGCAGCACCCAGGTGCTGACAGCATCAGGGCTGCTGGGTGGCCCCTGTGAGGAGAGGCTGGCGCTGCCCTGTGCAGGGGACAGCCAGTTCCAACCAACCCACCGCAGGGTACGGCTGAGCCCCATGGCCAAGGTAGGGATGCCTCGAGGGAAATGTATTTAAGAAAGGGCAAAACACTGGCGGACACACAGGGGAAGAGAGAGAGGGGGAGAATCTACCTAGTCAGTGGCATAATGAGGTTAAAATATTCCATTTGGATAGGCCTGAACTGTGATTTTTTCATGCTTGGATGTGGATCAGAATGACCTCTGCTGAATTCAGGGCTCCTGAATCTAACTTTGGCACTTCTCTGTGCACAACCTTCGTGTATTTAATATGTAATTTCCTTTATTGCCTAACCGTGGGAACGTGGAGGAACATTGAAGGAGCTCTCTTGGATTTCTGTCACTTTCCTCCAATAAAAGTGCCCAGCATGGCTTTCCAGGGTATATTTCAAGGTCGGGATTGTGACTGCTGGAAGTACAATAATATATTACATCTTAGGACTGACAGTTCTGATTTGTTTATTTGAGGTACGTTTGAGGCTTCCTTTGAAGCCCAGCTAAGAGGAAAATTAATTATCAGCTATGGTAATTTTATCATGTCTCTTGGTTTTATTTGGACTCAATGTTATGAGATTCTCATCTCATTATATACTGGAGTAAGTATTTTTTAAGTCGGGCATCCTGAAAGTAATAATCTACAAATAACTGGGAGGAATTTTGAAAGCACTATAGCATTATGGATTGAAAACAGCCCTGAGGAAAAGGACTTGGGCTTGTTGGTTGATAAGCTCAGCATGAGCCAGCAGTGTGCAGTGGCAGCCCAGAAAGACAACCATATCCTGGGCTGTATCAGAAGTGTGGCCAGCAGGTCGAGGGAGGGGATTCTCCCCCTCTACTCTGCTCTCGTGAGGCCCCACCTGCAGTGCTGCGTCCAGCTGTGGAGCCCTTAGCATAAGAAGGACATGGACCTATTGGAGCAAGTCCAGAGGAGGACATGAAGATGCTCAGAGGGCTGGAGCACTTCTGCTATGGGGACAGGCTGAGAGAGTTGGGCTTGTTCAGCCTGGAGAAGAGAAGGCTCTGGGGAGACATTATAGTACTTTCCAGGACGTGAAGGGGGGCTACAAGAAAGCTGGAGAGGGACTTTTTACAAGGGCCTGTAGTGACAGGACAAGGGGTAATGGGTTTAAATAGAAAGTGGGGAGATTTAGGTTAGATATCAGGAAGAAGTTCTTCCTGGAGAGGGTGGTGAGGCACTGGCACAGGTTGCCCAGAGAAGCTGTGGGTGCCCCATCCCTGGCTGTCTTCAAGGCTAGGCTGGATGAGGCTTTGAGCCACCTGGTCTAGTGGGGAGTGTCCCTGCCCATGGCAGGGGGGTTGGAACTAGATGGTCTTTAAGGTCCCTTCCAGCCCAAACCATTCTATGAATATTTGGAAGAGGTTTTAAGCAGTATATAGGCACGCTGTCTTTTAGTCTTTGTATTTTGACAGGAAACCATCTCAGGCTTTTCCTTGAAACTAAAACTATTACTTTAGATCCTCCTTCAGATTGCCTGATATTATGGAACTTCGGTCTTTGATATGTAACTGATATGCTTAAATTGAAATATACCCTGATGTACTTCCAGAGGTAAAGTTAGGGTATTAAACACATTCAATGTTTAAAGTCTTGATTCATAGAATACAATATGAATGAAACATTTTCTAGAGAAATAATTATATTAAAGAATATTTCAGAAGTGAACCTGTTTTGTTGCTAATGGCCTAAGAATTGCAATTGCTTTTCCAGTCAATGCAAGTATGTTTTTATCTTCTGGTTCTTGGCGCAGCATGGAGAGACTTGCCTGAAGGCAGCCCGTGAGGTGTGCCGCCCACTAGATGGCAGGAGATGCTTTGGACCAGGATACTCAGCAATTTATACAAAAATTACAATTACTGGATTTAAATTCTGGTGTTTGCCAACAACTGCAGAGATTTCATTTGTTAACAGTATAGCTGGTCATTCATTATCCAGATTCCTTTGAGTATATAGGACAACTCTGCAAATAAATGTTAATATTAAATATCAAAGATTTCATTACAAAACTCTCTTGTACTTAATGTGTCATTGAAATCACACATGCGTTATAGATATTTCTATATGAAATAAGTACATAGTAAAATCGATTTATCCAAAAGAAGTTTCAATGAAAGTGATGCAAATACTATCATCATAAAGTATCATGTTTTGGGACTGTATATATATTCAATACTGTGTGATTTTTAAGTGCTTTACATTATGTAGAATATTGAGTTGCTCTATAGAAAGGTTTTTAGCTAGTAATCGTTTTCACTAACATTTTCATGGATGTTCAGTTTAATACGGTTTTGGTACAACACTGTGACAAAGCAGTAACCCTCATCTCGCCAGCTTTTCCTAGAGCATCTGCAGCTCCTGCAGCTGGAATCTTCCCTGAATAATGCAGCAAGTATGCACTGCACATATGCACAGAAACCCCCTCTCTCTAGCATACACACATGTATGTAAATATGTATCTATGCTTTGACTTATTTTCCCTAAGTGCTTCTCTGACCGTCAGGCAAACACTGCAGTTGCTAATGCCATTGTTTACCGTGAATGTTTTTCGTACAAGTTTGGCTTCAATAACATCTGCAGGCTGTAAACACTGAAAAACCCAGCTAACTCTTAGGTTGAGGTTGCTAGAATATATCCTGAAACATTCAGTGGGAAGTGAAAGGGTGTCAAAGACCTTAACTCCAGCAAAACTTACCCTGTTGTTTACATTTGCAGAAACACTTGGAACTCAGTTAATTTGCTTTAATTAGCTCATGCTTTGTTAACTTGTCCTTGTGATTTAGAATATTTCCTAAATATTATGTAAATTGTATATTGCAGAGACTAATAGAATCACCCATACTTTTAATATTGCCTGTTCTAACCCCCATTTTTCTGCCCCTTATGTTTTTCAGAACTGTAACACTTCTTCAGGGTAGTATTTTATATCCTGGCTCTGCCTCAGGCTGAACCTTTTGGAAATTTTTGGCTGAGGAAGTTCAGCCATTTCCGAGAAATCCTAGGGAAAATGAGTTATTTATTCCATGTTAAAAAAAAAAAAAAAAAATCTGGGATCTTTTCTTTGAATGACTTGTTGTCTGGTACTCTGAAGTTAGGATTTGAAATTATGCTGAGGAGGAATGGGTAAGAAAAGGCAATTTAGAGTCAGAATCTGACCTTTACTACTCCTGGGAAAATCTGTCACAGGCCTCTGCAAAATCACTCCTTGTACACAGGCAGAATAATCTCCCTTGTTTTCCGTGGTAAATGCCTCCAGAGAACATACTTAGGCATTGCAGGTATGCCGGGGAGGGCATGCGGGGGGATTGGCAGCGGGAGTGGGAACGCTGCTCTCCATCACGGCTCCTGCATCCGGGTAATGTGCGGCCTGAGCACACGCGAGTTCACAGGACTGTGGCCAGAGGCAGGGAAAGGAGCAGGCTGAATTCATCACTCCCATTTCAGGTGTCTGCATCTATGTCAGCCACTGCGTGCTGCTCCCTGTATAGGCTTTCTTAGGCACGATGCGCATCACCTCTTTTAAACTCTTCAGATGAGCTGCTGCCAGTGGGTGAGGTAACCTAGCTCGGATATATAATTTCTTCTGGATGAATCTGATATAACAACTTCAGTGAAAAAGTAGTATATGCAGTTCTGGAGATGGAAACAGGCTGGCTGAGCATAAAAAGGGTGCATATTCTCAGCATAAATTGGTTTCAGGTACCTTGTTTTGCTTGGCAAAAGGAGGAGACTTTCTAATGGTACCCACAGGCATCTCTCTACTTTTGGCATCAGGCACTGCTCCCAGAGTAGCTCCTGCAGCTTACTGAACATCCTTTCCCCCAGTTCCCGAAAAAAAGCAGTTTGCTTGGTGTGCCCACAGTATGCTAGCCCACCTTGAATAAGAATTTGCTGTTCCTTAAGAACTCCTAAAATACCACAAATATTTAAGAATGGAAGAAGTCTCTTTATTCTGTTAAGATAAAGGATTAAAGATTCATTTGAATGAAAGGAAACAGTTACCAAAAGACAGGACAGTGATAAGCTGCTGGAATTTAATGAAACTGTTGTCTTCAGCTTGTCATGAACGTTAGGAAGGAGAATGTGTTTTGTGCAAGAAAATTGTCTTGTGCAGAAAGAAGACTGGAAAACTACCCTAATGCTACCCTAAAACTTCTAAATTCTTACCTTGCATAAGGAAGTACAAAACACAAATGGTTTCTCAAAGGACACCCTTCCCTCTATTGTGTAGTTTGAGGAAGTCCATTGTATTACTTGAAACTACTGAAACAATGTGCTGATACAAGCACGTTACTTTTTAACTTATTAGAGCTTTACTCTTTATTTTGGATGTTTGTGGGTTTTTTAATGCTCCGCTTTCTTCAACTTTTTATTAGGCAGAAAATATAAACATTGTCGAACTGGTTTCCCTTGTTTTAACTGATGTCTGTCTTCCTTTGCAGAAGCAACATGCTGTCTGTCAAGTAGATTTCTTAAGTGAACTCAGCCTTGCCTTCTCGGCTAACATCTTCAGATCTACTATTCCACAAACCATATATGCCAAGAAATTGTTATTATTATATCGATATCTTAATATCACTGTAGAAATCAACTTGTCCTCAACAGTTCATAGAGACCAATTGGTCTAAAGAAACATATTTTATTCCAAAATTGGAAAAAGATTCTCTAGACAGTATAATGCTTCTCCCTACACTGCTTCAGGGAAGTGTTACAGTGGGGTCTGTCACATGGACTAGCATCATGGTCTAGAAATGTTGTTCCTTGTGTATGAAAAGTTACTTTAACATATACGTACACATGAGTTTCATTGAAATGATTCCATAGATGATTATTTTTCTACTTTTCTATTGCTAAACATAGAACAGAGGGAAAGTGTTAAACAAAGGGAAGTGTTAATAGTTCCATCTGAGACATAGCTTCTTCCAATGACATTTCCAACTGATCTGAGACCTGCTAGAGTTCTGGGCAGGTTAGAGTAGCCGGTAATGCTGCTTTGTGGTTGCGGTTCTTGAGCAGGTTTTAATGCTCTCTCTGATACCATATGAATATTTCAAGAAGACTTACACTTGAAACCAGTTAAAAAGTCAACTATGTTATGTGGGTCTATATTCCCTTTGTTGTTGCTGTAAAAGATAACACAGCACTCCTTTAAATATATGTTTCCTGTCTCCCATAAAAAATTTGGCTCTTAGTTTGCTTTCATGTTAGCAGAAAAGATTAGTTCCAAATGACTTTAAGAATTAAAGAAGCTCAGCAAATTAAGGTGCCTCGAAATATCCATCAAATCAATCCAATATAATGGATTGTTTGGTCTTGATAACAAAGCAAACCAAACAAAAACAACATCCCATGTCTACTAAAATTTCAGTACAGTTCTGGAATGGAGGTCAGAGCTTCCTCGATATGAAAAGGAATCCTGTTACGGGGATAAGTAATCAACCACCTGGGAGAATATAAAACTAAAATGAGAGGTGTCCACGGAGACGCAGCAGTGCTGCCAAGTTAAAGATTTAAATCCAAATAAAATATTACAGTAGTCTCAGGTGATAGCATCCATAGAACTTTGGACCTCATTAGGGGAATTGAAAAGCTTAGAGCTGTTTCCAGTAATAACACTCAATTTAGTTGGTTAAATTAAAGCCAAACTAATCTCCTTTCCATGAAGTGTTTGAGCAAGTTGTAGAAAACTCCCCCATCAGTTTTCTTGTAGGAGAGAGAGAAGACGCATACAAATAGCACTGCAAGACTGAACTCTTCCCACCAACCTGGCAATTCCCATTTACACTTTGGTGTGGTCATATCTCTTCACCTATTAAACAAATCTAAGACTTCACTGTTTCATCCTTCATCAGATCTTATAAAATAAAACTTCTGGAGAGTGTTTGGGTTCAAGAGTGTCAGCTTTACTCTTGTAAAGAAAGTGGTGAGTTCATGATTTCAACAGAAGCTGATGGAATTTGGTTTAAAGGAACTGGAGCAGAGTTTTCCTTTTCATGTGGTGTCCTTGGTGTTTTTTCATGTAGCCCTCAACCGCTTATAAAGGTTCTTAGGAAACATTTAACTAGCCAGAGTTAAAATGAAGAGATGACTTTAAAGGAACTATTGAAGTAAGAAACAAAACATATTCCATACATTAGAAATCAGTATTCATCTGAAAATGAACCAAACCAAGTAAAAACTATAATTCTTCATAATTAAAGGAATACCGAATACAGGGAATGACTGTACAGTGCACCTGCATATCCTTCAACAAAGCCTTTTCTATGACCTATGCTCACAACATGTCAGACAAATTATAAATTCCACTGTTTATTGGTGATTTAACTTAATCAGTGTCCATCTCACTATTGGTCTGGCTGGCCTTACACAGTATTATTTCCTCTCCTCCATTGTAGTTTTCCATGACACTTCTGAAGTGTCAGTTGTACAGCAAATTTGTTTTCCAATTTTTTCCTGGCATTTTTGAATATATATATATATTTAGCCAGACTGAATACATTGTCTATGTTTAGATTTACCAAGATTTTTACTCTAACTAATGTTAGAGTGCTCAGCAAATCTGAGCTAGATACAATAAATCAAAAGTTGTGGACACCATGAAAGCAAAATTGCTTTGTTTTGTATACAGAGTTTTAGTAAATGTGTGGAAATTAATCTTGAAAAATATGACATGTCTGTTGGCCTTTTATGTTACTTACTGTATTCTGCAACTTCTCCTGGATCCAATAAAGTACTTGAGAGGAATTGGCCTCAGTGCATATGCTGCAGGCTTTGCAGAACTGGACATCTTGCTTGTGTCCTGTGATTTATCATGCTTTTATTATGCTTTCTAAGTTTCTCATGCTTTCACAGCTTAGATAATTTTTTACTTTAAATATTCTACTTGCTCTTGATAAATAGTGTAAACCTGCACTTTCCAAAGCAAAAAGTGTCCAATGGAAGCTGTGTACAGCAGGGACAAGAAACAAGAGATGATAAGATCAGTCAGAACTGTTGAGTCAACAGGACCAGACTTAAGAAACTGCTTTCTTATCTTCTGAGGTAAAGAGGCATTTGACTATAAACTCACTCCTTCCTTCAATGTGTTGCCATCATGTCAAAAAACCTCCAGTGTGGTCCATTTGAAAATGTGCTAAATGTGCTCAGGGATGCGGACAGAGCTCCACAGACGTGCAAAAATGAAGACATGGCACTGTTAGGACTATTCTTGTGCAAGCTGTGTCTGCTTTCCATAGGAGGGGTAGAAGATTACATGCACATAGCATGTGTGCTTCAGCCTCATCTGTCCAACTTTCTGCTACTCTGCATGTGTCCACAGGATCCGCAGGCTGTGAGGTTTAGCTGTACTATCTTGCTAATGAGGGAAAAGCTGTTGGCTTTATGTTGCAAAACTTCACCTTGACATGTCAGCCTTGCAGGTATGGTCATGTAGTCACTGAACAGATTACAGTGATTTCTGAAAAAAACAGTTTCTGCCTCGGTCATGGATGGGCAACTGAACTGTGGGATTATGCTATATGGGTTGGATTTAGCAGCCTGGGGTGTGACAGAAGCAAAAAGGCTCGTTTTCACCCATGGATGGTTCCTTGCTGACGTACCAGGTAGCATGACAGCATGACAATGCCAATAATACCCAAAGTCTTCAGTAACCTACACATATATCTAAAATATTATAAATGACTTAATAACTTGCAAAGTTGTAGAGAAAAAATAAACAGCCTTGTTTAAAAAAAAAATAGCAAAAAAGAGTGCTAGAAAATTCAAAGGATAAGCTGATATTCCATGTCAGATATGCTTTTTGTGCAATAGTTGAGGCCATTTACGTTCTTTGATTACGTTCTTCTTACGGTGTTAATCTACGTTACATAACACAGCATGATGTGTTGATTTAGAGGGGTGTTGTTTAGCCAGTACTCTCTTCTTTTCCATGCCTTTTTCCTTCTCCTTATTAAACTTTTCTTTGTCCTTTGCAAAGTCCACAGATTGAAGTACCATGAGGTAATTAAATAAACTTCTTTTTTCTAAAAAGGAGCTGATCCAAAGTCTTCTTCAACACCCATTCTAGATAATAAACATCACAATGAAGCTGTGGTCATTTAAAACCTCCACTAAAAAGTGCTCAAGCTAGGAATTCTTGTTGAGACAAAATCCAGTGGAAGCTGTGCCGTTGAAAGGAATGCACACTTGGACTCCAAATAATCACAAAATTATAATATGATTTCATTTCATTCAGTGCTCCTGAAATTGTTAATCGAAAAAATTAGATTACAGGAATGAATCATGTGCTTACTGAATACAGCACATTTGTGAAACTAATTTCTCATTTATGCTTTATTCCTATTGTATAGAGAGTCTAGAGGTTGGGGGTTTTTTCTTTCTTTTTTTTTTTTTTTTTTTTTTTAATAACCATGTATAGCTCTCAAACTGTCAGGGTCTCTTTGGAATATAAGCCTGTTTATTTTATTGTGCTCTGTTTAGTTATTCTAAAAAAAAAAGTTACAGACACATAATTGTAGCCATCTGTTGTGTTTTAAGTCCAATCTAGCCCAAAAGTCAAAAAAGTCATGGCAACAACTTATAAAAACAATGGCAATAATATGAACTCACTATGGTTACTGGTGAACCTTTATTTCTCCCGTCAAATGAAGTAAGTTTCCTCAGAGAATTATTTTGTTTGATTTATTTCTTTATTAAATTTGCCCACAGTATGACTAGCTTCTCTATCAAGATTGTCATATAGCTGTCTCATTGATAGTAAATCTGTGTTTCTCAAAAAAGGTGAGTTTTGTTATTGTACAAAATCTAGCTCTAAGGGAAAGCCCAGTGCTTGCCGTATATAACTCGCATAAACCAGCAAGCAGGATTAAGATTGTTCAAGAAAATTTATTAGTGGGGCTGAATAATATTTATCATATAATTTATTTAACCCATACTCTGACAGATTTAAAATTAATTATTTATAGATTTTCAATGTTTGATATATTTGGTTTAATAATTCACTGGGATATTTAGTAAAGAGTTTCTTCAATGAATTTCATGAAAATGTCAGTGACTTTTATGAGAGATTGTTAATTTTCAGTATTATCCTGTCTTCTAGTCATATCCAGTTTGTAAGAGTACCATAGTTATTGTAACTAAGAACATTGCATGTACATAGATACTTGTACTGTGAGCAATAAATGGCACACGTGTGTTGAAAATGGCCTCTAGACGTATTGCATAAAGTCAGCTAGATGGATGCTTTCTGCTACTGCAGGTTGTGGAAATCATATGTTACACCCTTTTCTCTATATTTCTGGAAGAATCACATGATGGAAATCCATGCACAACAGTTTTTACACAACTACCCCCTGTTAAACAGAAAAGAGTATCTGGGGAGCAGTGCTGTCCTTTTAGGAGAATTACAGAGCACAGCATCCTAGTGACTTGTAACTCCTTGAGAAAGGTGAGGAAGCCCAAGGCATGAAATGTATCCTGGCTAGACCCATTTCTCTCTTTTGACTATGAAGAGCCTAGCGTTTGGCTGATCATAATTTGGAACCTCATGCAGTGCTTGCCATTAGATGGGAATTTTATGACCCCAGGCCACCTCCAGATAGATGATGATCCAATGACAGAAATCGTGTTTCCTCCAGGTGATCGAGCAGTGGGCATTGCTGTTTGTCCTACAAAGTTTCCTATTAGTCACCGACAGACAACTGGGTTGTTTCTCTCAAACCAAACTAGACACCATAACGGTGAAGAGGAAGAATAAGAGATCAGTTTCCAGTTGTTTACGCCACCTCTCTGGGAAATAGGAGATGTAAGTAATAGGCAGTGTTTGTAGATTGTTTTATGTAGCTAGTAGTAATGTAAATATACCAGCAGGTATTTCACATTGCTGTAAATGGGAGGTGAAATAAAAAATGTGATGGTGTATTTGCAGAATTCATTCACAAGTATAAATGCCATGTAAAAGCCAATTGCTATTTTTTAATTTCTCAGTTATTGAGTAAATTAAGGCACTGTGTGGGCGTTTTTACTGTTGGTTCTTTTGATAAATATGTCTACTGAGCTTGGGAGTGAACATACTGTCATTAGTATCTGCCTCATACTGCCATTAGTAGTGGTGGTGGGGACTTGCTTTTACAAGTTATTGCTAATTTTCTTTTTTTTCAAGGGTGTACAAAAAAATATCAGTTTGTAACCTAAAGATGACATATTTACAGAGTGATAGTAACTGCAAAGCTTTGTGCCAAAATATCAACTGTGATTTTTTTTTCCCCTTGGGAAACTTACTGAACAATTATTTACATGGTCAAACTTTCCCAGTGTTTTCTTGAGTTACAATGAAATACTTTCTATACTACGTCATCTTCTCATTTAGGAGTCCTTAAAGTCCCTCCCCTTTTTCTCTCCTACTTTTGCTTTTGTCAGACTCCTGCTCCTCTCCCGTTTGGAGTAACTTTATTTATCATTATTTCTTGTTTGTGTATGCACTTGTGCAACGGGAACTATTGGTAGCCATTGTATGTTGAGTCTTAATGCTTGAAGTTATCTAGTTTGATACATTCCTTTTGTTACCTTTCATCAAACAACACAGCAGCTAAAAGTCAACTTACTTTTTATCATCCATACAAAGCACTCATTTCTTTACTACTTTATTACACAAAACTTTCTCAGGCTTCTTGTATTATTTCATTAGAAGCAGGTCAGTGTGAAAAAGTGGAATATGACCATGGTACAGAAGGCGAAAGGTGCGTGTGGCTGCAAAAAAGGACCTGTGCCAAACTGGAGCCCGATCGGTAGCGCTGCCGGTAACCTCATGCGGTCTTCACCCACACGCAGCTGGGACTGCGTTATGCAACTGCAAGAGTTTCTGATTTTTTGGGGTATTGTGTCATCCACAGTGAGTAAAAGAGATGGTTTTAGAAAAAGGAAAGACCTTAGGACATTCTCATTAAGCAGCTCAGGAAGCTGAAATACTGATGACAGCAATTTAAATACAAGTGGGATGGTTTGGGATGACTTAAAACCAAGGTTATTTTTTCAAAAATTAGTACTCCTGAAGATCAGAGACTTAAGTTTCTAATCAGAGATCTCATCTGTTAAGCAGGTGGTTGTACAAACCATTTGAAAAGTATTAGCAGGATCAAAATAACAGAGTTGTGTGTTGCAGTTTTTGGAATTTCAGTTCCCTCTAAACTTCTCTCTCCCATTTAATCTCTTTCAGTCTCTGGTTAATATTAATCTGGGCTAATGGTGCAAACATTCTGGGTGTGATGCAACAAGGCATAAAAGCGTCTTCATAATTTGAAGTATTTGAATCATCCTTTTAACTGATAAGCATATGATTAAGTGCTTAGCTGGAATGGGGCCAGAGTACATTTTACTGCTAGCTAGAATGAGTTTGTTCGCGTGCTGTAACACACACCTTTAAATCTGACTCCATCCCCCTGCAGAATGGAGTTGGTACACCGTGGACTGGGTTGTTATTGCATTAAACAGTCAGGCGGTGTTCAAACCATCCTCCAGTCCTACACAAAAAAAAAGAGATAGGAGTCAAGATCTGTGAGTGAATAAAGAAACCAGGCCAATTTCCACAGTTCACATGAAGGGAAAATCTCCCACTGACGGAATTAGGTGCACTGCCTGACGAAAGCCTGCATGATTTGGTCAACATTTCCTGTCATTCCAGTGTTACAACAGAAGTCACCAGAACAAATCCAGCTGAGACACAGTCATACTCCACACTTTATTTGGGGAACAAATGGAGGATGACTGCAGAACCTGCACATGGGTTGACAATAGCTAATGCTACTACATAATCTTGTTGCTCAGCTCCTGTTGAGCTCTCAGATTTAATGACCCTTGTATTTACACAATGACCTGAGAAAGAAAAGGTTTCCTGTCAGGTAAACAAAATGAAGCATTTGCTCTTTGCCCTTGTACGTTTTGTATAGGAAATTCTGTTTTCACATATTCTGTAAAAATAGTAGTTTATTTCCAATAGAAACCCTTAATCTTTTATTCTACTTAGTATATTTTTTTCTGTTATTATTATCTGATGGCAGAGATTTAGTTTCATTAGTTTCCCATTTGTGTAACATTCTTGTGAGACTAATACCTTATTCTGGTTTCTGGCAATCAATAGTTTTGGGTATTTCTCTTTTCTTCTTGAATAGCCTAAGTATTGAAAATAACTCAAGTTCACATTATGAGACATTTCAAGAGGAAAAACTCTTGGTTTTCAAGGACTTCTGTGTCTGTAGCTGACTTCCTTTTGACCGTAGAAGACAGAATTATCCTCTTTTATCTGCTTTTTCTGCCACACCTCCTCTTTTGTAAATTTTATTTCTGAAATACATCTTTCTAGTCACAATTTTTTTTGTTTGTTTTTGAAAGGCCTTATCAGCTTCCCTTCTTTAGCACAAAAGTGCCACAGGCAAATGCATACTCCTAGGAGATGGACTCTACTACTTTCTGCTTTCACCTTTGTAGGCAACCTTTTCTGGAATGAGAAAAAGGCCCCAAACCCCCCAAAACATGTGGAATCGATAAACATGATGTCAAGGCAATCAGTCTAGTCAGTTTGGATAAAGGAGTCAGATGATGGGGCTGGTGTTTTCTTTCTTTTTCATTGTCACACACAGTCTGTTTATTGGTTACTCTCATTTCCTGTGTGATGAAATATTGCTTTGGAGGATCAGATGAAGAGGTGTTTTAGCATATAGCCAAGCAGAGGAAAAATTACAGAACTGAACCCACAGCAGCACTGCGATAATTTTTCATCATTAGTTCCTCAAAACTACTGGCTTTTTCAAATCTCCGTGGTGGCACCCCACCCTGCTTCCTTGCTTTCTCCCTGCTCAGATAGTGCTGGGTGCCTCTGCCCGTCATCAACCTGGCCAAGGGTGCTCCTTCCCTTGCATAGCATCAGCTGATTGGAACTTGCTTGAAATCTCACCTTAAAAGCTTCCCTCTTTCTCATGATTAAAAACGGAGTGCAAGTCAGCATCCAGAAAATGATCCACCATCACATCAACTGGATTTTGGCTAGATGTGGGTACCCAAGGCTCAGACTTCAGCCTTTCTAGTCATTCCATAGATTATTGACCAGTTTTTCTGCCTGACCATTGTCAGTGAAGCATGCTTTCCAGCCTGTTGTCCTCACACAGTTGAAATCAATGCCACATAATAAATAGCTGGTGAAGGGTGATATTTGAGATATTTGAAACCTCAAGTATAGACATTTGAGAAAGGCCAGTGATATAATTTCTGTGCACATGCTATCAGTTTTCTTGCTGTGTATTTCTCCTTTAAATTTCTCTTCACTTTGCATTTGTTCTCCAAGGACACAAAATAATAACAAATACTGTAATTCTGTTTTCCTTCAGCTGTTTGGCTGTAATTATAACTCTTCAGTAATGTAATACCAATAGTTGTTTCAGGACCCACAAGAAAATCACAAGACAGTGTCATTATTTTCATGCTTTTTCTTTTTTCTTCCCCAAACCATGTAGTGGCAGATTATCTCTTATGGTGTCTTTCCTGTGCTCCACTTGGAAGATCAGAAGACAGCAAAGACCTGGAAGGTCCTCTTGGCAGAAGGCAAACTTCTGTAGGAGGAAGCAGGGAGATATCTGCTGGTAAGGCTGACTCCTTTATCTTTTTTCTTGGGAGCATGCTGGAGAAAAGAAAGGAAGTGACATAATTAACTTTGATAATCTCTCTGGTTGGTAGATAATCCTGGGGGGAAATGACTGAATAGTGTTTGTTAGAACAACATTGTTTTGGGGCCAGAGAGAAAGAAAAGTTCTAGGAGCAATGATTTCAGCTGAGTCTTTGCTGTCCCCGGTGCCAGTCCGGCATAGAAAAAAATTGGGACAGCTATTCTTTTAGTCCTGGACTGCTTCAATTCGTATTTTGTTTTTCAGTTAAAAATGTTAAATGCTACTATTGACCTTTTTTGTGTATGTGCCCGTGTGGTACGACTATTACAGCACGTTAAAATACATATGTGCTAGTGTGACCTACTTAATTTTGTAGATATCAAATTCCTTCTGTTAATGTCTAATTACGACTGTGATTTTCCCTTCAAAATGAGACACTCAACACCTGTGGACCATACACATAAAAAGCAGATGCCATTTGTCGCTGTTGGCTGTGAGCAGACACACACTACAGCAACATGAAAAACAACCGAAAAGAAACCAAGAAACAAAGGCAAAGCCCGAAAACTGATGGAGGACATTTGTAACAGCAACTGTGACAGTGGGAAAGGGTGAGGCGGGCGATGGGAGTGTGGCTCGCAGTGACTGCTGAGGGCCAGCGCTGCTGGGAGCTGGCAGCATCTCGTGCAGCATCACCTTGCTGACCTCCCAGCCCTTACCCACACCTCCAGCAAATGTGTGGTGGTTCTCAGGCTACTCTGTGCCATGGTTTTCATTCCAGCCACATATAACCAAAAGAGCTTGCATGCAAGGAGCAAATACATCTCAGTGTCCAGGAACTGAAATTCTTTGTAGAGCCTCAGCAGAGGTGCCACACAGCGGGAGCCCTTGTCATGGTGATGCCCTTGTCAGGGCAGCGTCATCGAGGTCAAAGTGTTTCAGTGTCATCTTGTAGCAGAGTCTGTAGTACCTGTAGTACCTGTCTAAGGCATTAAGAGAGCGTAAAAAAAGAATGTGCTTTCTTATGGAAGGTCTGTGTGGTACAGATTAAATCAGATAAAACAGATATAATAGAATTATAGTTCACAGAGACCTAAACTGTAAACCTTTCCTGGTCACAGATGAGAGGAACAAAAATCTCCATTAAAAAATACAGAACAACTGAAGTCACCAAAAGACAGTTAATAATGACCTATAAAATGCATGCAATCTTGCAGTCAACAATATAAAATTTATTTAAAATATTTAACAAAGAAAGACTACTAGAGGCAAGAGTCTCTTTTACAAGGGTGTCCTGGCAAGAGGGGCGGCATAACAGTCAATTATTACAAACAAAATCCAGGTTTCTTAATTAAAATACAAAATACTGGCTCTGCTGCGTAGCCTGTAATAAGTTATGTCTTGAGAAGACTGTAATTATGCTGGCGCCTGCTAATGCCGCCATAGTTAAGTCTGTCACCATTTCCATTATAAACCCCATTTTTAAGCAATTTATAATGTAGCCATAAAAAATAATTTTAGATTGAAACTTGGCAAAGAAATTCTTAGACCAAAAAGTTTTGTTTCTCTTTTTTTTTTTTTTTTTTTTTTAAATACAAATAATCTGTTTGGTCATCTTTATGTTTTTTAGGAGAGCACTAAATAAGCCAGACGTTTTATGGTTTTGAAGCTTTTTGGCCATCCTGTACTATAAACATATTTTCATTTTTCATCTGCATCAAGAGGATCCTTCATTGCTTGGAAGCAGATGATTTAAGTTCTTCAAATTTTCATAAATACAGGAAAATAAACTTCATGATTCTTTACAGTAAGAGTGAAGACTGATTAACTTTGAATTACAATGAAGAAATGAGAACAAATAGAAATCAGTTAACCTTGGGCTTCAGAATAAATAATTGCAAAATGTTTCTGCCATGAGACTGACCTTGGCTCTCCAGCCCCCTTCTCATGCCAGAGGAAGATGTGGATGGAGCTGGAGGCAACAGCATCTCAAAGGTCTCGGGTGGACAAGAAGGAGAAGGCTGCAGCTTTCCTGGCAGACCATTGCGCCTGCTGCTTCTAGTGATGCTCACGGGAGGATAAGGGAGATATCTGTCTGAAAATGATAGAAAATTCTCATTACTTTGTCCTACTGTACATTTTATCACCGAAGAGTGATAAAGAGAAGAAAATGAGCACAGAAGACCTGGGCATCTGCTCTGAGAAATCACCAGGACTGTGAGATTGGGCTATGTGGAAGTAAGCTATGCCTGTTGAGCACAGCTGATACGAAGACTGAGCAAAGTAAAATAGTTCCCCATGTACCATCCTAATCTAGGCTATGAACAAAATCTAGTTTATTTTTATGATCTAATGCTGAGTTTCCAGAGAGGCAGATAAGCAGCACTGAACAATAAATAGTAAAACCTATGAAAATATGATTGTGTATCCACTTTGCAAAGGAAAAGACTGCTCTGCAGTCCCAGTCTGTATCTGTAACGGTCTTACAATTTACATGGTTTAACTAAAGTTCCCCCAGGAAACACCATTGTTCCAAATTAAGGGTCTGAATGCTAAGGAAGGAGCACTGAAGGTAGTAAAGCTGAAGAAGCAGAAGGGAAGGATTGCTCATGTGTCTCTACCATGTTTAGATTACAGTGCAGTTTTGGATGCAAAGGTTGCAATGTAAATCATGCACCTCTTGCCTAAGCCTGGTTCATGAGGAATATGAATTAACCTATTTAACATCATATAGATCCTGTTTTCAGACCTCTGGCTACATAAAGTTTTGCAGCTAAAGGAATCTTTCATCTTCAAGGTACAGATTTCAGTGCAAAGTAGGTATATACCTTCTCCAACATTCAGTTTTTCTCAACCACTGTAACAAAGCTCTGAGGAAACAAATGAGTTTTCTAGGCCAGCAGCATAAACTGGCTTTCCACTTTATTCCTCTGCTTTGCCAGCTTAACAAATTCTGGCTTAAATAGACTGTTGTAGTAAATTTTGGCAAGGATTACCCATTGTTGATTAAATAAATTTCATCAGCTGTGGCCAATTGTAATTATTTTGCAAGGCATTACATGCTAGAAGGGAGTAGGGTCTAATCAGAGAAATTCAGGAAACCAATATTTTATTTTCAAGATTTTTCCTGGTTTGTGTTATGGCCATTGTCACCACACTGCTGCTGCATGTTGGTCAATTGGATAGACCCAACCCTGGAGGGTTTAAGTGGTTTCCATGATGTGTTCACACACTTGCCTGTCGCAATGCAGCTTGGTTCCTACCTTTTTTTTTTTTCTTATGATGATAACTTAGTACAAACACACAGGATACAAATAATGTCCTTTCTGACTGAGCTGGTATGGAAACAGTACCAGCAGAACACCATTTAGTAATATTACTGGACAATTCACCAAATCCCTGGTATCGTACTGCTGATTCTTAGCTGACCCTGATGTTATCTTTTGTCCTGAAAATGCTGTTGTGGTGAAGACCTTACAGCATTTTGTAGCTGGGTTGCTGCCAGTTCCTCGGCTGGCTCTGGGCTGCCTCCCTGATGGATCACCATGCCTGGAAAAGTCGGGGTAGAAAGGATCAGTGAGCACACACCGAAGATTTTAGGGTACGCATTGTCTAGCAATGGTCCCAAGCACATCTTTTTCTTTTGCAATCCTCCTCCAACAGCAAGAGATGACTGGTCTCTCAAGGACTGCGTGATTCATGGTAGTACTCACTTAATTGAAAGTACTGGAGCAGCAGCTCCTCTTTTACTGCCTGAGAGGCCAGCTGATCTCTTACAAAAGGGGAAAACATTGCTAAACAAAGGAAGTCATTTTAAAAGAAGAAAATAACATCTGTCTACAGATATGTGGGGAGGGAAAGAAGAAACGTGAAAATGGAGATGGTGGGGGAAAAAGGCTTAAAGTTTAAAAAGCTGAAAAATGAAGGTCATTGTGAGATCAGAGACAGCACGTACAAATGGTAGAGCAAATATAGACAGACTTAATGGGAAGAAGTACAGGAAAGAGAGGGAGAGAGCATATAAAAAAAAAAAAAAAAGCACAGGAAAAGGTATAAAAATCCTAAAATTATGTTACAGATTGAGAGACTGCTGCACCATCCAATTGCCAGTAGAGGTGCTAAAGCCAAGGCTATAGAATTTAGCAGCAAAATGCTCAAGGGAAGAAATAAATCCTCTATTTAGGCAGGTAGAGTATTTCACGATGTGAACAACAGTACAATGCAGCTACCTAGAAGGCATCCGTTTAGGAATGAACTTCTATACGTATCTGTAGTTGAAAACAGAAAGACAGCCAGCAAAAGGCAGAAGAGATTCCCTGGAAGAGCGCTGGGGCCAGCCCGGGAACACCACAAAATGCTTATGGCTGCGCTGCAGCCAGGGAACAATGAGACTAGCAGGTACCAGTCTGCAGCTGGGGCACAATAAAACCTTCTACAAGCTGAGCCAAGAATAATCTTCCTTAAAAGTGCAATGCTTTGATACTTACAAATGTTGCTCTTGCCCAAGTGGTTTGTATTTGCCTCAGTGCAGTTTCTTTTTTTTTCTTTTTTTTCTTTTTAACTAATTAGAGGCTTATTGTAAAGCAAAGGGGATTTCTGGGAGCTGTTTGGGTTTGTAAATTATGCAAATGACAGAATTCTGAAGTTGGATCATATTATTAATTGTATATTTTGCGGTTCACGTATTCTGTAGAGTATGTGTGAAAGAAGTTTTTCTTTTTTTTTTTCTCCAGTCCTTGAACACACTAAGTTATAAAAAAAGTCCTCGGGCAGGTTATTTTTCTCCATTTTCTTAATGTTAAAGAAGAGCATATTTTTAGTGCTACACAGTGTTCTGTGCTGATAGCTTTACAGCATTGTGCATGTACTATGAATAAAACAAACTTCACAGATGATTATACTTAAAGCTGGAGGTCTTTCTGTAAATTTTAAACAAAGTGTTCTATTAGATGCCATCTATAAAATGCTTGATGACTGACCTCCTAGGCTGATTTGTGATTTTGCCTGTGCTTTTGAAATCCTGGAAGAAAAATTCCTTTGCTACAGGAAACTGATTGGTAACTGAACGAATTGCACTATAATCTAAGAATTGAACAACCCTACATAGCAAGTATGATTTTGCAATACATTCCTCTGCCTGCAGCATAAAATAGAAGTACTCTACATAATGCTTAACGGTCCACGAATACGTATAAAGAGTACAAATGTCGGGTAAAACTCCAATGGTTATCCTAAAATTCCCCTGTGGTTGAGGAGCACAGCTATCTTTGTGGTTCAGGACAGCTATCTTTCTGTCCTGATATGAAGTTAAATAAAGTAATAACATTGCACAAATTTTAAGTTCAAAAGATTGTAGTGTTTCTGCATCTGCAATGATTACTCTCTGCCAATTAGCAAGCACTGTGAGATTATCCAGAATAAAAGGGGTTTATATAGTTATGCAACATTCACAAATATCATAATTTATGTCTCTACTGCCAATTTCTGCAGCTAATTCTACCAATTTTCACACTGCATCCATTACAGATGGAATTCCCTTTGCATTAGAATTAAGATGTTTTCAGGATAAGAATACAACTTTCATACAATATCCAACTCAATAAAATAAAATTTAAAAAACCTTAAGTGAAAGATGTCCTACATGTTTTGTCAATTGGACATTTGGAAAATATGAACATATGCATATTTATGTGCAAAGGCTCATACGTACACCTCATGCAGGCCATACCATTGTAAATTCAACTTAGATACAAGTAGTATATCAGGTATGCCTAACTATGGTGTCTGTGTAACGTTTCTGTCCTGAAAAGGACACGCTTTCCTTTTGCTGGGGAATTTTTAACCGCTAATGATTTTCCTGCTTTTCAGTGGCCATCCACTGATCTTATATATCTTTGAATAGTGGTCATTGCCCATAAAAAATGACTGCACTCTCAATTATTGCAGTGAACCGGCTGGGTAGTTAGAAATGTTTTCACCGTTGCAGCGTTATGATCCGTTGTAATCTGAGATTGGCGCGAGCTGGATTCCCAGGTTTCATTACTTCCCTTATGGTATTTGCTCTAACGTTGTTCAAGTTAGTACAAATGTAATGAACTCATCATGCACGTATATGCCACATTGTGTAAGAAATTCATGCAACTGCTTCCTAGCTCATGCTGCTCGGGGTGCCTGCACCGTGCTCTCTGCTCTCCTGCCCCTGAGACTCCAGGTGCTCAGCTGATTGCGTCCTCCTCTGTCAGATACCTGTCCCTGATGGGAGCTCACTTCTGGAGTAATTTTATTTTTCCTTTTCTTTAAAGAACTGGATAATTTCTTATGTGAGCTCTTATGTTGCTCCCAGGCTGAGCATGTGGGGAAGAAAGAAAGTCCATGTGTGTGTAGATCCTATATTTCAAATTTTCACTTTTAGACACGGGGTGAAACTGGAATCTCTGGGGCAGCGTGTTCAAATCCCTGGTTTTGATTTTGGGTCAATACTTTACACTGACCTCAACTGTTATTTAAATTTGAGTGCAGCTAAAAATGGTGTGAACGTGGTTTTTTTTTTTTTAGTTTCAATATTATGCAAACAGCTCAGAATATTTTTTTGTTGCAAAACTTGAAACTTAGATCTCGGGTGACTTTGAAACTGGACCCTAACCTAAGCGACATCCAGGTAGCTGTGCCTATCTATTTTTATATATTATCAAATAAAATATCTTGACATGCCGAAATTTTATGTGCTATTTTTTCTTTAGAAGTAAATTGATTCATATTGGAAACATGAAATGGGACCTGTCAGTTATTACAGATCCCTTTCATTTCTTTAGCAAAGGTTTTAGTTTTTAGAGCTGGCTATATCTCCCATGTATGAGCTATCCATGTTAAAAATGATGGCTTACAGGACACCGGTTTATTACAAAAGGACATTGTGTTTACACTAATAAAAACTATTTTTATTTCCATGTTCTAGTCAAGGACGTTTGGTGCCTCACTGTAGGGTAGGTTAATGTAAAATAAATCCTCTGTATTTAGGTTACATGTTTGGTTGTGACTCTGCCTGAAAATAACAGGAGCTGTTTTCATAACACGATTACTAGTTTATATGTTTTCTTACTCAGTTTCTGTCTGGAAAAATGTTTACAACACAAAAGCATCCTCAAACTTGAGGGCATTTTTGGCTTTTTAAGTGGGAAAAAGACTCCAGACACTCTAGTGGGATAATATAGGAAGTTTCTATTGCTGGACGTACTGATAGGCTGAGGACTTAAATCCTCTGAGCAATCAATCCACTGTCTTTTATGAATGCTTGGGGGAAAAAAGGGAAATTTATTGCTGGAAAAGAGAAATAAAACTTGTTGCAGGATACCTGATGGCCAAATTCAAAAAAGACATATGTATGGTAAAGTCTTATATATCATTACAACTGTCTGAGCGGGACAAGTGAAAGCAAAAGAAAAACAGGAAATAATACTTACAACACATGGATTTTGAGGGAAAACCTCAGTGAGGAAAGAAAGCTTATTCTGATTCTGGCTGCTCTTCTGCTGGGAACAGGGCTTTTGCTAAATAGCTTCATAATTATTTTTAGTGTTAATTCAGCAGGTCTAGTATGAGATAAATCCTTCCATGGTAGAAGCATTGTCTGTTACATGCGCTGATTTACGAGAAAGATTCAGCTATATTTTAATGATAGCTGGTCTAGACAGTAAATATAGACTAAGACTCACAAAATATGAGAAAAGCTCGTTCGTGCTTAATATACTAGATAAATTGTTCCTGGCTTCTTAGGGTGTGACTATACTTGCTGTCACACTTCCAAGTTTACTCAAGAACTCTGTGATTTGCTGAGTAGGTGCTAGTCATGTAAGGGAAAACCCAAGGGAATACATTTTATATACCTGTTTTTTTCCTCAACATCATGTATTAACTTTTTTTGTTCTTTTTTAGTCCCTTTCATCAAAGGAAAGTTTCCTCAAGACCGACAGCAAATTATAGGAGTGGGGAAAATGACCACCAATAATCTGAGCAATATGGATTTTAACACTGTGATTTTGTTTCGGTGAGAGGTAAACACCAGTTGCTGGCTGTCAAAAAGTTCTGAGCTGAGCCTTGATTTCATGGCCAGCAGCTTTAAAATCGATTTAATACTTCTTATTTCTTCAGTTAAGCTGTTTCTTTCTCTAGTTAATAATAGGCTGTGGGATTAAACTTCAGCTTTTGATATTTACTGGGAAATGTAGCTTAGCGATTTATGAGTCAAAATGTACTTTGAATAAATTATCATTGCAAATTACAGCTTATGAAAGTTGTGACTATAACCATAATTACACCATTGACTATGCACAACTTGAAATCTTGCTTACTGGATAAATTTGTTTTCATTCAGATTGCATTCCCGACATTTTTAGAAAAGAGTGAATCAAGCCTCACCGACAAAATTTCCTACAGCGTTTATTAAAAAGGTCACCTTTGTTTGCTAAACTTAACTAAAATATCAACATTTCTTGAATTAATGAGATGCTATTTTAGTCTGTTATGAGAGTTTCCTAAACCCTGGGCTCATAAGGAGACTCACAAGAGCTTCCACATTACGCCATGCCTTTAGCTATCTATTTATCCTAAAATTGTTAAAGTTAAAATTGATTCTGTGAGCTGTTAGGAAAAAAAAAACAGCCGATAGCCAAAATTAGGTATATTACTGTAAGCTGGGGTGTGGGGGGGAGAGGTTTAAAGCTCTGTCTGGCAAGGGAAGGGTTAAGGACTTTTTTGCTATACCCGTTTCAAATTACAATGAGAAGCCTCTTCTTTCCCAGCAGGGTTGTGCTTACATTAGTCTTTAGATCTCTCTTGAAGAGAGCTGTTATATTTGTGCCTGCTAGAGTTGGAAATAACAGTTCAGAAGCTGAAAAGGGTTGAATGGATTTACAGAAGGTTTTTTTCTGCGAGTAAATTCATGGCAACACATTAATTTGATTAGTACATGCTTTAGAATTACTTTACACTCAAGCGATTCAAAAGATGTTAAAGTTATCACCAGGCTGCTGGACAAATATGTGTTACACCACCAAGGTACAGATCAAGACAAATCTGTGACTCAGGATTTTATCTTGGGAAGAGCGCAAGGTGTACGAAGAACTCAGAATAACGAGGGAAGATAACTCTGGGAACTACAATGTGTCAGAAGAACAGCTCTTGCTAATACAGCTCCCCACCAAAGACCTGGTTATCTAAGGTTTATATAGGAATGCCTAGGTCAGCTGACAAAATACTGGTCTTCTGCTCCATAAATGCAGAAAAAACGATAACAACTGTGGAAAATTGGAAGTCTGAATTTCAACTTTCTTAGAAATAACTGCAACCTGACACATTCCATAGTATTTAAACAGGGTGGGGGGAGAGAAATCACCAAAGATGTTACGTTTAGAGATGACATTGACATGAAGAATAGGTAAATTTTCTTTTTCAGCCACTGGGAAAGCAGACCTCATAGGAACTCAGAACAAGTAGGAGAAAAGAATTTTTTTAATTTTTTTTTTCTTGTTCTTTTTCTTTTCAAAGATGAACCTAACTGCGCTCAAAGCTTTCGTGGGCTTGCTCTGGAATTGCTGGGTTCTGGTGGGTCACGCACAGGGAGGTTTAGGAGACAATCATGTCCATTCGAGTTTTATTTACAGGAGGCTGCGGAACCATGAGAGAAGGGAGATTCAGAGAGAGATTCTCTCTATCCTGGGTTTACCTCACAGACCCAGACCATTTTCACCAGGAAAGCAGGCTGCTTCTGCACCCCTCTTCATGCTGGACCTGTATAATGCCATGACAAATGAAGAGGATACTGAGGAGCTGGAGTATTCACTAAAGGGATCAATGGCAGGGGAGAGCAGAGGGATACGGAAAGGATACCCTGCATCTCCAAATGGATATTCGCGGAGAATACAATTATCTCGCATGACCCCCCTGACCACACAGAATCCTCCCTTAGCCAGCCTGCACGACACCAACTTTCTGAATGATGCTGACATGGTCATGAGCTTTGTCAATTTAGGTACGTGGAAAAATTTTTTGTTTCTGCTCTCTTTGACAAACTGCTAGCCTGATCTTGCAAGGGGCAAACCTCTCGGCCAAACTGTAACCTGTTCTAAAACGGCACGACTGGGCTCGGTCTGCTGTGCCACCGGTAAAAGAAAAGTCGTACTGATGGTAAAGTAGCTACGTTGTAGGTGGCCATGGAAAAAGATTTTTCTCACTGTTTATATAAAGTCAGTTTCTATAACTCCCCTCTGCTGGCTTCTGTTTTCTTTCTTTCATTGATGTAATGAAAGTTCTAGCCTTAGGCCAACTAACTCCTTTTTTTTTTCAAATCTCAAAAAATCAAACACTTATGCCTATTGCTCAGTTATTTCCCTCACTGTTTTGCTTAAAGCTCAGACATGAACAAACACCGGTTGTTAATATTTTAAAGCCTAGAATGTTATGCAAAGGGAAAAGCTAAGCCATTTCCAAAAAAAAAAAAAAAAAAAAAAAGATATTTCTTTGGTTATTTAGGGTTTTTTTCTGTTGGTAAAAGTCAGAGTTTTATTATCTTTTCAGCTGGATGGCTGTATTTTAAATAATCTGTTGCTGTTTCTTTGTTATTTCTATTTAATAACCACAGACTGTGTTTTATTATACTGCCATGGTGCTCAGAGTCTGCAATGCTTCTTATTTTCTTATTTCTAATTTATTAAATTAAATAACAAGTAGAGTATTAAACACCAGAAACATGCAAGCAAAGAATGCTTTTGAAAATTACATCAATTCAGACACAGAACCTGATAAAACTAAATTATATTGGCTTCTGAGTATAATAAACATGCTTACCAGTTACGTTGTGGTTAAAAAAGCAGCTACAGACTTCTTTAATAGAAGGCAACTTAAATCTCATTAAGATAGCTGCAAATAATTCTTGAAATGTATTTACTATTTTTATAAGTATTTTAAATGCTGCAGGACTCATAAAGTTAGCTAAAAAAACCCTCTTCTCGTTTGATCTCAATAACAAGAGATTTAATTGAAAACTTGAAGTTTCTCAATAAGCTGGTACAAAATTTGATGAACACTTGCTTTCCAGGATAATGCTTTCTGTAGAAACTTTTTAAACAACGGCACATGTTCCGAAATACCTTCAGATTATCACACACATTCTGTACACTTTATGTCTACAAGGTCTTTAGTTGTTGCTGCAGGATTAAAAATATTTCCAAACATTAAAATCCTCAACAACTCAAATTTCTAGGAAAAGGAAACCCTAGAGTTTAGTTGTTCTAATTATAAAATTATTTTTCATTAATTATTTGGCAGATAATGAGGTATTCAATTCTGAGATCTTTTTCCTTAAGAGTAACATATGTCCACAACTCTAAATACATTTGCTGGTTGCTCTTACTCCTGAAATAGCAGACTAGAAAAAAATGAAATATCTGTTTTTTGAAAACACGTACCTCATCCTTATGAAAGCATTACATATTATCCATGTATTAATTTTAAGTTCTCACTGTATGCCTCGATTTACCCAGAGTGTCTGGAGTCAGCTGAATTTAAAATGGCAATGTTATAAAGGGAAATAGGAAATTCTCTGAGCTCCTAAACATTAGTCAAGGCCCCGATCCTGCAATAATTTTCCTCATGTGTCCTGAGAAATACCCTCAGTAAATATGTCGCAGACCATTTCATCAGTGGCCCTGAGGACTATTTACATGCGACCTAGCCTTTGATTTCACGAAACGTCTTTGGTTTCAAGAGGACTTCTTGCAGTGCATGAGTAGAAGTCTTTGAAGGTTCAGTGTCAGATATGTCCTAGCCTGATCCTGCTGCGCTTCCCCAGACAAAAACCTCCTCTGGAAGAACACAGGTTTCTTACCTTGACTGGGAAGTTTCTAATATTTGTTTCATTTTGTTGGGAAGCCAGTCTTGTCTTAAGAATGTTATTTGGAGAAGCTAAAGTATATCTTACATTCCTAAACTGTGAAAACTGGGAGTGAGATGCTTTATTTTTCTAGTGATTATGATTAATAGACACCATTAACTTATAAAAAAGTACTGTGTAAATACCAGGTTTTATTTGGCCTCTGTAAAATTAAAATGTATCCCTGCTCTAAGTGAGTCTAAATCCTAGTTCACTTTAAATGCCCTTCCACACATGTTGGATATTGTGGTTTATCGCACATTCCACCGTGTAACACGGATAAGAAATATTGATGACCAATATAGATTAACTCCAACATTTTTATTAAACAATCCTATGTTTCAGTATAATTAACATAAAAATGAAATAAATCATGAAAGCAGGTAACCATTTTATAAGATTTATGCAGTATAAGATTGTGACAGATGAGGGCAAGCTCTTTTAATGTACAATAGGGAAAAATATGCCGTGATAAGTGAATGCTAACACTGTACCTTAAAATCAATAAATGCTGATGCAGCACAGTAATAACTCAACTGGTTTTAGATTTGAAGTCTCAGTCAACTTGCATGAAATTAATCTATCCTGGAAGTAGTATTCACTATGTTCATACTTGCACACCATTAATTACATAAGGTGTAATTATAAAGCTTTATTAATCATCATTATATTTTAAATTGAAACTTTTGTATATAGTTGTAGCCAGTTAAATAATTTAAGACATATATTAAGCCAAGAAATACGTAGCTGAGATGTTGGACAGAAACTATTAAGCATAAGATTGAAAAGGCTGAATAAAATTAAAAAGTAAAGTAAATAAATAGACAAAGACAACAAACTTCATATTAAAGTATAAAACCTGAAACTTATATGCTAATTTTGATTAAAGTCAACCTGTCAGTGTTGCAAATACATCACTTTCAAAAGCAGATTTTAAAGGTAATCATCAAGGGAACTGCAATTATAATTCTGTCAAGCAACCAGGGAGAAAAACAAGACTGCATTTACTTCTCCTGAAGTTAAAATTGTAAACACCTGCTCTTTATAGTGGAACTTATACCAGAATTTCCATCTCTTTCTTTCTTGAAAGATACGACAAGACAGAGAATATGTCTTGTCCTGTATTTTGTATAAGACTGTGTGCATTGGCAGCTCTCCATAAATATTGATGAGTGTAACAGAAGAGTTAACTGGGGTTGGTCCAGCAGTCAAAGAATAAATCCTCCACTAAATACACTGGGGTTTTCAAAGATCTGATTATATCACCTACAAGTTCAGGACTTTGTTTTCCTCACTGGGTGTTTTTTTATCCTGTTTTTCTATTTTATTATATCGTTACAAAGCCCTGACTGTTTAGGGTTCTGGCATCTTCTTTTTGGCTGGTCTCACGAAATGACATATATAGGATACCCTGTTCCTCAGAGAACAGGCAAATGATATTCATGTAGTCCTACTCACTTTTCTGCTCACTCAAAATCTAGTTAGGGAAGGAGTTTGTTAAGATAAATGTTAGTGTTCCCACTCCTCACCTCTCACCAAAAGAAGGGGATTGAATAAAATGTGTGCATGACTCAGGCTTGGAGAAACAGCAGTACTTTTACAAACTACATTTAAACGTTACAAGGACTGAATTTTCCATTAACATCAAAGTGATCATTAAATCCATTGTACTTGAGTGTTCCTTCTCATGTAATTCAAATGGTCAGTATTTTCATTTGTTTACAACACATCTGTAAATTTTTCTCTAAACAGATTGCTGCGTTTGCTAAGCAACTGTTTTCTTTCTCCGTATTTTCCTATGAATTAATATGAACTTTTTACAAGAGAGGGGATAAATATATATTAGTATTGTGGTTTTCTGATCTGTTTTCTTTCTTAGCACATAAAATTAATTTCAAAAACTCTCGTGTGAAGATCACTATAAAATTTGTGACCCTGACCTACACATTCTAATTTAAAGAAGGATACAATATTATGAAGACTTTTAATGTAACCCATACACCCCAGAAAGATAAATTTTATTCTTCGCACACAATGTGATAATCTTCAAATCATATGTGCTGTGTTCAGTTCTTAAATCAGATGCTGAAATCAAGGGAAATTTTGCACAGAGGATTGTTCATATTTCTCCAGCTTCTCTACCCCAAGTTTGTACACTGGCTTGAATATTATGTTCTTCTTAATAATCCTGAATCACTAAGCAAATACATAAATTCACAAGATTTACAGCCCATTGTGTGCGTCGCAGAATGCTAATATAGCAGAGAGCAACTTTTGTACAGCTGCCCTAAGAAACCTATGCTACATCAATCCGCACTGAATACCTGTACAAATATATTTTCATTACACACGAAACAGAAGACTCCTAACTGCAATCAGACCTTGAGCCTATATAAGTAGCTGGTTTCTTAAATTAAACTAATTCAGTTTCTACAACCTTCCACTCACAGCTAACATATCATCAGCGAAGGATATGGAGTGCTAAGCTATCAAATGCCAGGAGCTGTGGAAGGGCAGCTGGGTTTGAAGGATACATGCAAAAAGGCCTCAGGAGCATTAACTTCTCTCCTCAAAGCTTAGGAATGAGCACACTTTCTTTCTTTCTTTTCCACTGGATTTCAGATATTGCTGCCTTAATTTTAACCTTACGTGAATTTCCTTGGCTGTGGTACAGGTTTAATCCGTAAAATGCAGGCTTCTAATGAAAATATTGACACAGCCTTAACTGAAGTGACAGAAACAGTGCTATTATCTTGCCTTGAACAGAGGGATGCTATTACAGAGATAAAACTTGTTAAATAACAAATAGACCCCATGTCTTAAATTGTGGAATTGGATCAATATGGAGAAAAAATGAGAAAACATTTATGAAACTTTTTGAATGGCAACCCAATGTCAATAAGATGGGATTTTTCACTCTTTTACATACAATTTAAAGTAAATTAGATCAATCGGGTGTCTTTTAATCTTCACCCAGATTAGAACTCTCTTGGCATCTTGATATCTTAAGATTTTTTTCCCTTAATAAAATTTTCATTACCCAGTCAGTGAGCTGAACTAATTTGTTGTGACCCAGGTGCTCAATCAGGCATTAGAATCTATTAATGTTGAAATAATTTTCTATGATCACATTAAATATTAAGACAACCTTTTGTAAAATAAGCTTTTTTATTTCTAGAACAAAAATACTTTACCCGTGGAAAGATATTCCCTAAGAATCCTCACCCAATCCTTACAATTCATTAGGCATTTTTAACCAATTTTTGTGCGATGACAGAGCAGGTTGTTAGGGATTGTTTTTGATTTTGAGCAAGAAACATTCTCCATATTCCTTTTTGGAATTATACTACATTTGTTGTTTTATATTGAAATATTTTATATTTCCTTTGAAATCTCTCATGTTACATGAACCTTATGAACTATATAGCTCTACCTCAAAATAGGTTTGTGTGTGATCCATAAATATCATCTAACAAAATAATGTTTTTATAAGTGTCAATTAATTTTTTTGCCAAAGTTAACACTTTAAATCCAAGTAAATTATTGTATCTACCCAGCCAAAAAAATGTCAAGCTCTCCATTAACTGGGGTATAAAACTGTCTGACTTTCCTTGCCGACAGATTTGAAAGAAATTGCAGATAACTGAAAAGAAACTGATTTAGCAGATGGTTAGATGTGCATGGTGAAAAGCTATATATATGTATGGATATATATATAAATATATATTATTATGAATATTTTTCCCATTGGGAAGAACGGCTGACCCAGTTCCGCTTCTTCTTTAGAAAGTGCTTCTTTCCAGACTAAACACAGACTTTGGGTGGGGTTGTGGGGTTTGTATGTATTGTACAGTACATATTTTCCCAGGAAGACACAATCTTGGAGTGACTCTGGCTAACCATGAAAGAGAAAGAGGGAGGCTTGCGGAGATGCCTGTGTTTGAAGGGTATTAGGGGAGGAATCTGCTTGCTATGGCATGGATGGAGAACCCTCTTGTTTCTGTTCCTAAACACTGGTTTGTTTACTTCGATAACAAGGCAACTCTGACACATACATAATCTCCCACACTTATTGCTCCTGTTATTATTTTCTCTGCATGTTAAATTATGCAAAGAATTTTACCATGGCTACCTGCCTACTCATTGCCTGAGTTATGGAGGTAATTACGACACGGGCAGTTCTTTTTTTCTTCTCTTTTTAGCCACAGCAATTCCTTTCAGCTTGCTTTCATAGGCTCACCAACTAATAGAGTTTTGCAGAAAATTGATTGATTACAGTCTGATCATTCTAGGTGTCGTCTGGTGTTTCCACATAGCTGAGAATGAACAGTTTATGAAGTGCCAATTGCAGCCTCCAGCTAAAGAAAGGCTCCCCAGGGTTTCAGGAGAGCTCTGGCTACTACCAGACTTTATAATTATTTCCCACACTTTTCCCCGTCCTCTCCTGCTTGTCCTTTCCCTTGTCTCTAACCCCCGCCGTTTAGGCAGGGTCACTGAACTTTAATTTTATGTCAGTGGCATTTGGCTGTAGAAGGGATTAAAGTCCGAGAAGCAGTGAGACTAGGTGACAGCGCGGGAGATGGAGGGAAGGAATGAGCACAGGCAGGAGAGAAAAATGGTCAAGCTTTGTAGGGAGGACAGCCCTCTTCTCAGTAGGCTATGGCCAATGTGCAGGGCTGGACACAGACCTGCTGGGCATGGGAAAGGTTCACAACAGAAAAGCAGCCTCTGCAGGAACTGGTATTACTGGGAGAGTTAGTCCTGCTCCTCTGTGCCTCACGTGGAGCATGATGTTATAGCACTGAGAGCTTTTCCCATGCCAGTAGAATTACAAAAGTGGAGGCAAGTTCATCGTGGTACGGAGAAGAAGGTGCATGCAGACAGAGAAAGTGCAAAGAACATTATAATGATAGATAATGTGCAAATGAAAGAGAAAATTAGTCCAGATATGGGTTTCTTCTCCTAGTAAGCCTTACAGGTGACAGGAGAAGTTTTTTTCTCAATCCCTCATGGCAGAGCAACTACCTCAACATCTCCCAGTACTTGGCTTCCCAGGAAAACTTTTCATCCTTACAAAATAAAATGCAGCTCCCCCCACCCTTCAGTATGTGTGTGCAGGGAGTACACAGACGGGCTACTAACATTTGCAGCCATAAATAACGTAGAAGCGAGCTTTTAAAAACCACAGGTTAAAGGATGAGGGCTGCCATGACGCACACAGAGAGGTTGAGATCAGAGAAGCAGCTAAAAGGGGTTGGGAGAAACAATGAATCCCCTTGTTCTGAGTCATATTTATGAGTGCTCCATTGCACCTAAAGTTCATATTTTATTGGCTAGGCCATGGGGTTTCCCCATTTGCTCATCTCTTAAAATAACACCCCTGGTTAAAATTTCCTATAAAATACAGAAATGCTACAACAGGCAGAACTTGTCAACCCTGACAACTACATTATTTAAGTTTGTGGGTGGGGTACACCAAGCAGGAGCCGGTTTATGTTTTGTACTGAATTATGAATTTGTTTCTGTAAAAAAAAAAAACCTGTAAAACTAGTAGAAAAGGAGGGGGTTTACAGCTCAGCCCTCCACTCAGAAACTTCCTACTATTATTGAGAGATGCTCCAAAAGGTGAATCTAAATGTTTAGTTCCCAACTCTCTTTTTGAGCAACTGCTCTGGTGCAATACATCAAGAACTTGGCTTTATCAGCCATAATTATACAACTCAATGGCATGTGTGTTACCTTGCCAAAACGTGGCTTTACTTTTTTTCCCAGTGTAACTCTGGGCAAACTGAGGCAACAATTATTAATGAGTCAGAGCCCTGGAAAACAATCAAGAAAGCTAGTGCTGGTACATAATATATATCCATAGCTGACAAACACTGGCTTTGCAAAAGGAAAATGCCACCTAACTGTCTTTTTGGAGGAGAATCAGAAGGAAGTAGGAAATTGAGCAGCTGAAATTTCTGTTAGGTTTAGCTTTATCTGACTTAGCAATATTACCCATTCAGATCTCATGAGAACCTAAGGGTCTTTCCCAACCTCAATGATTCTGTGAGTCTATCCCTTTGTAGACTGTGTCTATGAAATGAAAATATTGTTGTTCTAATTCTCATGTATTTGACTGTAGTCAAATTAATGAAGCTATGTTCATATTATGTGGAAAAGTTGTACCCATAATCCAGAGTAATTATGACAAATTAATAACAATTTGTCTAGTAATATCCATTTAAAACATGTTTTTTTAAAGATAGGGGGATATATTGGGGAGATATATTAGAAAGATACTGTGTTAGACTTTTGCGATATGGATGGCATCAGTTATGGAGATAGAGGTGTTCAGTTCTGTCCTGGTATACCTGGACTACAAAAGAAGAATGAGCAGGGACAATGAATGATTTATGAGTCTGATTTTGGCGCAGCAGGCAGATGGCACCTGATGGCACTTGGTGCCTGGAGCCACGGAACTCTAGGATTACCGTCTGCAAAAACATTAGCTGAGAAATCAAGAGTGGGTGAACAGTAATGTGGATGATAAACCGTGGGAGCAAGAGCAAGCCCAGCATACTACTTCATGACAGCTGTGGTCTTTGTGATGATTTATGATGCCTGAGATCCAGCAGAAACATAGCTTTGGGAAGGTTGTTCCCAAGGTTACCACAACTGGGGTATCTGTCAATAACTACAAGTCATAACAAGCTAGTGATCCCAAAGGTTAATCTGCGACTCATGACCAGGTTACCTTTCTGCCTCATCAATGAAATGTGTGCAGATGTCTTGCAGTAAGACTGTCCCAGCCTCAGCCTAGACTAAACCTGAAAGTCAGGGAGTGAAATACGTTAGCAGTCAAATAGGAAAAACCTGAAGAGCCACAGATAGAGAATGAAAACAGTGTGCCTCTGGTTTCCACTCCATAAAATTAGGATGGGCAAATACTTCTGTGTTCATTTTCACTTGTTCACTCTCCTTCCTTGATGTTGCAGAGTAGTGGAAAAACTTTCTTCTTGCTTACCCTCTTTTTACTCTGACTGTGCTCTCTGTAAAATACTTTGCTCCTAAAAGCCTTGCAACACCTTGCATTTCCTCATGGTGATCTCAAGCATTATTTTAGGAAGGACTAAAAAAGGGCGTTGCATAGAGGCCTCAAGTCTGTTTACTGTTATGAAAACGGGCAGTTTTACAAAATAATGAAAAAGAAAAAAGAAACACTGGAATTAAAGCACAAAACTTGAGATTTGAGATCTGGAGCAATGGAAAGATTATTTAGCTCTTGTACTCAGAACAGAGATTGGTGCCTCTCTGAGACATGTGCATGCGTATCGGCCTGTGTGCATGGCTTTGTGTATGTAATATAGAAAGCATGTAAATCTCTACAGTTTTAGTAATTGGGATTTTTTCCCCCTTAAATCATAATATTCTTTCCCATCAATACTATGTGGCTTTAGCAGCCCTGACCTTTCAAGCTGCCTGCTTGGGCCAGTGTTTATCAGATGACCGTTTGACCTCCTTGTTAATTGTACTTAATTACATCCTGTTGTAACATTTTGAAATAAGGAGGAGAGTTTATGGATCTGCTCCAAGAAGCTGAAGACTACAACAGCAGCAGAGTCCAGTGGTATGAGGTGTTGAGTACTCTCGTAGTTAAGTCAATAAGAGCTGTGCCTTGTCCAATTGATTGCAAAATCAGATCCTTAAACCGTTTCTTTTCCATTTAGGATCCTTAGTACTTCTGAGAATAAAATCACACAATTTTCTTTGTTCTGAGAAGGGCTTCTCCTCTCTGATTCTGAGCTTGGAGCTTTCTCCAAAGAGACCAAGGAAGGAGTGAGAGGCCTGTCAACAGTACTGCAAGGGCTGAAGTTCACATATGATGATATAAAAGAGACAAGCATCTGTTGCCACAAGTGATCTCTCTGTGGTTTTCCAAAACTTCAGAGTTCCTTAGGCTTCCCTAGAATTGCCAGTTCCCATGAGCTTTTTGAGACTTGTATAATATATGCTATGAGATTTTCTGACCATTGATGATTTATGGGCACATCTAAGCTTTCATTGAAGAGCAGCAATTATCCCCTGTAGTTGCAGAAAAACAAAAATGAAAACAAATCAACATCCAGAAATAGATGCAGTTCTTGAAAATGGGGACTCTAAAGGCTCAGAAAGCAACTTCAAACACTTATTATTTTATAATGCTTTTTATATAGCTGATAGCTTTTGAAACACATGGGCTTGGCCAGATTGCTTCTCTTCTCCCTAAAGATGAGATATACGCTTCCTCTACTGTTGTTCCACAGTTCACTTTCCACATACTTAAAAGGTTATAGTAAACTTGATTTTCTAAAATTAATGAAGACAAAAAGGAATAGAAATTATAAAATAATTAATACTGGGTGAAAATCTAGTCCCAAGATCTAAGGATCACAAGTCAAAAGAACACACCTTCGATTTTATTTTATTAAAACACTAATAACTAAACTTCTTGGAGAATGAAGTGCCATGAAGACTTAATTGTCTGTAGTAGTAAACTACACATTATTACGGAATTTTTGTAAAAGCTTATCTTCCAGCATGAGTCATATTCTAGATAAAAAAGACAAGTTACATAGTGCTGTACTGTGAGACTCTGGGCTGACACAATACTGCCCATGTAAATTTAGATTGGATATCAGGAAGGAGTTCTTCCCGGAGAAGGTGGTGAGGCACTGGAACAGGTTGCCCAGAGAAGCTGTGGGTGCCCCATCCCTGGGAGTGTTCAAGGCCAGGCTGGATGAGGCTTTGAGCAACCTGGTCTAGTGGAGGGTGTCCCTGCCCACGGCAGGGGGCTTGGAACTAGATGATCTTTAAGGCCCCTTCCAACCCAAACCATTCTGTGATTCTATGTTTATCACTGTGAACTGAACAGTATTGTTGTGAAGTCTTTCAGGTAACAAAGGTTAAACCTATAGTTCAACTACACACAATTGCATATACATAGATAAGTGTTCTTTACGTGTTGATTTAAGTTACAAAGTTATATGGTTAAAAATAAAATACAGAATTTTCTGAATATCACAGTGAGTTACTCAAAACAGCGAGTTTAAATCCTCATTGGTTTTAAGCAATAGTAAGTATAACTGAAATCAAACAATTAGATTTGGTGACTTTCAGTGAAGACTGGCTTATTTTTTAGAATTTTAAGAGGTATATGTAATTTAGTATTGCTTATCAAAGTAGTTTAAAATTAGGTATTATTTCAAAATAAAGTTGCCTTGCCTTGCCTTGCCTTGCCTTGCCTTGCCTTGCCTTGCCTTGCCTTGCCTTGCCTTGCCTTGCCTTGCCTTCCCTTCCCTTCCCTTCCCTTCCCTTCCCTTCCCTTCCCTTCTCATAGCTATTGAATATGGGTCTTCAAAAAGTAGTATTTTTTAATCACTTCTTCAACTATTGAATTAATAATCATGTTTACTGAAGCTATATATTATAATGAGGTTACCTTTACAAGGAGATTAATTTTTATATATATAAAATCTTGAATTTAAGTAAATATATTTCAAATTATATTTTATAAAATGTATATACTTACACATTTTTATGTATATCTATATAGTAATGGAAAATCCAGACAGTTTATGTTATGGAATGAATACCAGGTAGATTGAGTTCATGTTGCAATTACGTGTCACCACACTGGGTAAGCATGGAGGGAGTAATATCATTAATATTAATAATATATTTCCATTTTGTTTTCCCAGCAGTTGTGTTTTGCTTTCTCCATATTTACATTTATTCCTTAGAAATAAAAGAATAATAGGATGTGCTTACTAGCATGTGTGTGTGTACAGGAGAGACCTAGTGTAAAAGGGGTTCATGACAGGACTCAAATCAATGAAAAGGGCACACACCTGTAGCACAAATGTGGTTCCATGGGCACAGCTCCCAAATAAGTTGTGACCTGTTCATCCTGTGTTTACATTACCATTTTCTGTCATACAGGAATGAAACTTCTTTTATTAATATTACATCATTTTGAGTCAATGAAATTTACCACAGACTCCGTTAAACCATGCTGCTTCAGCTTGTCCACAAGTAGGGAGTGTGCTCTCATCAAAATGGGAATGAAAGCAATACCCCAGAAGATGAGACTGTGCTGTTTCCAGTTTGGGGGATGGACAACAGATGGTTCTAAATTACCTGAAAAAGAAAACCAGACCTGTCACCAAAGATTAGGGCAGTAGTCACTTGTAGCCCTAACAGAAACAAAGGTTTAGTGCAGACACCTGCAAAGGCTGATCAGATGCTGTAAAATGCAAGCCAATATTCTTAATGGTGTTGTACCAAAACGATTGCATTTGAAGTAAAAGCTCTATGTTAGTGGTCAGATTCCCACTCCCTGCTTGTTCTTACTCTCTGCTCAGAAAGATACCCAAATTTTAAAGATTAATTAAGATACATCAGCTCTACTATTAGGAGTGGAGAGAAGCCATTACTGTAGCATGCACTACAAGCTTCGGGAGATCATCTTTCCAGAGATGTGTTACACCTCTGAGATGTGTTATACCTCTGCAACCAGCCTGGGTTTGTAAAGAACTTGGTGAGGAATATGAGAAATGCAGTCCCAGGTGGAATAACGGTGAAAATGTAGAATGATTCTAGCATGCCCCTGGTCCTTGTCAACCGGCTCTAGGTGGCCCTGCCTGAGCAGGGGGCTTGGAGCAGATGACCTCCTGGAGTGCCTTACAACCTCAGCTGTTATGTGACTCTGTGACAGAGTGGTTACAGAGAAGGGGGATCTTACTCGTCTTATACATGGACATCAATCGTTCCTACTGTTTGGATTATTTTTTTCAGTGGAGCGATGATCTTGCTCAGACAGTTCTGTATGCTTGAAGTGTTATGCTTTTTCTTTCTACTTTGGAATTTTCTTGCCTTTTTCATCATTTTGACAATCCTGGTCTCTCTCCCCATGTCTGTCCAAAGTAACCTACTGTGAGGGATCAACGCCTATTGTCATGATACCTGAGCTCTTTCATGGCACAAATATGTTTTGTGAAGACTGCTTTTCCTTTCCTGTGGCAGCTAGGTGCAGTGTTGGATGGCCAACCTTGGGATATTTTATTTCACCAAGTCAGTGAGTTTATGCCCTGAAAAAGGGTTGAAATGTTCATTAACTTTGGTAAGATTTTTTTCAGGAAAAAAAGTCCAGATGTTTTTTTCAGTCTTGATGAGGGGATTCATTCTGCATGGGGGAGTTATATGTGGGTGAAATAATCTCTCTGCACAAATAAATCATGATCAGATTAGACTACCAGAGCTGCAGAGGAGAGGGTGGCGTTTGAATCAGTATAAAAAGCTGTTAAAATCACAGCCAGCTCCCAACTGGCTGTTAAAACCTGCTGTCTGAAAGTGCCACTCACCACTGCTGCCCAGTCTCCTGGCTGCTTTTCCTCCCCATAAGTCCTCCTGTTTGCCCCTGGGGGTAATGTCTGGGAGGGCCTGTCCTGGCTCTGCTTCTGGCCCCATACCACTGCTTAGGGTGTCCGATGTGGGTTATTGGTGTTGGCCAGTAGCAAGCATGCACAGGGCAAACCTTCAAAAGGAGGGCTAATGATTTATATAAGATGAAACCCCAATCTGTTTACATTTTTAATTTTTAAGGTGATGACTCAGTTGCTACAGTGGTTAGCCCTGTATACACTTGTGCACACAAAGTATAAACTTGAAGCATTCTGAATTTATTTGAGCCATGCTGAGATACTATTTAAGCACATGGCCTGTGATCGGCTATTTATTGCAAGTGTATTTAATATCTTATATATAATATAGCATATAAAAAATTTAATTTATTTTTCTGCATTTTTCTGCTTTCTAAATGAGATATTCTTGAGGATTTCCTTCCTCATCAGTGTTACAGCTGGACTGTTTTTTATGGAACATTTGGTCAGTGTTAATGGGTATGGGTAATATTAAAATACTCAGACGTGAGCACAGGGCAAGCAGAAAATAGTGCCTATCCAGTCATATCCAGCTTGGCATGTAGATACAACTTCCATGGAAGCTTTTCTGACAAACTCCACAGTGGGATATGGATGGAGTTTGTTATAAGACATGTGAATGGTACATGGCGGAGTGACTTCCCACCTCTGGGTGGAAGTGAGCAGAGGGTTAACATGAGCAGCAACTAAGGAGATGTGGGAAGATAGAATGGGCTTTAATGTTTAGTTTTTACTCCCCTGCCAGTTGCCCTATGATGATAGATGCCCTTTCACCCTTCTCAGAAGTTATGTTCCATCTGTATACTTTTACAGTGTCAAAACAGTTATAACTTACACCTATTTTCTGACCATTGGATCCCAGAGGTATAACTTTTGTTCCTATTCAGTTGCAGCTGAACCCAAGAGGAATCTTTTTTTCTGTCATTTGTTAACCTTGAGGTTGTGTTGATCTGACATCCTGACTTTCACACACAGTCAGAATCCTGGGAATAATTGTTAGTTTTCTTTGTGACGATCTGTGATTAGAGAAAAACAAAATTAAATATGAGAAAAAAAGGAAATCTATTGGTAGATGATATCAAGCTGTTCCGGCTTTGCCAAAGCCCAGGCAAAACAGGCATCATTACAAATGCAGACAAAATTAACAACCTCTGACATGGTGGTGTAAGGATTAGCTAATTTATCTACGTACTATTAGTTCAGAACTACGTCATACAGTGGTCTTCTCTCTGATCTGTTCCATTCTTTCAAGTAAAGATTTATTTATCATTGATGAAAATTAACGCAACAAAAAACCTAGTGGATATGCATTTTTAAGCACATCATTGGTTTTGATCATTGGAGTGCCTTTGTAATATAGTGTGACTTAAAACAACTAAGAAATCAGAGATTCCATACTTGTTACATTCAAAATGGCAAACTGCAAGTGATTTTTCCTTCATTGCCTCCTCCTAGACCCTTGGTTGCGCTGCTTCTCTGTTTTGGCACACATTACTAGTGACAGCACGAAATAGGTCCAAATATGACCAGTGACTGTTAATCCTAGACTGGACTTTCAACTTCAAAATTTATGGAAGAAGATTCAGCTGAGATTTATTCTACTACTGTTAGTAGAATTAAAAAACACATCTATGCAGTGTATCTTTTCTTGTGCTTCGTGCTACAGTTGAACAACTGGAGTGAAAATTTTGCATTTGGGAAGTTGAACGAAACAGTGCATTATAGTGTCAAAACCAGAAAAAAAATTATATTTTGAGGAATCACTTTTTCAATTATCTTTTATATTAAAATTGTGATGGTATCCAGACCTAGACTCTCATAATTCTGTTCACTTCCAAAACTCAATCTCTTTATTGTGGTTGCTTATTCCTGTTGCATTGGCCAGCGTTAAACCAGCATAAGAAAAGCAGGGTGTTGCTTTTCCGCTTATTCTGTATCAACAACTGAAAGCCTTCCAGCATTTAATTATTATTGGAGCAGCTGCTGCGTAGCACTTGTTTTGACTTGTTGAGCAAGTGCATTTGACTTGGAAGATACAGAGAAGAGTAAACTAAATTAATAACACATGTTTACCAATGAATTTTTCAACGGAACTTTTGCTGTTGAATGAGGACCAACAGTTTCATTAAAAAATCTATTTTATCCCATATTTCACTGTGAAATAACAAGAAGGCATCATAGGTAATCTCACAATGTACAGAATACCAGGGAGATAATGTGTGAGAATGCTGAGCTCAGTTATTCCTCTTTGATCAAGGCATTTCTTTAGGTCTGTGCTTATAAAAGTTGCTGGCAAGCACTTTTATACAGTTCCTGGGAACTCTTTCGTGCTCAGGGTGAATGCTGAAAGCTTTTAATTGCTAACTGAGCTCTAATTCTTAAAATATTTAATGAAAAAAAATTGAAATCTTTCCTTTTACATGTTCACTTATAGTCTACCATGTTTTTGTAACTTCCATTATTTGCCCAGTTGCTGCCTACCACTTACTAAAGTTGAATACATTGCTTGTGTTCTTTGAGGGGATTAGAAAGTAGAAATCACGTAATTTCAAACTCCACCTTAATAGTAATTTAGTGTTTCAAACTGTTTTGACTTTTTCAAATGTGTATTTTGTTAATTGGTAAGACTCTATCAGACCTTATTGACTAGAACCACGAAAAGAAAACCTTAATATTTTAATAATAGAACAGTGCTTTCCTGGTCAGTCTCAAAAGATGTAATATTAATGCTTGGGTAAGATACATGAATATTCTAACTCATTTTTTAATAAAGTGTGGGATATTGAAATACATTTCTTTTATGAGGGATAAAGAAAGAAAACCAGCATGTCCTTGAAAAAAGCCCAGGCAATGTACTACTTTTTTTTTTTTTTTTTATTATGGTTTTCCTTTTTATTCTTGCTCTAGATTCTGTTGCAGTCACTGAAGGTTTTCTTATTGACTTTATCTTGACTTGAATTACCTTGCAATTCATACAGTTCAGTAATTCTGTGCAATTATGGTAGGGGTATTCTACCATTAAAGGTCTGGATTCAATAAACAATAGATGTTTTTTCATTTATTGAAACTGCCACTAACTGCACAGTGTTTCATCAAATGATTTCAAACTGTCCCTAATTTAGTTAAGCAAAATAGCCAAATGTTGCTCATTGATGTCAGTAGCTGACTGAAAGTTAAGAATTTAGTGAAACAACTCTAAATTTACAGCAGTGTAACTTGCTTCAGAATATGACCTATCAAGATTTCTGCTTTGTGTTTTAATAAGAAAGTATATTTTATGTAAAAGCAATTTACAGCATTCTTTCTAAACCACATCTGTAAATCTATAACTACTTTAAATACAACCAGTCTAATAATAATAAATACAGAGAAATTCAAATATACAGTCCTGCAATAAAGCAGTTCTTAAGAAAAAGAACTGTTGCAATGAAAAAAAGTAGTTTTTGCAGCCTTACCCTCCCTGATTAAGCAAACTTCTCACTGATTACGGAAATAGTTTTGCCTCAGTCAGAAGGGCATCAGAATTTGGGTTAAGATTCTGACAATGAGTTTTGTGTTTAAGATAGGATATGTGTGGAATGTAATTCTGGGGACACTGATTTTCAACCTCTGCCTGCATTTTTGACTTAAGGGCTCCTTATATGCCTGCTCTTGGGCTTTGAGTATGAGCTGATCCATTTTGATTGGAGACAAGTTTCAAAAAGTTCCCACTTCAGAAGGTAAATTTTGAACATCCCCAAGACACAAAGGCAGACATGACTGAAGCCTCTGCAATGTATTTTCCCACCTCAGACTGGGGAAGGAGATGAAGAGGGATCTGCAGGGTTATTGAACCTAAATAACCAACTTTCCTTTACTACGGGATATAGAATAGTAAGGGAGGCATCAGCCTCCCTGATGAAGATGGGTAAAAAGAAACCACCAGATGGTGAAGATGGGTAAAAGAAATGTAGAAGACTTGATGCTAAAGGGAGAAGAAGCAAGTGGGTGTATGATGTTGAAGTTCTGTATTTAAAACAGCTGAATGCTTATCTCCTAAATGCCTAATATAAAATTTAAAAAAAAAAACCAAAATGGGTACGGGAACAAAAACTTATTTTGTTGTCATTTTGACCCCCAGCCCCTGCATTTCTTCCATGCAGTGGCCCAGGATGTCCCACCACTGGGCTACTCATCATCCTGGCAGTTAGAATACGGTCATCGGAAAGCAGCTGATAGGGATTGAAATATCCTTTGACTGAGCAAGGGCTATCTCTTAGTCCTATTTTCTGGAGCTGCAGATGACTAAAGGGGAAATGTAGATAAACTCCTCTGTTCTTCCTACTGACTGGTGCAAGACAGCTGAGCCTTAGCAAACAGAAGTGTCTCTCCACTGACTGTGCCAGATGTCTTTGGTGTCCGAAACAATCCTTTAAGGACAGGTGACTATATTAATCAATTTCAGTGTCTAACTCAAAATAGGTTTCCTGAGTCCGAATCCCAGATCAGGATTGTTACCATTTTAGAAAACAGATTAAACCTGTTAAAGCAGTAGTGCTTAGAGAAAGATTTACATTGTTTGCTAATTTATTTTTTTTTAATAATCTCTTTAGGAAAGTTTAACCTAAGTTTCTAGAGTCAATGTTCTTTTTCTACAGTGTAGAAGCCTAAAACAAGTTAGAAAGCTTTAGAATATATATTTTTTTAAAATGTGTTATCTGGTCTACCCGTCTGAGAATGATGTTCTGATGAATGTGTTTCTTAACTTCTCTCTGAAGCACTTCATTAAAATGTTTACACCTAGCATAACTTTTTTTTTTTAATCCTTCATTCTTCTCTAGGATTATATCTTTTCTCTTATCCCCATGCCCTATAAAATATTTGTTGCCTTATTTTGTAAAAAGTGAGTCAGTTTAAATAGTCTAATTGTGATAGAGAGAATGTGTTTCTAGAATTTGAATGTTGGAGAGGAGCAAGAATGAGGTAAACAGCTATTTGATGTCTGTCCTTTCACAGTAGCACAATAGCTAATTCCTAGGGCCTCTGACCTTTAAGTGTCCTGTAACAGAGCACTTGCATTAATCTGTTGCTTATCTGTCACCTACCACATTTGATATTTCCAGCCTCTGCTTTCAATTATCAGTCATTTGAGGCTGCACTGAGTAATTTCAGGAGAAAACGCCTGGAACCTTTGACCTGTTTTTGTCAGATAACCACAAGTGTTCACTGTAGATAAACTATCATTTCATTACATTCAAGATGTAAACGAGTGTCGTTTGTAGTGTATCAGCTTACTGTAACCTTTATCACCTTGAAGTGATTAAAACTGACTGGTTTACTTAGTGCTTATACAAGGAATTCAGAGTCAAACAGTGAAATTCAGTGAGATTAGTTTAAATGGCCCGTTACAGTTAGACGGTCTATGAGACCCTCCGTTTTCCTCGGCGTGTATATTTGATAGTAAAGCAGTGACATTGATTATGAGGCTTTACTATTTGTGGATCCAGTTGGGATCCTGGGATCTTACATTGTAAAATCAGCTTATTACAACATATCTTTGGGCTGTTGCCCTGTTTTCCAAAGAAGCTTTCACTTTCCTCCCTATGTGTCCCCACATACCAACCTCCTCAGGAATAGCAAAGCACATGTCAGTGGGGAGCTAATCACTAGTGAAAGAGCACGTCTAAGAGTCCCTCATGCACTATGACCTGAACCCACTGCTAGCACTTTTTACATTTTTTAAGCTCAGTCAATAGTTAAGCAGACATTTATAGCTGAATTGGTAAAATACCAAATATGTATTATACTGTCCATCCATATATGTGATTTGTTTTTATAATTCTACTTTGTTTCCTGCAGACAACAAGTACTTTTGTTAATGAAAATAGGTGCATGATATTTTCTCTTGGTGTAAAAGATGACCCCTTTCCAAAATATCTTTTGGTGTAAATTTGTCTTCGTTCTTCTTAGAGTTGAGCTTAATGTTAATACAGTATGAATATCTCAGCGATTTGCCACATGGGTGGAAAATATAATTTTTTCCTATCTTAGACACAGGTGTTTGTGATATTGCCCTGAGCCACCACTTGTCTGATGTAACCATAGTGCTGAGTATATTAGTTTCAGGTGGTATAAAAACAACATTTTAAAAAGTTGATGCTAAGAATCCTGATCAATGAGAGCATATGAAGAATTTGGTTGTAATCAGCATTGACCATAATATTCCAGTTATTTTTACTTAGAAAAATTACATTCCTGCAATGGTAAAAAAAGGACTTGCTGATTTTCTGATCAACCGTTTTGTAGATGCTGTGATCGGTCCCACAGAGATGCGTTTTGGCAGATGTACTGAGCAGGCCTGGAATGACATGAGAACACTCGGGAAGAACTGAACACTTAAAAATCTTAACCTGTATTTTCTGGGCTGCCAGTGCTGAAAAGCTCTTGCATGTGAAACACAAATATTTGAGACACGGTGCCCTCCTGCACTTCATGCCATTTCACAGGACAAAGGACCAGAGAGATACCCCACTGAGCATTCACAGTCTTACCCGACAAGGCATTTATTAGATGAAGAAGGGAACAAGGCTTGTGTTACTATTGCTTTTATAACTTGCCTGTGGTTCTAGTCATTAGCCAGTGTTGCAACATCACAGCCACTGGTTTTTTTCAGTCTACTCTGTAATGCAAGATCCTAACTTGTCTAAATTTATTAACATTGTTTTGATATTTTGTACATTGGCTGATGGAAATTTGCAGTTTGAGATTTTGGCTTCGTTGTGGAGAGCGGGACCTCCCCGGACTCAGGGTTTCCAGTGTTCAGTGCCGGTTCCCTACAGCCCTTCATTTCTGCAGGCTGTTGCTTCTCCCAGGTCCTGACCTGCCTGTAAATGCTTTCTCCACAAGAGATTTTAAACCTGTGTCCCTTTCAGATGGCAGTGCTCTCTCTTCCTTGGGTATACATGGAAACACAGATAAGTACTATCTGTGTGAGCTGTAATACTTAAGTTTGGGCTCATCAGGAAGTGGCTATCAGTGTTCTTTCAGCAGTTGTGAGCAGTCCTGAGAGAACCTCACCGATGCTATCGCAGGCTACTGCAGAGGTTTCTGTCCAACGTGTAACATGCAGGGAGAGAACTGCTGTTTCCAAACTAATGTTCCTAATTAGAAGGTACTTGTAAAAAAACTAGACAAAAGGATACCTCAAACCCAAATAAAACCAAAACAGTCCAGGAGTACTGGCATTTAAAAATTTTATTCAGCGTCTAATTCTCCAGTGCTTACTCATAGAGAGTGGTGCTTAGTTACCCACATATGCTGGTAAATACTTGAATAAGCACTAGGCAGAGATGTCAGAAAGGGTTGCTACATTAAGTCTGCCTTTAATATATTTTTCATTTAAAGGTTATTGACATATCTGTTTGACGTTAGCTTTGAAATCCCCAGTTATAACCTCAGAAACATGTAGCCGATTCTTCATCCCCGGTTCAGTGCATTTGCATATGTTAATCTCTGCCAAGTTCTCTCCAAAATGAAAGGCTTTACATGGACATTAAAAAAAAAAAAGCGCAAACAAACCCCAAACCTCAAGTCAGATCTCTGTATATATCTCACAGTTTAGAACCGGGCAGCGGAGCTGCTAAATAGCCTGTATCCTGTTTCTCTTCAGTAGCAGCCCATTCATCTTCAGGTACAGAGCAGCCAGTTTACATGTTTCTGCCTCTTCTCTGCTATACTTTTCCTACATAGTGTACGATGGCAAACCCATGTAAGCTAAATATACACTTGAGCCAAGGAAACCTCACAGTTAGCAGACAATTTTCTTTTTGTCAGGCAGGAGAAAGTTCATTTTCACCAAAGATAAAATATTTTATTTTTGGTGGTTCTCAAGGCAACATAGATTTGTACATTAAAAAAAAAAAAAAAAAAATACTCTAATAAAGAAGAGTTTACATTTTGAAAAGGAAGTGTACTGTAAGGGGCTAACTACATAGCCACAGGTGACTTAACTAGTATCTACACTCTGGAAATAATGTAAATACTTTTCCTTCAACAGCTCTCACTTTAAGAAGTCGGTAATTGTAACCTTATATGGCAAGCCCAAATGATTTTTTTTAAATTTTAGAGCATTTCTATTTTGTAAGACCACATATACATTATAATAATACATGTATGCAGGTTTATATATAGATATATATATTTATACACACATACACATACGCATTGTGTATGTAGACAAAATTTTGTTGGTGTACACATATACATGAGCATGTAAGTATAAATATATATATTGTAATAACATACACATTTTATTATTTATACGTGTAGCATTTAATAATTGAAATATGCACTTTTTCTGAACTGTCATTATTCCTTCCTCAGATCTGAGGACTGTTAATATTTTAAACAATAAAAGAGCAGGTGTTTTGGGGGGGGAGCATTTAGTGGAGCTGGGTGCAATCATAAATGTTTAGCTGGTTATCCAAACTGAATCCCAGCTCTGAGTGTATCAGGCTTTGTCCACCACCAGTAAAGCAAAGCAGCTATCTCACGAGGCAGGTGGAACTTCTCCAGGAGTGAGTTGTCACAGGGCTGCTTCACAGGTCAGTGATACATTGCACTCTATGGCAGTGGAACCCATGGAACATCTTCCTTTCCACATCCATAAAATCTGAAGTATTAATCCCATAAGATGGCCATCAGCCATTACCGCTGCTTGTAGGTTTGCTTGTCACATCAAAACGCGTATTCCATTGCAAAAGTCACTCTTAACTCGGGGTCAGAACCGCAGCAGACTGCAATTAACCCCAAATCAGTTGTAGTCCCAAAGAAACGAAAATTCTCCATTTACTCCCTCTTAAAATTCTGTGCAACCCTGAATTAAGCAAAGATGAAGTTAACTTTTTTATTTTACATTATGCCAGTGTCAGAAGAAATGGGTGCTCACCTGCCCACCCACAGCACGTTTGACGAGACTTCTTACCCCAGAACTGGTGGTTCCTGTGCTGCTGGGGTGCCAGAACCACTCAGCCCTGATTCATGGCTTCTTCCTCTGACCACTGGCCAGATGACGCTTATGCCATTAGAGTACAACTTGTGTTAATTTATGTGATGTAACTGCTTCTTAAATATGTAGTTGTCACACTGCACTTTAGTACCGCTTCAGAATTTATGACGTTAAGTGGAAATGAACAGCATTCCTCTCATCTGCCTGGTTATTAGCGGCAATTAGTGTTTTCCAAAGTCATCTATGGCTCTGACATTACTACTGATGTGCTTGTGACTACACTGAAGTCTTAAATCCTTTCACAGCTTTTAGTTTGTCCATATTTCTAGTTACTTTACAACATGTCCTCTTGCAGCCTTTTTTGATATTCTTTCCACTCCAGCTTCTGGAATTTGTATAAAAGCCACCGAGGGTTTTTTTTTTTTTTCTTTTGAACTGAAGACACTGGGCTGATGGAATTTCCTTTAAATGGAAGTATGTCTGGGCTTGTGGTTGTGTTATTTGCACAGTTTTATATTGTCCTGTTTGTTTACTCCCAAGCACGAGGAATGCCTCATTAATCATGGGAAATGGACATTTGTTTCATCCCTTTAATTTACATTCAACTCTTTTTCTCACAGTTGAAAGGGACAAGGACTTCTCCCACCAGCGAAGGCACTACAAAGAGTTTCGCTTTGACCTTACTCAAATCCCGCACGGAGAGGCAGTGACAGCAGCCGAATTCCGGATATACAAAGACAGAAGTAACAGCCGCTTTGAGAATGAAACAATTCAGATTAGCATATATCAGATCATCAAGGAGTATCCAAACAGGTACCCCGTTGGCACGAATGTATCACATGTTGAATGTCGTCTCATGTTCCTATCTTAAGTAGGGAGACAATAGCTGATCTTAAGCTTATCCTTGGCAAGGCATCATTGCTATCGCTGTGGCTTGTGCAGTATTAATTCCTAGGCAACAACAACAAACACTGAGCAAGAATAACACTTATCTTGAATGTAATTTATTCCAGGTTTATGGAGAGTTGCATGTTCAATCTCACCAAATAATCTGCCCATGCACAGAGGGGGTGAGGGTTCGTGTTCTCTGTGAGCAAATGCTGGAGTTGTATGCACAGTCTAAGTGTTTGGATTTAGGAAATGCACCATTTGCTGATGCTGAGCTACTAACAGTCAAGATTCACTTAGTTCTTTAAAGGCAGGTATATTGTCCAACTTTGTTTACTTTTGAAGAAGCAAGGGTTTTTCTGCATGTGTTTTAATATTCTGCCAAATGTAATTAAAAGATAAAGTCAGGCCTTGACTTCAAGATCACACTGCACACTTAAAACACGGAGCTCACCACAACTGAAAATTAAAACAAATACAACGTTAGACATTAGCAAATCTCTGAATCTGAATTAGCAGAGCTCTGTGTGTGACATGTTTCCAAGACTCTGCAAGACTTGAGTAAATGGCCAAATTTCACCAGGCAAAGTAGCTAAACACATGCAAATTCCTATTAAAAACTAGTAGCAAATCCAAGATGCTTCTGAAAAAAAGCTACATGCAGCCAAAACTTGGGATTTGAAATTAAATTGGTATATGTCTTTCCTCAGAAAAGTGGGAAAAAAAGTTTTGTTTGATATAAACAAAAACTCTCCCTCATCTTGGAATAGATAAAATATTTTTATCCTGGGCACATTTAGCAAAAGCAAAGAGAATGGCAGCCTAAATTTGCTGAGTATTATGGAAGAAAAAAATGCCCCATCACCAGCTAGCTTGAAGGCAGGGCCAGAGTTCAAAACTCTTTTCTGCTCACAGAAGCTTCAGCTTGTACTTTCCAGGTAAGATCTCTGAATATCAAGTTATACATTTTTTATGGCTATAAATAAAGATTCATTTCATATCAACAGAGCAGAACCAGCAGGAGGGAAAGCACTCATCCTTTTGGGATACCTTTGGCTTTCTTAGTTAACTTGGGCAGGAAAAAAACAGTGCAGTATTATTATTTTTTTACCTCTGTCTTCAGCTTGCAAAAATTCTTTTGACGTAGATTCTAAAAGAAACTTCTTGGAAGAAGGAATGAAATAGGAAGGAACAAAAAATATCTTTTAAAAGAGAACAGGTCAAGGTTCTGGTGATGAAAGCTCTTCACCTGCAAACTCAGCAGACTTTTTAAAGGAACTAATGGGAAAAGTTACATTTGATCTTGTCTTTTTTTTTTTAATTTTATTTATTCTTTATACATTTTCCCAGTAGGTGGTTTCTATTCTATTTTAGAGAGAGCAAAACTACTCTGAGGCAAGATGATATTGTAATATTATCTGACTTGTTAAAATGACAACTGCCTCTGAAACCATTAAAGAATGCTCTTGATTTGTTTCAATATATAAACATAAATTTATGAATGCTTTATGTTTCCATTTTTAAACATAAAAGCCCCATGTCTGCTAACAGAAGCATGTTGCTGGGAAGGGGGACATGCAATGATGTGACACTAATTTGATTCAACCAGTATAACATCAGAAGCTTCAGGTGTAGACTGTTTCCCTCCTCTTGTTGATTTTGCCAGTCTCTACATATATATGGAGCATATAGAGGCAAATGTCTCAGTGGGGCAGGATAGAAGAAGACCACAAGCTCTCCACTGTTCAAATTAGAAACAAGGAACTTTTCCAGCCTCCTTCTTGATACTTCATAGAATGATAGAATGGTTTGGGTTCCATGTGGATCCTGTGGATGCCCCATCCCTGGAAGTGCTCAAGGCCAGGCTGGAGGAGGCTTTGAGCAACCTGGTCTAGTGGAGGGTGTCCCTGCCAATGGCAGGGGGGTTGGAACTAGATGATCTTTCAGGTCCCTTCTATCCCAAACCATTCTATGATTCTATAATGTCCCACACTCCTTACTGGTGCCACACCACAGCAAAACTGCTGGATTTGACCCCGCTCCTCTGCCCTTTTTAGCTTTGAACAGGAAATGTGGGTGTCTGACAGGGCTCTGAAGTCCCAAACACAGTCCTGCCATGTTTTCAGGCAAGGAGTGGTCAGGGTTTTGGGTTTCTGAGTTTCAGACTAAGGATTATGTTGTAGTCTCAGACATATTTCTGTCTCTCTTGCAGCATGGCTGCTGAAGTGTGTATGCATATTGAATTTGCTCAGAGTTTGCTGAAATGGCAGTCTTTGGGATTGAAGTTTTCTATTTGTTCTAAGTAAGCGTGTAAAGCACAGCCCATGGCAAGGCAAACTTTCCTACACAGCCCTGCCAATGTGCTCCTACCCGGATCTTTTCTCATGACAAAAGTAATGTAGTCCAACAGGCCAAATCCTTGTTCATGATCTGGTGGCAGCTAGCCACTAATTTAACTAAACCCCAAGGATTCTTCCCGCATTAGGGAATCCTCAAGTGGCATTAAGATACTAAAGCAGCTTTCTGGAATGAGGCGAGAGGTGAAGCAGCATTATGGGGATGGCCTATTACATAGTAATCGTGATTTGATCTGGTCGAAAACTTTGCTGGGTTTCAAGGAACATATAGATGGTTTATTCCACCTTTACTTCCTTAAGTGACCCAGGAGATCTCAAGCTTCTTAGCCATTCTGCCCGCAGCACCTTTGCTGAAATTCTTGACTGTGGTAGCATTTCTGCTGTAGACAACTGGTCGTCTGGGACCAGTCTGAGATCACTAAACTTAAACAACCTCCATAAAGGTAAAGCCAATCAGCTGTATTCTGCCTGAATGTGATCACTGTTGCATTTCAGGCTATTTACGACATAATGCCTTACTTTTTTATTATGTGTTGTGGGCTATTTTTTAAATAGAAATATTTTTTTAAATTAGAGCCAAAATTTGCAGCTGTTTTTCATTTTAAGTGTGGTTGTTCTTTTATTTACACAGAAGAAAGGAGAATTTTAAAATTAAAAATGTTACAAAATATGATGAGAAGTTTGCATGAATGACACCAGCTAATGGGGGAATCCTGACCCCAGACCTCTCACTGCCTTCTCAGGGATGAGGTTTTCACCCTATGTTTCTATCAGTTGTGAAAAGAGTTGCATTTTTTTCCTGACAAATGCTTCAAATTTCTGTAGTGAATCGCTGTTATGTAATAAATCATTAGCATTAGTCCAGAGACATCTTTATTCTACTTATGTGTCCTCATGAATCAGTTCTAGTTTTCTCTATGTACCCCCAACTGTTTTGGTTCATTTGCTCAGTCAATGGCTAAGAACAATCTGTCTCTCTTACCTTAGCCAGGTCACAATGCTTGTAGGAAGGCAGACAAGAAAATTGACATGTCAGTGCCAAAGACACTTAGGTGTGAGTTACTGCTGCAGTACAAAATAATAAAGTCACATTGAGGAGAGATCCACAGGGGAAATTTGTCCTTTATAGGCACTTCTGGACTGTACTGTTAGTAGTCCCCTGTTCTGATTTGGCACATGGGTCATTGTACATCCTAACTTTTGAGAACATTTTATATCAGTCTCAGCCAAGTTTGGAGCTGAAAGAACCTATATGGGAAAAAAGTTATGTATTCTAGGAGGAGACAAGACAAATCTGAAATTATAGCACTGTGATATTGTAACATTTTATAGTCCAAACAATTTTACAGTTTTCTATTAAATCTACTGAACGATACAAGAAATATTTATAAATAAACATCTTAAAAACTCACAGTCAGAGCTGAAACTTTCAACTTTAAAGTTCCGATAAAACTGCTTATTAGAGAAAAAAATTGGCATTTAAGACTCCAGAGAGTACTATTTATGAGCTTGTGGTACGTTGTTAATTTGTTCAGTGCTAGCATAGCAGGTCTGGTTCTTTTGAATTGTAAGACTGTTTTCATGTTAGCTCCAGAGGGAGAATGCATGTTTTCTCCTTGTGTGGTCATTAGCACAGTTCTACTGGAATGGAAGTGATAAGAGCCCAGCAAAAGATTACCCTTTAACAGAAGATTCTTTTTTTTATTTTATTTTTTTTTAAACCTCCTTTATAATTTGATTCTGCAGATATTTCTCACATGTAAGTAAACGTATGCTTGCATAGCTCATTTTGTCTTATTTTTTGTGTTGAACAACCGAGCTACAAGAGCTACGTGATTTTTTTTAAGTATCAGAACTTCTAGGTGTATTTACAGTGTTTAGTCTAAATAAGACAGTAACTTCCTAGGATGTCGTTGTGATTAAGCAACATAAGAATTTAGTGACATGACCATTGTAATTTTAAATCCACTTTTTATAGACAAAGCCTATTGTTTCGTGCTGTCTTCCCTCTTTAAACTTATGCTGTGTGGAAGGTAACAATGTAATTCCAAGGTCTGTGTAAGCCAAGTCTGTCTTTAGTTGACTTGGACAGTCAAAATTTAGAATAAAATACTTTTTCTTGTATATTATTGTTTTGATTATGATTTATGGCAGAAAATAAATAGGTTTCTATAACTATAGATTTTGGTTTAAAAGGCTAAGTAGTGAAACCAGTTTTTAATACTGAATGCTGCTTTGTAGAAGCATGTAAAACAAAACTGATGAGAGTTAAATATTTTGGGTTTAGTGTGGTCATTGTAGTAAATGATTTGTAATACATATGTGGTTCTGGAACCAATTGTGTCAGGAGATATGTGAAAGCAGAACAAATAAACAATCCATGCTGAACATTTAGTAACACGATTATACTAACTCCCCTGAGCAGCCCTTCTGAATTACTGGAAGATTTCATGGGAATAAATTTGAGAATATACCAGGGAACTGAGGGTTAAAATGTAATAGTTACATTTTTAAATAGATATATAATTTCTACTTTGATATAGAGACTTATTTTCTAAACATCTTCACTAATATGAAACTGTCTCAACTGTCATCTATTCATGTTTTGTCATATGATACAGCTGCTGTCATATGTTATTAATAACAGATCTTTTAGCAACGCCATGCCTTTGAATTTTAGTTGAAAATGGAACGTGATTTTGACATTTTTTGTCTTTTACACTGAATGGTTTATAAAAGTTAATCTTCCTGAGACATTCTAGTGCTGAAAGATGAATCCTTTATACACAGCCTCAATTATATATTTTGTGTATTTATATCAGGAAGCCTGGATTTTTCAGATTTTCCAGAGCTGTACTTTTCACATGCTGAGGCTCATTTCAGAAAGGCCTCTCAGGGGAAATACCTGCATTATACTTGACAATTACATGTTAGCTGCAGCACATGCTGTACTGTGCTGTGATGAGGATATGTCAAAGGACTGTACATTTGGACTACAAGGATTTATTGTCAGTGAGGAAATTAAGGACAAAAATAATAATATTTGAACACCTTAACTCTCTATTTTCTTTAATTTAGGGATGCAGACTTGTTCCTGTTAGACACAAGAAAGGCTCAAGCTTCTGATGTGGGCTGGTTTGTGTTTGACATTACTGTGACCAGCAATCACTGGGTGATTAATCCACAGAACAATCTGGGTTTGCAACTCTGCGCTGAAACTGGGGACGGTAAGATCGCGACATCGCATTATGTCATTATCCCAGCAACATTATCATCTGTTGCTGGGAACCTTTTCTGGACTGCTGCTTTTTAACTTGACTGGCAATTCACTGAGAGTTTATAAGCAAAGAACACGTCTTATCCTGCCATAGCTATAGTCTGCAAGCTTTTTATTATTCTTAATTGTGTAGAATATGGCAATTATAAAGCTAACTGAATCGAGTTAAATTAAATGCAGTTTGGGATAAAAGCTCCTACATGCAAAATGAACCCACTTTAATGTTCTTCCACTGATGATATTCACAAAACTCAAGCAGGTTTGTGGAATTTTTGTTTTAGAAAGTTTCTAAATACCTTTCTGGGCTGAAACATGAAGAAAGGTACAGAAAATACTCAGGACAGTTCAGGAGGTACTTCATAGCCACCAGTACTGAAAATGGAGAAAGGTTAATGATTTGGTAATGTGGGAACTGTTTTTCTATAATTTGAAAAAAAAAAAATTTCAAAACTTTCTGATCTTGAAATGATTTAAAAATTTGAAATCTTGGACTTTTTAATTAGCTGAAAAGTAGAACAACACTATCAAATCTGAAATCAGTGCTGTGGGGGGTTTTAGGACAAATTTACTAGGCTACTACATTATTCACACTTATGCTCTTCATGAAAAAGTGCACATGCATCTCAATGCAAAATAATATTTTTAGAAGAAAGGTTCTTTACTTAGATTTCTTTAGAAACTAATAAAAAGAGACTTATATACTGTTTTTTCTGTGATGGTTCACTTAATCCATACTACTTTACAAGCAAACTTTCAGATTTAGCTCTTTCTTGTCAAAAAGCTTTTTATGTCAGAGGTCAAGGGATCTATGATGCCAGTTAATCTAAACCTTAGCTGACATAATGTTAATAAGTAGCAGAAGAAACCCTGGTGTAAGGATTAATATTTTCTTCTTCTTTCTTTGTTCTGGCTACATTTTCTCATTGTTTTTGATCTGAATTCTCCCTCAGGCTCAGCTGGGCTGTGAACAAAGCCTCTCATACTTTTTCAGCAAGTGCTCTGGCTGCTGGAGAGTTATGCAAAAACTGTCCTCCTTTAGGCATGATGCTTAAGATGGTATTTGTCAGGCTTGAACCAAAGCGAGTGACCATTACACCTAATCCTGCCTATATGGTCAGAGTACAGTCAGTGGAAAAGGGAGGCAGCAATGCGAAGTAAACCATGTTGTTGCTGTGTTCAACCAGCCTTCAAAGGCACCACACCTGAGCTCAGGCTGTATGGGGAGCAGCTCTGTCAGGCAGCCTGGTTTTGTGAGGCCATTTCTAAGCCCTTAAAATTCTGGAGAGGTGACACCTCCATCAGGCGTCCAAATTAGGTAGGCTGGCTTCTGGCCAGCTTTCTTGCTCCAGAATAAACTCCATCTTTGACTTTTTTTCCAGGAGATTCAAATACAGAAGTTCTTGAAAATTAAATATCCATGAAAGGCATTCATTAAGAAATGCTGGAACCAGCAATTTGTTGGTTCTAGCCTCAAAATTATATCCATTCAGCAAACATCAGGAAAGTTTGTATGAGTAAAAGGAAACCTTTAGGTTAATACACTGAAGAAATTGTAAAAGAACAGTTTATGTAAATATTTCCCCTGTCTTACTCCCAAGATCAGAGGGGTGATAGATGATAATTTTCTATTTTAAATTCCAAAGCCACAGGCAGCTTTGCCTTCTGCACTTCACATATTTGAATTCCTCAACACAGCTGATTGAGTGAGAAGGGAATTCCACTTGTCCCTCACTTTCTGTTCCCTTTTCAGTTTATTCATGCAAGAAGAGTGCATTTCTAAGGGCTAAAGGTTTCAAAGCCATAGGGAAGACCTGTGCTATACCACTTCAGTTTAGTGTAGGGAAAATCATCCTTTCATGCTCTTACAATTTTGCTCTTAAGGCTTTGATTATTTTTGTTGGGTTGCTGTTACTTCTGGAAGCTATTAGAAACACCAGCAGCTGAATGACATGTTTGTGTACAGATGGAACATGAATTTTTATACATGACTCAGTATGTAGTGGACGATGTTTGTAACCCAGAGAACCCCACCCACCTTCCCTCCAACCAGTTCTACGTGAAAGCTCAGACACTGGTACAAAACAACGGGAAAACCTTCCCTTGGCTCAAGTGAACTTTAGGCCGTGCAGGTCTGAAGCACGTTTCTTCATGCCTCCAGCTGTCCATTGAGTTTACAGGCGGTGAGGGGTTCTGCCCCTATAACTGGAGAGACATTCATGAGAAGACCTGATCCATTAACCTTTCTATTACAACGGACCATTAAACTAAATGGGATTCTGTTAAGCCAGAGGATCCCTGCTTGAGGTATTCAGTTGCTGCACTGGGACCCCAGATAATCAAGTCTGTAAATACCTACTAATTTTTAGGTTTATTCATAAAACACCTTTAAAATGGGGTGCCAATAGTGGCTGAGACTCTGGGGTGCTACTATATTGTTATCATTACTATTAACAGTAATTTTTCTACAGTTATCTTTCAGTAACTTTTTAGGCAATTACTTGTGTAGATATATTTCTCTGGTGATCCCTGAAGATGATACATAAATAATAATAATGTCTGTGTGATGAATAAAAAATTTGTAACTTTTTAATATAACAGTGTGATAAACACAGCTTTGGAAGAATGTCTGGTTGTGGTAATTCATATTTTCCCCCTTTGAAAATGCTGAAAAAGTATAAAAAAGCCACATGACATTGGAATGTGTTTTCTTTTTTCTTTAAGACAGTATTTGGTATCATACGCCTCATTTTAGCATGAAATGTAGACTTTTTCTCTTAGTGGGACTTTTTATTTTGAACAGTAAGAATAAAGGTTTGCATGACACATATGGAAGCTGTCAACATATAATGCACTGTTTCCCTGGGGCTGTGGTAAATTAAAGATCAGGTTTTTTTGATTCTCTTTTTTAATGTCTCCTCAACATTCTGCAGCATCCCCTTTTGGCTGATTCCCTCGTTTTGACACCAAAACTCTCCACCGTTAAAGCGAGAGGTGATCCTTTTCACACTGATGGAAGTGCGGGTGTTAGGTGAATTGCAGCATAAAATCAATGCAGATGCAGAAACAATTCAAACAACTCCATGTGATGCTTTTCCTGTATATATACCATATGCCTCCTAAGACTTAAGACATATTCCAGTGAATCAGCACCTTTGTTTTAACATTTGTATAATTGGAATTTAGCCATGTTAATATCTGCAAGAGTACTGCTTCTGCTGTTCATATACTTGCTGAAGAGAACCTAGTGTTATCTACAGAAAATGGGAGAGGGAGATAACATATAAAGATGACTGTCGATGATCCACATAATAAAACAGGTTCCAAATACATAGATCTCAAACCAACATCCTATGTAGGTCTGTGTCTTTTCTTAGATTACTGCAGCTCTCAGTTATTATCCACCTGCCTGAATATCAGAGGGGGAAAAAACTGGTGGTAACTTTGAAATACCCAAACCGATTAAGGTGATTTCTGTTACCACATTGTCCTATGGAAGGTATCTTCGGTCTTTCTTGCTCTTTGAGGTGGGCACGCAGCAGGAGTCCAGCTCTCAGACTCTGACTCTTACTTTAGGTATTTTTGTTTTCTCAGAGCAAAGGAGAACTTGAAAGAAATACGTTCCTTGATCCAAGTGAAGCCTGGAGAAGGCAAATTCTCTCTCCGGCATGTATTTGGGTGCACTTCGACATGTGTCCACTTGCAAGGGGGTTTTGCTCCTAATCCTACATTGCTGCAGGAAGGATTGGTGAGGTCCTTCTTTAGCGTTGATGGAGGAGACATTAAGAGAAAGGCTCTTTTTCAGTCTGTCCTCCTTTCTGCCTGGGCCTACCAAAGTCCCTTTCTTCTACGAAGCCTTCAGAGAAGCAGCATGGCCACATTCTCTGGGTCACAGAGGGTGGCTGGCTTGCTTTCAACCCATGGCAATCTGTGGAAACACCCTAGCCTCTTCAGGTAGTTGGCTGAATACTTTACACTAGCCTGAGCCTCGTCTTTACAACACTAAATGTTATCAGTTTCATCCCAAGGTTGCCCCCAGTCAACCTTGGCACCTAACCACGGTAGCCATCAGGTTTTCTGGATGCTGCTGGGTTGTTACACTTCAGTCTCTGGGTGGATCTGGTATTTACAAGGTATAGTATCAGGAGTGAGTTCACCTTCATTAGTATCCTTACAGTGGGGGAATTTAGGATATATATATTTATATTGATATATATATGGACTTTGGCAGGCAATAGCTCTACCTAAATTCTGAGCCATCTGGAAGCCATATAGCCATGTTAGCACAGCACTGAACCCAAGCTAATATATCCTGCCCCTCAGCAGGTTTTATTAGCTTGGGCTCAAGCACTGCCTAAGTACAGCTACACAAGTTCTGGTTCAGAGCTGACTTTGGCCGAGATTACACTAGTAAATTAAACAAGCTCAGGAATACTATGGTGTGAAACCAGCCAGAGGGATGACTCTCTCAGCCTCCCAAACAAGATGACCCCATGGCAGCTGCTCCCCTGGGAGAGGTCCCTGAGGCACTGCCTTGGGGTGCTGGGGACACTGTGGTGGAACTGGCATAGGACATAAATGCATGAGGAGCACCCTACCACCCTGAGCAGAGAGGATGATCTTGCTCCAGCGCCTGGGAGTGCTCCTGAGCGCTCTGTAATTTACTCAGATAGGTGTAACCCCTGTTTCCAGCTGGGTCAGGAATACAGTCAGCATTTTCTTGTGTCTGCTTGTCTTGCTAAGCGATGTGAATGCACACTTTGTTAGTAAGGGCACACTTACGTTTAAGCAGAAGTGTCAGGAAGGTGAGATGGGCTCCTGCCACCACTGCATACTGGGGCATACTGGTCCTGGCTGTATAGCTGTGCAACTACCCCTTCATCCTGTTCCCCAGACAGATGAAGGATACATCTGCTTCTTAGCACCAGTATTTTAGAGATAATGGGATTTGTGGTTCATTTCATCCAAAAGGCTTTTATCCATTTTATTACTTGGTGGATGACCAATTAATCTAATCTCTCCTTGCTTTATTGTCCTCCTGAACACATTTTTAACTCTGTAGAAAAGCCCTAGGACTCCCACAACCCTTTCACAGTTTAAGTACATTAAATTGAGAGGATAAAATAGGTACTTAGCAAGCGTATTTGTGTATGATTACATCTGGTGTTTTGTGTAAGCATACACGGTACTGCCACATTATACAGCATACCATGGTTCCTAACGTTCCCAAGTGTTTTCTTCAAGAGCTTTATGAATACCAAAATCAACACAAAAAGTTACACGAAATTCCTTCAACTGAAGTTAATAAAACCAACAGAACATAAGATTTTAAAAGCAAAAGTTGAATCTTTACTTTTGACTAAAGCTGTAAAGTCTAGGAAATGCAGAGAGGACCATCCAAGACCACCCATTTTTCAGAATTCCTTAAAGCCTTCAGGGAGCAGAAGAATTAATAAAACACATGAAGCTTGTTTCAAAAGCATATTTTATGTTGATATAGATGTGTCCACCAAAGGATACATTTGCAGAACAGTTTATGTAGATGATACAAGAGACTGTAAAATACTTCAAAGTGTAGAGATTGTCTTACATATCACATTTGTGTTGATAAATTTTCTCTTTTTTTAATAATCCTTCATTTACGCTTTGATAGCCAACCTCTAGCTCAAATCTTTTGTTTCTGTGAAGTTCCATTGCTCTTGAGAGCATTGTTCAGGCATGAGAAACCAAACAACTTTTTATCTAATTTTGAAAACTACCTTGTGAGCTTTCAGAGTCAGAGCCTCGGGACAGTTTATGCTCAAGTATTAGAAGTTATTGGACCTTGTATACTCAGGGTCTCTCTCCAAAAGGCTTTTCCTAATCCTCATTTCAGATATCACTCCCTACGAGGAGGAAGCCATAGGTGTGGCATTGGAAATATTTTTTTTCAGCAAACCAGAAACAAAAGTTTCTTTTCTATCTACGAATACATAAAATTATTACCAAAATAACTACTGTGACCTAGCAGTAGTGTTTAATCTGTAAAATGTGTTTTGTGGCTTGTTGAACACTTTTGCAAGTAAATAAGTGCTTGTTTTTCATAACAAAATGAGTGGTTTGCTGCAGTTTGATGACTCAGGACAAAATAATGGATCTTGGAATCACTCATTGTCCTGTGTTGCCAGTGCAAATCTGGCCAAGATGCATAATGGCTCAAAGCTCTTGCAAAATTAGTGTCTGCTCAGTGCCTTACATAAAATATATATTGCCTGAGGAGAGACAGCCAAGTCACAAATCTTACCACTGTCATTGGCATCCACACTGGCAGTCGCAGAAGAAATCAGCTTTCTTAATGTCATGAAAAATGAGGCGATGTCTCCAGGTCAGGACTGTGAGACAGATTGTTATTGAAAGCTTGACGGGCTCTTGCATTTCCATTTGGAACAGCTGGGGGGGGGGGAAATGAACTTTTAAGATGGAACTTGATCAGTTCATGAAAACAATTGTATGATACAAATGCATGTCACAGCAGAAAAGTTGACGTAGTGACACAGCAAATACCTCTGCAGTTATGACCCTAAGTGTTATTCCTATTCTGTGGGTAAAAAAAAAGAATAAAATTGTCAGGACGGTTGAGGTAGCACCTTTTTATAAGCTGAACTTCACAGTTATTTTTGCAGCAGTGATTCCTTTATTATAAGGGTATAGAATGTGAGAAGGCAAATAATATTCATTCAGTTCAGTCAGTCAAACCTGCACTTCCACACAACCTTTTATGCAAACTGCTAAGGGCACTTTACTATCAAATAGAATAAAAGCCAAAAATAAGTTTAAATGCCAAGTCAAACAAGTACATCCTGCCAAAGACTCAAAATCATATGAATAAGGACTAAGGAGTTCAGCAGATTTGGAACATAACACTTTAAATAAGTCTTAGTCTCCAAATATACCTGTCAATATGGAGAAGAGATAATAAATTATGATAGTAAGATTGAGAAGGGCATGCCAGAATGCAAGGAATACAATGACTCTGGACTGTCCCTGCATACAGTAAGTCCATCTGTAATGATTATTTGTTTTTTCTAGGTGTAGGGGCAACTGCAGTGGTTAGGTTCAGTGCAGCAGGCACTACCTGACTGCTGGTTTCTTGCAGTGTCTTCTTCTTTTCTTCTAAAGTCTGAAGAAAAGTGTTTGAAACCCTCAGAATTAAATCTCTGATGGAAGTACAAAACCAAACCTGTTTTTCAGAATGCTTAACCACATTGAATTGTTGTTCAGAGGTGTTCAAGAGAAACAGAGACACACCTTGCTGTTTTGGTTTCACCAGTTTTGTGTGGGTGAACATCTGAGGGAAGGTGTACTTGAGCAGGTCAGCCTGAGTCATTCAGCTGGTTTTAGAAAATATTGCTCTCATACCACAGTATGGAGCAACTGCATCCTAGAGTGACCTGGATTTCCATTGTCATTGAAGCCAAGGGTTTTCTAAATGTTTAGAAGAAATAATAAAACCGCTTACTAAAAATGAAGCCCATGAATGCTCCTTGCTACAAAGGCCAGTTCAGGGTAGGGTAAGATTTTTCTTACTGTACTCTGAAATCCACCCTATGGACAAAGGTGAGTACTACCTAACAAGACCATAACACACCGATAGAGCTACTGCTGTGGCAGAAAGCCTGATGCATTTCAGAGGTAGGATACTTTGAAATACATCCTGTTCATGAAGGGGCAAAGCTTTGCGGTCTTAGACTGTAGGACATAACACACAGACACACACTTTTTCCTTTTTTTTAATGAAGAATAATAGAAGTTCTGTAAATGCAAACTTTCTTTTGCACAGAAGCAACCTAAAATGGAGACAACGTATGTGGTTTTAATTTCCAAACCAAACAGTTTAGAGATCCTCCTCGGAAGAAATATACCGTCTCAAGGGCAGTGTATATTTTGATTGCTTCTTTTTCTGAAAGTCACAGTTAAGCTAAGGTATATGATAAACTGAGAGAGAAAAGTTTAATGATGAACCCACAGAAGTCAATAAAAGTTTTCCTGTTGACTGCACTAGATGTAGATCCAGTGCATGTAGCATTCGTGAGTTGAACAAATGGGTCCTAAAAGCTTAGGTTGACTGCTTAAAAGATCAAGCAAATAAAGGAATAAAGTCACATAAGCTGTTTCTGTGTGTAAAAAGGCTGTGGGTTACGGGATTAATTTTTTATAGTATATCTCTATGCCCTGCATAACCAAGTAAGCCTTAACTTGTGGAATCTTAATAGCCAGCTCATTGCTGAAGTCTAAAGGAAACCCAGAGGAAACTTAATAATATTAAAAGTTATTTTAAAGGGAGTTCACATTGGTTTGAAGGATTTTTTGCTTCGCACACAATATCCACCATTGTAAATTCAGAGAACCTAGATTTAAATTCAGAAAACCTCCACACATCTTTACAGCCCTCAGTATATAAATCTAATAGTATTCTCAAAATGTCCACCAGTAAGGTATTAATCTTTTACAGATAAAATTAAAATTCTGAAAGTCACTGGAACAAAAAATAAAGAAAAATAGTAAAAATAGTAAAAAATATTCCCTCTAGAAATGAGGGGAAACTTGGAACTTTGTGGTAAGAGGCTAGTTTGTCCATGTTGCAATGAATAGAGAATAGTCTGTACAGTTTTTCATATCTGACTTGCAACAGAAGATTGGAACATATAGAAATTAATGTTACTGAGTTATTTAATAGTAACTCAAACATATGAAAAGCAGAATTATAGAAACACAAGGCTAAAAAGTCATTTAAAATTAAATCAGAAGCTTCAACAAATATATTTTTCCCTTACAGTCAAAAAAGTAATTATCAAAATTGTTCAGAATATGTTGCCAATTACTCTGCTCCATAACTGCTAACTTTCTCAGTTCTTCTCTTGCCTTTGCTGGGCTCTCTGTCACTGGAAACATCTTAAACCAATTTAAAGTGCTACACCTGAATAAACATGTTGTAAAAGTGTTTATGTATTGAAGTGGGTCAGTTCAAGGTATGGTATTTGGCTGGAACTTCTAATTTCTCTTTTTACTGCAAAAGGGCTGCCAGAAGGAGGAAGTCTGAGCTGAATTAATACATTTGTTACAGTGGAAGTAGAATGGAAACTACTTTAACCACAAATCAAACTGCCTCTTTCATTTACGCCAGTGATAGAGTTTTTCTAAGAAATATAGACTCTGGCATACAGCCACTGTAAGTTTGTGTTTGAAAAGGAAACCTATATGCTTATTTCTATAAGGTTTACTCCTATGCTTATTTGTAAGTTCTTTTTCAGGATGATTGAGTTGATGGTATTATACGTTTGTGAGGCAGATGCTCCTTCGTTGCCCGCATAGCAAACTTTTCCAGTCAGCTCAGAAGAATCCCCAGGCGCCCGGATGCCGCGCAGCGCATGCGGTGCCTGTGCCCATACCTCCCTGTTTAAAGGACCTCTGTGTCCCCCACCCAGCACAGCTGCACAGCTTCACATGACACTGTCTCATTTTCTGACGGTTGAAGGGCTCTGCATAATACACGTACGCACAAAAGTGTTTATGCTGCCAAAATAAATTCTGTTAAGAGCAAGGGTTTATTTGCTAAAATGTCACTGATGCAGTTTCAGTGACTTGTTTTGCTTTCTTTTCTTTTAGTGAGGTTTAGATCCTATAATATAGTGAGGTTACCACACAGTCTTGACTGAACAAATATTTTAAAGAAATATGCACATCCCCTGGGAACAGAACCAGAGTCAATAATGTACATATTTCAAACTCTGCTCTCTTGAACGACTGAATGCGTTCCTACCTTCACTAGTGAATGAACAGCTTGAGTAACACTGCACAATATTTATTTTTAAAGCAGAAGTATATTTATTATCTACACTTCTGTTTGCTACTGATTTGCTTTGGGCATATAAGGTTCCACATCTCACTCTTAAGTGATGCAAAAATTAGAAGACCGCATTACATTATCCTTTCTATATCCTATAGACATTAATGGGGCTCATTTATTTTCTATTTCTATAGATGTATACATGAGGCTGAATTAAAATATATTTGTAATGAATAAGATATAGAGTGTACAGAGACCACAATTTTATGCAATGACAAACTGTAAAGCTGTTGAAACTTTTGTAAATTGTTGAATTTTTTGTCGTCTAAGTTCTGCTCAACAAAGTGTGGTTAGGGTTCTTAATCATGTAAATTCAGGATTATGGGCAAAATTCTTGCCATGTTTCAGTCAGCAGTTGAACTCCCATTGTGGCTTTAGGAGAGGCAGAAGTCTATCTTTTAACTTACAATTTCCATTACTTTATAGGTCGAAGTATCAATGTTAAATCTGCTGGCCTGATTGGAAGACACGGGCCTCAGTCCAAGCAACCGTTCATGGTTGCGTTCTTCAAGGCAAGTGAAGTGCTCTTCCGTTCTGTCCGAGCAGCCAACAATAAAAGGAAAAATCAGAACCGCAACAAATCCAGTAGTCATCAGGAGTCTTCTAGGATGCCAAGTGTTGGGGGTAAGATGAAGCTATGATTTACTAGCCTGTTTATAGGAGTTATGGGCACCTGCTCAACTGCAATGGAGTCACAGGAGCTCAACAAGATACTGCTCATTGGCTGAACTGTCAGAAACTGTGTTCTCACTTCATTTCTACCTGCCTCTCTAGCTTTGCTTAAGCCTCTTTTGTTATGTTGGCCCTGAGCTTGATCTACCTTCTGTAAATCAGGTCATTTGCCTGTATCATGGGCTCCTGGAGGGTGAAATGACCAAGTAGTTTGGGAAAGTCTGTATCTGAGCTTGAAACCAGTCCTTGAAATGTAGTAGGCATCTGGATGAGATCTTTGGTACACAACAAAAAAGTAGAGAGAGCAGAAAGAAGGGTTGCACCCCAACTGCATGTCTAGGAAGCCTCAGCAAAAGACAGCGTTTGGATTCTTGTTTAACTGCCTCTCAGTTGAAGAAGCCAAGATGTAACACAGGAATATGAATACTGGAAATGAGGAAGGTTAACCAACCTGTACAAATGTAAATTGTTTATGAGTTCAGATCAGCTGACATGTACTGATGTAAATACACATTTTATCCCTCAACAAAGTGAACTTGATCCCTTATTTACCTGAAAGGTAATGAAAATAATGTATGTAAAAATGTTGTTAGTCCTACTAGAGCCTGCAATAAGTTTTACTCCAGTTCTTTCCTGAAATGCTTCTTTCAGCTGGAGGCACAAATTCACTTTCTAAATATTTTCACTTGTGAAGAAACATTTCTACTTTTTGGGGACAGGGTCTGAAAATGTATCTTTCAAAAAGCACAGCAGATCTAGTACCAGCATATCAAAGCCTCAATAGAGATGTTATTCTTAAGCCCCATGGTTGTCTACAAGTAAAGAAATAAGTATTTAGTGGAAAGAATTCAGCACTGGAGTGGAACTCATCTGTTCGATGAGACTGTTATGAACATTACACATTACTCATATCTGTCTCAGAACCTTGACAGCAGCAGATTAGAGACCCCTCTAATATAATGCATAAGCCTTTCCCTCACCTTCTGCACAAGGATGACTTTTGCCTTAACAATCACAAACTGCCACTGAGTTGCTAAAGAAATCATAGAAATTATTTTAATAACATATTTTTCTAAACTTATTTAAAGTTTACCTGATGATTTACTGGAATAAAATTCCACTTTAAGGTTAAAAAAGAGTATTAAAACCTACTTGGAAAAAAAAAAAAACCAACATTATTAACCCACAGCAATAGTTGTTACTGATTTAGTAGTGGGCTCAATTTTATTTGTGTATGATGTATAGGTTAAAAAAATACTGTGCTATTTCTCTAGTTTCCTTTGACGACCTGGAGCGTAGTTCTTTCTAAGGTAGATGCACATGTTCCCTCTGAAAACACTAGCTTTTGAAAAGTCCCTGACATTTGTTAAGGTACCAGGGATCTCTGTTTACAACTGGTTTTTGCTTGGGGTGTTTTTTAATATTATAAAATTTTCTGATATTCTGTATGACTATACAACAAAAGCTCATCTGCATAATTAACTTCTAGCCCCTTATTAGTCAATATTACAAAGGAGCAGTTACAATTATATAATGAAAGAGGTCCTAAACTTGACAGTTTTATCTTTTTATTAGTAAAAAAAGAGAATACATATCAATAGTTTTATTGACTAAACAATCTCTCTTCATTAACTGCTTAAAGTTCTTCAGACTTTTTTTGAAACAATGTAAGTTAAAAGTTGACTTAGGATCTTGTAATTCAGATGTAGTTTAAGCATGCACAACAGTTAACCTTGCTGTCTGGTGCTTGCTGTAAATTCATTTTCCTCAGCAGACGAATTGAATCTGCATTTTGTGTAATTCAGTGATCAGCTTTTTTTCTCCTGAAATGGTTCCTTCTATTTTACTGGTATTCTATTATGCACTTCCCTATTTTCATACACAGCTTCGGACTGAATGACACAACATGAGCATTTTCTTGTGTTTTGGGGGGTGGTATGTTGCCTGGGATTTTTTTGTTTGTTTTTCAAACGTAGTCAAACATGATATCTGCAACTGTATTAACACCAAAACACAATCTCTTACCTCAGGGATAAGTAATATTTTCTCTGCACAAAAATATTAAAAAAATATTTTTCATATTTCCTGGAAAATGTCTACTAATTTTGAGGATCGCATTAGTTTGAGGGAAGGGAAAATCATCTAAGTACAAGGTACATGTAAGATACCTAAATATAAATATCATACTTTTAGAGTGAACCCGATATTTCTAGTCCATGAGGAAATGAGAATTGAACAGATCTGTTAAGCTTCCTTGATTATAGCAGGAAAGATGAACACAAACTCTCTGCTGGCTTAACCTGGGAAAAACTCAACCTTAGCACATGTCAACAAGTTGCATTGGCATGAGAATTACCTCAGGAAGCACTGTCTGTGTGTCCCAAACCACCAGTCAGACTCATCTGTGCATCCAGTCGTGCTCCAGAGCTGTCGTAAAACAAGAAAAATCAGAACATCTCTAGCAAAATGGGCATTATGAAACAAAATTTCTCCTGACCTCTTTAAGCCCCCAGTCTGCACAGGCATAGCGGTACATTGCTATATATGTCGATCCATGCCAGAACTCTGTCAAAAAAGATTGTAGTTCAAGAAAACAAAGCAAGTCAAAACAAAATTAGGTTAAGAGGCAATTGCATGTGCAGTTGCATCAAAGGCAGGGGCACTGGCCTCTGACTGGAGATGTAGTCAGCAAGATGTGGGCAGGCTGGAACAGGTGGCAAAGATAAAGGCAAATAAGTAACCACAGCTTCACACAGCAACACCCTCTGTAGCAAAACTGCTTGGAGGAGTAGCTCCTGTAAATCAACAAAATGCTCCTGCCTTGCAGTTTGCCTCCACATTCCTCATATCACAAATAAACAAACTCCTTTTATTTGGGTGCCATTAATGATCAGTGATGGGACTTTTCACACTCTAAGTGATTCAAGCCACTTTTGCTTTTAATAACTATTGCAATAATGCTCATCAAAACCTGCAGATCAGCATGCTAGTGGCTACAAAGGCAAGGTGCAGATTCTACCCAAGTGCTTCAGTGTGCAAAAAAGATGTGGAGGAGAGAACATGTTCTTATTTCCCAGATCTTTGAGTCTTTGCAGAATACAGTGCTTCCATGGGGAGAGCCTGTTATCAGGGAAGAGCTATGCCCTTTTCATCCTATTCATCAGTCCCAAGAACAGGGGAATATGTTGAAGCCCTTCAGGCTTGTGGGAGAAGGCTGATTCTCTTAGTTCTCTACAGCTTCCAGTAATGAGCAGCGCTTTAAAAGCATAATTCATCTGTTCATATTTAAACCACAGAAAACCACAAAGAATTCTGCCCATCATCTTCCTCATGGCAGACTGTCAATAGGCCAATTTAATTTCTCATTCACCCCCTCGTGTGAGACACTGTTGACATAAATGACAGCGATGGGCAAATGCAGGTCCTTGTTTCTAAGCTTGTTCCATAATCTGGTATCTAAAGCATGTAAGTCAAACACTGAGAGTGAAAAATGATCATGTACATAGCCAGAGCTTATGTAGCCGTAGCCAGATCCAGATAGGTACGCTGTCATTTATATCTCACACGCTTTGGTTATGCTTTTCTCTGTACATCAATCCCAACTTTACTACAGTCATGCATTCCTTTTCTCCTTTTTTTTTTTTTTCTTCTTCCTTTTCTATTGTTTTTCCTTTTTCTTTTTTATTCCTTTGCCCTTGCCTTTTGTCATCTTCCTTTTGCCTCTTGACTTTTGTCTTTGGCCTTCTTTTTTAAGTTCTTGGACCTCAGTGATTAGCTTTATTGTATTCTCAGCATGTCAAAAAGGAAAGCCCCACTGGGCAACTCAGTTCTTCCTTTCCAAGGGACAACACATTTTTTGAATTATTCATGAAGATATACACAAACACAACATGAAGAAAATAAAATCTATATGTGTCAGTTATTATAACAGCTGGGCAATTGTTGACAGATTTGAGGTCAACATCCCTGTGGTACTGAGAACTTCAAGAGAAGGTGACCTCAATGCAGTGTAAAGACAGAGAGAATTAAACTTAACATTCAGACTCCACCTGCCTGCTATGCACGGAGGATTGTTTATTAGTTATCCAGTTGTATTTTTGCCAAACTGCAGATAAAAGGTAAAGTAAGACAACAAAACAAGAAGACAACTTGTTCTCAAAGCAATCACATAACTCTTCCTTAAAACAAAGGCTGCTGTAATTTTATTTTTGTTTAACGTGATCTAAAAAGAGTTACAGTGTAAATGGGCACTAGGTGATATCCACATTTAAATACTCAGTAGTGACCCACCAGGAAAATCAAAACCAAAGCTACACAATTTTTGTTCAGAATCCAGTGAGATAAACCCAGAAAACAATAGTTAACTCTAAGTTTCCTGTGTTTTATTGGTTGGTGTCACACTAATTAATTAAAAAAAATACTTTGTGATAATATGTATAGGCATGGTTATATGTCTTTTTTGGGGGGGCCAAAAAAATCCATATTATATTTCTTATAAATCTATTTTCTTGCCCTTCCACAGCTCTTTCTGCTACGTAGGGGTTTGGACCCCAACTGCAGTCCCTGAATAGCTGAGAAACAATGTTTTCTTAGTCACAATAGCCTACGGTTTTGATTCTTGACAGAATAAGCATATGGGCCTTGAAGCTACAGTATGTGAAATTGAATCCTTGGCACCAGATCTTATTATAAATGTCACATTGGATACTTACATGAAATGTTACATTACACACAACATTCGTCTTATATGAAAGATAGAATTTAAGGAAGGAATACAGACTTGCCCGAGTCTCACTTTCTCTGTAGGTGTATGGGTTAGATGGTTTGCAGATATATGTCTGCATATGAAATGCAGACCACCTTACCAGGTGTTCTGGTGTGACCACGCATCCACCTACATTCAAATGATTCGGAGTTTTGAGACAATGAAGACATCTATGCGATGACTTACATGTTTATTATTCAGCCTTTTTCCTTTAACTGTAGGGACTGCTACAGTCTGGTTCTAAAACATCTGTACATATTCTTAAATACAAAAATGTCATGACTGAGAGAAAACTGGCAAAAGCACAGTTTTCAGCTTTCATTTTTTTGCCTGCTCGGGTGCTGTCTAAAACCAGATTGTGACTTTCCTGACATTCTCATATGCATATTTTCCCCACATTTTTCTGTCACAGTTTTTTTGCAGTGACTTGCATTCTATATGACTGAATTTTAAATTCCCACTAATAGCTGAAACAGGAAAGTTTAATATTTACCTCCTATGAACACGGATATTCTTCAAAATCAATATATAGATCCTTGTGAAGAGTGATCAGTGAGACACAGTTAAATTTTTTTAAATTAATGTTCCTTTACTTTCCACTACTTTCACCTTACTTTTGATGTGTGTGCAGAACATACTAGAACATATAGACCACTCAGCACAAAGGGGTTATATTAAAGGCATACAGATTCTTAAGGACACGTGATGTCTTGGAGTATCCTGCCTTGCTTCCAGTGGCCACTCCAGTAAGATGCAAAACTCCCATAGGATGTGGGTATATATTTTGACACTACATGGCCTGAGGCAACTGAGAGTATCTGGGATGGTAAACTGTGGAGAACCTTTAATGACTGTCATATTGAGAATCAACCCATAAAGGGCTAGGAAAATACCAGAGGAAAAAAGGTAGTATTCACGTTTAAAACGGAATGATGATTTGAGGTATTATAGCTTAGAAAGCCGAACTTAACATCCCTGGTGGTACTAAAACATGTTATTTAGTACGCAGATGGATATATCTTGACTTGTGCACAGCTTTTGACACAGTTACAGGGACATATTAGAGTCCAGATATATTCAACAGAAAGTAGGTACACAGCCAGTTAAAAGAAATAAGAAAAAACATATTCAAAGAGCATGTTACCAATGAGCAAAATTTGGGTGGGTATTTTGAATGGCATGTCAATGAGTCTCTTCTGGATCTGATTCAATCCAACATTTTATTGGTAATTTGGATGATTGATCACTCCGCCCAGATCTGGTGTCCTCTGTGAACTTGCAAAGAGCATATGTTGTTCTATTGTCCAGGTTACTACACAGACATTAATCAGTATTGGCACCAGTACTGATCCTTCAGGGACATCCCTAGTAACCAGCTGCCAGCTGGACTTTGTACCACTGATCACAACCCTTTGAGCCCAACAGCCCAGCCAAGTTTCCACCCATTATATTCTTTACCTATCCAAACTGTATCTGACCAATTTGGCTCTAAGGATACTATGGGAGATTGTATCAAAACCTTCCCAAAAGCAAAGCAAACAACACCCAGTGCTCTTCAAAAGCAGTTAGTCAGTTCATCACAGAAAACAATGAGGTTGGTTAGGCACAGTTTGCACTATTAAATCCATGCTCACTGTTCCCAAACACCTTCTTGTTCTTCATGTGCCTGGACACAGCTTCTAGGAGAATTACCTCCACAGACTTCCCAGAAACTGTGCAGTTAAACCAGTTACCCTTCTTGAAGATGGGTGTGACATTTTCCATTTTTGAGTTATCAGAAATATCCTTCAGTCACTATGAACACACAAAAATGGCAGGAAGTGACTCTGCGATGATGTTGGCCACCCTGAAATTCATCCCTTCTTCTCACATGGACGTGTATCTTCAGTTTGCTTAAGTGGTTTCTAACACTATTTCTTTTACTGTGGGTAGAGCTTCAGTCACTAGGCTCAGGACTTGAGACTCCTGAGGGTAAATCTTGCTGGTGAAAAACAAGACAAAGAAGTGTTTGAGTACTTTAACCTGTTCTGAGTCCTTGTCACTAGGTTCTCTGCCTTACTGAACAATAAATCCGTATTTTTCTTACTTTTTCTTTTCGCTATCAATGTACCTATATAAGTCCTTCTTGTTGACCTTCACATCCCTCACAAGTTTCAACTCCAGCTAAGCTTTGACTTTCCTAACATCCATCCCTGCATTCTCAGTCAATGTGTTTATATTATTTCTCTGCAGCTCGTCTCGGTTCCACATTATTTTTACTTCTTATTTGAATTTAAGCTCAGTCAAGAATTTCCTATTCACCTACATGGCTTTGTGCCATGTTTGCTTGACCTGCACATGAGAGTGGACTTACCTTGTCCTTCTCTCAGAGATTGTCCTGTGAGATGAGACATCTCTCCTTGTCTCCTTTGCCCTTCAGGCCAATCTGCCATGAGATTATGTGAAGAAGATCTCAGGAAGCTAAAATCTGTTCTCCTGAAGCCCAGGGTTGCAATGCTGCTGTTGATCTTGGTCATCTCTCAGATCCTTTTAACCCCATCATGGTTGCTGCAGCCCCATCATGCTGCAGTTCTCATCAACATCCTCACACCCAACTTGTTCCTTATTTGTTGATTTGTATAAATACGTAATCCTAAAGTGACTAGGCAGGATTATATGAAAAATGTGATCTGAAGCTGATCATTTCACAGTGTGGTTTTGCTGCAAAACTCCTGCTCTGGGTTATACTGCTGGAAAAAATCTGGAAATCATATGAAATAATTATTTTACTTTATTTGACACTGTGTTCACTTTTGGACATCACATCTTCAGAAAGACACAGAGATTTAGGAGTTTTATTCAGTGTCTTCCTGGTTTGGTTGCTTGGTTTTGTTATTCTTGTGAATTTCAGCCATCTTTTTCTGTACCAGAATTATTATTTTGGTCAAAAAAAGCCACATTAAGCATTCTTGAAATGGAAGCAGAGGAGACAGCCTGTTCTCCCTGCTCCATCACATGCTTCACTGATGGCATCACTTGAATAGCACTATAAACCAACTCTGGGGTGTTAATGTGGCGGAGGCATGACCCTATTGCTTTCCTCTCCTGTTACTCAGGGGCAATAAGGAACAAGTAGTAGATTTTCTCCAGGAGTCAGATTGTCCTGGAGAGACATGTATGGAAGGTTCTCTGTGTCTTTCTATCCTGACACATTTCTGACAGTGCAGAAACATGCAGGCCTTTAAAAAGCATTGGTTAGTCTACGTGTTTACATTACTATTACCAACTAAAGATCATCTAGTGGCGACCATTTCCAAAAACTATGGTAAAACATGAAGGAGTATAAAATGTACTGATTTTTAAATTACAGGCTTTTGGAAATTCTGTTGTTTCGGACAATTTTTATAATTGTTAATTCATTTTTTGAATTAAGCTACTTTCTTTACTTGGCAATTAAACCTGTTCCAACATATGGATGACTTCCCCATATCTTGAATCAGGCTCTCACTTGTCCTTTGATTGCCTGTGTACATATTATGAGAGTTGTTACCTAACTAGCCAGCAAACAGATATCTTGTAAACCTGTTTCCCCAAAGGTTGTATGTGTACACACATTGTATCAGGTTGACAGTGCTGATTCTGCATTTTCAGTTTTACACTACTTTTATGACCAACCCTAGGAATATAAATTACAATGTGCTTGTTCCTTTCCTTCGTACACTTTGGTCAGGTGCTCAAAACTAGCTAAATCTTGTCGGTTCTAGCAATGCTTCTAAACATTTTATTATTCTTACTTTCTTCCTGTAGATTATAACACAAGTGAGCAAAAGCAAGCATGTAAGAAACATGAACTTTACGTGAGTTTCCGAGACTTAGGATGGCAGGTATGATTATAAATGCTGTTTCCTATCAGTTCAAATTGGGACAATTTACTTTACAGTCAAGCATTATTTACAGTTTTTTTCTTCATGGTAATTTGTATTTCACTGATGAGAGGCAAATTCTTCACATGCATTTTGTAATTAATCCCTATCACTGTAACTTTGCCTTTTTTGGCCGCTGTTCTCTCGAAGATTTTGCATATATTAACAGCTTTACAATCTGGATTCATTCACATGAAGATAAATCTGAACTATTACTCAAGATACTAATAGATCTCCAGTAAATGAAACCAAAGACCCCTCAAAGAGAAAGGGAACTTTTGAAACTTGTACTTGAATTCTCCCTGATTCAGTGTTGTCTGCTGCAAGTCAGAGAGATTTCACTGGGGTAGAGTCCGTAGGGAACTATAGCTTAGATCACTGCTCCGTGGTCTTTATAATACCATAACTAAGTTTAAGTAATTTCTGTGAAAAACTCATCCAGCCCTACATTAACAAAAGGTGTTCAAGGCCAGGCTGGATGAGGCTTTGAGCAACCTGGTCTAGTGGAGGGTGTCCCTGCCCACGGCAGGGGGGCTGGAACTAGATGATCTTTAAGGTCCCTTCCATCCCAACCCATTCTGTGATTCTATGGAAAAAAGGAGGTACTTGTAGTAAAAGGTCGTAATGACAGAGGCAGGACATTCTAAGAAAAGAAAATAGAGATCAATCTAGGGTTTTTTTCCAGAAAACAAGGAGCTCTCTATAAAGAAAGAACAAGAAAGCCATCACCAACCTGTAGACTAGAGCTATTGCATATGTAAGTCACATCTCAGTGATGGCTGGCTGTGTATTTCACATTTTTCTGAATTATTTCAAACCAATTCTACATGAGCAGAATGAGTCTATGAAGAGAAAAAGTGTGCTATCTCTTTAGTGACAGCTTATCCTTTATATATCTAACTCAGATTCTCATATGGCCTCGTTACTCTGCCTGATACTTTGTAGTATATTTACCCTCAAAGCAGTCTGAAGAAATAGGCAGTGACTGTTTCCCCAAGTCTGAAGAGCATAATCACTCTGTCCATGGCCACAGAGCAGGCTTGTGGTATTGACTTGAACTCAGGCTACTGAACAAGGGAGCTGTTGTCTCTCTGTAGATTACAGATTTTTCCAGGTATCAACATTTTTCTCGTTTTTTGAAATAATAAATTCTGATATGCTCCAAGATGTGCAAGGCTGTCAGGTCAGTCATTCAAGGTAGCCATAGAGAAAAGAATTTATTTTTTTTTTTTTTCTCACAAAAAATACTTGATGAATTCAGATTCGGTTGGAAAGCCAAAGCTACACTGTACAATATTTGAACAGTGAAACTCAGGGTGAAATGAGATAAAAAGAAACAAAAAACAAGAAGCAGGTACTTGATCCTCTCTGCCCTTCCCACAGCACCTCCATTACCTTTGCCTGGCAAAGGAGGAATTCAGCAAGCTAAACACAGAACTTTCATTAACATTTTAAAATGTTTTCTCTCTTGTGGTCTTTTCCCCATGCTGTGTTGCTAGAAATACCCAGAATGCATGCTTCAGTGACATTCCAATGGGTAATCTCTAGCAACCCTCAGCCTCACAAAATAACACAATTAATGGTATTGAGTATGCTGCAGAAAGAGGATGCATTTTAATTACTTGCATTGCACCAGGAAGTGCTCAAGATTTTTGGTCTGGGAAGGAAAGTATTCTGACAAACATATTTGGACCTTTAGTTCCCCTTATAGCCTCATTAGTTGGTATTCAATGCAGATTTCTAAGTTTAATTTAATTTTCATCTGAGTTTTACATGAACAAAGCAAATACTTTTTTTTTTTTTTGGCAAAAAATGTAATTTAGCATGCCACATTCTAAAGTTCATTTTTCCCTTGGACAAGTCATAGTTAGTTTGCGATAGTTTTAAATTATCTGAGTGAGGAAAAAAAAATTGAGTGGATTCATTTGTTCTTGTTTCAGGATTGGATTATTGCACCAGAGGGCTACGCTGCATTTTACTGCGATGGAGAGTGCTCTTTCCCACTCAATGCCCACATGAACGCAACGAACCATGCCATTGTTCAGACTCTGGTATGCCTCTGCCTATGTTGTAGCTGCCTATTTTGCAGTCGTGTCTTGGCACAGGAGCTCTCTTTCCCTCTCTGTTTGCTTCTATTGGATTTTGATTATTTCTGTGTAAATGATAACCTTTTTTGAAGATGTGCTTTGATGATTAAGCGGAGAGAGAATGAACTGCCCAGAGTGGCCTGTGTGGTAGGTTTCCCTTCCATTCCCTACACTAACACATGAGAAAACTGTGTCATATTACTGGAGAACTGTGTAGACAGGAACAAAAGGGGCCCCCTGGTCCCACTTCCAAAGGGTTTTTGCAGTTTATTGAAGCTCCGTGTTAACATCTATATGCTATACCTTCCAGAAATGTTGACACTTGGCCACTCTGTGGACCTCTGTTGTCAACTGTTGGCAGAGATACTTAAACAGTAATTTAATGTGAGGCTTTGCAAGCACATGCATTTGCATATAAGAAATTGTCTTCAGTTATGCCTGGCTAACAAATGCAATTTATAAATGTGTTTGGATCCATTGCTCTGCCTGGTACATGTAGAAGAGGATTTGCAGCCAGCTTTCTGCCTCTGCTAGTTCTCATGCTAGTCTTGTGCATCAGCTGGAGCAGCCAAAAAGATGATCCTAGTTGAAACAGCTGGTTGGGCCTCCTCTGCCCCAGCAGAATTCAGCTATGTTTTGGGAAACATAGCACCTACAGAAATCAAGACTTTTAGACTGTGTCTAAATGTAATGCTATGAGTCCAATGTCTGCTCATGATTTTTCACCTTGCCAGCTTAAGAACTGGCTCTGAACATCAGCAGTATTAGCAGAATGATTAAGAAGCAGAGGAATAAGAAATTTTTATTTCTTTCTGATAGAAAACAAATTCTGCTTGTGAAAATTGCAAAGTATTTCTACGAGAGGAACATTTTTAAACCCTCACCATGTGCTGAGACCTTATCCTTTCCATTCAACTTGACATTTATATGCTTTCTCCAAGTCTAGCCATCAATGCAACACTATTCCTCTGTACCAGAATTTGAGTCAGCAAGATTTACAAGAAGAAGGGAAAATGTCAGAGGCTGGAAATAAATAGAAGTGTGGTAAGGGGTTCAGGTGAGAGGGAACAGAAAATGCTGGTTGGCAAGAAATGTAACAATGTGCCTAGAAGATGATGAAGAACAGCATATATGCAGTCCTGAGCTGAAAAGAACTAGGTCAACAGAGGAATAGATTAGCATTATGTGAACATTGCCCAGAAAAGTTGCCAATATTAGTGAGATCCCCAGGTCAGAGTTCCCTCCTGCAATTATGGACTGTTAAATAAGAAGAGGCCCAGCATTACATTCTCTTGTGTGTCCATTCATTCCAAAAGCAGTTGATTTCCAATTGTTAAGAACTTTGTGCAGTTTGTCCCAACTTTTAAGTTGGATACTTAATTTTTCCCTCTTTTTATGGCCTTTTTGGAATTGTGTGTCTCCCTCTGCATGTACGGTACATGCATTCAGTTATGCAGCCAAAAAATCATGAGGCTAATTAAATTTTAACTGCACATAAATTAGATGAGATAACAGTAGTTGAATGCTTTCTGGTTTAAATTGTACAAAATTCACATTTACACAAGGTGTGCACATGGGGATGGCTTGGGAAACAATTATTCATGCACCCCACCCTAATCCAAATGTAATCATCTCCCAGCCATACTGATTACACCATTCTAAAAAAGCCCACTTTTTGGGTTGGGAGTGATTGTTCCTTGGTACCCCTCCAAACTTTACTGACTCATTTTTTTCTTTCCTTTTGTGAGAAGAATAGGAGAAATGCTGGGCCAGTACCTCTCTCTCTTTTCTTTTTCTGAGACTGAGCTTAGGCAGACAGATGATACAGATGCATATAAATACAAGACAGACTGCATTTAATGAATTATATATGCTTTCTTCTCCTCTCCCTCTTCCCATCACCCTCAGAACAGGCGTTGGAGTAATGTTGACCTCCTGGTCATGGAAATCAGTGAATCAGCAGGTTGACCTGCACTGACTTCCAGGCTCACTCTTGAAAAGGCTGTGAGCATCGTTGTAACGTGGAGCTAGGAGGGACATGGAGCTCCCTGCTGGGGTGACAGAGGCTGGTGGGACCAGGAGTTACAGCAGGGCAAACATCTGCCTAGACGAGGCACAATCATGCTTTTCTCCACTGTTTTGGTATTCGTTTATTAAACTGTTTTTAAATGTGTGTCTAAACCCTTACTAAACTGCTACTTCAGGATTTATTATTGCTCATTTCAAAAGACCTTCTCATGGTAACAGTTATGTAAAAATCGTTTCCTGATAGACTGTTCTCTGTTGTCTGGCAAAGGCTCTGGGCTTATATCACTGCAAGACAGATGTCTCTAACAGATTTACAAAGACTTAACATACAAATGAAACCTATTACTGCTGAAGTCTTCATCCATGCCTTAATAATCTCTTGCCCTCTCTATTACAACTCCCTCTTTTCTGGCCTCCCCAGTTTCCAAGTCTTCAGCATGTGTAGAATATTACATCCAACCTTCCCTCAAGTACAAAGAACTGGTATTTCCCCCATTTTTAGATATTTCCACTAGATCTTGTTTGTTCTGGGATGCTGTTCAAAACTCTTTTCCTTCTCTTTAACCTTTCATTGATATATTTCAGCCTAGTGAATATAAAGCCTCTCTGCCTCAGCCCTTTCCCCAAACCTTCTGTCCAGCTGGCACCCACCTTATGAGTTGATTTTTACTTCAATGGAAGTAGAATTGGATCCACAGATACCTAGATAAGACCTTAAGTTGCACTCATGTTGCCTGAGAACCTACATCTTACCATTTCATAGGCTGAAAACAGTTTCGGTACGAGCTTGCATGGTCTTTGCTGTCTGCAACAGACTTGCCTCCACGCTGAGGCCCTGACACAGGAAAGCATTTTAGCACATGTTGAGGTCCCGGTCAGACCCGGGACTTGAGCCTGTGCTTCATGTTAAACACTGTCCTCAGCAGAGATGGTGCTGACAATACGTTTGAGTGTTTCCCTAGGAAGCCACCTTTTCTAAATTTCATCTGAAAATCAACTTTCTCTCTCGTCCGCTCCTCCTCCTTTATCTCTCCATCTGATTTTGTGTAAGTCTGCCCACGCAGTTGAAATCAGAGCAACATTCTGGAAGTAAGCTGTGCTTTAAAGTTGCTAACCGAGGAAAAATTGCGACCACTGCACTCTCTGAACTGCAAAGACATGTTTTGCACTGACGTTGTCCTTGTACCTTCCTGTTTGATATATGAACTATTTATTTATCTGTCTTTCAGGTTCACTTGATGTTCCCTGATCACGTACCAAAGCCGTGCTGTGCACCAACAAAACTGAATGCAATCTCCGTGCTCTACTTTGATGACAGTTCCAATGTTATTTTAAAAAAATACAGGAATATGGTGGTGCGTTCATGTGGCTGCCACTAGAATAAAAAAAAAAAAATAATCTAAAGCAGAGGGTTTTATTCAGAATGGTAATAAAGTCAAGATATGAGCCTTGCTGATGAAAAGGCAGTCCTAAATTTATTCCATTTCATGTCATCTCTCATTTAAATGTACAGTATAATGTATATAGTAGCTTTTATTTATTTAAAAGTATATAGTTTCTTTTGTATGAGCAAAATTTCAGAACTGTTTATTTTATGGGTCATCTCACTATGCAGTAGAACTTCACAAACTAATTTTTCAATTGACCATACTGGAATCCATTTCATTCCATTTCAATAGTTTAAAGTAAAGCCTTTGTATAGGTTTTTTTAAAGCTAGAAACTCCAGAACTTCTGTAACTGCTTCGTATTGTTAAAGGAACTAAAATACATTTGATCATATTGTGCCAATGAAAACTGTGGCAGGGTATTTATTTAGAAAAAGGCACACGAAAAAAACTAAACAAAACTGCTTGGCTAAACATATTTTTTCTTTTAGAAGTTCTGCTCCATTAGAAAAAGTGAAAAGTTGAACAGTGCTTAAGTAAATAAATAGTAGATAGAAAATAGAAGTGAAAAGATTGCACATAATTGTTATAACTATTTTCTTTAACAAGATGAGTGTAACTGGAGGAGTTGGCGTCCTGGCTTGTAGACTGCAGAGTTTGCAAAAGGCTAAAAGCTTCGGGAATTCTGTGGAGACAGACTCTCACATCTATCTACAACTTTCCAAGTTAATACTAAAAATTGAACTACAACATTCTTACCTCAAATCACATCGGTCTATTATCTATTACACTTCTCTGGCAAATATGTTTATAATAACGGCACAAGGTAAAATCAAACATAAAACCCACACAAACCTTCCCATTATATATGCAATCCACTGTATCTACAAAATATACCTACAAGACAAGGAACGGAAGGCCTTTGCTTTATTTAATTTCCACTTTTGGATGTGTTTTCTGTGTGTGAGGGAAGGCACAGAGGATGCAGCAGTTCTCACCTGTCTAATCAAAAATCTTGTCCCATCAGGGGATGGTGGCTGTTTTCAGGCAAAGATGAAAAACACCATCCATAAAAGGCAGTTGGGTAATTTGCAGCTTACTTTCAGTCCCATCCGCTTTTCTATCACATGGAGATTGGTTTAAATCATGAGATCCAAAATGGGATATCTTCGCCTTCTTTAGCATTAACTATTGTACCTTTAAAAATTCTTAAACCTGTATAAATAATTTTTTATCTCCCTGAAGTTTTGGCCTCAGATGAAATCCTGTGGTTGTGAATTGCACAACTAATTACAGATTATCATTCCCACCACCACTACCCATATGTGTATTTTGAATTAACCACATCTTTTGACACCCCTTTTTTTAGTGTTATGAAAATGAGAAAATATAAACTCTGTTTTCTCTTTATTACACAGCTAATTACAACATATGCTTTTATCATGAATTGCCTCATTTAAAAATGCTTCATTTATACAGTTCTCAGAGAGGCACATCAGTTTCTCCTTAAACAGTCTATCCATGTAAACTCTGAATGCTCTGGTTATTTAAAGCATATTCCAGAAAACACAGATTATTACAGACTGATAAAATCAGCATGTGTGTGTGACTGTGTGTATGCATGTGAATGTGCAACTGTCTCTTCTGTAGAAACTAATTTATTTTATCTTGCTATTTGAGCAATACACAAGTCCTCTTTATGCATACACTCATTTTAAAAAAAAAAATTACCAGTTTGGACTTCAGTCTTGGGAGCTCTCTCCCCTTAATACAGCAGTTCCATTTTACACTTCCATCTCTATTTTATACTGACATTACCTACATAACTATGTTTAGCGGCAGTTCATGCACAAGGTTGTATATCAAAATCTAATGTCTCCAAGAAAATTACCATTTTGGAACAGTTAAAATCCTGGGTTGTCTTCAAAAAAAATTACTGATTTCCGTATAAATTGGGTAGGTGGGTATGCTTTTTTTGAACTCAGTTTATTCTAAAAGGAATTTGTTGGAAACTAAATTTTGGGTACATTAAGTAATATATTTTTAAATAATGGTGTACCATTTTGAGAATAAGAAACTGAAGATTATTGTTATATTATTCTTTAAATATGCTGTTGGAATATATTTCTATATTTTGAGACATAATAAACCTGTAATATTATTCTCTTCTGCTGTGATTTTGCTTTTGAGACACATGACATTCTTTTAAAGGTAAAAGCAAGAAATCACCAATAGGTATGGATAGCTCCTGTTGCAGTGAATTTTTTAGTGCAGACGTTTTGCAAAATTACTTTTATTTTGTTACTTCTTAAACTCCAGCTGGTGATCCATCTACGCTATTAATAAAAATCATGCCTTCAAATCATACCTCCAAATGCTAATATGCTACTTAAAATACACTAGAAAGAAAAAATGTCTTTTTAAATTCTCCATAAATCCCTAACTGATCATTCGTCTGAAAGGAAGGATGGTGGCACCACACCTTCTGCATGCTCTGGGTAAGTGCATAGATCTGTGTTTTCATATAAACTTGTTCAGGTAAGCCCGTCTCTAGTAATATCTAATACAAGGCTTTTTGTTCTTTTGCTTGGTCCTATCAAATACCTGTTATTTTATACATATTTACACATAATACAGACACACACATGTCATATAATGTGTATGTAATTATATTAGATTATATTAAATATATACACATATCTATAGCTATATCTAGTTCTACAGTTACAAGTCCATTCCATTATCATTTAGGACACAAGAGCTTTGTTCTTTTAAAAGCTGTTAAAGCTTTCTGCATGCTCAACAACTGGAAAGGGTCTAAAGAGCTGAAAATCAGAAAAACAGAAGCAGCTCTGTACAGAATAAATGGTACGTTATGGGTCACAGCTGCTCAGCCTTTAACTTATAATATTAATATCATTGCTACACATCTGGGCCAAAATCAAATGTTTGTGGGATGTTATTAGTGGCCACATCTATGGCTTGCTTAGGAGGATTCACCCAGTGGAAGTCAGAGCTGAGAGGTGAACAGTATTGCAGCAGTGATTTAATTTCCCTTAACAAGCAAGTTGTTCTCCAAGTGTGATTTTGATGTCCAGGACAAGGTGAGCTCTGACTGACTGAAGTGTGGAGCATTTACAAGTTCTCTGATGTGCTAATTCGTGAACCCACAGAACAGTCTTCCTTCAGTTAGACCACTTGATGGGCATCTCTCCTTTACCTGGATGCCCATTTCCACTAAGTGTTTATAGAGTCAAGTTTTTCTGATTTTGGCCAAAGGTTTCAAGTTCATTAATTAGGGAGCAAGGGTGGGAGTTGCTTGCTGATAGTCAAAACCATACTTGTTTGGATTGCATTAGGCCTTTTTCTGATACAAGATCAAGCTAAAAATTAAATTCATGCAAAGCTATCTGGTGTCTGACAACACAGCAATGCATCTGATCGGTACAAGACTCAGCTAGGGATATCTCAGACAGACATTGGTATGGATTTCTTCCAACAAAAAAGATCATCATTCCTTGTTTTGTTGTGTATCTGTCTGAAGGGCTGTCCTGACTGGCATGACCTTTACAACCCCATGACTCTGCAGTGGTCTTTTTGGGCTTTTAGATAAATGCATATTTGTGTTGAGTAATCAGATAGTTAATATAAAAGGAGCCATATGAGAAGCTCAGGTATCTTCAGGGATAAGAAACCAGTCTTTTACAGCTGCACAGGAAAGTGCAGCTGTGTATTTTGTATACTGGCACCCACAGGACTATAGAACAGTAGTTAGTGTTTATATTCTTCACAGAGAGGGTGGTGAGGCACTGGGACAGGTTGCCCAGGGACATTGTGGATGGCCTCTCCCTGAAATTGTTCAAGGCCAGGTTGGATGGGGCTTTGTGCAACCTGGTCTAGTGGAAGGTCCCTTCCAACCCAAACTATTCTAGTATTCTATCATTCTATGGTTCTATGATGCTATGATTATGATAGGAGTCAATTGTCAGACAATTTGGGGTCTTGTTTTATTGAATTTTTTGAGTGCTATTAGTCACATCTATACTGCAGACACCCAAAATGAGACTTTCTTTAGGGGCAACATAGAGAAATTGCTCTTTTGGATTGAAATTCACCAATTTTTCTCCAAAGACTACAAAGAGGGTTTAAGACAAGGTCTCTGCTATAGACCTTGTCTGAGCAACAGCAGTCAATGACGATCCCTGACACTAAAATAATGTTACATTGCTGAAAAAGTTTTACTGGAATATTTAATTGGGATGTGAAGCTTTGAGAAATCTTAATTGTTATCATGATGGGATGTCAGATACTTCCATTTTGGAATATAATTTTCTCTACCATTTATTGGGAAAGGTTGGATTGCTGGCTGCCTATTTCTTCTCTTTGGGTTTTTTTTTTTGTTGTTTTTTTTTGTTTTGTATTGTATTGGTTTTTTTATCAGCTTCTCTTTTGTAATATTTTCATGGTAAATTGGCTTTGATTCAGAGGTGGCTAAAAAAATGGTTTAGGCTTGTACTCATAAGGTTCTGAACTATTTCAGCAATAACCAAAGGATTCTAATAACCAGGACTTTAAAATTATGTTCTTTGTAATCTCTACCAACTCTTCTGCTCACACATTCAGCTGTGCATAGGGAGAATCTGACATGTGGTGTCTGAATGACGAACAAGCCACATGTGAATCATACAGCATTATCTTTTACTATCTCATCTGCAGTCACAGAACTTACAAACTGTGATTTACAATGTGTTAGTGAATTCTTACTCACATGGCTTGAGCAAGAGCTTGATTAAAAACAAAAGAAAACTAAACTAAAAATCCAACAAAAAACCAGCAAGAGGAGGTTTTCTTGCCATCTTAATTCAAATAAATCAGCACCAAACGTGGTACATGAGGGATCAGGAATCTCATGTGAATTAAATAGGCCTTTTGTATTCTGTTTTCCATATTTACAACACATGACACAGACACTTCTCCTGACTGCTATATTTCCAGCTAAATACATTCTGTTCTGTTACTGCACTTTTTTGCTTCCAGATGGGCACCATCAATTATTATTATTAATATGAATGAAGATATTTTCATTGCTTTAGCAGATGTTAATGCTTTACTAAAGAAGTATGTGTTATTAGTATTGCTACTTTACAGGTACAGCTAAGTGGAGAGACTTTCCTAAGAGCAGATGAGAGGGGAGCAGTGTAGGGGAGACCACCAGACCTCTAACCCCTATCCCACACTCTTGGTGGAGTGATGCATATCCTTGATACTCCTGTCCCTGCAGCTGATAACTTTAATGATTGATAGGCAATCTTAGCAGTTACCTGGACCTACACTTTGCATTTACCAAGTACTTTTCTAGTTTTGTGATTGTTTGTGGAAATCTGGGCAGTGACTGATAAAACTGGGGCATCTGCAGGGTGCAGAACACATCTCTCCTATGTAGGGGTGGTTATATTTTAAAGCTACTTGTACGGGGTCAACCAAAATCTTCTTGGAGCAACAGCATTGTAAATCTGCACCAGGAGAGTTGAAGGCAGTGATGCATCCCTCCCTTTTCTTACATTTTCTTCCTGCTCAGTGAAAAGTTCAGCAATGTGTTAAGGCTGAGACTGTTAATATCTGTGTAGCAGGGGATCTCAAGGCAGGTGTTGGCTGAAGATACAAAAGTAACGTATCTTTTAGGGAACAGCTCTCTCAGATAATAATATTGAAGCAGAGATGTAGGAGCAGGATCTTCTCTGTATAACATGTCCTGGTTTCTTCTCGGTCTCAAAATTACTTGTGAGCAGAAACATTTGTTAAAATGAGAAAACTCTTCAATTAAATTGTGAGGAAAAGCCTTGGATGGGGCTCTTTCTGGCATCTCTGCCCCTCATAAGTCCTTCCACAAAGAAGAAATCCAGGCTCACACCCAGAGCAACTCAACTGCACAGAGACCAGAAGTCAGACAGGGTGGAGAAACATGGCACATACATCAAACTCCCTAACCTGATCTAATAGGAAAACAAAGCTTTTCATGCCTGATTATTTCCTTGGTTGCGGAGCTTTCTTGTATTAACTTGCCACAAGAAAGTGTGTTCCCTTTTATTTGGGCCAATTATACATCCACCACTGGGATGCCTTTTCAAAATTAGTGTTTCTCCCTTAACCTCTGCAACAGCTCTTTTCAGCCTTCTCTGCATGTTATCTGTTTTATTATTCAAGACTAACAGCTCCCACAGGGAATGCTTTTTCCTAGACTGCTGCAGAGGTGGAACAAAGACAAGACCTGCCAAGTCAGTTACCTGTTAATTGGGATGTGAATCTTTGAGAAATATTTTTGCTCACTTTTCCTTTCTTTTTTTTTTTTTTTTTTTTTTTTTGCATGCATTTGGGCTTTTCCTTGGTTTGTTATCTTGGTATGAATTCTTGTGGATAAAGATATATAGGTAAGTGCCTAGAGTTCCATGAAACCTTCCTGTGAAAAGTATTTGTGCATTTAGCACGAAACAAAATGGCATAATTGGTTTCCTCTTTAAAAATTGAATTGATACAGCTAGTAAAAACCTTGGATTTCAATTAAGGACACAATTTTTAGCAAACTACTGGTTACATTACATGTTTTGAAACCTATTAATTTAGTAAAAATTAAAGAGTTGCTGATTAGCAGGACCTACACTGCATACCTCAGGACATATATGCAAGGACCAGAATTTTATTCTCAGATACACTGGTGTAAATACAAAATCTACCAAAATTAACACTGCCTTTGAAATACTCGTAAACAAGTTTCTGATTATTTCTATTTATCTGTATTGGACAGTGAGGTAATGGGAACTTTATTCATGCCAGAATACAATTAACTACTTAATTCTCAAATTTCTTCTCCTTATAACCAAGCCCTTATGCTTTTATTCTTTTTTCTCACCCATCTACAACAAAAAGTGGCTGAAGGTCATGACTTAAAGTTCTGGGGAAAGAATTTCATGCTTCAGAATTGAACTGAATGTGGAAATTCCCAAACTTCAAATAGAAGTTATAAAAAAGATTGTGAAAATAGTTTTAAAAATTTTTTTTTAAAAGATCATTGCTGATCTGCAGAGCCCACAGCAGTGCCATGGAAGTGGCGACCAGGGCAGGGGAGCCCAGACTGTGTTCGTACCTTGCAGCAGCCCATCAGCTGGGCAGGGGCTGTGACTGAGGGGTGCCGGCGTACCCTGATGAGGAGCCAGCAGCCCTGGGGACTGCAAGTTCCCACATTCATGGAAAGGAGCCTGGGAGCTGCAGGGTTCCCTTCTCTGACACAGTCCAGACACAAAGGCTGTCCAGGAGCTCTGTATGTTTGTATCTGAGGCAGGCAAAGAGGAGAGGTGTCTTGCAGAATGGTGTGTGGTAGAGTCTGCTGAAAATGCCTGCATTTAATCAGCAAAGTGCTTAAAGATATGGCTCTATTTCAGTGACTGAAAAGTATTCATTGTGAAATCCCCACACTGGCTGAAATTTCTCCTGACATTTCTGAGTGAAGCTTCACTGACATTTTCACAGAGCTTTGCTCATTTTTGGCAGGAAAGAATTTGACCCCTCTCTTCAATCATGTTACACCCCATTTCCACTGACTGTCTCTAAGTCTTTTACCATTCTCCTAGTTTTTCCCATGATGTAAATACCTACTGCAGTAGAAGCAGAAGTGTTCCTCTGGATTTACTCTAGAATAACCAAGTAACATTGCAAATTGCTTCCTATAATGTTTTCCTCTCACTCCTCTGAATTTTTCCCCTTAACCGACCTCTGTGATTGAAAAAGTTATAAGAAATGAGCCAAACAATAATTGTCAAGTCAGGAATCAGGTAACATGCATGTATTTACATTTTTTTCATTAGGTAACTACATGTAATACCAGCTTCTCCTTACAGTGATTAGTTACAAGGCACTGCCCTGACCCTAAGCACTATGACCCATCAGACTTCCAGGACAGCACTCTGCTTGTGTGTTCAAGCAATGTCATGCTAATCAAGCTAAAAATCACAAACCTGATTTTTGCAATTTTTTTAAACATATTGCTCCACTCGAAGTTTACTCAATAGAGTAACTTCTGTCAGAAGGGTACTGAAGTGCAGCCAGGAATGGTAACCTCTTCTGTTAACATACCTGCATCATGACAAGGACACCTGTCCCCAGCTGGATTTTCATTATGTAAATGTACATTCTTTATATTCTAGATATTAAAAATGACATCATGGCTTTTCTAGGAAGGAAGAGAACTCTGTCAAACAGTAAAACCCATCTGTAGTGTTTTCTGCTTAATTAATGGTTCTGCCTTTTTCTCTATAATCTAGTTTCCCTGATTGCCCAAAGCCTGCAGAATCCATCTCACTCATCATATCAATTACTGCAATTAGCTCTCCTGTGGACTACTCTAATTTCATGCATTTCTAATTACGCATTTGCTATGTAGGCAATTACCACAGTCATTTACATGCAACCAGATGTTTTGATAATTATATTCTTGTTTGCTCATTTTCCCACCAACATAAGCTTTTTCTCCTTCACAGTCGCACTTCAATCTTTTTACATTGCAGAACATTTATTATTCCGTTTACGAAAACTTGGGCAATCTCCATTTCTTCCCTTGGAAAGAGAAAAGGAAGTGTTTCTGAGGCTACTTTTATGTGACACAGAACAGTAGTTCTATGTAGATACTTGAGCTAATCCTGCTCCCGAGGTAAAGCAATTGTATTACTGCGTATTTCCAGGTTGCTTGCAATACCAGCAGCAATTCAGTCAGAACCTGTATCTTGGCATGGATGTACACTGTATGGTGTGGAAATACACACAAATGTTGATCATTCAAGGGTCTCTGAAGTGAGCTGGTAAGATCCAAACGAGTTTGCAGAAGTTTGTGAATGGCAATTTCAAGTGTAAGTTTTTCTGTGCATTTCCCATTCGACATGAACAGTGCGAGCAAGCCAAGGGTCTTTCAGTGAGTACATTTCTGTAAGCTGTATTCAGTGAGAGGCTAAACAACTCGCATTGATGTCAACTTTCAATCTTCGCTTGTGGTTTACTTTCTCTTGAGCCAGTCTTGTAGGCTTTGGTTTCACATAGAGCTCCAGCTGCCTTAGAAGTTCTGTTATAATAGCACCATCTTCTGACTAATGTCCTGTCAGGAGTACTTCTGAGTATTTCTATCTTTGGTTCATTGCATCTCTGAAGCCCCTACTTTTGCAAAAAGGTGACCAACCCCTGCTTCATGCATTGCTCCGAAGACACAATGAAGTGGTTAACCATGCTAGTACAGCACAATCATCTGTGCAGAGCTGAGAATTCCTTAACTTTGGCAGCCTGAGATTGAAAAGTACGCATGTTTCCAATGAAAATGCTGAAAGAATTAAATGAAAATAGAAATTGTTCCACTGACATTTTTGATGCTGGCTCAGTTTTGTATGAGTAAGAGCCACTGACAGCACTTGTCTTCTCAACTTCTTCCAAGGTCAAGATTGTATGGTAGATATTTTCAGGAGTCTACTACAGTATAAATACAGTCCAGCTAGTAAAGTTTTAACCTTATTTAACCTTGGCTTTGTTATGCACAAAGATGTAGATCCTCAAATCAATAAAAATGGTTGGAGCTATTACCCTAGAGGAGTCCCTTCATTTGTATGATTTTCATATCAGATCTACATTAACTCTGGGCTATGTTCTAGTGCAGATGGATCTTTTCTTCCCATTTTTGTTTGGACAGCAAAGCAAAAACAGTAGTGACTGTCAGCTGATTATCAAACCAATTTAGTCAATTAATTTTGGAAAGGCTGTGGACTGATGTTTGAAGTCACATATCCAGTTCATTTCATATAAATTATTAAAACCTAGGGTACAGTTTCAAGGGCATAAAACCAGCGTCATGTGTTTCATTTGTACAAGAGAAGGGCACAGAAGTTCTGGATTGTTTCGTTGCTTCTGTCACTGATTCACTATGAAGCTTTGGAAAATAAATATTCTATATCCATGTATATTTGTGATGTATTTGTAACTGAAATGAATTAGGTTTTCTATGGCATTTTTATATGCAAATCTGTTAGGCAGGGCAGAAACAGCATTATTTTTGTCATTAAATGTTGTTAGCTTGTTTCCTAATTCTAGTCTACCATCCACTTCTTTTTGTGATAGGCAAAAATTTTCAAAGATATGTTTACCTTGTTCAGTTCTCATTTGTAATACAGTAATAACAACATCTATCAGTAACATAGGAGAATTAAGAGGATAAATACCTTGATGATAATGAGGGACTTAGATACATAAGTGGTCATGTAAGTGCATTTATATTATTCACATATACAGGTCATCTGATATATTTCCTCTGGAAAATTGTAGCTGCTACTCATCTAGACCCTTCTTTTCCGTTTTTTATTCTAATGTGCTCACTCATATTAAAGATAATATTTTGTTCCATCCTAAAGAACTTCTTTAGTCATTACCAAAAGAGGTTATTTGCTCAGGCTATCCAAATTTTCTTCTATTAATTCCTTTCAAGCGACTTTCTCCAGTCTGAAACACTAATATTCTTATTCTCTAAAATTTCTACATATTGTAAAGAAGTCCAAGAAACATAAAGTGCAGAGCTGATGGCTCACTAGAACTGAGAGGAGTTTTCTCTAACTAGTGGCATAATGGGATGATTCATTGTATCGTAGAACTCTTTACAGAGGTGTACATGCTAACAAAAGGTGCAGATCAATAGCGAACTGAAATAAATGCTGAAATATACATTGCAGTTGTGTTGATTTTTATTTCCCTGATGACACTGATCTATGAGTGCATAAGTCAGAGAGTAGTATAGGTGATTATAGTAATATTCTTTAGTATATTGCTCCATTGGGATATTTATTGAGTGTCACTCAAAACTGAAGGGTTTGGGGTTTATGCACACTCAGTGCTATCTACAGTTTTTCACTTTGGAAGTATATCTCCAAAATCATGGTGAACTTGCTAGATCAGAATATTAACTGCTACCATCCCTCCATTTATTTTCAGACCAAAAAAGAGGTAGATTTAACTATAGATATAATCTTAAAGGTCATGAGAAAGAGGAAATCTACCTTAAAATAATTTGAAGCAAGAAGACTGTGCATTCAATTAAAATAATGGTGAGATGATATCCCCAGAGGGATTTACTTCTTGGTTTGATTTCTGGATATACATATTTATTTCATCTCCTGAACAACAAATGGTAGACTCGGAATATCCTGAGGGACCAAAATCCCTTAAGGAAGAAGATAGGTGCCCCGAGAAACATTTTTGTCATAATTTTCTTCTTAACTTTCCAGCCTCTAACCATGTTTACACTTGCTGGACCATAATGTATTTTCAATACACCTACATTAGGGATTCTATTATGCATATCCCTTCAGAATCTAAGCACCTGAAGTGCAACCCCAGCCCCATCAAGGTCTTCCATCTGCACCTCTGTCTGTTGCACTAGCACACATTAGGTTTTTTTCTTCTTGAACTGATGGTCAAAAATCCCCACCTTCCATACTAACGCCTGTTGAAACACTTATTTGTCTGACCAGTCTCTTCTTGTCTCTTGGCACACCTCTATATGCTAGCTGTTCAGATGCCAACCTTGCAGGCAACCTTGTTCAACTGCTTGCTTCTCTTAGGAATATCTCTGTACCTTTTATAATTGCTGTTCTCCGTGACCTGATCCACAAATCCACCTCCCACTTCTTTCAAATTGCTCTTCAAGCCAAGCTTTGTAGACAGAAAAGGTAAGGCACAACTGGTGGGTTTTGGGGAGTACAAAGTTTGAGAGGATGAAGATGAGGAAATGAAACATCATCTCTTATAAGCAGAGTGGCAATGCAGTTGTCCATTTCACTTTATTTATGAAAATTTATTTCTGTATTTGTGTTACTTTAAGCCATGAGATTTGGCTCAAGTTCCAATTCATTATAATTCTCCCTTTACTCATTTTACTCTTCTCTGAACCATCATTTTCTCTGCTGTCTTTCATTTTCCTCTTCACACACTACTGTTGCAAAGTGCTTATAGACTTCTATTTGTTAGCATACATTCTCGTTATTTGCATATATGCATGTCTTTCCATGTGATGTTTGCTCATTCTTGTGCTTTATTTGCATGTACGATGAAAGAAAATGTGTCCTTTTGGGATCCAGATTGGCCTTTGAAGAGCAAGTTAGCCCTTTTTTCACTCAATCTGTTTCAAATAAGCAATATGCTGATGACTGCAACAAATTGTGTTATGGGCTCAGCCTACCACTGGAAAGGCCAGAACATAAAGTGATGGTCCCAAGCTCTGTATTTTGCTTTCAGCTTTCTGAATTCCATGGAATACAGGTAAAAGTCAGATGTGAAATCCAGGTCTCCCTCTCTCTGTGCTAGGCTGGCTTCTTTCAGGTAGCGTATACAGCACAGTGTGCTCCAGTGTACAAGACTTTTCCCTGAATGACTGCACAGAAAGTAGCACATGGCTTAGGGCTCCCCTGTCCTCCTTGACACAGGTTTTGCTATTATTTTGGGATTGTTGGGCACAGGTTGATGTGTCAGTTCCAGTTTGAGATGTCATGCATAAGACTTAAAGATGCACTGCAGTAGTGAAAAATGAAGGTTTCTCATGTCACAGTGCACTATGATGGTGCTGTGTATATAGAAAGGAAACCTGGATCTGGAATTTATCCAATGGCCAGCATGTATCTCAATGACAAATAATGGAAAGATGTAGAACTCCCAGATTTTAGTCCCATGGATTGTGCTGTTAATTGAAAAGTCTTCAATTTCTATGATTTCTAAACTTACTCTTATTGTTTGATAAAAAGTTATATATGTTATAGGTTAACAATTTTACTAGGTGATGGAAATCTGATTAGAATCCCAGTATAAACCCTTTTCCCTCTCTGACTCCTATGAAATTTTCTAGTTTACTGCTGTTGAAATAGATTTTGAGTAGGTAGAATCCCTCCTCTTATGTTTTTACCTGATATTCAAAATTTTTCAGTTTTCAGGGCACAGGAAGGTATGATTAATAATTACAATGCATAAAGATATGATCTTGCATTTTAACCTTCTTCACGTAGGTCTGAAGAATAGGTAAAAGTATGAGAACAGCAGACTCTGCTGGCTTTGCTGGATGCTCCCTTATGCCTTCGCCCAAGCAGGATCTCAGGAAGTGAGAGAAATCAACTCAAGATTGGGAAGAAAGTGCCTTATGGAGAATAAGACATTACAGATTGGGTTTTTTATAATTTCTTTCTTAAGAAGCAGGAAACAAGATTGTATGAGAGTTAGTAAAGCAAGCACTATGATTTATACAATTAAAAAGGATTCATAGAAATATCTTTTTCAGCCACTTCTAGCACTATAGTAATAGTAGTCATCAAAAAAGACTGCTCTGAGAGGACTTGTGACAATCATGATAATCAGTCTTCCAAGAAAGCTCTAGCTGAATACTACATAATATGGTACTTTTAGTACTATACTGCAGTTGGAGTCAGGAGCCACTCGTAAAACACAGAATCTATTACATCATTTACAATTATCCTTGAAGGTCTGGAAATATAATGGCTAAAATTCTCAAAGATACCCAAGCAAATTAGGGACTTTCATCACATTTTCAAAAGTAGCTTTGATATCAAGAGTTAGAATTCTCAAATTGATGTAGGAAACCAAATATTATTTAACTGCTATAAAACTTATCTTCATCCAAACATAAATTCAGAAAAATGTTAACTTAGGCATAGCATAATTGAATCCTCAAGTTGCCTAAAGTTTAGTTTTTTGCAGTGCAGTTCCCTAGAAGTGCTTAAATATCTCCTCTGGAGAGCTCTAGGACTGGCTACACTTGCTTAATAGCTGGATGCCTTACGTCTACAACAAAGCCCAGGAAATCCCTACCTGTTCCCTTGACTGGTTCAATGGGCTTGTGTGCAAGCATACTCAGGCTTAATTGTTGGGTGCCAAGGTCCCACCCTTTAGCAGCGTCCTGACCTCTCCCTTTCAGAGTTTGCTTGGCCGTCTCCGTGCTGAGTCATTTCAGCATGCAAATCCAACAGAAAGTGGATGTGGAAAAAAGGCAGTTGTTTCCTCAGCACACTGACTGGGCTCAACACAATGCTGGTCAAATGCTCAGGTCAGTCAGGGTGAGAGCAAAGGGTGGGTAGGACCATTAGCTGGCTCAGACTGCTGTGGAAACCCAACATCAGAGCGTGCTGGGTTAGATCACATGGAAAACACAGGAATTAAGATGTTTTCTCTCTCCCAGTTGTTTTGAAGGTTCAGTTTCTAGTCACTTAAACTGTGGAAGATTAAAAGTTTTAATTTTGCATCTGTCCCTATTTGCTCATGAGCAGTTTAAGTTGGGGTCCTGTTTGGGGACCAAGTCACCTGACTGTATCACATGAGCTACTGCACATCCAGAATTGTTTCTGTGGGTAGCAGGTGACTCAAGAACTGAAGCAGACATTGCCAGATCTTCCTGGGATCTAGCTGAACACCCAGCCCAGCCTACTCCATCCTATGGGAGTCCGGGCAGCCGCTGTTGTCTTCCACCCATGGACTATTCCTGCAGCTCCTCCTTGTCCTCTCTGCTTTCCCAGGTACATTGCATACAACCTGTCATTCTCAGCCATATATGCTGTAACTAGGTATTACAAGGTGACTTTCAGTTCTGAAGGATATTTTGGGATAAAATAGTATTAATATTGCCTGACAGAATTGTTCACTTTTCAGTAGCATGCTTAAATCTTTGTGTAAGAGATTAAATATGCTTATGATTATGAGGGTCATTACCTTAATGGCTGAAGAACTCACATGGGAGATGTGGTCTATAATCTCCTCAAGCTGTTCTGAACCCCAAGTTACCTCATCTGGCTCTCTAACATTTAGATACTAGGTAAAAAATGCTGACATGATTACCTTTTCCCACCAATACCGCATTTTATGCCTAAGACTGCAAAAATATTAGTTCACAAAGGAATTTGTGGCATGAATTCCAGCTACATGAGACCTTCTTCTCTGGCAAATCTTCCAAAACTGCTTTAGCAGTATCTGCTCATTAGCTTAGTCAGTTCATTCAGCTTCTGGACCCCAGAGACAACAACTTCATTCTTGCTGAGCACTTTTGGGGACTGTGAGATGCATAAACCACTGGGGTCATGTTACTCAGCTTTTTGATGACTGTACCCTATACAGACCAGGGTCCTGACTGCAAAGGGGACTTACACTTCTGAGTCCCTTAGAAGCTTTTGAAGGTATCACTGCTTTCTGTAGATTTGAAAAGTGTTTTATACAGAATGTGATACTCCCCGGTTGCTTCAGGATATGTAATCTGGACTCTGAACCGTGTGGTCACTGTGAAGCCTCCCATTCACAGACATATTTGAAGAGATGTAGACCAAGAAAGCTTACTGCATTTCTCTGGTGAATGTAATGTGAGACCCTCACATAGTAGCTGATCTAATTTTCATCAAACCCACCTCACTATTTTGGGCGATATCACTGCAGGAAAGAAAAGAATTGCTTATGCAAACATATTTCAGCAACAGCTTAAAAGTACAGTTGCTTTTTCTCCTTGTCTTGCAATGTTAGCCTCGATTATGTTCTGCGACTGCCAGTTAAAATTGTGTTTTTCAAGTGACTGAAGGATTCTTTTTAGACTGCAGTGATTCAGAATTGTCTATAATTAAAACACAGTAAGACCATGCACAACAGATATGCAAATGCTCACAAAATCTTTGTCCATTTGCTTCATGTATATGTTTGAAATATATCTCATAAAGCAGGATGGCAATTTTGGTCACCCTAACTATGTCTACTCTAACTTAAACAAGGACAGGGCACAGGTTCGTCATGTTTCTGTGTCTATGGATATGCACTATGCCAACCCATTTGTCCTTTCAGCCACAGGGTGAGCCCCTGGTCATTTTATTCAATAGTAGCAGACGTAGTTTCTACTAACAGAAGGAGATAGACCCAACTCCAAGATGAAAAAGAGCATAAGCAAGAAGGAGATCTTTGTTTCAGCCAGAGGAGACTGGTCTGTCCACACTTCTCAAATAGCAGAGTATAGAAAGAGTACCCAAGTGAACATGGCCATTTGACAATAGGCCATTTCATTATTTTTCCCTCCAGATTGTTTTCCCACTTGATTCCACTCTGGTATTTTGAATGAAGAGAGCTGGGAGAGGTGCCACTGTCAGGTGGAAAGGGTTGTGGTGGTGAACAAAGGAGCAGGGACCCAGGACTGTCCATACTTCCTGCAGAGACCAGGGAAAACTGATTACAATGTAAATAGCTGCAAAAGAGAGGAAAAAAAAGTCAACCTAATAGTGCTATTCCTCCCTCATTTAGAGTTGATTGACATTTTCTGATTGAATCCTACTGATTTCTGAATTAAAAGAAAAAAAAATTTAAAATATTAGTTATTCAGACAGCTTAACTTCATGTTCCTTTTTAATTTTGAGTTGCACATGTCATTGGATCAAATTCATATGATGTTTGATCTCAGAGAGTTTTTTTAATTTTTCTTTAATATGATTCGGCTCATTAAATTACCTTTGAAGGTTTTAATATTCCTCCTGGGATATACAACCTTGTTTATTAAGCTTAACTCTAATAGGTTGTTTATCAGTAGCCATGTAATTGATTGTGATACCTTTGTGATATTGAATTTCATGAGCTAATGTTAAAAATTTCTTTAATCTATGTTTTTTATTTTTGTTCTTTAAATTCTTTCTCTTTATTGTATCATAAAAAATTTTTTGAAACACATAATTTCCTTTAATCACTGTGCTTATTCAGTATTCTTTTTTTTTTCCCTAATATAGCACAAATAATACAATCTTTCATATGATTAAGGAATAAAAAAACAATATCTAAAAGAGACATGTAGGTAAAATTAAGGGAAAACGAGAATCAAACACTGAGACATATGCTTGACGGAAAAATCTTCTTTAAGTGAAAAAAGAAAAGATAGTAGAAGTCCTTTGTGTTCCACAGCACAGCCAGAAAATACCAGGTTTCTGAAGAAAAAATTGCATGGACAGAACTCAGCATTACTCTGAACAGAATGCCATACTCTGGATGTCTCTGTATGTACTAAAAGAAGATTTAAAACATTATTTCATTAACCTGGCACTGGATTTAAAACTGACAATACATTCCTTGAACCAACTTTTGCTGAAGATGGCAATAATGTAACTTTTGGAGTGCATTTTCTGCTAATACAGCTACTTAAGTTTGCACAGCTGGGAGACTTCTATTCTTTTCTGCAGCCTTTTCTCTCCCCTCCCCCATTCTGATTTGTTATTGTTTGAAATTCTGAGAATGTTTTACACACATTTCCAGTGTACAACATTTGGACACTGATAAACGAATGACAAGTATGATATAAAGCCTCGTGGAAGACCCTGTAGGGTCTACCCAGGGAGAAGAACACATCTGTCTCCAGCTGTGCAGCTATTTAGAAGTGAAATGACTTGTCCTGGATTGGGCAGAGATGGTAATTATTTTTGTTGTTGATGTGAAGATCAAAGGTTATTCTCAGGAAGTAAGGACAAGGACTGTGGTATTTAGCAGGAAAGATTTATACAGGACATAATTTAGTACATGGTTTGCACATTAACCTGGTGCTAATGCATGTAGATGACAGAGAAAATGTAAACAGTCTTGATGTAAGATAAATTATAATTGGTGAAAAGCAAATTAATCTACCGGTCATGAATCTCCCCCAAGTTTGCAGAATCTTGAGCAGCTGTTACATTCCACAATTACACTTTGAAAAGAGGCTGCTTGATCTGAGGATTTCTTTCTACAGTGCAAAAACCTTAGTCCTTCTGTCCCAGTGAGGCTATTATTTTATTTTTTCTTTCTTTTTTTTCTTTTAATAATGAAACCCCTGCTTATAACAACAGTATCCAGTCTTAGACTTATATAACTCACAGATTGCTTCCCATACGAGTGAATCCTTTGAGTTTATGATTTTCAAGGTGCAAACTAAGAATACACCGCCCCCACACACACCCAAACCCACAGAGGTAGTAGTTTATAAATGACTTTTCATAACTGAGCGTACCATGACCTCATGGTGAGTAGATGAGATGTAATGTTTACTTCTCCACAGTTTCCTGATACCAGGCCAGAAATCCACAAAATAGCTTTCTCATGTTTCTTGCTCCTAAATTTGACTTATATATGCAAATAGGTTTTTCTCTGTTAAAAGTTAATCAGAACAAACCACAAATATACAAATTGTGTGAGCAAAGAGAAAAAAAAAGCTGCAGAAATGTCATGGAAGAAAACTGTAGGATGCCTTAGAGGAAACCAAGATTTAACATTGTTTTGTGATATGAAACATTTTTAGGTAATATTGACATGGAGGTAAAATCTTTCCTGTTAAAAAACTATGAATTTTGCTATCCATGGGACCTTAGTTCTCTTTACTATGTCAGATTCTGCTCAGATCTGTACTTCTTTAAATAAGGAAAAAATGTAATTAATTAAATGAGCTATACTGATGTGAAACCAAAATAAATGAGCTTAAATTTTTGCTTAAGCATAAAATGCTTATCACAGATTCCTATGACAAACAATAGCCAGTCTGGAAGAGATTTGGCCAAAAAATCAGAGGCAGCAAAGCCATTTTGTAATAGTAGGTCATTCACAAATATTCATGGAAACATGTTTTCCCATGTGTATTAAAATTTAGGCATTTATCTTATGAATAATTGCCAGTCTATGGAGAAAAAAAATGAATAGAATGAAGCTCTAGACTTTTTCCCTTCTTTGTGTGTCTCTGTTTCCATTTTCATATGTGCAAGAAAGCACATCCAAGGGATGAAAATATATGTTCTCAGATGGCTTTGCTATGATCCAGGCATCAGATGTCCAGGGAAGGCAGGTAGTGGTAGATTGCTCAGAAAATACCTAAGCAGGCTTTGACATGGTAGAGAAGTTTTCACCATAAGCAGATTTGGTTTTCTAATTTTGTACAGGCCCCAGTAAATCTCTCAGCATAGATTAATCTGCTATTACAGCAAATGCAGCCAAAAAACAGAAATTCTCCAGCTAATTCCGGCTGCAAGCCAAACCTCACTGTTTCTCCAATGTACTGCCCTCCCACAGAACAAAATCATACTGGATTCTCTTAAAATAGCAAGTGAACTTTGAATTCATTGAGGACAAATCAGCTACCACCAATGAAAGACAGACTACCAAGTCTTCCTACGGGTTACCCTTAGTTTAAAATATAAAGCCTTAATATAATAGGTATTTTAGCATCTTTCAACAATGTACATAAATGTAACATTTCTGTGTGATTAAGCCAGTGTAGTGGGTTCACCAGTGGGTCCACAATGCAAAGTAAGCTGTAGTATGGCTTGGAAGAGGAAACTCCACTACCGTTCTTTTTCATGCAGAGTAAGCAGAGACCATCAGGTACAGTAAAGCTCAAAGTGACGAGATCATGAGGCATTATGGGACTGAAATAATTAAAAGCTGACCTGCCAGGAGCTTCAGCTACTGAAACTGCAACTTCCTTATTTCCCTTGGTGATAAAGACCTTCTACGTTGAAAGATTTGGTTGCCAGCAGTCCTTAGTGTCGAATTATGAAGAAAGGAGCACTGTGAAATTGATAACAGTTGTACGTGGGCATGCAGAGATTGTTCCTACCGAGCAAAGCAAGGTCATACCAGGTGGAGCCACTGCCGCAGTGTCACTAGGAGAGAAATGGCTATATGTGCTCTCTGGCTTTGCTGATAGCAGTTGTGATAGCACACCAAAACCATTATAAAGGTAATAAAGATTGGGAAAGGGTTATCTGTATTCCCACTAATTAGTGATACAGAAAAATGATCGTCTGTATAACTATCAACGATTCATTTAAAAAAATGTCTTGTATTGCCTGTAACTGTAACACTTATGTGTAGAAAGGTTAAAATGAAGCTCAGGTCTTTCCTGATCTCTTTTTCATGTCTTTTTTTTTTCTTTTCCTTTTTTCAGAATGTTCTAATGCCTTTTTTAAATCTATTTGCTCCATTAGACTCTTACTACTCAGTTAACACTATTTTTTAAGTTTTCCCTGAATTATACTGAAGGAGAATTGTTTTGTAACAATTTATATTACACAGAAATTTATTTCTGGGGGAAAAAAAGAAAATAAACTCCACACTTCTCTCCTTCAGAAATTCCATAATGGCAAAAGGACAAAATCTTCTAAAGATATTTTGCAAAAAATTATATAATCTTTAGCTTTCATAAGATCACAGAATGGACACTTTATATAAAAAAGCACGTTGAATAAATGTGTGTACAGTTAACCACTCAAGTACAAGATGGACCTTTGCCATGTTTGTCATGTTTTCCAGGATGAACTCATTCTCTGTGATTTTACCTATATTAGATATCTTGAGGTGGAAGCTTGTAAAAGTTCACAACATTGTTAGGCACTTAATAAACACTAATAATATTAGTTGACCAAAATTAGGAAAAGCAACTGAAATGGTCCATCTACTGACTAAGCCAGATTTCACAGTAACTTTCAGAAAATCAGTAGAATGTGAATAAACTTCTTAGACTACCATTTGATTTAAAAAAACCCCAAAAAACGCAATATAAGCATCCAGCGGATTTTGAAAACTTTTTTCCCTGTATTTTCTTGCAAACCTAGATATTTCTTAGTGTCAAAGAAACATCATTGTTTCACTACTGTCACCGGGACAGCACATTAAACACATAGTGTTGTTAAACTAAAAAAATTAGCAGCCACAGCTCATCACATTCAATTCACTAAAAAAAAAAAAAAAAAAAAAGGCCTGTTTCCTGTTTCCTCCAAGCCATGCAGCTCTCATACATTTTCTTTCTTTGCAAAGACAATGGCTGAAGATCTGTTAATGAAGCATCCTATTATGTAGGAATGTTTACAGTCATTAGCCTTGAGGCAAAGTTCATCAAAGGAATACAGACAATTACTTCACAAATACCTGTGGCACTTAAAAAATACCTCAGTGGCAATTAACTCATCTACTTTCAAACTGTAAACTAGTTCTACAGGTTACTGCAGAATTTGACTGCAAAGAAAGCTACCGTGTGTGTGTGTGTGCGTGTGTGTGTGTGTGTGTGTGTGTGTGTGTGTGTGTGTGTGTGTGGTCGATCAGCCCTCCAAAACCATGGGTCTGCTTCCGCCTCGTCACAAAATTCCGTGTAACACCACATTCCTCACCATGTGAATCACAGCAAGTCTCAGCTGTTAGATTTGGGTGGATCCCCTTGTTCAGGAGAAAGACCAACTGGCTGAAAGAAAGAAGGAAAACCAGAATGATTTCTTGGCAGCAGATGTAAAAATGACATGTGGAAATGTTTCTTCATACCAGTCAATGGTGGAACTCATTGCTGCAAGAGTTTATTGAGACAGGATCTGAGGGAGATTGGACATCTACCAGTATATTTCAACAAGAATTAAACTAGGAAAGCCTGAATATACAGATGAGAATGCTAGGAGACATAAAACATCACACAATTCAGGAAATAATCCAGTTTATTGTTCTAATAGATGTCTTGCAGGAGTATCTTCTGACATATTACTTATTTATTTCACCAGTATTTGTAAGAGGCTGAGGAACAGTGATCGGATCAACCGTATTACATGACTGACAGTGCAACAATTTGACAGCTGCTTATAATTTGCGATATGTTTTAGACCTTAAAAAACATTCTGCAGCAGTTTATATCAAAAGTGAGTTGGTATTGTCATGTACACACCCCACCATTTTTGAGTACTGACATTAGTTTCAGCGTTGTGGTGTTTAGCTAGCAAATCATCGTAGCTTCTAGCTTCAGTGAACCATCAGTGTTTTATTGCTGGCTGTCACTGTTATCCTGATGGTAACCTGATTTTGTCTGCATGCCTGGAATAAAACCACTGAATGTTAAAAATGGTGGAATTCATTTGGTGGACCTATATCCTGCTTCACCCTTACATTAATTAGGTCCAGGAAAGTCAAAGGGATAAAAATAAAATGCAATGCAGTGACAATAATCCATACAGAGCTATTGATCTGTGTTAGAGCAGAATCCTCATTGTCATGAAGAATCCTTATTGTCACAATGCTGCTTTCTGAAATCTACTGTTCCTTATATTAGTTTAAATTTCTATTGCACCTGTCCTGTAGATATTTGACATGCATTACTGAGATGATAGAAGTGAAATTTGAAGCTGAAAAAAAAACCCCTTAAGATTTAGCTCCAAGATACCATTCAGTCTTTGTGCCTATAACTAACTATTCACTAAAGTATAACCCTGCGAGTCCTCTCCTGTCACAGTCTCGAAGACTTGATGTCAGGAACTCTTCATAATGGGAAAAGGCAAAAGATGCAAACTCTGCTCCAGAGTAGAGCCCTGCTTACATGCATCCTTGAACAGAGTGTGGCTTATTTCTTTACTCCTTTCTCTTCATGTACAAAGGCCATTTAATTTCCCATTTTTAAAGGATTCTGCCTCCAAATGATCAGTCTGGGTCACAGAGGTTTAAGTTAATTATGCAACAATTTAAGACAAAAAAGTACTTTCAGCCCTCTTCGAGTATAGCACTTAAATCTTTCTTACAATAACTGAGCATATATAATGAGGGAAAACTTATACATAATTGAAAACACAGGATCTAGCACTAGCAAGATTTTTAGGCAGCCTTACATAAGCACAAGTTTATTGACTGTAACTTCACTGCCATTGCAGAGGGTTGTCTGGTGGAGCAGCCTTCCCTGTCACAGGAGTGTGGTACCAGCAGGGAGTGGTAAGGTCTCCTTCCCTGCTGCAGTATTTACCCCAACTCCCACACTCTAAGACCTTCAGCTGTGTTGTTAGACCTTTGAGTAGACATACTTATTTTCAATTTAATAATTTATTTTTCATGCTTCTTTATTGTTTTGTACTTTCACTTGAGAAAAGAGAAAAGAGAATACAAATGGTTGTTTTCACATTCTGTTTTTCAGTGTTAGCGCAGTGATTGCTTGGCAACTTTTTCTTTGCTGGAAGGAGAGCAGGAGAATAGCTAGACTGGGTTTACCAGAAAAGTTTATGGAAACACTATAAAATCTATGCGTTTAGACCAATCTTCAACTGGTGCTTTGCAGCATAGTGGCATTACCCAGACCAGCAAGAAACTTGCTTTAGAACAGCACTTCCATTGAGTGGTGGAAATTCTGTATTTCCCACTACCGGAGAGATTGATTGCTGTATCCCAGTCTGAGAGCACAGATATATAAACGAAAATATAAATGATACCACACAGTCTGAAATGGGCAGCAGAGTTTGGGTAAAACCGTAGAAGAAAAGAAAGACTGACTGATGTGCTAGGGAAATTAGGTGCAAAAAGTCATTTGGAGATATTCCAAGCATAAAAGAAGCAGTAAAAAAACTCAGATGTATCATTCTGTAGCTAAGTGATTATTTCATTCAGTCTGTATTGTATTTTGTATATTGTCACTCTTGTATTACAAAGAAGTATTACTGTAGACTTAATGAATACTCTAAGAAGAGTTTATTTGGAGGGTAAGAGTTAAATGTGTGTACAATTCAGAGTGCAAATACACATTCAGTTTGGTGTAGCAGAAGAAATCAGACTTTTCAAGACTAAAGCATAGTTTCTAAAGTTACGATTTTAGAATTATTTTCCATATATTATATGGATTCAGATTAATCTGAATTTTAAATTGGTTAGTGAGCCCTTCAGTATTAATCAGCAGATTTTTCCAAGTAATACATATTTTTTTCTACCTTCTTTTCTTTTGGTCCTTGAATGTAATAATGTTGGGATTTCCTCTTCCAATGATGGATCAGCTAAATAAATTTTAATGAACTCACACACTTAAAGAAAGAATGAAACCTGTATAGCCTGATAAGATCGGGAGTCTGAATCTAAAATCCCCAAAAACATGACCATTTGAAAGTAAATCTCAATTGACGTGTTCTTCAATTGTTATTCAGAAATGTTACCCCCTTTCTTTAAAAACCATTTCCCCAAGCCCATAACCTGAACACGAAGTTCATATAGGAAAATATTGTAGAATAAGGCTATTATTATACAAGGCCCATAACTCCCATGGAATTTCCCTTACGGAAGGGAACTCCAGACTGGCCAGTTGGCTTTCCCGTCATCTTTGCTGGTAGAGACATTCAGTGGGGTTATTATTGTGGGTAATGCCCCATATGCTTCCTGCATTAAGAAGGTGAGGGGAGATGAACACCTGCCATGACATAACTCATAAAGAAATTCACTCCGCAACGTAGAAAAATGAGTGGAAAATCTCTATGTCTGAATTGGAGAGTGGAGTTGTAGAGGGCACTTCCAGCCAAAAACCGATCAGGTTTTAAAAGGAATGATGGGGACAGTCTGTATCTGGCATTTGTAAGATCGCGGAAAAGGTTAGAAAAGAAAAAGAAAGGAGTTGCCAGATTTTTAAAACAGGCTGGTGAATTCTGGTTTTGGACAGCAGCACTGACAGGCCTCACTGGTTCCTTGGTGTTAAGCACCACAGAAACACAAATGTTCAAGACACACAATTTGTAAAAGTACATTCCCACGCACCCCACCATAGGTGCTTTGGAGAAATGGCAGAATTAACTGACAATAATATAAATGTAGGTAGAAACAGGTTTTATGATGCCAAGTGCGATATACGTCGTCTAAAATGTAACTCTAAAATAAAAGGACACCAATTACAGATCTCAACTCAATGAGATGAACATGTGGGATGATCTTATGGCAGTAGCTGGAAGGTATGGCAAGAGAGAGCAGGGGTACCACTTTTCCCTGAGCATCTGCTGTAAATCGTGTTGCAGGCAGATACAGAGCTGGATGGACCCCTGGTATGACCCACCTGTAGCTTTGCATATTGTCAAAAATGAACACACAAAAAATACATGCAAATTGATTACTCTTCTGTTCTAATTTTAGTTGGTTCATCCCACACTTCACACAAAGCTAAACGAATATTTTTTTCATAAACAAACTATGCTTTTCCCTCTAAACCTTTTCCAGGTTTGATTGGGTGTATTTCACAGTGTGTAAGTGCCCTGGGTGTGCAGAATGGGAACGCTGACAGGCTTTTAGCTATGGATGTGCTAGCAACCCAACTCAAATGTATTGTCATTAATTAAGCAGATGAAACAGAAAACAGAGACGAAAATTAGCTCGAGTTCAGTGATTACTTGTTGCAAATTTGTAAATGGGATCTCTACCATAGAGATATGTAAAATAATGCTCCTGTTAAAAGTTATGTGGAAAATAAAGGTTCTCAGTGAGCTAATTTTACTCTGTTAACAAAGCATGGTTTCAAGCTATTCTTGTTAACCATCCACCCACTTTCTTTTCCTTCACCACCTCAGATTTACAGATAGGAGGTACAATTACAGTCCTTTGTTTCATCCTGAGATCTCTTTACAAAATAAAGTCTGCTTTTATCCTGTTGAAACCTATGTGCTTTCCTTCATTGTGTAAAGCTAAAGGAGCTGAGGTCTAGCTTTAAAGTAATCTTTTGTGTTGCTTTTTCCCCCCCTCCCTGCCTCTTTGTTGTATGTATAGCCTAACTGTGTGCCTTCAATTGAACTTTTCCCCTGCCAAATGACACACTTAAGCAGGAAAAAAGAGGCTGGGGTGAAATCCTGGCCCCACTATGCTTAATGGACTTTAACGGGGTTAAGTTTCCACTCTAGTGGCTACTGCTCTTTGAGTTGCCCCTTTTAGTCCTGCCTGAGATGTTTTCCCCCTCCCGGAATGGAAGTGCTCTGGTGCAAATCTCTGATGTAGATGGTCTGCTGCAGCAGAGTGCCACGAATTTGTGTGATTTAACTGGCTTTGACACTGGCACTTGACGCAGTAGTGGGGTCATGGTCTAGGAGTTTAAGTAACCCACTAAACATACATGCAATTCCTAATTGACTCCAAAAGAATGAAGCTAAAGAAACAATGTATTTATCTTTGTATTTGTATTTCTTCTCTACTGGCTTTTTTTCATCTGCCTGAGCATGCCAGGCAGACTGATTTTTCCAGTGTACTTCATGGTGTGTTCTGGGCATTTGTAGCAGAAACGGGTGTTGCAAAAGATAAGAAAGGAGTGTAGAAATAAGGAAAGCCAGTCAAAAAACAAATTAAAAAAAAAAAGGCAAAAATTACCAAGGTAAAGTTGACAATGGTGCTGGTGATCTTGGCCACTGTGCTGGCCAGGGCAGAGGATGGTGTTTGTCTGCAAGATCAACGTCGGGGGGTGGGGGGGGGGGTGGGGGGTTAGGTACAAGGAAGGAAAAGTTGTTTATGCTGGAGTGTTTCTTGTGGTAGACTCTGCTTTTACTTCTGTGCCTGTGACACAGCTGGTCTCTGAAGGAGCCACAGGAGTTGGGATTGATGGCAGGCTTGTCAAAAGAGAGTGTGCCTGAAGACTAAACCCTTCCCCCTTCTTCTGTCAGTAGCTTCAGACTGTGCTGATTTCCTGGCCATCTCCTTCATTTCCATTGAGTAATCCCACTGAGCAAGCCCTCAAGGCAGCACATGCTTTGTGTTGAATCAAATCCACAGGGATGCAGAGATGGGACTAGATATGCTTGATCAAATAGAACGGGCAGCTTCACATTTCTGTATCTTTCCATTTTTCCTCAGTGAGATCCAAGATGTGCACCATTACGATCCTGGGAGAAACTGCTTTTTCCTTACTCGCTATCAGTTGAACTCTGTGCAACTGAGGCACGACCTTTTTGAAATCACTGCTGCAAATATGGTTAAACTTCTAGAAGCCTTCATACTTCTTCCAGTGAGATGTGCAGGAAACTCTGAACTTGGTCACAGAAAAGCTGCTTCATTGTCCACAGTCTTCCTATCACCCACACTTATCTCCAGCTTAAAAGGAAGAGTAGTTCCACTGCAATCATAGTGTATTTTCTGCCTTTGCATTTCTCTTCAAAACTTCTTATTCTGTTCTCTTGATGCATTAAGGAGGTGATTTTCTTCCTTCCAAATCCACCCATGGGGTGCATACTAAAAGACATCATAGACATCTCTGGTGTTTGCATTTTGCATAGGATGTTGTGTAATTGGAGAGGTTGCAACATGATTTGAGAGCTGGAGAAAATGTCTAAAACCCCTCAGTCTGCTCAGGTTATCAAAAAGAAGAAAAAGTGATGACTTGATTACTGTGTTTAAGTACATCTGGTAAAACATTTTGGTACTGTAAACTCATCCAGAACAGGAGTTTCATGAGGACTGAAGCAACTAGCAAATGTCCATGAATTCAGAGCATAGTTTCAGCCAAAAGTGGAAAACATTTTTGTTTTGGTACTTTTAAAGCGAGAGCTTATTCCTGCATTTGAAAATATTTTAATTAAAAAAATTAACTAAGTGAAAAGTGGTTAAATAAAAGAACCTACCTAATAATTTTGCATTGACCCAACCCTTTTGTTAAGGCAAACATGCTCTGACCCATTATGTTGATATAAGTGTTCTAGCAGTCCAGCTATCATTGCGTTAATTATTCTAGCACTAAAGAGACATCCCCTGCAGTGAGCTTTGTACTCTGAAGTTGATGTAATAAAAAAAAGCAACAAGACTCTGGAATAAATACAAATAACCACAGTCTTTTACCAATGGGAAAGTTGGCATGCCTACATTTTAATCTGACAGTTTGTCCTACATACGCTGAGAAGGAGAGGGAAAATTTAGCCAATTATTATTATCATAATTGTTTTTCAGACTTAGCAATGATTCAAGGCTTTCCTATCAGAACCTTCTGATATGAGCAGTGACCTTCCGATGGAGTATTCTCACCCCCTCTAATTTCTAGCTTTTTGACTTGGGGATGCTCAGCTTTATAAAAAACATTGGCTAAAAATAATTATTCTGAAGATCCTTGCAGAATAACCAACATATTTTAGTTCATTTAAACTCTCATGTACAAAGTTGTAGGAAATGCTAGAAAAATAGAGTTCCAGGGTGAGATTGTTGAGGCAATCAGGGACACCTCAGGGAGATGACCTAAATGTTGGTGGTTTTTTTTTTTTTTTCTGAATTAGGAATCTCAATCTTGGTGTCTAGGTGAGAGAAGGAAAAATTATGAAAAGAAAGGTTACATTTTCAATATTCTTATGAAACAAGATCACTTTTGTCTTGTGCAGCTCTTGTACCTGCACTCTCCTTTTTGGAAGAAGTGGTAGTATTTGTCTCTCACTCTACATAATACCAAATTTAAAGTCAATAAAGATGAACAATCTCCAGTAGCAGTACTTAATGTCTGCTTCATAGGCCAGGCAGCAGCTCTGGACTCCTCAAAGTTGTTCTGAAAAAGAAAGCATTTGTCTAATTGGACAAAGGTGCTTGGTGGAGCTCTAAAATAATCATTACCATCCCTCATCTTTCCCAGCCCTAAATATTTAAACTCTGTCTTTTAATCCTGCTTTTTTGGCAGAACATCTTTAAGCTCCTGCCTTCCATACTAAGAAAAATTCATCTCCATGTGGAGTTTAAGTAAAAGTTACTATTTATAGAAATTTTAAGTGGTTTATATTGTCTAAATTTTTATTATACTGTCATGATAAATTTACAGGCATTTTCCCAGTGTTTTGCTTTGAACAGAGACTCACATGTGTGCTCTGCTTACATTGCCTAACTTCTGAAGTTGGACGATTTTGTTTTTCTTCCAGTAACAAATATCTTTACCCCTTCCTACCGTTTTCTAAAGTACAATTTGAGGTCATACAGAAACAGTTACAAATTTGACTTAAATTTTCTTTAATTACCCCCACCAAGTGAAAAATGATGACCGAGTTTGGAAATGAGAAATTTCCGAATGCTTTAAATCCTAGGGTTTGTTTCACAGCAAGTTTAAAGTGTCCTTCATAACCCTGTTTTGCCACTGCCAGTGCACCCGTACTTGGGACGTAGCGTGGTGGTTTGGATATTTTCTTAAAAGATGTCCTACTCAAGCTCTCTACCTGCTTCTTTTTTGGAGTCTTTTCAACCTTTTCCTGTGGGATGCAGTATGATGATTCTCTTTGCCACTCTTTGTGAATTCCTGTTTAAACTCATAAAATATTTAAGAAATAATTATTTAATGTTATTTCAATTAGTGAGAGAGGAAAAAATAATTGAATTGTATATTCTGGTTCTGTGGTCATACAGAAAAAGCAATTATTTGTACAGTGTGCTACTCACACACTCAATTTTTGGGTGATGATTTCCTGGATACATTATGTTGAGTTAATAAAGAAATTTGATGCTGTGTTTCGTGTAGGGGGAGGTCTAAAAAGCTGGCTGCATTACTCATTGACCTAATGACTGCTTGCTTATTAGTGACCATTCCATAGGATAACCTGCTTTCTTAATAACTGTTTTATTTCGGTTTAATTCCATGGTTGTTGTGACAGAATGAATTATAAGATGTAGGAAAAAACCAAAGCATCTGGGTTCAGTTAATTATTAATCCCCTCATGGTTTTCAGGGAGCTGTGGCAGGAATGGGGAGAAGGCACTAAGGCCTCTATAAGCTGGACTCAATTCATAGTAAGGAAGAAGTTTTCAAGAGTTTCTAATGCAAGATTGACAGACTGCAAGATGCATGAAATAATCCTTCCATTCTGATCAAGCCTTGCTGTGCCCAGTTTTGGGCCTCAAACTTCAGGAAACAATGTAGTTCAAATAAAAAAAGGACAGCAGGGGTAGTAATCTGAGATCTTGAAGACATGGTTTATCTGGAAAGAATGAATGGTATTAAGCTTAAAGAAGTGTACTTGCTGGAGGATTTGAAATAAACAAGGAGGGAAAAAAAGATCTGATTTCTTGGTCAGTGAAGGACCATCAAGAAGTAATAGGCAGAAACCACAGTATGGAAAGTACAAGACGTCAAAAGGAAAATTTTCCACTGATAAGCAGCAAAGAACATGTTCCCATATTCCTATCAGTGCCAAGAGACACATATCTCAAAACAAGCGAGGGCTGACCCTCCAACACTATCCTGTATTTCTCACCATATGTGTTCTGAAAATTTAATTTTTGGTCATTTTCCTCCACATGAATGTTTTAAACCTTAGACCAGTGGTTTGCAAATTGGAAGATAAGGTGTGAGCACAATGAAAGTGAGCTAGCAAACCCAAGCTAATAAGCTCTAGTTCACAGCATCACAGAACCTCTAAGTTTGGAAAAGACCTATAAGGTCATCTAGTCCAACCATCAACCCAACACTACCATACCCACTAGATCATGTCCTCAAGCACCATGTCTACACCTTCCTTGAACACCTCCAGGGATTGTGACTCCATCACTTCCCTGGGCAGCCTGTTCCAGTGCCTGACCACTCTTCCAGTGAGGGAGTTTTCCTAATATCTAATCTAAACCTCTTCTGATGCAACTTGAGGCCATTTCGTCTTGTCCTATCACCAGTTACCCAGGATAACAGGCCAGCACCTGCCTCCCTGCAACCTCCTTTCAGGTAGCTGTAGAGAACGATCGATCAGGTCTCCCCTCTGCCTCCTTTTCTTTAGGCTAAACAACCCCAGCTCCTTCAGCAAATTCTGCAGGACAGTATCAATATCAGTCTTGGGACTGGTCCGAGGAAGGCAGGAGGCTAACGAGCCAGACCCAGTAGTGCATGAGGCAGGGCTGATTTATGTTTCTGATGCTCAGTAATATAAATACTTGACCTAATTTAGTTACTCACCTAACTTGTAGATGCCTGTGTTTTGGTCCCTGGTTTAGTGGGAATGAGTTTAAAATAAATAGTACAGCTTCACCAGAAGAAGCTGTTTTCCCACTTGCTCCCAGAAGACTTGCTAACTTTCAAGCCCTTCTTTAAACATAAGGGTTAAAATCCTTTACCCCAGAGAATTCATTAGCTACTTTCTGGATTAGTACTTTAACACCCAAGCCACTGGATAACAAGAGCAGAGGAAGCATCTTCACACCAGTTTTGTGAAAAGTTTACCTTGAAGAAAACCAAATGAAACAGGATTTATGTATAGTTTTATGGTGACTGAAATGGAACTTTTCAGGGGGAAAAAATGACTGTAAACTGTTGTTTCAAAGTTCTTGTAGAACTTTTGATTATATTATAGTGTTAATATATTTAGGCATACAAGGTTAGATTTAATGTCTGGAGATAATCTCTGTGAATGTAATGTCTTCATTCTTTTTTGAAAAGATATGGCCTGACAACAGCTGTTACCCTTATGAGAACAATCTCCTCAGTATTGTTCAGATGTGTGCTGCTGTTTTAAATGGTTTCAGGAGATCAGTGAACAATGCTTCTCTATAGTTTCTTTTACAAAGTCACCAAAAAGTTAACTGTGTCAGGATCCTAGAAGATCAAAAATGAAATTAAAAAAAGACATCCAGTTTTATAATCAGAGCACATTATGTGACATACCTCTACCAATAGCAACAGACTTAATCATCTATAACATGACAACCCTTTTTCTTTTTTACCCATTTATCAAAGTTCCAGAGTACTAGAACAGTCTCCTGTACTATTTATGAGTTATAAGAACAAGTTTAAAATTGTATCTCCACCCCACTGATTGCTTAGCTATTTGGAGAGCAACTATGGTCTGGTCAAATGTAAGTACTAGTAAAATAGATTATCGACTCCAGCGTATAGAACCTACACATTCCTCAGACAGCCCAAACAAGTACTCCTTAATTTTCCACTACCCAAAGCAGACAATTGTTTTCTGAGCCATAGATCTGACCGTGTTCACCACCCCCCCACCCCCACCTCCATAGTAGACCTCCATTATGCAGCTATCAGTATCGAAAACCAGCATGGTAAGGAGGTGACCCCACCACTGTAAAAAGATAAGTACAGTAAGTAATATAAGTGAAGGTCAGAACAGGAAAAAAAAGTCTGCAAAATAGAAATAAAAGAATATTTTTGGTATTTTCTTTTTCTATGTTAACATTCATTGCTGTCACTCCTCTTTTCAAGAAAGAAGTTTGTCCAGTTTACCTAACTTTTTATATTAAAAGAAAACAAAACTGGCACTAGTAAAGAGCCCTATGTGTAATGTTTAATGGGAAAAAAAGTTCTAAGAACCTTAAGAGCAGATGAAGGGTTGTTGAAGCCTATAGCTGTGACAATGCTTGTGGGAAAATCTGGAACAGCAGGGAGGAAACTGTCAGCCAAGAAACCTGAAAAATAGTCCAAATGCTATCATAAGGTCCTTCTTTTAATAATGTGGTTTTAATTTTAATAATATATTACTGTTTGGTTTGTTTCTTAGGGACCTGTGTTTATTATAAAACATTCCTTGAAGCTGTCAGTCTATGGGAGCTCCCCTAAACTCCCTCAACATGCAGCTTTAGCGATTTCCCTCTGTTTTGAGAGGGTACATTAATAACCACATCCTACTATAGCCATTAAACTGGCCACCCACCCTCCAAGAAGTGCAGTCCACATTTCTATCCACTCTTTATGGCAGCTAGCCTAATGGGAATGATGTCAAGGGGTGCAATGAAACACTCCTTGCATCTCTTGACTTCTGTCTTGGGGAGGAACTTCTCGTGTTTGACGGCTGTTCATTCAGTCAAGGGATATTACAGAGGAGCTGATTTAGTGCTGATGAGAAAGGAATGGTGCCACCCGCCGTATTGTCCTCAGCAGAACTGGTGTCCAGGCTGTGTCGTTGCCCTTTGGTCACGTCTGCAGACGTATGACCCGTCAGCTGCTCTAATTACTCATAGCTCTCTAGTTTATCACTCACATATGCTGCACGACCACGACCTATGAGCAATGTCTGCAGCGGTGGGAGCCTCATGTTCTGGCTGACTCCAGACAGTTCATGCTTGCTCTCGTAATTCTCTATTCTCCCCGTCTGTGTCTGGCCAGCTCTGCTGGGTCTGTCCAGGAGCTGACACATGGGCACAAATGAGGTTTTTGAGGAAGTGCGCATGTGTGCATATATATGTATGTGCAATTTTTTGTTACAAGCAGGGCCGGCAGCTCTGTTTATTTAAAGTTGCCTGAGACTTCCCACTACAAAATCTTATTTTCAGTTATCAAAATTCAACTATTTGATCTGAAATGATTCAAGTCCATAGCCCACCTCAGATTCAAAAGATTGTAAGGGGCATGTGCTTATTTATTTGAAGTTTCAGGCAAACCCTTTCAGTGGTTTCCTGAAAGTTAAGGATACAAACATATGCTTTACAAGCAGTACATTTCTTTTCCCACATTAAAAAACACAGTTCTCTTGTGAGAACTCATGCCTTCCCAGTAGCAGGGAAGGCTGCCAGCTTGGCTGGCATATTGGTAGCTGCTAGTCTTGGGGAATACTCTTTCAGTGATAATGTGTTCAAATCTGTCTGAGATTTAAGCAAACACCTCAGAAATTGCAACCTGTCCTGTAAACTGCAGCTTCATTTGCTGTTCCTGCAGCCGCGTGAAAGAACATGAACTGCTCTAGGCTGCTGTCTAGTGTCTCTTGATTGACTCAGCTCCAGACTATATTGCTGCCAGACTCATGGGTCTGACACCTACCCTACTGTTCCTTAGCACATGCCTTACAAAGCATCGTGCCTTCACCAGATACACCCAGTAATTGCAGATAATGCTGATGACCACTGTGCAATGATCTAAAAGGGGCAGGACCATCCTCTACCCCTGAGACCAGGTGACTTGACTGCATTTGCATTACAGAACACTTGGCCTCCAAGTTTTGCTTCTGGAAAGCAAAAAACTGTGTGGAAGCAAAAAATAAGGGTACCTGTAGCGAAATTCAGATGTTCAATAAGCATATATTTTGTCAAACTGGTGAAGGGGCCAAACCCAAGGCACCTCCATCACAGAAGGCAGAAAAGTCCTTACTTTCCAAAGGCTAGTCTTTTCCAGACAGAGCCCAACACACCTCCCTGCTATCATGCTGCTATCAGCAAATGCTAAGATGACCTACCTCTTCTGGTGATAATGAACAAAGAAGAAGACCACTCCAAGTGTGTTATCAAGTTACTTCACTTGTTCAAGTGGAAGAATGTCTGTCTGGTGTGCTGGGAGATCAAAGGGGGGGTTACATAAGGTTTCTGTTCTCTTTTCTATTTTATTTTTTTTAATTACCTCCCTTAAAAGAAAACCCCCAGACCTTCTTAACACATAAAGAATTATAATCCAATAGTAAATTCAGATATTAAGAATTTAGAAAATTCCAGAATAAAAGGCATTTCCATTCTGTTAGTGTTTATATTTAAAAAACTGATTTTATAAAACATAAATATAGAAAATACTATATTGTTTGCATCGGCATAAAACACAAGCAGATTTTTTTGTACATTATGTGGATCATTCTGTGTTTCCTAGTATGTAACCTTTCATTACTGTGTCTGCTTTACAAAACTTTCTTGAACTGTTCTTTTTTTAATTAGTTCACTATTATTTGCCAAATATTATTTTCCAATCAACTGCTAGAAAAAATCCTCAGTTTAGTCCTTCCTTCTTTCTAGAATTGCCATTCATGAATAATGAACTTAATCACTTTGGTATTTTTCTGCTTTATTTGTAATTTTCTTTATGTAACTATCCTGAATTTTAATCCAATAGATTAAGAATTCCTTCAATAATAAGAAATGCAATTGCACACAAGAAGAAAATTATATAATAGAAAGTAATATGAGACTGAAAATCCAATCAATTATTTCTAATAATTTTTAGTGTTGTGAAAGAAAAGAAAAAACAGTGCATGATGTTTTCCAGCAGAGCAGCTTTTAGAAAGCTTTTATCAACAGCAGCTGTCACAGATGGGTTATGTTAGTTTAGAAGATTCCAAAACAGGAAAGAAAAAAACCAACCATGCTTATATAAATGAGAAGAATATCAGCTTGATTATAATACTCTTTCACTAAGAGAATATATAAAGTTGGGCTCGTCTGTGTTTGCTTAGACATGAGTCAGGAAGTGTAGACCATAAAAATATAGTTCAGAGCACTTTTTCCCATCTAAAAAACCTGCATCTATTCACATGCTCAGTGATTAAACAGAACACAATATATCATTCTGCATATTTTGAAGACTTCGTAGGAGCCTGGATGAGAGAAGTGCTAATAAGATCTTGAAGCCAAGCACTGAATTCTTTAGTTAAAGGATAACAATTTATTGCCAGATTCATTTGTGAACACTATAGATATTTTTATCTTAATGTATTACAAATTGATGTAGTTACTCATTTTTATTTGAACCTTACAGAACTTTAATTAAACAAAACTGTTCTCTGTAGAATTAGCATAGACAGTCAAACCACGAAAGGTATTAATAATATGAAAATGAAAAGAACTTTGTCTGACATTGTCACATTTTCTGGTTTTAGTCATGTCAATAGAATTAACTGGCGTGTATGCAGTGATTCCTGTAATCTGTGTTATAACACAGCTCTTCATGAAGTGAAAATGATGGTTATATTTGTCAAGTTCCATAGTCACATGGAAGAACTAATTAGCATGAGAACACTGGTTTAAGAAGTATTTCTCTAGCAAAATCCATCCGCATAATCTAATACTGAACTATCTATTTCAGTCTTTGTGATCAAATTTACGTTCTCTATTCTGTCTTTGTAGTGTATAGCATATAGATGAAAAAAACCAAGCACGTTCTTGATCTTATGTACAGAACGCTTTCATAATCATACAATCGTTTGGGTTGGAAGGGACCATAAAGATCATCTAGTTCCAGCGCCCCTGTCATGGGCAGGGACACCTTCACTTAGACAAGGTTGCTCAAAGCCTGATCCAGCCAGGCCTTAAAGAGTTCTGATGATGGGGCATCCACAATTTCTCTGAGAAACCTGTTTCAGTGTCTTCCCCCCTTATCATAAGTAGTAGAACTCTTTTAGTTCCACAGTTTGTGTTCTTGACAGCTCAGTGGTGCACCTTCAGCAGGGCAGTCAATAAATGCATTCATCACCATGGCATCTTCATGGCTATAGTGTTTTCCAAACTATTTTTATTCCTTATGCCTGATATTTTGATACTCGGAATGTAATAGAAAGGTCTCTTTAACTACCTGCCTGACATAACCATTGGCTTGTTTTAGCAAGGAGGTGTTGGAGGAATCTTAAGAGAGTAGTTGTTGACTGTAGTATGTAGAATAGAATGTTTAAACCCAAGGGATCCCAGTTTTGATAACTGCCTTGCTAAATGATGTTTCCAGTATAAGCACAGAGCTGAAAATGTGAAAAAAGATGAATGGGCTTAGATATGTCTCTGAACTGCGATCCTTTGGAGAACATGCTTCCCTAATATGTGTCTCTTGGCTCTTTGAGTACTAAGAACTTCATCAGTTTTCCTGTTGCTGATATCCCCCTTCATTCAAATGGTCTGGGCAATAGAATTTATTCAGAAAAATTATAATCAGTCTGCACTTAGCTTGAAGTTTTCTGCCTGCATTTCAGATCAGCCAAGTCCTGTGTTCCTAAACATCTATCTGTTCTTTCTAGCCCCACTGATCTAATAAATACATACAGTACAACTAAAATCCTTGTCCTGTGTTACTGAAAATCACAGACTAAAGGAATCTGTAACAGATCTGTTCTTCTAAGCATTTCTTAGAAGTTCTCTAAGTTCTATTTTGGATATCTGCTAAGTATAGAGAGTTTTCTAAACTCTTCTTAAGATAAGGCATGGGCAATCCTATGTGGGAACTGTCATATAACACATTGTAAAACTTTTTAAAGTTTAAAACATTTCACTGTATCAAGAGGTCAGAAAGATAGGAGATTTGGGGAAAGGAATGTGTTAGTTTGCTTTTAATGAAGACAAAAGGAAGAGCCAGTAAGTAATACAAACTAAAGCTACTAAGGGATTACAAGGTGCAAAATTATAAATAAAATTATAATAATATTAAAAAGTTATTAAATCCTGAGTCCTAATGATTATGGATATTTGATGTTCTTTATGTGCACAATATCAATATATTTAATACTACAAGTAATGTTATTTTGATAAAAGCTATTTCACAAAGTAATAATTTAAGAATCATTCAGTATTTAGAGATAATGAAAAAGATAAGTAGCAACAGAAGCTGTCCTAAATGGCTTATAAAACCAACATCTAATCAAAATAAAAAACTTCCATTCAAACTGATGGTAAAATTGAACTTGTTTGAATGTGAGGTCTTCAAGTAGCCCAATGAACCAGTAAAACCAAAACCAGCTATTGAATGTACCACAAGATATCATCAAAAGCACTCGCTAGAACTGAAAGTGGAAGAGACTATCAGTGAATTCTACTTAGGACTGAATGATGTAAATAGCAAGAAATCCAAACAGAAATGTTATTTATTTTTCTTAATCATTGTTAATCAAACACAGAGTAAGAATGTAAGACTGCTATTTCTCAAAATATATTCAGAATGAAATATTAAGGCAAGCCATCCTTCTGCCTAACAATTTTTTCTTTTTTTTTTCTTCTTTCTTGTTTGCAAAGCTGGAGGATCTTAGCCAAGCACTACTAAGTACTAGCCCAGACCACAATTCTCCTCTTCTTTTTTTTCTTAACCTGCAATTTAAAAAGGTCTAACATCTACAGTTCCAATTGCGTAGCTGTAGTGGAAAAGCTAAGAAGAGCACATGCGAGAGGAAGCAAAGAGAGCAGCGTTCTTGTTCTCACTTCCTTCAAGTAAATGCCATTGTTTGGTAGACCAGAGGTGGAAATTCAGACTGTATGTAAAATTTTCACCCAATCTCCTCTTCAAAAGCATTAACTTAGTTAGCAGAGTTGAAGTAATTCTGCCAAAACACTGTGTATCTTTGGCATTCCCAGATAATCAGACACAGAATATATTCCTGCAGGTATAATTGAATTCTGAAATAAGTACTTACTGTAGTATAAAATACACTTGGGCAGCATTTTCATTACAGCACTTAATCCAGCTGAAATCTGTATGAGTGCCTCAGAATTCCCCCAAAGAGTATCATGTTTGCAAAAATAGATTTGACAGATGTACGATAGGTCATGAAGTATTTAACAGAGATAACACCTCCAAAACATAATTACTTCCACAATGAAATGAATAAAAGAAAGGTGTAGAGGCTTCAATAAAATAAGTCTGAAACGCTACACATTTTATTGAGGTACCTAAGAGAGACCGATCTTTCCAAGAAAAGAGCTGAACCTTATTACAAAGCGGAGGTGGAATATCTGCACTTAGGACATGACTTCCAAAATACCAATTATTTTAATGTGACTGTAGGACTTTTAAGACATAGATTGGTAGAAGAAGTATTTTAGTTGGGTTTTAAAATGAATTCTTAAAGTCTATGAAAATGATTCTAATGATTTATTTTCAAAACCACTGCACCTCATTACAAGACATACAGAAAAATTTTGAATAGGTTTTCAATTGCCAAATGGGTTTAAGAACTAAACTAAATCTGGAACTTTTGAAAATTCTACGGTCTTTCTGAGAATTCAAAATTTTGGAAAGCAGTACTTATAGAGACACTTATTTCCATTTGATCACTTCAGATGGTGTTTCTGTCTTCTTTGCTGAAGAGATTGTAAACTATGGAAAGCATATTCATGTATAAAAAAGTGTGCTAAAAAGACAGGCGCCTCATAAGATGTCTCATTAAGTATATATATAAATTCCCTTATGTCCAAAAAGAAACATTTAATAATATATGAAACAGATGTTTTCAGCATGGACAACTGTAGAGATTTTATACAATTACCAAAATTAGATGGTATAGTATCCTTTTTCTGTTTACACAATATCAAAATTCTTCAGTGCTAGGTGTCTGATCTGCATAATCACTTATAGCTGTTTCTTAACTATGCATTTTGTAAATCTGTGGGCTCTGATTGCCCAGTAACAGCTGCCAGGTGATCAGAATAGAATAATCTACATTATTATTATATATTTCTTCTTCAATAGCCATCAGCTGAGTAGGTAAATCTCTACTTAGTGTGATGCCTCCTGTCCTGGGGCTTTTCAGAAATGTCAAGACCCTTGACAGCAGTTTCTCTCCTCCTCCCCTCTCTTCAACACAGGCAACCAGCCCCAACCCCACGGTAGAATTTACATAAAGGAGAAAGGAAATCTCTTTCCCCCTCAAGCCCATCTCTGTGGCAAGTGGAGTCAATGGAAGTTTTGCCAGTGACCTCAGTAAGAGCAACTCTCTCTTCCTTCCTTCTAGCAGGCCAATAAACGTCTTATCTACACAGCAACTGCCGTATATTTGTGCCGCATGTTTCTGCCTACAATTAGACTAAAAAAGACTTAGAACAGTTACCTAGCCATAAATTTTGAAAGCATTTAATAGGGCTTTTAGGCATATAACCCCCTGCAAATCAGCAGAAGTTATGCAGCTGAAGACTGACGTTCGCTCTGGAAGTGCTATTGAGGTACCATTTTCTTGTACATAGTATGACTCTTAGTAGACATATGGGGTTTTATATCAGAATAATGAATGAAAACTAGACATTGTTTATCTGTAATATATGCTACTGAGCATCTGAATTAATGAAATGTAATTTTTGGATGGATGGCATGTTAGCAAAGTAGAAAAACATTACTGCTTATAATTCAGCCAGGAGTGGCTGAGGTGTAAGTTTGACATGTTCCTGGTTTTGTTGTCTTTTACATGTTTCAGTAGTAATTGCAACGTTGGAGGAGGGAGAACACATATCTATGTTATATGTGTAATTATAATGTAAACAATTTAAGGCAAAGCTGCTTTCCAAACATCAGCCTACCTCAGTGTGGACAGGAAAGGGCATTGTAGACTGAGATTCCAGCCGCGTTCAGTCTTTTCTGACTGAAGAAAGTGAAAAACGCAACTGTGATGGCATTCTGGGCTGATCATATCTGCCTGTTAGGGGCTGGACATCTATCTCTCTTTACACAGAGCTACCGAGCAGCCATCATTTACATTAAAACTCTCAGTCCATTACCAGCAGTTGACCTTGCGACCTTAGCTTAAATGCTTCACATCCCATTATTTCCCTCCCGAGTCATCTGCTTTCCTACTATTTTACAATAATGCACTTCAGCATTGTCACACATTTCTGGCTCCAATTCTGGAAAATGTTTCCGCTCAAGAAAACACTCCACTGTGTGCTTTATTTTACTTATCTCCTGAAATGTAAATGCAGCATGCCATTACCATTTGCTCTCCACAGAGATAGACTGAAAACACACTTATGTACTTCTCTGTCCTGGGCTCTGAATGATGGCAGTTATTTTTTCCAGCCTGTTTCAAACAGAAGACCTAATGTAATCATAAATGTATTGAAATTAAATCCTAATAAAGGGCCTTCAGAAGAATGCATATATTCATGTTCCCACTTTAAAAAAAGGTTTATTATACTTGAAAAAGATATTTGAAGCATTCCAATTTTCTAAAGCATTGCAGTATACTCTTGCAATAGCTTGTTACCCATTACTGAATAGATTTAATTATACTTTCTCTGTAGTAGAATTACAGCTACAGATGGTTTTTTGCTACTGATTGGAACGTCAGTAATAATTTAATTAGATATTATGACAGTTTCCATGGCTTATACGTTAACACAGTTAAATTCTCTCTGTAAACTAATTTTGAGAACAAATGTTTCTGTTCAAAACCTTTTACAGTGGAAATGTTTCAAAGGTAGAAGAAGTTAATTATAAGGCTTTTTTCCCCTTCTAAATCCTCTGAAGGAGCAAGAACTTTTTCCATGGAAATATGGTCAGTCACTGAAATGTCAGAGGCTCTAACTGTAGAACACTGAACAGTATATGGAAAGTATATGAAATTTAAACTACATTACAATCTAAGTTAAATGGTACTATTTATTTATATAACTATAGTGACCCTCAGTGTGCAGAAGATATGCTTTTTACTGTGTGGTTTTCTTGTATGCGAGAACATTGAATGGCTGTATTATATTTAATTAAAAGCAATAGTGGGCCTACCCAGATGTTAAAAAGGCTTGATCTGAACAGTGTGTTGACATCAGATGAATAGGAGAGGGCCACCTGCTAGCTCCACTTTTGGCTTTGTGGATGATTTGCATTCCTGTGGCCTGTTGCTCTGCATGATTGCTCTCAGCACTTCACAGCCCCATGAACTGTTTAATATCATGGATACCTTCCAGCCATGCAGGCTATCTCCTTTTGTAACATCAGTGCAAAAGAAAGAATGACCACTTGCACGATTCTGATGGGTAGAGTATGATGTTTTCACTTAGCATATACCACATCAAAGAGGAGGAAATGCTTTTCTATAAACTGGATTAAGATAAAAATTAATCCATTCTTGCCTAAAAGCGCTAACAGATCTTTTTTTCTCCCTTTCTGAAAGATAATGCTCGTCATTTGACTCTGACTACAATACAGTTCAGAGTGTAAGTGGTATCCTTGTGTTTTCACTTAAGCACAGAAAATTTCTAATCTAAATATGTAAAATTTAAATAATTTACTATATACGTGTACTGTCTAAACACTGAATCTTTTCAGTAGCATAAATGTATTCACAAACACAAATGCAACCATTAGACTGCATGTGCAGTCCTCATTTCTGTCATCTTTCTTAAAACCATAAGTATTTTAGAATGAGACACAAAAAAAATGGAATCAAAAGGAAAAATAAATAATGATAAGATTTTCCAGTAGGTAATATCAGAAGATGAAAGAAAAATTTCAGGTCTGTGTTTCCATATATTGTCCTCTCTTGAGATAATACTTGTGCATAAGACTCAGCGAAATTTTCTTACATACTTCCAACTTGAAGGTTATTGTATTATCAGTCAAGCAGCAGAAGGATGCCATTATCTAAAACCAGTCATAGTTATTCTCCAGATTATTTTGTGTTTGCAATCTATATTTATTTTTGCAGTGATGAGTTGACCTCATCCCAGCAATCTCTCACTGACATTTCCTTGTAGTTTTATACTTCAGTATTAAATAATGTATTTACCAGACATAAAAATGTATCCTGTTATGGTGTGATAAAAGATACATTCATTTATTTAAGTTCTAGAAGCAAAACCTAACAGTTACTTTAGGTTTTAGTAGACTGCTGAAAAATATGCTTGCTTTTATGTTTGATGTATCTTTTTCATTATGCAGTATGATGATTTAAGGTACAAGACAGAAAAATAATATATAAATGCACAGCAGATTTATATGCAATGTGTGTGATATTTCACTTCTATCTTGATGTTAAAAGATCTTTAAAATGTTGAACATTTTAAATCAACTTCTTGCTATAACCAGACAACAAACTTTTTGCCAAATTATTTAGTTACTTAAGAGCTGGGATAACTGAGATTAAATCAGAATTTATATACCTAAGTGCCTCTTTAGAAGCCTAACTCTAAAGCACCCATTTTCTAACTCATTACTCAAATAACTAATAAAATTCGTATGTATTTAAGGTTATGATTTCAAAGTTGCTCATGTATCACAAATTTTATTTCTCAGCATATCCACAGATTACTCAGTCTTAATGCTTAGAGAGAGCAGAGATTTCATTTTGAATTCCAGAAGATAACGTGCCCCTAGCACCGATGAGAAATGTGGTTTCAGTTCCATCCTTTGGCTGAAAGGATCTGAATCTAACTGTTTCTAAAATACCAGACTTCAGAGGTTTCAGAGAATAGGAGCTGCCAGTTTCTTCTCATTAATTCAAGTTTTTCATTGGCTGATTAAATGTTTTCTCATCAGTGGCTGGAGTGAAGTCAGTAACTTCATGGCTTGCTGACTGGTATTGTCCCCGGGAAAAGGATAGTGATGGCTATGGAACTTTTGCAGCTAAATACAAGGGCTCAGCTCTGCTCAGGCAGGATGTCGACCACTACCACTGGACTATTGGTAGTTGGTTGTTTTGGTTTTCTTGCAAGAAAAAATTGTCCCCAGTTTCCAGATTGTGAAGGGCCACCAGAGAGAAGTATCTCTTCAATCTGTAATTAAGCATCCTATACCTTAGCAAGGATGAGGCTGAAGATAATCCCCCACTTTGAGCATTTGAATTTGGGGTGTTCTGAGGTGTTCAAGACAACTGCAGCAGGTTTGAAAGATGTCACAGGGGCTGCAGGGGACCTAGACTGGCAGCCAGGGAATGATGACATTGGGTTTTTGTGAGCAGGCATGTTAAGCTTAGGCAATTGAATCCCAGTAAAGGTGTATAAACTCCTGTGATAGTGCTTATCTAACCATCACAGTCTAGAGAGTGATTGAATTCACGTTGTGCCTGGAGTTGGGAAGGGCTTTTCCAGCTTTATGGCCTGCATTGGCTAAGTCTTCACTGGAGCTCGTGTGTCTAGCATACATAGAGACAATTGTATGTAGTCACATAAATTCAAGTGTCTTAACCATGAACTGAATCTTACAATTAATTGTGATAATTCCACTCTAATCAGTAAAACTATAAGGATTTAGAGAATATATTGCAACAAATGGTAATGTTATAAACTGCTTATTTGTAAGGTGACCATGGAAGCCAGGTATTGTAAATTTGGGTTTCTGCAAAAACTGCAATTATTTATGCACATCATCTCCATAACATCAGGGAAGGGAAGAGAGAACAGAGATATGGATATTATTCCCCCAGTGAGCTGGCTTGCAGCACTGGGTTTAACTAAGAGGTAATATAGATCATGTCCACCATGCTTCTTCTGGAGGGGCCCTGAAGTCCTAAAAAAGCTGAAGGACTTGAGACTGGCAGCAAATTAAAGTTTAATATGTACTGCAATTTGTATCTTTTAGAATCCTACATCACTTCCCCATCATAACTGTGTGTTAACTACCATTACATCCAAGTATATGAAGTAATAAATAGGTCCCAAGTGCCAAGTAAATGCTAAAAAAAATCCGAGGCATTTCTTCTCCATGTGGGAACCATCTCTAGTGAACTATACTTCTGTAAAAGGAAAGTTATTACTGTTGTTCTACAAGTGTTTTCCTTCACTAGAAAGCTGCTATGGAAAATGACAAAGAGTTTACTCTTATGTTGAGCGCTCTGTAAATGCTGTATGCCTTCTCCAGATACAGCTTTGCAGATGGAAATGTTTGAGGTGAGGCTGAATGCTTTACTGAATTGTGACCTGCTATAACATAAGTTTTCTTCCCAGCCTAATTGTCTCTGGTTTGCACTACTCAGGTGCTGCAAAACAGCTGTTGGACTAGCTGATCTATACAGATTTAAATTCTCGTGCATACATGAATCCCTATCTCATGGTGGTGGAAAAAGACTGAGAAGCTGTGTACCAACAAAAGAAGTGGGCTTTCCCTGAAGAGGTGATGGTTCAGAGCATTCCTGCGCTCTACTGATCCATGTAACTTTGGGTCTACACACAGATTTCTGTAAATCTGTAGAAGAGCTAACATCTACCACAGTCAAAATAGTTCCTGCTGAACCTCAAGAACACTGAAAGTGACATAAAGTCATCTTTGCCACCCATACATGACAGGGGCTTACGTTTAATCAGCACTCAGTAAGGAATTTAAGTAAAAGAGAATAAGATTGTATAAATTTCACTTTTAAAACAAACTAGATTATCATCCCTTTGACCATATCATGGAGACAGCTTTACGATAATATCTCTAAATATATCCAAAACACGATAAGGAATTGATAGTGGATGTTTTTGTTGTTATAGCAAATGGGGTGGTAAGGCATGATGATAACTATTGCTATGCATTGTTGTATATATAATGATGGGGTTGTGGGGCACCACACTCTTTAGGGCTTATCTTTGTCTATTTTTAAGCAAAGTGTTAATTGAGTGCAAATGTGTCTGATTCTGTGATGTAAAGAACTGTTCTTTGTTGACAGTCCTTAGACTCTTGATTGCTTGTTTGGTATTGGCCAGCTGTGGCCTTGAGTGATGAAATACCTTAAAATATGAACTGTGCTTTCTTCAAAGTATGTATTTTGCCTTCAATATGGTGAAGCAATCAAACACTTAGCTTACAGGAAGAGAACAACTTTGCTATAGTAAGTACCGGGGGGGGGGGGGGGGGGGGGGGGGGGGGTGCTCAGTTCAAAGAAAGAGAGGATGCTGAGGAATGTTAAAAGCAGACACTGTTATCATTCCCTTTGAGTACTAAGTTTACTGCCACCTATAGTTGCTTCAGATCCTCCCTCTCTAACCTTGAAGAAAGCCTTTCACAAGTATAGTGACATAATTTAAGGAAGGTGTAGCACTGGAGGATGACAGAAAAGGGAATAACTCCATCTTTTCCTTTGCAGTATTTTTACAGAAAATATATAGGCAACCCTCTGAAGTCCACGGGCATTTTGTAAGATCCACCTTCTTGGTAAGAATTTTAAAATAAAACAAACCCCACACCAGCACAACACCCTTTAGTTACCTCTCTCCATGCCTAGGAAGAAGTCAGGATATTTTCATGTATGTTCCTGTGTCTGGCAAATGAGAAAATATATTTGCAATTCCTGACTGATGTGTGTTGACAATTTCTCCCCTGCTAACTTAGTAGGGGGTCAAATCCACTTTCACTGATGTGCTAACATGAGATGCATATCCATTCTCAAGAATGGATGCTTTTTGAGAAAGGGCCTCTTTGTATCTTTCCACAATTCAAAATCTTCAAATCTCAGGACCCTCCTGCTTACAAAATGAAGAACTGACCCCAACCTTGACAACACCCCATTCCTTCTCCAAACCCACTTTCAGGTGGTAACTGGAAGCCCACCAAAGTCTGTGTATTCCCAGGATCTGGAATGAGGCCACTGGGGCAGTAATTTCAACAGAGCTACTCAAAACAGATGCAAATTCACAGCACTGAGCACTACTTAGGCGCTTGTCCCAGGCAGAGAAAACATCTCTCCCTCTCTCCCAGCAACAACTTGTTATTTGTATTTTCTCTTCAGTGTATTCTCTGAAGTATGTCACAACATTTCTTCCATGTCCTTGAAAAATAAATGTAATGATCATATTTGTGGCTCACATACACTCCAGTGGGATTCTTGCTTCCTAGCTCTTCTGAAATACTAGTCACATATTCCTAGCTTTCTGACCTGCTCTCTTACCATCCTTTCAAGCCACTGGGAGAGACCTTCCATGGCTCTCTCCTAGGAAGAGTTTCCAATTCCCTTACTCTCTGACCTGTATTTCTTTCCTGCTGAAGGCAAGAAAGTTCTTGTCTCCTGACTTTAATCATTTTACTGGCTATGCTTACTGCTGCCTTCCTTCAACAGAAAAGGTGGCCTCCTGCTCCCACACCTTGCTCACTGGTGCTTTGCAGAGCTTCACGTGTGGGCACAGGGCAAATCTCAACAGCTGGAACTGACTGTTATGGGAAGAGGTTAGGTCCAGTTCTTAACATCCTGAGCTGTGGTGGACAGGTGTTTAAAAAAATTAGTAGATTATGCTTTTGAATAAAAAAAGTCAGACGATTGCCTTTTTATTTGCAGTGATCACATGAGTTAGTAAACTTCAATTTGTATACATTCAAGTTGCAGTGTTTCTCTTCCACATACAGAACACGTTTATATGCATATATGAGGCTTCATCTTGCACCTGATAAGATAGTATCAACAACAAAGATAGAAAAAAAAGGTAGTATTTGTTAGTTTTTCCTTAATTTTTTGCAAGTCTTCAGTTATGGCAGAAGATGCTTCAAGACATTGCTTAGGTAAGTTCACTTGAGATCATGATAACAGGTTTGTTTCTGCTGCTGGTGGTGAGAATCAGTAGGAAATACAGTAATTCAACAGTGGGTATAGCTTGGGTAGGCCGTACCCAAGTTTCTTGCAATTGGTGACTGGAAAAGGGCAAAGAAGGAAGGAAAAGGGGAAAGGGTTAGAAACAGAGCACACAATTCATTTTCCTTCCAAAAGGAGCTCTGGAAAAAACAAGACCACTCTTAAAATTGTGGTCTCAACCTACAGTAAAGAGCCTGGACTGCCAAAACGAGGATCGTTTTCCATCTTGAAGCCTCCCGTAAATTTTCAGTGAAACCAACACCGGAGAACACCCACTGAAAGCAAGCAACTCGTACTGAGTTTAAAAAAAATGAATTTAAAATTCTGTAATCAGAAAGAAATGTTATTTCTAAACCACTCTATTGTAGTTAATTACCCAGTAGAAAGACATTACCTTTGAGGATTTGATTTTTTCCCCCCTCTGCTACTTATATGCACATTAGCAGGTATCCTGAATCTGGAATATCTCTTCCTGAAGCATGATTATGGTTATCTACAGTCCTGAAGCACTGCGCTCTTCAGAGTTAAGAAGGCAGAGCAAAGGTCAATGGAAGCTCAGCTCATGACTTTTTATAATCCAGCTTTTTCTTCAGCACACAGCCTGAGGAAGTCCAAGCTGTGGTGTTTCAGTCTCATGAATGTCTTTTGGCTTTCACTTCAGCTTGTATTTAAAGCTGGATAACTGTTTTAAAGGGCACTTGAATTCAGTGTCCTTTGTAGCATACTGTTCTGCGTCTGTTTAAGAGGTGTTCCATGTGCTTTTGGCAGATGATATTTCCAGCCATTCTGAAATGTTTAAAAAAGCCAGTTTTCTGAACTGCCTGCTGCTGCATGTGCTGTAATTCAAATACAGGCTTTTGAAGTTATGGATAAATTCAGTGTTTTAGATGTACTTTGTTGGGAAAGTAATAATAAAAAATAGAATACCCCTCCAAAATACAAATAGTGGAAGAAAAATATATGTCTATTATTTTCATGGTTTATATTTTTAAATTTGGAAAATTAAATCTTTTGTTTCTTTTTGACACTGCTGGAAGACAACAAAATCAGTTCTCACTGTAGCAATATGGGAGCTGTCAAGCCCAGAATATATCATTGCAAAAGAATAACTTCGTTAATTTGGGGTAAACAAAAACACTGGGAATGATTCTCAGAATGAGAAGATTGATTCTTTATAAGTTTATGGATTTCAACACTCCCCACTGGCACATGCAAGACATGAAATCAAGATAAAAATGCTGTTTGACCTTGCTTCATTATGCAAAATATATAGTTGGAAAAGTAATATAGGGTGACATATATATATGTATATATGGACGCCCCTTCTTTCTCTTTTGATCATTAGAAAGTAAAACCAGAAGCTGTTGTGACAGAGCATGAGACAGAGCTTAAAATTGTTAGGGCCTGGAGCTGCTTATCTTTATGTTAACCTTAAACCACTTGTTAGGCAATTATAGCAGATGCTCAGCCATTCTAGAAAGGCACAGGTCACAGGCCCATATGTCTGCTAGTCCCATACAAAACATGTATAATCTCTTATTTCATATCTGTTAGCCTCATACAAATGTCTCATTAACTACAGCTCTTAAAGACATCAGACATCCATGTTTATGAATCTCAGTCACTGCCGAGATGAACTAATTGTGAAGAAGCCATAAGGGAAACTGATCTTTGCAAATATTTATAAAGGATGTTTCACTGGTTACATCTGGTGCTGCTTTCATAAGTAAAAAATGTACCCTGTATGTAATTTAGATATAGTAGATGTAGATATATCAATATCTAAATACTGGTAGAAATATACGTAAATGCTGTGCAAGTTCATGTCTCAGTATTAACAATAAAAGATACATCTCAATATGTTTGTGTGCACATGTACACATGTGCAAATTTTCTCCCTAGAAAACATGTTCTTGGAAATCCTAATCTAATACATTTTCACACATATAGAGAAGGAACTATTTCTTCCAACTTAACATACTTTATTAATATGCATTATGCATCATCCTTCAACTCATATGCTTATAAAATCCAATTTTGATCCATATGTATCCTTTCTGTGTAGGAACAGCTACATTTGTTTAGATTTCTAAGTTTACATTAACAAGGTAGGGTTTTGGGTTTTTTTTTTTTTCAGCGTAACGTAGCATTGTTCCATAGAAAAAAATGGTAATAACTCTGAATCTGCTCAGACACTGGAGTCGTTGAGGGACCGATGGACCTGAGGCTTTTACGTTTCAATAGTTTTCATATAAAGTTGGCATATAGGATAGCGGGGTGTTCACTCAAGCACTGTTATTTTGGGTAATCAAGCCTGATGACATAATGTAATACCTTTCTTTTTGCCTTGTACAGCTCCTCATTTTAAAGTATTATGTGTCTTAAGAGTGCTCAGCACCTCACAAAACCAGGTCCTTAAGCATCATAGTCATACAGTTGCATTTCATTATGCTAACATTAAACATACACAATTCAGACTTGGTATCAGTTTTATACTGTTCACATGTTACAGTGGTTTGCTGTTTTCAGGTTTGTCACTTTTGCTTCACAGTAAGAGGCCAGTTTACAATACTGCACCGCCAGCTGCACCTTGGTAAAAAGAAATATATTGCAGACATGTGCGAAGCAACCATCCTGGTATTGCTTTGCCGTTGCACTTTGTTTCTGATCTGCCACACCAGGGTTATTACAGGCCTGAGCCCCTCCGGAGCAAAGCCTGCCAAATGCGCTGAGCTCTGTCAAGCTCGTGCAGCGAGTCTCTGATGTACTCATCCGATGTGAGGGAGGTTTCATCCATACGAAGACTTTCCCCTATACAAAATGGATCAAATTGAAACCAGTTGTAATTTGGAGCATAAATTGTACATCAAATAACAGAACTGCAGTTTGCCTGTCATTTTTCATGAGGAAAGTATGCATAACTGGTATTTTGCTGAGAAATACATAAGTAGAGTTTAAATATGAAAGACAATGCTTGCTTTAATGGAAGACCAGTGCTTTATTTGAGAAGATATACTTTATCATCAAGATTAATATAGGTATCCAAAACAGTATGTGTCTGCAAAATTCCGGAATGATTTAAAATAGATTCCTGTTGGAGAGCAAGGCCCACCTCAGACCAGTTTCCACATTCTGCAACTTGCAGACCAGTATCTAAGAAGTTTACATCTCAGGGGGAAGTGTCCTTTGTCTCCTTTCAGAGCAGGTGAGTCTGTCAAAGGTGAAGAATGATACCAAGAAGGCTCCTTCCAGCCCACTTCATCTTTCAGTCTTGTTTTGCTTTATTAAATTTTTAAACAGTTCATCAGGTTAGTCACCAAGCTTTATTCTCTATTATTGCACTAATTTTAAAATGATACTATTTTGTCTGCAAGAATAATGAGAAAAAGTCATTGGGGATCAGCTGTGGATAAATGGCCCCTCCTTTACTCATGCTCTCATGGGGCGGATTTGTCATGTGTTGGTTTAACACATCCCTACAGGCAATGTCTTATTGCTTAAGGTTCAGAAATATGAATAATAAAACTAGACCATAAGCTATTTAGCTTGCTAGAAATTAAATTTAACAGCTTCAGCTCATGAATCCAGCTGTAAAAGTACATAGAAGGCATTAAATTAACAGGAACACATGGAAATCTACAGGATCATATTCCAGAGGAACCAAATTTTATGTTTGTCTTACCAGATAACCTGGTAAGATTAGACAAAACAGATTTCTTCTTTTTTTCTAACATTAACCTTCTCATTCCACTAACAAAATCCTTGTTCGACGCAACTTTATTGCTGCAGAACAATATTCCTTACCCTAGGTTGTCCTTCTCTCATAAAAACAGCAGATCTCTCAACTAGACAACTTCCTTGTCCCTGTAGCAAAAGATTGATGTGCTTATGAAGGATTAACGTGCCCAAGAGGTTATCTGCTTTTTCCAAATGTACTGATTAATCCCACTAAAGACATTGCATCTGCCTACAAAATTCTTCCAGTGTTAGCATCTGAGAATCTATCCATATAAACAAAAATTAATGACTAAAACCTTGCATCTCAAAAAAACCCTCCAGTCCAAAGGGAGTTTAATTTTTTTCCAAAGTAGACATTGCTGTTGCTACTGATTCTATATAGAAAGCATTCAAACACTGCAGTATAAAATCCCAGGGTAGATGTGAGGAGCTTCACTGATATCATTGTAAGATATATTTGAGCCTTTTATGACTGCTCTTAAGACAGTGATAAGTGAGGAATTATGGGTGACAGTGTAGTGGGCTTCATAGAAAGGTGAGCTTTCCAGGGAAGTGGTTGAGTCAATGTTCCTGGAGGTATTTAAAAGGTGTGTAGAAGTGGCGCTTAGGGACATGGTTTGGTGGTGGACTTGGCAGTGTTAGATTATAGTTGGACTCAATGATCTTAAAGGTCTTTTCCAACCTAAATGATTCTGTGATTCTATGGTTTCATTATGAATATATCAGTGAGGATATATTGGGGTAGGCCAGGTTAAGAGCAAAAGTGAACGCCTGGCAACTTGTCTTCCTCCAGACCCTACATGCAACACCTGCACCAAGGCCAAATACTCTGTCATGACACAGTCTTTCAGGATTTCTCGTTGTGTGAGCAAAATAAAGGTTTTTTTTCTCCCCTGGAGTAAATCCTAATTCTGCTTCTGAGGCCAAGACAACTCCTTCTGCACTGCAATTGTGTTTTGGCAGCACAAGTCAGGACAAGAGACTTTGATGGTACATCTCTGTACAGACCAGTGCACCACTAATGTCTAAGAATGGGAGCCAGGCCAATGACCCACTGTTAGCCAGCTCTTTTCCTTCCGCAGAATACTGAGTGATATCAAGAATATGATGCTCTGCTTACATATCCCACTGCCTCCCAAAAAGATGAACTGCTATCAAAGTCTTGGGTCATATCTTGTATGAAGTCAGTTTTCCCTTGTTGCCCAGATTGTCTTCATACAATTACTGCTAGGCAGCCTTTTTAGGAGAAAGTTGGTTTCTTCACAGCCACATATCCATCAACTTTATTGCCTACTGACATCATCCCTCATGCCCCTGTATTGCTCTTGGTAGTTGACATGCTACCTATTGTGAAATCACGGCTGAGTAAGTGTTGTTCAAGTTATCATGGTTACTGTGATTTCAGCTACTGTATGTGGCCTTATCTTTTGTAGTGACAGAGATGGAAGGCTTAGTTATGGCACCATAAAATGGATCAATTAAGTCTTCCTTTAAAATTATGACCTGATTAGTATCCATATTAAAAACATAACATCACTTATTGATGCACATCGTGTGTTTTGTTTGCATTGGAGGTATGTATTAAGATACCCCTTTATGTACATATTAACATACAACTACACCAGGTGTAAGCCTAGCCAGTAAGTAACCTGTCTCAGGATCTGCGATTCATCAGCTACATAAGAAATCAGACAGTGATGAATAATTAGATCTGCTTCTAAGTAAAACTCTCTAATTCCACCTAGTGTCAACTTGGTAAGTAATAGTTCTATTTTTTTAATTTTTCTTTTATAGCTATCTTTTAATGCATATGGACAGGAGTCCTTAGAATTCTGCTAAGCTCTTCGCTTTCATGCTATCTTATTCAAAGTTAATAATCCTTACTTGTTAAAAATTGCCTAAATATGTACTGAAATAAGAACATTTTTATCAGTTTGAAATGTTCCGCCTGCCATGAATTTCACCCTTGTTTTTCTGCTATACGGGAAAAATGTGACATATTCAATTTTAACCTTGGTGAAAAAGGCATACTTTTCTGATTTGTCATGATGACATGTGTTAAGAATCAAAGGAATCATTTGCTTTTTTAATGGTATGGGAATATAATTTGCAGTTTGTTTTTAAAGGCTGAATCACTGTTTTCAGATATCATTCTTCAGGAAATATGTTTTCAATTATACCCCACTCCCCTTTTTATCTCAGACCAGTTACACAATCTATTTAAGCAAGATGTATTAAATTTTTTTTCATAAAGATATCTCTCAAACACCTTCTTTCCTAGGTCTCCATTTTTGTTGGAATTGCTTACGTAATATGTGGCATAATAGATCACTTATTTTAATGAAGCCCATTTAATCCTGAATGTGCACCTCATTGATTGTTGACTTCATTCACTCTGACTTTGATCTGGGCTTTGAAAAACCCAAATTATTGGTATTATTCATAAAGACTGTTAAGATGCATTGGCAGTAAAAAATTCATACTACTTTAATGCTTTAATTCTTGTGTTCCATGTCTGTATATAGTACCAGCTGCACAATAATTCATGACAGTACGTTCCACATAAACCAAATTTTGAATATAATACAATAATTACCCTCCTTAACAGACCATTTATGCTTCTGCAGAAGGATCCTAAATCTGTCTGGGCAGACTAGAGGATTAATAAGAATAAGGGTGGTGAATTATTCATCATGCAGTGAATCTGCACCTTAATTTAGCTGATTGCTTCACATTTTCCAGCAGAAAAGATAATTTAGCTGGTTTTGCCTTTTCGATCCAGCTCTTTTCTGGGTGGAGCCTTCATCAGTGTTAAAATTTTGTTCCTTCTGGTTAGAATTTTACCTCCAATTTTGGAGACCCTGCCTATTCCTCTGGTCCTAGAGCCTTACTTTGATCTCCCTTCCATTTAAGAAGGGCTCATTTTATTCCCTTTGTACTGTATCACTCTTTAAATGCAATAGCAATGATTCTCTTAGATATCTAACCATGACAAACAAAGATTATTTCTTGGTTTTCTTGCAATGTTTTCAACAATGAATCTACTTCCTCATAGTTAATAAGCTAATTCATAAAATCAAGTCACGACACAGATAAACAGAGACAGCAGGAGTTTCTATACTCTGCCTATTGCATTTTCCTAGCTGTTTCTGCCTAAAACAGGGCTTTCTATTATGTATCATTTTTGTCAATAAAAGGCTTTTAGAAGCTCATTATTTTCTGATTACCTTTCCCTTTCCATATTACTGTTCTCTTTTGCTATTTTGATAAGTTGGGATAGGAACCATGTTTTATGTCTGGATACAGTCAAGCTCAAGACAAACATGCAAGTATAGTTATATTTTCATATGTTCATAATTAGCATCTTATACATGTTAGCTGAATGATCTCTTGCTGGAAATCATTGTTTTAGTAGAAACAAAATAGTCCGCAGGTACAACTAAGTTCCTTTAGAACTAGCATTCTGTGAATTAGCATTCTGTGAACTTTATCCATACTATAAAAATCATATGAATCAGATGTGTAATCTATGAAGCACAGCATCCTGTCCACGATGGTAGCCAGGACCAGATGTTTTACACAAAGGTGCAAAAAACCACTTACAGTAGGCAGATGTTGGATTACTTCTCTATTAAGGAGGTCTCATCCTAAGCCCTAATACTTAGAGATTGTCTGAAGCCCTAAAGGGTGAAGTTTTATTTTCATTCCAGAACTCTTCTTTAGTGTCTCACTCAATTTTGCACTTTGAGTGTGTTTGTTGTGGAGCAGTGGTAGGAATTGAGTTGTGTGGGCTCCAGATGTAGGTTCAGCGTTGTTTCCCATGCTGGAGCAACATGCAAGAGCAAAATCTGCTCAGAGCAACTAGAATATTAAACTGCTTAGCTGTTAGCCCCTGGCAAACATAAAGGAGAAAAACACAGCTAGAAAATTACATTTCTCAACATTTTAGAAATTAAATCAATATTCACCAGGACAACAGAGGACATGTTACTGACTCCAGGCTATCCTGCTGCTAAAGTCCAAATTCTTCCTACAAGACGTGGAGATGTCTGTGCTTTTAGAAACTGTTGGATGTACATTTGTAATGGAAAAGCTTTGGCAACTTAAACATAGTGATCACTACTTCAGCCACAGATGTACCAGGGTAAACACCACTATGTTTGCAATGGAACACAAGTTCATTGTCTTACAAACGTGTGTGGTGACAACACTATGGCAAGGAGCAGGAAATGAATGTTAATCAGGCTGAAGAGCCAAAGTCTCTCTGGGACCAATTGTGAAAGAAAGTTAAGCTTCCCTTCCTGGCTGTCATGCACTGGAGCAGTCCTACTGCCTCTGTGGCTCCAATGCTGCCTCTCCCATCCATGTTGGGTCTTCTGGTGCCCTGTGATCTCTCTCCCTTACCTCCTGTTCGTCAAAACAACCACTAAAAGAGGAGTATAAGAACTCAAACTATCTCCATTAACACTACAGTACCTCACATCTATTATAGCTCTCTCCTTGAGCTCTGAATTTCAAATCTGATTTATAATAGTTGAAGGTCAAATTATGTTCCGTAACATCGAATGAAACACCTCAAAAATTTTAATGGAAATTCTGTATGTGCAGGAGAGGAAAAAAGCTTTTTACAAAAATAACAAAGAACAGCTTTAAGTCCAAAAGCCTATTTACCTGTTGTTCTCAAGGGAAACTATAGATCTTTAAGTATCTCTCTGCACTAGGACCAGCAATACTTAAAGGTCAAAGAAAAGTCAGAACTGTAACACTAATGTATTACCACAGAACTTAAAGAAATATTTTATGTATAGTTTTTAATTCCTTATTACTCAGATTCCTGGCTGTATAGTGATCCAGTGTCAACATTTGGTTTGGCATTTAGGATTCTCTCCTAGGAAATAGGAAGTGTGGGCTCAATACTCTGAAGGCATCTCAAACTCTGAGCCAGTAACTTCATGGCTATTCCTCTGTGCTTGGTAATTCCTACTGGCCAGACTTGAGGGGTTACCTGTTCAACATGTGGGCATACTGCACTGCCTAGAAGAGACACCTAAGCTTCCTTCACTGCAGTGGGGAAGAAAGGCTGTAGCTAAGCTGCTCCAAATAATTCCCTGAGGGTGGTGCGGGAATCTAGCTCTCCCCACCAGCTCTGCAGAAAAATTCATCTCAGGCAGCCTAAATCTCTCAAAAGGCTCATAAATGCCCCAATGCCTAATTTAAATGCCTAAAGTAGGAGGTTTGACTAATGCTGTCCATACCTATTTTACTTCTCTGCACTCTCATGCAGATAATTCTGTTTTATCAGTTTGCTGTGAGTTATCCCTAGTAGGGAGCTCAGCCCCATCACAAGGATAAAAGTGAGAAAAGCTGTGGGCTGAGATAAAGACCGTTTAATAAGTAAAGCCAAGCTGCACACACAAGCAAGGCAAAGTAAGGGATTACCTCACTACTTCTCATCAACAGGCAGGTATTTAGCCATTTTGTAGGAAAGCAGGGCTTCATCGCATGTAACTTACTTGGAAGACCAGCACCATGACCCTGGATGTCCCCCGCACCTCTGCATCCTTCTTTCCCCCAGCTTTTATTGCTGAGCATGACACCACATGGTATGGAATACCCCTTTGGTCACCTGGGGTCAGCTGTCCCAGCTCTGTTCCCTCCCAGCTTCTTGCCCACCTCCAGTCTACTTGCTGGGAGGACATGGTGAGAGACAGAGGTGGCCTTGATGCTGCACAGCAATAGCTGTAACATGGGAATGTTACCAACACTGTTGTTATAACAAATCCAAAAGACAGTACCATACCAGCTGCTATGGAAAAATTAACCCCATCCTAGTCAAAACCAGTATCCTGTTGTACTAAGCCCACATTGTTACATTTCAAAGCCATTGTTTGCAATCAGAAATATGGGAAAATTGTTAATTTTCTTGAGAAAATTTCTAATTCTTGTGTTGCTCCATAATTCTGTGAGCTGACACGCAGACCTTAAAACTCTCAGACATACAATGTGAAACAAATCCCTTCTTGTCCTGGTATAGAAACATCTGTTTTGGAGGTGAACTGTGCTTTAAATTGACGAAAGAAATCACTAAGGGTAGAGTGGAATGATTGATACTGCAAGTGACATTCTTGTTATGAAAAAGAAGAATATTGTTCTCTTTCACAGAATTTTGCTTACATAACACTGTGGGTCCCTAGGGGTAACAATAATTCACAGAATTTTGCTTACGTAACACTGTGGGTCCCTAAAGGTAACAATGTCTTCAGCTTTACGATATGGCATGAGAGATTTCATTTAAGGTATTATTGGGTTTTATCCCCCAAAATGAATTTTACAGATATATTTTTGTTTGAGATGTTGTGGACTCAAGAAAATGTTTAGCATTGCAACTGTAACATGAAGTAGTGCACATTAATTTTTATGTGATTACATCTTGTTTTGGTAAGGAAGACAGACAAAGTAGATGTAAAAAACGCAGAGTTTTTCAAAGTGTTTTACTTTATAATGGTATTGCTACCATGATGCTGAAAAGGGAATCTCTGAATGTCAATACTTGTCGAGTATTTCCTATGTCAGCCTTTTCTCTAGAGTTACTGTATTCATTGTCTTGGTTGAGTCATTGCTATTGTAGCCAAAAAACACAATCCTTTGTCCTAATTTATGCATGCTACCAAAGAGGAATTTAGATCACAGGACACAACTGAAAACTGCAATCTGCCTCTGAAGTTCAATACAAACAGAAATCAAAGAAATAAATGATGCACACATTTACTTGATGATCTCAGATTACTTTGTATTATGGTGCACGATATTTGTTTTTATTCCACATTACATGCTATTTCAATTTATTTTTCATTACTCAGTAGTATTTTGTCCAAAAGCTTTTGTTATGTTGATAATTTAACAACTGCATTCAGTTATTGTGGATATGCATTTTAATTATGCATTGTTTAGGCAAAATGATAGGAAGTAAACTGAAAAACATCGAACTGCCATATTAAACACAAGCAGACTGCCTTGGCAAGTGCATCCTTCATGTGGAAATATAAACTTTGCTTTGTCAGTTCAATACCTCTGCCTTTTAGTGTTTGGTTGCCAAATTAGGCAAGTTTATACTGCACCAGAAGATGACTTCTCCATTTATTTTTGGTCCTAGGTTGAATAATGTTGGAGACAGAATAAACAGAAAAATTATAGTGACAGACAGGTCACTATGGTATAAATTAAACTGTTACTGTTATTCTGGAACTATTTAATGCCAGAGACATAGCAGTTGAGTACTCTGAGTCATTTTTAAAGGACAGTTACATAGCAAAATGCTTTAAAACTAATTTCAAACACTTATTTCTGGTATGCCAATGAAATATTTTTTGTACATTAACTTAGCAATTAGAAGAATAAAACCGAGCAGAATATAGAAATCTAACTTTTGGATTCATATCATCTACATATATTTGTGGTTTATTAGACAACGCCTACATAATTTTTGCTTTCTGGAAAAGCTTGAAATAGAGAAATTGCATATTAGATATTAGCATATTATACATTACTGTATCAGAACCTAGGGTTTGTAATAAAATCACTAACAAGCAAGATAGCAACTAATCAATCTCTATTTTTCTTGTGATTTCATTGCCTAAATACACAGTTCCTTGGACTATCTGGGCTTCCCAGAAACACTCCAGTTCTACTCCATCTTCTTCCCCCCCCCTTAATGCTGAGACTACATCCTCCTGTGCCGGAGGGACACACCTGCCCCAAAAATATTATCATGTAATCTTTAAGAGAGAAAAATTTTCTGCAGTATATAATGACATTATATATTGTTATTTGTAGATTGCTTTTCATTTGTACCTTCCCTTTCAGTCCCCTTCTAGCTTCTTTGGTGACCTTTTCTCTGAAGCCAGCTTGCCGAGTGTACTGGTTTAAGACTTTCCTGCACAAGTAGAAATCAGGTATGGAGTCAAATGAAGGTACAATGTAATGGACTTAATGTTAGTTGGTGTGGGACTCGTTTGAGTAAATGTAGCTAATGCAGCTATCTGTATCTGAGTAGCTGCCCTAGGCTCTCTCCCACTTTGTCAGTGGGGAGACAAAGGCATGAATTAAAATATGGTTCATTTGTTCCTAAAATACATGTTTAAAATAAATCAGAAGAATTGCTCCCTAAGAGAACACAGAAAAGATGCAGGCCTTTAACATTTTTTTCCTGTTTAGAAAGCACTATCCCCAGAATGCAGTGCAGGTACACTTTCCAGGTGGTTATTGTGCTGTTTAGGCTAAACTTTCTAATAAATGCTGTACTTGAGAAGAAACAGATATAACATAAAAGTTGTCCCGGCATCTCCTTATTGACTAAATATTTCTTAAGGATTGTTTATAGTTCCTCCTTGTACTACATGACGTAAAGGGGTTGCCTGCTGGAAGAGCAAGAAAACTGGCCCCAATAACAACATTCTTTTGTTGGCTCTTAGTAACATAAAGGGAGGCATGAAATCAGAGGTTACTGCATATTGCACCTTATAATCCATATAAGAAATCACATCAGTAATTACTGGCAAAAAAAGAAAAAAAAAAACCCAAACCAAAAACAAATGGATGGAGAGGAGAGGATAGGGTGATGCTAACTGCATTTGTGTGAAAAACAGACGGCAATGCAGTCTGTGTGACAGTAGGCAAAATACTTGCTCTTAAAAGGAAATATTTTCTTAACTATCATAATAACCCCTTGAAAATCCATTCAGGAATTTGCTCATTGTTTCTCCTGATAATGCCGAGTGGTAGGTCAGGTCACCGAGACAAAAAACTTACAGTCTAAAAGATGGAGTCAAACAAAGGACACATTTGGTTCATCAGCATTTCTGCTAGTTATAGAAATATCTCAAATAGAAAATGTTATCCTTAAATAAGAACTTTAAGGTACAATTCTCTGCTGTCTTTGATATGTCTCATAACAATTATATGTGGCTATGTAGCTCTGGCACTTTGGAGATCACCCAAACGGCTCCAGAGTACCATTCTTACCCGTGTAAAAGGCAGTGACTTTTATAAATATAAAATAACATAGTGTATGGTACATCCCTTTCTTTTATGTCTCAGTGTATAACTGTCATGATTATGAAACTAGGTCTAAGCCCACAGAATTTCATTCTTTTCCTATTTAATAGTCTGGTAGTATGAGAATAAAATTAAAACATTTCAATTTTTTTGTGTGCTTTACTTTGTAATCTAGTTGGCAAAACCCCTGCCATCTGGGTGAATTAGTGAAAGAATAGAAAAGAACAGGACCCAACATCTGGCAAGACGTAACTTGGACTTTCTTCTTGATTGTGTCTGTTTCAAATGCCAGGTGTCTATCACCTGGGGTGTAGTCTTACTTTGGCAAAGTGAATCTATTACTAACTCTCTGAAGAATGCCGTCTCTGAATGATGCCGCTGCTAATGGAATACTGATTTACTGCCACAACTGTAAAGAATCTTTTTTAACATTGTGTTACACTTCCCATCAATTTAGATCCACCAGACCTACCATATGTGAGAAGTTATCTGCGTTTTTCTCCAATAGAACTGAAATGATGAAAGCTCTGTTTTCCCCGAGGTATGATCCACTATTGGTAGCCCCATTGTTTCTTCTTTAGTCCTCATCTTCTTTGTCAGGGCTGGAGCATATTATTCCTGAAATGCTTGCCAGAATTCTATGGCTTATTTGTTGTTTGAGACTCACCATATGTGTCTTTGACCCCTGCCTAGTAGGCACCTTGGCTGCTTGCCAGTTTGGCACTTATGATTATCAGCAGTATGAATAGTTCCCTTGCTTCTGATTCTGTCCTTGCTGTCATCAAATCACTCTTTAAACAACTTTCTTATTTTCTTTTAAATGCATGTAAATGATCAACTTATTTTTACCATGCCTTTTCTGGGCCAAGGTTTTGTGTCACACTGCAGGAAATCCAACAGCTTGATGTTTCCACTCCTAATGATCCGACTGCCAACTACCTGTGTAACTGCATGGGAACAATAAGCAGGACAGAAACATCTCTCATGGTAATATTTGAAGTTCCTCTGCATATTACACAAATTTGTCTGTTCTCCCCATCTGGTAGGCTTGGTGGCATGACTTTTATAAGGGATTATTCATTTTAGTGAAAAGCATTCCTTTTGATAAACGTTCTAAAACCTTTGACCAGAATACAGCATGAGCCAATAACAATGATAGATTCAGAGGAGTATCAGAATGATAAATAGTTTTAAGAGACAGATGGAAAGCCAAAAGCCAGTCATGTGCAATTTCTATTCACTACCCTGATGTAGCGCTAAACACATCTGAGTCCTTTCATGTGTTCTACTAAACTGAAGTTGTTCCAAAATGCCATTGTTAAACAAAAAATATGCAGAATCAAAATAAGGAACAGCACAGGGCATACAAAGGTCCAGACCACGAGAGGCCCATGTGCTGTTACAGAAAGATCTGCCAGAAGTCTCCATTATTCTTTATATGATTTTGCAAAAATTTCAATCAGTAAATATACTGGTACTACCACTGAAAGTAGACAAGGTTAAACAGCATATTGTACCACATCTACCTTCATGTTAACTGACAAAGTGGGGTGGAGTAAGTTTTTTAGCCCTTGCAAGCAAAGAACAGTACCAGCATGTTTATGCTTGCCTAAGAGGCACTCTTCTTGGTGCTACTGTCACACTGTACTGTCTTGTGATGACCCTTGTTTAGGAAAAACAGTTTGGTTTAGCTCTAAAGCTTTTAATGCACAGTGCTTTTTTGATAGGTAACTTACCATGTCCTTCTCCTGGGAATCACAGAACCATAGAATCACAGAATGGTTTGGGTTGGAAGAGACCTTAAAGACCATCTAGTTCCAACCCCCCTGCCATGGGCAGGGACACCCTCCACTAGACCAGGTTGCTCAAAGCCTCATCCAGCCTGGCCTTGAACACTCCCAGGGATGGGGCATCCACAGCTTTTCTGGGCAACCTGTGCCAGTGCCTCACCACCCTCTCCAGGAAGAATTTCTTCCTGATATCCAATCTAAATCTACCCACTTTCAGTTTAAACCCGTTACCCTTTGTCCTATTACTACATGCCCTTGTAAGAAGTCAGTCTCCACCTTTCATCAGAGTTTCAGATGAATGTGTTTTATGTCTCTTGATTTTGAAGCAACTGCTTACATAAAATTAGAACCAGCAGTTGAACAAACAGAGTACTAAATTGACAAGGGTGAAAAATTCTGTTTTTAGGGAGAATGGGAAGTACAACGGGGGGGAAAAAAAAAGAGAAACTGTTGCATGAGAACCCATTTTATTTGGGATTACTTTATAATGTAAAACTGATATATTTTCCTTCTCTGCCCAACAACACTGGGAATTCAGATAAAGACGCTCCTTTTCATCATATTTGGTGTCACTCTGCATGTTAAAGCAGATTTGTGTCAGAAAATGTTCACAGTGGACTTAGCCTAGAAGAGCACGTTGAATCTTTAAGCCTCCAAAAATGGCATTTGATTCTGGTAACATGGTTTTATGGTTATGTTTATAACAACAGTGACAGACAAACAATGTTATTAGAATGAATTTATTGTGGAGATGATAGCAGTTTGATGGCTAGGCTACCTGCAGAGGGTTATAATGAACCTAATTTCAAAGGTATTTGTAAGAAAGGTGATTAAAGGCAATATGAAGTTTGACTTCAGTATTGGAGTAAGTTGAGAACAGGCCAGGTAGGTAGGAGAGGTATAATTAGACATATTCTAACTTCCCTACAATTGCGGTTTTCAGCCTATTTCCTACTTGCTATGAAATGTATTAAAAAGTGCAAACCAAAATTATTTACCTCAATAAAATGTTTTTCTCTTCAAATGTACCAAATCACAGATAAACTCTCACTGGAAGACAAAAGGCTTGACTTTATGGCCAGTCTTGGTGTATTTTATCCCTAGCTTTACAGGTAACAAGACCAAAACAAGTGTTCAGAGTCAGCATTTAATAGAAACTTAGTGGAATTTTCAGCTGTGAAAATACAAGAATTCTGAATTCACAAATATTTTACTAGAAGGCAGAAAAGATACTAGCTGCCTCTGATTGTAGTCAGCACAGAAACCCCCTGGCACTTTTCTGTGGCCAGATTTGAAATTGCTGAGATACCCGCTGGTGGTATTTTAAAATACTTTTTGAAATTATATTTTAAATATTTTATTTCTTAAATGCTGTTATTATCCTTGAAAAACAAATATTTTCCAACCAATCAATCAGTATCCAGTTTTAGTGTACAATGGCTTTCAGAAGCAGGGATGGTTTTGGATGCACTGAGCAGCAAGCCTGAAATGCAAAACAGCAAAAGACTCTGCTTTGTGAGCATCATGTCTATCCGTCAACGACTGAAACAGAGACTTGGCTGTAAACCTGATAATCCTTTGCAAAAAATGACCGAGGGAAAGGTTAGTGAATTTAACAACCAAAAAAAAAAAAAAAAAAAAAAAAAAAAAAAAAAAAAAAATCCCTGATAACCTGGAAAAGGAATGATCCAGAAACAATTTCCAGTGCATACGGTATTTCGCTTGAGAGTAGTTTGGAAAGTTGGCTGACAACGCTGAATGCTAAAGGAGATGACAAAATATAACCTGCTGCTTCTGAGAGCGCTCTTAAAACCTGAGACGTATTCCATTTGCTATGGCCCAAGTTCCTGCTACCCAAAGGAAAATCCTAAATGCAGGCACGTGCATCAAGCCTCCTGTCAAAGACCTGGGGCCACCTGCAGGGCCGAGCAAGCGGGCTTTATCGTGTATCGCCTGGGCAAGCGGGCTCGGGGTCGAAGTAGCCCTCTCTCTCTCCTCCTTGCTCCTCTCTTTCCCCTCAAGCCCTCTGCCAAAAGCATTTAAAGCCCAGGCTGGGCCCCGTTTGCCCCGGGCGTGCGGAGCGTCAGGGGGGATGTGGGGCAGCACGGCAGTCCCCGGGCCCTGGGCCCGCCGGGTCCCCCCAGAGCTTTCTCCCCCGCCCCGCAGTGGCCGGCTGCTGTGGCCACACCAAACGTGGCCAGGCACCGCCGGGGCGCCTCTCCCGGGCGCCTGGGAAGGTGAGGAGGGGGCTGCGAGGAGAGTTGGCAGCCCCGCAGCCGCCTCCGGGCGGGCCGCCTCCCCGCCACCGCGGACCGGCGGGCCGAGGCGGCGGTTGCCGCAGCAGCCGCGGGAGGGGGCGCGGCGGGGGCGCGGACGCGGCGGGCTCCCGCGCTCCACCAATCACAGGCGCTGCTCGGGGCCGGGCTGCAGCCAGTGGCTGCGGCGGGGGCTGCGGCGGGCGCGGGGTCCCCGCTGGCCGGGAGGCTGCGCCGACCTTGCGGCTGGCTGCCGGGCGCCTGTCAGCTCCCCGCCGCCGCGCCATGGGCACGGTGCCGTCGGCGCTGAAGCACTGCCTCAGCTACCAGCACCTCCTCAAGGAGCAGCTGTGGATCGGGGAGCCGGCCGCGCCGCCGCCTGCGGCTCCGCACCCCGGGCAGGTATCGCCGGGCGGGGGTGAGGGGATGGGACGGTGCCGGCCCCTGCGAGGCGCGGCCGCCGCCAGGGGGAGGTCGGGGCCCGCCGTGAGCTGGGGGCCACCGCCCCCTCGCCCCTCACGCACGTACCCTGAGTCCCTGCTGCCTGCGACCCGCCCTCGCCCCCCTCCCTGCCCGCCCCGCAGACCCCCCGGCCAGCGCCGGGGGCGAATAGGGGCTCTCCGTCATCCCCACACGCCGCCGGCCAGTATTGCAGAAGACGGCTGGTTTTAAACAGTCTGACCAGTACTACACACGCTGGCGGGCATCTCTAGTGGCGCTGCGGTGAGGAAGTGTTACCCCTCACCCCATCATCTGTGCCTGCTCTCACCTGCTATAGTCCACTGTGTGAAAAGTCATAAAGTTGTAGGGTGACACGTACTTTGGCGAAGCCAGAGTATGGCCTTGCTCCGCAGAGTTTGTATATCTCAAATTGGAGTGTGGTGGGCCTGTCAGTGGTCAGGTCACTATAGCTGTACCCTCCTTTTGGCCTGCGGTGCTCTGAATGCTGATGGGATTGTCATGGAGGGATGGGTGAAGGTGGTTGCTCACCCTCCTGTCTGTCAGCTATGAAGAGGTGTGGACAGTGGCTGGAGATTGTGGGGAGTGGGAGGGGAAGTTTGAGGAGGAGGTGAAGGACTTGGGGGTACTGGTGGAAGAAAAGCTGGACATGAGCCGGCAGTGTGTGCTGGCAGCCCAGAAAGTCAATCGTATCCTGGGCTGTATCAGGAGAAGTGTGGCCAGCAGAATGAGGGAGGCGATTCCCCCCTCTACTCTGCTCTCATGAAACCCCACCTGCAGTACTGCATCCAGCTCTGGGGCCTTCAACATAAGAAGGATATCGACCAGTTGGGGTGAGTCCAGAGGAGGCCACAAAGATAATCAGAGGGCTGGAGCACCTCTCCTGTGAAGAAAGGCTGAGAGAGTTGGGCTTGTTCAGCCTGGAGAAGAGAAGGCTCCAGGGAGACCTTATTGCAGCCCTCCAGTACCTAAAGGGGGCCTACAAGAAAGCTGGGGTGGGAGATTTTACAAGGGCCTGTAGTGACAGGACAAGGGGTAATGGGTTTATATTGATAGCGGGGAGATTTAGATTGGATATCAGGAAGAAATTCTTCACGGAGAGGGTGGTGAGGCACTGGAACAGGTTGCCCAGAGAAGCTGTGGATGCCCCATCCCTGGAAGTGTTCAAGGCCAGGCTGGATGAGGCTTTGAGCAACCTGGTCTAGTGGAGGGTGTCCCTGCCCATGGCAGGGGGTTGGAACTAGATGGTCTTTAAGGTCCCTTCCAACCCAAACCATTCTGTGATTCTATGATTCAAATGAATACCATTGGCCATTGACTGTCCCAATCATGGCTTTGGAAGGAAGTGAAGGAATGGGAAAGTTACCAGTGGCTTTTAGGGAGAGGCTGGATAAATCTGGAAGGACATTGAAGGAACGTGTCAATAGGAAGTCCTCAAAGGAAATTATTTTGAGCATGACATTGGCTTTACTATAAAACGTGCTTCTTGTTGGGGTATGCTGTGCCTGAACTGTCATTTATTCTAACTCCAGTAATCAGTCAGTGCTTCAATCATTAAAAAACATGAGCCAAGCCTAGAACAGAATTTGTTTAAAAATAATATCTTAAAAAAATGCACTTATTGTTAATTGCATCTTTCTTCTGTTTTCTACACCTTTCAGATATATGGAAGGTACATCTCCTATTTCTCTCCACCATCTGGAGATGAAATTTAATTATTAAGTAGCAATGTAACTTCACAGGTGGGAAGATCATGAAAAATACAATGTTCTGAGTGCCATGAAAGCTGGCAGCACTGCATTGTAATTTTGCTTCAGATGATGTGGGCTTGATATCTCAAAAGATACACATGTGTAATACCCCAAGCAATGCTGATGGGAGATATAGATACAAAGTTTGCCAAGCCATAAACAATACTGTTGTGAGTACAGAACTTTGGCGCCACACAACTTTCACCTATCACAATTCTCTGAAAATAGTGTCTATCCAACATTGAATTTTGCAGAAAAAAAAATCAAACATAATACAGAAACAGTTGTTTCTGTAAAAGTGGAACTATTTTTTACGGTAAAAATAAATAAAATAGAATGAAAGGACTTTTATGCATCAGGTATGAAGCAAAGCACTATAGTCACTTTCACATGCCCTTGCTACATTTTGGTGTGTCATTTTCTTTCAAAAGATTTTTTTTAAAATTCCTTCAAAATAATAGGCCACTTGATTGTGTCAGTCTCTGCCCCCTATCAAAGTACCTGAAAGATTGAACAGGTTTTGCAACAGAGAGGGTTTGAAGTCAAAGACAAGCAGTAATATCTTCTCCGGAAATCATAGATCAAGAAAAAGGTAATGGTTTCTTTATTTTGCTTAATTTTTGCAGTGTTCTTCTTTAATTTGCATCACTATTTTTCTTACTCCAAAGATACAGAAAAATGTTTTCCTCAGTAAACAGCAAACATGAGAATTTGCTGCTTATCCTTCCTGTGCACATTGATGTGACTGTAAGCTGCACACTCTGCTGGGTCCATTGACAGTAATTAAGTCTGGAATTGGCCACTGTTAATGCTTTAACATTTGCTCTTGCATTACCTTGCTGTGATGTTTGTTAGATGATTTTAATAATCTTCTTCACTTTACGAGAATCTGTTCAAATTTCCATTTTTCCCACATGGATGTTTAAAAAACCCTGTAAATGTTTCTTTATGCTTGAGGGCATTCTGTACCAAGCCTGTTCAAGAAAAACCATGTTCGTCTTTAGATAATCTAGAAACCATAGTACCTCAATTATTGTAAATAATGATTTTTTGGTTTTGACCAGCATATGCCAGCTAGTTACGGGAGCACCACTGTGATCACATTTATGTGGGTGCACCAAGAAATAAAATAAGGGAAAGGGATTAAGACATAAGAATTATATCCGAGAAATAAGTTAGTGCCTTCATGTCTGATGAAAATAAAGAGTTGATTTTCTTGCTGAAAATTTTCAGGATTTTTCTTTAAACACAAAGTAAAATGCAGGTGTTATAAGAATGTTGCTACTAGGACCCTTGTGAAAGTAAAATAATTCATTTTTATTTGAAAAAAAGCAAATATATACAAATTTGGTTATGTACTGTGCTGACTAATTTGTAAAGGTGAAGGTTTAACCACTTGGAGCAGACATATGATGAAAAATAGTAGAACCTAGTGTGAAATGTCTTAGTCTTTGTTTTTTCTTAATTTTCCTCTTTCATTTAGCTAGTAATTTTGAATTTTTACAACTGTTATACTTCAAAACATAGGGTTGATGGAAAAGGAAGGTTATTGAAAAGGAGAGGTGAAAAGCAAAAAGGTAATTGAGATAATGGCTAGGAGAATTTTCTACTATGTATTAGTAGAATTTACTAGTACTTATTTCACTTATTTAAACTAGTCTGTATTACGTAAGCCATCAAGTATTTCACTAGTCAATAGGGCACAACATTGCTGTTGCAGTATCTTCGTCTTATTCTGTTTTCTGCATATCTTAATCTTGTTTGCTTCAGAAATACTGTCTTATATTTTATACCAGGGGATCCTAATTCTGCTTCATTCTCTTAGCATTATCCCAGTGTATATATTTTTTTATTAATAGGTCTGATTAATTTTACTAAATAGGAGCTATAACTACATGACATTTGTTAAAGTCATGGACTTACATCAGAACTGTAAAATGTGCTAGGAGCTACCTAGAAAGGAGGTGGCAGTAGATGTTTCAGTATTAGGAAGATTTCTGCAGTGAGATTGTTACTGATGGTGACTCATAGCACTTAACTGGAATTTGTAATGTACTTTGTGTTCTGTTTTGTAAAAAGCTCAGGCTGAGCAGCAGGGAGGAAGACTGGCTGTTCATCCACTGCTGAGGGTTGTCCTCTGGCTTAGTGGGAACTTTCTGGCTGGAAGGAGAGATGCCCTGAGAGCAACTGACATTGGTCTCATCCTACATCCAACTTAATGTTACGTTTTCATGTAGATTAAAATGGAATTCTAATGTATTAGGAATATGCTAAGGACACAGCAGGGAAATGTTGGATGTCTAAAGACTGGGATGAAATTCAAGGACACAGAATGATTAGGTACTTTGAGACTAATAATCTAAACTAGAAACTGACATTATCATTTGGAGGCCATTGAAGAAGAGAAGAACCTGGAATACTCAGTAATCATAGGAGGACTGTGAGCTGCCAATACAGTATGGCTGTGCTGGTTGTGGCTGTGACTCTAGGAGGCGTAAATCCATCTAAATAATGCTGATGTGTGCTATGTTATCTTGTAGGATTTCTGACACAGATTTAGGTGGTCATGTAGGACGTAATACCCAGAATTATTAACAGTTGTTCAGTTTTCATCACTGGAAAGCACAGTGTACGTTATTGTCAGTTTTATAACTGGAGAGGACACAAATTCTGCATGCTAAATACGTATAATAATGAAGAAAAGCTTGGGTCCTCTAATTTATAGTGCTAACTTGTGTTTCTGTGCCTAGGTTGCAATGGTTTATATACAACATGCCTACATACCCAGACCTAAAACACACAACCTGAGATTCCCTCATCCCCTCACTGCATGACACTCTTGGATCAAGGGGTCCACACAAGTGTCTTCCTTTAGCAGTTTTAATTTGGTAGCTTATATTTTGCAGTATAAGATCACATTTTAACCATATGCTAGAAACCTCTCAAATTTATTTTTAAAGTAACTCAGGAATAACAATGAAAACCACAGTGCATATGACAATTATGTGTATTTGTCTTAACCACTTCTTGTATTTGATGGTTGATTCTTGATTCAAATTACAGCATAAAAAATGAAGCATATGGTATTATGCTACCTGGGAGGAGAAAGCATGTCTGTTTTATTTTAATCTTTTAGCTACACCTCAGAGCAACTGATTTGAGACGTACTATATTTCATATGCTTTTTATCTCCATGTAATTATGTATTCCAGGAACAAATTCACATTTGCAAGCTCTCTTTAAAGAACTATTTAGGTTATTTTAATTATTTATTTAATTTATTTAGATTCAGAAATATTATAAATATTTGCTGTCATCAATATTGCAAATATATTAATTTATTATGACAATTGCAATATGCAAGAAATACATCATAATTTACATTCATTTTTTTTAATCTGCTGAAAATATGAAGTATATTTTTAATAGGGAAAAAAGAAGCTAGATGTCCTGAACTTTATATTGCATAATTCTTGTTTCTTGTTTAAAAGGATGATATTATTTAAAGATACTTAATGAAATCAGTATAGAGAAACTGTGGGGCAATGATCTTGTATCCTTTTCTTTTTCTCTTTCCTTTACCCATCATTCTTACCTCATTCTGTGTTTTCATCCTGACCTTCCAAGGTATTTAGATTTTACGTTGTCTTTCATGTAATTTAAGACTAAATAACTGGTCACTAAGAGACTTTGAAATCCCTGATTTACAGCCTATTTGTCTACATGTAGAGGTCTTGTCAATACCAAACTCAGTAGGTGGAGCTTTTTCTGGAAGAATACATCACAAGAATGGGACTTTCTTTGTCTTGTTGCAGATTCCCAAGCAATATGTAGTTTCTTAACGTTCATAAGATGTAAAGCATACAAAGTTATTAAAAAAAAAAATAATCAGAAGAATAAAGTAGAAAGGATTACTAATTATAATTTAGAATTAAATTATTAAGGTCATGTCAGCATGCTGTATCTTTTCTTGATGACTTTGGAGATGATAAATGACATTTGATACATGCTGACGCTGGAGGCAGTAAATAAAACACAAACCCACACTCCCACTGAATTTAACTGTAGTAGAGAGAGTTCAGTGCTGAGCCGTTTCCAAAATTTTCTTTGAAGTCAAGAGGAGTTTCCCCTTTAGAAGATCCAGTCAGTAGACTCATGCCAAATTTTTCAGCCAGGTATTCTTTATGCTGCAGAATAAGAGCTCAAGGACATCGGTGGATAAAATATTGAAGAGAGAAAGTCTGAAAAGGCTAAGTAGTTGGTTTGCTAAAGGTGCCAAACAGGATGTTAGGAGTTAAGAGGCTGATAATAATGTGTAAGTTTGACGTAAATGGAGTCACTGACTTTTAGTTCTTTTGTACCATTGGATTGTAAATAGAGGAAAGATAACAGGAGCTTTTTAGTTGATACAGATTTATGCTATATTGGGATTATTATGTAGGTTTAGAACTTTACAGCTGGAAATGTTGTAAAGGATTTTACAGATCTTGCTCTGCAAATTTGGGAATTAAATAAACGCACAGGAAATTTCTACTCAGACCCGACATCTGGTTTTTGGTGAGATCCCATTTTTGACTTGTCCCACCTCCACCTTCTTCAAAGAGTACATATGGGCACAGTGATGTTCATTTCCTCTGTTGCCAGCTCAAGGAAAAAGATTAATTTCAGACACCCCATGTGTCAAATCATCATTTTAAAATTTGTACATCTTGAGATCATTTTTCTTAATTCATTTTCTCATTGCCTTGGCTGGGAGTGAAGATAAGTGACTTGCCTAAGAACAACTAGATTCAAATTTAATTCCTACTGAAATAAATGGGAATATTATCTTTGTCTCAGGTTTTAATAAGGATTTTATTCACAATTTGTCGATCATCTAGCTTCTAGCTTGGGTAAGGAAATCTCACGAGTGCCTTATATGACTACTCAAAGTCTTTCCTGTTGGTCAGTGTGCTGGTTTTGATGGGGATAAAGTTAATACTTTTCACAGTAGCTAGCGTGAGGTTATGTTTTGGGTTTGTGCTGAGCAGAATGTGGATAACACACTGATGTTTTTAGTATGAGGCTATGTTTTGAATTTATGTGGAGAAAAATATTGACAATATACTAATGTTTTCAACTGTTGCCAAGCAATATTTACATTAACCAAGGACTTGTTCAGTTTCTCATACTGCCTCTGTATTCCCAGCATCTTCTCTACAAGAAGCTGGGAGGAGACACAGCCAGGACAGCTGACGCAAACTGACCAAAGGGATATTTCATGCCATACTATGTCATGCTCAGTATATAAGTTGGGGGTATTTGACTAGGGATCTGGCTCTCTGGCTGCTTGGGGACTGGCTGGATTTCAATCAGCAGGTGCTAAGCTTTTGTATAATTCCCCCCTCCCCCTAATTTTTCTTACATATTATTATTATTATTATTAGTAGTATCATTATTTTATTAATTTATTTTCATTTATTAAACTGTTCATATATCAACCCATGAGTTTTCTTACCTTTTCCTCCAATTCTCTTCTGCAGCCCCTGAGGGAGAGGGGAGGTGTGGTGCTTAGTGCTACTGACTGGGGTTAAACCACAACATAAGAGTTTTAATAAAGCAAAATATTTACTGCTCCTAATTAATCAAATTTTGTATCTTTGAACTGTCTGACGAGGTGACTAATAAACAGTTATCTCTGTAGTGTCTTGAATCACAGGTTATTTTTTTTTTCACTTAGACTTGGCTTAAAGGTGGAATGCTGGGTACCTAGAACGAAGTTACACTTATCTGCTCTCTGTTTTAATGCTGGGACCCAGGTTTGGTGTTTCAGAGGAAAATGGCAGCTCCAATTCGTGCAGCATCTGGGTTGGAAGATTCACTTGTTTATGAAAGAGTGTGTTTGAATTTCAGTTTCTATGTGAGTTTCACGCAGTGAGGAACTGGTGCAGTGTAGGTACAGTCCAGAGATAAAGCTGAAATGAGTCCTTGTCACCCTCTGCTCTTTCACAACATAAATAGTTGAGGTGTTTAACCAAGGTGATGGTTCTCTGAAATTTTAGGAATTGAAGGTTATTGAGATCCTTTGATGTGTCAAATGTGGAAGTAGTTGTGTTTAAAGAAACCATGGGGGACTTCAAAAAAATAGTTATTGAATACTTCAGTCTGTGTTCAATTCTATTCTATTGTTTAGCTATCTCATTCATTTAACAAAGGTGAAAAATTTTCTTTAGCATTTTCCTTTTACCCCAAACGTATATATTAAAAAGATAGGTGAAGTATGAAAGAGAAATGTGGATTAAAGGTGGTGTGTGGTATTGCGAACTTGCTGGGGAATGCATACCGCCTTACAATGTGTGCTAGTGCACATCGTAATACATATGCGGGCCTTGACATACCATGTAATAAAGTACTAAGCACTCAGTGAGGCTCATCAATTAACTGAACCTCAGAAACTACTTGAACAGAAGAATAGTAATTTTAAGAATGGGAATAAAAAGCTATCAGGAACAGATTTTTAGTGAAAGTTTCTCTCTGGCCATCTAAGACATCCACCTTCTGTCACATATAAAAACTTATCAGGATATTGAAACTCTGAGAAAAGTTGCTATATTGGCTGATCTGGAATTTCTGAGATAAGTGCGTGTAATATGAGGCCTGTAGATCCATGATCAAAATCAGGCTTTCATGCTGTGCTACATACCAGTAAAGCTAATTCAGCATTTTTGCTTTTGAGCAAAAGGGAAATATTTTATTACAGCTGTATTAAGGTATACTTGTATAGCCCTTTTGGGGCAGAAATGACAAAATGGTGCACATACTTTAGAATTAAGTAGTGCAGTGGAGATAAAAGTTTTTTCTATTTTGCAATATGTTGATAGTGGCAGAAATTGTAATGAATAATGAAGAGTTTAGTAAATGTGAAATTATGAACCAGATACAGCCTTTATTTTTCTGACTATCTGGTCTTTTAAGAGGTATCAAAAAACTGATAAGTGCATGATTTATGTTTTAGGAGAATACTTTCAGGGATTTAAGGGTTCCTTTTCAATCTCAAGATACTAGATCTGGAAGTTATCAGCTTGTGATTTTGCAGACTTTACTGGTTTAGGCATGGTACTTGATGGCGAAGATTTCGATCATATTTTAGGACAAAATTCTAATGTTGTAAAAGATGAAAAAAATGCTACAGGTGATAAGAAGGAAATTATATTTACTATTATAATGTTGTTGTAGCTGATATTATTTTTAGATAATACCCTTGTTAAACACAGGTTTATTTTATGGCTTGGTGTAAATGAATGAAAGTTACCCCATTTGTTACATTACATTTTAATTCGTTATTTGGATTAAATATACTTAGGAGAGTGATTTTCAATAGCTCTCGTGACAAAAAAATGCAGATTTATTACATGCAAAAGCTGCTAAAAGGTGCATTGGTAAAAAAACTTTGCTGGGTAGACATTTATTCTTGTTTGGCTGTTTTTTTGTCCACAGATGTTAGCTGTTTTGTATGGGAATAAAGGTGTTAGTTTATGAGTTTCTTGGAAAAAAAAGTTTAAAGGCTTTGAATGCATGAGATGTGTGGACTGAAGCGCCAGAGGACATTGGTGGAATGTTAGGTGAAACCCATAGGGAAATAATTCAACAGCAGCATCTGGAAAGGAACTGTATGTGGCTTTAGGGTTTATTTTTAATGCAAGTAGTTAAGATGAGATTAAATATAGGTGTTAGTATGTGAGAAATGGGGGAGCAAGGTAAGTGATGAAGGTATATCATGGAATACTGGGATTAGGAAAAAGATTTAACAGAATCCACAGCTGATCACGGCTGAATTTTTAAAAGCCTGGAAACATAATTTGAATTGAACTATATATTGGCTTCATATGAAGCAAAACAGCTTACATGTAGAATTTATTGGGGAAAGAGAAGAGAGAGGATAGGCAAGCTCCTTGGTCTTACCGTCTCTCACTTTTGCCTGAATAGTATGAAGAAGACGGAAAGTTAAGTTACTAAGCCAGCTGGCTGTTGGTTATACATAGAGGAATCAACGGGTGATTGAGAATTTTCTCTTGTTTCCCTGCAGTTTTTTCATATTTAGGACTTGATTCAATTGCCTAAGCACAGTTTTCTGATGCCATGTGAGGTGCCCTAAGGTAGCTGAGATGACTTATAGGGTTGGTAGATATCAGGATTTATGTGAGACCTGTTCCCTCTGGCATGTTAGCTGGAAGTCAAGAGAGGTGCATCTGAAATGCACTTGGTGCCTGTATTTAGCCATCTGACTTGTGTCCTTGCTGCTTGGCTGAGTTGTTTCATATGCTTTTGGCCATTGCTGACAGTGCTGAGAAGTGACTTCATTCAGCCAGCCATGCTTCATTGCTGATGCCACTGAAGATGCTTACTATCCTGCTTTACCTCCAGCTGCCAGAAAAGGCACATGCTGTGTTTAGGCAACCTTGAGACATTATATGTGAATATATGAATTAACTGTACTGGGATACCTAGTACACCTGTAGACATAAATGTGTAGATACCCAAGTTCAGGTGGAAAAAAGTCCAATTGAATCCTGCCATTAAGAATATTTCAGGACATTTTGAGTTTAGTGCGTAGTACGGCTGGATTGGCATTTAGTCCCGAAGTATTATTAACTGTCATCAGAGTTCAGATCATTTCTTTGCTCAAGGTCATGTATCACAGTAAAATGAAAGTACAGCTAATGGTAATACTATTAGATATTTTTTGCTTACTTTGTGATTAGTTAACACTGATCCACTGGTCTTATTACCAGTTTTACAAAAATGTACATTTCTTCCTTATCTGTTGTGCAACTTGTTTTTGTCTTTGTCATAGTTTCTGCAGTACCAGTCCATTTTCTTTTGCTTGTTTCACTGCATTGTTTTTATGTTTGCACAATTAGAACATGTTAAAATCTTATTACATTACTATTTAATGTAATAAATTGGAAATTTAACTAGTTCAGCAGAAGCTGGGACATATCACTATAAGGACTTTTTAATAAGCTTATAAAACCTGATAATTTTTAAAAAAATATTTAAGTTAAAAATAAGACATTATATCTGTCTTTTTTCTGAATTTCATATAAGGAAATTTTTCATTAGCTCTGATTATTAGCAGTTAAATAAGCAGAAAATTATATTCTTTACATATGCTCACATTTGATTGATTCCGTTGTAGAAATGGAACATTTTCATAATGTCAAGAATGGTGTAGTGTTCAAGATACCATAATTTCCTTCTTACTATTGGGAAATTATTATGATAACACTTTGCAGATGTTATTTTTCTAAAGAGCTTTATAAATTTTAAATTCTCCTGAAGGATGGGTTGCCAACAGTGGCTAAACAAATAACCATTAAACTACTGTCATTTTTATCAGTGTCTTTTGGGAAGAGAACTATGGAAAGCACAGTGGTGGGCCAACTGTACTTGTATTAAAGATTTCCTTGATCTTTTAGGCACTGCCTTTGGACACAGAAAGGTGATTTTGATGACAATCATAATTGAGAATAGTTGATTTACTTCCAACTTTTCACTTGAGTTCTTAAAGATCTATGCATAACTCACTTTTATTGATAATGAGGTATTTAAAGAGACTTATCTGATAGGGTAGATGGGCTGGCTTGTCGATGTATTCGTTTTTCCCCCCATTGATATCCCAAAGCATTTTAAAGGCCAAATTACTTTCACATGTTGGTCTTGTAAGGATGATCATGCCTCTGCTTTTTCAATGTGTGTGGAAAAACACCACTCTTTCTTCCTTCTAGAATTCTGTCTTCAGTCTTGCCTGTAAAACACCATACACACCATAATACTATTACCATAAATAATAGTAAAGTGTGGGAGGTTTTGGCTCCAGTGTCATCAATATGCTGTTGATCTCAGTTCTCTGTATCCTTTTCATCCAGCCCAGATGGCAGAGTATAATTGTTTTTCCAGGCTTAGACCAAGATAGGGATATGGATGAAAGTGAGTTGGCTACAAATCAACTTGGTTAATGGAGAAATTCTGCTTGTTAGCCAAGGGAAGCATTTAGGGAAATAGAAAAAGGTAATGTATACACCATGTCCTGAAAATATATTTTTAATTTTTGCTAGTGACTGGCTGTGTTGGGCTCTTACTAAAAACAGAGGCCTCTAGTAGCATTTGAAATTAATGATTCCATTGTAACTCAAGTCTAATGTGGCTGTCTATGCCTCTGCTACCACCTGACTCTAGTAATACGTTCCCTTCACCGTTATTTTGCAAGTTACCTAATATTATCTATGACTGCAGCACATCTGCTTTTAGGTTGCATGAACTGTTAGCTGTAGCTGACACTTGTATTCAAACCTCTGCAATTCCATGTGCTCTGCATTTGTTGAAAATAGCAACAAATGTTTTTCAGAAGATGACAAATTGTCAGTAATAATTCAGAAAGTTTAGACTCATCTAGGAGACTGTTATTTGACAAATTTGGTCTATGTTTTTGTTCTGTCAGGTAATGAATAATTTTATGTAAAATAGATGTGAATATTAAAGAACGGATTTCTTTGTTTTCAAAGACAGTCTTTGGGCTTGATTTTAACCTTCTGAGTATTTGTCCTGTAATGCTAATACTTCTTCTCAGAGCATCCAACATCATGGTAGAGAATTGGACATGGTTTGCGGTTTCTCTTAGAACTAGCTGCTTCTTCCGTTAGACATTGTCTCCAGCTCCTGAGATTTCCATTCTGAAGGACTGTCAGAACAGCAGGTTTGGTAGCCTGCATTGCCTGTGGAACTTTCTGATCCACTGGACCTCGCATTCGGCAAATGGCAAAAAAAGGCGTGACCACCAGAGATGTTTGTGTGACTGTGTACTCACATGTGATAAGTTGTTGTCCTTAGAAGTATAGTTAGAACGTAGCATGGACTGTCATCATTTGGATGTTCATATTTTAAAATGAGTAACTTTATGCAATTCAGGTATTCACATTTCTTACCTTTGCTTACTAAAGGGAGAGCTTCTAGGGATCTGTAACTATCTTCACATCGTAATATTTTTTATACGTATTTGCCAGTATACTTTCACTGGTTTTGTTTAAATTGAGATGTCAAAATATTTGAAGAACAAGAAGATTCAAACCCAACACAATATCTAAATCAACAACAAATCAAGAACGTTGTATTTTTATGCCTATATTTCCCCCAAATATTTATTTCTAGATAAACCGTTCTATGATTCTAATATTTGAAATAATATTAGTAATTGTATTTTAGGTAACAATAATGTAATGCATGTTTCTTCATGAATGTTTGGTTTGAATAGGTGGTCTTAATAGATTTTGCTCTTTACCCTTATGTAAAATGGGAAATACAGCTTTTATCCAGCATAGCCATTACTGTGTACCCAAGATACAACCACTGGCTCAGTTGTGTGTTCTGTCATTTCACTGTATGTGTGCTTTGCAGTTTTGGGGGTTGAAAGCAGTACATGAAATGTTACAAAGCAAGGACTAAATCAGGCCTGAAGCTGAAGAATAATAGGCTAGCAATTCATGGTTTTATATACTGCTACTGGGAAAAACATGTGCCCAGTGTAGTAGTTCAGAGTAGCTCTTCAGTCTTGGAAGAAATAGCGTAACAGTTTGTGTTCTCTTTAAATAATGGAGAGATCAAGAAGAAAATCTAGTTTATGAAGAAATGAAGGTCATAAAGAAATACATGATAATATTGTTACAAGGTCAGTATGGTAACCAATGCAATTTGACTAAAAGTAGTAATTTCAGAAAGCGTTCCAAAACCACGGCACGATAAAAAAACCGAGGAGGAATCTTCGAGCCTGTTTATTACTTCTGAAGTCAGCACTTCTTCATGAAAGGGGAAAATGAGGAATAGCCTAAAAACAAACATCGGTTTAGTCTTTGATGCGATATGAGAAGTACAACAAAAACCAACTTTCATCCTCTCATGTATTTAAAAATGTATTAATAAATTATTAGAGCTTATTCTTATGCTTTTAAAATAAAAATGAAAGTAGAAACCACCAAACAGTATTCAAATATATAACAAACCTTTCAATTAAACAAAATGGAAAGAGCCAGGGTTTCAGTTTATGTGTATTCACAGTTCAAGCAGAGTTCACTTGAGTTGGTTATACAAGGCAAATTATATGTTAGAGGCAGCTGCAGGTTTTGTTTGCATCTCTGAGCAGCTAAGCACATCCACTGTAAGCAAAAGGGTAAACTGGAAACCATGGAAAACAATATTTAGCAGGTGTTTCACACAAAGTGTGTGAGAGTTGACCTCTTCTGATCTAGTATAAAGGGAAATAGTCCGAGAAATGAGGAATTCCTTCTCTTACTCCCTCTGTTAGACTGCTGCAGACAGAGATTATATTGATTTGTTAAATCTTTGGCTGTTCTGGAAAACGTGCTATTCTGTGTTTGGCCTGAGAGAAATGTCCTTTCCTATAGAAAGGAGTTGCTTATTTGATTTGCTGCATCTTGTTACATATAAAGATATAAATCTGTTAGTACACTCTGATTGATTTGTAATTATCTCAACCCCTTTGTGCCCCACGTTGGGTGCCAAAAATGACTCATGACTCATGGTTTACCCCAGCCAGCAACTAAGCGCCACACAGCTGCTCACTTGCCTCCTCTCCTGAGGTGAGATGGGCAGAGAATCTGAAAAAAACCTCATGGGTTGAGATAAAAACAGTTTAATAGCGCAGCAAAGGGAGAAGAAATAATAATAATAAGAAGAAATATGGAAAAAGAAATATACAACAAGAAGTACAACAGTTGCTCACCACCTGGTGATCAACAGGCTGTCCTCAAGCAGTGATCCCCCCTGGCCAATTCCCCTCAGCTTATATACTGAGCTTGATGCTTGTGGCATGAAATATCCCTTTGGTCAGTTTGGGTTGGCTGTCCTGGCTGTGTCTCCTCCCTGCTTCTTGCAAAGAAGCTGTGAACACAGGTGGAATGTGAGAAACTGAAAAAGTCCTTGGCTTAATGTAGACATTGCTTGGCAACAGCTGAAACATCAGTTACAGACATTCTTCTCAACACAAATCCAAAACATAGCCTCATACTAGCTACTGTGAATAAAATGGACTATCTCAGCCAAAACCAGCACAGGAACTCAAAAGAAGTTCCTCTGATCTTTTCTGATCGCTCATTACATGATATGTAGTTCATTTGAGGCATATGTCTGTTTAGGATTAAGACATCTGAATTAAAATGTAAGTAGTTGTCTACAGCAGCTGAAGTTCCTGTGGTAGCCAGTACAGACCTAGGACAGGACTCAGTTGCTGAAACATAGGTGCCTACTACCATTTGAAACACCTAGGATATATGAGACAGCTATATGGGGTAGGCATATCCTGTGCCTTGTAAAATGCATAGACCTCTTTCCTACTGGAGAGGCATGCAGTCCTCAAGCAGTTACACAAACCTGGCGACTGCAATCATCATCCACTAGGTGTGAACCTTAGGGTGACCTGAATTACTCTTTATCTCCATCAGCCATATTAAATAAAGTTCGTTCAGCTGCAGTGGGAATTTAGACATCTAGCATGCCTTTAGACACCTGTGTGGGGCGAAACATTTAGAAGCTCAGTTCAGTTGCCTAACAGATGTGTCTAGTGCCATTTAAGATGCCTTTGATAGATTTGAAACAGGCCTACAGTAAATGGGTGAGATGGGACCCATGCCATTCCTGAGCAGCAGTTGGAGGCCGGAACTCTTAAGTCATCAGAATGACTCCAGGTACATATGTTTAGACAGCAGGAATGTTGAGGTTTCTTAATTTTGTTGAATGCCGCTCTTAAACCTCATCTTCTGCAGCTTTGGAAGACCTATTCTAAAGGATTTTCAAAAGGAGTGGTAATATATAGATGGTATTTCACTTTTTAAAATGTATAACTTTGTGTCCCAGAATACTGTAGTTAAGAGAGTGGCTTGGATTTTCTAGTGTTGTGTAAGAATATTATTAACACAGGAACATTTTTTACAGTCTCTGAAGCATTTCATGTTAATGTAACTTGTTACCTTTTGAACTGTCAGTTCATCAGAATTCTGCTTACTTGATAGAATTCTTTTTATGAAATACTAATTTCTAATTTCTCAATAGAAGTCATAGTTATTTCTTATTTGTCAGTTAATATTATTTGCACTTTATGACCTTTTTCTTTACCATTAAAGTCTTCTTGGTAAACAGGATCAGATCAAACAACTGGCCACTCCAGCAGCGTAAGCATTTGTAGTGTAGTTGAATTCCCCTGTTTTTAAAATTATATTTTTTCTGTTTTCATATGAATGACTTATATTTTATTGTAAACAGCCCTGCAACAATTTCATAAGTGTACTAGCAGATTACATTGGAATTTAATAATTAATGGAAATGACAGTACAAATGTTTCTATTACTTTACAATAGAAATCCCTACAGTGAATTCTCAGTCAGTTCAGATGATCTCCTGATATATGTAAATCACTGCTCTTTCATGAGCTCACACAAGCCCACTAATAAAAGTTGTAAATACATTCAAATTAAAATTGAAGAGTTGGACTAAAGTAATACCTGTAGGTTTAATCCCCAGTACATGAGAGACATAGGCATACTCTATCAGATCCAGCAAAGGGCCGTGAAGATGGTTAATGGATTGGAGCATCTGCCATATGAGGATAGACTGAGACAGCTGAGAGTGTTTAGCCTGGAGAAAAGAAGGCTTAGGGGGTTCTTATCAATATGTACCCGTACCTAGTGGAGTGAATAAAGAAGACAAAGTCACTGACAGGACTAGAGGCAATGGGCACAAACTGAAGAATGATAAATTCCAGTTAAAGATCAGAAAAGCCATTTTTAATGTGAGGGTGATCAACACTGGAACAGTTGCCCAGCAGTCTTCATCCTTGGAAGTACTCAGCACAGTTCTGGGCAACCTGCTTTAGTTGACCCTGCTCTGGGCAGGGGTTGTTGAACTAGATCATCTGCAGAGGTCCCTTCTGACCTCAATGATTATTTGGTTTATTTCAGATAAGTTAACTCTGCATTTAACTATTATAATTCTATAATGATTTGCTTGCATTTTCTATTTTGCCCTACTATGTATGAACTCCAGTTGATTGAATTCTTTTTTGAAGCAGGAAGTCCAAAACTAGACACAGTATTTCAACTCAGTGTCAGGCTACTTTTACATCTAAGACATCCCCATTTATAGCCTAGGATTATATTTGCCAATTCATTTTCTTCTTTTTTTTTGTTTTCCTTTTGAGAGCATGATGTTATTAAGATGCAGTTTGTTGTTTATTTTAATATCACAGTCCTTTTCTATAGAACTGTTTAGTCAGGTACTCTCTGTGTTCTGTTTTACAACAATATTTTTTTTGTGGGTTCAAATTTATTAAAATGGAGAAATAAATGTGATAAAATTTGTAAAGGACAAATAGGCAAAACTTCTTTTAATTGGTCAGTCAGTGTCAGATACAATGAGGATAGTCCTAAGTGTTTTGTTATGTATTATTTTTATTGAAATATATCATTTATTTCTCCAGTATGTCACTGAATTTTGAATTCCAGTCCTGTTATCTAAAGCACTTGCAACTGCTTTGTTTGTGGTATTTTTATGTTATCATTCAGGTCATGAATATGCAAGGATATCATAAGAAAAAATTACTTCATGAAAGCTTCTTGAGGATTAATGGGGTTTTTTTGCTAGTCATGGCCTGTTCCTGACTACTGTTGTCCTAGCGGTCATGTCAGCAGCATGTGGCAGGTGTTCTAGGACAAATGTTCAGTTTATCTTTACTGAGGGATATTTACCAGGTGTGTCCCACTGTCTTCTGAATATCTGTATATATTTGATATATCTCACAGGTGAATCTTCTCTGTTTTCCCCCTAGTTAATTTGGGAATGAATATCTTTCGTATCTGCCTCCCAGTAGTGTGAACTATATAAACAAGTCTCTGCAACACCACTTCAACCATTATTTGATTATGTACTAAGTTTTTAGTTTCTTCCTGTTTATTTCCTCTATGTTCTGTAAAGTTTAGAGACTTCTATGTGTTCAGAAGATTGACCACTATTTCCTTTGTTCTCCTTCCAGCAATCATATTATTTATCTCAGAGCCTTCTCCCAGTCTTTGGGCATTTGTCCATGTCACTGCACATACACATGTGGAGTTATGATGCCACCTCCCTGCTGATTCTTATTTAAAACTGCTCTTCTAAATAATTCTTCCTTGTGCGAGATGGACCTACCTGTGCTTAGTTGTCTTCTGTGCCAGAACACCACCTTGTGGGAAAGGAAAGCAGAGCTACATCTTTGCTTGATTAGAAAGATTGAAAAGACCTGAATCTCCAGGTTCTTCTCCTTTATTTTTGAGTCCTTTCAGTTGTTTTTGAGCTGCTCTGGGTAATATTTGCCAGTGCTGTTAGTGCCCATATGAATGAGCTGCGTGGTCTAAAAATCAGAAGGCTGAATACATGTCAGCTCCTTTATTAGAAGTTCTGAAGCAGTAATAGGGCTTAAAAAAGTGTGTTTATTTAATTTGATTACATTTATGGTTATATTAAGAAGATTATACTTCTCTAATTAAGGGTTACTGGGATTTTCTATAATAGAGGTGAATTTTCAGCTATTTATAACCTAGGGAAAATGTTTCCATACAGAAATTTGGCATTCAGTGTTTCAAGCTGAATGGTATGGATTTCCTTCTATTTTTTTAAAAAAGATTCTTTGGCTGCATTCTGTTTTTAGGGAGGCAGTTTTTTGTGGTTTTATGTGCTTTTTGTTCTCCCTTGGCAAGGCTTGATCCATGGAAAAAACAAATTTTCCAGGCTCTTAGTCTTTTATGTCAACTATTTCCTTTTTGATATTTCAAACATTGTACTTTGGTAGTCATTACTTTTTAACAGAGCCACTGCATAATCCAGTAAGCAGTCACCTCTAAATATCTACCATAACAATTTTTTATACTTCATTATATAAAAATACTTCATAAAAAACAGTTTAGTAAATATTTTTTCTGAAACAAAATTATTTACCGTCCCTGTTTAGGGTTTAATGTAACTACTTGTGCATTTATGTAAGGTTCACCTTTTTTGGATTCTCTTAAAATATAAAAGCTATTTTTTATTCAGACCATTGAATGCCATACTTGGAGGTGTCAAAAGTCTCTAAGTTTGTCACATTGTTCGTGCTGAAAATCCTTCCTTCTATCCAAGGGGATATGGTGCACATTTGGAATCCTCCAGTTAGAGTTCAGCGATCTCGATCCCTCAGTTCAGGAAGCCCAAGTTCTGGTAAGGTCTAATGCCATCTCTGTAGTAAACAGAGAAGTATTTTCATAAGTTCTTAATGACTTCAGTATGATGTGTGGATTTGAAGCTTGCCTAGTCGATGCAGATGGCATTGAGCCCGGCACAGAATGTGACTGGAGACTCAGGTGATTTCTTCAGCTATATTTCAGGTAGTGTCCAAATATTCTGCAAGTGTGACACTGTGGTCAGAAGACTTCCCAAGAAAGCGGGGAGTCTCTTTTCTCTTCCTGACAATACTGTTAGGTACGTATTTCCAACTTCTTGGAAGAACATCCTAATGGCTAGTTACTGAGTATTAATTCATAGGACAGGTGCATTTAAGGTGAAGAGGTAGGCCTTTACTCCTCTGATTCAACTTGGGCCATGGAATGGAAAAATGCTAGTGATCTTAGCAGAAGATGGTACATGTAATCATATAGTCTTCATTTTTTTCTGAGTTTTATCTAGTGATTATGCACTGTAAAATGCATAAATGGTACACAGAGGCCTGAACCTAAGTATTCTGCCTCCCTTTTACTTGTTATCTGAGCTTCAGCAGTGCAGCACGAGAGAAATTATTAGTTAAGTTAGGGAGAAGGATGATCAGAATGGGATTTGTGAGATGAGTAAGAAGCTGGCTGAGTAGGAAATAAAAGATAATGCTGAAAACAGATTTATTAGACCAAAGAGACATTGCTGGTGGAGTTCCTCAGGTCTTTTTTTCCATAGCGCTAACCCACATTTATTGAGATAATATACGTTTGTGGTAAAATAAGGTAATCATGCTAGTCCAGATGTTTTCATCAGGAAATATCGAGGTGGTAAGATGTGCTGATGTACAGAAAGATGGGAGACATTGTCAGTGCCACACTGGATACCAAGTGACCTTAAAGACAGGAGCAACCAATGTACTATAGATGAAAGTAGGTAGAATTCAGTGTGAAGCAAGACTCTTCTGGACTAAGAACCAAGATGTTTACTCAAAGCTGTTACTTTATCAGCTTGAAGAAGGATTTGTCTGTAGTACTGCCTTCAATTTCCACTGAATTTTCTTGTGTGAATCAGTTCTCGGTGTCGTGTTCAGGAACGGTGAATTGGAGTTGAGACTGAGTAATGGACAGGAAGGCTCTGGAGAAAATCAGGGGATGAGAGACCTTGACTATGGCTCAAAGAGATTGTATGCCTGTAATATCACAGATAGAGGATAAAAATCAATATTTGAATGCCTTTTGCAACATCCATTCCAAACTTTTGTTGCCTACGAAATCCAAGGGCTGCAGACATCCCCTGAACGGCCCTGTGAATGGCTACTGCACGTGCTGTAGCTGTGTGAACTGGTCTGCAAAGACAGGTACAGCTCTTTGATTTCAGCAACAGTTTTTACCACAGTAGGAGCTGAATAGGATTTACAGGCTTTGGCCTAGAAATTGAACGTTTTTGCCACCAAAGTTTTATGGACATTTTTCATGCTCTAAATTAAGCTTTGGTTCATATAATCTATTTTAGCTCTTCGTTGTTTTTTTTTTTTTTTCCAGTCACAGCTTTACTTATAGCACAGCTGCGGCATTTGTCTTATAACAAGAAGGATCTGATAATCATGAAATAACCCAGATTTATGCCCGTAGTGCTGAAGCGGTGCCATATTTGTGAAAATAACTTAAAAAAAAAAAAAAAGAGAAACAATATGCAGCAGATGTGAAGGTTTTACCTTCACATTTAAGTGGGTTTATACTGTCAGCGAGTGTGGGCTTAGCACAGCCTGACAGAGTTTTAACTTACCAGATGTTCCACGTGATTGAATAGATACTGTACAGCTGTTTTCCATTCTTTTTACTGGGCTCAGATAAATACATAGTAAATGCTCTGAACTATGTTTATGGTATTTTGGCTAGTATTGCGGCTCTTGCTGCAGAGAACTTACAGGCACCCAGAACGCGGGGGAGGAACCAAAGGTGCTGTAGGAGTGCTTATTTTCCATTACCATGAGGAGAAATTAGTGGCCGTTTGGTTGATACTACTCTGATGATCCTAGCCAGGGAGGGATGAAAAATAGGTTTTTCATCTGGTTGTGGGTGATGTGAGATTAGTGGCCGTATTTACGCACTGCGGGAGGGACTTCTGGTCTCTGGGCGAGCAGGCAGGAGCTGCCCCCCAGGCTGACACTGTCCTTCCCATGGAGTTCATCTCTCAGGGGAGGTGGTGGGTGCAGCAAAGGTTGCCGTCCCGCAGGTAGCTTTGGCTAATCCCAGCACAGGCTTTCGACACTGGGTCGGATATTGTATTGAGGACAATACAGAAAACGGGGCCTCTCCAGTGGTCCTGGTGTGGCTGCCGGCATCCCTCTTGTCTGCTCCTCTGGGCGCAGGCAGCATGCTCCAAGTTGGCCATTTGATGTGGTTTTAAAGACACACAGCTTTTGGGGATCAGTCAGAACTGCTGTGAACTGTTTCAGGATTTAAAGGCCCAGGTTATATTAACTGCCACACCTGTCAACTTGATTCAATAACAGAGCAGCTAAATAATAAAAAAGGAAGTTTCATTTCCCTTTGCCTGCTTTTCTGCTCTTGTTTCTCCTTCCTCCCCCTCCAGCTCCCTGTGCTCTCCTTAGCCCTTTGACCTTACTGCTGCCTTCCTTTCCTTCTTTCATTGTCAGCCTCCTGCCTTTCCAGAGCTGTTCTTACACCTGGAAAATTCTTCTTCTTGTCTACCAGGGGCCTTCCTTGTTCTACTTTAAATCCTTCTTTAAAACCTTCAGCTTCAAGCAGAAGAATAACTTTCATCTTTCATTAATAATATCTTCAACATTTCTTGACTGCTCTGTTCTTTTCAGATTTATAGCCTTGTCTTGCAAACATTTACAGAGAAGTAACTGTTCAGTTAAATTGAGACCATTCAGTTAGAAGTTTGGAGAACTGGATTGTTTGTTTGGAAGCTTTTTGAAATGGGAATATTTCTCACTCTGTAAAACACAATGTTCATTTATGGGTTTATGTAGATTTTTGCAATAAACCTTTGTGTTCTCAGAGGACCAGTGGAACATGCATGCAGATAACTTCTGCTTTTAACTTTTATTCCCCAACTCAAGGTGTGGAACATGTTCTCACAGATTTTTTTAAAGGCAGTGAGCAAACATTCTGTTGACAATATGACTTTATACCCAGAATCATATGAGAGGACAAGTACAAGTTGTACCTTTCATCTTAGTGACCTTCATTGTTTTGTGTTTCAGTATTGATTTGTATTTCAGGAATCTCAAGCATCTGGACTGCCTGAGTACATAAAGATTGTGGAAGTTGGGCCAAGGGATGGATTACAAAATGAAAAGGTATTTATTCTCTTTTTTTTGGGGTGCGTTTTGACATGGATATTAGTGTGATTTTCATTGTGTAAAACACATATATCCTGCTAATCATGTTTCTTCCATTTGGTACTATATATTTATTTATTTTTGTATTTATGAGTGTTGTATATTAGAATAAATATATTATTTATCCAGATGTTATGCTTTCTATATTTGGTTAACTAGACTTTCTGTTACTCAACTGCCATTTCTTTTTCTGGAATTTGTCTTGTCAGTCAGTAATATTCTGTCATGACATGATTGATAAACACCATGAAACACTGGCTGTCTTCATAATATGTGTTTATGCTACAAGTGCTATTATAGTAGGAATATATGGGTATGACAACGGGTTTTGTCATACTTCCTGCTGAACATGCGTGGAAAGAAAAAGAAATGATGTTTGCCTGAAGGGCAGTAGGGAAGCACAGGAGAAGATTGAAAGAGACTGTAAAATAGGGTGCATGTATCAAAACAATCATCTCTTTCCACAAACAGGAGGATAAGCCTACATATATTGTTGTTACTGATATCAGAGTTGTTAATAGTATTTCAATAGTATTTACAGAATAGGAGAATTACTCTGGCTCATTTGTGGAGCTTCCCCCCAATTTGGACTGCTGTGTTACCATTTTCTTTGTTATTTCTTTGCTAGGTCAGTGTCTGGTTACTAACAATTAGTGAGGCCAGATCTAGAACCAACTACATGGAAGTGCTTCCTCATTCTTTTCTGGCTGACAAAAAGTGGAGTAGGATCATGTATACTGCCTAGTGCTTTCCTTGTGCGGTAACTTCCTATTGTCAGGAAACAGGATAGTTAAGGTATAATGTATGAGTATGGTTCATTATTAAAAAAAATAATAATTGATTATGTACTGAGAACATTTCACTTACAAAATTTTCTCACTGCATGAAATACTTTACTACAGTATGTCTCCATGTCCATAGGTGATAGTCCCGACTGATATAAAAATTGAGTTAATCAACCGGCTTTCCAAAACAGGCCTGCCTGCAATAGAAGTGACCAGTTTCGTTTCATCCAAATGGGTGCCTCAGGTATGTAAAACCTTCACCATTCAGAACAATTTCAATTTCAATGCCATTCCACACAGTGGAGTTTTCGGGTAGTATAGCCTGTATGTTAATTATATGAGGAAAGGAAACAGAAGTAATATGCTGTCTATATGTAAAATCCTATGCGTTTTCAGACATCTCTTATGCAGTTTTCAAGTTTTATGCTTTTATTCGGGTCAGCTGAAGTTGGGCTATTTATTAGAAAGTAGTCATCATTGAAGAAAATCTAGCAAGCTGTGCAGAAAGCTTCTTAAATCCCTAACTCAGCAGAGTTAGTGAGCAGCAAGAGCAGGTTACTCCAGGAGGGAAGGGGAACTGGAAGCCAAGCTTGGTAACAAAGGGAGCAGAGATTATGGTGGTTTTGACCAAAGGGCAGTCCAACTGTCCGTGAGAGCAGAGCAAGTCTGGTGAGGGTAACCAGGGCAGCCAAGAGTACACATACTCAGTGATGCAACAAGTCCAGGGTTAAGCCAGAAAGTGAGCTCTGGGATACAGTCAGGATCCTGACAGTAAAGTACATGGCCAAGCACATGCTTGGCTGCTGCTATGCAACCACACTGTTTCTCAGGCAGGGAGGAAGCGAGTGTCTCAGCTTAAAAGTTGCTCCAGAGTGAAAATGTAGGGTAGGCCACTGTAAGACTTTTTAGCAGAGCTGTTTGGAGGAGCCTCTGCTGAGCTACTTTCCAGCTTTTCTTGACAAACTCAAAGAGTGACTGAGGCTTCTCAAGTTGCTGTCTTCTTATCAAGTAGCTGGCCTTGAGTGCAGGCAGCTAAACTCTTAAGAAGGGGAGCACTCCAGGCCCTGATAAACAGAAACGCTAGGAGTACAATTTGCTATGGTTACTACATAGGATGTGAGAAATCTAAATATTGTCATCACTCTACAAATGTAAATAATTTAGCAGGTGATTCCCAATCTCCCCCTTGTAGCACAAGGGTAGAAATTTGTAGGAGTGTGTATGTGCAAGGGACAGCAGTGAATGGGGAGTGAGAGGACTGGGTCACAGGATGCTGAGTAGGGATAAGATGTGTGTGGACGATGTATCAACCATCTGAGTAAAGGGCGGTTAGGATATATCAATGCTAACATTGTACTGTGGAGTGGAGACAAAGAAAGTACTTTGAAAGAGCCTTTGATTTTCCTCTTTATTTATGTAAATATTTAGTTTTGGGATGGTGACACATTTTTAATAAAATTTAATGTTGTTCCTATCTTTTTTCTGCTCTTCTGAGAACTAGTAGTCATCAATGTAAAAAAGAAAGGTAGCCTACCTTTTTTTCTTTTCCCCTAAATGAAATTTAATTTGCCACATTTGGAAGTGCGTTTTGAAAATCTCAGTTTGGGACTTTCATATATGTAGTAGTAGTTAGATACATTAGTTATTTTGCAGATCTAACACTCTATCAGTAGCCATACTGAGTTTTGATGAATTGTAATGATTTGCTCATTAGTTTTCCAAAATTAATTTTTACGTTTGATACAATCAGCAGAAATCCCAGCCTTTTTGAAGTCAGCAGCAAAATTACAGGTTTCATTTGAGATTTAAAACTGTGATCTCAGGCTTAGTCCTGAAGCATACTATGGAGCTCCTGTTTGTGTAAACGTACTCACTTATTCCCTACAAGTAAAGAAATAAGTCAATACTTGTCTATATCTTTTAAACTCATTTTCAAGAAATTACACACTTATTTACACAGAAGCGTTTTGAGTTCTTGCATGTTTAGTAAGGACCACACAAGTTACTTACAAATTAAAGTGTGAGATTAATTAATTTGAGAAAATATTTCAATTTTTAACCTTGTTTGTTGCACATCTTCTGTCAAAAGTATATAAAGTTTGACCATTTTAAACTGAGAATACATCCTGGGCCTGGACTGTATTGCAGGCTTTCCTCTGAGTAAAACATGGTATGATCATACCACTTCTTATTCATGAGTTAGCAGAGCAAACTGTACAACACTCTGAGGGACTCCTTTGGTTTATTTCAGTGTTCTTGGGATCACCAGGGAAGGGTCTAAAGGGAGGAAAATAGGAAAGGGAAAGAGAACAGTGTCAATGCAGGGGCAATGATACTGTGTCTGTTAAAAGTGACTAGGCTGTTTTTCCAAGTGCCAGCAGACTATAGCAACAGAGAATAATGTAGGTTTTTAAACATTAGAAGGAAAAGTCTAAAGCAAAGGTGGATTTTCTCCCTTCTTGTTTAATTATTTCCTTTTCCTGTGAGCCATTAGGAGTACCAAACTTAGCACAGGTTTGTCAGTTTTGGAAAAAAATGAACAATCCCTTCTTATCTTAAATTCATGTCTGAATACTTTATTTAATGGCTTAATTTGTGTTTAAAATGTTTTTTATTTAAAAGATAAGATTGTGTTGCTTTGATAGGGAGTGCAGTCTTGACTTCGTCTTTTCTTTGCTCCTTTCTTTTTTTCTTTTCATAGGTCATGGGAATAGAATTCACAGTTATGTTTAGATCACTCATTCACTTATTTCTTTTTTTAGTATTTTAAAGCCTTTTTATGGTTTCCCATCCACTGTTTATTTTGGCAGAGATTTTGTTACTGAAAAAAGCTAAAAGGAAAAGTTCCACAGTAGCGAGGTGCCATATAAAACAGGATCCCACACCTATAACCCAAACGGCCAAAAATTATAAATACCTACCATTAGAAGCTTATTTTTAAAGAAATTTGGAAAAGAAATATTTTACTACAATTTCAAATCTTGTAACATGCAATATGTGTTAAAATGGGATTTTACTTACAGGAAAAATAGTACTGGGACAAATATAATATATATAATATTATTTGGACCTGGCAGCTTAATACTATTTTAGAAAGTGCCATTTTGGCTTTCTAATATATTTTAAGACAGACTATAATTTTAAAGTGTGGAATGAGTTCCAGCATTTGCCATTTAATGAATCATTTGGTTTCAAACATTCTTCCTTGCCCTGAGAAATGTAGATACTATTTATATTAAATGAAGGAATGAAAAATTGTGCTTAAAAAATGAAGGCATTACCAAATGTTTTTTGGGAGTTTATCAGACATGTTAAGTGGTCACACTGATTTAGTCTATGTAAAAGCAATCAGAAAAAGTTGCTTTGTTCCATCACTTGTTTCCTGATGAGAAATGAGTTATGTCTGGCTATAAGACACTTCTCATACTATATATTCACTTCCTTATAGATACATGCTGGGCTTACATTTGAGGAGGCATACACTTTTCTGCTATTTTTTTATCTACTCATTTTCATAGTAGGAAATCAGTGACCAGGTTGCCAGTAGTATTCTCAGTTACTAAGCTGGTATAGTTCAATATCACGTGTTTAGAGCTGTGGTACTGCAAAGCTGTCAGTGAAGCATCATTGAAAATAAGGAGTTATGAAAGCTTTGTTGTTCATATACTCATCAAATGACTTCATCAGTATGGAATGAATCAGAAATCCATTTAAATATATTTGCTTGCAAGATTTGCTTTTATGAGAGCTGATTTAAAATACACCAGTAATTTTTTAAAACTCAAAATCTGTAAGACATGAAATATGAGGGATATGGGTTTTTTACTGTATTGTTTTCAGGCATGCACACAATTAAAGTATAAACCCATTTTTCCTACACTTTTTTCAAGAGAATTTGCTTTCCTAAATAATTTACAGTTTATTACATGAATAAGTCTTTGATTCATCTTCTTGATTAGTACATAGAATGTATTTAATATTAAGTGTGAAAAGTATAAGGATGTCTTAAAAAGTCAGTGTACTTTGTGAGGGGAGACTAAGGAAAACAAGTGCTTGAATAAAGCGATGGTCTTTGACATTTGCTAAAATAGAGAAGTATTTTCTTCTTCTGAAAGAAGACTCTAAGTATATTGAAGCGTTAAAATATGCAGAGAATTTGATTTTGCTGTATCTTTAAAGATAGTCCCGTGCTTAGTCTTTTCAAATATGCTGATTACAGTGTGGAGTAATTCAGGTTCACTTTTGCATACGATTGTGAAGTCACATTTATCAGAGTGCTGACGTTTTTCAAGGTTTGGGTGATTTTAAAATGTCTGTTATTCCGTTAATTCCGCCTGTTGAGTCAGTTGAGGTAAGTTTAAAGTTGCAGTAACAGTTGATGATCAGCGTGATCACAAGTCTATCAGCTTATGATGAAAATTAAGTTTTTACAGATACACACTAAAAGAAAGACCATAAAAATCTTAGCCCCAACTTCATATTCATATAGAACTGGAAAGCTTGCAACTCAAATAGTCAAAAGTTTAAAAATAAAAAAGGGTGCTTGTACAAGATCAACTTAACTCCTTCGGTGTTACACTTTTTTATATGAATTATATACCTAATGAAGGCAAAATCACGGTCTAAGCCAATTTCTGCCTATCTATGTAAGAACAAAGAATAACAACTGATCAATACCAATTATTTCTATATTTTAGATGGCAGATCACAAAGAAGTAATGAGGGGCATTGAGCGGCATCCTGGAGTCCAATATCCTGTTCTCACACCTAATCTTCAAGGTTTTCATTCTGCTGTAAGTGCCTTCATAGAAGATGTCCACAATTACCTCTTTCATGTTTCGGACACTTCCAGTTCAGTACCATAAACTAGGTATTTAATGTCACATAACCTGGACTGTTAGAACTATGCTGTAGGTCTTTTTTAATTAAAAGCTCTCAGTTTTTGTTGTGAAAAATGGGCAAATTCACAGAGTGATGTTAAAACTCTATATATTCATATTTTGATAGAAGTTTTGATCAGTCTTTGCAAGTTCCTATAAATGATGCTTGTATAAAAAGAAAGGCAATTTCTTCTTTGACTTGTTGGCCCAAGAAAAGTTTCTGAAGAGTGTCTTCTTACTGGAAAGTAGTGAAGAAGGTTGAGGAAAGAGTCAATTAAATGAAAAGACTTTATAGGAATGTATTAACTTTCTTAAAATCTGCATTTCATTTTGGTAGGGTTTGAAAATTTATATTTTTTCAGTTCATACAAAATAAATAGAGTCAAAATTATAGACTCTAAGTGTTTGGAATTGTGAAAATGGAGCAGTTCAGTCCACTTAAAACGCACACTGATGGTCAAATCTTTACACTTTTTTGTCTTCTGTAAATTTTTCATGCTTCTATGGTTTTGTCTTGACATAGGACAAGCTGTATTCAGAAAGCTTGATAGACATTTATGGTGTAGTCTGTCATTCAGTTTGTACACTACATATGAAATCTCTGTTAAAACAGAATCCTGTACCTAGGAAAGTAAACTATCAATAGTCAGATTTGTAGTGCCACAACTTTGTGCGCAGTGGTAACTTGTACGAGTTGCATTAAATCTACTATATATCTCTTTACCATATTTAGTGATATAGTAAAAGGAAACCAGTGCAAAGGTGTAGGTGACTGCTGAGGTCTTTCTTGCTGCTATTTTTTTTTCTGCCCTCTATTTGAAAAGAAATTTATTCCTGTAAGGGTTGCTGAGGCTTAGACATTGTCCTGCAGGAGCAGAAAGTAAAGGGAAAAGCTTCATTCTTTTTCACAAGACAAGAGTATTATTTTCACTGAAGAGTGAGAATTAATTAATTAGCTATGATAATAGCTAATCAGATAAGCTTAAATGTTTTCTTCTCCTGTCAGCTGATTCTAGTTTGCCTCATGTTAGTTGATGTACTGAGAGTACAAGCTCAGGCTAATTGCCTCTTCACTGAAGTCATCACATTTACACATTTTCTAGACTGGTATTTGCTCTGAGACTTTTTCTCAGTGGACTCTCACCTACACATTTTCCATATTATCTGTATCAACTATGACACCAGGAGCAACAGAGCCCTTGATTCTAGAGTTGGCTCTAACAAGGAAATCCGTGTTGGTTATTGTTGCTGCCCTAGGCACATGCAGGCACGGAGCTTTCCTAAGCATGAGAATGACTTCCTGGCATTCACGAGGAACACGCTTTGTACAGAGGATGGATATTTCAGAGTTGTTATATGATCATTTCCTTTTCTGAAAAACTAATATAAGTATCAATCATTGTTATTTTCATAGTTGGTTCATGTGATTTCCTACATCTTAATACCTTTTTCATTTGTCACTTTAAAAATATGTTTACTTAATTGCTAAGAAGAGGAAGGAAGTATGCCATAGTGAATGAAATCAAAGTTTGACTCTGTTTTTATGCCATAGATTTAAAACCAATTGGAATGAAACTTATATTTTAGATAGAGATGATATAATGTACTTTAAAATTCTGGAATAGCGTACAGAATTAAAAGTTTAATCTAATCTTTTAATACAGTGTTATGATTCTGTTTTATTGAAATGTATTTTTCAGATTGCCGCAGGGGCTAAAGAGGTCTCAGTATTTGGTGCAGCATCTGAATCTTTTAGCAAAATGAATATTAATTGTTCAATTGAAGAAAGCATAGAAAAATTTGAAGAAGTTGCTAAATCTGCAAGGAATATGAATATTCCAGTGCGTGGGTAAATATAAAGATTCTTAAGTAATACAGAATTATTGGAGTTGTTGTTACAGGGTTGGGTGTTTGTTTTTTTTTTTTTTTTTGTACCAGTAAAAATGTATATGGTCAAGTTTTTACATTTTAGATTAATTGAAATAGTAGTCTTTATTATGATTTTTTTTAAAAATATTGAATATATTTAGTAATTTTGCTTTATGTTTTGTAACTGCTAATGGTGACTAGTTTACTCTGGAAACTGAAAAAAATAAGCCGTACATGTAAACATAGCCATTTTATTATACAAATTCAATTTTATCATCACATATGACAGAAAAAAATTAATTTTGTGCTGCTGAGAACTCATAACACTGTTTTCTGCACCTTAAAAAATACCCTGCATACTTTTATTATAGTATTGATAATATATCACTTCAGACACTGCAGAATCAATGTATAAATACGTTAGAACAAATTTACTCCTAAGAAAAAAATAAGTTATTCTGAAAACACCAGGCATTGAACTGTTTCGAGTCTCTAGTGCATGAAACTGGAATTGTCCAGTATTTATCTTTCCCTAGTGTACCTTCTTTTAAACTTGAAATAATCCTGAATGGTATTCACCCCTGAGCAGTCTTTCTTTTTCATTTCCATTTCCTTTTGCATTGCACATAGTTACTTATCTAAGATTATTGGTGAAGGTCTGTGTGAATGCAAAAAGGCTTACATAGGTTCAAGGAAAAACTCAACAGTGAGGTTTGATGAGGATTACAAGTAATACAAACTACATCATGCTCAGAAAATACCTGGACTTGAAAATAGATAGAGGTGGATACTCAGAGATTAAGTGCTTGAAGTCCCGCCTGGGAATGACTACTGGGATCTCTCTTTCCTCCAGAAATATGATCAGTTTTTGCACAATAGTGTAATAGTTTGAGCATTTGCTTTCAGAAAGGGAGATACGACTTCTAGTTGTATCTCAGCCTCAGAGGATCATAGAGTAACAGAATAGTTTAGGTTGAGAGGGACCCTTGGAGGTCATAGAATCATAGAATGGTTTGGGTTGGGCAGGGACACCTACCACTAGATGAGGTTGCTCAAAGCCTCAACGTCCTCTTGTCCAACCCAGAAAGAGAGATTAGAACTTAACTAGCCATTTGAGTTCTCCAGGAGGATTCAGCTCAGGGATGCCTGAATTTTAGGTCTCGGGTAGGTGTGTATAAGGGAATGGGCAGTCACTTCAGAAAAGGCAGAATGTGTATGGCAACAAACTGAGGCCCTGGTGAACATTTTTACACTAAACTTTTATTTTCTGGTTTTCTCAGATGTCTAGGCATGTCAGGCAATATTTTCTCTTTCATATTCCTCTATTTTAGTAACAAAATTCAACCAAAAGGCACAATAGAGGAAACACACCATCAAGGGAACCCTTAAAGCTTATGCATTGTATATGTTTTTCAATAGCTATGAGTGTCAACAAATGGAGTGCATAGCTGGTCCAGAAGACGTAAACTGCAGGTGATGAAGAAGCCCCTGTGGTGTACTCTACATTGATGCTGGAGCTTAAAATGTTAACTTATATTCTGTGCGCTAGTTTTCACATATTTAAGAAAGTGGCAACCTGCTGCTTTTTGTTCCACATATTATATGTCTAAAACATTTGTAATACGCCAGTAGCAGTTATTCTGGCACTGATACAGCCATGTGATGGAAATGACTGTTCCCATGATAGGATTCTACAACATTCCCATACATTTACTGTCTACTAGCTGATGAACTGTGTGGCAGGTTTTTTCTGCACACAGCAGAAAAAAAAAGAGAAAGCAGCAGGATGAGAAGGACTCTACAGAGAAGAAGTAAGAAGCAGAAAATGGTCACACAAAAACAAAACACAAAAAGCCCTGTTTTAGTTATTAAGAATGAAAAGAAGGGAAACAAAGCAAGGAGATACAGGGAGAGGGGTGTCAAGGACCAGGTAATGTAGCAAACAGATAAAACAGACAAAGAGAAACGAGATAATTGAACTCAGAGAAAATACAATCAGATTATGTTTTAAAAGTGCTTACTTTGTGCATCCAGTATACAAACGTAGGTAAACCTCACACGGTACATGCAGGACAATTGTATTGAGTCTGTCGTGCCAGGTACAGTATGTTACACAACGCTTCAACAGTGGATTAATATCAGATACACTACAAACTGAACAGATTCTAAGTAGTGAATGAAAATGATATAAGGGAATTCCTTAGGGCTTGAGTGGAAGCAGTTCATTAGTTCCCAAATATTGCAGTACATTTGGAAGACTTGTGGAATTTTACATTGTATGTAATGATATAAAACACAGGGCTTCTCTTCCTCAGTGAAAAGAGGTGTGAAAAATGGAATCAGAAAGTGAAACTTAAACATAGAAATATTCAGTGCAGTCAAGGTGACTTTTTCCTGGAGATAAAACAATCAAAAAAGAATTAGCTATCAAAGCCTGCAATTTATGATCTTGATTTATGATCCCATATTTAGCTGCTACTAAAGAAGTTGCTTTTAGTGACAGGTAAAATAAATGGCATTTTTGTATCCCAGTTCTGTGCAGAATTCTCTAAATGCTGAGACAGTCAAGGCTTTGTGGTGAGTTGTTCTTTATGCCAAGTTCCATATGCTTTATATCCTGATCTGTACATGTCGCATGGACAAGTCAAGCAGGGGCAGAAACTGACAGAAATTGAAATTTGGGGGTTTCTGTCAAATGACCTCAAACCCAGCATTTTGGAAACAAGAGGATGGGATGTTACATGATTCCTCAGTTGACATTCAGTATTTGGAATTGGTGCTCATGGTTTGACTGGTATTTAATTTCAAGGAGAACATTAGTTTCAGGTTTTATTTTGTTGCATGGTTTCTATTTACTGAAAATAATTCTATATTATTTACAACTGTTGTAGCATGAGGCAGATCTGAGCATGACCACACAACAAGCTGTCATCCTAAATCTGCTTGTAGTTACTAGAAGGAAATAGGCAGCCTTCAGGCTGTGATTTATCATCTCTGCTTTTCAAAGTAACTGCCTTAGGGTAAGATGACCCACTCTCCAGATGATCCATTCTTTGGATGCAAAGGAGCTTGAGTCCTCTCCTGTGTTGGTCATCCTATAGATGGCCTAACTGAGGCATAGGCTGCAGGTGATTATCTTTGACATTAGAAGTTAGAACAGATGAATCCCATCCTACTTATGCATAGGCTGAGGATTATTACCTTGTAAGTTATGTAAATTACAGTAGATATAAGAAATGTATTAGGCTTTGTGCTACTGAAAGCTAACACAAAATGAAGCTGTGGACTATATGGACAAAGATTTGTACTCCGTGCGCTGAGAAGCAACATTTTGGTTTTAATCACCCCTTTAGAGATTGGCTGCTTTTAAAGACCCATGTCCAAAACCTGCAGCCATTGCTCAAGCAAGCTCCCAGGAGTACACATTTTGGTTCCCAATATAAATTTTGTAGGCTAAATATTTTGCTTGAATTACTTAGGTAATAAAATATTAATATGCATAAATTGTATTTATATTAATTTCAATACAGAGATTGTTTCCTTTCTAAAATACTATTATTGTTTAAGGTGTTATTTATTTGCAGGAAATGGATAATTTAGTGCCTTGCCCTAACTCCTTCTTTGTGCAGTTGAAAAATACTTCCAAAAATAATTTTAAGGAGTTCAAATTTTATTTCCTATTTTTACTGGCAATTTAGAATTTATGTAGTGCGTGTAAATCATTGGCAATCCTTGAATCTTATGAAAAATGCACTCAAACAGTTGAAACTAAACTTTAAGCTTTTGCATGTCTTACTGTTGCTACAGCTGCACTAACATTGACTCGATCATCATCCAGAAAATTTATGTTGTCAGCTGTCACATTTAAAATCTGTAGCACAGTACACACTTTTCTAAATGTTTACTAAATTAGTTCAAATGTTTATGAAGAATTGAAATCTTGAGTATGGTCTTAGAAGTTAGACTATTTATTAGCGTCATAAAGGGGGCTTTATTTTTATTTTTTTGTACATGCATAAAAACTTGGCAACATCTGGGACACATTCTGTGAAGACACTGAGCCAAATCAGTTATAAACTGTGTGGTCAGCTAATTATTACTATGCATATTTTGCATGTGAAATGACACAAAATACTGCTTTTAGTATTGCATCCATTAATGAATACTTCAGGTACTATTACAAATATTGCATCATTTTCAGTGACTAAATACGAAGCCAAACTGTCAGGATGGATGTAAAACAGTGGCAAATAGTAATTACAAGTAGTCACTTGGATTGTTTTAACTGAAATGTATCTTTGATTTAAATGTACATATGAAGAAAAATTTAAGTAAATTCTGATTAAGCTGGATTCTTCCAAGTTAATCTATTCCAAAATTTTAAAAGACACAGAAGAAGTTGCAGTTAGTACAACAGAAGAACAGTAAGTAAGTAAAGTCTTGCATTTCCCCATATTCCACAAATGGTACTTCAGTAGCTACTTTGTGTCCTGTGACAGTAAAACAAAGTCAGATTATCTCCCTTTGAAACATTCAGTTCTGTATAGGACTGTCTTAGTCCTAACAAAAATTAGCTGAGAACGTAAGAGCTGAAAGGTGGTATTATTTTTTTCTCCACCATAAAAGCACCTCTCCAGAGGTCACCAGAAATTAAAAGCTGTATTTATGTCCCAGTCCTGAAGAATTTTCATGTGAATAGCCCTTTTGAGGCCATTTGGACTATTTGCATGTGCAAATGTGAATGTGTATGCAAATGTTTAGAGGTTCAGTGTTAGAAAAACAGATGGATATGTTTGCTGTAAAATAACTCTACAAGCATTTCCTTACAAAGCTGCTGCTTCATAAATTAAAGCACATGTAATCACATATTAATTTTAAGTTGGTGTATATAATTCCTTTGTTTATAGCCCTATGTCTTTTAAGAATGAGCAGTATGATGAAGTTCACAATACATAAAAGCATATTGAAATGTATTGATATTTGGCTTACATTTGTGTTTGTACAGAACTGAAATACTAGTTGATATGTTTGAAATACAGCCACATTTTTTGCTATGACAAATAGATACCATACAAACAATTGTATTGCAATATTATTTGATATTTTTAAACAGTACAGCTGATACCTTTTATATTATGTTGTAATAAAGATTACAGGTTACAACATATATAATTCCTTGTTGATTATCGGAAATAAATACTGTTTGATGCTAATACACAAAATAAATCACAAAATAGTAGAAAATTAAAAAGAAGGCATCAGATTTAGTTATCTCTCTTCTGCTAGTGGTATTTGGATTTATTCTGAAAAAAGATACCTTGAAGACCACATTAATTTTATTTTAATATACTGTACGGTATGTAAGTCTGGAATTTAATAAGTCTGTTTTGTTTATAAAGAAGTATTCTTGTAATCCAAAACTTCTGATTATCAAGACAATCTGCTTTTTATAATTCAGTTCAATAATGCCCTTTTTTTCTTTTATTACAATTGATCTTAAAAAATTAAATTTGACATTTGGATAGCCTTACTATATTTTATATAACCAATTAGAAGTACCATGAGATAAACTCCAACAATTAATTTTTGCACAAATCAATGCAGTTTAAAGCTGTGTATATTTTACAAATACAGACAGAAAAAAACCCCTCATTTTCTGGTATTCTGGAATATTAGGACCGGAGTACACATGCTTTCTCGCATTGCTTTAAACCCTTGTTGTTAGACTACACTGTGTAGTTAAGCATAGTCACAGTTATATCGATAATAGCATGATTTATACTGTTATCACTTCTTTAGATCGTAAAATTAACTGAACACCTTCATGTCTCTTTAGATGAACGTATGTTTGATATTATGGGAATAACAAAATGTAGATGAACATTTAATAGACTTGGAAGCAACACATTCTAGTGCACAAGCGGTAAGCAAGTCTACAGGATTACACAGTATTAAGCCAGCAGTCACAGTCTCCTGGAGAAGTTTGAGAAGCTGGAGACTGATGGGATGTGGGGAGTTGGTTCATTTCTCTGTACTGGGGACAGGTTAAGAAAAGGATGAGGGAGCCATTGTTCTATCATACTGGATGATTGCACTATGTAAGAGGAGAGATTTTTGCTTCGGAATAACTTTATACCAACTTTTACCCATTTTTTTTTTTATATGCCTGCAGATAGAAAATATTAGTAGGTCAGAAGAGATGCTTTTAAAAAAAAAAAAAAAGGATAAGGGATACTTGTGGGAAGTAAAAATGATCCCTCTTTCTTCTTAAAGGGTAGCATAAAATCAGACTTGAAATGTTAGTATGAAATTATAAGGTAATGGTACAATACATTTGCTAGTATGTTACTGATTACTCCATAGATAATTTGATATAGTTATTAAAAGTTAATTAATGGGGTTAAGTGGCCCCATTATAGTAACAATTTTGCTCTGTTTTTAGAGAAGTTATTTTCTAGAACATAGTTCACAAATTAATGGTGTTCTCTGGGCATTCTAAAAATAATAAATACTATTTCTATAAGATTTCACTTTGAATAGCATATATATTACTTGCAACTGGGCACTAAAGGCCTGTAGATGTGGTTGTTTTGTTTGGGTTTATTTTTTTAATCAAATATGGAAAAAGAATTCTGGCCTTATTTACAGATTTTGGACTTGGCTTGGAGATTCTGTTTCTGGAAGAATCTCCTTTCCCTCCTGTCTTCTTTGTATTTCCCCTCTCCCTACAGTAAAGATTGCTTGTTTTTAACAAATGGCTTCCTTTGCAGAGAGACAGAATATATCAGCCTGAAGATTATGAATGCACCAACTGATAGGCATATACATTTTAGCACGAACATCCAATAAAAATAAATACATCTGCGGTGAACATGGTAAATTATATGCGAACTTACACTATAATAATAAACAGGAAACAGCAGCATCTGAGTCTGCAACTGGCTTCTCAGGAGGCTTCATGCTTCCAGCTGTGGTAGCAGCTGTGGATCTGGCTCTCAAACTCTTGCTGAAACAAGCTGACAAAGGGCTGATTACAACATGGAGTTCAGTTTCTGCTTAGATTAATTTTCCTTTTAATACACGTTGGTTATGAAAAGTTTGCTCATTTACTCTGTGGTTTTATATCCTGCACTTCACAGTCATTGGGCTGGTGTGGTGATTGTCACCTTTCCTAGTGACCTTGATTGTGGGGACCTGGTACTGTGTATACCTTTTCTGTAACACTGCAATTTGGTTTTGGCTTACTGGAAGAAATTGAAAACTCTCTTCCTCTTCCTTCTCCCTCCCCATCCCCAGAGGCTGTTCACCATTCTTGTCCAAAATATTACACAGTAAGTTGTTGGGACTTATTTTTTTAATAATTTTTATATGCATAGAAAACAATTTAGGAGAAGACCAAATGATACTCACCTGCAGTGAAACCTGTAGAACAGGCAAGACACTGGGTAAACTCTGTCAGGTGAAACAAGTAGAGAACAACTTCTTATCACTTTATTTTTAAGGGACAGATTCTGATTTCACAGAACCTGAGTGAGTAAACCAACATTTACCTGTGTGTGCCTAAAGCTGCTGTATAGATAAGTTCACTTATTGCAGGTCCTTTTTTCCACTTCTAGTTGCATGGGCCCTTTCCTTGATTGCATGCTAAAGACAGTTAAGCTACTAAAATGTCTGGCCTTGATTCAGCAAAGATTTAAGCACATACTTAGAATGAAACACTTCCATTGCAGATTCTGCTTTGTGCACTCCCAGATATTTGCTTCTGCTCTCATACTGTGGAGTGTCTCTGGTGAATATCCTGAGACCAAGGCAGTCTTTTTCATTAAAACTCTTTTTTTTCTTTCAGTCCTGCCATCTTTTTAGAAAACAGCTGTATTCTCCAGCTTAATTGAATCTCCAAATTAAGTCCCAGTTGCCTCTGTAACTCATTGCTCAAACTCTTTCCTCTTTTTCCCTCTGCTCCTTTTCTTCACATAGGATCTTGGTTTTTCTCCTAAGGAAAAATGGACACAGTACGCTCTTCCTTTTGTCACTCCCTTCTCCCTCCCCTCCCCTAATCTTTTCTCCTCCACTGACAGAGCAGCAGGAGTTTCTTGTCTACTTTCCATCTGTACCCCTTCCACTTGCCCCAGTGACCCCATGTTCTGTTCTTCCTCTTATTTCTCCCCTCCCTTATTCTCTTTCTTAACCTCTCACTGTCCTTTGGCTCTCTTCCACTGGAGTATAAGCAAGCATTTGCCTCTTAAAAGTTGCACCTTTGACCCTCCTTGGTTCTTCATATCATATCTCATCGCCTATCTCTTCTTCATTCCTAAGCTCATTGAAGGCGCTGTTTATAATTACTGCCTGGAGACCCTCTTCTGTGCTTCCCTCCTGTAACTCCCACACTTTGGCTTCTGTTCCTTGCTTGCAACTGCAACAGCTCTCACCAAACTCCCTGATGACAAGATCTCAGAAACAGTAGTCTGTCCTCATTCTTCTTGACTTGTCAGTAGTGTTTGTTGCAGTTGACCAGATTCTTCTTTAAACTTGTGTCCTTGGTTGCTTTTTGCGGTGCTGTCTTGTGAATTTTCTTCTTTCTAAGCAGTTCTTCATCTTGTTCTTCAAAGGTGTCTCCCATTTTAGAGGTGTGTGGGTGGAGGTCTTGGGACTCTGCCTTGGCTGGATTCTCTTGTGCTTTTAATGCCTTATAGGTTATTTCATGCACAAAAAAATAAATGTAACAGCCAGAGGTATCTGTAGATAACAGATCTACCTTCCTATTGAAACCTCTTTCCTCTCACTTAAGCTTGATTAATTTGGAATCACACAAATGCGATTACAACGCATCCCACCTGGCACTGCCCTAAGTCGAGATATCTTGGCAAATGCTCAGACCAGACACGTGATTATCTTCCCTCTTTCACATAGACACGCTTATTTTCTCCTTTCATGTGCTAAGCTCTCTGAACCACTGCTAGCTGTACTCAGCCTTTGCCTGCATCTGTTCCAGCTAGCATTACTTTTTCTACAAATGACTCAAATTGTAGCTCTTATTTCCAGTAAGAACGTAGCAAGACCTTGTCAAATGAAATTCATATTTTACGTCCTCTATTAAAAACACTTATCCTGGTATATGTTTGGAGTGCATTTTACTCTTTCACAGCCTCATTTTAATAATTTTACTTTCTTAGTCGTTGCCATCATCTGAGTCCTATTTCTATTGCTTCTGTCCTTTCTCCATGATATCCCAGAGCATTTTTTTGTACTGACAGTACCAAGAAATTTGATATTATCACCGCATCTCTATATTTTATGCCAGTTCATTAAATGAAAATATTATATAAAATTCCACCAAGCTCATCCTTGATGAACTTTACTGGAAAACAGTTCTTTCATTCTCCACAGGACGTTGTTCTCTCTCTGACAGGAAGTTCTTTACCTGTCAAATTCTTTCTGTAATCCCTGTTTTCTCCAGTTTAATACTGAATATCAGATGCTCAGGTAGATTATGTGTATCATATTTTCCTTGTTTAAAATGTCAGTCTAGTCACAATGATGTAAGCATGCAGAGAGTTCATAATCTCAAACAGATTTGTACATTGTAGTAGGCAGATTCCTCAGGTCACCACATACTTTCATACCCCAGCAGGCCCAGCTGAATTATGTGAGCTCAGGCAAGTTTCTGCTCACTGGTGTGAACCACAGGGAGTATTCCCTTGTTCTCTAGATACCTTTTGGCTTGCTTTTACTTTTGTTTGCCCTACTTCATTCCAGATGTAATTCGTGGCACATTATCACTACCAAATGCACATCTTCTTGATCTAGCACATGTAGCCGTTAGGAACATTTAAAGGTATATGAAATTAAAGGGAACATGTGCACATACATACTGTATGTTTTGCATTTACTTGTATTTAGTACTGTTTTTGCTCCCTTCATAGTAAGTGCTGTGGCTGATATTGCAAAATAATTTCAGTACATGTTGTGTATTCACTAGCTCTAGGCACTGTAGTATTATATAAAAAGCAATCCCTTGGGTCTGAAATTTTTCATGCTTGGTTTCATTTGAAAAACGATGTATGCATGAAAAAAATTAAGGAAATTATCCTGAATTGTTTTTGAGTTATGTGTCACTGAAAAACATGGCAGTGTTTAACTGTTAACAGTAGATCCTTTTTTATCTTTAATGCAGATAAGAAAATTTAGAATTTTGAAACTCAAACAGTGACATCAAAATTGGGAGTGATATTTATTGAAGTCTGTAGCCAAGTTTCAAAAACCTGGTTTTCATAATGACATACAGATAATTGAAATCATACCTAGTAGGCATCTGGACTAAAATTGTGAGCAGGATGTAATGGACCCAACCATTCTTGTGGAGACAAAATTAATTTCCATTTCTTTGTCAGAGATAATCAAGTTCTTTTTAGCTTTATGGTTTGCTCCATTCTTACTGCTACTTCCAGTGTCCCAACACCGTACCTTCATGTAAGGGACGGAATATGCTCTATGCATTAACATGTTGACATTTTTTTCACAATTGTTTTTGCCTGTCACTCATCCTAATTTCACATTCTATCAATCAGTTTCTCCTTCAACTGCAAAGAAACAATACATCCTTTACCCTGCAGACCTTAACTACATACAAACTGACATCTGTTCAATCCCGTTTGAATTATGCAGTGTATAATTTTACATTATATCCTTCAGTGTTGCAGGAAAGGGAATGATGGGGGATTGATGAAGGCTCCTCTTCTATTAAGCAGTTGAGCAACCTCCCACTGGGACTGGGGCTCTGCCTGCCCCTGAATCTGTTGTAAATCCCTCTACAGTCACACTTATTTTGGTTTTGAATGGCTGTTTCTGGTTAGTTTAATCCTATTCCTAATCAATTTAAGATAAACAATTAGAAATTTAATTGGAATTTCATGGCTCTTAATGATTGTTAAAAAGAAGATATTTAAACCAAATTCTACACTAATACAGCATTAAGACTCAATAATGGAAGCTTGATTGTGGCTTTCAGTTTTTGTGCTTTGTGGAGCCGATAGCTGTTGAGAGATACAGTCTGGCTTCTCGATTTATTCTTGTTGCAAGGCATATCTAAACTGCAGCTTGCAATGGAGCTGTAATTCTTCTGAGGCTCTGGGGCAGAAGTGACCGTACAGAGATAGGAGGTGAAAGCTACCCCATTCACTACAATGCTAGTGACTAATGAGATGGTGGGGTTGTTATAATTTGCTTGTGTCCATGTGTTGCTCTCTAGGATCCGGGTAGCTGTCACTAGGAAGAAAATGCTATCTTCCTCTGAATACCTTGTGTGGGCCAGGCAAGGCAGAATTTGAGATGACTCTTACCACTTCAGAAGGAAATACCAAGAAAAATTGAAGTCTCCTGCAGCAGTCTTAGCTTGTCTGCATTGCAATTCCTTTATAACTTGTGACATACATTGAGCATAAATAAAGTTACAAACCTCTGTTCTGTGATTTAAAAAGAAAATTGATAAACCTGATATTTTATTCTGTTGTAATTTTAACTTTTCATTCAAATATGTATTCTACATTGACTGGCATAAATATTCAAAATAATATTTAACCTTTTCTTCGTGTAACGTGGTTGGATACAGATACACATATATAAAACAGAAGTTTATTTGTGTGTTCTTTTTATTGTAGGTATGTGTCATGTGCACTGGGATGCCCATATGAAGGAAACGTCACACCAGCCAAAGTGGCAGAAGTAAGAGTGAACTTCTGGCTTGTCTTTTTAATGAATCAAAAATACTTTTAAAAATCTCTATAAGTAATGTTCTACACTTAATCTTAATAAGATCTTTAATGGATAAAATTTAAGTAAAAGAAATGCAAAACACAGCTGATACTAAACTGGGTGCATAATCTCACTCAAACATATGCAATTAATCTAAGGAAAGTAGTACGTTTTGATTGTTATCAGTCATGACAAAAAATATTACGTGCTATTTCCTCCAAAAGAAGGTAAGGAAATGCTTAAGGAAATGGACTGAAGCACATGTGTCAGTGGACCACATTGTATGAGATGATTTCCAGCACAACCTCTTGCAAAACGTATCTGCTTTTAAACCCGTTTTATGCTCTTAAAAGCATACTGCGCTTTCAGACACTACAGTCCCTGCTACAACGTTGTGCTTCTGGTGAGTATCGTGTGATTGACACATGAACCGAAACTTAGCCCCAACGTGATTTTCTCCGACTTAATTTGCTCTATTGCTGTGGTGGAATAAGCTGTACTTTCCCTTCCCACCCCCTGTTCCCATTTAGGATGAAGGAGAAGAAAGGCGATGTCTTAGTCCAGCCTTTCTTCCCAGCAAAGAAAGGGATAAGTGAATCGCAAGTGTTAAATTTTGCAGGAAGGCAAAGAGGGCATGAAAGCTGAAATGGACAGCAGAGAAGAAAGTGGACAAGAGGCACAAGGCAGAACATGCTGGCCTTCCTCTTGGCGAATGACTTCTCTGTTACACTTAATCACCTACTTTTGGTGATTTAGCAGAATCTCTGAAACAATTCCTTTTTTATTTTTTTGTAGCACTAGCAGCTAGTCAACATTTGTCTGACATATTTTGTTCTCAGTGTGTGGCTTTCGGGTCCTCTCTTGCATCTTCTAGTATACATTCCAGATGGAACTTGTGATAATACTTCTCCCACAGCAGACACATACACTCTTTTTGAAAAAAAAAAAAAGCTAAATTGGAAGGTGCTTAGTATTTCTAAATTAATTGGGTTTAATATGAAGTGAAAGTTAGAAGGGACACAGCTTTAGTTAGAGCAGTGATGACAGATTCAGCTGTGCTGTTGGTAAATTGCTTACTGCAATATCATGTTCCCCAACAGGCTTCTTTCCACGTGTTGCTGGTTTTTTAACTACTCTCCTTGCGCAGAAGAGCTCCTTTTCAGTTTGCCAGTGGGAGCGCTACTTAATGTTCCAAACCTGCAAACTTTTACTCACACAAATATATTATTTTCTGTCTTCATCCTATAAAGTGTCTTCTTGTATCCGACCACCATCGTATTATTAAGAATAAAAGCTGCCTCATTAAAGTTATTGAAGCCCTGATTCAGAAAGCACTGATGTTTATGTAGAAACATCTGATTAGCTGTTAATCGGTTTTACATAAGCACATGCACTCATTCTTTGCTGAATCAGAATTATCAAAATTACTGGCTGTGTTGCTCAACCCTTTCAGAGAACAGCCTCTCTGGTCATCATCTTTCTTGGGATGGGAGTGTGTGTCTCCCTTGACTGTGCATTGCAATCAGCAGCTATGATTGAAAGGTTTAGACAAGTCAATGACAGTGACCAATGGGTTTTTTTTTTAAGCAAAAGATTTTTTAACTGGAGTAAAACCAATTAGGAGAGGTGGCTCATTAACCAGACTGCATGCATTTCTGGCTTACTAGGGACACAACTGTTTTAAACATAGTGAGTGCAAACTTCTGATGCCTTCAGACTTCTAGAATCCATCTGGTTCATCCATATGGTTCTTTATTTAAAAAAAAAAAATCTCATCTATTAAAATAAACTGTATAACATCACTCTGCTTTTTCTTGAAATTAAGTCTGTGTTTAACCATTTATCACCCTGTGGTTTCTGAATTTCAAATCTTGGGCAAATAAGGCTTGAAAGTCATTGGAAGCACCATATAACATCCCTGAAGCCAATTGTGCTATCCATTGTCTTCCAGTCATATACTGTTTTTATCGTTCTGCCTGCTTCCCACTTTCCTTGGCTTCCTTTTCACCTAGAGCAGTGATGTCATATAAGTATTATCCAGCATACAGGCTGATCAGGCTCCAGAAAATGTGCCGCTTCTTATTTGAATGCTGTTGGATTATTACAAAGTTTCCCTTAAAGTACGAGGACTGCAGTGTGGGTTTTTTGTTCCTACTTGCTTAAAATCATCTATAAATCAATTATGACCTTTTGCATTCAGTTCAAGAGTATAGTTTTAGATATTATTTCCAGCAGTAGGATTGGTCCTGTGCCTAAGGGGTTGCAGTGTTGGGTCACCAACTCCCATTTCGATCAGCGCTTGGTGGCAGGGCTGTGCTCCAAAGGGGAGTAGCACAAGACTTATGCATAGTAAAACTGCTCAGTGGTGCAGAACACAACCCCATTTAATCAGCAAAGTTGCAAGCTCGTAATCACATTCTGATTACACTGAGAAAACAGTGTGTTCTCTTCTCCCCCACCCTCCTCCCAAAACTCTACACTGAAAACGTACAAAACTGTAACTAATGGGCCGCATCCCACTTTGGTAGGATAGAAAATCCAACATGACAAACTCCCATTGAGCTTTCAAGCATGCACATTCCTCTTAAAATTAAATATAGATCTCTCTTAAAGGGTCAGTTTAAGGTTAGATCATGACAAGACAGTGATGATGCTCAGCTTGTTAGCAGATTATCCCCCTCTCTTCTTTCATCTTTCAGACCTTTATTTTCAGAAGCTGAAAGACCTAAGGACTGAGCATGAGCAAGAAATGAATGCAACATGATTTCTATCAGTTTATATAGTCTCTTTGTCATGGCTAAAATGCTCATCTAGAAAAACTTTGAATCATGAATGAAAACGAAAATGAGAAAAAAATGCTGTCTGCTTCTTTCACCCTGATTTAAATAAAAAATGAAGTTTGGGGATTAACTAGGGGTAATCTAGCACTAACTGTAGATGATCTTATTTTTTCCTACAACAGTAGTCAAGTTAGAACACCTGCCATATGTTGATGATATAAAAATGTGCTGCAAGATAGAATCTTTTTTTGCAATCTGGTGAATGTCCCTTTTGTAAGGCTTATATTGAATTTATGTTGATGCGAACCAGGGCTCTTTGACTTTAAGCACAAAGAGTTTTACTACCTTTGCAATAGTCATAGCACTTCCAAGCTTTAAGCAGAACGATTCAGACTTACTTGAAGTTCTTTTTCAGCTGCTCTTTGAATTAAGTGAACAGCAATATTAATCCAGCACTTCCGACAGTGCTGGTGCAGCACTTTGTCAGCTTCCTCAGACAGATTCACAGCAATCCCACTGATGAAGTCCTGGAATTACTTTAACAGCAGAGTGCAGTGCAACTGAAGATGTCTTGGAAAAGAGTTGTATTTTTTCATTTCTAAATAGTTAATTTCCAGACTGGGATTCCGCTCCAGTGGAGTGGCCTTTCGGGATCGTTGATACGTGGTGGGGAATGCTAAAGGGGACAAACATACTTAGCAGCTGAAAATAAGGTGAAACCTTTTCCAAGTAAATTTAGCTCATCAAAGATAGAAAGTTCCTACATTCAATTTCTAAAGCAGTGCTTTTGGTGCAAACGTAATATTGTGCTCCCTAGTGTATGTCTCTCTCCATAAAACATTATGGGGCCAGACCTCAAATCTCTTACTCATACGAAGAACTCCTCAAATACATAATTCTAGAAACATTTAGGGCTCTACTTGCATAAGTAAGAAGTATTTGTATAGAGTTTTGCTTAGTATTAAGAAAAATTTTAAAACTTAAAGACTAGAATTTTAAGTTACAGGTTTGCTTTGTTAGCATTTTAATGTTTGATTTCATGAAAAGCAAGCAAAACTAATATTAAGTACACAATGTCAGAACTTCAGTTTTCATTGATGTTTTCAGTGCCAAGAGAAAGCAAAATCAGGTTTCTTGTTAATTATTTATTGTCTTAGTTCAGCCATGTGGTTAGCTCAGTGTAATAAGCAAACAAAAGGGCAGGTCTTTACCCTGCACAACTTGTAAACTAAAAAGTACATGAAGAAAAACAAACAGCTGGGAAATCCCTAGAGAGAGGAAAATGTTGGGAAATGGCTCGACAGAAACTTAATTCATAGTGTAAAATCTTGCTTGTTTGGATTCTGTGGGAGAGTCAAAAAGCAAGTTTTTGACAGATGTGTCTTGGTTGGTTATTCCATGTGCAGAAGCAGAACTATAAATTTAAAAGATCTATGAGACATTCTTCTTGGGTGACAGCTTTCAAGAATGAATAGAGGGTTTCTGATTCATAGGTTTACCCTGGTGGGTCAAAACCTGAAACCTGTACAGAAATATGTCCTTTTTAATGTATGTCCTTTACCCTATCTTATATTCTTTCCTCTTGACCTCTTCATGTTTCTCTGTTTCCAATCAGGTATCTAAGCGGCTGTACAGCGTGGGCTGTTACGAAATCTCTCTGGGGGACACAATTGGTGTGGGGACTCCTGGAAGTATGAAAAGAATGTTGGAAGCTGTTATGAAAGAAATTCCTCTGAGTGCTCTTGCTGTTCACTGTCATGACACGTATGGCCAGGCGTTAGCCAATATCCTCACAGCCATACAGGTAACTCAGGTTCTCATTTTACAGATGTGATAGTAGTAGTCTTAGTTTAATTCAAATGCACAATTTAAAAAAAATTCCAGCCTTAAAGAAGTTACGAGAAAAGGAAAGAGGCACTCACCAAACTTCCAGAAAGTATTGCTTACACATCAGATTGCCTAGAGATATTATTTGGCAAGAATATTTCAACTCTTAGCTGATTAATACCTTCAATTCCATACAAAATCACTAAGAAACAGTGGCCATAATTATATTCCATTGATTTTGGATGCATGAGGGAGATAAAAGATATTTTTTTTTCTGATATCTCAGGATCCTCTTTTCTTAGGAACATCTGAATGTTCATTGTTCACTAAACTAAAATTCCTATTTTACAGAGGTGTCTAAACATAAAATTACATAATTACAGTTTGATTTCAGATGGATAAATCTAAATTAGTGGTAACTGTACACAGAGTGGTCTACATAATTTTATTACTGTTAATATGCTTTCAGTATGGTTTTTGTTTATCAGTTATACCTTCCAAATAAGATTAGCAACAACTTTATGTTTTATTTAATTTTCTTTCAAATCTGTGGCTAAATAATCAGAAATAGTTAATTTCCATAAGAGATATTTTTCCTTTTGTGTTTATATTTTTTAAGAATAGGACACAATACAAGAAACATACTACAAGTTCTAATGTAGTTTGTGTATAGATATATAATCTTGAAAAATACATTAATGTGTACATGCATTCCTGAGGATACCTATTTCTACTAAATATTACAGAATCAAAAGCTGTTTACAAATCAAAGGCCTTTATTCCTCTCTTTTATACTTAATGACATCTTCTGCTTCCTTGTAATTGAGGCAGACATTTTTAAGGTCAATTTTCTTTTATCCTGACTTGTTATTTTTGCAGAGCTCATATTATATTGTTTAGAAATAACAGCAGTATGTTAACAGTATTTGTGGCACAAGCAACAGGAAGGAACAGGAAAATGTTTCAATAAGGAAATCTCTGCAGGTATTTGATTAAATACTGAATGATAAAATCTGATAAAAAATGTTCTGACTTTTACTCACGGTGTTCACTATTGACCCTTACTCATTTTTACTGTTGCAAATGTGTGTATATGTACCATGGGATGGATAAATTGCTAATTTCACGGTAAGCTTCAGTTGCAGGTGTAACAGCTGAAAGCATGAAAACTCCTGAGCATGGGAGGAGTTCACTATAAAAATACTTGAAGAATTTTTTTTCAAATCCTTCCTTAATACAATTGCTGTCATGGTGCCTACTAAATATTGAAGGATGGCTATGCTTTGTTAACCCCGGTATTTGTTGTAAGTGGTTCTTGTTTCAGGGTTACCTCCTGCTCCTCTCTTTTTACTTCTTAAATCAACCGTGTGAGAGTTAAAGGGAAAAAAACCTCTTAAGTACCTAATGTGCACTTCAGGCTAATTAACATGTAAATTCAAGAAAGCAATAGACCTAAAAAAACACGCCTATGCAGCCTTCTCAGATTTCTGAGAAGCTGAGGGTGCCTGAGACCCACCAGAAAACTTCCCTATGTGCTCAAGTTCTGCTACAGTGCATGTCTCGAGGTGCAGTGTTTTTGGCTGAGCTGAACTTGTCACAGATCTTGCCAAAAGTCCTTGATGAAGCAGGCATTACACAGTCTCTCTGACTGGCTTTGTGCAAGCAGCTCCTTGGCTCGCTCAAAGGTAGTTCCCCAGGCTCTTGGATCCTCAAATGTCACAGCAACCTCTTGTGTCTCTGGTCAAAGAAATGAGGCAGCTAGCAGTGAATTATAGCTAAGCAATGCCATGTCTAAAACAGGGTAATTTTACAGATCAGCTGGATGGTAAAGTGCCAAAACCAGTGGATCAGAGTGCCCAGGTCACCCCTGATTTTAGTCTTGCCTGTGTTTCCCTCTGTGCCAAAGAAACACAAATTGGCAAAGTACTGGAGTAAAACCCCTTGTCTTCAGCTCAGCAGTTCATTCACAGACCCAACTCCTTATCCTTCCTCTTCTATGGGTCTGTGCGACCAATACAATATTTCATCAGGGGTGAAATGTGTTTGAGGGGTTATGGAAATAATGGGCTACAGTTATTGTTTGAAAACAATTTTAAAGAACATTCAGCAGGCAAATTACACCCTACCTAAGACATTGCAGACTACAACCTCAGACTGAGCACTATTGTATTGTATATTGTATTTCCGAAGAATTAATGAATGACAGCTGGAAAGCCACAAATCACTCTACACTAATTCAGGCATTGCTTCCATGGGAGATCTCCTAGGAGTGGAAAGAGGTGCTGGTGATTCAGTAAGTGATTTTTTATACAGATCACATTGTTCCATGCAGGATTATACTACCCAGAATATTTTCTTTTGTTTGGGGCTGATCCAAAGTCATCTAGAACTGACAGGCTGTATCTGTATAAGAAATTAGCAGGGAAGTAGTCTTGTAATTTTAGTATTTGGTTTTATGTGTGTTGTTTTAGCAAAAGGATAGGTAGTGAAAGATGGGAGAGAGATTAGCCAGCTTTTAAAGGATAAGTAATTTTTTAAGTTGTTGAAGTGAATAGTATAGATAGTGTTGCCTAGAGAAAGGAATTTCACTTTCTTTTATGAAGACAATCTGTGTAAAAATGTGAGGAACATGAAGTGATGCCTCAGAACCAAACATTAAACATTTTAAGTAGAAACATGACTGGCTCTTGCTTAGCTTGTTTAATATTAAAATATCCAATTATATAATTTACTAAAGAGACAAGGTCGGAAGATGGGAAGTGATGTGGCAATCTAGTTAGAGGTTGTGGTATATTGAGTAAAATTACATATGTGGGTTATCTTATGTGACAAACACAAAATGTAGCTAAAAGAAGTAGTAAAACATTTATAGGAAATTGTTACAGACCTCCAAGGAAGGGTAAAAAGATGGGTCGGGAAACTTGTGTGCTGGAGAGGCCCCAGTAAGGTAGACCACTGATCTGGCAAGATTTGAGTTACCTTAACAATTGCCTCCTGTAGCGTGTACAGAAATGGGTAAGAAAGGGGAAGTTTCTTAATGGAAGTGATACAAAACTCTTTTCTTGCATAGCTCGTGCAGTTGCCAGAAATAGCTTTGTCTGTTTTCATAGCAAACATTTGAACATGAGAAAGAATATGCGAAGAAGCAAAGAGGAGTTCTGGCCAGCAGTGATACATCAATAAATGAAACATTTGCATGGTAATCCTGTATAACTTTATCAAATTCAAATCACTATCGTAATTCATTATTATAAACAGATCTCTACATTACTGGGATCAAATCCTAACCTAGAGAAAATGAGTATGAAACTCTAATGACTTGCAGGGAGCAGGGATTTTTGCCACCTTGTGTAATCATTTCCACCCTTAGTGGACACAATGAGATGAATGAGTTTGATGATGTAGTGATAGGACAAGGGGTAATGGGTTTAAACTGAAAGAGGGTACATTTAGATTAGGCAGAAGAAAGAAATTCTTCACAGAGAGGGTGGTGAACCACTTTCCAGTGCTCCAGGTTACCCAGAGAAGCTGTGGATGCCCCATCCCTGGAAGTGTTCAAGGCCAGGCTGGATGAGGCTTTGAGCAACCTGGTCTAGTGGAGGGTGTCCCTGCCCATGGCAGGGGGTTGGAACTAGATGATCTTTAAGGTCCCTTCCAACCCAACCCATTCTGTGATTCTGTGATTTGCCAAATGAAATTACTGTTTATTAGTGCTTTCTTTTTCCAGAAAACAGGAATTTTGAAATAAAATCCACACTTTAGTAACATAAACAGAATTTAGCAAACTTGTAATTAAACTTTCAAGGTTCAGACTGCAAAATCCAAATTGTGGATACAGGTTTTCATTACAAACACAATATATCCCCTTACAGAGAGTTTAAAATATTTAATAATATGTCATTAATGTATTTAAGATCCTTGAATTTTAAAGATTATAAATAAACTTTTTTTCTGTTTTACTGTTCAAATAGAAATGGCTGGCTGCTGAGCCCTTCATGACTTAACTAAACAGGTTCTAGTCCCTTTGATGCATTCTGGAGAGACTAACCAACTTGCATTTTTTCGTGGCTCCAGTTTACTTACGTACTAAGGATTAGATTCACACAAAGCACTCAGTGTTGATATGGCTAAGTTTTAAGTGCCAGAACTCAGAGAGGAATCTGAACATATATGAGGAAGCTCATGGTTTATTAATTCACAAGGGTCATTGTGTTACAGGAATAGAGTTCACAATGGCCAGCAGCCTGAAATGGTAAAACCTAATTGAAGCAACTGGAACAAGATTGTGTTTAAAATTCCTCTTTACATGACTTTTATGAGTTATATGTGAAGCCTTAGATGAGATGAATTTTCCATCCAAAACCATCTCCTGGTTAGTACCTAGCTTCTCCTTTTTTTTTTTTTTTCTTCCCCAAATACGGGGTTTGCTTGCTCCCAGTCTTATACCTCCCTAATTCTCACCCTCATCCTCTCCTGCTGGCTTGAATTAACTGGCTTGACCTGAGACCTGGCTCATCACTAGGGACCTGCTGGGTGATCACTGGGCTGTGGCTGATCTTGGTTACTGTCTCCAGACCTGATTCTGACCTTGAATTGCTGACTCGACTCCCTGACTCCTTTTTGGTGAGGTTGCTGCCGCTGCCTGCCTAGCTGTGATTCTTGTCACCCTGCTTGCCTTCCTTTATGGAGCAGTCTGTCATTGCTGCTGCCTAAGACATTTACAGGAGGCACTAGCACACGATATCTTGAGCTTTAAGGATTGCTCTGAATGGCAGGTAGTGGAGTTGGTGCGAAGCTGGGGGATAGGGCAGATGTGAGAGTTAACAGGTCTTCACATGCTTTGATCTTGGAGCTCAGCTGGAGTCTTTGTCTTGCAGAGAGGCAAGACATTGCCCCTCAGTTAAATTTAGAAAGCATTTGGTAGTGTCTAGGTGTACACAAAACCCTAACAGTTCTACATTGGCAACCCTGCTGGGTTAAAAAGAGAGCCCAAAAAATCAACCTGAGGAAGTGTTGTCTCTGTCTGACGGTATCAGAAACTTCAACGTCTCTTTTAGATGCCAGACTACTTTCTCTGTCATTGTCCTCTAAAGTTTTAAGACCTGTATTTCTGGGATTAATTGACCTAAAAGAATATACCAATAGTGATGAATTTCCAAATAAATACAGAATCTGTAAGAATATTTCTGTACTAGAAATACACTTAGCACTTGCATCCTGGAGTCTGTTGTCTCACCTTTCATTTATCCATCTTATTTTAGTAGATGTGTACAAGAATGCAGGATTCATGCTAGTTTATACCAGTGAATGACTAGTATGTACAGCATGCTGGCTAACAAAACAAAGACTTTAAAAGAGAACAAAGAAAGCAGGATCAACTCAAAGCATCATTAATTCACATTTATTTATGTGCTGATATAAATGGTCCATTTTGGAGAGTCAAAATTTAGGACTGCTTTCTATCTGCCTACAGTCTAGGTTTAACTAACATCTGAATTCCTTCACTTCCTCCCTGTAATAAAGAGTACAAAGCATATGCAAAAGCCTTGAATAAAGATTTAAAGTCTTCTCTTGTTTCCCTCTTATCTACCATTGACTCCTATGCATTATGTTCATCATTGTTAGTTCAACTCCTTCCTGATGACCATTGGCTACATTCTTGGTAGGATTATAGATTTGTTTATGTATCTACATCTCTCAACTCTTGTCCAACTCATTATCAACCTAAAATTGGACATTCAAGATGTTATCAAGAAAGAAAAAAAGAGACACAATAATTCTTTATTTGCAAGAAATGCTCTCTTTTTAATTCCCTGCAATGCACAATCATTTAGAGCTGTAGTGTAGTGGAATAAATTCACATTTCTGTTATAGAGTAGGGAAGACAGATAAGCAACCATGAAAAAGTGAGGCCTTGCGTGTACTCATTGTGCTAGAGCTGAGCTAGGAATTTCTCATGTAAAAGTGAATATGAACTTTCTAGCTGAGGTAGGCAATCTAGCCATATTTGAGTGTTGCTACACAAATCAAAAAATGCTGGGTTTGGGGACTTACATAGTAATTCAGGAAATGAACTTGCATGTAGTGGGCTGCCAAAGTTCTTCTTTGAATATTACATGAAATACCAGTAGGATTTTGTTTTATTATCAGCAGTGTACTGGGTACCCACTGCCTGGCAATGAAATAATTTACATCTAAACTGTCTTTTAACAGACCAAAAGATCTTCTGATAGTTCAGTTAAAATTCTGACACTGTACTAAAGACAGGGGGTTTTAAGCCATTTGGGAGGTATTGTATGAAATTAATGAGGTGTGGGAGGCAGGAACCATAACATCCTGGCTTGTCTTTTCCTGATTCAACATGTCACTGTGCCCATCACTTTTCTTCATTTTTTTAATTTTTAAAACAGGAATAAGGCTCATCTCTTTTGGTTTGTGAAATGCTAAAAAAAAAATCTACAGAGGAAGAGTTTTGGGCAAGTACGAATTATATTTATGCAGTCCGGATTTAAAATTTATTTTTGAAATTAAAGTTTAGAAACTAAATTGATTTTAAGTTTGGCATAGAACATAATTTTGAGGTTAAAACTGCTAAGTTGTATGAGCGGGTAAGTGATTCAAATACATGCATGCCCATTCACATTACCTGAGTTCTGTAATCTGAGTTCATTTCCTTTCCCCTGCACAGCCTGGCACTCTGAAGAATTTATGTAGCACAATGTGAGGGTGGGAAAGACTTGCCATATGCAGCATGCACATATTTTGGGATTTTGAAAAGATGTTAATATTTTTGCATTCCTATTTTGAGAAATGCTTAGAAATTGAAAGATTTCAGCAGACCTCACAAGTTTCCTTTCCTCTGCTGTTTATAAAGATATGCTAGGAAACTGCAAAAGACTTAACGGGGGTCTCCAGAAACTAATTTCAAGGTTCAGATAGGGAAACATTAGAAAAAATACAGCTTGACTGAGAATAGCTGTACAGGATTCAGGAAGGGCTGGTCATGCTTCAGTATTTCACTGGAATTCTTTGAGGCAGTCACTGCCAAAGAAGACAAAGGATATAGAGTGGGTATCATATGCTTTGATTTTTCAGAAAACAATTCACAGTATTCTGTACTGGAAATTAATATTAGGGCGTGGAGGCATGTAATAAGTGGAAAGTTGGCTAAATGGCAGGAAACAAATGGAGTTATAAAACGGAATTTCTTCAAGCTGGAAAGCACCCATCAGCAAGGTCGTGGAAGTATTAGCCTGCAGGTCCCAGGTTTTCTTGCTTAAATTAATAATTTGCACTACCATAATGCTCATGTTAAGGGCAATTGTTCTAACTTGTAGAAATTAAATTTTTGAAATTTTAGATTTCCATTGTGAGAAACAGGATAGCTAGCACAATTCTTAAGTGTAAATCTGTCTAATATTCTAAAACATGGAAAAGAAAACGTTTGGGATCAAAAGTAAGAGTGTAGCAGTACACGTAATTTTAGGTAAAGCAAGAGATTATTTATTACAACATGCCTATCCTTTTAAAAAGGGGTCTTCCTAGAGCCTTCTACTTTTGAATTACTCCAGGAACTAATTTATCCTAGACACTTACCAGGTATTTCTAGGTTTGATAGTGTAGAAAATACATTTGAATTATTTGTCAGCAAACTAAAAGAGCCATTAGCATGTCAGCAAACTAAAAGAGCCATTAACAATAACACAAAATTCTTTAGAAACCATCAGTTTGCTTTTTTTTCCATTTTTTTTATCCCCCTGTTTCCTTTTATTCCCTTTTTCTCAAAGAAGCAACATTACACTTTGGTAAAGCTAGCAATTAAAAAAATTCAGATGTTTGAGCTGAAGGAATACATGATATCAGGAAAGAAAAGATTGAGTAGAATTGTTTAAGACTGAAAGGTAACAAAACAGAGGCAAATAAGACTGTATTTGAAAGCAGATAAGTTAGGGGGAAAATGGCAGGTGAATTGGGAAAAGGCACCAGGCTGCAAGGCTTGTGTGTAAAGAAAACTTAAAAAGAGGGTGTGTGCATTGGGAAAGTAGAAAAACACTTGCGTTGTATCAAATAATATTGCTACTATGAGCGGTCACCTAGTTACTTTTATAAGTGAAAAAACATACTGCACAAATGAATAAATCAGACCTACATATGGGAAGAAAATGAAAGCATAGGCATTCATACCGAAAATCTGAGGGATGTTTTCCAGTATTTTCTCTCATCTTCTCTTTTTTCTTTTTCATTTTTTTTTCTTTTTTTCAAATAGGTACTGGTTTTACCTTGTTACCTGTAATATCAGCAAAATAAGAAAGCAATCAAACAAACACAGTACCACTCCTGGCTCTTCTCTCTTGATCATTACAGAAGAAGTAGCAACTCTGTTTTCATTGCTTTCTGCTGCTTTTTGCAGGATGCACATAATATGCAATTTCTGAGGAGCTGAAAGTTTGTGACCTTTCTCTTCATGCTTCAGAAGAACTTGATAGCCTGATAGTTCACAAATAAATTCCTCATTGCTATGTTACACTATTACACTATGTCACACTGTCACACTATTACCAGAAGAAAAAAGTTTAAACAGTAGACTTTGTTTCAACATTTTTATTTTTTGAAGTTTTTAGGATAGGAAAGGGAATATAATTATTACTGTACAGTGAAATAGCAGGAAGAGTTCCTGAGGCAATGATGTGTACATACACATCTTTGTATGCACATACCAATGGCTACCCTGTATGTTTTTGTTTTTTAAGTATAACTTAGTATATTGTAAATTATTAATAATTTATAGAACTCTACATTTTGCTAGTTGCCTCTAAGATGATGATTGAATTTCAGAAGCTTTCAACCCTAGTTACTGAACCAACAAACCTCAAGTCTAAGTCTGTTTCAGGATACTAATCAGACCAAGAGATCCTTCATCAGTTTTAGATTATTCTCATCTCCAAATTCCCTCACTAGAGCTGACTTGGAGTGGTAGACACAACTTCCCTTTGGCTTAAAATCAGACCTCAACTGTCTTAAAATTTCTTTAAATCTTGAATTTCTCATTCAAGTCTACACATCTCTGTATCTCTGCAAGTCCATATAGATTTATAACTCTAGATCAAAATGGAATATGAATGGAGAGATCAAGGCAGCAGCTAGAGAAATAGTATCTGAAGAGGTTTTAGTTTTTCTATCTTAAAGATAATTTCTGTACTAATAGCATTGAAGCTGTCAATTATTAGAAAGAATGAATTTGGCCCAAATATTCAATGTTCTTTTTTCTGTGCTTGCATGCTCCTTGCCTACTTCTACTTTTTTTTTTTTTGTAATGATTTTTTATTGTAGATTCCTAATCACATCCTTAATGCTTTCCTTTCTGAGTTTCCCATCCTCTAAGTGTCCCCCATCCTCTAAGTGTCCTCTTCATTTGTACATTCCATTCTCCAGTGTCAGTGGTACATTCCAATTTCGGCTTCACTGATCATTTTCTGGTTCATTAAATCTGGAAGCATTAAGGCCATACTGATTTGATTGCCCAATACCTAAAAGGCATTCTAGAATTGCTTCCATTACTGTGCATCTTTCTCCTCTTGTGGATGAATTTCTTCCCATGCAAAAATAAACAGATTCAGAGAATTTACTTGAAAGAATTCTTTCCTTTCAAAGAATATCCTTTATTTTGAAGAATATTTCAAAGAATATCCTTTATTTTGAAAGGAATCTTTTTCAGATTGTGGTTCTGCTGCATCATTCTTTAGTCATCATGTCTGGAACTATAGCTTGTAAAAGGGAAAGGATTAGTATAAACAGAATATGGGAAGACAATTTTGTCTTACTTCACATTTTGCCAGCTAATAAGAGGCTAGCAAAACTGTGCTTGCAAACAAAATTTGCACAAAATAACATAGAATATAATTTAGATACAAATCCAGCAGATTATAGGCCCATTTGAGGACAACACTCCGTACAGACAGTTTGTGTCTACTTCCTCTCTCCTTTGTTCTCATGTAATGCCTTTTTTTTTTCCCATTCTTTGCCTCCATCAGTGCTTAAGTGGGGTAAATATGCTGTTGGCAGCTTGCTGGCAAGAAGGGAGAATGACATGAACAGATACCATGCTCCTACATTCACCTAATCCTAATATTTTCCCTGGTATTTATGTTAATTTAATTTTTCCCTCTCCTTCACTATTTTCCTACTCATCGTTCGATATTTGTAGGTCCACATGGCCAGACCAATAGTCTTTTTACAAACGTCCTTTTATCATCCCGTCTTGTTTAACTTGACTATTTAAATGGCTAAGAGTCAGCATCATCCAGTTCTGAAGTGGACTGGGCAGTAATCCAGCTCTTTCTGTTAGAGACAGACATTTGGTTTTTTGGACTAGAAACAAATTGCTTCCAAATGCTGGAAATGTAAGAATGCTTTTCAGAAAAAGGTTTTCAGGTGTTTATAGAACAAATTAGTGTAAAATAGTTTTCAAAATGCTAAGCCCAATTTAAAACAAATATTTAGTACTTTGAGTTGTGAAAATATAGCACTAGAAAACTGAAGTCACTGATCTCTAGCATAAAAAAAAAAAAAAAGATGAGGGCCCACTGGTGTCAAATTCTGCATGCATTTTTCTATTGTGCCTCAAGTGGATTGCATGCATAAAAAAGGTAGTATTTGGGGTTTTTTTATATGAGACTAAATGGCTGGCTGTAGGTTTGGTGAGATGACTGCATGTAACAATCAAAAATTGAACGGATGACTGTTATTTTACAACATTTTTTGATTCAATTCCTGAAAATCAGAGTCTAGGTTGTCAAGGTGACTGGAAAATGAAAAGCTTTCATTGGTGTAAATTTTTTTTGTGTGCGTCATTCAGTATCACATAGGCAATATCTCATTCACAGAAAGACAAGCTAGTTCTAGTCAGCTCTTACCTGTCCCTTTTGATTTTATGGTGTCTTGCTTGTCTCTCACACACCTTCCAACTTTCACAACAAATGAAATGGGATTTCCACAGATAACTGGCTCATCTCAGACCTGCTCCATCCTTGCCAGCCCGTCCCATTCTCCGTTCTCAGCGCCTCTCCCATTGAGTGCATTTCTTCATCAATTTCTATCTTGACTGTCACATTAATTAGAGATATAAAACTGCATGTCTGAATAGATTTTGCACTCCTACAGTTGTTTTATCACTCCTTTAAAGTGTTCCCAGCCTCAGTACCTCCTGGACCTCTCTGGAACTAAGGCCATATGATATGAGAAGCTTGCATCCACAAAACCAAATTCTCACCTTCCAAAACAAGGTCAGCACTTCCAGACTGCCAACTATCCTTAACAGGTGCTAGTTCCCACTCTGTGCCAGAAATTGTTTGGTGGCCAAAGCTGTGCCAGGGGCTGTAGCAAGAGTTATACAGAGTGGATGATTGAGTTCCAGTCCTGATACCATTTAGCTTACTGGTCATATATAGCCACAAAAGAACACACATTCCTGTCTATTAACAGCACAAAAGAGAGATTTTTGCTGTCATTCCTAGTGTCCGTTTAAGGATGGCTCCAGAGCTGGGACTTCAGAGTTCTGGTCAGCTCTGAGTGTGCTGATGGACTCCCTGGAGATTTCACTGCTGTCCTAGGTCTTCCTTAAACATCTGTACACTGCATCCACCTCTGTGCCTAAGGTGGGACTCCCCACATTATACATCTTTGATTCAAGGCATGGGAGCAGAAGAACTCGAGAAATCTATCACTATTAACTAGCATGATGTATTTAAGTTTGGTCTGAGAAGCTGCATTATTTTGGTTAAGTTTTTCCAGAGTACTGCAGTTCAGGGAAGATATCTGCCCCACAGGATATCGGCTTGATGAGTGAAAGATTGGCAGAGCTCTAAGCAGCATGCCATAGGATCTGAATATGGAAGATGATGGCCAATCTTTGTAACTGACATGGTTAACATACCAATGTAAATTAAATTTCTAATTTAAATACACCACAAAAATCAATGTCTGTATTTAAAAAATAGTCATCTAAAACATGTACTTGAAGAATACTAGGTTTATGTTCATTAGACTGCCTATTTGTTCCTGTGATTGAGATGTGTAATTCCTGGTTCAGTGTTCATGGTACGTTGAAAAGAAATTATTTCTATAAGAGTTTTTTGATGTATTTTTAGAAATTTTCCCTATAATCATATTGCAATTTAATCAGGCTGTGACTCTGTATACATCAGCTAGAAGAAGAAAAATGGCTTTTAGACGTGTATTTTTCTACTTGGTGGAAATTACTCCCCTCCCTTTTTACCCTGAAATAATTTTTCTTAAAGTTTAACAGCAAGTGTAAATTAAGGACAGAATCCATACAGTGTTTCTCACTTGGAAATGATTGTTTCTTTTCTTTACCTTTCGATATTTGTGTGTCTATTCTACTTCCTGCCTGAAAAAGACGGTGTTACATGGAACCTGACTTTCAGACCCAAGCAAGGGTCAGAAAAACTTGTCATGGCAGGAACAGTCCTGGGAAATCACAAATCCCAGTGTCTCCAGTAGGGAAGTGCAGTGTTTACAGGATGATTCTTCCTTCCTTTTTGGGCAGCTCTACAGACAGCTGTGCTGAGGGGGTGGAACTAAACCTCGGGCCATTCTTGCATATTTATGGCTCCTCAGAACCAATTTTGTTACCGTCCAGCAAACAATGAAGGAGGGAGAGTTACTTCCTATTGTTGAGATACATCAGGTGGCTTTAAACAAGCTCTCAGGGTGTTTCCTAAGTTTAATTTAACTGCAGAAAATCCAGAGATACTGTGATCAGACAGACTGAAGTTCCTGTACGCTGAACGAGTGTGTTGGGTGGATCTTTGTAGCTGTAGGAGAGCAAGTGACCATTTGCATAAGTGGAATAATTCGAAGATGACACTTAAGACAGAAACCAAAGCTGATGCTGTACTTAAAGTATGACAATCATCTTTTCTTTCTCTGCTGTGCAGAAGCAACACTAAACCCATCTCCTGAGTCAATACATTTTTTTTTTTTTTCTTTTGAAATATTACAGTACAAATTGAAACTGCCAGGCTTTAAAAACTTAAAAACTTTTTGATCATTTTAAAAGAGAAAACAATTATATTTTTATACAGTCCATAATTTTTGCCAGCTTGCCTATTTTCCGGCTTATTTAATTTTCTCCTTTGTTGCTTAGTGCAAGTGCTATATGGTGACAGATTGTCAGAAGGAAATTACGTGATTTGCTTAACACTGAGTCCTTTCAAATACATAAAATAAAAAATTATAGAAAGAAAGATTTTTCTCTTACCTATGTTCATAACAGATTTTGCTTGCACTAAAGAGTTACCGTAATAGGAAGAATTTTTAATTGGATGTAGTATCTTTTCCTCTAAATAATAAACCGAACACAATAAAAGTAGACTTAGCAGGGCAATATAATGTGCATCTATAGCAACAGATAAGAGGCTGATTTGAATGCCTTTTTAAACAAAAGCAGTGTTCTGGCTTTACTGTTGGCAGATACTTTGGATGAGCAATCTGCAACTGTCTTTTTTTAAAAAGGAACTTTAATCAGAATAAGGGAGAAAAAATTTGCAAGACACATTACATTTTGGCTCCCCACCTTAATGCTACTACTTAATTAGCCAGTGTATTGGAAGGGAAGATTCTTCTGGAGGTATTCTAATGTGATAAGGTATTGCAATGTGATAAATATTACAAAAATAATCCAGCTATAATGGAATAGTAGAAGATGAGAAACCATCACACTTTTTTTAAAAGTTTCCTACATTATGGTGAAAATCATGGCGAAAACTTTATTTGAAATAAATTTTCACTCTGCCTTTGGTGTCCAAAAAGATGCCCTATTTAACTGTATCTTCTTTGGTCACCTTACTCTAATTATTAAATGTTAATCCCATTCTGGAATTCTACTCAGCACATTATATTTTAGCACAAAATGTAAAGTTCTACTTCCTTGAAATTATATAGATAGATGACTAAAACATATATTCCAGACCTGCTCCTTGGTTCTCAATCTTTGCTGTAGATGCTATATTTTCCAACAAGACCTTAGTGGCCCCATTTGTTAAATACATTTGTCTGAGTCTTGAATCAAATTAAGCATGTGCATAGTGTTTTGCAAGTTCAGGGACTACTTAGTGAGAATGAACTTTAAGAAAAAAGTACTGATAGATATAATATACTAATTTTGTTACAAAAGATACAAAGGGAATAATCTAATTCAAAGAAAATTGAAATATCTAATTGTTTATTATACTGTAATGTCTACTGCAATATTGCCTTAACTTTTGCTTAACTAATTGGGAGCCTAGTCTTTAGGTCCTCTAGAGAATGAGATGTGCAAGAATGAACACATTTGGTTTTGTTGTTGGGTTTTGTTTTATGGGTTTTGATGTTGTTGTATTTTTTTCCCTTGCAATGATTTTCAGAACACAGATACCAGTTAAGAAAAAAAGAAGCAGTATAACAACTGTAAATATTTTATAAATTTCCATCTGAAGCCTCTCAACCTCTGGTAATTAGAGGCCATACTGTGGAGATTGACAGGGTAAATTACCAGTTAATGTTTACACAACAAAACATATGCCCAGTACAATATCCTACACTGATGTTACTGAAACCAGAGTCCGGAAATGTACAGTGGAAACAAGACGTGGTACTTTTCTCGTGCCAACACAAACAGCAATTACAGCACAGTGTGAGAGAAGTCATAAGAAATACTACTGCATATCAGTAGTTCAACGAAGTCAGCACTTTTGTGTAATTGCAGGGGAAAAGGGCTGAAAAACATTACAGATCTCAGCAAGAAATGGCCCTTTATACTTTTAAACTGATCCTTGATAAAACAATGCCGGGGTCATGAGAAGGCTACTCTGCCAATTTTGCTTCACTGTGGGATCCATTGACATCTGGCTGAGCTGCGGAAGCTGGAAAACTTCTTTAATATTCTCTTGACAGTAAAATGGACATGTGGAAAACATTCTAATCTGTTAATCTTTGGTGCTCCTGAAGAAAAAGGACATTTGGCTTTATACTTTGTGATGATAAATATTAGGTCTCCAGATCTAGCTGTAAATAAGTTAAAAGCATTTGAATGGAGAATGCATTTCTTCTTTTTCAAATATGGGAGAAGATGGATATACACCTGTGTAATCCAGATGATGTAGTAAATGCCAGGAGGTGGGGTTTTTTTTAAAGGTAGTTTACCATACGTCTTGGCAATCTGCTTTTCTTTATGCTGAGTATGTTTTGTCAATGAATATTAGGGAGCAGAATCTCTAACTTCCTTACATCCTACATACTAAAATAGAATAAAGTGGTGTTTCACTCAGGGGATTATGAAAATAGAATTGAGAGAGATTCAGAATAGTAGTTATGCCTGAGTAAAAAATACAGCTCTTTATTTAATAGCATTAACTGTGCAAATTATTTTTAGCCAGGACTTTAAATCTAATATGGAGTGATAGTGAATGATGGAGATATACAGCTTGAGATAGGGTGCACAATTCTTCATTTCTGTAATGAGAGATATCTCTAGAAATTGCAAGAAAGAGGAATGTCTCACATTAGAAAATAACTGCTATGAGCATGTACTGTGCATCGTAAGTATGAAGCATATATAGTATATATTTTCATATATAGTATATATTTTCATATATAGTGTATATTAATATATCAGAGACTTTTGTTCTCTGGTACAATCAGGTCCTTTTCTTTATGCCCTCTTATTAATAAATTCTGATATTTCATAGAATGTTATTGGGATCTGCAAGAGGAATCAAATCTTTGAACTCTAACTGCAGGTTAGAACTACCACCACTACTATGAAGCATACGGTCTTGAAGTCCATGCCCTTGCTCAAGCAAGCTCCCAGTGAATAATGATTTCAGTAAAGTAAGAATTAGTCCAATCCACTTTTATACAATTGAGGAGTCTGTATAAAATACCAAACTTTTCTAAGACGTTGAACTGTGCTGCTATGTTTTTTAATCTTGCTGTTGCATAATGAGACTGAAAGTGCAGCAAAATCTGATTGGAAAGTGGAAGCCAAATACGAAGTTAGGGAGGGGCTAGGTTTCTCAAGGATGTACACAGAACCCACCACCATCCTGGTGTTTCTGAAGTAGCTGAAAGCTTAAGCTTCAGCAGGATCTTCCATTTAGATGTTGCCATGTGTTTGTGAAGCACAATTTGGGTGTCAGAGGAGAAAAAGCCATAGGGAGGAGTTTTGCGGTTCACTGCATGGGTGTCCCACATTTCCCAGTAGTTAGGAAATTTATTTAGAAGAAATGTGAAGAAAAAACCTGAGCTCCAGGTATGATTACAGGTATGATTACCCCCCAGGTACCACAGCTAGATTATTGGACATATTTGTGTTTGAATGCGTGTGGGATTCTTTTTAGCTCCATGGCTGAATCTGCTCCGTTTCTAAGTCAGCTAAATCTTTCTGGGATGGTTACTGGGGAGCGGGAGATGGCCAGAAGTTTGACTAGCTAGCTTGATTCCTCTTGAATACGTGAAATGGGAAGGAAAATGCGCAACTTTCTGGAAAGCATAGGTACTGACATCAGAAGAAAAGCCTTGGAAGCATGAGATAGGAGTAGTCATCTACTTTAAATTGTAACATGCAACAGATCATTTAGTATTTTGTTACTGCCATCAAGTTTGGGATAGTATCCAAAACCTTCAGCAGATATTCTATGTGGCGGAGGCAAGGGAGACTTGAGCAACCTGGTCTAGTGGAAGGTGTCCCATGGCAGGGGGTTTGGAACTAGATGATCTTTATGGTCCCTTCCAACCCAAACCATTCTGTGATTCTATGGTTCTGTGATATTTACCAGTTACTTCCTCACTTTGTATATCACCACATCCAGGAGAAAGAAGTGTAGGTTTAGTTGTCAAGGTGTGAGTGGGAACAATACTAAAAGTCACTAAAATCTGAAAAAGGTCTTCTTACTGTGGAAGCTTGTTATGCAGTTGAGATGGGAAGCACTGGGTGAAGCTGAATTAGTTATGGAAGAAAATGTCCTTGTGCTAGAACTCAGACATGAATCTTAGCTACATAGAGGAAGACAGAGAAGAGGCTGTCCTTAGCGTACATTTTCAAACCCCTGAAGACCCCATACCCCATTAGAATTCCTGATGTCATGTTGGCGTACCTTTCACCAATGTTGGTCCATTGAGCTTCCCCAGCTACCACACCAAGGAGCCAGAGGTGTTTTTCAGTCTGTGAAGACCACACATGTTGTATGGGTGATCAGCCCCAGACAAGGACCTGACACTTCTGTAGGACTCCACAGCACATCTGGAGATGAACCCTGGGGATGTGTGGGACGTCCCCATTTTTGCTGACTGGGTGGCAGATGGGTGTGATTTCAGAGATAATATGAGGAATGAAAGTCATAACAAAGTGGGTTTTGTGGGTGAGTGATGTTCCTGGCTCTAGGGAAGTCAGGTGATGCTGTGTGAGGGCTCTGGTTGAATGAAAGTCAGATGGGATTTTAAATGCTGTTACCATTTCATTCCTATAGATACCCTGATGCTGACATACCATAATACTACCATGGAATGAAATAATTCTGCTCTGCTTTCCCAGCTATCATTGCTAGAAATTTATTTTATAAAAATAGATGGATTTTGCCACCCACCTATTTTGTTTGCTCGCATTGCTAGTGTCCTCTGCCACTTGGTGCATCATGCTAAAAGTGTTCTGTTTATACAAAGTGAGGGAAATCAGACCTCCAGGAACAGTTGGCTGCCCATTTTAAGCCACAGAGTCAATCAACTTGGTCTTCCAGTAACTAGAAGTGTCAAGAGTTGGCAGAAGCTAACCAAGACTGAACAACAACATCAAAAGAACATGTAGTTTGTTTATAGGGTATAGATGCCAATAAAAAGGGGTTCCTAAGATAGATGATCTATGTTATATGTTCCTTGAATGTCAGAAGAAAGTAGCCTTTTCAGATACTGTGATACTTGGGTCAGATTTGCCATTTTCCTTGATGGATTCACATGTTCCACGTTTGACACATGCACTTCAATGACAGTGTTTTTCCCCAATTCTCCATAGTAGCACTCTGTCTTTTTCAATATTGTAACTGACAGTGAAGTGTGCTCCCTGCAGTTTGCCTCTCAAACATTGATTTTTACCTGTGGTCCCATCCTTCATTCAACCCATTCTCAGCTCATGTCCATAATCCAGCCTTTATGATAATTTAGGCATTTTACTTTAGTGGGTATGTCTCTACTCTGCTTATCCTCTGTGAGCTATCCCTTGCAAAGTGAGTGGATTTTTTTTCTTCATTGAACCTCTGCTGTCAGCAGTTCCAAACATGCTTTCTCCAGTCACAGCAAAATTTTCCTGTCCCACAGCAACCCTCAGTAACTTTACTGTCAAGTAATCGTTTTGTCTTCCCCGTCTGTTCAAAGCCTTCAGTTTATTTTCAGGTTTGTTCTTACTCATTTACACTGGCATACAGCTTGTGACAAAAATCTGGTTGTCACCTCGCTGCATGTAATGCGCAGACAACCTGGTGCAGTTGTTGCATCCCTGGGCTAGATGGTTCCCTTCCTGCCTACCCCAAGGCTGCCCTTTGCCTTTCCTCTCTGGTTCTCCCTTCACGTCCCAAGATTATCATCTTCTCTGCTCTACCTTTTTAACTGGTCTTCTGACGGTGTCCAGACTTAAATCTGTAAAGCAACCAGCCCACATTTTTAGGTCAGATTATTTCACAACACATAGCAAGCAGACAGACTGTTAAACCACCAGAGGTTTATTTGAGAGCAGCAACTTGTGCCGAAGAGCAGCTGGGGCAATGAGTACTTACTCCAAATCAGCAGCAGCTGAACTGGGACATCTGGCAATGCCCTGGGTTGCTTGGGAAGGGAAGGAAGGGAGACTGGAAAGTCGCTCAGTGCTCCCATGGTCATCGCATCTTCATGGGTTTCGACAAGACCTTGAAATGTGTCTCCTGCTCCCCCTGCAGGTTTTGTCACCCTTAGCAAGGGAGCAGCTCGAATTGTGTACAACCCCAAATTAGCAAACCCTAGTGTCTTGTAAATAAAAATGAGTGCACATATTCAAAAAAGTGAAAAAAAGATGCCTGCATAGGCAATGGTAAAAGTGATGTGTGAACTTCTGGTTCCCAGTATTAATTTTGTTATGGTGTAGGATTTTGATTAGGACTAAGCTATTCAAAATCTCAAAACCAGTCTCATATTTAATGGCATTGATTCCTCCTAAACATCAGTGAACGTTCTCCGAATAACTGGTTCCACAGCACAGATCTGAGCGGCTTGAGCCTAATGGTGAGAGGTTTTCTGTGCAGGTGATGCACTGTCAGCCAGAGAGACAGAGTTTCCAACTGAGTTTCAAAGAAATTAATTCACAATTCTTTGTTGAGGTTAAAGGAAGTGGTCAGCTGCTGCTCTTTTCACCCTGGGGCATTTTACCTACCAGGCTGACCAGTTTCTGACAATGGAGTGGAACTTTCCTGGGCTTGTAACTAAGTCCAGACTGTGGACTTAGTCTCATAAAATCAGTATTTCTCCTGTGCCAAATTAGAAGTGCAAAGCTACAAGAATATCTCCAAGAACCTCGTGTTAGAATTATTGAATATTAGCATAACAAAGCGTTTTTCTTCCCCAAAACTTGTTCTCGGAAGTGGCCAACCCCATTTTTCACTAAAACTTTCCAAAACAATCCAGCCTGAGGCAGAGACGAGGCATGGAAAATATAAGATCCAGCAGTTAAGGGCTGACAAAGTAATAAACAACTGAAAGTAGGGCTTTATGATGGAAAGTGTTAGGGAACTTTAACTCTAGATGTCATTGCCAGCTTTGCTTATAATAAATGTGTCAGTAGCAATATGAAAAGATGTGTGCAGTAAGTTAAAGGAATGTTGTATTAACCTATTTTATGCAGCATGTCTGCCCACAGATTGCTTGCATCTCAATATGTTTCAGGAGGCAGGGACTTCCCCCCCCACCCGAATGTATTAATTTTCTAACTAAATGAACTGGGAAATTATAGAGTTTAATGTAACAGTGACACCCTGTGGTCATTCGTGACCGAGTTTACTCTGAAAGGTAGCGGTTTCTTTTGTGATGCATTAATCTTTAGCAAGACCAGAGAGAAAAAGAAACAAGAAGGAAACATAGTTAACTTTCAGGGTTTTCCACAGAGAGATGTTATTCCATTTTAATGGCATCTATGTAGAAATATATGCTTCTAATTGCTCAAATACCAAAATAATATTTATTTATATACAGTTGCCTCATTGAAATAAAGGAGAGTGACAAGCCTTGATTTTAGAGAAGTTGGTAATGCAACTCACAGGAGGGCCTCTGGGCACAGCCACTTTACAAAGCATTGCTGGTATAGTTATTTCTATGGTTGTCTATATCTCTGTAGGGAAAGTTTTCCCTGATGGCACACCAAGTAGAGGTGTGTAGCAGACTGATGCCAGAGAGACACGGTAGTACCACACCACGCCAAGAGTGCCAGCTAGGCAGGATGAAACTGTTAGAATTATTAGTCTGGTGCTGCTTTCAGTGTGGACAGTCTGATTTAACACATGTAGGTCCTCCTTTTAATTCTTCCTCCTTTCCTCCTCCCTTCCTTAAACAAATAATCAACTAATATACTGATATCTTGTCATATCTATGTGCACCTATCTTTAAGGCACTGTGGTACTGAACTTTACAATGCTGTGGCCCCCAAACTTTCTGGGACAACAAATCTTCTCCTATTTAATACCTATTTTATGCATATCTGGGATCCTTGATATTGTGGTTTCAAAATCTCACCATTTAAAAAAATCCCAATTTATGAGACACCTGGCTTATAGTTTCCAGTTCATACCTCATGCATCCTTGGTGTTACTGATGCTGATCTTGCCATTTTTAAGGGATGGACAAAGTTAATTTTCTGTTGGACGAAGCCAGGTTTAAAGATCAGTAAGGAAGGAGACTGACCATCCCAACAAGAAATTATGGGGAGGTAGTAAAGCAAACTGAGAAACATGAAGCATTTATTATTCACCAGCAATAATGGTTTCCTGTTAAAACTGGCTATTTGACAAAGGTGATGAATTTAATTCCTTGCTTTCTCATTAGGGAATTACAAAGTTAGCATGGGACAGGAGCAAAAAGTCTTCTGCCTTCTCTAGAGAGTTGAGCTAAAGCTAGCCAAAGCTAAAGTTTGGAAGGCGTTCAGGAACCACTGTCAGGAATTTAGTGATTATCAAAGCTCCGCAAATGTCAAAAAAGATTGGAGCACTGAAGTTGTCCTGGAAGCCAAGCCATTGTTCACCCCCACGCACGTCCATACATAAGCAGCTCAGTGAGTGCTTGTCTAGGCCATATCCTACGAAATAGCTGCAGTGCAACTTCTCATGAATCTCAGCACAATTTAGTGCTTGTCAGGCAGTAATAACGAAACTGTGGGCTTTTTAAAGATCTCATATTGACAGTGAATGTTCTGCAGGCTCAGATTGTTGAAAGGGTTGAAACTCATTATCTCCTTTAAAAGCCTGACAAATATTGGACATGTGATTAAGGAAGAGGCCTAGTTTTACACGTTATGTCAATTTTTAGCTTTTCTTTTAGAGTCCCTCATGCTTTTAATGGCTGCAAAAGCAAAACAGCTTCATAGCTGCTCAAACTTGCAGAGAAGTTATTTATTAGCTGCTATTTCAGACTCTGTGCTTGGACTGGCTGGGCTGTAATATTAACCTCCAAATTAGTTAGTAGTGCTGCTGAAGGATGTTTTCCAACATCTGTTTTTAGCACTGTTAGAATGGAGCTTGGAGTATGGATTATTTAAGAACTTTTTGAATGGTGCCACACTGGAGATGAACTGCAGTGATTCTGCACACAAATCAAGAAAACATAGTTTGTGCCCATAACACATGCAAGAGCAGACAGATGCATCTGAGCCTGCTGCTGAAATAGCAGTATGTTACAGTAGACATCTTATCAGAAGTGTTGTGAAGAGAACTTCAAAGGACAATATCTTAAAGGCAGACACCCACTCATATTAAGAGCACTGGTTTGAAGACATGTCAGATTTGGAGGTCAGTCAGAGCTGCTGTGTTACACCATCTCAAGACCTTGTCTACAACTGGCTGAATGTTAAAATGGCAAATCCATCCGGATGCAGATACTATTTATTATAGAGACATCAACATGTTCATACACTGTTTCTGGGAAGTAATGGTTTAAGTGTCCTGTACTAGGATGAAAGCTGCCATACCAAGGGTGTTACCAGTGTAAAGCTGTGACTACAGGTGACACTTTGTCACCAAATACAATTTAGTTGATATTTTTCCCATTTTTGCACAAAGACAAGCATTTCATGAAATAATTTCTTGGGGATAGAAAGTGAATGCAACTAAAGCTGTTTCTGAGTCTGTTGATCTTGGGAATTTAACAGCCGTGATGTATCTCAGCATATAATTTGCCTATAACTTTCATCCTCATGTAAAAGTTACTGAAAATAAGTATATCTAGAAGAATGCTCTAGCAGTTACGACATAACCTCACAGCTGGCAGGAAACTCCATGTAGGACACTTTCTTCTACCTTTTCATCCCTGAAACAGTCATTTCTGATGGAAACCTTAAAATCAGCCTGAAAGAACAGGCATGGTAATGGGATGCATGCTTGTATCATAACAGCGCTTCTAAACGATAGAAGCGCTATCATTTTCTCTCCCCCAGACCTTCTCCGTACCCTGAGTCTTTCCACTAAGAGGCCTTAGGTGTGTTTTCTGCAGGGACACTAGCAAGGCCAACAGCTGCCACTGTGGAGCTTGAAGCAATGACTTCCAGAGAAAATGTATGAATCTTAACAGCTAGTGCAAAAAGAGACAGAATTTCCAGTTGAAAGCTGTCATAAATGCATATCCTTTGCGTATTGGACACAGATGTGTTATATAACACATTTTCTGACCGGTGGGTTACACAAACAAAGTGTGTGACAAGTGACTGAAATGTGAAACATGTACTTTGGTGATTCACTCCATAATTCACAGATTAGTGTACTTTAAAGTACAATATCCCTTCTTAGAGGGTCTCATTGTGTGAGCAATATTAAACAGTACTGTTTTGCCTGTCACAGTTATGCACCTCAGCTCCTTTGAGGTCTTTATTACAGGCTTTGAGCAGCTACCTAGCTCAAGATAATGTTTCCTGCCTGAGAGTAGGACCTGGGACAATGCTTCATTGGATTATTCTTTATTGTTGCCCTTCAGAAATGTTGGAACTTCAAAGCGCCTGTTAGACCAATGATAAAACAATGGCGAGCACTGTTAAAACTGGAAACAAATACAATAAAACCTTAGGGAGGTTTATTTCAGAACTGAACAAAACCACTGATGGGTGTATTTTGAACAGGAACTTAGCAACTGCAACATGCAGGACGTCTTCTTTTGCCTATCTTGCCAGCTAGTTGTATTCATGACTGTGAAGGAGAAACTCAGGCTCCCAGCCTAGCCCACAGGGACAGGTAAGTCCCTCAGAAGAAAAGCAACAGAAATCAGCTCATTGTGCAGTCAGGCCTCTAAGCTGATCTTACTGACTTGCAAATGTGAGTAACAGGCATGGCTTAACCTCTGAATTGCTTTGGACCCAAAGTCAAAGTTGGAGTATTGAAACCTTACCTGTGCACAGGAACTCCTGTCCTGAATTTGAGCTGTGATCGCACCCTGATTCAGTCTGCCTGACAGCTAAGTTTCTGGTGTAGGTCTGCCTGTATTAGCCCTACGGGGAGGAGAACCCTCTAGTGTGCTTAAGGTGGAGAGAAGCTGGTGTCTTTGAAGATCTGACGACCTCTCTGCCTAGTATCATTGCCTGCCTCTGATTATCTCTAGAGCCTAAATGCCTCCAAAGGCATCTAATCTTCTTCAGTGGGAAGTCTGAAGAGCTTTTTCTAACAAAGGAGATCCAGTGTCCTGGATCACATACCTAACATGATAAACCAGAAAAAAATGCTTCCCAATTTCACCTTTATTTTAAAATCTAATCACAGAAAGAAGAAGGTGAAAGAGCTTACTAAACAAGTCAGTTTAAATCACGGACTCAGTTCCTTTCCCTCCCTGACCAATCTCCCAGGGAAGGCTATATCCCATAGGAAATTTAATATTATACATTGGGCAGAGTTGGTAACTGGTTTTCTATTCTTTTTCGTGACTATGCTGAGAGAGGATCAGGAGAGAGAAGGACCAATAGGAAGAAAATAAAAATCAGAGGATTATGAATTTCTGACAACTGGCTATTTTTTTGAGTTTTAATTTAAATGAGAAAACTTAATGTGCATCACATGCACGTTTAAATATTATTCAAAGATTGGAAACTATATCTATGGAGAAATTCCATAATATCCAAACTATTCAGTTATTCCCAGCATGTTATAAATTAGGCTTTTGAATTCTGCTTCAGGACTGTGCCAGGGTGTGAAATTTGCTGTTTTGGGGGTTGTGTTGTCTTTTGGACTGGTGAATATGATAAACGGTGGGTTAGACTCATAAAGTTTTTTATGTGGTTATTTCCAGTTGATATGAACTTATGAACTCTTTAACAGATCTACCATAATTTAACTCTTTCTTATATTGTGGTGTTCAATTTGGGTAAAAATACCTTGTAGTCTTCCTCTAAAACAAGTACAAAAATATTATTTACGTGGTGGTTTCATTATCTTTAATAAAGAGGAAGGAAAAGAAAATGAGAAGAGTGAAAATGCTAAGAGAAAGGTTCTTTGTGAAAGAGTAGCCATTAATATAAAACACATTTTAGAGGGTAGATGACCCAGAATCTTTTGGATGACTAATCTGATGCAAATATTAAGATTTCCAGCTTGCAAAGACTTACACATATGCTTAAAATTGCACATCTGAATAAATGCATTGATTGTATTTGGTTGTATGCAAGCCTTTGCAGGAATAGATGCAGGCTACTTAAAACCATGTAGAGAGATAAAGAGAGAAAAGGCGTAAAATTCTATTTGGTTCTAAACCAGCAACCATCTTATCTGCCAAAATCACATGTAATGGACCATTAGTTCTCTGTTCCACATCCTGTGTTTGAAGAGTTTTACCTTATAAAGACGTCAAAACTAATGTTGTTATAAGGAATTTCCTCTGAGAAACTCATCCATTTGTGGAGAAATGTGTATTTTACCCATGGTTACTAATATGCATAGCCTGCTATTTATGATTAATTATAAATAATACTCCATGCTGATGTTGCATTTTTGTGTTGTTATCTTCCAGATGGGAGTTTCTGTAGTGGATTCATCGGTTGCAGGACTGGGTGGTTGTCCCTATGCAAAAGGGGCTACTGGAAATGTAGCCACAGAGGATGTGATATACATGCTTAATGGTCTGGGGATCAATACAGTAAGATATTTTTACTTTCTAAGTAAGACTTTAAGGAAAACAAAAATATTTTTCTAGAAAACATGGTACATACCTGAGAATTACTTTTGCTGTACAATAAAAAATTGGGAGCAAACAGTTTTTGCAAACTCGGTGCTTTAACATGGCTTGACACATAACATGAATGATGTTGCCTTTGCTAGCAATTAAGAATAGAACTGGTTTGTGTATTTGACAGGAATTTGAATAACCCCCCTCTCCCTATCTGGAGCTATGAGTAGCTCAGTAGCAATTGCTTTGAGTCATTGCTCTGCCTTAGTAACAACAAAAAAGCTACTACTGTAGACATTGCCCCAGAATGCTGATCTGATCTACAGGGCTAAGACTGAGTGGACCTCAGCTTCTTTTCACAGAGTTTTGTATTTGGTTCATAGTGCAACAAATTAATATAACTTGTCAGTTTTTCTGGCTTCAAAGTAGAGAAAAATGTTGGTGTTTGGAGCCCAGACACAGGACATTGCTATTTCTCAGGTATTCACTTAATAGATTTTAAAATTGTACAAAATCTGTAACTGGCTAGCAGGCTTCACAGCCATTTTTATTTTCAGCCCTGTTCTTGGAGGAGAGGGCAAAGCAGCTTATCTGCAGTGAACTGTGCTTTAATAAACCTTACCAGTGAGCATCCACGCTTCAAGAGCACATATTTAGTATCCCTGGCTTGTTTGGAATGTTAATTATTATGTATTCCTGGAACTAAGTAATGCCACCTTCTCCAAAGAATGTGCTCTTTGGTCTTTCTGCTGTCATCATTGTTCTGGAAATGTGGCCTAACGAGTTCGTTACTAACTCTAGCAATACAGTGACTTTACCTGCAACTTAGACGTAGAATTTGAGAGTCATGCTCAAAGAGGAACACGTAAAGAGCTGCCAAAACTGCAACATGTGTGGTTTGTATTTAAACTACTGCAGAAAGAAACTGAAAAACCTGATGTCTGAAATACAATGATCTGAGTTATTGGGGAGTTTATTACTTGCCTGTTGGCTGTAGTTCAGTGTGGCACGCATGCCAACGGAGTTCCTTGACATAAAAGGATCATGGAACTTGTTTCTGAATTGTACATCTCCTGGGCACTGTTACATCATACTCAGAACCTTACAGAGTTCACTGTAATGTTTATCTGCTTTTGTGTGCTTCTTAGGGAGTTCTGGGTAGATGTCAGATACTTGTTTAGAAAAGGTTTAATCCTAAGTGTCCATTGTCTGAGTGGACTCTGTTTTGAAGTGTTTATATCTGCTCTGAGGTATCTTTTTTCATGAAGAAGATGTTTGTGCCTTTGAAACAACACACTTCTTTGGAATAAGGGGGAGAAATCATGCATTTCACTTTACACTGCTGTGCACGTTAGACTTAGGCTTTCAGAATAGTCTTTCCTTGGATGAAATACCCATTGACTTTTCCAACTGACTCATAGCAAAAGGAATAAATTAAATAAAAATAGCCTGATTAAATGAAATATAACTTGTTCCAGGCTTCTTGATAAGATTTATTAATCTGTTAATAATCTGGTGTCCAAGCAGGAATCCAGTTTGTCCTAAAGGTTGATACCAAATCGTATGGAGATATGAATCTCATCATCAAACATTTAATTCTCCTTTTTTTAAAAAATAATTTTAGATTATGCAACAGCAAAACAAAAGGCTTTGCTTCTTGACCCTTTTCTGGCCCATTAACAAAAGAGTGGTTTACTGGATGAGAGACACAGACCCTCGAAATTATTACCTTAATATATGAGTTTTGGTCATTGCAGTGTTGGTTGGTTTTGGTACCTTTGACAATTATGTAAAATCATTATTGTAAAAATCTATTAATATAACCCTTTTTGTGTAATGGCACAAAATGAAATTACAATTACGAATGCCATCCATTTGAATGGAGTGCTTTCCCATGTTTCTCTCAGCTATACACTAAAGCTTTCATTTTGTTGTCTGAAGTCACTCAAAGTGGCAGCCAAAGGATGGACAGTACTGGATGGTATTTAAGTGTACATTATTGAGTTCAGATTCACTAGATAGATCAAAATTATGATGCTCATTCTACACTGTGGTGGATTGACCCTGACTGGATGTCAGGTGCCCACCAAAGCAGCTCTGTTACTGCCCTCCTCAGCTGGACAGGGCACAGAAAATATAACAGAAAGCTCATGGGCTGAGATAAGGACAGGGAGAGGTCATTCACCAGTTACTGTCATGGGCAAAACAGACTTAACTTGAGGAAAATTAATTTATTACCAATCAAATCAACGTAAAAGAGAACTAAACCCAAATCTTAAAACACCTTCCCCTGACCACTCCCTTTTTTCCTGGGCTCAACTTCACTCCTGATTTCTCTACCTCCTCCCCCTGAGCAGCACAGGGGGATTGGAAATGGAGGTTGTGGTCAGTTCATCACACGATGTCTCTGCTGCTCCTTCCTCAGGGGAGACAACTCCTCACACTCTGCCCCTGCTGCAGCATGGGGCCCTCCCACGGGAGACAGTCCTCCATGAACTTCTCCAACCTGAGTCCTTCCCAGGGGCTGCTGTTATTCACTAACTGCTCCAGCATGGGTCCCTCCCATGGGATGCAGTCCTTCAGGAGCAGCCTGCTCCAGCATGGGTCCCCCTGGGGTTGCAAGTCCTGCAGCAAACCTGCTCCAGACTGGGCTCCCCTCTCCATATAAAGCCTCCTTCGTGGGAATGTGGGGTCTTCCCCGGGCTGCAGGGGTGTCTCTGGTGCCCAATGACCCTCCACGGCTGCAGGGCACTGTCAGCCTCACCATGGTCTGCACCATGGGCTGCTGAGGAATCTCTGCTCCGGCACCTGGAGCACCTCCTACACCTCCTTCTCCACTGACCTGGGGGTCTGCAGAGTTATTTCATATATCACCCTCTCTCTCAGGCTGCAATTTATCTTAAGATTTTGTTTTTCCTTTCTTAAGTATGTTATCCCAGAGGTGCTACCACCATCACTGATGTGCTCAGCCTTGGCCAGCAGCAGGTCTGTCTTGGAGCTGGTTGGTACCGGCTCTGTCGTACACAGGAGAAGCTTCTGGCAGTTTCTCACAGAAGCCACCCGTGTGGCTCCCTTGTTTTTCAGAACATGTAACCAGCAAGTGACATGTGAAATGAATCTCCAGCAGGATAAATGTGAAATAATTTTCTAGCAAAGCCCATCTACAAAGAGATTTATTGGTTGTATGATGGTAATGGATAGATAATTATGCCATAGATCATTAATGCTTATGAAACTTCATAGGGAGACATGTACTTTCTATAAATACAGTTTCTATACAGTTCCTATGTAATTACAGTAATAGTAGTTGTGCTTATGATGCCCTCAGAGTGCTTGGCAAACACTAAGCATTTCTAAGAAGCAACTAAGTACTGTTAACCTCACATTACTGACACCGAAACGGAAGCTCAGATAGATAATAGATTTGGTATTTATGAATGCTGAATGAGAACTGATTAATTGAAGTCAATGGGAGTTAAAGGACTTTGCCTTCTGGCAGAAGCTTTTCTGACTTCAGGCATTTATCCAAGTTCATAGATACTATTGGACATAGTCTTTGTGTTTCATGGTTTCATCCCTTAGTGTCAAGCAATAATTCTGGATATATGTAGTGGTTACCAAGTACACTTAACTACATTTCTGAGTATCTTCAGAAGACATATTATTTCGACTCATCAACCTTACAGACACGTCACTACTCTTGCCATGCCCATCTGTGAGTTGTGCTGTGAATGCTGGGTTTGTGCCCTCATGGTAACGCTCTTTGGTTCATGACACTTGCATAGCAAAGCCAGTGTAAAAGGCAGAGATGCTTGTATTCCATTTAATGAATGCGAACTGTGAACATACGTTTCTTATCAACACATATCACATTATACAGTATTACAGTGCTGAAAATGTGAACTTTGTCTAGTTTGGGGTTTTTATTTTGCCATCTTCCATAATCTTAACTACCAAGTATATCTCTGGTGGTATGTTTCTTATTTATTTCTTCCTGGTAAAAAAGAAAGATGCTCTGAAAATGTTTTAGATTTCATTACACAAAATAGCACTCTACAAACTAAAGCCTAAGTAGTGACCAATAAAGGATAAACAGAATGAGCTGAAATCACCTTTGTTATAACTGTATTAAAATGAGGCAGTTATAAAAAGATGGTTTTCAACAATATGTTTTAGATGGTGTTAAATACTGGAGCTGATTGGAAACTTTGAAACTTTTTTTTTTTTTTTCAAATTAAGCATGGTTTTGAGTACATTTCCGTGAAGTAATTTCTATTCTTATTAACATTTTTAGCCAATTCCAAGAACGTAAAAGGCAAAGTTTACTGTAGAACATGAAAATAAGTGCTAGATCTAATTAACGGATTAAGCATCTAAATTAGGGTTTGGTCTGAACTTTAGTCCATAAATCTGGAAGTATGAAAGTGTATTTCTGGTGCAATACATCTTGTACTCTTTAGTGTTGAGTGACACACTTATCCTGGTTTTATGTGACTGCTTAGTGTATTGGTAGCTCAAAGTCCCCTTTCACATCCCTTCTACAGGAGCTTTACTGGCTTCTAAATTCTAATTTTTGGAGCAAGTGCTTAGATCACTTATATGATCTAACTCTAAAACTTCTACTGTACGTGAGTAATCCAGGAGACAAATAATGAAGTATTTTTTTCCTCTTTAGTGGTCTGATTCCATTTTAGCAGTCAAACAGTACTGGTATGTATCTTAGGTTACTTAAAAAACTCAAGGAACATTTTTTAGCGCAGACAGAACAAGCAGCTGTAATTCTTTTTCTCAGTTGTGCTAGCAATGTAATTTGTTATCTTGCATTGAAAGGAACTTCTTTAAGAGAACGCAGGATCATGTTTTTCACTGAATTCATTTGCTAATAAAAGTGTGTTTCCTCCATTTTCCTGAGCAGCAAATGGGATACTTATAAGCATGAATATTTTTAGTGTTGGGTGATAATAAATACAGCACATATGTAGACACTGTATTTTTCTTCCAACTTCTAGTTGTTATACCCGTTCTTTATTCCAGATTATTTTGAGTCTGCAAGATATTAGTGGAGTATTCAGTTCATTACTTTTAGGATAAGAAATCACCCTCAAAGTGGTAAAGCCTTCCAAACAAATGGAAGCTCTGACTTTTGTGTACATCCCTCTAACTCTGCTGATCTCCATTACTGACCTATGACATGAATTAGGACCTTTGTTTGCAAAAATTAGACCTGGAAGGAAAAAACCTGGAGTTTAAAAGCATTTTCAACATATACATTTATGTTGCTTAACACTTTTCACTTCTTTTTTAGGGAGCAAATCTTTATAGAGTGATGGAAGCTGGAAACTTCATCTGTACAGCTTTGAACAAGAAAACAAACTCAAAGGTTGCACAAGCTTCCTTCAATACTGGAACTATCAATTAAATGGATTTTACTGCAGCTTAATTATATTTGTCATATACCTTGACCAAGGACATTTATATCAAGAAAACAAATATAAGAAAACCATTTCAGCAAAGAACCAAAATAGAACCCATATATAACTTTTATTATGGGAAGAGTTATTGTACTGTACTGTCATGTCAAGAATTGTCAGCTTTGTAAGAAATAAATGACTGTAGTACAGAACCCTGTGCTTACTAATGTATAAACACCAAGACATTTTACCATGTTTCAAATTGATTTGTAGATCTTTTCAGGAGAACTGGATAGAAGCAGCAAATACAAAGTTAATTTTTAATCAAGATGACTTTTAGAACAGTACAAATATTTGCAGTAGTTTATGAGATCCCACACTGTGTGTGGCCATGCTATTATGTGTTTTATTTATCTGAATCTTTATTTGTCAAACTTTTCATTTGTAAAGTCAGTTGTGTTATGAACATGGAGCCAAACCTGAATTCACTATAAGAATTTTTTAGGAATAGCACTTTTTTTTTTTTTTAATTTTTGTTTTGCTTAACATCTGTTAAGTATATGGATGACTTCAGCTTGTTCCAAGACTTTGTGGTGAATGGCAGTTTGCCAGATCCTCCAAATCTAGTGCAAATTTCCTTATTTGTTACATATGTTAAATTTGTTGTAGTTGCTTTTTTTTGTCAAGTGTATTAAAATCTAATTATATGAAGCAATTGAAAATTGGCAAGGTTTTCAAACATCATTCAGCACAGTAGTGTGAAGAAGGGCCTACATTTTTGTCAAAGGTCTCATCAAACAATTTTATTTTTTATTCCATAGTTTATGAATTGATGTTCTGACTTATAAGTCATGATATTTTCAGAATAATAATATTCTGCTGTATTAACTTATGTGAGAGGAAACACAATTTTCTTTGTGCCCTACTGACAGTGATATTGTACTTCTCAATGTCTTAGTTCAGCTAGAGGCCATTGAACTGCATTTTCATTTTTAGATCAATCATGGACAAATTCAAACTAAAGCCTTATCCTGTCTAAACTGCTCAAATGCAACATGAACATACTGTAATTTTTTCAGTCTGAAACTTCAGTACTGTTGTTAGTTCTTTGTGCAGGAGCCTACTGTAATTCTCTGTGTACTTGATTTTTTCTGAAAATCTGTAACCATGAAATTCTGAAAACCTGGAGTATGATCTTTTTCCACATTCTCTGTTTTCCTCCAAATATGAAAGCTTGGAAAAGGTAAGATGAAAGAAGGTGAAAGATAACATGTAAAGAAGGAAAAGGCTGAATCATTTTTGTCTGAACTTGACTCTGCCAAGTTACAGCTGAATCTCAGCTTGCCTTTGAAATTCCAAAGCAAACTTCTGAGATGATCTAGCCAGTATTGTAGTTTAGAATTGGCACAGTTTAAGAAAGTCAAACTTTGCATGCCAGGTAACTCAAAGCTATAAATTCGATATAAAACCTCTATCCTGTTTATGCCATAATGATAGTCAAAACTACTATAAACTACATAGTTTCACTCTCCTTATGGTAAGAGTCAAAGAATAAGCAAAGAAATATGTTCAGGTGAGGCAGGAAATACCTTGCCTATCAATCCATAATAGAAAATCAAACCCTTTCCTGTCATATCTAGTGAAAAGTCTTCCAAGTACTCTTAAAGATAAGAAGACCCTGATTTTCTTGACCTGCTCTGGAGGAATAGTTGGATCAGCACAGAAAATGAGGCTCCAGCCTCCTTTCCCCGTGTTTCAACTGGGGCTTTGTTATTTAGCAGTCATTGTGGCTCATATATCAAAACATGAACTTCAGTAAAGCCAGGTCTTGAAAATTTCACAGATTTAAAAAATTCTCTAATGGATCAGATCCAATGAAGAAGTGTGGAATCTGCAGCAGTAGTTAGGCTGTACTTAGGCTAATAATTATTAGTTAAACCTAAACGAGGTGCCAGAATTGACATCCTAAAGACTCCCTGATTCAGGTGCCATTTACCCCTGAAGATGACTAACCACACCATAATACTTACCAATAAAATTTCCTCTTTAGTTTGCTTCTGTGCACGCACAGTATTAGCTCATTTTGAGCTGAAGTATGCAGTTCTTCGTAGAGTCTGATGAATTTTCTTCCACCCAAGATGCTGCGAGCATTTTTAACCAACGTAAGAAAGACTGAGTTTCTCAACAAGTGAAAGCGGTCACCCCTTGACATAAAAGTAGCTGTGATGCAGCTACCATGTGTACAGCTGTGATGCTATTGGGCTAAACAACTGATCTGAGATTAGCTTGCTACCAAGCCTGTGGAGAATCAAATGAACCTTTTTTTTGGCATCATTATCAGTGGATCTAGCCACCAGGCTACATACAGAACTGAAAAAGAACACACTTTCTAGTAAACCTGCATGAAGTTGCGCCACTGGGTAGGAAGGAATTTAAAATTTCTGAAACCAGAAACATCACAAGAAAAAAATGTTGCAACAGATAAAGTTTGGTTTTTTCTCCTTGAAGGTGGTGGTGAGGGCTTCAGCTATAGGCCACGTCAGGAACTGAACTGACACTGTCCACTTTTTTGGTAAGTATACTAACTACAACTTAGGTAAAAGTGAGTGGTTTCACTATTACCACAACTTTCGTGTTAAATAAAATACCTATGTAGAACATAGACTAGAGAATAGACATCTCTCAGAACAGAGAACTCTGGTCTTTGAGAGTTCTCTCTGTTCTTTGAAGTTCAGTTCTTTGAGACTTCTAGGTGTCTGTGTTCCTAACTACCATGAAGGATTGCTAACTGGTGCTAGGAGACCCTTACACCCTGGAGCAGATTTTAGATATGCATCCTAGGCTTCTCAGCATCTGGGCTGTCCAGTTTGCAATTCTAAGGCTCTTAACTCTCCCTATCCACTGAAACAGAATACCTATTAAATCATGGGGATGAACAACCTGAAATTCCTTGGTTCTTTACTGGGTCTGTTTTAGAAACTACTTGGGAGCTTGTAGAGAGACTTAAAGGCAGGTCTGTTATTCTATAATGATGTGCACATTGGAAAAGATGAACAGTCACATCTGGAGCCTGTGCTTTACCCGCACATTCAGCTTCAACCACATAGTGAGTTATAGTAATCCAGGGTGGAGGTCACAGACAAATGGATTGTTTGTCAGGATCGTTACAAGGGAGGAAGAAACATAAAGCCAGATTCAAAAAAACCCAACGTTTATGTGCCAAAAGTGTCACCTGGGATGTATTTAGGCCTGTGGGTTCAGGTGAGCAATCCCCACAAAATCCTTCTTTTCTTGTAGTATGACTGAGAATCCTGAGGCATCTCATGTTCTTGCTACTAAGATTTGTTAAGCACATAAAGTGCTGCTGCTCTGCTTTCCTGGGCTGGCATCATTTTGACTGTGCAGAGCATTTTAATGCCTAATGTTTAAATTCACAGAATTGGCATGTATTGCCCTTAAGGTCGAGGGCTAATCCAGTTGCTATGCCATGACCATGCATCACTCACATAGGCAGCTTTGAGTTCAGCACGTAATAAACCAGTTGAGACTGCAGCCCTTCAAAACCATGGCAAGAACTGTAAGTGATGGGATGGTGCTACTGCTCTCTGGTGTTTCTGACTTTCTAAATCTTTATGCTTATATTCAATGACCCATCGCTAGTGGTGCCTGCTCTTTCAGACCTTATCAGGTCCCCCCACTGAGTACACTGCTGACTCTTCACCCTGGAGTAATTCTCTAGCTGCAGAAGGCTTGCATCTGGTTGTTTGGCTCCCATGAACAGGCGCTGCTATTACTATGTCATTATAAAGATTATATATCTATGTATACATATTTGTTGAAAGGTATAAAGAAAAAGCAACAGAGTGCTGAATTATCCTGATCACACTGTTGGAATGTGAGGACAAATTGTCTCACTGTCTGTTTTGCTGATGGGTCTGTGTAAGTTCTGAAAAGGAATAGCATAAGCTCTGGGAGGCTGCAGGAGGAGGGAAGGAGTACTTATTGAGTGCCCTCTCCAAGTCTTATCAGAGACAAATTAGATGTACCAAGATATTTAATTCTGTGCTTTGGAGACTTTCTTCTGTATGTTACTGTCTCAAAGTCACCGCAGAGATCTCAGAGAACACCATGGAGATCATCTTGCTTGTTCCAGGGCCATGAAGTATGTAAACTGGAGTTCTCAGGGCAGTCTTTGGTCTGTATCCTGGTCTAAGCAGTAGATTTTCTTTTTCCCATGTTGCTGGCAATAGCTATAAAGTCAAATACAGGCTTCATAGAATCATAGAATGGTTTGGATTGGAAAGGACCTTAAAGATCATCTAGTTTGAACCCCTCTGCCATGGGCAGGGACACCCTCCACTAGACCAGGTTGCTCAAAGCCTCATCCAGCCTGGCCTTGAAGACAGCCAGGGATGGGGCATCCACAGCTTCTCTGGGCAACCTGTCCCAGTGCCTCACCACCCTCTCCATGAAGAATTTCTTCCTGATATCTAATCTAAATCCCCCTGCTTTCACTTTAAACCCATTACCCCTTGTCCTGTCACTACAGGCTCTTGTAAAAAGCCCCCCACCCCCAACTTCCTTGTAGGCCCCTTCAGGTACTGGAAGACTTCTTTGGCTGGTCAAGATACTACATTGTTCTAAAGGCTTGGCTGGTGTGCTTTTTCAGAGGACAAGTTGATCAGTTCCATTAGTAATGGGCATATTTGTTCTTCAGTGCCTTTCACAAGACAGCAATGACATGGATCCCGTACCTGGATAGTGCTAGTCTTCCAGAAGCAGCTTGCTTTGTAGTTTAAACTTTTATGTATTAGGGCAACTTGGCTCTGGACCAGCACTTTTATGTTTCATTTTCATGTATAACCAGAGTTTATGGAAAGAAGAAGTGAATATTCTGGTCTTATGAATGAGTCCAGAGAGGCTTTGGCTAATTTTCCTTTCTTAATAGCATCATTTGAGTTCATAAAGCTTTTATTATTGTAATAAGGAGTTGCAAAATGAAGAATGAAAGTCTGTGAGGTAAAGTTCCTAGGTTTGGGATCAGTGCTGTTGAAACAAAATAATACTTGTCCAAAGAGCTAGTGTGAATGTAGAAGATCTGCCTATTTTTTCACAGAGTTATTTTTAAGGGGTAGAAATATTGTTTAGTTACTGTGATACATGAAAATGAGTATCCTTTGCCACAGAGTTTTTCTGTGGCATTTCTCAGACAGCCTTAAGTTCTCTTTACTGATTGTGAAATGTCTAGAGAACTGACTAAACAGAAGAATCAGTCTGGAGAAGTGAATGAAAGACACTTGCTTTCCAGTTCTTGATGTGCTGATCAATGCTTTCTTCTGTTATATTTTTGAAGATTATTTTCCTCTACAGTCCTGCTCTAATGCAGTGTTGATCTTCAGTGCTGCAATAACACAGCAGGCAGAAGGACTACAGCCAAAGTCAACTTAGTGCTTTGAAACTGATGTCAAAGAGATGATATGTTTGTTAAGGAATTGTCATGTACCCTCTTGGTCAAATGTGTTTGTGATCTTGCAATATGTGGTGTTAAAGTTGAAATAAAATCTATCTCAGTGTTTATTGAAACTGATATGCTCATGTATTACGCCAGATTCAGCAGCACTGACTAACCGGCTTACACATACGGCATTAGCAAATATAAACTGTCTCTCTGACATGTATGCCTGTGTTGACTTTGTTACCTTGTAATCCATTTGGAGTGCATTTTCTTAGGATTACCATTTTATCAGTTGCGCCTGTGTGCTTTTATAGCTGACAAATCTCTTCTAAGCTACTAGGGAAACATTTCTTCTCTCCATTAATGAAACATTAAAAGCTACAGCCAGGAATGGAGGTAGGAGTCAAAAAATTCAATGAGGCATTATCTAACTTCAGATGTTTGACTGCAGAGTAGAAATCTGTGCCCTATAAGTGAAGACCCCCTGCACACTTCATGGGAGACTGAATGATTTCAGCATGTGGTCTGAAACATCAGCATCTCGATCAGGGAACTTTCTTGGATGATTCAAGAGTAAAATTCCCTACCCCATGCTACCATTGAAGTGTCTCAATGTGAGGTGCAGTTAGTTATCTTCACCAGATTGAATCCAAGTATTTTTCCTAGTGGAAAGACATCCAGAGTAATTTTTTTGAAAGAACCAAATGGTGTTCACTCTCATCATTAAGGGTGTTGGTGCGGCTTCCATACACCTTCTGTGTTATTAGCTTGATCTAACATCTAGCTCAAGAGTACCAGGATGTGAATCCCACAACCACTGAAAAAGGCTGACCCCAAGCCTGTCTCTCCAAGCAGCCCATTCTCTCACCTCACAAACAGGTGAAATGGCAGAGGAAAATCTTCCTTTTGAAGAATTAAGGACTCATTGTGGCAAGACAGGAGAAGTGGAGACTTGGATTTTAGAGCCTTGTAGCCTCAGTACTGCCTAAGGAACAGCTAGTCCTGTGTACTTGTCTCAAAAACTCTTTACACGTTTAATTTGAAACAATCTTTAGATAAACAATAAATCATCTTGAAAGAAAAACTGGAACCTGGTATTCCTCCTTTTGAAGGAGAGTCCTGTAAGTCTTCCAGTGGAAGGGGGATGAATGCCACGATCTTACCCAAAATTACCTATGCCCTGAAAATCCCAAGTCATCAATGAGACCATTTTCCTCAGTTAGGAATAGGTGTGGATGTCTCATTTCAGAGGAAAAGATATGAATGATGAGGCTGACACAAAGATAGTGCTGCTTTTCCATCACAAAACTCTTCATGAAGCACTTAGAGTCTAATCATGATCACCTGAATACAGACCATCCCAGCAGAAATGCCTTTATTTAATAATTAATGCCTAGATACAATTGACAAAATACAGTGTCACTAGGAAACATAAATAAAAAGAATACATTTTACATGTATAATGCAGGAAATGTCTGTTTCCATTAAGCATTAAAGTCAGCCCTGAAGAAGAGAGCCTGTAAAATTACAGAAGCAACACAATAGCCACTTGCTATCTTGTTGTCTTTCAGAGTACCTCACATACACTCTGCTTCAAATACGTTTTACATACTTTGTGTGTGAGTGTGTGTGACTAAGCACATATATGAGAAGAGTTCCTAATAGCTAAATATATGATAATAAGAAAACAAGGAGTTTATAAGACAGAAAGTTACAGGAGATGTTATAATGATTGAGGTTTAGTTAATTCAGAATATTAATGGATTTCTTCACTATTTTTGACACAGAGGGTTCAGCATTGCATCATTGTTTTTTAAAGTCAGTCCGAATACCAACTCAGGATTCACTTCATATGTGCATTTCCTATATAAGAACTGCTTTTCTCTAACACTGATGAGAACATATTCTCAATAGCATTTTCAGTTTGAACTCTTTCCTCTATATGGTTTTAAGATGAATATTAACATACTGCTATCAAAATACCTACATAACGGGAGGTAAACTAAATGCTGCAAATTGCGGAACTGCTAAAGGACACTTTTGATTAACAAACTAACCAACTTTGCACTTCTCTGTTGTATTTTTGTCAAAAGACTAGTTTAGTAATGAGAGAGAACTTGATTGCAAAACAAAGAGGAATTTTTGAGTTTATGCAGATCCTAAAGAGTGAGAAAATGCATGTTGTAATAATTGTTAGTAACTGTAAAACTTCCCCAGTAGAACTGTACACCCAAGATTTTGCTGTCACACTAAATCATTTCACAAGCTACCAAAGCCAGAAGCAAAAGTCACATCGAAGGGTAGAGATACCTGCTCTTCTGATCACATCATAGATTTCCAGCCCTAGATCTGAATTAGTCATGGTCAAAACTGGAGCTGAATTCAGTGGAACCAGTATTTCATTCCTGATGCTGTTTGTTGTGTTAGTTGCTACTAAAGTAGGAATCGTGACAAAATTCAAATTAATCAGATTTAAAATAAAATGAATTCATCAGATGCTATCATAACAGGAAAATATATATGCTACTCATGTTAACAGTTGTATAAGAAATGCCGGTCCATTATCCTGTGCTGCCCAGAACCAGATCATTACAAAGATGTAACAAAGAAAACCAATTGCTAGTAAATAGTAGCTTAAATCTAGGAAACAACTCAGCTACAGGGAGAAATCCAGAATTCGTAGTCAGAAAGTGGGATCCAGAGTGGTGTGTTAGGGACCATGACTCCCAGTACAGTGCATGGGGAGAATTAGGCACTTCGGATATTGCCTAGAGACAATGAATAGGAAACACAGATGATGAGATGGGTCTTATCTTCTCTCTCAAGAAGTAGGCACTTCAGCCCCAAGCAAGTGGCTCTCTCCACAGGGTGTTCAGACCACAAAATGCTTTCTAAAATTACCATATTCATATTGGCAAGGCTCACGCATTTCTTTTTGAAGCATATTGGAGGAGAAAGACAAACCAGTTTCAGCAACCATATACTGGGGTTGAAGCATTAGCTCAGATAGTCAGAGTTTAATTCCTCTTCGTACTGAAAAGGGTTGTAATCCTGATCTCCTCCTGTCCCACCAAGTGCTCCACCATCAAACTGCAGACAGCCTACCTGTGACTGCTGCCTTAGGAATATCGCATCAGGTACTTGATACCTGGGTCCCTATGGTACAAAACTACCACAGACGTACTTTTTAACAGCTCCCTCAAGTGTTTCTGAGTGGATTTGTTTGCTTTACACCAGATGAGTTCAGATCAGAAGGGTGAGTTTCAAAGATTGCCACTGCTGGGCAGATTCATGCTGATACAGCATTTATACCACTGTCGTGTGCAGTTGAAGGTGTAGGGAATGTGCAGCTCAGGACAGATCTGTGAATCTACGCAAATGAGACAGAGTACAGTTTTGGATGTTTTTTTAGCTTGTGAAAGGTTTAGTGCATGTTAATAAATATAGAAATCTTATGCATGCTCAACTACAAAATTCCATAATTTATAGTAGGTTTTCTAATATATATTTTATTATCGCATATGTACAATGGGCTGGCTTTCAAGAATAGCCTTAAAAAGCATAAGCAACAGAGTAGTTTATCTGTGACTTTTATAATGGACCATAAATGTTTCAGAAGAATGGTCTGGCGAGGAACTTCTTGACTCATGTTTTGTTCTGCAGGCTCTGCAAACAAAGAATGTGTATGTATTTAACAATAAACTACACAGCTTTTGGGTTGAACTTTGGCTTAATTGAAATCAGTGGCAAAATTTCCCTCTTTTTATGATGAACACTGTGGTATAAAATAATTCCCGTCACAGTTATTGATGTACTGTTCTTTCTTCCATCCCCTGTCTTCTTTAAATCTGAGTTTTATTTATATGCTGATATTCCTGTAACTGCAAACCTAAAGAGAAAGCCTCTATTCCCATATATCCTTGACTTGCCTTTTGCATTTTTGTGCATGATTCCTCTTTGATCTGCCTCTGAATTTAATAATGAAATTTGACTCAATATCCCTCCCACTATATATAGCTCCTGCTACATCATGTTCTGTTACCTATCATCTGACAGTGCAAGTCTTGAAATCTGGCCATTTAATTTGGTCCAAGAAAATGTATCATTTAAGAAATGGCCACGTTCATTTGACTAAGTGAATGCACATTTCTGTTTTCTTACCAAGCATTGGTGTATGGGCAGTTTCACATAGTGGGGGCAGGGGGAATGTTTACAGAATCCTATCAGCAAAAATGGCATTTGGCAAGAATATTAACTACAATAGCAGCATTCACGGTTCAGTTTCTAAATATATTATAATGCTGAATATTCTCATTTCCTTTCTGCGTTACCTCTGCCTGCTACAGGGCTAGGAAAGTAGCCTCACAGAATTTTTTTGAATTCAGATTTCACCTTCCCCTGCCATGGGACAGGAAATGAAACCTCCTGAAGCCTGGGATCTCTGCATGAATGGAGGGCATTGTAGATACGCATCGCATTTCACTCCTCCCTGCTGACACCCACAATGTCAGTTCTTTCCATCACTGGGGCATGCTGGACTGTTTTTAAAGACAGTTGCAGTGCCAACCTCTTAACTAAGTCAAAACATTTCATTTTCTGCTTTTCCAATTTCCAAGAACCAATGATTAATATCCCTATCAAATTACCTGATCTTTAGGAGAGTCAACAGGACTATTCCTAGGATGAGAACTATGCAGGAGGAATAGGCAATAATGTAGACTGTTTCACCTATAAGTAAAAAACCAGAAAACAGACATGAAACATTTACTTCTTCAGTAATAAGAATCAGATTTGAGATCTGAGTTGGAATGCATACATGTATAAGTTAAATTAGCTACCAATTCTGACATAAGTAATTAAAACGAGGAAAAAGATCTAGACGGCATGCCAATGGTAAGAATAACTCTTCCTTCACCAGTTGGTGCAAAATCATTTTTAGACTCCTTTTAGTAAACACCAGCTCCGATAGCACTTCATACACGGAGCACTACCTTTTACTCCACTCCATGGGAACAGCTTCTTACTCTGATTTGCGTTTTGGAGTATTCTCTCCGTTGATTTTAAGGTGTTAATTTTATTCTCAGTGTCAGAGGAGACCTGGCTCATACTTACCTTCTAGACTTCATCACAATCACTATAATTGCAGCGTGCAGCAATACTTGATCTAGAATGAAATTAATGTAAAATGGAATCTAACACTGTGTTTCTGGGCCCTGTGCCCATGGTGTTTCCTCTTTCTCTTAGGCTTCTCACCAAAAAGTCACTTAGGCAGCTTATGTGCTAAAAATTCCAGCTGTTGAAAAACTGGGAGTTGTTTCAACTTTTGTTTTCCAAATGGAGGAGAATGGTTTTTCCTGGGGGAATCAATCCATCAGCTTTGATCAAATATTCTGAAGGAAATGTTTCTGTTGAAGATGTAACATAAGCCCTGAACCTTGGATGGAGAGGTGCAGAGGTTAGATGACTTGACAAGAGGGCTCAGATCCAGAGCCGCAAGCATAAAACGTGAGACCTTTCTGTTACTTTCCCATTGCACTGATTCTGTCGTGTTTCTACAATTAAATAAGTCTTGTTTATATAGGAACTGAAATGCAGATGGCTTTATCTGTTCCCAAGCTGCTCCACCTCACATAGTCCATGAGGAAGAGATGGAGTCTCGGCCCCATCACTGGGCAACTTACCTCGGCTGTGAGAAGGCCAAATTCTGGTCTCTGAATCAGTTAGTTATCAGCTATTGTATGTTCTGTGTGTTTGTGCATATGCACACACAGACCCTAAATGAGACATTTCTATATACACTACATGTATGCAACGGATGCAGTGTATAGTGTAGTACAAACACAGGCAGTATGGATACTGGAGCAGCTCCAGTAAGAAAGGGTGAATATATATTCTACAACCAGACAAGCAGTGGGCAAGAGGTGAGCAGGGATTGGACCTGTTTGTTTTAAGGAAAAGAATAACTTTTAGGGTTTCTTTGCTGTTTGTGAATCTTAATTGTACACTCAGTCATTTTTTTTTAAACTTTCTGCAACTGCAGGAGCAGTTGTAGGGGCAAAAGTTTCTTACTTTTTTGCAGTGGAAAGTGAGGTTCACACATATCTAAGGCAAATAGAAGTTCTTAAAGTACATCACTTATCACAAGGCTAGGAAAATTATTAGTAGCAATAGTCATGGATGGTTAAAAATGGGCTGATATAAATTCATCATCACATTGTAATGATGGGCTAATATAATTTCATCATCACATTGTAACCCAAACCTGGTTTGCATTCTCTGACTATGTGGACAAAGAGATACAGATATCTGCATGTACCATGGAGAAAGAAAGGCACATGCAGTGTCTAAAGACTTATAACAGGAGGTGGCTAACATACGAGATGTTTCCAGCTTGGTTCTGCAGAGGGTGAATTGACACAAGTGGAGAGCAGTCATTTCCATTGCAAGGGGAAGGGCTGTGAGGCACTGGGAGGGCTGCTCTGTCCCATGGAGGTGGTCTGTAGTCATGAGAAGACCTTCTCACCTCAGGGTAGGTCTATAGCAGGGCCACCATGGCTGCATGATGCATGTCTTGCCCTTCCTAGGATGGGCTGCAGACCTCAGGGATACAACAACTGGGGTTGCAGGTATTACTGAAGCACTAGCTGGAGCTGACTGCATAGACACACGGACATTTCCAGTGATGAAGTTCAGTAGAGGGGCTGTGGGCTCAGCAGCTGGAACAATTAGTGGCATTACACTCTTGTGTAAATCTACCTGCTTATGTATACATAGTGAAATGGCTGTGAATATTCATCGGACAGGTTAATTCCAGCTGGTGCTCAGAGGTTTCTTGGCTACCTGCAGCTTGTCGCAGGCTTTTTTCTACATTTATAAAACAATCAGACTGACAATGTTTCATACCTTACAAATTAAAGTCACTGGAGCGGAACTAATCTCAGTTCCCACAGCAGCTAGTATAATTATAGATAAACCCTGCCAATTACTTGTTTATCTAGATTCTCAGCACGGCAAAACTCCTCAATAGGAAATATATGATAACTCTACAATTTAAGATGAAATGAGATTAATTTCAACAGTTTTGAGTCAAGCCCAATTTTATTGTGTCTCACAAGAACAGGATAAGAGTTCTGTATTCCTAGCTTTCTCTTCCAGGCAAAAATTACTTTAGCTCCAAAGCTCTATGCTGATGAAAGTAAATGCTTATCTTCACACATGAATCATTTTTCAAATTAAAGTGTGGGAAGCAACCTTTTAAATTACGTTGATCTGTAAAATCATGGAGATAATTTGCGTAGGATAAAGTCAAAACCAGCCTGAAAGTGCGCAACTAGGTAGGCAATAACAACATTTTTGAAGTTTGGAGAATTTTTGTTTATCACTTTTTGATGTTGTTTCCAAAATGACATAAAATTCTGGCCCTTTCTAACCTTACAGCAGAAGTCTCATTAATTTTGATAAGGTTAGGACTGCCCACATCACATCTTGTTAACGGGGTTGAATCAGCCCACAGACAACTGGGTTGGCCTGTACCCTCCTGGGATATGTGAGTGGATGTACATCCATGCAACATTTTTACACAATCCTGTTATCATGCGGTTACACTAAAAGCTGAAATAATACTCTTCCAACTGAACAGAGTTATATTTATTTGCAAATATATATGAATAGATGCATATATGTTTATTATTTCTTATGAAAGACTTGGTTTATTAAAATATTATTAAAACTAATCTTATCCAATGCCATGATTTGCAATGCCACTGCATAGAATGGAGGAGTCTTATTGTCTTTTGAACAGTAAGTATTTTTTTATTGTAAAACTAAGAAAAAGTTGAAGAAATACTGAGTTTCTTCTGAGCATGTTCATCTGTAGATGGCCATTAGTTTGAACTGGTGAAAGACATCCTTGTATCTTTGAATGACAAGCTAACTGAAGGATTCTTCTGAGATATTGATGTAGGGACAAGACATTGGCAAACTGCATCTCCTGCTTTCCAAGCAGAAAATAGCCAAGAAGCAAATATCTTCACACACACAAAATGCCATATATGACAACTTAACTGTTTTGCCCTTGCACCCTGTGATTCTTCTTGGGACTTGATTTCAGTGAAGATAAATCTTTTGAAAGGATGATAACTCCCTTTGCAGCCTGAGTAATGCACATTTACTAGCATATGAATCTAGGATACTGGGTTAAATTTTTGGCAGTGGGATTTATGAAACAATTTGCAATATGGTTTTTATCATCAGGTAGATATCCTGAATCAGATTCTTCTCCTTGACCTGGCTTCCTATGAGACATTTATAGCTTAGAGTGTTCCCATCTAGTGTACATGACAGCTCCAATAGAAGGAATATTTTATTGTGTGGTTTAGGCTGGTCAGCATTCTTTTTATTTTTCTAAGGCCATCCAAAATTCTGTTAAGAGTTCAAGGACAGGTTTTTGGAAAGTATTCAAACTTCAATGGGAACAGAATTAACTGGGTGCCAGCTGCTTTTTGCAGTCATTTATCCAAATCTCTGAGGGAAATGGATAATCCATGTTACCCACTGAAAGGGTCTGTAGTTAGAACTAGTCACAGGGGTAAAATATCTCACATTTTACATTTTCTCACTTAGAACAGGATTTCTTGCATTATAACTTGCATTATTTAAGCACTAGAGTCTCATTCCAGCTGGAGATTCAGGCTCCCCCTGCAGTTGGCAAAGAGAAGCCAACACTTCCAGCAAAGACAGTCTGTAAAGGTGGGATTAAACTTCTTCTGAGGGTCCATGACTTTCTTCTCTGGCTACACAGGAGACTTGGGTGACATGCATGATTCTTAGGTAAGTAATTTTCATGCTAAAATTACAGCTGAATGCTTGATTATTCACATTCAGGTCTCCGGAATATCATTCCCAGGAATCTATTTTTATACTTCCCAGACTGCACGCTTCAGAAATAGTTGAAGGATGGAGATGATCGAAACCCCTTCACTTTGTACTGCATGCAGAGCTTGAATTATTTTTTCACTGTTAAAGGTGTTCAGTATGAACATTTCTGGGAACTAATTCATAGTAATATCTGGAGTACTGTAATCTGCCCCATGTGAGGTAGTGGGGTCATTTTCGTCAGAGTCGCTATTGTGCATTAAGCTCTTTAGTGTTCCCACTCTGTAACTGGGTCCTTCAAAAGGAAATATAAAATTAATATTATTTCAACCTTGAGAGAATTTGTATATTAATTCAATATCCCTTAACTTTATGTCACTTAATTGCTTACTGTAACTGCATGGAAATAAAACCAGATGCAGCTCTTCAGCCCATGGGATATCATGATCCATAAATGTGTGCCCTTCTGTTGCATGAGAAGGTAAAGTCTGATGGAGTGTAACACAAGCCCCTTCTCAGAGCACTTAGTGTGGCTTCCTAATTTCGTTGTTGTAACTACGGTGGCACAAAAAGTCAAGAGAGATAGGAGAGAAGTAGGTGTGACATCAAAGCTAGTAATTTGTATTACACATTATGACTACTACTCTCTAATGACTGTATGGAGAGTCAGGCTCTGGCACACTTAATAGCTTAATTTTCCCCAGTTATAATATAGTGATTGTGAGACATCTGTTTCAAAACCACTTATCAAAGAAATTGGTTCAGTCTCATTATCTTTATTTTGTGGTTATATAAGCTAAGACAAACAGGTAGGGAGATTTTTCTACATTATGTTGAAGGGGGAGCAACAGGTGCAGCTGACTTGCCTGAACCCACCCAAGGGACCCAACATTTAGTCTTCCCTATCATACACGAAGGAGATCTCAAGAGTAGTTCTATTAAAAATATGCAGTGACTTGCTCAAACTCACCATTAATTGAAGAAGAATGGAGCTGTGCTCTGGAAAACTTTTGTCCTGGCAGTTCTGTATTTACCCAATGAAAACCTTTCTTCGTAATGGAAACTTCACCTGAATATTAGAAAGACGAAATCCAAATATTACTTTAAAATAATTATTTAAGTGAATATTTTTGTTTGGTATTTTGATAAAAGTCACACAATTTGTAAAGGCAGTTATTTAAAAGTATTGTTTGCTGGTACTCAATGAATGAGGTGAAAGGAAGGGAAGGAAGGGAAGGAAGGGAAGGAAGGGAAGGAAGGGAAGGAAGGGAAGGAAGGGAAGGAAGGGAAGGAAGGAAGGAAGGAAGGAAGGAAGGAAGGAAGGAAGGAAGGAAGGAAGGAAGGAAGGAAGGAAGGAAGGAAGGAAGGAAGGAAGGAAGGAAGGAAGGAAGGAAGGAAGGAAGGGAAGGAAGGGAAGGAAGGGAAGGAAGGGAAGGAAGGAAGGAAGGAAGGAAGGAAGGAAGGAAGGAAGGAAGGAAGGAAGGAAGGAAGGAAGGAAGGAAGGAAGGAAGGAAGGAAGGAAGGAAGGAAGGAAGGAAGGAAGGAAGGAAGGAAGGAAGGAAGGAAGGAAGGAAGGAAGGAAGGAAGGAAGGAAGGAAGGAAGGAAGGAAGGAAGGAAGGAAGGAAGGAAGGAAGGAAGGAAGGAAGGAAGGAAGGAAGGAAGGAAGGAAGGAAGGAAGGAAGGAAGGAAGGAAGGAAGGAAGGAAGGAAGGAAGGAAGGAAGGAAAGGAAGGAAGGAAGGAAGGAAGGAAGGAGTTCTTCCTTTGACATCTCAGTTATACCTCCCCTGTAGTTCATATCATGGGGAGACATGTGTGCTTTAAAAACATTCTCTGCCTCAAAACAGCTTAAATTCTCTTTTTACATTAAGAATTTAAGAAATAAGCCCACCAAAAGAAGTTGGTCCACCAAGCCAATATAGAAGTGATGAGTAATGGGTAGTAGTCTGAATTAATTTCCAAAAGGCAAAAGTTATTCTCTGAATAAATGGCTAGACCTCAACTCTTTCACATAGGCCAGTCCTCGTTGTGGGCATAATTTCATAAATGTATCTGAAAATACATACCTTCTGCTGAAATGACAAATAAAAGGACTACTGAAGTAGAATGTCTTACAGAGCAAGAGGCTAAAACATGCAAGAATATGCATGGTCACTTGCATGAACTGTAAAATGATAAATTTTCATTCCCTGTAGGAATAAAACCAGTATGTCAAAGACTCATGTTTGCAGTCTGGAATGTCATCTAAATAGCAATGGACTAAATCTCCTTGTAATGTAGTGTTTCTATGAGATTCCAAAGTACAATCCACAGTTAAAACATTTTGGTAACTTAATTCTTTACTTTCTGTCACTGGCCTTTTTGCTTATTCCTGTTGTGACACTGATCCTACTTTGGCACTAAGCCATGCTGTTCTTCTGTCTCATACAGCAGCCAGATACTCACAGTCCTTGCCTTTTACTGAGTCTGCAGTTTTAATCCTGTAAGCACAGCCACAAGAGCAAACACTTGTAGCAAGGCAGTGCCATACAAGAGTAGGAAGGTGTGATGGTGTAAAAACCACTTGTGGGTCTGTTCACACCTGTTCTAGAGGCAACGATCCCTCTTGCTAGCCCTGGGTATTTGCCTATTCAGAAAGACTTCAGTGTTAAAAATTATCACCACTGTAAGAGTGAAAGTTACCCAAAGTTCACACCCAGGCCAGATTAATGAGTTTGCAGAAGGGGTTGGGTGAGGTCTGCATCGGAGCACTCACTCCAATCTCTGAACTGCCATGCAGGTGATGGCATTTAACACTGTGCCTTATAATCAAACCCATAATCATCTCTCTCTTCAGTTTAGCTGCATTTCAAGTAGATATCTAGAAAAAACAGAAGCAAGATTCACAGGACTCTGCCAATCCCTCACTCAGCTAAAGGCCATGCATCCCCAAACTGTGTTTGTTTAACTAGCAGGAATTCATGGTGCTACAGGAGCAAGGAAGCTTCTGTTCTTCAGTCCCAATCGGGTCAGGGAAGTTTCTATCACAAAATAAAAAACCCCAACATTTTATCCTGAGACTGCTTCAGGGAATGGCAAAAGCTCATGAGCAATTATTTGATTATTATGACATGAGGGTCATCTTTTTGCTTTGTAGGTAAGGAGTAACTAACACAATGTTGTGATCACTTATTTGGATGGTTAAATGAAGCCTTAAAGCAAGCAGGAAAAAAAAGTAACATTCGTCAGCAAAATCACCATCAGTAGTCTCAAAACTCTCAAGCTTAAGGGTAGTGTTTCAGCAACTTGATTTTAATTTCTGGGTAGACTTTGAGTGACAAGAAAAAAATTACACCCTTATCAGTGGTAACATTTTGGCCACTAAAACTAAAATAATTAGCTAATTCATTCAATGAAATGCATGCATGCAATTAGTACATGGTTTTTAAAAGACAGTCCACCAGACAGAACTAGGAAATAGTCATTGTTTTTCATTGAAATCTTTAGATATGTTTATCTCTCCCAAGCTAGGTTGAGAATATATTTAATTACATATAGAAGATGACTGGCATAGGGTATGGTGTATTAACAAGTGTGTATCCTATGAGGATTTATATAGCAAAATAGCTGGTCTGATAGATCAGAGATTTGAGAAGAGGGTACTTTGGTCTTTAATCTTGTCCATGCACAGATGCCTGGAAGTAGCTGCGGTGTTGCAGAGGCCACACACTAACCTTCAGGTTCAGTTTTAGGCTGCAGGAGTCCAGGAACTCCTGCAGTGATGGAGTCACTTATTGTGACATAGTGATGGAGTCACTTATTGTGATGTGACCCACAGCACAATAAATGGGCACAAACAGGGGATTTACTTTGAAGGCACACTCCTGATTCAGAATAAAACATTAATATTTGCTCCCATACTACCACTTATTGGACTAACAATTCTCTCTTAAACAAAGACTTGGCAATGACTTTTATATTTAACCAAAATAAGTAGCTGATTTAGCACAGGAAAGGCTTTGCTGGTTCTGAGAAAGTGCATACATTTCATCTGAGTTAACCTCAGTGCTTTTCCTGAAGGCCAAATCCTGAAGCCTCCATTTGGCACAGCTGTTTCTTTGAGAGGTCCCATCTAAACTACTGAAGTTATTTTCTGTTGAATGAAGTCTGTTGCTAAACGTGTGCAAGCTATACTAATGTGTAGACTCCAAGAGGAAAGAAAAAACAACATATGTCATATTATTTGTAAAAACAGTGTACCAAAGTACAACATGAAGACAATGACAGAAAGGCTTTAGACTTTTCTAATCCGTGTAATAGTGTAGATCCAAAAATCATTCTTTTATTGTTATTCTAGAAAATTCATGTAATGCGACATGAAGTCAGTTTCATTGATTTACTACTAATGTAAAATATTTACCCAAATCAGAGGAAAAAATGTTGTGCAATTTGTATTTTCATTTTGGGGAAAAAAAAAAAAAGCAGAGATAAATCCTGCTGAAATTAGTGGTAGCAAAGACATAGGAAAGGTTTGGTGTAAGTCAGCAATTTAATATGCTTTAAAACTATTATTCTCTATTCTTTAAAGAATTATTCTTTAAAGTTTTATGTGTTACTCACGTAACTCACTGTAGCAGGATTTGCTGTGAAGCATGTGATGGAAGAGCTTGCACAAAGACTGCTCCATGGGAGGTAAATTCTGGCAGGTACACTCCACACGCAACATCGTGCCCCAGTTGCTAATGTAGGCTGCTTTGCAATCAGCGTTTGCAGAACAGGGCATGTCACCCTTGATCAAAGTTTCAAGACAAGCTTCATCATTGTAGCATTTTTTTGTCACATGTCTCCAACACTTTGACCGAAAAGTTGTGTATTTTTTCCTGGTAGGGAAAAAAAAGAAGTATATAATGACAGTTTAAAAACTCTGTGATTTCACAAAAAGACATTTAAGGATCATTATGAAAAGAGTGTATTCCCAAGGTACCACTTAAGCCTCAGAAATAATGATATTCATTGACAGCTGGCCTAAATTCTGCCCTGATTTGATTTGAGTGAAATCTGCAAAATCGTAATTTGAGGAAAAACTTGGGATTACTGAAAAAGTTTTTGAGAAAAAGCAACTGTATTTCTGATCAGCACCTGTGCAGATTTTTCTAGAGTCCAGCAAATATCAGTGTGAATACCAACAGTCTCAGATCCTTAGAGAAGAAGTGTGGACAGAGGAATAAGACCAGTCATCGGAATGACACCGAAACAGGTGGCATTCTAGTGGATCAGTTTGTTGGGCAGTGTGAAGGAAGAATGAATATTCAATTTATTTTACATAAAATAATCTACATACAATGCCACCTCCTCCTCCCCCAAATGCTAACAAAATACAAAACGTCCAAGGCTGAGAAAATATTAGAAGTAATTCAGTTGACCATAAAGATTAACTGATAGCAGAGGTAAGTTTTGAGAAGAATTAACTTTCCCAGTTCAATAATCTCAAATTATTTCAATCTATTTGCTCTTAGGATAGAATAAAATTGGCCTTTAATGCACTATATATGACAGTAGAAAACATCCATTAAAAGTTAACTAAGAAATCTGTAGATATTGATTAGAAACCAATTTATCCCTTACATTAAATGTTAGGGGCCAGTAAAGGTAAACTCTTGTATATTGTACATTAATATATTAAAACATTTTTTTCTTAATCACAAAATTAGGTTATTAGTATACTGTTGACCTTACGTAGCTGTTACAAGCCAGGTCACGTGGAAAAGCATGGTCTGTAACAATACCACCTAGGACATTATTGTAAATATTTTCATTACACAAACAAAGGTTCCAAAGCAGATGCCACCTCTGTGCTAATGGCATTATTTTTATTCACCTCCTGATTTACAGATATGGCTAGCCATAATTCACAGACTAATTTTTCTAATTATATGCACTTATTGTCAGTGCCAGGAAACATTAATGTTCCCAAAATAATGGGTAATTCAGCAAGTCTCCATTATGATATTACATGCGGGTACATGCACAGATATACATTTGTAGCCCGATTCTTGACATAAAAATGGACAATTCCCACTGGCATCAACCTGAATAGTTTGCACAGAACTGAAAACATCTCTTGGCCTCCTGGTTTGTTGACTGAAGGTTAATTTGAGCACAGCTTTGAGGTAAAGTTCAGGCCTAATCCACAAGGGAAGCAGTGACTACACTGAAAACCAAAGTGGGATGACTGATCATCTACAAATGGCGGCAATTAAGTAGGTCTATGAATACAGGCTAATCCTGTTACGTGTTTCTAAAATAAAATCAAATCTCTAAAGTGTGTTACTCTTCATGGGTTTGGTGGTCTGTGCATATTCCAGGGAAGCTTTTTTCAAGTATCAGCATGCTTGAGATGAAAATAATAAGACCAGTTTTCTGAACAGGCCAAGTTGTCTGTAGGGCCGTTGGGTACCAAGGGTCAAGACTATGGTGGAAGAGGTAATTACTTTAACCAAACAAACTTTGTCTGGTCGGCTGCGCAATTTGTGCAAGCTGCGAGAGTGCAAAGGTGCAGACTGGCAGGCGTCACCTGAAGAAAGTGGTAATGAAAATACGCAACGGCATAGTTTGTCCAGCACAAATAGTGTTAAGGGTCATGAAAGAGGCAGAAGCAAAGCCCACACTAGATTCCAGACCCTTCTGAAAATGAACCTTTTCCGTTTACTTGTGGAATTACTTGTGTGATTACCACAGCTGATGCAGACATCTGTGAAGATGTCCGACACAAATGGCAATATACAACAGAGACAGTGCAGAATTATTTTTGGCTCTAGATGAGATACATGTCATATATGTAAAAACTACTTGATCAAATCCTTATTCACAGGCACATTGCTAAACAAAATCTTTCTTCTACTCACCTGCACAACTCATTCTCTTCACACATGTGGATTACGTTCAGACACGATGGGGGTGGAACTGGGGTAACTGCACAGGGCTTGCCATGGAGAAGTTCTTTGGCTCTGTGGCAAGATACATCAGGCTGGGTACATTCACAAAATGTCATCATTTGAGCAACTTCAAAAGGCATGTGTTGATAGAAGAACCTTACGGCTGCTTGACATTCTTCCATGTTGCACTTCTTATTTACTGAGCAAACCTTAAGGTACAGGGACAACTGTTTGTTACATACTTCATCTTCAACACACTCCTTGTTCACATCCAAACAGGTTCTGTTTGTTGTGTATGCTAAAAAGAAAAACAGTTTTTAAAATGAAATAACAAAATAAAACAAGTGACTATTGGTAGTCATCCTGCTTGCAACATTCCCACTAAAAACAAGTTTGAGTCGCCAAAAGACACTGATCCAGCTCTTCCACCACTGCCTCTTTAAGGTCTATTGCGTGATCTGCATATTTCTCCCTTCCACTGCTTGGCCTAGTAAGAAAGCCTCCTGCAAGTTTTTGCCCCTGCCAGGTAAGTGAGGGAGAAGAAAGTTAAAACTGGAAAGATGCAAGTTTCTTCATAGTATGTGACAGTGTCTGGGAGCTAGTGGCTACCTGAAATTGCTGAAATCTCCAGCATACAGTGTTATGCTAGGCTACATAATAACTAATGGAGAATATAAATGGCATTTCCGTGCTTTTAAAAATAGTTCAGGTATGTCTAGCTTATGCTATAAAGCTCCCCAAAAGACCTAGATAATTCTGAGCCTAAAATGTTTATAGGATAAGATTTGCTTCTGTAAATTTAACAGGATCAGGATTGTTACCTGACATTTTTTGGATTCTTACGTACCTGGTAGCTTAACTGAAAATATATTGTTTCTATTGACTCCCTGTTCTTCAGTAATTTGAAGGAAAAGTATTCATTTTAATCTTGAGATACGTTGTACACTATCTGAAAACAGAGCTAAAACCAGTAATTAGGATTCATAAGTAAATTCAGACTTACCTTGTTTGGAGAGAGCAGATAACCTCCATTGTAATTTTGTTTCCATACTAATATCGTCTAGAACAAAAAGATATGGATACAGGCTAAGTGATAAATCATGTCTTAGCTTAGTTTTTAACTTTAAAGTGTTGGCTGTGTTGCTGGCATAGTGCCAGTAGTAAAAAATTAGCAAGAATAAAACAAATTATCTTGACCAAATAGGACCTATATGCTTGTTAACAAACTCTAAAAGGGTTGTTCCACATATTCATAAGTTTTGGAGTGAAAGCAGGGTTTATAAATGGCTGCTGATAACATTGACTCCATAATTATAGATCCTGTGAGCTCAGGAAGAGCTTTTAGATCTGCTCAGCACAATATAAAGTCAAGTTTCCTGTGAATAAGTAAAGACCAGAGGAATTAATGTGTCCATCGGTGAACCCGGTTTTCAAGTTCAACAGCTTGACATGATCTAAAGTCAAGGCAAGCAGACAATTCTTGCTATTGGAAAATTGTTGTTATTGGTCTTATATTGTTTCTAGTTATAGTGTACCACTAAAAAGGACCAACTTGGATCAGATTGTATCAAACAGACACATTGAAGGACGATAATATATACACTCAGGCTATCATTTTTCTATCAGATTATTCATCTGTATCTAAATAAGTCTCTTAAAACTCTCCTGTTTCCAATGTTAAATTGAAAATCATTAAGAAAACATTTTGCATAGACATGTGCACAGTACTGTTTGTATGAAAGCATTCAGAATGCTGGATTACCACTAACCTGTGTCAGTGTCCTGACTTTTCTCATCATCATCATCGTCATTGTCATCATCATCATTTTCACTAGCTGCTGAAGCTTGACTCTCTTCAGAGTATTGTAAACAAGGGTTGTTAAATATTCCCTTCCATATTTTAACACATCTCATCTGAAGTGGCTCTGAGCACTTGCACTCTCCCAGCACTGTTTTCTTCAGCTCTTGCCACGCTGACAAACACCCCTGGTTGACGATCGGGACCCTGCATTTTGCTGCGCCCACCTGGCATCCTCGCTGGAAGCTCTTATACACTAGAAAACAGTAAGGATCCTCTCGACAGCGTTGTTTTGCAATACTGCAGTCGTTCTCTAGTTCTTCCAGGTGTCTTTGGGATTTGGGCTTTCTGTGTTGCCTAAAACTCAGTTCAGTGTCTGATCCTGAGGAAGTTTCCAAATACTCTGTACAAATAGAAACAGAGTTATAAATCAAATTGATGATGGACCATCATCACTGGTCAGCTCAAAACAAACTCAGGAAAAGGGTAATTGCCTTAATACAATAAAATGAATGAAAGAGCCCTAGTTTCATTCTGAGGTGTATCTACATACATAGTAATTTCAGAGTCTTGCAGATTAATGAATCTTGCTTACTGCCTTCTGGTAGCTGCACAGTCTACTTTAATAATTCAGCTGCTAACAGTAGTACAAGAAACCCTCAATGAAATTACCGCATGAAGGGATTCATCTCACATAATTTTAACCACCTACAGATTGGACATATCATGGATTATCATCTTAATTCAGTGCATAATTTGAAAAGAGAGAATGGAAATTCCAGAAGATGGTTCATTCATTACCTAAAATAATAATTTAAGATAGACAGGGAGAATTACTCCTGAAAGTATCTACCAACACCATAAATTATCATTGGTGGGTAAAACAGATATTAGTGTAACCTCATCCAAAATTTTTGCTCTATTGGTGAGAAATCTCAATCAGCAAAAAAATATAAAATGACTTAATTTTGCTAGGAGCAAAAGCAACTGTTCCAGTGACATCAACCAGGTTTCAGATACCCACTCTCCTTGTTTGGGGCAAACAAGGATCAGGATGTTATTATTTCCTCTGCAATAAAGCCATATATTCTACTACTATATCATGTATGCTGATTGGTGCCAGGAGGGAGTGATGGATCAGAGCTGGGAATCAATCTTGAGGCTCACTTTCCAGACTCTCATTCACTGGCTGATTTTATTTCTCTTATGTCAGCTTTGCTAATCATTAATCCAGGAGACATTGGATCAGAAACTGCAAGCCTTTAATGCACCACGTAACTCTCAATTGTAGAGATAAGTTTTCTGAAGGAGAAAGGGTTCTCAGGATAATAAACAAATTTAAAGGAGCTGGGCCCATGGATTACAATGGAATTTTAAAAAGGATGCACTTCATACATGAAATACAGCTTTATGAAGGCAGTAACCATTTTTCCCACATCCAGTAACCTCTTCTAGAGGTAGTGAAGGTGTTCCTGTAACACAGTGTGACACAACTGCCCATACTCATTCACCTTCACTCCCATTCACAAGGTGGCTGGATGTGGCTCTCTATACATAACATCCAGTGTCACTCAAGCCTCCTCGGGCAACAAGTAGTCCTCAACACACATGGTATTTTCACACTTGTTTTCCATTGGATTGAGCTTTAAAAACCATTTGAATTCCTCATATGCCTTTTACTGGTTTTGTTTATTTTAAAGCAGATATGGCATTGCTTTCATATGCATGTTGGTGCGTGAATATGATGGAAAAGACAAAACTAGTATATGCAAAGAAACTTGAATCCAGTTAAAATGAGGGTTACAAAATTATATATTTCTTTTTGTTCTTCATAATTAAATCTTTATGTTTAGTTACCTTTATCAATGCTGCAGTGCTTCCCAAGCAAAGTCGTGATGGTACAGAAATCGTCCGTAGTACAGACACAGGTTTTAAATTCTGGGTATTCGTCAGCCAGGATCTGGATGATTCTATTACATCCAGTAGCATCATCTGCCTTGCATCTATTACCTAGAACTTACCATTAAAATTATAATGTTGTTAATGTTTATGAACGCTTAAGGGATATGGTTACATAAAACAATTCAATTGAAGCACAAAAATAATATGTTTTGCCAAGAGAGGATGGTTTGAACTTAGTTTCGTTTAAAAACCTGTCATAATTTACAAATTTTAAATAATATTCAGACTGATATAATAAAGTTGTGGGTATGATATTGCTTCTTTTATTCAATCTGACCCATTCCAAGAACCTATGTTTCTGTTCTCATTTCCAAAGAACACAAACCCTTAAACTCATACCTTTTATTCCAGGCAGATGAGGAACAGAGACCAAACTAAAAATGTGCACGAGTTGGGGGGCACGTCCTGAATTGGGGAACTGAAACTCTCAACTTGGTCCTGTGTAGAAATGAGAAGCCTGGTACAGGGACGGGAATTCACAGTGGAGGTTAAGGTACTGTCACATAACAGGGTAAGAGAGGGGATGTAGGAAAGCTGGCGCAGTCCTGCGATAATGATATTGCTAACCCCATGCTGAGAGATGTCAGCTCTGCTTCAGATCCCTCACTCACATGAGGATGTCCTGAGCCTACAAATGCCTTGGACTGCTACCCTACAGAAAAATTTCACTGCCTGAATTTGGCAACGACAACAAATTTAAAACAGTCCAAGAATATTCTGTTTTCTAATTTTTTTTTTTTTTAATAAGAAAAAGAGAGAAGTTAATGTAGAAAAACATTGATTTGCCAATCCAGTTTCAAGCCTGTTGCTTGCGTGTTCACTTGGACTCAATGACAAAGACACTCAGGCTGTCAGATCAGATTTTCCTTGTATGTGTAGCAAAAATAAAGAGCATGTACTAGTTTATGGTACAAAGATAGATCAATCAACCCTCTACTTTATGGACGAACTGCTTTGAAAGTATTTCATTACTTCTTATTGCTTAAGAAAGTTACAAGTTACTTCAGAAATTTACACAAGAAGCAGTTTAATACCATTTAAGAAAGTTTCATTTTCTGAAGGACATGGTCCATCTTGTCAAAACAGATACGCAGGTCCTCAGACCAGCACATTTCCTCTCTTTGCTTCATGGATATTAAGTATCTGACAATATGCAGCTGACAAGATCCAGGCTGGTCACGAGGCAGCACGAGGATTGTGTTTAATCCACTGAGCATATACGCTATTGTCTCTGCCCTGCCAACAGTGATGCCTGGCTTCCTGCCTTGCTGCTCCCCAGGTGTGTAATGTGGGGAGCAGCAGGGACCGTGCGCTTTAGTGAAACTGCAAAGCTAGCAGCCATGTGTCACCGCCGCCACGGACAAGCGTTAATATGATTAGAGCTTTAATGTCATTTATCTTTGTTGACACAAATAGCAGCGCGAGGCAGTCTAGCCAAGGGCCTGCCAGAGGAAACTGTGGAGTTTGCCTGTGCCTGAAGGAATGAGTATCAGCTGTTCCAGAGGGCACATCCCCACCCTGCCACCCCCAAATGCTTTTTCAAACAGTGTCTGCATTGCCCTGTCTCCAGTTGCTGTTGCTGCTGACTAAGGAGGGTTTGGGGCTGTATTAAAATGTGCACTGAGACAGGAGGATGTCACAGTCCAGCAAGAGCTACAGCTCCCAACCTCTGCTCCCACTTCACCTCTTGCATCGGCAAAGAAGGAGGTCGTGGTGCCCGGGCTTGCCTGTATCTCTCCAACCTGACCTCCAACTTGCCTTCTGCATTTTCACAAGTAGAGCATGATCCTGACCCTTAGACCTCACATTTCTTTCTTTGTCCACTAGCCAAGGAGCTCAAGAGGTCTAAATAGGAACTACTGGAGGTCATAGACATAGGGCAATCCCTGGCCATCCTAAAGATGGAAAGTACATGGTGACATGGGAACTGTGGAGGACCATGGAGGTGGTTGGATATTCTACTCTATATTTTATCAAGTGATTAAGGGATAATAAAGGTATTTCAGGAGGACAAACTCCAAGGGTAGAAAAAGAGCAACGAAGGTCAGGAGGTGCTTGTGTAAAAAATAGCTAATTTACAAAATTTATGACTGCCTTCTTCAAGATCCTGAGGACACTTCAAGGGTGGAGTTAGTAGAGATAGAACAGGAAACACAAATCCCACTATATTTTATGCAGCACCCCAGCCTCACTTCTATATTCATGGCAGTAGCAAGTTGCGGTTAGGAGTCAGGTACGGGGGTTATGCTCAGAGTGGCCCTTGTGCGCTGGTGAACACTGTGCTGAATCACAGCAGCTGACAATCAGGGGGTGAGACCTAGGTTGTGGGGTTATGAACATACAAAGGACATAGACAGAACCGGGAAGCAAATCAGATTTATGGGGTTCACATGCCTGGCCTCCTGAAAACCGTGTAGAAATAAGCTTTTATCAGTATTGGTCTATTTGTGCACTGTGTTGATTCAGCTGTGACGAACAGCAGAAAATATTTTATTGCTGGTTTTTAATTATTGTTGCTTTATCACTGATTAGTTCTAGGTAATATATTTTAATTTATACATATGCTTCCATGGCGTTTACAAAAAAATTCTCTCTGACCTAAAGCTTGTCAGCCATTATTTATCATTTGATTTATTTATGTGTACATAATTTATGTACATAGGACCACAGATAGAAAAAGCATGACAGAGTAGAAGGTGACACTTCTAGAGAGATAATCTCTGTTCTTGCAGGAGTCAGCTCTTCAGTCATCTCAGTGGGGATCACATCTGAAGACTGTAAAGAGTACTAGGTTTTCACCTCTAGCCCTGGTGAGACTACATCTGGAATGCTGTGTCCAGTGCTGGGCTACAGAGGACAAGAGGGACATGGAGATACTGGAGTGGGTCCTGCAAAGTGACACAAATGTGGTTAATGGACTGGAGCATCTGTCTTCCGAAGAGAGGCTGAGAGCTAGGATTGCTCAGCCTGCAGGAGTTACAGGAAATTCCTTTTGAAGGTCAGAAAAAACTTTTTTATTCTGAGGGGCATCTAACAGTGGGATAAGTTGCCTAGAGGGGTTTTGGTGCATCCATAATTGGAGATATTAAAAATCCAACTGGACACAATCCTGGAAAACAGCCTGCAGTTGACTCTGTCTGAGCAGTGGGGTTGGACTAGACCTCCAGAGATCCCTTCCAACGTCAGTGATCCTGTTCCTCTAAGAAGAATAAACTTTTACTTCCAAATCTAACTCAACATGTGATTCTTTAATATTTGAGCAGTCTGAGATTTTGTTTTTCTTTTGAACCTAGATGTTTCCAGTTCTGAAAAACTAAGAAAATGTGTAGTCATAGTTAAAGGAAAGCTCAGAAATTTCTACTTTTTTTTTTTTTTAAATCAGTGAAATGAAAGAAAAAAAAAAAAAAAAAAAAAAAAGACCCACCAAAAAACCAACATCAAAATCCAAACCTTAATAGCTTCATTCTGCAGTGATGAAACATTTCTGACATTTTCAAGGTGAAAACTTTTGATTCCATCAAAATCAAATATTTCAGTCTTTTCCATCCTGATCTGGAATGTGACTTTTTACCTTTTTTTTTTTTCCAGTGTATCTTGTCACAGATAAGGAAGTGAAAGAAGGATTGGACTCAGAGGACTGTTAACAGAGCCTCTGAAAATGCTGGTGTAGCAGTAGGGGAGCAATGATGGGCAGTTAGATAGAGAAAAGAGTGACTTAGGCAGTCATCTGGAGTGTGCCCCCAGACCTGCTCTGAAGAACAAAAGATGGAGGTCCCGAGAATGCACCCATTTAACTTGGAGGTTACAGACTGAGGGTGTGAGTTACAGAACTCATACCACAGAGTAGGAGTATAATTATCATTTGTAGCTGGGGTTTTTATAATAAATGTAGCAAAAGGAATATTTGCCCCATTGCCTGTTGCTTCCAACTAGCATGCTCCTGCTCACCCTTTTGATTCATACAGCTCATCCATGAAGAGTTTAGTCTTGCACATGTAGTGTACTTTTGACAGACAGTATATTATTCTTACTAACAATGCTGCTGGTAGGTTTTCTGTTGCTGTTTCTGTGAGCTGAGAGGTACCATCAGCTGTCTGATCGCAGGTTTACACCCTCTGGGGTCATGGCACCTAATAACCACATTTAGAACAATTTGTCCTAGACCCAACATGATATCTGAGTGCCCTGAGATGCTGCAGAGTCCTTACCAAAGGCTATTATCCTAAGGAAATACACAGATGTAAAACCAACCACAAGAAGAGTTTATTTTCAGCAGGTTTCTCTGACCCAGTTACAAATACCATTAATGTCAGTGAATAAGCACATGGGACAGTAAGTGAGGGAAATATATTATGGGACAATGCACCAAATTCAAAGGGAAGATCACTGAGGTCATCATGTTTGCCCACTTCATCTGTTTGCAAGATATGATGAATAGGCTACAGTACAAATCCTGATCTTTATGTCACGTGCTATTCCCTTTGTGAATGTTGTGAGAGAAGCAATTTCAGCTTTTGATTTGGGGAAGAGGTTTGGTTCTAGAGAGCTCATCTTTAGATCACTATCTTGATCCTGAAAATACTGCAGCCTCCAATACTTTTTCTTTTTTCCCCCCGAACAGCAGCCATATCTTTTCAAACTATTCCGCTTCACATAAAATATTTAAAAAGCCAATAGAACATGATCTGAAACACAGTTCCTTTGGGGACTGTTGTAACCATTAGGTTATCATGTATTTTTCATTTATTCTGTCTGTCTTAAAAATATTCAGCCATTCTATGCAAAACAGATACGTATCTGGAACAGGACACACTAAGAAGAACCCCTCAGAGAATTTTCTGCTCTAATGATTTTGAACACTGCCTTGTGAATTGGGACCCTTGGGTTCAAATCTCTGCAACAAATCAGACAGAGAGAGGCATTCAGGTGGCTCACAGTGAAGGTGAATGTTCTAGATTTGGGCTATTGAGTATGAAGTCAGGCAGCCCTGGCTTCCCACAGAGACCAAACGTGAGACTGGGTCCTGACATCAAGATGGACAGAGGGACATTCGCTTTATCAGCTCTGCTGCAGCTCAGGTTCAGAACAGATTATTGTGTCAGGACATGGCTGATTTTGCTCAGATAATGTCAATATAAGAGAAGGCAGTTTCCATGGAGATACAGATACTTCTGATTCCTAGTGACAGAGAACCTGCCTTATGTAATTAAGCTGATAGAAGTGGCATTTATGTACCTAAAGACCTATGGCGTCATTTATGAACAGGACCAAGGCATGGGCTAGGATAACGGCGAGTGACTGTGTCTGTACTCCTGCAGTTTTGCATGGCACCCAGTCTGGACAGAGCCAGCTAGACTGTGAAGATAGCATAGGCCTAAAGACACTCACAAAAGACAGTTTAGTTGTATGGATACATACTGCCCCATGACAGTTGAATGCAGGGCCAGAAAATAGTCCCTGGCCCATTTTTTTGCTAGTACTGGTGTAGCCTGAGCAGATGTGACTTGGTAGTCATTTATCAGTCATGAGTCATTACGCGTTTGGTCTAATGACACCACCACTCTTCTCCCTTCCATATTCACAGCACCCGGCAAGCAAATACGCAACATTTAACAGCAAGGTCCTGGAGGGATTTAAAGACAGAGACAGTGACTGAGACCCAAGATTTGTTCAGGAAGATAGAGAAAGAAACATTTCCATTTGAATGACACCAGAGATTAGGATGAGTTTCAGGTCAGACTTATAATACTGATCTTCTCCCAGTTAAACATACTTAGAAATGATGCACCAAGCTTTGGAAGTGCAATAAACAGAGAGAAAGACTGACTTTCTGCTTTCATTTATGTGAGAATCTGTTTAATACTTCAAGGAAGCTTAGTCACATCGTAACCTGCACTTCATTGTAGATCACTCCATGAATCACTCTGACATGTTGGCACTATTCACTGAATAAATGCAGTGTTCTTCTTTGAGTCATGCTTTATTTGATCTGGTTCTTATTCTAATACAGTATTTGAAAACTACTTGAAGTAAGTATTACATTGTTTTGGGTATCATGTGAGATCATAGAATCACAGAACGGTTTGGGTTGGAAGAGACCTTTAAGATCATCTCGTTCCAACCCCCCTGCCATGGGCAGGGACACCCTCCACTAGACCAGGTTGCTCAAAGATTTATCCAACCTAGCCTTGAGCACTTCCAGGGAGGGACAGATCAACTCGTCTGAATTAATGGAAAGCACGGTTGGAACGTCTTTCCAGCTGTATGCTGGCTTTGTTGATCAGGATCCCACAAGAGCATAATTTCTGCTGAATTAAGATCTCCTGAGTTTGTTCATACTCTGACTTTGTTTATAGTCCAGAAATTTCATTTAACACAGTACTGAAGAGATAGTGTGACTGTTACTGAAAATAGTATTGTCCATTGTCAAGGATTTCAGAAGTTGACCGTCTTCTTCTGTCATTTTCTCTTTGAAATCTCACTGAATTCATCCAGTTACTACAGCAATATTATGATAAGCTATGAATATGCAACCATTCAGCAATTTAAAATAAATCTGTGTACACCATAAAGAATTACCTGAAATATTGCAGACCTCTTCAACGACATTCCAAACACTCTCACATCCATTTGCAGCATTTATACATTTCTCCCTCAGCTGCAGACTGTCAGTAGTCTGGTCAGTAGATGTACTTGTGAAGTACATGAACAACACTGTAAAAACAGGATATAGTGACTATTTAATACAATAGGTATTGTACTGACCTTTTTCAGTTACACTTAGATTACAACAATTTAAGTTACTGTAGTTTATTTGTAGATTCAAATCTTCTACCAAGATACTTTTTAACAGAATAAAACTTTTCCTCAGTTTCACAACAGGAAAATTAAATTTAAATTCTAAATTTTCAGAGTTGTAGTGTGGCCTATTTTGTATTGGTTTTCACCCAATATTATAACATCAACCATTAGCTATATATGACATCAGACCATAGATATATAGAAATAAATGCAGTTCTGAATACATAATAAATAAATAAAATTCAGAGGAAGCAACATTTTATTTGGACTGCAATTTCATCAAGCTAGAGACTACAGAGGAACTCTTATGAACAGACCATGTGAAAGAGATTTGACAGCTACACAACTCAGACAACAAATGAGATTTTATTTCATAATACACTACTCTTCATCCTCCTTGGGTTTACTTCACAGATTCATCATTTCTTGAAAGCGATCCCCATATTTATGTCTTCATCTGCTTCCGTGAGCATGCTGAACCTAAAGGCCATGCTAATTGCATAAGAAAGTTTGAAACTGAAGACTGATACGGAGGTTTCAAGATAAAGAATTTTAAATCAGCACCACCTCTGGCTTATCAGTAGAAAATTAAATTGTCTTGCTAAGAAAAGACAAATCAGTTGGGGTTTAGCTCTTTCATCAACATGCCCATGGTAACACAACCTCTAATTTGTAACCGTGTGTCTTAATTTTCTATAACATTAAGTTTCAGCCACTGATTTCAGGCCCTATCAGACTAGCTGCTGAACACCTAATAGAAGTGCTTTCCTTAGGTATTGAAGGACATGGCATCTCTGAGAACAATTCTCTTTTTTTTTTCCTTATGTTCAGGTAAGTTCATATGGAATTTGAAGAATTTCCAGCATTGTTTAATTCCTTAAACATCATCTACAAGAGGCATGAACTATTCCCTCAGGACTTGTCCAGACTCTAACCAGAGAAATGAAATGTTTCCAATGATACATTTGAGAAATAAGAAATGAAATATCAAACATCGCTCTTAATAATCTTAAAGACCTATTTCTCTTTAGAGGTGATGCCATCCTTTCTGGAATTGATGCTTACCTGTGATATAATAGTACTGCCATAGGGAACACTTTCTGGAGGCACGGTAAATAAAGATGAAGCAACATTTAATACTTTATAACTGACAGGTGCGATAGCATCTAGTGTGCCTCAGAGACACAGAAGAGCACATGTGCTTATCATAAGAAGGTGAATGAAGCTGATGCTAATCCCTTCCCAGTTGTGCATATTCCTGCCAGTTCTCAGATCTATGCCGTGTTCATTGTGAGACCAGTGATTTCCAGCCTGAAACACTCTTAGGCTGCTCGTCAGTCAGCCTAGGAAACTGATCGATAGAAACAGCTGCTGCTCCTTGACATTGAGGAATGTGCAGTTGACCCATCCAAAGGGACAATTTTGGCTCATTATGACAACATTTTAGTCACGGGACTGTCTCTGAAAGTTCTTTCTAATTGTGAAATCACTCACTATTTATTCAGAAGACAGAGAAAAAAGGTGAAAATGATTGTCTGTATAAGACAATGCAAAATTACAAACTCAGAAACTTGTTAAGAAAGTTTATTTTGCTGGATGACCATTTACCTATTTTGTAGGTACTAGCACAACAGAAGATTTACACACCTGGATCTGCAGCACAAAGACCCTGTGCTGTCTCCTGTTAAGACAGATTTTCAGAACCAGCGCCTGAAAATGAATAGTCAAAGCAGAACTGATTAAAGAGCCAATTAGCGGTTCCTGCTCCTTTCTAAGGGTTATTTCAGAGTGTGTTTATTTTGAACTCACCTGGAAACTGTGCCCACAAAAAGGAGGAGATGATTTTGCAAAATAAAGAGCTGCGTGGCATAATCTATGATTGAAGCTAATTCAGACTAAGAAAGAGCTTCTCCAGAACTAATGACACATTATGGATGGGTCTTTTGATTCCTCAGCAGTGCACAGGGGGCACACAGTGGCAAGCCTTTGCGAAACAAACTGGCCCATATGATTTTATAATCCAGTGCACTGTAGTTTATACAACTGCTTAAAATGGCAGCTATTGCTTTAGTCATTCACTTTAGTTATTTAGTGTTTGACATAGCGACTGTTTTCTACTAAGAAGAGTTCAGGACATCTAAGACTTAGTTTGTAACTGAAACTTACAGAGGGATCCATTGTAAAATGAAGATGCATAAATTTAATTTCAGTAGGTGTCTATTTTTATACAGGTATTGATTCATTGTGCAGGTGTAAAATTCCCTGTTCTGAAGAATTTGGTGTCTAAAGTGAAAAGAGGTAAACCAAGGACATTTTAGCACCTTCACTTTGCAGACTGGGAATGGAAGGGACATAGGAATTATGGAGTCTCTCCCAAGACTGCAGAACTATTATCTGGAAGATAATAATGAATAATGGGAAACCAGCATCTGGTTTCTAGCCAACTGCAAGAGCAGCAAGATAGCAGGCTGCAAAGAAGAAAGGCAAACTATAGTTCAGTGTAGTTTGAATACAGCTGAAAAGTGTTAAAGGACAACTTAATTCTAACAAAACCTGGGGCAGAACTGCCTACAGAATGTTTTTAACAGTGGAATATGAGTTTAGAGTAGTGGGATGTTGAAGAGAGAAGCAGCATGTATACAATACGTAGAGAGGGGAAAAGAATGAAAGAAACTAAAATACACTTGTCTCCTCTACCGATTCCTTCTGCATTAACTTTGTTGATTGTCACTTTTTCTTCCTTCAGACCCAAAAAGAAATGTCAATAGCCCTCGGTGTAGCACTGCCAGCGCTAAACGCTCTCCACTTAGCAAACAAGTGGCTGTTTACTTAGGCGAGGCATCCCATTTGCGGGTCTCCTCGCCGGTACAACTTCTTCCCGGCGCTGCTCCCCTGCCTTACCTCCCCTCCAGCCACGCTACCCGGAGCCGGGCTGAAGAACTGCGCCAAGCCCCAGGGCCCGGACATCGCAGGCTGGTGCGAACCCCCGACAGCTACCTGCTCGCCCCCACCTTGAAGCTCCGCGGGGGAAGGAGCGAGGGGAGGGAGCTGGAAGGGAAACCCGTGGAGAGGCCAGGAGGCGCGGGGCGAAGCCAGGCTCCTGGCGAGGCAGGGGGTGCCTTCCCTCCCCGCTTCCCGCGGCACTTACCGAGGCAGAGGAGCGCGGCCATGGCCGGCCGCTGGCGGCTGCAGCTCCGCGCCGAGCGGGTCGCGCCGGGCGGCAGGTGCCGGTGCGGCGCCGCCCCTTCAGCACCCGCCGCGGGGACAGCGCCCCGCCTGCCCGGCCCCCGGCGGCGCTTCCCCCACGGGGCGGACCGCGCGTGGGTGTAGTGCCCAGAGGGCCAAGGCAACGAAGGGGAGGGGGCTGGTCTGCCACCCTTCCGATGTAAATGTTCTGTCTTCCTCTGCCCACCTCGTTCGAGCAAGTCTTTGGATGCTGCCGATAATCCCTCTGGAAAATGCCTGCTGCTATGTCTTCTGTAAGATTTTAGAATTTGTTTTCATCTCAGATGTGGAATAGGATCATGATCTATTAAAGACAGAGAGGAACTATGGAGTATGTTGGACAGCAGACCAGAGGAAAAAATAGCTAGTCTATAGTCTAGACCCACACTGGATGCTTCAAAACCCTCAGTTTTCCATACAAAAGTCAGCAGCTGACTCTGGTACTTAATGAAAAATAAACAAACTGTAAATCATACAAGAATACACCTGCTGGCTTCACTTTGCTATTGCATTGGAAGCAGGAGTAAATAACAGATCTCTATTGATTTCTCCATGCTACTCGTGAGTCTCTGTTGTCACAAGTTCCTTATCCCATGCAGAACATTTTTAATTGGGTTTTGTCCTTGAATACTTAAAGCAAAAAGGCATCATAAAAATTCCAGTGTAGCTAGCAAAACCAGAGATACAGCAGGTGAAATGAAATCCTGTCCTTATTGGCAAAGCAAACTTGAGCCAAGTTTAGACTTTGCCTAACTTTTGTTTAGCTCAGGAAAATTCAACCTCCATGAAATTTCTCATTATGTTTTTAACTCACATTTTAATTATTACTTTATTTATTTAAACCCTTAATGCCAACAAAATAAAATACCATTTTATCCAATATATCCAAGAGCCAGGAAAAATACTTATTGTCAGGTAAAAGGAATAGCCTGAGAGAATAATATAAGTTTAGCTGTGAAACAAATTTTAGGTTGGAGGGATAAATTTGCCTTGGCCTTAACCCATTGTAACATGCAGCAGTAGGTTGTGGTGCATCATACAGCGAGGGCTGAGTTAAGCAATTGTTTAGTGTTCTCTTCTTCCTATAATGCACTCTCTAGGTTAATGACATCAATCAATTTTGCTAATATCAGAGAAAGAGATGGTGCTTTCTATGCAGTCCATAAGAAAAGGGGGAAAAAAGCCTTTTTGGTGGTAGAGTCCGGGGAGAAATTTTCTTGCAGTCACTGTGACTACAGGGCACAGGCTTGTTGCTACAGTGACAGCAGGAAAGAAAATAAGGTCAGGATATCAAACTCCCAAGACTGTGAAATATGTTGAGGGACAATGTATCAGAGTGATGGTGGCACAACAGTTTACATGTGCCACAACAATTTACATATGCAGGGGCAAATATGTTGGGATTTCAACTCAATGTCTAATGGTGCTATGACCAAGCAGAAACAATGGCATGAGAACCTCATTTCTATGCTTCTGAGTTGCTAGTGGAAATGCTAGAATACCAAAGCATCTACACGTAACAACCCAATTAAAGCTCAGCTTTCAGGTAATTTTCAATATTTACAGACTGGATAAGAAATTCTCCTTCCTCACCTGACCTTTTTTGATGAATAAGACCTTTTCTGATGAATAAGAATCACAGAAGCTTCTTCAAGATGCTTTAATTTCTGCCACACACAAAAGACATTAAATTCCATGATGCTCTTAAAATCTTATTCTGTCTTCTCACAGCCATTTCTATCTCAATTAATATCCACTGCTCACTATTGTGTTTATCTTTATGGAAAACTCCCAGTGATTATTTTCATTCAAAAATAAACCCAGCTGGATAATATTGTGAATGTATCAGAATATTTGGATCACTCCAAAGGTCCTAGAACTGGCAAAAAACACCCCTTCACTACTTTGCACAGGTAGACAACAGACTTTTAAAAACCTATAAAGCTTTTATGATGAAATGGTGCCTGAAAACATATATGAGCTAAAGAAGAAAATGTCTAAGTACTTTTCGAAGTTTGTAAAAGTACAAGAAACCAAAACCAACAACAAAAAAAGAATATTTCCATCAAAAATATTTATTTCAAAAAACCAGAAATTTTTGAATGAAAAATCTTCTCATCAAAATAACCAAATCTTTAGCTTGATAACCGTATTCTCTGGCAAGAACTATTTAACAATTTCTACCTATCCTTAGAATTTCAAATCTTAGATAAACTCTGGTGGTATCACTTGTGTCTCAGAGATATACTATTTACTTAACAAAAATCTGGCCAGAGACAAACCCAGAATAATTTTTCAATTAATGTCTCATATTTTATTTATATTCTCAACACAAAAAGTATTGTTAAGTTAAAGTTATAGGTAAAAGAAAATCATAGGAATGTTGGAATATTTTAATTGTGGCGATCAAAGTGAAAATAAGAAAAGATAACAAAGAGAACAAATGAGAGATTTTTCTCTTACAAAAGAGAAAATTAAGGCCGGAAATTCCATCTCTAACATGTTACAGGAGTCCTGAAGGAGCCAAAAACTGCCAGTGATGTGTAGTGGTGTTCTAACCTCAGATTACCTAACACAATTTATCCCATTGGCATTACGGTGGCAGAAAAAAGAAGACAATTTGTGTTGGCAGGTGGTATTCAGGTTTAGGCTACTTATGTTTTTTCCGTAAGTATCTCTAAAATTACTATTTTAGTTCTTTGTTAGCTGACCCAAGTTAGAAATACTGTACCTATTCCATCCCTGTTCATCTCTCAGGAATCTGGGCAACACACCTGACAAGGCATGAGAATCTTGATGGTCTTCCACAGTCACCCGTGACCTTTTATGTTTGAAAAGTATACATACTCCACTTTATACTGACTCAGTTTTCTTAGATAGCCATCTACTTTCTACATTCTTGCTGTCTCTTCAAGAAGAAGATAAAAATGCATTTTTTTAAATAAAAGTTTGCAAAATTTTGATGTAACTGACATTTTTCAGCAGTGGGTTGAGGCAACATTTTATGGCACATGTAAATGATTACTGATAATTTTTTTTGCAGCCAGATTACTGTATTACTTTTGAACCTTTTGACTTTTGATTTACTTATACAAAAAAACCCCAACATTTTAAATTCCATTTTTCCATTTCTGTAACCTTTTAATTCAGCAGCTGTTTGTCCAATCATTTCAAATTATATAAAAGAATTATACTTTGTTCCACATTTTAAGATTATTTCATCTTCTGTGGCTGAAGAGCAAAAATAGCCTTCTAATGGCAAAAGAATTGCAACAGCTATGAAATCAAATCCTGCTGTACTTTCCACAACTATTTGGGTTTTCTTTTCTTAGAAGAGAAAAAGAAAAATAATTTCTTGAAATAGCAATAACATAAAAGCTATACTAATAAATTAAGCTTACACATAGGAATACAGAAATTCCTATGAATTTATTTGATGTTTAAACATTCTTTCCATTTAGGTATTTCTCTTTGTTCTTTTTTAATAGAAAAAAACAAATCTTCTCCTTTTTATTTTTAATAGAAAAAGGAAACTTTAATGTACAAACAAATGCAAATTTCTTTATCTCACTTTACACCAGTGTAAACTAGGAGTAATTGCAACAATATCAAGTAAAACAGCTGTTGGGGAAGGCTAAAGCATAAAGTGATTAAGCACTTCATAAAACTATAGGTGTCGTCATAGGCTACATCGCATGACATTTGGTCAAAGTAAAACCTAGAAAAAATATTTACATAAGTTAATCAAATAACACCTTATCCATGAATAATTGGCTTTTCGGAAACATTTGAACCTGTGTGAATGTCTGCTTTCTATGTTAAATGCTTTTGAGAGAAAAACAAGTCCTCCTGCCCATTTTAGTCATCCTCCTTAAAAACCTTAACTGAAATGCAAGAATAGTGTCACAAGGAGATTGTAGCTGAGGTCTTTATAGACGAGCCTCTTTCTAACCAATAGGCCACATTCCCCTACTTGACTCATCATCTGCTGGTGCACCATTTTCTTTCTTTAAGGAGAAAAAATACAGTGCATGATAGGAAGCCCCAGGCCAGGGAGCTTCTCTCATAACTGAAAAATAGATAAGTGAAATATCACCGCTGTGATTTCCAGAGAGAAACATTCTACTTTAATTGTTGAAAAGTCAAAGTTTTCTTGGCATATAAAGTTGTTAATTATTTGTATCATTAGTATTAAATGGCAGCTGAGAGAGAAATCACGAAAGCAAGCAGGAAAACCCATGTTTTCTATTTTAAAGATCCTCAGAGATTTCTTGGAGCAATGTTTGCAGACATTATGGACTAAAATGAGCTACCTAAGTTTAAATGTCCTGTCCTTCAGGGGTGCCGACATTTGTTATTCCTATTGGCCTGAGTTGGAATTTTGAGCTTATAGCACCTTTGAGCATCACGTAAGTTTTATTTAAGTACTTACTTTTTAGGCAGTTGACTCTGAAAAAAAAAAAAATTAAAATGGCTATTTAGTGTAATCTTAGGAAAACATGTGTGACTTGCAGCACTTTGTGCTTAGAAAAGTAGCCCAGAATCTCCCCAAATCAATCTGAAGTGAAAGTTCCATAGTGAACATAGAATTTGCTACAAGTGAATTAGCAGAGAAAGAAGTGCAAAGTAATTCCAGAATATCACTAGTGCATAAGTAAGCATTCCTGGTAAATAAGTCAATCATTTATAGAAACAGGATATAAATAATGTTTGAGACTTATTTCAAATACTTACGAGTTCTTTATATGATACAACTTAGAACATTCCACAGCATCTAAAATATATAAAAATAAATATCTACAATATTTACAAAGTATGATACAATCCAATCTCTAAAAAGACTTGTAAAGACATGTTCTTTAGCTCATACTGAGGTAAGTAGGTTTCTGTAAAACTGAGAAGAATTAGGAGAGGCAGTCGTTTTGAAGGAATCCTTTTGTCCAGTTGCTGTAGTCTGTAACAGCTAAAAGCATGTGAAAATCTCTGGTGGTCTTACATGTATTGAGCCAAAGTCATCTTTGCTGTAACTCCATTGAGGTAAGTTTAGTTATGCTAGGGACAAATTTGTCCCACTCTACATTCTCTGTGTTGCCAGCGTCTTCTGCAGAAACCCTCACAGCTTCATCTAAATTTGAAGTCATGTTCATCCCTGGTATGTGGAAATGCAGTTCGACTGATTTCAACGGGCTGAGTGTAGCTGGGATACCTGTGAGATAAAATAAGGATTTTAAGATGACTTTGCAGTTCGTATCATGAGCTGACAGGCTGACCCTGTGACTGTCACTCTCTGAACACTGTGCAAGTGATGATCTGTCAAAAAAAGGGTCTGCCAAAATATGTTCCAAATTGCACTTGCAGATTTTAAGCAAAGACTTGTTGACTGAAGTCTAAGGGGATTTCTGATGCATAAATCATGATTTTCCTATTTTTAAACATTTCTAATGTGTTCTACTACTCATTTAACATGCATTATTTTGTAAATTGCCCTGTTCCTTATCCACATGCCACACTGACCAGCAGAGCACTACAGTTTCCTCTGTATAAGTCAATCACAAAAGAATGGTTTGGGTTGGAAGAGACCTTTAAAGATCACTTAGTCCAACCCTCCTGTCATAAGCACAGGACAGGCTTGGAAAGAGAATGATGACAAATAATCGATATAGAGTAAAACATAAGCTACAGCCACACTGTCATCAGGGTTTCATGGCTTGTGCCTTACATATAGGAATGGCATCACCACTGGAGAAGAGCAACCTGAATTCAGGTGAAAAAAAATCCTTCTATAGTAAGTGAAAAGAACAGACTTTTTCAGAGGTAATTTATTTAACTCTTTTTGAATATATATTTTAGGAACAGATTAGCTGTCCTTGGAAATACCAACTTCTCTATCAATAGTTTATATAGTCCTAGCCTAGAGTGTCTGCCATAATTTCTAGACAACCAACAATCACATCCGTCAGAGAGGAGGGATGATTCCTGTATTTGCAGTCCCCTGCAAAGTCCTGCTGGGTTATAACATACAACATACTGCAAAATAATAAATAATAAATAATATGCCATTTTCCATCTATTCACAAAGCTAGGGAATTGCAGAATCATTTCAGTATTAAGCCAGAACTGGGAAATCTTAAACAACTCTGCCTTTCATTTCATACTGTGTTCATTAGTTTATCAACCTGATGGGAGAAAAACCAAGACGGGCTTCACAGGTGTTCCTAAATATACACAATAACCTACCCAACAGGAAAAGGAACAGCAAATGTGAGAAAAGATATTAATGTGATTTTTTTTTGATCATCCCAACTCACACCAAAATGCATGGTAAGCAGATAATTTGAAATAGTCAAGAACGTTCAGGTAGTTCAAACTGTACACCCAATTTTGTTATAATATTTGTTATAAAATAGACTACAACTTCAGAGAATTACCTTTGAGGAGAATATAGCTGTTTTACAAACAAATTGCAACTCCACAGAAAATTATTAAATGATTTCCATACTTCCATACTGTTCTTTATTTACTTAGGTGTCTAAAGAAAATAGGGTTCCAAAGAAAATATTGATATAAAATATGATTACTTTACTCTCTCCCCAATTGCAACTCAGCTTTGAAAAAAATGAGATGAAATTTTGTTTCATCAGTATATAACCAAAGTTGTAGCATATTCTATAAAATATTTCTTTTAAGTTACTTTTCTTACAGCCAGATCTTAATTGTAACCACCCTTCTCTCATTGCATTCTGCTCAGATTCAAATACTGCTGTATGCACAATTAAATTTTACTTCCACAGCATCAAAAAACATATGGACAAGTATACTACCAGTGGGTAATAGGTGCAGTACCATTTGCTGGAATTGTGTTTATGTTGTTCAATACAACGTGCTCTGAAAGTTTTGAAATGTTATCAAAATTGCTGATCTGGGTGGTCAAAGATTTCCGACTCTCTGTACTCGCATGACCTCTGGTGAGCCGTTCATCATGGTGACTGCGAATGCCAAAGATGCAACAAGAAAATGCTGCTTTGAATTCTTCTCTAAATTTCCCTGTCAACCACAAACAAAGATTCATGAAAAAATTTTATTATAAAGTGTGTTTCAACAAACTTTATAGATTAGAAAAAAGCAGCTATCTAAAGTAAAATTCATGCCAAACACTCAGATGTTCTTCTAAAGAAGAAGCAGGAAATCACAATTTCAACATCTTGGAGAAAAAGAAAAAATAGAACCTTTGAAAGAAGATATGTGAGGTATGGCATGAAACTGAAATTATTCTTGGCTAGACAGGATAACAAACTAGAATGATTTATGAAATCATGTCATGGATAGTCTGATTAATAACATATCTAACAAAAGCAAGTAATTGAGAAATCATAGGCATAAGTGACTGAATCATTACTTGACGTGAAATGAAAGGGCATGGCTAATTTGTATTTTATCTTGAATACATTTTAAAAGAAGATTCAAAGTGTTTGACAGCCCATTAGCCTGCTCTTGGGGCTCAGGGTAAATTGTTCAAATCATCCTCACGCTGCACACCACAAATAAACTACAGTGGGGAAATGTGTAGTGAGAATCAACAGCCTCCCTGTATTTAGTTGTAATACCACCAGTTTAGGTCCCGATTCTGCCAAATAAGACAAATACAAACAAAGACAAATCTATACTAGAAAGTAAACACCGTGCTGGCTGGTTCTTTGACTTAGTTGGCAGAGTCTGGTCATGCAAGTACTATTAAAGTACTATTAAAGACTCTCAGCTTCCAAAACCCAATACCTGCATATGAAATGCAAACTGGGGACAGCCCCTGGCCTGGGCTACTTCCCAGAGAGTATTTGGGGAGTGTTTAGCAGAACCGTAATTGTTGCAGAACCAAAGTCATGCCAGGGACTTCTCTACCAAATTAATGGCATGGACAGTGAAATCCAAGCACTTGGATTCAGGCCCTGGCACTGCTTAGTTTAGTTATAGGTAGATAGCCTGAAAGTAATGGGATATTTCAGGCAACTTGTTCCAAGAAGAGGATCTAGCTCCCATCGGAGGAACTGGGCTGATGTTAGACAGTCATTAATCTTATTTGATATGGCTCATTACATTCAAACTATACATTAAACTTGAATTGGAGGTAACTGTGACTTACCACTGAGGAAGTTATAAATAATAGGGTTGGCTGCACTGTTTGCATATACGAGCCAGTGTGAGAATGTGAACCAGGCATATACAGTTTCTCTGTCATCAGCATGATTAAACATCCCAAAAACCCTACAGAAAAAGAAAAGCAAACCTGAAAGATGGCAAAATTAAAAATCATATAAACGGATTTGGCAACTTCTAGCCTAATTTTATCTCTGACAACCTATTTGGGTATCACAGAAAAGCTGGTTCAACAGTGCTCACTTTCAATAAAGTCCTCTCCCTACCTCTCATCCTCCTGTCTTTGTGGTTTAGCACAACAGAGACCATCAGTACTTTACTTTGCAATGGTGTAGATGCGTGACTCTTCGGCTAAGTAACCTAAGTCAGCTGGTGTCAGGTAAGTCAAGAAAAGATGGGAAAAGTTACTTTAGACTTATTCATGTCATTGAGGTTTCCAGCTCTAGGTCCACTGTCCCACAAAGAGGGGCTCTAGAATTGGAAAGGCATTGAACTGGCCCCTAAACTGAGGCCACAGTAGCAGTTTCTGTCCTCTGGAGAAACCTGCTTTGCCCAGACTCCTTACACCTAACTTTCACCATTTAAGTGAAAATCTAACTATGGTCCTACTCTGCTGTTGCAGTCAAGGCAGCCAGTGTAGTTCCTCTGTGGTTCAGATCATAGGTGGCCTGAACTGCCTTCTGGAAATACTTCTTTCTCTCCATGTTGCCTACCAAGGGATGAAAAGTACTTAGATTAGGCCTCAGGAAAGTGCCAGAATTGAGTGGGACGAGTTTAAGCCTTCATATCCAATTTGAAACTATTCCTTAAAAAATAAAATGTTCCTCAAGCACCAATAAAAGGCTGGTTATTTTTTAGGATATTCAAATCTTCTGCTATATGTCACTCTATTGGTGTTCCAGAGGCCTCATGAGATATGATTATATCAAAGTCTTAGCCTGTCGCACTGTACAAAAACCAGAGTGTAAACAATTATGTCTCAAATGAACCAGAGAGAAAAAGGTAAAAAAGTTTAAAAAAACTTCATAGGCAAAATAAAGCGATAGCCTAAGGTCTCAGAATTGTACTTCATGGGTCTTGGGTTTGAACCCAACACTTCACAGTCCTTAGGGCCAAGCCTCAACAGGACACTTGTCTGCTAACCTTCAGCTGCTGCTTTAGGTAAATGCACTTCCACAGGCACATTTACAGCAAACAAGTTGTAATCCCATGTAAATGACAGGTTTTAATGAGGAGATAGGCTAGATCATTTTCATGAGGAAGAGCTTGCTAATAAGGGTTCCATAATCTGGCCTTTAGTTTAAATACTATGCATAGGTTAGATACGTATTTATTTTTCTTGCAAGCGTATGATTATTTTCAATTTCTTTATAATGAAATAAGTTAGTTTCTCTTTCAAAAGTATCTGCCAGAATAAGAGGAACTTAGTAACAGAAGATTGGTTTTGGACAGACAGCTTTACCAAGTGTTTATATTTTAGGATAAACTTTACCTTTTCAAGACATTGAGGATGCTAATTGGTAGATAGCAAAGTGCAAAAACCAGAAGGACGACCATCAGCATGCGTGCTGTTTTCCTCCTTGCACGAATCTGTTTTATTTCAGCTGCCACAGCGCTAATCTTTGACTTTGTTGATTGTCCCAGCCCTCGGGGTTGTGCTGAGGACTGGAGAGGCTTCCATTTTTTCTGAACAACAGAAGAAGTTCCTGGGATCTAAATAAGACAAAATAAGGGGCACTCTGAAAAACTAGCACTGTGGGTAGCTGTAACAAGAAAAATAGATATGTTGACATACACCACGTAAACTTCAGGGAGAAGCATTCTTTTTTATTAAATTAATTGATGTAGCTGGAAGAAACAACCAGATACACACCTGAAGGTCTGCATAAAAATTCATGTTTTATCCAAATAGGTCAACTGATGTACTAAAATTGTCTTTACTTCCTAAATACCTTGCCTTGCTTGTGTCTTCAGACTATCACACTTACCAACCCTATTTCTACAATTATATTGCTATGAAGTCCTACATGACATGTTTTCTTGTATGGCAGAGTAGTTTGTCCCATAAATATGCTGCTAATTTAAGACATGAAACAGCTTTTCAGCATTAGAAAACAAGGATTTAAAGCCTACATAACTTTAAGTGCCACAAAACTTCCAAATATGCAAGCTAGATGACAATGAAGCAGCTGAAGAAATCACTGCTGGGGTGTGGATCTCCCTGAAAAGCTCTTCAGAACTGAATACATATACAGTGATAAATAGAGGGGAATCATGGCAGAGTGCCAAACATAGGAAGAATTAGGTTAGCCAAAGACACCTTGCAACAAGTTGGGGTAGCACCATGCTATTAAAATAAAATTCTCCATTTTTCCTTTCTGTGCCCTCACACAAGCCAAGCCAAATAAAGCAATTTTGCTTCAGTTCTTCAAAATTATTTCCTGCCTGCAGCCAAATGTGAAAGACTACAGATGGCAAGGACTTTCTTGGAGAACTCTATCACCAAGACATTTATAACTTTTTCAGTTTTATACATTGTGAAAACCTTTTGGGTAGAAACATAGTTTTATTCATGCATAATGCAATTGTCTGCAGGGTGACTAGTCTCGCGAGTGTAAAATTATTCATGTTTAAAAGTATCTGCAAAATTCAAATTGCTTATTGTAACGTTTTAAAAATCAGGGCTTATCTATACAAATTGACCAGAAAAGAATGAAATTTTGGATATTTATTTCAGAAAAAAAGGGAGTTCAAAGGGAATACTTGTTTGAAAACAAAAGCATGCATATTCAGAGTTGTTCTAGAATAGCTATTATGTTGTTTTCTGTGGGGTGAAGGTTTTTTTGTTGTTGTTTTTTTGGGTTTTTTTGAGAATAGCTTCCTTACACAGACAAGTCCTTAACTGAGCATTTATGTACACCATCAAACCTGGTTTACAACTACTGAAGTATTTTGACAAAGCTGGGTTGGAATGAACAGGAAATCAGTGAAGCAGAATGAAGGATACATGGTAACTTTCATTTTTTACTGATGTCTTTATGGAGATAAAGCAAAAAAACCCCAACCTTGCGCTTCTGCTGAGGGTTGCCACTCGTTCAGCTAAAATCAGCAGTATTAGTTCATACCTGAACATGTGTGTCCTACTGCGAGGGATTTACTCAGCTGTGGGGCATAGTACTGCAATGTGTCTCTGCCATGCACTACTGAGATAATACGCTGCCTAAGATTCTGATTCTGGCTTATCAGAAATGCTTTAGTATTCTGTTCTTTTAACTTTGAAGCAAAAGGTTTTCCTTCCTTTTCAGTTACACTGGGTTACTATATTGTAGCAAGAACTGGAGATGGAAGCAGAGAAATTCAACCAAATCTCTCCCTCTGCATTATGCCAAAGATTCATTTGAAGAAATCAGTGACCAGCTTTCATGGTAGCTAGATGCAATGTAGATGAAGAGAAACGTTATCTTGGTCCAAAACTGTGAACGGCCATTTCCACAGAAGTACATGACTGTGTACATAGTTTGTACCTATGTGTGCAGGTAGAAGGGTCTTTTCTGGTGCTTAAGCAGTCTTTAATAGCAAGAGGTGACTTGCTAAGTAAATAGTCAAAGGCATGTACAATCTCACTGTACTATATATTCAATTTCTAAATCTTCAGGAATTTGTATTGAGAACCTTTCTAAAGAGCCCTGTTTTCCTCAGGCTTTACTTGGCACACACCTGGGCTTTGTTAGTGTTACACCGACAGGCAATAATACAGCAAGAATTTCCTTAGGAAAAACAGACACATAGCTGAACCAGTATCATCTAAGGCACATAATGATTCAGAAGAGTGTGTGCATCTGTGTGTGTATGTGTACAGAAATATTTACAAATATTCATTTATGTAAACACACATACATGTATTACAAGCGATAGGACAAGAATAAATGGCCTCAAGTTGCGCCAGGGGAGCTTTATCTTGGATATTAGGAAAAAATTGTATGCTGAAAGGATTATCAAGCATTGGAACAGGCTGCCCAGGGAAGTGACAGAGTCACCATATCTGAAGGTTTTTAAAAGATATGAAGATGTGGCACACAGGGATATTGTTTAGTGGTGGACTTGGCAGTCTTAGACTGTGCTGGTTTTGGCTGGAATAGAGTTAATTTTCTTCACAGTATCTAGTGTGAGGCTATGTTTTTGGATTTTCAGCACTGTTTGCTGAAACAGTGTTGGTAACACAGGGATGTTTTAGTTGTTGCCAAGCAATGCTTACATTAAGCCAAAGACTTTCTCAGTTTCTCATACTGCCCCTGTTCTCCCAGCTTCTTCTCTATAAGAAGCCAGGACAGCTGACCCAAACTGACCAAAGGGATATTTCATGTCATAAGGCATCATGCTCAGTATATAAGCTGGGCAGAGGGAGGTAGGGGGTGCATGGAGACTGGCTGGACATCAGTCAGCATTTGATGGGCAGTTATATCAATTGTTTTTCCCGCCCTGGGTTTTGTATTTCTCTCTCTTTTTTTTTTTTATTGTTTGTTTGTTTTCCTTTTCATTGCATATTATCATCATTAACACTACTAGTGTCATTATTTTCTTTCAATTATTAAACTGTTCTTATTTTAACACACAGGTTTTCTTACCTTTTCCCTCTGATTCTCTCCCCCATCCCACTGGGGGAGGTGAGCAAGTGGCTATGTGGTGCTTTGTTGCTGACTGGGGTTAAACGACAATATAGGTTTATGGTTGGACTCAATGATGCTAAGGCTCTTTTCCAACCTAAATGATTCTATGATTCTATGCTTATCAGTTATAGAGATAATTGGGGAGAAGCTGTGTAATTCCAGTGATTCACTAGAAGTCCACTAGCTGTGTTCAAACAGGTATTGAAAGTTGCAGTTATTTTCTTATGCACCTTTCCTCTATCTCCTCAAATTATTACCAAGAGGTTTATAAACAGAGAAAATCTCTCCAAATGTAATAGCAACTTGCAAAGATTGGAAGGGTATATTTCAGCTGCCAAAATGAAAATAGGTAGGGTTCCTAATTACTAATATGAGTAGGCTTTAGTGTCAAAGCATTTGGACATCAGTAAATCAAAGCACACAGTGTGGAACTTGATAATACAAATTATGTATCAACACTTTCATGATAACTACATTGAATCCTATTTATTTGTTCAGAAGTCACTTTTGATCTACTTAAAATCTGCAAGAGAACATAGTCTTGTAAGTCACTACTTCCTTGCTAATAATTAAAATAAATTACTCAAAATCCCTGGTATTTGTGGTGTGATTGTTCTTGTCTTGAAAAAAAAAGATGAATCATTAATTCAAAGATTGTAAAACATATTGAAAGACACAATCAGTAATTTTAAAGACACAGTCAGTAATTTTAAAGACAGTCAGTAATTTTAAAGACACAATCAGTAATTTTAAGAGCTATTACACCAAATACGATAAGGATAGCTTGTAAATTTGTCTTACCTTTAGTCATCTAAAAATTTACACACACAACACCATTGTAAAGAAAAATCTGTAGAAAAAGTGTAAGTCATAGAGGGTGTCTACTGTTTGCTGTTTTTTCTCTCACATAGATCTGGCAGGCTTATTGCACTTCGCAATAGGTTCACTATATTTCACTGAAGATGTGGTGAACAACACGATTTCTTAACTGAAACTATTATCAAATAATACATTTAGGGCATTGCATTCATTTGCTCTACATGACAGATTATGGCACACCTGTTGCACTTAGAAAAATGCCTGATGTCTGGTGCCACGTCACAGTTGACAATACATGTGTAGTGCTTTTAACTTCACTTAGTGCAGCCTCTTATACATAGTGCTATCATCTAGGCTAGGAAGAGAGACATCTGTAACTTCAGATCATTGATAGCACTAAGCCTGTAGCAGTATTTGTCTTTTTGTCACTGAAAAAAAAAAAAAAAAAGAAGAAAGGATCATCCTGACCTTGTCAGCCTGGAAGATGCATAGCAAGAAGAAATATTGTGAAGAAATAGGCCAGCTGATACAATTGGAAGGGGGGGGTGTGTGACACCAAGAAACAGGTTGGTTTCCAGTCATTCAACTTCTGCTCCGAATCTGAACCAGCGTTTTCAAGCTACGTGCAGTTTACGAACAATTGCTTTACATTAACTTAATTAATGGACAGTTTGGGAGAATAGGTAGATTGTAAAGCAAGTACAGAATAGAAGGTTAAAAATAAATATGGGGATAAGGTCATTGGGAGCTACAGGACAGGTAACTATGCAGCAATGCAGAGCAGAACTATGTTAGACTGAACTTAATTTCAAAACTATCTAAGCAAAGCCTTTGTTCTGGTGAAGAGTTCCCTCAAATTGTAAGGGTTAAATTTTACCTTCAAACTATCTTGTTATTTAACCTTATAAATATAAGAAATTAAAAGCAAAAATAAGAATGTAAAGATAAACAGCAAGATAAACTAACTGTAGTTTAACCTAAGCTGATTAGAAGTGAGAATAACCGCTATTCCGATGTATGGATGACAACAAAATGCCTTAAAGCAGATTTGGGTTTTCCTGTATTTTAGCTATTTGCAAGCGATATGTTTTGTCAGTATAAGAATTGATTTTTACTTTTAACAGATGTATATTTAGAAATCTACAGCCTACTTGTGTTTTCTCTGATGGATCTGTTCGAACTGCATGACAAATGCTCCTGATGCGTCAGATATGATGTCCTGGCCAGGACAGCCTCATATTTGGATAGTATCAGACATAATGGTGAGAGAGAAATGATTCATACCCATATCTTGATGGAAATGTCAGCCATTGTTAAAGTCATTTGAGAGGACAGGAGAGGGACTATCTTCATCATGTTTTCAACAGGATGAGTTTATTGTCCTTTATGGAATGAAAGGGCAGGGGGTGGCAGAGGACTACAGCTATAGATAAATCCCACACAAAGCAGAAGACATCAGCAAGAACCATAGACTGATGGATGACAGATTACATTTCACACTCAGAAAGTGATTCTCAAGCTGACACCACTTCGAATTGTTAGAGGGGGAAAGATGTTCCTGAAAAAAATTACATCATTTTTGCCACTTCAGATATTTTCAGTGTGCTTGGTTGCTCTGAGGGTTTTTTTCTGTTGTTGTTCTGTATTTGTTTTCTTTCCTGTATTTTTAATTTGAAGCTCGAAAAAACAGATGTTCACGTTAGAAATCATGCCAATTATTTGTCAATAATTCACATCAAATGTTAGTGGTAACAGCTAGTTTCACATCAGACAATTCCAGTCTCACAGTTCTGATACTTGGACTTCCTAGTCTAACTTTTGTTCAGATTGGACCCGACATGAACCTGAAACCTTGTAGAATGAAAAATAAAAATACTACTACAGTCTACTAACAAAATGAGGAGGTCAGTCTTAACTTTTGTCTGCTGCAGGAGATTTTAGTGTTTTAAATAAGGTCACCTAAGGTATTTTGGTAAGCATTTTAAATACAACAGGAGAGACCTTTCTTCTGCCTATAATCAATCCTTCTGTTGCCTTTTTCTTTTCTTCTTTCTCCCCCCTCTAAGCCGTTCATAGACATGGGCTCTTGCCAGGGCTTTACATTCAGCCTGACCGCCTTTATGTTTTAATGCATCTCAGTGCCTATCGAACATGGCTGTTAGCCAGCAGTGTCACTCAACCTGGTAACAGTGAGGGATGTAAAAATCCAAGTCCTAAGTGACAACATGGAGCATGGAAGAAGAGGGTTGTACATAGGAATCTACACATAGTCACAACAGCAAGCAAATAGAGCTAGTGTTAAGTGACTTACCTGGCGACACCACAGCTTTCGAAAGATTTGCAAATAGGCCAACACCATAAGACACAGTGGTGCCATGTATGTCACCAGAAAAAAGCATGTGTGATACATTTTGGGGTAAACCTCAGCTGGAAAGAGAATTAAAATAGGAAAAGTGCATTTAAATATACATACATTTCAAAATCACTTTAAGCCAAATTATTCATATAGATATGCATGTGGTTTTCAATCAGAACAGGTTATAATGGAAGATGTATCCAATAATACTATGGTCAGGATTGATTTTTTAATCACTTCTATATACATTCAGTTTCTATTATAAAGATGCTTTTATCTCATGCATCTTGTATCACATTATTGCTTTCATCTTCCATTTTTACTTCAGGTATGAAGTCTTCAGAAGTTTTGCGGTTTATTAAAGCAGTCAAAAATAGAAAATTTCATTATCTAACAATAGCTAACTAATTATCCAACCTACCTCATCTTTGACGTATTTAACAGGTTGTGTAACTCTCTCTACTTTTAATTGTGCAAAGGCTACGGTTTACCCCTGAGTAAATTGCAGTCTCTCACCAATAAACAGAGAATGTGGACTACAGCACACCGGATGATGATAGGAGGAGAGACAGGCATTTCTTAAATCATTTTTGGTGGCAGAATAAACGTGATTAAGAGTGATCTGTTGTTATGATTACATTTAAAACATAGAAATATTCAGTTACATGCGCTAAACTTAGGAAATACCCAAGATTCTTTTTGATATGGCTTTAACAAGTTTGCTACCACTGTGTTCTAGCTTCCTGTGTGTCTTTTTTCGAAAGACAACTTATGAATGTTATTTGCTTAGAGACAAACATCTTGCAGGTGTTGTGACTGTACTGTGTTTTAGGAATGCTGTATCATAAGCTTCATCATTAGATTACAGGAGAATGTGCAGTGGGTGTCTGGAAAACTTGCCTTCACTTTTGTAACATCAAATGTAGTTTGGTATTACCAGATGTTGATATTAATTACAATGTAACATTTATGGATGGTCTCAGAAAAGGAATAAGCATTATAGAGAGTGACAATAAGAGTACAAGAAAAACTGCACTCCATGAGCTGTTAGACTGCATGGTAACCCTAAGCATTGCATTAGAAGGAACATTTATATTGATTTCGAGAATTTCTAATCATTCTGTTTTGGGATGATAAGATCTGCAACTGAAATTCTGTATTCAACCGTTGTTTTAGTAAAAGAAAAGAAAAGAAGTTGCAGGACATCAAAACATTGGTGAGTCAAACTTACTTTCTGCCTCTTAAAGTGGCTAGATTTTGGACCCTATCAAACAAGAGGTCCCTTTGCACACCAGGAGGATCTCTGAGAGTTTGATTAGACAAGGAAATAGAAAGACTTGGTCTTTGTACTCTCACAGCAGGGAGGAATACACCATCGTGTTAAGCCCAGGCTCACCCTCAAACCCAGACGTAAGTAATATCACACTCAGTGTTGGGCCTGAACGTGCCAGCTGGTTCACCAGTCAGAAAAACTTCAGTATGGAGGAAATCAAAACTTGCTATCGGAAAATCCAGCCCATGTTCATTGCTAGCAAAGGTAACAGAAGTGTTGCCATTGACATTTGACAGCTTTGATGGATCTGGGTTCAAAAAATTCAGATGAGCTACATTTGGGTCCTTACTTGCTCTAAGATCCTGTAGCAAACCAGTTTACCAACTCAAAACTAGCAGCTGCAGCTACCAGCTCTTGTCAATGTCCCTGGGGCAGGCAGACCATTTGGGGCAGGTTTTTCATAACTGGTGATAACCTATGTTTGTATATTGACTAATGATGTCAAACTTGTTTTTGCACTCCAGAAAATACAGCCTCACAGCAGTGCTGTCAGAGAGGGAAATACCGACACGCATGCTTCACATGGAGAGATTAAGGAGAAACTGGAGCAACGTGACTTACTGGGATCACTGGAGGTCAGAGCTGAAAGTACATTCTTTCTGCTCAGAAGGAGGTGCCACCTGCCTCATCAATGCTCTGCAGGCAGCCAGGCCCCTTTCAGGTAGAAGGACAGTACATATTTAAAAGGCCATCTGGAGTTTATGGCTTCCAATTTAGCATTCCAAGTAAAGTGAAACATTAAATGAGCCTAGCTATCTACAAAGAACTGATGGACCAGGTTGGAGGAAGATCCTAACGCTTGCCTTTGAAGTTTAGCCACCTGGAAAGTGCCAGCTGCTAAACATCAAAGGAAACCTGTCCCTCCTCCACCCAAGGCAAAGCCCTTTGTAGAACTTTTCCCTAAGAAGCATGACTCTGTTTAGCTTCTCCAGCCCAAGAAAAGCGTTAAAGCTGTTTGACAATCACAGCAGCAAGAAGGAGGAAGGGCTGGTAAGGGATACTGTTCATTTATCAAGTGAGTGAGTTCCAGGCTCCTGAATGAGAACATCAATCAGTCTATGGTCCTGGCGATATATCAGCTGCCTGACTGGGATCTGAACCTCTTACTGCCAAGCAGAAAAGGAGAAAAGTGTCTTTGCTTTCCACAGTCACTTCATGGGCTTTGAGAGAGAGGGAGATCGATCTTAGCTGCAGTAACCATCCCTTTAAGAAGAAATTCATGATTCTCACATCACTGGCCACTGTTTAACTGAAAAGAGGGAAGGGGACAAAAAGCAAACAGGTTGTTAGGGTGATCGGACTAGGGTGAGACTGGCTTTCTTACTCAGCTCCAGTCATACAATATGATTACTCCACCTTATAAAGGATCAGTATGCTACAACAAACCTTCTCTGTCTGCTGCAGGGGTTATTAAACAAATTTTACACTTTTCTAAAGCTTCCTTCTCTGCACTGTGTTCCAGTCCCAGACTGTTGTTCAATGAAGCAAGGAGGTAGAAGACTGAAGCTACAGCTTCTGGATTTATGCCAGAATGTTACTGTATTTGTGTAAATACATATATACATACGTATATGTATATATATATATGTAAGCAAACTGAAAATAACCCAGACTCAAAAGGTTTTGATATGTCTAGCAAACAAAATATTCCCTTAAGCCATAGTGCATAATGAAACTGGTACTCTTGACAGCTTCCCTAAGAACAGGGAAAAACAAGACGACTATCAAGTCAGTTGATCACCAGTGGAGAGTTCCCAGGCTCCCTAGTCTCAGGAAGATACTTATGAAGAGTTGGAGTTAACAATATGAAGAAGCAATGCAGCTAAAAGAATATATTTTTAGACTAAAGCTTAGTAAATAGGGATGTTACGAAGTGGGTGCCCATAGTAGAGAAAATTTGACCACACAAAACAGTCCTTTCAAAACTATGTTCCTATGTCTGAGTACTTACAGTTAGCTAATACTAAAATTACATTATCAAACCTATTAAATTATGCTTAAGTTATCAATTCAATATAACACTAAGCATAATTTTACTATTAGCAATATTCTGATTCCTTTCTGCATTAAAATGTCCCACAAGTTTTTCCTTAAAATCTGAACACTTCAACAAACAGGATGTATAAACCTTCATGAAATAATGCAATTTCCAGATATTTGTTTCCCAGAATTAAGACAATATGTTTCTGTACTATTTTATGAATAGTCTAAGAGGAAATGGAACACAAAGTCTTCCCTTTGTTTCCATTCAGCCATGTAGTTTTGGGAAAGGATTATCTCAATAATCTTTTTTATCATTTGCAAAGGGGTTGGCTAATGCACTTTGGCTAACACTCTTTTTGCTAACAACTCTAAGAGAATGTATTTAGCTGACTTGGACACATGGGGAACTCATTTTAATATAAGTTTCTTTTATTTTGGCACTTTATCATCAAATTCAGTACATAGCAATTACAGACTATTATAGAACTGCGTCCAACACTGGCTCCTTAAGTGAGCCTGCATAGGTCACATGTTGGATCCTTCTGCATTCCCAAATAAAATATTGTTATTAGACAGTACTCAAAATGAAAAACCCTCAGCCTAGAATTGGCAACGAATTTTATACTCAGGAATGCCAGAAGCAATTAAAAAGAAATTGAGCCCTGTTTTAGGCTGAACTATTGCTCCATTTGCAGTCACTGGCAACTCTCCAACAGCAAGCTTGAAGTCTTGTTAGTCAGGGTGGCCACTATTTGTTCACTGTTAAGGAGTCTAAGTGTCACAGTGCTGATCAGACCTTCCTTCCAGACACTCAGCAGATCTGTATGGATTTCAGCAGCTGGACCTAGGTCTGCGTAGGGTACAGTGCTGCCTCCTGCTTTGGCATCTCTGACGTTTTCCTGGACCCGGCTTCCCGCTAGTCCTCCATAGCACCTCATGTTTCAGCGGTCCTGAGTTCCCAGAATTAGAATAGACTTCGGAAAATGTCATTAAGTATCACCTTTTTGCAGTCCCAACCATGACATTTCACAGTTTAACATCCTTGGGACATGTGATGTACATGATGTTCTGCAAAGATTTCATCAGGTGTACCCTTATTTTAGACAGCATAAATTATATGCAGTTCTAAACAAAGCAGTAAACACCCAAATACAATTCCTTTCCTCTAAAATGACTCTTCCACAGAATTTGCTGAGGATGTCTTGAATGCATTCAGTATCTACATCTCTACCTTCTCTTTGCAAATATATAATTTATTTGTAGGAACATGAATTTCTTTCTCCTTCAGCCTCTTCCTAGTCAGTTTCCTTTGACACTCAATATTCCCATAGTCCAAAACAGGCAAAACAATACCCAACAAAATGCAACAAGTTTCTTTGAAATTATTAGCTCTTTATTCCTTCTTCTGGCTTCAAGGCTCACCAGTATTTTCAAACTGCTGCCTTTTTATCCAGGTTCTTTTGTTCCTCTGTTTGGGAGCCTTTGTGATTTCAAACCCTGGTTTTCAGTAGAAAAACTGCTCCTTCTATTCTCTGGCCCTATTAACTCCTTAGACATTTTTAGTTGAATGGAAATTATTTGTAGCTAATGACACTCTCTTCTCCATAGTCTGAAAGGGATGTTAAGGTATATATCTATTATATTTTTTCCCCATATGGTTAACAAAGTAATTCCATTTACTGAGTAATGCCACAATTTGAGCAACCTACTTGTAACTTCATGCATAGAAAGGTTCTTCTCTCAAGTTACTATGGTAAATTATTATTAGATAGTGGAGAGGATTATTTTTTTATGGATAGCTGAAATGCACCAGCAGAATAACTAGCAATGATGGTGCATTATCATTAGAAGAATAATTCATTAAAAAAGCAGCAGGATAAAAACAAGATTTTTATCTTTCAGTGGAACAAAAAGCTTCCCATTTCAGAAAACTTAAACATATTTGTAATGAAAAACTATTTTCATTTCATGCTCAACATAACTTTTTAACAAAACCAAAATCATTTTGGTGTGTTTGTACTTCACTTCTGAAGCACAAGTACTTGCCTTTGTTAAACCCCCTTCTACTTCTCCAAACAACTAAGTGAAGGCTCACAGCATAACCTGAAGATTAATAGATATCACTTTGGACAAATACACTCCATAAGAGTAGAGTCTTGCAAACACATGGGAGGTTTTTGGTTTTCTCTTGTACAATGGGTGCTCCAGCTCAGGCTTCTCTGTGGGCTGCAACTGCTTCAGTGCAGCACTGAACAAGAGTGTACTACTTTAAAGTAGTTCCAGGACTACTATGGACTCTGTAGTTTAAAAGCAACATTTCCCTGTTGAGAATCAAAAAGTGGCTAATGCAGCTCAGGAAATTTTGAGATGGCATTCCCTAATGAAATGCTCTCCTGACTGCCTAATTAATTAACTACATCATTTTCATTTCCTAGGTTGATTAAAAGAATCTTTGTTGCAGATCTAGCCTTGAAGTGGTGAAGCCAGGGATATTTAGTTCTGCAGCCAAAATGAGTGGACACAAATTGTACTTGGACCGAGCACTGTGAAACAAAATAGTCACATAAATACTGCAGCATCCAGCAGTAGACTGGAATACAAAATCGTTCACAGATGAAGAAAAAACGCTAGAAGTAAAGAGCAGATGTGTCCTCTCCTATGAAATAGCCAGTCCAACACTGGGCTTAACAGAGGCTTCTTCTAACCTACAAACTTTCTGCACATCGTCATCCTCAGCAAGTGCCAGCTCGCTAATGGCCATCTCTGCCCCCTTGCCTTGTCCCACAGGACCAACTGGGATGAAGGAGATAAAGAACAGGGAATATGATAGCCAATGTCTTCCCATTAATCCCTTATGCCCCTGCGGAGGCTGTTAGCAGGGGAGAAACTTCCAAAAGAGCACATGGAAGAGCCCTCAGCAGTTCAAGCTGCTTAAGCTAATTTATCATGATAATTAAGTACAGGTGATCCAGTTGTGTTTTATCTTAATTGTTCACAGGTCTGGAACCTTCTTCTGCACCGACAGCTCTGGGAGAGAATCTGATTATGTTTTAGTCTGACTCAAGGCTATTAAAGAGGCACCTTTTAGTTATATGTTTTGGCAAACTTGGCTTTCCTGTGTGTGAATAATGGTATTACTGATGGTCATTATATCCTGTGTCAGAGTCACAGCATGTAACTCATATGCTCTGTTAGCACTGGAGTTATGCCAAGGCCCACCGGAGTGGAGTCTGAACCATTTGGGTGGGTGGCTAACACCACTCGCTGTGAATGGAGACAAAATAGAAGTAGTTACTCCCTGGCAACCCTTATGGCTTCCTACAGCTGAATTCAAAGACAGAACAGGTCAGATTCAAAGTTAATCTGGAAAGGAAGAATTACACTTCTTGGACAGAACCATGTGTAACTGATGACACTGACAAAGTTATTTAAATGATCTTGTCTATGACAAATTTAAAATTGCAGGTTAACTCACTACCCCATGTCGACGACAACTCCGTAAATTCTGTAATGACAGGTAATTTGCATCAAAGTCCCAGGAGATAACTATAAAGACTAGTCAAATATCAGCAATTAGCAAAAGCAATATATCAGGTAAACAGAAATTCTGTTCTCATGTAGCTGTTTCTTAAGGCTAAATACTGAAGTCTTTGTAAACCTCCAATGCCCATCGATCACAGAATTATATAAGCATAAGCATTTAAGGGTGGGAACATTTCTACCCTCTGGGAAACATTAACACGGTCAAGACAGAAGCCAGCCTCATTCATTTGGTTTCAAATGTACTTTAAGTCTTAGTAATACAAAAGAAAATAGGATTTTGCAGTATTTGAAAAACGGTAGTTCTAAGAAAGCTTTTATAATTAAGAACATTTTGTGATATGTTTATACAACTTGACTGCATATTAATATGTCCTGATATTTCTATTACTTAACAGCAGTACAAATTCTGTCTTTATGGACAATGACACACTCACCTCCCCAGTGCTCATCACACACTGTGAACAAGGTGGTTTTATTGGCTAATCCTGGGAACACACTGCTGCACTCCATAACAATAGCCTGAGGAATCATTATGATGCAGGACACAATCCAGATAATTATAATGCTGTTCCTTGCTCGCTTGGCTGTGCTTTTAAACATCAAAGGGTGACAAATTGCATACCATCGATCCAAAGCAATGCAGCTGAGTGTTAGTACAGACACAGAGACTGAAACTGTCTAAAGAAAAGGAAATAGTATGTAAATGTAAATGTAATTTTTTCAGAGCTTTAAAAATTATTTATTGAAAATTTTCCCAAAGTTTTGAAAATTATTTCTATTTTCAACATAGTTTGCTCTTTATCTGCAGTTATTAAAAAGAAATTATTCCCAGGAAAAGACTCATTTAAAATCACTTCTTCCAGAATTAATACAGATATCCTCATCTGCTGTAGTCCCACTAGAATCAAGAGGACATTTCACAGATTAGGGTGCTCCCCAAACTGAGTAGGTGAAGCAGGCTCAGATTCTGAAAGAGCAAATTTTATGTAATTTAAAATTTGCAAAACTTTACCTGAAATCTATTTTTAAAACATTAGACAACTAATTAGATCTTTTTTCTTTGTAGAACAATTCTGATTGTTTGTTTGTATTCTGTGCTATATTTGGATATCAGTACAATCATTTTGCCTTTTCAGTTTTCACGGGAACAATGGAAATTCAGTTTCCCACGCAAACAACCCCCCACCCCCAAAAAAACCCCCAAACCCAAACCAACAATCATCTTAAGGCAGAATATGTCATTTTACCTTCTATTCAGTATAGGGAATGACATATCACTTTCATTTTACTCTTTCACTCTGTACACTAGATGATCATTTCACTTTCTTTTCAGATTTCCTTCCACTAGAATGAAGGTTTTCAAAAAAACTTGTGATTTTGATTGTATTGAGTAGCAGACATACCTGCTGGAGAACTGCTGCCCTTGACAGTGTGGCTCTTCAGCCATACAGCTATCTGCTGAAAATATAAATTGTGCTGGAGGCACAGAGCTGATCAACGGCATACTGCTTAATTATTTTGATTTATAATGACTGAAAGGCCAAACACTTGTCATTCTAGTATGCCCAGTCACTTCAACTAACCAGTTATTCTTAGAAAAGGTATCTGTCAAACATTTTGATGCAAATGACCTCATAACTAATGAGTTATGAGTTAATGAGTTACCAGCCCACTGGTAAATGATTGGTGGCAATTACTGCTTAAGGCAGAAAATCTGATCAGCTCCCAGTGAACCTGGATGCTTTGACTATTTCTAAAGAATGCAAAGGAAGACACTAAAACCATATGAAAGCATAGACTCCCTTCAGAAGTTTGGATTCTCTGCCCTGGACACTTGTGTAGCTATTTAGGTCCACACACACAAAGTATAAATGACTGTAATTCTAATTATGGGCATTCTTATTGCTTTATATCCCTTCTGAATTACTAAAAAAGATCACAGAAATTGAAGAGCATCAGAGAGATGTTCCAGAAAGTGTATTGCTCAAGTCTAACAATCAGATGAACCAAGACCAATATTTATTAAGCATAAACATATTCACAAGTGGAACAGTCTTTTAATCTTCAGCATGTACCCTGAGATATCTACTTCAGTAGCAGGGATAGTCTTCCACGGGTTATGTGTATTAGGAACATGCTATTATTCTTTCCCTTTTTCATTACATGGGTAATGTGTACACAAACACAGTAAAATAATACCTGTAAGTAGGGAATCACTTTGCAGAGGGACTGCCCAAAGAACCATGTTTCTGTGATGTCCACTACTAAAGTTGCTGGAAGACAAGTAATTGTGACCAGAATGTCAGCCAGAGAAAGGTTCACTATGAAATAGTTGGTAACTGTCCGCATGTGATGATTCTTCCACACTGCAACGCAAACTGAATTTGGAAAGACAAGTTAGTGAGATGGAAATGACTTAGGGAATGTTTCAACAGGAAAACACTTGGCTTTGCAGAATTAGGGAAATGTTTGTGTCTTTTGTTTAACACAAAATATTTGAATATGTAGTTCAGTATAAGAACCATGTGTTTTCTTTTAGAGTGGAAGCAAGAGGGTACACATAGAGAGAATCTTAGTACGCAAAGAATGGTTTTCCACAGGCCACAGCATGGGAAATAAACTGATATATAAAGCAAATTATTTTCCTGCTAGTTTATCTTCACTAACTCTTCACACAACTTCACAGATTCACACAGATTCACAGAGTGTTAGGAGTTGGAAAGGAACTCTAGAGATCATCTAGTCCAACCTCCTGCCAGAGCAGGATCACCTAGAGCAGATCACACAGGAACAAGTCCAAGTGCCTTTTGAAAGTCTTCAGGAACGGAGACTCCCCCACCTCTCTGGGCAGCCTGTCCCAGGGCTCTGTCACCCTCACAGGGAAGAAGTGTTTCCTCATGTTCAGGCTGAACCTTCTGTTTGCCAGTTGATGGCCATTGCCCCTCGTCCTGTCACTGGACACCACTGAGAAGAGCCTGGCCCCATCCCCCTGACACCCACCCTTTAGATATTGATAAGCATTGATAAGATCTCCCCTCAGCCTCCTCTTCTCCAGGCTAAACAGACCCAGCCCTCTCTGCCTTTCCTGATATGGAAGGTGCCCCAGCCCCTTCATCATCTTAGTGGCCCTGCACTGGACCCTATCCAGTAGCTCCTTGTCCTTCTGGAACTGAGGAGCCCAGAACTGGACACAGCACTCCAGGGGAGGCCTCACCAGTGCAGAGTAGAGGGGGAGGATAACTTCCCTCGACCTGCTGGCCACGCTCTTCTTAATGCATCCCAGGATGCCACTGGCCTTCTTGGCCGCGAGGGCACACTGTTGGCTCATGGTCATCCTGTTGTCCACTAGGACTCCAAGGTCCTTTTCCCCAGAGCTGCCCTCCAACAGAACAGCCCCCAACCTGTACTGGAACATGGGGTTGTTCTTCCCCAGATGCAGCACTTTGCACTTGTCCTTACTGAATTGCATTTGATTTCTCCCTGCCCAGCTCTCCAGCCTTTCCAGGTCACGCTGGATGGCAGCACAGCTTGGTATCATCAGCAAACTTGCTGAGAGGACATTCTAGCCCTTCGTCCAGGTCATTGATGAATGTATTCAACAGTGCTGGACCCAGCACTGACCCCTGGGGGATGCCACTAGCCACAGGTCTCCAACTAGACTCTGTCCCATTGACCACAACCCTCTGAGCTCTTTCCCCCAGGCAGTTCCCAATCCAGCTCACCACCCAATGGTCCAGTCCATACTTCCTAAGCTTGTCTGTGAGGATGCCATGGGAGACCGTGTCAAAAGCTTTGCTGAAGTCAAGGTAGACCACATACACATGCCCTCCCCTCGTCCATCCATCTAGTGATGCCATCATGAAAAGCTATCAGATTGGTCAAGCATGACTTCCTCTTGTTGAATCCATGCTGACTACTCATGATTAGCTTCCTTTCCTCAACATGCTTTGAGATGGCACCAAGAACAAGTTGTTCCATCATCTTTCCAGGGATGGAGGTGAGGCTGACCAGCCTATAGTTGTCTGGGTCCTCCTTCTTGCCTTTTTTGAAGACTGGAGTAACACTGGGTTTCCTAATGTCTGTTCCCTTCATGTCTGTTTTAATCCACTGGCTCTAGTCTATGGCAAGACACATTTACATCTGTAAAAGTGTAATTTAATGATTTTTCTTATGATAGTGTGATGCTTAATTGAAATTGCTACAACACAGAAACTTGTAAACTGTACCAAGAAAACAATAGTTTTATAAAATATTTTACTGGGCATAATATATCTATTAAATCTGCAGCTGTCTGGGTAACTGATTTGAAGTAAGCCAACGAAGGTAATTTTTGCACTATTATGCATTACCCATTTTAAATGTGGTATATTTTTGATGATGATTACTGTGATCAAAAGCAGCATGTAACAGACATTACAAGATGTGCCTTCTTTTTCCTATTTTTCAGTTTGAAAGGCTTTTAGAAATGAGGTAAATCAGTCCTTTAACATGGTTGCTCTAAATTCATAAGCTAATACATTAAAAATGCCAAAAGTGAGTCTGAGAAACTAGCCTAAAAAGAAGTGTTTTAATCACTGCAGACATAAACCTCTGAGAGATTGTAGCGATCAATTGCTTTTGAATGTTTTTGATTCAGTCACCAAAAGGTCTCTTTAAAACTGATGCACAATGTTTTCTGTAAATACCACAATACTTTTTGTTAGAAAACAGTACAACTTGCTGTACATCAGAGGTTCTTTTCCTGTAAACACTAATTCAAACATCATGTAAATCCGGATGAAGATTCAAAGTCTCCTTAATCTGCAAGGATACAGCACTATGTTTAATTCAGATATAATAAACAGGTCACAGAAGGCTAAAGAATAGAGTTACAAGGGTCCTCAAGAGGTTGTCCAAATCTAAAATAGAATCAGCTAGGGTTAAGCCATTCTCTTATTAAACTAGCTAAAACAGCTGGGAAAAAAAAATACACAGACTTTAAGGCACATAAGCTCTTGAGATCACATGCTTCTTTAGAGCCTAAGAAGGATGGTGTGCCTGAAAGCTTGTGTCCATCTTCCAGCTGCATCAGCTGATCTAATAAAATATATTACTTCATTCCACAGATCTCGTCTTGTTTAAGTCCTTAGGCCAACACAACTACAAGCAAGACTACCACTAAGCCATTTTCGGCATGTTTACATTTTAAAATCTGTTACATTTGAAGATATCATGCCTCTATTAAATGTGTTGCACTGTTTAACTATCTTCTCTACTAAAAAAAAATAATCTCCTAATGTCTAATCTACTTTTCTTCTGCTATTTATATATCTTTTTTTTTTTCCCCTGCACACAGGCAGGAATGAAGAAGAGTTTTTCCCTGTGGCAATGTTTCACACATGTAAAGATTGTGTTCACGTCTTTCCTCAGTTTTCTTTTTAGACTGTGCAGCTTCAGAACTCTTTAACTTTTACTCCCAGTCATTTTTAGAACCTCTGCAACCATCCTTGTTTCTGTTCTCTGGATGCTTCAAACCTGATCATGTCTTTGTGGTCAGAGCCTAGTGATCGAAATCAGTGGAATACTCACTCAAGACCTTACTACAGCTTTAGCATGAGCTGAGATTGAAGCATTTCATGAGGGCTATGTTTGGACATTAAGGGGTAGTTTAGAATGAAGAGAGAGGGAGAGGCTAGGTGGCCTTCAGTTTCTCTAAAAGAAGGTGATTTTATCAACTACCTTTTTAGGATACAGGTTTCCAACCTGTTGTACCAAAACAGATGTTCTTCATATCTTTTAACGTGTTGCAGACATGGTTCCAGATTCTCTAGCTTGTACAAATTTAATCATTGCTATATATCTATTATGCTCTTGTAAATGCAAGTGAAAACCCCTCTGCAAAGCTCTTTGCTGTTCTTGTACTGGTTTTGGAGAAAATCTCCCACAGTACCCACATCTTCTATTGTTTTCTTCCTGAATACAGAATTTCAGGTTCTCTTTGCTGTGGCCTCAGATATCTGAAAGGCAAGGCTTATAACCCAAGAGCTTAAAGGAAACATCATATTAATTTCCTTTTCTTCCCATTGGAGTAATTCAAATTACCTACTAAAGTATTTATTTCTATAGCATTGCATGATAATTACAACATAACTGTCCAGATCTTCATCATTGTCACTTGGTGCATGGGATTACTACAGCTCTAATTTACAGTCTGACTATGCAGAGGCAGCACCTAACAGGGAAGATAATACATTGCTGCCCCTCTGGAATGTTGTTCACAGTTGGAAATGCAATGCCGGGGGGGAAAAATTGCCAGCACCATTTCACTTTCAATAATTTCAACACTTAACAGCAAAAAATTGAAGATTTTGGCTTTTACTTATAGTTTGTTGTCTTGAGTGCAATTCATATTGAAGGTATGGTCCTGTCTTGTACCTAGGCAAAAGTTTATATTAAGTGGCAACGTTTTTCTGTACTTTTTATTTCTTTTATCAACAGGCGAAAGTTAAATAAAATATTTTAAATGTTCAGAGTTTGGCTACTTTGTTTTCATGCTATGGTTTCAACAGTCCTACATTCTACCCAATTCAGAGACCTGCATCATTTTCAGCCAAGGATGTCAGTGCCTAGAGGTGCAAGGTTTAAGCACACTCTTTGACAGGACCTATTCTCATTCTTGTGCTGAGCTACCTGGGAAAAACACCTGAACATAAACTTTACTTCAGGTAAAATAAATCCATTAAGTTAACAGATGTGAGGCCAATCTCATCAGCAGCAATCTGTATCAGAAAGCAATTCATAGCATTTTGCATGTTGTGTTCAAAGCTTTTTATCAGTATGAGCAAGTGAAACCTCCTGATACCCCAGAGAGCTAAGAAAATATAATCAGCTTTGATGCAAGGAAAGTGAAGTGCAGAACAGAAGTTGCTAAAGGCCATAGAGTAAATCAGGCACAGAATAAGAAACTTGGACTACTAATTCCCAGCTCTGTACTAAGCCTTCCAGATCACACTGGCTTAACACAGATGGAATTTAGATGCACTCCAGTACCTGCTATTCTTCAGAGAAATATGAAAGACTATGGCCCTTGCTAATCAGGGAGTAGCAGTATGCAGGAAAGCCAGTGTACAGAAAGTAGCTCTGAATTCCTTTGAATTCTAATCTACAGGGGCAAAAAGCACTTGAAAGGGGGGAAAATAATAATTTAGCATAGAAATTCAACATAATTTGTTACTTTAGATTTCAATTTTTAGCTCGTGTGTTTTCCCTTTTGACCTCATCTGTTCTTTGCAGCATAGACCATTTTCTGTTCTTTGTACAGCACAACAGCATCTTAATTAGCATGTTTATGTACTACCATAATAATTAAGTATCCCACAAACGTATTCCATGGCTGTATATCAAAAATGAGTTTGTGTAAAAAAAAAGTCTCTAACAAGACAGTATTTTAAAAACAAGTCAGCAATTTTTCCCACACTTGTTGCCCTCTGCTGATTGCAGCATTGTTTTCAACCTGTGCAAGCACTGGTGTTTTCTTTCAGTGAAGGGCTAAACTGAGCTATGAGGAGTTGCTATCAGTTATATGAATAGGACAGAATGGTCTAAATGTGTTGTGGTTTAATCCCAGTGAGCAACTAAGCACCACACAGCTGCTTGCTCACCTCCTCCTCCCCCAGTGGGATGGGGAAGTAAAAGGTAAAAATACACATGGGTTGAGATAAAACCAGTTTAATAACTGAAAATAAATGAAACAAAAAAAGTTATACTAACAATAACAATACTACTACTATTACTATTACCATGTAATAAACATAATGGAAAAAAAAATCCCAACAAATTATACAACTGCTTACCACTGCTTACCCAGCCAGTTGTCAAGCAGTTAAGAGTCAGAGCCAGAGCATGAGCCAGAGCCCGACAGACATGAGAGTTCCAAGAGTCAGGCCCCCCAGTCAACTCTCCACAACTTACATACTGAGCATGATGTTTTATGGAATGAAATGTCCCTTTGGCCAGTCTGGGTCAGCCACCCTGGTTATGTCTCCTCCCAGCCTAGAAGAGAGGCTGTAGAGAAGAAGCTGGGAACACAGGTGCAGTATGAAAAACTGAGAAAGTCCTTGGCTTAATATAAACATTGCTTGGCAATAACTAAAAATATTAGTATATTGTCAATATTCTTCTCAGCACAAGTTCAAAACATAGCCTCATACTAGAATCATCAGTGTATTATTAACATTCTTCTAGCACAAATCCAAAACATAGCCTCACACTAGGTACTGTGAGGAAAATTAACTCTACTGCAACCAAAACCAGCACAAAATGACAGCAAGTTCAACATATTCCGTACAGACTCCGTGTCTTTCTGAGTCTACTACAGTACAAGGTTATTCAGTAGTCTTGGACAACAGCTTCATTGATACACCAGTGATTAGCAGATCATCAAGAAAGACAGTCTAGCCTGTGTTCAAAAACTATTATATTATAGGTATGCAAAATAGTTTGACTGTGCCACTGAATACTGTATAATTATTTAAGTATCAGAACAGAAGAATTTTGTATACCCTCACTTCTTTAAATATGCATTTTCATCTCAGATGGTTCTACTGAGAAGTGAAGACACTCATCTCCTGCATAAACCCTAAAGAAACATGCCAGAGAAAAGAAGCTCTGTGCAGTGGGAAATGCCACCTGCCTACCCAGAGCAAAATAGCAGAGAACTGTGGCTTTCTGCTCAGCTTGGAGAAGAGAAGCAAGGATGAGAAAGGCAGGAAAGATTCTCGTCTGGGAGTGTATTTTACTGAAAAGTACTCCCAAAACATAAAAGAGGAGATGGTGCCAGCACCAACCTTCCTAAAAGACTTGGAAGCCACCAGAGTTGACTGGATGCCAGTTTAGTTAGGGCACAATGTAGTGCCCAGACTGAGCTCTTCAAACCGCTGCTGAAAATCTGTGAAATAGTTAAAATTGCTCTGGATAAAACCTTGACATAACATTATATGCAAATCTTTCATGCAACCTTTGATGTACCCAGCTATAAGTAGTATTGAGAAAGAAAGTGGGGAAAACGGTATTAACACAGACATTGAGGAAGAGAGGATCAGAATTTTTTAAAAAACCACGAAAGTGGGAGAGGAGCGTGAGCGAAATGAAACCGAGAAATGTGTTCCTACTGTGCTTGACCTTCCTGACTGCTAGAGTTCTACTGGAACCCAATTACCTGTCCAGTGGATTTTATTATTTTCTGTACTTTAGTTTTTATTTTATAAAACCCCTCAAAGTTACACTTAATAACTTTGCTGGAAATGAAAACATGCAGGCCAGCTTTCACAGAGAGCAGCTGTTTTCCTAATGGTTATTACTTAATCCGTCTCCCCTAACTGCTCCGTCTCACTGATCTCTCCTCTCTCTGATGGTTTCATTTTCTCCTGCCAGAAGCAGTTTGAAGCGAAACGATTGCTATCCCTACCTCTACCACACGGTGTCAGTGGAGGCTCGGGAACGAGCTGGACACTGGAAAAACTTGGGGAGGCTTTCCCCAAGCCAGGACAGTTCTGGGATAACGAAGCTTGTTTCAGATCCCATCCCCCAAACACTCACGATCTCCCACCCACCCCAAAATCTCACAGGCAAATCCCAGGAAGGACCAAACACCACCAATTCGAATCAAAGTTAAAAAATTAAGATAGATATTACAAGTCCATCAAGAAAGCTTTACATAGCTTCTCATTATATTCCTGAAGAGAAAAACACTCTCAAATATGACAGCATGGTGAGATTGGTATTTTTCACATAAAAATTTAATCCCTTTTGGTTTAGTGTCCTGGGCCATTTTAATTAAAGGCTGTAATGCCACCTATCCAATTAGCATAGCTCATTGTATCTCAAGCTGAATATGAAAACAATACACAGGCTCCAGCTGTTATAAAATGCAGCTACTTGCCTCCTGGAAGATTTACGCTGTCTTGAGCATATTAAACGTTGTGCTGCAGTCCCGCTGGTGGACTGCTGGTTCAGCTATCAATTTGGTTTTTACATGTCAACACTCAATCACTTCCCTAACACTCCAGAAGTCATGTCAACCTCTCATTCAACGGGCCATCTTCCAATGTGACTTGCTGGCTAAAATAGAAACATAATTTCCATAACCAGCAATATCCTGACATTTCCTTATATAAATGAATGACACTACCTCTTATTTTAGGTGAATAATAAATCCCACAGGGATGTAAACAAAGAATTATAATTTTCTTTCATGATAACTTCAGTGATTTTATTTTGCTTTGGTAATTCAGTATCACAATTGTTTGATTAAAATAATCATAATATAGCCATAATTTGGAAGTAATGTTGTGATTATAAGCACTGGTCATCAACATCCCCAAATGCACAAGGAAGAAAGCTTCTGAAAAGCTTTACTCCTTCACAATATTTTACAATCAATCAGTGATAAAACTGTGGTAAATAGTTTTGAGTTGCACATTATTTCTTCTCTAGCTCCTACCCCCACAAAAAAAATAATTTCCACCTGATAATGAATTATTTTTTTCATACAGCGTTCTCCCCCTTGGTCTTTTTTGGTGATGCCACCACCTACTCCAAATCAAGGTCTGGGTGGTGGGGTGTTCAGCAACCCAACCATGTTGCGTTGGAAGGAAGGCTGAGTAGGCTTTGATAGGCTACCAAAAGGGACTGTGGAGAGCTACAGCCCCTGTGGAAACACCAAATCAGTGCATACTGGTAGAAGGAAGAACACTGTCATTGAAACTACTTTCATTATGAACAACTCCTGATCGAGGATTCTTCTGCTTTAACTTAAGAGTCTGGAAATTGGATGCCTAAGAGTGAGCTTATTTTATTTGTTTTAGGAAGGCTTTCCATGAGTCTTTCAATAACTTTATTGATGATCTTGATTAAGGGCTGAGAAGCACTTTAACTAAATTGCAGAGTTATTTAATTAGGGTTTTTTGAAACCAGCAGTAAGCACAAAAGATCTAAAACAAAGTAATCTCTTCTGTGAATAGGAAGATGATATCTCTTTCCTAGGCTGTCCATTTCTTACCCACTATTAAGCTCTAAACTCACACATTACTTCATTTTTTACATAACTAATCTTATCTGAAAAAAGGAGTCCAAAATAAGATCAAGTTTATTTTGAAAAAGTAATAGAAAGAATGACACAAAGAAAAGACACTTTGTATACAATATTTATTATAAAGGAAATACTGAAAAAATTCCTACAGCTGGTAATAATGCCCAGCAGATAAGAACTGTCCTGGAACGTGTGATGCAACATCTGAAAAGATGGACAATATTCTGGGCTGCAAGCACAAAGGAATTAAATAGCCTACCAGTGATGTAATAGCTCCTCATCAACAAGACACACTACATGTGTCAACAAATTTGAACAAACTCATGGAAACATGACACAAGGAGTAGGTAGGTAGGACATGCTCCCTATGTATCACACATAAACAAGTATGTATGTGTAGGTTCCACCACTTTCTTCTAGTAAAACTCTAGGGAAAATACTGAAAGTGTAAGAAATACAGCTGCGTAACACTGAACACATGAAATCTTGAAGTATTTAGCTGAGTATCAGCTTCACTGAAATGTACTAATGGGGAACTCCCTCCCACAAAAGACAGTGAGACTCTGCATAAATAAAACAGATGTACAGCAACTAGTTTGCTAGCAGCAACACATTTTATGAGATGTTTTCTAGCTACCAAGTGCTCTATTGTACTCAGGCTTTTAACTTATGAGTTGGGGGCTGGGGTTACTCATGTTCTCCAACCCACTTCTATATTTTTTGTACTCATTATTATGGAGCTAGAGAAGAATATGATAAATATATTCTGCTTGCTGGAGGCTTATCTCTACAGATTATAATTGGGAATAATAGCACAACTGTCTAATTGGCAGAGGATTAACTTTCTAACTCGGTCACATTACAGATCTTAGACAATTAACAACCTTGTGGAAATGGGAGTTATTACCAGAAGATCAGCTACGCCATAAAAACAGACTGCCAAAAATGCCGGGTTTGGTCAGCTCTGGAGGAAGTGAAAGGTACTATCACACAGTTTCCTGAGCTAACTGTACTGACTAACACGGGCAGATTGGTTTTAAATTGTCCCACCACACACACACATAAACACACACAAATCATTACAAGTATGACCTGGCAACCCCGGTCATCTCTGCAGAGCTGGCCATGGTGAATGATCAGTTATTTCATAATCACATTTGATATACTTATTTTTCTATCCATAGTAACAATAAAAAGCCTACAAAACCCTCACACACTGTTAGAGATGGAAGGACCATAAATATAGCTATTATACTGCATATGACACTACAGTAAAAAGATTTCACACTTCACTATGATTCAATTTAAAGTTGCATGACTCATTAAAATCAAGGTATGCTTCACAGCTGAAATGCTTTGCAACTTTGAGGCCGTACACTTCAATATGCGTCTGTCAGCATAAAATGGAACTGCACTAGGAAAACCCCTTCCATATCCATGTCTGTTTCTAACATAAGAATGCCTTTTCTTTAGACTACACAAAGAAAATACAATACACTATGCTAGTGAAATGATACAGCAAGTATCTTGCATAGTAGACAACTTCTGAATCTGTACCATGAATACATATTGCCAATATAATATTCCACAAACTGGGCTACAATCCTTGCAGCTTTACTGCGCTGAGAACCAGGAGGCAGGGCACAGTTCTCTCAGGGCTGAGTGCACCCCCAGGCTCTGCAAACTCACAAGGGCTAGCTGCCTGTGCTGGAGACCAGCTCTGGTACAGGGCAGCATTTAAGCTGGGATCAGGCTGCTGGGAACAGTTTTGGGAGAAAGATGTGAGACATCTCTTTTGGGGGTCTCCTCTTTGTGCTTAAGCTCAGGTTCTCACACTTAGCTCAGGCAAAGACCACGTTGCAAGTATGCATGTGCCTTGCTGATTTTGACTGTAAACCTCACCCACTGATTTGACTTTCTGGCTTAACCTTAGACCTGCTTCATCCTTAAGGATTTGTCTGGCGATTGCTGGGAGGTGACTGAACCCTGGTAAACATCACCAGACCTACGGTGCTCTCAGGCACTGTGGGACTGTGCAGGTGAGTACACTGCCCTGGCAACCTTGCTGCTGCCCTCAGCTCCTAGCTCTCCTTCCCTGGGAACAGCCCATTCCAGCTCTCCTCTGATAAATTCCACTTGCGAGACATACAGGAAGTAATCCAGCTGCTAATGTCCCCAAAAAATAAAAAAGAAGAAAGGTTTCACTTGACATGCAACACAAAGCAAACAATGATTTAAAAACAAAGAAGCATTCCAAAACCTCCCATTTTTATGAAAGATGGTGAGTTAAAGACACTTCTGTCTGAAGAGTACTTCACTGACCTAAGGGAAAGATGTGTTCGTCTCTGTTCAGCTCCTGGCAGGCAGGGCTTTACTGGTTTTAGTGGTTTTGGAGTTGTGCAGTTGCCAAATAGCTCTGCTGAGTTACTTGCTTTCTTCCACGGGTAGAAAATTCTTTCCAAACGTAACTCACAATACAAAATTAATACCAGGAAGCATATCCTGCCACCAGGTTACAACTGGTTTGAGTCCCAAACAGCAGAGCCAGTCTTCAGAACCATCACTCCAATGCTTTGAGAATGTATAAAATTAAATGGGGTAAGTCCTTTAAAAGTTTCACATGTTTATCAGGAGTACATCTTGAAAGTAAAATGAAACAAACCCAGAACAATTCAAAACACCAAGCATCAGTTCCAGCCCACCTTCCTTCAGCCTTGGGCATTGCCCGTTTTCAGAGCTGGGTTCAATGGTACGGAACTATTCACACTAGGCAGAGTTGACATTTGACATAAAGAATGGTAAAGGAAAGTGGAGTTGTCCTCCCTCTAGATTCTCTGGTCAGAAAGCACAGAGAGTGGAACTAGTTACACATTTGGATATAAGAATCTAGAAAGAATAGGGCAACATTTCAAATCAGCTTTATCTTTTAATGCTTTTCGACTTTTTGTGTATCTCACAAGGATGTGCATGACTATCTTGCCAGTAATCCCCATATTATGCAAACACCAATGTACTTCAGTTGATACCCAAACTCTTATAATAAATTGAGCTCATACACTCTGTATCTTAGGTAGATGAAATGTATAAACATTGTATAATTTCCTATCTTGTATCATTTTAAAAAAGATAAAGCAACTCTAGTTATTATTAATCCAACAGATAAAGGTGACTCTCATGATGATATTACAAAATGAAAGCCCTTTCAGTGCCAGATTCCCCAAGTAATCTGGACAAAATTAAATGTAATAACTTAAAATGTGATTAAATGAAATATGGCTCATCTACAGTAATCAAATAGGATTCATGAAGATCATGGCACCATTTAAGAGAATACATGACTCATCCAACCCTACCAACACACGCATGTATATACAGATCTCAGTATTCACCAGATACCTCTAAAATTACAACAGAGCAGCATTGGAGGCAGTTGCCTATTGATGAGCACTGACAAGGTGTCTGGTGTTAGAACTACAAACAGACCCTTTCTTCTCCAGCCCTAAAAATCAAACTACAATGAGTAAAAATCAAATGAATTCTGCTGAGCTCTGTGAGTCAGAGTACAAACTCTTTGAGGAAAGGATCACAGTTGGGTTCTTAACAGATCTCAGCATAACTAGCAGTTACTGTAAAACAGATAATAAATAATAGTGCTATCCAGAGAAGAGTAATTCTCTGTCAATTAAATTTCATCTAATTCAGAACTGGGAAGAAAAAACAAGTATCACCAAATTGTGTGAGTAAAGCGTTCCTGAAATCTCTTGCTGATGTCCTTCACGATCTGAGCCTTGGGAGCCAGCAGTGCTAAGGACTTTCAAGCTGGGTGCTGGCAGGATGTGTGTGTGCAGGATCTCAGCTCCTGCCGGCTCTCGGGAGGGCTTCCAAGAGGCCCAGCAGCCCAGCTGGTAGGGCACCAGAAGGTTGCTTGTTCTGCCTTCAGTCTTTGATCCAACCAAGTGATCTCTGCTGTACATTTTGATGTTGATGAATGCACATTCCCTGAGGGAAACCATTTCATTAGAAAACTTCTGACCCAGGTGAATGAATAACTTAAATGAGAACTATTCCCATTCTTTACCTGTATAAATTAAATGTATGGAACTGTACATTGCATGTTAATCCCTTGTGATATTATGCCAGTTATTAACTGCTGTAACTGGTTAGTGTGAAATGATGATGTCAGTAAGCAGAGACTTCCTACAAATATCTTTCCTTATTTAATGATCTAGTTTTCTATTTTTAAGCAATGATGTTTTCAAATAAAGAAGAAACTGGTATTGACTCTACAGTCAACATACATTCTGCATTAAGAAGTTCTATGTTTTGCACTAACTGTGCAAAGAACCTGCAACAGTTTTATTGTTGTGCAGTGGTAAAGAAATCTTTTGGTCTTGTCTGCAAACCAGAAAGACCTTACCCTCAACACCTGTACTGCTTCTACTGATAAATAGTGACCAAGTGAAGAAGAGGACAGGACTAAGCAACTGATGTTGTTATCCAGATTTCAGATTCTCTGAATGCTCATGTAAAAGTGTCCTAAAAACATCCAAAAACCAGTTTCTTCCCAATTCACTGAAAACTCAGGAGAGCAGCCAATGTGGGCACACATGTGAATCATTGATATGAAGCAGTCAAATGCAATAATGAAACTTGCATTCACATGCAGAGACTTGCTAATAGTTTATCATTTTAGCTGGTTTGCGCAGCAGCTTGAACAGTGTATGTCCCCTCTTCTAATTAAACTGAAAGCTAAATAGCAATGCAGACCTTGTTACACACTACTAGAATTCCTGCAGTGTAGCTCACTCAAGAGCCCAGTAGATGTCAATCAAAGTTCAAGCTTCTGATTCTACCCTTGGCTGTTAATTAACTGTCAGAATGCTTTAATCTAGTTTATTACTAGTATCTGAGGCATGTGCTGTGCCTTTCACTTGTATAGATGTTATTGCTGGGAGACAATGAGTCTCTTCATCTCATGTGAATGAACAAATCAATGTAAGAGGCAGACATACAATTTTTCAGCACCACATAGGGAAGGCTCTCTCCTGGTTACTTAAGTGCTGTCTGAATAGGACATGGACAAAATGTAATCAAAGCACTGACTTCACATGCTGCACTAGCACAGCAGCACTGGTCAGACATAAGCAGAGGAACACACTGCGTCATTAAGGATAATACCATAAAGCAGTATTAGCCACTAACACTCTCTTTAGAGCCACTTCTGCTCTGCTTCAAGAATGTCCATGACAATCTCAGATTAACCAAGCAGGGAAAATTTGCTTCTCAGAGACTTCAGCAAGTGCACTACTCTGTATCAGATTTTCACTAGTCATCCAAGCTTCACAAACATATCTTTGGAAAGAGAAGCAAACCACATCCATTTCTCTCCTCAGAATCACGTGAGCCTGCAATCAGTGCAGTATGAGCTTTCCTGCATAAAGACGAGACAGCGTTCAGCTAACGAGCACCTGCACCTGCAGATCTGACAAACAACTTGCCCGTAAACAGAAGCAGCAGTTTGGGTGGGTGAGGTTCATCTAATGCTCAGAGGCAGTTTAAGGAATAAACGGCTCAGGCAGAAGCAGTCCAGTAAAAGAAAAGGTGGGTGGCCAGCCAAATGCCAGCTTCCATCCCAAGCGAAAAGATAACATTCACAAATGTCAGAGAGGAACGGCTCCACATCAGCGCCTGAAACGCCCCTATTTGCAAGTACACCGAGAGGAAAGGTTTTCTTCTCGTAGGGGGCCGGGGGGGGGGGGGGGGGCAAACAGGGTGAGAGCTCCTAGGGCTAAAGATTTGACCTTGAATCTTTAAAGGCGAGAGGACAGCCTGTTTACAGAATGGGTGGAGGCAAATAAGTAAACACAGGTGTTTCTCCTAAGACCGCCTTTGCTCAAGATCAGAATGAAGGAGACTTTTCTTCCTGTTTCCAAGTACAGCCTCTTTGAGAGGGTTATTATCTTTACACTGTCAAGCTGGCTGCCGAGCAACGGACCAAACAAACATGCTCCGGCTTCTGAATAGCTCTGACATAACCTGTGGCTGAAAACTCACTGGTTTCACCAACGTGCGTACTTGTTTACAGGCAGCTAGCGCATCATTCCAGGGAAATAAATAAATAAATAAATAAAGATAGCATCATCACTCCGTGGACAGGAAAAAAGCTTTGAAAAAAAAAAGCCTTTGGCTGCAGTCTCATTTGCATTTTGCCTCGGGAAGCCCAGAGAGCTCGCAGATGACAGCCCTGACATGCATAAATCCCCCTGAAAACATGAATGAAAGACCCGTATGGCAGGGCTGGGCGCGCTGGTGCGCCACTCCGTTCATGAAAATACCACCGGTGTGCAGGAAAGATGCAAATGGCCGTGCGCCTCCGGCTCCGCGCGTTCTCACGGCGTCACACCGCGCTCATGGCTCATTCATAAACGCAGGACCAGATGGAGACCAACGTCTCCTCCGCTCACCCGGCCACCGGCGGACCCAACGGGCACGGCTGCGGGCAGGAGCAGCGGCCGGCGAGGACACGGAGCGGGCACACGTGTGTGCACCCTCCCCCCAGCCCCTCACGCACGCTCCGCTGGCTGCAAAGCCAGCTCGGGGGAGCGGAGAAAAAGCCCGGGGGGGGGTGGGGTGGGCGGACTCCCGACGGCCAGACCCCGCTGGCCGCTCCCCCACACCACCCCCGCCTGTTCCCGTAAACGCTCCCGCTTCCCGCCGCCCCAGCCCACCCGGGTCCTCCCTCCCCTGCCCTCGGCTCTCCGCCACACTCCCCCTCATCCCCCTCCATTTCTCCTGCCGGAGGCGACCGCCGAGCGGACCCCCGCCCGCCACCTCCTTCACGCATGAATGGGAGCGGGGAGGAGACGGGCTCGGAGGCGCCGCCTCGCCTCGCTTCCCTCAATGAGAGCGCAGGAGGGCGCCGCCCCCCCGTTCTCCCTCCTCATCCCTGCGCTCCCCATCCCTGCGCTCCCCATCCCTGCTCCGCGCGGCTGGCTGCTTGCGGGCACCAACAGCCGGTTGCCCTCACGGGGCGGGCGCCGTCCCGGGGTCCGTTACCCCGCGCCTCGCCCCGCCGTTATCCCTAATCTCTGCCCTTCACAAAACACCGCGCCGCAGTTATTCCCAGCGCGGCACCGGGCTCCGCCGAGCGGGCCGGGGCTGTGAGACGGAGCATCGTCCTCCCGGGCGGACTGAGAGGCGGAGCCGCCGCCCCGGGGCGGGCAGGGCGGAGCGGGGGGAGCCGGTTCAGCACCTCGGCGCGGCGGACAGGGACGGGAACTGGCCGGCAGCCCAGCGGCGTGTTCCCCCACGGCGTGCTCCGCCGGCCCCTCTCCGCCCGCCCAGCCCCAGGAGCGAGCGGCTGCCTCCCGCAAGCGCGCAGGGAAAGCGGTTTTCAAGGCGACTCGCAGCCTTAACTTTCTCCCGCGGCTGGGAATGTCTGCGTTTCCAGCGCGGGAAGCGAAACCCAGCCCCGGTTTCCAGTCACGGCTCAAAAAAACCCACCTCGGTAAGGGAGAACGGGAAGTTTTGGGGGAGCGCGACTCACCCAGGACGTTCCCGACGAGCGCCACGATGAAGACGACGATGTAGCCGGCGATCAGCGCCCATTCGTACTCCTTAGGATGCAAATACTCCTTCCAGAGGTATCGCAAGAACTCCTCGTCGTCGTAGTCGGAGGAAGGGGTTAAAAATGCCTCCCGCGTTTCGTTTAGCTCCGATCCGGTCGTCCAATTCCTGCATGGAGGGGAACCATCCTCGGGTTGAATCCCGGACATCCCTGGTAGTTGATCCGGGCACGGGCGGGAAAAAAAAAAAAAAAAAAAAAAAGGCAAGCCCCAAATCAGACTCTCTCAGAGCATCCGAGCTTTCTCCCGCCCGTCCATCGAGGCTTGTGGTTGCCAGTGCGAAAAGCGGGGTGTGGGGAGAAAAATGACGCGGGAACTTACGGGAGCCAATGCGGGAACAGGCTGGGGATCCGCGTCGGTCCCCAACCCTCCCTGACCAGCCTTTTCCCCAGCCGGGCAGGGAGCGCATCCCCCTGCCCGGTTGGGAAAAAGGCTGGTCAGGGCATGTTGCATACCTCGTTCCCTAAACCATGCACATGCACCCCCCACACCCCCCTGCGTCTCTTCACCCCCACCCCCCAGCCCCGCATCTCTTCCTCCGGACCCTGCTCCCGGCTCGTCCACCCCTCTTCTGACTCCGGTTCCCTCCGTTTCTCCACCCTGTGTCGCACAGGCACTTCTCTTTAGACATTTCTACACTCAATACTGTTAAGTATTCAAGATATTTGTAGATTAAAGACAGTGTAAAGCTACTTGTGGAAGGAAGCACAAGGTTAAAGGAGCCATTAAACACGAGTAGCTAACGAGGCTGTCTCCTTTCTGTGTCCCTTTGAAAGCTGAGCTGAAAATAGGGTTAAAACAGAGGAATTAGTCCCGATGGGAAAATCCTTAAGAGCACTTATCAGACAAGCACGGGGTTTCATCGTAATTGAAGATCACTGAGAGCTCACTGTAGTCTTGAGTCTAACATGCAGGCTCCCTGCATGGAGGTTGTTTTAAACATCCAGCTTGGGATCTCAAGGCAGCAACTGCCCCTTAGCTAGTCTGAATTGAGCTGAGCTGGCAGAAAGCGATTCAAGAGAGCCTGGAAGTACTAGTTAAACAGCGTGACAGGATTCCTGGCTTCTGGTCATTGCTTCCTGAATTATTTTCATACTTTGCCCAGTGTACTGTTCCCAAAAGAGAAGGGATAGGTCTGGATTTGCCCCTTCCTGACTGAAAAAAAACCACCCAAAACCCAACCCCACCCCACCCCACCCCACCCCCCATTCAGGTAATTTGTTCACTTCCTAGTTGAATAATTTAATGAGCCGGTATAAGCACCACTTTCCACCATGAAACGGCACACCTCGCTGAGTTAAACATTTCAGTACAGGGCCTCCACCTCCACAGGAATGGAGGAACTATTTCGGTGGGACTTTACTTCCAACACATAAGGACGATGGAGAGGCAGATATCAATGCTGTAGTGCTTAGCTCTACCCAGTACTTCAGGTTCCTAAATTGTTCTTTATCACTGCGCAGCCTTCTCTACTGCCTTCAAGTCAAGTACGGCATACCTACACCTGGTATACCTGCACCTGTTTCTATAGACCTGCTCTCTTTGCTTTAGTTCCCCGTAAAACAAAGAAAAAAAAAATCCATTTCCTATTCCACAGGGAAGTTAAGTGGACTTTTTAGGCTAAATACTTTGAAGAGTGAGATGTATTCAGATATACAGGTAGGATCAGGAACTTACACAAATTATAAAGGTAGACTTTGCAAGCATCGTAAATAAAGATTAGACATTCTGCAACTAATGAAAACATCTAAGGTTGTATTATTTGGGGTACAAGTTTAGAGAAGTGATTTAAACTCTCCTGAGAACATGGGAATGCATATTTCATGGTACACAAAAAGAGATATATGTAAGGAACTTGTCATGGTAGTTGCTAGTGGTGAAAAGATTTAGAGCATGGCTGTTTGGTGATCAGGAACAGACAACCACACTCATGCTGTAGCTTGTTTCATATGTTAAAAGGCTGCTCCATAATTCCAGTATTTCCCTTCAAGTTGCCATAAAGTCTGAAATGGGTAATGCCTTTTTTTTCTTCCTTCCTTGCCAATAGTAAGGAATTGAATTAAAAAGGTGTAAATATTAAGAAACAATATGGCTTTATGAAAAATACATATTAGGGATCATTATTTTTCAACAAGATTACAAGTTTGATTGATAAAGACAGGAATAATTGATTATGCAGATTGATAAAATGCATAAATTTGTTATTCCTGGAGTACTGTAAGACATTTGCTTTGGTTGATACAGCACATTCCAATTAGGAAGACAGGTTAGTAAAAAATCAATATGGCACACATTATGAAGATTAAAAATGGACCAGCTAACAGATCTCAGAATGAAATGGTAGACATAGAATCATCACTGAGCCTGTGCATTTCCACTGTGAGTGCTTGGTTCTGTTACACTCATCATTCAATGACCTTGGAGAAGCTGGCAGGTGATCCAAAGATCAGGGGTAATCAGCTAAACACTCCCATCATGAATCTGTAGCCAGAAAGCTTCATGTGAAGCTTGATGGTATAAATAAATATATCTGTGAAAACAGAATAAGGTATATGGAAGTATAAGTGAAACCTAAGTGAAAATATTCACCGTGCACAAAACACTGCGGCTGAAAAATACTTTTCAAATTGAGTCATTTTAGCTGTACGTTTTAAAATCAAGATCAAATGCCTTTCTAAAAGATATCTAAAGATAACTGAAATGGGAATTAATTCAGAAAAGTTGCATGACCTGTAGTATGCAAAAGGTCTGACCGAACCATTGCAGTACTCTCCTCTGGCTTTCTAATTCATGAAAGTGTGATAGCAAAACAGATTAACCCGATGAATTTTAGTACAGATTTCTCTTTTCTTTTAATTGCGCTATTTGCATCAAGACTAGTGCAACAGTTTAAATCTGTTCTTTTCACATGCAAGTGAACAACAAATGCTCAAAATTATGTAGTCCTTATTTTGTTAACTTTTTTCCAGTTAGAAACTTGTTTACCATCTGTGTTTGCAAACTTCTACAAAGAATATAGGGTCTACCCAGCACTTAAAAGAAGCATAAATTCAAGGTTATATCTATTAACCTTCTTATCTCAAGAGAGTACTGTCTGGTACTTTATTTAGCTAAAAGCTTCACATACATTGATATCTATTCTAATCCATAACTTTCCATTACTTACCCAAAAATACTGAAATGAAATTACCAGCCCTAGAAGATATGCCTTGTGGCTTTCAATGCTACTTATTATATGATATTAGATCACGTGAATATAAATCAAACACAATTTTATGCTTTATTGCATCTGATAGCTCACAGGAACTGGCATTCATAGAGAACAAACCAACCCTACTTCAGCATCCAAGTTTATTGCTTTGTCAAATGCATTTTCCCCCTCCATAATAATAATTCTATTGCAGACTTACATTTTTATTAATCACACAAATAGGCAGCATTTTTCATATCTTAGAGACTAGCCCTTTCGTTTTAAAATCTATTTGATTCATAGGATTAGTTCCATGCTAGCCTAATAGCTTATTAAATTAGGAGCCTTTTGTCAAAGCAGAATGAATTTTAAAGTTTTTGTAAATTTGAGTTAAGAGGCAGCTTAGCTGAAGGGTTTCTGTTCAGCCTTTGATGAAGAGTTGAACAGGTGTTTTCATTCTTGGGAAGCAAACCACATAAGCATGGCTGCTGAAGAGAAATAGGCTGCTGTACTGACAGTAGAGATGGATTGTGTGAATATGTCCTTCCTTCCCATCTTCCTTTTACTATTCTAATTTTGCAGCTTTTCTCTGTCCCCTTTCTTTCTCTTACGGAATATGCCACACGACAGTTCAATAGAATGCCATCAGCCTTATTGTTTATTTAGTTGAGCAATCTTGGTCAGTCATGTTCCAGATTTTGTTTTTGAAGACACTCTGGTGTCTTTTCTCCTATAACAGCGTTTCAGGGTGAAAGTGCTGCTTCCCGGGCAGCAGCCCTAAGAAGTTCCTGAGGAGCAGGTGGGCTATCATTAACTAAATAGTGAAGAAGGGAAGACGGTAAATGAACAAGTAGAGAGAAGCTAAGAGCAAGAGAGGAAGACTGATAGAAAAGGCCAGGTTAGGAAATCTATACAGCCATAAAATTCAGTGGGTAATAAGAGTAGTAACTACCAGGACATAAGGTGTAAAGAGCCACTAAGGAAAAAGGGAAACTTTTTTGTGAAAAGAATGAATTAATCAGCATATCTTATAAATGCAAGTAACAATGCTCCATCACACAATGTGTTTGCAGTACCACTTTTCCTTTAGGTCCCTTCCCCTCTCAGCATTATTCAGTAATGAATTGTAGGCTAGAGAGACAAAACTATTTTTAACATGATAGATCTTATTTAAACCTGCTGTTGAATTTTTGGAACCACTTATGATGTAAGAAGCATCCAGCAATTAACCTTGTTTAGCCAACCTAAAGCATTTTTCTCTTTGTGTGTAGAAAGCAGGATCCTGTTTTAAACAAGACAAGAGCTTGCTAAGGTACCATTACCCAAATACAGCAGGAATATCAGCTATGCTCCGTTGATTTATTAGCTCACTAGCACCATTAAAATGAGGGAAAGCTAAAAGGACTTGCTCTGTCTCTAGCAGTGATAAGAAAGACCAGCCGTTGCTTAGATCATGCCATCTTCATTATTAATATCCAGCAATGCAGAATATATTTGAAGTGAAAAAGTCTGATACTAGTCTCATTCACACTACTGCAAATTGGAAGTAATTTAATACATGTCAGTAGAAATATGCTGCTGTGATACAAATTAAAGTAATACACTGCATAGTTGTGCAAATTCAGATGAAGTTAGTATGAGAATCAGTCTTGGTGAAAATTCTGTTGTTCAACCTGCAGCGGAATTGCCTAGCATCATTCCTGTATGTTACAGATAGAACTTCCAAGGTGGTACAATTCATACTAAAAAAAAAAAAAAACCTACACTGCTCCTCCATGATTTTCTTGGGCCAATTGCTTAATAACAGCCAAGCAGTAAAAGGAGTTAAGAAAAAAAAAGACGGTTTTGGCGTATGAAAACACATGTGTTCCATCTGCTGTAGTCACTCATCCACCAAGTCTACAAATATTTAAAAGCAAACACATTTAATGATCAGGGAACAGATCCGACTTTGATCAAACAAATTACAATACACCTTTCCTGAAGAGGTCTCTGAACTCTACACAGAGGCTGAAAGAGTGATGTCTGTTTACTCTTTTTTTTATAAGGCAAGAAACGCCCAATGATAATTTCAGACAGCAAGTTTAAGTTATGTGGAAAAGAAAAATCTCTTCCTCATGTTTATGTGAATACTGGAACCCATTGTTGTAGAAGCCAAGGCAAATTTATTGCAACTCTATCAAAGCTGTTAAATTAAGCAGTTTGGATGCAACATTGCACTCAAGAGCTCTGAAGCCAGAGAAAATATTACTCCAAATATAAAATATTACTTACTATTAATGTCCCTAGCATCTGCTCCTGACCCATTTAGTAACAGTGCAGGATCTTTGGTGTGACCTGAGACAAGATGGATGCTTTCATATTTAATATTTTGTGGAGTAAGAAGGAAGAGGTACAAGGCTTTGTGTGTGTGTGTGTGTGTGTGTTAATAAAGAATTGGATTGTTTTAAAGGAAATAAAGGCCTTTCAAATTAATTTAGCACAAAACATCGTATTATTTATAGTCAAGGTTTTCATGGTGATTAGAGCTCCGGATGTACCCCTTAAAACATGCAGCAAGGAACAATCTCTAGTTTGCAAAATGCACATTTTAAGTAGACAAGATAGATTAAGAATGGGAAGCAAAACAGTGACAAATATGGTTTTAAGTGATGTATCACTTTCAGTATTATGGAAGCTAAATGACACCGACCTGTCTTACAGGCTATGACCTGTATTTTCTGTATTCAGGTTCACTGACCTACTGACATAAAAGATCAGACCAAAAGTACTAGTTTGTTGTACTGCTTTCATCAGACTGGTTCTTACTTTGTTCTCTAATCCCTCAGAAAAGGAGATCATATTGCATGAGGTCAAAGATCCCTCTAGTCAGTATCACATCTCTGACAGTGGCCAGGAATAGATGTATAGAGGAGAACACAAGGCTAAGGCCAGTTTGCAGTGATACTTTCCGTCATTACAACTTCCCATCTTCGAGCAATCTGCAAGTTAGCAGCTTCCTGACACAAACCGTTATGTCTGGTTAATAAATAGGTCTTTATGTTTTCCCCCCACAATTTTGTTAAATTGTTCTCTGAACCCATCTGAACCTTTGGCTTCCACTGTAACTGGAAGCAATGATTTCCATGGTTTGCTAATAGTGTTCCTCCTTTGCTACCATTGAAACTGTTGCTGGATAATTTTATTTGTTTTGTTGCTCATATATTGTAAAATTTAGAATGTTTCCCTTTCCACTTTTCCCATACCACTTGTGATGCTTTTTTTGTCAGTCAAGTCCTTCTTGAAAGGATCTCCATTTCAGCAATCATTTAATTTTTGTTACTCGTCTTAGTATAATGAGAAAACTTTGTTACCTTTTATATTCATGCCCTTTCCTAAATCATCCATGAACATGGTGACTAACACAAATCCAGTGTAGGTCTCTGGATCCGGTAATAGATTTCTACTGGCAAATTTTTCCATTTTCATAAATAATTATTTATTTCTACTGGTTTTCTTCTCCCCGTGAACCTGTTATTAACCACAAGAGGACTACAAGATGATAATTTACCTTCATAAATTGTATTCAATGACCCTGAAGTAGAAAACATTTTGAAAACATAAGTATACTTCATAAAATTTAAGGAAAATGTAATAGATATGTGTTGTGTACTTTCCCTCTACAAAAAACATGATGATTATTTTCTATTATGTGCATTTACATCTGCTACCCCTATTACATCCAACTACAAAGCATACAGAATAACGTTACCAGTCCAGTGTTTTGAAATCCTCTGTAGACCCCATAAAAGCCTGGTACCATATTTGGCACCTTCCATGTCTCCTGGATTGTTTTCATCTGGAGGTTACATATTTTAATTATTAGCCTAACAATTTAGTATTTGAATTCCTTTAGTACATGTTATGAGTATCACCTGGTCTCGGAAAACTTTTGGGACTGTTTTGTCTAAATGGCAAATACTGCTATGCTCATTTCTGTATCATTTGTATTTATGAAGTACTAGGCATGACCTTGTTAACGTCCCTGGTTTTTACCCTTTTCCTTCCTTTCTCTAGAATATCATGATCATGTGCTGGCTGCTAAAGTGGTCTCCAGCCTTTACTGGCCCCTGAATTCTTCCAGGGAACTGTCTGACAGAGAGTTAGGGCCTGTGCCAGTGTCCAATATAAGTAGGCATAACTTCTACATCCTACTACTGAGTATCTTCCTTCCGTTCAAAAACCTGTCTTCCAACATATGCATTTAAAACAACCATTCCAGGTCATCTAGTTACTATTCCAGGTTTCAAGCCTTTGCACAGAAGTATTCATACATATGATATTGTTTCAGTGGGTTTTTATTTGGTGACCTGTTTAAATGAGACCTTATTCATTCAGTCTTTTTTTTTTTTTTTTGCTGTCACTTGTTTGACGTTTGTTTGGTTTGCCCTATATACTATACTCCATGTAAGTACAGCATTCTGTGACTTCACCATCAGGTGAATCATCTTAAATGGCATACTTTTCAGCACATTGGCTTTCAGATCATTAGTTTAAAAACTTCCCCACAGCTATTTTAATCTTAAGTTTATTCAACAGATTTTCCTTGGATAGATTACCTCCTCTGTGTCAGCTCAATTTTTTTCTTAAAGTTTCCCCCATTCCTAATTAACTGACTCTGCTCTTCTTTATGCCACTTCTCAGATAGATATTGACACTCTGCACTCTAGCCCCGTGTATGGTACAGAGAACATTTCTCAGTACATCTTTACTCAAAGATTTTATGTCATCTGTTGCTACTATTCTACAATATGACCTCTTGAGATTTCCATTTTTACGTTGTCATCAGAAAACAAGACAGAAGTATTTTGCTATGAGAATGGTTCATAAAGCATCAGAATTCTTTGTATCCATGTCTTTGTCCACTCTTTGCCATTTTGTATCTTAAGGTGGGATTTCATATTCTGCTTATGCACTCACATTTTCATGTGGCATTTAAAGACTTTGCTGCTGTCTAGTGTGCTGGTTTTAGTTGGGAAGGAGTTAACTTTCTTCGCAGAAGTGAGCATGAGGCTATGTTTTGGATGTGTGTTGAGAAGAGTACTGGTAACACTGGTGTTCTTGGCTGTTCCTAAGGAATGTTTGTACCAAGTCAAGGACTTTTTCAGCTTCTGATACTGCACCTGCATTCCCAACTTCTTTGCTCCAAGAAGCTGGGAGTGGACACTGTCCTGACAGCTGATCCAAACTGACCAAAGGGGTATTTAATTCCATAAAACATCATGCTCACTATATAAGTTGGGGATGGGCTGGGGGTCATGTTGGTTGGTTGTTTTCTCATTTGTGCTCTCGCCCATGGCGCTCGGTCTGACTGCTGCAATCTCTCTCGGGCTCTCAGGCTCTGGCTCTCTGGCTCAGACTCTCACTACTCAGGACTTGGCTCAGTATTGGTTGTATAAAATCAAATTGTATAATTTGTTTTATTTTCTATTATATTATTTCCATACATATTAGTAGTAGTTGTATTATTATTTTAATTTCATATTATTTGCAGTAATACTAGCATCATTAGTATCACTATTTTATTCATTTATATTCAATTATTAAATTGTTCTTATCTCGGCCCATGAGTTTCTTTGTCTTTTCCTCTGACTCTCTTCCTCCACTGGACAAAGGGGAAAGCGAGCGAGCAGCTGTGTGGTGCTTAGTTGCTGGCTGGGATTAAACCACAACATCTAGATAGTTTATTCCATACCTACTCTGTGTTTTCTTATCCTAATAAAATATTTCATTTAGGTAGCAGGGAAGATCTTACTTTCCTCTTGTTCTTAATGAACCGCTGCATGAACATTTTTCTCAATCATTCAATGAAATGCTATACACTCCTTTGCACTGCAACTTGCAGAAGTTTGCAGCAATTTCCCTAATTCTTCTAAGGCTTCTTGTGATAGAAAATCATGCTTTCTGCATCAGAAATTGAAGATATAACAAGATTTCTCAAGAAAACAAAAAATTTCTTATACATTTTGATCTGACCCCTCTTGGACAGAATACTAATCTTTGAGACTATGGGGGGTGCAAGGGCACTGTTGTGCCAGCATAGACTGCACCAATTTGTTTTTATTCTGTAGTTTGCTACTGCATCTGTATAATCTCTATGTACTAAGGAGATTGTTAGTGAGAATTCTAAAACTGAACACCAAATCAGTGAAGAGCTTGATTGTTCAGGCTCTGAGATGATGCTGGGCCAAAAATAAATAACAGTAATTGTCTCTGCTACAGGATCACTAAAGCTAGAACCTTTAGTGGTCTTGTCCAGCTGCCCAAATATTGAATATTGTGTTCTGCATTCATCTCTTACTGCCAATTTCAAATTTCAGTAACACTTACATTGCCTGGCTGCAGATGAAAGAATATTGTCAGCGTTATTCATTATCCAGTGTCCTATTAGACAGTGGCTGGCTCAGGCATTTACTCTGTTAAACACCGTAAACCAATAATTCAACTTGCAAAAGAAGAAAATCTAATAAAATAATCCCCAAAATACCAAAAGGCAAAGGAAATGTTAAAAAACCTAGATACGGATTAACCTTGTGCTGCAGAAATTAGCCTAGCCTGAATATCAGATGAATCTTTTAGTGAATTAAACCCGTATTTCTGTACCTCAGTCAAGTCATCTTGCATTTTATGAGTCAAATCTATCTTCAGTTCTCATGTCTGAGAATACCAGTCCTTATGGTTAAGGACAGATTTTTCCCTTCCCTTTGCCACTTGACAGCTTTTGAGTCCTGGATAATTATATTTCTGTCTACTATTAAAATATTTTTGTAGCTGTGACTTAAAATAAAGACGTGTGTGGACCTTGCAGGATGAGCCTATTATCTATGGAAGGGAGGAGGAAGAAGTAGTTTAAGGATCGTCTCTGCTACCAGCGAAGGCAATTGTGGAAGGATCAGACCTGTGACCAGGCATATACAAACTTACCCACTGATTGTCCATCACCCTATTAGTTGGCAGGACCAGGAATGGGCTCAGACGTGTGCCAATGCAGCCGTGACTGTTGATTTGGACCAACAGGCTGGAAACCCGTCAGCACAGGAACATTCCCTGTCTTTTACTGTGTTTATAAGCAAGCTGAAAGCTGTCACAGTCATATGTGTAAATGAATTACTACAATTTCTCACATTACCATTACATTTTGGGGCACCAGCACTGAAAAGGACACACACCTATTTTTCTGTGAAGTTGAAAGTGTGAGGCAGTGCTTAATATGCATTGACTAATGAGTATGAACTTGGAGACTGTAGCAGACCTGCAACCTTAGGACTCTTTCAGTAACACTTTGGGGGGGATGCCTGAGTCTGTGCTATTCTTCCAGTGATTTGTGAAGATAAATAATGCATTTTTTCAGGATCTCAGGCTATAAAAAAGACTTTCACTCTGCGATACTTTTCTCTTATAAAATGTAATTATATTGTCCGCACATTTTTCATTTACTGTTATAGAACAGCTTGCAAACAAGGCAGCTTTGACTCAGTTGGAGTTCAGCTGGATCATGATTAGCCAGCATTATCAACTAAAGATCTAAAGATCTCACGGTAAAGCATGAGTGGAACTTAGGAAAGTATTGTTTGAAAAAGGATTATTAATTTTTTTTTTCCTTCCACATTTCCTGCCTCTTTAAATGCTTAAGCCTCCTTAGATGTTCCTCACTGTGTCTTCAGTGGCTTTTTCTTCTGGATATGAAAACTCTAGGTCTAAAAGCCATTTCTTCTGAAGCACAGCTGAGATCTTAGCATTTTCACTGCAAGCAAGGTTATATTTGATGAACTTCATGAGGATTCTCTATGTTATATACATCATAGTGAATTGCTTGCAACTTTCTTACTTGAACTTTGTTCCTCTGAATGTCTGTAAAAACATAATTTTGAGGTGCTGTAAGTGAAGGAGGTGTAGAATGGCAAAGTTGAGCACCTAAATTTACATGAATTGAATAAATCCTGGTGCACTGACTGAAGGCTAGGCTAAGTCAACTAAATCCACACTGAAAGTCAGAACTTGAAAAACCTGTCCCCTTCTTTAACTGTTTCGTCTCCTTTCTGTAGATTTGCTTAATCATTTATTTTGTGTAAAAATAACCACAAATGATTCTGGCTTCAGATTATCTACTCTCTTCTACAAACACTTAAATAGAGTTGGTTTATAACCTGTGTAAATATATATATGCATTTTGTTATAGGACTTACAAATTGTTTCTTCATTTTCCATTCTCCTTGACAGAGAATAAGTGAGCTGGATCATGTGATAGAGAATCTACACTGAATAAAGAGCTGTTATAAGTGCACCCCAAATTATTAGTTACATTGTTTTTAAAGTTCATTGAAGGTCTCTAATTAATATGTATAGGGAGAAAGGACAGTTTGGAGAATGATACAAGAATATGTATCATTAAAGAGATCAGTGGTGTTGCCTCCTCAGTAATACTGTTGGAAGTGCTAGTCAATCTGTCATTCAAACAGCACACTGCAGGTTTTGAACATTGTTGTAAAAGGGTGGTGAGAGTGATAATGACAATGAGATTGACTTTGAAAAGAGGTTGAAAAATGGGGATGTTTTACCACAGGAAACAAATCAGAAAGGACATCAGTAAAAGTGTGCCAAAAAAATTAAACATCAAGGATAAAGGAAACTATGTATTTCTCTATGTTCTCTCTAACTCATGGCACAAGAAATGACCAAATGAAATTAGTAGTGGGAAATACAGAAGAGACCCAACAGCTTTTTCTTTCAGTAAGGTAAAAATAGACTGTAGAACTCATTAAGGTAAAACATTTAACTACCTTTCAGAAGGTCTGATAATTCATACAGATAGTAAGAATATCCATGCTTGTCACTGTTAATTATAACAAAAGGTTTGGCTTGGCTTTTCTGTGTTAGAAATTAGGTGAAGTTTCTGAGATTAAACTACCTGGTACTCTATTGCTAACACACTATGAAATCTGTCCAATAAATGTAATAAGCTGCACCTTCAAAGCATCCAAATTTCTTTTCTCTGCTAGTCCAGCTTCCTGTCAGTAAACAAATTTCCCCCAGATAAACCATACATCTACTGTTGTTGCAAAATAACAGCAAAGATGGATAATTACAGGTGAACTGAATATTTTCCAACTCTATCAGTTGAAAATAAATTTAAAAAGAAAAATGTTTAAAAGAATAAAATTTAAGACAAGTATATCCTTCTTGAATATAACATTGCAACCCTCTCTATGGATAATTAAGAAAACAGGTTTCACCTTTTGTTGAACAATAAGTGTAAAAGCTGCATAAATGTACACCTCAGAAGGTAGACATTCCAACTCAGATATGCAGATTAAACCCCCAAAATTGTGCCTGTGTGGTGTATGCAGACAAGATAACCTCACAGACTTCTAGTAACACATATACTCTTTAAGACTGTACTTGGGTCTTACTCAGCTCTCCTACAGAGAATATGAGAAGCTAGCATAACTAACCTGGAAACTGTCCTAAATTACTCTTCAGTAATACAAGACATTTGCACAGAAACAGGTTTCCGATTCCCAGATCACTATCAGAGCTTAATATTGTAGGATGAGAGCACACTGGAGAACTAGCAGTGCTCCAGAGAAGAGGACTGACACTGCCTCCTGTGCATCAATCCATCACCTAGGAAACTAGTATTTCATTCATTATCCAAAAAATATTCCCTCACTTTACTAGAGACAGGCTAGTCAGATCATATTTTTCCACTCTGTGAGGAGGAATACAGTTAAAAGGGAATACACTTAGCAGCCAAATGCCAATGCTATTAATACCATTGGAAGCAGCATTTTCATGTAGCGCTGACAATACCCTGGATTGCATTGCACTGTATTGCTGTAATACTGTCCTGTATTATCTGGTGACTTGCAATTTCCTGCTTAAACAGTTTGTTGATAATTTGTTTTCTTCAAATATTGCCCTCCCCCATGCTCACAGTTTCTTTGCTGTTCTGTAAGGTGTAGCATTTTCTGTTGTCATATACTAACCTATTCTGTGACCCTTCTAGTGACCAATTTTTGAGCCTAAATTTTAGATTTCCTCGGGGCATGATGTTTTGTTGGACATTCATTATAGGCATTTTTTATTTTTTTTAAAGAAAGAAATTATTTGCATTTAAGCAACAATACCTAACTTGAATGTAAAAGATATTTCACTGTATCAGAATTTATATTATTTTTTGAAACTTACCATTATCTCTGTTGACTTGTTTGTATTTTTATTGTAAGACAAATGTGTATTGAGCAGTAATAAATAAATAAATATGTAAACAAATCAAGTATGAGTTATTAAATATTAAGAAAGTACTCAAAACTGCAGTACTCAATTTTATTTTTTGAATAAATTGCTCTCTGAAAAGGCTTCTGGAAAATATATCACACATATAGAGATGTACAGCAGAGCAATGGATAGCACCCTTTCAGTTGTTCACTTCTGCTCCATGTGTTCTGCTAAATAGTCTTTGACCAGTTTCAGAAAAATTCTGCTGCTTAAAGTGAAAGTTGACTTCAGATGAGCAAGGCATTTACAACCTGTTTGTCTACATGCTTGCTCCCAGAGTGCCTATGCATGTGTTTAACTGATAAGGGAAGTAATGAATCTGTAATTTTAATTAAACAGGGCCAGGGTCTGTTCTCAGGTCCTGAGTTAACATGTCACGGGCTATCTACATCATCACTACTTTGCACCCAGCTTTGGGTCTCCTTGTCTACATCTCTGTTGGTACTAGCTTTATCTATACAGTAAACTAAACAAACCTGAGCAATGCCTGAATATGGTTTGGAGGTTAAAATAGGGCAGGAACCATTTCCAACACACAATTTTCAAGGTACCACCCTTTTTCCAAGAAAATAGTTTACCAGTGCTGATATGAGCCATACCATGTCAGCTGGTGTCATCATAGGGCTTCTTGAAGATGGATGCAACATTTTCATTTTTGCAGTCAGCAGAAATCTCCTCTGATTGCCATGATGTGACAGTGTACTCCCCCTCGCCCCTGACCTGACCTTCTCCTGTAACCCTGCTCAAGCGATAACCACCAGTGAATGGTCATGATGGAAGCATCTGGTCATGATGGAAGCATTCGACCCAATGTGGATTTGGAGGAGACAGATAATGCCACAATAGCCAAGGGCTAATTTATGGCAATGTGCCCACCTAACCACAGGGATGGTCAATGTCTGATTCAATCCAAATCTGGAAGACACTAACATCTGCAGTTGGTGTGTAACTCTGACTATGAGTCAATCATCTTAGGCCTATAAATAGTGAGCAGCCCAAGAGCCCTTTGAGCAATCCTGCATGGTAGTGGGCTCTAGAATAGGATCTCCCCTTGAGTAGGGATGCCTCTCAAAGTTACTCCTCGAGGTCGAGAGATTCCTTCCTGCAACAGATTCTCAGTAAGTGACTAATAACATGCTGAACTTTGAAATCTTAGCTAAGTGATATAAAGAATTGATTGTGCATATATAATCTTTTAGATGTAAACTGTTGACCAAGCCTAGGACTAGGATAGGATGCAGCCACACCTAGACTCCTCTCTGAGAAGGAGTTTAGAAAGCAGTGAGGGTTCCTTTCTGAACCTCGTGACTCAACTCGGGTGTTTCCCTGACAGTTTTGTTGGACCTTGTCCTCTGTCCAGCAGATAATCCAGTATACTTTGCCGTCGAATCTTGTTAAACCATTGTCTCATTTACCACTGACCTTTGTTTATATCAATAAAATACAGTTACTTCTCTCTTGCAAGTGAAGTGCACGCTCCATCCGTGACACATGACTTTTTAAAGATGACAGAGAAAGGCCTGTCTATGAAATTAACCAGTTCCTTCTGCATCACCAGATTCATCCCATCCCACAGAGCTGAATTTGATTGGGTTCCTTACTGTATCTTCCCCTGCCATGTGTAGTGATTATTCTCATATCCTCTGCTACTAGACACAACAGGCCTGATAGCAGACCTTGCCAGTAAAGGCTAGGAGAAAAATGTTATTGAAAACTTGCCTTTTCTGTGTCCTTTGCAGCCAGCTGAGAACATTCAGCAGTAAAGCCACATTTTCCTTAGTTTTCCTTCTGTTGCTGCTGTACATTAAGAAATTCTTGTTTTCATCCAAGGACCTCACTAGTTTCAGCTCCAGCTAACCTCTGGCCTTCCTAACTCCACCCCTACATGCTTAGACAATATATTCTCCCATGTGGCTCATCCACACTTCCACCTTCTCTGTATTTCTTTCTCATTTGGCTCAACATGGTGCCAAATCTGCTTTCGGGACTGGACAAGATAAAAATTATCATAGTTACCTGACATGAAAGGCTTAACCAGTATGAACACTGCTACTACAAATGTGTTCCTAACTTTTTAAAGTGTTTTTGAGGTATGACAGGAGTCATCAATTCTTTACTGCTAGCATAAAACTTTAATAAATAACGCATTATATGTTCCCTTTGAATCATCAGAACTACATTCATGTCCTTATTTTTCTTCTGGGTGCAGCTGGTACTGCCAGGTGACCCAGTAGCACCCAGATCTTGGTTTGACCATGGTTGAACTATGACCTACATCTTGCTGAAGGAGCTGGAAAGTAAGGAGGGAGCTGTTTGTTACCTCTCCTGTGGATTCCAGCTGCAGCTCCTGCCACCCATACAACAGGTTGCTGTGTTCAATATTTATTTCCTGTTGGAACACACTTTGTTTACTTAGGTTGGATTTTCCTAGGAAGAGAAGTGTCTTTGATGTTTTCTGTGACAAGTGCCATATGCCATTATGTTTGGACTGAGTTTTTAGTTAAATGAAATCAGGCAGTGCAGGTAATAAATCATAGCAGTTATAAATCAATAAAAGCCTGTGAAAGTTAGAACAAACTGCCTTGTTCTTATTCCAAAATGTGGAGTTTAAAAGACAAGCACAGTGGCCTAGAAAACATAAAGAAAAGAAGATAAAAAAATGGCCAACTTTGAAAGGCTTATTGTGTGAACAGACAAGGAAGAAAAATGTGAGAGGGCGAACAGGAAAACAGAGATGTGCAGACCTTTCTAATGACCCAAAGAAAATAATTCACAGTGCTGGAAATCAGACTTATGTCTCCTGATTCCAGACCTTGTATCTTACACACTGGACCTTTGCACCTCAGAACCACAGGACTGTGACCAGCATGGCAATGTGGCCTGTTAAAAAAAGGCATCCACAAGCCTGAGCATTTTAATACTTTACATCTGAAAAGATATTCTTCCCTTGAAGCAATGGATCACAGCAGAGCTATGACTGTGTGTCCTGTTATTTCAGCTGTTAATCAAAGCCTCTGTTCTCTGTACTGGATACCTCTCATGGGTTACACACAAGGGAGGCTATCGGAAAGTCTTGAACAGATGCTGCTCTTAATCAGCACCTATTAAGCCTTCTACCAACCTCAGTTTGGCTCCTTGGAACTTGGGTAGTCACTTAGCTAGGTCTAGGTCAGGTGCTCACAGCGGTGATGTTTGAATGTAACACATCATAAGTGCTGGTACAGAAAACCACTGTGCTTCAAGGCAGGCAGCCAACTACCATTGCCAGCAGCTCACAGCCCCTCGCGGGAGCTTCCATCTGAGTAAATAAGGGGTATTATCATGAAAGCAAGGCTATGTCTATACTAATAAATTAGTATTCCAGACACAATTCTCTAGCAATTGCATTGATACTACTTAACTCTTCTACTCTTCAGATCAGGACATGATTGTCCAAGCTGTATTTTGATTCAGTAGGATGAACCTAGGCATACCCTGAATGTGTACAGCTCCTGTCAGTTAGTGGTGCCTGGAAGTTTGATGTTATTCTCAATGAAACCCAAATAACTATTTGTGTTTGAAGAAAGGCATCTGATGCAACATTGCATGAATATTTCCTTGGATGCATGAGCATGACTAGACAGATCGACTACTGTAACTCAAGGATTTTGGTTATGGAGTAGCCCAGTGATGTTCTTAGAGCAAGAGGTAGCTTAAGGCCACTCTAAATTATTCCACTTGCTCACAGCCTCAAGATCTGTTCAAAGCCTGAAACTAGAGTTGCAGAAATGTGCCAGGGGGTCTAGTTAAGTACAAGGAATAGCCTTTTTCTCCCAGCAGTGTTCATAAAATGCTTCTTAAAAAATCAGTAAATTTTCTAAATGTCTTGACATAAAGCCACTTGGTTTTGGATCCTAGCCAAGCATTCCAGAATTTTTTCTTAGTTGACACAGAGGCATGAAGTTTCTGGGGAGCCACTTGGAAAGATTAGTTTTCCAGTAATTTCAGCTATAAGGAAGGAGTACTATAATCTTTGCTATAACCCACATATTTCTTGCATTTAAATTGCTCCCAGGAAAGAGAGGACTGTTATCAAATTAGCTGAAGGATGCCAGTTTACCTCTTACAAAGATGGGAGCTAAATAAACCAGCCATGGGAGGTCTTACCTTATCAAGCACTGGCACAGATGGAGATGGTGCTGATTCCAGTCATGTGTTTCCTTCTGGGCTATAAAATTTTAGGTAATAAAATTGCTAGGGAATGTCTTAAGGGGAAAAGAAAAAAAGCATCAGCAAAATAAAAATAGCTCAATTTAGAGTTATTTAAACCTTAAAAAAAATATATATATATGTTCTTTGATCCTGATTCTTCATTTCCAGAAAGACACCACAGCTGTGTTAACACTCCCATCTTCAACATAAAACAGATAGCTGTAGGAACTAGAAGGGTATACATGCTACATTTAGCACACTGAGATTTACTCTCCCTCACTTCACCTTCCCTAAAGCACAGCCTACAGAGCCTGAAAAATTAGCATACTTGCATGGGTGCAAGTGACAGGCTTATATTATGTGGAATGAATAAGAAAATAAGCCCTCTATTTTTCTTTCTATTTTATGAATGATTATTTATAAAAGAGACAACAGAGGTTAAAAATATCAGGGAAGGAACTGAAAGTGATTATATTTTAGGCAGACAGCAAAAATTCACAACCCACAGAATCTGTGTTAACCAATAACATCTCTCCCAGGATTATAGATGCTTAGAAAGAGTGCTAAGGTTTAAGAAAGTATCATCAACTCATGAAAAGCTTACAGCTTTTCTACTTGAGAAGAATTTGAAAGGTTTCCAATGTGCTGATGGCAAGCACATCTCAGACATAACACTACTCCATTTCATTTGAAAAAAAAAAACGTATTCTATACATCAGGGTATAGGCTCAAAACAGGAAACTACTGGTTAAAGCTCAAATAAAGATCGCACCTAAAGTCTCCACAAGAAAAACTATTCAAACAGTCTTCAGTGCCCATGCATGAGTCTAGGCACTGGAACTTGAGTGTTCACAAAACAAAGTTGTTAAAATTGTTCTTGACCTGTTTTTCAACAGCACTAAATAATTCTTCTGCCAAACAATTTCGGCAAATAGCTCAGGAGGTAGCTAAGACAGGGGAATATTCCCACCAGGATCTATGAATAATGAAACATCTTGTCTTGGAGACAGTTTAGTAATACAGATGTAACCAAGCTGTCCCAGTTCTCCTCAGGACTGGAAAATGAACCTGGACATTGTTACTTTGCTAACACAGATGTAATGTGACAAGATTTTCAGTGCAGATTTATTTTTAAGTATACTGTCTGGGAACTGGCCTTATCTTCCATTTGTACTGACATACAGAAAAATTAGCTTTCAGTTCCCTGTGAATATGTAAGCAGCATCTGAGCATAGTAGTTAAGGTAGCTGATAGTTAAAATGCTAGTGTCGCAGGAAAATTATCTGATGTCAGTGAATCTAACTTCATCATAAAGCTAATGCCATTTAAGTATGATAAAACCCACCCTTGCAATTCTCCCACCTGCAGCAGAATTGTATTTCAGAAAGGAGAATCAAGCAGTAGCACATCTGTTAGTATGTACTAAATAATTTGCTTTCTCCACTGACTGACAATGATATTTTTATAGAACTGATTTCCTAGACAGCCTAGTGAGAGCTTTGTGATTTCCATTATTCAGTATCTTTTTGATCTGTTAGTCAGTAGACAGGAACTCCCATGACTGTCTCCATTTTGAGAAGAAATTAATGATAAAAATGTCATTTTTCTTCATCCTACACACAAAGCCTGTTTTCCCTAAGCACAAGAGGAACAGGACCTTGCTCTTAGATTCCTGTGGTCATCTTCGCAGCCAGTTTTGCACCCACAGATCTTCCTTCTTAGGACCAGGAGCATAACTGCTTTCCATCACATCTTTTTTCTCCTCATGGGTCTACATTCTTCCAAACAGTCTGCAGGTCTCTTCAATTGCAACCAGTCGAAGGGAAACCTCTCACAAAATGTAGTCCATCTCTGCCCTGGCTCTGACATTTGGCTAAGTTCTTTAGCAGTTGTCTTCTTAACTTTTATAGCTGTCAATCCGTGAAAGAGTTTTACTTATTGCATGAATTTAAGACAGAAGGCGACTGAACTAGACATTGTTTTCTTTAACATGAGTTTGGTATTGTTTGTTGATCAAAGGTGCGTTCACTACAACCAATAACACAAGTTAATGTTCTCGCTCACAAGTCTTCCAGTACAAGAACTGTTTACGTGCCTCATTATGCAAGAAAGCCATTTCAAGTTTGATGACAGTTAAATTCAACTAATTTTTCACTTTCTGATCATTAGAAATTCTTCTGAGAAGTGATGTTTTTCTGGTGGATCAGCAATTAGCACTTCTAAAGGACCTGATCATGACCCAGCTCTAGACAGCATAAATTGTACCCTCAGTAACTCAACAGCAGTTGAACCCACAAGTGATATCAACTAAAAAAAAAAATCTGCTAAATTGGACTTCTCCCTGGGAGCCTAAACCATGAAGAATATGTCTAATTGTGTCATTCACGTGGCAGCCACATTAGCTATGAACTAACTTCACAAGCTGTCAGCAGACAAACCCTGGGAAATCTGTCTGTCCCTGAAGGCCGTTTAAGCATCTGCCAGTGGGAGAGTAAGAACAAAACCAGTGTCTGGAGCATGGGAACTTGGAAGAGTTCATTATCATGAAACTCTCCTGATTTGTGTCTGTCTCAAAAATTAATAATACTAGCATGCCCAGTGATCAGAAATTGAATGCAATACAAAAACTGGCTCATTGCTTACATAGTCCCAACATTGTTAGGATTAGGAAGAGATCTGGGCAGGTAAATCAGCAAGTCCTTTGGCTCCACACCAAATGTAGGATACCTGCAGAATGACGTTGGATGTGTGGCAGAATTATTTAACTTATATGCCTTTAAAAATAGAACACAGATGCAAGATTCCATTTAACAGATGGTCTCCTCTCGGCATACTTTATATTATCTATGGCACAATGGTCACATTTATCCACAATAATTTTGATGCTGAGCTGAGTCATCCAAGTGAGGGTCATCCTCCTCCTAAGGTCAGAGTGGAAAGAAAGATCAAGACAGAAAGATCTCCAGAGAATCGAAATCTTAGGTTTGTCTGGAAGCCTTCCTTAACCACAGAAGGAACTTGAAGAACCTTCGTTTTGTCTTTCTTAATTGCTTACAGAGAGGCAGAAAGAAGGTTTTACTCTAACATGAGTCTTGAATGGGTACCCATAAACATAAAGTGTTGTTGTGTGTGTCTATTATATTTAACTTTGTAAACTGTAATTGCTGTATCCCAATCTGTACTCGACACACGCAACTCAGATCCTTTGCAAAAATAGAACTTCCTAGGGTCACTTATCCAATCTTTGATTAGGGACATTTGCTAAGATATTAGATTTCCTTTTAAAGTACATAAGAGCATGTACCTCTGAATCCACTCTAGAACTAATTTCTGGTTTTCTGTCCTGTGCATGAGAGCTGTATTCTCTTCATTTTTATCCACAGATACCAATGTAGGATTTTTCTTTTTCTTCTGTTAACAATTTATACCCATGTTAAAAAAAAAAAAATTACCTATTATGTAAGCCTCTTGATGCATCTTGTGAGATTTAGATCTTTGAGTAAAAGACCTACAAGCTGAACCTTAAATGTAATTGAACACAAATGTCACTTTTGAAATTATGTCAAATTTTTCTTTTATATTTTTAAACTAAGATTCTGAACTACTATAACCAAATATATTTTTCATCTACCATTTTAATTATACTACTACTCACATTTTGAAATTTGCCAGTTACAGGCAACAATATAGTATTAGACGTATTTGTTTATTGTAATCATATTCTGTTTTTAAATGTAGGTGAAGTCTACTACTTCAGACAATTATAAGTAGCATACAGGAAAAAATACAAGATAAATGTATGTCATCATAAATAAACTGACTTAATAGATTGTTATCCTTTTATGTGTATTAATGAATTAAAATGTAAAATAATGTATAAGGCTTACTTTTGGTGTTAACTTGTTCCTCAGCTTGAGGTTGGTAATACATGGAGGCTAAAAACTGTTTTGATAAGTTAGGAGATGCTGCACGTTCTTACTTCCTGATTAGTTTACTGGTATTTTTAATACCGAGATAAGATTTTGCAATCTGTTCTTCTCAATATTTTGTCCAAGTTTTATTTAGCAAATATTTCCAACAACAAATTTAATTGCTAGAGAAGAAATGGCAGCTGAGCAAAAATAAGTGTGGTTACTCAGAACAAATACATGAGAGAACAGAAGTGGGTATCTACATGTCTGAGAGGTGGGTTTTTTCATCATTCTTTTTGTGGGCTATAGTTAGCTTGCAGTACTCCTGAATCATGAAATGATTTTTACCTTAAGCAGGCGGAGACAATGGTCAATAATTTGAGTATTTTGCACAAATTTAAACATACCCATGGCTGATAATGCATTTGAAAGGATCTGTGATCTGGCAGTTCCCGGAAGGTAAAGCACTACCTATGATTAAACACACTTTCTTAAAAAATAATGAAGTGTAAGGAAGGAAAAATTCAATAAGTGCCAAATGGACAGTTGGGAAGATATTGGAAATATGTCCAATATGCCTGCAAACCTGTGATTATTTTCATTATTTAGATTCCTACTTAGTTTATCAGTAAAGGCAATGTTTTGTGCTTAACCATGCAAATTTTCATATCAAGAAACAGCTGCTCTTCAGATGAAGTACTGAAGGAAAAATAATTCATTCTGTGCCAACTGCAATGTTTGTTTCTGAGTGCACTTCCCAAAAGTGTGTCATTAGCACAGTGAGTTAAAGGTGACATTGAGAGTTAAATAGCAGGGCATTATGCACATAATGTTAAAAAAAAGAAAAAAGACAGAGAAAAAAAGCGCCTCCTTTGATGTTTTCCGAAGCAGGGTGTATAATATAAAGTTAGTAAATACCTGACATTTACCAAGAAGTAACCAATGTTTTCTGACATGTATTATGCTATTTGAATCTTTTAAATTGGCAAAGTGGCTAAGTGTAGGTTGAATGACACCAGAAGAGAAAGGTTATAATTCTCTTTCTTTCCATTTTCCTGGCTTTTTTTTCATATTTAAAATGTATTTTTATGCAAATGCTTCTATTTTAGTCATCTGTAGCTCGGCAAGTTTTGTCCATGCCAGTCATGCATCAGGCCTCCTTAGTGTAAATTCTATTTCTGTGGTTTGAAATAGCTCCCTGGTATGTAGAACTTGGACCTTGTCCTTGTCTTTTATGGTACAATATCTTAAAGAGCACGGATGTGGAACCTGACTCACAAAATGAAAGCAAGAATCACATTCTGTTTTCTTTTACATCCAGACATCCCAGGAAAGCCAACAGAATTAATTACATGAGTGAAAGCAAATTTTAGCAGTAGCAAATTCTTTTAGGATGGCATTCTGACCTTGTTGGATTACAGCTTGTCCCTGCTCAGGTACAGCTAACACTGATGGATCATCTAACTCGATTGGCAGAGGCTCATGTGTTTTGTGAAGTTCCAGAGCTGATCTCTGACGCTAGCATACTGCTGGATTGCCTGTAATAAAGTGGGAGGACGAGAACGGCAATAAATGACACGGTGTAAGTTACAGCTGGTTACTACAGTGAGATGCATTCACCCCAGTCTCTAGGAAGGAGATTCTCCTCTAGTTGTACATGACTAGACGTATGTGCAACATACTACAGGATTTCTTGTACAACTTGGCCATAGCTACCAACAAGCAGTTACGTGTTCACTCTCACACAAGCATAGCTATATGTACAGCTGCCATTAGTAAATGTTCTTGCTTCAGACAGCAATTTCAACAGTCTGTTGCTTACATCATGTATCACTACATTACGTATGTGTGGCTATATGCCACACCTGGAGTCTATACAGTACAGTGGAAGAAAAATAACAATGCTGAGGCAAGCTAAAGGTCAATCAGGTGTGGCATTCTTCCTCAGTTACTAGCAGCAGATGCCCAGGAAGAACATAAGAATACAAGTAGCATATTTATGATACTTCTCACAAATAATCTCCTAGCTTCTAGTAATTCTTGAGCTAGAGCATTTGTATTCAATAGCACATTGGGTTTTGTTCCATAATTTTGTTGTTTAATCCTATGTATGTTTTCAACATGCACTGCCTGCTGTGGGAAGGATTTCCAAAATTTGCCTGCCTTTTGTTTGTTCTAGGCTAGTCAGGAGGTCAGTTAATGGACAAAACACTGGGTTTAATTCAGCAATTGCCACTTGGCCACAATAATAACCTGAAAGAGAAAAAATTATGCTTTCTGACTCACTGAGTAATGACATCATGGATTGACTGTGTTTGTGTTTATGTGACTTATTGATACTTACAAAAATAAATTAAGTTGATTTCAGTAGTTTTTATATTTAGTATAAAAAAGGGAATACATTTCTAACTAGAAAAGTTCTTCCAGACCAGCAAAATGGATTACATTTGGTGGCATTCCTTAGTCACTGAATGGTTCAAATGAACCTGAATTACAAAATTAGGAAGAATGAGTATTCTAGCTAAAAGACCATCTTGATTTACTGACTTGGTTAAACCACGACAGAGACTTACATCCAAACTATACAAACGTAACAGTGTAAAAAGACAGCAATCCTTTTGGGACATCCTGCTCCACCTCTCAGGGGAATGGTAGGATGATATCCTTCCATATAACTGCAAGAATTCTGAAGCTACATTGAGGAAGATTGTGTGTAAACACCCTATTTATGTCCCATTTACATCTATCAGATGTCCACATGTGTACAGAGATGTAGGTGGGAACAGAGAAGCAGTGTCTATGAAAGTTCCTGTCAGTATTTCCTTATAGAAAGGCTGATAGCACTTCCTTATAGAAGAAACAGTGTGGCTGTCAAAGATGTTACAATTTCTTTATCAGTATTAGTTATTACTAAAGGATGACATCGGATAGACCTTGAGAATATGTGGAAAAGTATTATCTGGATATTTTCAACTAATTTCTTTAATACTTGTCTCATATCTCCTTAATGGAATAAATTACTGGAGTTATCATAAAAACAGGAATAAGCAACATCAAAGAAATAGTCCATGCATCAATAGTGATCTGTAATACATGAAAATAGGATGTTCATAAATAATTTTCCTAAAGTAATAAAAAGCTGCCATTTCTGGTATTGAGAGTCCTAGCCTTTAGTTTTAAAAAGATACTGTTATTTTAGAAAATAAAGGAATGGAAGATCAGAATAATGGCATACGCAGGAGATAAAATTGGAAATTTGCCTAGCAGGTAATTTCATAGTACATCTCTTAACTTTGTTTAAACTAGACTACTTTGTAGCAGGCTTTTCCCCTACGTTAACAAGAAAGCATGGCTAGAGAGGAAGAGCAGTTGGGGTCCATTGAACCTTGACTATTCAATGCTGACACAATATTAGACACAAATCATTACAGTTTAGCACATCCTTAAATTATCATTATTCCTATGGACCTGCTTTGAATTATGCTGTGAAACACATAATATGGTCAGCCATCATTAGATAAAAAGAAATTGATATAGTAACTGTTCAAAGTCCCTTTCAGATATCTACGAGTTGCCAAACTAGGCTGAAATGAACAGTCTGAGGGATAATAGGAGTTCCCGGGGAGTTTAAATTTTGAACAAAGAGATATAAATGTATTCAACATCTGAAAACATTGATACTACTCATTATTTTACTTATCTCATTATAGTTGCTAATTCTGCGTTTTTTGCTACATATCCTGATCATCTCACAGTGAGCATTTGATACTTGTCATTTTCAAACCAAACTCTACGTTTAACACTACAAATGACATTTTATATCCTTGCTGTTTAACTTTAATGTAGAATGTAGATGTTTATATCCAAAAAAGCAACCTAGGAATTTCACAGTTCAGAGCTTCCCAGCTTCACCAGGCACATTCTTGGTCAGTCAGAGTTTCCTACATGATCTGCTCTAGGTGATCCTGCTCTGGCAGGGGGGTTGGACTAGATGATCTCTAGAGGTCCCTTCCAACCCCAAACGCTCTGTGAATCCAAATCAGGCATTGTGTGTGCTCAGAAGTACTGTGGTATGGAGAGCTAGTTATGCATCACATTTTCAACCTCTTCTGTGACCCAGTTGAAGAATGTTCAGAAAAAGGTTTAATAGCTCTAGGAACCTGACATAAACTCTAAAATATTGAAAAACTAACCAACAGCCATAAACAAACCCCTTACATTTCAGAAAGTGTTTTATGATTTCAAATAAATATGAGATAATGAGCTCTAAACCATTGTTGCTGAGGATACTAATCATAGCCAACATGTTTTTAAGCTTTGAAATATTGTTTAGCCGTGCCCATTTAAAAGAGTCTCTTTTAATTCTCTGATCCTAAGATTGTTTCTATCTTCACTGTGGTCACACTGCCTCCTTTCTCTACTGAGCGGTTTTTTGTTTGTGAGCATTTTATGTTTATTGATTTATTGCTTCATACTCCTTAATTAGCCACACTGACCTTACTTGCCTCCTTCCTTCTTAAAACCTTTTTGACATCAATTTCAATTAAAGGTGGGCTCATGAGATAGAATTCTGACCAGGACCTTGATTAAGCAAAGCTTAGACTGTGTTCAGTTTTCTGGCTTAGGGACTTGCTTAACTCTAACCATATCCACTGAAGCCTCTCTTTCCTTCAAACCTTGCTCCAAAAACTTGATATTAGATGAATCGGCCTTATGCTATGGTCATGCAGCATAAATCCCAGAATGAGGGATTTACTAAATATCATAACTATCAGAGTACTAATTTCACTTGCTACTTCTTTCAGGGTTGTGAGATTACAGAATGCAATGATCTTGTGTTTGTTCCTTAAATTCAGTATTTCTACTTGTTGCCTTATTCCTAGCTAACAGTCCAACACTTTGAAAAAACAGTGTTGTTGAAAACCAAGACATAATATCCCTTTGCACATCATACATACATTATCTTCCTAATTCTTGGTGTAGGACCAGTTCTACTTCTTTCCTGTTTCATTTGCTTTTTATGGCTTTTGAATGAACATTTTGTTGTTCATTGCAGTTTGCAAGATGCAGCTCAGCTTTCTTCATTATGCCCTATTTTCTCCTTAGTTCTTTTAGGCTGTTATTTATTTCTAATATTCTGTATGAAATGGCTTTTCATTTGTGGAGACATGGAGCCTCAATGTGTTTTGCTCTTGATGTGAGCTCCGAGCATCACAAAGTTTTGTATTCAGCTTAAAAAAAATTCCATATGCCACATTACAGCAAAGACACTGAGCAACCTGACCCCATCTGACTTCAGTGAGTATTCCAGCAACAAGAAAATGATAATTTTTTCTAATCATCTCATTTTGCAAATCCAGTTTAGAGAAAAAAAAGTATCAGCTTAAAAGGCACAAGTGACAATATCTCCAACTTCTATGGAGAGATGAAGAGGCAAGGGATAGGAATCTGTGTCTTTTAATAGGCAAAAAAAGGATGGAACTTAAAAGCAATTTTTGTCAGTTCTTAAAACTTCATAACATGGACTCAAACCCTTAGCTACAGATTCCCTCTTGTAAAAAAGCTTTAGCTTTTGCATGCCTTTATTTATTTTCCAATCAATTGAATTGTCTTGTGATTACTGAGTTTAAATTCAGTGTCTATCATCAAATCTTCAGTGAAGCTCTCCATACTTTCTAGAACTAAGTCTGAAAGAGGATCAATTCTCGTGAATACATTGTCATATCATGAATAACTGATGTTATCCATATTCGTCAAAGTATAAAGTCCCATAAAGAGTACAGATACTACAGTAATTGTCTCTTTAACAAGACTGTAGAGGTTTTTATTTTCATGTGTGAGTGGTTTAGCACTGGTTAGCAACTAAGCACCGCACAGCCACTCGCTTGCCCTGTCCCACTATGTGGGATGAGAGAGAGAATCGGAAAAAATCTTGTGGGCTGAGATAAAAACAGTTTAATAGGACAGCAAAGCACAAGGTAATACTGCTACTACTACCACTACTACTAATAATAATAATAAAGGAATGCACAAAACCAAATTATACACAGTGCAACAATTGCTCGCCACCCAGTGATCGATAGCAACTCCCCAAGCAGCGATTCCTGCCCACTGGCCAACCCCAGTTTTATATACTGAGCATGACAACATATGGTGTGGAATATCCCTTTGGCCAGTTTGGGTCAGCTGTCCCATCTATGGCCCCTCCCAGTTTCTTGTGCACCTGGCCCATGCTGACAGCACATGGGAAGCTGAAAAGTCCTTGACTTAGTGTAAGCATTGCAACTACTTAGCAAGAACTAACAACAGCAGTGTGTTATCAGAATTATTCTCACCCTAAATCCAAAACAAAGCACTACCAACTACTAGGAAGAAAATTAACTATACCAGCTGAAACCAGGATGACTTGAAACTGATCATATAATAGAGTTCAAGTATTTCCTTGTAAAATGTGCTTTTCTTTTCCAGACTGATTTAAACCCAAACAGATTCTACCTTCTACATTTCATTACTTTTATTCCTTTACAGTTTATCACATTACTAATGCATAATTCCATACTCTCTCTTCTTTGCTCTTATTTGTGTTTTTCCCAAATGGTACTTTAGAACATATTTCACCAAAGGGTGGTGACAAGAGACCTTACTGCTGTAGTGCTAAGTTGCTTCAGGGTAATCTTAATATATATTTACAGTACTTGCTAACATTTTAATCCCTCCAGCATTCCTCTGTGACAAACTGCAAAGAGCAAAGGAAGTTTCCAGCTGGTGAGGAGTTTGGCTTCCATTACTCTGTCTTTGGTTCATCTTTGATTTAGGGAAATGGCACTAGTGATGCTTGCAGGAAATAATGAAGCAATACTAGGGCTGGGCATTGAGCTTTTGTGGGCTTAACTAAATTCAAGGACTGAGTGTGACTTTCAGCATTATGTAAGATTGCCCCAATTCAGATACCTTGGTGATTAATACTGCTTTATTTCTGCTGAGTCACTTTATAAATTTAAAATTTTTAAACTACTTTTCATTTGAAAGAGGATGATATATAGTTGAATTTTTTTGATGATGGTGTACAATGAATCTATGTATGTACATATCCACAAGGCACATATCCAGCTTTATCCTTTCTTAACGCCTGAGTTGGTATTTCCAGGACAGATTCACAGACCTACAGCACCTGTACACTAAAGGGAAAGGCCGTAAGTGTTATGACTTTGTCAAATTCAAAAGAGAACCCAAGCTGAGCAGAGGTAAAGCATTATCATATGCAATAAAATTGTTGAGACGTGCTTCTGAAATTTATTTCCCCTCAGGGTTAATTACCTCTCTGGAGCACTGAAATACGTGTTTAAGTGAAACAGAAATGTACAGATCAAGTCTTCTCCTGATTCCAGGTGTCTTTCAGCAAAGAAAAACTCACTCTCTGAAAAGGAGGTGAGAGTAGAGGAAACCTTAGTAAATAATGGTCTCAGCCATTATTTAAGGGTAAACTTGCACTGTAACCCTCCATCTGTCAGAGAAGGTTTCCATCGGTGTTTCTCAACTCCCAGGAGAGAGACATGATCAGTATGCTAAAACCTTGAGATTAGGAGACCATCCCTGTTGATGTTTCTGTCCTGTTGGGCTAAGGAAGAAAGGAAGATCCTTCAGATGGAGGAAGCAAAGGAGAAACCTCTCATTCCAGTCTTTGCTGCCAGGATTGTTTCTGCATTTTATATTGAAGAATGAATACAAAAATTACTTTAACAGGACTAGACCTCAAATTCCTACTTATCTGCCAGCTAAACACTGGGTTACATAGCCAGGTTCCTTCTTTTGGTACCCATTCTAGTGTCAATGCTCTTGGCTTCTTGTTAACCCAAGCATTCACAGAAAATGGAAGCAAGTTTCTCACTTTAGAGGTGTTTCAGTCATCAAATGTAATTGGATCAGTGGGATCTACCTCTACTCTTCTGCTGTCTTACAAAAAAGTGAGTATTGCTCAGTGGGCAATCACCTTCAGCTAGAGAATTAGTGTTTTGATTCTCATTTATCTCTTTTCATTGACTCTATGGACACTCAAAATGTTAAATTTAGAAGCCCTGAATCATGCTGCTGGGGAATGGTCAGAAGTACTTTTCACTGTGTTGTTCTAAGAGCACTATTAAATGTGTTTTCCATACTTCTAAATGGATTTAAAGTGGTAAAATAATAGAATCATAAAACGGTTTGGTAAAATATTTGATGGTAAAACATGAAATGTATTAAAAACACTGAAAAAATAGTTTTGCATCACACCTGACAAAAATGTAGTCTTTTGAAAAGCCTTAATTGTTGATTCAGTCAATCATCCTTGATTTTCCTCAAAAACATTTCATTGATAATATCAAGAATGTAGACTTGCATTCCTTTTAAAAAAAATGGTAAAAGAATAATTAGGTAGAACTTAGTTTAAAAGTTACTGATTATCATTTATGGAAGATAGATACATACAAATGACACATTTGCCTCCAGTAAAGGACTTGCTTCTTGTTTAAGCATTTTCCACACCCTGAACAATAACTACACTGTCCCAAATATTTACATTTTACATCCAAGTGCAATCTATTTTTCAAACTGAAGACTACTGAATCTACTGAACTAATCCTAGCCCCAAAAACTCTAGGTGAGCCGCAAGGATGGACAGGAAAAAAAAATCAAATCTCATGAAAACATTCATTTTTATTCAGCTTATGTGTCTGAGCAAGTGTTCATTGTAGCAGCATGTTCTCATGTACAGTGTTTAGCCATGTGTCTGCCAGGCTACCATCTTGCCGTCAAGCCCCACTTTCAGATTCCAGCAGCACAGGAAATTATTCATCCCACAATCTGTTTCACAGCTGGTTGTACCCTCATTGTCAGCTGTCATCAGAGCTGGATAAATACTTCAAATTTATGCCTGCTAAAAAAACCATAATAGCCAGCATAAATAGCCCAAATACATAAACCAAGTACAATGGAACCACTTACATAGGTATGTGAGATATTATATTAGAAATTACCAAAAGTTATTATATTCTTTGAAATTTTGTAATATATAGTTACAGATTGCCTTTAGAAAACAACATTTTTGTGATCTGTGGCTGGTTCATATGCACAGCAGAACTCATAGTCACGTAGAGGAATTGTAAAAACTTCCATTTGAACAGAACCGAAAAATCTACAAATATTCATCCCTTTTTGATTGTATATTTATTCTTAATATTACAGCCGTTCTCTAAGTTAGCTAGCAGTACTGATTTGTGTACATATTAAATTTATAATCTTACTGTCAGTTCTTGGAAGAGAAAGGTTTACTAAATTTATAGTTTAATAGATGAGGTTTATTTGTTTGTTGATTTCCATGTCTACTAGTGAAAATAGTGTATTAGGTTGATTCATGTGCTGCAACTAAAGCCATGTTTATTCAAACAGTTTTCAATCAATTGGTGAACGTCCAGAACTTTTCCAGGGAGATGAAGATTGTTCAGCCTAAAAAAAATTTAGTCTATAAATGTTGCTCCTGTGGACTAATTGGAAATAAATTGTGAGTACCTACCAACCAGTGGGTCACTGGTGTAGGTCTTGTAAAGCTGGAATATTCAGGTGTTTTGGCGATTAGGACAAAACTTCAATGTAATCTCAACAAAATGAAGATATAATCCAAAATGAATAGGATGTAATTCAGTGAAACTAAATGACCCAGAAAGGAATAAAAAACAGCACACTGACTGGGCCCCAGTTATTAAAAATGGTCCTAGATTTGACAAACAAACAAAACAATAATGTCCCACCCCTACTGTGAGAAAAGGCATAATTTTAGCCTAGTTTTACAAACACAAGTAACATGCAAAATAATCCATCTGTTCCACTCATTACTGGCAAGACACCAGCTAGAGAAGTTTACCCAGTCCTCGAGCATCACAGGTTTAAGAAAATTTGGGAAGAGTCAAAGAAGAACCAAAAAATAATTAAAATGTCTAGAAAACGTGACCTCCAAAGGAAGATTGAATAAGTTGTTTTGACTGAAGGAAAGCAGATTAGTGGTGAATTTATAACAGCATTCATGTATACAAAACTCGACTGCAAAAAAGAGAAAAATTTCTTCACTGGAACGATTGTCAGGCATTGGAACAGGCTGCACAAGGAAGTCATTATGTCACCATTCCTGGAAGTATTTAAGAGACATGTAGGTGACGTGCTCAGGGACATGGTTTAGTGGTAGACTTGACAGTGTTAGGTTAATGGTTGGATTTAATGATATTCAAGCTCTTTTCCAACCTAAATGGTTCTATGTTGTATTCTTCTTACGCTTTCTTAATCAGGCTAGAACAAAAACCAATGGCTTTAAGCTATAGCAAGGAAGATTCAGATATTATGGAAATGTTCTTATAGTAAGGCTAGAGAATCATTGGAATAGATATTTTAATAGGGTATGAAATCTCCATTTCTGAATGCTTATAAAACCAGATTAGATTAATAAACTTAACCAAGCAAGGTGAGGGATAACTGATCATGGATGTTATTGGACTAGACAATCTCTCAAGACCACTTACAGCCCTATTTTATGTTCTTTGAGTCCAGATGGGGGCCATGAAAAGGATGAGAGAGCTGGAGCACCTCTCATATGGGGACAGGATGAGAGAGTTGGGGTTGTTCAGGCTGGAAAAGAGAAGGCTCTGGGGAGACCTTATTGCAGCCTTCCAGTACCTGAAGGGGCCTACAAGAATTATGGGGGGGGAGAGGGGACTTTTTATAAGGACCTGTAGTGATAGGACAAGTGGTAACGGATTTAAATTGAAAGTGGGGAGATTTAAATTAGAAATAAATTTAGATTAGATGAGGGAGAAGTTCTTCACAGAGAGGATGGTGAGGCACTGGAATGGGTTGCCCAGAGAAGTTGTGAATGCCCCATGCCTGGCTGTCTTCAAAGCCAGGCTGGATGAGGCTTTGAGCAACCTGGTCTAGTGGAGGGTGTCCCTGCCCATGGCAGGGGGTTGGAACTAGATGATTTTTAAGGCCCCTTCCAACACAAACCATTTGATGATTCTATGAATTGCTCACCACCCACCAACCAATACACAGCCAGGTCCCAAGTAGTGGGAGACAGAGCCCAAGAGTGATCACAGCAGAGTTTGTGTGAGCCCCATGAGTAAGAGAGTGACCAAGAAAGCCAACTGACTCACCAACTAACAAACAAAAAAGTGGGTCCCCCAGCCCACACCCAGCTTATATAGTGAGCATGACATCAGATGGAATGAATCATAGAATCAAGGCCAGGCTGGATGAGGCTTTGAGCAACCTGATATAGTGGAAGGTGTCCCTGACCGCAGTAGGGGTGTTGGAACTAGATGATCTTTAAGGTCCCTTCCAACCCAAACCATTCTACAATTCTATCATCTTATGCCCTCGTTGTCCAGAACTGTCCTTGTAGTTATGCCAGTAGCTATTGGGAGGCTACCAGTACAAATTTTCGTCTATTTCTTTGGTAAAATAATTTAAAATGTGATGATACTTCAGTGAAAAAAACAGAGAATTGAGGGTTGTTTTTGTATGGAGCTTAAAATCTGTGAAATATCTACTTCAGTTCTCATGACTGCAAAGCATAAGTGGCTGATCTTCTTGCCCTGTATTCACGGACTACTTCCATCCAAGACGTTGTGATTTTTGAGTAGTTTATCTGAGTATGGACTTTTATTAAACTGGGAGAATGTGACCCCTCACATTTTCCTTTGTGCAGTATTTTCTTTTATTTTAGCTCTTATCCTTGAGCAGGAGGTAAAATAAAGAAGAAGTAGCTGACCTGACATAATTTAGTTCTGGTCCAGTGGAATCACTTTTGCAGTCTGTCCTTGACAAAAGCACTATTATTAGTGATATTTGTTCTAAATCTTTCAGGCAGGGAGTTTGTTTCATAGAAACATAGAATCGTAGAATAGTTTGGTTTGGAAGGGACCTTAAAGACCATCTAGTTCCAACCCCCCTGCCATGGGCAGGGACACCCTCCACTAGACCAGGTTGCTCAAAGCCTCATCCAGCCTGGCCTTGAACACTTCCAGGGGTGGGGCATCCACAGCTTCTCTGGGCAACCTGTTCCAGTGCCTCACCACCCTCTCCATGAAGAATTTCTTCCTGATATCCAATCTAAATCTCCCCACTTTCAATTTAAACCCATTACTTCTTGTCCTGTCGCTACAGGCCCTTGTAAAAAGCCCCCCCCAAGCTTCCCTGTAGGCCCCCTTCAGGTACTGGAAGGTGTTAAAAGGTCTCCCCAGAGCCTTCTCTTCTCCAGGCTGAACAAGCCCAACTCTCTCAGCCTTTCTTCATAGGAGAGGTCCTCCAGCCCTCTGAGCATCTTTGTGGCCTCCTCTGGACTCGTTCCAACTGGTCGATATCCTCCTTATGCTGAGGGCTCCACAGCTGGGCAGAGCACTCCAGGTGGGGTTTCACAAGAGCAGAGTAGTGGGGGAGAATCCCCTCCCTCGACCTGCTGGCCACACTTCTCCTGATACAGCCCAGGATCCGGTTGGCTTTCTGGGCTGCCAGTGCACACTGCTGGCTCATGTTCAGCTTCTCATCCACCAGTACCTCCAAGTCCTTCTCCTCAGGGCTGCTCTCGATCCATTCTCCACCCAGCTTGAACTTGTAGTTGGGATTACCCTGACCCAGGTGCAGGACCTTGCACTTGGCCTTGTTGAACTTCATTAGGTTGGCAGAGGCCCACCTCTCCAGCCTGTCCAGGTCCCTCTGGATGGCATCCCTTCCCTCCAGCATGTCGACCACACCACTGTCGTGGTTTAACTCTGGCTAGCAAAATACCACAAAGCCGCTCTCACAAATCCCCCTCCCCTCCTCCAGTGGAGGGGAAGAGTCGGAGGAAAAAGAAGTAAGGAAGCTCCTAAAATTGAGATAAGAACTATTTACTAATTAAATCTAAATCAATATATACAGATACTACTAATAATAAATAATTAAAATAGTAGAAAATTAAACATATGGTACAATATATACAATATGATACAATTTCCCACCATTCACTGACCAATGCACACCCAGCTGTTGAGTGATGAAAGTCAGACCCAGAGAGCCCCAGAACCACAGCCCGAGAGCGATCGCAGCCCGAGAGCCGCAGCCTGAAGGCCGGAGCCCGGGAGCTAACGCAGCAGATTCCGAGCAAACCTTATCACTGATAACACGGCCAGAAAACTCAAAACAATCCACCAGCTCCCACACGAGTGAGCCAGCACAGGAGCTGGCAAAGCAGCTAACACAGGAGGGTTAGCAAGTGCCCGGAGAGACAAGCAAGGGAGTAAGGGAGAGAGAGGAGGGCAGAGTAATGGCTACCCGACCCCCTTTCCCCACCCCAAGAGACTGGAACATGACGTACTATGAAATGAAATACTTCCTTGGTCAGTCTGGGTCAGCTGCAGCATCCGAAGCGGACAAAAGACCTTGAGTTCAGTACAGGCCATCCCCAGCACCAGCTGAGGCCTTATCAATGTTTTCACTTAGTGTCCAGCAACAGAGTTCCCTGGCAACCAGAGTAAAGGGAGTTAACCCTTTCCTGACTGAACCCAGCACAACCACACAGCTTGCTGTCATCAGCAAACTTGCTGAGGGTGCATGCGATGCCATCCTCCATGCTGCTAACAAAGATGTTAAACAGTACCAGTCCCAACACCGACCCCCATGGAGCACCACTCGTCACTGGTCTCCACTCAGACATTGACCCATTGACCACAAGCTTCTGAGTGCAACCGGCCACCAGTTCTTTATCCATTGAGCAGTCCATCCGTCAAATCCATGCCTCTCCAGTTTAGAGACAATGATGTCGTGTGGGATGACATCCTGCTTCATTGGCTTAGGTGACTTAGTGATTTGTTGAACCTCTAGCTGCGTGGTTCCTAAATTTCAGTAAATTCACTGGGAACAGGTTTCTCATCAGAACTGAAAAAGTTACTGAATTGTGGAAGCTTACAGGCAATATGAGATTTTATGGTTTATATTATGCTCATGGCTTTCAATTAGTGTTATCAGATAGACTGTATCTGACCTTTAAAATGTTTCTTATCTCAGAATCTAGTTTAACAGCAAGATACTTGTCTGCTTTCCTTGTTTAATAATTGTACCTTTTCATGCACCACTTTAAATAGCTTAATAGCATGATATTTTTAAAATTTATGTTCTTAGAAACATCTATCATTATGGTGTTTGAACAGTTTCCTTCATTGCTGTGGGCTAATACTCTGGTTCTTTTTCTTTCATCACAGAGTTCTTTTTATGTTACCATTATGGGCTAATAATTTAGAGAGTAGCTGTTGCATACTAGTGAATAGGTGATACACAGTTTTTTATACAAAAAATAATCATTGCTTTTGTACAAGTTGTAAGAGAATTGCATTACTTTGTGGACATTCCATCAGCAACATATAGTGCTTTTCCCGTTTTCTATCTACATTAGTGAACTGTGTGTGTTCAGATTTTAATGCTGAGTAATCAAAGAACATATTTGTGATTTAAAATATTAGATTATTCAAATTGTTCAGATTAGTAGGTCGATTAACAAAGTCAGAGACCGAAACTCAGACCTCAGTTTAATACATCTGGATATGCATAGATACAAATGACAGCATAATTTTGCGTGGTAGAAAACAGCTACCATATCCGTACATGTTAACAAATTTAGCAACTACATAACTCCAATTTAATATAAAAATCAATTAAAAATATATAGTACTGTTCAAATATACTTTATTATATATACTACTCCAATATATGTAAAGCAAAAGGAAAACATCAATATTAAAAATTACAAATATCAGGAAAACTTTAAAAAATATTTGTATTTTTAAAGCTTAATTCATCTATAAGTTAGAAAAGCTGAGTAATGCAGACATGATGCCTTTTTAGCCAAAAGAACCTCGAAAGATTGAGTTTCTAAGGGCTGAGGATCCACCAACTCTTTGCAGATAGGGTTTGCAACATCAGCAAGAATGACCTGATAGTTAATAGTGGCTTAAAGGAGGCTGCAGAACTCAGAAATATCCACTGTTAAATTCTGCAAGTGTCCTTCCACTCCATGTCTAGCTCCTCTTTAAGCAGGAAAAATACATTCCATTGTAGTTACCAAATCTTGGAAACTGTTGGTTAAATCTGTTTTTTGGTTTTGGTTTTTTTTTTTTTTTTTTTATATTTGTTTTACAAAAGTGTGTATCCAGCATAGTTCCAAACATCTACATGTGTTAAGAAAATTACATTCTACAGGAATTTGTGTCTGTAGGGGTAAAATGGCATTGAATTTTAGAAGCTTGGTGATAAAATAAACTGCTGTGCAGCATGTGTAGCTGACACACCATAAACAGATTTGTTGTTTTGGTAATAGAAATTTATAATTAAAATAGAAAAGGAACACATGTTGGTCACTACCAACAGCCCTTAATGATAACCACAGTCAATTTTCTAAGACAAATGTTTGGTCATTAAATCTTTTGTTACTTTATGAGAAATAATTACTCTCCCTATGGAAGTAGTTTGAGAAATGAGGATCAGTATTAAGGTACTCTATAAATTATGTGTATTCAAAATTACTTTTGGAATAAAGTCCTTAACCTTTCCAAGAAACATTAGTCCACGTAATCTTTATATTTAGAAATAATGATACAGTTTCATACACAGAAGGAAAAAGAAAAAGTAATTATTACTACAACAGATCTAATTACAGAAAGGTTTTATGGAAAATGGAAATGTCAGCCTTTAATTAAGATCATGTTGGACTCAAAGTCCAAAATGCCTGTTTAATCAAAAATAAATATTCCCTCAATCCAGTATATACTAATGAGCTATAGCAGGAAATTATCACCCAAATAGGGTAGGAAAAGGAGAGATCTTACATTTTATAAGATTTATTCACTGCTGTTTCTGGTTTTATTAATATTTTGCTGCAAGAAATTATTACATAGATTAAATGATCACACAGAAACATACTTTCTTCTCTTTGTTGTTTGCTTCTATTTTAAGTTCAGAGAAATATTTTCCAGTTGTCCTGAAACAACACACCAGAAAAAAACAAATCGAGGTGTCAGGATGGCTACCTTTTTTAGTGTCCTGGGCCACCTAATTCTATAGTACTTAAAAAATGGAAGGGAAAGTCCCATGATCATCCTACCAAAGCTTGAGCATCTCATCTAGGAATGCATTCTAGATTTTCTATCTAGCTGTCTAATCTATCCTCAATTAAAATCCAGGTGAGAGGAGATGTACAGAATATGGCAGTCATCTCCAACCTGTATTCTTTTGTGAATGAGCCTACTGATGTGGGATGAACTGGTGGACCAAGCCTTCAACAGTTGATCTTGGAATAGATATATTAATCTTGTCCGCTCTTTTGTTGCTTGTTTCTTTATAAAATTCGATACTTTATTGGTACTTACAGATGCACAGGTGGAGAGTACACCCCCTTTATACGCAAGGGCTGTTACATGAAAGGTAAAGCAGGGTTATATGTTTGTAAATATGTTCTCTGATGTTTGGTGTTCATCAGCATAACTCTTTAGCACTTCAGGATGCAGTGCAAAGCAGTAAGGTTCACTGAGAACAGTAGGCAGGAATATTAACATTTTGGGGAAAGTTTACTGGATTTTGGATGCCTACCTGCAGAGTGAGAAAAAGTGAGAAAAGCAGCTTTGTAGAGAAGGCCCTGGGGATCCTGGGGAACAACAACTTCACAGATTCACAGAATGGTAGGGGTTGGAAGGACCTCTAGAGATCATGTAGTCCAACTCCCCTGCCAGAGCAGGATCACCTAGAGTAGACCACAAGCTGACAATGTGCCCATGTGGCAAAGAAGGCCAATGGCATCCTGGGCTGCATTGGGAAAAACATTACCAGCAAGTTGAGGGAGGGCATCCTTCCCCTCTGCTCAGCTCTGCTGGGGCCACATCTGAAGTACTGTGTCAAGTCCTGGGCTATGCAGTATAAGAGAGACATAGGCATACTGGAACGGGTCCAGTTGAGGACCATAAAGGTGGTTAAGGGACAGGAACGTCTGACATACTAGGAGAGGCTGAGTGAGCTGGGATTGTCTGGCCTGAAGAAGGGAAGGCTAGAGGAGAGGAGGAATCTCATCAATGTGTTGCAATGTACAAAAACCTGATGGGAGAGTGTAAAGAAGAGGGAGCCAGGCTCCCTCAGTGAAAGGACAAGAAGCAATGAGCACAAATTGAAATACAGGAAATTCCACTTAAACTAAGAAAAAAGCTTTTTTACTGCTAGGGTGCTGTAACACTGGAACAGTATTCTCTGAGAGGTAACTCAAAACCTGACTAGACACAATCCTGATGACTTGCTTTAGCTGACCTCCTTTCAGCTGGACTAGATGATCTCCAGAGGTCTCTTCCCAGCTCAGTGATTCTGTAATTCTGTGACTGTACAGTTAAAATTATTAAAAAGGCTGTTTTTAATGTTTCAGACATTCTGAAAGTGTTTACAAATTTGAGTTGAATGTGCTATATGTGGCTCCTGTTTCTAGATATAGAAAGCAAAATCATCAGAGGATGAGGTAGTAAAGTTTTCTTTAATGCAGCAGCTCAGTGTTTGGAACACTATTCCATGAGGTGGAGAACCTCTGCTCGGATTCCTCCTCTGCTTAAGTCTGCTTGAACCTACCATAACCTATAATCTTGAGGAATCCCTATGGAAGTGTCCTTAAGCTTGATTCTGGGATGTATCACTGTCACTCTCTTTTGCTGGAAGTCTTCCATTTTCAGGTTGTGCTGAAACACTAAGCATTATTGAAATGACTTTGTCAGGCAGTCATTAGGATAGTCATAAGAATGGAGTTCCACAAATGAATTTCATTTCCCCTTCTGAAGAGGGTTTTTTTTTCTCAACAAATAGGTGGCCATAAAGGATGACTAGAGATATCCCAGTCCTGGTAGAACATTCTGCTGGAAGCTCAGAATGCAAGTTTAGTTCACCCTCACTGAGAAGGAGTAAAATCCAGATGTCACACGTTGCACATGTTCTGTGATCACTAGGTGGTTGATCAAAGTGATACTGTTTATATTAACACCTTCACAGTGGATTTCTTTTCTTTGTTTTTCTGAAAAACACCTGCAGCGGACTGGGACACTGAGAGCAGGTCAGGGACTGGACCACTTTTATTGTCCTTGGAAAGGAGGGAGGTATTGTTTTGGCAAGAAATGATGAAAACAATTTTGACCACCTGCTAAGTTTATTTTAAACTGACTTTCATATACTTGAGTGCTGAGTCAAAGAGTCAGCTGTGAAAGTACCTATAACCTGAGGCTCTATAAATTGGGTTGAATTCAGAGAATGGAAAAATAAATAAAAACCCAAACCACAGACCTGTGATTTTCACTCAAGGTTGGTTGAGTGCTGTGGTCAACTGAAATGTTATTTTCCTTTTATGAACAATGTTGCAACCTATGACTGCCATAGCACTTAAAATTTTGTTGGCCTTCTGTGGAAGCACTGATAGCAGTTCCACTTCCATTGACTAGAAATTAATCAGCACAGAAATTGCTGTTCTTTCTTCCTTCACCAAACTAATTTAGAGAAATACTAACAACAGAACATTATGTACCTTTTGCCATTCCTTTTCTCTTTCCATCTGATGGTATTTGCTCACAAACACAGAGAAACTGATTTTCTATTAGCTCTTGCTAAATAGATCAGCTACGAAAATCACCAAGATAACCACAAAACTCTTGAAGTGAATATGAAGACAGAAAATTTATGACAACAGAATATGTTTTTAATTGTACATGGGCCTTCAGTGATAAAGAAAAGAAACATCATGGCTGGAGTTGCTGATGTTTGGCAAGTAGGTCACACAGGTGGAATGATAAAAGCACCATAGACAAACCTGGATTATTTGGTGGAGAAGATTGTATCTGATATCACAAATACCACTGCTATATTCAGAAGGATATTGGAAATGTAGTCTTAATTTTTCTATATTACATTTACCATGGCAAAAATTGCATCAGCATTTAATCACATTCCTCTCAGATTACTGAACCTTTCCCTGCATGCCCAGCCTCCTGGTAGCTTTCTTTGGAGAAGGGGGCATGTAATCTCCCACACCGATTGCTTTCTTGGGTGTCTGCACGAATTCCAGAAAGGCCAAAGAAATTGGTTTTCACAAATCCAGTCTTGATGGAAAGGGACACTTTTATCCTCACCTGCAGCTGTTCAAGGCACAAAAAAAAAAAAAAAAAAAAAAAAAAAAAAAAGAAAGAACAACTTGGAGGTTATTTGAGATACTGACACCTAGTCTTTCACACAGGTCCCAGCATCCTTCATTGAGGTGACCAAACACTTATTCACCTTTCATCCTGCATTCATAAGAGTACAGACTGGACATAGGCCTGAAGTGAAAACAAGGACATGCATCAAAGGAGGGTCATAAGCATAACTCAAACATTTAGGGACAAAAGCAAGAAGGTCAAAATTCCTCTGCAGATAAAAATAGCTAAATGCATAAAGGATCAGAGGAAAGGCCTCCACAGGTGTGGAAGTAATAAGAGGATTCAGGGAAAATATGGCACCTTTTCAGATGGGGAAGAAGATCTAGTAATGGATGATACAGAAGAGGCTAAAGTATTCAATCTTTTTTTGTCTCAGTCTTCACAGTCAAAATTGGCTTCCAGCCCTTCTCATGTACAGTCTGAGATCATAGAATCATAGAACAGTTGGAGCTGGGAGATCATCTAGTCCAACTTCCCCTGCAATAAGCAGGGACATCTTCAACTAGATCAGGTTGCTCAGAGACCCATCCAACCTGACCTTGAATGTTTGCATGGATGGAGAATCTACTATCTCTCTGGGCAACCTCTTCCAGTGTTTCACCACCTCACTGTAAAAAATTTCTTCCTTATATCTAGTCTAAATCTGCCCATTTTTAGTTTAAAAGCATTAACCCTTGGTCTATTGTAACAGGCCCTACTGAAAATGTTCACATATTTGTTACGAGCCCCCTTAAAGCACTGAAAGGCCGCAATAACATCTCCCCAGAGCCTTCTATTCTCCAGAATGGACAAGCCCAAGATTTTTAGCCTTTTTTTACTGCAGAGGTGCTCCATCCCCCAGTCATCTTCATAGGTCTCTTTTGGACTAACTCCAACCAGTCAATATCCTTCTTATGTTGGGGGGCCAGAGCTGGACACAGCACTGCAGGTGGGGTCTCATCAGAGTAGAGGGGCAGAATCCCCTCCCTTGGCCTGCTGAACATGCTTTTCTGGATACAGCCCAGGATACAATTGGCTTTCTGGACTGCCAACACACACTGCCAGCTCATGTCCAGCTTTTTATCCACCACTACCCTCAAGTCCTTCCTCTCAGGGTTGCTCTCAATCCCATCATCCCCCAGCCAGTACTGATATGAGGAGTTGCTCTGACCCAGGTGCAGAACCTTGCACTTGGCCTTGTTGAACCTCATGAGGTTCACATGGACTCATTTCTCAAGTTTTTGCAGGTCTCTCTGGATGGCATCCCATCCTTCAGACATGTCAACAGCACCACTCAGCTTGCTGTCATCTGCAGACCTGCTGAGATAGAGAGAGGAAATAAGCAGTAGTGGAGCAACAGTTTAAGGGCTACTTAGAGAAACCAGTAGTAGTGAGATACATGGGGTTGTATGAGATTAATTTAGGGGTGTTGAAATAGAATGCTGTTGTGAGGAAGTTGACTATCATCTGCAGAAAGTAGATAACAACTGGAGGAATTCCCTGCCAGTTGGAAAAAGTCTAATGTTATGTTTATCTTCATGAGAAGTAGGAAGTACCCTGGGAGCAATAGGCTCATCAGACTCACCTCAGCCCCTGCAAAGGTCTTGGAGCATGCTTTCTTGCATTCCATTTCCAGTTACTTGAAAGACAAGAAAGTCTTAAGGAGCAGGCAGTCTGAATGTACCAGCTGCAAACCTTGCTTGATCAACATGATTGAGAGTAGGTTAGCAGGTGATGATAAATTAAGTGGCATAGGTGGAGGGCTGAACTGTAGGGCTTTAATCTGGAGGGAAGTTAAGGGGTTTGGGGATTGATCTGAATTAAATCAAAACTTGCAACATCAAAAAGAAGTGCAAAGTTCTGCTCCTGGGGTAGAATAGCCCCATAATAATAAAAGCAGGTTGAGAAGTAGCTGGAAGAATAGCAGATTGCTGAAGAAGGACACAGAGATTACAGTAGATGTGGGGTTGTAAGTATTACAGCTATACTACATATGTGCTAAGATTAAAATTAGTCTTTCATCTCTCTCCATGTGAAGTATAGAAGAGAACTGGTGATGGTTTTGGTGCTCTCAATGTAAAAGATGTTTATTTGATATCTTACATTTCTTCATTTCCAGTAAACTTTTAATGTTGTTGGACCAGTCAGTAATATTTGTATTAACTTTAAAAAGTGAAATTCTCACCAAATAGTCATTGCTTCTAACTTGCATTTAACATCTACATTAAAAAAAAAGGGAAAATTCTTTAATTAACACACCTCTAAACTAGGACAGTAAAGTTTTGAGATTCAAAGACCTACACATATGTACTACTTATTAAAAGCCTCAGACATCTGAAGAGGTGGTCTGAACTAGACTAAATCCCAAATTGTGCTTGGTAAGTGCTTGGGTGCAGTATTGCCTGGTTGAGGCTGCCAAGTATGGTTATAACAATTAAATAGTTTAGACAATTGAGTTGCCACGCCCACTCCTTTTCTCATACTACTTAATTTACTAATATGAAGACAGTGAAGGGGCTCTAGAAGGCCCAATAAAGAAAACAAACCCCAGCAGGCAATATGGCAAGAGAAAGATGAAAAAAATTAGGAAAAAGAAAGTCTGTAGCCCAGTGCTACATCTGAAATATAAAGACCATGCTTTATGTAGAAAAGAAAGGAGTCTTGTGACGTAAAGCTTGAAAAGTACACTCTATCCAGCTAGTCAGAGAGAAGCTACAGAGGTCAGTTCTCTGTAACAAGTAATGGTTGCTTACCCAGCGTGGGAAATAAAGGTATTTCAGCTCTACAGGCAAGAGCATGAGATGGTACAGCTGCTAGAAGTTGAAGCCAGGCCACTTCCCTGAGGATGAAAATTAAACGTTGGAACACTTCATCAGAAGAGGTAGAGGAACGTTAAGCTCTTGCAGAGATATTGAATTTCATTTTTAAAAGCCAGTCATTGATCCATCTCATGGGAACAATCCTGTAGTCACTGTTCAGAGCAAGCCTGTGCAGATCTCCGTGTAGTCCCATGGCAACACTTGAACTTCTCTGGGCTGAGCTGCCCCAGTATAATGACATGACACAGCAGACTGAATCAGAGTCCTCCGTGTGTGTCCTGCCATGCCCTATGCCCAGATCTTGGCCAGGAGTCCAGTTCAGGCCAGTCTCCCTGGAATTACCAGAGCATGGTAAGTCCCTTCTTGAAGCTACATGCACTGCTAGTGCCAGCCCCACAGAAGGGGGGAGCTAGCATGGCATGTTTCTAACACTCTTGGTTTGGGGCACTGTAGGCTTGTTTTGAATTTTCTGCTCTCATTGTCATTTGCATTAGTCTTCGGACCAAAGAACTTCTCCACTTGAGAAGCTCTGGCTTATCTCCCACTGCATACATGTCCAAAAGACAACTGCTCAGCTTATATGTAAAAAACAAGCAATCTCTCCTCCCCAATACTGATCAAATGTTTTTGCAGAGTTTTTCATGATGGACTGTTGGCAAGCTACTGAAAATACCCCTACTGTGACTGTGAAAAGGAGAGCTAGAATTCACACTTTTAATGATTGCTAGGAAGACCTGACAACAATAAAGATGCATAATTAGTAATAATTTAAAGAGCAGACTGTTGTTACAAAATGTAATTCACAAACCCAGTTCTCTCTCTTCTCTTCCAAATTAATAAATGTTTTCTGGCTGTCCAGTCCTAAGCTTCCCACCACCCCCCAACACAAAAACCAAAAGCTCTTACCAGTATTTAAGAGTCTCGGACTCTCTCTAGAGCCAACTGAAGCAATCCATTTAGTAAAGAAGGAACTATACCGCAAATGGGGAGCATATGTGTGCTTACAGTGATGTTCTTTATAATGGGATTGTTTAATCTGGCGTTACTATATAATATAGCTGCTTCTCATTCAAGAACCTGAAATTTTAGAAAGAAAAACTACTAAAAAGACCAGAGCTCCAGATTTACATCTTTTATTTTTCTGCCAGTACTTTAATGAAGAATATTTAGTCATCTGCAGGTGTATTAGATTTTTCTATTCACAGTAGATTTTATAAGAGATGTTTGAGATGTGTCTTCAACAAGGACGGTGACAAACACTACCAAAAGACTTTCTGTTAGAGGAACAGGCAGTTCCTATCTCACCATATATGTGTTATATTTAAATTTGCTCATTTATAAGGTCAGAGAAGTGTATGGAAAAAAGTCCCCAGTAGGAAGAAATTACAGTCAGATACATCAGAGGAAACTATATCCAGACAATGAATTGTGGAGATGGGTTCAAGACCAAATAACCAGGAACTTTAAAAGTAATTCAATCAGTTTGAGAAACAAATTGTTTTTGGCACTTTACACAATTCTGTAATGGAAAATTTAATTAAAAATTAAGAAACTTGTCCAACCTTTGTATTTCCTGGCCCTAATTTAGCTAGGTCTGTTATAAAACCTTTCTTTTATGAGGGTAAATTACATTCTGTCTGTGAACTATGGAAACATTTCATTCCCACTTCAGCTGTGGAGACAGAAGCACGGTCACAGTCACCTCTGCTTCACTAATGGCTGTGTGCCAAAGGAACATGGAAACCGTAAAAAAAACCTCTAGGCTGCATTCTTTTCTCCTCTGCTACAACACCTTAAAAATAAAGGAATTCTTTCTTTGAAAAGATGGGGAAATTCTTGCATAGAGCATGGAAAATGCCAACATTCAAAGAAATGTATTTCTTCTTTAGACCCTTAAAATCATTCACAAGTTTTTCAGTTAATTAAATCTGATGTTACCACTTGCAAAGTAAGCCACATATGTTCAGAGCAGTGTGGAATCAGCAGTTATCGGTTCTTAGAGTAGTAATTAAAGTTCATACTAGAATTCCCACTAGGAAGAATACTGTTGCTGTTTACCATTTAGGATCAGTGGATTTTAACTTAATTTTTACATGAAGTGATACACTACTTTGCTGCAGGCAATACTGATTCAGTACACTGGGGTTTCTTTAAAACTGTCAATTTTCAGAGCACAGAAAACATACAATTAATTGAGATACAAGCAAGCATTGATTCTGGAGATTAGTTCTTGACTTCATAGCTTGTTAAGCTGAAGTGTATGAGTAAAAAGAGAAAAGGGGCATAGGAGCTAGGGAGATTAATAATATGATAAATAACATCTTTTAAAGTTAACTGGATTGTTATTATATAAAAACAGCAGCTGGCAAATATAATCAGCCCACATCACAGTGAGTGTGTGTGGTGGGTTGACCCCAGCTGGAGGCTGGGTGCCCACTAAAGCCACTCTATCACTCTCCTCGTCAGCTGGGCAGGGGAGAGAAAATACAACAAAAGGATCATGGATCAAAATAAGGACAGGGAGAGATCACTCAGCAATTACTGTCATGGGCAAAACAGACTTGACTTGGGGAAATCAGTTCATTTCCAATCAAATCAGAGTAGGATAATGAGAAATAAACCCAAACTTTAAATCACCTTCCCCCAACCCTCCATTCTTCTGAGGCTCAACTTCACTCCTGCTTTCTCTACCTCCTGTGCCCCAGCAGTGCAGTGGGACAAGGAATGGGGGCTGTGGTCAGTCCATCACATGCTGTTTCTGCTGCACCTTCCTCCTCAGGGGCAGGACTCCTCACACTCTTCACAAACTGCTCCAGTGTGGGTCCCTCTTGTGGGATGCAGTCCTTCAGGAGCAGCCTGCTCCAGCATGGGTTCCCCATGGGGTCATGAGTCCTGCCAGCAAACCTGATCCAGCCTGGGCTCTCCTCTCCACAGGAGCCTGCTTGAGCATGGGCTTCTCACAGGGTCACAGCCTTCTTGGGGCATCCCTCTGCTCCAGCATGGGGTCCTCCCTGGGCTGCAGGTGGGTCTCTGCTCTTCTGTGACCCTCCATGGCTGCAGGGACACAGCCAGCTTCACCATGGTCTGCACCCCGGGTTGATGGGGAAGCTTTGCACTGGTTCCTGAAGCACCTCCTCCTCCTTCTCCACTGACCTGGGTGTCTGCAGATTTGTTTATCTAACATATTCTCACTCCTCTCTCTGGCTGCAGGTTGTTATGCAGGTTTCTCCCCCTTTCACCCTTCTTATACATGTTTTCCCAGAGGCACTAACACCATCGCTGATGGGCTCAGCCTTGGCCAGTGGCAGGTCCATTTTGGAGCTGGCTGGCATTGGCTCTATTGGACATAGGGGAAGCTTCTAGCACCTTCTCATAGAAGCCACCCCTGTAGCTCCATTTCCTACCAAAACCGTGCCACACAAACTGTCCCTCCAAAAGATGCAGCATCTTTTTTCTTATCACCTGTCCTCAACTACCAACTGGAGCAGAGAGGTGTTGCGGCTTACTTCCAATCTCTTTAAGTCTTCTGTCATTATAAAGGTTTGTGTACTCCTACGGTTCCATCAATGAGTACCACCTTATTGCTCCTGTGCTTGCTTTTGTCTCCTTCAGGCTGCTTTTTAGCTCACCCAGGCAAGCCTTAGGAACAAGCAGAGATGACTGGGAGGAAGAGGGATTAGATGGATGTTGTGGTTTAATCTGACTCATATGGGAGATTAAAAAATACAGAAATGCTCACCATGTCTTCTGCCAAAAGAATAAGGGCTTCTGAATAAAATTAAAGGGTGGCTGGCTCCCCCAAAAAGGAAGGTAGATCTTATCAGTGAAGGTGTAAGCTGTGGAAGGGAATGAAAAGATACAGATGCTAAATTTCATATAGCTCAGAAAAAGTTATCAGATATATCCAAGGAAGAAAGATTCAGTAAAGGTTTATTAAACACATACTCTTGACAAAGAAACTCTCGAGCTGCATGGTGCTGAAAGTTCAAAGAGCACCCTGATGTCCTTGTATCCTGGGTATCTCCTGATGACCATTGGGGATGATGTGATGCAGAGCCAGATGGGCTGGTGTAGGTCACCCTTTCTGTTCTCCCTGTCTGTACTCGCCTTATGTTAAAAATTGCTAACAGGCTTCAGAGTTGCTCTTTAATGCCTGGGTAGCTGATCCCTAATAAGTAGCAGAAGATGAAGAACAAATACACCTCCTGCTTCTAATTTTCCACTGTATCTGCTTCAGAGGAGACAGAATATGGCTGTGCATTTCTCCAGTAAGAATAAGAAAAAGGAAATGAACACTCTGGCCAGCTATGTTCTCCTGAAAGCAGCTCACTTCAACGCTTGCACGAATACTGATGAACAGTGAAATGAATTTCAGCTGCCTTTTCCTGTAGAAAATATCTTGGGATCTTGTATGGCAATAAAAACACAGAGATCATGGAAATCATGACTGCATGCAACTGAGTGAAAAACATTGAAATTTGGGAAAGATTAGCTATTTAAATGTCTGCTTAGCACTTTCAAAACCTCTTTGAATGAAATCTGTTTCTTCAAATACTGTGCTGAATGTTTTCAGTGAAGATTTCAGAGTCATATGACAGAGACAGCTAAACCTTAGCACATATTGTATCAAACAATGATTGAAATGTATCTTGTAAACTCATTCAAGACTAACAAATGCAAAAAAAAAAAAATCCCAGATAGAAAACTATATATTTATGCAAATGTTCCAAATAAGATGATTTTGGGTAAAGGTAACAGCAGCCCACTGAAGAAATCTTTGTACTTGGTAATTCTGTTCCAGTAAACTGCATCATTTTGAGCACATAGGTAGTTAGATGTGAGATCCTACTTCATGAATTTAAAGGTCACGGCATCATTGGAAAAGTGATTTTCCAGCAATGTGTTCTGTGCCCTTGAATTTGTTATGATTTTTCCATTCTTAATATCTCTGTTTATTAGCTTGGAATCCTTGCTGACTACTTCATATGTTTTTAGAGCAAACATTACAAGTCAAAGGGTGATTCTTTGGACACGGAAATCTGAGAGTTTGAAAGATTTCCTGCCTAAGGAAAAAAAAGTCACTAAATATCAATTAAAAGTTATCTGGCTTTTACTATTTAAATGTCTCTGCACATGTTTAACAGTAGTATTAGTCTGGCTAGAATATTTCATTTGGCCTTGACTACCGTGACTGTCTTCCTTGTAGAAAAGTACAAAAGCTGTATTTGTATAGATAGATCTAATCTCCTGAACAACCAAGTAAAAAGGCAATTTTGAGAAAGAAAAAAAAAAAAAAGCTATTTACTCAAAGTATAAAAGCATCTTAGTCTCTTGTGTACCTGTGTTTTTAAGGATACTGATATTTAAAGTGCGTAATGTAACTTGTAAAAATGTCAACTCTGTAACATGTAAGGAAGAAAAACCAACAAAAACTAATGCTATTTGTACCAGTCCTGGGGAAAATAAAAGGCAAAAGAGGCAAGACAACAAATTTATATGGTCTCATTTTTAATAAAAAGTAATTTTTATTCTGCAGATACTGGTGGGCTAAAAGTTATAAAGCAAGGCCCCTACATCCTGGTTTTTGTGAATAACAAATATTTCACATGTAAAGTAAAAGAGGTAGTTAAATCCCTCCTGCTCCTTTTCTAATTGCATATTTTGTACTAAACTGTGTACCAGAGCAGTACTTCCAACTTCAGTTATAAATTGATGTGAAGAGGTCTTATTGTGGAAAGACTGATATAAATTTTAATGGTTACAGTGAGAAGACATTTAATTCTGTGGTTATATGGTGGTGTCTGCACATTTGTGGTTGAAAACAAACTTTAACCATGGATTTCAACTGTATGCTTTCATTCTGAAAAGATATAGGGTGGTTCTTGTTAAAAAATTGTGATAATAAAATGCCTTTGTGTGTGTGTTTATAATGAAGAGTTTAACCTACAGACAACAAATAGATTAAATAAGTTGCATGCAGAGAGTTTAGAACAAAGGTTTGATCTAAAGCCTACAGGATCTTTAAACCTTCTTACTCCTCATAAATGTGGTGATTAGAGTCCTCTGAAATGTTTTTAAATGCGCTCTGACTGTGGCAAAGAACAATACTGAGACCTGAGGAATCCATGTGCATTTTCTTAAGGCAATGTATAGCCACTACCAGCCATGACCTAAATATTTTGCATTCAAACAGCCACAGTCTCTAGAATATAAACTTCTATATTTGCAATCATTGTTCCTTAGATGCATACTGTGAAATCTTCTTTTATCTTCTTAAATCTACACAGAAGAATATTAAAAGTCCATTATCCAGTATACTTTTGCTCCCCCAGTGCTATTTACACTTATACTCTTATCTCAGCTGTGTCACTGTAAAATTTGGAAGAGTTTAAGGAATTCAGTGCAATTACTTCAGATTAATGCTGTTATCACTTATATCCAAATGTTGCTTTTAATCATATAAGACATTTAACTTCCTTGTGTGTTCTCATTTCTGCATAGTGGTGAAAAGAAGCCATTAATAAAAATAATGGCATGGAGCCTTGGAATGGTCATGAGACAGAAAAGAGATCAGAGGGATAATTCTGGTGACCCTAACAACTTTGCTAGTCATAAGTAGCTCCATCAAATTCAGTAACTGGTAGCAGAGTAAAGGTATTGAGTGAGAGTACTAAGGTGTAGTGGAAGTACTCTGCAGTTGCATGATTTAATAAACTGAAGTTCAGGAATGCTTCTTCAGAGCTTCCAAAACACTGTGTCTTCAGCGCAACAGGATGCTTAGAGTATAACTGTAAGCATAAGAAAAGGAAAAGCAAGGAGAGCATACCAGTTCTCAAAATTAGGAAGGTCCTTAAATCCCTTTTTAATTTGAGAATTATATTTGACTCTGTGTGTGTATACAGAAGGCATGATATGAAGATTGATAATAAACTAGGTAGCCTTAACTGAACTGCTCTACAAAATGCACTAGGCAGCAGGTGGTAACATTCCTATTTCTGTCTCTGAGTTTAATGTCAAAAGTCATGTTTTATATTTTATTAAGACATCAGAAAGCTGCAGATGTGCTCCCAGGCTTGCAGAAAAACATTCTGTAATTTGGATTAGCTCACCAATATGTGAAAGGAACTGGAGATGCTCTGTGGTCTTTTTTAAAGCTCAGAAATAGAAGTAAAGAATGAAGGGTTTGCTAAGGAGAAAAAAAAAAAAAGATGAAAGATGAAAAATCAGTTAGTTGGGTAAAGAGCAAATGATATTTGTAGGTAGAAACTTAATATGAAGAAGTGAGCAGGAAGACTACCATACAATTGGTAGATCCACAACCATGACTTCAAGATATGCTGACTAGATTGATGAACTGTCTTACAGAGAATAAAAACAGGGTGTTGATGGTTAGAAGACATTTATGTTCCAACATTACTACAACAGGCAGATAAAAACCTACTAATGCTTTGTACAATAGCATTTCATCTTTGGTCTGGTATGAATGTCAGAATAGGAGTAGGTTGGGCTGTGTGTGTGTTGTGAACCTGATGCTACAGAGCTAAAATGAGCTTAATAAGAATGGAAAATATAGTCTCTTTGTAGAATAGAATTTGCTCTGGGTTTCTCTTCACCCCAGCCTTCAGTATGACAGACTCCTGTTAACTGGGAAGAAGTGGATTGCCTGCTGGGTAAAGTGGGAGAAGGGGCTGTCTGCATCTCTACACCTGACATTCTGTGTGACCTTAAATGAGCCACGCAGGGCCAAATTTACTACTTATGCTTTACTCACAGTTTCCATTAAAACATGTCTTTCCTCTTCAATAATGTAATTAAAATCAATTTCCCCTTTTTCAGGGATGAATTAATTGGTCTAAATAATGTTTTATTTTCTATTAGCTCCAGTCATCTTAACTAAGCTATTTACAGTGTAAACTGAGCTGCTGCTACGCTGGACAAATTTAGGCTCTCTGCACTGCAGAATTTCATCTGCAGAAATGATGGTAGAAATGGCAGTCTGACTCAGGGAGATAGAGCAAGACTAATTCATTAGAACCTCTAAAATGCAGTTTATAAATGAGAAAAACCTGTGGAATCTGGTTTTAGGTAGACGCAGTAATAGTCTTCTTGCCTCCTAGATGGAGCTAAAGCACTTGTCTGCTGTATCTTGGCTTGTGGGATGGAGGAAAGCAATTAACACGACAAACATCATTGCTGCCTTTTGCATTCCACGATCAGTATTACCTGCAATTTTATACATTCCTCAGAACACAGAATAATAATAAAAAAAGTTTGGCCTCCATTCTGGGAGGACAGTCTTTTGTGAGAGTAAAGCAGTCTAAAATTTACGAAGCCTCTTTTTACTTCTCTGCAGCCAGGCAGTGCTGCTCGCTAGATATACGCTTCAGCAAGCGCTGCCAGGTATCCAGTTCAGCCTCCTGGAAGATTAATGTTCAGTTTTCTTCCCCCCTAGTTCTCATAAAGGATAGATAAAAGAGTCCTGCCCCCAGGATAGAGACTGCACATGCAGTCTAGATGAGACCTCTTCAGTGTTTATAAAGGAAGCGATGCCCCAATGTTGAAAGCAAAGAATCTAAAAATGAAACCTACAAAACGAGGGACCATCATGAGCTTAGTGTAGGCATAAAAGGAAAGCAAACCTTGCAGCTTTATTTACGTGCAAACAAACACAGTCTAACAAAACCTAGCAGAAACCTCACAAGACCAAATGTAACAGTGCCATATGTATTCTATTTCTGGGAAGGTCATACAGTGTTAGGAAAAAGGCATTCCTTTTTCACAGCCCTGGTGAAACTTCAATTAAGTCATAAGCATATGTACAAGTCTGTATCTGTCTATGCAATTCGGTACCATCAGTATACTAATTCACTTAATTTTAACAACCTCATTTGTGGTGAACATCAGTGTTCAGTGCACTCCGCATGGCCACAGTTTGGGGTGAATAGGCTGGATGAAGAAATGGATGAGGCCGATCAAAACAACCACAAGGTGGAAAGTGGAAAGGGAGGAGTCAAAAGCTCCTCACACTGTACAGAAAGACAAAAAAATGACAACAGATGGGACCAGAGTCTAAGAACATTAAAAAAAGAATAACACCATACCTAAAGAAGAATTTTTTACAGTTTAAGAAGGGAAAAAGGATGAAGAGATGGCTGGTGGCTAGTGCATCAGCTGCAGTGTCAACTAGCATCTGGGAAAAAGATGCTGGCTATCTGGGTAAGGTAGTAAGTGAAACTGCTATAGCAAATCAGCATAGCAGAGTCACTGCCCAAGAGAACATCAAATCCTTTCCTCTGGGTTACTGGACTTCTGTCTATGCTTTTGGACTCATCAAACAAACAGATCTGAAGTGCAGCCAAACAGGTGCTCCTGGATCTTTATGTCTGGCATCTGGCCCATGTGCATTGCTTGTGATTTTAATAGCAATGATTTATTGCAATATCTTACGATGTTTTTTAATTATTTAATTTGCTGCTTTAAATGGTTTTTAATTATTTAATACATGTTTGTTCCTTTATGTTGCTGCGTATAATAATCTGTGACACTGATCCTACAATGACTTCCTTATTGGTGTGCCTCTTTTCCACTGTGGATCTGCATAAAGGCTCTATGCATATTTGTGGATTTTCATCACTTCTTTGAATTGAGCAATAAATATCTATAAAAACTATGCACTGAAATATACCTTGGTTCAAGTCTTTAAGGATTTTTAACTCTCTGATAGGAATAACTTGCAATATACTTGAACTAATCTACAGAGATCAGATTAATGAAGTAGAACAGAGTGGAAATTTATTAATGTGAATATGCAAATGTAGTATATTTGCTTGGTAATGAGTAGACCATATTGGACAAGTCATTTATAAATGAATATGTAGACAAATCTGTCCGTAACACAATCCATATTCCTTAGGGGAATTAAAACTTTCAAATTATTGCTTGATACTGAAAATCAGGAATTTATGTTGTGATGCCAATCGTATGTTATGGAAAGGGAAGTATTTAGAAATCAAGTTCCAGCTTTAAAAATGAACATACATAGTCACATTGTTATTACATACAGGCTCATACCAAGTTTTCACAAGACCAAATCGTCCCAACAGATCTGAAATTCTAAAATTTTGGACTGCCATCTTGTTGCGGTTTAATCCCAGTCAGCAGCTAAGCACCACACAGCCTCATACTAGCTACTGTGAAGAGAATTGACTCTGTCCCAGCCAAAACCAGCACAGACATTTTTGTTATTCTTTGTCATACTCTGAACCTGGAAACCAATGAAAAATGGGTTCTTTTAATGTTTTCTGAGCCCTAGCTATCATTAGAATCTGGTCCATGCCTTCATTTGTTTTGATATAGTTCAGCTTGTTCTGTAGGCACACATACCTTGACCCTGCTCATTCAGAGCCATGTACTCTACACAGTATGTTTCATAAGTTAATATATAAGTTTTAGATCCCGACCAGGTTGGCATCTGGAAACTGAGGCCACAAACCATAGAATTTCCCTGTAAGAATCCTACCTCAACTCCAGAAATCCTAGTTGAGGGATATTATGCCACAAAAGAGGATGGTATGAAATTCAGACTCCCTCTCACTATTTCAGTGTATTTCCTCCTCCAGGCATGCCTAAATATTGCAAATACACAGTCCTGATTAGCAGCTAAATTCCATAACAACTTTCAAATTTATACGCTGTGGAGTCCTCTGAGAAGTTACTCATCAAAGATGGAAATACCCCATGCCATATAAAACATGTTAATGTTTTGTAACTGTGTAGTAGTCTTTTGGCATGGGACACAGTATAAAGCAGACTAAAATAAGAAACATTACATAAGCCTTTAAAGAATATCTATATAGGCCATATTTTTTCATCCTCCTCTGGCAACATCACTGCTGAGGTCTTGGCCAGATTCTCAAACACAGCAAATGCAGTTCATACCATCTGGTAGACCTGGTGACACAGCTGATGAAAACGTTTCTCTGCTGTACCCTATTGCTTACATCACTTGTCCTTCAAAACCTCCATGCTTATGTATACCCAGATGCTTTGTGTCGTGGTTTAACCAGCACACTTTGTTATTTTAATTTAAATTTAAGTAAGTTTCCAGAAAAATATGTGCCCAAAGGGTTAGAATCACATTAGTGCATTACATTTGCTGGAATTCAAACAATTTACATAAAGAGAGGCTTTGTCCCTGTGCTTCAACAGAGCTGCCATGGAACCAGTTTGCGCTTGGGAGTGTCAAGGCAGGTGGAAGGCTTAGCTAAGAAACCAAGCCCATAGTCTAATCTATAGCTGCGCACAGCTGAAAATGAATGTTAATTAAACCGCAATTACTTTATGACAAAATTTGCATGTCAATTGATGATGGAAGGGAACAAACATGGAACTGATGTCTGGGATCATTGGACTATGCAGCCATAATGGCTGGATGGATACATAACCAACTGGCTTTGGGATTATTGCCGCCTCTGTGAACTGGAATGCCGCAGCAAATCCTAACGGAGGGAAAAGTAAGAGGGTGTTCAGAGGCTTTTCTTCATGACTGTTACTTGAACTGAAGCTGTAGCAAATTGACATTTAAATAAAACATGGGTTATCATAGGAAAAGGGATTCCTGTGATATCGAGCTGTTAGGCACCACTGTTTAGCAAAACCTGCGAAGAAAAAGTAAGTGTGATCGATGTGGAAACCAGGCAGGTATGAGAAGCAGAACAAATAGACATCATGCAGGGACTGAGACCACTGGGAATGCTAGTTTTGAAGATTAAAATGCTGCACAATTTTATGAGCTAGAAATCGCTTTGGAACACAAATATGTCTGTGGAGGATAGACATCAGAAAATTGAGTTTTAAAAAAGTAAATAGTAGCTTTACAGTCTTAAGAATGATGCTCAGAACACTGCAACGGTTCTAAAACTGTGTGATGTGTGAAACTGCAGGGAGATAATTGGGTGGCTGTTTTGCCTTACCTTTTAAAACAAAACCAAGAATCAGGAGAGACAGTAGATATGCTGCAGAGTTGCACAATCTGGTATCCACATTAAAAATCCAGGATAAAAACTTGATAGTAAGAGGCTTGGTTATTTTCTGAGGTATATTAGTCTAGCTTTTAGGAGAGTCTGTGGAGAGAAAGTGAGCTTTGCCTCCAAATGTTAAAGAGAATTCACAGGGACAGATCTCAACAATGCGATACTGATAAAATGCAGAAAAATTTCATAAGGTTAAAAGTGTAAAAAAAACCCAGGACTAGGAGGCAACAAAACTATATTGTATCCAATGAAAAGAATAATAGATGTTTTAGGTCAACCTGAAAATATATTCTGATATTTTTGGCCCCTCCAATTTTTAAATATTTATTTGATAGAGGCATTCTGTAACAGTGACAGGCACAGGGTATAGTTATGCTTTAACAGGAGAAGTGCTCACGACTATGGTTTTTTTGGATAGGACAGTTCCAGCAGTTCACAAGGAAGACAGACAACTTCACAGTTTATTTTTTAGAAAAGGCTCTGACAAACCTCTACAATTTTAAGGTCAAGAATTACATGGTCACAATTATCAGTCTCTGCGAGCTAAATCACACCAGCAAGAACTGTGATAAGCTATTGATAGCAGATTTTACAAGGTGTAACATACTGAAGTTTAGCATATGAGCTAATGGGTCACAGTACAGGCCAGCATATTCCAATGGATTTAGTACCCAACAGGAATCATAAAACAACTTATAACCCCTCTGGGGTTCCTAGCATCATCAGTAGTCCAAGCCATATTGTAGGTCAGTGTACTGAATGGTACATGGAGCTTATTGGCTTCTTTCAGGTTCCCATGGGGTGACTAATTCTAATTAGGTTTAACCCCCGGAAATAAGAAAACTATGCAGGCTGCAATCAAATAAAGGAAGGGAAAGATGTAGAAAGACTGGATCCTGGAGGGCGGTACACATATTGCAGGAAGAAAGAGGCTGGATGTGACACCAGTTCGTGTACACAAAGCTGGTGGAAACTACTTGAAGCTACACCACCTTACTTAATTTAGTTTTACAAGCACTGATTCCTGTGATGTTGTCATTCCCTATGCAATACGCAAAACAGGAACCACACTGCCCACATACAGACAGAAGAAAGCCACAAGGAAGTCTAAATAGGATACAAAGATCTGACCCTCATATGGGAAAAGAACTGGATGTGGACAAAAGCCCATCTTCATTGTGGTGGAAGACAACGGTTTCAGAGGTACAGATGTGAGATAAGCCAGTGGCTATACAATAAATAAGGTGAGGATCCAACTCAAATGCTAACATTTTCCTAAGTACCTAAGTGAATACAAACTATAGAAGCCCCCAGATTAACCCTGTCTGCTGTATCAATACTATGTATGTAGGGTAGCAGGGTTGTACCATTTATGTCTCAGAACGACTATAGCTGCATTTGCTCCACACTGCACCCCAGCTACTAAATATTCTTTCAGTAAAGCTGGTGCACATTGCCTTAATGTAATTCCAGTCCTGGAGCTGGCTCAGTCTTTCCTTGAACACTCCAGTGTGCTACACAAGAAGACAACTAACTCACTGTCAGGACAAAATACATTTTCAAAATGATTGCATTTTTTATTTAAGAATTACTGGAACAGAGTTTCTCATACCTGTGTCATGCAGGAAACTGCAAAAAAATGTGTTCTAGTGAACTAACACATGTATTTTTTTCACAAGAAAATTATATTCTGTTATAAAACATGATGCATCACTTTCCCGTGTTGATCCATTCTGAAGAAATAATGTTATTCCTACATATTGCTCCATTTAGCCATTTGATTTTGGAACACATTTCATGGAAGGTATAATAGTAGACTACAGTGATCACAATGATTACCATCTTAGAAAAGGATTTGCAAGCTATTTCCAGTCTCTAGGCCATAAAACCTAACATGAGACTAATTGAGCAAAACCTTCAGGAGTCAACAACAACATCAAAAACCCTTCAGTGCTAGCCAATTTGCAGGCCTGGGCAGTGTTACACCATAGAAATAGTACACTCTCTGCACATTCCAAAACAAGACCCAAATGGCATATGTTGTAAGCAAATGCTGATTGTCAAGATACCATAAGACAGATAATAAGAAGTAGTCACATGCTAGATGGATTGAACACCTTGATACTTTTAAGGAGAGATTATTTTCTATTCTGTCTTACAATTTTCCTCTGGTATAGCAGAGGAATGAAAATAATTTTTGATGAATTTCACTGATGTGTACTGACTTATAGGGCCTTTCTCTTAACTGCATTGGTGGTGAGAGAAAATAGGTAAGTAATTTAAGTAAGAGACACTTGCTACGTTGGGACATGTGTCTTTTCCCCAACAGTGAGCATCCGACTGCAAAATGCAATGGAAATTGTCACATGTATCCAAATTATTAGTCTGAAGAGTATCCATATACCTTTTCTTTCGTGGTTGATGTAAGGAAGGCATGAAATGTCCTTCAAACCCGTCAGGTGATTGTTAGATAACTCTGCATTGTTCTGACACTGAAAACTGGTCTCTAGACTAGAGTGAAAAAGGACTTATTTCAATGCATCTTTGTTTTTTCTTAAGTTTCTGTTAAGAAATGTATATACGTTTGCTTTAACCTTGAAAAATTGAGGTTCACAGTAAACACACTTACAGGGCACCTCAATTAATTTATTTTCAGTTACCTGAGAAAGCCATGTATTATTATCTACAACACTATCTAAAGTCATTGTGTGGCAGGAACTTTGACTTAGGAAAATTATGTCAGGAGTCAAATGGAAATAATTAAAATTAAGTCATTAGTACTTTATATCTGAAAAGTTTTTAATTTATTTTTTTCTTGCCTTTTCTGTATGAGAGTGATTTTTAATGACTGTTTTTAGAATAAGATAATAATTTAGGAACTGTTTATGCAGATGCTATGAGCAAAGATTTGGCTCCTGAGGATACTGAACTGGGACTCTAAGCACTGACTTGAGATTCAGTATTATGAACTTTACAGTAAGTATGAATGTTACATTCTCTAGATTCTTGTTAAGTTGTACAGGGATATTAGAGTAGATGGTCTTTAAAAGGTCCCTTCCAACCCAAACCATTTTATGGTTCTAAGATTCAATGACTTGTGAGAAAAGATCTTTTCAATGATGCAAGCGTTCATTTCCCAAATTTACATTGGCCTCTGAGTTCATGTTAAGCTTGAATTTGCACTCAGTTCCTTCAGTTGCTGTGTTTTAGGATGACAAGGACATCCTTGTTCACAGTAGTCTTTGCAGCTTATTATTTCGCTTATGATAAGCTATGCAAAAAGGTACACTCATTCTTCATTAATTACCCTCAGCAGAGAATCAGCTTCTGTCTCAAAGTATACATCCTAGGACTAGCAACTCCTTTATTCTATCTACAAATCTCTCAATGATCTAATACAAACAGCTATTAAGAGCACCTCTTGCTTTTACCTAGAACTTTCCTAAAGCTGATGGCATGCCATTTGAATGCATCTGTTAGCATATTATATTATAGAAAGGACCTTGTTCGAGATGATAATCCAACTAAACTCTAACAATTTTCTATTGTAAGGACACTGATTCATCTTCTAACTACCTTTCTAGAAGAAAGGAAATATTCAAGAATGGGCATATAAGGAGCTTATTTGAGACAAGCATAGCGTAACAAACCAATTAAAAGAGTTCAGGACTTTAGCCTGCTGTAAAAGACTCCAGTTATCTCTTGTCTGTGGTAGTATCTGGGGAGTCAGAGTTAGACTGTAGACAGAAAGAAACATATGGAGAAAAAGGTTATGTCTAAACACTTAAGTCAGGATTCAACCATTTTCCTTTTCCTGACCTCCCACAGTTTTTTGCACACAAATTCATACGTAGGTACAGAGATTGGCTCAAATGCAAAGGTCTCTGGAATGTGAGAATCTAAGAACACTTAGCACCCCATCCTACATCTAATATTCCCCTTCGTGAATAGATGGATCAAGCACAGGCAAGATCAGCAGGTTTCCTGCCAGCACCTACTCCAAATCAGCTCTTCACAGGCATAATGCTGGATTTCTAGCCCAAGAGCAGCGTCAGTGTTTGCATTCAAAGACTTAAGACGAATAAAGAAGGAGAAGATATATGAAGCTGAAAAACACATGCTCACATATGAGCGACAGCACTATTATTAGATGGTGCACGTATCTTCCCACCCCTTCCTTGTTGACCCCCACAACTTCTATATCTGGACAAAGTGAATTTTCTTACAGGAGAAGAATCTATTAAGATTTTTTTTCGTCATGTTAACTTGCTAATTGTTTAAATTATCTGATAAATGGCTTGATGAGCAAGTTGTATAATGGTAAGTAATCTTCATTGTCCTACAGTATTCAGAGGTTTTACTTTAAAAGTCATATTTGATTCTGTTATCAGTAAGATATGTTATGGCTGCTCTCTTTGTGTTACCCTCATGACACACCTTGGCTTAAGTTTTGTGGACTTATGGCAATAAATAAAAATGAAGAACTGTTCAGTGTTTATCTGCATTTTTTCAGAGGTCTTGCTGTTGTATGTTCACTATCTTTCCTTTCTATTGGCAGAGCTGGGATGAGCTATCATACCAGGTAGGGCAAACCTGTCTCACATTTTGTTTACTACTTAGAGTACAACTTGCATGAATAATATGGTTTGGGAACTATTTAATTCTATTTAAGGATGATATTTACACATTCCTTTCTAAGGTAGAACTCAGGTTGAACCCACTCAAGAAAACAGTGTCTGCTAAGTTCAAGAAGACGTTTAGTAGGAACTAAAACTTATAATATTCATGAAAGAATATGTGTTTTCCAGTGATGTCAGAAAATAAACTCCCTTTAGCAAAGCATGGCTGCAAGTAGGGGGAGATACACATATGCCAATGAATTACATTTCCTTCATCTGCAGTAGTAAACATGCCTGAGAAGTATTGCAAAGACGCAACGTGGGTCAGATTGCATACCTAATGACTTAATTGAAGGTCTGTTCTTCATTCTGCCCTAATCTTACATCTATTTCCATGGAGATACAGGTTTTGAATGCATTCATCCCTGAATTACTTCCACTCCTTTGTTATTAAGCAGGTGTGCAGCATGCAAGACAACCATCCGAGATAAATTCTGCATGTTCACATTGCTACAATGAATATGAGCCTTTCTTGATATTTTGTAAGCTGCACTTTCAGGTGAGTCAACAGGGAGTATCCTTAAATGCATAGGCATGCCCGTAAACAAGAGCCTTGATTTACAGACCTCATAGTCTGTATGGGGTATGCCATCTCGGAGGACTGTCTAAAAGAGTTCAAAATTGATGAATAAAAAAATGTAATTCTAATGAAAATCCTTTTAAGGTTATTGTTGTTCTGCAGGCAAACCTTCTCTGCAACTATGTCAGTGTCATTACTATGGACTTGTTCTTGATTTTTCCCCTCCTTGGAGATTTTTTGCACCAATGAGAGGTCCAGGTCCCACTTTCTGACATGAATATAGAACTCTCCTAGGGCATTTCGTGGTAGATTCAGAGAAGACATTTTAGAGAAGAATTGATCAATTCCACTTTGATATAGTTTGCATTCCCTTAACAGTTTATCTTACAGATTTAGTAGACTTCACTGACATTTGCAGTTGGGATCTGAACCAGGTGTTTTTAAGAGTAATACTGTGATTCAATATAAATCAGTGCAGCACTTTATAAAAAGATCAGTGCTGAAAATTTAACAGCATGTGCCGAATCTGCATTCAGAAATATGAAGATATGATTAGAGAGCACACAAAATTTCCCAAACAGAAGTGATAAAATGAAGATTCCCAGCATACAATGAGTTATATTTTCTCTAGGGTTGGGATATTCACAACTGAGAAGAAAGCAAGAGCGTAACTAGGTTAGCTGTAATTCAAAGAGGGACATATGAACTAAAAGCTAGGTCAGTGAAGCTCTGGCCTCTGCTTCCTCCTCATACATCCATACTGGAAGGTGTCCAAATTGAAACAGAAGCAGGTATGACTGTGTATGAAGGAATGCTGAAGGAATCTTCATTTGGCCATTTGTAGCCAGTTACCTGGGAAAAAACAGACTTCGAAGGCCTAAAATCTGCCCATTGCCTCAGTGGAATCTTGTGAGGTATTGGTCAGAATCACCAGTTGATAGCTCTAAGGCTTCTCAGCTTTAGTCCTGCAAAACTATCTCACTACTGCACATTTGACAACTCTACCTAGAAAATACTGAGTAGGATTTTAATGATGGATATTAAATGTAAAAGCTTCACACAAAATAATAACATTAACAGCAATAAAACAATAGTTATGGATTATGGCTGTAAGTAAGTAATGACTTCAGTGCAGGTGATCCTTATTTACACAACGGTACGGCAAATCTTCTGTCAGGGACAAACACACATGAAACCTCTGTCCAATCTCCTATCACTGAAAGGCAGGAATATGACTGTGAAGCCCAGTGGATTTGTTCAGATGTAAAACTCATGAGCGAAGAAGCAGTGTCCTCTGGATACGGTGATCATTATTAATTTGCAATATTCCTAAACACTTACTGCAGATAAAACTTTCTGCAATAGATTCACATTTAAGTATAATAAAATACTTTTTGGTCATAATCTGTCATCTTTCCTGCATGCTGTTTGTAAGGGGTTATGAAGGGTTAAGTACACAGTTAGGAGGCAAGAAGATGAAGGGAAATGTACCCAGTTGTTGAATGTATGAATCAAGACATAAGCAGGACCATTACTTGAGGCAGTTTCCCTGCCTAAAACAACAGGAAGCATCATCTACTGGGTATTAACTTTTAACAGCAGACCTTTGAAGTGACTTCAAAGACATCAGGTGATTAAAACAGATAGAGGAAGCAAAGAGAGAGGCTGACCCTGTGCCACAGGAGAGGCTGGGACACAGGGAGGGATGGGCTGGGGGTTGCAGACAGGAGGCTTGCCAGCCAACTCACTCTACAGCTAGCACCACACAACAGCCTCCCTCAAGGACTGTGCTCTTGATGGTTTTCAGGCAATCTGTACATGCTGGTTTGTTTCATAGAGAAAAATGTTCTTAGCTGCTGATGGTCTGCCCCTCTTGAGAGCGGCATCCCCTGACTTGCCGTACTCTGAGGCCACGGGGTGAAGAAAAGATCCTGAGACTCTCAGTAGTAGCAGAATGAGCTAGGCTTGGTAGAGGTTGCTCATCCACAGGAACTGCATCTGGAGCTAATTGTGAGTTGTCCATGAGGGTGTATTGATAAAAATCTAGCCGAGAGGAAAAATATTCTTTGGGATAACTCCACAACATATCCTTTACAACTCCTAAAACTTATTCTAAGACATCTTTGCCCAGAATATTAACAAGGAGTGGAATGTGAGCATTCATTTCCTTCTATTTCCAAAAACAAAATTTAATGCAGCTGCAGTATCACAGTTGGCAATTACAGAAACATTAGAGACACAATTAAAGGAATTTTCTGAAGGTTTTATCCATTATCGCACAAACTCATGAAAAATCTCGTTATTAGCATAGTTGGCATGAGCAAGCTACACTTTTAAAAAAAGCAATGCTCAGAAATTTTAACGGCCCAAATTTGTATTCTGTTGTGGCTGGAATGGCAATAAGGTACAGAAAGCCTTCCAGGGCATCTAAAACTAAATCTAAATTAATTTCATTTAACTGAAACATCAACTAACTTATTTAATTAAAGGACCATTTACTATTTGGAGAGAAAAAGAAAGGACTATCTGTGTGTTCCAGCAGAATGCTATTAATTTCCAACCCTGAACAGTGTAAAATTTAAGTACTCATATTATATTTATTATTTGATTTCCCTTATTCTGCTTCATTTTGTTCTTGACTGCATAAGAGGGTTGGTTTTTTGTTTGGTTTGGTTTTTTTGTTTGTTTTGTTTTGTTTGTTGTTTCTTTTTCTGGGGTGTTGGGGAGTGTCTGCAACCATTTTGCAGAACATCCTTGATTTTCTGTGGAACAACAGGAGTTTGCACATCACAGGCTGAATAACACTAAACTAAATAAGGAAACATTAAATCTGCCAAAGTAAGACCCCAGAGCAAACTTTGTACCCACAGAGATGACTTACACAGACATAACCTGCAGAGGATAAAACAAAGTTATAAAATGCACAGTGCATCTTGCACATCAAACCAAAAGGTTACCATAAATAAATACTGTGCATCCCTTGGGGATGCTCTCTCAAGGAACATAGATTGCCACGTGAGAAGAATAGCGACAGCTCCTTGTGCAGCAGCAGGTACAGCTTTAGGCTTCATGCAGGAAGGGGAGAACCAAGGTTTCCCTCTCACTGACCTGCACAATGCTTTTCTGCCTCCTATGTCACATACTGGGAACATGCCTAAAGCTGGGACTAGCAGGCAGGAGAGGGAAAGGGACGCACAGCGCTGGGCTGCTGCACAGAAATGCAACTCTTCACCAGAGACACAAGGATGCTGTAGGGCGATGCAGAGCCAGCTGTTTGCAAGTGCCCCAAACCACAGTGCAATAGCAGAGAGATGGGACCACAGGAGACAGGCCTAAGTGCTGGTAGGCAGGTGGGAAAGCAGCTCCTTTAGCCTCCTGATAAACTAGGCTTACACAATAATTCAGGCTGGAACCTCAGGAAGTCGCCAGTCCAACCTCCAGCCCAAAGCAGGGCCACCTGTGGGGTCAGGCCAGGCTGCTAGGGGCTTTATCCAGTTGGGTCTTGAAAACCCCCAAGGATGTAGATGGCACAACCTCTCTGTGAAACCTGCTCTGCAGCTGGGCTGTCCTCATGGAGAAAAAGTTTCTCCTTAGGTCTGTCTAAATGTCTCGTTTCAGCCTACATACTTTGTCCCTTTTCCTGCTTAGTTCACACATGTCGCTGTGTATACTGTGTATAGCAGTAACACTGATCTCCTTTGGAAAGGAAAATGAGAAAGGTTTGGTGGTTACACTCACTAAATCTTCCTTCATGAACCTGCACGGATAATAACTGCTATGTGTCTTTAATCTGCCCCACAGAGCAATGATACCAGAGTTGAGAAGGAAACCTTTTCTATATCTGACTGATTTTTGAGCTTTAGAGACCAGATACCAGTTTGAAAAAAAGGAGGCAAGTGAAAACTTTCGGTAAAATAAGCTTCAAAATGATATTTAAAAAGTCATACCAGTCAATCATGTTTGGTTGTTGTTGATGTTTACACTTTTGTATGTGCACTCTTACTTGAAAGCCAGCATTTATATTAAACTGGATGGGCTGGAATTTCCACTTCCAGAATGAGTGAACACAATGATCAAGATGCTTTGGAAAATTTTTCTAAATCTTTTCAAGTTGAGAAATTCACAGAAATTGCTCACCCTGGATGAGCAAAATGAAAATGAGAAAATAAATGGGAAAGTTTTCATTTTTGGGCCTTGGTGTCTTCTTCCAAAAAGTTTTCAGCGAAAACTCCCTGATCAGTTACAGTCTGTGCACTTTATATTCAGCCCAGTTATGATTATTTTTTTTTTTTTAAGGAGTGATTAGATTTTTTTTTTAAATTACCAGGGGGCAAGTTAAGAAAATTCCCTTATGCAATGGTGAATTGATAAAGATATAGCTGCATGGGAGTAAGTTAGTAACATGACAAACAAGGGAAACAGCCAAATAGTAAAGCTGGTAAAGAAAAGACAAAACAAGTTTGATGCTGAGTATTTCTGGTCCCATGTAGCTACTCATTTTGAAGTACTTTAAAGAGTGTTATAATAAGAGAGATGCTCAGCACTTTATACAAATCTCTCACAAAGGGTTTCTGTCTGGTTGCCTTAAAATGTATCCCCAGGCTTTCATTGCTTGAGTGATCCCTGGGCACAGTATGCAGATGCACCACCAGAAGAAACTTCCTGTTACGAAGAGAGAAAAACAAAGCAAATTTTCTGATTCTGAAATAAGCTCCAGACTGATGATCTCACTTATCAGTGCTAGGTCAGCTCTTCGCAGGGCCGTGCAGCACATTGCTGTGTAGTCATGCCTAGGCCCTGGCTGACAGCGGGTATTTCAATCGCTTGTTCAGCTATTGCAGTCACTGCCTCAGCACTGCTCAACAAAAAGCCCCTTAAAACTTCTCAGGTTTCAGAACTACTAGCAGAGGCTTGGTGATTGGCACCTGCTCTTGGTGACGAGACAAGCTGTGGCTTTCAGGGGCTGGAGGTGCCAGGGTCCCCGAGAAGAATTATCAGCCATAGCCCCCATGCTGTGTCTTCCAGCATGACATCTGCACCCTGGCACAGCTCAGCCCTCCTCAGAGCTCAGGTGTCAGTCTCTTCACCAGTTGTTAACATGAGTACGTTGAATTTGGCCCACCTGGGAGCCCTTTCAGAGAGTACTCTGCCTCTCTCCGTGCACAGTGAGATAACAGGTAGCTGATGAAGGAAGATGATGGAACCTTTCCTGACTTGGCAGATGGTGTGTACACCTTCCACCATCCTTCCTGTGTGGTTTGTCCAGCAGACCCTGTCATTCTGGTCACTTCTTTGGGAAGCATCAGCAGCCTGCCTCCTCCCTACAGCATGGCATTTGCATTGCTCTTAGTGCATCGAGGAGAAGCATCCACATGGATCCCTGGCATCTGTCAGCCCATTTTTCCTGTCTTGGTAGAAAATTGTGAGGCGAAAAAAAATCCAATAGCAGAATGGAATTAATCCTACCAATTTTAAGCAATGTTACTTAAAAAAGAAACAAAGAATTACTGTTTTCTTGTCATGGTGGATTTCTTAAAGCAAAATCAAACATGCTAATTTAAGAGCACCATTGAAACTAATACGACGATTGTGGAACAAGTCACGTACAAACCTCCTTAGTTAAAATTTCAAAAAGCTGAAGATATTTATTCAGAGCTGTACTGCTACAAGGGCTGCAAATTACAATTACTAATGTTAAAAGAGATTTACACAGCACAGTTGTTCCCATCTTTTTCACCAGCCTATAAAGTTAGACCCAGCCTATTCAAATAAATCTAGTTGTAAGTTACAAAAGTAGTTCAGCCAAATGATGAAGCAGGAGAAACTTATTCAGCACCCTGGCCTGAAGGTTATAATGCATATAACTGAGAAAATTTAAAAATGGATACATTCAGGGGCAATTTAGGATGTCTTACCACCTAGACAGAAGGGAAATGAGACTGCAGCAGCCAGCTGTACAATGGGCACAGGGGAAGTACTGTGACCCGTCCCTGGAAGCTGCAGAGAGGTAAATGGAAGATTATATTTTTTTCTTTATGCAGTGGGATTACTATGTACTGGGAAGAGCAAAAATGGCACAGAAACCAGTGGTAAACATGCCACTTGCACAACACCCATTTTATTCACATTGATTCAAACTTTTAAGCCTCAAAAGCCAGCTTGGTTTCTGGCTGGCTGGGAAGTCACTGGATCCTAGTCAGCTGTCACTATTACAGTTTTCTGATCACTTAAATTTGCTTTTAGACACCTCTAAGGGGTCTGGATCTTGCTGGAAGAATGAGAATCACCATCACTCTCACATTTTATGCCTTTTAAGTTCCTCAGTTAACTATTCCATCATTTGTTGCACTCAAGACAACTGGTCCATACATGCTTGGTCTGTGTGATGCAGAAGGTTCACACAAGGCTGGGGGAGAATCAATAGCTCCTCAGGAATAGCCTTGTAGGAGCACCACTGTTGAAGCTGAGCCATCAGTTAGTAAACCAAATAAGAAAATGTGGTGCTTGTTGATTAAAGCATTTAGTCAGGGGAAGAAGGAATGCTGCCTTTTGGTCATTGCATCCCGCTCTGCTTCTTTGTTTTAGCTTAGAGGACAGAGAGAAGACACAAAAATGCAGGTGCACAGCTTGTTTGGAAATCAAGTCTTAGCTGGCTGCATAAGAAACTTGTGGAAGAACTGCTGAATCTTAATCTCCCAAGTGCTAGTCCAGTCCTTCATTTAAAAATATTGCCCATCCTGAAAATCAGGACCTTGAAGAGCCCTCCCCTGGGTGTAAATCAGCATGGAAATGGCCTCACTGTTATTTAGATGCAGCAGCTATAGGCTCTAGTATTAGCTGGAAGTAATGAAGATATTATTAACTGCACTTTACAGCAAGCAGAATTCATTCATTGACACCACTTTTATGATTCATCTGTAGTTTTTCATCTTTACAGGGAATATGCACCATACACATGACAAAAAAAAACAAAACCAAAAAACAACAACCCAAAAAATGTTTGAAACAGGCTGTCATCAGGTTCCTCTTTTCTATACCCCTTCTTCTGATGATCATCCTTTTATGCCTGCATCATAATCATACTGAAAGGAAATTAATGATGTATCCTAAGTTTTATTTCATATAAATGATTAGTAGCTAAAGTAAACCTCAAAGAATTCTCTGTTCTTAATTTTGTAGGTCAGTAAGGAACCATCTATAAAACCAATGTTGTTTATTAATATGCCTTTCATTCTGAGGAATTTCAGTACCTTGTCAGGTCAAACACATAAATATTGGATACTTTTTTTTTAATTTAATACTATAATTATTAAATATATATGTAAATATCATGGGATATAATCAGTTATCATATGCAGGCTGCTATCAAACTAAAGCATTTGTACTGAACCTCAGAAACTGTGGATGGCTTAATTGCCAGTTTTGTCATTTCTTCTGCGGTTGTGTATATACTTTTGCCAACGCAAAAGAACGGAGAAAATCTGAGCAGGCTTCAAACTATGGCACTTCAAATACTTTAGCAACCTCCTTATAAATGCAAAAATTGGCTGTAGCTTAAATGTTTCACTGGAGTTTCATTATGCAGTGACACTGTTGCTGTGATGTACCTGTAAATGCATGGGTAGCAGTGTGGGGAGGAAAGGAATTTCTTTTGGGAAATGAGGAAAAAACTGAAGACTGTATCTTTTATCATCATTATGTGCATGAAATTTTCATCAGACAAGGAATATTGCAGACCAGACCTGCTTGAGACTCCCTCAGAGTACTTACAGGAATAGAGCTATTAACTCACTCTACAGATGAGGTCAGATCCCTGTTTCTTATGGGTTTATGTCACTTCATGTTTTCCAATGGAGAAGTGACAAATCACACCACTGGTCCCTTCGCCAGCCTCCTCAGTGCTTCTCCCTGCCACAACAGTCTGCTCCCACCTGAAAAGGGACATAAAATGTATTGATGGGAGGGACACTGTTTCGCTTTTTCCCTTTGTGTGATGTTTGGCACGGGCAAACTCAGCTCTCTGCTCACATAATTAACAGAGGGTTGTTGCTTTTGTAATTCTCCAAGATTCGCGTTCAAAGACTAAAGACACAGGTGAGCATGGTGCTCTGTGTGAAATGCTAGCCTGGGTTCTACAATATTTTTAGTTGTCACCTTGTTTTGTTTGTCACTTCAAAGCGCTGCAAATTTGGCTTGCTGCTGGCAGGGAATTAAAAGATGCCAATGTACATTTTGGCTGCCTCAGGCAGATGGAAGGACAAATATCTCTTCCTCCTCTCCGATCCTTCCCCCTTTTAATTAAGAGATTTATAGACATGCATGCAAGTATTATGATATAAATGCTTTGACCCACATTTCCTCTCACATTAAAAAAATTCTAAAGAGTTCAAGGGCATAATGGTTCTTACTTCTCAAGTAAAAGGAAAAAAGTATTCAATTACTTGTGAAGGAACATGCTAAAATATACTTAATGGTATACTTCTTGAAACTTGTATTAACTGAAGTCTGCAAGGTCACAGCTTTTGCGTTACCTATAATTTTGGAAACCAATGCAGTTGTGGTAATAAAGGGAGTTATTTAAAAATTAAAGGAAGAGGCCTTAATAGTTAATAAAAGGTGTTTGATCTTGGAGAAGGAAAAATTGAGATTTACTTAGAAAAAAAGAAACCAATGCACTATTCCTGCTCTTATATATTCATTTTTTATTTAATTTATTTATTAGTCAGACTTTCTAAGACTTGCCATCTAAAGTTGCCAATGGATTCCTGATGTTCTTCTGAAAATAAGCTCTCCAAGTCGTCCATGTGCCAGATGCCCCCTCTGAAGTGCAGACTCAGCTGTGAATCCCTGGGACTTTCAGTATGTGACTGAAGGCATCCTTTCCAAAACCCCATAAGTAATTTGCAGGCTTTATACATTTAAAAAGTATCGATGTCCCTTAAAATTCAGTAAGAGTTGAGTACAATTAGTCTTTTCACGATACACTTGTCTGCAAAATTTAGGGAGTAAGTCCAGATACAGTGAATAACTCTCCCCCACCCCCACAGAAAAAAAACCAAACACACACACCCCCCAAGCTATCCCAGTGATTTTGAAAATGAGACTTCAATTTCCAAATCCTTGCCATGATTTTGACATTTTGCTTCATAACCGAGCGTGAGAGATTGATCATAGCTGCTGCTGCTGCTGCTTTCTTTCAGTTGCTACTAGGGCAGTCAAGCAGGTGTTTGCCAGACCTTATGCAAGTGTATATCCAGGTGTAATGCTCACTCTTTCTGATGAGGTTTAATAGTGCTTGCTCAAGGAAATGCAAATTAAGTAAGTGTTGATTGAATTAAAACTGTCAACTATCAATTTCATTTACTGTTAATCTCCCGAGGTCATAAGATGAACATTGTTATAAATAATTGATCTGAAAATAATGCAAACAAATTATTGGCTTGTGAACTGAATAAAATATTGCCTGTTAACCTAAAGATTATAGACTGTAAATCTTTATCTACTGAGAAAATAATCTCTTTTGAATTGTAGGTCGTTGTTGAATATATTTGATGCCTTTAGAGATGATCAAGCTGGAAAATAAGCTTGTGTCTGCATATATTTATGTATATATATCTCTATCTCCTTCAAAACATTATCTTTGTAACAAGTGATACTGCTCAGGAAAAATATATTTCAGTATGCATAATGTTTTAAAAATCCTGCAGAGGGGTGAATGAAATAATGTAATAAATGGGGGGTTAGAGACAAATTTGTGAAAAGTGGGTTTAAAGAACAGTGTAAGAGGTGCAATTTGACTCCACAGTTTTTTCAGCGGAGAGCTAAAACCAGTATGTAGAGCAGAAGCCCTGACAGAAGAAGGAGTATAAACACATATGTGGCACAAAGGTGCCCTCTGGTTTACTCTCATTTTCACTGCTTTTTGCTCTCTGGCCATGACTGTGGGGTGAGTGGGAAAAAAAGGACAAAAATGGTCTAGGCAAAACTTTCATTCTGTATAATCTCCTAAAGTTTCAATACTTTATTGTTGGGCAGTTTTATTGCCTTAAGTCTGCACACTGTGTATGACAAAATCATAAGGAAATTAAACTTTAAAAAGTTAGTTTGTGGAACATCCGTTCTTGAAGTCTGCAGAGGGAGAAAACACTTCTCTCTTGCAGCTGCTGTCTTCCCAGCAAGTGAGAAGGACACTTTTTTAGGTCTGTGATTTGTGATCCTGTCTCTGCCCAGTTGTTTGGAGCATCAAAGGACGATGACAAGGCCCCTTGGCAGAGAGGCTCTGCTGTGAGTTACTTGGCTGAAAAGAGATTGTGTATGGTGACATTTCTCCAGAATATTCCCAACACCAGTAAGAATTTGCAGTGCAGGGACCATCTGAGCCAGAGATGGGTTTCAGTGAAATCACTAAAACCCATCAGTTTATGTACTGAAGTGTCAAGTAACTGGTGACAGATGCCCTCCTAAAGGCTTTTTATGTGGGATGTGAAAACTAAATTTGCTCACAAGCAGGCTTCTGATCTTCCCAGATCTCTTTTCCTCCAGCTCTTGTGCATTTTTCCTCAAATCCTTGCCCTGCTCGGAGGAGGACGAACAGAGGATATGAATCTTGAGGCATTCATGACACCTTTACAGCATTTCACCGTCTGACAGGCTTATTGGTGTGAGAATAAGTATATGGCAACCATCTGCTTTCCTACGGCCTATGTTGATCACTGTAATGCTCTTAAGTAGGGAAACCATCATGAAGAGTTTCTGGGACCGTCCTGACCCCAAGCCCTGGCTGTCTCATTGACTTTGCTTACAGACTGAGTCCTCTGCATCACTTGGATGAAGGCATTCAGAGACTTCAACAAACTGTAAGAGGCAACGGTTTGTCCCATCTTAGAAAGCACTGAGATATTTTTACTTTGAGGGGCAAGCCACACAGAAAAAATTGAGAAGCCCATGGCTGATGTGTTGGAAACTGGCCATTGCACACAGTAATGGTTAATTTCTTTTGTTATTTGTTTACTATTTACCGACATTCATCACAATATTGTGCCCCAAGTACCACTAGTCACTGCTTTGAGATAAGAAATAGCTGGATCCCTCAAATACAGTGTAAGTTTGTAATTTGTGTGATACAGCAGGAAAAGCTGTTCACTATATACAAAGATCTGCAATATCAAGTGACAGTTTTACAGGCACTTAATAGATTTTCATCTAGTATGTGCTTGCACTAAAGAAGAAACAGTTTACACACCTGGAAGTGCACTCCAAGTCACTCGTACTATCAGCAAATTCAAGGCAGTGGAACTGGACAGAGTTAAAATGAGGAGAGACCCATGTCTGTATCCACAGCTACTCCAGTGTGCAAGAGCAGTGCAGCACTGGGCTTCCCATATGCTGAAAGAGGATGACTGCTCTAATTCAGTTATGAGGAATTCTTGGGGATTCCAGTAATTCTGCCATAACTAACTCTAATTATTCTAGTTTTCAACAATGTTTTGTCAAAAAGTGGCACATTTTAACTTTCAGTAATGAATGACATGCATGTACTTTTCCTGTCAGAAATCCCCAACTCATGGAACCATCAGTCTTGTCCTCATTGAGCTATAGCATAGCTTCCTACTCCAGCCAAAAATTAAAAGGTTCAGGGTTTTTTTCATATTTAGTGACACTGAAATGCTGCAGAGTTGCTGTCAGGGTTAAGTTTAGGTTGGACCTAAGTGAGGAAAACAGGAAGGAAAGAAGAAGAGATGGGAATTACAATGACTTCTGTGTGTGGGAACTGAGAAAAGACTTGAGCTCAATTAACCAAGATGAATTTTACTTATATTACTATGTAAGTAGACGTTCCTGTACAAGTAGGAGTCTCGGTATTATGCATACAGGTACATGCATGTGCGCTGGCATACAAACCACCACAACCTCAACCACCGAAGTTTTCACATGTGGTAACTGAGAAACCACCTCACTATTTAAGAAATATTTTTTTTTAACTTTTCACTTCTTCATTTCCTTCCTCCATGAAGCCTAACTGTAGACTGTGAGCTGTTCAGAAAGGCTACTGTGTTTTCTCCTGGTTTTTCAAAGGCATTGAGCGAATATTCAGGACTTGAAATCAATCTCTCATTAGCCATTCGGCAGCAGCGTGCGCTCATGCATGGAGCTGTCTGAAGTTAGTTCTCGCAAGCAGTGTGACGGAAGCGATTTTTTCAAGAGCATTTACAAGGCAAGAGGTAGGCAAACAGATTTCTGAAGGCTGTTTTTTGTAAATAGGAAAGAAGAAATTAAGGTGGAGATGGAAGGAGGACACAGAAAAGACTATTAAACCTTACATCGCTAGCAAGGCAGAATTAACAGGAGGGCAAACAAATCCGAAATGTCAGAGCGAGGATCCAGCTTATTGCTATATTTTATTCCAGATATTTCACATTAAAGTGATGTCGGCTTTGGTCCTTCCTCTGTTGGTTGGGTGGACTCTTGGGTTTGCAGAAGGTGCAGCAGTACTGCAAACAGCGATGATGCCGCAAAACAGCTTTGAGACCTCTATTTACAACATTTCTGATGTCAGCATTTGTAAAAAAGATGTTCCAAATTTTGACATGACAAATGTTACTAACACTATGAACCAGTAAAAATAAGGTCACAGAAATGAGCTGAGCTTTAAAAGAAACATTTTATTTGGTAAAAAATAAAGGTAATAAATTATTTCAAGACAATTTTTGGTTTGTATCTGTACATACACAGTATATCCATAACATAGCTGCTATGTAATCCAGAGGAATTCCATCTTAAAAAAAAGGATTTACATATCAAGTAACAATTTTAAATGAAACCAGCACAGTCTTTTACATCTGTCAGTACTGAAACCAACTTGATGGAATTCCATTCCCTCCCCTCCCCCAGAATTATCCAGTAATATTCATTCTGGGTCTTGTGTGTTTGTAGCACCCCTTATGCTTGTTTTGTATAATCTAGATCAGTGTTTCTCAGATTTTTTTAATCAAAGAGCACTTGATTATTATTATTTTTCCTGCAGCGTTGGTGTACCAGCTTTCATTTCAACTGGTACAAAGTACATTATGAACGTACACTTAGGACTTTATCTTCTGATTTTACTTGCTTCCTTTGCTGTATACAGAAATACATGCAAATGCTTTTTTGTTTTTGTCTGGTTGGTTTTTTCCGTAATATGAACTCACTTCCATGTCTCCTTTTGAAATCTTACGGATCACGAGGGATCCTGCAATAAGGAAGATTGACCTAAACACTGAAACTAGAATAATGATATTTTAACACCAGCATATGTGGCATTTGGAACAAACATAGCAAACACGATGTCGAAATGTGGTGTCGCCATGGGTCAAAATTAGACATGACCCAAAGAAAACAATGTAACTATATAGTCAACAGTTTCCCAAAATACATCAGCTAGGATTACACTGAGATTTTTTTACACCAAAACACATATGCCTGGTGTTATGATTTATCCTGGGACTGCCTAGGTTAAAAAACCAAGCATGTGTTTAATGCCTCATTGAATCAGTTCTTCAGAGTACTATTCAAAGGCTTGGGAAGCTGTAGACAATCAGTCTGAATTTTGAGCAAGAACAGCCTGAACTGAGGCAAGATCAGACAATATACAACAAATGTGAGAGTCCCGTGTTTGACTGCTAATAGATGAGTTGCATTCATTTCTCAAACACAATAAAATATTGTCAGGGGTGTTTAGTCTTTAAAGTATTTCTACTTCATCTGTCATAAATTTTGCCTGTTCTGGAGAGAAAAGAAGCAATTTTTTTCCCAGCTGTATTTACATATGGAAGCAACACACTATCAAAGTAAACATGTATCATGGGTCTTTCATCAGAAATGATTATTATTCCCTCCAACTATCTTTTGTACTCATTCGTTGAATATTCAGTTCGTGTAACACACGTGGTGGGAGAAAAATGCATTGTCTTCACAGCAGCTTCTTCTTTCTGAAGGGATGTCCACTCATTTGTAGTAAAGCAGATTGTCTTGCCTAAATACACAAATTGATTTGGGAATCTATCCTTCTATATCCCCCTGGCTTTTCAGAAATAGGACTTGACCACTTTTTAAAGTGTTACATATATGAAAATAGCTTTTAAATACTGACCGGGGGAGGGACCATTCTAAACAAGAAGAAGGTTAAGGGGCTTAAAACTTAACAAGTCAACATCAGTAGAGTAGAATTCTGCACTACTAGCTCTGCGTAAGAGCAAAGCAGCTCTGCTCTGAGCTGTCCAAGAGCAAATGTTTTCTTCCAACCTGTTTCACAATACAGAAGAGTTCTCAGAATACGTAACGTGTCTTTGGCATCATGTCAAAATGTTAAAAATGGAGACTTAACTGTAACTCTTAGTTTTGAGTTAAAAATGGTGAAAAATTTCAGACGTCATAGAAGGTACCAAGACATCTGTAAGCACCTGTATGAAATAATGAAATGGAAAGACAGCCTTTTGAGCACTGCAGCCACCTCTCTTGTCACCGGGGTGCTAATGGAGTATGTACTCATGCAAGTGAAGGCAAAATTGGAGTAACGTTTCAATTACCTGGGAACTACTGCAGCTTTATATTGCTCAAACTCTCCTGACTTATATGAAAACAATCTAAAAAAACCCCAAATACTGTACTGTGCAGTACAAGATTGATATGGGGAATAAATTACAATAAGTAAGTACCACCGTAACCTTAATGATCTCTCTGCATTACACAGTTGCAAAGCTACTTGTTGGTTGTACAGCTTATCCCACGCAATGCTACAAATGAAAAAATATGTATTTATCGTACAGCTTAGTGGAGCCATTTTAAATTTTATTTTTAAATTGTCTTGCAACAGATTTTGGTAGTATTTTTCTTACGACTTCTTTTGTAAACCACAACATTTCCTAATACAATTCAGAAAGCTGAAAAATGATCAAACATCTGAACAATACTTTTTCACCTATCAACGTACAAATATCTATTGCCTAGTAAGCTTTCTGTTTCTCTCAAGGTTTGTAACAAGTACTACTACCCTCATGTATTAGTCAGCTGGTAAATTAATTTTTCTTAATTTTTAACCTTTCTTTACATCTAGTTCCTGTTTGCTAGCAAGAATAAAGCATGCAGTGCAAGCTCATTAATAAGAGACCAACCAACATTTTGCAATCTGAGAGGCGGTAAAAACTGTTTATTACAAGGCTGAAGAAATGAAGTAATTTATTTACTGGGTATTATGACAGTAACATAGGGGTGGTTTATTTGTGATGTGGATTAAATGGCCCTGTCTGAGGAGCCTGTATCTCCTGGCTGATGTCGATGATGCTTCCGAGGGCCACTCTCAGCATTGCATAACTGATTAGCTTTCGCACGGCCACCCTCCTGGATCTATGACAGTGCTAATGGAGTTTTATTTAATGTGGAAATGACAAGTCATTTTTTTATGGGTTTCACAACTCCCAAGCCATTTGGCCAAATGACCGTCATGCACGGCAACAGCTATTACTTCACAGCCTTGCAAAACTGGGAGTGTGTTGGGTGTGTGCGGGGTGTAACGAACTTGCAATGTGTAGAGCACATTTAGGACACATTGAAGAAAAGACATTTCCTTGGTAAAGCAGAAACATCAAGACAAGCTTTGGGAAAAGGAAGTTCAAAAATATGAACTCTGGTTTTCCCTCCAGAAATATGCATATCCTTTTTCTTTGCTGATATAGGTATCTTTTTTGTTTTAACCCCCTACTTTTCCTTTCTATTATGTGAACAGCTGGGTTCCACATTAAGACATGAGGCAAAGCAGACAGGACTGGGTGAGCATTGTTTTCCCACCTTAAACACACAGTTCTGGAGGGAACAAGATTACAGTTGGTCCTTGCACCACCTATGGAGCTCCACACTGTGCTCCCCCACCTTCACAGCCGCAGGGCATCGGGCTGCTCTTCCCATGGTGTCAGAGCCTCATGATCCCCAGGCAGCACTGGGTCTCGTATCATTTCTAAAATAGTGGTGTCAGTTCATTAAGCGTCTGATCCTACTTCCACTGAAGTCCATGGTGGCCTTTTGCAGTCATTTCAATTAACCTTGGATCAGGCCCTAATGCAGCAACATTCCTACGTGGGATCTCCGAGTAGAGATCTGAAAATGAAATAAAGCTAGTTCTACCGTGATTATTTTTTTGCATTATTGTCTATGAGCAGGCTCTTCACTGAAGGCTCTTCATCTTCTGTGTAGGTAAAAAATAGCAGTATATATCTGTAAACATAGATGACTTGGTAAATTAAGTCCTGCCTTCTCAGGACTCTCTATTTAGCAGTTTACTTTGAAAAATACACTAAAATATTCCCAGATTGTATCAAAATAGATTTCCCAAAGTTTACAACAAAACAGAAAGCACTGTCACTTCAAAACTTGCTCCAAGACCCTTGTTCTCCCTCTCATTTTCTTCCCATAGTACTGCCTACAAATGTATGTCAGAGCTTGTATGAGTACCAGTGAAAACAAAAGATCCTCTTAAAACCTATCATCTCCAGCATTCTTAGCACCACCTGCATCTTGATTCCTTTTGCTGCAGTGTTAATTCAGGCACTATCCTGAATAACTGCCTACCGTGCTAAAAAATATTGAGTTACAAAAAGTACAATATTGCATTGCTGATGGCTGCGTAGCTGTGGAAGTACGTTGTGCCTATACTGAAAATGTGCCTGGAGTACTAAGAAGACACTTCTTGCCCTGGGTCTGAAAATGCTACCTCTGTCGGGACAGAATATTTCAGCATAAATGTTCATTTGGGAAAAATGCCAACTGTGGCATTTCAGCAAGGAGAGAACAAAGTCACCAGTGTTCATCAAGAAATTCATAAAATCTTGTCTGTGGTCACAGGTAATGGAGAGACCTAAACTTTCATCACGGGATTGAGATGCAAGACTTCATTGCTCTCATAAATAAATACCATCCCCACAGTGAAACAGTTAACTGCGGTGCATCAGCCTAATAAGATTACCTGAGAAACAGTTTGGCTAAAAAGCTGACGCTGCTTCACCAAAATCACTGACAATAACCACGGTGAGTTCACAGGAGCCAGAGCAGAGAGTAGAGAGAAGTAGATTTCTGTATAAAATCTCTTTCTAGGGCCACAGGTAGAAGAGAGAAATGAACCTGATCTAGCTGGTGCATGAAACGCCTTTTTTGATGTTTCTTTCTAAAGAATAAAGCCAAGACCTGCATAGTGGGACTCCTCCATAGAACACTGTAGGACCTTTCAGATCTGAGAGTGAAGTGGTCTCCTAAAACATGCTCCTGAAAGACAGAGACCCTGTATAAGAATTACAAGCTTTCAGCAATTCATTTTACCAAATTTCTGAATTTGGAACAAAACTGTCATAGAGCATCTCGCTAAATGGTAGCGGCCTTCTTCTAAGAGACAAACTCCACATCCAGGAGGGCGTGAGTCAGCTGATCTTCTGGCTGCTCATTGCAGATGAGAAGTGGATGCCATGCCCAAGCACATCACCCTGCCTGTGGTTTTTGTAAGCGCTAACCTGGCCTAGTCACTTAATATCAGGAATTTTTTTATGACTGAGAGGCTGGAATGAACGCAAATGTGTCCCTTAGACTGCAGTTAGGTGCCTAAATACCTGCATTAAGGTTAAACACTTGCCACTATCACCCTTTACAGATGCTTTCCTTGGCTTAGGAGAGATGCCTTATTGTTTGATGTGGTGACTTTTACGAATCTCATTTTTAGATGCCTAACTGCTCCCGGCCTTGTAATATTCATCTTGACATAAGGCAGCATTGCAGAGTTGAGTTTGCAATCTCCCTCATACACCTAGTCTAAGCTCTTGCAACCTTATTTAAAAAAAAATAGGTTATTAAAGCCCAAGTTGCAAATATATCTGGCAACATTTAAAACAGACTGTTGCATGTGAAACTCAACAACTTACCTGAGAAATGGAAATCCACAGACTTTTTTTTTTTTTTTGGAAACACCAAATAGAAAAATGTAACAAAAATTGAGTTTTAGAATACATTACAGAATACTGGCATGTTATACAACCACAGAAATTTATACTAGTTGTAAGTTACATTCAAGGCACTTGTTGTATAAATATTTTTTTTAACGTTCATTCTATATTCATACTAGTTTAACCATGTAAACAAGTCTGTGAAATCTCAGATTAAGGTCACTTTCAGATCTATGTGCCAAATACTTCAGAAAAATATAATATTACATGTAAAATTCAATAAAGTAAGACAGATCCATCTGCTGCCCAAACAGTTTGATAGATGCTATGGGGTAAATTATTCACAAGCTGAAGCCTAAAAGAGGTTTTAAAAAATTAGTTTAAAGGTAAGTAACATGCAATACATTAACATTTGTGTTTCTCTTCTGAAAGTGTACATAAATGCTGAAAAAATGCAAGCCACTATTCCTAGTGCTATCCTATTTTTAAAGGGCAAATCCTTGGACACAGCATTATGTGAAGTTTAAAAATATCCTCAATCTTTTTTTCCCCACGCTTTATCTTAGAATATGCCAGAACATGCTTTCTTCACAAGGAAAATGTATAAAATTCATCTCTACAATATAAACACTATGAACAACTCCCTTGAGACATCTTCTGGACACAGAATTTCTGTAAAGACTTAAGTGTAACAATTCTAGGTAATTATGTAAAAATATGTACATTCATTCCAATGTCCTAGACCCAAGAAGAAACCCAAGTAAGCACTACAAAAGTTGCCTGTCAGTCTTGTCTTGCTAAGACTACGTCCAGCTTTGTCACTCTTGCTGTATTTCAACATAATCAACAAAAGTTTTACTTGTTTTTGTGTAGAAAGTTCCCAAACTTCTGCATAAATCCTCTCAGCTTATTTTCATTAGGCTGTAACGGATGGTAAGCCGTTGAGTTGTAGCCGACCATGTGATTACTCCTGCCATAATTATTTCCTATGGTCTTGCTTTTGATATCTGAGAGATGTGCACTGCTGTTGGGTGCATTTCCTGCAGGTCGGCTAGCATTTTCCATCTTACAGAATGGCTCAAAGCGACTATAAACACGCCTTTCACTCAAACGAGATCTTAGCTCCTCTTGGCGTTTTGAGCATGCCAGCTGTGGTGTCATGGAACTCGCTCGCTGAAGAGCCGAAACAGGGGCACTTTCAGGAATAGTATTTGTGGTGATTTCCTTTACATCTTGATACTGAATCTGTTCTGTATTAAATCTTGGGGTAGATGCATCTCCTGCAGTTTCTATGAACTTACTTTCAATGGGGCACAAGAGAGGACACCTCTTATTGCTTTCATCAGATGGAGGTTTTTGAGGTTTTGGTGACTTGGGAGACTTTGGAGACTTTGTTGGGCTCCCGGTTACATCTTCTTTACTTCTGTTCAGGCTACCTTGAGAATTTGATGATGTGTTTCTCTTTCTCCTTGGGGAAGAATCTGTCTTATTCTCAGAAACCTTTGGTTTTTGATTCTCTTCTTCAGAAACCAATGTGTCAGAACTACTACACATTCTGTAAAAGGCAGGACCTTTGTTTTTTGACAAGTTTTCCTTCTTGTCTGGTGTGAGATTAAGAAGTGATCGCAATTTTTGGGATCCTTTCTTTAGAAAACTTGGGGAATTCTTACTTTCCTTCTTTGATGTGCAATCCTTACTGGACTCCTCTTTGCTAGCTTCAGTGAGAGCAGCCATAGAGATTGCCTTGCTAGCAGTTGGGCTCTTGAGCTCTCCTTTGAGGGTCTTTTCCTCCTGTGGCAAGTGGTTGGTCACACTATGCAAACTTTTAGAACTCTTCAGGGTGTCTTCTGGAAGTTTTGGGCTAACTGGCTGCTTAAGTCTATGCCTAGTCAATGTGCTGTAAACATAACTGGATGTATGCTTGTTGGCACCAGGGTCTAATATGGACTTGGAATTAAACATGGGAAAACTTCTCCTTTTTAGCATATTTTCATTTTGAAGGTTCTTCAAATTTTCTGAATGTTTGTCTGCACCCAGTGTTGTGTACAAGTAGAGAGATGAGTCGCCCACTGTGTTTGAATTTACACTAGGTTTTGCGTTGTCTGCAATATGAATTCTGTGGTTTTTTGTTGCATCTGATTTAAGTGGGACGTTTGTGTTAAGCTCTTCTGAAGTATTATCTGTTCCATCTTCCATACTTGGAGCATGATTAGATGTCCCTTTAGGTGTTGCACTTCCCTCTGACCCAATTATAGTTGAATTTGAAGAACTTGCACAGCTGCTTACTTCCTGCTGTTCAGGTAAAGTTGGCTGAAACACCAATGATGATCGTAACCGAGAATGAGAATAGAGCGCATGAGCTTTAATATTTTCAGCTGTGTCATAGCTGTCGTATCTGTCACCCAAGGCTGACCCATTAGATTCTACTGGATAATCTGACTGATCATTCAAATATGACTTAATTCGCCAGTTACGTAGGAATGATTTCGTTGTGTGTTCAAGGGTCGGCATCCTTTGCTGCAGATGGCGAATATGATTATCTGTCCCATTAAAAGACCTCCTTACAATTGAATTTCTTTCTGCAAGATTTACTTTTGGTCGTGAAAACTGATCGGCAAAGCTTTGCTGGGGTGTATTGTAGTTATTCGCGTATCCTCCTCGTAATGAAGAAACGATACTAAGGCTGTCAGATGGCATTTTCCAAACATTTGATGGATTGTTGGCTCTATTAATTGCTCTGTTGAGCAATAGGTAAGGTGTCCTTTCTGGCTTCTCCCCAGCATAACTATGTCTCTTCCAGTGCTCATTTTTTTCACTAGGTTGATATTGCTGGATTGGATTTTGCATATTAAAACCTGGATGAAATGGTTGTTTATTATAGGCTTGATTTCTCAAGCCATATTTATCTATTTCATTTACTGCATATCTTCCACGAGTTTTCCAACAAACAGGATCTATCTTGTGAACATTATCTTGCCTACCAAAAAGGTTTCTCTGGCTAGAAACTGAAGCCAAGGAAGACACTGAGTGTTGGTATGTATCATTATCCCAGAGTGTTCTCCGACTGTTTACCCGCACTAGTTCTGGGGCAAATGAACTAGGAACAGAAGAACGGGCGTACAGTGTCCTGAACTCTTCATCAAAGGATTCAACCAGCTGTCCTGTGATAACTTGAACCATACTGAGGTTGGTTTTTTCAAATGACCACATAAAACTGAAAGAAGAACAAATAACCATTAGAAACAGTTCTTTTGAACCAGTATTACGCTGGTCCTTCTTGATAAAACTTTCACACAACCCTGGGTTTTGTACAAATACTTTCCTAAATAAATAAGTAAATTGTGGGCACGATTCATGTAATTTGGATTTGGAAGGTCGAATCTAATGCCAGGGGAACTCAGCAGAGACTTTGACTGCTTTCAGTGGGAGCAGGAATGAGTCTATAACTACTTAATTGACCTTATAAAAAGTGGGTATTGCAAAAAAGTATTCACAAATGTAGAACAGTGGAGTACAAATACCTAATGGTGCAAAATTACCTCTACAAAGACTAAGCCAGGGTTGACTAGACCCACTGTATTCACTTCGCAGTCAGAGAATGTTAATGTCTGGTTATGCTGTGAAAAAAAACTTTTGAAATAATATGCAGGACTGCTTCAACAGTTTTGATTGCACTTCACTCTAAACACATTTTCAAAAAGATGCACCTTACAATTGTTAAAAACTTTACATTTTCTACTATGCACACCAGATTGGACATGAACACTTCTTTTAATGGCAATGATGATACACTGATGAAGGAAATTTTCCTCATTTCCTTTGCACTTAGAAAGGCTGAACACTTAGCTCAAAGCTAAGAACCTATAGCTATTTTACAGCTAGAAAATGAGATAAAATATATTAAAATGTATATTAAGGCTGTCTCAACAAGTCTAACATCATGCTGTCAAAAGTATGCAATTTGTAGATGACAACAAAGAAAAAAATCTGTTTTGAAATCCTGTTTTCATTAATAAAAGAAAAGCTAATCAGTGAACTTGGTTTATTTGCATTTGTCTTCTGGATTTTAGAAAACAGCTTTGCTGCATTCAAGTAAATAGATGGCTGATTTATTTTTGTTTTGCTAGTTTTGCATTTTTCATGAAATAATAGTGTGCTGAGATTAAATCAAATCATATTGCATAAGTAAGTTTTTTAAAATTAATTTTCACAATTAAGAATAATAATATTTTGTAATATTTGAAAAACCCCTAAGCTCTAAATTGAGTTCAGAGAGCAAGAATTCAGAAAGACTTATCTTTCCTATTATAAACCATTAGGTTCTTTTTCAAAGTAAGCTCAATTTCTACAGAAATTGATGATTCCAACCCCTGTGATGCTAGGTCTTAGAGCAGTGTTATTTTTCAAAATGAAATGAGAAAAACTATTATATTCTCAAAAACTCTAACACTGCGTGTAGATGTCAAAGGAGGCAGACTCTCCCAAGACTCTTACTCTCAGTCATTTATGAACTTGTCAGTTACCTCACTACCTTTTATATACATCATTCTGAATTTAGGGCTGGCCAAGTCTCAGAGGAAATAAAAAGCCAACTTTTTGAAAGCTTACAGTGGTGGAAATCTGTGAAAGTCAGTGGCTGTGGATATGGCACCCAGGCACTATGCTGGCAGAAACTAATTCAGTAGGCCAAAGAAGAGGTGTGTAGCATGAAAAGAAGGAAAATATTTAATAATGAGTGAGATAGATAGAGCTGTTCCTGATTTAACTTCATGGTTTTTCCCATCTTTGCAAAGCTAGAAGTGTTTCCAAGATATGCTTTGCACACATACACTGGAAATAAAAATGGAACGTAGAATAAAGAAACTTAGCTAGATATAAAGAGACTATGTCAACTTAATTTGGGCAATTCTGAATTTGACCATGATATACTACAGTGCCATAGAATGGATCTGTAAGGTAACCTTTAGAAGATTATTATGAGGAGGAGCTTATGAAGTAATTTTGGAAGCCTTTTCTGGAGTGAATGTTGAACAAGAATAATTCAGACAATAGAAGACAAATCGAGATTTTTCACTCTTTTTAGCAAGTCTCCAGCTGTACCAAAAGCTATATCCTTTATTTCTTATTTATGGAAAAGTGGCAGAGATCTCAAAATTTGGTTCCATGTTAGGCTAGTTAGCAATAAATAACTATGATAACTTGTTAAATTACAGAAAAGATAATCAAATTTTCCCACAGATTTCCCCAGAAGAATTTTCAGAAACAGAAAAAAACCCAAGTTTTTAATAGGAGTGGTACTGAGATGACTCCTCAGTGACTGATCTTACCTGTAAGAACCATATATGACTTTCTTACAGTCAACAAGAATAAATCTTTGTTCCATTTTTCCATGGAATTTTGCTCCTGTTTTAGAATAATAATCTTGTCCTTTTACCGTCCGTACCCTCATGTTCTGAAAAAGACAATTGAAGTACTTTAGTTGGTATATTATAGTCCACATTTAGCATTCAAAGGGTTTAAAAGTCAGAGGTACAGTAGGAGAAGAGTTATATTATTGCATATTAATAAACTCTGCAGGGAAGTAAACTCTGATCAAACTCATCCACTAGAGACATAAATGGCAAGTTATTGTTTTGTCTTCAAGACTGATGAGATTCCCCAGGCTACAGAAAATTAAATTACACTTTTCCATAGCCACCTCTCCCATGAATGATGTTCTGGCACAAGAAGTCTTTGAGAAGAGAAGGAGGTTTCACACGATAAAAAAAAATAATCTTTTTATCATCTGATTTACAATGTTTAGGAGATTTCCAAGCATCTCGGCTAATCAGACGCAAAATCTAAAGATCCAGAATCACTTTTCTTTTAACTGAACAAGGCTGCTATATCTACAAACACAGTTACCCCAATCCAAGATGATCCATTGAATGATATCACCGAGCACCAGAACCCCTTGAAGCTTTACCACAGTAATATTTCTCAATCAGCTTTGTGCCATGGGACCAATCACATTTCTAAAGTCAGAGATGCTATCACAACATGTATAGGTAGCACAAACTTTGTACAACAGTTAAGTTTGAATTCTATTAGGAAGCTTTCTGTTTTACTCATGCAAACTCAGTAAATTGCACTTGGAACATTTTCCATGTTGGAGCTCAAAAATGTGGTCAATTTTTCTCCCAGACTGTGGATGAAAGTGATTCAGCTAAGTCAGTGACTTGTTTCCGCCCCCCCCCCCCCCCCGCCCCGTCACTTGTCTTTTAAGCTCCTAAAAATAAAAAATTCAAAACAAGTGTTGTAACACCTTCTGGACTGTACTAATAATAATTTTCAAAAAGTTATCTTACTTGGATGTAGAAAAAAATATAAAGGCATTTATCAGAAATTGTTACAGAAATGTGTTCATTTATAAACCCCCTAAAATTTATATTCAGTGCAAATCAAACTACAGCATCTACCTCATGTGGTTGTGAGATACAAAATGCTTCACAAGACATAAAAATAGCTTGGAATATAGCTGTGAATGATAACAATAAGTACTGTAGTTTCTAGCCCTGTAATACGTGTTCTAGGAATGCTAATTTGTGGTAATTTACAAGTATTCCAGTGGGAGTACAATCTGTAGTCTAGCACTGGCAATAGAGAACAGAATCTATATGATTATTACATAGAATGTATACATGAAATAGTGGAACTGAAGACTTGTGAATATAAAGGAAGGTCTTGATTCATGGCACTGCTACAAGGACAGGTTGAAAATCACAGCAGATGTACTCTGTAAAGGTACAGATAGATTAGGGCTGTTCATGAAGTAAATGAGGAAGATTGTGTACAGGGTAAATTCAGCAAAATGAGGGTGATGAATAGAATAGAATAGAATAGAATAGAATAGAATAGAATAGAATAGAATAGAATAGAATAATTTAAGTTGGAAGGGACCTACAATGATCATCCAGTCCTACTGACTGTCCACTTCATAACTGATCAAAAGTTAAAGCAAGTTAAGCGCATTGTCCAAATGCCTCTTAAACAGTGACAGGCTTGGGGCATCAACCACCTCTCTAGGAAGCCCATTTCAGTGTCTGACCACCCTCTTGGCAAAGAAATGCTTCCTAATGTCCAGTCTAAACCTTCCCTGCTGCAGCTTTGAACCATTCCCATGTGTCCTGTCACTGGATCCCAGGGAGAAGAACTCAGCACCTCCCCCTCTGCTCTCCCTCCTCAGGAAGCTATAGAGATGTTTAAACTTACAAAAGTATTTAAGATTCCAGTCTATAAAGTATGACTGAGTTTACAATACAGTTACATAAACCTATTGTTTATGAGAGCACTTACACGTATACCTACAACATACGAATTTCTAATAGAGGTTGTAGGAGTTTTCTAATAGAGTTGTAGGAGTGTCTACTACAGTTCAATGAACTATCTTTTCAAACAGAAAATTAAAAAAAAAAATTGGAGAAAATCTCCATTAAATGAAAGCACATTTCCAGATAAAACATTCTTAAAAAGAAAATAACATATTTAAAAAGAATAAAGAAAAATACTGGAATTTACCCATTCTAAAGATTATCACAATAACAAACCCTTATTTACTATAAAACAAAATTTCTTGAAATAATAATGAAATTTGCATTTACTCCAATGACTGTTTTAACCAATACTATGCACCATGTAATTATATTTGTATGTCAGATTTGTATTTAACTATATTAAATTATATTTATGTCACTATAATTTGAAAGACATAATTTGAGAGGCAGACTATAAATTTTCAAATAACCATAACAAGTAATGCTGGCCTAAAGACATGCCAGTTGAACACATCAAATCTTATTGAGATAAGGACTGACTGGTATTGGACAAGATATCACTTGGGAATCTGGAATGCTGGAGGCACAAGCAAGGCTAATGGCTTGCAAATTATCATACTATGTAACAAAAAGCTTTGCCTTAGGTACTCATAGGTTGCAATATAACTTCAAGTAGGCATATCTGAAAAAGGAATAAAATTTACATTAAACTGCTGTTTTTAAAAAAAAATCATTGTTACTTTTTCCTCTGTTCTCCTTTTTCTTTTCCTTCTCTTCACTATTATTCTTCCTGCAGCTTTTCTATCCTGCTTCCATAATCCTGCCAACCCTTTCCCTGTCTCAGTAAGTCATCCACTCAAAGATGGAACCATGGCAGCACCTCAGACATGTGCCAGAGATAATGCCCATCTTTCTCACATTACAATTCCTTTTCCTCCAGGGTTCATCGGTACTTCTTCACCTCCTTCAAACCCTCCAATTAGGTGCTAGGGATGCATACTTTGAATAATTACTCAAAATAGAGACAACGTTTGATGATATATATGATAACAATATATTCCACTTAGGATTAGAAGCAGTAAATATATACATACTGAATTGCAAGCCCCATATGGTATGAAATGCTGGGCTTCACCTTCCTACTTGGTTTCATCCTCAGGCTACAGGACTCCTCTGCTAACAGCGCTAACAGTAGCATGTCATTGATAACTGCAGAAGTGTTATACACCACTGTGGGTAAAGCAGTAATTTCTTCATGAATCCTGAGAGGAAAATCATGGGCAAACTGTAAACCACTCATCATGAATCCCAGCTGGCCCAGCAGGACACACAAAAGTATGTAAGATTGGCTGTAGTGAGGCAAACAGAAAGTCTGTCTGGTCCTGTAACCTGTTTTTGTCAGTGAGTGCTAGTGGATGCGTATAGAAGAATAATTCAATCAAGGACTTGATGTTTCAGGAGTGTTTTTGAAGCCAGGCACAGGATTTTCTCCTTTCCCCAAGAGCAGGGTGCAGGACACTCAGGGACAGTTAAAGCACCCAGTGGCTGCAGTTTAAGGATGGCCATCAGGGCTATGCAGTTAAATGACACCCAAATACTGAACAGGAAACAAGCTCAAACCTCTTTTTATGTACGACTGCACCACTATCTTCCCAGAGAGAGCCACACACACACGATACAGAATTCTGAACTATAATTCAACCTATACATTTATTTTCATCAGTAAAAGCCCTCCAATGTGACAGATAAGTACAGTGAATATACTGGTCTCAAACACTTCATTTCAGCACTTTTTATTTGTAGAGTCTGTTTTTATCGGTGTTCAATTACTGAATCTGTACTTGCTGTCATAATAATGCACAAAGAAGAAAATTAATGTCTACCTAATACGTAGCACAACAGTTTCAAAGGCAAAAAAGTCACATTTATCATATTGTCCATCGTTACCAATATTATTTGTTTATCCTGGGCCTCCCTTCTTACTAAGAGATAGTACTTGGTGTAAATGCTAAATAGTTTTCAAGTTCGCTTCTATTCTGCCCTCAAATCTGATTCAATGACAGCTGAAGACAAAATCTGAATGACTTCACTGGAGACTGGAGTTCCTTAGCACAGAAGCTTGCTCACAAATACAACATCATGCTGTGCACTTCTAATTAATAACCAAATTTGACTTAGAATTGGAAATACTGGAAAACTTTTTGATAACTGGTGAAAAATAACAGGCAGCAATCAGGTCTCATAAGCAGCTCTTACTATGCATTTAAGCATGCATATATGGGAGTAGACTTCACTAAAGGAAAGTAAAATCAATTCATTAGTGGTTCTATTTTCTCATTGCTGCAATTCATTAAAAATACTGTGAGTAGTATCAGGCAATAAGAAGTTCCTGCCAGATTGCTTTTAATATCCTCCTGTAGCAAGATGATTCTTTGCTATTGCCAGAGAAGTAAAAATAGGTTTCTGCAGAGCATGGAGCCTCTGCCACATGCCTCACTTCACATCAAATAACATATGAAGGTCTGGCATCAGCTGAGGAGCTTGATTGACTTCTTTGGCATTAAACAACACTGCCTGCACTGGTTCATTGTTTCTAATCCAAAATTAAGTTACTGCACTGAGCATTTTGGTGGTTCTGGAAATTGCTGTCTTGGTGCTGCGTTTTGCAGTGCAAATCTATTTCATAGCTTGCTGCAGCACCTGTCAGTAGCAGAAAAACAGCGTCTCTTGAAAAATCTAGCTATTACTTTTTGAAAAATCAACTCAAAAAAATAAGAATCTGTAATGACTCTCCATCTTTCTATGCAAAGGAATTGCTGACTGAACAATAAGTCACACTGGAGAAAATGTTAATCAATAGAATGTTAGATGGAGAAGTGAAAAAAAGAGAAACATATTAATTAATGGGGAAAAATGTAGGACTGTCAGGAAACAGACAAATGAAAGTGGGGAAAGAGAAACAGGAAAGCATAGAAAAGGAATTGTTTATTTGAGTTGATTCCACTGGTGATGTTAACGTGAACATTATGTAAAAACCAACCCACAAGAAGAAATGCTGTAGGAAAGCCTAAAAAAGCTCCTAGCAAACCTTTGGTTTCATATTCTCCTATACAGAATCCACATAGTAATCGCAGAATATATAGTAATTTCATTTTTTCAGTTATATCCTTCAATAAAGAGGGAAACATATTCTCACATGCAGTCAGATAACAGATGAGAAAAATTGCCTGCACAGATACTTAGTGCAGATTTGTGAATAAAAACCTCTTCCGTACAGACTACTGAACTGTAAATCTGAATTAAAAAACACAGTCTCACTCATCACTGCACCTCATTTTGTACTGATCCAAAAGAAGAGAAAAAGAGCTGGAGAAGGTGTTGAGTCAGAAAAGCTTTACAGAAACTCCTTGTCATGAGTGCACGGCATGAGGAGCATCTGCCATACTCCTGCAAGACTGAATGAAATCATGCCAGAGCTGCTGGTGCTACATCCTGAGGAAAAGAAACAGATCCATACATCTCTGTCCTCTTCCTGCTTTCCCTGAACAGACGGGGAGGACAAAAGCCAAGAGCACAAAAAGTTAAAGATGGTTTGTTTTTTGTGAACCTTGAGGTGATGGGGAAAAGAGAAAGGAAGAAAACGTCTCCAAAGTACTGAGTATTCTTTCATAGTCATCAGCAGATTCTTTTCATCGTCAAGAGAGGCACAGGAGAATTACTGTGGGAGTAGTAAGCTTCTATTGCCAGAGCAACAGTCATTGGGAGTAGCACTTGGATGAGAAGAACACTAATTTGAAGAGCTTTATTACAAGGTAAACTGGACACCCAGCACGCAACTCTCTTTGTCATATAATTTTCATTTTTCTGATAAAACTTGAAGTATTCTAAGTCAACCTTGCAAAAAACATTAGTTTTATTTCTCCTATCGTTATGAAACAGAAACATACAATACATAATATTACTGAAGAGGCCAAGTCCAAACCACTCCAATCCGCACTAATCCATTCAAAATCTACTCTAATGGATGTACATTAATTCTTTCAACCACAGTATAAATGCCTGTAGGTCTATAAAACCATATTAAAAAGACAACCTTGGACCCACCCAAAAGAAGTTAAGCTTTCAAAACCGTTGTACACACACTGCCCAGAATTAATTTGAAAATGCAGACCATGGTATTTTTTGAGATATCACTTGGAATACATGCTCCTAATTTCTTTTATTTTGGAAGGAGAAAACTCAGGCCATAAAAAGACATACACCATTTTTGTCAACCTCTATGGCATAGTTAATTCAAGTAGTCAGCAAATGGGGGGATCTCAAATTCCAGAGTATGGAAATATTGACAAATACTGACTTCATGAATGCAATCGACCAGTGTTTACAGACCCACATCATGTTTTAATGTTTTCTTTCCAAAAGTTTCCATAGCGCTGTGTGTTAGGCCACCAGGGGGCAATCCCACACACTCATACGCAAAAAACAAGCATGGAAAGTGGGGTGGAAATACTTTTAAGGACTCAAGACAAAACTCCATAGCAAAAACTGGTATAAAATACAGGTTTGTTGGAAAATTCTAACAAAAGGCCTTCTTTATCCTCACAAATGCACCACACCTCTATCTAATTTTTGGACTGGGTTCTTAGAATGCATGCTGCTAAGAAAATCTTCCATAATATTTTTTCCAGGAGCAAACACAGCCTAACTAGTTACAGAAACAAGGAATTGCATATACAACTATAGGGAAGTTCAGCCAAGGCGGTGCTCAGAGCTTTGCAAAGAAACTCTGGCAATGTCCTTGGAACTTCTTCAGTGCTGCCTACAGTACAGTAAATCTAGAGTATTTATGAAGCATTTATGACATGTCAGTGCAGCTCCTGGTTTGTATTCTAATCCCTGTTAAATACTAGGGCGGCACAGGACATCTTGTGAAAAATGTAAACATTAGTCTGCTTGTTATCTTTCTTAGAGGATAAAATTATGTATTTCATGCATAAAGTAATACTCTCTAAGACATGATGCAGACAGACATGGTAATATACATTTTAAGAAATCACTAATAAAAGAGAATCTTGGGCCTGTTAAAAGTATTTAAATAGACAACAACTTTAAAGGAAAAGATCACAAAACGAAGTATGCAATTTATAAATTTACATAACCTTTATGACTATTTGCAGGCTATTTTAAAAGAACGCAAAAAGAAGCTAAGTTTTTCAAACATGTAGTAATCCTAAATACATAATAATGGAAAATTATTTCATAAATAATACATGAAAAATTTTCTAATGCTATCACATACTCTTGTTCTGACACATGAAAATGGTAACAATCTTTCTAAAGAGAGTAACATCTGTAGAGAGGTTCTGCTGAGACCTTACCTATTTATAACTCTTAGTTAATTCGAAAAAGCAGTATTTGACAATCAGGTTTTGAGCAATAGTCCCTTTTTAGTAGGTTGTGGAGGAATGAGTAGTGAATTTTTATGCACAGGAACACAGGAAGCCTTACCCTGAGCCTCTGAACTTGACAGCCTTGTTTCTCTGTCATTTTCAGAAAGTGACTGAAGTTGGACTCATCAAGCAGGAGATACACTGCAATCCCTCTAGCAGATGCCTCTACAATTTCTCTAAAGATATCCACATCTGTAAACATATCCATAACGACGGCAATGACCTGAATAAAACAGAAAACACACAAATCATTGTATTGTATATACATTTATGTAAAACTCTTCCCTGAAGCTTGCACTGGACAGCTAACACTAGTATTTTTTGCACATCAAAAAGTTCTAATATTTTCCATGTGGTACCACTTAAGCGGGATGGCTTTTCAAGACCACTGGATCTTCTTTTTGAGATGTCAGTTGATTGCTTGTATGACATTTGCCACAAGAGTACCAAAATCTGGCAAAAATTTGTGTCATGTGTGTAGTGCTTATTTACGTGAGGAAAAGGAAATCCTGTGGAAGAGAAGGGAAGGGAAAACAGCAATATGAATGCAGTGGAAAAAATTAAACCATCAAAATATAGCTGCAGTGTGCATAAAAGAAATTTCAGATAACCTTTTTGTACAAGGGGCTTTTTCATCTTTCATCATCTTCTCTACAGTTAATGGCTCAAGAGCTTGGAAGAGTCAATAAGCAGACATTGAAGAGCTGGAGGAGTTGAGGACTTCAGGACCCGTACTGATTCAGCACTCTTACTGGGATGAAACTACTTCTGCTGGTGAGAGCTTGGTTCAAGAAGATTAGAGCGCTGAACACCAGCTACTGACGCACTTCAATTTATGGGGATAAAGCGCGTATTTCTGATTGGCAAAAGTAATGCCCCACTAATATTATTTTGGAGATGATAATACTACTGACATATCATTAGCAATTTGGGAAGCACTAAAATTGAAGGGTTAGAGAAAATAACAGAAGTAGAACAGGTATCTCTGTAACTTTTAGAAATAATATTTTTATCCACTAGAGTCTTCGTGAAAACTTCCAGTGAGATGTCTCAGGTGCCAATTAATATCAAATAAAGCCATTCACAGGTATCAGAGCAGGTTTGACAGTGAGCATGCTTTACCATTTTGACTAACTTTTAAACTACCTGCACCTCAAATTTAATGGTCTAATTGTTAAGTTACAATCACTTATCTTATTCCAGAACTGAAACATTTACCTCACTCACAAAATTTGGTAAATGATGCTGCAGACACCCAGGTAAAAGTTATGTCTCCAGTCAGCCACCTTTGAACCTGCTTAGAACTAAAAGACTCACTTATGCCAAATGTACTTAAAACACTAGAAATATTAATGAGAGCTGACGTACAAAAAATACAAAGTAAAATAACAATGGCATTAATAAAGGTAAAAATACAGCTCCTGAAGTACTAAAAATCAAAGGACTTGGCCTTACCATAATATGTCACCTGGCAATAAAAAAACTCTTTACATATCCACCAGTCAGAGAGGAACTGAATACCATGTAATAATTAAGCTATTTCAAAAATCTGATGTAATATGCCCATGCACTCCCACATTCATTTAATTGAATTTTTTGAAAATAAAACCTAAATGTGATTTTTAACTGACAAATTCTATTTATCTATATTTGAAAGGAAAGACCAAAACCCACAAAAGTTTATCTTGACTCTAAGGACCTCATCACTTTCAGGCTGCACCTTCTGCGTGGTCTTGTTTCTGAGATATACAATGTTAACTGAATGTGGCAACCCTATTTATTCATCTGCCTTGTTCCACTTATGTCTGAGCAGAAATCTGCCAAGATTATCAAGTGTGTTCGGTAAAAAGACCAAATAAGAAAGTCTGTTCTCAGATAGTTGTTTCATTGCCTGTGTTCCCCTCCCTCTGAACTCCCTAATTTCTTCTTAACCTTTCCTTTTCTTCAGATCTTTTCAAAATAAGTGCTCATTACATTCAAGGACCTATTTAAATGTAAGAGAGAAATCCTGAATGGACACCTTATCGTACACTGACATGAACACATGCAATATTCAAAAACCATTCTAATATTTTCCTATGGCAGATATCTAAGATGCTAATTTGTTTGCAGCATCTGTGGTTGCAGAGACCAATATAATGGAAATTTACAGAAAAAACCAAGAATGAGTAATAAAAACTAAAACCCAACACTGACTAGAATGGTCATATCTATCTTTATGAAGAGGGGAGGGAGAAATAAATACATAAGCAAGCAGACCAGTAAGTTGGTGGCATGAGAAGGATGCACGTGCAATACTATGCAGATATTTTGTAACTTGGGAATGAACAGGGAAACCCTCTTGGTCTTCACTAGTACAATCATTCTTAAACCATTTAGCTTATTAATTTTGGAGTTAATTCTGCAAAGCATCAAAGTAGTCTTGCAAGAAAAAGTAGGTTTTACTTCCAGCGTTGGAATAGGGATTACATTTTGAAACATAAAGCTTGTGCTAGCTGAAAAATCCTCACCGGATTTCAGGACATGTATGCAAAGACACAGTCATGATCTGACAACCAACTGGACATCCATTTTTCCATTCCCTGGAAACCAAAGATGACTCATTAGCCTACCTATTCACTTATAGCAACACTCAATTAATCCTGTACAAATATAATTAGGCTCAATTGCTGGTGGAAGAAGCATGCCAAATTCGAACAATTCATATGATACGCATTCATAAGTAAAAACTCCTTTACAGTGATAATGTCATTTCTGTATACTGATTTCTATAAATCAGACTAGTTGCCTGATCATAAACTATATATTTTGATGAAGACAGAGTGGATTCCATAGAATATTCTGACTTTTAAATGTATTAAACTTCCCTTTTTTGGGGTGGGGTGAGGCAGGGAGCGGTGGGGAAGGGTACGTTTCCCCATATATTTGCCTACTTTGAGGCAGACAGGAGTATTGAAATTGGGGAAATAAAAGGTCAGTTCAGGGTCCCAAGTTTTGATTAACTATAGACACCAAGACTAGGAAGTTACTTTAAACAAGGTATTTTATAAAGTGTATCTAGTTTTAATTAGAGGTGTAACAACACCTGCAGGATTAGGTACTTGCTGTATCACCTTGGAAGAAAAGATTTCATGACTGTGTTCCTCCATTTGTTTTTGCAATTGCAGAGCTAATTTCCACCCTGATAACGTACAGGAAGACGCCACACAACAGTGAAATCCAGCAAAGAAGAAAAACTGATGGAATTCAAATTGCAGAAAATAGGTCAGAAAATTGCCTATTCCACAAATATCCCATGTCAAGAAAATCCTCCAAGTCAGAACACTCCAGTGTCAGACACTAGGCTTCCTTGTAAACTGCCATTTTTTTCCCAAAGCATATTTGTTTTCCAAATGCAGAGGTCTTTTCAAAAGCAAGCCCGAATGCTTTTATAGGAAATAAGATCATCCAACCATGTAGGGGGAATCGGATGAATGCAGCAGTTTTCTGCTGAAAGCACCAGAATTCTGGAAGAACTTTCCAAACCTTGGGCAACTGATTATCACCCTGACCAAAAATGACCCTCAGTCAGGAATAATTAAGGGACGAGAAAATAGTTGGTGGAGCAGATACTTGCTGTGCATAATATCAGATAACACTGAAATTATGCACAGCAAGAGTGAACTTCTACCGCCTGATTCACTGTAAGATAAAAGAGCACATTTCAGGGATCAGTGAAGACAGTGCAGAGGACAATTTTTATGCTATTCTTCTTCCCCCCAAATTAAATTTAAATAGTCTTAGATTGTTGATACTAATATTTTCATCTTATCTACCAATTACATTTTTTAAAAGCAGTGAATGCTTTTTAACATTACAGTTTGGTTTCAATGACATTCTTACAGAAGAAGATCTGCTTAAGTCAATAAGCACCAAATTACTCCTAATAAGGCCATCAGTTTTGTCAATGTAAATGAAGGCACCAGTAGAGCCACATTCTATTATTCTTACTGTTATCTTGACAGAAGACTAAGGTTTGCAATAGAAAAGTAAAGCTTCACAGATTAACATTTTAGAAACATTTAAGTATAGGCAGAAATTTTGTTGACTAGCACTATTTTAATGCAAATATTTTAAAACACATTCTTTCGTTAAGCTGCTATATTTTATTTAATTTGCATAGTATCAAGTGAAGTAACTATTTAAAACTAATTATCTCTAAACTATCAGATCATATTAATACAGAGTTCTTTTCATTCTTCACAAGTTTTTAGTAACCTCCAAGTTCAGGAAATGACTTGATTCTACATAAAATACTAGTGACCAGATTCATGAAGGACAGACACACATATTTTGAAGGTTAAGATAAACAGCTATAGGTGAAATTTCCTGCAAAATTATGCAGATTATTGCAAAACAGGAGCTTAAGTACATGGTAACATGACACCACACTGAACATTATGAGCCTGTAAATGGAGGCTGATGCTCAATTCCGTTGATCTATCAGGTTACAGGGCCAGTCACTGCTCCCAGGAGTCACTGATTTGAACACACTCACATGCATTATATTTGCTTCAATGGTTCTCACCTTCAGAAAGAAACTCCATTCAAAGCTTATGTAAAAAGAAGCTGCCATTCCCAACAGTACAAATACCAAACATTTCCTGAGCATGTCCAGGGAGAGCCACCAAGATGTTCAGGGCTGGAGATGAAGGAGATGAGTTTGTTCAGTCGGAGCGAAGGTGGTTCAAAATCTTACAGCAGTCCCCAGTGCTTTACAGGGAAGGTCTCAAGAGACAGTATCTTCACAGTAGTGGCAGGGCAAGAGACAATGGTCAAACTGAAACGTGAGCAGTTCTGACTGCATACAGGGAAAACCCTTATTCCCACAATGACAGCCCAGCAGTAGAGCAGGTTGCCCAGAGAGGTTGTCCAGTTTCCATTGGAGGTTTTCAAGACCCAGCTGGATAAAGCCCTGAGTAACCTGGCCAGATCCTATCACCAGCTCTGCTTTAAGCAGAAGTTTGGACTGCAGACCTCTTGAGGTCCCCTCCAACTGACCAAATCCACAATTGAAATATTCAGAGATCTCCACTCCCATCATTGTCAAAATCGAAGTAAATTTTGCCATGTTTGGTAGTAACTATAAACTTTGCTGTGAGGTCTAAAGAAAACAGAGATTGTAAATAAAGAATTCTGAGAAGTAAAGGAGATATTCTACTTTACTTCTCCTATTTTGGCCAGAAAAATAAAGATTTTCATCTTTATAACTCAGTTTTAGGACATCAAAATCAACACTTTTAATGGGTGTGTACTGAAAATAAGGCATAGATGTAATGAAATGCCTTTGCTACTAGAGCTCTGCAAGTCTATTTTGTGAACTACTGACAATTTCATTATCCCAGTATCTTCACGCCTTTCACAAACAGTGATTATAATTATTTAAGGGATATCTTGCAGAGTGTGTCATTTAACACCTCCTTTTCTATAAACGGTAAAAAAGTAATTCTCTAATGCAACTGCTTCCTTAGGTCAGGCTTTACTAAAGAGACACCTACCATTATATCAATAACTTAGTAGGGAATAATGCTAAAGACCTACCCTACACTGCAAGAGTATTGATTTCTTGTAAGCTACTTTGGGCATGCTATGACAAAAATCTATATTGCTGTGCAGTGCTTTTGAATGCCACCATCCTTTCTCACCCCAAGACTGAAGAAACACATTTCAGATGATAGAAATTTTAATTCTATTTTCACTGACCTTTTCCCTGGTACTCCAGTCCAATTACTTCTCACAGATCTCTGTTTTGGAGAGAATCTCTTTGTGTCACAGGCTTGGTGCCATCTGAGTCTGACCTTTTTCAGAGGTCAGGGAGGTCATGATGCTTGCAACAGTGCAGAAAGAAGATACAGTACTGCATACCTTGCTGTTAGCAACGGGAGGCAGGCAGTAAATTGACTGGGTGGGTTTCAGACACCACAAAATAAAGGGAGACAAATATTGTGATAAATGGAGATAGCCTTCCCACTAGTAAGCTATTTAATACATCCCACAAATTATTGTGGGTTTTTTTTTTAAATTATGTTATGCTGTTGTTTCTGGTTGAGGGTCTACATCCAGTTTATGTTTGCTGCAATTTGTATTAGCAGCATACTAATTCATCCTATATCCATACTTTATGGCACTGTTGCTTTGCACTGAAATGGCACTGAAAACGCTTTGCACAACACATCCTTCCATTGCAAACCATACTTTGCAACCATTATGAGTTGCACCTGAATATCTCAAGTCACCTTCAGGCTGGCTGAATTGCTGAGTTCTCACATAGCAACTGTAGCACATCAGAAGTCTTGAGATTAAGTGCCAGAGCCCTCCTCTATAAACAGTTTAGATACAATAATATAAATAGTAATCAAACATCTGAGTATGATGCATTCTCCTACAATTACTGGAGCAATGTAATGGAACAAATACTCAGACGATTTACACTTATACAACTTCCATGAGGTTAATGTCACTTCTTGTAGTATATTATCACCAAAATTGGCTCCCTGAGATCATATTTAATTTATTTAACTTGGCTCTGCATTCAAAGAGCAATAAACCGTAACTATACAGTGTACTTCGAAATGTTCTTCCATTATTGCATTCTTTAAAAGCAATTTAATTAACTACAGGGTGACGTCTGGCACTTCACTATAACAGGCAGCTATATACTACCTCAGAGGAAGCTCTCCTAACCCTTACTATCCTCTTTTCCTCATCCTGTTCCACAAGAACATTGCCACCACCAATTCTGAAAGCACACAAAGTGTACAGCTCAGAACTGAATGTGTCTTCTGTTTTGATCACCAAGCCTCTGTTTATCATGTCACATATCACCTCTACAACGGAAGCATTTTAAGGCGGAAACTAAGTTTAAATGGAATAAAAATTAACTTCAATATGTACAATAACCTCAACAGCTTCTTTCTGTAACAGTATGTAAGACGTGCTCAACATCAATGAAAATTCGTAAGAGTCACTGTCCAGAAAAAAAAAAAAAAAGGTAAACTAAGATTTTAGAAATCTGCAAAACAACACGGAAAACCAACACAAAATGTTCTCAGCAATTTATGAATGCAGGCAACCACATAAAGCACTACATAAATAGTAGAACTCTGTAGCCCACATGGAAAAAACTCATCTGTTCCATCCAAGACATGTAGAAAGATGGGTGGAAGGGGAACTTTCTAGCTATCAGTAACAGCAAAGAATGGTCTGATTCTGGCAGCAAAGAATAATATGGTAGTGAAAACAGCAGCTCTGAATAAGGATGTGATTTAATTTTGAAATACACTGGGAAAATCCATCTTTTACAATGTACCGTGTTCTAGTAACTATGCGAGAATTCTGCCTTTTGCTCAATTTGGCAACTCATGCAGCTTACTGTGTCTCTAAAGAATCACATCAGAAGACCAGGATTAGCCCTTCTACAAATGAAACTAGAACGAACACAAAAGTTCTCTGAGGTGCAGGTTTGTGTCGTTTTCTCTGAAAAGTGAATGTACAGTAGCCTTCTGCATTACCTTTCAGAAAGTTATTGCAGGCTGAGTTAGAGAGTCATACATGTACCATCTTAAAATGACACCTTCAGTGTTACCTCTTCAACTTCACGCAACTGGGAATTTTATAGGTATCTCACAAGACGTATGGGAGTGAGCTACATTCATTCTATAAATGTGATCTGTATCTACGCGTTTGGTAGTTGTTATTCTGAATGGAGGATTAGTAAGAACTCAGCTTGAGCAGACTGATTTAGGAAACACCACGCGGCTGCAGCCGGCAGCAGAGGTGATGATTCCCCTGAAGCTTTACTTCCACGTATGCAGAATCGAGTTTCAGCAAGTCACAGAGACGAGAGGAGGGAAGGGGATATTCTGGGGATTCTTTGTGGGGACTTTCCAAGAAGCATTTATAAACCTAAACCTTGGAAGAAAGGATCTGCAAAGAAACAGCTGCTGCCCAGTGACTGGCACACCATGGACAAGTAAAGATTTACATAAATCTGCAAAGAACCGTCACGCATGATTAAAGCAATAAGCATTCACAATGCTTAATTTTAACACTTTCCTTTCTGCTTGCAATGCTCCCATCAATAACTAAACTGCTTTTGGTATTTAACAAGCAAGCTGTATTCTGTCACTGAGAACAGAAGCGGGCAGAAGTCCTGCAGAGAACCACATAAGGCAGCAATAGAAAATCCTTGGCATGATGGAGGGAACGTGTTTGGGAGCTTACTCTGCCCTTTCTTCTCTTGCCATTGATGTTGTTGCTCTATTCTCAGTGCCATGTGGGCTGCAACTGGTTGGGTAGCAGGATTTTAATATTTGTATTTAGCTCTTCAGAATGTTCTTACTCAGTTGTTATTTTGGGAAGCTGCCAACCTTTTCCTGAGGAAAGCAAACAGAAAGGAAATGCCAGGCTTTTCTGACAGCCTACGACTCAGCTATACCAGAATGGAAATTCATGACAAAAATAAAAGGTGCTTCTCTAGCCTCTGGCTTTCTCTGTGATGAATTTCAAAGACTTGCTTCTTCAGAAATATTTTTTTTTTATTTAGAAGAGTATTAACAGCTTTAATATGTGGGTTCCTACCGGATCCCTTAATATCTAGGGAATGTTCAGGCTACTTGAATTAATATTATTACATTCTACTTGTTATTTTAAATTTGTTTGTAAGTAGTACTCATTTATTCTTGTGTGCATTACTTAGTGACTGCCCAAAAACAAACAATAGGCAACCACGTGATAAGCCTTAATTTTTTTTAAGTGCCAATAGTAATTACAACTAAACTCTTAGTAAATTTTACTTTTTGATCTGCTTTGCAGGATTTAAAACCTCAAACGACAACCTCAGAGACCAGTCTCAGTTTTGAGACTTCCACCAAATAACTGGAGTAGAGTAAGAGCAGTCGATGCTTCTGGCTAGCTTCTACCTGGACAAAGGAAGTAGTTTACTACCATACAGTTAAGAACTCTTTCAACACTTGCAACGATGAATGACTGCCGTGCCTTGACATACACAACTAGGAACATGGGAAAAAGCCAGCTTAAACTCTGGAGGGAAAAAATGCAAAGGGACAAAAGCATTTTAAAAAATGTAATCAAATTGTCCATTCACATTGCTCCTGCTTACAAATATTCTTCATGCCAAGGTAAACTAGACTGGGTTCCAACACTTCTGAGGGCTCTTTCTGAGATTTCCTTCAAGAAACCTTAAATTAATTTGATGATTACCAAAGAGTCAAAGTAAATGCCTGAGATTTCAGCTAATCTGGATAACAATTCTTTAAAAGATTTTGGGAGTTTTTGCCACCTTTAAGAGTATATTTTGGTGGGGTTTCTCAGATCAGGAATGGAATGATGTTCCAAGTCAGTCTGCCTTCCCACTGCTCCACTCAGTTCCTGTATACACACATTGTCAACACTGAACCCCACTTCCTGAGAGTTTACATATTTAAAAACACTAGCCAAGTATAGAAACCCACAATATTAATGAACACTTACAGGCCATAGACTTTAAACTATAAACCCAAGCAATATTTCTTTAAAGTAGACAACTTTGTTGGCATTTGTTAATTAGACACCTGGAAACAAGGAAAGATTCTTTTAGTCAAAAGCAAATTTATATGAAGAAGAGATGATTCAGACCCACTTTTCGAGACTGAGAAGAATAATTTTGCTTTTAAGTTTGTTTATGCAAGAGCTGTGCATGGTTTGTCATCTTTGAGACCTTAGCAGTAAATACATATTTCTGAAATGAAACAAAATGGGAAGAGCTCAATACCTAATAGTCATGTTTTATTTAAAAAAACAAACAAACAAACAAACAAACAAACAAAAACTTAAAATATTCAGCACAGGGTTCAATGCTGCCGTTAATATACATATATATCTCTCAGACAAAAAAAATCCCATAAAACATAACAAAACTGTTCGACTGTACAGTACTGCCTGAAGTCCCACATTGTAACTTACGGGCATGAATATGTACTACAGGTACACTGAGCACATAAGAAAAGAATCAAAAAGAAGGGCAAGGACTAAAGACAGAGGTAGAAACTGTGTTTCTATAGCAGACCCTGGAAAATAATGGAGGTAGATGAAAACAAGTGTTTTAAAAGCAGGATACACTTCTGTGTTTCTAAGCACAGGAAAATTTTGGTGGATCCAAGTCAGCACACAAACGACGTTTTTCAGAGCTGCATATGATTCAGAAAGGCAGACTTTTGAATGTTTATATGCAGTATGTTAACCACAGTCCACAAGGATTGCCTATCAAACATTTCTAGTATGCGGAAAAATAAAAACATACAGTTGCATAGGACTTGTAAGCCATGTACTGGTAAGTCCATGGAGGAAAACCATACCAGGGTGACCTTGTGGCAAGTAACAGAACTTTATTAAAAGATCATTATTTTCTAACATGAAAGACAAAACGTCCAAGAAAATACCAATCTATTTTGGATGTCAGTGCCCAATAAAAAAAAAAAAGCAACTGCCAGCTTTCAAATAAAAAAGCAATTGCCAGCTTTCAAATTAGTGGAAGACTACAGACCAATGAGCATGACCTGATTATGCTTAATACTGAGAAACAAGCCCTAATTATATCATTAGTTGTTGGAGGTTAGTCGTCTCTCAACACTCAAAACTTCTTCTTCCAAAAGGTAGATTTCATAATCCCAAGAAACAGTGCTACTGAAGGTGTCTCAGAGACAAATGTAGAAGAAAAAGAGTAATAAAACACTGGAAGTCCTTGCAGTGGACGCTGTTAGATGTTCACAGAACCCCAAGTCAGACTAGAACCAATTCTGGCTAAAAACCTCCCCTAGTTCATTGTATAGAAAAGGTAATGCCAAAGTAGAAAAAGCAGTCCTCAGCAGAGGATCTTGTTAGTATTTGGAAAGAAGTGGGATGATTTCCTTGTTTTATAAGGTTAAGAAGGAAAATTACAGTCCATTACAACAGAGTAATATTTTTTACAATAACTGCCATTAGCAGATGGGGACAGTTTACACCTAACACAGTGAAGGAATTCCCTTGCTCTGCTGTTGGTCATTATTAATTAAACTTTGGATATCAGGGAAATAGTGCTCATGTTCAATATTCCAAACGAACTTGATGACCAAGTTGGTTGTTCAGCCTGATTTCTGAAAGTAAAACCAACACAAGAGTCAATGAATACAGAAATAAAGGCTAATTATATATTTAAGAAATGGAAGCGGGAAAAGAAAAAATATTCTCAAATATTGCTTATTTCATCCTTTTTCAAGGTTACAGCTTTTGTATTCAGCTTCATACATACGATTAAGAGTCAGACACGTGATATACGCACTTAAGGACTGGTTAATGGCCAGATGTTTAAAGCACTTGTCCAGTGAAAATATTTTGATTACATGTGAATATTTCAAGCAGTTTGTAGAACTCAAAGATATTAAAGATTTTCATATTGATATCACGCAAGTGCAAGCAAAACCACTATAATTTACAGATTATTATGGCCTACTTATGTTAACCTCCTCCCTTCTCACACTGCCTTCCCCTTCCTGCTGTCCTCCCTCCTTTCCACCTCCACCTTCGCTACCTTAATTCTTTCTTTCCCCTTTCCTGTCCCTCCCTCTTTCAAGAACTTCAAACTCAGTTAAATTTGAGATTAGGAAAATATCTGATTTTTGATACTGAATATGGCCTTAAAATGGGTTTCTACACAGTTTATGCAAACCTTAAAATACATTGATTTTTATTGCACATTTTATGACTGTATCATTATGATATTCAAAATAAAGCTTTTGCTTCCTGCTACAGACGCTATTTACTTCACTGCCACTAATTTCAAATCCTATAGATGTACCTAATTCTGTTTAAGGAGCTCAATTCAAGCAGTATTATGGTTAGAGTAAACCAGAAAAATACAGAATCCAGGTTGTTTAGAATTTATGGTCACAGGTCAATGATGGGTCACTACGAAGGAAATCCAACAATCCTTCTCTATAAATAGAAGAGGATGAATAACAAGTTTCTTCAGGGTTTAACTCTTGACAAATTCTCTATTTATTTTATACATATCTTTAAAATTTTGTCAGTTCAGCTACATGACATACTAAAATGTGTTTATATGTAGAAAACCTGGACAAATACCTGTAATAACATTTATCTTGCTAAAAAAAGCAACAGCAATGATGTCAGAACACTACTCTGCAATATATGTTACAGACATAATGTCTGCCTGCATACACCCATATGGCACATAATTACATCTGAACATGAGGTAAACAACCAAACCAGATGATTTTAACTATTTATGTTTTTAAACATGATGCCAGTTGAGCAGGAACCTTCCCCGATACGCAGAAGTAGATTACACCACCTGCTTATAAAGCAGCTACGGTTAATGGTGCAACATGTTGCTAATGACTATGTGCTAGCAGGCTGCATTTTAATTTCACCTATTTTAAAGGCAGGTTGTGAAACTAATTAATTAATTATTGTCTGCAAATCAAGTTGAGATCCTCAGGTGAAATCCATTACCCTGGCATGCTAGCTTATTTATTAAAGATTAGATAAAAAAGGAAAAAAATAATTGCATACTAGTCTGAAAGCATCAGCACAATGTCCTAAAGATAAGAAAAGATTAATCTAGTTAGTAAGTAATTATGTACAGCTTTTCAGGAAGAAAACAAATTCAATTTTTTATGCACATTACCATATGGAGCAAGATGTCTAAAATAGCAGGGAAGGAATTAAAAAAACTCTGCTCAAACCTCCTGTGAAGCAGACTGAAATGAAGCAGATAAGTAATTCTACAATTCTCATAAACCTCAGTGGAGTGGATAGTGAATTGGAACTAAATCAGTAGTAAACAAAAAGTTAATTCCTGGATCAAGCACTTAAAAAAAATAAAAAGTACAGTACATTAAAAAAAAAAAAGAGGAATTACAATTAAAATTATTGCTAGTTGGAAGAGTTATAAATTCAGTAGCAATATTCTACTTTAAAATAATATATTTTATAAAGAAATTTCAATTTTTAAACCTTCTGAAAGCTTTTTAAGAGAAACCTGACAGTCCTTGTGGAAAGGTGAATCTTCCACTGATAGTGAGGCATGGATAAGAAAGGAAATTAATAGAAACAATTAAAAAAAATTAAAAGAAACATTTCTTTCTGTCTGGTTTTTGCTAAACTGATCTTTTAGTCTCTGTGTGAGCTGAATTTTGAATAACCATCTTTGTCAGACAACAAGAAGCCATACAGCTTTAGAACGATCTTGGTGACACTTTTTTTTTTTTTTTTGTAGATGCAGTTAGCATCAAGGCCTCAACAAGGCCACAAGAGAAACATTAATTCATCATTTGCAATTTGATACTACAATTATGCAAAATCACGTGAAAAATTATTTGGTCTCTGCAATAAAGTCAGATTAAATAATCATAACGTTCTGACTTCGGTATCTACTAGTCTTTCCATTTAAATGTAAAAGTCGTTTTAATATTTATGTAAAAGTTTAGTTTTAATATTTATTTATTGTTAATATTTAATATTTATACATCTTTATTCAGTGTATTCACAATATTTTTTCAAATCAGAGTCCTGGGCCACTTCCAGGATGAGCAGACACGTGACCAGGCTGCAGAAAAGAGTCCACCGCTTCAGCCACAGACAAGCACTGTCATCCTATGCTCATGCTCTCCTTATTTTTCTCATCCTCACAAGGATAAAGCGACACACTCATCCATTACTGAATAAAATGAACAGTTATTCAAAGAAATGAGTTTTAGGTGTGCAAGTAACTGAACCCTTTATACTCAACTGAGCCACTGACCAACAAGATAAGTTACTGGGGTTTTATTAATGGGTAGAAGAGAAACACACTATTGCAAGCCTTCCATTGTACATCTTCGTGTATGTCAGATCATTCCCCTTCCTACAAAATATTCCTCCTGATGTGCACTGCATGCCAATTCACACACACACCCACTTGGATAATGAGAGATCTAATCGTGAAGTATGCTGAACACCTGCAAGAAATGCAAAGTGCTGGCTAGGGCATGGGGGTCTCTTCCAAAACATCACAGCAGGCACCTGGATGTAAGAATGGAGGAGGAAGAAAATCAGTCTCAGGGACACCTACTGCAGCTCTTCAGCATCTTTCTTAGAGACTCATTGCCTATTTGTGCCAGCGAGGCCCTTGCAACCACAAAACATTCCCATGCTGAACAGATGTATACCTCAGGGTATATATGCTAGCAAACGTGAGGGGTAGAGAGGAAAACTCACTTGTTTTGCCATCAAAAACAGAACTTGTAGAATTGTAAGGAATGAAAGACGGAAACACCACTGACCAAACCACCCATGGAATTACATTAAGGTACATTCTGTTGGAAAATTTGCTCATGAAAAATGTGCCGAGCACACTAATAGCTTAATATGCTCTATGGCTTGAGTTGCTTAAAATAAGAATGGAGATGAGAACCTGCAACACCTCTGTGGAGAAGAAGTGAACATTTTATTCCAAGAACACTTTGGAAAACAACTGCTTTTTGATGCAAACTACAGTTATTCAAATAAATATTTGTTCTTATGAAGTACCTCTCTGATCTCAGGAAAGATCTTCCCTTGAGTAACCTGCCCACACCAAATTCATGCCAATAAGGCTGTCTGTACCAGACTGCCATGCATGCTGTGCATGCGTGCATTCCTAAAACCCATGCTTTCTGTAGCAGCTTCTATGCGTGCATGTACAGGATTGCAGGCGCATACATGCACATGGACTGAAAAACAAATATTTGACTCTTGTCTTCAGATAAAAAAAATTTAAACCAGCATTGCCGTGACAATAAGTGTGGGAAAAAATGCACTCGTTTTTTATCCTTTTTTCTTGCTCTCTTACAAATGTGTACATCTTCTGCTGTTCTTCCGAGTCTTTCCTTGTAATTTTGAACCTGTTCTCGGACATCGGTGCAGTCTGCACTCACTAGAGATATGAGGTTCAGATGTCAGGAAGGAGTTTTTCAGGGAGTTTATAATTTTTGGTCAATTGTGACCAAATTGGTAATTGTAAGCTACACCATTCTCTTATCAATCATAAAATATATAATACACGTCATTGTAATTGACATGGGAACAATTTTTGTAATGAAACAAGAATCAGGTATGCAACAGGTCAGACTTTCATGAGATTTACATGAGTGACTGAGCATTCCCTGGAATGCAACCTAACGCACAGTTTTTCACTCAAACAGTTGTTTTGAGTGAACAACAAAAAAGACATTTTCTCGTTTCTCACAGCAGCTTAGAGGAACACCCTGAGAAAAAACAGTAAAACATGGGCAGATAATGGGGAAGCAAACAACTCTGCTTCACATTTGGATATGAGTGAAATGTTTCTCTTTGAATGTTCTAAAGCTAACAAACAATCTCATAGACAAGAACAAACAAACAAATACAAAGTTTTAAACCATTAGAAGGACCTGAGAAGGTGGATGCCAGCACAAACCGTGTGCACTACTGCTAGTACGAGTACCCCAAACTACAAAAATTTGTGTCTTCACAAATCACTGAGCCAATATTCACATTTATAGATGAGAAGTCTGTGTCCTAAGAGCAATTTTTCTACAGGTCTCTCAAGTCCTAGACTAATGCTTTTAATTTACAAGAGTTTTATAGCCAGAAAAAATAAAAGGATACAAGCAATAGTTTTTTAAAGGATGTAAAAGGTCTTTGAATGGACGCAACTGTATGGGACTAGAAAAGCCTATGAATCACACACACACACAAAAATTTAGCTAGTTCTAGAAGCTATTAGCACAGAAATATATTTTTAATAGAATAATGTTATTTATGGTCTTCCAAATCATCCATGGCATAACCAAAAAAATTAAAACTTACTGAATTCTGCTACTTCTCTGTCATAAAAGACTCAGAAAAATAACCAGAAGAAATAAGCAGGTTTTTTAATTCCTCTTAAATTACTTTCAATAACACTTCAGTACACATATGAAGCTTTTCATCTGTAAAGCACAAACCATTTCATAAATGTGGGAATAACATTATTACATCTATTTTTATCTGGGAAACTGAAAATATATAGGGTGTGTGCGTGTGCGTGTCACACCGCTGTCCTGTGCAAGGACAGCTGAGTCAGCCCCTTGCTAATTAGCTTTGTGACGGGAAACAGTCTAGTCACGCTAACGAGATGCTCTGACAAGGTGAAAACACCCTGCTCCCTGTGAATCTCCTCACTGCACGTTACCATGCCATGTGAACATGTCCTCAGAGGCTAATGGTCTGTATTTACAAAGACGCTGAGCATCCCAAAATCCCCCTCAAAGCACTCCCTGCAGCTACGCAGCAGCCCGAGCCTCACCTCGCCCTCCAGTACTGCATTTAAAATTCTCTGCACCATCCCCTTTGGCTGACTGTCATGTTGGGTGATGAGATACACAAGCAGAAAGCTCAGGCAGACTTGGCCTGGGCTTGCAAAATGCAAGCAAATTCTATCATTTGGAGAAAAGTCATTGTACAAAAAACCCTTCCGACCTCCTGAGCAAGTATGAATTAGTTACCCAAAAATGCTGACTGTAAGACTAGCACCCAAGTGTTTTAAGGTCAGATTTATTCTTTGTATCAGCTCTTTCAAGATGCAATGCTGTCAGGCTTGTGTTGTGCAGGGAGTCAGCTTTCATTATCATAATGGTCCCTCCTGGCATCAAAATTTGTGAATCTCAGTTTTATCAACCTCTGTTGATTTTGCAGTCTGCAATAGGGAAGGCCCTGAAAACAGGTGACAAACCACGAGTTTCTAAAGGATACAAACATTGATGACAGGTTCATGCATACTCAGCTCTTTTTCAAAACAACTTCCAATAAAATCAATTAGAAAATCATACCTGAAAAGGAAAGCAGTAACAGGGGCCATGGAGAGGACACGTGAGCACAGTACAAGCAGTGGCATGAGAAGTAAAGACAACTGCTTTATACACAAAAATGTATTCATTACAACATCAGAATCACCACTAGTCTTGCCGAGGGGGCAAAGATTGCGTCTCTCTGAATGACCTGAAAACTAAACCGTGCCACTGAGATTTTGAGGGGAATGAACCTGGAGCACAGGAAGTCTCACTGGATGCAATACAGAAAACTCACTCCCATCAAAATCCCATCGGAACCCTGGCTTTACAAGACTCTGACGTTTACACAGGAGAGTTTACTGGGCTCTCCAAAGCTTGTTGCAAAGACACGGTTTAACTCTCTGAACTTCAAGTCAAAGTACGGAGCCTTTCCTCGGGACAGAAAGCCTGTAACAGGATATTGCAATACTCAGGGCTTCAGATCTCAACAGCACTTTCACTATTAAAGTTGACTTATGCATAATAAATCAAACCATCTGGTTACTTAGATTTCTGGCACAAGTGTCTTAATGTCAGTCAATAAGCCTAGAATTCATGAAGAAAATAGATAATTATATTTCTGCAAAAATAACAATTTCAGCTACCACAAAAGTAACTTTCAGCATTATTTAATTCCAGTCAATTACATAACATGTCAGCCTGTTGATCATATAGCGCTAAGGCATGAAGTAAGATGATCGCAAAAAATAAATAAAGGAATCAGTCATAATTCCAGTTTCATCTCTACACTTAGTTTTCTCATTTCAAAAGCCTTGACAGGCTGGAGAGGTGGGCCCATGCAAACCTCATGAAGTTCAACAAGGTTGAGCACAAGGCCCTGCACCTAGGTCGGGGCAATCCCAAGCACAAGTACAAGCTGGGTGGAGAATGGATGGAGAGCTGCCCTGAGGAGAAGGACTTGGGGGTACTGGGGGATGAGAAGATGAACATGAGCTGGCAGTGTGCACTGGCATCCCAGAAAGCCAACCGTATCCTGGGCTGTATCAGGAGAAGTGTGGCCAGCAGGTTGAGGGAGGGGATTCTCCCCCTCTACTCTGCTCTTGTAAGACCCCACCTGGAGTACTGCGTCCAGCTCTGGGGCCCTCAACATCAAAAGGATATCGACCAGTTGGAGCAAGGCCAGAGGAGGCCACGAAGATGCTCAGAGAGCTGGAGCACCTCTGCTATGGGGACAGGCTGAAAGCGTTGGGTTTATTCAGCCTGGAGAAGAACAGGTTTTGGGAAGACTTTATAGTACCTTCCAGTATATGGAGGGGCCTTCAAGAATGCAGGGGGAGGAGACTTTTTACAGGGGCATGTAGTGTTAGAACAAGGTGCAATGGCCTTAAAAAGAAAGAGGGCAGATTTAGATTAGATATGTGCTGGTTTTAGGAAGAAATTCTCCATGGTGAGGATGGTGAGGCACGGGAACCGGTTGCCCAGAGAGGTTGTGGATGCCTCCTGCCTGGAATTGTTCAAGGCCAGGCTGGATGAGGCTTTGAGCAACCTGGTCTAGTGGAGGGTGTCCCTGCCCATGGCAGGGGGGTTGGAACTAGATTATATTTAAGGTCCTTTCCAACCCAAAGCATTCTTGGATCTCACCTGAGCCAATAATATAGTTTTTGTTACACGGTAAAGCAGCTTTCTGTAGACTCGTAACAGTACATACTACTGTAAAGGCTGGACACACTGATGCTTGATACTTCTGATGATTAGGCCCATCCTCACCAAACACAGGTTACAGACCTCTATCAAACTGTCACTGTGCAGCCACATATACTGCCTATTATTTAAAAGACCCCTCACACACACTCAACAGTGGCTTTTCAGAAAATTACTGTGTGCTTGTGCTAATTATTTGCCATTAGGCAGTGCCAAGAAATTACCAGAACAGCAGATAGCTTCAGGTATGAATGTGCTCTGTCATGCTGGATAGAGACTTGGTTGCACTGATGGGCAGTATCCCCCTGGCATTTGAGGGAAATCAGATTTGCCGGCTGACATTGTCACTTCTGCTCGCTGCCTGATATCTCTGATCAGGAGTTACATCCCTCTAGCAGAGAATTTCACATGGGTTAAAAAGGGCTGTCCCTTGGCAGGCATTTCTTGAGAAAGGTCGCACAAAGAATCAGCAGGCTTTTGCTCTTCTTCTGTGCTGGTTATTTCATCTCATCCTCATTTTTATTTCTGATTTATTGAGCATCAAAAGCCTAGCAGGAAAATACTAACTACAGTACCCTCTGTGGGCTGATGCCACTCAGATTCACCTGAATTAGAAGGTGATGTCTAGTGCTTTACCTAGCGCTTAAGCCATAAAGGGAGTTTATTGAGCTGAAGTGCAGCCTGCTTGGCAAAGAGTGCCTGCAGCTCCAGGAAACAGCATGAAAATAAGGCTGAGATGTTATATCTGCTGTTTGAACTGAAGGCACACCCATTTGGCTACTTGAACGCACAACTCTGTGCTACTGTTTGAGCCCGACTGTTAGTGGATAAAGCAGATATCAAAGTTTTCTTTTTATCTCTAAGAGATTCAGTGCATAGCTTCAGATATTATCCTATCGCTCAGCTTCATCTCCTACAGCAGGATTGCTGGCAAAGTGAAAAAGCCCGAGGAGATCTGGTGTTGCAGTTAGCAAAAACCCCTGAATAAAAGACATACCACAGAAGTTTCCTGAAGGCAGCTTCGTGCCCACTCGCCCTGCTGGGGAGGGCAGGGGTCACGGCAGAGCCTGTTTTTGAAGAATCTGTTCTGGTTTCCTCACCTCGTACATCTTCTGGGCAGTCAGTGCAAACACACCAGACCAAGATACAGAACTGGTTAAGATAATCTGCTCTTAGCAAAGGTATTAGAACACTCTGTGTATGTCTTGAAGATACACCCTCTTTATCTGAAGATAAGAAAGGACTTTATGCTTTTACAAATACTTTTGAAAAGTTAGCACTACAAAGCTACACTCATATACTAATGCAAACTTTTTGGAGAAGTACTTATGTTCCTCAGAAATTAGTTTTCATAACTATAACAGTAAATGCATGACTGATTTTTTAAATCATCTAAAACCACAAGGGAAAAAAAAAAAAAAAGTTGTATGTGACCCCTACTTGCTCTGAGTACTATTTGCTAAGGTATAATACTCTCAGGCTTTGGGTTCATAATTGTATCTCTTTTTAAATTGTGATATATATTAATTTAAAGCTTTTATGGCTCAGTATTCTCTTCTGTAAAACTGCACACACTTTGGTCATGTTCTTTGATGGCTAAGGATAAAGGAGAGCATTCCAAGCACAAGTACAGGCTGGGTGGAGAATGGATCAAGAGCAGCCCTGAGGAGAAGGACTTGGGGGTACTGGGGGATGAAAAGCTGAACATGAGCTGGCAGTGTGTGCTGGCAGCCCAGAAAGCCAATCGCACCCTGGGCTGTATCCAGAGAAGCATAGCCAGCAGAATGAGGGAGGGGATTCTCCCCTACCTGCAGTGCTGCATCCAGCTGTGGAGCCCTCAAGATAAGAAGGATATCGACTGGTTGGAGCAAGTCCAGGGAGGGCCACAAAGATGCTCAGAGGGCTGGAGCGCCTCTCCTAGGAAGAAAGGCTTAGAGAGTTGCATTTGTTCAGCCTGGAGAAGGCTCCGGGGAGACCTTATTGCAGCCTTCCAGTACCTGAAGGGGTCTACAAGAAAGCTGGGGTGGGGACTTTTTACAAGGGCCTGAAGTGACAGGACAAGGGTTTAAATTGAAAGAGGGTAGATTTAGATTGGATATAAGATATTCTTCAGTATGAGGTTGATGAGGCACTGGAACATGTTGCCCAGAGAAGCCGTGGATGCTCCACCCCTGGAAGTGTTCAAGGCCAGGCTGGATGAGGCTTTGAGCAACCTGGTCTAGTGGAGGGTGTCCCTGCTCATGGCAGGGTGGTTGGAACTAGATGATCTTTAAGGTCCCTTCCAACACAAACCATTCTGTGATTCTATGATACAAATTCTGAACCTACTCTTTGTAGTGCAGTAGTGGTATGTCCATTTTGTCTGGCACCAATCAGGAAGGCTAAGACTCCAGTAAACTATATGATGTACAGACCTGTAGCGAAACACAATGATGTTTACAGCTTCAGAAAACAGATACCTGGGATATGGGAAAAGATATGAAACAAAGGCAAGAAAAGCACAGATGGTAAATTTGGTTGCTTCCACTCCTATATTTATGAAGTAAACAACACTACAATAAATTCAACTGGCTTTCTGATCAGTGGACTGTACACTGAAAATTTATTAACTTTGTTGATCAAGGAAGCCATAGCAATATTTTGCAATTATTTATTTTCAACAGCTGTATTGCGGTGAGTCACTTTATGGATGCCAGCAGATCCTACTATAAAGCAGCAAGCTCAACACCAGCTACACCTCATTACTGTTGTGATGGCCATCACTTCTTTCCTCTCTAAAGTAAATTAGGGTAGGATTTTTAAGAGTAAATGACCTCTGAGGTCTCAGGCATGCTGAAAGCATTTTTGAAAAATGCAGACTTGAACCTTTAATGCAAAGAATAGCACGTCTTATTAGAAAATGGTTATAGACATACTTTATCAATGGCTAAACAGAAAGGCGTGATCATACTGGTATCAATGGCAAGGTCTGCACTTCTTTTAGAGAGGTAAATACTAAAGTGTACTTTGACTCCTTTATCACCCGTGCTGGAATACTGGCAGTACTCCTCAGGGAAAATAACACAGCATCAAGGAAACTGTTCTGAAATAATTATAAGTGAAGTAGATACTTGTATTCAAATCTGATATATGAGGAAACAATATACATAACTCCATGGCATTCAATCCTGCTTCTTCCAAACACCAGCATGGGAAATTCTGAACTGGCAGCTCTCCTTGGATTTTTGTGCTTTTTGTTTTGCTCCATGTCAGCAGTTCTCAGCTTTCCATGTAGATTCTATCATACTGTATTACACAAATGCTGCTGTAGTATTGCAGGTATCTGTATACCAAGTTATGCTTATTTAAAATTGTATCACAGATAGTATAATACTTTAGGTTTTAAATTCTGATACATGACAAACAAATTTAAAGTTAAAATCATCCAGAATGTGTCCCACAGCCCTCAGAGCATCACTGGCTATGTTGGAAAGCTACCAGAGAACAAAACTATGCCAAAACTGCAAAACATCAAAAAAGGCCTATAGCAATATGAATGTGAAGTGATTAAGCCTATAGTTTTTCAGGCAATATTGTTCCCTGGCTGAAAAAAAAAAAATCAGGAAAACTCAGATCTCTTGAGAATAGAAATTCAGAAAACAAAAACAGTACTTCAACATTATTAGGGGTTTTTTTTGACAAGCAAGGAAAAGAGAGAGACGAAATCCAAACTCACTGGACTGGGCACTGAAAAAAGCATTCTGCCTGGGCAAAATTATTTTAAAACAACGGTTTTGTATTTATAGCATATTTTTACCTGTAGTAATTTCAGCACATTGTAGTACAAAGTTATTGTTGAATATGATAAAGAACATTTTAATCTACTAAATGTGCAAAAAGTATAAATTACCTTTTCACGGCACTTTTGTTGTAACTGACAAAGAAAGATGTATGTCAAGAAAAGGTTTCAATGAAAAAAATTGCTACAAAGCATATGTGTATGTTTACTTCTTATACATATGTGTGAATGAGACAGACAGTAATAAAGAAATACAGATGCCTACAAGATCCGGCTTTCAATTTTCCCAATTCTATTTTTAAATCCATCATGGATGTGTGATATTTTGATAGTGCATTAGCACAGTTGTGACATTAAAATGGCAATTCCTATAAATTAGTCAATGTCATATTTTAATGTAAAATAGAAGTATCAAGGACATCCAAATACTCTTGCAAACCTTTGACCTGATAGAAACCTGTGAGTGAAAAACCACCACAACTGATTTAAAATTATTTTATCAGATTCCTGCTCCCCAGGCTGGCTTGCTTTTCAGTTTTAGATGCTTCCCACCAAACGGGGAGGGCTACCAGGAAAAATTATGGGTATTATGTATAGAGCAACTATATATAAGAAATGCATTTCACACAAGTCCCAGGCTTTCTAGATTATAAAAGTGCTTGGAGATGTGTCCCACCGATGGCAGTCCTCTCTGCCTGCATTGTAATTGCACTGCTGAGACTGCTCTGAGGCTACCTTTGTGCAGAGGGAGCGGGATAGCAGGGGGAAAAGGGGGCAGGCAAGTAAAATTGTGTGAGGACTCCAAAGGCAAATCCAAGCATATAAAATACCTGCAATATTACCTGTTGTGAGCAGATGACAAAAAATCGATACTGAGTCACACAATAATAGCACCAAGGGCAAGACACATGTCCTCTTCCAACGCATGGCATGTGCCCTGTTGTCATGGTTTGACCCCATTCAGCAACTAAGCACCACACAGCCACTCATTCACTCCCCTCACAGTGGGATGGGGGAGAGAATGAGAAGAGTAAAAATGAGAAAACTCGTGGGTTGAGATAAGGACAGTTTAACAGGTAAAGCAAAAGCCGCACACAAGCAAAACAAAACAAGGAATTCATTCACCACTTCCCATCAGCAGGTGTTCAGCCACCTCCAGGAAAGCAGGGCTTCATCACAGTTATTTGGGAAGACAAATGCCATTACTCCAAACATCTCCCCCATCCTTCTTCTTCCCTCAGCTTTATAGGCTGAGCATGATGTCATATGGTGTGAGATATCTCTTTGGTCAGTTGGGGTCAGCTGTCCCAGCTGTGTCCCCTCCCAGCTTCTTGTGCACCCCCAGCCTACTCACTGGTGGTGTGGGGTGAGAAGCAGAAACGGCCTTGACTCTGTGTCAGCATTGCTCAGCAATAACAAAAACAACCCTGTGTTATCAACACTCTTTTCAGCACAAACCAAAACACAGCCCCACACCAGCTACTGTGAAGAAAATTAACTCTATTCCAGCCAAAGCCAGCATACCTGTGTGGTTTTCTAATCAAGCTGGGACATGACCTCACTCTAATAAATCTGTCAAAAGCTAAATATCTTGTTTTGCCTAGAAACTATACTCATGACTGCCATGCTGGTTTTCAACTAACAGGAAGTCATTTAACCGAAGGTGAGCAGAAGCGAATGATGAATGCATCCTTCAGCATAGCAGCTGAACCAAACAGCACCTACTGAAATCCTTGTGGGGTAGAATATTTTGGCAGGGAAAATGTTGCCTATACATCTTCAGCTGAGAATCAAGTCTTTCTATGTGTTAACTCTCAACTTAGAAGACATCCATTGTTTATCAGACACTCTATAGACCACATAGAAAACTTTTGAGTGGGATAACAATTATATTTCTCTATTGTTTTTCCCTGAATTCAGCAGATTGCTCTAGCTTTTATGAATAAAAAAATGAAGCCCCTCTCTCTCATCTGCTTGGACTGCTGCAATTAATTAGCTAAGATAAGCATTGCCACAAACACAATTCATTATCCTTGTTCCAGTCTGCATTCACATTATATTTAAAATATTTGGCAAAGAGTATTGTTGAGAGACTTAAAAAAGATTGCTCAGTGCGCCCATATTCTACAAGTTTCTTTCGGTATAGAAACAACACTCTTCATATAGGCACGTAAAGAACTTGATTTTCTTTCATAGTGGACTGCAACCAGAACTAGGTCATTATTACTGTAGTATACACACAATGAAATGAGATCAATAGTGAATAATAATTTATTCTGTAATACACCTCTCTCTTGCCTGAAACAAAACAAAACCAGAAAAACATCCCCACTCAAACTAGAAGAAAATATTTTCCATTTTATATGATTGAAAAATGAGTCAACAGGTTTTGTTTATTTGCCTAGGTCCACTGCTCTAGAAGACAACACACGCGCCAGATTTTGTACATAATCCTCTCTCATGAGAATTCAAAGAAAGTCCTCTTTGACTTACTAAAGATCTACCTAGAGTGGGTCCAATAACAAATTAGACTTGTTTACAGTGTAACTTAATTCTTTCCCAAGAGTCCAAGTTTTGCAACCTTTCCTCACATTAAAAAGCCCAATCATGAGTAATTCAGCAAACACAACTGCCTTTTTTACGTTTCCAAAATGATAACACACTAGCCATCTAAATTTCTAGTTGAGCTTCTAAAAACAAGTAAGATTTGTAAAAGTCTCCCAACTATCACCGATTTTATGAACCCAGGTTTAAGACTGCTAGTCTCTTTGAACAAAATGAAATCAGTGAAAAGTATTGCATATTTATCAAATAGCATGCAACATCTTACATTCCATGAGAAATTCCCTAAAGTAAGTCGGGGAAGTCTTTCAGTGTTTTCTGGCTTGTGCTGCAAACCAGCAATCCTTGGGTTGTTTAAACAACACAGTTCTTTAAAAAACAGGTTTGAATTCTCTCCAGGAGGAGCTGATGCTTATTTGGATATCAATCTAAAAGACTGAGCTATGCATTCTCTCTAAAACTATGTAGGAATGTCTGGGTGGTGGAGAGAGGAATCCAGTTAATGAAGAAAGAGAAAAACACACTGCCAGAAGGACCCTTTGTTGCTCTGTCCTGTCCTTTCCCTGTTGCCTCTCCCTGTCAATCACGACTGAGAAGACAGTATGAGCTGTTTCTTCCACATATGCACAAGCCTCATAACTTACGGTTTTGCGGCAACTCGTATGAAAAGTCATACAGGGAGAGGAGACTTCATTATTGAAGTGTCTGTGTCACTTTATAGTAAACGAAGGAAGTTTCCCATTAACCTGACACAGATGAGTAATCATCTTGATACCATTTCCCAGATGAATAATCCTCTCAGGAAAAACTGCTAAACATTATCAGTCGCGGTTCATACAGCCCTGCTGGGATGAGTCAAGCTGTAGAGCACCTCAAGCTTCAGAGAAGCCAGAAACCTGCCAATGATTAAAGGTAGAAGCCTTCAAAACACACAAGAAATAAGGCTACTGGTTTGTTTGCAAAAGTCTGTCCATCGTTAAGGTCCAACAAACCTTAGCCTTTTTTCCCCGTGTGGTCATATCAACATTTGAAAAAGATTCGTGTCTTCCCAGCTGACCCAGTCGCACCAAACAGCCTCCTTGTACGAACAGAGGTTATGCTGACAGAGGAAGGTGGTTGGCAAACTGTATCATTTGGAGATGAGGTCTAGTTACACCAACAGTAAACCCATTTTGTTGACATGTTAGGTTTGACCTAAGGCACTCTGCTAACATCACACCTATCCCGCAGAAGTGCTGCAGTAGACTGTAATGTAATGCTACCCTATTTATGGTACAGTTCCCTTACACTAATGTAAGTTAAGAAACATATATCACACGCACGGATTAATCTTCTTAAAATGGTTAAAATGGTTAGCTCACTTTTCTAGGATTTAATAATATTGAACCTTTTTGTAAGCAAAACTCCACTATTATATTGCCTGTACTGGAAGGTGATGTGTATAATTTTTATGAATATTATGCATTTAAGAAACACGTAAGTGACAGGATTTTCTTGCGACACTTTTTCATAGTCACTGTTTTTAGACTACTGTAGCATAGTCTTACAAATGATTTTCTTCTTTAGTCAGGAAAAATCACTGTCAGCAAGCAAGTTGCTTAATGTTGTTTACAACATGTCTTCTTAAGGGCAAAATTATCATACTTAATGATCATTTTAACGACTGACACTGTGATGCATCAAGCATGAAAGAGGTCAAGAGTAAGTCTACTAATAATGTCCTCTTATCCCTGTATATCTCCAAATATTCAAAAGAATTTAGGTTTCAATTGTCTCAGTCTCCTTCATGATTTTTTTGGCTAGAATATACATATAAATGTATATCGAATGAGTTCCTTCATGGGGTGAATCAGTGCACAAACATTTTCTGCCTTGCCCGTGTAGGAGCTGGTTTCCTACTGCACTGAGTGTTCAGGCAGCCCAGGGAAATCAGTGTCTGAACTCAGGCACTCAGGTTTGGCACTTAAAGCTTGGTGGTACGAATATGCCAGTCTCCAACAGTCTGTTTATTTTCCCACAGAAGTTTGCCTAATTTCCCATAGATTTTGCTTAGAGCTACATTAGTTTAATGTGATTTGCTGAAGAACTTGTTTATTCTTTACAGGTTTCTGTTTTCCATGTGTAACCTTTTCCTATTTCCTTTGAATATTCTCATATGACTACACATCTTCACTGCTACATAACAAAGAACCCTGTCTAATATAACTATGTTTTTATACGTGGCTTAGGAGAAGTGGGTTAGCCTGTTTACAGAGCGTTTGCCTGCTGTAAGCATGTTTTAAATACCTTTCTTTACCTTACTTAGAAATCCTTTAAACTTTTCTGTGCATCCACAGACCGAAGAGGCTGAACAACACTATGTCTTTTAGATTTAATTGCTGCTTCCTGAAGCGACAAAACCATATCACTGTATCAAATGTCTTATGGTTGTTGCTGTTGAGGTTGTGCTGATCACCTAAACCAACCTTTCAGCTGTCAGATTTGACAGTGACACATACATAACATTCTCTTTATAAAGTGGAAGTGCCACAAGCACATCAGAGAGCAAATATACTATGCACTCAACCTTTTTCCATAGAGGAATAAGAATCACACCTAATTTTTCTCCACAGCTTCATTCAGAGGAGGCATACTCCTTAAAATGTTGTTTTACAAGGCAGCACCACCAGCTCAGAGAGCTGTCAGGAAGGCACTGCATTCCATGCAGCCAGCCTGCCAGGCACAAAAAGCATGGCAACGGACTGGAAACAGCCTTTCTTCATGGCATTTCAAGATCTTGTAGCAAAACTAAACTAGTCTTGCCAAGGGAGCTAACTGTGTTTTTGTCCTTTCCCTTACACTGGTAGCTCAGGACCAGCAGCTGAAAAAGGTCACAGTACCTTGGGCAAGCCACGGTCAAGCCTCGCTACATAGGAAAGGAGAAAACACCAAATCTCAGTCTGAGAGGGACAAAGAGGGACAGAAGTAATTAATTCTCCTCTTCCTTGAGCATAGTCATTCTAGACTATAAAGTACAGGATAAAAGGCCTAGTGATAACTCTATTATGGCAACAAATTAGATGCTTTATCTAAATATGAGAGACATTGTAAAAAGATATAGTCCTTCCCTTCCCCACCCTTTTCAGTCCATTTCTATTGCACATGTTTACACGCACATTTCAGCCACTGAAGTGTTTACAGATGCACTTGAGCTAGAGCCCATCCCATTCCTTTAAAGCACAGAACCAAATTTATTTCACAAGGAAGAAACGGGAACGTAACGTATGAATACTACTGAAACCTTGTCACAATTCTTTAAGGAGGTAACGTGATCCAGGGTCAAACAGATTCGCATGCTAATATATTTTTTTTTTGTGATTTTTTTTTTTTTAAACTGACCCTGGAAAGAAAAGGTGGCTTGTTCACACAGCACCCTGTCACTGACGTGTAAACAGGGTGTGCCTTAGGAAACTCAAGATGCAAGTGCCCCTAAGTGGAGACAGTACATTTGGAGAAGTGTCCACATTTCTTATAAATTAGTCATTAGTCAAAAATGCAGGTAGGGTACCCAAGTAAGTTCTATTTCCTTGTTGCTTATATTGCTTTTTTTTTGTTTCTCTTCTGAGGTCTCTTAAATACTTTCTGACTTAATTTCTGTAAGCACAGTTGGCATGCAAAATCAGAAAACCTGAGAAACTCAGGGTACACAGAATAGTATCACTTGAGGAATAGTCAACTGAGGTCGAAGAAAAGGTGTGCTGATTATCTACAAATTTCTCAGGGACTGGTCAGCATTACAGTAAAATGTTAATTATGCTTCATTAAGCCCTCCAATTAATCCCTGATCCCTTGTAAGTAAGGTTAATAACACTGGTGCATGTGATACCAAGGGACCAATCTCAGTCTAGGAAAACCTTTCAGTTTGAATTGTTAGCAGCCAGGCTGTTTTTCCCTGCCAGAAGGAAAGAAAAGCCTGTGGTCAAACACCAACTAGGTTATTATTGCCACATTTTTTTTCAACAATATTTTTCATGTTACCTTTCTTGCATCTCGTATCATCTTCCGAATAGTTTCCTTTATGGTGTAAGGCTGTGCTCGTGGTGGATGAAAAAGCAGGTCAATATTCGTGCCACCAGAAATTCCAGGCATCAGGTAAGGCCAACCTAAATCAAGATTTGGAGCTTCCACATCTGATTCAATGGGCCAGTAGGTTCCCGAGGAAGAGGTGTCATCAATGGCATGGTTAGAGGAATAAACTGTTGTTTGAGGAAGTTTGTGAACATTGTTCAAAATATAATCAATTTCCTCATCTGCTAGGAACTCTGAGCATCTCTCTTTGCAAAGAAATTCTTTGTAGGCTTCTAAACCTCCTTCAATTAGAGCATCAATGGCTACCCGGTACCATTCCTTGTAATGAGGTTCAATGTAGTTGTCTGATCTGCATTCATCATGTAAGGATGATAGCAAAGATGAAGTTTCCATTTTCACATATATTTTGTATAAAGTCTCTCAAACTTCCATTCGTGAGCTGATGAAATGTATCTGTAAAGAGAGAAAAGTAAGAAAAAAATCAGAAGATTTCTAGAGATCTATGGACACGCTCACAGATATTCGAAATACTTCTCTGGTATTTTTCTAGCACCTTCCAAGGGTTTAAAAATGTTGTGAAAAGGCTCAGGGATTAATATTGCCAAATGAATATTAAAGAGCTAGATAAAGGGTTTCTTCCACATAAGGAAAAATGAAACACATAATTAAGTGATTTCATTAAGTTCTTATATTAAAAGCTACAGCAGAGCTCATATTACACTGAATATCTCTACCAGTAACACCAATACATACCCAATGCATGTTCCAATATGTTACCGTAGGTTGGGTTTCAAAACCCTCTTTATAACAATTGACAGAGTAGTGTTCAGGGTAACACTTCAGAAACCAATTATATTTCCTACTTCTTGATGCATAAATCTTTCTCTGCAATGCTTTACTTTTCTCTGGCTTCTTTGAAACAACAGTCATTCAGGTCCTTCTCCTTATCTATCTGTTCTCTCATGCTGATCTAATCCATTTGTTGCTCCCAAGCAGGACCAGCCTACCTCATTTCAGTGAGTTATGAGGAACTCCAGAAAGATTTCTCCTCCCACATCTGGGATCAAACTCTGAATCAGCAATCTGATGTCTAGTTTCCACCCTGCTCATTCCTTTTGCCAAAAGGAGCGGCTGCTTTAATCTTACCTTTTGTTTTTTTTCTCCCAAACATTAATAATAAGTTGTTGACTGTTAATGATTTATAAATTCATTCTTATTATCTTTTTATTTCGTTTAACAAGGGCTGAGAGGGTTGGTTCCCGCTGTGACAATTTGGGATTTAAGGCAGAGAGAAGACAAATGGACAACATTTCTTCCTTCATGTTTGTGCAACACTACGGGACTCCTCTACCATCCGCCTAAAACCTAAACTGCAATGCACTGCTGCACTGGGCAGGTAAGCCACCAGAGACAAAAGAAAAGGGAGGGGGGGGGGCGGAGAGGGGGTGGGGCGGGATTTTAATGAGAGTGGCAGGAGCATGGCCATGTAAAACAGATGATACATGGTAGCACTGTTTCATCTTTCAGGGCTAGGGCAAGAAGCATAAGAGAAACACAGTAGAAGTAGGAAGGACATCCAACAAAGGCAGGATAGTTACAAAACCACAAAGTACATCTTGAAAGTTAACACTGGGTTTCCCCACAAGCCTGGTTGATAGTATAGCAATATAATAGCAAGGAGTAGTCCTACAGAGTTCTTATTGCATTTACTGTCATATAAATGTAATACAATTCCCTCTTCACCTCAAGACCTTTCAGGTACTTTTGCAAATAGTGCATTTACTTTCCACTGCCTGCTGGGAACAGTTTAAATCTTCTTGAAAGGAAACGTAAATTAGCTACATTAACCTAAAGAAATGAAAATTAAAATCTCCATACACTACTGATACTACACAGTCCAATTAAATGTTCAATTAAACCATGATTTCTGAGGAACTTGGGAAGTCTGAGGTTAAAAAAGGACCAAGAAAGAAAAATCCAGATCTGAGGCTGGCATCAGCATGTCATATGAAATAATTCCATTTGAATCCTGTCTCTCAGCCAAGTAGCAGGGTAGATCTTCCCAGATAGGATTGCTTTCGAGCCTGGGGGAAAGGAGTGTTTCTGGCTGCTTCCAGAGTAGCTCTTTGTGGTGAACTGGAAAGCAGCAAGCAACAGGGATCAGTCTGCTCTCCCCTGATCAAGAATTACATGTATTCCTGCGACAGATATTCAGGGCTTCCTTCTACACTGCTCTCACAGGTGGAAAAAAACCCACACGTTATAAAATAGGAGTAATACAGTTTCACTTTGCCCCGATGCAGCTACAGCCTGTGGTGTGAAGTGACGCAGAACCGAGCACGCGGTACGGACAAGACAGACCGACTCAAAGGTCAAACTCTTAAAATACTGTAAAATCAAAACAGTCACATCAGTGTCCCATGGAAGCCAATCACTCGGAACACATTTTCAAAACATTTTAGATGAAGAATGAAAAACTACCAAGAGTACAAAATGCAGTTACTCATCTGAGTTGTTCTGAAGAGTCTGAACAATGATATAGGCGACTTTACTGAGAAGAACCTAATACACCCCTCTTGGAGGGCCCTCCGGGACAAGTAACTCTCTAAACAGTGTAGTAACACAGTCAGTCTTACTATGACATTTAAGACTAAATTGATTTTACAAAGGCAAAAGAAAACTAAAATTCTTATTACTTTGGAATGGATATAGTTCTAAAATAGGAATTTCGCCATTGATTTCATATATACAGTTGAGAAAGACATAAGTGTTTATTTCAAAAGCTTGTCTAAATCCCTTTTTTCTTCTTCTCACTCTTGCCTTTGAAAATAATATAAGGGAACAGGTCTATACTTAATATGTGAAGTTGTGCAATGTAAAATATTGAATGTTATGAACAAATAAAAGGCAAAAAATTACTGGATGCGTGTGCTGGCTCACGTGCATTTTTTTGTTTCATTTGGTTCTTTTAATTTGTTTTTGTAAGAGTATAGTATATTGTTTGACATTTCATTGAAAACAATGAATTAATTTGTTGCGGCATAGGTCAAATGCAGTAACTTATGCTCAGACTTATGCTGAAAGCAGGGTATAAACATACCATAATCTTGGAAAGGTGAGACTTCTAGTGCAGTGTCTTCCAAACAAGAATACTTATTTTACAGTGAACATCTTTGATGTTGGTATTTGATTTACAAGTGCTGTTTATAAAGAAGCTTAAAGCAGTGCACATTTATTTAAGGATGTAAATGTAAAATCTGTCAGCATGGAAATAAATCACAGAACAGATGAGACAAATGAAAAAATTCTAATTCTGGTTTTCAGAATTAAGGACATCAGCATGTGATACATTCATGAGAAGAAACAAAAGAAAACTCCCAAAGTAAAATAATGGCTTCAGGTACATTTGACAAAAGCTCTAGATGTCTTGACATAGGTATTTTCCTCCTTAGAAGGTAAGAGCTATTTTCTAGGAAATGTACCTATGAAACCAATAGAATATTGGATAGAGAGACAGAGGTGGAGACAAAATTCTAAAATAAATTTTTTGGTGTCTTCTTCAACCACGTATAATGATTTCTGCATAACCAATCTGATTCTTCAAAGGTCCCCCTCAGGTCAACGATTCTATTAGCAAGGCTGTGCAGGATGAGGCCCACCTCTGGAGGCCTCCAGACCTTTTATCAGATTTCATGTACATGATTACAAATTTTACCATTCTCTGAGAAATAACCTTGGCTGTTAATCCCAGCGCGGCATATCAGCCATCTCCTCTGCTTGGACACAGGGATCAATTACTTAAAACTTTTTTATTAAGTGCCATAAATGAGCTTAAATTGAATTTAAACTCCAATGCAGCTGCTGCTAAAACTGCATCTTTTGCTGAAAAACACAAATTTTGAATCCTGCACTAATGTGATTGTCTTGTCCTTCTAGTAACAACATGCTTGGAGCTTTCCAGTGCCATTATCAGGAACTGAGGAAGAAGGGAGCTTTTTCTTTGAAAGAAAAGTAATTATGCTTTTTTTGCAGCAAGACACAAATAGTATCCCAGCTTCCACAACAGCAGCAGATGACAAATGCCCACTGAAGAAAATGATGCAACATGCTGCGGTGGTTCCAGGAGCACAGTCCTCCAGGCTAGAGCTAAAGACAAGCAGCTTCCCTGCCTTACTAATATTCTCAGGATTTGAAAAATTTCCTATTCAGCAACTTTGGGGAACAGCTCTAACCTCAGGCTCGTACAGCCGGTCCTTGGCCAGGTCCTGGACTCCGTGCTCTCCTCAGGATGTCCTTATCTCGTTTCCAAAGGAAATGTGACTGCTTTGACAGTTTCTGGATAAAGTTTCAAGCTTGCCACCTCAGCTAAGGGAAATTTAAACCTCAGGAACATCTTGTCGCCGGCCCCCTCACCCAGGTATGGTTTTTGGATCATCCACCTGAGCACCTCTGACCTTGCTGAGGAGCCTCCCCACCGCTTAAGGGCCTGGTGTGACCAGCCTTTGGCTGAATAAACAGGCGTTTTACGACAGCGGCCTTCCACCAACCTTCGTATTAAGGAATTGTATCAAGAACAAATAATAATTACCTACATTAAGCAGTGACAGGCAATTATTTAATTGTTAATGAAATTGCAGTATTTTCCGTGGATGCAAAGGGCACCAAATTCAAGCGAAAAACAACACCGCGAGCGTTCCTGCTGCTCTCTTCCTCCTCTTTTTTTTTTTTTTTTTTTCCTTTTAAACCAGAAAGTTAACTTTTCAGGCAAAACGGAGGCAAGCAGCTGGCCCCGCCACGTGCTCGGGCACGCCTCAGCCTTGAGGACAACCGCACGCGTGTCACCCCCGGCCGGGACCCCGGCAACGCGGGAGGGGGGGGACGGGTTGCGCACCGCGGCCCCGCGAGGGAGCGCGTCGTGGGAGCCCGGCCCTGGGGGGCAGCCGACCCCGCCCCGCCCTTCTCCCGCTGCCGCTCGGACCCGGCTCCCCCTCCAGCTGCCCGCGGCTGGAGCCGCCACCTCCCCGCCATCCCCGCGCTCCCGTTTCAAACGCCCCGCGGCGCCCACCCGCAGCGTGGGGGCAGAGCCAACCCCCCCCCCCCCCGCCCCAGCGACCCGGGGGAGGCAGAAGGGAGACCCACTTACTGCGCCGCGGTGGGGGGCGGGGGGCGGGGGAACGTCTCGCCTCCGGAGCGGTGGGGCGGCTCGACCCGGCTGCTGCGATCGCGGCGGCGAGTCAAGGCGGCGCAGGGCTCATCGCAGGTACTTCCCGTCGCTCTCAGGCGCGGTGGGTGTGGAAACCAGTTACAACATGTCAGGACGGTGTCGCACCAAACCCGGGGCAAGGACTTGTCTGAACTGGGGAAGCCCGGCCCCGGTGAGGAGCGAAGGGCAGCGCCTTCCCAGGGGCGCGGCGGGTCCCCCCCTTTCTCCATCCCCGACCCGCCCTGCCCCCCCGGGCGGACCGACAGGCAACCGTGGGCGCCCGCGGGGCAGGGACCGGCCCGAGCCGCGCACATCGGCAGCCCCGCGGGGGGCCCCTGGAAGCGGGGCGTGCGTGGGAGATGATAAAACTCAAAGCAAACGTTGGCTTGAAGAAAAAAATAAACCGCCAGCCTCTAGTCACGGTTTCCAGGTTAACTTCGGGGAGCAAGTCGCGGCGAGGGAGCGACACCCGATTGAGACCTTTAAATCGGGTTACGGGGATGAGACCCCTTTCCACACCTCAGTTGCTTTAAAATGCTCTTTTTTTACTCGTAATGTCTCGGGTTAGAGAAACGGACGTGACGGCAGGTGCCCCCCCGTCCCAGCTGCGGTGCCGGCCGAGCCTTCCAGGCCACCGCATCCTCCTCGCCCACCCGCGGGCTGGGCACGCCAAAGGGGCGAGCCCGCGTTGGGAGACCTTGGAGAGCCCTCCCTGAAAGGCTCTTCCAAAACCTGGTCATCTTTTTAGTCGGATCATGCAGCTGTCGACAGATCAGCATGTCACATGTGTGCATGAGTTAGGCACACCGAAGCTTAAGCACAGCGAGTTTTCTTTGTCATTTTAAATTGATGACAATAGGTAGGGAACTCAATAGTCCATATCTTACCCTTCGGTGGGTAACTGCAGGCAACTTTTTCAGACAATGCAGTGTAAAGCTGAGAATTATGCTTTGTCAGCAGTAATTTGTCCAATCTGACTTTAAGCACAAGGGTTTTTTTTTCTAACCTTTACACTCCAATATTTAGTGCAGGGGTATATCCCATTTCTGAAGCTAAACATGGTTCTACGGTGACTTTTTGATGATGGTCCTCGAGGAAAAAAAAAAGTAAAAATATGCAATATCATAGAATAGGTTGGAAGGGACCTTAAACGTCATCTAGTTCCAACCCCCTGCCATGGGCAGGGACACCCTCCACTAGACCAGGTTGCTCCAAGCCTCATCCAGCCTGGCCTTGAAGACATGAGGCATCCACAGCTTCTTTGGGCAACTGGTTCCAGTGCCTCACCACCCTCTCTGTGATATCTATACAACAACGTACATATATAAACATAGAAGCCTGGTGATCACCAGGCAGTGACTTTTTCTGTACAGTTAATTCAGGTAATGGAATGCACGAAAGGAAATAGTTGGTGTCAATGTCCTCATGGTCTACCCTTTACAGACATAGGATCACCTGGATTCAATGACTGGACTCTCCTCATACCTGAAAAAGAATTTCCCTGGTTTAGATGAAAAATAAAGGAGGAAAACTGCTGTAAAAACAAACACACTTTTAGAATGTACTTTGTACCTTATAGTTAGTTAGTACACTAGTACACAGCACTTTTTATCCTATGAAAATGTGTGGTCAGGAAGGAGAACTTACTTCTGTGGAAACTTGTCCATAAAGAGGTGGGTCCATGTAAATTTTTTAAAGAGCAGATCGACTTCATAAAGTTATTCTTGAAAGGGTAGGAAGGTAGATGGATGATCACAAAAACACTTTTGACCTTGACTGACTGAATTGGTTGGACTTTTATTACATAAAATTTACAAGTATTACTGGGTCTTTCTTTTAGAGAAGTCAGTGATTGAGTACTAGCTTAGCATAAACAAAAAGCTGTAAGGAGACCAGCAATAGTTTTCTAAATTAGGAAATCTGCGTGAAAAAAAAACTTAGGGTTTTTTGCTACATTAGTCTCTGTCAAGAAAAGGGTTTTTTCTGTGCCTTTACAGTGCCCAGATCAGTAGGAAACCAATCTAATACTGAGATCTTAAGCAATGCGCAGGCACACATGCAATACAAATGAATACCTTATAAAACAGTAACAATAATGTCAGTCATAATAAGGCATTATTATTGCTGTTGTTACTAAGGAGAATGATGAGCTCTCTGAATAGCCAGTGCACCGTGCCAACTTGTAAAATTAATGGGTAAACAGAGCAATAAGGAGAGATGAAGCAAAATTTAATCAAACCTTTTTAAATACTGGAAAAGCCCTTGCATAAAAGGTAGATTAAGCGGATGGCAAATGCTGTTGGAGGTTCTTCCACGCAGTTGAGGGTGGCCTGAATTTATCAACTGAAGCCTTCCGGTAGCTATACCAGACCAGACGTTTCATAAAACCTAGCTTGACTAACATGTTTTGGAAACCAGATATCCACAGTCAACTATCAAAAAAAAGAACATTTTTATTCTGCAGGTAGTAAACTTCTGGGTCTTGCAGCCACAAGAGGCAGATTGCAGACAGTATGATCAATCTCAAATTCTTAAACAATAGGTATAAAACTGGATTCTGAAGGGATGAGGCAGGGATATGCCCTTCAACATCCTTACTCGTAGAACTGTGGAGCTGCAGCAGTTGGAGGAGAATGGGCTGCAGAAACTGACCAGGCTCTCGTTTGCCTGAACGGGCTTTCCTTTTGTCATTGGAAATGTAACATTGGGCAAGACCAATTGAAGCATCCTATTGATTGGAATTGTTTTACTGGAATCCTACTGATTCAGTAAACCCCAAAACTACCAGAAAAACAAAAGGGTTCTTATCATAGACATAGCTTGTTCATGAGAAAAAAGAATCAACTCCCTATGTTTGATGCCATCATCCTGAGAATGTAGTCAGAAAGAACAATGATTGTCTTAAGTGTCCTGGGTACTGAGATGATGGTGCTGATCATCTCTGTGACTTCCTTCAGTTTCCATTTGTCAGTTCTGAGGCTTCTATTTGTACTGACAGATCATCTTGCCATGTATGGGTCTAACTGAATGCAAGCAGAAGATAAACGATTGTTATTACATATACAATGACACCGGTCCATAAGTGTATGATATGAATAATTATTAAGGATAAATGCTTATATGAATGATACTTATATTCTTACTGCATGCTTACTAAGATTTAATTTAGATTTACTAAAAGGGACATTGATTTGGAAGCAGTGGATGTTAATACAATTCATGACTTCCATGAGTTGAACTTCATTAGATTTTAAACAGATGAAGAAAGAGTACAGTCCTGAAGATTCATATTATTTACTATTTGCAAATCAAAGGCCATCTTATTCTAAAGTATGAGCACAGAGACTTCACACATTAATTTTAAAATTAGAGGAAATGTGCTATTACAGATATGGCTACAAAAGGAGCTGCACTGCATTTATGCAAAACTTGATGACTACAGATACAAAATCCCTACCCTTCATAAAGTAGAAGAGAGGAAAATGGCACAGACACATACAAATTAATGTGGAAAAGCAGATGTCCCACTCTCAGTATGTGCTTTTTCAAATTAAATATCATAACCTACACTATTGTCATATTCTTAAACCAGGGATACATTAATTTGGTCATAGTGACATTAGAAATACCTGGCAATACCCAAACACTGATTAGTTTACTAATTACCCCCTCCTCCCCACCTTCTATCAAGAAATGGCCAGTAGTTGAAATACAAAAAGGTCTTTAACTGAGAGAGGGTTCCTAACCTATATGTGGTGATATATCATAGAATCATAGAATCGTTTGGGATGGAAGGGACCTTAAAGATCATCTAGTTCCAACCCCCCTGCCATGGGCCCGGACACCCTCCACTAGACCAGGTTGCTCCAAGCCTCATCCAGCCTGGCCTTGAACACTTCCAGCTTCTCTGGGCAACCGGTTCCAGGGCCTCACCACCCTCTCCATGAAGAACTTCTTCCTGATATCTAATCTAAATCTCCCCACTTTCAATTTAAACCCATTACCCCTTGTCCTGTCAGCACAGGCCCTTGTAAAAAGCCCCCCCCAGCTTCCTTGTAGCCCCCTTCAGGAACTGGAAGGCTGCAATAGGGTCTCCCCAGAGCCTTCTCTTCTCCAGGCTGAACAAGACCAACTCTCTCATCCTGTGCCCATAGCGGAGGTGCTCCAGCTCTCTGAGCATCTTTGTGGCCTCCTCTGGGATCGTTCCAACTGGTTGATATCCTTCTTATGTTGGGGACTCCAGAGCTGGACGCAGTATTCCAGGTGGGGTCTCACAAGAGCAGAGTAGAGGGGGAGGATCCCCTCTCTCGACCTGCTGGCCACACTTACCTGGATACAGCCCAGGATACGGCTGGATATACGTACCTGCTATATACTGTGTGGTGGGCTAGTTGTAGGTCAGGTCCTGTGTCAAAGCCTTGTGCAAACCTACTGAAATGACTGCAGGGACTTCAATTGTGAAGAGAATAGGAAGGTTCCCTTTAAGGAATTTGTGGTAAGATATTAATAAAATTATGCAAAACATCTTATTTTTGAGACACAAATAAATAAATAAAAATCCACCAGTCTTTATTTTCTGCCCCCAGTATGTATAGCTGAGAGATACGGTAAAAGAGCAGGGTGAAAGGATGATTGAACGTGGACAGCTGCCATCTGAGGAAGACCAGGACTCTTCAGGTTGGGAGCAGGCTTGGTGACTGAGGCCTCCTGTTGTGTTTCCATGAGTGTTCAGCTCCCCATAGGAAGGGAGAATAATTCCCTTATGGAATGGCAAGATGGCTTCTGTTGTTTAATCTTAATGTTTTAATGAACTGCAGGAACAAATCCTGCTTTAGGCCATGGCCAGGAACCCAAAACAAGTACACTGGGTTTGTGTAGAGTCTCGCTATATAGCCATAAGAATCTTCTAGTCTAAAGGAGAATTCACAGCTCCTAGGTTGCCTCTGACGGAGAAAAAAAGTGAGTCCTGTAAATAAATGCATAGACAGAGAAAAATTAAGTAGGGCTAGAGGTAACAAATTGTTGCTCGATTTGCACATGGTTTCTTTTCAAAGCTATAACCACGTTGACAGGCCTGTGTTGGCACTTACAAGGACCCACTTTTGGCCTAGTACTCACCTCTCTGCTTGGAGGTGATGTTGGCAAAAGGATGAAAGGTCTTTGTCTCCTTCCAATCCCAGAAGTGCCTGAAGCTAGTTTTCTTCTCAGTGCTAGTTACAGTGGATGCTTGGAGCCTTTTACCCTAGTATTTGTTTGCGTGATTGTGGTCCTAATGAGCTTTGTAAACCTAAGCCCATCTTTCTTGTAATCTTTCTCTAATGCTAAAATTTGGGAAGAAATAAAGGTTTCACAATGCCTGTGGGAGGTCTCTGGCCATCAATAGTAATACTGGCAGAAGTAGAAGGGAAATATAAACCAGGGAATAGATCAGCCTACATCAAATAATAAAATCACATAAAAGTCTCAACAGCATAGAAAGTTACTTTAATGTTCCAAAGTATCAATATCATAAGTCTGAATGCAGCTGGTAGAAATGTCAGGCTTCTTCTTTTCTGGGGTAGATTCATGTACTGCCAAGCCAGTTATTATCAATGGTATAAGCGATAAACAAGTTCCAAAAATATTACATCCTCAAAGAAGAGGTTTTCTTAACTGTCCACATACCTGTCCAGGAAACATAAATGGCCTATGATTAGGGACTGTTTACTGGCTGAATGATTCAAAGCAAATTCCCCTCACACATGAGCTCAGCAAATGATATCCCATTAACTTGGTGCTTCACAATCAGTGTGAAGTTGTTAAATTATATGTACAATTAGTCAGCAATCATCATTTATCTGTATTTATCAAGCTGTCTTCAGAATTAATGTAGAAGTAGTGTTACTTTGACCATGATAAACTAAGGATACCAGTGATACAGGTTTTTAAGTAGAGGTAATGTTTTTCGTCAGATCACCTAATACTGTTGTAAAAAGTAGACAAGCTTATGGACACTGAAGGTTCTCCAAGTCTGATACAGACACCGCAAATTTCAAATCCAAGTGAAAATTGAGAACAATTACTCTGACTTGAATTAGAGATGTTTCAAGTACAGAAGAGAAAGTACATACAAATACAGGAGTAGCTGTACTACATCCATCTAATTCAACATCATGTTTCTGACAGTATATGGTTAGAACAAAATATTTGGGTAAGTCTGTAGTCTCCCATCTTCAGCTGCCAGCTCTTTCAGTGACATATGTGAGTTGGGGATGATGGATAAGTGTGCTGAAAACCTGAACATAACTGAAATCCCAAGTAGAGAAAATAGTCACTTGTTTCAAAATGTTTATAAAAACTCTTGCTGTGAGACTGTGGAAGGAAGGAGATAGATTGTGACAGCACTTAGGCAGTGCTCTTCGTGACAATGAGACAACAAGACGCAACAATCACAAGTTGCAGCAAGGGAAATTCTAATTGGGCACCGGAAAAATTCCTGTCTGTGAGGGTGGTTAAACACTAGGATGTGCTTCCCGGACAGCCTGTGGGATCTGCCTCTATGGAGATTTTCAAAACATGACTGGACAAGGCCTTGGACATCCTCTTTTAATTTTTCAGTTAGACTGGATGAAGCAGGAGGTTGGACTTGGTGACTTCCAGAAACCCTTTCCAAACTAATTTTTCTGTGATACTGTGATCCTATACTTTTTCTCCTTCCTGTAACAGCTGTAATTCTGACAGATTTCACTGCATCCCTAGAATGGTAAAGTCCTCACCAGTGTTTCACTAAAAGGTAGTTTTCCTGTATGCTTCTCTGTGGTGTGTTAGGTTACAGTCCCCAGGTTTTAACTGGAATTACCTGGTGATAATAAAAATCTTAGTTTTGCAAGCTTACGAGTTTTATATTATCAGCACATAAGAGCACCGAAGAAGTTACCTCTGGGAAAGCGAGGGGCTTGCCAGTTCATAACGGAAGCAACTGAGAAACAGTGACAAGTAATAGCTTCAGATTATGAAATAATCTTATTGCCTGATTGTGTCTACTAATATTACCAGCAGCAGAATGGTTAATTTCTCTGATACTTAAATTGGCTTTGGAGTCAAAACAGCAAGAATAATGGAGACCATTCACACCCAACACTGGAGTCTTCAGTTAGCTGTTAATGTCCTCAGGGTCTGTCTTAAAATCCTGAAGCCCAGAAATATGTATTATTTTTAAACACAAGCTTAGATCTGAAACCATAATCCCATGATAATATGTGGATTCCTTATGTACACAGTATACTTTTATTATCACTTACGAAACTGCAAGTCAAGCATAACAACTACTGTGAGATTTTACTTGTTGCTATTGGACCATCTCATGTCAGAGAGAAATTTTTTGTCGAATGTTTACAAACAAGCTGAAAAGTTTCTGTACTTTATCAATACCATTGGTATGGCTGCAAGAGATTGTGTTGTGCATCAAACCTTGAAATAATTCAACACTTCGAGTCCTCTATGACATTTGATGGTTAATCTGAAATAGTCAAGTTCCTGAACAGTATTTTGGGCAAAACCTGCTCATAAATTCAAACATTTGTGGATTCTCTCCATTCCCTTCAGCTATCTGAAACGGAAAATTGTTAACCTGTGTGATAAAGGCTTAGAGGTGGATTTCAGCTATGATCTTACATTTACCAATTATGAGGAATCATGTGCTTGCAGTTCATTTTGATCAAGCAAATGCTTTAACATGTAAGTGGCAATCCTAATCTGATTTGTATTTAATTAGTAAATGCATAAGGGTGGTTCAACTCAGGACAAAAAGTACATAGACTAAAGAGTAATTCAGTAAAAATGGCTGGGTTATGAACATGGAAATTGGCAGTTCCCCTTACCAAGAATAAGACTTGTTTTAAAATGGAATAATTTTAAATAAAAAAAAAAAATGAAGGTAGAAAATATCAAAAGTTCAGTCATGCTGAACTATGAATGTATAGCAAGCTAGGCAGCCTATCACAAAAATGTAAAGCAGCATAAAAACCTTCTCCAAATTAAGTAAATGACATTGTTTCATTTTTTATCACAGCCTAAGCAACTTCTGAATGAAGCAGCCAAAATGATTTTAACTCTAACAAGGGACTTTGATGATTAACCCAGGACCTCAGGCACCTGTGTTGAAAATTGCTCATCAAATAAGCCCTTCTCAGCTGTTATTTAAACTGACGCCACAGGGTCCTTCTTTTCCTTAAAGCTCCAGGGTTCTTGTCGCTCAGCGCCCCTGTGTACACAGATCTTGGCCCCCCTGGGCAGCTTCACACCTAACTCATAAGCCTCGTAAACATCCAGAGGCTTTGAATTCCTCCTCTGTCATCCCACATGATGCTCAGATCAAAGGGTTTTTAGGTACTTAGGTCCCCTGTTGGTTCTAGTCCTCTCAGCCATGTTTGTTTTCATTTACTGTGATTTGCAGTGAAATGAAAGAAAATGCTCCCATTTTAATTTCCTTCATTCAGCTGTAGTTCAGGCCCTTAATTAACAGCACAAATCTTAGTGGAGACAAGAGTAGAGCACATCAGGGAAGACTGCAGTAAGGAATGCTTCCGGTGACCTCAGAAACGTGCAGTGCTGGTGACCTTCTACATCATGAACCAGCACGCAACATGTCCACACCCACAGGAAGAGCAACAAATACAAGGTTATGTCCAATTGTTATTATGCATGTTGTAGTAGTAGGAAGCAATAAAGGAATAGAGGAGTTGGAAGCCAGGTAAACAACAACACTTAGATTTTGATCAATAACATCCAAATTGGCAGTAATATTAGGCATTTAATTGCTATATTATTGATAGCAAAATCAGGGTTTTTTTGTGTAGCAGGGTCATAACGACTCCTGGTCTGAATTTGGGAAACTACTGCCTATGTCAAAAGTAAGATAGAATGAGAGACAAAAGGATGATTACAATGAAGATCAATACAAGTAATTACAGATGTGATAAGAACAAAAGTGTTCCTTGAGGGCTATTTTATAGGCAAGTGACTTAATAGCCTCCTGTGTAATCTCCCTTATCCCCTTACCTGAATGTGCACATACTGTTGTAACATACCTTCTCAGCAATGTAGTTTTCACTGTCAGAATTTTCTTCTTTTTCCTTGTCATCATTCAGTTTTATGAACAAGTCTGCTATTTCTGAAAATAAATTTTCATTCTCCTTTCCCCCGTGGGTTGCTCCACGTTGCTTATTGTTGCAAGACATTCCTCCATAGCCTAGTAAAGTGAAAAAATACACATAGCACTGAGGCTCACTACCGTGTCTACACATTTTGATTTGATTTAATTTCAGATTGGGCATGGTAGAAAGCCAGGTACAACAAACGTCAATAATATTATGGTAAGAAGTGCCTGAGTGACTACGTGTTTGAGTGAATTCTTCTTACTCTGTTGCCAGATAGGAAATAGCACAGTGGAGATCATCATGTTGTCAACTGACACATAGAAATCACACCATCCCTAGAAGAAACCTTGAGAAATTTCTGAAAATGCCTGTCTGTAAGGGTGATCTTCACCTTTGAGACTGGAAATATGAAGATAGGGAGAAAGGAGATTCATACAAGTTTGAGTTCTGTATAGTGTAAAATTACAGTTCTAATTCAGTGTTATGGTTCAAAACCCCTACTGGAATCTATTTCGTTAGCAAGTGCATTCTGGACATTCGTTAACCAGAATCTGAGAAATGTGTAGGAGTGACTGGCAACTTTGAGGAGATCTGTCACAGTGGAACTGTGTAGATTACTGCAAGGAATTACTGGCATCGTAGTAAATGGAAATACAGCTGAAAGTAGAAATAATCCTTACAGATCTTAAAATATTCAGATCAGCAAATTTAACACAAAAATGGGGCACATAGCACATGTATTGAAAAGGAAGGAAAAATAAGAAAATCGAATGACAGTGATCGTTTATTTCATAAGAAAAAATAATTGATTTATTCATAGAAGTAAATGAACACATTTGTCCAGAAAATGCTGATGCTCATACTTGGAATACAGTTTGTCTTCAAATTATCATTAGTTATTGAGAGGAGAAACAAAGATTATAATGAATCATTATAATGATTGTAGTGAAATAAGGTCATTTTTGTGTATTTGTTTACACTGGTCAGCTTTGTATTTCAGATATTGTTCTCCGATTGTAGTGGAATTTCTGGCTATTAAATGACATTTCGTGCTAGTAAACATAGATAAGTCTGAATGCATATGTATTATGGCCTGCATTAAATCCTTTTAAATACAGTGAAATCCATATTCTAATCAATACAGATCTTATTTCTTCACCATTTTATTCATCACCCCACAAAAAGACTAAGCCTTGCCAATGGCATATATAAAAAACCCAAAACCCAGATACAGTTCACTCTGTTCCTTTTCCCTCAGAAGAAAAGTTGTTTACATTTTATACTGCTTGGTTTTTTAGGATTTTTTCCTAGGAAGTGTTGGGAGACTTCAAAAAACCCAAACCAAACGAATAAAGCAAGCACACAAAAAACCAGTATGTTTTTACTAGAAAATTTATACTGAACAGACATGCTTTGTGTCTGAAATGCAAATTGCTAAACATGCAATGGTTATTATTTTCTGTCCAAAACAATTTTACATTTCTTGGAATGACCTACAAAACTTCCTTCTCTCAGAGACTCACTTAACACTTAGGCAGAAAGTTGACTGTTGTTTACATAAATTCGTAAGAGTGTTGTCTTGAACAACAAATCTCATTTATGACTTTTGATACCGGTTGTATATTTTTGAATAAAAGGTGTTATTTTAATAAAATGTGAGAAGTGTATTTTTACAGTAATTTATTTGATTCCACCTAATTACATAATACATGTAATTTAATGAACTGCTAAACTTCCCAATAAGATTTCAGTAACAATGATAACAATAAATTATTTTAGCATAATATAAAAATACTTACAAAAGATTAAGAAATATATGGTAAAGATAAAAGGACAATCAAAATAAATTTAATGACGTGTATGAAAAACAGGACTTTGAAACTTTTAAGCTGCTTAACTAGTTTAGGCAATATACTCTTTCTGTAATTAAAATGGAGTTGCCTACAGGGAGAAATCATACCAAAACAATGACGAGAATTGCAAAGTCAGGTGCTTAAAATGTGAGGAATATAAAAATAAAGGCTTCCTGTGCAAATTTAATTCTGACCTTTTTATGTATACACATTATCAGACAGCTTTTAATAACATGATTTTATAGGTATTGTGTTTTCCCTCATTGGGAAATCCTGCCTTATTTAATAAATGGGTAGTTACTTCATATTTATTCCTTCAATATTTGATATCAGATATTATTCGATATCCAACGGGCAAATTATCTCATGGATGAATGTGCTGTGATCTCACCATAAAAAGTGCTTCATAAAATTCGCTAATCTGTGGTTGCCTAGAAAATTAAGTGCCAGTGTTGCCCAATGTTACCTAACTGAGAAATTGAGACATGTGAAGATTAAGGTCAGAGCTGTCAAAAGCATCCCCTAATTTTGGATGCCCAACATGAGATGTCTCATGCTTCATTTTGCAAGCACATAGTACTTTTAACACACATTTTCTCTTCAAAGCACAGCTTTAATCCACTTGATCAACTTCAAGAACAGTATTGTAGTTGCATCTCAGCTTGGAGAGACTGAGATTGGGTGTTTAACAGATGGATTTATAGCTCTGTGTCTGAGAGATGAGGTACACTGAGTGTCACGGATAAGCCTCACCAGGAGAGGAAAATGGTGCTTCAGTTCTGTTCTAGGCTTTGGAAGGGAGTGTGCTCAGATAGCTTTGGGCATGCATTTGTCTGCATGGAGTGGATTAGAGTGATGCTATACTAGTGACACTTCAGCTGAAATGTCCTTATGATGTTATACATACTAGGAAATACAAACACAGATCCTGTGCTATCACTTAAGTGACATCTTTATATCAGCATGGTGACACATCTCTAGTAACAAGCCCCAATTTTCAAATGGATGAACTGGCTCACTCTGTTAGGTCTGACTGAGTTAATTTTCCCCATCTCAGCCCTCATAGTGGTGTGCTTTATTTTAGTAGCTGGGTGTTGATAACACACTGGTGTTTTGGCTACTGCTGAGCAGTGCTCACACAGCATCAAAGCTGTCTCTCCACCATTCTTCTTCCCATGCCCCAGTAGGCTGGGGGTGGGTAAGAAGCTGGGAAGGGACATAACCAGGACAGCTAACACAAGCTGATCAAAAGGATGTTCCCATACTATATGACGTCTGCTCAGCAATAAAAGCTAAGGGAAAAGAGAAGGAGTGGAGGCATTTGTTATTTACAACTTTTACCTTCTGGAGCAATCACTACATATACTGAAGCCCTGCTTCCCAGGAAGTGGCTGGACATCACCTGCTGATGGGAAATACAGAACAAATCTTCCCATCTCCTTTTCTGCCCCTCGCTGTCCTGCTGAGGAGAGGAGTGACAGAGCGGTGTGCTGGTGGTAGTTGTGACCAAGTTAATTTTCTTCACAGTAGCTAGTATGAGGCTATGTTTTGGATTTGTGCTGAGAAGAATATTGATAACACTGGTGTTTTAGTTGTTGCTAAGGAATGTTTGTACCAAGTCAAGGACTCTTTTGGTTTCTGGTGCTGTGTCTGTTTTCCCAACTTCTTTGCTACAAGAAGCTGGGCTGGGACACAGTCCTGACAGCAGACCCAAACTGACCAAATATGTATTTCATTCCATAGAATGTCATGCTCAGTATGTAAGTTGCTTGCTCTCTCCGGCTCTAGCTCTTGGTTGGTCAGTGGTTGGTGAGCAGTTGTACCATTTGTTTTCTTTTTCCAGACAGAGTAGAAGAGCTGATCTTACTTCTGATCCTCTTGAAAGGAATTCTGATTTATGTTTAAAAGAAGAGAGTAATGAAGACTATAACCAGGACTAAGAGGGGCCCTCCCTCCAGCCGGGTAGAGGAAAGGGACAACCGTGTTTACTGGACTGTGTGGATTTGATGGCCTGGCACATCTAGTGGACACTGGTGCTCAGTGTACCCTAATGCCATCAAGCTGTAAAGAGGCAAAGCCCTTCTACATTTCTGGAGTGACTGCAGGATCTGACAACTAACTGTACTGGTGGCTGAAATAAGCCTGACTGGGAAAGAGTGGCAAAAGCACCCCATTGAGACTGGCTCAGAGGCTCCATACATCCTAGGCATAGACTATCTCAAGAGAGGGTACTTTAAGGACTCAAAAGTTGGGCTTTTGGCATAGCTGCTTTGGAGACAGAAGAAATTGAGCAGCTGCCTGCCTTGCCTGGTCTGTCAGAGGACCCTTCTGTTGTGAGATTACTGAAGGCTGAAGAGCAAGTGCCAATTGCTACCATGACAGCGCACCGTCAACAGTATCACACCAACCAAGATTCCTTGATTCCCATCCATAAGCTTCAGTATCAACCACTTCTGAGACAGTTCAAATTCCTTCCAGTACCAAGGTCAACCCACCATACTCACACACAGTAACTTAATGGCAATAGTTACCTGGTTTTGGATCCAGGTCACTTATCTCATGCCACTAACAGGGTAGGCTGCACATGGAAATATCTGTGTCTGCTTTCCCTAGTCATGACTGATGCCATTCCGTTGCTCCTGTTTTGTCCCAGAAGTGTGGATGGAGTCCTGCCTCCCAGTTTCCATCAGTCCCAGACCTCATGTCCCTCTCTGCCATTACAGGTGATCAGTCCTGTCAAGTGTGTCTCCCTGTGTCTTATTCTGTTTCTGGCCTCATTTTTCCACTAATGCTCAATGTTTTCTTTCTCCAGTCTTGTGGAGCAACTAAGTTCAGACCCTGCATCCTCCTTCCTTCTTCTTTCATCCTTTCCTGCCCAGTCTTTCTGGCTCTAACACCAATTCCTTCGCATTGCCTTTCTGGAAGAGCCCACATGCTTCTACTCACAACTCTTCCCACTTGACCTTCTAGCTGGCCAGCTGACATGTGAGCTTGGATTCATGATTTAGCTGCGACCTCCTCGAGGCTACTGAGGAGCTACTGTCAAAGATGGAAGCAACTTAAATCAGGGTCTTTACCCAGAGCTATTTGTGAGACCTCTAAGGAAGACTTCGGAATCACACAAGTGTTTGAACAACTGACTCGACCATGGTGTCCCATATTTAAGTCTTCTCTTTTTGGTGTTGAAAATATGATCAGTGGGGACAGAACCTGTGCATAGGACTGATAACAGAACTCCCCAGTCAGTCTGAAAACCAATCCTGAGGTGCTGATTGAAAATTCTCTATTTTCTATGAATCAAAACCAGGGTCTCATTTTTATATGAATGACTCCTTAGAGTCATTTCTTACAAGACTTATTTTTTAGTGTTCAATGTAAGACTTCTTACGTATGTCCTGTGTAAGGCTTCATCTTTTGCAATAACCTCAGCTCCTTTCTCAAGGTCTCATGCTACAAGTTTTTCTGCCATACTGTGCAGACTGTCAGGGCCAGATCAGCACATGCTTCTGACTGACTGGCCAGGCTGCTCAGGCAGGGAAATGGAGCATGTGGGAGGCTTTTTCTCAGACAGAGCATTAATCTGGGTTCCTTTTCCCTCCCCAGAAACCAATTTTCTTGAAATTCACAGCAATTTAATAAGGTGTTACCTGCAGGTTTGTGTGCAATTGGCCAACGGACTAATAATAGTGTAGAGGTGGAGGGGGGTTGAGGACACCAGATGGACTGACAGACAGAGAAATCACAGACAGACCAGGCCTTAAGTAAAATAGGCTCAACAGGTGGGATTAAAACTGGATCACTAAAGAAAATAAGCAAAGGCTTTTAATGAAATTAGTTTTTAAGTTATTATGACTAAGTTGCCAACCTTTGAGGAAATAATGCGCAAAGTCCAAGTTTTGTAAAAGATACTTGCTGGCACCTGTGTTTACAGTAAATTAGTGTAGTCATGCTAAGGAATGGGAAATTTGCTAATGAAAGGGGAAAAAAGCCAAGAAGATGTCTCAATCCATTTTTTTTAACTTGAAGCAGTGTATCAGGAAATTTCTGCTAAGGAAATATGCAGGTAAATGGAGAGTCCTTTCTGAATAAATCAGTATGGAGCTCAATAATGATGCCTACATTTTAATGCGTTTGTGGTCTTAAATGTAAACAAAAGTAACTGATCTGAAAGAAGATGATCTGTTGATAGCTGCTGTCCCAAGTTGCATCTAGTCTAAACTTAAACTAAGACAGGCATCATTAATTAGGTTAGTACATGAACAGTCTCAATTATTTTGATATGTGAACACCTTACTGCTATGAAAGACACTCATGCCTTTGCAGCTTTTATGATTTGCCTGGAAGCAATCTTCTCTTTGGCAGACTTATTCTCAGAAAAGATGTTACTACAAGGAATAGTGAAAGAAACGTACTCTTGTAACTGAAAACACCACCAAGAAAAACCTTCTTGTCTTTTGAATAAAGGAATGTATACAGACAAGTTATTTTTGCTCAGTTATAAGCTTCTTTATTTTCTCTCAAGAGAAAGAGTTTCTGTATAAAGTCCTGTGTCTTCTTTCTATGGCGCTTAAAAAATTTTATCACCTTCAGGTGTTATCAGTTTTGCTTTCCTTTATTTTCCTTAAATTTCCTTTCCTTAGAATGTTGTGCTTTCCTGTACTAGTAACCATATTAAATCCGTGTCTGCCATTCTTATGTCTTACGATTCCATATATTTTATATACATCTTTAAAGGTTTCTTAGGTGGATGAATGTTGATTTTATATCCTTCTCTGGTATTTTTATTTCACTTACATGCGTTTTCCACCAAATTTTACAGATATTTAGCATGTCTACCATTCACTTAAACTTTTCTTACAATTTCTCATGCTTTCTATCCTTGAAACACAGCATTATGTTCCTAAATAAAATAATCCTCCTTTTATGTGTTCCTTTTCCAAAATACCACTGACTACACAGTGCTGTTAGCAAGTCTCCAGGACAGGGGCTATACTGAAACATACCACTTCAGGAGGAGCAGTAGGAGGGACTTTCTTACCTTCTTTCAAGGATTGCTCTTCTCCAAACCATCCATACATCCCTTTTTTGCAGTACAGCTTTGTTTTCTTTGTGTGAAAAGCTGTCACTATTGCATGATGTTTGGGAAAGATTAAGCCAAGCTCTTCTTTACCTCTTTCCACATCTCAATTTAAGATCCATGCTCCTAAATTGGATTAATAATAGAGTAGCTCCTATGTGCCTGAAGTTAACTGCTGTGTTTGTTTGATTCAATGTAGGCCATGCAAGGTTGGTTCCTGTCCCCAGCTCCCTGTCCTCCTGCATGCAGATGTGCAGGAGAGAAGGGAAGACAATCCATTAAGAAGCTGGGAGTTGTACTTTTTCCACAAATATTCTGTGGTATCCTTCCTTTTGTATGTTTCTAGATAATGAGCTGCTAAACCCATGTGATGGTATGCGGTAGCCTTTGGTGTGCTCCTCAAGGAGTCTTACAGGATTGCTTTTATCATGGCTACTATTCAATGTGAAGGTAAAAACCACTCCTAGAACTGATAAGAAACAGTGATAACATTAGCATTCTGATGCTCATATCTGCGTTTTTGTACAATAGAAGTGTGGTTTTTTCTTCGGCCACTGCTAAGGATTTGACCAATTTGGTCCCAGGTTTAGTTCAGTGCAGGAAGGGCTAATAAAAAGAAATGTCATACTACGTACTACAGAGTTATTCCTTGTGTCTTGTTTAAAAAATACCTGGAGAATTTTGCATGTTTAGTGATTGCTCCCTATTGAATCTTTTACAGCCATCAGAGCTACCTTGATGCTTTGCCAGGGTCAAAAACACTGTGTCTTGGATGTTGTCATATAGGACATGCTGGAATTTAGACTTCATTTCTGGAACACCAGGTTGTTGGAACTTAGCATTGGTCTGTTCTTAATCATTTTGCCAAAGAATGGTGATTTGTAAACAAGGAAAAATATTTAGAGCCCTGCAACCACTTCTGTGCTGTGGATTGTTCTCAGGCATGGAGATTGGGACTGATTGTCACAATCCAAGCCTTTTGATAGGGCTTTAGTAAAATGTTGAGGATTTAATTTCCATGTGAATGATTCTTTCTCTATGTCAGCTATTTTAATTTCTTGCACTTGGCTCTGGTCTCTGAGATATACTGTGTCACAGGTTTGTATAATTAAAATAAGCCTGTACAGATCTTTAGATGTATAATTCCATTTCATTCTGAATATGGTGGCAGAAAGCTTATTTTGCCTCCAGCTGCCAAGCACAGGCTTGTAGAGGCATTTCGTGTTGCTGACAAGTTGTGTTGTTCAGCACTGGTATTCCAACTTTCAGCCTTGCTGCTTCAAATAACATAATTCATTAAGAGCCAATGATGATCTCCATCAGTGAGTAAACAACTCTGAACCTGCATGTAAGTGTCAGCAGGTAACAGGTGGTACTATAATCACTCACGGACTTTGTCCATTATCTGTGTAGCCTTTTTTGTATTGTCAAATGAACTCTCTGGGAATTTAGGAGTTTTGGAAAATAGTTACAATTCTCAGAGCATTTAAAAAGGAGAGTGATCTTTCATCCCATTTCAGGCAGACACTTTGATTTACACCAGAACTAGTAAAAGCGAAAATAGGTCTGCTAGTAAAAGCGAAAATAGGTCTGTTATTAAAAGGAACTTCAAATATCATAGAAATATTCTCTATTTATTCAAAGATCCATTTGTGATGATTTTGCAGTGTTGAAATGAGATCCCATCTGCAGTACTGAGCCCAGCTCTGGGACGCCAACATAAGAAGGACATAGACCAGTTGGAATGATCCCAGAGGAGGCCACAAAGTTGATCAGAGGGTTGGAGGCCGTCTGCTATGGGGACAGGCTGAGAGAGCTGGGCTTGTTCAGCCTGGAGAAGAGAAGGCTCTGGGGAGACCTTATTGCAGCCTTCCAGTTCCTGAAGGGGGCCTACAGGAAAGCTGCCGGGGAGGAGTGGGGAAGGAAGGGTAGCTTTTTACAAGGGCCTGCAGTGACAGGACAAGGGGTAATGGGTTTAAACTGAAAGAGGAGAGATATAGATTAGATATCAGGAAGAAATTCTTCACAGAGAGAGTGGTGAGGCACTGGAACAGGTTGCCCAGAGAAGCTGTGGGTGCCCCATCCCTGGAAGTGTTCAAGGCCAGGCTGGATGAGGCTTGGAGCAGCCTGGTCTAGTGGAGGGTGTCCCTGCCCATGGCAGGGGGGTTGGAACTAGATGATCTTTAAGATCCCTTCCAACCCAAACCATTCTGTGATTCTGTGATAAGTTGTTAATTTAAAAATAAAAAATATTGAGATCAATTGATTGTTATGACCTTTTTGGTTTTTTCAGTTCTTACAAGGTCACAAGGAAATAAAGACAATATTACCTGCCCAAGCAAGATGAACATTCTTATCAACTCCAAAAGAAGTGCACATGAATAAGGGCTGTTCTTAAGAGTGGAGATTTGTGAAACTTTGTTCTAATTGACTATGATGGCATGGTAATGAACAGACACTAGTATTTGATAAATAGATCAGATGCTGTATGGAATTTAAAGTAGTTATTTATCATATGTTATCATCTGCCTTCCTGTAGCTGGCATCTAGCCGAAATTAAAAATATTAATCTGACCAAATCAGTGCATCATGTCTTGTGGCTGCCTGCCCATTTATCCTCCTGAGTGTGTTCGTGTACCCCTGTGTGACCCAGGACAAGTCTGTCTTGTTCAAGGATGTGGTAATGCACGTCTGGTATTAAGAATGGTGAAATCACAGTCTCACTTGTTCTCCAGGTGGTGCTCTCTTGTGTAAATACTGAGTAGGCTTAAATTCTCTATTTGCCCAGTATTGCAAAGTAAGAAACAAGCTTAATTTAAACTGCAAGAAATATTTCTAAAGAAGCAGCATGTCTAAGCTCAAGGATATTAATCAAAGCTTAAAGCATTTGAAGGGCAAATTGTACAAAGGCTGATAGATGTTTTGGGGAGTTTAGAACCATTTTTATAAGGGGTGATAAAAGTGATAAAAAGCACAGTGAGCTGACACTTTGATACAATCTGAGAAGTCATACTGCTTTAGTTATAATAGATAAGTGAGATTTCATATATCTACGAAGGCCAATAGGTGACCTCTCCAATGACAGTGTGAGGCTAAAACTCATTGTATTGCAGTTTTAGATTGGCAGCAAGTTACATGGCTTTCACTGTTGGTATTAGGCTGAAATAGTGTTTGGGTGTTGATAGCCCATTAAGAAATAGGTTTATTCTGCAAGTGAAATTTGTATGAAGTAAAGAACAGGGAAAGAATACTTCTGGCAGAGTGTTTCCCAGTTTACGCTGCTGTTTGATAGAATTATTTAAAGTCAGCACAAGACATCTGTTAGCTTTTCTCTGATATTAGAAAACAACTAGCTACCATTTTCCTTGGGCTCTGAAATGACCATTAATCCTTTCTGTTTTGTGCTTTCAGTAGTATGAAATAAGCTAGAAGAAAAATCTCTATGAAATATTTTTTAGACAAAGAATGTGATTCACCACAAACCCATAATTTTTAATATTAAAGGTCAAGGAGGAGGGTCTGTGTTCATCAAAGTCACAGAGATAGATGCTTGTGTGTAATAAAGCACAATGGCAAAAGAGTGACAATGTAAATGGAATATGTATATTCAGAATTGTGTAATTTAATCCACTGATCAAACTAAAGTAATAACTGACTTGAAATGTTAGCTGAGGTTTATTGAGGACTATTAGTCTGAGCATCAATGTCAGATCAATCCCATTGCAGTTAGGGAGTCTTATAATATAAATTATTGTTTTGTTTGGTGTATTTCCCAGTAAGTCAGGATTTACAATTTCAGTCTAGCACCGATGAAATAGCCTAATGCCTTCTCTATTTATTTTGTCCATGAAGCTTAACTGCTGTTTATGAGGCTGCTGTCTCAGGAGTGCCCATTGCTATTGCACTAAGAACATTACTGGTTACTTCACCAAGCTCATGAGCATGTTAGTTCCTGCATCACTTTTACTTCCTCTAAAGGTAGACCTGAACTGTGCTCCCTGAAAGCTGGCTGCAAGCTCAAAAGACATATCTAAGATGGTTTTAAATGGATTAAATGGGTATTGGCACTCAGGTGGTAGCAGTGTAGTGCAGCAGCATGAAGCAGTGTGTGTTGGTTGACTTCTAAACTAATAATACAGCTTTCCTGGTGGATTCTGCAGCCTTACTCAGGTAAGTCAGCACCATCTGCAATCACAGCAAAACTAGCAGTGTAAATATATCCCTAACCTGAAATTCTCTCCTGCAGGCACTAACGTCAGGTAGACGACAGGGTAACAGTTCCTACAAACTATAGGAGCTTTAACTCAGGTGACATTGCAAAAAATAAATAAATATTCCTAGAGAGAAAAATTGTGTTTTCATCTATTTAGGATGTGGATAACACTTATAAGAGAACCCCTCAAGAGCTGGTACAAAATGCAGATTGGTGGTGGTAGAAAGAAGAGTCAGTAACTAATTGCATTTAAAAAAAAAATAGAAAGAAGGAAATGCTTTGGGTCATGGGCTTTTAACACTAACAAATGAAATTCAGATAAACTTTGCACATTAGTTTTTGGTAAGTAGATAATTTCAGTGAAAAATGTCCATCAACCAGTTAAACACTACAAATTTCATAGTTGCTAACAAGGGTTTCGAGGACATACTATACTTTTTATGAGACGTATAAGGTACTGTGCTCAGGAAAAGAAATTTGACTTAAAACGAACAGACACATCAGAGTATTTTAGAGCAGCTATATAGTCAAATATGGAGTATAACAAGGATTTATAATATCTCCAGAAACAGGGAATTCTGATTTGTATTAAAAGGTACAAAAATTTTGGAGGAAAGTTAAATACATCGATAATAGATTTTAGCTGAAAATTATTATGTTGAATTATCATCTGTTGTTTTAGATGTAACATCACCTATTTTAATGCTTTTTCAAACAGTAAATTGTCAAATATCTACATTTACAGCAATTGCTCTGGGTTTGAAAGAGAAGACTACATGAGATTCTCATATGTTGTTAAAATAAAATCCTGATTAAACAGAAATTACATGTATTAGATGAACGTATGTTACCTGTCAAATTCTCTTTTATTTAAATCCTCTGTATATACAATTTTTTCCTTGCCTTCTATTATACAGGCCTGCTTAATATACCTGTAACTGTACTTAAAAGGAAAAAAGCCAGAAAACGATGCTTTCTTCAGCATAGCTAAACTGGAAATCAACTTGAGAACTGCAGGACTGTATGGTAGTTAAAAAAACAACTAGACTTTGTCATACCAATAAATCTTATTGAATATTTGATTCATAAACAAAGGTACACAGAAAGTAAAAATTACTGAATTCCAACAGCGTGTGACCTCCACTGAAATCATGGATCTCATGATGGTGGCACATAGACAAAAATATTTTAACAGCATGTAAAAGTGAACATTGTTTCGCTGTGGACAATGTCACTTTATTTATTATACTTTTCTGCAGCTTTTAATCCAAATGCTAATCCAGATACTAACCCAGCAACATGATACTACTGGAGCAAGATGATGCAATATTAGCCCAATCTGGCAGAGCACAGAGAAGCAGTAATAGACAGACAAAGCATTACTTAAAGAAACCTATAAACTTCCCTCCTCAAGCATTTACATGAAACTTGTTGGACATGCAAGATGACAGCGCAGGCTGCAGTGCCAATGGTTTTCAGATGTATTTGTCATTTTTAGCGGTGTAACCACTACCACTAAAAAGATACCACAAAGTCTTCAAGAAATTATTTCCTTGAAGAGAAGCAGCTGCCTGAACCTTAAATTGTCCAGACTCACTTTTGAATTTATAATAAAGAAACTTTCCATGATATTATGATAAAAGCACTCCCTTCCTACCTTCTAGTACCAAGCTCTTCACTGTGGTCATTAGACAAATTTTGTTATTTCTGGAACAGACATCTCATGGTTCTGCATCTCTTACTTACTTGGTGATAAGGTTATCTGCCACATATTTTTTTCTTGATCTCCAAATAGATATTCTGGACATATTCAAAACTTCCAAACAAGCAGTGAAGCTGTCCATGAGAGCCAATATCTGACACAGATTGAAATAAGAGCCCTTTTACTCTTGCAGTTATCCCTCCTAATGCCTACTGCTGCAGTTCTTCCCCTGGCCTGTTAAACAAAATTTACCCACCATATCTCCTAAGCATGCCAAACTGCTTGTAAAAATCTGGGATGTGGTGATAGGAGCAAGAACAAGCATGTGATGTTATCTCCTTTGCCACTGGTGTTGGGGTAACAGAGTCAACGCGCATAATGAAGGGAAGCGGCAAACGACAGTGCCTGTAATCCATGTGATGGGCACCTCCCTATAATTGCTAGAAAAGCCCTAAAGCTGGGGAAGACAGGGCAACAGTATGTAACACTGGCAGCTTTAACGTGCTTGTTTTCAGTCAGTGAAGGGCACACACCAGACATTTTAAGCTATATCTGTGGCAAAAAGTCTGGGAAGGAACCAAGGGTCAGTACAGCTGGAAAGGATTGACCATCTACCCTCACCTGCTCTGTGCAGAGGAGGACCGCAGCCCTCAGGAGCACTTTCCTGCAAGGCATTCCTGATTTAACTCTTTTTCTAGCACTGGTTTTTCTTCTTTCCCCCTTTCCCACAGCACAGGCAAGCAGTGTGGCAATCATCCTAACCAGGCTTTGACAAAGGCTCCAGCCAATGTTCAGCAAACACTCAGGGCTTCAGCCAACAGACCCAAGTTGCTGTTACTGAGGGCGGGAGGGACCACTCCTGTGTTCTGCACTTTACAGTAAGCTTTCTCCTCTTCCTCATCTGCTGCAGATCTGACCCACTGGTAGTCCAAGTGTCAGCCTCATCCAGCAGCACAATTCTATTTGGTAGTGAGCCAGCAGGTCGGTGACATTGAGGATATTGATGGATTTGTGTGGCTAGGAGAGAAGCACTAACCCAGGTGAAATGCGACAGGACTTATTAGATCATTTAAACACAGTATATATGTTCATCAGACCCATGGAAAATTAGTGGCCTTGAGAAGCTGACCGTATTTATTTACACTTTATTTTCCTTATTCTGGTAGCCAGAAAATAGATACTCTAAATAAGTTAGGAATGTTTCGGGAGTGATATTGTTTCTTCCTACAATCACATCCTGTATTAGACTGCATGCATACAATAGGATAAACGGTTTTGGTGAAAAGATCACCCTGCTTCAAACACATGCATTAACAGTAAAAACGGAGGTCTTAGAGCCGTAAGTGTCTGATGAAATGTTCCTAGTATTAAAATGTGTAGGCAGTTGGTTATGGCTATCACTCCCTATTTTAACTATTATAACTATTACATCTACGTGTCTCTCTGCTTAGAAGACTGTATACGCTCACCTGAGTGTGTGTTTCTGTTAACACTCACAATACTAACATATATAAGCTTTCAAATCCCTTCTCAGATTTTACTGCACTTCTAAAGAAGGTTTTATCCTGCAGTAGTTGACATTCCCAACACTCAAGCTCTGAAACTATTTGTTATATCTCAGATATGATCTCAAAGCCCACTGCTGTAATTTCTTTCCCACTAGTGTTCTGCCAACAGTTGGCTAGATGGGTTTGACCACCAAACCAAAGGAAACAAAAAGAAAACCTTCATCCAAACATTAACATCTGCAGCCTTGAGTATACAGAAAAACAGTGCCTCCAAATCAATGCTCTCTGACTTCATCACTACACTTCTTTCATCACCTGAAGATATCACATGATGTCACTTTCATGTGCTGTGTCACACTAGGTACCGTCAGTATTCTTTTTTCTTTTAATGGCAGCTAAGATCTTAGTAATAGCCATAGTACTAGACGGGAAGTGGGCAAGGTACATAGAGGTCTCAAGCTGTAGCTGTTTGCATATCAAACCAGGACAGTGTAGACCCCCGCTAATAATCAATGTGATGTTTCATGGTAATAAATGGAATGTTTATATAAATTGCTGCTCAGGTGGGGGTTGTATCTGATTTAGACTAGAAGTTAATTGGATGTGGATTTTATATGCCTTTACATTTGTGGAATGCATATCTATGGGACTATCAGGTAGCATAACAGTGATCTGTGAGTGAAAAGAAGGTGTGGGTAAGTTTTGTACACACCAGGGTGTGTTTTTAATTTTATAAGTGTCTGTGTAGAATTTAGCATATCTCATCACCTCACCCCTGCTTTTATCTTCCTTCTCTTGTTCTTTTTGTTCTTCCCAATCCTTTCATTTTCCTGATCCTTTTATCTGCTTTGCTTCCTTCCTTCTATCCTGCTAGAACACCTTTTCTGCTTTCATCTATCAGACCGTCTTCTCCCTCTCTCTGCACTCTTCCCCCAAACATGTATCTCCAAGCCTACTGTCTTCTTTATAACCCACAGTAGTCATCTCACACCTTTACTCATTTTGGCCTTTAATTCTATGTTTTGGTGTGCTATGTTAAGGCTATAGGTTCTTTGGAACAAGGAAAGCACCTTACCTGTTAGTTCAGTACCATACACAATTGCCTACAAATACTTTGGAAAAAACTACAGTAAAGTGTAAATGAATCTTGCACGGATTTCTTTGTTTTAATATGGTACTTGTCTGTTCTGTTTCATAACATCATATACCCTGAACTCAGGGAATTACTTTTGAAACCAGCTAAAGAAACCAGTCAGATGTTAGCTGCTGGGGTAGACAGCTCTTTTTAATATCTGACAAAAATACTGTATTTCTGTTAAAAATAATTATGAGCTCATATTGTACTGGAATCATCTCCTAATGACATAATTCACAGAGAAAAAAATGAGTGTGCCCATCATGAGCAAAGTGTATCAGTCTCACCTGTGGGAGGTAATCAGAGACAGTTTATCCAGACTTTCATGATTAAATTATGCCTTGTATGGCAAGATTGACACAAAACAAATGGTTTGAAAACCATAATCTTTTCTTCATGTTGATTTGGCAGCCTCTGGGCTATAACCATCTTCAAAATGCATTAAGAAGTGAATATTCAGAGTTACTTTTGGCTTTTTTAGTACTTTTTAATATTCTCAGGTCCTTCACAAGTAAACTATTTGGCATATTTTAGCAACATTTCAGATAGGTTATGCCCATCAAGTTGAATATTAATCAGAAATTCCTTCAACTACTTTTTCTGATGAGTTCTGAAAGCTAGGATCATTTTTCTGAACATGTATGCCTTACTGTCTTAACTTAGATGTTTTATATCCATCTTGGTTTAAAAATAGAGGACAATTAGGAAGTTACAGAACAACTCCAGGAGTCTAAATCTTCAGTTGCATGACAGAACATACAAAACAATTTATATGTTAAGATATTATAAGTTGTGCTCAAAAATAACTCTCCTCCAAAAAAAGAAAATAAATTTCTGATATTTACTCTAGATCTACTTGAAAGACTTCAGTTGAATTTTGAACTTTTTTTTTTTTTTAAAAAAAAGCAATATTATCTGCAAAAATGTCAGTATTTCAACATTTTACTCAGAACATGAAAATATTTTCAGATCTGGAAATCTGACTTTTCTCACCTCTCTCTCCTCTCCAAACTGGGGCTTTTATCTTTCAGCAGAAGCAAATCCTTGAAACAAAATTCCAACAAAAATGGGGTTTTTTCCCCACTTTTATCTATTTTCTTTACACATTTTTATTTATTTATTTCTGCTCAGCTGTAGTGAACAGAAACAAAGACAAGGAAGAATGTCACAAAAATCATGTTACTGTACAGGCAGGCGACATAATTGTGGGTGTAACTGCTGTCAGCAGGATCTCATCTTGAAGTTTCTTTCATGAACAGACATCTCTGGTATCTCTGAGATCAGACTCAGGTGAAAAATTGAGCTTCCTTATCTCCTGTGCCAAGGTGAAAATAAACCCAAATTCTCTTATTTTCTAATATATGATCTCTTTGACAGGTGATGTGTCTTTTTTGGGGAGAGATTGCAGTGGCACTAAACCTATATATGCTTTTAGACTGCACAGGGGTCCTTTTCAGTCAGTAGGCACACGATGGTTTTGCATATTCTACCCAATTTCTCTTACTCCCACGGGAGAAAATTACACAATAGGTTAGCCACCTCTCAATCCCAAGGTTTGAATGTGAAATTCGTATCTTCTTTTTCGCTTCTGGCCTCAAATAGGAAGTCTCCAGAGACCACAGAAATCCTTAAAATGGCTGGAGAGTCGTCATCAACTGAGGAAAGCCCTAGGCAATTGGTGTATTTGAGGTAGGAATGCAAATGCAGAAGAAACCAAGCATGAGGAAAAAATGTTTCAACTTGCCATGTGTTATAATGTAGGATGCCACAAAACTCTGGGCGGGCTCTAATACTTTAATGACAACTCATCTTACACTTGTGCTGTATATACAATACTATTATATTCATTTAAGACAATTTAATGTAAATATTGGTGTTTTCTTAACATACGTAGGAAGAACATGAAATTATCTCTATTTCAGAGAGAGAAAAACAATTGGGAAGAATCTGCATGACACAGATTTATTTGTCACCAGCCATCAGCTGTTGCTGAAAGAACAGACTCCTGCTAAAAATGAGAACTGAAAAATGGTCCTCTAGTGCTGACTCCTGTTGGCCGTGCAGCTGAGGTTGTCTGATTCATACACTCCTGCACTGCCCCTTCAACCAACCATTTGTGGCAGACTGAGTTTTACAAGGGCAGATTTTACCTGTCACTTGCACAGTTACCTTAGGGATGAGAAGTCACCTCAAGATAATGGCATATGAGGACAGTCAAAGTTAGTACTTTCTTTCCTTTTGCCACATTCCTACCTGATTCTCAAAGCCCCACACGGACCTGGTTCATACAGCGTATGGAAACGCACGTGCTGCTTGTGCAGCTGAGTTTCCTAGACATTTACCAACAGCATTAACCGTTTGGGGGTTTGGTTGTTTTGGGGTTTTTTTTTTACTGACAGATGCCTGGTTTCGATGTAGTGACATGAGCTACCCACTCCCAGCAGTTCATGTGGCTTTTAACAAGCAATTCCTTCTGTCCAGAAAACAAGAAATTGGAACATCACACACATAACTTCATATTAGCAAATGGGTTATCAGAGGGTCAGGTTGTTCAGTTCTGCTCCCACTAGTGGCCTCAAAATGAACAATAGATATTGCTGATGTCTAAAATCGGTGCGAAGTAGCACAGATTAGTGCCAAAGAATCTGCAGGGGAAAGAAACTACCGCATTATCTTGCCACCTTCCAGCAGTGTAAGACTGCTCCTTACAAGTGGTTTGATCAGTTAAACCAGCATGGCTGATTTTAAACATGCCAAGCAGTGTAATTTTTCTGCTCCTTCATAATATTATCCCATATTTACTTGTGGCTGGATTCTTCTCACAGAATGTCCGATTTTCATTTTCTATAATTTTTGCCCAATTTTGAGGGGAAAAGTTGAATACGTTTCTCCATTTTACTTTTAGCTGTGAGTGGAGCTCATCCTTACATGCACCAGACCTACAACTCCCAGGGGGCTCATGCAAATGAGAAGTGGAGCACAGCACTGTGTGTAGGAGGGCAGAGGGCCTTTTTCACACAACAACTGTGTAGAGACACAGCTCCTTGCCGAAGGTGCAGCTACCCTTTGCCCTCAGTGCTGCCAGCATGTCAGCAGGGAAATAGCAAGAGCTTAGAGGACCTGGTCTCTTGGGAGATCTAACATCATACGGATAAATATTTATGTCTTCTGAGCATTTTCAGGATCCTTTACTCTTTCTCTATATTTTGTTCTTTCTCAGTAAAAGTAAGTCCACTGCTATTTCTCTGAACCATTTCTTGCTAAGGAATCTCTTTCCCAAGAGGATGTAAACTTCAGGTAGGCATGATATTGCCACTGTCACCTTCACTGCAAACTAGACTTCACTGATCCAGGCACCATGGTCTGACACTCCCCATCCCCAGGAAGCTCAGATGATGCTAACAGGACTGTTCACATGACCAATGTATTTGTGCAGGCTTCAGCTGATTTACATGTAAAAATTTTACGTGTCCTCTGTGGCATAGCTGACTGTTTACACAAAATGAAATGTTGGCGATGTTTCAAGGGCCTGTAGAAAGTTCCCATGTAAGTATGCTGCACTGTGAGGTGTTTATGTTTCTCTTGCAAAATATATTACTTTTTAGAAATCTAAGGATCCATGGTAGGCTGCTGCTTTGAACAAAGTCACAACAGGTATCTAAATAGCAAAGGGGAAATTCTTTGTTTCTTCCTTTTTGTCCCTGTTTCATCATTCACCTTTGTTTTATCTCTCCAGACTCATTCCCCAAGGGGATTTCCCATTCTAGCAATGTCTCTGGTGAAGGTTGTGACATGTATGACACAAGGAAAGAGAGTTTCCTTTGATACACACCTCCTGGCTTTGATGAAGACCTCTAATAAAATATGCATATATCTATTATTAATACTCAACAAAAAAACACCTTGACACTCAACTCTCCAAAAATCTGTATGGACAAAACCAAATATTTTATATCCCAATGCATCCAAGGCCAAAATCTAGCCCAGATCACTCAAAGACTTAAGACCTTAAGACTTTGTGTATGCTGATCAAAATAAATGCTTACAGCTGCTTACAGTGGCTGACAATGGCTTACAGTAGTTTGCAATGGCTTCTGAGAATCCCTCTGTGCAGTCTTATGTCCATGGATAACTTGCCAACTCTTCCAAGATGACTTCAGTGAACACAAACAAAAAGCTGTAAGTTGTCAATGCTCCTGATCTTTAGCTGGCATGGAAATCTCCCCAAGATCAGTGAAAAGTAACTCTCTTGCCATTCTTACTTATGAGTTTTTAGTATCTACAAATTTTTATCCTGTTCCGTACTATGTAGGGCTTGTCTCCCACAGAATAACATGACACTGTTCCCCTCCATGCGTATTCTGATACATAGCAAGCTGTGTCAGGTGTTTAAAAAAGCATGTGTAAAGATACATGGCCACAAAAATTAGGCATAGATTGGCCATTTAATAGATATTTTGGTGGTTTGGATTATAGATACCTAAAAAACCTATCCCTTATTAATTAACCAACACATATATAATCTGTTTTATCTCTAATTGCAGAATATTTGGTTACCAGGAGGAAAAGATTAGCAACACAGTTGCAGCTGGTTTTATTGTCAAATGCAAAGTTTAATCTGTTTTATTAGGCTGACAGGACTCTTGACACGTTCCAACATTTCCATCAACACTGTTGTGTCCAGGCAGTACTGGCAGGAAAGTAGGCAGAGGTAGAGCTCTAGGTTGTCACACCACAGAGGAACCCAGAAGGGTTTTGATTATCACAAATGTCTTTATGTCATCACTCTATCACTCCCTGGATAAATACCATGCTCTAAGTTTGAAGGAGCCACAGATAAGAGGGATGAATAGGAACAGAAACAATACTAAGGACAGCAACTTAATGCAAGCACATATACTTTGACAACCAGAGTCAGTGAAGGTGTCAGATGTGAGGCAGGCATTTCTTGGAGTAAAACATAAAAATATATTATGTGTCACAGTTTTATTCAAAGATCCTTTACGATTTTTGTTCTCTTTTACTGCTCAGGAGAAATCTACATCAGAGCATCATGTGCTTGTCAGTGACTGAGATGGGAGGCAAATTAAAACCCATGGTGTTTCAGCTTTCAGGTGCAGCATTGGGCCCTCTGGATGTGGGAACATGAGCTAGATCTGTCTGCAGAGATGTATGCTCTGTCACTCTCCCAACCATTGCTATCAGGGTCAGCATGGTGGCTTGTTATCATGGGGTTCCTCTCTGAACTGTGGCTTCTGACGGTTTATCTGCATCTTCTGGGATACAAAGACCATGGGCTGCATTTCTTCTAGTGCTTCTTCAACAGTCCCAGCACATGGTGACAGGGGTGATATATTGGCCTTTAGGTACTACAGAAAATATGCCATGTCCTTGCTTTGAGATTCAAGAACCCCCTTGATCATGAAGCTTTGTTCACATTTAGATGAATCTCTCAATACACTAGTTTACACACTAGGAAAGGAGCTAAGTTTAGATATAATCCAATCTGCTGTCTTCTTGCAAGTGGAAAAAGAGAAAGTGTAAAAATTTATGTATTTATTTCCAGGGTTTGAAGTGACATTGGAAGTTCTGGGAACAGGACAGAAGAAACAAAGAATGCCAGGGTGATTCTGAGGTGAATCACTTGAAATAATAACAATATGAAGACTCAGCCTTTTCATTTTTATGTTTCCCAAGTTTGGAATCCCCTTTAACTATTTAAAGGGGTTTGGAACCAGGTTCTAAAGCTATCCTTAGCCAAAATTATGTATTCACCACGGATTTTCTTGATTTAGCTGATTGAACAGCAGCAAAAGCAGATAGATGTTTGCACCAGTCAGCTCAGGAGAGGAGATAAAGGGTTAAGCAACACAGTATGCAGTGGCCTGGTACAAGAAATACCTAGGACCCAAAAGTGAAAAGACAGAAGCCCTAGCTTAAAAGCAGCCTTGTATTTCAGTCACTTCTATTGTCCATTAATCTGTCTTTATACCACTACTACTAATAGCTTTCTGGAACACACACAAAAAGAAAGAAAGAAAGACAATGATGTAATCACATGAACATATTTAGTTTTTTGTTTAAGCTGTTGTGTCTTATCTTACATGTAAATGTATTTGGAACCAACAGTTTATTGTGAGTCCTTACCAGAATTGCATGGGATTACATCGTGATTGGATTAGGTTGAAAGTCACACTGTTATGCTGAGCAGACTTGTGAGGACATACCTGCTAAATTCTAAATTTAACACTGAGAAACTTTTTCATCATGGCTTCTAGCAAAGGGTTTCATTGTGCCACAAAAAACCTGGAAGCACAGTTTGTGGATCAGCTGCGTCTGAATCGCCATCTAGCAGACTCGAAGCAGTAGAGTTCACCTTTGCTTATGCGTGGCATTATGGACTACATCTTTGAAAAGGACATCAGCGGTGGGTTTTTGGAACTAAAAGCCTGAGCAATGTGAAATCAGTATTAACAGAAATACACAAATTCAAACCCTTTTCTGTCAGTTAGACTTCTGGAGGGAACTCTCTGATAATGGACCTCAGCTTAGAAGCAGCTTTGGACTGCATGAGAATGAAATTCATTTCTGTCAAAAATATTCCAGGTTATCCTTGAAGCATCAGTTCAAAATACCCATGAGGGTTTTGCCCTCCCTTTTTTATGTGTTATATGTGTTGCTTCAACTAAAAAAAGTGACAACAAAATGATTAGAAATGGTGTGTCCTCACAAACAATGCCAACGGAGTTGAACTTTTTTAGAAATGGGAATTACCAATAATGCACCCACAATTATGTGGAGCAATCCTGTGTATATTTTGTAACTAGATGTTACTGAACTGTGCTGACACAGTCAGTAAGCTTGTTTTTCAGTGCGGTTTCAACAAAGAGTGTTGTTGTTCTGAAGCAGAGACGAAACAGCTGTAGCAAGTGATGTGAGAAGGATACCCTAAAAATGTAAGTAATCAAATTATTTAAGTTATTGTTTATTAGGAATATTAGGTTAATGTTAATTAGGCATTTTTCTAATATTACCTACTGGAAAACATTTTTTTTTTCCTAGAAAAATATTTACGATACCAATACATATTTTTAAGCTTATATTTTCAGCATTCTGAAAGGAGGGACATGAAGATGCTCAGAGGGCTGGAGCACCTCTCCTAAGGGAACAGGCTGAGGGAATTGGACTTGTTCAGCCTGGAGAAGAGAAGGCTCTGGAGAGACCCTATTGCAGCCTTCCAGTACCTGAAGGGACCTATAAGAAAGCTGCCTGGGGTGTGGAGGGGTGCTTTTTACAAGGGTCTGCAGTGACAGGACAAGGGGTAATGGGTTTAAATTGAAAGCAGGGAGATTTAGGTTGGATATCAGGAAGAAGTTCTTCACGAAGAGCGTGGTGAGGCACTGGAACAGGTTGCCCAGAGAAGTTGTGGATGCCCCATCTCGGCAAGTGTTCAAGGTTCTGAGCAGCCTGGTCAAGCAGAAGGTGTCCCTACCCATGGCAGGGGGGTTGGAACTAGATGATCTTTAAGGTCCCTTCCAACCCAAACCTTTTTATGATTCTATGCTATGAGTGAGTTGACCTCTAGTGTTATTGCCAGTACAAAATGTTCAGATAAATAGTCACAGTCAGTGTCATAGGATCACTGGTTAATTCAAGTGTGAAGGGACATCAGGAAGTCTCTAGTCAGGGCTCCTGGAACCAGGATCAGCTGTGGGGTCAGAACAGGTTGCTCAGTCCTTTACCCAGATGGGTCTGAAAACTTCCAAGGAAGGAGACTGCACAACCTCTCTCTGGGCAACTTGTTCTCCTGTCAGAATATCCTTATAGTAACAAAGTTTCTCCTTTTTCGATTTCAGCATCCAATTTTCTCTCATCTTCCTGTGATACACCACTGGGAAGATCCTGACTCTTATCTCCTTAATAACCTCCCCATAGGGCTCCCCTGGAGCCGTCTTCTCAAGGCTGAACAAGCCCAGCTTCCCCAGCCTCTCCTCACTGGGCATGTGGTCCAGCACTGACCATCTTGGTGGCCTCTCCTGAAATCACTTCGGTTTATCAATACTTGTCTTGTGGGTGTGGATTTTTTGTGGTGGTGGGGTCACAATACTGGACACCATGTTGTAGATGTGGTTTAATGGATGCTAAACAACAAGGAATAAACCTTTCCCTGATTCACTGGCCATGCTTCTGTTAAGACAGCCCGAGGTGCTGTTGGCTGTCCCATCTGCCAGTGCTCACTGCTGGCTCAGGCTCATATCACTGGCCACCCCAACCTCCCAAACATCTTCAGTAGGGCTGACCCCAGGCAGCCAGACCCCACCTTGTATTGCTGACGAGGGTTATTTGCCTTTTTCTGTCCTCATTGAATTTCATAATTTGTCCTCAAGGTGTAAGTTAAAGGAGTCATCCTTTGCCGTACCATTCCAAGCTGTACACACAACTGTGAATCAGACAAACTCACCCAAACCAGGACACCAGGAACCATTCCCCTTTCTGCTTCATCCTTTTAGCTGCCTTGGGCAAATCGTGTCAGCTCTCTGTTTTGATTCTGTCATCTGCAAAGACATTTATTGGTATACTTATTTCCCTTTGCAGAGCATTCATGGCCAGGCTTGTCAGCAATATTTGTTTTCTTTCCCTTGAAACCAAGAGGATGAGGACACTGAGGGACTGAACCCAGGTTTTCACCTGCAAAGCCATTTATGAACAGCTGTTCAACAAGTAGATGAACTCAGGCTATAAATATAAACACATAAATGTCAGACAGTTCATCAAATTAAAAATGAAAGAATTTGCTTTAAATCTGTTTCTCAAAATATCAAAATTTGAACAATATCACAAGCATAATTTTCATCAGAAGCATCCCAGCAGGTCTGCATCCAATAGTAGTGGATCCAGCACTACATCCCAGTGTAGTGCTTACAGGCTAACACTAGAGTGTTAAGATAGGATTCCATGACCTATAACTGATTTTGTCTCTGCCATTTTTTATGTTTAATATTTTATCTTTTAGCCCATTTCTCCGTCTTCTGCTGTAGATCATCAGTCATCTGTAGATATTCTTCTCTTGATATAGTGTTTAATAGGTACTTCATGATGTTATGAAGTTTGTCTTGGGATGGATTGGAAGAGTAACATCCCAAAGGCAACGTTTCCTGATAAGCTGAACATTACAGAAACAAAGAAAAGTCCTCCTCAGGTTGTTCCCAAGTAAAGTTTGCACGTAAGTTTTTTCAACCACTGTGGGATATCTGCACTCTGCAAACAAACAGGCCAAACTTTCAAACTGTGTTTCCGTCTCTGATTCATGCTGTAAACCCCATGCAGCAGGGTGTGACTCTACTTGTTGTGAACATGTTCGTACAGATCCTCACTGAACACCTTCTAAAACACAACGCTTATTTCTGACAGAGGAATGAACTTGCTCAGTAAGTAAAAATGCTCCTCAACTATCTTAGTTTTCATGCTAAATCTTTTGTTTTAAAAAGGTCCAGCACTCACAGACAACCACAGACAATATTTTGGAGGTGTCCATTGAAGGCTAGGTGGGGTTTTTTTTATGAGAAATACACCAGAAATTGATTCCTTTCATTATTTCATCTGTCAGGCTGTTAGTAAGAAGTCACTACTCTCTAGAAATTGTTTAAAAGGATATTTGAAGTGACGTTGTTCTTCCACCTGGTCTCTTGGCAGTCTCTAACTCCTCCCACAAAACAGGCCATGCCACAAGTAGGTCTACGAGAACTTTTTGTATGTAGACTTAGAAGACACTGTGTGTCTTCTTTATGTGATGTCCCCTTTTGATATTGGTGGGATCCCATACCAAGAGCACATTCCCTCCTAAAAGTTTTGTCAGCACTAGTATCTAAGAAAGAGGGGTCAAATGGAGTAATAAGGCTCAGATACCCACCCAGCTTTTCCCTGTGGATCATAAAAAGCATCTAGATGCAAGCAGTTCCAACTGTATCTTATCCACAAACACCGTAACTTCTTTCATATATATAAATACATAAGGAAAGAAGAACTTGGAACCTTTCCACAAAATTCCTCTGAAGTAGTTGTACACAGCAGCTGGTTTGTAAATGTCATTAACATGATAATTCTGATCTGGAAAAAGAAAAAAAAAAGAGTATTCAAACTCCATGAAAACATTCAGCAGACATAAACCCTGGAAAAGAAGAGTTCTTAAAGGAAACATTGCTTGGCTGTATTTTAATCTCCCACACCAAGATGTGCTGTACTGACATTTTATAAATGCCGTAGGTGTGGTCAGCAGTAAATCATGAGTCTTCTGGGGAGTTCACTCCTCTGCACCTTCAGCTGTACTATGCCTCGAGGGCGGCTGTCTCACAGCGTACTCACGCGTAACTCAATACTTAGGTAAAGAATCTTCAAATTCATGTTACAACATGGAAAAAATATTTCTGCAGCATTGGTACTTTTCCAATTGAATTTTCTCATACTTGATGATCATCCTTATACTTAAGGGCTCTTGAAAAGAACTGTCTTGGCTGTGTACACAGCTAGAGGCTATAGGGTTTTGGCGTTTCTCAGGAAAATGACATTTACCTTTTGACAGAGGGCCAAGCATTATAAAACTCCTTCCTGCAGTATTACAGTTAAAGAAGGCAGGTTTAAAGAAAAAGAACCAAAAATCAAAGACACCCCCCCCCTTATCCATTATCTCAGTTTTCAAGCGTGGAAGAAGGTATAGGATGGAAAATTGCCAAAATAAAAGTTGACAAGTCATGTATTTTGGTGTTTCACTTGACAGAAAGAAGTATTTGTGTACCTAATCTCAGTGGTATCTGTAAGATACTAAAGCTGTTAGGTCTGACCCAGAAAAATACCTAGTCGTTATTGAAATGTAATTGTATGACTAATGCAGCTGAAGTTGGTTTCATTCTTTTTAACCTGCCTTGCTTTGTTAAAGGTTGGTGTGCTCTTCTGATTGGCTTTTGTGCTTTGACTAGACTAACATATGCTACATCATGCAGTGTTGGACTTAGTTTTAGGAATATAGATTTGAAAGTTGGCTGTATCACATTGATCCACATGGAAAGTCTCAGGAATTCATCCTGTAATGAAAATGTAATAGATCACAATGGCTATTCACCCAGAAACTGTAAGGAATAAAACAACATTAAATACTTGTGCTGAAGATACATCTCTGTCCTTGCTGGTTTTGACTATTTCTCAATATTTTTTAGAAGCTGGTTAACCCTTTTCCATCTACTAGAAAATAACATTTTCTATCATCTTTAAAAATCAAAACCACAAAACAAATGGAGCAGTGCTGATATATAAGCTTTTTATTTTGTTGTCATACTATGCACATTGTAGTGTTTTAACCATTGCTTACAATTGTTTCTCAACAGCAAAGGGAGAACAAGGCAGTTTTACAAACAAAACAATCTGACAATTAGAAGATCCATCATAAAATTCCTGTTTATACTGTTTAAATCAAACCAAACCTGTTTCTTCATTCACTGACTAAAGATTGAAAGATTTTGGTGTCATCAAGTCAAAAAAATACAATTAACTCAGGAGTTAATTTTTAGTATTTAAGATTTTTAAAGATACATAATACAATTAATTTCCAAATTATTAGAAAAATATGAGATTACTATATGTTTTTAATGTTCAATTATCAGCAATGGAATGGTATATTTATAATTGCTGTAGTTTTTGGTTAAGGTCAGTCTGTATCGCATCAACCTCCAGTACATTACTATTTTTTATTATTCTCCTCCTGATCCTTTTTGTTTTAAGAAACAAATAAAAAAGGAGTGAGAACTGCATGCTGTATGAAGTCTTGTGCTTGTTCCAGATCTAGGCTGAGGTTCTGGAAGTTGTGCAGGTTTCTGCAGAACTCTCCTGAAGTAGCTGGAGGTTCTTGTTTGTTCCTTGCTCATTTTCTTTTGGGCTTATATACCATGAAAGCTCCAAGAGCTTCACCATCAGGCTAGTAAATCCTATAACCAAGCTCAAGTGCAATCCTGTAATTCAGTAAAAAAAAAAATAAAAATAGAAAACTCAAAAAATCAACTTTTTAAGGGCTTGTTTTCTCCCCTCCACTTCCTGTTTCTAGTGAGATAGAGGGAAAAAGTGAGAGACACACACATCACCTCCCAGGATTTGCCTTGATGTGATGAGAAAGAAGAAGTACTTCAAAGTCGGCTATGGAATATAAAATTTGAAAATTATCAGGACTTTCCAAAATGTTACTTAAAAGAACCATTATACTGACTTCGCAATATTTATTATATGCAGTCCTTCACATCTGCCTGACTGAAATGGGGGGAAAAAAAGTTCCTGTGATAAATCTACAAGGAAAAAAAGTCAGTTGTAATTATTCTCCTTTAGAGTTATGCTTTTGCAGATGAGGGGATCTGTATTCTGAAATTTATGCAATACCAGTCTCAGTACTAATATCATAATGGAGATATTTTAGTACTGTTATGACAAAAACAGAAAATAGTGGAATCCAAGAAAAACAGGGTTTCCCTTTGTAAATTTGGGGGGCTTACTTTTTAAAAAAAATTAATTTAAGCTTTTGTGCCATCAAATTGGGAATCAATATTTTGCATTTACTGTTGCAAATGATACTGACAGTTTGCACAAGAATGAGATTTCACCTTAGATCAGAACACTTTTATTCAACCAGAGTTGTAGCACCCTGAATGTTCAACAAAGGTCAATACTCTGTCATTAATTTCAAGTTACATAGGGATTAGTGCCAATGTGGTAGACACAACATCCAACATAAATCACATTGACTGTTACTAGGACACTGATAACTTCAGATTTCATGCACCCTTCATAAGGAAACTGAGAGTTGACCCCTTTTAGACTTCTAAAAGTTGTCCAAGATGATCGCCATAAATTCTCTTCTATACAATTAATGAAGAATGGTGACATTCCTCATGGGCTATACAGCTTATTCTAATGCAAATGTTTAGGACAGGTGAAATGGATTGTTCTGTAGGAGCTCCCACTGATCAAAAGGAGACACAAGGGTGTCTGTCTTTCACTTTGATGAGTAAGTCTCAAATGTGTTGTGCTGTATTTTATTGCATTGTATTACAAGAACTGTGGTATTGTTCCAGGAGTAGCTCAGCTGACTGGCTGGTGCAAACCCAGCACAGTTTGACATAGAGGGTAGAGGGAGAAAAGAGAGAGCATTGCTTTGTACACCCACTACCTGAACTTAATAACACTATAATGAAAATCCCCATTATATACGTGTGGGACATATTATCGTACAGCCCTTTCCTTACTTTCATCATCAGCCTCATTTCAGCTTCAGTCTACACTGGCAATGAATATTCTGAATCATTGCTTACTAGTGAAGCCTCCAGGAGCATTTCTTTTGATTCCAGATAGTTTTATTGGGCTTTAATTTGAATCTTTTGCATTAGCAGGAGGAAGATTTAATAAATTGCCATATCAAAATCAAGTATTTCAGCAATGGTGGGACTGCTTTGTTTTACTTTTTGAAGAAACCCAAACAAACAACAAAATACAGCTTATATTTCTTGCATTTCTGTTTAAGCATTTACCACTTGGTGCGAAAAGCTGAACGGTAGCACAGCAAAATAAACTGGTTTTACATTATAATGCTTACTGTATTAAAAAGACTGTTACATTTCTCCTTTAATAAGGGAAAAAATCTCATATCTTTCTATTTGCTTTTCACTAGAAACATCAGTATCTCTTTGATAAAGAGTTATAGGCAGATCACCATACAATCACTTGAGATATCATGTTGCAGTTTTCATCCCTCAAAGAAATGTGTGTAAGGGGGAACGAAGGTGAAATAACGCTGATTCTTATGCTGCAGTTCCAGTAGCTCAACTTTAAAAAGGAAATGGTAAAAAGGAGAAAAAAAAATTATTGAAGTTTTTGGTTATTTCTGTACTATTCACTATAAAGTAGTAAACAACAGGATAAAAAAAAATTGTTCTTGTTTTGCAGACAAGACTTTCCAAATAGACTTGGCTGTCAGACATAGGGAGTGACTGACTGTCATTCCCCATGAAAACAGAAATTTTCCCTATTTTTAATAGAAATTGAAGAGCAAAAGCCAAATTATAAAAGTATACCTGCTTAACTGTCTAAAATATTTTCCTCAAAACCCAAGTTCTGTATAGCCTGAAGGAGTTATACTCGAGATGGTTGATAAAAGAAAGAAAGATAGTGTTGGAGACAAGTAACCATTTCATTCAAACACACTATCAAAAAGAGAGGATGGGGGACTTCATACTCCTCAGATCCTGTTGGAGTTGGACCAGTAACAAGAAGATCTCCATGGCACAGTGCCTTTTCTGGAAGAAGAGAAATGAAAATGAATGCAGTAAGCTGAACTTCTGTGTTGTTCTTTACCTAAAGTTATCCTCACTGGAAAAGAAAGCTGAGCTCACTCAGTGATCTTCCTCTGTTACAGGTTGTAATCAGCCTGTAGGACCATCTGGGCAAGTGTCTTTTTTTCCTATCTGACCACAGTATGTCTGGTATATGCATGTGGCTCAGAGGTCAGCTGAAAGCAAAAGGACTTTAACTTTACCTCCTTTCAGCCCCCATTAGCCAGAGGGGCACTCATAGTCACATAGCCCAGCTGCAGGCAAAGCTTTACTGCCTACATCCTTTTGTGGAGACAAACCCAGCAGATCTGCCTGGGCAGATCTCTTTCTCACATTTTGGGGTGTACTGTGGACTAAAGAACTTCTTCCCAAAGCATAGGAAGCTGTGTATTTCTTTTCCTCAGAAGTCCTACCTCACCTGGTTCATAACAGTCAAATTTTTGCTGGAGGTCTCAACTGAAGCAAGTCATGCTGTTAACTACCACAGAAATTGATTATAATTTACTCTGATGAAATCTGAAAGCTCTGCAGAAGCTACAGTTTCTTATTGCTGTTCAGTGACCCAGCTGCTACTAAGGATGGAAGAAAATAGGCTTATGAAACACTATACCCTAAAATGCCTGCTTGCCTTTATAGCCTTCCTGTGCAGCTTCTCCAGCTTACTCCCTTCCAGTGGTTTCCTCCTGCAGCTATTGCATTTGATGGTGACACTGGAGTTCATTCACTTCAACTGCGACAGGGTGAAGGCAGAGTATTGTCAGTGAAGGGTTTCTCCCTGTGGAGCACGCTGCTGCCAGAGATAAGCTTGTCCTCAAATCTAAAGGAGAATTCAAAAACCACACCACTTTCTGCAAGTGCCTTACTAATGATAGAGTTGCTCCTGGGAGCATGCTGTGGGATACACTGTGCTGGGGATTATTTCCTCTTGAGGAAGAGATGAAAGCAAGCAAGTTCCTCTGTAATGAAGGATTTGCTGTTTGTACTTCATGAGGTGTTGCCTAGATACTGTAATGATTGATGTCTTTAAAACACAAATAATCTTATACACAAAAGAACATTATTAAGGTTGCAGAGTCAAATACTCAAAAGATATGAAATGCTGGAATTAGGATTGCCTGTGAAACCTTACTTCAGCCCTCTCTTGCTGAATATACTATGACACTGTAATTACATAGGACCCCTGCTTCATTAAGTGCAAAGAATAGACAGTACTCTAACAGTGAGAAATTCTGTATTATATTTGCCTCTCACTGTTCGCTGTATACCCCTTGGCCTTATTTGCCTCTCATTATTCAAACATTGTTGTAAGGTAGAAATATTCATTTTCTCTAGGGCGTCAGAGTGCTTCACGAACATTAATTCATTCAGTCTCACAAAACTCAAATTAACTGGTTGGTGTATTGTTTTTGGTTTTTTTGTTTTTGGGGTTGTTTTTTTTTTTCCCCAGTAAGAGAACCAGTACAGAAGTTCTTTAAAGTCAAAGATTTCCAGCAGTTTGAGATGTCATTCTGGGTGATCTAAACAAGGACTTCTGGAGTTCTTTGAACGGCGTGTTCAGGAAGAGTGTCGATAGCTGCTTTTACCTTTCACCTACTTTATAGAATCATAGAATCACAGTATGGTTAGGGTTGGAAGGGACCTTAAAGACCATCCAGTTCCAACCCCCCTGCCATGGGCAGGGACACCCTCCACTAGACCAGGTTGCTCAAAGCCTCATCTGGCCTGGTCTTGAAGACAGACAGGGATGGGGCACCCACTGTTTCTCTGGGCAACCTGTTCCAGTGCCTCACCACGCTCTCCATGAAGAATTTCTTCCTGATGTCTAATATAAAACTCCCTACTTTCAGTTTAAACCCATTACCCCTTGTCCTGTCACTACAGGCCCTTGTAAAAAGTCCATCCCAGCTTCCTTATAGGCCCCTTCAGGTACTGGAAGGCTGCTATAAGGTCTCCCCAAAGCCTTCTCTCCAGGCTGAACAAGCCCAACTCTCTCAGACTGTCCCCATAGCAGAGGTGCTCCAGCTCTCTGAGCATCTTCGTGGCCTTCTCAGGACTCGCTCCAACTAGTCGATATCCTTTTTATGCTGGAGGCCCCAGAGCTGGACAAAGTACTGCAGGTGGGGTCTTATGAGAGCAGAGTAGAGGGGGGAGAATCCCCTCCCTCGACCTGCTGGCCACACTTCTCCTGATACAGCCCAGGATCCGGTTGGCTTTCTGGGCTGCCAGCGCACACTGCAGGCTCATGTTCAGCTTTTCATCCACCAGTACCCCCAAGTCCTTCTCCTCAGGGCTGCTCTCGATCCATTCTCCACCCAGCCTGTACTTGTGCTTGGGATTGCCCCGATCCAGGTGCAGGACCTTGCACGTGGCCTTGTTGAACTCCATGAGGTTGGCAGAGGCCCACCTTTCCAGCCTGTCCAGGTCCATCTGCATGGCATCCCTTCTCTCCAGCGTGTCGACCACACCACACAGCTTGGTGTCCTCTGCAAACTTGCTGAGGGTGCACTCAATCCCACCATCAATGTCACCGACGAAGATGCTAAACAGTACCAGTCCCAACACTGACCCCTCAGGAACACTGCTTGTCACTGGTCTCCACTCAGACATTGAGCTGAGTGCAACCATCCAGCCAGTTCTTTATCCATCGAGCAGCCCATCCGTCAAATCCATACCTCAACAATTTAGAGACAAGGATGTTGTGTGGGACGGTGTTGAACGCTTTACACAAGTCCAGGTAGATGACATCAGTTGCCCTTTCTTTATCCACCAAGGTCATGACTAAATCATAGAAAGCCACCACATTCGTCAGGCACAATGAATATATGCTTTCTGATTTATGATCCTTTAACAGCCAATTTTTAAAGTGGAAAAATGTATTCTTACTTTTACAATTCAGGTCAGTGCCAGGACCAGGCACTGTGAGTCCAAGTCAATAGCAAATGTTATGCACTTGGAGGAGATTCCGCCTACTTAGAGTTGCATAACAGTGGCCAACAAGTAATACATAAAATGAAACCATTGTGTTTTCATTTCCACTAGCAGGATCCCTGGTCACTTCTGTGCTGATGTGACTGCTGGGGTATTAGACTCATCAAAAGTCAACTGTTTATTTGTATTTATTTATTTGTATTTATTTTTATTATTATGTATTTATTTGCTGTGAAGTTTTGTATCTGGAATTTTACTCTTGCACTCGGGTGAAAGAGGATGTCTCAAAATCTTTATGATCCTGATGAACCCCAAATAGCAACATGTCCATATTTGGTATTATTTCTGTTCATCAGGTAAGAGACCTAGAGCAGGGTAAGAGGATCCTAGCAAGGCAGTTACAGGTGATCTGCTAAAGACAAATATTGATTTCTTCTCATGGGGTGATTTAAATCTGTACCTAAGAACGAGGCTCTTCTCTCTAAGAAGAGGCTCTCTCTTTCTTAAGTTTGCAGGGATTTTGTTAGTGTCAACTGAGAGAGATTATTTAGCCAAACTGGAGGTATGAATTACTCCCATAGCATTGCCAGCACTTGGATTCATTCAGAATCAGAAAAACTGTGAATGTTACTTAAAGACGCTTGTTCTCCATTCTTCTGAGGTAGCTACAAACTCAATACCACTTCAGTAATGGGGACTTGTGAGGAGGGAGAGACAGAGGAGTTGGGAAGAGGTAGTCATTGAAAAATACTGAATTGAGATGATTGCAGAATAAATATTTGTACCTTAGAGCTTGACAGTAAAATATTGCAGTTTGGTAGGACTGTCCACTGGGGTATTCTCCAGGGATATGTCAAATATGTTTACTGCAAAAATATTTACTTGTTCTTATTCTGTATTTAACAAAATCAATGAAATGTCAGTCAAGACCCTAGTTACAAAAGTCTTAAAGCAAAATTGAAAAGGAGTTTTGCACCTCTGAGATTTAATCCCAAAGAATATTTCCATGCTTGAGAAATACTTTTTACCTTGTATTTCTTTTTTTATATCTAGGCAAAACTATCTTCAATATAAAATGGAATATTTCATTGCTTAGCACAAGAGTGCTTAATTCTTACATTCTGTCTTCATTGTATGCTTCTTTTGAAATAATTGACCATCATTTTACATCACTTCTTTTATTAGATGCTGGATATTGTTTCCTTTTGAATATCCTTTTTTTTTTTCTTTTTTCCCTCCACAGTATTTGTAATCTCTCTGATCCAATTCTTTTAACATTATTTTTTAATACTTTGCCAGTGTTTATTTTTCTGTGTTTTATATCCTCCAGCTATGTTTTGGGCTCTCATGCTATATTTCTGTAAATAGTGGTCTTATTTTTATCATGGGTAATGCATTTTGTCAAAATATGCTTTCAAATAAATCTTACACTATACAATGCCTAATTTCTTTGTTAGGATAGAAACCAGATTTCGGTACACATCAGACAACTTGTCCTCACAAACTGGCACTCAGAGAGGCTTATACTATTTGAATTTAAAGCTTTTAAAGTCCAGCTCCCTTCTCTCAGGGTTTAGATTGAGTTGCATTTATAGATTTATAACATAACTGAACAAAAAAACCAGGCCTTGACACATTTCAGTCTTGAGAAAATATAGGTATAAAAAGGACAACAGCATCACCTAAGAAGAGGCCCACACAACTGTCAGCTCTAAGATGAGCTGTGGAAAATCCACTTGAATTTAGTAATTTCTAAGGCAGGAGCTTTCAGCTAAGCTCAGAATATCTGCAGATATTTGATTGCAATTTGAAGAATATGGCTCTTTAGTGCCATCATTCTGTGTTTTTACTTAGCTTAGGACACTCTTCACTGTCTAGCACATGAATAGATTAAAAAAAAAAGAGAGCAAAAACCCACACAATAAAATTTGCGATGCCCTTGAACTTCCACCTAGTCAGTTGACTTACACAGATTTAAATACACAAACCCAATTTAGTTCATTAGTGATCGTTTCTGAAACTCGATCCCCTCAAATAGTCTGTCAACGTGTACTTTAAAAATGTTTCTATAGTTTGTCAGGAGAATTAGATCTACTGAAGGCCTCCCTTGTTAGTCAGTGTGAATAAATTCACCAGGCTTTGACTTTGTGGTAGATGTGGTGGATTTTGGGATAGTCATTTTCAAAACAGACACAACTTTGAAAGACTGTGTGTGTGGACAAGGAGGGCTTTGTATTTACAAAAATCAGTATAAAAAGAACAACAGCCATGTTTCACCTCTATAGGGTTTCACATTCTGTGAAACTAGTATGACAAAAGTAGACGGTGGTGATTTTTCTCAGCATCTGCCAATGTTGATGGTAATGTAGAGATCCTTTTTGCTGCTTGCTGGGGCAAAAATTGCACAGATCCCTTAGAACATGGAAATGTTGCTTGAAAGTGACTTCTAGATGACACCTAGTCTAACCTCTTGCTCACAGAGGGGCTGTCACTAGCACTACATTCATTCAACTATGGTTTTGTCTGAATTTTGAAAACCACCAGGGATTGGATAACCTGTTTCAGTGTTGCATTTTTTTACTGGTAATTCTGTGTGTGTGTGAGTTTCCAACCTGAACCTCTCAAGGTTCAACATCTCCTTTGGCCTTCTTGTCATATTCATTGATACTACCAAGAAGACTTTGGCTCTGTCATCTTTGTAGCTACCCTTCCAGTAGTTGTCATCTGCTATGAGAACTTCCTCAGCCTTCATTCTGCTATGCTAAACAAACTCAGTTGCCTCAGGTTTTCAGTTAGGCAGGGGTTTGTAAAATAACAAAAAACGAGGAAAAAGACCATTCATTTTAAACCACATAAAATAGCTGATGAACGACCAAGCCTGAAATGTCAGAGAAAACTATTAACTGAAATGCTATAAATACACAATAACATAAAAGAATTGTTATAACTAATACTATAGCGTCTAAAAAATTCGATTAGCATCAGATACCTGTTGCTTTAAGCACCATGAAAGCTCAAAGTATAAGAATTCCTGAAACAACAGTTTGTCAGCCAGTCAATTTAACTCAGAAGTTCTAGTGGTCACTTCTAAATTGGAATTTTACAGAAGTTATGGAAAATGATGCCTGGTCCTGTCCTGTTCAGACCTACGCAGACAACAGGTTTCAGAGCTAAGAGGCTTAGAAGAGTCATGGAGCAAAGGGGCTAAACTTCTTTAATCCTTTGTTCATTTTGTTAATTCCTCTCCTTTGGTCCATTTTCAACTGAGCAAAACTACAGCGTGTTATATCAACAGTCCATATCAGACATCATATTACTATAGGTTACGGTGTTATTCTGATGAAAAGCACACGTTAAAATCATCTTCCTATTTTTTTGTTCTGTTTCAACTGAAATATTTCCAGGAAAGTAGACGAAGTAGGAAAGGTGTTTTGCCCCGATAAAAATAACTCTAAGTGCATTTTCTACATGAAAAAGTATGTGACTACAACTGAAAAGTGGCTTCTGTGACTGAACTATCCTTTTGAAGTCATTTTACATTTCAGCAGATGCGGAATTTTTGTCTTTTAACTAAAGACAGAGTTTCGTTCTATAAAACTTACGTCTTCAAGGCTGAAAGCTGATTAAAGGCAAAGTTTTTAAATGTTAAGCACATCCAATATAATGAAAATCTCTGTTACTGGAAGAAATACTAAAACCTGAAGCATACCTTAAAATGTGATAAATGTAATAAATAAATGCCAAGGATAGGAATAGATGGTTAAAATGCATTTTTGTCCCCTTTAAGGGCATTGGAAAAATGAGGAACAGTATTATCCATTCTCAAAAGACCTATTGTCAGCAGGTGCAAACACTACTGTCCTGCCTGAATATTTTATTTTTTTCTAGGAGAGTAGGACTGAGATTTATTTTAGTAAGCATAACTGAAAAAAACCCCAAAAAACCAGGACAGTAATGTCAGGACAAGCAGTCATTCTGTGTTATGGCTGGAAGAAAAAAATACAAGTTTTTCATAGTTACACTGGAAACCCTCACAATTCAATAAGGGAGATGGGATAATAAATGGGCAGACAGCAATATGGCAGAGTAAGAAGTGAGAAATAAATGAGTGGAGTAGGAACTGGGATAGGACTTACTGCACTTGACTGCATAGTCGAATGAAAAACTGATTACTTATATCAAGAAGACATAAAGATCAAACTTGAAGAGTGAGTCAAATGTCTCAGTAAGAAGTACTCTAAGAATAAAGTGAAGTGATAGTCTTTGGAATGGAAATTTCCATTAGGCGGGTAACTATCATATTTAAACATAAATGCTCTCAAACCTATCTTGAAAAATTTGTGTAAATAAGGGGAAATTGGGTGAGAACTATTTTCTGGAAATATAAAAAAAATGGATCATATGTGCCCTTTATGTTGTGTGTTAGGCATGAATTCACTCAGTATTGCATATCAGGTGTTATGACCACTTTGAGACAGAGCGCACAAGTTGCCATAAAATCTGGAGAAAAAAACATCTCTTGAATAAATCAAGCATAGGCAGGCTGGTTTCTTGTCTCATCACAGTGTCTTTCATCTCCTCCAACAGCATTAATCTTGGACAAAGACAGGAAACTGGTAAATACACACTGATTGACAGCTGTTGCACTTTTCAGCTTTGACTAGTGAAATTCCCGAGATGCCTGAGTACGCACTGCAGGCTTGCTGGTTTTCTCACAAATAACATTCACTGCAGTGGGCTGGGAAAACAGGCTGTGAGCAGCTGCATGCTCTGTCCTCAACAGAAGATGATGCAAAAAGAGACAAACAGGTGAATAATGGAATGGTTGTTTCACAACCTGTCACACTTAGGTATTTTTGTCATACATATAAAGCTATGTCATAGGTAAATTGGGCATTTTGGGATAATATAAAAGAACTACCTCACCTGTCAGCAAACTTTTCTGGTTTTGACCAAAGATTTCTTCATCAAGGGAGATAATTGGATTGCTATAAGCTGGACCTTGGGAGTGAATGTATGCAGTGTAAAATGATCATTTGACTTGTCCCTGGAGCAAACAAGAAAGTAAGCCAACCTGGCAGTATATCTGTATTCAAGAGTGACAAAGGGTCACTTATATTTGGTTAAAATGGATTTTTTCCACCACAGATGACCCATCACTGTCTCTAGTATTGAAAAATTATATCTATTTATTGAATGTATATTAGAAAAAACATACTTCTCTGTACCTTAAAAACATAAGCTTCATGTTGTGAGGACTATTTGTGGCTGTGAGGGCAGCAGCTATGCAGCTTAGGACTTGGTAACAAATACATTTCTAACATATAATATATTCTAATATTTCTGCACATAATATATATATTAAATTTTAAAATCTTCTATTCTGCATGGCTGAGCAGAGAGGGAAACCATTGGATGTAGGTCTTGCCCCTACTTTTGCCAATAGTCACTTGTTGGGGACATAACTCAAATTCTATAGTTAAAGGTGATATATTTTGATAACAGAAGTCCTATTGCCATAAAAAGAAGAAAAATCTTAGAAATTCATCCAGTTTATGCATCAACTCTGTAACTTTGGCTTGAAATCGAGAATATCTTTCTTCTGAAAGTAAATAGGAAGATTATATTTTCTAACTTCATATTAAAAAAAAAAAAAATAAAATGATTATATCATTTCTGTTAAAATATTTTTTTAGTTTACATTGACCCAAAGATCTCATTCATTCCATTATTCACTTTCTGTGTTTCATCATGTAGAGAGGGGAAAATAGTTTACTTGAAGTTTTTTGGATAAAAAGCCTATTCCAATGTCATTGAACAAGCTTTAAAAATAACAATTAATCTTTGATGAAATTTATTCCAAACAGAATTTTAACAAAATACTTTCTCCAACACTTTTCTAATTTGCTGAGTTTGTGTCCTCAGAAGTTATAATGCTGTTCCTGGTTAACAATCACATTTTATATTTTAATAGGTACAGGAATATGAGTAGGCAAATGTAGATCTCTCCGTCTTTTTCTCTCTTGAAACCACCAGTTGCAGAATGTGTCATGTCCTAAGCAAGAGCCTGAAGCTAGGAGTTATGTCCTCTGTGTATTTCTTTGAGTACACTGTAAAATGTACTAGCAAAGGTTGAGGTCTGGTGAGGCAATATGCAATATATCGCTGTTTGCAGAAAAGCAGATCAGACTGACCAAAATATACGGAAAACTGGATTAGGGGTTGGGAAGAGTCACAGTGTGGTAATGCAAGTTAAATAAAGCATATGTTTGGCTGAAGGACAGAACAGGGCAGGCTCACAATGATGTTAATTTAAACAGTAGATACTTGGCAGGTTGGTGAAGCCCAGATCTGAATTGGGGCCCCAAAACAAAAGACGTTATCATGTTTTTCATGAGGGTCATCTCTGGGACCAGAATTCTCAAGCAGATTACTCAGATGACTGTTAATGAACTGATTGGAGTTTTCTCAGAGCATGAGCAACATCCTTCCTAAATGTATCTTCAGATCTGGTGACACAATCCCAAATTTGATTGGTCCATAGTCATTATAACCAACATTATACTCACAAAATATTTGCAGCAAAAGCTATTACCACTATTATCAGGACAATCTTTTCCCTCCCACCTTTAAATCTGAAAATTCTAAATAGCATGAAACAGGAAGTTTCACAATGCATTGTTCAGGTAGGTGAGATCTATTCAGGGAGTAGTCTACACCATACTGATTTGTGGCTACCTTTACCATAACTCACTCAGTCGGTTTACTAAAATGTATTTCTTCTTCCTTGCCCCATTTAAGAGCACAGAAATTCATCACAACTGTATAAGAAAACACAACAAAACAGGACACAACAACCAATTAGAATTTGACCCATAGAACTTAATTACCTGTATTTGAGATGCTTGAACAAGTATAGCAGAAGAGAAATACTGAGCTAGGTAGTATAGCCATATGAAAACACCCAAATTTCATAAATTGGCCCCATTACTGTCTGCAGAGCTCCAGAAAATCGTTTTGTGAGCTAATAGTGAGTAGGATATTCAACAAATAGACAAAATAAAAATTAGTATTGCCATAATAGAGAGCTGGGTCTGTTCAGCTTGGAGAAGAGGAGGCTGAGGAGGCTCTTATCAATGCTTATCAATATCTAAAGGGTGGGTGTCAGGGGGATGGGGCCAGGCTCTTCTCAGTGGTGTCCAGTGACAGGACTAGGGGCAATGGCCATAAACTGGCAAACAGAAGGTTCATCCTGAATGTGAGGAAACACTGTTAGGGTGACAGAGCACTGGGACAGGCTGCCCAGAGAGGTGGGGGAGTTTCCTTCCCTGGAGACTTTCCAAAGCCGCCTGGACTTGTTCCTGTGTGATCTGCTCTAGGTGATCCTGCTCTGGCAGGGTGGTTGGACCAGATGATCTCTAGAGGTCCCTTCCAACCCCTACTGCTCTGTGAACCTGTGAATCTGTGTAATGAAAAGAAAGTTTGAAGTGTGAGGCCATAGTTACTGGAACATAGTAGAAAAGACCTTTCCACAGAGAAATTATGCTTGCAAATGTACAGCATGTTTAACAGCATAACTGTTGAAGCCATAGAGGCAAAATAGCAATTTATATCTAGTTTCTGTTTAGTTTTCTGAGTTGTATTTTTAAAATATCTCAAAAGTGGTAAACAGTCCTGGATTCCAACTAGTCTTCACATTTCATTCCCACCTGTGTACAAAATGATAGGATGATCATATTGATTCAAGTGGGGAAAAAACAGTGAGAAAACACCATTTTAGTTACTGGGCTTTCTTAGTTTCATCGTATCAGAAGAGAAAAAGAATAAGGGTGTGAACATACCCTCTACCCCTTTCCTTCCAGCACTGGTCATCTTCCCAGTAAAACTGCACCCCACTTCGTTCTCAAGTATCCTATAAAGTTCATTTAACTAGCTAGTGTGCCTTGCCTAGGAATTCCAGGCTCTCCTCCAGGACCTCTTGGTCCTCCTCTGCCTTCATACCACAGCTTTTGTGTACTTCTATTTCTGTCCAAGCTCTGCTCATATTGTGTTGAATGGAAGTAGGAGACAGGAGGTGTGCATTTAGAGTCTTTCACGCAGAAGCCTGACCTAGAATCATAGAATCATGGAATGGTTTGGGTTCAAAGGACCTTTAAAGGTCATCTAGTCCAACCCCCCTGCCATGAGCAGGGACATCTTCAACTAGATCAGACTGCTCAAGGCCCAGTCCAACCTGATCCTGAATGTTACCAGGCACGGGGCATTACAACCTCTCTGGGTAACCTCTTCCAGTGTTTCACCACCCTCATCATAAAAAAAAGTTTTCCTTATCTTAGTCTAAATCAACACACTTAGTTTAAAGCCATTACCCTTCATCCTACTGCAACAGGCCCTGCTAAATGTTTGTCTCCATCTTTCTTATAAGCCCCCTTGAAACATCGAAAGGCCACAGTAAGGTCTCCCCAGAGCCTTCTCTTCTCCAGGCTGAACAAGCCCAATTGTCTCAGCCTGTCCCCATAGCAGAGGTGCTCCAGCCCTCTGAGCATCTTCGTGGCCTCCTCTGGACTCACTCCAACTGGTCTATATCCTTCATAAGCTGAGGGCCCCAGAGCTGGACACGGCACTCCAGGTGGGGTCTTACAAGAGTAGAGTAGAGGGGGAGAATCACTTCCCTCAACCTGCTGGCCACGCTTCTCCTGATACAGCCCAGGATACGGTTGTGTTTGGATGAACTGGATGAGCAGTTCAGTCTCCCAGCACCCAACAAGGGGCAGCTCTGTGAGGAAGAACCAGCACAGTTAATCACCTGCAAGATTAAAGGCATCATGTCCTGAATGTAGCAAAGCACTTTTCTGCAACCAAGGATGGTTTACACCTCCAGGTCCTTGAGAAAGGTGAGAGTTACCCGGGCGTCCCTTTAACTTTGCTAAAGGGCAGTCTGGAGAACTCTGGACTGGGAACATTTTTCTGGTTATGAGCCTTAATGATTCTGCTTTTTCAGATCCATCGTCTCTCTCTCCCCACCTTCAGGGATCATTCCCTCGTTGCAGTTAGCCAACACACATCAATTCGAAGCCTCTGTTCACCCCATGTCGGAGTGCAAAGGCTGGCACTGTCTGAACTGGGGCTGGGATGAGCCATACTGAAACAGCCCGAAACTGAGCATACACAGGCTTTTAATAAGGTTGTTGGTACTGCAATTGAGATTCTTGGCAAACACCCAGAAATCAAGACTTTCCAGGGCAGATCCAGGCCTCTAGTAAGGCTAGCACTGAAGGGGTAGACTGCACATTTGCCTACCTCACTCTGTCAAATTTGCAGCCTGGCTTTCTAGCTTAAAGTACCAGTATAGGTGAATACGAGCTAAAATATAAGGATTTTTGTGCTAACATTGACAGAAGCTTTGCACAGAGAGAGACAAACACTAGGCTGTGGATTTCATCAGATGAGCTTGGATACTGCCCAGCTCCTCTGCACATACCTCCTCCATACACCAGGTATTTACAATGCAGATTTTCACAGTGGTGCTTTGTGAGCCAGGCAGAGTGAAAATAACGGAATTTCCACCACGCATCAGTAACACCTGGAAAAAGTTGATGTCAGTAATTGAACTGTTCTCAAACTGAGGAGGAAGGGAATAAGTCCCGATAGGATAAAATGTGATCAGAACAACAACACTGCTAAGCAGCTAAAACACAGGCAATGACTCCTGGGAAGTGAGAGAAAAGATGAAAATACAGCAATTAAGAACTTTATTTAGCAGTTAATAGGCCAGTACATGCAATACCGTGTGCCTTTGCACAATCAAGTTCTAACAAGAGATGTCCTTCAAAAAAACACTGCCATACATTACTCATTAGGATGCACGATAGGAACATGTTGGTTGTTCCTGTTTTTGAATGAAGGCCAAAGGAACTCAATCTGTGTAATGGGACGTGGCATGAGAGAAAGCAATATTCAGTTGAAGGAATTTTTCATCGTGGCATCGCAAAAGCAGTCTTTTGCAAGGACAGAATTGGTTTTCATTGACTGGGTTTTTAAAATTAATCACTGGTATGGCTGCAGATGTTCATGAAAGGGTGAATCACAGAAGTTACACAAATGTTTAGGTTTTCGTGCTTATTCACTTCACACTTGTCAGAACAGAGAGAGGCCTGAATATTTTCCTGCAACGCTTTCCAGCAGCTATATTGCTATTGCAGCACCCATCCTTTCAAAGGAGCAGCTTGGCTTGTCCCCTTGTCTCTGTCACTTTTCTTGTTTCAGGATCCCAAGGACAAGCAGAAGTTACAGGTTGCTGGCCCTGTCTTCTTTTGACACAACGGGAAGACATAATTGAAAGAATCTCAGCTAATTTCATCTCATGAAACCTTCTGGCTTTGCTAATGTCTTTCTATGACACAGGGAATGGAGAAACATTAGAGCCCTAAATTAAGTACTGGATGAGTTAAAAACTGCTCAATGTCAAAAGCAAACAAACAAAATGCAGTGACTATAAATGAAAGCAAGAAAAACAACAAAACTGTATAACAGCTGTTGATGTGGTTAGAAAAAAACTATCATTCTATGAGAAACAATCAAATGAAACAATTAAGCAGGAGGTTGGCATAAGGCAGCTAGGTAAAGCCCAGGAGTATGGGAAAGCAAACCAGTTAAGCAGGTTTTGCTGCTGCCTCAATATCCCTGAGGTACCTATGGATAATACTAGGCTTGCTTCACTCCAGTTTCATGGAGTTACATCAGAGACGTCAAAAAACCCCACATTTTACTTAAGGGAACCCTCCCCCCTTCCCCAAACCTCTGTTATTGATGATTGCAAAAACAGGGAACACTGTAATAAAAGTTTTCTTGCTCAGATTACATAAATGAGCAACTGCCGAAGAGAATTCAGTGGGAAGGCTGATGTGAGGTTCCCCTCCCACATCTGGGAGAAAATCCTGACAACTAGCTAATGTCTACTCACTCACTCATTTGGTTCAAGATTTTAATCAGTGCTACAATGATTGTTACTTCCTATTTTCAGAGGGCAAGGTAACCAAACATAGGTCAAAATTATTCTGCCAATGTGTAATTTGGATTAGCTAATTTTGTTTAATATCTATGTATTTGTGAAACTAAAGAAACAATACTTGTGCTCATTTTAAAAGAGAAAGGCCAATTAAGAAGTTTTAAATAAATATAGATAGATATCTAATACAAGGATTAAAAGAAACAGGATTGTTTCAAAGTAGTATTTGCATACTGAAGCTGTACAGAGATGAAAAATATTCACTGTCTACAGGGGAAAATATATCTTCTGATGAACTCTACAAAGTCTTAGATGATCTAAGCATCCATTTTCTTTCCTCATTACATGACAGCAATTTCCTGATTTATTTTATATTTACAAACCCTCCTTGATTCCAGTGTGACGTAGGATAAAACAACTAATGCTTTTATGGCATCTTCTATTCCATTGCCAGTCAATATTTTCCAAAGTATTTTAAATATTTCTGTTATGATTTTATTGACCTCAGTCAGTGTTTAATTCATATAAACTAGAGAGTTACTTTACATTTATTTCCTATAGCCATTTAAAAAACCAGAGCTCTAAAGGCAAAAAACAGAAAATATGCAAATTGTGGAATGGGGTAAAATGAAAAAATGCACAAGTTCTAACTAGTGTCTGTGTCCTCTAATTTGCCTACAGCTTTCCTGTTGTAAAATCAGTTGTTAAAGCCATTTTATTAAGGTTCTGTTCATGAACAGAAGGAACATCAGGCCAAGTGCTTGAACAGCATGTCTTTGCAATACTGTGGAAGACTATCCTTACTACAGGTGTAGGTTACTGATCCAGTGGTCCTGCTTCATACAGCCATTAATGGTCGACATGCAGGGTCTGGAAAGGAATAGCAAGGCAGGACTTGAGACAGAGTCCCCAGGCAAGCTCCCTGTGTGAACTGGCATCCTTTATGTAATCCTCACTTTCCTGGGGTTTGGTAACCTGCTTTTATGTTAACCAGCTGGTTTTCATTTTTTGAACTGCTTGGGCGGAAACAGCCAGGTGACCATGCAATCTGAATGTAACCAGCATCCAACAGCCAGCTGGAGAAAGGAAAGATGTCCCTTTCTTAAAAATAGCATCCCTATCCTCCACCTTCTTCCAGGTTAGAAGTGTTCTCATAAGGTGACACTACCCTTTAAAACACATTTTAAAATGAAGATCTTATGAAGCAGAATAATGCAGATGATGTAATTCTAGGCTGAAATGGAAATGACACACCAGAGTCCATATATATATATATATATCCTTTGGTCATAACCTCTTGATTCTCTGCTCTTCATCTCCAGGTTTTTTCAGAATGTATCACTGGGTATATAGGCCCCCATGAATAGGAAACTCATGGTCCAGCCATAACCTATTTTGCCTTTAAATATGTATGCATTTTGCACTCAAAACTCTCTCTTTACATTAAAAGTTGTAGGCAGAGGCAAATAAAACCTCTTTCTGAGATGCGTTTTTTGAGACTCTCCTTACTCTCTAATAGGATGGGGAAAATTACTTCTGCCTCAGGAACACAAGGTCTCTATTAAGAACTCAAACACAACTTACTCCATAATTTTGGTGTTCTAGTTGTGCTCTACACCAATTTCCCCATGTTTACAGATGAGGTAATACTTGCTACAAGGCAGTGTTATAAAGAGAATAAATTAATGCTTATAAAGCACCAAAATTTCCCAGAAGGATTACATGTAGAAAGCACTTGAGATATGCCAAGTTTCTTGTGACATTGTAATTGAGTATGTAAGGCATTTTACTTTGAATCATATTTTTCTGACAAAGGAATAATGAATTTTAAGGTGGTTGTATTCTCTATTTGGATTCTTAGGATGAAACTTCATATATTTTTCAAGTTTCAGATTTCCCTTTAAAAAAACCCAACCAGACAAACAGAAAGAGAACCACTTCAGCAAAATATTTTAAATATTCCTTTCATCTTCTGAGAATGAACAACCTAATTTTAATTTACACTCCTCATACACTATACTTCAACTTGTAGCTCAAGGTAGGTTTCTGATACCATTAGCCCGAGGTTGCTGATACTTAAAAAAAATAATCAACAAAAAGTTGGAATTGCATGGGCCCTTAACACATTATCTGATACACACCTTTGTTCTGAGACTAGGACTTTAGCTGTCTGGACTATTCCTGACAAGTTCTTGCCTAATCTTTTCTTAAAACTTTCCATTTCCTTCACTTGTCAAAATTGCCAAAAATTATCATCCCACTTTTGGAAAACTTCTTATTTAAATAATTTAATTTGATAATTTAAAAAAATGGCCTAAGGGTTTGGAGGTGTGTGTAGGGAAAATCCAAGCAAATAAAATATATTAGAAAGTTGATAAGAAACATGATAATATTTTAGATCTGAAAGTCAACCCATTTAAAAACTGACTTATCAGAAATCCTAGAAACTGCAACATATAATAATAAAATCCTGTTACATAAACCTTTAACAAAGACACAAGAAGAAATATAATTTACAAATTATTCTGAAAATCATATAGAATTTAAAAACAATGTTGTAATCTTAAATTTATCATTTAGGTCATCTCTTAAATGTAATGTAATAATTATTAGATATGAGGTTTTATAAAGGTTTATAAATAAAAAATAAAGGTTTATAAATATAAATATAGGTTTATAATTTATAAAGGTTTTATCTTTTTCTGTTCTTTATTTTAGAAAGAAAACTTTAATTTGAGGTCAGAATCAGAGGATAGAGTTGAGACTTAAATAAGGAATATTTTTCTTCTTCCATTAACTCTCCATTACAATTTTATGAACACCAAAATTATATTATGGTGATCCTAGGAAGAGCTGAAATACAGGTATGATTTTTCTGTAAATACGGATTAAGTTGTATCGTTTGCTAAAGGTTTGTGCAGAAATGCTAAGGGAGGGATAATTCACACCTCTCATAAATTATATAGCTTGCTCTCAACAACTGATAATCTGAGATGAAGCTCTCCAGTAGGGGTGGAATGTGCAAGCTGAAATGTTTCTCCCAGCATCAAGTATGTAGGAGTTATCTAAGAAAGAGCCAGCTCTAGCAATGCTGGCACAGGGTGCCTTGTTCTGTCTACTTTTCCTTAATGATACTCTTCAAATTACTTGGAAGTTCATCCCACACATAATTAACCAGCACATTCAGGACAATAAGACTATGAGTAGGCTGTATTACAGTGCCTTACCCAAAACTGTATTTCCAAATTAAAACACTTTTCTCCTGAGCAGGACCTTGACCTTCAGGACATATCTGTACTGTCCTCAACACACTGTAAACTTATGCCATGCATATTAATGTGTGAAAGGCACGTTGCTCGCCTACTAGTCTCTCATGCCACTCAAGGTGTGTCCTGCTAGTTCTAGCTTGCAGAAGCAGAGTTTTCATTGATATGCTACAGGGTGTTCAACCAGTTCTCCTTATATCTGCAAATAAACAAGCATGAGTACAGATACAGATACATATTTTACACAAGTGGAAGCCATCATACAATAATGCTTGTCCTCAGAAGTGACAGTCAGAACTTCTCTGTATGTTTTGGTTTTAGGATATCCATGCATCTCTTTGTACACAGTATAGGAACATCAGCTTTCGTTTCACAGCCAAAATGTGACATAGCACCCTTCCAAACCTTTACAGCAATAGAAGACACGGACACTGAGAATTAGTAACTCTTCAGTGAAAATTCCAACTCAGGAAAGGTATGATTGACTTTATGTTCTTTCCTATTTCGTTGAACACAGTAGCATTGTAGCAAAGTACGCAAATTCAGTAGTGACATTCTAACCCCAAATATGAAGTGAACCATGGTCCTAAATTCTCCTTCTAAGTCAGTCAACAAAGTTGTATTAACTTCCAAAAAGGTTCACGAGGTTTGTGCTGTCTAGGAATGCTGAGAGGAAAAATGTCTTTTACTGTGGACTCTATAATTCTGCTACGATACAGAGTTGAAGACCGGAGGGGATCACTACCATGAGATAAGTTTGCCTGTGTAATGCAAGACATTGATCTTCCATGGATCCTCTTCTGCGCAAGGTACAACATCTATAATCAGTATCCAAAATTATGTAGTTATATTTCTCTATATAAGACTTCTCCAACTCCCATCTACCCTCAGTTGAGAGATTCTTAATTCCCTTCATAATTCTTTAAATTCTTTCTTATTTTAATAAGAACTACTTTTCATGAGATCTCTGACTTGACGATACCTTGACAACCATCTAATCCAATATTGGTCTCTCTTTTTTTGCAATGGTATCATAATTACAGCTTTTTCAATTTGCTCAAAGGTATGTATTTAGGTCTTTAGACCTTCTGTGAAAAGAACTTCTCCCATTAAGCAATGAGTTTTAAGTGTACACAGTCATCACTCAGTTACCGGGGGTAATGGAGGATTGAGAAAAACTAGATCAAACAAAAACACAGATAATAGCAAGCACATGAATTACCCTTTGAGAGTACATTTGGTACATTCTCTTCTGAAAGCTTAAAAAGTCCTGTTTATCCAGTTTTCACTCAAGAGGGGGATACTTTTACATAGCAACTGCCAGAGTTCGACCTGTTAGTATCAAGCCCGCTTTATTATGTATTTTATGGACAGTTCTGTATGTGATATGTGCATGGGAGAGGAAGGAATGGAGGAAGGTGTGGTTAATATACAATTTAGATAAACCACTCGGAAGAATCATGTTATCTGAAACCTCTGGTTCCTGTATCCCTTTTTTTAGTACTGGTCCTGTTATTTCTTATATAACAGGCATGTGCATATGCCCAGGTTAAAACTAACACACACCACTTGATTTCATGGCAACTATTTTCTTCTTTGTTTGCAACTACCTCTCCCATGAGCAATTCCTGGGAGCCAACAGTTCTGTCATCCTCTTTGACCATGAGTCACATGCTCCCGGGGTGCTTCAGATATCTCCCCACCTGGTACTCGTGGTTGTAGTGGTCACATTTGGATGACATTTTGGACAGAACACAGTGCCCTAGTTCTTTGTACAGAACTCAATTTTGAATTATTCATGACTTTCAACCTGCATCTGCCTGCAATGGTCTTGGCTGTCAGTGTTGGTGTTGTGTCAGAGCAATCTTCAGTCAAGACTGCGTGATTTTCTTTCTCAGCACATTCTAACACCTTGCCTAACTGTTAACTCTGGGTTTCCTCAACATATCTGTGAGTTTTGGCCTGTATCCCAGTCATGATTTAGCCTGTTATCACAGACTCCATTAACTTTAAAAACTTGTCAGACTGGATCTGCTGCCTTAGAGTAGAGATTAACTGATTTATGGGTACATTTTCTTGAGTCTCAGCTTTTTCAGAAAAATCTCTGTATTTCACACAATGTTGTAGCCCCTGAACATTTCTGATTTCCAGTTTCATTGTTAACTCAGGTGTAGGTGACTGACTATGACTTATTGAGAGCAAGGACATCTGTTGCCAGAAATAAAACCATCTTCTGACTAGATAGCACTCACCATTTAACAGTTATGACACAGATTGTTATTTAAGTGCCCACCAGTCCTAAATGTTTCCAGTGAGTGTCAATGATGCTTTTATCTGATCCACTAAAGGTGATTTTTTGCTCCCTTTAATTACATTAATGTGCATTGCTTAGTCAACCTCCAGAGCCAAGAGCATTAGATAGATCTGAACATGAGCTCAAGCACTGGTGTACGAGTGTCCATATTGCACAATTACCACATGCACAAACTGGCTGTGCTTGGAGAAGAGTGCTTAGCTGTAAGGACACAAGCCGTGATGTGCCATTTGCTCGCAAGACCAGAAAACAGCTTCTTGCATAATATATTTATCAGAACATACACAGCCAAAGAGTTTGATAGTGATCTGCTTCCTTCAGCCATTAAGTTTAACTGGTCACTAACACAAGCCACTGAAGAAGAGCTACATCCAACCAATGAGGTCTGGAGCAGTTCAGTTCCTAACATCCATAGCTTATTCCCTTAAAGTGCTTAGTTTATTTTTTGTCCAAAAGATGGTTCTGGTGCTAGTGCTAGGGGAGAAGAAAGGAGGACAAAGGAAGGTTGGGGACCAAGACAGAGGCTACCAGGGAACCCCTGTGGCCACGACTGGACCCTGTCTCTGGTCTCTTTGCAGTTTGTAGTTGGTTGAGTTCAGGCTTCTCCTCCCCCCCACTCATCCCAGCTCCCAAGTGACATATTCCTTTTATTTCTTCATAAAAAGTAGGTCACACACTAGTTATCATAGTTTAATAGTCAAACAATACTAACAGATCACATCTGATAATGGTATATCAAACAAAAGATACTGGCAGCGAGTCTGGTTATACAGAGACAGTGAACTGACAAGGCTCAGGTGGCTGGTAAAACCATTCACTAGTCTTCAGCCAAGAAGTGATTCTTGGAATACCCTGCAGAAACATAATGAAGAGTTTTCCCTTAAATTACAATTTAAACATAAAAAGTATCTAATCGACAGATACCATGTCAGCTTCAAAGAGGTTTAGTTTGTTCATCAAAAAAAGTCAAGCAATGAAATTAAGAATTTTATGTAAGTCCATGTAAACTAAACCAACACTATCGCACTAAGACTCAGTTGTTTGACAGGACATGCTTTCAATACATAGGTCTTTAGTATTAGATGATTGATATTAATGATCATCCTCTAGCTTTCTATTAGTAAAGTTTCAGATCATCTTTTATGTCATTTTACTCACAATTAATAACTCATTTTCAGGCCTGTCATTCTCTTGGCATAATTCAGTCTTTCAAATACTGTAGAGTATTATTTTTCTTTGATTTCTATGGTTCTTTGATCAATATCTAAGTATTTAGATTGATATAAAAAAGAAGTCAATAAAATCCCTTGCTGCCATGCCACACTGTATCCTACTGAAGATTATAGCACAAAATAAATGCTTCATGATCTAAATAACTACTCAATAAACACTTATTTTTACTTGTATGATTACTAATTGTGATAAAAATACACTGGTTTTGTTATCAAGTCAGTAGTGAGAAGTACCAGCGGAGAATTGCTAATAAGAACTCCTTGCTTTATTTTTCTCTTCCGCTTAACAGTGTGTAAGAGGTTAGTTGCAATTCAGACTTAATTTGCACAGAGATTGTTTTTTCAGAAAAAGATATATGAAGAAGACATGAACACTTGTGTTTTGTTTAGGTGGGGCTTAATCTCACAAGTTCTGACTAAAATAAAAACTGCAGAAATATGAGCTGTGCTGTGTATTTTGAAAATGTGTAAACATCAGGGGTCTGAACATGAACTGCTCATGTATCAGGAAATCACTGAGTAAGGGTACAATAGCAAAGGAACTTTGAGTTTTGGTTTTGTTATTTCCATCCATTGCTTCTGATATGTCCATGAGGCCAGAACTACATGAGGTCATTTCAGAGAGCTATGCTCTGAAAGTTTTGGCGAATTCAAGCTGCCTTGTATTTTTGTGTCATTCCTGCAACTAGCCTACTGCTCTCAGGGATGTGAGATGCTAGATTCATCTGTTTCTGAAGGTAGGAATAAGCTATTTCTAACTTACGACCTGCTTTCATGTCAGAAAAAACACATAGTGCTTTGCTTGTATGGCAGAACCAGAAGATTTAGTTCTCTCTCACAGAGCTAAGGCCCAGCCCATTGAAGGAAGCAGGATTTATGTCATCAGCTTCATTAAGGCTAGAAATACACCCTAAACTGCAAGAAAACCATTGGAGTGAGACCACAGTTCATGTCTTTATGTTAATTTCCTCTTATTTCAGAGGCCATGATAATTAAATTTGTTTTAGAAAGACTTTTTAATTTTATTATTTCAACAGAAAATGGACTGCTTAAATTGAATATGCAATAGTTTTTGTTTATATTTACTATTATTTTTGATTCACAATTCATTGATTTCCATTAATCCTAACATATCTTGCAGAGCTTCAAACATGCTTTTCTTCTGCTATTGCAAAAACTCAGTTGTAAAATCCACACAGTGATTTCAGATCATTTTGCCTTTGGGGCTTGATTTTAAGTGCTTAGTGACCTGAATCTTGTGAAGGACTCAGGACTGTAAGGTAGAACACTGTGGCGTCTGAAAGAGGACTTGCTGTCCAGATGGCTCCTGAGTGTTTTCACAACTCTGTTATAGAATAGGTTGTGTAATTGCAATTTGCACTGCAGCCTAGTGTTAAAAGTCAGAATTTTGTTAATCAATAAACATGTAAAACAGAAAATAATTCAAATCATAAATAAACTGCACTGTATGCAAAAAGGCAGCAAGATGTCTAAGATTAGCTGAACATCTGCGGGGGTCTGTAGTGACAGGACAAGAGGTAATGGGTTTAAATTGAAAGTGGGGAGATTTAGATTAGATATCATGAAGAAATTCTTCCAGGAGTGGGTGGTGGTGCACTGGAACAGGTTGCCCAGAGAAGCTGTGGCTGCCCCATCCCTGGCTGTCTTCAGGGCCAGGCTGGATGAGGCTTTGAGCAACCTGGTCTAGTGGAGGGTGTCCCTGCCCATGGCAGGGGGTTGGAACTAGATGAGCTTTAAGGTCCAACTCAAACCATTCTGGGATTCTATGAACATGGTCACATACATGCTGCACCTGTCTTTTACAAGTTCATCAAAAAGCTGCACAGATAGATTATATTAATTTGACTAACAGCACAAGGTGTCATTAATAGGGTTGAAAGCTGACACATTTTCTGCCTGGGAAGTTAAACCAAATGTAGCATAATTCATACAGCCGGCCTAACTACTTTTAGGTAGGAAGTTTCAGAGAGTGGTTATTCTCCATTTCCATAGAAACTGTTGCCTTGTGTAACAAGTACCTTTCTCCACTCCTGAGGATCCTTCAGGAACGCACAGTTAATTACAGAGGACGCCATGGGGACTTTTACTACATTTTGTGATTTTCCCTGTTCATTTTGCACCTGGCAAGGCAGAATTCCATAGGTAACTTTAAAAAAAACAATGGGTTCTGAGTCTTTTAGGAAAAAAAATGCCTGTTTATAAAATGCCAGAGAAGGAAATAGAGATGAAAGAAAAAAGTAGCTACAGCCCACCGATGCATGCTATTATTCTATTGACAACTACAACACATAGGGAATTAAATCAGAATTAGTATAAACTGACTGCGAGGTTCATTATGGGTTCAACATAAAAAAATTATAGAACACAAATATTTTCACCCATAAGAGTGTTTCTTTGTATGTATTTCTCAATATCATACTTTTATCTTCTTTTTAGTCACTTTACATTTTTAATGAGGCTTTTTCTGACTAGAGTACAAAATAGTAAGTCTATACCAGTATTTACAAAATAAAACAAAAACTTAAAAAACATTTAAAAATTGGTTATAAATCATAGGAAGGATGGTTAAACTTAAGAAGTGTTGCATGTATATCCTATGAAGCCACTTCTTAGTTTGAAAATGCCTAAATCTACAATTTTAATTCAATTATTTTAAGACAACAGGTCTGTATGAAGGAGGGGTACTGGAAGGACCATATTTGTGGGGGAGTAGTTAGAGGGAGGACTGAGAGAGGTCGAGCATGTTTTGAGTAATTTTGGGTGAGGAGAGGGAGAATTGGCAGGGTAGATATCTCTGTTAAATGCAGGATGGCAGAGGAGACCTGTGTGGGATGCTGATCAAGAGGCAGGAGTCAGAAGAGTCCAGGCATCTCCTGAGGTCTAGGTAGGAGAAAGGAGGCTGAACAGTTTCAGAGAGAGATTTTTGTAATCTATGGATGTGTTTGGGTGAGAAGTTAAGACAAGGGATACTCTTTCTTCCTTCCTTCACTCATCAGCTTCCTCCTTTTCTGCTCTTCCAGATTGTAAGAACAGTGCTCCACCTTCTTCTCCCAGTAGTCCTTTTCCACCAGGAACAAACTCAAACCATCTTCTTAGGCCTTTACGACCTCTTGGCAAGGGCAGGGATGCAAGAGTGGCTGTGCTACAGAGAGTGTGTTCGAGTGAGTGACACAGTGGGACCAAAGGAGCTGAGCTGGACCTGAGACTGTGGGCCAGTCGTAGGACATATTCTGACACAAGGCTGCAGCAGGCAGCCGACACTATATCCCAAGCCACCACTGCCCTCACCTCTCCTCAAACACATACCAAGCCTGTTCTCCAGCAAAAATGGCCAAAATGCCTGTAAACTGAATCCTTGGCTTCCGAATTCTTTCTGTATCACTAGCCCTTCGCCATGGATTCTGGGTCTATGTGGGGAGAAGTGGCAGTGCTTCAAGCAGCAATCTCTGTTCACAGCGATGACCTGCTCTCCCCACAGCAAAACTGGAAAGGGGAAAATGTGGGTTTAGACCCTTTCAGACCAAGTGTCAGGGCGTCACTTCTGGATGATGTTTTTTAGAAATGAAGACACTTACATATTACTAGGGAAGAAGGTAACACTTTCTGACGTATTTGGAAAAAAAAAAAAAAAGGTTTAGATTTTTATGAAATCAACATTTTTAGCACTATAAATCCAGAGTGGAGAAGGCACATTCTGTCAGCAGTTGACTGGTCAATAAATGTCCCAGTCAGACTGTCCTTGACATTTCCTGTCTTGTCTAATTCCAGTTTTCTCCACATGCCCGCTTCTGAACTTTGCTCCTGCAACAGGCTGGAGGCACACAGGGAAAGTTTTGATCCTGCTGCAGCAACCAGATAAATAAGTCTTTTTAGGGAACTTGGGCTGGGACAAAGTGGAAATTAGTATAATTTAAGCCTTCAGTTAGGACATGTTTTAAAAGTGGTTAGAAAAGTGATTCCTGTAGTTTAGGAATTCCAGTCAGATTCAAGCTATTGAGGACAATGACCTGAGCAGGACCAGAAGCAAGCAAGACACTTCATGTTATCTACATAGTTTCATAGCCCATGAAAATTAGATTTTATTAAAGGAAATTAAATTTTACTAAAGGTAAGGTATCACTTAGGTACTGAGAAATCGCCCGCATGCTGTGAATTTCATCGAGTGGAAGCTGTTACCACTGTAGACAGCATTTAGCCAAAAAGAGAATGAGCAATAGGGCCCCAGCCTAGCAAAAAAAAAAAAAACAAAACACCATGAATCCCAAGTTAGTCCAGTCTCACAGACATAAATGCTTCCAAGCATGCTAAGGCCAATCTCCAGCAGACAGCTATTGTCGAGGAACATCAAATGGGAACACTTGATTTTTAAGAGGTTGTCTAGCAGAAGGGGCTCCACTTAACTATGACTCTTAGATCTAGTGCTGCTCACAGCTCCCCATTTTCTTTGTGTTCCTCTTCCTTCTTATAAAGCATGGGCAGGACAACGGTGCTTTGCTCATTATCCCTTTTTGCAGCAGGACGTGTTTGTACTAGGAAAGGTAAAGTGACCTCTGTTAATTAATGACTCATATGAGCAGTTACTTCATCTGAGTTTTGAAATGACTGGTGTTTAGAAAGCCTTTGCTTCTCTCAAGGGGATGTATTATACGAATAGGGAAGGCCTAAGGTAAACCCTTCAAAAGCTCTCCACCTGCCTGGCTCAGGGTATGACAACTTATCATCTGGAATGAGTAAATCTTCATCTTTATTATGATGCAGACATAAATGATGTTTCTGACAACTTTGGCATGACCTAGACTGTATCTTTTAACCAAACTCCCTTTCTTTCTAGCCATACAGAATGTAAGTCTTAGAATTTAAAAACAAAGTTTTAATATAGTCAGATCAGGTTTGATCAAGCACCATCATGCTCGGGTTTACCTGCAATATCTGTCTCCACAATATAGTTCTTTCAAGCCTGCTCTGATCTGATTCATTACAGTTTGTACATCAAGCTATACTGGTATGTTGTACCTGCAGGAGATTGTGAGTATAACTTCTGCTCACGGGAGTGCTGAAAGTTAAGAAACTGAAGTGCAACCATTAGAATTCATCATAAATTCATACATATTAATTGTGCTACATAGCACGTACACATCAACACAGTTTATTAACATGAAGAAGATATGTGGGTTGGTTTAAGGATTTTTACTAAAATGTATCCTACTAAATATTGTGCAAGGAATAAATTCTCTCAATTGGATATTGTATAGTTTCTTGTAACCATGTAAGGGGAAAAGCAGACCACTCAAAAGATTTGCATGATGCCTTTCTTCTGCATCCATTGTGAAATAATTTCAGCTCTTGGCAGGAAGTCTGACATTTGAATACAAAGCCAAAGAAAATAGTTGCAATTTAATATATTGAAATAAGAAGGAAAGAGATGAGAGTTGGTTTTTTTTAAAAAAAAAGGAAATTTAGCACATGCTAGGTTTTGGTCTGTAATATGTGCAGAATGGACATTACAGAGCGACCTACAAAAAATACAGTCCAGGTTCAAAATCATTGCAATGGTCCGCTTGAGGAGTCTAAAAGATAGCAAATAAGTAAAATAATTAAATGATCTCAAACAGTGCTCAGATGTTATTTCCTGGAATTGTGAATTCTAGGGAGTAAAATCTGAATTTTGTTTTTAAATAAGTAGAGTCTTTCAGGACTTAAAATCATAGAATCATAGAATGGATTGGGTTGGAAGGGATCTTAAAGATCACCTAGTTCCAATCCCCCTGCCATGGGCAGAGACAACCTCCACTAAACCAAGTTGCTCAAAGCCTCATCCAGCCTGGCCTTGAACACTTCCAGGGATGGGGCCTCCACAACTTCTCTGTGAAACCAGTTCCTGTGCCTCACCACCCTCTCCATGAAGAATTTCTTACTGATGTCCAGTCTAAATCTCCCTGCTTTCAGTTTAAACCCATTACCCCTTGTCCTATCACTACAGGCCCTTGTAAAAAGACCCCTCAGCTTCCTTGTAGGCCCCCTTCAAGTACTGGAAGGTGCTATAAGGTCTCCCTGGAGCCTTCTCTTCTCCAGGCTGAACATGCCAAATTCTCTCAGCCTGTCCCCATAGCAGAGGGGCTCCAGCCCTCCGAGCATCCTCATGGCCTCCTCTGGACTCATTCCAACCAGTTTATATCCTTCTTATGCTGAGGGCTCCACAGCTGGACACAGCACTCCAGGTGGGGTCTCACGAGAGTAGAGCGGGAGAATCACTTCCCTTGACCTGCTGGCCACACTTCTCCTGATACAGCCCAGTTGGCTTTCTGGGCTGCCAGCGCACACACTGCCGGCTCATGTTCACCAGTACCCGCAAGTCCTTCTCCTCAGGGCTGCTCTTGATCCACTCTCCACCCAGCCTGTACTTGTATGTGTGATTGATTGTTGCGTCCCAGGTCCGGGACCTTGCACTTGGCCTTGCTGAACTTCATGCGGTGACTATTTCTCAAAGTACTACAACAAACACACAATCATCCTCAAGTGTCAAAAAGTATCATACTCACCTTTCAGCTTGGAGGAGCATCTGGGCAAGTGATGACTAAAGATCCCAGTAGAACTGAAAAAATAAAATAGAAAAGTAGAACAAAGTTTTATGTCTCTCATGTACCAAAATGCAGAATAGAAATAATCAAAAAGTGATTTTATTCTAGTGGTTGAGTGGAGAAAGGTCAAATTCTCAGTAATTATCAAAACTAGGTAAGCTGAATTTTAGAACTATTAAGAACAAAGGAGAAAATCAGAAATTTCATTGTTTTCTGCCAGTTTGCAATGGTTCATACACATCTTAAAGATTCAGTACAATCCTGACCATCTGTATTAACAAAACAAGTCAAAAGGTTAATAATAATTTCTGAAGATGTGAGAGAGCTTGAAGAGTTACTAAAAAAATAAAACCCATTGGCTAAAAGTGAAAATAATATTATGATAAAGATCTGTAAAATCACAAAGCAGAAATTTGGAGGAAGGGAGTAGGCATGGGTAGTTCACTATTTGTCACAATATCTTGAAGACTACTAATTGGATCATGAGATAGCAGTTTTAGAACTAAAAAGAATTACACTTTTCCTGACCAACGTATAGTAAAACATAGAACTCATTGATGGGACATATTAGAGAGGGCAGATTATATTGGAATTCAAGCAAGGAAATAAACGGAAGATAGGTTCATTTCTGAGCATTAAAACAATTGCTATTTCCAGCATAAATTATCCTTGAATAACAAGAAGCTGGAAGGATTTTATAGAAAAAAAGGTTCCTTTATCCATGCATAGTAGTTCAACACTCTTTCTATTGATGCACCTCTGACCAATGGATTGAAGACCACTAGGAAATAAAAAAGCTCATGGTTTGTGAGGAATGATAGTACTAAACTAAACGACTTATGAGACAACAATCAGGAAGAAAAGGAAAATTAGAGGTTTAAAATAGTAAAATCAGAGATACATCTGTTCTGCACCTATCCTTTCATGAAGGTATTAAAGCAGCTATTATGGGCCAGCCTGAAGGCAAAACAGAGCAAAGGACATGCAGGAGGCCCGAAGGTATGTGCAAATTGCCAAAATAACAGGGCCAGGACACCAGCTCAGCACTGTTCTTATTTTCCAACCGTTTAATTCCTAGCAGGCAACCAGGCATGGCACAGCTGTAGCAACTGTCAGACAATGCCCAGGAAAGGTCTGAAGAGCAGCATGAGCCAGGGATGGTTTCCAGTATTCAATCTGAACAGAGCTGGGCTGTTTGGATCAGGGAAGGGTGTTTAGTTATGGAAGCTGTAATACAACACTTGCCCTCAGGGCCACATACCAGGCCCTGTTTTCTGGTATGGAAATCCCAGGGATTCCTGTTAAGCTTTCTGGTAGTGTGGATGGGCTGCTTGGTCTTCACCAACTCGGAAGAGGCTGGACAAGGAATTCCCTAGACTACAAAATAACTAGAGATAGAAGATGAAAAGCTGAGAAAAATATAGCCAGGATCTCAGTGTAATGTTATAATGAAGTTGAAAAAGAGGTTGCACTATAACATGCTTTCTTGGAGCTCTGAGCAAATGTCTTCTTGTCACCACAGAAAACAGAACTAGAGGATAGAGGGTTCATTGGTATTGTTTGAGACTCAGTGAAAATAAAACCCACACCAGTGTTCTTGGGGCAGGAGCAAGGAGGATAGCCATGAATAGAAAAAGCATGGGTTTATGGCTGACAGCAACTGGCGATACATTATTCCACCTCTTCAAAAAACAAGGTTGTGGAGTTTGGGGTTTTTTTTCTATCTTAGGGTCCTGCAGATGTCTTTAAAATCTCCTTAGGAGAGGAATGAAAAGGACTGGGCTGCTTCCACACTTTCTCCTCCCTTCTTTAAGATCATGCAAAGACATAATACTTACTAGAAAGTGTACAGACCATGTGCCTATTTACCCCATTTACCTCACCATTGCCTTAATGCTGGCTGAGTATCAGACAGTTGACCAATTTCCAGCCGTAATATCTATAAGTATGTCTTAAATTTAAGGTGCAGCCAAGATGATGGATCTTTTAGAGAATATATATGTTTGAAAAAGACTCATATAAATGGCGATTTCTGAATCAATGTTGTGTTCCTATTTAAAATTCACAGCAACAAGCAAGGGAAATGCAAGCCTCTCTTTGAACCTCTGCCCACAAACTGATGACTCTATACAGATCAACAGAAGAAAATCTCGTTTGCAGTGAATGTATAGCAGTGGTGTAGCAAATTTGACATAGATCTGGGTGTAAAGACCAAAATATTTCTATGCAGCCTGACAACCACCCAGGCTTGTCCTTGCCTTCTTTATCTTTAAAGCCTGGCCCAAAACCTGACAATCAGGCCACTGCAAAGAGGGTCTACTGGGCCTATGGGCTCTGCTTTTAATTTGATTTCTTTTCAAAGAGGAAAAGTAATAGTGTCTCCCAAGCATATTCCATTTTTTAACATCAGGATAAGGTCACTAAGTCATTTATGTCAATCTGTGACATGATTTCTCCTTCCTAGTTCAAAGGGCAAAATTGTTTAACCGCTGTCAACATTTAAAGAGTCAACACCGCTCACCAACAGGAATGGGCTGATATGAAGCACCCAGAGCTGTTACACAATGTGCATGCCAGGGTTTTCCCTGCATCCCCATGCTCAGTTAAGAAGAGATTTCTGTTATATCAAAATGACTACAGCTGAATAAAGCAAACTTAAAGCTGAGGTTGTGAGAATTCCAGCAGCAGCATCAGAACTATATGTATGACCAGCAGGAATCAACCAGACATTTTCAGCAGAGATGAGCAGAGTGGGAGAAGATGCTATTTACATATGTAACAGAGGACTTTTTAACTAAGGTACCTATTGCCCTCCTTGTGAGTATGATGGCAGAAATGGACATTAACCATTTAAATGGTTAACCTGGTCACAATCCTGCAATATTTTAGAGAGTAATCTAAATTTATGAAGAGATCCTTTGACCTACTCATTCAGCTTTCCTAGTTCCAAGATCCATATAAAGGGGGAAAGTTGCATTTTCAACTGCATGTACTTGAAGTGTGTGAGTATTGATGGATTTTTATTGAATATATTAGGCATGTTAGAAGCATGCAGAAAGTCAGATTGTGCACCCCAAAGCTGGAGGAGCTCTTTCTCATAGGCCCACTGATTTTCTCTCAGAAAAAGGACTACCATCCTGAGAAATAACTGCCTGAACTAGCTCAAATTGCATCACTTTGAGTTTTTGTATAGCTAAAAAAAGGAAAAGGAAGCTACTTTTCAATATGTTTAATGCTCATTTCTACCAATAGGTGTGGGAGAAGACATTCTCTGATTACTCTTTATCCTGTGGTGACACAAAATAGCAAGTGCCAAGTAACAGCCATACAAACCCACTGATGAAAGAAGTCAGTAGAGCTCCATTTTATGGAAGGAGAGGAGGTTAATTACAGACTCATGGTAAATGAGTTGCTGAGAACTAATAAGAATAATATTTAAATTCAAATTGTGTGTTATTTCCTGATTCTTACACATTCAGCTATTTAGACTAAGGTCAAGATAGACACTATTTTTTTACTTTCAAAAATGTTTTCCGACACTTTGGGTTAAAGTCTGTTTTATCTGCAAATACAGGGTAGAACATAAAGCAGTAAAAAAGTCAATTCAGTCTTACCAAAATTAAAATTATTAAAATATCCATACACCTAAAGACAAAAGCAAGCTTAAAGCAGACATGCTACATCAAGAGAAACCAATGCATCTCCAACCAAGAGTATATATATATATTTTTTTCATTAGTGTGCAGCATCAAGCCCAGCTCTGGTTCAGGTGGAAAGTGCTAGTCCCAAGGGCCAGCGGTTTCCCCAGGGATCTAAGGACCAGGTTAGGTGTCTGTTGTGCATTGACTGGATTTAGGTGTCAGCCTTCCCCCACTAGTTTGAGCAAATACTACTTCATTGCCACAGTGGTGGCAGACGCTTATGTTCCCCGCAGATGATGTGCTTGGATCCCTTGGCACCGCTAGCATGTACATACAGGTGTGCTTCCCTGGTGACTGCACTTTGCTACGGATAAAGGCTTACTGTACCCAAACCTGTTTGTCATTCAGGTGAGGCACCTCTGTGCCCAAGTCTCTTTGAGACCTCAGTCCAGCCTTTGAACATCTTTGATGATAATCATGTTATAACAACCATGGGAAATTCAATCTGTGTTGGATTAGAACAAGACTAAGACAAAGTCTTGTCATTGAAACCCCTTGGAATTGCATGCACACATCCTGTTTAATGATCATGGGATTCATCCCAACTCATTGCAGACATTTAAAAATTAAACTGCAAACCTAAGTTACATCACCTCAAAGACACTTCCAGAAGATGACTCATTTCACACGCCATGAACACTTCTCAGATCCTCTTCCCTCTCTGTTGATCACAGAAGGAGCTCAGGTGCCCCACTTAGGCTATGATCAAGTGAAAAAGGAAGAATTTAATGTTAGAGCTATTTGATCTTACACTTCAGTTTCTTGTAATTTATTATGTTTTGTGTACACATTAGGTTCTGTATGGGAAGTGTTGGTTGTTTTGTTACCAGTGGTCATTAATATACTTGGAAAAGTAATATGCTGGCATAAGGTCCAGAGGGACCCAGACAGGCTGGAGAGGTGGGCCTCTGTCAACCTCATGGAGTTCAACAAGGCCAAGTGCAAGGTCCTGCACCTGGGTCGGGGCAATCCCAAGCACAAGTACAGGCTGGGTGGAGAATGGATCGAGAGCTGCCCTGAGGAGAAGGACTTGGGGTACTGGTGGCTGAGAAGCTGGACATGAGCCGGCAGTGTGCGCTGGCAGCCCAGAAAGCCAACCAGATCCTGGGCTGTATCAGAAGAAGCGTGGCCAGCAGGTTGAGGGAGGGGATTTTCCCCCTCTACTCTGCTCTCATGAGGCCCCACCTGGACTACTGCATCCAGGTCTGGAGCCCTCCACATAAGAAGGATACGGACCAGTTGGAGTGAGCCCGGAGGAGGCCATGAAGATGCTCAGAGGGCTGGAGCACCTCTCCTGTGAGGAAAGGCTGAGAGAGTTGGGCTTGTTCAGCCTGGAGGAGAGAAGGCTCTGGGGACACCTTATTGCAGCCTTCCAGTACCTGAAGGGACTACAAGAAAGTTGGGGGGAGTGCTTTTTACAAGGGCCTGTAGTGATAGGACAAGGGGTAATGGGTTTAAACTGAAAGTGGGGAGATTTAGGTTAGATATCAGGAAGAAATTCTTCATGGAGAGGATGGTGAAGCACTGGAACAGGTTGCCCAAAGAAGTTGTGGATGCCCCATCCCTGGAAGTGTTCAAGGCCAGGCTGGATGAGGCTTTGAGCAACCTGGCCTAGTGGAGGGTGTCCCTGCCCATGGCAGGAGGGTTGGAACTAGATGATCTTTAAGGTCCCTTCCAACCCAAACCTTTCTGTAATTCTGTGATAAACCCTGTAATAAGAAAATCATCTTTATGTATAGAAACTTAAACCTGTAGTTTCTGAGATATTAGTGCTGGTTCCAAATATTATATCTGGCTAGGATTAGACTATTTTAAAGCACAATTTTTTCAAGAGCAGAGGAAAGCAACAGGTCAAACCACATGAGAGATTACCATGAGCTGAAAGGATGAAGCATTATGTTGACCATAATTTTACTCTTTCAAGCTCAAGTGACTTGCATTATCCTTTCTACAGCTAAAATTCCATTCTGTTCATGTTAATTAATAAGAAAAATACCAATTAGTTATTTTCCCAATAGGCAAGGGATTATTCATGAAGACATTTAAATTAGATACTTAAATTTAAATGTATCATGTTAGCTGTGGATTGCCCTTGAATATATAAGCATGCACACAAATTAGCTCAGAATCTTTTCTCTTATACAATGGTCCCATAAAGTAATTATAAATTAGTTACCAGAACTCCATTTTGTCAGTAATTTATGCTGTAATTCTTAATAATGATACAGTGGAAGTTTATTTGTACAGTAGATTTATTAAATATTTGTATTAATTTTGCATGGCAAGTTTTTTGTTGTGGGGGTGCTACAGAGGTGACTTTTGTGAGAAGCTGCTAGAAGCTCCCCCTATGTCTGATAGAGATAATGCCAGTTGGCTCCAAGATGGACCTGCTGCTGGCCAAGACCGAGCCCATTGCAACAGTGGTAGTGCCTCTGGCACATGTTTAAGAAGGAGAGGAACTGTGCAACAACCTGCAGAGAGGTTGTGAGAATATGTAAGGGAAACAACCCTGCAGACATCCAGATCAGTGAAGGAGATGGGCAAGGTGTCCCAGGTGCCAGAGCAGAGATTCGCCGGCAGCCTGTGGTGCAGACCATGGTGAGGCCCACTGTGCCTTGCAGACATGGAGGGTCATGGGGGAGAAAAGACCTACCTGAAGCCTGGGGAGGACCTCATGACAGAGCAGGTGGGTGCCTGAAGGAGGCTGTGACGACGTGGGAACCCTGCGCTGGAGCAGGCTCCTGGTAGGAGCTGTGGCCCTGTGGAGAAAGGAGCCCAGGCTGGGGCAGGTTTGCTGGCAGGACGTGTGACCCTGTGGGGGACCCAGCCTGGAGCAGGCTGCTCCAGAAGGACTGCACCCCACGTGAAGGATCCCATGCTGTAGCAGGGAAAGAGTGTGAGTAGTTTTCTCCCTGAGGAGGAAGGAACAGCAGATACAACGTGTGATGAACTTACTGAAACCCCTGCTCCCCATCCACCTGTGCCACTGGAGGGGAAGACGTAGAGAAACTCCTGTGTAAAGTTAAGCCTAAGAAGAAGGGAGGGATGGGAGGAAAGTGTTTCTAAGATACGGTTTTATTTATCATTACCCTGCTCCGTTTTGACTGGTAATAAATTAAACTAATATCCCCAAGTCGAGCCTGTTGTGCCCATGACGGTAACTGGTGAATGATCTCTCCCTGTCCTTATCTGGACCCACGAGTCTTTCATTACATTTTTTCTCCCCTGTTCAGCTGAGGAGGGGAGTGATAGAGCATCTTTGGTGGGCAACTAGCCTCCAGCCAGGGTCAACCCACCACAATATTGCATATGTAATGTAACTGAAGTTTGAACTTAGTTCAGATTTGCAGAGGTACTTCAATTCTATTTTTGCTACCATTTCTTCTGTCCTTATGCTGTTCTTCAGAGTCAAGTTTTTGCATACTATTATGGACACCCAGAAAAGGGAAAATTCAAAACATGTAGATAGATAGAAAGAAGTATCATGATTCCCACTTATTTTTAGTAAATTTGATACCTAACTCCTATTTATGTGTTTAAAGTATTTCCTGAAGTGATTTCAATCAAAGAGAAAACAATCTTCAAACCATAGCGAGTACAAGCATACTTTGTGCATGTAGGTGATTATTTTAAACCTGCATATTTTGGTAGTTAGCCTGCTGATGCATCATATCCAAGCATTTTAAAATAGATCTACCCTTCTTCCCTCACAGAAGTAAAAAATACTGGGTTAGTTGTTTTTGGTTTTCCTGTCCCAAATCCAAAGTGCATGAGAAAACTCATGCTGAGTTTTTGGTTGTCCCTATTCCACAGCTAGCACTGAGCATCAGCGAGGGCTGTGTTCCACTGCCTTGTAAAACTACTGTTCAAGACACCCCTTGTTGACTGAGGGCCGGGTGTTAACATCACCATGGTGATGACCAGCAGTGGAGTTTCACAAGCAGCCAGGGCACATAGTTTCTGTGGCAAGTTTGACACCAGGCTGCATTCAGGAGAAATAGAACTAGTGCTAACAGCCACATCTCATCCAGTGCTTTGTCAGGGTCAGTGGGCTGCTGCTCTTTCTAACAGCTACTCCTCTGTCGCAGTATCAGAAGCATTGCTGTAGTCCAGTTTGACCTCACATGTACATGAATCTCTCTGGCTAGATTTATGCTGTCAGATGTGGGTTTTGGGGTAGAATGGATGTAATATATTACCGAAGAGAGACCAAGAACATCAGCACTGCAGACCAGCAAAATGCATAGTCAGGTGCCATTGTTTGGGGAATATGAGAGCAAAAGGTTCATACCTGTTATTTATTTTATTACCAGTATCTCCTTCAGTCTAGCTGACATATTGCTTGAGGTGTCTTCTTTCTCCAGATGTCATTTTATGCTAATGCATCATGAGAGTATGGTGGTTATGATTTAAGTGCGCTTACTATCAGAGGTCCATTTTTGTCCCAATAAATCATACCTGAACTCCCGAAAAGCTTCTAAGAGAGCTCAAATTATATGGGAGATATAAGATATTTTTGTAGTACTTCATGGGGGAGGTTTTGGAAACCAGAGTAACTTCAGCCCCTAACAGCCTAGATTTTTTACTGAAAGTATTTGGAGAGCTCCCGTTTGCCTCAGCGGTCAGAAAATGTACTGGTTATTAGCAGTCCATAGTCAACAGAATATGCCCAAGCCCTTCTTTCTAGTCTTTTCTGTGGTGCCACATTTCCTACAGAAGAGTTTAGGATGTTAGCACCTGTCAGAGGCAAGAGATATTTTTGAGGAATTATGTATATATTAATACATTGATTATTAGCATTCTTTAGGATTCATTGTAGATTTTGCCATCCAAATGGAATTTGACAGATCTGAACTAGCAATGTCTATTGTTTCCTGTATCTCATATTTAACTTACTAGTAAAACCTAGTAAAACCTAGTTGGTGTTAGTCTACTGGTAATTTTAAGTATAAAACTAACCCTCCCAGTCATGAAAGACATTTGAAATGACGTGAGAAAAGGAAGGAAAAAAGGGTGTGATGTGGAAGAATGGGTTTCTAAAGCCCTCAACTCCCCTGATAACGAAGGGATTTGTACCAAAGTTCACAGAGTAGGTTTCAGGAGAGAATATGGAACATCACACAACATTTCAAAGAAAGACTGAGTGTAAGAAATGTAGTATCAGAAGAGACATGATAAGGGTTAATCAACAGATCATTGTTCTTTCTAATCTTGATCTGAGACAATTCTAACAGAAAGTGAGATATTTTATTCTGTATAAGCGCATTTTCCTAGCCACACTTTTAGACCCACCCATGCCTGAATAGGCATTCAGCACCCTCCTCTCCTTTAGACCTGAGTCATTGTTTAGTTTCCTGCTGTGATATGTAACAAATTCTTTATTTCTTTGTTAGTCGTCTTGCAGATACTGCTTTCTCACTAGCTATTTATCATGAGCTAGTTTCCTGTTTTATGTGATTCATTTTATGAAAATTATTTGCTTCCTATTAAATCGTTTCTACTAAAAAACTTAAGTCAATCATCATACCCCTAATTTTATCCAAAGCCTGTACCTTTGATTACACAGTGTTTAATCAAATAAAGAGTGATTTTTCATAAGTAACATTATTTAAAATTAGCCTGATGAGCAGAGCAACCGGAGGAGCCAGAGAAGAGAGGAATAAACAGGAAAGGAAGTTGTGACAAATAATATAAGGAAGTAAAGGCTATGATGGAAACTGATGCAGCAGTGGAAGCAACCCCAAAATTTAGATGTGTGTCATCCTTGAGTAGATGTAAGCTAGTCATACCAAAGAATTACCACCTGACGTCTTCAATTTCCATGTGCTCTGGAAAATAGGGATAGAGCTGAAGAAGAATGGGTATTTGAAGGAGCAGCAGAGAAGAGATGAAGTTTCAGGGACAACTGAGCCCTTGCGGATACCTTCTGAAAAACAATGCCTGGAAAACAGATATATGTTCAAGAACAAAGGATTTATGAGCAAGGCCAAGGAGTGTTGTGATTGTTGACTGTCAGATTAGATAACAGGATTAATCCATGTTGTTTCTGCTTTGACACAACCACAATGAACCACCAACTTCAGCAACAATCAAGATAATGTTTTTAATGCCAAAAGCAAATATTCTGATACACAACAATCTTTGTGCTAGCCAATTGTTCTGCCATACCTAAGAAGATGGATAGAGAAGGAGGCATACTGCATGAGTAAGCATGAAACTTCCCCTTCATGTGTATTTTTCATTCTTATGTGTATATCACAAATACATTTGAGGCACTTTATGTTTTCTGGCTAAATTTCATTCATTGCCCTTAAATTTGTTTTACATTTGAAACAACAGTAGGAGGTTTGTGTTCCTTACAAATATTACCTAAGCATCACAAAGTATCCTGTCAAAATACTTGTCAGCAAAGTGTCCCAGCCTTCTAAGTATTTAGGAAGAGTACCATAATTATCTTTTAAACAGCTTTCTATTCAAGAAACCAAACACACCAAGTTAAGCCTATTAACACAAAATAGATATCTTGTGTCAAAACCAAGTAATTTATTTCCGTTTTTTTTTTTTTTTTTTTACTTCCAAAACAACTAACAGCCCAAAAGAGAAGAGAATCAGAAGTGAGGGGGCTTCTCTGCAAGGTATGCAGGGGAAAAGTGTACTTGAAGGGGGAGAATAAGTTTTGCACAATAGTATGGCTTCTGAAATCAATTTGAGTCAAAAGATGTCAACAGTAGCTTCAAAGACCGATTTTGATCATGAGACCTGTGAAATAATCACACAGTCACCTGGCTAGTTTTGCAGGAGCTATTAGTGGAATTCTTCTTGAAAGAAACTAAGACCTTTCAGTCAAAACGTATTTACTGGTTACTGACTCACTGATGGATGACAAAAGAGTGAAGCACACACCACACACATCAACAGACAATTTGTTTTTGTTTTGAAACTGGAATATAAATACCAGAGAAATAATAGGAAAGTCAGAGAAGTTTCCTACATTTTATTACAATGGAAGAAAGGAAGCAAATGTTGTTTCTGACTAAAATTGTGTTGTCTCTGGTATTCAAAAAATAAGAGTTTTCCTCATGCACTGTTGAACTTCACTGCCCAAAAGCCTTGGAGAAGATGTAAGTTAGCCAGGTAAAATTGTAGGTAGTATGTAGTCTTTTTACACAAAAGCTAATTCTTTAACTTGCAATGAAACTACAGATACTTAAATTACTTTAAAAGTTCTCTTAATAGTCAGTCCATTTTTTGACTATGACCTCAAACCTACTATGAATTTCTTCCACTAGATCTATTTTGCATAACACATTAGGTTTGAAAGTGTTGCCATTATCCTGTAAAGATTCAACTGCCATCCATTATCTACTTAGAACTTCACTGTAGACTTTGCCTAACTTCACCCTTCCTGGCTTCTATGAGCTTCTTATCATCTCCTACAAACACTTAGAGGTTTTCTTTGTTTTTATATGGATTTTGGTTCATTATCTGTTAAAAACCCATGGATATCTATACTGTCTCCTTGGCTATGAGGCATCCTGTCAGTGTCTTTAAAATAACACCCCTACCACTACTTGAAACCATTCCCCTAAATGCTTAATATTGGCAAATATCCAGTTGACCACTGCATTCTCAAAAGTATTCTGTGCAGTTTTCAGGTGAAAGCAAGAGTCTCAGTTTCAGGAATATGCAGAATGGGAACAAAATATCAAACTAAAGTGGTCTCAAAGGCACAGTTGCTATGCCAGCTTGATTTCTTTAAAAGTAGCAAGGTATCTGTGTTTCCACTGACGGTGTGTTCAAAGCCCCATTATTCCAAAAAAGGTTGTTACAAATACGTTTGGAAAGAGAGATGATCTATGGAGGGGTTTACATGTTGACGTTAAAACTGTGTGTACTACAATGTAGACTTTGACTTCTGTAGGGAATTTTGCCCAGCTGAGAGTTAGAATTCCATTTTTTTAACCCAAGTTTGCTAATTATTTCCTCTGTTTCAAGTGTTCAAGATGTTCTGCATCTGTCCCTGACTACTACTAGTTAGGGTGCTCTCTACAAACTCTCATCTGCTCCACCAAGTGTTTTAAAGGTTGCCAAGCATACCATCCAAATTTTGTGTGCTGCTTCTGCCATCCCCTGTATACCTGTTTAATCTCTGACAGGTTTGAAAAATGCAGGAGAGGAAGAATAATATTTAGCAGCAAAACCAGTTCGATAATTGCAACAATACAACCTGCTGATTCTTTCTGCAGGAAAAAAAAGCAACCACAAAACTCCTGCTCATTATAAACTAATTGTATAGATTACATATTTAGATGAAGTAAAAGCTTTCCATCTTATACCATGTCATTTTTGCAAGTGGGAAGCACTTAACAAACAATGCAAGATGGGAAATATTTGAAGAATACCCTGATTTGGGAGGTCAGCATTTTATTTACTTGTAGCAAGGCATATGGCAGGGGGATTTTATAAAATTAAATTAACAATGATATATTTGCTGGTTGTACACTGTTAGAAATTAGTGTGTATAGTTACTGCAGACATATTTCCAGAATTTAGTTGTGATTGGGTTTATGAGAACTTTCTAGTTCTGTTAAATGAGCTAAATACAGACTAAGGACTAACCTAAAGCCCACTGAAGTTAATATAAGTTATTTATTTATGGAGGCAAGGAATCTAAACTCTTTTAGCTGTGCAGTTTTCAGGTCACCTGCAAATAAACTTTTTCTTGCTCATTTACAAGAGTTCTCCTGAACTTACCTAGCAAAAGACTTTGCTAGAAGACAAACTTCCCTCCCATTTGTCAACTTCTCTTCATGCCAGGGGAAAGCTCATCTATGGGTTCCTTTTGAGACCCCCCACGAGAGACAAGAAGAATTGCATTACAAAGAAAGATCGTGAAAGACCAAGTGAACAAGTGTGAAAGAGGCGTCTCATCTGCTGCTGCTGCTTCCTGAGGACAGGTCTTGTTGACTGGTGCTAGACTGTAGATTGTCCTGCTGTTCAGAGAAAAACAGGGAATAACACTAAGTATCTAAAAAGTAATTCAAGAAAAAATGGTCAGTTGAAGATGCCACTATTTTTAGATAATAAAAAAAGACAGTTACAAATGGTTCAGAAGGGCTATGTGATTACTGATGTTGTACGTGCTCCAAGGATACCGCAGGAAATCAAATTTTCCTACATGAGACCCAAAATCTGCAGGAAGTTCATCTTTTAAAAAACCAGCTCTTTTTAAAAAGCTATTTACAGAATTGTGACTCACCACCACCTGAGTAGTTTAAGGGAAGAAGTTTAAAGAAAAAAGCAAATAAACAAACCCAAGCCTAGTGTCTTTCTCTCTCTGCCCCCACCTCCCTACCTTTCTTACCCTCTTCCCAGGAAAGATTCAGAAGAGTTTATAACGATGAAGAAGCATAGCTCTATAAAACTTGAAAGAGACCAGCAGAAAAAACAGCTTTGAATGTCTCCATACCCCCCCTTTAAGGTCTTAATTGTTACTCATGTTAAAAGCTCTCTGTAAAGACACTTTGAAAATGAAGTATAGAAGTGAAATTTAGCCTTATTTAAGTCAGTGGGAGTCTTATCGTCAACACTGACAGCAGCAGAATTTCACACAGGATATTTACTGTTTCCATCCTGGTAAATAGTTCAGCACCTTTTTTAACACTCAGCTGGAAACTTTCTAGCAGCACAGTACAACCAAATCTTACAGCCTGATCCTTGCTGTGTCATGTACTCAGAGTGAATGTGAGCGGATCAAATATATATAGACAAGAGGTGATGATTGTTACATGTTTGTAGGATTGCTTGGACTTTTACAAATGGAAATTGTTGTGTGACTCATATGAGCATTATTACATAGTGCCTTGTATATAGGTGACCCCTGAATTCTTTTCAGACTTCAGTTCTATGACAATTTAAAATTAGGTTTTGCACTCTTCATTTCTTCACAGCCATCACCCTTGCAACTATAGAAGGTGCCTTTGAAGTCTGAAACACAGTAGAGGTCTTTTTTTAACTTCTGTTGCTTGTTTATATCTACTTATTTTAATTTATATTCAAATAATATTGAAATAAAATAAACAGCTTGATTTATCAGTTTAAATATTTGCAGCTTTCAAAAAAGCAAAAAGCTGTGAACAACTTAGATTCAAGAGCACCAAGAAATTCTGATCAAAATGTTTTGTCATAAAGCAGATATTGTGAGGTCTTAAAATTAGACACCTGTTTACTAAGTAGAAAATATGCTACCTGAAAGGAAATACACTATTTTCCTTTCCTATACAGCTAGCTATACATGAATGTGCATCTTCTCCCCAGAACAAGGCTGAGAAGGAGCAGTTACGATATCAGAACCACTCTTCAGTGGAAACAGAAATACGGCAGAACTTAAGCACCACAAGGGTATTATTCATGTATATTTTTGTGCCATTTAAAATGTACAAGAGCTGCAACACAAACAGCAATTTCATGGTTTTGATTAGGATCATTCTTTTGTTATTGCCATAACTCATAAATTTTTTACTAAACTGAAGTTCTGTCAATACTCATCTTTTAGCCCATGTAGTGATTTTTTTCTAGAGTGATTCCAGAAGGGCATTCTTGCAACAGGAATGTACTCTGTATTTAGCGTAAAAAACCAAAGATCAAGTCAGGCATGCAGGAATGCTCTGTCTTCAGCTGTTATGCAGGCTGCTTTTTTCCCCTCTTTCTCTCTCTCTTTCTCTTCCTGTTCCATTTTGCCATTTAATTTCATTATATTCCTTTCCAGACCCCTACCAAATCTTTACTGAATAGATAAACTATGCCATCTAGATTCTCATCACCTGGGAACAGCAGAAAGAGACATCCTTGCCCATCTGACATTAAGAACTAAAAGGCATCAGTTCATTTCAGTATGAGTCATGATTCAATATATTAATTCAATCTATTTAAATGAAAGTGTATTTGAGTAAGAGTTTTATGGGGTTTTTTCCTTCTCAGTTCTAATAAATATTTTCAGGTTTTGTAGCATTATCTTCTTTAATAAGATTTGTTAAAACATATGTAAATCTAAGTGACATTTTCTTCAAAACAGAACTGTTTTCTCACTATTGACCATAGCAAGTGTGGGGAAGGAGGTTCTTTGAATCTCAGATTCTTAACTGCCTTGAAAGCAGATATTGCTGATATATTTAAAGGTATTCTATTTTCTGTCAAAAGAGACTATGACATTTTCAGAAAAACAAAAAACCAGACAGGTAAATTTATTTTTGTTTATTTAATGGTAAGTCTAACAGATTTAAGAAACAAAGGAGTCTGAACTGTCTGTGTATGGAGGACACTAAATTGTGTTTTATCATACTTTGTATTGTTTGAACAAACAACTCTGTAGTGGTCACCCAGGGTGATTCATTTAGTATATTGTGCCCAGTATTTGTCCACAGAAAAAAAAGGAAATCCTGTATAAAATAATATTTAAAGGAAAATTTTATTTGCACTTGAATTAAAGTTCTTCCTGTGCAGGCTTGGGAAGTATTTACTATAAAGAATACAGGACTTTATTGCGGCAAGGCTTCTGTAAATGTGGGTAAAAGAAATCAACATCAGTTTCCTGAAAGGCAATTTACAAATAAATATAGAATTACTTAATGGACATTATATTAATGTATCTTCATATATGTAACCCATGGTCATGTGTTACCCATTTATTTATTGCTCTAAGGTAAGAACTATTATAAATTAGAGTGTAAGCCTGAGTAAACTAATAGTTAGCTAGTTTATCTTATAGTAAGATCCAAAGCATGCATCAAGGTACAGCAGTGGTATCCTGAAAGGGAATATCACTAAGATAGACAAGGAGTGGACAAGGACACTCTACAGCAGTCATTGCCTTTGAAAGATCTGTGTTTGTGGCAAATTGCTACAATAGATCACCAAGAGGAGGCAATTCTGCAAGCAATTTTTGTGTTATATAATTATATAGGCTCAGCTTGTCCCATTGTATTCCTATTCCATAATGTAATATAAAATCAGATGCTCCTTGAAATCTTCTCACATTGATTTGGAAATTTATATAAAGTAGTCTATCTTCAATTCCATTTTCTTAATTTTATGGGACAACAGAAATGTGAATACAGACATCATCTTCCAGCAAGTCTCTGCATGACTGGGTCAAAGCAATAAAGGGAAGCAAATATAGATACTACCCCACTCCCTTATTGACAAACATTAAAACACAACACATCCCAGACTCAGCTGTCTTGCTGCATTAATATCAACAAGCAGTTAAGAAAAATGGAGAGTAGTTAGTTAAATGAAACAGAACCACAAGAAACAAGAAATTTTATCATCCTGCTAGTCAGCAATGCTAATAATGCAAACTCCAACATTTCTAACTACATATGAGGGAGTTAGACTGCTGAAATGTTAAAAGATTCACTCATTTTTAAAACCTAGATTTGTTTTGGAAATTCCAGAATTCTGTACATCTCACTGAAGTCCACCCCATCCTCTTCACCCAAACCATTCCCTTTCAAACAGAAAAACTTCTTGGGCAAAGTGAGGACCTATAAGGTTCCCTAAGCACTTGCTGGGGAAAACAATAAAAGGTAGAAATGACAATTACATTAATTTTCAAATCTGGCAGTTAACCTATTAGTTGATAATTTATTATAGTTACCATAGTTAGATTTATTCATAAAACATATACTTTCTGACAAATTTATTTTTGCTGTGTCTATAGTACATTTTAATATTGTCTTGATATTTGGTCTTGAGACCAAACCCACAGCATATAATTTATTCAACAAATTTGATGAGTGTTAGAGCAGAAGAGACAGACAGATGTAAAATATGAAAACTCTGAATCCTTTCTAGCTGAATATCATATATAAGTTTTATCTGTTCTATAAGACAAAAGGAATTTTAGGCTCATTGGCTGCAGTATTGCAGAAGGATCTCCTTATTGACTCCTAGAAGAGTCAATAGGAATAAACAGACAAGGTGCCAGGTACTGTTGGTGGAGAACTGGCCACTTAGAGATAGAAAAGCAGCAAGAGCTGCAGGTCTGTCTTCTTCCTGAAGCCTCAAGAAGGAAAAGGGAAGGAAAAGAAGGAAAAAGAGAACCCATCTTTTAAAGGCTTACCTGAATCCCAGCTCAGCAGCAGTTAAATCTCCTAACTGTTTTTCTTACCTGCATTTTGTTCCTTTGAGAGATTAGAGCTGTCAAGAGATAATGCAGCAGATGAACCATCTTTCTAAAGCACAGCAGAAAAGCTGATAGTGATTATAGCAAGCAAAGGGACATCACTGAAAACCATCACTTGGGACGCAAGCACCCACTTTACTAGTCAACAAATGGCATGATTGTGCCTACTGGGCCGAAGTATTTCCCTGCTGCTCTTTTTGCTGTGATTGACCACAAGTGCTGTTCTAATTCAGGAAGTTGTCAAGGGATACAAACTGTTATTTATACACACCCCCCGTGCTGCTGGGAACAAAGCAGGCATCAAGGAGAATTGAGTTGAGCCAGTACAACTCAATTTCAAAATCCTTTAAAATGTCACCCAAGAAAGACTCATGTTGGAAACCAACTCCACGTGTGTGCACATAACATCCTTTCTGTTACAGTCATGTACATGAGGGGATTTTGGAAAGTGCAATGTGAAAATGGGGAGCTCAGTAAAGAAAATGCATACTTGGTTTTGGGAAACCACAAGGTACTCCATGAGCTGCTTTGCAGAAGATTAAGCCCAGGTGTGTTTATTCCCCATGACTTCCCACATGAAAACAACTTTGAAACAGGGCAGGTAACTTTGGTTTGTGCTGCTTCCTATCCTCGTTACAACAAAGCTAGAGAGTTGATCATTGTCTCTCCTCTGGCTTACTCACTTGTATTTGGTGCATGAATAGGTGGCCTCAGTTTGACTCTTACAGGAAACCATAGCACAGATCGGTGGGCAAAGCAAGGCACCAGTCAGTTTTATCATTCTTTTGCAAAGAAATGTCTGCTCCGACTGCTCCTCCTTTAAAGCCCTTTAATCATCAATATACGTATGTATATATGTGAGTGTGTGTATATATATGCATATATGTGTGTATGCATTTGTGTTTATATATGTATTATATTGTACTCTAATCTGAAGGATGGACCTCTATACAGATAGTCCCAGGGGATGAGCAGACGGCAGGAAAAGGAGGTTGAAAGAGGAAGGTGTGCTGGTTTCAGGCATGGATCACCCAGCCCCAGTGCTAGGAGGGCTTGGGGAGGCTATAGACAGCACAAGAGCCAGGGAGGCCCTGAGGACCTTGGGGAACACCAGGTGGAACACCACGCCTGGGACACAGGGCTTATGAGAGCAGGAGGCAATTCGTCACCCAGCTGCAGGAGCAATGCAGCACAAAGCTGAGCACGGGGCCAGTAGAGACAAAGATGAAAGCGCCGTAGTTTCCAAAGTGATGTGTAGGGTGATGAGGTGCTGCAGACAGGATGGCTCTGGCCACAGCGCCCTGTCAGAGCCTAAGATACACAATGGCATGATGGGAAAGAGCAACACCAGCAGAGAGGTAGGTGCAAAATCTACCTAAGGGGGAGCCATCAGGCTGCGTTCCTGTTCTCATGTGAATGAGATGCACTGAAAACCCAACAATACTCATGTTGTCCCATTCCTTTTTATCCTTTATCCTTTTTTCTTTCCCATCTGCCATGCAGAGCTGAGATCTGTGGTTTTGCCTCTGCAAAACCACTGCAGAGCTTGTTCACCCAAGGTCTGCTGCTTTAACCATGAACGAGTTCCATGCAAGTTCCCTTAGCTTCCATTTCCCCTCAAAATACAGCAGATATACCCAAAGATGTTGGGGATAGGACATGGAGCTGACACCTTTTCCCTGGGGTGCTTGCTACTGATGGGTAATCAAGCCCCCTAAAAAAGAGTTGAGCTTTAACCAGCAGTTCAAACAACATCATTGTAATTTCAAGTATGTTTTCTTGCTTATGCCCTTCTATTTCTATAAAAGGTGGGAGGGGAGGGGGAAGTCCAGGTGAGTTATATTCTACAGACTGCATTAAGAAGTTTTCACTGTATTAATGAGATAAATGTAGTACTCATCTTCATACAACTATTAAAGCTTAAGCTCCTGCCAGTATCGGTTCTTCTATTCACTCTCTAATATATGTTAAAAGGGATGTTATCCATCATGTTAGAGGAATGCAAAATGGTAATGTGCATGGGAAAAAGAGCAATTATACCTTATCTAATTGACTGAACATAAACAAGGAGAAGATTTATTAATACATCATTTAGTTCTAATCCCCGGACCCTGTGTTTTCTTTTTTCCCAATAGTAGCTAGGACAAAATTTTGCCAAGGTACTTATTTTGCAGTGGCAGAAGCCAGTGTCAATGCCTAACATGATTTTCCTGGGCATTAGCTGCCTTCCATATGTACCAAACAAAGGCAGAACTAATATTGTAGCCACATTATTTTAAATACTTATATATTTATATATATAATATAGCCAGGAGATACTATCCAAGAAATAGAAGCTACCTATATAAAACCTCAGGCTAGGCAGGTGTCCTGGGGAGCTCAAAAAGGTGAATTTCACTGCTGCAATGGAAGTGTGAAGAGGAACATAAAGCCTAGCCTAATACTGTGAATTCTTTGTGTTGATGCTGGGTTTTTTCCATCCCTGTCTTCTCTCACGGTCTAAAATATACTCCACACCAGGCATTCCTGAAGCTCAGAAGTCTCTCACTTACCAAATTCTCTTTTAACCCTGACATGAATGCTTGAACAGTTATTTGTAGCTGCACAAGATTTTAAAGTGCCTCCCCTTAGACACTGGTTTTTGAACAGTAATACACACCCACATATCTCTTCTCAGGATTCAGACAGTTGGTGGTATTTGATAACCTATAATTATTCAGAGAGGCAGCTTCCCTTGTTATATTCCTACCTGATGAGTTTGTATAACATCGGCACACTTTATTATGTTATTATTATTATTATTTTCTTGTCCTTCTATTGCACTTATTTGCTATTTGAGTACATGAACAAGTTTAATGGCCACTTAACAAGTTTAAAACATTAGGTCATTATTTTTAAGCACTCTTCTCCTTCTCTAATAGTTTACAATCGTTACATATTGGTTAACAGAGCTCACTTATTTGGAAGGTAGAAGGTTAGGAAGGCAGAAAGAGAAATGGAGACTGAACAACAGTAATGAGAATAATTTAAGCCAAAGGACAATGCTGGAACAAGAATAGATTTACTTCCCATGAATAAGATTAAATGAAATATTAAAAAGTTTCTAATTGCTGTCCATTATAATCCCCAAAGCCCCCTTAGCTTCTGCAGATGGTAGTTAGTTTGTACCCATAAGAAAACTGGGATCTGACAGCACCAGCTTTCACACTCAGATATTTTTTTACAGTTATTTCGCATCTTTCTTGGCATTTAACAAGCTTAGTAGTAAAGCAGAGAATTGTTTACTGGAGGTAACTTTTAACATGTGGAACAAGTGCAAGGAAAATATTAAAATTAAGAAATGTAGGATACAACTTTAGCCCACAGGAATCCTATCTGGCTGCTTTGGTACCTCACTCCTGGATATCCTTTGATGTCTCCAAGTATCTTCTGGAGCTGCAAGACTCCTGGAGACATTCTCCTTGCCCAGCAGCTCCCCATTTCTGCTTACTCCTAACCTGCTTTCCTTCAGAGTTAGATTTTGGACACCAATAGAAGATTTCTTGACTGGAAGCAGGTTATATAGATGCTTAACTGTGATTTCTCAAAACTGACTAGCAAGCAGATATGTTAATTCTATAAATAACATTTAACAGTTCTTCCTGGAATGGAGAATTTCAGACACTTAAGGACTTTTCTATATGGTTCTGATTAACTCTACCTGCCAGTTATCCCCACCCAATCTGAACTATTCACTTATCCCACAGACATATTTGGCAGGAGTAATATACTTATCATAAACTTCACTATTACACCTATATATGTTCAGTTAATCTTATAATCTCTAGTTCCAATACAAGCTTTCTATAGGGTCTTGTTCTATGTACCTGCCCAGTAATCAATAGCTAAAATGAAACTGTAGTGCCATCAGACACATAAAAAGAAAGAATGAACAACGCTTTGCATATCTTGTACTCAGGAGAGCTGAGCCTTCTGTTCAGCATCTGTTACAGCCATCATCTGCACCACTACGCTTGTTCATATAATAATTGTAGAGGCATAATTAGCCTGTGTCACTGACTGCATTCTCTCGGTGAAAGAGTAGTTCTCGTCTGTATTCCAGCAGAACTAAGTTGCTTCACACAAAGTTCAAGAATGCAGCTTCGCAGTCCCTATACGACTATTTTTACATTTTAAGATTTCTATAACATGGAATAAAGAAAAACATGTACACTACTAAGGAACACAATTATGTTAAGAAATAGACAGTAGTTCTGTGAGACAATGCTATTCTCATAGATTGGGTTTAAACCCCCCAAAAATAAATGTATTGAGTTGGGTGATATTGGTACACACAGCTGAAGTTTTTTAAGCAAGAGTTCTTGCTTACATCTGAGCAGAGAATAATGCAGCACACAGAGTATTCATTCCCCTTGTATCTGCAATTCTTTGTAAATTGAACTAATACTTTTTTTTTACATAAAATTTAAATTTGGTTTTAGCTCACTTTTGTATTTAAAAATAAATTCTGAATACATTTAAAAGCAAGAAACTGATAATTTATTTGTAATTTTAAGATTCTTCTCACAGAAATAAAGAAAAATAAGAGAAACAACAATATTTGAAAGGAAGGAAAGGAAAAAAAAAAAGAAGTTTTGCAGACCCCTGTTATAATTAATTCATAGTTCTAAAATGTTTATCAAGCTAAGCTTCTAGGCTGCTGTAGTCAAGAATAACGGTCCTTGAAAATGAAAATACAGACAAGAAAATCTGGTAAAACAAAATTACACTGGCAAAATGACGGGAAAATTATTCAAGACAGTGTTATACTTTACACAAAACTGTGAATCTATGTAACCCATGCCTATCCAAGTGAAACGAACCTAGATCAACAGTATTTTAAGTTCCCACATAAAATTAACTGCATGCTTCTATAATATCACATTGCAATTTCAGAACGATAAAACTGCATTCTTCAGAAAACATACTGTTTGCCACAATTACAATTACTGCCTCATGTGAGGGTCATGCAGGCAGGAATGTATGAAATAGAGTTGTTAACCCAAATAAAAAGCATTTTAATCATAAATTTGCAGATTATTTGCTTACTTTTGATAAATTTTAACCTCTTGCTTTCCTTATAGTTGAAGACAATGACTACGCTTGTGCAGGTTTATGCTTCTACTCGCCATGGACATTTTGACTTTTCAGATATGACTGTCACAAAAATAATGAACCAGTTGGTTTATTCTTCTTGGAGGTCAGCCATATGGGCCACCTGTTTATGCGACATGTGCTTGTCTTTTCTCAGGCTGGTGGCCATCTGTAAGGCTTTCTAGTGATTTACCAAATGTATTTTCCAGAAGTACATTCCACACTGTTCCATTATGTAGTGAAGTGTAGAAAACACTGTGGTGAACCCGATGCTTCTGCAGCCCATTCCCAATGACCTAAACTTCCTGAATGGAGGCATCAACCACTGTATCACATACAGTTGGGAAAACCTTCCTATCCTATTGAATCACGACTTTTTCTTGTAGAAGAGGTTCAAATGAGGCTAGTGTCTTAGACACTTTCTTCACCCTCTCTTTATTGCCACCTACTGTCCTTCCTGTCTTACACACTCAACCTACTCAACATACATTTTTCTCATACAGGACTTTCTGATTTTATTACACTAGCCTCCAACTACTATTTTTTAAGACTGAACCTTTTTCATTCCACTGACAGCCTGAATGATTTTTTATGTTGTTTGCCTGCGTTATGTTGTTTGCCTGTGTTATGTTGTTTGCCTGTGTTATGTTGTTTGCCTCTTCTGCTGTGTATGTACAGGTTTTGCGTTTGTTTTGAACTGAAGAAACACATATCTTTTTGAAGCTACAACTCTCATTCTCATCTACCCTCCTCTCCTCCTCAGTGAAAGTCTTAGTCTACAAGGTGAATTGGTTTTTTAGTGAACCAGCTCCTTCTGTTCCCCAGATTTTCCCTTGGAGGATAACAATTATCTGCCATTATTTTTAACATTTTGTCTTGTAACATTACAGATCAGAATGTTATAGGGAAAGAGATGTTTCCTTCTGTTCCCCTAATACAAAGGCTAATGTAAGATTTAATTTTACTTCTAAAAGTTGTGTGGTTTGGGGGTTTGGATTTTTTGGGGTTTTTTTCCTTTTTGCATCAAAAAGCATAAAACTGGTGAAGTTTGAGGTAGCATAAGATTTTTCAACTCTTTAAGCTCCTTGCTTAGCACTAAATATTCTTTATGATTAATGCATGGTCTGTGAGGAAGTATGCTGCATCTTACTAAAGAAGAATGAAATTTAACAATAGCACTGTTCATTTATATACTACTGAAGAGTAAGCATGAACTTTCTTCTTTCTAATATGATAAGCTGATGCAACCCCTAAAATCTAAGACTTTGTGGACTGTCAAGACCAGTGGAAGTTTTTTCTCATATTTTAAACAAATAGCCAACCTGTGTTCACCCACTGGCAGCTCAGAGTGAAACACGTGTGGGACATCAGCAGAAGATGAGGCATCCGTAAGCTTAAGCAGCCACTCAGGGAGGATACTCTGAACTGTAGTTTTGGTAATAAAATGGATAGGCATGTTTACACTCCTGCCAATCCCCTTCAGCTCTGGACTTAATTGACCACAAAAGTAATAGTATAAATCACAGATTAAAAAATACTTACTTCCATTTTTATTATTAAAGTAATAGAAGTCAAAGAATCAGAAACAACTGGATGGTGATTCAGATATTTCAAATAGTAGCTAATGCAGAAGCAGCATCATCAAGACCTGACCCAGTGTCTAAGCCCTGCAGCTGACTTCATGGGAATTTCACCTGATTAAGGAATATGGAAGGACAACCTGAGGCTGTAACTTCTGTGCTTACAATCTAGAGGTTTTTTTCCTAATTCAGTTAACTTCATAATACCTGAGGTCATCTTGTTCCTGGCATGAAACAAACTGCTTGAGCATTATGCGAAGGGTGGGATGACAGCTGAGGTTCTGCGATCCAAATTGTTTGTACAAGACAGTTTTCATTAACATCAACGATATGAATCATTATATGACATCTTGCAAACTGAATGTATACAAACATCTGATTGCTTTCATTTGCACGCAGACCATGACAGGCTCCCAGATAACAGAAAACTGTTGGCAGTTGCTTGTGAGATGATAGCTCTGACTATAAGAATAGATACAGACATTTATTCTGTTACGATGTTCACTAAAATCCCATTTTATTTAGCACAAAGATGCTCCACCTAGAACATAATTTAAACATCAGATGCTTCAGAGGTAAAGGTGACAGTGAGTCAGATGTGACAGGACCACTTCTGTTGTGCCTCCCACTTCACTCCAAGGATTATCCATCATCAGCAAGTAAAAACATGAAAAAAATAACCAATAAAAGAAATCCTTGAAATGTTTCTGGTGTCATTCCATACCTGGGAAAATCTTTCTGTACTCATTTTAAATCATAACCTCCAGAAAATCTTTATTCCAGTAATTTCCTATGGTAATGCAGCTAGAATTAGTGAGTCAGTAAAAGCTCCTAGTGCTTACTGCATTTCTCAGAAAGCTCATGAGTCTTGTAGCACAAACATCACCACTTTTCTGTTCACAACCATAGATGAGCATGAACAAAATCATTGCTCTGCAGTACATATTGGTAAAGATACACATTTTAAAACTTATTGCTGACTTGAAAAATACAAATAGCTGTCAACTTAAGAGGACAGAACAGTAAATTATATAAATGCAATAAATTCTTTCATCTTTCATGAAGGCCTTTTATTTTTTAATTCCCCAAATCCCTTTTAAAAGGTTAATTAATCAGATATGACTGTTCAGCTTTCAGCTGAAAAGACTTACGAAACCTATTTCTGCATCCCATTTCCATTTCTTTTTCTTCTTAGACTGTATTTCTTTTAACAGGCACTATTACGAGATGATGAGACAGGGTGCCAGTGGTCCTATCCACTTGCTGTACTGCAGATTATGAGTTATTTGGAGAAACTGAAGAAACATGTGATGCAAACAAACCTGTGTGTAGAGAAAAACATGTCTTTCTACATTTCATACCTTTATACTGCATTGCTTCCAGCTGCTCTCAATTTCACAAGTGGGTTTTGTAGGCTGTAATTGTCAAGGTCAGCTTCTATCTTGTTTAGGAGAAAAGCAAGAGAACACTACTCTTTGTCTTCAAAAAACCCTTCCTAATTATGTCAGGAGGATTTTAGCTTTTGATTTAATGTTCTTGTAAGGTCACCTTTAAGTTAATTTTGTGCAAGACAGTATGTTCCCTGAGCAATGCTGAGAGGAACGAGAGAGGTGAAAAATCTACAGAAAGGGGTTTTTTTCACATAGCAAAATCAAGAAAATCCATGATATTTCATGTTAATTAACACACCTTAAGCTCTTTATTTTGTATCTAAATAATTAATTGTTCAGTGTGAGCTTTCAATGACCTATTAGTACAAGAAATCCTGGTACAAAACATTGTTTTGCTGGATTTTGCTCTTTGTTAGCTTGTTTGTTTAATCTGATCCATTACAGTTGCAATTCAATGGGTGAGGACTTGGCAGTGATCCAGCTGCTTCTCATCCTGAGAGACAGGATCTGTAACTCATGAGGTTGTGCTATCAATCAATCAGTCCTGTTCTTCCTACGTGGGTCTGTCTCTGCCAGCTGAGTTTAAAACCACTGTGTTATGTTAAATTGTTAAGTTAAATCATTCAAAACTAAACGTTACGTCAGCTACAGGGATAAAAAAATAACACATTGCAATTTTTGTCACCAGTGAGATGGATGTGGATCTTCAGCACTACCTTCAGCAGGCCTGTCTAGTATATACTGGCAGTAGTACATGTATCACACTGTAGTATGTAGGCTAGTTATCAAAATTTATAATTCAATGCCAATTGGTAGCTCTTTAAATATTGTAGCCACAAGTCCATGCAAAAGTTAAAAGACATGAAATTCACCCCAACTTGTTTATATAGCCTTAAGACCTAATTTCTCTGAGACTAAGGAAGGAAAGAAGATGCCACACCACTGCTGTGGTCTGAAATACTCTGGAAGCTGTCTAGTTCACATTAATTTTTTCCACTTCTAGTTAAATTCTGGCAAATGATTTAGTGTTTTTAAAAGCACTGACATTTTAACTGGAAAAGAATCGCCCTTGTTCAAACATATTCAGGCGTGACATCACTTGCTGGCAGTATAGGAGACCATGTCCAAGACTCTTTCTTGATCATACTGGTGTTACTGTGGCTAGCCCTAGGAAACGCTCATCAGTGGTGTACCTGAGCTGTCACCCAGTTCTGGAACTCAGTCAAGGACTGAAGTGTTCTCTGAGTAAAAACAACATGAATTTGAGCTCCAGAAACCCTACGCCAGTCAATACTATAAATATCAGCAACAGTTTTGTGAAGGAACTGGTTACAGTTGGATTCATTTTCAGATTAGTCTGTGTAATTAGCTAGAGGGAAAGGAAAGCACAGGTCCTTAACCTGTTTTGCTTTGGTCAGGTCCTACCTTCCTCTTCTTCAGCAAATGCCTGATGGGTGCAAAAAGCAGTCTCTCCCTGGCTGGGCACCTTGCTTCTCTCTTGCTAAAGGTGCACCATTAAGCTCTGTGCAGAGCAAGACTGGTTGTACTGGGAGGGAAGAAGGGAGATTCTGCAAGTGGGCTGGTTGAATTTGGTCTCTAGGCACAGTAAAATTAAGTATATAGAGGCTAATGAGGCTGATTTCTTAAGCCAGACTTGGTCTGGGAATGGATACACCTGAACACTTGAGAATTTCATTTACTTTTGTGTAAAAATCTTATGTTCTAAGTTAAGCAGCACATGAGTTACTATTCTGAAGCACAGTTTTATAGGAATTTTGATTCCTATAATATTTTTAAGTTCTACCTTAGTCACTGAAAGTCTTTGCTTTTGGCCCTTTGTTTCTTTAAAGCACTCAGCTTTGTTGATATAAAGGAATGTGGTTTCTTATCTCAAAGGAATATTGCGGTGATGTGGCTGTAGAAGCATCTAAATTGCTTAAAAGATGTTTCCAATAAAATTATCAAAGTCTATAATGTTTTCAGCAAAAACCTGTGACATACTAAGGTAACATTGTCTCAGTAAATTAACCTTGAAAAAAAAATTAATCAATACTCTAATCATCAGTATTCAAGATTCCTATGCTTATCGTATATTCAAACATTTACTGAAGCACTTTATCACAAGAAAGGATCTGCTTTCAATGCAACAGTACAAATAAGTTTTGATAAAAGATTCTGATCTGTATTCTGACCACCATGTTTAGTATGTATCAATTATTCATAGTGAAGTCTGGTAGTTAATTGATTGTTTTGAAGACAAAAGGCAGACAATGTTCTGATTAATTTGAGATTTTGAAAGAAGTCTTGCATATTTATTGTTTCGTACATTCAGATGAAAATTATCTCAGTTGTATCCACAAAAGACAAGTGAAATTTGGACATTTATGACCTTTTATATAAGACTTTTTAATTGCTGATTTTTTATATATATTAAGTTTGTTGTTAAAAAATTATAAACATAGCTCTTCTTTTGCTGAGGCATTTAAGTGAATGTAAACAACCCTTAAAACTACAGAAGAAATTGTAGGAATTTGATTCAGTGGGACACTGTCATTTAATTGCCTTATGCTGCCCCAAAACAAAAGCTGCTATTAATTTTTAAGTTTAGCTTTTCAGTTTTCTGGATGACTGGGATATTGTAGATGAGACAAGATTATGTATGCATCTTGATATCTAGCTGTCAAATAATTGTACAAAAATAAAGTACAGGGCAAAGACAAACTAGCTGATGCTTTGCGTTTTTGTTAAAAATAGGACAGCAAGCACCCTCTTGCAGAAATACAAAGCAATATTCAACTAATCTTATATCCCATAGAGAGATTTGTAGCTTTGGAATGAAGTTAAAAAAAAATACTTGCATGGGTAGCAAATGAAATTAAATTGGATTAGCCTTCAGTTAGATTTGAACCGTTTCTATAATGTTTGTATGTACACTGTCTACTTGAAGAATGAAGGAAATCGCCCACTGTGATTGATACCAGTCTGATCCCTTTTCCAGTGGGCATTTTAGAATGTTAGCAGCTGTCATTTTCCAGCTAGGTGACACAGCAGGCAGGGTGTGAAATATGATGTGCTGTCCTTTTCCATGAGGTGTAAAACATAATCCAATCCCTTATGAACCTGATGGCTTGGCTCGATGGTCAGGTCCGCAGAGAGTGTTGAGCAGACTTGGCGTCAGCCTGGCTGAGGACTGGTTTATGTCTCTGCTACGGCTTCTCCAGTCCCTCTCACTGCAAGCTCCAGAGGTGCTGACCACAGACACTTCAAAAAGCATGGCCAATATGTGCCAAAGCCCGCTGTCTTATTGCTCTTAATTATTCTCAGTAGACCCCAACTCCTGTAGCTTCCCAGCAGAACTCTGCCTCCTTCCTTCCTCCTCCTGACAACTCTCGGTTATAACAACATGATTATTTAATACTTGAAAATAGGAAAACCTGACTATTGCTACTCAGAAACACTCCTATAAATTTATTGAATAAAGTCCATCTTTATCTGCATTCATGAAATGGTTCATAAGATCATGGAATGGTTTGGGTTGGAAGGGACCTTAAAGATCATCTAGTTCCAACCCCCTTGCCATGGGCAGGGACACCCTTCACTAGACCAGGTTGCTCAGAGCCTCATCCAGCCTGGCCTTGAAGATAACCAGGGATGGGACAACCACAGCTTCTCTGGGCAACCTGTCGCAGTGCCTCACCACCCTCTCCATGCAGAATTTCTTCCTTCTATCCAACCTAAATCTCCCTGCTTTCAGTTTAAACCTGTTACCCCTTCTCCTGTCACTACAGGCCCTTGTAAAAGCTCCCCTGCCCCAGCTTCCTTGTACCCCTTCAGGTACTGGAAGGCTGCTATAAGGTCTCCCTGGAGCCTTCTCTTCTCCAGGCTGAACAAGCCCAATTCTCTCAGCCTTTCTTTACAGGACAGGTGCTCCAGCCCTCTGATCATCTTTGTGGCCTCCTCTGGACTTGCTCCAACCAGTCAATATCTTTCTTATGCTGAGTGTTCCACAGCTGGACATAGTACTACAGATGGGGCCTCATGAGAGCAGAGTAGAGGGGGAGAATCCCCTCCCTCGACCTGCTGGCCACACTTCTCCTGATACAGCCCAGGATACAGTTGGCTTTCTGGGCTGCCAGCGCACACTGCCAGCTCATGTTCAACCTTTCATCCACCAGTACCTCCAAGTCCTTCTCCTCAGGGCTGCTCTTGATCCACTCTCTGCCCAGCCTGTACTTGTGCTTGGGATTGCCCCGACTCAGGTACAGGATCTTGCACTTGGCCTTGTTGGACTCCATGAGGTTTGTACAGGCCTACAGCTCCTGCTGTTTGTGTAATTTTCTCTTTCCCTTCATGTTGTTCTAATGTGTTTGACAGGGAGGTGAGTAGAAATATGCACATAGAAGACAAAAGGAAATAAGGTCTCATGGAACAAAAACAGAAAATCTTTAGGAACAGATACTGGTAGCCAACACCAATATTGGTCACTGGAATTCACGTACTGTCGAAAGCAGAAATGGTGATTTGACTTCCTCTGTTCTTAGTTATTTAATCTCAGTTTTGGGATATCATTGACATTGATACAGTTGTCTAGCACATTTAACTCTTGATGCACTTAGAATTCTTCAACATGTAAGGTTCTGCAGATAAAATGCAGTTCATGTAAACACAGTCATTCCACCAGATGTTGCAATGACAAAAAATTGTTAAGACCCATGGGGATTCACAAAAAAAAAAATATTTCCTGCTTTCCTCATTTTAGAACTTTTATGATCTCTGAAAGCATGGACTTTGCAGAAGACAGGGATTTAGAAGGATCATAAAATGAAATATGTTCCTCTGATCAGTTGCTGATTGCTTTGTCTCAAGAAGAAATTACTTGATTCCACTATTGAAATTCAGTGGTTGTGTAACGTAAGCTTAGTTGTGATTGTTCTATTCATCAACACTTCTTAATGCTGGGACTGAAGGAGGCTTTAAGTTGTGATAAAAGAAATTAAACATAAAATATCTGGGCATTTAAGCTTATCCATAGACATGTAGTAGTCTAGTCTGAGCTGTGCTGAATGGATTCTGGTTAAAGCTAAAACTGTAAAACCTCTTTTTAAATCAGGCGTTTTATGAAAAACAGTATTTCTACAATTGCCTTATGTTTTATCTTTAAGATTTGAAATTTTAAACATGGTTTATAGGGTAATATAATATTCTGTGGATTTCTTTTTTGCAATATGCTACACTGCAAAATCAATACTAGTGTTTGGTACAATTTTTTCCACACTGCTTGTAATACTGAGCATGGAACTAAAATACAGCTATTATAATTGCATTATATTTCACTCTGCTGCATGTGATGATAGCTGTTAATCACACACTTCTGTGTAGAGGAAAAATCTAACTGTTGTCTTCTTCTATGAACTCCCCAAAATCCCTCTTTAATGCACACTCTTGTTCGTCCTGCCAAAAACTTCTGTTATGCCTGGTGCCTCTTATCATTTTCAAAGCTTTTGCTGCACCCTGTCTTGCCTCTCAGCCTGAGAGGGGCTGTTTTCCTGAGGGTTTTGCATTGCAGGGTCCAATCCTGCAAGAAGGTTGCATGGCTGCTCCCTCTCTAGTGCTGAAGGGTCATGTGAAAAATGAAATATGCAAAGGCAGGCACAAATGACCATCAGTGAAGGGAAAAAAATACACAACAACCTGAGATGGGTCACTATGCACCTCTGCTTTGAGCGGCTTTGAGTGTTTGCAGACATAAAGAAGAGGAGGATGCTTGGTAAATAATAAGACAACTGCTTGAGTTTTAGTAAGCTCTGTGGAAAAATGTAATCCTGAACACAGGAAAATGAAGAGGGACTCGGAAAATAAAACCGGAATAGATGATTTTTGAAGCAGAGGCACAGAAAACTAGACAGCATACCTAATTACTAACATTCCACTAGCACTTTGAGACTCCCATCACACTTAAGTTCTATTGATCTGTGTCTTGTGGTCTGGCAATAAGAAATATTTCCTTTCCATCCTCCCAGGAATATGCAGAGTATCTAAAAGGTGACCTGGGAGGCAACTGAGTCAAGGAAAGGTAGTGAGACAGAGCTGCTGGGAAGACGTGGTGCAAACTAATAACAAATATTTTGGAAAATGTGATGATAGATACCTAATTATTAAACTTGCATCCACACCACTCATTTTATTTTGAAGATGGTCTATTTGCAGTAGCCTTCAGTATTCAAAACAGCATATAGTACTTTTGAGTTTAGTTTTGGAGTGCTTCTCTACATAGCTTATAGCTTTAAGACATGGTTTTAACATAGTTTCCAGATCAGCAAACTCATTTTCTTTCTTACTCCAGGAAAATAACCTCAAATCAAACTCAGCAGCAGGGTCTTATGTAGCCCCAAACCCAATGTTCTTGTTGTTGATGAACTAGAAGAGTTCTGTTGGATTTTTTTGGACTGCCTTGCAGATACTCTGAGTGCTGGGGCTGCCTTATGGACTAGTACTTGCCATGTGCTGAAAGCCTCAGAGCTCAGCCTAGCTGGTCACAGCAGTCTCTCCTGGCCCTGCAGTCTCCACTTACCACAGGAATAACTGCAGCTGTTTACTTCAAGGTTTCTTTCAAACTTCTGAAGTTGATGAACAGATGATTAATATCAGCAAAAATAACTTTAATAAGTAACACTACTTGTCATCTGTATGGATTTGTATGAAGGTTTGTATGAAGGTCCCTTCCAGCCCTAACCATTCTATGCACTTTGGAGAATTCACCCATCTTCTGTCTTGGAACTGTCCAAAAAGAGTCTGGTGTATCCAAAATGCTCTGTCTTGAGGCAACCTTTCAAAGGTTAAGTCAATATAACTGTCTTCTAAGCACATAATTGATTCCTATATTTGAAAACTTTCTCTAGTGCTTTTGAAATATGTATCAACTATTGAATATAAAAAGGAGGCTTTAGCTAGTAAGCTTTCCATATGGTCAGCTACAGCAGAGCAAATCACCGACCTGTAAGATAAACCACAAAAATGGAGGTGAAGTGCAGCTTCCACTGAACTATAGAACCAGTATCAAGCAAGAACTGAACATGAGAAATGTTTCTACTCTGGGTGACTTTCTGAAGAAGTGTTATGTATCATAGAAGATGGAAATCTCAGAAGTTGGGTTCTTTTAAAAACTGTTCCCATAGTTGTAGTCGCTCTTCCTGTACAACCTCTTATTCCACTATGCTGTTAAAGTTAATTTCTACAGTGCACATACTTTTCAGAACAAGAAAACAATCAAATCTTGCAAAAGTATTTAGAACTAGATTGTGCCTTTAGGTATAGCAATGCTATGCAGCTAGAGAATAGTATATTTATATGGCATCCTTTAATCGTGAGAAGTTTTGATGAGAGTAATTTCCAGACAAAATTGTGGCAACCTAACCTGAATGGTATTAAAATGAACTACCATGGGAACAGATAGATAGATTTCTAAAAAGTCACAAATGACTGGAAACTCCTAGATTGTTGTCAGTTGCTTCTTCCCTTTTCCCAGCAGAGATGGAATATTATTTGCTTTGCAATTTAAAGGAGTGAACTGCAGTGCAAAAGACCTGAACCTAAGCCTTCTCAGACATTGTTAATGACTGAAATGAAAGAGACCTGAGGGTATTTAAACCTCACCTGAAATCCTAACTTTTTGTTTTAATTTTAACCAGCAGTAGGATCTGCTATTTTTTCAAGGTATATAGGCTAGGGAAGTTTATCTGTATGTTTACTCGTCACATGATCCTGGACCTTGGCTTGAACCACAGCCAGACTGAAACCACACTCAGTGGTTCATTGCTTCGTGTGAGATTGCTTCTGATTTGAGCAGGTGGTGGTGTTTTATAGGAGAGGTGATATGAGGTAAATTCAGGAAACACAAAGCAAGTAATTACTTCAAGCAGTCAAATCACTGGGAAAAAAAAGAACTCAACATAGCTGTAAGACTGCAGAAGAGAGGAGATTGAATATGAAAAGGGATTACACAATTCAGAACTAAACAAAGAATGACAAGGTTGCTTTTGCAATGACGCAGAAGAAGAACCCTAAATAAAAGCTCAGCTAATGTATCAGAATTCTGGACAGGATTTATGAAGAAAGCAGAAGTTTTACCATTTAAATAAACAGAGATAAGTGTACTAAAGAAAGTGACTTTGTTGTTTGTACCACAAGTCTGCAGCTCTAAAGATTACTGAGAAACCACGTTGAGAATCACAGCAGGGTGTTAGTCCTGAGCAGAGTGCTGAGCATGGGGGAAAGATCGTCCTCTGGACCTGCCGCCTGCACTGATGCAGCCTCCGATGCTGTTGGCTGTCTCTGCTGCCAGGCCTCATTGCTGGCTCTGGCTCACTTTGCTGCCCACCAGGACCCCCAGTCCTTCCCCACAGAGAAGGTTCCCAGCTTGCTGTGGTGTGGGGTGTTATTCCTACCTGTCTGCAGGATGTTAATGTCCACAAACATGCCAACAGGGCACACCTTCCATTCATCTACGCCGTTAGTGAAGACGTTAAACAAGTATTGGTCCTAGTATTGTGTTTATTTCTGAACTGGCTTACACCACATAACTCACAATTCCCTTTCTTCTGAAGTCCGAAAGCTATGTCTACAGCTTTTTTCCAGTGTCTGGACTGCTAATAATTATTACTTTCTTTGTGTTTCCTGAATTGATCTTACATGTCTTTTAAAACATTACCACCTGCTCAAATTGGGATTGAGAGATACCATTCACAGCCTGACTTCAGCCATCCATTGTGCTGCTCATAAAAGATACAAGTATGATTGAATGTATACATAACCATCAATCATTGTAGACAATGCACGTTAACTGGCAATCATTGTATCCATTGTACGTAAAAAGATATTAAATGTGGAAGAAAATATACATGAATATGACTCCTGAGAAATATTTATGCCAATGGACTTGCCAGTGTACCCTTAGAAGCACTCAGAATTTATCTGCATATCATTTTCAGAGGCTTACAAAAAACTATGCTTTACAAATGGACAAGCTGAGGCACAGAAGAATTGAAAGGTATGACCAAGTTCACCCTGGGAGTCTATGATAGCATGATCCAAGTTTGAAAGCATCCAAGATCCTGGCCAACATTACCCTCTCAGTAGCAAACATTTAATCTAGTAACACCCTAATGTAAGGTTTTTATTTTTCAAACATTTAAAAAAGAAATACCCTTTCATATTACATAATACAAAACTTGTATTTCAGATGCTTGACAGTGAATGAATTTTCTTTTCTGAAATTACAACTCAATACAGATTAGTCTTTTGGTATAAAGAACAGTATGTAGGATAGGAAAGGTAATAAACTTATTTTAGTTATTCAGAAAATGTGAAAAGCACAGACCTGCTGAGCCATTGATATGTAAAAAACAAACAAACAAACAAACAAACAAACAAAAAACAAAAACCACACCAACAAAAAACTCCAAACAGGAAACATTTTACTGTTTCCTGACAAAGCAATACAGGTGCCTGTCAAAAAGCCTGACAACATTGTGCTACATTGAGAACAAATAAATGGTTCCACCTCTTTTCTGAAATGCTCCCATCTTTTAACATATGCCACTGTGATTCAAGAGCACATCCACTGGGTACAGGCAAATAGGGCCATGAAGATGCTCAGAGGGCTGGAGCACCTCTCCTATGAAGAAAGGCTGAGAGAATTGGGCTTGTTCAGCCTGGAGAAGAGAAGGCTCCAGGGAGACCTTATAGCAGCCTTCCAGTACCTGAAGGGGCCTACAAGGAAGCTGGAGGGGGCCTGTAGTGACAGGAGAAGGGGTAACAGGTTTAAACTGAAAGCAGGGAGATTTAGGTTGGATAGAAGGAAGAAATTCTTCGTGGAGAGGGTGGTGAGGCACTGCGACAGGTTGCCCAGAGAAGCTGTGGATGCCCCATCCCTGGTTATCTTCAAGGCCAGGCCGGATGAGGCTCTGAGCAACCTGGTCTTGTGGAGGGTGTCCCTGCCCATGGCAGGGGGTTGGAACTAGATGATCTTTAAGGTCCCTTCCAACCCAAACCATTCCATGATCTTATGAACCATTTCATGAATGCAGATGAGGATGGACTTTATTCAATAAATTTATAGGAGTGTTTCTGAGTAGCAATAGTCAGGTTTTCCTATTTTCAAGTATTAAATAATCACATTGTTATAACCGAGAGTTGTCAGGAGGAGGAAGGAAGGAGGCAGAGTTCTGCTGGGAAGCTACAGGAGTTGGGGTCTACTGAGAATAATTAAGAGCAATAAGACAGTGGGCTTTGGCACATATTGGCCATGCTTTTTGAAGTGTCTGTGGTCAGCACCTCTGGAGCTTGCAGTGAGAGGGACTGGAGAAGCCGTAGCAGAGACATAAACCAGTCCTCAGCCAGGCTGACGCCAAGTCTGCTCAACACTCTCTGCGGACCTGACCATCGAGCCAAGCCATCAGGTTCATAAGGGATTGGATTATGTTTTACACCTCATGGAAAAGGACAGCACATCATATTTCACACCCTGCCTGCTGTGTCACCTAGCTGGAAAATGACAGCTGCTAACATTGTAAAATGCCCACTGGAAAAGGGATCAGACTGGTATCAATCACAGTGGGCGATTTCCTTCATTCTTCAAGTAGACAGTGTACATACAAACACTATAGAAACAGTTCAGATCTAACTGAAGGCTAATCCAATTTAGTTTCATATGCTAACCCAAACCATTCTATGATTCTATGATAAAAATGAAAACGCAACGTAAAGAGTGTGTTCATGACACCAGATTGTGGTATCTAAGGTGTGAGCTGGTTTGACTTCATCTCTCTGACTCCTCACAATAATTTTTGTATTGGTGCATCTCATCAGTAGCCTAAAACAAGATCTGGAGAAGTAGAACCACACACTCAATAGTATATAAGAACAACTGAACATGAAATTATTAATTATTGGAAATTAGTGATTATTTCTACTGTTGAAGAGGATGGGTGGCAGTTGCCTGGTAAAGCATTGTCAGTGATCTATGGTGTCTAGAAACACGTCTGAATGTGTGTTGTGCCTGTGAAGCCTCAAAAGCCATAAAATAGATTAAAATCAGAAAGTTGTCGTACTGAAGGGATTTTAAATAACTGCGCCAGACAGTTTGGATGTGGTGAATATATTTTCTGATCAGCCGTACAACGTGTTTAACTGTGCTGCTCTTAAACAGCAATAAAATCAATCTGCTCCAGAACTTCACTGCACCATCCTTATAAAATATCTCCTAGCATTTAACTGATGTTATGCCAAGGAGGAATATTTTAGCCTGCATCCTGCTTGGGCTATCTATGGTTGACATGACTGGACAACATGTCGTTTTAAATATCATTGCCATATACGGATACTTCTGAACTCTTCCTAAAATTTCTCACTTTTCTGACACTATTAAGGACACAAAATCTGTTTTTATCCCTATAAAGGTGTATGGGTTGCAGTGCTCAGGCACAGGCAGAGGGGGCTGCACCGTGGCCCCTGTGAGGAAAGACTGGAGTTGCCCTGTGTTATGCCAGTTCTAGCTCCAACCGACTCACTGGAGGCCAGGTGAGGGAAAAGGTGTTTTAATGTTTGTCTTCTCATTTCTCATTACTGGAATCTATTTAAATTGGCAATAAATTAAAGTTTCACCAATTTTGTCTGTGAAAAACTGGTGAGCAGTCTCCCTGTCTTTATCTCAAACACAAGCTTTCTCATCTTATTTTGTCCCTTGTCCAGTTGAGGAGGGTGAGCAAGAGAGAGAGGCTAGGTGGGGGGTTGGCTATTAGCCAAGGCTAACCCACCACAAAAGCTTTTCACAAAGCAGAGTTTCTGAAGAAACTTCATTTCAGGGAGGAAAAAAACCCAACCAAACATAAAAAAAAAAAAAAAAGAAATTATCTATCAGAAGAATATACAATTTTTGAAATTAATTTCTCATCTTTATATTAATTATTGCAATATTTTATGGCATGTAAACATTATTGCTGTATAATGTGACATCTCCTGTCACATTAAGTTTCATTGCATTGTGGCACATTGTACCAGCAACAATATAACTTAACATATCCTTATAACTGCTAGACTACACTATGGCATAATAATTTCCCCTCCTGCCTAATTTTCTCAATGGCTTTGAGTACCTATTTGTAAACGCTGTCTGAAATCAGCATTTACATTGCCTACGTTAAGCATTTTCATTTAAATCGGCAGCCTGGTTGTCCTAAGATCTCTTTTCGGTGAGTATTGAGGTAGGAGCATTTTAGAGAATGTCAAGCTTCTGCTCTTACTGACTCTCTGAAGTTACAACTCTCTGTCCATAAACTGTACTGACAGAAGGAGAGACTCATAACTCAGGCTTTTAATGCTACCTGGCAGGAGTACTCCAGTTATCCTGAAGAAAGTGAGATAGATGCTGACCTGTTTTCACTATAAAAATGAAAAATATCTCCCAACAAAAGGTTCTGAAAGTTGCTGTTCATGTTATTAGTATATTTTGAGTTTATCATCTTTTTTGTTTGAAGAGCCAAAGCATAAACACAGGAGACATTCACTTCTAGAAAATCAGTAGTTTCAATCAGTAGTAAGTAACAGCTGCCCTTTGAAGTCTGAGACACGTAATGAAGTCTAACAATATTTTTATATTATTGTGAATTACTGCTGATTGATTCACTATTCAGTACTGTCATGAGAAAACAGACAAACAAAAAAACATAACAGAAAAAAATAAAGTGATTTGGAGAGAATAATCCCACTTAAAAATGGCATGCTTTAAAATAAAACATAAACCTTTTTATTTCAAAACATTGTTCTAAGTACAATTTGATTTACACAAGAAAAATAAAATCAATATAACATTCTGAAGAATGATTGAATTGATTATAAAAGATTTAATGAAAATTTTACTGCAAGGTTTTGTACAGATCATCAGTCAGGTTGACATCTCAAATAAATAATCCAGTTATATTTAAGAATGTGAGATCCCAGTCTTTGGAATTACCCAAAATTTTTTTCTAGTATCATGACAATAAAAGTATGATATGCCTTTTAGGCTTTCATTCAGTTTATTTTTCTTTTCATTTCTTGATTGTCAGACTGTTAATTCTGTGTAAATTTTTGCTTGCATATCGTTTCACCCTCCAAAAGAATTACTGTTTAGCTTTCCATGCTTGTCAGGTTTTATAAGTAAACTAACTGGAAAATAAAATCAACACACACATTTGCTTTGGTTCGACATATGTCTTTCTATAGAGCAATGAGATACACTTAAGACCCTGGGTTTTCTTTTATATATTGCTGTAAAATGCAGTGGCTTATTGCAGACCCAGGAGCACAAAGGGAAGCAATATACAGAAGCTGCATTATTGGCTTTCCAGTACTGTGCGACTGAACCAATGCACATAAAATAGTCTGTAGGATTTCCAGGTCACCAGTCATCAAAGAATATTCGATATGTCCTGGGCTATTTAAGTATTTGATATAACTATTTTTTCTGCTTGTAATCTCATTCATTTATTGTTCTCCATCTCCAACAGAATGTGCTTATTGTATGAGACAGTTCTATAACGCTTCCTGCGTTTTGTTATGTTTATCTAATCTTTTCCTTTTTCCACCTCCAGGTTGTTTCTTAATTTTTGAAAAGTATGATAGGTGAAACAGATAATAAAAATAATAATACTCTCACTTTTCTTATAACACTTACTACCTTTGCATTGCTCCAGAAATGTCAGCATCTTTTTTTCTTCTTGTCTTTTCTTTCTCTTCACTGCTTCTACTTTTGTCCTTTTCCCTTCCTCTCTTTTGCTTATATATAAAGGAAAATAGGAATCCCAAGCATTTGCACGTTTAGACCATATTCTTCTCAGCATAAATCCAAAACACAGCCTCACACTAGCTATTGAGAGGAAAATTAACTGCCCCAACTAAAACCAGGACAACCATGTGCTTTGATCCTGCACAATTACTTACCAAGCACAACTTAAAACCACAGTATATTATTATTCTTTTTAAGAAAAGCGTACAGTTATGAAATCAAACTGACAAGGTAACCTCTGTTTCCCTAAAATACGAAATATCTTTGTTTCCAATATATTCATTATTAACGTACTCTTTTGAGACATACCTCTACTACCCTCCAGGGTTATGAAAGAGGGTACAAAGATATTGGTTCTAATATTCAGATACTTAGTGGCAGATACATGTTTTCATGGAAAACAGAGGAACCAGAAATGTGTCAGTATAATACAATGCTTAAAATGCGTCCTATAGACATACAGTACAAAAATGTAGACTAATTGTCTTTAATTTTAATCAACTTTAGTTAAATGGAATATCTTGGATTTGCAAGAAATACTAAAGTAAAAATGTAGTAAGGGGATACTCTTGAGAACAGAGAAGAAAGTTTAAAAAGTGGTCATTGCACACTTGGTCGCACATTAACACTAAAATATCAAAATATAAACCCTCAATGAGGCACCACGCTTGGCTAAGGTGCAAAATGCATATAAGAATGACTTCCAGCACATGGTAGCTGCTTCATTTTGCCTAGAAGTTTTAAGTAAGGTTTTTAAAAATGACTGTATTATTTCAGAGGAAACAATAAAATTTCTTAATCATATATTTTTTTGATAGCCCTTCCTGTTAGTCATAAGAACACGAAGATATTTCAATCCTTAAAATTCCCACCCACTTGAAAATGCATCCTGCTTGCAAACTATGTGCAGTTGTCTCCAAGGCATGTTTAGGCCATGCAGTCTGCAATCACTGCCCAGTGTGCTATTCAGGAACTCCCCTGCGCACCCTCCCATGTCTCCACGTGCTGTTCAGACCTACTGGATCGGTCTGGCAGGCATCAACAATTCCCACCAGCTATTCAACTGTGCCCAGCTTTGTTCCAAATGGAAAGGCAGCACTCACAGCCCTTTTTATCTGCTCAGTCCTCTCTTCAGTGTTTTGATTTTACATTATGCTTACCTTTGTGCCACGGGAATTTCAGAAACTATCGCATCCCGCAGCCTTCACACCACAGAAAACAAACAGAAGTTAAAAACGGAGGTTACTTTGACCTCCCTTCTGCTTCTGCATCTGGAAAGGTGGCATTCTTCGCTGCGGTATAATCTTCTTTCAGGATAGGTTTCCTCTGCCGCCCGCAGTTCTGCTCTCTTGGCAGAGATAAGGTGTCGGTCAGCACCTCTGTCTTTCAACTAAATGCTCCCTGATGGGTGAGCCACATACCAGTGGCAAATTCTCTACACATTGTAATGTGTTGTTTTATTTTTTAAAATGCAAGATTTCATCTTAAAACAGTAGCTCTTTTTGTCATCATTCCTTAGTGAGTCAGGCAAAGTTGTAAATGTGTCATACTGTATGATCTCGCTGTACAAGCTGTGTGTCAGGGCACAATTTGGCCTTTAAATGTATAAACACCTGAAATGCCATGTACATAAGGAAAAGGGCAGCTCTAAGGGAAAGAGAGAGCAGATTCATTTTGTTAAGGCAGCAACGACTGGCACATCCTTAGATATTGGTAATTTACCTATGCTCATTGTGTTGCTTAAATCTCTATCCCATTATACTCGAATGTGCTCACCGATACAGATGGCGAGCCTTGGAAGTCCAGTTAAGAAAGGGATTTTTATAGAAGTGGACTTGATTTCCACACATAACTAAAGAGATGAGATGCAGTAAGACAGAATCTTGAAAAGAAGGAATATAAAACAGAAAAGGAAAACAGAGAATTTGGATTAGTAGTATCCAATCCCAAAAATTCAGGTTTCTGATGAGATGAATATTTACCTTTTGAACACTTATTCAAACTTTGGACATTCTGTATGAACCTGTGAAGTCTGTGGAACATCATGATCAGATTTCATGTGCGATATAGTTTACAAATATCTGATGTAGGTGGTTTAGAGAGCAAGCTTCAGTTCTTGCATGAAATGCTTCCTAAGACTTAAAAGACCAAATCCCTAAGAGGCAATCTATTCTACCTCTAGATGCTAACTGGCAGAAAGATACAGGAATATAGGAGTCTGAAAATGAAACTTCCAGCTATTTCCAGGGCCTGAAGCAATATTTGATTCCCTTCTACTGTTCAGCATGAATAAAAGTTGAAGATGGTATTTATAATTTTAGACACATTCAGCCATCCTATGAATGCTTTGATATTAATAACTTTTCACATCAAATGTAGAAACAGTGACTTCTATGAAAAATTCATCCAATGATTATCAGAGAATAAAATGAAGATGACAGTGTTATATATTTAATAGCATCAGCTACAGTATGATTATCAGCATGTCATAAACATTAAAAAAAAAAATGTTATGCTAACATTTTTGCCTAGAAAATACAAAAGATAACAAATGTTTTGCCCAAGCTTCAAGGTTACTTGAGCCCCCTCAGTGAGTGGCAATTGCCTCCACATTCAGATATTACATTTATGTAAAAACAAAAGAAGCCCTTAATATTTTCTCAAATTGTGGGTCACTTTTTCTTGTGAAAATGTCTAAGGTAGCAAGCAAACAAACAAACCCCCCAGAATAATATCAAAAAGGTTTTGTATCAGTTCAGTACAGACACTTAGAAAACAAAGTTTTCTTCTTTGCAGAAGAGGACAAAAGATTGGGTCATTAAAAAAAAAAAAAGGGGGGGGGGATAAGATTAAGTAATTAGATAAAATAAAGATTAATCGTTTCATTCAGAACCCCACAAAGTCTTTTCTTTACTTTCCCATTCATTTCAGTTACTGTGATGATATAACCTAACCTTATAGAAAGTTGTTCTTTATACTTATTTATTCAATAAGTAGCACTATAACTTTTTGAAAAAGTATATACTGAATGAATGCAGACATATCAGAAATCTGTTCAGTGACCATAGTTATAGCTGATGACAGTATCTTTCCTTGTTTAGTGCTGCAAAATTCCAAAGAAACAAATTAAGAGCTAGAAAAAGTCATCAAAGGAAGACGGAAGAGATCAGGTGTCAGTGAGCTAATACATAAGAAAGTCATTAAAAGCAAATCATAATCACGAAAAAGGGAGCAGAGCATATTAAGGAACACAGATGACCTGACTCTGTCTTAGGAACTGATGCAATAATTGCTATCAAAAGTGTAAAAGGACAAGTAGAGAAAGGCAATTAAAAAATATAGGTCTATGTGAGTAAAATCCTATTAGATACTTCTGCTGTATGTAGCTGAAAATACATCACATTTTAAAAGCTGGATACTGAATAAAACAGAGTACACACACCATCCCACTTAGATTCTTATTTATTGTTAAATCGTGGCCCCTTCCAATTTCTATTAGAAGGCATGAGTAGAAAAAAGATGGTTACAGTGAAAGAAAGGAAAGGATAAAAGAAACACTGACTGCAGGACTTGTGTCTTTTTTCTCATTTTATATTTTATGTGACAAAGCATTCAGATAGAGAGAAGTTAACAGATCATCATGTACACTTAGCCTCTTTCAGTGTCAAATAATGCCAGGTTACAACAGGGGCAAATGCCGATGGGGCTTGGACAGGCGCTGCATGGGTTCTACGGACATGTTATACGGCTTCGAGCAGATCTGTTTGTTGTTTTTGCAAACCCACTGCTACATGAATGTCAAAGACATTTTAGTATGTCTTGTTTGTCAGAGGAGATATGCCACATCAAATCAGCAACTGGACAGTTGCAACCAGCAGGGTAATTATAAATGTCTATTTTATAAAAAGCTAATATTTATTTTAATAACAATATGTTATTATAATTTGCCTGCTCTTTTATGGAACTTCAGATGTCATCTATTGCTGTTTGTACCCATGATGCTAAAGACTATTCTGGGAGAGAATACCTGGTGCTTGTATTACTGGAATCTTATTTACTCATTTTATGATATCATTTTTTACTCCAAATGTAGTTTCAAATGAGTTCACACTCCTGTCCATAAGTACTCTGAAATGCACTTATAAAGGCAGGAAAGCAGGTTTTGTAGTTCTTATTTGCCTTAGCTTTTCTATACTGTTTTAGAGTGGTTATTCGAATGAACATGCAATATATATCACTGCAGATTGCAGTGCATTGCAAACGGTTACTTGTGCAGTTAGGGACTGTTTTGTCAACTGTCAACAAACCAGCAAAGAAATGTCCCAGGACACCAAGAAATGCCACTCTGAACATACATGGGATAACTATCACAAGAGATGGTGATAACATGAAGTTGTAAATCTCTGTCGAATTATAACTGTTTTTTCTTATAGAGATGTTAATGACATTCAGGCTTTTTGGTTGGTTTATTTTATTGTTCTTTTTTGGGTTTTTTTCATTGAGGGTAAGAGATGACAAAATGATACATTTTGGTCATGTCTGAAGTGATAGCAAATAAGATCTATAACAAACATGGCTCACCTGACATTACTGTATAGATCCAGAATGTTCTGGAATAAAAACAGTCCTATCAGTTACAACTTAAGGTGCTATATTAAGTATCTTTTCAACCACTTATTTTAGAAAAGGATGCATGAACTGATTTCAGATACACTGAGAGAGAGGAATTTAATCAGATTTTAATTTCTTGATGTGAAGGATTTGTCTATTCCTGGATAATCTCAAGAGAGGATTTTTTGTAAGTAATGGCCTTTTAATACTTCTTTTGATGTCATAGGTTCAGGTAGGACCAGTATACTTCTTTCCTTTACAAATTCCCTTAAGTCATCCATAAATATTCCAAGCAGAATTTCTCGATCCTTAAATGAAAAGATACAGGTCAAATTTGCCTAGCTGTAATGCAGTAAGATAACACTGACAATTAATTTATGAAATAAGCAATTTTAATCCTATTTCAGGAGGCAGTGATCCTAAAATATTGTCCATCGGAGTTCTTAAAAAGACACTGTAGCCAAATGTATGACAAAGCACACCTTTCAGCCTATGATCACAGCAGCTGCTTTACCATAAACTCTTCCCAGGACCAACTGTATCCAAAATGCAAAGAGAATAAGGCCTTTATTTACAATTATGCTCTAAGTTTCTTAAGGAAAAAAAAGATAAAAATTGTGCTAGCATGTTATTGAAAGCTACTAGTTCTGCAGATGTATTGCAAGATGTTGGAGGGAGGTATAGAAGGAGATGTTCTGTTCTCCCTCTGCAAAATCAAGTACTGCACAAGTAGACCTCAGGTGCTACTCTTTTTCCTTTAGTAAGTGGTTTATATCCATTCCAGTTTCCAAAGTAAATTTCATGTGGAAAAGATCCCAAAAGAGACTCTACTAACTAAGTCTTCAGATGAGCCACAATGATTCTTTTCCCTCCCTCTTTGGCTTATGGATTTCTGTAAAATTAAGAGCTAGACACTGAACTAAAGCTGAATCAGTTATATAATAAACCTGCTATTACAGACTCCGTGACCTCCAGCATCTGGTCCAAGGTCTTTAGATAAAATCCCAATGCTGGTTCTTTCTTTGTAGAATGACACATGGCAGGAACAAACATTAGATCATCCAGTTCTGACAAACATCACGCTTGTTAAGTACAAGTAAAACAAAGATAAAGTCATCATCTTTTGTTCTTTCTTCGACAGAAAGAAGGAAATCCAGCAACAATGGAAAGAGAAAATTGTTGTGGGTTGCTATTCAGTAGCTATGATCATTGATTAAGGTGACTGACACATTATTTTATGGCCTCAGCAATGTTTTCTGAATTAGAAGGCTTGAAAAATGATGGAATTTTCAAGTTTTTGAAAAATGTGACTTTTTTAAATGAAAAGGGGGGGGTGGGGGTGTTTGGGGGGGTTGGTTTTTTTTTTGGTCTAGGTTGCTCTGGATTTTTTTTATCTGGTGAATTAATAACATATTACTGATTTGGGGACCATTAACATGTTGTGACAGGATGCCCTTTAAAGTAAAAGATATGAATTCATGTGCCATTAACTGTCTCTGTAAAAGCCAGCAGACATAAAGACCACTGTGAAGAAAAAAACATACCTCTCAGACACATCATTTGCAAAATAATGCAACTGTGGCTTTGTAACTTCAACTCAGTTGATTTCCCAGGAGAAAATGGTTTATAAGTGCAGAGGAATCAGCATTAAGGAGAGGAAAACCTCACTAATTTTCAGATAAACCAAAGAGCAATCCATTAAAGTTTTCACAAGTGCCAGATACCTAAATAAAGGCAACACTACAGATATCCCCTAGTTAGAAGATTAATAAGTATGTTCTGCAGATGTGATATAAGGAGCAATATGATTGAGCTGGGCTTTCGCAGCCAGGAAAGGCATCAGAGAAATCCCTCACTGCAATGAGAACATGAGGCTGAGATGATGTGGTGTGTTTTGAGTTTGCAACTTCACGTGTTTTCATCAGATGATAAGATAATTCAGGTCACAAGGGACCTCTGGTCACCCACTCAACCCCCCTGCTCTTCTCTTGTTCTTTCTTTCTAACTTTCTTTCTAAGTTTGTAATTAAGGGCTTGACTTTTTGCTTGTCTCAAGTAAATTTGTTTTCTCTTTAAAGTTCTGCCATGCTGCAAAGATGGGACAGTAAGTGGCAGGTCACAGAGTTACTGTCCACATTGGGAAACATCAGGTTACTCAGTGTTACATCCTTGTGTCTATTGCTGGGGCACATAATGCACACACTAATTTCACAGCATCATCCCTTTGTTCACCTTTATTTTCAACAGAACTTATAGAACCTCTTCTGCATAGTGTAACTCTCTTTCAGCTAAGACGGCAAATAGAAATATTTTAGGAGAAAGTACTGCAGTAACTGTCATTTCCCAGGCTTTCAGAAGTGTTTGATTACAACTAAGCATTTTGCCCAAGCTCATCAATTTTTGTTTTAATCTTCTTTTATTGATACATCAAAGTTTATAATGCTTATTTCCTACTACCTATCTCCATACTACTACATATCTACATAATTCTAGCTCAATTTCATTCAGCAGCCAATGCTGACTGTCTAGGCCTTTCACTCAGAGACGTGGAAATTGTGGCACAGTGTACCAGAAGTAACTATGCAGTTAAAAAACAGTTTCCTTTTATCAGGTTTTCAACTCTCAGTTTCCTGGGATGACCCTATTTCTTGTATTATGAAAGTCCAACTCATACAGTGTATGATTCACATTCTGTGATTTGTGATTTCTTTATACATCCATATCCCACGTCCTCTTATTCATCAACTTTATAAAACCAGTCAGTGAAATCCTGACCTGATTGAACTCAGTGGGAGTTTTGACATTGCCTTCAATAGGACTGGGATTTCACCTAATATCTTTGCAGGCTTCGAATGAAAGAGCTTATGGTCTTTTCTTTTTGGAGGGGGAGGAAGAGCGCCAAGACAGAGGGTGATGGTATTTATGTTTTCATTAGGTGTATCTCTTCCATTTGTGAGACGTAACAGTCAACAGGATCAGAGAGAATATCAAGGTGAAGTAATCAGAATTTGCCCGTGTGGGAGTACTTTGGCTGAAATCTACATAAGTGTTTCTTTTGTCAGTACATGTAAAGACCTGGACTTAAGAGACCATATCAACTCATTTGACTTGCCAGCATTAAACATAAATAAGTCACAAAGCAAATGTAATTCTGGTCTCCATTAAAGAAAATCCAGGTCTGCTTAATCAAAGTTTTAAATGAATCAGAGGTGAACCAAAATTATCCAGAGGTTTAATTTTAGCCTGAAATGAATGTAATTCCCATTCTCCACTCATTCATTTACATCCCATGACTGATGGTTTACTTTCTTCCCTCCAAGTGAGTGAAAACGTAAGGAATGAGAGCCACTGTCAAGTTGGGTTGCTGTAAGAGAGCTTTCTAATACCCCTTTCAGTACCCTTTGTACACTGGACTCCACTGCAGAGGCAGTGAAATGTATGTAGGGTTTCAGAGATGGAAAAAAATGTACAGCTTTATACTTCAAATGGAGGAAGTGCAAACCTAACAGGAGCCAGCAGTGTCAGCTGCATGCTCAGCACTTGAGACTTGGCCACTGCAACCATATTCCTAAAATGGATGTCGTCACTCAGATCACACTCTAAAACGCACTGCTGGAACATGCTAACAGGGAGATCATTATTGCGGCATTGCCTGCCTGCTGACGGAAAAGTGCTGCTTGCCCAGTCCCATGACTGATTCCCTATTTCCACTCTCTTTTTGCAATTTCCTTTTTCAGTTTGTAAGCCTGTCGAGGAATACACTGAGCCTGAATAACAGTACTCTATTGTTGAGCTGATACTTAAAAGTCACTTATGACAGTAGTAAAAAGGTGTCAAAATTAAGCCTTGAAATGAATCCAGAGAAATATTTTTTCAACATTTCTTCCTCAATTCCCCAAACACAGTCTGGGGAATCATATCTTAACCGACTAAGCAACGAGCAGCATTCAGCATGAGGTAAGCAAGCTTCCAGCAGCAACCTGAGCTGAGCAAGTTGGTCTGCATTCCTCCATCTATTTTGTTAAAATCTATTTCTCTGTGGCTCTGTCACTCATGCCATGCTCTCAGCCCACTCTATTCAATTCCATTCACATTACTTTTGACAGTTATAGTCTCTCAAACCACAGATATTTGTATGTAAACACCTCACCAGATTTATTAAACATAGCTACATACTATGACTCTGGAATATGAAGGTTTTCCTTATATAGAAAAAATTGGAATTTAACACACATCAAACAGAGTTTATTAGCCTCTCTTGAGAGTCAGGACAATAATATGTTTCATGAAGCATCCTCTCATTGTGCCATGCAGAACCCAGAAAACCCTGAAAAGGCAGCAAGGTTGTTCCTCCTCTCTCAGACCTGGTGCCAGCAAAGGTTCGGCAGGACTATTTGCGCTGCCATCAACAGGGGACAACATGGAAAGAACAAGCCTTGAAAACGCCTGTCCTTCAGCTTTCTGCATTCATGTCAAAACAGAATTGTACCTGTTTTACAGAGGAAAAGTTTTACATGCAGGATTTCCAACATCTTTTGATGGTCACACAGCAGCCTAGTGAATATCATCCAGGTTTCTAGAATGCTGTGCTTCTGGCAATAGGTCATCAGATAATGTTTGGGTTTGTGCTATTATTTACTGCTTAGATGTCAACATGAGAGACACAGCTTAGGACAGAAAATCAAGTACTTATTTTTCAGTGCAATATATTTTCCTCAGACTTCTTAGGCAATAAAATGCCATTAAGGATACATTAAAAATGAGAAAAACATTTATCAGAGCTGAGAGTTTGGTTTTTTTTGGACAACAAAAATAGTAGACTGATAATCAACTCCTCTTAGCAATTTAGAAGTATTTTCTGCTAGGTTTTAGAAATGACAAATTTGTTTTAACTACTCCTTAAGTGCTTGGTATGGAATGCTAAACTGGGACATAAGCTCTTTATTCAGTGAATGGGAAAAGAAAGATACCTCCAGACACAAGACAAGCTGAATATAAAAAAGAAAAAGAAAAAGCCCAAAAGAAACACTGAAAACTTATTTAAGTCCAATAAGGACGAGGTTTTCCTGCATTCAAGTGCAGAGTTCTCCTCCTAAGATAGATGCTTCTTAAAAAAAAATTTTAAAAAATTAAAAGAAGGAGAAAAGATGGGACCAACACTGACACACTTACTTACATTTTATATACTTAGAACTGATGAAGGTTGCAGGAAATGTATGATCTACATAGTAAAAAGGAAACTAGACATTATTTTCCATCTCTTTTGTCATCAGGCTTTATCCATAGATGGATGCTATAGTCCTCTGCTCCTCTTGAAATTATTCCACTGGCCAGTGACTGACAAAGTCACCAGATAAGGTATGCAAAACTGTGGGGAACGGGGACTGTGTTCTGGGGATGCTTGTTTCATGAATGACTGTCCAAACCATTAGGAAAGATTACCATACTTTTCTCTTAAAGCCAGGCCAACTCTCTCCCCAGGTGGAGATACAACTCAATTGCCTGTGAATGCCAGTCCTGTGTGCAACAGGGTAGGTTCTGGCAGCAGCTCAGAGACTGGTGACCTGGTGGGCCACTGTGGAGCCCCTTCTCTACAACTCCAGAGAAGGATGAAGTGTGAGATCTGGGCACCTGAGCCCTCAGTCCTGTCAGCCAAGGTGATACCACAAGTGACAAAAACAGGACTTCTGGTGGTTGGTTAAAGAGTTTGGCAGGTTGGTTTGACCTTTGAAGTCAAAGTGCCTATCTTATCTAGGTACCTTCAGTGTCCAGTTAAAGACAAAACACATTTTCCGGATCAGTTCTGGGGACTAACTCCAAATTCAACTGGAAACCTGTATTGGTCTTGGTCCCTTGTATATGTTACTGCTTGCTTGCTTGCTTTATTCTTCTCTACAATGTCTGAGAAAAGTCCTCGCTCTGCCTCTGCATTTTGGGAAGACACAAAGTATTTGCCATAGCTTATAACCATGGTGAGGGCATGTGTCAAAGACCTACAGTTTGTTAGAGGTCTTTTAATTGATTTCAGTAAACCAAATTTAATTGCTTATCCTTCAGTGATTTTTAATAACAAATCAGCCTTTTCCCCTAATGGTTTCCTGATTAACATCACTTATAAAAGTGAGATGTTACCTTTAGAGCCTATAAGAAACCAATGCTTTTCAAATTCCTGCAGTGCTTGGACAGTTTCTGTACCGATATACTTCCTCCCTGTTAAGCTCAGGATTCAGGCACAAACACTTTGCAATACTTAACTTCCAGCTACCTGGCTCTCCTGGAGTGGAGGCATGTAGGCTTCTTATAGGAAGATAATGTGCATATTTCATCCTTCTTGTTGTTGTTCCTGAAGAGGGGTGAGAGCGCTCAGTGGCCTGTGGTGAGCCTCAAGAAGTTACTACAGTGAGACATCTCTGCTCACAACTGCAGATCCTGCGCTGGAGGGCTTTTAGTTAAAAGTGGGTGGCAGTGATACCAGGGAGAGGGAGCAGGAAAAAAGAAGCCCTGATCCTCTCCCTGGGATACATTTCACATTAGCAGTGGATGAGAAAAAAGAAATAGTAATAACTATGGGAGCTTGACCTGTGTGCAAGCCTCAACCTTACCAAGAGCTCCAACCACTAATTCACTGACTCATATTCCTTGCTTGTTTTTCCTCCAAGTCCTACGTACGCTTTTGAGTCAGGCTCTTAGATATCTAAGACATGCTTAGTAACATAACAGCTATCTAAGGGACTCAAAATTATAATTGTTTTGATCTATATCACAGTGATTGTAGTAGTTACTCAGAAACCACTGCAATAAGTGGCTGCAGTAATTTGTACTTTTGATGTATGCCTGCTGAGCATAGCCCTTATCTTTGACCTTGACATCAGTGAAAGCATGACAGATCCCAGAGGTTTTCAGGCATATGTTAGCTTGTTTGAAATTATTACTGCAGTGACCTCTATTTCCAATAATGAAGCATATCTTCTGCATGCTGTAATACCAGTGAATTTTTTTACATTGTATTCTTCATCATTTACAACTAGCTCTTGTTAGCTCCACTGTGCATTTCCCTTGGCTATATTCTGTGTTAAATCAGTTCCTACATAAAAAATGATGACCAGACCTGCTGTGTACATTATGCTGTTATTTTACAATGAGGAGCTGAATATGCCCAGACCACAGCTTCTGTTACATTTTGTTTTCAACGTTTTGTTCTCCAAACCAAAATTTGCTTCACTTACTTTACTGCAGTAATCTGTACTGTTGTAATAAAGAAGCATTTATCAGCCTTCCAATATGAAATTTTACTGTTTATATTTCTTAAAATTAAGGAAAAGTCCTAAAGGTATTTCTCTTAAGTTTAGAGACAAAATTAAAATAAATTGTATTTTTTAATAGGTATCCTCTTTGGGGGAATTTTAATACAAATTAACACTGTAAGGCTTTTTACAGTCTGAAAACAAGACAGAATAATAATATTCTCTGTAAAGAGATGTTGTCTCTTATGAAGTTATAACTGATAAGGAAGATCAGTTTTCTAGCTGATAATCAATCATGGCTAACAGCTCTCCCTTGCAATTATCAAATGTTCATTGGTTATTCTCATCATCTGAATATTGCATATTTCCAGAAATTAATTCTTACGCTTTGAGATTTGAGCTGTTTTCTAAATCAGTGTTTCCCACATTATTTGGTCTAAAAAAATAATTTAACCACATCAATGGTTCTGCACTCAAATTTCCTGAGAAAAGAAAAAAAGATTCTTCCCTCCCCAGGCCCAAGTGCTATACAGTCTTTGACCATGACACAATACAATGTGGTTCATGATCTTACACATTTCTGTCTGAATGCTATTCTAGGCTGTCCTCAATTCATTGTCAGTAGTTGCAAAAACACACATTTAAATTCTTCCGTGTACCGATCCCGCAACAATAACATTTGAAGCAGTCATTCAAGTTTGCAAAGAATCCAGGAGAAAGAGGCAAATTGGCTAGGCATTGCCGTATTGCCAAAATGCCTTCTGTCTAGCAGAGCAAAAATCCTCAGACTGTATCGTGGTCCAGGTTTCCACACAATGTGTCCTCCACTTTCCTGCCAAGAAAAAGTGTCAGGAAGATCACCTGGTGTGAGAGGTGTCTCCTGTCAGACTGATCAAGCGGAAGAGTTTGGATGATTGAATTAGGTTAATGAGTTTCAAGGAAGACCAGGAGCTTATCAACACAATGCACATACAAATCTCTAGTGTAGGGGGAACTGGTTGGGTACGAAAAGATGCAGCAGTATCAGGAAAATGAATCTGCTGCTCAACAAGTCATTTTCTTCCCATCCAGCCTCCATGCTGTACAACCGAAGAAGGATTACTTACAGTGATGGACAAGGAGGAAAAGTCATTTACCCCTGGAGAGATGTATGAGTATCATGCAAGGTGGAAATAAAAAGAGAGTAATGGTTGGCTAGTTTCCCTTTAAATGGATGGATGCAGCAAAGTGCTCCCTGTCGGGAGCTTATACCTGTGGCAGCATGAATAACTACCAAGGTTCAGCAAGGCTCACTCTAACTGCCATGCTGAGGCATGGATGACACCTGAGCAGAGGCGTTGACAAGCTCTGAGGCTAAGGGAAAGAGAGACAAGGATTTGGGTGTGATAACCATCTTCCATTCCTCTAGGCCAGCACGACAGTCACACAGAGACACAGCCTTAACAACATAGCTGTAGAAGTAGTGGCTGCTTGGGAAGGTTTGGGGTTTTTTTTCCCTTCATCAAACAACAGTGTCCCAAGAAGGAAACTGTTCAGTAGGAATGAAGTCTTTCTCACACTGAAGGGAGGAGAAAAGATCTCAGGCCTACATTTTTCTCACCGGATGAGGAAAGACAGAATAAGGATTGACAGCAGCTCATGTCAAATTTGGAGGTGGGTAGCAGAGATAAAACCCTGAAAAACAGATGAAGCACGGTAAGAGAAGCAAACAGGTCAATCAATTTACTGAACATTTTAGATGCACCTACAGTAAAAAAAGAAAAAAAAAAAACTGTGACAAACAAACAAGAGGAAACAGAAATGTATATATATAATCAACAATATTGCTGCACCAAAGCTATCACGCAGTTGAACGTTTCTTTAACACGAATGCTAATGAAGAATAATGCCACCTATTAAGGAATAGAAAGAAGAGAGAGAAATTTGTATATCAAGGGCATATGCAATTTCTCTGTCTAAACTATAATGATAATTAGACTCATTAGTCCTCTGTACAATGACAGAAGGAGAAAACCCAATAGTGTTGCTGTCACGTAAGGTCTATTGTTGGCCTCTGAAACACCAAGATCAAGTGGCAGAAACCTTTAGAAAAGAAAAAAAAAAAAAAGTATTATCAGATATGCTTTCATGTTAGTGACAGTTTTCTAACTACCGATCCACTGAAGAAAGTGAACAAGACTATGCAACAGGGAAGCGGGACATGGCTAAACACCAGGAAGTTAAGAGAGCACACAAAGAATACCAGCTTCTTAAGTTCTGAACAACTTTCAAAAACTGGCAGTATGGACGATAGTAATCACATCATGCAGTGTTTCATTCCTAGAGAAAAAAAAAAAAAGACACCAAGCAATAAGATAGGCCTAAAAGCTACTGAAATCAATGTAACTTCAATTCTCAAAGATACATTAGAGCAAAAAACCTGAAACAGTCCATTTATAATCTAGAAGATACCAAAATGATAAGCAATAGTCAGTATGTGTTTGTCTGAAAGAAATCCTGTTAAGCCAATTCGATTTCTATGACATGACAACAAACCTGGTAGTTAGGTGAAAGTAGTATTTTGAATTGGACTTTTGACCCTGTCCAAAGGGTTATTCATTTGTCTTTCTCCAAAAGTACACTCATGATTAACTTACCAAAAACGGCATAGGTAATTGGACAAAAATTTTCAAGAGGTCAAAAGTTGAATTAAATGCTATAGGAGGATTTTGTGCCTTTCATAATATTAAATATTTTCAGTAAGGACCTGAACAAAAGACTATGCATTAAATGTGCAAAAAGCTGTGAGGGGCTGTAAGCTGACTGTAAGAGGAAGATGAGAATGTAACATCTTCGGAAATGACAGAAAATTAAAAAACAAAACAAACAAACAAAACCCAAATATCAGTCCAAGACAGGAAATAGTGGCGATCAAAACTCAGTTACACATAGCAGTCAGTGGCACGTAGTGTTAGTGAAAATAAGAATTTGGGTAATGGTTGTTTACAAACAAATCATAATTAAGTGGTGTTACTGAAATACTGAAAAATAAAACCTGAATTGTTTAAAGTGAGTCACAGGAAGTAATCATTTTGGTCTGCTCAGCATTGGTATGGCCTCCCCAGGACTACTTTTTTCTAATTGTGAACATTACACTTCAAAAAGATGGACCCATAAGAATTATTGGAGATACAGTAAATATGGAAACAAGAAAACGTGATGTGGTTTGTCAAGAAAAAAGAAAACTGTGGGGAAATATGATGACAAGCTTACAAAGCTGCTGAGAAAAGAAAGAAAGAAACTTTTTTCATGTCTACTGTGAATGAGACAAGTAGTATGGACTAGAATTGCAGCAATGGAGGTGTACATCAGGGCAGTAGAAAAGCCTCTAATGGGAAAGACTGGTAAGTAGCGGACTAGATTGCTTAGGGATAATGTGCAACCTTTTCCTCTGCAGGTTTTAAGAACTGGCCAGGGATCTGTCAGGAATAGTTTAGATACAGCCAGTCTTGCCTCAAATGGGGGACAAAAATGAGATAGATTTTCTGATTCCCAGTGTATTTTCTGTGATTCTGAGAAAATTCTATAAAAAAAAAAAAAAAAGAGAGAGAGAGAGAGAGAGAAAAGAGGGCACAGGTTAATATCAGTAGGCTACATTGGATAACTAGTGTCATTATAGGAAATACTCATCTCATGCATTGCTTTTCCACTAAGATTTGTGCACCTTACAGGTAGCTTATGTAGTTTCAAATCCAGCATTTATTCCTGTGTCTCCAGCACATATTCCCAGCTGCTCAGTTCTGTCTTTTTAGCTCAGACCAGTTTGTGGTCCTGAAAGCTTGATAACATTTCTCACGCAGTACAGCATAGTGCTTGCACAGCGTAACTAATGAATCATATTGACATCCCAAATGTTCTCAAAAAGACTCCTACTTAAATTAAACATCCTTGAGATCTAAAGCAATGTTTTCTATTACTGTCCATCCTGTTTGAGTTTGTTCCTGTGCTGGGCTAAGGCCATCTGTGTCTACCCAGTTTTGACATCACATTTTGGTTTTTTACTGGAATTACATGTAGACAGGGATGATCTGTAAGTTCTGCTTGCCTAATGGATCACAAGGAAGTGTGATCACTCAGCTGGAAACATCGTTTGCTTATCTTAATAGCATACAGGCAGCTACTGCTTTTTGAATGTGAATTGTTTCTGTACCTCTAATGTGTTTAGTCTGATGGCAATTTCATTACAGAAACAAAGAGTTTCATGCTTTTTTTTTTAAATTAAGAAGAATAATGTTCCACATTTGTTCAAAACCTTTAGACTATTATTCACTGGCATAATTTGACTTGTGTTTCATTCTGCAGAAAATGGTGTAATCCAAGCCAATGACGTTTTCCCACTCACGTTTTATTCAAAAGTGTAATGCAGCTTTAATAGGTATAACAAGAAACCAGTGCTTATTGTGAATACATGTGTTTCTCTTAGACACAGGAAATGCATAATGGAAGATAACTGAGCTATCCCATGTGCTTTTTTTTTTTTTATTATCATTTTGTTCTTAATGGACCTGTCAGGTTGCCTCATGCAGCATCTTGTCTCTGGCAGGAATTAGTACAGGTACAATAAGAAGACTAAGAAACAAAGTATATTGTACATTAGTGTACAATAACCCTCCTTAGTGTACATTCCCCTCTTATTAATTTTAATATAATTATATTTAGAAATACTTATTTTAAAAATTGGCTATCAAATCCATCCTTTCTAAAAAATAATGTAATTGTCACTATAGATCTAGGGGTGTGGGGTGGAGAAAGATGCCTCTGTGAAAACAGTTATTTTCATATATTACCTGCTACTGGAAAGGGGAATATCATCTGCATCAAAGTCATATTCCCCAGTGTAAGAACAGAGAGAGATAAAGTTTCTTTTTTGCTGTGCCTTTAATGCAATTAGGCTGTTCAACCCCTAGCCCTCTGGTCAAATTCCAGCGAGGACAGCATTTAATTATGTTGCTGCTTGGCTGGCATCTCTCAGAGGACAGCCCTTTGCTCTTCCTGGACGTGGGCAGTGCAGGGCTGCCCAGCCTGGCTGGGCATACAGGGCATGCCTTCAGAACCTGCAGCAACCCACCTTCTCCCTGCCCCAGGCATGGGAGCCACCAGCTGAGCAGAGGAAAAAGTGATGCCATCTCCCATGCACATTTGGCAGCTACCTGCATTTAATTTTTGCAACTACATCCTTTATATTTTACATGAGCTGGCTTGCAGGACACTGATTATGAGATAAACAAAAGGGAAAGGTTCTCACATTACCCAGTAGTAGTCTTCAGGGCAGCCAACATGTGCCAGGATGCTCAGGTTAGCAGAGGAGCTCTTTGCAATATCATGCTGTGTTAAGGAAGAGACTTCTGCTCACTGTGTCTGGCTTGTTCCCTGGCACACAGTAAGAGGGATAGACACTTGAGTATCTGGGATCCCTAGGGAATTTGCAATAGAGGCAACAGCACAAGTCAGACTTCACTGAAGAAGAAAGAAGGAAACGCGGTGACTAGAAGTGTCAGTTGGTCATGTCTGCGAGAAAAAACAAACACTTCTGAAACACCCTCAAAGCTTCTTCCAGATACAGACTGGAAGAGAGGCGCCTGTACTTTCACACTCAAGTGATAGAGCTCTACCTACTGTTAGGATTCCAGAAAAACTACAAAGAAGTAAATGCAAACAATTTTCACAGACCCGGGACAACTGAAAGAAGCAGCGGTGCTGTTGATGCACAGTAGGAAGTGCACCACCCACATTTGACCAGTGACCACGTGAAAACATGCATCTGCCTTACACAATTCGGCAACCTCACACCTACACACCTGAAGGGTCTTTATCAACACTTTCTCTCACAAGAGAGTGTAAACAGCTCATAGTATGAGCAGGGCATGATGTTACTCATCTAGAAACTGACAGACTAGATTAGTGATTGTGACACGAAAAGGAACTTTAATAGATACTATTGCTCACAGTGCAATCAGCAGTTCAATCCAGTGGTGCATTTTTTTACCACGCTATTAGACTTAGCAGAGAGGGATCAGCATCTACACAATGAATTTTGAACTGAAGGTGTCTGGGGGAAAAAAAAAAAAAAAAACGCAAGAAAAGTAACTATATGGTAATGGAATAACCAGAGATTTCAAAAGGGACACTATGACTGAAGCTGGGCATGGCTTGAAAAAGCAAATGGCATTTGAGAGAATTCTGCTGAACTTAACTTTGCCCAGAGTACTGAAACGGTTCTGGGATTTTTCTGTAAATATCTGACTGGTAGGATGAGAGGTGATTGAAACATTACAATGAGAGGGGAACAAAGCAGCTGATTGAGCTTAACCCAGCAACAGGCTTTTGTCCACAGAATTACTACACTGTGATTTATTATTTAAATGCAAATGCTGGCATGCCAAGTAGCAGCTCAGTGAGCTGTGTCTTAGCCACATGGTCTTTCTTCAGAAACTCACAAAAATATTTGTGCCAGCTGACTGTGTGTGAACAATAGAATCAGGGACATTTGAATTATTTGCATCTTTTCTTTTTTTTTTTAGCTTGAATTTCTTGTTCTTAAAGAATAAATAGGGTCCACCAAATGCTCAGTGAAAGATCACGAGGTATTTTCAATAGTTTTCCCCCAGCATGCCTCGATTTTGTGCAATAAGGGCTGCTTCGGCCCTAGCAGGGAGACAAATAAGGTTTTCCTGCTCCTGCATCTCTGGATTAAGTTGCTACGTATTTCATGAAAATGTCTGTGAGTCTTCCAATATTGAATTAGGTTGCAGCTGGCAATATGTAATTAAGGAATGAGTCAAACACACTCCTTAGGAAAGTAGGGTGAAAATCAGCAACAAGAGAACAGTGCTTTGGTGAAGTAAGTAAGAACTATTTAAGAAAACACAACACTAGTAATGGTAAAGCTGAAAGATCCATTAAAAGGTTTTACTATTTTTCTTCTAATTGCCAGATCAATACCAGGGGTGTTCTACTGACAGTGTACTCTCCTGTAGCAATACAATAGAATCATTTCTACTGAACTTCTGTGTGACAGGACATGAGTCACTTTTCTCTAATTTTTTCTCCATTTTAAAAATAATATTCACATTTCAGTACATTATGAAGATTAATTCATCAATACTCTTAAATATCTTCAAGGTATCCTGGAGGTTATATAACTGGCATTTGGTAATTAGTCTGAATGAAGAAATCCACTTGGAATTATTGAATATTTAGGTAGTTGACTCTAGATCCAAAATTCTCAGTCAACAAGTTCTCAATAATATATAGAACTAAAAAAATAGATATCACAATATATCCCACCCAGGTGTATAATATTGCCATTATCAGAGACAAAATCCATCTGACCCAGTACAGTTGTTTTCATAAAACATGTTCTCCTGTTTCAGGGCTTTCAATTTATGTTCCTAACTAAGAACTTTGAAAGTTAAAGGATATACATGTTAATGACTTACTTAGTGGCTTTTGGCAGCCCCTTGTTTCATTAATTCTGTTGAATATTTCATAAGTATTGAACTGTAAGAGCTTGATGTAAGATAAAAATCAAGTTTCAAATGTTTAATAGTAAAATATATATTAAACAAGAAACACCTCCCTTTACTAGATGTCAGAGTTGTTGAATTTATACCAGTTAACATATTTTTTTCTACTTCTTCAAAGTGAAAAAAATACGCTCTGATGGATTCTAGCAGAATCATTCAGACCCATATTACCACTGCCAGATAAGACAGGACTTTTATTATGACCAAGGATTATAATATGGGATGTATCTGTGCTCCATGAGGTAGAATAAGAACAATTTCCATCTATACATGGGAAACCAAAGTGCAGAAAAATGCAGAAACTTCCTCAGAGTGACACAAACAGCACTGACAGAGAAGAACTCTGAGATTTTCAGGTTGATCACTGGACTATATATTTCACTTCTAAGTGGAAATGGAACTCAGCTTGTCATCTAAAGCCAGCTGTCACAGGATAATTTTATTACAATGAGATGGGAATGAAACTCCCAATTCTAAGTGATTATTATATTTTTATAGGGAAGTGTGTACCAGATATGATTATGGTGCTTCAAAAAGACCTTTTGTATTCCAATAAGTCTTCCACTAAGTACAATCATATAAGAACTCCTAATAGTGTTTTGTCACCTTTAATTGGTCTTGGAGAAAGGATTATGTGATACCACTCAAAGTAGGGAAGCATATAAAAAATAAATTCATGCTTATTCAATCTTTTAATACTAGAAAAAGTGCAAATGCCAATAACTATAGACCACAGTCAACATTGCCACGGCATACTACAATATTTCCTAATGAACATGCCAATTTCACCAACATTAGGAATATTATCTTAACTGAATCTAAGGAATAAATATACATATAATAAATATATGTCTTTTTTTTTTTTTTTTAATTTTAAATTTCACATCCTGGAGATTTAGCAATTACTTTATGTTCCTGATGATGTCAAGTGAACATGCGGGAGTTTCAGATTAATTTTACCATTTTTAAAGGGATTGCAAAGTTCAAAAAGCTACAAAGAAAGGTTTTGAATTATGTGGTCTGTAGGTAACCCAAAAGTCCTTGAAGCTTTCAAAAAAAGCTGTTTAAAATTTATGTATTATTTAGATCAATTTCTTGATTCTTTGAGATGTGACTTACAATTATTTAGCTGTAGAATTTAGCAAGGCACTTCTGCTAAAGAATGCAATCAGTGAATTTTGCTTTTTACTTTGAAACATGACATTGGTTGTTGTCTTCCCATTACAAGTAGATTGAGTGCAAGCTACAGTCAAGCTAAATAAAGTTTTCCCACAGCAAACAGTGTCATTTTAAACAAGGCACATCTAAAGAGACTAAAGAATGAGATGACTTCATTCTTTCAGTTCCATTCAGCTCAAGCAGAATTACAGCCAGCCTGGAGAAACTGCTAATGAAAACTTACTGCCTTTCTTAAAATAGACATCCCAACTTACTTAAAATCTAATGCCTGTGCCTTTGTGGAGTCTAAAAAGAATGGAAACGTAGCTAGAAATAAATTTTGGAAAGACATGACTGCATTACAGTGTTTGCTGATATTCAGTTGTATTAACCTTTTTCCAGGACTCTATCCCTGTCTATGGTAAGGAGGTTTACCTGTTGAAAACAGAAAAATGAAGTTAAATCCCTGTGTCCAGTTACCATCATGGGAATTGCAGATGTGGGGTTTAACATAAGAAACTGCAAAAGGAAAAAAGTACTACACCACGTACAGAAAACATTACTCTTTTTTTTTTTTTTTTAACTTATTCCATACAATTAATTTTGTGGAAAGTTTCCTTTCACCTGGGAAAGGAAATCCTGTGTAAAAAGATTTTTTTCTGAAGGGTTATGATCTCAAATTTATTTTTGCTTCAGGCTCTTATAAGGAATGATTCCAACCTCAGAGATCTCAATTAAGACTTCATGAATTGCTGTGGATTCTGCACACATTTGTCTTCTCTTCCAGTCTCACACAGCTTGGAGGAATGTATGCTATATGTGTGTTGAAATCAACCTCAGTCCTTCCGAGGATAGGAATTCATAAAAGCAGGCATGATCATAATTTCAAGAAGTATGTGTCTAGCAAGTAAATGTCACTATTAAAGAGGTGGAAGAATCTAAGACATACCAATCTACTACGCCTAACAAAGTCGAAGTAGGAATAAACAGAAAATGCAAGCTCTGTGTGCAGCTGGTAAACAGGGATGATACATAATCCATAAGGGGTTGTATAAATGCCTCCATGTGTTTCAGTGCACAATACTGTTCAAAGTGTTGGTCACATTTCCTTTACTAGCCCTCATTTTAACCGGTCCTACATACAGCTCCGCGTGCAAATAAAAAACACATAGTTACACATAGTTATCAATTTGTTCACATTGAAAGTACAAAGTAAAGAAAATGAGTGATATCGCATGGTAATTCTACTGGATGAAGGATTGCATGACCTTACCAAGCAGAATCTCTTATTTCCGTATTCTAGGCACTACTTTTTGTGCCTTTTAGACAGCAAAAGTTCTTTTTTAGAGAAATGAAATATTGATTTTTAGGTTCTAGCTGGGCCCCACTAAGATGGTCCTTTAAGTCACACTGTGTCTGCAAAAAGAGTGGAGTTTTATGAACATAAATCAATTTTCTAATACCCATAAGTGGGCTTTTCATAAGCACCCAGAAATAATTCACACAACTTCCCTGTGCATCAATAGAACTTGACTCTCATCTTCCTTAAGCACTTACAAAAAAACCTACCGGCCTGTCTGGTATTGAATGTAGCAACGATGACTAAGTTATACTACAGACAGCCTGTTTGTTTCTGACTCCAGCAGCAATAGAAACAGCATTATGAAAAAAAAAAAAAAGACAATCGATAGCCCACAGAGCATTTCGCCATGTGTTGAAAGCAGATGGTTTGAAAGTATATTTGAATAAAGAACGAACTTCTGACCAAAGATGTGATACATGGTTTGGGATGCCTCTGGGTCTGTTAGTTCTGTCTACACTGCCAGATGCACCAACCCTCAAACTCCAAAAGGTGCTTTAACACAACAGATGACATCATAGATTAGCACAAAGGTTAAGCAGACATTAAAGGACATCAGTACAGTGAAGGGCCAGGAATGGTTTGGTTTTTCAGCAATTACAATTTGACATTACTTGTGTCATACTGTTACAGTGTGTACTGGGTTTGCATGGCAAGGTTTTGGTAGTGGGGAGGGCTACAGAGGTAGTTTCTGTGAGAAGCTGCTAGAAGCCTCCCTATGTCCGGCAGAGCCAATCCAGCCAGCTCCAAGATGGACCCACTGCTGGCCAAGACTGAGCCAATCGCATTCATAACACCTCTGTGACAATATGTTTAAGAAGGAAAATGACAAAGAGGAGAAATTTTTTTTTGCAGACAAACAGAGAACTCAAGATGTGTGTGTGAGAGAGAGAACTCTGCAGACACCCAGGTCAGTGGAGGAGTAGAGGGAGGAGGTGCTCCAGGCGCCGGGGCAGAGATTTCCCAGCAGCCCATGGTGCAGACCATGGTGAGGCCAGCTGTGCCCTGCAGCCATGGAGGGTCACGGGAGAGCAGAGACCCACCTGCAGCCCCAGGAGGACCTCATGCCAGAGCAGGGGGATGCTGTGACCCTGTGGGAAGCCCACGCTGGAGCAGGTTCCTAGAAGGACTTGTGGATCAGTGGAGAGAGCAGCCCAGGCTGGAGCAGGTTTCCTGGCAGGACTTGTGACCCCACAGGGGACCCATGCTGGAGCAGGCTGCTCCTGAAGGACTGCATCCCACAAGAGGGACTCACACTGGAGAAGTTCATGGAGGACTGTCTCCCATGGGAGGGACCTCACACTGGAGCAGAGGCAGAGTGTGAGGAGTCCTCCCCCTGAGGAGGGAGGAGCAGCAGAGACAGCGTGTGATGAACTGACCACAGCCCCCATTCCCCATCGCCCTGTGTTGCTCAGGGGGAGGAGGGAGAGAAATAAGGAGTGAAGTTGAGCCTGGGAGGAAGAGGCGAGGCAGGAAGGTGTTTTAAGATTTCATTTAAGTTCTCTTTTTTTATTCTGATTTTGATTGATGATAAATTAAATTAATTTTTTTCCCAAGTTGAGTCTGTTTTGCCTGTGACGGTAATTGGTGAATGACCTCTCCCTGTCCTTATCTTGAGCCGTGAGCTTTTCATCATGTTTTCTTTCCCTTGTCCTAAAGTGTTTCAAGATCTTGAAGAAAGAGAGAGACTTTCAAAACAAACAAAAAAAAAAGCAATGTTTTTTCCCAGTTCAGTTAAGTCTACAGTCAGGCCATCAGTCTCATTAAAACATAGGCAGAGACTAATCTTTGTGCACAATCAGTATGCCAACACTGTTTCTCTGGGTTTCTGCAGGTATTTGTAGAATGGGAGGGAAGATGCTGAGTAAAATAAACCCGTGCAAATCTCTCTCTTGACACCACAAGAGTTCAGATCTTTGTATTCAAGAACATACATGAACAGCATATAGAATCACAGAACGCTTTGGGTTGGAAGGGACCTTAAAGATCATCTAGTTCCAACCCCCCTGCCATGGGCAGGGACACCCTCCACTAGACCAGGTTGCTCAAAGCCTCATCCAGCCTGGCCTTGAACACTTGCAGGGATGGGGCATCCACAGCTTACAATCCCTCTGCCATGGGCAAGGACACCGAACACTAGACCAGGTGGCTCAAAGCCTCATCCAGCCTTGAACACTTGCAGGGATGGCGCATCCACAGCTTCTCTCTGCAATTGTGGTTTCTTTTCTCTTTCCCTCCTACTCTGCTCCTGTGTGAAAAAGAGCATCACTACTGATACTGAAGGGCGTGATACTTTTACAGTGCTGTCTCTGTGGTATGAAAAGGTAAAGTTTTTGGCCTCTGGCTACAGATTAATTCATGTATAATTAATCTTTAAAAAAAGAAAAAAGATACTATAGGAAGAAGTGATTATACAATCCTATCTTTCTAGTTTGCCTTCTCAGCAAAGCAAATTCTCCTGTACTCTACAGATACCTTCATGGTCTTAAGACTAACAGAGCAACCTGCCTTTAGAATGAAAATTTTATTCTCTTCCCTGAGATTTATCCAGATCTTAACACCCTGACTACCTGAATTACTCATCATTAGGATTTAACTCTCCTTCAGAACAGCTCTAGACCTGACAGTGCTATGGAGAAAAAATTCTCACTGTGTTTATCCAGACACACAGATCCATGCATCCACAGATGCACACATGTACTGGAGCTATTGTCATGCAAATTAGCATGATCCCTGTTTGTTCTCTGCAGCAGACATCCCAAACAGCCTGTAGCTCTCCCTGGAACTGTGCTTAAACGTGAAAATTCAGGGTACCTCATGCAGAGGAAATTCTAAGTAGCCTTAAAAGGCATACATGCACGATACTGTCTGGGGGCATCAACCTGAACTATTCAAGCGTCTTGATTTCCTAAAATCAGCAGGGGCTTTCAGGCTTAAACCAAAGACTTTTCTTAACATGTTTACCTAGGTGTGCTCAGTTGCTCAAGACTTTATCTTCCAGTGCCTAATAGTTTACATCCTTTTTAGGGTGAGTCCGTGCTGAAAAAAATGCCTCTGCTGTGGGAGCTATATATTGAGAGAGCAGAGTATGCAGTGAGGACTGAGCATGCACTGCCATACGTAAAAGGGTAGCTGACAGAGACTCAGGCTGAAAGAATAGACCAGACTCAGACTCATAGGTGATATCAAACCTGCTGTCATGACCATTTATATTCTTTTCCTCTCTGCTATTGCAGACCACTTGGATGGTCTGTCCATTGAGAACATTCAATACCCAGGAATTATATTAAATTTCTTGTTCTTCTTCTCTCCTGGAGTAAATTCCAGCAGCCTTTCTGAAACACTGTGGAAACTAGGGGAGCACAATATTTCAAAACTACACAGATGGCTTGCCTGCAACCTTATTTAAATATCAGCTTCACTGTTCCAAACATAAGCATATCAGTAGTGACAAAGGTATACAGAAATGAAAACACACTAAGAGACAACACACCATGAGGAGGCACAGAAACATCAGAACAGTGAATGAAAATCCACATTAAAATTAGCCAATTAGTGAACAGCCATCTGTTCACCAAACTTCACTCAAAAGCAGGAGGTTTTCCTGTTTAATGGAATAATTAATTCTTCAGGGTTTGGAAAAATGAATTATTAGATGTAATTTTTTTCCCCTCTCTCTGGCCTTTTTATTGGATGAATCATGATGTGATTATTTACCTTGAAAATGCCTCTGGGGCAGCCTCTCCCATGGCTTTTTTTTTTTTTTTACTCCTGATGCCTTCCTTCAGTAAAGCTGTGTTATTCTCGTGTCAAAGTTCATTTTGGCTTGGGATAGTTTTCCAAGGAAATCAGAGTGAAATGGGGTTAGTTCCAAGCCAGGCTAGATGGACTAGAACCATTACAGGATGATGTGTAATACAGCTTCCAGCAGAAACATACTCTTGCTTTGGACTTTCCCAAACCTTCGCCCAGACTTCCTGAAAAATCTATAAGTGTGGCCTTAATTTTTGTTTTAGAGTGAGCTGAAACCCAGAAAACTTGCTGAGTTTTTCTCTAAGACAAAAGTGCAATTAGTTTTTGCTTCCAGACCGGGTGGAAAACAGAAAGAATCATTAAACTGGTTCTCCTCTTCCCTCTCCTTCTACCCTTTTAACCTTTCTTCTAACGTCAAAACTTAAACAAATTTCAACAATTTGGCTTCTATTGTGGTTGCACACTTTTAATACAGTTTTCCACAGGCTGTGGATCATGCCAGCTAGGAGTACAGAGTACTTTTAAAAAACTGCTTGTATTGAGCAAAAAGGAAGACATGCAGTGTCTAAAACCTTGATTGTCCAGTTTCCCTGTTTGCAAATTTATTGATGAACAGAAGCCCTGTTGGCTAATTTATACCATCTCATGGAGAACAGTTACATTTAATAGCAATATTGCCAGTGAATTTGAACCATCAGCTAGGTCCTTCACACTATGAAAGTACAGCACACGAGCTAAATATTTGTCTTTTACACATAAGTTTCTAGAAATTTTTTTTGGTACATCTTCGTGCTGGGTATCATGATTTGATGGATGTAATGCACTAAATCAGTGCTTTTATGCTGGCTTTGCTGCAGAGAAAAAGGAAAGAGGATAGTCTTGAGAGTTTTGCAATGGAAATGAGGTTACGCTTAGATTAAGGCAGTAGTTAAAATTCATGAGTTCCTGTCCATGTGTTTATGTGGCACAGCTAAGTGAAACCTCCAGATATTCTTAAATTGTTTCATACGCAGCCTGAGGCAGTCCATGGCTTCAAGTGCCCCAAAAAATTTTAAAGCACTGAGGATTTCAGTGGTGAGAAGAGCCTGACCTCCTGCCTCAGGCTTCTCCCTCAGCTGCCTTCTTCGAGAACAACCTTGCATGGTGCTGCTCCATGATGAAGATTTCCAGGCACAGAGATAAGGTGTTATAGATGTAGCAATAACATTCACTGATTTAAGTAATACAGTATGTGTTTTTGACAGCTACACTGTTATAAACAAAAGCAAAAACTGATTCCTTTCATTTAATTCATTCTGTCTTTAATATGCCCTAACATCTAGTCGCTGTCATACAAAGCAGAGGTTCCTGCTATACAGCCCTCACTCACTGACCTCTGCCAACCTCCTTGGGTCTCAGTGACTGCTGAACAACGCATGGGATCAGGAGTTAAAGACCAAGAAAATACCAGCAGCTGGGAGTCCCCATATTGAATCTGTCTGGTAATAAACACAGCAACTGAATATGGCTATACCTTGGCTGAAGGGATGTAGAAATGCTCCAGAACAAAGCAACGTTACTCACAATTTGCTGTTAACTCAGGCAAAGACACAGTCTCCATCCTGCTAAAGGCTTAATCCTTGCAGTGAGGGTTGGGTGCAAAGATGTAAGCCAGTTGTTCATATAGGAGAGAGTTACCAAACGGTTGGTGCAGCACTAAGTACCCAGGTGCAAGCACCTGTCATGTTTCTAGTAAACCATTAAGCTGAAAAGATTTGCTAGCAAATCTCCCTCTGCCTCTGGTTCCTAAAAATGTAGCTCCTTTTCTTCAGGCTCGGTCTTAATCTAACAATTTTCATTGATCCCTGGAACTACAGGAAAATATTCCCCTTTTCATTCCTCTTAGGGCTTGTCTAGTTCCTGCTCCAGATGCAAGTTTCTTATGTCCCTTGGATTTCTGCTTGCTCTAGGTTGCACTCTCCCAAAACATGTCATTTGCTGTACTCAGCTACACATAAACCTGTGCAGCTTTGAGTCCCAGTGCTGGCTGCCCGCTTGAAGCCCAGAAGCCTCCCTAGCTCAGCATGCCCAGTGGGAGCTCTCCTAGAAGGCACCTCACTCTTGGCATCCAGGGCAAAGTAACCACCCCAAAAACCCCTTTTTTGCATAACCACAACCTTCTAAGGAACAAGGTAGAGGCAGTAAACAGCAGACAGACAAAAACCAAGCCACATACTACATCCTCCAGCTAAAGAAGGGTAGCAACAACACAGTGCTGGTACAGAGGCTTCTTAGTTCTCTGAAGATGGCATTCATGAGGATATCCATATACCCTGCTTCTCCCATAATCTGAAGTGTTTAAATACCAAACAGGCAAAATCGTTCCCTCTGCTCCAACCTCATTTTTGCAGCCTGGCTGCCTTCAGCTTTCTGTTCTCAAGCAATTGTACTCAATGGGTGAGGTGTTCAAATGCTCATCTTTTCTCAAATAATTTTAGGAGTATGCACACACTGTGCTATTGTATGGCTGTGTAAAAGCATTTGCATCATGCATGATTCTGAAATAGCAATGTGAAATGAAAATACCTATTATGGTAAGTGTCATTAATTTTTCAGACTTCCTGATGATGATGAGCAATCTCCAGAGCTGGGGAAACATGGTCAGGTTGTGTGCAGTTGTTACTAGTGAGGTAGGAAAGGAGCTTTCTGTGCCTCTCAGCCCCACCAAAATCTTTGACTGGAGCCAGGTATAGAGGCATCGCCCTGTGATTCACATGTCTGTGCGTGACTCAGACCCCCCAGCCGAGCAATTGCCTTCAGGAATTCGGTGCTTGCCAGGCACCCTTATGAAAACAAAATGATTCACTCATAGAATATTACCAGGCTTGATAGCACTTTCCATGGAATCGGAAACTAATCTACAGGGTGTAATTTGCTATCATTTATCAGATGGACGATGTTTCTGTAACAATAGGATGGAAAAATGGGTAACAGTAGTGTGAAAATAGCTGAGTTCCTTTACTGCTGTCTCAAAGAACATTAACAGTGTTCATCTATTAGATACTGTCAGTAACATTTAGAATCTGGTTGTGGGAAAGCCTTGAAGGATGATCAATATAAATTGCAAAAGGAGTCTGTTCTGCTCAGTGAAGATTGTGAAGATTCAAACTCTCCCAAAGTTCATAGGTATTTCTTCTCAGAGTTCTATCTGAAAGAGTTTCTGAATACAGAGGAATTTAGACAGGGAGCTTTCCATTAGTTATGAATACTGTCAGGTACCAGGTCACAAGACATATATTCTTCTAGCTATATCTGTACCCAGTTTTAAAGTTCCACAATTAGACTGACAGCTAATCTAAAATTCACATAGCAGGTTGTTAACAAGAAACATTGCAATGTGTAATCCAAGAGGGGATTTATTTTTTTGCCTACCATAAAAATGTTACCTTCCTCTTTTTATGGAAAAGGATATTTACATCGTGTCACAAACACAAACGCTATTACTGCATTGCCTTCTCTTCCTGGTACCACCCCTTTATGCAGTTCCCACAGACCATTAGTAATACTAGTGATTTAAAGCTGAGGAGCTCTCTATTGAATTAACCTGAGCCACATATTGTTCCTACCTATTCATACAGGAAAAAGCTCCAGGCTGGGTGACACTTGTAGTCCAAGCTAGCAGGTATGGCTGAGCGTTAATGATGAAGAAGCCAATACAAAAGGAGGGACATGAGAGAGGTGGCATCTTAATGAAGAGCAAGTTTCCTCCTACTCCCACTGAAGAGTAGACTAGAAGAGCACAAAGCCCTTCTGACATTTAAAATCTGTCTCCAGGTAGCCTGTGTGAGGCATAGCCGGATTTGTTTCACTTGCATATGGTGTTTCATTCAAGCCAAGATGACCATTTGATCAGGAAAAGATCTAGCAGAGTAGTGTTGAGCTTTCTCATCACTGAAGAATCTTAATGTGACAGCCCAGATCCTAGAAATATCTTGCAAGGAAATCAGGAGTAGCAGCAGCCACTGACAAAAGTAACAGCTACAACAGTGCAAATCAACTTGAAGTTGAATGAAACAAAAAAAAAAAAACCCAAAACAACAACAACAACAACAACAAAAAAAAATCCCAGAGCTGACTGGATAAGTTCTTACAGTAACACTCAGTTCAGAGCTAAATTCTACTCTTTTAAAAACTCGACATTTATGGAATCAATACATACCAAGAGGCTGGGAAATAGCTGTGTAGATGGTTCAGCACACTTCCCTCTCAAGTACTGGTTTAGCTCACTAAACATAAAAAAAGTTATTTCTTCTCTCAAAGCACTTAGCTCTTCTAAAATTGTTTGTGTTACAATTTCCTATAAATTTCAAGTGATAATGGGGTTTGTGCCTAAATTTAGTGTATTATATGACGCTAGAGGCCACAGAAGAGCTTGTTGTGCAGCAGTATGGTACCATTATTTTAATAATAGCTCTTTCAGTAGTGATGCAACTTAAATTGTGATCCATTTTTAATTTAAGAGACATTACTTCAGTGGCAAAGACAACTGTTGTATACCACCATCATGAAAAGTTCTTGAACGAAAAGTTATCACTCCTTTGCTGATGACATTAGAAGTCAAGTTCTTAATTTTCTAGAAAGAATGAAGCATAATCTATTAAAGGCACCAGAAATTCTTTGTTCACTGGAATTTTGTGGCAGCTTTTTCCCCCCACTTATTTAACATGGCAGAGCTGTTTCTTTCATAGATAATTTTATCATTGACGACTCCTGTTGGCATCTGGCTGTTGGATCAGTTGAAACTATAAAGGGTAGAAAGTAGTTAATTTCTTTATATTGATAGCTATAATATCTGTACTTTATGTAACAAGTGAATAAAACAGTCCTCAAGCCTGTCAAAATTTGTAGCAATGCTCACAGGAGGGGATGCACACTAGTAAGCTTTTTCTTCAGACAGAAGCAGCTACAGGAGCGTTAGGAGTGAAAGGGCCTCTGGGTGTCTTGTCAGCACTAATGATCCTGCTGGCCAACACCAGGGACTGTGCCTGGTTTACAGATATGTCAGTAGAGACAGAATATTTTTTCCATCATTATCCATTGGAAACAAGCTTTTGGGAATGGTGGCACCTGCGTGTTCCCAGGTTAAACAGCGAGCAGAAGGCAAGCAGTTCAGGAATTAGTGTAATATAGACTTAAATGAGGAGAAATTATATTTTCTTCTTTATTTTCCTTTAATTAAAAAAATTATTAACATTGCACTTTTTAAATTGTTGTTGTAGGAACAGGAATATGCTGTTTCACTGCAAATAATTGATGTGTTACTCTAAATGCATTAATTTTGTGGGATCTACTAGTAAAAATTAATTTCCTGGAAAGAGATAATGATACGTAGATACAGCATATCTAAGGTAGGATAGGAAAGAATTATTCTGCAACAGGATCAGAATTCTACTTACATTTCTTTGGAATTTTTTATCCAGTATGACCATGAGCTGTCTGAGACAATTCTATGTGGAAGAGCACATAATATTTCTAAGGTGATTTATGACCAGAATATGTATTATGAGGATATTAATAACGATGTAACTCCATTTATTTCAGGCAGTGTTGAATCAACCATTAGTAATGTAACAAAATAGTGGTGAGATGTAAATAACAGAGGAGGGAACTTCCTGCTCTGTGAGACACCAAGCTTTTCAGTATTCCCAGATACAACTTGCTATTAGTATAAAGGAGTGTTTGTACCAGGTGAGATCTGAGTGTTGTGATGGCCCTAATGAGCCATAATAGAAAGAAAGGTAACTTACAGAGAAGACATTTTTTATTTCTCTAGAAACACTCAATATGCAACAATGGAAAGAGAAGATACGTAAAGCAGAGTCATGGGAAGTGGACAATGAATTTCTTGTTTTGCTTTGCTTGTGTGCGTGGGTTTTGCTTTACATATTAAACTATCTGTACCTCAACCCACAGTTGTTTTAATTTTTTTCACCTTTACGCTGCTGATTCTCTCCCTCATCCTACCGGGTGGGGAGAGCGAGTGAGCGTCTGTGTGGTGCTTAGTTACCAGGACACAATGAGAGTAAAAGACCCTTGCTATCCCAAAGTAGCTAAAATCAGCTTCTCAATATCACACTCATTTCGTCCACGTAGAATCCTAAAATAACCATTTTCTCCCCAAGACTTTCCCCAGGAATTTGCAGCAATCTAAATAAAAACAAAGAGGGGGAAAAAATCAATTTTAATTCTAAAGTGGTATTTAAAAATTCAACGTGTAAAATGCAAAATTAATCTTTTTGTTAGTTTTCTTTTTAAGAAACAGAGTTTTTCAGATGCACTAAGAATCAGAATGCAACTTTTTTTCTGATTTCTTGTCATTTGTCCCTTCCTGCTTTGATCAAAATTTCAGTTCCAAACCCAGAATTAATAAAAATGGAATACTATTTCTTTAAGGCAGTTTGATAAATTGAGGCAGAAAACATTAGATAATTCTACTACTGGCTGGAGAAAGTGGTCATTGAAATAACAATGGTCAAAATTCCAGTTGCAACTAACTTGTTAAAGAGACACCCAAGATATTAAAAAGTTAACTTTTAATAAATTAGGTTTTAATCAGGTAACTATTGACATATTGAGCTATTTAGTTTCTAAGGAAATCAGTAGAACTTTTGCCTTAGATGTCAGTGAAACTACCTATCATCAGCACTGCCATCAGCTATGTAAACTTCAAATTACCTTTTGCTGAACACTGGAATAATGAGATGAGCTGTTAATCATAATCAAAATGATAAAATCTGACTTACTCTAAATGGCTTTTTTTTTTTTCAATGCTGTTTAAATAGATAACTTGCCTTTTTCCAAATGTTTTAACAAATAATATTGATTATCCGTATTGAATCTCATTTGCAGGCATCACAAGGAAATGAGTATTTATGGGAAATTTGAATAACATTTGAGAATTTGGATAACATTTGAGAATTTGAATAAGATTTGAGACAGAAAAGGCAGTGTAGGAAAAAAACACAGATATAAGTGGGAGATCGGATGAAACAGGCTCTGAAATTAAGGTAGATGATGCTATAGTTCAAGGTCAGCATGATAAAAGTTTCCAGAAAGGGAATAGAATTATGCAGACAACTTTAAGGTGAAAGGAAAAAATAGATGCAGAGAGAGTGAATGAAGGGGAAGAAGTTGTTTTCTGATAATCTTTGTTGTAGAAATTTTTTTTTGTACCTAATGCTAAGAATTCACTTACCCAGAATTTCTGTTTCTGTCCATTTTTGTCAGCTAATGCTCCCCACCTGTTACAAGAGATGGTACTAGTGAGACTTTTCATGCATATGTTCACATTTTTTAGGTTTAAGCAAGCAACCAGAAAAGAAAATCTTTTGCTTGTTGTCCTAATACCAGCACCAGAACAAAGCATGACTGTGAGACATCTCCATGTTTAAATAACAAACTCTGATGAAAGTGAAAATGAAGATAAGTATCCTGCTAGCCACAAGACAAATTGCCATTAGGGACTAAAAAAACCTAATGCAAGTGTACTTTTAATTTGTCATTGCAAAAACTTGTTTTCATTGACAGAATCCCTCCTCAGGAGAACCAGATGAACTGAACGGAACTGTGTAGGAGTATTGAAATTAATGTGAACACATTTCTTCAATTCAGCTGCAGATCCCTAGGAACATTTTTGTTAAAGATCTCATCCAACACCTTTACAAAAATAGCTGGTGAGTTAGGACTGGAAATGTTCCCAGCTTTCCTCGGCTCAAATTAAATTGCTGACAGCCTAATCTGTTTTACTGCACAGTGTGGGGGATGACCCACAAACTTGATGTTTCTTTGTCATCTTTGAGGACATGCTAAATTTTGTGATAATATCCATGAAAGCACACAAGAGATTACTCCACCTGCCAGGTGATAAGACTTTCATAATTGTGTAGCTGAACTGCACAGTGCTCCAAGGCGTTAAGCCTCACTGTGCATATACGGGGCAGAAGTTCCAAGGCCATTGTCTAGATGTAGCTCAATGAGCAAAACCTGCACTGGACACCTTAGGTAGCTACGTATGTATGGTAAGTCTAGTGATTGTGTCAAGACCTCTGTCTTTGTTTACATTTATACAGTGAATGCTTGCCTTGTTACTATTCACAGGTCATGATGCTTGGGTGCTGATAAAAGGGCACACATAAACAGAAAACCAAAGATGTGAACTTTTACAGGCTTTTCCACGGTACAAAGTTAATTCTAGGATATACAGCATGCCATGGGTGGGGTGTTTATTTGTGTATATTCCACCAACACCACATGTTTGAGCTGTATTTGCAGTGCTCCATTCACTTTAAAAGGCAAGCAGCAAAAATATGATGAGAAATCCCACAATAAGAATGGGGAAATAAGGTTTTCCGTCATCTTTCTAAAAAAAATTTGAATAGTCACAGTGGCTTCAGCTCTCCTTGGCTAACAGTGAACCCTAATGCATGTGGAACACCTGCACTTCCAGCCAAAGGGGAAAAAAAGGCAAAACAAATTGATGACTAGGGGAGAAGTGAACTCTGGATTATAGTTGCAAGCAAAAATGGCAGCCACTGCTCATTAAATGCAAGAAATCAGAAAAACAATGTTGGTCATAATGATCAGTCAGTGTAATTGTTCTTTTTTTAAAAAGGCCTCATGGTGCTTTTTCTTTGAATTACTATGTGGAAGTTCAGGCATTATTAATAATCTTTGCTATTTCTTTGCCAAATGTATTTCAGATACAGTCTGTCATGATCATAAATTTAAAAAAAAAGAGATATAATATAATAGGTTATCTGTTTTCCTATCCAATTCAGATTTATTTCTTTACTTGTGATCATTTCACTAAAAAATTACATCATTTGCAGTGTGAAAGTCCAATATTTACATCAATCTTAAGGGCAGAGGAAAATTATCTTGAATTTCTATTCATGTATTCTTGCATTCAGTACTGCACATTGTCCCTCCCACTAGTTTGAGCAGGATGATGACCAGCTCCTGCAGACTTACCTCTCTGTGATTAAATATTTTTCTAACTTTTGTTATTTTCTAAAACAACAAGTCAACTTCTAGTTTCATACACTGATAAGAATATATTGATTCTCAGAAATGTTTCTAAATGGAAGAAAACTTAGAAACCCAAAATGGAAAAGGATCCTACTTTATCCCTGACTATAACATAGTCATGAATTTAATTTGCTAGGTTTTGTTCCATCATAGTTAGATACAAACAGAGGTACTTGACATAGGCATTTTGTCTTTAGAAAGAAGAGCTGCTTACTCAGTGATCCATGCCCATAGGCATTCATCTAAATACTCCAAATTAAAATACATTAAATTAAAGTATACAAGAGTGCCACCAGCAGGTCAAGAAAAGTGACTAACCTGCTTTATTCAAGACCTGCCATTCTGCATCAGGAGCACCGTGCCCAGGTCTGGGCTTCCCTCTACAGGAAAGACATTAAGAAGCAGGAACAAGACCAGCAAGAGTCCACTGAGATGTTTGGAATCACGAGCACATGATGCACGAGGGGAAGCTGAGGGAGCTGGCTTTATTCAGGTCTCAGGAATGGTAGCTCAGGGGGCATGTATTTGTTGTCTTTCATATCTAAAAAGATAGAGCAGACTCTCCTGATGTATGCACAGCCAATGGTCAGAAGATGACAGTCACAGTTTTCTTCAAGGGAAGCTCCAATTGGACAGAAGGAAAAAAAGATAATTTAGAACAAGAGTGATTAGGAACTACTGAAGTGAGGGGTCATGGAGTATCTGTCCTCAGATATCCAAACCTCAACCTGAGAAGCCCTAGGAACCATAACTATGAAGTTGGCTCTGCTGCAAGATGGGGGATTAAACTAGATAGCTTTCAGAGATCCCTTCTACTCTGAAGTATTCAATGATCTAAACAACTCGATCTAAGATAATTTAGGGCACAGAGAGTCAAACCAAACAACTTCCAGATTCAGTTAATTTACAGTTCTATGAAATTATTAAATTTTGTATTCAATGTATGGATTTTACGTAACAATTAAATAAAGTATACTAATAGATTGTGATGGGGCAAGTGATTTTGCCATTTTTTTTAAATGGCTGCAGTCTGAAGAGCAGATAATAGGTTTGATTTACTGTTTATTGATCAAAATAGTCTTGGGGTTAGTGCATGAACCCAGAGCAGGAAATAACAGGATATGTGGAATGGAGTATCATCTCCATAGATGCTGACCTTTACTGGCAGCAACTGTGGCATGAGCTCTGTTTACAGAGCTTTTCCTAAAACTTGGCACAGTTTGCTCAGCTTTGTTCCTAAGACTGACTGAGATTCACCAATTCTCATTTCTCCCAGGCTAACGCTGTTCTCTCAGTCTGAAAAAGCACTCATCTGTAATGGAAGCAGCTGTTGTTTTGTGAGCCACGCTATATATATATATATTGTTCAATGATGCAGTGTTTGTAGCCACATGCCAGTTTGATTTGACATCTTGCCTCTGGGAATGAATCCCAGCTCCATCAAGAGCATTTCTGGGGATTTCTTGGCTCATTCATGCTAACATACCTTCTAAAGAGGAAGCAATTCTTTCCAAAAAAAACTCCTTAGTGGAAAGAGTTTCTGCAGTAGTACCTTTAGGAGAGGAGGACATATTTTCTAAAAATAGATTTATCAATTTTCTAAAACAGATTTATCAATTTTCTAAAACAGATTTCTCAGAATAAGTATAGTATTTGATCTTTGCAATTTCTATTTCTTCCTTTTTCCTGTCTATAAAGTTATACTTCAGTAGTTTTCATTATTTCAGTCTTACTGATGGAATAAATTAATTCTTCATTGTATTCCTTAGTTGCACCTATCAAACATGTTATGGCATCCAAGTACAGCTTCCACTTTCAGCTTAATTTAAGCTTAGATTCCTCAGAGAAAACAAATCTCTAAATATCTTTTCTGGGCTAAGTGAGGCATCTGAAGGTGAATCTTCTGAGTTATAAAGAAATATATGATACAAATGAATTATATTAAATTTGGCTTGAATTTTAACTGTTGGTTTACTCGCTGCTGTAAGTACTACTCCTTCAAATATGAAAAAACACTGAGAGGAAATTGCCAAAATTAACAGATAATATTTAGTAATTTGAAAATAAATTCAGAGGAAATATTAACTTTCTAAAACTCTTAGCCATTTGCTAGGCTGAATGGAAACTGAATGGCATCTTATTTCAAGAATTCAGAAAATTATTTTGTTTCAATGGAGTTCCTGTATGTTTTTCTAAATAGATGGGACCCTATACAAATATTTTTCCTGAATCTGGATAATCTTTGAGACTTGGCCTCTTCATTTATTTCGTATTTTAAAATAGACATTAGTTGCAAAATATTACTCATTAATAAATTCAAATGAAGCCTTCATGGAAGACACTATGGGAGCAAAAATTAACCTAGTATATTATTGTGGAAATAATATACCAACTGTGGAAAGTGGTAGCATTCCAGACCATTTTCCCTGGAGAGTAGCAGCTCAGAGAAAGTGTCAATTGGTCCCTCAAAATCTTTAAAACCAAAATTAAGAAAAAAATTACTAACTAGAAGTATAATCCCACAGGAGCTAAATAAGCCATTGAGGTTTAAGTGAAACTCATACCACCCACTTCAGTCCCAGAAAAGTGAAAGATCTCTACAGATTATGAAAGACAGCAGCAGTACAGGGATATTATTAATCAATGCAAATTTTTGCTTTGGGTATACTGTGGAAAAATAAAATAGATAATAGCCTCTTTACAATATTTTCAAAAACATAGTTAATACAATGTATTACTGTTTTACTAGTCTCTTCTGAGATTTAAGCAGTACTTCCACATTGGTATCCTTAATGTAAATGCTGATGTCAGAACTGGAATTAGAGTTTGCCATTTTTCTGCCAGTAAAACACTATGGGATTTAGCTTAAGATTAATATATCTAAATGTATGTGTCCCACTGCAGCAAACAGAGTATGTTTGGATCCATTCACTTGCCAAAACGCAGGTGTCTAGGGCTATTTAGATGCCTTAGAGTGCCTGAGACATCCACATGTTTCTGGCAGACATAGCAGACCTATGAGACATCCACGTCCTTTTGGAGACAGAGCCAGGTAGAAAGCTCTTCTCACTTCTGAGAGCACCAAATATTTGCTGCTAACATAGCCACAAACAATTGTAGCTCGGTTGGTCTTGAGTTTCCACTGACTTTGCTGACTAGATCACCATCTCTGCGATGAGAATTTCGACATCTAGCACATCACACGTGCCTGAATCTCAAATTGAATCCTGAAATAATTAATTGCTTACTGAAGCATGAGATGAGCAAAGGAGAAGACGAAATCATGAGTAAACATGCAGTGAATAAAATGTTAGAATGGAAATCAGGAGACAATAGAATGTATCAGCTTCCAGAACTACACAACTGCAACACATGGTTTCAGAATAAATGATGAGGAGTATTAAGATATTACAGACGGAAGGACTTGAATTTTGTCCATCTTAAACCATCAGGGATAAAATCAAAGAATTTAGAGAAAAGGGTAAAATTACCATAATAAACAGCATGGAAATTACAGTTATGATATATATCAGTTTTTCACAATATAGCACAAAATCATAGCTGTTACTGTTTGGTTGAGCAAAATTAAACCAGGAATGTGTTGTGCTGAAAAGGCTGTTAAACTAATCTGGGGTGCATTTTATGTTTCCTCATGGCTTGGAGCAAGAGCTGGTTTAGGGACCAACAGATTGGAAGGGAAAATGACACTTCAGTTAATTTTTCCTGTAAAACAGCTGTGCCTTGGAGTCTTAATCAGGGAACAGAACCCCTTTGTGCTGGGCATTGAAAGTGAAAATGACTTAGTAAAAGACCAAATCCTATTGACAATATCTTCTTCCAGAAAATAATACTTAAAGAGAAGGAATGGGAATCTATTCATGAATCTGAGAAGTATCCATATTTTAAGTTAAGATCAATGGGAATTAATAAATTATTCTCACCGCTTCTTAGAAAACTATGACACTTTCAGAGTTAGTAGATGATATAATTTCTTTAACATAGTCAGTATGGCATTTCCTGAAGTTCTTTTTCTTTCTCTGACAGTGCTTCTTCCTAAGATCCAGTATTTCATGTAGCCAATGTAGCCTTTACCAATTTTTCCAAAAGTAAACTCATCCAAACTATGTGTTCCTAACTAATGACATCCTGACCCTGCTGAAGGTAATCATAGATATCCAGTGTCTCCAGGGAAGCCAAGGACTTGGAAACTAATAGATGTGCCAAGTGAGCAGCAAACTAAACACTGAGTCTTCTTTAGCTATTTAAACAACATTAGAAAGAAAGCTTAAGATTCTGGGACTAAAAGTAGGCAAGATCATGCATGTTTTGATTAAAGAATTGTACATTGTAAGACTGAACCACTCCACTAAGTCTGATGTCACTTCTAGGAATAAAATGAGCAGAGTAACAGGTAATTGTGTGACAAATTGAGAAAAAAGTAAGTCATAGTATATAGACACTAACAACCTAGATGTGTGTAGGGCTGAAATGCCAAGCAAAAAGATAAAATTGTCATTTATTAGTTTACAGATAGAACAAGGGGAAGAAGTTCATGAAAGAATATATCAAGAAAAAATATCCCAACAACGAAGTAATTTAACTCCCAGTGGAATTAGTTCCCAAGTGAAAATGACAGAGACTTAGAAGTGAGGTGACACGTTGTTGGACAACATTCATTAGAGAACAACATTATGTTTTCTGGAAGATGACCAAAATAATCTAATAGCACTTTTTTTGTCTCTTGCTTTTGTGATTATTCCAGCTTGATATTTACTCCAAATGAATGACATTTCAAAAGCAAACAGATGCTGGACCTCATTACTCATAGAGACAGGGAATCTATTAGGGTTATTTTTACAAAGCTTTGGACCACTAATGTCCCCAGCTTTGGTATTTTTAGGAAAAGCTTTCAACCTTACCCCCTCCAAAATTTCCATTTTTTAATAAGAAGAAAAAGAAGCGATCTTAAGGAATTATTAAAAAGAATATCTACCTATCAGTTACTGAAAATTACTTTAAAAATGGAGTTTTCTTCTGACAAAAATAAAAAATATTCTGTAAGAAATATACCACTTAGCTTTTCCAAAAGATCTTCAATCAAAAATAACCTTGAATAAAAAGAAGTAATTTCACCAAACTGCATTCAGCCTCCTTCAGGAGAAAAATAAGCAAGGTATTTCCATTTACTGAAGGGAAACCAACTGACTCTGTAAAGAGAACTCTGGTGCTCTTTCAGATAAAAGGATGAGTACTTGTGTGCTTCCCAAAAAGGATTTTCATAATTTTGTGTCCAGTTTTATATAGTAGAGGCACCTTAGCTCTCCTTTCCAGTAATAACTTTACCTTGATATTGACTGTAGGAGTAGGCCCTGAATGCACAACACTCTGACAAGTAAAAAAGTAGAATATAGAGACTGTTTCAGTATTCTTCCACAGAATGGAAATTGGTTTTATTTGAACATTTCCTAGCTTTTCTTTCAAGAAAATGTATCACTACAACAAGGGTGGACTTCACAAGAGTATAAAGAGTATTTTCAGAAAAAAAGTAGTAGTTGATAATATCACTGAATAAAACCATAAAAAAAGCTAGAAATACAACCTAACACAAGAAAAAGAGCCACCAGCAGTGATTTCAAAGCTGAGGTGTTTTGTAGGAGTACAGAAACTAGATTCTAGCATGCTTACATTCAGCTTTGCAGGCAAAATACTGTTAAGAGCATATACAGCAAAGTCATCTGAAGAGTGTGCTAAATAATATTATACAAATTGACTCCTTAAGACTGAACATTTCAACTGAAAATAAATAAGGCCTGAAGAGTAAAGAAGAATGACAGGTCTCAGATCTCAAGCTATTAATTCCTGCAGATATGTCAGTGTTAGTGCAAACCAGTGCTTTGTGTTAACTGAGGCATTAAACTGTTTACTGAACACCAGTGCTGTAGGAATCACTGTTCTGCATCTTTCTAACTTCTGCCATTCAACAATGTATATCTAGAATGGACTCTTCTCACATACTGACAGTCCCCATCTACCAATCAAAAATACCCAAACAGCAAAATACTATTTTAAATCACTTCTGAAATTTTATTTTCAACTACCTCAACTCACAGTTGTAGTTTCCAAGTTATACAGTTTGTAGGTTGAATGTTGGATTCACTGACACTACTGGAAAAAAATCCCAAATTTGCAGGTATAAAGCTAAGATTTGTCTCTGGTTGGATGGTTGGTTTGTTTCTTTGTGTGCAATGGCTCCTCCCTGTCTTTCTAGAGAGGGAGTGCATTGAAGATAGGATTGTGTCACATCCTATTTTCACAGACAGAAGTAATGAATTTGTTAAAAAACAGCATACACAGAGCAGGTATAAAGGAAACGTATTCTGGTTTTAAGGTCATGGTCTTTAATCGTATTTTGCTCTGTCACTTTTTCCTTAATTTTCTTTGGTTTTTTTTTTTTTTCAAATATTTGCATTTCTATTAACTTCTGCATTCACCAGGACCTTCAGATCAAAGAAGACAACTAGAAAACCTTGTATAACCTCCAATACAACCACAACATAACCAGAATATTTCAGTTGGAAGGGATCTACAATGATCATCCAGTCCAACTGCCTGACCACTTCAGGGCTGACCAAAAGCTAAAACATGTTATTAAAGGCATTGTCCAAATGCCTCTTAAACAGTGACAGGCTTGGGGCATCAACCACCTCTCTAGAAAGCCCATTCCTGTGTTTGACCACCCTCTTGGCAAAAAAATGCTTCCTATTGTCCAGTCTAAGACTCCCCTGATGCAGCTTTGAACCATTTCCATGTGTCCTGACACTGGATCCCAGGAAGAAGAGTTCAACACTTCCCTCTCCACATCCCCTTCTCAGGAAGCTGTAGAGAGCTATGAGGTCACCCCTCAGCCCCCTTTTCTCCAAACTAGACAAGCCCAAATTCCTTAGCCGTTCCTCATGGGGCATTCCTTCTTGCTCTGTCACAAGCTCTGTTGCCCTCATCTGGATCCATCCAAGGATCTTCACATTCTTTTTAGCAAGATTTTGCTTGTTTGTTGTTATTCAGAGTCTAAGATCGAGTGAGAACAAAGGAAGAGGAAAATGAAGAGAAAAAAAGTGTCTTCAAAGACAAAATCTGAGATGTCATTAACAGTAGTCACTGGTATCCTTTTTAAGTCTTTGGACTTTGCACCAGTAGGTCATTTAATTATGTACTAAACCTTAGTGTGCTGTTGCTCTATCTGGCTATCCTCTCAATACTAAACCACAGTTTTTTGCTTCATATGTCAATTTTGTCTCCGCTAGTATGGCTTTTTGTGTTAAGAACATTCAACAAATGTTTCAATGGCATAGATGTTTCAATGCCATTTAATCTGCTTCAGTACTGAATTTAAAGCTTCCAGTGAATCACTGATAAAAATAGAGAGGAAATGTGTTTCCACTTAATGTACATCTCTCAAAGTCCTCCTATGAAAGTCCTTTGTCATTCGGAGCACCTTCCAAACATCTGAAAATCAATCTTGTTCATGAAACAGTATCTAAGGTTTTAAATAAAATTATTCTTGTACCCTCCAAAACTTAAGGTCAGAGTCCATAGATTTGATTGTAGCCAAAGACTTGGACTTTTGGGTTCTTTCTAAATTTTTCAGTGTCAGGGGAACAGCAGATAAAGCTTTTTGAGTGAAGGTATGGATCAGATATTGTAGCTTGGCACTGACACGGAAGTGATGCAGAGGAAAGAGTCTGAGAGAAGATTTGTCTGAACAAGCTGAAAACATTAATGGTGAATACTCTACTTTGCTATGCCTAATTTTGAAAAGAGATATATTTGAACTAGAACCACAGCTATTTAAGCCAAAGTACTTCCTCTGTGCTGAATAGACTTTGGCATCTTTACACCATCAACAAACCTGCCCATATTTTATTTCCGTATGGAAGCTACATTTCTCTTCTGTCATCTTTTCCTAAGTGGAACTAAGAAAGCCAGGGGACTAGAAGGAAAAAAAAATTTTAAAAAGATGCACCAATTTTAAAGAGAATCTCCTATAGAATAGACTTGGCAGGTTTGTTCAGCAGCTCTAGCTTAAATGTATAGATGTGAGAGATTAATCTGCTACCAAGTTCATCTTTGATGTGAATTCACTCTACTTTTATTGTTAAGAGACCTTGAGGTAAAGATGACAGTTTCACATCTTATTTTTCAGTCATTAGTCTTCTTAAAATAACCAAGTGCAGCTGAAAAAGTGAAAATTACCAAACTTTGACAAATTTGTCCTCCTTAGTCCCACATACCATTTGCAGTTTCACGGCACCTTTTCAGCTTGTTTTCATGCTGGTGTCATTAAGAGTTGTAATTGTATGTGTATGTACACATAGACCCATGTATGTGTGTGTGTACACATACACGTGTGCCCACACACACCTGTGCAAGACATTCTGAAGACATAATCTTACTAGAGATATTATGTACTAGTCAGTCAGTAATTTTGTGTTTGAACTACTTCATGATGCCATTGCAAGTGGGATTCCTCTAGTATAACCTAGACATTTTAATGTTAGCTATGTACGTTTGATGTAACCCCACACGTTGTTTTATAGTCAGCAAAGAAAGATTAGATCCAACAAAGCAACTCACCTCACCTTTATATAGATACCTTGGATAGAGCAGACAAATAGCCATGGAAGATAAAGGGAACCATGGCTGCCTAGCAGAGACATAGGAATCAAACTTTTACACGTCAAAACTTAGATGATTTGAACACCAGTCTCCGTTACTCACTTTTTCTGCTTACTTCCCTGTCTCTGGAATACAGACAAAGAAACTGCTTGAGAGATCCTACTCTCTATGAATGTCAGTGGGGTCAGCCCATCCTGCCTTCAGACTGCTGAAAGCCCTATTTCACTGTCCATAGAGACTGTGATCACACTCAAATGGCTGCTACTCGCAGCTCCCTCCTCCTGGTTGTTCTGCATTTTTCTCTCGTGCTTCCATGCTGTTCTGTCATTTCCCATTCTCTCCCTGAGTCTGAAGTCACACAGTACCTCATTGGAGATAGACTTACAAGACTATCAGATCTGATTTTATAAATAAGAACCCTTCAAATGATGGAAAATAAGTAGCAATTTCAAGTTACAGAACAAGGGAAGCTTGTCAATGCATTTAAAATCCTTATGATTCAGTGAACAATTAGGCGTTTTATATGTATATTTCTGGTTTTGTACAAATAACTCTTGCAAGCTTCACCAAAATTTATTTCCATTTTATGACTCCACTGCCTTACATGTACAATTCATGGGGAGTTTAAGGCATTCTCAAAAATGTTTCTGAGGGATTACAAGTACCAGTTCAATATGGTCATTCATTATTATGGCTTCCTTTTACAAATATTGAATGTCTTCTATGCAAGGGGTTATAAATAAGAAATCAGACTACAATAAACATCAACCTACACAAAATTACATTTTTTACCGTATGTGTCAGCATGTCCCTGCTCCTTTTTCTCCCTCCAGGAACCATCTCAGTTAAGCAGAATGCAAATAATCATCAATATTTTTATTTGAAGTCCAACTTTAATGAGTTTTTCATGAGTGTTTTATTTAGGTCAAGAAGTTTGCATTATCCTTTGCTTACAAAAAAATCCACCCAAGCTATATGTGAGCAGCAAAGAAATTATACCCAGGACACAATTTTACATTCAAATTAATTCAGACTAATGAATGATATGAAAAAGTGATGTATTAATCCTGAAGACATTAAAATCTGTGCAAAAAAGTGTTTTAGACTTCATGGTGCAGAATTGCTTTTTATGACTAGATTTATCTTTCCTAAAAGTACACCTAGCCTCCAATTTGCCAAATTTTAGTTGTTTTTACAGTTAAACACCTCTGCAAATATTTTTATATGGCATAATCTCAGAGGTCAGAACAATTATGCATTAAAAAACGAAAGGACGAGTAATTCTTTATGTTGTTGGATCCATTCAATACTTGAGCAATGTTCAATGAAAGTTAGTGAGTAAATGCAGTTCCCACATATTAAACTCCAAACCAGTCTGAGGTTTCTTAAGTATTATCATCTTCAGTTTTCTGCTTTTTCCTTCACTTCTCATGTCCTTCTTCAGTGTATCAGATTACTTGCCATTCTTCCTACTCAGTGTTTTGCACTGGCCATTCAACATAATCCTCTGCAGGGAGCTGCCAGTCCCAGTCAAGGTGCTCCGTTTTTCACTCATGAGTGGCTCCTTGCCTAAGGGCTGCTATCTTTTCCTTGCACAGCCTATCACTTCCCATTTAAATCAGCATCCACTTCAGCACATTAATAGCCCTCCTCAGTCATCACTTTGTCCCCCTGTGTCATTCTGGCTTAATCACCCGCCTCAGTAGATTATTCAGCATGTATTTGGGGCAGCATGTCTGACGGAATAGCAGTCATCACCCTACGCTTGCACCAAGCCCTACCAACACCTGTATTCACAACCTCACAGCAACTCATCCCTGAACTGGCGTATTCAGATTGCATTGACAATTTTACTGTCTAATTTTATTACTTTCTCATGTCCCTTCAGATATACCTGAAATACCTACACATAAACTGATACATACTGGCTGTCCTTCGTTAACATCTTTTCCTAATTCAGACCTCCATTTTTCCATGCTAAATCCTAGTTTCCCTCTTTCGTTGCTTCCCAGCATTCACTATAAGCATACTTCAGGAGCTTTTCCTCTACTAGTCTGACTTCAACAATTTTTGTAACAGTATAGGGTCAAGAATGATCTGGCATAAACCTGCTGGTTCTCTTTGCTGCTGTGCCACTACCAGGCATGCTCAATTACAACTCACAGCCAGCAGTTTCCGCACCCATAGGCATTTCCATGTCCTTTACAAGGATATCTTCACTAAGCTCACAAACACAACATGCACTTCATTTTTCAATTTTATTTTCTTGAACTACATGTTGAAGATACTCTCAGTAATCTGCCTAGAGCAGGCCTGAATCATTATCTATTTGATATTCTAGATCACCTATCAAATATTTGAGACTCTCCTTGCATGTTCCCTCCATGTTGAAGAATAAAGCCCTGTGGTGTGTTCTGTAATTCAAGTGTATGCATTATAAGATACTTGTCATCTTAATATAGTGGCACTGGTCTGCATTTGAGGGGAATTCCACTATTGTATTGTGCGCACTCTTCTACAGTAATTTCAGTCCTGAGTGTGTATTGCTTCTGCATCCCAAATAAAATCAGCAGGATAGCAGCAACAGTTGATTTGGGGTGTGGAGAACCCAGACTGCTGTGTCAGTAAGCTGTTCTTGTTAATTAGGATGCCCCTGGCAATTTTTATATTTCAATTTGCATTCTGCTTGGTGGCATGTTTGGAGGAAATTTTATCAACTTTTTCCACAACTTGATGCATACATTGAATATTTGTGAATACTCAGCAAAACATTTTATTCTATAAACCAGTATATTTAAAGTTTTAGAGCAAATACTAGAGTAGATTAAAAGTTGATGGGTCTATACCTCTTTCCAATGCTCTATAGAATTCTCAGATACACGAAAATGAAACAACAATCTTATGTTGGGAGATAACAGTGTTCTATCTCTAACAGTGAAACCTCTGGTTTCCAAACTGGCCATTGACATTTTACCACATTTATGACTGGTGGAGGAAAAGGGTAAAAGAATACGCTTTACTCACCCAAGGAGTTTGACTGAATGAGTTTTCCATTTAGATCCCGCTTTCTGTGAGTGTCTATAGATTCCCTCCTTGTAAAGGAAAAAATCTTCATACACTTTCATTATAGCTAAAAAAAAATAGGAAAAAATCAGCACAGTCAGTAAATATTACTTCTATCCTTGTTTGCTGCTTGCATGTTATCACTGAGACTTTTGGTGTGTGTTGGACTGCATAAGGATGCTTTGTAATTACACTAAAGTCACTAATTGCTCAGAAGTTCCCTTCTGGGAGTGAACTGAGGGATATATCTCAGCAGAGTTCTCTGAAAGGTCTCTTGTCAAGTTAATTGGGCTTCCCTGTCATGGAAACTCCCTATCCCAGACTTCTTCCAATGAAGTAAGAATAATTATTACTTCGTGTATGCTTACACGAGTTTACTCAATTTTAGTGAAATCCAATTCAATAAACAAATCTCCTCAAGGTTCATGTATAAAATCCTCAGTACTGAAAAGCATCTGCATATTCAATAAAAGTATTTAGCTGACAATGTGTATCCTCTGAAATATGGTGGAGTGCCTTTTTCTGAAACTCAGGTAGAATTCATGAAGTACATAGCAAACTCCTTATGGAAAATTAGATTGCCTGTATATTTGTTCATCTTGACTTTCAACTAAAAGTGTGTGGGGAAAAAAAAACACTTTGTGTCCATAAAAATGTAAGCCTGAGCTGACAAAATGGAAATTCTGTGCAAGAGAATGAAGATTACGATTCGTATTTTATGTCTATTCATTATTTCCTAGGAATATCATTCACTTGTATTTTTAAGGAAAATGTTCAAGGTTTCTTTTCCAGATTTGTTCTGCCACCTTAGTATCATTTGTTTTGCTATATGGTAGGCTACTAGATCCAGGGAAATGAAAATACTTTCCAGGACTACATTACCTTTTGATTCCAGTGAATCAGAAACATTGAATACAAGCTTAACTCCAACTTACTTTTAGCTTATGTTAACAGTCGTAGAATGCCACACAGTTTGGAACATTAGAATTAGTGACATCCAGTTTCCTAAAATCTTGTACCTTCAGTGTCCCATAAAGTACAAGGTTCACTGACCATTTTTAGGTGGTTGAAGCATGTATAACGTGTGCCTGGCATAGATCTGTGGTATCCAGTAAGGTGGCCTCATGCTGCAGTTTCTTTTGTCTGGCATACTTTCAAATTTATTTTTCCTACCTGGATATTTTCATAAACTTGAGGGAAAATTAACTGTCTTTACAACCTCTTGGCCTCTGTCTTACTTGGCTGAAAACAGAAAACATTCGCAAATTTTAGGGGATGAAAGAGACCAGCTCAAAACCTGGTCAAATAAGCCCATTTGCCCAGGAAACCTGGCTAAAAATATACTTAGCTAATGAAGTCTTTCACATAAAAAATTTATGCCAATAGCAAAAAAATGGGAATTAAGCAGCCATGATGCTACCTAGGTGGCAAGTTTGGGAAAGAGCTATATCAATTAAATCAGAAAAAAAGCTAAATGCTTTTAATGAATAATGTTACTGCTTCTGTTGAGCTGCCTGCAGAACCAGAGCTCACACTTAATGACAGCGACAGACCAAGCAGAAAATAGCACAAACTTTATTCTTGATTTCTAGCTGCAAGCTCTGGACTCGGTTAGAGCTTTCTGCAGTGGTGTACACCCCCCTCCTTCTTCCCCCAGGCTCACCAGTGTAAGCTGAAACAGGAATTTAACTGCAGCAGCTGTCCCTGCACTGCTTTGTAAGATACTGTGTGTTGAGGTTTCTGAGTTGCAGAGGGGCCTGTGGAGGGAAAGCAGTGCAAGGGAACAGAAGGGGGAAGGAGACTCCCGCTGGCCTTAGTCCAGGTGAGGGTGTCAGAGGAGAAGTCAAGGGGGTGAGCCATTCAAATTATTACTGTAGAGGCTTCTCTGTATCTTGCCTTGATGCCTTTGCCAAAGGGAAGCAAAGAAAAAGGGTGCAAGGAGTGTAAAATTCACCTCTCCCATAAGAGGTCTGAGGTTACTGGATCTCGCCTATCGCCAGGCCGAGAGAGGAAAAGGTAGTTTCATTTCTAAATCACACAGTTCTTTCTTTGAAATCAAGGTGCGTGTGTTCAGTTTCAGAAAACAATTCATTCTTTATCAGCAGTTCTAAGACAAATAGATGTTCTTGGCTCTGTGATGAAACATCATACCTAAATTACTTTCACTGAAATGAAATAGAAAGTTTTGAAGTGTTTCTAGAATAACTTCAGTCTACATGACAGAACTTTATCCATGACTGCATATTATACCTACATTTACTGTGTGTTGGTATATGTGCATGTATATATTTGTGTATATATGTAAATACATATAGTTATGTTTATGTCTAGATATATAGACACACCCTGCAGTCAGGAGCTAAATAAGGGCACAGCAGCTGGAGTTAAGCAGGCTGGGTACATGAAGTGTAGAGTGGACTGAAAGATGATAATTCAGAATCAAGCACTGAGACATTTTTATTTATTCAGTTATTGTGCCCTGTTATGGACCACGGCTTGGACAGATGAGATGATAGCACTCCACCAGCCAGCTGTGTTCCCTCCTATGTAGAAGAGACTGCATCTTTCAAAATAAATGGATTAATTATTAATGAATCAGAAGAGGTAGCAATTTTCATAAGGTTGACTGTCGCTCATGCATGAGCTACCTCAGTCATGCTGAGCTGTCAGATCTATGCATATAAATGCAGCAAATTATCAGATTCATTCCACTATGGATTCCTCTGCATAAAATTCCTAAATAAGAATTTGTGTCTCTAAGATGTACAAAGATACAAAAACCTAAAAGTAGTCTCTATAAAAGGAATTAATTGTAACACTGTATATTGATGCAGCATAGTGCTTTCCCCATATCTTTTTATTCTGTCAGCAAACTAAACACTCTTTTTCTTTCTAAGTTTTTAGGGTCAAAACTGTGATATATTGTCAACAATGTGTTAGCTTTTCTTTTGATTGGGACTGACTAATATGACAGAAAGAATTATTCTCCTACGTCAGCATTATAACTATCAGAGTATTTCCTGAGGTCCATTAAAAAGAAAGATGAGTAATATTAGATTGTCCATTTGAAGATTTTCAAAGCATTAATGAAACTTCACTATGTGTATTTGAAAATGGATTTTTTAAAAACTAGTGTTTCATCATTTGCATCTGAAAGTGCTAATTGCTCAGTTCCTGTACCATATAAAACAATGACATATGTCAGAAACTGTCATTCAGACTTGAAAGATGTATAACAAAATTTTTAATCACATTCCCACACTACTGTCTCACAATGGATAAAAAATATATTTTTTTCTTAGCTTTGAATATGCACAAAGAAACCAAGTACATTCATCATCAAACAGAATGACTTTCTGCATCATGACCTTTAAAGGATCTTCAATGTTTTGCAGCTATTAAACATCACTTAGTACATTAGGTAAGACTGGCCATGAGCACTTTGTAAGTTCTTGAGGAATGACAAGTGAATGAATAATGCAAAAATATCTTTCAGTAGCTGAAGATCATTTTCAGGATGGTTTTTTTGTGGGGGGAAAAAAAAGTATGATATGGTATTAAAATTAGAATTATGCCCTGATTGCATTTGTAGTACAGGAAGACAGAAGTGTGAATCAGTGACAAATTACTGGGTCATACCTGTGCTTTATTTTAAAATCTCATTATAGCAAAAAGAAAAAATCAAAAGTGGCCTCGCTCAGTGATATACACCCTTGGGTATACACTCTTCTTCAGATCTTTATTTTCCACATCCAACATTACCTTAACCTGATACAGACACTTTCTCTGGAAAAGTATTGCCATTTGAAAGATCATATGAATTACTGAGTGTTTAAAACCTAACAAATGGCTGAATATAGATTATTTTCTGTGGAAGATAGAGTACTGACAGATTAATCCAGCAAACTGTGTGTTCATGGACTACGAATACAATATTACAGAGCAGTCTGAAATTTTATCTTGAGGATTCTAATTTTTTCATTTTCATTTAAAACCAGTGGAAAATACTGTATTCATTTCTAGATCAAATGCAGCATGGGAAAGAATATTTTCCCTGAGTAAACAAACTTGGGCAGAACAAAAAAGACTGATAGTATTGGTCTTGTTAAGTATGAGCTTCAGATCAATTGCAACTGCCCACATAGCGAGCTTTGAGAAGTAAATTCAACTCCATGATCCACTGAAATGAATTAAATCTAATAATCAAGATCATTTCAATAATAAATTTGAGTTTATGATAATTCATTATATAATCGAGGGCAGTAGAAATGCAGAAGTCCCGTGAAGTAAAATGCTTTGGTATTGCATTGGCCATCCATCCAAGAGGGATGGACATCCTGCACTATGGCCTTTCCCCACTGCCCTAACCCCACATCCCTCAATCTCTTCAGTTGCACTGGCCTTGGGTGTGAGCAGGAACTGGTATTTTCAGGTGCTGCCAGCACCATCCAGGGCTACAACTGGAGATTGTTCAGGCTAAAAAGGTTGTTCACCCTTTTGCATTCCCTCAGTCCCTGATGAAGTCTCTTTCTTTGTGTAAGAGCTCTGGAATCTTCCCTGCAAGGTTCAGCAGACAAATTCAAAACCGAAAGCCCCCCCACAACTAACAACGGCACTTGGGCTATGAAAGGGAAAATTCTGGGAGTATTCCAGCACTGACTGATTTGCTGGATGGCCCATAAAGTGCAGCGTTGCCTTCAGAGGAGAGCAGTTGATGGGTTGGCCTCGGCCGGTTGGGGAATCAATCCCAGCCTTATAGAGCAGAGCTCTGCTAACATTTAACTCCTCCTGCAGAGCCCCAAATAACTATTTCATCAATGAGCAAAGAACTGTCATGGGAGAAAGGCACATGTCCAGCACACAGATTATGCACAAATGTTCAGCAAATCCAGCTCAAGGTCATTGCACTTATTATGGGTTCTGATGCAGCATAGCTGCCTTTAGGGGCACTACTTGCCCACCGAATGTCCCTGGCTGAACTACAGTGCACATGTCTGTTTCATTCACTGTGGAATGCAATTCATGTTTTCTAATATTTTGATACAAGGACATTGGACACTTTAATTATTTCAATAATGGTATTATCATCTTCCAAACTTACCATACCTTGCACCGGTCCTTTGTCCATTATTTCTTTCATTATATCAGTTTCCTGAGGGGAGGTGAGAGCAGCAGAGAGGGTAAGGGAAGATAGGTAATACATTTTATTAAATAAAATTAAAACTCATACCAATTTATCATTGTGGACACATAGATATATATGGTATAAATGTACCATTGAATTTGTATTTCTGTTAGATAATATTTGGTTTATTAAATGAACAAAACTTTCATGTTTAAGAAGCACTAATGCACAGTTATGAATGCATACTTTCCTTTCTGTCTTTAATTTCTGTAGGACCACAAACCAGCACCTCTGAAGAGATGATGTAAACCTGAGAAGCTATAAAGAATTTAAAATCTTCTGAAAATGCAAGTGAAAATCACAGCTCTAGTCTTCAAGTAAACCAAACATATTTCCATCTGCCAGATAATTTTCAAACCCCAAAAGAGAAAAATGGGTGAGACAATGGGTGCACAGCATGAACTTACATTTGAGGAGACCCTGTAGTGAGACGCACACCGGTATAACCGATTGGATTCTTCTAAAGCATTGGGACATGGCCCGTTTGTATAGTTTTTCCCATATTCACTTGACACATAACAGTGATTTTCACCTGAGGGTTCCAGGTGATTGTTCCAAAATGATGGATAACATGCATAGGATACAACCCTGTCCAGAGGGGGGGAAAAAATAAAGTTGATCAGAAGATTACTTAAATATTCCTGCAGTTTTATTTCAAGCTTTTAATTCTTTTCAACTGTTGTATTTCAAGTAAATTGACAGAGTCCTTCATTCTTCAAAAGTGTGAAGGTCTCAGATCTTCACCTGGCAGGTGTTTGCTTCAATTCATATGCATGACATTTAGGATTGTTTCAGTTGCAGTCGTCCTCTGGACTACTGAAAAATGTGTCACCTAGTCACCTAATGGTTGTTGCCTAGTACGTTAATCTCATTAATGATGCATGAAAGTTCACACTGAATAAGATAAATTAATAATGTAATGGTGGGATTTATTGCAATTATATAATTTTGCTTTTTTTTTTCAGTAACATTTAGGGTTTTGTGCGTACAAAGCTGAGACGAGCAAGCAATTGCTTTATCTGTCGTCTTCATTTTTGCATCACATTGCTCTTGACAGGGTTAAACTCAGATCCAGAGTATCCAGAATTAGTCTGAACTCATTGTATTCCCAGACAACAGGAAGCTGAGGTAGTTCCTGGTTGACAGCAATGAGCATCTCAAGGAAACTAAAATGGCAGATTGTGCCATGATAGCACAGGGGGATGTGTCTGGTCTGTACAGCTCCTGAAAACATTCTGGTTATTTCCTAGGAAAGTATCTACCTCAAAATGTTTTCTAAATCTACAGGACACTTAATTTTTAATACTTTTAAATGAAATTCTATATTCTACAAAGATGATAACTTAAAAATACTAAACCCAGTAATCACTGGATGGTTTCTATTCTAACAAAGATTTCAAAGCAGCAACAGCAAACGTGTGAGTTGTATTTACTGTTTTAAATGAAAGACAAATCTTTGATTAACAACGAGATTTTCACCTGTCTGACATTCTTCTAGTTGCAGGCTTCAAAGACTTGAAGGCATTTAACACTCGTGTTGCTAGTGGAGTGATTGTAGAGGAGCTCTGATGACTTACCTGAGACTTAAACTCATGCTAATTTTGGATTTGAAAATCTCCGAAGTGCTAAATCAAAGGAGCTTTGAAGCACAGGTTAAGAGCCCTCATTGCACCCAAGAATGGAGAAGGGCAATGAAAATAAGAGGTACTTTCAAGGAAAGCTAAAGCGGGGTTTTCATTCCTTACCTTGGCAATACATCAAATGAACTGCTTCTTCATACAGTAAGTTTGTTTCAAGTAGCTTATCCTGAATTGTTCAGCCATTTTGACTGTTTAACTAACTGAACATCCTTTTTACTTCAATAAAGTGAAGCAAACAAAGCATATATTTAAAACGCACTTACTAACAACCCAAACTATTCAAATAAAGGTACCCTGAATCCTTCACTTATCATTTTATCCTTTTTATGAGATATTGGGACCTCCTACATTATACTGCTAGATGTTTCCAAAACAATATACACATTTCTGTGATAATGCCATGGAGGCCAACCAGATGGTTTCTTTTAAAGAGCATAATTAAATACTTCACTGAAGCAGAATATTTTAAAATAGGCAGACCTATAAAAAGGATATGTATTTGAGTAGCTTGCCAATTATACTGAACTTTCCAAATTTGAAGAACTGAAACTGTATTTCTGTGAAACATGGAGAATAATTAAGCTAGTCTGTGTATACTTAGTTATCAGGATTTTTACAAGATAAGCAGATATATATGCTTCAGCTTCTTCAGATAAGACAAGTCATTTTCCCATTTGCAGTTGGTGGTAGAAAAAATTACCCTGAGGAGAATGGCTTTTTCATAGCAAATTCTTTCTGCACAAACTAGACCAACACACCCAGGAGCTGCAAAAAGCAGTAATTCTGCCTACATTGAAAGGGATTGTCCACCTAAAGGTAGGCTGTTACTGGTTAGGTCTTCAATCTACTCACTGTCAACCTCTTTTAATGCCTTCTGAAGGTATTCTGGATTCCCAGATTTCCAATGGGAAATGGTAAGTATTTAGGTCAAATATACATGGGTACTCATTTTATTATGTTTTGTTTCTATTGCTGGGTAGAAGGGAAACTTTGTTTTGCATATACATATATAATATTTATAAAATGTATTTATCTCTATTTACATAATTATTCTAGTCACCACGCATCACAGAATGCCAAAAGAAAAAAAGGATGGCTGCTGAGTGAAATCAGTCCTGCAAGGCAGGTAAGGTGAGCAAATACAGTTCTCAGGGCACAATCTAGCATAAGCAGGGCAGGAGTAGGTGATTGTAACCCAGTGTAAGGAATAGTATGACACCTATTCCTCAGGTCTACTTAGAAACATCTTAGAGGGAGACAGCAGAGAAGTTCATTCCTGGTGTAGGGATATTTTCCCATTCCTTTCAGTTGGATTGTCCTAGTGGAGTTGTCACAGGTTCTGTATGGATGGGTCTTACTTCTACACCAACAGAAATGTAGCATCAAATGACCCAACAACAGAATGGAGCTGTGTATAATCCAGAGAGATTAACTCATTCTGAACGAACAGCCACTTTTGAATCTTACCACTAACCATAGTTTTTGCAGTCCTGATGAAACGTAATTTAACATATCCTTGCTGAAACGGGTTTGCGTATGCTGAAGAATCAGCATAACAGTAGACATTAAAAGCATTCCAAGGAGAAGACCTTGCCAGAAGAGTCATTGAAGAAAACCAGAAATAAACAGGAATGTGTGACAGTTTATGTGTGGATATACATACACATTCACATAAACACTACTAGGAGCAAGCAACATTCAGAGAGAAGCAGCAAAAATCTGTGGTGTGTTCATACATTCTTGGTAGAATTCATCTGAAGTCATGATTATGTGTTCAATCTAATGAATTTTTGAGGTTTCACTGTATTTATATGTTGAAATTATGAGATAGAACCTAATCTAAAACATTATTAGATTACACTATTAGCAAGCTAGCCAAAACTAGTAACAATAATAGCCTTACCATAACCTGCAACTGCTAAGAGCCCAAGGGACGAGTCAGATCAAACTGTGATTAGAAGCAGTATGTGTAGCTTTTTTACTACCTGAAAATGAAGTGTTTCTTTCTCATTCTTAAAGACTATAAACTTTTAATTTCCCTTAGCAGATGGAAATTACCAAACAGATGTTTTCAAACCACAGTGATTCCTCCCAAATTATGGCTCGTAACTAACTAAAATTAATAATTATTAGCAACAGAATATATTTTTATTCTTTAATTGATAGATGGAGATAGAAAGAGTGAGTGAGAGTTAAACAGTGATTCAGCTCCACTTATATCAGATTTCACTGTTAACTGAGTGATCAGTTATTCTGAAGATTCTTGTCTCAACACTGAGCCTCATTGAGCTCTATGGAAGTCTTCTATTGGCTTCACTAGGGAAAGTTTAGGCCAGCACTTGATTTTCCTGAAAATCTATCAAAAAGCTGAGATCAGCACACTTCAGAAATCAGAAAACCAGGAGCTTTAAAACAGCATTGAACACCTGCTGTGAAATTTTACAAGCCCACACAGAAAATCAATGATGTGCTTTCTCCCTGTTGCAAGGTATGGAGATAATGAAAAAAAAGATTGTAATATACTGGCTCATAAAATAAAAGTCTCCTGAAAATGTGAGGAAGCAAGTGCTCTTTAACAGGCCTAATTGAAAAGACACTTCAGACTTTTATGCCATAAATTTCCATTTTTTCCATTCTCAAAGGTGAAGAGTTATGGATTATGGGGTTTCAGCTACAAAAAAAGGTTCAATTACCAGTCCAGAGAATCAAAAAGGTTAATTTCTTTTTCTTTATATTGTTTGCTCTTGACCTCTCTCGGAGAAAAAATATTGGGCAAGGCAGATGCTTGCTCAGACCCAGCATAGACGTTCTTGTGTTCTTCCAGTATGTGTCCTCACAGATATTTGGATATTTTCCTTAAAGTGTTTATTTGTAGCTGCAACTTTTGGAAGAGGATTCAAAATATCATTTGAGCTTGAGGAAAGAAAATCAGGATTTACAAATATTTATAAAGGTAAGTAGAGATATTTTTATGTGGGATACTTTGATGGTGATGGGGGAAAGAATAGGTAGCAGACAAAGGTCTGTAAGAGCACAGCAGTGGTGTATGTGTTGGAGCTGGCTCCATGGGGATAAGAAAGGTGGATGAATGACTAGGAAAATTATCTGGGACTGCAGATTTATTGGAGATCGAGATAGTCTCCAAAAATTTGTGATGGTTCTCACAACTGCCCTGCAGATTCTTTACTCAGTCATCTGCAAGAGGCTGGTGAATAGCATGAGGTGTCTCAGATGACTGAGCAATGATTGAAGAACTTGGGAGGCGAAAAGACATTTCACAGGTGGGCGCCTTGTTTGTATGCTTCCAAGCTTACATCAGTCCAAAAGTCTGCTCTACACACCACTTTCACATCAGTACTCTGTGATTAGTCAGGGGGCAATCTTCTCACTACTGTGTTTACACCAGCAGGAGCCCCTGTGTGGATACAGCTAGGTTGATAATGAAATGCCTCATACAGCTTCAGCCTGCCCTGTTTATCTTATAAGATAACACTTGTATACTTAAACTGCCTCTGCAGAACAGTATGCATCACTAACCACACTTCCAGGAAAAAACAAACAAATAAACAAACAAAAAAAACCCCACCAACTTTGTGGTATAGGAAGAATCTTATTATTATGGGTTCATGGTGCCCATACAGGGATAACAGTCAGAGGGAACAGAAGACTAGGAGGTTGTCCTATTACTGTGTTCTTTAGGGCTTTTCCTGTAAAAATAGCTTGCTCCAACTGTTGTGGAGATAATACCCATTAAAATGGATCTCTTATCTATACCACAGATTCTTGTGCTCCTATCCTTAACAAGGTAGGCAAGTAAACAGTCCAGTGAGAAAGAGTTGTATTTACTCCCTTAAGAACATGAGCTACTGATTAAAAGGAGCCTGTTCTTCTAGTTAAAGAAAAGTGTTCCTTAAAATATTAAGCTACAGCTTTATTGTCTTCATGACTGAAGCCTCTGCCTTTACCCACACGAGGTGCTGAGTAGGAAACAATTACTGCCTGCTGTAATCACTCACCTAAAGAGTCTCCCACTCAAAACCTAGATCAAAACTAGTTTAGGATTTAAACCCTGAGATGAAAAGACAGAGGGACACACAATGTAAACTCTCTCCATAAAAATAGAAAATACTTGTCAGATCAGAAACATTTTGGTACACTTGAAGAAAGCAGAACAATCACTTTATATACTGTGTCCATCTGAATGACAGTGCTTCAGTCTTCACCTGGATCCCCAGGCCACCATGGCAACTATGACATCTGATGCATCACATCTGACATTCTTTGGCTCTTTCCAAGGTTTGTTTATTTGTTAACTGAAATTAAAAGTTGTCAGTACACCTGAGATCTGTCTGTCTGTCAGTATCAAGTATATCAAAGACAGAGTAAGGGATGAGAGAGTATGAAAGTGGGAGATGAAACAGATTTTGGTATGGAACAGGAAGTGCAAAAATATTTTTGATAATGTGAGAAACAGTGGAATTTACTTATTTATTTACTTATAAAAAAGTAAATTATTTACTTTATTTACTTATAAAACCTGGTTATTGAAAATCCTCCTGGAAGCCATTTCCAGGCACATGAAGTTCAAGGAGTTGACTGGGCGTGGGCAAGATAGATTTACCATGAGGCATAATCTGCCTCATCGTGATGGGATGATGCCACGAGTTGGTCTGACTATGAAGAAATGACGGCCTCCATGAAGAATAAGAAAAGCTGTAGATATCATTTATCTTGACTTTAGCAACATTTTCACCATGGCCTCATGTAGTGTTCTTCTAACTCAGTTGGAGAGATACTGGACTGGACAAGCAGCTTACGAGGTCAGTAACTGGACTGGCACACTGAAAGGTCGACAGATCAAAGTGACTGGTGTCTGTTTACTGGCAACATTGCTCAGGAGTCAATGCTGTTCCTGCAAAACTGTTTTGCAACTCAATTAACAATCTGGACAGTGGGACATAAGGCACCCTCACTAAATTTGTGGAGGATGCCAAATTGGCGTGGAGTTGTTAGCATGCAGGGCTATCATTCAGAACAACGTTGAAGAAATGAACTGACAGAAACCTCAGGAACTTCAACAAAGGCAGAAGACAAATCCTGTCTCTGAGCCAGAATTGCCCATACAGCTCTACTGGCAGGACACAGCTTGTGTAGAAAACAGTTTCACAGAAAAAGACTTGGGGTCCTGATAAGCCAAAAGTCGAATGTGGGTCAACACTGGACTCTCTCAGCAAAGGTGGACAATCAATATTGGGTTGTGTTAGCAAGACCATAGCCGAGACATTATGAAAAATTATTATTCCCCTCAAACTGTCGCTTGTAAGATTATGTTTGGAGGATTGTGTTGAGTTATGCGATCCCCAGTAAAGACACTGACAAACAGAGCAAGTCCAGTGGAAGGCACTTCGGGGGCTGAAGCATATGGTAAACAAGAAGGGTCTGAGTCAGCTGAATTTGATCAGCCCAGAGAAGAGAAATCTGAAAGGGGATGTAATTACTGTCTTCAGCTCTGTAAGGAGAGGTCATAGAGGAGACGGAAAAAGACTCTTGGGAGATGCAGACTGAAAAGCTGAAAGTTACCAGTCATAATTCGTACCAAGAAAAATGCTGATTAAATATCATAAAAAAACGTTCTACCACAGGAGTTGTCAAAGAAAGAAACCTGCTGCAAGAAAGTCTGTGGAAACTCCATCCTTGGAGATACTCAAAACATGACAGGGACATGGCCTGGAGCAGCCTCATCTAATTTCAGTTAGTCATGATTTGAGCAGGATGTTGGACTAGGTGACTTCCAAAAGATAATTCCAGTCTAAATCATTCAGTGATTCTATAAATTATTATTTGTCATTTTTTAAAACTTCTAGCTGTTCAGGTGGAGTTTGACAGCCATTAATGGCTTAGTCCAACTTGAATGAAGAAGGGTCTAAGTATAGTCCTTGCTACTGTGTTGCACAGTCTTGGGGTGGGATCTTCACTATTTGCTTACCCAAAAGACAATTTTTGACCCTTTTGAATATTCAGAATGTTGTCTCATGAAACTGTCTGCTTACTAAGGGTTATTTAACTTGAAGAGCCTATACCCTAATAACTTTAGAAGTTCTGAGTCCACTTATGGCACTGTCTTTGACATTAAAAACAAAAACAAACAAACAAAAAACAACCAACCAACCAAAAAAAAAAAACCCAAACCAAACACAACTTTCTTATTTGCCTTGCTGTTAGAGAGGTTATCATTTCCCCAGCTGTATTACAGCTAATGACAACTAGATGTAATGAGGCTTAAATGGAAGCTAGGTGGTTGCAGAATTTTCTCACTGTGAGCTTTCACTCAAAATAGTCTTCACTTATTTCTTTGGGAGTGCTTCATAATTCCTAATTCATAAAAATTCATAATTTAAAGAAGGTGTAAATGAGAGATAGTCATGATGAAATAGTACAGTTCATCTGACCTAGGGCAGAGCTAAATGCCTCTTTTGTGAAAGGTCAGGAATCATCATTGTGACACAAGCAACATTTAAGTGACTGCTTCAAGTTAAAATATGTTAGAGAGAAATAAAATATCTACCCATGTGTTTTCAGGTATCTCCAAGCACCATCAATACTTCCACCGTTGCACCCATGTTGATTCCTGGTATCACAAGATATCAAATTCTGAACGGAAAGGTTGTCTGTGATATGGCCCTCGGAACGAATAGCTATTCTATCTGCTGCAACACCTGTTAGGAAATAAATTTTCTGTTATCAAAACCAAATAATTACTCACAACTTCTTGCTGCTTACTGTGAAAGAGGAACTGAAATACATCATCGGTATTTTCTGTCTGTGAAGGTATGTTTACAAAGCAATACATATATACCCTGTATAGACTTTCAAGAGAGAGGACTGCAAAACTGCAAAGCACCGTGAGCAAATGTACTGTAATATTCTAATCCATGGATTTTCTGGATATCATAAGATCCCAAATATCTAAACATCATATGAGGCACTTACATCATTTACTCTGATAGTTTTTCTCATGTTTGTAAAAGCATATTCATCTCTGGCTGACTTCAGCAGAGGATGCAAATAGTCCCTCACCTCTCTGCAGCTGAATCCCCAAATATCTTTTTTTTTTTTTTTTTTTACCTTTCATTCCTTTATTTGAGAAAAAAAAAGAATAGTAAAAAAGTATAGTTCTATGAAGAATAAAATTCAAACCTGAATGTACATATTGATTTTACTGGAAAAAATATTTGGATTTACTCATATGAATGTGTAAATGTGGGATTCATTGGAACTGTTTCCCTTATCACACAAGATTTTTCTTCTGAGATAGACGCCTTGGATGTCTGAAGTCAATCAGATAGTCATAATTCTAATATATACCTGATATAGGCAGACTAGGTTAACAAAATGGTAGGTGAAATTTAGCCACTTCTCTTTTCTTTAATGGGTGACAGTGAAATAACTATTAAGCCCCAATCCCAGCCTTTTTTTTTTTAATTGTTAGCATGTCATTTTTGAGCCTGAAAATAAAACATAAATCCATTAAAATCTAAAGACCCATCAAAATCAGCACTGACTTCAGTTAACTTCAGACAAGTGAATCTGCTGATTGTAGCTGACAATGACTGTGTGTTGTTCTCCTGTGAGGTATCACATGATAATGAATTTATTTTTATATTTGTAAAAGCTTTTCACTGCATAGTTTTGGAATGCTGATAGGAATTAGTCATGATAAGAAGAAATGATACAGCAGTGTTTGCCCATTCATTTAGTAACAGTTCATCTAACAAAGGAGGACTGGAAATTGACATTGAAAGTGTTAATGCACCTAAATAAAATGGGAAGTGATCTCACAATATATAGCATTGAAAATAATTATATGAATTAAAATCAGAAGATTCACTTATGAAAGAGAAATTTTAGACTGACTATCTGGAAAGTCTTCCCTCTCAGTGAGCTCTGTTTATCTCTGCAGCATCCTGTCAGGAGAGCTGTTAGAAGCTCTCTTGGTTTTCTCTTAAAACTACACTGGACAAGAAATACTGGTAACAGAGAGTGTTCATTCTGGCTTTGGTAGGGGGCTGGGATTAAGTGACCTAAATGGTCTTTTCCTTCTCTTACTGCTCTGATTTAAAGTAGCAGTTGCAGAAATCTGCACCTGTGAGGATCCAATGGCTGCATTGTCATAAAGACTGATTGCATAATTTTTCTCTAGCTTTATATATCCCAATGTGTACTGAGATTTATTGCAACGTAAGAAAAAATTAACAAAACTGATCGCTGTAGCTTCTTTGGAGAAAGTGACACAAATACTTTTGTCCCTTTTTTCATAATACCAGAGGTTGTAGCACATGAGGTTGAATTGCATTACTGACATTTCTTTTCTTACAGAATTTGAAAATAGTTTCTTCTACATATATCTGAGCAGTTTCAGAGTTGGTTTTTTGGTTGCTTTCACAGAATTAGTGAAAATATTACACTTAATTTACTTGAATAGCAAGGGTTGGGCAATGGCAAATGCACAAATATAAAAATTTATAGCAAAAAAAATAAAGGTTATCTGTTTCAAGTTTTCAAGTCAAGCATGTACTTGTGCCAGCCAGGAATGCAGACTTTTTAAAAGTTACTTTACCAGTTATGATGAAGTGCACTACGCAATTTATTTTCTATGTTCTGTCAACAAAAGATCTCCCCGTGTTACACGAATTTATGAGAAGCAAACCTCTACAGCTTAGATTGATTTAGATTGGGACAATTTAGAGGGAAAGCTGTAGGAATTTTAAATGTTCCTGTTTGCTGACAAAAAATGAGCAGCAACCTGAAATTACTTCATTACTAATCACTACAAATTTTCATCACACATCTAACAGGCAGTGATATTTTTAAAAGGAGAAAAAAAATTAGTATTACTTGCAGTTGAGAAAGCCCAGGACGCTCCACAGTTTCGTTGATCCAGAGGATCATGAATCCACTCTGGCCATGCATAAGTGGCTGCAAAAAATGCAGGAAATTTTTCTTCTGGAAGTGAGTTTCCCTAAAACAAAATGTAGGAGATCTATATATGTTTCATTCCTAATCTTGCCTTAAATTTCATCCTTATTTTGTTTTAAAAATTCTTAATTTTTAAGCTGAGAAAGCCTAAAGCATTGGCAGCTGTAACTTCCTGAACATTCCTACGGTGGTTACCCCGTGGCTGGGTGCTGCAGACCCTTTGAGAGCCAGGGGCTTCTGGCACTCCACCAGCTGAGCTGGAAAGCTGAGCTCCACAGCTGCCAACCTGAAAAACCTGTCCAGTTTCTCTCGCATATTTATCTCGGACAACATTAGCCTGTGAAACATGTTAATTATGACCCAGCCGGCATTTTTTGAAAGAAAAGCATTCTGCTTGTGAAGTTAGGTACATGTTACCCTGTTATCCTTGATACGTGGCTGCATGTAGGAAATTTTAGTGACCACGGGGGAGGTATCAATGCAGTGTATCATTGGTTTGTCTTTTACACAGAGGTTTTTCATCTCCAGCACTTAAGTTTCATTCCAGAAAGAAAATCAGTGATTTTCCTTCTGCTTTGCCATCTGATATTGAGCTGAGGAGAATTCATGGTCTGCTCAATAAAGCCATTTGGACAGCCGTTTTTGGCATCTTCATCTCTCAGCCTTAATTTACGTCCTCCAAGCTTTGCACAAATATCCACATATGCAAGAACCATCTGCTACAACCGCTAATAATCTGCTGTGTGTGTGACATATCAAAACCATTGACCCATTTTTTTCTTTTTTTTTAACTGTTGATCTTTATGGAATGATTGCTTATGCTGTGCAGGGAAATAGGAATGGCCATACAGAATTGTAATATTAGTCCATCCAGTCTACCAGTTTGTCTCAAACAATTGTTGGTAACATCTGTTCCAGAGGAAAATATAATATACAAACTATGATAATCTGCACCAAAGCAAAACATTCCGTGATGCTTTTTCTTATAAGCAGGCTCATGCCCTAAAGCACAATGGCTTTTATCCTGTTCAAAATCCTTTATTTTATTTCAAATCACCCTGGGAAACAGCAGTGCCTCCATCCAGCTTGTACACCTGGATTTCCTTTCCACAGAAAACACACAGTTGAGAAACAGAAAAGGAAATAAGAAATTTGTACCTCAGGTCTATATCTGATATTAGATTGGGATTCAGCCCTAACAGACAGATTGATACAGTCTGTGAATACACCCAGACCCAGTTACTATCAGGTGTTTCTAGGCTCACTACTTTAGGTGTAGCCCATGAATCCTAAACATCATTAGCCATTTTTGAAGTGTACTGGAAGCTGTTGAGTCACTTAAGTACTTTTGAAAATCTTAGCTCCATACATACCAAGCCAGTGATCTTTTAAAATTTGCTGAAATATTAATCTCAACATTGTGATCAATCCCTTTCAAAAGTCTACTTTTTCAAAGGCTGGTTAGATACATGGGACTTGCAAACTCAATTAACACAGAGAAAGCAACAACTAAGTTAAAGAATACCTTGCTAAATTATCATTACGTTCATCATTAATGAGCAAACACAAAATTTACTTTGAAGATGAATCATATTGGCAAACTCCCAGAAAAATAATCTTTTACATATTAAAACTACTCACTATCAACCAGTAAATAAGCAAAATTTAGTAAATATTATTCAGCACACTTACGTAGGCAATGGCTGCTTACAATGTACAAATTAAGAAAGGTTGGACCAGATGATCTTTGCAGTCCCTTCCAACCTGGCATTCTATGATTCTCTATGAATCTGTGAAATAAGGCAGTTGAGAAAAGCAGAATTCTAAATAGACCTTTGGTCTGAGCCTCTGTGTTACTTTACACATTCCTAAACTACTGCCAATATATTTAATAGCCTCATATTGTAAATCCCAGAGCAAATCCCTCATTAACCCTCAGCCTTGTCATTTAAAAATAGAGGATTGACCTATAGCCAGAGACATTAGCTTTTTGTCTGGGAAATTGCTACCCTGATATCAAGAAGCACTGCTGTTCTGTCACAAATGGTAAGTCTAGACAATTGTTTCTCAATGTGTGCTCCATGGACCACCACCAGACAGCAAAATGTAGTCAGAAAAAATGACTGGCAAACTATTTTTAAACCTTCATGTGTATTCTCTGCAGTGAAGCTAGCAGTCTGGACAAAGCGGAAGGATAATGGGTTATAAAAGAACCCTTGAACTTCAGCTATGACTTCTTCAGTAAAGCTGGATGGCTCATCAGAGAAAAAAAGTCTGAAGATTTCTTAATTTGCAAATGTGGAAATAGCTTCTCTGAGGGAAAGCAATTTTTTTTTAATGTAGGAAAAAGGTTCTGGACATCACTTCCTTTTAAAGACAAAATGGGTGTGCATGGCCTTCAGTTTGCAAGGGGAGATGTACAACTGCTGAGCTTTTTTACTAGGAAAAAACCTGTATCAGAGGAACCATGACGTAAACTAGTCATTTGGACCGCAAGGGAACAACTGGTGTACTTTATAGCTTCACATTGCCTTTACAAGTTCTTTCACACTTAATCCAAAACAGTGCCATATTGCTAAACTGTGTATTTCATTTTCTTGAAAGATGGAACTTCAGTGAGCACCTTACTGCCAGCACGTACAGACACCACCGTTGCGATGCACCTCTTGCCAGAACACGTACTGACAGAATATCACCACGCGTGTCTCACTGCGCGTGTTAAAGGTGTGGTGGTTTTTTTTTGCGTTATACAGAGCTTCAAGAATGATTATGCTATCTCCTGCAGAGGGTAAACATTTTCAAAATGTTTTATCAGATAATGCACGCGACACTATTGGGAGCTCCAGCTTTGTCAGGAGTCACAACAATTTTAGTGGTGCATTTAGCTGTACGGCTATATTCGGGTCTAGCCATACTCTGCAGCAGAAGGTCCTCAGTTCAGATTTAGTTCTTGTTCCACATCATTGTCTTTTAGGTATCCTAACTTGCCATCATGTTAAACTACCCTTACTAGACATAGACATCGCCTTACTGAGCAGGTGTAGTCTTTTGTTAATAGCAGAGCTTCTAAAAGCTCTATAGCAACTTCAAGAAGCTTATGTTCTCCCTGACATGAAATGTAGCTCTGTCACACTGTATTTGAAATAATGTTATGAAGCCATATTTTTGGTTGGATACATCAGTCAAACAAACAACTAAAAAGCCCCTACTCCACCACAAAACATTTCAACACTCCTGAGAACTAAGACTCCACTGTGGATGTAAATGGGTTAACACGAAAGGGTTTACCTTCTTGAATCGTTTTTCCATGCAATTGAGTAAAGAGATCCTTCTACACAACAAATGTTTTTCTCAAGCATCCCAAAAATACAGTAGAAAATAATCAGAACAGCAGGCCCTTAGGTACCAGAAACTGTCATTTATTCTCTAAATACAACAGTAGCACTTTGAATAACTAATGTTTATTTAACTTTTCTTTTTTTTTTTTTTAATGTATTTAATGAATGGGTAGCTATGGTTTTCTTTCTACATTAGCAAAGCTGCCAGGTTTTAATCAGGTCAGGACAAGATAGAGCCAAAAACCACTGAACACTAATTGTAACATTTTTATCAACTAAACATATGACTTTGGGCAAATGATTTGCAGTTTTCTCACTTGCAAAATGGGGAAGACAGTAATAATCCCATAGAACGCATGAATATTTAATTAGTGCCAATTTAGCCACAGTAAGTAACTAATAGGTTGGCCTGTGGGTGAATTAGTACTCAACAAAGTCACTTAAAGGTCAAGTCATTAAAGTTTGGAGAATGTCTCTGAAAAAGATGAAAAAGTCATTATTTCTAAATTTTGTCATTCATATCTTTTTACTTTCTTCTGAGCTGTCACCTAGTTACAGGTGAAGCTTAATGGAAACACTGTCATGAAAACTCACTTGTTTTTCATCACTTAAGACTTTGTAAATGTGTTAGTATGCTTCACAAACTGTAACTGACAGAAGATTATTCATGGATGCCAAAGCAGGGGTAAGTATCTCTTAAAATCTGGTATGAGACTTTAAAAGTGTCTGGAAGTTAACTCCCTGGCTCCTGTTGGTTTGCCAATTGGAAGAATCTGTCTATGTACCCCTGGTGAGTACAATCCATGTTATGAAATTGCTGGATTATGCAGAGACAGTAGATATGGAGCTGGGTATCGATGAAGAAAACCTTTTTCTTTAATTATTATTTATTTAATATTTTTTGTGAAGTGTTAGAATGTGGCAGATAGGAAGTTTCCTGAGGCAGAACAAGGACACTAAAGAGATTATGTTCTTCTAGAAAGCTATAGAATAGGACAGAATCAAGGAGGTTTGGAGCTTTGCAGAAAGCTACAGAGAAAAATATTTTTCATCAAGACTAGCCAAGACAGAAACCCATTGGTTAGGACCAAGAAAGTTCTAGTATTTCTGAAGAGAAGACATAAGTAGGAGATGGGCTCACATACAATTCAGAGCAATTTTCTGCAAGTTCAAATAATTCTCCAGAAGCTAAGTCATACACATGTTATTATTTAATATTTTTAGCTTTTTTAAGTAGAGAGAAAGATTTCTTAGAATCCTGTGCAAAGCCTCTGCTTCCAGCAACATGTAGGACTTCCCGAGAGCTAAATGCATGTATGTGCAAAGCTGGATTTCTGGAGAAGAATGCACTGAAGCTCATGGGGTGCCTGGCCAGGCCAAAGGTAGTTGGGTTGTGGCTCACAGATTTCACAAAAAGGTAACAGATAGAGAAAATATGGCTGTGTTAGTGGAACAAAGGCCATAAGCAGTGCAATAGTCAAAGAAGCTACAAGAAGCTTAATAACTGATTCAATAGGCTGGAGATAATACAGGACCACTGAGTGATTAGTTACTTCAAACTGACTGGAATAGAGGAAATATCATAAAGAATTTCTTGTATCCTTCCTTTCCTTGTTTTCCTAGGTGGGGTCTGTCTCACCTAGCTAGACGTATAGATATCAATCTCTGAACTAGGTATATGATACTCACCTTTTGCTTCTGCTATATGAACGTCATACTGTATTCCTCAAGCAACAAGCCAGAAACAACAACAAACAAACCCCAAGTCTCTTGAGCCTCCATGCAGTTCACTGCTAATTTGGGGCAGATACCTACTAAATATTGCACTAACTTCTACGTCTGTCTTATTTTGACATAACAACTTCAACTGAAATGGATCTCTCTTTGGCTGCAAAGAATACTCTAGAAAATCATACGAAGCAAAACTCCAAAGCTTAATTTCTGTCAACTTCTTGCTCTGACAACCCTCCATGGTGTAATTTTGAGCAAGCTGGCCAATCTGAGCTACAGCCCAATGCCTTGCCACACCAGAGCAGGAAGATGACTTTAGGGGAACAAATAACCAGTCTGCATCAAGCAAAAGGGTTAGGATTGTTAAAATTGTTGCAGAGGCACATGGACCTCTTTCCCTCTTTCCCAAATTCCCCGTCAAGTAGTAGCTCTGCACTGCTGTCCCCAAAAGGTTTTCTGTGATGTGGAAACCCTTTTGCCGTATACATATACAACAAGCATCAATGGCTGACTTCAAATAGATAATCAAATGGCATCACTTGCCAGAACTATATAGAAGCCAAAGACAAAAACCTGTTATATTTAATGTCATTTGCAAACCTTGAGTCTATCTACCTATTCTTGCAATTTTTCTAATTTCACCACAGTGAGGTAGTTCGTTTTTTTCAGTCTATAATTTCAATAATTAGGGTCGTCTTAGAAAGAACTTAAGTAACTGATCCAAAGCATGGGAAAATCTACTCTGGATTCAATAACTATGAATTTCTTCCTTAATTGCTTAACCTACCTATATAGCTTAAGGTGTATTTGCTTTCCTGCAGAACTAATTTGAGCTTAAATATATGAAAGGAAATTTAATCTAGCAACCATATAAATGGCAATGGCCAAGAGGTTTAGAAAGCTGGCAGTAGAGAATCAACTAATTTTCCTATGCTTCCCATCATTTTTCTTTCCATTTGTTCAAAACTCCAGCCTCTTACTGCACCTTTACATTGCTTTATTCTTTCAAAGATTGCTGTTTAGTCTCAGTTGTTAGCCTTAATGATCTATACACAGATTTTTTTTTAATGGTTATATCTATGTGTGCAATGATTAGCAAATAGAAAGGAAAGGATAGAACCATCCTAAAGAAGCAAAGATTTCAAACACAGTGATCTATAATGCTAAGTTAATATTGGTGTACAGCTTCCCAGTTGTTAGTATTTGGTTTTGTTCCTCCTTGTTTGATTTCCACCAATAGAACTACACAAACTACAGTTTGGAGAACCATTCCAGGAGCTTCATATTCAACATGAAAACATTTGATGTTAAATCTCTGAATCACAGTCTTAGAATTGTCTGTATTTATTTTCCCATGTGATAAAGTTATTAAAAAAATTAACAGTTGTACATGATACTTACTGGAGCTTCTCTCATATTCAGCAAGGAATGAGATGGAGGTAGGGTGCCCAGGCGCTTTTTGAAACCTTCTTCCACTGTCATTCCCCAGAACTGACTGTAGTTGTCAGCTTTCCATCTTCCTCACAGACAGAAAACAAACCCCCGGTTAGATATATCACTCACTCCTTCGTAAGAGCACCAGTAACAATAACACCCAGAAATAAATCTTTCTAATTGCATTTCAAAACCTTGTATTCAATATGCATGAGAAAATACTTCATACAGGCACCTCCACTGCAAATGAGTGTAGGATGGAGCCACACAGCAGTATATGAGAAGTGGCAATTTGAGGTCAGCCTGCTGGAGACCGAGCATATAATGCTGCAGAGAAGTACTGGAAAACAAGATGCTCAGTCATAACAATTACTGCCGTCTTGAAGTTACACTCAAATTATGCTTCAGATCAGATGCCCACAGAGAACTAACAGCTTCATGTAGCAAGTTACATTGCTTTCAAGCTCTGAAGCACCAGCAGAGAGACACTGTTGAACCCAGCAGAATGTCCACCTGACGCCTTCTGCCCGAGTTTTAGACCAACAGCCAGGTTGTGAGAAAGGGTTCTTCATGGCTCTTTAATTATGCCTTCCCTACTCTCAGGTAGACTAGACTCAGACTGCAGTGTTAACCCTTTAAACTGTATGCACAACAGGAAAAAAAATACCTTGCATATCTTTGGAACACACTGAAATTCATTATTACTAGAAAAGGGCTGAGCCACGTGGGAGCGCATTCTTTTTGCCTTTTTCTTTCTTGCTTGTGTATGAGGAACAAGGAGGTGAGATTCGTACTGCTCAAATGAGAGGCCTCATTGCTCTTGGGCTGGCTGTAGCAGCAAAGAGTGCCATCACCTGCAGAAACTGAGTCATATCTCCGGTGGGTAAAGAGCTCCAGGTGCCTAACTTAATGGTCTGTCCTAACTCAGGTGGTTTGATGTTCCCTCTCAAGTACAAAGTGTTCCAGCACTGAGACACAGCTTGAAATCTGGACAAGCTTCCTTGGTGAATTTAGCACCTCATCTCCCAAGGAGGTAACTCCTGTAAACTGTCAGCAGGCTCCCAAGGCACGGCTCCAGTACTGGGGTATCCCTAATTCCTCTGCATTCATTACCCAGGGCGGGTGGGGAATGAAAACTGGTAGGAAGGAAAACACCAAGCCCCAGAAATTTCTGATGCCTTGGTCCCCACTTGGCCCATTCTTTCCTCTTCTAATGCTACCTAGAGTTGGCAGTACAGGCTTTTCGTACCTGAAGTCCTGTTATGTGGAACAATGCTCGTGAGGGAGGAGGCAAAAGTGACTTTAAATATCTATCCTAAGTAATAAATAAAGTGAAGAATAAGGAAGATGATTTAAATAGCATTTTGTGTGAAAAATAAAAATTTGTATTAAATTAGGGGAATGTTTTAGATAGATGTTTACAATGTCAACTCTTACCAGCATGAGACTTTCAGTATCTTTCCATTTAAAACTCTATAATCTGCCAGAGATTTAGGAAAGTTTCACAGATGTGCATATAGTGTCAAATGGCTGTAATATAATTGGGGTGGGGAGTACTGCATAACTCCTAATTTGCACATAACATAAAATAAGCAATACAGTGGTTTACAACAAAATCTTAAAATAAGAGTGTTCTCACCCATAATCTCCAGAATTGATGTGCTGAATTAAGTCTTGACGAACAAGGCATACTTCTTTTGAACACTTCCAGAGACTTTGGAAGCATTTGCTGAAAGGGCAAGATTATCACTGAGCAGAGCACGAATTGTCAAAGGGAAAATATGCAGCAGAAGGAAGATGGGGAAAAAAAGCGTGTACAATATAAATGACACATAGTATTTATGAAAACATAATGCTACTTCTTGCTACTTCACTACCTAATGAATCTTAATTGGAACAAGGTGGGAAAGTTTACAGTTTGTGGAAAGGTCGTATATGAAAAATTTTGCTTCCATCTCTGTGAGACCAAACCACGGAAAAAGGCAATGTCCTGTAAATGAGATATTTTGAGGAAGTTTCACTCCAGAAACACAGAATGGAGCTATATGGCCATAAACATCTTGCTCCAAGGACCCCAAGCTAAAGTAAGGCCAGTGGGGGTCCCAGCTTTGTTTGGGTGCTGCTGGACCCTCCAGGCTGTCTGAGGCTGTTTTTTGGAGAAGTGAAGCAGGGAGGTGGCTCAGGCAACTGACTGCCGGGGCTGACAGCAGAGGTCCCCTGTCTGCACTGCCTGCTACTGTCCCAAGACAGAGAAAGGGATGCCCTAACAGTTCATCCCTTCCATACATAAATATACATATATATATTCTTCCCTTACAAAATAATGTAAGGTCTTATTACCCATGCCAAAGAACCTCAGGGAGAGATTCTAAAATAATCCCTAAATTTTAATGATATTTGTTTTGTCCATGTTCAGGTCAATGCCCAGGTCTAGCCTGAAACCATTTTGACTCAGGTCAGAGCCAGCAGGTTGACCGAGCAGGAACAGAGTTAGGCCAGGTAGGAGGAAATTTTAATACTCTCATTTTCATATCTTGATAAGAAAACCCATTGAACTCTTGCCATTCTTCTAAATTGGTGGTAATCTAGTCCTACAATAGCTTAACACAGCACTGTTCTTCCAGACAGTTTGATTTGATTGCATGTTTGATAGGAGTTTAAGGATGCTCACAACATTAATTCCTGTTTCATGACATATGCTAAATAAAATTCAATTTGCTGTTCTCTGAAACGTTACCAGGAATTGCAGTTGTCTTTAATTATTGTTCCTTCTCCGTAATATCGGCCATCTTTATAACAACCTGCCAACATAACATATAAATGTGTGAAAAAATAATTGGTTTTGAAGATCATTAAATAAAAATTCTTGCTACTATTGAACTAATTGGTTGTATGTGATATTCATAAATTATTTACCTGAAAGTCAGCAATGTCTATTTCCAGTTTGTTTAAAGTTACAAAGGCAGTTTGATGTATTTTAATTTTTTATCAGGTGCATTATCATTCATAGTAAATAAAATCAGCAACAGATTAAAAAAAGCCACTGAAATACCATTTTACATACAAATAAAAGTAATTCTTCAAATAAAGTTGTTTTCCAGTAATAAACTTAAAGAAAATACATTTCTAATAAGAATAATTTTCTAATTGTCAAATAAAACACACTTAAGTTTTTCCAGTTATAGGAATTAAAAAACTAGTAACTGTTCCAAACGAACTGTAATACATTCTTTTTCCTTGCCAGTTTAACTCCTCTTTGGAAAACAGACAGCCAAATTATGTTTCAAGGCAAACATAGGTTTCATATACTCTCCAAAACCCAGTATTAAACCTAAATTGAGGGATGATATTTCCAACACATGCCTCAGGGTTGTTTGGTGGTTTTTTGGATAACACTTCACTGAGAAAATTCTTTGTGTGTGTTTAAAGATCTTCCACATAAATTGTGTCTTCAGTGCGTTTGATTGTCAACACTTCAGTGAAAGGAAGATCCAGAATGTGTGTGCAGGCCTTTGGATCAAGTCTGTAACAAGCATTTATCATGTGGGTCTTTGTTTTCCAGCCTGTTTTCACGGTCCCTCCACTGGTGAGGCTACAGGTAGAGACCATGTTCCTTCCCTCACTGAAAGGGTCTGGAGCCAGAACTCCCAGGGTCTCCTTTCTCCTTAATTTTCAAGGAGCTGAAACCTTATTTCACGTTAATATAGTGTTGACTTACATTCTCATCATATTGCACTTTTTTCCCCCCACGAGTGTAAGGAAGGCCATGCCCCTCTCAGGGCAAAGGCTGGAGTTTGTCTGCCCAGACACACACATATGCCTTGGCTGTCTAGACCTCCTTTATTGGCAGGAGAGAAATAGGCACTTCTAAGCCACAGCTAATTTCATACCAAAGAGCGGAAGTTGACTAGAGCTGATGAATTAATTGTAATTATGTGCCCTGTTAGCCATATGGCTGGCTATGGCATCTAGCGCAGAAGTAGGTGAGACATATCCCACCTTAGCAGTCTGAAGGCCAAAGTGTCTGCTCTAATTCAGCTTCTGCTAACATCCACAATATTTTTCAGAGAATACCCAATGCAAATTACTTAAATCTCAGAGTTTGCCACAGTCTGCCACAAAGTCAGCATCAGACAGTAGCTGGAAGGAGATATCAAGCAAGATATTTCAAATATATTGAGGGATATATTTGTTTTATTTTTTCAAAATATATATCACTGCATGAGAACACAGCGAGATTGTCTAGCCATGAATATATTAGATTGTATTATTAATATATTACGTAGGAAACTAATTTGAAGATGCAGCCTGATGACTTTATGAGTGTGATTATATGATGTGAAAATCATAATTTTAAGGAAAATAATTTGATAAGCCAGGATTTCCCTCCCAGTCCAGTGTTCCTATACCCTTACAGCTCTTAATTCATGTGCCCACAGTATTAGTGTAAGTACTTTTGTCAGTGAAATGTGTCCAGGTTTATTCACTTCTAGGCCAGATCAAGAAACAGTATAAAAGGAACTAGCAAACTCTCTGCGTGTCCCTTTTATAACACCAGCAGGGTAAGATCCAGTGTGTTGACTCTGACAGACCTTTTTGTACAATCAGGGTAATAAATAAATAATAAATATGAAATATTGTCAATAAATAAAACTCTAACAGTTCTTTTAATAACAAATATTAAAATAATACTTTGGAAAAATCCGAAATTCTATTTGCTATCTAAGGCAGAAATGTGGACTGTTTCTTCTGAAACTACACAGGAAAACCATGGAAACATACTGAATGCTGGGCACATAAAGGCAAAGTCAAAGCAGTTCCCCATAGTTAAATCAAGACTGTCCTTCAGCATGGTGCACGCTCATGGAAGAAGTCAGAGCACAGCTTACCGCTGCCGTGCACCAAGTCAGTGAAGAGATGGGGATCCAGAAATAAAGCACTGAGCAGTTTTATTGCTGCTTATTCCATCCCACGTAAAGCATGTCAGTTTATTGGTTTATTTAAAGAAATATGACTCAGGAAGCACTGAGAGCAAAACCACAGAAGATCAAAATCTTCCAGGTAAAAAGTACCTTGGTGTATGTGGTTTTCTAGTGCTTAAATAATTCTCAGCTAAAAGCAGATGTGTTGTCTCAGTTACTGAAAGCCAGAAAATACACTTATGTCATTTCTAAAAATACTTCATAGTTTGCCTAATCTTCAGGCATTATGTCCTTTTTGTTTCTCCACTTTTTCCTTCCTATTAGATTCTCTCTTCCCTATTCCTTCAGGCATTCCAATTCTCGAAAGTTCCTTTAGAATTTGTTTGGGGTTTTTTCCTGCTGTATTTTAGCTGCTTTATTATTCTCCTTTTACCCTTTAAATTGCTTATATAACAAATATCTAATGAACAGATTTTAAAAACCTGCAGACTTTTGATCAGGGAAGCATTTTAAGGATCAGAAAAACAGGATCTTGCTTTGGGATGAGACATACAAAAAAAGATATAAGCTCATCTATTGGACAAATACAGGTTCCTTATTAGAGTAAATATAATTGCTACCTCTGGCAGGTATGTACAGTTCAGGAGTTACAAAACAGTGAACATGCTTGCACATAATTGGATTAAAAAAGGCAGTAAAACTATTACCCATCACCTATTCCCTTATCAAAACCTCTGTTACACTTCTACCTTTAGAGGTAGACCTACGGCAGGGACCACGTGGCAAACTGCTGCAGGTTTTGTAGTGATTCCTTTCCAAGAAACCGGTTGCCAAACGAGACCTGCAGACTGTCAGCTCTGGTGCGGAAATGCTGCTAAATGTTAATGCAGAGCTTACGACAACAACCCCCCGATTTGTTGGAAATAATATACACCACTGCACTAAATAAATCTGAAGAAAATGTCTTTATTTACATAAATCATAGAACATTGTTTTAGATGATTAGAAACACTTTGGAAAATCAAGTTTTGTTTACAGCATTTCTCTCACTCCCACTTATCAGATTTTGGCTGCATGCCTGGCTTAAGAGCACAGCCTCCTGACCAGCTTGTGGTCTGAGTGCTGGAATGCAAGCAGCAAGGTTATTGCAAGGCAATAGTTAATTTTAAAAAGTCATTATAGTATTTTTGTTGATTTTTAGGCTTTTAAACTTTGTTACAAGTCTCCACATCCTTAGCCAGATTTGGTCTACCAATAGTAAGACGTTACATAGTCTTATAATCCAAAATTTTAAACTTTTCTCATCAGCAGAGATTTGGCCAAGGGAGGACCAGTGGTTTGTAGATTTTTTTTGAATTTTTTTTTTTTCAATCTCTAGTTCTACAAAAAGTAGATAGAGTTTAGAGAAATCCTGGAGGAACTTCCACTACAAACTTACTAGTAAGAAATTAAAATATGCCAGAAATCCTTGTTCTAACCATGTCCCTTCAGCTACTCCTGCACCTGAGCTGTTGCAGGAAAAATAACATCCCACAGGAATGTTATGCTGGATCAAAACCATAGAAGAATACATCAGAGCAGTATCATTCAGGATAACTCTCAGTTTCTTGATGATTTTTTTGTACTGATGGATAAAAAAATTTAGAGCTCACTGTTCAGATCACGCTAATCTGTGCAGCTGTATTGGTATTGTTGAGATTACACCGATTTTGACCCAATGAGTTTAACTCTGAGAATTTTCAGGTAAAACAGCGGTTCTGTCCAACAGAAATATGTTCTAATCAACATTAAAAATATGTACCAAGAGAGAAAGAAATAAGAGCAAGTATAATTCTTATTCTGTTTTCATACTCAATGCCTTTGTCCACTATGTTTTTAGGACATATAAACACTAAAGATTAATCAGTAATTTTATATCCAAGTATATTTTTGTTGTGAAGCACTAACAGCAACTGAGCATTTTCTCTATACCTACCTGATGCTGGAGGTGGCCAAGGCTCATCTGACCTGGTGGGCTCAACAGAGTGGTCACAAACATCCCAGTAGTCAGCACAACAGTCTACTGGGCCAGGAGAACCTGAGGCACAGTACTGGTCACAGTAGCATATAGCTGCTTTGGAGACGATGTTAAAGCTGCAGTCATCGTCCCTTCCTGTGCAACAGCCTCGTACCCTGCAGGACCTTCCTTGATACAGACTCCTTTTCAGCCTGTTCCACTTTGCAGAACCACCGTCTTCGACAGAGTAAAGTCCTCGGGGGAAATTTCTTCTGGAGTCAAGCTGCTTTGCCATCCAAACTTCACTTGCAATGCAATATAAGAGCAATATCTGACTTTTGAGCCACATTCTTCTGCCTCTAGCAGCCTTTTTTGAGGCTTTCTGTGCTTCACTTTATCAGTAAATATCCATTTACTGCAGATGTAATGCTTTCAGTTAGTATTCAGAAAGAAATCGGAACAGAAAGCTGCAGACTATGGTTCTCTAGGAAGACTCATTATGTGTTAATTATTACTCAGACATGTTGTAAACTGATTTATTTGCCCAAGATACAGAGATACTTGAAACAGAGCCACAACTATGTATTCATCTTTATGAAGCACTGCATGCACTCTTTTGCAAGTGAGGAAGTTTATAGTTAAGCTTTCAGAATAAGCAGAATATGCATGGTGAAATATTTTAGTTCTAGACTTCCAACTTCTAAAATCAAAATCATGTGAGGAATGAGTACACAGTGTCAGAGGAACCTCTTTTCCTTTCCAGCTTCATTTACCCGTAGTTAGTGTTCTACATATGAATGGAAATTATATGACACATATTGCAATTCATCTACATTTTCTTTCCTGATATGCAGCGCTACATCACTGCAGTAAACTTATCCTGCTTCTCCCCATTTCAGTGTTGTTTCCAGTGGTCTAGCCTAAGCGGGACAATTCAGAAAAAGTCAGGTGATATTCAGTATAAACCGTTACCCCAAGATATTCTTTTCAGGTTTGCATTTCTTTAGTTAAAATGAACTTGGCCATCATTGTAAACAGTGTAATAAGTACCCACTGATGAACACTCATTCCTGTTTGAAAAGGAAATAGCTGTATTAATAAAACCACAAAGAAAACCAGAGCAGATATCAAAAGGTAAGTCTAACAGCCTTTACTACTTGATCTATGATCTCTAGGTTTTTGAACAGCAGATCTAAAGAAATATGCGTGGCACTGTTGCCAAAACTTAAAAGATTCAGAAAAAAAAGCAGCAAAGAACTTTGAAGTTCCTAACAGAGACAGCACATAAGGCTAAATTGCAAAAATAAAATCATATTTTCAAATTTGAACTGTTACAAGACAATTTAAGTCTCCAAAGCTGAACAAGCAGAGGCAAAAAACAGTCATCCTTCTGTCTCCATTTTGTAGTAAATGAGAGAAACCTGGAGAAGTTGATGCCAGACTGTTTTCTAGGGAATGAAGGCAGTCTTCCCCTTTGTGACTTCAGCTGGGCTGTTCAGTACTGCAGGAAGTCATAGCATCAAAGGGCAGCTACTTTTGAAAACACAGCTGGCAGCACAGCTGGTTTGGATGCACTGCCATGAATGGTAGAGAGGGAATGTTTGTGTGTGTGTGTGTATGTTTATATATATATATGGGCTTGTAATCCAAATGTTCGTCTTTAATACAATTTCTTGCCAGCAGTGCTTTTATTGGACTTGCCTCCCACACTGTCCCCACCACAGCTAAAGAACTGTGAATGAGGGAAAATTACATCAGACAACATGATTTTTATTTTGCTCTGCTGCAAGCAACCTTCTGTGTGGAAGTTAATAGAAAGGCCAAGGTCAGCAACATGCAATCCCTGTACATCACATAATAGGACATAAATCTTCACCTTCAAATTTGCTCTGTGGGGTTTTTTTATTAAGTTTTTTTTATGAGGCAAAAATCTGGACAACGTTAATTCTGTCACCGGCTGCTATAATGCATCAAATATAACATGAGGAAAGTGAGAACAGACATATTCATGGAAATTGAAGTTCTCACTAGAAATGTAACGTAGTTCTTTTCCTCTGTCTTCAAGGCCAGGCTGGATGAGGCTTTGAGCAACCTGGTCTCGTGGAGGGTGTCCCTGCCCATGGCAGGGGGGTTGGAACTAAACGATTTTTAAGGTCCCTTCCAACCCAAACCATTGGTTGGAAGATGGCTGTGATTCTGTAATTCTATGTCTGTGTCACTTTATCAGTTCCAAGAGAATGACTCCTGATCTCCACTGACATTAGCAAAATGTAAATCTTCTTTCTTAGTACAGATCTTTGGAAATATTTTTACAAAGTAATCTCCTTGCTCTGGAAACATAAAAAAGATAAAAAGCTACCATATATGATAAATATTATCAGCCAATCAGATCAAGTGAACCAGCATACCTGTGTTTCAAGTTACAGACCCCTAGTTTCTTTGGGTTTTGTTTGTTGAGGTTTGTTTTGTTTTGTTTAATTTTCAACTTTAAAGACTTGATGATAAACCAGAGGCAAGGGAATTGCTTGGAAATTATATGAACTAGTTTACACAGGAATGAGGTTTCTTTTAGAGGAACATGAAAATGTAACTTGTGCTTCTAAACAGCTTTGATTAGTGATATTAGAAACAGCTGAAACTAAAAAAATTACATTTTTCCCAATTGCTGGCATGTGTTCAAACCTTAAACACACCCCATGAATCTATTCTATTGTGGTTCACTAAATATTTTCATTTCAGTAGTTTCTTTTGTAAGCAAAAGTAGCTCTTTGTTCACTGTATGGAAGCACGTGTGATTACCTATAACTATTTAGAAACAATTAGCATGATCCTTTGTCTCTATGGGAGATTAATCTGTTCCAAGCATAACAACTCTGCTAAGCTTTTGAGTTAGGGTCCTAGTCCTAGTCTGCCCAGTTAAGTACAAAAATATCTGACTTGTACCTGTTTCAACACCACACATTTGGCAGTAATTCAAAGTATTAATAACACTGAACACTTGGTGTAGTAACAATTAAAAAACAGTTTAAAATGTCCAAGAATATTTTTTAAAATGAAGAAGGATTATTCCACTGCCTTTTTTCCAAAAATCTCCCTGATTTGTCTGAATGAGCCTATTGGGCATCATGAAAATCTCATTTCCAATCATGTTCAGAGTACAGGCAATAGCAGTGGCCAGCAAGCCTCTGGAGGCTGAAGGTCACTCCCAGGACAGAGGGCAGAGCCCACACCATCAGAAGACCGTGGTGCCTTCCCTTCTTCTGGCTGCAGCAAGCAGACTGGGGTCAAGCCTTGCACCCACACCCAGAGGGAGAATTGCACTAGTGCTACCTTGTGCCAGGAAAATGAAGTGTCTCTCGGCCAGTTTAGGAAGAATCCACGATGCCAGACCCCAGTTCAGCCATTTGCCAGTAGTCATAACCCAATGCATCAGAAAACCCATGTCATTACTTATGTCCAGTTTAAACTCTGCCGTGGTACCGGCCATCCCTTTCTTTGAACTCAAATGGAAATTTAACTGGTGAATCCTTGCACAAAATACATCACTGATTTGCAATGGCTGCAATAGTTTACACTTACTACTCTTTATTATTAATGGCTACAATGCACAAAAAGTTTTTAAAGCAAAAACACTTCACCAAAAGTATTATCCCACAATGTCTTCTTTCCCCCATGTACTAATGGCAGAAGAGGATTCATCCTCCCAAACTGTGAATGACTAGCTCCTAGATGTGTTTATGCAGAGAAATGCTGCCTGTCAAAGTGATTTTCTCAGTGTCACTTTGGTCTCCATTTCTTTGGAACAGGCGCAGGAATGGGGATGCTTTCATCCTGTTTGACAACAGCCTGGCAGCTCACTGCAGTGGGTTGTTGGCATGGCATCAAGCAGGGCCACATTTAATTCAAACATTTCAGGGCTGCCTATCTCAATTCTTATGATGTTAATCCAGGTTACATGTAATTCAGAATAACGGTGGTTTGGGTGACAAATTTCCACAGATGTGTGAGTCCTGCCGCAATGCAGCTGTCACAGCCTCTGGGACCAATGCAGCGAGTTCCTCAGATATTTAAACCAACAGATTTTGAGTCAAAATCAGAGGTAGAGAAACTGACCCCAACTGCTCATGCAGAAGAAATCCCATTCAAAAGTTTAATTGCAGGCTGGATTGTAATTACACCAGGTCCAATAGCGCAAAAGGCTGAGTAGCCTAAGGACTATTTAATTTAAACTGCTTTAAATGTAAATTTTTTAACTGATGCTAATATTTTATAAATTAGTTCATCGCATTAATGAAAGCAGCAGCAGTTCTCATTAAAATATTAATCTTAACCACAATACATAGCAGCGTGTAAAATGCTGCCGCACACCAGCACAGGGCTGCGATGGTCCTGAATGTATACATATATATATATACCTGTGGGTTGATTTGTGTTTCAAAGGATCAAGGGATCAGGGGAAAGGCAGTTGACTCATGCAAGCATAGACAGTCAGCTTCCTTGGACTTTTATAATGCATTTAGGAAGTAAATTGTTTAAGAACCAAGCTCAGGCAATCTTGTGTGGGAGCAGCACAGGGTCAAAAAAACAGTAGCATAAACTGGAGAGGAAAGTGATGATTCTTCCACATGTGCTGATCACTCTGCCTGTGCTCCCCAGCTGACACAGACACTGCCTGGCCAAAAATGTGAGGAATATTGCATAGCAGGGAAGAATCAATGTGTGTGCTGATTGCTGTGGGTGCTGACACAAACGTGACTAATTCCTGGAGTATTTCACAAAACATAAACGTGATCAAGGTTAAGAGTGTGGGAGCATTCCTTTCCCAACAATGCTGACATTCATTCTCAGCTATTTGAAATATGTGGATTTACAGGAGTAAAAACAAGAATTACAACAAACACCTTGCAACAAAAATACAGCTTTATTTAATTCCAACATTTATATTATTTCTAAAGAAAATATGCTGTGTTATATCAGGCATCTATTAAACCAGCAAGCACTTCTAGAAATGATATTTCAATATGGCACATTCGTGTGTGTATCTCTGGGGTTAATTATGCTAGTACATAAGATTATCTCTTGACAGTTTGCTTGTTATTACTGCTTTGCAATTAGCGTACTGGAAGCAATTTATTTTTGTTTTAATGGTACTTTAAATAATATTTGTGCCATGGATTCCTTCTCAGTATAGAAACAGGCCTCAAAATACTCTATGGTTTTAGCTCTTGATCCTAATTCGGGGCTGCAAAAGAAGAGGTTTTGCATGAGCACAAATCTGTCAAAAACACAGAACAGTGAAATGTATAACATGCACTGAGATCACTTCGTTTTCCTAATTTATACAACCTGATGATCTGGCTAAGAAATATAACTATAGTTTCAAAGAAAAAAAGCCCTAAAGATGTATTTGGCCACCGCATTTGTGCTACAGCTGTGGGAGAAGATGGCAGCTGGCAGACAACCCCTTGTGAGATGTTTGCCTGTCTTTGCAGCAGCCTGAGGGAAACTGTTTTAGCACTTAAATTAGGCCCATTTCTTTTTCTCCTACTCTCAGGAAGGAGGAGAAGTGACTAATAGCCCTTTATAACAGTCCATTATGAAGAGATATAAACCGCTGTGCCTCTGCTCTGTCCTTCTTTTCTTCTGTGTGAAGACACTGAAACCTTTATATCTTTTCTAAATCTCCCCTATATTTCCTACATCCCATGCAACTGATTCTTCTATCATACTGAACAGAGACAAGTAATTACCTCCATCATATTATAAGCACTCCCTTCAACATCTCCCTGGAATGGCATTCTTCATAAGAGTATCACCTCTTCAACTCAGATTCCGTTTGTTCCTCAGGTTCTCTCCTGCAGTGTTATTGTCATTCCTTTTTTGTCTGTGCTTTCCATATTTCTCTGTATTTCCTTCAGTGAATTTTATCACATTGATTTCAAGGCACTCTTCTAACGTAAGTGACATTTTTTGAATTGTAATCCTGCCTTCCAAGCTGCTTGTAAGTCCTCCCAATGGGCATTATCTGTAAATTTGGTAAGCTTACCATCCATGTGATTGAGCAAGTAATTAATGGCCACGGTTTATGGTGCTAGAGCTAGAAGACAGCGTTACGGAAGCCTGTGCGAGATGTTCTCCCCCATCAAATGATTGTTCTCAGAGTCCAGCTTTCCGATCAGTTGCACATCTACCTTATATGAATTTAATTTAGTCTGTATCTGTTTTGCTTGCTTATGAATGTCACATGGGACTGTGTTAAAGATATGCTGTATCAAACACATCCCCTATATCTGTTTTTCTGTCAAAGAAGGAAATGAGATCAACTTGATAGGATTTCTTTCTGATGTGTCCCTGTGCAAGTCCTCTTATCTCCATACTGTCCTCTAGATGACTACAAATGGGTTGTTTAATACTTTGTTCCAGTGCCTTGGAAATGGTATTAGGGCTCACTTCTCCGTATTTCTCTATATTTTCCTTTACTCCTTTGCTAGATACGACATTGTCTTTGCCTTTCTCCAGTTTTCTGGAAATTTACTCATCCTGCTAATCACTAGTGTTTACAAAATAGCTTTGCTTAAGTATTTTAAGGTGAAGTTTCATCAGGATATGTCATCCTGAATACTCCAATTTACCTCAATATTACTTTAGGTGTTCCTTTCTTTTTCTCTCCATGATTCTACTCCCAAATTATTAACAATAACCAAAATAAACTTTTAATCATAGTTGATCAGTTTTTGTGAAGACTGAAACAAACAAAGGAAGAAAAGGCATTGAACATTTCAGCCTTTTCTATATTACCTATTTGCTGACCTGCCTTGTTGAGAACTACATTATACCTGGTCTTAAGCATAGCACACTAGTTGCAATATAGTGTTGTTTAACCATAGCAAACCATTCATTTTAATGGCACTGTGATTATGCATTCAAATATACAATAATATTCGTCTTATTTCAAAGACACTACTTCAAAATCTAATTCCAGACCATACCTCAATTTCTTCCAACTGTTTGGTTGCATCCTATTTAAAATTAATTAGGTTAAAGGGTGGACTTGATAATCTTAGAGGTGTTTTCAAACCTAAACGATTCTTATGAGTCTATGATTCTATAATTCAACTGTTACTTTGGTCTGTGATGCTAAGAAGTGCAATTATTCTGCATTGGTAATTACTAATAGAAAATCATTCACCAAACATAGCCAGCTTTTTATCCAACCACTAAGCTGTAGCTAGAACATCCTATCATCTTTTTAAATAAAACCATAGAAATTCATTAAAGTGACAGTAAAGAGTAGTTACATATTCAAAGTGTGACTGTAATCAAGTCAGAAAAATAATAATACTCACCATCATAGCTAAACAGAACCTCTTTCATTGGCAACCTGTAGAAAAAGGGGAAATGAAAGGTGAAAACATTTTGGTTGACACCAAACTGAATGTGGGTCAGTCCACCCTTGTTGTGATGAAGAATAACCTCATATACAGTTGCATTAATTAGAGCATAGACAGCAGGTTGAGGGAACTGCTGGGCACTAGTGAGGCTGCATCTGGAACATAGTTTCCATTTTTTGCGCCCTCCCAATAGAAAAGAGTTGTCAAGCAAAAAGAATAAACCCAATGGAAGACTATCAGGATGGCTGGAAGCATCCTTTGATTTCTGGGCAAGGCACATGACATTTGAGGGAAAGCTACAGGGCTTGTTTAACCTGAAGAGTAAGATAAGGGGTATCTATTTTCCCTTTCCATCTATTTACACAAGGTTTATAGACAGCTCAGATTTGTATGGTGAAAGGGAAGGAGGCAATAAGTGGGGAAATTTTAACTAGCCATAACTATTTTTTGTCTGATTCTGTGATTCTAATTTATTATATATTACTTAAATATTGAATAATAAAGAAGCCTTCTTCAAACTACAACTGTGTTCTGACTACATATTCAGGGCAAGCTCTTTTCCTCTAAAACTATTACATAGTTCTCCTGCCATTATTTCAGTGGGACCAAATACAACAGCTGTTTGTTAAAGCCAAATAGAATTAGATTAAAATGGCAGTTTAAGTGACATGCTGACATTTCATCCTTTCTCTGTATCACATTTATATTACTACCCTTTCAGACTTTTTAATGTAAATGTGCCATATAAGTAATACATTTACAGTAATTCTTTTTATAGTGATCACATTAGAAATAAAATCCTATAATTTTTTTCCTTTTTAATGCTTGATGATATAATATGCCCTTTCATGTCAGTAGGCTATAAATGAAACTTTATTTAAAACAAGGAGATACCATTAAAGCTTCCCAAATACCTGCTGCAAGTATAAATTTCCTGTTGCATATCTAAAGTATTAAAAACTAAAAATTTTAAAGCATTGTTAAAGTATAAAGTAAATATAAAGTATGTCTGCTGATTGTTAAAGGTTTTATTTGATAAATTACAAATATGCATTGTTGAGACCTAGCTTTCTCTTTATAAATATAGGAAGACTGCAGCTTACTGTTCCCTTTTAGTGGCCCATCCATTGAGGACGTTAAAGAATTTGTCACAGCTGACACCTGAAATTCTTATTCCTTTAGTAAAAGGAGTAGGTATTCCTACTTTAAATGCTCATTTATAGGGTCATTAAATTTTCAGTTAAATGAAATATGGAGAGACCCTGGGCTGCAGTCCTTGGCTTGGTCAGAATAAACTAAGGGTGGTGAGAATATCACCTCAGAGAGCACTATTCATTTTGCTTCAAAATATTTGGAAGATCACAGGTCAAGCCAGAACAGTTCTCATTTTGGAGGTAAGCCACATCGAAGCGTTTTCTAATCTGCATCATCCGAGAGCTTTTTTTATGTGCATTGCTGTTGCTCTTTGCCTTATTCGCCGCCTTAACGTCGATGCTCAGTCTCCATCTGCGCAGCATTCTTCATGAACTGACTAATGCCCCCTGGTTCATTAGACAGTTAATAAACTCCGCGAACCAGCAGTGCTGCAAGGACCACTCTGACCCTGCATCCCCGGTGTGGGAAGGGATGCTGACGGTGCTGCAGTGTAGCACAGGCGCGTTCTGCAGCCTGGCTAGCCACGGAGCTGGCAGCAAATGGCAGATAATGCCATTTGGGCTGGAGCTTTGGTCTAACATAGAAATCCTTACTTAAATTCTTCAGTACAAGGACCCTTTCATAAAATGGGTGCATTTTCTTCTTATATGTAGAATCTATCAATGATTAATACTAACGTTGACCTCTGACCAGGAACACTCCTTAAGTAAATAAAGATTAAGAGCAATGTATAACAGAACTTTGGACCTTATTGACATTTTCATGGAATTTCAGATTAAAAAAAACTTTTGGCATTAAAGTTGTTTTAAAAGATGCTTAAAGTGGGGCAGGGAAGATTAATTGTTTCTTGTTCTAAAGAAAAAATAAAATAAAGAGCTTCTTTTACTTAAACTCTCACAAATTTGCACAAAAGACGGTCATTGAAATCCTTTCACCACTGAAGTCAACGAAACCAGCTTTTTCTCATGGGGTCCTTTTATGAATGGTGACCTTACAGATGCTATTATTATCTCAAATAATTATTGCACGTCTTTCAGGAATAGCAAACAGATAAGACCGAGTAACAGCTGCAGCAAAATATCACATGAACCTAAAGTAATTGTATAATAGACTTGGGATTTTGCAAGTCATCTATGAATAAGGGTAATGAGTACATACGTTTAGCACCTGCCAGCAATGCCTTTTTGTGACTATATAGATAAATATGTCCCATGTTCTCTCTAAAGATTCTGACTCAGTACAATTCTGAGAAAGATTATAATATCATTCATACATCATAACCTGGGCAAACACTAGGTTTACTTGAAAGGAAGAGAGTAGCTACAGAAAATTACTGGTACCTCTCTTGGTTACGTTTTAAAGGAGTATCCTGCAGATCTCCTAAAACTGAAAAGCACTGGTGGTAGAGAAGGATTTTGCAATGAGGAGAATGTCCCTTATTTGTTTTCCTGCTTTCACAGGGAAGTGACAGATTTGGTTTGCTTCTTGCTGTTAACAAAAAGAAGCAAAAGTTGCATGAAGAATAAAATGTTGTTCTTCTGAATACAAAGGTAACTCCTTTTTTTTTCCCCAGTGAATACTTCACTTTGAGGAAAACAGTACGAATTACTAAGTAGGAACGAGCAGTGCCTTCCCTTCTTCCCTTCTCTCACTCCTTCCTAAAGGTCAAGGTGCTTATGTTTCACAGAGCATCTGCCCACCCATTGTTTTATGGGATGGCATAAATCACACTGACCTTCTTACACTGTGTTTTTAGTTCTGAGGGAAGAACATTGTAGGATAAGTTAAATACAAGCCTATATATAATTTTGGCTAAAGAATCGGATTTTGGTGAGCACAGAGACTATAGGACAGAGACCTAAGTTTCTCATTACAGCAGTAAGAATAATGTTGGGCTTATAACTTCACAGAATATTTCCTAACTAGTTCACTAACCACACATAACTTCACCGATAAAAAGGACATTTTAAATTAGGTGGAGTCTTGCGGGTTATGTAAACTCATAAGTGTAAATTCAGTCTAAACCATTCCTAGAGTCAAGATAAGTTCCTAAATAAGAAGGAACAATACAGGTGCCTGAAAGATGCTGTGATTTTAAAAATCATCATCCAAGGTCTACACTGTTTTTTCACTGCACTGAAAAGGATAAGCAGCATAACACACAGTTCTGAAGAACCAAACACATAAAACAGAAAATGGTGAAAATTTGGTAGTTCTTCAGGCAGCTTAACAACAACATATCTCAAAGAAGCCATCACCTTCACAGCAGCTATGAAGAGTGCCCCAAATGTTTTGACCTGCTCCTGGCTCTATGTTGCTCTCCTGTCTGTCTCCAAGATAGCATAAATGTTGATCTCCTTCTGGGTATCAGTGCTGTATGCTTCCTTTTTCAGCAATATATCTCAAGGGAAACAGTTGCCTTTGTTCAGTCCTATTTGACTGACACTGAGCAAAGGGGGTCAGTCTCTAATGTATCTGTGTGTTCTCTGCCATCCCCTAAACATGGAGAGACATTTCTTAGTCTCAACATGGCCAGCATTGTGTCCCCTGGTCACCTTTTCTTGCTAAAATGAGATTAAAAACTGGGGGAAAAAATAGATGCCCTGTACAAGCACTTTATAAAGTTTAATGGGAAGGACTTTATTTGATTTGCAATAGAAAAAACAGAAAATATGTCATCTCTTCATGTTATTTTCTGACCAGCTTGTGGTGAGCTTGGTACTATTCTTCCTTCTGTATCTACACGTGAATTGGAGTCCAACTGTATAGTCACAGTCAGCTGGAAAATACGCATTAGTGATAGGCCCCAGGAAACCAGCAGAAATACTCAGCTTACTCAGCTTAACTAAATGGTATCTGACGCTTTTTTTTAAACTTTAAAGCTAACTATTTGCCTCCTGCTAACATTGTTATAAGTGGTGATGACTGACACCCAATAAGGTGTTAATCAAGGGAAATACAGAGTACTTATGACAGCCCTGATAAATCCTATTCTTTCCAATTGATTTGTCTTTGGTCTTTATAAGTGCAACCACAATTTTATCGGAGATCCTTATTCTATAGGTCATGGTACAAATGTTCCAATTGTTGGAGTACATTTCAGCTTTTTAACATATTAATTGAAAGAAATTCTTTTCAAAGTGTTTGTTTTAAATACAAAGGAACTTTTAGGAGACAGTGCTATATATTTTATTTGCCTCAAAACTGACCAGGTTGGCCTCCAACCAAAGGAATTTTGCACTTTTGTTGTCATTGTCAATTAAAAACATGCTACAATCCCATGTTTTCAAGAATATCTCAGTCACGGTAGTCTGACACTGTTCTGTCAGTACAAGATGCTTCCCTTTCTGAACCGATCTTAATAAAGCATCAGTTAAATCATGTGCCTTGTTTCTTAAAAGAGCCCTCTGAAAAGATTTGTCTTTCCGTTAGACCTGCAGAGCTCTCCCTCAATGTGTAAGTTGTAAAGAAGAAGAATGAAAACTGAGGATCTCATTGTTTGTTTTCCTCTATCTTATTTTCAAATACAGGAGGATCAGCTGCATTATCAGAGGCTGCACATATATGCGCACACATGCATACATACATATATAAACTTATACAAATACACATATATACATATATGTGTATGTATACATATTTTAGAGTGATGTAGTGCAAATTGGTTTCATCTCAACAATAAATTTATCCTCAGAACTATTCAGCCCCTCTCACCACCCTTTAATGATATACCTTTACTTCAGTAATATTTCAGAAACTTTACAGATGAGGTGGAAAAAAACCCAGCTATCTGAGAATTTCAACAAGGTGTTTGTTGTCTAACTTAATTTTGTGAAGCCATCTTGGGGCTTCCTTTGGACAGATCCACAGCAGAAACCAGAACACCTGCTTTTGAGAGAACCAAGAAGTGGCTCCTGGGAGGCAGAGGAAAGGGGATTGATGGTGTAGAAACAAGCAGAAAGGTCAAAAGCAAGGGAAAAGGGAGGAGGCTGGGAGGCTGTCATGAAGATTCAACCAAAAAGAGATATGAAGTAACTCTGAGTCCCTGACCTCCTGCAGAGAGAGGCCAGGGTTGCCCATGAGAATAAAAAGGTACATTCACATCTCATATGCTCTTGGTGCAAAACAGCAGTCCATTGATCCACTCAAAAAGTGAGATGTCTAACTTTTTTTTCTTCTTTCTTTTACTTTTTTTAACCTTTTTTGGATTTTTCAGTAGAAACTGATTTAAACTGGGAGGATATATTGACAGGCTGTCAACAAACTCAGAACTCAGGCAAATGCTTTGCTTCCAACAAGTGAAGGGCTTGATCTCAAAACTCCCTCAGTATTTTTCAAAACAACGAAGTTAATAATTTGGTGGCAATTATTGACAAACATGAATTGCATTTATTTAAATGCTCATTTCTCTGCTTCTAGAAAGACTAAAATCTAATTTTAAAGTCATAAATTAAAAATAAAATCTGTTACAAAAAATGTAATTGTCATTCCCATCTATATTGTTAAACTCATCAAAAAACTTGTGAAAATAATTATAAACATGTGTCTGGTAACCAAAAGAGGTCTCAGTAGTAAAAAAATCATTATTGTGTCACAAATAGACTCACACTGCTATTATTGGTAGTAAGTTATGTTTTCTTATGTGAATTTCTAAAATAATATAGAAATTGTCCTTTAATGGAAGATGTTCTATTACAATCCAAAGCCTACAGTATAGAATAGTTTCTTGAATTACATATGTTTATTTCAACACTGAAACTGTAATTTAGCTTCACTTTCATGACCTTGCCTGTATCAGCAGAACTTTTTAATTTTTATATAATCTCTCTCAAGAGAAAATTGATCATGTGTAGCAAGTTGCTTCAACTCTCACTGCATGAATTATCTAGGGTGGTAACCACTATGGTCCTCGAGTTTAGATATGTAAAAGTATCAGGGAATTGGCCACTGAATATAGACTTCAAGAAGATTTGTGCCCTTCAAAGTCAAATAAAACTGACACTGAATTTTGATACTGGGCGAACTTGCATTATGTGTTGGTTTATGTTTTCTTGACAGTCCTTTACAAAATCCTCAATACCTAATTTTCCTAAGTGCTTCTGGTAGGTTTTGTACCTGGTATTTAAAGCAGAAGCTGTACCTGTGACTGCAAATTGTGGAATGCATTATTTAAACGCGGCTAACTGCATAATTTAACAAATCCCACTTGCTAACATCCCAACAGCACATAACAAGAAACTGAAGTGTAAATGTTAGCGTTACTCCAAATTCACGTATGCAACAATCTGCAAAACAACTCTCTTTTTTCCTTCTTCATTAATTGTTAAGAATATTTAACGCTTATCTAGTCCATGCTCTGGACAAAAGCAGATTAGGGAGCTCAGCACATTTGTGCTCGTCAACTCCACACAACCTACGTAAAAAAAGATAAAGCTAGCCTGCAAATGCTTAAACCCATTAAATGTCAACTGATTACCTGCGTAGAGCTGAGTGTTTCGTTTTCTGGAATAGGCACTATGGGATGACTGGGCTGCTGAGCCAAGATGTCACAGGTTGGAGAGAGCATGAGGTTAGAAAGAGGAAAAAGAATCCATTAACAGTTCAATTTCTATACAAAATACCATGAAAGGTTAATAATGAAAGCCAATACCATCAGTTATCCAAAGGATAGTAAAGCAATGAGGTCCCATTTGTGTTCAACAGGCTCTGTTGAACAGGCTCACGCTTACTACTTGTCTGCATGAAAATCTATTTCAAGGTATGGCCTGTTTTGTGTTATATCATATTCCCATAATTAAAAGAGTAAGAAAGGGATAAATCACTTTCCAATTTGAAAGAGGCATCTCAAGTAAAGATCACAGCAAAGGCACCTGCCTTCTAATACACTTAGTATGAGATAATGCACATGGAGTTATTTAAAACTGCAACTGTATTTCTGTCACTTTGGATACCTGTCTTCTTAAATCTCCTTTGAAAGAGCTCTCCTTAATCTTAAATTTCATAGACATAAATCATACAAACATTTAACTGAAAATTGCTGTATAGCAGTAATTAGTATGTGCAGAAAGGTGTTTTAGAGCTCTAATTTTCCATTGTTTTGAGTATTATATGACTTGCATCTGAGTAACGAGGTTTGATTGATGTGACTCAAGTGAAGAACCATACCAGCTTCAATGATTGTAGTTAGGATACAGGTAAATAGACAAGCTGCAACTTATAAAGGCAATGTTGAGATCCTAAGTTTATGAGGTTTTCCTATACAGTAACACAGAGATGTCCTCTTTAGAGCAAAGGTTGCTGAAAGTGTTGGCGTTTGGGTATTTTAGAATTGTAGGAAAACAAGATCAGAAGAAGCCTGCTGTTTTCTATGTATCAAAAGCATTATATTGTTTTGGTACTTAGATAAATAGTGAATTAACAAATGATGTGTTGCTTAAAAAAATATCACTCTTGCCCTAAGAAAATTAATTCTGAAACTGTGCTTTTTGAGAAGCAAAATTGATCTGCTGAACTGTCCCTATATACTGAAGTTGAATACACTTTCATTTTCTGCAATTACATTATGGATCTCCTAAGTATTGCTTTCTCTGTAAACTTGCCCTGAGTCATTTTCAGGGAAATAGGAATCAACTCTAGCAACAACATCAGCAGTTATAGAAGCTTTGAACCATTTAGCTTCCCCCCCGCCACCCCCCCCACCCCCCCACCCCCCCACCCCAAAAAAAATGAAAAGGCAGTATATATAATATATAACATATAATAGTGAATAACTTAAGGCAGTAAGTTAGCTTATTTATTCAGCAAATTTAGACAAGTGAATAATTTTAGGCATAGGAAGGGGTAAGGAGCCTAAATCCTCTCAGGGACACCATCCATCCCTCTACCACACACCTGGCTCCCAGTTTCAGCCAGCACCGCTGTCAGGGCAGCCCCCAGACCTTACACCACCCCACTGCTGCAGCACAGCTCTTCAAAGCAGACACGGGAGGAGTTTAATGGCCTACATGGGAGACAGAAGTCCCATTTCCAAACCCAGTATCCTGCAGCTACCAAGGGTGGGCAATCCTTGGTGATACACAGGTACAAAGTTCTTGCAACACCTGTGGCAACCTTATTTAATTGGAATAAACCCTAAAGTTGAGTTATCTTTTGCCCTAACAGAATATGGCATCTCTGTATTCCAGGCAAAGTAAGAATGGTCAATCACAAAGAGAAGAGAGCAAGTATTGATCATTTTCTGTTTACTTTTTGATGTGTAGCTAAATTGTCTGAGAAGTATTGTCCACTGCTTGCAAGAAAGAAAAGCTCCCTAGTCAGGTAGTGATCTGAGAACGCAATAGCTCCTTTTCTTATATTGCACAGAGAGACAATCTATGAAAAATGCACTTTTATTGTGTTATCTCATCCTGGCCTTTCTTGCTGGTATTCATTGCCTACCGTATTGACCCGAAATGCCTTTCTGAGTCATGATTCTGCCCTACCTTGTTCCTTGAGTATGAAGTCCCAAGTCCCTCCTTAGACCTGACAGAAACAATGATTTTTTTTTTTCCCCCAAGAAATATATTTACTTCCTTTATTTTGATACCATCCTCTTTTCAAACTAAAGAGTCAATATGTGTAACAGTCTCCATAGAGAGGGAAAATTATCCGCATTTTCTGGACAGACACTCTTAACATTGATTATTTGTACATGCTTAATTGAACGAACACAAGTGAGAGGCAAACAAGGACTTCATTGATTAATAATACAGGTTTACGACTTGGAGTTGTTGAACAACTTACAGTTCTCTGTTTCCACAAGGCTTTTCTGACATAAACTCCATGAAGTTATCACAGAAGGTTCTATACATTCTACTAGTCAGGTGTCTGAAGACCTGATAGTGCCATGATATGGGTTCTGGTTTTAAGGAAGTCACATAGGGATACATTTATAAAGAACCTTAAGTAGTACCTTAGACAATATGGAACACATAAGCCAAGTGCTATATCCTTTCTGCTGAAATAACAGTCTTGCAGGTCCCTGAAAGGACATCATTGGGTTTTTCCCTGAAATTGTACAGTTCTGCCAGCTGCAAAGGAGCTGAGTGCCTCGGCCTGGGTGACTTCACCCTAACCGGCTGGAGGCCTATTCCTTCTGCTATTTCCATCAAGTGCCAGTGTAATCTGAAATGTGTCAGCCTTGCTGTGGAAAAGGTGTTGTGCCTGCCCTCCCAGAGTTCAACCAAGAGGCTACAGTCTTATTCTTTCCTCACTGATGTTTCCTTATGACTATGATTTTTGTGTTCTTGAATGCACACCACACCAGTCCCACAAGCCGGATGGAACGTGCTGCCCAGTGCACTTATTTTCTGTTGCTCCATGGGTAAGAACCAAACACTTTTGGAACAGAGAAAAGTTTGAATCTCTGCAGGGTAAAATGAACACTGTAATCAGGTCTCTCACTGTCTGGGCAAATACTGAAGGAGGGCATTGGCATCTCCATGTTGTCTTCGCTGCATGGTGGTCTGTCCAAGGTGTTTGGAGGACACTTAACAGGATAGGGAGCCTACCTGAGAAAACTCAGCCTTGTATGTGAATCATAGCACAACTTACACTCCTAGGCACAGGGGAAAGAACCTCACGGAGCATGGTCATCCCTCTGCAAAGACAAGCTATCGACATCAGAGTACCAGAAAGTCAAGTTAAAAGTACCAGAAAGAAAAGTAGGCAGCATGAGGTGGGATTAACCCTTCTTTACTAGATTTTGATGATTACTGTTCCTCAGAGTCATATGGGAATGTGCCCGTGCCCACAAGATCTGAAGTGTGAAAGTAACTTGGACTATGTACTTTTTTCATCTCCAGGTGAAAGCAGCTGGCAAGAAGTCCTATTTTCTTCTACAAATGTAAAAGGATGGCATTTGTTGATAGTGGAAGATGACAATATTGCTTTTAAACTTTCTATTATTGTTTACTCTGTCAGTCACAAAATTCTGCATTACTCTTACAAGGTTACTTAATATTTCTTAACTTTTCCAGATGTCACTCGGTTTTCTACTAATGTCACATTTCCTTCATTATTTTTAAGAAGAGATGTCATGGTTTAACCCCGGTCAGCCACTCACACACCTCTCAGTAGGATGGGAAGGAGAATTGGAGAAGACAAGAGAACTTGTGGGTTTAGATAAGAACAATTTAATAATTCAAAATAAATGAAACAAAATAATGGTATTAATAATACTAATAACAATAATACTAGTACTATTAATACTAATACTACTAATAATAATAGGTAATGGAAATAATACTACCATTAATAATAATAATAATATGTAATGAAAATAATGGAAAATAAAACAAATTATACAACCACTCACTACCTGCTGACTGAAACCCATCCAGACCCCAAGCAATAAGAGCCAGAGAGAGTGCAAGCCAGCAGCATCAAACCCCAAGAGCCAGACGACAGAGCCCCAGTGAGTGAGAGAGCCCCCCTGACCCACTTCCCCCAGCTTATATACTGAGCATGACATTTTATGAAACAAAACGCATTTGTGGCTACAAAAATGAAGTCAGGAGAGCAGGATATCTTGACAATATATTTGCTGTATTTGCTGCGTGTAAGTTCAAAAGGAAAATGTATACCTGGCCTAAACAACCTCTTACAGACTGAGTCAAGGCTTAGAAAAGAGATGTTATATAACATCTTAGTTAGACCTTTGTTCATTTAGCTCTGTAGAGTAATCAGTGAGACATATTTGCCTTTAAAAGGTCAGTTTATCTTTATCGTGCTATGAATCACAGCTGCCTCTGAACTAATATACAGCTTTCTGAGGTTTCCTCAATCTAAGACCTTTTTCATAAACCTAAGTCACTCTCTAGAGGGTCTGCAACCTTTGCTAATTGAGACACTGGTTTAAAACTCTTTGGAACCTGTGAGAGAGATTGTACATAAGAAATACAATCATTTCAACTATAGTAACCAGAGAACATTCACCTATACAGTATTCTTTCAAACTACTCCATTAAGTCTTTAATCCACTTTGAATATAAATTAGGTACTCTCTTATGAAATGTAGAGTCATTTCTTCACAATAGGAAAAAGTACTCTTTTCTCAAAGACTAAAAATTCTTATTTATACATGTATAACATGCGAACTTTTTTTACAGAAAAATTTTATAGACAAATACTTCTTCTGAGTTCAAAAATATGAAATCTATGGTACCAATAAATGGTAGAACACCCACAGCAGCAGAGCAAGGACTACCTTCAAGTAAGGGAAGAGAAAATATATAATGTAAAGGAGCAATTTATAGGCATGATGTCTATAGTCTCTCTGAAATGACACAGCATAAAATCCATTTCAAAGATTCAGTCGGTTAAGTACCCAATCCTTCTGCAACTGTCACCTCTCTATAAGAGGAAATGTAAAGTAGAAATGGTGATCACAACAGATTTATAATATGCCTTCAACCACCTATGCAATAGAACATCCTGACTGACTTGCAAATCATTATTACGCACTTTTATAATTAAAGCAAAGATTTCAAAACTGTCTCCAGATACTGTTAAGCACTTGCACAAGAGGAACAACTCACACGCAGACATGGCAACCGACAGGTTGCCACAGGACACAGGTCGGAAGGGTGCCAGAGTCAGGTGAGACTGAAAGATTTATGTCTAAATGGCAGAGGCTGGAGGAGTTACAGGGCTTTGCAGTAGGGATTCCTTACCTCTGAAGCTCAAGGGAAGGAGATGTACACAAGCCCAACAGTGCACTGATTGTCCTTGGGCTGCCTTTTCCCAGGCCAAGTTCAATTTCTCAAACAGGGTTAGTGTATGATGGAATTGGCTGGGGATTTTCTGCCAAAATGATTTTGCAATGAAAAATACTAGCAACAGAAAAATGAATCTTTCTGCAAAACATTTTGATCTGTCTTACAAACTCTCACTAGTCATTTACAAAATTAAAATGAAGTGTTTAATCATAAGAAATCCCATCTGTAACCGGAATATAGTGTGTCCTGACCTAGATGTTTCACTTTGGATCACTTCCATAAAATATTCAAATGTATCTCACTATCAGTGTGCTTTGTGGCAATCATGAGAAGTGCCTCTGTTTTCTGCTGTGGGCTAATCAAGCTCTGCAGTTCCTCACAGAGCGAATTTCACTATAGGTGATCATGGGAACTGCTGGCCAGCAGGAGTACCAGGCCCACAACGGACACTTGAGGCATGAGAAACACAACCTACACACCCATAGAGTAAGGCAGTAGAAGAGACAAACATCTTCTAATCACATGGATTAGAACGATCTGGTTTTAGTTAGTTCATATAACCCAAATGGTGCATATTGATTTCTGGAGTATTTAAATTATTTCAAATTTTTATCTGTATTGGAAAGAAAATTTCAGAATTTCCAACAACACAAGTATTTGAAATTTCCCTCAGCATTGACTGTGAACTATTTATGGACTCATGGAAATTGAGCCATTGCTTAGAAGAGAGGATGCTTCCCTGCCCCAGGAAGGGGCTCACTGCTCATTGACGGAAAACAGCCAAAGAACTTTAACTGCTTTCCAGGTGAGAGTGTAAAATTAAATGGATTTAATTTTCAGACCTGACATTCCCCCCACATATTTTCTTCCCAGATTAGCTGCAAAACTGAGAAGCCCGGTTTTCTGAGTAAGCTTCTCATGCAACAGAGATCTTTGACCTTAGCTACTTTAAATCCAAGCCACAAACTTGGACTGAATTTTCAAGAGCATAAACATGCAACTGCTACCTACTATATTAAAATCTGTATTATCATATTCTTCTTATCATATACCTGCTGTCACTGATTAAGAATAAAAAAATGGTAGTACTATAATCTAGTTTATCATACATGACCTCTTCACCAAAGTTCAGAACACTTTGCCAAAAAGAAAAAAAAACCCAAAACACTAATGCCTTGAAGTTCATAACATCTCTGTAAAACAGGTAAATACTGGCTTCTTTAATTCAAGCTCTAAGTACTTACTTGGAATTTCACCAAAACTAATTATATTTTATGCCTTTTTCTAATGTAACTGGAAGTGGAGTTAATTAAGGCCATATATCAGAGTACACATTATCGTAATAACAGTTAAGTGAATTCTAATTGTGCCAATTTGTCCTCTAAAATGTAGAGTTTACCAAGGTTCATCAGCTCACTGTTTACTTTTCCTTCATATCTCAGAAGAGTTTTTTATAATCTAAAAATGCAGCAGGAAATTGTCCTGTAAAATCTGTGTCCAGTGAGGTCTAAAATACAGACTTCTCTACAACTCTGAGTGTTTTTGAATAGTTTCCATTAATCATGTTTTTTTTTTCCTTCGGGCTATGTTTTCTCAGTGTCTTCAATACAAAGTGTACAAATACAATATTTGGTTTTCATGCAGGTTACATGCCCACCAAATCTTGTTTGATATTTTTCACTCAATAGCATATTTCTGCTTGTGTTTTTAATAACAGTCGTTACCTCTGAGTGCCTTGTATTCTTTGTAATTTTTTCTTTTGTTTTTATGACTATATTACAAGCAAAGACATATCCCTAAGTTGCAGTTCCCATTTGCTAAATCATTAATAATTTTTTAACATTCCCATTTTCCATGGTTTCAAATTCCCCTAGAAATGGAGAAGCACCCAATCCAAATCCAGTCATGGATCAGGAAACTAGCATCAGAAGCAGCCCTCAAGCTATGGCAAGCTTGCTTCCATCACCATGGGGCATGTCATAGAATCCCTTTCACAAACCAACAGAGACATTGGAAGGAGATGCTAGAGTGTTGTAGTATTTGGGCGTTGTGTTTCCTTTGGTTGTTCTCCTAGGATGCATGTTTACATATTAGTCTGAAGGTACAGAAGACTAAGACAAAGACATAAAGTTGTTCACTAGGGCCAGAATTTCTATTATATTTGATTTTGTTTTATACATTAAAAACATCTGTCTGAAATCCACTGTGCAGAAGACTAGATCATCCTAGAAAGCTAGGCATAAGACGGAACTCAAGTTTTATGTTCTGTAGAGGCTTTTCTATGAATGTAAACAAAGTCTTTTAAAGCACTTTTTGATGCTTAAGACTGATTTAAGCTATACCAGCAGAGACAGACTGTATAAATGAGAAGGCAGAAGGCAACAGAAGTGGCTGTATGTTCCAAGAGAAGACCTGGACACCTGTGGGCACAGCGTTCACTGGGAAGCACCTTTTCATTGCTAAGTATGCAAAGTGTTTCCTGGGGTTTGATGCTGCCATGTTCAAGAAAACAACCTCTTCCGTGCATGTTTTTTACATGAACAGAAGTACACCAAAGAAATACCAGAGTCCTGCCACAAACAGCTTCTCCTAGTGGGAATAAGACAGCAAGGCTCTCAAAATTGCCTAACTACCCAGGGCAAAAGGAGCAACACAGCAATCAATTCCTTCTTTTCTTTTGGAAGAGCTGTCTTGGCAGGGATGGGTAGCAGAGTTCTTTCCAGGCACTGCCAGTCTTTAGACATCTCTATGTTAAGTGCATGCTGCTGTGTCTCCCGTTGAGCCTAAGCTACCTACATGTTCTATTGCTAATTTGATGGTTTTGAAGAAAGCGATTGATTGCCAAGTTATGATCTTTCTGAAGTGCTTAGGACAAATGCCTTTCTTTAAAGATGAGCTGGGCAAGAACTCTAGAGGCATTTTCTGCAGGTTTTATTAAACCAAGTCCAATGTGATAGAAATGTCATCAAAGTATGTTATGATTAAAACAGCTCACTAAACCAAAGCAATGCCATAAAAGAATATACAAAGGAAACACAACATTATAAAGCATTAATATTTTCCCAATGAGGAGGTCCAATGTGTAGCACAGCACTAATGAACTGGATTGTTTGCCTTTGATTTCTTCTTCTACACTAAAGCAATTTTTCTGGATCACAGATAGTAGAAGGTCGATCAACCACAACACACCTACACAAGCACAGCATTTAAATATCAAAGTTCAAAAGAGAGAAAGAAACTCTCTTCTAGAAATAAAAGCAGCTGGGATGATGTCTGGGAGAAAAGTGCTTTTCCATGGCAACCTTGAAAGGCTGCTGTGTTCACAGAATGTCAATTCTCACTGTGTTACTATTAATCAAATACAAACTCCAATGAGTAAGAGATTGGATGGTGAGGTAAACACCACTGATTTCATTTAGAGAATAATAAAGATTCCCTTTAAATATTCTGCTTACCTGTGAGTCTGCAGACCTGCAAATGATTATGAAAGACTGACACTTCCAACACAACAACATTTAGTGATTTCAAGAAAACTCCATTTAGCCACAGGGAAAGAATTAAATTGGCTTGAGCCCAAAGATGGACATTAAAGAAAACTTGTCCTCTGAAAACTTGGACCTTTGCTCTTATAAGTAATGTCTGATCAGGTACAGAAATAGTAATTTTTTAACATTTCTCATACCTCTTGCAAAAACCTAGTTCCCTCTAATCCATTTTCAAGTCTGTGCTGCAAAATATTTAACCGACAGGGAGATTTTCACAGGCAGGTACATGAATCGTGCTCAGCCTTTGCCAACAGAAGGAAAAGGCAGTTTGAAAGTCAATAGGGACTGAGAGGCTGTCAAAATTCAATGCTCTCTGTCCTGACAGATATTTACATCGATTGTGCCTCCATATGAATCATAGAATCACAGAACAGCCCAGGTTGGAAGAGTCCAACCTTTTGTAGGAAAGGATTCTGAACATCTCCAGTGATGGGGCCTCCAGCACATCCCTGAGGAGGTTGTTCCAGTGATTGATTGTTCTCACTGCAAAAAAATTCTTTCACACAACAAGATGAAACCTCTCCCAGTGCAAGTTGTACCCGCTGTCCCTTGTCTTTTCCATGTGACTCTCTGTGAAGAGAGAGCCTCCATCCTCTTTGTAGCCCCCCACTTAAAGTACTGGGATACTGTGATGAGGTCCCCTCTCAGACTTTTCTTCTCCAGGAAGAAAGAACCTAACTCCTTGACTCTTCTCCTGTCCTCTGATCAAATTTGTGGCCCTTCTTTGGTCTTTCTCCAGTCTGTCTGCATCTTTTTTGAATTGCAGGTACCAGAACTGGACAGAGCACTCCAGGTGCAGAGTTGTGTTCTTCCACCCTACACAATCCTCCATTAAAGGCTGGAAGGCTTTGGAGTTAACCAAAGAGCTAAATGTTACCTCAGGCACTCCATCATTGCAATAGTTGCTCTCAAGTCCACTTTCCTGATCTGTTTTATTCCAATCAAAGGGAAAAGGAACTTTTTAATATACGCATAAAATTATTCAAGACTAAGAAGTGCAAATAAGAGCAGCAGTGCCTGGTGCCTGGGAGACAGAGTGGGGAAGATGAGGACAAGGGAGAAGACAAGGCCAATGAGAACAGGATCAGCTCACTTGAATGGGCAACATTTTATTTCAGAAGCAGCCTGTGCACAGAAGAGAGGAGAGAGCCTTCTCTACTCTTATCCAAGCAGGACAGACACAATACCTTGGTTCCCCCTGCCTCCTCCCATCAAACTAAAACCACATTGTGAAGTGTTTTGGGGCACAACTTATGAATTTCAGCACTCTGAACAGCTATAATCTACAGAACCTGCCAGGTCTATCGTTCAGCCTGTAGTGACAGGACAAGGGGTAACGGGTTTAGATTGAAAACAGGGAGATTTAGATTAGATATCAGGAAGAAATTCTTCATGGAGAGGGTGGTGAGGCACTGGAACAGGTTGCCCAGAGAAGCTGTGGCTGCCCCATCCCTGGAAGTGTTCAAGGCCAGGCTGGATGAGGCTTGGAGCAACCTGGTCTAGTGGAGGGTGTCCCTGCCCATGGCAGGGGATTGGAACTAGGTGGTCTTTAAGGTCCCTTCCAATCCAAACCATTCTATCATTCTATGATCTGTGTAATTCCATCAACTATCAAGAATGAAGTAATTAATGGAGCTTCAAACAAAACCAACCTGTCACTGGGTCCAGTCTGCCTAAACAAAGCCATCGTGTCCTTTCAATAAAGCATTTCAGAGAGATACAGCTGTCATTTTCTTATGCCCTGAGCCAACAAATGAAATGATACTGGGTTTAGGAGCTCACTATATCCATCCTCCCTCATCTGAGAAACAGGTGATCATTCTGGTTTTTCCGCTATCCCATTTCCCATTTCTGAGGGAACACTCGTTTAAGGTAATATTTTAATGAAAGTGCAGGTGAAGAGTAGCAACTCCTTTCGCTGGCATATCCTGTCCGTCTTGAATGCTGTATTTACAAAATATTTGAAATAATTGCAAGAATATTTGGCAGCGGGTTTTGCCCTCTTGTGGAAAAGGAAGCAAACTACAACTAACATTTTATTTAGACTGACCATGTGGACACTGACTATGTGTTTACTGGATGGCTGGATAGACAGTAAGTGAGTATTATCCCTTAGTCCAAACGATGAGGAGTGGAGAGGTAGAACTCCAGGGAATTTACACAGGTCATAGACCAGGTTTAGTAGAGAACAGAAAAATTTTCATGATGACAGGAATTTGTTTATGGAATAGGTTAAACAGTTTGAAATTTCAGCACCTGATAATGTGTCTATTGTATCATGTTTTCTGTTATTTTTGGGCAATAAATTTATTTTTAAAAACATGATTAGCTTAAAGTGTAGTTGGATGGTGCAGAAGACAGGGTTATTGCAAGAAATAATATGCAAAAGTTATTGGGGGTTTTATCAACATATATTGATTCAAATGTTAAATATTGCTCTTGTAAGATAGAAATTTATCTTTCTTTGGTTACTTTTTGCTCTATGTTAATAATGTAGAGCAAAACAGGAACATTCAAATTATTATTTTAAGTAGTGAATATTTACTTCTTGTATAAACAACTGTTTGTATTAAACTAGCCCAGTATTGACACCTGATTATTCTGTTTCCCAAAGTATTGGGCCACACCTACCTAGAGAGTGACACCCGTTCAGAAATACATTTTACTAAAGGTATTTACTACCACTACCAGTAATGCTTAAAAAGTCTTACCTACCTCTAACAATTAAGTTGTCTCATTTAATATTAGTTAACCGTATCTTCATTGGCTGAGACTTTAAAATTATTGTAAAAACAATAATTAATTAAAATTCTTTTAAACACAAGGAAATAGTCAGTGGTAAATTGAGTTATACTGAAAATTTGCCAAATTCTCAAAAAAAAAAAAAAATTCGTTTCAAAAATCTTTGTTATTGTCACCAATCCTACTTCAGAAGATCTAATTATTTTTGTACCGATCATAGTTAACATAATAGATTCCAATGGATTTTCACTAAATCTTGTGACATTAAATTAAGGGGTGCATTTGGAGAAACACAAGCGTTACCATTGCATGTGGTCTTGACCAAAGTCAGGAGCCTATTTATTTCACTTACACGACAAGAGTGTTGGCAGTGGAAAGTCAACCAGAAGCCCAAATGTGTTTTAACTTCTTTACTTAAATGTTCACAGCAGGTTAGTACTAGAGCCTCATTTAAAACACACCCTCCCATTTAGCTCCCTGATGACATAACCATTCAAAATGCTGCTGCATAAGTATTTGATGTAAAATTAAACAACCCTCTGAGCTTTTCTTCTATAGAATACAGCCCTCTTCAGTGAATTCTGGGCTATAAGATGTTGCTGCTCAGCTCTGGAAAGTTGCAGAATTAAACAGAGTCAGAGTGAGTTCAATATGGAAATAAGAATATATATAAAATATACATACTACGTAAAAATACATAAAATAGTCAAATAAAATAAAAGCTGTTTACAGATGTGTGAAGCTTACAGGAAAACTGTGTGAAACACCTTTGCTAACAGCAGGCAGTAGAAGATGAACCAAGTAAGAGAGCAAATTTATGTTATACAGGGAAATGGAAGAAATCAAAGAGATAATATAGCTCTCGTATTTACTTTGTGCAGGAAGAACCTGTCAACATCAGAGAGGCATGACTGCATTTATCAGTTTGCAAAGCTCACAAAGGTTGCTTGGAAGGACAAAATCTCCTTGAGATAAAAAAATGTGGATGAAGAGGCCTCGTCATCATCACCACATGGGTGGAATGCAGATATACAGGCTGGGCTGTCCCATGATCTCTGTATTCAAGAGAAGAGTTTTGGGTGCACAGTGTTATGGGAAATCAGAGCAACAGCAGAATTTCCTTATTACAGCAATTATTCAGCAAAAATATCCCTGTTGGAGAGAACAGCTAGCATGATCTACCAAAAAAATTATGTTGTCTTAATTATCTTTAGACAATTTTTCCCTGCCTTATTAGCCTTCCTATACAAAATTCTGAGTTTCTAGCAGTGTCGATGTTAACAGCAAATACATATTTTCATTATAAAAACTGGCTTCAGCGGTCTTATGAACCATTTGTCCACGTGAATGTCCTGCAATAAACCAGGAAACTTGTTGAAAAATACTTCATCATAAAATTATTGCCACCTAAATAAACATGCCAGCCCAGTTTAGTAAAAATTGAAACAGAACAAAACCCATTCTAGCAGATGTGAAAAGGTGCTTTTGTTCTGGACAAAACCAACACATATGACCAAAATACACTGTTTGCAGAGGTGATACTTGTCTGCAAAGCAGGCGTGGTTCTCAATGTGCCTGAAACTAGTAAAGCATATTTCACCCTGGTGTTTCCTCTGATGTTGGGGAACTGTTCCTGTTCCACAGGAAACTGTGCCATAGCCTAAAGAAACAGGACTGAATGCCTGTGTTTTAACCTCTTGCATCCCAAATAAAGCACACTGTACGTCTCAAAATGGGATTATCTCTCCTGGCATCAAGATTTGATCATTAGCAGCCAGATTCTGTGTTAGAATAAGAGAATATGGAAGGGATGCATCGGAGGGGTCCAAACAGCACCTTCTATGGACTTCCACAAGTGGTGCTTTTCTACCACCAGACAGGGGCTCTCCTGAGGTGTTGTAAATACTTTGTGTCAGCTGCTCTTCGAGAAGGTTTAAGTCACAGGACCCATTTTCTCACCTTACAAAGCTCACTAGCCAGCCCTGTCACCCACACACCTTACACCACAGAGATTTTGTCTAACTAACTTCTTCACTGCTGTTTTAAAGAAAAAGAACTGTCACCAAGGGTGCAATTCCTTTCGCATTGGTGTACTGGGTTTGTATGGCAGGGTTTTGGAATGGGGAGGCTACAGGGGTGGCTTCTGTGCGAAGCTGCGAGAAGCTTCCCTTATGTCTGACAGAGGCAATGCCAGCTGGCTCCAAGACGAACCTGTTGCTGGTCAAGGCCAAGCCCTCCAGTGATGGTGGCAGCACTCCTGGGATGACATGTGCAAGAAGGCGGGGTGGGGGTGGTGGGAAACTTGTGCAGCAAGTTGCAGACAGAGAGAGAGTATTGAAAATATATGAGAGAAACAACTCCGCAGACCCCCCAGGTCAGTGGGGAAGGAGGGGGAGGAACTGCTTCAGGTGCCGGAGCAGAGATTCCCCAGCAGCCTGTGGTGCAGACCATGGTGAGGCCGGCTGTGCCCTGCAGCCATGAAGGGTCACAGGGGAGCAGAGACCCACCTGCTACCTGGGGAGGACCCCACGCCAGAGCAGGGGAATGCCTGAAGGAGACTGTGACCCCGTGGGAAGACTGCACTGGAGTAGGCTCCTGGCCGGACTTGTGACCCCACGGGCCACCCATGCTGGAGCAGTTCATGAAGAACTGCAGCCCATGGGAAGGCCCCCAGGCTACAGCAGGGGCAGAGTGTGAAGACTCCTTCTCCCCACCTGAGGAGGAAGGAGCGGCAGAGACAATGTGTGATGAACTGACCACAACTCCCATTCCCCATTCCCCTGTGCTGCTGTTGGGGAGGAGGTAGAAAATTTGGGAACAAACTTAAGCCCAGGAAGAGATGAGGGGTGGGGGAAGGTGTTTTAAGATTCAGTTTTTATTTCTTATTACCGTACTCTGGTTTAGTTGGTAATAAATTAAACTCATTTCCCTAAGTCGGGTCTGTTTTGTCCATGACGGTAACTGCTGAGTGATCTCTCCCTGTCCTTATCTCAACCCATGAGCCTTTTGTTAAATTTCCTCTCCCCTGCCCAGCTGAGGAGACGAGTGATAGAGCGGCTTTGGTGGGCACCCGGCCTCCAGCCAGGGTCAACCCAACACAATTAGCAAGAGAGAAATACAGGCTTTTTCAGACAAGATAATGCCACTGACAAGCATGACAGATAAAGCCATTGAAAAAGCCTGTATTTCTCTCAGGTTAGAGTCCTTTACCTCAGTTGCCAAGAAAAAAGAAATAGCCCATTATTTTAGTATGGACAAATGTAAAAAAATATAAAAATCTATTCATCTAAAAAAAAATCTTCATCCCTGAGCATGAAGGATGAAATAGATTATTACTGCTATAGAGAACAAATAGCTTGAATGAAGAGTGCTGGGAGCCCTGTCCTAGCTGGTCTGGAGGAAGCAAGCACGAGCTGTGCTGTGGTAAGGAAAAGCAGTAGTATCTCCAGGGAGACTGGAGACACAGGCTCATCTGAGATGCATCTATCTCCCAGAGCACCTGCCAGCACTGAATCCTAACAACTCATGAATTCTGCTGAGTGTAATTCTAGAATTAAAAGTATAAAAGCCTGACAAATCTATTGAGTCACACCACACTTGACGCTCACCTCATTGTACAAAGAGTTGTGACTGTAAGGGCTATAAGGATTCTCATGAACATCACACATGATGGAAGACAAGTGGCTGAAAGGTCCAGGGTTTAGACAGTCAGCGAGGGAGACAGATGGAGAACGCAAAGGGGACTTAGTTGGAGGGATCAGTTTAGTTGGATACAGAGGGTATAGGAGAGCAGTCTCCTATGAGGAAAAAAAAAAAGTAAAGAGAAACAGGTTAATGGATACAAAGAAGCAGCTTTGGACAGAAAGCAAAGTGCTTGTCTTTCACGTTTTTAATATTTCATAGAGCTTGATGATTAACTAGCAAAAATACTCTACCTTCATGCCAATACAATTGCTGAGTAATAAGCACTTTCATTGGCATGACAGCACACACCTGCTGCACCAGACATGCTTCAGCTGAGGTCCAGTGCATCTACCTCCTGCAGCTCAACTGATTCTCAAGTGACAGAAAAGGAGAGTCCAGAAGGATCTTAGGGTAGGATAAAATGGCCACAATTTGGTACATTTTCTGAGAGGGTGGATTGGAAATAAAACCAGTCCGAAAACCATGTCTGAGAGGTACAAAAGAAAGTCTGCTTTATCTATGTACTAGTAGGAGCACTTCAGGCTTTTTAGCAAGACTCTAACAAGCCTTTTCATCCATTTAAGAGTTAAACCAGTGAAGGTGCACACAATATATTTCATTACTGCAAGTTGCCATCGGTTAATAGTGGTTTCGGTTAAAATAACCCAATATGCATGTGCTTTTTGCCCCTTAAGGATAAAATACTTTTTTAAAAATTGATTTTTAAAGTATTTGGGACAGTCAAGGAGGCGTACGCAGCTTTTGGCGCAAATCTCATGCTTAGATTTTGTCAAGGCCATTGACACAATACAACCCAAATTCTCACCCACCTGGCTGGTGGAGTCTAGACCAGAAACTCCCGTGCACGCTGTGCCTTTGAGCTCAAGACCCAGAAAATTTGTGACAAGAACTGAGATTAGTTCCAGCAGAAGCTAATGTATTGCCTGCCGAAAGAGGGAACGTGAGCAAACGAACTGATCAGAGCCCAGCAGCAGTGAGAGCAGCTGGAAGGGGACCAGGCAGCAGTCCCTTCACACCGAACTTGACTCGTCCCGCTCCTCCTCAGAGGCACCAACCTTGGCAAACTGGCCTTACAGCTTCATGCCAAGTGTAACTAATATCTTTTTAGTTCGTCCTTATCTTGCTCTTCCACTGCTCAGTGGTTTATTTTTTTTTAATGACAAAGGAGCCTATGTATGTTCTTGTTAACAAATATTTGCAAGAGCATGAAATCTCTAACATTCATTGTGAGTTATTTTCATATTACTATGTAACAAAATGCCCTATTTTTTCCCCAAAAAAGGTTCTGTTGCCCTAGTTTAAAATGAAAATTTTCATGAAGCTCTCACATCAGAGCTGCTACAAGTTACATATACTTCCAGTATATTTTCTGGTGCTTTTTAGAACAAATTGGAGCATACTTGCAAAAGTGATAGAATCACAGAATGGTTTGGGTTGGAAGGGGCCTTAAAGATCACCTAGTTCCAGCCCCCCTGCCATGGGCAGGGACACCCTCCACTAGACCAGGTTGCTCCAAGCCTCATCCAGCCTGGCCTTGGACACTTCCAGGGATGGGGCACCCACAGCTTCTCTGGGCAACCTGTGCCAGTGCCTCACCACCCTCTCCCTGTAGAATCTCTTCCTGATTTCCAATCTAGACCTACCATCTTTCAATTTAAACATGTTACCCCTTGTCCTGTCACTACATTCCTGAAACATTACTGAAATATACTAAGCAAGGGGGAAAAAAATCCTATCTTATGATGGGGAAATTACCTTTTCCAGTAAGGGCATCTAAAAAGGTGGGAAGCTTAATATTGTCAGAACTGAACCTCAGAAACACTACACTTTGCCTGTCACAGTTGTTTGATGGGGCAATATCCACTGAATAGTCAGTGCTGGAAGTTGCATATGTCCTCAGGGGAAAAAAAAAAAAAAAAAAGCAATATAAGCTAATATGGGAAAAAGACAAAATAAATGTGATTTTTCCCTGATTTATAATTTTTTTTTGTCACAACAGTGTCAATTTATATGCAACATACCCAGAACACAGATAAAAAGAACTATATGTGAGCTGAACTATATCCTTTCCAGATGATCTTCACTAATTTAGAAATCTCTTTTTGTCTCTATTCATTGCTTTGGATTATCTGCAGGAGAAGAGCTTCCTGTTAAACCAAAAATTACTATTTTTTTCAAAGGGAAATGGCCTTTTTCACATGGGGACATTCTTTAATGAAGTGAAAAGCAAACAAGTTGCCCTCTGTGGTGCCAAAACCTGAGTGTTCAACACAGGGACGTGAAGCTGAAGGTCAGCAGTTACGTCTGGCTGCATCGTTATGTCTCAAAGTGAATGTCACCCACATAGTCACCAGTGCTCAGTGTCCCACTGCAAGGTTTGGCAGGGAGAGGGGTTACTGCAGAAGTCGAAGAAAAACCAAAAGAGAGGTTAATAAAGATGATGCCATCTGGAACCTCATCTAGTCTGTACGATCCTCAAAGATGAGGCCTGAAAGGCCTCTGTCTTTGCAAGATGGGCTGTGTGAAGGAGAGGTACCAACATTGCATAGCAAGGGTGTTGTTGGCAATGGTATTAGAAAGAAAGGAGAAGAAAACACAGACAGAGGGAGAAAAGAAAACTATAAGACGCAAACCTCCCAGCCTGACAGGGAAAATCTCCAAATAACACCAGGGAAAATCAGTAAGAGTATGAGCAGTTTTGCCCTCAGCCACGGTAGATGCCTGCTACATTCTTATTTGAGGACAAGTAGACTAGCACTGGCTCTTCTGCAGAAAGCACAAAGCCATGCTCTGGTCTCCCAGTTTTAATCCACAGCTCTCATAACCCATGAAAGCCTTCAATTTACCTGACTTTGGGTAGTGTTGGTGGGAACAATCCCCACTCTTTGGAAGCCAGCTGCTGTGCAGCCAAAAATGCTTATCTACTGGGAGCAGGTGAAGAGGGAGAATGAGTGTCCTTATAGGCTAAAACCCCCGTGGTTAGAGACAACCATGGCAATTTTCCAACAGTTTTCTGGGCACAGGCAGTGCTGCGACACTCTTACAGGCACTAAAATCCCTCAGGAGAGTTTCATTGATGCTGTAAGATTGTGAACATCGTCACGTGGGCACCCAAGCCTTCTCCGCTCACAAGGGGCATATCACCATACACTTACTCTGTGAGGCAATAGCCGAAATCATACGCATATGTCGGCATGTTCAGCACTTCAGTGTTTTCCCCAGATGTGGCTATTATTGTACTATTAATTGTTATATTAGACCACCACTAGAATAATTTCTCCACCATCATTTCTCACACAAACAAAACCTATTCCTGCAAAGTTAGTGAATCCATCCGAATACAGATCTAAGTACTTCCTTTGTCAAAACGAAGATTTGCCAATAGAAATCTCCCAAAATAACAAGTATTTTACAGCAACCTGTGGAATTTTTTAGGTTAGGATAAAAATAACAGTTTATCAGTACTTCAAAGCACATGACATTGTTCTTTTAAATAAAGGAAGCAAAACTGAACATATTCATTATGAAACTATTTTTTCCATGTATTAAAATCTGTGCATTGTTTGTTTAGTTCATTTCAATACACAGCTTTTATATAAAATACTTTTGGCTTTTGTTATAACAACAACATTTATTCGTGGACTTACTACATCCTCGGTACTTCAGTAACATATACCATAAGTAATTTATAAGGTGCAAGTTAATCCGTTTTCACAGTTAGCTTCAAATGTGAGAAAGCTTCAGACTATGGCAATAACCCCAGGTTTGCATTTGCCTAAAAATGCAAAGTCTGGTGACTAATTCATTCCTTCATCAGCAAAACTGTAGCCATCAGAATCAGTGCCCAGCCCTGATGAAAGGGAGGCATGAGCTGTCCCTGCCTTTGTAGAGGGGCCCTGCTGAAGTGGCCTACACCAGAAGTTCTCTAGCAGCAGCTCCAGGTCAGCTTGTCTCCTCTTTCATCCCAGGTGAATGGCAGCACAGTGCCTTGGCATAAGAAGGTTTTCCATAAGTTACAGCATGAAAAACTCACTATGGACTCACTTGTCTCTGAAGGCAAATATTCACTGTCAATCTCAAAAATTCAGAGACAAATTATAAATTGGTTTTATTCATTTTTTCTTATATTGTACAGAAACTCTACATTCTATAGAAACCTATAGAATAAGGAACCTTATCATTTGTTGTGTGATGCCACCCACAGATGTTGCTGGAACCCACTAATACTACAAATAAATCTTCCTCTGTTTGTAATGCTGCAGTACTCTTGAGAAATGCCAGGATTGTCTTACATCAAATCAGAGCTATGGGGAGGAATGGAAGGAACTGAAATGAAAATCTTAAATAAAAAATGAGTTATAAAAGGAAGAAGAGAGTTTTGACATTGCTAAAGTCTCTAATGTGCCTAGAGAGGCACAGAAGTAAGAGAAAATCAATTAGTATGGTATTTTATTCACATCATGTCTAACAAGAGGACTATTGGCTTCATTTTACTGCCCTCCAAATGGAAGATTCTGAACGTACTGGATCAGTTAATAAGCTCCTACAGGGACATTCAGATTATGTATTGCAGTTAAGGTTTAATTCACAGTAATGCACACAAACACAAACACATGAGAAAAGGCTGGCAGAACAATTTATCTGGGATTTCTCTGTGATAATGCCTCATCAGGTCAGCAAAGTTCAAAATGTGATTTTGCAAAGGGATCCTATGGCTTTATGCAGAGGTCTGTGGGAAAAGACAGCACTTTTGCTGCCCCACGGGCTGCCCGTTAATGCCCCCCACATATGGCAGAAGCGCGATCCCCTCAAACTGTGAAGTGACATGAATACGGACCTGGGGGAGCTATGCACTGGGGAGTGACACTGAAACTCACTGGGGCTCCCCTGCAGACTTCCTTGGAGAGGGAAGAGTGACCTTTGCCCAGTCCTTGCTGTCCTCATTTCCCTTTAGAGAGGATACAGGTCTGGACCCCAACTGGAGGAAGTGCTTTCTTGTAGAGCTGATCCAGACACCTGCTTGACAAGGATTTCCGCTTTCTTTTGTACAGTGTTTCCTACAGACACCATAAAAATCTCCTCTCCTCAACATATAGATTTTTAGATCATGAAAGAAAATGGACCTGTAGAAAACCCAGCTGCCCATCTCCATCCTGGAGACTTTCCTCCAGGAGCCAGGTGCCTTTCAGCGAACCATCTAACTTTCCAAAAAAAAATAAAAAAAGAGAGACCAGGACAAATAAGAATCTAAGATTATGCCATCACCTTTAAGGAAACTCACTGAAGCTACAAAATCCCTCAAAAGGAGAGTTACTCAGAGTGAGGGTTACTCACCTGCTCAGTATCTTGATCACTGATTTCTTCAAGGTACTTTTTAAAAGGATTGGGTTGATAGTGCTCCTCCTTTTGCTGTAAACTCTTTCCTTTCACCAGCACAGGGCGAATGACACCAGGTTTTGTCTTGACCCATAGCATACCCAGGAGAAAAGAAATGGAAGTAAAATAAAATACTTTACAGTTTACAGAATATTTGTTAGGCAAGTCAATTCCAGTGTGGCTGTACTGACTAGATTCATAAAAATCTTATTTATAAGATATTTCACTACCAAAATTATTCAGGTGTCATACTGCCTGTCCTACTTTTAATACAGGTTGTGGACAAAAATGGCAAGAGCTGTATTTATGCACAGAACCTCATCACTGAACATCTGTTTGTTACTGACACAAAAACAGAAGCTGGGCTGTCAGACAATGGTTTGTGGGGTTTGATGGCTGGTTTTGCTAGCACTTCCGCTGCATCTTGATAAGTTCATCAAGACCCGCTTTATGCACAGCCACCCATCTGCTTTCACGCTGCAAATTCCTTTCTGGGTTCCTCAAAACAGTAACTGTGAGACAAGGAAGAGCAACGTGTGATGCTGTCAACTTACAGCCAGGCAGCAACATACTAGGGGAAACTCTTTCTGAGGAATAATACCAGTGATTGCATCCTGGATTTTGACAGTATCTTTAAGAGTTCATTTGGAAAAGCACAATTTTAGAGAATGTAATCAGCACAGATGTGTAATACCCCTCATTTAATATAAATCAGATTATTTAATCAAGAAAAATTTTCTTGGTTAGCTACCAGCCAACCAAAAAATTGACTATTAACTTGACAATTTAGTACATCTGTGATTTTCAGAATTCTTACAGTAAAGTCTGACAAGATGGATTGTGGCAGAAGCTCTAAATAGAGGTTAGTGGATAATTTTAAAATAGACAACTTGTTCAGTAAGGAAAGGGAAAAAAAAGTGTACATCCTCAGTGGAATTTGATGAATACTGAAGTCCTGGAGAGGTCTGTGATTGACTATAACATTTTAAAGAAGCCCAGTTATACTATTCTGTGTTACAGCTACCACATACTAAATGGGTGTCCTTTGTCACAACTGATACAGGTAACAACAGGACTGCTGCTGAGCTCCTTCTGTGGTTGTAGCCCAGAGGGGCAGATTGCCCTGCTGGGACTGGGAAACGGGTGCTGTCATGCTTCCCATCCTCACTACCCAGCAGGGTATAAAAATGCGGAGAAGAAACTTGATTCACTATTATATTTATTTACAAGATTTAGACTATGTACATTTACAAGATTTAGGCTATGTGCATTTAATAAGACCATGCTGTCTGTTTGCAAGAGCAATACACTTCGGCAGTCTGTCTGGAAAAAAAGACACTTCTGCCCTGGGAAAGACAGAGCAGTGCCCAGGGCTGGAGGTGAAGGCGGCAGAGGCAGGGAGAAGTACAACACAGCTGGGAAGAGCTAGGCCCAGAGAGCAAAATATCTTCCCTCAGTTTTGTGTTTTATCCTCTCCCTCCTTTCCACAGGTTGGGTCCCTTTCATCTGACTCATCAAACAAGAAGAAACATATTCAGCTGAAGGTAAAAAATCAGCCATGAGGTGATATTTGGGGTTTTTTCCGAAGAATAAGAACTGCCAAGTCACATTACAAACTTTTTCATTAAGAAGGTCAACATAGTGAAAGATGTGGTGTTCATTTAATGAATTTATAATCCATAGTTCATGACTATTTCTTTGTAGGATTCACCATAAAATACTTCTTTTCCTCTCCAAGATTACTGAGAATAGTTTGTAAAAGGAAAAGACTCCTGGCTTTCAACAGAAAGGTAATAGAAAAAAAATAAAAGGAAAGCTACAGTTGTTATCACACAGACAAAGGACCTGTGGCCTTCTAGCACTCCTCCATACCATGTAACCATGCAATTAAAAGCCCATTGAGGTACCTGAAATCACCAAGGATAAGCTACTCTCCTTATGTAGGAAACCTCTTCCAAAAGCACACTGTAGAAATGCTTTTAAGGAAGCATTTTCTAAACAACATCGTGCACTCAAGTGCTGACTGAGTCATATGTTTATGTCTGACTGCTAACAGAGTGGCAAGATATCAGCCAGCAACCAGAATTTGAAATCCTTTGTTAGCTCCCTGACAAGGTATATAAAATCTTTGATCCAAAACTAAAAACTTGAACCCTTTCTTTGATAGTGGGTGGCACAACTGACACTGCTGAGAAACAATCTATGACTGTTTTTCCAAGGAAAGTGTTGATCTTCCTATAACAGCACTGAAAAATGGTAAAGGCTGTTATGGTAACACTGGGCTGCTGTCATGTGGCTACAGCCCTATCAGCAAATTACACAGGGGCAAGACACAAACTCCAGAGCTGACCCATCATCAGTTGTACAGATTCAGTGCCAAGGTGCTCCCCGACATGGTTTTGTCCAGGTCGGCAAACGTGTAGTCAGAAATGGGAAGATTGTTCTGGGCCAGAACTACTCTCGATAGGCAGTGTGGACTTGGCCACCCTTCTTCAGGGACAAAAGATATTTTGGCTGTATGAAAAAATAAGCTTTCTGTGATATTTACATCAAAAATCAGAAGACTGAACTTGTTGGGAGGTATATGGACATGTTCAACTCTAATTTTTGACTGGTATTATGGCACTGGTAGTCCCTGAGATCTTGCTGAAACTGGTGAATAAGGTCCCAGTTGCAACCCCATTCTCTCAGCAGAGGCCTAAAGACTTCTGAGTCCCATGTTTCTGCTATCTGAGTCATTGATACTTCCCCTTATCCATAGTATTCAGAGATCCCCAAAGTATGTAGGGCCAGACCCTTCCTGTGTAGCTCTCTGTGGTCGCTACACAGACATGATGTCATTCTGGATACCTGAACAGCTTTCCTATGAACAAGAAAGTTGCCTTGTAATGTTTAACAAGGAATTGGCTTTTTAATATGTTTTTGATGCGGAGCTGTTTTGAAGCAGCCTGCCCCTGAAGACTGTACGACCAATTTGTCTGTACAACCAGACAAATTATTAACAAAAATAAGACATGATCAGATGAAAATATCTAACAAAACAGGATAGCTAACCTTAGGTTAAAAGAGTTAGCTGCCCTCTTTCTTTCCTTTCTGTTCTGAGTCCATCAGACCTCGCTTGACAAACAGCAAGCCCGAAGTCTGTTTGTCTGCAGAGCCTTTATATCCAACTTTTCTGTACAAATAGGCTGATTGAAGCTTTCACCTTCAAATGGGATAACCAAGGAATTCCCTCATGGAGAGGAACCATTCCCAGTCCTCTCCAACAAGCTCGTTAGTTTGGGGGAAAGGGACCCTGAGGCAGATGGGACAAGTATGCAATGCAGCACACCCAGCCAATGCCGTCATCTTCTGTCAGCACTGAGAAGCCAGGCTCACCTGAGGAGCCTCTAAACTGTCGAGAGGACATGTTTTCAGATAGTGAGGAACTGGCTCCCTTGTCATGAAGGAGCATTGCAGTTTCCACTGTCAGCAAATAGGTGCTTTTTTCCCCTGACAATGCAAACATAGATGCTTTGTGTAGTTGAACTGTGAAACACCTTAAAATACTCCCATTCTGTTTCTTTCCTGTCACAAATTAGACTTCACAAAGGGAAATATGTTATCAGACATATTATTTTAGTTTCCCTTGTAGAGGCCTTACTCTTGCAAAATGCCATAAAACATTCCAGGCTGTGTAAGTCTACAGTGAAGCTCTCTTTTAGTACATTTGATGGTATGAAGGCATATTACTGTGGTTAAAAGGATTTCCTTTATTTAGGTGGAGGAAGAGGAAGCCTAGGAAGGAAGGATCATTATTTTCTTCATCTTCATGCTGAAGCAGCAGCAAATCTTGCACCAGAGCACAGAGAACAAGGAAAATTGAAATTCAAGTGGTCTTTGGTTTTTTTCATACTGAAATATTTGCATTTTAAGAAACAGCTGAATTTTCAACAAGATGTCTGGTACTATACTGTATTATGATTTCCACTGACTCTGTGCTAAACTAAGACAAAACTAAAATCAATGGATTTATTCCTTTTCTATTCTACTCACAGTATAGGGATGAGTCTTTTCTTCCACATTGGAAGAAAGGGACAGACTCACAGTAACAGTAACTCACCTCTGCTGTTGTTCTGGGGCCAGCAAAGGAGCAAGCTTGTAAGTCTGGGACCAGAAAAGGGTGCAGGTTTGCCCAGGCACTGCCCGCTGCCCAGGCTGGTGGCAGGGTGGGGGTAAGGGCAAGCCCTTAGCACTGATACTGCTCTTTGCTTCCCTCCCTGCTCCCTTCCCTTTCTTTAGGTAACTCTCATAGCACATTTAAGTTCCTTTCACTCACATTTTCCTTTGGCATATCAAAAACCTCTTTCATTTCCTATTTTGTTTTGTGATGGCTCTGTATGGACCACTGCTCAGTAAAACTGAAATATTTCACTTCAGCAGTGCCTGCAATTAGGTGCTTGAGAAAGTATGGATATAGATCCATGACACAGACTGCCTTCCAGAAATCATCCATCAGCACTCAAAGGCTATGAATTCATTTTAGGTAGTCAGATGCTCCCATGACTCCTGATGTTATGTTGGACCTGACACCTATACTGTATTTGATGCCATTCTGACCTGAAGTGGGTCTTAAAATATGCCGAGTTAGTACCACTTTATTTTAAAGCAATCACACTATAATTTGTGAGGTGTCATATTCTCAACCATGGTTTACTTAATTTCATGGGGCTTTGGGCTCAACAGCTGTAAATGCAGGAAATACAGGAACCTCAGTAATACATGTGCTTCAAATTGAATTAATTAGAGAAAAAATATTTCAAGCTGCCAAATCACATCTAAAATACCCCAGAATAAAATAAGCCATAGAAATATGTCTAGGTACTAACTGAAACACTCCATCTTTGACTCCTGGACTAGACCATGAGGACCGTTATCTATTTTTCTCTAATGCTTTTCTTCCTTCAAATGCTTGAACTAATCTTCTGACCAGCCTCAAGTCCCTACGACTCCTATCCACGATCCTTTTCATGCAAGAAACTGCACTGTGCTCTTTCTGTTGCTATTATTTAAACCTGCTCACACAATACAGAAATACCATTCTGTATTTGCTCTAAATATGTCTTCTCTTCTACTGTTTTTGTATATAAATACATTTTGATAAATCCTTCCATTGCACACTCAAAAACTGTGAATGATTGTTGCAGCATTAAAATGTCTGAACCAAAAAAAACCCTAAAAAAATGGCACCAAGATATGCAATACTGGTCCCACATTAATTTTGTTTTATTTGCTTAATATATAAAGAAAAAAAAGTTATAGTTAATAACGACAATATTGTGTGTGTGCTGGGTATGGCTTTGCACTCTGTTATAATGAGTCATTCATAGTAATCTTTTACATGAGTAGAAAATTTGTTGATGAGAGTCACAGTAGCATGAACAGTGTTTCATCTGCCCATTGGATGAAAGTCACACAGTTGAGAGGTTTAGATACAACATTTCTGGTCACTATAAATAACCATTCCCTGGTATATCTAGGGAGAGACTCCACAAGAGGAGAAGTAATTAGCTGAATCATAAATCCTGCAAAATTTCTAAGTCAAAATGTTACTACTGAAGAATTATTCATGAGTAGAGATCACAATGTGTTCCAAGAGAGCACTGCTGTCTGAACAAAAAACACACAGCAGAATTCCACTGTAGTGATCGCAATTTAAAACAAGTGAAATAAAATATAAAGTGAAATAATTAAAATGGCTATAAAATGAGAAAAAAATCAAAGGAGCTGCTAAAAGGATGAAATAGTTATAGAGGACCAGAATATTGCTTAAGATAGATAGTAATATTTCAGAGAAGCTGTGTATCAGCTTATAAGGTCAATAAATATTGTGATGTTGGACGAACAATGCAATGAAGTGAAAAAATGAATAAGGAGGAAAAGTCTCAGAAGACAGAAAGTTGTATTCAAATACCATCTAGGTAAAAAAAAAAAAAAAAAAGAAAAAGAAAAAGAAAAGAAGAAAATCTAGCCCATATTCTAAAAATGCTATATATTAAGCAAAGACTATGAGAAAAAAACTTGCTAAATTTCCTTACGACTAAAAATCTATGAGGCCAGTAGATATAATGAAGACATTAAAAAAGATGTATGAAGAAGAGGATACCAAGGCTCAAAATCAATTCCTCACTTCAGATTACCCCACAGGAAGTCTTAGGGAGGTTCTCACACTGGCAAGGAAACATTTTGGAGGAATTGTCTCACATACAGTGTCAATAAGACAGATTTGAGAACAAATCAATAAAATGAGCAAATAAACAGCAAGGAATAAATAAAGCTGTAAAGCCATTCCAGCGTGAAATTGCCACACTGTGAATTGTGGTATTTAACATACTCTTTCAGACATAATCAGCACCAGAAGAATGAGAAGTAGCAACTATGGGGAAGGATTTACTCCAGGATCCCGAAGGGAACCAGGAATCACAAATCACTACATGTGACATTTCAAGCTGTGCAAAGTAGTAAGAACAAATTATACTACAGAACAGCATTAGTATACATTTGGACAAATAAGGGAATGGCTTTTAAAAGGGCACTCAAGCCTGATGAATCTTTTATCGCTATTTTAAAGAGCCAGTGATGCAAGAAAGCTGGCTGATACGGCAGATGTAGTTATGTTTAGCAATATGAGAATCTTTCAGCACCCTGGAATACAGGTGGATGAAATCAAGTGAGAATCAATAGACCATCTTCTGTGAGGCTCAGTCTTTGTTTTTTTCCCCCACCAGGTCCCTAATTCATGACCAGGAATAACAAGATTAAGTCCAACAAGGCCAAGTGCAAGGTCCTGCACCTGGGCCAGGGCAATCCCAAGCACAAGTACAGGCTGGGTGGATAATGGATCAAGAGCAGCCCTGAGGAGAAGGACCTGGGGGTACTGGTGGGTGAGAAGCTGAACATGAGCCAGCAGTGTGCGCTGGCAGCCCAGAAAGTCAACCAGATCCTGGGCTGTATCAGGAGAAGTGTGGCCAGCAGGTCGAGGGAGGGGATTCTCCCTCTCTACTCTGCTCTCATGAGACCCCACCTGGAGTCCTGTGTCCAGCTGTGGAGCCCTCAGCTTAAGAAGGATATGGACCAGTTGGAACAAGCCCAGAGGAGGCCATGAAGATGCTCAGAGGTCTGGAGCCCCTCTGCCATAGGGACAGGCTGAGAGAGCTGGGCTTGTTCAGCCTGGAGAAGAGAAGGCTCTGGGGACACCTTACAGCAGCCTTCCAGTACCTGAAGGGGGCCTACAGGGAAGCTGTGGGGGGTGCTTTTTACAAGGGCCTGTAGTGACAGAACAAGGGGTAATGGGTTTAAATTGAAAACAGGGAGATTTAGATTGGGTATCAGGAAAAAATTCTTCATGGAAAGGGTGGTGAGGCACTGGAACAGGTTGCCCAGAGAAGCTGTGAATGTCCCATCCCTGGGAGTGTCCAAGGCCAGGCTGGATGAGGCTTTGAGCAACCTGGTCTAGTGGAGGGTGTCCCTGCCCATGGCAGGGGGGTTGGAACTAGATGGTCTTTAAGGTCCCTTCCAACCCAAAGCTTTCTATGATTCTATGAAAATCAGGCTGCATCGCAGATTTCAAATTTTAGTGAATGTGCAGCCGTGCTGCACATGGATTTCCAAAGGCCTTGGTAAGGGTCTTTCAGCAGGGTCTACTAAGATGTAACTGCTATGGAGTAAAAGAGAATATTTCCTATGCAGCAGTTAAAATGTAGGAAGGAAAAGGTTGGAATAAATGTTCAAATTTCACAGTGGAGGGAATTCACAAATAGAGTTCCTCAGGGACATGCTCTGGAATCTGGACTTTGAATTACGGATGTGGAAGGGCCAGAAAAAAGTGGCTAGTAAGGAGACATATTTTGCTGATAATACTGAATCATTCGGGGAAGTAAAGACAAAATAACAGTGGAAAGATTTGCAGGTAGATCTTATGAAACCAAGTGAATGAATGATAAAAATCTAAATGGAACTTAACTGAATTCAATATCGATACATTTTACAGGGATAAACTAAACTGCATCTTAAATTTACACTGGCGATGAACTAATTAGCCGAGAAACTAGCTCTCAGTACTCAGGAAACATATCTGAGATTTATTGTAAACAGTTCTATGCAAACATTGACTTACTGCTCAATAAATGTATAGAACTAAATAAATTACTAAGAGTTGTTAAGAAAGGAATCGTAATAACAATAAAGAACCTTATCACATCATGGTGGAAATAGGAAGTGCTGTGTCCAAACTAGACAAGAGCAGTTAATGGTTTTAGTCTCCCAATCTCAAAAACAAGAACCTGAAAAATATATAGGAAAGGGCAACAAGGATCATCAAAGATTTAGGAAAATATGCATACTTCTTAAAGAGTGACTAAGCAATTTTGACTTCTTTATATGAAAAAGAGGTGACTAATAGGATATATTATGGTTAATACCTAGAAAATCATTAGTATTATTTTGAAAGTGGAGAAAGAACAATTATTTGTTGTCTCAGTACTAGAACTGAGGTCAATTAGTTGGTTTAAAACAAAGAAATGAAGTACTATTTCACACAAGGCATAGTGAAAAAGTGAACCCTGTTGCTGCAGAATGTTGTAGAAACCAAAGTATAACAAGATTTCAGAAGTAGCTAGAAAAAAAAAATCACAAAAGAAGAAGTTGTCCAAGATTACTAAACAAGAAATAGGTTCATGAAGTCCCTAAAATTCCATTAGCTGAAATACAATGGGGGAAATTTCTCATCCACATCTAATTTTTTCCCTGAGAATTCATTACTGGTCTCTGTCACTTAGACAGGCTCCATGACCTCTTGTCTGACTCTTCTTCAGGAAGTTTGGCTCCAACAGGACTGAATTGTCATCAGAGCTCAAATGAACCCCTGATGCAGTTTCCTTTCCCTTAACTGATTTTACCCTTTCTTTTCACTAGTTAAGCCAGCTTTGATTTAAATCAGCATGTAAGAAGAAAATAGGTGTTAGAATAATGTTGCATATTAAAAAAATTAAAATATTGAATTGGAACACTAGGAGTCCAAGAACCAGCAGTAGCCTCTACAGTTGTGATACACCTCAAGATTTAGAAAGATTCTCTGTCATTTAGTCCAAGGGTTTACAAGTAGTGTCAGGATTTAGAGTTATTTTTAAAAGGTGTGTATTAAGTACAGAAGAAAGCAATGCAGTTCTGTAGAAGCAGTGCAAAAATGCAGGAGGATATTGACTGCAGCAGCTTTCAAAGGACTAATAAAGTAAATAATTACTTCAGATTTTGTGCTCGTGCAAATTTTGAAAAACGGCATATCGCAGCTGTGCAATACGTACCAGCTGACTCTCTGCTACCATAGGTGCTGATTTGTAAAGGTTGGCCTGCAAAAAAGGTAAATATATACTGTATTACATATAATATTGTAGTGAATATAGCGATGACAGAAGAAAAATCCATGGTCAGCAGTATACCTAGCTACAGAAGCTTTATCCATTGATACAGTGACAATAGGAGAAGTTAAAATACTGTCATTTCCAGTTTATTTCTAGGTATAATCAAATATGCTAAAATTTTAGGGATACTTTTTTTCCAAGTGTAACAAAATTTCACTTTTTCATCTAGATCTAATCTTGAAATGTAAATCCTGACATTTCAGAGCCTGCCGTTGCCCGTTAATTTGCAGCATCAATGTTATTGACACTATTAGTTGTACTGTGAGCTCAGTCCAACCTTCTCATCCTTCTGACTTTACGTTATGTAAATCAGAACTATCCTACTCAAGCACTACTTCTTTTTCTGAATATACATTGAACAAAAGAAACCTTATTTTCCAGATCAAGGGTAAATATGACGAATGCACAGTATTTGTGTGCATGTGAAATAGCCATGTACAACACGCTTATTTGCCCATGCAGTGGTGAGATTCAGAATTTCTGGTGCATTGATCACCCCAATCAACTCCTTCAAGCCCTGTAGGAGTTCCACTGGATAACACAGTGTTTCTGCACAGATTATATGCTCTTGCTTGATGTAGGTGTGATTTGGAAACCCTGAGACTCTAAAATGTGAATGTTCTTCAGTATGGTGGTAAAAAACCTACTACAGACAATGGTTAGATGTTATAACTGTAGTAGAAGACAAGTCAGTGCCATTACAACCTCTGCAGAAGGACCACTACAGTTGAGGTTATCAACTCAACTATATGTTCCTCTCACCGTTTCAAGCACAAAAGCAATTGCAGCACATTTGGAGAGGGAAGAACATGCTCTTCCTTTGTTCCCTTGTCACAAAGACCTTGCAGAGATTTGGCCACTGAACTCTGGATGTGGTTTCCCAAGTGCTAAATAGAAATGTTTATCACTCCCTGGACCTGCTGGCTATACTTCTCATTAGTGGTGAGAACAGCACCACCACAAGTCATGGGGAGGACTGTGCTCCCCACTGAGAGCGCTCACATCTCTAAACACAGCCCCTGGGGCAGGAAACCTTCCCACACAGAGACAGCTGTGTTTTAGCACTAACTCTACAAGAAGTATATCTTCTGCCCTTGACAGAGTAAACTACAGTTTTTACTACTGGTTACTTACATACTAGGGACTCTCTTTAATACCATTAACCAAGTGTGATGACCAATCTCATTGTGAGTTTAAAGACATCAAAGTACTTCAGAATGATCTACAGATACAAGCGCTCTGGGATTAAACTCTCTCACTACAGTGGTGCAAATTAAGGGTAAATCTCATTTCAAAGGGTTTCCTGAAATGTATACATGCACAGCAGACCACAGATAAAAGAAAGCTCTATTTATTTCTGCATGTCTGTGTGCACTGTTAGCTGCTTTGTGTTCTCTTATGCTTTGACTTGTGTTTCATGTCTATAACATTTTAAAAACATTTTTTGGGGGGAATAGAACTGTCAAGAAGAGCAAAAATGCCAATAATATGCAAAGTAATTATAATTAATCATGAGAAATTACTTTTTAAATAGTTGTAAGTGGGCTAAATGTCAAAATTATAAATTTGCTAGAACTTGATATTAAAGCTAAGAAAGGTTCCATTGGTGACAGTAATTATATGGAGGCACAATGACTAAGTATAATATACTAGGGCATTCAACAGCCATAGAAGTAATTTAGTTGGGGAACTATTATATAATTATATTATTATCATAAATCAGAAGTGTCATCCCTAAAGCCAACAGAGATGCGCTATTAGAAAATGGTGAATGGAACCATAAACTATACAGTTTAAAAAGATGCTAGATGACAATTGTAGCACTTTGTTGTCAGCCGGTACGAACTGTTGTAATTCCACTGAAGTCAGACATGTTTACATACTTTCTACATGCTCCCTTGCTATTTGTACAATCATTCACATCCTTAAAAGGTGCTGAAGTGCATCAGAAGACAAACAGTAGTTGAGGCCAATGCAAATCTATGCCATTTTAATTGTTAAATGGCAAGCTATTTGAACATATTTTATAGTCTTCTATTCCATATAACCTATTGCAGTAATTAGTACTATTTTTATATGTACATACATAAACATTTATATGTGTTTGTGTTTACAAATAATGTCCTAGCATGATGACAGATTTTCCTATCCCTGACTCATAAAGAAATCAAATTTTTTCTTTTATCCAAAAATACCCTCAAAGCAGCATTTTGACAAGCAGCTGAATATCAGACATCACGAATACAAAAATATTAAGAAAATTATATTGCTAAATTACCATGTTAATTCTGTCTAGTAAAATTAATTTAGTTGCATAAACTAAAAGCCTACTTCTAAAAAAGATAAGATTTGTGGAAAAAAGGATGACTGAAAATCATTACTCCAAGACAGCTCACATGAGACACCATAGACCCCCTGGGGGAACTCACAATTTTATATTATGGTAACAAGTGTCTGTAAAATACTCAGTTCCTGGATTCTACCAGAGTGTCATGATTTATCTCCAGTCAGCAACTAAGCATCACACAGCTGCTCGTTCAACTCCACCCCAGTAGAATGGGGAAGAGAATCAGAGGAAAAGATAAGAGATAAGAAAGAGATAAGAACAGTTTAATAACTGAAAACAAATTAAATAAAATGATGATACTAATATTATTAACAATACTAGTACAACTAATAATAATATGTACTGAAAATACTACTACTACCATATAATGAAAATAATGGGGAAAGAAACTCAAATGACACAACTGCTCATCACCCACCGACCGATGCCCAGCCAGCCTCCAAGCAGTGAGACCCAGAGAGCAAGAGAAGAGACCAGAGAACCCGAAGGACAGACCCTCCAGAGTCAACTCCCCCTGCTTACATACTGAGCATGATGTTTTATGGGACGAAATATCCCTTTGGTCAGTTTGGGTCAGCTCTCCTGGCTGTGTCCCCTCTCAGCTTCTTGTAGAGAAAAGAAGCTGGGAACACAGGTATCATAAATTGAAAACGTACTTAGCTTAATGTAAACATTGCTTAGCAACAACTTAAAAACATCAGTGAGTTTTCAACATTCTTCTAACACAAATCCAAACCATTGCCTCATACTAGCTACTGTGAAGACAATTAACTCTATCCCAACCAAAACCAGCACACAGAGACACTGTTAGATTATCTGAAAGTAGGCACCTTGTTTCAAAACAGACATCTTGTGTCTACTATGAAGAAACATTGGCCCCTGGACAATCCCCCATGGCAGGGGCGTTGGAACTAGATGTTCTTTAAGGTCCCTTCCAACCCAAACCACTCTATGATTTTATATCTCCTCTAATGAACAAAAGTCATCACACACAGAGGCTCAGGAACAGTTCTTTTTTAGTTAATTGTTAGCACACTCCCTTACATGCTTTTGTCCACACCAACAATCACTCTTCTAGACAGTTTTCTGTCACAGTCTGCATGGTAGCATGGAGCATGCTGCTCTCAGCGAGCTGAAGAGATAAGGCCACCCTGGGTCTTGTGATGGAGTGGGGGGCTCACTTTGTTGGGAGGGAAGTCAAAGGGGGAAAGGAGAAGACAACACTATGGAAAATCACCTCTGTGTGCCCTCACTCTGAGGGCCAGAAGACAAACCACTGCCTGGTTTATTATCTGGGACAGAAATAGCCTTTGTATGTCCTACCAAGGAAGCAGAGTAAGAGAGGGGAAAAGAGCTGTGGTGTACAGGAGCTGTTAGGAACACCTGTCTCATGCCTCAGGAAAGTCTACTGCAGAGTGCAGTGATGGCAGAGTCCAGGAGAGTTTGGATCCACCAAGTTCAGCCTCCACAGTACAACCTGGAGACCATGGTCTGATTTCTAACACAGAAAAAATTCAACATGCTTGTTCAATTTGTAGGAAACATTATCTATAATCCTCTGTGTTATTCCCAAATGTATTTTTAAATATTGATTTGTTTCATTATCTAGAAAGTTCCAGGGGAGACTAGGAAGGAAGAGTTTCGAAGGGTGATTTTTGTGCCAGCAAAGAAAACCTAACTGTAACCCAAGACATACAAGTTAGATGGCTGAATTTATGGTATATGTCAGCCACAGTTTTGGGAGCTGGATATCTGCACTGGAGATATTAAATATACTTTGTTCTCACAGACTACCTCTGAAACACACTCTTTTATTTCATTAAAAAGCTTTCTTCCAATATCCTTTCTAATTAGTATGAGCCAGCACACTCTGTCAAGTAAAAATTACAGTATGCAATAAAATATGCATACCACTATATTCAAGAAGCAAAATTGAATTGATCAGTCAAGCATTGTGCTGGCATAAAACTGGAAAGCCTCTATTGCTTTGCCAGCACTACTTTGATTTGAGGTTCAATAGAAATGCTGAATGATGAATATTAAGCAGAGGTTTCTCATCACATGACTATGAATCCTAAGTAAAATATGGAACCTGCAGTAACTGTGTGTGCTAGTGAGAATTAAAATGTTAACTGGGTGTAGTGTTTCAATAATTGAACAGTTACCTCAATACAGAGATTTTCTTTATATATTGAAATGTGTGTATATGTGACAAAACATCTTCTCTTCATCTAAGGATAAACTGTTCATTTTCAGCCAACTCTGTATCTTGGAAAGAAAAGTTTGGATCAACCCCAAATTCTGATGGATAGTCAAAAACTAAAGGACTTCTACCAAAGCAATTCCCCTACAGTGCAGACTGATTCAAACAAATTCACCCTTCAGCACATGCAACAGTGTCTGCCAAATAGCTGAGCCCTTGTCCTGCTCTTGAAGGAAACAACAACAAAGAAGTCTGTGAAGAAATTAATTTTAAGATCATATTCACACAGGTAAAATTATCAGTAGACACTCCACTGAAGAGATTCTGGCCATGATAGATTTACAGCAGTGGGAAGACATCTCAAGTCTCAGTTGCCAAGTACCAACTTGTCCATACTATTCATTACCTCAAGTTGTGAGTAGATGCCTGTACAGACTCACCTCCTATTGTAACAAGAGCAGAGAAATTAGACATTTCTGCATGCAAAATGTAGAGTAATTATAAAAATACTTACATATCTGGTTTCACGCCCAGCTGCTCTCTGCAGTGTTGTTGACACCTTGTACAAAACAAACAGATATAAGAGCAAAGAGTTACTCTGAGGAATAACACAGAGATTTACATCATTGTGACAAGTTATTAATTGCTTAAATTCAAGAAAACTTCAGTTTTCCAGAAAGATTCATGTGATATGTGAAAGTTATATTAAAGTTTTGTTTGATACGTTTATTGTGGAAATATCAACTGATTGGAGCGAGTCCAGAGGAGGCCATGAAGATGATCAGAGGGCTGGAGCACCTCTGCTATGGGGACAGGCTGAGAGAGTTGGGCTTGTTCAGCCTGCAGAAGAGAAGGCTCTAGGGACACCTTATAGCACCTTCCAGTACCTGAAGGGGGCCTACAAGGAAGCTGGGGAGGGGGGTGTTGTTTTTACAATGGCCTGTAGTGACAGAACAAGGGGTAATGGGTTTAAATTGTAAACAGGGAGATTTAGATTAGATAACAGGAAAAAATTCTTCACAAAGAAGGTGATGAGGCACTGAACAGGTTGCTCAGAGAAGCTGTGGGTGCCCCACCCCTGGAAGTGTTCAAGGCCAGGCTGGAGGAGGCTTTGAGCAACCTGGTCTAGTGGAGGGTGTCCCTGCCCACGGCAGGGGGTTTGGAACTAGATGATCTTTAAGGTCCCTTCCAACCCAAACCATTCTGTGATTCTGTGAAAATATAATTTCATTTTTACTGCTCAAAAAGATTGATTCCAGTCTATTGAGGATAGCATTTAAATTATCTCTGAGGTCTTTCAAAAGAAAATTATTAGTAGATAGCCATAGGTGTGGATGCTCCATGAAATTTAAATTACAAGTTACATTTACTCACAAAATAATGTGAAACATCACTTTTCCATGTTCTCATTTGAAAAAAACTTGATTTCATCTGACTAATCCATGCTATTTCTAAGGCATTTACTTGTAACATACACTCTCAGTTTAAGCACTTTGCTCTCTCATTCTGAGGTACTCACATCCTTTATCTTGGTCCCTATGCTGCATCCTGTTAAACTCACCTTTTGCCCCCTTTATTCGGTTTCATGAGTGCTAACAGATGCCTTCCATTTGGTCAAGGCTCAATTCTCAATTGCCCAAGTAGATTTTAGATGCTATAGCTCAGCTTAGTACCAGCATTTTAACCACTTTGGATTCAGCACAGGCATTGGAAAATATTCCCTCAATAACAGTCTCCACCTACTTCTTCAGCTACTATCATGTCCCTGTCCTTCAGATGCCTGAAGCCTGATTCACCACTGCATGCTGGTTGACAGAAGTAATTTCAAAAATAAAAATTAAATTGGAAGTGTATATTAAATATAGCCACCTAGGAATGCTGGTCTTTTGCCCTATTTTTGCATGGTGGACTTTTTTTTTTTTCATTATCTTTTTGATTTATTTCTCTGCCAAAAATCCCTTTCCTCCTATTTCCAGTTGGATTTCCACCATTTTCACTTTCCTATAGCTATGACGAATTTAAACTCACCTGGGGCAAACTGAGTACAGGACGTTCTTCCCTTGGTTAGTCATCTTTCTTAAACCAGAAGGCACATCAGTATAATGTAGTGAAACTAGAAGTTTAACACCAGTATAGAAAGTTATCCCTGCCTCTCACTACCCGTTTCTGAGTTATCCAATTTAAATGGATGTAGCAGACATCCCCCTCCCGTGATAGGCCAGAATTAAAAGGAAATCAACACTTAAGAACAAATCTACTTATTCATTTAATTATCCCATTATTTGAAAACTAATAATGAACATGAAAAAAGAAAAAAGTTCTGAAAGGTGTTTCCAATCATTGAAGCTAGAAACATCGGCTCCTTTACAGTAGGAACACACAGATGGGGTGAAATCTGGGACATGACCAAACACTTTGCAGTATGGAAGGCAAGGTATGAAGGATTTCTTCTTTGTGGATCCTAGCCTTAATGAACAATTTCTCTTTCATAATACAACTCCTGACTTCAGGAAAGCATCCTGCAACAATGACTCCAGGGCTACAGTTCTGTCCTTCCATGTCTTTCAAACCACTTCAACAACCGCTTCCACTGTTGTTGCATCTCTCAGCTGCAGCTTTCTGTTGCCATAGGTTCTACTGTTGCCATAGGCTCTATTGCGATTTTGCTTGCCTTGATATCTACCTGGAGAGAGCCCTTGCTGTGCAGGTGGGCTTGTTCACGTACCTTGCCAACATCTGACTCCGTGCTCATCTGCAGGAAACTTGGAGAAGACTCACAGCGCCGCTGGAAAATTATTTTCGACAGAAAACAGACTTCTTAATGACAAGAGACAAAAGGAAAGCTAGAGAAAAAGTCAATCCCACATACTGCTGGGTTACCATAGTCAACGGGTCCTGCAGGACTTGGTCAATGACAGCACACAGCTCTTCTGTTTGTTGTCTGAGCTGGGCAGGGGAGCACATCTGAAAAAGAAGGATGGATCACTCAGTTAACCTTGCCTTTTTGTTTTCAAATAGAGATTTGAAAGACATGTAGCTGGACTACCTCTGAATGGGTGTCCAAAGCAGTGTCTTCAGTCACACTAGCAGTCTTGGCTGGCTCTTCTAATGCCTGCAATTCGAAAGATTTTGGTGTGATACTGAGTTCAATATGTTAAAAATCAAGCAAACATACACTTTTTGCAATACTGTGTTTCCAAAGGTGGCACTTTCTGTTTCACCATGAAAAGACAGAAAAAGAAGAAATTACAGGCCTAGTAAGGTTCTTCAGGTTACCAACTTCTGATTCTGAATTAGACGGGAGTTTTCAGGGAGGGAGAGTATTCAAGCTAGGTGAATTGGCTCTACTTATAGAGATCACAAACCAGTTTAAATTGCCTTCTCCTTCAACAATGCCCGCCTCATTCGCAGTAAACGTAACGTGGTGAATGTGCACCGTGTGCCACAGAGGGATTGGGGGGCTGCCTGCCACACACCATGGGAGGAACGCCAGCAGCTGTAAGCAGGTGGACAAGGCAGGGGTCCAAGCACACAGGAGGCCCTTCCTTTTCCTCCAGTGGATAATCGGTTTTAAAAGTGCTTCCTGTTTGAAGGGGATGGTGATTCCACACTGTAACAAAACCAGTGCCTGATGTTTTTGGATTTCATCCTGAAATCAGAAATGTGTACAGCAAAATAGGTGCTGTACATATGTAATATCTCCCTACGTAGTCATGCAATCTCTCCAAAACAAATCACAAGCTTCCTGTGCTTGAATATACCTCCCAGTTTGCTATGCCATACTTGGAGCAGGTTTGAGCAGTGGGAATCAGTTTTGTGATCCCTCCACTTTATTGTAGGGATCACAAAATGCCCACAAAAGCCAAACTCCAGTGCTCAGTGCCCTTTTATCTTCGTCCAGAGTCTGTGAGATGCGCTCTCACTGCCATCACCCATTTTTGCTTTGAAGTGATTTTCAAGTTGACTCCATGCCAGCACCAAAAACTACTCTGGAAGCCTGCTGATGTGTGAAGCTGGACTACAGGGCAGGGACCCACAGGGTTTGTGGATTTTTTTGTTTAACACATTATGTTTTTTTGAAGTTTCATTTTGCTAGTTATTTGGAGAAAAAAAAAGAAAGAAAAAAGAAAGTATAACAAGAGAAAAAAAGAGCATTCCAGTAAAGCATTTCTTCATGCATGTGGGAACAGACTGATTCCAGTGAGGTGGGTATGAGGATTATCAGTCGCAGAAGACGTATGTGGTGCTAGGAGGAAAATGGCAGAATCTTTAAAAAAAAAAAAAAAAAAAAAAAAAAAATTAAACATATATTAAGTTACTATTTCTGAGTTTAATTTTGCTCAGTACAATATTTTTTTTCTTTCCTTATCCAGCTACTGGCAGTATACATCTATGTATTTGTAGCTGAAAAGTTAAGGACAATTAGGACAATTTACTCTTAATATTATTTTAATACCATCCAGAAATTATCCTGTACAGAAGCGCATTTATGGAACACCATGTTTTCTATCAGAGAGTATGGTAAGAAAAAATTAAGAGTAGTTTCTTCCAACGAAATGCCTTCCCTCCCCTCCAGCTCTCCACAAACCTGTTGGCTTTAGAGTAGTTGCAGCTCAAAAGGAAAAAAATAAAAGAATTATTATTGTTGACATACAGAAATTAATTTAATCTTATCCCAAGACAGAAGATGGAAAGATAACTAGTCTTTCTCATCTCTGCTGTCTCATCACTGTTACCCAGCTAAATTCTCAGCTCAATAGACAGTCCTGTAGAAGAGAAGGGCTCAGCACTAAACTCAAGTACTGTCTACCTGGTTCAGCTTCAGTCGAGATTACATCCTTCTGGTAAACATAAAATGAAGTGATAAAATGAAGTAGAAGATTCATCCCAGTACCTGTTAGGACCAGGATTGCCAAAGCAACATTTTGTAAAGAGATGATGAGTCTGAATGTAAGACAACAAATTTTAATCAGTCAGAGGTTCGGAATGGAGAAATTGCTAAGATTCTCAAAATGCCCAGGAAACCAGTACAGCAATGAACATAATAAAGTAATTGTTAAGAAAAAATGTGTTTCTGTTTCATATTCACTTCATCAGAACATTGGGAGAGGGTGAGCACAGTCAAGAGTAAGCAACAACCACTCAGAAGACATTGAGGAATCTTTCTAGAAGAACGACAGCCACATACAAAAGTTTCTGTACAGAACCAAGACTTTGGATAATTTAAGTACCAAGCATCCATCAGTTTCAGTAGAAATTGGGTACCCAGATATCTTTGCATTTTGGAGCCTTCATTAACTAAAGAACGCAGGTGAGCGCAGCACCAAGTCTATACACTGCACAGTCGCCCTGAGACAAGGCCCGCATTGAGGATCCATGGTAGGGGAAGCTGCAGTGCTCTTCTCCCTTTTTGAACCTTTGGGAAAGGAAAATTTTAATCTTGAAAGTGATCCAACTAATTTCTTCCACTGTTCTATCTCTTTTTTTTTTTCTACTAAAACAGCCCGAGTACTCCAAAGAAAGAGAAGAAACAAAGACAGCTAGATTTCAGCCATCCCTACCATCTCTACAAATAAAAAAGGTTCTGTTTAATCTGTTGGTAGCTTTTCAAAATACAACTCAGTTTTTTTCAACTAACTTTTTTTAACATTTCCACATACAGAAAAATGTGAGATTAAAAAAGTAAAACTAGCGTTTCTGAACCCATCGCTCCAGATATCTTACAATAATGCTATGATTAATTTAAAGCACTAGTGCTATGTACACTACTGTTGGTTAGCACTATCAACAGTATTCAAGCTTCACTTCTTATGCTGGTGGTCTAACAATATTAAAAGTAGAACTTTCCTATTTAGGCATTCAGATGTTTTTATTCTATATGAAGAACAATAGTGGCACCCCAGTTTAAAAAGAGTCCAATTTAGAGAATGAAAATGTATTTGTGACAGAATCTAAATGTTCAGATGAAACAACCAGTTGCTGAACCACTAATTTTTCCTTGCAAAGGGCATCTTTGGGGGTGTGATGCATATATGCCATTGACATCAGTGAGACTACAACCCTTCTCTCCTCTTTGCCCCAAGCTATTTGACTGCTACAGCTGTATCAGAGTTGAAAGGATGTTGGTAAATGATCCCAATGTGAGCTATAATATTGTGTTAGAAGAATGAAAGCTCTTAACAATGTATAGGAAATAGAGAACATATTGGTTTTTCCACCAGTGAATCACATCAATAGTAGGAGAAAAAATGAATATTGTTACCTGGATCTAACATAGCTTCCCTCTTACTGTATTGTGAAAACCCTGGGCTGGGCAAAAACAAAGAAGTTTCCTCTTCTTTTATTTCTCTTGCATATTTTTCCCATCAATATCTTTTCCTTCCAACCTTGACCAGGTTTCCTTCCCATCAAAATGATGCCCAGATAAGGGAAGTTCCCCCCAATCAGCATGTGTATCCGGAAAAACACAGCAAACCCAGATTCCCCTACACAGACCTCGCTCTAGACCAAAAACCACTGAATTGTTAAGACTTTCTTGGTTTGGGATGACAAGGTGTCCAAAAGTTTTTGGGTTACATGTCAAATCTGACATAATTCTGAAGATGAAATAGGATCTGGTTTTAGAGGCTGTCTACTGAAAGTTAATAAATTTTCTGTAGCTCCCTGAAATAAAATCATCATCACTATCTATATTGACTAAAACATATTTGATAAATATAAGCTCTAAATAATAGATGCATTACTTTTTAAATACTATCTAATTAGGGATGGAATTTTGAATTAGACTGTGATCACATCTGTGTAACTCTAGAAGATATACAAGAGTGAGTGTCAGTAGAGGGGTGACTCACTGATTCAGTGTTAATGAGGCCAGAGGGAACCACAGTGATCACCTAGTCTGACCTTTTCTTCAGACCACAGAACTGCCTGGAATTACTGTATGAAATGCCATAAGTGTCCTGTCTTGATTTTTCAATTTCTGTGATAAAAAGTCCATTTCTGTTCCTGGATTATTTTTCTAATGAATTAGAATTAACTTTAATTAATTCTTTCTATTAAACTTCTGCTTTATGCCTACATTAAACTTGTCCAACTTCCTCTTCTATCCAGTGGATCTTATCATCTGCTGTGCTGAAGAGTTCATTACCACAGTCTGTGAACCTGCCTCATCACTGTGAATGTGTGTGGCTGTGATGGCACTGCTGACTGACCATGGCTACCACCACCTCGTTATCACCACCTCTGCTCTCTTTGCTCAGGCACTGTGGAGCTGTGCCCTTGCTGGTGAGGTCACTGTCCTGTCAGCCCTGCTGTCACCCTGACTCCTAGCTCACCTTCCCTGTGGAGCAGCCCGCTCTTACTGCTCCCTGACAGAGCCTGACCATGCTGAGGAAAATTCCCTTAAAAACAAGTGTTTGTTTTTCTGGCTATGAAGTTACAGTCCAATCTTCCAAGAGATATCCTGGATTGGGCTTTTTCTGAGCAGAGCACAGATGATGTGAACACCAGGTTCATACAAACTCAAACAGCTGGAAAGCATGCCAGTTATAAGATTTGATGAGATCAAGCCACTTCTGGGGTTGCCTACACATATATGCTTAAGTTAAAAGTTAATATGCTTTTTCTTCTCTGATAATGAGCACAGATTTGAACCACTTGCTTTGAGTAAGGGTACTGGAGGATAAGAAGAACATGTTCTAGAAAAAAAACATCAAGATGATGACAGCCTAATGGTTTCAGAAGAAGTAGTTGAAAAATGCTGGCTGAAATGAAACCATCTACACACATGTAAAAGAAAAATTTGACTAGAAAAGGAAAGATAGTGTCTTGGTTTTAGTCAGGACAGAGTTAATTTTCTTCACTTTGGTTAGTGTAGCTAACAGTAGCTAGCTGGGGTTAAACCATGACAGCTAGACACGAGGAGACAATTCAGAGGCAAACAAAGCATTTTACCTTACATGACATATCAATGGCAGTTTTCTGTCATGGGATCTAATTAATACTGCATATGAATTATCACTAGGATCACCCACATCACAATTCTGACTAATCTTATTTCTCATGACCACTCAAATTAAGTAATATAATTATTGATGCAGTAATGTGTGCATATCCAGTTCAATTGCATAGTAAAACACGTTTTAACACTTTAGACAGATGATGTATTCCTGATCACGCATTCAGTTCAGTAATACCTGTCTTGCAGATATTATGTACCTTCCTTCCTTGCTAAAAAAAAAAAAAAAAAAAAAAAAAAAAAAGCCACTGGAAATCTTCATCTCCACATAACCATTATTTTAATGTTAATAAAACATCACTTATGTAGTTAAAAACGTATTGTCTTGAATCTCTCTCTTTTTAATCCAGTGCATAAAATGGGAACAACATAATCACTGTCCTTGAGCTACAATGTAGCATGAGTTCCTTTCGAGTCCCCTCCCCAGTATTTTTGAGGAGAATACTTGGATATTAGGCCTTGGTACAATGCAGCCTGTGTGTACCATGTGACTTCTTCATGCTTCTTTTAAGAGCCGTACTCTAAATGCATGTCAGCTAACACAACAGGACTATCTTCAGAGCACTGTAATTAGCTGCTGTTACAGATCAATAGAAGATTATTATCCATAATTCCCAAGATGAGAGAAGGCATGTAGTCAGGCCACGACAAAATATACAGTTTAGAAAGTAAATTAGTCAAGAGCCTCACCTGAAGGCAAATCCTGCAGCAGAAAATTGATTTCTTATTAGTTTTACAAGACTCTGGTTTCACTATCGAAGAAAACACCAAGGTTAGCATTTTCAACAAAGTGGTGGATAACCAGAAGTCTGTCTAAACACAGATAACTTTTGAGTCATTACTTTTTCTACATATACTGGCATTACATTGTACTACTCAGTTTTATGTACTGGGGATAAGTAACATGCAGGTTGTGAGTCAATGCCTCAGAAATCATCAGCGAAACCATCAAAAGGAATCCTGTTTCTTTTGAAAAAGTGCAATCAGAGGGCTGACATTAAGACACTAGATTACATCAGGAGTGTGCTCCTACAGTGAATCCCTGGTCAAAGTCACCTACCTGGCTACATTTGCAGAGTGGTGCAGTCTCAGTGTGCACAAACTGGATGCCTGTCAGATGAAGCCAAACATGAAGTGGCACTTCAGGAGTCCACCAAAAGCTTCCAGTGACTAAGAGGCACTCTACCCAAATAAAATCCTCACAAAATACATTCTGTAGGGGCATAGGATCCCCTGCATCAGCTATTTTCCTCTACAGAGCCATTTCTAGTGGACCACATTGCAGACATAACCTTCATTACCTTACCTAAAGCAGATATAACCTTCATTGATGCATTGAAGATTTAAGTAAGTGAAGGATCAGGGTTTATGCAAATGATTAGAAAAATCATCCAAGATCAAAAGAATGTTGGGAAAAAAAAGGAATGTCCCTTTTTTTTTTGGAAAAAATATCTTATTTGTAGCAGTTAACTGATTACTTGATCACAATCAGTAATATTTCAAGGACAAAATTATCATCTTCAAAATTTTTACACAATTCAGTTCACCCTCTCCAATGTCTTTAGGTTGTGCAAATTTCTAGTGAAGTCAACTGACCTGTGTACATGCATTCATATTTAAATGTGCAGTTAGGAATGCTTAATATTACAGAACTAATCAGAGGCTAAGTTCCTGAACTAGGTGCTGAACAAAAAGATTTTTCTGATAAAGCTATAAACTGGATGTCAGGGTAATTAAGCATGTCTTTAAACATATAAGACACTCAGCTCATTACTCAACACCAAAATTTTTTGTTAAACTTAGTCGGCTATTCTTTTCTGCAAAACTAATTTGGGGGATAAATATTAAAAATAGACATTGGTTGGTACTTAGAACCCTTCACACAAAATTTAAATTTTCAATTGACTTCCAAAGTTGCATTATGTAAATAAGGACTATACAACCCAGCGTTTGTTGGCTGTGTCTTTGGTAGCAAGTAAATGCACGGAAGACTGTTTTTCAGATCTGTCATCCTACCCTACAGAAAACGACTGTTACTCCAAACTACATGGTGGGAACAGACCCCTGGCCCTTGTTAACTGCTGAAGTGCTCAGGGAAGTTGTTTGGGAGAACGATAGTTAACAGAGGCCAGTGCAATGGCCAGGACTGTGCTCACAGTTTAACAATAAAGCTGGTCAAATTTGCTTATCTTGAGATGTTAAATTTACTAATATAAGCATAGCCACTGAATAATCATTAACTGACCAAGACCTATTGATTGGCAGGCCCCAGAATAGCAGTGCTCCAGACACCTTCCAATAACAAAACAGACTGAGATGTTGCCATAAATGGCAATTCCTTTAAAACACTATGGTGGTTGTTTGGGGTTTTTTTTTTCAGGAAATTTAATTGTAGAAATTCAGATTAGTGAAGGCTTTGATCTTCAGTGGAAGGTGGTTGACCCTGAAAAATGTTTGGAATTATAATCCTGAGCAGTTAATTCCCAGACCTTACACTCGGCAATATCCCCCACAGAAATGTCAAAATATGTACATGACGTTGAACGGTCTCAAATACACAGTGCAATTCGCATGTATTTGAGCAAACACTAACCTTCTGTTCCATAAGTAATGTGTTTGTAGGGATTGCTGCAAATGCCTTGTAGCTTGTCTTGATCTTGTACTGCTAAAAGGGTAAACCAGAAAGCAGGGAGAGAAGTAAAACAGGGTAAAAGAGGGAGAGGGAGAGAGAGGGAAGAGGGGAAAGGTACGACAGAATGAAAGACGATTCCAACTGTCTTGCAGGCATGTTGCAACAATACAATGCTTACATATTACCTACAAAAGCTATTTCTTAAGGAAAATCTAGCATTTCTGTTAAGATTTTAAAGGACTGTAACATACGTCTTTTGGTTCTAAGAATAAAGTAGGACGAAGTGAATTCCCTGTACCAGCTTATAACTCCCAAAGTGATTTTGACCACTTTCTGCTGACTACTATCCTTAAATGAGTATCAGGAGAGGCTGTGAGTTTTTTCAAGTTTGCTTGTGATTCGATACGATAATGCACAGCTGCTTCTGCCAGTGCATACACCTCAACAACTGCTGCTGCTGTGTGGAGTGATCCTGGACCACTATATTAGAGGGATTTCTGTGACTGGCTTTAATGAGACTGATTACGACCCTTAAATGCTGAATTATATATGTAAGTGGATAGATCATTTAAGTCATGTCACAGCTTTTCATGTCCTGAATAAGTAACTCTACCACCCAAACAAATATTTCAAAACAAGTATAGGCACTTTCACACTCTAACCAAGCATACAGAACTGACAGTTTAAACCATACGAAACGCATGGGTTTGGGTACAAAAATTCTGAGGTCAAACTTAAAAGACATTATTTTTAAACAACTTATATTTTAGACTATATTAGTTTTAGCTAGGATTCTTAATCACATGACTGCTGGATTAAACTTTTTTTTAAACAATTGAATAGGAATTCACTACATAGTTCCCTTTTCAGCAACATTCTAATTAAAAAATTATAAATCCACACAATAATAGGGGTTTAAGTTATTGATTTTTATTTCTGTGACAGTCAGAGAAACAAAGTTACTTGTTAATCAGTTCAGGTTTTTTATGTAGTGCTGTCTGCAACAGTGAATACTGGTTATTATGAGATAACAGGCTGAGCAGTATGCTGCACTTTGGGTCATTCTTTTGTCACATTTTTCTTCTTTTTATATCTAAGAAAAGCCTTCACAAATGCAGAGGGGCCCAAATTTCAATTCAGCTAAGAGAAACACATCATCTTTACACCTCCCTTGAAATATTGTGGCACACCACCTTTTAGTTCTTTCTATACATACTATTATGTTTGCTTTCAACTTCACTCATATTTCTTAGTCAGAAGCTGGAGACTGACAGACATTCGTAAGTCAATATTCACAATAATCATACTGAATGAACAGTCTGACAAAGCAGATGAATGCAAGTGCTGGAAATGCACTTTTTTGGGGGTGGGGAGGTAGTAATTTATACAAGATTTAGTGATTCTAACTTGGATGGCTACCATTTATGTGTTTCAGTCACAACTAACACTTTTTATAGTCAGAGGCGTTTCTACAAGATAATTCATCTTGTGCCAAAATAGGCACCTAGAAAGGTAAAATTAAAACATCCTGTAAATACACCATACATTCTTCATTACGTATAATAGAATTGCCCAAGTTGTGCTTGAATATCTAACTTTCACATATCAAAAGTCATGCCAGATGAATCATTGAACATTTAGACAGCAACACTCTGCTATAAATGTGTGTAGGTTCATATATATATCAATGTATATATAAAATCTGTTTGCAGATAAGATGTAAAATGCTGCACACTGAAGTGAGATGGAAGACCAAAATTCCAAACTTGAAAATTGGCATATGTATCCTTGTTTGCTTATAACTGATATTCAATCAAGGTGATTATAAAGTTGAACACATAAACAAAGTTCATTGTCTTCATAAGGCCATGGGCTTTCACATATGGCATGGGCATCATATATGATGAGTACTGTGACCACTTTGAAGTTAGTTCTAGAGTTATATGAACTAGGCAAAGGTAGTCAGACTGTTAAAATGTAAAAGTTGCTATACTGCTTTAACATACTTTATCCCTTCCAGATACTATAGAACTTGTCAGAAATGCATCATTGTCACAGTGTCTGGGATGAGTGGAAAGTCTTTAATTCAGTTTCTTGCCTATATGAATAAGTTTCTTGACATTAGTTCACATTACTTAAAACTATTCTTCATCCTCTAAATACATTTAACAATCTGGTTCATAGGAATCTAGCTGTATTTTTAAACAGCCGTGGACAGTTAGGTCTGTCAGCCTGTATCATGGTCCAGCCTGAAGCAAACCAACTCCAATATCAAATCTCAGGCAAATATCAGCCTGGGGAGTTTTGGGGAAAATGTCATACTTTTCCTGCTGAAATGAACATTTAGGGCATTGCAAAGTGTATTAGACACGTTCCTATAAAGACTTAAAATCAGTGACTAACCATGACGGCGTTGCGCTCCTCATAAGTAATCCTTCCTGCTTTGCGGTAGGTTTTGCAGCTGTGCTGAGGTCCGTGTTGCTACAGTTAGTATGTCCCCCACCTGTTTTGGCTAGATCTACATGCATTCCTGTGCTGCATTCCAATAGGAACAATCTAAGTGTATGTAGGAATAGTTCCCCATGAAACTACTGCAAAGAGTTTTAAAACAACTGCCAGAAGTTTTTATTCTAATCTGTTCTATTCCTGCAAAATCAGCAATCGGTGTCTCCACTCCATCCTACTGTTCATTTTGCTGTATTAGGTCCTCTCCCTCTGCAAAGTCCAGGGAGAGGGGTTTTAATTCTTCTGATCACCCACAGTTCACACTAATCTGTGGATTTATGTTTATATTCACTTTGCAAAACAGTCATATTTTTAAATCACTAGCAAGCCTAAATGTATAAAGCATGAGAAAGCACATGTATTTATATATACAGATGCAAACATTTAAATAAGTTCATAGGTTATTCTTTGATTTGCATGAATTATTGCATGCATAGACATAGATATATAAAAGCCCTCCATTAAAAAACCCTTTTTGCATACTGCTTTGATATCACGCTAATGAAACACTTTGATGTGAATACTGAAAATTACATCTAAAGTCAAAATTCTGGTTTAATAGGTGTTGGCTTAATACATGTCTTAACATTTAACAGTCACTGAAGCAACATTAAAGTTGCAAAGTTACACAAGCCAAAGTCAAGCACTTCTAGATGCTGTGATTTTCCCTTGATATTCACTTAGCACATTCATACCTGCAAAAATTTTGGCATGCATCAACAGCCATTGGATGGAGCCACCTGCTTTTTGTCTAGTTCTAAAGTTGAGCTGACTGGTACTAAGCAGACCTAAATGCTGCTTAGGATGTTAATATTCTCTCCGTTCAATCTCTTCCTTTTTTCTCTGGAAATATACTGAGATTTGAGGCTGGAACGGTGTCTTAGAGCCTGGTACCACTAATACATCAGCAAAGTTCATTGAGCTATGCTGTAAACTGGGTATGGAAATAAATGAGAGCGGGAGGAAAGGGGGGTGTTGAATGTATGCTATTATTAACCGTAAAAGAAGTCTCAGTCTCACATTTTAAAGCCAACAGATAACTGAACTGAACACCCAGCTGCATTCAATTTTGAGATTCCAGATTTTCCACATCCCCAGTGGAGCCAGCTTTGTCTGCATGACAAACTTCTGTTCTGCATGAACTTGCACCAGACTAACGATCCAAGCCTGTTAAACTGGTGGACAGTCTCCCAGTCTCAATGGGGTGGTGGAGGAGATTCAAAAGTGCCACTGTACTGCGTGGTAAAGCAGAATTAGCAGGAAAAGGGACAGTAGGGATGACAGAAAGGGTCTAGTAACTTCTCCAAATGTGAACCCAGGCAATAGCTCTGTGCCAGAAGCAGAGAATTTCCTTACCGCCAGAGACTCTTACAGTGCTCATCGCATTGGCTAGCAGAAACAACTGCTTTGCAATCTGCAGGCTCAGTCATGCCTTCCAATACTGTCTCAGGGGCTTTTTTCTTGGAATTTCTACAATTTCATTTCTCTTTTTGTTTCATTAAGTAATATTGACAGGGTGTAACGACACTGTACAGCTGTGCTTGGCACAATGGTTCCTCTTGGATTGTTTGGTTTTTAAAAGAACCATTCATGATAATTGCCACTTTGTACTGATTTAAACCTCTCATTTTCAATTAACATTCTCCAAGCAGTTCAAGTCACCCCTGCCATGGCCAAGCTGTTAGGAACATATCTGACACAACTTGATCTGGCAGACCAGGCTGTAATTCTGTGGTGTGAACAAATAAATCAATAAACTATGAGAGACTTTCTGTGATGGGCAGAGCTCAGATATCAGCAAGACGAGGCATAAAGGAATCAGAGAGTCCAAAAATAAAAAGGGCTGGAAAGCCTTCTGCAGCTTTGATGTCTTCAGCCAACAGCTCTTCCTTTTTTGCATAGCAATTCTTTTTCTTTACATCTATCTGCTGCATGTTTTTTGATCAGCTTTCCTTCCCTTTCCCTTCTCATTCTTGAGGTTTATCTTTAGGTTTAAAGTGTGATTGGTTCCCAAGCCCTCCTGCAGCAACCACCATCGTTGCTCATTCTCACTCTGCTGGGATTCTTCTGCTGTTGGGGGGATGACAAACGGCAGGAGTGTGGCTGGTGTGTTGAGAGCGAGACTTTTGTATTTGCAGTAGCCCATGTTGTAGGAAGCTTGGCTTTTTATTTTCCTCACCCTCTGTCTAGCACAAGAAGATGAGAGAAGTACCAAAGAAAGGGAAGAAGCAAGGGACTGTCCATGTCTTCCCTCTTTGGCTCTTGGCTCCACAGTCCTTGCTCAAGCTGAGCCAAACCGAGCCTCTGGGCTGGTCCCAGAGAGGCACAGAGCGGCTGGGCTGAGTACAACCTCCTGGGGAGTGGGGAGGACAGGCGGGTGCTTGGAAATTGGTTGTCACTGAAACAGCCAGTTCACATCGATCAGAAAAAACTGCTTCTAGCTCTGCCCTGCACCATACTTCTATTACTTTTAATGGGAATATATGTGGATTTGCATTAGCATAGAGCATATAGAATATGTTTCATGGCTTCTTTTTGATACATCAACATTTTAAATAAACTTCAAAAATAGGTGCACCAAATGTATATCAGAGCCACTGGATACAAATCCATCTTCAGCAGTATCTCCTCATGCTCATGAATCAAGTATTTTATTTTTATTCTAAAGGATTTCTACAGCATCTTCCCCCATAATACAGAACACATTGCTAGCAATTTGGTAGGGTAGGATTTAGTCTTTGTTAACTTCACTATCAACACAAAACCAGTCCCTTTTTAAACATTTTTCCACCGTTCATTTATTCTACTTAGCACTGTGCAACACAGATGTGATTATTCCTATAGGGACAAAGAACTATTAGAAAATAAGCATGCACCAAGAGTACCTTGGGTTTGATGGTTTCATGGTCAGGAGGCAGGGAAAAGGACTGTGGTGAAGTCAGCTCTCTGGGTCTTGATGGCAGTGTACCTGGTGACTTGTCTGAGACAGGAGATCTGCACTTTAACACCGGGAAGGTGGCAGATAGTTCAGGTCTTGGAGAGGAGGGATTAGACCTATAATTTGTGTGCACCAATGAAGAATTAAGCTGCACTGGGTGGGAATTAATACTACCAGTTTGTGGAACCAGTGGAGTAGAATGAGGCCGTGAGAGAGACCACTGCTTTGAGACACTTGAAGGAATAGGAGAGGAGGTACTCAACTCCTGAACAGACATTTGGGATGAATCCAGTTTAGATTTAGAAGCTGAATGCAAAAGACCTGGGGAAGGAGATGATGAGTGTTTTTCTAGGGTGGGGGACAATGTGCCACTACGACTGCTAGAAGAAAGCAAAGGATATGACCGGCAGGTAAAGATGGGCGAGTAAGTGTGTACTCTCTGAGACTTCTGAGGTGTCTGGGACCCGGAGGCAGCACAGCGCAGCCCTTTTGGAGAAGGAGAGGTAGGGTGTGCAAGGGAAGAGCGTGCTGGAGCACAAGGAGGAGGCAGTGTAGACTGCAATCGTGGAGAGGTGACCAATTTTCTATGGGAGGAGACCGGGGATGACAGAGGACTTTGGGAGTCTGGAGGAAGTGTTCCAAGTGGAAGGGGCCTTTTAGGAGAAAGGGATCTTGCCCTAGGGGTAGGATGAGGCTTGGAGGGTAAAGGCTGATGCCGAGCCCATCCTGCAAGCCAATATTCCTCTCTGCTGGGAGAATCTGGCCTTATAGGAGGGCTTGAAACAGATTTCTTGGGGGTCGGTGGAGTTGTTTTGGACTTCTGATCTATTGCGAGTGTTGAGGAACCAAGGGAGCTAGGAGAAAAGGTGGGACAAGAAGCAGGGGAAAGTGGTCTCCGCTGAGAAGAGCCTGATCTCAAAATAGCCGTTAAGAGGGTCAGTCTTGTTGGCAGAGGGGATCTGACTCCTGACTTAGCTAAATTTCCTCTAGATGACATTTGCGTGCAAGGCTCATTTATACTACATATGGTTGAAGAGGAGCCATAAAGAGAGGGTGGAGACAAAGGTTTAGGGCTAGGAGATAATGAATGTGTTATTATTTGTACAGGGACAGGAGACAAAGCATTCAATCTTTTGGAAGAACTGGGGGATAAAGGCTGAGCTGAAGATCCTTGAATTTCAGCTGAATGTGGAGGACTGGGGGAAAGACATGAGCTCTTTGCTTGAACAGAGGATGTGGTAAAGTCTCCCCTTTTGCAGACACAGCCAGGGGTATAGAAACTTGGTGTTCGTAGGTTATCGTACAATTGAGGATTGGAGTAACAACTATCTGACTCAGAGGAGGATGTTTTAGAGATGGATGGGGGTAAACTATGGGAAGCAGACTGAAAGTTGAGAGATGAATCTTGCTTAGAAAACCCAGTTGCTGACTGCCACTTGTTACGGGAGTCTTCCAGCGAAGAGGCTTGATTCAGGTTAACCATGGCACCACACACTACTCTCTGATTAGTTGGAGAAATTAAGTGGACAGCACGTGGTTTAGAGGAAAGATGATCAGAGGTGGAAAGAGTAGAAATTAACTGGAGAAAAAAGAAAAACAGAAATGTTAATACAGGTGGAACCTGTGGAACTGCGAAGCACCCCACATTTCACTCCTGTGTTCATGCATCTGGTGTTTCAATTAGTACCGCTCTGTGGGTTAAAAACACAGGCTGTCTTGAACTCGGGGATACAGTCTGATGGATAAGGCTCTCAGGGGAGGTGACTGAGTGCAGTCAAGTTACGTGTTGCTCTATTTTTATGAGACCTCACTTTGGTTGACATAAACAAGGTTCAATGCCACTGTACTTTTCATTTTAGGTAAAAGTCAAGACTGTTGTGCCATCAGCATCCAGAATCATGTAATGTCATTTGCGTTGTGCAAACACAACAGAAAGTGAGAAAATTGCAACATTGTCCCATCTCACTTTACCAGTTCAGTGGAAAGTAACCTTTCTGTAAATGAGATTCAAGTGAAGTACTCATTTTCTCATTCTGTAAACAACACCTTCTGCAGCACTGTGATATCAGAACAAGAAATTTGCTCAGAACTACGTAAATCAGACATCCAGTTTGTTTTTCACTTTCCTTGTCATTCACAGAGCAGTGCATTTGACAGTTTGCAGGCATGTATGAATCCTTATCCCCTTCTTCACAGTCTTACAATACACTAATAAAACAGTAATGAGCTCTTTCATGAGTGCCTTTTTTCTTAGGTCTGTTCTAATTAGGATTTGTCAAGACTAATTAGAGCATACAAGTATATTATCAACCATTTATACAGTTTTATGCTTCTAAAGAAAGAAATTCTCTCAAAATCTTCCAAGTTATTCTAATGCTGAAATTAAAAACTGGGGTATACACAATATGAATAAAACATATCAGTATGAAATAGTGAGCTAAGTCAACTGTAAAACCAAAAGGTTACAAATTATCACCTAACTTTTGACTGAGCAACTTGAAAGCAGGGAAATTGACTCTAATCCCTACAAACTTTATATAAATATAAGAATGCCTATTTATCTACTGTCTGATACCCTGAAAATATTAAGTAATTCTGTAAAAGACAATTATAATATCCAGTGTCTACATACATGACCTGCATACTGCATTGGCTCAGCTTATGAATTCTACATTTTAATACAAATATCTTCCCCATAAGAGAGTAATAATAATAATTTTTCTTATTATTATATCATATAGCATTGATAGACCACAAAAATTAAGTGCAAAATATCATTTTCAAGTGAGAGCATGTGTTGGAAGAAGCTATGACAGGACAGCAAGACCTACAGTCTTTAAAAGGCTAAACTATACCTAAAATGCTAAGCATGGGCTAAATATGCACAACAGAACCCTATTAGTCCACATAACTTAAAACAAGTGAGCTCTTCCTGCTAAATGGTACCAAACATATAGGAAGCCTTGTAAACTGAAGATCTTTCTGTATAAGATACCTTTAGAAAAACCAAGGCAATATCTTGAATTATAGAAATAAACACCAACTACACTAACATCCCCTTATATTGTACGTGTGTTAAAGTGTCCCATTTCGAAGTAGAAAGCCAACAGATGCATACAGTGCAAGCATTAGAATATAAAAAAATGTCCATTATACTATTATATCATATATTCTAATGGATTAAGAAATTTTGGCTCTCAGTGCAAAAGTTGCTAATAAGAAAAAATACTGGAAATTGACAATGATTTACCAATATTTAAGTATTAGGAAAAATTGTTATTAAATATGTCTTGAAACAGAAAATAATTAACAAGTTAAAAAGCAGCACAATAATACATTTGATAATTTAGAGCAGCCTGATGAACTTAATAATGAGTTCTGGAAGTGATCAACTACCAAAACAAAACTGGGGAATAAAATCTCTATATTTCAACATAGAATAGATAAATTTCCCTTACAAAGCCAACAGATTAAAATAAAATGAGGAACAAACGCGAAACTCCATAATGAAAGAACAGAATGTGCAATGACTTCTAATTAGTTAAAACTTAATAAGAAAGATTTATAAGCAGCTAGGAAAATGTTCATGGTAATAGATGATAAATACACCACTGCAAGTATGATAAAGACATTTTGCTGTAGTCTTTTTCCAGTTTGAGCACCACTGAACGTTCATGTCCTGACCTAATTGAGCCATTATTCAAGTCTTCTGAAAATATTTTGCTATTGTATTACAATGTTAACTCCGTCTATCGACTGTCACCATCCTATTTACAGGATCAGAGATTCATATCAAAGTTGGTTGGAAGTGACTTCCCCAAGCCATCTAGCCCAGCCTCCTACTTAAAGCAGAGCTCCCACCAACACCAGCGGGTCAGGTCAGTTGTGGTCGTGTCTCACCAAGTCTCTAAACCCCAAATGGAGGCAGCTCCAGCACCCCCAGGCAGCCTGTGTCAGTGCTGCACCCCCTCCCAGTGCAGAAGTTTCTCCAGATGTCCAGCTGGGACCCCACCCACTTCAATCTGTGGCCCTTGTTGCCTTGCCTGCCACTGAAGACTTTGGCTCTGTCACCTCTGTAATTGCCCTTCAAGTGGTTGTGGGCTGCTCCTAGATGCCTCCTTGGCTGCCTCTTTGTGGGAGTCAACAAAGCCAGCTCTCAGCCACCTTTATAGCTTTGTGCTGGACCCCCATTGCCTTTTTCACATCTCTCTTGAACTGGGGGGTGAGGGGTCACAAAACTGAACATGGCTTTACAGGTGCAGCCTAACCAGTGCCAGTAGATGAGATACAACAACTTCCATCAATCAATGGGATTTGTTTTGCCTTTTTTTTTTTTTCCTGTTCAGTTTCTCTACTGGCCTAAAACACTTTGGTAGTTGTGCTGGATTAGTCCAGAGGAAGTGAATGACAAAAGTAGATTTATGTTCTTTTGGTCTGTGATCCAACCGCAAGCCGTTTCTTCCTCACACATATTTTCTCACACATTTCCCAAGGGCATGTGAAGTTGAAATTGGTGGCAAGGTTACCTTGGCACAAAGGGATCAAGGATCTTGAAAAAGATCTTGTTGCCTCATAGATGATGATCCCAGAAATATCATAGAGGTATTGACCCTTGACCAGTTGATGTTCAGCACATTTGAAATGGCAGAGATGAGCTGGACACAAGGCAAGTGTCTTTTTGGTGATATCACATTGCTTTGGAAGGGCACAAAAAGTGTCGTTACTCAACAAAGTCCTGAGAAATGTGCTGACCAAATGGGAAAAGGGAAAGAGTGAAACAAATAGAAAGCCCCAAAGGCAAAAATAATATCTGAGAGAGAATGTGGCTTGATGTAGACCTGGTCAGGTAACCATGCTTCTATCTCCATAGAATCTGATTATAGATAGGAAAAAATAAAGCAAATTCCCTACCACATCCTGCAACCTGAAACTTGACAAAATCTCTGGAAACAGCACAGTAAAGCAGCCTGCAAGCTGAGGCCCAATTAATAGAGATGCCATTCAGAACATCCAGTTTCTCCCAAAAATGAATGTGCATTCTTCCTGGAGATGGCAGGAGTTTGCTAGGATTCTGGACTGACTTGTCTGGAAAAGCCAAACCAGATAACATGCACTGGACAGAGGAATGTCAAGTGACTTTGACTTGCTAAACAAGCCTTCTGGCTATTGATTCCCCTCAGTGAGTGAAGTTTTTCCAAGTTGAGTTAGTGTTCTGGCATTCATGGGAGCAGGTACAGCTCCCCTCATCCCAACAAGGAGGAGTCAATCTGCCTCTCTCACATAACTAGACTCTCTTTAACATAAAAAAAAAAAAAAAAAGGCACAATATAAGACAGTAAACTATCACCAGAAAGTTCCAAATATGACCAGAAGACCAGAGTGACTGATTTTACTTTAAAACTTATTATTTTTTTCAGACCTTGCATATGGCATCACATTTCCCAGCATCAGTCAGGACATTTATGCCTCAAAGAACAATAGAATCTTCCATTTTTTCAATTTTTTTTTAACAAAATCAGAAATGAATGAAGCTGTAGGAGCCCTCTGGTTCAGTTAGAGTGATCCTCTGTACAACAAAACAGTCCCCAGTGCTGCTTATTGTTTTTGACATCTCTGACAGGAAACCCATGGTCTAATTATGCTTTTAAATGAACATAATATTATGTGTAATAACTCTTAAGTGGGACATGATACTGTCACTATAATCCTAGAATTGACAAGGTAGCTCTTATATGGAATCCTCTGCACATAGGAAATATACCAACAGATAAAAATGCATCTATTTAATCATTCTGCAAATTTCCTTCCATCTGAACTGATGATACTTCATTAGATAGTAAGCCAGAAAGAGTGATGCTTAAGGAAACACCGAAGAAGAATCAGAACTTCAGTGAAAAGCAACTTAGTAAAAAACCTTCTTGTTATGAAGAGATGGAAACAACTAGAGATATTTAGAAAATGAAGACTGAGGAAGTACTTACAGACTTGAAAAACTGTGACTTAAGAATAATTATGGGATATTAATTACTACATACTATCTCTCTTCACACTCAGGGGAATAGTTAGTAAATTCAGGCTTTAATTCCTTGTTCTGTGAAATCTGTATGTTCTGTTACTTTAACAGGCAAATCTCTGTTTACTTGTCAAGTCATCAAAAGCTTAGGAAAGCTATTGCATAGGAATTTTTCTGCATAGTCTTACAAAAACTCCACTCAGCTTTTGTAATAGCTTTTAAAGAACCCACCCAAGTAAGCCTGGCAGGATCTGCATACTGAACATTGCTGCTAGGACTATTACCCTTTTACAAGATGCTTTCTCCACATAGATTTTTCTATGCCTTTACACCTTCCTCAGGTAAAATTCTCACTGACTTCACTGTGAGTTTTTCAGAAGAAATTAATATTTCATAATGCTGTAAATCCCTAACCAGATTGGATTTCTTATTCACAATTTCCTCAATCAAAAATTGACACTGAATTTGATGAAAAATTGAGTAGCACAAGTATTTCAACACAAGATAGGGAGTTCTATTCATTTTCAGAGGCAAAGCAGCCATGCTCAACTACTTTTTAAATTATCGATGAAGAATGGCATTTTCAAGTGATAGAAACACTGTTGAGGTCAAAGGAAATGTCTGCATTTATTTCATATGAGGAAAATGTTGCTATTTTACTAAAGGTAGAGTTTTCCACTGCATATACATCCTTTAAAAATTTCAGTGCTCTTTCCCAGGTGAGAGACATTTTTTCGTGCAGTATATTGCATTGGCATATTTTGAAAATAAAACATTTCAAAGACCCTTTTTTGAACTCTCCCATTGCCTGTTTAAAATTTCAGTAAATCAATGAATGTGCCTTATAGAGATCAACATAAAATGGGCCCTTCAACTTCATTAGTTCATTACACCTGTGCAAAGTCAGTGCTAACTAACAATCAGAATACTACAATTTTACAGCTTCTTTCTCTAGCATAAAGGTCTGCAGCGGGGGCTGAGAAAAAAATAGGCCTGAGAAGTCTGATGCTAATAATTCAAATCATCTACAGGGTCTATTGATCTCAATGACCTTGGCCAATTTAGACTCGTTAGGAATCTAACACCTTCTGATGAACCTGCTGTCATGATGACCTGCCCTTAAAGGAAAGAACAATAGATTTGTGTTACCTGCTCCATTTCTACACCTGAGCCATAGGGAGAGGCAGTAAGTCAGAAAGGTTGGGACAACTCATCAGAGTCCAAACATTACAGAAATGGCCAGCAAAAATTTCAATTAAAGAATAAGTTGGCCAAGCTGTTTTACAAACTGACTCAGTGTCCATGTCCTGAAAGTTTTAGAAAGCAAAGGTTAGCTCTAGATTTTAAAGAGAGGGTTACCTGATGGTTTTGCAGATCAGCAGTGCTGTGGGAAAGTGCAGCACCTGGAACATGCTCATCACCGGGAGGTTTCCCTGCTCCAGTGCCAGGCGATAGGTGGGATGTAGCCAGCAGCTGAGCACTGATGGGACCATAGCCATTGGAAGGCCGATGAACGTTCGAGGCAGCAGCTACTTCATCTTCATCACCAGAGTCCGTAATCAGGATAAACTCAGCCTTAAAAAGGTCATTCTCCTGCATTTCTCCTTTTTTCGAGTTACACCCGGGGGACTGGAAAGTCGTTTGCGTGCTGTCTGTACGGATGTCAGACACACAGTCTTGCCTGGCTCCACTCTTTAGGGCCAGCTCATCAGAGACTGCGTTAGACTGCAAAAAATATAAGGAAAAAGATCCCAATTAGCTGCATTTTATTTGTGTTCCCCAAAATCTGAAGTAATTTTTGTTTGCAGTGGTGGCTGGCACTGAGCAGAGGACAAATGAAGAATCTGGGCATGAGCACCGAGCAGAAACCAGGTCCTCAGGGAGCCCCCTGCTTCCAGCCCCCAAGCCGATGCCTGAGGGGCTGCCTTCCCAGCGACTTGCAGAGCAAGAGGGGACTCTGAACACAACGATAGCCTGAGCCCGGGGCTGACACGAGAACTGAAAAGTAGTGTGCAGTCAAGCCGAATGAGCTGTCAGACCAGACTATGCTAGACACGGTGGGAAGACATCCTGACTGTGGGATCCATGGGAGCAGACAATGCTCTTCAGACAAGTCTGACAGACAAATCTGGGACAAAACCTATACATATTAATGAAGAAACAAAGGCCTTTAAGCCAGGGCATTCTCTGAAGAGAGCAGGCAAAGAATCTGAGGTCAGAGCGCTTTACTGTATCTTCAAGCTTCTCAGCATAGACCACAATTTTCTTCATATTTTGTGCAATTTCCACTTCCAACATGTATCTTCTCAAACACACTTTGGGTGAGGGCAGGAGTAGTGCAATCTGGGCACATGAAATGCACACCAGCAAATCGTTCAATATTGAAACTGCTATGGTAAATTATATTTCTCTTGAAGGAGGAATCTGGTAAAAGAACAGAAATATTGTGTGCTGCAAGATAAAGCCTGTAGATGTGGCTCATATTTGAAACCTGCTTGAGGAATACAGTAATGATAAATTTCCACTGGCAGCTCCACAAGCCTCTGGAACTCAGTTCTTAAAAAAAAAAAAAAAATTGGACCATAAAGGGGGATACTACCAGTATTACTTTGGAGGAGTTATTTTCATTATCTGATGTTGTTGGGTTTTTCAAATATTGTTCAGGTTCTAGACATTTTGTAAAAGGGAGTAACCAGTGCTATAAAGACCTCAGTACTACATCACCTGTCAGGAAAGTTTTTTCCATTTACAGAGAAACACAGGGAGACAGACATCAGGAACAGCTGATTCTGCCTTACCCAGGGCACTGTTCACAACAAGGCAGTAGCGAGGGGCTGCATGGGTTAAACATCCTGAGGATAATATTGCAGTGCATATATCTTCAAGCATGTCCATTCTCTGCCCAGACCAACCACTTTTTTAGTCGGATAGGCCACTGAAGATGCTAGAGTATGTTCAGGTCAGAGGACAGTGAACTCCTGTGGAAAGTTAATTAGCACCGAGAACTGCAGGCCCAGCAATGTCCTAGGGAAGGAGCTGTTACAGAAGAGCAGAGTCACCATAAGCATTAACATGTGCAAAGTCCAGAGGAGAGTCGAAGATGATCAGAGGGCTGGAGCACCTCTCCTGTGAAGAAAGGCTGAGAGAGTTGGGCTTGTTCAGCCTGGAGAAGAGAAGGCTCTGGGGACACCTTATAGCACCTTCCAGTACCTGAAGGGGCCTACAAGGAAGCTGGGGGGGGGGGTGCTTTTTACAAGGGCCTGTATTGACAGGACAAGGGGTAATGGGTTTAGATTGAAAGCGGGGAGATTTAGATTAGATATCAGGAAGAAATTCTTCCCGGAGAGGGTGGTGAAGCACTGGAACAGGTTGCTCAGAGAAGCTGTGGGTGCCCCCTCCCTGGAAGTGTCCAAGGCCAGGCTGGATGAGGCTTTGAGCAACCTGGTCTAGTGGAGGGTGTCCCTGCCCATGGCAGGGGGTTGAAACTAGATGGTCTTTAAGGTCCCTTCCAACCCAAACCATTCTACGATTCTATGATTCTGTGATTAATTTGAGGGTTCCAGTTTCCTCTCAAGCAGCATGGAATAAAAGGTTGTTAAGCATTGTGAAGCAAGAAAGAAATAACAAACAAACACTATGGGCTGGCTAAAGGCAGAAGAACCAGGAATGTTGTGCTGCTGGCTTCAGCATCATGGGAAATAATGGGGACAAGCTTTCAGAAGCAAAAAGCAAGCTTGCACTTTGATGCATTTCTACGCAGCTATGAAAGGGATTGGCACCTTTGCTGGAAGCCACAGCAGTGGCATTTGCTGAAACCAGGATCCAGTGTCCTACTCTTGGTAGATTCCCATGTGATAACACTCCTCACACACCACCCTTGCTCCTATGACGTTCAGGAAGGGATCCCCGTTCATCTTCCAAGAATATAGCCCTTGCATGACTGACAGAGGACAGTATTGAGGTATGAAAAGGTTTCCTTCCAATATAAACTGTGGCAAAGGCAAAACAGGCTGTTGAGCACATATCGGCCTTCTCTTGCGCAATGATTCTGCATCTCTGGTAGGCTTGGTAATTAAAATGAAACACAAGCCAAGAAGTTCAAGCAAAAGAGCTCCAGTTCAGTGATGCTCAGCACAAAATTTTCTGTACCTTTTGAATGAGTAGAGAAATTAGCACAAACAAAAGTCTACCTTATTTATAATTTCTTGATTGCTCAGATCCTTTGGCTCGTCTGGAATTACCACAAGGAACTTAGAGACGTCTACAACTTCAAAATGAGTTGGAAGTCTTCCAATGGATGGCACGAATGTGAAGGTCAATGGTTTGGTTCCAGATTCTTGTGAAGTGACCTACAAAACACACAGTTCAAATTTTTTTCCACATAAAAATATTTCTGTTAGAGTTGAAATAACACCAACTACTTCATCTACATAACTTACAAGTCTATTATTAACTACACTGGTCACTGGTTTTTTAAAAGGTCATTGTATATTAAGGTCTTTAAGGGACAGAATACTGTTGTGATTATACCCATCATCATTCTATATATTCTAATGGTTTGGTAGAGCAGAGAGGGGGAAATTTGTTCAATAAGTTGTTATTCCTACCATTTTCCATACTAGAAACAGAAAACCATATTCAATCCATTTCAAGACTATTATCTTTGTTTAACTCCACTTTAGTAAAACAGCAATGTAAACATGTTTGCATTTTCAAGTGCAAATGCAGCTAATTCTGAACATCATCTGGGATGATTCTGATTCAAGGAAAGGATTTTTTTCCCTTTTTCACTGGACCATTCAGCCACATCCATCAAGTAATTCTGCATCTGTCTTCTCATTTCTCCCTCCCCAACTTGCATTCTCACTAGGACTGTGTACACAGGGCCTGAATACACTAAAGAGAAGACACTAAGAAAAGGCAGTTTCATCTAAACGTTCAGTTTTATGACAGTGCTTTCTCATCATTTTCATGTCCTTCACAGGAGATACTGGACAGGAAAAAGAAGCTCACACCATGGTAGAACTCTCAGTTGCTTTGCCAGATATCAGGGAGAGGAACTCCAAAGGCCTTGTCAAGGTAAGTAGAGGGAACCACATCCCAAACCACTGAACACTATATGCTGACTTTCCCACTACTTGTTGGTATAGGAAATCCTTCTTTCTGATTCAAAACTATGTAATGTATAGATTTTCTCTTGTTGTATCATCTGATTCAAAGCTTATGGCAGTTAATTATGTTTTCAATGAACTCTAATATGCAGAACCTTGAACTGTATTGAATCATAGAGAAAAAAACAGGACCATTGCTTTGACTCTTTTTAAGTTTTTTTGTCTTACTTGTTTAAAGTGAAACAAATTGGAGACCTATGGTTCTTATTATTCTTCTTTGTAATTTGCATCCATAAGTAAACAGCGATTACAGAACACAGTGGGATTATTGGAATACATTCATGAGACTCTCTTCTTGTGCCTGGAACACTAAAAACAATAGACAGGGATTTCCAGTTTTTAAAAATCTAAACAAATATTAGTTACTTCCACTGATAGTGGTCTCCTGGAGGGCTTGAGCAAAACATAGGCAGGTTATTTATAGAAACACTGCCAACTGCTGTTTTCTCTACAGCCTAGGAGAACTCTGCTTTCTCAGCCACACCCAGAGTAAATTTACATGTGTCCACCTCTAATTCTGAAATAATATGTTTCAATGTTTGAAAGTGAAAAATCTGAATAAATGGCAGATATCTTTCTTCTGAAATTGGGCCTTTACATTCACAAACTCACATGAGTAGGTTACGTTAACTCCTCAGGCTTGCTACCCAGTTAGAGGTGTTCACTACAAGGGTGCAGGGACAAGGTGGTCTCCTACTTTCCCTCCCTCCACTTCACACAAATGGCTAAGCACCGAAGCACACAACACATGGCCTGAATCAATATCAAAAGGGTGGCTACTAACTGTTCCACCACGCCAGGTTCTCTGGGTATTATTTTGTGTAAGAGAGAAACAACATAGCTCTGTCCTTCTCTCAGCAACCAAGGTACCTGAGTCTGACCATTGCTCTTCCTGAGGCTGCAATGCAACTTTAAAATTTTAGTAGCTGGCACATTAAGCAGTCCTTGATCCTGATACAACTAACATTTCCTCCTCTACCTCACTCTTTCATCATGCTCTTGTTTGAAACTTGACATCAGTTGTTTTGTATGAGTGAGTATTCTTGTGTCAGAACACAAAATATTTCTTATAAGAGAGAAAGGAAGAAAGAAAAAGTGTGCAAATAGGAAGCCCCTAAGACAAAAAGACTAATAGAAAATTCCAATCAAATGTGCCAGCACTGCTAAACTCACAGTAGTTTATCTGCATATTTGTAACAAGGAAACACAACGGCCCAGGTTATGAAGCTCCAGAACATTGCATAATAATGAGGAGATCTTGCCAGCACCTACTTTTGTACCATGTCTTACCCTGCACTTCCAATGTTATTGCTTTGGCGGAAAACTTAAAGATTAAATGAAGAAAATCTTGCTGCATTTGACCTAAATGTGTTGTGGAAATAACCATCAAAATCACTTGCAAGCTAAAACTAAGATTGGAAAACACATATAAAGAAGTATAAGCTAGAATATTTTTTTCAAGTAGAAGATGCCATTAAAGCATGGTATTATTTATATTCCCCTAGGGTATTCTATTTTTCCTCAAGTTTAGAAAGTATAATCCAGCAAATAACATTACTGCATTTCAGAAAGCTCTAAGTTGTCAGATACTATGATGTGAGGCAGAGTGGAGAAATGCAGTCTGTTTAGGTTCACTCATAGTGAATGGGAAATAGGAACTTTTAGCAGGTAAAACTGCTCGTGCAATCTAGGCTGTATCACAGAAACCTAGACAATGAGCAAATGTCACAGGAGTGGTCAGAAAACTCAAATGTTTCCACTGGGGAAGACAAAAGAGAAAAAGCTCTTGTTTAAAAATGTCTTTTAAGTGGTTGTTTTCATTTTACAGTTTTCAAAAATAACTGAAAATACTGAGACATTTCAAAATTAAAAAAATTAACTGAACAGTGTGAAGCAGGAAGAACCATTCATTACATACTTCTTTTGTTAAGGTAGAGAAAGGATTTTTAAAACCTTTTTTCATATACTCATCTCATTTACTATATATCTCTCTGGCTGATGTTTCTATCCTTGAAGAACTGAAAGAAATCAATAGGGTGGACTTTCAGCATTAAATTACACTTATTAAAAGCCACCCTGACATGTAGAGTTGAATAATAGCGAAATAACCTTAAAATTAAATAATTTGTAAATATAAATGTGAAACTTTCTTGCAGATTGTCATCTTTTCTCTAGACCCAATAGTAACAGAAGAAGGGATTCAATGCCATACGTTCCCTGCTGCTGTAATTCACTTGAATCAAGAGAGTCATGGTGGCAGAAAAATACCATATGCAATGTCTATGCAAGTTAATACTAATGAATTCTGGTTTAGATTATATAATCAACCTTATGCACAATGAAATAATTGATTGTTTTTACTTGCATCCTTTCATGTTACTTAGGTCTTTGAAGAATATAAATTATAGAGTTTAATATAAATAACCTTTGAATATCCATTGGGGGCTATAGGTTGCTGCATAATACATTGCCAAATAGCTTCAAAAGGACAAAGAGTCTACATGACTTCCTATGTCATCAATTTACAAACAGGTTTGTTGCATATTTAATACCATCAATTTACAACTGCCCCAGGGATAGCAGCTTAAATTATATTAATTATTGTTTTCATTACCAGACCTTCTACAGTCCTTACTTATAGAGCACATTTTTATTGTCTCGATTACCTTACGCATACAAGCGAACCCTTCTATTTAATCTCTCGTATGCTCTATATGCATTCAACATACTGCCTATTTTGTAATTTAAATGGAGGTCCTATTGTCAGTGATTGCTTCCCGGGATTCCCTTCTGGAATACAGATCGCTGAAGTGAAATTTAATATGCTGGTTCACATTACCATTTCTTCCACTGATTTGCTAATGTAAGTAATTTCACTAATAGAACGACACCCTGAGAAAACCTCACTCTTGAAATATCAAGTACTTGTTTTTGAGGCTGTTTATTTATTTGTTCAAAGGACAGAAAAGGAAATGCATGCATAAATAATAGGAAAAAAAAACCAAGCGTGTGCATCATACCACAGAAACATGTTGACTGGTATGATGTTTTGGTCAGAGCACAAATTCACATGCCCACAATTCCTGCGTGATAAATATAGGTCTTATCACATAGAGCACAGCTAAAGCTCCTCGCCTGGCCAGGGAGAGGGGCTGTCCAAAAACACTGCCTGGGTTGTGTAACCTCTCCTCAAATTCCTTTTCTCTGTTCAGGCTAAAGTCAAACCACAGAAGAGACATTGTCTTCTCCTCAAGACAGAGAACAAGGTTAGTCTACTACGGATGAAATTATCAGTTAATGAGATGTAGGAATCTTCAGCATATCTTCATATCCTGACTTATTATAACTACCACAGAAACCTAATATGGATTAGCTGATTATTGTGTAATGTAAGATCTGGCTTATCTAAAACCTTTTATAAACAGCAGCAGATGATCATCTGAACACCAACTTTATGTCTGTGAAACTTCAGGGGAAAAACTAAATCCATTCCAAAAGTCCAGGATGAAATTTCAGCCCAACTGAAGTTGGTGCCAAAATTCCCACCAACAGCTGTGGTCCAGGAACTTCCCCCCAAAGCTCTGTGATGGGCAGATTGTACCACCTTCAGCAAATCACTTTTGCTTCTTTCAATACAGCAGCACACACTAAAACACACACAGAGACAAATATCTTCTGAAAATGAATGTGTGTAAAGCACTAGAAAGAGCAAATGAATAATAGTATAAAACTGTAATCTATTATTCAAAAAGCTAGAGCTCATTCAGCTGATGTGTTTCTTTTCAACAATAGTTTTAATTAGCTTTTCAGCCCAGCAGACTTTATATAACTGCAATTGCTCTTTCATACTGGCCTGCACATATGCAGCTAAGCATGGTGAAAAGTAAATATAGATAACATTTAATTTCCTCCTTTACAAAAGGGGGAGTAACATACCTTGTCTTTTATGTTTAATTGGTTTAATTAAATGCAGTTTGACTAAATGGTCATAAAATATTAGACCCTAAGGTGACCTGGGCCTCTAAATCATACTTTAGGTTCACTGACATCCTTAAAGCCCTTATTTGCTCCTGAAGCCCTTATATGTCTCCTAAACCTTCTGGGAAGCAACACCTTCCAAGCTAAAAACACCTCTGTTGTAACATCCCAAGCTACTCTAGCCAACCACCCATGCACAAACCTTCAGCTGGGCAGTCCCACACCCAGACTGCCTCCAGCTACTCCCTCAGCAGGTAATCACCATTTCCTTCTGTCTCTTCTGCATCCATTTTACTGTGTGGATCAACCAGAAATAACCCAGAAATATTGCTGCTGATTTTGCACAGGGTTGGAGATTTTTTTGTAGTATGGCCAAGCTTGCCATCTAGTCTTGCATAGACAGCAGTCAAGGACTGGCAAAAGTAGATTGAAAAAGTTTGAAGGCTGATTGCAATAGAAAATGAAAAAAAAAAAAACCAACATTGTCTTGTCTAGCATGCATACAGACCACATATCGAATATGTTAGCAGTCAGAAGGCTCCTTAGGAAACAGGAGACTTCAGACCAAGTCCAGTGCCTGTAGATACATAAAAATAACTGCACCTAAACTTGGGTCCTTACATGGTCATAGGAGTTGTGTAGAGTAGCCAGTAGCCATACCAGTGCATATACAGAGACCTTCACAGATGCTTATATACCTAATATATGCCTATGTAGTCATGATACACTGCCCACCAAAAAGGCTGCAGACTGCTTAGGCAAACTGATATAACAGTAGTGAGGCACAACAGATCCCAGTTTTCGAGTCCTTATTTGAACAACTCCATCTCAATTATTCAGTGAGAAATTGAAAGTTAACTTGAATATATTCTTTTTCCTTTAAAGGTTTCTTGCCATTTCAGCCCTGCAAGAAAGTCCCTGAATGCTGCTGTCACCCTCACAGCAGTCTTGAAGCACAGTCTCATTAATGTGTATGACATAATTCCTCTCGTTTTCTTTTCCCAAAAGCCGCACCTATCAGTAACCAGGTGCAATTTTCAAATCAAGCACTGGAACAGAAATAAATCTCTACTTACATCTGTCAAAGACAAGAGATCAGTCTTGTGGGATGATGCTAGCAAGGGACTTCAATTTTACAGTAGCATACACCAGCTGTTTGCCCTGTGGTTTCTCAAGGTGTCTATGGGATTGAGGGCCAGAGGGACTTCAGCCAGAAGAGCTCCCTCCCCATAAGGGGAGGCTCACATGGGGTGAGGTTTTGTCACCACACCACAGAGCACTGGCAGTCCTGTCCTCACCACTGCAAGAGGATCAAGCCCATGTGGTGCTGCCACCGCAGATGAGTGCCTCAGCAGTTGTTCTTTCAAAGAGGCATGGCAAGGCAAGTTTGGTATCACACCAGGGATATTGTTGCAAGCAATACATTTTGGGAGCAGGTGGTGCCCAACATCGCTTCTGTGTGTATATGTATCCCTGCGTGTGTCTTCTAACAGACCATTACTTTTGTACAGTGAACTAACTACTGAGTGACTCCAGAAAAAGGATATATATGTGCTAATAACGTGTATGTCATCCATAACTTGAAGGCTGTTGAAGAAAATCAGGGGATTTTAACAGTTACCTTGAAAGCGCAAGTATAGGATAGAGGCCCAAGGGCTGCAAGCACAAATAATTAATAATCAGTTATTCATAACTACAGGAATGTAAGCTTGTGTGCTGGTATTAAGGAAAGAACCAGTATCCAGAATATGTAAAACGTATCAAACACCACAGAATTTGGGTATAAGATAGAATTTGCTGGCCAATGAAGAAAAAATAAGTGAACCGTTAGCAAACACAGAAAAATAACTTCAAGTGGGCTAAAAGTGCAGGGGAAGTAAGCCCCACCATGAATATCATACACATCCCTGCAAATAGTTGGAGATGCTGGCAGCTTCCATAACAATGTATGTAAAAAAAGAAGTGGTAGAATTTATGAAGTATGTCTAGGTCAGTTTTAACTGTATAATTATTGAGAATAAGCTGTAATAATTGGACTTTCAGTGTATCACTGTATCTGGACTATTAATCATCATAGAATCCCCGTGTACATGGGAATTTGTGTGCACTGGTGTGAACAGTACAATGAGGAGGTGCTAAGAGAACACAGTCGACTGAGGAGAGGGTAAGCATGAGAGGTAGTTCATAAAAGTCTTTTCTACATTGATAATCTCAGCAGATTAGTGGTCCAGTTGAATAAACAAGAAATAATAAATTCAGAATAACAAGACAGCCTAATCTGCTCAAGATCACCAGGACATACTAACATCAGCAGTGAATAAGCTGAATCCCATCCAAGAAGGCCATAGCTGCTATGCATGGACAAAGACTGCAGGATTATACATACAAACAAAGGAAAAAGAGGCCCCTAACATAACTTTCTGACCACTCACCTAGAAGCCAAAGGCATAGCAATAGAACCGTCTGTTCCCACACAAAGGGCTGCTCTCTGCAGCACTTCGCTGTGAACCTGCTGTTAGCAAGAGCAGTATTCAGCAGTATTTTGGCATATGCAAGAGCACAGGCAGTCTCTGTGTTTCCCCAGGTATAACTCTAGCCAAAACACTTCAGCAGAGTGAGAACACCCCTATCATCTGACAGCAAGTAATGAACAGCTGTGGTCCTTTGTACAACTGTCACCTGCTATTGTAACACCTCCTCTAAATATACTGTCCTCAAACCTGAAGGACCACAGGTTCAGGCTCAAATTCATTCTCACTTCCAGCACTTTCAGCAAAGAAAATCGCCTCTTTCCAGGAGAGGATGCAAGACAGTTTCAAACACCAGGAGGTCTCTCCCCACCCAGAGACCTCAGCAGCACCTGGGTGACTTGCATGTGCCCGTTCTCTCTGTCTCAGGTTAACAGCTCCTGTCGTTACCTGCTGTCCCCAGATGCAACCAACCACCTCCACCTGTTCTCACCAAAACACCAAAAAAGCAGAGATGCTGCTATTCACACATATCATGTAGGTACCATACACATATCCTCTCCACTGACAGCGGTCTCCTCCTTCATTTTGATTGTTTCTCATTCCCTAAAAGTTTCCTTTTCATCCAATTTCCCTCTTTCGTTAGTACTGTCTGTTCTCAGCTAAACAATGTTAAAAGTATGTTTAGCATTTTGACAGTTTTTTTCAGGACGTTTAAAAAAAAATCATTTTGAAAACTGTATAAAAGGTAAGGGGCTTAGAGAGTTAAAATATTTTGGCCAAGTTTGATTTAATTGGAAAGTAACTTTTCATTTAAAATAATTGATCTGACAGAGGAAAAGAAAAGGCTGATGTGATTTGCTCTCGGCAGCACAGATTCTATCAAGTTATCTCCTATGTTTGGACTCTTCCATTATTATGATAAAACTTTTGGGCTTATTTATTTTAAATCTCTGAAGCATAAAATTATCAATACATACCTGCTACATCTTGTGCCTAGGCATTTGCCTCGCTAAGGACCTATATTTTTGAGGTAGGGATCCAAAGGATATAAAGAAACACAAGGACCTGTAGAGCTTAGGTTTTCAAACTTGCATGTCAGTAACAGTTAATAGTGCATCTCTCACGTTTTAGAGTTATCTCACTAACAGATCATGACATAGTCTCAAATATGATTTTGAAGATCCAAAAATCTATCTGGCATCTGGATTTATAATTTTTCTGATCAATCAGAAAAAGTTATTTTTAATAAAAAGATAGAGAAATGTTTTCATAGATTTCATGATGTGCAAATTAAAACCTTAGTCTTTATCCACATTCATAGGACCAGACTGAGGACTTCTAGTTTATCTGCTGTCATTCCAGCAGACAGCAGTGAAACCAGCTAGCCCAGCTCCTTCAGCTCCTTTCCATAAGGAAGAGAGTTCTCATTGATGGCAGATTAGGGATACACAGAGTATTCTGCAAATATCAGACGCAAAATTTTCAGTTTGTATAATAAGCAATAGGCTTCCCATCAGAAACCACACAACCCTTTACAGTCATCTGCACAAGTGATTTAACGAATAATGGATACAAGCCCATCTACAAGCATTCTTACCTGTTCTCTGCTAATAAAACTCAGTAGGCTGATAATTCAGATGCCTCTTTTCCCAGGCTGCTGTCTGTAGTATGTAAAGCACAGTTGGGAGATAAATAAAAAATGAACATAAAAAAGCAGTGATGTGTGTGATAAAACTGAAGAAGCAGTCATATTTTCCCCTTCTCAGCAAGGATTTTCAGAGGTCCTTTTAATGAGCTATTTTCTGAGTAGGTCTGTGTGGGCCCAGAAGAATGCTGGTTACAAAGAGTAATTATTCTGCCACTCAGCTACTAACAAACAAAAAGGTAAAGCTAATGGCTGTTGGCTTCCTCTGCACGTTCACAGGAGGGCATGATGATAAACTTAGGATCTTATTTTCTTCTCTGTACTAATCATTAAAAAGCAGCTGTCTTTAAACATTTAACTTGATCTGTCCCAGATGTCAAGACTACTGCATGTTTAACAGTACCAGGGTCATTTTTGTATGCCTTTTTCTGTTTGGAAGAATATCTACACTTGTTCCAGTTAAGTAATTTTTCTTTTTCAACAAAAGTGTTTGTGTGAATAATTGCCATTTTACAAACTTGACTCTGTCTCATCAAAAACAACCCATTTTCAGATTTGCACTCTGGCAAAATCATTCAGCTAAATACAGTCATGTACCATTCCTCAGATATTTTAGAGTGTAGGAGAAAGAATAGGAGTAGATTTTCCACAGAAGACTGTATGTTTTGTACCAAGAACAAGTATAATTTCTTTAGACAACAAATCTGGGCAGTCTGCAAACTGAAATCTATACTTTGCCTCAGGCTTACTGTGCAGCCCTGTGTAAGTGACTATAACATTGTCTACACTAAAATATTCTGACAGTCCATGGGTAACAGCAACTTTTTCATCAAATTTTCCCTGATATCCTACATCCACAAGCCATTATGGGACTAGTTTTGGTGAAGGTAACCCATGTAGTTAGCATGTGCCAACCTTAATTTAGGACAACTCACCTCTTCCGTTTCTGTACCTAGGGATGACATATTGTCATGGTTTACTCCGGCTAGCAAAATACCACAAAGCCGCTCTCACAAATCCCCCTCCCCTCCTCCAGTGGAGGGGAAGAATCGGAGGAAAAAGAAATAAGGAAGCTCGTAAAATTGCGATAAGAACTATTTACTAATTAAATCTAAATCAATATATACAGATACTACTAATAATAAATAATTAAAATAATAGAAAATAAAACATATGATACAATATAATACAATATGATACATTTCTTACCACCCACTGACCAATGCACACCCAGATGCTGACTAGTGAGAGTCAGACCCAGAGAACCCGAGAACCACAGCCCAAGACCGATCGCAGCCCGAGAGCTGCAGCCCAAGGACCGGAGCCCAGGAGCTAACACAGCAGATTCTGAACGAGCCCTATCAGCAACAGCATGGCCAGGAACTCTAAACAACCCATCAATTAACACACAAATGAGGCAGCACAGGAGTTAGCAAAGCAGCTAACGCAGGAGTCAGAGGGAGTGTTAGCAAGTGCCCAGGAGTAAGCGAGTAAGGGAGAGAGTAATGGCTACCGGAACCCCTCCTCGCCCAGAAAGACCCAGAACATGATGTATTATGGAATGAAATACTTCCTTGGTCAGTTTGGGTCAGCTGCGGTATCAGAAGTGGAGAAAGACCTTGAATTCAGTACAGGCCCAGCACCAGCTGAGACCTTATCAGTTCTTCTCTCAGCTGTCCAGGAGCATAGCTCCCTAGGAACCACAGTAAAGGGAGTTAACTCTTTCCTGACTGACCCCAGCACACATATGGCATCTATCAAAGCTCCCATTTGAGTCCAGCCAACTAGCTCTTCATAACTAGGACACTGATTCAGATGGCCATCTTTACCTAAGTGAATTTTTGGTTTTGCCCTGCAAACCATATTCCTACCAGAAAAGAGATATAAATTATGTTGGTTACTTTCAAAATTAGATTTTCCTTCTTTCTAATCTTATGCTCTTGGTCTTGTATTTCAGTCTCAACACATCTACTGACCAGTGACCCTTCCTCTTTTTATGTTGTCCTTACTAATCTCTTATCACCTAGATTTCTCTCAGTCACTCTCTATTTCCAGTTTACAATCTGCCTTTAAGTTATGTCAGAGTTTATAACATCTGAAGCAGAATTCTAGGAAAGTGAGAGAACACAGTGTATTTAAATTTGGTTTCATGACCAAGTATGTTACTAATGTCAGGCTTCTAAAGAAGAGTCCTCCAAATTTAAACAAAACCCTGTCAATGTTATAAACACTTTAGACTTTCAGCTGGAAATATGTAAATAACAGTATCTCTACAGATACTACAAACCCACCAAAAGTATTTCAGTTTTATAAAAAGGGCAAGTGACTTAATGAAGAAAAATCCGCACATCGTCATTTACTTCCGACCAAGATTTTCTTCAGAAATTCCCAGTATAAGAATACAGGTGACAATGTAATGGAAAACACTTTTGCATGCTGTAACAAAGAATGTAAAGTCAGTACTTGATTCCTACATATTCACACTTTCATGTTGCATCTTCATTCTAAGCAATTGGAGGAAGGCATGGATATAATAATCGTAGCTTTAGATTAATGAAGCAATTGAGTAAGTTGATTTCTGGAACTTCAGTTTCAGAGATTTTTATAAACGCTTTTATCACCTTAAAATATTTCAACCCCATATTTCCTATAATACCCCAAAATAAACTCAGTATAATCAAGGTTGACCCTGACAGTAATTCCAGTATATTCCATATAGATCCTTAAACTACCTTTGTCACCAAGGAGAACTGGTTACCCTCAAGCTGTGCATCAAGTGACATAACTTAAGTGACATATTTTTTGTCACTTTGGACCATTCTTTGCTGAGAGTTACTTGAAATAAGTCAAGCTTTACCTGAAAACTGAGTGAAAATGGATGCAATTTCTGAACTTGGTCTTAGCTTTGAAAAGGAAGAAATATATCTTGGATGTCAATTAAACATTATTTCTGTCATTACTGGTAATAGAGCTGTACCACTTACCATCACACTCACAATTATACCAATGTACATTGTTTCAAAAGAGACTCAACTCTTGAGTTACAGCCAACTTCAAAACTCTGGAAAATAACATTATATATGCACAATTTGCTACCAACAAAGATTGCTTCCTACATTTTGTCCATCTCCTCAAAAACATGTTTCAGGTGGAAATGAAGATGGCAATTCAAATTACATTAATTAGGAGGTTAATATGAAAGTTAAAAAACTTAAAGTGTTTCAGTTACCAGTTTGTTGTTTTGAGATATTAAAAGTCAAAGTTTTAATTTTCAAGAGCAGGGATCATTAAGGTAGGCATCATATATATCTCCTTCATTTAAATTCATTTGACAAGTTAGAAGGTTTACAGATAATAAATAAGTTTGGACCTAATAAAATTTCTCCTTATGTTTCAGCAAACAACTCTTGCGAAGATTCTTTATCCCAGAGATTATATAAATCATGTGAACAATATCAGGAAATCACAAGCATTAATAAAGCTCTCACATCTGTATGCACAAAGCATCACGCATTCTGAAAGTTTCATAATCAATGTCTTCTGAACAGCTGCACACATTCACAAGACAGAAGCATATCTAGTCTCAAATTAAAAAAAATATAAATAAAAATTTTAAAAGCCCTAAAACTGTAAGTTATGCATTAAGAACATCTTAACAGTAATGGATTGGCAATCCAATGTTATTGTATTTATACATACTTTGTACTTAAGCTGCAGGGTATTTTAAAATTGTCTTAACTTAGTTTTTAAGAAAAGGCCATTGCTGTACTATTTCTGTCAAATTCTGCCTTTTTCATGATGTTAGATTTTATGTTCCTACTGACTACGGCTGTTTCTTCAGGAAAAGAAGTGATTAGGAGCTCAGTCTTGCCAACATCATCCAGCTGAGGTTTTGATTACAGCAGAGAGCTCAGGCACTCAAGAAAAGCACAAGACAGATGTGCCCACAGCATCAGTGGGCAATGGGCAATGCACAGTTCTTGTAAATGCTCGTTCTCTGACTTTTAAAGGAAATGTAATAAATTGCATGCATTTTACCAAAAAAAGTAGTTACTTCACTCAGTACATGTCTTACAGCTCCAGCCTCTGATTTTGCATCTGCCCTGCCTATTAGGTCTTGGTTTGCTAACTAGCCAGAAATTGGCACAGAGAAAAGAGTTTGAAAGTTAAGGAAATGAAACGTTATTTTTGGAAGTGACTCAAAAGCCCTCTTGTACCAAGTACTTATTTTTTCCTCTGCTTCCCAGAAAAGTTCTTTGTAGGAAATTACTGAATATACTAGTAGCTGGTAAAATTTCATTACTTTAAAAGGTTGCCTTTAATTTCAGTCGAAGTCGTCAAACGCTGTGTTTGCTGCATGTAGCATTGCCTCGGCTGACTCTATATTGTCATTATACATACGAAATCTCATCTCCTTTGCAGTTCTGAAGTGGACCAGGAATTTTTCATTTAAGTATTTTCTTCCACAAAAGAGGCAGTTTGCTTGAACAAAATCTTTCAACAGAACATTTGAACAGAACATTGAAAGAAATCTCTTTCAACAGAACTCACTTTTCATCTGGAAGCTTCCTTGAATCCAGGAGGGACTTACTAGTGGAAATACCATGAGAGAGAGACAGGACTGCTTTTGAATATGCCTCTCTTTGAAGGACACGAAGGAAACTTACCCCAGATTTCCTACAGCGATGATGAATGCCTCAGCTACCAGCCTATTTTCAGACATCTTTTTCTCAGATGTGTTTTTCAGCATGAGCTTTGAAAGGTGTCTTCCTCCATTAGCATCAGAAAACAAATTGCCAAAGGTTGAAACTTTCCTTCAGATAAATTTTTTTCCTAGCCAGAAATGTCAAACCCAAGTCACTGAACATTATAATGATGATAGGACCTCTCAGGGTTCGGAAAGCAATCAGCACAAAAATCCTGAAGCTAAGGCCTGGGGTGAAGGATTTGAGGAGTGAGCAAGGATCTTTAGGCAACTTTGAGAGCATATCTTTTGTTCTGCAGCACTTGCTGGCATCTGCTTTTTGCCAGCGAGCAGCTGAGACTAGCTGCAGCATCTGAAGTTCACAAACAAGCCAGAAGGCTGCAGAGAAAGAGTCTGGACTGAAGGTTTGTCATAAGCCTTTATTCTTCTTCCAAAACAATGCATTTGAGGAACGCACATGGTCACAGATAGGTTTAAAGTAATAGGCAGGCATTTTTGTTTGGCTTCTTACTAATGATAAATAAACACAAGAGTTTAAGGCTGCAATGGCCCACAGCTGGTTTTGGCAGGTTTAGGCAGTAGAAAAGGCTGATACAGAGGATTTCTGCTACAAAACCAAAATCAAGTCTGCTTCAGAGCTCCCTATCTGCTACGTAGGACACAAACTATTTCTTATTCATTACACTTTCCCTCTGGTTTACTAAAACCTCAAACATTCATTACAGAATTCAGGATTAAGAGGGTTTTGGCATACTTGCTGTAGAAAGTGTGTGTGTGTTTATAAAATGAAAGACAGGAGAATGCTACGTGGGTGGAGGTGAAGTGTCAAGAATTTGGGATTTGCTTTAGCAAATAGCTATGTCAGCAGATTATATACTTGTGCTATCAAAGTACACTAGGCCTTGCTCGGATAAAATTCTGGAGTTTTTAACGGTTACCTGGGAAAAATTTAGATTTTGAGCCAGTTTTTATCAAGTGTTTGAGATCATGTAAAAAGAGAAATAAAATGTGCTGTGACACATTTGCACCCACCTACTTAAAAGTATACTTCATTCCACGAAGACTAATTAGAGGCACGGTCCCACAAGAATTACGCCGTATCACATCAAAATATCAAATTCTAAATGATCAACTTGTTTCAGCCCCCATAATTACCTGAGTGGCTGCACATTTCAGAAGTTGCTTTTCTCATTCAAACTCAGCTTATCTCTTTTGGAGCATGTGCATATGATTATGAGTCTATTTTAAAAGTTTATTATCTCTCAGTGGAGGTACAGATAGTGAACTAACCATCTATGGCCTGTTGACATCTGCAACTGTAAAATAAAAAAATTACTGTGAAGAAAATGGGTTTATTTTAGTAGCCTACCATTAATTCTCCCCGGGCAGCATGAGAATGTGCCTCTGCTAACATGGCATAACTCATTTAGTTGTATTAATCGAGCACTTGCCATCATGTGACCCCCCATATCTGGTAAAACAAGACAAGTATCATGAAAAACTCTTTTGCAAGATTTCTTAAACAGCAGCATTGAATTCTGCATCACTTCTTTATATATTTAGTGCTTTTTTGCTGTTTGTCACCACATTAAAAAGACTAATATACAAATACACACTTAGAAAGACTATTCTGGGTAAGAATTTTTATACACTGCATCCCTCACAGCAGCTGATTGGCAAGACAAACCCTCTGGTAAGGCTTCATGTTTCTTCTCTATTCAGACTGAGTTCACACTTTCACAGCACCCACGCAATCTCTAGTAACCAAGTTATCAGACAAATACCTTCTGGGATCCTAATGAGTGCAGACTTCTACTTTTTTTTTTTTTTTCCATTATAAAATAACAATATGATTATTGAAAAATTAAATATAAAATAAAGACACAATATTTTTGAGGAATATGCAAAGAATGCGGTTTACTCAGGTAGCAGCAAAAGACGGTGCACAAAAAACCACCAAATATTAGTTTGCAGTTAGTCCTTCCCGTCATATGTCAAAGATTTTAAAACACTCAATTAAATTCTGCTCAGAATGAAGAATATTCCAACAACTATCAAAAGGTTCTTAACATTTTCTGAGGAAAATTGAATCATTAAAAAAAAAAAGCCCATAATAAGAACATTTAAGAACAAAAAAGTTAAAATATCAACAAAAACTTATTTAGTATGAAATAGCACAGATGGTTTCATTTAAAAATACATAGAAATTCTACAAAAACCATCCATATAAATAATTAATATTCAGGACAATGCAGAAGTAGCTACAGACCAGCTGATCATTAGGACATGGGAATGAAAGGGACAATTTAAGTCCCCCACTCTGGCTCAGTGAATATTCAATTATTTAAACAACATGGAAGACTTTCATTAGGAAAAAGTCACTCCCATACTCTGTGTCTAATGATAAGATACTGTAATTGATCCGAATTTAATTCATAATGCTTGCCCCTTTCTCACACTTTTCTCTAGTGTCAGCTGTCTGCTGCAGGCTGAGACAGGATAGGGGACAAGGCAGGACCCTGGTTGGTCCAGCATGGCATTTTTAATACTCTCATTTTCGTCAGAAACTGATATCAAGTTTAGACACCTAAATTTGGAAGAGTCACAGCTGAGAATGCTGAACAAGGCGAGCTGCTTCCCTGTGCCCCAACGTCCGGCGCTTTACCGCTTTTAAGGGCCAGGGTTTAGGCTCTTTCCCACAGTCGACTGGTGGCTCCCTGAGGCAGGTCCCTATCCTGACTTTGGGGTGATAACTTCCTTGGGCGATTACTGCAGACAGATCCCAGTGACCCCTGCTTAAGCTCCTGAGCTCAGAAGGCTTGAGCCAGTCTGGGTCAGCAGCCGTGCAAAGCTCAAGTTAATTGTGTAACATATTACTTAATTTAATAAGTACAGCACAGCTCTGTGCTAACCAAATGACTCGTCCTTCACGCTGAAGTGGCCCCTATTCAGATGGGGGCCCACATCCTTTCCTTTAAAGACAGTTCCACAAGCTGTAGAGGGAGCATGCACGCAACACTGCCTGGGGATTGCCAGACCTGAAGATTAATGCTGCAGAGGCAACGCTGGACAAAAACTCATCCTGAATGACTCACAGGTCCCAACCAGCACCTCCCAGTTCTCACAAGACATCTTTCTGTTCACATTCCTTGCACTCCTGGACTGTTCATGCTCTAGAGAAAACCTCACGCTTACTTTATCCTTCCATAGTACACACATGGTGAAAATAAGATAAAAATCTATGGACAAATGAATTCCAGTGAGATCTGGAGTGTAAGTCAGTCATCATGGACTTGTGCAAGTTAATCCCTCACAGCTCAGATTCCCACCATCCATTCAGGGTCCATACCACATATACTCCCCTCAAATTTCTGTACTTTGGAGGCTCATGCGGTTTGCAGCGCATTTCTTCCAGAACGAACACCTCTGTTAAATCAGCCGGCTATTTTAATACCGGTCATTCACGTTCAGAAGATAGCATCCTCTAATTAATTTTAAATTGCAACCAAATGATTAGCACATTTTAAAGATACATCAGTCATTACATATGTAATACCATAAATCCATTTTCAACAGGTTTTGAAAGAGGAAAAAGGCTTGAATGACATTGAATCTGCTCACAACATCTTGAATTGCTGGCAATGAAATCAATTGTATGAAAGTCTCTCATAAGAAAATGTTACCCATAAGCATTTCATATCCAAACCAACAAATGCCATCTCTATCGCTACAAAAAAAAAAAAAAAAAAAAAAAAAGAAAGCACAAAAATAAACACCAGATTAATACCTTGTGAAGGAGATGTTAAGGGCAATACTAACATGTGAACTGAAGCAATATACAATAATCATACTCCTGTCACATACTGAAGTCAATGTGATATGTATGTTAATACATGCCAAATTTATTATAACATCAAATCAGAGACCTAGGTCAATGTTTTGCGTAGTTGATGATAAAAGTGACACTGGTAATAGCAGTATCACTTATCAAGATGCATTAATGTCAGCTTGCTTCTGTCACTGTCAACAGCTAGAATGTATAGTGATAATGCACTACATATGCTACCCTCCTCTCTCTGACAACATCAACATAACTTATGTCAAATCTTTCTAGAAAACACTAATCAACATGCTCTGCTACAGAAAACTGAGATACCAAGCCTATCTAACTTAAGAAGCTGATGAATAAATGATAAACCTTCAAGAATTACAAGCAAACTAAGATTCCTCCAAATGTAGGGATTATGAAAGACTGACAATGACTGCAGTTGGACATTCAAAGGCGTTTTTATATACAGTACAGGTTTTTATATAGTACCACATATAACACCTATTAATATTTTAATGGCAGTCATCTAATAAAAACATTTTAGCTACACAAAGCCTTGAAATCATTTTACAGATTTACTCCCAGTGAAGATTTTCTAAGAGTTAAAGAACCCCAGCAGAAATATACGAGAGACGTTGCATTTTCATTGCCAATAAAGGAGCAAAAAAACCCCACTTTTGTACAATGATTCTAGCCTAACTACTGTTTTCCAGCTGTGACAGCATCATAAAATAAAAATTCCCCTTAAAAAAAAAATAATATGAGTGACAGCAGCTTTTCTGTGCCCAAGTACCACCTTCAGGAAAGGCTAGTCCCTAAAGGTCTAACAACTTGGAAGTACTCCTTGGTATCTCATCTCTGCTTAAATGAGCTCCAGTGAACATTGCCTGCAGCGGTGGTAATGGATGCTCACAGCTCAGGCACTAACCAGCATGTTCGCGTGTCACTCAGACAGAAGGGTGCCGATAGAACAATGCATCTGCCCAAAGCAGCAAATGACTTCTGAGATGGGGAGAGGTGGGATGAAAATTCTGAGACCAGAGGTGCCTCTGAGATTTTCACTATTGATTTCAGTGAAGAAAGAACATGTCCTCAAATTTTGCCAAAAGTACTTTAAAGAAAACGTTTATGCAAGGTCAAATGGAAAACTGTTCTTGCTTTCTCTAATGAGATAAGAAAGCGCAGGGTGGACTTGGGTTGTGTTCTGTCATACGATTTCTCTGTGCTTACATACTAATTTTCCTTTAACTATGAAATTATTGCAGTGGGTCCTTCTGCTAGAAACCTCTTCAAATCCTGGGCAAGATCCCCCCAAACCATGAGACAGAAGACTACACTGTAAACGACGCTAGACATTATTATTGTCCAACATTCAGAACTACTTGTAAAGCACACGTTATAGCTTACTCTTTACATAAGCCTTCAGAACAACAGCCATTTTTTTATTATTATTTTTGGCATGAATATCCATTTCCTTAAATACGACACATGACAGATACTAAAAGATTTTAAGAATCACTGATAAAGGTGTTAACAATATTCTTACTTCAAGAAGTTCGTGCTTTAAGGAGATGCAGTCAATTTGCAAGGTATTTTCTCCATGGTTTCCAAAATCAGGAGCAGCATGCCTTGTGGTGATTGGAAGTGGACCATAAGTATTACAGATGGTCAGAAGTAATGTATTAATTCGTCAGATTCTAAAATGGCTGCTTAAGCACTGAAAAAAATAACTTACTACATTTGTATGAATAAACTGCATCAGTATCCTTTGTATTAAATATCAACTAAGACCAGGTTTAACATTTACAATGATTAGCATAAGGTTAATCTCCATCAGTCAACTGTAATAAAATACACACAGAGCCCTTGAGCTTACTGTATGCAATACTGCAAAAGCAATTACATTTCTCTACCTGTTATGGAAGTGAAGTTTTTTGACAACAGCCAGCCAAGTTCATTCCTAGTGATACAGAATACCAATGGTACAAAGGTGACAGCCTCAGGGATCTGTCTATATGTTATCTCTAAACAGAATCAATTTCATGTTTATATATGTATGTAAATATGCATAAATATTACCGCACCTTGTTGAACCTTAATTCTCTAAAAGCATTTCCGGAAAACATACTTGATGCATGCAGTAAGTACCATAAGGAAACAAAACTTGTAATTAAACTGAATAGCCTCAAAACTGACACTGAGAAAAGGAATTGGTAATGATACTGTACTCTTTGACCCAGTCCCTACGATTTGTAGGAAAATCTTAAATTATACACCAAACATGATACAGAAAAAATGTAGCAAATTACTTTCCAACCACAAAATCACCAAAATATTAACTCCTTTGGGCTGGATGATCGCAAAAGACAAACAAAGTTTTGTTCATTAGCACAGATCACTGAAATACCTGATGAGGTCTGGGTTAAGCTAGTGATCACCTCTTGGTAACTTCAGCTTTTTTATCGTCTATGCTATGTGTTGATATATGCTCCTATATAAAACGCTATATACCATATCACACCAATCCTGTAGAACACTCTGCTACAGAGCAGAAATTTGGAATTTTATAAACACTGCAAGCCCCTTCTTTTTCTTTAAAGCTGTCTAGATACACTGGGAGCAGTAAGCAAAAAAAAGAAGAAATGCTGACAACACTATTCCCAGGAGAAAACATTAAAATAGTGATGGGGCAAAGTTTATAAAGTGCTAAAATTGTGCAGTTGGACAGAATGGTTCCTATAGCTTCAGAAAGGCATAAAAATCTGAAGTATCTGACAAGGAATTCAGGAAAGAGGCAAAACTCATCTGAGGGAGGCTAAAGGGACTGTGGGTTGCTTCTTCAGCTGGTGTGAAGTGGCACCACTCCTCATACCTCCTCTGACTTCACTGGTCCACACCACAGAACCCAAGCAGGAAAAAAAATCAGAGCAGGAAAATATTTCAGCTGGGTATCAGGAAACATTTCCCAGTGCCATCTATCACTCTATGAAACAATCCCCCAGGACAGTAACGCAAATTTCGTGCCAAACTTCAGAGATCAGGGTTTTTGTAAGACAGGAAACTAGGTAAGGCTGTGAAAGGTATTTCCCATCTCAAATACTCACGAACCTATAGTGAGGGCTGTTATTTATTTCTTACAATGTTTTCCTTTTGCATATATACCATTTCTAAATACCATCCTAAATCTTATTTAGCATGCAATTGATATCCTCCATAAGCTATTCATAACTTGTTTGATTCAACAAGAATTTGCAATGCTCAAGTATTCTTCCTATTACACTGGGGAGGAGGCTGGCAATATAGAGATGGTTACAGTACTAAACAGTAAGGCAGGTGTGTAATAAAGGCAGTTGGTTTTCCTTTTAAAACAAGCTTTCTGAATAAAGTTTGCCTGAAGAAACTTAAACCTTCCCCAGGCAAGTGGCTATTCTTGCAAGAGATAATGCTCATTCTCTTTTCCATTACAGGTACTTTATATTCAGAAAACATTCAGCATTTATGATTGTTTTTTGTCAGGAAATACTGAAAACACAGGGTGAGATTTGGGGTTTGGGATGCATTTTAAGGATAGTTGAAACAAATTATTCAATGACTGCATCTCCAGGATGCTGGAGGTCAACCACCCATCAGCCCCACCCCAGTAGGTTGCCTTCTAAAAGGGGCTAATGACTTTTCGTTTCCTTTTGTATTAAACACAGATGGCCAACCCACACATCTCCATTCTGTGGGGTGAGCTTAGATCAAGCCCATAGGATCAGAGGACTTGTCTAAATATCTCCTGCTTTATGTATTCATGGTGGGGCTACGGTTTCAGACAGGCACCAAAATACTCAGTCATTGAAGCTGAAATTGATGTGCTTGGGAAATTTTAATATGAAAAAGCCTTGAATGCCCTTATGTTGATAATTTCCCATGAATTGAAGGGAACTAAAAAATTAGCTTTTCCAGAATTTTGACTGAGACATTTAAATTCTGTCTGAACATTACTCTGGATACGAAAGGCTTTTCAGCTTAGGTCCCAGAGTAGGAAACTGTTCATTGCACTGCAGCAAGCAAGCTTGCACATATGGTCAGTAAAAACCATTTACTTTTTTTGTCTTTTGCCATCTCCATTTCCAGAATTGTGGTATAAACCTAGTCTCTTCCTATATCTAGGAAGATACTTGATTTGGTTTAGTCTGAACAGACTAAAATAATCTGCATACCATAATATTACGAAGACTGCTTTGACACATTGCTGATATGTTTTTCTAAGTTTATAGGATCATCAGAACAGGGGTTTTGGCATGGGGGAGAAGAGCAACCCAATCCTGCCAGCAAGCCAATCAAGGAACATACATATGATGCTCTGTTATGACAGTACCAAGCACTTCTGCCTGCTGGTGTAAAATGGGCCCTGGAGATGCTCAGTACCTCTTGTCAGTCAGAAAACTTGAGATGAACTCTTGTACTCCCCAGCTATTCTCCATGCACTGTGCAGAGGAAGGGCTATGGTATCGAGTACCAGAAAGGCTATTCAGCCAGGCTAGGCTATTCAATAGCACTTGATGTCATTTTCATCTTACCTATCTCTGAAGGCAATGCCAGAGATTTTCCATGCCTACAAGTTTCCTCTCAAAACACAATGGCCAAGTCTGTGTGTCTTTCTAAAGAAGTAAGTCTCAAACACAGCCACCGAGGACCGTTATGGGCAGCTGCCATGTGAATGCTTATTCACTTACAGCTTGGCTTTAACTGTCAAAACTGATACGGCTGTGGATTTACTGCTGTGGTTTGTGCCCTCTCCATCCTTCAATCTTTTTCTTTCTCCTCACATAGCTATTGTCTCCTCTCCTGTAACGTTGAATTGAATTTAATCACCAAAGGCAAGGATTTGAATGCACAGGTTTTGCTTGGCAAAAGACTGCTGGGAAGCCCTTCAGCACTCCATGAAGTCACATACTCCACCAACACCTCCACCAGCCCTGCAGGACACATGTCTGCTTTCCTGACATCAGCAAGGTTTGGAACTTTTGTGCCGACTGTCCCTGCTGTTTGCCAGTCGTGTGTATCATTCTAAGCCGTTGTGTTCATAAGGATTGGTTAGGGAAGGCAGACAAAAATGTAGATGTCCTTGCAAGACTTTGCTTTGGGTCTGTGAATTAAATAAATGTGGGTATCCTGTAAAAAGACAGGGTGAGGGGGTGCCCAGGGAGGAGAAGGCAGCCAGCTTCGTCGTCTCATGCATGTTTGGGGTCAAGCAGAGGTAGAGAATTTTCTAGAGAGACTGGAATAACTCCACATCAGTTTTCAGTAAAACTGATTGATTTTTTTTTTAGCAAGTTCTGACTGAAGCAATCTAGACCTAACAGTTTTATATATAATCATATTTCTACTTCATACTACTTAACTTCAGGCAAGTGCTCAGTTGAGCCAGCTTGATTTGCAGAGCCTGTAATCCAGCAAGCAATGTGACTGAGAGAAGCAGCAGCTCCCTTCCCAAACTGCCCTTGCCCTTTTCACTGTGCCTGCAGGCACAGCTCTCCTCCAGCCTAACTCCTCGTCTGCGGGTGATATGCTTCATCTCTTTAGTGCAACTGTCTATTTTTTGCCTTTCCTTGAGTAATGTAGATTTTCCCCCTGAAGAATTAAGCTTCCTCTTTGTGAAGCAGTCTAACAAAAAACAAAAAAACAAAAGGTACTGCCAATGACTCCTGATTTCACCCCAATAGGTACAAATCACAAAGGAAATCAGATGAATTCCAGACCAGGTGCAGAGAAGACTGTATCTGGTGAAATTGCACATACACTAAATGGTTCACCTGCTATAGTGCTATCTTTGACAAATCTCATGGATTTCGTTCCTGTCTCTGTTACTATGTGGCTCCAGACAAAAAACACTTCAGCTTACCGTTGCATAGAACATGTTTGATTTTCTCTGGCTGGGGAAGCTTCAGCATGGCTCTGTGCACTAAGAAGGTCTATCAGGTAAAATGTAACCTAGTCCCTCTCCCTTCCTACAGAGGAATGACCTTACTTATTTGTAGACAGAGTGTTCTTTGTGAAGCTATTCTCGTTCAAAAGAGAAAGGCTACTCTTTCTGTAAAGATTTTATTTTGCAAGGCATATTTTTCTAGAACTGAATTGTTCCGCCTTATGATTTTCTAACAGAAATGGAAAACTAAATGAGAACAATCAACTGGCTCCTCTGTTGCGGTAATTCCAGTAAATTCTTGCAAGAAATTATGCAGAGTTTCTACATAACTTTACTGCTTCAATTCATACTCAACAGAGTATATAGACTATGGAGTTAAACAAAATTCAAGCAATGAGAATGAAACATTTCCACGTATTTCTGTCCCTCACATGAAAAAGAAGTAGAAAAGTTCTTTGCAGCCTAAGTGAAACCTTCATCGATTCTTTGAAGGAAGCTGGACTGACTGGTCTGTTCTGTGAATATACACTAGTTACTTTGACTCTCCTTCTGACAAACTACTGCTGGGAGAAAAGCATTTATTAAGTAGGTGTAATTCATCCCATTAGAATAAAGACCTTTTTGTCCATATTTCTTAATTCTATTTTCCCTAACTGGAATAGAGTTTCCAAGAAGAAAAATGATAGTTCCTTTTATCACACAGTCAAATTTTTTCCAAACATGTGAACGCCCCCTTGCAGGACATGTCGTGGTCCTTCCCATCTTTTTCTTTCCTAACTAGTAGCTACTAAATCATAGAGACCATCCGGAATTCACAAAAAGAGTAACCTTCAAGGACTATTCTCTTTGACAAGACAATAAAGGAATATACAAACTGAATGGGTCAATCCCACTGCAGTAATTATGTCTAAATGGCAATGTTCCCTACCAGAAAGGGGTTACGGTTATTACAACTTGGAAACTGAAGTTCTTAAATTCACATAATTAACAGTACAAATTTAACGTTTTCCTAATAATTTTATCCTTTTTTTTCAAGTGGGAAGCATGAGCAGAGCCTTGTTAGCTTGCCAAATGTACCAGAAAGAATATTCAGGACGTAGTAGAATTTTGTGTGAAAGAATGACTTCAGAAAACACAAAGGGAAGACAAAAGTGTGTGAGATAATAAATGCCACTGACATACTGAGCATGCTGAAAGTCCTCTTTCAGACTGAACCTGCCTGTGCTATCTATCAAAAAGCGTGGCTCTAAGAGCAGTCTAACACTTTCCACAGGATTATGAATGTCACAGGATATTATTTGGGACTTTGCCCAGATTTCAGTCTATATTTTCTCTGCATTTTCTCTTGTGTATATCTTGAACTTCCCATCTAAAATTGCAGTGTGTCAGATGATACCTCTGTTCCATACCAAAGATAACTCTGAGCTATGAATGAAATAATTGGAAAGGCAATAAAATAGCATTGCAATAATTGGAAAAACCAAAGTTTCTGCAGACTTAATGTGCAGTTTCCTATACAGATAGTTAAGGAAATGTTAAGATAAGAAGTTACTTACCACATCTACATTTGAGCTTGTTCAAGGCTTCATTATGGTCAAAGAAGACAGAATAGGCACTTCCAAGATTCCAAGAGATTCCAAGAGCAATCAAGTGATTCCAAACAATTCCAAGAGCAATCAAAGGAGATTCAGGGCCTTGGGATTAAGGGATCAGAAGCACAAGTGGTGTTCTCCTCTATCATTCCAGTTGCAGGGAATGATGAAGGAAGAAACAGGAAGACCCAGCAGATAAATACCTACCTCCAAGCCTGGTGTCACCAGCAGAATTTTGGGTTTTATGATCATGGGCCAGTCTACACGACCAGACCTGCTGGCAACAGATGGGGTACACCTGTCTCAAAGGGGCAAATGGATCTTTGCACAGGAGTTAACAGGGCTCATTGAAAGAGCTTTAAACTAGACTTGAAGGGGAAAGGGACAAAAACCTGGGGGTGGCACACCAATGTTTGAGGGATGGTGTCCTAGGGAGGTCCTTTGGTCCTTTGATGGAGATAGGGGATGGCAACCCATGAGGGAGCAAAGATGCAAGGGTTATTGATGTGTTGGAAACCACGGAAATGCCCAAGAATGCTCACATAGGAATTAGAATTTCTCCCCAAAAAAGGTGGCAGGACCAATAGCCCAACTGAACTGTGCCTACACCAATGTATACAGCAACAAACAGGAGGAGCTGGATGCCCTTGTGCAGTAGGAAAACTATGATAGAGTTGCCATCCTGGAAACTTGGTGGGATACTTGCACAACTGGAGTGCTGCAATGGGTGGCTATAAACTCTTCAGAAGGGATAGGCAAGGAAGGAGAGGAAGTGGGGTAGCCCTCTGCATTAGGGAGAGTTTCTCTAAAGCTTAATGATGGTGATGATGGGGTTGAGTATTTATGGGTAAGAGTCAGGGGAAAGGCCAACAAGACAGACATCATGGTGGAAGTCTGTTATAGACCACCCAACCAGGATGAAGAGGCAGGTGGAATATTTTATAAGCAGCTGTGAGAACTCTCACTATCGCTAGCTCTTGTTGTTGTGGGGGACTTCAACTCCAGATGTCTGCTAGAAATACAATAGAGCAGAGAGTAAACAGTCTTGTAAGTTCCTGGCAAGTGTGGAAGATAACTTCCTGACACAGCTGGTGAGTGAGCCAACTAGGGAAAGCGCCCCACTGGACCTGTTTTTTGTGAACAGAGAAGAGCTTGTGGGGGATGTGGCAGCTGGAGGTCATCTTGGGCACAATGATCACAAAATGATAAGAGTTTTCAATTCTTGGAGAAGCAAGGAGACACATCAGCAGAACTGCTACCAGACTTTCAGAGGGCTGACCTTGACCTGTTTAGAGGCCTGGCTGACAGAGTCCCTTGGGAGACAATCCTGAATGCCAAAGAGTCCCTTGGGAGGCAGTCCTGAATGCCAAAAGACTCCAAGAAGGTTGGGCATTCTTCAAGAAGAAGAAAGTGGCCTGCACAGAAATAGGCTGTCCCCATGTGCCAACATACAAGCCAGCGAGGAAGAAGACCAGCCTGACTTAACAGAGGCCTTTGGCTGGAACTCAGGAAAAATAGGAGAGTTTATGAACTCTGGAAGAAGGGGCAGGCAACTCAGGAAGACTACAAGAATGTTGTGAAGTTATGCAGAGAGAAAATCAGAAGGGCCAAAGCCCAACTAGAACTTAATCTGGCTACTGCTATAAAAGACAATAAAAAATTCTATAAATACATTGGCAACAAAAGGAGGGCTAAGGAGAATCTTCATCCTTTACTGGATGCAGAGCAAAACACTAACAAAGGAGGAGGAAAAGGCTGAGGTACTTAATTTCTTCTTTTCCTCAGACAGACCAGTTGTTCTCTAAACACCCAGCTCCCTGAGCTGGAAGACAGGAACAGGGAACAGAATGAAGCCCCCACTAATCCAAAGGGAAATGGTTAGCAACCTGCTACACCACCTAGACACACGGGACTGGATGGGATCCACCCAAAGGTACTGAGGGAGCTGGAAGAAGTACTCACCAAGACACTTCCCATCATCTATCAGTCCTGGAAACCAAGGAGGTCCCATTTGACTGGAGGCAAGCAAATGTGATGCCCATCTACAAGAAGGTCTGGAAGGAAGATCCAGGGAACTACAGGCCTGTCAGTCTGACCTTGGTGGCAGGGAATGTTATGGAGCAGATCATCCTGAGTGCCATCATGTGGCATGTACAGAACAAACAGGTGATTGGGCCCAGTTAGCAGGGGTTTATGAAAGGAAGGTCCTGCTTGGCTAACCTGATCTCCCCCTATGACAAGGTCACTCACTTAGTGGATGAAGGAAAGGCTGTGCATGTGGTCCACCTAGATTTTAATAAAGCCTTTGACACCATTTCCCACAGCATTCTCCTGGAAAAACTGGCTGCTCATGGCTTGCACGGGTGTACTTTTCGCTGGGTAAAAAAACTGACTGGATGACTAGGCCCAAAGAGTTGTGGTCAATGGAGTTAAACCCAGTTGCTGGCCAGTCACAAGTGGTGTTCTCCAGGACTCAGTACTGGGGTCAGTTCTCTTTAACATCTTTATCAATGAACTGTACAAGGGGATCGAGTGCACCCTCAGTAAATTTGCAGACAGCATCAAATTGTGTGGGAGTGTTGATCTGCCTGAGGGTAGGAAGGGTCTTCAGAGGGATCTGGACAGGCTGGACTGATGGGTCAAAGCCAACTGTGTGAGGTTCAACAAGGTCAAGTGCTGAGTCCTACACTTGGGTCACAACAACCCCCTGCAACGCTACAGGTTTGGGGACGAGTGGCTGGAAAGCTGCCTGGTGGAAAAGGACCTGGGGGTGTTAGTCAACAGCCAACTGAATGTGAGCCAGCAGTGTGCCCAGGTGGCCAAGAAGGCCAATGGCATCCTGGCCTGTGTTAGGAAGAGCGTGGCCAGCAGGACTAGGGAAGGGACTGTGCCCCTCTACTGGGCACTGGTGAGGCTGCACCTCGAATAGCGTGTTCAGTTTTGGGCCCCTCACTGCAAGAAAGACACTGAGGTGCTGGAGCGTGTCTAGAGAAGGGCAACGGAGCTGGGGCACAAGTCCTGTGAGGAGCAGCTGAGGGAACTGGGGTTGTTTAGCCTGGAGAAGAGGAGGCTGAGAGGAGATTTATGACTCTCTACAACTACCTGAAAGGAAGTTGCAGAAAGGTGGGTGTTGGTCTCTTCTCCCAAGTGACAAGTGATAGGAAAAGAGAAAATGACCTCAAGTTGTGCCAGGGGAGGTTCAGATTGGATATTAGGAAAAATTTCTTCACTGGAAGGGTTGTCAGGCAGTGGAAGGGGCTGCCCAGGGAGGTGATTGGGTCACCATCCCTGCAGGTATTTAAAAGCCCTGCAGATGTGGTGCTTAGGGATATGGTTTACTGGTGGACTTGGCAATGTTAGGTTAATGGTTGGACATGATGATCTTAAAGGACTTTTCCAACTTAAACATTTCTAAGATTCTGTGATTCATTTCACCATAAGATACGCTACTAAACTATATCAGACAACAAGGCCCGAGAAGTCCCTATTTCCATCCTCTGACAACAACAGGGGTCTAGACAACCTGTTCAGATGTAAATGCAGCTGTCTAAACTCAGGAGAGACTAATTACAACTTATGGGCTAGCCACGTTAACTAAAATCAGAATTTCTAAATTTCCAATTTTAGGGTATAAAAATTAGAGCAAGACTAGACTCTAAATTAGTAGGAGAAAAAGGATTGTAATTTGGGGACTAGCCACCCTCATCTCTGATTATTCCTGAAGACTAGCAAGTAGAATACTGAAACCTCCTGTAGGTCTCAAACACCTAGGGCTAGACTCCTAGTTCATAGCATAGGTCTTAAATATGTGCTGCATTGAAATTTCATGCTAGCACCTGGAATTTCTGTGGGAAGGACTACAGAAATGTGAGAACAACCAAGAAAAGGGCATGAATGTCCTTTTTTGTTTTGAAGAATGCATAGCACAAGAATGCTAGAAAGAACTACTAGAAATTAAATGTCATTTGTTGTTAGTTACAGAAACTGCAAAACCAGGGTAGGTCAAATGCCAGAGGTTCTTGAATGCTTACTTCTTGGCTCAGGCTGGGATGGTGTATGTTCTTGGATCAATTTTCCACTCCTATCTTTTCACTGGAATATAGTTAACATGAAAATATCATTTCCAATTACCTTGTGGAATCAAACACTATGGATTTGGCATCACAGTCAAGAAAGACTTGACATCAAAAGGGCAACATCAATCGCAAGGCAGTATGTTTGTGCCAACGTGCAGTGTGGCAGCAACAGATTCCTCAGCCGTCAGGGAGATCAAAATTTTGGCATGGATTTGAGACGGCAAGCTCTCAGCTAAAGGCACACCATTAAGGCATTTGCAAGCTGAGGCCCACTATCTCCCGGGTGCAGGGACCAGCTCTCCTCTTCCTCTCACCCTGGGATCATCTCCTATTCTCCAACGTGCTGTGCACCATGTGCTTGTGAGGATAACATTTACCTACCATGTTGCTTTAGTTAAAGGAGCAAAGTGGGTTTTTTACCTTGCCTTGGTTTTTTTTTTTTATGTCCTCTTTTTCTCCCTTTCACTAGTTGCCAAACATAAACAAGATAGCATTAATCAAAATGTTTTGGGCAACCTTTTAAGACACTGTGCTGGGAAGCCTCTTTACAGTCCAAATGAAACACATCATCGCAGGAATGGGCTTTCTTGAGATTATAGACAATTTCACAAAAAAGGTGTGGGCACATCATGATGTCTGGTATTAAGAAAAAAACCGAAAGTTTTAAGAGTATTTAATAGAATGACATTTCCTTCCTATTTCCTTCTCTACTGCAGAAGCACCTCAGATAGTGCCTTTGGGCTACCACCTGTCCAAAGGATGTCAAAGGAAGGACAGCAAGTAAAATACACTTTACCAGCTTATTACCCAGTGAACTATTTCCTAAAATACAGTTGTTTATTCCTCTGGAAGTATATTCCTTCTTCCCCAGTGAATGACCTCACTGAGTGATATTCATCTGACCTATTGTAAAGGTGTCCAGAATAGAAAACTTCACCTGAGTCAAGCTCTCTTTATATTCAATAGACAGAAATCAGCACTTCTGAGATGCTGATCATCCTACTCAAAGGTAAATGTCTAATAAGGATCAGATTAATCATGCTCTACAATTCCTGTGCTTGGTATTTTTTAATTGACTAAAAGAAACTCAGATGAGTTTCTCACTCAGATGTACATTATAGGTATCTAGAAGAGGGGATACGAATCCTGTCTAAGCAACGTTAATTGGGCATGATTCCCTGTAAACACGAGCCCGTGTTATCTAGGGCAAGACTACGCCTACCACAATATTGTGTAGAAAAGGAGATATGTATAAGGGTCAGTTTTCACCGCAATGCCATGGATTCTTGGTATAAGACAAAAATTGCCATGAGGCACCACGTGAATTCATCATACGATCAAAACTGGTAGGGTTTCATATAACACATAATTATACTATGAAACTTGCTGCTTCAGGAATTTCCCGATGCCAGAAAGAAAAGCAGTTCAAAACACAAGAAAATACATCCACAGTGAACAGATCCACTCATTCACACTAAGGCCAGGAGGAATAGGAAGGCGCAGGAAGATCTATCCTTTTCGCCATGCCTTTTTTCCTTAAGCGTGACCTGCAGGGAACAGTTGGGGACAGGACACTGGGCTAGATTGAACTCCAAGTAAGTCAGTATGTCCATTCTTATTTTCTGACCTGATACTGCCAACACTTTTCTTACGGCAGTGAGGCGAGTAAGGAATACACTCTGCCACACACATACCATTTTTCCTAGGATTACTGTATGCAGGTTGAGCCTCAGATTTACATTAGGAAACACCCTGAGGACAAACACAAAGTGCAAGCCATCACCCCACCTCCTTTTACAGTCCTACTTCAAAACATTTGTGCTTGGTCCACTTCTCTATTCCTGATACATTATTCCCGTACGGATATTTACTGGTGAGGACAGATAGTGTAGGAGCCAAACACCTACTTGACATTATCCATTCTGTTTGTCATCAATATGACTCATCATCAGTAGTCTCATCTTCCATCCTTTTGGACAAGGTTGAAAAACTGCTAAGAATAGCAGCAGAACTTTACTGCAGAGTGTTTCTTCTGGGGAACTCAAATCTTAGACTGTGACTAATGCTGCTAATTGAATTTTTACCTCCATCTTGTTAGGGGAGAACACAAGCAGTAAGAGATAAGGCTGCTTTTTATAATGCTTCTTCCCACTGCATTGTCCCAATCTCTTCAGTTCAAGGCAGTGAAATACCAAATCATTACACAAAACCCTCTCCTAAACCCCCTGCAACTATTTTTTTCAAAGAATCAGACACTTGGGGATTTCCCAATAATAAACTGGAGCACAGTGGTGAGCTATCGTTGCAATGCAAAATAGCACATAAGCTCTGTTTGCAATAAAAAGTATTTCACAAACACCTGTTTGTGATAAAAAATATTTCACTTATGACATATTCTTTTTTTTTTCCCTCCCCCTCCCAACCCCTCCTCTTCTTTTTCTTTTCAATTAGCCATCAGGTTAGCTGTATTTCAGCAGTGACTGTTGCTGTGCATAACCAAACCTGAACTCTCATGACAAACTGAAAGTAACATGTATTGTTCACATTAAATACTGCCCCTAGATGACTGAGAGAAATATGTTAGAGAAGAAAATTAGCCATATTAAGCTAAAACAACGTCTTATGAGCCCTTTTAAATCATCTCTACAGGAAAAAAAAGTGAAAAGTCCAAATAAGCACAAGAATCCTAAAAATATTTTGCACTAACTAACTAACATTCCATTCATTCCATACTAATCCAGAGAGCAATGAATTACTGTTATCTTCTAGTCCAATCAGTGTAAATTATTTTTTTCAAAAATTGGGTAGAAACAGAAACACACACACACACCCCAAAAAAGGGATGTTCAAATGCTCATAAAACCAGGAAACAGTAATAGCAGTTTACAATAAAATCCTTAAAACAAACCAACCAATATTTCCTGTTTGATTTTGGTTTTCTTTTTCCAAATTTTTCCTGTGTTTACTGCAGCCAAGCCTGTAGAGAGAGCCCATAAGAACAGACAGCACCAGGAGCAGGGACTATTTCAATACGCAAGCCGGCTGGCTAGGGTAAACCGGTGTTCAGTAGCGGTAAGCTTTAGAAAAATATTTGAAGTTTCAAAGCTTTGGGTTTTGTTGGTTTTTTTTTAAATCAAAACAGGCTGGTATAGAATCAAAACTGGCTGCATTTGTAAAAAGGGAGACACATGAAGCTGAACACTAGCAAATAACAGCGTGAGTGCTTTATCTAATGGCAAATACAGTCAGCACTTACATTCATCTCTGTATTAGCAGCCAATCACACAGTGCTTACAACAATCATTGCCATGGAGTTATCAAATTTTTCAGCCGCAAATTCTGATCCCTACGGAGATTAAATCACAGAAGCAATCCAAACAAAATCAGCCGAGTGCTTCTAATGAAGTGTGTGCATAAATCCGCACAAAGTTGTAGCCCCAAGAATTTATCAGACAGGAATGGGGCTGGTAACAGATGCCAAAAATATAAATAACATGTCAGAAATTAAAGACTAATACCAGTCAGTCTGTTGTTGCTGCAAGTGACAAAAGACAACTGAACAGAAAATAAAGGAACCAAAACATAACCTTGTGAGATCCCAGAAACAACCAGGCCAACCACACAATCTAATTGATGTTATCTGATATTACTCCAGGCTTCTTAATGCTGAAAAAAAAAGTGAGGTTATCTCTAGTCTCAAATAAAGAACCAACCACGGGACTGAAGAGTGCTGCAAAGCTGTGAAAGGACAATTCTTATTATTATGCCAAAAGCTCCCATCAGGCTGGAGCACAGCAGCTGCCTCACATGCCAGGCGTGCAGCGAGCCGGAGTGACACAAATCCTGTAAACACCTCAGAAGACACAGGAGTACAAGAAGCCAACTAAAAATGTGACATAATGCCTAGAGCTGATGAGTGAGAAGGCAACCTCAGCACTGGAAGTACAGCAGCAAAGGAGGATTGTCCACGGATGCTGGAGAGACATTAACCATGGAAATAATAGAATCAGAGTAAATCAAGCAAAGAGCTGAAGCGTTCTCACTTGAAGATATGATGGAAAGTATCACTCCTGGCTTCCTGAGTAGAAATATATCTTCTAGTTATACAGCCATCCTGGGATATAAAGCCTTCTTTATACCTATCTACATCTCTTTATATAGATCAACATAAAATCATTTGGGTAAGACTGAGTAACAAGTGCAGTCAAGTGCTTTTACATAAAGTGCCAGAGGGAAAGGAGGGAAATCTTGTTTACAGTTCAGCTAGGCTCTGGTACAGGAATCAGTGACAAAACTTGTTTGTACGGAAAGAAAAGAGTTATCCCAAGTATCAGCATCAACCCCCGTGGAAAGCTGTGCCAGTGAAGCCAGCAAGCAAATGCAACATCTGGAAGGTTTGGGTCTCCTTATTGAAATCCATTAGCGTGCAATATGTGAAAAAACACAACTAAACTTTTTCTTGGAAGAGGCTTACAAGTGTCTAGTGGGGAATTAACAGATGTTGGGAGAATCACTTCATCAATGTGCAAGGTTGTTATAAACACATTAGCAGAAGGAGTTTCTCCTGTTAAGCCATGCTTACAAGCCACTTACAGGTGTTTTGGCAAGTAATCTGTGAATTCTACAATTGTTTACCAAAACTGGGAGAAAACTTAAGGTTGGGTGCAAATGATGAAGTATTAGATCGATCAATACAATGCAGCTAGTCACTTCACACTTGTCAATTATTAAAAGGATAAGGCTGCAGAGTATTCAGCATTACTTTTTTGTTCTCCCCCTCTATTCCCATGTTTCTTGAACTTTTTTTATTCACACTTATCTATTTCTTACTCCCAATATTTTTTAGTGTATCTACTTCAGTTTTAAGTAAGGGGGGGTTTGTCTTTTCTTACATTTCTCCCATTTCTGACTCCTATTACAGCCCCTCCACCTTCTCAGAATGATTTTTAGGATCCCCTGCTTCCCCTATCTTATTACCAGTACTCTTTCCAAGCCTTGCAAAATGTGTGCATTACAACCATGTCTGTAACCTGCAGTGCAGTACTAAAAATGGTGTACACCACCACATTGCTCGGGACCTCAAACAGAATCCTTCAGGTACTAGAACTGCAGTTTTCACATATTGCCACAGCATGCTGACTGCAAAGACCCCCACTCCAGACTCACCCCACTTTTTATTTGACCACTATTTTTCCCTACAGCACTGATTTCACTGGCCTACACAGGGAAAGAGTAAAATGTCTTAGTTAAATCCCATTGCTTCAGGAAACAGCTAAGTGCTGAAGCTCCCATCAAAACCAATTCAGCAATTCAAAACAGCACTTATGCTTCAAAAGTGCTCTTAAGTTCTATTTTTCAACCCCTCCTCCTCCTCCTTTCAATGTCCAGGACTTTTCCACATATGCAAACCCGCATGTGCCTGAATCTGAGGACCAAAATGTCCTTGGGTACTTATACTATCACTACTGCTTGTCCAAAGGTGCTACTGCTTTGGAAACATCGAGGTGCCTATCTATCTCATGCCCAAAGCCAGCCTGTGATTTATTACTCGGGTATCACAGACCCACCTCTCCTGATAGGCAACGTGCAATGCTCAGGAAAAGCATTACAAAACCAGGCACCGTGGAGCACGCCCAGGTGCCGGAGGCCTTTCCGATGGTGCAGCACTGCTGTTGAGCTGGAGGAGGGCAGAGCGGGATGAAACATCACGCTGATGGACCAAAAATGAAACTCAACAGGTGAGAGTACAATGAAACAAATTTGAAAAGTCACAGGCTGTTGTAAATCACTGAGAAATAAATCGTTGTTCTGCATCTATTTTTAAATGTTAAAAAGTAGCTTTCGATGTATTTGTGGATTAGTGGTACCAAATACCCTAAGTACTCACCATGCCACATAATACCTAGCTAGTCATTTCAGTCATTTTCTAAATAACTAATTTCAACACACAGCTAACAGACAGAAATGTACTTTCTGATGGTTTTTTCTCTCAGATATGTTCATTCCTTTGAAATGAAAGCAACAGCAAGGAAAACATTTCAAACATAATTACACTTTAAAAACTTCATTAAAAGTACCTTAAAATGTACCTCATTTTCCAGCATAAAACCACATATAAACTGTACTCTATAGCAATAGCTTCAGGTTTATGAAATCTACATATCTAAAATTACATTTTAGCACATTTAATTAGAGAACTATTTATTGGATTGAAGAATATAACAAATGTTGGGATGTTTAGTCATGAATTAGAGGGGGAAATATGAGTTGTTTATAGTTTTCTGAAGACTGTTTCATGATCACATTCATGAAACAGTGCTTTTTCCATATATTCAATTGTAGCTTAAAATAAGTATCTGAACTTGACTTGAAAGTCATTTACAAAGAATTAAAATGAAGAGTTCAGTGTACAAGAGCATGTGCAGTGTATTTTGGAGACAAGAGTACTCATTGGTTATGTATTTGCACCTAACCTTGAGCTAAGAAGCCCTGATGTAGATGATTCATGGGTGAAACTGCAACATATATAACATAAATTTACAATACTAGTAATGGTAATGATGATGCAAAGATTATTAATACTTACGCGATGATTTAGAGTCTCCATTCATTTCCAAAACAACCATTTTGAAACCTGAATATTACCTGACTCATTATACTCTACATTCAATAAGCTGGAGCACTAAAACCTCTCTCCCAGTTTCACCACCCTCCAGGATAAAAAAAAAAACCAAACCAAAAAAAACCAAAAAAAACCAAAATGTGGCTAGGACACATCCCAGAATGGCCAGATTATTTCAGAAGAAGGCAGAGCCACACACCAAACAAGTCAGAATCTCTTCTTTTGAGAGCAAAAGCTGCCACACCAAACTCAGAAACACCTAAGAATGCTCCAAAATACATTTGGGTTCTGCTTCAAAAGTGAAAGCTGGTTTACAAAACAGCTCATCAGCTCCCTTCACACTCTCTGCAGCAAATGTTGCATTGTTTGCATAGCCAAATACAAAAATACTGCTCTTCATGGTTTGGCATCTGTTCTGCTGCAGGTCAGTATTTCAGACATGCCACACAGGTCATCGCTTTACCTAATATAGTCTATATATGAGAAGGTATAAACTTGTAAGTAACAACAGATTTACTGAAAAATTATCATCTACTCACTCAAACATTGATTGAAATGTGTTATCTGCTTTTGAAGGGACTTAAATATTTTGGGGATCATTGACAAATTCTCTAAATCATTTACATGCAATGAATATTTGGTAGATTCTTGGGCTACACATGTAAGCTGCTGGATATCTTGCTGGATAGAAGTTGCACCCTCAGACATTAAAAATAAGGTAGCTACAATATAAGACTATGATATATCTCTGCACTTACAAAAAAAAAAAAAAAGATGAAAAACTACTGAATTGAATTACTGCCACCCTGAGATAGCTCGGTGAGATAATTGCTGGTAACTCTTTACTTTTTATGCAAGAGCCATTATTTCCAATTCCACTATTGGAACAAACATTGTTCTTGTTTAAGAAGTCTGAAAGAAGACAACTGAAATATTTTAACCTTCTCCTGCACCATTAATGAAGAAACATCTTAATCTGTAAGATCCTTTATGAGAAATAGTAATAAGAACAGAACCCAGGAACAGTCATTGCAATATTATATCTTTTCACAGACAAATAATGTTTTACAAGATATCTACAATACACCACAAAAATAAGACTATATAAGTAATTCTGGTTTTAAGAACATTACCTATCAAGTAAGTTATGCATAAAACCTGAAAAGAGGTGCTTTCAGAATACTGTGGTCAGTATTTCAAATGAGATGCAGTTCTGAATTTCAAGGAGTGTGTAATATTCATCGCTACACCACAGTATACTCTGAAAATCAGTATCAGCATGTGCCAAAACACATCCTGATACTGCAATGCCGCTTTCACACCCCTCCCAAGCCTTACACTGCAGAGAGAATCATCAAATTTATTTACAGACTTTTTCATGACGCTCACATCTGCAGTAATCGAGCACTTCACGGAGACAGTGATACAGTGTTCCTAGGAGGTCAAGTGGTCTGATCATTTCTACCTCTTAAAAAATACACTATTATCCACAATTTTTCTGTTTTTAAGAAACAGCTTCAACTTGTCCCTAGTAATTTTGAGAGTGCCACCCACACCCCTTCCTGCCAGTGGATAATTTCTGAGAGTATTTTGCAGTGTGTAGAACTGTTTTCTGAACTCATCCTTTTGACTGCCATTGCGTGGGAGGGCAAAAATGCCAAGTTTCCTTTTCTTTGGACATTTCAACCCTTTGACTTACATGTTCTGCATATGTCAGAAAGCACATGTTGTGCAAAATGCAAAAATATTTGGCTGGAAACAGAAGGATGAAATCTTAGGTTTTATTTTGAAGTATTTTATTTATAAGACCACTGAGGTTAACTGCTCTTTTGTTCTGATCACATCATACCCTGGTGTAGCTGATGGTGATGATTCCTAAGCACAATCACCATTTGAGAAGAAAGAAATAGTCTGTAAACCTTTTACTCACATTTATGTTATAACACAAATAAAACGAAGGAAACATTAAATTTGCTCAGACAATCCTAAATTCCAAAGTTTTGGGGGAAAAACTGCATTTTTTCAGATATGGATTCTTAGAAGCCATAAATACTGGAGCTCCTGAAAACCCCAGGCAATCCATCACATGATGCAGCACTGTGTCACCACAAGACACTGGCAAGGTTGGCAACCTCGGAGTCAACGCTCAGCCCTGACTTCTGCTCCTTAGAAACTCGGGAAGAACTGAAGGTTGACTTCATCACATTATCATTGTAAACCTTCAGTACATCTCCTTTCAGTGACAGAAATAAACCGCTATAAACAAGGATACCTTGCTATAAAAAACAAAGAAATGTTGTTTTTTAAAAAAATTAATTATTCTTGTTAGATTTAGCTGTTCCTCTCCTGACAAATAAACCACTGACAGTTTCTTGGGATTTTTTTTTTTTATATATGCAAATGTCAGTGCCAGTTCACCTAATAGATTGTAAGTAATGTAACTATAATGAAAGCTGCTCTATTTTCAACTGAGATCAGTTTCACGACATTAGTAAAAACATTATCTGCTAAAGAAAGACAGAGAGAGACATAAATCATGTCCTTTTCCCTGCTGGGGCTTCAGATACAAACACTTTGCATTTTTATATTGTTGTCTCAGACAGAAGAAAGCACACAGTTTTGGCTCAGGAGCTTTGCTCCTTTCACCGTGTCTTTGTTAGATTATCACTTAGTTCTGTTGATGTCTGGCTTTTGATCTGAATGTATTTCAAGGTGCATTTACTAAAGAAGGATATTAAATGTCTTAGTTCTTGCTTGAGGCTGAAAAATCTAATGATTTTTTTCCAGCATGTTTGTTGTATAAAACCATCACCAACAGCTATGTTTGTAAGAAGCACTAAAATGGTGATAAATGTGCTTTCAGTAACTTTTTATGAGATGTAAGGAACAACAATAAAAACAATTTTAAGTCTCTACAACAGGGAAGAAAACGTTGATGGCTCTTTCCAGAATCTTCAGTTTTAAGTGGTTCAAGTGAACCCAATTGAGTTATTTCACCTCCTTTAAAAACATGGCATTCAAAAACCCCTATAATTTTCCCATGTTTGATTTCCAAATTTTCTTCATGAACAAGATAAGAAACATGAAACCACAAAGACTGAATGGTAATGATTCAATTTCTGTCTTATAGAGACAAATGTGAAATTGTTTGGATTTTGGTAAATATGTCAGTTCTGGCATATGAATACATTCATTTGTGTACAGTTCAAGAAATGAAAAACTTCATCCCGCTGCTTTCCACTTTTCAGAATGCTGAGCAAATTAAAAGTTGTTGAGCAAATTTAATTTTTCACTTAAATTCAGCAAATCTGCTTTTGACCCTTTCCCTCAAGAATGGATCTTCATTAGTTCAATCTATATTTAATTAATCCTTGCTTACCAGGTAGGGATGAAAAATGCCATCAGAAAGTATTTTTCTGAATGTACTACGTCACCCTCAGTCCTTTGGAAAAAGCTACCAGTTAACGCTCAACAATGAAGTATTTAATGCAGAAAGGTTTCCTGCACGACCATCTCATTCAATCAAGATCAATCTGTCTTAAAACAACATCATCAAATAGATGTGATGATGACAGAATGACCACTGCCAAAACATAAGACACAGTTTTTGCTGCTGGAAAAGATAGTTCAGCTATCTATTTCATTATAAATACTAAAAAATTAGATGTGAACAAAATTTTCTTGTGAAAACACAGACCCATTGAGGAAAGCCTTCTCCTTCTGAACAGGCGCTGGCCTGCAGATTTGGCCGTGCAGTACTGCGTATGGTGCAATACGGCGTTTGCAGGGCTGCATCACAGGAACTCCCCTGCCTCGGCACACCAGAATGTGCCCCCTGGTCTCTCTCCACTTGGACTGGCACAGCATTTGACCCTTAGAAAGGCAGGGATGGCTGACGAGGGCCTACTATAGCGCTTAGCATGGAATGTGGTGGGTTAAGCTAACACGCTTCTTTTTTCCTGCCATAGACACTCTTCTGCTCCCTTCATGCAACAGAACTTAGGCAAAAAGGTTAGTGCTCACCTCTAAAGGAGAAACAATAGGAATCAAAGGTTTTGGATGGTCCTAGAAACTAAGGACCACCAGGCAATGCTCCATTTTCCATCTTGTTAGGAAGTGGTAGGTATTCAGCAGCACCTTGTCATTTGCTTCGAGCACAAACTCATTCCACACAGGTTGCATTTCTTTAACCTGCCTTTGCTAACATCAGAGCAGCAGACTATGTGTTTGTAAAGTGAAATATAAGCCACCCTTCTTGCACTTATCCTCATCCAGTGGAATCATCTCCTCAACGAGAGATGAAAAAACACATCACTTGAGGGAGACTTGATGCCTTATTTAGAGTTCCTTTAATAGACAACAATATGTTATATGACTGTATTTTTTCTAAAAAGAGAGAAAAAAAGTAAGCACTGCCTTCATTGAGAGAGATTTTTGATAAAATGCCCTGATAAAGTTAATACATTCACTTTTTGGAGAAATGTCAATGAAGTTACGGCATCATTGCTGCCACAACACCAGAGTTATTTCAAAGACAAACAGAAAAACAAATGTCCTCATTTTTCAAACATTTTCCTTTGAAATACTTTGTTTTTTCCTAGATAAGTTAGTGCTTAATGTGTCTAGGGTCTGTGTCTAAAATGCATTTAGGTAACTCATTTTGAGAGGCAATCATTAATCACCAGTCTTCAAACAGAATCTAATGTTGTATCCAGAGAGGGCAATATGGGCAAACCATGTCAAAATATTATGCATTTCATAGTTGATACAAAGCAAACGTAGAAACATGGTATTGCTTATCCGCCTGCTGCCCTCAAAGTCTAGCTCAGTTAACATCCACCTTCTTTCTCCCTTTCATTAATCATTTATTTCTTTTTATTCTGTTCATTGTCAAGTAGCTCTATTTCCAAGAATTCATATCGAAGTAACAGATTTAATCCCCACTGCTGTATTATTGAGTGCTTTCAGAATTCAAAGGATGGTGAATTGAAAGCAGTAGGTTTATAATATAAGAATGAAGAGGTCTTAATGATAAGGACAGTCTCATTGTGTGTCCACGTTAAATGTGCTAAAGGTGTCTTACAGATGGAAAAAGCTGTTAGTATGTTTTGCGACAAATGCAGTAGTGCAGCTTCAAAATCAAAGAATGAAAGAAACACTGTTTGCAAGGGAACTCCAGAGGTCATTCGGTTTGGAAGGGATCTCCAGAGGTCATCCACTCCAGCATCCATCTCACAGTAAGACTACTGCCAAAGCAAGGTCAGGTTAGACATGGCTTCATCTAGTTGAGTCCTGAAAATTTCCCAGACCGGATAGTTCACAAATTCCCTGGTTGTTCCAGTGCTGCCCTACACTCCTAACAAAGGAGCTTTTCCTAGTGTCCATCCTGAATTTCAGTTTTAGCAGCAACAATGGAGAGTGAACATCTTTGCAAGTATCACCCATAACTCACCCCTGCATTCCTGAGGAATATCTTTTAAAAACACATTATTTTTCTCGATAATAGTCTCTATATCCAAACTTATATTCTGGAAATTCACCCATTCTAACTCTCAAGCTACAGGTGGGTATCATTCAGGCAAGTACCAGTCCAATACCACACACCAATTTTTTCATTCAATTGAATTCAAGAGAGATCCAGTGCCTAGAAACATTTCCCAGAATTGTTTTAATTCACTCACATGCTGCCTCTCTATGCTAATACTCCTTCCTTTGCTGCCTCCCCCCAAATGCAATAACCTGAATTGCCCTGCAGGACTGTTGCAGCAGTTGATCCAGCTGTTACAGGGGCTCTGATGTTTCCTCACCCAAAAAAGTTAAAATATGCGATCTCTACTTGTTCCTAAAAAGCCTCTTTTATGATCATATTCAAGTCCCTGCAGGAATCTGCTGCTCTCCTCTTCTGAATCCCTGTGTGAGATCGCATCGTAATGTTTCACGTAACCTCCAGCCAAAAATGCGCTGATGACGTCTCCAAGTTAGCTCTTTTCCCACTGACGCAACCAAAGCCTACCTCAAGCATTCCAGCAGCACCTCTGTATGACTGGTGTTAGGTTAAAGAAAGGTAGCATAAGCTCAAGTAAGGTGAGAGCTCAGTGACAGGATTAGAAAGGAGGGCAGACCAGGATTCAGTGCTTCCCGCTTGCTTCGGTCCTGTTTAATGTCACATCAACAGTGCTAAAAATATGCTGCTATTTGCATCCCCCAAGTTTATTCTTTCCTCCTTCGTGATCGTTTGCTGGAGTAATCCCTGCTTCACACAGCTAGGCGGGAATGCCTCAACTCTAGGTATGCAAGAGGAAATACTAATCCTCTAGCTGGGGTGCTGCCTTGGCCACCTTCTTATACCTGCACAGCGAGACGCAATTGCCTCCAAGCTAGGATCTTATCACTTTCTTGCTTTAGCCACTGCAAAGCCTCAATCCTGATCTTCAAAGCTCAGGGATATTTGAAAGTGTCTCCCATGACCAACCCTTTTAGCTGAGGCTGCTGTAATCTGGGACAAGGTAGCACAAAATATGCCACAAGCGTGACAACTCACCCCGCTGAACTCAGCTGAAGCTCTCAGAGGTGGTCACAAACAACCTCCAGAGTAAGAAGTAAAGCTTTCTCCTCAGATAAAAAGGAATCATTTAGATATGTACACGCATAAAACCTTCTCTGACTTTGTCATAAGTACGTGTGCTCATTTAGCCTCATATGCGATGCTGGAGATGACCACTGTGTTCATACTTCAGTACCGAATTATCAAACCGAGGAATAGATTCAGGCAGGCAATGTATTCTAAGGAGTTTCTTTTCTGGATAGATTTGCTCTTCCAGAAGACAACTACAAAGTCAAAGTACAAACTAAACCACTTCAGAAAGAGGATTTAAACAACAACAAAATAAACTCCTTTTACCTTTCACCTTTTCCCTCTCGTCTGAATCACGTAAATCGGCAGCCTAGCAGCCCCTCTCACCAACTCCAATGCAAGTTGCTTCCCTTGAGCAGCAAGCACGTCCCTGCCATCTCAACCTTTCCAGGCTCGCTTCCCTCACCCACCACAGTGAACGGGGAAGGGCATTTGCTTGAGGAGACCAGGAGGAGAGGCTCACGTGTTAGTGTGTCACACAGGCATAAGCACCGTTCCTCTCCAATGCCATGGGCAGAAGCGGCTATTCTGTTGTTACTCAACCATAGAGTCTTCTGCTGACGTCGAAGACGGTCCTGTTGTCTGGGTGTTCGACACAAAGAAACACTGGCTCTTCCCTCAGCTCCTCTTCCTTCCCTGCTGTTTCGCCTGCTTTTAGTGCTCCTCTTTGACCGGCACTGCAGCCACCCCTGCTTGCTCAGCTGCCCACTCTGGGCACCACAGCTGCTACCAGGCAGCCAGCAGCACCCGCCCTGAAAGCCTGGTGCCTACCTGGAGGTAGCATGATGGAGCACTGGCTGTGGCGTCCTGCTCCTGGCAAAGAAGGGACAGCCTGAGCCCAGAGGCTGCGCTGCCCTCTCTGATGCCAGCCGTCACCAGCAGAAGAGCAAGGATGATCTGGTAGAAGAGGTCCCTATGGGGGGGTGATTGTACCCGTGCCTCCTGCCACGCCTGCTCCCACCAGCCTCCACCCAGCTCTCCTCCTCTTTTCTGCTCTTCAAACAACCCTCCCTCTCCCATACTGCTTCTTGCCTGGTTTACACGTAGTTAAGTCAACAACTCAACCTGACAACAGGGCCAGTCATCACCACGTTAGTCACCATCCTCCATTCTGTTTGGGCTCCCTTTGGTGGCAAACTTCAGGAAATGGGCTGTATTCCCTTCACTTCCGATACCTCCCACAGAGAGGACCTGGTCTTGACAGGACTCTTTCTGTTGCCACCAGTGTACAAAGATTTATCGTTTTGTCACCTGGGTGGGCTTGATCCAAACTGCTTTGCTCTGTATGCACAGACTGTCTGTGAATAGCAACTACTAATTCTCTGAGTGAAGTCCTGCCGCCCTTTCTTACAGATTCATCCTCTCATCCAAAAAATAACCTTAATGCCATTTCAGGCAGTGCATGGTGTTCTTTATGATCCATATATTCATTTGGTTTCATTTATGTTCACTATATGACTGTTCTTTCCTTTATCGCTGCTTAATGTAAGAAAGTAAAAAACCCCTTTATAACGCAAACTCAAGTATGAAGATTGAATGTTCCCTGTTAAACGTACCAATGTAAACATTATTTTAAACACAATACTTTGTGCGCTCTCTTTTCATGGGGAGAGATCAAATAGGAAACAGACAAGTGTGAAATATAATGAAAATAATTTCAAGTAACAGAAGCAATATGCATTAACGGAGGAGGACTTCAGAATGTAAACAGGCTATTTTGAGCTGAGCCATCGCTTCAATAGGGAAACTCTAGAATTACTCTGTCCTTATGAGCTATGCTAAAATCAAAACGATGAAAAGGAAAATTGAGTCCATCTGCTTAGTCCAATCTATGTTATAGTGAGTCATTCTGTTTTCCCATCACAAAATGAGCCCTCCATTATCCTCCATTGCCACAGACAGTTCCACACAAAGACTCTCTTCAGGATTCTGGCTGCCAAGGGGTCTTCCTCCAGGAAGCAAGGACAAGAATTCTTAACCATAAAAATCACAAATATTAAGTGAAATAGCCTGAAGTGGTAGAGAATTTTGTATTATTTATGTCATCCACAGTAAGCAGTAAATGTAAAGGCACAATACCACTTCATGAAACTGTCTGTGAGGTTGTCCCTCTCTGGAGGTTAGACTCTGAGCATGAACAGTCTCTATTTAATTGATGCACTGCAATCAGAGTATTTTCAGGATGACATAGCCTTTGTTCTTTTGAAAGTAGGTAGAAATATTTGCATACAAAGTATACAAAACCAAGATTTGTCTTGTGCACATAAATATATATAGGTCATAAAACTATGACATTGTAGAAATAACTGTGGTGGGATAGCTCACATGACCATATTCTGCAATGGACGGACACAGGCTCTTCAGAAAGACAGACTGGGAAGCTAAGGAGGAGAAGATATCTCTGTGTGAAGCAGCAGCTGAAATGTGGGAAGCTTTTGTACAGGTTGGACCACAAGGCTGGGAGTGCACTCGTGGGTCAGGACCATATGAGATCAGTGAGGGTGACATGATGGTGGGACTGGGCTATGGACAGCACAATTGGGGTGAGCAAGTGGGCAACGCTCCTCATAGCAACTTCTTTAAACAACTCAAGGAAGTATCTGGATCACAGACCCTGGGTTTTTATGGAAGACTTTAGCTTCCCTGACACCTGCTGGAGAACAAAATGGCAGGACACAAGAAATCCAGAGGATTTTTGGTAGGTCTCAAGGATAACTTCTTGATACAGGCCCTGGACAGGCCAACCAGGGTTGTTCACAGCTAGGCCTGTTATTCAGAAATGAGGAAGAAGTGGCTGGGGATGTGATACTTGGTGTCAGGCTTGGCTGTAGAGACTGTGAAACAGTGAAGCTGAAGATCTTGGAAGGGACTGAGGAAGACAAGTAGCAGAGCACAGACCCTGGGCTTCAGGAGAGCTGACTTTGGCTTATCCAGGAGCTGGTAAGTAGAATTCCATGGAAAGCAGCTTGGAAACACAAGGAGCTTGGGAAAGCCATCATGTCTGTGGAAATGACGTCTTACACATGCAAGACTGTTCATCCTGATATTCAGGAAGACTAGCAGATTTATCAGGGCACCAGCGTGGCTAAACAAGGAGTTTGCAACAGAGCTGTAGTGCAAAAAAGGCTGCATAGGAAGTGGAAGAACGTACAGATAAGCTCGGGTGACTCAGTGATGTCTTTGCCTCAGTCTTCACCAACAAGGTCTCCAAGACCTCTGTGCTTAGCAGCAGGAGTCAGGGAGGAGGACAGCAGTGGATGAGGATCAAGGCAGGCATGGCTTGAGCTAACTCAATTCATACCTGCCTGTGGGAAGAAAGTGTTTGGAAACAGCGCTTGGATCTACCCAGTGGAAATCACACCTGACCTGCCTGATTGCCTTCTATGATAAAGTGACTGGATTTGTGAAAGAGGGGAGAGCAGTGGATGTCATTTAACCTGACTTTGCCTCGAACACTGTCTCCCACAATATTCTAGTATTCATGCTGGGATGTGACAGTCTGGGTGGTGACAAGTAGAGGGCTGAAAAGCTGGTTGGGTGATCAAGCTACAAGTGACGTGCTGCAGGGGTCTGTCCCAAGACCTGTCCTGTTTAGCATCTTCATCGATGATCAGAGGAGGTGATGCAGGGCACTCACCAGGTTTGCAGGTAACAGAGGTGGAAGAGCCCTGTCAGAGGGCAAGGCTGCCATAGAGAGAGGCCATGGCAGGCTGAAGGAATGCACCAACAGGACCACTACAGACCTGGGAAGGGACGGCCCCTGTCAGCAATGCAGACAGAGCCCTGATGGCCTGGGGATCAGCTCTGTTGAGGAGACCCTGGGGTCCTGGTGTGTAGTGAGTTGAGCCTTAGCCAGTGGTGAGCCCTGGCAGCCAGGATGGCCCACAGCATCCTGCGCTGTGCTAACAGGAGTACGACCAGTAGAGTAAGGGGAGGAATTATCCCCCCCTACTCAGCACTCACTAGATTACATCCAGAATAGGGCATCCAGTTTTGGACCTTCCAATAGAAGACTTTGAAAGATTGAAGCATGCTCAGTGCAGACCACCAAGATGGTCAGGGCTGGAGCACTTGTCCTGTGAGGAGAGGCTGAGGGAGCTGGGCTTGTTCAGCCTTGAGAAGAGAAGGCTCCAAGGAGACCTAACAGCAGCCCCTGTCCCTGTGGGAGGTTATCGAGGAGTTGGAGCCAGCAATTTTTTGCAGCAATGCATGGCAGGAGGAAAGAGAAACTGACAAAAATTGAAACGAGAGATTTTGACTTAAGAGCAAAAAACTTTTTCCCCATGAGGTCAACCCAGCAGTGGAGGAGGTTGACCAGAGGCTGTACAGTCTCCACCCTTGGAGGTTTTCAAGACTCAACTAGATAAAGCCCTGAGAAGCCTGGGGTGATCCCATAGTCACTTGAGGCAGGAGGTTGGGCTAGAGGCCTCCTTAGCTCCCTTTGCACCTGAGTTATCCTATGTACCTATAAAACATACTTAGAAAGATAAAGTATCCAGTTCATAAGATTTAATATTGAAAATGGATGCCTCATGGCACCTATAATAATATGAAATAGTTTATGTATTTGCTATACTGAAGTTAAATATGTGAACAGACATCAACAGTAACATATACAAATAGTATCTGTTCCACAGATGGACAGGACACTGCTCCCATCCAGTGTTTAAATATTGACCTGACCTGCGTGTGACAAAGACAACACGGCAGAATCAATAAAAGCCCAGGAGGTACAAAACCAGGGAAAAAGTGTGGGGGCAAAGTGAAATCCATTTGGGAATCATGAAGAAAGGCATTAAGACTAAACAAGCAAATAGAGAGAGGTGAGATTGAAAGGAGGTTAGGGCTCAGCTGGAAGGGGACAGGAAAAGGGGTGGCAGGACTGGCACAGAGCCAGGGCATTCCACTGCTGTCAGCACAGCAAAGTGAAACCCACAGAACCAGGGCCTCCTCCATTCTCCTTGCTGAGCAACCACAGGAATGTGACCTGCCACTGCTAACAGGGACTCTCTCAGCTCAATGTGTTAGGAAGATTCAGCTTCAAAACTGCTGAAGAGCGCTTGACCTGGCACGGACGTTAATGTGGTTCCCGTCAGCGAGGTCCCTGTTTGCTCCAGTTTGCCATTCTTAAAATTAGTAAATGATGCACACAGAGAAAGTCATCAGAAGATCATTGGGGTTCCAAATGAAGCACTCTGCATTTTGGAAAATCCTCACTTCAGGTTGCCTGCTCAATTCTTTGTGCATCAGGATGCAGTCTGCAGTTAGATAATGATACTGTCTAATTACATTGCTGTATATTTTCTCCACACATGAGCTAGAACAAGATTTCAAAGGTTTCCTTTGAAAACTTTCCTGAAGTTTTTGTGGATTTTACCACTGTTTTTAATTTTGAAGAGTTTCCCTTATACTTTATATATCAACCACAAATTCAAAATGAGGTCACTGTCTAAAGCATTAATCCATTAATGAGAAAATAAACAAGTAAAACATTAAATAATAATAATAGAACTTCACGCTGAAGCTTTAGCAATCCTCTTTCTGATATTACTCTTTAGATAAGTACTTCTTTTAATAAAAAAAGAAAAGGTACTTTAAGGCCAGCACTTCCCACATTTCTTACCCGATGCTCCTTGCCTCTGTGAAGCTGTATTTAAAATTCTGAACTAACACACAAGCTTGCCAAGTCTCACTTAAATGAGGCTAGTTGAGGCAAACGTCGTGATTAAACAAGAGTAAACACTGGCCCACCATGAAACCAAACCAACACAACACCACCACTATTTAAGATAAGTGCTAAAAAAGTCAGAGCTAATTTGTTTGTTAACAAAAGTGCTGGCCACCTTTCCTCACAGCTCTGAAAAGCCAAGAATAAATGGCCCTTTTCGTGGTATCAAGAAAATAACCTTCCTAATGCAAGGCAAATTATAAATTGCATTTCAAGCCTACGTTAATTAGGAACAAGCTGTGTTTTGACTGTTTTCACTTTCTCTTAATAACTTGTTTTGGTCACACCTCTTTTCAGTAAGCTCCAGACATGCTCCAGACACAGGCAAACAATTTCTTCTGCCATTTACTGATCTAAAGTTACAGAAAATAATGTGCAAAGACATGAAATAGTCCCTCAATAAAACCACAGACTACTAGCTATCGGTCTCAGTTACGATAACAAATCAATGTTGAACTAGATCTTAGTTTTTGCACTTCACATGCACACAAACCGCATTCCCAGATTTCTGTAATTTCCACAGAAATATACCATCATAATTAATTTAGCATACATGAATGAAATTTTAATCTTCAAGGTCAGTGGTTAAAGGAAACCGGAAAATACTCCTATAAAGTACAACAGATCATTTGCCTTTCCTTCTTATCATTACATTAAAAAAAATAATAATCAACATTTTTCAATATATCTTACCGTTTGTTCTTCCCTTAAAGCTTCTCTTCCTGAGACTTTTCTTTCATGTTTTCCTAACTCCATTTCCCAGGGAAAAAAAATCCACCCTAATATCCTCAACAGAAATGATTTAACCTGAGTACATGTTAGATATCCCTGTACTTGTGGAGTTGGGAGAGAGAAGTATCATGCAGCACCGTGGTAATTTCTGGTCAGCGCACGTTTCCATTTATAGCCGTCAAAAATCCACAAATAGAAGCGTGGAGAGAGGGCAGGCAGCTGCCTTTGATAACAATAAACATTGGTTTGGCATCACAGCAAATTGTTGAGCAGGGATTTTGGTTACCAGCCCCACTCACTCCTCCCACGCCCCCTCTACCCCAATAGCTCATACTGAAAAAGTCCATGAAAATGAACAGCTATGTCCCAGTAGCACTAACTTGTGTTCACAGAGTAAAGTAAAACAACAAATATGATTTGCTGGCACCACACGTTGTTATGTAGAGAAAGGAAGCATACAGAACACTATTTTAAAATGGTGCTCTAGCATGACTATCAATCTTTCCCTGTTGTGTGTTTGGGGCTGAGGTATCCCAGTACACGCTCAGGCAGAGGGTACTCTCCTAATATCAAGACATGTCATCTTGGATTTTCAAAATGTAGAAAGAATTGCAAAACTTTCATCAGGCACTATAAGCACCCCTAAATTCAAGAAATTGTCATTGAGCATCTAAAACAGAGCGGATACCCATACAGACAGTCCTTGTGGAGTCTGTTAGTTGACTGTAGAAGAATAACCTGGCTCTGGTTCACAACGATAAAGTCAGGAGGCCAATATTAGAAACTGCAGCATGGGGGGAACCTCTCGGCAGCTCTGCTGCGGATGCCAAGGTTTATAACACACCCTCCGGTTGCCACATCAACTGGGCTCATGTTGTCTGGGGTGCGATTCACACGTAAGGCTGGTTCTGCATGTACCAACAAGGGAAGGGGAAGCGCAATGGCACAGAATCACACAGAAAATGTTTGCTACAAGAACATGCTCTCTGGGCAACCTGTGGTTCATTAAGAGAAGTGTAGCCCTTTGGAAAGCTGGCAGTTTAGGCATCTCACTAAATCCCTAATAAAGAAAACACACATCCTTTCACTCTCTGCCTCTCACACTGGTAAAAGACGACTCTCCCAAAATAAATAAATAAATAGATACAGAAATAAATAAATATTAAAACATTTTTAATCTATCATTTTTTAATTGTCTGTGGAAATGACAGCCAAACCTAGGCATGCTCTGCTTGTTTCTTGATAGATGCTATACTCACGTGACCTTTAGAGCCTCGAACAGGAAGAAAAGGCAGTCAAACAAGTCGTCACACAACAGTCTATGCAGATTACATATGAAAAGTTGACCCCCCAAAAAAACTCAATATCTGAGAGCGTTCCTGTTCATTCTTCAGAACAATGAAAAAGTTACTCCTATTACAATCATATTTCTTTAGTCTCTCTTTTACCTTCGTTATCAGACATGTAAGGCAACCTGCAGACAAGTGAGTGCAATAAGGCAAACACAAAGAACCACTCAAATCTACAAGGGCTGCTGCCGTAGGGGAAATACATATGAGCTTCATGTCACAAGAGTAAAAATACACCTCACTGTATCTCCTGGAAAGGCTGGGCTAAAAGGAACAAGAGAAAGTGACATAATGCCCAGAGGAAAGCTGTAGTTCTTCCCTGCTCTTCAGCAGGAAGGCCTATTGTTAAGATGTTAGTATATCCAAAATTTTCCTCTGTGAGGCTGAAAGTTATGCCTTTGTACCAATTAACATCCTCAAAGGAGGTCTTGAGTGGGATTCAAACAGCAGCTTACATCACGCTGCTGCTTAGGTTACCAATCATTCCTGCATCACACTCCCGTTAACCTTGTCTGTTTGCGAGAGTTTTAAATCACGGGCAAGGACCAGAGCATCTCAGGCAGGCATGCTCGGCTGCGTGCGCTCAGTGCGCTCCCTAGCCCCGTCCCACCAGTGGCTGGGATACCCTGGCCATCAGCAGGCTCCCAAACAGCAGCTCCCAGGTGAGTCGCTCCTTCCTCGTGCTGAGGAACAGATAGCCGTGTCCATAAAAGTGCAGGCTGTCAGTGGGGCAATGAACCAGCAGCGCAGGACTCGGGACATATATAAGTCCACACAGACTTACAGCAGCATTGGCAGATTTTATCTGGAGTTTATGCTGTGTGTAACTTAGCACTCATACTAATCACCCTAAAACTTAATCTTCAATCACTTTCATACTCTCTACTTCCAGAGTCTTAAACTGTTTTCATGTGCCAGGTCACCCATGTGAATGCCAAAGGTGATTGCTACAGAAAGACCCATGGAAGTGACTATGAAATGACTTTATTCATAATAATTCCGACATAAGATGCTGATGAGAATAGGCAGTTTTACAAGTGGGTTTTCCATCTATGTTCTTGTAAAGGTGTGTAATATTACTCATAAGAAAAAAAATTAACACCTTCCCCTTTTCATTGTGTGGCTGCTACAGCCTGAACACTGGATTCCATAAAAAGAAAAAAAATAAACGTGAAAATTAAAATACTAACATAGGAAAAAGTTTAATTGCTCCATTTCTTGTTAATGGAAATTCATATTCTGGATGCAGCATGTTGATGACTGCCCAAGTGCTAGGGAGCTGGACCAGATTGCATTGGAGCAAAAAGCTAAGAAAGCAACAGAATATGACACCAAACTTCATGCCATTCCATTGAAATCAGGGAGCACAAGAAACATTGGAGGCAGAGCTCTTCCACAGCCTGGATGCTAATATATAGGGACTCTGGAGATAGCACAGAAAGGCTGACATTGCCTTGTTCTCTACCACACCTTGCTCAGCCTGACATTTCAACACCAAACCTGATGAACCACCATGATCCTAACCATACGAGAATTCGGTTTGATGTAATTATGGGAGTACATTTCTTACTCCTGCATCGAAATAATGGCTGTTTTTACTCCAAGGACTTTCTAAGACACTGTAGTAACCGTATATTTCCTGTTTCACTTTGCAAGGCAAAACATAGTAAACAGGTGCTGAGTAAAAAGCATGTTATAGACATTGCCTAAATTTCTGTGCTATTTTCAATTACTTCTTTGTATTACAGCCACTGGTCTCTTGACACCTGTTTTTCTTCTCAGACCAGAACGTAACAAGAGGACAAGAGATTGAGTTGATGGGGGCAGGGTTGTTTTTTGGTTGTTTGTTTTTTTTTTTTTTTTTTGTAAGAAGGAAATATCCAAAACAGTAGTATTGTGTAAATAAACCACTTAAGCAGATGCATTTTCTGTGCTCACTTGATCTGCTGTTCGTGGAGAAGGAAGCAAGCAACTATCCTAAAGCTTGTGTTCGCTCTCAGCTGTGTTTCCACTCATCTGGCCACCGCAATTCTTTTACTTTGCACATTTTCATTTTCAGCCTGACACGGCTGTAGCCCAGGGCTGCCAGCCAATGACTGTACCACACGTGACATATCTGCACTGCTTCTTTCTTAAGCCAGTAGTTTTTATTTGCTCAGCATCAAGCACACCACAAGTGTTCAACAGTCAGAAGTATTAATTCTGACCGATGTGTTCAATCATACTATACTCAACTGAAAACCACCTACTTAAGTCACATATATCAGTCAAAAAAACAAATCTAATACAGAATTCCTATTGACAGTGATTTTTAAAGGCTTGATTTGGAGACACAGTTTCTGTCACACACTTAAAATGACAAGTCTGAAAGTTAGAGGAAAAAACCCAAGCACAATCCTTAGTAGGCTCCCTCACTACTTGCAGCCACAAGTTAAGCTCTCAGGCTTATGTCTGGTGCCCACCCTTCCCTCACCCCAGCACACCACACCAGCAGGGTTCCCTACGTTACTCCAGCACGTCCACCCAAGGTCACACGCACATGCCTGGAAACGTCAGGACCTTGGCAGTGTTTCCAGCTGGTATTTCATGGGATGTTCCTCGCAGAAACGGAAGGCACGCCAGAGTCACCAGGACTGTGTACGGAGCAGGCTTACCTTGCAAGCGGAGGGAGCTGAGGGCAGGAAGCTGATCCTTAGGAGACGCAGGTCCGCATTCCCCAGGCAGCCGGCGGCAGCTGCTGCTGTCGCTCCCTGGTCCACCCCGCTGGCTCTGCAAACACTCAGGGAGCAGGCGTGGACACGGAGGGAAACACCATAGGCACCACAACGCTCTGCTTTGCACGTGAGGAACGTGTAGTGTACGGGGATCAGGAAATTCCTTGACAAATTTTCTCCAAAGGGACAAGTTTGAATACGTTTGAGGATTAAAACCAAGGAAGGTTATTTCAACATTACAATAAATTGGCACTGAGCCTTCTCTGACATGGCAGTCCGTGGAAGCTGTAAGTGCTTTCTTCTCTTCATGGGTTTTTTAAGTCAAATGTGTTGAAGTGGAGTATCCTTGTGCTGGCAAGATCCAACATCTGCTGAGCATTTTTTTTTGTTGGATATCATAGAATCACAGAATGGTTTGGGTTGGAAGGGACCTTAAAGACCATCTAGTTCCAACCCCCTGCCATGGGCAGGGACACCCTCCACTAGACCAGGTTGCTCAAAGCCTCATCCAGCTGGCCCTGAAGACAGCTATTGTTTCAGCTACATACACACGATGTCCCTGAATCTTGCTGCTGTATTCCAGCAAACCACATTATTCCAGGCTGTAAACTATATTTCAATAGATGCATCACCAAAAAAAAATCAGTACTCAGTGGTACTGTCTGTCTTGCTTCCCTCCACAATGATGGATGTGGCAATGATGAGACATGGCTAGCGAAATACATTAGGAAAGCATTAAATACCTTAGCTATCCTTAACTGATGTGGCACCTGGGAACGAGGAGAAGCCAGCTCCTCATGGAAAATGAATGACGGCTCTATAGTCAGGCAGCAAGCTTTTTCTAGACGCCTCCCAGGGCAGAAGGAAGTGAGAGCACAGAATATGCGTTGTCATTAACAGACCAACTCCCATTGTGCCTTTTCCACCATCTACCTCTGCCCACCCTTATCAAACACCAAACCTCAAAAGAGACATTACTCAGTGCCGATAAGAACACCAACATCTGACCTACACCTCTGTCCCTCCTTTGCAGAACAGAAGTGCAATGTAACCACCTGCCCCAGCATTTTTTGCTTAAGTGGAGCCTGAAAATATGTGCAGCAAAGGCTTTGATTGATGGGTTTGTTGCGTGTCCCACCATTTGGGTTTATTTGTCAACATGTGTTGAATTTTTTTCCAGGGAGTGTTACTGCCATTTATACCCACACCAAAATTCTCTAGGCTGCAATATGAAATTTGCCTTGAAAACAAATTCGGTGGAAAAGGACAGATAAAGATCCAAGTGTTTAAAAGTTATATGAATATATTGGCAGCATTTGGTTAAGAGCACCTAATTTTAATAGCAATAGTTTTGACTTCCAAGACCTAATGAAGAATATACACCACACACCTGTGCATGAGGAAGAAAAAGAATGAAAATAAGAGTTCTCCTACTTCATTTCACTAACTCTCAACTACAAACTTGTTCTGCAGCCCAAGGCTGGTTTATAACAGCAGAATGAGTTTACTTTTTCCGCAGCTTACTAAAACACAATAAAGCGATAATAAACTGTACATTACCAGCTGGATTGCCAAAGCATTTATGGGCTCTGAGCTTGATGCTATTTTTGCGGTATGCACTGATCAAACATTAAGTCATGGTGGAAGAACCCTGTTTATTTTGGAGGAAGAAAAAGGATGGGAAGCAAATATTTTTAAATATAATTTCATTTCTAGACATCATATAAGCTAATTCAAATTGGAATGTTTATGCACTTAACACAATCTTTATTATTAAAGCCACAGCAGATTCTAAAGTAACAGTCATTTTGCAAATGAATGAAAATTAGTTTAATATTCCTATTGCTGATAAATTATTTTCAATTAAAATGCTGAAGTACGAGATAATGAAAAAGCCACAGTGGATGCAGTTGAGAGTCAAGAAAAATCTTGATATCATAGTGTTATTGCAAACCTATTTGTTCAAAATAAAATAGCCCTTTTATCAGTAGGAGATATTGTTCTAACTCTGTGACAGCCAGACTCTCCTGGGTACTAGTTCCTGAAAAAACAGCTACCAGAATTCACTCAAGTCATATATGAATGATCACCTGAGAAATCTTTCAGAATGTGAATAAAGGATGAGGATTTGCCAGGTCACTGAGTTGTATTATATTATATTTACAGGAAAATAAACCGTATATACATCACAAAAACCATCAACGGACACTTTGTGCACATGAAAACAATCAGTCATGACATCCCATTCTAACAGGGCCACACTCCACCTCTGAGCTAAGGCAGCACCATGGAATCCCAAACAAAGATCAATCCCAAAAGGTTCTTCTTAAGCACTTCAAAACACATTAAAGACCTGAATAGAGGTGAAGTTAAAGAATTGATTACTGTTGTACAAGAACATATATAGGTGTATATATATATTTACACACAATTATAGACATGTACATATATATATACCTGAAATAGTGGCATATCACAGCAAGGTAAATTTAAGGCGTTCTGCTTATATGCAAATCAGAAGAAATAAAAGAGACTCAGACAGTTCCTCAAGCTTAAGAAATTGCTCCTCAGTTCACTCTCAGGCACACAGTTGCATAAGATGCCTTCTGCATTTAGATCTAATAAAATGTAGCTTACAGGTCCTGTTCAAATCTGATACACATTTGCATTCTCAATACACCTAGAGAAATCATTCTTTATTACACTAGAATGAGATACAGAATTCCACTGGAAATTACATTTCCCTGGGGGTAAAAAAAAAAACCCAGCACTATTGAAAAGACAGAAAAGGATTTTTTATTCTCATAGAAAATTACATTAAAAGGGACAATTCAAAGGAACCTTGGGGTAGACAAAAGGGCGAGCCATAGACAAAATATAGACACAAGATTAAAAAAAACCCCAACTATACAATTTTTTTCAATGTGTTTCCAAATGGGTGAAGTACCTTTTGAATAACAATCACCTGCTCTTTTCACCACGGCATTGAGGTGCCGTAGGATGCCCTTACAAGTGGCTGCTGAAACACGTGGGGACATTCACATAACCTCACCCAGCTCATTTTGTTTCAAGTGCACAAGTTCTGGCCGAAGGAAAGTTCAAGGCAAAGAAATACAAACGTGGGTTCTGCTCCCCCAGCTCAAATCCATCCTCCGTGTCATGGTCTTCTCTACAAATAAGGCATAGCGGTTCAAGTACTACATAGAAACGTAACTGAGCAATGGGAAAGAAAACCACCCGTGAACACTTTCCAGAAAAGTACTTTATTAGGGAGGATAAAAAGCACTGTTCAAACAGTCCGAATAGCCATGGCCTTCTGCGCTGTCAGGCTCCTCCGGCTCAAAGTCATCCGGGTCTGGGGGCAACTGGTCGGTATCTTCGTCGGAGGTGGAGGGGCGCGTGAGGATTATCCGAGGTATCTTCAGCAAGATGTGAAAGATCGCAGAGAAAAAGAGTCAGATGAAGAGCAGGGAAGTGTTAAAAGGGAATATTTTAAAGGTAGAGGGGAAGCCAGTGATGAGAAAAGTATGTGAGGGATGTAACAGTGCAGGGCTTCCTGACAGGTGAATTGTTCCATGCCAAAAGTTGCATGGATAATTAAAGCAAAATTGAGATTAATTGCCTTTTTCTTTCATTAGCTAAATAAAATTACCCAAACAAACAAACCCAAAAAACCCAAAAAAAACTTCCATAGGAAAAAATAATATAAAAAAAAAAAGATAAAAATATCTTTAAAGAAAAAAGACAGGTAAATATGAAAAATCCACATCTACTTTTATTTAACTTCAATACTCATTAAATTCGTGCACCAGAAAGCAATAAATGATTAATTAAGGACTATAAAGCATATCAATTACTGAGCTTTGAAAAATTACATATTTTGGCCTTTTTACTGAAAAAAAAAAAAACTATTTAAGGGAAACATTAAGTCACAATATCAGTGTGTAAATTCGTTAGTTAATGCATGTACGGATTTGATTCATATCAATTTTTTGGCCAAGAACTTTATGTTCTTTGAGAATTTTATTTTAATGTTTTAAAATTAATTTTAATGCCATAACCGAGAAAAGAGAAGAATGTCAGGTTCTTTACGTACAGCCAAATAATGTATCACTAATGGTTTGTACCAATGAACGGATTATTACAAATTTAACTCCAATGAACAAAGTCATCCTACTTTCTACTGATTTTCCCCAAAAGTTTAACATGTAAGGCAAACGGATGTAACAGTAAGTCGATATATCTGACACGCAGGTAATAAAATAATGTATAATAAATAGAATGTCTATCTTACCAGTAGTCTAAGAATTTTCAAGAAAGGTAGCATTTATAGAAATATAGAATTGTTTAGCTTGGAAAAGCCCATTAAGATCAGCAATCCAACCATTAGAATAACACTGCCAAGCCCACCACTAAACCACGTCCCTAAGCACCCCATCTACACATCTTTTAAATACCTCCAGACACTCTGAGTCAAGCACCTCCTTGGCCAGCCCCTTCCAATGCCTGACAACCCTTTCAGTGAAGAAATTTTTCCTCATATCCAATCTAAACCTCCCCTGGTGCAACACAATTTCTTATCTATCTCTGCTTTGTTGCATTTCTTCGCACTTTGTAAGAACGTTTCATGTTGACATCACACAATTCAAGTGTTTATACGTAATTTCCTTTATGAACATTGTTTCATTTAGGAAATGACACAAGCACGTAGGTACGTTGTGGCTGTTCAGCTCGCCAGCTTTAAATAAGCCATATAGATCCTAAATACTGGCCAAGCTAACAACCCTTGGGAAGATTTGCTTCTGCCATGCACACCTGGCAGCAGTTATAAGCTTTCCACGCACTGGATGTTTCTCTTGGCTCCGTTCACTGCTGAAAGATGTTTCTCTGAACAACAGCCAGCTGCTTTATGCTACAGCAAATGCACATCCTGTACGTACAGGTGGTGTACAGGGTCATGTATTGAAATGCTGCCACCTCAAAAACTAGTGCGGAGGTCTGTGCGCTATCTGAAGTCACCCGAAGAAATACCCAGGACCAGGCTTTGCACTACACTGAGCTGTCTGTTCAAAGCTCAGGGAAGACCTTCCTTTCTGCACTGTGCCCCTCAAAAACAGACACGTGCACATTTCCCCAAGACCAGGCGTGCATTGGGTTAGCAAGTATGAAGGAAGAGTCACCGCTTCTACTTCCCGCTTTGAAGAACAGCCCTTAGTCATTGTGAATGTCAGTTACTGAAATACTCTTTATCAGCACGGATTCTACTCCCCAGTGATCCCACTTGCAAGGAATCAAATCCAATTTTCTGAAAAACCTTTTCTTCACGCATTTTTTTCGGCTTCTGGAGCCTGATTCTTGCATACTGTCTTTCAAATATTAAAATGGGACTAGGTCTTACAATCACAACATGGATTTAATTGATGAAATGGAAGATAGAATAAAAAAAAATCTAGCTGTTGGTGAGGCATAACCCCAAAAATCTAAACTAATAACATGAAGTTCTTATGGATTATTCCACTCCACCACCACCCTCAAATATATACACTCCGAGTCTTGATTTGGCACAAAGGTCCTTTGGAAACTGGGGGTTTTTTGCACGCTCTGAAATACCCCTTATTTTAGAGATCATTATTCATTTTAATTATCACAAAAAAAATGGTTCTCTTTTTTTTTTCTTTTTAATTAATTATCTACATCTGAAAGAAACATAAATTTGAGATTGTAACAATACTGCTAGAGAAATGAATGCCAAGGGATGCTCCGTTCTGGCATGAATACTTTTTTGCATTTCTCCTTCTATTCAATACACTGCAACCTGTAATTAGGCTTTCACAACTTTCCCGAAAACTCATTTCCTTGATGACACACTCTCTCCTACACCCACAGTCTGAAAGCCCACACACCTCTAGCACCTGAGTCTCTGGAGGACATCCCCTCCCCAACAGCAGAATGACTTTGCCACCAATACCCCAGTTAGGGCCCCAGTTAGACGACCACCAGCCCACCAATTCATGCTTTTCCAACATTTCTACGGTAACTCTATCAACTGCTTCCATGAAACCTGTGGTGTTGGAGGAAGTCTTTCATCTAATCTTTTATGCTGCTGCAGATAAAGAGGAACTGGCACCAAAGGACCGAGCAGCTTTCTACAGCAGAGGCTGGACAGCATCTCAGCCCACTCTCCCTCTGAAACCCCATGTGAACCCATAGTGCTGCTGTCCCCAAACCCACTGCTGCTCTTTCCTCTGTGGCCAGTCATCCTGCTCCGAGCCCACCTCCCCAACGGGACGTGGATAAGCCCTGATTTCCTCACAGCCAAATCACAGGTACCAGTGACAAAACAACTCGTGGTTGTGGATTGTGCCACCTACACAACTGCAAATTGAGACCAAACCCAATTAAGTAATAGAGTATACATTTGTACAAGATCTAATTCAGTGAAAAGAGGCTCAGGCCTCTACTTTCCTAGCATCAGAAGTTATCAACTAATCTCCTGTGAAAAAAAGAAAACCAACACAAAATATATGTAAGAAACACACATCACAGTTCTAAACACAATGGCCTTTCCATCTTCACCTCACTATCCCCCAGGCACCCAGCACTCTCCATCACTGCCTTCACATCTACCCCAACTCCAGGAAAATCACAGTCCAAGCTTTATCAGCTTCCTCTCCTCTTCCAGTTTTGTTTTTTAAAAAGAAAACCAAAGTAACAAAGCTCAACAACCTTACACTTGCATTATCTTTCATTCCATCCTTTTCTCAAACCCAGCGCTTCCCAGAACCCCAGGGGGGATTTTATCCTTGCTTTTAGGTTTCCGTGCTTATATTTATTGACTGCAAGCTTCACCCTATTAAATGCAAGCTTTGCTCTTGGAGCTTTTCTTTAATATTCCTATTTGAATGTACACCTCTGCTGCATCATGACTGAGGGAAGACAGGAGAACAGACTTCATGTGCAAAAACAAGTCATAGCAAAAAGGAAGCAAACTATTTCCACTGCCCATTACAGGCAGGGTAAGACAGACACATTTACGATGGAAACAAGGAAAACCTTTCCAGGATGGGCTGGAAGCTGAGCTTGAGTTGCTTGCCTAAGGCAGGTGGGGAGGTGTGGAATTTCAATCTTCTACCAGTAACTCTTCAGAAGAAGTTGGTCCTGGTGTAGGATGACAGATTATCCAGGATCCTGTATTATTCCTATGTTTTATTCCATTCGTTTTTACTGAATAGTGTCTGAACTTGTTTGCAATATTTCTGTTGAAATCACAAAGTCCTCCTACTCATTTTCCATCATCACAAACTCATTATTAAAATAACACCTGAAGTACCATTCAATCCCAAACCATCAAATTATATAGAATATTTTTTTCAGAAAAATGTATGATTAATCATTTGAAACAGGTTATTTTTTTTTCCCTGAAATTATATTTTCAGTGCCTAAAAAGTAAACTTCACAAAGGACAAGTCCTGTACCAAAACCAGTGTGTTCACTACAGGAATTTCTTTCCTTACCTTGTTTGTGTCTTTCTTATACTTTTTCAACATAAACACTAAGACTTCAGACACTAAAAAGATTCAGTAAAAGATTTTCTTCTTGTTTAAATCAGGCATAGCTAAAAATCAAATTATTTCAGACACTCTCGTTCGATGGAAGTACCAAGCTGGAGTCCTTCAACTGAAGCACAGGCACAGGCTGTCTGTGCACTCCTACTCCACTGCAAGAAGCAGGAAAACAAACCCATCTAAATAACCTGGGGCAATCCAGCTGCAGTGTTGGCTGCAAAACTTTCATACCGAAACAGGATAGGAGCAAACCCACAGCTAGTTATGATGTTTCAGTTGAAAGCATCTTCTTAAAGCATGATAAATGAGATATCCTGCCAACAGGTTAACATCCAGTGATTTTTAACTTCCAGTCATGCACATATGCTTTCCTTTTGCACTTCTAATAACAATATTTGTCCAAATGTTTGCAGAACAGTCCATAAAGTCCATTATGTTTTCTTAGAACCTTTTAAAAACATAAATCAAACAGAACAAACCCCATAATCTTTTTTCTCTTTTATAAACCTTCCCCCCTCACAGGTCCCTACTCCAGTCTTAGCAGAAGAAGAAAGCTCTCAAGGCAAGAGTCACGGCCAAAGACCAAGCTTCACATGAAAGGCATAACCAGCAGCGACAGGGCAAAGCATGGCTGAGAGCAAGGCCAGCTGCTGGGGAGATAGGCTACGAATCAGAAGGTGACACATGAAAAAACCAAGTTTGAAAGAACAGGGGCAGAGGAAAAGGATTTGAATTGACCTCAGGAAGAAAACCAGATATGTGTTTAACCCTAGTTCAAACAGTTCATTTTCTAAAGAAAATATTCTCCAGCTAGAAAATCCCTCTAACAGGGAAGCCTGCCTAGTTCAACTCCCTGTATCTAAATAGCATGTATTTGAAATTTGACTTAACAGCTGACCTTCACTGATGCCAGTGCTAAGGCTGGTACCCTTCAGCTGGTATAAACAGGGGAAAATAAAATAATCTACCCAGATAAGAGCATTTGCAGGGGGTTGCATAAAGCTCATGAATGACATTATTTCATACTCTAATTTTACCTCTTTTTTCACCACTGGTGATGGCAGCAGTATTTGAAACCTGAACAACAGGAAATTCAGATTTCTTGCTAAACAATGAAAACATGCCTTGCTAGATGCAAAAGGTTGCATTTCATAATGACTGTATTCATAGAAGAAACTGTCTAAATCAAATTTAACGTAGAGCATTTAGTTATGCCTAATAAATGTCACACAGCTGGATTTTTAAATAACAGTTTTAAAAAGAAGATGCCAAAATATACCCAACAACAACAGTAGAGAACGGGCGGATCAACTGCTTCATGGTTCAGACCAAACTGGCATCTGGTGGCTTTTTTAATTAAAGCGAGGCGATGTTTCACTCCCAAAGGCAGAGACAACAGAAAAAAGCAACCTTCTCCCCAAAAGAAAACATACGGGAAATACAAATTAACGAGGGAGAAAGAGATCTAATTAATTTCTTTGTGAATTTATTACCCACAAGCAATCTCACTGTCAGGTTGAATCAGGCAAGGCAGCCAGGATCTGGCGGAGAAAGCGGTTGGGGCAAGGGGGACACGACAAAACCCACCCAATGCGCAGCCACGTGTCTGAAACCACATGAATTTGCAAACCCCATCTAGGCATTCAACACAGCTTCCATGTTATAGTATGTTATCAGGAGCATTCTAACCTGCACGTGTCTTATGGTGCACCCTTAACGCTCCTGGTCTTGGAAATCCCTGGCTGCATCCCTTGTCCCAGTGTGTTCCAGTGCTATTTCACTGTTTTTGTGGCCAATTCCAGAAACTGTGAAGTCAGACGGAAAGTGAGGTATAAACCTCTCCCGCACTCCGGGGAAGAGAATACCATGGTCAGGCACGGAGGAAGCGCCTCGTTACGCAGGGCAGCAGAAGACCTCTGCACAAGGAAAGCGGGGTGGCCCGTGCTGCTACACTCAGGGAGCGGCTGGCTTGACCCGTCAGCCCATCCCTCTTCCCCAAGCTCGTTGCTCTTCCCAGGCCGCTCCTGGTGATTTGCTCCGAAATCTAATTCAGCTCAGCGTGATTTCCTGGAGGTTCAATGCAGCTGCAGGTGGTTTCCTCTAAACTTTCCTCCGTAGGAATTTTCTAGAGATTGGTATCTTTTAGAGGCCAGGTTTAAAACTGATGGGTTTTTTCCACTCCTTATTGGGGTAGCAAAAGAACGCCTTGAAGGTTTTATCTTTCTCCCAGTGTGTAGTATATATAAAATTTGGGCATGTCACCTTTAGAGTGAAACTCCTTTTTGCTCTTCCCATCCAGCAGTTCAGTGCTTCCCAAGGGCAATGCATAAGGCAAGGAAGGTGGAGACCAGTCAAACTCACCATCGCATTTCACGGCGGACAAAAAATGAAAGATCAACGTCCAGTCTGTTATATCTGCAATGCCGTCGGACACAAAAGGCTTTTATACGATTCAAACTGCTTATGAAATCGTCCTTGCTCCATTTCTTTCATCTTCTAATGTACCACTGGATAGTGGCTTTCCTGACGCTGTAACCTGATATACACAGATTTCCACGTAAGTGCTTTCAGTGTAATCACTTATGGCCTCATGCTATAAAAACACTGAAGAAAATGCATTGCTTTGATCACACTGGGAGACTTAAAAGGTCTTAAAAGACCAGGGCCCAAAGTACCAATGCTGTGATTTTGAAGAAGGCTCATCACCCCTGTGAAAGGCAACGCCCATACTTGAACGCCTGCAGGAATTCAGTACAGCCTCCTCCCTCACTGGATTCCCACCGAGTCCATGAGGACGCCCTTCACAAGGGGAAGTGTTGCTGATCCTTTGTGTGGTTGTTCAGATATTTACCCTCTTTTATTCTCAGTCTTTGAGACGATGTCCTACAGCATGGTCCCAGGTGCCTTGCCTGAGTCGACTTGTCTCTCGTACATATTTTTGCTTACACTGTCTGCAGTGCTTACGTTGTATAAGTCTGCAGTGTTTATATTGTATACCATATGATGGGTTTACTAGGGGTTTTTTTTTCATTAACTTTGAGGTATTTGAATATGGTATCTTGAAAAGATTAATTAATGACTTTTCTTTTTTAAAGGTTTTTCCTATTTGGCATTGTTAGTTACAAGCTCTGCAAAATCTGAGAATTTGGAGTCTGTAGTGTGCCAATGCTGACCAGGTCCTGTGAGAAAACTACTTATAAGGAAGAGAGAAAAACAGAAAGATACACTGTGCAAACGGTGGTATTTGTTTGGAGCAGGAACTTAATCCCAAATTCACAAAATAAATTCCCTAACCAGTACACTATAGCGGTAAACACAGTGTCTATACCACACACCTGTAATCTTTCATCCTGACTCAGAAAGACTCAGTTAGTTCGATAAAAGTGGAATCAAACCAGCAGATGAAACGGAGAAGGAGACCAGAGGGCAGATGAGTGTTTACACTCCACTGAAGCTCACATGATCACTACAGGGCTAGCCCAGCTGCGCACGGGCTTCATCCTGAGCATGCAGAAACCTGCACAAGAGGCACGGCAGTGAGGAATCAGACTCCTGACTTCTGAAACTAACTTACCTTGTCAGAATAAAAAATGATAACATAAAAATATCAACAACCTTACTGACAAGATTAAGAGCCAGGAAAATGATTGGGAGAGGAGATAAAGCAGTTCTTCATCAAAAACTTGGAAGACTGAAATATTGTCATACGGTGTTATGGGAACAGGTCAATGGAACACTGTCTGTGAGCAAGGTCTTTATTGTTTGAAACGAGTTTCAGAAGAAATCTCTTTGGTGACGATGGGGACATTCTGAATCCCACTTTAGTTGTCTTCTTTTATAGTGCTTCTCTGACCTGAGTACTGCATTTGCTTTTAAAACTGAAAAATAAGGAAGACAATGACTGAAGAAACAAGAAAGAAGTTTTGTTATGTCTAAAGCTTTATGCTTACAATTTTCTGATATAGCTCGAACTAACCTACTTAAGATGAATAAAGAAAGGGTTTGATACTCATAGATTTTTGGAGATTTTTAAGTGGTATAAGTGCCTCAAGACTTTTTTCCTGCAAAGTCCGTATCAGATGGAAATGAAGAAGATAGATCCGCTGTGATTCTCATCCATGTAAGGTTTCTCATGACCTGCATCTAATCAACGTGGCAGAACAGCAGAAAACCAGCAACTTATGTATTGTGAGAGCACGGCATATGTTTATTCACCTTCTGCAGGCACAGGAGCATTTCCCTGTGATACACATTACAGCTTCTAGTATGCCGAAGTTGTCTGTCTTCTCACCATACTGAGGAACACTTGGTATCTGCATTCTTAACAGAGCAACCAAAACATTTCACTTTTTAGTTTGAAGAAGTTCTTCAAATTTTTCCAATAATGTAAGTTTCTTTTACACAATCAATTTTAATTGATAACTCTTACTTCAAACTTTCTTCAAAATCCTCGTGATAAGTGACACTTGCACACCCGGTGAACTATATGAAAAATTCTAATTGAGGAAATTCCCCAGGCAAAGGCATACAATTAAAGAAAATAATATGGTAAGAATTAAAGTGAAATACTAGATTAAAATATTAAGAGATTTGATATTAATTACAAAGTGTCTAATATCCTTATGATGTTGATAGCCCCAAAAATGGATCAAAGAAGATGACATGATGATGCACGTCATGAAGCGATAGGAGATGCTGAAACCTGTCAACACTCTCCATTCAGCCACACAAAATCCACTGGAAATTTCAGTCAGAGCTTGAATGAAAATATTTTTGATGGAGAAAGATTGTGCAGAGTTGGTTCTAGCTCTGAGAGGATGAGTAGGAAATAAGGACCAAAGGACAGAAGACAGAAAAATAGAGAATTGAAAATAAAGACTCCAGAATCTAAATTAAAGTTTCTTCTGTCAAAATTAGCATGGGGCAATATTGGCAATGCTTGTATTCCAGGGGTTTTTTTCCCCTGGAGTTAGACATGGAATATTTAACACACAGTCTGCATATAGATAGCCATATCAATTGTGGTTCTAATTTGTTGTATTTTGAGGCGTATATTTACACAGATACTCTTATTTTACAATTACCATTTTAAAATCCACAGACTCTGTTTAAGTTCAATTAAAATATTTTTATTTTTATATATACGTATTAAACAAAGCAAAATAAACAGATTCCATAGTTTTGAGGTGTGATTAGCATAACTGAGAAGTCTATAAAATATGGTACGTAAAAACATTTCTAATTGTAATTAAAGTTCTGGGGCCTCTATATTTCAATAAAATACTCAATTGTAATTAAAACCAAAGGCAATTGTTTGTCCAATTAATTACTGGTCATTCACACTGTCACGAAATCTTAAAGTTGGCACAAAGGGTTTGAAATTGAGTTTGTCCGGATGAGTTAACAACTCAATTGAGCCTTTCAGAAGAAGTTAAAGCAACCAGACCCATGGAAAACAGAAAGAAAACTTGAATCTGGCAGCAGCAGCATTGCCTTTTGTCATGACAGAGCACCAGGCTCGGAGACGGGATGGGCGATGGCAAGAGATGGCTAGAGGGCTATGGCTAGCAAGTAAGAGACAAATATTATCACAGATAGCATATGCAAAGAGGATGATTATTAAAATTCAATATGAATAAATAGATAAAGACAGTCTCTGCTGGAGGGCAAAAAGCAGTGATGACATGGAAGAAAGGGAAAAGGAAGATGTGCACCATCCAGCATATAACAGCTTTTGCAGGAAGAATAATAGGAGCCTTTGGCTTCTTTGCCACCATGCTTCCCTTCTTCCTTCCCTTGATGTAGATGCACCCATCTTTCACAGCTTCACAGAGTGTTAGAGTTGGAAGGGTCCTCTAGAGATCATCTGGTCCAACCACCCTGCCAGAGCAGGATCCCCTAGAGCAGATCACACAGGAACAAGTCCAGGCGGCTTTGGAAAGTCTCCAGAGAAGGAGACTCCCCCACCTCTGGGCAGCCTGTCCCAGCGCTCTGGCACCCTCACAGGGAAGAAGGGTTTCCTCACATTCAGGTTGAACCTTCTGTTTAACCGTTTATGTCCATTGCCCCTCGTCCTGTCACTGGACACCACTGAGAAGAGCCTGGCCCCATCCCCCTGACACCCACCCTTTAGATATTGATAAGCACTGATAAGATCTCCCTTCAGCCTCCTCTTCTCCAAGCTAAACAGACCCAGCTCTCTCAGCCTTTCCTCATACAGAAGGTGCCCCAGCCCCTTCATCATCTCAGTGGCCCTGCGCTGGACCCTCTCCAGTAGCTCCTTGTCCTTCTGGAACTGAGGAGCCCAGAACTGGACACAGCACTCCAGGGGAGGCCTCACCAGCGCAGAGCAGAGGGGGAGGATAACTTCCCTCGACCTGCTGGCCACGCTCTTCTTAATGCATCCCAGGATGCCATTGGCCTTCTTGGCCGTGAGGGCACACTGTTGGCTCATGGTCAGCCTGTTGTCCACTAGGACTCCAAGGGCCTTTTGCCCAGAGCTGCCCTCCAACAGAACAGCCCCCAACCTGTACTGGAACATGGGGTTGTTCTTCCCCAGATGCAGCACTTTACACTTGCCCTTACTGAATTGCATTCGATGTCTCCCTGCCCAGCTCTCCAGCCTGACCAGGTCACGCTGGACGGCAGCACGGCCTTCGGGAGTGGCAGCCACTCCTCCCAGTTCGGTACCATCAGCAAACTTGCTGAGAGGACATTCTAGTCCTTCATCCAGGTCACTGATGAACATATTGACTAGGGCTGGACCCAGCACTGACCCCTGGGGGATGCCACTAGCCACTATCCACAGGCCTCCATCTTCTCTTGAAATCTAGTCAGAAATACAAAGGAAACAAACCTTCCTAGATTCCTAGCAGAGAAGATTCTGCATTAAGGTCCTACTGCCATCTGCTTATCTGAACATGCAAAGCACGTCCTTCATAAGAAGCCAGGCTGTAAGCATTTTTCAGATAAGACAGTGCTGAGGAATAAGAGGAACTTCACCAGAGTAAACGCAGAGTGAGTGCAGATGAGATACTGACCGGTTCCCAAGTCAGCAGGATCCTCCCCAAAAGCCTATGACTGATGAACCCTGCCTCTATGTTAAAAGCAATAACATACACAGTTTTCTACAGCACAAAGATTTTGATTAAAAAAAGAAACAAAACCAGAAATATAAATGTTTTTCCACAAAAGAACTTGCACATAGGCTACTTTTGACACTTGGAATGTATCCAGCCAGTTGACTCCCTCTGTACACCATGCTCTAAGGGAAGTAGCTTGGCCTAATCTGCCTCCTCCTCCTCTTGCAGCTGAAGAACTTGGAAGGGAGGCATTATTTTCCAAAAGGCATACAACATAAATAACGGTCATTTCCTCTTTTTGGCCGAAAACACTAAAAGTCAGATACTACTGTAACAGATCCAGGCCACTAGCAATGTGTGAATCAACCCTTTCAACAGTGGTTCCTCTGACAGGAAGCCTCATGCTTCCTGCAACGAGGGGTAAGTCCGTAAGAAACAGCTACCAAGTAGAGCTGGACAAAAAAAAAAAAAAAAATTGCTGGAAGTGTTTTCAACTGGAAAATAAAACTGGTCTGAAAGTTTCACAAGATGATGTGGGAGAGAGACCAGAGGCCTCAAAATAAGTTTGTTTAAGCAACTGAATTGAAGAGAAAACCTTTGTTTGTCCATCTCATAGACAAAATGTGCAGCTCAACACTTCTTAAATGGTAGTCCACATAGGAAACCAGAGGAAAAAAGCATGGTCTAGTTGCTTATTTTTCAGTCAACTAAGAAATCTCATTATTTTTAAAAACCTGAATAGTTAATAAAAACTGAAGGTGGTCTTTGATTAGAGACTTTCAAATAATAGATGAACTTTCATTTTTTTGCAATTAGCTGGGTTATGAATGGTATTCCTGGAAAAGAATAAAAAAAGGCTAGAAGTGGGACAATCAAACAAAACACTTCTCTGGCATTTGCTGTAGGAGAAACAGTTGTTGCTTCCTGGTACTTTAGGCTTAATACAAGTAGGATGCTTTTTCACCTCAATCATTCAGATACCTTGATCTTATTGCATATTCTTAGTAAAGCCATAATTTCAGGTGTGCGGGCAGATGACCATGATTGGGGTAGGCCTTCCGAGAGCTGGATTTTTTAGAGTTCACAAAAGTGGATCAGATTTCAAAAAGTCACCCCGCAGGCTTGGTCATTTCCTGCTGTGGCATGTTTGGTAGGCTTAATCCCATCTGACAGCAGCCACCGAAAATACAGGCATGCAGTCTTAGCCTGTCACGCAAGTTCCTTGCGTCAAAAGATAAAACTGGTCACCTCCAGGTAACAGCTCAACCTCTCTCTCCTAAAAGAGGCACCCTGGAGATGCTTCTCCTTCCATTAGCTAGAGAGGGAGTCCAGGCAATAGAATGAACACTTAAGATGGAAGAAACAGACATCACCCTTAGACCCCCAGACCAGAGTGCTTCAAAAGCCCTGGTCTGCTATACTGGTGCTTCTCCAGGAGCTGAGCAACTCCAGAAGCCACAAGCTGCACTAACAACCAAGTAAACGCATGGTGGGGTCGCTGATCCTTGGTACGTGTTCTTCTCTCATGCAGCCACTCAGGTTTTGTGCCAGTCTTTACCAACTCAACTAGCAATAACAACAGGCAACACAAATGTACTTAGCCAAGAATGATTTGCTGCTCACTGGGGCCGCCTTACTTACTGTTATGACGTGGTTTACTGCTGGGAAGGGGCTGCCCTTAGATGATGTTTCAGTAGGATCAGCATCAAGGGCATCAAGTTCTGAAACGAGGGATGCCTTTAAAAACAAAGCAGCAGAAATGCGTATTTTTATTATGAACGCTGTTTAAGAAGAGCAATTCCCTCCCTCTCAGGTAAGTATACAAATGCCTGGCCCTATCGTTACATATGGTTGTACAATTAAAGCAAATAATATTGCAATTCTTGCCCTTCCCCATTTTTGATGAACGCACTGTATATTCGAACTGTTGAAATGGTCAGTTTAAGAATTAGAAGTTGAAACACATGGTAATAAGAGAAGAATCCTGGTTATTTGTACACAGATTAGTCCTGTGGTCAAAACTTTAGGATCCCTATAGCACACCTGAATGAATCAATTCCTTCTCATCTCCCACACATAGGAAAAGCAGAGATTTTTTTAATTCTGCATTCTTTAAATAGATGAATGATTCTGCCATCTTGTGGGAGACGGAGAAATCATAACTACTTGCAGGATAACAACAGGACAGAACAGTATGGAATGGAGACTTCTTCTCTTTTTTACTTGTTTCACTGTTCATTAAATGAACAGACATTAGTAGCCAGTATATTTCAATCAGCCCCCAAAATAAGAATGAATTATAGCTTCTTGGAGGAACCTGAGCAAATTGGTTGATTTTTAAGATACTGACTTTACCAGAAACTCTGATCAGAAGTTAAAGGTACAGCAACTAAAAGTCCTCATTTTTTTCCCTGATGATGTGAAATATGTAAAGAATTATTTAAATTCTCTCACGTCTGTTAAAAAAAAAAAAAAAAAAAACCACCAAAAATTAGATAAGGATAATCCTTTCATAATGGAAAAAAATGTAAAATCATACAGAATTTTATCTGTAATTAACCTTTTAAAAATGTCAAACTATTTTCCACAGGTGGGTTGTAGAACACAAGCCTATATTAATGTCTATAGCGTAGTTTCACAAAATGAGTAGATTAATTTATCATGAATTTGTCTTTGGCTGATAGAGATGGTATCCTTATTCCTGGCTGTTTAATAGACAGACAGTATTGATTACTCTATCCTACCTTCATTCAGCAAGGAGTATGCTTGCATAAAAACCATTAATTTAAGCAAGTATAAATGACAGCTTAAGGGCACAAGAGCTGAAAAAATTATGGACCAGTTTCACCTGGTTTTATAATTTTATAGAGGCTTTCCTCCCACTCTACCTTTCTCAGCAGGTGGAAACCAAACAGGAGGTCAAAAATATATATCACAAAACTGTATATGATCACCACTGCTCTGGGAAACCTCTGAAGCTCAACAGAGTTGCTTTTGCTAGGAAAATTGAGGCTTGGGGTGGAGCAGCCTGAGACACACATTTATCCCTTGGCACTTGGCACTGCAAGCCTCCATCAGGAGAGTTACTTTGAGCTGTTCTCTCCCAAGCAAAAATTACCTCAGAGAAACAAGCTCATCTTGTTTATATTTCTTTGTAACAGCTGCAATGAACTCACCTAATAAATCTAATACAATGTCATAAGAAAGCTTCTTGGACCAAGTACAACTGCATTTGTGCTTATGTAACTGCTTACTAAGACCACAGTTCTCCTTTACGAATCAGCCATTTAAGTGAAGAATATTTTGTTAAGCATTTTGAGCATAAAGATCTGAAAACCAGAATACAATAAGAAGGAATGCAACAGTTTAATGCCATTATAAATTCTTTATAATGTAGTTTGAGAAGTATCTAAAAAGCTAAGGGAAGCCTCCATCTAGATCTCAAATTTCGCAACACCACGTGATTTAAAGATAAAAAGAGAACACACTCCATGCAGACAAACAACCCATTTACCTCTGCCACTCTGTCCCCTGCTTGTACCCCAGCCAAGTCTGCTGGACCGTCTTTCGGCAGCCGTGCAATCACCATCCCCTGGTGACACAAAAGGCAGGTTTCAGACCTGACAGAGTTTCTTTCATTGTTCTTTGATGTAAAAAGCAAACGGGAAGTAATTAATTTTCAAGACTTGTTGTTCTGCTGTCACTATTAAGATAAAAACTAAATGTCTTAGCACATTAGCAAGAAAAGAAAAAAAGCCTCCACGGCTGACACATGCACCAATGAACAAAAGTCATTAATTGTTTACACTGTGCCATGGGGGACAGACTGGGAAAAGACGATTTATTTAAATGATAATTAAGTGAGAACATGTCAGAAATGCTTCTCTCAAATCAAGTTAGCTCCCGGGAATGAGCAAATGGGATGGGAGAGGCACGTGGATTGCCAAGGGAGTGACCCCAAATTGAGGCAGAAAGTGGAAACTAGCCAACGGTGTTTCAGCCATCAGGTTGTGTTTGGAAAAACATTTGTTTCATGGGGTTTTTTCTCCAAAATCATCCCTCCAGGAGCTTCCCAGCAAGATCTACTGCCGGCTTCTACTCTGGGAAATAAGTTACCCATGTTTACCCTTGTTAGCTTTATTATGAAGACCGTGACGTTACACTGAGGACAACCTCAGAAAGAAAACAACAAAACACAATAGCTTCAAAGAACCGCTCATCAGTTTCTTTCTAATGATTACTAGATAAATTTTGAGTAATGAAATGCACCTCATCATTGTCTTTACATGGAGATGAGCCCTTTCCACCAGCAATGCTAATACCAAGACTCCCCATTTGACTGCACACAGTAATGGTTATCTGGAAAAGAATTATAATGAATAAGTGGCCTGATTAATCAAAAACATTGCCTATTAATAACATGAGGAATGAAAATCTACCTCCCACTCTGAACACCAGCAGATTTGCCCCTGCAGAGCTCAGCCCAGAGAAAAATGGTGCTATGCTTCCACACTGGCACATGCAAGACTAGTCTTTCCTCTTCAATAACACGAAGAATGCATTGTTTCTCCAGGCTTTAGAGTCATCCCAAAAATTACATAGGGCTGATTTTAAGGCTGATGACCAAACCAGTTGTTTCATAATACGCACCAATTTACTTGAGCATTGACCATGGCAACAACACCAGTACACAGGAGGAGTGAAAAGTATTTTTTTATAAGTTTATGAAAAACCTTTACTTTGGAGCCTCATCTGCAGTCTGATTTGCTTAACTCTTTTGAGAACAGATAACTGAATTTGAGCATTATTACAGTAATTTTCTTTAAGCAGGCTTTCTGTATGTATGTGTTAACTCTGTCAAAAGATTTGACAGTACTCTAACAAACGATTTAAATGCAAAAATATCAGGAAATTTTTAAGACAGCAACTTAAATCTGTCTAGTCTATCCTCCTGCTGTCGGTATCAGCAAAATTTTAGTACAAAATCCCAGATAATGTTTTGAATTTAAGAATTACTCCCCCCAGTTGCTGTTTATTTAGTATATATATAATATGCTTAGTAGTAAATAATGATTTGCTAATCGCTAAAACAACAATCACATTAAATTTAAACAAAACCTTGCCATAGTGTAGTGGAATCTGAATGCAAATTGCATTTCACCTTATCACATTAGCAAAATGCTCTTTTTCTTTCTTTTTTCATTGATTTGCTTCATATCTCCAAGACAATTCAGGCTTGAATAACGGGTTATATTTTATAATTAAGAATATTTCAATACAGCTGCGTTTCAAAATTTAACAAACGTAGGCAGTTACTCTTGCATGCACAACATACCCATCTGAAATTCCTAATGCCTAAAAAGGTATGAAAATACCTTATCAGTCAAAGGAAAGCCGCCCTGCCAAATGCTGCTTAGGCTCAGCACTACCCGCACGCTCAAGACTTCACAAGCCCGCGATTACCAGCAGTGCTTTGGTGACAGGTCCCAGCATGGGTGCCACACCGGGCAAGCTGCTTTTCCTGGCACTGCATCCAGCAACCCCGGGGATGCAGTGCCTTTCTGCATCTCCCGCCCCACGGGTGGTCAGCAGAGGTGTGACCTGTACTGCGTCACCCCTGGGACCCAACTCATTCCTCCTTGTGTTCTCCAAAGCATGCCAAGACGAGATAGATCCATTGAGTTCAATGTAATTTTCTCCATAAACTTCAGCCCAAATCTTGCCTTTCTCACTGATAAATTTTCACTTGACAATTCCAATCCCTTTTCAGGGGACAAGGGCCTTGTCATGCCGTGAGGGTAAGGTCATGCCACTGCTCCTAAGCCATAGACTAAGTGAAGACTTTTAGCTGAGTGCATACAGCCTTGGCTTGACCTTACACTACCAAGGCTGGATACATAAAAGGAGACAGTATCAAATGGCTACAAAGCAAGCTGTTTGGGATTTTTGGGGGTTTATTTGTTAATGGAAAACTCTTTTTCCACATAAGCTAGTGGGAGCAAGGACAAAGCCCAGCTTACGCTCTCTGAAAGGTAAGTGTCCCAACATCTACCGTGCAATGTCCCCCTGTGTTTGCATCTTTTATAAACCGACTCACACAAGAATCAGACTTCCCCACAGACACATGGACTTTCCCACCACGCAGCAATACCTTCAGCGGGGACTGCGACACATCCACCGCCCTCGATTCCTCCGGGACCCGGCTGGTCTCGCCAGGGAAGCTGCCCGCTGCCGAGATGGGTGGCTGCACCTTAGGGTTAGTCCCCGGCAGAGCCTTCCCTTTCATTGCCGACTTGTGCTTTTCTGGAAGAGCTGTTCTGGTGTTTCTTTGATCTCTCATGCTATCGTCAGTATCAAAAAGGCTGCCGGAGAACTTGGAAATGGGTTCCTGGGAGTTAAAGATAAAAAAGGTAAACAGGAAGGAGAATACCTATCAGATACCCAGATCCTGCAGGTGGTAAATTGGATTTGTTCCTCTCTCTCACTGTGCTGTACATTAAGATTTGTTTCACTGAAGACAAAACTGCAACTGTAAAGCAAATGTGCCTTTTTTTTTTTTTTTACCACTATTTCTCTGGGCATGGTTTTCCCTCAACATGGAGGTGGAAACTGCGGGAGCAGGGAGAGAACCGAGATTCATACAGCCTCTCACAAGCACATATAACACACACCCAACTGAACCCTGAAGTGCCCTATGGTAATGACGGAGCATGAGAACAAGGCTATTTTGGGCAGCCTCTGGCAGCTCAGTAGCACTGAATCTGCTGTCCCAGGGCAAGGAACCAGATAAGGCAAAGGAAAGAGTTTTCCATATAGAAAATAAAACTTTTCTCATAGTCCCTTATGGCTCACTTTCTGTTTTCAGGAGCACAAGTGTGAGAGGGAAGGCAAGGGCCTACCTTGTATCTACATCACTAAGTGAAGATTTTGTTTAACTAATTGGATTGGCTGTATTTAGCTGCAAATGGCAGAGAGTGGAGGCATGCAAACTCAGTGATTTAGGGGTCCACTGGAAATGGAACCTCAAAGGTGAGGTGTGGCATCCCAAAGCCTGCTCTAACACTGTCTCTAGGCTGTACCTACTCTGAGGTGCAGTGAGGAACTGAAAATGTCATCCTGCGCTCAGCTAAACCACAAGGGCTTGAAAAGACAAATACACAATTAAAACCCATCCACCAAACGGTGCTTCAGACAAGTTGGACTGCAAAACACAATGACATTCTCCAGTTATCAGTTATGCTTGGCAAAGTGGCTAAATGAAGTTCAGCCATGTTGTCCAAATTCCGTTCACATTTTATGGATGTTTCATTTATATTTAACTCATTTTTGCTCCTTAAGTTGATGGGTAAGGTTGAATCAGATTTTCATATTACCATAATCCTTTTATCTTCTGCTCGCAGTAAAATGATGCAGCAAACAAAGGTCAACACCTATGAAAATAAACCCCATAAATGTCTTCCTAATCTTGCAGTTTTAATACCAGAAATAAAAATCAGTGGCATTACCATGAACAGCTGTGCAGAAATCCCACTGGACACTTTATTTTTCAATCTGTAGCCAGGCCTTCCCACAATCTCTTTTTGGTTGGGATGGAAAGAAGCACCACCAACCCCGACAAGAGCAAGCAAGGCACGATTGCTTCCTATCTTCACTTAAAAGGGAATTTGTTTAGGTTTAACTCACATAAAACATTCATCATCTGTCCTCTCTTGAGAGAGGTACCTCTTCAACAGCACCAGGCTGACTAACCCGGACCCGTCAGGGGTGCCAGGGGGAAAGGCCAGGAGCAACAGCTGGAAGTCAGGACTGGAGGAGGGAGCACACCAGCAGCAGTCAGGGCTAGGAAGGGAGGGCAGGTCCTGGCTGAGGAGCAGGAGCCTCGGTTCCTCCCTCAACTCCCAGCATACATGTGGAGGAAAGACTGGTGAGCAATGCCCTGAAATGGGAAAGCTGCAAGAGCGCTATCACAACCTCCTTTTCCCAGGCTACACGGAGAAGACAGCTGGTGACAGACACCTGGTGGGCACAGGCTAGAGAAACCACAGCATCCAGGTTTTCCCAGATACCAGCATCCTGGGAGAGCACTACGCAAAACTAAACATGCAGGGGAGTAACACTGCAACCTCACTTTTCTACCACCCAGTCCTTGGGAGACACTGAGCTCCAAGCATGGCTAACGACCTGCTTACCTGGAACAGACAGAGGGATGTTGGTAACCGGGGAAGTAAGCTGGAGTAAAATACAAAACGTTTGTCTCTCATCATTGCTCAGGTTACTCATCTTAACCCGCAAGCTGCACTGTATTCTTGGGAGTTAGATGGCTTGTTTAATTGTAAGAGAAGGAATAAAACACTGAACACAATACTGTACCCTCTGCACAAGCACGGACACGGAAGTACAGGCAGGGCAGCCTCCTGCTAACCCAAATTCCTGGGCAGCACAGCACTGCCAGCAAACTGTAATATCTTGATAGACACACAACATTGTCCCTCCTGACTTCAAGGAGACTACCTACATCATCAGGATCCTCCAGTTCCTCCGCTTCTTGCTCGGGACTGATCCTTCCTTCCCTCCATTTTCCATTAGCAGAGCTGAATTTGTACAGGTTACCACCATGAAAACTCTCCTTTCCTTTCAACGAGGCCCAGCGAGAGCCCTGGGAGCTCCAGTTATGGCCACTGTACAGTTTAGGAGACTTAGGAAGCCACTTAATAGAGTCCTGAGAGGAAGACGACAGAAAGAAAAAAAGAAGAGGCAATGAATAGATTTCAAGTAAGTGATTGAAGTATGCATGTGCAGAAATTGTCTGGCAAGTTCTGCAAGGTATTTTAGTATCTTGAAATAACAGGTTTCCCCTTTTTACCTTGAGAGGTACCTTCAGTCCCAGAGAGACACTTTGCCAGTTAACGGGCAATACTGGTGATACAAAGAGCAAGAGAAGGCTGCTGAAATTAGTGGAAGCCTTCAGGAACTTACAAGAGCGTGGAACCAAGCCCACCTTCAGCATCATAAAGAAGAATTAATGATCAACGAGTCTTCATTAATGTTATACCCTGTACTATTAAGAAAACAAACAAGAGTACTTAGACCTTTAGTGACAATCTCCTGACCTGAATTAAAAAAAACCCTATCAAAGTCACCCCCCGCTTTTCATTATTCAGCAAATAAAATGTTCCATTTGTTGAATGGTCCCAATACAAAGTAAAATGCTAAATTGGTCTTTTAAGGTTTGCTGATTTTCCGAGTGATTATAGTCCAGTTTTCCCAAAATATCCATTACTTGTTTACATCCAAAAAACTCCACCTCTCTTCTTCATACACAGAAGTTCATACAGGACAGGTTGTGCCAAGGTTGCCTATGTACCTTAATTTCACTGAAGTTCAGAAGTCATTTTTCAAAGTAACCTTTATCTCTTTTTTTAAGCTTTATTTCAATCTCGCCTTTAAATGTTCTTACAGTGATACAAATCCAATGGCAGACAGCGGTCTGATGACACCATATAGATACCCGATCACACACGCTACAGCAAGGCAAAGAGACGGGGAACACAAACAAATGAAGATTAGCAACAAGCTTATGGTGGGGCAACCAGGAGCACACAGTGACTTTCACGTTGTTTAAACAGGTATTTGATTCAGATTTAACAATTCTCTAAGCTCACATGTTCCCTTTTTAATGCAGAAAACTGCATTTATGTTCACGCACAGATTTCTTGCTGTTATCAGCACCCCAGATGTCACCATCTCTATTAGACATAAGGTTGAGAAAGAAAAGGAGACAGGACAAGGCTGTCCCTACCGATTCATCTTCAGCTCCCAAAGGAGCTCCCCTTGGGCTTCTTCATTTGCTTTTGGTTTTAGGGTGGCTGAAAAGACTAGGAAACGGACAAGGACAATATCTCATCGTCTCGTTGGGAAAGATTATAGCCCATTCTGTGAGTCTTGGAAAGATCATAGCCCCAACAAAGGATTATTTGCACTGCACACAGAAGGCATGATTGGCCTCCATAGCAAATCTGCTGTTAACCACATTTTGAATTGCACTGACACTCGGCGACCCCACCGTTCGCTGATAATAGCTCGTATTTCTGGTTATTCTAAACCACACTGCTCAGGCCACTCCAGCTGACTGCCCATCTAGTTCATCAGTGAACTGAATACAAAAGCAGCACAACCATGACACAGCTCCCGTTCCTCCCGACAACTCAAAACAGAAGGCAGGACATCTCCTGGCCTTCCTGTATGCATGCCTTGAATAAGGAAACATAGGCTACCCTTGAATAGCAGCTTTGTTTCCTATAAATATTAACAAGGCGGACATCAATTCTGATCAGATAGGTAAATAGCACACTAGCTGAAACTGTTTGCTATTTTTCTGGCCTGGTTTATTTCAGAATAGCTAATGCGACACCTCCCAACGTTCAGGGTATTTCCAGAGACAGTTTAAATCCTTGTCAACTTTTAAGCTCATTAGGAAGTCATAAAGCAATTTCACTCTAAAAATAACCACAGGTACAGTGAAGCATTTAACTACTTCTGAGGGAATGTCTCATCCTTGTTTGACCCCAATCCCTAATCCTAAACAGCAGCTTCTCAAACCCAGCCTGCCAAATTCTGTAGGATCGGTAAAGGGCTATTCGCTCAAGGTAACAGATATAGAGATTTCGAATGAAGCTTGTGCTGACAACCACTCCACCCTGTTAGGCACACATTCAACTGCTGCGGTAGCCTCCTGCACACACGAGGAGCGAGCTGTTGTCCACCAGCAGATTTTACATCCCTATGCCCCAGCAACCAAGCCGGGAAGGCAGAGTTGCAGGGCACTCCCGCTCCCTGCCAGTCTTCTCCTACAGCAGGATGCTCTTCCTCATGCTGGCATATGGCTATAAGGGAAATATTCTGCCCAGAGGAGCTGTGGGTGCCCCATCCCTGGAAGAGTTCAAGGCCAGGCTGGATGAGGCTTTGAGCAACCTGGTCTAGTGGAGGGTGTCCCTGCCCATGGCAGGGGGGTTGGAACTAGATGGTCTTTAAGGTCCCTTCCAACCCAAACCATTCTGTGATTCTATGATTCTGTGAATATTCTTGATCTACAAGAGATTTACACATTCTTAAAAATATTTGGAAGAAAACAAAGGAAGAAGGTGAACTCGGTATTTAGGACTTTAAGCTTCATGGGTATTGGGACTGTGTAACGCTGATGTTCTGTAAATGCACAAGTGTTAGGAGGGATCATCTATTTATCAGCCTCAATAGTTTCTGTGTTTCATAGAAATACATTTTTCATCTCCCTTCATTAGCAATGATCCTGACTGATTGGTAAGAGATCATTTTCCTTCAATATTTCATCAGCAAGTCAGGTGGTCTCCCTTTTTGTCTCCTTTCAACATGTTGTTCATGTTTTCAAAGGCGGTCTCTTCAGAACATAAATACTTCTCTGTATCATACCCCTGTATGTTAAGAGGACAAATTGTTCTCATAAAGTACAAGGTGTCTATTCCGATAAGATCTCACTAATAAATCCTCTAGAGAATGAATTTCCTCCAGGCAACAAAGGTGTGCAAATGCTATGTATCACTGTAAATCTTTCTGGCAAATGAAAAAGAATCCTAAACACCCTGACAATGAAAGCCAAGACATGGAAACCACCCACATTTCTGAAGTACCACACAAAAACCATACCGTGACAATGAAACCACCCTGCTTACGGCAACAACCTGGTCATCATCAACAAGGAGAAGCCAGCGCTCTGTTACCTAGAATATTTAGATGGTAATACACCTACTGTCGATTCAGCTCAAAACCCCAAATGCATTCTCTTGCCTATTTTTCTATTAAACAGAAGATTTGCTTAAATAGCTGAATTAGTAAACATGGGAAAGAAAATGTCTTTAAAAAGGTATTCCCTAGAACATAAACAACCTTTTCCGTTTAAATCAAACTATATGTAACATATTCTACTAATTGAAAATTATTTCAGACTCATTCCCTTTCTGAAGTACAAAAGGCTGTCTCTGCAAGAGTTTTGTGTGATTTGCATTCATAAGAATGAAAGCTAAACAAAATCCTGCCGAAACAAAGGCATCCTTGACTATGCTCTCACTGTAGAATAGACAACATAAAAGCTGCCAGGGCAGATTATTGAAGCAAACCTTCCACGGGGAAACTTTGCTAACAGTAAATACACGACTTAATTTTAAACTTAGATGTTCAAGTATTAACCCACCAGAGAAGATGTTTTTAATTTCCTGAAGACACCATTAAAAAATAAAAATAAAAATGCTGTAGATTATCCTAAAAATATTCTTTATGCAAATGCTCTTGCCGTTTTCTCCCCTTTTGAATGGGAAAAAAAAATCAATCTTTAAACAATCACTCTTTTTGTTAGCTAGTTTAGATTTTGTTTTGGTTTTAAGTTGCTTAGTGGAAGCCCATGATGTCATCAACAAACTATAGAGAAATTCACTCATGTTTATAATTGTGTAGTGCCCTGATAATCTTCCAGAAATACAACACAATCGTATCTCCTATGAGCTACTTCAAAATGTTTAATTTAATGCAATCCATTTATTTTGGGTTTGGGTAAAACTGAAAATTACTGGGAGAACTCAGAGAATCAAAGAGCTTACATCAGTAGCACCATCCCATAATTTGCTCAAGTTGGCTTCAGGGCCAAAAGAAGAGTTTTGGTCTGACACAAAACTAACTTTGAAGAGTGAAGTCCCATCCCTGCATTATTCCGGGGATGCTTACGAACTGAAATTCACGCTGCTGATGCTTTGGTGGTTCTTGCAAGCTGTGCGTGCATCCTTGGATCTGGAGGAAAGCCACCACAGTCAGTACTTGACTACCGCAGTGCGCGTTGCTAACATTTCGGCTATGGCTGTTACCGTGCCTCCAGCCACACGTCCAGAGATTTCGGCCAAGACAACATTCTCCAGCAACAGATGAGCAGGAAGGGAAAAAGTGTCAAAGGTTACTGGACATGAGGTGTCCACTTCCCAGTACTAGCGCCAAGGGAGATTTGCTAAATCCCTTCTCTGGAACACCGCTGATGAGACCCAGAGTTCTTCCCACGGACAATACTGATGCCGTACCTTTTCAGGAGAGGACTTCTCCTGTATAAAGATACGTTATTCCTTAAGTTCTCAGTGTTCATAGACTAACAGGATCAGCGTTAAGAGGCACAGCCTGAACAAGTTGCACATACCAAAACCAGACTGCCAAGAACCCTTGCTCCTGAAGTTAACACAAGGTACAGTGCGGCCACACGCACCCAGCCCCTCCAGGCCCTCTGCTCTGGCAGAACCCACGACTGGTCATCCCATCGCCACCAGAACCATACGAGAGGCGATAAAATGCAGTCTCTCCAACATCCCCTAGACGAGGGGAGATGTTTCAAAGTGGGAAAGCAGACACCTGGTTTGAGGACATCTCACATTTTTCATTAAGCTGGTTCAGGAGGAAGGGAACACCCAAAATATTTACGGGTATCCAAGACCAGTCTGCCTTTGTCATCTTCTCTGACAGCAACCTAAGTGTGGAAACAGATTTGCGGGTTTGATGGAAAGACTCTTAACAAGTCAACTGAAAAATTGATTTTATTTTCCAGAGTCAAGGCAAAGACAGGCAGTAAACTCTCCACTAACTAAAGGTCAGGACATTTCTGATAAACAGTATGCTTTGGTCTCAGTGGGAGGCAGACATTTACAGTGAAGCAGGATAGGATCAATTGATATATCAAAGAATAGACTTAAAAAAATGAAATTCCTGGTGTCACTACTCTCCTCTCAAAAGCTGAATCTGTGAGCAGCAAGTAGTGAAACCTGTTAAGCAGCTCCTCAGTTCAAAACAGTTCACCCAGCACCAGTACAGCACTGATATTAGACAAGAAACAGGCTGATCAGCTTGTCCTGGACACAAACAAGTGATTTCTGGGAAAGGACAGTGGTATGCAAGTTTCCAGTACTCGCTTTCCCACAATACGCCGATTATCAAAAACATGGAATGTAAGCCAGAAAAATAATCTCGACACATAAATTATATGGAAGCTGTGGAAAAGGCCTGGAGCAACACACAAGGGATTTTTTTTTTTCTACTCTAGTAACTCAATGGAATTCTGCCTTTCAATAAAGAGAACTCGCACGCAGCAACTGACAGGTTAATATTAAATCCACTCCACCACTACGGTCAATTGCTTGTCCCTGGTTACCTGCTTACCTAATAAAGTAGCCTGCAAATTTCGTTGTGTTTCTTTCCTTGCATTAGACCCACCCCTCTAAAAGAATTACAAAGCAATCGAAGAAGTAGAAAAAAGTTTAAAGAGAAAAAAAAAAACAACCCAAAGTTATGTTTACAAAGTTATATTCACTGCTCAGACTCCCCGAGCACCAGCAAGAGAAAAAAGCCAGACAGCGACCGGGAAGGGAAGGCTCACGCTTTAAAGGACAGACACGGCTTCAGCGTAATAAACATCAGCTTTTTCTGGCTAGAAAATACAATTAAAGCTGCCTGGACCTTTACTGACGCTGTTGGGAGGACAAGGAAGGCACTTTATGAAATGGCACGCATGCAGACCGCTCAAGAAATCAGGGGGACTACCAGGGGGCTGGGCTGCTGGAGGTTTGACGGAGTGGAATGCCGAGCACCTTTTCAGCCCTGCAAACTAATGCCACTTCAACTGCTACTATTCCGTGCTACCAGCAGCTGCTGTCATCCCTCAAGCTTTCACTAGCCTGGAACCATTACTGCCAGATTCAAACTCCGACACTAAAAGGTATGTACTGCTGAACTACCCTGCAGCAGGGCACAATCTCCCTCACCCTCATGCCTCACCCAAAGGGCGTGAGCAAAAGATGAGATCCAGCACTACACAGTGTTAATGCAGAAGACTGAAAAATCCACCTCTTCCTCTTTCAGGTCTCGTCAGATACTCACTGAAAAAAAACTGCAACAGTCCAGACTTTCATGACAGGCTCACCAAGTCAAGACGGAGGGCAGTGGAAAGGAAGGAACACCAACACTCCCTTGGGGATAGCAGCAGGATGCTCTGATGACGGACTTCAGCTCCTCTAACCTCTCCTCAGCAACTGCTGGATTCTATTCTGAGCTCCATTTGTTTTCTTTTACAAATGAATGGAGGCAAACACCTTCAATAAGCAATTCATACCACCTGGTTTTGGCTGAGATGACCACAAGGAGATGAGTCCAGCCACCCTAGGGTGTAGGAACGTGAAACTGTCACAGATGAAGGCAACAAGCCTGGATCACCCATTTCTCTGCAGCCACAGAAACCAAAACATATATTCCTTCCACTGCTAACAAAAAATACAAACACACCGACTGCTGAGCAGTTACTTCATTTTCCAAGCCGATGCAGCAAGCAGTGCCTGACTTCTGGCTAGTTTTCGGGCTGTGGTGCAGTCTCCACAAGCCTGCTGGAGAGTACAAAAAGCTTTACCTAGTGACAAAGCACCTATCACAGAGGCGTAACAAGAAATACATCTTGTTCTGACTTCAGCGGGAGGGAGCAGGCACACGCAGGCCGTTAACTGTTTTCATCTGGTGGCCCGTTAGGCAAAGCCCAAATCCAGGCTTTACACAATTCATGTCGTCTCGCTGATGGAGCTCTCCCGTTTGTATCTGGAGCAGACGCTAAAAACAAAAGAAATCACAGCCTCCAAATGAAAAACTGTCATCACAGAGCAGAGTCTTGCTGCCTTTGGCTTTGGTCTGTCTTTTTTTAGGAACTCATTTTCATCTCAAATGGGTTTGCTGAGATTTACTTGGACTCTGGGTACAGAGTTTCCCACATTTTTAAACTTTTGCTGTGTCAGTACCAGTAAGTACTTAAAAAAGAAAATTCTACCCAACGTCGGAGTCAGCTGTACCAAAACCTCATTTTCTTTCTGGTTTTATTTTAACAGCAGCTTACCAAGAACAACCGGGAGCACTCTGCCTTGGGAACAATGAAACTGCACTACCCCTGAACTACCCTAACACCTATCAACCTCAGCAACTCCTGCAAAGAGACCGTGCCATGAAGCTTAAATGAGGAATCTTTGGGATGAGAAGAAATCATAAAAGTTAATGTATTTTGCCAGGTCAGATTTGAATATTTGCAGGTAGCTTGCAATACCTACTTGTTCAATAGCAAAAAGACAGCAGTGGTTTTTGTAAAAGCTTCCAATCAAAATTAAAAAAAGTTAAACCGCAAGAATTATCAAGTATTGCAGTTATTAATTTTAACACAGAACTTAATATGCCTTCCCTGATCTCCGCCTTTCCTGTCTTCTCCCAGAAACCCTCACACAACCAAGGCTTGCCGGCAGAAATGTTCAGCAGAAGAAGGGATGTGGTTAGCCATACATGAAGTATCAGGTCTCCCATTTTGTTGGAATTTGGGATCACTGCACTAGGCCACACTAAATATGCCAAATCTTTGCTCTGAACTCAGACTGCTCAGGTCCCTGCACTGAACAAGTTAGTGGTCTTTGTTAGCTCATGGCACATACAGGACCCAGAGAACCAAAAATTAATCTTTATCAGCCTTTTGCAAAATTCGGTGAATAACAATTCGACTCAGTTAATACTTACCTTTATAAACAAACCAGAATTCAGAGATTTAATAAGACCTTGAAATCAGCATTGGACCACTGGAAGTACAACACAGTAACAACGGTAGTAAATTCCAGTATTAATTTATATATACTTTAATTGCTATTTTAATGATACAATAAATCTATTGAAGCTTTTAAAGATTTGTTTTTATTATGGTTTTATATATTTATATAAAACCATCCAAGCACTTTAAAGAATCATGCTTTCTTGTGTAATACATAAAACTAGTTTCATACTGTGCTTCTGAAAGTCTATTGTGCTGTTTTTCAAGTTATTTTACAGATGGCACATTAAAAAAAAAAAAAAAACAAACACAACCATGGAAGCATGAATTTCTAGTGACTGCAACGCAACACGGCATCCAAACCAAGATGTTTCATTACAACTAAGTTAAAGTGTGAGTGCATTATGTAATAAACAATAGCAGTTTGGTCATTTTCATCTTAATTCTGTTTACAACAAAACTAGCACTTGTGCTTCACGACCTAAAATCCCATGATATATAAACGTAAGTTCTGTGCTGTAAAAATCCCAACAAATAGTGTCCGAAAAGCAAAACATATCTAAAACAGGAGACCAAATTTAAATCTACTCACTGTCCTCGAGAATTGCTATATTTAAGACTAATATGACATACAAGACACAATAAGGCACAATGGGTGGTACAAAGAAATGAGTACAGTTGTCCGTGAAACTTGTTCTCTTCCACAAATACTAAAATATGTACCGCTCAAGATAAATTTTCTCTTAAAAATGAAATACATCATCTTGTTATGAAAGTCCTATACAAAAATTTAAAATTTACACCATCTGAGCTGCCAAAAAAATAAAAAAAGTGTATCAATTTTCCACAAAACTATATTTCTCACCAGCACGTCCAGCCACTGGGAAAAAGATACCCCAGCACTCTGGAAAAGAAAAGCATTATTTCCCCTGTGTTTAAGACAAAAATATTGTATTCTGCATACAGTAGTGTATTATAATTAAAAAAGCGTAGCACTGTTAAAATTACAATATTGATTTGGAAAGCATTGGTTCACTGCCTGGATGAAATAAGGCACTTTCTTCCAGTGGGCAGCACTTTTCACATATATGGAGACGATGAATCGGGTTCTGGTTAAAAACAAAAAAAGGGGCTCAGTGAGGTCCCAGAAGACGACAGGAACATTTCAACAGCAGGGGAAGACACAGGAGGTAAAACCTGGAGATGAAACTCTACACAGAAGTGGTCACTCTGTCAATGGCATTATTGACCTCGTTTTTGTTTGAATCCAGTCCTTTAGCAGCATTCATATCATTCCGTAAATTCTCCACTGTCTTTTTCATGTTCTTTAATTCTCCAGGGTGTGGAGTGGCTCGCCTTAGAAGTGTTCTCTAAAAATAAACAGCGCAATAAGTGGGTATGCCTTCATCTCTTTGAAAAGCAACATACACTTTCAAGGCTTTAGCATTCACATACCAAATATTAGGTATAGATTTATTTTTTTTTCTTTTTTTTCCCCCTTTTCAAACTGTGATGCTCTATGTTGACTGTTATTTTCATAGCTGCTTGTTTATGAAGACAGTGAAAGAGGTTTTAAGAACAGTGGAGGAGCAAATTTTTTCCTCTCTTGACCTGTTAATCTGAAAGCCACTCAAGTGAAGTACAATCACAACTGATGAAGTGAAGATTCTTTCATAAATGCAGTTGGGATTTTTTTTTTCCCCAAAAAGACACATCCAAGTGATTTAAGATCACATTTCAAACAAAAACCATTCAGCTGGTTTTGCAAGAATGCCACAAGACCTCTTTAGAGTGTCAAATACATGTTTGTGTGGAGCTCTACATGCCTTCCAGGTCCTCCACACAGTTTGGTTCTCTTGTCGATCGAGAGCAAGTATCTTGAAAGGAAGAAGAGGGAGCATTTCTCTCCCATCTTAGAGACAAGCACATCTAACATCATTGTGCTGAAACCTTTACAAGGATAGCAAAATTTACCAGCTTCCCAGATAGCATCCAGATTAGAGACCAACAGAACACCAAGAATAGTTATATTTACCAGTACCATACATATATACATGCAATTACTTTTCCATGGCATATATGTAAACTGTGCAGATTACAGTGGAACTGATAAATGGGTGCATTGGTCAAGACTGCTTTGATAATCTGCCCTTCCTCCTCCTCCTCTACTACAATCAAACTTCTTTTTCCCCTAAAAAGGTTCTTGCCTCAAGTCAAGCTGTATTGCCATGACTGAAAGCAATTAACACCTGAGCCCCCGTTATTATATGGACATTCTCAGGCTGGCACAGTCATTAAGAAGCATCATTCAAAGCTCCCTTATCAGTCGGTCTACGAACCACGCTTGTCAGAGACATTTAGTTTCCGCTGCTTTGGATTAAACATCCACCTTATTGAAAACTTAAATGTTCAATTTCCCTATTAAGTAAGAATTTTTATAGTCACTTTTTAAAGACCATGTTTCTAGTGTGTTACAATCCAGACAGTGCCCTGAAGTATCTGAGCTCTAATGAGAACAACCAGCAAGTTTTTAGAGCATCAGAGAAGCATGCTGAAAAATCTGGCTGAAGCAGTCTTAATCTTTACAAAGAGTTTTAATTGTTAATGAAAGTTAATAAAGCTAAAGCTCATGTTGCATTTTGATCTTCAGGACATGCAGAGCGCAACTTACTGGAGAGGTCTTATAAGTACAGTGACAGATGTTCCCACATCCTTTGTTTAAGTGGGAAACTAATGATGAGCAACATTCCTGCTGTTTATGGACACTACAGTTGTTTCAATGCAAATAGTGGAGGGAAGAAAAAAAAAATTAAAGGCAGAGAGAAAGAAGAGATTGGAAGCAGAAATTAGAGAGACAAACAATGGCAAACTTAATGGAGACACATGCCAGAGTGCTGGAATCCTAAATTGGATCCTATATACTTTCAGGCAGTAAAGCTTCACAGATGCAGAGAAAGATCCTATCTTGTTTCTGGAAGGAAAGCATCCTGAGCAGAGACAGGAAAGCAAAGCAAAACAAAGCCTGTCCTGCATCAGAACATAAAAGTTATATTCAAAGCAGAAAAAAAAAAAAAGCAAGCATGTTAAGTCAACATGAAAAGTTTCAGCAGTCAAGATGAGCAGTTTCTGCTACAAACGTACACAAAAAGCATGCAGTCACAGCTGAAATATGTACAGCAAGAGAGCTCAGATACTGTTAACGCTTTTGCATTAGAGTCACAGTGTCTGCAGGTATTCAAAGGCTTGGAAAACATACCATTTCATTATCCTCTTCGTCTTTTTCATCTTCTAAGAAGCGAATTGCACTGACTCTATTCACTGCTCGCTCATTCCAGGTTTCATCTGACATTTCATTTACCAAACTCTCCAGTGCACCACATCGTGGTAGGTTATCTGTTAGAACAGCAAGACGTAACTAAAGATTCGTAAGTGTAAAACATCAACATGCTATGTTGTTAATAACTGCAACATCCAACCAATCACTCATCTGAGATTTACATTTGGCTATTTCTTTTACTTTTTTTATTTCCAGAAACAAAATTAATACAAGTTCTGTTTATCAAGTACACACAATAAGTAGTTTTTATATAAATGAGAAATTTCTGTACCTGGACTGTTTTCAGGCTTGTGGCAGTTTTAGAGTACTGATTATACAATTTAATATATTTTACAATATATATGCTTTTCTTTTGGACCACGGCTGACATCTGACAATAGCCAGTTCCCTAAATGGCATTCCATAACACAGGATCATTGCTTTTACTGACCTCATCCTTTCAGTATTACTAGGCATACATGTCCAACAATCTTAATTCCAAGCCTTCTACCCTTAAAGCCATGAGATTCATTTGGAGAGGAAGAAATCCAATTTCTAGCAGTGAGGCCTTCAGAGAAAGTCAGTCTACCTCAGTTACTCTTCCTGAGGTACCTGCTTAATCTTCTCTAAATCTAAAGGGATTAATTCATTTACTTATTTTAATTCTTAATGCAATTTGTACTCTTAAAATCCAGAAGCTGAGACAAAACAGAGCCATTTCTACACTTGTATTGCTTTAATAGTTTCTATTTGCTCCAGCTGCATAGTACTGAAAGGGTGGAATTAACCTAGGTACCTTTGGGTACCTACAATACGCATATCTACAGCTGAGCTTTTCTCCTCAGGCCTCCTTTGTACTCAGTGGAGAAGAAACTACATGATTTCTTTTAAAAGTCTGTTCTTGGATGGGATAAATTACTCTCCAGTGATTACAGCAGAAGTTTAAATATTAGCTCAGATGAATTCCCTTGAATGTTCACACATTGCTATAAAATCTCAAGGACAAAAAACATCCAGAAGTTACTGGAGCAGCAACCCAGCCAACAGGGAAAAAGTGTTTATGGTTCCACCTGAGCCAGAGGCAAGTTTCAGCACAAAAGGCAAAACTTGTACTGCAATTCTGCACTTGTTGAAGAATATAACAAAGTTCCTGTATAGCACCTTTGCTTTAAAGAAAATCAGTTTGTTAAAAAGTAAAAGCTCTATTGCTATGAACTTCTTTTTCTGATAAAGAGATTGCAGTTGGAAAGGCACCAATTTTCACTACACATGCATTGGAGATGTATAATCAATGTACACAAACATGGACACCACTACTTGTCCCACTGGCAAGCCTCAGAATAATGATATGGTTAAGTCTTCTTCTTTCAGGTCTGTATTTTATCTATTGTAGTTGGTGTCATTGTATTGTCAGTAACACTCTCAGCCATGTTTTTCACGTCTTCTGAAAACTAGTATAATTATGAAAAAAAAAAAAGTTTAAAAGTGAAAATTCAACCAGAACTTTGCTATTTTGCTCATTTCACAAACCTTTATGGAACAGACAACACAATAAACAAAGTACTTCTATAGGTAATGAAAAACTGACTCTAGGAGTTTACCTTGGCAACCAGGCTCAGAAGGCATTTGAGGAAGTAATACACATGTTAAAATCTTTTCTCGGGTTTCAGGGTCTGTGTCAGTCTGAAACGTCAGCAAAGGTTGGGACTGGTTATCAGACAACCACAAAGCCTTCAGCTTTAAGGTAGTCAGTGAGAGGGGAAGATACGTAAGCCTAGTTCAAAAAAGAAAAGTAAAGTCAGGGCAATCTCTAGGAGGTTCAATAGACGGTCATGAAGTTGATTCTTGGTATATATCCCTAAGTTTGAATAAACAGGATTGAGATTAATGCCTCTAACAGAAAGCACTGCAGTAGTCACCAACTCCAACTACTCCACTCAAAAAAAAAAAAAATCTGCAGCTTAACTTTACACAATAATTCTCTGTAGCTGTGAGTAACAGATAAAACAATGCTGAACTTTTTCTACTGCAGCAAAACGCCCTGGAAGACAGGCAGCTGCTTCTGCTCGGGAGCCTTATATACAAACAACGGCCAGAGCAGAAATATGTAAGTGCCTAGAGACAATTATATTGCATAGATGAGATGCCATTTGATTTTCCTCTTTTTTTCCCCCTTCCTACTAAACAACTGCAGTAATTTGCTGGTTTATGCTTCAATCCACTCCTTTTTGCATTCTTATGTCGGAAGCGTATCAACTAAGATTCATGAGAAGCCACCAGGACAAAGTGGCACTATTTGTTACTTGCACTGTACCTCTAAGAGAAGGCACTCAGTATTAGTGTTACTTGACATTAAGGCTGGCAGTTTCAGCTCAAGCTCTACCAAATTATCTAGATTCCCCAGTTTTAAATCAGAAATATACAAATCCAGAGGTTTTGTTTAAAATCCTATCTTCTCCTCAGGAGCAAAGCAGTCCAGAAAAAGGATTTGTGAAAACACACAATTTATGCTACGTTGGGCCAAGGGGGAAGACTTCTTTGACACCTTCAACAGTAATGCCAACACGAAAGTCATAACTGGTTTTTTGTTGCTTCATTCTAAGACCTTTTGTCATTAGAAACAATGAAGTAAAAGTAGCAGAGGAAGGTGACAACACAAAAATCTCCTACCTGTTTCCAGCCACATCCAAGACATGAAGTTCAGTGGCTTGTGAAATTTCAGAAGGAATTCGAGATAATCTGTTGTCACGTACAGAAAAGACGTTAAGACTGCAGCACCCCCCAATCTATATTAGAGAAGAGAAAAAGAAAAAAAAAAACCACCAGTCTGGTTTTGGTGCAGCACAACGGCATAAACAAAGGCATGCAGTACGGGTCACATAATATGTCATAGCGCATTCAAGTTACAATGCCTGCCAGACACTTCACCCAGAGGTACAGACTGCAAACAAGTGTTAGCTGAAAAGAAGCCTGACCTGAAGTGAGTCTGTTGGAGCAGTTTCTCGAACATCTGTATCTGCAAATAATGTACATCTTTACAAATAGGTCACGTTCTACCTACCTTTTAGAACCTTCCACATCAGGAAGAGATCTGTAACCACACAGGTGTCACTTGGTAGACAGCCCTCACAAAAAATACTAGCTTTAACTTTCAGCTTTTTCTAGCTCTGTGTTTTACATAAGAATTCTTTCTTTCCTCGTGGTACCTTCAGATACAAGGCACGGCAAAATGCTAAATACACCAATCAACTCCCAGTGTTTACCGAATCCGCAGAGAGTAATGAAAAGTTCACAAAAAATAGATGACTTTATGAGTAAGATCTTTGATGCCCTGTTTTATTAGAAGCATCCACTTTCAAGATGATTCCCATAGGAACTGGCTAACTTAATCTAATATCCTCTGTCTTTACCAATTTACCCAAACATAGGGATTAGATGTACCCAAACATCTGCATTCCCCAGCTAATTTTTGGGTGCAAAGGATGTGCTTTTACAGCTTTATCCTTAAAATGTCTGTATTTTGGATCAAACGTACATGTTTTCAGAAAAATAAACCCTCTGCATTTGATTAAAAAACTCAACACATTCCTCCTTTTTGTTCCAGATGGCAACTACTACTCCTATAAACATGGGGATTATTACTTTTAGCAACTTGAAAGCTGCTTCAAGTAACTTTGTTGCTATTCACAAAGGAAACTTACCTTTGTTTGCTTATCATATGGAGCTTCAAAAAGCACTGCTGTTTGTTTACCAGTTCCAAAACTCACCATGAGAAGGGGAAAGAAAAGGTTTCTTCTCTTACTCAAAGTATTAGAGGCAAAATATCCCAATGCCTTTTGAAGCTTTCAAGTTAAGCAGACTCAGAACCTAACTATAGACAGCAAACCTACTGAAAGATCTTTGTTCAAAAATTAGAGGACTTCTATAGTCACACACATATAAACAAGGTTCTTCTGTCACAATATAGCCAACATGTCACTACACCTTGGTCAGGAGTCCCCACACCTGAGCTGTGTTCTAGTTAACTGTCAGTTCTGTCATCGCAAAACCCACAATTCGGTCTAAACCCAAATTTGAGATTACAGACAAATACCACAAGCGCTTTTCCACTTGTCAGAGTAAAAAATCACGTCGCTTGAACCTCCACTATTTATCAAGGAAAAAGCCATTTTTAAAAGGATGCAACTGTGACTTAGAAAACAAAACAAACGGTGCATTTATACCCCACTCACCTTCCTTTGTAGCATAAATACATTCTAATGGAAGAAAGCAGCGATCAGCTGCTCAAGGCTTCTGATTCACAAGCTATTTACAGCTCAAAAGCTACAGCACAACATTCTCTTGGCAAAACAAAATCTGGAGAGTTTCCCTTAAACCACTGCACTCTAAGATGCAGCTATTTCAGAAGAGTAGCAGTTTTCCCGGCCCTGGGTGTACCCTAGGAGCAGCAACCTTGTTAGTCATCTTAGCTCGTGAATCAAAGCCCTTCGAAACCAGTGCTCAAAGTGTGAGCAGACATTTCCTATTGCAATAATTCTGCTGTTCACTTTAAAGAGTGTATAGATTCTTAAATAATGTGCCTTGACACATTCACAGAATACAGTGCCATATAGAAAAAAAATAATGTATATATATACAAACACACACACTGTCTAATTGGTGTATCTAACATGAGGAGCTGTGAAAAGCAAGAGATACAATTAGTGAATGTTGATGAGCTGGCAAGTGATGCCCTAACTGTTCGCTTTTCCATGAATGAAGTTTGCATTATTCAGTCTTGGAGCATGGAGATTCAAACAGTTTAGCCAAACAAACGAAGGAAAGCCATGCAGCCCTGATGAGACCCAAACTTCTATACTTTTGACAATGGGAAAATGCAGCAGTGGAACTGGCCAGCCCGAGTCATCATGCATTTAAAGCAGTTTAATGAAAGGTAACAGTAGAACCATGGACTGAATAATACTTACAGGGTTATCAATTTACCTGACCCATAATTTTCCAAGCGGCTAACAATTAAGAAAATACAAGAGATGTTCAATTTATTTTTCTTTATCCATACTGGACAAGAGCATGCCAACAAATGGAGACAGAACACACATTCTTCTACTGCCAAAAAGGGTTAGAACACCTACATTATTTTAACTTTGCCCTATCAGTCAACAGGCAATTGTTCAAAGTTTTTGTATCATTCAGAGGTAGTGAACTTTTTTTTTTAATAGGGTAGTGGGAGGGAGATAACAGACAGATACTAAATTTTTTTAAATGAAACCTTTTAGAAAATGCAGGCAGCATCTAACAAGCAGCATCGGGTGAGATATCACAGAGAAAAAAGACAAGCTGACACTTTAAAAAAAACTAAAATCTCTGTCATTTAAAAAAAAAAAAAAAGACGGCACCCACTCAGCAGTACAGGAAGACATCAGGTCCAACATTTGAAAACCTAAACACGAAGTGGTACCCCTGAGGCAGAGTGCGCACACTAAACGGCATGCTGAAAGGAAAACATCGCTGTGAGCACCATGAAGTAACACGGTATCAGAACGTCGCTGGTCTGGCTGAGAGTCGTCAACTGACAAAGAGCCATGCTTTCCAAGGGTTCGATCACATGCTCACAACAGACTTTGCCAAACCACCACAGCGGCACCAAGTACACAGCTGAGACCACAAGCCCATTTAACAGTTAAGCACGCAGTTCATTTTGAGCACAGACTTCAATTACTGGGGACAAGCATGTGCTGTAGTTCTAGGCACATGAGTTCCAGAGACTGGAGGCTTGAAGAAGCCCTCACATTCATCTGTAGTGATCCAGACATCAGGAAAAGGGTCTCAAATGAGGTGTGCATGTCTAAGATTTATTTCATTCTAGCAATTTTAATTTAAGGGTTACTCACTTGTCTCATCACACCACCTCCAAAGAACACTCAGCCCAGATAAAAAACTAAACCAAAACCACAAAAACACGCCCTACACATCAGTCAGGCAGAAAATGACCATTACTATGAAGGGCTAATTTTACATTACTGTAATGTCTGAACAAAATTGCTTATTTGCATTCAGGTGCACTTGCTCCAGATGATGAGCGTCGCTAGGACCCCTCTGGGTTCCACACAAAACTCTACTCCTGTGGAGAATTTTTTTGCTATTTTCTTCTATCTCAGACTGAGGCACATCCTTCTAACAGCAGCCTTGTTCTGGAGAAGCAGTAGGACTTGGCAAACAGAGAGAGGATGCCAGCTTGGCTGCTAAAACTCCCCTGTCTGTTCTGATCATGACCAGCGCTCACCACTTCAGCCTCCTCCTTCTCTGACATCCATATACCCACTGCCAGTCTGTCTTAAACCTTCCCCCAGAACTGCAAGCCTTACCACATCTCTTCTCTGTTGATGCTTCTGATGACAGCAGACAGGCTGTTGTTCTGACACCTGCCTCAGCTGTGTATTTTTGATCATTCGACTTTCACTGCACTTATCTTAGAATAACCCGGTGGCTGCCATTTGATTTTTCTTGCTGATGACACCTTTGCAGCTTTCTAGAGGTAAACCCAAGAAGAGTGTGCAGATTCACCCCTCTCATTCCATTCAGAGCCATCCCAAAAACTCCCATCTGCTCCATTCCTTGAGCCCAGCTGTCGATTACATTCATTCATCACCACAGACCAACTTTCACTGACTGCGATGGCACATCCTCATGTTGTTGGTGCTCCAAAGCCAAAACACAAATTGAAGGTGGAAAACTTAGAAGACCTTAAGGTTACATTATGTTGAATAAGATCTTTTATCTCAGCTTCTGTTAACTGCTCTAAAGCTATGAATCAATTCTGCTGTCCTTTACCAGTGAGCACCTTTCACACAGGTATAAGCAATGCAAAAATTCCCCAACCTTATATGACCAATACTACAATGATTATTCTTTAGCATGTGAATAGTTAAAGTCCAGTGACACATCTCTCTTATTCAACTCTTGATACAGCTGTCAGCATCAAGAACTCTCACTAGGTTTATACATCTCTGTTAAGTATATTGGGAATCTAAACACAGTTCTGAATGTGTTTTAATGTCTTTTCCAGAGTGCCATAACCAAAATTTTGTTTGGATTCGAAGTAAATAATGTCAGAACTTTCCTTGGTCCCAGATAAAAGAGATTAATTCCTTAACTGCAAGCACAGAACGCATTTAGAGGTGGAAAAAACTTCCCAATTCACTACTACTAGTTACTATAAACTGGCTAGAAAAAGCTTTGACAAACTCATTTCAACATCCCCTGCACCCCTGGTGAAAAGTATGGGAGGAGCACAGCAAGAAAGCTTCCTTGCCCTCTGACTCAAAACAAGTTTTCCTGCATTTTTCCTTAGTGTCTTTTTTTCCCTTTGAGACACATAAACACACACTTTTGCACAAATGAGGGAAGGGACAGAACTTTGGAAGTTGAAACCAGAAACAAAGTGACCCCAACTTGTTTAAAAAAAAAAAAAAAAGTAAAAAGCACAGCTATTGAAAACAAAACAAAAGAACCAAAACCCTGCAGTTTTACCTACTGTAGTAATAATCCTCACAATATACTTCAGGGCCAGGAAGGACACATTACCAGATCTCTGCAGGTTGTAGAGACTCATTAACAAAAGCACATGAACTGGAAAACATTCCAAGGAGGTTATTTATGCAAGTGCCAAAATCAACACACCAGTTTCACCAGCGTTCCAGTGCCAGGGTGGGATTTCAATACCAAGAAGTCACCGGGCAGGTCTTTCAAGTTTAAGAGGAAAAACATTTGTAACTATGAACAGGTTTAGACATTCTCAGTTCTTGCTGAAGTCTGTTTCACCACTCAGTAGAGCGAGAGAGGGATCGAGCTGCAAGATGAGATACTGAAGATGAAATCTGTCAGTGACTCAAGGCTTGGCCATACATTCAGCTGTTCCATATTTTAACTTATATATTGACACCAGGTATAGAAGAACATTTGAACCAGGAAATTTTGAAGGGGTATTTGCATTACAAACTCCTCAATAATCCCAAGTCAAGAAATCTTACACAAAAATGTAGAGACTGGTTTTACAAGTGTGCAATGAAACAATATGGCAATGTAATGATTTGACAGATTGACCCTAAATCCAATCCTATTAAGCTGTTAACAAAACAAAAAAAACCAAAACAATCCCCCCAAAAAAAAACCCACAACACACAATCAAACAAAAAACCCAAAACCAAACCTGCCCACCACCACAAAAAACGCAGATTATTTTACCAGGCACATCATTTCTACTGTCCTGCCTATAAAAGCTCTCTTTGCCAGAAAAATAATTCTGTGGGGAAGGACTGAGACACCACCAGGTAAATACAACATTGGTTACACGTACTCTTCTCCCTAGCAGAGTTCCACTTTTTCTATACACATTACCAGACTGTATGTCTTTGTCCCTCTCCGACAGAAACCTGTAAAGGCCTGACCCACACCCATTTCTTGTAAGGATGAAGACCACAAATACACAGCTGCTCCAGCACTCTCTGCAACGCAGAGGAAGAACGAGAGAAAGTGAGAAGGAAAAGAGGGAAAGGAAAAGTAGGGAAGATAATGAGCAAGTGTATCTGGGGAGTATACTCCGCTTCTGCATTTGACTGCTTCTGTGAAGGGAGAACCAGTGTGCAAGTGCTGATACTGACTGACGTGCAAAGGTCCGAGGCCCCAATCTTCACCATACTATCTCAGGAGACATCTTAAGCAACAGACAGCAGGCAGGAGTGTTGAAAATGACTGCTGTCAGAAGCTCGTGTCTGGTTTTAAATATTAATTAGTCAAAGATAAAAACAAACGGAAAAGGTGGTAAGCTTTTCTACTGTCAAGCAGAACCATCCAACAGACCAAAATGGGTGACACATTTTTTTCAGTCTTCCTTAAATGCTCTATCAATGCATTTTGTATTCTTTTCCAAGTCAGTAATGATGAGAAGGAACATGGAAATTGAGTGTTTCATGAAGACACCACATCATTCCTCCTTACCATCCCAAGAGAAACTCAGAATCGGGATCTCTGCCATTATCAGCAGCCCTGAAGCTGCTCCTGTGGATGCTTGGCGTAACAGCAAACAATACTTGTTATACCTGTGCACTCTGTTTATACAGAACATTTTGCTTTTGGAGCTATGAAATGTGACTCTTCACTGAATTCCTCTGAATTCTAACCAGAAAACTTGTACTAGAGAAATGTTCATGTTCTGGTTTAAAGCAAAAAGCCCCTGGTTAAGAAAAATAATACACAAAAAAACTGCAGCTCTGGGAACAGACGAAACATGAGCAGAGAGCAGTTTTCTTTCTGTTTTCAAAACCAGCATTACAGCATTGGTAGAAGACAACCTAAAAAAATTTGAGGGCAAAGTGTTTTATTGCACAGCCCTAAGAACAACGACCTGAAACTGAAAAGTCTTGTTAGCTAGATGGCAGGTTCTGCAATACTTGCACATTAACAGTATTTTTGAGAGAAACTGCATCAGTTGGTTGTGCTTTCTATTTGTTGCCATTACCTGCCTGGAACTCAAATCCACCGGTCTAGAGGGTGGATATGACCCTCCAGTTGGAGGAGGACTGACTTCCTTTAAAGATAAAAAAGGAAAGAATTTTAAAAATCCACAGAGAAAAACATACTTTAATGAAACAATCTGGAAATCTTAGGCTAAATGTAATTTCAAGGTGTTTGCTCTAATGGGAAAGATACACACATAGGTGTGGAGACCGACCTTTACAGGAAAAAAAAATAAAATCTGTTTCGAAGTGGTTGCCAAGGAGCTCCATTTCCTCTGTTTCTTTGCCAAGCTCCTTGGGAACCACCCTTTCCCACCTGTATTTCCTGGACTGTCTACGACTCCCCAACTCACCTCATTCCAGACAGATACCACCTTCCATTTCCTCACCACCTGCCTTCTCCCAGCACAGACTCATCCCTGACTTTATCCCACCCCTTCTGCAGGTGTCTCCTCCACTCTCTCTCAAGCGCACTAATGTTCTCCACACACATTCTTGTCCTTCACTTCACCCTTCGATATCCCCAACTCCTTCACCAGCTGGGCAACACTTTCCACCTCCAAAATCCGTTTCTGGATCCAAGTCTCCAGTTTCTTGCTCAGCATCCACCCCTATATTGTTCTGCGCCAAGCCTTTGACCCTGTTATCCCCCCCAAACAAACACACTCCATACCCACCCTGCTTTACCTGCTCCTGAAGCTGAGCCTCCTCCTCTCACCTGCTGCTGTCCCTGCTCCTTCCCAGCCACGCTGCTCACCCTCGCGCACCGTCTCAAATACTTCATTAACTAAGAAAAACACTTACACACTACATAAGCTACTAATGGCCAATCTGGAAATAAAGTTTATCAGTAAAACCTTACAAGCTATAACGAACTCAAAGCAATTCTGCTTAAAGGTGGACTAGACACAAAACTGTATGAGTTTCAGGTACAGATAGTTTAGGACACCTGTGTAGTGTAGTAAATCATTTGTAAAGACATGGGAAGTTTTCTGTTGAATGAGCACAAGATCAAAATTGTCATTACATCCCAGTCCAGAAACACGGTTTTCCCAAGGTCTTGCCTCTTGCTAGCATTTATGCAACCCATCTGGGTACATCCTCTGCAATTTTATGTTCAGAAGCAACAGCACCTCTGCAGAGGAGACACTATCCTGCTAGAGGAGCTGCATACTCACATCTTCTCTTCCCTCCCCCACTTTCCCCACATGAAACATACACTTACAAAGCCAATTTGTGAAGGTGCAATAAGGGCTATCATGGGGCCACAATTACCGACCTGTGGCAGCTCAGACCTCGGCCACTGGAATTGTTGCTGCCAGTGCCACAGCAGCATCCTCTGCCCTTGCTCCATGCCTCCTCTTCAGACCATCGGCTCTCCCCCATGTCCCCATTCCCAGCCACTTTGCTTCCTCCCCACACCTCCTCCTCAAGCTGTCTAAGCTCCGTAAGTAAGCAGGCCTGAACAAAAGTGTGAGCTCACTAGCCACAACCTCTGAGTCACGTTAGAAACAGATAGGAAAATTAAGGAGGAAAACTACTTGGACAAAAATTCCAGAGAAACAGCAGTGCAAACAGAAACAACTTGCAGTCCCGTGCTCCAGTCACAGAATGCTGCTTTTCCTCACCTCTCTCCAGAATTTACTGCTGAACTAAACTTGTAAGGCCTTCATTGTATTTAGTTTCACAACAGAAATTCTAGCCTCATTTCATCCCATATACTGTTATGATACACAAGAAGTCCTAGTGATCGCAGATGTAAGATCTGCGGTACTGGTGATCTTGGTCACGTCAGGTCCTCATACCTAAAGGTAAAAGTAGTCCTGGGATTTCCAAAACCAAGACTGTCAAAACAGTCTCTGAATCATTTTCAGAATAGGAAACCTTCCCTTTGCTATTGCTCACAAGAGTGAGGCGAGGAAGACTCCAGCAGTATTTTTATTCTACATGGAGAAGAGGGACATTAATGTTTAAATGCACTCACCCTAACAGAACTCCCAGTTTCCAAATCGTGCTGGACCTAATACCCACACTGGGAATTACTAGTTACAAGCTAATTAGATCCGAGCCTTCTTGTTCAACTGCAAAGACATTCTGCACTTCCAAGCCACCAAATCACCACAGCTGCTGTTCAGATTTATGCGGTTCAGATCTAACTGACAAGTTACTGGTTTTGATTGGTTTGGGGAGAATACCCAGTGGATCAAAGCTGCCTGCTACTTCTTATAGGCATTTGACATCAAGAGTTTTCTGTTTGTATAGTCACATCTGTGAGAGTTAATTGCATAAAACTTACCTCTTTGGGTAAAGATGTTAATTTGTTTCTATCAACATTCAAATTGTTCAGCTTCTTTAGTTTTCCAATGCTCTTCGGCAATGACTGTGCCAATGAAAACAAAGTAATAGGCAAACAGAATTTTTAAATTCACAGAGTCAGAACAAAACTTATATCAACTAAAAATTAATTAATTTAAATAGATTTAACAGACTTGTTTGCAGAGTTAATAGATTATTTAATAGAATGAATACACTGATCCATTTTCAAAATTGGAGGGTAGTTAACCCTCATTACTACCAGGCTTTCCAAAGGAGAACCAAGGAAACCAGTTTTATCTTGCAGAAGAAATGTCCAGGAATGTCAGTTTCTAATACAAATTCACTCATGAGTTAGGTCTGCACTAAGAGGATAGATGCACAAGAGCTGTGTGCAGAATCCTGTATGCAGAATGTCCGTATTATCTAACTTCAGGCTCCCTAAATAGCTAATTGAGAGGTAAATTTCTAACTTAGGTGCTGTGAATTGACCTCTGGAGAGGCATCTTTTCAACAGGCTTAAGGTCCTAACTCAACCAAGCAGCAACCTAACTTAAGAAATGCTCAAACCTGGATTTTTATAAACACTTCTACTCTCCAAGTGTCAGTGTCACGTGAAGGCAGTTTAAAAATAATCAAAGGAAACACCTAATGGAAGGACATCCAAGATTTTATTTTAATTGACCACATACCAAGTTTAACACCCATCTAGAATAGATCAGCAGAGCAATGAACAGTACAACAGCAGCTCTGCTGCACTTGGGGCTTCTATTCAGTTTCAGCAAGTCTGATCCAGATAATGCACAGGAAAACTTGGCAATAATGCAACATGGCAGAAACTCCGCATTAAAACCACCACAAAGTAAGTGATACCTGCACTCCACATGCTCCGATTCCCTTACTGGTCATGAAAGATTCAAGAGTGAATACATAATTGCTTAAGCCTTTGGAAGGGTGGATTGTTACCACACACAACTTGATCTCCAGCATTCATTTAACAGGTAAGAAATAAGATGCATTTAAAGGAAACTTGCTACTTAGCAGTAGTAAGGTTACTCACCCTTGCAAGCTAAGTGATTCAGCACTTACCGCCAGCCATTTGAGAAGCCATGACCATGCTTACCTGCAGCTGGTTTTCTGTTAGAACTAGTTCAGTAAGGCTTTCGCAGTCTCCAATTGAATCTGTTAGCTGAATAAGTTTGTTCTGATCCACCTTCAGAATGGAGAGCCTCCTCAATTTTCCTGGACAGAAAGAGCAACACCTTTGTTTAGTTCATTATCCCCTGATACCTGCTTCAGTTACAGAAAATTTTACTGCTGCAAAACTTTCAGAAATCCTCTAACACAATGTGGTTTTGTGGGGTTTTTTCCAGATAAAAAAGGAACTCAAGAACTGCTATGCTTGGCGCTTGCACTATTTTTGCAAGTTTATAACATCACTGAATTCACATTCAATCGAAATGTTCGTATCCAATTGAAGTTGCAAACTGAATCGCAGCCCAGGTAAATGTCAAGGATGTGTCTACCCAAAGGCTTATATACAGGAGAAAACTACCTATTTTTTTCGTCAATTACACAGTGTTTATTAATAAAGAAGTGTTCAGAAGATTGCCTACGCCTACTGAACCACAGCAAGTGACAGCCCAAACCCAAACAGGATCAAGGTCTCTTTGCCCTAATACAGAACCCAATTAGTCAGAGGTGAAACCCAAGTTTATTTTTCAGAATGGAAATCAAACTTCAAAGAAGGTTGCCTCCCCAGGAAGGACAAAATACTGTGTCAGTGCAGAAACCTCACCTTGTTCTGCTCTTTTGTACCACAGTGGTCTGTGGTGCAAAGCAGCGCTGACCCAGTTGGAGCCCAAGACAGAAAATTCACGAGACACCACTAGCTGCTGATACCTTCCTGCCCACCCCCACAGGGTCCAAAACAGCTGTAACAGGCTGGCATATCAAATTCGCTGACAATGCTAAATCAAGAAGAGATGGCTGACACACAGAAAGACAGCACCCTAAACAGAAACCCAAGGTTCAGCACGGAGAAGTGCAGCGCTCCGCACCTGAGCAGAGTAAATCCATGCACCAAGTACATGCTGGGAAGTGACAGGTGCTACAAGAGCCCTGCTGGAAAGGATCTGGGGGCTGTGGTGGGCACCAGGCTGAATATGAACTAGCAGTGAAACTAAGTAAACACTGGCTGGACCACGTTAGGAGGATTATGGCCAACAGATCAATGGAAGTCGCTGTATCTCATCTACTTGGCACCAGTGAGGTCACAACTGTAAAATCATGCCCAGTTTCACGTCCTGTCCTGTATTCCCCCACTGACTCTCCAGTTCAAGTGAGATGCTGACAGGGGTCCAGTACGAAGCTATCGAGATGACCAGGGCACATGTGAGCTGAGGCTGAGGGCTGGCTTTGTTGACTCCCACAAAGAGGCAGGCAAGGTGGCATCTAGGAGCAGCCCACAACCACTTGAAGGGCAGTTACAGAGGTGACAGAGCCAAAGTCTTTGCAGTGGCAGGTAAGGCAGCAAGGGCCACAGACTGAAGTGTGGGGGGGTCCCAGATGGATACCTGGAGAAGCTTCCACACTGGGAGGGTGTGCAGCAGGTTGCCTGGGGGTGCTGGAGTCACCTCTGTTTGGGGCTTTAGACACTTGGTGAGACATGGCCACAGCTGACCTGATTCGCTGGTGTTGGGGAGAGCCCTGCTTCAAGTGCTCTACAGATCCACTAATCCAACCAATGATTCGGCCACCAGCAGAGCCCTTCCCAGTAGCTTCAACAGAGAACAGTACGGCTCACTTCAACCACGATACCAGATTTTCTCCATTTCACATAGTAAGTTCCAGTATTACACAAAAGGAGTATATACTGTAACTACCCAATTTTCCAAACAAAGCTAAGCTATTATAGTCATATAACTAGCAATTTCTGGGTGGGTTGTTTTTTTGTTTTTGTTTTGTTTTGGCTTTTTTTCCTTTGGAACAAAATTACATCTGGGAAATGTTACAAAATGCACATGCAAACTAGGCCTGGTCTGAATCAGCCTGGCCCTTTGCAACCGCCTTCCCCAGCAGAAGATGAGGATTCTGAAGAAGCAGCAGCTCCCCTTGTTCACGAGCTGGTGTTACAGATGAGCTTGTTTCTGGTAGGCTGCACAGGCCTACCCCTAACCCTAAAAACATCTACCTTAAAAAAGGCACTGGGAACGCTTCAGAAAACATTCCTCAGTTATTAAACCTGTTTTCAGGGGTCAGACACAGAAAGGTTGTTGTTTGGATGCTCAAGGGTGAGGAGTAATGCACTGAAGCTGGAACAGGCTTCCACTGGGTTCAGTATAGGATTAAACCACCTTGAACTGATGATAATTACACATCCCCACTAAAAAGGATGTATTTTTTTATAGTGATACTGTCAGTCAGTCTTACCAAGTGAGCTACGGCATGCTACAAGCTAGAATTTTACAATGTTTAAGAGTTATGATGGTGACGTAGACATGGTAGGAACAGAGAGGATATATTAACTTTTCCTTTGTTCAGGTAGGTATCAAGTGAAGACCAAAGAAGGATTATGAGGTAGTCATTATGCAGACAATTAAAATGCAAAATTAATTGAACTATGCATTTCATACTAAGCAAAAAAAAAAAAAAAAAAGGCTGAGAGAAGTTCATCTGTCACACAGAAAGACTTCAAAAAACAAATTACTTCCAATTTACAGTGGATTAAATGGTGCTCTGTGATAGCATTCGCCTTGTACTTACCAATGCCATCAGGTAAGACCTGAAGTAAATTCTGAGAAACAAGTAAGTCTGTTAAAGAAGTCAGACCACTAATTTCTTCAGGAAGGCATTCCAATTTATTTTCAGAAACATCCAGACAAAGCAGGTTTTTCAGCCTTCCTACTTCCTGCAATACAAGACAAAAAAATGTAAGTCATGCCCAAACATGTAACAAAGCAATTTGAAAAATGTCCCATCGCAATGAAATTTCAGAAAGAAAAACAATTCTCTGTGACCTCTAAATTGGCCATTCTTTGTATGACCTCTAAATGCAGAAAAAAAAGTAAATAATTACGTTTTATGTATGGTAAACCAACCAAGTGATCCAGTCACAGCTTCTTAGTCTAAGTATTAAGACTGGCTTTGGTAGTCAGACAAGGAATGCTGAGCACACCCAGGCAAGCACCAGCCAAAACTGGAGTTTTCCTCAAGTAAAGACTGCAAAGTTGTTTTTTCAGAACTACAGATTATCACTCTCCATGTAATTAAAGTCTGCCCCTCCCAATTAACCCTAGGCAAATTAGGATTAGTGTCTCCTGTCTGATACAGCAACATGCCATGACATCTAGGGATTTCGTATCTTCACATCTCCCAACAGCAACAAATGTAGGAATTGGGAGTGTTGCTCTAGCAAGCATATTTGGACTGCCAAGTTATACTGCCATCATCTACAATTATTAACGATTACTTAATTTTTATACACTGGTAATCCACCAATTAGCTTAGAAGACTGTTAGAGAAATACCATTGTCCTTATTAGCCATCCGAGCACCCTCCCATTCCACACACACACAGACACCCCTATACACACTGCAGAATAGTTCTCATTTTAGTCATCCAAACCATCTTTCAGAGAACACAAAATGACCTTTGCTTTTACATATACGAAACTTTCATACAGCGACAGCCTTGATCCTAACTCACAAGATCAGTCATCCTATCCTGGAAATGTTTGCCCCTCAAGAACCTCCTTCATGAAACACACCCACACACCCTTTACCCCGCAAGTTCATCTTTTGGACATTAGACAAAACACACAATAATAGCCAGCTTCAATAAAAACAGCTGCTGAAGTCACATTTGACCTTTTATGAATGACTACCAGTGTTCAACTGCATCTACGTAAAAAATTATTAGGCCAAGCCAACAACGACAAAGCCAAAGCAGCCCACTAAACTGTAACTGATTTTCAAGTTATACTGTTGACAATAAGATCAATACAACAAATAACAGCAAACTGCATGAGGAACAGAAGAAAATAGGTTTTGACTTGGGTCTAAAGAAAAAAAGAGGGAAAAGAAACCATCCCACATGTTATCACAGTTCTTAAAAAAGGGAATTTAGAGTGCCGTAAGCTTTAAGGCCCCTCATCCCATGACTGATGTCAGTCGGGGGATTTGCTTGCATAAATCAAATTTTCTATTTATGGCAACAGTTCTGTTATTGTACTTCTCCCAAGCACTGTATTTGAATGGAAGAAGATGACTGCAAAAAAACCCAACGATTCATCCTCAAAACTGTCAAAACTGCATTTTAGATAGATACAAAAGGTCAGGGTTAGCTCAGACAACTAGTGGCTTCCTGATCATTAGGCCACAACTGTAAACAGAGTATGTGTCATCCTATAAATGGAACAATGTGCTTATTAGGAAACAAGTCCTTTGTCAAAATGTTTAAAAGAAAATGTCTGACTACACATGATATCATGTACAATCCCTTGCAGAGGAATTTAGTAAGAGAAAACCCTTACACATCCAAAACCCAACCCAGGCAAAGTGAACGGAGAAAACTAATTTATTTAAAATCACCTCTCTTTAGGTATGAACAAAAAGGTTTTCTTCTAAAAGCATCTTCAAAACAGTATCAGTAGAGTTCATCTTTACCTGAGGTATTTCAGCTAATTGGTTTCCATCCAACCAGAGGTCTTTAAGATTGAAAAGTGCACCAATTGTTTCGGGCTATAACATAAAAAGTAAAAATGTTAAGTAGCATAGGAGCTTCAAGTAAAAAGCAAACAGCCACCCCGTAGTTGCAGTCTGAGTAAACCGAACCTTACTCCAAGCACTATTTAGAGGTACCATGGTTAAATGCAGCAAGGGTGACTGTAAGCATTTGGGAACTCCATCATACAGATTAATTGCTATAGCTTAACAAGCTACCATACTTTACCTGACATGCACTAACAAATTGCATGCACACTCTTAATCTACAGCAAATCCAACATTTAATTGAGTCAGCTTAAGGGAGATGACAGATATCTTTTGGTAAATCTATCTGCCACAAAGTCAGACACTGCAACCCTCAGCAGTCTGCCTCTGCCCTTTCCCAAAGATTCCTACTCCCACCCTGGAAATAGCTGAGCTTTCATCTGTGCTCAGCCCATCCAGCTCGCTACAGAAGCCCATGTGTTTATTGTAAATGCAAGTGCAGACAAGAGTTTGTGCCCTTCCACTCCTTTTTCCTTCTACAGAAAAAGCCTGTGCTGAGCTCTCATTTTCTGGAGACCAACTGCAGTTTTTTTGGGTAAAGCAATATTGTACTGCTCAAGACTAAGTGGACACGGGAAGCACCAACTCACTGCCAAAATTCACCTGTACGTATAAAAAGGAATCTCCCTCCATGCATTTTTCTTTCTTCAATTTTGGACATCCTATAACCTATTTAATCTCAATGACGTGTAAAACAAGACTAACATGCACTTTCAGTGGCATGTTTTCTTACCAAGTGATAAAGTTCATTGTTTCCTAAATCAAGTTCTTCTAGTCGCTGCAGCTGGGCAAGTGATCTGTGAGATAAGTCAGAACAAAACCACATCAGACTAAACCAACAGAAACCCCATGTATTTGAATGAGCTCCTTTTACTGAAACTTGTATTTCAAATTGCAACGTATTGTAGACAGACAGTTATTTTACTGGGCATAGACTATTTGCAGTAATATCTTACTGAAAAAATCATTTGGTTTGTCAGTATAACTGGATGCCCTTGAAACTTAAAACACTATAGGCCATCCAATCATTATTCTTTATTTTAACCATCAGTCCCTTAGGGTGGACGATGCCACATACCTCAGTACAGTTGGTTAGATTTATTTCTAGGGGGAATTCACAGTTACACAACTGGATAAAAATTCCCCATAGTGATCACATGTAACAGTGTGACTCAAGACTCAATAAATCCATCATTTATCTTCTCAACATGATCTATCCATTTCTGAAGTATTTCAGTTTGGATCTGAGGATGCAAACAGAGGGAAGCCCAAAAGGATGTAAAAGAAAGACTCTCTCAACATGAACAGACACAGAGGGTCACTCTTCTGCTTCAAAAGCAGTCTGCTGCAGAGCTCTTGCTTACCTTCCCCAAAGCTGCAGCAGCACAAAAAACAGCGAGACTTGTCAGCTACATTACTGACAGTCAGAATTTTCCAGAAGCGATAGAATTGTCAGCATTTGTGATAGCTTCAATCTGACACCGTATGGCAAAAACTAGCTAGCAATTCCTATCTTCTGACCACTGACATTTAAAGTGCCTCGGTGGCTCACAACTATAAACAGCTGCAACCGAGGTACTGGGTAGATTGACAGGAAAAAAGGACCCCAAAGCAACTGGGGAAGAGATTCTGATTAAAATAGGTTAAATCTATTACAGTATATATTAGATTATCTAAACAAGCAGAATAGGACTCATCAAAACTCTGGCAAGAAGCACCCAGGTAGTGAAGGGAGGAAACTCCTTCACTAGGGAAAGAAGAGGCTTCTTCTGGGCAGACAAAAGGATCCTCAAAATATAAGAGACTTGATTAATCTTACAAAAAACTGCCAATTCCTCTGCCACAATACAGACAGCACAGACACACCCAGGTATCTTTCTTCTCCCAGAATCAGTGGATGGAGTCAGAGCTGAGACATCAGTAGGCCTAGTTTGTCACCAAGGCTTTGATCTCCAGGTTTTGGAAGCTTTTGGTTACCTAGCCCTGAACATGAACGCCTGTTTAAATGCTGTGAAGGTCTAGAGTAGATATTCTCTGAGATCACAGATTCACAGAGTGTTAGGGGTTGGAAGGGACCTCTAGAGATCATCTAGTCCAACCTCCCTGCCAGAGCAGGATCACCTAGAGCAGATCACACAGGAAACACTAGATCCAACTACCCTACTTTCACATTCAGGAAATTTCAGCAGGAGAACCCAAACCACCACTCCCACTGCTGACACGCTCATTCAATACCTACAGGAAGAAATGTTGGGTGCTGCTGTATTTTATGTATTTTTGTAGAGCAAAACCAATCTATAGAGACTGCAGGCTCCTGCTACTAATCAAGTACAACTAGAAGTAATGGGCATAAATAGGTATTGCTGAAACAAAAGCTGTATCTTGCACGCTGTCAACTGGCAGAGAACAATTTTTGTAGCTGTCATTCGGTTTCATGTTAGCAGTTTTTACGAGTAAGAACATTTTATGTTAATAAAATCAAACACAAGAAATATCACTTACTCAGGTAAATATGTCAGCAAATTTTCTCTAAGTTCCAGTGAAGCCAGGTTATAAAGACTGAAAAAAAACCAAACACCCACACATTTTAATGCAATCTTGCTTTTTGTATTCCACACTTTCAGAAGAAAAGTGTCTGTTCACACAGTTTAAAACGAAATTGCTGTGAACTCATTTTTTTGTTGTTTTAATTCAACGAGACCATCATGTGAAAGGCAGCCTATAAAGACTGGAAGGTTTTGCTTGTTTCTTTGTGATACTTCCACACATTAAAGATAGAAAATAAACAGAGAAAATACATGTTTCCATTTGTTAAAAGGTCAGTAAGTTGCAAGTTCCCAAACAGAGAATATTCACACGAATGCCATTCACTTACGCCCTTTCAGAATCTGGAACGGGCTACCAAAGTTACAGAGCATCAGGTAAACCCACCACTGTCCATACGACAGCACGCTCATTACTGTAAGTGACATTATGCTTCTAAGCGGCTCACTTACTCCATATCCCAGGCTTTTACCAACATCACCATAGCAACATTCAGATTTTTCCAGGGTTTATTTATGACTAAATGGAACACGAGGAGTCAGACGTTATCCCAACACTATAATCTGCTCTAATCCTCCAGTGTCCCAGAGGAAAATAAACACCAGATATGGTGACTGCAAGTAAGTGGTTTCCTACAACAGAATATGTTCTGTGCTGGTGTGCAGGGAAAGGTGTGCTAGGCCTTAAATAAAATCTAGATAAAAAAATGAATTCTACTATATTTGAAACACATGTTAAATATAAACCCAAAATCTTTTTGTTTGTACACCTTAAAAAAACAAACAAACAAACAAACAAGCCCATGTATTCAGACCACATAGAACTGAAATACTTGTTTTCACTCCAAACAATACCAACATCCAAATTACAAGATCATTAGTTAGCCTCAGTGAAAAAAGCAGCCGATAACCTGAATAAAACTAAAGAAAAACCTTCATATTGCAACTTCAATACAGGTATCTAAGCAGGGAAAGCAACACGACTAATGCAGGAAGTCCTTAAAGGGGAAAGAAGATTTTTCATGGATTGACTTTGGATTGTGTCTGAAAAACACATCCTTATTTCAAGTACGTCTTTCGTACTACATTCAGAAAACAGTGAACGAAATCTCACAGGAGCTTTGATTAAGGTCTGAGCAGTCCTCTCCAGCTTTTAAAATACACACATTTTACCCAAGGGTTCTGTATTCCTCCCCGAGAAATACAGTTAAAACATACCATACAGGTGAAGGCATTTTAGTAGAAGCCTATTACAAATTCAATTACAAAGTAAGTGAGAATAACTCAGCTACTGCCACCCAGAAACATCTGAAAGAAACAAGGTAATGAGAAAGTCATCGCTCCGATGACACAAGAGAAAACTCTCACCCAAAAACTTTAACGCTATAGAACACAAGTCATGGTGGACCACTGTATCCAACATCCTCACGGAAAGCAAACCAATGGAGGGAGAGAGGGAATGGGCGATGGAGAATGGTTTCCCTCCAAGAGGAACGTGGGTTTGCTCTTAATCAGACTGCCATTACTTTTTTTGTTTACTGGTTTTCTAGAAGCCTATTCCAATCTTCCTTTGAATTTCACACTTTCTCTTCAAGCTCATATTAGGAGACAGACGCCCGTGATTCACTTTCATCCACAGAACACAAAAAGGATGCGCACACTGCCAAGCTGCCTTGTTAACATTGTGTTTATAGACAACCCCGCATCTACTTATCTCCCTCCCCATCACATTGAAGTGTTGACGAATAAAATGGCGCAATCTCTTAATTTCTCTTATTACATCACACACCACTTCGGCTGTGGTTAAACAGAAATCTTTGTCAGCAAAACCACGCTCAACAGCAAGAACTTGGGAACCACCATCTTAACCAGCCTCATCGTATCATTAAACTGGGACAGGCAAGTGAATCAGCTCAGGAAATTGATCCTGCTTAAAAATAACCCAGCAAAAAGAGGAACACAGATCCCTAATCCAACATAGAATAAATCCCCTTAAACACCTGGGGCAGTACAACTGCCAAGAAGCTGCAAGGTGCATCTTTTGCCTGAGCCAGCAGGGCTATGAGGACTCACTGGGTAGCTGTGCCCACCAACAGCTGACTTTGCATCCAGCTGCCTACGATGCATTTTGAAAGGCTCACTGTGGCCAATCACAGTCTCAGGCTACGTTCTCTTCTTACGGGAGTCAGCTACCTACAGGATGACCTTTTCATCTCTATGACACAGCTTGCTGGAGAAGAAACACTTTATTCTACAGCTATTCTCACCCACAGCATACTCACTTTAACTCTACCCTGGAACAAAGACACTGCCCTCTACCCCTTCAATTTATCCTTTCTACTTCCTCCAAGGTCTTGAGTCCAAACCCACTGTAAGCAGAGCCCAAAAGGCAAAACGAAGCTTCCCACCAAGTAATGTAAAATAGAGACTAATTCTACAAAGTTTATACCAGCAAAGCTGCCCCATTAGACTGCAGTATTATGCATAAGGCGGATCCATCTGAAAGAGAAGCAAGAAAATGAGAGGAAATTTTTGATTCATTACTCTTAAATTCTGACTAGTTGCAGAAGCAGCTCCCAGCAAACCTATGTACTGCAATTTAAAATGAGAAAATGTGACAGTTACCATATAAAATAGCATCATATAAAAGGCATGCTGATGTACTGAAGCACCAGTCTACGATACACTATCTTAAGGAAGGTATAGCTCTTCCTTAAATTTACCAGCTGGTTCTTAACACATGTACACTCACATTTTTCTGGTTTTAAGGCATGTTAAGAAACAGGATTTTTAGTAATCGGCAAGAAAAATCCTACATTTCTTGCTATTTTTCAAATATGTTTTCTGATTTAACAACACATTCTCTCCAGAAAGTGTATTCTTCCTGTTCTCAACTCCAAACAGAGATTTTTCACAATATACTAAATGAAGTAATTTATCCTTTTCCCTCTCCCCTCAATTTCAGATGCACTGTTGGTCAAGGGTCTTTCTGAAGTCTCTGAAAGGAACTAAGAGAAGCCATACTTTAATGATTTCAGAGTCTTTCCCTAATCCTAATCTTCATCTAAGGGAGAAAACCTGTCATGAGGGTTACCTGTTTTGATCCGTAAAACACACAGGCAACAGCAATCTGGTCTACCAGTACCTGAAGGCGGCCTACAAGGAAGCTGAGGGGGGACTTTTTACAATGGCCTATAGTGACAGGACAAGGGGTAATGGGTTTAAATTGAAAACAGGGAGATTTAGATTGGATATAAGAAAGAAATTCTTCCCAGAGAGGGTGGGGAGGCACTGGCACAGGTTGCCCAGAGAAGCTGTGGGTGCCCCATCCCTGGAAGTGTTCAAGGCCAGGCTGGATGAGGCTTGGAGCAACCTGGTCTAGTGGAGGGTGTCCCTGCCCATGGCAGGGGGGTTGGAACTAGATGATCTTTAAGGTCCCTTCCAACCCAAACCATTCTGTGATTCTATGCTCAGACAGGAGACGGTTCTATCAGCAGCTGTTCACCAACTGCATTTAGAAACACAAATGTACCATAGAGCATTGCAGGCTGCTCTCTAACACAAACAGTCCTCGATTGCCCTAAAATCCAACAGAAAATGTACAAGTTGTATTCTAAAACCGTATCCTATAATCTAAAGGAGAGAGGGGAAAAAAACCCCACCACCCTAAGTACTTTTCTGAGACTACTATTCGCACAAATCCATTTCACAGAAGCTTGTAAAAAGCATTAATACTGTAATAAATCTCACCACAAAAGCTACCTCGAACACTGAGTATCTGTGTGCAAATGCGGACAACAGCCAAGCTACGCAGAGGAGGCAGTAACTGACATAATTACAATGTTTTCCAGCTCAGCATTCCAGCTGACTTCTGGTGCACAGGGTGGAAGCAAGCTGAATTTAAAGGTACAAACAACATGCCTGAAAATGTCATTTTCAGTACTAACCAGACATCCTTATTCAGTGATGCACCTAAAATAACTAGATACTGGTGAGCTAGAAGCATGAAAAGGTGACTGAAATCAGTGAGAACAAAACTAATAGCAACAAAGTAGTCCATAAATGCTGGAAGTGTCTTTCCTGAGCATTCCTGTCAGGATTTGAGAGAGAAACTTGCAATCCAACACAGTCTACAGATAGAGAACGCTGCAAATACTCCTCCATGTCAACTGCAGCAGTCTCTGCAAAATAAAGGTAAGACTAGAATCAGCCACTAAGATCAGAACCAAAGCGTCATCTTCTATCAAAGTCAGTGGCGGTTTGAAAAACAGAAAAAAAAAAACCCCAGACATATGTTCCCTAGCTACTTTGAATGAATTTACATTTTCACATGCACATTAAATATGTTCTGTCTTGTAAAGTTAAAAAATACAAAACTGAGATTAGTTACCCTAGTGCGTTAACTGTCAGGGATGGCTGCATCATTCCCCTATTCAAGGGGACAGAAAATCATCCTTAAGAGTGACAACAGACAACAATATATATCCTTTTTTATCCCACTCCCATTTTTATCCCAGCTCCTGCAACAGGACTAAGAGCATCCAAGCCCTTGGGGTTCACCAGCAAAGGCTTGAGAGGGAAGCAATGGGAAGCACGGTTAAGACATGCTATTTTCTTGTGAAAATGAATTTAAAAATACAAAGGTGGAAAGAGAAATGTGGGAAAAGCTAGGAAAAAATGAAGATAGATGATAAAAGGACTAATATAAAAGCTAATGGTACTCGGTCAAAAACTGGATGGCAGCCTTGTATTACCTGAATAATAAAAGTCACACTGTTTGACCTTAAGAGCACCACACAGCTGAGTGTGCAAGACTTTGGGAAGTCAGGCTCTGGGAAACAAGGAAGCAAAGTTGGAAGAGATGAAGATCTAAAGCACCTGCAGAAATGCCTGGCCCCATCCACATCATTTCCAGGAAGTTTTAGATGGTTAGGGGAATATGAAATCCCATATGTAGTTTTTCTTCACGTTTTGAAGACTGCGAGAAGAAGGGAAAGACAGGAGAACAGGCACAGTCCCCATATTTACACAGAACAAGGGACAGTTCTACACAATAAGGATGAATAAGGTGAGAGAACACAATACAGATTCTGAATTTGGTCTGGTAGTATATTGTTTATGCAGCAGTAGCAATGCCTACAGAACAGAGTCCAAGGATGCAACATACAGAAATGAGATATGAAGTCCACATTCTGGCTATTTCCACCAGTTTTAAGGGACTTCAGCTCACTGGGCCAGCATGTGAAGAATAGTGTTACCTTTGATAACTCCTGCCCCTGCATCTCTACACAGCACATACACCTCAAAACATTCATCGTGACGCTAGACTGGGAAGGAAGGGAGTTTAAACTAGACAACTCATTCACTTTTGTGTGCGGAAAAGGAACACGCTGTTTTTTCTGCCTATCAAGGGTCCTTGAAGAGATAAGAAGGCAAGTGTGGTATTTTGCCAACAGCAAACAAAATGCATGAAACTAGCCATATTTAAATATATTACAGCCCATACCCACTGCTCAAATAAAACTACCAGTAACATGTAGGACCATGCCCCAGGACACACCAGTTGACTAGGTGACTAGTCATCTGACACGATCCTATCAAGCTACTCCCATCCCACAAGGCTTCCACCTGCACAACAACAACTCACGGAGAACCTGACAGTTAGAAGTTTTTTTCCCCACCAAGGAAACAGGGTTAATCAGTCACTAGCCAGCTCTCAAAATACCATTTACTCAGATCATAAGTATTTAAAGGTACCAGCAAAGTACAGCGTACACCTTTGGGATAGCTCCTGTACCAAGTCACTCCCAAAAGAAGCCTCTTTCTCTCACCCTCTCTTTATTGACTGTATCTACTGACTGCAGAAAGAGCCTAAAAAAGACCAGCCTCGAAACTCCAACTCCTATGCCAACCATATCCTGGGTTGTAACAGGAGAAGCATGGCCAGCAGGTCGAGGGAGGGGATTGTCCCCCTCTACTCTGCTCTCGTGAGACCCCACCTGGAGTACTGCATCCAGCTGTGGAGCCCTCGGCATAAGAAGGACATAGACCAGTTGGAGGGAGTCCAGAGGAGGCCACGAAGATGCTCAGAGGGCTGGAGCACCTCTGCTGTGGGGACAGGCTGAGAGAGTTGGGCTTGTTCAGCCTGGAGAAGAGAAGGCTCTGGGGAGACCTTACAGCAGCCTTTCAATATATAAAGGGGCCTTATAAAAAGATGGGGACAGTCTTTTTAGCAGGGCTTGTAGTGACAGAACAAAGGATAAGTTTTAAACCGAAAGAAGTTTAGGTTGGATAACAGGAAGAAATTCTTTATGATGAGGGTGGTGAGGCACTGGAACAGGTTGCCCAGAGAAGCTGTGGATGCTGCAGCCCTGGAAGCATTCAAGGTCAGGTTGGATGGGGCTTTGAGCAACCTGATCTAATGAACGATGTCTCTGCCCACAACAGGGGGGTTGCACTAGACTATCTTTGACCGTCCCTTCCAACACAAACCATTCTATGATTCTATGAAATTAGGTGCTTAAATTCAGGTGGTTTCAAGAACTTCTGTAGCACACACCCTTTTCCAGATTTAACTACTTCATTTCTTCCCCGAGACTGCCTTATTTCACCCACACACAGTTACTACACCTGCCAGCACCACATCCTTCCTCATTGTCTGAAGAACCAGCTCCATACCGGATTTTCGGTGTAATGACATTTCCAACGCAACAAAAGCAGTATTAGCCTTATAAGGAAGGATTATGCTTCCTGAATTTCCTATTGTTCTGTTAACACATGTAGTTAACCATGTAGTTTGTGGTCTATATGCTCCCTGTATGCATTTTGCCCTCCTCTTCAAAAGGTTCAGCACTACTTGCTTATTTTGCTTCCGCCTACTGCTTAATGCCGGCATATAATTAGACGAAGTTACCATGAAAGAAACTTAGAATTCATATCCATTATAAGGTAACCTACAAATAGGACTGAATCACAGCTAGTTTCCTTTTCCCAAGAATATTATTTCTCCAACAAGCCTAGCTTAAGCTTGAAGCTTTTCCCCCACTCCCCCAAAATGTCAGCTTTAACCAGTCTCTTGCCTCTTTGTTTGGTTACCCTTTGGTTATGGAAACCTGTTTTACAGTGTGAATGATAAAGAAGAGCACCAATTAATTCTTGTAAGATTAATCCCATAGAACTTGAAGCGAGGCACATCATGCCACGCAATAGGGGAGAACGATTTTTGCAAATTCTTGCCTACTGAACCCCAGAAATTTTTACGTCAAACAGAAACTACAGGAAGTATTAATTTTCTGAATGAGGGCACTTATGCATTTCAAAGCATATCTTCATACAGTCCTACAGTTCTCTCTGAATATAAGGGATGCTGTAAAAACATCTGCAGAGGAAGGTATGAGACATAGTTTTGATGAAGTCGTTACTATGTCTCACCAGTATGGTTAAAGACCATTCTTCCAGAAGTCATCTTTCAGAGCATTCCCACTCCTCCTTTTTGGAGGAAAAGCAACTTCAAGTAACTTGCATCTAAGTTAAACACTATTCTTTCACCTCAAGTTTAGATGTATAATGTGCAAGTGGAAGGCACATGAGACTTTCCTTAGCAGTCCACTACTGGAGTTTGACAAGCTGGACAGTATTCTAGTAAGAAAAATCTAAAATGAAGGATTATGTTCCTAATACTTGCCATTTTTTACAGAGCTGAGAGAAGTGGACACAAATTATGGGGAGAAAATACTCATTCCTTGGAAGACTGATTTTAAATAGAATAATAGGCACCAAAAAGCAGGCAGAAAAGGAAGTAAAGTTGGTAAGTTTATCATCCTGGACTTATCAGAGCCACTGAAAACCATAGGGAGAGCATTGGCATAGTCAGTTAGTTGAATTGAATCGTCAATACTGTTAATTGGCTTGTAAAAACCTACAGATCTACAGGTGAAAACAGAAGGATAAAAACCAAAGTATCTTATCAGGCACTAACTGGAGGAAAGACTAAACAGACAGCCAGTAGTATAAATCACATCCACATTTTAAAACAGAGGAAAGTTCTACAGCTTATAGCCAAGGAATTCCCTAAACATGTAACACAGGTAATCTAAGCTGCTAATCAAGACTAGTTTTCTACATAAATCTGAGTTTCAAGTTGCTGAGATCAGTTCTACTGTCTCCCTCCTTCACACACAGCACCAAACATGGTCCAGAAAACAGACAGAACTCTGAACTTCCCATGACCTTCAAAAGGCATCATTAAGAAGAAGACAAAGATTCATAATTACAGCTTATCCTGTTCACTTCTGAATGCTTTAACAGAACATTCTCCACTTTGCTTATCAAGATAACTGAAACAGGTTGGGGAGGCTAAGCCAATTCACTATTACAACAAGATTTCATTTTCAAAATATCTTCCATTCCACTCATGCCAAATCAACAAGTTAAATAAAGAAATGGAATTACTATATTTAAAAAAAAAAAAATCTAAATATTATGTTAAATGTTTCTTCCTTGTGTAATAGACAAGACACAACATCTCTTATTTAAAGGCCAGATGGCACCACATTCACTGTTACATTGTTAAACAGTGTTCCTAAAATAAACTTTAGAGTTTCTTAACATTCAGTTTTACCATTTAGCAAACAGCTGTGACTAACACTGAATGCTCTACCTACTCAAACTCTGTAAATACTACTTGTCATGTTAAATTCAGATAAGCCAGAGTGTGAGGTTTTAATGCTATTTAAATCAGCCTAGCCAGACCACCTACAAACAGTCCTCCTTCTATGTATTTGCAAGATAAGCCTCCCCACCACTTTTGTTGTATCATGTAAGACCATATTTTAATCATACATTATGCTAAACCTTAAAACAGAATTACATTGTCTTGTTCCACACGATTTGAAGAGAATTTTCCACTCTGTGTGATGCTACCAGATGTGTAATCTACACTTGAGGCATCCTAGCATATGGTAAGAAAAACACAGTCAAGGCCTAGGCCAGGACGTAGAAAAAGCATGCCATTCTGATCTGCTCCTGGATCATCTGCACTGACAGCATCATTCTTGCCTTTGAAGACCTTTTATTCTCCAGCTACTCCTGTTCAGATCAACACTGAAGATCCCGAGTTCAGAAGTTGCTGGAAACTTCAAACCCTCTAGAATTACACACATATACATAAAAACCCACCACGCTCAGTGACTTTGTTTCTCTAACATGAAATCTCTGAATATGTGTGATTCCACAGCTCTTGAAAAGCATGCCTCTAACAAATCTTTCCACAAAACAACACTCCGAAGTGCAGTAACATTTGCTCTATTCTCTTCATTATGTTGACTGCCACAACGAAATGCCTAATTCAGCATCCTACCTGCTAGCTGCAGACATTAAGAGGAAAATGTCTCTGCTTACCTGGTAATTCCCTCTCAGTAGTAAGGTCCACAGATCCATTCAGCCTGCTTGCAGCTTGGGGGTAAACCAGACTCATCAGTCATCAGCAGCAGCAGAATATGCTTCCCATCTAAAGTAATTCACCCCTCCCCGCATGGGAACTGCCAAAACACTCTACCTGCCAGTCAGTGATAATCTCATACATTAAACCTTAGCATCTAAAACAAAACAAGGGGTAACCTTTCTCTTTTCCAGGCACAGACAAAACTGCTGAAAAAACAGTGAAAGCTAAAAACTGGGTATGTTAGGTATTTGGTGTGCTGATGGGCAGCAGGCCTTAAATCATAATTTAAAGCTCTCCACCTTGCTTCAGCCGTTAAAGAAACTTGTTGATTTTGTCCCCACAGAATTTGACAGATAACTGTCTTTTTCAAATATGCATTTCATGCTGAAAGGATTGGGGTTTTGGCTAAGGCCGAATCCTTGTGAAGCATCCATCTGAGAGTCCGACGCTAGATTAAACACCAGAGACGCACATAAAAGGCTTTCCAGAGAAGGTACCTGGACTTCATTCAAGCCTAAGAACCACAAATAAATAAACAGACATAGAAAGCTGACACAATCTCTCTTCTCTTTCTAGACGTTAAGCCATGAGAGCACTGTATGGATCTCTAAGTTCCCAGGTCTTTGCTGGTAAAAAGCCAACAACACAGCGGGCTGGTGGTGGTGGGGAACTAACCCTGAAGCCAACGCTAAGGAATGAACACATATGGACAGAGAAGGTGCTGAGGACAGACAGACATTATTCATCCTTCTGTAGGGTATGCCCTAGGAAGCCTTACAAACACCCTGATTTATCCAAATACAGTTACATACAAATACTCCAATTTCTGAACTTCAGGAAAAAGTTGTGCCCTGTGTTTTGGGTATTACACAAATAAGTATTGAAGAAAAATCCCGGAAGCAAGTGGAAATTCCTAAATGTTACCCATGCTGGGAAGAACAGGTTAAGCTTGCTTGTTGGGCAGCTCTACAGACACACACGGTCCTGCAGAATAGTCAAGGGAATTAGACTTGCTCTCATTAGACTGAGAAACACTGCAAAAGACACTCCCACTCGCAGCTTAAATTGTGTAACTTGTTTGTCCGAATGGTTCAACAAGACAATAGCACAACTCCTGCTCCCAGCTGCACCCACCTAATTATTAGCTGAAATCTCTCACATGCATTAGCATTCACTGTTTTACTCCAGTCAGCAACCACACCACGAGTTAAGAGAACACAAATCACAGAGAAACACAAAAACCAGCACTAGTAATACTAAAGACACCTAGTCTGTTATCAAAGCAGTGCGTCGCACATCTTTCTAGTATGCCCTAAAATTATACATGAGCTTAAAAGAGGAATGCTTCATCTAACAAGGGAAAACTTTCAGCACTGGATAAGCAGATTGAAGCAGTCACACAGAAGAAGGAAACTTGACATGCACTGAGCCGTAGAGGAAAGACAAAAGGTTGAAAGGAGGTCTTGCCTGTGTTCTTCAAACGGCCAGTTGGGACCCTTAAAAATACTCCTTTTGGCAACACAGAAGAAAAATATAAGAGGTCTATGAAGAAGAATTTTAGCCACAGAGTAAAAACATTAACAGCAACTCCACATATCAGTGGCTTGAACAAGTTCAGGCACTAGCCTGGGACAGTAAAGCTGAATATTGGCATTCAACAATACATCAGACCATGTGAAAAACAGACTGGATATCTGAATTCATGAGAAAGACACATTTCCAGTAACAGTTCACCGCAAGGTAATTCAAGTCTATTATCTTCCATTAAGATGAATTTCCTAAGGAACCTTCAAAGCACTGCTGTTTGGAGAATATTTGCCATTACTTTTGTGGCTTTCCCCATTTAAGACAGTAGGGCAAATCTGAAGTGCCACCAGAGTTTAAGCAGGTAGCTTAAAAACAAAACAAAAGACACTAAGTACATATCGATCACTGTACGACATGAAGATGAATTAGAGATTTCATTGGCTGTATTAAGCAGTTTCCCAGACAATAGAACAGTGTAAGAATTCAGGATGCATTTCCCTAAGTTTCCATATAGTCTAGTGGACAGAAGACAGAAAGCAAATACAGGGACTTCAAGTTTTTCCTAAAACAAGCCCAACTGTAATACAATACACCACCAGAATATTTGCTCAGTATTTGACAGATCTCATACAGGGCACATAACTGCACCCTAGTCCATCAAATAACATCATGGATTATTATGCAAAGCACAAAAACTCCAGTAAGGCATTTGCAAACATATCCAAAACACCTCTAAGAGCCTTACTTGGTCTCTTCAGTCAGAAAGACACAATCAGCATTACTTTATTTCTAATTCCTACCATTTTTTGGGTCTCAGCAAGTGCAGAGGGAAAAGAATAGAGAAGGGAATGAAGAGCACAAGTAGGAAACCTTTGGAGAAGCCACAGAGCATTTCACTGCTCTTACCAAACACAAAGCCGTTAGCTGCACCATCAAACTCACTTGCAATACATTATGAAAATTTTGTGAACTAAAAGAGGAAAGCTGCACTTGTTGGTAGACAGACTGAAAAAAAAAACCTTCTTACTTATAAATCTAATGTTAAAAATTTGATAAAATTCACTCTCAGAGACCCATAAGGACTTCAGGTTGCAGTTCTACTTGGCTACAAACAAGACCTTCTAATATTCTTCAACTGGAACCACACAGAACCCCTTTCTCTCTGTCACGAGGACATTCCCCAACAGACTTCAGGAACAGTTACATTTTGGGTGGACAACCCATGAGTTTCCTTTGTGTTATGTTAGTAGTCTTCTGAACTGGAAAGCATGCATCTTTATCCCAAGCTTACCATTGACTTCCCACCTGCCATAATCCCACATATCACAAACCGCTGATGAGCCAAAGATAACAGCCCCTCACATTTGTGTCTGCTTCTTTAAGCATAAATCTGATAGCAGAAGTTTCTAGTAATAAGATTAAAGTGTTTTTGTAAAAATATTAGTATTGTAGATAGCTAACCTGGGAGTACTCCCCACATCAAAGCAGGGATCCTCAGGGATAGACTTTGAATAAAGTCTGTCCCTTGAGGACAACTCACCAAGACCACCAGGTCAGGAATTTCTTCCTGATGTGCAATTTAAATCTCCCTGCTTTCAACTTAAACCCGTTACCACTTGTCCTGTCACTACAGGCCCTTGTAAAATGTCCCCCCCCCCAGCTTCCTTGTAGGCCCCTTCAGGTACTGGAAGGTGCAATAAGGTCTCCCCAGAGCCTTCTCTTCTCCAGGCTGAACAAGCCCAACTCTCTCAGCCTGTCCCCATAGCAGAGGGGCTCCAGCCTTCTGAGCATCTTTGTGGCCTCCTCCAGACTCGCTCCAACTGGTCAATATCCTTCTTAAGCTGAGGGCTCCACAGCTGGATGCAGTACTCCAGGTGGGGTCTCACGAGAGCAGAGTAGAGGGGGAGAATCACTGCCCTCGACCTGCTGGCCACACTTCTCTGGATACAGCCCAGGATATGGCTTTCTGTGGCGTCAGTGCACATTGCCACTGCAGGAAGCCAACAACTTTCCTCCAGCTACTGTCTGCCAAGCAGCAGTCCACCTCATGCTTTGGGAATGGTTTCAGCTTGTCATATTTCTTGTATTCATTTTCAGAATCAGGCAGGATCCCAAATTTTTTGGCCTTGGTTTTCAGTAACCGCAGGGTCTGAACGAGCCTGTTCTTAGCTGCCAGTGCTGCGAAAAGCTGCATAAAAAGTTTTGTGAACTTTTACAGAAAAGGAAGAACGTCACAAAAGCTCCGACCCTCGCGATTTTTAGGTAAGACTTTGCGATAGTCACTGGGCGCACGTTAGCTGTACCTGTTAGTGCTTGCGGACTGTTTCAAAAGACATTTTCCACTTCTGTTGCTGCTGGAGTGGTGCCAGCTGACAGCTTTCATACCCATGGGAAGTGGCTAAAGCAATGCCGGTCTGAACTTGACTACACTGCAGGAGCTCTTAATTATAAGATCCCTTCTGGAGGACTCCTCTGTTCAGAAGCAGTTGGGTTTTACTGTTAGGGACTATGCTGACTCCCCAGAGAATCCACGTGAGAAATACTCTGCTGTATGAAAGGATGTCCAAGATTAAAAGGTCTCTACTGACACCCATGACTCAATATCCAGGTTACCGTAGCTTTCTGAAGAAAGATGGAAGTGGTTCAGTACACGGCAACTTAGAACAACAATATGGGCAAAGTAACCATAAAGGCAGGTGCAAATTAAAAAAAAAAAGGGGGGGGGTGGAATCAGGTGCTGCAAGAAATTTGAAATTCTCTAAAATGGTATGTTTCCCAGCAAAACTAACAAACCATAACTTTTCTGAGTTAAAGCACAGTTATCTCCAGTTCTGTGAAGACTATCCCTTAAGCTGGAACAGCAAGTTAAACTCTTCAGCCTGGAAAAAAAGCACCTGGGGATATGGTAGAAAACGACAAAGGCATCGATGGCAGATCAACTGCATAGGGATTAGCTGCTCACTGCCTCTTCCGAGACTAGCGATCATAGGCAAGGTAGGCTCAAAAAAACCCCCAACAACCAATCAATGCAATGGGTAATAGGCACAGTTATTTGCCAGGGGAGAGTACTAAAGATGTCCAGCTTCTCCTTGAGCTTATGTAGACAAGTACATGGAAGAAAGATTCATTACGGGCTACCAATTAGACAAAACAAAAAAGCTCAGGAAATCCTCTGAACCCGAAACAGTCAGGGGATGGAAAGAGGAGTAATCAAACACGTGCTTTTCTCCTTAATCCTCACTAGGCCTGTATTTACTGCAACTGTAGAAGGAAGCTGGGCTAGATGAGCTTTTGATCTGAACCAGATCAGCCATTCTCCCATATTCAAGTGAAGAGACATGGAATTACCTCTTCTTCAAACTGGAAGAGATACCCTTCTCTCCACTAACAGGAAAGATTTCCCTTCTGCAAGCGTGAATGTTCATTTCAAACAACATGAGACAGATAAACAATGTTCACTCTACTATCCAAGTCTCTACCTTGGAATTCTGTCCTTGCAACCCTGCTCTACTTTCCCAAGTTAACAGACATCTTAAAAGCTTATCAAATTTCATCTTAAGAGCTGTTCTGTGAGTTTTCATCTCTACAGCTCCCACTGGAGTTTTTCACAGAACCACACCACCTCTATAGTTAGGAACCTTCTAATTTCCATCCTGATCACAGCCAGCTTTTACCCATTTCTTCTTTTGCCAACAATTGCCTGGTTTTGAACTAAGCTGCAAGCCGACATGTTCACAATAATGGCCAATTACAATCAAGGAAAGCAGAAGGTCAGCTCTGCATCACAAAACACCTGTTTAATTTTGCACTTAAAATTCCAAGTTACTCCAAATCCCAGAGAACAGAGCTGAAAGATATACACGTGTGCTTCAGATTCTGCATTAACCTGCTAATGTCAAGTGAAAATGCAAAGGGGTTTTTCTTAAACCGATCCCTGAGACTGGAAAGAATATAAAAAATAAGCACAGACCTGTAAATAACTTTGTAGGTATATTACATATAATTATGCAAGTCATTTATGCAATAGGCGTAACAGCAGAGAGAAAATAAATTAAGATAGTAATAAAGTATAAAAAACTTACTTCCCAATGTTTTCAGGTAGTGCTTGCAGAGAGATGTCATTTACTGAAAGACACGTTAGATTCTGTAACTCAGGAAAGCTTTCAGGCAACCTATGGAGATATTAATTCAAATCAAGGACTTCCAGGAGAAATATTCACATTCACGTAATATTATATTTTCATGTAATACATACTAGAAAAGAGAACTTGTAGTGGAAAACAAGAGTCTATTTAGCAAGTTCACACAGAGGGAAGCATGCCCAGACTCCAGCATGACTCTCAGAAATTCTAAGGATCATAGTAAGAAGAAAGAAAAAAAAAACACCAGGACTTAGAGACTTTAAAGTTTCTTCTGGATCAAAGAACAGGTGATACCCAGTCTCCTAGACTCTCTCTTCCCTGACCCCCAACTGCAACTTTAAAAGCTATAAGGCTTGAGAATATTTTAAGCATTTCACCAAATTTTAAAAATCAAACATATTAAAAAAAATAAAATCTTTTTTATTATTACTTTCCTGTAGTTGGTAAAATAATTAACGAAATTATTTTTATTCAGGCTTCAGCTACATACATGCTTACAGCATGGTCATTTCCTATTAGCTACTAGGCTGCTCTTCACTGCTGCTTTATGAAGAAAGTCTGTTCACTAAGAAGACAACGTTCTGCTGTTACAGCATTTCACGTTGCTGGTTCACAACGCAACTGCACATAATCTCCCCCTTCTTACACTATAAAATGCAGATATATGCAAAACACTCCAAGTTCCCAAAGCCTTTAGGTCCATCATCCAGTCGATCTTCTACAAGGCTCAGCTCCCCCTCCCCTCACTCCGACAGATTCCTGTACTGCTCACTGCTTGCTGGCAGCCACGTTACACCAAGCAGCTCAGTTTGCAGTTGCACAGGAGGCAGGGGCAATGAGGTGGAGGAGGAGAAGTCCCTGGCCCAGCCATCCAACTTCTGCTCGACCCCCAGAGCGCGCAACCTGGTTTGGCTCCTGCTTTCCCCGTCACGCAGCTCAAGACTCTCAGTGTGACCTGCAAGCAACTAGCCAAAAGGAGACGTACACCTACAGGCAAATACAGCTCTGCATGACGGGGAAAGGGAAACCAAGACAAATTACGTCAGGGGGGGACAGAGAGGGCTGTTTCATGTGCTCAACTCCATATTGCACTGTTTCTCATTGCCTGGACTCTATTAACAGAACATGCTCAGTATCTCCAAAATGTGAGCTCCACTGTAACCATTCATTATCGTTTATACTCTAACAGGTTTAAGACTGAATTTAAATGGTCTGATTATCTTTTGGAGAGCCCTGAAGTGGTCTAGATGACTGTTACAGGTCCCTTCCAACTGGAACTATTCTCTTCTATCCTATCTATAGCATATAGTGGTCTTCCAACCTAACCTACAATAAATTGACCTGTTTTTTATTAATACAAACCTCCTGCTTTTTATTAATATAAACCCAAAATCATCTGAAAACAAGATGGAAAATTGGTCTGCCAGCCACTTTTAATGCTGTAGTTTCATCAGTGATTAAGTTTGACAATGAGGCAACATACTGTATTAGTGGTAGAACATCGATTGGGAAGATCTCCGACTGGCTTTTAAGCTTAGTGGAAATAAGGACAAGAATCAATGGCTAAAAAAAAGTTCTAGGGTATCACATAGAAAAGGAAGTCACTACTAGACTTTCCCACACTGCCTGGGCAAATTAGTGCCAAAACCTACATGCTGTTACATAGGTCAAACTGAAATTCTGGATCTCATCACAGAAAACACCTGGCAACAAGTGTGTAAACAGCTTCTGATATCTGTGTTTTCTAACTTAGTTAACTGCTTGGAGTGATGCTTTCCAGGACACACACACACTTCGGAGCCACTTTATCAAGAATTTTTTTAATTCCCTTAAACTGTCAACAAAGAGTTATAAGATCTATTTCAACCCCATCAAAAAAACCTTTCAACTCTTTTGTTAATTCCACTCATCTGTAGCTGTGCATTACAACTACTGTTTAAGGAAACACGTAACTTGGGCCCCAGGCTTTACACAGCAGGCAAAATGGAAAATGATAACTAGCACAGTACTACAGGCAATTTTGACTTTAATACCACATGATGCAGCTCTGAGCTTTATGTATGTACTGCACACTGGTGCCTGGGTAAAAGCTGTTTGGTAACCCTCACCACTTGTGTATCTAAACAGTTCAGCCTCAGTTTGCTCTACTGAATTTTTGTGGTATTATTATCCTCACTATATAAACGGGCTACAGAGGCACAGGGATTAAGATGACAAGTGTCCCTTTAATGCTCAGAGATGTGACTTTCCAGAGAACTTAGGACGCATGATGGTTGATATTCAAAGTGCTCTTCTGAAGAATCTCGGCTGCACACGTGGGAGAAGCCGTCTTGCAAAACCGCTGGAGCGGCTTAAGATATTACAGACACTCTCCTGTTTGTTAGCGCTTCTGCACCCAGCAGCCAGCTAATCCTTCAAGTACTCCTAGCCCATCTCAGTGCAAAGCTAAGCAGGTTTCCCAGCGCCTCCTGTGAATACTCTCGTTCATGTGACTTGCTCAGTATCACGAAGGAGCATTGTGGCAAAGGCCTTAACTAGCAGATCAACTCTTCCTCGCTCTTTCCAGCCTTATTTCACTACTTAAATTCATTATTCTTCAGCAAATGGAACAGAGAAATGTAAACAAAACTCCTCTTCTGTACTAAAAGTGTGCATAATCCCCAAACCCCAGCTTATCTGAACACAGACCTGCAGCAGCTGTAGCAGCCACCAGCATATGCAGTGCATTTCTGCCACATGTTACTGCATGTCACTGTGTCCCAATTGATGGGAGGGTGACGAAATGCCAGTCCAAGCTTTAATCATTAGTAAAAGCCATTATCTGCAGCGGCTGATCTAAAGTCTATTCCAAATTGTCAGGCACCTGGGTTTGTGCCAATGCATTCGTGCTAACCACTGCCTTATCTCTCCCAAGTATGAGTATGGTTTTCTTATGCATTTAAGAGAAGGAATGAAAATTACTTGAGACAATCACATTTACATTTTTCCTTGTTGGCTAACAAATTTCATCCCCTCCCAGAAAAGATGCAGATCACACTTTAAATCTGAACTTCTGCTGCAGTCCCTGCTAGAGACAGACACTGTTGGCAAGATTTCATAGAGATCCTAGATCAAAATTTTTAAGGGCTTATTTAAAATTGTAATTGTTACAGCGAGATTGTAATTCTGGTATGGCAAGTACTACGAAGAAGGTGGAAGTTACCTAGTCAGTGGATTCCCACTGAAATCTGCTACCTGTAGTGCTCTGCAGAATGAGATGCTTTCTGGTATTTCAGGAATATCTGCAGAAGAAAAAAAAAAAAGGGAAAAAAATTGTCAACAACTGTACTGCATCTACACTGAAATTATTCCCTCATTACATTAAGTAACTTGCTACTGCAAGGAATTATCTCGGTATCTTTCAAGACATTTCAACATGCAAGACTACTTCACATCCAAGGATACAGCTATCACAGCAAAGTCATATTGTGCTTTTTCACATCCCATTTCCTCCTCCTGCTCCTTCCTCATCCTACGCTACTCACCTGTCCTTGGACTGATGTTTATCAGTCCCTGCCCATAAAAAAAAACCAGACTCTTTGTGCTAGGGCTGTCCTAAAGAACCAATAAAAATCTGAACCTCTTGTAATTTGATCAATATACACCCACAACGTGTGCTGGCAGTGAGTACCTGGAGAGAGAAAACAAGGGAAGGAAGAAGAGAATGTCCTAGTCTCTCCACCTGTAACACATACTCATGGACACAGAACCAGCCTCCCTGTACTGGGTTTGTGTGACAGGGTGTTGGTAGCAGGGGGTGGGAGGCACTACTGGGGTGCCTCCTCTGAGAAGCTCCTGGAAGTTTCCCCAGCTCCAAGTCAGACCTGCCTCTGGCCAAGGCCAGGCCAGTCAGCAACAGTGGCAGCAGCTCTGTGATAACATATTTAAGAGACACTCCCTTACACACAAGGGAGATAATTTGAAAACATTATTCAAATTGATGGGTCCCAAATAAGTACTGGTACACTACTTCAGATTGCCAGAAACTAATCAGAGATATTTGTATGTGAAAACAGATAATTTTTTCAATTATCTTCAACATAACACATTTACCTACTGAAGTTAGGCATGTTATCTTAAAAATAAAACTTGTCTTTGGGCCTCTTACATCAAGCTGTATTTCCACAAATAGTCTGTGGGTCCTCTCTGTAAGTCCTTGTTTACTGTCACTGAGATCCAGCAAAAATGAAACAAACACGTTAGATTTTCTTATCTAACAAGTTACATTTTTATGATTCATTCTGAAAAGAATTCTGAAACAAGGGAAATCTTCAAGTAAAAGTCAGACTTCTGTTTCCAAGGTATGTTCTATTTCCAACTTTCTACAGAGCACCCTATCTTTTCTTCCTGCTCTTCTCATCACAAAGAATACTTCAGGAAATGTCTTCTCAGATTTTCCTCATGCCAGTGGCACCACTGATCTCAGGATCCATCAGTTATCTAAATATGTTAAAACATATTTGGAAATTAGGTCTCTTCCTACCTAGCTGAGTAACTCAGAATTGACTACCTGTGTATTTCATTCAGCTCCTCTCCACAAAAGCGGGGCGATGGAGGGAGGGGGGAGGAGAGTACCTGCTCATCAGGTTCATCCCTTGCCATGTAATCTGAGCAAATGCTTTTGAATGATTCCCAGCTCAGAACTGAACTCGGAGCCAGCAAGACCATCTTCCAAACCCACAGGTCACCACTTGTGAATGATCAACGAAAGGGCAGTTAGAGGAGCATCTCCTGGGAACCTTATTCTGTTTCCCATGTGAGTGGTAAGGACTGGAAGGAGAGATGGGCACCTCCCAATGGGTTTCACTCTGTCCCAAGACTTTGAAGTGGAAGCAAATCACTCTTGCCTCACAAACCCCAGTGCTCCCAGTACACTCACCAGGCACAGCTCTGAAAACAGCCAGGGCAGATGGAGAAACAGTTCCTAATGAATATGAGTAGCTCTGAAGTGGCCTAATCAACCCCAGAAATACACTGCATATTCAGAAAATATATTCACTGTTACTAAACATCAAAATAACGAGAGGGGTGAGTACCCACAACATGAGGCATCAAACAACCAAGCTGTGCTTCCACAACGCCAAACCAACCCACCGAGGGTGAGGTTTTCATGGAGCGGTGTGTGTAGCACAAACAGTTCCCTCAGTACGCTTGGGGAAGGACGATAAACTACTTGTCAGTGTACACAAACCCTAAGGCCCATCAACAGCAGTACAGTCCCATAAAACGGGACAGGTGACTTTACAGACTAGGTCCCGTCAGAGATGCTTTGTATGTTCCTACCCACCCACTCCTTCCTAACAGCTTTGGTATTTGAGGGGGAACAGTTGATCTTTCCTAGAAATCTGACCGCAATGAGATAAATTCAGAGCGAAACATTAGGTGAGGCCCTTGAGGTCAGGAGGGACAGGTCACGCCAAGTCCCCAAATCGGAATTAAAGAGCAGCGTGCCTCACGGAAAGGCCAGACCAAGTAGCAGGACAACTCGGCGCAAAGGCCAGAGAGGTGCGGGGCCACGATTCGGGACCCAGAGCAGGGGGCATCAAGCTGGAGAGTAACTGAGCCTTGCGTGTGCTCAGGCTCTTCAAACCTCTTCACGGGTTTCATCTCCTTCACAAGCCCAAATCCAGCACCACACACGCCACTGACGCAGTCAACAAGCAGATCCTCCACGAAGGACCTCGGAAATAGCCCTGAAACTACTGCAGGAGACACAGGGCTCCCGAATTTAAATGGGGGACACTTGAACAACCAGCCTGTTTCAAAGTGTCACATTCACAAGCATCTTTGCTGAACTCACTTCGGGAGTCAAAGCCTCATACTTTATCCCTCTCATATGGTAGGGACAAACAGATCTGAATAGTGGCATCTGAGTAACTTAAAAAAAAAAAAGCAACATTAAGATTGCCTGATTAAATGATGACCTTGAAGTGATAAATTATCATAATACTCTAAGTACTTAAAAGCATTCGCCTGTCACTAACACTCCAGAAAGTAAAAACACTGATGTCATTGCAGGGACATTGCTCTGTCTTGCAAAACAGATGGCAAATAAATTACTGGGGTTTTTGTCCTTTTTGTATTACACATTCATGTAGAAGCATTCATTTTTGAAAGGGTGTTCTGGGAAACACAGACAGCACACAGAAATGGAAACCTTCCCTTTCCCTATGTAGAAATATACATAAAATCAAAACAAAAAACAAAATCAAAACAAAATCAAAACAAAATCAAAACAAAATCAAAACTGATGGCAAAGCTGATGGTTTTACCCATCCCAATGAGTGAGTGCTGCCTGTACAGGCCTGAATTTGTACTACAGGGTTATTGAAGATAGAGGTCCCACATGCACTCAATAGACGTTGTTAGCTCCACCTTGAATTACAGTCATGGCAAACACTGATACTGAGCTCTGCTAACCATCAGCAAGTGAAGAAGCGTATCATCCACCATCTAGTCTTCATACCATCCTCCATGGATAACCAGCTGGAAAAGTCCTGAAAGGGACATCACTATTTCAAAGCTTCTGAGGGCTCAGAATAAGTAATTTCTTTGCAACTGAGCCAGTGTCCACAACTTTTTACATGCATCTATGTACACTGACGCCCCTTTCACGTACAGATACACACTTTGTCTGTGTGTGAATCATTCACCCAGATGAAAAAAAAAGCCCCACAAAAATCAAAGCTCAAGTAGAAGTAACAATCCTAATCTGTTTGGAAAAACATTAAATTGTATATATACACACATAGAAAGGAACAGACAAAGCAGAAGATAAACTTCAATCCTCAATGACAAAGTGTCTGAAACTAATCATGCTATTGATTTTCTCCACCAATATGTAGTTTTATTGACATGCTGCAAATAATTTCTCTTCTGCTTCTGTATGATGGACTATGAAAACCAGTAAATACAACTTTTCAGCGAAACTATTTTGATAAACTTTTTCTGTTAAGTCTTGGGTATTACATGTAAAAGTCAACAAGCAGCTGAGCTAAGTAAAAACCACCGCAATACAAGATACTACTTGGAATAAGACAATGACACATAGCCAAATTACAAAATTCATTCTGAAAGTGCAATGTGCTTTCCTAGCCCAGATATTCCAGACTATTAAGTCACTACATGAGCAAAAATCTTCAGTAAGAAACAACAACAGGCACAGGGAAAAGAAGGAAATTCCATTTCTATGTTAAGCTTTTTTTTTTTTTTGCATGTAAATTACATTTTCCTCTCCACATTGATACTTCTTCTATACGTAATCAATTTTTCTCCTCCATCTGACTGAACAAGGGACAGACAAAAACTCAGTGCAACTCTTTGAACTGAGGATCATTATACACTTAGTAAGTTGAACAAGGTTGAAATATAACTTGTTTTAATTGCAAGGCATCTTAAACAAATTTCTCAGGCAAAACACAACCAAGTCATGAGTTACTTTATCACATGTAAAGACTACTGTAACATTGCATTGAATAAATGAACTCTGAAAAGGCAAGGAGCATTTTAGTATATGACAGAAAATAAACCATGGAGTGATTATTATAGCAGAGAAGATGATGATCCATAATAGAAGCACTAACATAATCAACCGAAATGCAACAAAGGACATTAAAATATATAAAGAAGTCCTTCTGTCTCTTGATGGATTAAGCAGCTTTCACCATTACTGTTGGCTACTCGATTTCGTTACACACATTAACATGCACATCTCTGCTAATATCAGCAGCAGTATGGTTGAATGCTTTTCTTGCTCCTGCAGGATAACCAGCTCAAATCCTACTTAAATATCTAGGATTCTTCTAATGCTACGCACTGACGAATGCTCTACGTTTACACGATGGCCCAGATGTTCTGGCATACAGATTGTGCAGCACTGCTAATAATAAAGCCATAAACCAAGCATAAGCCCTGTGACGTGTGACAATACAAATACACCGGCAGCAAAAAGAAGTAGTGCCAGCACAAGTGGATGAAAATCAAGCTTGGCAGTCATCTATGTAAGAGGGCACATTCCCCTCCTCCTCTTCAAAATCTCTCTTCAGATGTTTATCGTTCTAGTTTGGACAAGAATTTGCTAACGATCTAGCAAGTCCTGTACAAGTGACTTAAGAGGTAAGTTTGACACTAGGGAATTCTCTGAATGAGCAAAATGCCTCTAAAAATCCATTTGTTTGGTGCTAGTCTACTTTTCATTGAAGATTTTTTACAACAGCAACATCTCTCAATCCCCATTCCCCCCATTTGCCTTCTTCTGATGGCTGGGATGGTGGGGGAGAAGACAGCCTTTATTTTAAACTGATAAAACCTTTTGTATGGCAAGTTTTCACAGCACTGTATATCGCATTTCAAGAACTGACAATATTTTTTGTCTACAAGGCCAGCATCCTTTACACATTCTGCAGCAGTAAACATAATTTCCAATACCTAATCAATATCAAGACAGCAATGGCCGGGAAGGTCCCGGGCTGTGACAGGGCTACCGGACCAGAGCTACTTCAACTCCAGCTCCAAGTAAAGAAGTATTTTTACAAAACCTTAGCTGAAGTCTCAGATGTGCCACGTTCCTGGGGCAGAGCCCACAATGTTCAAGAGTCTTTCATGGAGTCTTTTACTGGACACTTACATTTTCCAGCTATGAAGGCGACACAGAGCACTGGGCTTTGGGAGGGCTGGAGCTGGCACATCCCATACACCCCAGCAGAAGGCAACTGACTAGTCCTGATCTCAACAGCCACAGCAGAAGGCCCACCACCAGGTATGTACAGCACAGGCAAAACACCTTAACCACTCAGTGCTTAGTAATTCATCCCTGTACTAAGCAGTTGAATAGTTTATACCAAATGTATATCCAGGAAGCCCATTCCAGACTCCAAGATGGAGTTCATGCAGCACTGTCCCTCAGGAGAGAGAGAATCAGAGGCAAACCAGATCTCATCCATCCAATTCAGTACACAGAAGGCACTTCCCCCTGCCTCTTCTCACATGTATATTATACAGTATCTACTATAGTACATCACACACACAACAGTTTCAATAAAGCTTTAAGCACCACAGTGCTCGAGGGATTTAGGAGCCTAGAGGTTCTCTCCCCACTTCCATGGAGGTCCCTCTGTGCCACCCACTGCAGAGGGCTCCCTGAGATGCCTGCCCTTGGGAAAGCTCTCCCACTCGACTCTCCACCTCCTCCACCTTCCCAACGTGGGAGGAGGAAATGGCCCACTTAGTCAAATACCTTGCAAGAAGGAATTTGTGGTGTAAATATGTGTTTGCCTTTACGAAGGGCTCTTCAGCTGCCAAGCCCAGCTGAGCAGGCTGTTCTCTCGCAGGTGCCATCTCCCTCTGCTCTCCCCAAAGCAGCCAAGTGCAGCTCCCAGCAGTTCTCTCTCCATGGGGGAAAGGGATGGAGGAAGGTCACTCATCCTCTACCTCCATTTCCACATTAAAATCATAACGTACACAGGTTTTTCTTAGGACATCCTTAGGTTTTCTCAGCTAAATCCATTTCTTTATAATTAACAAGTAACTGAAGCAAGGTACGTATCTCATTCCGCCTCCTCATTGTTTCTGGACACATCCTTTTCACAAGGGAGGAGAGGAACACGGAAAAAAAATCCTCACAAAACTGCATTTTATGGATACATAGATATAAGGCAATTTACTTGGAAGAAAACTGTGCAGGGACATTAAAAACAAGCTGGTTTTTGAACAGATAGCATGTGGTACATCGACAGACTGTCCTTCTCAGCTGCAGGAAGGACCAGGAGCTGTAAATAGGAAACAGGAGGAAAAATAACAGGGGGGTTGAAGCTCATAGATCACACCACAAGGAAATAATAGTTCCAAGCGAATTAAGTGGCAGAGCCCCAGTTCAGCAAGGAATTTAGGTCTTTTACCTTTTTCCTCATACATGCCAGTGAAGAGCTAAACAAGGCTAGAAGACATTTTTGTAAGGTTTTTCATCTTGGACCTCCAGGCTAGTAGGAATTCAGTACTTTTAGTCTGAGAAGCAAGAATGGAAAAAAAATAGGCAAAAAACAGTATTCTACCTATGAAGCTGTGGATGACAGAAAGTATATTAAGTGTTTTAATAGCAAAGTTACAGATTTATTGGATCAATTCTTCAGTAATTTCATAGTCATGGCATCTACCCTTCTCAGAAAAGAAACTAAAACCCAAGCAATTCTGTGGATAGGGGAACTAACAATGCCTGTTTGCAGAGTGCCATTTTATGATCTCTTATCTAGATTATCCAGAAAATGAAGTATTTATTTCACATCACTCCCATATGGATTGTCTGATGTTTAACACTTTAGCTGACACTTCAGCAGGTAGTTTGTGTCTCCAACCTGACCTGCTGCTTTCAAAAAAAACCCAAACTCAGTAAAAAAAAAAAAAAAGCCAACAACAACAAAAAAAAAAAAAACCAAAAAAACAAAAACCAGGCAAAACCACCACCCCCAAAAAACCCAAACAAACAAGCCCACTTAAAAATCCATAGCCTTTTCTTGAATTTGGATGAAGCCAGACACTGCTGCTAGATGTGCAAGCAAGTACATTACCAAAGTTTCCTTAGAAAAAAACCCAGTTAAATCTGGCAGAATATACCATGATGGAAAAATCCACTTTTCTGTAATCCATTTAGAAATAACACCTTCTAAACTTCTCTAATTAGATTATTCCATCATGAGATTTCACTTATCTTCCCTTTCCCAATCACAGTCAGCACTTGCTGCTACCTCCTTCCCCTCCTGATGAGCCTTGCTCAGTGATGAGGTCCAGCCTTTTCTCTTTCACCTTACTTCTCCTGCTGCATATAAAACTCATCTCCTCCTCCAATTTACCAACATAAAGTTCATTTTAGTGACACAGATTCACAAATTCCAGCTTTTGCATTACTTCTTCAAAGCAAGCAAGGATTTCTGTGTCCGTGGGATTCTGCAGTGCTCCAGAATCTAAAAGTAACTTGCAGTACATGTTTCTTTCTTACCCAGGACTCTGCTTTATGCATCGAACCTTAAACTTCAGGAGTAAGGCATGAAGATGGCAATGGTTTTTCAGCACAGTTTTTAAACTAACCTCAAGGGAGGGATGGGAGATAATACGAACAAAATACATGTCACTAGAAGTTACATGTGTCAAAAAAACAACCACCCAACACAACTGCTAGCAAACAACCATCCAAAAAGCGTGAAAAAAAACCTGTTATCTCCAAGTCTGCAATAAGGGAGCTTTGCTTTCATTAGTACCAAAAAAAAAAAACCCCGCCCACACCACAACTGAAAACACTACTAAGCACACTAAACCAAAAAACTGTCGCTAGCCTGACCCAGGCTAGAGGCTAAGTTCCTCTGCAGTAGTGCTCTGCCCCCGTACAAACCACAGTAGTCTCCGGTGGGATGTCCCATGGCTCTCGTGTTCACAACCAGGGTTGCAGTGAGTGCAATGCTTTCTTGTGCCAGGTAAGACAGGTACCTTGAGGAGTAGGAGAGCAATTCTCATTTGCCCGTAAATACTCACCCGGACAAAAATCAGTTCAGAAGGCAAACAAGCAATATCAAGCAGTTGCGTATGTTAAAAAAAAAAGGTTCATTTGCCAACTATACTACCTCACAGCACAGCTTGTTGACTTCTTTTTTGTTTTCTTCTTGTTCACCAAGCAAGAAAGTGTCAATGCACATTTATTTCTCAGCATTCTGGGTTTTTGCTATTTACCACCAGACTTGCACCAGCACGTTCGCGTCAGGGCAGCTGGTGGCAGGCACAGAAGAAGATTTTATGGAGGAGGTCTGGGCTCTGATGCCATGGAAGCGCAGCAGAGGTGGACAGCTGTACGCGAGGCGAGAGCACAGGGCAAAGGGCAGCAGCTGTGAGATGAGAGAGCGGAGCCCATGTGGGGCTACAGGACAGGATCAGAAGACTTAGAGTGCCTCTGCCTAATTAGCTTATGTCCTCGCTGTAAAATGGCTGGGTCACCAGGATGACAGGTATGTCTTTGAGAGCAGGTAGCTGAATTAAAAAGGGAAAGCATTGGTGTGCATGCACAGATACAAACAAGTGAGCTGAAGCCCCAGAAGAGTGAGGCAAAGATTACACACAGCTCTTCAGTGGCGTGGACTGATGCTCTGCAGGTCTGCTGCCGCGTGCTCACCCGGCCTTCCAAGGAAGCTTCAAATGATTTGTTGAATAAAATGCACCTCTCACGCAATACACAATGAATGTGGTGTCCTGAGGATGACTCAGCTCTCTAAAGAGACTTTTAATGAGGGTGTAAAGCAGCTAAAAACAATAAACACTTTAAATATAAAACAGCAATATTAAACTGCCTGCAACTGAAAGCAGAACAGTTAAACACTCTTGCTGTTGATTTCTGAAAGTACCCTGATAACTGAAGGCAAAACAAAATAAAAGCTTCTAAATCTGCAACGATAATCCATTTTGGAAGCAAGAAAAAGGTAAAAATAAGGCTTATGGAGCATTTGGGACACTGGCCTACAGCTGCCCAAGACTATGGCAGCTTAGACCATTAGCCTTGCATAGCAGCAGCTCTCTCCTTACACTACAGTCTTGTGGCTATTCAGATGCGCCTGAGGAACCATCTCTACTATTAGAGTAAACCTTAAGTAGCGTATTTATCTTTCATGAAATCTGTAATTATTTTCACATAAAGTATAGCATATTTGCTGTAACATGGCAACTGTGTTGAGAGAGGATTTTGGAATGACAATATCCTGATGTCATGAGATTTGTGTCCAGAACTGCACTATCAATACAGTCAGAAGCTCGGTTTAACCAGGAACTACAGAAATGGGTAGCAACTAATACACCATGTAGCCAGAATCCATCTCCACGGTACCTATGAAACTGTACAAATTAAACCATCAGTATTACTCTTATTGGATATCAAAGCAAAGAACCACATCAAGATTTTGGTATCAAGCCTCATGCAGAATCAAATATGGCTTAACAAGATCTGCCTGCACACAGATTTCCTCAGTAGATGCCATCGCAAACCCATCGCTCCTCAGTTCACAAAGTAACGGATCTCAGCTTCACCGAGTGGAGTCAGCAACAGAACCAGCAGAATCCATCTATGAAGATTATCAAAATCCTTTTAATTCTCCCATTGCACAAGCACTTGCATCTTTTCCACTGTTTTGAGACCTGGGGCTTGGACACAAGACCAAACCACAAGGTTACAGAGCACTTCCATGGAAGAACAGCCAGCTTAAATCCCCTTACCTGCTGCCAGCTAGGGCCACTACAGACGGTGCCGATCTGCCGGTACACGGCAACTACGCTGGCGCTACGGGCATGCACAACCAAGTCCTTGGTAGGCACGTTCCAGAGGAGCAAGGAGAGCAGCAGTGGAGCGCCCTGCCAGGCTTCTATCAGAGAGAGACAGCAACGTGCAGCCAGACACAGGAGTGCAAGAGGCTCATCTCCTACATAAGCGAGGGGGTCAGTCTTCATCTGAGAAGAGGGCTGACAGCGGGATGGTCCAAATGGCACTCCTCCAGCTGGGAAGGGTTAGGAAAGCCACCCCAGTGCCTAACACCTGGCAGCCACTGGCCAGTTGGAAAGCTCACACTTATCTTAAGAGAGCTGAATGAAATAAGATGCTGACAATCTGTCAAAGGCTGGAAAAGGTATAGGACATTAAAAAAAAAAGAAATCCAGACTTCCACACCACATCCATTAAGAGAAAGTGTGTAGCAATTTCTGTCAAATAAAAATACTACAATTAAATTAACACCTTCAGGACATTTTAAGGAGCGTGCGATATCGTGACAAGTACGTATCAGTGGGATCTGGAGGATTTAATACTTGTCAAAGGCAAACAAAAACTCTCTACTTGGAGCAGAGGGATACTAAAACAGAATGCACCGTGTCTGCAAGAACACAGAACACATACATAGCATACATAATCCCAAATATCAGCTTGCATTAAATTAACTACAGAAACTTTATGCATTACCCCTCCTGTCTGGAAGAAGCTACAGAACAAGAAAACCCATTAATATTTTAATAAATCTGGGATGGCAGGGCCCTAAACTCTAAGAATTCAGCCTCCAGGGGTTGCGCAGGAGAAAAGGGGGGAGGGAGTCACTGGAGGAAACCTCTGTGGGATGAGCAGCATGGGTAGCAGTCTGCTACAATTCCCAGGGATCTGCAACAAGCCGCACGCACTTTGGGAGAGAGGGAAGCTTAATGAAGTGCCAGCCAAAGCACAAGGAAAAAACTGCAGATATTTGAGCACGTCTTTCTTCCTTGGGAGACTGCACTTCTTATCTGAACCACCAGGTCTTTCAAGACTTGTCCCAGAGAGTGCCCAAGTGCTGTGGGAAAACAAATAGCACACAAGGCGCTTCTGAGTGTGCCTAGAGCAGAATCTCTACCACGTAGAGCAAAGACTTGGGCTGAAACTCAATGCAAAGCACAGGAGCCCTACCCAAACTTCAAGGACATCAAGCAAGGGCACTTCAGCAACCCAGTGTCCTTGCAGAATTCACCAGTGATGTGACAATCCCAGCAAAGATTCACCCAAGCTTGGGGAGTCTGAAGGAACCAGCAGCAGTTTCTGATGCAGTTGGGCATCTATCTCAGAAGATGCTACAAGGAATACTTCGAGTCTCAGACACACTTTGCCAGCAACTCAAAAGCTCAGGCATCCACTGTTGAAATCCTACGAGCCTGTTTTCTTTAGCCTCAGAACAAGGACACAGCTTTTTGAAGAATCTAAGACAAAGGGGCAAAGATAAACTACATTGCCAAATAACATTCAAAGTGTTCACCATCACTATGCTGTTTTCTTAGCACAGCTTCCTCTGCCCTCTGATATTCCCATCCGTGGTGAATCCATTCAACCTGTGCTGAAATAACAGCCTCAGCCAGACTAGAAAAGTACAGTGGTGATGCTTCCTAGGAAATCTGCATGAACACATGGCCTTGCAGAGGAATAAGAAATAGCATCAACATGCAAATAATCCAGGAAAAGTTTAAGATTTTATGGCTCCTAGCCTTCCCCAAACCCTTCTCCTTCTGTACCACTAAGCCTCTCACCGTACCCTCCCCAGACTTCTGCCAAGTACAGCCAAGATCACAGGAGCATCAAGTTTACATCTGCTGAAGATCTTTGAGTTTTACTTAGAAGGATTTTTTTAGTACTAGATTCACATATTAACCAAAAACTGCTTAAAGGATTAATTACGCAGTACATTTTTAACATATACTAGAATGTCGTGGGCATTTTAAAACACTTGGGAATTTCCCAGTCCACCTTCCTGGATGCCTATGAACTAGGGCTACCCAGGCAGCACGTAACACCGTGTTGCACAGGCAACCGAGCTCTGAAGAGTCAGGAAGGATCCTGCCTGGGAGGATCGATCCCACCTCATGATGCAACACCTCACCACTGCACAAAAAGCAGCTGGCCACTGCAGCCTGGAAGGGCACCCGAGTCCAGCCACACAAGGCACCCACCTTCTCATGGAGCTTCGAAGATCACACGCTGACCAAGGGATTAGAAAGAATAAGAAAGGAGGATATGTTACCATTTGGGGGGAAATGGAAGTACTTCGTTTACTCAAAACCCTTTCCTCCTACTCTTGTGATGAGAGGTTAAAATATAAAGGGCTACTCCTGTAAACAGAACATTAAATGAATTTATATTTGCGTTTTTAAGCTCTTGAGGAAACAGAATGGCCAAAACTGAAAGCAATTAGTGCACTGAACCAGACAGCTAAAACAACAAAAAACACAGAACAATGATCTCTTATTTCCCAAGTTCAGATGTCACCATCACACTTTCCTATTCATGCAGCATACTGCGTTTTGAAAAGCTGGGCTGTTTTTCTCTGCCTGGAAAGAATACAAAGAGTTCCTATTTTTTTTTTTTCCTAAGTACTTTGGTAGCTAGAAAAACAAAAACGGATGGAGTGCAAACCACTGAACAGGAGAAACCTTTGGCAGGTTGAGAATCTGGCATATTGGAAGGTGGGTACAAAGTACAAAGCTAAGAAATGAAAATACTGTAAGTCTCCAAAATCTTATGTGAGAATTCCCCCTGCAGCATCCCAGATGGTGTGTGTGTTGCCTTCTAATTTGAAGAGCCATGAGACAACCATAACATGACCAAACAGCAGAAAGTAACATCACCCATCTTCTGCCGTGGTCGCCCTGCATCACCTTGCATGGTGCACTTCTCATTTGAGAAGTCAAGTCGTGCAATAACTGTGACACGATTAAGCACAGGGAAGCAGTATCAGTCACCTTCTGCAATGAACCACAGAGAAGAGAAAGTAATGCAATAAAATGGGCAATTAACACTGAACCTTGGATATAGGAAAGCAACTGCTCCCTGCCACCTGCATCAGTCCAACCCATCACTTCAGAAAACACTTCCCTGTGCAGTAACTTCTAATGACACACACGAATCTACCCAACCATAAATGTTCACACCATCTGTTCTCGTTACAGTTGAGCTCTCAAGCCAACTTTCAAGTCAGGCTGACAAGAGTTCACATGGCTCTGATCCACCAGCTCTTTTGCAGCTAGTTATTCATTTGCAAAGAGAATTACTAAGCCAACAGGGAGTTTCCTTTTGTATAAGGTCTGTCACAGACAGCACCCAGCTCAGCCAAACCCAGTAGCCAAAATACTCCATCAATTAATGCTCATGTATTTCTAAAATATTTTAACTAATGTGTTTCTTCTGTCTCTCAAATAGGGTGGTTTTTTTTTCCAGTTTTCTTCTCTTACATGGTTTTGCAAATGTGCATAAAATTATATGGTTCACAGAAATTTTTCAGCAACTGCCTGGAGACTCATTACGCTTCATCAATTATACTATCACATAAAGATGGCACTAAAAGCACCAAACAAATAAAGATGCAGATTTCAGATAATTACATGAGGGTGAAGTGGCCACTGAATATTCTTCAGTGCCAAAGGATCAATGCGAAGTTCAACCGTAAAGGAAAAAAAAGGCTCCTCGTTACACTATTTCTTCTCTTGAATATTCAGTTACATCCCTCTCTTATTTACAAGGTTATGCAACCCTGCTCTCTTCCACCCCATCCATCACACCTCAGAGAGCATTTTGTGCACATCCACTGCATATAAGGAGGTAAAAATAGCTGACAGTTGCTCTAATTTGGTAACACGGATTCGCTGTTTCTAGATCACTGGGTCATAAGGCTGCTTAAAGGTGACCCACCAGCCCCTGAGTTTCTTGCAGAACTGGTAAGTTCACCAGGCCACCAAAAAAGAAAATGTTTTCACTCCATCACAGCTCCGGACAGTATAAGCAGCAAACATGACAACCAAATGATAAACCCAGGTGGTTTCAACAACGCATTTCAACATACAGTTTCTCCAAGCATCCTTTTCTGAATTTCTCCCTGCAGGTAACAGAGAGAGTGATTCTTTTTCCAGAAGCACAACCAGAAATACTAGCACTCTTCCTCTTGCCAATCACAGGTGAAGAGGAGAGCAGAGATAAAGAATTAGACTTATAACCCATAGGCAGCATTTTTCTTTCAACCTCTTTTTTTTTTTTTTCTTAAATTTTAGCCATTTTAGAGAGCTTGGGGAAAGAAATCAATATTGTGACACACACACATATAAAAACAGGATGTAAAGCATTCTTTAAATTGGAAAATAAAGCAGGCTGTCAGAAAGGCAGAACTACAGCTTAGCATTACTGTGCTTCCCCCACCAGCTCTCCCCGGCTCTTTCCCTCCTCCCTGTCTAAAACTACAGGCAAATTCATGAATGACACAGAAAAGCATTCTGCAGGACATAGACAGCAACTTCAGAGACAGAACAACCCTACTAACCCAGTTTTATAGACCATGCCATAGGATGCTATGGAGTCAAACAAATTAACATTGGAGCATACCATTTCGAGACAAGTCAAGTTCCACCAGCTGCATGAAATTCGCTATTTCAGGAGGGAGCCGCTGGATTTCATTATCACTAAGTCCAAGTTTCCGTAACTTCACAAGTTGGAAGAAAGGCTGAAAGAAAAGAAAAATCCCATGTCAGAAAATACATAATTCACATATAACCATGATAAATGATAAGCAATAACTGGAAGCCACTTCCAAAATTTGAGCTAATAAAAGTTATTGCTTAAAATCAGTTATGCAGAACTCTTTCAGACCTGCATTACAATGAACATTGAAATGTTTTCATTTTTACATGCAAACAGACTATAATCTGTGTCTTACCTAAAATGAAAATTTATTTTAAAAGAACTATATGTATCTGTAAAGCTTGCTATTAAAGATCACAGCAGACAGACACTAGCAAAATCCAGAGTGCTTGCTTCAAAATCATTAATGGGGTGAGGTTACCCAGCAGGGTAATTAAAAGCATCCTAATTACACACCGGGGCTCATTAGGAAGTTAATGCAAAGAGGCACTTCTAAAGGACAATCCAGAAAACCCACAGAGAGTGGCTGCCAATATCTTCTTCACCAGCGAGCACCATCACCAACTAGGTTAGTCAGCCAGCCCCCCTCAGGAATACTTCCTTTCTAGCTGTGTACATCCTCCACTCCGCGGCCCAATTTCAGAAGGACTAATGAAAGTTGGGCAGGATACGCATGATTCCAGGACTTCCCAGCTTGGAGAGGAACCTAACCCAGGCCTGTCTCTACATGAGGACATGGGCAGGCAATGCAGACAGGATGCTAAATATCCCTGACCCCCAGCTATGGGCTCAGAGGGTCTGGCAGCCCCCAAGACAAATCAACCATCAAAGGAGACAGACCAAGCTGAAAGTCAAGTCAAGCCCAGGCACTGGGAGCAGCTGGTGATCAGAAGTCAAAATAGTCATTAAAACCCTATTAAGATGTAGATATTCATACGAAAGTTGGAGAGCCCTTATCTCATCACAGCTTTCCTCTCTTGCAGACAGGCCTTTGAATGACAGCGACTGCAAGTGATGAGGATTTGTGCAGCATTAAATGACTTTATACACAAGTCATCTTGACCATAACTGACCGGACTCCTCAAATTCCAAGCGTTTTGTGACCCTGGACTGCACTGGCATTTTTGCCCAGCAGACAAAATCTGTGCATCTCACTCACCTGCGGAATGTCTGCACACCTGTACCCTCGTGGGTTTTGCCCCTCAGGGCAACAGGAAGATGCTAGTACATTTTGGATATCTACTTACATTTAATCACCTACAATCCCTTCTTGGAAATAAGCACCTTTTCTTATTATTATTTTACTTTCTTTATATGCTGGACTGTGTGCTCTGAATGCCACTCATTTCTGTCTTAGACTGACACAAGAACAGGCAGTAAGACAGGCGTTTTACTAGCAGACAAGGTAAAAACACAGTCTTACGAATCTGCATTATGATATAGGCTTTCAATCTTAGTTTGAACATCTTAGGCCCAAGATCATAAATCAGGTTTTAAGTGCATGGTTTTGCAACCTCAGCACCAATTGTTCAATACATATTGTTGTTCTTCGTCACAGAAAAATAAAACACAACTGAAATTAATGTGCTATCTCCTCAGAAACATGGGTTTCTTTTAGGGAATGAAAAGGACAGAGCTTTAAAACATTTATAAACACTCGGCAATCAAAAGATGCACCAGATCTGAATGCGAAAATTCAAAGGCATTCTTTGAGTCAGAATGGCACTCCTTCCCCCCCTCCCCCCAAGTATTAAAAGCCTCTGAGAACAGAGTTGAAATTGTAAGAGGAAGGAAAAAAACTCTACAATTCCACATTTCTAGCTGCCTAAAAACATATATTACAATTAAAATAGCCACAAATGTTTTTTTTAAACCTTCTTTGTCCTCACAAGATCCATAACTGCATTTTCATATCATTAACATTTTTTATCTTCTAAAACAAATGCATCTCTTTTGCTAAATATTTATTAATATGACTAAACCAAGAATCCATCAGAAGCTTAGAAAAGCACTTAAAGATACTTCTGTGAAAGCACAGCAGGAGTACACTCCACAGAAGAGATCCCAATCTGTCCCAATACTGTCCAAAATAAATACTTGCCAAGAAGAGTTCCTCAGCCAGTGCGTAGCTGCTGAACTATATTACAGTTACAAATATTGATGTTCGACTACAAATCTTCTCCTAAGCAACAGTTATCCTTGCCAGAGTCGGTCTACAATGGCAAGTGAGAAAAGGCAAGAGGAGCATGGTTAAAAGGCAAGAGGAGCATGGTTAAAAGGCAAGAGGAGCATGGTTAAAAGGCAAGAGGAGCATGGTTAAAAGGCAAGAGGAGCATGGTTAAAAGACAGAATGGTCATCAAAAAGCCATTAAGAGCTGGGCATCCCTAGGAAGGTTTGAAAGCCCTCACCGCATCACACGTCAGTGTTGTATGTACTTATTAAATGTGCAGAACATGTGTGCAACAAACAAAATTACACAACAGTTAAAGGCAATCCTGTTTCTTTAACTGACTACTTAAAAGAAAAATTAACTGGGAGTTTTATTTCTAGTTTGCATAACAATTTTCAATGAATGACACCATTTCCTAGATAAAACCAGAAATTGCAGTTATGTGAATAGCATTTCTTTGAACTGTCTGATTTGCTTTTTTCCTTTAAACTACAGAACTCAATCACTTTCGCATGTTTAAATATATGTATATATATATAAATATATATAAAAAAATATCTTCCACTATATATATTTTTATATATATAAAAATATCTTCCAGCCTTTCAATACTTGAAGGGGGCCTACAAGGAAGCTGGGGGATACTTTTTACAAGGGCCTGTAGTGACAGGACAAGGGGTAATGGGTTTAAATTGAAAGCAGCATGATTTAGATATCACAAAGAAGTTCTTCCTGGAGAGGGTGGTGAGGCACTGGAACAGGTTGCCCAGAGAAGCTGTGGATGCCCCATCCCTGGCTGTCTTCAAGGCCAGGCTGGATGAGGCCTTGAGCAACCTGGTCAAGTGGAAGGTGTCCCTGCGCATGGCAGGGGGGTTGTAACTAGATGATCTTTAAGGTCCCTTCCAACCCAAACTATTCTATGCTTCTATGATCTGTAATTTCTTAAATATATGCCAAACACAAACACATTCCTAATTCAATCAGACACAGTTCAGTCTCGATTTGAAAATCTGTAACACGGACCAAAGTGCAGTGGGGTTGTTGGCCAGAGCAGCGCATCCACCCAGCATGCTGTAATAGCAGGTTTTGATTGCAGACCCAACGTCTCTGCGAGTATCTTGGCAACACTTTTAATGCTGCTCAGTTTAGCCAGCCTAATTAATAGCACTTCAATGAGGCAAATAATTCCATGAGCATCAGCAGTAAAGAAGCCTACAACTTCTATGTAGTGGCAATTCCCAATCTTCAAATGAAGTTTTTGCTGTTATTAAAGAATTTATAGAGGTTTCTTTTACATGGATTTTCAAAGAACACATCTTGGATAGAGCTCTTCTCGTACTGGAAAACTAACCAAGTCTCTCTCCTCAACCCAGCCACATATTTTTTTAAAAAAAACTTCATTCTAACAAAATTGGGTCAATGGCAGCCAACAGAAGGAGGAAAAAACTAGAGAAAGAAAAAAAAGGAAGACATAAGTGCGTGACTCACTGAAAAATATAAACAGCGCGATCCCACAGTCCTCATTTTTTATGCTGGTGTTTGGGTTTTTTAAGAATACCACTACAACTGGCACTCAGTTCTAGAAATAAAAAGTTAATAGAATTAAACCAAAGTAGTAGGATTGATAAAACTCAAGATTTTCTCCTGCGAAAGTGGCCAAAACACCCCACGTTGCTGGCTTTCTTTCAGTGGTTCACTCCCGCAACAAAAGACATTCATGGCCAAGATTTTTCCCTGAATGCTTCGGCACCTTTCCTGATGGGAAAAAAGAAATGGAAGTAGACGAAAACAACAGGCAATTGAAATAAAAAACACAGGAGGGCACAAAGACCTACTTGCAGCTAGCACTGTTTAAGGGAAGGAGCAACATCTCCCTGATAGAGCCATTGCAGTGCCAGAGGCCTGTCACATTCCAAACCCATCCCGCACAGGTAGCATGACTAAACGCTTACTGCGTTAAGCAAAATGCTTCCATAAAAAGGCTACTACTAGCAGCCAGGGGTATCAAAATTAGAACCTTCGTGAAATCCACTGCCTAATTTTCGAGATGGGCCAGCATGTGCAGCAAAAATTAGAATGAGAGGGAGAGGAGGATGAAAACTGCAATTTAACTCTAGTTTCAGGATTATATTCACACAGGATAAAAAGAGATTTTTTTTTTTTTTTTGGTGCAGGCACTTGAGCTGTTGCTGACAAGCTTAATTATCTGTGAGTACTTGCTCTTATGTCGTTTCTCTCAGACATCAGTACAGATTTTCAACATACACATGCTGCCTCAGCTTTTAAGGCTTCTTCAGGAAAATTACAGTATTATATTCAAACAGGAATTACGTAAACTACCAAGACACCATACATTACTAGGTCCTGTTTCTTAAACACCACCTATATTTATTTCACTCATTTTCCAAACCTATAACTGACCAGCTAAAGGATATCTGCACTTTAGAATTAAAAAGCGACACACCGTAATTTAAATATCGTTTAACTCCTAATTGCATTCCTGCTTCAAATCTTACTTCAGGCTCCATTTTCTTCTCCAACATTGTAAACAAGAATGCAGGGAGCCTTCATGTTATTAGTTCACTTCCATTCTCCAGCCCCGTGTCCTTCAGTCGCTGGATAAAGGAAATTGCAATCAATCCTTCTCCTATGCTTTCTGTACTGCCTCAGAAAAAAGTCTTTCTTCAGGCAAACACAAGCAGAAGGTGCAATTGTTTTGGTAAGTAAAGCAGTAAACGAGACAAGGCATCAAATCCATGCCATAACCTCGCAGCGTGGCTGACACAAGGCTCCCCCGCTACCCAACGAGGTCCCCAGTCACTTGCTTTTGGCCCTTAAAAGTTATTTTTTTGCTGAATCTCTGCAATGATGCAGGCAAGAGAGCAGGGGAAGCCCAACCTTTCTTGAGGCTACCATGCCGCTCGGTGGTCAGGATGCTGTGAGAAGAGCAAGGATTAAATCACGTAAGGCAGAAGCAGCACGGAATTCAGGTGTTCTGTTTCCTGGGGATGTGATTAATAACGGGGCTCTGATACAGACATACACACAAACCCATTCTCCCTGTCTGTCAGAAGGGCAAAGGTGAAGAAGGAAGGGCAAGCTTTTCCTCATTGCTCCCCCACCTCTCTTTTGTAGAAGTCCTCAACAGTCAACTCTTTGAAAGACCATCCGTAGAGGACACTCAGTGGGAAGGATTCCAAGAGGACAGGACACTTGACGCCCTACACTAACCGACTGGTGGGATTTCAGACATAGCTTCTACTCCGTTGGACACACCAGCCTGCAGCAGGCAAGAACCACGGCCACACTGACACTCAGGGAACTGCAACCCACTCTGCCCGCCGCTCAAGCCCCAGCCGAAAGCCATTAACTTGTAAGCAAAAATCTCTTTCCAGGATGCAATCCTGTCCATCGCCATTTTAAAATCTGTCCCAGAAACACCCATCACGTTCAGGAGAACTGAGGAAAATCAGAGAGATCACTGAAAGCTGACATCTTCCCTAGAAGTACATCCTAACTAGTTACACAATGGAAGCTGGATCCTTCTGCTAAGAAAGGATTCTAAGATTAGGATCCTAAGCTGAGAAAGCTGGATCCTATTCTGAATTCATGGAGATCCCGGCAGACTCCAATCAAGTCTAGTGTGGGCACTATCAGCTTGGCATCTCCCACAAGCCTGCTATCAAGATCCATGTCCCTCTGCTTACTCCACCTGCTTTCACCTGCGAGCAGGGACAGGTTGTGAGGGCAACAGGGTTTCACAAATACAGATCCCGTGTGATCCTTTGGGGCAAACACACTGGTGAGGCACTGGAACAGGTTGCCCAGAGAAGCTGTGGGTGCCCCATCCCTGGAAGTGTTCAAGGCCAGGCTGGATGAGGCTTTGAGCAACCTGGTCTAGTGGAGGGTGTCCCTGCCCATGGCAGGGGGGCTTGGAACTAGATGGTCTTTAAGGTCCCTGCCAACCCAAACATTCAAATTTTCAAATAAAGTACTACAGATTTTTTGGCATGGTGAATGATTGTTTCACATGCCCAGCCCACGTTTGTAGAATATGTTGAAGATGTACTCTGGACTTGCAGCACCCTAGCCCCATGTTTCTCATCATGAATAATAATGGCAGAGGGCAGTGGGGCAGATATCCAAGCAGGTATCCATACAAGCATTAATAAAATTACTAGATTTCATGACAAGAGAAAGTATTAATGAAAGATCACGTTTCAGGGGCACGTACCCTAAAGAGAACCAGATGTTGCAACTGCTATCTGCCCCTCCAATGGATGCTTTAAAGCACAACAGGAAGGATCAGCCAGGCAGAAGGGTTGTGGGAGAAGGATCTACAGGAGACAGAGCAAAAATGGCAACCAATGCCTCACCAAAGCTGGCACTCAACCTGCTCCGTTTCTGGCCACTATTTTCAAAGCACCTGCCATTTTCTGAACTACAGTCAAGGATGGGCCAATTGCACGTCCCAGTCTTGGTTGTTACCATTAATTTAAAAAATGAACAAGAGACTGTCCGCTATCAAAAAAAACATATGCTGCAGCACTGAATAAAAATGCTGCACTACTGAGCGATGCACTGAACAGGCTGCCTTATACTGTCTCCTGGCAGGCAAGGATTTACGTTCTCTTTTATGTCGATTAAGCGGAGGCAACAAAGGTTAAAGAGCACTTGATGCCACAGCCATTAAGAGTACAGCAGTGGTAGGGACTGTCTCTGCGTTTAAGAAAGACATGTTTTCTACAGAAAACATCTGCTACAATGAAATACGGATTCGTTGCAGTTAAATGCATTTGGCATTTGGAGAAACAAAAAAAAAACCCAACATTTAATCTCACTAATGAATTTGTAGCATGCATTTTTCCAGTATACAAGATTGTCAGCTGGCAGTAACATTTTTTTTTTTTTTAGACCAACCGATATAATTAGAAAAATAACTCTATGTAATATCATAAAATTTATTTTAGAGCTACAGATGTATAATCTCTGCCCACAAACCTTGTGTACATCACACGGAGAAGGGAATGCTGTTTACTACAACGATACACCCTTGACAGGAAAGAAAAATTAAAAGTATTGAAACATAACCACCTAATTACCTTCTTCCAACTGAGGTCAAAAATCAGTAGAACTCAGCTGTTACCCAAAAAAAGCCTGTCCTTAGAATATATTTCAAACCAAGCAGACTTCAAAATCTTCCGAACAATCTCAGGGGCATTAACAAGGAAGGCAGACTTCGTAGTGGACACTAGACTAAGTTCTCCCTCTGGTCCCACCAGACTATGGTCTTTCAAATTTGACATCAAAAGGCACAGTATTTTCTTCAAGTATTAAGCAATACGACAGAAAAATCTGGTGGCTAGCAGAAAAACTAGAGATATTTGTCTGGTAATAAACTTATTTGGAGCCTTCACCTCAGTGTTCTATGTTTAGAGGGATATTAATATAAGGATCCAGTGTTGCTTCTCTACAAACCATTTATGTATTTTAATAATTCAAGCATGCATTGCACACTAGTACTAATTGACTATGCTCACAAAAGGTTTTTACAAAAGGTAAGTATTCTTAAGACTCTGAGATTGTAAAGTTGCATTGTGTTCTTAGAAAGTATTTTACATAGCATTTGTCATACTAAAAAAAAAGATTCTTCAACTTTCAGTAAAACTACCCTTATTGTGTGCATACCGCCTACTGCAGTTTCACACAGTGGCATAGTTCTCTCTCTGATGCTAACTCGAAGTACACGCTTGTTCAAACTGTTTAGTGGTATTTCTTCAACGATTTACAGCAAGATGTGCAAAACCACTGTGACACTACCATATTAAAAACAAATTAAACATTTAAGGGTGAACAAACAGTGAAAAACATGACAATTCTATTTGCATTATTAAAAATATCACAGCTAAAGATGGGTAAAATCCTTGACATGCCCTTTACAAAATTATAGAAAGGCTGAGGTTGGAAGGGACCTCTTTGATATCATCTAGTCCATCCAAACCTGTTGCTCAAAGAACGGGTCACCTATAGCAGGCTACCCAGGACCATGTCCAGCCAACCTCTCTGGGCAATTGTGCCACTGTTTGACCATCTGCACAGTAAAAAAAGTGTTTTCTTATTTCAGACCATGGTTTTCTGTGCCCACTGCCTCTTACAGTGTCATGGGGCACCCCTGAGAAGAGTTCTGCCCTGTCTTCTTTACACCTTCTATTCAGATACATACACTAACAAAATCCCATGAGTCTTTTTCTTCCCAAGGCTAAACTATCCCAGCTCTTTCAACCTCTTCTCGTGACAGATGGCCCAAGCCTCTAATAGTCCTTGTGTCCCTTTGCAGGACCCAGTCCAGTATGCCCATGACTCTCTTCTGCTGCGAAGCCCAGCACTGGACACAGCACTCCAGGTGTGTTTCCCCCAGTGCTGGCCAGAGGCGAAGGCTCACCTGCTGGCAATGCTTTTCCTAATCAGCCCAGGATACCATCAGCTTTCTTTGCCATCAGGGAGCACTGCTGGCTCATGGTCAACTTGTCTACTAGGTCATCCAGGGCCTTTTTCTAAAAAGCTGTTTTCCAGATGACTGGCCCCCAGTTTGTACTGGAGAAGGGGGTTATTCCTCCACAGGTGCATGCAGGGCTTTTATTTCTCTTTACTGAGCTTAATAAGATTCCTCTCTGCCCATTCCTCCAGCCTGTCAATGTCCCTCCAAATGGCAGCATAAACATCTGCCTTATCAACCACCTCCAAGCAAATCCCTAAACATGCCAAAGTCTGTTTCCTAAAGTCCAGGGTTGTGATGCTGCTTTTGGCCCTGTTCCCTCCTCTCTGGATCCTGTACTCCCCAATCTCATGATCACTGCAGGTAAGGTGACCCTGGTCACTACAGCCACTGCAGCCCCAACCTTCACATCTCAATCTTGTAAGTATGAGGTCCAACAGAGCACTTCTGACTCCCTGATCACCTGTGCTGGGAAACATCAATGCACTCCAGAAGACTCCTGGATGGCCTATGTCCCACTGTGTCATCCTTCCAGCTTATGTCAGGGTGTTTCAAGAGCCATATGAGAACCTGGGCCTGTGAACATGAGGCTTCTCCCAGTTATCTGAAGAAGGCATCATCTATCTCTTCTTCCTGATCAGGCAGTCTACAGCAGATGCCCAAAACAATGTCACCCACTAATCCCAAACTGCTCTCAGCTGTCCCATCATCCATCCCAAAGCAAAGCTCCACATATCCCTGCTGCTCTTCCACATGAAGGGCAACTCCCCATCTTCACCTTCCTGGACTGTCCTTCCTAAAGAGCTTGTATTCATCCACTGCAGCACCCCATGTCAGATAGCCCACCACAGCTTTGTGATCCCCATCAGATCTATAAATTTGAAAAAGGAAGTAAAGTTTCTACATGTTTACAACTTAAGAAGGGATGGTTATAACCCATAAGCAAATATTTAAAGAGACATGTAGTATGGTATTGTCTCCACAGCAGATTACTAGGCATTGACCAAGCAAGCATCTTTCAGGCTTGTGGTTGCATAATGGGAGAAGCTATAGTAGAATAGTGAAATACGGTCTAAAAGGTGGCTTGGTTTTTTTTTTTTTCTTCCCTGAGAAAGAGGTGTGGTATGGGAAGAACAGAGGGACTTTTTCTTAAGGAGCTTTCACAAGATTTTGGTATGATAACAGCACCCTGTATTTCAACACCATACATAATAAAGAGATAAAGACACTGCCTAAGATGAATGCCAAGCAGCAGAACACCATCAGCTTCTCTATACAGAAACTGGGGCACGGGAGGAGGCCAGGATTTAACCAGGTCTCTCATGAAAAAGGTCTCACATCAATCAAGTAACTCCACAGAGAAGCATAGCTCATAGACTCATAGAAACTTCTAGGCTGGAAAAGACCTTTAAGATGAGTCCAGCCATTAACCTACCACTGGCAAGTCCACTGCTAAAGCTTGCCACTAAGCACCACAATTGCATCTCTTTTAAACGCCCCCAGGGATGGTGACACAACCACTTCCCTGGGCAGCCCATTTCATTGCCTGAAAACTCTCCCAGTGAGAAAATTTTTCCCAATATCCAACCTAAAGATCCCCTGGCACAACTTGAGGCTGTTTTCTCTTGTCCTGTCACTTGTCACTTGGGAGAAGAGATCAACAACCCCCTCTCTGCAAACTCCTTTCAAAATTATAAATAAAACCATGAACCTATGAACCTCCTTTCAGGTAGTTGTAGAGAGCGATAAGGTCTCCCCTGAGCCTTCTCTTCTCCAGGCTAGACAATCCTGGTACCATCAGATGCTCCTCCCAGGACTTGCGCTCCAGACCCTTCCCCAGCTCCGTTGCCCTTCTCTGGACATGCTCCAGCACCTCAGTGTCTTTCCCGTAGTGAGAGGCCCAGAACTGAACCCAGGATTCGAGGTGCGGCCTCACCAGTGCCCAGTACAGGGGCACAGTCCCTTCCCTAGTCCTGCTGGCCACACTGTTCCTGGTGCAGGCCAGGATGCCGTTGGCCTTCCTGACCACCTGGGCACACTGCTGGCTCACATTCAGTCAGTTGTTGCCCAGCACCCCCAGGTCTTTTTCTGCCAGGCAGCTTTCCAGCCACTCGTCCCCACAGCTGTAGTATTCCATGGTGGTGTTGTGACTCAAGTGTAGGACCCGGCAGTTGGCCTTGTTGAACCTCATACAGTTGGCCTCGGCCCATCGATCCAGCCTGTCCAGATCCCTCTGTAGAGCCTTCCTTCCCTCAGGCAGATCAACACTCCTACCCAACTTGGTGTCACCTGTCAACTTACTGAGGGTGCACTCGATCCTCTCGTCCAGACCATTGATAAAGACATTAAACAGAATTGGCCCCAGCACTGAGCCCCGGGGAACACCACTTGTCACCAGATGCCAACTGAATTTAACTCCATTCACCACAACTCTTTGGGCCCAGCCAACCAGCCAGTTTTTCGCCTAGCAAGGAGTATGCCCATCCAGGCCATGAGCAGCCAATTTCTCCAGGAGAATGCTGTGGGAAATTATAACACCAAAAGGCAAAATTACAGATGACAGATACAATCGGTAAGCTCAAAGAGTGAAGTGTAATGATTCAGGTTTACATCAGATTAGGTTTACAAATACTACAGAAAAATAATTCCCAAAAGAAGAAAGAGTTTGGCAGACTCTTCAGCTGCCAAGTGCACACAAAATTGAATTTTTTTTTTTGCCATGGGAGTTTTCACATAAAAAAAATCTGCAAAAAGTCTCAAGGAAAAGTGGTCTTTATCCACTGAGTAGAACTGAGTAGCAGCAAGACACAACAGCAGAAAAACAAGAGTTATAAGCTATTTCCACCACCCACCAATGCAAATAATGCTAGTGATTCATATAAAAGCCAAAATATGAACTGCATTCAAAGGTTCAATTAAAAAAAATCCTTTTTTTTTTTTTTTTACAAAACAGTGGGGGAAAAAATATGCAGAGATCAAATTTTGTACTGCCGAAACAATTACACAGAGAAATTAAGTTGACAGGATGTATTGGCCCTTAAATTCTAATGTACAGGGGTAGGAAACAGCACTTCATCAACTACAGACTGATCTATAGAATTGAAAGCATTTTATTTTTATCTGATGCTTTTCATTAGAGAAGCTATTGAAACGCATCGTGCAGAATGTGTTATTTTCTTCTATCAAAGCAATTTGCCAGAAAGCCTACTCTTCAGTGAAGTATAGTTTTTGACGTGTAGCAAATGATACACTACACATTACAGCTCGAGTTGAAAAAGCCCTCAAGTCTCCCCGCCTAAGGAAAATAAAAATGGTTTGGGCTTAGGAAAAAACCCACAAGCTACATTTTTAAGTTGCTCTGTGCATACTGGTGATCACATACTACCTTTTTTTCTAATCAAATCAGATACACCAAATACTCAACAGCAGGCACTTAGGATCCAACACAGGAGAAGGAATTATTTAAGCAAGTGAAGAGCCACACTCTACCACCGTCCCTGTGCAAAGCCCTTCCTTTTGAGACTGAAGGGTGCAGCTCTTTAATTTGTCTTGTAAAGCAGAAGTGGTGAGAAGCATGCTGACAGCTAGAAATTGCTGTTCTGTGGGAAAGCTGCCATATCTGCCAAGAAAGGCTGGAGAGACCTCAATATTGTGGAAAACCACCAGCAGCTTAATAGTACACAGCCTGCTCCTCCAGCACATCCCACCAGGCTGGCTCATCCTGCAGGAAGGGCAAGAGCAGAAGAGGGAACCTGGGAGGCAGCAGAAAGGAAAGGGAAGAAGCAGAGTGCAAAGAAAATTAAAAATAATACTTGCAAGGACAGTGGAGAATCCGGCACAGACGGGACAGGGGAGGAAGCAAAGAATCAGAAACACACGCAGACACAGTTGTTTAGGTCTGAGGAAGTAAGCAAGATCCTGGAACGTCAAGGACAGGGGAAGGATGGAAAAGTATGAACATGTAGGGCAAGGAGTCCGAGACACCAGTGGTAAAGGCAGAGAAAGGTCGCTGTCAACATAAGCACCATGCCTAAGTGCCATCAGTTCTCCATCATGTAACTGGGGAAAGGAAGGAAGAAGGGAACCAGGGATCCAGCAGAACAGCTAAGGCGACCTAGGGAAAGAATCAGTGTACTAACATGGGAAACCAAAAGGATCGATGTGGAGTAGCAAAACGATATAAAATACTTGTAAGTTACTGTACAAACATGAATTAACTTGTATTTCTGAGAGGCTGACAGGGTTAGCTTAGGGAAAAAAAAATGTATTTGTGAGGAAAAAGGGGTCAGGCAAACTGAGTAAGCCCATTCTTTTCATGGTCCACATACGCATTAATGCACAAGGTAGCAAGCAAGGGGAGGAGTAGAAATAATGGAAGGCAAAGACATTTCCCTCTCCTTCTTGGACCTTTCCAGGTGAACCCTTCCTACCTCTCTCCCCTTAGAGGTGAAGAATTCTACCCTACATTTGGGTCAACCAACAAAAAAGAAAAAGGAAAGAAGAAAAAAAAAGTAATTATTTCAAATAATATGTCTGTATTTCTTATTTCTCTTCTCCTCAGGATACTTCAGATGACTCTCACAATATACAATGCAATACTGCTGGGTCTTTCTGTGAGCCCCTTCCTATAGAGACACTGCAGCAATTCTTTAAGTTGCCTTCTGTCTTTTGAAAGGATTTTTGTGTGTGTTTGTTCTGTTGGGTGTTTTTCAGTAACACCCTAACATACACACTGTCCTCTAGAGTAACAGAGGTTCGAAGTATGCTGGCAAAGACTGCAGATTAAACAAAGCCTAAGACTACTTCTGTAACTCAAAATGAAAGGGGTTTGGGAGTATTAGAGTGTATTCTTTTACTGGTGTATTGGAGCAAACCAACCAAACACCACCTTTCATTGCTACGTAATAGAAACAGGGGTAGGGAGAAACAGTGGAGAAGGGGTGAAGTGTGTGCATCCAACACAAGTTGCCTCATCAACCTGAGCGAAATGCAGCAAGTCCATGTATTCCAACACACCACTGGCTGATATTTATCTGCCTCCAAAAGCTTTACATTTGAAGGAACAAAAAAAAATGTGCAAGTGGAAGGAAAGCAGATGTCTAGAGGTAAAGCCATCATTGCTGTCTCAGACTTAGCGCATGGCACAGGTGGGACAAGGTCTCACCAGTATCTACTTGGTTTCAGAGAAGTATTACAAGACCTCCTGCCTGTGGTAATAGCTGTTTCAGACCACACCTGTCCACAATGGGAATCACAGAATGGTTTGGGTTGGAATGGACCTTAAAGGCCATCTAGTTCCAACCCCCTTGCCATGGGCAGGGACACCCTCCACTAGACCAGGTTGCTCCAAGCCTCATCCAGCCTGGACTTGAACACTTCCAGGGATGGGGCACCCACAGCTTCTCTGGGCAACCAGTTCCAGTGCCTCACCACCCTCTCTGTGAATAATTTCTTCCTTACATCCAATCTAAATCTGCCCTCTTTCAATTTAAACCCATTACCCCTTGTCCTGTCAACTATGGCAACTTCTGCTGCAAGCCAGAGTCTATGGGGCAATTCTTCTTCCCTATTTCAAGGTCAGCCTTTACAGCAGCAATTTCCTAAGGAGGTGACACACACCTTATCAGTGTTATGGGCCATATTACATCATCAGCACAGCCCATAGATGATTCACCGGGAATTGCCCCAGATCACCGTGAACTTGGGGACTTCATAGAGTACGGGAAAACATCTAACTAACCAGCCACTGAGAGTTAAACAAATCTTCTGACATGCTTAGGCCTGAACTGAGCCCAAACCAGTTTGATTTTGTGTTACTGCCTTTATGCACATAGAGAAGAAACTTAATGGAGGTAAGACTAATACAATGCATTATGCTAGATTAAGGGCATAATGACCACTAAGATCTATTCTGACCTAACAGTTTGTTAATTATACACCCTAATGATTTTCCTGTTTTCTCTGCAAGAGGTGTGGTGCACCCCAGCTTTCTGTATTTCTTTCCAATTCTGTATCTGTACTTTGCTTCGACACTATCCTTTTAATACAAAGGGGAACGAACAGTGTACCCTGTAGCTACCTTCCACAGAGAAATCTTCCACTATTCTCCTGAACCAGATTCCTTTAGCAGAACTTTTAAAACTATTTGCTGTTAGAAATGTTAAACAGGGTTCTTTTCACCCATTTCCACCCTCAGTAGATTAGTTTCACACCCAGGATTGCAGCTATATTTTTGTATCCGAAACTCCTAGAGTCAACATTTATCTGTGACGATGGCACTACATCCCATTTATCAGAAAACATTAATAAGGAACTGACAAGGAAAGTTCATAGGTCCGTGCAGGAAGCCCTAATAAAAATGCCTTCCTGCATTGCTGACAAGGCACAAGTACTCAGGACAGATACTGCAAGTATGTTTCCGTGGTTTTATTTCATCGTGTTCCTCCAAGTCCAGCTAAAAACCCACAAATGTATTCCTACGGTATATTTAGGCACTCCTGTAATCTGATCCATGCCCATAAGACAAAAACCTCTAACTTCAACTTTTGCTTGATTCCACTGCAGTGCCAAGGAGCCTGGGGTTTTTTTACTCCCTGAGCTGTTTTTTACAGGTATGGGACTTAATATGTACTCACATGTAAGTAATGGGAAGAAGCGGCCCTTTTAGCCATCACTGGACAAAAAAGGCTATTTCATACCTTACAGCTCAAGGAAGAGGAGAAACAATGTATAGTCGCACTCCATTTACAGAAATAACTACCATATAATACCATGAACAGCAGACATCCTCGTTTACATTGGTACACAGCAACCAGCTTGTGGCGGATTTATTGATTTTTTTAAAAACCAGAGAGCCCCAGCTCTCGACGGGATTTGAGTCACAAGCACATTCAATACCCCTGCAATAAGAAGTGCACAAGCCTGAAAGCCAACACTAAGAAGAAAAGTCTAGTACAAAGAGACGCCTGAGCCTAGCCTGCGCACAAAGCCAGCAGAAACTGCTGGAAGTAAAAACAGCACCCACACGGAGGCCATGTAAACCAGTTTTGCTCTACTTTCGAAGGATCGAGAGCTCAGCAAGATGCAAACCTGCACCTAAGTAAGTTTTACAAAAGAAAAACCCAAATTTAATACATCAGTTCAACTGAACATCTTTACTACTGACCATAGGAAAACTCCACTGTGATTACTTTTACTACCTAGAGTGAAAAAACAGTTTATATGACTGGAGTTTTACAAAAAGAAAAGGAAGACTGTTTGCGTTTCAGTATGAACAGACCAACTTTGATTCAGGTGCAAACAAAGGTGCTTTTGAAAATTTTTTCTGGCCAGTGAGTTCAGTTTCATGGATTCCAAGTTAGCAAGAGCTCACACACTTTTAAGGTGCAGCTACCAGGTAACACTTCCCCTCCAGCGTCCAACTCTACCAACCACAACTCACAAAGGCTTTTGAGGTGTCCAAAGTTTAAAGGGGAAACACTGAAAAATGCCCTTGGTCCGCGAAGTGATCACGTCTCCCACTCGTTCTGTGCCCGTGGAGTCGCACAGTGCCTCGCTGGAACCACTCCGATGGCGTTTCTCCAGCAAAACCAAGTGCCAGGCGGCGGGTCACGTCTCAAAACCACGTCGCACCGAGAAAGTGAATTCATCTTGGACAATACTACCGAAAAAAGTATCAGGCATCGAAACCTGGCTACATGTTTCCATTGCAAGAAGGAAATAACTGACAACCGGGAATAAGAAAAAGCATATTCGTCTCTCGTGTTTTGTGGGACGAAGTTTCCCGGAGTGGCAGGCAGAAAGGGGAACGCTGTTACCTGCTGGAGGGTTTGGTTTTTCTCGTGTACAGAGCAAATAGTATCTATGGAAAAGGGGATAAAAAGGGGGAGGGTGGAATACCCTCCAAGGTCTCGCAGTTCCGATGACGTGGATGTTCATCACGACATACACTGGCACCCCGTGACTAACCCCTAACCCCTCTGCCCTCCGAACAGGGCTTTTCCTCCCGGCATCTCCCAAGGTTTCGCCCGTGAACGGTCATTCACCAACAAACTACGGCGAGAGGCGAAAGGCTAACCCGCGGCTCTGGAACTCCGGGGGTGACCGCCACCGACCGACGGCCCCACACGGCGCGCCCAGGGAGCCCCTCACCGCAGCCTCGGGGCGGGCGCGGCGGCGCCTCCTCCTCCTCCTCCTCCTCCTCCCTCACCTTGGGCAGCTCGCGGAGCTGGTTGGCGTCCAGCAGCAGCTCCTCCAGGCTGCGGCTGTAGCGGTAGATCTCCTCGGGCACGGCGGCCAGCGAGCAGTGCCGCTTGTCGATGGACTCCACATGGCGGTTGCACCGCCACAGGGGGATGCAGTGGAACATCGCCCCGCCGGGGGATGGGGGGAGGGGGGGGGGCCGCGGGGCGGGCAGAGCCGCCGCTCACCGCCGCCCCCTCCTCCCCGCCGGCCGCGGGAGCCGCTGCCTCCTCCCGCCGCCGCGCAGCGCGGGTCCCGGCGAGCCGCCGGCGGCAACCTGCATCCAGCGGCGGCGGGATGCGGCCCCGGGCGAGCGCGGCGGCTCCGGGAGAACAATGGGCGTGAGCCGGAGACGGAGCGGGGCGGGGGGCGATCCCCCTAGTGCTGCTCGGCGGGCCGCTGCCCTCCCCGCAGGGGCATCGCGGGGCTCCGGGCGCAGCGCTGCCGCTTCTGCTGCTGGCGGCCGCCGCGCATTCCCGCGCCTGACCCGGAACACGGAGCGGCCGCTCCCCCTCCCTCCCCTCCTCCCCCGTCCCGGCTGACATCAGCGGGGCCGGGCCCTGCCGCCCCGCCCCGGACCCGGCCCGCCCGGGGAGGCGAACAGCCACCCGCACACGTACAACCCCCTTCCCTCCCCCGCGCCGCCTCGGCCCGGGGCACCCGCACAACTTTCCGCCGAGGAGGGAGCCGCTCCGGCACGGAGTTTCCCCCGGCTGGAAGTGTAAAAGTCCAGCCTGGGAGCAGGGGGGCTGCTTTGCCCGGAGGTGGGGGTGGGGTGGGCTCGGGGGTCCCGGGAGCAGCATCCCTCGCCCGCCGCGCGGGGCTCCCCCGCAGCCGGCTCGGTGTGCCGTCGCGGCGGGGACGCGCGGGTCTGTCTGCGGTGTCTGGAAGCGACTGGGAATGCCGTGACCCGGGTTTGGGCCGCTCGTTTTACCTGCTCCCAGCCACGCTGTTCCTTACCGGAGGTGCGCGACGTCACCGAGCGGGAATGTGAGCGGGCCGCGGCTCTGAACGCGCTCTTGGAGGTTGTTGGAACCCAACGCGATCTGGAAAGGAACTAAGACGGTGCGGAACGCCGTCTGGGTACCGCGGCCCTCGGTGGCGTTTCGTTGCTGTGGCATCAAAAAGCAAACCCAGGCACTCTCCTCAAGGCTCTCTGAAATAAGTTTTGTTCAACCCGCTTTGAGAAGAGCTGGTTGTAGGGTCAGAAGGGTCAACCAAGGTAAATACTCCGGCATCCCCGCCTGCACCGGGCACCGCCATCCCCACTCCTCGTACCTCTGTGAGTGAGCGAGCGGGGCGATGCGCTGAGCTCCAGCGACAAAACGCGGCCACGGAGGCTCTGAGCTTGCACAACAGCGATTTTGTAATCTACACGGTGACATAAAATACTTCTGAAAACAGGCATTTGACATCAGAGCTGCTCTGGAAATACTGCTGATTTCTGGCGTCATTATAACCGGGTGCAGGTATGGGAACAGGAGGGTGGGGGAAGTTCACTGGAGTCTGCAATCCTGCACCCTGCTGACAATACGTACAAAGTTGCAAAGTACGTATTGGGTTTTATCCTCAATCAGCTGATAAATCTTGCAATTTACACTTCTTTAACTTCTGTGGGAATTACAGTGATCTGCCTATTTCTTGGTTTTAAAAAGGACGATTTAGGAACTCATGTGCTCTTACTCTTTGCTGACCTACAAAACAAGAAACTTTAACAATCTTACCATTTTCTTATAAATACCTTAAAAAAATTGGTCAGAAACAACAGTTTCTTTCTTCAATCAATATATCCAGTAATATATCCCCCTGCCCATGGGCAGGGGGGTTGGAACGAGATGATCATTAAGGTCCCTTCCAACCCAAACCATTCTATGATTCAATGATAATTATGGGGGAAAAAAAAAAAGTGGAACCTCCCAACATGTCTAAACAAATTATGTAAAGAAATCTGCTATCCTGCTGGGAAAGAACAGCAAATACTGCTGACCCAATAACAACTGAAGTGTTTTTTCAGAAAGCCACAGGAAACGATGTGACTTCAGACCATGCCATGAGTAAAAACTGTGTATTGGGAGAGGAAACTATTGGCATTTCACCTCAGAGGACCAAAACTGGGTTTCCAACATAATTTTCATCCCCTGCAAGTCTACCAAGCGCTTGTAGCACATGCAAAAAGAAAGCTGCAATTGGTCTTTTTCATCCCACGCTCGAGAGGAAGATCGTTACCTGATGGTATCCTGAGCAGGGCTTGGAGATTAGCGTTCTCAGTGTGTCTACAATGTTTTGAGGCAAAGACGTTCTGCAGTACCCACGGAGACAGCGTCCACAAAACGTGTTCACATGTGCTTGCAAACAGCTGGTCCTCCCTGGGGGCGAGCAGAAGGGTCAGGTTCAGAAAATCATGCTTCTCGTGGCAGCTCCGACCCAAGCTCTGACACGGGAGGTCTTAAACCGGACAAGAGGAGCACAGTGCTCTCAGCAGAGAGCAACCAAGACCTGCTACCAAGACTGCCTTGCCTAGATTTAGCGACTGTTACAGCTCCTCGGGACATTTCTTCCCAGAGAGCCCCTTGGAGAAGCGGGGCTGCAGGGAAGCCGTGCAGTAGGGCAGGTGAACAAGGGAGGGCTGCAGCAGACTCCCAGTATGCGCAGGAGATGCAGTCCTATAGAGGGATGGGCTGGCACAGAGGCATTTGAAACTGAAGAACAATATGACTTGCTTAATTGCCTAACAAGGGGGGTGAACAGGTTGACTCCTGAGTACCAGGTCTTAAGAACAGGCTTGTGGGTGTCACTTAAGGATCTGAAGATCATAGAATCATAGAATTGTTTTGGTTGGAAAAGACTTTTAAGAACATCAAGTTCAACCATTAACCAAACCCTGTCAAGTTCACCACTAAACCATGTCCCTAAGCACCACATCTGTACATCTCTAAATACTTCCAGGGATGGTGACTCAACCACCTCCCTGGACAGCCTATTCCAATGACTGACCTGTGAAGAAGTGTTCCCTAATATCCAATCTAAACCTCTCTGGCACAACTTGAGGCCATTTCCTTGTGTCCTATCACTTGTTACTAGGGAAAAGAGACCAACACCCAATTCTCTGCAGCCTCCTTTCAGGTAGGGAGCAATAAGGTCTCCCCTGAGCCTCCTCTTCTCCAGGCTAGACAATCCTGGTACCATCAGCCGCTCCTCCCAGGACTTGTGCTCCAGACTCTTCCCCAGCTCCGTTGCCCTTCTCTGGACATGCTCCAGCACCTCAGTGTCTTTCCTGTAGTGAGGGGCCCAGAACTGAACACAGGATTCGAGGTGCGGCCCCACCAGTGCCCAGTAGAGGGGCACAGTCCCTTCCCTAGTCCTGCTGGCCACGCTGTTCCTGGTGCAGATGTCCTGTGCACCTTCTGGTCACTGGAAGCATCCAGGCTGTCCCACAGCTGGGCCTGACACCAGGCAAGAGCTCCAGTGGTGGCCACTGTGGGAAGGCTTTCATGCCAGCTTGTGTTGCTCCCTGTCCCACCATCTCCTATGTCGTGTGGGAGAAATGCCCAGCACGCCCTCCAGGCAAAGAGGGCTTCAGCTCCCAGCGCACTGACCTGCCTTGGAGACTGGTAAACAGTTTGAGCCTTTCTTGCATGACACAGACACGAAGTTTGGCATGAGATGTCACTTCTGCAGATGCTGTCATGTGTCTCATGACTAGGTCTCACTGTGACAAGTCTAGACAGTAACAGGAGTGTGACAGTGACTGTGGGGTCAGCCTGGGCACATCAGTGAAGGATGAGACAAACTATTTGCATGCTTCTCATGAGTGTCAGGGAGTCCAGGGGACAGAGTGATGGCAACAGAGCTTTATGCTTATTTATGAGATCTGCCTTCACCAGCTGATGCTCAAAATGAGGATAAAGAGCCTCTTCCCCTTCTGCGAGACGGACAGCTACTGTCATAGGGTCTGTGGTAAAATCCTTGGGAGCTTAAGACATCAAATCCGTGCTAGCAGCCCTGGCCCGCTGCACACCGGAAGATACAGCCTGAGGCTATGGTATGGAAATGGACACCAAGGAGCCCAAGAGGCAAACCACCGCTTTTGTTGAGGAAATAGTATTCTGGTGGCTAAAAGCGGCAAATTGCCACGGTTCCTGCTAACACATACCTGGCAAACTTCTTACTTGAGGCAACAGTGTCCACCCCCAGGGCCAGGAGAAGCACTGCCCCTCCGACTGCAGCAGCCCTGCTGCATTACAGGCTTTCATGGTAAGCCAAGGTGTGGTTTGCGTGCAGAAAGAAGTTCTGTTGCTCTCCCAGTTCTGCAGGGGATTACCTGGTTCCAAACTGCCACTTGATAATGATTTGTTCTGTTTTACCTTCTTTTTTAGTTTTGTTATTTAAATCTTTCCATTTCTATCTTTTTTTTTTTTCCTTTTTAGTAATTCTAAAAGCACCATAGCACTTTTATGTACCGGTTGGTTGAATTTTAGTCACTCTGGAGAGCCTAATTTTATTTTTAAGACTCTTCCAACAATGCCAGAAGCCTTCAAGCTGTATGAAATCTGTAAGAGAGGCAATGCCACTGCCTCTTGGTAGAGCAATGAATGCACATCAGGAGCAGCTGGCAGCTTGGCAGGCTGCTTTCTTCAGGCTTGGGTGGACAAGGTCAGACTTCCACCAACTCCAGTTCAGAGGGAAACAGATGAAGTCCACTCTCAGCATGAGACCACAGTTCACATTTCTTTCTTTTCTGTGATCAGGCAACCCACATGAGGCTTTTGTGGCAGTCACTGTTGTCCTGTTACACAGTGTTAAGGTGCATATAAACAAGGGAGAATTCATTACCAAATACATTCCTCTCCTAAGGAGGATTTAGCACTGAGAGCCAGTTGCAGCCCCAGTTACTCACAGCACATACACAGCAGACCAGGAGCAGGCTCTCCTGCACGGGATCGCCAGCGGTGATGTGTTGCGTGCCAGGGATTGCCCTGCTGAACAGGTCAGTGCTCCCAGGGCTCTCTGTTGGGAGTGACAGCACGGGTACCAGTTACACACACAGTCACATCATAGCTGAAATTTGGGAGACAGGTCATGACCGAAGAATTAATGTCTTCCAGGCTGTCGAGGAAACAGCCATCCTTCAGTCACGGTCAGTTTGGGTACACAGCCAAGAATTTCAGCACTGAAAATCTCTTTTTCTGGATACCGTCACCCTGTGTGCTCCCAAACAACAAATCAGTTTGATAAGACTTTTAAGGAATTCAGACAATGAAACATAAAATATAGATAAGGCTGGGCTGATGTCAGGAGTATTGCTGGAAGTTACTGTTGGAAAGAAGCAAGAGCAAGGTCACGCTGCAGCACTCCCTCCCCGGCACGGCACAGCCAGGCTGCTTTCTGACTTGTCAAAAGGCAACTCAACCAAACAATGCCAAGTTTTAAGTTGAGATTCTTATAAGAGCCCTAAAGCAAGGATATCCATGGGTTTGGGTGAGTGCGGAGGAGGTTAGTGCTACTTCACAGAAAGCAGTAATATTCAGAATCAGACCTTGACAGTAAAGTACATTGTGGGGTAGAGGGGAAAAAAAAGAGAATGGGTGGAAATGGTTTTAAGCATCAGCAGAGTTTAAGTACTTCATAAAGCTCTCAGGTCAAAACCCACTTAAATTAACACCAGGAAAAATACAATAAATAAAAATAAGGATGAAAATAAAACAGGCCAAGTTTCTGAAGTTTTGCTGCGTTCAGGACTTCCTCCCTCTCCAAGTCAGATTTCCCAAGCCTCATTAAGGAGAAAGATGCAATTACAGAGCACAGAAAAGCTGGAACAAAACAAGAAGAGTGTGAAGAAGGGAGAAAGAACCAAGTACTACAGGCAATAGGACCAGTTTTGAGGATAATAATTTAACCAGCACTCGATTGCTGCTGGAAGAGTAGTTACCTGGCCCCTCTGACCGAATTTAACGGGAATGCTACTGAACCCGCAGGAACCGTACTACAGCCTGCAGAGCTGCTGAGAGCCAGGCCTGGCAGGGTGCTGGAGTTAATTAGCACCGACATACTTCTCTTTTCTCAGTTTTGCTGGCTGAGGGCTCCAGTCACATTTATTCTTCATTTTTTTATTTAAATTGTTTAGAAGGAGGTTGTAAAAGCAGCAGGTAGGTGTGACTATAAAGTGTTCCCATACTGATTACAAAGCTACAAATTATGGTTACATCATCACAAATGCCACATCTACAAAGTTTCTGTATGTCTGAAATAACAGATGCGGAATAATATCAGTGTATTATTAGTATAAAGGCACATCTAAGTGTTGCAATGAATTACTGCACCAAGCTTAAGCGACACGTGCTCGTGGCAGTGCATTTAACACGTTCATGGGGGTTTTACAGCGTTATAAATAATTGTTGAGCAAAAGCTGTAGCATCTCTCCTCCCCTCCACCCCCACACAAATCTCACGATAACGTCAGCTTTTATTTGAACACAATGAGCTGTGATCACATGAGGTATTACTCTGATTTAATCCTATTTGCTTCAGTTTGGTTTGTAAGGAGTGGCCAGTAATATGTGGTTGCATTGTGTCCTATGGTTTCTTATTTCACACCATCTTCCAAGGGCTGACACCCATCATCAACTCCCTTGGCCAGAACAACAAAGCGATGGGCTCTGGCAAGTAAGAAGAGGAGATATTCTGGTGGTTAGGATGGGGGGTTTTCCCATATTTCTGGTTTTTAACCTCTCCATTGATGGGCTGGCTGTCACAGCTGACGGATAGATTTTGAGTTCCAACTGTTTTTTCCATTTTCCACTATTTTCAGCTGGTCCAATACAACCAGATGTAACCTCTCACAGCAAGTTTTGCTTCTCCAATCACCCTGAAGAGAGCAAGTACAGACACGAATGCAGGTCTGTGTTTATTTTTTTCAAATCAACACCATGATGTAGCTAAATACCACTTGAGTGTGTGTAGTTTGATGCTCTATTTCCCATGGCCAACAGAGAAAATCATGTTGTTGGATTTGACATGAAATGAAAAGGCAGATACCAGCACAAGGTAATGCACCCTGCCGATCAGCCCAGCCTGGGGATTTTGGTAGGCATTAAGCTGCACCTTCATTTCATGATCTTTATGCTCTGAATGGTGAGATACCCCCAGCTCCCAGTGGGCTCTGAGCCAGGTTGCATTCAGCATGGCAGGGGTCAGAAGGAGACACTGTCTCTGTTGGGGGAGCTGGCCTGGGACAGGATTGCACCAGCACAAGGGCAGCAATAAGGAGCTTCACTCTGTGTGTCAAGAATTTGTACCAGAAGCATCCTTTTGGCCCATCATTTCAGGTACTGATGGACCTGGACATGTTACTGAGTGTTGGGAGGTAGAAGCAGCTAGAACTAGAGCCAACATAAATTCAACAACCACAAAAAATATTTTGACTGGTTCATAATATTTTTAAAATTTAATTTTTTTTTTGGCATATGGTCCCAAATTTCCTTCTTCCTCTCATCTTAGCTGGATGGGAAGTTTAATGCCCCTAGAGTAATCAAATGGTGCCTTATCTACAATTACACACACCTAATTCCACATTTGGTATTCATAAATGCAAGTTTAATGTTGAGTCTACTCCTCACTAATTTCCTGTAATAGTTATTTAGCTCATATAACGTATGTTAATTAGACAGTTGTACTTCAATGACTTTTACAATAGAAGATTTTTTTCGTCAAATTATAAAATACCGTGTGAGAAAAGTGTTACTGATCTTCTGGAAAAAGACATTTCTAATGTTTCTCCTCAGAGCAAGAGGAACTGATAGATTCTGAAAGTTGCTTATTTAAGGAATCAGACCCAGGATAAAGAAAATATAACTGGAATTTATTTGCAAAGCTGAGTGGAAAAATTGTAGTAAGCAGCTGCACCAGACAAAAACATTTTTGTCTGCTTTTAATTGTGTCACAGTAACAAGTGGTGTTAAAAGCAGACATCTGAATCCAGTGCACAACCAGGTGTGACATAACCGTTTAGTGAGAAACACAATTGTTTTCAGAAATAAATACTTTTCTGAAGAGATGATATGCTGAGTATCAACATATACAGGAAATATATGCAACAGCTCAATCTTCTAGGTAGAAAAAAATACAGTATAAGAAAACAGCTAACATTAAAAAAATAAATAACATAGAAAAACAACTGCCTACACTGTTGATAACAAAATGGCAGAGCTTGTGTGTCCAGGTCACAGCATTTATTAGCCAGCCACCCAGTTCTGTAAAGCTGGTGCTACAGTTGTCACAAATAATAGTTTTCAAAAGAACTTAGGTCAAGCAAACACTTGACAAACAGACATACTGTGGTGAACTGGAAGTCCATACAGGCACCTCACAAGCTCTGCAGGCCAACAAAACGAGTAAATTGAAAGAAAAATGGGCTGGAGCATGACCCTGTCATGCCTTTAGCCAACTCCCAACTGCAAGGAACTTCTACCAGCCCAGCAGTTGGACTAGATTGTTGTAGATCCCTTCCAACTATCCTATCCCATTCCATCCCAAAATAGGCTTGTTCCAGTTGATACCAGTGGTGCAACACACATCTGGTCTTGCCCACTGGTGGGAATCCTCGCATGGAAAAGCCATCACCCACTGTGTACACTGCTCAGCTTTCATTACGAAATGCCTGCTATTCCTTCAGCCACCATGCAAACACAGGTCTTGAGCCTGGACGTTTTATTCAAGTTTTTCAACCTGTATTTCCATTTCCAAGTTTTAGCACTTCACCCAGGCACCCCACCAAGGCGCAGGCCCACAGGAGGCCAGGCAAGGGTGCAAGGGAAAGCCACTCTGCTTCAGCATCCTCACTGCAGCCACAGCATTGGGAAGAACCCCAACTTAACTAACACGAACGGTCTCTTACCAGCAGGAAGGACAAGCGGCCCTCGAGCGAAATCTCAGCAGAAATCTGATCCCAGGATACAGATGTTAGGCCTAATGCAGACCTGGCTGGATGATGCTGTTTTTCCTCAATCCTTTTGTCTCCCTCTTCCTCCCCGTCTGTATCCTACAGGTCTCGCGTGAGAACACGCTTTTTATTTTCCAGATGGTGGGAAGCCGTATGCTGGAATCTGAATTAATATTGGGGCTGAAAGGTGAAAAGAAGGAATGGTTAGAGGACACGACAGCTCTAAATGAAGCCAGAAATAAAAGGGTCTTGCCCTTCCTAGCTCCTGGAGACACAGTGTAAGCACCAAACAGGCAGGTTCTCTCACACACAATGCCCAACGGCTGCAGGTTTCCTATCTTTGTCTGCTTCCCTGCCAACCTTCCTTTGCTGAAGTCCCCCCTGGCTGAAAACAAAGCCCCTTTCTTTATCTTTGGAAGCCTCCCTAGGAAGCAGAAGGGCACCTTTTTACCTTCTGTCATCAGGAGCGATGGGAAGAGCCGATAATCTCATCGTTAACTGGCCCGGTACTTCCTTTTGTAAGATCTAGTTTCTACTTGCTTGTAACTTCCCCAGACTCCAACTGTCAGGTTAGTGTTTTCTACCTTACAGATCTGACTCAGATTCGGGTATTTCAAAGAAAGTTTCAGATAGAAGGATCAGCTGAGAACACGCTTAGCAGCAAATACGCTGTGCTGTACCTTGAAAAGACACACAGTAATTTGCCACTGAGATCATTTGCTTTGGGGAAAAAAAAGTAAGTCCTTTTAGCAGAAGGGGTCACGTAGCAGAGATCAGCCTCCATCACTGCGGGGCAGAGATGCAGGGGTGGCAGTCCCCAGAGGCACGGACCCCAGAGCGCCCTCAAGAGCTGAACCCCAAGGTGGACACCATTGATTCCTTTCCCAGGGAAGGGGACAACCGGGGTCTGCTGGTAGCAGTAAGAGCTGCCACCCCCCAGAACCGGATTTCCAGCAGCAGGCCATTCCCCGCAGCAAGGTCCCGGGACATGCCGCAGCTCACGGGATACCCTCTGCTGCAGAGGTGCCTCCCCAGCCCAGTGCTGGAGCAGAGCAGACCTTGCAAGGTGCTCCCTGCAAGCACCAGCCAGAGCAAGATGCCGGTTCATTAACCAGCTGAAGCAAAACCAAAATTCCTCACAGACCTGTCGTTAACATAGCAGGAATTTTTCTCTATATAGGGAATAAAGGCACGTGACCCATAGCCTAGCATGGCTGCAGAGTCAGCAATCTGGGACACAGCACCAAACGGGGAGGGGGGTCACAATATGCTCAGCCTTGTCCCACATTACAGCATCTCAGCCAAAGAAAAAGGTTTATTTTGAGTTCAGCCTTACAGGCTGCATCCACACTGCTTATTTTGAGGCAGATTTGTTGCCTATGCAAGCTACTTACTTTGGGGACTGCTGCCATCTCTCAAGAAGTAAATCCTGGCTGCACCCTGAGCTTTAAAGGGCTCTGCACTTCTCTAACGAGCTGTGTAACAGTTCAGCAGTTTTCCATCTGTCTTGTCAGTCCTCCTCTTGGCATTCAGCAGAAAAAAAGCAGGCCCCAGCTCATTCCTAGAAGGGACCCAGTGTTGTCCGCCTGATGAGCAGATATATTTGCAGGCAGCCTGAGTACAATCTGCTTAAAAGGAAAATGTGCACGCAGGGATAAGGTTTCCCAGCCTACGTGAATGCAGATGTGTCTGTAAATGGACGTAGATCAATTATTGATTTTTATTTGAACTGCATCTGGGTTTTTGTACCGAGGAAGCAAAATCCCTCTCTGTGTTTGCTGCAAATCTAGGGTTTGCTGCTTGCAAAACCTTTAATCTCTTTTCAGAGCTCCAAGTCAAATCTCCAGTTTTGCAGTGACTGAAAGCAGTGTCCCACATTTTCCATAGAGCTCTTCAAAAGCCACAAGAAGAAAAAGTAAGTAGATCCCTCTCAAAATCACAGTGGGTTTCAGCTCTCCATGGATGACCATGAGTGCCAGAGAGAAAAGTGGCAGTGTCTGACCTCAGAACATAGATGTTGGACCCCGACCCCATGTCTTCTTCATCCGTATTCACCACCACTGTTAGCGTGGCCCACAATGCCTTTCAGGACGACAGAAAGGGATCAATAAATCTTCTCCTCCAAGAAGGAGGAGGCTGAGCAGACCGCAGGCTGTCACCGGCTCCTAAGCAGCTGAGAAACCGAATTTTCTAAGCGCCAATAATTTGGATGCACCATCAGCATCATTAGCCTAAGGTGAGCAAATTCCACAGCACTACCACAGTTTCTAGGGCAGCAACATGATATTTAATTTGCTCCCTCAGCCCCGTTAGCCTCACAGCAGGAGTGGAAAGAGTTCATTTCCAGCCAACCACGGCTGGCTCCTCGGGGACAGGAGGACTCCTGACACGTCCTCTTCTGAAGTGGCTCTTAGCTCCTCGCTGTGCCCACAAACCAGTCCACTCCAGCCACTCTCCGCTGCTTTCCCTGTTACGGGAACATCAGTGGGTTCTTGGGGTTAAGGTAACAACGTTGTGACAAGCATCATGTCATCTAGATCGGCCGTGGTGGTTTGTTCATCTTCCAAATCTTTCTCCCAGCGCACCTGAATGTTCAGTTTGTTTCAGAGCCAGGAAACCAGCACGGTTACTGAGCTGGGAGCAAACCCGAGGACTCGGAGTCTTGTCAGAAGCACCCCAGCTTTCTGCCCAGCTGGGCAGCTCTGGGCATGCCTCCCCTTCCCCAGCAGGCGCAACGGGATGAGCAAGGGGTGAGCGAGTTTCCGTGAGGACCTACTGGTCCTGAAGAGCTGTGCATGGACAGAAAGCACATTCATCTCTTCCCTCTGAAGCACTCACCCAGTGGTGAACCACTGAAAAGAGATGTTAGCAAGTAGACAAATAAAAGCATACCTGGCCCCAGCCACCTTAGGAGACTCCAGCAGCTACAGAGGCTGATTCCTGCGGGAGGTACGCCTCATGCACCAGCATGGTAGAAATGAAACTGCTATGCTGGTACATAGTGCACGTACCTAGGGTAAGTATGCCCGTTTATACCAGAAGGTGAGTTTCCTTTATGAGGGAAAGAAGTCTATCCCTAATTTTTCTACTGAGTCTGTCCTGGGGCAAAACCTGCTTTCACGATATCAGACCAGTGTTTACATAGCACAAGCTGCCCCCTTGTTGGAAAGGCAATGTGGTTTAACAGCGTCTCAGAGAAATTAGAAGGCAGGAAGGTAGGAGAAGTAGATTTTTTTTCCTTGAAACTTCAGACAGAAGAAAATCAGCAATGTAGTTTTTCATCAACATGTTTTCCACGTTTCATGACCAAAGATGAAATCCACGTGTGGCTACAGACAGCCCTTTGCCAATCTTTCTGCCAGCTCAGATTTTTACAAGTTGCTGGAGAACGTCTGACAAGCAATGTCAAATCATACTCAGAAGAAAGGAATGTTTGGCAACAAGGCTGATGCCATTAGAGCTGCAGAAAAGAGGCTGGATGAGAGCTTTAGCTGCAGGGGAGGCTCAGGCTGAGAAACATCCTCCGTGACAGTGCAAGAGGAGCCTGCACCAAAGGAAAGGCAGGTGGTGATGGCTCATGAGCTGCAGGAGAAAGCAGGCTGCCTGAGAAAAGTGAGGGCCAGGTCTCTGTGCAGGTGTATCAAGGAGGGGTCCTTGTTATGCACACAACATCATTACCTATTGCTGACCAAGTCTTCATGGGGTCAGATCTCCTGCAAGTAGAGGGATGCGCCCTTGGAAATTCATAGGAACTCAGAAAAACCAAGCTACAGTCAGAATCCGTGGGAAAAACTGCAATGAACTCTAGTGAAGGAAGCACTGGAAAAAGAAAGAAAATTAATAAACTTGTCGGTGTTTAGGACTGCAAGAGTCCTGCAAAGCAAGCTCTTACATAAATAGCAGTTCAGTCATCAAAAAATAGGGAAAGATGGAGAAAGGAGCAGGTTAAATGCATGTTCTGCATCCAGTAGGAGTTTAATTACCTTGGGAAGTGAAACCGATTCCATGGCTTCAGGGGTGGTAAGCTTGGAGTTTGGCAATACCCCATACACACAGAATGTTTTTATGCAGTGCTCTGCAAACTGTCAACAACATGTGGCTTTCCAGCCCATCAACCTCTGCAGACCTTTGAACATGAGGACATCCAGTGGCTGAACATTAGAACTGGGATTTGCAGCAAGATTTTACATCGGTGGCAGAACCTCACCAGTTATGCCACATTTCTGCCCTTCAGAGGCCTGAAGGAGGTTGTGTGTGGAGTAAAGGCTTTTACAGAAGCCTTCTGCGCTGAGGTAAATTCCACTTAATAAAGGGCTCATGGCTGTAACAAAGTGGTTGAGGCAGGCTCAGTATCACCCCATAATACCTAGCCAAGAACACCACTTCAACTTTCTATCTCTGCTTCCCTGCGATCACAGGCTCATGCTTTTAGTTATATATTTTTTAAAAAGCTTTCAATCCCATCATGTTTCTAGTGTGGCCTCTAAGTCTCTTGTTTAGATACAGAGAGTAAACACGGCTGTGAGTTTCAGAAACCCCTAGTACCTAACCAGTCCCTACGGAACCAATCAGTACAGCAAGCATTGCACACCAGGCGCTTAGTAATTTAGCCTTAGATGCACCAGTTTGAATATTTATGCCTAGTTCCTGTATTACTGTAACATTTAAAGACCAATCATAGCAATTAATCACGTTTCCAAATACATATTGTAGGAGAGGAACTGAAATATTAATAGATCAAATTTATGCTTTCCTGCCATGAAGTTGCAGCAACCGATAACTCAAAAATATAACATTCCAGGACAAGAATATTGTGCCTTGTATGAACCACAGCAGAAGAAGAATAAAAATCAGAGTCACATCTAGAGGAAATGGGCCACTGGAGCTTTTGCACATTTACAGGCCATGATTTCTCCTGGGGAATGGTCGTACAGTATCACAGCGTGCAGTTAGTAACATCTCACCCAACGTTAGACACCTAATTTGGCAGCTGAGAATTGCAGAATTGTGCTGAATGCAGTTTCCAAGATGAGCTTGGGTAAGGCTGGTCAGCAGAAAAACCCTTACCTTCCTTAAAAGTGGATTTGAACTAATGTTGCTCAGGACTATATCTACTTGCCCCAGAGTAATCCCTTGACGACTTGTCAGGTAGCCCTTCAAGCTCTGAACAGCAAAGCCAAGTACTGCAAACAGAAGGGACAAGAGCACCCAGACCCTTTCCCATCAGTCCCTTCCAGCGTGGAGCGCACGGTGCAGGTCTGAGGGCAGAGACTGATGCGGTCTACACCTCCTGCTTCCCAGTGGGAAGCAGGCTCCCCACCCTGCTTCTCAGGTCACTCTGGGTATTAAGTTTTATTGCAGTTTAAGCCTAAATCTGGACTGTTTAAGCCTAAATCCATGTTCCCTTTCTCGTGCAAGCCAGCACTAATGCTCATGCAGGCACGTGACAGCCAGTTAGGCCAAGCTGATTCACCTAGAAGCCAATCCAGCCATCATCAGTAGTTGTATCTGCTCTGTGAACCACTTCAGTTCCCAGTTCTGTGGGAAAAGTGCTGTTTTGGTACAATTTTCATGCATGCATGTTTTCAGACTCTGAGGCTACTTAAACTTTCAGTTTAATCTTAAACCACTAGACAGTTAAATTCAGCTTACACTGCTCTGTCAGACACCAAACCAAATGCCCTTGAGATCAGCAAAGGACAGGGTGCAGCCCTGAAGCTCCGCAGCACGGCAATTCCCTCCTGCTTTGCCAGGGCTCTTGCGGCCCAGCATGGGCGCGAACACCTCTCAGAGGGCTTCAGGTCACTTTTGGCCATCCTAAGCCACTCTTCAGCCCAAGCCCCTCCAGCTGTAGGCTTCTGCTGAAAAAAAAATGCTCTTCTTCATCTCCCCTTCCTCAAGCTTTCCCGCACACGGTCGCAGCAGCAGGATAAGATGAAGCTTGCTCATCCCATAGGAAACCGAACCAGTATGAGAACTACAGAAAGACAGATGAAGTTTTTTATTTCCTTGGCTTTGAATGTTGAATCAACATACCATATACTACATGAGCACTAGATCTGATTCAAGAAAGGAAGTGGCAAGATTTGGTCAGCGGTTCGGAAGTCTATTTTTACAGATATGGCTCACTGCCACATCAGAAAAACACTCAGCTTGGTGTGAAGAGGAGGCTAGGAACATATGGTAAGAGAGGAGAGAGAGACTGTGGCAATGCCAGTTTTGATCAGCTCACATTGGGATATTTTCCACTTAAAGAATTTACAGCTTTATCATTTGGGAACTATATTTAGAACTCAAAAATAAAATTGGCAAACAAAGAGCAAGCTGGGCATTCCCAGGAACTTACTGTCTTTGAAGGACAGCTGTGGTTTTTAGGACTGACTCTTCCAGAAATACAGCCAATTTTTCTTCTCTAGCTTGGGACTTATGAAGAGCAGAATGAGAATCCTACCATGGATGTTGTGGAAGCCCCATCCCTGGGAGTGTTCAAGGCCAGGCTGGATGAGGCTTTGAGCAACCTGGTCTAGTGGAGCGTGTCCCTGCCCATGGCAGGGGGGTTGGAACTAGATGATCTTTAAGGTCCCTGCCAACCCAAACCGTTCCATGATTCTGTGATATCCGCACACTTGTATTAAAAGTTCCTGTGTGATAGGCAGAATTTGGGATGGCCGTGCCTACTGGCTAACGTCATATAAACTCCTGCCACCTTTCACATGTCATAACGTGGAAGCAAAGGCATGAGTGGGAAATTCAGGTTATTTTTTTTGCACTGTTACTATTGGTGTTCTTGGCACTTCTAATATCTTAGATCTTTCCTGGACCATTAGCGTCATCCACAGCTACTTGTTTGATTTTACTTATTGGTAAAAGTTGCACCGTTTTGGGAACAGATGCTTAAACCAGTGCACTAAGCAAAATCAAGTCAAGGTTCCCAGTTGAACTGAATTGCCTAACTTCCCTCTTTGTTCCTCCGCAAAGATGATTTTAATTACATAAACTCCACAGAGCAGCTCATGAGGAGCAGCTACATTACAGACAGCAAGCAGAGACAGGTAGGGAAAAGTAGCTTGGAGCTCCAAGAGGTGTCACAACCTGTGCTGTAACGGAAGAGAATTGGCAAAGCAACTGAGTGTGATCAATACCAGGGAGCTCCAGGGCCCTCTTCAGCACCGTGATCAGTTTTGATGTAGAAGCCTCCCAGCTTGCAAGAACTTCGTCCTGAAATTAGAGAGCTCTTTTCAATTACCTTAATCTTATACCTAGATTGTCCAGGCTTTATACAAGGTACCTGCATTTCATTGAACTCATTATGAATGCAACCACGAAGGGTGTACTTACTTCTCTGGAAGCTGCCTCAGATTATAAATTGACAAATTATATATTGGCAGATTATATGGTGACAAGCAATTCATCCTTCCGCTCCTTTCACCAGTCCATCAAAGGCAGAACCCCCGCTGTAGGCAGCCTGAAAACGACAAAACAAGCACATTAGTTCCCTCTCATGTGTCTAATTTGCTTTCAAATGCCTGCTTTCAGCTGTGAGGCCTAAGGGCAAAAATATTATTCTTCTTTCTACCTCAAGTGTAAGGGGGAAAAAATTGTGTGCGTAAGTACTGTAAGTAACAAAAAACAACAGCAAATATGTACTTACATTTTCCCAATAGCACAGAATTTACATAGCCATTATTGACAGTAGAATCAACCTCAGATGTGTGTGGAGGTGACTAAATACTCCCCCTCCCTCTGCTCTGTAAGGCATCAAAACTGTTCTTTTCAGTTAAAAACCTTCAAAAAATTATGTAGTACCCGTGCCTCATGCTGCAAAAAAAATAAAATAACTATATTCTCCCTTTTCTACAAACGATGCTACAACATCATCATTCTCTCTGCGTCAGCCTGAGCCAGTGATCTGGATCAAACCCAGCTGTCTGTAGTAGGACAGAAAATAGAAGGCAGAGGATGGCTTGCTCTTTCCTGCTGAGGTTTGAAAGCAGTGAGGCAACGTATACTGTGCTTTGAAGAAATTTATCTATACTTTCACCAGAGCAGCTTGCAATTTTGAATTGCCTACCGAATACCGCTATACTTACCATATTGAAAAATAACAGATGTATGTCACAGACCTTTGTTTTTCCAGTTTGGTGACAGTGGGGTTTTTTAACTGGACTTAATGGACTGCGAATATTGCCAACCGAGCAATTCGTCTGATGGTCTAAGTGGATATTCCCATTCCTGTATTTCTCAAGTTCCAGCACAGATTTTGTAGAATAGATCCCAAGCGCTGAATATTAGCGCAAATTTAAATGGTTCAGCTTCACAGCCATCGATTGCTGACCGGGTAGGGAAACGACCTTTGCTTTTGCCGTGACTACTCGTCCGCTGATACCCGTTTTGCTCTGAACACAGGCGCTACGCAGGCATTAATAGAGATAGGATCTCGCACTGATGCTCAGAAAACAGATTTTGAAGGGATTATCCAACCAATGGAAAATTAGTTTTTCTGACTTCAATCCGGCATGCCCTCCCCCACTCATCCACTGCAATGTTAAGAGACAACATCTCTGCCCAGATTTATTCTCTAAAGTCCGGGGCATTTCAGTGGGTAACTCCTATGGGAATGTTAATAGCATAAGCCTTACCACCTCCGTGTCCTGGCAGCATTGGGTTCCTCTAGCCTCCTGAAACACCTATTTTGCCGTAAGTGTTGTCTCATGCAAGCAAGAGATTTTTAGATGATGTTTTGCTATTCAGAGCAGGTAGAAAGAGGATGACTACAAAGAGTTGACAGGGTTCCCCATGAAAAGAAGCAGCCAGCCTCACAGTCTCATACACAAATGTGCCACAGCATATCTTGAAAGCAGTGTCACTCTCCTTTAACCTTTTGCACCTAATTTTCCATGGGTTGGGAAGTGTCAGGCCATTAGCAACACACCCATGTGAATTGCTAACTCACTCCAAATGAAACCTGGAGGTTTGTTGCCAGCCGCCAGGCTGTACCGCAGGGGCTGATGTGACAAGGGGACGTCTTTTATGTAGCCCAGATGTAAAACAATAGTGCTCTTGGAAGGCACTTGAGGAAGTCTTCCCTCTAGGAAATCTTGTTCTTATTTAACACAGACAAGAAGCGACATCTGATTAAAGACGTGAGGGGAGATGTTGATCTCTGGTCCTGAAAGCTGCTATGCCAAGGCCACCAGACCTCCATACAACTGAGCTGTGCATGGTCTTGTATGAGCATCAGGATAGCTACTGCTGCTCCAAAGTATCTTGTCTCCACTAGATAAAATAGCAGACTTTTTCCTGTATGAGAAGAAAAAAAAAAAAACACCCAACCCACCACAGTCTTGAAAAAGCTGCCAAAAGGCACCAAAGCCAACATTAGGTGAGCAGAGGGCAGCGTGTTTATCTACTCGCTTCAAAACAGGCACAGCCCACTCGTCATGCGAGGCTGTGAGCGGAGCTGCAGATGAGCAATACTCAAGAGCAAGGCAGGTTTCAGGCATGGAGAAAGCTCCATGTTATTTTATGGGTTTTTTTAAAGTCCCATTTTCAAACACAGACATCAAAATTGGACTTTCTAAACCTGTATGTGAAGCATCTGCTTTTGGGAACACAAGCACCTATTTCTCACTTAGTGACAAAGCAGCAAGTCAAAGTGTGAAGAAAACAAATTTAGCAGGCTGAAAAGTATGAACAAACACTTGAAGATAGCAAACACAGCCTCCTTTTTCAGCACGCTGAGAGCATCCTGGTTATTTTGGGATACATTAGCAGGGAACAGCTGCGTCCCTGAAGCTTTAACTTCCTGTAGGAGTGCTCTGAAAAATAAAATTCCCACTGGAAATACATTTATAAAACTATCTGTGATGGGGAATAGGGAATGGTTTCAACATGGGCACTAAGGTGACAACCCTGAAAATATCACCTGAAAGTACCACTCTGCAGTACTACATCCAGCTCTGAAGCCCTCAACATAAGGATATAGACCAGTTGGAGTGAGTCCAGAGGAGGCCACGAAGATGCTCAGAGGGCTGGAGCACCTCTGCTATGGGGACAGGCTGAGAGAGTTGGGCTTGTTCAGCCTGGAGAAGAGAAGGCTCCAGGGAGACCTTATAGCACCTTCCAGTACCTGAAGGGGCCTACAAGGAAGCTGGGGGGGGGCACTTTTTACAAGGGCCTGTAGTGACAGGACAGGGGGTAACGAGTTTAAACTGAAAGCAGGGAGATTTAGATTAGATATCAGGAAGAAATTCTTCATGGAGAGGGTGGTGAAGCACTGGAACAGGTTGCCCAGAGAAGCTGTGGGTGCCCCATCCCTGGCAGTGTTCAAGGCCAGGCTGGATGAGGCTTGGAGCAACCTGGTCTAGTGGAGGGTGTCCCTGCCCATGGCAGGGGGGTTGGAACTAGATGATCTTTAAGGTCCCTTCCAACCCAAACCATTCTGTGATTCTATGAAAATGAGGGAGAAAAGCAAAGCACGCATGTGCAACAGGAAAGAAGGCAGAATATACACATGGGCATCTCACAGGGATGTTCCTTCATGTGGTGTTGCGTTGCTGTACTGCATCAGGAGCTGGAGGAAGAAGGGTTGGAGTAACAAGGACAGACAGGCAGATTGCAAAAGCTGAGCAGACAGAGGAGGTGCCAGGGTAAGGGTAACAATTCAGCATGGGTTAACAAGCATTTCATTTCTGAGGAGAGGCTGGAAACGCCAGCAGGGTTTGGGCATAAATGAGGTAGAACCAATATCACCTTACTCAACATTACGAGGAGAGCTGGCAAGGTGAACAGCTGCATTAGCATTTTGGATGACAGACTGAAAAAAACAGTATATTATGTTTAATCTCACAGTTGAGGGTTGGCCTGATGTTTGTCCAATTTTTAAGGTTGCCCATACTTGTGGTTTGGCATCTATCTGTAGGAAAAAAAAATAAAACCCAACACCTCTAAGCTGCATGTCAGCGTGCTCAGAAAGGGGTTGTTAAGAGGAAATGACCTAGACGATAATTTTCACAATTGCCTGAGGGCGTTACAGAATCAAACTGCATGCAGCTTCAGGAGGAAGCAGGGACCTAGTTCTCACAGCTGCAAGAAGCGGCACTTGAACCCCTCCATAAGAAGCCCTCCTGGGCCACAGGAAGGATGGACTGACAGGGACAGGAGCCATACTTCCAAGAAGGGCAGGAGGTGGGATGCCCAGCACCCACCTGACCCCTTACCACCCTCAGGACTGGGCTCTCAGGGTGACACCATTATCTTTCTGCTGTCAAAACTCTTGCCAAATTCTGTTGCCTGGAAACCACAGTATAACCACCTTAAAAAGAAGCTGAATAAACTTCGGTAAGGAGGATGTAGCTGAGAGGACAGGAAAAAAGGGGCAGCCCACTGCCCTCTCCCTGTAGGTAAGAGCCTCCCCTTTCCTCGGCAGTGGTGAGGTGGGAACAAGGCACTGCTGGAAGGAAGCAGGGAATAATGGATGGGCATCCAGGAGAAGGGCCAGCACCCAAGCACAAGCATGTTCTCTCCTATGGAAACAGCAGCACCATGGGGAATCACCACTCTTTGAGAATTACAGCAGTTCATCCTCAGAAGAAAGGCATTATTTTTAATATAATTTGATTGTTATAAATGATGGGTAAGAGATGGAGCTTCCTGTTCCAGAGCACAGAGAAAGAGACTGCTAGGAAGAATGGTTGTCTTGTTCCCTACAAGCTCCGTATCTCAGTGGGTTTTAACTACCAAGAAGCATGTAAACCACTATGCTAGTCAAAGCAGCACCAAAACACAGTCTGTCACATCCTTGTTTTTTCCCCTAAACCCTCAGAAAAATCCTTTCCGTGCTATAAGTGCCATAATTTGGAGAAAATTATACTGTTTTCAGTGTTTAACAGTGACTTATATGCAAAATATAGCTCAGTCTTACTCAAACAAACCGAGACAAATCCTTCATACATTATGAATGAGCTCTTCCACAAAGCTCTTGATACAGATTATAGAGAACCAAGATATGCTGTCATCTTAATGTTCAAAGTTTTGATAACACTGAATGATTAAATAACTTCATAGTAGATTCACTCCAAGGTTTTCTTGAGTAAACTCTTGCCTAAGCCTCTCTTGTTAGGCAGGACAGAGAGATGCGAGCCCTCAGTAATGAAAAATGTGTTGCTGTACCAAACAGCAGAGGAAACACAGGTACTGCCTAGCGCAGCTTTCCAGATCAGGAGACTCCTGCAAAAGACATTTAGTAGAGACTGGGGACATTTCCCTTCTTAGGGACCAGCACCTTTCTGACTGTTAAATTTTAACATCTTCAAAGGACCATTAAAACCCCATAATTGCTTCTAGAATAAAGCAGTGTCTTGACATTTCCAGTTTCTGCTTGTTCTAAATGTATTTTTTCTCCCAATAGTGACTGGGAAAATAGGTTTCAGAAAAAAATATACATTTCCCTGGTTCATTAGGCTCAAAGAGAAGAGTGGAAGTCATCCAAGAGGCAACATCAGCCTTATTTCCTCATGTGTTTCTTCCCTTCTTAAAACACTGAATCGTTTTTGTTACGATAAAAAAGGTCAGGGAGGCTGTCACCCTCATGATGCCATCCTGCCTTCCAAAGAAAGGAATTTGAAGTGATGCCAGTTGATTAGTCAGGCAGTGACCAACATCCAGATCACAACAAAACTTCGGGGCACAGGGGTCCTTGTTATAATGAGGTCCCTGATATATTGATTTTGCATTTTCAGAGCCACATAGAGTATTTTTCTCCTTCCCTATAAAGGTAGGGAGATTGGTATCCCTACTCAGGATCTGTGGTGTCCATCCCTCAGCTGCAAAAGCTAACTGGGGTCTCAGGCTTTCTGGGATCCTGGAGAAGCTGCTTGGTGCATAAGCCTTTTGGACTTCTATACATTTCATTCTCTCCATGCTTTTCTAAATGCCTACGCCCAGAACTCAGCTGTCAGCACTGCTCCAGCATGATAGTAATGCTCTGAAAAGCCACACTTAAATGTGCCACTTCAGTGTTTATCTAAATTTCGGACAGACTAATTATCTTTCAGGCTGAAAGGTCTAAAAGCATTGAAAAGTACATCAACACAGGTAACTGTGGGAAAATGTGTTTTGCAGAGAGGTGGGTACAGCACATCTGTGGGACAGAAGAGCTGAGAACTTCCTGAGCCTTGGGAAGGGCTGTAAGTAGGCAAAAAGTACCTTGTTTAGTGAAAGAAACCTATGAAATATAGAGAACAAGGTGGCAGGAGGACAAGAGCTTCAACTTCTTCCCCCTCAGAGAGGCCAGCATCTTGAAAAAGGGAATATTACTTCCCAGCCAGGCCTCAGTAGCTTTCTTCCCTCTTGAAAGGTAGATTCTTTCCTTCTTCCAGAGGCAAGCAACAGCTCGCTCCTCTTCATTTCTGCCTGAGCAGCTTATTTCCCTGCTTCTGCAGGCTTCAGCAAGCAGCATCCTCTCTTCTGCAGCCTCAACAATTCCATAAACATTAAGGGATAGGGCCTGGAGAAGCAGTGAAGAGCTTTGCCTACTGCTTAGATACCCACGTGCAGTTCTGTAGGAGGACAGCTATGTAAGATTTTCCAGGGCTGCTCAGCCCTCTCCCTGAGCAAGTGCCATTTTTAGGTCTGTCACCAGGGATAAGAGGAGGCAACTTCTCTGTAAACAGAGTTCACAAAACATACGCTGCTGAAGGTTTCCACCAGCACTTCCCACAGTAAGCACACCATTTAGGGTTTAAGCTACAAAAAGGACATTCATGGTTGCGTAGGTTTACATTTAAAGCAGGGATTTTAAAGTCTTGCAATGTGAGGGGGGAAAACAACAACAACAAAAAAAGAAACCAACCACCCAACCTTCTGCATTATCTTGACCTGAATAGTTTCTTCTTCTGAATTTGACAGACATTTGGATTCTGAAAGTAGGTCTCTATGCCTTAAAATATTTGGTAATTTCCCAAATATCTGATGCTTCATTTCTGAAAAACTACGACAGCCTCATTGTGTATTTAATTCTACAATCCTGGCAATTCCAAGCCCCATTTTTACTATCGATTTTGTCTAGGGCCATGTCAGTGAGGAAGTTGAGAAGGGTTAAATGCACAGGACCATTAGAGCTCAGATTCTAGGATGCTCCATCTTGGAGAACACAGCTACTCCTGATCTTTGTAGTTCTAGGTAATGAGAGACTTGGCCTTTGCATGTCCATCGGCAGAAACAGTCTTCTCACATCTCTGGCATTAGTACATTCCTTTGCACATTTGAAAATGCTTGGTTTTAATCTGCTTTTTTGTTGTTTTGGATCCCAACTCTCCACAAGCTATATTTTTTTTTTCTGCAAACCTGCAATTCTTTCTCCACAATGTGTGTAGTCACAGAAGCCCCTTTTCACTAAAGATTAGGGTTGAAGTTTTAAAAACAACCCAAGACATGTAACCAAAGGAAATTACTGTACCACAGAATATAGTTCAGCTTTATGAAGAAGCTGAGAGAGGGAGAAGATGCTGTGAGTTGCATCCTTACACAACTATAAGTGTGCAAAACAAAATTCAAAAAGCACAGAGTGTTTACTAGAAACAGAGGAGGATAATACACCTCTGTACACCGCACATCACTTCCATTAAGCAGAAGGGAGAATGGTTTAATTTCTGTTCTCATGCCACGCAGCACAACAGCAGAGTGATTCCACCACCTCCCTGAAGAGTCCCAGTGCTAAACAAAGGTAGGGACAGCAGACACCCACTGGAAAACAAAGGGAAGTGATCACACCAAGAAATGCTGAACCCAGCCCCTACAGTGGATCATATCTGATGATTGTGAGGACAGATTCACAGAGTGTTAGGGGTTGGAAGGGACCTCTAGAGATCATCTAGTCCAGCCCCCCTGCCACAGCAGGATCACCTAGAGCAAATCACACAGGAACAAGTCCAGGCAGCTTTGGAAAGTCTCCAGGGAAGGAGACTCCCCCACCTCTGGGCAGCCTGTCCCAGTGCTCTGTCACCCTCGCAGGGAAGAAAGGTTTCCTCATGTTCGGACCATTCTTCTGATTCAGCAGATCAGAAGGGAAATGCTTTTGGAAGAACTGCTCATATGGAAGTTATGACAAGGGAAAAAAAAGCAGCAAACAAACCCCCAAAACCAAACAACCCCAGAGTGTGTTTGGCCTGTAAAGAAAGAAAAAGACTGTTTCTCCTACAAATGATGAACCAGGAGAGCAAGCCACTTCCTCTCTTGCCTTGCAGAATTAAGCTTGCCACAAGCAGACATTACAGATCTGGAGAACTAGACTTGTTCCTCTGGTGGCAATAACTAGTTATAGCTGCAGGAAACAGATCCTGATGAATTCTGCTGTGGACGCTGCCTTTGGCAGCTGTGGGAGGAGGGAAACCACTGCTCAGTGGCGTGGGTGGCTGCAAGGGGAGAGAGCAGCCTGTCTAGCCGAGGCCTATCTTTGCAAGAAGGGCAGAGAAGGAAAATACCAAGAATTAGTCAGCCCTCACTGGTGGTTTTGGGGTTCTGTTTTGTTGAGTGCCATTTTGTTTGGGTTTTCCCCAAAAAGCAGTATATCTAGGAGTGTTGTCTTACTTGTCAATCCGTAATTGTCTTTCACCACTCTAAATCCTGGCACAGACATTTTCCTGAGCTTTCAGATGGCAAGTCTGAGATTCACACTCCGTAAGGGGATTTATTTTCTCTCTGCTGAGATTATCCTGTGACTACCAGGAAACCCCACGTACCAGACAGCCAACAGCACCAGGCTCACATCTCTAACATCCTCCCTGTTGACAGGGATCCCAGTTGTGCCTTGCTTCAGCAGCAGCTCAAATACCAATCCTTGGGACAGCGACAACTGACAACAGTATGCAGAGAGCACCTCACCAGGGCCTCCAAATTCTTCCAGAAGGATCACACCAAACCCTAAACCCCTTCCTGGCTTTAACCCAGGCCTTAACCTAGCACCTGAATGCCTATGGGATCCCTGAGAAAAGCTTAGCTCCTGGATGTCACTTGCCTTCCAAGCAGGGTCTCAGAAGAAACAACCCTTCCCCTCAAAACTGTGTTTTCTTCTCCTGCCACGGGGACTGTTCAAATGGCAAGATGATAGATCCTTTAAGGGGCACAGCAGTCAGGCCAAGCTTTCTTCTTGAGCTCAACCACTAACAGGATGGAAAGCATTCCTGAATGTGCTGAAACAGACAATGGCAGGAAGCGGAAAGTGGTTTCTATGCATGGACAGCTTAAGAAAAGAAATAAGCTGTTATAGAAAAGACCACAAAGGGAGCAGGTTTTTCCTTTTGTGACCGTATTTTTCTCCCATTACTTATTTTATTTGCTGGATATGAACATGGGACTTGCTCATCACCTGGAGAGAATGAGATGTATTGTGGTCCCAGAGATACTTCAGAAGGACCAGGAGCTGCAATGTGTTTCTAAGGAAAAGGCCATTGTGCACTCCTGACGTTTAGTCTTTCTGTGAAAACAGCCACTTACCTGAGAAGGATCACAGGTCTCCTCCTCCAAGCTGCCCTGAGTCAGGCTTAGGTCTCCACCAGGGAGCTCAGCGCCAATCAGCTAGAACACAGAATTGGTCAAAAACACAACAGGTAGATACAGGATTTAACAGGAAAGGGGATGTGGTGACCAGCAAACAAAAGTCTCAAGAAAGCAAGAGAGGAAGTGAAAGCCACTTTATCTTGAAGTCCAATTTGCCCTCCACACAGCTCTGCCATCAACATCGAGGCTAGGAAGAGAGTTGTCCTACTTCAGTTAACAAGCCTACTAGTTAAAACAGCAATCTATCCTTCAGTCTCCCAAGGGGACACTCCTGTCATCTGTAGCTGCTCCCAACAGTTACAGCCCTGTTCTCTATTGCCAGAGTCCAACAAAAGGCTTAGTTATGGCTTTGGGTTTGTATGGCAAGGCCGGGGCGGGGGGGGGGGGGGGGGGGGGGGGGCAGGGAAGGGCAGCTACAAGGGAAGCTTCTCACAGAAGCCACCCCTATGTCCAACATGGCCAATGCCAGCCAGCTTCAAGATGGACCCACCACTGGCCAAGGGCAAGCCATCAGTGACAGCATGTTTAAGAAGGGAAAAAACCAAAACAACACAACGGAGGAGAAGTTGCAGGAAAGAGTGAGATGTGAGAGAAACACTTCTGCAGACACTAAGGTTATTCGGGAAGGAGAGGGAGGAAGTGCTCCTGACACTGGAGCAGAGATTCCCCAACAGCCCATGGTAGAGCTGGCTGTGCCCTGCAGCCATGGAGAGTCACAGGGGAGCAGAGACCCACCTGCAGCCCAGAGAGGACCCCACACCAGAGCAGGGGGATGAATCTGAAGGAGGCTGTGACCCCGTGGAAAGCCCACACTGAAGCAGGCTCCTAGCAGGAGCCATGGCCTCATGGAGAGAAGAGCCCACACTGGAGCAGGGGCTGTGTGAAGAGTTCTCCCCTCGAGGAGGAAGGAGCAGCACAGACAATGTGTGATGGACTGACCACAGCCCCCATTCCCTGTCTCCATGCTGTTCAATGGGAAGAGAGAGAAAAGCAGGAGTGAATTTGAACCTGGGAAAAAGGGGGGGTAGGGAAGGAAGGTACTTTAAGATTTGGGTTTATTTTTTTTTGACTCTGATTTGATTGGTGATAAACTTTTTTTTTTCCCCCTAATAAAGTCTGCTTTGCCCATAACAGTAATTTGTGAATTCTCTCCCTGTCCTTACCTCAAGCCACAAGCTATCATTTTCTCTGCCCTGCCCAGCTGAGGAGGGGAGTGACAGAGCAGCCTTGGTGGGCACCTGACCTCCAGTCAGGGTCAACCCACCACAGTCTTTGCTTATGTAAGAGGATACCATTAGCAACTACAGCATATAGAACTGATTTAGCAAGAAAAAAAAGTCACCACAAACTCTTGAAAAAGTCACACTACACTTGACACAAACCTCCAGCTGAATTAAACTTCCACTAATTGATTAGCAACTGTATGATGACCAGAGCTGTTTGATGGAAAGGGTGGTACACTGGCCCTTCAGCCAGGCTGAAGTCCTAAACAGCTCCTCTCAGACACATTTACAGATGTGTACAATAGGCACTGCACTACCTCTCCTTACTGGTTTTGAGCCCAGAGACAGGGAAAGCTCCCTACAGAGCTTCCAGGCTAACACACCTGTTTTCATCTTTCTTTTTAGTGCATGGAAGAAAAAAAAAACCCACAACACAGCAGCATACTTGCCGACTTAAAATCCCTCTACAGAGCATTTGCAGGAGCTGTTGTGTATGGGTGACTGCATTCCCTGACTGTAAAAACAGAAATGCTGCTACTAAAAATGGCTATCTACCTGAGAATTGATAGAACAGTGAGGAAATTCACACATAAGGTGTCTTGAGTAAGAGACAGCAACTACAAGGAGGTCTCATTTCTAAAAGCAAACCCATTCATAGGCCAACCCCAAATTGGAGCAATCCCCAATTCTTGAAAGGACAGCTACTCAAGACCAAACAGCTTTTTCCACTTGGAACACAAAAGGCTCATATTCAAGGTTGTGACCTAGGTAGACCTCTTCATGAGGGGCTGAGCACAGCAGATCAGAGTATCAGATCATAACACGAGTCCTCTCGTCTCCAGACTTAACTGGATTATTCTGCACAGGGCCTACAAGATGACCATAGCATCAAACTGACAACATAGTATTTTGGGAACAAGCAGAAGGGACATAAACAATCTCCCACACAAGGACTTAATGCCTTTAGATGGTACCACACAGTGACAGGTCCGGTTTTAATTATTGTACCAAAAATGTCCCAACTAGATGGAGCTCCTGAATAACACATGATTTTTTCCATTAACTCACTATCATGGCCTGCCCTGTTTGTCCTGGCAGTATATAAACCTTGCTTTGAAAAAAAAAAAAAAAAACCAACTTAAATCTAAACACTGTCTTCTCCTACCTCTCCTTTAAAGGCTCTTCACCTAATTCAAGTACAAGGGCTGAGAAGCACATGGTGTCCAGAGTAAGGATGTTTCACAGTCCACTTCCAGCAAGTCAGAAATTGAACTCCAGGACTGTCTTACAAACAGTCTTCTGTTTCCAGAAGAGAAAAAAAAAAATCCAGCCAAGTCATGTTTTTACAAAAACTGTAGAAGTCTCCCTAGAAAAACCATCAGTGAAACAAATATGCTAAGCACGTTTGTGCAAGAGACACCCAGACCTCTTTGCAATTGTATCTACGTAGACGTTGTGGCCATTTCTACAAGGTAACTTTAACCTTGGCAAAATACACCCACAGCTTCAGTGCTTCCATGAAAAGCTTATGCAAATGTGTACATAAACTGATAAAGACAGCACCTATGAAAGTCCACAGAAACTGATTTGTACTGACCTTATGTCTAGTTTTCCTCATTCACAAATAAAAAACCAGCAGTATGAAAGGATTCAGATATTCAAATTTTTATTGCAAATCATTTGCCCCTGCAACGTTTCATAACTATTTTAACTAAGGCAAATTGCAGAATGTTTACATTAATGTTACTTTCATTAGCTGCAGCAGGTTATCCAAATAGTCACATAAGCTTCCAGTATGCAGCCTCATTTTACCGTCGCCCAGCTCTAATCTTCAATGCTTTCAAAGTTTTCCTCATGATTGGTGCAATTGCTTCAAAAAACAAAGAGACAGACCAGTTAGGTTTATAGCTGTGACTTAAAAAGGTCTTCAGCATAATATTAAGCATGTATTAACAGACAGTATGTTAAAACTATTATCTTGATAATCTTAGGAAATTTCATTTACTTTTGACAGGCTTCTTTCCATCTTGAGTGTTCACACTTGAACTACAGCTTCCACTGTTGCTAGCAGGGATCAGATTTGATGAGTTGTTTCTACCTCTGCTTTCTTGAATCCCTGTTCTTTTAAAACAAGGAAATAAGAAAAGTTAGCATTTGATATCAAACTACTGTTTGCTCTGGCTCATTTTGGAAAAGAAACCTGTTCAAACATTTAAGACTTTACACATTTAAAAATCATATGATAACTCATGTTAGAGGAGATCTCAGGTGGTCATCTAGTCCATTTCCATTCTTGTAGAAATTTTCCATGTATTAGATTTGATGCATCTTACTTGTCTTTAAAATTAAGTTAGCAGAATTTGCGACAGACCAGAATGTTTACCAACACCATTGTGATTCATAATGCCCTGTGCTCTAATTTGCTCTTGGTGTTTGTTTTCTTCTTTGAGCCCAGCTGAACTGCTAACTAGCTCTCTGACAGAAAATGAGGGCAAATTAAAAAAATTCTTGTGTAAAAGTAGGAATGTCTAGCAGAAAGCACAATAATTAACCCTAAATATTAGGTCACAATCCTCAATCAATGGGACACGGAATGAGGCACACAGATACAGAACTGATGCCTACTGCTAAAGACAGTTAAACCAACACAGCATGAAAGTGTCAGCATGACATCACTGATCTGGGCAGCCTTGTACGCCTCAGAGCCAGTCACGGACGTCTGCTGCCAGTTATCTTACACTGCTGTACGCAGAACTGCCAACAGCAGCCTGCTAGGGAGCTGCACGTCTGCCACGGGACCTTTCTAGCTCCTGCAAGGCCAGCTTCTGAAGTGAAGATCTCAGTTGTATAAATTCCACAACTTGGAAAAAAAAAAAAGACAGGTTTTCAGAGGCCATGGTCAAACCAATGACATTAAAGCCCCTAGTTTATCATGCCTGAGGAGAACATGTGGAAGAACTGCTGCTGTGGGAAAGAAGCCATAAAAGGGTTGTTGCTCTGCCTTCTTAAGAAACAAGAGTTTGTTTAGGCACAATGAGTTTGTGTACAGCATTCAGCTACCAGTCGAGAGAATACTGGAGCAGAAAGGACATTCACACTACTGTACTTCAAGCACCTGAACTGGAAGGCTGCTCTGTCACACCACAGACACAACCTCCTGTAATGGCAACTGAAAGCAAGAGCCTAACTTGAAGTGCCTTAAGCTACTGCCTTGGTGAGGGACTATCTTTTCATTGAAAACAGCAACAGTATAGAAAGAAGCTTCCTAATTTCATCAGCTAAAGAGGAAGCTATAAAAACATTGTATCTGGTGTAAAAGCTGGTTTTAAGAAGTTCCTACATCTAGGCACATTCCTGCCCCATACCACCACCCTGAGCAGTAAGTCAAGCTCCTGAAATTCATGGACACTCACATGAATTCACACACGGAAATTCAAACACTTTCCCAGGGTTTTGTAGTGTTCCCCCCTGCTGTAAGTACAGGTCAGTTCAGTTATTCAGTTCATGTCCCTAACAGCAAACAATTACTGAGCACAAGTACATGCACTGCAACACCATAACAGAAATAACTTTAAGTGACTCTACTGACATACTCAGCTATACTGTCAGTCTTGCATCACATGCAAAATCTTAAGTTTTAACCTCCCTGTTCCCAGCTACCTCTCACTATCCCCTCACATATGTGGCAACCTGTTCTCTAATTCAAATTAATGAAAAATGTTCCACCTGCTGCTCCCCCAAAAGGGATAATTCTGGGAGAGCTCGCTGAAGAGCAGTTATGCCAACACAGGAGCAACCACAGGCAATGGGGACAAGGGCAGGCACCATGCTCAGCGGCCACAGCAGAGCAAGAGTGACCACAGCTTAAGATATCCATGTTCAGACAGTATGAATACTCTCCATTGCTTTTACAGTCCAACTGCTGGCACATGGACTCAACCACCTATGGAGTGCTTTTGAATCGAACTGCTGATTTTTCTTTCAGAAGAGAACAGATATTCAGACAGTAGAAACCAGCAGTCTTCTTCCCTTCTCACCTATGTGGGGACAGAGGTAGAAGCTGGTGCTACAGCTGGTTTATCTCCCTGTTGCAGCCATCTTCCTGGCTAAGAGTTCATTAGGCTGGCAGGAACAGCCAGACAGACATCACATCTCAGCTTTGGTTACCATGGCTGTTGAGCTACTCTGAACTAAGATGTCAATTTGGCTTTGTGCTGTACAAACATTTGTGGAATCCCAGTTTTCTGTTCCTCCAGTGATTAGTGTTGGCTACAGACTGACTGTTTGAGACACTCCTTTAAGGTGCCAAAGCCAAAACCCACCATCAAGAGTATTAAGAGTCACAGAGATTCACTCTGGTCAGCTATATCACTCCAGACAGCTGACTGGGATTTTATGAAAACAGGAGAACATGTGAAGCTACTAGGCAAGTTTATAAACACAAAACATCAACATTGGAATCTCTCCAGGATGAGAGATGTCAACCAGCATTAGTGTAAGAGGAAAAACAACAGCATCCACTCCCTCTCCAGCTGGGAGGGCAAATTCATCGCTGGCACTTTTCTCCAAGGTGCAATGACAACACATACACAGCAGAGGAGCAAGCAAGTCTTAAAAGGCAAGTTACTTTTTAGTCACTAGCTGCTTAAAAAACGGCAAGAACACAGACAGCTTTTTATAACTTCAAAAATATTTTGCCGGCAAGCTTTTATACTGACAAAGATGTCTAAACTCAAATGAAAAGCATAGTACAGAACACTTACTTGCACTTCCCTGTGGGACGAAATTGGGTGACAGGTCCTGCTGTCCCGTGGATTTTTTGCTGTTGGCGAATGTTCTTGGGTGGTTTTGCCGCACAGGTCACGTAAGTCAGTTTTACTTGTCTGCCTAATAAAGAAGCAAGGACAAGAGGATACATGACTTTTTGCCCTTTACGTTCAAAGCTTGGTTGATAATATGGTTGTGTGGCTATTTCTAGGTTTAAATTGGGAAAAAAATTCAGAAAAGCAGAATCTGGTACCAAAGTAGTAACTGAACCATGGCAAATCATATAACAGACTGCATAATAGGAAGAAATGCCTTAACTGGTATTTGTAATTACGTTTGTACTCTTTGCATTGTTGCTTAGAATTCTCAGTTTAACCAGTAAGGTAAGATTTGTCTACTGTATGCTGCAAGTATTATGCATTAACATATTGTCTTAATACATGTATTTATTTTTTGAGCAATTTGTAAATTAAAAGGAACACTGTTCTTTCTGGATGACTTCTCCTAGAGGTACAGCTCCATGCAAACAAATCACTAAACCCTACATATTATAAAAAAATAACTGAAGAGACTGGGTTTCGTAAGCAGAAAAGCTAACCACAGGTTTTACCTTTTGGTTTCTCAGACTGAGCTGAAAGAATATTTTTTGTTAGCACCTTCAGTTTTTCTTCTCTCTGATTAAACAGTCTCAAGTACATTTCACGCCAAGATTCATATTCCAGTCGTCTTTCTCTTTTAAAGTCTCTTTGGCAGTGTTTCTTCCACAAGTGGTCAGACTCTTCTGTAAACATCTAATTTGAACACAAGATATCTTAAATCAAAGCTTTAAAAAACAACATTTTCAAGAGTACCTGTTAGCCAAGCCTGTAGACAAAGCCCAATCCTGTGGTGGAGAAAGGCACAGAAGGAATCCCAGTGCACATGCTGTCACAGGTACCCCCACCACAGAGCATGGTCATGCCATGCAGAGAGACTGACTTCAGCCTAGAGATCGCAGAGTTCTGTATTTGAGTTATGAGCCATGCCTACAGGCTAGGCTTGTGTTTCCAGCACAGGCTCTGGCCACACCAGCTCTCAAGCTTTAGGCATGCAGAGAAATGGCCAGCTTGCACTATGATGTGCTACACCCTCAGACCCTTGATGTGCAAATGCATCATGAAGCTGAAGTCCTAGCACTGTAAATAAGAAGTCTACCACACACATGAAATCCCACCCCAGATACTTCCCGATTGGCATGCTCTGCAGCCTTAACAGCTTATAACTTGAAAACAGTTGGTTCTGTTATGACTTTCCCAGCTATTTCAGTTAAATACCTTAGTCTTGAGGTTTAACTTATTTTAAGAAACAAATACTCTTCTACCAACACTGACTGTCTCTTAACCATCAGTAACGATTCTCCCAAATCATTAAAATCCTGCCACTTGAGTAAGGGAGGCTTGATAATGACAGCCAAATTGCAAGAAATAAGTATGGAAGATAGAAAACCAGTGTAACCCGTGGAGAATCAACAAAGAGGGTGCAAGGAAGCCAGAAACAGATGCCTCATGTCATCCATGGTTCCTCGAATTTAACAAGGCAGAGTTTACCGTATTACATTGCTCTATTCGAAACAATTGCTCTGGTGTGCAACATGTTAGCACAGGCTCTAGAATTTCAAAGGGCACACCTCCTACTTCACGTAGCGCTACAAAAGAGGACAGTACTTTCAGTATTTCATTTATTTTACTCAATGGGTAACACCACTCAAACAGTTTAAAAATAAAAATACAGATTAATTTTAGCTAGCATTAACAGAACATGTGTTTTGAAGTCAGGCTATGAAGACATTTATAAAAATCGGCAGTTCCACACTGACTGGCAGTTGTATTTGGAGGATAGGGACAGCATCTTTGAATAGCTATTGCACCATCTTTACCAGTGGGCATCACACCCCTCTCTGCCTACACAAGGGAATAAACTATTTCTTGATCACACATATTTACGTAAACAAACGAGGCAGGGACACACACAACATCCATACTTTTTGGCTTATAATCTATAGGACATTATATTTTAACTAAAATTGGAACTTAAAAAAGTTTTCAAAACAAAACTACATTTTTGCACAGCCATAAATATTTTTGGGGTTTTTTTTTAATTACTTTTCAACCTGCTCTGAGTCACCATTTGTAGGGAGGGGTAACATCTTTTAGTAGGCCACCTGTTGGCATGGAGAAAAAAAAACTGATACACATTCAGGCACAGCCTGCTACAAACCCTTTAAAAAGTACTCACAGTCAATATTATTTTGAAGCACGCGGATGCACTGTTCATACAGCGTAAGCATCTTAGAAAGACAGACTGGTTTAGAGCCAGAGTAAACTTGCATTTTAGAATTCAGTCTCTGTCCTGTGAATTGAACAGTGTCACTGCCTTGCTGGGGTGCTTCTACAACAGGTGGCAGGGAAGCTGCAAACAAAACATAAGGGTTTCCTTTACCTCCTGACATTTTACAATGCTTTCAACATTCAGCTTTGAAACACAGACAGTAGGACATATGTATACTCCTTTTTCTTGAAATACAAAGTTACTGCATTACAGTTTGGGGCCCCTTACATGTATTATGTTACTGAAGTCCATTCATCATCACTAACACAGCACGTATATTGCGAGTGAGCTGCACCAACTCAAGCCAGCCATATGGTATTTAGCTCAGGCCTACACGAGCTGTATTCATATCTACATGACTGTTACCAGTCTACAGCACATTAGTGGCCCTCCCATGTTATCCTTGAGTAGCCAGAAGCTGCAATAGCAGTGATCTTTCAAGATCAAAGCAATACAAAACCACCACAACCTTACAAGAGCTGCCAGGGGAACCGGGTACTTTTTGTCACCTACCTATATAGGTGCTAGCAAGTTCCTATGCCAAAGCTAAACACAGTGCCTCCTCTATTTCTACTAGGGCTTTGCGTGCTACAGACAGGAATAAAGATAAATGGAGCCTGTAGAACCACCACCTGATCTGTGCCTTCCCTACATCCGTGGTAACCTTCACAGTCCTCCCTTCAGCAAGCCATAAGAGGGAAGCCTTTATAACTCCCCTCAGCTTCAACATGATTTCCTCAGATGCTTCCTCAAAAAGCTAAGGTGAGGCATTTCTTTCCATGGACAGATGAGCTAATATACTTTATTAGGAAAGGGGATAAAGATGTCTCTACACAGAGCTGTGAAAAACTGCACAATCTCACACTCATCCACCTTGCATACTACTTACCTTTAAAGTCTGCAGCATATGGTGGAGATGAGATTGAGAGGTCTGTCAGAAATTTAGGCAGTGGAATATTAAGAAGATCTTGGAGGGATGCCACCTTGGCCTGTGCACAGTCAAGGAAACATTGGTTCAACATTACAAATTTGGATCTACTGAGACTTAAAACAAGCTACAAAAAACCCACAACCCTTAAGCAAATCCTAGAGTTAACTAGCATAACTGCAATTATTGCTCTTCTCCTCTACAAAGTACTCAATGGATTCCGTTGCAGTAATCAGTGCACCCTTTCATACTCTACTTACTAAGACTACATCACAACAGAAACCTAGTGGGATATCTGCAACCAGTGCATTAAAAGAGATTAAAGAACCGAAGATGTGTTCAGCTAACAAGCTTTCAGATAGATCACTACTGAGGTTAGAGGCATGCAGTGAATGAGACCAAACCACAATTAAATGCTTAAAGGCAACTAAATGCCATCCTGAAAGAAAAGAAAAAGCCTTATATCTGGTCCTATCAAGTCTCCTATACTGTGCTGGATAAATGTAAAGTTTTCACAGATAAACCCTTAAAAGGGGATTTAAAGATGCAGCAGTCTAGTAAGTACATGTGCCTACAAATGCTCAGCATTGTGCAACATCTATATTGGGTCCTAGGTGTCCTCCAATTGTAAACCAGGCACTTACAGCCCAAAACTTGTACCTCTCTGAACTTGTTTTCAGTATCTTTAGTAATTTTTCACAACTGCTTGAACATCCAAGATTTTTTCCTCAGTTCATGCTAGAGTATCATACTCTACACATTAATATTTCTCCATCTAGGACAAAAAAACCCCCTCCACATTCAGACTGCAGATCTTGTACAATAAACAAAGCCTGGAGCTTTCACATCACAGTAAAGAAATTCTGAGGAGACCTCTAATTTCCAGCGCACAAAAGGGCTTCATTTAAAAGGTCTAATTAACACACATGTTTAGATCTTCCTTGGCTCAGAGGAGCTAATTAACCTTCTTCCACTTCAAGGGACTAGGACAGTTCACATTATGAAGATGTAAAAGCTATTTTTATATGCAATACTGTGGTTTACTTCAATGCATTAAAAGAAGAAAGTTCAGTTCCACTGCAGACTTCAACATTCACTATTAAAGAACCACAGCATCTAACCAATCAATTGTTCTATGTCTCAGACAACAGCTGCGAGTCACAAATCAGGCTGGCCAAGAGTGGAAGGGGACATCTTTCCAGAGGTAAGTACCTTTACTTTGTGGGTAAAAAGCAGATTAGCCGACATGGAACAAAGACTATTGCTATATTGGAAATCACCCTAAAAATACAAGGCAAGTTGGTTGTAAACTGCCAGCATACAAGAAACAATCTTTTTTTGCCCCAATTATTGCAATTCTTGGCAACTGCAATTCAGCTGATGTCACAGCCATGCAATCTGTTGCTTAAAACAAGCACAGCCGAATTTCACCGAAAATAAGAGTCCAAAGAACTTACTCATCTGCAGTTTAGTTGCTAGTATCTCAACCATGCAGTGGTTTACCTTTTTATTGGGAGTCTCCGACTGATCACCCTCACATTTTTTCACATCTTCCTCTGCCTCTTTTGCATGAGAATATTTTGAAGTCTTTTGTGTTAATGAGCTGTTGTTCTGTTCACTGCACTTCTTCCACTGTTCACCACGTGTGGAACAAGCCTTCCTCTTTCTTTTTTTTGGAACCTGATCATAATTAAGATAAGATTCAAAAGACATAGTAGGAGGCTCAAATTCCTCATCACTTGATAATTTGTCTTTTCTTTTCATGACAAGTTTTTGGTTTGGTTTCTTCACATGCTTAGGATTTCTCTGCTTGGAAGCATCTTTACTAGGCTGTTCCTTCAGGGGTGACAAGTCCTTCCTGGCTACAGAGGAACACTGCTTGTCTGAAACTTTCTTGCTGTCTGTGGAGGTTCTCGCTTTGAAGTCATCTTCTTCAGCTTGAAGATGGGTACCCTGGGAAGTATGCTTAGAACCACTGCTGCTACATTCTTTATTATCACATACTTTTTGCGACACAGAATCTCTACTTTGGTGAGTCCTTTTACTACAATTATGCTGCTTATCCAACTTTTTAGAAATGGAAGCCCTATTGGATCTTCTGGAGGCCAGTACAGATGCTTTGGACTTCTCCAAAGGCTTAATGTCCTTGGAAACAGAAGTTTGTGTCTTCTCTTTTTCAGTATTTTGTTTTCTTCCTCTGTGACCACTGCAACATAAAATAATGATAATCACATCCCATACCACAACTGATGCTAAATTCTTGAACAACCAATCTTTTTGCCTATATTAGTAAAACTAAAAGCATTAAATCACACCACACGTCATAATTTTACAAGACCCAGAACTGTGCTCTTATTCTTCCATTATCAGTACAGAATCCCAAAGAAGCAGCTCTTGGGTCCAGCACTGCTAAATATTGCAACAAGAACCAACAGCAAGACAAGTGGGGAGCAGGGACATAACCATCAGTAGGAAAACATGCCTGACATGACTGTTTATAACATGTTAGATAACCACCTTTCATACAAGCTTCCCTGCATGCTTTATAATGGACACAGTATTTGAATTAACATGTTCTGTAGGTGATACAGATTACAACAAGCAAAGCATAAAGGCTGACCTATCACTGGTACTGGTATTGCACTTTCCCACTGTTTGTACAGTTTCAGGTTTAAAAAGCACTATTTAATAAATCTAAACCTTTGGCTTTCTCAGCTTAACTGCCTCAAACTGGCAGAGGTCGGCAAAACATCTAAAGCACAGTCAGCCTGGCCGTGGCAGTGGTGCAGCTTCATTCTGACAAGAAATCACACCTCTTTGGTGGGACTTCTCCAGTATCAGGAGACCCTCCTTCAGTCCACAAGAACGTTATAGGAAAGCCCCCTATACAATCAAACCACTGGAGAGCTGCCTCATTTCACCACCATCTCTGGGAAGAAAGAGCAAGCGTCCCGCTTCTCACTTCCCATTTCCCTGAAACGCAGAGCAGTGCCCATCATTGGCTTAGCCCTGCTTGCATCAACTGGGACCTAAGAACTTGTGCCAGTAAAAGAAAAGCAGCTGAAGTCACAGTGCGGGCTGGCTAACTGACCAATAGTGGTTCTCTGCTTTGTTTTCTGATATTTTATAAGAGATAAATTCCTATTTCCATCCTATCTATGCATTCGTCCTAATGCATATTTACCATTCCAAACACTTTCATAAGCTTTCCAATCTGTATCCTGAAGTTATAGAACAGCATAATTAATTTTCAGATAAGTTAGTTCACACCTACCTTTTATTTTCTGGAGGAATAAGTTTTTTCCATTGTTTTACCAGGGTTTTAGCTACATTCCCAGCAGTGGCATGTTTCCCAAAACTGTTAACCACTTTGCCTATGCCAGTTTCCTGTTGAAGACAGTGCAAGAAAGACGAGCAGAATAAATCACAACCAACATCCCAAATAAAACCTTCTCTGACATGGCTACAAACAGTATTAGCCTAGCAGTCAGAGCAGTCTTAGGGCAGCTAAAGAAATACACACACTCCACTCATACTGCAAACAGAATTGAAGGGCATGTAGATATTTATAACCAAATATGGGGAACAATCCAGTCTTAATTCATAAGAAAAGTAATTTTTCTCCATTAAATGTACATATTTCAGGAATCTCACTTGGCTCAATTGCTTATGCCCACAAAATGCATACTGCTCCAGTGAATTAGATTAATCAATTCAAATTCCCTTTAGGCTTAGGCTGGTACATTTTAGCATGTTAGAGCGCATATACGATGGAGCTATTGTAATCTAAAATGCATCTCAACCAGGAGTAGTTGCATTGGCGTAGAGGGGTTAGAGGAGCAGAGTTCATATGGCTAAACAGAGTCTCTGTTTCGGTCACAGGAGAAAAACTAACCCTTGCCATTTAAAACCTGTCATTTTCTCTTTTCCCCAGTACAATTATTTTTACATTACCATTATGCCTCCAAGCTTTGCTCTAGTTAGTTTCAGATTGTTTAATCACAACTATCTTGCAGACTTTGAGTGCATATAGAATCACAGGGGATTTTTTTCATCCTGTATTATCAATAAACATCTGAACTCTCACTTTCAAGATGCATAACAAAACCTGGAATTCACTGGTTAGCAGCAACCTGTTAATGCTCTCACTAGCTACTGAAATGATAGCTCTTGCTCAGACTTCACAGGAGTATGTTATGTGCTACTCCCACATAGTCTGCTCACACCTTCGAAAGGATTCCTTAAATTCACTTTAAGGATATTTAGCTTCTATATAATTTGAACAATGCTGGTTGCTAGGTCAGTGTATTGCAAATAGATGCAAAAACTTTGTTGGTATTATTTCCTAAAGCTACTTATGTTCTTCAAATACATTAAAAATACGTGGAGTCCTCAGCTGTAAGACATCTCTTTCCTCTATTTCACGTGAAAGATTACATCAAAGTCTGTCGCATTATAAAACATGCAAGTTTGCTGGGAACATAAGTTGTCTGAAGAATCCCTTTGTCATTTTAAACAATTAACTGCAACATGAGATTATTTTGTTTTCCAATAAAAATACATAAATATCGCTGTATTCCAGTAGAAGTCTATCTGGTTTTAGGCAGGCAAATGCCTGAACAGGCCAAATACCTTGATTACCATATTTTTCTCTTCCTCTTCAAACAGCTCTCTTGCAAAAGCCTACATCTTTCTTCTTCCCAAAACACAGACACACTGCTCATAATAACTAGAAGCTTCATAGTGTGAGAATTTCCAACATAAAATTTGATAGGTTACAAATCACAAGTATCCTCACCTGGAAGGCCTGCTCTTTAAATGCAAGAAACTAATCTTGAGCTGCTATTGTAAGACAGAAGATTTGGACAAGTGACCTAAAGAATGGTTCACCCATGCATTGAGCTGAAAGCAGTTTTACAGTGAGAAGAAACCAACACTGAGTAGCAAAGTGTCCTCTGTATACTCAGATTCCTGCTCAGCACTATCACTGTTGGCATAATACTGTGTTTGTCAAGTTGTATGCCCAGCTTCCCACTGGGCTTTTGGAAAAAGCTCCATGACTCCTTGTACACAGCTCTAACTGAAACACAATTAAGAGTCAAAATTACAAAACACACATTCATGGCTTCTATGATTGCAGAGCCCTGACATCTACACAGTAAGTCACTACAGAAGAGTTTAATGTATTACTGGCCACTTACCACTAGAACATCCAGTGATATATCCAAATCCTGTAGTACCTTAAGAGTTCTTATAATCTGGAAGGAAACATTAGATTTTTAAAAATAAATATTCATAAATTCTGCTGGTTTTCTCATCCTCAGTCACCTGTTTAATCCAAAAACACTCAACAGTGTTAAGAGGAATACCAAGTAACTCTAGGAAAATATAAGTATTCCCTTATAGCACATCAGGGCTGTGCTTGAAATCTGTGCTGTTAATCAATACAGTTCTGCCAACCCCTCCATTTCCATAACACCAGAAAATCCAGTAGGTATGAGTTTACCACTATGGAGATTACATTAAAGATGACTAATACAGTAGTACAGGGTACATACATATGCCCATACTCCTCGTGTAGCAGTGACCCTCATTTGTCACAGAGCCAACAGAAAAGCTGCATTAAGGAGAACCACCTCGCAAAAACCACCAAGATGCCCAGCAGGTCTCCCACTCAGCACACCACTGCTTCAGTCTGGGCCAAGAAAGGGCAATAGAGCTAGTGGGAGCCCAGTTTGCGGAAAAATAAGGTTTTGAAACCTTAACTGCAATTTGTCCTTTAACAAAACAAGCTCAAGCTAGAACAGCTGTTTTCACAGAATCACGGAACAATTTGGGTTGGAAGGGACCTTAAAGACCATCTAGTTCCAACCCCCCTGCCATGGGCAGGGACACCCTCCACTAGACCAGGTTGCTCCAAGCCTCATCCAGCCTGGCCTTGAACACTTCCAGGGATGGGGCATCTACCACTTTGGTTCTGTTTTGCTCTGACAAAGTGTACACCTGTTACAAAACTCAACATTTCCACGAAACCAGGAAAAAATTTTTCAGATACAAAAAGCTCATATTCCTATGATAAGTATTTAAATAACAAAAATCTCATTTATAAGCAGAGCATAAATGGCAACATAATACAATTTCATCAGCAATGGGTATACAGCACCCCAGAGTCTTACAGTTGTCCAGACACAAGCCTTTTGCCTTATCTTTCACAAATTTCCATGAAGCTATGTTACGTAGATGACAGAATTAACGTGCAGCTGAAGTAACATTTCATAGGGCTTCCACAACGCCCAGAATGCTAGTCAAGTTTTTCAGATCACTGACTCTTCTAGACACAAAGGCAAGAATGCAAAACAGACTTACCCAGAAACTTTAACATGAATAACAGCGATGCTAACTTAAATAACCAATGAACTGTCATTTATTATATTACATAGTGCTTCTGAAATGGTGTTGCAGGAGGTGGAAGAGGTGCTAAAATAAGTGAGTAGCAAACCTGAAGAAACAATTTATGAATTGCAGTGGGAAGATATTTACTGTTGTTCTAAGCTTCATTGTTCCTATAATGCATCATTATTGGATTCCCACACCTGGTGCTGAATTTGATGGTTTACAGTGGGCTCTACCTACAGTTCTGGCATGCAGTTCTCCCTGTAAACCATCCACCCTGCAATAGTGTTTGAGACCTAGAGAAATCAGCCTGACTGTCTTCAAGGCCAGGCTGGATGAGGCTTTGAGCAACCTGGTCTAGTGGAGGGTGTCCCTGCCCATGGCAGGGGGGTTGGAACTAGATGGTCTTTAAGGTCCCTTCCAACCCAAACCGTTCTGTGATTCTGTAAATACAGGAAAAATGCTTCACAGCCTGGGAAAACATAAGAAAAGCTGTAATGGTAAGATATACACCTGGGAACAGCGGTAACAAATCAACTCTCTCCCAAAAAGTTCAGCTAATTACAAAATGGCAGGATACCTACAAAAATGCTTCCTGACCAAAATTTCAGAACCAATACCAAAGCCAAGTTCTGCTTATCACCTATTTAAGATTTAGACACTCTGAGCCAGCAAGTTGTATTAAGGATATATCCAATGAAGTTAAAGACAATTTTGCGTCTCAAGAGACCTACTCTTCATTCTGAGAGCAATATAAGCTTAACATTTAATTTTTTGCAGATGCTTCACAGGTATAGGCTACATACTTCAGGAGCTGAAGATTTTTTTAAGTAATGCCATCAGGGAAAACACGTGTTACAAAAAAGATTGCTCCCAATGTTAGTCACAAGCATTAGAAACTATGTTATGTCAGGCTTGTTCATTTTTTAGTTAACTAAAAATATATTTCCCCATTAATTTAATTTACTTTGCAATAAAAATAAAATTAAGTAACCCACTGACGACAGGTAATGTTGTGCTAATAGGATAACTAAATACTCCAGCAGTGCAGAGCACTGGGAATAAATCCCATAGGCCAAAGACAAACCTATGTGTAGAAGAACACTAAAAAAGAGGTTCTGATCAAGCTACAGAGGACATGGGGGTTTTGAGTGTTTCCTCTTACAGGTTTTGGACTAAGTTAATTCATAAAGCTGGGTTCATTTCAGAAGAGCAGATTCAGGAATTACCATTCCTACAACTTCAAACCAAACCCAAAAACACAAAGTGTAAAAGTACCTAGACGATAAGCATACAGCAGTCAACACATTTTGATGAAAGACAAAACTTGCAGAGTTTTCTAAAGCAAACACCACACTGTTACATTTGCTTTCTTGAAATGCGTATCACATTTGAAAAATGAAGACAAACTAGAGGGTTTCATTAAAAAGAAAAATGAAAGCATTGATCAAACACTGACAAGCCTTTTAAGAGAAGCGATCCTGGCCTCTCAAAAGCAGGGAACAGCTCAGGCTGCAGCAAGATTGGCAGCTATGCGTGTACGGGACTAGCAAAGGTGAGAGCACTCCGTTGGCCTTGTACTGTAACTGGGCAGTGTAAATGGCAGCACCCAGCCCGCCGGTAGGAAGCGCCCACCTACGAGCCCTTGGCATTTAGAACCAAACTGTGGCACCATCAGGGAACCAGCAAGTTCAATTCATGACAAACATCAGTAACAGCAGAGAAACGTTGAATTTATCCTATTTGCATGAGTTCCAATTTCTCTGTCAGACTTAGAGAGGCTGTTGGCTTTTTAAAGCATAAACACCTATCTCTAATATCCATCAGACTTGGGTGAAGGCCACGGAAAGGTGTACCTTGAAGCATGAGACACGGTAAAGCCTGTCACTGAAACTAAAGCTTGTTGGAAACATGAACTTTGGAGTCATAACATTTATATGGTACACCATTACAATTATTACATAAAATAAGGAAAAAAAGTGATGCATCTTAAGTCTGTTCTCATCAGGCCTTCAAAACCAAAATGATTACTGAGGTGCCTTGCTCCAGCCGTATGTTCTACCATAGCATTTGTAGCCCATCTGGCTCTTCTCTCATTGGACTGCAGCCAGTAATATTTTCCCCAAAGTCGTCTCACATACACACAATACACACGTAACCCTCCACTAGTTTTCAGACTGTTTTACCTTGCATACCACTACCAGCTATACTCTCGTGGAAGAACTATTTACTTTACAAGAGATGGTGAACTTCATAGGAAAATTATGAAAACCATATACAATTCCTGAACTATTCTACGCAATTCCTAAAAGCTTTGAATTGTTCTTTAGAAACTGGTGTTTAGGTTTGCTGTTTTTCCCAATAAATGACATTCCAAGCAAGGCCAAGACACAGGTCTTCACACAGCATAAACAGACAACAGAAGCAGAGCCTGATGGACAAACTGAGAGCTGGCACACACATACTGGTGTGAGACAAAAGCAAAGGAGCAATAGGAGCAAGGGCAAGCCAAGATGAAGGGGAGGAGGGAAAGCAGAGAGCAATGGTAACGAGCAATGGGTAAGAAGCATGTGAACAAACAAAATTTCCCAGAGTCAAAGCTGAAAGTGATAACACCAGATCCCAGGTGTACAGAGTTTGGTCTCTTCCCACTGCACCCGTGGTGCTCCATCATCCCTTATGCAAGTGTTGTACAGTCTACTCGTTTTTAGTAGCTGAGCCTGGACCCTCAGGAAGAATGGTACCCATTAACAGGTCCCCGGGCCATCTGTGGTCAAGGGACTGACAACCTCTCACCACAGTAACACTTTCCTGCTTTTTCTCCTTCCCTCCTCACTCATTAGCTGCATCTCTCACAGGGATCCCTGCGATTATTTAGCTCATTCTTTCCTATAATGCAGCCCATGAAATTTCATGGAGTCCATAACTTCTGGCTGACCTAGACACCTCATTTGAAAGAGCACCAAGGCTTGGAAGGCAACACATTAGAAAAGCCCAACACATTTCCAATCAAATCATTCCTATGCTCCCAGTTAAAAAAACCCAAATCCACAAAGCAACCAAACAAAACCCAACCATTTGCTAAAAACATTTGTCTAGTTTATTTTCAGCTACTGAATCCAATGATCTCTTTCTGCTAAGTAAAAGAGTTTTCTTTCAAACATCTTACACAACAGGAGTGTAAGGTCTAATCACACATTCACCCTGGTTCTTCAGTTTCAGGCAGTTATGCTAGCCAGCGCTATAGCCATTCTCTGGCTGTCTTATTATCTTTCCAGCTTGGCGGTGGTGATTTTAAAAACAGTCCCCAGAACAGGACATATTATTCCTGTAATTGTCCCTCTAATACTATATAGCAGTAATAACATAAACCTGCTAAGCTACCCAAAGATAGCATTTATTCCATAAGCCACTGCATTGTACTGCAATTTCATGCTCAACTGGTAATACATCAGACTTCCAAATCATTTTCTGAGTCAATGCTTTCCAAAATACAGTCTCCTGAGTGACCTATATTCATAGCTCCTAGCTGTGACTTTCCACTGAACCATGTTCAAAGGCATGTTGCTCAAATGACTGTAGCCCAGCACATGATCAAAGCTGGTTTCTAGAATGGTCCCTCTTCATTTGACACAAATTACTTTGGTATTTGTAGCATTTCCCTATAATGCTTGCTGTCTTCTAAATTAAGAAAGATTTGAGTAGCATCATGTCAAGAACAGATGCATAATCACCCCCCACCCCAAGAGAACCCACCACAAACTCACAACCAAAACCACAAATCAGCACTCATCCCTGATGAGGTCTGGCACTTCTTTTCGGTGAGTGCAAGTGAAATCCATTTTGTGTTGCATCAGGTCCACAAGATTGCTACTCTAATCAGCACCATACAGAAGCCTTCAGGGATTTTCGTATATTTATGACAGTTAGTGTCAGCTGAATACAATACGAGATAAATTTGGCAGTACATAGCTACATAAAGTCTCAGCAAGTGGCACGGCTCATGGCACCATCCTTTAATTGTACATCAGTTACATCTTATATGCAACATCATGCAGCTGCTTAACACATTCCTTCATTATCAGTGTCAATGAAGACCCTTTCATTTGCCCGTATGAACAACGCCACAGTACATTTCTCCTATCCTGCTGAACTTCCCTAGTACCTTGAGCACCATTCAATATGTAAATCATTAATTCTGTTCATTCTTTGGGCAAGTCTCTGAAAACTCACTGGGGTAGCGATCAAACATCGCACATTAAGAAGCTTTTGACATGAACAATCATTCAGTGTTCTGCATCACCCCTGCTTACTATCAGATCAAAAAGTATTTGGCAGTTACTAAAAAGTGCCAAGACAAATATTATTCTCAAGTGTCAAACAGAAATACTTGACAACACCAACATTTACCTAAATACATATCTATACGATTGATTTATTGTTCTTCTCACACATACCTAAAACTTTCTTCTCTGCCTTTAAACGTATGAACCACATATTCCCTATTACTAGATTTACCCTATATTAGCAGTGCGTTTAATGACTGCCAATTTACAGCAATCAGTTTCTCACTTTCCCTACCACTCCTTAGCCACAGTTATCCCTAAATATTTCTATTTCACTACACAGTTTTACCAGGGACAGCAGAAGTGCTGCAGCACCACCGTTAGTCCTATTTGATGCAGCACCTGCTTGCAGTCACGCCACATAAAAACTGTGCATCTCCTCCCTTAATGGAGCCAAATCTGCCAGGGCTATTCACATTTTGCACTTGAGTTGAATGTGTTTTGAAACTTACTGTTTTGGGATCACTTAAAAATTAATTACCCCTAGAGTTGTTTCTTTTTTCCCCTTTCAATCTCTTGTTCAGAACAGCACATCAACAGCAACTCCAAGAATTAAAAGTTTCAAAGATGATAATATCTGATCACTTCTGTAACACAAGAAGTATTAGGTTCATTAAACTGCAAATTAAAACATCTAAAGAAGCACCTGCACAGATATTTGCATTTTGGACAGATAGAGCCGGCAACACTGTCATTTAAGGAAGATAAAACATCCCTGGCTAAGAAAATCAGTATACACAAATGCACACTTTGAAAACACACAATAGCTATGATTAATAACCACATTTTTCCAAGTTCATTAACTACCAAATACAATGCAGATCAAAGTTTATTGCCGCACTCTGCCTCCAAATACATCCACAAACTTGTATCAAGTTTTAATGTCTTGGAAATCTATCACAGCAAATGCATTCTGTACTTATCAAACAGAGTTCGACCCTCAAAAAACCAGCCTTTTGAATACGCTTTCTTCAGTCAAACGTGATTTATTCCTTCTTAAAGCACTGAGGCCAATTTGATGCATACTGCTTTGCTTCCACTCCCTCCAGAGTGCAGGTTGCTGCTCAAGGATGGAGCATCTTCTTCCCACCTGTGCCCCAGAGCCGGTGCTTATCTCCCCCTCTGCCTCTCAGTACCTCCAGCGTCAGGCACAGCTTCCGCAGGCCACCCTGATGCATCTCCCCGCTCCTATCTGCTGCCTTCAAGTACTCCTTATCTAGGCCTTGCAGCTCTTGAGCAGCCCCACCATCCTACTGAGGGTGTTTAATTTCTTTTCAGATAAGAACAGCTTTGTTCTTCTTGCACCAGGAATAACAACAAGGCAGGGTGCGACAGCTCCCACTCCTTTTGCCGCACACCATTACAACAACGCAGAAACACCTGTTTCGCTGAGAAAAGCCCTCATGAACACAGAAAGACCCATCCCAGCCGCTCTGCTTTGACCTTCTGGCCAGGCTGACAGGACTTCACGCGCCCAACGTGACACCCGGCCTTGGCTGCCCTCCTCCTCCTCACCTGATGCACGCAGGGCCTCTTGGCTCTCACCCACCCGGGAAATAAGCCGGTGCCGCTGCTGCGTAACATATACAGTACACGTAAACGTATACAGTACACGTTAAGAGAGCGGGACAGTGCCCTGACGCCCCGGCTGGAACCCCCGCCTTCCTCCTCCTCCGCAGCCAGCGCGGCCGCGCAGCCCTTACCTCCGCGGGCTCTTGCGCGCAGCCCAGCCGCTCCCTCAGCTCCAGCACCCTCCGCGCCACGCTCCGCCCCTCCGCCATGGCCGTGGGTGCGGCTGCCCGCCTAGCCCGGCCGGCTCGGTGCCGGCTCACCCTTCTTGTAGCAGCGGCAGCCGCGCCATAGGCTGCGCCGCGGTCGGGCCCGGCCGGGCCAGGCCCTGCCTCAGCGCCGCGGGCCGGCGGTCGCGCGTCTCCTCGTTTTCGTCCGGGGTCATCGGTGCACCTTCCACACACGCACCCCCCGGACTTTCTGCCCGTCGCTGGGCCCTCCGAGCCGCCCTCCGCCTACGTGTGAGCCTTCCCCGGCGGTTTCATGGACCGGGGCCAATGGCCGGGGCCTGATCCATGCCGGGGCCCGATCCATGCCGGGGCCCCGCTGACAGGCCTGCGGCCCGGGCCCGGGCCTGAACTCCGGCCTCCTGTCTCACGAAGGCAGGGGCAGCCAACAGGGCCCGGCCCAAAGTGGCCCTGCCCAGCCGGGCTGTGTGCTCACAGCTGCAGCTGACGGGCTGTTTGCTACCAAACTGTCAGCAGTTGTACAGAATACATGCTTTCCTTTGTTCTGCCTCCACAGTGTGGTACTGAACAAGCACAGCTGTAATTGAAGTAAGCCCACAGAGGGGAATCGGGGGAAACAGCAGCCTACCCCAAAATACGCCATGGCATGGCTGGAAGAGCAGCAAGGTAGGTTCATCAGTATGGCCATGCCAGCCTCAGGAGGAGCTGTGAGAGGTCTCTGCCCCCAGGGTGCACCACATGGTAGGTAGGACACCCTCAGCCATTCGAACTTGCTCATGCAAACTTGTTTGTTTACCTCCAGATAATTATAAGGTCTGTGTGTAGCTCTAAGGCTGCTTAGCGGCCCTATGCTGGATTCAGTCAGGAAAGGGTTAACTCCCTTTACTGTGGTTGCTAGGAAGCTAACTGAGCCTGTACCGAATTCAAGGTCTTTCTCTGCTTCTGATACTGCAGCTAACCCAAACTGACCAAGGAAGTATTTCATTCCTTAGTACCTCATGTTCTGGGGTCTTGGGCAAGGAGAGGGTCAGGTAGCCATTACTCTCTCCCCTACTCTCCTGCTCATTTACTCCTGGGCACTTGCTAACCTTCCCTGCGTTAACTGCTTTGCTAACTCCTGTGCTGGCTAGTTCATGAGGGAATTAGTGGGTTTGTTTAGTGTTCCTGGTCGTGCTATCGCTGATAGGGTTTGTTCAGAATCTGCTGTGTTAGCTCGCAGGCTCCAGCCCTTGGGCTGCAGCTCTCGGGCTGCGATCAGCCTCGGGCTGTGACTCTCGGGCTCTCTGGGTCTGATTCTCACTACTCAGCATCTGGGTGTGCATTGGTCAGTGGGTAGTAAGAAATTGTATCATATTGTATCATATGTTTTATTTTCTCTTAATTATTTATTATTAGTAGTATTTGTATATATTGATTTAGATTTAATTAGTAAATAGTTCTTATCTCAATTTTACGAGCTTCCTTATTTCTTTTTCCTCTGATTCTTCCCCTCCACTGCAGGAGGGGAGGGGGGATTTGTGAGAGCGGCTTCATGGTATTTTGCTAGCTGGAGTAAACCATGACAGGCCGTTAATTGCAAGGGCATGTGTAGGGATAGCGAGGCCAAGCCCATGAGGAGGTGACTGGCACCCGCAGGCACCCTACTGCCATCCTGACCTGCAGGTGAAGGCAGCACTGTCCTACCTTATTTACAACCTGATGACTAGTGCTTGTTTTGGTTTTTTTGAGGGAGACAGAGCACTTTTGGGCACTGCAACTTTCAGCATAGCTTCTCTGTGGTTTACCTAAGGTCACAAAAAACGTAGGACAGGGAGTCAGTCTTTGGTGTTGTGTGAACTGCATAGCTGAAACAGGATCTCTGCCATGGAGCTTTGCTGGAGCTGGGCATGTGCCTGAAGGATTCCAAGCTGAGTAAGTCCTTCCTAAAAAAATCTGTGGCTTTGCAGTATTTCTTTGGAAGTTAACGTTGATACAATTGAAATAGATACATAGAATGCCTTTCACTCTTTAAAGCAGTGTTTGGGGGAAGTCTTGAGTGTATCCAGCCTAAATTACAGGGGAATTTTAAGTAGGCAAAAGTCTGGTATGTGCAGGTTAGGGTTACTACTCTTGCAAAATAGATCTTACTACAGCTTGTCACAGCATACAGCAAATTTATCAGTAGAGAAACTAAAATAGCTGGTAGGACAATACAGTAGGTTGAGTGCTCGGGTTGGATATGGAAACAAAATCCAGGTCCCTATTGCAGATTGGCTCTTCAGTTCCCATGCTCCTCTTCTTATTTTACAGAAATAATTCATTCATCTTCACAGTGTGTACAGGTCTCATCAACCATACCTTAAAATCGACCATCCGCAACTAGTTACTCAGTTTATTTTTCTGGCCCTAATAGTATGAAATTACTTACATAAAGTGGTATTTATGCAGAATAAATCTTGGAAGAGGTTCAGCCCACAGCAGCATAAAGGTTTAAGTCAAAGTCCATCTTTGAGTAGGGAAGCTGAGGCTCAGATTGTCGTATGGATTATGCAATTGAATCTGGATGCCCCATATGTTGTTTGAAAGCCTCACTTACCAAGTTACTGGGGTTTCTGGGATGAGGAAAGTCTCCTTGTTGCACTTCTGCCCAGTCATTCTGAAAGATCATGATTTCGTGCCAGTGAGGAAGAAGAAAACATTTAAAATTTGAAAAGTCGTCCTGGAACAAGAAAGATGTTTCTAACCCTGACCTAACTGCAGCATTTCTCCTATCACCTGTCATAACTGGCAGAGGAAAGAATTCCAGGTTTACTTGGTCCTTCAGAACCGCTGGCAAATACTTATCGTTACGAGGATTTATTTGTTTGTGATTCTAAAGTGCCAGTTTTTCCTTGGCATTTCCTTCTGGATATTTTAGATCATAGAATCACAGAATCACCGAATGGTTTGGGTTGGGACCTTAAAGACCATCTAGTTCCAACCCCCCTGCCATGGGCAGGGACACCCTCCACTAGACCAGGTTGCTCAAAGCCTCATCCAGCCTGGCCCTGAATACAGCCAGGGATGGGGCACCCACAGCTTCTCTGGGCAACCTGTGCCAGTGCTTCACCATCCTCATAGTAAAAAATATCCTCTTATGTGCAATCTAAACCTGTCTCCCTCCCCGAGCATACTGACTTTTGCCCAGGCACCCAACTTTGAGGTGGGGAACCCAGTGGTCCACCCTAGATTTACCTGGGACCATTATTACCTGCTGCGGATCTGCCTACCACCTTCACCTTCCTCTCCCTTTCCTCCCTTGTACCTGTGCATTTGCAGGGTCCAGGCTTGTCCCCCTGGTTTCCGGAGGCCAGGCAGCCCGGGGGAAGCTGAGCTTCCATGGGCAGAGGCAGGGAGCGAGGCAGGGAGAGGAGGGGTCATTTTAAAGAGCACCCGAGCGCAGGCTCCGGTCTCTTTTGCTCGCTGTGACAGCAAAGTATCACACTGGAAACCACAAGCTGGGACTTAACAAGTGGCCTCTGATCTTTCTCTCTCTTTTTTACCACATTTCCTTTCTTTTTGCCTTCTCATTTTCCAAGGAAGAGGCATTTTTGCAGACAGCTTCTTGGAGAGCTCTGGGACACCGTTTTTCTGAGAAAGGTAAGGGGGTTTTAACTCCTCGCTTTGATGTCGTGTAGAAGATAACATTGTAATGGAGTGGGGGGAGGCTGGTTGTTTGAATGCATTGGAGTGTCCTGTGGCATGAGTTGTTCTTAAGCTAAAATAAATTAGGTGAAAGCAAATGGCTACAGAATATCAAATCACCCAGAGTTTTCAAGTTCAGTAGCTGGGATTTATTACAGGATCGTTTGGTCTGTTTCACTGATTTCCCATGTCCTGTCACTTACGTACTGATACACTAAACTAACGGGTGACATTTCTGCTGCTGCAAAAGTGTTTTTCAGGAAAGAACTTTTGAAAGTGGACGTTTTTTGAACAGAGAGCTTAAAATGTCACGTATTTAAACGAGCTCTGCAATGACACAGTGAGGCAATAGACATTAAGTGCTGCATGAATTAAAGTTTTTAAGTTAGGGGTCTCTAAAAATACTCAGAATCACAAATATGACTGCCAGAAGGATATGCCCTTGCCAGCTATAAACTTGTGGCTGTTCATATGCAAAGCTCTAGCGATGTGGATAACATACCGAGACATCCAGAGATTCTCTTTTGCTTTTATTCTGTGCCAACAAATATTACACGGCACTTGCAATATCCGAGGGTTTTTTGCAACAAAAGTTGTGTTAAACAACCAGTTATACTCAACCACCAGCTATACCTTCGATTGAACCTGTCTTAAAATGGCAAGCTGCTGGGAGGTTGCTATTCTGGGAGGTGACTCTGATAGGTCTCAACAGATGCAGCTCCTGGAATGCAGCCGGAGCAGGGGGAGCTGGGCAGCAGCTGACCCCCGCACTGGTCCACCGACATTTTGGGGATCACAGCTCACGTCAGTGCGGGCTGACACTGACACTTTTGGCACACATGGCCTTCTCCCTTGCCTGCTCTGCACATGGTCGTCACCCTGCAGCAGCAGCAGCAGCAAAAAAAAATCCTGGTGCTCATAGGCAGCAATCATTCCTTTCTAAAATTAAATTACTGTTTTGTTATGTGCTGTGTGCTGAGATTTTAGATTGAAATATTAACTGGAGGTTTTTGTTCAGTTACTTAAAATAATCCAGTCATTTGTTTTATCAGTAGGTAGCACTTCTTCATGAACGAGGCAAGGATCACAGAGAAAATTAACTGGTGTAAATTGTTTTAAAATCAATGGATATGGTGAAGATAAATGCTGTATTTGAATATATTTGAATGTTGATCTCAGCAATTCCATTTTAACTATGTTACTGAAGATCAGTGCTTTACTTCAAGGCATATTTGCATATACATATATTCATTTGAAATAGTTCCTTTGAAAATGACTTAGGGGCCATCTCACATTGCATTCGACAAAAACTTTGCTCTTCATTTCGTCAAGAGCTGGAGCTTTCCTGGAGTTGATATGTCTAATTCAAATATCTGTTCTAACATAACTCTCTGGAAGTAATTATTAACCCTCTCACATACAGAACTTGTTTAAAATACCACGTCCTGCTAGTGTTTCCGTGACATTTTTCTCAAGTAAAAGCTCGATAAAATCCTAAATGTAGGATTATACGTTTCAAACTACTGATATTGAAAAGCAAGCAAAGCGTGGTATGAGAAGAATGTATTTGTGAATCTGGCATAGGAAGCAGAATATCATCAGTCTAGAAAATCAAAAGTTACAGAAACCTGTAAACAATTTGGAGCAGATACTAAATCTAAAATCAACATGACATCATACTAGAATTCAATTTGTCTTTATGTCTTATGTTCCCTTTTTTTGAAAGAATTTGTCCCACTCTTAATATTTCCTGGTCAAATTCTGAACTCACCTCTAAGCCTGTACTAGCCCTGGAGTAAAGAACAGAGTTGACCGTATCTTTCCTGTGCTTCAGAGTAATGAATTCATGTCTAGAGCCTGGCTGATTTAAATGTATGTTTGCAAAATTTTACGCTCTGACAATTTTATTTAATATTTAGGAAGTGAATTTAACTCTTCGGATGTGGTGATAATAGGGAGTGTTATTTTTATAACCTTGTTATTACAAAAAAAAGAATTCTTTTTAGGTGTTGTGGGTGTATTCTTCACAATTTGAGTATCCATTGTTATTAATAAGCAGCTACACTACAATCTAGGACAGTATAATAGTTCGTAGGAAGATAGATTAACCTGTCTGCTTTGGTTTTGTGGCATCCATATGTATTGACAAAGGTTAGATTTATTGCATAATCATTCTGCTGTTACATTTCACAACTGCAGCGTAGCTCTAAATGTTTTAATTTTATTTTCAGCAAGCTCTTGGCTGTAATACTGCATTGCAGTCATGGCCCCTAAGAAGAAGAATGTGAAAAAGAACAAAGCAGATATCAATGAAATGACCATCATTGTGGAAGATGGCCCCCTCAGTAAACTGAATGGCTTGAATGGACTCTTGGATGGAGGAAATGGTTTCAGCTGCATCTCATCTGAAGTTTCTGACCCATCGTATAGCCCAAATCTCTTGGAAGGTCTAAGCAGAATGAGACAAGAAAATTTTCTTTGTGACTTGACTATCAGTACCAAAACCAAATCCTTCAGTGTTCATAAGGTGGTGATGGCCTCAAGCAGTGACTACTTTCACAACATCTTAAAGAAAGATCCATCCACTCAAAGAGTAGACCTCAATGACGTATCCCCATTGGGTCTAGCTACTGTCATCACCTATGCTTACACTGGAAAACTTACTCTCTCACTTTATACGATAGGTAGTATTATTTCCACAGCAACTTATCTGCAGATTCACACTCTTGTAAAGATGTGCTCTGATTTTCTAATCCAAGAAATCAGTGTTGAGAATTGCATGTACGTTGCCAATATTGCACAAACGTACGGACTAAAAACAACCAAGGAAGCCGCGCACAAATTTATTAGAGACAACTTCATTGAATTTTCAGAAACGGATCAGTTCTTAAAACTTACTTTTGATCAGATTAATGAACTTCTTGCAGATGACGACTTGCAGTTGCCTTCTGAAATTGTTGCATTCCAGATTGCAATAAAATGGCTGGAATTTGACCAAAAAAGAGTAAAGTTTGCTGCTGATCTCTTAGGTAACATCCGTTTTGGTACCATCTCAGCCCAAGACCTTGTCAATTATGTTCAAACTGTGCCGAGAATGATGCAAGATGCAGACTGCCATAAGCTGCTCGTGGATGCCATGAACTATCATTTGCTTCCCTACCACCAGAATACACTGCAGTCCAGAAGAACGAGGATCCGTGGAGGTTTCAGGGTCTTAGTTACTGTTGGGGGACGCCCTGCTTTAACGGAAAAGTCTCTTAGCAGAGACATCTTATACAGAGATCCTGAAAACGGATGGAAGAAGCTGAGTGAAATGCCTGCTAAAAGCTTTAACCAGTGTGTGACGGTGATGGATGGATTTCTCTACGTGGCCGGTGGGGAAGACCAGAATGATGCCAGGAATCAAGCCAAGCATGCTGTCAGCAATTTCTGCAGGTAACTGGTTATTTATTTACAAGGGGTGGGAGAGGGATTTCGCACCATGCAGGTAGATAGACCAAGCTGGTTTGTGATGTGCAGCATGAGCTGCTCAGATAAACAGAAAGAGGGTTGGGGAGGTATGGGTACTATTCTGTATTACAGTTTGAGTGAACAGAAACACTCATCTGAAGTTATGCAAAAAACTTCACCATGGTTACACACGCACAATGAGAAAACTGAGAAAACTTACTCCAAGCAGAGGAAATAGAGGATCATAGATGGGAAGTTCTGGGATGTTCTAAGGTACCATTGAAATGCACCAAGTCAGACAAGGTGAGACTTTTTAAATTTCAAGAGCTTCTGATGCCTCACAGGAAGTTCTGAAAACCACCTTTTAGATATTATAATCTTGCTTTTCTATGCACCATCCACCATATTTTCAACAGCTTTTATACTGCATTTCATATCCTTCAGCTTTTTTATATATCAGGGGTTTAGAAACAATGTCACCGTCTCTTGAAGGCTATATTTCCCTTCTACAATCTACTCCAAATAATACCTCACTTCTGAAATATTGCAGTTCCTATCTATAGTCATCCAAGGACTGCGCTGCCGATAGCAAGGTCAGAAACCTAACATGCAGTAACCAGATGGGTGAATAAATAGTTCAGCCTAAAAGCTGACAACGTACGTCCGCTTTAAGCTACTAACAGCCTGTGGGCGTGCAAGGGCAATACGCAGCCACAGTCCTACCAGCGCTTCCTTTCCTGCTCCCAGAAGGAAATGGTCAGTTAACTTCTCTTGACAACATCAACCAACATGCCGAGTTAATGAATAAGGAACCGTCTGTAGATCACATTCATTGTGTAGACAACTTTCATTTTACTTTGTCAAAAGAATATCTCACATACATCAAGGAGATTATGCTGTTGCTCTCCCCACCTTCTGCTCTCAAGCTGTGCCTCACGTTCCCACAAGGGGCTGTGTACTCGGTGCACACCTTGGTGGTGGGGAGGAGGTGGGAGAATGCTCATGGTCCATGGCCGAATGGGTTCTGCTCCCTGTTCGGCCATTAACCTCGAGCACGTCAAGTGACCTCACTGCAGCTTCCTTGCAGAGCTGCAGGTGACAATGCAGTATGACAGCTAACAATTATTATTTACCTTCCCATAGTCTTGTTCTTGGGTGATTCTCTGGTTGTCTCAGCATGCAAGAGGAGAAATGTACGGGCCTACTGCTGTACCTCACTCAGCTCTTTCAAGAGTCGTCATTTGCTATTTCCTATTTCAAAATTGCTCATTTTAATGTTAAGGACAGAGAATGTTATTTCAGACAGGTATGGTGTTAGGAAGCAAAGATGCTCTTCTGCATAATTCTTACTGCATGTGAGTGGCAGGGACAGAGTACTTACCATTGAGAAAATACTAAAAAGATGGAAGTATAAATCACCCCCTAACATTTTTTAAAACTTTGAGTAAATTTTGACGTCTTTGCTGAAGGTGTTGCAAATCACCTTCAGAAATGTCTATTGTGTGTTGAAGGTATCTCTTTCCAACATTCTAATGAGGTCATTATACAAAATCAAACTACAGTGAAGACAGATTTACTGTGCTGAAACGAAACCGTGTTTGAATGATACAAGCACATTTTTTTCTCCAATCAAAACTTACATTTATTTAGAAATATAACCAGGAATACCAGTTTCATTCCACTGACTTCTAACAGGCTCAGTAACTAGCTAAAATTTTAGCAACTCCACAGCTGCAGCAGACATGGGACAGACAGGACTGTAGAGTTTAGCAGAGCGGGATGAGACAGTTACCCTCTTTTTTTAATGCTTTCAGATACGACCCTCGTTTCAACACCTGGATTCACCTGGCAAACATGAATCAGCGGCGCACCCACTTTAGCCTGAATGTGTTCAATGGCCTCCTTTTTGCAGTGGGTGGTCGCAACTCAGAGGGGTGCCTCTCCTCGGTTGAGTGCTACGTGCCTGCAACTAATCAGTGGCAGATGAAGGCACCCCTGGAGGTGCCCAGGTGCTGCCACGCCAGCGCAGTGGTGGATGGTCGGATCCTGGTCACGGGAGGTTACATTAATAACGCTTACTCTCGCTCGGTGTGCATGTACGACCCTAGCAAAGATAGCTGGCAGGATAAGTCCAGCCTCAGCACCCCAAGGGGGTGGCACTGCGCGGTGTCCCTTCTGGAGAGGGTCTACGTCATGGGTGGGTCTCAGCTGGGCGGGCGAGCCGAAAGGGTCGACGTTCTCCCCGTAGAGTGTTACAGCCCTTACTCGGGGCAGTGGAGTTACATGGCGCCGCTTCAAACCGGGGTTAGTACGGCTGGTGCCTCCACCCTTAACGGCAAAATTTACTTAGTGGGTGGCTGGAATGAAATAGAGAAAAAATACAAGAAGTGCATTCAGTGCTACAACCCAGATCTCAATGAATGGACAGAGGAAGATGAGCTGCCCGAGGCCACTGTGGGCGTATCCTGTTGTACGATATCCATGCCCAACACCAAGACGAGGGAGTCCAGGGCCAGCTCAGTCTCTTCTGTCCCAGTCAGCATTTAAATACGGGTCTAAACCAGCAATAACTAAAAATGTTTACCGGCACAACAGTATGATTAACCCTTTAAGTAGCATTTTTGTGCTTATATGGAAAAACATCACGGTCTTTACAACAGTTTAAACAGTGCAAATTGGCCAGTTTTCGTGATCTTTAACACAGGTGGCGTGAAACAGCTTATTAGGGGTAAGATGAATTTTCTTAGCGTGAAGAGAGAGTTAACCCGTAACTGCAGAATTTCATTCTCTTCCTGATTTTGCCACTGATTTAGTGTTCTATCTGTGGCAAATCATTTAATTTCTTTATGCCTTGGTTTCCTTACCTGTAAAATAGAGATAAACTTGCTTCAGAAGATTGTTGTGAGGCTTTTTTTTAATACCGAGTTTAAAATGCTTTCAGAACCCAAAATGAAAGTCAAATATTGCTAGTAATAGATCTCAACATAAGAAATGTGCTATGTCATGATTAAATTGATTCGTTTTGCTCTTTTCGAAGCAGTTTGTATTTTGACAGACCGGAGGGAAAAACCAAAACACCCCAAACTATAGCATATAGCATGTGCGTACTTTCCGTTCAGGACAGTGTTATTCACGGAAAATTTCTCAAAACATTTTCCCATTCAGAAGTTCAAACAAGATCCCTATCTTCCACCAAGAAGCCCACTAACGTCATATCTACTGCTGTGACATGGCTTTCAGGGCCTGAATCCACAAAATACCTTAGCTCCCCTAAGCATGATGGGCCAGCCCCCAGGGCTGCCTTGAGTGCCAGGTTTCTCTCCTGACCTGGCGGAGCAGACCACCACCCCATCCTCTTCTTCATGCCAGGAGAGGCTCTCCTGTCACTCCAGGTAGAAGGCATGAAGGCCAGTCAGCATGTCTGCTCCTGTTTCTACTTCTCCCATCTGTGTAGGAATGTACATCCAAGTTATCTTCTTGTTCAAGAAGGTCCTCATCGATGCAAGGAGCTAGGACCTGCCGCAGAAGGGCCAAAATCTGGAAGCTGAGCTCATGCCAGGAGGTACCAAGGGCTAATGGTGTCTAAGAGTGGCGATGCACAGAGCATCCCTCCTTCTCAGCATTCTTCTGACAGCCAGTTGAGTGAGAAATGCAGACAGGATAAAGACAGCAGGACCTGCCTTTTAAGTGTAGGTATACGTGTGGAAAACACAGAATCATGGGAAAACTGGATGAAATCAAAGACTTTCCTTAATAGTACTAAAGCAATACCTTAGCAGCTTTCTTACCAGGTGTAGGCACATCACCCAAATTAACCTTTTCCTGGGCATACCATTCTGCATCTCCTTTTGAAGCCTTCCTTCCAGCCCTTTTTGTGGAGTTTTGTTCACGTTTTCCCAAAGGCTGGACTAATGCTGTGCCTGTTGGAGTCTGTGAAGTTTTCCAGCCAGTCGAGTGAAGTCTTTGCTCAACTTAGATTATGTTCCAAGAACTTTTCTTCCTAATTTCAGCATGCAGTGGGGGAATCAATCCCCTTGGCCAAAGGGATATGGAACCCATAATGTCCCCTGAGAATTCGATACTGAAGGACTGCTCTCAGCACAAAAGGGGAAGGAAAGAAGCAATACAAGGAACTAAAATGACTTAATATAACCAAAAGGGTAGAATTTCACTCACCGTAACCAATTCACAGAGGCTCCACATACAGTTTCCTCAGATTATCAGACACCTCCAGGCTCCAGTGCCAAGGAGATGGCATGCTCTCAGCAGTGTTTACAAGGCATCCAGAATTTTATCTCAGTTTGCAGAAGGGGAACACCGTAACATTGTCTGTAAGTGCAGACACTGTTGGGGCAAGCATTTTCAGGACTTTCCCTCTCTTCTTTGTAGCTTCGTTGCAGCTACGTACTGAGTATCAGCATGAGCGTGACACTATTAAAGATGAAGTAATTCACTCTGTGCGTCGGGATTAAACTCCATGGTACTCAGTCCTGTTTTCTGGTTCTAACCTGGAGTTCATGCCTGCATCCTGACTGCATGATTTAAAATCCCAAATTCTATTTTTGAGTGCCGCATGTTATTAGAATATACGGCGTTGCAGTGACTTTTGGTCAAAGTAGCGCGGTCAGGTAGGTTGGTTTAATTTAATTAGCATACAGTTAGTTATCCTTTGTCCTGTTTAATAATCCAAATCCAGTCCCAGAACAAAACATGGAATTGTGTAACAGAAAAAGATTACTTTGTTTGAAATACGAAAATGCTGTTCTTGCTCATTCCAGTCACCAAAAGCATTCTCCTGGATGAGGGCAAAATTTCTCTTTTCCCAAACTCGTGACCATGTGTTCTATAGGAAGTATTTTTAAAGCTCTTTCTTTGAAAATCTATCTGCTCCAATAATTTTTTTGTAAAATTTTAATACTCTCAGATGAAGTTGGTTATCCACCACCAGTCCAATGAAGGCACACGTACACGTATCCAGTTACGGCTGCATACGTACTCCAGTTTCTCAGGTACCCGTAAGATGGTATTTAGGAATTGAAGAAGCAATCACTTTGGCCTCAGACAGACACTGGATGACATTCTGTCATATGCAAGTGTCTCTTTTCCCCTTTGGGAACTGAGTTCCAAAGTGGTATGAGTAGTCAGACATTGCTGCACGCTTTCCGCTGTGAGCCAACGCTTCCTACACGTCAACAACCGTCTTCTGTTTTCGAGTAGAAAGGTATTTGTGAATGCTGGGCTAAGTGCAATGAAACTACTCTCTTGCTACTTAAAGGGTTAAAAACTTTGGGGGCCAAATCCTTTTCATCTTACTCACAACAAGGTTCCATTGACTCCACTGGGACTACTGAATAAGATGTACAGGATTTTGAACTCTTGGCCAAATTCTGGCAGAACGGTAGATATAGATGCCTGCCAAAACCGTCATACCCAGAAGACAGACTGCTCCTCACCCTCCGCTGCCCTTGGCTGCGACAAGGCCATAAGGACGTGTCCTAGGACAGGATCCAAGCACCACTGGCCATGCGGTCCTTCTGTCGCACAAATTAGGTACGTACTTCAGGCCAAAAATTTTAGGTAGATTAACAAATGGTGCTGTTATCACTATAGCACTTCGGTGTGGCTTTATATTATTTTCTCTAAACATCTGTTTAGGCTTCAACTGCACATTGAGCCAGGATTTGGCCCGTAATATGTGACAATATCAGCTGGACTTAATATTATTTTATTCATACCACTGTACTGAGCTATTTGTGACATTTTTATGTACAATCTTGTTTTGTTAGAACTGTGAAAAATGGTTTGTATGTTGTGTTTTATGGGACGGTGTTCTTTCATTGTCCGGTACCGTATTTTCAATCTCCGGATGTTTATAACAACGTCTTGGTTGAACTTGAAATATTGTATATCTCAAAAAGGAATTTTAAAATGCAGTTTAGGAAGTACTGTACATGGTAATATTAAGTAGAGCAGAGGGCTTCTAGCTGTATGAGATGCAGCTTGTTAAAACACTACAGGGATCTTCTTTAATGCTATACTAATAGTAGAAAAAAAATGCTTTTATCTTCAAAATCCCTTATGCCCATGATTTTATAGTCAACAACATCCGTGCTTCCAAGGAATTCAAATCTGAAAATAAGTTTTCTTCAGTCTGTGAGTGAAACAGTTTGATAATGTTTGTTTTCTTGTTTATTCATGCTCGTGCAGGTGCATGGGAGAGTGTGCTACAAGGTTGTGAGGGAGGAACTTGCTGTCAGAAAGTTATGCTGAAGTGAAGATTTTGTCCTTAGTCCTTAATCAAAATGAGATCATGATCATTTAACCTCTTCCTGAAGTTAACCCGCTAGATTGGTCAAGAGTTCAGTAAGCTTAAGTGCCAACTTCTAGCTGGCCAGAGAGGGAAGTGGACAAAATGAGCATCAACCAAAGCTATGAGGTGTCGAAAAGTGTTTTGTGTTGAGATTTTTAAATGGCAATTTTTACAGGAAAAAGTACCTGATGAGTGAAATGACTCACTAAGACCATGCTTTATATTATCCTGACACTAGATGAGTTGACCCTGCAGTTTTAACTCTTTCCAAACACATGCTGAGCTTTTCACTGGTTACAGCTGGGTTTTCTAATTCCCGTTGCAAACCCAACAGTCAAACAGATAGCTGTATGAGCACACGTACCTTCTTGAGTTCGGTGGGACTTCTCCTATATGCAGTTATTCTCACGTGCTTACGTTTGGCAAACTAAAACACAAGAACTAAAACCATAGGTAGACCAGTATCAATGTCCAATGAAAGCCAGCATGGAAGTGTTAGACTGATCACCATTCAACTACCCACTTACCATGCAGGTATTTTTTAGAGACTAGATTTTCCCATAAGGATTATTTCCTTTGGGGTGGCTGCTAATGAAATCCTCCGTATGCTCCAAAGGTTTCTGTGCAAGGCAAGGGATAAGAAAGGCAAGCGGCTCCAGGCAGTGAGAAGGGGAAGATGGACCCCCTTAGCGCAGTCAGTAGACTGAGATTTTGTTCCCATTTCTCAACGATGTTTGAGAAATACTTGCTGGAAGGAAGCACCTACTTCAACACTCACCTTTCCATACGCAGCCTTTCTCTGTGTTACCTAACTGACGTGGCCCGGCCTTTCTTATGAAAATCAAGACTCAATTTTCAATTGCTTGTAACTTGAATTCTCAGATTATTTGAATTTTCAGTCCATTTCAACCTGGTTTACCAAAGCCGGGAGACCCTTTTCAAATTCCAAATCTACCTGCGTGGAGAAGGCAGTTGAAGCCAATAATCCTATTACAGTCTCCTGACCTGTAGGAATCTTCTTCTCACCCTTCTGTTAAAGACCTACTTTGTCTAAGTAATCAAAAACTTTATAATGCACAGATTTGTATTTTGACTCCTCCATGCAAGAGGAGGATCTCGTCCCTTTTGTTTTCTCTTGTCCATAACTGAAAGACTCTCGGGGCACCAAGGAAGATGCACAGATGGAAAAAGTACGTAAAAACTCATCTGTGAATCGAATTCAAAAAATCCCGTCACTGGTGGCCACAGTAAAGAAAAGGACACATTCTGCAGCGCCGGTTGAAAAAACAGAGGGGTGAAAAAATCAGTTGCTGGTGCTCATTTGCAAGCGTGGCACTGCTCAGCGCTCTCTTCTCAGAAGTTCCCTAAGAGTAGAGGAAAATACATGCAATTCTGTATAGCTTGTGTGAGAGATTCAGTTCATATCAGGTGAGTTTCGCCACGCAAAAGGCTAGTATGAGTTCATTGTTGTCTCAATGAAAATGCAATTTTCAATAAAAATACAGGCGATTAGTAAACTTCTGAGGAATACATAGTCGATTTCTGTCGGTAAGAATGGGAACACGCACATGTAGATGCACTGGATGTTACACTAGTTGCTCCTCAGCGGTTTTGTTGTCAGCATGGGAAGTTAAAGACCTAAGTTATTTGTGTAAAGTGTTAGACATACTGCTTATACAAATAGGGTTTCTAATTATACCCTTTAAGGATGGACTGTGATAACACAAGGGAACATATTTCAGCAGACAAAAATCTGTAAGTGTAATGTGAGACTGTTACTACTTAAAATTCGTAGTGCAGCAGATGTCATTAAGAGGAATAACAGCATGTTGGTGTTTTTCTTTGTATGCTTTAAATAAAACTGTCGGCACACGGCGCGAACAAATTATTCTTATTGTACAATCAGTTGGAAACTGCGAAACACTCTTTCTGACGAACGCCTGGTTGCGGTTGAAATATGCTTTGTTTTCTGAGCCCCGTGCTGATCCTTGCTTTCATATCACCCAACTGGAATGCTTGTAACAACCAGGCTGTCAAACCACCTTCACAATAAGCTACACAGTGTGACACTGGAGCCACTTTTATCTTTTCCATTTTATTACAAGGACAACAATTTGCTTTTTTAACAATGAATTTCACGGTCATTTGTTGTAATCAAAACGCCTAACAAGAAATGACGGTCGATCAGGTGTCTGATTAGAAATGTAACATGTTTTCATTCGGATCGTATGAGTAACGTTATCATAAATAAAACCATCTAAATTTCAAGGAAAAAAAATCAGTCTGAATTCTGAAGAGCAACTACGTTGTGCCACAGGTGACCGGTTATGAAGCTCCAAAACCCATTCCCTGTGTTTTGGCACCAAGCATGAGTTGGCATCCACCAGATGTCATGACCTGAAGGGTTATCCAGCCTGTGGGTGTCCAGAGATCATGACCGTGGGTTCCTAAGATTCCATAGTACACAAGGACACGGAGGCTTTGTCCTCTAAACTTCTTTATTACAGATTACCACAAATACCACAAAAATCATAAAATCACACAATGGTTTGGGTTGGAAGGGACCTTAAAGACCATCTAGTTCCAACCCCCCTGCCATGGGCAGGGACACCCTCCACTAGACCAGGTTGCTCAAAGCCTCATCCAGCCTGGCCTTGAACACTTCCAGGGATGGGGCACCCACAGCTTCTCTGGGCAACCTGTTCCAGTGCCTCACCACCCTCTCCGGGAAGAAATCACTACTAGCAAACGGTTAATAAAGCAGGCTGGCAGTTCCAGGCTGGCAGGCCTCTCTCTGGCAGTGTGTTTCAGCAGCCACTCTCTTCTGTTGGGTAATTTTCCCTTTCCAAGCAGGCCGCTTTCAGGGCCTGTTCAACAGGGCAATGGAGCTGGGGAAGGGTCTGGAGCACAAGTCCTGTGAGGAGCAGCTGAGGGAGCTGGGGGTGTTCAGCCTGGAGAAGAGGAGGCTCAGGGGAGATCTTATCGCTCTCTACAAGTGCCTGAAAGGAGGTTGCAGAGAGGTGGGGGTTGGTCTCTTCTCCCAAGTGACAAGGGATAGGACAAGCAGAAATGGCCTCAAGTTTCACCAGGGGACTTTTAGATTGGATATTAGGAAAAATTTCCTCACTGAAAGGCTTTTCAGGCATTGGAAGGGGCTGCCCAGGGAGGTGGTTGAGTCACCATCCCTGGAGATATTTGAGATGTGGATGATGTGCCTAGGGACATGGTTTAGTGGTAGATCTGGCAGTGTTAGGTTAATGGTTGGAATTGGTGATGTTAAAGGTCTTTTCCAACCTAAAGATTCTATGATTCTATAATTCTATAAAGAACATTGTTGCATAAATGTTATTTTATAAAGATATCAGGATAATAATAGACTGTTCAAACCCACTGAAAGGGTTGTCAGGCATTGGAACAGGCTGCCCAGGGAAGTGGTTGAGTCACCACGTGGGGACGAGGTGTTGAAGTACACGATTTAGTGGAGGTATTAGCAGGGCTAGGTTAAGGGTTGGATGATCTTAAATGTGTTTTCCAACCTAAAGACTTTATGATTCTCTGGCCACTGGCCACGAACCAGGACCCATGCCCATCTAGAGCGGCAGTTGGGCTCCCTTAGGGCACCCGAGAAGCCGCTGCATTCCTGAGGGTGTGCTCACCTACGCGTCAAGTCTGGAGGCCTGGGCTTCTTTGTCTAAATGTTCCTTGTGCAGGTGCCCCAGGTGCTGCAGGACATCTCAAATGGTACTTACTGGATGTCAATGTGTGGGCCACCAAGTCAAGCCTGGAGAAGGGAATTTATTTGCCCCTCCAGCCACTACCTGGCAGTCCAGGAGTGCAGGGCTGTCCTGTCACGATCCCAATATGCCTACTAGTTCTGGCTGCCTTGGGTACCATCAGTCTCTAAAATGTGATGAAGCCATTGCCCAAGAAGGTCTGCTAACTGTAAAATCACTGTGTGATTATAACTTACTGTCAATACCCGATACCAACAAGTGATTATCAAAATTTACATTGCTGTTCCTGCCTTCCTGTCTCAAATGCTGGTAGAAAGCTACTCAAATGCTAAGTATAAGCATCATTTCCATCAGGGGAGAAATCTGTTCAAAGTGATGATGGCTGAATCCGGTCCAGGATGGTAGGATCAAATGTTGTTACTACCCGATAACCACTGTGTCCATTTCTGGGGTCCCCAGTATGAGAGAGAGGTGGAGCTACTGGAGAGGGTGCAGCGAAGGGCCACGAAGATGATGAAGGGACTGGAGCATCTCTCCTGTGAGGAAAGGCACTGTTCAGCCTCGAGAAGAGAAAGTTCATGAGGATCTCATCAATGTATATAAATACCTGAAGGGAGGGTGCAAAGGGGATGGAGCCAGGCTCTTTCCAGTGGTGCCCAGTGACTGGACCAGTGGCAATGATCAGAAGCTGAAACACAGCTGAACAACTGACATAAGTCAGTGCTAGATGACTTCTTCCTGAAGCCAGAGAGGGGAGCAGAGAAGAAATGTTAAATTTCCAACCAAACCTTCGACAGCAAGACAACTACCCACGATCTCTTATGGAGAGCGGGTAGTAAAATGATCATCCAGGGCTCATCTGTGAAGAAAAAGATGGATACTAACAGACTATCTCAGCAATTTAGGAGCTGTGTCTGAACAGGCAGGCCCTTCATCTTCTGGTTATAACCAGATAATATAGTCAAGAAGCCAGGGTGGAAAGAAGAATGTTAACTAATGTTAAAGAATAAAAAATGTGAAGAATAATCTATATCATTGCCGGGAGCTGAAGTAGAGCAGAACAAATTTCAGGGATGATTTTGAGGAGTAAAGTCATGAATCTGTGTGGTGAAAGCTGCTGAAAATACATAAATTACAATTAGACTATGATATGAAAGAAAAAAAAATTCAAGTCTTGACAAATGCATTATTTGTCAGCATCACTAAAGTAAAAAACATGGATTACAGAAAAAATTACCTGGATCCTTTATTTCTTAAATTTTCCTTGTTCCTTAAGGGTCTGAGAAACTCATTTCTCTGTATTGCAGATACATTTCAAAGCTTATTATGTCATCATTTTCCTTCAAAAACTGTTAAATAATACGAGTGAAATACTCACTTAGTGAAAGCTGGTTTTCCCTAAGTTATCCGTAATTTACCTGTAGGTCTTGCATGGATTTATGGTGTCCATTATACCAACTTAAACCCAGTACATAGGGGCCTATAAATGTGTTTGTTTCTTCTTTTTGCGAAACGCTTATAAGGTAAATGTTGCCCAAGCCTATGGCAACGTATTCTTTTTTCATTTGAAGGACACCACGTATTCCTAAAGTCGAATCCCCATGGAGGGACATGAGAACACCGGTTAAGACCAGGAGGGTCACAGTTTTGCTAAAGTTAATTAGAAACCACCAAATGGAAGAGACTGCTTGTATTTTGGATTATTTATGTACGGGATTATTTTGAGCCAAACAGCGCATTTGTTGAAGTTGCTTACCTAAACAAAGCGGGAAATGAACAATAGAAGCCCTGCAGCCTGTAACTTGTGTCCTTAGCGCGTAAACCGGCCACGGGATAAACCACGGCTTCTCACTGCGCGTTCGGTCATGCCTTCCACCTTTTAGCTACGGTGCAGATGGTTATACGGGGAGCACCGCTGATGAGGCAGCGCTCCCAATAGCCGCTTGGATACCCACGGATGCCGCGTTGCTTTCCTGAACGCAGCAACGCTTGTCTTCCTCAGCCGAGGGTAACGTCAGCTGGGCGCTTACAGCTCTTGCCTCGGGTCAAGGATACGCTGCCTACCCAATAAACTCAGTTCAAACCCAAATCCGGCGCCTGATCACGCGTTCCCAACGGAGCATCACTCACGCAGGATCTGAAGTTCTTAAGGGCCTTGCTCTGCTGAGCAGTTTCGGGAAGGAGACGCTGGAGGGCACCAGCAGGACGGAGCTGGCTGTCCCCGGGCGCGCTCCCCGACGGGGCGGGCAGGGCAGCCGGGCTCCCGGGAAGGCGCGGTGGGCAGCTGGAGGCCATGCCCTGCGGAAGCAGCCGGAGCTGAAGCGTGTCACTCGGCGTGGGCATGGTGCGTCCCCATGGAAAGCTGACGGCCCTAACGGGGAAAGGCAGAGGGAAAGCCATAAAACGCTCATTTTCAGCCAGGGATGCTGGTGACAGAGGGGAAGGGGGAAAAAGAGAGAAAGAACGTAACTGCTGTCCGCAAACTTTTTGGGAGAGACCACTCTAACTCTGGAGGATTCCAACAGGCTGGTTCAATGATCTGAAAAACGCAGGGTGTAAATCAACGAGGATGAGCTGAAGCATTCCGAAGCATTAAAATCGAAGTGCATGACAGCACATGAGGTTTGACAACGTTTTCATCAGGAAGAGGCTTCTCAGGTCCAGGATGAATTTCTGGTCACTCGGAGAGAGCATCATCCCTGAAGGTGCACTGAAAAGGACACTCAGCCTTGACTGGGAAGGACATATGCCTTCCGTCTTTTTTGGCTCACACCAGGAATTTTGTTTGCATGTTCCAGATATGGGTGATCCCACCACCAGACTGTTTTAAAGTTTCTTTCTCAGTCTCTTCTACCACAGCTGTTAAGGTTTGAATAAATAATTTAATATCTACCACCCTTGCAGAGGGAGGGTGAAAGGATTTGTTTTCAGCCTCCCAAACCACTGCCGTAAATGATGATATCTCATGGAATCACAGAACGGTTTGGGTTAGAAGGGACCTTAAAGATCATCTAGTTCCAACCCCCCTGCCATGGGCAGGGACACCCTCCACTAGACCAGGTGGCTCAAAGCCTCATCCAGCCTGGCCTTGAACACTTCCAGGGATGGGGCACCCACAGCTTCTCTGGGCAACCTGTGCCAGTGCCTCACCACCCTCTCCGGGAAGAATTTCTTCCTTACATCCAACCTAAATCTACCTGCTTTCAGTTTGACCCGGTTACCCCTTGTCCTCTCAGCTCAGGACAAGTTCTTGCAAGAACATTTTTTGCTTTCATTCCAGTGCAGCAAGAACATGGTTTTGAAATTACTGAAGTTTAGCGGATGGGAAAAATAGTTACTTCCCATGTTGCTGGGAGAATGGTGCAGCCAACAGATTCCTGGCCCAGCTGCTGCTCTGAAGCTGTTACGCTGGTCGCTGCATACCCTTGAGAGAGTTCAGCCAGTGAATTATAGCTTGCTATAATAAGAATGTTCTGCTTTCCATTAGATCACACTCACTGGAACAATAGCAAATGCACCGAAGCAGCCAACGTGGCCGTCAGTGACATTTCAGGGTCTCTCTGCTTCACTGCTGGTGTCAAAAAGGACAAAAGGCAAAAGGACACCTTGGTCACATTGTCAAAAGTAACAGATCAGCTCTCCTGAGGGAGAAACGGACGTGTAGGGCCAGGTGAACAGCAAAACGCTTAGTCTCCAAAGAAATCTTAGCAAAAGCTGAGAAAAATGAAAGCAGAGATGATAAATCATGTGTTAAAACTCAATGCAGAGCTCTCTTGCAGTGTTACGTGAGTAATAAATAACACCCTAAGCTGTTAGCAGCAGCTCGAATACTTTTTTATCAAACCACCCTTTGAAACGAAAGATACGCCTATCTCCTGGATGGAAACTGTCGCAGGGAGTCACAGAAAAGAGACCCGCTCGCCCAGCACAAACAGAACAGGAAGATACACCAGTTTGGGTCACACTACCAGAAGTTGGATCCGTTCATATGAGACATGAGTGTTCAAAGAAGTCCCATACGATCTATATCTCTTCGGAAGAGCAGACCGCTTAAAAATAAGGCCAGATCAGTCATGCAAGCCATGAAACTGATTATTCACAGGCATTAGCTGCTGGGTAACCTCAGTGTTTTCATATCTGTCACTGCTCCTTTGAAACACCAAGGGCAACGCAAGGTTAGGACATGTAAATTTAGGCATCCGTATACGCACGAGATGTTAAACCTCCAGTTACAGGCAATGCAGCCAAAGGCACAATATCAGCCAACACAGCATGTGAAGTGCTTTACTCAGCCACCACCCACAAGGTCGTACTTTAGGATGAACCGCGTTGCTCCTTGGGCTTTACTGACTATTGGCTTAGCGATGGGATTCACACACAAATGTCAGCTGGGAGGCCTGAGCACTGGGAGGGTGTCCTGTCCGGCATCCAGCCATCCCAAAAGGACAAGGGTTTCCCCTGTGTTCTAGGTGCCAGCCACATGTCTCGGACTTCTGAAATACTTCAAATAGCACCAACATTTAAGCAACTGAATCAAGCCACTGGTGTCCACTGAGCCATTGATCTGCATAGTCAAAACATAAACAGCAAGCATATTTTTACACACACCTACGTGTAGAGATGTTAATTTAAGGGCCTCCACCTTGGACTAACTTCCACTCTAGATATTGCCTATATTTGTCAGCACTTACAGATTTCAGCTTGAAGTTTTGTTTTCAGGCTGTTGGGTCTTTTAATTGTAGAAGCTGCCATGCTTCGTTCCACCCACTCAAACTACTGTGCAGCAACGGTTCACATTCTTAAACCTTAACAGGCCGGTGCAGAACAAATACACGTGCACGCAGGTAGCTCAGTACACAGACTGCTTTTGGAAACTTCCTAACTCTGCTTTACTTGTGTTTTGCAAGAAAGTCCCTGGAAGACAGCCCTAGGGTCCTCCGTCAGAGCACAGAGACCACAAACAGTTGGGTAGTTATGGGTGAAGCAGGAATGAAAGTATGTGAGAGCACCAGAGGAACGGCAAAGTGAGGAGAAAGGAACGGTCAGTGTGGGTAACTGAGGACATGAATGGCAGGAGTCAGACTGGAAAACACTGAGGACCGGGTTGTTAATTTATGTGGTGACCAGAAGGCCTGTGTGCCCTCAGCAAGAGCGGTGAACAAGTGTGTCACATGTGCCATGCTTCCTTCTGCTGTCCCACCAGGAAGATGAAGATACCCAAAAAGAGAAATCATGGACAACAGATATGAGATTTATGGATAACGAAGCTTTTAAGGATGAAATGAGGATCTGGGGTTCAGTGTCATTCAGCATACGACTCCACACCAAATTCTGCAGAGGATCAGTCTGGGAGTGATCGTTCCAGTTCATTTGTTTTGAAGCTTTTCTCTCAGCCCGCATTATTTGTTTTGTTTTTCCTGGAATGAAACACAAACAAAACCTGCCTGCCATCCCCACTGCCCTGCTGATGAGTCACTGACGCACACCGTGGCTTTGAGCAAGCAACGAGCTCACGCTATCTCAGCGTTGCCTTCTGAAAAACAGGGTAATGAGTTATGCTTTGCTGATAATGAAAAAGTGAACATGAATGGAATTGTTCTCAGAAAGTGAATTACTAAATAAATATGCATTAACAAGTGATCCTAAAATGAGAACATGCTTGTGGGAGCAACTGCATTTTCACTAAGGCCAGTCTTGAATAATGCCCTGCCTTATGAAACGCTGTGACAAAGCACAGGTTGTTACCACGGTCATGAAGGTGAGGGTGACCCTTTTGTTCAGTGGTATCGCAGGGATTAGCAGAAGGCATGGCCCTTTCTGGGTTTTTGTTTCCCCCTGTCGTCATCAGTGGCTGCCCCTCCTGCAGGTACGCCTCCGTGTTGCTTCTCAGTCTCCTTCCACAAACGGCCGACAGACTGAGCTCAACCAGGCAGCGTTTTAGTGGGGAGTGTATGAGAGAATCACAGAATGGTTTGGGTTGGAAGGGACCTGAAAGATCATCTAGTGCCAACGCCCCTGCCGTGGGCAGGGACATATTTTAGAGACATTATCAGAACAACTCCCAGATCCTTTATTTTAGAAGGAATACCACCAACATTCACACATTCAGGACAGAACCAGCACAGTAGTGTATTCTCATTTATTTACTTGCATTACCATAAATCCGACAGTCTCGGGTTCGTTGACTACGACTTTTACTGTGCACAACAAACAAATGCTCTAACCCAAAGAACTTGGACCAGGAGCCATCAGGTGGACAGCAACAGGAAACAGAGACAATCGAGCCTAGGCAGCAGCCTCAGCATCATCAGGACTTTAGCAGGCCTGAGGACTTTCAGAGAAGAGAATGAGGTGGGTTTGAGATGTTTATAATGACTTTTTCAGAGAAGACAGAGTAGCTATCAGGAAAACTACCACAAGTGCTTGTTTGAAAACTATCCACTTGGAGATTGGCATCATAAGCTGATCAGAGGCAGGGCTTGACCTCTAAACACTGAAAGGCATCATAGAATCACAGAATGGTTTGGGTTGGAAGGGACCTTAAAGCTCATCTAGTTCCAACCCCCTGCCATGGGCAGGGACACCCTCCACTAGACCAGGTTGCTCAAAGCCTCATCCAGCCTGGCCTTGAACACTTCCAGGGATGGGGCACCCACAGCTTCTCTGGGCAACCTGTTCCAGTGCTTCAGTAGAAGCTGTTTTATCTGAGCAGTCACAGCACACAGAGTTGTGGTGAGCTCATGGGAACAAGCAATTAATTCTGTGAGCAGTAAATCCAGCGAAGCCTTATTTCTGTTGAACCAGCTGACACTATAACCCTGAGAGCTCTCCTGACCCTAAAGCTCTGTATGATACTCTTCCTCAGCTCAGCAGAACACTCATCATCTTCTCACATCCTCTAAATACCAGCTAGGTGAAGGGCAGTGTGAATTCCCTCTGCTTCCCAACAAGGGGCATGTGCTGGCTGGCAGCCTGATGCCCATGGTGACTGGCCCCACCGCGGCTGGTGAGTACACACTTCAGCTTTTGCCTCATTACATTTCCTTTCTTATGTAGGGCCGCCCTTCAGAAATCGTGTAGAAAGTTTCACTATTCTTCATCTCAGCTGACCATCCTAACTAAGCAGCAGAGAGAAAGGCACTCTTAGTCCATGATTCATCCCACCCCAAAATAGACATCTAAATCAGGTCACTTGAATCATGGTTAGAAGTGCCAGCTGGTCACCACTAACTGTAAGGACAACCTAAGGTGACTATTTCAGATGAAGACATCGATACTAGGGAAGTCTAAACTTAGGTGAAATGAATCCTACCCTAATGCCTTTGAGCTGTGTGTCATACCGCTGCACGATGCTGAAGTGTGGCCGTTGGTTTAAAAGTTACTGGAGTGGGATGGATGGATGGATGGATGGATGGATGGATGGATGGATGGATGGATGGATGGATGGATGGATGGATGGATTTTGTGATCAATGAAGCTTTCCTTCATCTGGATTCTAGGCTGACAAAAACAAAAAATAATGCTGAAAAGTGAGAAAATAAAAATATACTTGTGCATATTTCCACAGAGGAAGATGCTATAACCAATGAATAAATTACTTGTGTCGCTCAGTCTGTTCTAGATTCCACGCCTGTGCATCAGGCTTAAATATTTAAGGTCTGATCTCCCACTTAATAAACTGCATAAAGCTGCACCCGATACTTCCTGCATAAAACTCACAGCTGCTCATTGAAGTAGAGAATATACAGAAAAAGACAGCAAATCTCAAACTGAGACAAATTTTTTCTTTGAAAAAACAAATTCAGGAAATTACATTTATCCCTTTAATATCTCAAAAACATTTGAGCTTTTACACAACAGGTTTTCAGCCTTCAAGACATTCTCTGACACTTTTTGAGCTCTCTCCATCTGCTCAACAGCTCCTGTACGCATGCGAGTGGTTAGAGCAAGGCACTCCAGTGCTGGTGTCACCACCACCTTCCCACCGGTAAACCACAGCACATTGTTTGACAGCAAGTACCAACAAGCTGACCTGTTCTACAAAGGTGAAGTTAGCTCACCTACCTTTTTGTCTTTTGCAAGCTTTTCCAGGAATTAACCTACATTTTTTCTAGTCATAGGTAAAGAAAGAAGGCGATGAAAGAAAGAAGGTAAAAGAGAAGTCACACAAGACATATGGGTTCCAACAAGATGAGAATATTTAGTTGTTATGTGCTGGAAAACAGAAAAAAAATCCATTAACTTGTAAAGGACCTTGAAACTATCTCTTGCTTCTCCCCTTTTGCGGACAGCCTGAGTTTTCACATGCCTCTGTTTCTCCAAGCCTGGAGCTAGCCTGCAAAATCCCGCTAAGGGCTACCGTGGAGATGCAGATGTGCTCCACGACTCTGAATGGGATTCTCAACACAAAAAAACATGTTTCGTGCACCTTCATTGTGAAAAGGTGCCCTGAAACAGACAGTTGTACAATAAATGCCCACTGCTTATCTCACGAGGGAAACCCCTGGACATCTGGGGTGGGGGCACCTCCCAGCATCTCCTACACACCACTCCTCATGCTCAGCCCACGTCGCCATGTGCCCATATCCGTAACTTTGGCGCCTGTTTGGTGCCCATGTGTGCGCCGTCCCTGCAAGGGTGAAGGGAGGATCAGGAAGATTTCACCGAGACTCACAAACTCCTGTTGGTGTTGGGAGGTAAGAGCCACCCCAGGCTCAGCCATCTCACGTAACCTCACCCACAAGGAAGCGCAAGCCCCCAGAGTCAACAGACGAGGCCACCTTGGGTCCTCCCCCCAAGTCCGCCGCAGAGGCAGCTCACTCTATCCCCTCCAGCGCTGCCTCCTGTGAGGCTGGGTGGAAAACCACATCACAACCTTGAGCCCGATTACAGTTCGTGGTTTTGTTCTCCTGGGCTGCGCTTTCCACTGGATTGATCCCTCTGGTGTTCATCCCAGGCTTGTGCACAGTCAAGAGAGAGTTCCCCAGAGCCCCAGCCCAGTGTTTCTGCTCATGGAGGGACTGGGAGAGGGAAACCTTCAGCATCAGAGGGCCACACCGCCACAGGACCACCTTCTAAATCTCAGGGAACTGGCTCACAGAAATCCAATTCAAGTCCATAGAACCACAGAATGGTTTGGGTTGGAAGGGACCTTAAAGACCATCTAGTTCCAACCCCCCTGCCATGGGCAGGGACACCCTCCACTAGACCAGGTTGCTCCAAGCCTCATCCAGCCTGGCCTTGGACACTGCCAGGGATGGGGCATCCACAGCTTCTCTGGGCAACATGCTCCAGTGCCTCACCACCCTCTCCGGGAAGAATTTCTTCCTGATATCCAATCTAAATCTCCCTGCTTTCAGTTTAAACCCATTACCCCCTGTCCTGTCAGCACAGGCCCTTGTAATAAGTACCCCCCCATATTCCTTATAGGCCCCTTCAGGTACTGGAAGGTGCTATAAGGTCTCCCTGGAGCCTTCTCTTCTCCAGGCTGAACAAGCCCAGCTCTCTCAGCCTGTCCCCATAGCAGAGGTGCTGCAGCCCTCTGAGCATCTTCGTGGCCTCCTCTGGAGTCGCTCCAACTGGTCGATATCCTCCTTATGCTGAGGGCTGCACAGCTGGACACAGCACTCCAGGTGGGGTCTCACAAGAGCAGAGTAGAGGAGGAGAATCCCCTCCCTCGACCTGCTGGCCATACTTCTCCTGATACAGCCCAGGATCCGGTTGGCTTTCTGGGCTGCCAGCGCACACTGCCGGCTCATGTTCAGCTTCTCACCCACCAGTACCCCAAGTCCTTCTCCTCAGGGCTGCTCTCGATCCATTCTCCACCCAGCCTGTACTTGTGCTTGGGGTTGCCCTGACCCAGGTGCAGGACCTTGCGCTTGGCCTTGTTGAACTCCATGAGGTTGGCAGTGGCCCACCTCTCCAGCCTGTCCAGGTCCCTCTGGATGGCATCCCTTCCCTCCAGCATGTCAACCACACCACACAGCTTGCTGTCCTCTGCAAACTTGCTGAGGGTGCGCTTGATGCCATCGTCCATGTCACTGACGAAGATGTTAAACAGGACCGGTCCCAAGTTGCTGGGTCCACTAAGAGTTGCAGAAAACTGCCATTTTGTGGCAGTTAATATTGGAGTATTAAGGATTTCAAGAAGTTTAAACAAAAAAAAAAAAAATAGAAAAAATGAGTGTATTCCTTATATTGTGTTAGAAAGACATACAGCTTAATAAAATGTGCTGGGTTTAGTCTTTCTGCAGTGCTTTCGGTACTGTTTCTGATTAGCCTGGTGAAGGAGTGTCATCTTCCCTCTGCTGATAGCTAGCAGCGTTGTGCAATAGCGGTCTGTCCCCCGCCACGTGGCTCTGGGTGTTTCATGCTCCGTATAATGTGCAAATACGAAGTTACTGGTTTGCTAGCAAGTTTGCTCATGTGAAACGGGGCCAACAGAGCATGACTGGACAGAAATTAACTGGGACCTTGCACATCATAGAAGGGCACGTGGCATGTGAGCCACACCAGAGCCTGAGACCGGGGACATTCGGCAAATCTAGAATCATGTTACCACCAAATTATGTTTTCAAATTTAAATTAAATTCACCCTGAATGTTTATTTTAGGAGAGGAGAGGACTGTTATTACATGGCTAACAGTACACAGAGCTTTCTGCTCCTCGGCCTATTATTTTATTTATGCTTCAAGTTGGGAGTCACTAAGCAACTTGACAAATTTTCATTCCCCCTCCCCCCCCAACCCCGAAATTAAAGAGTAGATTTGCGCTGTATCAGACCATGACGCATCTAAAAGGCACCTCTGTGTGTGCTGCTCATTGACGTGGGCGTGAGAGACCCGGACAAGCCGCTCTCCCTGCCGGGAGGGCTCCCGAGCCAGCCCGTGACAGTGAACTCGGGAGAAATGATGCTGCTACACGGTGATCTCCCCATGAATATTTTGAAGGCTGCTGCCTCCTCTGGCTGTACAAACCCTTCTCCTCACAAACAGAAATGCATTTCGAAAAGAAAGTCACCTGAGTTAAATTCCCGAAACTACTTTTCTCCTGAAATTGTTGTGTAAACTCTGCTCCCTGGAATTATCAAAATTCTGTTTACATCTGCATTTTCCACTCAAAGCTTTTGGAAATAATTTACAGTGCAGAGGATTAAAATAAACCAACTTGCTAGCCAGAAAAGAAAATATCAGTTGGCACTATTATCCATTTTTCTGTCTTAGATTGTTTCCTACCACTCTTGGTAGGGAAGTGGCAAAGTCGGTGGCAAATTTGATCAGTCAATCCAAATGAGGAATTAAAGGCCCTTAGGAAGAACAGGTGCCATCTGGAAAACAAGCAGAGAGCTTAAAACTAATTAAGGCTAAAGGTATTCATTTCATCGTATTCCAGAAGGCTGCCCTTTCGACTCTCCCAAAGATAATATATTAACATTAGGATGCGATGTTGGCATGCTGTCCAAACTTTTCACCTGAATTACAAGCTACAGATGCTGAGTCACTGATCTTTAGTTACCTCAGAGAAGTAACATGACATTGTGCAATGATGGGGACCAGCCTAAGTTTTACAAAGACAAGAAATTGAATTTTATCCCAAAAGAAGTACGTATCTTTCTGGCTTCATTTGGTGATATGTCAGCAGAAAAACAAAATGAACTGATAAAAAGTATCTGCTCGTTTATTTTTTTAAAGAAGATTTGATCCAAATCCAGATGATTCCAAATAGCATCATACTGGGACCAAGGCATTGGAGAACTGATTTTCACAGCACTGCTGCCACGTAGTGATGTAGCTTACCATGATAAACATGCCATATTGATTATATATAACCACAGTATGGCCAAACAACAACTACAAAGAAACGCACCCACAACTTTTAATTGTTTTCAACTCCAAGCAGTCCAAGATGGAAGCAGAAAGCTAAGATTTTAGGAGAGCACAAGAACACCTCTTTGGTTTGGATGGAAGTAGTCAGGAAAAAGACGGCAGCTGATGGTATTGCTATGAAATAGCTGTATTAAACTTTCAGAAGCAAAGAGTCTGCTGATGGATCAGTAATTAAAAGACATCTTGATCCAGGAGAGTTCCTCTATTTGGTCAGCACTTGGAAAGCAACTAAATATTTCTGTGGATTTTTGGCAATTACAATTACTTTTGGTACCATCCTTACCAATAACAATGTTCTATTTCAAAGTTGCAGTTTCAACTTGTGGGACTCAGCATCTCAAAAGGATCAGAATAGTTATAATAGACTACATCTTTTAGTGAAGTCAAGCAAATATTTCCCCATCAACTAGGACAGTTTCTGTCTTCTGGTTCCTCCCTCAGGTTTATTTCTATTTTGGATTCTGCTACTGATGGGCTTTGTGGGTCTTGGAGAAGTCGGTGTGCAGTGGGACAAGTTATCAAATGCAGAAATCTGAGATGCAGAAACTTGCTTCCTTCACAAATGCAAGTGTAATATGCTATTGAATAGCAACCATTATCTTTATTTTACAGCGGGGAAAACTAAGTGATATGCCTTATGGAAAAAGAACATTGCAGTGATAAAATCAGGACAGAAACCAACAATTTCTGACCGAGTTCTGTTTAGTGTTTTCTGGCTGGTACCATACACAGAGCTGGCAACAGCATTTACAGGAAAGAGTGTCCAGCAGTTCACATCTGAAGATCCTCATTTGACTTGGCAGAACTTCCATACAGCTGAAAGTTTCCACCCTCAATATACCTAAGCGTGCCCGTCATTAGATAATGTTGGCAAAAATGGTTGTCGTTGTTGAGAATAAGACAAAACATGAAATACACCTGCTTTTCTTGCGAGGGGCTCGGTCACTGTTGAGAACATGACCAAGTGGGAAACATGCCATGTCTCCTAGGTTAACAAAACTGCCTTTGATCCTTCGGGAAGCTCTTCAGTAGCTATGACTCTGATGGGGAATTTTCCGTTTGGAGAGGTGGGGATGCACTCTATGAGAAACTCCTCAAATTCCAAGCACAGAGCAAACGTAGGTTGGAAGTGCTCAGGAGACCCAGCTACTCCAGTCTGTGGTGAAGGTTTCTGAACTCAGCGGGGTCTGATGGATGGGCCATCCCCATGCAGCACCACTCCAGCTGCTCCAGTGGGCCAGCCTCACGCTGTTGTGAAGGCAAGAGTCAGCACAAGGAGCCAACGGAAGGCCACAAGATACACACTTATCACAAAGAAATGATGAAAAGCAAATGGCCAGACAGTTCTGTGTTCAGTTCATCTCAGCTTCTTCTGCAGTCGGGAATAAACAGGTTTCTTTTACATACAATCCGTGAAAGGCAGTGGGAACACAGGTGTCTTTTGGGACAGACTCCCTGAGGAGGACAGCCTATCATTTAATGCACAAGTTCAGAGGTCAGTGCTGCGAATAAGAAACGTCTGAACTTGCTGAGGAATGCATAAGTGTCAACATGTATGGTGTATGCATAGGAGGTCTGCATTTTCACCTTCCCTTCTGTAACCATGGGAGGTTATTCACACACACACACACTCCCCAGCAAACATTGGCCTGCACTGAGAGAAACGTATTATTGCAAAGTCAATCCTTCTGGTGTCATGAAAGGCCAGAATTAAGCTTGCCTTTAATGTGGCATCCTGTTGTGTACATACTATGATACACTTTTTTAAGGATACAACTGCATCACGCTCCTTTCAGAAGAACCCTGCTTCATTCAGTACACAGGAACAGCTGAGATTTCTTAATGAGATTCTAGGCAGGATTTTTATTAGCCCTGTCCTTCTGCACCCTCTTTTGTTTACTGAACTCATTCCTAGTGCAGCTCTGAATAGAAAATTTAAAATGTAATATTTATGTCATTATTCTGAAAGTTCCACTCAGCTGCAGCTGAGTGCCAAGGCTCAGCACTGAAAAATGCAGACTAAGCAAGCTGTGAAAACCTCGTTTTCAGGTCTTGTCTCCCCCAGGTTATGTGACACAGCCACGTCCAGCTGCATTTACTGTGGCACTACTCCTACTCTCCTTGGAAGTTCCCCACTCAACACTAAAAGCCAACCACATTCTGCAGCAATGACAGCAGAGACCTTTCAGAGAGCAGCACGTTTTGGCCCAACCCCAGAAAATCTACATTTTTTACTCTTACTGGGCACAGTTACAGCAGTGTCCTCAGGCTCTGACTCACTGACTGACTGTAGGATATGTTTGCACAGTACAGAATCCTACAGAATTCTGATTCTGAGAGAAACGTGAAGTTGAAAACCTGAAATTCCCTCTGATCTATCCCAGAATTGATCAGTACATCTGATGCCTACAAGCATGCACACAGAAAAACGGACTCCTCTCTTCAAAGGATCCTCAAGGTGGACAGAATGACCAAAACTCACATCATAAGGCAAAGCATCCATTCCTCCTGTTTCCCAGGGTGCAACATGAGTGTCTGTGTCACCAGGAGCACCGGGCTGAGCTTTGTCTGTAAGGCAGTGGCAACTGCAACACCGCAGCCTCCTCCTTCAGACTGCCAAGGAGTCCAATAGGCTGCCCCAAAGAAAAAAGCAACTCAAATAGCCTGCTTCTTAAAAAGAAGCTGAAGTGGGAACCCATAATCCATTTAAAGGTTTCAAAGGAGCATCTGTTCAGGAAAATCAGTGAGCACACTCTCTGTGTGGGTTAGCTCTTTTCCCCGTGATTTCTTAGCGTATCATCTCTAGGGAATCTTCCAGAAGATGCAGGTTTTCACATGTCGATGACCTCCCGAGTGCTTTAGGATATACCTGAGCCTCCAGCCACCAACACAGAGGGTGTGGGAGTCCAGTGGGTCCTCCATCGCATCTGCAGCACTGTGTGGATGTCTTGTCTACCCTCGGTAGTTTATGTGCAGGTGTTTTCCTTGCTCCCCACAATAGAGGCTGTCTGTTTTGGCATGCATAGCCCATTTGCTGCTGTACACACCGTGCTCCCACATGCTTGCCAGCTGCACCTGCCTGGCCAAAGCACCCCAAGATGCTGTTGCGTAAGGAACAAGCATTGTCCTTGCTGTGTTTTGTTTTTCATGGGGCTGAGGCTGTACTTCCCACAGAGCTTAAAAGGTGGAAAACCCTTAGATGACCTTTCAAGGGAGGATCGCTTGGGATGTGCCTTTTCTTTTGAACTACCCTCAGCAGAGGAATGAGGAAACAGTAAGTGTTAGAATGAATGATGAATCCACACATCAGATAACTAACCCAGTTTTGAAATAATATCGTACTTTATTATTCTAGATTGAAAAACAGGAGTGTTCAAAACTTAGGAGATTAAAACTGCTCGAACTGCAGCCAATGGAAATATTGTCTTTGACTTCGACAGAAACAGAAAAAGTCTTGAACTAATCTGCAAAAACTTTGAAACTGGAGTGATTACTAGTTGCTGCCAATCACTAGATTTCCTCCTTTTCCTCCAACTGAATGATGTTAAATCTTTCATGGGCAGTACCTTTCATTCTCATTTATTTATTTGCTGTCTAGCTTCATAGTTTCTCTATTTTTGAGAAGATGAAAAGCTGATCTGTTTCCAGAATCTAGGAAAAACCCCAGCTAAGCAAAGAAAGAAAGAAAGAATGGAGGAAGATAGCCCACCTAGGTCCTCTGGAGGTGGCGAGAGATTGCTGTTATCTCTTGGAAGGAGCTGAGAGATGAGTTTACAAAATATGCAGATTTTATTGATGATCTTCCCATAGAGCAAAGCCACATTGCGGCTGTCTCAGTGGCTAATCTGTCATATTGCAGTCCCAGCTTTATCCACTTATACCCACCCTGTGAAAGACAAATGCATAATGACAAAGGAAAATAGCATGTATATGCAGGACAATGCTGAAGGTGGACTGTGCATGAACAGAACTTGGTTGTTATTCAGTGGTAGTAACACTTAACCACAAAGTGGATTCACCAGCCTGCCACTGCTATAAAGATTTTGTTTCCTTTTCCTCCTCTCCCATTCCCTAGACCCAGACCCAGTCACACAATCCTATCCTGTCCTTTGCATTAACTTTGCTGCGCTTCAGTACGTCCACGCTTTGAGTCAACGTCATATGCCAACACAAACGATTCACCTTTTTTCCAGTTTAATATTCTTCTCGATTCCAGTAAATTGAATTGTCTTGGTGCAGGGTCAGAAAACACAAACCTGTGCGTGTGAGGGGAGGAGGGCCAGGGCGGGAGGAGAACAGGGAGAAGGGCACTTCTTTATGTGGAAAGGAGCTGTTAGACCATCTCAAGCCCATACATGTAACTTGACCTGTGGCATCTTCGCTGCAGACACTTTAATTCTTCGTTATGTGCCCTGCAGACTTGTCTTAACAGCCACCTGCAGCCTGTCACTAATGATACAGAGGATTGAGCAATAATGTGATATATGGTGAACATAAACAACTCCAAGAGAAAAATATCTTGGACACCAGATATTAAATGTGTTTAGGGGCCTAAAATGCAGTGTAGCATCTACTGAGGTGTTTCCAAAGCACTTGGATATCGCAGATTCACAGAGTGGAAGAGGTTGGAAGGGACATCTAGGGATGATCTAGTCCAACACCCCTGCCAGAGCAGGATCACCCCTTGAGAGCTGTGCATGTCATTCTAGTTGTAGCACCTTTGTCTTCGAGAACCTGGCCCTCACCTCCACACAACCTCCTTGGTCATTTAGGACCACGTTTTGCTTTCTACAACACAGTCTGAGAAACAAGTATGGCAACACCACCAAAGACCCTGCAGCCCATGGGCACTTCTTCCAACGGCGGTGTTTACGCAGTGCGTGGGAGCAGCGGTAAGACGGCAGCCGGCAGAGCTGTTCCTTCACACAACGTGGTTTCTTACAGGGAGAAAGCAGAGCTATTGAGCTCATATTCAAACCCACTCCCCAGGATCTGAAGCTCTATCCAGGAATACAAGCTGCCAAAGAAAGATACAAGCCAGACGTGAAATTATTTGAATACCTGAACTACTCAATGGAAGGCCAATGTTTCCTTTATTGATATAGTTGTCTATTTGCAAATTGGCATTTCAGCTCCATCAGTATGTGCTAAGATAGCTAACAGCGTGTTTTATTCTTGAGATGCCTGGAACATGTTTAGGCTTGTTAATAATTTTAATCTTCTGTTACGTACAGTAATAAACAGGTTTCTACTTGAGATTTTGAACAACTAATTCATGATTCAGTTAAAGCCTTTTCCTTGGTGAGGTGCCATGGAATTCTACAGGTCTTATGAAAAGGAAGATTAGAGCAGACTGGTGAAACTGGAGGTATGAGAAATGTAAGAACAACAAAGGTTTCTCATGGGATGATCCATAGGAGCAAAACCTGCACACATGCATACACTAAAAGGGAGGTTATAAGGTACCACAATTCCTCTAGCAAAGCCCAGGAAGAAAATAACTGGAGTCTCTCGGCCGTATCTGCTGTCCTTCCTTCTAGCTCTGCTGCTGTAGGACTATGGCAGCCTGTGCCAAGTGAAACTCGCAGCCTTCCCTTCCCCTCTGCAGCGTGCATGGATCCGTGCAGGGCACAAACCCTGCCAGCAAGGCTGCCTTGGCGCTGCTACTGTATGACCCTAGTTTTGGAAAGAACCAGCTGGCAGCAGCTAATCCCACGGACGAAACCCAGGAATCCTGGTGTCAGCACCACCGAGCGTGGGAGCACTGCGGGATTGGCAGGCGGATGGTTGCTTGTTTTACACAACTGTGCAAAGTACAGTTCTCGTGATAGAACTTTACAGTACATTACAGTTTATTTGGGGCAAGGGTTACATTTCCCCTGGTCTTATCTCAGTGCCTGATGCATTCTTTGGCAGAAATGGGGATTTGGACAAAGATTAAAGAAGATGTGGATGTGAACAACTGGGTTACCACACGGAGGCTGTATGACTGCTACTGGCAGTATGAGCAGGAGTTAGAAATGTGAGGCATATAATCATTTACAGGCATTAGAGGGAAACCAGGCAGTTATTTTTTGTAAACCTCAAATACTAGAACAATGAAGCCTTGGGGGATTTAGTAAGCAAAGCACGGTTTGGGTTCCAACTCTTACCTCACCTGTTCAGCTTTAACTATTTCTTCATACTTCAGGTAAAAATCTTACTGGATGCAACACGAAAAACATTTATGTATTACAGATCCTGAGATGAAACAGGGAATATAATCAACGGAAACGTGTACCTTGCACAAAGCAAGGTAATAAACACAGACACGATTATATAAAGGTGCAGCACTATTTTAAAAGCTTTTTGTGTATCTTTATTACTTTATGATCGTGGCCTTAGTACCAGCTGTTGAATGGCCAGCAAGAACATGGTTTGTCAACCCTGCCAAGGCAACCAGTCTGAGAAGGGGTGAGGACACAGTACACACTTCATCGACCCACTCCTCCGACCTTCTGCACAGGGAGATCAGCAGGTGACCTTCCCTCTCCAAGACCCATGTCAGGGGTTTGCTAGGGAATATACAGCTCAGATCAATGGGTCCCTCAGGAGTCATGACCTTTTCAACAGTCCTTTTTGACCCGGTGCTCTCCCCTGCACTTCCCAGTCACTGGTGCTTCTGTCTTAAACTCTTTTCTGAGTTACAGCCCCAGAGGACCCAGTTTCATGAGCTCTTACAGGCTGGCATAGGGCAGGGATGCCACGAACTGGTTCCTGGCTCCTGTTAGCTACGCAGATGCAAGCAGAGGGGTCAGGATGAGAAACTGTGCCTGCCTAACCACTGCCCAATTCACTGCCTGAGGGGTCCTTACGCGAAACTGAGGCTCTTGCTCTACGATAACTGGACCAACCCTGGGAGCTGGGGACCTACAGTTAAGATAAGCAATTCTTATCTTAATTTTTAATTAAAAGAAGTTCTAGGTACTTAAATTAAGCATCCTGGATCCCACTCAAAGCAGTTTGATATCACTGTCCCTCAGCTTGTCTACCTGTACACTAGACCACTTGCCAATTCCTCAGAGGTGCTATAAATAACAACAATGTATTACACAGTGCCGTCACACTAAGTATAGAATCATAGAATCACAAAACAGTTTGGGTTGGAAGGGACCTGAAAGACCATCTAGTTCCAACCCCCCTGCCATGGGCAGGGACACCCTCCACTAGACCAGGTTGCTCAAAGCCTCATCCAGCCTGGCCTTGAAGACAGCCAGGGGTGGGGCATAATCAGCCAGGGATGGGGCAAGTACTAGGCCAGCTTTTAAAACCATATTGATTAGTTCACTTGGAGAAATTTCACAAAAGGCATTGTTAGTACCTTCTGTTTGTCTTCTCTTAAAAATGGGGTCTCCAAAACAGTTGTAACTTCCCTCTGGAAGACAGATCCTGAGAGGTACCTGTCTGGTGGAAAGACCTTGGAGGTGTGAAAGGTGGTAACAGTTACCTACAAAGAAGATGGTATAAAAACATACTGAGCTTCTCTCTCGATATTCTCCTTTTTCAAGGTTTCTTCTTACTATTTTGATTTTGCACTGATCTCCGACTAAAACCTTTAGAAAATCACCAAACAAGCAATTTCATCAGAGACAAGAATGCATTTCCAATAATTTTCAACTTTTCAGTAGGGCTTCATACTCCACACAAAGTAGATCATACACAATACACAGTATGAAATAGATGAGATGAAAATACTTTGTAATTAAAGAGTTGGAGAAAAACTTGCAACTGAGGAAGGCATAATTGATCTCTGGAGACTACTGAGTGTGTGATTACTCATGGACTATTTCCTCCTCTCCTGCTACTTAACGTATCTTGTTTTTTTCACTATATTCCTGAAAAAAAAATACTTTGGTGTAATAACATGTCTGAAAATAGATTAATCTCCACTAGGTATCAAAAGCCAGAGGAACTAAAGTACGGTAGTCAATAGAAATTTGAGATTGCCTTTCAAGAGTTTTATAATGGCCATAGCTAAGTAGTACTGTTATATAAATGCCTGTAAGTTATCATTTTTCTTGCCACGTGAAGAGTGGGTTGGTCTTTACAGAAAATGATGTCCTGGTTTTTAGAAAAATACCAAAGAGTATTTACTGACTGCCTCAGTCTTTCTAAATAGATGCAGTTCTTGAGACTAAGCTACTGTCTGGGACTTAGTACTTTGGACAAAAATCAATAGAAGAAAACTTCTGTGTAATCTTTCTGTGACCATCCCTGCTTCAAATTGACAAACAGATTAAGTGTTCAAATCAGATAATTTTTTGAGACTCTGGACTTACGTAGGGGCTTGGAAAGCTTTCACGGTAGTTTCTGAAAAACTCTTATCAAATCTTACTCTGCCATCTCATTTTCTTCTTGGAGGTTAGGTTGTTGCCTGCTGCTGTTTTACCTAAGGTACGAACACCCCTATGTATGGCCACCTAAAACACAGGAGGGTTATTCCCATTTGGTTCATTGTTACACAATCAAAAGCCTACAGAATGAGCGATCCTGTAAGTATTGACTACTCCCACCAGGAATCAATTCACCAGAACATACACTGCAGTAACAATATTGAGTGATGAAAGGGGACAGAACCGCAACACACAAAAAGCTGCCAGGCAATGAACAAATACACAAAACAGGGGAAAACCAGATCCTGTCCTGGCTATTTTCAGCTTTGCAGATCTAATACTGTGGCAGTTCAGTCTCTGAGCTGGATCTGAGCTGAATGCAAGTGGGTACGGAAGAACTGAAGACTCCTATTAGGTATCTCCATACATACCAGACGCCTGCTTCTCTGGCAAGGGAGAATTAACTACTTGAGGACACATCAAACAGCTCCCAGGATGCTAAGAGCTTGTGGCTCCAGCTTGTTGCCTGGCAGAGGAACATGACTGCAGTGAGGACCATTAAGCCCAGGCCACGGGCCATGGCCCACCCCAACGCAGGAGCGCAGCACAGTGCTACGGCCACCTCGCCCCTGTGCGGCCTGGGTTGTACCTGGCACAGCAGCTCACAGGCCCCGCTTTTATTTCCCACTCTGGAAAATACTTCAGGCTGAAAATTGTTGTTCAAACCAACGTCAGGGCTGCTACTAACACACCTTACTTAGGAATACTCCTTTTTTATTATATGAAAGAGTATTTAGTCTTAGCTGCTAAACTTCTCTGTATAAAATAAATATGGTACAGTTTGAGCAGACCTACACTCCTGCCTGTGGTGGGAATCCAAGTAATCCAGGAATTCAGCTGCATGCATGTCCTAATTCAGTCCTTCGTAAAGCTTAGCTGCCAAGAAAGCCTTTGGAAGGACTCTGCACACAGCCCGTTTCACATCATGCCTCTATTGTTTCTCCTATCTCACACCTAAAAAGAAATTTTACTGTTTCTGATACTGATGATGAATTAAATGACACGCTAAAGAAAACAACTTGGCATGCAGAGAGGATGAGAAGACAGCCAGTCTTCTGCTTTGTTACTGTGCACCTGGCATTCTATCTTATCTTACACAGTTGTTATTTACTAAGAAAAAAACCAGTGAGATCACCCTGTGGAAAACAGTTTGAAGATAGTCCTCTAGTACAGGCTCTCCAGCTTAGAAGATGCTGGCAAGAAGATAAACCGGGAAATAATCTGGAAGTTCTTACTTTCTTTGGAAGTACTTTGTAGCTTGCGGGCATCTCTAAAGCGCCTCTTTAGGAGAGATGAGGACACAGTGACAGCCAAGTTGGTAGGAGAGGGCGTCTCCGATGGAACAGGTCATGGCAGGAGGAAAGGTGAACAAGATGCAACGGGTGTTAGTCACCACACCAGACCACTCTGAAAGGTAGCAGCTCAGCCTTTTGCACACAGAATAACTCACACACAACCTCTGCTATTACCTCTAGCAGCATTCATGAGATTAGATATGCCAGACCAAATCAAGGCACAGCAATCACGTATTGTGCACAGCAAAAGATGCTGTGGGCTACTAAGAAAGTAGAAATTCAAGTTCTTTGTGAAAGGAACCTGCTAATACAGACCAAAGCGATGAAAAAAATGTGATTTTTCACTTTTGACATAAATGTATGAAACTTTATAGACTGAAATGCACAGTGCATCTTTGTTGAAGTAAGTAAAAAACTCCAGCCCTCAAAAACAATTTTATGAACGAGAAATCCCACAAAAAGAAAAAGCAGAAACGCACCACTCAGACTCATGACAGAATTTAATCCTACTGCAGTTGTTTCCACACATCAGGTGAGAACAAGAAACAGAAGTTTTAAAGCAATACTGAGAAGTCACTACACTCCCTCTCATACACTAATTCAGAGGTTGGCTTACAGAAGAATCAGCAGAGTAGGAAGACCTGCACTTGAAGGTCCTTCAGAAGTTCCTTACCTGGAATCTTTTCAGTGTTGTGACTCCCCTCTCCCCCCAAATAGATTATTTAATCCAAGTTACTAGTTGGAAAGACTCTTTGCATCAAGAAATAATTGCCTGAGCACAGATCTCTCCAGTGCCTCAGAAAATGCCTGGAGGACTCCCGGATCAAAAGGAGGAAGCTATCACATCTGCTGCTTACCCAAGGCAATTGTACTGGACACAGGCATACATCATATGGACCTGGAAGCATAAAAATTTGAGCGACAAAAAGATAATGATCATTTTTTCTACCAAATATACCATTCCAAAACGTTGACATTAGATGGTTCCATCTGAAGTCTTTTCATTTTATTCAGAGAATAACACAATATTCGTTAATGTCAACTCAACAGTAACCTCGAATGCTGCTTTAAAAATTTTTGCAGATGACTCATGAAGAAAAACAAACCTTTCTTTCTTCCCTGTAATAACAGCCTCATCACAACACATCGACTTCTTACTTGTTACTTCTAATGACAGCCAGAAAAGAAAGGATTCTGTAGGAGTGGTCTCACCCACCCATGACTCTACACATCTTTCATCTCTCCCAGCAGGTATATTCCCAAAGTGACAAACTGCTCTCTTTAGATTTAGTGGCAGCTGATCTGAACAGCTTTGCAGATACACAAAAGATATAGTGGATTGTCCTCTGTGAAATTTCTAGGAAGACAGGAACGTATGAACCTTAAGGGCAGCTCCTCACGGTTGCAGGTGCCATGTCACATATTCTACCACCAACTTACCGTCTCCAACTTGAAAGTACATGGGCCTTTTCCCTCGGCTACTCCAACTGTAAAGCATTTCCAGATCCCTACTCATTTTCCCCTAAATTCTAAGAGCTGATGGTTTTCTAACGGTTTTCAAGGCAAGGATCAGTAGGATCTCCTAGGATTTTGTAACTTCAGTACCTATTTGTTTCTTAAAATATTTTTGTTTCCTGGCAGAGCAGACATTTCTGGGTGTTGTCATGCTGCATCAATACTAGCACAAAGAGCTGAATCTCACCTGGAAATGATTTGTCCATCTCTGGAAAAAAGCAAATGTTTCTTTTTCACAACTTGATGCAGACAATTTGTGTTCCTTTTCATACAAAGCAAGGCTTCTCCATTACGTTTCTGTTCTAAAACAGAGCAAGGAGGAGAACAAAAAAGAAAAGCTGGTATTCAGGTAACTGGATATACAATTTAATTACAGCAATTATTCTAATTGTTTCAACTGAACACAAAGTTTAAAAAAAAACAACAACCAAACAACCAAACAACAAACAAACCAAAAACCCAAACCCAACAGACTGAAAATGTACCAAAGTCACCGGTCACATTTCCCCAGTAAATGCTGATGTGCTCTGTGATCAGTGGATACTGCTTCAGGAATAGGGAATAGTCCCTACCTGGAACTGAAAAGCAGCTACGCAAAAGAAAAGGAAATAATAAAGTGGCCTAGTTATAAAACAGATCTTGTTGGAACAAAGGGAGGGTTTAAGGAGAATTTGGGCCAAGTCTACTCTTACAGAAGTTTCATGTTGCTAAGATCAGGCAAAGGATGTTTTTCAGGAGGAGATATTTCTTCTGAAAATGCTTTTCTAGTAAACATAGTTTTTTTTCCTCCAAGTTGAATCCAGAAGATTTTCCTTTGGACTGTACAGAGAAACTAGTCAAGTCTTGGAGCTGGATATATTGGTACAGAACTAAACGAACAGCACCACCCAAAGTACTGCCTGTATGTTTAGCTTTTTTTTTCATATTAAGCCTACTGGAAGTAATTATACATTATATTAAGTGTACTGGAAATAATTATACAACACTACGCATGTAGGCAGGTATTATACAATGCTGGTTTGTCTTGAAGTCATATTTTATGTGATGTGCAAATGAATGCTTCGGCACGTGATGCTGTTGTCAGCCTTAGAATGGCTTGTACTCCTCCTCCGTGCCACAGCCCCCTGCAAAGGAAAAAGGCTACAGATAGCCCCGCGCTGCCAGAACATGTGCGTTAGAACGGAAGGGAAAAAAGCTTCAGCTGAAGATGGTAAACACCTCATAAACAAAGCTGACTTGTCACGCTGTTGTGCTAAAAATTACAATGTGAGGAAACAGAGTTTACATTTTTTATCAGTTTTACTGGTGCAGAAGGAAAAATATCTTGGATTTCTGTTATAAGCAATGTACTAGCTCTACAGCTGGTAAGGTGAAGCACGCAGGACTAGAAATAGAGCAGATAATGGCACTGATATAGCACAAAAACAAGCTGAGTTTGAAGCATGGAGAAAGACAGACACTGAAAAGGTGCTCTTGAATTTCAGGTCAGGGTAGCATCAGTGGTCAGCTGCAGGGTATGGTCTGCGTAATTGCAGCCTGCATTATAATAAAGCTGTTGTTAGTTTGGAAATTGTGTGTTATGTTGCTGGAAATGTTTACGGTCGATTATACGAGGCACCACACTCAAAGCTGCTGGGGTCATAACAAATACCCAATTCTTTCCAAAACGGCTTGTAGCAACACAGTGGTCTCACTATCAGCCAAGTGACTTGGAGCTAAGATCCTAAATAACCTGTTCAGATTCGGACGATGACAGTGTTAAGTTTGCTCTGATATAATAATATTTGCTCCCAAACCAGGCTCAACTGCCACAAGAGAAGGAAAGGGGCAAAAAAGTCATTAGGCGCTACTTGGCCATGTTTGTCACTGCTGGGGATCCTCAGGTGCTCCAGCTTGAAATTAAAGCTGTGGAAAACCCGAGGCCGGGTGACAGCGCGGTGGCACCACTGCTGAATCTTCATCTTTCAGTGCAATTGTCTTCAAATACGCAGTGTGGTGCATGAAGTCTCTTTGTCCTCTCAGATCTGAGACAAAGTACAACTCTGCCTGTACGTGAGGGATACGCCTCATCAGACTCCTGTTGCCAAGACTGAGATTTTTTTGACCTCCTGATCTTTTTTTAAATTAAAAAGGCTGTGGGATCTTTCTAAGTAGAAGAAAAGATTGTTTTCTTCTCCCTCAAACTAATCCAACAGATCAGGAAATAATTCTTCATGGAGAGGGTGGTGAGGCACTGGCACAGGTTGCCCAGAGAAGCTGTGGGTGCCCCATCCCTGGCAGTGTTCAAGGCCAGGCTGATTGAGGCTTTGAGCAACCTGGTCTAGTGGAGGGTGTCCCTGCCCATGGCAGGGGAGTTGGAACTAGATGGTCTTTAAGGTCCCTTCCAACCCAAACCATTCTGGGATTCTATGATTCTCCAGAACTACAGCAGTATCAATAGCAGCTTTGCTTTCAGTTAGAGATCAGCCATTAAAATTTTACCCAGAACCGTGAGTCTTAAAAAATAGTCATAAGCCCCCAAAACCAGCCCATTCGAAATGAAATGTTTGTATGTTAATTACAATGGTCACTGCTTGTTCTTGTTCTGTCAATGCTGCTCTCTGTATACAAACCTAGGCCATTAAAAAAAGTAACCAAGATATAAAACATTTTACTTTTGAGTGGTTTTACTTTAATATTTGATATTTTCCACTAATGCATTTTAGATTTATTATTTTAATGTGTTGGAAGCTTCTCCTATCCTTGAGGCATCTCATATCCTGGAATAAAGGCAATTAGCCAGTTCTTGTCAGTATAGTCATTCAGTTAATGAAATATCTAATAATACAATTCATCCATTAGTGGGCTATACCACAATTTAAATATTCTACTAATCCTCAAACCCTTAGCTATGCAATCCTACCGTGTATCAGCAATGCTTGTCTCTGAGGCCCAAAAAGAAAGAGCTCTGTGAATGTGATAAAAGCAAGGGTTCAGGTATCTTCTGAGTCCTTGTTGTCCGCTTGGCAAACTTGCTTATGTCCCTCACTCTTAATGGTACCCTTAAAGGGCAGTCTTCTCAGAAGTGAGAGCCTTTCTCTTCATGCAACTTCCAGTTCATTTTTTTCTCTTCACTTAGAGGAGAGGCCTTTCTTCTATTTTGCATCAAATGTAAAATACACACCATGACATGCCCCTGCTTCTTGAGAATTCTTTCACAGGGAGGGTGGTGAGGCACTGGAGCAGGTTGCCCAGAGAAGCTGTGGGTGCCCCATCCCTGGAAGTGTTCAAGGCCAGGCTGGATGAGGCTTGGAGCAACCTGGTCTAGTGGAGGGTGTCCCTGCCCACGGCAGGGGGGTTGGAACTCGATGGTCTTTCAGGTCCCTTCCAACCCAAACTGTTCTGTGATTCTGATTCCCGCCAGGGCAGCTCCCAGGTAACTCATATTTAACACCATCATTAGCTGGCCTTTTCTTGGAGCAGCAGGAAGGGCTCTACAGCCTGAGTGGAGACGAGGCATCTCTCCTTGGAGTCTCACTGCACCTGCCCAAAGCATCTCTAGGCACCTCATTTTCTGCAGAGGGGATATATTCTTTGATCTGAAATTGAGACACACCAGCTTTCAGTCCAACAGTCACGGTTTAGAACCTTTATTTGTCGCCCAAGGGTCCCCTTCCACTAGGGACACCAGTGGGCCAGAGCCGCGAGCTTGGCCTCAGCGGACAGCACCTCCCGCCCCGGCCGGGCCCAGCGCTGGGCCCCGGCCTACCCCTCTGCTGCCGCACGCAGGGCGGCAGCTAGGGCTGGGCTCGGCACCCAGGAAGGCGTTTTCCCGCCGCCGTTTCAGCAGGCCTTCCGCAGGAAAGGGACGCCTCTCCCCCGCTGCGCTCCGGGAAAGCGAGGCGGCAGCGGCGCTCACCCACTGAGGCGCTGGCGGAGCCAAGGCTCTCCGGGTGTCGTGCCCTTCCAGAGGCGCCGCCTTGCCCACCAGCTGCCGGGGCCACCGAGAGGAAGTCGCTACGGGCCACCCCGCCGCGAGCCCCCTCCGGGGGGGCGGGGCCTACCGGCGGAAAGTGCTGAGTCACGGCCTGACGCGCCTCCGGCGTCACGTGTGGCGCCGGGCTCGGCTCCCGCCGCCGCCGCCGCGGCGCAGAGCGTACCCAGCGCGGCGTCAGGCTCCGCTCTCCCTCCCGGCGCCGCCGTTCCGCTCCGCTGCGGGCCGGCATGGGGCTGCTGTCGCAGGGCTCGCCGCTGAGCTGGGAGGAGACGCGGCGGCACGCGGAGCACGTGCGGAAGCACGGCATCATCCAGTTCCTCCACATCTACCGTGCCCTGCGCGACCGACACAAGGACGTCCTCAAGTGGGGCGACGAGGTGAGACCCCCACACACACACACTCACACACACCCAACCCCCGGGGCCGGCGCGGCCTGCCGCGGCCTCCGCGACCCGGGCGCAGGTGTCGCGACGGCAGGGTGGGCGCTGCGCTTCGCCGCTCCGGTGCGGCCCGGGCCCTGCCCGCCGCCGTGCCCGGGAGCCGGTGCGGCCGCTGGGCCGCGGCTGCTCGGCGGGAGGGGAGAGTTCAGGCTGCCCGGAGGGGCTTTGTTTCCCTCGTTCTCGCTCGCTCGCCACCTCCGAGTGCGCGGTTGCCCCGGCGTTACCTTGTGATGTTTTTTAAACGCTCAAACAACTTTTACTGCTTGCCTCTGTGGAAAGGGACCCGCTAAGCGTTGCTTTACCCGAGACTTCCAGGTGTCCGGCACGAGTCAGCCTGCCTTTCCAACAAGGATGAGGATGATTGCTCGGGTCGTGATTTGAACTTTGTGACAAGTGCTTTGTGCCCCAGGACCATAACGTTACCTGCGGGGCTTGACGCATGTTGCCGTGCAAAGCTGCGCTGAACTGAGCCCCAGCCTGCCTGCACCAGCAGAGTCTCCCTCCTGTATTGATTAGTAGGATTTCCCAAGGGTCCAGGCTTGTTTTGGAGGCAGGGAGCAGCTTCAAGTGCTGGATCAGAAACCGTTTGGCGCTTGGAGGTGTCTGTGATGTGACTGCAGGGAAGCTGGAAGAGGAAACAAAGCAGTGTGGGGACTTGGCCATCACATCTGTCTCATGCTTTGTTTCCTTTCTGAAGGGCAGAGGTATTTCTGAGAAAACTTTGTCCAGGTGGTAACAGTAGCTGTTCACAGATTCTCTTGGCCAGAGGAAAATTACGTTCCCCTTGTGCACGTGGAGCGACCTTGTATCTTAAAGTCTGGCCTTCTTTTAAGGAATTGCTTCACATAACTGAGCAAGGCAAGCATCAGAGCACAGGAGCGGCTTTCAAGAGGAGTGAGAGGAGGCCTGGCTAGTAAAATCTGTCCAGTGAAGGGAAGGGTGCTGCCAGCACATTCAGTTTACATGGCAGGATTTTGCAGGCAGAGTGTTGTGGACTCAGGAAATTAAAATATATAAGTATATGTGCCTGTCTGGTGTCTCTCTGCTCCTACATCTCCTGTATGACTGAAGTTACACTGACAGAAGAGCCTTACAAACAGTCTTAAGTTCAGCAGTATAGCCAGAGCGGAGTCTTCCTATTGCTCTGAGACTTAGCTTGAGGGTTTTCTCATTAATCTTTAAGAAGGGTTACTCGTTTTTCAGCGGGTGTTACATTTTAGTTGTCCTTGCTTTCTCAGGGTGAGATTTCACAAGATAGCTAAGGTTGATCCGCTATCGAGCTGGTTCAACTTCCCTCCCTTTGTTCCAGCATAGTGTTTCTTCTGCCTTCCTGGCGTTGTTATTGGCTATGTGAGTTCAAGAAGTTAAACCAGTATGAAACTCTTCTCCCATTCAGTTTTCTAGGGTGGCTCATTTTTTCAGCAAAGCTTCCACTGTTTCACTGCAAGATCCAAGTTCTGCTTAATGTGAGGAAAGTAGCAGGAACATGTGGAGGAAAAGGGCAAGCAGAACCAGCACCTGCAGGACTGACTGTTTCTGTTAAGGAGCTAAGAGCCATATTTGAAATGCACGTGAACATTCAGAGGTCAGGTAACCTGGTTCATCATCTACCTCTGATTTTAGCAAGTGGTAATAAACTCAGGTGTGGCAACTTACTTTGATTCTACTGCATTTTTTTTCCTATGTAACACAGCATTTAGGGGTTTGTTAACATACCAGATACTTGTTGCCAGTCTGCTCTTTTGCAAACACAAAAACACACCTGCCTCCGTAACTTATTTCAGCAGTGCTGGAGATAGACTAGTGGGAAAAGCAGTAAATTTATTTTCTGATTTCTCATTCAAATATCTAGTTATTAAAAAGTGGCGCCACATTTACATGCAGTTCAGATGAATCAGCTGACTAGCTGGATAATTTTTATAAAAAGCTTTTTGTGCACTTTGACCTTCATGTATAAAGTCACAGCCTGAGGGTGTTTTATGGTCTCAAAAACATCTTGTAGATAGAAATCAAGAATGAAGATGACAGCCCTCACGTAATGGCAGAGATTAAATCAGAATAAACAAAATTACTTTTGTGTTTGAGAGATGTTCTGAGACTGTGTTTGGTGAAAGATGTATTTTTTTTTTTTTTTCCTTCATTTTTAAGGAATGCTTATGAGGGAAAACAGCTTCCTTAGCACATAGCAAGTTTGTCTCTCGGGGCAGAAGTGTGAATACTTCAAAGATTGTCCCCATCTAGCTGATGCCATTCTGAAAAAGAAATCCTGTGTTTGCTCGTGAGTATAGCACCCGCCTTCGCTTTGGATCTGTTTTCAGCAGGACCCCACTTTGCAGCGTTGTATGACTCAAAGCTGTGGTGCTTGTAATCTCTAAGGGACTCTGTTCCCTGTGCTCCCAGGAAACGAAACTCTGCGAATCGTCGTATGCTTTCTGTTTCTTGGGTGCCAGACAGAAGTGTTGAGGCCAAGTGCTAACGGAGCAGGTTGGTGGCATTTGTTTTGAAGGAAGTGAGGCGGCATCACAGGTTGCATTGCAGGGTAGTGTTCCCTAGTGCTCCCATCCTCCCCTGAGTAAAGATCTGGAAAGGTGGAAACGCTGGTTCTCCTGCCTCTTGAAAAATCAGCTATGTTCTTGCTTGCAGGGTTAGTAGAACCAAGGGGGTTACCTCTTGTCTTTTGGGGGGGCAATTCTTTTTTATTCTGTTTTCCACAACTGTAAAGTCTTTGCAATGGTGTTAAAAAAAAAAAAGGGGGTCTACAAGTATGAGTGTAACAGAGAATAAGGCTTGGTTAGAAAAACATCTTTCTACAGGTCTCTTTGAACCTGCATTTGCAGGTGAAGGTCCTTTGCCTCTTAATCATCCTTCTGCCTCATTTAAAACTGACAGTTGGCTGGCCTCCCTGTTCATGCATGCTTGGCTTCTCCTGACTGTGGACAACACAAAACACTGAACTATCCCGTTATGCCTCATCAAACCCCTCCTTATTATCCTTGCCTTAATGCCCACAGAAGTTGGGCAACAATTACATCTGCTGCGGGGAGACCCAATCGTGGTAACTGGTACAGTCTCATGGTCTCCATGTGTTTTCGTCTTCCTCTCCCATCCAACAACGTACGCTTAGCTTCAGATTTGCAGAGCAGTGGTCACTAAGGTTATCTTTTTCTGTGCAGCAGATGCCAAAACCTGCACTTTTCGGTGCCGTGTTTTAAAGCTTCGGCAGAGTGAGTAGATACTATGTGAGGCAAATAGTTTGTGCAGCTTGGCAGATGTTAGCAGTACCAAAGAGTTCAAAGGGTTTTTGAGAGTAAGGCAAAGCCTGTTCTGCTGCTTCCCAGCTTTTGTCCCAAAAAGCTCTCTTCTGTGCCAGCACATTACCAATCTCCTGTGCTGTTCAGTGCCTCTCGTCTGCTGATTGCATTCCTCTAGCTGATGGATGTTGCTTAAATTTCACGTTGCAGCTTAATGCAGACACTCGGATCAGACAAGTGGAATGGCCGGCCCTTGGCTAGGCTCACCGCCATTGCTTTGTGCTGAGCGTGCGCATGAGTGTACGGGTCACGGCACTTCACACATAACTACATACACATGCGTAATCATACATGCATCCGTACATGTAATGCTTGATTAAGTTTTTCTGCAGTGCTGCTAAGTGAGACGGGTTGGTTGTTCTCCAGGCTGAACACCTATCTGGACTGGGAAGAAATGGTAGAAGCGAAGAGTTGGAAAAGGAAAACTGGGGGGCGGGCAAAGACATAATAAAGAGTAAGGAGGAGCAGCTTCAGCATATGAAAATATCGAGGAAGGTGTGCTGGAGGAGATCCACTTAGGAGGAGGGGTGTAGGAAGCAAGGGTGGGCAAAACCATGACAGCATTATTTGAAAGTATATGTGAATGAAATGGAAATCTGTCTTGCCCTGCCTCCTTTAGTGAAATTGGACATAATGACCCTCTTGTGGCATATAAGTCTTGTTGCTGTCAGTGTTGGGACGTAGCACTATAAGCATCTTCAGTTTTTAGAAAGTTGTTTTCTTCACGGAGACTGAAAGTGAAATTTGGAGGCCTTTGAAACAGGTTTGATAATGAATTGGATGAGGCAGTGTGAAAAATGTGCCACTGCGCAGCTTGCACGTTGAAGTCCTCCTCAATGAATTCTGTTCAGGGTTTTTTTCTCTGTGTGTTCTCTTTCTCCTTGTCTTTTAACCTTCTTTTGGTCTGTCTTCTGTACTTTTGATTCATTCCCCTCCTTGTCCATTAGGTTTTTTGAATTATACCTTGTAAATAAATGAGAACTAAAATGAGCATTTGCTGCTCAGCACTTCCTCAGGCAAGAAGAGAAGCAGCCCTTCTCAGATGCTGCAAGAGGCCAGAGGTTTCTTACCGGAATATCCCAAAGGTGTTGCTTCTGATTAGAAGATACGTGACTCTTTAAAGAAAGCCTTCTCTTTTTTTCCTAATGCAAGGCTGGGCTGTGAAAAAAACCTCCTTTTCCTTTTGAATGATTCTTCACAGGGACCTAGCTGTTGCATTAATGTGTTGCTGCAACGTAAAGGCTGTATGGTTTCAGGTTGGGGTTTGTCCAGGCAGTAGTAATGTGTAAATGATGTAAGACATTGCATTACAGTCTGCAAAACTTCAGACTGGTGAAATTGCTACATCTTAAGGGAATGGATTTGAGTTCTGATGCACACAATTTGAGGCTTCTGTTTCTGTCACACATTTAAAACCAGGAATAAAGTCTAGGGCATTTTTTAACAGTGGTGGATCTCGCTCACTAGCTGCATAAAGTAAGTACAGCTACCATCCCTAAAATACACAGATGAAGTGTTGATCACCTCTAAAACACAGCAGCGAGGCTTGGTGAGAGACACGCGTGGCAGAAATGTTCAAATAGAGATAAAGAAGTTGTGAAAGGAAGATAGGTTCACAAAATATCACAGCATACAGGAAAGGTGGTGGTGTTCTTCCCTGTTAAAAGAAATTTGGCTAACCTAATGGCATAGAAACAAGCAGATGTCTGTGGTGGGTTGACCCTGGCAGGAGGTCAGGTGTCCACCAAAGCTGCTCTATCACTCGTCTCCTCAGCTGGGCAGGGGAGAGAAAAATATAACAAAAGACTCATGGGTCAAGATAAGGACAGGGAGAGATCACTCACCAGTTACCATCACGGGCAAAAGAGACTCGACTTGGGGAAACTAGTTTAATTTATTACCAGTCAAATCAGAGTAGGGTAATGAGAAATAAAACCGTATCTTAGGAACACCTTCCCCCAACCTCTCCCTTCTTCTCAGGCTCAACTTCACTCCCAGGTTTCTCTACCTCCTCTTCTCCAGTAGCACAGAGGAACAGGGAGTGGAGTTGCAATCAGTTCATCACACATTGTCTCATTCCCTGCTTCTCTCACAGGAGACAGTCCTCCATGAACCTCTCCAATGTGTGACCCTCCCATGGGCTTCCTGCAGAAAACTTCACAAACTGCTCCAACGTGGGTCCTTCACATGGGGTGCAGTCCTTCAGGAGCAGGCTGCTGCAGCCTCAGTTACCCTGGGGGCACAAGTCCTGCCAGAAAACCTGCCCCAGCCTGGGCTGCTCTCTCCTTGGGGCCACAGGCCCTGCCAGGAGCCTGCTCCAGCATGGGCTTCCCATGCATGTGGTCACAACCTCCTTCGGGCATCCCCCTGCTCTGCCGTGGGGTCTTCCCCGGCTGCAGGTGGGTCTCTGCTCCCCAGTGACCCTCCATGGCTGCAGGGCACAGCTGGCCTCACCATGGTCTGCACCACGGGCTGCTGGGGAATCTCTGCTCCAGCGCCTGGAGCACCTCCTCCCCTTCCTTCACCAACCTTGGTGTCTGCAGGGTAGTTTATCTCATGTTCTCACTCCTCTCTCGGCTACTATAATTCCATGTGTTGGGGTTTTTTTCCTACCACCCCTTAATCATGTTTATCCCAGAGGTACTGCCACCGTCACTGATGGGCCCAGCCTCGGCCAGTGGCAGGTCCATCTTGGAGCCAGCTGGCATTGGCTTTGTTGGACATAAGGGAAGCTTCTAGCACCTTTTCACAGTAGCCACCCTGTATCCCCTCTGCTACCAAAACCGCACCAAGCAAACCCAGTACAATGTCCTTTTAAGATAATGACTTGCTTTACAAAGCCTAGATGACCTGTTGAACAGGATGCGACACGATCGCTTTGAAGCCAAGATAAACGCTTATGTGGGTGACAAGAATAGACAGTTTATTATGGTTTCTTTAAACTCCATGTGCTACAAGATGTATGTGTCTCTGTCCAAACCGCTTAGTAATTGTAGAGTGACTTGTGGGGTTTCTTTAACGTTCATCTGAAACTTATTTAGAACACATACAGTAAAAAGCTAGTTAGAAAAACAGGATCACAACAGTTGTATTTTCCTGGCTGTCAAGAAGAGATCTTTAAAAAAATCTAGCCCAGTCATGATACAGACTTCCCAATACCATGATGATCTCACATGCTCACTTTGTACAAACTGCTGCAATATACTGGTATGCAGAAAACGCTTTGTTTTAAAGCTTTTCCTGAGAATCTTGTGCTTATAATACCGCTAACATAGCCTGGAGTCTTACCAAATCCTTTTTTATATTTGAGCTCTTGTCATTTTAAGACAATCAGTTTTAGTCTCCCCCTCCCCCAGCAAAATTCCCCGAACAGAATGTGGTTTTGAATTTCTTTCATGCAGAAATTCCCCGTGATGGCCCCCTGCCAAACGTGGCATGTGTGGATGCGTCTGAATGGGAGCTGTCTTAATCGATGTGCTTGCCTCGTGGGGGGAAGCAGCACTCGTGAATGATTTGGTTATTTGTCACGTGTCTGCTCGTTCATCCTTTCTCTGGGCTTTATTTGGCTAAATAAAGGGATAGTGGTGTTATTTGTTTACAAAATAGGTTCAGCAGTTCCCTAATATGTGTTTTTGGAGCTGCACCTGCTGTCTATCATAGTGGCGTTTCTTTTGCAGGGTCTGAGGGTATGATGTTAACGCAACAGCTCCTGCTGCTTGACAGCCGTGAGTGTTTATGTGCAACCTCTAAAATGAGCTCTGTAATACAAGCAAATATAACTCCTTATATCTTGACCTGAACAAGCTAGGTGCTCTTGAAGAGTCTCTGTGTTTACTCCTTCCCTGGATGCTTTGGCTGATGGTTATGAAACTACTTTTTCCACCTGGTTTTAATCCTCATGACAGGGAAAGCCTAAACTGAATTACGTCTTCGCACTCGGAAAGTGCATGATGTGTTAACATCCCCAGAGACTGAATATTTTGCTTCAGCTCCCACCAGCCCATTTCTTCCATGGCCGGGTGTTAAGGTACGTGCAGGTTTTAATGCGGCACGACTGACCTGCCTGTGAGCTTTGCCACTGGTTGTGCCTGTGACACTGTGGGACTCGCTGTAGTTTATAGTGAGATGCTTTTTCTAGAGCTAGTTTTGCAATTCATGGAAACTAATTTGGAAGGGGTTTGTTGGGTATTGGTTTTTTTCCTTCCAGCCCCCACAGCATGCACTGATTTATTTTTTCCCCCAATCTCAGGTCTTAAGAAAAGCTTAAGTTGCCTGCTGTTTGACTATTTCCAATAGAGAATTACTCTACTCACAGAAAACATCCTTTTTGTGGATGTGTGTTGGGTTTGTGTAGCAGGGTTTTGGTAGTGGGGAAGGGCTACAGGGTGTTTCCTGTGAGAAGCTACTAGAAGCTTCCCTGGCTCTAAGTTGGACCAACCTCTGGCCAAGGCCAAGCCAATTAGTGTCTCTGTGATTAACATATTTAAGAGGGAAAAACAAAGAGACCTTCATTGGAGAGAGGAGCAAGATGTAAGAGAGAGACAACCAGGCAGACACCCAGGTCCGTGCAGAAAGGTAGGAGGTGCCTGGAGCAGAGATTCCCCGGCAGCCCATGGTGCAGACCATGGTGAGGCCAGCTGTGCCCTGCAGCCATGGAGGGTCATGGGGGAGCAGAGACCCACCTGCAAGCCAGGGAGGACCCCACACCGATGCAAGCGGCTGCACCAGAAGGACCCCATGACGCCATGGTCAGCCTGCACTGGAGCAGGCTGCTCCAGAAGGATGGCACCCCATGGAAGGGACCCACACTGGAGCAGTTAGAGAAGAAAACTGCAGCACGTAGGAAGGACTTGTGTTGGAGAAGTTGGTGGAGAGGACTGTCCTGTGGGAGGGACCCCACACCGTAGCAGGGGCAGAGTGTGTATTCTTCCCTGAGGGGAGGAAGGAGTGGCAGAGATAACGTGACCGCAACCCCCATTCCTAGTCCCCCTGTGCCACTCTTGGGGAGGAGGTGGAGAAATCAGGAGTGAAGTTGAGCCTGGGAAGAAGGGAGGGGAGGGGGGAAGGTGTTTTAAGATTTGGGTTTATCTCATTATCCTACTCTGATTGGATTGGTAACTGATTTCTTCCCCAAGTGGAGTCTGTTTTGCCTGTGACCTTAACGAGTGAGTGATCTGTCCCTGTCCTTGTCTCAACCCACAGACCTTTCTTTACATTTTTCTCTTCCCCATCCCACCCGAAGGCGGGAGGAGTGAGCGAGTGGCCGCATGGTGCGTAGCTGCCGGCAGCCTACAGTATGACAGGATGTCAAGTGAATTCGTATGGTCTTGTCACGGGTTTTTTGTCTGTTTGCTTCAGCATAATTCCTCTTTTGTCACAGGACTTCCTCTCTTCCCCTTGCTGTGCCAATGTGTTATTTTACTCAATAGTGTAAGAAAGCGTGAGTAGGAAGGATAAGTACAGGGAAGATGTTGATGACATTGCTTGGGGTTTTTTTTCTTGCTTTCTGATGCAAGAGGTAACTTAGAAGCTTGTAGCATCTTGTTTCACAGCCAAATAAATGGTCTCTTACTAACATATAAAAACCTGTGGGAAACAGAAAATATGGTTGTGCCAAAACCACCACTTCTTTTCTGCTTTAAATCTAAAAGTTCCTAAGCGATTGTCTTAGATGTCTGTAGCAAAGACAACTTTAAAATTGATGTTATCCTAGTCGTCTTTTTATAGTATTATTTCAGGTGTTACATAGTACAGTGGTCAAAGACGAAACACTTTGTTCTCTAATGCATTGCATATTGTTCTTCAGAAGCATGCAAATGATTATAACCTCTAGATTTTAATTTTCAACAATCCAGCTTCCTGGTCTGTGGTATGTGCAGCACAGGACATCCTCTACTCGCATCCTATCACGTGCAGAAGTAAATTTGCAGCCCTGCTGCTGGCAGTTTGGGAGGGGGAACAGGCAGGAGCACTTAGCTGGGGCTGGCTGTGTTGTCTGAGGTGAGAGACCCTGCATCCTTTATCTATGGTAGCTTTTAATGTGGCACAGAAGTTCTTTTTTGCTTATTGTCAATGTAATAAAAAACATCAGTTATGTTTGGTTTTAGGGCAGGTTTCTGAGAGTTGGTTTTGTATAGAGCTGAACATGGTACTTTGTTCATTGGATTGGCCGCTTCCAGTCTGCTTGATCAAAATTTAAGCATTTTGGGAAATATATTTGAATCTTGCTTTTGCCATTCACAGCAGATTTTTTGGAATTATTACTGTGACAGAGAATGCCCCTCATAACCTCGTGAGCATGGAAGTGCTCTGCTTCGTTCCAATGCACAGTTTGGGGCCTTGCTGGATAGAAACGAGGTAACCAGCTTCTGGGCTGCTTCTGGAGTTGTTTTCCTCCAAATTTCATGCCCTCCGGTCTTAGACTTGCATTTGTGGGCTAGCAAACCTTTCATTAAAGGTATATTACCAGCTGGTTATTACCATGGCTCCATGTTTTATCACAGCAGTGGTGAGAAAATAACTGTGTTTAAAAAATTGACTGTTTTGCTGTACAACCATCATAACTGTGTGTACCTACAGGAAAAAAAATCTGCTTTTTCCATCTTAACACTGAAAACTTGTGGTATAGCTTCTTTAATGAACAGTCAGATTATTAAAACTTTGCTCTCCTGTAGACTCTCATTTTAATGATACATGGTATTTTAATGATGCATTAACTGACTAATAAATGCATGCGGGAACTACTTCCCTCCCCCCCATAACGGGGCTTAATAACTAGTGAAATGGGGTTTGTTTCTTTGATGTTCTTGAAGAAAGCTTGCCTCGGTTTTATTTTCTACTGTTTACATTAATATATGAGGCATACTGCATGAAAATATTTATAAGTGTTGCGGTGGGTTTTTCTAATAGTAAACAAAAGCCAGGAGACCTTATTGGATGTTGAGGAAAAACTTCCAATTTCTCTTAAAGCTCCAGGCCCAAGAGAAGGTACATATGAGGAGAAGGCTGACAGTTGCTCCAGGTGCCTGTGGCAACAGTTGCCTGGTGGAAGGGGAAAGAAGCTGTCAGTGATGTTGTCCATGAGTCACCTGTGATCAGGTGATTTTATTTGTTTAGAATCACAGAATGGTTTGGGTTGGATGGGACTTTCAAAGATCATCCAGTCCAACCCCCCTGCCATGGGCAGGGACACCATCCACTAGACCAGGTTGCTCAGAGCCTCATCCAGCCTGGCCTTGGACACTTCCAGGGATGGGGCATCACAGCTGAGATAAATGATCAGGAGTGTGGTGAGAGGCAAATGCAGGGGACTGTGTTTGATAGGCAGAGAGTGTACAGACTTGAGTTGCTTTCTTCTCAAAAGAAGTTGTATTCAGATCATTCTTCTTAAGGTATTATATGTAATATTATATATTACAGAAACTTCTCAGCACCTTACTTCTTACTACCTAAGTCCAGACTGTATACTTACCTGTGTTTTCGTATGCAGAAACACCTTATGGCAAATGCTTTGGGTGTTAAAAGAATTTTAACATTAACTTTGGAGCAGAGGCTCCAACTATTAGATGGGTTTTGTTTCCAGTGTCCTTAGCAGGATGATGTTAAATTAAGCGTGCAAGGAGGGGTTTTGATATTGGAAAGCAGACCACTGCCCAGGCAATGGGACGATGATAGATGGGACATGCATTGACTTCAGTCCTCTTGTTCCTTAGAATTACTTCTGAAGAGTTGCTTGACTGATACTTCTTCATTTTTAAGCAGTGTGCTTTTTGCAGAAATAATATGCATAATAATGGTCAAATAACTCGGGCATTCAAACACGATTTCAGACATGCTTCCCCGTTTCCAGTGAACAATCATCTTTCACTTGTCACCAGGCAAGTCCAGCACAACTGTTCAGTGTAATGCATGGAGAGTGGTTTGGCTGCTCCTCAGCTGAGGGGAGGACTTTGGGATCTCAATTGTGCTTGTATTTACAGACTGTGTTAAAGAATTTTCAAAAGCCTGACATTCCCTTGCTAGCTGACTGTGAGAAACAGTTGTGACAAGTGAAGTAACTCTGTTGTGGGTGCTGTCCTGGCAGCAAGCTAATGGTGCGTACTCCTTCCCTAAAAGATACAGTGGGAGAGTGCTCTGTAGATGCAGTACGTTGCATGTTGGTAGTCGAGAGGAAAGAAGCCTGTGAAGAATAGTTTTTCTTTGTATTGGCTCATGGGCAGATCTGTTATGCTCAGATTTGCTTTAACGGATAATTTATTTTCTTTCTTAATGCATTTAACTTTGAATGATTTTGTTAGGCTTACTCTGTGTGTGTGTGGATTTACAGCTTTCATGCTGCAGCCTCGCTGGCCAAACGGCTGTTCCTTCTCCTGGTAAGGTGTCACGGCACTTGTGCACGCCGTGCAGAGCTGGGCTGGTCGTGGAAGTTGTTCCACTGAAGTGGCGCTGTGTGTGCCTGTCTGCAGGGAGAAGCTGGGAGGCTGCCTCTTGTCCCCTGCAGCCTTGCAGCACGTGCCATCCAGAGGACAGAGGTGTGTAGGGTTTGCTGCAGGGTGACAGCAGCATCTGGGCACCCAGGTCCAAAGTGGCCATCTTTCTTACCATGGCAGGGTGTGCTTTCCTGGGCTGCCTGTCAGCCATTGGCATCAGTAATTTGACCTTAGGTTTATTTTGCTGCTTGCTAGGGAGCCTGGTTAAAATTAGAGAGAAAAGTGAACTCTTCAGAGCTCGGCAAATGATGAATTATGAATGTTGGGTGAAACCCCACATATTTGGCTTTCAGACTCCTGAAGGTCTGCCAGGCGTGCTGATGCTTTCAGCTTGGATGGAATTCTCTGAACTTTATGGTGGATAGAAAACATGTGAGAAGTCTGTGAATGAGGAGCTGAAGTTAAATGTAAAAATGTTTGAACTCTGCATTTGTTTCATTCTAGCTGTAGGCTAAATCTTTTGATGAGCTTAAATTAAATTCTTTACGGATGCCCATTCAGTCAGCCCCTCCATTGGCAAGATACTCTGTGGGTTACTGGGAACTGTTGGCAGCCGTCAAGGGGTTTTTTTTTCTTTTCCATTAAAATTAATGGCAGATCTTCTGTGTGTTTAAGACAGCTTTGAAGATTTAGTCAGTGTTTCTGGAGGTAAGAGTAGTAGTTGTTTCTAAAGCTAGATGCAGAAATGCAATAGATTCACGACTGCACTCAGATTATGAAACATTTTTATTCCTTTGGTTTTGCTGCCTTGGTTTAATGGGTTTTTTTACACTTTGGGCTTATTGTCTTTTGTGAAACTTCTAATTCAGTTCAGAGTCAGGTGCAGTCTTCACACCACCAGCTCACTACAGTTACATTTAGAAAGGATTTTTTAAGACAGGATGCTAATCACAGTAACATATTCATGGACAAATGTGGAGCTTTGGGGTCTCGTAAAGGCAGCTGCACTGCCTTTGCCCTCTCTTCTGCTACCAGCCCACGCGATAGTGTGGTGGAAGTGGGCTTGATGCCCATCCACACATCTGCCTGTATAACTTGGAAAAGTGTGCACTCTCATACCTCCTCTAGTTTAGGCTTTAGTTTGGGTCTGAGTGAGGATGATGCTTTTCCAAAGCAGGAGGAGATGATATTGAACATGGTAGGAACCTGGAAGGTGTGAGAGAAGGCCTTTTTTATTGCCAGTAATTAGGGGTTAAATGATAGTGCAAAGACCCGTACTAGATAACAAGTAAATCGCTGCTGGAGTGAGTTCTGCTTGACTGTAGTCATCTCCAGTGGAGTGTTGTGGCATACTGCACACAAACCACAAAATACAAAACACAAAGAAATGCTGTCTTGCACAGAAAACTAGAAATCCATGTTTTTCTTTAGGGGATTAATATTTGATCTTAAAAAAAATATAAAGATCGTATATAATTGCTGAATGAGTCCCTCCAGAGTTTGTGTCTAGTCAGATTCTGTAGCGTTACAAACACTCTTGGATAATGCTGCTTGTGATTTAATCGCAAATCCCAACAGAGGGTTATATTTGTTGTCATGGTAGCTAGCAGTAACTCTTCCACGAACACTGGAGGAACCGAAGAACGTGAAGCCCTCAAATCCATTCATGGTGTTCTGGGAAAACATTCCCCAATTTCCCTGTGTTTTGGCAAGCTGTTTTCCTGTACACATCAACTTCTGTACAAACCAGAAGTTGCCGTGAGTTGGTACGCTGCAAATCTCACATCAGCATCTCGCGTGAATCTGAGCTCCTGGGGCTGGAGCAGTGGGGTTCGGTAAGTACCAGTGCATGCAGTTTTTCGGCAGTGTCGGGAGACAAAACTCAGGAGCACGGCGCAAAACCTCTGACAAGTTCTAGCTGTGGAACGGCAGCGTGAATTTTTAACTACAGGTTGATGTTTGTATTAGATGGGCTGTGAGAGTCTCAAGGCAGCGGTTGGAGAGCCTCCAACAAAAGGCATTGAGTATCACTGCCAGTCTAGCCAGGGCTTCCAAAGCCACTACCCTTGTGATGCATTTCCATGTACGGCTTCTACGTGGTAGGCAGCACATCACACTTGGGGGCTGTTTTGGCTGTCACGCTTCCCCGAACAGTGCAAAGCATCCCCTGCCAAATCGGTGTCAGGCAATAGATTGTTGCAGTAAGTATGGAAGGGCTGTAAGGTCCAGACAGCTGTTCGGTTGCAATACTGGGTAGCGCTCTAAAAGTCTTCACCGGAGCTTTGATAGCAAGTACGCCTGGAGATTAGGAAGTTTGACATAAGGGTGTTCCAGACTTGGCTGCTTTGAGATAATCTCTGCCAGGGAAACAATGTTCTCCAGTGCTGGGCGAAGTGCTGGCACCACTGTTGTTAGCAGCTTGTTGGATTGAGTTCTCCGCTGGCGTGTCACTGGGAGTTGCTGTTGGTGACAGCCTGCAATGGGGACCAGGAGGCAGAGGTCCTGGGGCAAGGTGTACTGTGCAGGAGGGGAAGAAAAGCTGGCAGCAAAGCTGGATCAAGAGGGGGTGGAAACCCCCGTGCTGTGCCAAGAGCTGGAGTGAGTTAATAACAGGACTGATGCTGTTTGTAACAACCGTGGGCTTTCCGTGGTGTAAATGAGGCTCTGTGGTGCTAGTCTTAAATAGTGCCGACAAGTGATGGGTGTAAGTGGATGTCTTGTTGTAAACTGACTCTGGTTTTGTCAGCAGCAGAGATTAACTCAAGCGTCAAGAGATGTTTGTGTGTAATGTCTTGCAAAGAGGTTTTAACTTTTTTGTCTGAAAAATAATGTAGAGGCAAATATAAATTCAGGAACCTTTTTGTGAAATTAGAAATGTGAAAAAACTTTCAAGGATAGTTTCAAGTAATTTCATCAAGATGAAATAAGCATGTAACCATTGTCTCTGGTATTGTTTCATATTCATAGTTAGTGATGGTTTTGATGCTTCTGTAGAGATAAAAGTTCAGTGTGACATACTTCTTTTTTTTTTTCCCCACTTGCTTAAAATTATGTGCCAATATGTTTGTGTGTGAACAGAATCTTACAATTTAATTACTCTGTTTTTTCTTATTTACAAGGTGGAATATATGTTAGTAAAATTTGACCATGAGAATAAGAAAGTGCGCTTGGTGCTCTGCGGTGAAGAAGTTCTTCAAACCCTGCAAGACAAGGGGGAGAAGGTAAACCCCAAGTGAGTAGCTGTTTCCTGTTTCATTTTCTTTTTTTTTTTCTTGTTATGATACTGTACAGAATTTTGTAGACCTGGCTTATCTTACAAGTCTGCTGTCGGTGAAACTGTAAGCCACAGTTACCTGTTTTTTGAGATGAATCTGGGGTGCAGGAAGTGAAAGATTTTGAGCATGCTTGCAGGCAGTCTGTGTGCCTTTTGCATCATGCCTTGAAAACAGGGAGGGTGTTATGGTGAGCCCACAGAAGTTGCAGTTGGGTGTCTTTGTAGTCTTCCTTTGTTTTTGTCTGTGTGTACACAGTAATTGTGTGCTAGATTGCCCTGCCCCATGAAGTGTGTGTGTGTGCGCTCGCCCTTGTATCCCTGACTACAGGAGCCGGGGAGGGCTATATGGGAAAGTCTGTGGTCTGTAGGAGCGCTCTCCCATTTTTGGCACAATTAGGAAGGTAGGTGTAAGGACAGCAGAGCAGTTCTTCCCCCATCCTCTCCCATGAGTTTTCAGGAATAGATTATATCCCTATTTCAGCTTGCGAGAGAACTGTGAATTACCTTTTAACTGAGAAACAGCTACATCTTTTGGCTGAAGAGGGCCAAAAGCAGGTCACAGCATACAGGGGGGTAGAAACTGCTGTAGTGATGAAAGGCTTTTGTGCCCTGGGTCTGTCTGCTTCTTTCTAGGTACCTTAACCTCATCCTCCAGTAAGGCTTTCCTGTCTGTCTTCCTCGGTAAAAGGACTGTTGAAAGCCTGCAAGAAGGAATCCCTTTGCGTTTAGGCTCAAAACTGCTACTGCCAGAAGAACAGTAGGGGAGATGTGGCATTGCTTCAGGTAGTGCGTGCTCCATAGAGATGGCATGGCTTCACAAGGGGAAGGGAAGGTGTTACTCTTCAGGGCTTACTCAGACTTCATTTTGTTTCTTAACCTGATAAAATTTGTGAAGCAGGACCAGGTATCCACAAGCAGTAGAAAGAAGAAATTGAGAAACTTTTGCCTTGCCTTGTACTGTGGAAGTAATTCACTATTTGTATTTTCCAGTTTCAGTTAAAACCCCAAGAAGCAAAACTTGAGGTAGATAGTAAAGGTGATTGCAATTTGACACAGACAAGTCCTACTTACTGCACTATACAGCAATATTGCAGTGAAAAGAAATTAAGGCTCAGTTTGGCAGTACAGTGTAGTACAGTACTGGCCAACTGTGCCTTAATTTCTTTTCACTGCCTCTTGGCAGTGAAGTACATTAGAAGGTATATTGTGTTACTCTATCCAGTAATCAAATTTAGGAGGTTTTTCTTCCAAGTTGCATTTGTTTCTGAAATAATCCTTCTTCTTTGAAGTTGCAGAAAGATTTAAATGAGGCTGTTCTTTTGTTACAGTCACCCAACACTCTGGCGACCAGAATATGGAAGCTATATGATTGAAGGGACGCCTGGACAGCCCTATGGGGGAACCATGTCTGAATTCAACACTGTGCAGGACAACATGAGGAAAAGACGACAAGAGGCTGCTTCTGTGCTCAAAGAAAATGAGGCTGTTTGCACTGTGACGTCATTTCCAAGGTGAGATGGTTGTTGAAGTGCAGTGCTGTGTTTCCTATTCTCATCACATGCTTTTTCTCCTTATTGCTCATAACTAAACTGTACAATGAAACTGAGCAAAATATGATCCCGTTGAAGTACTTTGACTTAACATTCTGCCTGTGTTTCCTAAAATTGTTATTTCAGCGAGACAAATAAGAATCCTATATATTTTTAGGTTAATTCTGATCTGCGAAGATTTAGTATTAGGAGAGAATACCTGAATATTCATAACTAAGTATTGTATATAGAGTGGTCTGCTGTCTTGAATTGATTAGGCAAATCATATATAAAAGGTTTCTCTTTACCTATTTTGTAACCTTTGGTCTTTATAAATAGCAGCTTTACAAAACATGGCTAACCTGATCTATTTTTTTAGTACTACTTTTTCACTAAAGCATGTGCAAACGTCTTTTGGTGGCTTGGAGCATACAAGGAATGTGATTATCCTTACAAAATTAAGACTTAAAACTCCCATAATGCTGTACTTATTGAAAGGAGAGCACCTCTCCTGGGTTCATAACACCTTTACAAAAGGTAGATTTCCTCCTTTTTATTGTTGTAAAGAAAGAGACTCTTGAAATGAAATTCAGGATGTACTTCAATACCTAGGAGAAACGGTACTTTGCGACCTTCCTTTCAAACATAATTCTAGGCAGGGATTTACTGTGTTCATTCTAACTAGCCTATTCAGTCAAATGAATAAGGATAGTTATGCTTAAAATAGTAAAAAAAATTGCTCTGCAATAGAAGAGAAGCAGCTGGCCTTACTGCTGGCTGCTTGTGTAGTACAGAACGCAATGGCTCTAAATTCTTGCTGAGAGCAGGAACAGTACAAAAACGTGACTTAGCAGGGCAGTTCAGGTACCAAAATGCCTGCATTGTGCCCCAGGAATGCAGTCTTACTAGCACTGTTGACAAAATGCTCTTTCTTTTTATGTGAGCTATACTATATAAGGTAATAAGAGCTTATTTAAAGTCCAGTGGTTAAGTAGATCTGAGTGTGTCACAGAATTGGGGTTTTTTTTCTCCCTGCAACCTACAAATAGATTATGTCATAGAATGATTTTTGTATACAAACATTTCAGGACCTAGTCTTGAGAGGAATAAAGGCAGAGGAGTTCATCACTTTGTAGATAGATAAATGCTTTTTACGTCACTGTAGGAGCAATACGTTGGACGTGAGTGAAAGCCAGTAAATAATAAAATGTAGCTTGTTTATTACTTATGGATCATCCCAAACATAGTTTCATCCTTCAGCGATTAATCTCCCTAGGCTATTTAGGTTCTTATTTTTGCCTTTTGCTACGTTTCCATTTAAGTCCCTGTTGGTTTGACTGGAGCTTAGCTAACATGTATTTCTGAGGTTTTGTGGGTTTGGCTTTTTTGCTACAATCTCTCTACAATAACATGCACTTCTGTGCATATACTTGAGTGTGAAACTTAAAAAAAAAAAAACCACAAACCTGTGCATCTGAAAAGACTGAAAAAAAAGTTAGAGGTAAAGAAGTAGGCTTATTCACATTAAAATAACTCAGTTAATTTTTAACAAACCTGGAAATGCTTAAACATTAAAAAATACTAGAAGCTGAATGAGTATCCCTAGCTCTTAGAATTTGTGAGTCCTAGCTACTGGGCCAGAAAGCTGTTTTCCTTCTTGAAGACTGGAATGATGCAGTTTACGATGTTGTACCAAAGTAAGTGATGAGGTTTGGGTTTACATGTTGTATTACACGCTTGTTGTATGCTTACACCAGGAAGAAGAAACCAGTAGTTAAATACATGTGGAGTGTAAATAGTATTACCAGAAATGTGAGTGCTTCCTGGTATTTTGAGTAGTTTGTAGTTGTATCAGCTAACCCATTTTCTACATCCAAATACTAGAGCCTGTCAAGATAGCACAATCTTTGTCCTTTATACTGTGCAGCTTGGGGAAATTAATCTTCTGCAACTTTACCTCCAACTTCTCAAATGATCCTTTGTCGCAGTTGTACTGAAAACCTACTTACTGTTGTTTCAGATCCAAAGGGGAGGGTTGTATTCTGATTTACTTGCACATGTCTCAGCATTTTATACCTAACAGCTGCAATTTTTCTTTCCTTTCATCCCTGTGAGATGCCCATGTGTATATTCTGCCTTCTTTCCTGTTGCACATGCGTGCTTTACTTTTGTCCCTCATTTTCATAGAATCACAGAATGGTTTGGGTTGGAAGGGACCTAAAAGACCATCTAGTTCCAACCCCCTGCCATGGGAAGACACATCCTCCACTAGACCAGGTTGCTCCAAGCCTCATCCAGCCTGGCCTTGAACACTTCCAGGGATGGGGCACCCACAGCTTCTCTGGGCAACCTGTTCCAGTGCCTCACCACCCTCTCCATGAAGAACTTCTTCCTGATATCTAATCTAAATCTCCACTCTTCCAATTTAAACCCATTACCCCTTGTCCTATCAAGTGATTTGTCACATCTCTTGTTCATGGGGTGTTTTTTCCAGAGTTCTAAAACAGCAGACTGCTGTGTGACTTGGGATGTGTATATCAGTTGAAACTACTTCTAATTCTTAGAGACATGGTTAGGCACATCTTTTTAACAGGGATAGATTGTTGGGAGCAGAGCTGGGTAAATTACTCCAAAAGTCAACGTTAACCTGTTCCCTGTAGAGAAACCGTTCAAGGCACAGCGTGCAGCTCCTTGTCAGTGTTAATGACGGGTGCTAACACACTGAAGTGTGGGTGGACTCAGCCTAATACTGTGAAATATCCTGCTTCAGTCACTGCAAATGTCCACATTTACTATCTAATGATAGAGTAGTGGGTGGCTTTTTTTTGAGAGGGGTGTCCTCCTTAATCACTACAGAAGCTGGTTGTTAGCAGGTGCTGACCTTTCAGCAGCAACTGTTTTCAGACCTCTTTTTGGCAATTCCATGTGCATAGCTAGCAGTCTTGCAAAGCACTTCAGAAATACTCATGGTAAATGCAGGCTTTAAAAAAAAAAACCCTTTTTATTCCTTTGTCTACTAGAATCCTAATTTCCGATCACCTGACTGTTTTAAGATCACAGTCTGTTTTCATTACAGCTTGGATCTCATTGTTGTGTTACATAGGTTAGGGTGTCCTGGGTTTACGCTGCCAGAATATAAGCCAACGCCAGTTGAAGGAGGAGCTTCAAAATCCCTCTTTTTTCCAGATGAAGCCATCAACAAACATCCTAGATTTAGGTAAGAATATTTGGGGAGTGTGAATGAGAAGCTGAATATTTTTCTCTGCCTAAATGTCATAGGTGCATACCTGCAACTTCTTTAGCTTACTGCATTAGAGACCTGTGTGGCTGTTTGGGGCAGATAGCCAAAGGCTTGGACAGAGATAGTTGTGATGACATGTTCTCTCTGTCAAAGTGATTTAAGAAAGCAAACTGTTAAGTTCAGGTAACTGTATAGTAATTCACACCATTATGGGGCAAAAGGTGTTGATTAGGCTACTGCAAAGTTGTTTCCAGTTTGAAATCCTAGGGCTAACAGCTTCCATCAGAGCTAATCAAGCTTCTGCTGACGTATGTCACAGCACCATCTCGGTGTACCGGGTAACTAAAACCAGCGCACCTAGTTACTCTGACATGGTGGAGTCAAGCTACTTGTATAGTCTGAGCGGGGGTTTCATTGTAAGGTGAGACTCTGGGGAATGGAAATCATTCTGTCTAAAAACTAAGCATACCTTTTCACTTGCCCTTGTATTCCTCGGGTCAGTAGCCTTTTAATTCTGCCTGTTCATCAGCATAGTGTTGTGAAGTCCATCAAAATAAGATTGACTTCACTAAAGAAAAATTCAGTGTTGTATGTGTTATAGTCTACCTTAAACTAGAAAGTGTCCTGAGGGAAAATGCTCAAAATAGATGGAAAGTTGATGTTCTGAAACCCTGAGAATTGCTGAGAAACTAACTGCAAAAACACTTGCATGAAGAGGGACTTTCAGATATTTTGGCAAACTTACTTTTTTTTGTAGTACACTGACCAGAAATATTCGACACCGAAGAGGAGAGAAGGTTGCGATAAACGTACCGAGTGAGTAATTTCAATCTGCTTGTCTCTTTCAAAATAATTGTTCAATCTAATGCTCTGGGTTACTGAGTACCTGTATTTTCCATGCAGTATTTAAAGATAAGAACACGCCGTCACCATTTATCGAAACGTTTCCTAATGATGATGGAGAAGCAGCAAAGGCAGCTAAGCCGGACTATATATACATGGATGCTATGGGTTTTGGAATGGGAAACTGTTGTCTTCAGGTAAAATGCATCTGCTTTTGAGATGTTACTGAATGTCTTCCCTAAACACTTCCCCTTTTAAGATTTGCATTGTGTCTAATTTATCTAGATTAATTGAACTGATGCATTTTCAGAGTGGCAAAAAGGGGGAGTAAAAACTAATTTAATCTTGTACCTGGAGGCTAGTCTTAAAATCCAGGTTTGTTTGCTTGCCTTATATTTATTGTCTGCTGATATTCAAATGTAATTGGGTGCCTTGCTGAAAGGGTTTCTTGGAACTGGTCAAACCCCATTTGATCAAGCACCTTCTCCTGGAACTCCAGTGCTTTTCAAGTGTGAAAGATCATCTTCTGCTGTGGTGGTCTGTCAGGCGTGGTCAAAGGACACTGGGAATGGAAACTGAGCTGTCTTGAAGGAATGTGTGGGGTTTTTTGGTTATTCACTTTGATTTATTTCCCTCTTCCCCATTCTTAAAACAGCAAAGCAAAGAGTGACAAGAAGTCGTTGGAATGTCTTTAAAAATAAATAACTTCCTCCTTCTGTGTAATTTTATTTTATTTGCAAACAGCATGAACTCCTGTAAAAATTTCTCATTCTTAAATATTTTTAGCTATCTGCTGAAAAGTCGTCTTCTCACTGCTTGTACTGTGAACCTACCAAATCCACATGGGTAGCTGTCTTCTGTTACTATGTGCTGGGAGACATTTTTGGTTCTGATTTCTCCCATTAATGCATGCTCACTTTTTATTGTTTTCATTCATTTGCCTGAATTACTGCTATCTTACAGTGTCTTCTATTAAACCCAGATGCTGTATCTTGGGCGTGCTTTAATCATAGGATGGTTTGGGTTGGCAGGGACTTTAAAGACCATCTAGTTCCAACCCCCCTGCCATGGGCAGGGACACGCTCCACTAGACCAGGTTGCTCAGAGCCTCATCCAGCCTGGCCTTGAAGACAGCCAGGGATGGGACATTCACAGCTTCTCTGGGCAACCTGTGCCAGTGCCTCAGCACCCTCCCCGTGGAGAATTTCCTGATATCCAATCTAAATCTGCCCACTTTCAATTTAAACTCATTACCCCTTGTCCTGTCACTGCAGGCCCTTGTGAAAAGTCCCCCTCTAATCCTTTTGAAATCTGTTTGCTTGACATGTTTCTCTATCACAGAAACCTTATGCTGGGGGCTGATGGCGTAGGTAGGAGCGATATATTTGACTGTTGCTGAAAATCTGCCTGTTGCTACCGCTGTCTTGGAAGCAGATCTAGGAAGAGGCTAGTGTTAAGTCTCTAGGGGATTAAAGGAAATTCTCCAAGCTCTTGTTTCACAGCACTGGCAGTAATAACCCCATTCAAAGCACTTCCCTTTGAGAAGCTACAAGAGCTGAATAAATAAAATGTTCTTGACCACAGCTAAGTATGATTTCTTGTCACTGAGGCTAAACTAGGGAGAATCTGATGAAGTAGTAAAGCATATATAACACTGCATGTTTTTACACGGCGTTAAGTTTGGTAGGGTCTGTTTTGTACCATCTCGTTCTTACTTAACACCATTGAAAGAAATACAAAGACTGAATGGTAAGGCTGTATGAACTTGTTCAAAAATGCATTAAATTCCTTTTTTACAGAATACTGTGTTACTATTCCCCATTCTTGTAATCAGTTGTCAAATTTGGTAGCGTTGTTACCAGCAAAGGAGAATGAAAACAAGGCTGGTAGGTGCTATAAGCAGCTGCTTGTGTATCAACTGATAATTCTTGATAGCCAGCTAGAAGAAAACATTAATCCTCACTTGTGTTCTGTAAGGTAGCTTCAGGACAACAAGCAGCGATGGGGATTTAGAGCTGAAGCCTGTTGTACAATGTCATGAGAGTGGTACAGGGTTATGGTCCCATCTAAGTTGTCTTCTGACCTATGAATATGTAAACTGCAAAGAAGGAGAGAAAGGCTTTCAATCTGTTTAGCATCTTTTAACAGTTCTGAGGTGATTGAGCCCCCTCTGCATTTTTTAAAATGCATAAGGTGTCAGTTTTGGAAGTCTGGAGGGTAAGGTCTGCTCCTGGAAATTAATCTCATGTTTGATGCTGCTCTGAACAAATGTCACCTCAGTTGGAAAGAAGTTATGTTTTCCATTGGCCTGTGTGTGGTAGGGCTTCCACATTGTTAATGGTTTCTGCAAAAAACATTTCTTTTCCATCTTTTGCTGTGTCATGGCCTCTAATACGGACAAAACTCAACATTTTTTTTAAATAAAAGTTAACAGTAGACACGAAGATACTTTTTGCAGTTTTGCAGGATCAAACAAAGGCGGCTTGAAATGTTCTTCAAAACAGGATTAGCTGTCTCGTAAAACAAACGTTACATCTATAGTCATTTCTTACTGTTGTTCTAAGTAAGTAGGTTCCTGGCTTATTTCCTAAAGGTGCATTACCAACCCATGTGTATTGTAGATGTTAACTTGGTTTTCTTTGGTTTTGGCAAGTGTTTGTGTACATAGCCTCACAGCCGAAGCGTTGTGGAATAAAACCTTTCAATAAACATGGAAATGGCGTCGGAAGAAGCTTGTGATATGAATGCTGCTGATAGATGGGGCAAAAGTTTGTCCAATAATTAGGGGGTGGGAGGGGAAGCCCCGCAAAAAAACCCCACCCAAAACCAATCAAACATAAACAAACCCTTAAAATTTTCTGTATTTCAATATTTCTATGATATCATTGATTGTAATTCTAGGAAGACTGTGCTTGTGTCTTGATTATAGAAATTGTGATAGCAATTGTACTTCTTCCAAAAGGTAACGTTCCAGGCTTGCAGCATTTCTGAAGCGAGGTATCTCTATGATCAGCTAGCCACGATCTGTCCCATTGTGGTAAGTAGTGGAACTCTCTCATATCAGCTCTTCTTTGTACAAAAGCCACTACATGTAAAAAAAAAAATACAGTCTAAATTAAAAAAAAATCTTGAACGCTACTCAAATTTGTTACTGTGGGAGAATTGTCAGCCTCTTACTAGGTTGAAGTGAGCAGTGTAATTTATTTCATGGCCAAACGACACCATAAAGCAGATGATGTCTGTCTTCTCTTCTGCCCTCCTTCCTACATGCACAAGATTCCTGTTGAATAGTTCTAGGAACATATTTTGGGCAGTTTTAAAAAAAAAAAAAGACAAAACCAAGCTTTCTCCTTAAAACAAGAAATCTGCTGTGGTCCTCAGACTACCTGCTTTTGGTCATCCAAGCTGGTAGTGATGAGTTCACAGAGAAAAGTCCAAAAGGAATTAAAAAGGACTTCAGGTCATTAGGGAGATGGATTGCAGGATTGGAAGCACAGGTAGTGTTTTCCTCGATCCCTTCAGTGGCAGGGAAGTACACTGAAAGAAACAGGAAAACACATCTGCTTAACAGATGGCTTTAGGGGCTGGTGCTGCCAACAGAACTTTGGGTTTTTTGATCACAGGGAGGTTTACATGGCACCAGGTCTACTTGAAAGAGATGAGGTTCAGCTGTCTCAAAGGGGAAAAAGGATCCTTGTGCATGAATTGGCAGGGCTCATAGAAAGGGCTTTAAACTAGATTTGAAGGGGGAAGGGGACAAGACTGGCCAGACAGGAGCCCGTGCACAGCATGCCGGTGCTGGTGGGACGGTGTGCTGGGAAGGCTGCTCAGTCTGCTGTCTCAGTTGAGGTGGGGGATGGTGTTGCATCCACCTGGGGAATAAGTCAGGTCAACCAGGCTTGGCACCAAGGCTTCTTACCTACCACCAGAGACAATGATGAAAAGGCAGACAGCACTGGGACCGTGTGTGACAAGGATATATCCTCCTGCTCTCCTCCAGGAAAACCTGCGTGCTTGGCCACCTCTCTGAAATGCCTATACACCAGCGCACGCAGTATGGGGAACAAGCAGGAGGAACTAGAGATCTGCGTGCGCTCTCAGGACCACGATCTCATTGCAGTTACTGAGACATGGTGGGACAGCTCACGTGACTGGAACGCTGTCATGGATGGCTGTGTCCTTTTTAGGAAAGATAGGTCAGTAAGGCGAGGAGGTGGAGTTGCTCTTTATGTGAGAGAGCAACTGGAATGTATTGAGCTTTCCCTGGGGGTGGATGAAGAGCGAGTTGAATGCTTGTGGGTAAGGATCAAGGGTCAGACTAATGTGGGAGACACTGTTGTGGGTGTTTACTACAGGCCACCTGATCAGGATGAGGAAGCTGCTGAGGCCTTCTACAGGCAGCTGGAAGTAGCCTCACAATCACAGGCTCTGGTTGTCACGGAGGACTTCAATTACCCTGACATTTGCTGGAAAAGCTACACAGCCAGGCATGCGCAGTCCAGGAGGTTCCTCCAGTACATTGATAATAACTTCCTGACACAGGTGGTGGAGGATCCAGCAGGGAGAGGGGTAGTGCTGGACCTTGTACTGATGAACAAGGAGGGACTTGTCGAGGGTGTGAAGGTAGGGGGCAACCTTGGATGTAGTGACCATGAGATGGTGGAGTTCAGAATCATATGCAGCAGGCACAGAGCCACAAGCAGAGTCACTGCCTTAGACTTCAGAAGGGCTAACTTTGGCCTCTTCAAGGACCTGCATGGGGAAGTCCTGTGGGATAGGGCTCTAGATGGTAGGGGAGCCCATGAGAGCTGGTTAATATTCAAGCACCATTTCCTCAAAGCTGAAGACCAGAGCATCCCAAAGAGTAAGAAATCAAGTAAGAGAGCTTAGGAGACTTGCATGGATGAGCAGGGAATTAATGAATAGACTTAAGTGGAAAAAGGAAGTATATAGAACATGGAAGAAGGGGCTGACCACTTGTGAGGAATACAAAAATGTTGTCGGAGGATGTAGGGATGCAATAAGGAAAGCTAAGGCCTCCTTAGAACTGAACCTGGTGAAAGAGGTCAAGGACAACAAGAAAGACTTTTTCAAGTACATTGGAGGAAAAAAGAAGACCAGAGGAAATGTTGGCCCACTGCTGAATGAAGCGGGTGCCCTGGTGACTGAGGATATGGAGAAGGCAGAGTTACTGAATGCCACCTTTGCCTCGGTCTTTACTGCTAAGTCCAGCCCTCAGGAGTCCAAGAGTTTGAAAACCATAGAGAAAGTCATAAGGAAGGAAGGTTTTGCTTCAGTTGAAGAGGATTGGGTTAGAGATCAGTTAAGTAAACTGAACATCCACAAGTCCATGGGCCCTGATGGGATGCACCCACAAGTGCCGAGGGAGCTGGCGGAAGTCATTGCTAGGCCACTTTCCATAATCTTTGAAAAGTCCTGGAGGACAGGAGAGGTGCCTGAGGACTGGAGGAAAGCCAATGTTACTCCACTCTTCAAAAAAGGCAAGAAGGAGGACACAGGCAACTGTAGGCCAGTCAGCCTCACCTCCATCCCTGGAAAGATGATGGAACAACTTGTTCTTGGTGTCATCTCAAAGCATGTTGAGGAAAGGAAGCTAATCACGAGTAGTCAGCATGGATTCAACAAGGGGAAGTCATGCTTGACCGATCTGATAGCTTTTCATGATGGCATCACTAGATGGATGGATGAGGGGAGGGCATGTGTATGTGGTCTACCTTGACTTCAGCAAAGCTTTTGACACGGTCTCCCATGGCATCCTCACAGACAAGCTTAGGAAGTATGGACTGGACCATTGGGTGGTGAGCTGGATTGGGAACTGCCTGGGGGAAAGAGCTCAGAGGGTTGTGGTCAATGGGGCAGAGTCTAGTTGGAGACCTGTGGCTAGTGGCATCCCCCAGGGGTCAGTGCTGGGTCCAGCACTGTTGAATACATTCATCAATGACCTGGACGAAGGGCTAGAATGTCCTCTCAGCAAGTTTGCTGATGATACCAAACTGGGAGGAGTGGCTGCCATGCCAGAAGGCCGTGCTGCCATCCAGTGTGACCTGGACAGGCTGGAGAGCTGGGCAGGGAGAAATCTAATGCAATTCAGCAAGGGCAAGTGTAAAGTGCTGCATCTGGGGAAGAACAACCCCATGTGTCAGTACAGGTTGGGGGCTGTTCTGTTGGAGGGCAGCTCTGGGCAAAAGGACCTTGGAGTCCTCGTGGACAACAGGCTGACCATGAGCCAACAGTGTGCTCTTGCGGCCAAGAAGGCCAATGGCATCCTGGGATGCATTAAGAAGAGCGTGGCCAGCAGGTCGAGGGAAGTTATCCTGCCCCTCTACTCTGCACTGGTGAGGCCTCCCCTGGAGTGCTGTGTCCAGTTCTGGGCTCCTCAGTTCCAGAAGGACAAGGAGCTACTGGAGAGGGTCCAGTGCAGGGCCACTGAGATGATGAAGGGGCTGGGGCACCTTCCGTGTGAGGAAAGGCTGAGAGAGCTGGGTCTGTTTAGCTTGGAGAAGAGGAGGCTGAGGGGGGCTCTTATCAATGCTTATCAATATCTAAAGGGTGGGTGTCAGGAGGATGGGGCCAGGCTCTTCTCAGTGGTGTCCAGTGACAGGACTAGGGGCAATGGCCATGAACTGTTAAACAGAAGGTTCAACCTGAACGTGAGGAAACCCTTCTTCCCTGTGAGGGTGACAGAGCCCTGGGACAGGCTGTCCAGAGAGGTGGGGGGGAGTCTCCTTCCCCGGAGACTTTCCAAAGGCACCTGGACTTGTTCCTGTGTGATCTGCAGTAGGTGATCCTGCTCTGGCAGGGGGGTTGGACTAGATGGTCTCTAGAGGTCCCTTTCAACCCCTAACACTCTGTAAATTCTTTATTTTTCAGCTCTGGTCTGGTGTTACAGAGAGTTTCAGCTTAAGTTCTTTGAATCTGTCACTTTTGTAAGCCTGTGGTTTCTAACAGGTGTTAGAAAAATCATAGAATGGTTTGGGTTGGAAGGGACCTTAAAGACCATCTAGTGCCAACCCCCCTGCCGTGGGCAGGGACACCCTCCACTAGACCAGGTTGCTCAAAGCCTCATCCAGCCTGGCCTTGAACACTTCCAGGGATGGGGCATCCACAGCTTCTCTGGGCAACCTGTGCCAGTGCCTCACCACCCTCTCTGGGAAGAATTTCCTCCTGATATCTAATCTAAATCTCCCTGCTTTCAGTTTAAACCTGTTGCCCCTTGTCCTGTCACTACAGGCCCTTGTAAAATCTCCCTCCCCAGCTTCCTTGTAGGCCCCCTTCAGGTACTGGAATGCTGCAATAAGGTCTCCCTGGAGCCTTCTCTCCTCCAGGCTGAACAAGCCCAACTCTCTCAGCCTGTCCCCATAGCAGAGGTGCTCCAGCCCTCTGAGCATCTTTGTGGCCTCCTCTGGACTCATTCCAACTAGTCGATATCCTTCTTATGCTGGGGACCCCAGAGCTGGGTGCAGTACTGCAGGTGTGGTCTCACAAGAGCAGAGTAGAAGAGCATTGGTCTGGTCTGGATGGTGAGCAGATCCATTTCTGTGTGAGGCGTGTTCCAGCTGTGTTGCTGAGGTGCCTGGCCAAACAAAAATGCACAAAAAAACCAAAACCAAAAACCCAGAAACATACCACAAATGATTGCCTGGTGACCTTTGGAGTCTGGATGTATGCATGCAGAATACTTGCTGATTTGTCACAAAATTTCTTCTGCCTACATTATCTCTGTGTTCCTTAAATGCTGATCTGTACGGGTAAGGAATTTGGAGAGCATCAGATGTCCCTTCAGTAATACTAATCCTTCATCTAGGCATTTTCTGGAGATAGCAGTTGAGAGATCTGTGGTTGTATGGGCTTTGATTGTATATTGAACTGAAGTATATACTTCAGTTAACTTCTGAACCATCAAGTTTCCCTTTCCAAGGGAATTGTGTTCCTTGTCCTTTGTTTTCATATCAGACTGATTTATTTTTAGATGGCGTTGAGTGCTGCATCTCCGTTCTACAGAGGCTACGTGTCTGATATTGACTGTCGCTGGGGAGTAATCTCTGCATCTGTAGATGATCGAACGCGAGAGGAGAGGGGGCTAGAGGTAAGTAATGTTAGGTAGTAGATAACTTTTTTCCTGAAAAAATCCAGGTATCTCCTTTAGTATCAAATTCTGCTTGTGGTCATCAGAATTGGAACATGGCAGTCTTTGCAGTAAATATAGGAGAGGTGGTGTAAACATTCACCTTGATAGTACAGTTTATGTATGTTAGCGAATACATATTTTTGGTTAGGTACGGAATCCCAGTAAAACTTCACTCACTCCTCCACAGCTTGCTGAAAAGGTCCCTCTGTCATGAAACTTTCCAGCCCATGCTTGATCCCAAAAGGCAAAAATGGCTTTGGATTACATAGCAGGTGCTGCTGAGTAATCCAGTAGTATAAACTACCACTATGTGAAAAGAGCCAGTTTTCAGAACTTGAACTTAAGGGGCTTTTCTTAGCAGGAATTGATATTCAAGGCACTTAAATTATAGAAAATAATAATTTTAATAAATCTACCTGAAATATTTCTTGAACTACCCATTTTAAGAGCGTCTCCTGACAACGTGTGCATAGTGAAACTGTATTGGTATGTGTTGCAGTAGGTATTATAATGCTTTCCAGGTACTTAGGGTAATGGTATATTACATCAGGAAAATGTTTCCACTTTTAGAGACTTCTAGTCAATGTGTGATGACTGTTTTTTCACTCGGATACATAACGTCTGCAAACAAAATAGTCATAATTCCAGGATCGCTTTCTGTTAAGCCTATTTAAGACTCGTGCTTTGAATAATTTTAATTGAGGCTGTAAGGGCTTTTATAAACAGGATAATAATTCTCACATAAGTGTCATTAGTGAGCAAAACTTAGGTAACATTGTTAACAAGCTGTTAAAATATTGTATTCTTAAATTATATAGCCACTGAAGAACAACCATTATAGAATCAGTAAATCCAGATATGATTCCATAGACAGTTATCTATCTGAATGTGGTGAGAAATACAATGACATTGATTTGACAATAGACAAAGATATCTACGAGCACCTAATAAAGGAAGGTAAGTGTTTGCTTCATTATGAGCAGGTTAAGAATTATGCTTGCAGTGTGCGTGGGGATATTTTATGGCTTTGTTCTTGTTTGTTTCAGGCATTGTGCATCCCTCAGTGACTGCTACTCAGGAAGTATCTGTGTAGTGTGGTCCTGAGAGGGTTTTTAAAAGTCTTCGTTTGTAACGGAAACTGTCCCTAATTCCAGTTTGAGAAGCTCAGTGTTTGATGCATTAATGTTTTATCTTTGTGGAAATAGCAGAACTGCTTTAGGAAAGGTGGCAGAGAGGTGCTTCAGAAACAGGAAGACTGGCAGCCACACCAGTAGCTGCCATTTCCAAATTTTCTCTTTTTTTTTTTTTTTTTGCTTTAATCATTTCCTTCCTTCCCGAAGTCGTCGTTTAACAGGATGTGGTGGGTTGAGGTAGCATTGCAGAGCTGGATGTTTTCAGTCTTGTAAAACAAACCATTTCCTAGAGCCTGCTTTGCTATGCCTGAATTGTTTGTTTGATTTTTCATTTCGTAGGTATTGACCACCTTTTGGCACAGCATATTGCACACTTGTTCATTCGAGACCCATTGACTTTGTTTGAGGAGAAAATACATCTAGATGATGCAAATGAATCCGACCATTTTGAGGTTGTGTCTCATTTAGAGGAATATAATACATATATACATAAAACTGCTTATTCTTTCTAGTACTGCTTAATTGGAGGATGGCTGTGTTAGCTAAGAAATTTTATTTCCTGAATTTCTCACTTCACCTAGTTCTTTAGCTTATGACTGTGGGTATAAGCAATTTATTTCTTTGTTTCATCCTTTTAGGAGAAGGTGGTAGCTTACACTTTAATAATATAAGTATACTGTAATAGTATACTTACATATTCCAATAAAATATAAAGGGTCCAAACTATAGCTATGTATGTAAGTGTTATGTGGAACTGTCTATTTTTATGGCTTCCTAAAAACTGCTTTGCATGATGTTTAAGTGTGTCTCTCTTATACAGCTTTATGAAATATCTATGGTAATATTAGGTATTTTTAGTTTGGGATGCATCAACTCATAAAGATAGCAGCTAAATCTCAGCCCTCTAGCATCTTATACATAATCCTCAAACAAAATAGCCTGAGAAAGTGTAACGTGTTTGCTCCTAGGATGGGTGGTTACACTGGTTTTGAGGAAGACACGCCACATAGTTTGGAAGCACTTCTCTATCTTGATGGGCTGTTCCAGAGAAAATATTAGGACTCTCGTTATCTGCTTATTTTTCTTCGATTCTGTTATGTAGTGATGCATATCTTGATTGTAACAGATTATTTCCTGTGCTTTGCAGAATATTCAGTCTACAAACTGGCAGACAATGAGGTTTAAGCCACCTCCTCCAAATTCAGATATTGGATGGAGAGTGGAGTTCCGACCTATGGAGGTAAGGAAGGTGTCAGTATGCACAAAAGCACACTTCCTTTTAAGTGGAAAAGTACCAGGCATTCTGCCATCCAGTGTCAAACCCTTAGTGCTTCTGCTGTGTTTTTCTCCCCTCTGAATTGCCAGACGCAAGTGAAGTGGACAGCAGCGTTTAATCAGACACGGGCTGTGGGAATGTTTCTGACAGGAGAATCCACCGCAGCACAGCAAAGCATGCTAATGGATCTGGGGTGATGGGGACAGGAATTAGGCTTGCATTAAAGCAACAGTAAACAAAGCCCCATTTAGCTTCCAGGGACTGTATTTCCCCAGTACTTTTCCTGGTACTGAACAATTCCACTGTCATTCTTTTGGGTTTTTTTGGCGAACGCTTTTATAGCTGTCTGTTTCTGAGCTCTCTGGGTTTAATCCCTTTAAAGTGGAAATTTAAAAGCTGTTACACATTTGTAATTACAGAGAGCCTTAAGGTGCAGGTTAATAGATAGTCTTTTGAAACGCAAGTGTGTTTTGGCTTTGGATTAAAGGGTTTGTTGAAGTGTGTGCATGCCTTGTGCATTTGAAGTCACTGCTGATGATTCCAGCTCGTGCATCACCGTCTCTGCTAGTAGAGTCTGTGTGAACACAAGTACCAACATGAACATTCGAGTCAAACCGTTTTAAACTCTCACAGATATTTATCCGCTTCCATGAGTGTGTTCCCACTAAAGTAACTTAATCTCCTTTCATGTCTAGGTCCAGTTAACAGATTTTGAAAACTCTGCCTATGTTGTGTTTGTGGTATTGCTCACCAGAGTGATTCTGTCCTATAAGCTGGATTTTCTCATCCCTTTGTCCAAGGTAGGTGTGAAGGAACAGTTCTAGTAGACCCAAATGCAATATATTTGCATCAAGTCTGATTTTTATCCTCTGCAAGCTAGAAGCTACTAGTTATGCACTTGCAGAGCAGTCGTTTTTATCTTTCAGTCGGTTTTCATCTGTACCACTGCTTTGGCTCAGTTTCAACTCTACAGTATTAAACGTTTTACTGCTGTCTTGTGGAATTAAGCTTATAGACAAATACTGTGGGAATTTCTGAGGTGCCTAGCAGTGTCTGACTGCTGCAGAAATGTTGATAAATCCTGTTTAGGGTATGTTTCCACCATTTCGCACATGGAGGAAGAACCTGTGGTGGTCAAAACTAAAACTTCCTTAGATATTTATTTTAACATGTCTGTTGTCGATGTCTGGTGTTCTTATTCTCTGTTTTGTTTGCATTTGGTGGAGAGGGAAAGGAGTTCAGCATGCTTAGTATCGCTCAGTGTGTAAGAGAAAACAAATACTGCTGATTCTGGTCACAGCTGTGACTTGTGTTTAGACACAGCTGTGGAAAATGTGCTTTTTCTTTTATCTTGTCCTCCATTACTGAGCTGTTTTAAGTGAAATTCCTTGCACCCCTTCCTGAGGTACCTGACCAGAAAATTTCTTTTCAAATGGATAGTCCTGCAAATCCTTTTAAAAAAGTGTTGTGGCGCAGCAGACTTTGGACAGGCTGTATACTAGAAAATACTGCCAGCGCTGGCTGCAGCATAGCAGTAGTATCCTGCTGCTTTTCTTAATGTTTTTAATTAAAATGGAGAAAAATACTTTTAACGGTAATCATACCGTACAGTTGGTATGATGTCTAAAAAGAGGAATTATCTTCCTGATGTCGGAGAGTTCAGATTCTGTAAATAATACAGCAATTCAGCACTTAGTGCATTATCATATTGCTGTTTGGAATGTCCCGAAAGCGCAAAAGGTTGAAAAAGAGATTGGGTGCCAAAAGAACCTGAACAGAGTTGGGGGGCTGGGGGTGGGAACTTAAAATTGCTTGAGCTTGCCGAGCAAATTGGCGCGTAATGCAACACAGAATTGCACAACCATGGGTAAGCCTGCCTCTTTCAAGTAAAATAATACGGGTTTATGGGGCTAATCTCACACTAATCTTTGCTGTCTGATTGAGTGCGGTTGTGTTCCTGTCAGCGGGGACTGGAGTTCTTTTAAACTTTCAAAACAGTCTGTTGTGTAAATAGGTTTCATAATATAAGATGAACGAAAAAAAAGCTTTGAAAGGTAAGAAGTAAGTGAAGGTTGGGGTGGTGGTTTTTTGGTTTGTTTTTTTTTTTTTGCATTGCCCTTAATTAAAGGTCAAACAAAGAACTCAGCAAATCATATCCCTTCTTCTGGAGACCATACAGTAGAGCTCATGTCATAGAATCACAGAATGGTTTGGGTTGGAAGGGACCTTAAAGACCATCTAGTTCCACCCCCCCTGCCATGGGCAGGGACACCCTCCACTAGACCAGGTTGCTCAAAGCCTCATCCAGCCTGGCCTTGAACACTTCCAGGGATGGGGCACCCACAGCTTCTCTGGGCAACCTGTTCCTGTGCCTCAGCACCCTCTCTGGGAAGAATTTCTTCCTGATATGTAAACTAAATCTCCCTTCTTTCAATTTAAACCCATTACCCCTTGTCCTGTCAGCACAGGCCCATGTAAAAAGTCCGTCCGCATCCCGCCACGCCCCCCCCCCAGATTACTTGTAGGCCCTCTTCCTTAACTAGGTCTTAATTCCCTGAGAACATACTAACCAAAGAACTTGGACAAAATCTTCCATCAAGAACGACACAGCAATGCTTATGCAGTTTGCAGGCCATATGAGCAGTTTTTTTGTAGGCTTTGAGAAGTCCGCAATGTAGAACTGCTTTACTGGCAGTCTGAGTTTGTCTAACATGTGTTTGACTGTGCAATAGATACGATTCCCATGCAAAGTTACTAGAATTCTGTTTCTGAAAGTTTAATTCAGTGATAACTCTTCAGCGGACTTCAATGATTTTATTAATAAAAGCAGCAGACACTGGGGAAATTGCATATTCAGATGCAATTTAGATGCATTCTTCTACAGAAGGAGAAAATTGCCAAGAAGTTTGCTGGGGGGGATGCAACCTGCCAGTTGTAGCAGTTCCTGCGTCTTCATCCAAACCTTAACATCAGCGTAGTGTGTTCTAACATAATACCTTTACCTTTTCTGCTGGAGACCTGATTTCATACAGCATCTCTTTGTGGTTTTGCCCAGGACCCCTGAAGGATGAAGCAGAACCTCTCTCCACAACTTGGCCTTGTGTGACAAACAACTAATAAGAAACACAGTAGATGTCTTAACTAATGAGACCAAAATAGGAAAATTTGGTGAATCCTAGTTTTCTAAAATTCCACAAATTTCTGAAATACTTCTTTTTCCAGGTGGATGAAAACATGAAGATGGCGCAGAAAAGAGATGCTGTCCGGCAGGGAATGTTTTACTTCAGAAAAGATATTTGCAAAGGTATCACAGCAAGCAATCTGATTAACATCGTTGTGGATGTTGAGTGCATCTCTTGCCTTCTAACTGGTTCTTCCTTTCCCTTTGTCCCCCATAAAGGTGGAAACGCTGTTGTGGATGGATGTAGCTCTGCACCAAATGGGACAGGCACCGACACAGAAGAGTACACCTTAATGAGCATTGATACAATTATCAATGGGAAGGTCATAGCCTCTTCTACCTGGAACACACAACGTTCCCCTCCACTCCACCCTCCCAGAAATCAGATCCGAGCGTGCTTTATGCTGACTCTGTTCTCTCACACAGGAAGGAGTCTTTCCTGGTTTGATCCCAATTTTGAATTCCTATCTTGAAAACATGGAAGTGGATGTGGACACAAGGTGCACCATCCTAAACTACCTGAAGCTAATAAAAAAGAGAGCATCTGGTATGTTTGACACTTTGGGGCATTGATTTTCCTATGGTTTTTCTACTTAGACAGTAATTGGGGTGTTATAGTTTTCAGCTGGGTAAAACTGGTGGCAGCTGTGGCTGTCTGGTGAAGGGTTGAATCACAGGAGCAAGGGACTGGAATGTGTGGCTTAAATCTGGTCCCATCTAATTCTGATTTTATAAATGTTTCATAATCCATTTTAGAACTTAAATTAGGAGTCATTGATACAGTTACAATTTAAACTTTAATTAAAAGCTAAACTTTAATTCAGAACTGCGTAGCAGTCTTCAGCAGCTTTATGTCATCCAATGTGCAAATCCCTTGCATGTCTGCCTTGCTGTAAATTTAGGTAGACAGTTAATTTTAGTCTCATAAATCAAGGCTTCACCCCCCCCAATGAAATATATTCATTGGTTTTAAATTGGTGTTGCATTCCTTTTTAATTCTTGAAATCTGCTGTAGAAGCTTCTAGGTAAAGACCTTTTTAAAGCTGAGGTAGAAATCAGGACTTTCTCTGAGGGTGGTTATGCAGTATTTTGGCACTTCTTCAGAATGGTAACAAGTTTTGATTAATTCCATCTTTCACCATAAATGTTCTTTCCTAAGGCTGCTTTGTTTCTAGGAGGCTTCTGTCTCTCAGGTAACATAGACAAGGATTTGATGGTTGGGTTAACTGAGGGAGAGGAGAGAAACTGGCAGGAAGAAAATATCTGAGGCACCCCAGCTCTTAAAATAGCAACGCTTTCAAAGTATTCCATTGTTTGTTGCTGAATTTTTTTCCGTTCAGAAAAACGCTGTTGAGAAAACAAGGAACGCATAGGCCTTACAAAGGTTTTGTCCATCAGCAAATGGCCTGGCGTGGATGCCGTGCGGCAGCTGTTCGCTTCCAAAGAACAGCTTTGCTGCTTGGTGCGAAGCTGCTGGCATGGCAGAAGTCATCTCGTCTCTTTACACAGACCTAAAAGGTGCGAGAGTGAGGTAGACAGAGTCCAGGGTTTATGTCTGAACTCTGATGGTCTGAAATTATCTTTACACGATGCTTCATAAGGACTAGCATTCACAGAATATAAAGCATTAGGCATGGCATTACTGTGCCAGGATCTTTTCTCTTTTGTGAGTTTGGATTATTCCAGTCTTAAATCAGACGTTCCTGACCTGCAGCCTGTCTAGCGTGAGACGTGTCCACGAAGAGTGGCCACTTTTCAGATTTCTCTCCTCAAACGATGAACATAGAGCACTCAGAGTTAACCGCTAACACCATAGCTGCTGTGGCTTTAACCTTGCCCTGACGTGGTTCGCCCGTGCTTCAGTCGCATCTTCTCTTGCAGCACAGTTAGGTATTGCCCTCCTGGTCTCTGTCAAGTGATCCTTGTCCCAGTGTGCTCTCCCAGTTCCTGCCCACCTGCAGCGTAGCTGCTTGTTTGGCTGAAGGGGGTGTGGTCATTGTGGTGCTTGGTGACCGTTCACAAACACCATTTCCATGGTCGTTGCCTTATCCATCTTGAAGCACTTATACTTTTGTCCCCAGAAAGTCATACAATAAGAAATGCTACAATTTTATTATATGCTGTTTGAAAAAATGTAATTCCTGTAGTTTTGTGTGTTTAAATGTTCTTCCCAGTTATTTGACGATACATAGAACCACAGAACGGTTTGGGTTGGCAGGGACCTGAAAGACCATCTAGTTCCAACCCCCCTGCCATGGGCAGGGACACCCTCCACTAGACCAGGTTGCTCAAAGCCTCATCCAGCCTGGCCTTGAACACTTCCAGGGATGGGGCACCCACAGCTTCTCTGGGCAACCTGTGCCAGTGCCTCACCACCCTCTCTGGGAAGAATTTCTTTCTTATATCCAATCTAAATCTCCCTGTTTTCAATTTAAACCCATTACCCCTTGTCCTGTCAGCACAGGCCTTTGTAAAAAGTCCCCCCCCAGCTTCCTTGTAGGCCCCCTTCAGGTACTGGAAGGTGCTGTAAGGTCTCCCCAGAGCCTTCTCTTCTCCAGGCTGAACAAGCCCAACTCTCAGCCTGTCCCCATAGCAGAGGTGCTCCAGCCCTCTGAGCATCTTTGTGGCCTCCTCTGGACTCACTCCAACTAGTCGATATCCTTCTTATGTTGGGGGCCCCAGAGCTGGACGCAGCACTGCAGGTGGGATCTTACAAGAGCAGAGTAGAGGGGGAGAATCCCCTCCCTCGACCTGCTGGCCACGCTTCTCCTGATACAGCCCAGGATCCGGTTGGCTTTCTGGGCTGCCAGCGCACACTGCCGGCTCATGTCCAGCTTCTCATCCCCCAGTACCCCAAGTCCTTCTCCTCAGGGCTGCTCTCGATCCATTCTCCACCCAGCCTGTACTTGTGCTTGGGATTGCCCTGACCCAGGTGCAGGACCTTGCCCTTGGCCTTGTTGAACTCCATGAGGTTGGCAGAGGCCCACCTCTCCAGCCTGTCCGGGTCCCTCTGGATGCCATCCCTTCCCTCCCTACATCTTCTAGTAGTTCCTGAGCTGCAGCATGTTTCTGTACTCACTTCTCGTCCACATTCCTGATTTTGCAAACATTTTGAGTATTGTTGCTTCCAAGCCTGCAATTCCCTTTGTTTTCCTTGCTTGCTTGGAAGTTGTCTCACGCCTTTTGTCAGTCTGTGGTGCGTTTTCCATACCTTTTGGAGATCTGCAGGCTGTGTTCCTGATGAAGGTGCTGCAGATACGAAGGCCCGGGGAGGTTATTGGGCTGCCTGGCCACTAGGTGTCTGTGTTGGGGTGAGCTAGGCTGCTCTCCCAGCTCCCACAGCTGATTTTTCTCCAAAAATACTGCTCTTTACGCTCTGCTCTGCTGTTCTTATGGCCCAGCTGAATTTTTTGCAAGCCCCCTGCTTCTCGTTGGTTTGAGAAAGTTTTCCTGTGAGTTTTTAGTGCCTTCAACAAATAATGCTTCTTGGGTATGTGTTTTTTCTGCCTTCTGTTTAGATAGAAGTGTAAACTCTGGCCTCATTTCTTTAAAATTTCTGGTTTCTGAGGGACACTTTTATTTTGAAAAACCTTTTTTACTTCTTTCCTGTACTTTTCGCAATTTTTCTGATTTGTGTTCATGTACCTCTGTCCAGCACTGTTGAATATATTCATCAATGACCTGGACGAAGGGCTAGAATGTCCTCTCAGCAAGTTTGCTGATGACACCAAACTGGGAGGAGTGGCTGCCATGCCAGAAGGCCGTGCTGCCATCCAGTGTGACCTGGACAGGCTGGAGAGCTGGGAAGGGAGAAATCAAATGCAATTCAATGAGGGCAAGTGCAAAGTGCTGCATCTGGGGAAGAACAACCCCATGTGTCAGTACAGGTTGGGGGCTGTTCTGTTGGAGGGCAGCTCTGGGCAAAAGGACCTTGGAGTCCTAGTGGACAACAGGCTGACCATGAGCCAACAGTGTGCCCTCGTGGCCAAGAAGGCCAGTGGCATCCTGGGATGCATTAAGAAGAGCGTGGCCAGCAGGTCGAGGGAAGTTATCCTGCCCCTCTACTCTGCGCTGGTGAGGCCTCCCCTGGAGTGCTGTGTCCAGTTCTGGGCTCCTCAGTTCCAGAAGGACAAGGAGCTACTGGATAGGGTCCAGTGCAGGGCCACTGAGATGATGAAGGGGCTGGGGCACCTTCCGTATGAGGAAAGGCTGAGAGAGCTGGGTCTGTTTAGCTTGGAGAAGAGGAGGCTGAGGGGGGCTCTTATCAATGCTTATCAATATCTAAAGGGTGGGTGTCAGGAGGATGGGGCCAGGCTCTTCTCAGTGGTGTCCAGTGACAGGACGAGGGGCAATGGCCATCAACTGTTAAACAGAAGGTTCAACCTGAACGTGAGGAAACACTTCTTCCCTGTGAGGGTGCCAGAGCCCTGGGACAGGCTGTGCAGAGAAGGGGGGAGTCTCCTTCCCTGGAGACTTTCCAAAGCCACCTGGACTTGTTCCTGTGTGATCTGCTCTAGGTGATCCTGCTCTGGCAGGGGGGTTGGACTAGATGATCTCTAGAGGTCCTTTCCAACCCCTAACACTCTGTGAATCTGTGAAAACCACGGATAGGATATGTTTATGAACAGTCTTGGTTGTTTTTTACTACTTATGTGCATGTTCCTCCCTGCTTTCCCTAACTTGATTCCTCTTGCTTTCTACGATATTCTTAAACCAAAGACTTCTGTAGTGGCAGCCCTTGACTCTTTTCACTTTTACTAGGAAGATGAGGTTCCAGCAGCTAGCTATTAAAGTTTTACTAGCTTCTTTGAGCATGCCATCAGCCTGCTTCAGTGTCTTAGTCGGAAACTTATTGTACTCGTTGAGGTTTGCTTGCACATGCTGCACTCAGGAGTAGGGTTCAGTAGCCAAACGCTGGTGTCCAGCTGGCCTCCAGCCCTTACTTGATAGGGATGCAGGTCTCCTGCGAGTGGTGGGTGCCATTTAATGACACTGTGTAGAAGTGTTGGCGACCCTTAGGCACCTGCTGACTGCCCCGTGGGCTGCGTAGCGAAGCACAGGCAACGTGTACAAAGCAGGAGTTGGTGTAATCGGGAACTTGCCTGTTTTTAGCTAGAGGAAGCTGCCAGAGGGAGAAGGAATAGTAAGTCAAGGTAGACAGAGCAAAGCTAGCAACTGGGTTGGGTGGATCAACTACAAAATTATTTAATGTATATGTAGCTGTTGTAGAGGTGTCTGTTGGTTTGTCTCAGCCAGATTCTCTGTTAAATGACGAGTATAAGACCACCTGCTGTACAATCCATTGGTAACACCTGCTCCAGTAGAATCAAAACCTTTTAGGTTGGAAAAGACCTCTAAAATCAAGTCCAACCGTTAACCTAACGCTGCCTAATCCACCACTAAACCACGTTCCGGTAGCTACTTCCCTCTGCACCGTCTCGTTACAACATCTGAAAGCTTGAAGATCGCACCAGACAAGTGGGTTTTAGACTCTCAGCGCGACGCTGGCTTAATCACGCCGGCAGTTCAGCCACGCTTTTAAAAATTGCCGCGTAGGAGTGTGTTTCTTGTGAAAGCATGGCCTGTTCATTATCTGTGTGTGTAACGCGTGGAACTTCAGGTGTCGCGCTGCTGAATTAGGTGTATAAACTGTGACGTTCCCTTGCCCACAGGAGAGTTAATGACAGTTGCTCGATGGATGAGGGAGTTCGTCGCACAGCATCCAGACTACAAGCAAGACAGCGTGATAACTGATGAAATGAATTACAGCCTTATTTGGAAATGCAACCAAATCGCACAAGGCCAGGCAGAGTGTCCTGAACTGTTGGGGGTGGGATTTAATAAGAAACAAAGTGGAAACAAAACCGGCTCTTTGTAATGAATGAATGTTTCTTAAATAATAGAAAGTTTAAGCCTTTTAGCAAAGCACTAGCAAAGATACTGTGAATCTGGTACAGTTTCATGGTGTGAAGACCAAAACAGGGATACTGCACTATAAAATGGGCCAATCTGCCTAAATACTTGCTTAAGGCATCCTAAAAAATGGGCATATTCTTATTGTTAAGGTTTATACAATGTACATGTAAATAGTAAAATATTTTTATGATTAACATCAATGTATTTTAATAACATTGTATCTAAAGTTATTGTGAATTAGCTTGTAACTTTTTTATGCTTATTCTAGAATGAAAAATCATCCTGAACAGCTTTGTAAATGTAATGGTACTTGTATATTATATGCATTCCAGTTACTGAATGTTTACTGTAATTTTTTTTTAACCTGGAATGTGCTAAGTAATCTACCTTATTGTGTAAGAAAGAAAAAAAATCTTCTGGACCTACCTGAATCACAGATACTTCTTCCTTTCGTTTGGGTTTTGAAAGTATGTAAGAGCAGATAAATGCATGCGCATCCCATTTGCTAATCTTCACAGCAGTTTCTCACTTGCCACAAGATCTGCATCCACTCGTAAACTGTAGAACCCAGAGGAACAGATCTGCCTTTGTTCAGGTAACGCACATCTGCCTCTGCAGACGCATCATTAGTTCAGTTCAGAAATTTGCCTGATGATTTAACAAAACAGCTGTGATGAGGGAGACCTGGTGAAAGAGGAGAAAGTGAGAGCTGAACGTAAAAGTCTCTACAAAGGAACCGGAGACCTCCACTCTGGACTTCAGCACTCCTCCACCACTCTTTCTCCTGTGTTGCTGCTGTTCCCACAGTCCCTGACTGCAGCCCAAAACCCAAGGACCCGTCTGTTCTTCCCAAAGGTTGAGTTTCTCATTTGTCGTTCGTTATTAGGAGTATTGCTGTCAGCATGTTTATTTCCTATGAGGTACTTTATGTAGATAGCTGAGGTGCCTACGTAGCTGTAGGTATGGACAACTTAATCCCCTCTAGCAAGGAGTTGTAAAGAAATCATGGAATGCACTAACCCTTCCAACTGGGAGCCAGTGCTGGGAGTGACTGTAAAGTATTTAAAATCTAGCCATTGAAACTGTAAATAAAGCAAACTTAAAGGGGCCTTTTTTGATTTAGCTTCTTACCCGACTCCTAGAAGCGACTTGCGTTATGGGTAGGTTACGCGAGGCGTAACGCAAGCATGTATAAATACCTGAGGTGTAATGATTTTTAAAAAAAAAAAAAAAAACTAATGGAGAAACTGCAACCAAGAGGTGCACTAAGAAGCAGCTTTTCTGTGCTGACATTAGGCGTTGTTCTGTGTTCGCAGGTGTGCTTTAGAGAATAAAGAGAATGCTCTTTTTTTTTTTTTTTCCCTGCGGTGGTGAATTTGTTTCAGTCGAGATGTAGGCATATGCTAATTTAGTTTCTGTAATAAGGAAATAAAAAATAAAATTTGCGATACGTCTGAGTCATTTGCATGACTTGACTCTCGTTGTCGGATTCAAAAAAAGGAGGAGTTGCCTACCTGGCAAGTACTGCTGGTCTTACCTCGCTTTGTTCACAGGGAAACTTCTTGGGAGCATTGGCTACGAGGTCTACCCTTCCTGCAAAAGAGAGGTCCTTGCCATCGCCACGGCAGCCTGTCTACTCGTACAGCATCGTGTGCTATGCTTGGAACACCCATAAGGTTAGCATCCTTTCCTGCTGGTACTGCGTCAACGCGTGTCCTTTTTGCCTTTGAATCGACATGGAATCACCCTTCTGGCCTAGTAAGTGTGTGTCGAGGTGTCCGTGGCGGTATCAAACCTTCCCTGGATGAGGAGTTAGGGTGTGTGCCCCAGCCTGTTCCTGATGGCGTGGCACGGTGAAGGCGCTTGCGAGGCAAACCAGAGCTGCTGCAGGGGAGGGCAGGCTTTGCCGCTGCTTTTGAACACGCCTTAGGGGTGGCTGAGCGGTATCTGCGCCCACAGCGGGCCTAGGCCAGCTCTGGCCAGCGTATCTGGTCAGCTTATCGCAGAAGCTGCCCTGGGCTGTGCATTCAGGATTTCTGGCCCTGCAGCCACGGAGGGCTTTCATGGAAATAACCTTTCCAACAGCTGTCTGAGGAAAGGGAGGGGAAGAAGCACCGAACGCCTGAGGTGAAACGTGATTGATTCCTTGCCCCAAGACCGTAGTGATGCATCAGTCGTGGCACTTTCCGTGGTTACTAATGTCTTGGCCCCAGTTCAACCCCAGTAATTTGCTTCAGGCCTACCACTCGGTTTTCAGCTGGAAGATCCCGCTGTGATTTCCTGAGGTCTATGCTACGAATGATACCTCTGATGCCCAGTTTTCTCTTGAGGGTCAAACTACATGAGCACAAGTGTCTTTATATCTGAATTATTTTAGCTACACTTTTATAATGGCCTAAAACCTTGAAAAGGTGGGTCCTCCTGTGTGTGCACAGAGCTCTGCAAGCCGTTTGCCTTTCGGGGAGCGGTGTGCGAAGAGCTTCGTACGATACCTCTGTCCTGCAAACGCAACCTGACCTCTGCGCAACAAGCGTCGCGCAGCTTGTAGAAGCTGCGCTGGGGGTTGAAAAACGACCTCGTCTTGTGTTTGCAGATATTTTAATATTTTGAAGTGGATTGGGTTTGGGGTGCTGATAACGGGCTTGCAGTGAATTCGAGGGAAGACTCCTGCTATGTAGGAACCTGGGCACGGTGGGAGGTGAGGGTATTTCAGCAGCTGTCAGGATGGTGGGAGCTGGGTTTCAGCAGGAAAGGATTGGTGCGATCCCTTCCCAGGAACCAGGCCCTTCCTTCTAGCTGCCTCGTAAGGATAAACAGCAATACGTACGCGTACAAAAATATGCTACTAAAGATGTTCTTCGGGGGAGCAGATGGGGGGCAGAAGCACAATAGTTCCCCTTGCTGCAGCGCGTATCGAAGATGGCTGTTGACTAACGCTGAGCAGCTCAGGAACCTGTGATTGACAAGGGAATAGGAGCAAGAATGTGCAGTTTGAGCAGAAACCCTGGGTCTCCCAAGGTCTGAAAGACCTGATGCTTGGTGTGAATTTTCTTGAAGCTGCTTTGGGGAGAAACAAACAGTTGTCAGTGGTGATGTGTGTGGTGAGCGTACCTGTACCCTGAGGGAGGAGGGGGACAGTGTGACTCCTGGGGTGGGCAGGTGGCAGAGGAGCAAGTTCTGTGATGCTAACCAGAGCTGTCTGACAGCATCACCAGGCTTGCTGTAACCTCTGCGCTGTGCCCCTTCACCACAGGGCCAGCCGGGGGGCATGTGCTGGGCGTGTTTCATGGGAGTGAGTTCTCCTTTAAATTAAAGGAGAGTTGATCCGCAGTGTCTCTCCCCTGGAACTCTGAGCCACTAACACCGAAGGGAGTCAAGGGCCCCGGTTCATTGCCAAGAAGAAGAGACAGATGTGGAGGGATTAATAAACTAGGTTTGATTCTTTCTTCTCTGTGTGTTGGGTGGACCCTGGCCAACAGCTGAGCACTCGCAGCATCCATCTGCTGCATCCATCCGCTCACTCCCCTCCTGGTGGGATAGGTGAGAGTAGGAAGAGTAGAAACAAGATTTGTGTGTTGGGATAAGGATGATTTAATAAGGGAAGGAAAGAGGGAAAGAACAAGTGAGGCAAAGGCAACCCTTCACCACCCACAAGCATCCCGATGCCCAGCCCCCCTTGGAGCATCAGCCACCTCGGAAGACAAAACCCTTCTGCTACCCCAGTTCTATAGCGGAGCATGACACATGGCACGGGGCATCCCTTGGGTAGGCTGGGGTCAGCTGTCCCAGCTCTGTCCCCTCCTGACCTCTTGCCCCCCAGCCTCCTTGCTGGAGGCAGAGTGGGAAACATTGATGGCCTTGACGCTGTGCAAGCATTGCTCAGCAGCAGGCACAGCGCCAGTGGGTGATGGATGCTGTAGCCACCCATGCAAAGCACAGCACTGCCTGGGCTGCTGCAAGGAAGGCAGTGGGATGAGAAGTGGGAGTGGGTGCTGGCAGCCCGAGGTGTATTCTCCCAGCATAGCCACCTCCTGCATCCCCTGCTCCTTGGGAGAGGGAAGGTGGTGCTTAGCCTTAGGTAAAAGATCACGGAATCAAAATACTGCACTGATGCAAGATAAACGAAACACTCCATAGCATCACAAGATAACAAAGGGCTTTCCAAATCCCACAGCATGGAACCACGGGCTGACAGCGGCAGGGGTGATCCAAGGGTTTGGTGATGGATGGGAGCAGGGAGGAGCCACGGATGCCTTAGAGCTCCAGGGGCTGCAGATGGCAAATTCCAGGCAGTAATCCCCAGTAATACCCAGCCTCAGGATATCTCTGGTTTTGATCCAGCCTGTTCTCCCCCTTCGTGCAGTGCTCCCTGTACGTAGGTGTTACAGCAACAGGGATTTCCATTGCTTTTTTCCATCACTTCATCTAGGAAATATTTAAAGTATTAGCCGCCCATACTGGGTGAAACAGCTTGCTGCATCTCAAATCCATGCGATTGCCACAGCGTTACTTTTACCGGCTGCTGCGGGCGGGTGTCAGGATCCCGGGTTTTGGCATGCGGGTGCTTGCCCTGGGTGCCTCTCCATGGCGGTTCCTGCGGCCATTGGGCAAAGCCCTGGAGATGGCAGCAGCAGGGCTGGTGTTAAACTCCACGGAGCTGTGCTCCGCTGTGCCCTTCTGGCTCTGGGCAAATTTTCTCCTTTTCTGCTACACGTATTTGCATGCAATACAAACTTTGCCCTGCTGTGCCTTAGTGAGCTTATCTCATCTCAGGGGCGATCTTGGTTTCTTTAAGGTGGCCACTATATTTAGTGTTTATCTCTTGGGTCCTCCTGAGCTTCAGCAGAACAGCAGCAGGATGCCAGCAGAGCTCCACCAAACTTACGTGAGTACCGGGAAGCCAGTGACCCCCCAGCCCGCAGGTTTGTAGCTAACAGCACTCCGCAGAGCCTAGTAAAAAAGGATATTAGAAGCCAGTATTTGAAGTGGGAACAGCAGATACAGTAACTGTTCCCTGGAATAAGATTCTCTTCCAAAGGAGAATCTCCTCATTGTAAGATTCTCCCAGAAAGGGGAAGTCAGGAAGGCTTTGCAGGCTGCGGCGCTCCATCCATTCCTCTCAGGTAGGAGGATTCACTCTGTAAAGCAATGGGAGAATCAAATGCAAGTTTTTACAGCTTGCCCAGCTGTAGGTCTGAGACTTCTTCTCCTCCCACCGTTTTTCCTGCAGCCCAAATTAAACAGACGCCTGCAGTGCAGCTTTCGGCGCTGGGCAGGCAGGCGTACCGCATGGGTGAGCACATTTCCAGGCAGAAGCCCACCTGGTTTCTGGTAGGACTTTATCAAAGTCGACAGATGTGATATTTATTCTGACCGTGTTGGCCAATTATAATGGAAATTGTTTCCTGTGAATGTCCCTGATTTGCTTTATTTATACCATCCCAAATCAGCTCGGGGAGCATGAAGGCTGTAAGGTGAGTGAAGCTTGCTCCAGGCAGCACTGTGGGGCTACACTCCACTTTTGGGGGTCTCTTGTTCCTCCTCGCTGAGATACCACCGTCCTGGACAGAAATAACGCAGTACCCACGAGCACCGTGCTTTGCCAGAGCTTCCAGCAGGTTACGAGTGCTGGCAGCAGCCCTGCTGAGCACCCCACGTTCGGGGGTGTTCGTACTGCCTGCACTGCTCGCCCTGCCATCCCCGCTGCGAGGGATTAGAGATCACAGACTCACGGAACAGTTTGGATTGGAAGGGACCTTAAAGACCATCTAGTTCCAACCCCCCTGCCATGGGCAGGGACACCCTCCACTAGACCAGGTTGCTCAAAGCCTCATCCAGCCTGGCCTTGAACACTTCCAGGGATGGGGCACCCACAGCTTCTCTGGGCAACCTGTTCCAGTGCCTCACCACCCTCTCTGGGAAGAATTTCTTCCTGAAAGAAAGATGGGAGTGACAGCATCTCCAAAACCCTTAAACAGTGCAATGTCTTTCCAGGAGTGAAGTGTAACTGCCCATAAATGCTGGCTGTGAATTGGGTGAAATCCTACTGCTTATGTTAAGCAAGAAATGGCTATAAAGGCTTCAGTAAGTCTAATTTAGAAAACAGCCTAACAGACTGTTAATCTAGCCCTTGAATTTAGTTACATAGCTCAAAGACGTTCTGAAAACTACCCCCGTTACATAGACCTGAAGGGAAAGCTGTAATCGCGCTGGCAGCGGTAGAACTGACCCCAGCGAGGCAACACAAGGGTAACACCCAGAGGCACACTGTGCCCAAAAATCACAAATGAAACTGTTGGTGCATGCGGGCTCCTCATCATCAACTTCCAAGAGTTTCTGTTCCGGCTGGAAAAATAGTAGTTTATAAAATATTTAAGCAACAACAACTGTTCTTACTCTGGAGAAAGTCCAAGCTCCTATGTGGTCTATGTGTCTCCTTGTGGAGACCAGTGACGAGCGGTGTTCCGCAGGGGTCGGTGTTGGGTCTGGTCCTGTTTAACATCTTTGTCAGTGACATGGACGATGGCATCGAGTGCACCTTCAGCAAGTTTGCAGAGGACAGCAAGCTGTGTGGTGTGATCAACACGCTGGAGGGAAGGGATGGCATCCAGAGGGACCGGGACAGGCTGGAGAGGTGGGCCACTGCCAACCTCATGGAGTTCAACAAGGCCAAGCGCAAGGTCCTGCACCTGGGTCGGGGCAATCCCAAGCACAAGTACAGGCTGGGTGGAGAATGGATTGAGAGCAGCCCTGAGGAGAAGGACTTGGGGTACTGGTGGGTGGGAAGCTGAACATGAGTCGGCAGTGTGTGCTGGCAGCCCAGAAAGCCAACCGGATCCTGGGCTGTATCAGGAGAAGTGTGGCCAGCAGGTCGAGGGAGGGGATTCTCCCTCTCTACTCTGCTCTTGTAAGACCCACCTGGAGTGCTGTGTCCAGCTGTGCAGCCCTCAGCATAAGGAGGATATTGACCAGTTGGAGCGAGTCCAGAGGCGGCCACAAAGATGCTCAGAGGGCTGGAGCACCTCTGCTATGGGGACAGGCTGAGAGAGTTGGGCTTGTTCAGCCTGGAGAAGAGAAGGCTCTGGGGACACCTTATTGCAGCCTTCCAGTACCTGAAGGGGCCTACAAGGAATATGGGGGGGGACATTTTACAAGGGCCTGTGCTGACAGGACAAGGGGTAATGGGTTTAAATTGAAAGCAAGGAGATTTAGACTGTACATCAGGAAGAAATTCTTCCCGGAGAGGGTGGTGAGGCACTGGAACAGGTTGCCCAGAGAAGCTGTGGGTGCCCCATCCCTGGAAGTGTTCAAGGCCAGACTGGATGAGGCTTGGATCAACCTGGTCTAGTGGAGGGTGTCCCTGCCCATGGCAGGGGGGTTGGAACTAGATGGTCTTTAAGGTCCCTTCCAACCCAAACCGTTCTGTAACTCTATGATTCTATTAAATGCAACTAGATCAAAAGAAAGCAGTTTTTTATGAGGATGATGGTACAGATTTTGGTGAAGGTATTTTAAGCATGCCTTGTTACCTGAGTACAACCGATCCGTGTGGAAGAGAGGAGTTGCTTTGTGTCTGTTGCTCTGGCAGGTCATGTTGAAGAGAAGAAGCTGAGGGCAGCAGGAAAGAAAATGTAAAGGAGTGAAGCCTATTACCGTTGAGTCTCTGAAACATCCCGCTTTCTCCCCACTCTTTGATGTGTGCTGGGGAAACAACTTTGCCAATATTGGTTGGAACTAGATGATCTCTGAGGTTCCTTCCAGTCCAAACCATTCTATGATGCTGTAAGATGACCTCAAGCTCTCCCACAATGCTCAGCTAGGTTTATTCTTTCCCTTAAATCAGTTGCTAGGTTGGACTACGCGCCTTCCTGTCTGTTCCTATCCGTGCAGACACACGCAGTGCTGGACACCTAATCCCTGCCAGTTTACTCACAACTTGGGTATTCAGAGGCCAAGCACTTGCATTATTTTTCTTGGCGGTGTAAGGGACTGGGATTCCTTGCCCAGCAACCGTCACAGAGCTGCCTAATGAAAAACAGGAAAACCTTCCAGAAAAGAAAACCTTCTCCACCGAGAGGAAGCAAGGCTCGGCATCACCCGCATTTCATACCCTCCACCCCACCCTGCAGCGTTCCTGTGCATTGCTCATCCCACTGGCATCAGCTGAAGTGTGTCTGATTTTAAATAGCTCCGGGACAGAGGATCGCTAGGGATTGTACCGGAGGGAGGCCAAGCCATCAGCCAGCTCTTCAGAGCCCCCCTGATTTTGGTGAGCAGGAGATGTGGCTGCATTGAACTGCGTGTCTCAGAGACAAACCAAGCTACCCAGCACAAACCGCTTCTGCTTGTGATTCCTCACCTCGGCAGGGTGAACTAGAGCAACGCAACAGAAACTCTGATGTGACCCTCGAGCTACAACAGCGTTAACATGGCCAGCAGAGTGAAATAACCCCAGCACGGAGAGTGGAAATCTAGACAGGGTCCTTGACGGGGGGTGCTCATGGCACAGGCAGGGATGAGGTCAGGGGAAGCTCATTGCTAAGCCCAGGGCCAGTCCTGGTGACCTCCTAAGTTAAGAGGCAACAGAGTGAGCTGGAGAGAGAAAATAGTTCCCTGGGGAATAAAGAGAAACAGGAGCCAGAGCCACAAGGGTATTTCAGGTCCAAATCCTCTGTGGGTTTTGGCCCAGGCGTCTACTGGGCCCCGGCCCATGCGACCGGTGCAAAACTCTTCAAGTCCTGGTGTCCCAGGCACCACTCGAGGAGCCCATCAGAGCCGCTACAGTGACTTTGCAGACCTTGCCCGCTCTTTTCTGACAGGGAAGATGGGGAGCTGAGGCCAGTGGTGGGGCTCCCAGGGACCCCCCACCCTGGAGCCCTCCCGGCAGACGTGCTGTGTGAATGTTCCATGAGCAGGGCAGACCCGGGGCGTGTTTTTAAAGGGTATGCCGTAGCACAGGCTGGAAAACAGGCCAGCTGTCCCTTTCAGGCATTCAGTTCAGCCACACAATTGCACTGCTGAGAGCGAAATTGCCACTGTCTGAACTAAAACGTGTAACATCCAAGTGCTTCTGGACGTGACAGATCCCGAACAGCAGTGTGGGATGAGCAGGAGGGTTCCCCTTTCAAATGCAGTTAGGTTTTGTTCTTAAAATACTCACTTCTAGTCAACAAACTTCAATCCCCATTTTTAAAAAACTGTCTGAGCCTCCTCAGCAAATGGCACAAAATAACATATTTCAGATTTTTGTCTTTTCCCCTTTATTAAAGGCGCAAGCACGGCTGGCACAAGTCCCACTGCTTCTGCTGGGTGAGGAATGGGGCCGTTTCCAGCAGCAGATGTGAAAAGCAGAGCTCCGGAAGGGAGCATCCACGTGTTCCTGGAAACTCATTCCCACTTTCTGCTTCACAGCCATCCCACCACCTGTGGTGTCATCGGTATCTGCCCATTCCCACTCAGGTCACGAGGGTTGGAAGATGTGGCGTGGCTAGGAGGGGAGAGGGAAGCCCTGCAAAACACTCCTATCCCTCCAGCTGTGACTCCAGCTTCCAGCAATGCAGCGTGTTTGGCCTTGCTGTGAGCTGATAAAATGTGATGCTTGCCCTGAATCCAAACCCAGCTCTAGGACAAGACATTATTTCTCATCCTACCTTGGAAAAGCAAACTCCATGCAACAGAAAGGAAACTTGGAAGATTCAAACTGTGCAACAGGAGTATCCAGGGAAAAGCTCTGCAGGCTCCTGTGTTTTTCACTGGCTGCCTTCTGCGCTCGTGTGTTTTTACAGCACTTAGTAAGGGTTTTCAAGATACACCAGGGCAAGCTGTTCCCTGGGGGAGAGGAATGCTTCCTCCAGGACCATGCTGTCTGGAGGAGGGGACAATCTGCCAGGTGCATCGCTTCTCAAGACATCAGCACAGTTGGCTTCTGGTTCCAGTCCTGCTTCCATGCTGAAAGGGAGGTTTTATCTCCCTTTTGTCCAAATGCAGCCAACAGAGTTTTGTAGTGTGAAAACTTTGGTGCCGAACACGTTTGCTGTTGCAATAACAGCGCACAGCTAGAGCCATGCATTTCAACAGGCAGTGGTCTATATACTGGTCTGGAAGAGCCCATGGAATGATGTGGTGAAGTGAGTCTGACACTCTAATTGTAATTAAAGTGTAATTAAAGCATTATAATCGATTTTGTCATCAAACTGCTCTGTACCTTTCCCTGGCTCTGCCTGGGGTTTGAGAGATGACATAGTGACAGCCTCACACACCCCTTTTCTGCCTTCTATCACAAATACACAGCATGTATAAATTTGGTCTGAACCAGTTACTTCCTTGCAAACAGCTTTTACCAGTGGAGCCCGCTGGCAGTAAGGACTCATAATCAGTCAGATTTTGTTTATGTGATACCTGCTGTCAGAAGACGTCTATAGGCTGTGCCCTTCCTGGGAGACTGCTTGTGCCTCTCAGCGGACATGACAAGTAGCTCTGAAATCACTAAATACTGTGTCCTCATGGCATACCTCCCGTTGGAGATCAGCTGCTATGACAGGCCCTACAACAGGAGCTGGTGATTTACCAGCCGCTAGGTGATCTTTAAGGTCCCTTCCAACCCAAATCATTCTATGATCTAGGATGGAGTAGGAAACACTGACATAGCATGAAGTTCCCAGTTTTGTGACCTGTTTGATGATTTCTCTCTGGATAGGAATGAGGAAGAAATTGGAATTCCCACGTAGCCAGCAAATCCCAGCCTCTGTGTCCTAGCGCTGCCATGAGCTCTGCCCTCTTCAAGAAGCAAAGCTGAGCCTAGTCAAGATGAACTGCAAAGATGGCTTTCAGGGCAAAAGGCTAGTTCCATCATTACTTTCCCCTTTGCCAGCCTCAACTTCGCCTTCAGGACCCCTCCTCTGTCTCCCTCTCTCCCCCCAAACAGGACATCTCCATGGTTGAATCTCTTGTGCAAATGCTTCTTTTGCTCTGGCATAAGCTCTGCCTCCTGATTTTACCCTGCCTGCCTCAGAGGAGGACAGCTGCCTGCTCCTCTGCAGCTGCACGCCTCACCCTAAGGATGCAAAGTGGGAGGCTGTGCCTGCTTCCTGCTGCCCAGGTGGGAAGAGACAGAAAAACCTTTGCAGCCAGACACAGGCATGAGCCACCCAATACTCCTCTTAAAATGCCTCATTCCTCGTCATTCCGAAGGAAGGCACTGCATGGCTTAGGCAGCCGGGACAAAGGGATCGAGTGCCCAGGCTACAAGCCTGTGTGTACCCTTTTTGTCCATGGTTAACAAAAAAAAAAAAAAGAAGGAAAAGGGGGAGATGCTGAAGATCCCCAGTTTGGCCAAGATCAGCTTATCTGGCAGCTGATCTCAAAGAAACAAGCTAAGATCTCAGTGTGGGCAGAAGGCAGTAGGTGTGGCATGGAGAGCGGGCTGTGAATTGTCTGCAAGGAGACAGGCAGATGAAATTCCACTTTTATTCAGGCAGAGGAGAACAGACGGCAGAAATGGAGACCTGCAGGCCGTGTAGGAGAGGTGAGAAGGCGAGGAAAACCCACCAAAGGCAACCTGGTAAAGCAAGGAGATAGTCAGGAGGGAACCCAAGAGTGGGCAGAAGAGGAGAAAGCCAGGGAAGATTAGACAGCAGTGAGAGGGTGGCAGTGTCTGTGGAGCCTGATGGTCTCAGGGAGACAGGGCTGGTGCATTATTTGGGTTGGAAGACCTTTTTGTTTGCAAAATTTTATCTTAAAAAGAAAACTAAAAAAAAAAAAAGCTCCTCTAATTTTGAGCCACTCCTTGCAACTTAGACATCCTCAAATGATTGCCAAGGAATGCTTTCATATTCTTACCTCGTTAGCTTTGGCACGCGGCGAGGCAGGCAGGACCTCCTCTGCGGCTGGCTACCGTGGAACAGGTTTTGGACTTGGTTACCGGTTTGGTAACTCTCTTCTAGAAATCCTAGCAATTCCTTCTTCTGAGAAAAGCTGGGGTTCCCATCCTCCCTCTGCTTCTTTCCGTGTGGTGAACAGAAACCTAAAAGAAATGAAGCACTTGTGGGGTGAAATGGTAATTTTACAGGCAGACCAGGCTGCTGGCCATGCCTCAGTCCAAACGTCACGGCCTAAGCTCCAGAGTCCTCCACATTTGACCTCCAATTTCTCAGGCACACAACCCTCCAGACAGAGGGGAGCACCAAGAGATCTGTGTAGGTCCAGTCACTGCCCAAACCAGCAACTTCCAGGTCCCGGAGGGTCTCGGTTTGGAAAGCAAGCGACAGGAAATGGCAATCCACAAATTGTGACAGCGGCCACTTTCTTTGTTTTTAAGAAAGGCTTAGCAGAAAAAGGTGTTGTCACAAAGTTCATGAGAGACCTTCGTGGTTAGGTCACTTCTCAGAAAGTGGAAGGACAGATCCTATTTTCTAAGGGGTCTCTGGAAAGGGTGGAAATTCTCCATCCTCCTTATAGGCCTTTGCTACCACAGAGAACAGAACAGAAGAGATTTGTAAATCTCTGTATAAATCTGCAACATGTCAGCATTTTCATTACTGTGCAGTGTTCTTCCTGCTTAATCTCAAAAAGCATAAAACAGAGCGAGAGATGGCCAAGGCTGAAGAGGATTTTCAGAAAAATAGAAGGTCTTTCATAACAAGGGAGACAAAGTAAGTTATGACTTGTTCTCTCAGAAACTAGGCATCCAGGAGGGTAACACGATAGGGGAACAGAACATTAAATCATCTAAGTAATTGGTGGAAATGATCACTGCAAGATATTATGGAGGCTAAAATATGGCAGGGTTCAGCAGATGATTAGCCAAATTAAAGGAAAAGATGTAGCTACAGTAGCTAGACAGTGGCATCATCACTGTCATTACTGTTATTGTTATTATCTGGTTTAATATTCAGCATTCTGTTTGCTGTGGTCTGGGTGACATCTCTGTCCGAGAAAATCCCCAAACCACAGGCTGCTAGAACGTGGGAAATACTCCAAGGAAGACTCATTCTGTACCAGCTGTTTCTCATGTTCTTTGCCTAAGTATCCACATTTCCCAGGGCGAAAACTCTGGCTCTCTGACCTGGCCGAGTTACTCTCTTACACAATTCAATGTTAACTGGGAAGAGAGCACAGGAGAAAGGATGGAGTGCAGCTAGCAGGCAGGCGTTAGGTTTAGAGTCCTGAGTTTTGAGAGCTGGATCAGCATTCAAGCAGTCACTAGCAGAGTACAGAAAAAGGGAATGTGGACCACCCGGCCCCGTAGCAGGTAAACTCCTAATGACCAGGCCTACCCAGGCCCTCCTCTGGTAGGAACCTTCATGGCTTCTCCTGTGGGGTGTTTTTTAGTGATGAGACCATCCTGTGGCTGAGCATGCAATTGAATTAAAGTCTTCGGCTTTCTGGTTGAGCCCTCCAAGCACAACAAGACTGCACAGAAGGTGACTAGACCAGCTGCAGCCTTGCTGCTGTGTTCCTTGACAGCAGGGTGAAGCCTGCCCAGGCCCCTCAGCGGTCACACAGAAAGGGTAGGCGCTTCATCTCCTGAGAGGACTCAGGGCTCTCATGGGGCTGCCTCTCTAACAGCCTTGGCTAAGGATGTAAGGAAAACCTCAGTGTTTCCTATTGACTTTGCTATAAGGCAGCATTCCCAACTATTCTGCTCCATGTTGCAGTCTAGATGGACTCAGTCCCTCACACCCTTCTCCCTAACTACTCAAGTAATGCATTAACGTTCCTATAGTTGCTCTTTCTCATGCCCCAACTACCTTCCCAATCACGTCTTATAGCCTCATCAGTGGGTACAGCCCTCACCTTGGGAAACACTGCTCTAACTGCCTGTTAACGTGGACTCTCCCCTTTGATGGGACTACTGGTTGCTTTGAACCAGGGAGATACCTAACCCTACCCATGAGGTGGAAGAAGAGTTCAGTGCTCATATACAATCCTAGGAAAGCACACAGCCCTGGCCGGCCATACATATGCACAGCAAGCCTGTGGTTAGCTTACTCCCTGCGTGTTCCTAGCCTGAGCTGGTGAGAACAGACTATAAATTAGGCATACCAACATCTAACATTCATGTACCCAAATCTTTCCTTGGTTTTGCCACCAGATTCTCTAGAGAACTAGAGGAATGTTATGCCTTTATGGTTATAGCCAGCACTACTTGATGGCACATCGCATACTATACAGGACCCAAGGAGCCCTTCGCAGATGAGGAGACCAGTCAAGTACTGCAGCATCAGGCAATGACAAAGCCTCAGAAATGTGTGATTCAACCTTGTGAAAATCAAGCAGCATTTGTGTCTCATGTAACAAATGTTCTTTTTTACACATTGTCTTCCAGTCCAACTTTTTGTAAAACATCTGGAAAGCTACATCCAGACTTTGAATCCAAAATAGGAAACAGATGTTCTCATGCGTGGAGAGGGTCTAATATCACTGCCTGTTCCCTGTAGCGTGAGCAGGAACTGATTTGTTTTCCTGATAAAAGAAAGTGCAGTGCAAATGCGTAGCAATTTAGAATTTACAGAACAGAAGCATGTAACAGTTGAGGTTGGAGGGGACCTCTGGGGATCGTTTAGTCCAATCCCCCTACTCAAGGCAGGGTCAGCTAGAACAGGCCACACAGGACCATTGTAAAAGGTTTGTGTGGCAAGGTTTTGGTAGCAGGGTGGCTTCTGTGAGAGGCTGCCAGAAGCTTCCCCTGTGTCTGACAGAGCCATTGCCAGATGGCTCCAAGATGGACCCACCACTGGCCGAGGTAGTGCCTCTGTGATAGCATGTTTAAGAAGGGAAAGAAAAGATTGAGGAAAGAGGAGAACTTGCAGGAGAGGGAGAGAGGGAGGTGTGAGAGAAACAGCTCTGCAGACACACAGATCAGTGGAGAAGGAGGGGGAGGAGGGCAGCTTGTGGTGCAGACCATGGTGAGGCAGGCTGTGCCACCCCTGCAGCCATGGAGGGTCACGGGAGAGCAGAGACACACCTGCAGCCCAGGGAGGACCCCACGCCAGAGGACAAGGATGCCTGAAGGAGGCTGTGACCCTGTGGAAAGCCCACACTGTAGCAGGCTTCTGGCAGAGCCTGTGGCCCTGTGGAGAGAGGAGCCCAGGCTGGAGCAGGTTGCTGGCAGGACTTGTGACCCTGGGGAAATCCAGGCTGGAGCAGGCTGCTTCTGAAGGACTGCACCCTGTGGGAGGGACCCACGCTGGAGCAGTTTGTGAAGAGTGTGAGGAGCTGTCCCCTTGAGGAGGAAGGAGCAGCAGAGACAGCATTTGATGAACTGACCACAACCCGCACTCCCTATCCCCCTGCACCGCTGCCAGGAGAGGAGGTAGAGAATTTGGGAGTGAAGTTCAGCCCGGGAAGAAGTGAGGTGTGAGGGAGGTGTTTTAAGATTTGATTTTAGTTCTCCTTTACTCTGATTTATTTGGAGATAAATTAATTTCCCCAATTTGAGTCTGTTTAGACCGTGATGTTAACTGCTGAGTGGTCTCTCCCAGTCCTTATCTCGACCCACAAGCCTTTCATCATATTTTCTCTCCCCTGCCCAGCTCAGGAGCAGCTTTGGTGGGCACCACCTCCAGCCAGTGTCAACCCACCACAACCATGTCCTGACAGCTTTGAATATCTCCAAAGCTGGTGACTCCACAATCTGTCCAGGCAACCTCTGCCAGTGTTTGACCACCATCACAGTAAAAAAGTTTTCTTATTTCAGATGGAACTTCCTGCGTCTCATTTTGTGCCCATTGCCTCTCATCCTGTCAGTGGGCTTCGCAGAGAAGAGGCTCTTCCTTCTTCATATCCTTCCATGAGGTATTTGTATGCATCAACAATATCCCCCTGAACTTTCTCTTCTCTAGTCTGAACAGTCCCAGCTCTCTCTGCCTCTTCTCCTATGACAGTAGCTCCTGTTCCTTAATCATCTCTCTGACATTTCATGGCACCTCCTCCAGTAAGCTCACACTTTTATTGTACAGGGGAGCCCAGAACTGGACACAGCTCTCCAGGTATGCCCTCACCAGTGCTGGGCAGAGGGGAAGGGTCACCTCCCTCGAGCTGCTGGCAATGCTTAGCCTAATGCAGCCAGGATTCCATTAGCTGACTTTGCTTTGAGGGAGAATTGCTGGCTTATGGTCAGCTTGACCATCAGGGTCACCTTTTGCAAAGCTGCTGTCCAGATGGTTGACCCTCAGCCTATACTGGTGCATGGGGTTATTACTCTCCAGGTGCAGGACTTTGTCCTTATTGAGCTTCATGAGATTCCTTTCTGTCCATTTCTCCGGCCTGTCCGGGTTCCTCTGAATGGCAACACAACCCTCTGGTTCATCAGCCATTCCTCTGAGTTTTGTATCACCTGCAAATTAGCTGAGGGAATACTCTGTCCCACCATCAAGTCATCAGTGAAGATGTCAAGTACTATAGGCCTTAGTATCAACCTGGTGTACTCCACTAGCGACAGGCCTCCAAATGGACTTTGTGCCACTGAACACAACCCTTTGAGCCTGGCAATTCAGCCAGTTTTCAGTTCATCTCACAGTCTACTTATCAAGCCCATACTTCTCTGCTTGTCTGTGTGAATGTTATGGGAGACAATGCTGAAAGCCTGGCTATTGTCAAGACAGAAAACATCCACTCATCCACCAAGCCACTCATCCCATCATAGGCTATCAAGCTCGTCAAGCACAATTTCCCCTTCATAAATCCATGTTGACTACTCCAAATCCCTTCAATCATGTGAGGCTTCTTTCAGTTATGTGAAAGCTCCATCTACTACTTCTTCATGACCCCATGGTCTGTACAAGACACCCACAACAATATAACTCATATTGGTCTGTCCATGTTCATGCATGTTTCCAATCTAGTCCAATGGTCAGTGATCGAGCTGTGGCAGGGACACACAAGATCAGAGAGAGGAAAGAGCAGAAAATGATGTCTCATTGCTGGTCCAGAGGGTGATTGCTGCTTTTTGGGATTAGGCAGACAGAACACTGCTGTGCGTGATGGACCATTATTGGTCTGCTCTGAATATTTCAGACTAAAATGTTTTAAGGCAAAGCAGGAAGGGATCTTCTCCAAGCAAAAGTTTTGCAGGGGCCTAAACACTGCACCGGGAAGTTTCAACAGGATGAAGGGAGAGCGTCCTGGTGTTCAGAAGGTGGGTACCATGGGTGCCCCTCTTCCTTGTCTTCCTGCTTCTCTCTCTGGGCATGCCCAGGACACATGCAGAAACCTGGCAGCTATGGAAAGCTGCAGGACTACGAGCAGTTCACACCTTTTAGCTCTGGGGCCAACCTGCAGCCAGGGGTAAGGCAGCGGCTGGTAGAAGGAATGCATGTCTCCCTTCCTCTGAAGGCCCAAGATGGAAAAAGTGGTGGAAAGGAGGAACAGAGAGAGGGAGGAGTACCAACAAACCCGATTGTATCCATGAATGTTTTGTAGGGCCTTTATACATGTCAGATGACAGGTAGTCACATCAACTATTCAGTTTTAGTTGTTTCGGAACAGAGCGTATCTTCTTATATGCCCACCTTGTGATGAACGATGCCCTCATATCCTCCCTCCCAAACAGTCCCACTGATGCTTGCTTTCAACTTCCAACTTGGTGCCCTTTCCTTAGACCGTTTTCCGTGCTTGGAGAAACTTTCCTGGTCTTTTAAGCACAAACACGTCTCCTCTTCCTTCAAGAGATCAGCTTCCTCCCTTCCTTCCTCATTCAGGAGGATTTCCAGTGCAAGCCATATTTCCAAGGCTACTGACCTCATGGTTCTCTCCTCAACTTCTACTGGTCATATGGTACTTGTCTCAAAAATAATAGAGCACCTCCAAGCAGAGCTGAAGTCTTACCTGTGAAGACTGTGCGCAGCCCTGCAAACCACTGCCTGATGGCAACGGATGTCCAGAGCATTTCATGTCAAAATGAGGCAGGCAGGCAGTTTGGTTCCCTCACCTGTGTTGCTGTAGATGCAGGAGGTACATTACACCGACAATAAGTGACAGCAGAAAGTCATCCAGCAGGAGGGTTTTGCAATTGGAATGGGTAAACGGATTATCTTTTGTTGTTCTTATCTGCTTATCCATTCACTGCTAAAGTTATATAACCTACACCTGCGGTCAGGGTTTGTTTAAACACATAAAGGCAATATCCTTCAAGTCCTTCGCAAATACACTGGATTTATTTGGGGAAAATATTTGTTTATCGTTTTTATAGGAGGAAGGCACACCAGGAGTACAGCACGCTTGCCTGCTGCCCCGTCCTTTCCACTACAGCATCAAATGGGTAGCGAGAGAAAGTTGTTTCTGAGGAGCATTTTCCCCTTTTGAACGTTGCTTTTGAATTGTGCATTTTGCAGGAACGGGGAAAGTAACACAAAGTCACAAAAAGCTTAATTTTGACAAAATCTTCATCCCTTACAAAATCCAGAAGGAACAGTAGGTGACTGCGCTGCATTTAGACTTTGTTCTTAATTTTCCCTTTTGCAGGAGATGTAAGGGAATGGCATATAAATTCAAATTACTGCAGCAGAAGACGGTGGTTATTGCATTGCTGACACATGTACTTCCATACATCTTTCTGGCAAGCTAAAATAGCTGGCAGTATATCCATGTTTTAAAGCCTTTTCCCATTGCTAGAGGACACAAAAGTGTAATTAGGTCAAAGTGCTTTAGGGGGTTTCTCTTAAATTATTGTCATCTTTCGGTAGTTAAGATTTGCAAACAATTTAAGATTTTAAGGTGCAAAGTAGTCATTTGTGCTGTTTTCATAGCAAAACCATCTCTTGCTGCAAGCTAAATTTCTTGCAGATCTTGGAAGAATGACTAAGAAATCAAGCAAAGGAGCGTGCAGGCATTAGAGCTCATACTTGTACTTTCAGTAAAGCTCTCCACGGACCACGAAAATACACTTGTACCTGTTTGGCTTCTGCAGTCGCTGCCTGGCAAGAAATATTGCACTAGGATATCCGTGGTAGTGTTGTGAAAAATCACAAGATCAGCTTAGGAATATTGCAATGTTGATAATGCCTCGTGCTTACCTAATGGGCTTATTCTGTGACCTCGGCGCAAACACCGGACTCGGCAGCGGGGAGGGGAAAGGGGGAAGCGTGGCTTTTGGGGGAAGTGCGAGCGCACTCTGGCCACGCAGCGGAGGGGCCTGGCTGTTTGCCAAGGCTGGGGAACGTTCCGCTGACAAAGACGGGAAGCGCTGATGCCGTTTTCCCCCAGCAAGGCATTAAAACTCTTTCTCCCTGCGACCTATGCCACCGTTTTAGGATGAAAACAAAGCGTATTTGTTGTTATGGGTTTAAAAACATAGAGTTTGCTTTATATACACAGCTGGAATAAATTTATTCATTTTTTCTTCTCTGTCAGACATGGTTCTCTTTGGGATTATGGCCATTCATGTTCAAATCCAATTGCTTCTGTTATGTTTCCAGAGGTGGGATATTCTTTTAAAGGTTGTTCCTCTCTAACTGGACAGCAGCAGAAGTAAATCAGCTTCCACGTGTCTGGAAACAAAGGAACAATGGGATATTCAGCCAAGCTTGCCTCAACAGATTTTTTTTTTTAATACTTCCAGGGCAATTTGCAACAGGAAAACTGCCAGAGAGCTCAGAGGATTTGGGTGGAGGAGCTCCATGCAGCAACTGTGACTCTCCTGGGAGATTAGGGGCCTGATCCTTCCTTCACTTAAGCTCCTAGAAGCCGTACAACTGCCCAAACAGAACTGGGAGAAGAATTTGATCCGTTTATTTGCAGTGGTATGCTGAGGGTAAATTACAGTACAGTAAATTAATGCATTACTGTTTGCATCCAGGTTTCTCAGCGGCATAAGAAAAATTCAAGTGTGTAACCACTCTGCTTATGGGAAGAGGTGGAAGAGCAAAGTGGGACCAGGGTGGGCAGATACCAGGATTTTGGGAGCGAGTGCAGCCGAGGCAGCCGCCTGCCCCGCTCGTAGCCTTGTCAAGTCCTTCCTTGTTTGCTCAGCCTGTGGCAGTTGTGAGAGAAAGAGCTGTTATTTGAATCCCTGCAGCTAACAGGTTTTACATGATCATCCCGCCGGCTGGCAGCAAACAGGTAATGGAGGCCAACCATCACCTGGGAAACTGTCAAGGCACTTATGTCCCGTTGCCTGCACATACATTTCCTTAAATACTAGGTGGCACTTATATACAGGGGTCTCTTCTGACTGGAAGCACGCAGCCCCTAATAAGTCTGGGGCCATATCTTGGAACTTGAGGGAAATTTCCAGTTGTGTGTCCCGAAACCATTGCAAAATTATTAACTACCTTGCTCCAAGACACGAGAGAAATGACAGAGGCAGAGGGAAGAGGGCATCACCTACACCCCATCAGTCGGGAGATGCAGCCACCACGGGTCACGAACACTTCTCCCTAGCATTCCTAGCACCCAGGATATGCAGAAAGATACCAAATGCTGTTCAAACTCCTGAAGGCAATTTCAGCAGGCAGTATGCAATCACATGGGCTGGAAAACAGCCAAGCTGCTGATTAGCATCCTAAAGAAAGGTTACCATAGATCAGTAATGATTAGGGCTATTGAGTTAGCTGCCATGGGGCTCTGAGTGCAGGGCACTGCATTTCCCACCATGCTTGGCAGCTCTCCCACAATTTGCCCGTTGCACCATGACCAGCCAGATAGCTGAGTAGAAGTGGTGACTGTCCCCAGCATCATTTCCTTCTGGTATTCTGCCTTTCTTTGGGAGGAGGAGGATTTGGGTGCTTGGTAAAGGCAGGGACACTGTCTGCCTTCAGCTGGCTGGGCTGCTGGTGCTAGCAAATGTTTCAAAAAAAGCTAAGCTTACATCTTCTATTTCTGTTTTAAAATAAGATATTTATGGTGCTAGGTTTTGGGACTGGTATTTCAAAAAAGTAATGTTAAAATAGATTTGATACGAATGGCTGTATTCTTGACAGCGTTACAGTTTATTTAGCCTGTTCAAAATGTCATCTTCTTTTCCAGGCAGCATTTCCTTGTCACCATCTCTTCAAACCTTATCTGATTTTTTTTCTGCTCCTCAGCTTCGTCCTTAAGATTACTTCCCTTTGTTTTCTTTCCAGTGTTCTGCATCATTTCCACCAGCTTTCAGTTTTGCTTTCTGAGCTTCTTTCTTTGATTTTTTTTTCTTAGTTAACAAAAACGAACAGCCAACATAATAAATATTTGTGATTTTAGTGATACCATATAATGTAAAAAGGAGGGAGGCACAGGAAGGAAGTACGTATTTTTAGAAGAAAAAGAGGATGTTCTGAAAGCACCCACAGATTGAGGCCAGCAATGCTGGTAATAGTGTTGAAAAAATTGCATATGCAATGGGTGAATGCTTTTACAGTCTGGATTTATCTGAGGGATGAATCCTGGCATGATGGAAGAACTTTGGTCCTGACCACAGGGATCAGTCTGTTCTTAATTTAAGATGACAACATGACTACACAAATATAGTGTGAAGAAAGAGACTTCTGTGTTCCTCCGGTGAACAAGGCCCAAACACCACCGTGCTGGGCTGTAAGGTTGCGGTCCACAGTCATGGCTGAATCTTCCAGACTGGCAACCTGGAAGAGACATCAGTCAGTGGGACAGTCTGTGGGGGTAGACAATCCCGAGCAGATGTTCATACTAACACAAAACTGCCCTGCAAATGGGCGAGACCAACAGATTAGATACTAGACAAGGACGGAGGCAATTTGGGTCCCAAACTTCTGTTTAGCTCATGTCCATTAAGCCCCAGCCCAGTACCCTTCCCAGTAGGTGACAGCAGGTCTCCACAGTGATGCAGGCTGCAATATTGTGCCTGGTGTGGCATCAGGACAGCCATGTCTAGCATTAGCTGTTAGAATTAAAATAATTAAATGTAATTTTTGTTAAAAATCTGGACTGCTTTAAACACAAGATGAGATTTGTAGCACTCTCACAAACCAAAGCTTCTCCTAATGATACCTATTGTACAAATACTGTGCTCAGCTCAGTCAGGGCTCTGAATAATGCCAACTGATTTGCTTCCTTTAGGTCTATGGTTTGGGGCAGAAGCCTCATAAGATACCTCCTTTCCAGCCCTTATTTTCCTTTGCAAAACCATGTTCAGGATTTCACCCCTCCTCTTCGTTCTGGGAACCCCACGCTGCCTTCCTGCCTTCTCCGTGCACCCCACAGAGATGCTTGCTGTGGCCTGGTACCACTTGCCCCGAGGGAGGGTAGGGCACATTTGCACCTCAGCTAAGGCTAAAGCAACATAAAAAGGGCATGAGACAAATATTTCCTCCCTTTGGATCTGCTGTAACCTCCACCTGGGACATTATCAGCAGCTTCGAGCTGCCTGCGGGCAACTCCTCAAGTGCTCCCAGGAGAAGAGGGAGCTTGAACCAAGCCCAGCTTGTCCCTGGATTTAACCAAAACCTCTTGGCCTCACGGGCAAACAACATGCCTTGAAGTACCTCAGGGAGTGGCCCAAAATGGCACATCCTGAGGCAAGAGGCCAAGAGACAGCACTGACTAAGGCCCTGGAAAACAAACACTAGCTTCCCAGCAAGGGCTGGGCTGAATGCCTGCACCTGAGACATCGGGATTCAGCGGGTGAGCACAGACCTACAAAGTCATGGCGACCCTGCTCTCCAGCCATCATTTTCGGTATCTGGAATTTTACTCCTCTACTTACAGTTTTTACAGAAGTGTTGCCCGGTAGATATACCTGAGCCAACCACAGAATTTGGGTTTTTTCCCTTCAGAAGAGACGTTTTACAGACAAAATGGCATTTAAAAGGGGAAGATGATAAATGTTGGGGGTTTAATAGCTTTTACCCAAAGTGATGTAATTAGTCATGATCCAAGAACAGTTTGCTATGTGAAATCCAATTTTTAGTTGTCTAAATCAATGTGAGGCTCATCCCTTATGCTGTTAAAATCAATGGCAATTTAACTTTAAGAAGCAGCTGGGTCCTGGTTCTGTGAAAGTGTAAACCAGATCTTTCCCTCTCGGCCCTTCTCTTTTTTCAAAAAGAAACCCAGCAAACCTACACCATGTCAAGTTTCCTTCTCTTTTAAATACATGTTTCTAAAGAGTTTCCAAAAATATTTCACTCTTTTGACTGAAATGTTTCCCTTATATCATGTTAAGGATCAGCAGCGTTTCAGCATCTGTGTGTGAATTTCCCAAAGCACACAGGACTGGACAGCTTTCGTGTAGGTGATGGGTTTTCATGCCTCTGTGACTTTGGGAGCTCTTACCCTGTGCGTCCTAACAAGCCTCAGGGACATTCCTGAGACCCTGGGAAGCAGAGCCATCGCTCCCACCACCTGTGGGCATGCTGCAATTTGTAGGGCCCAGTCCCCGCACTAATTTGCCCTAAGGCTTCACTGATGAACAGAGAAAACAATGGAACTAAGGAAGGTCTAGTCAATACATGCTATCACAGAGCTGCTTGCTTTCAGTTCTAGTTGTATGAGATCCGACAGCATGGCTTTCTTTCTTTCACCTTGCAAATTCAGCTGAATAAAGAGGAGATAATGCAGGAAAATAAACTTTTTTTTTTTTATATAAAGAAATAAAAACAGACAACCTATTAAGTATCTGTTTTCAAGAGATTGTGAGCAATTAAAGCAGAAAAAGAAGTCAATATTTGCAAAACTCTGCTCAAATGAGCAGTGGAAATGAGAGGTCTAATCCTAGGTGCTTTCTAGTAAAGGAGACCATCAGCAGGAGCAAATTGCAGTAAGGATGCAGCACCTACTCCTGTGTCTGCAGTAACGACTGCCACCGTAGTTCCCTGATCCCTTAATCCAGTGCGAGTGCTCACTCAAGCAGGAAATAGTGGTCCTCTCTTCCCCCTGCTCCCAACTCTCATGCCCATCCTCTCCCTTGCACCCACACAAATGCTCATGCAGTCTGCCAGAGCCTAACACTCTCTGAACAGGCTCTTTCTGAACCCCTGTACAAGCAGGGTTTAATGTTTTAATACTACATTACTTCTTTGAAGATATTTGATATTACACAGGACTTTCATTTAGCAGACTGATACAGCGATATACTGAAATCACAACACAAGCATAATATAGCAATTACAATACACAGCTGAATCCCAGTACAAACACAAATCCCATCACCATCCTGTATATGCTCGCCATCAAGATGCTGGGCATCTCCAGTCACCAGGAAGAAATAGGGAGGTTGAAGCCAGCTCAAGGCCATTGTCCTCTTCACAGTTAATTTTGCTGGTTCTTCGATTTTTATGTTCCATGTTGGGCTGAGATACTTCCCCCATGCTGGTCTGGCTGGCTCAGGAAGATAATTTCTACTGATTATTTTGGGGCTGGCAAATCACAAAACTAGTTAACCCACTCAGCTGATACACTGGTCTATCTACAGCAAAGGTCACCCTCCGGTGTCCTTGGTGTTGAGATAAATGCAGCTTCCTTTACCACAGCTGTGGTCACTTCTCGTATTCTTTTCTGAGCTCCATGACCACACCATCATTGCTTAACTCCTCTGAGCCCTTTTCCACAGCAAGGGTTCGTTGATCAGCCATACAGACCATGCCTATTAATTTAATCAAACATGCCAGGAAATGTGGCCAGGCCTGGAGCTCAGGCATCCACGTTTAAATAAGCGCAGTGCCTTCTGGACATCTCTCAGCCACATTCCCGACTTCCCAGGCATGATCCAGAGGTTAGCACAAGGCAGCATCACTCTGAACTGAGAGGCTGCGTGTGGACAAGGTGCTGATGGTGATCACTTTACAGTGACACTGTGGGCACAGGCATCCTCCGTGCCAGAGAACAGCCTGGGACAAGTTTGATTCCCTCATGTTGGTGTAGCTTCCTGCAAATCTTCCTTGCTTTTGCTGGGTTAGATTCCAACGGGGGTTCAACCCTGAGATCAGGTGAATGGCAATGAGGGTCACCTGGAACAACCAGCTGCAGAAAGTGATGGGTGAAGTAGCGGACCAGGCCTCTGATGGCTGCCTGATTAAGCTGAGTGTGGCACTATAGCCTGAAAAAAAAGATATCATGGGCACGGTTGAGGGGAATAAGTGCAAAGCTCTCCAAAGAAGACCCCATCTTCTTGCGGAGAAAGGGCTCAGTGGGAAGTGGAACACGAAGATTGTCCAAGACATTGCAGGGAGCTATTCCATAGCTAATAAGCTTACAGTCGCTATTCCAACCCCTCCTTAGTCTTTCAGCTACCAGGATGTCTGTGCAAGTTGTTAGTTTTCAAGTGAAAGGACCCATGTTGCTGACCTGTGGTCTGCTTGCTGCATTCTGGGGTTTACCAGGAATGAAAATCACACACGTACAATTCCTGTACACATCAGACAAAACCAGAATTTAAATAGCCAAGCTTCATTTTCCTAGAAGCCTTTCCTCCCTGTAGAAGCTAAAATAGGGACTGGACAACAGACGAACGTCTTTACTGCGCACTACCCAGGCAGGCGGCTGGCACAGTTCTGCATGCGTGCTGTTAGGTGTGGGATGCTGGGCTGTGATCATCAACTAGGGATGCATATTTTATAAAGCTAGCATTATGCACATACTTCGTTTGGGGAGCATAAGCTTCCCCTGCTGATTCATGACTGAATACGCACTATGTATTGTAGAACATAACGGTGCAGTAAGAAACACTGATTAAACGTGGTTCGTGGCGCTCATATACACAGAGCGAGTTCAAAGCCTTTCAGTACCTGTGTGGCCCGTCCCGCCACCCCTGGGGACAGTCAGACGTTAAAGCTTGGGTGCTGAGAACGCTAATCCTCCTCGTCAGAGCGATGGTCCGGATGAAATTGGATCACTGAGGCTTTTGAGTTGGTCTGGCACAGGCTAGGGTTGAGGGAAGGGCAGGGGAAAGGCAAGCACCGAGTCTTGAAATAAAACGCAGGATCCAAGGGTAACAAAGCTATCTGTTGGAAGCAGAGGGGGTAGTTAAGAATCTTGCCCCCAGGTCACGGCCCAGGGGAGCTCCTCGCCCGCTGCGGCAGAACCTTACTGCAACAGGCACAGTGCCAACACGGCTGAGGAGGAGACATCCCCATCAGCCCGCCTTAGCGTTCAGGCACTGGCAGGGCCAGCACACATTACTGCTTCAGCGTCAGAAACCAGCCAGCTGGTACTAACTGAAACCCACTTTCCCGCTTTCCTGTAAAGATGACAACACTCCCCCATCAAAAGGAGGAGTTAGGCTCAGTTAGTCTGCCATTCTGGTCTTAATGGGCTTCACGCTGTTGCTGTTATTAGACAAGCCTTTACCATGTGGGTGGAAGCAGGAAGCCTGCCAAGAGCTAGGAGACAAATAAGAAACTATGTGAAGAATGGGGATTTCTGATGATGAATCCCCAGCTACTTGCTCATGAGAACAGGGCCAGAAGCCTCAGCTCTCAGTTGCCTTTCCTCTGCTGCCAGATCTCTCACTGCGGGGTTGGAGCAAGAATGTGATGGTTATAAAAAGCGACACGATCAACGATCCATACAAGGGATGTAACAAAAACTACCTTGTCAAAACGATATGAGGAGGAGCTGTTTTAGCAAAATGCAAAGAGGCCTCAGCGATGGGGTTTTCTCTTCTTTTTTTTTTTTTTTCTAATATAAGTGGGTTGCAGAAACCAAGGTGCATCAAAGATGACAGTTTATTGAATTTGGCAGCAGTTCAAAGCCAGAACCTCTTGTCCATGCTGTGCAGAGCTCGCGCCTGCTATCTGCTAGAGGTGAGGGACGAGGAGCACAGACGCCTAGCACGGAGTAAAAGAGTGAAGTCATTATTCTTCCCGGGTTTCAGAGGATGCTCTACACAGCCCCCACCACAGAAAATAAACATATTCAGTGAGAAACTGCTGTAATAAAATAACAACACCCTCACGCTTAAGGCTGGCAGGTGGCATAAAGGAGCTATTTTAAAAAATACACTCCATTGAGCCTCTAATGCTTCTCCTGGCATATAATAAAAAGACAAGGTCTGTTTACAAAGACCATCCATGCAAGCTAAGGCCATACAAAAAGCTCCATTGAAGTGAAAGGTGAGGAGGGTGTGAGGGTACCGCCTATGCTGGAGCTAAAGCTTCAAAGAGGCTTTTCTCAGGGACAACTGCATCCAGAATTTAGCACATTTCAGCCAGAAGTAGGAGCTCAGACAATTTTTAACTTGTCTAATTATAGCATGTTGGTAGCGATACTATAATTATGAGAACAGAGACACGCTCATAGAAGAGATTCTGGTGCCAAAGAGAGCTGTTAGCAACAGTAAGTGTCCCCGGTATATACCGAGCTAGTTTATTCTTGTTAAAATATAAGTAAGGTCTCAGACACCTAAGCCAACCCTTCAGCTGAACAAGTCCCCATGTGGGAGCAGGAGCTAAAAGCTCGCAGTCCCCAGCAAAAGCAAAGCATGCTAGCTTTGATCTGCATAGATTTAGTCCGATGTACTTAATTTCCAATTTCCAACGGGAAGTAAGAGCACAAACAACTTAAATCCGCGGTTGAAGTGATGTGGTAACTCATTAAACAGCAGTAACTCGACATTTCTGAGTTCCAGCTGTTTCATCCTGACACAGAGAAGCCATCCTGGAGATGAAAGTGTCTCGGGATATCCCACAGCAGCTGTTCCCACATGGAGGCTGGAGGCAGCTGGGAATGAACCGCAGAGACTGCTCTGAAGTTTCTGGTCCTTACCGTGTTTCACTGAAATGTGTGATGCCAAGGGGGCCTTAAGAGAGGAACTTTACAGACTGACATGGGCTGAAGGGTCAGAAACTCTGGCTGAGATCACCCAGCTGAAGTGAAGTAGACCTTAAGATACTTAATATCCCTATGGTAATAAACAACCTGAAACTGGAGAGAAAGAAACTCCTGTGAGTCTTCAGCTTTGTCACATTGCAAGAGATAGTGACACTAAATACAAGTTATTTGCCTTGCACTACTCCAAAATTTCAATAAATTGTCATATATTTGGGGTTCTTTGGTCAATTTTTCAGAGCACGTAAACCCCACTTCTAGTTTCTGTTTGAAAACACAAGAAAAATCTCAGATTGGATGTATGTTGCTACCGTTTTCAATTTTAGAAGAATTCAGTGTATAAATTTACTCCAACAATAAAATAAAAACAGCTACTAGTCGAACCATATTAAATCTCTTCCTTTTAAACGAGATAAATACCATTAGAAGAATACAGAATTCCCTTAAACTTGGTATTTAAAGTTATCAAAAAATAACAATGCATCTATTAGACACTGATACAGCCAGACCAGAAAACACAATCAAGTTCAGAAACAGAATCTTCTATTGCAGAAATTACTGAAGATTAACCTTAACCGCAAGAGACAAAACCGTAACAGGACTCAAAAAGAGGAATTTGCCTCATTTAATATGGAGTTATGTGAGATAAATAAGGATTGACAAAAAAACAAGGACTGGGTCTCCTAATTCTGTTATTTTCATAAGAGTGGCTGCTCACAGTTATCAACCTATTAGCCTTTTACTCAGGGAAGCAGTCAGCACAAGCCATGTCACGTCAGCTGCAGCTAAGTAGGATGGACGCTGATGTGAGAGGCTAGTGCATAGTTTCTGATCATAGTGTAATTATTCCATCCTCCTACAGCCTTTTAAATAAAACAATAAGTGCAAGAACCCCTCCTAATTGTTAGTGAGACTGTACAAGTACTAAAGTGAAAATTTGTGTCAAAGGACTGGAAGCAGAAAAATGAACAGGTTTTAGCAGACTACAGCTTGGAAATGTTATAAATGCAAAAAAAATGTGTAAGAGACAAGTTGGAATTAAATTTATAGACAACATTCTCTACCAGAGGCACAGGAGAAAATGTTGTGTCATCGAAATAAGTGGAAGGCCTAACGAGAAAAACATAAAAGACAGGACTGTTCATAAAACTACAGTGTTTGGAGAAACGTCACCTCAGCAGCATGAAAAATAAATACTTTTGGAAGCAAAACCAAGTATATTAAAATACTACTTTCATGCTGAAGTCATAAGCAGTCACTTGTTACTGTTAATTGTTGTTATTATTGGTATTTCTTTGGTTAAAAGGCTTCTGAGGGAGGCAATGTGTTCAAGAAGAGATTAATGAGACTGTCCAGGGCATTGTTTTTAATAGAATTCATTTTGAAAAGTGTATATCAGGCTTATTTCTTTGAATAACAGCAGCACTGTGCCTCCAGCAACAGCAGCCTCCGCTCGAAGCGAGAACTATCCTTTCCCAGGATCCTGCCATGACCTCCTGGGGACTGTAACACAAGGTCTTGGTTGGCAGTCGCAATCTCAAGCCATACACTTGGGATGTGGTGATCTATGTGACTGGGGATGTCCATTTTGGCTATGCTCAGGAAAATCCCACTGTGACTAAGGGAGAGGAGACTGATTCAATTGCCTTTAAGACCTTTGCTTACTTATGACCTCATGATAAGCCTGAGAAGACTCTGTGAAGAGCTACCGCCACTGTACCCAGCCTGCCCTTAGAGCTTCCTTGGGTCACTACCAAAACTACTTCAGTGAGGTGCAACATTTCTATACCCTTCTCCTATCTCCTAAATATTTGGGGTCCACTCTGCACACACATAGAAGGAAAGAGTCCCTGCTCTGAGGAGTTTACAGTGTGAGTAGTCAAAACAATCAGGGAGAAACTGATGAATATCCACCATTATTTATCTCAGTGTCTATATCACAGCTGGGGTAAAAAAAAGCAACCAACAAACCATTCCTAGGAGAATAAATCATAGAATCATAGAATCATAGGATGGTTTGGGTTGGAAGGGACCTTAAAGACCATCTAGTTCCAACCCCCTGCCATGGGCAGGGACACCCTCCACTAGACCAGGTTTCTCCAAGCCTCATCCAGCCTGGCCTTGAACACTTCCAGGGATGGGGCATCCACTGCTTCTCTGGGCAACCTGTTCCAGTGCCTCACCACCCTCTCTGTAATGAATTTCTTCCCGATATCTAATCTAAATCTCCCTGCTTTCAATTTAAACCCGTTACCCCTTGTCCTGTAAACAGGTCCTTGTAAAAAGTCCCCCCCAGCTTCCTTGTAGGCCCCTTCAGGTACTGGAAGGTATGATAAGATCTGCCCGGAGCCTTCTCTCCTCCAGGCTGAACAAGCCCAACTCTCTCAGCCTGTCCCCATAGGAGAGGTGCTCCAGCCCTCTGAGCATCTTTGTGGCCTCCTCTGGACTCGTTCCAACTAGGCTATATCCTTCTTATGTTGAGGGCTCCACAGCTGGCCAAACTACACCTCCTTCCCCAGGAAAACCAAATTACATTTCATCTAAAAATAGGAAAGTTTATGCTAAAATATACCCTACACAAAACCTGACCTAGATAGGTGGCTATATTCCTCGCCAAAGATTATTCCCAGTAGCTGGCGGGGTGCTGCTGTTAGCTTGCATCCAGGGAACTCACCCAGGGTCCCCTCACAGTTCTCCTGAGGTCAGCAGCAGGGCTGGAAACATCAACAGCAGACAATGGTTTGGGTTGCTCACTTTTCAGCTGCAGTGAGAAGCAGAAAACCCTAAAATACTGGTTATTTTGAATGTTTAATCTTTAACTTAGCATTTTTTTTTCCAATTTGCTGTAAAATACATTCCCAGACTCCCTTCTTCCCAGGCCGTGTGAGCAGGGGTCCCAAGAAGGCTGCAGAGACTACAGGACAAAGGCTGGTTCTGCCTTCCCAAGTGAGAGCTGGAACAACCCTTAGAAGTGCGAAAGGATATCTGAACACTTTCTATCAGGCAAAAAGGGTATTCTCGCCATGGGATGTGGGCTAAGCAAGGAACAAAGACTACACATTGGATTTGCAGTGATCTGTTGTCCTGGGAAGATAGGCAGGAGAGGGCTCAGCGCTGTGTACTGAGGCTTTAGCACCCCACAGCCAGGAAGGGAAGCTTCGGCCTGGTGTGCACAGACAGACATCCTGCCATAAAACAGACTATTAAAATCATATGCAATAGTTTTAACTCAGGAAAAATGTCCAGGTATAATGGTTTTCTCAAAACACAGAAAAGATCTTCTGTGAACATTTAAGACTGAAAAAGGAAAGGAGCTATAGTAGGATCTGAGTGCTCTGTAGGGAAACAGCCTCCTCAAAACCATGACTGCAGTAATGAATTAATAACCGTACTGACTATTCAGGTGAGAGTTGGTGTCACAAAGCTCAGCAACAAGGCAGTCTGAATGTATTTAATACTTGAAAAATTCCAGTGAGGAATGACACCCATTCAGGTTCATGTACACGTTTTCAGGTAAATCAGAGCATTTGTAAAAATGCTTTCCCCCAACTCTTCTTTTGCATTAAGACAGTACAATTCACTCTTTGCTCTAAGCAGCGAGACAATGTTTTCTCTCAACACCAGGATTATCTCAGAACAGGTTACCCTGGCTGTGATTAAAGAGAAAGGGATAGGGAGCACGGCACATGAAGAGGGAACAAAAATGCTGTCCTTAACTGCTCCTCCAAATCAGAACATCTGACGCTCTTAATGGAAATACAGTGTTGTGCTCCTACCGGCCCCATTATACTGAGCAACGTGACAGGTCTGAATGCCAGGCCGAACGCACTTGTTTTGAGATAAAGCAGAAAATTGGTGACAGGCTGCTGTAGACAATGAAGGGTTTATGATGTTGTTTTGGAAGATTGAACGTTGTTTTGAAGGATTAGATGCTGTAATCCCTACGGTAAGTCAATGAAAAAGGCACCATAAAAGGACACGCAAGGAGCAGGCAACCAATTACTAATGCAAAATAATACAGTTTATGCTTAATTCACCCTACCGTGATTACCATTAGCTCTTATAAAATCACTCTACGGCGGCAGAAGCTGCTTGCTAGTAGAAGTGACAATACACTTTCCCCCTTGAAGAGCTTCTAATCTTGACTGGAGATGTGCCCAAATCATGAGGGGAATACCCAAAAGCAGGCTGGGAAAGACAGCAAGGCTGTGCTCCCAGGGCTCTCTGGGGTCACAGCAGAACCAGCGGGACAGAGGAGTACTAGGGTGAGATCCAGCCAAGGTCCTTGCCTCTGCGTGAGATGATCCTTACATCCTGCTCCCTCCCTTACACCCTGCAACCATCAGCAAAACCCCTGCATGGGCTGAGTCATGCCTTGCCAGGGACTGGGTTTGCCCCAGAGAGAGGGGTACGGTTTGAGCGCATGGTTGTAAACAAGATGCTCCTGATTGCCGCTTCTACTGCAGACACTGACAAAGAGGGGACAGACTGAGGAGGACCCATGGGCACTACTCATGTGGGTTAGCTGGGTATCTGTGCCTCTGGGTTAAGTGACCACTTCCTTCACGCCCATTTTGAAACTACCTGCTCCTTTATCACTTGCTCATCACAAACACCTTTTAATTCTCTGTGTGTGTCCTATTAGCAGCCCCAGCAGCCGCCAGCGACAGCTGTCTAGCAGTGCCACAGGGGCAAACCAGCGAGCATATAGTGGCAAGATTCCCAGGGCTTGTTATTTTCTCAGCTCGGGGCAATCAAAGCTTTAGCAGGTGATTGACAACATCAAATAAAAATGCACATATCCCAAGTAACTAAGGTAAGCAGCACTGGCAAGAGTTGACTCTAATCAAATTTTCTCTCGGAGATGATGAGCAGCATGGTGAGAGGGAAAAACACACTAACATCAAGGGCAGAAAAAACTTCCTGATTATTTGACCTGGATTTTAATTGGCAAGAAACAAAATATTCTGCTATCGTGGGACGCCATCTGTTCTGCCTCTGGAGTAAACCTGGCTCCCAAACTACACTGCTAGTCTGGTGAGTTGGTTCAGGTCTTCAGCCTTAGAAAGCAATCATTTGCCTACAACACTGCACAATGCAGGGAGATGTACGAAGAGGAAGTGCAAAGAAGTAGCTGTTGTTAATGTAAAAAGCATGAAATTGGATTAGAAACATAGTTAGGGCCAAAAACCTGCCCCCACTCTAACTTGTGAGAATTTTGCCCACGATGGGAAGAGCAAAAAGCACCCTCAAAAGTTAAATAAAGTTTGTAACGTGATCATAACTCAGACCGGAGAGTTAGTGTGTTCACACCAGCTTTGTGTTGTAAGCTCAAAATAGCAGCTTCATCCAGTCACTTGCTTATGACACCTGCCAAGTATGAAATTGGGAAGAAAACCCCAGTTGGAAGTTTTTTCTATGAAGATCAAGTACTTGAAAGTCAGAGACAAAGTTGTACAAACAGCATGAAGCATGCACAACAGAAGAAAATGCCGTATTCAGAAGAGAGAGATGCTGAAATGTCAAACCTGATACTTTTGATTTAAAGAGAACAGTAATCGCACCCCACTTCTCTCACTGATAAAGAAGATGAAACTGCTGCAGTCAGCTTGGAGGGAAGCCAAGGCAAACCCAGGCAGAACTGAAAATTCCTGTTAAGATGACTGAGTGCCAAACAACGGTTATTCGTTCTAATCAATTTGTTAATTTATTTCTAGAAAAACGGGACTAATTCCTTTCTAATCAAAACAAGGACCTATTCATTACAGTGTGTATGATGAACCACGACTAAGTAGGCACAGCTAGGATTTCTAATAGAGAAGGAAGACAGATTCGGTTGCTCACTTCCCCCAAAGAAGGCCATTCAGGCTCATTTCCCTGCAATGGACCCTTCCATCACTTTGTCCAGGTTGATTTCAAACACCACATTGATGGACCTTCTACTCCAAACTCTTTCATCCCTCCAGTGGTGCAGCCTCTGCTGACTCCACTCTACTTTCAGTTGTTCCAGCTGTTCTCCTCCTACCCGTACTCTCTACTTAACCTCTTCCCTTTGCTTTCCATGGGTTTAGTCAGGATAAATGTATCTGCTGAGGCCTCTTGTCACCACTGCTGCTGCTCAGGCTCAGGGTCACTTAGGACTTGGCTTTCCACAGTGCTCAGATTTTGTCTCTCCTCTCTCCAAAAGCAGGATTACAATAGTCACAAGACTACTGTAAAACTATTTTTTCAGAAAAAAATGAAATACAAGGTATAACTTAGTTTCAACCTGTCCTAGCAATATTTCTGTCTAAATCGCTGATAATGTTTAATGGGCCCTTCTCTGAACTCCAGCCTCATTGATCCCACTCTGATAACGAGGCCTCTGAAGCCCATCCTGAGCAAATATACCAGCAGCAACTTCATCAGCGCTCGGTGCGGAGGTCAATGGCAATGTCCTTATTCCTGACAAACTTGCAGGTGCTCCAAGAGAACAGGGACTCAGTATCTCTGCAGCCCAGAAGGACATTGGTCAGCCCGTACCCTCGTTAAATGCCAAATGTTTAGTGCCAAAACATCTGACATCGCTTGCTTAGTTCTCCCGCATGAGTAATTCTGAAATGACATTTCCCACGCTATGACCCTGCTCTTGTTCTCTGACTGATAACAGCATGAGCACTTGGGAGAGGCCAGGAGAGGAAGAACCCACAGCTCACAGTTGGGCAGGGACTCACGCTGGAGCTGGGCTGCCAAAGCCAGTCACACCCAGCTTCGTCCTTTCCCCCATCAGCAGCTGTGCCCCCCCGTCCAGCGCCAACTCCTCGACACCCCAGGCGTACAGGGCCTCATTAAACCCGCACTGCCCAGCAAGAAGAGCAAGCTCCATGGTGGAGGGAGCCAGAGTGGGTGCAGGCAGGGCGGGACACAGCGCGCGTACCAGGCAGCGGCACATCCCTCTCTCACGTGCCATGCCGCTTGCTTGCCAGCTACCACCCACCTCTCTACCCGCACTCCCTACGCACCACTCCATCCCTTTTTGCATCTGAAGTTGGAAACGGTTCTTTTTTTTTATTTATTTTTAAACTGCCAGATTGAGTCTTAATTATTTAAGCAACTTCCAGATTTAGAAAGCTGTTTTGGCTGTGAAAGTAACACTCGGTGCAATCATCTCTCATCAATAAACCATGGAAACAAATGTGTGCGCCCGTTGGGAAGCAACTTTATTTAAAGCACGATGAAAAGTCAAGTTCAGATTTACAGATGTGTAAACACCTAAAGCCAGTCACATTGCAGCGAGCTCAGGACACTTTAGCTCAAGTGAGAAAAAACGGGACTTCCTCCTTCCTCCATTAATTTTGCTAGGAGCAAGATTGCTTGGCTCGCCTCAGATGAGAAGGAGTGTCTCACAAACATCCAAACCACAAACTTGGGCAAAGGGCCTCCAAAAAGGCATACTCGCACAAGAGTTGTGCTGGCTGTTGGTTTTTTCTTTCCAAAGTGTTAAAACACACAGGCAAGGAGAGTTGTGAGTGCTCATACCGTACGGAAAACTGTCACAAAGCCTCAGATCACACACACACAAACCACACAGGGGTGTGGTCCTTCAAAGAGAAAGGGAATTGGAGACTTGGGCAGGAAAAGGAAAAGGAAAAGGAGGAGAAGAAGAAGGAGGAGAACAACAAGAAGAAAAAAAAAGAAAAAAGAAGAAAAAGGAAAGAAGAAGAAAATGAAAAAAGAAGAAAAAGAAGAAAAGGAAAGAAGAAGAAAAAAGAAGCAGGAAAAAAGAAGAAAAAAGAAGAAAAGGAAAAAAGAAAAAGACAAAGACAAAGACAAAGAAACAGAAAAAGAAAAAGAAAAAGAAAAAGAAAAAGAAAAAGAAAAAGAAAAAGAAAAAGAAAAAGAAAAAGAAAAAGAAAAAGAAAAAGAAAAACAGAAAAAGCCAACTGAACCCAAAAAGAATTCTTACTAACATCTTACTCTAATAAAGAAATAAGACGAAACAAAAATCTATGACACAGCCTCCACGTCTACTTTGGAGAGAGCTTTCCCTTGTCCCAGTAAGGGTTCAGGGAAGATTGCTCCTGAACCCAGCGGGCAAACACGCTGCGTTATGGCATTGCCTGTTGACAGCCCCGTGTCCCCTCTGGGGACTGTTTGCACCCTGAGCTTCGACCGGGTTAGGTGAGGCTGCAACACGCTGCTCCAGCTCAGTGACCGTGGACATGGGACCAGCTTATTACCCAGGAGAAGCATCCGGACGTTGGGTTGGCACGGTTAGCCTTGATGGCTTCACGTGTACGGCTGCCTTCCGCAGCCACGGAGGAAGCTGCAGGAAACCTTTATTTTTCAAAGCAAAGCTGCTCTTTATTTATGTAACATTTTCATTTAATTAGCAAAGAGATGGAAAAAACTCTTGGGGGGGGGGGGGGGGGGGGGGGAGGAATTAAAAGGTCATTTTCCAGCACGAGGGAGTACATGAGAGGGAAAGAAACAAACTGCTTTCTTCCCGCTGGCCACGCTAGCGCCAAGGCTCCCTCGCTACGCACCCCTTAGGACCCCGCGGTGGTAATGGACCATCTGGAACGCACAGAGGGGACTTTCCTTCTCCTGCTGAGCATCCCGGCCCTTGGAGAGGAACCAAAGAGGATGCTGTGGGGTCCCTTCCTCGGATATCTGACACCGCGGGGACGGGCTCAGTGTATGCATCTGTATTGCACAACAAAAGCAGGGCTTTTATTATATGACCGAGTTAAAATCCTACATATTTACTGCACCCAGAGCTTATTCAAAAACGCTGTAATGTTGCAAAGGCCATTACTCAAAAAAAAAAAAAAACCAAAACACCGGGAAGAGCTCAACTGCGTTTCCCTGCGACCTTTAATTTAGGCCCGCAGCTCGTCCCGTGAGGAGAGCCTGTAATTGCGTGACCAATCCCATCCTGTTTTTCACCGGGGCCTCCTGCGTCCACGGCCCGGGCTGGAAAGCCCGCGCTCGGCCGAGAGCCGCCCGGTACCGCCACCCGTCTCCCCGCGCCGGACGCGGGGCTCGAACCTGTTGGATTCGGCCCACCGCCCCCTCCCTGGGGCCGGCGCTGCCCGACCTTCTCCAGCCGCCGGATTGGCCCTCGGCGGCCGTGACGTCATAGCGCCCCCTTCCTCCCGCCGCCCGTTAGCCCCCCGCACCACTCTAACGTCACAGTCAGCCCACGGCCGGCTGGGGAGGGCGGGGCACCCCCCGCCCCGCGCCCGCCCCCCGGCCCCGCCCCCGCCGCTCCGCAGCGTGACAGAGCCGGCCGGTGCCCTCCCGCCCGCTGCCCCCCGCCGCCGCCGCCGCCGCCAGGTAGGGCCGCGTCCCCCGGCCGGGAGGGCAGCGCCGGTGCTCCCCGCACGGCGGCGGGACGTGTCGCGGCCGCCCGGGCCCGGAGGAGGAAGGGAAGGGCGGGCGGGTACCGGATAGGGACCGCGGCGGGCGGGGGGTGCCGCTCCGCGGAGCGCGCAACAAGTGCGGCGGCGGGGAGGAAGGCGGGCTCGGCGGCGAGCGGCGGGGCCGGAGGAGGGAAGGAGGGAGGGAGGGAGGGAGGGGACGGGGCGGCGGAAGGGCCGGGGTTTTTCGCCCGGGAGCGTTTGTGCCCGGTGCCGTTCAGTCAAAAGCATGATGCAATCTCGCATTGCCATGGCTACTGCATCCCCGGGCCGCGGTGGCGGCGGCTCCTTCCGCCGTGGCGGGGCACGGGGTCGGGAGAAAGAATACGGGCGGGGGCGGGGGGGGGGACACCCACCCCCCCCGCCTGCGTGTAACGGCGAGGAAACGGCCCTCGGCCCGACGCTGCCTCCCCCGGGGAACTCGGGCAGGGCCGAGCGACTCTCCGGCTCCGAACACAAAAGCCCTGACCCGCTTTTTACACCCCCAACACCCCTCACCCCGGGGTGTGCGCGTGCATCGCGGGTGTGCGCGTGCATCGCGCGAGCGGGATGGCCACGCTGCTGGGCTCGCGGTGATGCTGAGCCGGGCGTGCGGGGCTGCCGGGCGTGGGCAGCGTCCGGGAGAGGGGCTGGCTGTCAGCTCCTCTTCATCCCCGAGCCCGTGGTCCTGCTCACCGCGATAGTGGCTTAGAAACGGGAATTCCCGGGTCTGTCCGTGGGACGGGGCGGACGCCCCGTTAAACTGGTGCCTCGGAGACGGGCAGCGCTTCTAAAAGGTGCCTTGAGGAGTGTATTAGGAAGTAAGTAGAAACGGAAGGGCGTGCGGTAGAAATGTGTCAGTGTGTCAGAAGCAAGGGACTGTCTTAAAAACTTTATGACTTTGCTTTTATCTCCTCCATCTCCTGGAAACCCCCGGGCATCAGCGGCGTTAGAGGTTGGCAGCGCTGGGGTTGTGCGGGGTATCGTCTTGGGCAATTTAAGCGTTTTCTCCTTCCCTGCCTGCGCTGCTTTTCAGCCCTCCTTCCCCCTGCCCCGCTTCCCAGGGATGCAACCGCAAAGGATGCGACCTCCGGAGAGCTTTCCGGCACCGACAAAAGGCCAGTTCTGCAGACCTGGGCAGGAATAGAAGCACCTCGGCGTGCTCAGCAAGAAGGGCTCCTGGCAGATGGCAAGAGGCGTTTTGTGTTCTCGGTGCTTTGGGAGATCTCTGGTGCCGTGGGGTTCGGGACCACGGCACAAAACACGAGCATAAGCGCTCAGCTGGCTGCTAGAGATGGCGAGGGAAAACAAGGCAGGAGCATGGCTGCAGTCAGGATGCTTCCGATGAGGAAGTCTCCGAAACCTCTCTGTGTAAGTGGAAACACACCCTGCAGCTGAAACCAGAGGAGGGCAAGCGCGCGGGCGTCTCTGGCAGCGGCACGGCCTTTCGCCGGAGTTTTGGGCCAGGTTGCTTCCAGGGCGAGGTTATCTCTGCCAGAGCAGCTCTCGGCCAGGACGTGGCTCAGCGGGCCTGCCGAAAGCGGTCAGCTGAAATTACCGCCACTGGCCACGTCTGGATGGAGGGTTTTGCGGCTGTAAAGTTTTTGTAGATGCAAGCTAACGGTGTTGCTGCATCGGCGTGAAGCTGCTGGCGTAGAGGATGTATTTATTTTTAATATGAACTTGCGAATAAGGCTAAAGAGTTTTGCGGTATAACTCTGATGTTTCACTCTAAGCCCTCCTGGTCCTTCGGCGCAGTCGCAGCCTGAGATTTTTCTCTGCTGTTACAAAACTCCACAGCCTGAGATAAATACTAGTGTACCCTCACCCCTGCTACCAGAACCTGAAGCTGCGTCCGGGAGAGTACGCCTGTGGCACGCGTGATGTCCTGATGCTGTTTAGCGATGAAGGCTGGAGGTTTTTTTAATAGTATTCATGTATTTGAGGTGCTGTAGACGTATTCTGTGTTCAGAGCAGCGAGTCGCCAAGGTGTGTACTCTGCCCACCCGTGGGGAGCTGTACTTGCAGGCACAGTGTGAGGATTTCACCTGAAAGCTGGTGGTGCCCGGAGACGGCTGGGGTCAGCCAGCTGGGGTCAGCCGGCTGGGGATCCCTCTCCAGCTTTACATGAACTGGGGGGCAAATGAAAGGGACCACTGCGCTGAGTTTGCCCTCGAAGACGCTGTTGCCAGCTGATGTGGGTCAAGGACGTTAAAAGGCGTGCCAGAATTCTGCTGGATGTTACTGAATTTTTTACGAGGTACGCGTTACATATTAATGCGTGCTGGAAGCCCTTCTGTTTTCTATTCATAAGAAAAGTGAATTTATCGTGAATGATCTAACTTAAGTCTGCTGTAGTTTACCATTCAGCTGCAAGCAGAGAGAGAGCAGCAGGGAAATAAATATGCCACGGAGCTTTGTCTTGCAAGCTGGGGAAGAGTCTGGCTGTTGGTCTGTTTGCCTCACTGTGCTTTTTAAAAAGCAGTTTACTTTGTGTGGTTCAGTATCTTTTACATACCAGCAGCTGATCAAAGGAAGTATATTTGACTAAAGCTCATACATATTTGGTACATAAATACAGCATCATTAAGGATACTTGGTTTGTCTGAACAGTCTCTAGGTATAGTTATTGCAGTATTTTTAGTAAGTTGATGTTGTCTTTACGTTTCTCAGCAAGAATTCCTCTTGTTGCATTCCTTGCCTTTAGTACAGCCAGAGCTGAAAGAAAATATTTTGAATTCTCTGGTCTAATCTCTTCTTCCCTTGCTGACCTTCATTTTGTCTTGTTTACAAGAGGAATTAACTTGGAAAAGATACAGTGAATGGAACATAAACGGTTTAAATTGGAAATGATACTGTAAATGTGTCGGGCCTCTGGGCAGCACCTTTAATTGCTCGTTCTTTTGTGAGTTGCTGGGTTCAGATTTTTAGAAATATGTTGGAAGATTCAGGTTTTTGGAATGATGGTGGAACTGACTGTATTTTAGGACTGCAGGTTGACCTGGTGCTCAGGTCACGCAGCCGCAGGTGGAAAGTCCAGTGCTGAGAGCAATCCAGAGCTGCCTCTTGGGAAGCATATTCCTTGTAAATGATGTTCAGTTGGTAATTGGTTAAACGCTCTTAAGTACTGAGCTGACCTCATTCCTTTACCTTCCTCATTTTTTTGGAGCAGCAAACATTGCAACATCAAAAGCTTCTGTTTCTGCTGAGCTCAGACAAAAAAACCACCAGTGCAGAGCAAGGTGGAGGTGCTTACAAGGTTAAAAACTCATCCTCTGCCTGTTTTCTAGTGGTCTCAGCAGTCCTCGCTCCGTGGCGGACGAAGCCAGTCTCCTGATTAATACCATCTGCATCCCACCCGAGATAAATCTTGGGGAGAGAAACAGCAGTTGCATACGGTCCCATGTTGAAAGTGTGTCGTGTCCTCTGTCCCTCTTGGATCTTGTGCTAAAAGGATGTGGCCCACAATGAGTGCTCACCCTTGCTCCTGCCTGCCGCTGCCCAACAGGCAGGGCAGGAGCAGTGCAAGGTGCGAGGGTGGGCTCGGTGGCATTTCAGGTGTCACCTTGCCGCCGGCACAGGAGATGGCTTAGGCAGTGCTTTGCTTGCTTCCTGGGGTTCCTGCTGTGGTGGCAAGTAGCCAGAGCTCCTGTGCCATGCACAGAGTCATCTCCTGGGACAGGATGTGCTGGAGAGGCTTCTTCAGTCTGGGAAAGCCTTTTGGAGCAAATGGGCTTTTGGTGGTGTGGTTTTTAAAATTCCAGCCATTGAGGGTTGGTTCTGTGCCTTTGAACAGAGGCGAAGATGCTCTTTCACTGCTGAGGAGCAGAGCCACAAGTACCTCTACCTTTCTTGGCAGGTTTTTTCACTCCCGTGAGTGGCAAGCGGTCTTGAGATGGGTCACAAGCAAACTGTTGCCTCTTCAAACCTACTAAAGCTCCACTTAGATTTAGCAGCTTTTCATATAGGTCATGAAGGCATGTATAGGTGATGGTGCTGTTTGCTATAACCTCCCCTGCATAACTGAACACCTTACTCAGTTTGCCCTCTTAATCCTCTTTCCTTACCTTCTTTCTTTGCTGTGCCTGAAATTAGTTTCTTGGTGGTGAGACCTATAAAACTGTTTAAACACAGGAATACTTAGGGGGCTGTTGGCCTCAGCTCTGTGCAGTAATGTTTTTGTTTTCCTGTTTTTACAACATACAAAATTATGTTCTTCTAGGATGCAACACAGGCTTTTGAAAGCTGTTTGAATGTATAACAGACTTAAGAAATTGATGCCCAGTGCGTGCCTGTTGGAGCACACTCCTCTGTGCATCCAGACACCTCACAAAACTGACAGTAATCCTTGCAATCTGTAGCTGTTTTGTCATATGCAGTATAGTCGCTAATTTGTTTTGTGATTCTTAAATGTGTTAAAAATGGAAGATTTCTGCCACCCAAGCCATTTGTGTGTGCTAGCATTGGAAACACTTTTTTCCCCTTAGATGGAAAAATCACACACAGGGACAAATCAAAAGGATAATCAATGAATTACATAGAAGTTAAATCTGTTTAAAAACTTACTTCCATTTCAAATTGTTTTTCTCTGGTCTTTCCTAAGGCTATTTAAATTTGGTATTGCAGCAGTACGGTTAGGAGGGCATCGCTTGGGCTGGCATCCCTGGAGTCCCTAAGTGCTGAGTGGTAAAAGTGATTTATATCTGGGTTCCTGAGGGCACTGGAGCCTGTTCCTTGCGTCTGAGAGAACAGCAGTTATATCTCTATTTGGAAAAGGTATTGCAAACAGTGACCTGGATTGATTTTTTTTTTTTTTTTGATTGACAAATCAAATAAATGCTGCCTCCAGTCTTACTGTGGAGATAACTCATAGAGTTGCTGTGGACTGTGCACACAGTGGCTTTCCCTAGATCTATTTAATGAAATTAATTTCCTAAAATGGAATACCTTGGTTTCTCTATTTGTGTTTTGGCATTTAGGACACATTGTCTTACAGGGTAAATAAGAGCACAAGAGCAAACTTGTCCAAAGTATGTGGTCGGTAAATACTTTCCTGCTGTGTTCAGTGCATTGGGGAATTACTTAATTTCCTCGATGAAATGGTTGACTCATACACAAAACATCAAGAATTTCTGAAGCACAATGGCAGTCCAATAAATTCCCTTACCAGGTGTAGAGATCTAATTGTAATTGTCACTTTTCCAAGAGCAAATAAATCGTGCTTTCTGCATCTTTCCCTGCAGTGGAGGCAGCACCTGGGCATCCTTGGGCACAGATGTCCCTGAGCACTGGCAGACAACAACGGTTGGGCTTGATGATCTTAAAGGTCTATTCTACGCTACTTATGCTGAACTCAGTGCTGCGGATTGAGAGTTGGTCTCAGCATCCCATTGCATCTGGGTATTTTGCATGCCCTTATTAAAGTATTATTAGCTGTACAGGTTGTGCTTCGTTAATGATAGCTGTGTTGATGACCAACTGAGCAGATGGAAATATAAGAACCTTTCGTGAACTTGTTTTTATGCTAATGTTGTCTGGATTTAATTGACCTCCATGTCAGAGCTTCATACCGAACATTTGCCTGCCAAGTGAGAGGCTTTGGGCAATGACTAAATATGCTGAGTTGCATAGCATTTACAGAAGACAAAACTAGCTTGTGCAAAGCTACAACGAACGTGGAATAAACTTTTTTCCCCGCATTTTCAAAGCCTGCCCTGCTCTTTGATCCCAGCATAACCCTGCCCTTTGAGAGTGGGTCAGCGATTCGGACAAAGTGACTATTCCTCTTCTGTTATCGCTTGGAAGTGCTTCTCTCCCTCTGTGACCTTGAGAAAACTGTGTCTCTTTTTGCCGGCTGACTTTGCTGTCACTGGAAGGTAATTACTTTCTTCCTGTGCACAAGTTCAGGCTCCCTGCCATAAAACGTGGACTTGATTTCAAAAAGGATGTAGTTGTGACTTCAGGTAACACCCCAGCTTTTAAGGCATATCCGTGCTGATGGACATTTCTGTTGGTGTCTCAGTGTTAGATGACAAGTGACGAGTATTAATTTGCAGAATAATAGGCTTTACCTTGTTAAACTGAATACACCTCAAAGTATCTTACAGTTTTAGGTCATATGTTGAGCTAATTAATCCATAAACATGCAAGTTGGCATAGCTGCCTCTTTTGCTGTTTTTTACTCTTCCTCCCACGCCCCCTTTATGCTGTTGCAAACTTGATGTGAAGCAGGATTTAAGGCAGTGTTTCTGCTGTGCCCTTGTTGGCTAAGGAGCTCCTAGCAAATGCTAGTTATGGGAAAATGCCTTCTTCCCTTAAATGCCATACGGTTGTGGGTCAGGAGCAGACCACAGCCTGGTGCAGGAGCTCCTCTGCCTTGCTGGGTTAAACCCATGACATCCCTATCGATCTGAATAGAAGTCTTGAAGATCAAATCAGGTCTTGAAGCTCTTGGGAATGAGGAAAAGAAACCTACTTGTACATTTGTCACCACTTTATCAATTGTCAGCATAGGGGTCCAACCATAGGTGTCTGGTTCTTGAGCCGGTCCTGTGTCCTCAGTTTCACTCGAGATGATGACAAATAAGGAGACTATAGAACTTTTTACCTTGATCTTTATAGGCTTCCCCTTAGATGTGCTATTTCTTTGCATATAATTTAATCAGAACGCTTATGTTAACCTTTTCCTGAAGGATTATCTCCTGTTCCCTGGTGACTTTTTAAAAATGCTGATGTTTTGAATCATCATTTTGAGAATCATCTCCTAACCAAACAGTAGGGAGGCCCTTTGACTTAAATAACAATAATTAAACCTTTAACCGCTTAGGGGGATGACATCCTCCAATGTTTAACATCGCCCTGCCCTTTAGAAAATGAAACTCGAGAAACCTTTCTGCACCCTGGAGTTCAAATGGCACGCTCGTTTGGGGGCATGGTTCTTGTACGGGCTTTTCGGTGAGCACGCGTTCGATTCATTCACGTGGCTGCTCGCATGCTTTCGGGCAAGACCTCATGTGGTTGCTGCAAGACAGGGTTGGTAGAGGCACAGAGATTTGGCATGGAAGGACGCAATGATAGTTGGACTTGCCTATCTGTGTGTGTGCTCATGTGGATTGCAGGATAGCAGACGCTTACGGTGAACGTCTGTTTCCAGTTTGGTGGTTCATTCGTCTTTTGCAGTATTGGCACAGAGGGGTTGCTCTTAGCTGATCACAGACCCCGTCAACTGGTGCAAACTCTCAGCTGTTTGTCCTGAATTAGGGTCCCTTGCGTCATGTATTTGTCCCTCAATTCACTCATGCACAGTGGTCTTTTGGCCTGTTGTTAAGCTTTACATTAGCCCGTGACTGCGTGCACAAAGCCTCATTAATGGAGAATATACCTGCGCGTGTAACGCAGTTCCGAATTGTATTTTTTTATTGACGTATGTGATATAGTGACAGAAAATAAGCTGAGAGGAAAAAACGATAATACAGGTAGTCACAGAAATGGCACTGTGTTTCAGTGTAGATTGTTGCTCTGCTAATGCAGGAGCTGCTGCTGCCTCTACTTGCTTGTAAAAATTGCACATGGGTGCACCAGTGATGCTGTCGGACCATTTGTCATGAGAGCTTAAATGGTTGTAGCTCTGTCCTCTGGTTTTGCAGCCTGCCTCGGTTTCCCGAGTGATTCTCCAGAGGCCATACTCAGTCCTCCACTTGTGCTTGACATGTTCCTGGAACCTGTAACTTCCCTACCCTTGCTTCTGCCCTTTCAAAACCATCATCATCTCCCTTTGAAGCAAGCAAAAGCAGGCTGTGAATCTGGCCGTGCCTTGCAGAACAAAAATAACGTCCTTTGGTATTACTTTATATTGATTTCTTGTTGTATCACCACTGCTAAGTGGTTGCATTAAGGTACAGGAAGGGACCGCTAATGTTGTTTTCAAAGGTTTTTCTCTCATTTTTTGAAGTCCATCTAATTGCCTGGTTCCTTCTAAATTCAGTGCAGAGGTCGTTTAGATGAGATATTCAAATCTAAACTCTGGTTGAGCAATTGCAGAGCTATCATGAATTTCCAGTTGTGCAGACTGAATACACCTGGGTTGCACAGAACACGTCACGCTCAAACAACACGCCAACCCGGGTATCAGTCGCGTACAGCACAGGTCAGATTTCTAAGTGTTTGTGGGGATTGATTTTGTGTCTTAAAATATATGTTGAAGAAGCTGTTAAAATACAGATTTGAGTCCTGAAGGACGCACTTGGTGAGAACACCAGGATGTCGCCAGGTTTTAACCACCGTTTACAGTGTATGAAAAATTATCATCTCTGAGTGCTTTGCATCCCTTGGTACTGCGTTGCCTCCGAAGGAGAGATGTATGGCCTTGGGAGGAGGGGATCTTTGAACCTACAGTGCATTCATCTATTTAGTGAATTGCTAATTGCACGTGTGAAGGAGCTTAGCAATGAAGTTAGGGGAGGCTCCTACCCTCTCCCCCCTTTTTTGTCCTTGCTGCTCCTTTTCTCACTTTCATGTTTTTCTCTGTATCTATTTTTCAGGCTTTGCCTTTTAAAAGCTTGTTCACTCAACATCCTGGGAGGTTATTTTTGTAGAACAGAGGCGCAGGGCTGGGTTTTGGGCTGAACTGATGAAGGAGCCCTAATCAGTCATCGTCCCACCTTACAGCAGCATCACTCTGTGGAGACCTCTACCAAATTCCCACCTAAGTTCTCAGTCATTAATGTGAGAGAAGAACATGAGCTAAATCTAGTCTACTTGTTTTTTTCCTTCCTCTGTTCCTCCACCAGATACCATTTCCTGCATGAGGCCGTGAACTTGAGCATTTAGCTTCCCTGGTCCAGAATAACAGGTCTATTTAAATGAAGAGTCCCTTCACTGCTGTTTGTTTTAGAGATGACACATCTGTGTGGAGGACTTGTATTCCAGGGAGATAAAAACATTGTGGCAAAATAGCTTCCCACCACTAGAATTGTCTTTTGATATTTGAAAATTTGGCTCATGAAAGGTGGTGGGGTTTTTTTGAACAAAAGCAACTTTTGCTTTTAGCATGCAGTAAAAATAGAGCCATGGTGGCGGCGAGATTCCAGAGGGGAAAACTTTCCGAGAGCTGCCAACATGAATAAGCAATTTCATTGCCTGAAGCATCATTGTCTATCCTACGCAGTCTGTACAAAACACGTATGAAATAGATGCACTCAGCATTTAAAGGTTTGGGTTTACCTGCTGAGCAAGTTTTAATATATTGTGATCCATGTCATAGATGTGCACAGCGCTTTACTGGAGAGGCTAAAGAGCTTGTCTTTTGTCCAGAGTTTAAAGAGTTGCTTTGCAAATGTGGCTGATGGAACGCAACTTAATTCTTTCCTATCTTTCACTCCTGGCAGACTATAAGCGCTTATAAATTACCCTGTAACTTTGGTTTTCACTCTGCTGCAAGTAGCTTAGTTAAGTTTGTTTTCCGTGCATAAATCACTTTCTAATTATCTAGGAATGTGTTTTTTCTCGTGTAATGAATTTAATTATAAGCTTTGGGCATCATGTAAAATATGTTTGGTATTATCAGAAAATCAAACTTCTCATTGAAATTTAGTCTACAGCACTCAAGGTGTGTCTCAAATCACTAGGAAGGTTGTTTATTATCATTTCTTACAGTACGTGCTTTAAGGCTGAGAATTAAAGGGCTGAGAATTCTCTGTCTTCAGGATCCTCAGAGCTGTGAGCTGACTAGTGCGTAGTAAGTTTTTGGTCATCTTTCCCCTCTCTTCAGCTTTTTATTTCAATCTTTTTCTGCGTATTTCTTTTCATTAGCTCTGTTTCTGTTGAAATACTTGTGCTGTGTTTCGATTGAATAAAACATTCAAGTTGCCTTTTTTGGGAAGAAATCTGTCATTGCTCTCTGTTGGGTCTCTCGATGGTTAATGTTGTCTCCCATCCCCTTGAGTCCTGCCCTCTCGCATCTGACCTGCCTTGAGACCATCCTTAGTCCTGCAGTTTTCAAGGCAGAAATATAACACCGCATCTTCAAATCTGTGTTCTGAACATTTCAGGGTGTGGGGTTTCTTTTTTGCTCTTTGCTTTTTACGGTGCGATAATCTGTCAGTTCGTGCTGTTGTGATCGTATTTAAGAAGTGTCTGTGAGTTAGCTCTGCATGACATTAACTTACCCCGTATGATCTTTTGTAGTTTCACGTTTTCTTTTTCCTGCAATTCTCGCACTTCCACTAGAACCATTCTATTGGTTCTAGTATATGTAAAATATATGTATGTAAAATGACGTGTGTGCAATGCATTTTATTTTGGCCTTAAGAGCGTTGTAGGATTCTGCTTTAAACTTTCTGCATCCTTCTTTCTGTCTGTTTTATTTACCTTTCTTTCTGCTACAGCCTGGATTTCTTGCCAGGTGCAATGCCATGGCTTTGCTCAGCTTCAGTCAGGTAGGACCTCTTTGTTACCCACTTGCCTGCCTTGTGCTGGTGCTTCCCCTGTGGTAAATCAGGTGGTGGGATGGACCTGGCTGAAAGCTGATCTCGCTTGGTTGGTTTTTTGGGCACTACCTCAATTTCCTACTGCTTCCCTCCACCCGGGTGGAGGGTAGGGAAGGAGTGAAAGCATCTCTTGTAGCAGCATCAAATCTGTTCTCGGTTGCTCCTGATCCCCCCACATGCCCTGGGTATGGTTTTATAGCTGTAGACCTAGCTGAACGGAGGAGTTGAAGTGAGAGTAAGGCAATGTGGTGGCTGTCAGCCTGAGGGTTATCCGTGGGCATCTGGTACCCTCATCTCCAGGGGACTGCTGCCCTGTGGAGGATGGGATAGCTGCAGCGTGGGGGTTGAAACTTCTTGCCCAATGCTTGTGTGTGTATCGGGTTGACCCTGTACTTAAAGCAGATGTGTTATAGTGAATTACAGTACTGACCCTGCCTTTGCTCCGGTACCTTTGAATGTGTGAAGCAAACGTAGTAAAACCTTCTGCACCTTGGCATGAGTGCTGGGGGTTCAGCCTAGCTGGGTTCTTTGCTGGAACGGATTTTAAGGCCAGTGGGATTTCCACTGCACCAGGAATTTGTTGCCTTTTACTGAAAGACAAAAGTGGCTAAATTTTATAAGAAACCAACTTCTTTTGCTGGAATTTCCTACATGACTTCTGCAGGTGCCTGAATTTTTTATATTATGAGCTTGTAGAAAACAGCTTGGCAGTTGCCAGATGTGTGGGCAGTGTGGATTTTTTTCCTCTAGTAGTCTACTTGAAGTTCACAGAGTCAGTGGTAAGATCACACCGAGCTTTACCACTACAATATTTCCTTTTAATTGGTTGGTTGGTCCTTTTCCCCTTAAAACAAAGAATAAAACCCAAGAAATTGTGGTACCAGCAGCAGGGTCTTCTGATGAAGTAACATTTAGGAAAGTGCTGCCAGCATCAAACCAAGGAAATGTACAGGTAGAAATGCTTTATTTTCTGATCACTCTAGGAGTCAGCCATCCTTTCAGGGGCCCTTGTTACAGTGATGATTTGGTACCCTGAAGCTTGCTGGTTCTCAGCAGCGGTGGGTTTGGCACGGGTCTGGTGCAGACAAGGACATTCAGGTCCTCAGGACTCACCAGGCTTTTCAGCCCTGAGCATCTGTAACAGAAATGCCGTCAGCTGGCTGCGTGGGTTTGACAGCACTGAGTTTACAGATGTGCCAAGTGTTGTGCAAGAAGGGAAAGGGGAAGAATGATACGATTGATGCATCTGTAAGGAATCTCCTGTCTCATTGTCTTCTGACCCTATACCGTGACACGTAGACTTCACTCTCAATATACCTTGTCAGTCCTGGGTAGGAAGAAAACCAGGTCAAAATCTTGTCTTACACAGTGTTAACTGCTTTATCCTTTGGAAAGGTGATTAGACCTTCAAAGGTGGTTGCTTTTCTGAATGATGAGCCTATTATTTCTGTACTGTTTTGAAGGCAAGGGGTATAACGGGGCACCTAGCAGCAGGGTTTCACCATGAGCAGCACGATGCCATAGCATAACAGTTGTACAGAACAGGCTTTTTTTTTCCTTAATATTCAGAATGGTGGGAAAAGGCACATTTTTGGTACCTTCTTCTGTTTAAAGTTAGCCATCACTTGTACTTGTCTGACTTTTTTTGTTAGTACTGTTGGATAGATATGGTTGTACTGTCTGGCATATGTTTAGCATCTTAAAAGGAAGGCACCAAGTATTGGTGCAACTGCAGCGATACAGGATTAACTCATGTCTCACCAGGATACAGCAGGAAAACAGGAAAGGTTTAAGATTGACTTCTTGTAGCATGGCTGGGCATATGAAGAAATGTCAGAGAGGCAAGCTGTGGTGTGCATTTGCAGTGTGCGTCTTTTCTTCCTTTAGGTAAAAGTGTAGAAATTGCTCACTTTTATTGAGGAATGTAACTAATTCCGTGTATTACAGGTATTTTTTGTGTGATAGGGCTCACCAGGGAATTTCACTTCCCCCATAGCACTCCAGGTACTAACCCACACTCACTGAAAATAAAAGTAAGCACACAAATAAATACTTAACATACTGTAACTTGCCTAAGGGTGACTTGTCTGTGTGCCTTTTCAGTGTTATTTTATTTCCCAAACACAAGTGGTCCTCTAAAAGGTATCGTTTACCCATCTGAACCCGGGTTGTAGCTACACGCCTTAGCAGGGCGCCTGAATTCAGGTTTTGTGTGTGCTGTTATCCCTGTACTAGCCAGTGTTACGTGGTGTAACATTATCTTTGTGACTGTCATGTTCAGCTTTCATGATCTTCCTCTAATTTCTCATCTTTTTATGGAATCACTGTATCTAGTCAGCATGTGAGCCCCAGATAGCCTTTCTGTAGCCAAACCTTGCTGACTGGGGAGCTGCACACAGCCATTTCTTGCTTTGCACGGTGTTTCACACGTGCAGGAGAACTGCAAGTGCTTTTATGGGTCAGATAGCAAGCTTTCATATGTCAGTCTAATAAATGCAGAGAAGATAACCAAGAATTTTAGATCTGTACCTTCAATTTTGTTCTTGCAATGTCCCCTGGATTTGGACCTGGGCACAGCAGTGTTTTGGCAGGGGGAGGGGGCAGGCTGGTGGCCATGCTCTCTTAGGGGTCAGACTCAGTGCTGCTGCTGCAGGGTGTTGGAGAAATGAGGGTTCATGTGGGCTTTTTAGATTTTATTATGCAATTATGAGATGTGGGCATTTAAAGAAAGTGAATTGAAGCTTACTGTCTTGAAGCTATGCAGTACTTTTGAACCCTGCTGCTAGTAATGGTCACGCAAGACTTGGCTTCTCCATCCTTTGGACTCGCTGGGGTCTTGTCGGCTCTGTTGTTGGATAATGCAACCTTTTGACCAAGAAGGTTCGTTAAAATAGGCTTTGGGGACCATACCTTTATTTTTCTCTTCTGGAGGTAAAAAGTTGGGTTGAGTGAAGTGCACAGAGATCAGAGGAGTCCCTTTATTAAAGAGGAGTTTTTCAGACCTTCTTGTAGGTGGCACTTGAGTAAGAGAAAGGAGACCTGAAATGAAAGCTCAAGTCCTTGTGGCCCTCGGGACTATAGCTTTTGACTCCTTCATCTCCTCAGCTCGCTCTCTTTAGCTTCCCAGGCTTCCTCTGACTAATTTGCCATCGAGAGCTACAGCTGGCAATGTTTTCCCAATTGCAATACCAGCACAGCTTTTGAAAAAAAAAGAGGGAGCTTTGGGTTAAAGTAGTAGCTGTTAATAAACACACACGTATGGCTTGGGGAGGAGGGCTTTGGAGCAAAGCTGTACAGCAAATGCTGTGCTTTGGCTTTTGCCTTCCAGAACAGTCAACGTATAGCTCTTGTGCCATGTGCGTACTCTCCCTGTTTCCATCTAACCTAGTTTGCTACAGATCCTCTCTTCTGTTTCTTTCCCATTTAAATAAAACAAAAAAACCCAACCAGTTCTTTAATCCCCAGCCGGGAGTTGTCTGTGCAGTGTGCTTGCACGTTTTAGAGTTGCGTGCTATTACAAACACAGCAGTTGAGTAAACCTGCATGCTTTGCCTTTCTTCCTCCACGTTTTATTTCTGTAAATACTTCTGCAATCTGCACTTTATTACTCGCACAGCACCACGCTATAAACTGGCAGCGGCAGGCAAGTTTCCAGTATCGCAGCGCTGAGGTATGGGTGCAGCGGCCGGGCACAGGGTACCCCCTCAAATGTTTTATTCCAGGAAAATGCGAGCTTTTTCCTGCAAATTGCAAAAAGCATTTTACCCTAGCGCTGAGGGATGCCAGATCTGCTGCGGCTGAGGGGGTGGCGTGGTTTAATCCCAGCCAGCAACTAAGTACCACACAGCCGCTCGCTCTATCCCAACGAAAACCGGCATGGGGCAGGGGGCTTTGCAGCACGAGAGCACTTTATTTGTAGCTGGATGCTGGATGCATCTTTCTGGGATGGAAAGGAGGTGGTGTACTGTTTTTCTTCGATTCTTAGTACATCCGTGGGTGCATTCGTGTGGTTGCTACCAATTTGCTTTTCCAGCTTGGCTGTTGCTCTCCGTGTTTTCCTTCTGGCTGATGTTATCCCCTGGTGCAGCAGGAACTGTTGACTGTGAGGGGATGAAATGCAGGTGAATGTCCTAATCCTGGAACGCTCAGATTTGAGCTAGTTTGGATCTGCTGAAAACGTGAATAAAACTTCAGGGACCTACGATTTGTCTTTGAAGAAGATTAGATTCTGATTTAATGAGGTATTGGGTGTGAGCACAGTTATTCCATTTTGCAGTGTCCTTTCTTGTATTTGTTTCTGTTCTGTAAAATACTTTGATTATCCCAACTGTTTATGCATGAAGGTAATCATTACTGAAGGATTTTTGGGGGGTGGAATGACAGGAAAAGCAATGGCATGAAATTATTCTCCTAGTTAACTGGCCAAAGTCTTCCTTTACCACCCGCATTTTTCTGACATTTTGAAATACCGTTGAGGTTAAACCGTTTGAGACTAGCTTCTCTCCTTTGTCCTGCATTTTTTTACGCTTCCCTGAGTTTTGTACAAATCATTTATTTCTAAAATTCCTTACGCTGGTGCTGCCAGTGAGCGTGAAAGCTCAGCACTGTGGGTCCCAATGAGGATGAGTCAGCAGCAGTCTGGAAGATTTGCCGCTGATGCAAGGTGGGCCAAAAAATCTGCATCGCTTTGCTAGAGATACAGTTACAAAATAAAGTTAAAAAATAGTTTCTTACATTTTAAGAAAACTAAAGTGCAAAATCCGCAGCACTCGTACTTCACCTCGTTTCCCATAAAATAAATATACTTGCGCTTTCAGATCAATATGGACCATGATTTATTCTGAACTCCTTTTTATTGCCAACGTTAAGCATGCTCGAGACCTAAGAGAGTATTCAAAAAGGGGAAAAAAAAAATACCTGGGGTTGGCAGCAAGTTGAAAGGCAAAGGGAATACATGCAAGGGGCAGCTAAGGCTTTGGGAATGGAAAGGAGAAACTGGGCAGCTTTGGAAAATGGACAGAAAATGGTTGACAGCTTTGATTTTTGGTGCTGTCTTCCAGTTCTCAAGCAGCTGAGCATTTTCAATTCCAGCACATTTACAAAAACAAACAGCAGCGTGATTGCTGTGTTTTTGGAGGAGGGTTAGTTTGTACTTTTGGAGGAGGGAAAAGAGGAGTCACTGTCAGGGACTGGGAAACATCACTTTAATGAGAAAACACAGTTCAAGATTTCCAAAATCAAATGCCTAAAATTAGGCTTCGAATCCTAATTTAAGAACAGAGAAAGTGGCTCTTTTCCAAGAAGGCTGAGCAGCCAGGCCTGACAGCGCATTGCTTTCGGAAGCCAGCACGATTATTTAGATGCCTATTTTGGGGATTTTTTTTTTTTTTTTTTTTTTTGGTGAACTCAAATTCAGGCACTTAAATGTGAAAGCTGGGATCCATTGTTTCAAAAGAGTTCTCAAGCAGCAGGGTGAGAGCTGGAGGATCCTGCTGAAAGGGAGCAGGCTCCCAGTGCTTTGAGCTTTCAGCCCAATGGGTTTCGTTGCTGCTGTTTGTCTTGCTTAGAAAGGGTGGCATGGGACAGGGGACAAACCTTTGTATTTTCATGCCTTACCTTTGCACCTGGAACCTGATGTTATTCTAAGAAGAAACTCAAGAAACAACATTTAAAATGTGACCAAGAATTCTTAAATCACTTTTTTTTTTTGCAAAAGGCCTACAGAATGTTTTTTCTGTGGAAAGTGTAGGAGAGAATTTCCTTTGAAGGGCAGGAGGTGGTAAAATACTTCAGTATTTAGTTGCCCTTTCCTCAGAGAGTAGTGATATACATTAGAAGAGCAGGTTGTCACTGCTGGTAGCTGTCACTGCTGGTAGCCTGTATGAAAAACTGTTAGAAATAAATTTAAAAAAATATATACTGCAAGAAAAGCACATTTCTGTGTATCCTTTGGCCTGTATTTTTGGCTGCCGCACCGAGGAGCACGGGGGCCATCCATGCCTAGACTGAGCGGCAGGGCAGAACTCACATCTTCAGCCCAAACACATGGATGGCCTCTGGAACATAGTGCACATCCCAGCTCACAGTGCCAGGAGTGGACCAGGGGTGTAAAATGTTCTGTGGATGTCCAAATAAAACTCTGTCTGTCTAAACCCAGAGGATTTTTGAAAAGGCAATATTTTAATGATGGGGCTAGGCCTTGTTTGAGGCAAGGTGTAACTTCAACCTTCATTATGTTTGTGTTGCGGAATTGGAAGTCCAGTAATTTTGTTTTGTTTTCAAATATCAGATATGCGTTTTCCTGGAGTAAATATTTGGACTTGAAGGAGTAAAGCATCTTTCAAGTCGTAAGCCTGAGTGCTTCCAGGCCCTCATCCAGCTTGTCCTGGTGTTCAGGGGCCTTAATGCACTGTAAAATTCAGTAGCAGAGAGGATGACTTCTTTCCTGTCCACTGAAGAAAGGCAGATTAGGAAAAGAAAATAACTAGTGTGTATGTATATAGAGGTACCTGTTTTAAAAAGCAGTGTGTGGCATAATGGGGTAAATTTTTTTTTTCTGACTGTAGGTACTGAATAAGGCTATGGATGTCATCTATCTGGACTCTGTGAGGCCTTTGACATGGTCCCACACAACACCCTTTTTTTAAAATTGGAGGAACATGGATTTGATGGGTGGATTGTTCAGTGGATGAGAAATTGGTTGGATAGTTGCATGCAGAGGGTAGTGGTCAATGACTCAATGTACAGATGGAGATTAGTGACAAGTGGTGACTCTCAGGGATCTGTACTGGGGCCAGTGCTGTTTGATATCTTCATCAGTGACACAGACAGTGGGATCACGTGCACCCTCAGTAAGTTTGCCGGCGACGCCAAGCTGAGGTTCACACATCTGAGGGATGGGATGCCATCCAGAGGGACATAGGCAGGCTTGAGAAGTGGGCCCGTATGAACTTCATGAGGTCCAGCACGGCCAAGTGCAAGGTCCTGGACCTGGGTTGGGGCAACTCCCAGTATCAATACAGGCTGGGGGATGAAGGGATTAAGATCAGCCCTGCCCAGAGGGACATGGGGGTACTGGTGGACAAAAAGCTGGACGTGAGATGGCAGTGTGCGCCGGCAGCCCAGAAAGCCAACCGTATCCTGGGCTGTATCAGGAGAAGTGTGGCCAGCAGGACGAGGGAGGGGATTCTCCCCTCTACTCTGCTTTCGTGAGACCCCACCTGGAATACTGAGTCCAGCTCTCAGACCCCCAACATAAGAAGGATATTGACCAGTTGGAACGAGTCCAGAGGAGGCCACGAAGATGCTCAGAGGGCTGGAGCCCCTCTGCTATGGGGACAGGCTGAGAGAGTTGGGCTTGTTCAGCCTGGAGAAGAGAAGGCTCCGGGGGGACTTTATTGTGGCCTTTCCACACCTGAAGGGGGCTTATGAGAAAGGTGGGGACAAAATTTTAGCAGGTCCTTCTGCTACAGGACAAGGGGTAATGGTTTTAAACTAGAAGAGTGTAGATTTAGACTATATATAAGGAAGAATTTTTTTGCAGTGAGGATGGTGAAACTCTGGAAGAGGTTGCCGAAAGGGGTGGTAGATGCCCCATCCATGGGAAGATTCAGGGTCAGGTTGGATGGGGCTCTGAGCAACCTGGTCTAGTGGAAGATGTCCCAGCCCATGGCAGGGGAGTTGGATTAGATGACCTTTAAAGGTCCCTTCCAACCCAAACCATTCAATGATTCTGTGATTCTATGAATAGTGTGTCTTGCTGTGGGGTGACTTCTAGGTAATGGAGTGGTGCTAGTGACCTGCTTGTGTATGTGGTCAGATGTGAATTTACTTACTTAGGAAGTAAGTCAGGTCTTAGGAAACACGCTGATTACAGTGTTTCAAATGACCACTGGTTTAATTTTTCTGGGACTTGATTTTCCTCTGAATTGGGAAACTATTCTAATTAAAAAAGAACCCTTGTAGTTGCTGTCGTTGAAGCAGTGTTTAATGTTGTGTGGCTGTTGGCAGGAGACTTGATGCATTTTCACATGACCCCCTCTGGAACAAAAGCAGATTGTTTCCCTCTGTTTTTCTGTTACACAAATGAGTTCCTTTTGAAACAATTTCTTTTTCTGCAAATTCTGGAAATCGACACCAGGAGTGGTTCTTCCTTCGCTGTGCCTTTTACAATCTGCTGTCTGATAATGCTGGCACAAAAAGCTGCTTTGGGGTAGCAGTCCAGAAAAGCTGAGACCTCTGCAGAAAGACTCCTCCTCTTGGGGACTGAGTTTTCCTTCTAATTTTATGGAAGGATTGAATAGGGAGTTTCGTTTCTTGCTGTCTTTGCTGTAGCTAGGCAGAGTTTGTTTCTGCTTTCTTAGCTGTTTCATTTACCTATCTGCATTTTCAGTGTCCAGCAAACAGCAGTACGTAGGAAGTCAGTTCTGAATTGAGCTTTTTGTATATTTTTGTTTAATGAACCTTTGGTTTTGGGTCAAGCCGAAGTTTTCCTCAGCAAAAAGGGCGTTGAAGTCACGCACAGATGCTGGGTTATTGGATGATGCAGTGCTGCGTAACTAAATCAATTGGTACCGGATCAAAGGAGCGACAGGCAAATTGAGTAAGTGGGGATTTCAAGCAACAAAATGAATTATCCACTGGGGAGTGCTTTTCGTGGTGATATTTAATAGCTGGCAGATTAAGAAAAAGAAGAAAAGGTGGGAAGGAAGAAGAAGAGTTTGCTCTGGATAACTTTCTTTCTTCTCCTTGGGTTTTATATACTCGTTTCTCACAGTATTCCTGATGTTCGTGCTTCCGGTAGCACAGTGTAGGCTTCTTGGTTAAATTTCCTTATTCCTGGGACACCAGCGTACCAGTGCTGTGGCTGTTCACGCAGTGCTCACAGCTTGTGTGTCATAGCTGGTGAAGTGATGTAATCCCCAAAATGCACCTTCTTGTAAAGTGTGTACTTTCTGGGCTGCTTCAGTCGGAAAATAAAACTGGTATGAGTCAGGGTAACGTGATTGTGCTGGTGGATTGTACAAAAGACTTTTAACACTCCTGATTATTTTAATCAAGGTATTTTGTTTGTGCCTGGTGACCAGATTCCAGGGAAGTGTCTGTGCCTGTGTGTAGTCCAAAGTGATATGAAGATTTGATGTCCTCTTCTGTGCATGTCCCCGAGAGCCCCGCGGGGAAAGACGGGCTGGGGGTGCAGCCAGAAATCCTCAGTGAGTGTGTCAGCCTCTGCCTGGAGCCCTGATGGTGGAAGGGATGTAAATGCACATATGCAATGCATGCTGTATTTTCTTGGTCCCTTGAGAAGTCAAAGCCCCTACGGGGACCAGCTGGCTCCCAGTCCTGCTTTGGACCAGGATAGAGGATGTAGTTTGCATTCTGCTCGGCTTTTCTTGCGGGACTCAGAAGAAATAGAGATGTCAGTCCCAGCTGACTGAAACCAGAGGACCTCCTATTCATTTTACTTGTGTAAATCAGAAATCCCCAAGAGGCAGGGTTTTCACAGGTGGAAGAGAGATGTTTCTTTAGGCAGAGCTGAAAAAGAGAGAGATGAACTTTTTTATTGTTAACAACTACATGTAATCTTGCGTAATTGTTTCGGTTTGTGCTGTGGGCATGTTGACAGCTTTTGTGTCACTTACGTTGTTTCCCCATAACTGAAAATTGCTGTTAATATTAGTGCTTTGGCAGGGAGAGACACCAAGAAGTGAAAAATGGATAAAATTATTTTAGTGAAAGTTTGGTACAGTTCTGGATAGAAAAGAGGAAATTGGGAGGGTGGTGGGGTTTTTTGTTCGTTGTTTTTGGTTGGGTTTCTTCTCAATCAAGAAGAAAACTACTTCCCCTTCTCTTGAGAACAGCTTTGTGTACATTTCTCCCCGCTCATGGGAAGTTGCTACTGCTTTCCTGCTGTAACCTTAGGGAGGCACAGCAACTTACATACCGCAGTATGTATACACCAGGTGCTACCAATAAATGCTGGCCGTGTGAGGAGCTGACAGATGACATTTGAATCACTCTACTGCACTGGTGTTGGATGAGTTCATCTGGTAATGTCTTACCAGTGAGCAGTTTCTGGAACTGGAGATGCTCATGCCACGAACCGCAATGTTTTCTCCCTTGCCTCTGCAGCCCTCCCTGTCATTCGGTCACTGTTGATCTCTTGGTTTTATGGGCTGTTAATCAGAGCTGTAATCAGTCACTAATCCACAAAAGTGATAGCAGAGCCAGTTTTCCCTTTTTTTCCCTTCCCTCCTCCTCCCCAGCTAGCATTGCCAGCTATTTGAGACTCTTTGTTAAAAAAGCTTCATAGTATTTATTTGAGAATTTCAGTGTTGCTGGCTTTCTCAAGGTCCAGTCCTCCTCCTCCTCCTCCTTGTGGAGGGATCTTGCAAGATCCTGTATTTGCACTTGGAACGTACAGAATTAAAATGAACTTCAGGCTCATCTGAACTCATTATATCAAGCTTCTCTGTATCTAGATCCACGATTAGATACTTAAATGGGAAATACTGCTCTTACACCAGTGCCTCTCTGAGACTAGAATAAGCTTTATGTACTATATGCTGGTAATGTCTAGCATGTCCACTGCAATTTTTGCATATTAGTATTTTCTTTGTTAACCCTAACAGATGGTATTCAGATGATTAAATTATTTTCGTGAGCTGAAGAACTAACCTTCTTCTCTTCCTTCCATTTCAATAGGTTGTAGAATGGAACTTCTGGATAAAACAATCAATAGCTACCTTGATGTTTGGCTTGGACCCAGAGGTAAGATTTGTCAAAAATGAAATACATAAATAAAACTGATATTAAAGTGCAGATACTAGAGCATAAGAAACAGCTTTCCTCTAACATCCTGACATTGACGGGTGACTACTTTCTTTGGTGTCTGCAGAACATCACATTATATGAGTCTGTAATAAATAAAAAAGTTTACTCAAAGCTTCTGATCTTTTCACATGAAGAGCTACTGATTTTTCAGCTATGACAGTCGTAGGTCCTAATCTCCTTACTAGCAGTTAAGGTCGTGTTGTTAGTCACGTGAACGACTTACGTCTCTTCTTCGTGAATAACTTACCTCACTCTGATCTTTGCTGCCATTTTAAAAAATAATTTAATAATAGTTTTTATTAAAAAAAATCTTTTTTAAAATTTAAATTTGATGAAATAAAAATACTCTTGCCCTCATAACTAGGACTGCTAAGGAATTTTTTCCTGAACAAGATTGGTCATTTTTGGAAAGCATTACTTTACTGAAACCGTTTCTTTTAAAGAACCAATGAGTTTGGTAGGTTTTTCACTGGGAAAAAGTCTACGGGTGGAGAACAACAATCCTGGTCAGCATGAGAAAGGGAGAGGCAGTGGGACCGGGATCGGTGGTGGCCTCACGGTGAGGGCTTCCAGCTAGGGTGGGGATGGCCCTGTTCCTCCTGGTCTTGACCAGTTGAGATTAAATGTCAGCATCCCATATGGCATGTGCATTGCAGTGCTGCTCAATGCCATGTACTTTCTTCCCCCAGTTCCTTCAGGAGCATCTTTTCTACCTCTTTCCTTGTCCCAGTGAAGCTGCAGTGGTGGTGCTGCTGCCTCGCAGGATAAAGTGCACAGGAGGTGGAACAAGCCTCTGATCCTTCCAAGGGTTTTCTGTTTGCTTTTAGTCACTTGGAGCTCTTGTTGCTCCTCTCTAAGCCCATTTAAATTAGTCTGGATGTTCTGATAGAACATATTTCTAGTGCTGGCAGATGGCCTGTATTCGCTATGTCTCAATCATAGAATCACAGAGTGGTTTGGGTTGGAAGGGACCTTAAAGATGATCTAGTTTCAACCACCCTGAACCATATAATGTACCATAACAATTCCCCAGCTTTCTTAAATGCTTCCCAACCTACAGTTTAAGGCCTTATTTCTTACCTTCAGGATCCATGTATGACTTCTTTAACATTAAGTTGGGGCTGCAAATGCCAGCAATACTTGAATTGTTCATTTGTGGTTTGTTTAAACCTGGTTTCAATCCTTTGGGCCAACTTTAGTGAGAGGAGTGAAATATCGTGCCGTTGCTGGGTACGGACAACACAGTTGTGGTTCAGAAGGATCATACCCTTGTCCCAAGTGTTCCACTGAAATCCTCTCGTTTGAGGTGGCTTATGTGATTTTCCTGAGCAGTTGACATGTCACCAACCAGACTGGTTAGTCAGATTGGCTTGGCTGCTCTGTGTTCATTGCTCATGCAAGGATGCCAAAATTCAATCCTTTGGAGTATCACATAGTAAGTCGAATTGGTTTAGTATTGATTAGAAAATAATTATCAGGATCATCCACTGATAACCGCAAATGTATCAGCCTCACTTTCAGCTTTGCTGGCACAGTGAGGAAATAAGTGTGTGCTATTGGGAAAGGTTGGTTTGAGAGAATAAGGGGGAGAGGGTCGTTGAAGCTTTTCTGCATAATTTAAGCTCATCTGTGGTATTTAAGATGAACGATGATTCTGAATGGTAATGAGTATTTGAAAATAATAGCAGTGATAATTTAAGAAAAATTTTGCCTTAGGAAGAGAATTATTTCTGCTTTCTTTAACAACTATATAACTAACGTTGTTGTTTGCAAAGATTGTTTGTAATTAGCAATGTGGCCCTTAATAAAAGGACTGGCTGCTCTTCCTTAGTCTTTCTCTGTTATTAGAAGCATTTTGGGTACAGCTTTTTCTGGACGCATCAAACTCTTCCCCTTACAAAATCCTAAGTGTTTGTATGTTTTTCGTTTGTTTCAGACCCCAGAGTAAAAGGATGGCTTCTTCTGGAGAACTATACACCTACCTTTATCTTCTCAGTCTTGTACTTACTAATCATATGGCTAGGACCAAAGTACATGCGGAATAAGCAACCGTTCTCATGCAGGGGTGTTCTAGTTCTCTACAACCTTGGACTCACACTGCTTTCCCTGTATATGTTTTATGAGGTAGGAGAAAAGGGGTTGGATTGGGGTTATTTTGCAGTATCTGTTTTAATTATATTGGCATATGCTGAAAATGATCTCTGAGGACAGCCCTCCTAAGTCTGGGGAGTCATCTGCAGAAAGACTGCAACCATTCTTCAGTGTCACTTCTCAGTGGAGAAAATGATAATGGTAACGTTACCTCTAAGGACGGTATGAAACACACCTTGCCTTAAACATCTATGCTGACCTTGGTTAGCAACATTTCAAGTGCACTTCCCTCGCTCAGTGCAGCTGAAGGCCTGATCTTTCCCCACGAACCTGGCCGCTCCTTCAGTAACCTCTTCCTTGCCTAGAAAGTCTGGCTCAACGTGGTTGCGTTGGTGGGTTGTACAAAGTACTTTGTAGCAAAACTGCAGCTTGATTCCGAGTGCAAACTGTGTTTTATTTAGATGTATTAAACCCTGCACGCACTCTTCACATCTATTTCTGTAAGGTCGCAGTTGCTTCCTTCGTGTCCTCCTAGTGTTGCTGAAACAATTGCATCGGTGCTGTTGTGGCTCATCTGTTTCTTGGAAGTTAAAATCGGAGCATACAAATATAATTCAAACTGAATTGGCCTTTCCGTGGACTTACTTTCTTTCCTAACAAATCAAAGATTTAGGCAGTTTAAAGTTTTCCGCTTCCCAGAGAGCACTTTCGCTGATTTTACTCAGAATTGTATGGTTTTTATTAAAGTGAAAATAAGAATGTGGCCAGAAAATGACTGAGTGTGTGGCTTCAATGCACAGAATACCCTGGCTCGCTTTTAGCCAAAAGCATTTCTCCTTTCTCTGAGGAGAGAGATCGTTTTCAACATGCAATTACAAGCTAGAGCTAAAACTACTAATCTCTCTCTTTTTTTTTTTTTTTTTTTGCATTTGCTTAGAAGCACATACAAGCTGTAATTCTCCTTTAAGTTTGTAGTTAATTCTATAGTGTTTCACGACGTGAGTGTTTAGATAGGAAGTGATTTTAAGTTATTCCTCTTGTGTAGTGAATTGTCTAGTCAAAAATTAGTGAGTTGTGTTTTTAGTAACTTTGATACTTAATTCTTCAGGGGGAGCAGTTTTGGATTCAGTAGGTACTTGGCACAACTTGTATTCTTGATGTGTTTACATTTCTAACCTCCCTGTCAGGATGTTATAATCCAGAAAAAATTGTGTGTTGATCTCTTTAATTTGTCTAAAAATAGCACTGCTGTGGGTTTCCTGTACATCTGCATTATTTTATGCAGATATTATTTATAATTTTATAATAATCTATTATTTTAACCTCCATTTATGTTATTGAGGGTTTAGAAGTGCAGACTTTTCTTCAGTTGCACCAAGAGTGGATAAAACTCTCAGGATAGCCAATCTTTTCTCCTTGAATACTTGGAATAATACTCTTAGTTTCCAAATGAAAATTACTGTAACATTCTGCCACGTTACAAAACCTGCTGATAAATTTAAACAATAGAAAAGATGTGAACTGTTGATCTTATAAATGCCTTTTTCTTGCTGACCATGAACTGGTTACCAAGAAAGGACTATTTATTCAAAGTGAACATTGCTCTTAATGTAAGGTTATCTAAATGGAAGTGTTCATTGGTGTTCTTGTAAATACACCTTCTCTTTATAAATGGGCACGCACGAAGCTACAGTGTTATGAAGACTATTAAACTCATGATAGTTGCAACAAAACGGGTTTGACAGAACTTGGAAGCTAGAGGTGAGGGGCAGGCGATGTTCTGCAGCGTGGCCTGATCCCATGAAAACGCCGCCAAGTAGAGAGCCGTGCTGACAGAACGCCGCGCCGTTCAGTGTTTGCAGGGAGAGAGCCGATCACATCAGTCATGGAAATTTGGCTTTGAAGGATTAACCATACATCAGTAGCACTTTATAGTACGCATACTCACTTTTAAGATTGTATCTTTTATCTGGTGAATAGCAGCAATCAAAAAAGAGGTGTAACTCCCTGTTCACTTCCTTGTTGTCACTTTTGAGTTTCAGCTGGATTCAACTTTTTTCAGTCCTATTTTGGGGAAAGTCATAAAACATCACCACTTACGAACTCGTTTAGTAGCCTGTCTGAAAATAACCTGCCTTAATAGCTGGCGTGCGATACGCCTGAAACTGCTTTGGAGTTTTTCCTGAGTGATAGCTGCGGTGGTTCAGGTCATGATTCATAGCATCACAGCTCACTTTAAATATTGTATGACCAAAATAAGGTGTTAAAATGAGGCATCCTCCCACCTAGGATGAGAAAGGTGACCTACTTGCTTTTCTGACCTTTGCATCTGAACGTTTGTATGCAATAATGAGGGGAAAAAAATTTGCATCGTAGGATTTGTATAATTGTAGTTATTGTGTACTTGCATCATTTGGTCTACTGATGTAATATAATATAACCTTACTTTAAAATCACTAGAAATCTTATACCTCTTATTTGGAATTCCTAAGGTAGTAGTTTCTGTGTGTACTTGCTATGAATTATTTATTTGGGCATTTAATGACCGGGCTGGGTTCTGGTACAAGCAGAACAGAGTAGTGGACTGTGCTTGTCCCAGACAATATAAAAGGCAAGGCAGACTTAGAGGAGCAGGAGAGGTTTCTCCAGGCTGACCTGTCATTCCTGTACTTCAGGAAGAGGGGATGCTCATTAGGGGCGAAGAGCAATGTTGTCTTGCAACGCTGTGAGTAGGGCCCACGCCTCTCTGCTCGAGTCTTGGCTGGGTAATTTGGCAAAGCAGGGAGAGCGCGAGGCACCCAGTTATAAGGCACGCAGACCTATTTTATTTTGGGGGTGTTTATTAGCCAAACCAGTCAAGTGGTCTGGACCACCTGGACTTAAATTCAGGAAAACTGGTCAGTGATGAAGGTTCGCTTTAAGTAAGTGATCTCTTTACTGTCTTTCTCTTCATCTAAACAATTAATTCCCTGCAGAATCTGCCTGAGAAAAGTCTCAGATTTTGAGAAAAGTCACAGATTTTCCTGATGAGGGAGATGGTGGATATGCTGTAGGAAAAGCATCCTAAGCGCCATACCCGGTTTTAGGAAGGAGGGGAGTCGGTGAAGAGGTGCCATGGCGCATGAGCCACAGGTGGCAGCTCGCTGCCAGGCTGCTCTTGTCTAGGCCCCTTTCTTTCTCAAGGAGTCTCAAAGCCCTTATCTCTGTCCTGAGGTGACTGCGTTCCTCTGAAGATAACATTTCGTATCTGCAGGCATTTGCTTTCTTTGATCAGACATGTGAACTCCTCTTTCTTTTCCCTCTAATCCAGCCCTGTCTTGAAGCTCATAAACCCATCACGCCTTGGTAGCGTGATGCAGTGCTGGGTCCCTTATCGAGTCTCAGACTTAGGTTTTATCACAAGAAAACAAAATCCTCCCCAGTAACACCTCACCTACAGCCCTGTCAGACTGGTGTTAGTGTGCTGGTTTATTGTGGTAGCAGAGCTGATTAAAAAAGGCACATGCCACAGCATTTTAAGGAATTCAGCAGTGGAATGACAAAATGTAAGCAAAATAAAAAAAAGAAAATCTCAGTGCAGGGGAAGTATGAGTTGCTGGAGCACAAAAGCCCCTTCAAGCTGCAGGGTTTTCCCCCCTGAGCTGAGGGACTTAACATTGGCTTTGAGTACCGTTTTAATTGGCTTACAAAGGTGCTGTCTCTTCTTGTGCCATTTAAAAGTCACGATCCCTGGTGAAAACAATTATAGTCAGCCTTTTCTGGACAGGTTAATTTCTCGAAAGAAGATATGCCCGTGGTTGTGCATCAGCAATGCCCATAGCAAGCGTGGGGTCCTGCCAGGCTGAAGGACTTCCTAGGGACAGCGGGCAGGGAAGGGTTGTCTCAAGCCTGGGGGGACTGGGGAGCCACCAGCCCGTTGCTGGGCAAGGTGAGACCTGCTCTTTGGTCACTGTAAGGAGGGGTTAGAAGATCTGGCCATCCTGGAATCAGACCACAACAGATATGAGCAATGACTTAAATGCTCTAGCTGGCAATTTATGCCACCCCCATTTATTGCTTTGTAGGTGGCACGTGAGCAGCCGCTCGGTGCTGTACGCCCAGCACCGTGTGTAACAGAGCCATGTGGGATCCGTTCGTGGGCAGGTCGCAGGCTGGCCCCTCACGTTTGTTTTCTGAAGCCCTCCAGCATCTGCTGGAAGTATTGTGGCCACAAGAAATAGCGGTGTCAGGCATAGGAGCAGCTGACAGACTCGAGAAAAGGATTCATAGAATCATAGAATGGTTTGGGTTGGAAGGGACCTTAAAGACCATCTAGTTCCAACCCCCCTGCCATGGACAGGGACACCCTCTGCTAGAAGCGGTTCATGTGCAGTGGTAGCAGCTTTTCATCATTTGGTTTCCTCTGGAAAAGGAGGGATTAAATAGTTTTTGTAACTATGCTAACTGTTTATATGATGAAGTACGTTACCATTTCGTACAAATGTTGCTTTGCTTCTATGGTGTAAACCCCTGTGGCTGTGAGAGTATTCCAGCTCCTAGCCTATTATTATGTGCTCTTCTGGAAACAAGGGAGTACTCAGATTTAGCTGAAGCTGCCTGTAGCCACGCCGATGCCTTTGCCCTTCAGAGAGGTGGGATCCATCCAGACACCTTTGGTTGTGTTAGGCTTCAGGTAGTGAACCTGTATCGCTTTCAGGGAAAGCTCTTTGGGTTTCACTGTGCTAGCCTTTACTTGGGAGAAGTTTATGGACTGCAGTGTTAGTGATGGATGCTATTTGGATTAATTACAATACAAACATTGTGATTATCCCTCTTTTCCTAATGCTTCCTTGAACTATGAGAACTGCATGAAAACATCTGTAAGCTCTTAACAACATGGTCGCAACACAATGTGATCTTCTGTCCGCAGGACTGGCGGGCACTAACGGAGATGCACAAGATTTCCCTCAGTGCCCAAAGAGCAGTTTGGTGCAAGGTTTGCTCCAGGACTGTCACGGTTTAACCTTGGCTAGCAATCAAATACCATGAAGCTGCTTGCACACCCCTCCCCCCCTCCTCCAGTGGATGAGGAGGATTGGAGGAAAAGGCAAGAAAGCTCGGCAAATTGAAACAAGAACTATTTACTATTTGAATGTAAATTAATATTTTTATATATATAAAAATATATAACAATACTACTAATAATAGGTAATTAATATAACAGAAAACAAAACATATGATGCAGTTGCTCACCACCAGCCAACCAATGCACAGACAGGTCCCAGGTAGTGAGAGTCAGAGCCAGAGAGCCTGAGAACTAGAGCCCAGGAGTGATCGCAGCGGAGTCCGAGCGAGCCCCGTGAGTGACAGCACGACCGGGAAAGCCAACCGACCCACCAACTCTCTCATGAACAAGCCAGCAAAGGAATTAGCAAAAGGGTTAGCAAAGGAGTTCAGGAGCAAAAGAGTTCCCACAAGAGCTAGCGAAGGAGTTATGGCCCCTGAGCCCACATCCTGCTTATGTACCGAGCATCGTGTGCTATGGAATGAAACACTCCTTTGGGTTTGGGTCAGCTGTCTGAGCTGTGGGTCCCCCCACACTGCCTCTAGCGAGAAAGTTGGGAACACAGCTGCAGTATCAGAAGCTGAGAGAGACTCTGAATTTGGTGCAAGCACTCCCCAGCACCAGCTCAAACGACACCCTATCAGTACTTTTCCCATGGTAAATCCAGAAACACAGCTTCATACCAGCCACTATGAAGAAAGTTAACTCTTTCCTGACTAAAACCAGCACAGGGACATAGCTGGTCCTTTAGCAGGCTACCACTTTTAAACTGGTGTGCTTTGTAGAGCTGTGCTGCCCTCCCTTTGCTGCTTGGACAGAGAAATTGCTTGGGTCTGCTGTTGATGTGCACGGCTGCCTGCTCTCACTGTGGCAGGGTGATACTGATTTCTTTCTAATACATGAGATAATTCCAGGTCTATATGTTATGATATAACTAGATGTCTTTTTAAATATTTTTTTTCCTAAATAGCGGCAATAATTCTATCTCAGAGGGTCAAAAATAATGACCTAGGCTGACTAGGTATTTTAAAAGCTAATTTAGGAGGAGAATGAAGCATGAAAGAAATAACATTAGGAAAAGGTCATTTGAGTAATAATCTTTATTGTACCTTTTAGAATTAGCTTCCCATTCACAGTTCTGAGCAGCGTTTAATTGTACCCATTACTGTACTCCCTTAATCAAGTGATATTTTAAATGACTTATGGTACAAAGAGTTTTCCACCATGGCTTTGCAAAGCTTTTTTTTTAATTCTGCTTGGTAGTAGATAAGGCCAGAACTGGACAACTTTCTTGTGCAGGATGTCTGTCTCTGCCTTTAAAATATTTTTTGGGATACCTAACAATTCTTTTTTTTTTTTCACTTGGGAGTCCTCCAAATTCGGTACTTCTCGTGCTATTCCCAAGAGGAAAACCATCTTTTTAAACAACATCCAGTGATCCCTTCTGTTGCAGTATTAAAGGGAGGCTTGCTCCTGTCCTTGCACCTGCTCCCTCCTCCTGTCCCACCCTCAACCTGCCCCTCCATCTCCCACCCACGGAAGGGTGAGACGTGGAGATCCAGCTTGCGTCTTCCTTCTCCGGAGGTTTCAGCCAGCCCCTCGGCGACAGGCTCCCCGTCATCCTCTCATGACTAATAGCTGGTCATCACTCTTAAAACGTAATTCTGTCATGTTCGAGGTGCTACTTGTTATGCCAGGAAGTCAGGCAGGCAACGGCATATCCTGCGGAGGAAGTCACTTGTACTGGGAAGGATGCAATGTGCTCGGGATGAGTGAATTATTTTAAAAGATCTTGAAGAATGGCAATAAGGTAAAACATCAGTTGTTAGCTGTTAAGGACAGCAAAGCTGAAGATTTCCTCTGTTACACGATTAAAAAAAAAAAAATTGTAGTCTGATCTCTGTGTTTTAATTTCTTAAAAATACAACTTTTTCTTTCCAGAAATAATCAGAAGAAAAATATATTTACTTTACTTTGGTCATTTACTTTCTCCAACAATGAGATCATCAGCCTCAAGGACATTTCTTAAGAGTCTGTCTGGAATGTGTGCAAAACACACGCTCTCTGTGGGACAAGTGGGGATAAGATGCTACCTCCTGGTTTTATTCTGGTATAACCCAACTGGAATAATTAGTTCATTCACCCTCCGCTGTGACTTGATCACTGCTTGGAGCTTTAATTCAGCCCAATGCCACACTGAATCCTTTGACACCAGATGTCCCGGCAGAGCCGCTGTCGAGGTTTGCATGTGTGATGGGGTGCAGCTCTCTCCCCAAATGACACTTGATTCTTTGATCTTCTCAGCTGGTGACGGGAGTATGGGAAGGAGGATACAATTTCTTCTGTCAGGATACGCACAGTGGCGGAGAAGCTGATATGAAGGTAACGTAATCGGGACTTATAGTTAGGAACATTTCAAATTGTCTGCTTGTGTGTAAGTGGGGAGCAGAACAGTATTGATTATGTGGGTTTTATTAAAGTGATATGCTTTTTTTCCCTCCTTTTACGATAGAACGGCCAATGCCTTGTCATACATAATAGTTACTCTACAATGTATTGATGGTTGATATTTTGGTGAGTGATTATTCTGGAGAAAAGGAGGCTCAGGGGAGACCTTATCGCCCTCTGCAACTGCGTGAAAGGACGTTGTAGAGAAGTGGGTGTTGGTCTCTTCTCCCAAGTGATAGGACAATAAGAAATGGCCAGGGGAAGTTCAGAATGGATATTTGGAAAAATTTCCTCACAGAAAGGGTTGGCAGACATTGGAACAGGCTGCCCAGGGAAGTGGTGGAGTCACCATTCCTGGAGGTATTTAAGAGATGAGTGGATGTGGTGCTTAGGGACATGGTTTAGGGTAGATTTGGCAGTGCTTGGTTGACGGTTGGACTCAATGATCCCTAAAGGTCTTTTCCAACCAGAACACTTCTATGATTCCATTATCTGCAAATGTTCACAGGTCAAAAAACAAGGACTTGGTCTTCAGACTGTATCCAACTACTGTATGTTGTGACTCCCCTTCTCTTTCTGAGATGTGATGATTTTGTCCAGTTCCGACCTCTTCCTTAGAGAGACCAACTCTCGTTAAATATTCTCGTTTCTCCCAGGACACCGCAGGTGCGCAGCAATAGCCTTATAAAACGGTACCTGTCAGTACTGTTTTCAGCTGTAGCTATGGGTTTGTACCTCTGTCTCCTACAGAGAAACCTGAGGCTGAAGCATTACAGAAGGTCTCAGCAGTGTCTTCAATCCCAGTAATGCAGGACAACATCTGGATTTTAATTACTTAGAGAGCAAAAGGGTTGAAAGCCCCCACAAAGGGCAATGCTTCTAAAACTCGTTTCCTGCTTTCTAGATCATACGTGTCCTCTGGTGGTACTATTTCTCCAAACTCATTGAGTTCATGGATACCTTCTTTTTCATTTTGCGGAAAAATAATCATCAGATCACTGTTCTGCACGTCTACCACCATGCAACGATGCTGAACATCTGGTGGTTTGTTATGAACTGGGTGCCTTGTGGTCACTGTAAGTACTGGGTTATGATGGGGAACGCTTGCAACAAGGGCCTCACTTTGGTTTTCTTTGGGTCAAACCAAACATCTCTGGTACCTTCAGCTGCAGGATTTGTTCTGCCCCATATTAAGCTGTTTTGCTGAATTGCAACTGTTGCAGGATTAAGCTGCCTGCAGAGCCTCTAGAAGAGGCATGCTGGCATGGTTTGCAGAATTTGCGTGGCGGTGTGACGTTTATCGGCTGCAGTAGTCTGGGTCTGATACCCGTCAACCTTGGTTTTCTCTTTTTTTTGGTGGTGTTTGCAGTCCCTCTAATGAAACCATACTCTGTTCCAAAGCTTGTTTCAGCTGCAAGATGGCTAATAGTGACTCTTGTCCTTGTATCTGTCAAGTTGAGATGTTACTTTCTCAATTTAATCTCATTATACCGGTAGCCGTAACAAATTATTTCAATTAAAATCTTGTCCTCTGAGCGCTAATGAACCTGATGGAATACATCTTAAGTGGAAGATTTCCATGTCTCTCTTGTGTAAATCCTGCTAACCTCTGGCTGCCTTGCTTTGATTCTTTAATTTCATAGCTGTTAGCTGGCATCTAGTTTCCTAACTGCATTAGCGTGGCTTAGCTGTGGTTCAGATGTGCAGCTTATAGATGCTGCCTTTGTTGAACGCTCATCCTAAAGAAACCTTTTCAAATCCAGTGGATGAGAACTGCCGAGAGGCTGGGTTGCTCAGGAGTCTGCTTTCTGAGCCAAACAACATAGAAACTCGTATTTGTTTCGTGTTGTCAGCACAACAGTGAGTAATGCTGAACTTATAAAAAGTGTGTATCTGGAGCCACATTCTCCTCCCGGGAAGTCAATCCCTGTTTATACAGCAGTTGAAAGTGCAGATGCTTGGAGTCTATCTTGTATTTGTGTGGTCTTGAAAATACTTTTGTGCTATTTCTAGTGATGTGTTTTTCTACCTCCTTTCCGAGGGGTTATGATATGTTCTGCTTGGTCATCACAGCAGCATGCAGTTTGGTGTTAAGCTAAAAGTTTCTTTAACGACTAAAGTTGCTGTGAACAAGGACGAGTAAACCAGCTAGCTTGCAGTTTCTGCAGGGATCTGTTCCTTTTGGTTATAAATGACAAAATAGGCTCCTGCCTGGAAGGAAGTGAAATAAACCTAAAATTAGACAGCGGGAGCTATCGATTGTTGGGCACGTTTACATGCCTCCTTTTTTATCAACTTCCTCAGTTCCCTTGAGAAGCCAGAATGTTGATGTGAAAAAGAATAAATTGAGAAAACAAACCCAGAAGGCTGTTATAAAGTGCACAGCTGCAAAGCAGCTCAGCCACTCTGTTGGGTGAGCAGGAAAAAAAAATCAGAGGGGAGGAAAAAAAAGTCTCTTGCCTTTCTTCAAAGAAAAATCGTATTTTAAATAGCAACATTTTGAACTTGTTATTTTTGTAGGTTGAAACAGCGTGTTCCGGGTAATACAGTGTACTTTCTTTTTGCTTTGCCCTTTTTTTAGCATACTTTGGTGCCACACTGAACAGCTTTATCCACGTCCTCATGTACTCCTACTACGGACTGTCTGCTGTTCCAGCAATGCGTCCTTATCTGTGGTGGAAGAAGTACATCACTCAGGGGCAGCTGGTGAGTGATGAGCTCCTCAGTGCTTCAGCCAGCTCTTGTATTAGTGATCCCCGAGATGATAGAAAGTTCTGGCAGGAGGTAGAAGAAGGGAAAACGAAGGCTAGTGCCTTCTACGTCTTTAAGTCACCTTAAAAATCCAGCTTCTGCACCTCCGTTTGCTCTCTGTTCAGGACGATGGGGAGCTGGGGCCTGATGGTGTACACAAATCAGTACTGAGATCAGTGGGGTCTTTCTCCACCTCCCCATGGTGTGTGGCTAGATGTATGTGAGAGTCACAGCGCTGGGTTTTCTGGGACTCACTACCCAGGGAGAAGCTTTTCTGCTTCCAAGTTCTTCTCTGTGCTTGGATGCTCAGGCTGATGTTGGGGTGACAGACCAGAAGCCAAGTGCAGTCCGCAGCTAACAAGGCCCTTCATTCTAGTCCCGCGGGACAATGGCTTTTCTGTCTCACTTTTGCATGCAGTTGCAAATGGTTTATTAAAAACTGTTCAATATTTCTGGTCTCCTCCTGCACTTTAAATGGGCAGATTTTTTTCTCTTGTAGTTCTGTGTTGGACTCCTTGCATCCATTTGTATTGTTTCCTGTGTGTACAGTGATGAAGCCCAAATGCTGTGTATTGGAGGTGAAAAAAGCAGCAGAATTAAGCAATATGGCACACGCTGTAGTGATACTGCAGGAACTGGGTTTCAGTGTGTATAACATGTCAGAACACCACAAGGAAATGTGCATGGGTGTTTTGTCAAACCCCGCTTTGTAGGTGGGGAAACTGAAGCCTAGAGGCACACTGTTTTGTTATCTTCCCACCCCCCCACCTTAGCACCCTCTCAGAATGTGAATAGGTTTAATAACATTTGCTGGTGATGATAAATAACATTTGCTGCCCTGCAATTCACAGTGCTGACTCTCCAAATATCTTATTGTTTTAACACCCTTCCTTCCTGAAAAATGGCTAAGTATTGTAGCAGTGGGGATCATTGTTTTGGGGGTTGCTTTGTGGTTTGGTTTTTTTTTTCCCTTCCAGATTTAGGCTCTATTCTTCATCCTGGTTGTTTGAGTGCTACAGAGTGCAAGTGTCTGGGTGCTTCGGTTGCTCCCCTGGCTATTGTCATAGCTGTTTTCACGTCCCTGCCTGCTCTGCATGCGTAGCTGTTCGGGCAGCAAAACAGCAGAGCAGAGCACAACAGCCTTTCCCTTTTTAAATAAACATTCCCTAATCTGGTAGCCTTCCTGTAAGGATGAATTTTGCCTAAGGCCCTCTGCAGCACTTAAGCCCAAACTCTGTTTTTCCAAAAGAGATAGTTGAAGAGAATTAAACCCCGCTCCTCCTCCCTGCCTCCCCAGCTTCCCTGCAGCCTTCACCCCAAAAATTCTTACACTGGAGCCATATGTCAGGCAGTCCCTCTCTGTGGGGGTCCCTGGATCTGTCTGTAGACCCAGTGACCCCCAGTCTTTTGCAGCTGAAGCAGTGAGATGCAGACCTGCTCTGTTAGGATGGTAGAGTCAAACCCCAATGAACTCTTACTAGGAAGAAGGTGGTCTTTATTCCTTGGTATATTTATGAATCAGTTCTACACAAGTTGCTCTAATGCTCTAAAATGGAACAATATTAATCCAATAAAACCACTTGAACATCAGAATACCACAGCCAGGATGTCTGCTAACTCAGGTTTGCACTGTTGGTAGGACAGAGAAGATAGACTTGTTGGACACACAGTATTATATATTTTTTTACTTGTTTTGAAATAATTAATGAGATTTTGGTCACTAATGGCTTTTTTTCTTTTTGCATTAATGGGCTCCATTTCTCTTTTTTTCTTTCTCCTCAGACTCAGTTTGTCCTGACAATCTTCCAGACCAGCTGTGGTGTTGTTTGGCCGTGTGCATTTCCTCAGGGGTGGCTGTATTTCCAGATTTCTTACATGATTTCTTTGATTATCCTCTTCACAAATTTCTATATTCAGGTACAAGTAATATGGATCAACTTCTCTATCTCATTGGAAGGCTGTTTGAAAAAAGATGTGCTTGTAATATCCTTGTGCTATCTTCTGGTAACACGTTCTTAAAGCGCTATACTTGTTGGTCTGCCCTCCAGTTTCGAATCTTCCAATGTTTTGTATCCGTGATTCAGAACAAGTAGTAACTTCCCTAAGCAGAGTGGCTCAAAAAGGCATTTTTACTAATGCAATTTTAACTGTAGATAAGGGAGAGGAAGAGCTTTATGTAAGAAACAGCTTTCCAGTCTGAAACAACACAACAGCCTGTGATCCTGTGAAGCACCCGAAGGAATTGTTCATTACAAGGAGAAATGCTTGTTTCATACCCAGGGAAACTTCCCAGACTCCCAACATAGAGAAACCTGGGTTTGACTCGCCTTTACAGGCATTTGTTTGTATTTCCATATGGAAAAACAGGGGGTTGAGTTGTGTTTCTAAAAAATTGATTTCCTGTCCGAACAGCTCCAGCTGTGGTATGTGCTGTTGTGAGTAGTTCATCATCAGGCTCTGTGCAAAGATGTACCCATCTTCAGAAAATCAAACCAGCTCAGCCTACCGCCCTCAAACGAGCAAACTCTGTTCTATATTTTAAATGTATCTTGAAAGATTGGAGCATTTTGGGTCTGGCAGGAGTGATTCTAGGAGGGAAACAGCAGGCATCCCTCTCTGATCTTCCAGTACTTCTTAAAATGAGTTCTGTGGTTTATACCACTTGCTGCATACGAACGTGCTAATTGAACGTGATGGTGTATTCCAAATATTACTTGACTTTCTTCCACAATTTTACCCACATTTTAAACTTCTAACCATTTAACTTTTAACACACACACACACACACATATTTTGGGAAACACACTCTTGTCGGGCAACTGAGCCCTTTTGACAAAGACTAATTCATCTTTTTTCACTGTCTGTAATTTTTTTTTTGGTGTCCTGAGCCTCCCTGATCCCGTTAGCTTTTGCTTCCCACGTTGGCGAGTGCAAATTCCTTTCCTATTTCTGTCTGTGAACGTCCCTCACTGTTCTTTGTTATCCATTTCTTCTGGCTTTGTTTGAGATAGTCACCTGCAGTGCTTCAAACCTCCCTCCTCACTGGTCATTTTGAGTATATTTTTCTGCCGTAGTCTGCTCATAAAATCGCTTCCCTTGTTTCTAATTTACTGTTAACGTAACGCTACCAAGGCTACCATCGTACGACCGAGCCTTTTTCTTTCCCAGTGAGCTGATTCTCTTGCTGTGGTGAATGAAAGGCATAAATAAAGAACGGTAAAGCTTGTTAGACACTGCCACTGGCACGAGGTCTTTAAAAATGATGGATGTAAGTTTAATCTGAGTTTCTGAAGTTACTGTGAGGAAGACGTTACTTGTGTCTAAGCAAAACCATGTGTCTCTCCGTATATTCTAGACTTACAACAAGAAGGCATCCTCGAGGAGGAAAGAGTATCAGAACGGCTCTACGGCCACTGTGAACGGGTACACAAACAGCTTTTCTTCCCTTGAGAACAATGTGAAACAAAGGAAACAAAGGAAGGATTGAAGACCAAACTGAAAAACCATTTTGATAACCCCAACAACGAAATCATCTGATTGTAAGCACAATAAGAGTTGTGCACTAATACTCTAACGGCTACTGTAACTATTCCTGCCTAGAATAGTGTGATTTATGTAGGACTTAACCAGTGCAAACACCCTAGAAACCGTATCCAGAACATAAAAGTAGGTTAAAGTTTAAAAATAATTCTGGGCTGTCACTGACCCCGCTATAGACTGTGGAAGGGAGTATTATCGTAGTATCCGACACTGCTGTTGCCTTACTAGTCAATATGATAGGTGCTGAATTATGATTCACAATTTGAAAACACTGTAATCTAAACCTCCATTTTTTTTTACTGTAGATCGTGCATGTGATTGTAGAGGTAATTTGTACGATGCTGGTTTCGGTAGATAAACACACATGCCTTAAATTAAAAAGCAGGGCCCAAAGCTTATTACTGGTTTAAAAATTAGGGTATGTTTCAACTTTTCAGTTGACTGACTTTTTATTAAAAAAGTCATTTAGAAGAATCCGTTGATCATTTTACTGTTCTGTGTGTGATACACGATGTTACGTATCTCTTACGCGATACAGTGGAATCGGAAATGGCGCGTTTAGTTTTGTATATTTGGCTTTAACTGACTAAACAGTCACGAACCAGATGGAAAAGTTATTTTACCTTTTTAATAGATCTTATTTTTTTATTTGAAGTATGTCACTAATGTAAGATTAATTGGCGCTTACACAGTCCAGTAAGACTTAAATATTGTCTCTAGGTTTAGAGTATATACAGGGTGGACCCATCTTTTCTTTTTTTTTTTTTTCTTTTTTTCTTATTTCTGAGAATTCTTTAATGCTAAATGAAGAGTGGTTTTTTAATACGGAAACTGGCAAAATTTCAAGTGTTATTACCATAGCCATATCCACATTTTGGGAGCTACTGTTTAAGCCTGTGACATATCCGAAAGCGTATTTAAAAATGAAGACAGAAAGATGCTTTTCTGGTGGAATGGTCTGTATTTAAGTTGGTATCTGTACTGTTCTTCATGCAGCATATGTTCATATTTAAAACGTGCCTAACACAAATGTGGTTTTTTTTTTTTCCCCAAGCAAGCAAAATTAAACAGTTGTAAGTCATACCTAATGTTTTTTAAATGTTACTGAAATGTGCTGGAAATGTCTGTTTCTGTAATGTGAGTTGTGTGTATCATCAGTAACGTTTGGGATTGTTACCTGAGGATTTGGTTGGAGTGCTTGTTGAAGTTACTCCTTGTAAAATCTTGCCTTGCACACGTGAGGAGTCAGTTGCAAAGCCAATATCTGTTGCTGGGATTCTGGTTATCTGCCGTGGTGGAGTTTGGCTTATGAATATTTTATTCACTAAGCTCTGAAAAATTCAGTGGTGCAAGACACTCTGATGGTCATTGCTCGAGTTTAACTCTTTGGATTTTGATATTTATATAATTGCCAGTTTTGACATGTTACTTTTTTTTTTTAAATTAAATCTTTTTAAAACTTTTTGCACATCTCTTAGGGAATTAATAAGTTCTCCTACTAGCCTCGTGGGTTTTCATTCCTTGTTTTGAAGGAGACGGTGTCAGTTATGTTTACATTATCAAAGCTTGTGCGTGTCTTCATTTCTAGGTACTGGTTTGCAGAGTCTTTACATAGCTCAGTACAGCAGCTGTAATGTTCAAAATAGGCTGTCTAAATGTGCTAGAAATAAACCCTTGGCTCATCTGAATATACCTACGTTGTTAATGTTTGACATGGTTTAATCATTAAAACACTTTTGATGATCTCTGCCTGCATTCTGGTGGGTTTGTACAGATTTAACGCATGGCCCCATCCTGTGTCAGGCCAAGGAGGAGCCGTTGTGGTGGAAGGACAGCTGCAGATATTCAGAGAAATGTAGCGTAGCAGAGATTCGGTAACGAATTCCTTACAGAAACCTTTGGCTGTTGCTGAACGCTGTTCCATTGCCTGGCTGTAGAAATACTTGATGGATTAAGCCTCCCACTGGGATTACTGTCTCACTGAATGCAGAGCAGCCCAAATGGCTCCGAGACGATGAGTGCCAAGAGCAAAGCTTAACGTGGCTGAGAGGGACTTTCTGCCTCTGATATCCCATCTATAAATGGGAATAATTCCTCTCTTCAGAATGGGAGTAGTTTTGCAATTTTCTTACAGCTCCCCGTGCTCTTAAGTGATCATTTCTGAGCCCTCTCTGATCTGAGTGTCTAATCAGTGTGTTGCAATAAGCCCAGGTAGCTTGGTGATGGACTTAGTAAAACCAGGAGTGCTTATGTAGCCGTCCGTCTTCCCTCAAAACAAGAAGCCTGGGCCAGGGAGGTGGATTTTGCACGTTGTGTGAAAGGCTCAGAGGTTTCACGCTGTGGTAGTCTCCTCTGGGAGGGAGCTCCAAATGCCTGAGGTGGTTGCTCAGACAGTTTTCCTGCACATGCAAATTCAACTTTGAAATTGTTTTCCTAAGCAGGGTTCAGCAAGGTGCAGTTCTTCGGATGATAAGCCAAAGCTACAGGGAGTACCTTGAAGGCAGAAGCCACGGCGCCAACCTGGCCTTCCCCGGTGAGCCGGCGGAGACTGAGCTGCTGCGCTCCAAACCTAGCCTTCAAGGTCAGTGGCACATGGTGACACACTGTCATGGCTTGCCACCACACAGACCCAGTGACTTTGTCCAAAACTGGCTGGAGATGGGAAGATGTACGGCATCGGTAGTGTGGGTGGAGGACTGTGGCTCCTGGGTACTCTTCTACAGTCTCAGCAGCAACTGAAAAGTGTCTGAGAGTTGATGGACCGAGGCAGGAGCCTTGGGTCTGCCTACCTGGCTTGGCTTATGTGACCTGGGGCAAATAGCAGCTTTTGGATTGCGTGCAGTTCCCAGTCACCTGCAGTTTTCCTAATAGATAGAACTGATTGGTGCTTGGGATTATGAGAGAGTCCTACAAAAGGACTTTCTGACCTGTAAAGGCTGGAGAGATGAAAAAAGACCAACTGCTGCCAATGGGATGGAGAGGTTTCATGTGAAGTTGGCTGAGGAGAATGAAACCACTTCAGTACCTGTTGGCAAAGAGTGAATGACCAAGCTTCAAACTTTTACATTAAGGTCTTGTGCAGCTCATGAGCTGACCAGATCCATTCCCGGACTCGGGCCCTACAGCCTGAGTGATGGAGGGTGAGGTGAATACTTTTATTGAACTGTGCGTGGGGTAGGCAAGCTCAAATGCCCAGAACATTAGCTTTTCTTATGGAAGTCCTGGTGTGAAGACCCCAAGTGCTGTGTGATGGATGTGCAAGACACCACCCCTGGGACTGGGGACACTCGGGCTTTAGGATTCCTGTTGGCAGAAGGTAATGGAAAAGCAGAGAATCGATTCTGGAAATCTTTGTGGTTGGTTGTGTATTTTACTTCATTCAAGGCAGATATTAAGTAAGCGCTGGAGCTTCTGATAGGACTTTTGCCACCAAAGTTGGGGCAAAGAAACCCCCAAAGCTAATGGAGCGCTGTTCTGGAGGTGGCCTCTACTTTTGGTATTTGGTAGCATAAATTGATAGAAATGTGTGGGTGTTTTATGAGTCTGAAATGTATGTTGTTAAAAAGTATGTATTATTCAAACAAGAGACGTAAAAGTAAGCTAGACGTTGAAGAAAATTCTAAATACAATCAGAAGCCATATTACTTTGATAATGTGGGTTCTGCTGGCCATCCCCTTGAAGCAGTGCAGGGGGTGATGACAATGTGGATAGAGATCTTGTGTTAGAGAAATGCTGCTGGGAGTTGTGTTGGTACAGAACTTACACTGTCCCTGCCATCCTCTTGCCAAGAACGACTGAACCAACAAAGGCAATCAGTTGTTATCATCAGGATGTTGCAAGAACTGGGTTAAAAAACAAACTTGAATTTGATTTTCAGTTTCAATCCATTTAAGTAGATGGATGTACAAAACAAGATCCGTATGTTTCTCAGTTTCAGGAAGCTAGAGTTCTCAGGGGCTCCCATGACTTGACAGTAGCAGAGGCATTAGATTTTAAGTCAAAGGTGCTAAAATCATCGCAAACAGAAGGGGTGAAAATGAGTAATAAAGGCCAATTTTAAAAAGAAAGCGTGTTTTGTTGAAGTCAGTCAAGCTGGGAGGTGAAGAAGGAGGAAAAAGAATTACATGTCTTGTGTTCCAAGGGTATATAATGTAGATGCTATATTTTCTGCAGGAAGAATGTTAAAAGTGGTACCTGGTAACTAGTAGGCTTGATAGTCTGATTTCAGTATGATGAAGGATTTCAGAATTAGTAGGAAGAATGGTTGAGGACAAGGAAGGAAACAAAAAATGTGAGAAAACGTAACACAGCTTTTCTGGAAGTGATCACACCTGACCTACCCCTATTGTTTAATAAAAAACACTGTGTAGAAAAAGGAAATACGTCTTCCATCCACCTGGAATAGGTACTGTTTTTTCATCTCTGAAATGGCTACCTAATCTAGAGGGTGTGGTGACCAGCAACATGGACGAGCAAGGGTCAAGCTGATGAGAAGGTGGTTTGTCTCAGTGCTTTCAGCCTGAACGGAGCCCGTTAATCATGATTTTAGTAATGACCTGGGTATAAAAAGTAGGAATATTTGCAGTGATGTTTGCAGATGACAACATTAGGAAGCACTGTCCGTGCCAAGGAAGATTACACATTCTGCAGCAACAACCAGGTGACCTTGATGGCTGGAGTGAGAGAGATGGGATTAGTGTAAATCCCACTTAGGGACCAGTTACAGAATTTCAGCTGTTTCCGTGGGAGTTGTAGTTGGAAATCACTGAAGAGGAGAGAAGATGTTTGTGAATCATCTGTTCAGCAGCTTAAGAGCTGCTACTGTGAAAAGAGAGGGGGGAAAAAATCTTATTTTCTTATCAGTCTGGTTTTGGTAGAAAGAGGAATGTGCTAGAGCAGGAAGGTGCAGATGATGCTCTGGTGGGACTTCCTTTTGGTGAATACATGTTTTTCCCCCCACTGTTGTCACCTGCTCTCAAGAAAACTGATTCTAAATGATGAGCCATGCGGAGTTACTGGGGGGGTCAGAGAAATAGAGAAGTCTGGCAAAATAGGTGTATAGCAAGGCCAAGGTTGAGAGGGAATGTAATCACAGATAACGTGGGTATCGTGACAGTAGACAGCATGAAGGAAAACGAGCTATTTTAATTATGTTGACAAAAAACAAATGGGTATAAGCTAGCCAAGAGTGAACTTTGGCTAGAAATTGGAAGAGGGCCTTTGTTAGTGGAACATGGCTCTGGATCTGTTTTCCCAGAAGAGTAGCATGGAGGTCTGGGGGATTGCTTGAAGACAGGGCACTGGCCACTTCTGACGTTTGTAGGACCAGGGGATGGGACTCCCTGGTGTCCCACTCTGTGTTCTAGCAAAAAGCAGCTGTTGGTGCCTCTGGGAAAGTATATTTAAGGAAGGGCAAAACACTGCCCAGCAGAGAGAGGAGTGAGGACAAATGTGTGAGAAACAACCCTGCAGAAGCCAAGGGGAGAGAGGAAGGAGGGGCTCCAGGTGCTAGAGCAGGTATCCACACTGCAGCCCGTGGAGAGGACCACACCGGAGCTGATATCCACGCTGCAGCCCGTGGGAGGACCACACCGGAGCAGGTATCCACGCTGCAGCCCGTGGAGAGGACCACACCGGAGCAGATATCCACGCTGCAGCCCATGGAGAGGACCACACCGGAGCAGATATCCACGCTGCAGCCCGTGGAGAGGACCACACCGGAGCAGGTATCCGTGCTGCAGCCAATGGAGAGGACCACACCGGAGCAGGTATCCACGCTGCAGCCTGTGGGAGGACCCGTGGTGGAGCAAGTGGACGTGCCCTGAAGGCACTGTAGCTTTTGGAGAGCCCACGCTGGAGCAAGCTGATCCTGAGGGACTGCAGAATTGGAAGGACCGATGTTGGAGCACAAGGAGGAAGGAGCAGCAGAGAGGAGTTGTTCTGGACTGACGACAACCTCCCCACACACCACTTGGAGCAGGGAGGATGTAGAGGGGTCAGGAATGAAGGAATGAAGCTGAACCTTGGAAGAAGGAGGTATGGGGAAGGTGGTTTCATTTTTGTCTCTTTTTCTCACCATTGAACTCTGTGTTAATAAATCAAATTATTTTTTCCCAAATCTGTTTTGCCCATGGTTATTATTGGTGAGTGACCTCCCTGGCTCTGTCTCAACCTACAAGCTTTTCTATCAGAAAAGATCTATCAGAGGTATAGAAGATCTATCAAAGATAGAAGATCTATCAAAGGCCGTGAGGTAACACAGCACCAGGATCATAGCCTAAAGGGAACTGGCCATTGTAATACAGCCAGAGATGATGTAGTCTGGGAAAATGTGCCCCCTGGAGTGAACCAATTGCACTTTTTTCCTGCCTTGTTTCTTCCAAGTCTAATCTGTGTTAAAGCAACACCTTATCCAGAAATCTGGGCCATAGTTCCTGAGAAGTTTTTAAAGACAGTGGAGGAACCTCCTGTTTGCCGATGGAAGGTACCACAGTGGCACCATGTATGGAGGAAGCCCGTGATCCACAGACCGATCCTACATATCCTGGTGAGAGGAATTGCCTCACACCCATCAGAGACAGATGGAGCTCCGGCTTTTCAAATAGGGATGGGATGGTCCGGCTGTGTGACAGCAAGAAGCGTAAAATCACTCTGGTTGCATTTCATCTGGGAACAGGTAAAGTTTCAAGGGAACTGCATCTGTTGACATAAAAATGCAATCCTGTATGAGTCACGTCCAACTGTGCATTTGCTGCTCCTGAGCTGGTGCAATGGGGAAGGCACAGCCCATATGGCACAATTCCAGTATTACTCCTTAGACTTGTTTAAGTGGATATTCAGTGTTCCCTCTAGGACTAGCCAGCAGGAGGCATGTCTTCATGGACTGTTCTTCCTGCCACTAGCAGCCAGATGTTGGCTAAATCCTACTAATTGAATCTTACCAGCTGTTGTGGGAAATCAGAACCTGAGCTCAAATGGCACCGTGTGGTGCTTCCCAGAGAGGGTGGTGAGGCACTGGCACAGGTTGCCCAGAGAAGCTGTGGATGCCCCATCCCTGGAAGTGTTCAAGGCCAGGCTGGATGAGGCTTGGAGCAACCTGGTCTAGGGGAGGGTGTCCCTGCCCATGGCAGGGGGGTTGGAACTAGATGGTCTTTCAGGTCCCTGCCAACCCAAACCATTCTATGATAGCAGAAATAGGAGCTTTTTGAAAAGAAAAACCCCAAACCTGTAGCCTACACAGTTACCTAAGTACCTTGCTTCCTTTAAAAACAATAGGGTCCCATTGCTTCAGGGCATTTCTAGGTCTAAGTTCCTAACATGTTTCTGTACCTTAAGAAAGGACTGCCTCTCCAAAAGACCTTCTGTTAATTTATCAATTTGCTTTGCTTCCCACAATGCTCGCTGGGGTTGGGAGAGCGAGCTAGAGTGGCTCTTACTGTGCTGAGCTATTAGGGGCTTGAGACTCTTCGATGCAAATTCACTTTTGCTCAGTAGAATAGTGATGAGTTTGCCGAAAAGACCAGGAAATACCTCCCATGCATACAAATGGCATAACTATTATCAGCTAACTGTTATGATGAGCTTTGTTTTCTTTTTAAATTGTTTGTACAGATTTTTGCAAGCCATCGTGAAAAAGTCCCTTCTGTCCTCAGAAGTTTAAATAAAGAGCTAAGAAGTCGTCTTTACATCTGACTCTGGTTTCTACGCTAAAAGTAAAATGGGAAGAATTGCCGCTCATTCCCGCTGTTCTAAAGCTGTCAAGTAGATTTTGAAATGAGTGGGAACTCCTGAAACCAGACCAGGCAATGTGGGGATGGATGCTCTGCCTCGTTTGTCAACATTTTTTCTGCTACGCAGTATTTACCTGAAGTTCCTCTGCAACACAGGAAAATCAGAATAATTAACAACCAACTCTCATTTGGTCAGAAAGGAGTGAGATAAAAGCTTTTCAGAAATCTCCAAAAGTGTGTGGCCAACTACCTGGCTCCAGCTGGCCAGAGCACTTAGAAAAAATGGTAGTCAACGTGAGATTTTACTTTATGAAGTGAAAAACAGCCCCAAAACCAACCAAACAAATAACACCCACACACAAACCTCTCACAACTAAACCCCATTCATCCCACCCTGCCAAAACAACCCAACAAAAAGACCCAGTAAACAGGGTGAGCTACAAACCGGTGTCCTCTCCCGGCAGCACCTGTGAGGTGACAGCTGGGGACAGGCTGCTGCCTGCCCGGACGGTGGGACCAGGAGGGTTTCATAAAAAGCTGGGGCTGGCACCAGTGACAAATATGCTATTATTTAGTACATGGCATATAAATATTTACATTGTGATACAGATTTCACAGCCAAAGCATTTTTCCTGTCAATTGCGCTGTAGGATCTTCTTCAAAGACCACGTTTAGCCCCTTTTTAAGAGAGAAGGACTGGACAGAAAGGTAAGTATCAGGTAAGCAGAGGTCCTGTCCTATATTGGGAACATCTGCACAGTAGTTCCTAGTAGCGTGGATGATCAGAGTAGAATTAATTTTGCATAACGGAGACAAAAATAAAATAGCGTGTTGCCCTTTACTTCGCCGCTGCAAACACTTTGTAATCAAGAGCTTTTCCTAGAGTGAAACCAGGGGTCGTAAAGGAAGGAGAGATTAAAAGCACGCACATCCTACGTAATGGCTTTCGTGATGCATTTGACCTTGATTACACAAATAACCTTGGGAGTGCTGCCTTTCCGGGGAGGGGGGGAAACAGGAGCTGTTTTGATTACAATGATCAGAACGCAGATCTATGTATGCCGATAGCCAGCACCGTTCCAGAACGTTTTACAGGTAGAGGTGAATGAACGCGTTTAAGCAGGAAAGACAGAAAGAACAAGCTCATTAAGCTCAGCCCAATCTCAAATCTAATGTATTTTTATATTAAATCTTAATCTGCGATGGTTATTAACATAATACATCACCAGCTGTCCAGCACATGCAAATGGCTGCTAATTGTTTAACAGCAGTCAGCATTTATCGAGCTTTATACTAGATAGAATCATAGAATCATGGAATGGTTTGGGTGAGAAGGGACCTTAAAGACCATCTAGTTCCAGCCCCCCTGCCATGGGCAGGGACACCCTCCACTAGACCAGGTTGCTCCAAGCCTCATCCAGCCTGGCCTTGAACACTGCCAGGGATGGGGTACCCACAGCTTCTCTGGGCAACCTGTGCCAGTGCCTCACCACCCTCTCCGGGAAGAATTTCTTCCCAATATCCAACCTAAATCTCCCTGTTTTCAATTTAAACCCTTTACCCCTTGTCCTGTCACTACAGGCCCTTGTAAAAAGCCCCCCCCAACTTCCTTGTAGGCCCTTTCAGGTACTGGAAGGTGCAATAAGGTCTCCCCAGAGCCTTCTCTTCTCCAGGCTGAACAAGCCCAGCTCTCTCAGCCTGTCCCCATAGCAGAGGGGCTCCAGCCCTCCGATCATCATAAAGTTGGGTGAGCCAAACCCCAAATGCCTGCCCTTGGAAGAGGACCAGGAAGGGTGGCGCTAGGACAGCAGCTCCTCTGTACTGCAGAACGAAGCATCCTCCCCGCTCTGACACCTCAGAGGTGTGCGGATCAGACTGACTCACCTGTGAGCAGATCTGAAAACGTAGAGAATTATGGGATTATAGAAAGAGTGAGCTTCTAAAACAACGTGGTGAGCGAGGGATGGAGGGATTTGGTTATGTTAATTAGAATTCATGATAAGCAAGGTCTTGCAGTTGTCCAGAGATCACAGCTGGAGCACTGGGGAAAGACCCGCGTTGGCCCCTTCTGTTGAACAAAGCAGGAGGCTATTTAGGAAAAAAATGAAGGAATATGATCCAGTGGAAAACATTCAGAGGAAGCAGAAGGCACATGAATGGCCAGAAGAAAGAGCTAATGAGGAGAGAGACTCTGGGAGAGAGACTCTAGTGGGTAAGAAAGAAGGATGGCCTTGTGACAGCTGTGAGAAGAGGGACAGGAAGAGAAAGTGGAGAGTATGAACTGAATTGCTCTCAGAAAGGTGAGGGAGATTCCACATATTGTCATCAGCTGCATTTACTGTTTGTCTCTGCAGTGGGTGCTTAACGAACACCCAAACGCCTCCCTGCTCTCTGCAGAGCAGCTGTCACAAGGGTAGATCTCCTTCTCACAGCACTAAGACACTTGTTCTCTGTCTTTACTCCTTTCTTCCTTTGACCTTACGTCAAACATTCACCGTCTGGGCATGATTTTCTTTCTTGGGGTGTTAGTCTGTGTCAAATAATTACCAAGTCAGCTGGCAATCATGCTGCCCCTCTTCCTCTCGTCTGCACAGAAACTTCTCTGTCCGGAGAAATTGTGGATGCTCATCCCTGGAAGTGTTCAAGGCCAGGCTGGATGAGGCTTTGAGCAACCTGGTCTAGTGGAGGGTGTCCCTGCCCATGGCAACGGGGATGGAACTAGATTTTTGAGGTTCCTTCCAACCCAAACCATTTTATGAGTCTATGAAACCTGGTGGTGGACATCAAAAGCATATATTGATGTTGCTGTTTGCTAGTAGCACCTTCTGGAGTAGGCTACCTGGTGATGTTTTGCTTACTAATAGCTCTTCTGCATCTTGTAACTCTTGTTTCCAGTCTTGGTGGCTCTTGCTGAGCAGGATCATTTAAAAGACAGCCAGGGTGCCCCATCCCTGGAAGTGTTCAAGGCCAGGCTGGATGAGCCTTTGAGCAACCTGGTCTAGTGGAGGGTGTCCCTGCCCATGGCAGGGGGGTTGGCACTAGATGGTGTTTAAGGTCCCTGCCAACCCAAACCATTCTGTGATTCTATGATTCTAAAATATCTGTAGAGGGAGAAATAGGTGGACATTCAGAGTAGCATGAATAGCATCCCAGTACTGATGTTGAAGTGAATGCTGCAACGCCTGGTGATCATGTTAGCCCTTGACACCTTGCAGACAGGATGGTTGGGTAGCTGTGGGTTGTGGGACAACACCTCTCTCCTGGCACTCGGCTGCTGTCCTGGGCAATGGGAGCTCAGCATGAGCTGAGACCCATCCTGGGGGAAAACTGAAATACAGTGCAGTATGGGACAATGAGAGAGGAAGGAAAATTGTTGCTGGTCTTCCTCCTCTCATCAGCCCCACTGGCCTTCCCAGGCCTGTCCTCAGCACTAAGCCCTGCCGGAGCACCCTCGACGAAGCAAGGATGGCTACCAGCTGGGAGCGAGTTTTCATTCCCTTCCCCTCTGTGATGCTCCTGCGTCGAAACGCTGTCCCTCGAGATGCACTCACTGCAGTGGTCTGGCAAGTGCCTGGGAAACCTCCCCTGGGAATACCATGTCCATTACCTGCACACCAGGTGCCACAGAGATCTCAGATATTTCCTTGCTACTTATTTTAGCTGATATTTTTTGGTTATTTTGTTGAAAATATCACTGTTTGGGTTTTTTTTCGCTACAGAAAAAATGCATGTCTCCATTTCTGTCAAAGTGATCGATGGAGAAACACAACACAAAAATACTCTCCTACAAGCAGTACTAAAACGTAAATAGAAAGAGAACACACAGTCAGGTGTCCAGGAGCCTGTCTGATGCTTGCCGTGCTAAAGCAGCCACCTGTAAAGCAAACCTTGTCCCATCAGCTGCTGAAAGATCAAATCACTTCAGTGCAGCAAACTTCTCTCAAACTAATGATAACAAATGTATTTGATGACTGGACCATAAGTGCGCTTGGGTTGCACATCTGTAATAACTGCCAGCTTTTGAGATGCAGGTTCCTCCGGAGGGAAAGGTTATACATTAATCATTCATGGTATAATGTGAAGAAACCAGGTCATAAGGAGACGGAACACAATCTAAAAATACTGTAGTCTGGTGGGGAAATGAAGAGGTCTGGAGGATGCAAACTTAAAGGACACTCTGGCTTGACTCTCTTGTCCTTTGAAACTGAAGATCCCAGATCAAATCCTACCCGGGCCTTCAGTGGCATAAGAACTGACCGAGTAAAGGCAGCATTCCACGTTCAACTTCTAACTGAGAGAAGCTAGATACCCAGCCCATTAATGTTCAGTAGGGGTGACCTTTTTTCCCCTGACTCCACTGAGCTTTTAGGTAACTTGAGATATTTTGAAATGGTGTGCATGTACTTAAGATGGCTGAACTCTTTCAATTGTCCTCACTTTTCAAGGATGCCTACTGGAAAAACACCTGTATTTCCAGGTCCTCTCTCTACCAGGGACCATCCAGATTTAGGGAGCTGCAGACTAAAAGGGCGGACACCTCATTGCTGTCCTCAGCTGCGTGGAGGGTGATACAGAGGAGGAAGAGCGGACGCTTCTTGGAGTGGCACAGCAGAAGATCCAGAGGTACAACAAAAGGATAAAGGAGTAAGTTGCAGCAAGGAAAATTCAGATTAAGCATGGGCAAAAAATTCTTCACAGTGAGCGTGGTCAAAGACTGGCACAGGCTTCCCAGAGAGGCTGTGGGATCTCCATCCTCGGAGATGTTCACATTTCAACTGGTCAGGCCCTGAGCAGCCTGCTGTAACTTTGCAGTTAGCCTTGCTTTGAGCTGGGCGATCTCCAGAGGTCCCCTCTACCCCAAATTATTCTGTGATTGTGGCAGAGTGAGAGTAGAAAGATGTCTGAGACCTTGTGGGCAGGGGGAATCAACTGCAATAGCTTCATTCCGCTGAAAAAGTGAAGTTCCTTGGACACAGCCCAAGCCAAGCATGCCTGCACAGCAGTTGCTGCGGTGAAGAGCCGGTGACAAGTTTGTAGAGTATGAACTTCTTTGCTTAGATCAACTCTGAGTGACAGAGAAGGAAGTAAATGTCACCCTAAAGCAAACAGTTTGAAACCTGAACTTCTGAAAAAGAGCTTTGCAATAATAGGACAAATAGCACAACCTTGTCCTCATCCTCCCCTCACTACCCCAACTGAGCAGCACTGAAACGCGAAGGATGGAACAAAAGGGTTCCTGCTTCTCTTTTCTCCAGAGTAAATGCTTCATGGGCTGCCCTGCTCCAGGACCATCAACTCTTCTCCAGAGCTAGGTCTTCTCTTCCTGAATATTTCAGCTGAGTATAGCCCAGGAGGGCTAAATTACCATTTTCAAAGTACCTGAATCTTAGCTTCATTTTTACTAGCCTAAGTGGTTGTTACATATTTTTGGGGGTTCACAGATTCACAGAGAGTTAGGGGTTGGAAGGGACCTCTAGAGACCATCTAGTCCAACCCCCCTGCCAGAGCAGGATCACCTAGAGCAGATCACACAGGAACAAGTCCAGGCAGCTTTGGAAAGTCTCCAGGGAAGGAGACTCCCCCCCTCTCTGGGCAGCCTGTCCCAGGGCTCTGGCACCCTCACAGGGAAGAAGGGTTTCCTCACATTCAGGTTGAACCTTCTGTTTAACAGTTGATGGCCATTGCCCCTCGTCCTGTCACTGGACACCATTGAGAAGAGCCTGGCCCCATCCTCCTGACACCCACCCTTTAGATATTGATAAGAGCCCCCTCAGCCTCCTCTTCTCCAAGCCAAACAGACCCAGCTCTCTCAGCCTTTCCTCACATGGAAGGTGCCCCAGCCCCTTCATCATCTCAGTGGCCCTGCACTGGACCCTCTCCAGTAGCTCCTTGTCCTTCTGGAACTGAGGAGCCCAGAACTGGACACAGCACTCCAGGGGAAGCCTCACCAGTGCAGAGTAGAGGGGGAGGATAACTTCCCTTGACCTGCTGGCCACGCTCTTCTTAATGCATCCCAGGATGCCGCTGGCCTTGGCCGCGAGGGCGCAGTGTTGGCTCATGGTCATCCTGTTGTCCACTAGGACTCCAAGGTCCTTTTGCCCAGAGCTGCCCTCCAACAAAACAGCCCCCAACCTGTACTGACACATGGGGTTGTTCTTCCCCAGATGCAGCACTTTGCACTTGCCCTTACTGAATTGCATTTGATTTCTCCCTGCCCAGCTCTCCAGCCTTTCCAGGTCACGCTGGACGGCAGCACGGCCTTCTGGCACTGGACACAGAATAGGTTTTACCTTTTCTCTGGAGCTCAGGAAAGATGCTATCAAAGTAGTGTGCTGGTCATAGAACATGTTTGTGTCCATCTGTTCCAAGTGTTTTGTTTATGTCAGACTCCACCTCTCAGACTTCCACATTTCTTGCAGTCATTGCTAAATTAACTTGGTTTTCTTCTTTCTTATAAAACAGTAAGTAAACAAATAAATACAGCTCAACTTCTTGGACAAGCAGCCGCATAATCATTTTGAGATGTTACATGTTCCATTTTGGTTAATACCTGTTGTTAGAAAAATTCACCATCACTTCCTACAAGTCCTTTACTCTTTGTCCCATCTCTGTTCAGCGACCGTAATATTTTTCCAAAGATTCAGGTTATACTTAGTCCATTGGCTCCTTTGATTGTTTATTCTGCATTCTGCTTCCTACAAGTAAGGAAACACTTCCTTATTGAAAGCCACTTTGCCTCCCAGGGACCGTATCAAAGCTCATGTGTCCTATAATGCATAGAAGAAAAAAGCGACCATAGCCTGGTTTGTGTCCAGTGCTACTGAACTGCCCTATTAGTAACAGAGTGCTGCTTACTTGTATCTATTTTCTACAAGGATTTGATGAGCTTTAAAGAAATAAGCTTTACAGAAAAGCAAGTTTTAAAGATGAACTAGAAAACAAAGCTAGAAATGGCTTGCACAGCTGGGAGTAAGGAGAGAAAATGTTACCAAGGACTTGCAGGTGATGTTTTGGGAACTTGTTTCACCAAGGGAACAGCCTCCTATCACCTGTTGAGGGAAAGGAGGGCATTTATCAAAGATACGGTCTTCCTCTTCCATGCTCTGCTGGACTGGAGCTTGGAGATGCCACTGCCTTCTGTGATGGAATCGTGGCTGATGAGACCTACTATTCCTTCTGTTACTGATTACATGACGTGCCAAACCATGTGTGTCATCTACTCTACTCTTAAACCAGCACACCTTTCAGCGTCCTGACTCAGTACTTGCTGCCTCCAAGCTTCACGTGGTGCGGAAGACAGCTTTGTTCCTGCCCCAGGACACTTTGTCCTCCCGCTGTGTCAGGGCCTGGCGGGAACATTGCTGATTCCTTCCTGTAATTGCCTACGAGCGGCAAAGCCCCAGACTCCCAAGAGCAGGGAGGAATCATGCCTGATGGACTTTTGCTTGGGGTTTTTTTTCTAGGTCTCTATTCCCATCCTGTCCACAGACTGTAAAACACATGGATCTCTATCGGTTTAATGCCGTTAGGAATGTAAAAGAACAGGAGGAGGACAAAGACAACAGAATGGATGGGGCGGTGGGCAGGTTGGGTGCGGTGCGTTCTCACCCATGAGCGCAGGGATTAAAGTGACTCACTGGTACATCAGCGCTGAGGCACGGGGAGCCTCTCCAACATTTCCAGCTAGCGAGATCATTTATTGTAGTGAAACGATTCAGTGACCTTAAGAAGCAGCCAGAGGCTCTCCCTAGAGACTGCTGGAGAGGCAGAGTAGTCTGATAGATGGGAAACTTCACTGAATACTTCTTTTCTTGTTCTTGGTAATGATCTCAGCTCACACAGCTCGTTTCAGCTCTCTGAAAATAGTTGGCAGTTGGTCTCGAGATTTTCGAATCATTTTAAGGTTGGTACTTAGTTACCACTGAGAAGTATAAAGCATATTTTAGGTGTGTAGTGTTTACTTTACAAAGTAATTTTTGAGTTCTTTTGTAACATAGGTGTCCATTTCTTATTTATTAAGGTCACAACAGAGCGCTTTCCCCTAAAAAAAAAATCCACCCTAAGGCAAAACTGGAAAAACATTGGGCATTTGCGTACAAACCGCATACAGCTTGGGGCAGAAAGAAGCAATTCAACCAAGTATTGGTTTTAGGTGACTTTCAATGTTTGTTACTCCCAACTTTTACAACTCTGGAACATTATTTATGTTTCATGTAGCTGTGCTAAATATGAAGGCACATCACGTGAAAAGGGAGCTAGTAATACCCAGAACAAGCAGATAATGTCTGCCCCCAGAACATCCTGAGCACCTTATAAACGTCCCTTTCAAACCTGTGCTGCTTCCAGTGCCCACTCGACTCAAATGGGACTTTGCCCTTCGCACAGCTCAGGTGACATGGCGATCCCTCAGGTTATGCTGGAGCACCCACGGCACCGCGGGGCCCTCCGTGACACCTCTGTGGAAACTGCTGGTTTCTCAGGTCCCTGAGGGTCAGGCTGAGTTTTCTGCTCCCTGCAGACGATGGCAAAGCTCTGGTTTGCTTACTAACAAAGAGCCAGTATCAAAGAAAGGGAAGCAGGAGAACTGAAAACGCCAGCTGACTGCCCCACAGCATTTTAACCGGAGGTACTTACCTGGTCTGTTTAGCCAAGGAAGGGTTTGCAGGTGCTTGGAAGTCATTTTACTTTGTGAACTTTCTCAAGAAGTTGTCAAAGACAGCGACAGAAAATGGACCACAGCAACGTGTAAGGGCGTATTGTGCATCCTGCACAATGCCCTTTCCCATCCTGTCCTCTGTTTTCCCTCCATGTTGCTTAACATGGTCGGTATGATCTTAACAGTAGATGTTTATCCCAAATCCAGCCCTTATTTTCCCTAAGATGTTTTCTGAACAAGAAGACTGACTGAATTTTTTTTCCTTTTGAAGAGTTTGCTGAATAGGAGTGAAAGAGGCAGCTCTCCCTGAATGAGTAACCACTTAAACTTCGCATTCCACGTAGTTTAATGTTTCTGCCTTTTTTTTTTCACTGTGATGTGACTAATAGATGTTGTAGCAGTTGCTGAGAAGTCCCTTTGCACAAGTCCTTTATATACAAATAAGTGACTTTTATGGCTTAAAAAAAAAAGCCTCAGTGTGCTCAGCTGTTGCCTGACAGCAGCAGTCTCCACCTCTGAGACGGTTACTCACTAAAACCCGGTCCCAATCACGACTTTCCATATGTCCCTCAGAAAAGCTGCAGGACCATATCTTAATGCCAGCAGACAGTATCACCCTTTTTCTTGATGTTGCTTTTCTCTTTTTCTGTACAAAAACTTCTAGGGATTCACTGGAGTGATTTGACTGCCTTCAGGGACAACACAAGTATCTTGGGTGTCCCAAATATGCAGGGTAGCAGGAAGATGAGAAGACATCTTCTTTATGTCCAAGGGAATTTATAAGAGCATCTCTTGCTTGTACCTATTGAAAACGTAGATACTTAAAGTATTTTCCATTTTAAGTGAGGAGGAAGATCAGCAAAATGAAGTGGGCAAACAGCAGCTAAGAATGGAAACAATCACTTGAAAAGCCAGCAGACTAAACCATAGCCAATCCATGTGGAAAGGAGAGAGACCTCACCCGGTGAGGAGGAGGTAGTGGGAATTTGTCTCTGGCCAGGGTGCAGGCAGCATATTTTTGAGGAAGGTATGAAAACTTCTGCCAGTTAGAGGCACTAGGACACCACTATTTTACCAGCACTCCTGAAGGGGTAGTGTAGTTCCTCATATGGAGCTTTCCAGATCAGTTTGCTGCCTTTGTCAAGGTGAATAAGAGAACACACACATACTGTGGAAGGAATAGACAAGAACATCCTGACTTTCTCTGTCCTTCTCATTTTGCAAAAACTGCTTAGCAGCCTTGAAGTTATTCTGGAAAGGGGGGGAGATGTTAAAAGCAATTTTCACTTGTGTGTCAACAACAATAAAAAAGGCATCTCTGCCACAAAATTAGACTATCCCCAAAGAAGCAATTAGCTAAAATGCAGCTAGAAGGAAGGTAATTCAGAAAGCAACAATAAAATTACTTTGACCTCAGTGCTTTGGACTGAGCTGTACAGCACCACAGGTACACTATTTCCATAAGGCTAAGCTGTATAAACAACACCATGTAGTCAGCAGGAGTTCCTGCTGAACACCAGCTGTGGGTGTCCCTGCAGGCTTCTGCCCAAATACCCAGGTTCCCTGCCTGCTGCCACTCCTCATGTGTTGTCTTCCTGCTCCTGGTGACCCCACACAGGAGAATCAGTGTCAAGGCCTGGGGTTTCAGGACAATCATTTCAACTGACAACTTGGCAGACAACTTCAAGGGACCTTAAAGACTATCTAGTTCCAAACCCCCTCCACTAGACCAGGTTGCTCAAAGCCTCATCCAGCCTGGCCTTGAACAATTCCAAGGATGGGGCATCCACAGCTTCTCTGGGCAACCTGTTCCAGTGCCTCACCACCCTCTCTGTAATGAATTTCTTCCTGATATCCAATCTAAATCTCCCCACTTTCAGTTTAAACCCATTACCCCCTGTCCTGTCACTACAGGCCCTTCTAAGAAGCCCCTACTCCAGCTTCCTTGTAGGCCCCTTCAGGTACTGGAAGGCTGCAATAAGGTGTCCCCAGAGCCTTCTCTTCTCCAGGCTGAACAAGCCCAACTCTTTCAGCCTGTCCCCATAGCAGAGGTGCTGCAGCCCTCTGAGCATTTTGTGACCTCCTCTGGACTCGTTCCAACTGGTCGATATCCTCCTTATGCTGAGGGCTGCACAGCTGGACACAGCACTCCAGGTGGGGTCTCACGAGAGCAGAGTAGGGGGTTAGAATCCCCTCCCTCGACCTGCTGGCCACACTTCTCCTGATACAGCCCAGGATCCGGTTGGCTTTCTGGGCTGCCAGCGCACACTGCCGGCTCATGTTCAGCTTCTCACCCACCAGTACCCCAAGTCCTTCTCCTCAGGGCTGCTCTCAATCCATTCTCCACCCAGCCTGTACTTGTGCTTGGGATTGCCCTGACCCAGGTGCAGGACCTTGCGCTTGGCCTTGTTGAACTCCATGAGGTTGGCAGTGGCCCACCTCTCCAGCCTGTCCCGGTCCCTTTGGATGCCATCCCTTCCCTCCAGCGTGTCGATCACACCACACAGCTTGCTGTCCTCTGCAAACTTGCTGAAGGCGCACTCGATCCCACCATCCATGTTGTCAACTTGTGTTTGTTCAATGCCCGCTGTGCCGTACCCTCTGTCCCTAGTGTCTGCTTTTCCATGTCAATGCTGACAGCAAGGTCCCTAGATCTGTGGGGCCAGGACCACACTACACAATGCCCTCCCTCACTGCTGTCACATCTACAAGTCTGGAGGCTTTAGTTCAATTACAGCCTGTGCAGAAAAAGCTGTTGATATTCATCTTCCTGAAGGACAAATGGACAAGTGAAATGCAGAGAGAACGAAAGACAGGCTTGTCCTTCTGTGCTGATGGGAGCACGAGGTGTAAGGAAACCCAGTGATACTTATTAAACTCCCACTGCAGTCTGTGCTGCACCATGATAGCAGATAAATAGGCAATTACTGGAGCGTGTCATCAGATTACCAGAAAATTGCTGCACCGTGTTATTGGATATGCTGGAAACTGTACTGTGTTGAGTTTTGAGTGCAGGGTCCATCTTCTGAAAGGGCAGTGGTTTGTTCAGAGCAGACTCGGAACAACCTGCAACACCATGCTGCTCTTGTGGACAGACCTTATAGGAAGGCTGGTCTGACATCCGTCAAACCGAGTGGAAAGGCAGAAGGAAATTCTCCATATCATGATGTAGTGCAAGACCGAAAAACTACAGCCAGAAGAGCTGAGTAACCTTGGCAGAGCAACCTGCTAATGCACCTGTACAGCTTCCAGTACCTAACCAACTACACTGCTTTATAGAGACATACCCTGCTTCCAGTGAGCTTGAGGTTCAGGTTGCATGAGTGCTTGACAAGGCAGTCAGTCATTCTGCAAACATGACTCAGTCAAGGCAAAAGGGGGGAGGTCAGCCTCAGAGCTAAAGAACAAACCAGGCATCCCGGGCTACTAGTTTTGCTGCCTATTATTCTATAAGGAAAAACGTTCTGGAAAAGCTGTAGGTATTGTAGATATGGTATTGTGCACTCTCCAGTTAGCTGGGGGATAGGTGAGTGTGAGTGGAGAAAGAAAGTGGTGCAAGAGACGCGACATGGGGAAAAATGCATCTGTCATCACTTTTAGGAAATTCATCCGATAGCACGCGAGGACTTCAGCTGCAGTAGCGTTCAGCTGCAGACAGAGAAGGCCAAGGAGAAAATTTTTGAATAGAGGAAATTTGAACAGCTTTTGTTGGGTTGGATCAGATGAGGCTTGGAGGGACCTGAGGGATTCCAAGGGTTGACAGAAACCATGTCGGGAGGCTACACCAGAATGCCAAGGCTAGACTTATAGCTGAGATGCCTCTCTCCTAAGAGCAGCAGAGATAGGACCTGGAATCAAAGAGATGATTAAGTGTAATCTGGCACTCCCAAAACTGAAAAAGACCTGATTATGTGTCACTGTTATAATCTCCACCAATTCCTTGGATAGTGAGCCCAGCCCAGCTGGAAGAGTAGCTATGCTCTCTCAGGAGTAAAGCAAGCTATGCCCTGTTGCAAAGCAAACAACCAGAATTAAATTCAGTTTCTCCTAGAAGGTGCTCCTTTCAGATGCTTAGGCGATGGAAAAGTTCCTCTCATTCTTGAACATTTAGCACACCAAACCAGTTAAAGCTTTATAATCCTACCTAAACACTGAGTCTGTGAGACAATGCGATGTAGTCTATAGGAAGAGGAATGTGGCATGCATATAGGATCACCACAGCAGCTGATTATGGCAGAAAAAAATGGCTGTTCTGAAGTTAGGGCATGATTAACTGATAGGAATTCATTTTGGAATTACCTGAAGCTAAGGATGGATTCAGTAGATACGATAGTCCACCTGGCTGGAGAAAAGCAGAGAGTGCTGTCAGAGACACCAGAAATGAGTCAGTTCCTACAACACAAAGATTAGAATACATACTGCAACAACAGAGAGGGAACAAGGAAAACAATAATCATAGCAACATACCAAACTCCTCTTCTGAAGCAGATGGACGGGAAAGACAACTCATTTAGCAATTAAACATTCTTCAGATCACAAAAGGGAAAACTAGAGATTTCCAAGGAAGAGAAAAGCACTGCATTTAATAAGCAAGTGTCAGTCCATGAGATGAGATTTTGCATGCATGTGATGTTCATGTCAGGCAGAACAACAAAATTAAATGCATTTGCATCGGATACAAAGGCAAGAAGAGAAATTGAATGTCAGATCACGAGGCAACGTAAGTGAATGCACTAGGCTTTGAAAATGAGCAAAATAAGAAAGCAGAATGGCCATAAACTGAAGTAATTTTTATATTACATTACAATACTGCCACTAAGTTATTGGGATTTTTAAATGTAAGACCCACAAAAAGCATTCCAACTAAAATTTTCGGTAATCCGTGAAGCTGGTGATTTCAACTAAAGCATGTGAATTTAAGATCTGCGTGAAAAAAAAAAAACCAACCCAGGAAAGATAGTTTATACAGTCACCGAGATGCACAATTTAACCCAAAATTTCATCCAGACCTGAGTCCACTACAGCATCCCAATATTAATGCTGTTAATGATATTACCATGACAGAAAAAAGAGAAAAATAAAAGAAGTCTTAATAGATTATTCATACTAATCTGTTCAATAGTAAATCATATAACTACCAGGCTATCAGCTGAGAGCACTGCTTGGGAGCTAATCCACAAGTGGACAATATCAGTATCCTCACGAAAAGGGACTGAGGGGACTGGCAGAGATATTTACTGTGTGTGATACAGGTGTGTGAACATGAAGCTCATGTGGCAGACCCCCTGGCAAACCATGCCCACAGCCGTATCTGTCTGCTGCAAACAGCCAGGGAAGTAAATAGAAAATGAAAAATGAGAATATTGCAGCTAACTGAAGCATTGTTCAGTCGACACAGAGGAAAATCTGAGATGATTGCAAGCTGTTACGTTAGAGCAATTAAAGAAATCACCATCCCATCAGCAGGATATTAATATCCCTTTAGTCAATTGCTACGATGGCCTGGGTGTGCATCCCTGTTCTGTGCAGTACAGGCAGACAATACACGATATCTCCCAAGCCATCTGACCAGACCACCTTGAGAGTCTGTACTCAGTAGTGACCCAACCCCATGAGGGCAAAAGGGATGCAAACTACGTACTTGCAGTCTGACAGAAAAAAAATCCAAGACACATTCATCAGTGTTTGAACTTTGAGGTGAATTCCAGGCTAATCTGTCTGATTTATAATCTACGGTGTAGACATGTCTGTTTTATATGATGTGGCCGTCAGAGAACCCTGCAGAATGTATCATTTCAGACAGCAGTTCTAGAAACAGGATGTCTGGACAGGGGTAGGAAATTAAACTTTTAAATTAAAAAAAGAAATTCTACAAAGTGTTCAATGAATGTGACTGAAGCAGCAAAGGTGGAAGAACTACATTATCTTCTTATCCAGAGCAGTCCAGAACTCAGAAATACAGTAACTGACAAAAACATGGGATCATCAGTCAGTTCTGATATCAAGAGCACTAACAAGACCAGCTTCAAGAAAAGAATTAAAGAGAAACAAAGGACAGACAAAACCAACCAAGGATTTAAAATACTTCCATCTCAAAATATGTCCATCTTTCTTTCAAAGAGCCAGACCCAGGGGAGAAGATTTCACTTTGGATACTGAATGGTGGAGACAGCATAAGCATTTCAAATGATGATGAATACAGAGGCAGCCAACTCGAGGGTACGTCAGGGCCGTCTGGGAACAAAAGCTTGTCTCCAGAAAATGAGCAGCATCCTCAGTTCATGTTCACACAGGCCGAAACTGTCTTCTCATTGCAAATGACACGCCTATTTGTAGTGAGTTTACGCTCCGTGTCTGGGACTTTAATGATATTACTTCATCCTGTTCATCGAACAGCAAGGCTGAGCAGAAAAAACTGGAACTGAACTCTCATCAGCAGGGATAACCTTTCCGTGTCAGGGAAAATAATGCACTTGAAGGCAGGGCACAAAGGCTCTACTCTGCTCTCGTGAGACCCCACCTGGAGTGCTGTGTCCAGCTGTGGAGCCCTCAGCTTAAGAAGGATATCAACCAGTTGGAACAAGTCCAGAGGAGGCCACGAAGATGCTCAGAGGGCTGGAGCACCTCTGCTATGGGACAGGCTGAGAGAGCTGGGCTTGTTCAGCCTGGAGAAGAGAAGGGTCTGGGGACACCTTATAGCAGCCTTTCAATACCTGAAGGGGGCCTATAAGGAAGCTGGAGTAGGGGGGGGAGGTACTTTTTACAAGGGCCTGTAGTGACAGGACAGGGGGTAACGGGTTTAAACTGAAAGCAGGGAGATTTAGATTGGATATCAGGAGGAAATTCTTCCCGGAGAGGGTGGTGAGGCACTGGAACAGGTTGCCCAGAGAAGCTGTGGGTGCCCCATCCCTGGAAGTGTTCAAGGCCAGGCTGGATGAGGCTTTGAGCAACCTGGTCTAGTGGAGGGTGTCCCTGCCCATGGCAGGGGGTTGGAACTAGATGGTCTTTAAGGTCCCTGCCAACCCAAACCATTCTGTGATTCTATGATTCTATAAGGAAGATCATGATACACAAGCTCTTCGCAGGCCCAGCAACTCAGCCCATGTAGAGCCACCAAATGCCCCTGAGATCAGGTAGAGGTGTTCATCACTGTAAGATGACACCAAAGAGAGAAAAAGGAAGACTGATGGGAGCACCGACAAAAGCACTTTCTTCGTGGGGTGGTAAAGCAGCACAAGAAAGGAGCCTGATGTGGTGACGGCTGTGATAGCCTACGCGTTCCTGCAGCAGAGCCGGGCAGTGGGGCACAACCCCTGCCGCGACGGTGGCTTTCCCCAGGTACTGCTCTGCAGGGTTGCACAGCCCTCTCCAGGGTGTGAGACTGAACGCAAGAAGCTTGTTAGGGCTCCGGGGCTTTTTCCAGTCCTTGATCTTGTCGCAGATGACTGCTGAAGAACTCCTGACATCTGTCTGTGGTTATGGTCTGCACGACTGTCCTTCCAAAGAAGAGCTTGAAGGTTATAGTGAATTAATTTAACCTGTAGGCTCGTGTAAATTGGTAATCTACAGGATCTCTTTTAAAAATTTATAATCCTTTTCCTACGTGGTCAACACGAAGTACTTCCAAGGGAAATAGAAGAAACCTTTCTAATCCTTGCTAGTGAAAAATTTCCGTAAGTCATAAAATATGAGGCTTAATATCTCTTTCTAAATGTATTCCAATATATTTCAGATGTTACACAGATATAAGTATTCAATAGCAGATCTTCAAGTATTATGTCTTTCCTATGTTTTTCATCTCTTTTTCAGTCTTGCCTGTGTTCAACCTCCATGACATACTACAGCAACACCAGTAGTAATGCTGTAGAACAAGAGTCTAAAGAAATAATTGGGGCAAGGCTTGTAGGGAGAGGAAATGGCTTTCATTAGATGAACTGATACTAATTATATAGTGGATGAAAAATGCATTTTTTTGCCTTACTTCTGAATTTGCCAGTTGTTTTCACTGTGCCCCTGGGCTCTTGGGCAGTTAAATGAGAAGCAGTCCCTGCTTCCTCCACACCCTTTTGTATTTTAGATCATTTTTATAGTGCCCTTGCTTATATGTCTCTTTTCTAGAGTAAACAATCCCAGCTTTTATGGATTTCCTGTGCCCTGTGCCCTTTCTCTTTCTGGGAAGGACTGATCTTTTTGCACAGTATCCTAAGGGAAAAATCAGTGCTGGCCTGTGAATTGGTAATACCACAGTTTATTGCATGGCTCTTCACTGCAGTGTTTCTGTATTCCAACAGCCTGGTCGCTCCTTGTGTTTGGTACTACCCATATGGATACCTCGGTCATTGCCATGAGTCAATTGAGGGCAGTTCCGTAAAATACTTTGTATATTACCCTTCTAAGCAGGAATTATTTTTTAGGGTGAAATATGAGTAAATTCTTCTTAAGGATTAATCCAAGTACATTTTTGAATTCTGGGCATTTTTTTTTTTCCTTTTCTTTTTTCTTTACTTCCAGATAATCAATACATAAGTTAAACATTGGACCAAAACCAGAACCTTTTACCTTCTATATCGATGAGCATTTACAAGACGTAAGAAAACAAAAATAAACCAAAGGGCAGGAGAAGAACTAGATTACTTTCACTGTGTGTCAAGCACAAGGAATTAATTGCACCACATTCCAGTGCCAAACAGAGCTGTGACTTACATTGTTCCTTCTTAATATAAGAATTCCCATTTTTCTTACGTGTGTTTTTCTGAATCAAAATAGTTCAGTGTAAAAATCTAAATTTTCACATTTTTTGTGAAAAAACTGTTCAGCAGAACAGTTGCTGACTGCCAGGCATCCTTCTGTGGGGTCTTTTTCCATGGGGGATGCTCTGCCACAGCCGCTTTTCTCCCTCACCGCCACGGGCTGAGCCACACGGTGGGGCAGTGGGGCTCTGACTATGCTGCCAGAGCAGCATACAGACAAATGTCTCAAGTGCTCTGCAAATGTCTGCTAATTCTTGCTTTAGAGGTGATAATATAACAGGAGAAATTAAGATCACAGATATTTTATAAACAGGCAAACTAAGGGCAATGAAGGTTGAATCACTTTCCAAGGGCCATGCACATGAAATAACAACAAAATAAATTACACTTAATGAAGTCTATGAAATAGAATCGCATCAAGTAGGATTTACTTCTCCCGCTACTCAGTAGTCTTCAACAAATCTTTAATTGGCATAAATTACAGTGACCTTCCTGAAACCACTGATGCTTTCCCAGTTTCCAGAAAGAGAAAACTGGCCTGTTCATTTTCTGATTCACCTTTTCTCTCCTTGCCAAAGAAAACAAACCCCAAAACTTTTTCATGCCTGGATCCCTAAGGATACGTTATTAAGCTTGGCTGGTACTGAAATTTGGAGTAGGGCAACCACCTGCTTTGCAAGATTTCAGGCAAAAATTGTTGGTTTTAACAAACATACCTTGGCGGGGTTTTTTTACTTCACTCAGCTGTTGAGGTAGGGAAATGCAGGTAGCCCAACCTCCTTTTCTACACTTCCCTCATGCAATTGGTAAGCTCCCAGAGGTGACAACAACATAATAATATAACATAATAATGGTTGAGTGCCTTTTCATCTGATGACAATGTATCAGTCCCCTCTTATTGCTCACCTTTGTCATGTGCAGCGTGGGAAATATCTTATGGGTAAGCAGCGACTCAAAGAGGCCTTAGCAGCTGCTGAGCTACTCAGTCAGTTGGGCTCTGGAAATATAGAGCCAGAGTTGGATCAGATGTACAAAGGGCCTGCGAGCAGAGTTACATGACTATAAACTTGGTATGAGAGGAGACCAAGCAAAACAAAACAGATGACAAAGGCACGATTTGCTTGCTGTTAACAATGCCTCTGTAACATCACAGGCTATCTCTAAGCTATATTTTCCACTGCATTGCTGGCTTGCAAAACTTTTAATGGAACAAGTTTTTCTGGCAGAAGACTACTGATTTTTATCTTTAATGAGCAGCCTCTCTATCATTTAGCTTCAGGAAACAGCTTCCTGGTTGTAAAGTGCTTGGGAGTGCTGACAGCCAGTCAACTTCAAGAGCAGCCAGGAGAAAGTCTCTCACTGACTTTGGGAAGACGTTCAAAAATGTTGAAAGGTGCAGATGATGTTGTTATGGAGCAGGAGGATGCTGCTTCCCGACATGGAGAATTGACAAGTTGGGATATCAATGACATCAAACTTCCCCAGGTACGTGCCTGTGTCTTGGAAATTTATCCATTTCTGACCAGTCGCCTCCACTTCACCACTGATCTTAAATGCTTTCTCAGTCATCTGTGCCTCATTGCCTTTATTCTCTTTGCTATCTCGAGGTATGGGACAGTGTTTTACTGAAAAGCTAGAAAATACTGAACAAATATTGACATTTCCATGCATTTTCCCTTAAGAGTATTACAGAAAGGGCTGGTGATACATGAACAATCCCAGTGATGCAGAAGTGCTGCCTGTCTAGTTGACTGGTGGATGAGGTACAGAGAAAGCAGAGGAAAAAATTATCTCCTGCTGTGGCTGCTCAAGAGATGTCCTGGACTTTCTTTTTCCCCTGGGTAGTGCTTTATAAGAAGTGAGCACAGGACCCTTGCACCTCTGGATGCTCAGTCACTGCAGATCGGGCTCTGGGCAAGCGGGCTGGCTTTGCACACAGCGGCAACACTCCTTTCATCAGCACCCAGGAAAAAGCTTGCTTCGTGTTTGCAGAGATTTGTGGAGAGGCAGAATAGTGACCTTTCCCTCAGTCCTTTTCAAGTCCTCTTATCTAAAAATTTCAACCATGCTCCGCTGAAAGCCCACAGCACCCTGCAACCAACACCACCTTCTTGTCCTTCACCTTGGCATATTTGTGCCAGATTCCTTCTGCTGCAGTCCTTCAGCATCTGTCTCTGCCTTTCACCTCCCAACCCTGTCTTTTTACCTGATTCCAGCCTCTTCTCTACCATGCCACTGCTGTTCACCCAAAGTCTCCATGTCCCAGGCTGTCTCCTTCCCCACCCTCCACCTTAAGGTCACCTTCACCTGCATTTCAGCCTGGAGGCTTTCTCCACACCCTTCCCTACACTATCCAATGGCTCCTGAGGGAACACAGGAGTTTCTCTCTTCTCAGTTGATGTTCTTGCTGTTGTAATGGCTCTCAGTGGCTGGGATCAGGAATTTCAAGGAAATTCCTACTAAGTTTTTGTACCTCTGCAAAATCTTTTCCCTCAAAACCACCAAAGAGTATATTAGGTGCTGTACAGCTTACTGCATTTTACTGTGTTGACTGTACCCATTGAGGTGATGTGTGTTTGGCCTTTCGTATTTTTTCCCATTGGGTTTCATTTTTATTTTTCCTTACACTGTTGTCCTTGGCTTTTTGTTTGTTTTGGGGTTTTTTTGTTTGTTTGTTTAGTCCACAGCAGTGAAAATAAAACCTGACCAAGATTTCTTTGTTTTGGACTTCAGAAAAATCACCATGGAAGTCAATGAACCAAAGTCCAGAACTAAAGACCTACAAATGTGGGCATAGTCTCAGTCTGATTCAGAATTTGCCCTTTTTCCAGTGAGTTGAGCCAAATCAAGCCAAATGATTCAGGCCTGCAAGGCAAAGCAGGATCTCTGCCATGAAAGCTGACAGAAGTTAGTCAGGCGGTGACTGCTGCCTGCAAGGAAAATAGCTGCTATTTCATGTCAGGAGCCCCACCTTCCTCTCTTGGAGAGGTCCTGCACTGAGCTGGACCCATGGGTGAGTGAGAACAGCCTCCTGGCCAGGTCCTCCTGAGGCTTTGGGGCATGGGAAGCTGTGGTTTTTCTGCCTCCTCTCCACTGCTCCCTCCTGCCAACCATCATCACCTCCCGGGGTGCTGGAGTCACCCAGGCTAAAGGACAGGTCTGCTGGGCTCTTGCACAAGCTCTTCTCTTCCCCAGCCTAAAATGTGGCTTGCTTTGGTCTCTCCACAGGACATAAGACAGATAGACTGGTTTCAAGAGTGGCCAGATTCCTATGTAAAACATATCTATAGCTCAGAGGATAAAAATGCTCAGAGGCACCACAGCAGCTGGGCAATGAGAAACACCAACAACCACAACTCTCGCATTTTAAAAAAGTCCTGCCTCGGGGTGGTGGTCTGCAGCAACGACTGCTCGACCTTGGACGGGAGGAAGATCTACCTAAGACCAGCCATATGTGATAAAGCTAGGCAAAAACAGCAGCGTGAGTATGAACATGGCTGTTCGTTATATGGCACTTCATAGGTGAACACAACATAAAAGAAATCGAAGTCAAGGGTACCCTTTGGATTATCCAACCTTCTCTCTGCCTTTTCTTATATTCAAATGCAACTCTTGATTTTGGAACAATGCATTTTACGTTTCTTACTGTTGGGGGATGAGTTGTTTGCTTGTTTGTTTTCTTTTTAATCTCTGTTTCTGATGGGTAGAGATTGATTCTCAGGCCCATGAGTGAGGCTGATGAGGAAGTTGTGCAGTGCAGGCAGCTTCCCTGCTGTGCTGTTCTTGCTGACCTGAGTGTTGGCTTCATTATTGCATGTGCCCAAGAGTAACTCATGAGGCAAGTCTTGCAGGACAGAAGTTGCTCATAAACTATGATGATGGGAAAATAGGCCTCATGGTCATGTCACTGGAGAACGACAGTGCAAATAGACAACATGAGCTGCAAGCACATCTTTAATGAGACCATTCCAAACAATTATGGACTTCGCAGTAGAGCTAGCACATACTCATTTCTGGATCTGATGAATGTTTTGGATAAAGGAAGGTGTTACTCAGGCACTCACTGAGGTCAGGATGATGTCCGCTAGAAAAATCAGACAAAAACACACTACGGACACTGCCAAGTTAAAAACAACTAGAACTGACCATGATAATAAATTATAAAATTAGAATAAAGCTATAATAGATTTTTTCCAGTTATATTTAATAATGGAACAGCATAAAAGCAATAATTATTTTGTTTATATTGTTTTTTGCTCATGTTCCAAAGTTTTTTGCATTGTTTTTCTCAGTGTAATTTCTGAGCCCCAAATAAGAAGTGACAATCCACCACCAATAAACCACTGTATCCCATAGGATTCATGTGATCAGTAGTAAACATTTCTCGCCAACTTTGCTCAGGGAAATGCTGTCCAAACTGCAACGGACCCCTGCGGCTCCTTTCCTGCCGAGGCCATGGTGGTTACCCAGTTACTAACTTCTGGAGGCATGAAGGCCAATTCATATTTTTTCAGGTTGGTATAAAATTACCCTACATTATGCAAGCTAATCTTAAAGACTGTTTTTTGAGTTTGATTAAGGACATGTTTTGTTCCATCAAATAAGGGTCATTGAGTATGACACGGTCAGATGTAAGGAGAAGTTTCACAATGAGTGGGCAAGGTTCTAAACAATCTGATCTAACTCTGAAGTTAGTCCTGCCTGAGCAGGAGGTTGAGCCAGACCTCCAGAGGTCCCTTCTAACCTAAATGAGCCTATGATACTATGATTTTACGGCATATTTTTCATTTAGACTCTCATGAAAACCTGTTGGTTTTGAAGCACTTTGCCTCGAGTATGGAGAAAACAATGAATCCTCAAAAAGTCAGAAATGCCATGTTACCTCAACCTCTTCTCCAAGGCACCACACATAAGCATGGGGCTATCTTAGAGCAGAAAATGGTTGTGCCCAAGGCACTGTCTGTGGAAAATGCCATCTGTGCATCATATGTAACACATCTGGAAAACAGTGTATGCAAGTGTTTAAATAATGGGGTCTATTTTGGGAAGCTGCAATCCTAGTTTAGTACCATAACCACTGAACTGTCTCCTGTTTTCCAGTCTTTCATTTATGTGCAGATTAAATAAAATTAATTCTCTGTGAAAGCTAACAGAAATTAATTTTCTAATAAACACGTCAAAAGTGTGAGAAGAATGGAATTCATGGCAGGAACAGTGCAGCCAGGCTGCAGAAGACCTTGTGGCTTCAGCTGGGGTTCATGTGAGGACTCTCTTCTGCACATAATTGTGGTGCACTAGTTTTATGATTTCTGAGAACTTCTACCCCATCACACGTCACCTGAGATATGTTTGTTACTTGAGCTCACATTAAATATGTCTTATTAAATACAAAGCATTAAATTGGGCCATACGTATGGTGCTGACCTGTGCTACAAATTCTGTTAAGTTTAATACCAACGTCGTTTCTAAATTTAACATCATAATTCCTTTCTGAAGTCCAAAGGAGCTCATGACCATCCACGTCCAGAAACAAAACTAGAAGCAGAAGCAAGAAGATCAATCCAAAAAGCACAGACAGCTTTTTCTCCATCTTCTCCTGGATTAAAAAGAATCCGGGAGATTGAGGTAACTCTTATTGTCAATCAATGAGATTGTGGGATCAGCGATCAGTGGTTCAAGACACAGAGTCTATCTGGGCTTTGGGTCTGAGTGGGACCAGACTTTACATCTCCACATTCTGTCTCCCCATGATCAGCCCAAGAAGGAGCAGGGCTGTCCTGAGCATCCTGCTCTGCTCGGTGCTGTCATCCATTGCCAGCACCCGCCGTCTGGAGCCTCTCTGGGCCTTGTGGCAGCAGGGGATTACATCTGTACCATTAAACAAAGCAGGGATGGAGGGCAGGCACAGTCACATCGCTATTCACATGGTCCCTGCCACGGATTTGGCCAGCGCTAACTTGTGCTCACGGACAAAATGCCCTGGTAAGGATCAGGAGGACAGCATGTGCAGGGACCGTTCTCCAGCAGGATTTTGGGCAAGGCTGCATCAGGTTTGGGTCCCTTCTCTGTACACAGCTGGCTTTGAACCTACCTGTGCCTCCATGTGCTGTCATGCTACAAGCAATAAGAATCTCAAGCTGATGCTGTGAAAAATAGCCCTTGGTGGGCTGCAACACAGCCCTTGCACCATTTCACTTCAGGTGCAGAGATCACCCGAGGCCAGGATGTAGTGTGGGCACTGCCAGGCATGACTTTTGATCCCTGTTACCGACGACAGTCCTTGGCCTCATTTTATTTAGCAGCATGGACATAGCTTCAGAGCCCCAGCTCTTTCCTCTTTTAAACACAAGACTTGTTATTAGAAAAATGTCCTACAAGTTCTATGTTAGTGCTGCTCCAGAAATTAAATTATTCAGAAAGAATTCTGGGAATAAAGTGATTGGATATTTAGTCTAATCAGTATTGATGCCAAAGGAGAATATGAGAAGGTGTTAATTGGATTTAACTTATAGTATTGATTGCACCACCCCATGAGAAATTTGTAGCAAATGAACACTTGAAAGCTGGGAAATATTTTTGAGTTCACTAACTGAACTCAGGAGGAAGATTCGTGTATGTGTGTACACATATACACACTCTCCATACTATTTTACTATAGAATACAATATATAACATTACCTATATGCCTATTATATACTGTGTATGGTATCTGTACAAAATAAACTTGTCATTGACAAGGCAAATCCAGAAATCCTTACTCCTTCTTCCTCCAGTCGCCCAGCCTTTACTTAAGAAAACCCAGTTATTTCAGTAGCAATCCTGGACTGTTTTATTCACAGACTTCATGCTCATCAGGGAGAGAGATGCTCTCCTGCAGGGCAGCTGCCCCTGAGCAGGATTTGGCCACCTCCAGACTCAAGGGCTAGGAGGGCGCTCACAGATGCAGGAGGCACGGGCCCACCCTTGGAGATACAGTGGGAGGTTGTGTTTTCTCCACACTGACGTATGTCCCGAGGTCCTCCACTGACACGGAGGAGGTGCTGCAGAAAAGCAAAGGCACCCTCCACCTCTGTTCACCTGCCCTGGGTTTTACCAGGGCTGATAAGGGGAAGGTACATCACCTCTTCCTGGTGTGCCCCACTTGCTCCCCGGGTCACCAGGAGCGCTTTGAAGGACGTAGAGAATCACTGATGTCAAACCATCAGCTCTGCTGGGTGTGGAAACACTTGTGAAAGCATCTACAGGGATCCTGCAGACTGCCCCATGCCTGACGGAGGGATCCGAGGACACCAGTGAGGGCTGTCTCCAGTGACCTTCCTTGCAAAGGTTGTGTTACACAACCTTTGTGCATGACATGGGGAAGCAGCAGGTTCCAGGACCCCAAGAAGCAGATTACAAGAGTGAGCAGAGAAAGTTAAACCCATTTGAATGGAATATGAATTTAGGAGCTGCAGCTATTTCTACTGTAAATACTCAGGAGGACACGAAAACACAGAGCTCAGGAGTGACCCTCATGGAGACACACTGAATTGGGATGGGACAGTCAAAAAGTACAGGATGGACTGGTGGTGGCCTCTTGACACAAGAACCTAGGAACATGAGCATAAGAAAAAGCAGCTGAGCCACTGTGTAAATCTCTAACACATACAGAAATAATGATTTTCATACCGCTGGGTTAATTCTGTCCCCAAGAACACTAAAATAGACCTCACTTAGGAAACATTACTCAGCCATGTGGCTTTTTTTCTTTTATACCCGAGCCTACGGGTCTTACTGAGGTCAAGTTCCCTCTAGACATGTCTTCATCTTTCCCCTCCTACAACATCTTCTAGTGTTTTCACTTTGAATTGCGTGGCAATAGGAACAGATCAAAGGACTCATAGACATCTAATTGTAGAGCCTACTCTGTGGCTGGTCTGACTGTGCAGTCAGAGTGACACCATTTACCCTCAACGGGCTTTCCATTTCATGGCTCTCTGGCAGTTTTTTCTTGGGAATAATCCATCATATTTGTGTTCTGCCAAGACCAGCTGCCATACAACTAATTTAGGAGTGTAATTTGACATGCAGAACCTGTATTGCTGAATCTGAAAAGATTAAATTTTAATGTGCTCACGAGAGACCAGGGAGGAGAACTTTAGAAAAATGTGTGAACCCAAAATAGAGCAAGTGATACATAGGATGTTTTCTCTATGGTGTCAGCGGGTCTTTAGCTGAAGGTGGGCTGGGTCCTACATCAGGTTGTTGGAATTTCTTCTCATGGTGAGTGTAGAACAGCTGAAAGGAGCTTTGCTACTCTGGCAGTCAGCAAAATCGCTATAATTAAATGGATGCAAAAGCAGAATTACAAAGAAGAAAGACCTGTAAGTACTCATCAGAAATGATAGCACAGAGTGTTCTGAAAGGAATTAAAGTTTGCAAAATTATAATCCAATAATTAGGGTAATTAAAGAAGTTGTGTAATATCCAGAACAAAAGACACAGAAGAATAATTCTTGTGTGCTGCTCCCTCCCTGAATGAAATTTCTGTTTGTGGGGTAAAAAAAGTAGATAGGAAAATTTATCAGAAGTAGAGTCTTGAAAAGCTGAAGCATAATATTATTGTAGTGAAAAGATCACTTCAAAACAATCAGTTTAAAAAAATCATACTTAGCTTTTCCAAACTCTATAGGGAACAAAAAATTCTGTGGTGTCAAATGCATTAGGATAATTTCATTTTCAGGTGCTTCTTCAGTATATGCTGGCAGCAGGCCCTGAGGGCTGTGAATACAAGGGCTAACAAATCTTTCAGTGTAAAACAGGCTTTGGGCAAAAACTGGTGAAACAAACCCAAAGTTGTGATCTGGGGTTTGCCCCTAAAGCCCACTGGAGGCTCTGCTAATGGCATCTGCTTCGTTACCTGTACTAATTGAATGTGTTTGTGAGGGTCTCATACAGGTTGGGTTTTATTTCATGCCGCTAGCCTACACCTTGTTTCACTAAACCATGCCTTGCTTTCCCAAGACTCTGACAGGTACAATGGCGACGCGGGAGGCTTTGCCTTTGCTTCTTTCCAAGCCGGACGCGTACATGCTACCTGCTAATTTCGGGGGACATTTAAGCAAAAGCTCCCGGGAGCCGACGCTGGGCAGTTGCTTTGGGCAGCCGCCATACCCAAGGGCAGCTGGGGAGGACGGGGGGTCCGAAGAGGCACTGACCTTGAGCAGAAACCCGGCCCTCGGGAGGACCCCCAGCACCCGGAGGCCTTGCAGCGGCCCTGCCGTCCCCACGGCCAACCCACCCTGTGCAGCCCCTTCCCCCCAGCATTGCGCTCACCCCAGCACCCAGCACGTCCTGCTTGTGACAAAGGGTGGCCATGAGCCCTTTGGGCCTATCGTTGGCCCTTTGGGGGATGAATCCTGTGAGGAGAAATCTCCACTGGCCTACAGCAGTGGCTGCCTCCCTCCACCACCCTACCCTGCTCCTCAGGGAGGACCCTGTCTCACAGCGAGCGGGGCACACCGCCACTGCCAGCTCTTGCCACCTCTGAGGGGAGGCAAAGGAGACAGGGGCGAGGGAGGGCACCGTATGGGTCTCAACTACTGCAACAATGACATGTTTTTTAACCTGTACCCATTATGGTGACCAGGTTTAAATGTCCTCTCTCCCCCCTCCTCTGGCAATGGACCTAATTCTCCACCCCTGTGGCAACACAGATGTAAAAGTGCTACCATGCCAATTCCCTCTTTAGCTCCTCTTGCAGGCCTCAGGAGAGGCTTTCATACCTGAAGATTTGTTCTTTTTTTTAAACTGTTATATTTTCCTCCACTATTTCACTGTTCTAATAAAAGGTATCAGCTCTTCTTATAGACTACCTCACTGCCGTTCTGGTTTGGGAGCATTTCAGTCACCCCCGATACTCATTTTGTTCAAGCCTGGTGGGACTGTGTAAGGTAGAGATGGATGACCTCAAGGACCACAACTGGCGTGTGTGACCCTCTGCACCCTTCCAGCTTCTTCAGGCAGTGATTTAAGTCCCTCCACTACACCAGCCCTGCGAACATATTGTATACAATCATCATAGAATGGGTTGGGTTGGAAGGGTCCTCCAGAAGTCCAACGCCCCTGCCATGGGCAGGGGCATCCTTCACTAGAGCAGGTTGCTCAAAGCCCCATCCAACCCCATTCCCTGTCCTTCTTACAAGACCCCTTCGTATATTGAAAAGCTGCAATAAGGTCTCCCTGGAGCCTTCTCTTCTCCAGGCTGAACAAGCCCAACTCTCTCAGCCTGTCCCCATAGCAGAGGTGCTCCAGCCCTCTGAGCATCTTTGTGGCCTCCTCTGGACTCATTCCAACTGGTCGATATCCTCCTTATGCTGAGGGCTCCACAGCTGGACACAGCACTCCAGGTGGGGTCTCACAAGAGCAGAGTAGGGGGTTAGAATCCCCTCCCTCATCCTGCTGGCCACACTTCTCCTGATACAGCCCAGGATACGGTTGGCTTTCTAGGCTGCCAGCGCACACTGCCGGCTCATGTCCAGCTTGTCACCAGCAGTATCCCTAAGTCCTTCTCTGCAGGGCTGAACCCAGTTTCATACACGTATATATTCAAGGTACCTTGCTGCTTTTTCCAGCTACTTCTAACGTCTTTCATTGCAGACTGTAACGAACCCTTCAGCACCCTTTCTATACATTACCCCCTTCTCTGATCACTACTGTAAGCTGCATTTCAGCAGGAGTTCTCAGTTCCCTATGTTTGTTTAAAAAAGTAGGGTACCAAATATTAATTTTCTTGCCTGAATTTAGTGGCCAGCACAGAGGTCTTTGCCAAAGATTCCTTTATCTTTTCCCATAATTCACATCTGCGTGACTTTCCTTCCTGGCTGGCCTCTGCTGCTCCCTGGACTGGGTTTCAGGGGCTGCCGGCCCTCACCCTGCAGAGGCAGGCACTGACACACATCCCCACCGCCACCTCTGCAAGGAAGAGCTGGGGGATGTCATGTCTGGAGCCACATTTCATGGCTGGTTCCTTCAACAACTATGAAGGTAGAGAGCCTCGGCTCCATGGGCTGCCCAGCTGGCGGCCGTAACCATGCCCTGCCCTGCCTGTGGAGCGAGTTGTGCCCCAGTGGTCCAAGGCAAAATAAACTTTTTATGGGGATGAGTCTGGGAGGACACTATTACGAAACAAGTGACAATAAAAACGGCACAGTACCTCGGACTGTGGTGTATCTTGTGTCCATCACATAGGTTCAGTCTTATCATTCGTTTGGTTGGTTGGTTGGTTTTGTCTTCTAGATTCCCTCTGGTTTTAAAAGACTTCAGATTATATTAGTTACTAGGGAAACCACTGTCATTGCGAAGGGTGGAGTTCAGAGACATTTACAAGACAGGAACAGATTGTATTTATAGAGAGTTTCAAAATGTTTATTGCCGTTTGTGAAACAGGGGATGCGTGGTGATTTGTTTTATGTGGAAAAAAATCTAAATGTAGATCACAAAATGACTGTCGATTGTTGTACGTGAAGGCCAGTCCACCAAACTTGTATTTATTCTGTGACTTACTCCCACGCTAATACCAAACTTTGTGTGTTTTATGATGATTCTTCGGATCAGTAACTCGCAGAAGGAAACTTTGATCAAGGGTAATAACAACCTCCTAAGACAGAAAAAGGGAAATCAATAGGAGCTGTAAGCATTTGTGCTTTGGGCGGTGAGCTGCAGGACTAGGGACAGACAGGTCCCCCGGGGCTGCGTGTCCCATAGCTGAGATTCCTCTCTTCGACTACCAAACCGGTCACACCAGCAAGGGACCACGAAGGGCATGGACCCTGCCTGCTGCCATCCGGCACTGTCTCATCTCGCCTCTCCTCTGAATCGCCTACCTTTCCGCTGCACCACTGCCAGCGTCACCTTCCAGCAATGGTACCGTACAGATGTGTGGCTGGGCCGCCCCACAGACACTGTTCTGCACCAAAGTACCATCAGTGCCCTTTACACCCACCAACCCCTCCCTCTTTTTTAAAAAACCCCTGGCAAAGGGGATTTAATAACCAACCCCACAACCTGTTCCATGGCTACACCATCCCAATCCCAACTGCCAGCATTTTTTTCCTCATGTCTGATATTCTTTCCTACAGATGAACCATTTCAAGTCTTTGAAGATGGGTAGTGTCCAGTTACTGAGTTTCCCAGGTTTCCTAAAGGACTGTTCCTACCAAACATCTCTTCCTGTCTGAGAAGCAGGAAGCTTTTTGTTGGTTTGCATTTAAGTCTGAATAAAAAGGTTTCCAAAACAAAACTTAGTCCTGTGAACACAGCTCTACTCGGCATCTACCTGCCATACAGGGCCGTGCCTTCTTGCGGCTCCCGTGCTTGTAATCCTGTGCACCCAGGGCTGCCCCACAGCTTGGGGGACCCCCAGCCCACATTCACGCAGCCTTCACCGCAGCCGGTATGTTTCCAAGAGGAACACACTTCAGATTCAAGGAGGACAGGTTATTCCTTTTTAAAAAGGAGGAAACTAAGACTTCATGATTTTTCTGAGGTTAAACGCACAAAGGCTTTCCAGATTGACGAGCTGCCAGGGTCAATTTAACCTTTCCATGTTCTTGCAGTGACTTCTCTGCTGGCAGCAACTCCCTCCACTTTCGGCACAAGTGGCACTGTGGGTCAACACAGTGCCAAATTTATAACCTTTTGGCTCAAAATATGAAGATACCTATTCCAGCTCTGACCTTCGCAAAAATGACTTTTTGCAATATATTTGGGATATGCGAAAAGAAACTTATATATATCACTGCCTTAAGCCTCTTTTAACCAGCTCTAAGGAATTGTGTCCCTTTGGGCAGTGATAAAAATCAGAGGTGAAAGATGGCACTAGATGCCTTATCCTCTGCAATTTTAAGAAAATGTACTGAACACGGAGGTTGTTCCAGGTAACTTCATGAAGAAACACCAATAGATATGTGAGGATTCACGCACAGAAATCTCTGTAACCTCATTGTGTGCTACAGAAGATGGCTTTCTGCAAGGCACAGCTGCAGTAAAATATTAGGAAGGCAGCAGAGACGCAAGAAGGTCAGGATGTGGATGATTACACAGGCAAAATGTTTTGTTCTGGCTTATCGCTGTTTCAGATGGCTGTAGCTACTGCCAAATCTTATGCAAATATCCCTACATGGTGTGGATGGTCTACACTCGCTGCTTTCCCAAGGTCTTAGCTCTGAAAGCACTGGCCTCAATATTTACATGGTACTTCTTTGGGAGTAATCCTTGCGCTTGCTCCGCAGCAAATGTTTTTATATATAAGGGCTCTTCCGAGGCCATCAGAGAGCCACAGCAATGTTGCTCAGAACGATACCTTAGCCAGACTATCTTACAGAAACACAGCTTGTGGGGGGTGGGGTGGGGGTGAGTTGGCTCATGAAGCATTTAAAGATGAAATCTAGACATATATAATGAGAAGGAGCTACCTTAATAATAAAAGGCAGTAGTTGGACACCTCTGTTTGACAGGATTGCAGCGTTGGTGGATAAGGGAAGAGCAACTGACACCATCTACCTGGACTTGTGCAAAGCATTCGACATTGTCCCGCACGACATCCCTGGAGATTGGAGAGACGTTGATTTGACAGGCGGACCACTCAGTGGATAAGGAATTAACTGGATGGTCACACTCAAAGAGTTGCTGTCAACAGCTCGATGTCCAAGTGGAAACCAGTGATGAGGGACGTTCCTCAGGGGTCAGGACTGGGATCGGTGCTGTTCAGTATCTGTTGGTGACAAACTGTGGTTAGCCAACCTGATAGCCTTTTACAATGAGATGAGTGGCTTGGTGGATGAGGGGAGGGCAGTGGATGGTTTTTATCTCGACTTTAGCCGGATTTTCAGCACAGTCTTCCATAAAGTCCTCACAGACAAGCTGATGAAGAATAGGTTTGCTAAGTGGACAGTAAGGTGGACTGAAACCGCAGCTATTCTGCGTATCTGGGAATATTTAGGATCAACCATAGCTGTCCTTATGACAGACAGTTGCCTTCTCCAGATGTTTCTGCTTGACTTAGCTGTGTAGCGTGTGGCACAAGTGGAACGTCATCCGAAGGCCTGACATAGTAGGAACACCCTGGGGCAGCAGGACACAGCCTTTGTGGCCCTGCAGACAGCAGCATCAGCAATCTGAATGCCACAAGCATCCTTTGCTCTCCCTGTTGGATATTTGATATCACTAAGTAATGCAGCCTGCAGGCAGGGAGGTGAGCTGGTGGCATCCCAACCTTACACCTGGACCTGCAGCAATGAGTGAGGGCTGCCACGTGAGCAGCTGCGACCAACCTAATGTCTGTGGATAGTGTAAGCACCAGGAGTTGTGAAAAGCTGCTTGCCAAACATCCAGATTTCCTCTGCTCAAGTCACAGCAAAGACAGGAGGAACACATGATCTTCAGGCAGCCGGCAACGGCCCTGACAGAGCAGGATCCCTGGAGGCAGGGCCCTCCACGCTGACAGCAAAGACAGCACTGCATTTCAGGGGGGAGAAGCAATGGTTCACGTTCATTGCCTCTGGATTTCCCTGATTCCCCTCAGAGAGGAATGGGATTCCCTGTCTGAGAGGCCAGGGATGGTAGGACAAGGTGGTACACGTGTAAATGGTACGACTGGAGACCCCCCAACACGTGCTCGGAGGAAAGTCTGGGGGCAGGAGGAAGGCAGGAGGAAAAAGAATGAATGTCCAGCCTTGGGGTGGGTGAAATACAGGATGAACGAACCAACCCTGGCTAAAGTGGATTAAAAGTAAATTGATATTGTCTTGCTCATTGATCCTTATTGGTCTTTGTATGAGCTAAGGAGGAAACTTCAGGCCAGACTGTAATCCTGCCTCGATCTCACCACACTTTTATGTAGTAAATCACCCCACCAAGAAGGACTGAACTTCCCAGAGGCCCCACTCACCTGACAGGAGCCAGGCCTGGAGAAAGGAAAGCCCAAAGCTGTTTCTCTTCATAGAGATGTGTTAGGGAAAGCACCAGCCCTGTCCAGGCAGGGGGATGCTGTCTGCACTGTGGGGGGCTGCACCTCGCTTTCTCTCTCCCCTTGTGCAACCCAGGGGTGGGCTGGGGGTCCCTTTGCCACAGAGGCAGTGACCCAGCGGAGAGCCTCAGGCAGCGCAGCAGGTATGGCTGCTCCCTGCGGATGGGGGATCCGTGGCGGAGCGCAGGATCACCTGCGCAGACCGCTATCGTGCCACCACAATTACGGGCAGACCGCTATCGTGCCATCACAATTACCGGCACTGGTAGATGAGTGCAGTGAAACACATGAAGCTCCCCTGAGGAGCAGCACCCAGCAGGCTACTGGGCTGCCTGTAACCTGCTCTCCCTTCCTCCTGGCCAACGGGACGACTCACCACTAGGAACGGGCAGAGGGAGGTTTTTCCCTCTAGTTCAAGTCCTGGTTTTATCTTTATTTTATAGCTCATTAGTTAATAACAGCTGTAATTTAACAGGGGGTTCTGGTGTGACTTGACAAGCTCTATCTTAAGCACTCAGGCAAGGCACTCAGCGAGTACTTCATTGCAACGACACTAAAACTCTGGCCACACGCCAGCCTCCTCTCGCAAATTCCCAGAAAATGCTCCTTCAAAGATACCATCACCTTACATACAGCCTCACCCTGCTCCCTCCCACTGCCTTGTGGAGCCTTCTTTTGTGAGCAGAGGTTAGCCTGACTTTGTGCAATTACCACGCTAACCCACAGCATGTGAACACAGGCAGCACTGCCAGCCAGCAGCACCGCTGAATGACCGTGAGGAAGACAGGTTTATCTTCAGCCAGACGAAACTATTCACCCTAACCATGATGCGCACGAGAAGCCCGCTCAAATACATGCCCGTGGCCTTCCTGCTGCGTGGCGGTGAGCTCCAGCACCCACGGCCCTGGCTGCGGGAGGGACAGAGCGCTGCCCCGCAGCACGCAGCAGCCGGGGGAGGCTTGGGGAGGCTGCAGACTCTCCACGCGGCGAAGATGAGGCAGGTGGCTGTCAACAGAGAGCACTCAGCCTCCTCTCCAGCTCGTCCTTCTGCATTTGCTGATCTTGCCTGACCCCACGGTAAAGTGTGCGATATGCTCTTTCCTGTAAAACTAACGCTTTCTCAAAAGGTCCCTCCCAAGCGCCAAGGCAGTGCTTCGGTGTTTTTAAATGGTTGGTGTCTCAGAAGCCTTATTCTAGTAAGCAAACAAAACCTCATTATGCAGCAAGAAACCTGAAGTTTTTCTAAGTAGACCCTTTTAACACTGTTAGTGGGTCATTCTTGGCCACCCACACCCCCCAGGGAGTGTATGGCTACCCTCCTCCAAGCCTGATCGCTCCTTCATCCTGGGAATATGGTGTCCCAAACTCCAGCCAGGCTCCCTGCTCCCTCCTGTCATTGCACAGAGTGGATTTATGCTTTTCCACACTTCCTCCTGGAGGTTAATCTCACTTAAAAACACGCATTTGGAACTCCTAGCTACCTGATTAAAACCATGGTCTTACATGGCAGAGATTGTGAAGTTGGTGCTTGGCTTTCTCTGCCGCTCTCCCTCGTGAATTCTTCGGGGTTTAATAATGGAACAGTATAAAAAACTGTTAAAGCACTATAAAGATCATTTGTGATGATATAAAACCAGAAAATAGACATCATATGGCAGGCTTTGTCCCCATGGAGATGTTAGCCGTGTCTTTTTCCACCCATCACCTACATTCACCAAACTCATCAGAACTTGGAATCACTGAATCTTTGGTCCCTCTGTCAAATTTATTTGGAAACCAGTCAGCAAGTTCTAATGTTATTGGTGGAAGCTCTCAGGCTGACAAGACAACTGCTTAATACTTCATTTCATTAGGGAACTGGCTAAAAATCATCTACAGCAGTCACAGGGCTTGGAATCCAGGCAGGCTTTGATGCCGGTTCCCTGGAGGGTGAGGGCAGCACAGGCATGTTTGCTGCTGGAGGTAGTTGTTGTTATCCAGGTAAACTATATAGCGTGGTCTTTTTTTCATCGGAGCAGTCTCTTCAATCTCCATGACGACTATAACTTTACCGGCTGTTATCCCATTCCAGCCCTGTGGATAAATGCAGATTTATAGCAAGGGAGTAAAAGGCCTGGTTTACCTTACCCTGACTGTGCAGGCTGGCTGCGTGTACTTAGCAGGCATAGACTTGTGGGAACTTGGACCTAATTCCATGGAGCTCAGTTCCTACACGTGATCGGCTCCGCCTGGGTAACCACAACATAACTCTGATTCGGAAACAAATGCCTTTCTCTGGCTCTTGCACAGACAGGGGATCAAGCCTGCTCTCAGGCTTCAGAGCAAAATGGGAGAAAGCTAAAGCTCACAAACATCTTTGTGCAGGCCAAGCTCACTTGGATGTGAAAGGTGGGTGGTTTGGGCACAGCCACAGTTAGGATTGCCTGGCCAAGTCCTCCACCATCAACCCCAAACACCTCATGATGAAGGCAAAGAGCCGGTGCCAGGGAGACGGGCCAGCCAGCGTCCTCCCAAGAACGGCCCCGACTCCGGCACAGCAAGAGCGAGCCCTGCCGTTTGGGCTGTCCCCACAACGCGCACTGCTCCGTCCGCAGGGCAAGTAGCGTAGAAAGACGCATCACCGCGCTTCAGCCCACCCTGCATTTAGCCATACAGACGCTGCCCAAACCAGCAGGTGTGCCCTGCACATTTCTGAAGCACAAGGGCTCCTGAAAAACTGCAGACTCCTACTTTTACCCACATTTTTGACTCACTCCAATACCTCTGCGTTTCAGTAGTCCTCAAGTGCTACACCAGAGCAAAGAGAGCACTAAACTGACAGAGAGCACAGCGACTAGTTCTCTTAGATCTTTTGGAAAACCATACTCAGGCTTGACTGTAAAACCTGGATACCAGTAACCTTTTTTCCTGTTCAAACTTCATTTAGGTTACAATTGTTCTGTAGCAAACCATCTTCCAGGCCTGATGAGAAGCAGAAATGCAATTTTAGCATAAGATGATCAGGAATACTGCTGTGCTGAAGCACAGTGACCACCAGCTGATCAACAATGCACCCCCATCGTCATTTTTTTAGCCCTGTGAACAACAGTAACCACGTGCGGACCATACTCCATATGATTTCAGCCTCACAAAAGACTCTAATTTAGAGTCCTTCGAGAGGAAAGAAGAAAAACTTGATTCACTGCATTGCACATACCCAGACAAATATTCCTCTTATCATCAGATTAGTTTTCGTGGTAGTTTTTCAGGTTCTACAGACTTTGGTGGGGTTTTATGTGAAATGTTTAAAAAGGCACACTTCTTAAAGAGGAAGCAGGTTCCAAACAAAATCGCTGGCAACTGTTCTGTCGGCCGCTATGAAAGTTAACACCACCCCTCCTCCCATTCTTCCCACTTTATTACCACTGGGAAATGCAGCTGACTTTAATATCTGTAAATTTGTATTTCCCAGACTTTACTTTCCAGATCACCATCTGTCTAGACACTGCCAGATACTAATATGTGTACTCAAGGTGAGTTGAAGGGTGCTCAATATTTTCTTCTCCATGGGATTAAATTTCCAGGCAGCACCAAACCAACCCCCTATATTCACATTTGTCATTTAAAGCAGATGCCACATTATCCAAAACAAATTGAAGACCTTTTTACTGATTTTTACTGAAAACAAAGTACAGGAGTTGTGGAAAGTACCCTGAATTGCGAAGGTCTTCTCGAAGGTTGTATAATAGGAGCAATCCTTTCCTCGGGTACCCCTGACACACCACAAAAAAATCAGTGAGGTGTGGGAAGAAGGATTCATCTGAAGTAAATTGTGAGTTAACATCACTTACTATAAAGAGAAAATGGAAAAGCCTTTGAGGAGCAATCAGACTGATGACACCCACGCTTACATTAATCTGTACAGGGAATGATTTGGCTGTGCTGGAAAAAGAATAATTAAGTTTAGCTTAAGTACAGTTTCTGCTAAGTAGCTTCTAGCACGGCTGGCCCTTTCCGTGCCATGTGGGGTGCCGAGCACAGCTCAGCAACCCCCAGCACGTGCAGAGCCAGCTCTGCGGGCTGTGGGGCGGACATCAGGTAGCTCACGACCCAGCATTTTCATTCTGCACACCGTGTCAGACACAGTGGCAACAAAAGATCAAGCTCTGTCTAGGGTTTGATCTCCAGCATCGCTGCTCTTGGAGAAGAAGCAACAGCCATTAGGATAGATCAGCCAGGAAAAAACCAACATAAAACCCCTGATACATACACTTTTAATGAAAACTGATTGTAAGTGATTATTGCTTTCATACACATTTATCAAATTCCCTTTATCATGTGAAGAGATTTGTGCCTTTTCCCCTGCACCAAGCCACTGAATCCCATTCCCCTCCAGCCCTGAGGGGTCTGCTCCCCCAGTCTTAAAAGCAAAGTCAGCTGTTTGTGTGACCACAGTTCAATTCCGGAGGCAAGGACACTGGGCTTTAGGGAAAAGGGGAGAAAAAGGACCAATATTTTGTACCTTTTACTTTTTAATTCAAATGTGCAACTGAAAGCTGATAAAAATTAAATCCCTATAACTGTACCTTAGTTGGCCAACCCAGGTTAATAAACACTGAAGTGTGAAGTACTGAACCTAAACCCAGTTTCTTGGCAGTGTAGGAAGGAGCTTCCTGAACTCCCCTTGCACTGAGACCTGCAGTATCTTCTTACAAATATGAGGAAGGACTGCTCTTTTTTGCTTCCCAAAAATAGCCAATGATGCAATATCAAAGTCTGGGGGAGATCCACCAACGACCTTGCCCTAGCCAACCTGGACTCTGCACAGAAACGTTCAGAGCAGGGTAGGGGCTGAAACGATGACCACTGCTCTGGGAACGTACGTGCTCCAAACGGCGGCAGTTAAGACATGCTTCAGTGCATCAGCTTTTGGCATTATCAGGATGTCGCCGCTTCACTTATTTCCCTCCTTCAAACCCCATGTAGGAGGCCATCCTCCTGGAGTCTGGGAAGCAACCTCAGGACTGAAGGCTCCACTCTGAGATTCAGATACATCAAACCCCTTTGAAGAACGGGCCTTTCTGTTTATTCCCATTCAGGTGTCTTACCGTGGATGTCTTACTAGCACAGAAGCCTGAGGAGCTGAACAATCGGTAGGCTAAACGTAATGCTAAACTACTCCTTGTTGCATTTGCTCTGTTTTTCCTGGAATATTCCCAAATTTTAAACAGCTATGGGGAAAAATAAATACGCTTAGTTGATTAAGTACAAAAGAAAACTTCAAACTGTGGCATGCCACCTAACGGCAGAACAGTCACACTGCGTTGGTACCAGTCAACACACGTCAGGAAGCCGCATCCCAAAGCTCTTAAAAAACACAAAACAAAACAAAAAAACCAAATAAAAAAAAAATAAAGCAATCAAATTTCTTTGCAAAAAATCTTCCAGTCTCTTACTGCCTGGAATGATGGGTACATGTCGGCATGGTGTGTCTGGATCCTTTCAAATGGGCTGTGCTACCAGAGCTGAAAGCAGTGTTGGCTAAGAGAGAATGGTGCTTTTTTACACCCCAAAAAGTTCTGTTCAATAACAGACTGTTATTCTTCCAAATCCTTTGTTTCAGCCAACATCATCTAGGACTGTTGGCTTTAAGGATTATTATAAGGACGCAGGAACTATACTCTGGACCAGTCAGAGGTAAGGCAAAGCACTAACTGCTCCTTTTAAGCAAACACTTATGTGAGTCATCTTATTAAGAAAGCTGCTAGCTTGAATCCAGACTGAGTGACCATCAGATGGAAGTCTTTGATTTCTTTACAGGTGCCATTAATACTAAAGAACACAGGTAACACTTATTTCTGAAACCCATACTGTTTTGTAAATGTACATGAGCTTACGGTTTTTTCACATCTTGGACAGTAGAAAAGACAAAACAAAAAAGCACCTCAACAGTTCACCCATTGTAACGTCAACAAATGTTTCCAAATACACTGGCACACATAACAGGGGAATTTTCTTGGATTAAAACAATCCCAACTGACACTATTATTTTCTTTCTTTAAACAAAAAACCTTGTGTAAACACCATATGCCTTTGAAATTCTTGCCAGCGTGTCTCCGAGTCTACTGCTGGTCCTTTGCTCAGAGCACTGACACCCCGTCTCTAATTCCTCCCCCATCTACAGCCCAGCATTACACACAAAGGTTTAACTGGTGCTAAATATCGTTTGATCATCTGAGCCTCTTCTCTCCACAACACCATCAACTCTGCTGTCATTAATCCATTGCATAAAAGAGATCTTGTGGTGGTCATTAACCCCCCAGCTCCTGGACCACTCCACGGCCTTAGAGATTCCCATCAAGCCTTGGCCACTGTGCAGTGGGTTTGGCGGTGAAGCACCCCTTGACCGTACCGAACACTCCTGCGTTGCTGAGGTGGGGAACGGTACTGACCGTACCAGAGAGCAGTTGCCTGGCCACGGTGCGCACCAGGAATTTGGTTACCTTGCCTCGGTGAGGAATAAGAATGGAATAACTAATCACTCCCCTGACAGCCCTGAGACGGCTCGGGAAGGTCAGTACCAGCAATTACTGGCAATTCCAGAATTCCAGTAATTACCAACCTGGATTGTAACCAGGATGGAAATTTCCTGATCTCAAAAGTCAATTCTCTCGCAACCCTATAAACAGCGGTCCCAAGGGAGGCCCTGTGAGCTCTCCTGGACCGCAGCAGGCTGCGCCCAGCATCTCCCTCTGAGTGGGACGCCCCTTGGAGGTCACAAACCTTCAGGTTTCGGAAATCAGAGGAGCGTCAATGAAATCTGGGCTGAAATCTCCTTGAGAATGAACTCTTCACCTGTTGAGAGATGCAAAGGTGTCCAACGTGAATACTGTCACTGAACTCAAGGGGAAATTTTAACAGGTACCTTTGTACTTATACGTATCGATCTCTGTATCTGTATGTAATCCCTGTGTGTGCCTATATGCGAGTTCATTTTTAGATCTTTGTTGTCTTTGATTAAGTTGTGTCAACTGATACTTAAGTTTTCCTAGGAAATTGCATAATCTAATTTTGTGATTTATCTTAATAGTGTTAAGGATCCTCAAACTGTTGCTATTCCACCTTAAATTGCTGCTATTCCAAAGTTCTACAAACCCCAGACTCCCACGTTAAATCACCACGCTGATCCCTACACCCAACCCCTTAGACAGAAACTCTTGACCAAGTCCAGGACTAGGAGTGGATCCAGCCCGCACCTAGACTCTTCTCAGAGAAGGAGTTTAGGAAGCAAGGGGGTCCCCTCTGAACCTCACAACTCAACAGGAGGGACTCTTGGGAAAGAAGACTGCATAGGTGTATCATCGCAGAATGGTTTGGGTTGGCAGGGACCTTAAAGACCATCTAGTTCCAACCCCCCTGCCATGGGCAGGGACACCCTCCACCAGACCAGGTTGCTCCAAGCCTCATCCAGCCTGGCCTTGAACACTTCCAGGGAGGGGGCATCCACAGCTTCTCTGGGCAACCTGTTCCAGTGCCTCACCACCCTCTCCGGGAAGAATTTCTTCCTGATGTCCAATCTAAATCTCCCGGCTTTCAATTTAAACCCGCTACCCCTTGTCCTGTCACTACAGGCCCTTGTAAAAAGACATACACACCCCCCAGCTTTCTTATACCTTCTTCTTTTATTCGTTACTAATATAATTACTAAAGGACAATTTCCCAGCAGTAAATTAGTTATACCAACTAATGTCTTTATATGGTGATTAAAAGGGCAGTAAAACTACATGATGAGAACACAGAGCTATTAAAATCTTGAACTACTAAAAATCACTACAGAGAATGAAGTAACTAGTGACCCACTTTGCTGAAAAGATGCGCTGGATTTGGCTGGGATAGAGTTAATCTTCTTTATGGTAGCTGGTGTGGGGCTCTGTTTTGGATTTGTGCTGAAAACAGTGTTGGTAACGGAATTTTTTGTTACTGCTGAGCAATGCTGACACAAAGTCAAGGTCTTTTCTGCTTCTGACCCCACCCCACCAGCGAGTGGGCTGGGGGTGCACAAGAGGTTGGGAATGGACACAGCTCAGACAGCTGACCCCAACTGACCAAAGGGATGTTACGTACCGTGCGACATCATGCTCAGCATATAAAGCTGTGGGAAGAAGAAGGAAGAGGTTTGGAGTGATGGCTTTGGTCTTCCCAAGTAACCATTACACGTGATGCAGCCCTGCTTTTCTGGAGGTGGCTGAACACCTGCTTGACGATGGGAAGAGGTGAACAAATTCCTTGTTTTGCTTTGCTTGTGTGTGGCTTTTGCTTTACCCGTTAAATTGCCTTTGTCTCAACCCACGAGTTTTCTCACTTTTACTCTTCCAATTCTCACCCCCATCCCACCAGGTGGGACTGAGCAAGCGGCTGTGTGGTGCTTAGTTGCCAGCTGGGGACAAACCACAACAAACAAGTACTGTTTTAGTAGCTGCACGTGAACAGACAGTACCAGGATCTGCTGATAAATCATTTCAATAGACAAAAGTAGCTCAACTTTCTTATATCGCTAAATGCAGGGAACAAGCATGTTAATTGCAGCTCAGTCTCACAGACAGAAGGCTCACATAATTTTTAATGAACTAATATTTCATATAATTTTTAAATAATCATTGTCCAAGACTTCTGTTGAATCAACATCTCGATTTAGAACAGGACATTCACAGCTTTTCCTTTATGCCCAGAGTATATTTCAGATGTGTGGCCAAGGGAAGAAAAAACAAAAGCTCAGAAGCAGCAAGTAAGTGTTGGTACAAAAAAGAGCTTTGAATTGAAAGGCTCTTCTATTACACACAACTTGGCTACTGGACAAAACTAAACCTTAACAAATAATCACTATCACCTTCTGATTCTTGTGACAAAAGCTTTTGACAACTCTCAGCAGGCAGAATCAGATCTTTACCTTTCACCCTCAACAAACTGTAGGCAACTAACACCTTTCCCTGTGTACGAACTTGGCAATATTTCAAAACACGAAGCTGATATTCTAAGCAATCGTTTTTCCCTTCAGCAATGAGAACACAGTATACTCCATATTAAACATTCTGTTGTACAAAGTAGCAGTGCAACTGCAGCCTAGGGATAGGCCAAAACAGGGTTGTAGGCAGTCGTATTAGACTAGCCAGAAAAAGCATGAAATTTCATATATACACATCCTTATTCAGAACCCATGTACCTGAAAAGATTCTCCGCCTGTCTCAGATAACCTGTAAATAGTATAATAAAAGTCACTAAGGGGCTAATCCTAGGTGTCAATCTTGCCTAGCATCTAGTTTATGCACGGTAACTCCTAACTAATCATCTTTAACTGTATGAAAATAATGATTTCTTGGCAAAATAAGAAATTGCAAGGGATTGCATGTTCAAAATCATGATTTATTGATGTATTTTTAATCAGGTAGCTCCTTGCAAAGATACACTTTATAAATTATGGAACAAGTATCGTTCTTTCCACAGCTTTCACATTTTAGTCCTCAAGTCCAGGTCAGTATTTTGAAACGAGATGTTCAAGGTAAATTATGCAAAATGGCTTTAAAAAACTACACTAAAAAGCCTCAGTTCTTTCAGAATCCAAGATACATATATAATAAGCGGCATTACAGTGTCTGCACTACAGCCCCAAGCGACATATGCAGAAGCGGCGTACAGCACCTGCACCAAACCCCAAGGTACACTTCATTGTTAGCAGTACACGGCACCTGAACATCTACAGCAGCCTCAAAACGTATCTTAGTACAACAAATGCTCAAAGGGTTTACAGCATCTGCAGCAAGGTTAGCTGAAGGGTGGTAACACGTTACAATCACGCCCACAGGAGCCCTGCTTACCTGCACATTCCGACCCGGCCACTGCAAAAGGGGTACGCACCAGCACTCCACCGTGACACCTACCGGGCAGAGCCATGTACCCTGCAAACTCGTCCTACGGCACGAGGGAACAAGCACTGCCCGTATCCCTCTCCCCTTCATGCCCATCCTGTCGAGAAGGCAGGCTCCACTGAACTTGGATCAAGATCGAGTAACATTTATGACCAACTGACATCACTGCACTGGTGGGGATGTACCTCTGCGGTTGAATTTTATACTTAATGCTTGCTTGCCCTTGATTGTTTTTCCTTAAGGATGATGTTGAGAAAATGCCAGATCTTAAAGGCAAACAAAATAAGTTTAATTTAAAGAAAACATTTATTTGAAGTTCTTTTAAGTCACCCATTTTAACAGATATAAGACAACTTTCTCCCCTTCACATTCCAAGCCTTCACCAGAGACCACACACACTGTCCCATGGACAGTGAGATTTTGCTATAACAATTCCTTTCGGACCAACCAGTGTCCAGGCAGGTGAAGACTCACATTTTAAGCAGACAGATTTATAAAATACGTTTAAAAAAACCCCAAAACAAACAACGAAACTTTGTTATCAAATTCCTGTCACAAAGTAAACGTGTTTAATACTTGTAAGCTTGATCTCAAAACAAAACCCCAGCTATTCATCATCAAATAGAACCATACTGCCTTCAAAAAATTCCCCAGAATTTTAAAATGTTCCAAATATATACACATTTATAACTTAAGTGCTCATTAGCTACAACCTTTTATTCATGCAAGAGCTGTGAGAGGAAAGTGTTTCTTAGAGCGGCTTTTCTGAAAACGCAGTAAAACTCTTCACTCGTGCAAAGAACAAAGGGGTGTACATTTTGTCAATGTCGAAAGCAGTAACAGCTGTCTCACCAGTCGATCTGCAAAGAGTATCACAAAAGTTAAATTAGACACAAGCTGCTCTTTAAGTCCCTCAATAATGCAATCATAGAATCACAGAATGGTTTGGGTTGGAAGGGACCATAAAGACCATCTAGTTCCAACCCCCTGCCATGGGCAGGGACACCCTCCACTAGACCAGGTTGCTCCAAGCCTCATCCAGCCTGGCCTTGAACACTTCCAGGGAGGGGGCATCCACAGCTTCTCTGGGCAACCTGTTCCACTGCCTCACCACCCTCTCTGTAAAGAATTTCTTCCCGATATCCAACCTAAATCTCCCTGTTTTCTATTTAAACCTGTTACCCTCTGTCCTGTCACTACAGGCCTTTGTAAAAAGTCCCCATCCAGCCTCCCTGTAGGCCCATGTTCCACAGGACAGTGTGAGCACCAAACTGCAGCTGGAATGTAAGCGTTTTCAATACCACCTCGTCCTGAAAGCATCTGAATGTTGCCCCAATCACACGATATAGAATATACTTCTACTTCAATATCAAAGAAACCACCTTTCCCTTCCATCCTCATTAGCAGCTCCAAGACTTGAGCGACATCCTGCACTGTTTCAAGTCACCATATTAATGTTGAAGTAAAAAAAGAATCCCGTGTTTCACTCAGAACCCTGAATTCAGAATACAAAGTGACAGCAAAAGATTGTATTTTTATAAAACTTTAAAAAGAAGAAACCCAAGTATTTCTGAACCTCAGTGACAAAACACATACGTCCTCCTAGCAGTGCTTGATACTCATCTTTATTCTAGTTTCCAAAGGACACCACCATACTGAGAGGTCCAGCAGAACCTGAGCAGTATAGAAACTTCATGCTGAAAAGAATGTCTGATATTGCCACTTCTTCATAAATTAGGTATGAAAATAGTAGTTTTTATAAAAGCAATTTTTCTGTTTATGAAAGTTACCTATACTCCCAAACACCAGTAGTTTATTTCCTAGATTTTATATACTTACAACTCGATAGCTGAGCTACGTCCCCATAAAAACACTGACTATAGAGATTGAGACTGGAAGACAAGGCCTAAATCCACCCTGAGTGCCAACACCAAACATCTGGACAGCCAGTCTGCCAGTAATTTAGAGTGTCAGGAGCAAGAACAGTGGCCATGGCTCTTGCTTGGTTAGTGATCAGAACAGCGAGTCACAACCCGCTGGATTATGTAGTCTGCACTGGTGGATTATATAGTTTGTAAGCGTTACAGTTCTCACATGATGGGTGCAGATATTTCTAGCTTGCACACCCCGAGTGTATCTTAATGAATATATGTTTTCCACACCACTTGACTATCACCACGCTGTCATTCAACCCTGATTCAGCTCCAAAATCACTCAAATACTGTGCATAAATCCTTTAAATGGCTAAAATACTGCAGTTCTACTACTTGGGAAACTCCCCATACCATTATAAAAAGTTTGGGGATTTCTTAAAGTAAAAGTTCATTACAACATATCAAATCAGGACCAGTTACTGTTTTCAGGACATTTTGTTAAAGCCCCATAAATCTCACAATCTTTCTATCTTCTGTACATAGTACTGGACAAGTCAATGTCACCTGTGCTGCTACAGCGAAGTATCCTTCTTCGATCTTGTTCTCCGTCTACTTACTTGTAAGTTATGTGACAAGAATGATGTATCCAGACGAGTTTGTTGAACCTCTGGCGCCCACTCGAGCACAACTGCAGTCCAACGTGGAAACTGTGGTCTGTTTCCTGCGGAGGAACTCGGCGGAAATACCTGTATTTGTGGTAGTCAATTGGTTTCTGTACAAAGAGAAAGAGAAGTTTCATGACCTACACAGAACACATTGTGCAGCTATTTATCCTGAAGCCTAAGTCACTGTGAGGACAGATTGTTAAACTCTCACGCTTAAAAATACTGGTATTCCTTGAAAATACATCAATTTAGATGTTAATTACAGAAGAAGTTTTCACAGAGAGGAAGATAAGCGTGGAGGACACCATCCAAAATATGCAAACTCCTTGCCAGGTGATGTAACACCTCCAGATCTTCACAAGTTTTTCTTGACACCTTGTTAATCAGAATATTTTGTGATGTAAATGTAAATAAGTAGATCATAGAATGGTTTAGGTTGAAGGAACCTTAAAGACCATCTAGTTCCACTCCCCCTGCCATGGGCAGGGACAACCTCCACTAGACCAGGTTGCTCAAAGCCTCATCCAGCCTGGCCTTGAACACTTCCAGGGATGGGGCACCCACAGCTTCTCTGGGCAACCTGTGCCAGATCAAATCACTCAGTTACCGAATACTGGGTATTTAGTTTGATTTAATGCTGTGGAACATCACACAGTCAAAACTGATCTCAGAAAATGACCCCTTCATCCTTCTCTTGTCTGTTAACAATGTTAAACTACCTAATAGCACCACATGGCAATTAAGCCTAAGGTGGAGTACAGTTGCTCAAATGTGAACCAGATATTTACCTGTCTTAATAAAAAGATTTTAACAGATTTGGAGGGGAAAAGGTAAGATAATTCACCATGCATATCTATATTTTATTTTTAAACCATTTAAAAAATGAAATTCATTTTTTAATCCTCTGATGTAAAGCAAATCTTAAGATATTCAGCCTGAGAAAAAACTTCCCAAAAAGCCCCTGACCCCTGCAAACTATTCTCCCTCTATTCTACTTTGCTACCTACCTCTTCCTTTTTCTTCATTATCACAGCAAATACTTTGGTTTGATTGTCTGTTTCTTGGGAAAGGCGATAATGGCCAAGCAAGATTGCATCCGTTCTGGAAGGTTAGGAGGAGGACAGTGTCAGGGCACTCTGTCTCAAACGAGTGATGTACTTATGAGTGCCAGCAATGAAAAGAAGACTGACTGCATATCATAATCAAGGAAACTATTTTTTATTTCCATTTAGTAAAGTACCAGGCTCATTGATGATATGAAATGATGAAAACATTTTGCAAGTTTGCTTTTAATTTTCCCAGATAGGGCAGTAAAGACAAATTAGTCAGTTCTACCTAGCCTACTGCTAAATATTTTCAGACTTCTGGTGAACAGCTCAAACCTGTTTTGAAGTCACAAACAATTTTCTATGTTTTTAACAAGTTTGTGGAAACATAAAAAAGAAATGAAGAAATAATTTAGTCATATCACACCAAAAACTTCACTTCCCGTCAAACAGGCAAGGAAGCACGAGAAGACAGTCAGTAACAAAATAGTATCTTTAAAAGGAATCTACAACTCCCAGGCTAATAGCATGTATTCTGCCATCTACTTCCTTTATAAGTTTAAAATCACATAACCCACAAAGGAAATTTAATCATAATATCAGGACCTTAAAATGAAAGGTATTTTTGCATAAAGACCCAAATTTTTCATATTTCTCAGAAGAGAACCGCAAAGATCTGTAACATGGTATAAATAACACTGTACTTTTACTGTTGTTTTGCTACGCCAGGATACTAATCCAAGGCAAAAGTAAAGAGAAATTGCAAGGTAAAGGCAAGATGAAAATTGTAGGGCCAAATATTTTATTCCAATAACCTTGTATTTTTAGTCCGTAAGCGAGGAACTATAGATGGAGGATCTTCAGGTGTCGTTAGCATCATAACTTGACCATCTGGAAAGAATCTCAAATACCTGCAAAAATACAATTACACAATACAAACCTAGAAAACATATCCTTTTTCTGTTGTTGGGTTTTTTTTAATTGCAGGATGATTCCCAGAAAGATACAGGTAATAGGATTTGAAAACACATTTCTTCACACATGATGTAACAGAAAAAAAGAGATCAGAAATCGAGAGTTTTGAAGATTAAAAGACCAAGTCATGAAGAGTTATGAAAGAGGGCAGAAGTTCAGGAGTTTTGTCACTTCTAATCAAAGCAAGAAGGTGACTGGGGAATCAAAACCGACCTCAAGTAAGTGTCCCCACTCCTTGCATCGATTGAGACAAAAGCAACAAAGTCTTAAGTGTGGTATCAGTACAGAACGGACAGTGCCATAGGGACTTTTTCAGGTTCTGGGAGCTGATCAACTTTTACAGTACTCAGATACTACGCTGACGTTCGTAAGACCATAGAAATAGCCATGACATTCAATGGTTTCTATTTTACAGCCTCAGAAGGGAGAGCGGAACAGAACAATAAAAGCTGGGAACAGCAAGACAAAGAATAGCAGAAAAACAGGCTGAGGAAACAAAGGGCAAGGTATTTACAGCAAGCTGAGAAAGCCCAGCATCCTGAATATTTACAATTGGTTACAAATAAGTTAAAAGACAATTCCTGCATAAACACTTGTGTTTCCTTTGCTGAAAGCAATTATAATATCAGAAATGTAAAGCAGAAGTGGTTTGGGGAAAGAAACCTGTGACCAAGTGTAACTGTTGTTACCGTTTAATTTTTATCCTCATGAAATGGTATAACTGAGGATGAAATGTGTTTCTAAGCCCATCTCTAATTAACATCATAAATCCTATTTCTTAAGACCTATTCTCAAAAAATGTACATAGCTTTGCACACTGCAGCAATTCCACTGAGTTTAACAGGATGATTTAATGTTTGTGATATCAAGGGCTGGATTAAAGAACTTAAGAGAGAAACATTTCACTCACTCATTGTACTACAGTTCTACCTGTAATATTCCACTTGGTGCCACGCTCTATAGAAACCATCAAGAGATTGTTCTCCTTGACGTATGTATTTTGTCTTGCTGATATATACACCTACAGGAAAGGAAGATAGAAGTATATGAACAAAAGTTTTTTAAAAATTTAAAATTAAAAATTTGTATTTTTGAGATTAAAAAAACCCCCAATAATCTAAAACTTTTGAGTTTGCTTTTGTAACTTAAATACGTGAAAGTTTCTACTTTTGACCCTTGCACCATTCCCTTTTCTTTACAGATATTCTACAGATTCAAAAGCCCAAACCAATTCAGATTAGGCCGAACAACAGTGTCAGAAACATCAAACCCACCTGATTGCTCCTGTCACGGTTAGATGCAGTAAAAAAACTGAAACTATTTCCAAAGGTACACCTTACCATCAAATCGAACACGGGGCCTTTCCAAAAACATTTCCCTCCATGAGGCATAGGGAACAAGTTTATTGCAGCTCCTGCCCCATATTTTCAAACAGACTTGATGCCAGATTTCAGGATCTCTAGTGAAAATGAGAAAAAAGCAAACCTTGTTTAGCTTTTAGGTATGGAATTTTCTTGAACAACAATAGTTCATCATTTAAAATCACTGACTAATTTACTTAATCTTGGAGCGTTTGAAAGCCACTTCTTCCTCCCAGTGAAATTCAAGAACACTATGCCATTTTCAGTCAAGCACACAACAACACTGCAGCAGCCTGGCCCTTCTCTGTGCGGCCGTACGAGGATGACAACACTACAAACATTATTTTGGAGACCCTGCAGCTCAGACTTTCAAACAAGGTAGAGCAAGTAAGACTTTCAGCAACATCTTTTATTACAGTAAAGTCATTTATCTCACATACCATTTAGTGGTGTCTTCAAAAGCTGATTAGCACTGTGAGGAGCATTACATGAAAATTGCCATGGAAAGAAAAAGCAGGACGTAGTCCTACATCTACAATTTAGCAGCCTGAAAGCGAAAAAAAGCCTAACCCCAAACCCCTCACCTTTCCAACACTGGCAATTTTGCTCTATGGATTTATTATCCACCTCTATACATGCCTGAGCATAAAAGCAGCTCGCTTCTCTCCCTTAAAGCAGAGAGAAGCTTCGCTCTAGATGACTTGTCTACAATACCTGGCGCAAATGTAAAATCCTCGACAGACAAGAGACAACTGCTCTAATGATCTTAGGTCCAAGTCGCTCGAAACCACCCATCGGAAAATGTACATTAGTACTTCCATAGGCAACACTGTAAAGAGAAAATAAATCCTTGTTAGATGGTAACCTGTAAATCAAGAGGTTATCTATAGTTCCATATTTGATTATTACTGAAGTTCTAAGTTCTGACTTTCCATAAAAAAATCCTACTTTTTCACATTGTAACCAGATGCCAGGGAACAAAAGTATGATCTTTAATTAAAAGCCTCTATACACTGGAAAAAAGTCACATAACGAAAGAATGAAAATACAAAGCTGCAAGTGCATTACGGTGAGATGACAGGATAAAGTACAGATTTATACTACAAATATCCACAACTGTTAGGTGTTATACCAAAAATTCCTCATACGCATTGCACATCCACAGTGCCTGCAAAGCAGTATTTTCTTCAAATTGACCTAGCATGTAACACTATCTCAAAGCACTCTGCTTTTGCATGACAAGCTAAATACGCACAGGTCGGGTTCAGTATTGGATAGGAGGTCCCAAGAACAACCTATCCACTATGAAATTGCCGTGGTATTGCTCTGTATTTTGTGGAACAGGTCCACTGACTGAAAATGGTATCACACAGCACTGTTGTGCTGAAAGACTTTATCTAATGTAATACAGGATAATGACAGTAATCCTCATCAAAGCACCACAAGATCATAGGATAATTTTCCTAGCATTAAAAGTTCAGTCAGAAAGCCCTGGCAAATCAAGCCAAAATTCTTTCTAATAGCTTTCTACCTCCCTAAGTTTTCTCTGTTGTTTCAGTTTGGTATAATCTTGTTTACTGATCTTATACCATCAGGAATTATACTTCATTTATTTTCAACTGTTGCTGCTTTCCAGAGGCGATGGCTTGAAGTGTATCACCACATGCACTACGTGATTTTACGCATACTAACTGCTTTAAGATCAAATGGAGAACACAGCTGAGCAGCACAAAGGTACATTAAACAGTAACTAGCTGTAAATACTGTGGTAGGGACCGCAATTTAATAGAATTCTGATTTTTAGTGAAAAAACAGGCTTAGAAAAAACCTGCGCCGCTGCACTCCCACAAATCCAACGAGACTGGGTTTGCTTATAAAATTTGATGAAACTGAAGTTTCGCATTTCAAAATACTACCACGATAAAAAGTACATGCACGTCATTTGACACCAGTTTCCCTATTCATTTAAAACACATCTCATGAATCTGACTTAACTCTATTACTGAGAAGTCATAAATTTGCTAGATTGCCTGTATTTGCAACCATTAAATTAATGTTCCAGTATAAATAAAAGTTGTGCAGATTATTGCTAGGAGGCACAGAATAGCCTCTGGCAACTTAGGAGCTCCTCGGGATGTGAACTCTTAGTGCTCTGGAGAATGGGAGATACAAAGACTTGAAAACCTCTTACTAGTGCTAACAGGTATACATCTTCCATTCTGATAGCCACCAGTCAGCCACAGCCTTTCATGATCTATCTTCCCAACTGTGTTTCTAAATTTCTAGTAAACTAGAGATGTTACAGACACTTTGCTTCAGATACTGGTCACACCTTGTAGGAAAAATATTACAGTATTTTTGGTGAAGAATGCATCTTGGTCCTAAGCTTTGCTTGTGTAAAAGAAAAAACTACTACGTAAAATTGCCCCTATATGAGGGAGGGCAGTAAATATACAGTGTGTCAGTGACATAGCTGAGGGCTGATCCTGTCCAGTACTAAGGGTTAACCAGTATTCTAAGATTATCAGTTAAATGGAACAGAGGAAATCAATTCAGTCAAAACCGTTGCTTCACGTTGTTTCAGTTTTCCTTGGGCTGCTCAGTTCTGTGACTATTGTACTGCTGTGATGACCAAGAGGAATCCTTTCCAGCCTACTAACTTCTGAAGCAGATGTCATGATTTTAGCAGTTTTCAATCTGCTATAAAAGAACTGGTAAACAAGACACGTTAACACGGGACTGGTAGAGAGGCAGAAAATGAAACCAGAGAGAGATTAAGACTGCTGCTCAAAAAAGGCATCTCCTGAGATCACTTCATAGTAATGTCCACAACATCTTGACTTAACTGGCAAAAAAAGAAAAGATGCTTTCCCAAGCGTACAATGCCACAGTTATTAAAATAAGAAACAACCCAACTGTTTTCTTTACATTTTGACTCGAACAGCTTGCTTACATTTACTTTATTTTCCTTTCTTGAGCAGAAGAGAGGCCAAGATTTCCAAGAGTGACTGATAATTTGAGATGCAAAATACACATGCTTTAGAGGCATCTGCTTTAAGAGAGTTAACAGCTTATATATACTCTCTACAATTTAGATCTCATAAGAAAGTCTCAGTGCGACTGTCCTAGAACTGAAGCACTGAAAACCATTAACTTTCAAAAGCCTTTCTAGCTATCTTATATAGTCTGGCTGAACCTCAAAACACATATGTTGTAAAAAAAATGATACGGAATCAGATAAAACCAGGAAATACAAAGATGCATATTCTTCACAGAATGATTGTCTCTTATTCACATTTAAGAATTGCAATAAATATTTGAAAACCGTAACAAAAAATGCCACATTTATCTTTCTCGAACATTAACTGGAAGGAAAACTGGAATACACTTACTTCAACAAGTCTGTACCAAAAAGTTCCTACTTTTAGGTACGACTCTGATCCTGAAAAATTCTGCTTAGTAGTAGTACTACATGGAAAAGCTTGTGCAGCAAAGGCAAACCATGTATGAGAACAAGATCTGTTTAGCTAGCTGATGATCCTTTTTCCTTTATATCTAACTACAAAAGTCAATAATGAGATACCGTGTACATTCGTTTAAAGATGGCTTTAGAATGAAGGAGACAAACATTTTAATAGAGTGCAGCACCTCTCTGCATTCTGTCTCTGAACTCTTGACACTGTATCTTAACTCATACCTGAGATGTGGGTCTGGCTGACTTCAACCTCAGGCTGACAAAGCTTGACTGAAGATTCCTGAAGAGTTAACTGCTGCTGGAAATCCGTCAGGAGATCAGCCATTTTGTCATCCTCTTTGTTATCCTCAACACTAGAAAAGGAGGAATGTCAACACTGTGATATTGGACAAATCACACCAACAGATGTCCCTGCCTTGGCATCAGTCCGCTGTCTTGCCCTCATTCGATATAGCTGTTTCCTGTGTGGTTTTAAAGCAATTTCATTTCATCCTACGATAAAACAACTACTGCAATCCTATCAAATTCATTTAGATTTTGCTGGAATCCATCTGACAGTAACAACATTTTTTTCCATTTAATTCCAATTCCAGTTTCCTTTTCGATTTGAGAGGTCACTGTTTTTAGTGAAGTCACTGAAGAATTGCTTGAGCCCATAAAAAGACAAAACTCATCTTTTACTTTGCTTAAGATAAACCGTAGGCAGGAAATAAATTATAATTGACAGAAAGTTATATTTTATAATCCTTATCACAATATAAGGCACTGAAAACATTTAAGGATTTGGGTGGGCTTTTTTTACTCTGGCATTATTCACTGACCCTCAGTGGGTTTATTCATCAGTAATGAAGGAAAACTACACAGCTCTCCTTGGTCTCAACACAAAACACCTTCTTTCCCCTGACTTGGTGTACAAGCTAGCTAAGACATCTTCCAGTCACTTTTTAATATATTCAATTCTCGCCTAAAAAAGCTTAATAGAATGAGCCGTGAATATAAGCAAGCAACTAGTAGACCTACCGATAGGTTCTAAAGTATTATAGAGAAGACAATGATGTTTGGGCCTGTCATAACTAGAACTATAGTAAGATGTCGTACTGAACATACCTTCCTTTATTTTGATTAATATGATGGCCAGTCTCAAGACCTACAGGCCACACTGTAAATTGTTTTTTTCAAATGTAATTGTGTAATCTGTTTTTTTCTCACCAAGATTGTATCCAACACCCAGAACAGTAATTCTGAAAGCAAGAACATCACAACTAGAAAACTAGTTGAAAATACGCACCTTTACAAGTACTGCTTTTGAACAGTAATTAAGAGCACTGGCTGCTTTTCCCCTGCTGTGATGTAGTGCTGGAGACAGTGCGGCTACTACAAAACTGAATGAAAACGCACAGAATCATTTACGTTGGAAAAAACCTTTAAGATCATGAAGTCCAACAATTAACCTACCGCTAACCACTGCCAAGTCCACCACTAAACCCGGTCTCTCAGCAGTACATCAACTCATCTTATAAATACCTTCAAGGACGGTGACTGAACCACCCCCCTGGGCAGTCTGTTCCAATGCCTGACAACCCCTTCAGTGAGGAAACTTTTCCAAATAGCCAATCTAATTCTCCCCTGGTGAAACTTGAGGCCATTTCCTCTTGTCCTATCGCTTGTCACTTGGGAGAAGAGACCAACACCCACCTCTCTGCAACCTCCTTTCAGAGTGATAAGGTCTCACAGCTCTTGCGCTCCAGACCCTTTCCCAGCTCCGCTGTCCTTCTCCGGACACGTTCAAGCACCTCAGTGTCTTTCTCGAAGTGAGGGGCCCAAAACTGAACACGCTATTCGAGGTGCGGCCTCACCAGTGCCCAGTAGAGGGGCACAGTCCCTTCCCTAGTCCTGCTGGCCACACTGTTCCTGGTGCAGGCCAGGATGCGGTTGGCCTCCTTGGCCACCTGGGCACACTGCTGGCTCACATTCAGTCGGCTGTTGACCAACACCCCCAGGTCCTTTTCCACCAGGCAGCTTTCCAGCCACTCATCTCCAAGCTGAGGGGGTTGTTGGGACCCAAGTGCAGGACTTGGCACTTGGCCTTGTTGAACCTCATACACTTGGACTCAGCCCATCGATCCAGCCTGTCCATATCCCTCTGCAGAGCCTTCCTTCCCTCAGGCAGATCAACACTCCTACCCGGCTTGGTGCCAGACAGACTTAATGTAGTAGAGAAAATGATGCTAAAATAAGAAAATAATCCTTAAAACCCAAGATTTTTATGTGACTGTTTATCAACCAGTATTTTTCCTAGTGAACAAATGCACTGCAAAGATTTCATGCCAGCAATGCATTCAGAAACTAAAGTAATGGATGTAAGTTAAGGGGGCCTACAAGGAAGGTGGGGGGACTTTTTACAAGGGCCTGCAGTGACAGGACAAGGGGTAATGGGTTTAAATTGAAAGCAAGAAGTCTTAGATTGGATATAAGGAAAAAATTCTTCCCAGAGAGGGTGGTGAGGCACTGGAACAGGTTGCCCAGAGAAGCTGTGGGTGCCCCATCCCTGGGAGTGTTCAAGGCCAGGCTGGATGAGGCTTGGAGCAACCTGGTCTAGTGGAGGGTGTCCCTGCCCATGGCAGGGGGGTTGGAACTAGATGGTCTTTAAGGTCCCTTCCAACCCAAACCGTTCTATGATGCTATGAAGTAAAGCACTTTGCTAATCTTACTCTCTTTTATATCGAGTCAACTACTGCATTAAAGCTGTACCGTCCTTCGGCAACAAGACTGAGCTAGTGATACCACACGGACATGGTTGTACTTTCCTCTTTTATTCTCCATTTTAAAACCCTTGACTTCTTGTAGCAGTCTACAGCTGCTACCAGTAAGCGGTGAACTGGGAAGCTCTGTTTCATAATCCTGTCTTCCACTACACGATGTGAGCTATAACAGAAGTTTTGGCAGTCACCTGAATCCTGTCCTCAAACATGACTCTTGGGCTGAAGTTAGGCCAACCTTAACCGCTACACAACTGGCGTGTTGAGTCTAGTCTGATGCTTGTAACGATGAAAGACTAGACTACTCAGATTACAATCTGTGAGCTTCTAAATGTAATGCTCTACTTGCTGGAAATGCGCCCATCTGGCCATATTAGTCTGCACCAGAACAATAGTCTATTCCCTTGCTTAATTACGATGCTCATTCCATGGTACAAAGCTTTTACTAATTTTTGCCATCTACAATTTTGTGTAACTCCTATATATGCATGTCAGAAATAAAAAGTAATAAAGTGACTGATGCTTTTTTCCATTTTTTTAAGTGACAACGTAACTATTTGTAATCCTTCCGCTTGAATTTAACCAGCTCCAAACAAACCTATTACCTGCCTGGAACTACTGAATAGTAAAGTCCTTCTTGGACTAATGCATCCGTAAACTTTCTGTGAAGCAAGTCCATCAAATCAAAGTAGACAAGTTTTCCAAATGTTGAGACTTACAACTGCTTACCACAGTAGAGCACTCATATGCTTTAGAAACCCTAAGTACTTAATTAGTAAATTTTCATACTTACCACCTCTTTCCAACTCCATCACCATCTGGGGACCGTGTATAGGTGATCTTAAACTCTATGTCGGGTACAAGCTGCATGGCCAGACGGTAAAACTTGATGGCTGAAAATAAAGGTTTAACGTTTAAATGTGTCTGATACCTATACTAGCTTATCAAAGCAAAGATTTTTTCAGAGATATGACTTCAGCTAAAAGCACTAAAAAGGTGGAAAATGCCTTTGTCTAGTAAATAATTAGTGTAAACTGATTAGGTTTAAATTCAGTACAGAAGAGAGGCACATTAAGCACCTATTTCCAACTAACAACTTCATGTATTCTTCAACAAGAAAGAGCTCTCTCAGATGTGTTCCAGCTTTTACAGATTTACCTTAACTACTACAAACTCAATTATGAAGTACAAAATTTCACATTAGAATGTCCTGATTTCATTTGTTGCCCAGCACTTTACAAAGCTTCCTCCACAAGCCATAAAGATTTTGGGCATTATATCTGTAAGTAACCACAAGGAACACGAAAGAGAATTTGAAAGTTGACGCAGGTACCTTAAATCCCCAGGATAGTACAGGCAGTGATTCAGACATACACAACAAGGTGAGAAAGGTCAACAAAATATTGTTGTAATCGTAAAACTTCAACAACAGACATAAACCAAGTAAATTTTAGTGTGGCAAACCTCTGCAAACTACAGAAGGCCCAGAAGCCACCTGAAACACTGAGGGTGAGGAACCTGATGGAAGCCTTTTTGAAAAGCTGTGTAGCAAGCACAAGACCATGGGGCGTGAAGGAAAAACTGACAGATTGGGTTGCTTCTAGCACGCGGAAAAAGTACTTCTGCCCTTAACACTCCAAAGGTGCTACAAACACTGAGTAGAGAAACAGCCCCAGTAAAATCACCTTGTGGGAACGAACTGTTATTTAAGCTGCAGAATGCTTTTCTTCCAAGTTAACTCTGTGGATCCTTCTCAGCTTAAGTGGATTCACTGTATGTACATTCAGTCTGCTTTAATACTGGTATTAAGACCACGTGTGTATTTGTATGTCTGTTTGTATTCCCACATGGCAACACCAAGATCAAAGGGCAATTCTCCCTCACTTTGGACCCCTAAGAACAAAACCCAAAATAAAACATCAGTGAGTGTGGAGCTCAGACTTCGACCCACTAAGAGTCTGAGAAGCCCGAGTTTGGGGCAGGTAAGTGTTCCCATTTCCTTGAGTTCATGTCAGGGCTGGTGACTGACAGTAGTATCCTTTGGCTGGTGAGGACGAGCAATACCAGCCGCCAGCTAAAGAGAGATCAGTCTCAACTTTAGCATTTAATCTTGCAGCAAGGCCTGCACTGTACTTAAACATGAACAAGCTGCTGCACATAACTGTCTCACAAACATCAGGTATCAGCAGATTTCAGAAGCAGGCTGAAATGCCACTTGGTTTCAGGTGACCTGGGCCACGTCAGCAGATAAAAGTGTGGTCTGAAAACAGATGCCCCAACATGTACTCAGTAATGTTATCTGTGTCTGGCGCAGGACCTCGACTCTAAGGTTTCATGTAGATGTATGTGTAGAAACAGTTTAGTTTCTTTCAGTCTCAAATTCAACTGAGAAAGAATGGATTCATATCCATGCAATCCAGATGCCTACAACACCTCTGTGAATGCAACTGTTGGCTTGTCTGCTGCCAGGTTTAACTTATAAGGAGTGCACTCAGGCACTTTGTGTATGCTTTCACTTTACATACATAATATTAGACTGCTTTCCTCGCATTTATTTTTATTTACTTGGAAACTGCTGGTACGAAAGAACCTTCACAATCTACTGCATGATTTCCTAAACAGTAGATTACGTATCAGATTTAGTTCTGACATCTGTTTTTACTGCACATATAATTCTACATCCAACACACAAAATACCTTAACCTAAAATAATTTTGCCCCATAAAAGCATGTAATAAATTAGAAACTGAACCAACTCATTATACTACCTACTGGGGACTCATATTGCTCTCAGTTCATTTGAGATCTGAACAACCAGAAATCCCTTGCAAGGGAAGGAAAACTGCCATGATGGAGAGGAAATTTTGTATTCAACAGGTTGTCGAGTTCAGGAGCTTCCAGAATACTCTCAGTTTTGCATATTTTGCATCTGCACTTTAACCAAGGTGGCCAAAACCTCCAGTGGATAAGCAGGATGGCACATACACTCTGCGTTCCTTTTTTTTTTTTTAAATGAAAGAAATAGAAAACTGGTATCTCCACTACTGATCTACAGGATTAGAAGTTAGGACAGGCTTCTTATTCTGTGTATTCTGAAAACTCAGTATGAGGAAGAACTTTGAATTTCCATTTTTACTAATGCTGACAGCAAGAGGGCAAGCAAGCTAAACATCTTAAACCTTTATGGCAAACCTCATAAAATAAGACTACCAGATTTAATATTCACTTCAGGAATTCTTAAAGAAGCTATCTTAGCAAGCTGTGTAAGTTTGAAACAAAACCAAACACCAAACATTCCATGGGTTAAGTAGTTGTGTTCAAAGTGAAATGAAGAAAACTGTAAGCATAGGAAATATAGTATATTGCCTTGATTAATGGTGCTTATTTCATGTTACAAAATCATATAAAGAAGCATGCTGCACGGAGAAGCTTCCTTAAATTGCCAGATTTCAAAATACTGTCACTTTGTCTGAAAGCTAGAAATTCTTTCCTTGATCTCACTTTACCTTCATCTCAACCTCGGAACTATGATATGATGGTTCCTTTCATCACAAGTTTGTTTTCTTATCTAAATAATTGAGCTCTCAAATTACTATTAGCCTGCAGTTTAAGTTCACTGGCCTCATGCAGTCCTGCACATAAATCAGTGTTAGATTCCTCTGCAATAAGAGTGTTCATTGTAGCCTTCCGTATTACCTTCGTAAAGGGCCCCGTTTTGTTCTTCTTCCACTGCCTTCAGGAAAAGTTCTTTTGCCTGCACGATAAATTACACAGGACACCTCTTAAATACCTTACAAATAAAAGCGCATTGTCACTTGATTTCGAATTCCTTTTTATCTTACCTCCTGTACCCTATGAAGGAGATTAAGAAAATAACTCCATAAACAGAGTGAGAAGACATATTGATGTGCTACAAGCCGTAACCGAAATTCCCAATCAACAAACTACCCACATTCCTGCTACTCACCCCTTACCCACCGTCTTTCAGAAAGCAGACTTGGAAGGTGACACAAAGCCAAGCAAAATGCGTGTAGGATTTATGGAAAGACATTAGTATGGAGACAACAGCTTTATCACCTCTGCTTAATTCAGCATTAGCTTTTACAATAGTCAGACTGCAATACTCACACACACACACAATCCCAAAATTATACATCTATATCTTTTTACCTTTTCCTCTGTTGCTATCTCCTGTTTCCCTCTGGCATCGACAGACTTTACTCCAGGTCCTCTTGAAGATGGTCTGCATGGCAGAGGTTCCAACCCACTAGAACTCACACCTGGGGCAAGCTCAAACATCCACTGAGCTCTGAACATCTGGAGCTCTGCCTAGAAAATCCAGTGAATTCTGATTTAGTATCACGTATTCAGACAATACACCTTCTGAGGAGAAATTACGAAGCACGAACACAGAAAAGTATTTCAGAATTACACTGTACACATCAAGCCTTAAATGGTTTCAGTGAGTTCAGACGCAGAAAGTTAGCAATTGTTTTACAATAAATTTTAAAAAAGTGCACAAGTACTCGTTCAATCTCATTCAACAACCTAAGTGCTTTTATCTGGACTGTTCACCTCAGAATAAAAACTGATGTTTTAAGAAGTGGTTGTTAGTACCACGGTTATAACCTAAGACTTCATAGGAAAGTATTCTTTCCAGACATGATGTTCGTTCTTCTTTATGCAGAGTTATCTTAAGCAAGAAGTCAATTAGCTCTTGAAATTAAAATTTAGAAAATTTAATTTTTGACACACGAGCATACTTAGCTTTATGAAAACCAAGGCTGTCATTTACATAACATACAAATAAGACCTTACACTCCTTTCTCCTTTAAAAAGAAAGAACTGTGCTCTGTGAAACAAGGCAAGCTGTAATTCTTGCCATGCAATTTTTCCAGCACCTCTGATGTTACACTTTACACGTTTCTTGCAATCATCATGACTTCCGGGCAGCAAGTACACAGAAATTAGTATCATAAGAGAACATACTGTTCTACAAGACTGTTTTTATCAACTTTCTGCTTCAGAAGACTGTGACACCTTAAACTGAGATTTGATCCATGCAGAAACTGCTGTCCAATTTCTATAGTTCTTCAAAGAAATTCCAAACCTGCCACAAACTTTCATCTACTCAGAAAACTGAAGACTGAATTTGACACTTGCAACACAATGCAACATTTATCTGTTTCACTTTTGAAGGGGGAGGTTATGCATTTGTCAGATCAACAAATGCGTGGTAACGAAATAAGCATAAGTTACGCAGCTCAAATCACAGCAGTACTATGTAACGAAACACTAGCATGAGAGACATACCTGAAGATTTGCTTCACCAGATCTTTCATTGTCATCTGTTCTTACCAAATCAGAGTGACAATCTTCTTCAGCTTCTGCCTAGTGAAGAGCAGTCAGACATGATTATAGAGTCTGCATAAGTCCCTACAGCACATTCACACAGCTAACTGTAATGGACACACCGTAACAAAATGTAAGCTTACTCCTCTTTTCCCTCATCCTACCCACCTACCCCCAGGATCAATCTTAACTGATGATAAAAATTAAAGTTACTGATATTGTTTGCATTTTCCTACTAACCCAATGAAGTTTGGTTTTGTATTTCAGTCTCATCAACCCAGCACAGATTAGTTATGTATCACTGGAAGCCTTGCATGCACCAGTACGCTGCCATAATACCTGAATAAATACACTCAGTGTCTAAGTCAGAGCGCAGAAGCAAAGCTCCAGTATTAAACAGCCTCATGCTTCATACAAGAAATTAAAATTTAATCACTATCTTCTCATTGTAAAGATGTAGGAGTTTTTACTTGTTTAACATTTACAGAAGCACAGAAAGACTGGTGGTTTGAGTAACAACAGATACTTTATGAAAATTATGGGAGAATATGGGCAATCTCAAAACCTGCATGTGAAACTAAACCAGAGATGTATTGTAAAAAACCAGAAAGCTAGCATGAGAACTTGACAGCTGGTTATATTGACAGTACTGCTGTGAGACACGCTAAACAAATAAGACCTTAAGTAAGACCCTTAACTAAACAGGGCTCTACACAGGAGTTGAACAGCGAGTTTAAGAGCGAAACTGAAAAAGATGAAAATAAATCCTCATTGTGAAATACACTGAGATTTACGGAATCTATGCTAAACCAAAGAAAACTACTTCTGAGCTTCAGTGACAAGCCACTACAATGACCACGGCAAGACGCCAGTAAGGAGGAAAAAACCAAACACTCGAAGACTAATACTTTATTGGTATAAAGTTCTTCCTGCAACGGAAACATTCCCATTCTGCGCTGAAATTCCTATCAGTAGTTCTGCAAGTACATAATGCAAAGTGAGATTATCAGAAGGTAAACCTGGCACTAAGAAGTTTTGTTTCCCACTCCTTCCTATTGTACGTAACACTAAAAAGACTTCAAGTGACATTCTGTCCAGGAGATTATTCCGTGTTCTCATAAAGAAATCTCTCTCTCCCGCACAATCAAGGTGCCGAAATTAAAGTGTTCTTTAATTCAGAAAAGGTATGAAATTTTTATCACATCTGGAAGTTCATGATCAAACTACAAAATGCTGGCAAACTGGATGGGAAGGCAACATTTAATCTCTTTGTCTTGGTGACAAGCACCTCCCAGGAGCTCAGCTGTAGCACTTGCCTCTGGTTCCCCAGACGATCACAAACTTACTGGCTCGTCATGTGTAAACAGGTTTTCACTGATGTCTCAGTCAATTTATCTTTTAGGATCCATAATGCAGACAGTGTTGGTTGGTTCCAGTAAACAGATATTGCATCTGTTTCTACACTCATTTTAAGGCTGTACATTTTCAGTTTCACAGTAGAGAAAACAGGGAAGCCTGAACACTCCAAAGCATGAGCAGCATTAAATCTGAGCAAGGAGGAAATAACTTAGAAATTTAATGGGTTCTGATTCCAGAATTTGATTGCAGGCAGCTAATGTCCTATAAATTACAGCAGTCCTATCATGTTATTTTAGCATCCAGGGATTATGTCTACGCTGGCCAAAGAGAGATTGCCTAGGAATGAGACATCACCGAAATGGATGTCTGTTAAGTGCATTATTATGGCATTGGGCTGACACAAATAAGGCCTACCTCTGCCTGCGCAGAGCGCAAGGCTTCTGGTCTGCAGCTGAACTACGTCCAGTCAGCACTCAGTCTGGGCAGAATAAGCCTGGTTTTATCTGCAAAATGCAGAAACTAGTAATTCCTAAACAAAATCAACACACTATCCTCTTGTGCATAAGGGCACGCCCATTAAAACCTTTAACTCATTAAGTCTGTAAATAAACTAATTTAAGGGGAAAAGTTAGAAATATTTAGGTGGTTATGAAGCTGCTGAAGTTTACCTCTTGTTCAAAAACTTTTTGTTTCGGTAGTCTGTACAAGAGTCTTGATTTTCCTCCCCTCGTCTCTGTTCAACTGCCCTACTTCTTCATTTCTGAGTCACAGTCAGTCATGGTTCTGGACCAACTGCTCCCAAAATGTCATTCAACGCTCATTAGAAAGTACGTGTGCTCTCAGTTCAAACAAAAAATACACCATACTACTAAGACCTAGTCCACAGCCTAAAAGCTGTCAAAAAACATCCCGAAGTCGATTACAATCGAAGTTGTGACTTTCGTGCTTACCTCCCCTATACTAAGCGCATGTGTGGTCTGAAGTCCCTCGTATCAAAGGTCTGTCTTCCAGCAGCAATGGCAGGGTGACCGAGCATCCCTCTAAATTTACCAGTAAAGCAATTCATTCACATTGCTACTGCACAGCTAACTGGACTGGAAAACTGATCTCTAGTAACAACCTTTCCGCTATTTATTTCATCTGCTGAAACCCTATAGTTTTGCTATAACAAATGAGTAAACACAGGTATCGCTGAAAAAAGGAACTTTACTAGCAGGAGTCCACACCTAAAGCAGGCTGTAACTTGTAAAACTTGGCTCCTTGCCCCAACTCTGACAATACTTTAATTATAGTTACAGCTTCTGAAATTCACATTGTCCTGTAACCACTACCTTATGGATACACCTAGCACATTCATCCTTATGCTGTTGGCCTTCCTCCTGCTACAAGTCAGCTGTCATGCAGAACAGTGCCTTTATCCCGCTTGAAAGCGTTACATCCTTAGTGTAGGCTGATCAGCTCAAACAATTTTCCATGAGAAAAGTGGTAGCCAGTCAAGCCACCAGAAGGTCAACATGTCAAAAGTAAGGATCTGAATTAAGACTGTGGCCTGTAAAAAGAAGTCAGTTGAGTAGATTTGATTTTGATTTGTTTGCAGAGCTTCAGAAACAATTTGGGAGGTGCAAAACCAGTTTATTTGAACAGCTTAGTTTTAATTGTTTTGCAATCAATAACTGCATGCTGATTTCCTCAGAGCACCACAGTCATTTACTAAGCTGTCTGTAACGTCAAGTTCTTTAATAGTTCCGGTCCTTTCTTCAGGAAAATAAAATCAAGATCAGAAACAGTTCAAAGTTGACTGTCACCAGCTGAACAGGGCTACCTGTGAACTGGACAGAACCAAGAGAGAAACAAGCACTACATAGTGAAACAGTGATCGACAGCTAACATTCTTCTTGGGTTTATGAGAAAAAAAGGAAGTCACTCCATTTCTTTTGCTGTCAGTGTGGTAGAAGCAACCCCATGTTCAAACACACGAGTTTTAATCACCGTGGTTAAAATGATTAAAACATAAGAGCTCCTGAATGATATAAATGGTTTAACTTTGAAAGATCCAAGTTCTCATTGTGGATACTTGAATCCATATTGAGGCACAGCCAGAAAGGCAATACTGAACCAAACAGTATTTCTGACAGGTTAAATCACAGACTCAAGTATGTAGGGTGTCTGGCCGGTAGAGCCACTGACTTTATGCCGTCTGTTTTTCGAGGGAAGAAAGAGAAAGGCAGGGCACGCTCATCTGTAATGACACGGTGACATACTGAGGGGTTTATACCGCTAGCCAGATCGGTGTCCAGAACCGAGCAGCCCCACTCATCAGCCCAAAATCCTCTGCGGAAGGCGGCCGTGTCTCCCTGCGGCGCAGTTACGCGGGGTGGGACCGTGGCCGGGATCACGGCATTGATCACTCGCTGCCCGCGGGCAGGCGGACAGGGCACCAGCCCGCCCCGGGGAGCCGTTCCTCCCGCCCCCGGGCACACTGCCGCCGCCCCCCACCTCCGCCCGCACCTGCCACGGTGGGCCGAGCCCCCACCGCTTCCCCGCGGAGCGCCCGGTGCCTCGCCCGCCCCCCTGCCCGCCCCAGGCCGCGCTGCAGCGGGATGCCGGGCACGGCCGGCGCGGGCCCTCTCACCATGCTGCCAACGCTCGGGCGGCGCTGTCCCGTCCCGGGGGGGGTCTCTGCTCACCCCCTCCCTGCTCGCTCCGTGTGTCCTCCCCGCGAGGGGGAAAAATTAGCAGAGTTCTCGGTCGGAGAAGCGCACCACGCAGCGGGAGTAACTGCGGGCCCTCCGTACGGCAGCCATCTTCCCGGCGAGTGAGGGGCAGGCGGGCCGGGAGCAGCGGAGACACGCGGCCAGACAAACCCGAGAGGCCAGAGCGCCGCCTGACGCACGGGCCGCTCGCAGGCGCGCACGCCGGCCTGGCGGACTACCCCTCCCGGCGCGCACCGCGGCCCCGCAGCCGCCCCGCCGCCTGCAGCCGTGGGGCGCGCTGCATGCTGGGAAACGCAGTCCCCGGGCGACACCCACCCCCCCGGGGGCTGGGGAGCGGCGCTGTCCCAGGCCAATCCCGCCCGGCGACGGCGCAGAGGTTACCGGGAAGTGTAGTGTGACCCCCCCCTCCCCTGTCGGCGATCCCCGCAGTCGGTGACAGGCCTGATCCTGGAGTACCTCGCGGGGTCGCTGCTCCGCCCGGCCTCTCCGCCGCCGCCCCGGAGGCCCAGCCCAGGCCGCTGCCGACGGTGCGGGAGCCGAGGGAAGGCGGCGGCGCCCCGGTGCCCCTCGGAGTGGGCTGCTGTCAGCGGGAGCAGCGCTCAGTTGGGGAACCGCCGTTTGTGCCGTGCCTCCGGTCGGGCCGGGGCCCTTGTTACCGGTGAATTAAACACCGGGTAACGGCGGGGCAGGTAGTGCTGTGGCTACCTAGGTAATAATGTGTCTGAGGCCGCGTGCATCTCGCAGGCCCTTGTCCTTGGCCTGTCCAGTTCCGTGAACAGTTAGTACATGCTGTCGGTACATCGCCACCACCTCCAAAACAGGACTACAACCACCTTTTTAATTCTGTATTACAAGGGTTTGTTTTTTTTGTCCTAGAAGCAAACCACGTGTATGGGTCTCCACATATGATCTGTGAACCCTTGCCTATCTCTGCAGCCCTGGATGTTTTCAAGCACAAAAGGAGGTGTGTTCGTGCTGTGAGAGCTCAGGCTTGGCCAGCAGGAGCCGGCAGCCGGGGAGGTGGCCGTGGCCCAGGCGGGATGCAAGGACAGCAGCGGGTTTCCCATCGGGCGACCGTAGAGCCACTGCGGAGAGGAGAGCAGGAGGTGAGAGGGCTGTCTGCCAGGCCGGGTGGCTGGAGGTGGTGGTGGGCTGCCAGGGGGGTTGAGGAAGCCTCAGGGTGCTGTCGTGCTGGCAGATGTGTGAGTAGTTGAGATGGCAGCAGTGCCGCTGAGGTTTTGAGATGGGCTGGCTGTGGACCACATTTAATGCTGCTTCTCGGTTGGGGTTGGAGTCGATGCTGCTGGGCTTCTTCCTGCCTGGGTGTGCCTCCTCTTTGGGGAAAGAAGAAGCGCTGCCTGTAGCAACGTAAGATCAGGGTGCTACGGCTGTCGCTGGGCTGGGTAGTACGTGTTTACATGTGAGATGTAACAGGGATGGCTTAAATCAGAAATCTCTTTTGAGTGAGCATCCCGCGGGCTTCCCTGAGTCACGCGTGTCTGCAGGAAGGAATTTAACTCTTTTCATCGTTGCTCTTTTTTTCAGTCAAAGAAAGTATCAAGTAGGTGTATTTCACCGTAGGATTCACTGGTGTACAGTGCTCCTGCACCGCGGTGCCAGCGCACCCTGTCTGGCAAGCCCCGGGAAGGAACACGGTGCTTTCCTTTGAAAACCTAACCGAAGGCGTGTAAAAAGAACCCGGGACTTAACTCCCCTGGGCAGCAGCCCGCTCCTGGGGAGACCCCTCCACCCCTCCCCGCCGCTGAGGCTGCGCCGGCGACCTCCGCAGCGGCCTAGCTGCCCGGCCGGCCGCCGTCGTGGAGCGTTATCCCCCCGCGGGGAGCCCCGCCGCCGCCAGGCGGGGAGCGCCAGGGGCCGGGGCCGGGGCGGGGGAGCGGCGGGCCGCGCCATGGGCTCGGCGGCCGCCGTGGGCCGCGGCGGGTGCGGGGCGGCGCAGGCGAGCGGGCCGCGGTGGGGGCGGCGGAGCCGGGACGCCGCCATTCGGGGCCTCCGGTGCCGCTCCCGCCGGCCGGGGTCTGGCTGAAGGAGGGGGAAACCCGTACGCCGTGAGTACCGCCGGGCACGGTGATCGCCGGTGGCGGGGAGAGGGGAGAGCGTTTTTTCGGTAAAATAAAGGACCGGAGCGGGGTCGCTCGCGTGTGGCGGGGCCGAGGCTGGAAATGGGTCACCGCCTCGGCGTGAGGGCCAGGCGGGAGCCACGGCGAACAGGCGCCGGGGCCGAGGGCCTCACCACGGCCTCGCAAATGCCCTGGGCCCTCCCGCTGCTCCTGCCGCTGTGCTCGGCTCACAGGGCACCCCTAAAGCCGCCTTCGCTAACAAACATCAACAGTGGCTGCTGGGACAACAGCCGTTTCGACCCCGCGGCTGTAAACCACGCCTTTCTCCGTGCATCCCGCTGGTAACATCGCCAGGCGGTGGTCACGGCACGGATTTTTAAAAGGCGCTTTGCTGGTTGTTTACTGTTTGTGTTTCTCAGCTTTGGGAGAGGGAGCCAGTTTCACTTTCAGTTCTCAGCGCTGAACTCTCAGCCCATCAGCCGGGAGAGGATACTCGTTTTAAGCGCACATAAGCGAAATAGTAAGTTTGAATTATACTTAGTGTCAGAAACTAGTCTTGAGACTTAAAATTAGGCTTGCTTTCAAAGGAGCTTGGTTAATTGTTTTCGGTGGGGACAGATAGGTGAGGTAGAGTGTTAACACAGTGTTACAATATGGTGAAAATAAGGCTTTATTTAGTGTCAACACACTTTTTTACTCCAAGACAGTTTTGCCGCTTGTATTTACATCCTCTAGTGCTGTGAATTGGCCTAGGTCATAATTCTAGACTAGAATCTAGGCTAGATTATACATGTCATAGCAAACTGCTTGTGAGAGGCTGGTGCTCTTTTCAGTGATTGCAGTCAGACTCCGGTGAAACAGTCTGCAGGCTGAGGTTTGGTTTATTCCCACAGGTGAAGGTGAGCAGTAGCAGAAGATGTTAAGGACAGAGCGTAAGTCTTGCAGAGTAAAATAGGTTTTTAAAAACAATTTTACTATTACGCTCAACAAGAAATGGTACTAATTTAATTAACCAAAGAAAACTTTGCTTAGGTTCTGTTCAATGGATTTTCATACAGGTGGATTTGTGCTGCCATAGGAGCCGTGCTAACTTCTGTGCATCCTGGCATTTTTTTTAACTTGGATTCCTCACAGAAATCTGTGTTTTCTGATTGGTTTTTCCTCTCTAGGTTCTTTGCCTTCTCTTTATGCCTCAAAAATACTTCATTTATGGTCTGTTTTGGTCATGTTTGTCAGCGGAGCTAGGATCACAAAGATAATTTCTTAACAGGTTTTTTGAAAATCAGTGGCTGTGGAAAGGAGAGGGTCTTAAATTGGTACCCCCAGTGAGGAGTAGGCAGTTATGTTCACCACTTCGTTTATTCAAGAGGCATCAGACAAACGATGTGTCCATGATAGCCATTGGTGATTATTACCATGTAATGTCATGTGCGAGCAGTGTTACACATCTTTTGGTTCTCTGTGGTTATCAAACATGAGGAAAAGATATGTGAATGGCAAGCCAGGGGCAGCATAATGCTCCATGAATTGTAAGCAGTCGCATCTGTTATGGTTGCAGTTCCAGAACTCTCGTCATTAGGGGAGTATGTGCTGAAAAATCCACAGGTCCCATCTGTTTTGATTTGAAGTTACTGTATAAATTTGTCTGCTTGGATGTTAACAAATACCGCATTTTCAGATTAGTAAACCATGCAAGGCTTTGTTGTCATTTGAAATTTTCACAAAGGATGTGAATAAAGACTTGGGAGCCAAAGTTTCTGAGTTGCCATCCAGTCATTGACCACCTGGAGTAACCAAAGCTTTTTAACCTGGATGCACAACGTTGCCTAAACACAGCTTTATGCTATGCAGGTGCACAGCCTGAGAACCAGCCAAAAAGAAGCTGGTACTCCAAAGTGCTGTTCCTCTGGACAGGCTATGTGTTCCTTAGCAAGCAGTGCAAAATGTGGGATTGGGTCTCATTTAAGGTGCTCAGTCATGGTTCTCTATAGTAGTGTGTGGAGAGAAATAGGTACTGCTAGAGGGCCATTTCTCCTGCCTGTCTGAGGCACTACCCCGTGTCTAAGATAATGTTAGAGACACGTTGTTTCTTTTTCATACACAATGTGTAAAATTGTCAAAAGGTATATTAACATAATATTTCCTAATTTTTATTTGTTCATGTATCGGTGTCAATGGGACTAATAGGCTTAGAAGAGTGAAAACAAAGGATCTTCGCAACGTTGTGCATCCACATGATCGTGGCTGTGCACTGATTTCAGTTCAGTGTTCAAGCAACGTAAACCCATTATTTCTAAAATCATAATTTGGCTTTGTGAAATAAGGTCAGATGGAGGAGAGACTTAGGGCTGCTACAGAAAAAGAATATATATAAATATAGTTTAAATGCAGGTTACAGAAAGGCAAATGTCACCAGCCATGAATATTGCTGTCCTCTTAGAGCTGGAAAAAAAAAGAGAATGCAGGGACCAAACCCTCGTTGCAGGGGAATTCTGGTTTATTCCAAATGTATGGTTCATTTACACAGAATAGATCACATTTGTTCTAAACTGAAGTGTAGGAAATACTAGCAACAATTAGATTAAATGAGAGAATAACAACTTTTTTGCTTTGTTATCTAGCGTTCTGTTATTCATGCAAGGTCAGGACAAAAGGTTGGATAGATAATCTGACGTAGTCACTACTTTTAGAGACTGATTAGGGCTGCTGTAGTGACATACATTAGGTCTTACCTGCCATGAATCTAACACTCTTCCTCTGAGGGCTTTGTTTAAGGGAATACATATGGCTGTGTCTCTAGCATAAGACCTTATGGGAAGTCGGGAAACTGGTTTAACTGATGACAGAATGACTTGTGAGATGGTGACTTACACGCCTGATAATTTGGCTGGAACAGATTCTCTCCTATCTTACTGTAATGCTTCATTTTTCTGATAACAAACGGTTTTCTCCAAGCTATGAGACTTTATCCTCTGCTTTTAATAGTAGTTTCTCCCATTAGGGCTGCTTGCAGACTTGCTGCAAAGTAACTCTAGGTTTTGGTGTAAGAATGGATTGGGGGAACATACTCAGTTACGTTCAGATACGGTCTGGCCCTTTCTGGAACCAGACCAAGACAAGTGTTTGTGTAGAGCTGACAAGGAGTATCTCTTGGAAGGGAATGGAGTGTGCGAACAAGTAATCTCAGAAGGGAACAGAAATGAAACTGATTATGTTCTGTGCTTTCAGACCAAAGGCTAAGTCTTGAAAACATGATTCCTGCATCTATTCACACTGTCCTGAGTGCTCTATATTTATGCTGCCACAGAAAGAACTGGTTACACTCGGAGGAGAAGCACAAGAAACACTAAGGACTGAAATGCGCTTGCAGCTAAAGTATCCTCATCATGAATAGGTACACAACTATCAGACAGCTTGGTGATGGAACCTACGGCTCTGTCCTCCTAGGGAGAAGCATTGAATCTGGAGAGCTAATAGCCATTAAAAAGTAAGTATTTTCCTTTGTTACTTAACAGTAGATGGTCCAGGTTTTTTTGCATTCTGTGGTCCGCATCAGGTCATGCTGGTTTGAGTACTTCACATTCCATGCAACGTTTTCATTTGGAGTTGTACTGGGCCAGCATGCAAAGCTCACGTTCCTTGTCTCCTTCAGAGAGATTTATAGGCCTATTGTAACAGTGCTCTGCTACTAAGTGCAGTCAACCATGTATTATGTATATTATTTACAGTATTATGCAATGCTGCTCTGGAATCTGAAGCCCCTTCCTTGCTGCTTACATGGAACATACACTTCATGATCTAATTTTGAGTGCATTGTTAATGCTGCAGTGATAATTAACACAATAGATCTCATTGTCCATTATCTGTGTCTTTATATGCCGTGACGCATTGGTCTTTTTCAGCTTAAGACTTTCTTCAAGTTCTTTGAGAAATCTACTTGATTTTCTCTGCCGTTTCAGCAGTGACCTCAGTCTGTAAATGGCTTATTTGTCCTAGCTGTGGTAAGAGACAGCTGTAAAGCATCACAGGCACCTCCTGAAGTACTGACCATGACCCTGGGACGTACTTGTCAACAGAGCTTTCGGTACAATGCTGTTTTGTATGAAAAGTCAATAGCTGGCTTTAGCGACTTTCTAAATCCTCTGTGCTGAGGGTATCAAACCTGTATCAAACCTTGCCAGAGACACCTTTGATTTTCATTTTGCAACATGGTATAAACTAAAAACTCTCAGAACAAACCAGAAGATGTTACTCTCTTAGCTTACATGTTAACGCCAAGCCGTTATTAAGAACAGAAATGGCTTGGTGGCTGCATGCACAAGCCAGTAACTGCTAAAACACTGCTTAAACAAACAAAAAAAACCCCAGTCCAGCCCCCTTCATGAAATGAAAGGCTTGTAGTTCTTAAACTATTCTAATTATAAGAGCTGATTTCAAACCGGAGGCTTACTACAATAATAAGTAATATTGAATTATTATTGAAGCCTGGCAGAGGCTCAGATCTTCGAAGGGTGCCTAACTCCTTCTGAATCCAGACTCTAAGCAGTTGGGTATTTTTGTAAGTGCTGTGCTCTGTGCTCTTCTGTGTGTGTGTGTGTACATGTGAGCCTTTGTCCTGTTGGTCCTAAAGCAGAGTTATGTGTGAAAGAACTGAGTCATTATCGAAATGCATATGAACAGATAGGACCGTATGTTACAGGTAAGTATTGTGTTCAGAGTTATACACTGACCTAAGAGAAAACAGACCTGCCATGAAGTTTGTTTGTGTAATAGCAGAGTTGCTTATAAGCTTGAAAGGAAAGGCAGAATTTGAAAAGCAGTTGGCATGATAGCTACATGCAATAGAGAGAGAAACACGGGGAGTGGTGGACACTGAAAAATGAAGAAATACAGCTTAGAGGGGAAAGGTATTGAAATTACAGAGAAATCAATATACAGAGAAGAGGAGCAGGCGTAACATGATAAAATTGGAGACCCAGTGAAGTGATTTAATTTGGTCTTCATTAGATTTGTTTCAAAAATTAGCCTGAGTTCTTCATAACTGCTGTAACCCTTGTCCTTCGTACAGTTAGACTCAGCTCCACCACACGGTGTACTGGAACGAAAAATACCATGCCCTGGTTTGTTGAAGGCTCTAAGTCTTGCAGCAAGATAGGATTGCCTTTGTTCATGTATCTGTGTATCGCTCTTAAATTCTGTTAGAGTGTACCTTGTCTAGAAGTGTAAAGTGTTTTGACAAAGGAGATAACGCATTATATTTTGATGAGATTTATCATGAGATCTATGGGTCTGAGACCAGCTGATGTTGACCAGGTATTAATCTGGTTTTTTTCCCCTCTATTATTGTAGAATGAAGAGAAAGTTTTATTCCTGGGAGGAATGCATGAACCTTCGAGAGGTTAAGGTAGTTGTTTCATTCAATGGTTGACTTGAAATTAGACGATCCCTGTCACATTTTGGGGTAACATCAAATTCTTTCCATCCCTTTTATCAAGAACTCCCCCCAGCGTGAGCTGTGGCACGTCATTACAGTTCTGTTTCCTGGCTCTGCGTTTCAGCGGGGTGTCTGTAGTCGTATAAAAATTCCGATTGAAATTTTGTAGTCTTACAAAAGTTAGTGAGTTGTAGAGAGCTGCTTCCTCCTTGCAGTGGGTGGTGAATGAGTGGGAGAGCTTTCCTATCACAAAACCTGGAATTGATTGGTGTTTGTTTTTCAGAGGTTGAGAACACATGCCCTTTACTCAGCAGTAACCTTTGTACATGCAGTTGTTTCTGAGTAGTTGGTTTGGGGACAGACATTTAGCATGACATTCGGGTATCAGCAGAGCTTTAGGGAAATGCTCTAAGGACCTCCCTTAATTTCTAGTCTTTGCTATGTGATAGCAAACCTGTAGCAAACATGCAGAAAACCTAAGTCACCTTTCTTAGAGTACCACATGTTGGGACTGTGTTGCTACAGCAAGAATGAATGTAGGATACACTGGAAATCTAAAAAGAAGGGAGAACGAAGATCCCAGTATGCTGGTTTTGGCCGGGGCATAGTTAAATTTTCTTCATAGTATCTTGTATGGGTCTGTGGTTTGGATTTGTGACCAAACCAGTGTTGATAACACAGGGATGTTTTAGTAACTGCTGAGCAGTGCTTGCACAGCCTCAAACCTTCTCTGCTCCTTATGCTTGCCTGCCGCTGAGTAAGCTGAGGCTGGGCAAGAGGCTGGGAGGGGACACAGCCAGGACGGCTGACCCTAGCTGATCCAAGCAATATTCCATATGACACTGTGCTCAGTAGTAAAAGCTGGGGGAAGGAGGAGGAAGCAGGGGGATGTTTGGAGTGATGGTGTTTTGTCTTCCCAAGTAACCATTACATGTGGTGGAGCCCTGCTTTCCTGGAGGTGGCTGAACATGTGCCTACAAAGGGGAAGCAGTGAATGAATTCTTTATTTTGTTTTGCTTGTGATTACAGCTTTCGCTTTACATAATAATAAACTGTCTATCTCAAACCACAAATTTTCTCACTTTCTGCCCTTCTGATTCTTTCCCCTATCCCACTGGGTGGGATGAGCGAGCTCGGCTGCCCACCAGGGTTGATCCACAATACCAAAGAATAATTTCCAGGGTTGTATTTAACCCTGGCTCTAACCTGTCTATTGCCAGTGCAAGTACAAGGAGACTGTGAATTCTGCCAGTAGGAAGTTATTTACAGAGAAAATGCAATTGTTTTGGTGCCTATTGTGATGGCAGATAGCTGGCTTTTGAATGACCGGTGCATTAAATTGGTTTGTATACTGTATACTTACCTGGTAGTACTTGGAGATCTGTTCTTTATTTAGTGTTGTCTGATTATTTAAAATATTGAAGAATTTTTGAGGCCAAGTCTTCTACATCAGTGAAATAGGTTTTTTCTTTTTCAGTAGCGTAAGATCGTTGTAAAATCCATTTTGTATTTTCTGTTTTTAGTCTTTGAAGAAATTAAACCATGCCAATGTGGTAAAGCTGAAAGAAGTTATCAGGGAAAATGATCACCTGTACTTTGTGTTTGAATACATGAAGGAAAATCTTTATCAGTTAATGAAAGAAAGGTATGTAACCTGATATAAATTACTTGCGTAATGTGCTTTTAACACCCCTCTTACTTTTCAAAGGACTTTGGATCATTTGTTTAGGCTTAGATCATTATGGCTTTGTCGTGGTTTAACTCCGGCTAGCTACATACCACGAAACTGCTCTCACAAATCCCCCTGCCCCGCTCCAGTGGTGTGGAAGAATCGGAGGAAAAAAAAATAAGCTCGTGAAATTGAGATAAGAACTATTTACTAATTAAATCTAAATTAATATATACTAATACTACTAATAATAAGTAATTAAAACAATAGAAAATAAAACATATTATACAATATGATACAATTATGATACAGTTGCTCACCACCCACTGACCCAATGCCCAACCAGGTGCTGAGTAGTGAGAGTCAGACCCAGAGAGCCTGAGAGTGATCACAGCCCAAGAGCTGCAGCACGAGGGCCAGAGCCCGAGAGCTGTTGCAGCAGATTCTGAGCAAACCCTACCAGCGATAGCATGACCGGGAAAACCGAACAAACCCACCAACTCCCTCACAAACGAGCCAGCACCGGAGTTAGCAAAGCAGCTAACACAGGAGTTGAGGAGAGTGTTAGCAAGTGCCAGGAAGTAAACGAGCAAGAGCGTAATGGCTCCCAGACCCCCTCCTCACCTAAGCCCCGAGCATGACGTACTATGGAATGAAGGACTTCCTTGGTCAGCTTGGGTCAGCTGTCTGAACTGTGTGTCCCCTACACTGCCTGTAGCGAGACAGCAAGAGCTGGGAACGCAGCTGCAGTATCAGAAGCGGAGAAAGACCTTGAATTCAGTGCAGGCATTCCCCAGCACCAGCTAAGAACTTATCAGTGCTGCTCTCAGCATCCAGGAACACAGCTTCATAGCAGCCACAGTAAAAAGAGTTAACTCTTTCCTGACTGAACCCAGCACAGGCTTAAAGCTGTGTGCTGCAACAGGAGCTGTGGTTGTCACCTTTGAGCATATCCCTAAGTTTAGCCAGAGTTACCAGTATCTCTGCCCAGATCAGCCTGGCAGATAAGTAGGGCACTCTCTTGTGTCAGGACTTTGGACTTAACAGCCCTCATGCTGAGTATACATTGAACCTAGAACTTTCAGTTTGTAGGTAAGTATTCCAACCACCAGTGCTTTTTCTGTTATAGGGTGGTATCAGCATCTCTTCTGTTACAGTTTCCTCAAATAAATAAAAAGCATTTTGACTGGTTATCACGAGGAGTCAAAGTCTGGATTGCTTCTAGGATCTTTTTTCCTTGTGAATTGAACTCACATGTCCAAAGACTGCCTATTTTATTTCTCAGCATTCTCAATAAAATATAGCTTTCTGATATTTGCTGGAGCATTAATAGAGTCTTAATTTTAGCCTTTGGGCCATGATAGCATCTTCCAGAGGATAATTTGGGACAAATCAGCTCCCTGCTTTGAATTGTTCTCTGAGAAGGCTGCTTTCTCTCTATGGACTGTAGAATCAACCTGGGAAGTGAGAGTAACCTTACTTGATTTAGCAAAGTAAGGTGGTGGTTATAATGTATCTCTGTGAATACTACATAAAATAGCTTTTAAAGCATAAAAATACTTCTTATGCATGCACAGGTATAGGACAGCTTTAACTAAATTGAGCACATACATATGGAGGCTGATTTTTAATTATATGAAATTATAAACCTTGAGACAATGGTTCAAGTGCGTAACGTACAGACTGATTATCTTTAGGAATTTCTCAAACACTTGATATATCCCACCTCCTTATGAAAGCGAAAAGGGCAGATGTCTGTAAAAGTGGCCTACGCATTATATTTTGTATGGTTTAGCTAGACCTTGGACTGGTTAGTCATTGTACAAAGCAAACCTTTAAGAATATGATTTATTTGCTTAAGTCTTAGTTTAAATTGCCAGCTTTGCTGGAAGGGACTGTGAGAGGAAATAGGACTCTCTTTCTGCTGCAATTAAAAAAATAAGTAAGCGAATATGAAAAGCTGACTCTAGTAGCTGGTCTCACTTCGGAAATATGTGATGGTCAGGTTTTTTTGAGAGGAATCAAGCTTGGGAAATTGAATAAGGCTCTGGGCATCTTCATTCACTCTTAGACTCTTCCTGAATAAAACTGTCACTGATTACCACCCCAACCCGTCTTTATTGTGTTTTGGCGTGCGCAGAGGCAGCTGGTACAGAGCTGTTTGATCAGAATCCTCTCTTGGTAAGAGGGGCTGTCATTAAACTGCCTGCCATGGCTGATCTTCTCACCTGAATATTATGAGAAGAGACTCTTGTTTTCAGAGGTAGCAGATGAGACTCTTTTTTCAGCTAACAAGAGAAATAAGTAGCACATGAGCTGTTAGATAATAACAGGGCAAAGTCAAAAGTATGGCTTGTATCTGCTCTAGCAGAGAGGTCAGGAGAAACTGCATGAAAAGCACTAAGTTAACATGAACCCTTGCCATCTGGAGGAGCATGCCTCATGACTTGTACATGTTAACAGTTGTTCAGTTTGGCCAATTTTCTGGGTGGTTTTTTTTCCCTTTTTTTCACTCACTGTCCCACATAGTCTTAACATGATGTCACGTAGTCTTAATATAATGTAATATGGCAGTTCTGCAAGTACTGTGTAGATTTTATTGGAGAAATAAACTGCATGAGAATGCTTAAAATGTATCTAGCAATTTGATTGTAATTGTTACTTCATAAGCTAATGAAGTAACTTCATTAGCATAAGCTAATGTGTGAACTTTATCATTAATATTTATTTCTTCCCTTTTATCCCACAGAAACAAACTGTTTCCTGAGTCTACAGTTAGGAATATTATGTATCAGATCCTGCAAGGGCTTGCATTTGTACATAAGCACGGTAGGTTATGTTTTACCTGTAAACATTTTGAATTAGAGCAAGATAGAGTCTGTGTAATGTTTTTTAACTAACAATTACATTACTAACTACAGTAAGTGGAGTGATCAAAAGAATGGCACTGTGTGAGTGCCAGAGAAGCTGTGGGTGCCCTATCCCTGGAAGTGTTCAAGGCCAGGCTGGGTGAGGCTTTGAGCAACCTGGTCTAGTGGAGGGTGTCCCTGCCCATGGCAGGGGGCTTGGAACGAGATGACCTTTAAGGTCCCTTCCAAACCAAACCATTCCATGATTCTACGAGAGATTCAGATTACTGAAAAGATCCGTATTTGATTGTTGCCTGATAGTTTAGTCTGGAGGTTTGCTCACTTCCTTTTCCATAGATTTCTACTTTCTCGAACTGTGAGCTGGCCGCTTCCTAAAACTCATCTGATGTTAATGGGCATATTTCTTGATAGATTTAGAGGCCCCTGAGACAGAATAAGGGGAAAATTACTTTTTTCTCTCAAGGTACACGCAGATCCCTGAATAAAACACACATTCGCTGTAAGATACACTTACAGTAATAAAGACTGAGTGACAAACAGCATTCATTGCATGGCCTTCCACCTAGTTTTTCCGATAATGATAAAGCTGGTGTACCAGCCGGTAGTTACAAGACCTGCATAACTAATACAAAGGATCACTTATTTTAATGATAACGTCCTTTCCATGTGATGCTGCTGTCTGCAATTCTGCCTGCTAAATACACTGTGGTGTATGTTGCTGGGAAGCTCTCAGGGTTATCAGAAGATAACAGACATCAGTGGCCAAAGTCCTGGAAGTGAAAGGCTTGTAGAACCAGCATTTCTGTTCACTTGAAATACACATTCAGCTTTGTTTTGCGAAACATTTTCAAGCTACTGGCTTTATTCTCTGTTCTGATGGGGCTTGGGTATTCTTCTGAAACCAAATGACAAATTCCAGTCTGTTCTAGTGAGATACAAAATACTAGAAACAGAAAAATAGTATGATTTATTTGCACAAATCTAATCCTTGTTTTTTTAATGAATTGTCAAATGGATCACAACCTTTCAGAATCCCTTTTACTGCTATTTAACTTAGTATAGCGATAAAGAATGAGCAGTTCTGTGTCAAAATTAACTGTCTGGTTCACCAACTTGCCACACGCTAGATTGATATTTCTACAGCACTGTCTCTTCAATGCTGCCCTGCATTAATCTCACAAACCAAAGTTAATACACTGTACAGTGTAGACCCATCCTATGTAAATGTTTATTCTGTTCTCTATGGGAGCATATTCAAGGCCATGGAAAACACTAAGTGTGTCGGAAGGTGTCTGAAAAAGAGGTCGTAGGTAAGGTCCTACAGAGGGGGCTGTATATAGGAAACAGTGGTCAGAAGCATGCAAGAAAGAAGCATAAGGACAAGTTTTCCAGACTAAGGGTGGAAGCAAATTTCAGAGACAGTAGTCAGTAATATCCTAGCCCTCTTCTCTCACTGGTATTGCAGTCTCTTGCCAAACGCTCATTTGTGGTCAAGTTTTGCTGAATACTAAAAAAATACGCTGAGATCCTCTGATAGGGTGATGAGTAACTGAGTACTTGTAGATTATGATACTCTCAGGTTTGTGAATTTTCAAAGTGCAAAAAAAAAGTTTCATTTGTAGTCTGTTTAAAAGAACTTTTGAAGTAATTTTTTTATGTTTTCATTTCCGTTTCCAACACAATTAGAATGAAACTGACCTTAAAAAAGTGTAAATTTTTGTTAAAGAAGTGTCGCTTGAAAGGGAGCCACCTGACCGAATTCTGTGAATCGTTACAAGATAGCCAGCTTGCATATACTGTTCTTCACGGTCTGACTGAATATACTGTCTTGGGCTATTCAAGCTTCAGCAGTAAGAAATAAAACAGAACAATCCAGGTGGAAAATCACAAGCTACAGCTCAGGGTGGCATTGCAACACACATCAATATTTCATTTGAATTTTAGGGTTCTTTCACAGAGACTTGAAACCTGAAAACCTCCTTTGCATGGGACCAGAACTTGTGAAAATAGCAGACTTTGGCTTAGCCCGAGAAATCCGATCTAGACCTCCTTACACCGATTATGTGTCCACCAGATGGTAAGTGCGAGTATTTGCCTCCATTGTGTGAAATTTCTAATCAAGCCTTTAAAGAAGTCTTAAATTTGTGCTGAATGTAATACCACTTCTGATGCCTCCTCCTTATCAAACTTTTATTTAAGCTTGGCATAGTTCGAAAAGCTTCAGTTAGTGCAAGACCGTGTACAGATGACAGCAGCACAGGAACAAAGAGGGAGCCTGGTATGGCAGGTGGGACACACTAGGATTGCTGCCTGTCAGGAAGGCATAAGAGAGCTTGCAAGAGGTTATGTAGGTTTTAATTCTTCATTCTAAACAAATATTAGTTCTTATGTATAGGATAGGGGAGGATAGGAGCTTTTTAAGGGATGTTTGCTCTTAACGACAGAATGAAAAGCCTAATGGTTTCATGTATGTCTGTTTGAACTGTGCTGATTGTTGGGATCTCTTTTCTTTTTTTTTTTCCCTTTCATACAGGTACAGAGCTCCTGAAGTCCTCCTGAGATCCACCAGCTATAGTTCTCCCATAGACATTTGGGCTGTCGGTTGTATAATGGCAGAAGTTTACACCCTGAGGCCTCTCTTCCCGGGCGCCAGTGAAATTGATACTATATTCAAAATCTGCCAAGTCTTGGGGACGCCAAAGAAGGTAGCTAAAGTGACACTCCACGCTGCAGTAGTACTAGCGGTGTCCTACAGTAGTGCAAAGCACAACAGCAGTAAGCCTAAAAATAATCAATTTTCATGCTTACTGCTATTGTATGGTATTGATCTCAGATACAGTAAACTAAATTAAAGCTTACTTTCTGTGAAATAAGCATTATGTAATTATGCTATAGACCCTGACATTTGGAGGAGAAATAAGCCCCTGAACAGCGAAGTCATTAGACTTCATTAGTGCAAAAATTTCTTTGTGTGTTGCATATTGTGTATAAAACAATGGTTTAAGATGCTAGAAATGGGAATCATGTCAAGACTCCTATCTCCTGAGTCTGTCTGTGCCTTTGACTTGGTTTGATGTAAAGCAGAACTTAACCTCTCACCAGAGGTTTGAAATCAAAATTTCTAATAGTCTAGAGTAAGCTGGACTCAGTCTGTTACTGATTAGAGAATATATGCTGGTGTACATAGGCACCATGGTATTTACAGCTGAGCTTTTTTTTGTGATTGGCAATCTCATTCTTCCAGAACGACTGGCCTGAAGGCTACCAACTTTCAGCCTCCATGAATTTTCGCTGGCCGCAGTGTGTACCAAATAACCTAAAAACCCTCATACCTAATGCGAGCAGTGAAGCGGTGCAGCTCATGAGAGACATGCTGCAGTGGGACCCCAAAAAGCGGCCAACAGCTAGTCAGGTTTGGTTTTGTTTCTGTTTTCTCACATCTTCATATGACACTTCCTTTCACTGCAAGACACCTTTTGTAGACAGTCATCTGACAGTTGCTCAGGGGTGCATTTCTTAGAAGGGAGAAGAGCAGAAGCCAAGAACAATTTGCAAGACAAAGGGGAGTAATTAAAAGAGAGTAATCAATCTTTTGCATGCAACATCAGCTGCATGGGGTGTGTGCTCAGTGATCAAACGTGTGACTGCAGTGTGTATAAGTACCCCTGAATTGCATATCATCCAGTCACTGTGAACAGCAGCAGAGCGAAGGTAGGATGTATGGCTCAATGCTGTGATGCCGTTCTTTCAGTACTATTGATACGTGCCACAGAATCATGGAATGGTTGAGGTTGGAAGGGGCCTCTGGAGTTTGTCTGGTCCAACACCCCTGCCCTAAGCAACCTGTGCCAGTGCTCAGTCACCCTCACAATAAAAAAAGGGTTTCCTGATGTTTAGATCGCACCTCCTGTGTTTCAGCTTGTGCCCATTGCCTCTGATCCTGTCACTGGGCACCACTGAAAAGAGCCTGGCTCCATCCCCTTTCCACCCTCCACCGTCCAAAGTATTTGCATACTTTGATAAGATCCCCCTGAGCCTTCTCTTCTCCAGGCTGAACAGTCACAGCTCTTAGTCTTTCCTCCTGTATGAGATTCTCTGGTCCCTTAATCATCTTCCTGGCCCTTCGCTGGACTCTCTCCATTATGTCCATCTTTTCTTTCTGCTGGGGAGCCCACAACTGGACACAGCACTCCAGGTGGGGCCTCACTAGTGCTGAGCAGAGAGGAAGGGTCACTGCCCTTGGCCTGCTGGCGACACTCCTGTGGACCAGGATACTGTTAGCCTCATTTGCAACAAGGGCACATGGGTAGCTCATGTTCAACTTGGTGTCTACCAGGTCCTTTTCTGCGAAGCTCTTTCTCAGGTAGTTGACCCCAGTGTGGGCTGGTGCACGGGGTTGTTCCCCTCCCAGGTGCTGGAACTTGCTATTTCCTCTTGTTGAACTTGATGAGACTCCTATCAGCCCGTTTCTCCAGCCTGTCAGGTCCCTCTAGACGGCATCACCACCCTCTGGTGTATCAGCCACTCCTCCTTTTGTGTCAGTGAACTTGCTGAGGGTGCTCTCTCCACCACCGTGGACATTGTTAATGCAGATGTTGAACAATGTTTGCCCTGATTCTGACCTCTGGGGTAGACCAATGCCCACAGGCCTCCAACCAGACCTTGTTCCGCTGATCACCAGCTTTCAATCCACCTCGTTGTCTGTTCATCCAGCCCAGTGTTCCTGGATAAAGCTAGCATATGCAAAGCAGTTGCAGGGCAGTTTCACTGTAGGTGCAACTCGACATCCTGTACATAAGCATATCCCAGGTCATCGGTACTGCACATACGATGGTCCAGTTGGTGGTGCTGATGGTAGCCACTGATTTCAGATATCAGTACTGCAGGGTAGAACCCAGCTAATGAAATGTGCAGGGCACCTATAGAAGAACAGATGAGATTCAAGGTTCAAATATGACTTGAGTTCAATAGGATCATAGCTGAACCTTTGGGATTACTTCAGACCTTCAGTACAAATTGTAATGAAAAGCTTTAAAGCTAATGAAAGCAGTTAAAAAGTAAAATAGATTAAAAACTCTCGAAGGTAATGAGAAGCAAAACATACTGTAACTTGGTATTAAGAGCCATTAGCTAATGTTATACAGTAAGGTACAAATATGGGGAGGAATCGGAGCTTTTAGAAGCTTTTTGCAGTGAGCGGCCTTGGGGAAGGGAAGATGCGTATACCTGAAACGGCAAGATGGGCAGAGGTGAATTGTCTTTACAGTCAACTCCTTGTTGTCCTACTGTAAGGCTGGATCAAGACATTTTTACCAGCATGTCTTCCAAAAAACAGAGGCTAATTTTCAAAAGAGTGATATTTTTTTCACTTGATTCAGTCTTGGAACTGGAGAATGGAAAAGATGGGATGTCTCTAGGGTCACTGAAGTCTTGCTGGTTGAATCTGTGATGCCCGGTGTGCATGTGTTTGCACATGCACACACACTCATGACGAGGCAGCACGTGATGAAACAGGCCTCTAGATGCCATAGAGCTGGTTAAGTATCTTACTTCTGCAGAACCTTTTCCCTTTTGTGCAAGTCCACAGAGGTTTTGATAACTTGGTATCTGTTGAAACTTTTCTACTATTGCATCATTATGGTGAAGTGGGTTGCACTCACTATAATCCAGTGTTGAGAGAGGCGTCTTCTGCTGTCTCCCACCCCAGAAAAAGGGAAATTAAATTTGTACCATTGCACAGGGCTAGGGTAAGTTAAAAACTTTGGTTTCCTAAGTTTGATCTTAACATCTTCATTATGTTTTAGGCACTTCGATATCCGTACTTCCAGGTTGGGCATGCCCTGGGCATTCAGGAACTGGTGAAACAAAAGGAGCTGCATAATAAATCGTCTCTTCATGTTAAGCCTGTCCCTCCAGCACAACCCCCTCTGAAACCTCACGCCCGCATTTCATCAAGGCCGTTTCAACAAAGCCAGTCTTCTCAGCAGCTGGTGTACCCATATAGGACAGACAACTCTGGGGCCGAGCACAGCAGCTACTTACAAGAGGACAAGTCTAACCAGGTTCTTTTGCCTGCAATTCACAATAAGGTTCCTCAGCAGGTAAGGGTCCGTCTAGCATAAGATACACTTCCTGATACACTGCCTGATTTTTCCTTAAAGGTGTTTCTTTTTCTTGTTGTCTTTTAAGGTTCTTACACTTTACTAAAATGACAGGAAATGGGAATAAAGAATAGTTCTAACTTTCTGCTAGAAACTGGAAGTCACTCTGTTGAAATCTAAATCCAGTTGCGGTAAAACAAGCAAGTCGATTTCTCATTTCAAAGCCATTTTATGCTTCCCTTTGTTATAAAGCACCACTTAAAGAATGACACGCTGGTTTCATACGAGTAAAAAGAATGTACAGTGGTCAGAATGTTAATCGGATTGATGCCAGGAAGAGAAGTATTAAGCTAAATAGTACTGAAATGAGGGGCAGGGCTGCTAAATAGTACTGAAATGAGGAGGAGGGATGCCAAATAATACTGAAATGAGGGGCAGGGCTGCTAAATAGTACTGAAATGAGGAGGAGGGATGCTAAATAATACTGAAATGAGGGGCAGGGCTGCTAAATAGTACTGAAATGAGGAGGAGGGATGCTAAATAATACTGAAATGAGGGGCAGGGCTGCTAAATAGTACTGAAATGAGGAGGAGGGGTGCTATTGTCTTCATCCATCTAAGGCATCCAATTTATGTGACTGAGAATAATAGTCCCTTTGGGTTTCTATACTGGCCATGGAAAACAACAGATTTTCTTTCAGCATGAGAACCTACCATTTGTGTTGATCATACAAGGAAACGGGATTCGTAAGATGGATGATGAGAGCAGATAGTGTGAATGCTGCTGCTGAGAGATTGCTATTAAGTAGGGTCTGTACTGGCCACGTACAGAGTTGCAGAAGGTTGAAAGGTACTGGTGAGCTTAAATGGCTGAAGAGACACAAGTTTGTACCTACGCTGTCCCGCAAGAGAACCACATTTTATAAATGGGTAGGCACAGGCTTGTGGAAGCATCAACGTGTATGCGGTTTTGTACCCCCAAGATGGGTCAAGAAATAAATGTTGAGCGTGAGTTAATTGTTTGGGAGGTGTATAGTGAAATGTAAGTAGAATTGGAATGGAGACATAAGAAATCTATTCTTCTGTCAGTGCAAGTTGCTTTATGACAGGATGAAATGCAGAAGATAGGTAGTAATGTCTTCAGGCTACAGATTGTGTTCTTAGCACATTTAATGGAAGATCGGGATTCTGTTGTTATTTGAGACAGGAAAAAACCCACTATTCTTTGTTCCTGTCACCTGGTCGGTGGTGTAAGTGTGTGAGTGTGTTTCTTTTCAATCTTTGTAACAGAAAACATCTGCTGGGACTGAGAATATAAACGGTGAACTTAAACCAAAAACTAGGCGAAGATGGGGACATCTTGCCAGAACAGTAAAGAGTTCTGAAGACTGGGATGACTTGGAAGACCTTGATTTCAGCTCTTCAATCACGAGGATGGACTTGAAAAACAAGAAGAGGCAGAGTGATGAAAGTCTTTGTAGGTAAGTTGGTTTATTTTATGTCAGTGTGCTATTTGGTCTTATTTCCTTAGGCTTTGCCTCTTTTATTCATAATGTTGCTCTTTATGCTTCCTGTGCTTCCATGTCCAGGCCGGCAAGGGGCATGCAGCTTCTCTCCCCTGCTTTGCCTTGGCTGCTTGTTAAATGGTGATCTTTGACTTGCAACACTTTTTTTGATGAGCAGTGCACCCTTCTGTACAATTCCTTGTTCTTTTGTCCCCACTGAAAATGATGCTTAGCTTAAGTATTCCCAAGTTAAATCTGTGAGTATATACTTTCTGTTTCAGAAATTAACCATTTTGACATATTCCATGCATATAAACTGCTTTGGATGACACTAAGCTGCAGTTTCCATGGATCATACACAGTAGAGAAAAACTTCCCGAGTGATATATAAAAACTTTAAAAGCAATATATAAGGAAACTAGAAGCACAAATCTGATTTTCAGGGGCGTTTGTATGGCTTCAGGCTGAAAAAGTTTCCTGTTGTCTGTGTGTTTGTGCTGTAGCAAATGTAGTATGAGGAAATGATTCCTGGAGATGGGATGGAGATGAGGTGGTCAACTGTGGATAAACATATACTGTAAGAATTGGACTAAGTATAGCAATTTTTGGGTTATAGATTTGAAAGCATTTTGGACCTGAAGCCTTCGGATGCTGTAGGGTCTGGCAGCAGTGCACCTTCCCACGCGACCTTTCCACAGCAGGACACTCCCACATTGCGAGTTTCTGCAGCAAAGCAACACTACTTGAGGCATTCTAGGTATCTGCCTGGTTAGTAAAAAATCCTTACTTCATTTTCTTCCTGTAATTCCAACAGCAGTGTGAAATAGTCATCAGTACATTAGGCTGTACCCTTTGAGCTTGTGGAGGGGGCTACTGCTGAAAGACAGTGAGGAGAGAATGAGCTTTGCTAATGCAGATGGCCATGATGCAAACTACATTCTAGCAGTCTAGCAACTCAGATAAATCCTGATTACAAGAAGGGGACAGGATTGTTGGTACTTCTTCCTCCAGCACTCACCCTTTTGAACTTTGAAGTGTGTTAGAAAACGTCTGTTAATGTGCCACGCTATTCTCTTTTTCCCTAAGAATGATGAGACTGGTCTCCTAGACTGTGAGCAGAAGTGCCCTATGTTATCCTCATGAGTATATAATGAACATGGTATGTTCAAGAATATAATGTCCATGAACAACAGAGGCTAACTAACAGTGGGAATGCTCTTTGCTGTAGCTTGGAGTTAAATAGAATGCAAATCCATGCCTCTGTAGGGGAATTGTACCGGTCTTTATCTTAACCTCTGCTGTAGTGAGACCAGCACTGGGGCAGGATGAGGTACAGGAGGTGGACAGTGTGTCTGCCTGTATCTAAAATGAGCTGAATGTAAATGTATCCTCTTGCATATTATCTGTTTATAAAGGCAGTGTTAGTTGGTCATTCCCTTGTACTAACGTAAACTCAGTCTTTTTTCCTGAAACAGTTAATTTCAGTGACTAACACTGGAACACTTAAGTGGAGTTTTAGTAGCTGAAAGTTGTGTTACTAGGGGAGGTTGTAAAACACATCGATCCCAAGCCCGCCTTCGCTTTACCATAAATTGTGCGCGCATCCTTGCGTGTTACGTACCCTGCTTAAATATGGGGTGTATATTACATGCAAATAACATGTGACACATGAACTCTACTGCAAACTGTTTGCACAGTCTAGGGGTTGCGTACTCCACCAGAGAGGAGTTACAGTACTATGAGAAATATAATCTACCATTGTTTACTCACAGGTTATCTTGTCACTGTTAGGCTAAAAGCTGTAAAACGCGGTGTTTGATACAAAGCAAAGATTCCGTTTACATAGCAAGGTCTGCCTTCTGTGACTTGGGAATAACATAGCAAGGTCTGCCTTCTGTGACTTGGGAATATTTGTAGCCTTGCTGTAAGGATCCTGTCCCTTGACACAAGCAGCCATTGGTGCTAGTGGAACTACTTACACTATTGTCTTTGCAGGGTCAGGGGCTGCAGCTAGTCGTAGCATTCCCGTATGAGAGGAGAGGATGTAACCCAGAGGCATGTTAAGAGCAAAAAGGTTTTGGTTAAGTTCTCTGAACTGGATGTCTGCTCTAAGATTGTGCATCAGGTGGAATGAATGTGTAACAACAGAGGTTTCAGCATGGTCATTTTTGCTTTTTTGCAATAGGAATAAGCACAAGGAATAGCATAATCTCCACTTCAAACAACGAGTCTGTTCCGTCTAACCCCTGGTCCAGTTCTGGTCTGCCTGGGAAAGCTTCCGGTTTGGGAGGAAGTATGAACAGAATGAATTCAGGTAAGAAGCTGTGCTTAACACCCTGTGAAAAGATAATAGGTGATGTCTGCAATTCCAGACAGCTGTATTTTGGGATCCCCCATTTCTAATACATGGTCAGCTCCAAAGATACTTGCTACTGTGTCTGTTCCTTCTGTCAAAATCAGTTGGGAGCACTGTTCCTTGGATTTGGTGACTACCTTAAACTGAAACACAGTGATTTCTCCTAATGAACCCCCAAAAGTCTGGTTGGAAGTACCACATGCGTAGAGGAAGGACAGCTTAGGTCTGTTCCACCTGAAATACTTCATCTTGCCTTCAGTCTCCTTTGTCAGTGTTTATAAGTCATGTTTTCAGGTTTCCAAATTATTTTAGCATAGCTGGTGCATAAATGACTGTTGTAGAAGAGGAAGCTGGTCTAAATTGAACTAGCCATACCCAACACTTTAGTCATGTGAATAAAGCAAATGAAATCATCTGTCATCATGTCTTTTAATTGATGCTGTTTAAGATAGTGAAATAAGCTTTAAGAAATTCAGATAAGAAGCAAAACTTCAATTTTTCTTCTTCAGGTTTTTGGGGGATTTGGTATTTCAGTTATTTAATCCCTGTTATTTCATTTGAAGTAATTAATTTGTAGAATTTTACATTAGATTTTACCAAATATACTGAAACACGATGTGTCTAGACTGTATCTTTGTATTTCTCCTCTAAATCTTTCTTGGCTTCAGGTTTTCATGTGACGTTTCAGTTCTGCCGTGCAGTACTTGTTTTGTGTATCTCGTTATCATAGGATGGTTAGGGTTGGCAGGGACCTTAAAGACCATCTAGTTCCAACCCCCCTGCCATGGGCAGGGACACCCTCCACTAGACCAGGTTGCTCAAAGCCTCACCCAGCCTGGGCTTGAACACTCCCAGGGATGGGGCATCCACAGCTTCTCTGGGCAACCTGTTCCAGTGCCTCACCACCCTCTCCAGGAAGAATTTCTTCCTGATTCCTTGATATGAAAATGTTTGATTGAGAACATTTCTGTTGAATCTTGGCCCAAAGAAATATTTTGGGCTTTTAGAAACTCTGGTTTAAAACAAAAACAAAAACCCCACAAAAAAACAACCAAACAAAACCCTTAACATTTTGGATGTAATTTAATTAGAAAATTGTTCTTTTAAAGATTCAAGATGGGAGGATGTAAATGACTAAACTACATGAGAACCTTTAGATACATAGCTCATGTCTCCTTCCTGGCTCTTCTTAGTTTGTACCACATAGGATATCATTAGATTTTTCCCTTTCTACTTATTGCCATCATTTCCCACAATACACTTTGCCACTGCAGGCATGTGCGATGGGTCTGATCTGTGTGTGCTAACTTGTTCGGTGTCTGTCTGCGCTGTGACTCTAGACTCTTATTTATAACTGCTTTTGTTCCAATTTCTACGGTTTATCCTACAGGTCAGTCAGATCTGTCCCTGCTCGTCTTAGGGACAAGTTTTGTAGCTGAGTTTCCGAATTTGGAACATGAACCCATCCCAGTTTATTAAGTCGCGCTCTTGCTGGCTTCAGGAAGAGCTTTGTGTGGCGCCAGAGCCCCAGACTCTCCACATAGAAATCAAGAGTGAGTACACTCACAGGACCCAGTTGCTGAAAGTCAAACAAAATAAATCCGACTGGAATGCCAAGTTTTGAAAGCTTTGAGAAACCTTGAAAAATACGTCAGGGAGAAGCAGAAATTGCCCTTCTAAGTACAATTTGTACCGGTTTTCCATTTATCCTTAGAGCGGTCTGATGCTGATGGTCTCCTGAACGCAGGTGTGTGTATAGGATCTGTGGATTTCTAGCGTCTTCAACAACCTTCTTGTTTTCATCAGCCCGTGATCAGACTTGGTCTTGAATACGACCCATCAGCGCACACCTTTGTCATGCGTTGATAGCACGGGAGATCCGTTGTGTTGAGCTCAAGTGTTCCTTACCGTTTCTTTCAGGGCCCATAGAATCAAGCGGTCTAACTGGTGGCTATATCCCTTCCCTTCTGAAGAAGGAAGTAGGCTCTGCTGGGCAGAGGGTTCAGTTGGCACCAGTTGTGGATCCATCTTCTAGTAAGTATAGTGGCAGAGTTGTGGTCCCTTGCTTGTGACTCTGGTAACGCTGTATATGTGCCGCACTGAACTACGTATGCACAGGGTGTTAGGGGTTGGACGGGACCTCTGGAGATCATCTAGTCCAGCCCCCCTGCCAGAGCAGGATCACCTAGAGCAGATCACACAGGAACAAGTCCAGGCAGCTTTTCAAAGTCTCCAGAGAAGGAAACTCCCCCACCTCTCTGGGCAGCCTGTCCCAGGGCTCTGTCACCCTCACAGGGAAGAAGAGTTTCCTCATGTTCAGGTTGAACCTTCTGTTTAACAGTTGATGGCCATTGCCCCTCGTCCTGTCACTGGACACCTTTGCTTTACTCTAGTTGTAAATATTTGCCTGACTGGAACTGCAGTCCGTAACCTTGCGGAACCTCACATGGAGAAGGATTTGGTTTATTTTTACTCTGTTTATGAAATATGTGGTTTTATCCGCAGCATACTTCATTGGGACCTAGAGGTTGGTGTGAGAGCTGGCACAGAATTCAGACGTCAAATCAGTGATAGAAACACTCCTGGTTTTCAGGGTTTGGATCCACTATTGTTTCACATCAACAAATTTATTAAAAAAAGAGTCTTAATGCCTGAAGAAAAGAACCTGGCCCTCTTCAGCGTGGACAGCTACTCACTGAACCTTTATCTCATGGCATTTTCTTTTGTCCCTTAGATTATGCTTCTCTGAAGTCAGTAAGACCCCCTCTTGGTCGGCCGTCGTTCAATTCACCCACAAAAAGCACCCCAAGGTTAATGCCTCTCCCACCGCCAGCTCAGCCAGTCCACGGGCGTGTTGACTGGTCTGCCAAGTACGGTGCTCACCGGTGACATGTGGAAGCGCTCCCTGAACCAGGCCGTGTTTCCCAGGAAATGGTGGCTAACGAGACAATTTGATACTGTTTTATATGCCTGTACATTTAAAAGAAACAGATCTTCTATGAATGAGACATTTTGAAGGTTTTTATTAGTTTTATTTGTATTAATTTGAATGCAATCTTGTACCTTTTTGTATAAAATCGTTTTGTTAGATAATTGGGTCCAGTTATTTTCATAAATCTGATACATTTTGTATATAAGGCTTAGGGGGTTTGGCATTTTTATACGATAAATTTTTATAACGAATTTTTAAAAAATTTAAACTTTTCCTTTATTACATTCAACTTTTTTTACGAAAGAGGATTTTTAAAAAGCGCAAAGTGGTGCAATATTGCAGTGGAAGAGAAGTCCCGAGGAAGGGGCGTTCGTTAGGCATCTTCCGAAGTGTATGGGCCAAGTGAGGCTGTATCATTTCAGAGATGCCACATCGTGACGCCACGCCACTGTTGTCCTGCGCTCGTTTGCTTTGTTCTGGCATCAAAGAAATGAGTGACCAACAGTCTCAACTCTCCTTTGCAGTCACAGAGACTGCTGGGGCCAGGTTTTTTTAATTTATTTTTGCCTTTAGAAGGTTTTTGTTTGAGTGCTGTCCAGCTTTCCAGCTCCATTCTTTTGCTTTTACCGAATTTGAGGAATCTTATTGGTGAAGGGTGAATACCTTTCTGTAGATCTGTTCCGTGACACGGCGCTGGGCTGCTTTTAGTCAGGCGCTCTTTTGTCTTGCTTCAGAGTTGCTTCTTGGCATTGTTGACGATGGACTAGAATGTGGGCCTACCTCTCTTAAATTCATTTAAATGTTCTGATGATTTCTAAGGAGAAAAAGCAGAGTCTGTTTCTTCTGGTTTTGTTCTCATTGGGACTATAAGATCTGGAGACATATTTAAGATAGTATTAACAGTTATCAAGCTGGTTTCAGAGTATCAAAGTGGTACATCAGCAGCAGAGTGTAAGGAAACAGTATCTATGCAGCTGACTTAATTCTCACAACTGTTTTAAATCACTTTTGGAAAAAAAATAAAAATCCAGAGGAAACAAGCCAGTTTAAGCTTACCTTCAGTTCTTCACTTCAATACATCTTCACTTACAATGTCAGGAATATGTCAGCTTCCGTAAATTAGGCCCCCAGGCTGTCCTGGGAGAACGGGACCTTACCTGGTCCTGCTAAAAAATGTTCTAAAATTGTGATTGATTTCACAGAAGCTGATGCAGCTCTTGGAAGAGCAATTTAACTGGGTTTATAAGAGGAAACGAATTATCAGCTTAGAGAGAACAGAAAACAGCCCCATAGAGTGGTTTAATTCTGCACTGGGAAGGAATGCCACAGTGCAGCCGTCAGCAAAGGCTTCATTTGGACCACAGTCAGCACTGGCCTGCACCTCCTTCCCCAGAAGGGAGAGAGCACATTGCTGCGGGAGAACATCTTTTACAGCTGCGTTTTGGAACAGCACCACCAAAGCTGAAGCGTGCTGTGAAGGTGCATCTTCACGCAAAAGCGTACAGAAGTGTAGAAAACCGTACGCGTGCAAGACTTACACGTGCCAAGGGCGTCGCGTGTCCAGCGACTCCGTTATTTGTTCATAGCAAGTACTGACCCCGCACCGTGCCCGGCTGCTTCCGGAGCAGGGGTGCCAATGCGTAGCAGTACAATAAGCCATTCGGTTTCTCAAGCACACGCTGATGGTGTCTTTGGGGGAGTGGAAAGGGAAATGTGTGTATTTGTGTTTGAACTGGAAAGATAATTGTTTCTCTTGGCAGAAATAAATAGCCATATTTATGTCTAGGTACCATTTAATTTATTTGATTGCTGAATAACTGGTCCTGAGAGGGAGCACCCTGAAGCTGTCCTGTGTACCCGTAGGGTAGGCAGTTTAACTCGTCTGTTCCCTACGCTCCATTCCTACAAGGAGACAAGTCATGAGAACGGGCTGCTGAGGCTTGGATTCATTCTACCTGAGCGTGAGCTGCTTCTGAGCCGACTCTTTAAACCAGTGGTGAGTGAGAATCAATTCAGCTCACCTGAGAACTTAGTAGCTCTCTGGAGATGCCTGGGTCTCTCCACTAAGGATGGGGGCCACCCCACATATTTATCCTCAAGAAATGCAGGATGAATCCAAACCTGGCCTGTCATCTCCGAGCCTTTGTCAGCCCTGCGGTGATTTTTTGGACTGTAGCGTCCAGGTTTGGGTCAGTCCAGCAAAAAGATGAGAAAATAGTACTTTTTTTGGGCATATCTCCTCCTTTCCCAAATTAAAGCCTTTATTTTGGAAAAAGAAAGCTAATAAATTTGATATTCAGACTCACTCCTGCTGGTTTTAGCTTGGGACGGGGCATTAATGGCAGCACTCGTAGCCTTTTCCCAAGGAAATTCCTCCTGAAGCTGGAAAAAGCTCCGTTTCGGTAAGGACTGAGTTGGCAGCGTGTTGCTGCGCTGTCTCGGTGTGCAATAGGGAAAAGATGTAGGCCTGGAAAGCAGCGTATCGGAGAGTTTATCACACGTAACCTACTACTTTATGTTTTAATATTTAGCAGCATCTTTATGCAAAAGGGTTGTAGAATTCTACCGTTGATGTTTTCTCAGGCTTACGCGTAACATGTAATACTGACCGTTGGAAATCAAGGGGCCTGACAGCGGACTCGGTCGCCTCTGTAATCCCGATTTTCATAAAAGTACCGTGTGAGTGCCATGACGTTAGCCAAAAACGCGTCCCCGAGCCAGAAAACCCCCTTCCGTGGTGTTTGTGTTCCTTAGTAAGGCTGTTACGAGCAGGATGTGTTCCGTCGTGTGAGGAGGAAAACACACGTTGCCAGACTGTTTCTGAAGTTCGAAGGAGAGGGTGGCGTTGTCAGAATGAAGAAATACAGGGTCTTGTTTACTCCGCGTGTGTGTTCGGAAGCGTTACAAGTGGTTGTTTCATTCCGTCTGTGTCAAGTCTCCTGCTTGGAATAAAGTCGCTCTTGAAGAAACGCCGACTGACGAGAGGCTTCATCTTTTACTCAGGCTTTAGTAACGGCACTTTTGTTCGCCTTTTCTTTGTGTGTTTGTTTACTTGAGGAGTTTTTGGTTTTTTTTTTTAATAAGCCTTGTGTTTGGTGCCTTCCCGGGGGGATGCTGCCTCCTGGCAGCTCTTTCTGCGCGTTCGCTGGCCACGTGATCGGTGTCCAAGCGTGCACTTTCTGCAGTACACTCTGAGCCCCCTGTAAAGCCAGTAGTTGGCCCGTGGATGGCGGCTCCTCTGGAACTAACCGCAACCCTGAGTTAAAACAGAATCCCGGAACGGTTTGGGTTGGCAGGGACCTTAAAGATCATCTGGTTCCAACCCCCTGCCATGGGCAGGGACACCCTCCACTAGACCAGGTTGCTCCAAGCCCCATCCAGCCTGGCCTTGAAGACAGCCAGGGATGGGGCACCCACAGCCATAGCTACTCACTAACCCAGTCCTTTTTCTCACTCTGTAAATTGGCTTAAAAGGAGTTGTAGGGGTGAAGTGGGTGAAAACAGCGAGTGCCAAGACGCTGTTTTGGGGGAGGGATGAGCTGGGAGAGGAAGGCAGTGGCGCTGTGGGTGAAAAGAATGGCAGACTGCCCCATGCAGCGCCTCACTTGGATGTGTCTGCAGTCTTGGAAGCTTGACTACCCTACGTTCTCCTACAACTGGACCTTGAGCTTGTTTGGAGGTTCTAGCAGGGGAGCGCAGCTACCGTATACCCTTGACCGATGAACGGTACGTCTCTATCGGGGAAGGTCGTCCTCTTCGACCGAGCGCGCAGCTTCGGGAGGGACGCACATGGAGCGGTGAGGGAGGAAGGGGACACCCGCCTAGCCAGCCAGATCAGCCGAATCAACCCTGGCGATCAATGGGGTGACAGATGTCGCAGCCAGATCGCCCTCACATCCAGAGCAACACCGCGCCCGCAGCCTCCTATACGGGCCGGGCTCGCCCGCCGCTTCACCTCGCGGCGACGGCACCCGCGCCCAGCATCCAGGCGCGCGGCCCGCAGGGAATCGCCCCCTGCGCCGACCCAGCGTTTCGGGCCAAAGCACCTCAGAACGGTCAGCGGGCTCGGGTTCGGTCGGTTAGGCTGTCCTCCCGGAAGCCTTTGCGCAATATGCAGAGTAGCGGGTTCCTATTGGCGGCTGCCCCGCCGGGCACCGCCCGTAGCGCGGCGGTTGGGGGCTGGGCCGGGCTCGCCCCGGCCGAAGGGCCGCTGCTTGCCGCCTCAGCGCTCCCTGGCCCGCAGGCGAGCGGTCGCTCTGCCCAGCCCTTCGCCCCCTCCCCCCCCGCTGTCATCCCGTGTCCACGCAGAACTCGTCACGCACGGAACGGCCTGGAGCCGGCGGCCGGGAGGCTCCGACCTGTCGTAGGTTGAGCAGGGACTGCCCCCCGGGTTGGTTGGTGGCCACTGGATGCAGGGCAGGGGCGAGCGGCCGCGGTGGGGCTGGGGGCTGCTGGGGGCGAGCGGTGAACGTCGGGGCCCGGGTGGGCAGGGCCCGCCGGGCCTCCTGGCCCTCTTCACCGCTGTTGGCCTGGCCCGTGTGGGCAGCGCGGGAGCCTGGCTTCTTGCGCAGGTGTTGGTGCTCCCTCCTCCCTCCCCGTCAGCCCAAGCGCTTCACCAGCCACGTCGAGGCAGGGAATTCAGAGCCCTTTTTGCTAAAGCCCCTTTTGCTGTGGAGATACGGGGCTGGTGAACGGCCGGCAACCTGCCTGTGGTGGCGGCTCCCGGCTCCAGGTTCCCGTTTTCCCTCCTGCTGAGAAGAGCCGGGAAGGGAGAAGCTCTGTGCCCATCCCCAGGTGCTCTCTTTCCAAGTTGGACTTTCTTTTCCACAATGGCCTGGCCGGCTCCGTTTTAGGATCCAAAATGCTACAGCTTGCTTCAAAGCGTGTTGATCCCCCTGAATGCACAAGGCAAGCATCCTGCGTGGGTCGTCTTGACCTTGCCTTTGCTGCATCGATGTGAGTTGCTTACCCCCTCTGGGATCCCAGCTGCCTTGCCAGGAGCATGTCTTTGGAAGGTGCACTGGGAAAACAGACTCTTCTGTTTCTTTTAATTTTTTAAAATTTAAGTTAAAAACCACCTTTTTTTTTCTTAGGTGAATTTAGCTGTACGACCAGCAACTCCTGTTTCATTCTGTTCTTTCATGTGGTTCACACTGATGCTTTTCTTTGGTCTTTTCCTTCTGTCCGTATTTTCTGTTTTTCTGTTCTGTTTATCATCACTATGGACACCGCTGAAACACTAAACTATGTTTTAGTTCCCAGTGACTTACTTAAGAAGAAACGGAGGCCCTAAGCAGGCCGAATAGCCTGGCTCGTTTGAATCCCCGTGGTCAGATGCAGTCTCGTAGTTGGTGTTCTGTTTTCCTGCCTGTTGGCTAACCAGTGGATCGCTTGCCTGGCCTATGCTCAAGGTCTTTCAAAGGTTGCTTTTGCAACATTGGGAACTGGAGGTTATTGTTCGCGTGCCAACAGCCTCTTTTTCCAGGATTGCTTGAGCTGTGGATTAGAGTGACAAGGAAACTCCCTACAGAAGAAAACCAGCTCTCAGCTGGAGCAAGGAGTTGGTATTGCAGAGTTCTGCTATGAAATGCCAGTATGATGAAATCTGATGCTCTCTTGGCTCTACAGCAAGAATCCAATTCTTGCTGAGACCTAAACACTAGTCTGTTCAGAAATTAACAATTAATAGCCTTGTTTATGAAGCCATTCAAGAACTAAAATGCTGCTTGTGAAGCACAGGGAATCTGATCAACTGAAAAGTCTATTAAGTTTTGCTTAGCAACAGGGTTTATTAATAGAACTGTGACCAGCAGAAGGATAAGTAGTGTTTCACATACTTACCCTGGGTCATCACAGATGGAAAAGTGAGAGGCTTTGAAAATATGTTCCTGTGCTTTACCTAAGTAGAATTAATGTTTAGATACTTCTGGCCTTCTGTGATAGAAGGATTGGAAAAATCTGTCAACTGCCTCTTCTGCCCTTTGAACGAAACTTGGCTTTCAGTGGTGATTGTGTAACTCTAGTGCTAAGATGTACGTTCTCTGAAAGTTTTAGGCATTTCCTTAGTGGTGACTTTATTTTTTTTCTGTTATCTCCTGCTTAGCAACTTGATGTTTACTTTTCCCGAATTTCAGGGGCACGAAAAGACTATGAAATGCTGTGACTTGACTGCAGCAGTAAAATGGGTTTAGACTGAAACTTTACTGAAATTTATTGTCAAAAATTACCTTAGATTTTTGTCATGTGAGTGACCTGTGAACCATTATTCCAGCTGCCATCAGATTTTTGTATCCTTATTACCTTATTGATAACTATTTTAGATAACGGGAAGTTGGAAGTCATGGCCGGAAAACCGAAACTTTACTACTTTGATGGAAGAGGCAAGATGGAGTCAATTCGCTGGTTGTTCGCAGCAGCTGGGGTCGAGGTTTGTTTTAGTGTTTCTAACTTTGAGCTGCACCTTGGTAACGAGGCAGATCACAGGTTATTAACCAGAAAAGAAAAGGCATCCCTAGACACAATGGTAAATACGCATTGGCTGTTCGGTATAATTAAACACTCTTACTTTAGGCACACAAAAGTATAGCTTCAAGTTACATGTCTTCTGAGCAATGACACTGAACCAGTTTCTTGATTAAAGCAAGAATGGCTAATGCTTAATTAAGCATTTGGTTACTGACCCAGAGGTGTCGAGTTAATGATGGGTGTGTTCCTGGCGTATTATGTGTGCCAAGTAAACCAGCCTACAGAATTGACTTTCTCTAGGCTTTCTGGTTTCAGTGGGATGCTCACACAGATTTTTTTACTTTATTTTTCACTCCACTGGCTGCATCCTCCACAGTAAGCTACAGCAGACAATGCATTTTGTATTACTTGCATCATTGAGATGAGGCTGAACAGGGCAAAGTGAGCAAACTGACCCACATGTGTAGGGAAACTTGAAATCTTGGAGCAGGAAGAAAAATCTTTGGGTAAACCAGAGAAGCAAGACACCACTTTAAAATCATTTTTGTTGATGGCATATAATTTATTTATTCATTTGCTGTCTGTTTTGGTGATAAACTGATAATTTAGTTTGAGGACAGAAAGGGCTAGTAGCTGCTCCGAGTGCTCTGAGTTTACATAGTAGAATCGTAGGATGGTTTGGGTTGGCAGGGACCTTAAAGATCATCTGGTTCCAACCCCCCTACCATGGGCAGGGACACCCTCCACTGGACCAGGTTGCTCAAAGCCTCACCCAGCCTGGCCTTGAACACTTCCAGGGATGGGGCATCCACAACCATAGTAGGCTTCATGGTTCATACGATTATTCCTGTACTGAGCTGAGGAATATGAGTTTTTCAAAAAGACTACCAGACATCAAATGAAGGCCTTACAGATGGCACCACTGGCTGCTTCCCTGCATCATTTGTTTCTATGTTTTAATTCCCTCTCCCTATTTTAGGCATTCATATGCCTAATCTTCTAGGGTTTCCCTAGTATAGCAAGTCTTAATTAACATAAGTAGCACAGATGTTCTCAGAGAGATTGAGTGAGGAAGGATTGGTAAACTCAGTTTTCTAATCTCTGTGGTCTACATTGACTGTAGACATGTATGGCACATGCAAACACGTACATGTTGGCAACTAACTATTGGTGTCTTCATCTCGAACTGAATTCCTCCGTAAGTAGCGCTGATTGGACCAGCTGTCCTCAATCATATTGAATACAATTACATCATTCATTCTGATCACAGGCAGTTCTGTATCTTTTCGTTTCTCATCTAGTGAATAATTCATCTCTAGGTGTCCTAAACATGCTTTTGTACTAAACTTCCTGCTGGGCATAATACTTTTATGTTATTCTGTATAAGCTTTCCTTTAACTTTTTAAGAATTTGTTCCTGTCTAACTCCCAAATCAAAATATCCCACAGCAGAGCTTTTTTTCCACATACCAAAAAGCATTTTAAGGACAGCCTAGTCTGTGTTGTTGACTGTCTCACATTAAGTTGCCTGTTTGATACCAAACAAACCATCCTCACTCCAGTTCTTACTGCCTGTTTTTCTGCTAGGGTTGCCTTTAGTAGCATGTGTCAAATATGACAGTCCCAGAAGTTTTGCCTGTGCTTCTGCCCTTGGTATTTTCTCCCTTAGAGCCATGTCTGGAATGGGAGGAACCATGGTGTATATTCTGTTCGTTTTATGATGCTTAAAAAATTTATCTATTCTAGAAGTGTGAAAAAACACTAATTTGCTCTTCTTCCTCATTCTCTTTTGTCAGTTTGAAGAAGAGTTTTTGGAAACCCGAGAGCAGTATGAGAAGCTCTTGCAAGGTGAGTCCACATGAAACCCCAAGAGAAGAGTGACCAGACTTTACTTAGTCTCAGAGATGTGTGAAGAGAAGACTTTGGAGACTGTGTGGGACTTACTTTCCACACAGCAGAGAGGGGAATACAACTGAGAGCTGCAAACAGCTGCAGAGGCTGGTTTTGTTTGCTTGGTTTTGTTTGGGTTTTTGGTGGTGTGGGTTTTTGTTTGTTTTTTTTTTTTGTTGTTGTATCGCCATATGTGGACAGATGCAATTGAAAATTGAATGTCTTTCCAGCCTGAAGAGTTTCTCAGCTTCCGGGTTGTTCTGTTTTCAGTTTGTCTGTGTCCCCCACCTGGTCCCGCAAACTTACCCTGGGCTTCAGTAACTTCAGAAAACATATTTCACTTGTGATCCCAAGCACAAGTACAGGCTGGGTGGAGAATGGATCAAGAGCAGCCCTGAGGAGAAGGACTTGGGGGTACTGGTGGGTGAGAAGCTGGACATGAGCCAGCAGTGTGCGCTGGCAGCCCAGAAAGCCAACCGGATCCTGGGATGTATCAGGAGAAGTGTGGCCAGCAGGTCGAGGGAGGGGATTCTCCACCTCTACTCTGCTCTCGTGAGACCCCACCTGGAGTGCTGTGTCCAGCTGTGCAGCCCTCAGCATCAGAAGGATATCGACCAGTTGGAGCGAGTCTGGAGGAGGCCACAAAGATGCTCAGAGGGCTGGAGCACCTCTCCTATGGGACAGGCAGGAGAAGGCTCTGGAGAGACCTTATTGCAGCCTTCCAGTACCTGAAGGGGCCTACAAGGAAGATGGAGGGGGGGGGGGGTACTTTTTACAAGGGCCTGTAGTGACAGGACAAGGGGTAATGGGTTTAAATTGAAAGCAAGAAGACTTAGATGATTGGATATAAGGAAGAAATTCTTCCCGGAGAGGGTGGTGAGGCACTGGCACAGGTTGCCCAGAGAAGCTGTGGATGCCCCATCCCTGGAAGTGTTCAAGGCCAGGCTGGATGAGGCTTGGAGCAACCTGGTCTAGTGGAGGGTGTCCCTGCCCATGGCAGGGGGCTTGGAACTGGATGATCTTTAAGGTCCCTTCCGACCCAAACCATTCTGTGATTCTATGATGATCCTAAAACTTCATGTATGTCCTGATTTAGCCTAAGATACTGGTTATAAGGGAGAAATTTGGGAATCTGACATTTGCTTCAATTGTGTTTTAAATAATGGAACTGGATTTTTTTATGTTTATTTAATTTTATACTCAGTTGATGTATTTAGTCTGATTGTGTATTTCAGTTTTAGCATAAAAGCTGCTCTACGTAGTCCTGACTGCAATTTCAGTGAAAATTTTTTTAAAACAAGGATCTTAATCCACAATGATTGTGTTTTGCAGTTAAATCATAGTGGTGCAGACAAATTAATTGTTTGCATGGAAGAAGATCTGTTTAATACTGTGACTACCCACGGCAAGCTCACCATAAAAGTAATGGCCTTCTGAAAACAGTAAGAAATCTGATGTGGAGTTACTAGATCCAGCAGAATAATGTGTGGTTTTTCCTTCAGGTGGGTCCCTACTGTTTCAGCAAGTGCCCATGGTGGAGATCGATGGGATGAAGATGGTGCAGACTAGAGCCATCCTCAGCTACATAGCGGCAAAGTACAACCTCTACGGGAAGGACCTGAAGGAGAGAGCCCTGTACTGTAACAGCACTACTCTTCTTGAATTATCGTAGCTTAGATACAGGTAGAATTAACTGTGTACTTGCACAGCCAGAGAGTTGACTGTGTGCCTCAGTGACGCGCAACTTGCAGTGAGCCTGACAGGCCACAGTTAGATACAAGGCAGCTGATTTGTTCTAGTTCAGTCATTTTTATATTAAAATATTTGAGGCAGAGGTTTACTGTGCTTTAGTGAAGGATTAATACGGCTTGCCACAGGTATTCCAGAGGTGACTGACATGTAAATAGCAAAGTACTTCTGTAAACAGAAAACTTGTTGGAAAGCAACTGTTAGTTTTTAACTTCTGGCTGCAAAGTAACATCTGTCATTGATGGTGTCTGTGATTGCATGATGCCCCACAGCACTGTGAAAAGCGTGGGGTTTAAGTCTTTTGGAGTTGGGGAAAGAGCAGCTAAAAGCTGTTGAAAAACTTCTGGTTTCGTGTGACATTAAATGCAGGTGTTGATGTCGTGTCTGTGTGAAGGAAAAGAACCCGTGATTGCTGGTGAAACAGCGGGGATAGGCTCCTGGCTAAATATGAAACCGTATATATTCCTCAATATACGTAGCCTCTAAGTGTCCTTTTTCCTATTGGTTTTCAAAAGAAGGGAAACTAAAGGACAACTAATAAACTTTAATAGGTACTTTATAATAAAGTGTCATTAGGCGGTGGAAGTGGTTCGCAGAATTGGCTGAAGCAGGTTCAGGGAAGTAACAAGAAGAATAACTATTCAGACGGGAGCCTCAGACATAGCTTACCAGGTTCTTTGTGGTGTTAATCCTTGCATACCTCTTCCTTCAACAGAATTCTCTCCTACCGGTTTCATATTTAGCCAGGAGCCTATCCCCGCTGTTTCACCAGCAAATACAGATGAAGTACACTTGTTGATTTGTTCTTGGGCAGGGGGAGGGAAGCGTCAGTGTTTCGAGGAAGGCTTGCTGTGGTTAGCTCCAGGTTCATGTACTGTGGATAGCTGGACTTGTACAGCGTGGAAGTGCAGTTTTGGAAGGCCGGATAGATGCAGGCGAGAAGCTGGCGTACTTTAAGGCCTGCAGGAATACCGAAACCAGCACAGACAGCTGCTTATTGCACATAACATGTTTAATCCTCACAGAGGCTTTCTCAATAGCTGTCACCTGACAACGAAAACTACAGTTAGTCTTACAGCACAGCAGGAACTCGAATCTCTTATGTCATGGGATAGTTTTGTTAGACTTTGTTAGACTACGTTACCAGATATTTTATTCATATTCATGAGGACTTAATTTAAATTTGAGTCTTGTCTACTGTACAAAACCTGCTGTCAGAGCTCTGGAAAAATGGATAAAAGGGACAATCTGAAGAACTGCTGTACTAATAATTTCGCTAGATGGGGAGCCTGGTACACTTCAGGTTTCCAACCCCAGTGTTCAGCTATTTGGCACCGCTTGAACTTGGGATGAAACCCTGAAGGTGGGATCCATCCAGACAACAAAGGGGATGACTTCTTGTGGTGCTGTGTGTTTCTTTGGTGATTCTGAAGTGATCCATAACAAACACCGCAGTTAAACTTTTTTTTTTAACCCCTGCACAATCCTGTTTCACCCCGCACAGTGAGGCAGGTGAAGTGCCAGCAACACTGCAAGTGTGAGTCAGACTGTGGCGTTTGGTTTTTTAGCGGCAAAAATAGTTTTCATGAGGGTGGTGGGAAATTCAACTTTCACAACGCAAATCTAGGAAAACGCTGCTTATGAAGGTGCCTTCTTATTTAAGGTTTTTGTTTGCTTTGGTTTGAAGGATTGATACATACGTTGGAGGAACTGATGACCTTATGAGCTTCATTATGATGTTCCCATTCTTATCGGCTGAGGATAAAGAAAAACAACGTGCTGTTATAGTTCAAAAGGCAACAAGCAGGTATTTCCCAGCATATGAAAAGGTACGTAGGAGGATCATTTCCTCCCATTGTTCTGGAAGGATAACAACAGTCACACTGGGTGTTCTACCAAAAGGAAGAAAGGTGTCAGTGCAGTACTTTAAACCAGAGCATCGTACCCTCTGCAGGCTGGAGAGATGAGAGGGAGGGCAGAGCAGTATGAGACAAGTTGGGGTGGGTTAAATGCAGAAATTCCTAATGAGATTTTGTGGTCTGAGCAGCAACAACATTCAAACTGAAGGTCTAAGTATCCTCTTTGGCTGGAAACTGCTGTGATCCAGTGAATGTATAACTGTAGCTATATACAGTTAAAATAGCAACTTTCTGGTTTTAGGAGGAATGAAGCTGTGTAACTTGCATTGCAAAGGCAATGCTGGTTAGAATTGTTAATTTCCAGCTTTGTTTAACATTTCAAATATATGTACATGGGTTTTTAGCCACAGTAATACACAGCTATCACTACTGTCTTTTAGTCTGGGTGGTTTGCCGCTTAAGGCCTGCTGGGTTCTTGGTGGTTCTCTAACTGATCCTTTGAGAGATTGCACCCAGGAGGTGCTCTCAGTGGACATTAATAGACACAGACAGGATGATCTTGCAGAAACAGCTGCTTTTCTGTTTTAAAGACTAAAGGAAAGACAGTTTCCCACTTAAATACCAGCTGTCCTATGGGTGGCTGCCAGAGTTGGTTCTGCCCTAGATTCCACTTGTTGCATCCTGCCCCCAGTGCTTTAGTCTGATCACCTCTTCTTGTACATTCTCTGTTTTCCCATTGAATCTGTAACTACATTTAGAAAAATTAAAGATTTATTAGGCTGGAAGGGAGTGAATACCAAGGAGGTATCTAACCCTGTAATCCCATATGTGGGGTTACCTAGGGTTATAGGAGGGATGGGTAAGAGAAACCCTGGGATTGTAGATTGCTGCTGGGAGGACTGCTCATAGCTATCCCCTAAAATGGTCAGTGACTGCAGGCACTCTGCCCTCACCCCCCACCCCCACTGGTACTATCCCTATTGCCTGGGAGAGAAGGGTGAAAAGGAGGCACTAAGCATTGTCAAAGAAGGCGAAGCTGTGAGTTTTGAAAACATCAACCCCAGCTGACTATCCACATCTGAATGTTGTCGTTTATGACACTTCTAGGTTTTGAAAGACCATGGACAGGACTTTCTTGTTGGCAACAATTTCAGCTGGGCAGATGTTCATCTTCTTGAAGCCATTTTAATGGTAGAAGAGAAGAAATCAGATGTGCTGTCAGGCTTTCCTCAGTTACAGGTACCTTACACTAACCGTACACTCATGGCTGGAAATGTGGTAAATGGTGTTTCAAAGTCTGCTGTGTGTAGATAGTTCCACAAAACAAAAGCACTCCTCTTTTCATTGTAGTCTTGCATGAAGAACCTCATAGTACGTTTCATCTAGGGAATCGATTATTTTCCGGAGTCATCCCCGTACAGATCTGACGAAATCCACCCTTCTTTTTTTCCCCTCCCCTCCCCAGTTCTGCGATACCTTTAAGCAGAAGATGTTTTCTGAACCGCAAGAAGTGATTTGAGTAAAGCGCACATCTGAACCCACAGATAACTGTTTCCACTTCATCCCCTATCAATAGGCGGCAGCGGGCTGGTTTATTACTGTTAAAAATAGCAAGGTTGGAGCGAGGGGGAGTAAAATTCATCCATGGCTACAACCATTTCCTGTCCTGCCTCCACATACACCTTGTTAAAGGATGTTACGCCAATCAGTAAAGTTGGGATTTTTGGTGTTACTTTCTGTTCTTTAAATACCATGTACTTATTGTTGACCTTTTAGGCATTTAAAGCAAGGATAAGCAGCATCCCCACAATCAAGAAATTCCTAGAGCCGGGAAGCCAGAGAAAACCTGTTCCTGATGATAAATACGTGGAGACTGTGAGGAGAGTTCTCCGTATGTATTATGACATAAAAGCCAATTAGCGTGCCTGGCTAAAACAGCAGCTGTTAGAGAACTGTTCGACTGCACATGTACAGTTGTACTGCAGAGAGAAGGTGAAGAGGTGTTCGAAACGAGTTTCAGCGGGCAGTGTCTTGTGTTATCTCAAACGAAATGCAGTCGGCAGATATCTTTTGTAACACTTCACTTACTAGCCTGTTACTTTCCGTCGTTTTTCCTGAGATTTTTCTGGGCATTTGAAGCAAGTGGAACGGCAGCAAGCATGCTGTCTTCCTGGAGACTTTTTGGAAGAGCGAAAAAGAAAGAAATGGGAGTTGCTGACTGACAGCTTCAGCATGTTCTGCTACTTCTGAGGGCTTTTTTCTGAGATCGAGGTCAGATTTTTGTGTGATGGTTGTTGCCAGGCCTTTATTGTTTTTAATATTGCTGTAGGCAAATGAAACAAGTGGTTTGAGAAGAAAGTAGGTGGGAGGTGTTTCTCTTCCCAGTTCTACTGGACATCAGTGACTTGTCTGAAATGTCAGCATTGTGCCTTTGTAACTAAACCACACTTTTCCTTTATCACTGAAATGGGAAGCAAATTGACTGCCAAATGGCATTTTTGTGTAACTGCTGTATCTAGAGGATCCGTTCTAATCAAATAAACTTTTCATTTTTATGTGGTCATGTTGCATCATGAATGAAAGTTGGTCCTTGCAAACTTCAGTTTTACTTTTCTTGGAGCGTAAATGCTTTACAGTTGACATGAAGGGGATCCTTGTTAACTCCAAATGCATTTCATTCGCCTTCATAAGCCAGACAAGGGAGATGTGAAGGAGTAATAAACCATCACACTAACCCGGTGTGGTTCCTATCTAAGGTCTAATACCTGCCAAACTCAAAATGCTATTTCTTTTCCTCTTTTTTTTGTTTGTTGTTTTGTCGTTTCCCCCCCCCCCCCCCCCAAGCTATGGTTTCAGCAGATGACTTGACAAAGGAATTTCAAATGTTTTTAATCACTCTGATAAATGCCACTTACGGGTTGAACAGCTGCTCTGCAGGGTGTTACCTTGTGGTTCCATCTCTGTTATTTGTCATTATTCGTGACACAGTTTACAAGAAAAGGCCTGTGCTCAGTCCCTAATGACATTGTTTGATTGCTGTGTTAGGTATGGGTTGAGAAATAAGATGCTGCTTGACCTTGGAATGCAGCGAGTACACTCGTCTGATATTTGATGAATGAGTTGCTCCCCTGAGGGCCCATCAGTCTCCCCAGCTTCAGCAGGACTGAAGTTGGCAGCACTGCGACTAGTTTTCCCTCAGTGCCAGGGTTACGAGGTTCGTACAGACCCACGCTGGCTTGCCTTGTCATGTCAGATGCACTTACAGTTTAGTCCTTGGTTTAATCTCAGATCGGTTTAATACCAAAGTTTGGAAAACCCTGTGATTGTTTATTTTAATTCCTTTGCTAAGTGAACTTTTTCTCTAGAATATGAAGAAATAGTTGCCCAGAGAAGCAGTGGATGCCCCATCCCTGGCAGTGTCCAAGGCCAGGCTGGATGAGGCTTTGAGCAACCTGGTCTAGTGGAGGGTGTCCCTGCCCATGGCAGGGGGGTTGGAACTGGATGGTCTGTAAGGTCCCTTCCAACCCAAACCGTTCTGGGATTGTGTGGGAGTTGTGGTGTGATGCTGTTCAAACAAGTGTTCTGCAGGCAAAGATGCAGAACACAGAGCAGGTGTCTGGCTGCCAGTACTTGCGGGTGACCAGCCTATTAGCTGGCGGCCGTGCCTTTCAGTAAATAGGGCAGCACGGCGGCAATGCATGCGAACAGAAGAGTTGGTAGTGGCACCTTGTCCTCAACACTGCGTGTGCCTGGGGACAGGGCTCCTTCAGCCTCCCTCGAGCGGCTGTGTGGACCAACTGCCGTTTGGTGCACACTTGGAGCATCTGTTCTGGGCTGCTAAGGCAGCCAAAAGCCTGCGATGCTCCAGGTCTGGCCCAACCGATGGGTCATTTCCTGCTATTTCAGTAAATCCTTGAGGAGAACTCGGGAGAGGAAGGCAGTGGCGCTGTGGGTGAAAAGAATGGCAGACTGCCCCATGCAGCGCCTCACTTGGATGTGTCTGCAGTCTTGGAAGCTTGACTACCCTACGTTCTCCTACAACTGGACCTTGAGCTTGTTTGGAGGTTCTAGCAGGGGAGCGCAGCTACCGTATACCCTTGACCGATGAACGGTACGTCTCTATCGGGGAAGGTCGTCCTCTTCGACCGAGCGCGCAGCTTCGGGAGGGACGCACATGGAGCGGTGAGGGAGGAAGGGGACACCCGCCTAGCCAGCCAGATCAGCCGAATCAACCCTGGCGATCAATGGGGTGACAGATGTCGCAGCCAGATCGCCCTCACATCCAGAGCAGCCCTGCGCCCGCAGCCTCCTATACGGGCCGGGCTCGCCCGCCGCTTCACCTCGCGGCGACGGCGTCCGCGCCCAGCATCCAGGCGCGCGGCCCGCAGGGAATCGCCCCCTGCGCCGACCCAGCGTTTCGGGCCAAAGCACCTCAGAACGGTCAGCGGGCTCGGGTTCGGTCGGTTAGGCTGTCCTCCCGGAAGCCTTTGCGCAATATGCAGAGTAGCGGGTTCCTATTGGCGACTGCCCCGCTGGGCACCGCCCGCTGGGCTGGGCTGGGGGTGAGCGCTGAGGGCGGGAGGAGGGCCGCCATCTCCTGTGTCCTGTTACAGGACTGCAGTAAGGCGCTCACCGAAATTAAAAGCAGCAAAATAAGCAATGAAAGGCAAAATGTTTACGCTAAAACCGTGGAAATCATTGTTAGAGGATGTCATCGAGGCCAGGAATTTAAAAGGATTAAAGCGATATCAAGGCTATAATAATTAATGCTGTGAAATCTTGAAAGGCAGTGAACTTTCAGGTGCTAAACATAACCTGAACGCCAACAGACTGACCTGTGACCAGCAGATTATCCCACGGCTGCTCATCGCATCCTGGTGCACCTGCCCTGTAGGCACGTAGCACCTGACTTGCACCTACTTTTGTCTGCGACAGCAACGTCTGCTCCTAGGAAATGCCTCCTCCCTCATCCTCAGGCCCGAGCCACCGTCCAATGAAGCCGTTTTCATAGAATCACGGAATGGTTTGGGTTGGAAGGGACCTTAAAGACCATCTAGTGCCAACACCCTGCCATGGGCAGGGACACCCTCCACTAGACCAGGTTGCTCAAAGCCTCATCCAGCCTGGCCTTGAACACTTCCAGGGATGGGGCACCCACAGCTTCTCTGGGCAACCTGTGCCAGTGCCTCACCACCCTCTCTGGGAAGAATTTCTTCCTGATATCCAATCTAAATCTCCCCACTTTCAGTTTAAACCCATTACCCCTTGTCCTGTCACTACAGGCCCTTGTAAAAAGTCCCCCCCCCCCCCCCCCCCATCTTCCTTGTAGGCCCCTTCAGGTACTGGAAGGTGCTATAAGGTCTCCCCGAAGCCTTCTCCAGGCTGAACAAGCCCAGCTCTCTCAGCCTGTCCCCATAGGAGAGGTGCTCCAGCCTTCTGAGCATCTTCGTGGCCTCCTCTGGACTCGCTCCAACTGGTCGATATCCTTGTGATGCTGAGGGCTCCACAGCTGGACACAGCACTGCAGGTGGGGTCTCACAAGAGCAGAGTAGAGGGGGAGAATCCCCTCCCTCGACCTGCTGGCAACACTTCTCCTGATACAGCCCAGGATCCGGTTGGCTTTCTGGGCTGCCAGCACACACTGCTGGCTCGTGTTCAGCTTCTCATCCACCAGTACCCCCAGGTCCTTCTCCTCAGGGCTGCAAGGTTTATGCTGGCTTAACATCAGAACCTTCCCCACCTCTGTTCTTAGAAGTTGCATCGTTTTCAATTTTAGGCTTTTGGAGCAAGAGTAAGCAACATTGCCACAATGAAGAAGTTTCTCCAGCCTGGCAGCCAACAAAAGCATTAATAAACAGATTTTTGACCAGGAAATGAGGCCAAGTTCCATCTGCTGTCATTTTTCAACTGCTTATCCTACTAGAACCTTGATTTTTGTTCTTCCAGATTCGTACAATCTTGCACATACAACACGAACAAAGAAATCTCAAGCTGAAAACAGCGTTAGAGAGAAGCCAAGTTACATTTGATGAACTGTCACCTGCAAGAAAGGTAAATGCAGAATTAGGGCATTACTCATACATGTCATTAAGCCCCATCCTTTTGAACATGCTACCAAACACTGAAAAAAAAGAACATCTTAAAAGTGGGGGTAGTACTAGATGGTGTAAACGATGTATCGCTAATCCTGTTTCATGGGATCATTTCATGCTGACAGATTTGTGTAGGAGGGTTCAAGGGAAGGAGAGAATATTCGCTTTTGAAGAGAAATTAATGTTGAAATCTGTATTGGGGTTATGGGGTCTTATGAAAATCCTGATGAGCTCCAGGGAAACGCTGACTTCAGTGGAAGCAAAGCTCTTTTGTAAGAGAAGAAATGGACTTGTGATCGATAAAACCTAGTTCTCCTTGTCTGAGAAGTATAAATATATCTGGTTTTATTTAAAAATAATCAAAACAAACAAGAAGTCTTACAGGATGAGAGCTGATTTTATTTTTTTTTTTTCAAGTGATCAATTTTTATCTTCCTTTTATTGCAAAAAACCCTTTTTGAGGGGAAAAAAACCCAAATTGTTGTCCAGCTTTATATTTGGCCATCAGATTAAAAATAGGGTTGAAATTTCTACTTTACTTCTCTACACCCTCTTTTGAAAATAAGAAGTTTCTTTACACCTAAGCCTAGATTACTATTAGTTTTAGTCGTAACAATGCACATAAACTGGGAGTCTTAGAAAGTTTCACAGCACACACCAGAAACCGAATGGGGCAAACGTGCACTGCCACAGTTGCTATCAAAGTACGAAGTCATTGTAATACATGACTTATTTAAGATAACTGTTTCACAATGAAATTCATACTGCTAAGGGTTTTTTTCAGTTGGCTTCGAAGTCTTGATCTTGCCTGTCTTGTTCGTATATAAATCGATCTTTTCACCCTGTTGGGGTACTTGGATCAATGAAGACTAACGGATCCAACTATGAACGTCCTGTGAACTGGCTGTCTGCTTAAACTCTCCTCTCAAGCAGCACAAGGGGTGTGGATCAGAACTAGGATTACTGTTTTCAACACTTTTCTGCGCTCATGGTCGGACAAGTGCCAAACAGCTACAGAAATAGGGTGAGGGTGGATGCAGGCTTGGTTAACCTTGCCCTTGGGCAGTCAGTAACGCTTCCAGGACACAACCAGAGCGGCTGCTGAAGGTTTGCAGCGAGTCCAGGCTTGGGTGGCTAGTTGTAACTATTCATGCGGACTCTTAGCGTTTTATCGCACCGGTGTTACGCTCCAGTTTAGGAGCTCAATAAGCAGTACGGGGAGAACCCTCCTAACCCGCCTTGTTTAATTCTCTAGCGGCAGCGAGTTGTATACCCTGAGCAGACGCTGCTGGAAGCATGGTCCCCAGTCCAGCTCCTTAGTGATTTGGGAGGATCGCAGGCAGGCTTGTTGCAACACGACTTTGGACTTGTCTAACCTACAGCACAATGAAGTGTGTCCCCGGAGCACAGTGGGAGCTTGACACGCCAGGGCGTGGTATAGGCACTATTTAAAATCTGCCTGTGCCCAACCCGAGATCACCTAAGCGGTACCTGGGCTCTGTGCCGGCTGCCTGGATACTCATGGCCGTGGCTTAACAAATGATTTACAAACCAAACTTATTTTCTTTTTCACTGTAGGGGTTTACGGAACAGCTACTCGTGTTATAGATAACAGTAACCTCATTGATACGCTATCTTTAGATGTCAAAGGAGCTTTATAATTACGTTTTGAAAGGTTGTGCTGGAAGCAAACTAAAAAGACAGCAAAGGGGAAAGTCTTTCTGGCAAAAAGGAATGTGTGGAAGGGAAACAACAGTCAAAGTTGGATGTGGCCATGTGCTGCAAATCCAAAAAGCATCAGCACACTTTGCTGGACCACTCGTCCCTAAGCCTGACATCAGAGACCACTTCTTTGCCATCGAGCCTGTCGCTGCCTCTGGCAGCATCTGAGCCTGTGGAAGGGATAAGGAGACCATAGTTATTTGCATGGTCTTGTGTGGTCACTGTTCCTGAGCCAGCGCTGGCACTCAGGGACGTGCTGATAGCAGAGACCTCGAGAGCAGGAATAGTCTTGATTCAGTGCTGCCATCACGGACAGGTATGAACCAACGTTCCTTTCTTACTCAGCTATCCCTTCCTGCTGTGCCGCACTCCTCCCGCAGCAGACCTACCTCCGTGGTGTGGGTGTACCGGGGACTGTTGGCCGGCACTGCTGCGTGCTACACCACGCGTTTACACCACGCTCCTAGCTTCCAAAATAGGGTCTTCTGATCCATACTTGGGAATTTTTTGGGGGTGGTAACCAGGTTTGACACAGAAACAATACAGAAGCGTGTGTTTAATGCCGTGCCTTCTTCACTTAATGATGAACCTGAGAAAGAGTCAGAATTAGGCAAAGTGTAAAGAAGCACCATACTGTTGTTTTTTTGCTGACACCATCAACCTTTGAAGCACATAAATTACAAATTTTCAAGAAGCCTGTAGTGGAACTGCATCCTCTAGAAGACACTGCCAGCAATTGCTAGGCAGAAAAACCACAACAGCACCCCAACCATGTGGAAAAAAGAAAGTAGCAGCTTTGGGGGGATTTCCTCAAGATAGTTACCTGGAGATTTTTGTCCTGAGATTCCCCATCTTGAGGTGCTGTGTTAGTACATCCATGGCTTTAGATTCATAACTACAGTTTTGATACCAGCGTGGGCTCTGTGAGCAGATCTTCAGATCAGCCCTACTGACATCTGCTGCAGGGGTGTAAAGTGATGCCTGGCATCATATGTGGGTCTATGCTAGAGGTGAGGATCTGACCTGTGGCACCCAAATCCCATTTCCCATCCGCTTTGCCATCCTTGTGTCTGTTCACATCTACTTTCAGGTTTTGGTATTTTCACCTGAAATGCAGAGAGCAAAACTGAAGCAGTTGTTTTTCATGGAAACAGGGTAGGAAAATCATAGTTTATTTCATCTCTAACTATTAGCCACGGACACTCAATTTCCAGAAGTTATTGCCTTAAGACATGGGGTGAGCTGTGACATAAGCTGCTCATCTGTTTTTTAGACCAAGTTATCACTGAGTAAGTTTGATACTGCCAAACTGTATCTCAAAGTAATTGAGCACCGTTAACCCATACTTTGAGTATCTTTTCTCTGCCATACAGCACTGAAAATAAAACCCTGGGTTACTGTTAAATAACAGTGAAATAAGCCTAGAAGCTTCAGTGGTTTTAAATGGTTACTGTTACCCTAAATATGACCCAGGAAAATCTATAACTTTGTCAGTGTTTTAAAGTGTCTCATCCTTGGTTTTGGATAAAGCGCCCCAATCATTGCAAAAGAGCCGTTTGAATGGATGGCTACAATAGAAACTATGAGGCTACACCACATGATATAGTCAGATCAGCAGACTGAGAAAGACAGACAGTCTGTGCCTTGGATGGCCATTTCCAGACACCTACGTCTTTAAGCTGGGTAGTGCCAGCTTATTAGCGATGGGAGATTTTCTCTCTAATTGGGTATGGCTGGAAACTCCCCCGAGCTCCGAAGTTTAAACACCCCGGGGAACCCGCCTGTGCTGGGTGGAGGCTGTGTTAAGGTCAAGAGGTAAGTGCTAACTTACAATTTCCTTTTTCTTCAAGCGTTTGGGTGATTATTTATAGTGAAACTACTTCCAAGTTTATTAGGGCTTCTGCTGGGGTAATGTAACTTCTCTGCTCTCTTTAGTTTATGTGTCAGGTAGACTAAGCATGGCTCAATATTTACTCACTGGTTGCAAGATACAGGAGGGAGAAAGGAAGAGAAAGACATTTTTTAACCAGGAAATGAATCCTGTGGTGCGGTTTAGAGCTCAGCAAGGCCGCTGTGAAATCGCTGAGGAGGGAAGGTAGGCAAAGGTGGGTGGGCGAATGCAGTGCAAGGCTGCAGCGCCGAGGCAGTTTCGTCTGGGTCTGAGCAGGAAAGCTGGTCTCTGCTCCCAGCTCGGGGGCTAAAGGGCACTTCCCGCTGAATGCAGATAATGCTGCGTCTTCTCTGAAACAATTCTTAGGTCGCTGAGAAGCACCCCCAGAGAAATCCAGGACAGGCATTTTGTTAAGGCTCACGGGATGGAAAAATGGAGTTTAGACAAAAGCAGCAAAAATATCTTTATAGAGACTTTTTTTTTTTTTGTTGAGATCTTTGCTGAATACTAAGGCTAAAGGCAGTACACGCAGGACGCAGTTACTTATTTGGCAGCAGCATAAATTCCCGGCGTGAACCAATTCTTGAGCAGTGTCTGGGCTAGTGCAGCAGTCCCCGAATGCCCTGGATGGGACTGCTTAGGTAAAATACAAAGGTTTTCCATATCTGCTTTCCATACTCCCTGGGAGTCTTTGATCACACCTTTTCCAAGAGTCAATTTCTTCCACAGGAGCAGTCAAACATCATTTCAGGAGCAAGCAACACCAGGCTGGACCGTTGGACTGCTTACAAGCCCGGTGGTTTGCCTGATTGTTGTGCTGAGCCTTTAGTGACAATATCCGTTAGGCTATTTCTTATCTCCTGTCCTCCTGCTGGTCTGGGCTGGCTGATGAATGATAGCAAGTTTCTCTAGCAATTGTATAGCTCTTAACAGCTCAATAATTCTGATATTTTACTTCCACTAGAAGTTATAAACCCACACAGCTGCCGTAACTGGCCAGTAGCGTGGCATACTCCAAATGCATATTGAAAATCAGCATAAATATTTACAGTCTTTTCTTTGGCCAGCTGATAGACCTTTGTTAATGCAATTAATTCATCTGCTTGTGCTCTCAGCTTTGGACTGGGTGCTGAAGCCTCCACTACTTCCTTCACTGTAGTTATTGAATAACCTGTTAGCCTGGTTACTGTTCAAATAATATAAAGACCCACCAAAACCAGTTCCAGATCAGGATTTAGAAACAACATGTCTGTTAAGTCTTCTCGAGCTTTTTCATCTTCATGGGTTGTTACTACACATGTACAATATGGCGTTCCTTCCTCAGGAGAAGGGAGGGGAGTAGAGTAGCAGGGTTCAGCATGTTAGAATTCAAATTCACTTGTAGCTGACAGAGTTATTCTTAATTAAGAAAACCACAAGAAGTTGTTGACAGGTTTTTATTCTCCATTTGTCATTATTCTTCTCACGTAACGTAATGCCATATAGAGTTTCTTACTCATGTAAAATGATACCTGAGGCTTTTCGTTCCCTCTGCTTTTGTTCTGCAAATAATAGAGAGATTTTCCAAGAGGATTAGGTTTCATATCCTTAGTATTGCAGTCTTTAGCTTTTTTGGTTAAAGGAAGTCTTCCTTGCTGTAAGTGTCTGCACATCACAGGTCGGGGCAATATGGGTTGAAATGATATGGATGTAATGTATGTGAGAAGTCTGACAACGGAAGAGGCATTAGTTGGCTGTTGTGAACTCCATAGATAAGCTGCACTGCGATACAGTGAAAGCCAGTCAGACAACGTGCAGAAACTAATAAAACCACTGTCTTCGAGGCATAACATTGCGATTAGCAATAGCTATTTGCACTTTAAAACCGGAGGTGGTAATTTTTTCCTTTGTGTGTACTTGGATTACATTGTCTGAATGACCCAAGATGTCCCTATTTATGGTAGTGACAGGACTTGGTTCTTACCAGAATTGCTCAAGGGAGAACTCTCAATCTTGCTGTTCTTTAAAATCAAATTTTGCCAAAATACCTTCCAAACATACTTTATTTTAACTACATTTACAGAGTGCTGTGACTTGACAGCACATCGCTAGAGTGCACTGAACCTGATTCCAGTGGGAAATGTCATCTGGATGCCAAGTGTGATGGAAATAGTGTTGCAGCTTTGGCTTTTAGCTGTGAGAAAACTGGGGACATCTGTAAAATTATTTTTGGTTATTCAGGCACTCTGGTTTCTGAGCCATTAGGATGTGATTAGGATACCCATTTCCAAACTTTTACTCTCCCGATCATTAGTGTATGATGCTAACATCTTTGGGAATGGGGAATGCTAGTCCCATTTTTATCGTAATTCGTGCAAGGAAGCAGCGAGAAATTAAGGCCTGGATTTGCAAACACTTAAATTCAAGTGTCAGCCCAAACGGTCCGGCTGGTTGTCCCTACACACTCTGTTGCTCATGGTGCAGAGAGGTGCTGCTGTGGCAAGCTTCGGGCAGCCTCTGACGTGCCAGTCCCCTGGGCACGCAGGTCGCCAGTGCCCTGGGGGATACTTCTGGGGGCACCTGAAGCCAACGAACTTAGGTTCCAGGTCTGGCTTTGAGGGACACCTCAAGGCTGCCGTAAGCAGCAAGGAAACAGGCTGAAGGTGTTCAATAGGACCGGCGATGGAGCTCAGCCTGTTTATGGAATAAGGGAAAGATTAACAATTCATTTGCCCCTGCTTGAGGAAAGAAGCGGGTGGCAGTGGAAGCTGCAAAATGCGCTCTGACATCTGGCAAACAAAGCTAGACAAATTTCAGCCTACCAGTAAAACATTTTCCTTTTCTTCTTTTCATCTTTTCAGTAAGGATGTTGGCAAGGGGGGTGAGCAGCTTCCCTGAGGATGTGGTAGGATTTTCAGTGGCTTTGTATAATTGTCTTGCCGTAAGGTTCCCCCTGCAGCTCGGGGCTCATACCACTTGTTTAAACAAGTCTGTTTGCTTACAGTCATAACAAACCTCCCTAGGAGCACAGGGGAAGGCTTTACAGATCTGCACATCTTTCCTTTCCCAGCACGGGCTGTGTGGTGTCACAGGTCCATCCCTCATTTTATGTTTTAGACCAGATGAGTTCAAACTTCAGCAGACATGGTGAGAATAAAAGGCTTTCTTTCCCCTCAGAATAACGGCACTTACGCCAGTTTCACGAATCACTGAATCACAGAATGCTCAGGGTTGGAAGGGACCTTTGGAGATCGTCTAGTCCAACCCCCCTGACAAGGCAGGTTCACCTAGAGCAGATCACACAGGAACACGTCCAGGCAGGTTTGGAATATCTGCAGAGCAGGAGACTCCACCCCCTCTCTGGGCAGCCCCTTCCGGTGCTCTGGCACCCTCAGAAGTGCCAAACTAACTTCTTTACTCAGAAATTTTTCCTCAGGTTCAGGTGGAACTTCCTGTGCTCCAGTTTGTGCCCGTTGCCCCTTGTCCTGTCACTGGGCACCACTGAAGAGTCTGGCCCCATCCTCTTCACACCCGTCCTTCAGATATTTATAAGCATTGATGAGATGTGTTTTTCTGCCTGTTTTCCAGGGAATCAGGAGCTCAGAAGCATGGCAGGGAAGCCCAGGCTTACCTACTGTAATGGAAGGGGGAGAATGGAGCCTGTACGATGGTTGCTGGCAGCAGCTGGCGTGGAGGTTAGTTGACGCTTGGTACAGTGTTCCAGTGTTCCAACCGGCCTCAGTAATGAACAATTTAACATGCACATGGAGGATAAATGGCTGCAAGAGGGTGGCTAAATCCTTTTGGCACTGTACATTTGCAACTACCTTGTTTGGTGGTTAATATTTGGGATGCAAACTCAGTGGATCTTGCAGTGTATTGGATCTAGTATCAGTCCTTGAAGTAATTAATAATTAATAATAGGTCAAAATGGGGATTTCTTTAAGGACCCTTAATTAATCTGAGTTTTCCAGCTGGGCAAAACCACCTTAACTCAGTCTTTCTTAATCTGCAGTTACAGTGTGTATAAACAAGAGAGCATTGTTGACTTACATACCCTGGAGTGGGGTTAGAAAGGGTTATTTACCTTGGCGCAACCTGCCTTCCTCCTGGTGATGTCTGTACTCTGTTTCTAGGCGCACTTGGGTTATTTCTGAACCAGTGCCTCGAGGCAGAAGTTGCCAGGCCCTCCTGCTCCTCCCCAGCCGGGAGGGTGGGTGGGGGGTCCACAGGACCCTCGTGGCCAAGCAGCGCCGTTGAAGGTCCGGCCCATTATCTTTTGCTTGGTTCGGTCGTTCTGCGCGTGGTTACGTACAGTCACTTAACAGAAGAAAAACGTTCAAATACAGCAACGTAACACTATTTCTCCTTTTCCAGTTTGAGGAAATTTTTTTGGAAACAAGAGAGCAGTATGAGAAGTTAATCAAAGGTAAGAATCCTGACACCTGAGGCTTAGTCCCTCAAAAAATTACTCCAATTTAGCTTAATTTGTGGGTTTAAATTAGTTTATTTAAACTCGTGCAAACTTCCAGGTGCACACCCAGAATACTGAAATACTAGTTTTGATTAACCTGTTCTTTACAGTGCCAGACATCTCCTGTAAGCTAAAAGCCCTAGCTTCTGTGACTGTGTTTATGGTAGCACATTAAACAGGGCTAGCAAACATTCCTATTTAATGCAACTCAGTTATCTATGCTGGTGAGCTGTTAGCCTGGTTCCTGGCACATTGTCGGTCTAGGGCAAATAGCACTCCCAAAAGCAATCCCAAGGCATCATTTGGTGGTCGTTCCAGGCCAAGGGCCATTTCTGAGTTGTCATTTAGATGTGACCACCATGCCCTGTAGTCAGAGAGAGCTGAACAGGGTTGTCGAGTTGACTAGGAAAGATGTACCTCTAGGTTGGTTCTGAACCTCAGGGAAATAAGCCTCTAAATGAAAGGCCGGCATGGCACCAAAATCCCCAGGAAGGCCAATTTTCCTTTGTGCTAGTTAAAAACACGGGGAGACCTGCGGAGTCTGACACAACCAAAGCAGCAAGCCACAAGGACTTCATGTCAACCTTGGGAGTGAGGCCAGTTCCCAAACACCAGTGCACGCCCCCAGCCACTGCCCTTGATATTTGGCCAGACGAACTCCAGCAGTGAACCTCTCTGCAGCCACCCTGGAAGGAGAAGACCTTGCTGCCAGGGTGGGGAAGGAGTTGGGACTGTGAGGAGCACTATGGAGTGCCTGCACCGCAGTCTACTTGCTGCCCGAGACATGCAGGAGAAACATCACAACAGGCTGAGCTGGCCAAGATTCTAGGAGACCCGGAAGGTGACTCGGCTGCATTCCGGCTGCTCGCTCAGAAAGGAAAAGCTGTTTTTAAAGAAATGATGACAGAAAAACTATAATGAACATTTAAAGAAATGATGATAGGAAAACTATAATGAACAAAAGCAGAAAAATGAAGTGGTATCTAGAAGATCAGAATTAAATTTGCAGGTCCATCTGCCTGGGAATCTGACAACGTGGGAGGGCAGTGAAGTGTAAAGACATCAGTTATAGCCCTAAATGTGATAGTTCAGGTACTGAAAGACCAAAACTGAATTTGCTTAACAGGACTAATTAATCCAGACAGAGTGGTACAATCCTGGATACAGCATCCAAGCTTATCCATACCCAGAGAAAAGAACTAAGTGGTGATGAAAAGGAAGTTCTATAAAGAAAATCAAGGGCTTTTGTGTGTGTATATACATTGAGCTTAAGAGGGTGAGAACACAAAGATAAAGGTGGGGTTTCATAGTTTGGGTTGAAGAAACACAAATTATATAGTCATCCTGATAAAAGGACCTCTGGAATGCTGCCGGTCATGCGGGGCAGGACTGAACACGAATAACCACACATTACCTCTCCCTCTAATATTTTTCTCTCCCTACCAACATGCTTTTTGCCAGGGTATCCTGTGTTTAGACACCATCACATCATTAGAACGGTCCAGGCATGACTCTGTCCCGTGCCAGCTGATGATCTTCCAAGCAATGCCCCAGCAGTGTCCAGGATGAAGCCTGGGGCAGGGGCTGTTCCCAACAGGCAGCTTGCAGGCAGGCAGTTGTTTCGGAGGCCGGGAGGGTTGAATAGCATCAGCCTGGCCAGACCTGTGCCTGTTGGCCTAGGAGATGCCCAACTTGCTACCTGGATATAGAATATGATAAATAGATGATTGTTTTTTAATCTGTGCTCCACAGACCACCTTCCGACAGCACAGTGCAGTCCACAAAAGGACTGGCAAACTGCTTTTAAACCTGCATATAAATTCTGTGCAGTGGTTACGTGAAGTGGTTCTCACTGCCAAGCGAGGAGAAGCGGTCTGCTACTGGTTTAAGAGAGAAATCCCTCTCCTCTATAGATAAGGAGCAAAGCCATGCATTCAGTTCACTCACATCTGCTGCATCACTTTTTGTCAAGGGCCAGAAAGTCAGATTTTATATTTCACTGCTGAAAAATAATCCTTGCCGAGCTGTCAGTTTTCCCACTCTACTGTGTTTCTGCTAGATAGATCCCAAGTAACACTTCTTCCTTAAGCTGCAGAGGTGTGTTCTGGAAAAACATGAAGACACACCAATTTTCTGTGACTGTTTACAGGAAACAAACACAGGCTACTGTTTGCTGAAGAGAGAACCACTTTTTGAATTTAAACTATAAACTGATAATATAGAATGAGTGAGGAATGTTTATTAGTTCTAGACTAGCAAAGTATTTTAATAGCTCTGCAAAGGAAAAAACCAAAAACCCACCAGATGTGCCTGTTAAAATGAACCTGGAAGAAGGATGCACTGAATGGATTAAAACTGAGCAATTAAAATAAATTATTAACTTTGATCAATGCAAACTGGCACCTGCCTGTATGGATTTGGAGCTTTGCTGTGATTTTAACAGGGCAGGGCTGTTCTCTGAATGCCCTTAACGTGTAAGTGGAGGAGGGAGTATCTCCAAAGGCAGGGAATTAGTCCAGCAGAAAAACGGTCTAGAAAAACTCGAGCAAAGACTGCTGAATCTCTGTCAGCTTAGCTATCAGAGCTGAAGGCTCACAAAAATGCTTCTACCAACACCAGGGGAAAACAGGACTACAGAGACGTATCTAAACAGGCTGAAATGCTTGTGGAACAACACTGCAATAAAATCTGTGGGGACTCTCAAACTCTTGTCCCTAGAGTGACTGTGTAAAAGTTAAACACCAACTGGTGTCATGGTTGTCCCTGCCTCTAACTCTGTAGCTTCACCGGTGTAAAGTGGCCGGAGCTCTTCCTTTATCCCCGTAGCTCAGCCTTGCTGCGGTACTACCCCGCTCATTCTTCCTACTCACCTGCGTACGTCCCTGACAGGGAACCGAGCTGCATTCAAACTAATTGCCTTTTTTTTTTTTTAAGTTCAGATTCAACACAGATTTTTTATTCTCCTCCGATCGCTTGGGTCAAAAGTGCTGGTTCAGGCTTTTCCTGCCAGTACCAGCTGCAAGTCCAGAAGCGCAGAGGAGCCGCTGGTGCCAGCTCCCGGCAGCCCGTGAAGCTCTGGCAAAGCTCTAAAGTGAGGGGCCCAGCCGCACTGTGATGACCTGGCTACAAAAATGGTTGCAGACTTGTCAATATTTGATCTTTCCCACAGTGTTAGTTTACTGCACGGGTTATCACAGTTAGGGCAAGACATCAGTGATATCCTACCCTACAAAGGAATGCGCCCAGTCTCTCGCTCTCCTGTAAAGCCAGAAGCCTAGAAGGAACTAACAAGCTTTTCCTGAACTTTCCACCTTAGATGGAGTCCTGATGTTCCAGCAAGTGCCCCTGGTTGAGATCGATGGGATGAAGATGGTGCAGACCAGAGCCATCCTCAGCTACATAGCAGGGAAATACAACCTCTATGGGAAAGACTTGAAGGAGAGAGCCCTGTACCGTAACACCTTCTTTCACCTAATGAGCAGTCTGTTATTTGATAGCTGCATTGGACATAACAAACTCAATCCTGTAAATCCAGTAGAAAGTTGTGAGAAAAGCTGATCCAATAAAAATCAAGGACTCCAGCCTTTGCTTAGGTTTCAACCACTGCTTCTGAAATGCTGCTGAACAGAAATAGCCTTTTCGTCCTTAAAAAAATATTTAGCTTTAGCTTATGTTTAGTTTTGGCTGCAAAGATTGGCACTGTGGTGGTGATACAAAATTCCTGTAAGTTGCCTTGGTTAATTGGAAAACAGGTGAATAACTCCTGTGCTTTTTTCTGCTTTGTTCCCTGCACCAATAGGATTGACATGTATGTGGAAGGAATAACAGATCTGATGCAAATGATTTTGATGTTTCCTTTCTCTCCACCTGAGGCAAAGGAGAAAAATCTTGACTCGATTAAGGAGAGGGCAACTAACAGGTACTTCCCAGTCTTTGAAAAGGTAAGTGACAGTGAGGATGTGCCTGTAAAACCTGTATTTACAGTTAGCAAAAACTATCCCCCAAATAAGGATGTTTGTAGTACAGGTCAGTTCCAAATCCTCAGCTTTCTCAGCTCTCTCAAGGAAGGGGAAATACGGCAGCACGTTTTCTGTTTGTTGGCTTGTGCCATCAGGGCTGTGGTATTTTAACGTCTACAGAGCAAACAAAGCAATATGTTCTCAGCTGCGCAGCAAAACTTTCTACTCAGGTAAAAGCAAGCATGTATGATCTTTTTTTTTTAAACTTGAGGGGATAGTTCCACACTTACATTTGTTTAGAGCACATCTCTCTGCTCTACTTAATTTCGGTTGGAACATGTTCACTAGAAGAGTGCAAAAACCCTTGCAAATAAATCAGGTAGAGAGTTTAGGAGTGGTTTAGTGAAACAACAGTCATAAATTTCCGTACACCCCACTTTCAGAAACAAACCAAACCCATCTGACTCAGATATCTGGCAACATTTCTCACTTTTGTAATATTAATCTAGTTTTGATGAAAAACGATAATAGAGGATGAACGTTCTAGAAGTTCTTATAATAACTTATTCCCAAAGGCAGGTGTTTTCTTTGCCTAGCTGTTGTAATTCTGCATTTCTAAGTTTGCCTCGTGGTATTGACACTGGACGTAACTTTAAATGAAATATCTAACTGGCAATTGTATAAATTCTCCAAGTTACTTTTTAGTTCCTCCGTTATCGCTATTTCTATGACTGTAGTAGTCTACTTAAGCGCGTGTTTTTGTCCCTGTTCCCAGTGCTTATCATCATTCACCATTACCAAGTGGCCAAAGATTGTATTCTGTGTCTGGCAAGAGTTTGAGATTTTTTCCCAACAACAATGAAGCGATTTAGACTCACAGCTTCCAGCTGAAAACTCCACCCTGAAGTTTCAGATATAACTGCTGTCCAGCTCCACAGCTCTGCTGTGAGGCTTAGCTGCCAAGCGTCCCATGTCCCGTCCTCAACTGCAGCCCACATCCTCTTGTGTTCTCCAGGTTTTGAAACAACACGGCCAAGACTTTCTTGTGGGCAACAAATTCAGCTGGGCAGACGTGCAGCTCATCGAAGCCATTTTAGCGGTGGAGGAGAAAATACCTGCTGTGCTGTCGGGGTTTCCTCAGTTGCAGGTAATTTTGTTGTGGAGCATGCCCTTGTTCAGGAGCTAGAGAACAGTCCTGAAGTGGTCATTGCTCCATGCTACGTAAATCAGGAGTGTGGGCTCTTTGAGGAACTATCGCTCACTGTATGTTTGTTTAACATCAAGGACAAGAGGGAATGGATTTAGTTGGTTTGTGTGTTCCTGGCTGAACCTGTTCAGGTATACCTGTCCCTCTCTGAGCGGTATGTGCCTCCTCAGTAGAAATAAAATAATGTCATCCCAAGGGAACCACTGATCTAAGCTGCCCCGTTTTCATTTTCCTGCTTCCTGACAGTAGATGTTATCTAACACCAGAAAACAAATTCAGTGTGTGATACAGGTTGACAAGTTAGAATAAGGTGCAGTGCACTATTTTCTGTACTGACTGGTATTACAGTTCTGGGATCCCAATAACCTCATTTCCCTTCTGCCTTCTACAGTATGACTAGGAGCCTTAGCATTAAGCCACAAGACTGTTGTTTTCTTTCAATAATCAACGCAGTACAATCGAGGATGAAGTCTCTGCCTTTGTGCCATGTATAAAGTCGGAAACCGAGCAGAAATGAGGTACTTCTGCTGCGAGAGGTGACCAGAACTCAGAAGCCTCCAGGCATGCAGCGTGCTCTAGAACACAGTGCATGGGCAAGCCTGGGCCATGACCTGCAGGAGTCGTTAAGAGCTGAGATACAGCAGATGGGGAAAAAGGCAGATAGATAGTGTTCAGTACCTCTCCCACGTGCCCATAATCATGGTAATAAAGCAGTGTAAGCAACGCAAAATTGGGTTGAGCATGCTACGCTTGAGGTCATGCTTCCTTGTGCTTACAAACTGTTAATTTGAGGGGTGCACTCAAAGACTTTGGCTTTATTCCCATTAACAAAAGAAACAGTCCAGTATCGGACTATCCAGGCGTTTTGTTGGGGAATCATGAGGACAAAGGCTTTGATTTTTTTTTTTTTTAATTTTTAAATCTCAACCCCAACAGTTTAAGCCTGAATTTAGTGTGGCAGAAGGAAGCACTTCAGCCACAAAGTAGGCAGTAACGTGTGTCGGGCTTTTATCCCATAGGCAGTTTTGCAGCCTCAGGTAATTCTTGTCTCTACAGCCACTCGGCATGAGCACCGTTCTGCCGAAGCCATGCCTTGAATTATGGAGGGATTTCTTCACTGCCAGAAAGGACAAAGTTTCTGAAACTGGTCGTTCCTTATTTCATGGTTTCTACTTTTCTTGCTCCTTCTTGTATTTCCCCCTTATCTTTCCAGTGCATGTAGGTAAGAGGAGGAAATTATGTTCGTACTTCGGCCAGCAAGAACTGGCTGTCGCTCTGCGAAGCTCCTCTCCCTTAGCCCCGTTGTTAGGAGAGGTTCTCGTGTACCCAAAGATTGACTGTGGGGTCTCCAGCTGCTGGCAGTCTGACTCAGTGAGTCCCCTCTGACTGTCTGTACGATGAGATGTCTCAGGCTCCTTCACTCAGTTGCCTTAACACAGGCATCTCTTGCCACCTGAGATGCCCAACTCTTCCCTAACCCTAGTCCTGGTCTCCAGCCACGGCTCCAGGAGGGAATAGCTTTCCCCCAGGAGACATATCCGCCAGCCCTAGGTAGATATTTTGGCTATCCTAAGCTACAAGAAGCCTTTATTGCACAACTGAATTGAGCCAAGGATGCCTGCAGCCATTTAACTTTCACCCACTCAGTCCTAGAAGGGCTGGGGCAGTGGGACAGCAGTGGCCATGCCACACGCAAACAGAGCCCAGATACCTACATAATGTAGTAAAAATGGAAATCGTGTTGACATATATCACGGTTTGCCCGCACGGTAGTTTGCACCATCAGAAGCAGCAATGACAAGGAAACAGTCATGAGCTGGGTTAGTGTATTTGTACCCCCAAAACTACACCTGGTGCTCCTGGATATTGAATTTTTGCCTTCAGTTGCTTTCAGCAGCAGAGGTTCAGATACTGTCTCCTCCAGTACTGCCTTCGCTGGTAAGAGCAGGTTGTCCGCAGCAGCCGGGTCCTTCTCTGGTTGGACAGGAGGCCGCGTACATGGCACAGGCGCTGAATGAATGTTAGGATCTCTTCTATCAGCAGGGGGAAGCAGTTGTTCTGTGCAAGGAGCACTGTTTGCTACTGGAGTAGCTGGGATTTTTTTCCTACTCTGTTGGTTTTATTTTTTAGGCTTTCAAAATAAGAATGAGCAAGATGCCTACCATTAAGAAGTTCCTGCAGCCTGGCAGCCCGAGGAAACCCCCACCGGATGAACGTTATGTAGAAACCGTGTTAAAGATTTTTAAGATATGAATGCTGTGCTAGCTTCAGTGAGATCCAAAATACCGGGAAAAAAACCCCGAAACCTTTAAAGGAAATCAAAAGCTCAGTAAATATGTGTTGTTGTTGTAGTTAAAACCAATGATGAAAAAAAACCCCCACCAACCAAACCAAACAACCCACAAAAAAACCAACCCAAAAACTGAAATAAAGCATTCTGATTACTCTGGCAATGTGACAGGAGATTTGTCTTTATTGATATCAAATGCTTGGCAAAACATGAAAACAAAGAAGCATGAGTAGGGAATTTCTTCCTTTGCAGTGTTAGTATTGTCAACATGTAACTTGTTGAAGAAAATATTTTCTAGGTCAAAATAGGCTTCAGGATAAGAGCTGTGGAAAAGAAGAAAGAGAAAATAACTCACTGAATCACTTATCCTTTAAAAAGGTACACTTGTTTCAACAGCAATTTTAGTGAGTAAGTACTTATATTGCATTATTTTTATAGTAGTGTGTGTGTGTGAAACTTCTAAAATAGCTTCATCTGTTGTTACCAAAGTCAAATCTCCTTGGTTTCTCACACTTTACAGCTTCACAGAGTGTCAGGGGTTGGAAGGGACCTCTAGAGATCATCTAGTCCAACCCCCCTGCCAGAGCAGGATCACCTAGAGCAGATCACACAGGAACAAGTCCAGGCGGCTTTGGAAAGTCTCCAGGGAAGGAGACTCCCCCACCTCTGGGCAGCCTGTCCCAGGGCTCTGGCACCCTCACAGGGAAGAAGTGTTTCCTCACATTCAGGTTGAACCTTCTGTTTACCAGTTTATGGCCATTGCCCCTCGTCCTGTCACTGGACACCACTGAGAAGAGCCTGGCCCCATCCTCCTGACACCCACCCTTTAGATATTGATAAGCATTGATAAGAGCCCCCCTCAGCCTCCTCTTCTCCAAGCTAAACAGCCCCAGCTCTCTCAGCCTTTCCTCACATGGAAGGTGCCCCAGCCCCTTCATCATCTCAGTGGCCCTGCGCTGGACCCTATCCAGTAGCTCCTTGTCCTTCTGGAACTGAGGAGCCCAGAACTGGACACAGCACTCCAGGGGAGGCCTCACCAGTGCAGAGTAGAGGGGGAGGATAACTTCCCTCGACCTGCTGGCCACGCTCTTCTTAATTCATCCCAGGATGCCACTGGGATCCTTCTTGGCCATGAGGGCACACTGTTGGCTCATGGTCAGCCTGTTGTCCACTAGGACTCCAAGGTCCTTTTGCCCAGAGCTGCCCTCCAACAGAACAGCCCCCAACCTGTACTGACACATGGGGTTGTTCTTCCCCAGATGCAGCACTTTACACTTGCCCTCATTGAATTGCATTAGATTTCTCCCTGCCCAGCTCTCCAGCCTGTCCAGGTCACGCTGGACGGCAGCACGGCCTTCTGGCATGGCAGCCACTCCTCCCAGGTCTTTGCCCAGGAACCAGCTCTTACAGTGTTTCATTGCTCTCTTCCTCTGCCATTTTACCGTGATCCTTCCAGGCACCCGAGGTCATTGCTCCCAGTGCACGTCTCCACGCGCTGAACCCTTCGAAGGACGGGGAGGTGTCGTGGTTGGGCACAGCAGTGGCAGCCGTTGCGGCTGGCGTCTGCACCTTTCTCCACAAGCCTGTCACTGCTAGTCGGTGGTGCTTACCTAACCCCCTGGGAGTCACAGGAGGTCTTGGGAAGGTCTCCTCCGGAAGGCGATCTCTTGTGAACATATTCCTGGGTTTATAAGAGGGTTACATTGCTCACTTCCCCTGCCGGGTTTGGAGGGTGTGGAGAAACGTTTCACGGGACGCAATGTGTGAGCTGCACCTTCCAAGTGTGCCGAACACAGGCAGCGACAGGTTGGAAAGCCAACAAGAAATGGGACCTTTGTTTTACATGATCTGAAACACCAGAGCTGCGTTTCATTTCTGCAGCGAGGCAGGGCTGGACATATCCCAGCAGATCTCATTAGGCACAGATGAGGCTCCCTTCTCTACGGGCCTTATGCCCCCTGTTAACACAAGGCACAACAGTTTGTCTGTGCGCCTATTTCCCTTGCAAGTACATTTTAAATATTGGCTCATAATTTTGAACACAGTTTCAACTCAAATTAACAAAATTCTGATGTGTTTTATATAGAGAAGAAAATTCACAAATCCTGATGACAAAAAAACATTTTCCAGTGCTCTGTCAAGGAATCAGTATCATGTCTGAGAAAAAAAAAATTAAAAATATGTATTTATACTTTATTATTTTAAAGGAAGAGGCCAAATGGAAACAACCTGGTGGCCAGCAGCAGCTGGGGTGAATATTCACTCCGAAGTTATTAGGGTATCTTTGACATTTCCCCTAGTTTTGATTCCTGGATTGTCAGTCTGAAGAGACCAGATGCCTTCAGGCATGCAAGATACAAATGACACTTCCAGAGCATTTTCCAAACTACTTTACAAGCTCGGTGAGGTGACATTTCCCAACCCCCTGTTAAGTCAGGAGACAGACTGTATTGTATTTTCCACTTTTACTTAGGCCAGTAACTGTGTGGATGAGGACTTGCCTGAAATCTCAATGGGTATATCTCTGATAGGGTAAGAAATGTCAGTACCGGGACAAATCCTATTCCTCGCCCCTACCCACGAGGGAAGGTTGAAGGGACTGGCTTCATCTGAACTTTTAACTGGTTGAGACAGCATCCATCTGCCTTTCAAGTGCACAGTGCTGGCTTTGGTTTGGATATCAGCTGCAGCCCAAGTGCATGGGGAGGGATTCCTCCCACCTGAATTCAGACCTGTTCCAGACAGCTAGACTAGGTGCAGGGGTCTACAAAGCTAGGCAGGATGAGTTTTCCCAAGTTGTCTACACTGTGATTGACTCCCATGCTTGAACTCACGTTTTCTTGCCCTGCAGTCGTCCGACACGGTGGGTGTCAAGTCCACGTAGGAGTAATCACTAGGCCTGGGACATCTCCCACAGTGTATGATGGCCAGGCCTAGAAACGATTCATCCAGCCAAGACACCTAAGAGCGAGTTTGGAGGTGTGAAACTTTACCAGATGCGCCTCGGTGCACGTATCTATGCAGGGAAAGCTTCAGTCTCCCACAGTATCCCAGATTCTGGGTCACGTCTGTCTGTCCAGCAGTGCTGGCAACACCCTTTCCAGCAGCGTAGCTGGATTGTTCACTCTTAAAAAACCCTGTGCTAACAGCAGATGTCAGCACTCCCAGAAGCATCGAGGGGAAAGCAGTCGCTTCTCAAGGAAGCCAATAAAACATTCGCATGCAGAGAGGCTGGAGGGAAGAACGCCCCAAAAGGCAAGAAGGGGACAGAGGGAAATAAGAAAGAACAGAGCCCAAACCAGAAGGCGGGGGCTATAGGATGTGCTGTGGGTGAGGAGTCCTCTGCTGTGAAGCCTGTCTCTCCTCACGTGCCGTACAGGGCACAGAGCGACCCATTCTGGTACTAGGCACCTCCTAAGGGACAAGCCGTTGCACTGGTGACCGTTTTGCTGCCTCGTCCTTCTGTGGTTCTAGCTCTAAATAAGTATTTACACTTATTTTATTGTCAGGCATGGAGCACATTGGTCTAACAGGTATCAGCGGTGGAGACTGGTGGGATGAGGATCATTTGCAGCTACACAGCAGCAAAGTACAACGTCTACAGAAAGGACCTGAAGGACAGTGACCCCTGTCCTGTAACAACTCAGTTCTTTTGTTTGATGGACTACAGTTCACACAACCCCCCTGTGTAATACGAGAAGAATATCCCAGCTCACAGTTACGTTCAGGGTGATTCAGCAGGTTTTTATATAACACGCTGACCTTGCCTGCAGGTGATGCCTACAACAGTATTAATCAGCGGGACTGGGTGGTGCACGGGGGTTTGTGCTGTCTCGACTCTTTAAAGTCAACGGAGTTATCGGAAGAAAGCAGCCAGGAGTGCAGAGGGCAGTTTGTCTTACTGATGCTGCTCTTCGTTCACTCTCTCCTACAACTGCATTTGGTGTGAATTTTCAGCGAGACAAATTCAGGGAATCATTTTTGACAGAAACAGAAAAAAGAAAACCCTTTTATTTTCAAGAATAAAATTCAGCAGAAAAAATGTCCTGAAGGAATATCCCCTATCCCTAAGAGAGGGAAGGAAGCTTATGAAGGTTTCAAGCTGAATTATTTGACGTGACTTATGTAAAGCAGCAATCTGTTAAAAGTGAAAAAACCGTGAAATATTAAAATAAAATTTTGATTGCTGTCACTGTATGTTTTTTTAACTGTGGCAGCTTTTCAGCCTTTCTGATTATTTTTAACTAGCAGGTTGCCAAACAATGAAAATAGGAAGTATGGAATTTTCTACTGGCACAGATGTTCCAAATGATCACGACCTCTCATACATCTTACATTTGTACCCAGTCAGCATTAGTCAGGAATTATTTTCTGGTGGTGAGAAGCGACTACACAGACCTAATTGGCTTTATTTGTTTAAGAAATAGGAGTTTTCCATTGGCAGAGAAGTGTTTGCAATTCTCTTTGTAGGAGGGGTTACAGACCTATATAATCTCAAGGCAAAGCTACTGAGAGCTTAGAGTGAGTTGCACTGTGTACAAGGTAAGCTCTTTGGATTTTGGACATGCACAGGGAATTAGTGTACTTGAAACTAAGTCAGGGAATGGGGTTTATGGATTAAATACTTGTACGTACTTTCTTTACTGACATGGTTACGTGCATCAAATGTTAAATTATTAATCAGCTGCTTTCTAGGTGTACAGATTTAAGAAAAAGAAATTTAGATCTCCGAAGCGTGGAGTGCTTCCTCTTACCCCCTTCTACGTATCACAGAGAAGACAACATGTTATTTACAAGGAGAATATAGGGGTTTTTTAGCCCTTTGCTTTTGCTGCTGTCAACAGTTCAGCTTTGTTGTTGACATGGTGTTAATAACATAGTGAAGTTAGTACAAACTAGGCACTATCTGCATGTTTGCTGCTGATGTACACGTACTGGTTCTGGTCGGGGGGCACGCCAGTCTGGTTAGTAAGTGCTGTTGCTTTGAATTTCAGCAAAGGGTTGGAATTGAACTGAGCAGGTATCGCACTTGGGCTCTGTCTGTGGTAAAGGTAAACCTAATGTTATCAGAGACAAAATTCAATTCCATGTCTTCAGGTGTTTGCCTAAAGAAATGGGAGGAGCGAGGAGTGTTGTAGATTGAACGCTTACCACGGGGCGGAAAAATCCTTCCTGTCACTTTATAATGGAGCGTAATGGCTGCTGGAGAAAGCACAGCGATTTTATGCAGTTCATGTTGTGCATCTGATGAAACAGTAACCTGTATCCCGAGATAATGCCGAAGTTAGCAGGGCAGTGTATCTTGCACACCCTGCCGTTCGGTCAGAGCAGAACGCTTTGGGATGCAAATGGGTTTTGATTTGCTTGCTCTCTGAGCTGGGCCGATTGCCCTCAGTAGAGTTCTGCGTAACTAAACTGCACGTGTACAAGACGTTAAGGCACAATGACACAATGCGGTCTCTCAGTAGAGTCTTTTACCTCCTCTACTAATTTGATGAGGGTCTTGGACCGTAAGTCATGGGTTTTTAAACACGACAACTTTGAACAATGCTTGAGAGCCAGTCAGAGACTCAAAACCAGCATTCTGAATCTTTATTTTGCAAAACTTATTTCTTTACTCCAGGTCGTAGGAAACCAGGCACGTGGAAACATGTCTGCGAAACCCAAGCTGCACTACTTCAACGGACGAGGCCGAATGGAAACAATACGGTGGCTACTAGCAGCAGCCGGGGTTGAGGTTTGCCACTGTCTTTTATACTAAAAGCATGTGACAAATAGGTATTTTTACTGTTCCTTATGAAAAAGTGTGACTGACTCTGCACTTAGGGCAGTGCTGCCCAAGCCAACAATGACCGCTAGCTTACCCCAAGCAGGGGGCAAGCTCCTGTTTCACTGCCGAGCACCGTGTGCCGAGCCTACTGGTAGCACCACAAATGTCTCATCCTTGCAGCTAGTGAAAGAAAAGACATTTTAAACCACAGCAGCAGAACTTTGCTTCGTATTTTCTGATCACGGGGGTCGAGCACTTTCAATTCTCAAGACCTTCAGTTAAATCCCAGTGTCCAAAACCGCAAAAATCGTTACGCCTACTAAAACGTAGCTTACCCCTGAAGGTACCGTGTATTATAAAACACAGAGCAATTGGTTTTACCTCTACTGGTTTCTGATATTAAACTGGAGAGGGAGTGTGGGGATCTGTGTGTTTTAAGAGCTGTGAGATTTTGTCATGGTGACGGGCAGCGTGCCAGAAAGCTGCATGGGGCACACAACCTCTTCTCTTTGTCCCTCCTGTTGCCAGCTTGTGGCAAAGGAGCTGTAACACAGCCCTGCTGCTGCAGTGTGACTTTACCTATCCTCCCCTCTCCCTGCACCATCTCTTGCCAGCACTGACAACAGAAGCGGCACGGTCAGCATTTGCTCAGCAAACAGGCGTTCGTGCCTTCTGGTCACCTCAGCTCTAGCCAAAATCTTACCTGCGCAGAAGTACGAATGATGTGAGAGGGAAAAGGAGAGGATGTGACAGAGGCAAAACATTTTTTTTTAAGATATAATTTTCAAATCTGATCTATTTTTTAAATAATAAAATTCCCCAAAACACAGCTCTTCGGGCTCTCACTGTCTCATGCAAAGCAGAAGATAAAACGTGCAGTAACAATGCAACTTTTCTTCTCTGTTTCCTGCAGTTTGAAGAATGTTATCTGGAAACAAAGGATGATCTGACAAAGTTACAGAAGGGTATGTTTCCTTCACTTCTTAATAACTTGATAATAACAGTAATGATAATTGTTTGTCTTAGAACACCTAAGAATTCTTACATCTCTTAAAAAGGGTAATAATTAGATGAATAAGAATAAGAATAAGAATAAGAATAAGAATAAGAATAAGAATAAGAATAAGAATAAGAATAAGAATAAGAATAAGAATAAGAATAAGAATAAGAATAAGAATAAGAATAAGAATAAGCACTGTTTGCCTCAGAACACCTAAGAAGTCTTACATCTCTTAAAAAGGAAATCTAGACCGGATTTTAGATGAGGTATCACAGATGCACACTGCAGTGTGTTAGATGGTGTCATCCACACCGTTGCTTCAGTCTTCACTGGATCTCAGAAGGGCTGAGCTCAGAAGGGACCTCTCTTGATCATCTGTTCCAACCCCGCTCCTCAAGCAGTTGACCTACAGCCAGTTGCCCAAGTTGGTGTCCAGTTGGGTTTTGAGTATCTCCAGGGATGGAGACTCCACAGCCTCTCTGGGCAACCCACACCAGTGTTGAGTCACCCTCACAGTAAAAAAAAGCCTTTCCTTAAGTTCAGATTTCCTTCATTTCAGATGATTGACTCTCCTGTGTTTCAGTTTGTGCCCATCACCTGTCCTACGACAATACAGGGTTTTGTCAGCTGATCGTCTTGAAATGCATTAGCATTTTCAGTTGCCTACAAAGCTATTGCTTTATAAGCCGTACGAAACCAGAGTTCCAGGTTTCTGAGTTTCACTTGTATCTCTGATGCATTCCTGTTTCCCAAGTCAGCTACTCACCTTGCTGTCTTCAGCTTCCGTCTTTGTGAACACAATATTCACCTTCTCTCCAAACCAAATTACATGTCTGTGCTCTTCCAGCTCACTTGGCTTTTCCAAGAAGTCTGAGCTAGGCTTGGCATTTGTAATCCTGCTTTCCTTTAGGAGCAACGACTGGATCCCCCTGCCACCCGCCGGCTTTCAAAAAGTATTTCGAGACACGGGCATAAATGAAAACGTGCCCTTAATAGCAGACAGCTTCTCTGCCCCCTTGCCTCACAGTGGGTACAGAGACGGATGCAGCTGATCAGTTATTTGGGTCAAGAAATACGATTCCATAAAGCAAATACTCTGACTCGCTTCTCTGATCAGTTCCTGGAGGTATTCTGACTTCTTCTTTGCCAGAACAAGGCTTCTGCAGACTAGTAAGGGATTTACATGCCTCACACCAAGTGCTATTTGGCTCTTGCAGGAATCTCATGAAACCCACCCATTATTCCCTGCTTCACGCCCCTACAGACGTTTGTCATTGCGTAACGTCAACAGAGTAGTCACAAAGATTACATTCTATGCATTTATATCCACACTATATGTTGGCAAGCCCTTAAAATAGTCCAGATTTCTATCATACTTACCAAAGCATGCAGCAACTGACTCGTTATGGGTTGGATCATTCAGTCCTCACCCGTCTTAACTGGGGTGAAGATCACCTGAGTTAGGGCCATGCAGCTCAGGACTTGTCTTTTTCAGTGTCTGACTGCCCAAAGTTCTGCATTTGGGTGATTTTTCAGGTCTGAAGAAACCTCGAGAACCCGACTGCTGTTTCTTGCTATTGATTTCTGTATTAATTTATTAACATGTCACTAAGAAATGGTTCTTGGCTTCATGGTAAGCTTTGTCCGCACCAGGCTGCGAAAGCGAGGAAGACGCCACAAATCAAAGATACCATGTCTGCTTACTTTGTCTAACACTCACTAACGGTTCTCGCTCAGAGGCTGAACGTCTCCTTGTCTTGTCCCCTTCTCCCAAGATGGATCCCTGCTGTTTCAGCAAGTGCCCATGGTGGAGATCGATGGGATGAAGATGGTGCAGACTAGAGCCATCAGCAACTACATAGCAATGAAGTACAACCTCTACGGGAAGGACCTGAAGGAGAGAGCCCTGTACTGTAACAGCACTACCTTTGCTTGTTAGACTACAGTTCATACTGCCTCTCTTGCGTAACACCAGGACATCCCAGCTCGCAGATTCAGGGTGACACAGCAGCTTTTCACGCAGCACGTGTTCACCGTGACTGCGGGTGATCCCTACAACAGCAGTAACCAGCTAGATTAGATAGGCAGGATGGCGCAAGGGAGTTCATGAGTATCAAAGGTCAACACAGTTATCAGAAGACAGAAGGCAGGAGGGCAGAGGGCAGTTTGTCTTCCTGATGCTGCTTTTTGTTTTCTCCTGCAGCTGGCAGCAGCAACACTTCCACCACGTTGACTTCAGGGTTTCCATCCAGTCTTTGATGGAAAAAATCAACTTCTTTCTTTAATAACCAGGAATTGCTTATTAAAGGACAGGCCTCTTAGGGCACACTGTTTGATGTGAAGTATTTTAAAATGCTTCAAGTTAATTGGCACAGGTGAAAACTGTTCAAGATGTTTGTTAGGAATGGTATAGACCCACCGTTTAACTTACCATGTCTGACTGTGATTTTAACACAAGTTTGGATGACACACGTGACAATTTTGTCCTCAGATTCAAAAAACTTAATTCAGAGAAGAATCACCCTTAGTGAAGAATGGTAGGGGTACAGTCTTGTAGATTGTGGTTAGGCACTTTGCCCTTGTTATTCACCCATTCTCCCTCTGGCCCCACACAAGCTACTGCACTCTGAAGTGCTCCAATCTGTGAATGCTGGATAGAAGAGGCAGAGAGTCCCCAGCACCTCAGTGGGGTTATGCCAGTAGCTATCCCACTATTCAGACCTCCTGTTTGATTTGACCAACTGGATCTATTCCTTTCAGAATTGATATGTACGTGGAAGCAGTAATAGATCTGAACGAGTTACTCATGACCCATCCTTTCCAACCAGCTGATAAAAAGGAGCAACACTTTGCTAACATTTTGGACAAGGCCACCCACAGATACTTCCCAGTCTTTGAGAAGGTACGTGGCAAAGATGTAGTAGCTTAAATAATACTGTTCTCCTGAAATTCCAGCCTGCGTCTACACAATTTTTATTGAGGAAAACAGAGAAGAAAATGTACCACTTAAATGTAAATGCCATGGTTTTGGTGGGGCTGGGATGAGGATGGAGGCAGGACTTTACGGAGCGGACAGCAAGCGCTGCAAGTCTGAGAGAGATGCAGAGCTGAAAAAACCCAGGGCACACTGAGCATCCCAAATGTCCATGTTGGTATGCTGTTTCGGACAAAAGCTGCCATAACATCAGCTTTTATGTGAAGTTTCTTCCCAGAGTGCAGAATCCCCTGTACCATACCTGCTGCGTAAAGCGTTACAGCTCCTTCTGTAACAAAAGGCGGCGTGGATTAGCTGGGTGTCAAGACCACGAGGCACAGGTTACACGTGGAGAGCTTCCGATGCAATGTTCCCAAAACAGAGGAGGAAACAGGTGAGAAGCAAGGGAGCTGCCCATGATTTGAAAGAGTCTAAGGCTCTTACTGTGCCTGAGCTGAACTTAAGCCTCTTGCAAATTTTGTACAGGCACTTGCAGGGATGGTTGTATCCCATGAAGCTTAGCCATCAACACAGCAGTGCTGCTTACACGAGCTACAGAAGTGAAGGGGGACAACTGAGCTGCCAAAAACAAATGCGGAAGAGAAAGGATGGATAAGTTATGCCTGGGATGACAGTGTGCTCAGATCATTCGCCTGTACGATAGTTCTTACTGCATTTCCTTCTTGCAGTGCATGACCTTGCTTTGCAGATTCCTATTAAGTCACACAGAGAAAAAAAACCAAAATCACATCTGCTTCTGGTTCTCTGTTTTTAGGTTTTGAAAGACCACGGACAAGACTTTCTTGTTGGCAACCGGTTCAGCAGGGCAGATGTGCAATTACTTGAAACCCTTTTAATGGCAGAAGAGTACAAGCCTGATATACTTGCCAAATTTCCTCTCTTGCAGGTAATTGAATGGACAGTTTATTGGACAATGAACCAAAGCAGGAACACTGATTTAAACTGGCTGAGAAATATGGTGGTGTGGGAGGGTGAGGAAAGAAGTGGAAGACAATATCAAAATCAAATATCCCAAGTACTTTTAGCCAGCCTCAAATACTGATGGTTATTGCCATCTGCTGTCACTACAGCCACAAAAGTGTAATAGGCTGAAGTATATAGATTCTTCTGCAGGATCAAACCATAATGTTACTTTTAGGGCATTGGTAACATCTAAATGTCTGATAGTTACCATTGTTCTTAAGCACATTGCTGTTTTGGTTTTGTTTTGTAGAGTTTTAAAGCAAGAATAAGCAATATCCCCACAATAAAGAAATTCCTGCAGCCTGGCAGCCAGAGGAAACAACCACTACAAGAAGCAGATGTACCGAAACTGATGAAAATTTTCCACTGAGCAGCAACCTAAACCCACAAAACCTCTATTTTGTTGTCTTCGTGTTTGCTGATAGCGGCAAAGTGAAATTAATGAAAATAGTGACAAGCTTTTTGCTGCCTCAGTCCTCAGCCTCAGGACTGGTTTTAGCCTTCCGCAAACACTTCAGAGGTAAATCTACATGAGCATACCAGCACATGAAATAGTTCGCTGAATTAGGGGGTACATGGGACAACACAGGATGTCTTACATTTCTTAAGAGCATACCTGAAATAAAGTCTTACTATTGACACTCAAAAGCAGTTTGTTCAATGACTTCTTGCTGCTACTTATACACCTAAGGGCTCTCTGGTTCTCTCTTTCTGGCATTCCCAAGAGTTGCTGGAAATTAAGAGAGCTTATCCCAAACAGTGGGTGACCCATCTGTTCTGGGACATGCCAGACAAATCCTGCAGGCTCTGGTTTGGAGGGGATTACAGTTTGGATTCAGCTTTCCTCTGGAATTTAACTTGAAGTGTGCCGTGACCAGATGTTCTGGTTTTAGTCAGGAAAGAGTTAACTCTCTTCACAGTGGCTGGTATGAAGCTGTGTTTCTGGATTTACCACGGGAAAAGTACTGATAGGGTGTCTTTTGAGCTGGTGCTGGGGAGTGCTTGCACCAAATTCAAGGTCTCTCTCAGCTTCTGATACTGCAGCTGCGTTCCCAACTTTCTCGCTACAGGCAGTGTGGGGGGACCCACAGCTCAGACAGCTGACCCAAACTGACCGAAGGAGTGTTTCATTCCATAGCACATGATGCTCGGTACATAAGCAGGATGTGGGCTCAGGGGCCATAACTCCTTCGCTAGCTCTTGTGGGAACTCTTTTGCTCCTGAACTCCTTTGCTAACCCTTTTGCTAATTCCTTTGCTGGCTTGTTCATGAGAGAGTTGGTGGGTCGGTTGGCTTTCCTGGTTGTGCTGTCACTCACGGGGCTCGCTTGGACTCTGCTGTTATCACTCTTGGGCTTGGGCTCTTGGGCTCAGGCTCTTGGGCTCTGTCTCTCACTACTTAGGACCTGGTTGTGCATCAGCCAGCGAATGGTAAGCAATTGTATAATATGTTTTATTTTCTATTATTTTAATTACTTATTATTAATAGTATATATTCATATATATATTCTTCATTTATATTCAATTAGTAAATAGTTCTTACCTCAATTTTATGAGTTTTCTTGTCTTTTTTTTCCTCCAATTCTCCCCCTTGGCTGCAGGAGGTGGGGGAGTGGTGTGAGAGTGGCTTCGTGGTATTTTGCTAGCCGAGGTTAAACCATGACACCAGAAGTCCTACTGCGCCTCTGTTTTGTCACTAGACATTTAAACTCCTGTAGCTTCCCCAGTATTTCCTTCAACAAATGGCCTACTGTAGCAGCAGCCCTACATTGTGGGCCCAACTGAGAAACGAAGGCATGTCACCAACTGTAAAGCTGAAAGCACTGTTTAAGGAAGGAGGAGTCAGATTGGTGTCAGCTATAAGTGAGACCTTGAAACGTAGGACTTCATACTGACTTATGTCACTTTATATTAACCAGTGTAAGTTGCACATTATAATCACTCAAATCAAGCCCTACTACTGAGAGGCTAGCAAGCCAGTTGAACACATAAATATGTTTAATATTTGAGCACCAAATCAACCAAGTATGTAAGTGCAACAGCCAGCACCCTAAAAACAACTAATGCTGTAGTACTGGAAGCTTTAAGCTGGGCAAACTCAGGCACTAACACTGTTGCTAACACCGATAGTTTCTTTAGCAGAAATGCCATGTATCGGAACAAGTACAACAGGGCCTACAAGGAAGCTGGGGGGGGACTTTTTACAAGGGCCCGTAGTAACAAGACAAAGGGTAATGGGTTTAAACTGAAAGTGGGGACATTTAGATTGGATATCAGGAAGAAATCCTTCCCGGAGAGGGTGGGGAGGCACTGGAACAGGTTGCCCACAGAAGCTGTGGGTGCCCCATCCCTGGGAGTGTTCAAGGCCAGGCTGGATGAGGCTTGGAGCAACCTGGTCTAGTGGAGGGTGTCCCTGCCCATGGCAGGGGGTTGGAACTAGATGATCCTTAAGGTCCCTTCAACCTAAACCATTCTATGATTCCAAGTAATTAGCATCAAGAAAGAGAAAACCCTGATGCTTTTGTGCAGCGGAGCACGTATCAGTTAGAGCAAGAGACATTTCCCTGCCACCTCCCCGTGGCATTCAGGCAGCACTCGCAGCTGCTGGGCGCCATCAGAAACTTGAGCTGTGAACTTCCTTTGGCCATGGCGGCCGACACTCAAGCTCCCCCGCACAGCCTGGCGGGTTTGGGAGCCTGGGCGCACACCCCGGCCTTCAGCCACCAACAGCCAGAGTCCCCAGCACCCCTTGCACAGGGGCTGTGGCCCAGTCCCCATCCCCACGACCCCATCGCCACCTCAGGGGCCTTTCTCGAGTCCCCTCGTTCCACAGCCACCATGTCCCTTTGAGGGCCGGCCGCGGCCCCCCGCCGACCTACAAGCCAGCCCAGGGGAAGGAGTCCCTCCACAAGCCCTGGGGGACAAGGCCGAGGCGGCTTTTCCCTCGCAGGGCTGAAGGACGCGGTGCCTCACGGCGCTGAGGCTGCCGTGGCCAGACCCGTGGGTGGGCGGGGGCGGGTAGCGGGCAGGCCGCGGGTAGCAGCTGGGGCGGTGGAGGGGAGGAGCGGGCCGGGGGCGGTGCGGGCAGACCGCGCCGAGCTGCGTGGGCCGAGGGGGTCTGTCGGTGCTGCGGTCCGTGCGGAGGGTACTGCTGGCGGCGGCGGCGGGGGGAGGGGCGGGGGTGGGTGTCGTTGCGGGGGTCGGAGGGAGAGCGGCCGGTCCCCGGGGCTGCCCGCCGGCCGCGGAGCTGTGTGCCGCCTCCTGAGCGCCGGCGGGTCGGCCTTGCGCTACGGCTGGGTGCGGAGGGCGGGCTGGGCCGGGGGGCTACCCGCGCCGGGGGGCAGGAGCCCGTCTAGGGGGGCGGGGGGCGGCCAGCCGGGGCCCCTGCCGGGGGTGGGGCGGCAGGGGGTGTGCGTGCAGACCGGTGTTTGCTGCAGGAGCGCGTTGGGTTGCGGCGGGGCTCCAGGGGTGACCCCCCCCCGCTGCCTCTCCTGCTGCAGGCACCCACGCCGGGCCGGGTGGGTGCGCAGTGGGAGCTTGTGTCTGCCTCTGGGGAGGGTCAGCAGGGAACCTGACGAGGAGTTGCTGTTTGGAGTTGAAGATTGAGAATCTCTAGGGGTAATTTGCCTTTCGCCTGGTTCAAACGCTCCTCCTAGCTCGGGTGGTGGAAGGAACACCGTTTGGATCCTGCTCTGGCCTGGGTCCCGGTACCAACCACACGCTGTTGAGCAGTGGGTGTCTCAGGGCGGCCTCCAGACCCAGCCAGGCTGGCTGGACGCGGTATGGGGCCTCATTCTGCTCGAGCAGCCCTGCGCGAGTGGCCTTCGAGGAGCACAGCGCTGCAGAGAACAGCTTCAGGGTCCACGTCCCAGTAGGAAGAAAGTTGATGAGTAGGAGCTTGCTGTTAAATTCATTTACTTCTTTCTCACTGGAAGGCTGGTGCCTGAATTGTTTTGGACAAAACAATTTGGATTTTTTAATACAGCACTCACAGCGGTAGCAGTCACTCTGACGACTGCCTGGCTGAGGGCCAAGGAAGGACGGATGCGCTAGAACATGACGTTTATGATTTCTTGTCAGGTCCATGATTGCTGTTTAAGAAAGATAATTTACCAACTTTGCTACTCTTTCATGCCTCACAGCTTCACAAAGGGGTATTCATTGCAGAGCAGTAACAGTCGCCAAAGTATTTTGCAACCCTGTGTAAGCGTTTAGCGTAAACCCCAAAGTCAGTCCTTAAGCAGTGCGGTTCGAGGAAAAGGTAAGCTTTTTCTTGCTGGCACAAAAAGTCTCAACCCTTGGCCAGTCCCTGCAAGGAACTGTGGTGAACAAGTACAGGTTATGTTGATGCCTGGACTTCTTTTCCACTGACGCTCTGCTCTTCAGCTTTCCGAGCTGTTTGGAGCGGAGCACTGAGCTCTCACTGGCAAGCAGGGCTCTGGATGGGCTGGTTTTTATCAGCTCTGCTTCTGCTTCAGGGAGAGGTCAGGGAAGTTTGATCTTTTTGCTTAACCCTAGCCTGTCCTTGTAGTGTGTTTCCCAGCCTTGATCCCATGTGCTGGAGGTTAGAGTGCTTGTCCGGTCTGAGAGGGCCCAAGTGCAGTTCTTGTCGTTGATGAGTGGAGTTGAGACTGGCATCTGCTTCCTGAGCATGAGGGGATGAAGTAGTTTTGAATTATGAAAACTTGAGAGCTCTTTCACTCGGTGTAGTGATATGTATATAGCTCACACATGGGAGCTAGAAATGAAGCGTAGGTCACGGTGTTCAGTGTGTAGGGCCTGGTAAGGTAGCTGTGATACGGCACTTCTCTAAATGCTGTTATTATTTGCTCTGTTGCTGTTCAGGAATTAGGAACTTGGCTAGGCATCCAGCAGCTGTAGACTAGATGCCAACTCTAAACCGTCAAGACACGATCAAGTCTTTATTATTAGGCACACATTTATCTATCAGGAGAACTTTGTTGCAACAGACTGAGGTGCCTGAGGATATAGACATTGCCAGCGCTAGGTGGAAGCTGAGCAGCGATTCTGAAAGCCTGTATTTTGGACTGGGGCACCAGGTTTCTCCTCTGAGTCCAGCCCCTAGTAGAGCAATGGCTGTTTGCTATGGGGCCTATTGAAGATACACCCAGCACAAAGGACTGCAGAGGAGAAGGCCAGCGATGCGGTCTGTCCTCTCACTGTTGCACTGTTTGTGCCTCTTCATTGATGCCTTTGGGATTATGGCCAAAGTTTCCACTTTGTGGCTCAATTACGTACTGTGAAGTCTATGCAAGAATAAATAAGCCTGCCTGTAAACAGATGAAACCTTGGCTTAACGATGAAGCGCCCTGTTAGTCTGTGACTCTGTCTTATTATTAAATGTACTTTGTTCTTCTGGGACCCATTAGTGATAAGAGTACAGTGTTAGCTTTGTTTCCAGCACCAGGCAAGCTCACATCAGCTGCCAAGTTCATACTATGGCATGTGACTGCACTTGTTAGTGAAACTGGAAAGGACTCTTTCATCCCAGTGCCATCATCTGGTGGGCTGACTTCAAGCCCCTGCTGCTGGGGACGTTGACCAGGCCTTACTTGCCCAACAGAGTTCAGGGTCTCATTTGTTTGGTTTTAAAGATAGTTTTTTAGGGCAGATAGGATACAGATCCCTGTTACAGTTTAACTGTTGTTTGTAAAATTGGGATGGGTCTTAAGTCGGTTCACATTCTCTATAATGGATATATTGTGAATTGGCTACTGGCCAAAAGACGTCTAGCTAAATACGGAAGACTGCAGGCCTGGTGAAATATAGGCTGGAAAATATATTGCTGTTATAAGCTCGTAAAGGCCCAGCAGCAGGGGGCTCTGCAACTTTGTAATGGGAGATGTGAAGATGTGCTGGTTTTAGGTGGGACAGTTAATTTTCTTCACAGTAGCTAGTATGAGGCAATGTTTTGGATTTGCGGGAGGCTGTGTTTTGGATTTGTGCGGAGAAGAGTTAACTTGTGGTGTTTTCAGTTGTTGCTAAGGAGTGTGTGTACCAAGTCAAGGACTTCTACAGCTTCTGGTACAGCCCCTGCGTTCCCAGCTTTTTCGCTACAACAGGCTGGGAGGGAGCACAGTCCCAACAGCTGACCCAAACTGACCAAAGGGATATTTCATGCCGTAGTACGTCATGCTCAGTATATAAGTTGGGGGTGTGCCGGAGGCCTGGTTGATTGGTTGGTTTTCTTGCTTGCTGTCACTCTCTCTTGGTCACGCTCTTGCTCATGGGACTTGCTTTGATTCTGGTGCTATCACTCTCGGGCTCTCCGTCTCTGGCTGTCGCTGCTTGGGACCTGGCTGGGCATTGGTCAGTGGGTGGTGAGCAATTGTATAATTTGTTTTATTTTCCATTATTTTCATTGTATATTACTATTGGTGGTGGTAGTATTATTTTCATTACATATTATTAGTAGTAATATTAGTATTATTAGTGTTGTTAGTAGTATTATTATGGCTAATATTACTAGTATCACAACTTAATCTATATTCAGTTATTAAATTGTTCTTATCTCAACCCACGAGTTTCCTTGTCTTTTCCTCTGATTCTCCTCCTCCACCGGAGGAGGGAGGGAGCCGAGGGAGCAGCTGTGTGGTGCTCAGTTGCTGGCTGGGGTTAAAGCACGACACAAGTCAACGTTAGTGTCTCTGGGTTGATATTCTTGTGAAGCAATTCATTTGACACAGTACATTTTCAGGGCTGGTATCATAGAATCACAGAATGGTTTGGGTTGGAAGGGACCTTAAAGACCATCTAGTTCCAACCCCCTGCCATGGGCAGGGACACCCTCCACTAGACCAGGTTGCTCAAAGCCTCATCCAGCCTGGCCTTGGACACTTCCAGGGATGGGGCACCCACAGCTTCTCTGGGCAACCTGTTCCAGTGCTTCACCACCCTCTACGGGAAGAACTTCTTCCTGATATCCAACCTAAATCTCCCCCCTTTCAATTTAAACTTGTTTCCCCTTGTCCTGTGACTACAGGCCCTTGTGAAAAGTCCCCCCCAGCTTCCTTGTAGCCCCCTTCAGGTACTGGAAGGTGCTATAAGGTCTCCCCAGAGCCTTCTCTTCTCCAGGCTGAACAAGCCCAATTCTCTCAGTGTTTCTCTCAGCCATGGTTTGACATGGATGCTGTCACAAAACCCAGTACCTACTCAATAGATTGTATTACTACGTTAAAAATGTATATACTCAGGAATACCCTACAGTTCTGTTTTGATTGGAAAACTCTCATGAACTCTTAAAGCTATGTTAATATTTTTAAAGATATGTGTATGATTTAGTAGATGCTTATTACATTTTGTCATGACGCTTTTTGGAATTGCTGCATATTCTCCTGGTAGTGTGTACTTTTTCTTTTTTCCACTCATTCACAGGGAAGTTGATTGAATCAACCCCCAGTACCTATGTCTTGATTGCCATTCTACTTTCACATTCATCCAACTGTATTTACTAGTTGGAGTGGAACAATTTAAATGCTAATTTAAAATGTACTTCTTGTAAGATCATCTTCTTGAATTTATCAGGAAACAAGAACTCTGAAATCATGGCGGGGAAACCCAAGCTGCACTACACCAAGGGAAGGGGGAAGATGGAGTCGATCCGATGGCTGTTAGCAGCAGCCGGGGTTGAGGTTTGTAGCTGTTTTTATAAGGTGATCAGATTAATCTTTGATTAAAGTAAGTATTCCTTGGGAAGGTTTCCCAGTTACGTCTGTGCTTAGAGGTATGCACCACATCACATGTTGTGATGCAGAATACTTAGATTCAACACTTTCTCATGTTATATTTATTTAATGTATTCCTTGAGCAACAGTTGCCCAGTAAAAGGTTTTTAACATGCAAAGATGATTGCCAAGTGTAATTTTTGAAACGTACTTTTAAAACTGAGGAGATCTTAAATTGTTGCTACAGACCCAAACTGCATCTCTGACTTTTTCTGAATGCTTATTACTTCTCTGTGCCTCATGATTGTTCTCAAGTGAATGATCATGTGTACCACGTGAAAAACTTCAGAACATTACCTCCAAACAAAGTGCTTTTCCTTCTTTGGGTCAGGACCTGAGTAGGGTAAATCAGCAGAGCTGCCCTGAAGGCAGTGGGGGAGCTAGCTAGAGTCAAATCACATGAAAACCATCCTAAGGCATCTTAATTTCTGCATGCAATTTTTGCTTGAACACAGTGCTTTGAAATTATTTTCTCAGAAACTGTTTATACTGCATTGGAAATAAAAGGGGGTTTTTTTAATGGTGCTCACTTGTGAGTGTTGCTGGCAGAGAAGTCGCAGAGCATGAGTACTGGAGAAACAAAAACCTTGTCCTCCTTCAAATGTCCTTCTCCTTAAAAAAAAAAAAAACCAAAAAAAAACCAGCAGGGGAAAATTGTGAGATAACTGCTGAATAACAAAGGCATAACTTACGAAAGTTTTCTCAGTATTTCACGTGGCATCAGCTGCTTTTGAGTGAATGATTTGGTGTCTGTTAATTGTTTGTGTAGGCTGCAGCAGACTGATCTTTATAATGAAGGAAGCTTTTTTTTGAAGTGTAAAGCATCGTACATTACTGTGGGGCTGGGGACACTATAGTCCCAGGTTATTTGCTGGAGCAGAGATGAAGAATAGGAGTAGAGAGTCAGCACAATCATGAGAAGTATGGGAATAGTGCGGAGAGGTAGAGTCTAGCTGCCAGAGTTCCTTCCACTTCCCCATTGCCTTTGGACAACGGTGTTGTTTTCTTTCTTTGCTTTACAGTTTGAGGAAGAATTCATAGAAACGAAGGAAGACCTAGAAAAGTTACGCAATGGTGAGTCTGTAAACTGTACCCTAAACATAAATTCACACCAATGTAACAAAAGGACAACAGGTGAGGTTTTGGTAAGACCTCTAATATGATGTGACCTGTAAAGAGACAATTGGAAAGACCTGCTGGCCTGCAAATGCTTTCATCCCTCAGAACCGGAAATGCCTTGGTGTGTTACCAGGTCTCTTTCTCAGATTCAGTGTAGTACTGCAGCAGTCTGAGTAATTTGCTTCTTTTTCTTCCCAAGATGGATCCCTGCTGTTTCAGCAAGTGCCCATGGTGGAGATCGATGGGATGAAGATGGTGCAGACTAGAGCCATCCTCAGCTACATAGCGGCAAAGTACAACCTCTACGGGAAGGACCTGAAGGAGAGAGCCTGGTATGGTACCAGTGCATTCTGTTCTTACTAATACTCTTCTGTCATTTTTAGTACTTATGAGAAGAATATTGCTGTGAAATACCTGCATGTAAAGGTGCCAGTGCTTTGTCTTCTCAGTACTAGATTGGGTGAATGGACTGGGTGAATGGATTAATAAATGATTGTTAATTGTCAGCAAAATGAGAATGTTATGGCCACCTTCAGGCTCACTTGATTTCGCAGAGACCAGAAGTGCATTAAATTGCTGGACAAGTGCAGGACCTTTATACAGTAATTAAAGGCTAAGTATGGGGGTTTTTTTCTCTTTTAAATGGGAAAACAGTAGAAAAAACTATAGCTGCCTGCAAAAAAAGAAGTGTCTTTAAGTGGTCTAATTTCCTTTTTTTCAAAATGTAAAGAAACTTTCACAGCTGATCTAAAAAAACCAAACCAACATGTTCAGTGGCTTAATGCTACTGAAAGTTAAACCAATGTTTTCCTAATATTACTCTGCTGTGTAAGCTGTGGATACTTTCCATTGTCGTAATTAAAGGGCTAATGCGAAAACAAAACTCCTTATTTACTTTTTCTTTAAAAAAAAAAATGTTATGCAATGAGGTCCTTAACCTTACTGACTACCACTTTCTGTAAGGGGTTTATTCTGTGATAATGGAGGGGCAACTCCAGAGGCTGTTGGGATTATTATGGACTGGCATGTCTGAACCGGCACTTGGTAGATGGGATTCTTTCATGATTAGTCCTCAAAACTATTTTTTTTCTGTAGTGTGGTTTGCACATGTCACCTTTTGTCCCACAGCATAGGTGGAAAGATTATCAGTGGAAAACAGTGTGAACTCCACTTTAAATCTGTTAGTTGCAGACTCTTACTTTTACTTTGCTTGGTGCAGACACTGCACTGCGTGCCTGTTTGTAAAGATCTGTGAAAAAACTGATGTGGAATCAAAGTGGGAGAACAAGAAAACAGACTGGTGGCTTCTGTTACATTCACTAATAAGCCTTTTTACTCAGCGATCACTTCAGAATTGTATTTCAGGAAAATAACCAAAATCGAATGTTCAAAGGATAAATGTTAAGTAATAAATGTTTGTTTCAGGATTGATATGTACGTGGAGGGAACAACAGACTTGATGGGAATGATCATGTATCTCCCTTTTCAACCAGCTGACACGAAAGAAAAGAATCTCGCCTTAATCATTGAACGAGCTACAACCAGGTACTTTCCTGTTTATGAAAAGGTAAGTGATAAATCACTAGTAGTCCACAAGACAGTAGAATGGAGTACAGGTTCCCCCCGCCCCCACTCCCTTGGCCCCACACATCTGCTTTCCAGAAGACAAGTGACAGTGCAACTCTGACACTGTATGATGGAGCCAGTATTCGGCAATGTGAAAAGAGGGCCACAAACCAATATTTGGCTGGTTTCAGGACTGAATATCTTTGCTGTCTTTTTTAAGACGACTCAAAGAGCAGATCCTACATTTTAAACGTAGCTTAGTGGCTGATAGCTCCTAGCTTTTTGCATAAAGGCACCATGTAAATACCTGCGCCAGCCTGCAGAATTTATTGCCTGAAAGTATATATACTCTTGCTGTTCAAAGTTAAATACAATTGTGCTTTATATTTAAACAATGAATTTGAGAAAGATGAGAGAATTAGGTCCTTAATTATATTATACATACAGACTATTACTGTCTTTTTCTGAATTGCTACCTGAGCATCCTTACATATGCACAGAGAGGCTCTTCAAGCAGTATGTATCTAGCTTAAAAGCATAAAGCAGTTACTTACTGGCTAACTGAAGAGTTAGCCTCTAATGAGCTGCGTGGCAAGGCATTGGTATGCTCTCCACCTCCATAGAGCACACGAAGAGTCTGTCTTGGCTAGGCAAGAGTTGGTCTGGAGGGGACGGGTTGTTCTTTGCTCCTCCCTGGAACACAGCCCAGATGTTTCCAAGTTGCAATTTTCTACCAACTTGCTATTTGTTCTGTTTTGTTCCTTCCTTTAGGATATTTTAATTGTTTTGGGTGTTAACATTTTCCTGTTTGAATTGAGCCAGATGTGATCCTCATCTCGCTATCTTACTTCTGTTTGTAATTTTACCTTTTGTACCTTGTGTGGTTGTACTATACAGACTCTCACAGTGCTTCTTCAGAGTGTAGCAGTCTGCTCGGAAGTCTATGCCAAGAATACAAAGCTGTGTTGTTTCAGAGCTGAGCCAGGTTTCCAGCTGGAATCCTTGGTTTGCAGGCAGCTGAAGTCCATTCCAAAAATACAGGACTCGATGCAATTTCATGTGCCTCTTTGTCAGAGCCGTAAATTGCACAAGCGAAACCCACAGAGGCTGCCCTGTGGGGAAAAAAAAAAAGGCACATAAACAACATAAGCCAGCACTCCTGTAATCAGAGTTCATATAGATCCCCTGCCGTACCAATGGAAGGCTGTGCCGAGAGAGATTGATTGGACACATTAATCTTTCAAAGAGTTAACAGAAGCCTGGTAACGGAAGTATTTAAGTTATTAAAAAATAAAAAAGCAAATTTAAACACCAGTACTCTCTGAGCCTCTGCCTAGGTGGCATAAACTATGGTTATGGTATGTTTTAGTGTGTATGCTCACTGGAGGAAAGTCTTTAAATAATCCTTGTTCACTTATGGTAAAGACACAGCTAAACTCTTCCAAGACTTTTAGCCTAGTTAATTTAATAATTATTTTAATAATTAATAATTTTCCTTCTGTACCAGCTGTTTAAGTTGTCCATTGATTCAGCTTAGCACTGGGTTTGCAGTCCATGTGCTGTCCCTGGTTGTGCGTGTTCACTTCAAACACTCAGCAGCCAGGTGGAGTGGCCAAAGGTAATTGAGGAGTTCTGCAGGGAATCCGTGTGGGAGTTTCCATACGGCTTCGATGGACAAGCTGTGGTGGATGTTGTTAAGAGAAAAATAGAAAGGTTATACAACTACATGAAGGTATCATCCTTGTCTCTGGCTGAGGTTACCGCCTCTTTATAGCAAAATTGGCGGATGGGACTGGGGAAGGAATTGGCTTCCGAAGTCACAGACTGATGTCCTAGTTTTCATGCACATCTGTTAGTGGTTTAAGTGTGGCACTAGAGTAGCTTAGGTAGTGATAGTCCTCAGGAAAAAGGTGGGCTGGTAACTGCTCTGAAGCTGTGCCACAACACTGACCACAGCATGTCTGTTACAGCTGTTAGTAGCTAATCACAGTTAGCGCTGTGATTCTTGCGTCAGCAGTTTGCCATGGAAATCCTTCCATATAGCATGAAGGGTGCAAAGGCTATGTTCCTTCATTCCTGACCTGTTTCAGACTATTATCAGCAATCTCACATTTTGCTGAAACATCTGGGAATTCACTTGACTTTTAAATCAAAGCATACGACAGGTGAAGCGTCCTGACTACCTCTGGTTACCTTGGTCCTGGGGTGGTTGTTATGATCTGAGTCTTCTTATGGGACTGGACTTGCTCCAGCTGCCTGGTGCAGTAGGTTATAGTGAGTGATAGGCCCACGCACACTGAAACAGGAGTTCTGATGTAATCTGTTCTGGGAGAATACCTGTCACTTTCTAACTTCATAATGGATTTGCTGTGCTGTGTGGTGTTGTAGAAGTCTGTCTAATGACATATCTAGATAAAATTGTTACACCCTGTATGACGTTTTTATTTGTTCGCATTTTGTAGGCCTTAAAAGACCACGGTCATGATTATCTTGTTGGCAACAAATTAAGCTGGGCAGACATCCATCTGCTGGAAGCCATTTTAATGACAGAAGAATGTAAGCCTGATATACTGTCTGCGTTCCCTCTGCTGCAGGTTAGTAACCATCTGATCTCAATATGGAAGGTAACACACAGATGTCACTGCCCTGTTTTAAAAGCTAATTGATGTTTAAATCTTTTGAACCCTTGTACTGTGTTCCTCACAGTTCTCTCGTCTACTTCTGCTGACTAAAACCTGAACACACGCACACTGCCTTGACCCAGAGCTGCTGGGGACTCACCTTTCTCCCAGCTCTACTTTTCCCAGCTGTTCTCAGCTGGCAGCAATTCACTTACTAATGCTGCCAGCTTAGTCCTGGAACAGCTACTTCCATGTCTTCAAACACAGCAGTGAGCATCAGGAGGGGAAGTCTGCGGCCTGTTGTGTCTGCAGTTCCTGTGCTGCTTTTCTCGCTAGAAAAATTATACTTTTTCGGAAATCATATACAAGAGCTGTTAAGTTTCTTATGTCTTGTCTTCTGTTGTGCTGTGCACTGAGGTATTCCTGTCCTTGCTTTTTTTTCTTTGCCCAAATACATCTGTGGGATTTGGATTCAGGCTGTGGCTTTTGCTTTTTTATTTTTTTTTTTTTTCCTTCCACCTTTATCAGATGAATTTTAACTCCCCATCCCCATCTGGGAAGCTAAGGTACACTTTATAGCACCAGCACTGCAGATCAGAATCTTCACACCTGGATTTTCCTAAGAAGACTAATATGTTGGAGGTGTGATTTGGCTTTCTTTTTTTTTAACAGAAAAATTCTGAGTGCTGAGCTGGCTGTGAAGAGCTACTACCTTGCTCTGTTTAATGAGTATGTCTGAGAAGTAAAAATCCAAGTCACCTGATTTTTAAGGTACAAAGGATGGGATTATAATTTCCTGACTCTCATTGGCTTTACTGCTGCTTTTTACAGGCTTTTAAAGGAAGAACAAGCAACATTCCAACAATCAAAAAATTCTTGCAGCCTGGCAGCCAGAGGAAGCCACCGACAGATGAGAAGTTTGTCGCCGTGGTGAGGAAAATATTCAATATCTAATCACGTGTCTGCTGAAGATGACACAACCGTAGTGAATTGCCAGAGCTGTGCCTTGTAAGTGTACACTACGCAGATGCATTCTGTAGCTTGCATCATACAGCCAGTCATGTGATAATCATTGAAACAGAATATGCTTTTAAATTAGAGGAAAAGGCTTATTTGGGCTCATTAAGACTAAAAAGTGGCATTTCATGGAGCAGTTATATGAAATAAAATATGTTGCTACTCCGTGGTGGTTTTTAACTGCAGTACGTGCCTGATAGGGTAAAATATTTCAGCTGTAGCTTCCAGAGTACTGTAGAAAGCAAGCCCTCTTCCCCTTCCTCTCCCCATTTTAATAAGCTGCAGGAGGAAAAGCCACTCCATAAAAATGGGGAACTCATTCAGATTCAGGCCTAGAATCTTTTTGTTTTGCTCTCTAGGTGGTTTCCTAGGTCAAGTTTGCGGTCCCCCTGCTGTATTTCACTGCTGTCCCTGTACTTTCAGAGCTGTAGTTTAAAGAATAAATAAATAAATAAATAAAATTAAACCTCATGATCCTCCTAAGTTTATGGGCAAAAGTAAGAAACTTGTTTAAGCCCCTTATGAATCTATTAGATGTTACTCACTGAAAGAGCGAAGTACGTGTGCTTAAGTAGCTTGATGTAGTTTTCATCCATTGAAACCACCTCTTCCCCTGCTCTTCTTTTTGCTGCTGGCAAATGGCCACAGTGAGGAAAATGCCACTTCACTCTTTTGTAAGGCTTTCCCTTCTTCACTCACTTCCCAAGTAGTTGTAAAGAGAACTGCCCTGGGCCGCTTGCCTTTTCAGTCAGAGTTAATTCTATCTCAGCACTGCTTAAAGCTTTCACTATTCTTTCAGATTCTTCACCCTAATTTCCTGGGAACCATCACTGTCCCCTTTAGTTGATAAACTGTTCCTCCTTGCAGTTAGCTGTTGTTCTCAGTAGGGCTCCAACTGATTAGGAATCCAACTGCTGCCCAGCAAAGTTAATTCCTTCTCTGGCTTGTGCCCAAGAAGAGCCACATGATGTACCTCAGGGGTGCAAACCAGGAACACCCCGATCACCTGAGCCCTGCCCAGATGAGCTCTACATTAAAATTACCTAGGAGGCTGAAAGCAGTATTTGGCAGTGCCCACCATAGTACTCTGGTGTCGCTGAGCTACACCTCTGTTCCAAACACTGAGTGGTCACCGGGACTGGCACGGGACATCACCTCTGCATTCTGTGACTCCTCCGTTCCACAGGGATATGTTGAACTTGCTGAGAATTTAGGAATTTGAGCAAAAGCTTTAGGATTATGGATGGGCTTGGAGGTTAGCCCTGCCCCCTGCTCCTGGGGGCTAATTCAGTGAGTGCAGAGAAGGCTCGACTCCGGACATGCTCAAAAATACAAAATCTGCATTTAGGATCAGGGCTAGCAGCAACTGCAGGATGGCTTCTGCATTTCAGCGTGAGGTTGCCTAAACTTTCCATTGGAGCTTAATCTAAGGCAGGATTCACCTTGTCTGCAGTACAAATACCCAAATCGGCATTGGTCACGCAAGCGTTACAGTACGTGGCAGTTCAGTTCCTCTACCCTGTCTTGAAGTTCTGCTTCAGGATAAAATGAACCACAGCTTGTATGTCCAGTCATCATTTGAGATCCCAACCTGAAATCTCTAACGGGTCAGCTCAGTCACCTGTAAGCCTGGCCACACCTGGAGATGGCCGATGCCAATGATTGTTGGCAACAGATTCCAGAGCCAGGTGCTGTGGTTTGGGGGAATTGCCTTTCTTTTTTTGGTCAGCTGTGCTTCTGACATCCGAGTTGCTCACATCACCTTTCCACCACCTAAGCCCCTGCCAAGAATAATAAGCTTGGTATTCTGCTGATGGATTTGCAGAGCAAATACCCTTTACAAGCAAGCTCTGTCTGGAAAAAATGAAAGCAGCAAAACTTCTATTTGCCTTCAGTAGTGCACTCACCCATATTCAGTTCCCTAATGTTTTGGCTGCACTTTCCTGTGCTCCAGAAGATAGTTTTGGCCAAGCTTTCAGACCTAGGGATTATTTAATTATTTTCTACACAAACCAAAGCAGCTTCAGTCCCAGAACAGTTTACATGTGAATAGTCTCTCCCTTGCTTACGGAGAACTTCAGCAAGATCATCTGCCTAAGCCCACAACGGCAAACCTGTTAAGTGTATTGAGACTGAGAGCTTAGAACGTACTTGTGCAAGAAGGTGAACCTCCCGCAGCTGTGGTTCACGTCGGTGGGTGTTTACAGCATGGTACGTGTTCTAAACCGGTACTGAGTACAAAGCAGATCCCCCGGTTCTTCCACTGCCAAAACGGCTCACTATTAATGGAAAACGGAGAGGCTTTGCACATCTTCTATTTTATTTGAACACTGATGATAGTTTCACATTTAGAACCAGTGGAACAAGAAGGTGTGTTTGAAAGGAAGGTGGATTTTCTAGTGCAACACAGTCCAGGTCTGAGCCTTTACTGATTAGTAACTGACAGTATGATCAGAATCGATTACTTCATCTCAGAAGCTACAAAATTATGTTTCGATACAATATATATTTTTAGCATAGAAGTGTATTTATATATATTCTTCTCTCAGAGATACAGTGCAAGACTAACTCAATTTCTTGGGGTGCTCAGCACCCCTGGAAGAGATCAAACTTGAGTTAAGATCCCTTAAGTTAACAGACTGCTTAAACGGAAGTAGATCAAAACATATCCTTAACAAAACATTTACTTTTTTAAAAAAAGCTTGCAAAACATCAGCAAGTGTCAATGATCAAATTGCAGGTACAGATCTTTTACAGAAGAGGTAAATGCAATGTAAGACTTGTTCAAACTTGTCTTTCAAGTATGGAGCGCTTGCCCGTTTGTTCAGTGGCCATGGCAGTCATAGTTGGTTCTTAAGTTGGCTGAATTCTCCTACAGCAGCATAAAAACAAGCCTCAAAATCATCAAAAGGCTGTAAAAAAAACCCAAACAAAACAGAACAAGAAACATAAATATGGTTGTGCACAAAGAAAAGCAGTGACAGTCAGCATTAAATAACAGCACATTCATAAATACCTGACACTAGAGCCCCTAGTAAGCAGGGGGGGCTTTCAAAACGTTTAAATGTACAGTGTCTGCTGAAACACACAGTGCTCCTAGGCCTGAAAAGTGATCCACAGTGGGAAATGACGTTTTCCAGTTTAAGTCCTGATTCTTACATTTTGCATCTTGACAATATGCATCTGATTTTTTCCTCCTTGTATGTAATTGCAGTAAAACAGTTAATGGTGTGTTACATTAAATCTGGTAACAACAAAGCAACGGTTATTCTTTCTTCAGAAGATGGAGATCCTGACTTCGAGTTGAAAAACCTTGTTACAGACTCACTGGGGAAAAAAGTTTTGATTTACTCCATAATTTAATTCCGAAATAGTACATACAGAAAATTATGTTTTCCAGAATGCCAAAATAGCAGCAATAACGCTGTCAGAACAGTTAGAAACATCTTAATTTGCAGTAATACTGACCAAAGGTCTTAGGTCAGGTCAAAAACGTCCTGGTTTTCAGAGGTGCTGAGTTTCCAGTAGTTTTGAACAAAAGTGGTGGACTTTTTAAAAAAGATGACTGTGTTGTATGAAACCAGATGACTGATTTTATGCACAGGTGTATGAAAACACTGAGGCTTACCTCAGGTTCTTCCAAGAGCCTTATCAATACGCATTAATAATTAATTGCGGATACCTCCTTTCTTTGCTGAGAAAGTCACCCCGTATCAGATGTGTCCGCCTAGTGAGATGAAAAGGCTGTTCACTGGAAACAGGACTGTGACCTCCAAACTAACTGCACTTAAACCGTACAGTTGCTGGAGGATAGTAACTCCCACTGATACTGGCTTGGATCAGATGTCATACGGCAGCTGTTTGAAAATCAGTGAAATCTGTACATTAAGATCATCGCTCTGTGTTTACCTCAGGCATGCTACTAGTCCGGCTGGCATCAATTTCTTGGACCTCTTGAACCTCACTCCCATTACAATGGTCAAAAGAAAAGCTGAAACTGTAAAAGACAATTCATTATATTTATGTTTGCGCTTCTCGCGGTGGATGATTCAGGAACATGGCGAGTTATCAAAGGTCATGGCTATGTTTTGCTATGAACTGCAAGTTAATAAAACATTAGATCAGAGATAGGGTCTATAAAATCATTCTTGCTTTTCCAAAATACACTGCTGTGATGTATTTCAGCTACAGATAAGGTTTCCAGGTGCAGCAGAGTGCTAAATCCTATTCCACAGATACTAAGTTTGCAAGACAGTAAATCTACTCCCCCATATCTGCGTTCATGGGGATACAAATAAAGTAGGAAGAATCTTCATCAAATCATATCTATGCTGAATGACAGGAATAGTGTCTCATAAATCCCACCACCCTAAATCACTGCAGCAGTTTTCTATCTATTCAAGGAGCTAGAGCATTCAACTTTATCTGTTCTGTTTTTAGAAGGCTCTCTCTTTATTTGCTGAGCCTTAAAAACTAGATTGGAAGATTTGCCACTTGTTTTCGCTCCAGAATATGGCTGTCAAGAGGAGCACAAGTTCCTTTGTTTCATTTTGCTGCGAGGGAACCATCCTTATCTGCGACACGAGGTGGGCAGCACAAGAGGCCACAGATGCAGTGCAAGCAGCAGAGACAACACAAAAGGAATTGCATCTTCTTCCTGGAGCAGTTTTACCTAAAAATGGCAGCAGCAATGAACTCATCGGGCATGGGGATTTCACACTGCATTGTGGCTGCAGAGCGCTACATAAATAAGATTAATGAGAATACCTAAAATGCTGCAGGTAGGCAGCTTCGTTAAAGAACTGTCACCTGGAATGCTTCCTAGAGGTGGCCAGAGGCAGGACTGCTCATGGGCAAGCTGGGCTTTATCACTCCTGTAGCCAAAGTAATGGCAGCTACACAAATCTCTTCCCTTTTCTATGCAGCGGTTAACCATCTGGCTAATTCTCCTCAAGCTCCTCTGTCTACTCCTCTGCTCTCAGGTCAGTCCTGTGCTCAGAGGTGTCAAGAATTAGTTTTAAACTCACTCCAGCATTATAAAACAAGCTCTGACAGTTACAAGCATCTTACAAAACTCTCCCAGCCACGCGTGTGCACTCATTAAAGATACCCGTCAAAAATACTTTTATGCTCGGTTATCCATTACTCTTATTTTCTGGTCCCATAGCCTTGATCCGCTCAGGAATGTCTGAAGAGTGGACTGTTCCACAGCACGTGTCTTGCCAGAGCCCTGAGGACGTCTACAGTTAATTCCAAGCTGCAAAGCATGTTCACTCTGTAATGTTCTTTTTTTCCAGTTACTAATATCTGGCTTTCCACATGTGCCAGTGAGTTTTTAAGACATTCCAACTTTCAGACCTGATTTTCAAAAGTGTTAGACACTGTTTCACCTTAAATCAGTCAAGGAAATTCAATAAATCAAACCAAATTCAATCCAGTATGTGAGATACAGACCAGAAGTTCAGTAAATCAGGTGCACGCTGAACAGCCCTAACTGTTGCGTACCAAAGCCTGAATTTCTACAGCTACACCAAAGACGTAAAGTGGCAGTGAAGTATTCAAGAGAGCACAGAGTTAATTTCAGGGGGAGTGGGAAAATGCCTGAAAGAATTAGGTATAAAACAACTCAGGAAATTTGCCTGGGGTACCGGTACGCTACATACTCTTTGTATGTAGGACAAGTTCCAAGAACCCTACTACCAAGGTCTTGTACTAAAACATTACCTACCTAACGTACCAGACTCTTGTGTAGGTGATAAATTCTATAGATGATTATGGACTTAGAGGGGGATTTTTTTTTTTTAATTGCCTAACCTTTTAGAAGTTTGCGTATTTGCTGCATTTTACATTGCAATTTACTGGTTTCTAAGTTGAATGGTCACTTTTTTCTATGCACTTAAATTCCTTCTTTCATTTGTGCCCCCGTTGCTTTTGGCACTTCGGCAGGTTAGGCCTAAGTGAAAACATTGTGATTTTCTACAAAAGCAACACAGGTTTATTACAAAAAGCCCTTATTATTCTGAAAGTAGCAGATACAGTAGCCACCAGCAGTTTTTAAGGTGTGGACCTGTAGAAGTTTCCGAGTGTGAAATGAGTGTTCTGAACTAAGATTGCTTTAAAAAGGCTTTGTTTTTACTCTACATAGTAAGCGCTTTCTAAGGCAGGTGTAGTGAACTGTCTCTCATCTGTGTTGCTATAATTTCTGTTAAATTAGTAATACATACTTCTCCAGTTGAAAGTCCTCACGTGCACGCAGCTACGTGAGATGCACAATGTTGGCAATATTTTAGTGTGTCTGTCGTCAACAAGCAGATTAGTGGAAATTTTGCATTAGTCCTTTCAAAACCAGAACATTAGGAAACAGGCAACATTTGATAAGTTTTAATTAGTCTTCCACAAATTCTTTACCCAAACGAGGGATTTCATTGAACCATGAAAGTACAGTACCATATGGTACTTAAAAGCACACAACACAGAATGATTACAAATTTAGCTATACTTAAGGCTGTGTCTTCATTCCAAAAAAGGATTGTTTTCAACAGTGGGATAACTTAATCTGAGCAAGGTCTTGGTGGCAAAACTGGAATATCCAATGTTAGGCCATCTAGGAGCAGATCAGGTAGGCCATTACCACTGTTACTAAAGCTCCCCGTTGGTGCAAACACACTTTGCTAACGATGCTATTCAGCATTATTTGGAAATGGAAGTTTTTACAACCGTGGCCGGTGTAAAGCCAGCACAAACACTGTACCTCAGTTCAGAATAAGCAAGTGCATACTCACACAATCTGGCTTACATTTATTTTAAATGCATTTCTGCATGTGAAACTACAGCCATCTTTGCGAAAACCATGAGTGAGACAAGCTCCAAATAGCTCTTACTGCAAATCAGTTGTATGAGGTTAACAACGTCCCCCTTAGAGACTGCAGTTCCTTGCCTCCATGAAGGTTTCACAGCAAACTAAGATGCCAATTACTGCATTGTTTGTACCCAGTCTTTCTTAGCAGCAAAGGAAAAACACTAAATGCAATTATGAGTTTCACTGGGAGCTGAGGATACATTCCATTATGCAAGACTGGATCCCACACCTACTTTACTCCTCAAGTTACATTCTAATCTGTAGCTCTAATGGTTTTATTCCAGTACTCTCCTATGTTTCCCAGCTGGATTTCACAATAGTTGCAATGTTAGGTAACCAGCTAATAGAGGGAGGCGCTGCCAGGTGGTAACGCACACCTGCTGGCTTTGTGTGAATGATCTGCCTTACCTTGCCAAGGCTCTTGAATTCTGTAAGCTAAGTTGAAGCGTCTAACTCTGAAAAAATAACACTTAAACCAAAGCAATGCTCAAAATTTGATATAAGGGAGCCTTTTATATGCAGTTCAGGAAACTGCTTGTCTTAGCTGTTGTGGTTTTGGTTTTTGTTGTTCACTGTAGTCAAACACTTACACAAAGAGATCTTCACATTTCTTGGATCCTGTGTTACGCAGTAAGCTCCATAACCAGTCACAGAAGCAAAGGTGAGACCAGCAGCTAAAGAGATTTTACTACCTGCAAGAAACCATTCAAGCGTTATTTCTCAATACGACGTCTTTAAACTCAATCTTTACACAATAGTTCTCTCCCTACACAGTATTATCCAAATATTTTAAAAATGGAACCGATTTTGCCACGGTGCAGCAGTGTAAATAGGTAATATTTCTGTAACTGGGTCATTCTCTTGCATGGCATTAAGGGGCAAAGCTGACTAAATTAGAGGGAGATAATAATGATCTAGTAAATACTTGCAATTTGGGAAAAATAATCTTGGAAGCACAAATCTAAATTTGGCTGTTTTCTCTACCCCACATACCTTTCGAAGCATTTTCATAATTTCTCTGGTCTATCTGTTGATTTTAACTATATCTTACCACACTTGGGAATCTCCAAAAATGGCAGAAATGTGTCAATATATATGAGTAAATTGGACAACACATGGAGTCATAAGCCTTTCAGTCTGACATCAGTCCTGGGCAAAGAAAGGGTATCACCAACATCACAATTAATAAAGAATTTTTTAAAAGAGTTAAGACAATTAGATGGCAATGAAGATGAAAATACGGGTTTTAAAAGTAGCTCAACATCTTCTTTCAGTGCTACTACAAAACTGGTTCATAAAGCCCGGAGTTTCAGTAATATACCTAGCTTTCTGAATAGGCATCTGACATGGTACCATTCAATAAAAGCAAAGAATCAGCACAGCAGGCATTATCTGGATTAAGCTGGTCCCAAAATATTTATGAAGGAAGAATCCCGATCCTCAGGTGTCATTTAGCACACAGTCCTGGTATATTGGCTGTTTTTAATCAAGAATTTGCAAGAAAACACAAATCATTACCAATAAATAATCCAGATTTGCCACAAGGACTGACCAACTGTTGAAGAGTGAAGGGAACAAGCAAATGGGATTAGTCGGTGAGAGCAGCTGCGTACAAACAAAAAAAAAAACCTCAGGCGTTTCCAGAAAGTCAGACATAAAGCCGTATCTCTAAGAGCAAAGCACGTGCACACTGCGCAGGGCAAGTGACCCTGAATCACAAAGATCGGGATGGATAATGGCCACGGCAAAGACCGATGCACTGCTGGGCCATGGGCTTTGTGGGAGAGCTGACGGGGCCCGGGCAGGGCGCTGCCAGAGAGACACGGCAGCAAAAGTGACTGAAATATGGAAAACGCGCTTTACAGTACAGGCTAACCTAAAACCCAATTATCTTAGAGTTAACATCTAAGAGATAATTAATGACCACATCAGAATACGCAAGTAAAGGGTTTTCTTGCCATTGTGCATCTGGAAATCTCAAAATCAAGCCAGGATGCCTCTGTAGAAAATAAACTTTAATCAAAGATTATCTGCTGTGGTCAACACAGGAATGATTAAAGGAAATGAGAAGGCCCAGAATACACTGAAGGTCAAAAATAACGACAGCCCCTTTTTGCCCTGAAAACAAACTCATCAGTTAGATTAACAGAAAAAAGCGACCGCTTAAATGCTTAAGTTGACCCAAGTAAATCTCATGAGACTCAGCTCATTCATTGCAGTGCAGGATGGATTGAAGACGCAGTTCATTATAGCAAAGTTTTCATGTCTTGCATCTTTGTTTGTTTGTTTGGGTTTTTTTTTTTACAAAGTGCAGCAGAAAGGAAACACAAACGCTTCATTTCCAAATCCTACTGTCCCACTATTTACCTTTACGAGTGTATCCCATAACACCTCCAACAGCCAGCAATGCAGCATATGCAAAACCAACCCAGTCGACAGCCATGGTCCCAGTTCTGAAGAAGAAAACACATTGCAACTGAACACAAGTTCCTTCCTCCTGGTAAAAAAAAAAAAATCATTACGTAAAGTGCTCTAAATAACACTACACTCTCCTAAGTCGTGTTTGACTACTGTGTCAAAATATTCAAAAGGTGGGGGTGTATCTATTGGCTGTTATATCGTCTTTTCACTAACGGCTGCCCTTCCTTACACCTCAGTATCTAGGCATACTGTATTTCCATTAGGGGAAATTAGTCTTTTTGGCATGTATGTGGCCTATGGTTTTTTCCCTAGCCAAAAATACCTGTATGCAAGCAAAAAGCTTGACGCCACCCAAAACATAGGTTTCGTTGCACTTGTGCCATATGGCTGATCCGGGTATATGCTGAGCCCAGAGGGCACAGCGTAGTGCCCTTTCAACCAGGCTGTACTTCCCGTACTTTGAGTGAAACATGACGGGCCCTACAACATGCCGCCTAACATAGGAACTTTCAGAGCCTACCCAAAGTTTCCAGACAGAAACCCAGGCTGTCTTCAGGAAGCTATACCTACAAAAGCTTTATCCTGTCTGTCTATGCCCCTTTTTACAGGTGTGCCCTTGGTCACGGTGTTCAAGGGGTAGCTCATCACTCCATGTCAAGCCTTTAATACTAAACTGACTAACCCGCAGCAAGCCCCCCCCCACCCCGGCTGTAACCCCCAAAGGCCGGCAGGTGGCTTTAGGGGCCGTGGCACCCCCGAAAACAAGGTCTGCAGAGATAGGGGCCAGGCTCAGAGCCCGGTCCCTGACCCACCCGGTCCCTGACACACCCGGCCTTCGTGGCTCGGGCCGGGCGCTGTCCCTCGGGCGGGGACTTCCACCTCCTGCCCCGGGCCCTCCGGACCGGCGCCTCCCGCCTCGCCACGCTTCCCCATCCGCTCGCTTCCCCTGCCCGCCGCGGCGGAGCCCCCTCTGCCAGAAGGCAGGTGGGTGCGGAGGGCAGCCCCACCGCCCTCCCCGCGGCCGCTCAGCCCCGCCGGACGCGGCGCCCCGCAGCCGCCCCGCCATACCTCGTCCCGCCGCTACGCGCCCGCCCCGCTGCCCTCCGACCTTCCCCGGCCCCTCCTCCCGCGCTCGGCGGACGCCGTGCGGCGTCGCGGGGCCTGCGCCCTGGTCCCGGCGAGCTGCTGGCACCCGCCTCGCCACCCGTTCCTTGGCCCCAGCCCCTGGGCTGAGGGGAAGGAAGGCGTCTGCCGCTGTCGTGGCAGACCTGACAGCCGCTTGCGGAGCTCTTCGCGAGGGGGGAGCGGCCTTTTGTGGCACTCGGCTGAGGCGGGAACCGGGGAGACGAGCCCGAGTCGGCGCGGGGCAGCGGGGCCTTGCAGCACGTTTGGTGGGGCCCTTCAGCGGCAGGGCCTATCTCCCGGGTTGGCAGCTCCCGCCAGTGTGACCCCCAGAGGCAGTGGAATGATCCGTGCCTTATTTTAGGCTTTTAAGTCTAAAAGACCACCCCTACTGTGTTGGGGATGGAATCACAGAACGGTTTGTGTTGGAAGGGACCTTAAAGATCATCTAGTTCCAACCCCCCTTCCATAGGCAGGGACACCCTCCACTAGACCAGGTTGCTTCAAGCCTCATCCAGCCTGGCCTTGAACACTTCCAGGGATGGGGCACCCACAGCTTCTGTGGGCAACCTGTTCCAGTGCCTCACCACCCTCTCCAGGAAGAACTTCCTGATATCTAATCTAAATGTCCCCACTTTCAGTTTAAACCCGTTTCCCCTTGTCCTGTAACTACAGGCCCTTGTGAAAAGCATCCCCCCAGCTTCCTTGTAGGCCCCTTCAGGTACTGGAAGGTGCTATAAGGTCTCCCCGGAGCCTTCTCTTCTCCAGGCTGAACAAGCCCAACTCTCAGCCTGTCCCCATAGCAGAGGTGCTCCAGCCCTCTGAGCATCTTCGTGGCCTCCTCTGGACTCGTTCCAACCATTCGATATCCTTCTTATGCTGAGGGCTCCACAGCTGGATGCAGCACTCCAGGTGGGGTCTCACAAGTACAGAGTAGAGGGGGAGAATCACCCTCGACCTGCTGGCCACGCTTCACGAGTCACGTCATAAGTCATGGAATAACTCATGGACTATAAAAACTCATGTCTGCAGAGCTGCTCATCCCCAAAGGGCACGCAGCCCACAGGGACCTGCTCAGGGGCCAGGGTGAGGGTCTCCCCGAGACACTGGGACCCAGCGACAGGCACTCACTGCCATCCCAGCCACCCTTCTGACCACTGCCCCTCACGCTGCTCCTCGCACAGGGCAGTTCTTCTCTCTTCTTCGCTTCCGCCTTTGAAACTTCAGGGGTAACCTGCATGAAGTCAGGTGAGCAGACACACAGATGTTATCTGTCAGGGGAAAACAACAGGCACAAACCCCAAGACTCTCATAATACACACATAGCTTATTTATGTAACTGATGAGGTTAAGGTTAACTTCTTGTCTGCTGGCCCTGTTTGCTGGAGCTAGTCCACTACAAGCTATTTTTGTCCGTATTTTGTCACCCTGCGCGGCATTTCTTTAGTTTTCTCTTGAGCCGTTCTTCACCGGTACAGGCCGTGTCCTTCAGCAGTAATTGAGGGTGCCTGCCTGTGCCATTCCCCACGCTTCCGTTGTTCTAACGGACAGGCTGAGCATAAACGTGGCCACAGCAGGGACAGACGCACAATGCCGTGTGATGGGACTTGGATACCTGCCTTCTTCAGGGGTCATTTGAAAATTCCTGCCAAAATCTTGTGTTTCCTTTAGATTTCTTTGCTTAAAAGGTGTGGGAGTTTTCCGCTCCAAACAGCTTGCTGGAAAGCAAATCAGTATTCTCATTAGGGTTAACGTATTTCATTTCCACTCCCAACGTTCCATTTGTTTTTTTCTGTTAGCGTTTGACTGCCGTGACACAAGCCCACTCCATGTGAGCTGTCCAAGTCTGCTGGGTGGAAAACAGAACTGCTCTCCTTATCTCACCAGCGTCTGTGGGAAGGAAGACTGAAGGTACAGCAACTTTGGAAAACAAACATAGGACACTTGAGGGCAGGACGGCTCCAAAATGCAAACCAAAAATAAGCTGAAATCCAGAAATCTTGGGTTTCTTTATGAAGCGTTCTGAGACTCGCAGATCTTGAAAAACACAGTAAAATAAACAGTGGGTTAAACGAAGCAAAACCATACAATTCTATTTGAGGGAGCTCCAAGATGGAACAAATACAGCATCTTTTGGCACCTCTAGGATAATGACCAGTTGTGGTTACTGATTCAATGATACTCCTCGCTATAGCAGACTGCATATCCTTGAAGTCTGGGCTAAATTTGAATTCACGTAATTATACGCTGTTTGTTATGTTCCCTTCCATTTTCAATTACAGAAAGTATTTGGTATCATTTTCCCTAAGCTGTTACTTAAACTATTGTCTGATGTGAAATGGTTGCTGTGTTTTACAGCACAGGTAGTCTCCTGTGGGAGGTTTTTAATGGGAAGAAACTTCACTGAATTAATTTGTTGGTAGCGGATAAATCAGACTCCTCAGTCCTAACAGCGGGGTGTAACAGAGCTAGCAGCAAAGCTAGTGGTAATGTTGCTAAGCGCTTTTGACTGTAGTTTTCGGTTTTGTTCGTAACTGCTAGTCTGAGCTGAGTTTTCCCCTGTTGGGTGTCTCCTTCCAGCTGTTTTATTTTAGCTTGTTTTGTTTTGTATTATGATTTGTTTGCTTTGTTTTTGGAAAGTTCCATTTACAACAATTGAGCCAACTACAGGGATGAATTTAGGGGAGAATACATAGTTCTGTCCATTATAAACATAACCATTTCACTGAACAGCTTCGAACATCTTTCTGGTTTGGCAAAAGAGCTTTAAAATTTGGCAAGTAAATTGCTTTAGTTCCAGGGATATATTTTTCCATCTTCATAAAATTGTGACCTGAAGAGAAAAAGGGTTAAAAATCCTGGCTGAAGGTTTCTTAAAACTGTACAGCCCAGACCCCAGAAAGTTCCACCCATGTTGATAACGTGTGACCTTTTCTTAGGCCCACCTACATTCACATCTGAATATATGCGCTCTCTCCAGAGAAAGGCTGAGCTTGTGCCTTGCTTTGCAAATCTTCTGTATAAAACAAGAAGCTTCTAAGGGCCTTGTGTGATGCCGTACATCTCCTTCCCCTTGAACATTTTTGCTCAGCCTGCCTGTTGTTAGAGAGGGTGTTGGCAGGATGAATCACATACAAGACGTGTGTCCTGCTGTAAGCTGTTTGTGGTTTTTGGTGATCTTCCTGTATTAATTTTGCTTTCCTGTCCCTTATCTTGTGCAGTAGTTGCTGGGTTTTGCTCCTTCTCACCCAGTCCTCAATGGCTGAGTCAACTCAGCAGCCCAGCAGAAACATAACCAGGCAGAAAAATACATAGCTTTCTCCTGAATGAGTTTGGTCAGACATTTGTTTCAATTAGTGAAGTCAGGAGGGTCTAACAAGCACCAGGGCACAAAGGAAGAGCTGGGACTGCATGACCAAGATGCTCTGCAGGCATCAGCAGAAAAGAGAGAACCTGAAGCTGCGCATTTCCAGGGACTTTTCAGGGAACTTTGCCTGTGAGAAAGCATTATGGTATGGCGCCGACTGAAATTCCTGGTAAATTCAGTGAAATGCAACTCAGAATTATGGTTGTTCAGTGGTATCTGAGGCATCTTCCCAGATGCTCAGTCCAACGAACTAGCATTTCTGGAAGCTGGCAAGGTACGTGCCCACAAAAACCCACCTGTGGGCCCTGGGAGCTGACAATATGCAATTTTACTGTGAGCTGACAATATCCATGATTATAGTGTGAGGTCTCCAGCGAAATTAAGTTCTAGGTACATTTAATATTGGAGAGATAATGAGAACAGAATGTGATTGTGATATGCAGTGATTTGGGAGAGCATATGTAAAACTGTTTCTGACCACCAGGCGTGATCAAAGGGCTGTAGTGGATATTGAGAGTGAGAGATTAAACTGCCTTGGGTTCCGATCAGTGCAGCGATTTGGTTTTCCTAGCTGAGTTCTCGAAATCTGATAGACTCCATCCCCTGATGAAATGGAGGCTTTTCTCTTCATTATCTCAGGAATCCTTCATCTAAATAAATCCAGATTAGGACCACTAGCTGTTCTCTGCTTCCAAGATCGCCCAAATTTTCCATCTTTTGTAATAAGCATGTGTATTTTAAAGTGGTTTAGGAAGTCAGAGTGAAACCCCAAGGGATTTCAGAGACATCTGAAGTGTCTTGTTTGTCATTGTGTGATGTTTTCAGCTTTCTCAAAGGGGAAAAAGGTTTCTTGCCCATGAATTGGCGGGGCTCATTGAGAGGGCTTTAAACTGGGTTTGAAGGGGGAAAGGGACAAAGCCACCAGTGCCACCAACAGATGCCCAGAGCCTGGAGAAGAATCCCAGGTCACCAGGAGAGCACCTGGCAAACAAAACAAGAGAATTCTAGATGCTCCAGTCAGCAAGCCAACTGCATCGGGGGCCCGTCTTAAATGCCTCCAACCTTTAAGACTTCCTTCTTGAAGAATGCCCGGCCTTCTTGGACTCCTTTGCCATTTGGGACTGCCTCTCAAGGGACTCTGTCTACCAGGCTTCTAAAACAGGCCAAAGTTAGCCCTCTGGAAGTCCAAGTTAGCCATTCGGTTGACCCCCTTCCTTACTTCTCCAAGAACTGAAACCTGTCATATATGCATGCCCTGTCCTTACTTTTTGCTTGCCATCAGTTCATGCCCACTGTTCTTGCTGGTTTTCTCCTGCCTGCAGCCATTGACTGAGACAGGAGCATGAGCTGGATGGACCTTTGTTCAGGTCCAGTATGGGCAAGCTTATGGACAAGAGTATCCAAATCATAAGCATCCTTCAGACCATTCTCACACCAAAAAAAGAAAGGAAAGTAAACCACAACATCCCACCAGAAGGAAGCGTTCTGCGAGATGCTAGCTTTTATGGGGTGCATAGAGAGTGGCTCAAGCTGTGATTTTCCAATAACTTATTTATATTGCTGGCTTTCCTGTTCTCAGTCCCTTCCTTGAACCACCTCTGGCATTCAGTGAATTCTGTGCCAAGCCATGATGATAAATCATCAGAAAATTTAGCTTGCTGTTGACATTTCTGCCCTGGAACTGCAGTCTAAGAGGGCTGATCCTTGCTCGTGTATCGAAGAGAGGAGTGAAAGGCGGAGGGGCAGTCCCGCTCAAACCCACATGCCATACTCTCAGTGGGAAAATAGAAGGGAGTGAGGCTATCCACAGCATGAGCTTCAATTTGTAGAGAGTGGATATGGTCAGGAGTTACAAAATCAAGGCAGTGGGTAAAGTGGATGAATGCAGATGGTTGTCCTCCAAATCCTGCAGCACTAAAATTAGGGGGCGCTACTGAAACCAATAGGAGATTGGTTTAAAAAAGATAAAAGGGAATACTTCTTTTATGTAGCAGGTATAGTGAGCTTGTGGAATTTTTTGCCAGCTAAGGTTTTGGAAGCAGGTAGGTCATCAGACTGGAAAGGAGACTAAACCATTAAACGGACAACAGGTTCATAAAGAGGTACTAAAAGGAATGAGTAGGGATGTGCTCCCTAACATCCCTAATACAATGATAGTGGATGCTGGAGGAGGACAAAGAAAATGTATGTGCCTGGCTTGCATGTCCTCTTTAAACAGCATCTCTTGTTACTGGGGAAAGGATACTGGGGATAGCTGAATATTGGTCTGACCCACCAGGGCATCCCTCATGTTCTTCTCAGGCCCCTGGTTTTGTGTCCACAGGTATGTGAGGAAAAATGTGATGTTGGTAGGAGTTTGTATTTTATTTTTTGAAGGTGGTATCTCAGGGTTCTCTTACCTCAGTGCAACCTGATGTCTGGATCACTAACACTGTGTTGCACCCTATTGAAGAAACATGTAGTTTTAGGACGATCGGTGTAGTATTAGCACTTAGACTAAACCACAGCCCTCCTGATGCTGCTTTCCCCCCTCCCCGGGATCCTTCTGCTCTGTCTGCACAGAACTTGATGAATACTCCTGTCCCAGGAAAGATGTCGTAAGTTACGATAGAATGTTCCCCCAGGATATCAGTGTTATTCTGGATACCTTATTTGAGAGTCTTCCACTGGGAAACATCTAGTGCAGCTGAAGGAGAGAGAGTGCCAGATTGGACAGATTACTAGGCATGAATCCCAACCCTTATTTGTATGAGTATTCCTTCTGCTTTTAGATAACCACATTAACATCAGCAGTATTGCTTACACAAGTACGACTGAGAAAAAGTGATGAGCAGGCTTGGGCCCTCACAGCAATGTTCTTGTTCCAGCACTTTTCCAGTGAGCTTCTGACCTTGTTTCCTCTTCAGAGCTCATGAGAGTTGGGGCATACAGTAAGGAGAGCCACCTACTAGTCAGCAGCCGCCAGTAATGATTGCCAACCCATCTTTTAGACCTATCAGAAGTAACAATTATAACAGTTCAGACATTATTTTCCTTCCCCTTCCGAAGCTCATCCCACACTCAGATATACAAGGGTGTATTAGACAGTACTATATTTCATACTTGGTTGATTATGGAGCCAGATCTTTGGTCTCTGCTGAGGGATTTTTGCTGCTCCTTCAGTACAGACGAGCCAGAAACCTTTCGCAACCGTGTGGTAAAGGAACCCCCAGTGGGTGTAAGACTGGTATCTGATGGTGGTTGTCATCAGGCAGCGTGGGTTTGCGTTATGTCTCCTGCCAAGCCAGCCTGGAGGAGCACAGCTCAGTGAGACCTTAGGGATCTCACCTAACAACAGCAGTGACCTAATTTGAAAAAAAGAGAAAAAATCTTTATTTTTGGTGGCTGATAATTCCCGAAGGAATACCACTGTGAGTGCAAAGGGATGAATAGAAGCATCAAATGATAGAAAAAGTTTACACATCTACTTTTATGTGCAGTTAATCCAGCCTGAAAGAAAATGAAGTAGCTTTTATTTGTACACCTAAAAGGAAAAGCCAAGTTAAAGCACTTACATAGATCAGCCCCAAAAGATGAAAATGTGAGAAGAATAATGCTGACAACTGCAACTTAAACTCCAGATTTCATCCCAAACATCAATGAGGGAAGAAGTATTCCGTGGAAAAATATCATACTCGTGCCATCTTTCTGACCACAGGGTTACACTCGTTATGGTAAAGCTATAATTACAGCATTGTGAATGCAGTGCCGCAGACAATGGCCTGTCAGTGTTTTTCCACTATAAACCCTCATGTGAGGTTTGCAATTTTGTGAAATACAATTATCTTTGGCTGGGATATCCAGCTACAATCGCAGCCCAGAAATAGATTTTTTTGTTTGTTTGTTTCCTTTACCAAGTTGTTCAAAGTTCATTTTTTTGGTAAGAGTTAGAGCCTTTCTGAGTGGCTGCTTGTGCCCTATCTGTACTGCGAGGATGAGTGGCGAGCTCGCTGTCACTGGTAGTGCATCGATGCTGGGCAAAACTCAGGGCTGCGAGGCTATCACAAAGTCCACACTTTGGACCGAACTATCAGTGTGGTCTGGGAAAGTCAGGACAGCAAATTAGCACTGACTAGCTTATCCAGGCATGCACAGCAGAACATGCTTTGGGGAATACTGGAGTATGTTATTACAGCTATGGAAGGAGGGAGAATTGGCCAGGCCAATTATATGGGTAAAATCAAAAAGATTTGTCTGTTTTGCAGGAAAAGGATATTCTGAGTTGGTGTTACAGAAAAAAAACCCCTATAAGATCAGCGAAACTGCAACATGGAAAAACATTCATACTGTTACAGTTTTGATTCTTTGGTGAAGCTTTTCTTTGTTGGCTTCTGGTAGTTGAGCTCCAAATCCAGCCTGTTTTCTTCTTTTCACAGACAACTGAAAGGGAAAATATGATGCAAACAGCGAGTGCCGATCCCCAAACTGAAATATAAAAGCACATTTAATTACAAATGCTAACCGTGTAATATCTGCATATAAGCTCCTGGGAAATAGGTCTGAAACAACATTATGTGTAATGTCTTCCTTAAAAATAATTATTTTGAGACAAATATTGTGTGTACTTAAGGGATCTCACCTGTATCTAGAAGTGTTTCACCACCCGTGAATTTCTTCTTTACATGGATTTATCCAGTATCGATGCTCTGGAAGAAAACATAAAATCCTTGTGCTGCAAAAATCTCTGGTTGATTCAGCAACTCGATAGATGTTGCAGGGAAAAAACTGCTGCATTCAAGTAGTTTAAAATAAAGGCCAGAGCTGCCTTATTAACAGTACATGGTTAACATGCAATCAATGAACTATGCATAGAAAATCAGTAATACAATAGGCAAACCGTACAAGTAATTTCTCAACTAATCCCAAAGCCTTTGAGCGTACAGATACCCATGCACAGAGTTGTACGCAACCCCTCACTCGTGGGCAGTATGGGTAACAAAAACACTCCCCCTTCCCGAAGATTGCAGGTCTCTCTGTTTACAGATTTCGCCGGCGGGAGTTGTGGGTCCTCTACCTTTATGCAAACCCCTGCAGCTTCCTACAAGCCGTTGGCTGAAACACACGCCCTTGAGAAAGCTGTTTCCCCTCCAAGGTCTCTCCTCCTTGTTAAGATCTTTTCATGCTTCTTTGACACTTCTTTTCAGCCTGACTCCAGCTCTGTGTCGAGACTCTGAATTCCCCATTCACTCTTTAATCTGGCTGATGGTCATCTTCCGTAACATGATCGGTTTGGGGAATTGCTGACCAGGCGGTTTGGTGTGTTTGATCCACAGGCACACAAATACACTTTGGACACATCTTTATCTTCACAGGTGTCATTATCTACGTATAACATTTATCAAGGTGGGAGCTGTGCGTCCCCGCCAGGTCTACAGTGAAGGAGAACTGTCCTTGGGAGGCACGTGGGCCACAGGAGCTGGCACTGCTCAAACCAGAGTTGTGATGTTCTTCTGGATTCATCCCACATGGTTGAACGTAATGATAAGTGGGCAAGAAAACCTATTTCGAGACTGTTCTTTAGGCTCCAGAATCCCAAAATAAAGTTAATGGTTGCTTTACTAAATGTCTTTTGAACATCTATTATGATTCTCAATAAAGGGATCATAAATGAGACAGAAGCAGCAAATTGGATCATTGGAAATACTGTGCAGAGGCGCCATCTGGGCCTGGTGCTTTACTGGACCATGAAGAATTTACATTTCACCCTCCCACAGTTTACATTTTCTGAGGTGATAAAGACATTTGGATCATTTTATTTTTTGGATGTTTTACATAAAATGAAGAGCCGTGATTGAAACTGGAACCAGAGACAAGAAATAACCAGACTGTGTACAATGTGGTAAAGCGCTAACAAATGCCACGTGTTACATGATTAATTTAGTATAAATGCCAGTTGTGGATTTGGTTTGTCAGCAGTTGGCTCGGGTTTTGTGATTACTGGCCAATAGTTTAACTGATGATTTGATCTATAACAGAATCCTCGGCTTTTGGGAATGGAAGAGAGTTGCAATGATAATTTAACGCATTAAGAGTACGCAGAGCTGTTCGCTTCTAGAAAGGGTACAGAAAAGTTCTTGATGTAAGAGATGAATAGCCTTTTCTCTCAATACAGCGTGATTCATGGTGGTAAATCAGGGCAGGGGCTATGTGCCTGCTATTCTTTCGGTGTGTCTTCAGGCGGCGGTTTTGAATCGCAGATGGACATGCAAGGGAAGCTCTGGGTCTGACTCTAAATACAGCTGCGGAGTATGCCCCCGCTCTTGTCTGAGTCGACATCTAACCGCTGTTCCTGGCATGCCAGCACATAGGGGAGGGCCATCTGTCAGAGGTAATTGAAAGTGGAGGCACTGGCCATCTGTAGGTATTTAAGGTCTCATGCCATTTTTTACAAGCTGAAGGATAATCCAAGTGTTATAATTTATAGCGTGTCTACCTATTATGCTCTACATGTTTCAGGGGAATACAGTATTCTTGGTCTTTTGTCTTCCCCTTCTGTGGCCTATCTCTTTATGTCACAGACTTACTTCCCCCCATCTCTGCAGTCCACTGTTGGCTGAAATGGTCCCTGTAAATCTTTATATGTTTGAGATCTTTTCCAAAGATGTGCTATGTAAATTACAGGTCACTGTTATCGCTGGAGCTAAAATGCAAGCAGCTTTCCCTAAAGCCTTAGGATTTTGAATGGGCTAAGATGGAATTCCTTTTACCCGTGATGGTGGAAATCATTTGGCAAACACAAATGCCAGCTCTATTCCAGAGAAAAGACGTATCGATGTAAAGGTACTGTGCCTGCAGACTTCCTGTACGTGCACGGCTATAGCTGGTTAACAGTAAATAATAGTGTATGCTACTTGTAAGATCAAACTCTTGATTCCATTAAGAAATTAAGAAAGATTTTGATGGCAACTTTACATGTCGAACAGTTGAATTTTACACACGTTTCTATTTAAACATTTATTAGGTGTGCCGTCGTGAAGGAAACCAGCTCCATCACATGCATGAGCATGCACACACACACACGCACACAAAGTTTGGGTCCTAACAGGAAAAAAAAGTTGTTTGAATATTTTTATTAATTATCTTTGTAATTCAGACATTCAAATACTGTACATACACTGAGCTCGCATGGACAGAAAGGAAAGACAGAGGGAACTTTTAATAAAAATGCAGTCCCAGCACGGTTTGAAGTACACTGCTTTGAAATACAAAGCCAGAAGTTTATTACCCAGGCTAAACAAATTTTCTGAACATACACAAGGTATTGTGGTAAAAGTAAAGGAAGCCTCTGAAGTTGCTTGGAGTTGTTTGAAATATACTGAAAATAAGAAATGAACGACATTCACGTTTCAGTGGATGGTTGGCAGAGATCAGAACAAAGTCCATTTGTCTGAGCAGGATTACAGAGACATGAGGCTAATGGCTCATTTGCTGCGCAGGCTTGTGCTCTTTGCAGGTGAACACCACACCAGCATTAGGGAACAGGGAGAGGAGTATGGGATGCAATAGGGAGCGCAGAGCAGCTCAGTATGAGGTCTGTGCAGTTGTGGGGCAGGGAGGCAAGGCAGGGAATATGCAAGGGTATTCCACCCTGTCCACATGGCATCCTCCTCTGCCATTTTCTCTTAATACAAAAGCACCAGGAGGAGAGTGGAAGATATGGGAACAACGGACTTTGTCACCTCCCTTTGTCACCAAAAGCCTGCATCTAAAGGCCTGAAATGACCTGCCGTAAAACCTCTATGAAAGACTCTTTCTTAGGGTGGAAGTGTTCTTTAGGACAACACCACCAGAGGCCCAGGTTTTAGACTCAATGGTCTTGCTTTCCAACAGAAGAAAAAAAATCTATCTGGATTTTAGTGATACTTTTCCTACCTAAGGAGCCTTTTATGGTGGAAATGACTGTGTGGATCCTGCGTTACAACTAGTCTGACAACAGCTAGCTATGAAACTCATCACTATAGAGTATCCGAGCAATTCCTGGGTACAATATTCCCTCACAGAAGCTACCGCTGTCTGTCACATTCCTGTTGTTCACTGGGTCCAAGGGAAGGAGTTAGCACTTTTCATTTTTAGGGTTGATTTGGAGGCTTTATAGAGGGTGGAGGTAAAATTGGGTCAGAGGCTTCAGCCTCAGACTGTGCAAAATGCTTATATTTCCATCACAGATGAGGTGTTCCTGATCAGATTCACAACTCTAATTCTACGGCTACGTTCTCTCTAAGTCCTCTTTAGGGACCATAAGCCTCTAGCCTCAGCCCAGTCTATTAGAAGCTGAGGTGATCTGAATTCCCTTTTTACAACTTTGCATAGAGCAACATTTTCACTGCTTCAGGTGGCAGTGGTTTTGTAGGGGGAAAAATAAGGAAGCAAATTCTCCGTCTTGTTTATGATTTCAGCCTCTTTCTGAGAAAAAGTTCAGTGCACCCACACTTAAATGTAACTTAAGGTTCTTCTTCCTTCCTATTTTGAAGCTTACTGTTCATGTATTTTATGGCAGATGGATGTTACTAGCACAGAACAGTGTGGTTGTTATCTATTATACCATGATATATTTACTGAGAAAATTTTAATAAATAAACCACAGGCTTGAACCTCTGAACCCTTCTAAACCAGCCGATTCCCATGGGGGGTTCAGGAGTTTTTATGGACGGATACTGTGTTCTCATGAGAATTTTATTAGAGCTCATAGACTTGAGACTGACTAGCAAGAGAATTTATGAGGTTACATGGGAACTATCACATCTTTCATTCCAACACCCTCTGAGTTTATAAAATGAACCGTTCCTTAAATTGTGTTATTAATTAGAAGAGTTTCAATGCAATTTTAATAAAAGATCTAATGTTATCCATGATTTCTCATCAGTCAGTGCAGCTGGTTAATTGTACCAGCTTTTCCGTTTTCAGTTATCCTGGGGTAGAGAGCTGGGTAAAGGGTTTTGGCTAAAAATTGAAGAAAAGGCAAGGGAGGTCATAGGTTACTGAATGCATCAAAGAATGCTTGTCAAGATGGATAATAGGAAGGGTGAATAGTGTCCGCTATGTATTTGCTTACCCTCTATTCTGTTTACTCTCTTGAATACTCTCTAAAATTCCTCTTGCTGTTTTGTTTAATTTTAGAACAATGTTGAAGTTCTGTAGCTGCTCATTATCCCACTTGAAATTTAACTTAAAATGTTATTTTGCATCATGTAGTTCAGCTGGAAAGCTGCCCGAGCCAAGAATCGAGGTCTGTGGTAGTGAACTACAGAGGAAGTGGTCTAAGCAAGACTCCCTTCTGGGGATATTCCAACATTTCATTATATTGTGTGTACTAATGAGTAGAGCAAAAGACTAAGAGCCAGGAAGGGCAGAGTTTTAATCCAGTGACTCATGATATGGCCTTCAGCAAAATACGTGACCTTGTAATTCAGCCATCTTAGCTGTAACAGTGGGTAAAAATAGGAGCTCAGGGTAGTGTTCAGGAGGAGATACAGACGTGCCTGTTTCAGCTGTGCTCATGGTCTGCAGTTTTTTCCCTCAACTTTTGGATAGGCACCATGGGAAGACAGAGACCTCCTTTCAGCTGCTCCAGAGAAGCTCAAATCAATGTTGGCATGTTGGCACAGGGAAGTCGAAGTATCCTCGGTTCTTAGTCTACAGACTTAGCAGAACTGCATTGTTATGATGATTGCTCAAGCATAGGGAAAACATAATAAATGCATCTTGTGTCTCTAATCTTTACTGTCTCAGGACAGGAAGAAATGGGAAAGTTAGATACTGTACTTTGGTAAATCAATCGATCTATGTATTTTCAGATGTTTATGCAGAACAGGTTGACTAAGCCTGTGCTTCAGAGAGAAAGTATCCCTAAGCTAAGATTTCACTGATCCTGTGAAGATTAAAATAGGAGGAAATAACATACAAAGAGGACTACAAATCATTGAAGTTATTTAATAAGAAAAAAGCACTAGGTTGGCTCAGAACCAATCTGGAAAGGCTCTTTGTTGAAGTTATCAAGGTGACCACGTAGCCAGATATAATTTCTAGCCATGTTTTTTGTATATCTTATGTACTTGCATGAATTTGTTTCTCTTCTGTTTGACATTTCACAGTCACTGGATGTTTTCTTTTTCTCTTTTTGGTTCATGTGAGCATGGCAGTTTGGAATTGGATCATTATTCGTCGAGTTCTGCAGCAGTTAAGAAGAAAATGGAGAAACAATTTCCATGACTCTAGAAAAGAAAAAGCTTTGAAGGTACGGGAACTTATGAACTCAACTCCTGGCACTTTTAGTGGAAGCTGCATGGTTTTGAACATCTCCATAATAAATATTTACCACATGGGTGATTTTCCATCTCCTTAAAGATTAGCATCATACCCTGCTAGGTTCTCTGTGCAGTGCCTAGCCATTCCTATTACATTAAATTCTCTTAACATAAACAAGGACCAATCAATGTAACTCCAGGTATTTTTCTCACCAAAACATGTTCCTATAAAACAAATATGAATTTAGTCAGTGGTCCTTGGTACAATGTCAGGTCTCTGATGGGTTAATGAAAACATTCTGGGTTTCTTTTATTCTTTAACAAGAACTTTATGTTTGTCTCTTTTTATCAGCCCATAGCATAACATGAACAAAGAAAGAAAGAGGCTCATTTTCTATCTGTGAATGACCATCAAGTTCTCATTGGTATACAGGGTAAACAATGCCGTAAACTGTTAGGAACAAGTGAACAGCAGCTTTAATGGAGGTATTTGCTGCCTCTGGCAAATAAAAAATTGTTCCCCTCATAAGAGATAGATAGTCACATCGCTGGTTATCTGTATCCTCTTCCTGCCAGCCAGTGCCCTAGCAGAGGTGGTGGCTACTGAGCTCATATCTCTACCAGAACTGCCCTACGTTGCGCTCTAAACAGTTATTTCAGGCTCTAGTGAATGTGTGTTTCCACAAAACATCTGGCCTGTGAAGTGTGCGGGCTGACACAGAGGCATGCTTTTATTGCCCTGTTCAGGTTATCACCCCGCCTTGCTGCCTGTTTGCCAGCCCTGACGCTGCCACCTCCCCAGGCTTCTTCACCCAGTACTACAAACCACAAAGCTTACTAATAATTTTTTAGTATTTTAGAGCTAGTTTTAAATGTAGGAAAATAGGTGTGACCTGGGCAGGGATGTTGGTCATGACTTGTGCTTCCAGGTGTGCTTCACTGTTTTAGATATTTTCTAGTAAGAAATTATTTGCCCTTTGTCCTCTCTGTTAGTGATGAATCTCTGTCCTAAGCTAAGATTCTGGTGCCCTGTTCATCCACCCTGTTTTTCTGCTAGCAAGAAGAGCACTGGTTTTCCCCTACCCATCCACAAAGAAGAAAAAACGCTGACGATCTTCTCATTAGCAAAGTTCAAGCTGAGAGAAGGGATGATCTGAGCATCCTTTCAATGTGAAAAACTCTGAATGAAAAAAAAAACCCACCCAAACCTGAAACTGAGGAACTTCTAAAAGAATGTTTTCTAATGTGTTTTTCAATTGAAGTTTGGATTAAAAGAATGGAAGAAGGAACTTCCTTTTGCTTAGCTAATTGATGCTGTGGAATACACAGGTATGTTTTGGAAATACTAACCAGCTGTTTTCCTTCACAGCCAAAGGAGGAAAACCCAAGGGCACTGTTGCCTTCCTAATTGTGGAAAAGTGCAGGAGTGCAACTCAAACATGCTTTTTCCATCTTCATTTTAATTGTGCATTATAGTTTAAACGTATTTCCATAGTGTGCAAAACAGTAGAGAAATTTGAACTCCGGGTCATGAAAGAAATACACATGAATATTTGCAGAAAGTGTCCCCATTGGGTGCTGCTTCAGGGTATCATTTACATTTTTAAATGTCTTGTCCTCAGGACAATTACTTTGTAGAAAGTCTGTTTCATCAAATATACTTAAAGTTCATTAAATATGTTTAAAAATGTAGTGTGAGAAAACCTGTTTCTATTGGCACTGCCATGTTATTCATCTATCAACATGTTTTTGTTGGCATTTTCATCTACGTTTGGCCTCATTTTTAATGCACTTTTAACTGCTAAATGGTGGTTATCTGGGACACAAGAATCAAAAGTAGTTAAAGTTCCTCATAGCTAAGAAGAATAGACAGAAGTACTGCTCAGCATTTTACACAGTAAGCTGTGGAACAATGAGCTATAATTATCTCCCGTTAAAAACAGCAAAATAAGAAATATGTCAGTTCAGATTTGAAGTTGGCAGCAGTTCAAAAGGTTGAGAGAATGAGAAGTTGTGGAAATTCACTGCCTTATTTTTCCCTTCATGCCTCCTATGCAAGGGTTTTAGGTTGTGTGTAGATGCTCAAACTTACTCTAAAAGCTCCATCTTCTGTCACCTTATCATTAGTAGTAGTAGCATGAAGCCAATACGAGAAGCTCAAAAAATGTCAGTTGTTGTTATTCTAGACACCAGGCAAAACACCTTTCAGTCTAACTTAGTAGTTACATACAGTTCAAACAAACGTGAGGAACAAGGAAGCGTCAGCATCCTCATTATACAGACAGGGAATTAAAATAAAAAGATGGCAAGGGTATGGTGCATCTCACTGACTTGAGCTGCATGCAAGTTAGATGTTTAATACTGAACCAGTTGCTTAAGCTCCTTAAGAAAGATAGCCCTCAGTGATCTATCACACCTGCCTTAAAAATCTGTGTTAGAATGGATGGAATGGGTTATCCGTTGCATAAGGCTCTTGCTCGTTCTCTCTCTCTCCTGACTCTAAGGGAAGCCAGAGGTGAAAATTCCTCCAACCAATTCCTCCACTGGTGGTGATGATCAAATCTAGCATAACTGAGCCCCCAGATCCTCATGAACCAGTCTTGATCAGTCTCAGATTGGCCAACCTCTGCTTAATAACGTTTTCTAAACCTTCTGATGCAAATTTTTAAGCATTCTTTAGTCCAGAAAGAAACTGGTTGGATGGTTGGGCTCAGCAGGTAGTGGCTGATGGTTTGTACTCTACCTGGAGGCCAGTAACAAGTGAGGTACCACAGGGAGTCTGGGACAGTCTGGGATCTGTCCTGTTTAACGTCGTCAGTGACCTGGAGGAGGTGAGGGAGGCCATTCTCATCAGGTTTGCAGGCAACACCGAAGTGGGGTAGGGGGGTGACCAGCTGGTAGACTTGAGGGCAGGACTGCTGTTCAGAAGGACCTAGACAGGCTGGAGAAATGGGCCAGATGGGTCAATATGAGATTCAACAAGAACAGATGCAAAGTTGTACACCTGGGATGGCAAACATGAGCCAGCAACAAGTCCCTGAAGCAAAGAATGCTAATGTGGTCCTGGGCTGTGTTTGGAGGAGTGTTGCCAGCAGATCAAGGGAGAGGATCCTTCCTTCCCAGTCAGTACTGGTAAGGCCACACTGGAGTGCTGTGTCCATTTCTGGGCTCCCTTGCACAAGAGACATGGGCATGCTGGAGCATATCTAATGAAGGTCCACAAAGATGATGAAGGGACTGGAGCATCTCTCCTAGGAGGAAAAGCTGAGAGAACTGGGACCGCTCTAATCTGCATTGTCCCTGGGTAACTGAATGCTCTGCTTAGTTCCACTCACTACCCCACAGAATAGATGTAGAAGCAGCAGAACAGACACAGAAAAGAGCACTGTGAGGAAAGACTAGGTTCTGCAACTTGAAGAGGGGTGCTGGGTCTGGATGCACCACAGGCCTAGGAAGTGCTGAATGCTGAGGCCATGCTAAAAGAGGAATGATTAGTCACTGTTTCTTGGAATACAAAAAGTAGAGAGCACTCAGCAAAATGAGCCGGGAGCAAGTTTAAAAACAAACAAGACTTGGTCATGAGTATTTCACAACATTGTGAAAGATTTTCTGGAGACCAAAAGTACAAGTAGATTCAACAAATTATTAGATGAGTTAATGGAAAATATATCCATTGGTACACAGGGATTTAGATGAAACTGTCACCTCAGGAAGTTCCTAAATGGCTGTTTTCTGGAGGTCAAGAGGACATGTCAGAAGAAAGTTCAGCCCATGCATAGCCTTGGTTGTGCTCCTGTGCATCTGCTGCTGTCCACCACAGAGGAGAGTCCTGTGCTGGATGAACATTGGCCATTCCAACACTTGTCATCACTGTCTCACCAGTACTGACCATAGCCTGCTCCTGTTCCCTAACCATGGATTAAATGGATAAGCATGGATTAAATGAGCAGGTAAAGGAAGAGACACCATAAGGAAGAGGAAGCCATGCAAGAGAAGCTCAGGAAATGGGAGACAACCCTTGCTATTAACCTGGGGCTGACAGATACCTCCAGACTAGCAATCGGGGTTTTTTTCCTTTTTTCCCCACATTATCCCTATCTACAGAATTTGCCTTTTTGAATCTTACATTGGGATTATTAGCATTAAAATATTAGTAAATATGAAACACGTGAAGTGCCATCTGAACGTAAGGAAACACTTTTTCACTGTGAAGGCAGCTGAGCACTGGCACAGGTTGCTCAGAGAGGCTGAGGAGCCTTCATCCTTGGACACACTCAAAAGCCAGATGGACATGCTGCTGGGCAACCAGCTCTAGGTCTCCCTGCCTGAGCAGGCAGGTTGGACTAGATGACCTCCAGAGCTCCCTTCGAACCTCAAACACTCCATGATTCTGTGATTCTGTGAAATAGCAATTTTAGTAAACATTAAATATTATTAAAATGTTGGGACTATTCCTGTTAAACTATTGAACCTGCCTTGAGGTTCAACAATGTGCCCGAGAAAGAAGGGGAGCCGCTCTCTGTTTAAAGGGAGTTTTTAACCATGGTTTTTGACATGACCAATATTGCAGTGCTCTACGTAACCTACTCTTTTATGAGGATTGTCTTGCACTGTATTTGGATGCTTCTTGAGGTCCACGTGGGTGAAATCATAACTGTCATCCACCAATGACTTCTTTAAAATGTCTCAGCAGGATGGAGTACTACTAAGCAAGTATATTAGATGACTAGCTGGCCACCTCCTGTTCAAAGACAAGTGCCATGTTTTTACAATCATATCTTCCTCTCCAGCAAGCTGGGCACACAGCTACTTTCCCTATCTATGTATTGCCACCAACTTCCGTATTTGGAGCTTTGTCTTTGTTCAGCTTTGATGCATTTGTCTGGGCAGGTGCCCTTGGCTGAGCTCACAAACACAGCTGTAACCAGGCACCGCATGAATTTTACCCCAGGGAGAAAACAGAAGTGTTTGGTGTGTAGGTGACAGGTCTCCAGCCACGGACATCTCGGTTTACACCTCTCCCTGAGTGCTGCTTTGTGCTTGCACAGCGCCGATCTGCGCTGCAAACACCTTGACTAGCAATTGCAACGATACCCGTGCCATGAGCAGAGTGTTGCTAAATGACCTTTCTTATTACATGAGTTATGCAACCTTAATACACAGAGTTATTGCACCTGGTTGCTTCTAAACCCCAGGTGTACATGGATACCACTGTATTATGCTGCAGTCCATAGGGCAGATATCCCAGGTGTGCGTACAGCATGCCCTTACTGCTGGCCAGGGTGGGCTTTCCGTGACAGTAGCGATACTGCATTGCAGTTGGAAGACTATACGGCAATGCTGGCTTATCCAAAATAACTAGATAGGAAAACAAAAGATACTATTTGTTGCTACTCATTAACAGTGTGAGTCCCTGAAACATTGCAATTTTCCATTGTCCATTGTGTAAGATTTTCCATTGCCAGTTAACCTTTTAATTTTATTCTTCTCTAAACAGAAAGAGTCAGGAAGATGACAGAAAAATTCCTTTTTATCTCAGGCTTTACTCCAAAGCAGTGTTGCCATATAAAATAAATACCTTGGATACTAAGGCACAGAGAGATTCAGGTCCAGACAAAAGGAGGATACAGTCAATATTTAGATGCGTCTATGTGAAGCTGCAATTCTGAGAATTACTCTTTCTCTGCCCTTAAATTTGGAAGATTCAAGAGGATTGTAGCTCTGTTAATTTCAAAGCATTACCTACATACAAGCAGATATTCATGTATGTACCTGCAAACACACTCATGCATAGAGATATATATATATATAGAGAGAGAGAGAGAGAGACATACGCAAAGACTTGGCAAACTTGAGCAGCTTTACATTTGCTTCACAAAGAGTGAAAGTGGAAAGCGAAGGTCTCTTCCACATCAGCTCGTGGCATTCCCTGGCATGGAGTGAACTTCTCATGGCAAAGTAGCTGCTCTGTCCTTGAGAAATTCCTTCCATCTTTTACACAAACACGTTCAAGTCAGTTGGAATTCATGTGTCCTATGTGAAATATACCCACCTTATTGAAAAGCAAAGTTTCATCCTTCCACCATTTCCAGTTTTTAAGATTTAAAATATTTCAGGCCTATGTGAGGCAGCAAACTGATGGCAGTCTAACAAGACAATGTATAGACAAAGAGGGAAGGGGAGAGTTAAAGATAAAATGCTGGTTTTCTGTGTGTTTGACCTCATGCTGAGCTGTAATGTTTTGTTTCTTGCTTTAATCTTTGCTTGGTATCTCACTTGTTATTGTAACTTTGCCTAATTTTTCTCTCTCTTTTCTTTCTTTATGCTATTTCTTCATATAAATACAGAAAGCACAGCAGTGAGCATTAAAAACAGACGGATCAGAATGACTTCAGTTGGCTTACAGCAGGGATGAATTTTCTCCCCTGCCATAAGGCCGAGCAAAGCAGAGAGAAGATGACAGAAATGGATTTATTTAAAGTAATCAAATGCAGATTCCTCACATTCACGCAGCTTTTAAGTCAAGGCCACGGTGTTCATCTGTCCATTCTTTGTCCGCTGCTCTCATGACCGACTTTGGTTTTCTTGAGACATACTCCATGTCACATTGAAATGACTCAGAGATGGTTTTCTTGGTGCAATTCATTGATTAGGAAATCAATAGTAGAGGCAAAGCTCTCTATGGATTTACACGTTGTTTTGGAAAGCAGAAATGAAAACGGCACAGTATCTTTATAAACCTACCTGGCAGCAGTAGTTTTGCAACTCGCAATGAGCAACAGCAGCGAATTAGGCCCTGAAGTTCAATGACCGGAGTAGGCGAGAGAGGGCGAGCGCCCTTTGTGTGCAAGCCAGGAACCGGTTGCCTTGACAGTTGGTGAAAGTCAGATCAAAAGGCTGTTTGAAAACCCTGGCTTTTAGAAGCAAAGATGGGAAACAACATCTTTCTTTTCTAGCTCTGGAGTTGGGAGATAGAGGAAACAATAGCTATTGTATAGACAGAGAGTTATTTGAATTCTCCCGGCTACCTCTGTGCACCTGATCAAACAGCCGGCGGTTGAAAGGCTGATGTACCGTCAGGTTTCCTGCCTGATACGAGCGTGATAAAAATTGTTGCAGCAGGGACATCTAAGAACACAAAGCCTAGGAAAAAATCCCTCAGATCCCAGGGAGGAAAAGCGAGGCAACACAAAAAGGGTCCTAAGTTGGGACCCTGTCGTTCTGGCCTGCTCAGGCTTCGGAGGAAGACAAAGGGGAGGAGAGGAAAATGCTTTTCTCCAAATCTGCCTTGGATGGGCTGCACACAAGCTGTACACAGTTCCAACCCCACCTTTCCTTTAGCATAATCTTATCCCACTACACTGCTACGTCAACCTCGTGCCCCCTGCTCCTATTAACAACCCACTCTCAGTGTGGGATCCTACTCTCCCACCTGCTGCTCTGGGATCCCTAACATACCCCAACCTCCTTCCCTCGCTTCAGCAGCTGAGGTCCTTCATCTCACCTCTCCACCCCTGTTTTCCCACGTCGGTCCATGTTCCCTACTTCTCCAACAGCCAGACCCAGGAGCAGGGTGGAGAACAGAGCTCTGTCAACTGTTGGCCTGCATGCAGGGGCTCACCAAGCAACTCGGCAGAGGCGCTGCCACCAAAGTGGTACCCTAGCACCCTATGAACCAGCCTCGGAGACATTCAGAACCCGACTGGACAGCGTCCTGGGAAACCTGCTCTAGGTGACCCTGCTAGGTGACCTTGGGCTTGGAGTAGGGCATGTCCTGAGATCCCTTCCCACCTCAACCTGTGAGTACGTAACCGCTGAGCTCCATGATGAGAGAGGCCAGAGGAGGGAAGTGAGACTGACTGCCCTGTTCGGAGTCATGGTGGTGGGTTTGAACTGGACATCAAGTACCAGGCCTGGTTTTTAACCACTCAAGCACATTTGCTGCCTAAACAAAGTCTCTGTGCAAACCTTGTAATATTTTTCCTCTGGGAAAAGTCAGACAGGAGAAGACACAGCGTCCCCTGAGACACTTGACCAAGGACAGCCCTCAGTGACCTCGGCTGCTGGGCAGCAGGAGCGAGATGCGGCGGGACTGCCGGCTGGGGCATGAGGAGCCGCGTGAACAGATGGAGGGATGGGAAATGGGGAGGACATGCATGGCAACAGGTGAAAAGATGAGAGCAAAATTCCAGTTCAGCCAGCAAGTACAAATCCTGACAGCTCCGGACAACCAAACCTAAGTCAGTGCGGCGTCTCCAGGGCAGCGTGGGAAAGCCTTGTCACTGTCCACGTTCGTGAGGAAAATGAACCCTTAAACAGTAGGCTATGAAAAATATATCCATTGTATATCCAAAGGAGCAATTTATTTCAGTAAAGGAGATGGAAATTCTATTTACGGGACGGTATATTCATATCCCTGTTAAAATCAGCTCTAGGTAAAATAGATAAAATTACTGCATTTTCACTGGGAATGTTGTCAAGACAACTTTTAGTGCAGCTATTTTGAGAAATTGGTAATACCACGTAATTTATAAGGACATGATTTAATATACTTCTACATTGTATCCACTTCCTCAAGTGATTTAGGTAGTCACAGAGCAATTTTGGCTTTACAGCAATTTCAACGTTGACAGCAATTCTGACTGCATGTTGGTAGCAATGGGAAATGCAGAGTGCGATCCCCACTAGTTCCAGTCGCCACTGGGGAGGGCTGCGCTCCGCGTTTGCAGCGTTTGGAGGCTGATGGAGATCCAAGGCATGGCCAGCATCCGTAGGGCTGAGCTGGGGCACCAAATGCCGTTCCGTAGCAGTCAGCCTTGCAGGGCCCTGCCTACTGGTTTAGCTCGTTCTTTTGCATTTTGTTTTCTGTGGATTTCTAAATCACTTATGTGGGGGAGAGCATTTGGACACTTGAACGCTGGTTTTCAACTGGAGCCAAAAAAGAACAGCCGTACACTGCAGAAACAGCGAGGGGATACGTTTATCCTGGGGGCCTGGGGACTTTGAAAGGGCTTTGGATGACATAAGGGCTTTTGAATGGAACTGATGGGAACTACATCGGGTGAGCGCGTTTCAGATGTTAAATCATTGCCACTAAATAAGGATGGATTAGATGCAATCTTTTATGAATGCCTGCTAACGAACCGCTCTTAGGAAGCCTTCCCCTGTTGGAGTCACGCTGCTAGCCAGCGTTACCAGCCCTGTGAGCTCAGTCATCAGGAAGGTGACTGAAACAACTGACAGCCTGGCTCAGATACTCACTGTTATTAGGTCTGGTCCTTTAATTTTCCTCTCACATATTCTCTCGCAGTCTGGCAATTAAGCCGCTGTCCTGCTGACCCAAGTACAAGCCCAGGAATGAACTAAGGCAATGGAAGGTGCTGCTGTGCTGTGTATCTGCCTCGCGCTAGGGACTGTACCCATAGTGCTGTTTTCATAGACAGAGCTTGTCTGCCTAACCCCAGCACTTCTCTGTCTTTAACAAACCCCATCAGCAGGCTCTCTGAACAAAGGGACAGATGTTTGTTGTTTCATAGCCCAGAGACAGATAACGTGGGAAAAAGAAGAGCTCTCCATCATTGGCCATGATGGAAAAAGGGAATACGAACGCAGGTTATATGAGTTTCCGTGGACATCTATAGCCTCAAATTCACTCCTAGTATCTAATGTGGGACTGTGGCTAGTGGAGGAATACATGGCTCTTCCGTAAGGATGCTGGAAAGTCATGCGGGTGAGCATGACTTTAGCTTGGCTCTGGAAAGCTCTAGTGAGTTTACCGCATGCCCAGACTACACGTCGCAGTCATGCCAGCACGTCTCCTGCTGCTCCTGGGCCAAGCAAATCCGTACACCTGACAGAATTTTCCCTCTGCCACACAGGAGCATCTAGCTTAAGGGTTATCCTAGGCTTTCCCTTCCCCATTCTGTCACTTTGTACTGTCTGGGTCCTGGTCTCTTCTTATTCTTTCTGGTGCCCCTGAAATCAGTGAAGTCAATGTAGTGTAAGGAATGGTGAGGCTGTTCCAGAGAAGATTAAAAAAATGCAACGGGTCTTACGTGTAAAAATAAAGAACCAGTCCAAATCACAGTATGTTTTGGGATGCAAAAGCACAAGGCAAAAACAGATGGGGAAAAGAGTACCCCAAGGTGAAGAGGGGTAACAGACAGAGGGAGGGGGCAAAAGAAAGTAACAAGTAGCAAGGATACAAGAAAACAACACACAAAAGAAATACAGTGTGCCTGGCTAAGACAGCTGTGAGCTGAAAACCACAAGGAAGGGAACAAGAAGAGGGAAGACGGCATGAAGGGAGGAGGATAGAAACCTTTAGGACAACTGAACAACAAAGTTGAAAGCTGAGACTGTGGGAGGTTTTTCCATAAAACCCGAGAAAAATGTAGTGAAATGGTGTGCTGAATTCATCCTCTTCAGGCTCATTTTCTCAGCAGCAGTGTTTACCACAGCGACCAGCAATAGAGCAGCTCTCAAGGTCATCGCATCTGACTGCCTGCAGAGCAGAGAGCTTCTCAGAGCCAACAGTGTCTTTTATTTGCTTCCCCCAGCTTTTAATAATGACCAAATATAAACCGGTCCGTTGGCAACGGAAGTTATGTTCCCTGTGAGCACTAAACACGTGTGACAGATCCCGAAGACAAGGGGTACAGCGTGGAGGTGAGGGAGGTTGTAGGTTGCTGTAAGCGTGGACACAGGTGACAATTGCCTGTTTCGAGAGTGGCGATTCCGGTTTGTCTGTCCTTCCACAGGCCAGTTGAGAAGACAGACCTCAAGGTGCTCTGCAAATAAACCCGGCTCGATCGTAGCACCCAGTCCTCTAAGGCGAGACTAGACAAATTCCTCCGTTTCCTGCTCTCCGTTTTCCCTTGTCTGTGGGCTGCACAGAGAGAAAGACACACAGCTGCTTATGGTATGTTGTTGACTGCACACCAGGATGCCTCGGACACCCTGGCTCCGCTGCAGGTATTTCATTACATCGCTTTGAGAAACACTATTGTGATGTAGTATCATACAGCCCCGTTCTCATCATGCATCACTCCGCATGGAAAGTTAAACAACAGGAATGCTTAGGAGATCATTAACACCACAGAGAAAGTGATCTTGCCTGAGAGGAGAAATAAAACATAACAGCCCGGGGACTCAAAGGTTTAGTGCAAGCTTGAAGACTGGGTAGGAGCAATTTACTCTGAACCCGGTGGGAATGATGTGCCACAGCTGAACACTGTGTGGAGCCCGCAGCCCCAGCTCTGCAGAGCTTTCAGTTTGGGTAACAGTGGTAAGCCGTGGGGATTTTGCTTGGTCATCCCCTAAGTGCATCACTGACTGCCCTAAAATGCATTTTAGGTAGCCAAAGTAAGGTAGAAATAGACCTGACCATGGTTTAGATTTTTCCTTCTAAAATTAGGGACATAATTGCACTTTCTGGGCTTCCTGTTTGCTTGGGCAATAGAAATTTCTGGATCAGAGCATGGCATTTAGCCATGTACTTCACTAGATGGAGTACATCAAGCATTGCCTAACCAGACCAGTCTTTTGTATGGGAACGGTGCTAAATATAACCCCGCTTCTGTCCTTCTCCACAGTGCGACACGAGTAGCTCCGTATCAGCTGGAGAGCATGAAAACAAAGAGGCAGAGAAAGCAGACCCTACAAGAGGGCACCTCCAGTTCCATCCCCAGGAAGGAGGAGGGTGGGAAACCCTGTGTGAGGATGACAAGACAGAAGCCAAGCCACGCACCCAGGGCAGTTGCTCAGGTGCGGTACTGTGGCAGCTCAGCTGCCGTTCTGGACAGCCCCCGGGAGGGTGGCATCCCCACGTCAGCCCCTGCACCCCAGGCCAGGAGCAGAGGGTGGTGGGAGGGAGCTGACCCCTCTGCCCAAGGGCCCACAGCCCCTTCCCAGACTGCAGGCGCTGAGATGTCCCCCGTATCCTGGTGAAGGCAGCAGGACAAGGACCGACATCCGCCTGGCTCAGTGTAGGGAACCACCAGCGCAGAGCTCTGTGCCTGAACTGCTCAGCTGTGCTCACCTAGACACAGTGAGTGTAACGAGCCAGGCTAGGCTCTGCTCCCCTCCTCCTGGGGTCAGTCTAAAATTGTTCAGATGAAGGAAAAACTGGATGTGCGCTTATCTCCCGAGTGACAGTATAGAGAAGTAAAAGGGCCTGGGCTCCACTGCCTCCTCTCAGGGAGTCCAGGGCAGCTGGAGCTGTGTGTATTGTGGGTGTCTCAAGTTTTTTGAGAGGTGTGTGATGCCAAATGCTTTGTCTACTCAGCTACAGCTCATATGCCTGCTGGTCACCACCCACAAATTTAAATCAGATGCCCTCTTCCTAGCCAGGACAGCCAAGAAGTAACCAAAGGAATGCAGGGAGCTTGGCACAGGATCCACAGGCTAAACAGTCCACACTAGGGATCCCTCAAACATGGGAGGAGAAAGTCTTGGTTTTTTTCTGGAGGAGATGAAAGTCAGAGCTCTATTCTCTCCCTGGGTTTGCTGCAAAGTAGGAGATGGAGGGGGAAAAATAAAGGTAGTTTATTCCTGTAGGCCACAGGCTAGTCAATACACTGAACCTGAGGTCCAGCTGACCAGGGTCTGTGTGGGTAAATCAGGTAAAACACCCAGCCCATGGGATGAGCATTTGTTTACATATTTACTTTGTTTTCCGAGGGTGCCCAGTAAGCATCACTGGGTTTGCATTGCCTTAATCCTCACCTCCCTTCTGTCGGCTTCAGTTTGCAGCTTGCTAACCCCTGCAACACCCCCCTGTTGTTCCTGCGGTCCCCAGGGAACGAACCTGGTGACACTTCCCTACCCTTGGTCAGTCCCGGTGGGTGAGTAGCCGGCATCTCCTCTGTGCCGGGGTGGCCAGGGGCAGCGCTGAGTGTGAGATAGGAGGGTCACCTCCCTGCCCTGAGACCTTTTTTGATTTACTATGGGGCTGGGGAGAATCTCAAGTGTAGAAATCAGTCCACTGTGCGCTGAGGGGGGGTTCTACATAAGGGATGGTGCATTAAGGCTTGTTGCTGTGTCGCTCGTTTCTGAAAGCAGCTACAAACAAAGCTCCAAACTGCTTCACATATTTTCAGTAGGAAATCATAAATCTTCCCTGTCGCTTTGGCAGCTCTCTTCCTCCTCTGCCTTCCCATAAAATTCTGTTTTCTAAACTGGTTTCCATAATTCCTTTACTGTGAGCCTGACTTGCTACCACTGCTTTGTGTATTTTGCCATCCTGGAGGGGAAGGAGCAGGGCGGCTGGAGAAGCATCGTGTCCTCTTGCACCGCCGCTCAGGACTGAGGCCTCCTTGGAAAGCAGGTCTCAAAGTTTTTGGGAGCCTGGGGAGGGCAGATGAGCCCAGGTCTGTCGGTTAGATGTTCCCGCGCCTGTCCCGGGCTGGGCACATACTGCAGGTCGCCTTCAGTCCCCAGGGAACGAACCTGGTGACACTTCCCTACCCTTGGTCAGTCCCGGTGGGTGAGTAGCCGGCATCTCCTCTGTGCCGGGGTGGCCAGGGACAGCGCTGAGTGCGATAGGAGGGTCACCTCCCTGCCCTTGCTGTGAAATGGAAATGGCCAAGAGCCGGAATCTTCTGGTTCACCACCAGATGGTGGTAAACGCTAGCGCTTCCCTCGCCCTCCCTTCCCAAAACCACACCGCAGGGACAGGCTCATGCTGGGCATCCGCAGATGCTGGCTGTCCTCCTCACCCCTTCACCTTTTCATGCTGTCCCCCCACCCCGCAGTCAAAGGCTCATCCTCCCTCATTCCCCCTCGTACCGGTACCACCGTTCTCCCTGCGCCCGGCGTTGGGGCTTGGCAGCTGAGGTCCCTTCCAGCCACGCAGGAAAGGATGGAGGGCAGCTCCCGCTGGCAGTTACACCCGGGGTTTGCTGGGGCAAAGCAGGATAATCTCCCAACGGCAGGCGAAGGGACCCCACCTCACAGCGCAGACCCCCGCGCTCTGGCACAGAACTCCTTAGGGAGTATCTGGCTTACACAAAGTCCTCCGGTGCAGCTCCATGGAGGAGCTTCGCCCACGTAAGAATTCGGGGTTAAATGTTTCAAAACACCACATGGCTGCAAAGGGGGTCAAAGGGACAGAGAGTAGGATCAGTCAGGGCATCCAGCCCCAGGCTCCTGCTTCCAGAGGAGGCTGAGGTTGCAGGGACAGGGTGTCACCCACTGGTGACTGTGGGTGGCTTGCTGAGAGGGAAGTTGGAGTTCATTTGCACAGGGAAAAGTAGCTGGTACCCCAGCGCTCATCGCTGCAGCCTGGTCGGTGATGGCTTCGGAGGTGACACACCACCACCTCGGCAGAGGAAAGGAGGGAGCGAACCCCACAGGACTGTGCTAGCCGAGGGCCTCGGGAGTGGCTATGAGCAAGGGGAGGCTCGTGTCCAGCAACCTGTAGGTCAGCATCCACACTAATGTGTCAGCTGGACCCAAATTCTGGGGTTTAAGCCAAGACGCTGGCTGAGCCGCCGCTGCTGTGAACAAATTAGGTCCTAACAAACACTGGACAAGCCTCTCGGCTCATCCTGGCTGCCTCCTGCCCGGAACCTGTGCTGTTGGCCTGAAGCTGCTCCTTGGCCCTGCTCCCGTGCGGACTCAACAGTCACTTAGATGGCAGGGGGGCGAGAGAACCTCTTTGATCCAGAAAGGAGAGGGACGTGAGACTTAGCGGGGCGTCTTCCAGCCCTGCCTCTCGCAACCCACTCACACGGCACAAAGATGCAAACTCCAGCTGCCCCGTCGGGACGGTCTTAGGGGGATGCTGAAACCCCAAAACGGTGCCCCATGAGCCTGAACAAACGAGGTGCGTGGCTGTTGCTGAACGCACAGTACTGGCACGATGTACGTACGACTGAGGAACTGTGTGCTGCAGGGTCTGCTTCACAACAGAAATCTTTATAATTAAGGGCTGCGTTCTGCCCCAGCCTTAACTCTCATGTTTCTAATGTGTTTTATAATCAAACTCTCAAACTTCTTCCAGGCAGAAGCTAGTGGTATCAGCCAGCCAGTTTGGTTACAGCAACACCGACCTCGCCGGGTGGCAGGACCGGTCCTGAACGCTTTAGAGACACGCCGGTGCTGGATGCTGAAGGCATACACGGTCACAGCTGCAGGAGCCAACAGTGAACAAAATACAGTATTTACGTACACGAGGAAGCAAAACACTGAGGTATTCTGTACGTGACTTAGCTACTCAGTGCTCCAGCCCTTCGGTTTAGTTAAACCTTCACAACCTCATTTGTATAACCCAGCTGGCTCGGCGTATTACCCGGTTTGGCTCAAGCAGCCAAACTTCATGTCGCAGAAGGCAGATTCTGAGATATGTGCAGCCATAAAATGGATTCACTGAAGACACCCAGTGAAAAACAAAGACTGAGCCGAATCTGGTCCAAACCACAACCAGTCCCACATCCATCCTTGTGTCCAAATTTCCTCAGAGTTCAAGGTTGAGGGAGGGAAAGCTGCAAGTTAGACGTCTGGCAGTGCGACCTGTGGTTAGGACTGCCCAACGCTTCTCACCGTCTCGATCCTGGGTGTATTTGTGTACCTTTGCCCAATCAGCTAATATTTACACCAAAGCTTTCCCTGCCAGCTGTGTGTCCAAGGCCAGGTTATCGTCATGATGAAGGGGCTGGAGCACCTTCCATGTGAGGAAAGGCTGAGAGAGCTGGGGCTGTTTAGCTTGGAGAAGAGGAGGCTGAGGGGGTCTCTTATCAATGCTTATCAATATCTAAAGGGTGGGTGTCAGGAGGATGGGGCCAGGCTCTTCTCAGTGGTGTCCAGTGACAGGACGAGGGACAATGGCCATAAACTGGAAAACAGAAGGTTCAACCTGAACATGAGGAAACCCTTCTTCCCTGTGAGGGTGACAGAGCCCTGGGACAGGCTGCCCAGAGAGGGGGGAGTCTCCTTCCCTGGAGACTTTCCAAAGGTGCCTGGACTTGTTCCTGTGTGATCTGCTCTAGGTGATCCTGCCCTGGCAGGGGGGTTGGACTAGATGATCTCTAGAGGTCCCTTCCAACCCCTGACACTCTGTGAATCTATGAATCTGTCAGTTTTCAGCCAAAACAGTTCCACCTTCCCAAGAGCATCCTTTTTCCTTAAGCATGGCTAGGTTTAAGACAAACAAAACCCCACAGCACCCTCCCAATACTCTGGGGATCCTCTTTGAAAAGCTGTGGTGCTTCTTTTTTATTGGAAGAGAGTCTTGGAACTGTACAAAACACCTTCCTGCTGAGATGGACTTTTTTGTAATCTCGGTGAAAAGTCTGTCCCACTTTGGCCAATTCATAAGGCTTTGGGAAAAAACCAAGCCAGCTGCAGTCCACACGTGCTCACCAGAGGCCAGCTCGAGCTTGCCAGAGGCCAGCTCATGAGCATGGGACATGCTCCAGGGATGGGGCCGCAGGGCTCGGGGCAGGGCTTCCCTAGCAGTTGCAGTTCCTCGCTGCTTCAGGCCAGAGCGGCTCTAAATCCAGATGCTCGGGATGGAAAGCATGGAGTTTATTTTTCTTTTTCACCTGTTTGTTGCCAGGCTACACGGGGGACATCAGCTGAACTGAATTCGGAGGAGGCGAGACGTGTGAGAGAAGATAGTTTGGAAAGGTAGATTTGGAGCTGACAAAATGAACCCTGACAATGCGCTGGCGGACCTGAAGTGCACTGGGGGAAAACTGGAGAATGGAGAGGAGACGGAGGCTCGGGAAAGTGCGGAATCTGGTGATGCAACTGGGAAACTGCACGTGGGGAAAGGCTGTGAGGGATCTCGTTGCAGGCTCTCTCTGTGCTTTATTCTGAGCTCACTCAGAATGCCTTCCCATACCGTACTGACGGTACGTTAAATAAACCTGCTTGAGAAGACAGATTCACACATTTCCTCCTGAAACCATCACGGTGAACACCATAAAAAAGATCCAAACCCTCACGAACCAAAATGAAATGCTTGTTGAAACCCCCCAAAATGCAAGGAAAGACAGTGCCAACAGAAAACCTGAGCCTAGAAGTATTTCCTGATTATCCAGTCCAAGAAGTAGCTTTGCCGGAGACTGTTGTATAGCGGTTCATGGATGCACTTTATATGTTCCCTTTGCCGTCTACAGCAGATGGAAGTCCTAAAGTCTTCTGCAAACTAGGCTTGATTTAAGTCAGGCCTCTAAGGAATAAGGGATGCAAAACTCCTAACGGCGTGTGGAAGCATTTGGCCTGAGCTGACAAGGGAGAGTGAGAACCTGCAGCCTGCCAGACCCTTACCCAATTATGTTATCATTTGAGTTCAAAGTTACTCCGGACTCTGAGGGTTTGGGAACACCCCTCCTTTCCAGGACGTCCTAAAATTTGAAGAGGCTTTCTCTCCTAAAGCTTAAAATTTGTCCTAAAAAAAGGAATGCCCAGTCCTCATTTACTTCGGCTGAGCCTGGTCTGGCCCCCTGAGATGCTCCCTCTGCCACGCATGCTGCGCAACCCCAGGGGTTTGCCCCCCGCTTGCTCTGAGACTCCCCGCTCACACAGGCACTCTGTCATCGCACCGTGACCGCCGCCTCGCCGCTTGGCGTGCGTTCCCGTTCCCAGCTTCTGCAGGGCTCCTTGATGGGCCGCCTAGGTTTTATCACCGCGACCAGCATTCTCGGTGACGGTACGTGTCCCCGCTCACGCCTTCGCTTTTACACGCGTCGCGCTGCCAAGAATAATTGTTAGTTTTAAACCGGCTCCGAAAGCAGCAGCCGGCTTTCCAAAGGGACGCAGAGGACGAGCGAGTGACAGCAGCCACTTGGCACTTCCAGCGCTGCGGTGCACAAGGGGGGGTGTTTGAAGTTATCGCGGCTTCTTGAATCTCGTTACCTTGTCACAGGAGAGGAGTACAACCGACAGTATCAGGATATGTACACACAACCTCTTATTACTGTTTAAACATAGAAAACAATACCATATCCTGTGCTGGCGGGAGTATCGTTAGCTATGCAAAATTATTTGTCAGCTCTTTGGAATACCTTTCCTTTTCTGGACAGTAAAAACATCATTTCTTCAGCAACTTCTGCTTTTCTGTCTTTAAACGGCAGTGTGGATTACGTTATCCGCCTGTATTTGTTTCTGTCTTGTTAGAAAAGCAGACAGGCCCTTGACTGCAGGTTTAATTGAAAGTGGGGAGGTTTAGATTAGACATCAGGAAGAAATTCTTCCCGGAGAGGGTGGTGAGGCACTGGAACAGGTTGCCCAGAGAAGCTGTGAATGTCCCATCCCTGGCAGTGTTCAAGGCCAGGCTGGATGAGGCTTGGAGCAACCTGGTCTAGTGGAGGGTGTCCCTGCCCATGGCAGGGGGTTGGAACTGGATGGTCTTTAAAGGTCCCTTCCAACCCAAACCATTCTATGAGTCTAGATCTCACATGACAAGAGATGAAGACTGCTTCATTTATAGAAGCCAAAAAAATGCTCAGAGATGGTAGAGAGGCAAATTTTTATAGTCCCTTTCTCACACAAGACTTTACCATTTTCTGGACCTCTAATGTTAGACTACAGGAGCTGTAAACGCCTGCTAAACCCTAAGTGAAGACCTTAACCAGGGGCTGTTATGCATACAGCATGAAAAGTAATTTAACTTAATGCCTCCAGTTCAGGTTTCAGCCTTGAGAGCTCTGCATATTCTTCTATTTGTGCCTAATGATGCTGTACAGCATCTGATCCTTTTGGGGATCATTACAGTGTTAACTCTCCCATCTTGGCCAACTGCAAATTCAATTCTCTCTCGCTCAGTTTTCCCCGTGGTCCCAACTGGATGAAATTGTTGCACAGCTGAGGAAGGCTGCATCCAGAAATTCAAAACTGCTTTGGCAATTTCAGCCTCCGTGGGTGTCTCTGAAGAGGACAGGGAACGTGGATCTTGGCGCAGAGTGCGGGACCAAAACAGGTAGCGGCGACGAGGTCTGCTAGCGCCCGTGACGTGCCAGGCTCGCTCCAACATGGAAAGGCGCTTCAAAAACACAGCACTTCAGAGCAGAACCCTTCCCCTCTTCCTCACTTCCTAACCACAGCCTGGAGGCTGCCACTGCCCTCACACTGGTGTGAGCTCCTGGGGCCATCCCTGGCTCCACCTTGTCCCTGCGGCCGTTTGGTTTTGGGTGCAGGGATGCCCCAAGGGCTGAAGCTGAAGGCAGACATCCACGTACCCAGCCAATGTCTTCGGCACTGGCTACAGTCGTGCTGTCCCTACAAATCAAGAAATCTTTTCCGACCTGTGCCAGAGCACCCAGAAGAGGTGAAAAGCGGCACTGGCCCTGCGCTCCCTGAGGATGTGGGGTGGGGAGGAAAGTACCGTAGCTCTGGTCTTGACCGTATCCCCTACCTCCTGCTCCAGTGGCTGGGCTCTGATGCCCTGAAGTAGGCATCGTCCTCCAACTCCTCGCCCGTCCATGCTTCGGAGCAGCAGTGAGCCCAGCCCAACCTTTCGGAGGGACCTTCTGGAGAGAAGAACAGGTCCTGGATGCTTTGTAAACAAACCAGAGAGGCTTTAGGACCTACCCCTTTGCGAAACCCCAGCCCATGGTGACGCCTGTTGCGGTCTGCAGTGGTGGGACTGGGAATCGAGGGGCCCGTTTCCCGCAGAGACTTTGTGGGGAGCTAAAGTCCAGCAGCTCCGTCTGCGACAGCGTGGCCGGAGGACCAACAGCAACTTCTGCCTCCTCGGGAGTATCTCAGGCCAAAGAGGCCAACAGGTTGACACGGCTCTGGTTGGAATTAGTCACGCAGGGAACACAAACAGAGGCATCAAAACATCCTTCGGAAACTGAGGTCCCCCCCCCAGGATGAAAAGGGAGACAGAAGGGCCGAGAAACGGTCGGTAGGAGCATCACTAATGAATTTTTCGCATTACAAACAGGACCCAGGAACAAGCCGTTACTTTCAGGGCAGCATCCAGCCTTGGCGCTTACCCGGCCGTGCAAACTGTCCGCCAGGGGAAGAGGACGCTCCGGCAGAGATCTCCAGGTGAGATCCGCCTCGGATGTCCAATACAGACTTACCAATCTCAGCATTTCCTTCCAGCCCAGCAGCAACAGAGCCCAGCCTCTCCTCTGGCGCTTGCCCACGGAATGCCGGGCCTCAGGAGGACAATGTACTGGAAGGAGGTGGGTGTCAGTGGCTTGTCTGCAGCTGATCAGGCTGAATACAAATGGGGAAACACCCTGGGTCCAGGAGAATGGAGGAAACCCAAGAGCAGTGAGGGACTCCTCCATAGGAAAACAACAGAGCAGTCAGTCCAGGGCAGGGCTGCAGATCTGGGACTGAAAAAAGGGCAGGTAGGAGAAACACTCACCACACTGACAGGGAAATTAGTCCCCACGCGGAAAACAGATCTTCCCTGGAATCAATCAGCTGTGGTCATGCCTGACTGGAGCTCATGTTTCTAATCTTTTTCTCGTATTAGATTATTGCTGCTTTTCCTTCTCTGGACTTGCTCTGCGTTGTGTTTCACTTCTGAGACTTTTGCCATTACACAAACTCAAAGCGGTAATTTTATTTTGGGTCTTTTGCTGAGCCAAGTGTGCAACACGCTTCCCTGGGGCCACAGAGCTCCCAGCTGATGAGACGGGCAAGAACATGAAAACGAGGACAAGAGAAACCCCGCTGTGTTCCCTTCAAGGCCTGTCGGCAGAGCGGCTCTGCTAACGGTGACCTAGAACTGCGGGCTGGGACCCAACACCCGTTTCCAGATTTATACAGGAAAAGCCTTTATAAAGCAGGTGCCAAGATCTTGAATCTATTAACTGGTTTCCTTTCCATGTGCGGTTGAAATTTCTGCTATCACAAGTGGTTTTTACTGGGAGATGTGGGGGGAGGACAAGTGTGTTGTTTCTCATTTTTAACATTAAGCAAAAGAACTCCCAAACCTGCTCCTGGTCCCCATCATTACCCAAACCTAAAATAGAATCACAGAATGGTTTGGGTTGGAAGGCACCTTAAAGATCATCGAGTTCCACCCCCCTGCCATGGGCAGGGACACCTTCCACTTGATCAGGTTGCTCAAAGCCTCATCCAGCCTGGCCTTGAACACTTCCAGGGATGGAGCATCCACAGCTTCTCTGGGCAACCTGTGCCAGTGCCTCACCACCCTCTCTGGGAAGAATTTCTTCCTGATATCCAATCTAAATGTCCCCACTTTCAGTTTAAACCCATTACCCCTTGTCCTGTCACTACAGGCCCTTGTAAAAAGTCCCCCCCCAGCTTCCTTGTAGGCCCCTTCAGGTACTGGAAGGTGCTATAAGGTGTCCCCAGAGCCTTCTCTTCTCCAGGCTGAACAAGCCCAACTCTCTCAGCCTGTCCCCATAGCAGAGGGGCTCCAGCCCTCTGAGCATCTTCGTGGCCTCCTCTGGACTCGCTCCAACTGGTCGATATCCTCCTTATGCTGAGGGCTCCACAGCTGGACACAGCACTCCAGGTGGGGTCTCACAAGAGCAGAGTAGAGGGGGAGAATCCCCTCCCTCGACCTGCTGGCCACACTTCTCCTGATACAGCCCAGGATCTGGTTGGCTGGAGATACCCTTCATGTACCTGTCTGCAACACCGCTTCCCCCCCGGGCCTGCCCGGACACTCTGCCAGCGTTGCCTGTGCAAGGCCTGTTGTCGCGGAGCCCGGTGCCTGGCCACAGCGGTGGCGCTGCGCATTATTAACAAGCAGCAAGCGTGGTGCAGGTGTTCCCGGCTGAAAAACTACCGCAATCCCACCGGCCTGGCAGCAGGTTGTGTTGGAACAAGCAGGAATCAATTCTAACATGATTTTTTTAGCTGCACTGGAAGAAAAAGGCAAAATTATTTTCTTTTCATTGGCTGCTGCTCACACAAATCCTTCCATCAAAGACTTCAAACCACAGTCAATCACAGAATCACGGAACGGTTTGGGTTGGCAGGGACCTTAAAGAGCATCTAGTTCCAACCCCCCTGCCATGGATACCCTCCACTAGACCAGGTTGCTCAAAGCCTTTTTGTCAGCAGCCGCTGTGAACCGAGTTACAGACGGACAGGTGCAGAAAAAACTGAACAAGTAGACGGGACAGAAAAGTTGAATGAGCATTGGCTCTTCTTATTTTAATGAAGAAATATTTCAAGTTAATATCAGTGCATATTTAGAAATAGCATGTGATACTCCCACGCCAAATACATCAGCAAATTACAGTTTCAAAACTTTATAAATTAATGGCAAGAGAGGAAAAAAAAAAGAAAAAAGAAAAAGAAAAATTAAGATTAACATAGAGAATAAAGTTCAAAATAAACATCCTGTCGCGCCGCGTCAATCGTATTCCTGGTACTTAAACAGCGCGAAAGATCCAGTATTTTGTGGCGATTAGGCTCTCCAAAACAGCAGTTATTTTTCTACAGATGAATGAAGCAGTTTGCCTTTATTTGTCATGTATAATTCAATGTTATTCTGAGCTGTTACAGAGAAATTTAGTCATGTCAGAGTAAAATTTCATTCCATGACCGAAAAATCGCACAGGAACGCTGCCTTCTGCTCAGACCCACTGGAAACATTCAGCTGAGCATAGGAAGAGCTACACGTGAGCACATTTGGCTGTTACATAAAATGGCTTTTGTGGTTTTTTTTTTTCTTTTCTGGTTTCACAGCCTCCTAACAATACTGTTTTTCAACATTGTTCCCAGTCATTGTTTTTAAAATGGTTCATCAACATATCCTGAATCAATCACCGATATAAATAACCCCGGTGACAAAACCCATTATGGAAGGACACGGAACTGGCCAACTGAAAGTTGTAGCGAATGATTTTAAGGTGGAACTGTAATTAGTCTATAAAATTCTGTAAAAATAAAACCCCAAACCAGTAAAAGCAGTATCCTTAATTAACTGGCGATGGTGGAAAACGGAGCTATAACTTTTAAGAGACACTTCACTCACAATGGGCTCTGATGCAAGACAAATCGCGCCGAAGCTGGAGGGATGCGCGGCTACAGCTCGCGAGTGTGATACAAAAATATTCTCTAGTGCTTTCGTTGTGATACAGGGAGCCCAATTCCCCAGTGGAAGGAGAGAAACCCACATCCTCTTTCCTACCCCATCACCATACATACGGACTATCCCCTTGATACCAGGAAACGGCATCTCCCCAACAAGAACACCAGCCACGGGAATCGCAGACTTTCTGGTAGTAAGGGTTGGTTGATTTTGCCTTTTGAAGCGTCTTTTCGAGCAGGTGAAACACGGATAGGACAGGCGCTTCTTTCGCTACTACCCTCCTGGGCGAGTCGTATAGGCCAGCCCCGTAACTGCGACCCAGCTGCGGCCTGCGTCGCCCAGACCGACCCCGAGTCTGGTGTGGCAGTACAGCACGGAGGTGGCTGCCACGTTACCGAACATCAGGCTCAGTCGGATTAGCAGGAAAAGGCACGTGCTTCGGATTCAGCAGGACCGGCTGAAGGCTCCTCATTACCACGCCCTCACGCTCCCGGAGTTAGCGTAATTCCGCGCCTGACCCCAACGACAGAGCTTGCTTCCAGAAACCTGCCAGGGAACGGGAAACTCCTGCTTGTGGCACGCACACGTGAACGGTCTGTGAGCTCTCCAGGCGCCGGGGATAACGCGGGCACCAGGTAGGTTACGGGCTGGTTAGGCCAGAAACAAAAACGTGACGTCGCCGTGATGCCGCATCCGCCCCTCTGACGCACAAACACGGGGCGCGCAAAGGAAGCCGTTTGCTCAGGAGAATTTAGCCGTTTGCGTATGTAAAATAATCGGTTAATACTGTGATATAATGATAAAGAAAATAACCATGCACTAGATAAACAGAGCTTCTTCCCCATGAACACTTCATTCTGCTTGAGGTAACCCCTCACGGCTTGCCAGCTTACAGAGTCCCTTTTGAAGAACGCCGCGTTTAGCTAAAACTGAAAAGCGAAACGGGGAGGGGAAAAAAAAAAAACCAACCAAAAAATAACCCCCAATAAAGAAAAAACAAGTTTTGATTTCAGTTGCGATAAAGCTGCGACAGATGCAACTGAGCTGCTGCAACGCACCGAAGGGTAACGAAAATACAGCGGGAATATCGGGAGAATAAATATATACCCTAAATTAATCTCTGTAAATACATTCACAGGTCCACTTAAGACACCCTTGCACAACTCACACTTCATCCGATCCGCAGAGAGGGATGGACGTTAGCTCACGGGGAAAGCAGTTTAGCGTACGACTCGGTTTATCTGTCCTCGTTCCAGCAAAAATCAGTAGCAAATTGGAAAAATCTACATTTATTTTCCCCAGACCAACCGCACAGAGGCTGAAGTCACGAATTCTACTATCTCCAATGTTCGATCAATAAGGCTTTATTTACACTTCTTTTACTATAAAGTCAGGAAAAAGTTGGGTGCAGCGTGCAAGAAAAGACTGCACATTCCACCGCTCGGAGACTAACTTCTGCTTACGGTTTAACGCTAACCCACAGGCAGCCGAGTAAAGTCCCATATATCCATGTTTTCATGTAAAGTTTCCTTCCAGATTCCGTCAGAAGCATACTAGCAGTCAGGCCACCTAAAACCAGCAAGGATGGCAACGTTTTCTTGAGGCTTAGTTTGGAATGAACACTTTTCCCAGGGAACTTATTTCTTCTTTTAGAATCCTTCGCATCATAAAACTCTATTAGCAACCTACGAGCAGACAAAAGGAGATGGTCCAAGTTACACATGAGCGGAAGAAGTTTTAAGCAGCTTACTTTCGCCCGTTAACTGCCTCCGATCAGCCGCGATTTAACAGGTGGTTTCAGCATACGGCGCAGCTCGTCTGCAGCAGGTTTAAACAACCAGCACGCCTTAAGAACACGCCGCCTTCAAAGTAACGCTGCCTACTCAGCCTCAACCCTTGTAAGCAATAAAAGCAGCTTTTCCTCGGGGACCAATTTTAACGCTGAATGTAAAAGTTGAGAAGCATCCTTTCCATTCAGCCTTCAGCAGACAAGCCCAGAGTACTGGGCAGGATCGTAGGAGAGAACAGCACACGGTTAAGCACTGAACACCAGAGGAGGGGGAAAAAGTATCTTCATAAAATAAACCGACGGGCTCGCAAGACACTAAATATTTAAGAAGCCAAACGTGCAAGAGTAAAATGCTACAACGCTGGTTTAGTAGAAACTTTTTTCCTCCTACTTTCCAAAACCGGTAATAAATAGATTTGAAAATTCTGGGGTTTGACGTTATCTCTAAATGCACCTGACAGACATTCGCTTTGGTCCCAGGAAAGATGTTCCAGTCAACAGGAGTCTACAATGAGACACAGATGGCCAAGGTTCAGTCATGCTGAACTTAAGGGACACGGGACAGCCATTCTTTTATGTATCAGCTTTATAAAACCAAATTCAGACTTTCTTCCTCTCAAAAGCGAAGAGAAGAATTACCTAATGATCCTAAACTTGTAAGACACTTCAGTAACAGTGTCGCGTTTACACACAGCCACGTTAACTTTCTCATGGATTTGAGGATCACAGGACAAACGAATCCCTTTTTCACTCCCATGGAGTGAGACCGGAGGAACAATTTTAAAGCAAAAACATACCTGAAGAACCAGGGAAATCTGTATCTCACAGGTTGTATTTGAGGATTTTGAAAGTAAACAGACTCAGCTCCCTTAAGCGGGACCTCAGAGGTGGCAAATTAAACCGTCATCTCTCAAACAATACTTAAATCCCACCTTTACACACGAAGTCCCCCAGGATCTGTTGCAGACGCTCACCAGTGACCTGGAGAAGCTGGAAGGAGCCAGGCACTTTAGTTCTGCCACCATTCCAAGATGGGACAGGTGAAACCCCTAATTCACCTCATTTCCCGGCAGGGATCTCAGGCTTACTTGTGTTTTTACCCCATCGCTCTCGGATGGAGACGCGTAAACAGTTCTGGCAGAAGAGATGAGCTCAAGTCCTGCCCCGTTCTAACTCCAACCTGACACCGATTACCAGGCTAGAACCAAACTGCTTTTTGCTGTCTTGCCGAGGGCGGGCATCTCGCATTCCCGGCTGTGCCCGACTGGGCTACGAGAAGATAAATGGAGAGTATTCAGAGTGAGTCTCGCCTGGAACACGGACTCACAGCTCTTCAGCCTAAGGAAGGTCTAAATCCCAGGAATCCCAACCTCCTGAGCAAAAGGTATAACCACAAGGTGATTATCCGAAATACGCGCAGGAGTACCGACACCACCTCTCTTCAGAGAGCCCTACAGCTTGCGCTGCTGGCGACACGGAAGTCAGGGCGTAGCTGTCAATATAAAAGAAGTAAGAGAGCTGCTTGAAACAGGAAGTTCTGCATATGGCTACTCACTTATCCTTTATTTCAAAACGCTCGTGAAGCCACCTTCTCATATACATCTGCTCTTCTGGAACGTCCTTCAGGTCAATTCGATCAATGAAAATATGAACTCTCGGGCATTCCTTGCAAAGAAACTCTAAAAAGAGAGCAAAACAACAGGACTGAGTTACAAAAACACCGCAGGGCATTTATTTGTCTAAAATACACCAAATATCTAACCGCACAGCTGTAAGTGCTTTGGAAGCCTAACTTCAGTTCTCAGAAGCCTCCCCTCCGTGTCCAGATCCTGAGCACTTCGCTGAACTTAGAAGCCACCTGGCCTACGCGCTTTCGAAACGGTGGCCCGTTCTCATGTGCAGCACGGAAAAACAGTCCGAAAACGCACCCTGCTAACAGGAAAATGCTGTGCTTGAAAATCCCGCACTTCTACCTCAGCAGCAATCTACCCGTGCCGTAGCGTGGGATGCAGTAACTTTGATGTCATTAAGTCATCCAGCCTGCAATTTCCATTAGTTAGTAATCTTCTTCGCTTGTGCTTTCTGAAATCTAACTTTTGGTTGCTCCTGGACGACAAAATTGGAATTACAGTGATTTCCCAAAGTATCTCCAGGAGGAAGTGGGTGTCAGTTTAAGTGATAACCTACAATTAAAAAGTATCAGGGCAAAAGACTCGGAACAAAACGCTGCTGTCCATTTTGCATCCCTCCATTTGTCTTCTGTCTTACAAAGCTCGAGACAGCCCCATTGCAATCTCCCTCCCCCATTTCCTCAAGTTGTTCCCAGAAAAAGTTAGCACGCAAGCGTTAATTACAAACAAAACCCCATTACTTAAATAGCCTCGTGGGATTTCTTACAACTAACAAGCGGTAAAAACACTGCACGTGGGACAAAAAACCCCACCGGATTTGTGTATCAGCAACCATTTGCATTTATCAGTCATAGAATCATGGAACCGTTTGGGTTGGCAGGGACCTCAAAGACCATGTAGTTCCAGCCCCCCTGCCAGGGGCAGGGACACCCTCCACTAGACCAGGTTGCTCAAAGCCTCATCCAGCCTGGCCTTGAAGATAACCAGGGATGGGGCACCCACAGCTTCTCTGGGCAACCTGTTCCAGTGCCTCACCACCCTCTCCAGGAAGAATTTCTTCCTGATATCCAATCTAAATCTCCCCGCTTTCAATTTAAACCCCTTACTCCTTGTCCTGTCACTACAGGCCCTTGTAAAAAGTTCCCCCCAGCTTCCCTGTAGGCCCCCAGGTGGGAAGGAGCATCGCAGTAAGCGCAGCATCCCCGTACGAAGAGACGCGGGATGGAAGTCCTTAGAGACGTGGACGATCTTTGCATGTGGAGAAGGGCCCAGAAGCGCCGCCCTGCCGTACAGACAGGCCGCAAATCTCACGCAGGGCGGGTGGTCCCCGTAGGTTACTGACATTTGCTGGACAGCAGTGCAGATGTACAGAAGGCTTTGCCCCACAACTGTTAGGGGCATCTCGAGGAACGACTGTGGAAAATAGTTGTTACTGCATGTACACCATTATTATTGTCTGCCAAAGCAGACATTCCCCTATTTGTTTTTGCTTCTTCACAAGATTATTGATTTTGAAGGGTTTTGCTCTAAAAGCAATCCTTGTCACACACTAGAAACTGCCTTAAGGAACCTTAAAAGCCTGTTCAGGCAAATGTGTGTGTGTGCTCGGAGAGGGGGAGAGAAGGAGAAGAGAGAAACAGATAAGCGAAGTTTTACGGCATTCTGATGCAGAAATCCGTAAGGCGCTGCGTACAGCTCTGTCTAATCCTCAGGCAGAGAGCCCTTTACTGAACCGCGCCGTAGCGTAAAGGGAGCAACACGGCCCACGCACCGTCGGCGGACGAAAAGGCTGAGGGCTCTGACCAGACACCAGGCCACCCCAGCCACGGAGGAGCAAGCACCACTGTCCCGGAAAGGCTTCGGGTAAAACCATCCCCTCGCTGCAGCTATTAGATGGGAAAAAAGGATTTTCCGGGTCCGTTTCTCTGAGGATACTATCCAGGCCACGATATGAAGGTCACTTGCTACATGAGCGCCTGAAAGCGGAGCATTAATATTTTAAAACGACAGACGCGTTATCCATGTCTTAAACGCTTATAACGTTCACTGATGCACAAATCCTCTTTTTGAGTGGCGTTACCTATTAAGCGGCGCATTCTATAAATAGGCAAAACTGCATCCAGAAGACAAATGCCAGGAAGCCGGATGATACGGCCTTTTTTGTACCAGACTCCTACAGAAAGCGCCTGCACGACGCACGCTCAGCCGGGGCTGAGGATCGACCTTTACGTGACGTTTCAAACACGCTGCGCGCTGTACGGCGTCCGTTTCTTCCGCAGCGCACAGGTCGCTCTGTGCAGGGCCAAACAACTCTTTCCTCGTGTTATTTATAATCTCAGTTATAAATTATTGAAGAAAATGATAGACCAAGCAAAATTCTGATTTAGCTGAGATAGCGTTATAATAGCTATACGGTATTTTTAAAACTAATGGTACGCCGCTTAAAAAAAACGCCCTGATGTTTGGTCATTTAAGGACAGGAAGAGAGTACATTATCAATAATAAGCTCAAGATAAGAAAACGGGAATAAGACGTAAGTATTTCAAAAGAAACACCTTCCCGCACCAAAGCTGAAATGAAACAACTCTACAGATCTGCTTAGAAAGCAAAAAAACCCTCCCCAGACACCTCAGCGTTGCTGCTGGTTTCCCACCTTACGCCCAAGTCCCAGTGCAAGCCGATTCCCGCTACTGCCCACAGTGGTCTTCCTCAACCGGTCTGAATTGAGTCCCCACATGTGAAGACCCTAAAACTTGGTCTTGATTTCCCACCTTTGTAAATCCCAGTGCTCTCCTCCACACCCTGATCTCCCGCGCAGGCTGAGACTTCGTTCAGCCTCGCCGAAAGCCGAGATCTGCAACTGCGGGTGGTCCCCTAAGGAGGAGCGTGATTCCCACCCACCCATCCAAGGCCATTTTATCCAAAGCCTGGGCATCCAAGACATCTCCAGATGACGTTGTAGTGCCTGCCATCAAGCGAGTCGGGGACTCTGACTAGTCGTTAATTCACCAGTTCCTGTCAGGGTTTAATGCAACTAATCCAATTTTTCTTTTTTTAGATGCACAATGTCACCGCAATCACGTAAGAACACCAGCGGATAAGAACGATATATTGAGAGGTTGGTTTTGAGAAGAAACAGCTGGATTTCATCACCACAACCTCTAAAGGTTTGTGGTGGTCCCATGACCCTTAATTGCACATTAGCTTAACTCCCTGAAGACTTACGTAATTAAGCTAAGAAACAAAATCTTATTGAAGCAATTTATTATGGGCAAATTACATCCAACTGCAGGGACACTGGCCCTTAAGGCCAACATCTGACAGGCCTTTCACACAGATTCACAGAGTGTTGGGGGTTGGAAGGGACCTCTAGAGATCATCTAGTCCAACCCCCCTGCCACAGCAGGATCACCTAGAGCAGATCACACAGGAACAAGTCCAGGCAGCTTTGGAAAGTCTCCAGGGAAGGAGACTCCCCCACCTCTGGGCAGCCTGTCCCAGTGCTCTGGCACCCTCACAGGGAAGAAGGGTTTCCTCATGTTCAGGTTGAACCTTCTGTTTAACAGTTGATGGCCATTGCCCCTCGTCCTGTCACTGGACACCACTGAGAAGAGCCTGGCCCCATCCTCCTGACACCCACCCTTTAGATATTGATAAGCATTGATAAGAGCCCCCCTCAGCCTCCTCTTCTCCAAGCTAAACAGCCCCAGCTTTGTTTCAGTCCCTAAACTTGCCAGAATCTGTTATGATTCACAGCAGGAACAAGCAAGCCTGAACGCCCCATCAGAAGACAAAACGCGTGCGTAATTCACGCATTATAATCAAGCGTCGTACTGGGGACAGCATTGGTCAACCAAGAACCGAGGGGGATTTGGGTTAAATAAACACTAACAGCTTGTGTGGGAGCCAAGTGGGCTGACTTCACATGGGAGATCATTTCCCAATAAAACTTTCTGTCTGGCTAAAGAAGAGATACAAGCGCACACCGTTTATAATGCTTCTAGCAACAGCGGTGGTTACAGCAGAAGGAATTGCAACTAGTCAGGTGGATCTGACTTCCTTCTGACAAGGAAGCTGGGGGGCACTTTTTACAAGGGCCTGTAGTGACAGGACAAGGGGTAATGGGTTTAAACTGAAAGCAGGGAGATTTAGGTTGGATATCAGGAAAAAATTCTTCCCGGAGAGGGTGGTGAGGCACTGGAACAGGTTGCCCAGAGAAGCTGTGGATGCCCCATCCCTGGAAGTGTTCAAGGCCAGGCTGGATGAGGCTTGGAGCAACCTGGTCTAGTGGAGGGTGTCCCTGCCCATGGCAGGGGGGTTGGAACTGGATGGTCTTTAAGGTCCCTGCCAACCCAAACCATTCTGTGATTCTGTGGTTCTATGATCAAGCAATTTTGTTCTTAAACTGTGACGCTGTGGCCCTCCTTCTGCGGGTTGGGATTCGCAGTAACTGAAGGATTCGGTGCAGAATTAGGATAAATGAACGGGGTGCAACAGCCTCCAGGAAAGGAATCGGACCCACAGAGTTTTTCATTGCAAAAGAATGTTTTGGGAGGGTATTTTGCTCACAGATCTACCAGTTCTCAGCTCCTCACCTCCAAAAGCTAATTGTTTCTGTTCTGAATTACTAGGGAAAGTGAACCAAAGCATAAACATACCTGCAACCGAGAAGGGACATGCAAATGGCTTTGGACCACCTTCCCCTTAGCGCTACCACAGAAGTTCATCCCGCCACTCCAAATTATTTGCCTTGCCCCTTGAGAAGGTTGTGACAGCGGTGGTACACTTGCACAGATATTCCACTTTTCCATTACTAATGAAGTCTATTTTTATATGCCCTTTAAATACGACGGCAGTAAAGGAGCTCCGATTTCAACCTCTTACATCGGCTCTGTTACTGCAACGTCATTATTGCCAAAGTCCTTCAAAATTAAGGAAGGACAGACTGACGCCTGACACAGCCGTTCCCACTTAAAGAGCCCCCAGTTTTCTTCTGTTTTAACAGATTTCAGTGATGTTTGCGATAAACTGAAAGTGACATTACAGGAAACTGAAATCTGCACAACGTGTCTTTATTCTAAGTAGCTCGCATTTCAAAGGCGCGAGAATACCTCTCGCCTTGTGGCACACGCGGTTTTACAGGCAAACCCCCGACAGCAAAGACATCCCCCTCTGAACTCGAGAGGCTTTCTCCACTTTCATAAATTTTCATTAGTCTGGACTTGTGTTCAGCTACCAAAGCAGTGAGTGAGTAAACCATAGAACCACAGAACGGTTTGGGTTGGAAGGGACCTGAAAGACCATCTAGTTCCAGCCCCCTGCCATGGGCAGGGACACCCTCCACTAGACCAGGTTGCTCAGAGCCTCATCCAGCCTGGCCTTGGACACTTCCAGGGATGGGGCACCCACAGCTTCTCTGGGCAACCTGTTCCAGTGCCTCACCACCCTCTCTGGGAAGAATTTCTTCCTGATATCCAATCTAAATCTCCCGGCTTTCAGTTTAAACCCATTATGCCTTGTCCTTGTAAAAAGCCCCCCCCAGCTTCCTTGTAGCCCCTTCAGGTACTGGAAGGCTGCAATAAGGTCTCCCCGGAGCCTTCTCTTCTCCAGGCTGAACAAGCCCAGTTCTCTCAGCCTGTCCCCATAGCAGAGGGGCTCCAGCCCTCTGAGCATCTTCGTGGCCTCCCCTGGACTCCCTCCAACCAGTCGATATCCTTCTTATGCTGGGGGTTCCACAGCTGGACCCCTTATATATAGTATAATATAAACCTTATGAAGTATAATAGCATAAAAATAGTACAAGACGACAGAAGCACAACGAAGTCAGAGATGAACGCTAGACATACACTAGACAGATATATTAAATGACTTCCAGAGAAGTTGGATAATAGCAATCAAAAGCTGTGAAGCCAGACCGACAGCTGCAAGTTCAGGACTGGTAGGAGTGTGTGATTCCAACTACCTTTACCGAACTGCACCAACGGTTTCACTGGGATGAGATCTAAAGGAAAAAAAAAAAAAAAAAGAAGAAAAAAAGATTGTTTCCTGGAACTAATTGCAAAACTCACAGGAAAAGATGCTGTTCCTGATGCAGCCGGGTGCCGAGTGGTGCACAACGTCAGTGGGAAGTGCTCCCCAACGACAATACAATTGATTTCAGCATTGTAGAGGAAGATTTTACGGCACACAAATGCACCATTAGAGGAACTATGTAATGGGTGGGTGAGGGGAAGCAAAGTGTCAAAACACCCTAAAAGAAACAGTCCAAAAGGAGGGATCCTAGGAGCTGTTAAAACAACACGCTAACTATCAAAACCCAGAGAAACTTGTGTTAGGAATCCTGGTTAAAAACATGTCATACCGCAGCAGGAAGCCTGGGTGGGTCTGGAACACACCTCTGTGGCCTGACAGGAAAATCAAGGAGGCTACGACTATTCCTACCTTCTCTGTGAGGAATGGAAAGCTTGTCTGAGTAAGGAAAACCCACAAGACCTCTCATGCCAAACGTAAACACCAAATCAAGAGGACTGAAAAGGAACTTGAAAAATGCGAAGGATGCTCTAACAATTCTATTATTTTTTTAATATATCGAAAGCAGTAAACCAGCGAAGGCAGTGGTGGGACTGCTGGATGGCCAAGGTGTGAAGAGCGGCACTCACGATGAAGTACAAGCCCGTGCAAAAGCAGCTCAGCTATTTGTTTGCGTTATTCTATCTCGCTGAAAAAGTTTGCTTCCTACAGCCCATTGCATTCTTTGTACCAGATCGCTCAAAGGAACTAGATCAATAAGTAAACAGACAGAAAGTATTAGACTAAATAAACAAGTCCGATGTCAGGAAGTCACCAAACCCAGACAGCATTCATCCCGAAGCTCTCAAATGTGGAATTTAAAAACAAAGATGTGTAACCTATCATCACAAACAGCCATTGTGCCAGAAAAAACGGGGAGTTTCCCTTCTGCAAAGGAGGGCTTTAGAGATGGTGCTGGGAAATACAAACCCCAGACTCTTACATCCCCGGGTAAGATAGCCGGGTCTATAATAAGATCGCTAAGCACAGAGATAAGCGCAGTCTGGTGGAAAAGAGTTGGCACGGATTCCGTAAAGGGAAATCCTGGCTCACCAACGTGCTGGATTTCTACAAGAGCGTCAAGGAGCAGGCAGATAAAGGGGATTCACTGGACATGATATATTTGAATTTTCATAAAGCCTCTGTCAGGGTTCAACACTGAGGGCTATTAAAGAAATTAAGCCACCATGGGATTAGAGGAAATGATGTTTTATAGAGCGAAAGCTGCTTAAGGGAGAGGAAGCAAATGGAGGGACTTAATGGTCACTTCTCAGGATGGAAAAGACCCAGCAGCTGGGTGTCCTGCAGGGATCGACACCAGGACTGGTTTCATTCTGTGTCATGACTGATGAGCTGAAGAAGGGACCAAACACAGAGCTCCCCTTTCCCACATTTTTCAGAAGATCCTAAGCTCCTTTGGGTGGCCAAATGTTGGCTGACTCCAAAAGGAACTCCAAACTGAGCAAACGGGGTGCAAATGTGGCAGCCCAGCTCCAGCGTAAACAAACAGGGGGGAAAAGTAACTCAAACCCCAATTACACGCTGCTTAACTTGGAACGGGTGGTTCCAGTTTGGGATTCAGCGACCCTTGTCCGAAACCATCCTCCCAGTTGCGCAGCAGCAGCCCCCGACACCCCACTCCAAACACTGGGCAGCATCAGCAAGGACACTGAGGAGAGGGCAAAGGGAGTCGCTCCGCAGATACACGGAAAGATTGCAGGTCCGCATTTTAAATACTGGCCTCTGCACCTCACGGAGGATGCAGTCAGTAGAGTCAGAGGCGGCTACAGAAAGGGACAACTAAAACGTTTAAGGAGAAAAGGCACCTGAATTACAAACAAGGAGAGATTAAAAATGTTAAGTTTGGAGAAGGGAAACAGAAGGATATGGCAGCTTTAACCAAACAAACATCCATCCCAAAGTTGGCAAATAAGAACTCTCACACAACAAATCCTGCAAATTCAAGGGTAAATAATCACATTTCTGTACCCTCCTAAAGATGCCCAGGCTAAAGGATTCTTTAAAATCATTATTAGGAAACGGTGCAGAGTTTTCTCTATCGGTGTTAGCACGGGAGAGCCGCAGTGTCATTGCACGCTCGCGCTGAAACAAGATGGTATTTGATGAAGGCTTGGACATCACAGTTCACTGAAGCAATCTGGGAGTGGCTTTAATCTGTTATTCTAACAGACGCATTCTGGCCTTTGTCCTGCTCTACAACAACCTGTGAGAACTGTACGGCGGCCAAGTTCGCAGGAGGTTTCCTGCGAAAGCCTAACAGCCCTGATCGACAGGCTGCTGGCAGCAGAGCCTGGATCAGGTTTGTGCGTTACGGCTAAGGGGTCCCACCAGTGGTAACTGGAAAGGAGCAGTGTAGGGCGCTCATTATATGGATACTCGCGTCTTCCTTAGCACATCTGTAAAGTTTCAGAAATGGGGGGGGAAGGGGATGTTGAACTAAGCAAGTGAAAAAAAAAAAAAGGCAAGCAAAGACACAAGGACTGGACCAGTTCAAAACAATGGTCACTCCAGCAAATAAACAGGATCTGTTAGGAACTATGCCAGTACTGCTAGTATCGATGTTTTTGCCTTTCCTTCAGCCAGTCTGTTTTGATAAACAGAACAGTATCACAAACAGTGTAGAAGGACTCTGATGCACCAAAAAAAAAACCCCAAAAATAACCACAGGCTCTCAAAGCAGCAACATATTGCTGGCCAAACCTGACAGCGTGAGGAAACTGAAGTTGTTTGTGTTATCTTCAGGGCTTACATACACTCTTGCATAAAGGAGTTCCTCGAGCTGTTGCACGTGGATGCTTCCCCGGGGAGCTGAATGCTTCTTCTCACGTGTGCGGGAGGCCCTGGGTGCGGGGTAATTTTATGAATCTCCTGTGTAAATACTTTCCAAATCCTCTTTGCGTAGCAGAGGTTTTCTGATGACCGTGTGCCCTGTGATCGCGCGTTCCCACAGGGAAGCTACGGATAAGCTACCTTCAATAGGCGCTGCTTGAGAGTGACCGAGATACACAAGGTCGTAGTTTATGATCAGAGGAGCACACGCTCTGGGCTTGGAGAGATGCTGAAGGGAGTTACTGCTCTCGTTGAGGGGGTTTTAGTAACACACAGACGCAGTGCCTGCAGGTGTCTGTGGTTTGGGAAAAGGATGAATCATTTATGCTTGCCTTATTGTTGCATTCCTCCTTCGGCATCCAAGTTTAGTTGGTGGTGGAGACAAGAAACAGGGCTACAGGGACTCCAACACAGCCATCTCTATGTCCTTGTTCTGAGGCAGGATACGAAGCAGAGGTGCTATTTGTGCTCAGACTGACCTTCATTTTCTCCAGTTTTTGGAATCCTATGAAGAACTACAGCAAGGCCTGCATAGATTCCCATAAACTGATCCTTCTCTTCAGGGAAATGTCGTTACTTTCAAGCAGAAGTACAATGTTTAACTGTTACAGGATGGAAATACGTTGTGTTTACCCAGTCCTTATCTGCAAAATATTGATGCACATGTGCAAATTTGTGTCCAAAGGGCCATTTCAAAGAAGTCATCCACAAAGTAACAGGCAGGCTTTCATGTTACTCAAACTACTTTTAATAGGCAATTACAGGGGTTCTAAAAGGACAGATCTAGGCTTAGAGAGGACAAGTGAAAATTAATTCAGTTTTAAACTGAATAATGGTTTACTCACTCTGTGGTACCTGGTGAAATCACATTGTTAAAAAAGTTGTATTTTAATACTTTACACAAAATAAAACCAGGGACTTCCTATAAAGCAAAAATGTGTGATAGAGTATCACCACGGCCAGCTTGCCAACTAGTGCCGGGGTCAAAATTCCTCCAAGTATGTCAGTGGAAAATTTACATTTTGAAATATGAAAGGTAGTTACTTCAGTGTTGCCTGAACAGATGCAGAATGACAAGTTCTTGATGTGAGATTCCCTATACACGCTAAAAAGCCACCCCACACTTGATGCACATTTCCCCAGTGCTGATGCCCAGCCTCGCTTCTAATCGACATCCTTTCTTCGGTGGCTCTGAAATAACTGCCATTTACTTTTCAGTGTTCTTTCATGCAGGAAGAACGTGACAGCTAGCAGAGATCTGAACAGATCATTAGTCATTTCATCACCGTGAACCTTACTTGGGACTGTTTTACATTCCTCTTACTGTTTATCAGTGTATTAATTTAGCTTCTTAATTCTTTCACCATATCTACAACCACGTATTTGTTATCCTTCTGTGGACCTTAAAGACAATGTGTATGATGAAATTTGCAATGGTTTCTTTTCCATTGTCCTGCACTTCACAGTCTAACTGGGTCCTAACAAAAGTGCAGGCATTTAGAAAAGAGTAATTTCCCCTAGGGAAGTTAGGCCAGTCTGACCTCCTCAAATTATACGGATCAAAGTGATGTACGGATTTCAGAAATGCACACATACACAGGCTTTCAGAGTGTTTGTTCTGGAACTGATATACAGCAGAGTCAATAATTCTCAGGACTTCCTCTGATTTCCTTAAGACAGAGTCTACATGTACTTGCTATTTTTATTCGGTGTTTATCATTGTCACATGCTGCTATTTCACACACTCTTTCATCTACGATGGCCAGATAAATACCATCTGGTTATGCTAAAGCCTTCAGGCAGAATAATAAAGATGTAGATGTGCACATAATGCTCTTTCAGGTGCAAGAATGACAACAGTTCCCACGTCCCTGGAGACCTGCCCCTTAACACCAGGCAAAGCTGGATGTGAACACTCAGGACATTCATTCAGAAGGGGGAAAACTAGGTTCGCATTATTTCTTCCCAAGCTCATTTCTGCTTTTACTTAATGACATTGAAGTAAAACACTTACCAACAAATCCAGCACAAGAGTTTCTCCCCCTCATTTTTCCTTCTAAGTAGTTATTCCAGAATTCAGCACCTGAGATGCACTGCAGCACAGCTCCATGATGACTTGCACCTGACTCTAATGACCACAGACACATACCGTCTAGCAGCACGGACCACCACGCTCTCATTAACGACCTGGACAAGCCACCTCCAGCAGTGAAATCTGTGGGGAACCGCTATGCTTTGGAAATGCTGCCATGCGCAGGACAAGAGTCCGCTGGAAACGTACCTGTTTCCAAATTTCTTGGCATAAAAAGGAACGAATAACGAATAAATAGTAGGAAAAAAATTGCATCCGTTGGTCACAACTGGATGTGAACCAACAGTGGAAAGCCACGTCCCTGTCTAAAACTAATTTAATCTTAGTCCCTGTCTAAGACTACTCAAATCTGATGCCTTCTAAAGAGAACAACACGCAGCTAGAAAGTGCCAACAGAACATTAAAATGCATAAATTGTGACAAAAAGTTCAACCCATAACAAAGGATGTACCGCAATAATTTGCCTGCCCTAAAAAGGCACCGTGTTATCAGGTGTGCCTGGTTCTTCCCAAAGCGCTAATGCAGAAAGGACTGTGAATGTCCACTTCCCAGTTGCTAGCAACTTACGTTTTGTTTTCATTCCACTGAGGAAGTCAACACTATGATATTTAAGTCAACACTATGATATTTAAGTCAACGCTATGATATTTAAGTCAACGCTATGATATTTAAGTCAACGCTATGATATTTAAGTCAACGCTATGATATTTAAGTCAACGCTATGATATTTAAGCTTGCTGGACCGAAGGAAGAAAATTGCAGTTTTGCCAGGACAGGCTATTTACACTAAGAGTTCCGTATCACAAAATTTAAAGTGCAATTCATTTTTTCTTCAGAACTTTTTCCCCACTGACAGTTTACTCGCACCATTTCTGAGATAAAGCGTGGTAGTACTACTACTCACAGTCACTACAATGTTCTTTTAACCTGCTGTGTTTACTACTGGAGACAGCAGCCAAGAGCTGAGCATATCCCTGGGTAAGTATGGGTTTTTCCAGAAGTGGCACAGGCTCTTCTGAGGAACTGAGATTTATAGAGCGGAAAGCAAAACGCATTTCAAGAAACACGTTATATCTGTGCGGAATTCACATTTCATTCACATGGGAAACGTCACAGTATGGGAAATACAGTCCTCAAGTAACGTTGCATTTATCAGAAGTTTGTTTTCCATGCAATAAATTTCAGTCAGAGTTGCTAGATCGAAAAAGACATGTCAACCTTATCTTTTAAAAATTACCAGGATTGCACTGCCACTTTATTCCGATGAGAATGAAAAACAAAAATATTATTCAGCCCTGACACAAATATGAAATGTTCATATGAAACGCATACGTGAAAATGAGATTTTGTAACTCATTTTAGGAGTATAAAAAAATAATGCTAAGAAATATCAAACGCATAACACATAATTCAATTCTTGTTATATTGTATTTCTGAACAGACTGGTTGTTGGGCTTCCGCATAACAAATGGCGAAACGATCCTGACCTCCTAGAACAGAAATTGTTTTTCTTTCACTTTGTGTCTGGAGGGCCTAAAGGAATGACAACCATGTTCCACACTGATTTATAACGTGTCCTTAATCTACATAGTTTATATTACAGAATACATGTGACTGCCACAATAGCCTGCAATGCCTCGGACGGAGATCTCAATTTAGCTGCTCTGTAACGGGTAACAACTGCTTGGCTGCACTTCATGCTGTGTTACTGCCTTTGTTTTTACCCAAGGGTGAGACAGTAATTACTCCAGCCTTAGCAGTGAGGGTGGCTGAAAGGTACGCCTGGCCTGCCTGCTGCGGAGCCTCCGGAAGGCTGGATGTGGAGCAGCCACCCCAAACCGTCCTGATTACCACTTGACACCGGACACAAGGAACGGCCAACAGGGAAATTCAGTTTGTTGGTTCCCTTTCCGTAATTATATCATGCTTCATGCAAACTGGAAGGTTCAAGAGGTGAAGAGGTCTTACGAGGAATTTGAACATTTGCCATCTTATCATTAGGTAATGACATTTTAATAGTTTAATTATCCACCAAGCATGAGAAGGGTTGGAGCTGCCTAATAATGAAGTCACGAAACAAGATATGCTGCAGGGAAGGGGAAAGAATCCTATTTGTTTTGTAGGGGGTCTTAAAAAGGGTTGGGTGACAGGACAAGAGGCTGCCCAGTCTTCAAAGGAGCCTGTAAGAGGGTCATGAGGTATTTAAAAGAAAAATCCCACAAAAAACCTTTAAATAATAAAATCTGTAAAGTCAAGTTCAAAAGAAAGTTATAAATAGAAAACGTTAAATCATAAAAAGCACTTTTGATATTTAAGCATAAAAAATGGCTGTTGGGAACAAAACACACATAAAATAAAACCATCCTAAGACCTTACAGAACAACACCAGTGTTAATACAGTGTTAACAGTTTTGTTGCTCACCTATCCAGAAGAATTTTGAATAGGGCGAAAATGTAAAAATAGACAATTCCAGAACTTCTAAGCAACTAGCACCTGGAAGGAGTTCATGTGAACTTTACACCACCTCAAGGAGTTACACCTGCTAATGAAATGACCTGGAAACGGCCACGCTACAAGCTATTTTTAGCAGCAGAAGGAACAAGTCTCGGTGACGCTGGGCCAGCCAAGGAGCAGAGAGTCAGCTAAGAAGTTCCCTGCAGGTCCCTCAGCCAACACTGATCCCTTGCCCAAAACTCTCAACAGCTCTGCAGAACTACTATTTTTTTTTTTCCTCCTTGGTATCAGTAATGCAAGAGACCCAAAAGTACCACTTTGAGCCAACTACCAACAGACAGTCGCACATAGACGCAGCTGAGTAACGCATCAGCTACAACTGGAAGGAAAGATGACGTCTGGCCCGCCAGCGACGGGCCAGGTAAATGAATTACTTAACAAAATTTTCAATCCACCACCAAGCACAATCAAAAACCAGCAAACTCTGAAGCTCTCTGTCCCGGAGTTTTTTACAACAGAAATCCCAGAACTTATTTTTTTGGTTAGATGACTCAAGGAACATGCAACTAATTTACCCCATTCCCTTAAGGTGGTATAGGTGGTTTAACACACTGCAGCAAGTGAAGCCCACTTATACAAAACTCTGTTAAGTGTCCGTAAGGTTACTGCATATGTGTAGCAACTTGAAAAATTGCCAGTAAAATACTGTTAGTACACATTTTCCCCTTAAAATACACGTATTTCAGTGATTACATCACATATACACATATGTAGCATGGCAGAGGGAAGGAGAATTTACAATGATGCCAAATCCCAGTGCTAGAAGAAACATGAAGGTAAATGGCATCTGTTGCCCATGGTCCCAAGTTGATTTTATCTCCAAAGAGCCTTGTATGCAGAATTTGAGTGCAGAAATATTCTCTGCATGGAATAGGGAAGGAGAGGGCAGGAATGTCAGAGTAACTATTGTAAAGGCTAGTAAATCGCAGAATGGTTTGGGTTGGCAGGGACCTTAAAGACCATCTAGTTCCAACCCCCCTGCCGTGGGCAGGGACACCTTCCACTAGACCAGGTTGCTCAAAGCCTCATCCAGCCTGGCCTTGAACACTTCCAGGGATGGGGCATCCACAGCTTCTCTGGGCAACCTGTTCTGGTGCCTCACCACCCTCTCTGGGAAGAATGATGAATGATGCTCTACCAAGATGTGGTACAATGGCTGAAACACTGTGGAGATGATCTTCAGAGCATCAGCAAGCACCTGAAGTTGGTTCTGTGTATTAACAAGCCTCTGGCTATAGAGCATCTAATATGCATCAACTCACCTGTCATAGATGGTGCCAGTTTCCTTTGCCCTTTGTGGTCCACAGTACCTTCATAAGCTACAGTCACATCATACACTGCATCCAGATAGTCTTTCATCGTGTCGATGGCTACGTGAGTTGCCTTCACGCGTGGCGTTAGCACGTGCTTTAAGATAGCAAGCCCTAGAGGGGCGAAAAAGAAATAATTGCAGTGGTTGAAAGTAAACTGGACTACATTCACAAAAGGAACATCATGCCAAGGAACTTCAGCACCCACGCTCAACATCCAAACAATTTATTTTTAGTCTCAATTCTCTGTTGAGAGAGAGAGTGTGCGCCCGCTGCATTTGTTCTACTGAGCACGTACAGAAAGTGAAACAGAAGTCCTAAAGGATGTTAATGACAAAAAGGCTGCTCAACAAAAGAGTCCTTTTTACAGCTCCTGCTCTAGAAGCTGATCGTTTTCATGTGGCTCATAAGCCATGAAACAGCACACTTCTCCTTACTGCTTGTCTGTCCAACTGAGGTAAAAAAAAGAGCAAATTAACTGAGAAATACCAAATGCACAGGACATTGCCTCCTGAAATTCTATATCCAAAACAGATTTGGTAGGTGAGGCACAGGCACAGATGGTTTTAAGCACGCCTAATGCTCATCTGGCATTTTACTTCCACAGGACAAACCAATTCTGTCAACGTACCGAATCCTAATACTGCCCCATGGCAACAAAAGAGAGGTTGTCCAAGTACCCGTGCTTGAACAGGATGCTGCATTTCTCCAAAGCTACCAAGCTATCAGAAACTTCAGTCTGTTTTGTTATTGTCTGCTTTGGATTGTAGCTTTCCTGATGTTGCTTCCTTCTTCCAAATGGCAGATTCTGGGGTGTTAGAAGTGGTTACTCTGAGGTCCTCACCTCGGGAAATGCAGTTCGGCTCAAGACAGCTTCAGCCAACTGCGATGAATTGTTACTACAAAAAATGGGCAATTCCACTTGATCCTTGCACCCATTTCCCTTTCTGCTCTTTTCTGTGTGCCTGTTCCTGCTGCTACCCTTGTATTGCTCTGGCACCCCCTTCCACCAGCTGATCCAACTCATCAACCCATCAGAAAACTAAGCGGGGAGGGGGAAAAGAGCACTGAGAGCTCACAGCAAGGAGGAAACCTGTTTCTCTGCCAACAACCTATTAGACTGACGGGTACTAACACAACCATAGTCACCAAAACTGGCCGCTGCCTTTAACCATCCAGGCCAAGACACAGAGGCCGGTACGTCAAGGACGCAACACCACCGGTTCAGCAGCATTGCGCGTCTTAACAACAGTATCTCATATCCACGCTTGCTTCAGCTGACCAATTCCACCCTCAGCATACTTAAGAGCGTACAAGTATGCTGGGCTTGAAAGTGTTAACTTTTATTCTATTTCCAGAATTTTAATATAAAATGACTTTCAAAATTAGAACAAACAAAAAAACCCTAAACCTTTTCATGATCTGAACACAGCTCTTCCACATTTATTTCAAAGTGCTTCTAGGAAATAAAGCAAAACTTATTATGCCAAGATGCGCTATAAGATGTGTATCTTTCTCAAAGAGGAGTACCAGAATAAAATTGTAATTATTCCTTTCTACCTTTACTTTTCATTGGCTTACTCTTCAGTCCGTTTTCAAAGAACCTGCCACTAGTGTTACTGGTTCCTGACAGATGAAGTAGAAATTTTTCTAAATCAGAGTTTTACGGTATTGCCTTAGATATGTTTCCACTTGCAAAATCAATTCAGGTGGTGTTATATTATGTCCTGACTTTGTACCTGTTGGCCAAACCATACTTTGGTCTAGAATTATGAAAATATCTAGTGAACACTGTAAGATAATGCTAATTTCTAAACTGCTCTAACATTCTTAGAGCTGAAAATTTCAGTGTAAATCACTATCTTGATTTCTTACCATCTGCTAAGAATCTCCTTGTTTGAACACGGAGATAAAAGGTTATTTACTAGCCCTCATTCTGAAGTCATTGTTCTAAGCTTTACCGGCAACAGCGATAACTGTCCATGCAAAATGTTACACGGATCATGTAAATATTTTGAAGCATAACACGCTGGTAGTGTTTTCTTAGCTTGTGAACTGTTACATCAAACAGCTAATTATGTTATGTTTCCAAATGTTTACTCTGTAAATGAAGCGCTGAATATTCTAGCGTTGTGTCAGTAATGATATTAGCTTAGACATTCCAACCCAACACACCTCTTGTTGAGTCAAATTCCCAAACACTAAAACTAAAAACACTGTCATTCCTTTCCTGCCTGACTTATCTTCCCTTTAACCAAACTGTCACTGTGGGGAAGAAAAAGGAAAAAACAGGCTTAAATGAGAACTGAATCCTGTATGGACAAATTAATTTGGGTATCTAAGAGCATTCGGTGCGGAGTTTTTTGAATCCATGGGCAGTTTTGGGGATGACAATGATCAGGGACAACCTGTGAAGCACAACTGTAGAATAAGCTCTTCTTATTCCATGTGCTACCAGTGAACTGTTGAAGGTTTATGTAAAAAATGAGTATGCATCCCATTAAAGGCAATAAAGTCCGTAATCCATTACTCAGAATCGCTCCAGTGCATGACAACCATGCAACAACAGGAGTTCAGCACATCCTTTTAAAGAATCTGTTTTATAAAAACATTAACCACACATTCTTGCGATTACTTGATGCTCTTTGCTAAAATCAACAGAACAGACTTTAAACCCAAGTAGTGACAGTGTAGTTACCTTGGCAAGCTGCCTGCATCCAATTCACAAAACACACTGTGCTTAAACTGTTTTTAATGTTGTGCAATACTAAGTTAGATCTCTCTGTCAAAGCATTTGAGGTCATGAGATTTCATTTTAAATGCCAAAGAAAATCAACTAGATGTTGAATAATGTAATACTCTACCTTAAAACGCTATAGCTTTGCTCTTCTATCTTAGCTAACTTCTAAGCGATAAACAGACCTAATGTGAGAATAGTGTCAATATCTGAAGAAATAAGGCGAGCAATGGTACATCAAATATCATCCGGCTACCAGGCTATATTAAGATGCAGAATCACTTCAGAAAGTCTGCAAGAAGGTGGAACAAAATAAAGTTTCAGTTTGGGATGTACAAAGGCCCAAATCGTTAACGTCTACAGAACTGAATTTTTCATCTAAACACGAAACAAAAAACCTCTAAATAAAATACTGTTTATCTATGCTCTCAGAGTGAAGTTACACACACAATAGCCGAGTACAACTCTAGGGAAAATGATCTCTCCTCCCTTTATCTGGGCTAAAAATCCACAGAGCTGTTTAGTGCCCGCAGGCCATCTACATTTTCAGACTTGGACTCCGTTAGTCGCAGCTGTACCCCTGACGTGCACACACCCCATCTTCAAATGAAAACAAGAACGAAAAACACACAGCTCTAAGCGAAGAATACCCTGCGCGCGTGACGTTAGTACGACCACATTTCATCAAGTTATGTGCTCACTCAGAGTGGATCTCGGAATGAGCCTGACGGGTTTTCCCCTGCCCGTGTAAAACCGCGTTACTTGACAGGAACACAAAAACCGAAAGCAGAACGAAACCCAATTCACTGAATTCCATACTAACTAGGTTTTTCTTTCCCCCGGTTTTCCTTTTTCCTGTGCGTGCGTGCGCAGGAGCGGTATTAGACCGAAAGCTTTGCAGTTACTTGGGGTGTTGTAAGTAACTCACCCAGCACTGGGTTCCCACCAGCCTTCGGGAATACCCCCAGTGACGGAAGCTTTACTCACTGAAGCCGGACTCCAGGGTTAGACTTACAAAGTGACGCGCAGTGGGAGAGCTCACCCATTTGTACCTGGTATTCCATCCACTTAGATAAACAGGACTCAGCTGGTGACAGTATGAAAAAATTGCATGGTCTTGTAAAGTGTTTGCTGATACCAGGAACTAAACTACAAGAAAAGCTGGTAATCCCCTCAAGAAGACTATGATCATCCCACAACAACGCATGGAGACACCGCACTTGGGTACACTTTCTTCCGTGATTGTTACCTCCAGGAACACAAAGTACTTCTTGCTTTCCTCAACTGAATTTCCTAAGGATGACCTGCAATAACAGAAATCCTTCTTCATCCTAATGGTGTGTCTCTGAAACGCTACTCAAGGCGTGCTCCCCACTCTTTGAAAGAATTATAGTCTCCTTTCCACATCTCACTGTGCAGATTTACATCAAGGTTGCCCACATGAAAGTGCGTGGGGGAAAAAATAAAAAGCTATTTCTTTTAGAGACAGTTCCAAATAACATTTCTGGATATTAAACACTTCAGATTGATTTAAAATACAACCTAAAAGCAATGCCAAGATCTAGAAGGGAAACATTTTCGATCAGCTCTGTTGAAGTACTTCTTTTTTTACATGACCTGCAAAAGCAATTTTGAGATAAGCATATCCTGCACGCACAAACATCTCAGTAGAGAGCATGATACTAGTCAAGATAAACTTAGCACAAAAAACATTTACATTTGCAACTTTTCTGCATAAAAACAAGAGGGATTAATAAATACCTGAAATGTTTGCTTGATTAAATGACCCCTGTTAGAAATCAAACATTAATACAAAATTCCATAAATGCCTTTCACCAGGGAAGGTTGTTTTGTCTTCATTCAGTAACAGCAAGCCAACTTAAATTTAATAAGCTGCTTATCCCTTTCTCTCTGACTTTTCAGAGTCAGTAACATTAGGAGTAGGAGGGCTTTGGATTATTCCTATTTATTTTCCAATCTTCAAAATGCCATTTTAAGACCTTATCGCAGCCTTCCAGTACCTGAAGGGGCCTACAAGGAAGTTGGGGGGGACTTTTTACACAGGCCTGTAGCGATAGGACAAGGGGTAATGGGTTTAAACTGAAAGCAGGGAGATTTAGATTGGATATCAGGAAGAAATTCTTCACAGAGAGGGTGCTGAGGCACTGGCACAGGTTGCCCAGAGAAGCTGTGGCTGCCCCATCCCTGGAAGTGTTCAAGGCCAGGCTGGATGAGGCTCTGAGCAACCTGGTCTAGTGGAGGGTGTCCCTGCCCATGGCAGGGGGGTTGGAACTAGGTGGTCTTTAAGGTCCCTGCCAACCCAAACCATTCTATGGTTCTGTGATTCTACAATTTCTTAATATTTGGATAAAATTCATACTCTACTAAGCCTAAGAAATTGGTGTTTGTTTGGAACATTACAGAGGTTTAACTCCAACAAATTAACCAGAAATCTATGCATACATATATATTTTGGGAACATAAAAATGGAACGAATTTTATACCAGAAGCTATTACCAAAAAAAGCACATTTTGTGGGTTTTATAGAAATTTTATTCTATAGTCCAGTACCATTAAAAACACTCAGTCCTAGAAGGATGATGTATAGTTTGAAATAAGTATATAAAATAAAAATTACCATGTCTTATGACTAGATTAGAGTTAAATCCTGACGAAATACGAGCGCCACCTACTTATTATAACGCCCTGGACTCAGCAACTGAGGCCAACTGACTAGTGTGGAAAAATCGCTGCACTTTCAAGATGCCTAAAATAATAGATCAGAGCCTAAGAGGCACCACCAATGTGTAAGTCAACCGAATGTCTCCATCAGATTTTGAAGACAGGAATCACGTTAGCCAACTATTCCTTTACAAACTAAAGCAAGCTCTATGCTAAGATCACTGACTATATACTTAAGTAGTGGAAGTTGGATGGCAAAAGCTCAGTGGACAGAGGGGTATGTACACATACCTTGGCGTTCTCAGAGCTTTGAGAGAGAGGGAGGGAGAAATATTTGATTAGGAGAATCTTACAAGATTTGCCATAGAAGCACATTAGTCACCAACCATTCTGCAACCCGAAGAAAAAGAGAGTCTATCCTCCAGCAATTGCTGGAATCACCTCATGCAGCCACCTACTTCCCATCAGGAGAGGACAACAAGGAACATTTGTCCTTGTCAAATCCAGCTACATGGCACATAACTTCATGGGCTTGGAAGTGGGGGGTTCCATTTGCCACACACAGAAATGTGAAAACCTGACAGAGGACTTCACTAACATTCTGACAACACTGGTTATGTGGTTTGCTGTGGCTGTGAAACCCCAGCAAACAGTGCAACTTTGGTCAAAGATAAAAGACATCACTAATTTTCTCAACTCCACAGAATTTAACTTGCTCTGTGAGTAACTCCTGCGTTAATCCTACGATAAATAACCAAACAACTTAGTTTTAGAGAGGCAATTTTTGCTTTTGTTTTTAAACTTTGGGAAGCACATTTTTCCTTCAACAAACCCTACAAAACCTTTTCATAATTCCTCTCTGCAAAGCTACTAAAACGTATACCCACATTTAGGTCAACAGTGTTGCAGACAGCACGATAAACATGATTGACTCCTGTGCTCTAGGAAGCACTTTTTTGTCTATCTTTGGCCCCAACATCAATTTGCAAGCCAGGGCCAGCACTGCTGCATCATCATTTGCCAGCAGCCATGCGAGTTGCCCATCCTTGCAGCTCCCCGGTGTATTGGTATGGGCCTTGTGGCTCTTAGCCATCAGAAGAGTTTGGTACCCAGCTTTTGGTGTCAACCCTCGCTGCTTCTCAGCACGTGAGTGTCAATCTCTGCACGAACGAGAGGGGAGCAGGGTCAGATACAGACTGCTTCCCACTCTCTCCATATAAAAAAAATTGAGGAGAGACCAACAACAAAGGAACTTAGCAATGGAGAAAAGCAGATCAAGAGGATTCCGCACTAGAACAGGAGATGCTTCCTGTTTAATAAATATTTGTCTTGAGAGTTTTTAAAAGGAGTAACCCTTGCAAAATAAAAGCAGACCAATGCTGGAGAGAAAAACACTAGAAGAAACAAACAGGTGCTCTGAAAGCACAAAAGCGGTGTTTTATTGTTTTGCAGACCGTAGAGATATAATTAAGAGGTTTATTAAAATAATGATTATTTTTCTTTCCCCTGAAAAAGGGGAGAGGGAAAAAAAAAGCCTACCAAACACCCGCTCTGAACTCTCAAAGAACCATCAACCTAAATGAAACATTTGACTTTCATTTCCGACAGGAAACTGAAGCGATGAATAAATACATTATGACTTAAGCTCTCCTGCTCATACACGCAAACAAATTCCATTCTTCCCAAGAAGGAGAAGAAAAGCATATATCCTTTTGGACAAGAGCTAACAATACTTAATAGCTTGATGATATCAACAGGCTGATTCACAGACTTGTGAATTCATTTCAGTGTGTCACAGAAATGAATTTACCAGACCTATTTTGTTATTCTTTGTTTACTTTCAGAGTGAATTATTTCACTTTTGGTCAACAGGAAAAAACAAAACCAGGAAATGTGTTCACTGAACCACTGGACTTAAAGTTTACGTGTACTGTCCATATGATGTGAGAAAAAATGAAAAAGCTTGGGACCCTTAGAGTTTTTCCAAGCCTTTCCAGAGATGAAGTAATTCCATCTGTGGTTACAGAGACGACGCCAACAACCAAAGCAACTACAGAATCAAGTTCAACCGAGGAAGGGTGAGACTGGAAGGTGAGAGCGCAACAAAACCAAAAAGCCATAGTAGTGCTAACAGTAATTAAAAATGAAGTCAAAGACATTTTCTTTTAAGGCACAACAATCTCTACACAAAATATTCTTTATATTGAGTAGTAACTGTATTTAGAGTTATTAATGTCACAGTGCCCTGATCCAGTGTAGCTAATCCTTATGTCCCTGAAGGAATAAGAAGTGTCCCTAAATACACAGATATCGTCTGAAACCAAAGACAGCTTTCTTGAGAATAACTCCTCTAGCACAATGTGAAATGCATGAAATTTCTGTGTAGAAACTACTCTCATCTTACTCTGTGGTAAGAGAAACACTGGCTTATGCTATCCTAACCATTAAGTACCAATCAGGTAGACTTAACAGTCCACTTAAGGTGAGATCATCTTCGTATTATACAACAATGTCATGTAAGTTAATACCATAATACAAGAATGATTTCAAAACATTTTTTTTTTTCTTACCTTCCTTTTCAGCAAATGATTGACTATCTGCAATGACTTTTGGTATTTCTGGATTGTAACGAGTCCCCTCTGGAAAAATCACTAAATACATCTGTGGGATTAAAAAGAAACAAAACAGAAAAGTTCTTACAATGAATGCAAGCTGATTCCTTTTACAGAAATTATCATCCCTTGATAGGGCCATACTGTATTTAGTTCACACCATCAACTGCTGTAAGGATCTAAAAGAAATCAGAATACTTGAGCTAAAATGTCTTAATTCTTAAAAAAACCTTACTGTTTGGGGTTCAACATCATTTTCTTTGAATATACACCATGGAAAGTTGCCCAGGTGATTTAGTAAGGGAGATAGCACATGTCACCAGAAGCATTTTACTTCAGGAGCAGCTGCTATCAACAACCGTATCTGTTTTGTTAAGTGGGATAAGAGGAGTTTTTGAGAAGACAGTCAAATAAAGTAATATTCAACTTGAAACATACCTTCTGCCCCTTCACATGTCACAGATGACCTAAATTATAATTTTCTTGCTTTAATACCGATCTTGTATCTAATCTTTTCCTTACACTGGTCTACATTTCATTCCACTCACAAGTGGAAATACTATTATTAATTGAAATTATGATAGATCAGCTATCCTATGTGCCTTTATGCATCTCACTGTATTAGATATTAAAGATATTATGAACTTAAAGTGACAGTTTAGCACTTTAAAAATCACATTCCTTCAAGTACGAATGTCTGCAAAGTTACACTTCCCGAGAAAATCCATTTGCTTGCCTACCCAGCAATAACCATCTGTGGGTCCTCAGATCACTGCACAGGCAAAGTTTGCCTAAGTATCTGCACAGCTGAATCTCAAATTATGTACCAAATAGAGGCAGTCAAATTTGATGATTTTTCAGAACCGAGGTTTCCACAGCGTGCTCTTTTTTCCGTGTCTTACATTATCTCCTGCATAAAAAGCTGGTGTAAAACGTAAGTTAAGCAGTGAATATTTGATTCTGGGGCCTCACCTGCAGAAGAAAAGGCTACTGTCACATATGGTAACTAGCATGGAGGCGAGGTCAACTGACACATTCATAGTAAAATCAGGTCTACCGTGCCTAGACTAACTAGTTTGTTATCTCTGTAGAGATGAGTCTCAAATATTTGAATGAAAAGAGCTTATTCCTTGTGGATTTACAGAACAGTCAAAGGATGATTATTAGTGGGCACGGGAAGATGTTGACAAGTGTGAGTGCACATCATGAAAAGATGAAAAGTGAAAGAAAAGCTCAGAAGAGAGACACAGGAACTGTAACTTTGTGTTTCTGGCCCACAAAACATCAGTGTGCTGGTAGGCGCACTAACGACTGCAGAACAGCTAGAGAAAAGGCTGAATGCAGAAAGACAGGACCCAAGAGAGCAAACTCTCCAGGATCACCCCACAGTGAGGAAGGTTGGGAGATGTGCTAAAACACCAAGGAGGGAAGGAATCTAGGAACTGTGCCAACCCGTGAAACCAGCAGGAGATCCAGAAGGGGGAGAACTGAGTATGTAGCCTAGAATCTGTCGGGGGAGGGAACTAAAAAAAAAGAATGTCAAAACCCGTGTTAGTAGACTGTAGTAAAGAGAGCTAGAGGAAAGGCTGTACTTGTCAGGGCCTGTTTGGGGAGGAGAACTGGCAGATTGTAAAGGTAGGTATAGTGCAACATTGTTCAAGGACCAGCAAAAACCGAAGATGTATACAGATCTGCTGGGGAAAGAACAAAAGAAAACGGGTTTAAGAGGCAAGGTGCTTACTTTTTTCTAACCTGACAGCAGCGTAAGCACAAGGACAAACATGGGAATCAGACCCAGCTCCGGTCTGCACTTCCCTCCGTCATGTATACTGTAGTACACTGTTGAGATATTTAAATGAATAAGTAAAACTTCTTAGAGTTAGCTGGAAAGGGCACAGTATTCAAATCCAGATACTTTTTTTTCCCCATAAATGTGCTTATATCCAAACCACTCAATTTGGAACCTTAAAATGGTACTCAAAGATGAGGTTGCTCCTCCTCCTCATTAAAGAATGAATGCTCAGCTCCAAAGGGTAACCCAGTGGCTCCAACACATAATAACTGACAGAGAAAAGGTGGAGCACACAAGACAGGAATACCATTCTTGCTACAGAAATCGGCACTTAAAAGCATGCAACATTACCAGTCTTCAAAGCAGATAATCAGCCACTAAAAGCTGATTACACAACAGAGACTACTATTTACTTACTCCAGTCCTAGTGTGTAATACAACACAGGGGCTGGAATTATATTTGAATTACTCTTGTAAACCTCCAAAACACAAGCAGCCAAGCAGGTTTGTTGACCTGAGTATCTCTGAACTGAAAGCATACCAACAAGACAGAGAAGTGGCCTTTCCTTTAAATTCAGAACATCTAAACTTAATACGTTGCTCATTAGGACTACTTTACCTGAGTAAAATTCATGAGTGTAAACAGATGTCCTGCTTATATTCACGTACAGTCCTGCACCAGACAAAGATACTCTGCCCGTGCAATTCAAAATCTGTCTACCAAATCTACTTGTCTGACTGGCTCTTCTCCCACCACACGCAACAGAAGCTAAATCATAGAATCATGGAATGGTTTGGGTTGGAAGGAACCTTAAAGACCATCTAGTTCCAACCCCCCTGCCATGGGCAGGGACACCCTCCACTAGACCAGGTTGCTCCAAGCCTCATCCAGCCTGGCCTTGAACACTTCCAGGGATGGGGCACCCACAGCTTCTCTGGGCAACCTGTTCCAGTGCCTCACCATCCTCTCCGGGAAGAATTTCTTCCTGATATCCAACCTAAATCTCCCTGCTTTCAGTTTAAACCCATTACCCCTTGTCCTGCCAAATCCTTAAGCATTATTCCCAAATATCATAAGAACTACAAATCCTTAAGATTTTAATAACTAAACAAGCTCCGTTGAACTTGGATTAATAACTGTTGAATTCTAGGAGCATTTTAACTGCCTAGAAATATTAGCTGCAGCTAAGGCAATTTCTTATACGTAATTTTTCATTTAGGGCAATTAGCTAGTTAGGCACTTTATCACAGTGACTGCACAATGCAGTGCTCGTGTTCTACTCTCTCTCATCAATTTGAAAGCTGCAAGGAGTGGATCAGGATCCACTGAGAACCCTATTGATGCTTTTTGGATCCAGAGAAACAGAAGAGAGCAAGAGTTATGCACAGGGTGCCCAGTGTACCCTCAGTGGACTTGCCACAAGAAAAGAATGGGTGATGATAACTGTCCTGACCCGAACAACACCTCTATTCGCTTCCCCAGGGTTGTCAGGGTCTCCCAGACAAAAAGAACCAGCAATGGCAGAAAGGGGAGAACAGCTGCCAAGGAAGTGCCCGAACTAGATCAGGGTGCACAAAAGGAGCTGGTATGGGTGGAGAAGGGGAAAGGGGCATGAAGCAACACACGAGTCCCTGGAGTACAGAACAAAGTCAGCCCAGACAGCGTAGGCATACAGCTAGAAGAGGTGATAAAGAGAAAACCCGGCCGAGGACAGGGCTTTGGTTGGTGTCCTGGAGAGAGTAGCTGCCACCGTAGAAGAACGTAGGGTGTCAAAAAGTGGTAACTACTGACTACAGATAACTTTAATTTACTGGGTTGTTCCCATGTGGGCGACAAGGGGAAAACAAGTATTTTTATTTACGGAGGTCAAAATTATATTAAACAATGCATTTGCTTAGTTTTTAATACTATTATTGTTGCATCCTGACAACAAGGTAGATTCATATCTGAATCCATTTAGACCACTGCTTATAAGATACGCTCACATCAATACCTGAAAAAGATATGGTATGAGAAAGCATATCTGGCGTAACTGGAATGAAATACAACAGGTGATGTGAGAAAAGCAGGCAAGGACATCCAGGACATAGAAAGAAGTTGTCAGGGATTTGCAAATTAGTAACCATATGACAAAATAATTACACTAGGCCTTACAGCAGTTGTGTACATGTATTTGTCCCCTCCATGTTTTAACTGTTTGAGTGGCACTGCCTCACAGGGCAAAGATTTATTCTGTGACTGAATGAATGACAAAACCAAACCAGATAATAACCAGGTAAATATTGGCTGTACTAGGTTAAATCCCCCAACTCGGAATGCAGATTTCCTATTCTCGATGCAAGACAAAAGAAATAAGTTACATTTTCAGTTATAAAACTGACTAGTTGCATGTTCAGAAGAGTTAACTTTCTTTATGACAAGAAGCAGATTGAATATATCAAGTGTCAGCTGGATACGCTGTTACACTGAGAAATGTGTTTATCTTGTTACGGCTTATATTAAAACAACGTTAACACAAAGTGTCCTTCAAACCGTGTGACAATCTCTGCTCTCACAAGACGTAAGACTGCAATTTGTTAGCAATCAGCCAGAATGTAATTTTAAACAAAATCACGTCATTTCAACTGAGTTTTGCCAAGAAAAGGCCCAATAACGAACCACGAGTGTATGGTTCAATGACAGTTTGAGAACCAAAATAATTTCCAGAGAGAAGTAAGAAAATTTATTACTTCAAGATCTCCACTAAGGAAACACAGGTGCAACAGCATTTCAGTCCAGCAGTGTTTTGCACATCTAATATAGCTGTGTTGCATCTGGGAAGAAGGATGGAGCAGCAGGACAGAGAAAGGGGCTGTTTAAGGCAGGCAGGTGGGTAGAAGCTGTAAGACAAGGCGAGCAAGGAGCATTATGCAGTCTGCTGTACTGACAGAAAATCAAGCGTACCCGATCACTAATTCTACTGTGAATGCAGAGGCCAAAGAGACAGCCTTATTTTTCCTGTCCCCATTCCACCTCCAATTTACTTTTTCATTAAAAAAAAAAAAAACCAACAACATGACAGGCAGTAAAGGAACTAAAAGCCTCGCTAGGCTAACGAGAACAGAAGACTGGCTCTGCCTTCCTACACGCCTTGGGTTTCTTAATGGGAACAGGGATGGCTCCAGACAGAGCGAACATTAATCATTTGGACCCTTTTGTTTAAACTGTATGTGGAGAGAAACTGTAAATAAGCAAGTGACCCTTAACACAGATTCCCCTCCATCTCCTCTCCATTGGCATGTAATTCTTTCCTTAGCAGCTGAAAGGCAAGCTTTTCTCTAACACCACATTAAAGAAAGAGCTCCACCGTGTTTCGTTCGTGCAGAATGACCAAGCAGCAACAGCTACTCGCTGAGGAAAAGCCCACCCTGAGCTGTGGCAGCCAGCACATAGATTTTAATAAAAATTCCAGAGTAGTGAATTAATTATTTTCCCATGAAGCCGATGAGTTCAGGGCACATGTACTTTACTGATTAAAACGTCTCCATTTTAAAAGCAATATGGTCGCTGGCGAATGTCACTCTAAGCTGCAGAACTGCAGTTTCCCCATGAATAATGCAGTAAGGACACAGGTTATCACTTCTGCTCCCAGTAGTAATTGTAGGTGAAAGGGCATTTACAGCATCTACATTTCAATTCTCAGATAAAGTGGATTACAGAAAGTTTGGTCTTCTCTCAAATGACAGCTCCATGGTCTGTGTCTTTTACCCCTGCAGAAGCAAACATTTGTCTCTGTAAAGAGGCTTTGGACAGCTTTGGTTTGTAAAACTGAAGCGTCACCCCCTATGTGGTTTGACTGAAAGAGATTTACAACAGCGCGCATTTCTGCAGCAGCTACACTTCTACACTGCTGTCCTCGAGAATACGAGGAAAATGGCAACAACTGTCTGGTAAGCACGTCCAGGTTCTGGGCCAGAAGCTCCAGTCAGCCAAACTACACCAGAAAACCCCAGATGGTCCCAACTTCATTTGGCATTAGCTTAGATAGGTTAGGTATAGGTTCTCAATCCACACACAGCTAAGGAGAGAGAAGATAAAGGATTCCAGAAAAAAAGCCTTCTGGATTTACTTCATTTGTTAATCACAAGTAGACATCCACCTTGGAAAGCAGAACCCACAGCGGATGTAAGCTTTATCCTCAAACCTCCCCTTACATTCCAATTGGGCTAAAAATCACACACCGGCCTGTCCAGTCAATTTATAGCACTGGAGCAACACTAAATGTCATTTGCAGGTTTCAGAGGGACGCAGAATTGGGTGAGTTTCTAGGCACATCTCCCTAAAATTGGATTAAAAATTCTATGTTTCTATAAAGCAGACTAATTTAATGCAGAGTTCAGTTCAAGACTCCTCACAATCAAAACGTTACTGTTACAGCCAACCCCTGCATTTTAGGGGGTGCAGAGAGAAGTCAGAAAGAATCAACCAGAAGTTGCCTCTTTGGCTAGCCTACGCGGGAAAACACCCTGCTAGGATATTTCATCCAGACTGACTAGAGCAAACTTAACTCTGCAGGGGGAGCAATTGCTTAGAGGGATGCCTACAAATATGTTTCATACATCCTGCAATTTGTCTTTCCTTAGTGCATTACACTGCAAGAGTTACAGAAAGCAGAACCTTTGCCACTGACATACAGCCAACAACTCGACACAACGCAACCTTTTCACATCCCAGGACCCTCCCTGGTAATGCAGCACAAGTTACCCCTATTGAATATGATCACCTCCACGTGGACATCATTAGATTAGACGTTGGGCAGCAGAAGCTTTGTTGTCATAGTGTATTTCTGGCCTTTGTAACTTCTATCCTGAAAACTGGAAATAGATCCACTTTCTGATCTTAATTATAAACAGAAAAAACCCAATTCACGGTAAATCTTAGTTCAAGACAAAATGAGTTTGAGCACCGTCTCACGTGGGGATGCTCCACCCAAGCCTCTCCGTAAGCGTAAGGCCAATTCACTTTTTCAGCACAGACACATGCACAAACATAAACACACGGCCTCCAAAAAACGAGTAGTAAAAAAAGGAAGACTTGTGAAGGTCAACAGAACCTATGCATTCATTTTACCCAAAGCCTCAGCTTATAAAGGGTTTGCCACTGAAGTGTTTGGAATGGCAAGCCCAATCACATCCTTTTAAAGCATACTGTTCTCTCTCAAGGCTTACCGTGTTGGTTTTCTTAAGTCTAGCCAAAAAGACAGAAAACATTTTAATGCACTGCAAGTAATGGAAGCGCAGCACAGTGATGCTAACCACTGAGCCACAAACCACACAGGGAGTCATGAGAAAAGTCACTTGGCACCAACAATCATTCTTCAAATAGAAAATTATCGAGAGTTCAGTTTGTGGGTTTTTTTTTTTTCCTCTAGGCGTAGTAAAGTTACTCAGTTCTAAGATGTCACTCATTAAAAATGATTCACCATTTAATCACTGAATCATCTAATCCAGACTTGGTAAGAACGGTTCTTGACTTTCAGAAGATAAACCAGCTGGTATTCTAGAAAAACACCAGTCTCTGACATACACACAGTAGTCAAAATGCTGTCTTTTGAAACGCAGGGAACACGGACAGTAGTTTCTCAAAGAAGGTGCTAAAGCTCACGTTCCAAGTCCAGATGCCCCCTGCTCTCTACAGACAGAATCAAAGTTCGTATCATTCATAAAGGACTATTCAAATTTTCCTAAGTTTAGAGGTATCACTCTAATCACAGAAAGTAACTGTAAAAGTACAGAAAGGAAACAAACCCAAGATTCCTGTCTCGTAGTGCGTAGGTCTCAGGCACAGCTCATTTCTACAGTAAGCCTTCGCCATAAAAAAGTCAAAGAAATGAGGAAAAGGGAGGGAAGGAAGGTGTAAACCTTACCGGAGTCTCAGCTTTCACCTGGGCCCGCAACTTCTCTCTCATTTCTTTTTCATTGAATTTGGCACTTCTTTTTACATAGACTCCTCCATGCTAGCAGAATAAAAAAAAAAGAGGAAGCATTAAATATTGAAGTAGTTTAATGTAGAGTAGTTGATTGAAGAACAAACAAGACAACAGTGAAAAGTCACCTTTATGACTCACACTGCAAATTGCCCACAAGACGTTTTCTCCCAGGATGAAAGCACCTGAAACTAATTTTACACTTGCACGTAGTTAAATTCATTGAATCTCTTAAAAAAAATAGCAGATCTAAAAAACCTCAAAAGGCATAAGACACTTGAAGTCTCTTGTTTATAGGTGTTAAATAATTAACTGGAAGATGGCGCTGGAACAGACTGCAGGGATCTGTCTATTCCCAACAACACTGACAAGCAGCTTAACTTGTATATCAAGAAAGGTATCACACGAATGAAGTTACTCACATACACGTACTTAGAGGTCAGTGTGTTCGATTGTGTGTGCCTGCACTAAACAGTGACTAATGAAATACTGGAGTTACAGGTATCGTACCTACACGTACAAAATATCTGAATAGCACAAAAGTGCACAGGTCTTGAAAACTTCCATGCACTTTTATTAGAGAATCACCCTTTTTTAATAAATAAGTTATATACTGACATAAGAACTGATTAAGTAACACAAAATCTGTAGAAGACAAAGGATTTTACATAAGTATTTTTACTGAAAACCATTATAAAAAGTTAGACTATTTCCTCAAAAAGATTTTATGACTTGTTAAACACAATTTATCACAAAAACTTCAGTAAAAGGACTATGGCAAAGTATGCAGCAAGAGGGTTATAAAGAAATAGAATTTGCCTCGTCATTTCCTCTTCCATCGCCTTTTTTTTTTAATCCACAGCATAGCTATAAGAAGATGTTAAAAAAACATGTTCCAGAATGAACCACTGATACAATGAATTCTAAAAAAAGAAATAATAAAATAATAAAAATAAATAAAATACATTTAAAAAATAATTCCAAATAATAGGATTTCATTTTTAAGGTACTTGGTTTTCATGGGTTTTTGATCCGATTCCCTGACTTGGCAATACTTTTTTCTGCCCACCCTGACTGTTGGCATTAGGATTTGTCACATAATTTCTGTACGTGTATGGGTTTACACACTCTTAACAGAGAGGTGACAGTGAGATTAAAGTTACTAAGAGCTGAACCTCAGTCAAACATCTTGTCTCAGGAGAAGATGCAGCACACTGTAGGAACAGGGGTGGTGGTGCGTATGTGCAGCTATTGTATTTGCATGGCATGGACAGGAATAAAGTTTGAGAGGTTAGGGTGAGGGAGGCAGAAGAGGCGGTTATGCAAAGTGCTTCCAGCCTTTGCTTTTCACTGTGTGGAGAGATGACCACGCAGCTGCTTAGCTAGTGGTATCTGACGTGACTTTTAAGTTGTTCTCCAAAAGCTGCAGTGAAAAGGAACAGAAAGTCAACGGCACATTTACTTCACGTTAAATATTCTGTCTTAACCTCACTGCCTGAGGTTCCCTTCCAAGGTGAAGTAGCCAGCTATGCTGCTGTGGCTGGCAGAGGACCAAACCCAAGAACAGAATCGCTCAGTTCCCTGAGTTTGGCCTTCAGCAGGCTGGAACATCGTATCAGCACCATCCCACAACCAGTTTACCAGTCCCAGCTAGATAATGGCATGAACAGAAAAACGTTCCATCGGCTGGGCAGCAGAGTCACATGTTAACTACAGGCTCCACACATAAGGCTGTTTTTGAGATCTGACACCATTAAAGGGAAGCAGAAGTCTTACTCTGTAGAGTGACACTCACCACAACAACCGCTTTCAGGAAGGTCAAACTCAGTTTGGTACGAGAAATAATGCCTCTACGGTACAAGACTCCTGTGTGACTGTTAAGTCATCACTCTGTGTGAGCTCAGCTAGGGCAAGCTTTGATAAATGAGAGAAGGCTGGAATCAAAGTCTTCCGTTATTTAGCAAATTGCTAGCCAGCTGCAGTAAACCGGGAAAATACCGAACCGCTTTTTCCTTGTTTCATCTGTGACCACGGAAAAATCAAGTTACTGTTCTACAGTTTGCTTAGGGGTGCCACAACACCAAAGACAGGTTTGGTGTCCCCAGCTCAGACATTTTAACGCTCAGAAATAGATTTGTGCTTCTCGAGTGTGTATGAGTATACAGCTGCTTAAGGTAACAAACACATTACATACTGTAAGGTCACCATTCGCCGCACACAGCCCAACTACATCGGTGTCAGCTCCCCTACGGCACAGGGTTAAAAAAACTAAAGGCAAGATGCCATACTAACTAAACACTTGGCTAAAATTCAGTAGCAACCAAAAGGGTGCACAAGCTGATGCTGAATAACAGAAAAGACATACTACTTATGTTAAAAAGTCAAGTAGGCTCTAAGATATCAAAAATATTTATCAAAATTACATCCCCAGCCTCACCAGGTGGTGTAAGATGAATAGATGCTAGCTGCATTTTGGTGGAGAAAGATAGGCAAAAAAAAAAAAAATTCAGATCCACCCCAAAATAATAAAGCCAGTTTTATGAAAAAAAAAAAAAAAGTTCTACCTAATAAATCAAACCTGGAACATAACAAGTTAATTGAAGTGGTTCTTTTCTTTTCTTGCTATTAGATAGCTGCCTCCAGAGAAGAATGTTAGTTATGCAATTGTATATAGCTGAAATTCCCCAATTTGTATTGCATTTCCTTTTCAGTAAGAGATCAAATATATGAACGCTTTTCAAAACAGATTTCTGGAAGTACTGTTTTTAAGGTTTTAATTTTTTCCGCTGTACTTTAAAAGCCCCTCTCTCAGTCAACAATGGATTATGTTTACAAATATACTTCCTTTGTGCCTGAATTTCGCTCTCCTGGACATCCAGACCACGTTTATTTCCAAACAGGATGTTTACCTGAGGTAGGGAATATGAATTCCGTGAGCATGGCGTAATTATGTGGCTCTGGAAACTTTTAGTGGAGTGTAAGTGACATCACTGACAGAACATCAACAGGAAGAGCAGGAAGTGTTTTATGTTTTTGCACTGTTTGGTGTGATAAAAACAATAAAAATACCTATTAGCTTGCACTGCAGTCCTGCTGCATCCCGTCTCGGTCATTTAAACACACACACGCATCACCACTGTTAGTAAGCTGCCTTTCATTTGTGTCACTGAATTAAATATATATAATCATCCTCCACTAAAACTTGTATTAGTTTTATGTTTCGGGGAAACTGAAGCTGAATACATTTTATTTAATATATATGCTTTGATTAAAAATGTAGGCTACATTCAGATTAATTTCCACAGGAACCTTCTTTTAACAGTCAGTATAGCAGTCAGGAAACTGAGCACCGGATATTCCAGATAGCAATAATAATTTTCCAAAATTCAGAAAAAAAAAAATTTCTGGACACCTAGTGATAGTGGATGGAATATACATATCCTGTCTCTATTTTAATTAAAGCAGAGTTAAAGCACCACCAATGTAATGACTACAGGCAAGGACAAAAAGCAGAATATTTCCACGTAGCAGACTGGTAACTTCAGTGGAATAAAAATGCAGAGAACCAGTGTCGTTAGTGGGGACAAGTTTCAGACGGCAGAGAAGTCCATCTTCTCCCAGTGGATACCCTCAGTGAGGTATGACAGGGCGTGAGAGTCCGTACTTCTTCAGGGACTGGGACAGCAAACCCACCAACAAAAAGAAACCATGAACACTTTTCTTATTTTCTCTGCACCATATTATTTTCTAAACATAATGATTTTAGAAGAAAGGATGGCCACCACCCATGCTCCAGCCTAGATTGGTAGCCTACTCGCTAAGGCACTCATCCACCACAAACATTTTCAACCCTCAAGCTGAATACATCAAACCTGGATCCCCCAATATCTCGGGGGACACTCTAACCTCTTACACACTGGACAGACAGTAGGAACCTCAACCACTACCTGTGCTCTACGATAAAATGGTGAGACGGTTCACACCCTAGAGATGGGCATCTTATGTGACAGAACCCAGGATCCTGAACCTCTTTCACACGAGGCACCTAGGCCCAAGCTGGAAGGCAGTGCCTGACTCCTCGGAAAGGCTGCTGTTTAAGGCACTTCCTATTCTTCAGCATGCTAATTAGGCAGTTCACGGTCTGTACCTCCCTCGCCCAACACTCTCTAAACTCAATCCAACTTCTATCAACGTCTTGGAGGCAAAGTTTTGCCAACAATGCTCACACAAGGGCTATCCCTGCCTCCTCCCCTCTTCCCACCCGCAGATGCATACTCAAAGCTTTCCCCCTTTTGCTGGTTATAGCTATCAATGGGTCTGACTTGGCTTACGGATGCAAGAGTGCTCACGGTGAGAGAGAGGAACACGCAACCACGGGTGAGTGAAGAGGGTAAAGCTTCCCATCTGGAATAGGTCTGTAGTTGCATACTCTTCATATATTCCTTTACTAAATAACACACAGTTCAGGTCATGCCCAATGTAGTATTTCTTTCAGTATCCCCCATCCTCACAGACAGGGATGACCGCCAATTCAATCAAACTATATAATTCTATTAGAAGTATTTGTTGTAGTGCTTTTTGCCTTTCTTTGCCTGCACAGGGATGGGTGGGGGTCAGAAAGCAGATTAATGTTCAGGGAACAGGCAAAGATCAGAGAGAGAAGTCAAAGCAGAAAAATCTTATCAAACAAGCACTTTGGAACAGTGACCCAAAACTGCATCCATCCCTATTTTAACAACTAAGCACCCATCTAAATCCTGCGAAGCCATTTCTGATCACCTAGCAAAACATCCCCCTCTGTAGATAGAAACAGTGCTGCTGCGAGAAAAAGCAAAGAACGGACACGACAAATTCAGAGAGGGTTTTAGGGAGGTAAATGCCATCTCCGCTGTTCCCCACCATTTCAGATTAAAGGTAACACCCACTCAGTATGTTGGCTGTACAAGTGACCACGGCCCACTGTTTCTTCAGCAACTGTGTAATTTTGAGTCCCATCAGGTTGAGCTCTCAAACTAAAAGGAACAAGAGGAACATTAAGTAGGAAGAGGAGTGTGCTGGTTTTAGTGGGGACAGAATTCATTTAGTTGCCAGCTTGGGCTAAAGCATGACAAGGAGGAAGTAAAAAAGTAATAATACTGTTAGACTCAGGTTTACAGTGGTTTTGCTTAACTGAAGTCCAAAGCAAAACCATCAACACATCATGGAGGTTGGGATCTGCTTTTCCTCCACACTATATTATGGTCCAACTTTCCTCAAACAATTGAAAAATAAATAAGCACACCACAGCAACATCAATTTACTCTCAATCTGTAGCATGATTAAAACAAAATACATTTTAAAAGTCTGTTTACACCTACTGCTAAGTGGGCTTTTGGATTACACAAGAACAATGTTGTAGAATATTCTGAAATGCTTCTAATAGACTGCAGTTTTAATTCTAGTAACAAACACCGTCCATAAAATGTATTCATTTAGAAAAGTAAACTGATTTATTTAACTGCCTCTCACCTGAGATACACATCTAACTACACTGAGTGAAACCAGCTATTTTCCCCTCCAAATAAGTGCCAGCTCAGAACTACATCTTCCCAGCACTTACTATAAATGGAAAGAGAGTATATCTCACATATTTGACCCAGAAAAAGCAAGGGAAAAGTGAATGGGCTTACCTGTGAAAAATACCACCCGTACAGTGGAAGCCATTTTAACCCATCTTTCAAGACATACCGGACATGCCCGAGAGCATTCTGCCTAATGGCCAGCATGTCTGCAATAATCCAATCAACTGCAAAGACAAAAGGCAAAAGTGTTTAGTTAAGCTAGTTTTTAATGTGCTTTTCGTTTCATCAGTGGCAATGCTGTACATACAAGTATCATGAAAGGTTTCTGAACTAGAAGCTCTTGCTCATTAGGGCAAGGCAAGAAAGAAAGTGGATTTTTTAAATCCATGAAAGTGCTAAGATAAACAAAAATCATCACAAACCTGTACACTGATGATTTGCTAAATATATTACATTTTCTTTATTTTTTGGCAAATCTCCGTAGATTATTACCTAAAAAAAAAAATAAAAAAATTAGTATTACTTCATTATTTATTTTCATTGCATTAGGCAGCGATGAGATCCAGTGCAGTAATTAGCTACTTACTAGGAAAATTGCCAGCAAGTTAGCACCATTAACAGAAAACCACCCCACCACTGCATCAGTCCCACCATGTATACAATTGACTTATCAATACAGCAGTTACCATTAATTAATGAGGGATTAAACAAGCTATTCTGTTCCTGTGCCACAGCCCCAGAGCTGGATCCATGGAAGCTGACCTGCATCCACAAGATTCCTACATTAATGTAATTAAAGAACCATAAACATGTACAAAAACATCATTTCATTTTATACATCTAATGAAGAACACATGCTTCACCCAGACACTTATCATTCAATCTAAAATCGTAAATTTTCCTGAACTAGATCAAGAACAAAATCTCAAACTTTGCCATGATCTTAAGCTCATGTTCATTTTTGACGGTTAAGAGGTGTCTTTAAACTGGTCTTCAACAAAACCTGCTAGCTGGAAGCTATGTTGGGGTTTTTTTTCTGCATTACATGAAAGACACTTTAACCTTGTAGTTTCCCCCCTGAAAGGTTAACTGCCTACCAGTGAAATAACCTGCAGAGAGCAGGACTACAAAGCAAGATGCAGAAGTAGTGATCCAACTCAGCTTTTAAAATAGATCAATTCTTTTCATTTCAAATACGAGAAATGAATTAAACCACTTCAATTTTGAAATGCATGCAGCCATTTAATAATCTTCAATAAATAATTTCATTATCTAATGAAGCTTAAGTTTTTCCAAGCAATACTTTCTAGGTAGCATTCCCACCTTGCTCTGCCAATACCATGGCTGTACTCCTGATTTCTGGAAGTTAGCTCTATTAAACATAAGCTCTTCCTCAAAGGGACTCCATTCACCAAACACCAAAGTGCTATGTGGAAGGTTTACCCACTTATTACGACCACTTCCCTACTCTGGGCCATCTGTGACTTCTATCAGTGAAATCTAACTAATATTCAGATCTTGATTAATGTAATTTAGTGTGAAGAGGCTCGTAGCGATCCTGACAATGTCTCTACGAGCACCTCTGGAAAATCTGCTGAGCTCTCATCTAACCTGTGATACCGGATGAGGAATGCCATGTATTGTAACGCTAGGCAAACCCCCCCATAAAGCTGTATGTTATACATTCACGCTGTCATGTCTTCAAAAATGCTACCATATTGCTGATCAAATTTTATTTTCAAGGCAAGAAACCAGATATTGGCAAACTGAGATACTCTAAATATGTGAACAAGCGGTCATCCAGCATTAACGAGAACATTACTTATTTGAATTAATTAAAAAAAAAAAGGCATGCACAATAAATTTTAACAGAATATTATTTTGAAACAAGTCAGTTGACAAGTAAATTCTGAAGAGTACCCAAGAAATTCAAACAAGATTTTGAAAAGCTGTAGGAATCATTTTCCCATTAACGTTCCAGGAGAATTTCACACCTTACTGTTGACACTGTAGGTACCACACACTGTCTAGGGCAAGGTAGAAATCAGAGGGTCTGATCTCACAGTTCAGGTGAAATCCCACTGAAATAAATTATCTTCCTGCTCTCAGTTATGGAGTTAAGGCTTCATTCTTCAAGTGCAGACTTTTCCAGCCGTGTGATGCACTAGGTCCAGAAACACTGTTTTCTTTAATTTCAACCTAAAACTCTGCTATGCAGTTCCTGGCAAAGACTGTTTTAGAGGAAGGGAAGAGGCCCAACACAACAAATCACTACACCAGAAGGTCCTGAATGCTATCTGTGCTTTTTAAAAATGTAGTAAAATACGAACAAGAGGAAGACAAAATCTGCCCTTAACACCGTAAGAGCTGCCCCACACAGGGTTTGAAATATATCATTTATAACTTCAGTTTGCAACAATTTCCGCTTTCATGTACAAAGTTAAAAATCTCAGTGTAACCAGACCCTCAATTCAAAGCATTCACTTGTGAATATTGCATGAATAAAAACAAATATAAAGGTTCATTCCCTTAAAAAAGCATGTATGATTAACTGTTATATTTGGCAGACACAATCTGTATTAATTTTTATTGCACTAAGATTGGATCTAGTTCACTTTTTAATCCCAGAAGAACACCCACTCACTGTTACTGTAAGCAATTTCTATGTACATTTAGTCTTACCGTAAGTTACATGAGCTTTGTAATGGACCAAAATCTTTTACTCATGACAAAACACACAGCCATACTGTTGTGCAGAACTAAAATAATAATAATAAATACACTGCTATTTATCACTAGTTCTCATTAAACACAAATCCCAGGATATTTTATTTCAAAGCAAAGGAAGGAGTGAGAAAACCTGGAAACTCTATTTTGTTTGCTCAGATAGCTCAGCCCAAGAGGATGCAACAGCTTTGGCTGTGGCTTCATTCACTTCAGCACTGCCTGTTTCAATGATCTCAAGAAAAGGCTTATACAGTCCATGAAAGGCCAGCAAACCTATCATTCACGTATTAGACATTCATGGCTAGGAGCTGAGAGCTACAAACTTACGATACAACTGTTACTACAACCAGGCATGTATGGCACGTTCCAACCTGCTTTCTCTAGAGGATTCTTCAGATTTCACAGGGGACACCTGCTCTGTGGGCAGACACACAGCGCTCCTTCTGAGAAAGAAGCATTTTTGCTTTATTGCTGCGTTTCTGGACATTTTCACAGACCTTACACAGCAGAGGGTTAACAGTTCCGAGCTTTGAATCCTGCAGAAACACTGCCCTTTTGAGTCCCCTTAGGGCAAGTCTTCAGTTTCTGGCAATCTGATGCTTTTAGGTGAAGCAGAGCACCTAATGTACATTATAGCTCCAGAAGGAAACGCTGCAGTGCACTTCTTCACGGTCTTCAGAAAGCCTCTGCTGTCACTTGTATCTAGCCCTGCAGAATTCCCCGCTGCAGAGACTGCGCAGCAGCAACTGGCTCCTTCTCAGTTCGCTGGTGCAGAGGAAACCTGGGGAGCATGGTGAAGCCAAGCACTTGAGTGATTTACCAGGGGCAGCAATTCAGAAACGGCTGCCCACAGTGCCAAGTTGTGTGCATGACCCTGTTCAAGCAACCCAGCGAGATCAGGGTAGCTAAGAGCCTCCTGGTCCTTCTCAGAACAGTGGCCATTCCCAGGCTCCACATACCACCAGAGGGGCTGGTCTTCCCCTCTGCAGGACACTCACTAGCCACCACCAGCCAAGTGGTGCAGGACGTTCTTGGGAGGCAATTTCCAGTTCCAGAAGCTAATGGATCTGGTGTTTCAGATATTTTATTCACAGCTCTCCAAATACCACAGCATTCACACATTCTACCTACGCATCAGCTGGAAAGGCTGTGAAGATAAATGTCCTGCCTGCCACAACGAAGCAAGTGAGGAACCTTTCCAATTGAATAGGTGCTGCTTTGGTCAAAAAAAAGTCAAGCAAAGAAAACAAAGGGAAGAGCAACAGAGCAACCCAAAGTAAGCAGAGATTTGAGGAAAAATACTTAAAAATGCAGATTAACAGCCTAACATTGCAAACTTTACTTGTGTACAGAACATTAAAATGTGTGCTTTTAGCCATGTTTTGGTTGTTCCACAGCCCAGTTCACAACAACGGGTAGTGTGGTTACTGTTAACAGGGATCTTTCATCTCTGTTTACATAGCAGTGCTGTCAAGCTCAATCCAGCGAGGTGTCAAATAAAGGGAACTGAAGAGATTCCCTTCTGCGGGAAGGCAGGTACCAGGCTTCCCTGGATGCCATATGCCAAGCCATTCACACGCTCAGCAGGCACAAGACACACCTCAGAGTGCCATGGCCAGAGGAAGCTGATTCAGTGGCAGGAGGATACAAGTTGTGCTGATGGAATAATTTAGTAATTTAGTGATAGGCTGCTGGGTGATCTGGTGACAGCAGCTACATCAGCCTATCACTAAATTACTAAATTTAGTGGGAAGCTGCTGGGTGATCTGGTGACAGCAGCTTCAGCACCCCTAGCAGGCTCTGCTTCTTCTAGCGCAAGATGTTCAACTATGGCTACGTTAACGTGGTAGGTCACGTAGCTATGTAAAACAGTCCCGTGTGGTCAGCCGCACCTGAACAACTCATAATTTGCATAGGGTTTCACAGCAACAAGGTGGACACTCCCAATTCAGAGTTTTATTTCTTGCTTATGAAATCTGCACGTAGCAAAGAAAATTAAATGGATCATTTGATCACATCCTAGCTACATCAGCTCAGTAAACAGGGGAAACAAAAATAACTCAAGAGGTAAAAGTAATCGCACTATCAGAAGACCTGCTTGCAGGTCAACTGGTGGCGCAAACTCCTAGCAATGAGATTACCTTAATGTGCTAATTGGATGTGAACGATAATGGGAGCAGTTCAAGAGCTGACCTGCCAGCAGATCTGGCGCTTCTACTTCAGTGGCAGTAAGGCAACACAGCCGGTTACTGGCGGTAAAAACTCTGGCCATCCCATCTGATGTCCTATCACAGGTCTACCAGCACAGTTATTCTTGGTTCCTCACACTTGTTAACCCTCCTCACTTCCCTATTCAAAGAAACCAGGTGTGAGCTGCAGAATGACATTCCCTTCTTTGCTGTTACTTCAATGAAATCAATGTGCACTGGGGCACTTTGCAGAGAAGGTGGAGCAATCTGGTCAGGAAAAACCTCATGTGCAAGCACAGTCAACAAATGGAAAGAAGGATAAAAGCAGTAGGATAATAGCAGAACTTCCATTCCCTCTCCTGGAGGAAGAGAGGAGAAACAGAACATTCAAGACATCAACATTTCATTTAAAAACAAGCATACAAACTTCGTATGCTCAGCTGTGCTGTCCTCCCAGTGTGCACGTCCCTCCATTTCACTACTGCTTCCCAACTACTTTTATAACTGGGATAGCATCCTCTTTGGGACAACAGCATCTTTTTAGCAGGCACTGCTACAACACAAGTGCTCATTAAAATAAACAGTATCCTAGGATGTATTCCTCATCTGTTTGTTAAAAAGCCTGGATACAGTTTTGTGGTGAAAGGGTGGAGTGCGCATCAACAAACCACCAAAAGCAACTCTTCGGAAGCCAACACGCAACCCTGTGCAAGCTGACTTCTGCAGCACTGCTGCAGGCATCTTACGGGAAGTTGTTTAAATTCTCTCAGTCTAAAAACCTGTCTGATGACACCACCAGTCCTTTGAGCTCACAGAGAAATCACCTCAGATCACAGAATCTATTTACCCTGTTTGACAAGAAGCAGGCTCAAGACAGGATACAAATGAGGAACTTGTACTTGGTGCTGACAAATTTTTCAGGTTTTCAGATGTCCTACTATAAACCTTTGCTTATCTTCACAAAAGCTAGAGAAGCACTTTTATTCACATTTAACAGATAATTGGTTTCACTTGCCTACAGCATAAGGAATATGGATAGGACAGAAGGAGAAAGGATTTTCATGTTTCCGTTTTTAGTTGCCTTTTCTCTAGATCTGAAAAAAGTCTACCTTTAAGTATCATTTTTCTAAAAATATCTTTACGTCATACAGTTTTTAAGTAATGGTCGTATTATTGCTACACCTCATAACCTCTTTGCTTAAAGGGACTACCTACTCAATAGGTAATTGCACAAGTCTGGTCTGCTGCTCAGGCTCAGCATCAAACCATAAAACCACAATGCAATCTATTTTATTGAAGCAGGGAGTTCGCTCCAATATTCTGCAACTATGTCTTTTACTGGGGTTCAGTGAAGAAAACCATTGCCAAGAGACTGAGCTCTAGGGAACACTGAGAAGATTCCTACATGTAATGTGATTTTTTTAAAAATCATTAATTTGATTGAATAAGAAAGAGAACTTTAAAAAAATACAGTTTCTGACATCTTATTTCCTTTGTCTAAGATGACTATATTAGGAACATACATAGATGTGCTGGTTTTGGTTGGGATAGTTAATTCTCTTCACAATACCTAGTACGAGGCTATGTTTTGGGGTTAAATCCCGACAATGGATTATGCAGGACTGAATCACACCATCCAATGCAAAGTATTAAGTCTGTGCATTTTTCCTTTCATACTAGCTTTCAGTCTTAGGACTTAAACTGACAAACTTGTACATGAGTAGTTATGCTTCACCCAACGGCACTAGCTACATATATATGAGAAGTCTAGTTCTGATGCTGAATGTAAAGGCTTTACAGTTTCTCAGCTAAATGAAAGATAATTGGCTCCTGAACTAAAGGAAAGCTCTTTCTGGAAGAATCAAAATCAGTAAAATCTTAAAGGAAATGCAGTTACCTTGTGAGCTAATGAAAACATATAATAATATTTATAATAAAAGTTATAATATCAATATCAGCAAAAATACAGCTTTAGATTTTTTTATTCTGTGCACATTTGACTACTTTTTGTATTTGAGCATAAAAAGAACTTGCAAAGATTCAGGCTATATGAAATTAGTGCCTAATTCATTATAAAGGCCTAGAAATTTAAAGTTTTCACTGCAGGCAGGCAGTCTGAAGAAAAATCTTGTTAGCTTCACTGCCATCAGCTACTGAAGGAAATCAAATAAACAGCAATAATAACTGCCACACTTCATTTAGAGCAAAAGCTGAAAGAGTTTCATACAGTGAAAAGTTAACTGAAAAGTATAATGCTTTTCAGTAACTTCACATCTAGTTACACCAGCAGGCTAACTGATGCCAACATTCCCTGTCATTCTGACTACAGGGTAACTAATTCTAAAAAAAACCAAAAAAAAAGCAAACCCACAAACCTGCAAAAGGAGCAAGGCACTTGTCAATAGATGAGCAGCAGCATGTGTTTAAATGGACTGGGTTTGTTTTCAGTGCCCACCTGCCTGCAGCAGAGGACAGAGAGGCAAAGCACACCTTTCCTTACAGTCCTTCCCAAACACTCAGATGGTGATTTAGAGCAGAACATTACAAACCACTTCATTCACACCAGTCTAACATTACAGAGTGATGTGTATGGTTTTGTAACTTCTCATTCAGAGGGTGATTCAGGTGGTGATTACTGTTAAGAGAAGGGTCTCCTGGTAGAACAAAGAAATTCTGGGAAACAGCCATAATAACTGCAATATCGAATCTGAGCAAAAGGTTAACTTCAGAGAAAGTAAGTTTTCATACTACCAAGTATGTCAGGGCAATTTCAGCTCATTTACACCTCTTTAAACAACAGTCCCAAACTAGATTCAACAAACCACTCCAGTGTTTACCCATGGCACATCAACCAGAAACAAGAGCTCTCGGCTTCTGCGGGAGCTCAGTGCCGCAGAAGGGCATTCACAAAATCTGTGATGCTGAGCCTGCCAGCTCTGAAGTGCCAGAATCATGGAAGCAGATGCAGATCTTAACTCCTACCCCGCCCTAACACACTGCTCACTCCTGTTAGGAGGTACATCTATGGAGGAGGGATTCTCTCCTCAGAAAAACTGCTAAATCATCTTTTTCAAAGTGGTGGGGATACGTTTATGTAGATAGAATTGATGGGACCTTGGAAATTGAGTTTGTGCTTTAAACTCATTAAGTAAGAGGTACCATAATTTATTCCCTTTTGGGTTTTGTTTGTTTAAACAGAAAAAAAGAGTTAGTTTTTTTTTTTTCTCCAAGTCCTCAGTCCTGCCAGCATATATTAAATAGCATTTGTCAGTACTTTGTACATTTCAGAGCTTTGCTTCTGGATTCTGATCAGGGCTATACCTGGGTTGGGAACTTTAAGCACAGACAATGCCTTCATTCCTGCCTGGCCTCCTTAGCTATCTGAGGAACCATTAAAAAACCACCATCCATATAACTTAACTGTTTGTCTTGCTGAGAGAAATAAAGGAGGATTTATGGTCATAATTTTAAGCTTTCAGCATCTAAATTCTAAATAAATCCAATTTTCAGTGCCCGAATCATTTACTGGATCTTCCTACCAATGGCTTGCTTTTGGTTACAGTGCAGTACTATGGCTCGGACTGCGGACTGACCCACAGTTACAATCAGTGACCACCTGGGAAAGTCAAAACCAGAGCATCTAAATACCTTTTACCATAAGTCACCAGTAATTACATTTTTTAACAAGTACTGCACATATGTCAAACACATAATGCACGTGACAGGAGTTTATCGATAAAGTGAGACTTCAACAGCAGTTATTCTGAACATCTGGCATGTTGGTATTACACAAAACCTGAACATGCCTTCCAGCACAAGAGTGGAAGGAAGTATTCCACCTGTTTGATTAGGAGAGCAACAGGCTCCCTTATAATCCTCTGGCACCTCTGAAGACTTCTTCACACAGATTTTTGTAGTTTCCTTAAAAGAAATGAAAAAGTGAGCCACATTTTAATGTAGCTATTGTTTACTTTATTACTCTTCTGTAGTGGAAAATATACGATGTCTGCACCCCATCCATCCTCCCCAGAATAGCAGCTTGGTACATTAAGCACATTCTGGAAATGTCACCCTTTGGCCACCTCACACCAGCCAGAAGCAGGAAACCTTGTGGCAGCTTGTAGTGTTCCTCTAGCTCTTTACAATAGGAACTCTTCTTCTAAATGCCAAGGACTCCACGGAGGAGTGATTGTGTCTCTACCTGTAATACTAGCACAAGCATTTGTATCAAGTACAGACTGAACTGGTGTGAAGTTATCAATGAGCTGACATGCTTGGGAAAGGGGATTATTAAGAAACTTCCACGTCATCTGCTTGTGATTGTGGAGTAAGATTTTTGAAAGCTCCTCCACACATCGTCAGTATTTAGAACCTAACTACTACGGACTTTCAAGGTGAGGCAAAGGAACCAGTAGACAGCACAAGAGAACATGCAGGGAGGTAGGTGAGCTAGCTGCAATTCATCTGGCTCCAGACCTGAACACAATAAACTTGAATTGGCCTCAGAAAAATAGCCACTGTTAAAATCAAATACCTGCACGCCACCACAGCCTGCGAATGAGCCGGTTCACCCGCAGCTTGCTCAGGACTGCGCACTGTTTGCTGACAGAAAAAGAAACACGCATGCCCTCGGATTCCCAAGAAGCATTACAAAATGGGACAGGGTAGCCCTTCAAGTCAAGCCGTAAGTTCCAAAGGAAACTTTACAGTAACTACCATGACACAGTTCAAAGTCATCCAAAATAATTCATTTTCTTCACATCCAGTTATGTGCTCAAACACAGATTTGACCAAATTATGGGTAGCTAATTTTACATTTAAAAATCAAGCTAGCATAAACTCTATGATTTCTGAGTCCCACACTAGTTATAAGAGGGAAAATGACATGTAACATATGACAGAAATGAAATGAACAAAAGAAAATAATTTTCCTGGTTTTTTATCCCAGCTCTCTTTACAGCATAAATTCAAATTGTCAGAACAAGTATATTTTTCCCCTGAGAAGATATGCTTCCTCGTAATTGTAATGTCAAAATCCATGTCATCCCAGCTTGCCTTACCTAACACAACTAAAACCGAGGGGAAAAAAAAAAAAAAAAGGATACTCTGTAAGCCTGAGGTAACTAGTTTGAAAGAGCTGGAGTCAAATGTTTCACTAAGAATAAAACCTTCTCTTAGCAAGAAGAGTGTCTGATGGTAGAGTACCAGGAGAAAAAACTTCTCAATTAACAATCATCCTTACATAAAGTATCTGGAGATATTATGTAAGCAGAAGGAAAGGGCATGGAAGAGAACTATAAAACTCCATGGCCCAGTATCTACCAAAACAGGCTAAAAGCAAAAAGAGGAACGTGTGTAAATTTCATGCAGGTTAAAGAGAACTAAAAAAAGTGTGATTTATATTTTCAAATGTAACAAATTATGCAAAATCAGGACAATTTATATTAAGAACTGAATATACAAAAATCTTAAGATATTAAAATATATTTAAACAGAAAATTTTAAAATTAAACCATAAGACTGTAAAACTTACTGGCCAAATACTTGGATCAGAATTTATAAGCACATGCACACCTGCCCTTTGACTCCTTAGCTTTTCCTACCGGACAAATACCTGACTTTTTAGGATTTTCATAAATATATGCAGCTAACTTTAAAACTAGAATGTATATTTACATTTTAAACTGAAGACTCTATTAGATATGGCTGATAAAACTCAGATTCATTTGCCACTTGCCAATTAGAAAACATATGCTAGGCAAACCTCCACACAAAGCTGCTAATTTATGAACCCAAACAGCAGTTTTTATTCAGGTAGCTGATAGCATTTTTAGAAATCAAGTATTAGACCTCAGTTTTCATTTATTTATTTTTTATGTATCAGGCAGAAGGTGTAGGATGATTGGAACCAGGACCAGGTGTGGAATCTCCCCATGCTAAATTCTTTCCAGATTGCCCCAGAGCCAGTTCTGCAGCACACCAGAAGTCTAGATGATATCCTGACCAACTGGAGTCATGTAGGACTTCATTTTCACCTTCAGAACGATACTCAAAGGCAGACAGAACTAAAATTAAGATATACGCAAATACATCTTTTGCAATACTAAAAAAGAAAGAGCACAAAGCTTACATATCGAATGTATCTATTTTTGCTGCCTCACACCACAGCAGGAGTCTAAAATTAGGCATCCATCTCAACCTGAAAGCCACATCCCTCAGGCTTAGCAGGTATCACGCAGTTGCTGCTACAATAACACACAGGACTTCACTGTATACTATAAAAGACACATACGCCTGGAGACAGCTGTGCCCTGAAATCTCTCACAGATGAGCCAGGGTGAACAGACTTCACGGAGCTAGTATCAGAGCACAAAAACTTCCCCGACCTGCTTTCAAAAGTTCACCACACAAAGGTGATTCAATTCACTACTTTCCAGCTTTTCCATCTTTGCATCACACCAACCCCCAAATTCCTATCACTCCACCAAGACCTTTATTTCCTTATTTCTACCATGGTAGATAAGGGACAAGTTAGGATTATCTCAACCTCCCACCATGCCTGACAACAGCTAACATAGTTGTGCAAAGCAGCAACGTGAGCGGGTGCCAAGGGCCGCTCCTGCAAGACACATGGAACGATCAAGGAAAGCGCAAGTCCTCGAAGGCTGCTCAGCTCTCAGCTGAGCCTGGAGGTTTCCTGCCTCCAGCTCTGTGCCTTCCTGCTCCCATACCATCCCAGTGCTCTCCCACTTCTGAAACGCCAGACTGGGAGGAGAGCTCAGGGAACTCCAGCACAAGTTCATAAAACCAGGCTCATGCCAAAATGTAATTGCCAGCACATTCTTTCCAAACACAACAGGACAAGGGTGAAAAGTGATGCCTCTTTTGACCCTCCAGTTACCCAACCTGCCCGGGAAGTGGGTCCTCACCTCAAGGGGAGCGGGACCCTGTCACTCACACCTACCGACAGAAAGCAGCTAGAAGACAAACCTGCACCCTGCCCTGATGAAGCCTGGTTACGGTGTCTACCCCACAGTGGGGAGGGAAGAATCAGGGTCCTAAGAAATGACAACCCACTTCAACAGCAACCAGAAGCACCTCCCTGACATGAGGACGCTGCAACTTGGCCATTAGATTCCTTTGCTTCCCACCTCCCCTTTAAGCCTTCACAAATTACCTGCTGGATGGCTGAACAGCTCCAAAGGGGAAAACAGGGAGTAAGTCAAGACAACCTCGTCTGGGATCTGAGACGGGCACAGCCTTCGTAACCCTCACTTCCTATGCAAATTGGCCAATAGCTAGAAGACTAAGCATCCATCCCAAGCTCAGACACCGAGCTCTCCTCGCAGACTGCCTAGGAAGCCAAGACACAAAACCCAGATTGGGCTGTACACCACTGGAAAACACTGACAGGAGTTCGGCAGCATACTGCCTCCGCAAAGTTTTAATTTGCTCTAATCCCAAGTAGTTTTCAACCCTGTGCAGACACAGCAAGTCCAGGCTTCAATACCAAGCCAGAAAGCACACTGCATTAACAGAGATCTCCCATACTTTCTAAAATAACTGTTAGAAACACTACAGCTCTGCTACATATTGAGGTAGTAGCTGATTTATGCAGCCCCTTCCAGAGATCCTTAATGACAATAAAACCCAGAATTTCATAATGCCTTTAATGAAAGCACCACTCCCAAAAACACCTATTCAGCAGGAAGTGGGGGTAGGGAAGAGAGCTGACACAAGCACTGAGCAAAATCCATGCACATTAATTCAGTCATGGATTTTAATCAATTCTCAAAACCTTTCAGATGGGAAACGAACCTTTAGGAAGCAGTCTGAGTGATGATTTCTTTATTATTTCTTCACTGCCACTCAATACAAAATATCCAACACAATTACAACAAAAAAAAAGTTGAAGAACATTTAGTCCTCGTCTGATCCGAAACACGTGCACAAACACAATAGGCGTTAATTTCATCACCCTGACAGCAACTGGGCTAGGATGCTAAGGGTTATAGAGAGATGACAGCATTCATCATATTCAATTACTAGTCCTTTCAAGCCCTTCAAACGTCCTAATCACAGGCATATTTGCAGTCATTTTGGTTTTCACATTCTATGGTGAGATGCAACTGTTTATTGTCTGTATGAAATATAGAGACCAGACTTCCTTAACAGCGTAAAGACCAAAGCAGTAACACAGCCACAGTTCACAGGCTACAAAATCTGGGGCCAAATCTACTATTAGCACAAGCAAATGCAAGTCCTCCAAAGCACTTGAATTGCACCTGTTTGTGTCAGTGACTGCTTTGGCTCGTCACTGATAAAATTAACATCCTCTGCCCTCTGAGACTTACTACTCACTTTACACAGAGCTCAAGCATCTTGTATATATTCTTCCTAGGAGAGGGTAGCGTAGCACCTCTGCAGCTTACAGTGGGACAGGTGAGAACCAGCACAAGTGCACTGACATCTAAAACAATCCAGGGCCGTTCCCTCTGCGCCACTTTCCAACAGACTGCATTTGCAGGTTTTCAGTACTATAATCCTGGAGTTTATGATCCTGGAGATGGTTGAAGAACACTGTTATAATGCCATGTATAAAATAATTGTATATATTTATAGCTCCTGAATAAAATTCATAGATATCTGCTAAACTGCAGTTGCACTGACAAACTTACACAGCGTTATAGGATTCCACTCTACAGTCATACTGGTTTTGTCCAGTTTACCTCATTTACACAATTGGTATGGTACTGGTTGCTTTTTGTACTCTAAATACTGGTTCTTCAATTTTCTACAGCCAACTCTTGCACGCTAGTCAGCAAAAGAGCTGTTTGTGGCAATTCATTAATAGAATTCTAATATTATTGGAAAATTTAAACTGATTCCATCTTAGCTCAGGCTCTGTAAAACAAATTGTTTTGGTGGAAAAACACAGGTCTGTCCCCAGATTTAAAAAGGGAAAGTATTTACGGTACGAGAAAGTAAGAAACCTTTATAGTTCCTTCATGAGCCACTTGCTAGAACCTAAATACTCAGTAAGGGTTCACCACAGCAATTATAGGTCTGTAATTATTTTAGTTCTCAAGTCAAATACTTAAGAGAAAGGGAATTGTTAGCCTTTCAAGATTTTCTGTCACGCAGTTCAACTTATTACCTTACTTAGTTACATTTCACAACTCAAAAGCATTTGCTACAAAGACAAAATGCCTTCATAGCATGAATAGAGTCTTTGTTTCAATAACTTTGGCTAAAAACATCCAAGTAAAGGAGAATTAAATTAAAGAAAAATTCATTGGTGCATGTGGATGTGAGAGTGAGACTGATTTACATACTTAATGGACTAACAGCAGATGATATACAGATACATCACTTCGACAGATAAATAAATAAAAAAATAAATAATCAAGATACACTAGTATTCATTACTAGTGACAAGTATTCTGTTAAGGCTCTGCTCACATCACTGGGAATTTCAGCACATTAAGATCAGGCATCTCAAATATTCCCAACTGCCTTGGAGTGTTATTGTACTGAAAAACCACAAATGTTCAAAGTGTAATAAACTAAAGATTACTATTAAAGACTTTTTATATAGGGTGAGACGGCAGCAGTGCTAAGAGAAAGTCACTTAAGGCTTGGGTTCAGTAAGTCACTTAAGCACCTGTATAATCCTAATGACTTCAGTGAGACTACAAAACAAGTTTCACCATTCTGATGGATGAGGCTGTTGGCCTCCCATTTATCCAGTTAGAAAAAAATAGCCCAACACACTTTAATCGATTGAATAAATTAATAGACCTGAAAGAGATGCTGAAGTCCTCCCTCCCGTGGCTATTACAATGCCTTAATGCTGGTAAAGCCCTACAGCTGCCTTTATGAAGCCATAGAAGTTACTGTTCTTGCACTGGTTTTTTGAATTACATTTAATGATGCTACACTTCTGCATCTAATGATGTGCCTTAAAACTGCCAATTCACAGCTGCTCTCAGGTTACCATCCCAATCACTCAGGCACACACTTAACTTTCCACTGTGAGCTTCAAGTTAAACATGCTCAGTGTTGGAAAGAGTAGGTCACAAAGGACACCCCGTTTCTCCTCCTTAAACACATGGGGGATACCTTCCAGTTCAACGATACATGAATTTTAAGGATTCTACCTCTTACCTCTCTACATCTGTATCATATTTTCCAAGTTTTTCTTTACCTGTCAGTCCCAGCTACTATTTCACTTATCCTATGACATATGCCACATCGGGTTTGTGGGCTCTCATCTGTTATTCTTTTATTTCAGCTCTGCGTGTATCATGTCATCTTCTTTTAATATCATCTGTTGCTCACTGTGACAAAGCATCTCTATTTTAATATTGTCCTAAGTGATCTTCTGTATTTTCTCCCACCATCTTTTTTTTGTATGGCTGAAATTTTATCAATGCACCAAAGGAAAACAGAGGTCAATAGACAATGGCTGCCTTTTTGTTTCTTTTGGTTAGCATCTTCCCTTCTGCACCCTTCTGTCACAGGCATTTTTTTGATAAAAGTTCTTATTAACAGTTCAAAGTGGTTGCTACTCTGCACACACTATTTGTAGGAAATTTGAGTTAATTCTTCTGTTACAATTTATATCTTGATTTTTAGCTCTCATTCTTAGAATGAGTTGAATTAAACTATTACACTGCTACTTGCAGCAGTTAATGACCAAGGTGTGTTACTACACATTGAGATACCTGCATTAAAGATGCTAATTAAAAAGGAAAGCAGATGAAACAGCAAGTACTTAATCTGTGAATTACTGCTCCCTCTTCCCCCCTTTCTTTTTTTAATGTAAAATCACAACACACATAAACTAATTTAGACAAGATGCAAGGGTGAACTTACATGAGTTGCAACTCAAACCAGAAACTAATTACCGCTAAAAGATCTCACTTCCATTTTGTATCCATCTACCCTGATGTCAAACTCTGCCCTTCTTCTATCTTTAGCTGGCTCTGGGGGTTTCCATGAGAGCCGGTATGAAGCGAGGCCTACAACTGCAGCTCAAGAGTGAACATTAGGAGAGACCTAGCCTGATTTTGAAATAAATGCTTCATAAGAGGGTGGACGAATGCTTTAGATGTAAATATGAAGAAGGGCCTATTTGTGCCAGCTCTGTCACCTGCCAGTCAACATGTAAGCAGTTATTACTCTTTACTCTCAAGCACCTATGGTTGGCACTAACTTCAAATACACTTCTGTATACCCAGGCAACTTTGAAAGTCAGGTTTAGGCACAGTAAGCACCTGTCATCTACGTAATTATTTTTAAAGCGTAAAATTAAAAGTCTCCTTATTTACTTTTCAAACTGCAGACACATATGTAACCTTCCAACCACTTAAAAATCTGTGAAATAAGTGAAATATTATTTCACAGCAAATACCCTTCTGGTCACACAAATGAGGCTTTCAATTCCGACTTATTAACCTGAAACCTTGGACTTCAGTTTCTGAGATACTGAAGAATCACAATCCATGGCTGATGGACAATTTAAGGGTCAAAGACTGACCATCTGCGGTGAGCGGACCGCGTGAGAACCGAGATGCTGCAATAATTTAGAGGTTAAGGCATCTATTTATTAAAAACTCATGGTGTGTTAAGTACAATTATAGCTGATTATAGTTTGCTTATCTACTCCCAATTTAATACTAGAGATGTGCAACACAGGCCACAGGGTTCAAGCGTGCAAAGCAGGCTGCCATTCGAGTGCTGACAGAGCACGACCGGTGTCGCATCCCTTCCGTTTTCCCGACCTGCAAAACGAACACACCAACACTCCGTGAAAAGCATCACCAGGGCAGCAACGGCGGCTGCGAAACACCACCGTCCCCTGCGCACCCGCAGCCCCCGCCGGGGTACCGGGGCAAGGCCACAGCCCGCACCTGCCGCTTCCTCCCCGCGGACCTCACACGGCGCCGGGCGGGCCCTGCGAGGCGAGCGGCGTCCCGCCCGCCGGAGCGGCCTGAGGAGGGGCGAGGGGAGGGTTGGCCCGGGCCGGGAGGCAAGCCGAGAGCCGCGGGCTCGTGGCCGACATCACCGCGGCCGCGGGGGGGGCCGCCGGGCCGAAGTCTCCCTGCTCAGCCCTCCCTGCCCGGCTCACCTGCACGCCCGTGTAGTTCTCGAAGAAGAAGAGCACCATGCTCTGGTAGATGGTGTAGAGGCGGTCGTCCACCTCGCGGTAGAAGCGGGCGGGCAGCACGGCGGACAGCAGGCGCCAGGCGCCCCAGGCCAGCACGTAGGTGGGCGCCGTGCCCATCATGACGGCGGCGGGCAGGACGTAGCGCATGGAGTAGGTGTGCAGCACCAGCGACAGCAGCATCTTCCCGCTGCCCACCCCCGGCCTCACCGGGACACCCACATGGGCAGCGCGCTCACACACAACCCGGCAGCCCCGCCGACCGCATCGCCCGTGGCGCCGGGCAGACCCGCCGGGCGGGCGGGGAAACAGTAGCGGCGGCGGCGGTGGTCGCCGCCAACAAGGTTAGGAGAGAGGCGCGGAAGCGGGCACCAGCTCACGGCTCCCCCCGCGCCGCCTCCGCCACCATATTGCCCGTGCGGAGGAGGAGCCGCACCGGCAGGAAGGCGGCTCCGCAGAGCCTGCGAGGCGACTTCCGGGACAGGCGGGCGGGCGGGCGGCTCCGTTGGCTCCGCCTCGGCCTGACGGGGCGGGCCCTGCCGGCGTGGCTGCCCCACTGCCGCTGCCCCGTCAGGCCCGGAGTCCTGCGGTGGCTCCCTACCAATAGGCCCGGGGCCGTGTCCCCGTCGCCCTGCCTCCCCGGTCGGGCCTGGCGCGCAGCACATGGCTACAGTGCCCCTCCGGGCGGGGGGTGCCGGGCTGCTCCCTCGTGGCTAATCCGCACCATGCATAATGAGGCACCCTCGCTTGTAATTACCTGTAATTAGCATTAATTTTAACCTAGCATAGCGTGTTACAAGAAAATTTACACCCTTCCCTCACCCCCGTCTACTTTCTGCCCTGAATCCAGAGTGGAGCACTAAGAAAACAGCGTTTATTACTGTTGCCAGGTACAACCACAGCAATGGTCAGGGCTTGATACGCGTTTTGTGCTTACCAGTTTGTGTTTTGACTCCTCCAGGTTCTCACAAAAGCAGGCAGTACTTATTCCTTGTTTTTCAACAAGTCCGTCTCATCCTGAGGCTTGTGAAGATGTCATTTTGGAAGAAACGGGGCTGTCTTCAGGGCCAGGCTGGATGAGGCTTTGAGCAACCTGGTCTAGTGGAGGGTGTCCCTGCCCATGGCAGGGGGGTTGGAACTAGATGGTCTTTAAAGTCCCTGCCAACCCAAACCATTCCGTGGTTCTATGCTCAACGCCTGCTGAGGTTCTGTTTCCTTTGCCAGGCTGTAACTGGGAGCAGCTTTGCCCTTTGCGGTTGTTTATCTCATGATAGCTGGTTTTTAGTATGTGTTGGAAATGGCATCCTGAACAGTTCAGCAAAATAAGCCTAGGGAACGATCCTAGGCTGAAATGCTGTGGTAACGTTCTCATCAAACCACCTCAGGGGTCCTGTGCTCTGTGCTGAGAACTCATGTTTGACATGCAAGGAGATCCTGTGCCCCTAACAAGACAAAATGTGTTGCCTCCCTCCAGAAAGGGGGGACAGGAGAGGTGGTGACAGCTTTTCTGTCAGGGCCCCTGTGCTGATCAGTTTGTACGTTTCTGTCCTCTCTGAGTAGCAGCACACGCTATCCTCAGCTCAGGACTGAGAGGCAGTTTCCCCATCATGGCCTCCTTTGGCAGTGCATTTGTCTGCTCGAAACCAAGCAAACCTAGACTGGACAGAAAATTGAGGAGGAGGAGGCCATATGGAAGAGAAAATAATTTACCACAATACGGGGAGGAGAAGGTAACCCGAGACACTACAGAGAAGGTAAAGCTGATGACAGCAGAGCAGAGCCGCTGAGGGAGCTGGGGTGGTTTAGCCTGAAGAAAAGGGGGCTCAGGAGTGACCTGATCGCTGTCTACAGCTCCCTGAAAGGCGGTTGTAGTGAGGCAGGTGTTGGTCTGTTCTCCTGGGTAACTTGGGACAGGACAAAAGGAAATGTCCTCAAGTTGCGTCAGGGAAGGTTTAGATTGGGTATTAGGAAAAACTTTTTCACTGAAAGAGTGGTCAGGCACTGGAACGGGCTGCCCAGGGAAGTGGTGGAGTCACCACCCCTGGAGGTGTTCAAGGAATGTGTAGACATGGCGCTTGAGGGCATGGTCTAGTGGGTATGGTAGTGTGGGGTTGATGGTTGGACTGGATGATCTTATAGGGCTTTTCCAACCTTAGTGATTCTGTGGTGTGGCTGGAACAGCAGCATGGCTTGGAGAGCGGATCCAGATCCTGCTTCACAAAGGTGGCTGCAGAGACAGAGACTAGGATTTCAGAGCAACAGGGTGTTTTTGGCTAATGAGACTGCAATCAGAAGTGGAACATGTAGATTAGGCTATAAAATAAACAGTGAACTGGGACTGGGAAATGGTGGAGGATTGAGAAAATACAGGGAAATTCAGCTGGCTGGGTTTAAGGCAGAGCATGAGCTTGTGAGATGGGGTTAAAGCCGGAAGGGATGAGTTGCAGTGAAATTGGGAAAGGAATAAAAATAAAATATCGAGGAATGAACTTGGGTCCTCTGATTCCATATATGTAAATTCATGTGTTTCCTTACAGGACTATAAATTCACTCATACTTTCAAAGAACTTGGATATTATAATAATTACAAATTCTGGAGAAACGCGTCTGAAGGAGGCACTGAAGACACCCCTCGAACGAAAAGGAAAATAAAATTTTAAGCTCATAGAGAAATAATGCACATTCTCTGCACCAAATGCAACAGAAGTCTAGTCGAAAAGTACTACCTAGTCTCATAGCTGAACTCAGACAAGCAGTTTTAATCTGGCATTTCTGGGTATATTTAAGTGGTTGACTTTGCATCCTTAAGAACACTCTTTCAGCTTAGGATTTGTGGGGCCCTTTTGTATATGTGTTTATACACACTCTATTCTACATAGATGGCTATTCCTGTCTTGAATCTGACCCAGTCCTTTGCCCCAGTGATAAAAATGAGCACTGAAATCCTTCAGTTCCTCAGGTTTATGTATAAAAACACACCTTTACCAGTTTTAGAGTGGTTGCACCTCAACTCGTTTGAATGGGGTTTTTTTCCTTCTGTAATACCAATGAGTAAATAAGACTGCTTGTCTTTGCTCTATTTTATATTTTGCATGTTTTTAACATGCTCCCTCTTTTTTCTTTTTTTTTACACTGATATTTGAATTTCATTTTTTTCTTCCATTTGTTGCTTTTTCACGTTTTTAATCTCTTTCCATCCCGCGCCACGCACGCACATGTTCACACACTTCATTTCTGCTTTTGATCATTTGATGATCAAAACAGGCTCTTTTAATGCAGTTTCCTCTCTTTATCAAGTATATGTTATCAAATATAGAGATACTGTTTTACTTTTTGGTCACACAAAAAGTACAGTCTCTTGTACTACGGCTCAGACCTTGTTTAATTTCCAGGCATAATTACATCAGCATGTTATGGTAATATGGTGTTGAAATGTCTGCACCTGAAGGAAACCCAAACTTTTCAGTTCAGGAAGTTAGTATGCTGGGATGATTAGATCTGGGGCACTGCCACCAAGTCCTTGCTTCACTTGATTCACAGGCACTTTTTATCCTAGATCGTTCTTGTGCTGCAAGAATTTGAACATTGGCCTTTGACATTCTAGACTAGAGAGGCAAAATAAGAAAAACATTCTGATCCTTGCTACAATTTGGAATTTCTAATCCTATGAAAGCATGGGCCCTAATTACACCTCCTTTAACTGAAATGCCAGTCTACCAGCAGAATTAATTCCTAGTCACTTTACTTTCAGCTGGAAGAAGTAAAATAACCCCATTTAGAGTGATTAGGTAGGACTCCATGTAGGAATTTAAGACTTCAAACCTGTTAAGAAATTATTTTCTTCTGTAGAACAACCTTGACATTTAAAAAACCAAACAAGCCTGCAGTTTTGGAAAAAACCAAAACCATCAGTCTGCTGTGCTCCTGCTCAGTCTGTTTGGTGTGAGCATAATTATCTTGTGTGAACCTGATTATTCTAGTGTTAGGTTCTTGTGCCAGTGGGTGTCACCTCTAAAGTGGCCAAACTCACCAAACTCTGGCAAAATACCAGACTTACATCTTAGAGTGGAACATACCAGTGACTGTACCTGTAGAAGGAACCATAACCTGTGTTGCTAAGCACCAACCCTGAACGTTGAGGGGTTTTCTCATAGTGCTAGTCACACGATGGTGTTTCACAATTCCATCACCCACTCACTGTAATTATCAATTAGACTAGGCAAAGCCAGACAACATTAGATACAAGGTTTAGAGTTTAAACCTTTACAGATGGTGTTATCTTCAACAATATCCTGGGAGATGATTTATTGGTATTACCTCTGGTTTTATGTATTGAAAAATGAGGCACAGATATTATGGCCAAAGGACTAGATCCAAATAAGGATTTAAGCACCTGAATTCCTGAAGTCTAGGACTCTGAGTGGGTATCTGGGCTTTCTGTGCAGTACGTGTCATGCAGAGAGCTAAGCAGCACAGAACAGGATCCACGGTAATCATCAGCCTGAGCAGGAAGTTGATGAAAACTAGCAGACTTGGTGTATATTTGTGTAAAGTCAGGTAAAAAGGATGGTGGTGTGGCCTAAGTATGGCCCTGCGGGACCTCATTCTGGATTTCAGAAACACCTCTGTCAACTTGACATCCACAACCCACGGATCTCTCTCAGAGAGTTTGGTAACACGCATTTGTTTGGTAACACATTTTTTAAAATGTGGCGGGAGAAGATGCCAATATCACCTCCTGTTTCCACCCGCATGGACAGAGAACTGGATTAGACATGGATTCAGTTTGTTGAGGGCATCAAACTCTTACCTCCCATCACTCAGGAGGATAACCTGCAAAGTAAGAATAATGAGCATCTCTCATGTTGAAGATTCACTTCTTAGCAATTGTTTAATGTAACATATAAAAATAATTAGATTAGATTGTTTTAGATTAGATTGTTAGTAGACTAGATTACAGTTGAGATAGTTCAGATAAGTAGACTAGTTTAGTTTACTAAACTAGTAAACTAGTTCTTTTCTGTAACAGTGTCCATAACCTTCTGCATCTCTCCATGTTTGCTTTAGTAGATGAAAGCTTCCTTGAGTCCTGCAATCTCAGGGGTTCCTGTTCATCCCTGACTCTGGCCTTGCAGGGCTCCTTCTTGTGCTTCTGTCCCAGGAGACTCCTCGGCTGCCTGTGCTGGTTTTAGTCAGGAAAAAGTTAACTTTCTTCGCAGTGGCTGGTATGAAGTCATGGTCCTGGATTTACCCTGAGAAAAGTACTGGTAAGGTGTCTTACCAAACTGACCAAAGTCAGTAAGAATGACAGATACAGAAGAAGTAAGGATGGGGCAAACATCTCCTTTGCTCTTCCAGTCTTCTCCAAGCCTCCCATTTGTGGTTCAAGGTCTAGAGACAAATATGACTACTATGTATACAGCATTAATCACCAACAGATTTATCCTACATGTACCTATCCATTGTTACCTTTACCTGTGTTGTCTTTTAGCCTCCACAACAACTTTGGCAAGCAGTAGAATCATCATCTTTTGTTTTGAACCTGCTCCACTGTAGTTTCATTTTATGTACCTTGGAGCTTGTATTGAAAGAGACAGAAAATCCTTTTCCACTCTCTTATTTGTGCTACTCAAGATTTTTACAGATCTCTATAATATCCACTCTAGTCTGTCTGGTTTCCAGACTGGCTTCTATTCAGTTGTGCCCCTATGACAGTTGTTCTATCACTTCTACCGTGCAAGCATAGCCAGTGTTACCTATGGCGTTTGCTAGCTTCTAAGATTTCACTTTGCTAGCGATTTTTCTTTTACTAAAAATAAATCCCAAAATTTCATGTGATACATTATATTCACTCTCATAGGATTTATCCATAAAAATAACTTTCAGCTTCTCTGCTACAGGTCTAGTATAATATGTCACCATTTAATAAACCAGACTAGTAAAGGAGGAAAACCACTTTGCCAATGGTTCTAAAATGTATTTGATGACCCTAGAGAAATGGTGTTTCTCAAGACTCTTTACCACTGTAAAGAGCTGGAACACTCTTTTGCATCAAGCTGGATTCCTATCACCTTTTGTCTGCAGCCAGGCTTTCTCCTTCCTCTTGCTGGAGTCACAGATTCACACAGATTCACAGAGAGTTAGGGGTTGGAAGGGACCTCTAGAGATCATCTAGTCCAACCCCCTGCCAGAGCAGGATCACCTAGAGCAGATCACACAGGAACAAGTCCAGGTGGCTTTTGGAAGTCTCCAGAGAAGGAGTCTTCACCCTGTTTCCAGCCTTCACCCATCAAACTCTCCGTGTCCCTTCCAAAATGCATCGTTTGTTCTCAGCGCTGCTCTGTCTCTACACGTTATTTTTTTTTCCAATCTCCTTCCCAGGCAAACCTAGCTAATTCTACTCCCATGACTCCTGTGCATCCCATTCACATTTCTCACACAATGTCAGTCTCTTTTCCTAGTGAATCCTAGTTTGCTCTTAATTTCCCTTGAGAGCTCCTAATCCTGTTATCCCCTCTTCTGTATGTCAAAGTAATTTTTACTTCCTGCCTACTTGGTCAAAGTCCAGTCTTTCCTCAACAATTCTCAGTCACAGCTTCACCCTCAACCAGCACTTCTAGTTTTGCCTTTTTCTCCTCCTTGGGTCAAGCTTTCATTCCCTTTGTATGTAACTTGGGTGGCCTCTTTCCTCTGTGGCACTCAGGTGCTGGTGGGGAGAGCACTGAGAGAATGGCAGGAATAAGGTACCGCGGCACAGCCTGTTGCCTCCCTCCGGCTAGGCCTTGGCCAGCCCGAAGGGGACAGAGCATGCTGTCTCATAGAAAGGACAGCATCGATCCAGCCTGTTCGGTAAGAATAGGATTTGTGCATTTTTAGTTGGTAAATTCTATTGTGCACTTGAAAAGAGATTTACTGAAGGTCTGTGTCTTTTTCCATAGCTTAAATTCTACTCGCTGCCTTATCAAATTTCAACTTCCTGTTCAAAGGTCAAAAGTAGAAAAGAAAAATGTAACGAGGAGAGCTTATGTGGTGTGCCTAGGTATAGATGCAGCTGCTCATGTTTAGCAGAACCAGGAAAGCCAGTCGAACTGTATATGTGAGTGTTTAGGGAAGCATGAGTTACCTCCTTCTATCTAAAATTTTAGTTCTGTACTATCCACAACCACATACGAGGGCTTTATTCAGAGTAAACCAGCGTTTTTGTATTGTGTATTGGATTTGTGTGGCAAGGTTTTGGTAGCAGGGGTGCTACAGGGGTGGCTTCTGTGAGAAGCTGCTGGAAGCTTCCCCTGTGTGCGACAGAGCCAATGCCAGCCGGCTCCAAGGTGGACCTGCTGCTGGCCAAGGCCGAGCCCATCAGCGATGGTGGTAGCGCCTCTGGGATGACATGTGCAAGAATGGGGGAAAAAACTGCACAAGGGCAACCGCAGCCAGAGAAAGGAGTGAGAATGTGTTAGAGTAAAAACTCTGCAGACCCCCAGATCAGTGGAGAAGGAGGTGCAGGAGGTGCAGGAGGTGCCCCAGGCACCAGAGCAGAGATTCCCTGGCAGCTCGTGGTGCAGACCATGGTGAGGCTGGCTGTGCCCTGCAGCCATGGAGGGTCACGGGGGAGCAGAGACCCACCTGCAGCTGGGGAGGACCCCACGCCGGAGCAGGGGGACGCCTGAAAGAGGCTGTGGGAAGCCCACACCTATGGCCCATGGAGAGAGGAGCCCAGGCTGGAACAGGTTTGCTGGCAGGACTCGTGACTCCGGGGGACCCAGGCTGGAGCAGGCTGTTCCTGAAGGACTGCATCTCATGGAAAGGACCCATGCTGGAGCAGTTCAGGAAGAACTGCAGCCCGTGGGAAGGACTCACGTTGGAGAAGTTCACGCTGGAGCAGGGGAAGAATGTGAGGAGTCTTTTCCCTGAGGAGGAAGAAGCAGCAGAGACAACGTGTGATGAACTGACCACAACCCCCATTCCTCACCCTCCTATGCTGCTGGGAGGGGAGGAGGTAGAGAAAATCAGGACTAAAGTTAAGCCTGGGAAGAAGGCATGGATGGGAAGAAGGTGTTTATAAGATTTAGGTTTTGTTTCTCATTATCCTACTCTGATTTGATTGGCAATAAATTAAATTAATTTTCCCAAAGTCAAGCCTGTTTTGCTCATGACAGTAATTGCTGAGTGATTTCTCTCTGTCCTTATCTCGACCCATGAGCCTTTCATTATATTTTCTCTCCCCTGCTCAGCTGAGGAGGGGCTTTGGTAGGCACCCAGCATTCAGCCAGGGTCAACCCAACACATGTGGACAGTATGGCTTCAGTATAAGAAGACCGTAGCACAGAAGTATTTTGCTGTAGGAATCTATACCATTGCTGCAATTAGTATGGTTAGGTAAGGGAGGTCATACAAGATTGACTGTGTGTTGTCTGTGTACCTTGTCCACTAAAGAAACAAGTAGGCTTGCTACTAAAGCTTAGCAGCTTTAGGAACACCAAGTTCAAGCCCTGGCTCAGATACAGGCTTCCTATCTGCTGTCGTACAAGTTATTTTGGTTTCCCGTTTATAAAATGAAAGTAATAGTTATCTTACAAGGTCATTGTAATGGCAAATTAATTAAGTTTAGAGGAAGGATACTCTTGTGATTAAGGGACAGCATGGAATCTGTCTGCCTCCTGACTGCAGACTTTCTATAGCACCTGGCATAAGTTACTTCATGTCTCTGTGCCTCAGTCCCTCTGGTGTAAAATAAGGACAGTATTTCCTCCCCACGCCCTTTATTTGTTTAAATTGTGAGTGGAGCTGGTTGGAAAAATTCTGACATGTTTTTAATTGAGCATTTGCTGACTCATCAAAATCTAGTGTTTCAATGAGAACCCTACCCAGCTTCCTGACAGCTTGCTGACCTGGTTCCTTGGCAGAGACCTGGGAAGTGCCGGGAGCTGTGGCTCTCAGGGCTTCCAGGCTCATTCTTCCTTGATAGCTGGAGCTCTCAGTGTCCACAGCTGTGGGGCAGCCTGCTGCGTGGGGACTCCCGTTGCTCATGGCTCTGGGGAAGTCCACCTCCAGTTCCCTGGAGTCACAGTTTCACGCCTTTTTTTAAAAATAGGGGATTGTTCCCAGCAGAATGAAACCATATTCTGAAATAACAGTGTCTTCCGCAAAACAAAGTTACCCTTCTCTATTCAGTTTTTCAGAGCAAGACTGTCTTTTGCTTTGATGTTGGTACATTGCGTAAGACAAGAAGTATAGCCCTCTGTTTAAGGAGCAATAAACCATGTAGGAAGAAGACTGGCACAGCAGTTACAGTTAGTCCTTTCACTAATTTCGCTGCCTCCCACAATACTTTTGTCACAGTTTCCAGCCTCAGAGCACTAAACACATTGCTCAAGCCATTTGCCTATGGATGGGACCCTGATGTCAGAAGAGAGGTGGAAGTAGTTGAACTCTACCTACTCCCTCTTCCTGTAAAGGGCAGGTGATGTCCTTCCCTGACAGTGTAACACCAAAGAAAAAGGGTAATATACACAATGTTTTAACAATATATCCAGCATCAGTAAAACTAATCTCTGTCCGTCTCCAAAGGAAAAATTGGAGTCATACAGCAGTCAAAGGCCTCATAGAGGATGCCCACATGCAAAGTCACAATTCATGTATGTTCACGTGTAATTTGTGAATGAATAGATGTAACAGGGTAGAGGGTTGCCCCCTCTTTGGCTCTAGTTCATCTTTATCTCTGTATCCTGCAAAGAACTACTCAAGGAAAGGGAAAAAAACCCCGGCTTATATACAGTTATATGCATGAAAGCAACAACCTCAGTGTTCAAAGGCACTGATGGTGAAATCACCAGGCCCAAAATATCTGTTGGTGACATTGGTAATGACTTTCTGTCTCTCTTTTCTGAGACAAAAGCATAGAAATGCAAAACTGACACACCTCCAGAGATTATCAACTTCGCCCCCTCCATTAAGAATAGTTCAAACATACCTCGTTAGTCTTTCACATCTTTTACAAAGGTTATGACTAGACTTCTTCCCTGAAGTCTCTTGTCTTCTTTATCCTGAAGCAAACAAATCTATTTTCTTCAATCTTTTATTTCTTTGCCACAATTTCCAAATCTCATATTACTCATTTTTGCTTTTTTTCCTCTTGATGCTCTCTGTTTTGTTAACTTCTTAAACCCTGAGTTTGAAAGCCTCCCCTAAAATATAACCTAACAGAATAATTATTTCATGTTTTACAAATGCTTTTGCTTAGAGAGAGAAGAACCGAGCAGCCAGAGAGGGAGAATCAAATGCTTAACCATGTGTGAACAGCCCAGGCCACTGGTATTCTACCTAGGAAGACATCCTGAAAGGAGTGTTAAAAAAAAAAAGAAAGAGCAGTGTTGTTCTCTGAAAGGTGGCTGCAGGTGAATAAGGAAGGACAATCTCCCACATATACTGCGGACTCTATAATGAGGGACATAATATACCATAGACCTACTCTTTATGACATATGCCCAGCCTCCTCCCCTCAGGCACAAGCATTTCAAGTATCTGCTCAAAGTTCTGGAAAAGAGAAGTTAGAAACGTAGCTGGAAATCAACATCAGAGACTGCAGGGATTACGTTCTTACTGCACAAAGGGGCCTGCAGGGAGCTGCCGCACGGGCACAACGATGACTGGTGATATAATCTAGAGTGAATGCAAATAGGTGACGTTATCCAATTCTACTTTGGGCAATATAAAATTTATTCATTTCTCATTAACCTACTTGAAAGACTTGCTGGAGGAATTTATTGACTTTTTAAATTACTGCTCATCTACCAGCAGTGCTTTCATGGTCTACTGGGGGTAGGCAGAATGTGCTGTGTTCACGAAGAAAACAGATAACATTGATTCTGCAGCTTGCAAGGATTCAATTGTATCAATACACGGTGCTATATTTGGGAAGGGTATTCTGGATAGTCTATCAGTCTGACTTCACAGGACTTTAAAATCTATTTTTGATGGAAAAAAAATGATTAAAGAGACTGAAGTTGCTGTAAAAGAGGATAAAATGCAAATTGCATTTGGCAGCAGTGGTTCATGCCAGACAAACTTGATTTCTTTCTTTAATAAGGTACCTGAAAAAATGCAGTAGAGCTGTCAGCTTCTGTAGAGGACCTGATTCAGTGCCAAATGGAAAATTATTGATTAAGGTGGAGAACCTGAAGAATACTGTTAGAACTGTAGGCAAGGTGAGGAACTGGTAAAGGGAAAAGAGAACTAGTGTGAAAGCAGAGTTCTTCAAAGACTAGTCTTGAACCAGATACTGATAAATGCTTTCTGTAATGGCTTTGCCACAAGTAGTAGGTGTGTGTTATTGTTATTTCCTAGTGGCACAAAGTTGAGTAGCTCGGTGAGGACAGAGGAGGTGGGAACATCTGCCCATAATGGCAATGGACCATCAGAGTAGCGCCTGGGGTGTGCTGGTTCCTCTTACTAGGTTCACGTGTGAATTTCACACAGTAAAATTATTGGGAAAGCTACAGATCTATTTAAAGATAAATAGAGTTATCATTCCTGTTTTTCAAAGTTGTCTTGTTCATTTTGACATGGCTGACAGTTAAGCTAGAGGCAGAGATTCCAGAAACATGGCTGAGGGAAAGCTACAGAAAACTAGCCTTACTTATGTTTTTATCTGGTATCTTTATTGCCACTTCTTTTTCTAAGTATTTCTTAACCATACTGCTTCTTACATAAATATAATTAGGTTATAACTATATGGGTTAATATAGTGGAATTCTTTTTGGCTACGCAATTACATTTGTGAAAATCACCTCGGCACTTCCTTTCGTAATCGTGTGGTGATGCATTATGGCAATTTAACTTTGCACTTCACTTCTAGCAGAAGATGCCGGCACAATCATTAGATGAAAAGAGCGTGCATATTTTCCTTTCTCATCTAAGAAGCAAGGTCACTGTAACCTAGCTAGGATAGTAGAACATTTTCTATTTATCAGCAGAGTGATAATGCGGTTCTTGTGTATCAAAAAAACTTCTTAAACTCATATTCTTCTTGATGAAGCTCTGTAAAGGCGAAACACTGATGGTCAACAGGGTAGATGAGAACTGGAAAGATGGAAGCGGAATTAAATATAAGTGTGCAAAATGCAAGTTGATGCCCTGAAGGATTCATACTGGTTATTTCTGTTGGAATACAGAAGCTTATCTCTTGGAAATGAGAGTTTCGTGACAGGTGTAGAGAGCCAATAAAGCCAAAGTAGTTTTAAGATGGAGCTTGATAAATTTATAAATGGATTATGTAACGCGGTCCTGGGATAGCAGTCAACTGGGGTTTGATGATCCGGGTTGTCCTTTGCTAGCCCCTGTTCCTTTTTTGGTGGTGCTGCTGCTCAGGGAAGATCCAGTTGTCTCTGGTGGGATGGAAATGTGCACATGAGAAGCTGTGAATTCCATTATCAAATACAGGTTTCACACATTTTTCTGTAGGACTGGGGACCATACAAAAGCCCAAAAAACCAAAGTTTTCAAACATATGGGAAAGAATACATTTAAAGGCTCTAAGTTAAGGCTATGTTGTCCTTGTGACCCATGTCAAGGAGTGGCTCTTTGTCCCTAGGCCAAACTGTCTGGGAAAGTAAACTAGGGATCCCTGGTGATGGGCACCTGGTATGGTGCTGGCTACAGGAAAGCGGAGTCGGTAGTGGGAGAAAGGTGTTCTGCATTTGTGTGGGATGGTGTTGTGCACACTAAAAGTTTTTTCTAAATCGAGTTTTTGCAAAATCAAGCTCTTGTTAGGCATAAGGGATAGTAAAATCAAAGAGTTTATTCCCAGAGATTCACAGGTTGTTTAAAAAATGTCTGGCTGATAACCAAGGGATCAAAATATCTGGATGGGATTTGTATGCGGTGCATATATAAGCTCTTAAAAACCCAGAAACTTAATCTCCCAATTACTTGGGGCAAAACCAGGAGAACGAAGTCGCAAATCATTTTCAGAACTAGAAAATCCTTAGATTATGTAGGCAGAACTGTAGGATTAAGGTTTGCTTTCTGAAGTATAACTACCACTTATCCAAATTTATCCTAGGACATTTGCTAGAGGGCTGTAGTAGTCAATTGCAGTATCAACAAAAATATACACATGGGATTTCCTGTTTTATAAAATATTTTTGGTTGTAAAAAATCAGGGACAATGTTACATTAATAGATATTTGAAGGAGGCATTTCCATATAAATCCACCTTATTTTAGTCAAGGAATCATTTAAACAACTTGTGTATGCTTTTAAATTAAGAATCAAAATATTCTGCCCCAAATCTGAGGGTACCATTATTCTCATTACTCTCCAGTTTGAAAGTGAATAATATTATGCATCTCTTCTACAGACAGACCTTTTAGGAGAGTACATTGTCTAACATTCACAAATGTAAAACATTTAAATGAAGAAAAGAATGAATGGAATTTCTTTCACGCAATTATAGCACCATAATTAAAGACAGAATATATATTAATCATTTCCTTTAAAACCAAAAAGGAACTTTGAAATCCCACAGGTCATTAAGTTGGCAACTCATTAAAAGCAAGACATTTCCCATGCAGCAACACAAATGTACTCCTTAGTTTCACAGAACCCAGTCCTGTAAACTAAAGTTAGATTCGTAAGAAAAATAATGGTTATAAAAGTGCTGAATACAGTTAAATTTCTATCCTTCTTTTGTAATATGCGTACAGGTATATGAGTAGATAACTTCCAGAATATTTCATCAGTCAGTACCAGAACAGCAGAGAGGTACTGTTCACCCAACTTTGCCTTGAAAATGGAAAGAAACAATTATTAGCAGATCCTGTAATATACCATTTCTAGCCAAAGGGATCCATTGCCAGTATTATATTGTGATTTCTTATTTTCTGTCACTGTAAGGAATAATGTCATCATATTCCAGCTTGAGCAATTTACCAGAGTCCTGAAACCTTACCCAGAAACCCTTTTCTCATGGGAACTTGTTTAGGGACTCTCCAAAGTCCTGGTTATTTCAGTGTTGAGAGCCTTTGTGGTTACACTACCTACGAGAAAATTACAAAGGCTATTAATGTATTGTTGGCCAAATCCCAGGTACAGTCAGGAAGACATTTCTACTTGTTCATACGATTGCAGGAATTTATGTCAGTGATGGCCTTTTCTCGGATGTGTTTAGCGTTGCTCACAGACAACAATGGTGAATTGAACTAGATGTTCACTGAGTTGTTCTGGTTTCTTTCCTTACAGGCAATTCTAAAGAGGCAATCGTTTTAAGTAGGATTTAGTTAGTGTTTTGATTGTATTCACACTGTGTGAGGAATGTCCCTTTTCCCCAGGTTGAAGCTCTGAGTACGTGGCTCAGAGGGAGGGGAATGTAGGAAGTAATGAGATTCGCTGTCCCTCCGTTGGGTGGCTAGGACATGGCAGGCAGAGTAAACCCATTGAAAAAACGGGGATAGAGCAACCTTTCCGTGGGGTTTGTGGTGTTGGACAGATCATCACGTCAGCCACCGCGCTGACTGACAGGGCACACCTCGCCTCCCTGCTCAGTCTACCAAGTCTAGCAGGTTTAAAGGACTCTGCAGCTCCAGGGCAGCGCACATCCCTCCTCCACAGTCTTTGGTGGAGACTTTCTCACTGCCAGGGTGAGGTGGGAGGAGGAATGCACTCTGAAGCAATATAAACCTCCAAGAAATGGAATTAATTTTCCCCACCCAGTTTTCAATGACAGACTTGCCATTTAGGAAAAGGGATGCTCAGCAAGTTCATTAATTGCATCCTGTAGAAACTCTCATCCTAGTCTAGTCCTTCGCAGTCTAGCACAAAGGCTTCTGATCGTACTTTTCTCACGAGGCAATTTCACAGTATATCCTACCTGATGGAGTGGGCCCACTCCCCGCAACCCTGTGCTCACACACTGCTTCCCTGAGGTGGGATTTACATGTCGTGCGACCACAAGTTGAATCTGATCAAGCAGGTGACTCCACAGAAAACCAACCCATCAAAACAAGAATCGAAAGGTCATCGTTCCCCACCGATCAGCAAACTGATCTGTCCCAGTGTGCCCATGCTGGATTGGGTCCCGTGCAGAAGAGGCGGTGGGATCACCCTTTTGGTGTCAGTCAGCAATCACATCTACTTAGTGTAACCTCACTCCCCTGGCTAGTGGTTTCCTTTGAAGAGATGAGAGGTTTAGGTTCCTTACTACATGCTGCAGATTTTCCAGGGAGGCTGGTGTCCATGTTCCCATTTTACTGAAATCATCAGCAAAAGCCCCATTGGTGCCAATGGGAGAGAATTTGGGTTCTCAGACACCATGTCTTATAACACAGACGAGAGAGGAAGAGGTGACCAACCTTCCTCCCTTGGAGTGGGAAACAGAAAAGAGTGAGATGTGACAGAAAAAATTACAAATTAAATATGGTTTTAAAAACAGACTATGAAATTGTTGGGGTTTAACCTAGACTCTGTTATGAGATCTTTAACAGTGGCCATGCTGAAATTCATGGGGATTCTCCTTGTACTGAGGGAAATTTGTATTCTGTCAGTTTGCTATCACCCAGATACATTTTCCTTGCTCCATTTTGCCAATTTGAGTTTCCTTTTTGCATTCAGACAAAGATTTCTTTCTCTCTAAACATTGCTTTTACGCCTTAGGAACGTTGCCAAGCTTGTGCCCTTTTTTATTCTTTGCAGCTAGGCAGGAACTTTTAATTCATGATATTTAAATAACATTTCAGCTTGATCATTTAACACTTTCTTTGCTCAGCTTACTTCCACATTCAGCTGCATTGTAGAGCTTACCTAGAATAGCCTAGTTTCTCCTTGAAACAAGCCCTCTCAGCATATTACTTCTCTTTGGAAAACATGTGTTTGGCTTTTGGGTTCTGTAAGAATTTGCTCCATGCCAAATGGGAGCAGAATTCTGAGTTGAATCCATTAGAGTGAATTGCATTACACCCTACAGAGATAGGGACAGGCAAAAGAAAAACACAGCACAGAAGAGCGATGAATGAAAATGCCAGTTCAGAGGCCATGGCTCATGCTATGTCTATTTAAATGAATGCTTACTAGTAAAGGAGTTCCACTTGAAAAACAAGATTGGAAGCAAAAGAAACTGGGCCGAGGAGCACGAGTGCTTACAGAGCACTTTGTGACAATAAGACAGAAACTATAACAATTTTTTTTTACTTCACAGAAATTTCTGGGATTAAGTGTATTTCTGGGTGCATTCTCAGTGCTCTTTCCACAGAGGGAGGAGTGTTGGGTCTCAAATTCGTGGTTATTTCTCTAGCTTTGTTTGGGGCTTATGTTCTTATTGTCATAACAGCAGAATCATCTTACTGGTCAAACATACCCTGAATGAGAGTAAGTGCTGGCCACTACCTGCTCTCCCTGATCAAGAGATCAGGCTTGCCTTTTATTGTTAGCCACGGAGCCACTGCTTCTCTTTTCTCACTGACTGAATGGTTTCTTTTTGGTCAATCAGCTGTGATGCAGCGGTTGGTTTGTTTCCACATTCTGTCTGCAATGGATTCAAGAGACAAACATCCAGGCTCCTCCACAACATGCAACTACCAAAGTCCTCAGTGATGTGAGAGGTGGCCATCCCGGCAGCTCTCTGTTCCCATGCACAGTCAGATCTTCTCTGTTACAAGGAATTTTCCATTATCTCAACAACTTTTTTATCTGGACCAACTTAAATTGAGTCAGTTTAAAAAGTGAAGTGAGCCTTACTTCGTCCAGTGCTTAAGCGTTTAAGAGGGTGCCGAGTTTGCATATCATGTAACAAACCCGCAAACAGGCTGTGGGAGTAATTCTTGTGCAAGCTTTGGCCCTTTTTAAGGAATCAGCATCTTGGTTTTGCTTACATCACAGACAATTTGCATTCATTTTGTATACAGCTTTGCCACTGATACACATTTAAAACTGTCTTGATTTAAAGTCTCAAAAGAAAGCAAGTTTGAATTCCTGGAGGCATCTCAGCTTGATTTTAAAGATGTTAGAGCATTTCACCGTGCTCTGAGCCTTAGCCATCACACACTTTACACCTTACACTATGGAGTTTCTCTGAGTTGCTGGGGTCCTACGGGGTTAGGACTTTCTCTTCTCATGCTCCTTGTTTACAGAAGTCATTGCCATCTAATATTAGGAACTCAATATCCCTGCCAGTTCCTAGGTCCAATTTAAAACTGTTTGTTTTGAAACTGCTCTTTCATTACTGCTCATCTAGATTTCTGTATAAGCGTAAGCCGTGCATAAAATGGTCTCGACAAACTGCTCTGTATTTTGAAAAGATATAATGGCATAATGGGATTTTGTGTTTTCACACGGACGTTTTTTTCTGGTCCACTCAGAATAAATGGTCTGGGTCTCCAAACTGAGCTGTCCTGCTGGTCTGCGCTTCCTAAATTTCTGTGTGTGAAGGCACTCCCTGTAAGCTGCGTCTTGCAAATACCTGTTTGTTAGGTATCAGGTACAGGATCAGCTGACCCTGCACGAATAATTTATCATCATCCTTCCTAGTGATAAATTCCAGTCTTTTCTGATCACCGACTTCAAACAGCCTCACGTCAAGGGTCAGACAGATACTGGAACTTCTAAAGTGAAAGGATTGTGGGGACTTAGAGATAAAAAAGGCAACATGGAAGACATGAAGGACCGAATCACAGAACGGTTTGGGTTGGAAGGGACCTTAAAGATCATCTAGTTCCAACCCCCCTGCCATGGGCAGGGACACGGCAGGACAGAATTTGCCATTCGGTCAAGCTTTTGTGTTTTTCCACCCCCCACCCCCCCCTCTTTGTTTTCTTCTCCTTCGGAAACCTCCACTCCGAGCTGCGCGCTGACCAGCTTTCCTGTTCCGAGCACGTTTCAAAAACACCTTACTCTTCGCGAGAAAGGGGGTTCCCATTCGTTTCCACCGCCCCTCGGTGCCCCTGCCTTGGCAGGATGCTCCTCCGTCGCCACGCAGCCGGCCAGCGGGGCAGGCGGCCGCCGCCGCGTCCCCCGCGCCAGCAGGGGGCGCCGCCGCGCAGGGCGGGCAGCGCGGGCCGAGGCGGGGGCAGGCGGTCCCGCTCCGCGGAGCGCTGCGCGGGCCTGTCCGCCCGCGGCCCGCAGCCGCCGCGGGGAGGGCTCCGCGGAGCCGGCATCGTCTTGTACGGGCCCTTCCCGACTCGGCACAGACAGGCGTCTCCGGGAGGCTGCTGAAGTCACGCGTAAAAATAAGTGGGAAGGACGTGTCCTGCTTTAGTGTTTAAAATACCAAAGGCTGAAACACACACGTACTTCAAGCAAATCCAAATAAATCCTGCCCTTGCTTGCGAGGCTCGGAGAACAACGAACTCCTTGCGAAAACAAACAACCCCCCAGAATACCCCGTTGGGCTGAGGGAACAGGGACATACCAGGAACGGCTGGCTCGAGCGTCCCGCGGTGAATTACGGACAGGGACTGGTGACAAAGGACGCCTGACCCTCGCCTTACGCGAAATTACGCTGAGAGCTGCTGCTAGCAACTTCGTTAGCTCTGTTTTGCTAAACTCCCCTAACCTACACGTTTTCTGAGCTGTGATCTAGCGTTATTCCCAGGGGTTCTCCAAGAAAGGAAGTGGAGAATGTTCTTTTCAAAAGCATGAAGTGGGAAAATGTTTAGAACTATTTATAGCTGCACTTAGGCTGTGGAAATCCCAGACATTATAAACTATTTATAGTTATTCTTTGGGTTAAAAGGGTGAAGCCAGAAATCTTATTGAAAAAGTCGCATATGCTTTTTATCCGTCAGTTACATTAAACGGGACTTTTGAGCACGAGATGGGGCTAGCTGAGATCGATGGAAACGGGAAGAAATCAAAGGCGAGGTAAAGACGCTAATTTGGTGAAGCGCACACGCCATGTTGTGAAAACAGGAAAGGGCTCCTGCGCCGGAGAGGGCTCCTGCACAGACTTACAAGGATTTAAAGCACAAAGAGGTTTGAAACACCAAACCAGGTACAGATAGTGGCTCTAACAGAATAGCAGCTGGCACACGTTTCCTCTAACAGCCTGTACAATAAGCCTCTGGCAGGGGAAGACGCTAACTTGCTGTCAACAGCCACAGCTAAGAGCAAGCACGCAGGTCCCGACCACCCTTCAGCACCGGGCGAAGTCGGCAGGTGCTGAGGGGCAGCCTCGGCCGCCACAAGGCCTTCAGTGAGCTCCCCGGCATCAGCAGGGGCTGAGTACCACCAGGTGCGTTATTTTACACATTCCTTTTTACAGGAATGTGTAAGGCTTTTTACAAGGGCCTGTAGTGACAGGACAAGGGGTAACAGGTTTAAATTGAAAGCAGGGAGATTTAGATTGGATATCAGGAAGAAGTTCTTCACAGAGGGTGGTGAGGCACTGGCACAGGTTGCCCAGAGAAGCTGTGGATGCCCCATCCCTGGCTGTCTTTGCAGCCAGGCTGGATGAGGCTTTGAGCAACCTGGTCTAGTGGAGGGTGTCCCTGCCCATGGCAGGGGGGTTGGAACTAGATGGTCTTTAAGGTCCCTGCCAACCCAAACCATTCTATGACTCTATGATTCCTGGCTGCGCTGTGTGGAGGGGCTCCCTCTGAAGCTCCAGCAGCTGGGATTGCCTGTGCGTGGATGGCAGCAGGCTGGATTGCAGGGCTAGTTCCTTGGACAGGCCAGGACACCCCATCCTCACAGCACCTTCGTAACTGACTACATTTCAAAAATTAATCATCTCTAGAGCTTTTCATGCTTTTGTCATAATTGCCTGGAACAAGCCTTAATTTGCCATAGTAAATAAAAATCTCTGTAGGAATATTTCCTTATCAGTCTGCTGACAGTAGAACACAACCAGCAGATGTAAATTGACATCTAAACATAAATGTCCTGAGAAAGGACATTGAAATGCAGCTCATTAGTACAAAAATATAACGTAGAAAAAGCACTGTTAATGTAACTAAACATTTAATGGGAAGCTTTTCCTACTGTACCTTGCATAATGTCAAACATGAAGTCACTATGATGCATGCTGTTCCACTGCTGTGTTTCATTGATAAACTTAGTGTGCAAAATCAACCCGGTATCTTTAAGAATCCCCAAACCTCATAAAGTGTTACTATTATTAAAAAAACCCCTCTGGATCGATGGGCCAAGGCCACCTGTATGAGGTTCAAGAAGGCCAAGTGCCGGGTCCTACACTTGGGTCACAACACCACCATGCAACACTACAGGCTTGGGGACGAGTGGCTGGAAAGCTGCCTGGTGGAAAAGGACCTGGGGGTGTTAGTCAACAGCCAACTGAATGTGAGCCAGCAGTGTGCCCAGGTGGCCAAGAAGGCCAATGGCATCCTGGCCTGCACCAGGAACAGCGTGGCCAGCAGGACTAGGGAAGGGACTGTGCCCCTGTACTGGGCACTGGTGAGGCTGCACCTCGAATCCTGGGGTCAGTTTTGGGCCCCTCACTACAGGAAAGACACTGAGGTGCTGGAGCGTGTCTAGAGAAGGGCAACGGAGCTGGAGAAGGGTCTGGAGCACAACTGCTGGGAGGAGCGGCTGAGGGTACCGGGATTGTCTAGCCTGGAGAAGAGGAGGATGAGGGGAGACCTTATTGCTCCCTACAGCCACCTGAAAGGAGGTTGCAGAGAAGTGGGGGTTGGTCTCCCAAGTGACTAGCGATAGGACAAGAGGAAATGGCCTGAAGTTTCTCCAGGGGAGGTTTAGATTGGATATGAGGAAGAATTTCTTCACTGAAAGGGTTGTCAAGCATTGGAACTGATTGGAACTGTCAAGCACTGGAACTCAACCACCTCCCTGGCTGCCCAGGGAGGTGGTTGAGCCACCATCCCTGGAGGTATTTAAAAGTGTATATGTGATGCTTGGGGATGTGGTTTAGTGGTGGACTGGGCATTGCTAGGTTAATGGTTGGACTGGATTTTAAGGTTCTTTTCCAACCTAAATGATTCCATGATTCCATTTCAACACTTTTCACTATGCCTGACTAGAATCTTTCAATTAGTATCACTGATAAATGGATTATTTCAAGTATTGAAAGAGGCATCTTTTAGTATCTTCAAAAAAAACCCCACTTTTTGTTCTTTGAATAGTGGATTTAAATGTCTCGTTTCAAATGAGAGCCATCTATTCTAAGCCAAGCTTCTTGTTGGTCCTGCCTAGTGCTGAAATTGGTGCAAGTGTCTCTAAACCTCGTAGCATTTGCAGTTTGACATGGTTTTAGGGTCAGCAAAGAGCTGCTGTGTGGTGATGCCACTAATCAGGTAGGCAATAACCTCTTATGGTTTAAAAATATTATGGATTTTTGCTTGCTAGTGCTTTTGTTGGTCCTTCCAGCCCTTGGGACAAGCAAGCTGGCATGGGGTGTCTAAATTTAGTCTTGCCTTGTGACTGCAATCTCTTTGACTAGAAATGTGAGGTGGATATGTGCATGTGCAAACTACCTGTCTGTTCTTCCATTATCTGACCTTACTTCCCCCAGTTTGGCTGTATTTCTGTAGCAACCCACAGTGGAGTGGACAAACAGGTTTCTCGGGGTAAAAAATACCCTTGGAAGTAAGGTATTCTTTTGACCCCCACCTCCCCCATTCAGATATAACAGATTTCACAGATGACATTGCAATCACATGCTGATGTACACACAGAATAACTCTCCCAGCTCAGACCTCAGCCCTCACTGTTGAAAGAAGAAAGCCATCAGGGCTTGACTTGATGCACTCGTGCTTCTACCACCCTTCGTGGTATGAAGGGCTGATGAAAGTTGGGGTAAAGTTGGCTTGACAAAGTCAAGGCCCAATTTAGGAGTGGCTTGAGTTTAGGATCTAATGTATCACAACTGGCATTTTGATAACTTCATGAATGATTTTATTAACACTGCCATAGTTCTCTTAATGATTCAGCAACTTCCCACATCAAGAAAAAACAGACTTGAAAGGTTGCAGATGAACCTGTGTTTTAATAGGCAGACCTACCAGATAGTGTCGTTTATTGGCAGCAATGCAGCCATTTACAGCCTTATTAGCAGCCACATGTATATTACTCAAGTTTTCTCTAAGACAATGCTGGGTGAGGGCATGTTCAAACTTATTTCTCCTACTGCAGTGTGCCTCCTTTTTTCCAAACCTCAAATTCATCATGAGCTGAGTTGATTCCCTTTCCATAAAAGACAGAAAACTGTTTTACAGCAACATATTTAAAAGTCAGAATGGAAAATGGAGTACTGTGTCCAGCTGTGGAGCCCTCAACATAAGAAGGATATAGACTCGTTGGAATGATCCCAGAAGAGGCCACGAAGATGCTCAGAGGGCTGCAGCATCTCTCCTATGAAGAAACACTGAGAGAATTGGGCTTGTTCAGCCTGGAGAAGAGAAGGCTTCGGGGAGACCTTATTGCAGCCTTCCAGTACCTGAAGGGGCCTACAAGGAAGCTGGGGGGGGGCTTTTTACAAAGGCCTGTATTGACAGGACAAGGGGTAATGGGTTTAAACTGAAAGCAGGGAGATTTAGATTGGATATCAGGAAGAAATTCTTCAGGGAGAAGGTGGTGAGGCACTGGCACAGGTTGCCCAGAGAAGCTGTGGGTGCCCCATCCCTGGCAGTGTCCAAGGCCAGGCTGGATGAGGCTTGGAGCAACCTGGTCTAGTGGAGGGTGTCCCTGCCCATGGCAGGGGGGTTGGAACTAGATGGTCTTTAAGGTCCCTTCCAACCCAAACCATTCTGTGATTCTATGAAAATAAATAGCAGCATGTGTCCATAAACCATACTGCCAGACTGTTCTGCAGGAGCAGTGGACTGATAGAGCCTGTGCTGATGCAGTTCAAATGTTGGTCTTTCCCCTTATTAAGGATATGACAGGCAATAGGCAAGGATGAAGCACCTCTGATCCTCTCTGGTGCAGCAGAAATAAAGTGTGGAGGCAAATCACTTCACTAGTTTCCTTTGGAATTTTCTAACTTGCAAATTTAGCTATCAGTTTTCAGGTATTCGGTTACGTGAATCATGGACAGTAATAACGGGATAGAAAACAGTTGGGAAGAGGCAGATACAGTACTTTACTTGTGCAGGTCATACAAAAGAGCATAACTGCTGGTTAAGAAAACACATTGCTTCTAGGTACCCATATTGATATTCTGCAGAGTTTATTAAGTCTGTAAATGTAGGGATTGAGTATCTCATTGTACAACTTATCTCATTCTCAAACCCACTGCAAAGCAGTGCTTTACGTCACTGTCTACCAGTAATAGCAACTCAGAAGCCGAGGTGTTGAGTTTAAGTGTCAGCCATGACCTGAAGCTCTTAGCATTTTCCCACACTTCATTTGCACCATCCAGTTTTCCTGAGAGACCCCTGTATTTGTACTTTCCTTGTGTAACTTGGGATCATACATTCGTACACAATTTTTTTCACTGTGTTAGAAGTTGAAAGTTTGCACTTGGAAAGGGGCTTAAGAATTCTGTCTGGCTACGGAGTAAAGTAGTAATCATCTTACTGAATTGCTGATTTTAGAGTCCAGCTACTAAGAACTGGAGAAATGATAAGACCAGTGATGTGAATAAATTGTGTTAGTTATGACAGAGCAGAGCTCTTGTTCCTAACTTGCAAAAAGCAAATATTTTCTTACCTCTGTAACTAAAGCTAATTCTGCCAAAAGTCCAAAGGCAAAAATTATCAAGTTGAGATCAAGCGTAGCTTCAGTTATTTATTGATAATTTCAAACATTTTTTCTTCCTAAAGAAACCTGGCACACTATTCTTTGATTAATTGGAAAGAATTCTGGTATTACCTCTAGATATAAGGAGTAGCATTAGCTTTCCTACTCACTGCACGCCACAAAGAACAGCACGTGGCATCTGGGCCAGGAGAGTTAGAGCAGGGAGAGCTGACTACAGTCATTTCCTAGGGTTATACACCCATTTCGTAGTCCCTGGTGTGTGAAGAGTGACGGGTTTGTGCTGCTGCTATGGGAAGGCATGCCCTTTCAGCAGCGCAGGAAGAACTTCAGGAAAGGGAAGGCACCTCTTACTTGATGCGGTAACGATAGGACCATGAATGTAAAATTGACAAGATTATTTGGACGCTGACTTCCACCTCCAGGACTGGAAAGCTGATGGTTAGGCAGTGTAGTATTCATAAGATTCAAGCCACACTATTTCAGGGTGACGGTCACAAAGGAAGCCATAAGACTTGGCTGTCATTAGCTTCCTTGAACTGCGCCATAGCCACTGATGCAACACGCATCAAAACTGTTGCCCTGACCAGAAGTGATTGTTCATCGTCAGGAAGGATTTTGTGCCTCTGCAGTGTCACAAACCGTTGTAGCTCATCACACCCATCACTTCCAACTAGTTTTGCAAAGTGCGTAACGTCTTGTATAACTGCTGCCTGGCAGCAAAAAGGCCAGAAAGCACCTGGAATTGGTCCCATCAAGACTGAGGGAGTCAACTCCATTCAGCGGAGTTGTCCAGCCTCCAACAGTTCCTAGCTCTGGAACTTCCTGAGCCAGATTATTCTGATTTGAATGTGTCCAGTCATTTCTAAATCCATATAAACTTTTAACATCCACTAAATTCCACAGCTTGATTATATTTGGTGTGAAGAGCAACACTGCCCTCTCAGCCATCTCTTTTCCAGGCAGGAGAATCCCAGTCTATGTAATCACTTCTCATATGGAGAGTGCTTTGTAGGCTTGAATTTGCTGCCCCTCTTTGAGCCTTTTGAACATGTACGGTATCTGTTTAGATACAGGGGAACAGAACTGTATACCTGCGTGCTTGGAAAGAAGATGCGGCTAGTCTGGCAGGAAGCAAGGAACCTTTCCTGAATTCAATGTGCAGACACCTTTTGAGTTACTTGTACTTCCAGCTACCTAGTTTAAGCATAAGAGGTAGCTTTTAGAGGTACAAACCTCTCTTCATTAATGATATAATCACCTGGAAAACTTTAGTTGGATAGTCAGACAGCTTTTATTAAGTCTTCCTGCTTCTGCTGTCTTCATGGTCACCTAGGCTTCTGACGTAGATGCTCTAAATTGCATGTAGATGGCAAAGTAGGTGCCATGAGTAACCTTCATAAAGGCATCTAGAGAACTGAAGACTTGGGTACAAAGCCCTTGTTAGCCTGGGCAGATTCAAGCTCCTATCCCCCATGAAATTTCTATAGCTTCCTAGTTTGTGTGTGGCTCACCGCTGCTGTTCTAGGTATACAAAAAGATTTCGAATGGGAAGGCAGAAGAAGAGATCTGATTCTGTAGCTCAGTGGCTATGATACTGTTCAGGAGAGTACTGCTCAGAGAACATGGGTTTTGGTCTCTCATACAACATTTTTTTAATATAATAAACATGAAATACCACTACTAATAACAGAGGGGGAAAAAACTCATAAGACAAGAAAGCACAGAAGGAGAAAAGGCTAGATAAATTCAAGGAAAAGTGAATCTCAAGTTGGATCATTCTATAACTTCAGATTCTTATATTTGCATCTTCCTGCCCTCTAATAATTTTATATCGTTCATCAAAATATGTTCAGCATCCCTGCACTTAGGAAGGACATTCTTCTCTTTGTCAAGTAGGATACTGAATGTAGCTGGGAATAAAATAACAGTGTTGATTCCCAGACTAGAGAACTCTGCTTTTAGCGTCATTTTTTTATTCAAGCCTGTGTTGCCTGGGCAATGTCAGGGAAAATATAAATTCTCTTCTGTAGGAGGAAATGCTCTGCCTCCAAACTTCTAAAATGCTTATCTTTGTGTACAGCTGAAATATGATGAAGCATGTGTCCAAAAAAGTGTATTCCCAAGTCAGCATTTCAAGTGGGTGTGAATTTCAAGTTATTCAGAAATATTCAGTCATCAGTGGGGGGAGAAAGAGCACCAGATTTCTTTAAGTGCACATTAAAAGTGGCGGAGTGGCCAGTCAGGCTCTTCACAGAGGTCAAGTATCTGCAAGCTTGTTTGCAAGTGGTTTGATTTTCATCTGAATTACCACATTATGGATGAGGCTTGGAGCAACCTGGTCTAGTGGAGGGTGTCCCTGCCCATGGCAGGGGGGTTGGAACTAGATGGTCTTCAAGATCCCTTCCAACCCAAACCATTCTGTGATTCTATAATTAGGCTATAATCAGAGCAGGTTCATGTTTGTTCATTTATTGAACTAATACCTTTACCCCTCTCCAGAGCTGTTAAAATCAAAACCCCTGTGTTGGCTCAACTTAACATTTAAAGAGTACAGTGCAGAATTTCGGATGTCGGTTTGGTTAGCCTCATTGATGAGAGACTTTCACCCATGTATGTTGCACGGAACATTTCAAGTCACGCTGTCTTCTGTACTGCATACATGCAATTCGTCTTGCCTTCAGGCTGATCTCTGGATCCCAGGGACTACTTAACAAAACTTCCCCTGGCTGACCTTTGGGTTTATGAGTGAATGAGCTGCAATGTTTCACTCCAGAGCAGAAAATCTGGAAACTGCTTTTCCTTTACTTGTAACCAAGTCAACAACTAAAAATTATCCAAAGAAAAAACAGCCTTTCCCGAATTGAAAGAAAGCCTGGAAAGTAATTTAAGGGTACCACTCATGTTGCATACAGTCTGAGTCTACACAGCCTTTCTGGGGTAACATGTATTTACCGTTTGCTGAAAGTAGGCTCAGGGTTGTGCAAAGTACATATCCCATGTCTTACCTGAATATGATGGGAACCTCTTCTGTTATCACTCTTCTTCCGTTTTTATGGCAAGGTAGACTCTGATGGTCCCAGGAGTTTCTCCACTCACAAACACATCCGTGTGCTGGAGAGCTTAATCTGGGAACATGTGACGGAGGAAGATGAACCAGAGGGCTGGAAGAGATAGACCAGAGTAACAGCATCTAAAACCAACAGCAAGCATACAGTTCTTGGCCCACCAGAAGCTCAGACCACAGCTCTCTACCTGCCTGTCTCTAACCAGATAGTTGCAGTACACTACACCTGATAAAGAAGTGGAGGGCTTTGAAGTAGGATGTGGAGAGGATGGAGAACTGCACAACAGATTTCTGCAGTAACTTGTTAAAGGGAATTCTGAAAAGAGGGCATGAAAAGGGTTATTATCTGTCCCATCCCATTCTGCCCCCCTCAGGATTTCATGCTTAAGACTGGAATCCTGTAACGAAACAAAAGAGAATCAAAAAGTAGGTAGATGTCAGATCTGATAGGGAGGGTGAGACTGCAGTGATGAGAGCTTAGAAATGAAAGGAAGGTTTTGTTTGATGAACTAGAAGAATGAAACAAGTAGTGACCCAATCACACAGAATCACGGAATGCCAGGGGTTGGAAGGGACCTTTGGCGATCACGTAGTTCAACGCCCCTGACAAGGCAGGTTCATTTAGAGCAGGTTGGACAGGAATGCATCCAGGTGGGTTTTGAATATCTCCAGAGAAGGAGACTCCACCCGCTCTCTGGGCAGCCCCTCCCAGTGCTCTGCCACCCTCAAGGTGAAGAAGTTTTTCCTCATGTTGAGATGGAATTTCTCACATTCCTGTTTGTGCCCGTTGCCCCTTGTGTTGTCACTGGGCACCACTGAGAAGAGCCTGGCCCCATCCCCTTGACGCCTACCCTTTGATATTGATAAGATCTCCCCTTCAGCCTCCTCCAGGCGAAACAGACCCAGGTCTCTCAGCCTTTCCTCATAAGAGAGCTGCTCCATTCCCTTGGTCACCTTCGCAGCCCTCTGCTGGACTCCCTCCAGTAGTTCCCTTGCTTTATTGAACTGGTGAGCCCAGAACTGGACACAGCACTCCAGATGCGGCCTCACTAGGGCAGAGCAGAGGGGGAGGATCACCTCCCTCAACCTGGTGGCCACACTCATTTCAATGCCTCCCAGGGTGCGTTAAAATAGGGAAGATGGCAAAGAACTGCACAAATAGTCTTAGGAACAGAAGTTTGGTGGACAAGAGGAACTGGTATTGAAAGTGTTGACTGGGGGACAGATAATAGCAGTCAGGAAGAAAACTGTCATTCTGGGCTTGGAGAGCAGTTCTGGCAGAAAGGGAAAGATACATGTTGAAGTTTCTGTTAAAACCATGGTGCCTGGATGAGGAAAACATTTATGCTTTGGAGAGGAGGGTCAAGTCAGGCTATGTTTTATGAGCTTGATTGACACAAGATTATGGAATCTGTAGGTGCTATAGAGGAAATACTTATTCTGGAAGTATATGAAGGATGATGATGCTCAGTCACTCCATAATATAAAAGTTGTGCCTCTTCTTGATTTGAGTGAAGGGATTTGCTTGTTTCTGCTCCTCTGCAGACAGTATTTCACTGCCTAATAGCAAGGTCTGCGATATGCATGGCAAGGGTTTTTTTCCATTTTTGACAAGGCTATTTCATTCTTACTTACACTGTGCTCCAGGCTCCATTCTTTTGATTTCTGTGTGTAAATATCCTGCACTGTAATTTAGCCGTAATTTAGGCTGTAATTTAGGCTCTGTAACAGTTCTTAATTGTAAAACTATTTCCTCCTGCAATTCTGAAAGTGTGTTTCTTTAATTATCCAAAGTTCTGAAAAAGCAGGGTCTTAAGAGAGACCTATGTACTGCAGAAAGTAACTACTTATAGAAGAGTTTCCAAGTTTCAGCTTCAGCTGCTTTGCCTGTTATTAAAAGATCATGTCACAGTGATAACATTGTGAAACCACACACTACTCCCTAAAGACTTAGTTTTTATCTCTCTTAGAAGTCCTCACTGTACAGTTCCATGAAACCTGTCATGAAGAAGGAAAAGCAAATCCCAAACCTGTCTGGACTGGCAGTACCAAACCTTTTGCCACCTCACATGTAGCTGCAGATTTTTGTAATATATCTAAGAACAACATGAAAGACATTCTGGGCATCGATAAATCTCCTTGGGAAATAAAGACCCCAGGGCAGTTCTGTCTCTAGTGATAATTCAGGTGCTTTCCAGACAACAGAAGCTACTAGCAAACAACGCAAGCTGGCATGGGAGAAGTCGTAGGAAGGTGCAGATAGCCTGCCCTCAGGATTCCCAGGGGCGAGGAACGTGTGGAGTTGTTGTCAGGCTGGGAGGGCTCAGCCCCCAGCACAAACCAGCCTCTGAAAGATGCTGGCCGCAGCAGTTCAAAGAAGCTTGTGGTCCTACACTACACGCGGGTGCTACCTATCAACACCTCGGCCCGCAGGAGTTTGAGCTGCTCCTGGTGCTTGGAGGGGTGTTTCACATCTGAGCCAACAAGAAACAACTGCTGTGCCAGCTTCCAGCAGAAGCTGTTAGCAGACACCTGTGCTGAGAACCTAAACACCAGCTGTTATTTATTTACTACTGGCAGTTTCAAACCACCCTCTTGTCAGCTGCCACACGATGCTGTAGTAAGGGTGATGATGCTCTTCCAGAGCCCATCATTTGGTCATATCATGCAAAAAGCTCATTCGAAATAGAGCAATAAAGGAAGATCAGAAATAAAACCCTGCTTAATGCACTAGGACTACAGCAGTTGGGTTTTCTGTTACGGGATCTGTCATTAAAGAAGTCAGACTGCTGGCACAGACGTTTTCATGCTTTCCAGTTTTCAGTCTGAGCAAATATTCCATTTTTTTCCAGGGTCATGTGTTGCTCTTGAGGAAAAAAACGTAGTTTAATCAGCTTCTAGACATTGTTCCTGGGATACCTCCATTTTATGCTCTGGAAAAGTTAGAAACACAGCTCCACACAGGCACAGTTCATGCTCAGAAATACTAATTAAAAGCACCTTTGCCTTACAGTCCCTTAACTGATCATAGGTTTCACCAAAAACTGCGTGTGTGTGCTAGCAGCTCCCTAGCGCCAAACGTGCTGATAACACTTCACCACATAAATACAGTCGTGCCTAAATTACATTCTTCAGATCAGTTAAGATAACAGAAGTTTATTATACTGGAACTATAAACAGAAAATCAAGTGATGCAATAGTATTTACTAGTTATTTTTATTTACAACTTAACAATCTTCAAAAAGTTGCCTATAGTTGAGTCAGGAAAATGTCCAGAAACATAAAACCAGCACAACAGATCTGTAGTTTAATAAGTCAATACCAGATGGCTCATATACTGTGAATATTTAAAGGCCTTTTACTCCCTAGATATACACACCCCAAATGCAGTTACAATCTAAAAGTGATTACAAAAGCAGAGAAAAGGTTAAAAAAGAGATGTATAATCCACCCACTTTACGAGATTCTGGCAGTCTTGCTTTCAAACACATCCTTAGCCGGCCTTGCATTATTAGTCAATGTAACTAAAAGAAATTAGATCCTAATTTATTTTTAAGAGTATACTATTTGAAGAAGACACCAATTTTGCTGACATTTTGACGCACCTTAAACAACACATTCTTCAAGGTCACGCCTGTGTTTGTCCTCAGTATTTCTGCATTTGCTGATGTGAGTCCCCAGTAAACTATGCAAAGTGTGGTAAAACCGATTATCTCTGGAAAAGAAAGGAGGGAAGGGATACTGGTGGTCTGTGCATCCGAGTGATGTCACCTATACCATGAGTGAAAGTGAAATGAGTTAAAATAGGGTGAATCCCAGGAAGAAATAATACTTGTTTTGGCTTTTTGGTTTATTTTGGTTTAAAGAGGTTCCTAATCAAATTAAGCTATTTTGGTTTATTTTGGTTTAAAGAGGTTCCTAATCAAATTAAGCTAACTTAGAAAGACCTTTAATCAAGCTAATGAGGTTTTATTAGAGACAGTCATTAGTAAGGGTGCAGGAGCTCTCTGAGAAGGAGAGACAGCAGCTGAGCTGTCATTTTCACAAATGCATGGCCACAATATTCATGCAGGATAAAAAAAGTAAAGTTAAGACAACCTCTCCTCCACAAAAAAAAGGTTGACAGAAAAGGAAATTAAAAAAAATAAATGTAGATTTCTGATAAGGTGAGCATGGTACCATTTTGTAGAGGAGAGTGCACAGCTGTGCTGTACTACAGCAGCATATCAATCAAGCACTGTACGTCGCAAAGACCTTAGCACTGATGACTTGAAACGACATTTGAATCAATGATGCTTCTTCACATTGCTGGGATTTGTGTCTTTTCTTCTGCGTTTTGTTGTCCTTAAGACCTTGGTATCAAGTTGTTATGGTTGAAACCCAGCCAGCAATATGTCGTGACTAAAACCAGCACATAAGTGCAGGTGTTTTTTCAGTTGGCGGACTTCTTTGGACAAATTATTTGACAGGTTTTCATCATTCCCCCATCTGTGTTGGTTTACTGAGGGGAGGACCAGAGTTGGTGTCTCTCCCTGTTGAGGTCTTGGGAGAAACGTGCCTTCCTTCCAGTGCTGAGGTGGTTGAGAACCCACACTAGGGTATGTAGGTCACAGAATCACAGAATTGTTTTGGTTGGAAAAGAGCTTTAAGATCATCGAGTCCAACCATCAGCCTAGCACTGCCAAGTCTGTCTTGAACCATGTCCCTAAGCACCACATCAACTCACCTCTTAAATACCTCCAGGGATGGCACCCGAACACTTCCCTGGGCCGCCCATTCCCATGTCTGACCACCCTTTTGGTGAAGAAGTTTTTCCTAATGTCCAAACTGAACCTCCCCTGGCACAACTTGAGGCCATTTCCTCTCCTCCTATCGCTTGTAACTTGGGAGAAGAGACCAACACCCACCTCTCTGCAGCCTCCTTCCAGGTAGCTGTAGAGAGCGATCAGGTCTCCCCTCATCCTCCTCTTCTCCAGGCTGAACACCCCCAGCTCCCTCAGCCGCTCCTCATCCAGTCAGAACCTGTGTGAAAGACTCCAGACCATGAAAATGCAATAGTATTTCTGTTTTTTTGCTGCCTGTGTAACATGCTAGTCTCCGGATTTACTCCTAATCTCTCCTGTATTCGCTGTGTACTATTACAAAGCAAGAGTCAGTGTGGATGGACAGCGCTCCCATGATGTGAGACCAAAATCAGGCATTTAATTTCCTGCTGGCTCTATTTACCGGTGTGTGACACATTTTGCAAGACCAGCCAATATACAGGGATTTCTCTTGAACCATACAATTTAGGATGAATTTTCTAAACTGACAGATTGTTTTATCTGAAATGTTTTCATTTAGAAAAATGTATATTAGATTTTTCATTGTCAAGTCTGTTACACGTGTGACTAATAAAGACCACCAAGTTGATCCAAGAAATTGCAACTTTAATAGCTGAGATTAATCTTTAGAAGACTTATGAGAAAACTGATTTGGAATGTTATATTATATAAATTAATAGTGACAGATTTTTATGGGTAGTACACTTAGGAAATGACTGCAAAATAAACTGGGAGGTCGTAATATTCAAAGTTAAGCAATGTAATTCAAACAAATTATTCTGTTATTTACTGGGAACCATATGTTCACATGTCACAACCTATTTAACTATTTATGTTTTAGTCTATAGTGCTTGGCAACTAGTTTCTTATTAAAGGGACTCGTAAGATCAAGGGTGAAGAGGGATACCATGGTACCAGTGCTCTGCAGTAAATAGGTAAAGAGTTTTGAGTGTAAACAGTTTATTTTGTAGACGGACCTGATTACCAATTTTTGTATCAAACCTATTTTTCCTAAGATGCTGTTAAAAATGTGCATGTCAGAAAACTAAACAAGGAAAATACCTTGATAGATTATATTTTCTAGTTTGTATATTAAAACCAGCTATATAGCACTTAGATACTTGAAACTGAGATGTTAACCTTTTGAGTTACAGGTGCTCAGTATTTCTGAAAATAAAGTCAGTTTAATTTTCCATAAAACATTCACAACTTGTGGCTTTTTCATGAAGAGGTATGTTTAACATTTTACAGAGCAAATATACAAATAAAATTTGTGCCTGAAACAGCCTACCACCCAGATACTGCTGAATTTGTTTTGAAGGCATAAATCTGTATAATCCTCAAGTTCACAGAAATCGTACATCAAGTCCTTTAAAGAGCGCAAGATGTTAGAACAATGCGATGGAATGGCAACATTTATAAACCATCGTACCTTGACTTTTCCACAATAATAACTTGAAATCATTATTTTTAGTACAGGGCTTTCACTGCCTTACCTTGACAGTACTCTGAGGGGAGCACTGAGTTTGGAAGGTGTAAGTTGTGCTGCCGTTCATTGATAATATATTATTCGCTATGTGATAATACATAATTTTGATGGACCTTGCAGATATGTAAAGGAGGTTGTACGTTTAGAGACAAACAAGTATCACACATCCTACATTACATACAAATCTTACTTTGAACCTGCTGAAAACAAACCCACAGATTGAAGAGGAATTGAACATTTAAGATGTTTGCATACATTTTTAATGATATGTTCCATTTTCAACAGATTTTAGCGCTTGAATGATGTGTTGTCTGAATTCATTTGACTCGGGATCAGTAACTGTTTGTGGTTTCAGCCAAGATGAAAGGTAAACACAGCGTGAAACTCAAACGTACTGATATAAAGCAATATCTCAACTGTGCATCTGGGCGTAATTACTGAGTTTCAATGTGAAATTTCAACTTTTGAAAACTCCATTTAGATGTGCAAGTTTACACCAGAAGGTGTGAGTCGAACATGATGGGAATCCTTATCCTTTTACCAAAGAAACGTAATTAGCAATGGTCATGAAGATATGGCAACATGGACCTTCGGCTGTCCGCAGAGGCACTCGGAACAGAGGATCCTACGGGATCCATGCATCTGCATTGGTAGCACAGCTCCTGCTGACCACACCAGAGCTAGCTCAGGCACGCTCACCCCTACGGAATGCACGTCTTTTCACTGCACTGTAACATGACCTTTCTCTTAGAGATTAGAAAATTAGAATCTCTCCACTTCCTCCCAGTGAATAATGATTCATTCAACATTTAGGTCCAAACATCTTCAACAAATAAATAAAAGCAAGATGACTTTTATTAGGGAAGTACTTTATTATAACGAAATGAAAGATTTCACAAGATGAACACTTAATACAACACTTATACATAAAAATGTAGAAAACATTTCCTTGTATTTATAAATATGTAACTTGCATTTCCTTAAAATATTTATTCACAGCTTAGTTTTTCTGTTGAATCCAATCTAGGCTTGTTTCTTTGCAACCATATGGAAGCTCTTGAGTTAGCTCACAGCTGAAAAATGTAGTTTTCCATGGGACATATCATATGCTGAGTGATCGAATCTAAAAGAAATTAAAAAAGCAGGATTATTTAAGATAAAATGCACAAGAAAGAGATTATAAAGCAATAATGCACTTCAGAGCAATTTCTGGTATACAACAGTTTAATGGAGCTGAGAACCCAGAGCGACAAGGACCCTAAAAATAAATGGAAACGGTCAAATGAGAATACTGCAAGCACTTACCATTTACTTAAGTTTAAAAAAGGTGCTGCAGTGCATACCTATATGCTTTTTATTGTGGTCAACCTTAAGTGAATTAATTGGCAGCTGGTATTAACAGCAGAAAGCAAATGGCCACAAACCAACTCGATTGCAATGGTGAAGTGTCAAGGATTAGATAAAACTTCAGATATGATTTGATTTATTTGATGATTCATCATTTAAAATCCATTAGCTGCACGACCGTGCCGCGTGAGCAGGACGTAACAATTAGAAAAGGCACCATCAGACTGCAAAAGGGGACTGAGAATTTTGTATAGGGCACAAAGAATTCAGAGTCCTTTTTCATTAGCAGCCGGATATGCAATTCCTTCAGCCCAGGGGTGGGCTGAGCGTGGCCTGTCCAGCTGCAGGGAGCTGATGAGACAGTGGACCTGGAGTGGGGCAGCACTCCATGTGACCAGTAAAAGTGTGGGACGTTCCAGTTGAGCTGCATGCCACTTTAGATCATTACCTACATCCACCTGAAGTTTATGACTGCAGTATTTCTATGTGAAACTTTTGCGCTTAGTTTACTACATCACATTTTTAGTCTTGCATAAACCTCTGGTTTCCTCTTCTGGTCACTTTTTTTTTGGCCACGCTTTCTCTTTAAGTCTTCTTGGAAGCGGGAGAAAGTCACAATAAACAATGCCTTCTTCTTCTGCCTCTCAAATCTTCACAGTTCTATGTTTTACTTTGAGAAAGTATCAAATGACATATGCATTTAGATGAGTATTTTTTCCCTTATGGCTCACTTTTCCTTTTTTCTTTACTGCTATTTTCTTCAGGTTTTAAGTCACTATGCTCTGATAGCATTAACGGTCAAGAGAGGAGGACTTGCTTGTCTGGTCTCACACAACAACAGTTAATGTAGTACATTTACTGTTAGAGGCTGAGTGAGGCACTGTCTAGAGTACTCTGACACAGCTTAGGAGGAAAATGTAACCTTATTTTTTCTAGTATGCAAAAGGTCCCTTTTTGGAAAATACCCTTATCTTGTCTGAAGAAGGAAGGGTGACAGTCTGGAAGCTGTGAATCCTACATAGATTGTCAAAAGCTTTTCTTTGAGGGTGAGGATATTGCAATTTGACATCTGATTCCCTGCAAGCAGAGAACTGTTAGAACTGCAGTGTCCCTAACGGAAAAGCAATGGACTAACAACTACTAGAAACTTAACAGCAGGTTTTAAAAAGAAAATTTTTGCCAGTGAAATAGAGACTGCAGAAAACTGTCCTTCAGATGTACAATACACCATTCAGGACAGATTATCAGAGGGTGCCAATTACCATATTTCAGTAGTGCTCTGCCAGTTTATACCAGTTAAAAATCTTACTACATCTAAAATTGCAATACAGGCCATTTTGAAAAGCAATTATCCTATGGGGGTTTCCCTATAATTAGTTTGCTCTAAATGAAACAATCATATGAAAGATAAACTTGAAAATCTTGGGATGAGATCAGTTCTTGGTAAAATTACAACGGTGAGTACCACCACCATCACGAAGCAGCCTCAGCTGTAAGAGAAAGCGCTCACCGTGGAGACAACCGTCCTGAAAACCTAACTGTAGCAGTCCGTTCCATTTTCTTCTCTCCATAACCTCACTTTAGTGAACTGTTTACATATTTACATTTGAACACATGTTCCACAATATTTTATACGAGTTGAAATTTGGTGTCTTACCTAATACCCATTGTTCTGATAAACATTTTATTTCCTGGTACATCTTCCCTGGTTTTTTTCCTATACAGATTTTTGCCTGACGTAAGGCTTTACATATTTTCCCTCCTGACAGCTGTATAAGTTCAATTAGCTTTTTGCAGGGTGGCTGACTGGTAGGAGACACAAACATGACAGGCTGGTTCGAAAAGAGACTCAGCTGGTATTTTCCTGGGGATAGGTGACGCTGAAGTCTGCAGATCTGTATTTGAGGAAACAAGGAAATTAATTAACCAATGTGTTGCATTTCCAAACAAAGTAAAACTATGTTAATTCAGTTAATTCGGAAAAAAAGAATTATAGTATATGAACTTTACTTTTTCAGACATATCAGAAACTCTTGGGTAAACTTCTTGGCAGATGTGCAGCCAGAGTAAGTCTTCACCTGGTTTGCAGGGGTTTATAAAGTCAAACAGTTCTATGGCAAGTTCACACGTCCCTAGATAAATGTCAGAGTGAATTGCCTTAGCGCTTCTGAACAATCAGCTAGAGGAAGCACCAGCAAAGCGTGAAGCCCATGCTAACATGAAACTTTATGGCTCGGGTTCTGTGCCACTGTCCTCTGTGCTGTTCTTGGACAAGTCAATCATAGAATCACAGAATGGTTTGGGTTGGAAGGAACCTTAAAGACCATCTAGTTCCAACCCCCCAGCCATGGGCAGGGACACCCTCCACTAGACCAGGTTGCTCAGAGCCTCACCCAGCCTGGGCTTGAACACTCCCAGGGATGGGGCATCAACAGCTTCTCTGGGCAACCTGTTCCAGTGCTTCACCACCCTCTCCAGGAAGAGCTTCTTTCTGATAGCCAATCTAAATCTCCCTGCTTTCAATTTAAACCCATTACCCCTTGTCCTGTCACTGCAGACCCTAATCCTAATCTGAGTTCTGAGATCTCCTCCATCAATAAATAGTTCAATTTTCTGTGACTGTTAATTCTTTGGCTGCTCTCCTGAGGATAAAACTAAGTTGATTCTTTGCATTCTGAATTCAGTGAGTTATAAAGACAGTGACTGCTATGGATGAAGTAGGCCCAAAAGACCCAAACACAATCTTTAAACTACCCTTTATTTTCTATTCTTCTGTGAATTTAGGTTTGCGAAGGACGTGGCACATAATCCTGTCTCATGGACAAGGATGCAGGTCAAACAGCTGCTAAATAATTCGGTTGCTCACAGTATCAAAGCAGAGTTACAGTGCACATTTTGGAGGACCCAAGTTCAGTTCAGCGGGACAGTGTTAAGCCTTGGCCAGATAAATGATACATGGGCAGAGCAACTCTTTGTCACTCATACAGGGAATATATCTGATGGCTCCTCCTGCACCTACGTTGGCACATGTGCTGAAGACCTGGTTTTGGAGTTGGTAGGGTACTGCCTACCTCCATCTGAGCAGAATGCTCTTCTATGAGTATCTGTCTCCTGGGCATCTGGATGTCAGGAAATACAGAAAACTAATAATTGTATGGTTTAAAAATATGGTATCAGGTTTGGAATTCGCTAAGAGTACCACTTGCTGGTGGATCCTGTGGGGCTTTGAGGCCATGAGCAGTGTCTTAAAATGGGACTAGCTCAAGAACAGAAAACACTTCATAATCTCTGATACACAGAGCAGTGTCATGATTTTGGTATTACTGGAACTGCAATAATGCATTTTCATGAACGAAAAACCTGTGCAATCATGAAAATACAAAAGTAATTGTGGTAAGCAAGGTCAACAAATTAAAGAATGCACTATAGTGCAAAATAACAATGCAATGCAGTGCCATCTTAGTTGATCTGACACAGAGCTCTCTGGAATGATTTATTGGGACAAATCAGCTGCAACCACTGGAAGAACGAGAATTACCAAGAGACTTTAATGCTCATTTAATTTATAAATTATAATTTTATAAATTTATAAATTATCATTTATAATCAGATTTAACTTGAAAAGACAGAAGTTACACTGTTTTTGTCAACCTGGATCTCTTAGGATTTTAAAAATGAAAATTATTAGGATTGAGAAGCTGTTATCTTAAAAATGCAATAGGATGTTAGATAGAAGACACCAAATATAACTTGTTACAATCCTGCTATTTCACTTATTTCAGGGAATGTGATATAAAAGGGTTTTCCTTTTATTGAAGGAAATTTATTTCTCACATTGAGAAAGTGGTATTCCTACTTTCTCAAACATTTCCCCTGAAAGGATTTACTTGCTGCCACTGTAAAGAAAATTCATTCATATGAAACATCATCCCATAGAAAGAATTGTTGGATTAAATCAATGTTAAAAGCAAATGTGTACACAGCTAACCATCAAATCAGTAAATCAAAAATTTTGAGCACTCAGGTTTGCTCAAGCACACTGGGACCATGCACAGGTCTTAGAGATAGGGAAAAATCACATCATTTACTTTCAGAGCTCAGAGAGTAGTCTGAAAGGTTGACTTTTCTGGCCCACTAACCTGAAACACCACTAGCCCGTTGCTGAAAGGCAACCAGCTGATCACACAGGGTTTGGCGGTGGAATGAGAGGGCACAGTCTGTCTCTTACCCCAGAATTGACTCAGCTGCCTTTGCAGCATCAAAGCCTTCGTGGCACTCCAGGGGTGCTCCCAGCCCTTTGAAACCATACACATTTCACGTAAGCTGCTACAAATAAATAAATAATTCCTCAGCAGAGACCAGCCCTGGGAAAATACCAGACCCCAAAAGTGACTGTTTCCACAAATTGTGTATGTATCTGTTGGCGGTTACCATTACAGTCGTGTCAGTCCCTGTTATAACAGACAGCACCAATTTTCCTTTCTATATTCGTTAGCAGATGGTCAGACAACCAAAATGTCATAAAAGTAAATATATATTTGCTCTTTCTGGTAAAGTCCTTATTGTTAACCTAATTCTTTCACTACCTGGATGAACGGCAGGAAGCTGCCTCTTAGATGTATGCATTTCTCATAAGTGTACCATTAATTTGGATGTTTGTTTGAACAAAGGTTTTGAAAGGAAAAAGAAAAATCACTCTTGACAAAAGAAAAACTTATGAGGAATGGATGATAAAGAAATAGAGCCTTTCTTTATTATTAAAAATACCCCAAACCCACCAAACATTTTACCAAGTATTGTCCCTCCTGTGACGGATTTTCAATTCCCACAAACTAAAAGAGCATATATTTAAAAAAACCCAAAACAGCTAAAACTTTGCAACTTTGCCTAGAACTTTATGACAGTAGCTCCTGCTGGGTGGGGTGAAGGAACAAACTCACAATGCCCAGAAAAGTCCAAGGGTATGATCTTTTTATGAGGTTCAGGAGATATAGCCATCACATCTCACAAAGGTATTAGCTCTGAATGGACACCTGAATTCATGCAACAGAAAATGAAAGAAAACTTATTCTTCTGGATATACTTGGAAATTTTTCAGCATTGAAACTGCTGAAGTCCTATGTACTGCTCACAATTTTCAGTGTACTTCCAGAAAATAGCACCTGAAGAAATTTCCAGTCTGAAATGCTAGGCTAGTAATACCTCACAAAACCTAAACGGAGAATGTGCTTCTGATTTACTACAGTTAACAGAAATTGTATTTGTAGGCTAGAATTGAAAGTGCGAAGTGCTAGTTTAAAAATATATATACAATGTAGTCATCTGTAGTAATTATATAGGTCTAAAAGTTTGTGCATGCATTACACAATCAACGTATGCAGAACGGTAAATCTTTATTAATAATTTCTCTTGTTCAGAGATAAATAAATCTACAACAAACCCAAACTTACGCTTTACGTTAGCCTTACTATTTGAGCGTTGGAGTGGAAACGTTACTGACACCCATTTGAAAAGGCTGTTTTTTAATGAAATATTTACTGAACTTAGGGAAAGCTATAATTGTATCTTGGTTACTGTTACTTGCAAAAATAATAAATGCATTTTAGTAAATGCAAGGCGCATAAGATAAAATTGCAGACTAAGTTTGAAGAGAGAAGATTGTATATTTTATGGTTTATATCTATATAAAGAGCAACTATTATTTCATTTGAAGTTGATAAGAGATTGCTTATTTTTACTAAAGAGAAAAGATCGGACCGTTGAAGACTCATGGATTAGTTCACCACTCTGCAACTATTAAATGACAGCAAAATGTGAAAATGACAAAGCCAAAAAACCAGACCTTGTGGTTGGATAATCTACAAATGTAACAAAAAGAAACATATAAAATAGCATATTCATTTAATATAGTTGAGTGATATTGCTGGGGAAATATCAAACTCTGAGATTTTAATATGCATACGATTTCAGTGCGGATAAATATACTGGACAAGTAATGTATATATTTTCATTTACTGTAATTCTGTACAAAGACCTCACGAAGAACACACTCAAAACTCCGACACTGTTAGGAATACTACACTTGCATGGCTATATGCATTTTCAGACAGTCTGTCATTTTGGAAAAATTTGAAAGAAAAACACATATGTGGAACCCCGTGTACATGTCAAGATCAAGGGCTCACACACATCCACACAAGTGGACCATCAGCCTGCGTCTGATAAAGAGCACCGTACTACAGTGTGCAGAGTCCTGAAAGTACAGTTATCCTGCAGCGAGGAATTTGCAGAATCTGCAGAACCCTACAGGGATCAAGGAAGTTTGTGTTAACAATGCAGTACTCCTGCAGGACAAAGAAGAACTGCTCTGTTTTTCATCTTTCTAAGTATCAGGTTTAATAGGAGAATAGAAGCGACTAACCAAACAGCAACTCCGTTTTTGTAGGAACAACGTGTGACATACATTTTCTACTTAAATTAAAAGGTCGTCATTCTAGTTTGATTTATTATTATTTATTTTAGAATTTTCTGATTTTTAAAACACATTAAGAATACTAAAATTGAAATAATATTCACTAAAAGCTTTAAAGATGACATTGAAATGCTGTACTGGATAAATAAATTGGTGCTCTGCAGTATAAAACAGCATGTGAAGAGCTGGAGACAACTTCCTTCAGCAAACTGTTTCACAAAGAAATAGATACTCAGCTTTGAAGAATCTTATCTAAGTCGATGGAACGTCACATGGATGCAGGACCCCAGCTGGCTCAAGACATGCTATCATGCTGCTATCTCAACAGCATCCAAAACCTCGTCCCACTCTTTGGCATCAAATGCATTTGTTATGGCTAGCAACGTTTTTAGAGCAAAACATTTTCAGAGCAAAACTCAACCTGCAACATTAATGCAATTTACAAATACTGCATCCTTATTTCTGAATATTTATTGAAACTACATTTTCCCATTGGTTATCAACATCATTTGGACAAAACAGAAGTTCCCTTTCTGTCAAATTAGAGAAGCATAAGCCTTCCGACAGACAGAAGTGGGAATGTACTTTCTGAATGCTTGAGGAAGCTACATCAGCGCCAGAGCATAGGCACGCAGACTGGGATTACGTACAGACAAAGATGGTATCCATCTGCGCAGCAGAAGATTGGTGCGCTGAGCTGGGAGCCAGAAGCAAAGGGAGAAAATTTTAGAAGATAGAGTGGAAAATTTGGTCCAAAACAAAGAAACCTTCAATGTCCGATCTTGAAAAATGAAAAAAAAAAAAGCAAGTAAAAGGAGAAATAGCATGCAGTCAAGACTATATTATCTAGCAAATTCTTCAAAACACAGCTTCTTCTCCTCCTCTGTAGAGCCCTTCATGTAAGGGTTTCCTGGCCAAGATGAGGGCGAAGGGAAGAACACCAGAATCCAAACAATTCAGCTGATATTGTTTCTTTCCACTGCGTGTTGGCAGACAACCTTGCTTCTCTCAAATCCCATAGACTGATAAGAAAAGTTAATTTCACCAATTTATTCTCTGAAAGACCGAGTCCCGGTGGGAATACTGTATGAAAATATTTGGCAAATAAATCTACTGTTTGGCAGATATTCAAAATTATACTGGAAGATGTTTGAACCATTTTTCCGGCATAGCAAATTTTTGCAGGAAAAAAGATAACAAATTCACTTATTTTTAGTTTAATTTCCTTGTTTTTCAGAGGTAGAACTATTTTTAAATACTATGTAATATCAACATTATCAACTATAGATTAATAAAAAACAAATTAGGGTAAAACAATAACTCTTTTCCCTTTTGAGGTCGTAAATCAAGGAGCTGTATTTCCAGTATACATCACTTAAAAACACTTTGCTAAGATTGTAAGATGTGGTCATTTTACCGTAACTAGTTGTTTATAACTTCAAAAAGGATCCTGAATTAAATATATTTGCATTTGGTTTCAACAGAAACGAATTACTTTTTGAATTAAAAAAAAATCCTTTAACCACAGATTAGCTAATGAAAGAAGGATTTTTCAGGATTAGGAATTTAAAACTTGCTTCAGAAATACCTCCAGAACTTGTCCATCCTTGGTTTTGTCTTATTTCAAGAGAATTAAACTCAAGGGACTAGCAGGCAGTGATAAGACTGCAAATTGCAATTGCAAATTTAGGGCAAAATTCTGCAAATAATTACCAATTATAATTAGGAGGTGCTTTCCTCACCTGAATATCAATAAAGCAGCGCTGTGCCATGCATCACTCCAAAGCGGTATCCAAGCGTGGCACAGCCAACTCAGCCCTGCATCGCTTGCACACCACGAGGGTTACATACGCTACATGTGACAAGCCCCCAAGAATCCCAGTAAAACTCAAAGACAGAAGTTCTCCGCCTCCACACACAACCTAGTCCAATGCTTATCTTCTCTCGCCGTTAGAAAGCTTTTCTTAATAACATAACCTAAATCGCCTCTGCTGCATTTTCAGCCCGTTACTTCTTGTCCTAGTGCCAAGGGACATGGAGAACAATTTCTTCTCTTCCTATTTGCAACAACCTTTGAAATATTTGAAGACAGTTATCATGTCTCCCCTCAGTCTTCTCTTCTCTAGACTAAACAAACACAGTTCTTTCAGCCTGTGCTCCCGGGTCATATTTTGCAGACCTCTGATCATTTTGTTATTCTCCCCTGGATTCTCTCCAACGGATCCACATCTTTCCTGAAGTGAGTGCCCAAAGCTAGGCACAGTACTGCAGCTCAGGCCCCAGCGCGGCTCTGCACACTGCAAACAATTCACGTCGCCGATGCATAGCATTGCTGTTGACACATCCGAGTATCCCTGCTTCTTTCAGCGGAGTATGACACAGGTGACATATACTGGGTTAGGATCCTCTAAAATACTCAGTGGCTCTTTTGGGAGAAGTATCGCATTGCCAATCTCATCTGGTGTTTCTGCAGGTAATTATTTCTGATCATTGCTCAAGGTTGTTTTAATCCCAACAATCTCTCAAGGTTGTTTTAATCCCGATAATCTCTCAAGGTTATTTTAACTCCGGTGTGTCATGGTTTAATCCTGGTAGGCAGCTAAGCATCACACAGTCGCTTGCTCCCCCTCCACCTCAGTGGGATGGGGAGGGGAATCGGAAGGGTGAAAGTGAGAAAACCTCCTTGAGGTGAAGACAGTTTAGAAATTAAAAAAATGGACGGAGTCAATCTGTCAGTCTTTCCACCGAAGCAGTTGTCCTGCTTTAGGCCATGACTGAGCAGGTTCCCCAGCCCGGTAGCCTAGGAAAATCCTAGTTGGCAAATGCAGCATATGGATGGGACAGGTGTACGTTTTATGCCCGCGATTCCAGCATGTGCTGCTGTGGCGGCCTCGTTACCTGTATGACGAAGAGCTCGTTTGAGCATGTCGGGATCCTCTGTGCCGCAGATCTAAGCGAGCCATACCGAATTCAGTTTTGTATCTGGCACTGTTGGTGGCACTTTCCAATTAACTCCGTGTTTAAATGCATACAACCTCACATGTCCCAAAAAAACCCAAGGAAGTAAAGTGAAATCAGAAAGTCTCTTCCCTTAACTCAGCTGACAGTTGAACAAACGCAGCTGAGCCAACGTACAAACCAAGAAAATCTCAGCCTCTGAATAATTTGCTTTAGACAACCAGCCATGACTTTAAAAGGTATGTAATATATACATGGGCATGTTTTTCCTAAGAGCTGACAAAGATCTATTCTAGCTGCATATATCCTTACAAGACCTTTGGCAAAAAAGATACTTACATTCTTACTGGTTTAGTCCAAGCTGGGAGTGCACTTTTGAAACTAATCTCTTGGTCATTCCTACTGAGTGTACATTTGGTTCCCACTGTGGAGCAGCCATCAAGGGCACAGACTGTACTCCTTTTGGATGAAATACAGTCAGAAGATGTGCTCAGTTCAGGGGAGCAGACTGGAGCACGCGTAGACCGTGACGCACGTGCGGTATGCGAGGTGCTCTCGGCACCAGCTCACGCACTCTGCGGATCCCTTTCCATTCATCTGCATTACCGGCTTATAGGCTCATGGATAAGTCAGCGTGGAGTCACTTCTGGCACATGTAGTGGGGTAGTGACACAGGTATGGGATGCTTCTTTCAAACTGAATTATTACCTGCACAAAAATAATGACCTCAACTAAAATTAGCTTAATTTTTGTTGTAACAGCAGCAATTTGCCTTTATTGTTATCTCATAGTTCATTCTAACATGGCAACAAGGAGGAATTGGTATTTACCCCCTCATATTGCGACCGGTTACCAATATTTTATATATAGTAACCTCTAGGCTCACTGAACCCTCCCAACCCACCTAAGGTCAATTGTCTGTGGGTTTTTTTTAAACAGACTAGTACCTATTGCATCAGACCAGTACATAATCTATGAATAGGTATTAATTTCATCAGAGTAGCTTAAGGAATGAAGTATTAATGAAGTAAATAGCAATGGGAATAAAGACATCTGCATTTACATGGACCGAATCAATGCATTTCCAGCTAAGTATATTTTGCTGATGAAAGTCTGCACTGAAACAGAAATTCCATGAGCAAATAACGTGCTGCAGTTCACAGAAAACAACTTGATATTGCCCATGGTTAAATACTACACATAATGAAGATACAAGGCATGGAAACCTAGTTTTTGCAAAAAATACATTAAAAATTATAAGCTCATTTACACTTAGACCATAGAATTTCCAAATATTGAGTCATTTTGGACAGTCCAACTTTCACTTTTAATCAACACAGGATATTGTGCAGCGAGCTTCAAGAATGACATTTGTTTTGTTGGCTGAGGGGTGTGGAGAATCCTTCCATTCGCCTTTAACAGTAAATGATAAACCCAGTGCTGTCAACAGATTTGCTCTACCTGGCAAAGTGCAGATGAATAATGCTTTGATAAAGAAAAGAGTTTTCTATTCCAGTAATAACAAAATGAGTGATCTTGTTGAAAGGAAAAGCCTGGCAAATGTGAAGGGTTATATAGATGCTCCCCAAAGGCTCGTTCCCCACATAGTTGTATTAACCCACAATAAAAGCAATCTCAACATTAAAAATAATTCCTAGTTTTATCTTTAAAATATGAAATCGTGAGTCCTCTTGCTCTACCTCAACAGAATTAAATGATTTAAGTGAAAGCAGAGTACATTCTTCTCTCTGCTCCTTAGTTTTAGCTGAATGCCATTGCAACGCCCAGCAGTAACTCAGTGTGTGCCAAACATGAATATTTTTAAGCGTCATTTGAGTTTTAAAGGCTACAGTAAGTGATGGGAACACAATCGTCTTGGGAATCTACAAATAACTCTAAAAAAGCTCATAAATCTGGCTTTCATGGTTTGGTTTTCAACAGCTTTATGAAATATGTCAAAGCCTGAACACAGTGAGTTTGTTTTCCTTCAAATTTCTTAGGACTGAATTTTCTCAATCTTTTTTTTTAATATGCTGCAGCGAGACAAATAAGACGGACTTGGCTTTAAAAAAACAGGCATCAGCAAATTACTTTTTAAAAAAGTTGCTTTGTTCTTTTAATTTTTTTTTTTTTTTTAATATCAACAGGGGAAAACCATACCCTCTAAGCAGGGCAACCTAAAGTACTCTCTCATCAACAGAAGTATGAAATGCTCCTGTTCAGCACCCAATACATTACAACACAACAGACCATATATTAATAAAAAGGTGATAGATATATAATTAAAAGTTCCTTTTTTCTTAAATTGTTTAGAAGATGATGCATCTAATGACTGAGCACAGCAGAAACCCGGAGAGTTGCATTCAGAAGTTACAAGCAAACCTCTGTACATACAGCAAAACACAGGCACTACAAGGATTGTTAGCAGGGAACACCTGATTTTTAAAATATTAACTGAAGGGTCATTTGAAATGACATGAATGTTCAACAGAGAAAAGGCTCTCAAACTGTCTGAGAACTATTGAAATAAACCCACTCAAAGAGATTACCTGGCATCGTACCGCTGCTGTGGAACACCACCAACTGCAAAACCAGACCAGATTCAGGTTGCTTTCAGAAACTCCTGATAGAACTACTACCACAGTCACCTCTGGGCTAAAATTTCCCTGATTAGTACTCCTTGGCACCAATACTTCTTTATGTGTAATAACATCTCTTCTTCACTTAATCTATGTCACAAATTGGAAGAAAAGATCCCGTAAGAAGTATGGAAAACAAAGACATTTAATCCTCCAGCAGTGAGTAGCAAGTGGAGCTGCCAACACACACAACAAAAAAACCCCCAGGTGTTTAAATATTTGACCAGGTGCTTTTTGTCGATCATGTTTTTAAATGACAATTACTCAAGAGAAGTTTTTGTCATAGGTGCTAAACAGGGGACATGATTAACATTTTTTATTTGAAGATTCTTTTCATGAACTCTTGCACGTCTTGTCATGACAATAATGTAAGATTACAGAGAAAGAACTTTGACTATATTGTGACAGTAAACTGGGATGGTCTTCTGTATAGCTGAGGGACAATGATTTATGTTGTGAATACAGAGTAATTTAAAAGGTATGAAAGTTGGAAGGGTACAGAGTACCTGACATTAAATTCATTCTTTTTGCTCGTCCTCTTCTTTCTTTTTTTAACCAGAGCATTTTTCAAGTTAAGCATTTGAAAAGGGTTTATTTTAACAAAGTGAAAAAGTACTTCACAAACTACAATGATAAGTTGTTCATGGTACCAAATGATGCCCTTCTAAAAATAACTGATTCCAACATCTGTGTTGAGGAGTTGACCCTTATCGGCTTGTGAGCTGATGCACCAAACACATCAGCAGCGTATTGCCTCACTGCTTTATTCTCAAGAGTCTACAGGAGGCAAAGTAGATGCTATGCCAGTAACCTTATCAAGTGATGGAGGAAAACAAGAGTCTAGCATTGGATCTCACTTGGTACTGGAGGAGTAAAAAGAAGCCAGGTTAGAAGATAAGTCTGATTCAGAATATAACCTTACTCCTGATTAGGATTTCAAATGCATTTGGGATTTCAACATGTGATAACTTTTCCACTTGTGGTTTTTTCCTAACACCAATTTCTAATTTAATTTTTTTTAGTGACAAAGATGACAGAGCAATATTAATTTGACTTATCTGACACTTGCATTTGGTCTTGCCAGAATGATCTTAATGAAGATAAAATAAAAGTGTGACTCTACTGGTGAAGCTACTGAAGTGCGAATCTGAAGTGGCAGGAAGATTGACTGAAAAGTGAATCACCAATCACAGAAAAGTCCACTTCTGTTTACTGCAAATATAATGGTGATATTTTAAAAAGCTTTAAAAAATGTTGTTATAAATTCCATATGGAATTTGGTTTTGTTTTAAATTTGAGCTTGCCAGTGAGGACGTGGTTAAATACAGAGAACTAGTCAGACTTACTATGGTAGTGGACGTTCAGCAACTTCTCATGCTAGCTGGGCAAAGTTTGTAGGGTCAAACTGCTGACCCTGTCCTCCTTTCTGAGTCCCTTTCCTATATCCCTACCGCTCTTCATCTAAGAATGGTGCAGGACTACTTTTTAGTGGTCCTACAGAGGCTACTACTTCTTAGCCTATCTGGATTTTAACTAAAGTGCTTTAGTGGGAGCAGAAAGCCTTTTCAAGAGGTTGTCATTGCATAAGCAAGGAGTTGCAATTTGAAAACCAAAGGATACTCGGCAAGTACTGTATATAAAATATGAGCAACCGAGTATTTGAGCTTAGATGCAGGATAAATACTCTGAAGCACAGAAACAGTCGTGATCTTGAAGCAAAATTAGTAGTTATTTTCTAGTTAAACACTGGATAGCTTAGATAAAACTCACATGCTCAGTAACTCCTCTCCTCCACACTAGCTTTCCAGAAAAGTCTGTAAATTAATATTTACCATCTCTGGCTCTATGCCAATCCAGAATTCCCACTAAAATCAGTGGGAATAAGGTGGTCATATCAGGATTACAGCTTTAGCCCTGTGACAAAACAAACGACCATGGTGTAACAGAAGGTACTGTTAGTATGTGCATATACTGTACAAAAGTATACACACTACTCAGAGGATGCAGAAGAAGAATCCAATCCAGCTAGCCCTGCATGGACGAAACCTGGGCAAAGGTTTAAAAATGTCCGGCACACTCACCAGATCATGTGTCTGTTTTTATTTTAAGCCTATATTAACTGTAAAATTTAGGAGCTGATATGGTAGTTCTAATGCTACCCATGCAATTTTTTCCTGAAATGACATTATTGATTGAAGTGGTAATGCACTGGTGTTGTGGATCAGTACAGGGAGAGCTACAAAGCCATCACTGCTCACACCACTGATGGAGGAAAGGAGAACTCACGGCACAACGCTGGAGAGATCCTGGGGTTAAACAGAGAAACAGTAATGATGGGATTTGGAGGGAATTCAATAAAATCCTTCTCATTCAAAGGTGGCCAGTGTCATACAGCCCTTGAAGGAAGGGAAAAGCTGTCTTCTACAGAGAAGATACACAGACAAACTCCCAAGTATCGTAAAGATTTCACAGCTAAACAAAACTACGTGGCATCATCATGCCCTTCTCTGCTGTATAACAGGCCTTTTGTTACAAACAAGCATGACAATTAAAAAAAAAAATAATCCCACACTAAAGTTAAAACAGCAGTTTTATCAATTATCACCTTATCACAGATGATTACTTCTACAGTTTGCAGTAAAGCTGAAATCAGGTATGAGATAAGCGGAAGGAGGAAAAATCAGAATATTTCAATTCAGTAAGCTTTACATTACTTCATAAATGAAATAAAAAATCAGGTTTCTTATGCTTATTAACAGCTGAATATATTCACTCAGGCACACTGAGGTTGTGCCAACATGATATACTCACAAAGCATGCACACATCAGGGTGACAGCTAAAAAGCAACAGAGAGCTTTGCACATAATCTAAAACTAAATCTGTATGTAATTTCCTTCCCTTTGTTAATTGAAGATTAAAACCAAATCAAGGGGAAGCCTTCTATGCGACTACTTCCAACAACAGATGACTCAACTAGCACCTGAGAATTTGTTGTGCTTGTGTGTACTGAGGTTCTGAACTTCCTGTTTCAATAAAATACCAAACAAGTTGTGTTTCCTTTACAAATAAGCTATTACATCAAGCCCTGTTCCTATAATTTCAGTTTTTGTCTGCGGTCCAACATTTTCTTTGGCAAATGTAGAAACATTCTAATTAAAGAGAAGAGAAAAACAAGCATCATTCATCATGGTAAGAATGAATGCTCAAGAGAACATCCTTAGTGGTTACTTCGTTCATTCAGTTTAATTTGGCTTCTGAAGTGCACTTAATTACGGCATGCGGTTCTCTGAGATGAAACACAGGTAACAGGGTTTTCACTAATGGTGCCTTGTGAAAGCTATTAAAGGTAATAGTCAATTCCCCTAATGCCATGCAAACAAAAATACCGTCTGTGTGAAGTGATTCAAAAGCATTTTTAGAACACCAGAATACTTGAAATACACTGTTCTGTAGAGAAAAATTCACCTATTATTATATCTTGCTAGATCCTTTGACATATAATTTGAAAATATTTTTTTTTTACAGAAATGATCCTGTGTTTTCCTCAGCATGATCTATGAGATCAGAGGAGTAAGAATCCTTTGCAATGCCCTCTTTCCTTAATTTTCACAGTTTTTGTTAACGTTTAGATTACAGATGAAAGAATTCTGTCTGGTTCATTTGCAATTACCCTGAGAAAGACATCTTCCCACAAAAAGTGAAACACCAGACCTGCAAACACAACATAACGTAATTGTCTGGTTAAGTACCATACAGCCTATATATTACCACATACGTGGTTTCTTTCCTAAATTTATTTAACCACAGAATCGGAATTGCTGATTCACCAGGGCAGAAGTTCAGACTTAAGATGACATTATAACAGGAGTTATAATTAATCAGACAAAAACATTTTGGATATGTAACTGTTGCTAAAAGGTGTCCATGTGCACAATATATCTTTGTGGAGAGCAATGCTTCTTTTGCTTATAAACCAAAGGAATGTTCTCAGGCAAATGCAGTTAAAACCCCAGTTGGCTGCTCGGCGTTGTGTTCTAGACAAACCTGGAATGCAGCAGGAGAATCATGCATTGTAAGTGGTTGAAGCCAACAGAGGATGCTGAAGGCTTCTGTTAACAGAAATAGCCACCACCACATCTGCAATGTCCTCCAAAGACAGCATGACAATAAAAATTGTCCAGTTAATCCTGAAAAAATCCTAAATGATTGAGAAACTATCTCATCAACCTCCAGAAAAGACAGAAAAACCCAAGAAAAAACGTTGTCTAATTGCACGTCAGATGAATCAGTGTATCTCCTCCAGGGACCTCCTACCTAAGTAAGCAGCAACCAGCCCAATCCACACAGCACAGAGAACATGACGGGATCACATTATGCTACCACTTCAAGAAGTCACATACTTTGTTTTGTAAGCATGTGCTGAGCCATGCCGAAAACTCAATGGGATGGGACAAACAGAGCTTTCAATTATTTGTGTCATTCTTATTTTATAGTTTTTCTTCTAAGCCGCAATCAACTCAGCACATATAATTGCACATGACAAGGTTTTGTGCAAAACTTCATTGTTGTTTACCTCCGCCGTGTTAGACTAACCCCAGAATTTCAATCATAATGCTCCATAAAACCTGTAGAGTTTGACCTTGCTTTGTGTAGAAACCGTACCTCGATTCGGGCAGGAATCTCAGAGGCTGGGCAAAACTTTTGGTAGACAACTAAAAGTTTTAGGACAAGTTTTTCAGTTTTAACATGCTAGTGAGGACCCTTTTAAACTGACTCTTAAATGTTGATTTCCTTTGATTGTAGGATGTTAGTATTAAACAGATTTTTTACACTTTTCCCCTGGATTGTCCAAAATTTATTAGTTGAAAAGATACTAATTAACAGTTACTGTTAAAACAGCCAACAAAATTCCACCCCATTCAGACTACCCATAAAACTCCCCTCCCTGGGGCAAACACACCCTCATTAAACTTCTCTCTCTACAGTAGCTTTAAAAAGTCATGCCATGCAGCAAGGACTACACAAGGTCAGCAGAATCAGGCTGCTGGAATCAGCTCCACAGGTAAAAGTCCCTCATGTCAACGACTGCCAGAGTCTTCCAACTGAAGCTGATAAAGCCTCCAGGCCACAGATAAATCTGGTAAAACAGAATATGGGTAAAGTGTGACCTTTAAGCCAGATCACGGGGAAAGAAAAAAAAAAAAAAAAAAAGATGGAAATATTCTTCTGTAGATCAAAAGGCCCCTGGGGCAGACACTATCTTTTGTTTTGGATTTGTACAATGCGTTAAGATGGAAAGGCGAAAGGCGGGGTTTATGTTCAGTGGAAAATAATGAAGAAATACTACCTTTAAAATAATACCTTGACTAGCAGAGTGAGGCACTTTTTTTGATTGCAGCCTCTGGGACCAACTTTACGCAAATGTTAAATAACAGTGGTTTTAAAAATTATGAATTTAGATGACCTTTTAAATAGTTCTGATAAATAACTTCAATACACAAGACATAAATCATTGCAAGAAAAACATGACAATAGAACTTCTCGTCTTTGAAAAAACCTCCAAGGTCTACAACAGAATCTCATCAACACATAATAAATCACAAAATAGTAAGAACAGAAGTATGTCTGTATATACACACATATACTCACAAGCACAATAGATTAAAAACAATGCAAAATAAATCAGCTGAAGTTGGAATTGGGTTCTGCGACTATCTTACCAACGAATTTTTAAATTGATTTTTTTTTTCATGTTGGAGTAAAGGTTGAAGCAAAAGTAGGGGAGTTGGGAATCAAAGGAGCCTATTACAACTTTTACATCAGTGGAACTAAGACTGACAGAATTTGGCACAGGTTCATGGAATATTGTCTTCATATTAGAGGTGAATTACTTGATTCTGGAGGACAGAATGCAGCAATTAAGACCATACCTTAGACACACTTATGAAAGAGGCTGAGAAGAAGAGCTATATCATCCAAAATGTACTTTCTAATGCTTTCAGAAGAATTCATTCGGAATAGTATCAGGCCTGTAGGCCATGATCCTACACTGCAGAGACTTTGTCATAGAATTTAGCGTCATATGCTCTTGCAAGAACGTATGTAGAGTTGCAATACATCCTTTTACTTATGGCTAAATGAAGAAACAGAGCAAGGAATTTTTAAAAAACAAGGGAATGTTAATTAAATTACTAACATTCACTTTTGCTGGAACTCTTGCATGACATTGTGTTTCGAGGGAGTCAGATTTATAACTAATTTTATTGCCTGGATATAGTGTACTACAATTGTGATAAACAAAAGCCAACAAGAGCATCTAAGCAGCTGTCTTCACTGAAACTGCTAGACTAGAAATGTTCCTTTTCCAACATGAAGACAGCTATAAACAGTCCCCACGAAGTTCCACCGTACTGTGGCTTCTTCAGCTATTCCATCTAAAACTACTGTTAGTCTTGGTGTTAAAAAACCCATGAAATATATCTGTCATATTATAATGATAAGAGCACATAATTCAACACGTTTTTCCTCTTAAAACAGTGTTTCCGCAATAAAACAATGTTACTAGATATACACATTTTATTACGCTACATAGAAGTAGTTCTTTACAATTTCACCGTTGAAATAAATGGAATGTATTTTGGACTGACAGTATTTTATCCATTACAGATAAACACTGCATATAAGCTTGATTTACTGTTATGCAATAAAATATACATAAACAATTTCCTTCGACCATAACAAGTGTGGGGATCAAGTGAGGCAAAGCAGGATTTCTGAAGCTTTAGCTATATAGCCCCTGTGGGGCTCCAGTGCCTTAACCAACCAAAAAAATCATTCATATGCAGGAGCCAGGAGGTTTTCTAGCACATACTGGTCTCATGAAACACTCATTCTTCCACCTTGTTCACAGAAGAAAGACAGAACGCTAATTCTTCTGTCGCTACCATCCACACATCCAATTTAACTTTCACTCCTGAAATGCTGAGCATGGACAGAGAAACCTTTTTTACTGAAGGATAAAAGCATTTAGGTGGCAGCGACTGAACGCAACCACGATTTTCTAGGCATTAGGCTAACAAACATTACTTACCCTAGGAAAAAAATATAAAAGCTAAAAGCTGATTATTATTAGCATCAAGCACTCTTGCAAAGTGTACGTGACCATCTGCCAGCGGGCTTGGAATGAATCATACAGGCGAACACACTCACAGTGTAACATCACCATCAGAGAAACAAAAAGACAAAGGCACATAAACTGAACCAGACTTCTGCTACCGTGGAAAAAAACCCCAAAATAAAACTTTGTGGTTTTATACGATAACACAGCTTCCCCAAATGCTGATTTTCTAGAAATGCAAGGTTACAGTTCAGACAATAACGTAAAAGCAGAATGTGTTACAGTTACAGCAAGCCAGAAATCTACCAAAACTCCATCAATAGAACAATATAAACCTCTATTGCTCCCTAGCATTGAATATTGGCTGCAAAGATGACTGGGCCCTGCTCTTCTTCTTAATATCTATACATGCTATTCTATAATATCAGCTTTCCTACTGCAGGTTTTGCTTGCTCTTCTGGAGCCTTGTTATCACAGTATTTCCCATATAAGTTTATGGAAACACATCCTAGTGTTTCTTTTCATTTAAGGATCATCTCCTCTCAAGAAATTTGGAAGAAACCCCAAAAGCAAACAAACAAAACCTGCAGTTTTGGTTTACGAAATGTATTCTATGTTTATATGCAGCAAAAATTCCAGGCTGGAATCAGCCATCCTGTCAACACTTAGCGCCTTCGTTTAATAAAAAATTTACATTCACTCATTTTTCATTGCGGTGTTAGTTCAAACCAGTCGAATGCAGAGAGGAAAACGGTGGCATATATTAAAATTACAAGCAAACTCTGTGATGAAAAGTTGTTGTGACCAAACTATAGCAAGGCATCAGGATCTTATTTGTACCATCTACAAGTCCATCGTGCTGTAAGCAGGGACTAGAAAGTGATAAAAAGGAACTACAGACACTGATTTTTATCCTGGAGAATTAGCTACGTAGCTAAAGCAGAGGTCTTTTTAGCAGCTAGTGGGGGTGTCAGATGCTCTCTGTAAATTACAGGGCATGTCCATGTGCTCAAGTGCATAAATCAAGTACAGAGATTCGATCTCAGCCAGAGAAGCCACAGAGGTAGGTGGGCATCCTTCCCAGAATGGACTCCCGAGCAATAATCAGGATGCACCCATAAAGCCCGACAGGTTTCTGAAACTCCTTTGTCTTGGCTGTTGTCTGAATATGCCGTGTATGTCTGAATATGCTACGTACATCTTAAAAAACATCTTTTGGATAAAATTGGCCTTTTGACTCAGAATGCCTTTGTAAACTAACATTTAAAGGACACAGTCCACAAAAAACTACGCTATGTCTTCCTCCTTCCAGTGTGAGCCAATTTCCCTGGTATGGAAGCAGGATGTACTTCAAGTTCTCATGTCTTCACTGGTAATAAAGGATAAAATTAGTGCCAGGCTCAACAATCTGTCTTTATTAAATAAAAATAGTCATTTGCATTCTCATCCTGAATATATGAAAGTTCCTTTCTTTCTTGTCTGTAGCAGTGTATCAAATGAATATAGGGATTATTCCGAGTTTCACAGATGTAACACAGACAAACTAACAGCAGTAGAGTATTACACAGAGAAGCAGCATATGACTTGCAGAAAGCGATGGCCTGGTAGCACCTTCTCTGACCTCCTATTCAAAGTGAGACGATGGCAGATAGGTGGTTTCTGCCATCTCTAGTAACATAATCAATACTGAAAACATGGTAAATGAAGGTAAATATTCTCAGGATTCCCTCTGTTAGACTGGGAGTTGAAGTGCTTAGAAAAATCTCTGTATGCGCCAGCCTGCGTGCCCATTATAACATTTCTACCTGCAGCCAGCGCAGTAAGTTTCTGTAAGTGAAACCTGTATGGAGCTGTGGGATGTACTGTGCCCTTGTAGGCAGGACACCCGATTCCAGTTTAATCTGAAGTATTCAACAGTATCAAAGGTACCTCCGAGACTTGCTTCTCACTGGGGATAACAAGCACGTCCATGCCAATAAAGAGGGGCTGAACAGTATGAGATGTATAGATAGATACAAGAAAAAAAGGCTCAAAAGCAAAGTCAAATCTGTAGAATATTATCAGGTTTTACTTTCACATTTTGAAATGTGAAAGAAAGGTCTTACCATGAGACTTCCAGTGTAATTTATGTGTTCAGAACTGCTAACGGAACTACCCAAAAATCCGGATTCTGGCTTCCAAAATTATGCTAAAACCAAAATTACGTATTTATATATTTATTTAGTCACTGCCTTCTGTTGTTATTTTCATGCTTTTATAACCATAAGGAAAAGAATTACTTCTCCTAAATTTGAACTATCATTTTTTTCTTAATCTAATTAGTTCATAATCCAGGATGTAACAGTAACATAATGAGTAACATAAACAAGGTAACATTTGCCCCAAAACGAGGTAACATTTGGTTTTTTTTCCCCAAAACTGTTGAGAAAATTTGTAACAGCGGCAGTTCAGCTTCCAAATATAACCTAAAGTACTTATGCACATATATTAAAAGTCTCTTATGCTTTTCCATGCTGATGGATCAGAGATACATTGTTGCCTAAAGATGCAAAGGGGGACATACGAGGATTTTTGGAAGGCTTGAAGCCTATATTGAGCGTTACCTTTGAAAAATTGACTGTCATTACCTTACGAACATTAAGCATGTTAAAGTTTTAACTGTAAAGCATTAAACAGATTAGAAAACACAGAATACATGACTATTCCAGCTCAGAGACCTTGTTAAAAGTGGAGCATAACAGCTGAGACCAGAGCAGAATATAAACATTAAAAACAGAATAAGGATTTAGTAATCATTTATTCCTCTGGTGTTTTTTGTATGTTTGGTTGGTTGTTTTTTTTTTTCTCTTGCCGGTATCTTTTCTTCTTGCTGGGCTTGGCAGATGTCCCCCCGTAACAGGGGATGTCCTGTATTACACAGTCAAGTCATGTCTCATATGAAAAGCATATGGGACATGCTTTTCCACATGTTTTCATAGAAACCAGGCTGTTTTTCAGATGCTTTCAGATGTTTTTCAGGCTGCAAAAACGACACAGTGCATACACGGATAAAACCTGCATGTATAGCAGATGCAGTACCAACTACAGTGTATTTGATGTCCATATGCAGAGCTGTTACGCAGTCCCAATCTGTCCAGAATTTCAACATTTAGTATTTAGGACTTTCAATCCTACTTTCAGTAAAAGAAAATTAGCTAGGAAAAAAAAAAAAAACACCAGATAAGAAACCTTCTCTCTTCTTTCTAATCCTGAATACCTTTATTTCTGTTTGTCTTCTATTCATTTAAATTACTTTATTCCCCCAGCTGTAATATGGGGCAATACGTACTAAACCATCTGTCATTTTTTTTGGTAACAGATGCCTCATTCTGGCAGGGAAGAGACAGCAAAAAGATGGAATTTGATGAATGAACATTTAATGAATTTACGAACACTGAGAAATCAATGAGAGGGAACCAAGTTTGACTTACTGTAAAGCCTGAATCTCATCTGGACCAGCCATGAAAGCCAGTATTTTAACTAGAGGTGACACCTCTTGAAAATACGTCTGATTGTTTAACTAGTCCAGTGAATGTTTGGTGAGAAATGTGTATCTTAAAAAAAAAATCCTCACTGTGTCAATTTAATGCATATGGCAACTGGTTGAGGATTCACATGTTCTGGTTTACTTTTAAAATGCACTTGTATTTCAAATAAAGACAGTTCTTGGCCACTGTTCATGTCATTAACAGCTTTAAAAGCCTTAGGCCATCCTCTGTGAGCAGACACAGGGCATCTGCAAATTACTGTGGAGAACAGACCCACTTTTTGTTTGCTTCAGCAGCTTCTGACCATTGTGCACGCTTAGACATGTCAGAAAAAGGTTCTGCCTGATACTAGAAAAGCCTTCTACATGACAGGTTCACAGCTGGCCCTTAAAGCATCGCTGGTATCAGTTTATTGATATCATTATCTCAAAAGTATGCGTTATTTTTCCTTATTGGGTGTACTGCAGAGATATTTTTTTTTTTTTTTTGGCCAGCAAACTGTGGGCCAGCAGAGTTAGGTAAGAGGTAGGTGAGCGCAAATTTTCCTCCATCCTATTGCAGAACTGGCAAGGTAAATATATATCAGTACAAAGGAGCCTGTTTCACATGGAATAAATGTTCCAAAAAGAATAGAACAAATGTTCCAAAACAGAGGTTTTAAAAGTCAGAAAATAATCTGCCTCAAGTTAATAAAAACCAAGAGCAGTCTGATTTTGATGTAAACTTTGTGGCTGGTTATGGTCGTGTCTAAGAAGTGCATTTTTTACATTATTCATTGTAAACATGTTTACATAAGGTTTTTTGTTTTCTTCTTTTTATCTGAAAACAAAACTACCAATTAAGCTATTGATAGTTGAGAATAATTTGTCTGGTTGCAAACGTTTCAGTTAGCCAAGCAGATTCACATGGGGGCAATAATAGCATATGAAGCGCAGTCTCACGCTGATGCTTTCAGTAATAGGACTAAGCATATTCTTTTGCACGTTACTGGTAGAATTAATAATATAAAATGAAGTTGTTCCACAATTGCAATGAAATCTAACCCCACAATAATTTTCCAGTGTTAAACCCACCGCCGCATTATATTGAAATGATGTGTTTAGCAGTTTGCAGGCATTAATATTAGCTTGTGGCTGGTAGTTTAAATTTCATGGCTGTGAGAAAATGCAAGAATGATTTCAAATATATTAATTACATTTTTATCAACTGAAGAGGGATGTTTTTTTCTATAAGCACTTTTCACATGGAGGTCCAACATAAACATTTTTCTTTCTTTCAGCAAAGTGATGAGGTTTAATGAGCGAAATTACGAGATGAAAAAGCTTAAGGTCACTTAATTCTTACTGCTGCCAATATAGGATTTTCCTTTACATATTTCTGTGTTTTGCCCATCTATATCAAATTACTCATGCAACAGGGATTCCACCGCTTCTCATGAGAGGCTTTTCTACAGACTCACAGATCTCAGTCTCAGAAAGTATTTCTTTATACTTGGTATGAAATTAAAACAAAGTTTAGGCCATGACTCCTAACCATTTCCCTGCCTGCTGTAGTCCTGCCTGGAATACTTCCCAGCTGGCTGAAAACTGAGCCCATTGCTAGCCCATCCTTCCTCGCCGTGGGCTCCAAAGGGGTTCCAGAATAGGCACTGCTTAAACATTTCAAATGATTTTTATCAAAGGTATAGTGTTCTTAACCTTGAAAACGTGTTTACAGCATAAAAGAATTATCTTTCCAGGGTGAACGAGACTCAATTTCTTGGTGGACTGCTTTTTTGCAAGTCATAGTCCAAGTGAATCCATTACTGAAAGAGATGAGAGTCAAACCAATAAAGTTCAGATATAATAGACCAAAAATTGTAATGAAATGGAGAAAATACTGAAAATATACAAACAGCAGCTCTTTGAGACAATGCAACACATCTGAAATCTGGAATCGCCATAACTTCTTTCAGTAAATCAAACAAGAACTTTTAGTAAAAGACAAGAAATCATGTAGTTTTATCCTCAGTCCTCAACACCTTTGGTAGAAAAGTGGTTTGGAAAAGGCTTTTGGTTTTCCCACGCAGTTTACAGAAACAGAGGTTTTTATAATAAGAATGAGGCCAGCATTTGTACTGTCTAGTGAACTTCACAACATTCATTGCACCTAACTCCAGGCGCTTTCATCTGAGCTTGTTACTCAAGAGTCCCCTTCTGATCAACAGAGAGAAGTCTCTCTGACTCTGCAAGGAAGCCTTGGGTGACCTGATCTTTGTAGTTAATCAAAGAGAGCCACCTTGACACCCTCTGCAGGGATACAATCTTCATTACTAGAAGAGGAATATTCGAAGCTGGCCGAGTTAGTAGATACTCTCCTAAGTGTCACGGCATCATCTAGTAAATAATTTAACTTTAATGTATGCATTTTTGTTCTCAGATATGATACTTGAATGGACAAACAGGCAAAGGAAGGCAGTAATTAACAGAGTAACATCAGCTCATCATTAATTTGATGAATTAGATATCAAGTTATTTATATTCAAGAAAAATCCTATTCACTGCACATTGCTATTAATATCATCCCACAGAATCACAGAATCACTAAGGTTGGAAAAGCCCTATAAGATCATCCAGTCCAACCATCAACCCAACACTGCCATACCCATTAGACCATGCCCTCAAGCGCCATGTCTACACCTTCCTTGAACACCTCCAGGGATGGCGACTCCACCACTTCCCTGGGCAGCCTGTTCCAGTGCCTGACCACAGACTACAGTCAAAGCAGTAACAACCGATAATATATCATTTAGCCCTAAAGGCGAAGCCATATTAGTTATTTAAAATAGAATTTCACCACATGAAATCATTCATGACTGAAAATATTGACTTAAAAATCAAGTAAGAACATACAATTACAAGCAAGGCTTTCTATAATCAAGTTTAAAATGAAGCTAGTAATCTAAGATTGAAATATTTGTCAGGATTTGTGAATAGAAATCAGTTTGGCTGTGGCTAGCCTGGATGGGGATTCATGTTCAAAGAACACAGACATCACCAATGACAGTCTCTGAATTTCCTATACATATATTTCTAGTGGGATAAAAGACAAATTTTCAAAAATCTGAATGTTCTCTGCGTAGTGAAACTACTCAAGTAATAATGAAGAGTTAGATAAAGTGAAAGATCAGTAAGAGGACTTTCTAATTGGCTTGTGTTGGGAAGAAAATAAAACATTTTAATGATAGGATCCTCATAAGAGATTTGATTATCTGTACACATTCCACTGGAGATGGAGGATTATCTTTCCAGAAAAAGATTTATTTGGAGAGATAAAGAACAGACTGCTACTCAGGCAGTGAGGTCCTTACCTTAACATTTACACAGCAATAGGAGTTACGCTAGATGGTTGTATGGAGGCAAGGAGCCCAAGCTCAAAAGAGCCCTAATCTTAGTATCAGTATGCAGGTAATCTTTCTCCTGTCCCATCATGGGTTCTGACGCCTCACTAACCAGGAAAAAACCCCACTTTAGTTCCTTCCTTTCCTCATACAGCAGTATGACCGACGATAAAAACAATGCCCAGGTTTTATGGCAGAATCAGCAGGAGAGTGGGCACTGTTTTTGAGAACTTCTACTGAACTATGTTTACTACTATAGAAAAAAAGCAAAGATTTGTCTTTATGGAGTGCAAAACCAGTTTGCAGTTGCTCTGTCCTCTTCAAGTTACACATCCATCATACAGCTCAACAAATATGAATATATGAAAATATGCTGCAAATATTTTCCTTGCACTCTCCATAAAAAGGTTAGCGTATGTACCGTATTTTTTTCTTGAGGGAAACAGATGTCAGGAACTAGGTACCTTACTGTTGCCATAAATGTCCTCTCTCTCCCTGAAAGCTTTGTTTATTCCTCTTACACAGTTTCTCACTTCCTTTTCATTCTCTCTTTGACATCAGTTTATCTTTGAATTCAGATTCTTAACTTGAACGTGCTCTTCGGAAGTATGACATGCTGTTATTATCAAATGAGTGTGCTATTACCAGATGAGAGGACCTTCCGCTAACCTGAATGACTGCTTACAAGAGGAAGGGTTTAAATCACAGGGACTGAGGTTATTTCTAAGGGTAGATTACTGTCAGCTGCTTAGATGGTTAAAAAAATACATTCCTTTAAACGAACAGCAGATGCATTTTTCTTTAAGATGTCAGTGAGGCAGATTTCTCATTTTCCAAAAGCCTTCTGGGTTCTTTCACGGTCTGCTGACTTTTCACATCAATATAATACAACATTCACCTTACACAACCAAAGTCAAAACCTTACATGAAAGACTCGACGTTTAAATTATCCAAATGCACAAAACTGCAATTAAAAAGACATTTTTCAAAGAGCCTATTAACAGTATATGAGCATGTAGAGTAAGAATATCTACTATTTTCTTCAGGTATTAAAGGCCTTACTAGAGCTGGTTGCTACACATCAGCACACAAGTGATTTCCTTCAGGTTCAAACCGATAGTAAACTGTTCAAACAAGTGCTGTGGTACGTTTTGCCCAGTGTAAGAGAGAGACAGGGCACAGCACTTAATACTGTCAAAGCTATTCAGCAGTCCAGTTGCAAGATGCTCCACATTAGCTGCAATTTCCATGTTAATTTTGAACTCCTGCTCTTTGAGTTAAAGATGTAGTTACGCTTGTTACCAGCTAAAGTTTGCTGTCATCAAGTAAGTGAAGAGAATGAGCACAGCCTTTGGGCACTACAGCCAAACAATGTAAAAATGTTAAGGAGGAAGAACATATTGCAACTATTCTTCATAACTCTGGGACTGACTTTCTACTTCTGTATCTGGATGATTCATCTTTCAAAGATGTAAAATAATATTGATTATTAAAAAGTGCTCACAGTGAAAGAAACTGCCATCTGTCCCACAATCAGGTACTTCACGAATGCATTGTGAGAATCTTCTGAGGTATCCGCATACATAATTTGTATGGATTACAGTTTCATAGCTATTTGTGTATTCTGCTTTAGATATCCCTTGAGAATTTGGATTGATAAAGGAAATCACTATAAAAGTAATTAAACAGTAAAAACAGAAATATTTTGTATTTAAGAAGGTTTTGGAATGTGGAAGTGATTAATGACGGGAATTTCAAAACACATCCATTCATGTTATCATCGTTGCTCAGGATGTGATACCACAAAGTCCCAATCTAAATTAACATGACCAATTATATTTTAGGTACAGTGGCATCTGCAACATACTATATATGTTTATACATATATACAGATATAAGTATGCATATATAGAAATGTATTTCTTTTAATGTTAATATAACCTCCGTCAAAAAGCCTTGAACAGATGTTACATAACAAAAATGCGATATCAAAATAAGTCTGTAAGTGTAAAATATAGTCAAGTCCAATGTCAGATTGGAGAAAAAGACACCCCAAGAATAACCAAGGCAGGCCAAGAAAGCCAATCCAGTCAGTGCCTGCAAAGTAAGCAATGATGCTGACATATTTGGTAGGAGAGTTGCTGAATTTAGAGCTTCCAAAAAAGAAAACCAATTAGAAGCAATTAAGGAGATAGCCTACTTGTATGAAGTTCTGACAGTTGTCTAACAATTCTTATGAAAATAAAGTTGAATGTGATTTACTAAGAGAGGCAGAGCTAATACAATAAGCTTCAAAAGCAAGTCACATTTCAAATGTTATGGAGGAGCCAGGCAGAATACGTTACAAAATTCAGTGTGTTGATGATGAGGATCAGCATCGGAATTTGAGAGACATTAATAAAAAACAAGGTATCAAAAAAAGGAGAAAATAAAATACCAAAGGAACAGAGGGATGTAAACATAACTTGCAGATTATAGATTTAAATGCATTGAAGGATGGTGGCAGTATCAACCGTGAAAAGGGGGCTAGCATGCAAACATTTCCAAGGGAAGATACAAAGCCTGGTTTTGGCCACACTTTGCTTCCACCGATGGCGTGACATCCAGGAAAAATACCGTGTACTGAGATGATGGATTGGATGTTACAAGGCAAGATGGGAACAAACAGACTGAGTCACCAAGACCGAGTGGTAACTGAAATTTTCAGTGGATCAGCTTATTGACCTCTTGTCCCTTCAGCCACAGTACAGTATGAGAATTGCTGGGCAAATGCCCTCCCTTGAAAGGAAGGGCACTCAGAGAAGATGCGAGGAAACGTCAGAGACGGAACATAAAGACGACTATGAATTCACAGGATGTTGCACCAGATGTTCTGAGTGATGAGAAATAAGCAGCAGCTGAGAAAGTGAGGGGAATCCTGAGATTATGTTAAAGAAGTCATGAGAGACTGGTGGAGAAGTTCAGACCAAATAAAATGATAATAGGCAAATGGTGGGGAAAGGAAGAACGATTGGTAAGATATTGCTGCTAATATTAGAAGTGTTGAAGAACCGAACTATGGGTCTTGATGAAAAGAATTTGCTTGGTCTTACCAGAAAACATAATAATCTGTCATTCCTTCCTCTCAAAGAGAGTGTAAGATTTCAAAACAGATTAAAATTTTCAGCAGAGTAAGGATCTAGTAGGGTCCAAGATCCTGTTCCCTGTTTTTTAAGTTACGAGTTCAAGAGTTTTGTCCTTGTTGACATTTGTTCCTGAGAAACAGGCTAAAATACTCCCAGTGAAAGAAAACATTCTGAAGCCAGCAAATGAAACTACCATAAACTAATATTAAAGTATCAAAAACCTAAGGTGGGGACTTAACACTGAGTGCCAAATCGTGAGGAATGTAAATACCAGTAATATATAAAATACTTCATTAATGTATTTCAAGGTTCAGATAATTTTTTTATCTCAGATTTGATATTGAAGTTCCATAGTCTCGCACTACAGCACTTTATATATGTAGATCAAATATCACTATGAGAACGCAGCACCAAAAACTACTTGTTTACATTGTTCCGCCTTTATTTTCCACATATTTCACTATGCATTTTCCCTTGCTAAAACAAGAAAACCGCTGAAATGAGAACTTGCTTATCTACTAAATCAACATCTTGAAAGTTTTAGGTGGCAAAGTCTGCAGATAGCGGACTAAAGCCAAGTCAACATTTTCCTACATTACCTCCAAAACTTCTATGCTTCCTTTTCTATCAGAGATCTCACAAGATCTCTGTATTTGCCTGTCAAACAGAAGCTGTGCAGCTGTAAGTAAAATGATAATTGGAAAGATAATGTTAGTGGTATTCAGGCATCTCTCTCAAAGCAGCTTAGTCATATGCTGTATGGAATAAAAACAGGATTGGCTGAGTAAGGGAATTTACTGTTTCCCAGGAAAGGAAATTGCCTGCAACACATCTGGCAAAACGTTCTAAACGTTCAGTTTTGACAAAATATACATTTCAGCTCCTCTTATAAGGTAAGTTCTGTACAGTGGGTATCTTCTTTCTAAAAAGGGAAAGATCTAATTTGTACTTTAAATATACCAAGTCATTATTTGCTATTTTATGACTAATACTATATACACTCAGCTATAAGGCAAGCAGGAAATCACAGGCTAAGCAGCTATATTTCAGTTTGCAGAATAAATGTACCACTCCATATCGACAGCAGGAATAAAAGATGAAGAGAACAATGAACATGATAAAAACACTGAGAGGAAGCAACTGGTCTGAATTACAACTTTTTACTCAGTTTCATACTGGCATATACAAGATTCCATGCCTAATTATTTACATTCCTTTCCACTTCAACATGTCTAACAATGAGATGTTCCTTCTCATAATTGATGGGAGACAGATCTTCTCTGTCATTCAGCTTTTCTGGAATAAGCCCTGCCCTGCAAGCAGACTTGTTATTATGCTTCTGAGGCTCAGCAAAAAGCCTGTATTCAGGCATCTTCCTTCCTCCTCCTCAGTTTTCAAGGACAAAAATGTATGTAACTCGCCTTACTTTTCACACCACTTTTCTAAATTTAGCTGTTACTACTTTCTTTCCCCCTGAACTCTGACTGGCTTTGACTCCCTGGGGAGGCAGAGAAGACCACTTCCTCCTCCACAGCTGGGAAAGCTGCTCCCAAAGGGACAGAAAGGGTGAAGGATCACAATCAAATGCTCCAAAAGATGCACCAAATACGGCACTATCCTGTAGCGAAGGGTTAAAGGGATGTGTATTTATTTTGTTGGCAAGGTGAACGCACACTAACTTTTTTGGGCAGTGGAAAAGAGAACTTCATGAAAGAGATACGAGTCCGTCGGACCCCCATGGGCACACAGCAAAATCCTCCTTCAGTTATGTGGGTGTGTTGGGGGTTGCATTCCAGTTATTGCCCCTACAGCCTGGAAGTATCCAGGAAAAGCTGAGGAAAACATGACCACAGTGCACCTCTGAGTGTTACTCCAAGAGCTAGACGACAGGCACAGCGGAGTAGCTACTGGTGGTGCCTGCTGTGCTGGGAAGGGTCTTCCATTAGTACTTTGTTGTCACTTCTCAGAATAATACCTGCACTTCCCATACCTCTTCCCCGAACTGCTGACGGCTGCCATAGCAACTGGCCGTTCATTCATTCATGCAAAAAAACCCCAACCCCAAACCCACAAAAAAAGAATCCCAGCCAAAAAAACAGTGGAAGGTGAACTAGTTTCTCTTTCCAGTATTCATACAACCACAGTTCTCCCTAGTGGAGGTCCAAGATACAGCAAGCCTGGCTTAGTCAGACTCAAGTTCAGTTTTGTTCCTGGCCCCGTTACGGCTCAAGGGCCTCCCGGGGTCATGCATCGGCCTTTCCTAACGGAAAACAGACTCCTGTTCAAACCTTTAGAGACATGCCAGGCTCTCCTCAAAAACCCAGCAAAACCAAGCTGCCAGATTAAGTTGGTGATCTGACTCACTGGTGTGGCATACAGATGGCAAGCTTCGTAGCAATTCAAAACCTGGCGATTTAATCAAGCCTTTTGTGGAAATCCTCTCTAATGAATTCTCAGCATCCATTAAATCTTGTCTTTTATATATGTAGAGTCCCTTGAGTAGATGTCTTATAATTAAAAACAAACCCCCTGAAAGACTACACTGGTCAGTCTCTTCCTTCCCATTAATGTCTAACTAAGGGATTAAAAAACTGCAGGAAAATATTGTCAAAAAATTAAGATTATTTTCCAGTTCCTCATCACTTAGGAGAGAGATGCTTTCAGGGCTGGAGCATTCTTATTTTCAGCACTACTCTACTGAAGGTCCTATATTCTTTGGGCTAGCTGTGAGAGGAAAAAAAATCAGGAAGCGGACCAGTTTAAGGACAAGTCACAATACGAAATTCTCGTTTAACTTAGAAAATTGATTAAAAATGTTCAAATAAAATACTGAATTTGAATGTCTGGTTAGATACCTAGAAATGCTTCACATAGTCTAGTGCATAAAGCTAATCCTACATGCTGTCCTCATTGCATAACAGTAGGTTTCTCAACTACCTTGCAAAAGACTCTTATTCACAGGGAATTAAGCACTTTCAAAGACTTCAATATATTGAAAAGCAGAAATCACTATGGAGAGAGCTTTTGAAACTTCATTAACAATGCAGGTAGCTGTCACATTAATTTCTGTTGCTACTGCAATAGGAAGTTGAAGGGATGGAGAATGCGTAATTTATATGCCAAACGCTCAAAATATGTACATTTTGTAGAAAATAATCTTGACCATATCCCAGGTTCCAAACATATTCCTCCATTTCCTCTGGCTGGAAGGTTGAACAATGGCAGATGAACACTCGACAGGAAGAAAATCTGACAAATTGGTTCCACAGGTCACAGTCCGAGTATAATTTGAGCCTTTCTGGAAGTCTCCAGAATTGAATTCTAGAGATTTTCCTTTCCAGGGGTTAACTGTGTATTCAGCAAAGAAATCCCAACAGCTTCCAACAACGTGAGGCATGCATTTTAGCTGCTACAGCAATTTTTGACAACCCCTGAACACAACTTCCACAATCTAAAAAGTAAAAGCCACATGAATACGCTGTATGATATATAGGAGTTGCACAAGAACATCGGTCCTAAGAGATCCTGAGGCACACTGGGATTTTCCTCATAGAACAGAAACTTTGCTCTGTAATTCATGTTAGTTTGACTAGTGTGGCATTCCCTTTGTTTATTTTAATTAAGAAAAACCTATAGCTTCCAGATCCAGACCTAGAAAAACTCTCAGGCTGTTTGTCTTCAGGAGTCAATACCCCATTGTGCTGGTTTCCAGAAGACATTTTTTAAAACGGAGAAGTAAACTTTTCCAACATTTCAGTGGAATCAACTCTTTCCCGGGGTTTGGTTATGTTGGTTAGTAATTTTCCGCTTTTTCAAGTTCACTGAGCATTGCAGGGAACACGGGAGTGGGAAGTAAGGGGGAGCTCTTTTTCAGATAGACATTTAAAATACTGCCTTTATTAGATGTGCCCTCACCTCTTACGGGTATTTCCCGCTGCCAAGGGCATGGCATCGGGCGAGGAGGGCTGACGGGCTAAGTGCTATTCAGCCACGCCGGTTCCTGAGGCATCCCTTACTGCCACCGAGCCTGTCTAGTTATTCCCTCTTCCACCCCAGCTGAGCTGTGATTTGTAACTTGCTGATGTGAGCGCTTCCAACCTTAGCCATTCAATGCAGGCAAGAAAAGAAAAAAAAAAGCATTAAAGAAAAGCTTGAAAACACTCAACTCTCGAAAATGCCTAAAAATGAGTATTCACCTCAGATTCAGCGAGGGACAAAGCCTGTGCTCGACTGGAAACTTTTAATGAGAACCCCTCGCCTGTTCCCTGTGCCAGGCCGTGCCCAAGCCTGCTTCTCTATGCCGGGGCCAGTGTCCTGCTCTAATTATACGCCGCATCACACCCCCAACGAAATGACATCTTGGTGCAGCACGTTTAAAATAAAGTCTTTAAGAACAAACGAGCCCAGGAACCTCGTTTTTTCTCCTTTAAAAATGACTGCCACCACAAATGATTTACAAGCGCAGTTGGAGGCTATCGGAGCTGGCTACTCCGTCTAGGAAACTCCTAATGAGAGCCGCGCTGCAGGAATTCGCAGGGGTCCCGCAGCTGCCGGCTCCTCCCCGGGGTTTCCTCTCGCCCCTCGCAGCCCCCGCGCCCGGGGAGCCGGCGCTCTCCCTCCATCCCCGCTTTGCGAATGAGCCCCCCCCGCCCCGCGCAGGAAGGCGCTGGCGAAGCCGGGAGGGAGGAGCAGCTCGGCTCCGCATGCCTGCCTGCCCTTATCAACTTATCATATAAGGGAAGGAGCCATCGATTCGGGCACCGCGGCCGCCCCATCTCGGCGCGGGGGAGGAGGAGCGAGCCCGGGGGCGCGGGGCCGGGGCCCGCAGCTGGGAGGGGGCTGCTTTTTTTGCTTTCGGCATCTGACAGCTCAGGGCACGGCGGCTGGGGAGAGGACGGTAGAAAAGGCCAGCCCTCCCTCAGGCGGCACATGGCAGCCGAGCCCTCGATTTCAGCGCAGGTTAGCTAGGTCCGGGCTCCCGCCAGCGCACCGAGGCACCCCGGGCTTGCTGGGCTACCGCAGGACTTAACGATGCAGCTGGCGACTGTTTACTTCTTTTTGGGCTGCAGCATTTTCTTAGCTTCAGGATACAACTCTTTTAGTAAGAGCGTGGAGACGATAGGCAAGAAGCAGTACCAGGTTCAGCACGGGCCATGCAGCTACACCTTCCTCTTGCCCGAGACGGACAACTGCCCATCTGCCACTTCCTACGTGTCCAACGCAGTGCAAAGGGATGCACCCCTAGACTACGACGATTCGGTTCAGAGGCTGCAGCTACTTGAAAACATCATGGAAAACAACACCCAGTGGCTCATGAAGGTAGGATAATGTCACTTCTATTCTAAAAACAAACAAAAAAAATCTCCTTTACAACATCCTGTTATCTATTTCATTGTGGTTTTTCTACTAACGGTTCCCGAGTTCACAAATGCATCATGTAAACGAACTCTCTGAACTACCTTTCAATCAACAAGTTGAAGTCTGCAAACATGATTTTACTGAGTAGAAAGGAACAGGGAGCCTGCAGCGTTCTGCAGAGCTCCTGCTGTAAAGTCTGTCATTACGTTTGAGCTGCTTGGACAAACAGCAGTTCCGTGCGCCGGCGGACTGCGAGCGTGTCTGAAATTTCTGACAGGAAAGAGCCGGCTACTAATTCATAATTAACTGACAAGGGCTATTTTATCTCTGGTTGAAGAATACAGAATGAACGTTTACCCGAGGCGTGTTTGAAAAATGTTAAACACGATTTCAAAACCTGCATGCAGAAATTGGTGTTTTACGCCCCGCTGAGAAAGAAATGTAATTCCGAGTGAATGTCACCAGTGGGACTTGCAGTGAAATCAGCCCAGTGAAGTGATAGAATTTCAAGAAAGTTCATTAGCGGATATCCTTTGCATCCTGTAACATTTCCATTCAAATACACAATATTCACGGGAGAAATATTCTGGAAAAGGTGTTGCAGATGCCACATCGCTTCCTTTAATGCAGCTCCGTTACAACTGAGGGAAAATCACATTTACTGCCAGAGTGGCAACACTTGTAAAATTATAGCAGCAACAGCAGAAAAAAGTTTATACTGCGTATCTTAATATTCCTGGAGAATAAACCTGGTCACTATTCCACATTTTTATAGGAACCCATTGGATTCTAAATGCTATAAAGTTCAATAGATTTTGATTGGATAAACCCCTGTCTCACTGGTAGGTGAAAAAGTCCGATAGTATAGTTAAATTGCATAGTAAATTTACGAGTGTTTATGTTTCATACCAAGATGCCTATCTTCTAAGCAATAAATATTTGAGGACTTAACTGAGCAGTTGACGTAGTAGCTCCAAATAAGTGTTCCAGTGATGTCATAAGGGTTTTTTCATAAAGAAAGGAAAAACTTGTTGTCACTGGAGAGAATTCACAGTTCTCTACAATGAGTAGCCACTTCTTACATGACTATGAAGTTATTTTGCACTAGGGTTCACTTGTCTCATCACTTCCTAAGTTACAGAACGAGCATGATACAACCAGAGAAACCTGCTGGTGACTTGGTGTGTGCAAGAAACAGAAGTCAAACTTCAAAGCAGAAAGCATAGTGTTTTCATCTACCTGAAAATGAACCTTGAAGCTTAAATCCAAAATGCATATACTTGATGGCTGCGCTGTGGGCTTCTAAATTTGTCCTTGTGGGTTTAGGATGCTTTAACTTAGACACCCAAATAATGTCAGTTCATTAGCTTTTGTTCTTTTTAATCTCACAGGCAAACACTCTTCCCTCCACATACTTACCTTTCTGCTTATTAATGTACAGTGCTCGCTCTTATAATGTTAAGACCAGCATTAACAGATGTGCAAAGCAGGATGAAAAACACACACAGTGAAACAGTCTAATCTTACCCCACTGCTAAGCAATTTCCTAACATAAATAGTGAAGACACACACAAGACTCCAGTGCTAAATACCACTTAAGTAGGCAAACACAGTATTGTAAGTGGCATCAGGTAAACAAAATCCAGTTGGCAAATTCCAGCATCCTTATTTAGTAAAAAACTGCTTTTTCCTGTTCCGTCCCTGGGAAATTGGCTACAAGAGGGATAGTATATCTAACCTCTTCTTTGGGGGACCAGAAGGCAGAATCTGTTTTACAAGACAGAGTATGTTTCTTTTATTTGAGCAAAGATTTCTAAATAAGATGCTGTAGAATAGCCTGTTGTTTTTTTTTTTTTTTCCCCTAGCTGTTCCACAGCTAAACATCCTGTAAAATATCTGCTGTTTGCCTTTTTCACTATTTTAACACCTGCTCTTTATGTCATCTGTTTTGTTCACAAAGAGACTCCAACAAAAGTAGCTTTTCCTCAGATTTGCTTTGCTAGGGACACCTGGTCTGCAAGTGAAGATGAAAAGCAAACAACAAGCTTTAAAGTTGCTTACAGAGTTTACTTGCTGTTTTTCTAAGGTCATTAATACACATTCCTAGGTTCATATTTCAATTTACCAGAATATAATGCTATATTAGTCAAGGCAGGGCAAAAAAAAAAACAAAAAAAAAAAAGTTCACTTAGTTTTTATAGTGTATTGGAAGTGTAATACAAGATTGATTTAAAAAATAACCTGACACGTCTCAGCAGTTGCACAAAAAACTGCTTTAGGTCTTGCTTTTTAAAAAAAGTTACTTTGGCTCATTTGCCTGTTTTGTTCTGAAGCTTGTGTAGAAATACATTTCAAACTTTTGGTGTGAATTAACCTTTAAACGTTGTTCCTGAAGTATTGCACATCCCCAGACGTTTTTACACTCCTCCCCCCCCTCCTGTCTTTAATCCATCAACTAAAGGAAACACTCTGTTTCTGAATGAACCCTCGGCTGTATGAATGGAACAGCATGGGAAGCGTGCGCTTCAGCTGGCTAATGGACAAACACAATGGGAAGAAAAGGAGTTATGTAGGTCCAGGTTCTTTTCTCATCTGCTCCTGCACTAAGAGCAGACTACTTTGTTCTACAATTGCTACAAATCGCTGCTTCATTGAAAACACATTTTTTTGGGGGGGTCTGAACTGTATTAATGCCTTCTGCCACTACCGTACGTACCATACGTAAAACTGGAGAATGTCTTTTCAAAAGTAGGTTACGTTTAAGCGTTCAGATGGTATACCAGAACAAACCAGTCTTCCACCTAAAGCCGTGTTTAGCAGTAAACCAGTAAGTGATGCTGCAGAGCAGGGGCCAAACCCCTAGATCAGCTCTCCAGCAATATACCTGAAACGCACTTTCTTCTTCGACTTTCCCCACCTTGGGATCAATGTTCATATTCAAGTGTAAGATTTTTTTTCTAATGCGTGTGTGGGCAGGGAGTACAAGCCTCTCAATAGTTAGATTTCTAGTTAATTTGAGAGGATAGCAGATTGGTATACAGCTGAGATACAAGACTGGAAATCTTAAATGTAGAACTGTCATGTGGGGTATTACATTTTGGAATTTTTTTAATATGAAAACAACATCAGGTTTTCAAATATTCCTAGACAGGCAATTCCCTCAAGTTCACAATTAAACAAAGCTCTGTCTGAATTAATGGCAGGTTTACCATTTGGATCACAGCATTTCTGCTCAAGGAGCTGCATTTTTTTCAGGTATTAAGGCATTGAAATAACTGAATGCTGACTTGAATTTACTTCTTAGTACATAAACTAGATCCTGTGAGTCTGGAGCTATGACTTTGTCCAAAGCAATAGTGTAAAATAAATGGATCACATTTTCTTAGTCTTTCCTGTTATGAACAGCTGAAAGCAATGTATGATCAAACTGATGATAGCATATGGCATACAGCTAAATTGTTTGTAGTTTATCAGCAAGTCAAAAGACTAGAAAATAAAAGTCTGTGCCAGGAGTCAATAATTAAACCTAAGACCAGAACTTGATCCTGGACCATCCCATCAGACTAGGAGTGGGGCACTGCTGATGGAGATGCAGTATCGTTGGATACTCTGAACTCAGATTTGTTTTTCCTTCTCATGATATCCTGGAAGCTAAAAACCCTTGAAAACGTGTTTCTTCCCTAAGCACGACAAAGTCAGATTTTTTAAGATGTATGGGAATGAGTGCTTATAATTTTTGATGAGTAATTACCAATAAAAGTTTATAATTATTGTCCTACTGGTACTGAACTTCGTATCTCATATACGAAAAGATATTCTACCGTGCCGTCATCCAAAAACATCTGCACGCAATGGACAAGGACAAATATACTATACAGTTTTGGGTTTTAAAGTACACAAGAGATGATTCTGACTCTGAATGGAGAGCTGCATTCCTTTCTTAAGTAATGCATCTGTTTTCATTTATGTGAAAAGTGCTTGTTTCTGTCTATCAACTATGTATTTGCTAAGCAAAAGAGTACTGGCAGGACCCAAACAAAAATACTTTCTTGCTTTCCGATTAGTACGTGTTACTGGATAAAGTTTCCACGCTACTTTAAATGATATGACTATGCAGTTTATCGTTGTACTTCCCATAGGTAAATTTCTGTGAAAGGATTTGAAATGACACTTCTGCATGTGTTTAAAAAGTATGTTGTAAAGACTATTTCTGCATCATTCCACAAATATCAAATTGATGATACAGGTATGAAATCATACAAAATCAATAAAGATGACTAGAGATTTTCTTGTACAGGTCTACAAGACAAAATTGGAGTGGAGACCTTGCCACCTCCAAGATGTTATCTGTAAAAAGACCAGAGTTTAGTTTTACTGAACCAGCCTCTTACTAGCATTCAAGATATATTTTCACGTGCTTTGTTATTAATATGAACCTAAACTTATTATCTTTGACTGGCCCAAACAGCAAATGAGGAGACACTCTCCATTAATTATTGACATCAAGTGCTTTGTTTTTCTCCTTTTTCTGTTTCTTTAAGTGCATATGTAGGAAATGAGCCTGGAGATGCTTGAATTGACAGTTTCCAGTCCTTTTTGTTTGCATACCCACTTAACATTTAAAACTTAAGAGCATAACCTTTAGAAGAACTTAGAAACTTCTGCAGAGAGACTCAGGTTCAGAATGGTGTTTCTTGTTACTTCTCCTTTTTTGTTGTTAATTATGAGCAAATTCAGTAACGTGCATCTCCTCATAATTTCTCCAGGGAAACGATATCATCTGCTTGATACTTAATCACAAAAACCAAGCTATGATGTATGTACTACTTAGAACAGAATTTTGCCTAGAAGACACCGATACCCTTTCCTAACTTTCAAAATACGACATCTCGTATCATCAGTGACTGTATTATACTGTCCTTTTCATACTACATTGTGTTTCTGAAAATACAACATTATACATTATTTGTTTTACAATACTTACAATAAACTAAGGCAGCTTAGTAAGCTGTTATTTAATTAACAACCTTTTACATACTTCAGTGCAAGAACCTCCTGTTGCATCTGTTGTTTCATGGGATTTTACCTAGCTTTGGCTGAAAGCCATTATGGGGGCAAAGCAAGACTGTCTTCCTCTACCATTACCATTATTATAGAGCTAGGCATGCAAAATGCTGCCCACTGATTTAGAAGACACAGCACCAGATCTTAGATTAGGTCTACAACAGAGAGGTGCCATTCTCGGATCCTTCTCTGGAGCTCAGCAAACCCAGAGTTTCATCAGATGACTCAGTCTATCTTAATTAGCTCCCTAGAGTAAGTTCAGTCTCTCTCTTCCGCCTGGAAGAGAGAGAAATAGAGGAATGGAACGCTTAAAATAAATCTGCCTCTTCAAGGAGGATTTAAACAAATTTTTGAACAAATTGCAAAAGCCAGCATGCTGCACGGCCCTTGTCCTGGCATACGACTTTGGCACTAAAGTTTGTAAGCCTCACAATCAAGGGACAGTAGGTAGAAAGTAGAAATGTGGACTGGGCTGCAAATGTGATATGACTATATAAAGATAATGCTTCCCCCCTTATTAAAATAGCTCAGGTACAAGAGTAAAATCAGGACTGATGGCCTTTGCCTGGAGTTTGTCTCTCCATTCCCACGTCCTGACAGAATCATAGAATCACAAAATGGTTTGGGTTGGAAGGGACCTTAAAGATCATCTAGTTCCAACCCCCCTGCCCTGGGCAGGGACACCCTCCACTAGACCAGGTTGCTTAAAGCCTCATCCAGCCTGGCCTTGAACACTCCCAGGGATGGGGCACCCACAGCTTCTGTGGGCAACCTGTGCCAGTGCCTCACCACCCTTATTGTAAAAAAAATTCTTCCTGGAACAGAAGGTGCAGGTGGTACGTCAGAGAAAAAGGGTTCTGGCATCTGGTTACCAATAAGATACCAATGGGAGCCTTAAGGATACTCTTAGACTGCAGAAGGGAAAATGGGAGAAGATGGCTCGATTTAAAAAATATTTCAAGTATGTACTAGTATATGAAACAAGGATGTCACACAGAAAATACTTTGGTAGTCCAAACGCACCCTAGGAAATCTCACACTGGCAGTAACAGCTAAACCACGGAGAAACCAATTTGTCTGGACCATAAGTATCAATATAACCTTCAAGAAATGGAACAGTTTCTATGGCACTGAATAAGAAGTTTCAGAAATAAGCAGAGAAAATTTTATCTGGCATTGTATTCTTTGAATTTCTCAGACTTGCCAAATAAAAATTACAGGTGGAAAAAAAAATAGCATCAGATAATTTCATAGGGCAAAGCATCTGGGGAAAAAAAAAAGGCATGGCACAGTAATTTAATACTTAGAAATGCCTCAGAGATATGGCACATTCCACAGTGGAACAAATTAAACCAAATAACCTCACACACCCCCCACAAGTTAAAAAGTGCTTTCCAACTGGAAATACTGTGATCATTTAATTTCCTTTAAGAGACATATCTCTAGGAAATGGGGCAGAGGAAAAAAGAATTGTATTTATTCTCTAGTGAGAATAAATGAAATACTGTTTAGTGAACCTAAAGTCTATTCCAAGTAAACCAAGCTCAGAGGAAACGTTAAAGAATTCTTCAGGTTACAAAATCCAGATCCATGTTTTGTATAAAAAAAAAAAAAAAATCCCCCACCTAAACAGTTCTGCAAACACTCACTGTGTCAGTTTTTAAGCTGCCTAGGAAAATACATTACTACTCCTTAGATGTCCCCCCCCCCCCCCTTTTTTTTTTAAATGCTTACTACATTCCAAGTCATTACTGAAAATCCTATTAGTTTTTATCTGTTTGTGGAACAGGTTAACCCTAAAATTAAGACACTGTTTACAAAGCTCAGCAAATGTATCCTGCAATTTGTATGACGAGGAGCTGTCTGTCGGTTCTCATTCCAACTTCCAGCACATTATAGCTTAATACGGACAGAGAGAGGGAAGCTACAGGGTCTTTTCTGCTGTCTTTGTACTGCTCATATGAAGCTTTATCAGTTTATCTGACAATCTTCCAGGAGTCTACTAAGGTCATAACAAGGTCTTCCTGCTAAAAAGAGAAGCAGCCTTCTCTCTGTTAACTTCTCTCTCTGTTAGTAAAAGTATGGGTGAAAATCTAGTATTCTTCACAGTTAGATTATTCACAGAAGCTGTAAGGAGTGAAACATTTCCGTCTCTAGATGAGTAAATAATTCAGAAATCTTAGATGAACGCAACTTTCTTTCCAATTCTGCTGTCCCTAGAGACTCCTGTTCAACCCAAGTGGCATGTAGTGCTCAGACTCCCTTTCATACTGCAGCGAAAAAAATTCTTTCACTTCTGTATTTGTATGCAGGTCTCAGTCATCATGATGGAGCTTAAGAAAAGGAAACCATATAGGGTTCCTTTACCTTCTGGGGAACAACGTATCAACTTGCTACCATTGATTGTAGTCAGGGATTAAAGTCAGTGTTTTGTGGTGATGGGGTTGAGAGCTTAACAGACTATTTGGTTGAACAGTTTACCTGTAACATCTTACTATTTAAGTTTCAAGAAGGGGGACGGAGGGAAAGCCCTGTTTGATACATTACAGTGCTCTCAATGTTAGCAACTGAAATATTTTAAGAGGCATTCAACTTTTAGACTCTGTAGTACTTTTTAATAATGTAATTATCAAGAAGTTGAAAATAGCTACATGCATTTCAGAACCTGTGCTAAAGCAGACCCGAGGACCAGAGTAATTCCATATAATGCAAAAGTAGAATATTCGAGCATTCTGCTGTGGTACAGCATAATCAATCACACAACTGTCATCAACTGAGCTACTTCAGAAGCCATGTTTTAGTATGATTTTTGAATAAAGTGCTTGTCAAAACCACATGGAAACACACTAGGCAAACGTTTGGTCTTTCATTATCACTCCACTTAATAGAACTTTTTGACAGGGAGAAAGGCTGAGAGTCCTCATCACTGGAAAAAGTAAAACTGTATCCATTTACAAATGGTAGGATCTTTCTCAAACCTCTGGTATAAAAATGCCTGAGCAGCGCATTAAGCCCCATACAAACAGCAGCTCTGCGGACCTGTTCATTCTCACGCTGCAAGCATCGAGTTGTTCACCTCATGTACTCCTGATATCAGCTTCATCACTATGCTTGCATTTTGGTTCAGGCCCGTACCTGACGTGCGTGGTCCTGGAAGGAAAAAGCCTCTTTTGTTCCATTCTGTCAGGGTGTGGGAATGGGGAGACACCCAGCCCAGTGGAAAGGACATTTCCTGGGCAATAGCCCTAGCCCTTACCCTACCAGCTGCTCCCCTACACCTGGTATGATGTCAGTGTACTGGAGCCCTGCTGTTCATATCACCTGCTGTGTAGCCCTTAAACTGAGGTATTTGAGTAAGCTGAGAGGTGTAATTTTGATAGCTGGCACCTAAGAAACAGTTTTGTCTTCTTCCGCAGAACTTCTAGACATCCTACTGAAACGCTTCATATACTTCCTTTAGGTCCTTTCATTTGAACTACAATATTATGTTCTCTGCAATGATTTTTCTTCCTCATTTTCCGTTTGCAAGATGTAACCAGTTCAAACTCACAGTTTCAAAGTGAAATAGAAACCAGCCCCTTAAGGAGAATGTGCCAATCAGTCAAGAGAAGCAGTAGCCTCGTTTTTGCACGGTATCAGCTGTCAACTGGCAATCTCAGCTGTGCAAAAAGTCAACATTCAAACATCAAAGAAGCTGCAGATCAGGACTGAAATATATGCAGCAATGGAAAACAGGCTTGGCGTAACTTCCTATTACATTAACAAATACCATGTCTGTTCAGACAGTTCAATATTGAAGAAAATTCCCCGGTGAAGACTTAATGAAGCAATTTTAATGGTTTTGCTTTTCTTTTCAGAAAGCTTTTCTATAGACAAGGTAATTCAACTATTCAAAGGGAACACCGACTTCCACTTTCTTAATACAGCTTTTAAAAAATGGAGAAAGTAGGCAAAAGACAGCCTAAGTGAATGAGTAAAACCAGACAAAATATTGTATGTTTCTGCTTCTAAGGAATTGACTTAAATAAAACTAAGCTTCCTTGCATGAGGTCTGAACTTTCACCATATTAACTATCCCTGTATTTTCACTTATGTTAAACTTCCATCTTGATGCCAGACTTTGTCAGATATAATGATTGCCCATAAAGTAATAGTAAATTAAAAACCACCCTGTTGTAATTGCTACTGGAGCCTTAGTGGGAATGTTTTCTGAAAACTACTGTGACACGATGAAACAAAGTTCAAATAACTAGAAGGCAAACCCCAAGACTAACCTAACCCTCAGAAAGAGTGTAAACTGCAACAAATAAACAATTTGACCCTGTTGAAATCTTAACCACTTACAAACAAGGATTCTGACAACTACAGTTTACCAGCTATGGAAGGAAGTTTAAATATAGTTAATAATACCCTAATTTTTTTCCCCTGACATTTAAGTTTATTTGACTTGTATCTAGAGAAGGCTTGTCCATGTCTTGAGTTCAGCTTCTTTGTTATGGTAAACTTGATTATTTTAAAATACTCTGAGGACAGCATACAAAAACCTAGCTCTGCTCTAAACAACTAGATTTCCCACTGACTTCTTAGAAACTGAGATTTCATCTGATGTATCTAAAACCTCATTTGACTCAAAAGGTGAAACTTTTTAAAAAAAAACAACCCTATTTGAAATTGATAATGGAGTAAACCAGTAAATCAGACATGTGCTTTAAGGCTTAATTATGTGGACTACCTCTGACTAGTAAGGATGCTATTGGAATAGAAAAGGAGGGATAATTTGAATCACAAGGAAGTACACATTTTCCTTCTCTTATCCCTCTTAAGTCCATGTGGGAGTAACATTTCCCAAGAGTCTCATCCAGTCAAGTCCTTTGCACTCACCATTTCCCTCAGTGAATTTCCTTCCAACTTTTTAACCTTCAAGCCAACCAGACAATTCCTTCTTTCAGCTGGTTTTAAAATCAGTCTTCCAGCCTCCTTTTGCAGCTCATTGCCTTTATGAATTCCTATCCTTGACATGCCTATTTTTAAAATTCTGCTCACACGGATTCAGTTTTGGTTTTGTTTTTTTCTTTTCCTTCTTCCTTCCCTTCGTTCAGACCCTTCAGCTTCCTGGCCGTCCAGTCTGAACTCCCTTTTCTCTACATCCATTGTCATTTAGGATTCCCGCTTCTGGATTTTTTTGTCCTTGTTAAATTCCTTTTTAAGCCTCACCTACCTGCATATTATCCTGGGTATTAAGACAGATGACGGCTTCTTTTTTCTGGCTAGCTGCATGCAGTATCGCTCACACTGTACTGTCTCCATTGCTAGATGTGGTTACTCCTCTTGAGAGCAGAGTCTCTGGAAAGTGCATTTAGAAGTCTGCTTCTTCAATGGCCTGTTCCATCGGATCTTGACAGATGGGGACAGTCTCCTCCCATAAAATACGCATCCTATAGAGTGCAGCTTTGGTTTTCAGCCATTTCAGTTCCTCCTCTTCTGTTATAATCAATGCTGATAACGTAATTGGTTTTGAGAGGATCTGGTGCCAGTTTCTGGTTGTCATAGAAGGCCACTAACTGGCAGCTGCCTGGCTTTGGGCTTTCTGGAGCAGTGACTGGAACTCGACTCAGAGGTGACTCTCCATCACCACTCAGGTGCTCAGTGAGGCACCAGAGACAAAGAGGAACTTCTGGAAGCAAAGGATGGAAAGAATTCTTGGTTTTTTTCTAACAAACCAAAGTGCCTGCTTTTAGATGGATAACGATGTTAGGACAAAACAATGTATTTTTTATCGGGATTACATAATTTAAATTACTTTTTTTTCCTTGCATCACACACTACATTTTGTTTCTGCAACACGCTGCCTATACGTGCTGATCTTATTTCCAAATATTTGTGTTTGTCCACTTTTAACGCAGTACCTTCCTGTTTCATAGTTCACGCCTGGAATTCCTCAGAAGCTTTTTTGCTTTAAAGACTCTTGACTGTGCTAATGGAATAGCAAAGGGAAATGAGTAAGTGGCATTTGCCAAGAACATATCAAGAAGCTCAGCTTTTTAACTTGGCAGAGGTGACCACCTGAGCTCCCCTTACTTGAGGCAGCCCTTAGTGCTTTCTGTAGTCACAGTCAAGTCCATTTGGGGGTTTTGGGGTCCTGCTTCCCGTGCAGTGTTTTGGAAACCTCAGGGATGTTCTCTGACAGGTCTGGATGGGCAAGTGAAGAATTTTCAGACTGGTCATGGAAATGTAGCAGCTTTTCAGACCCACCACCCACCCTGTCCATCTAGCGTATTAGCAGAAGAAATGGTGGTGACAAAGAAAGATGTAGCATGACTTGGAACTCCAGGACTTAAAAGAGGCAATTACCTTTTTTTTTTTTTTAACAAATATACAGGAAAAATCAATTTGTGAGTTCTCAGGCCTGCAAAACTAAAATCAGCAGCTCACATGTACTGTCTCAAAGTCCTGAGCATCCAAAAATTGGCAAGCCTTCAGCTCAAAGGACTGGTTCTCTCTTGGTAGCAACATCACTGAGACTTCTTCTTAAAGAAAAGAACAAACTTATAAAAGCTTCATAAACTATATTTAGAAGCCAATATGTTGTACAGTTTAAGAACTACTCAAAACGCTTTCGGTTTCCTTTATCTGTGAAGTTCTTTTTTTAAAAATAATGGTTTTTCATGCTGAAAGATGCTCCATGAACACAGCTTTGAAACAGGAGACACCCAGTTTTATAGCTTACGAAAGGGACTAATTGTGTTCCACAGCTTCCTAACTAGTTTGATCCTTGAACTCCAAATCATTCTTCCTTCTGGTTGGAAGTGGAATGCAAGATGACTGCTTCCCTAGAAAGCAATGCTGAGAATGAACTGTGAATGCCTAGCTCTTTTTTACTTCCCCAGTAACATGCTCTGAAAAGACGAATTTGCTTCATATTTCCTCAGAAAGCTGCATTATTTGTTCCACCACATCATGAGCTATTCTCTAAATTAGGCTGTCCTGTTGAAAAAGGAATTAATATAAAAATTCACTTGATATTGTAAATTGAGATAAAGAAGATAAATGGTTTTATATTAAGAAAAATCTGTGACAGTTATAAATTAACTAAAAATTTCGGAAAGTTTATAGCCAATGTCTTTCATGAACAATGTCCTAAGTACCCCCACCAACATACCTGATGGTGAGTTTATTTCAGCTGCCTGTAGCTTAGTGGAATGGAAGAAATACATAAAAGGAAAGGATTACTTTAGATCTGGGATAGCAAGTGTTTATTCAAATGTGGTCTTTTTAGGGCAGCATCTCATCTTTACACCAGTCTGGTAGTCCTGATTCCCCGATGGTAGTATGCAAGTACACAATATGACTGCAGACATGCAGGCTGGTATCCAAAAAGTTTGAATATTCAATTAATGAAACTGTAGCCCAATGCTGTATCCTAGAATTTAAAAATTAAATACTGATTGGCAGTATTTCTTATACTGTTCATACATAAGGAATCCTAATTTTGAATGTTGGTGGCTTGTTGCACATAATGAGGAATTTGTATTCATTTCAGTGAATGGCAGAAGCATCACTGGCTTCTTGTCTTCTTGGCTTCAGTGCTACTGAACTTCGGCAAAATGCCATTCATGACTCACACTATTTATTTATTTATTCTTTATTTTTAGACTAATGGGAACTTTATGAATTCCGTCCCTGATTTCTAAGAGAAATACCACTTAGCTGTGATCCTGAAAAACAGTGATTCAGAATCTTATATTACTGCCATAATGAATATCCTCAACTCTTAATGAGAACTGTTAACCACCAAATAATTGATTTCAGTTCTGAAGATAATGTTAAATTTTGATTTTCTTATCCATGTAGAAATTCACACTCTTAAAAGGTTTGTTGACTATTAACAACGTTCTTCCTTTGATATCTTAAGAATGTTTATATCTCAGGAATATTGTTCATGTGCAATTTTATTTACATCTCCTAAAAAAGTGCACCGTAAAAAGAATATGCGTCACATATAGTATAAAGAACCTATGTCATCCTCCAAGTGACAGACCACGTGAAAACGCATGTGCAGTTAGGGAAGTTGTAGTGCTGTCCCATGTACAAGACAAGCTCAGTGTCTGGAATGGTGGGAACTCAGCTCTAAGATAGCCTTTGGGATAGTTTCAGCTCTCCCAAGTCCCTTCCCTTTTCCTGTGCACTCTTCTGCTTTTTATAGGTCATCATTTTGACTGTGGTTCGTTCAAAACATACAGTAGAAAGAATGATTGTGCTGTAACTCCTTTTAGTATTAGGTACAAAATACTAGTCCCAGTCCAGAACACGGAGTGAAAGTCATTCTTCATAAGTATTTGTGCAGACAATGAAGGCATTTCATGCATTTAGTTTCATGTTTTAATAATGAAATATTTGGGTTTTATTCAAGTAGATTATTGCCAATGAAGGGGGAATTTTTTCCTTCTGCTAGAAAGTGTAAATTGTAAAAGCATAACAAACAGCTTCCTCTAAATGAGATGTATTCAGACATGCGAGTAAGTTGGTAAGCTTTCATTTAGAGCACAAGTGGCATTAACTGAACCATATCCTGTGTGTAAAATGTCTGCATTTACTGTTTTAAGAGTTACCATTCAAACATTTAGTATTTTATTACACAGTTTTAGCTGGAATATTTTCCAATAAATCACAGCCCACTTTCAGCTAGTATTCAATTACGATGTTACTTTCACCTTTTGTTTGCTGACAGGAAAATGAGATAAGAGAAAAATCTTAGCTGGAGGTCTGGACAGGCAGACATGCTCGATGGGGCATGTAAGAAGCTAATAGCATAGAGACATCTCAAGCATTCCCATATACATTCCCAAAAGATTTTTTTCCCTCCCTTGAGAAACAACACATAGTCCATTGGGACTTCCTGCCCCAGGAAAAAAAAAAAAAGGCGATTTAAAATATCTCTTTTCTAGACATGATGCCTTTTTTCTTCTGCAGTATACTATTTTTTTCCAAAAGTCACAAGCTACTAAAATTGATAACTGACTTTCAGAAAACATAAAAAAAATGTATTATTTTATTAAAAGATTATTTAAAATAGCTTAAGATCCAATTGATGGGGATTGATGCAATGCCCTGAAAAATGTGTTCCCTTGGGTCTGTCAAGATAAATGGATCTTGGAAGGGATAGCGATTTTTCCATTTTTATTCTAACTTTAAGCAGTAGCAACATTGATAGACTGCAAAAACAAGTATGAAAAACTATTTTAAAGAGCACAAAACTGTCTGCAAAATTGAAAGTTTTATGGTATTTTGTCTTCATAACACCAGTACGTTGGGATGTGGAAATATGGATATAAGCACACACAGAGACCCTGGCAATATGGTGCTCCATTCGTTACATATACGCACATTGAGCAGCATGCGTGGCATATACATATATAGGTAAAATACTTCATATTGCCTATATGTACTGCTGTGATGAAACTGTGACAGTGTTTTCCTCTTTTTATACTATTTTACTTTTCACTGTTATCCATGTTCAGTAGGATCCACAAAGACAGGCTCATCCCAAGAAACCCTTCCTAGTGTGCATACCAATTATACTACAAATAAACAATTTGCACATTTAGTATTTTAATTGTAAGTGAGGTCTGTTAGAGTAGTATGACAAAACTATATTTTCTGTCTTTATATACAAAAGTGTATCTAAATCAGAAATGTAAGGATTCTGTGGCATATATGGGTGACCTTCTACAATGAGACAGTTGCATACTGGCAAAGCATTTGAAAAAAAACATTTCAAATTATGGGCTAAATTCTACTTTAGATGACTCATGGAGAAACCAGACGTGGCCACAATCCAAAGAACACGGCCACTCTGAAACAAGAGTGAGGCGACTAAGACCAAGCATTACTGGGTTAAAGATAATTTAAGACATCGAGTGGAGGGTGTCCCTGCCCATGGCAGGGGGGTTGGAACTAGATGATCTTTAAGGTCCCTTCCAACACAAACCATTCTGTGATTCTGTGAGAAGTAGGAAGGTCTAATCTGTACTCCAAAAAAGTATTCAGAAAAAGAACTGATTGAACTCATCAGCGGTCATCTTATTTTGCCCTGCCACTAGAACGAAGCAAAATTGATTATGGATGCTTAAGTTAATTTTCCATCTTGCTTACTTTTGTCTATAAACTGAATATTTTAGGGAACAAATTGTCTGATGATGACCACACGTACTGGAAGGGCTGATGAAGTTCCTTTAGTTTAAATACTCAAAGATAAGTTTTGAATAAAGCACAGGACATTTTCAATAGGGATGCAAAATAATAACTCAAAAAGCTTTTGACAGCTTAAAATATGTCAAACACTGTAGCTTCAATGCATATTAATAAATGCCTAGCTGTGTAGCTGTAAATGTTGTATCTTCTGTCACTACATTTTTGACTGGATTTACCCCACTTTTGGAAATAAAAAAAGAGGAAAAACCCTACAGACTTGTCATTATCCTGCAATTTTGTCTGTATCTACATTAGATGTATCTACATAAGCATGCGATACGTGTTGTAATACAACCTGTTCAATATCTCTGCAACTTCTTTTGAACTATTTTGTAAATTAATTACTAAGCACAGCAAAGTCTGAATAGAAATAGCTGTTTCTCATGGAAACCTTATGCATGTTTTTTCCCCTTGAAAAGATGAAGAAAGCTAGTTTTAGTTAAATTATTCCATATTTTGTCAGAATGCCGCTGCCAAGAATATGAACTAAAACTTCAAATTAATGGCAGGAGAACAATTAGTTGTTACTGCAATCAGAGGAAGATAATGACCCTCATACGAACTGATATCTGTAGGTGAATATTAGGCAAAGTCTGTATAATTTTAAATCATGCTGCTTCTTAAAATACCTTTTCTGCACTATCAACAGCCACAGTTATCTTAGTTTTGACATCTGGGAGAGATCCACAAACTTGATAGGACATCATCCCTTGTTTTCTTTTAGGTTAGTGTCTCCAGGCTTAGTCAAAATTCCAACAACAAATGTGAGAGCTGGTGCAAGGAAGGGAGCAGGGACATGTGGCTGGGGCATGGAGGCGTATGACCTGCTCACTTGGCCGGGGGGCTGTTGGATAGAATGAACAACCCCAGTGCAGCTGAGCTTCATACAGTATATCACACATAGCAGTTGCTGAGTTTATGGGGCTAATGACATCTTTCATGCAATGAATCTGCTGATCTAATGTCTCCAGGGCTGTGGAGACATGACTGCAGATAAACTTTGACCTCTTTGCTATTTCTCCTAGCAGGTACAGTTTTAGAATGGATGTTTTATTCTAAGAATAAAGATTATCTTCAGATTTCACTAGTCCAGTTGTGAGAAACCAAAACATTGTTTTTAGGCTAATTTTCACAAACTTATAGATGAATTCCCTGAAGGTGGTAAATTGCCTAGTCTAGTAATCCATACTTGATTCAAAGAAGAGAGATCTTCATAGATGCTGATGATCTTAGGGCTGGATACAAAGGATCATGCAGCTCCAGCCATCTACCTACTTCTAGGGGACACAGAACTATGTAGAAATTCGTGATTAACATTACCTCTCTCTGAAAATAAACATTACATTTGACAGAATCAGATTATAAACTTTAAGAAAATCACCAAACTTTATTTGGAAAGACTGCTCCAACAACTGACAAATTGTAAAATGAAACTAACAGCCAGTACTATTTCTACCATTTATATGGGGTACCATTTGGCAAAGGAAGGATGTATGTATTCATGTAGCTATAAATGCTGTCAGGAACATGACCGTTTAATTAGTATAGACTAACCGTTTGGCAGCAAAGAGCAAAAGCAAGACCTCATTTATAACTTCAAATTAAAAAATGGTATGTTAACGTGTCTACAAAATGCACAGAGAAGTTATTGATTCTTTGGAAACTGTTCTGTAATATGGACACTAACAATAGAATAGCAATCAGGAAGGCCCGTCATTTAAATAAGTATTGACCACCCTTTATAAAGGATTAATACTCTATCTGCCAGTGGTTAGAAAACCAATTTACTGTAATGCATACTCTATGTGTTGTCTTTTCTTTCTTGCCAATTTAAAGCTTGCCAAAAAAACCCCCAAAAACCAACAATAAACCCCAACTTGGCTATGAGAGAGATGTTTTGGAATGTGCTCCAATATGATTGATCTGTCCTTGTTCTTTTGGCAACTTAGCTGAAGTATTTTCATCAAATTTTATGATTTTACATGATTTGAAGTAATAAAGCATGACAGCCCCGAGTTGATGACCTTGGAGAATTTTGTGTCTCTAAAAATGCATCACCGTAACTGTATTACAAACATGAATTGTGAAATATTTTTATTTTCCCAGCTGTTTTTGCAATTGAAACATACTTTGAGACATGCTTTTTCCCAGCGTGCTTTCATTTTTTATAATTACTTTCTCCAAGAATACATGCCAGCCAAAGTCTTACACAAAAATTAGAATGTTTCATGAAAAAATCCCATGAAAAAAAATCCCTGCAATGCTATAAACTAACTATTCCTTCTATCAAATCTGAATGTATTAATACTTCTTTTCCTATCCCCCGCAATTTCCTTAAGACAGGATTCATTGATTTACACCCTCAGAAGCAGAATTTCTGAAAGACAGTGTATCACTAACACTTAGCTACTAGGTTTTGACAATTACTTTGACCAAAATAACCATCATGCAATCAAGGTTAACACATATCAACACAAGTCTTATATGCCAGCTATTAACTGAATTAAAAAGAGATTAAAAATTATCTTCCCATAACTAGCCATGTGGCAAAGGAGAAATGTGGCAAATAATCCCTGTTCCAAATGTAAGCATGCTGGAGAAGACAAACATGCTGTTCAAACCAAACTGCCATGCCTCTGAACTCATGGACGGGGACTGTAGCATTTCATTCCTGTGCCCTTCCCTCTTGTTAATGATCTAACCTATTCTCCCTGTTTCAGAAATTCTGAGTGTGCTACTCCTTACAGAGGAAGGAGGCAGGAGCTGATGAAGGGTACTCCACAAAGAAATGTGCCGCAAAGAACTGCAGCCTTGCAAAATGGCTGCTAATCCTCCGTGCTGTAGAGCCACAGAATGGGTTGGAAGGGACCTTAAATCTCATCTAGTTCCAACCCTCCTGCCGTGGGCAGGACACTCTCCACTAGACCAGGTTGCTGCAGATGAAGCTCAGCCTTGGCTGCCTTAACTGGAGCCTGTATTGAAAAGGTTCTTCCAGCTCCCTCTCGGGGAAACCCAAGGGCCTTGTTTTTTGAAAGTATGCAATGGGAACATGTTCCGCTCTTCCTAAGGTCACTGGGAGATGATGGGCATTTTGGATTAAAGTAATTCTTTCATTCATCTTTGAAGGAAGATGAAAGTAAGCACCTGCCACTAGAAGAAAAATCATGAAATGTAGTTGTAAGAAGTCCTATTTTCTACAGCTTTGCATTGTATGATGAAGAGAGAAGGGAATATCAGCACAGAGGGATGAGTGCGTATCTCGGTTCAGGTCAGGAAAACAGACTTTATGATGTGTACATGCAGAGAATGCACAAAGGTGGGAGAGGATTAGTGAATATGAAGGGAATATGAAGGGGTTTATGTAATCATGCTTTGTAGGATTTTTAGGGGAAAAAACCCACAAGAAGCTCCAAAGCCACTTAATGGGTCAGTATCATCTTGATGCTTCTTGTTGCTCTAAATTAGAATAAATGAGCCAGATCATGAAACTGGCTTTAAATCTTAAAAGCCCTGATGTTCATATTTCATACTTTCAAGTAAACACAAATGCCATATTCCCTAAGTTACTTATTTAATATTTCTCTGTTGAAAAACAGATGTGAAGACAAAATGTTAAACTAGGGTCAAGAGAATAGTTCAGTGATGTAGAATACATGACGAATGAGATATTATTTGAAAGAGGTTAGATACATGGACATAGGCTTATACTTACAGACATTCAAATAAGATAAATTATGAAAATGCAGATCTGTGTGTCCAAACAAAACTGCTTTCAAAGGTTGCAAGCACGGTGACAAGGGGTATAAAAATCTGGCAACCAGAACCACCAGATGCCTTAAATTGTAATCGCAGGTTTTGCGTACCTTACAGCTGCGTGTTTTAACTGGGCAATTGCCTAAGCCTACCGTAAAATGTTTACCTTACCTTTAAGCCCAGATTAACTCATTTTCTAGTAGTGTGTTTTGGAATAACTCAGTGATAACATTTTCAAAGAAGTCACGCAGTTTTGTAATCCTGTCTGCAGAGATGACTCTGCTCAGATTCTCATTCTGATCTCTGGTTAACAAGGCACCAACCCTGAAGAACGAGGCTTAATATCCACAATTATTTTATGAAAGAATCAAAGCTCTTGATCAATCTTTCTTTGTTATCTATTGTCTTCTTTGTCTTGTGGGCTTTTTTTCTTAATTAAAGAAGACACAGTGTTTTCAATGGTCTCTCATATGGTAGCTCTCTGATACCTGGAGATGTCTTGCTTCTTTTTTCCTCCGTATGTCCTTTTTTTTTCCCCAGTGTCCCTTCTAACTGCAGATGTGCATTGAGTCTGCCAGCCAAGGCCATATCCTAGGGCTTTATAAAGCCATTACAGTACTTCACTGTGGTATGGGGGCAAATAAAATGCATTCTGGAGATCTCCCTTGATTTTCTTTTAAGAGAGATGCATTTGAGCAAAGGTCTTTTCCAAGTTATCTATAATGATACCCAGTTCTCCAGCTTCAGTTGCTAATGTTAATTTGGACTCATATAAACTGTTTAATCCCCAGATGTCCAGCCTTTTCAAAGGGACACATATTGTCCTCAGTCTTCACGGAGCAGCATCTAATGAAAATTATTTTTATCTATATAAACGCCTTCAGAATTTTGCATATCTCCTTGGACTGTGGTGCACTAAACATCATCTCGCACTGCTTTTAAAATTAATTTATCACTGTACTCTGACATTTCACAGTCTAATCATCAAGGACCAAAGATGTCTTATCATTACTACACAATTAAAAGCCATTGATCTTATTAGTTCAGCAGAAAAGAAGCTGAAATAAGAAGTATATAAGAATATACTTTAAGGTTTAGAGGTTTTAACTTCTTACCTGTTTTCTACATTTGCCACTTTTAAAAAAAACAAACATGAAGCAAAAATGAAAAAAAACCCCAGTCCTTGCTCAAGTAATGTGGGAAGCATTCCAGGCTGACAGATGTGCCAATTGATCTTTAGCTGGTGAGAAGTGGAACGGCTATATCTGAACAGCGGCTTGATAGAATACTAAATCATAAGCTGCTTTTTCATCACTGATATGGAAAGTAGCCATACAATAATGTTCAAAGCTCCTCCTCACTACAAGCCATTATTCATATCAAGACAGCATTATCAAAATAATATTTAAAAAAAATCAAGATATCAACCTGTTTTACCATTTTCCTTGAGGCACTGGTGATGTTTTATAATTCGTACTTAATGACACTAGGTATTTGTTATTAGCAAGTATCCTCTTTGTAGGTACAGCATGAAGCTCCAAAATGATTATGGTTCTCTTGCTAGAACAATATTTGGAGTGAAGTAGAATTTTGATTCTAGAAATTTAGATAAATATTCCCAGTCAGTGGAAAAAAAGAAATCAACATGGCCTGAGGTTTTAAGAATTTGAACATAAGGAATGACTCATGAAAGAAATATGAAGTATTTGCAAAATTATTGAGAAAATGATATTAAATAAGCATGAAGAAAAATCAGATTGCTTTTGGATAATCCAGACGTGTGGAAAGAAAGACTTCATGAAAGGTTACTTGAATTTTCTCCTTGCTTTCCTTGAAAGCAGTGTACTCTGTTATAAAATGACTACCAAAAGAGCCTTATTAGTTTAGACACTGAAAGGACTTCAGAATCAAGTATGTAAAACAGTTTTTGCATTCCTAAATATTAAGTATTTAAAGTATTTATAGGTTTTCCTACTGTTTCATGTCTTTATTTGAAATTCTCTGATAAAAATGCACACATAACAGTGTTAAATGACATCTGACCTCTTCTCTGACTTCCAGACATGTGATGAAAAATGCTTTTGAAAATATTTAAGTCTAGATACAGGAAGATGACTAAACTAGGTTTTTGTCTTCTAAAAAATTCCCATCGCTGCCAAGGCTGGTGAAGCTCCTCTTGTGGTTACAATGGTGGGAGCACTAGGGCAGAAAAGCTTCCAAGTGCCCGCAAGCATTCTCGTTGCCGTGCCTTCTACCTACCTCCTGCAAATCTCTGTTCCTGCCTGTAGAAAATGGGTGGCCACACATTCCTTGTCATATTTGCCCTTCCTCTCACACAGCTTAACACTGGGAAACTTCACATAAATGCATAACAGACAAGGAACAAATTTGTTTAGCAAGGCAGCCAACAGGCTTACTGTAATACCCCCCCTTCCAACATTTAAAGAATGCAACTATCTTCTCTCTTTCCTTTCCCATGTAGCTTGAGAATTACATCCAAGACAGTATGAAGAAAGAAATGGTAGAGATCCAGCAAACTGCAGTGCAGAACCAGACTGCAGTAATGATTGAAATAGGCACAAACTTACTAAATCAAACAGCTGAACAGACCCGCAAATTAACAGATGTTGAAGCACAAGTAAGTAATGAATTTCAACCTAAAAATGCTTCTGCTTCCCAAACACTGACAACAATTTAACACTGTTTAGTGTTACACTATTCAGTTCAACAATTAGAAGTCAGTTGTTATAATCAACAGCTCTACCCATCTTACAGAAGCGTTAGTATTTGGTAATCCATAGTTCCATCTCAAGCCCACTGTTGTCATTTGAAAGACTTTCATTACAGCAGGATTTGTATGTCCAGCAAGACAATTGTTACAATCATCTTTAAAGGTAATGTCCTTAAAACTACTACACTATATCCAAACATCAGTTGGGTACTAGTGCGCTTTGATACAACCCTCATCCTATCTCTCGGTTGGTTAGTCACCTCTCCCGTCCAGAACTTATCTAAAAGAGTTCCTTCAAACTGCTTTTGTTCCATCTACCAGCCTAGATACGTTTTTACATAAAAATTTCTTATGTATTTTTAAAAAACTTCTTATCAAGAAAAATGCGTCTTTTCAATTAATGTTAAATACTAAAAGTGGGATAAACGTTCATTTCCAGCACAATGCACTACATTATTGTTATTTAACAGAGGGATAAATAAATGAATCAGAGATGAATCAGGAAAAAAGGAATTGGTAGAAGGCTATTAGAAAAGTATATTCACACACAAGTAGATTTGCCTACTGTACATATTATTTTCTAAATTATTTCAAACAAACCAAAATAAATGGGCTTATCTTTTATTATTGCTTTAATTGAAAATCACTGAAAACTATAACAACACATTCTGTGAAACAGAATGCAGATTTTAATATGTTATAAGGACAAGTCCAATCAGTGTAGAATGGTATGTATTTGTAGGTTTGCTAACATGGTAGGAAAATTCACATACATAATTCCAAAACCAAATAATGAATAAAGCAGGCAGCATATAACATTTTATATAATGTTAATAGCATACAAAACATAAAATCCTTGTTACACATTTTACTATCTGTGAAATTAATTCTGTGAATTAAATTACGTTTTTTAACCTAAAACAACCCCTTGTGAACTCTTTGATAAACTTACAGCTCATAGGTGTACTGAATTCAACTTTCTGACTGCATTATTCAGGAGCCCAGTATTTTGCACATGTTGAGAAAATGTATTTATGTAATGGCAATTATTCAATTATTTTCTGCTTAGAGGAAGAAAATCATCACTGTAACTTTCCTTCTCTGCTTGAAATTATGGGTGACTGGGTTAAGGGCTTAATTAGCAACATAAGGAAATTAACCAAACAGTTGCTCTCTCAAGGACACTTACTTTGGCAGTAGTTTTCAATTACACTTAAGTGTGAAATCATGTCCTGAATGGCTGTTTTACATAAAGGACATGAGTAATCAATTCTTCCTGCCAAGGAAAGCTAAATTCTGCTGAATTAAAAAAAGCTGTTCTAAAACAATGAGAAAAATATTTCTAGAAAACATGCCTCAAAGAAATGCAATCCAGCACAAACTGAAAAGTATCTTCCATGCTTCCTAATATCTGCATTTCTTCATTTAAAGATGCAAATATATTTAGACAGTAAACAATACATATAGAAAAGCTAACATTAAAATGCAAGGAATGAATCAACAAAAGTGTGAGTCACATAATAAACACTTTAAAAAATTTAGGATTAAGGAAAATAGCGAAGAGGGAACCATCTAGTGATTTCAGGACTTGGCCAAAATTTCAGCTAGTGAGAGATACACAAAGTGCTTTCTTCACCAGACTGAGATAACAACTCAAATTATTCTCTGAACAACCACAATAGTTACAGTAATGAAATGAGAATATCATAACAGGGGGAAAGGTACGATAGCAAAACTTAAGTACACAGTGCTTCTGAGACATTCAACAGAAACATAGCATAGTACTGAAATATTCCCAATGATGTATGGTAGTGTTACAACAAAATTAGTGCAACTCTGTGTATTCTTCTAATTCATTCTAATTCTATGAGACTTTCAGTCCAATTTAAGTGTTTAAAAATATTTTCTGAATGTATAGGCTTAAGTAGAGATTTACATGATTTCACAATATAAATAAATTACAATTAATTTAAAAGAAGATTCTTGATTTTCAAGTATTTTTATTAATTTTATTTAGGTATTAAACCAGACAACCAGACTTGAACTTCAGCTTTTGGAACACTCTCTTTCAACGAACAAACTAGAAAGACAGATTTCAGATCAGACCAACGAGATAACTAAATTACAAGAGAAAAACAGGTAAGTTTGCCTATCAACCCAATAAAATACTATTCCCTGAAGTGCCCTTCAATGCCTCATGTCCTTCGTGTATTAGAAAGAAGTGTACTCAACCAGGAAAATAAGGCCTTATACAGAAGCCCTCCACACCCAGCTATGCTTATTACAGAGAACATGTATTTTTTAAGGCCTAGAGAGTCATGCAGGTTTATTCTTCTTGTGTTCTGTTTATATACCATTCTTCACTATCTAAATTTCTCCTTTATATGAGGAACTTAAGGTTAAAACTGAAATACTTCTCAGTACTTCAGTTGTACCCAATTTATATTCTTCTTTAGACTTACCCAGATGAAGTTATGGATTATGTAACTCGACTCAAACTAATCCAGTGCAACCACATCTCTAAAATTTCATTTCCATGTAGTACACAACTGTCCTAATATACAGTCAAGTCATTGCCACAATTTTTTTCCAGCCTGGTGAGAGAAGTCAAATACTACTCATACTCAGCACTCCTTACTACTCAATCTTTTGAAATACAGACCAATATCCAGCTGTTGGTCCTATCTGTTTCTGTCCTCAGTTGTTGTGCAAAGGCTCGTACCTTTTTTCAGCTAGTTTCATTTTCATATCACCAGGGTCTTATTTTACTTTCAGCAATAAATAGTTTACAGAGAAATCTAAAAGCAGCAATAACAGTAAGTTTTCTCCTTCAAAGCCATCTTTTTCAATGAGAACCATATGTGCAAAGTGTTTTTTATTTTGAAAGGTTTAGCTTAAAAAAAACAGGAGACATGTTTTGACATTTTTGTTCACTACTCTACATTTATATATGCTCCCTAAAGGTTTTATCTACCAGCTTAATAAAAACAAGCATCCTTATCAAATGGAAAGCAAAGTAAATACTGAATTTTAAAATGTCACTTTTTTGTGTTGAACTCAGCAGACTTTAGACTACCCTTGTAAAACCCATGTAAACACAAAAGCATTGTTTCTCACCTAACAAAAGACAGTATGACATGGAGCTAATCAGCTTGAAACTTAACTATAAGGTACAGGATTTCTTTTTCAACAACAGCAGTGGATTTTAGGTGAACTTCTCCCGTCTGGCCATGCATTTTTTAACATCAGCTTTCCCAGAGTCTGCATCAGAACAATTAGCAATGAAATAATGTTCCAGCCAGGCACCTACTCACACCATCTCCAGAACTGGAGATGAGTAACGCATCTTTAAGTAACCATTTGCACGTTTCCCTTTCTTAATTCCGTAACATTTATTTATGCTGAGTGTATATTTTATTATAATTACAGGATATTTGAAAAGTTCACAGTTCATCTTTAAATAAGTTTTGTCTTTTAATAGGGTAAAACCAGGAAATCTTTCACTATATTTTTTCTTTCATACTGTTGAATTATCAAACACCCAATTGTTACACTTTAAAGCCTGCCATACAGACTATAGTAGATAATGTTGTTTATTAATGTCCTAATATAATAAATTAAGGCATATGTATCCAACTGAACTCAGCTTTCATTTAGCTTTCTACTGCATGGGTGGCATCAGAGAATGAAGTTGAGTACTGATGAAGAAAGAAACTTCTGCAACAGGCTTGATTCTCTTTACATCAGCTCAAATTTGTTTCTGGGGAGCCTAATTGTAATCTTTTATTTAGCTTTCTAGAGAAAAGAGTTCTTGAGATGGAAGACAAGCACACACTTCAGCTGAAGTCAATAAAAGATGAAAAAGATCAGCTTCAAGTCCTAGTAGCCAGACAGAATTCTATTATAGAAGAACTAGAAAAACAGTTAGTTACAGCTACAGTAAACAACTCAGTTCTGCAAAAACAGCAACATGATCTGATGGAAACTGTTCATAACTTGCTTACTATGATATCTACACCAAACTGTAAGTAAAACCATACGTGCTTGTATCATTTGAGTGACATTTGTATACATTATTACCTATAAAGCCTTACAACCAGTTTGGCCACACTTCTGCTTCTCAAGAAGTATATTTATATATATATTTTTTTGCCTTAAATCCTGCATCTGAGTTAATTAACCTTTTTTTTGGGGGGGAGAGGGGAGATGCAGGGAGGAGGATGAGACACACAACCACCGTAACATTTACATGTTTTCTTTTAAACATTTTGCTCATCTCTTGTGGTTCATACTGGTTTGCCTGCTCACTTCTCCAGGGGTTCAACAAAATACAGCGATGCCAAGTATCATTCATCTCGCTTGGCATTCATTCTCCTGGGGTTACACACTTCCTTGACCATTTATCTAGGCATGATGTAGGCCTGTAGCATTTCTTCCTGGCTCACAAAGGTTGTTTCTGCCACCTCTCATTGCTCTGTGCACATAGAGTTGACCAAATAAAGGACAAATTAGCTATTAAAGGCAAAGGAATCAGCACTGGCCCAGTTTTAGCACTTAATGTATGCCCCAGACAACAGAAAGCACCAGCTCAGGGCAGCAGGTACTCCCTAAAGTCCTCCAGTCGTTCACTGAAGCTTCCCTGTTCATCCTAAAAATCCCTCAGTTTATCAAATTTTATAGGCAATAATCTCACCCCTAAATGCCTGACAGCTCTGCAACAAATCACAGCCACCGAGCATAGCTTCCAAATTTATGCAGATTCACATGCTCTATAAAAATCCCACACAAACCATAAACTGAAACTTATGGCTAAACAAGATTAAAACAAATGAACAAATTCCTTACTTTGAATTTCATATGATATGGAACTTTGACAGATTAAGAAGGTATAGCTATTCTGTATAAAAGAGTGAAGAATCTGGCATGTTTGGCTGGAAATAGACCCTCTGAAAAAAGGATTTAAAATTAAATACTAGGAAAGTTTTAAAATAGTTGTCATTACAACTTAAAAGACAGTATAGAGGGACTATGCTTCATTACTGTAAGTTGGATCACAAAAAAGGAAAAGGATGTTTGGAAGTCCTTGCTGTCAGTAGTGTCCCAAATAATACGATGCTGTACATTTTTCTAAACAAATTAAATACAAAGTTTTTTGTCTTAATAACTGACACTACCCCCTTAAATACCATTACCAAGGCTGTACATGTTCCTGCTGATGTTATCTCCTATGCTAGTGCACAAATAAGTAAACAAGTCAAAGTCATGTTGGCTACAACACTGTTAAAAAAACGAGTGGAAAAAATAATGACTGGTTGCCAAAAAGACAAAATTAGCAGGAAAAGCTTCTAAGACAGTATACAAACAATAGAGTGTGGAAAAGCAATTAAAACACAGAACGTGTTATTTTTGTAAGTAAGGCAAAGCATGTAAAGTGGTAAATAATGAATAAGCAAGCTAAAAAGAACATAATAAGCAACTGTAATATAAGCATATATTTATATGGCAGCTACAACTTTGTAATAACTGTCTATGCTTGTTAGATTAAATTAAAAGGGAAAATACACAGAACCACCCCCAAAAGGGTCAAATATGAAATATCAGTCAGCAGGCGAAATGCCAGGAAATTCCAACCTCCATAGTTAATAAAGAACTGAACAAAAAGATGAGCCTTAGATTGCTCTGTAAAACAAGAAGGCTTAGGCATATTAAAATGTATTTTTTGCACAAATGTATTCCAGAAGGGATGTTTCCTTAGTGGGTTGGTCTGGGCTACCAAGCTTCAGCTTGGTACATACAAAGTTGTTACTGCTCAGCACAGGAGCAAAAAAACCACGAGCTAAAACTTTGTAAGAGCAGTTATTCCTGACAGCTGCACTATGAAAGATTTCATAACTCTTATGTTAGATTCCACAATTTTAGAGTATTGGCCAAAGATCATTATTAATATAACCAGTTGCTACATAGATACTGTATTGTTAGATACATTTTTAATAGTAATTAATGCATGCAGAGGTTGCAATGCATGTCAGAGTCCAGCAAAGGCAGTGAATGGAAGCAGAAACTTTTCAACTGAATTGAGATGCAATATCCTAAGTTTTCTTTATAAACATATTAATGTGTCATCACTTTTCAATCTATCAAGCAACTAAACTCATATCAGAATAACGTCTCTAAATAACATAAAGTAACAACGCACATAATTAATACCTTGATCTGTCATTTGTTCAGGGCCAGGCATACTTTTCGAAACTGCAAAGCTTTAAGCAGATTATGTCATTAATTGCTTCTTAGTAACTTCTATTCATCTCCTCTTAATTTCTATTGTATTTTTAGCAGCTAAGAACAACTTCATAGCTAAAGAAGAGCAAATTAGCTTCAAAGACTGTGCTGAAGCTTTCAAATCTGGACTGACAACAAGTGGAATCTACACCTTAACAGTTCCAAACACTGCACAAGAAAAGAAGGTAGGGTGGCTATAAAGTACTGCCTAGGCATACTGTGTGTTAAAAAGTTATTTGAGCTTGTAAATAGGCTATTTTAAGAACTAGTTAATAGTGAAGTTTATTACTTACCATGTTTTTATGAGCATTTAATCACTTAGAGATTTGAATATCTCACAGGAAGAAGAAAGTCCTTCAGGTGAAATCTTGGCTCCATTGAAATGAAGGAGCATTTTGTTGTTCACTGTAGCATGCCAGAATTTCATTCTTTGTTTCCACATAATCAACACAATTAAAGCAATATAGTACTGTAATCTCTTTACAAAATCTCCAACACAATTGCTCTGCATGATCAGCAGTCTCCTGTCTCCTCTAATTTCTTAGTTACTTCATATGCCCAAGTCCCTCCAGGTGGTAAAATCAGGGGCATGGAAGAGTATTCATGGATGTGTACTCATGAAAGCAATCTACTAGTACTGGAATCATGTATGGGTTCCATTTCTTTGTTATGCAGAGTTTTAAGGGCATTTGTGTAACAGATTAGCAATTAGATCAGCATAATTGACACTGGGTAACAGAGAGGACTTCCCTGGAAAATACTGCTCTGGTTTAAATGAAAGGTGAGAGTTTGCAGTGGTTTCACTAGATCACTTTTAATTCCTCTAAGGATGTTTTTTCCCCCTATGTGTTCAACTGAAATGAACTTCAGTGTCAACTGAAGTTAAAGGTATATACCACACACCTCTATGGAAGAGTACTTGAGCTAAAAATGGCACATGGTGGATGAAACACTGGGTGCCTAACAGACATGCTCCATCTACTGAAGGAAATAAAATGAGAAAGCTTCAGATTGTGTAATTCGGTTGAAACAATCAATAAAATCTGAAAGGGAGAAATGTCCCGGGAGAATTGTGAGGATACAGAGTCAAAAACTGCAGTGAACGTTCTGAGGAGTGGGGCTCAAATGATGAATGTCTGCTTCCAACTTTTCAGACACAGCAGGAGGGGGAGGAGGCTAAGGGACATTTGAATATAAACAAAAGTGCTTGATATATTTCTTAGAGAAACACTGTATTTTCTGATGTTCTTATTTTATAATTTCATTTTGTAGACATTTCCTTACAAAAAAGGAAGTAATTTGTGGAATTCCTAAGGCTCTACTTTATTATATCAGAAATACTTGGGGGAAAAAAAGGTAACAGAAAATATAGAAAAGCAGAGAAAAGTGAGGGCACATGTGCAAAAGCAATAGGTAAAACTCTGACAGAGAAAGCATTTTTTTCCCCCCAAGTTTTGATAGAAAAGATTTAGAAATTAAGTTTACCAGTGACTAGTCTTTGAAGTGCCAGAACTTTATCTAGCCCAAGCCAGACTTTGTGATCTTTACCCTTACAAAGCTCTCAGCTCTAGGAAATAAGCAATTTGTTTGGGTTAGATCTATAAAATACAATACATAAACCCTGCAGTTTTTGCAGACACCATCTAGAGAAATGATGTTATCTGCAGTCTGCTTCTCTTGGGAAGATTAAAAAAAAAAGAGGCTGGTTTTCCTTTGGAGTAGGCTAGTCTACATTCAATACATCTGTTTCACAAGTAAATTAGTTACATAAGATGCAATAAAATGTTTTGTTAAACATGAAGCAGAATGGTATTTAAATAGCATAGATATCTACAATCACAATTCACAGTTTTAAAAGCTAAAGGAGAGGCAAGCTGCTGCATCTCTGAAGTAATAGATTGCAGCAGGCTTTATTAGACATCTCAGGAAGGGTTACATTCCTTGAATATGTTAATATTACTGGTCTCAAGGTTTTACCTTTGGTTTTCATTTTACTATCAAATATAATGTACAGAGCATATATATTTTCCAAAAGCAGACACAAGTGCATGCCGTATTACAGAATGAAAATTTCTGTCATAAACTTTATCATTTTCAAAGCCATAAATGTTTAGGTAATTTATATGATCTGAGAAGCCAGAGTAACATGCATTTCTACAGAACCATAACCTACTAAAATATTCTACCCCTGAAACAAAAGTACAGTTACAGATTTCCTGGACTATAAAATATTAAATGCTTTATATTTGAACACTGATGCTTAAAACACTTAACAAAAATATCCAATTTGGTATTCGACTAGGTTAAAAAAAGTAGTAAAAATGTAATAATTAAATTAGTAATAAATTTAATAATATTAAATAATTTTAATCTTATTTTGCCAACTTCAGATAGAATAGAAAAGACACTTTAAAAGATGGCAAAGGTTTTACTTACTATATGACATGAAAAATAATAAGTTTTAATCTGATGCAGGTTTCTTTTATACAAATGCATGAGAGTTGTCAAGGGAAGTGAAGGTTTAGGGATAATCAACACGTTACACCATTTTCAACTGTTTATGATGTGGATGGCTACTCAGACCAGGAAACAGAATGACCTTTTTTATTTGCCAAAAGTGCTGCACTGCTGTTTATGTTTTTGTCTTTTCCTCTTGTAACACCTTCTGACCTCCCAACAGGCTTATAAACAACTTCTGTCTAATCTGTAACTGATCCCACTTTACTAATTTGCTCCCATCATAATCCAAATCTAAGGAATTACATACAAGAGCTGAGAGGAAAACAATTATTTCATTCCGTTAATATTTTCAAGCTTTCCTGTTCTGCACCAGGACAAAAGCTAAGTCCTTTTAAAACACCAAGGAAAAACAGTGAAAGACTGCTGACTCAAGAAAAAACGGCTGAGGCAAACGCGTAAAAGTCAACAGCTTCATGTTTACAGCAGTTACCTGAACCAATTCACCTCCTGGTTTTAACCAGGCAGAATAGTTGAGCCCAGTATATCAGCTCAACCATTACCACAACTATTACCAACATATTACCCCAAATCTGAAAACTGCCTCAGATCTCTTCCCCATTTCCACTCCTGTCAAGCTGAATTTTCATCCCAGAACCAACACACATTTCAAACCAAGGCCATTTTTTAACCACAGATTTCTTGCAAAAAGTGATTTGGGCAAGTTTGAATTCACAAGTTAAAAAAAAAAAAAAAAAAGGCTTTGCTAAACTTTGCCAGGAAGTTTGAAATGACAACTAGCTAGTCATTTCAAAAGGAGCCCATGCCATGGACCTTATATCTAAGGTGCACTTACACAAATTGTTTCCAACCTCAAGCGTTAAAAAAGGGCGTATATGTAGGTTCTCCAATACAATAACAGGTCAGGTGTGGATGTTTTTTTGGGGAATTTTAGAAGTCTCATCATCTGTCTTTTGCTGGTAACCAGTATTAGGTGGAATTACATTATATACCATGTGTGTCGTTATTTTTTTCCAGAACAGTGAAACTAAGACTGCGGTTCTTATGTAATCACATCTCTAGGAACTAGAGATAGCCAAATACAAAATCATTGAGCATCATGACTCAAAAAGCCGCCTTGACAGCAGCCAAAAGTGATGCAAAGGGAAACTGCACAGGTGTGGCAACCGCACTTGCTTTGGTATAAAAACCTGTACTGGATCTTCATCCTGATAACTCAGCTAGTAGGTCTGAAAACACTTAGACCCCAAATATCCTAATGTACAAGATAAAAAAAGAAAATTACTTGCTTTGAAGGTGAACTGCCTAGACAGTGAAGACATCAAATTGACTGCTGAAAGCTTATGCACTTACAGTCTTTGGAAAAAGGAGTATTTCTGGTTACACGTACCTTAAAGCATTTTCAAAACTACAGCGCTGATTGTTAGCTGAAGGTGAAAAATATAAACAGCTAACATTAATGCTCTGAGTGCTACAGCTGCCAGAACTGTAAGTACTGAAGCAGTTCACAAGATAAATCAAATATTCCCCCTGCCAATTTGCTGTAATTTGAGAGGCTAATCTCTTTATTCTTTTTGGCATCCGTTTGAAGACTCCTGCTGCCTGCCTAATCTTGGTATCTATTTTTACTAGTTTTATGAAATGTTACATTTCTTCCTTCTGAATACAAAACCTAGGCTAGGCTGAAAGGTCAGAAGAGTTATGTTCTAGTAATGAGTGTTAGAGAAAGCCTCATATGCATGTTGTTTTACTGGAGAATGAAGATTTAAAAAAAAATAGAAGTTATAGTCCAAATAAATGCCTCCTATCCCCCTCATCTTTCACATACATCATGAAGAAATTGTTCCCTCTGTAGACTGACACAACAATTTCTTGTGTTTATTTTAAACTAAGCAAATCCTTTCCTTAATCTTCATTTTACTGAATAGCCTATCTCCAGCCTTAAAATGACTTACAAAGATACATCATTTATTTCAGTATTTTTAGTAAAAAGTAACGAAAATAGATCAACATTAATTTTCTTTCTGTAATCTTTACTGCCATTTTTCATCAATTAATTATTCTTTCCCAAATTAAAAATCAAGTGTGTACATAAATTTGAAGTTTCTAGTTTTACAGTGAATATTTTCATCCTGTTTAGTCAAAGAATTGATTTCTAGGGAAATAATCTGGAAAGCGAAGGAAATGATTTCATGAGCAAAGCTGCATAGGTGAGGGCTTGAAAGGTAGGGTTCTGGATTGCCAGTCAAACCTGAAAGCAAAACATTTCACTGTATGATGCTTAATAGGTGGCAAAAAGAATTTTCAAGAATGCCTTTGAACAGTACATATGCCATTGCTTATGTTGTAAATATCCTGCTTGATTTATGTAAATGTATGTGTCTGTAACATGTACACATACATATGCATGCACAGAAATACATGCATACCCTAAAAGAACCAACTATATTGAAAGTAAGAAGTGAGTAAGGAGAAAGTGAGGATCACACCTTACTTGTTAACACGACACAAAACACTGCCACAGGACAGATCGATACCCTGGCTTCTTTGAAGTCATACCTTTTCAGGGATGTCTAACATGTTAAAGAACTCAAATCTGCTACCTGCTAACACAGATAAGACAATCTCTCCTAGAAGAAGATGAAAAAGACATACAGCTTCAGTGTCATTCAGCCATGTTTTAGGGCATTTATAGGCAAATTGTAACAAGTGCCAGTGCGAAGGTAAGAAGGAAGACCACTAAGAGAAACATCCAAATTCATAATGAAACGCTCAGATCTTGGTGTTTTGTTCTTTTGGTGGTAGTGGTGTTTTTTTTTTTAATCTGTACAGATGAAATATCCTATCAAAGTGTAAGAAGCTAAATCTTGGCTCCACTACTGTAAACGGGAAGATGCAACTTCATTTCATTGACGAAAGATCTAGAATACAGAGTAGACGTTAATGTAGTTTAATACTTAAACTATAACTTCACAAAGATGTGAAGTGATTTTGAAGACAACTCAGAATTTCAGTGTCTTGGCATAAAGTGGTTAAAAGAAAATTAAACTTCCAAATGAGAGAGCCCAGAGCATAAACTGCTCCCCACCCAACCCCCCTTCTCAAACATGTTTATCCCAGAAGCATTACCACCATCGCTGATGGGCTCAGCCTTGGCCAGCAGCAGGTCCATCTTGGAGCCGGCTGGCATTGGCTCTGTCGCACACAGGGGAAGCTTCCAGCAGCTTCTCACAGAAGCCACCCCTGTAGCACCCCCCCAGCTACCAAAACCTTGCCATACAAACCCAATACAATCTCTCACAATAAAGGTGGAGAAATGAAAACAACTTTCAGGAGAAATGATTGATCAAAATTGATCAGGAAGCTCACAAAAATATCAGTGCAAGAGGGAAGTATAGAATCAGAAGCTCCATTCATTTTTTTCCTTCCATTAACACCAGCTATCAGCTATTTTGAAGGTGTCATTTGTATTCTGTTAAGGATGATATATCCTGAGGAATCACATTTATTTGTGGACAACCACAACTGATTTGTATGAATGCTATGAAGTACAGCGTTTGTAGGTTAATACATATTTTGTACTTGTGCACTTTAAAACATACCAATATAGAATCATGCAAAGTACAAGCTTTGTATTCTTGTTTTCCAATGACTGCATGTACTTACACTGTTACGCGCTTACTCTGGTAGGCCTACTGTGACATGGAAACTGGTGGAGGAGGTTGGACTGTTATTCAGAGACGTGAAGATGGCAGTGTGGACTTTCACCGGACATGGAAGGAGTACAAGATGGTAAACAATGTTTTCTGAAGCCTTAATATTAGTTATTATCTGAAGTCGGATATAATAGTTATAATAATAGCATCCTTAGAGTGGTGTCTTTGTCCTTAAATGTTCATTTAGGAAATGTCAGAGTAGTCTAAGTTTTTTGCCTAAGGAGACTTGCAAGTGGTGTTTGTTTTTAAAGAGAAACCTCACTTTTCCAAGATATGCCCACATTTTTGAGTTATTTATATTTGTGTTTCTAGTGGCAACAGTAAAAACTGCTCCAAATCTACTAAGTAATATTGATTCACTGTTTCAGATTCCCAAGTTTGTCTTTGCTAAAATTAACTTTTGGAAATATTACAGATCTATAACCCTGACAGACACAGTAAAATCCTTAGTTGACAGATTGAAAATTATTAAACTTAAAAACTGATAATGAGATAATTTCAAACTCAAAGAATAAAAAAATCAAAAAACCCCAAAGATATTTAAATATACAACTTGAATTACAGGGATTTGGTGATCCTGCTGGGGAGTACTGGCTGGGTAATGAGTTTGTTTCTCAACTGACTAATCAGAAGCGTTACGTTCTTAAAATACACCTGAAAGACTGGGAAGGAAATGAGGCATATTCATTGTACGACCACTTCTCTCTAGCAAGTGAAGAACTAAAATACAGGTAAGCAGAAAAATCAAATCTGAATAAAAAAAGATCTGATAATAATCATTATAGACTGTGTAGAGGCATGACTGTTTCATACAAGTTGTGACGTTTTTTCAATTCACACAGAAAATGTTTGCTCCGTTTTTCAGCCACTGCTTAAAAGAGTCTTAATAATCAATTTTTTTCCCAATGGACAGAATGTATATTATACTAGTGCACACTGGGTAAGTGTAAGACACAAGATGCACAAAGATGAAGTGATGGCCAATATCGTGGATGTCAGTGCACAATATTCAGGGCTATAGGAACCTGTCTGCACTTGCTATGAAATCCTGATTCCAGGCAATAACTAAATTTCTGGAAGATGGATGTCTAATATGAACAGAACTGCAAGGAGGTTTTTCCACTTAAGTCAGTGGCTAGTAGAAGCTGTCCTGTCAGCATGAAGAGCACCCTGAGGTAATGCTACCTTCTTCTTCTGTGACCTATTGGCTTGCATTCTCAGAGAATAACCTGTGAAATTGAAGCTAACAGCAAAATGTAAATAAAATTAAAATAGTATCATAATATTATACATTCTGAAATAATACCAGCCACAGCTGAAACACATGGGCAGTTCATACTCAATTCTCCAGGCTCTCTGTAAATGCAATAGATACTGTTTATTTGGTTATAGAAGAAACCAGAGACTCTACCACTGCAACAGATACTTTCCTACAACATGGTCCAGAAATGTTTCTGCATAAGAGTCTTACAGATTCACAAAGCTTTAGGTGACTGGACAGAAAAATTGCCTAAAGTTAGATTACCTTTTCCAGTGATTTCTTGAAACTATTTGTTGTTGATCTGACACTTGAGAGACCTGATGCTATTACTTCAAATCTTATATGCAGAGCAATCCAAAACTATCAGCATCTTCCTCCCCCAAAGCATTAGATCTTAATGCCTTAGTAGTATACAGTTGTCTCAACTCCAAAGCAAATATTTTTTCATCTGGAAACAGTCAGAATCTACATGAGAGATTTTTTTAAAGTAATGCTTTAAAATACTTATAAAGGCAACCTTTGCAAAATGGGTCACTACCCTTGTCCATTTCAATATTAAAAAATAATTACTGAAAACTAAGACAGTTGTCTGTAAATAGATGCTTTATTTTAAAATGCAACCAAACGTAATGCCTTATGAGGCATTGGCTTAAGGAATATATTTAACATTATGAAATAGAACAAAACTAAGAAAATATTAAATTAAGAGCAACTTCCATTAAAATATTAATATATTCTGAAGAGTGAAAAGATTATGAGTTGGGTCATAAAACTGAAATTTCATAGGTTCATAAAAAAATTGAGATCAGAATGGACTTCATTTGAGTCAAACTTGCTTATCTCAAAGCTGTGAGGTCAGACCAGGTTGCTCAGGGCTTTATCCAGTTGTGTCTTGAAAGCTCCAAAGGTGGAGATTGGACAACCTGTTCCACTGTCTGTCCTTGTGGTGAAAAAGGATTTCCTGATATCCAGTCAGAACATCTCATTTCAGTTTACATCCACTGCCTCTGGTCTTCTGTTATACTAAGCCATACTTTTAAAAATAGAATAATAATAAATAAAACTCTGTTTATATTATACTTCAAATGATATTTGAAAATCAAGCCTAGGCTCATAAATTATACTTGGAACCTTTAGTACTATTTATGTAAGAAATTGGCTTACAGAATTTTGAGCTCACCTTAAGAAAAAACAGAATATTTAACTTTTTGAAAGAGACTTTTGAGAAAATATCTAATGAGCTGTTCTTCTGAAACCTAAATGAGTATCTGCAACTTCTGTCATAACCAGAGAATTACATGCAAGATGAAGATTGATCTGGGTACAAGTTAGTTCTCCTCAAAGAGTTAGTTCTCCTCCTTAAAACAAGTAGAACAGCTCTGAGAAGGATAAGCTATTTGTTACAGAAATGCAATCACCAAAGATACTGTGGGAAGGAGGGTTCAAGTCCTTCCAATTCAAGGTAACACAGTAATAGCTGTGTAATCACCTCCCCCGTTTGGTGCCCTGTGTCTCTCCCCACAGAGACTGCATCTGTACCCGTGTAAGCAGCAGCCTCACTGAAAGCTTACCTTGCCTGGGAATTGAAGCAAACTTAAATATCTGTGATGATTTAACACTAATAAATCTATGAAGAATGTGAAAAAGAAGAGTAATTAGGAAAGTGGAAAGGGAAATACTGAGAAACTCCTAAAATACCAGTTACTAGTTGGTAGTTAGTAGTCTAGGTAATGCTATTATCTCTCATAGATGCGAAGTTGCAATGCTACGTGACCATGTTGTGCTAACAGCAAAGTAGGAATAAAAAAAGTTTTTATTTACATGTCTGAACCTGACTAAGAAAGTAATTACACATAATGTAATTACAGTATTAAGAAATGAATGCTCTATAACAAATTCCAGGAGTTATTATCTACCTGGTCTCATTTTCTTCTAGTACAACATGAACAAAGCAGTCTTCTCTACAAACGTGGAGGCTGCTCATTCAAATATTATGATGATCATTTCTGCTCACATGAAAACATTATGCTGCAAAACACCTTACAACAGTACATTGGCCAGAAGAGAACTCAGCTGTTTGAACAGGATATTTATTGCAAACTAGTCCATCGTTATTTTGCAGAACAACTACCATTAACTTCGATGTAATAATTGTTTTTCCATTCCTCACTTCTTACAGGATCTACCTTAAAGGACTTACTGGGACAGCGGGCAAAATAAGTAGTATAAGCCAACCAGGAAATGATTTTAGCACAAAGGATGCAGACAATGACAAATGTATTTGCAAATGTTCACAAATGCTAACAGGAGGTAGGAATGTTTTTTTGTTTCTCAGTCTTCCTATTTTTATTGGCACTGAAATGGTCTATGAGATAAATAGTGATAATTTTGACTTCGTAAATCTTGAAGAAGTCCAAAACTTGCAGATAGAAACACTAATACAGTGACTCCAAATGGAGTATTTTATCATTTGACAAAAGTTAGTTAAAGTAAAACAAGAGAAGTTAAAACTAGGGTGAAAAAAAATCTATAAAGCTGGGGTACAGGAAAGTGTGTGGTTGTAGAACTAATCAGAGAGACAGCAGATTCTTCCAAAAAATGAGATAACATTCAGAGATCAAAACACTTAACTTTCCCTCAAAAAACTATTCCAGAGATTCAGTTGGCCAGGGAAATGGCTTTTGATTCTTTAGGCACAAATCCTTTCCCTAATTACCCAGAGGAGAAGAAAATCCTCAAAAGCTGATTTATACTGTACGTGCCACAGAAGGATACAAGTATTTAATTCCGTATTTCAATATCATTATGAAATAGCAAATATACACCACATATATATCTATGTTTTTCTAATAATTGTTCACGAGATACGGGAGCTTTAGGTGGTATTTTTATCTCGAACCACACAAGCCATTTTCTAATTTGTCAATCTAGAGTTCCACGTTCTGAAATGCAAACAACTGCCTTGTAAATTTGACTTCTCTTCCTGTTATCTCTTAAGCAATGGTTCATTTCCCTATAGCACAAGTTGCAAGACAAAAGACAGCTTCAGTTTATCCAAAAGGATAAATTGGATCACTGCCCTGCAAAACAGAACACACACATTATCACCATCATAACAGAAGTATAAAAATATTATCTTATTAATAAAAATAAATTTTCCTTATGACCCACTAACAGGTCAGGACTATAAGGATACAAAATAAGTTTGGGCTGCTCTTTTTTCTTTTTCCTTCTTACCAAGTTTCAGCACAGAGGTTTTGAACTGATGTACACAGAGAACTCAAACAGATAATTCTTTTTAGAGGATTAATTCAGTTAAGAAAGGAATTAAAATCTGTGAAGAACAGGAATTTACTGTAAAAACCAAAGATGACTTGATATCATTATAGTTCAAATCAAGTTCTGTCCTCAGACTGTAAACAATAATGTTTGGTATTGATAATAAGTTAAGCTTCATTGAACACCTTCCCTTCTCAATTTTAAACTACAAACCAGTGCATAAGATTCAAGAATATGTAGTTAATAGATAAATACATTCCTTTTCTGAGTTTGAGGCAAGTATTTTATACTGACACGTCCAAATCAGAAGAATGAAAAACTGCATTTAGATTTCTTTCTCATTTCAGGACAACAAAGTGTCCTTATGTACTAGTTTGAAAATTGCCTCTGCTCATGTTTTTCTTTGTTTTCTGTCTTGCAGGATGGTGGTTTGATGCATGTGGTCCTTCTAACCTCAACGGAATGTATTATCCATTACGACAAAACAACAACAAGTTCAATGGTATCAAGTGGTACTACTGGAAAGGCTCGGGATACTCTCTCAAAGCCACAACGATGATGATTCGACCAGCAGATTTCTAAATGCTTTTGCATTATGTGAATTACGTATTGTATAGTCTATAAAGACTTCATCTGCCAGGCATATAAACACACATCTGCAACTTGTTGCATTTCCAAGCCCGAAAACATGTGCTAGTGTTCTGAAGGGATCAGCTCAGTACAAGTCCTGACTTGCAATAGCCTTGATCAGCTAAAGCTCATATTATTCAACCAGACACAAAGTCTAAAGCATCAACCTGATGTAACAGTGATTTGGCCAAAGGACTGAATAAAAATAACATCCAAGAAACTGTCAGACAACTTACGGACTCTGTTTAACTGATCATTTATGTTATGTATGTTTTAGTAAATAACTGGAACTGTGAAAAATACCTAAATTAGTTTTAGAAATATGCATTTTGCCTCATCACTGAACTTTAAACATTACTCTAAAACACTTAACTAGATCTAGAACTATTTATCTCTGTGTCATATTTGCCTTTTATGTACATAAAAAAATACTGCCCTGTAATTAGCTCAATACTGTAGTTAAAGAGTATGTTCTTTCTGTCCATAGTCTCCTAAGTAACTTCTTACACTTATTCAGGGATTTTTTCCAATAGTCTGTATTACTTTATTTATCAGAGGACAATAGCATTTTAAATACTTTACATTTATTCTTGGGCAACACCTTGTACAAAAATCACCATTTCTTTCAGTTTGTACTTATTACGGTCACTGTCTTTAAGTTACAAAAATCCCTGCAAATTACAATATAGTATGTGTGTTTATATTTTTATGAAGATTGCACTTTTTCCTTTCCTTGCCATTTACTTGTCAAATAACTGGTCAGTATTTTATAAACCGAGACAACAGCATTAACACCAGATGTGCGGTTGTCTATGACAATCAGTTATCACCTGGTGCTGTAGTACATCTATACGTTTTGTAAAAATAACCTAACTGAAAAAACATATGCATGTTCTTTCATACAATTAAATTTATGCAGTTAAGATACAAATTACTGCATTTTAAAAACAGAAAAAAAAATCTGAAAGTTTTCTATGGTCATACTGTTGGGTTTTTTTTCAGTCAGGTTAGGACTTCTCCCTGGAAATTCTCTGTAGGTAGACCCTCAATGTATGGCACAATGTGAATAAATTACTCCACTGGGTGATTTTTGCCTTTTTTTTTTTTTCTTAATTATTCTATGCTCTACAATTGTGTACCGTACACTGCAGTTCAGACTGAGAAGATATTTTTTCATTAATCACACAAAATAATTTTATGCAGATTTTTCCCAAAATTAGGTTTGAATTCTCACACTTAGTCTTCGCCTTTAAGTAATAATTTTGTAAATTTTTCATTTCAGCAGATGACCAAATCGGTTAAAAAACAAGAATATATCTCATACCAAAACAAAATAAAAACCTCAGACACAACATTTCTGGAGGCTTACTTAATCAAAGGTATTGTATCTTAAAAACAGTAAATGATTTTGAGAAAGATGGAAGAAAACTCTTCGTTTCATACTGACAGCTACTAAAGCTGCTGTCAGAGTACCCCACCACTCACACCACTACCATTCTTCACTGAAAATATGTCAGCATTACTAAAGGGTAGTGGAGATAAAAAATACTTGTAATATTACTTCATGATCTGATTTTAAATAAACCTAATGAATGTAAATTAACAGTCATCATCTGAAGAGTGGCATAAAAAAATCTGATTGTGTTTAAGATTACTGTTTAAGAGTTTTATTGTTTCTCCCAGCAAACTTGTAAGGATAAACGTATGTCAAACTAAAATAATACTTCAGAAAATTGCTTTCAAGAATTTCTAAGAAATGTCTTAAAAGTGTAAGTCTAGCAGAGGGCCACAAGCTAGTGAAGGAGCTAGGCATACCAAGAAGCACATGACATACCAAGAGAGGCCGAGAGAGCTGGCCTTTTTCAGCCTGGAGAAGGGAAGGGGAAGGGAGACCTTACTGCTGTCTACAACTACCTTATCAAGGTCACAGGGAAGACAGTAGCACACCCTTCTTGGAGGTGTACCTCAATGGGACAAGATACGGGGGCAAGATGCAGCAAACATAAGTTGGAATTGCAAAAATTCCACAAAGACAGTTGGATTTTGTTTTTAATTTATTTATTTATTACCATGAGAGTGGACTGGACAAGTCTATTGGAGCAGGGCATTGAACTAAAAAAACCTTCAGAAGTCCTTTATAATTTGAAATACTTTATGATTCTGTGAAATTTAATAGAAATGCTGAGTCTGTATTACTGTTTCACTGCATTTAATCAGACAACTAAAGAAAATACTCCCAATATATGAGACAGTAAGCATATCCAGCCCAATAATCTAAAAAAACCAAAGATTCTTAGAAACCATGATGGAATCTGGCACAGTTTGAATGCTCAACCTGGCAAAGGAAAACAGTGCTAACTTCTGGTTGACATTAACCTTCATTATTTTAGTAAGAAAACACTATATGAGAAGAATAATTAAATATTGCATGGCTATTTTCGATTTGCTGGAAAAAGTATAAAGCAAAAGGCTTTTTGATGAGTATTCTGGGAAATTGATTGAAAATACTGTCATAGACATTGAACGGATCAATTGTTTAACCAGAGTTTTTAATTTTTTGGAAGATTTATCAACACCAATGTAGAATTTTAGAGCGAATGTTTTAAAATGACATTTAATGTAAATGAGACTGCATGGCTTAAACTGCAAACACCAAAGTGAAGTGAGAGGAGGACATTTTGGAAGGAATGCAACAATAGGACAAAGACTGCTTTGGACTTGGTACAAACAATTAAAACACAACAGCAAGATAACTCGTTCTCTTAATTCCTTCCTGTAATCAAATAAACAGTATATAAAACTTGAATGCACTTCCATTTTCTCTAAATACTTATTAGAATAAAAGAAGAAAGCAAATGCTCAAATAATAATCATATCTTTAGAAATAAGATACCTATTACATTAAGAAACCAGAATGACTGAAGAAGGGAATGATTGGAAGTATCACCTTGGACACTGACTTTGTTCCTCTACAGGAGGACCACACTGCAAACAGAAGCAATGCAGGTTCTCAGCACAACCATAACCTCCCTCAGTTTTATCTTCTCACTATCTCTCAAGCCCTCTCTACTTCTGCCTTAGGAATAAAAACTGTAAACACAATCTAAAAAGCAACCCCAGCAGGAATCACTTCCGAGGAATGCTATGTAAGTTGTTACTGATAACAGACTTGGTTATTAAAGAAGGTAATCTGAGAAGAAACAGAAAACTTGAAACAGCTTAATCTGAAGTAGTGTGTTCTTTTTGTCATACAAATACAGAAAAGGACGGGGCAAAGAACATATTTATTCTGTTAATGTATTTGCTATATAAAAAAATCTCTAATTTGAGAAGAAAATACTTCATTATAATAGATGGATGATTAATTTCTTGAGGTTTCCCTACACTGAGAACATACAACTTACAATAATGAAATAAAGTCTTCATCTTGAACATGTCAATTTACATAAATTACAGATTTGAAAGAATGTTAATAATAAGCTCTTAAATAAGGTTGAAACCCCATTAGTGTTCTTTCTTTAAAACCTGCATGAAACTTTGAGAAACAAGTAGCAGATGATAATGTATTTAATTAGCTGCTACAGTATGAAAGAAATTGTGAAACCTTTTTTGCCACAACCATTAAAGTGAGCAACTACTAACCTGCTAGAATTCTACCTGGTTTAAAACCAAAATAAAATTACTGTTTAATCAATTACAACATATGGATCTGCACACCATGTCCCCACATACACACTTTTGTACTAGTTCACAATTCAGTACATCCAAACGATCATTAAAGGCAGGAAAAATGCTTCATTTTACCTACTTAGTAGTTTAAAAGTCCACAGTAATTTTCCATTGCCAAAGTCATTTCTGGACTGAAAATAGTGAGTCCATAACCTAAATAATCATTCCATTAGGCAATAACATGCTGCTCCAGTTTATATGCTAGCACAGACAGAAATAAAATATGCCACAAATACATTAAAGGACATTTATACTTAAATAATGAACTAATTTATTCAGACACTAGTTGGTGAATCAGTTTTTTGCATTTTCCATGTATACCAATGTTTTTGCACGTACTTCAATAAGTAGTGGACCAAGGAGAAAATAACTCCTTAAAATATTTGCTTTTTTTTTTTGAGAAGACTTTCTTGTTTACAAAACCTAATTAGAGGGCCAGTCATTTTCCAGATAAAGTTTACAAGCTTAAAGGGCCATTAAACTTACAGGAGCTGCAGGGAAGCTGGATGAAAGCTCATATGGTTCCTCTGAGATCCAATGACCCAATTCCAGAGACCACAGAACCTAAAATAAATTAAGCAATAAGTGGAACTTTTGTATTTTCTAAAATAGCAAACCCTTTGAACATGTAATCAGGAGTAAAAGTGCAGTTACAATAGTTGGTTTGACATTTCATTTACCCAAACCAAATGATTACCTGAAAGAACAAGCAATTAGAGAGGTACAAACAAACCATTAAAATACCCGTCATATGTCTATGCACAGTTACCCTAAATTTCAAAACCTTGTGAGGATATTAGAGAAGTCGACTTTTTGCACCATGATACATAAAAGTAGAGTAAAGGTTTGAAATGGGAAGACCTACTATATCAGTTTTGTTCTCTTGGTTCAGTTAATCATTGAACTTCAGAAGGTTTCTGTTGGCCCATTTCTCCAGCCTGAAAAGGTCCCTCTGAATAGGAACACCCATCTGGTGTATCAAACACTCCTCACAGTTTTGCAACGCCTACAAACTGAGGTGGCACTCTTCCTCATCATCCAGCTCATAAGTGAAGATGTTGAACAACATTTGACCATCAGCCCCTACTACTGACTGGGATTATGAAACTATTGTATATTATCCATATGACATATGTGAATCAGTCTGCAAAGAAGAAAAGCTGTGTTTAATTTTCTTTGGTGTCCTCCTCTGACAACTGCATGTTCTAGAGCAGCAGAAAAAGGTTGGTAACAGAGCAAAATACTGACTCCCTGAGAAATACATGATCTTTTTGTTCAACTGAGATAAAGCTGGATCAGTATGATCCTTGGAGACTAGCAATTCAGACACTTTGGACAACTTTCGGACTTTTGTTCCCATCAAGGCTATCACAAAATAGTTAATAGAGAAAAAGCTACTTGAAATGGTGATATTTTCAATTTCTGAAATACACTATTTTAAATATTTTTGGGTGTAAAATTTTCCCAAAACTATTCCACCCAGCATTTTTTCTAGGGTTAATTTACCGAACAGTTCTTCAAAACAATTTATCGTAAGTTGCAGCCTGTAGACTACAATATTAAAAGCCTCACAAAGAGTGTTCAGAGACTATCCCTCAAGTGTTAAAAACATCGTCTTCATGGGAAAAAGGAAAAAGACTGAAGTTCCTACCCTTGCTCTGCCCTTGAGTCATATAAAGGGCGTTTGCCTATTAATTTCTAGATAGTCTGAAGCACGCTCTGATGGAAGAGTTTATTTTTCTCATTGGCTTCATCAGTGTGAGCTGAGCCATAATGCTTCTCATATAGGCAACAGACTGCTAAGTTCTTTGACAAGTTTGTCTACTGTCACACAATTCAACAACTTTCACCTTTTACAGATATTTGAGTTTCACAACACCCTTCCTGTAGTTGCCATAGGGCAAGCCTTAAATAAGTCAAAAAAAGCATTATTACCCACTAGTGAGGCAGCACGATTCATACATGCAACCTTAAAAACCACAGTAACCCCCCAATACCCTGCTGCTCCTACTAAATGAAGAAGCAGCATGCATATACCCCCAAAATGAGATATATGGAATTTATTAGAAAGTGAATCCTGGTGTTTAGGATAATTCTACCTCTGGCAGTCACATTTTCCCTAAATAGTTCTCTAGCTATTTCAAATAGATGATGTCTGTTTCTTACTGTTAGCACAGCCACACACCATTAAAATGCTGCCATTATTCATTCACCTCAGAACAAGCTGAATTTCATCTGTGTGTGAAATTATTCCCATGCTTCGTTCACAAGTAACTGAAATATTCCATATTTTTTTATGCTTTTGGAAGAAGGTGCTGTACAAATCCATATATTACTAGTTTTCATTTAAATTATAAGACTACCTCATAAACAGCAGTGCTGTGAGTTGTTTCCCTTAGACAAAAATTGGCAAAATAGATATTAAGCATGATAACATTATCCTTTACAATATTACAGCTCACTAACTTAAGAAGATTCCAAGCTGAACAGCCTGATTATAAACCAGTAATACAAATCTTAAAAGATGGCCTAATGCTATGTAGGAAAATAACTTCCGGTAAAGGGTTCTTCTGTCCAAAATCTGGTGCTACAAGAAGCAATTTGCAAACTCAATTTAGAAAGTAATAAGTTGTATCAAAACCAAGTTCTATAGTCTTTAGTCCAAAGTAGCTTATGCTTGAGGACTTTCAGGGTAACCAGCAACTTCTTATAAGAAGTCCTGCAAAAGCCGGTGCTTTGCATGGTGTGGCAAGTGGTGTTTCACTTGTGAAGGGACATGTACGATTCTGCAGGCTATTGGAAGTGAACAATGAGGTTTTGTTGATAATGAAAATCATCATATCTTCAAACTTATTTCTTTATTACAAAAATCCAAAGCATACTATGTTTTCTTTTAGAAAATGCACAGCTAAATATTTGAAAATGCATCAGCCGTACAAATAGGAAAATAATTTCTTTAGTCATTATATCATACGAAACCTAAAAATAAGATTTAAGCACATTAATAAATCATTTACCTTTAAAAAAATTCAAAATGTAATAACGCATTGCTGGTTTTAGCCAAAAGAAGTATAGTAACTTCTTAAAAAACATACAGTTAAGAACATAACTTAGGATTTCAAGTTATAAATTGTAAGGTGCTGTGTACATTTTTTACAATTACTTTTTACTATTTAGAACAAAAATATTGTAATCTGTTAGCTTTGTACTCATAGCTGCATATATTTATTGCAAATGAAACTTGTTAATCCAAGTAATTTCTCTTTTAATCACAGTATAAATCAACTTTAGCTCAACCAAGAAAATTTTAACTTCTAATACAGTTGTTAGAGACACACTGCATGAAAATAATTTCTCCATAAATAATCTTGAGCAGGAACAGATGTACCATGCTGTGTAATGTGTACATCATGTCCTTATAGCACCAAAATTATGTTTGTACCAAGAGTAACTGGCAAACAATCCAAATAGATTAAAACAAACCCAAAAGATTAGTTATGATTAAGTAATCCCATTTCATTTTCAGGCCAATTTTATAGTAACGACCTCTATCAATCCTTGTAGTATTTACAGAATTTTGTTTAGAAATGTATTTTGTTTATCTTAACAAAAGATGGATTAATGCTTGTCTATCATGGCTCTGGAACTGAGTGCAAAGTCATCATATCTACTCTCCTAGATAAAAGGAAAATGAGATACAGAGTTCATGAACAGGTCCTGCAGTAAATAATTAGGTCACCACTCACTAAAACATTGTTTTCATGAACACAAAGGCAAGAGCTCTCCATTCTGAGCAACTGAAGGTTTGCTTCTGACTTTGGCAGAGACAAATTTACAACTAGTAAATTTTCATAGCAAAACTAAAAGAATGCTTCAAATTCATCCAGGACAAAACCAAGTTCTGATTTGCAATATTATTCTTGAGTAAACTACGTTTTCTTGTTAAGTCAGTAATATCTTCATATTCAACACTTCCTTAGAATGTGGAAAAGTACTAAGAAAAGATTAAATACTTCAGAGTATAGAAGTGTTTATGTTGAGAAGAAAGAGATATCTTTCAGTTCTCAAATGCACAGTTGCAAAAGAAGATTTACTTAAAGCAGTGCAGATCAGGAATTCTGGATATAGGAATATCAGCAGTCAGGACAATACAGCTGATAACATTGAGACATTACATATGTATTGGATGCTGTAGAATGAACACGGAGAATGTAGGAAAGGAGGAATTACACAGGGAAGAGGAGAGTGTGAAAAGCACGTTTTTTCTGTGGACCTTTTACAGGCTTAAATAATGATTTCCTCTGGCTTTGGATTCCAGACTCATGTTGATCAATCTTCTGTTATTTCATCCTCAAGTATGGACTATTTTATGTAATTCAGTAGCAGGCAAGCTGTATGGCATGGAGTTCCAACAAGAGTCCTGCAGGTTATACAGCTGTAAGGTTAGCCTTGGTGTGAAGCTTTCTTTTGCATATCCACACCAGCTATGTTTTTGTTCACACCATATAGGAAAGTTATGCCAAAGTTCTTAAGGGTCTGAAAACACACTGACTAGTCATTATTTAAGGCCTCTTACCTATCCACTTAGCGTGCTGAATGTTCATATGGTATTTGTACTTTAATAACTGAGATTGAAATATACATAAAGGGCATGCTATGAATATTAAATGCCTAGTGGTAAATTTGATATTTCTCCAACATCCATCTTTAAAAAGATAATTTTAAGTTTTTCTCAGAAGAAGAAAAAACGTGCATCATAAATTCTCTCTGCATGTTACAAGTTGAAAGGCAGTGGTAAATAATATTTCAGCTTCTTAAAATGTTAAGAAACATCTTCCAGAAGACAACCATCACTCCTCAAAATTAATGCTTTGTTTAAAAAGTACTAACAATTTCTCCAAACAGATTTATTGATCATTTTAAGTATGCAATTTGAAGTATTTTACCAATGAAAGTACTTATGGTAGTATATAAACGCATTTAAAGGGTTCAGCATTGCAGCATTAATAAAAGGAAAATGTTATTTTGCCTAAATGGAATTCTTCTAATTTTCTAGAGAATTCCTCATGCTAGTTAAGTAAGGCTTTAGCATTCTCTTCTCTGATTAAAGTATTCTAGGAACTTATTTGCGTAAAAGGATGGCAAAATTATGTCAGTGACACTACCAGAAAGACATGAACACTCTTCTGCAATAAACTGTATATATTTAACCAGATTATGAAACTTTTTAAAAAAGTTCAAAGCAATATTTTCTTTCAGTGAAATAAATAATTACTTGAGGGATTAGATATTTATGGACAAAGTTGTACCCAGCTGCAATGAAAGATTTAAGCACAGATCTAAGAAAATTAAGAATAGCAGTACTCATAGATAAACATATATTATAGACTGAATAAACATGTGACTTGGACAACTGTATTCTGAAGTTTTTTCTAGTTCTAGTTCTCATGCGGCTCTCCTAGTAACTTCAGAACTTTGTCTAAATAGCAGCTCAGTAAAATAAGTAAAGACAACCTCAGCATTTGATCCAGTAATATTTTTATGGGAAGAAACTAATCCTTGGAAAAGTTCCAGTTAACTTCTTGGTAGATGATCCTGCGTTGAGTCTAAAAGGTAACCTGTGGACATCAGGAGAAATTTGGCATTGCCACTAGTCAATACTGGTCTAGTGAAGAGCATGTGTTGATGTTTACACCATGGATTGATTCATAGCAGTGCAGTGCGTAAAATGAGCAATGAAATTCCAGGACAGCAATTGCCAGAATACTGATTATCCAAATCCTTATGTATAAAGATAGAAAGCTATTCTCAATTTTTGTAGTAATTAACTACGAAGATAACTAAAGATGTAGATGTTTAAAGCTTTTTCTCAGTGAAAAATACAGTTTTCCGGTTTGACTTCCTGTTATGAGAAAGTAACTTACAGCAAATATGTTGTTACTGTTTAAAACTCCATTCAAAGCTAAGTGTATTTCAGGTATTTCAATGTATTTTATTTCTAGACGCATAGAATCATGATAGTTGAGGCTGCAATGGACCTGCAGAGATTGTCTTGTCCAAATACTCTGTTCAAATATGTTCCCCTTAATGCAACAAAGAATACTACTGGTTGTTTTTTTGTTTTTGGTTTTTTTTTTCCAGAAAGGCACATTATTGGATCATTAAGGTGACCAAAGATGCAAGCTTCCTTATTTCAATGGAAGTTAATCACCAAAAACTTCTGAAATCCTCCAAGTATACCGTAACAGTTTCTTCAGATAACTACATGTATTTCATGTAGGACAAACTTCACACTCGTAAGTGCCAGACATCTTGAAAACAAAATGTCAAAAGGTAGTTTATTTTTTTTTCAGCTCAACAATTAAATTTTAAGGCATTTATAACAAACAGGAAATGAAGAAATCTGAAGTTATTCTACAACCCTTTTCTGTACACGATGAAGAGCTATTTCCACATAAATTCCAACAGCTATGTTTTCTATCCCTGGAAACATGAGAAAAGCTGAAAAAACTGTCATTAGCAATGGCTGATTGAGTGGTTAATCTCTATTATCACAGTGAACAATTGAGGCGGTTTAATCCTGGGCTGACAGGTAAAGTTCCCACCTGGCCACTGCTCACTCCCTGCCCCAGCAGGAAGGGGAAGAGAAGTGGATGGACAAAGGCAAGAAAAAAACCCAACAACCTGTGGGTTAATATAAAGACAGTTAATAAGTGAAAGGGAAAAAACTGAGTTAAAAAAATCAAGTGGTGTAAAAGTAATCACTCCCTCCAGCAGATGAACGCTCAGCCAGTCTACAAGCAATGGCTGCTTTGGAAAAACTCCTACCCAGTTTTACATCTGAGCATGACATCATATGGTATGGAAAAATGTCTTCGATCAGTTGGGGTCAGCTGTCCCAGCTGAGTCCCCTCAAAACTCCTTGTGTACCCCCAGCCCACTTGCTGGGTGGCCAGTGTGAGGAGCAGAGAACACCCTGACGTTATGCCAGCACTCTCCAGGAATACCTAAAACTTTGCTGTATTGTCAACACCATTTTGGTCACCAGTCTAAAACACAGCACCATACAGGCTGCAATGAAGAAAATTAACTCCATACCAGCCAGACCCACTACAGCAAGTCATGATTATCTTGTCTTTACAGTAACAGTCTGGTAACTTTTCGTAGTAGTCTACAAGAAATTTTGAGGATATACAGTGATTATTTGATCTGGATGCCTGGGAAACATTTCTTTAAATTATAAAGTCTCCAAACTACTCATCTGCAAATAGCTTTCCTAAATTTTTTTTCCTATTTTACAGTTTTTCTACTGTGCAGTCACAAATATTTAATAATTTCCCTTCATTTTTACTCATGCTGAACACAATATGTTTTCCAGAACACAAGAGAAATATATTAAATCAGTATATAAAAAATTCAAACTGAATAATGTGACTTGGCTAAAGTTGAGCAGAAATGGTTTGTTTAGCTTCTACTCTGTCTAAAAAGAATGCATGTGACCTGAGTTTCTCATCCATGAGACAAGACTTCAGGCATTTCTAAAATACAAACCAAGGTACAATACAGGAATACTTTGGTTAGATGAAGTACTGAAACAGTGTAAGTTCTGGTAACAGAGCTTCACCCAGACAAATTTCCTTTAATTGAACAAATTCTAGGTAAGCCTGAATATGTGAGCATTGCACCACTGTACATAACATGGACACAAACACGGTTACATAGTTGATATTTCAGCTATACAAAATAAGTTCAATTTATTTTGTAATAAAAGTAAAAAACATATTTCTTACCCATTCATAAGAAACAATCCAACACCCACGAGCAATTCCCAGCATAACATTCAAGGTACGACGAGGACTCCCTGTAACTACATGACTTGTTGTTTCACATACATCATCTGAGAACAAAAAGTCTCCCAGTTTATTCACCACCTCAATTACTATATTTTGCTTCCTAAAAAGAAGAAAAGGAAAAAGCTGTACATTCTTGAATGGTTATTATAAAAGCATATACACACAACACATTAACTCCAACTCACCTAATTTCTTTCCTCACAAATCGTTTCTTATCCTTTTCCCACTAAGCCTCTACGTATTTGCTAGCCCTAAATTCATTAGCCTCCCCACAGAGTCCAAACAGACCCCTTTTTGTCATCACACAATCATATCCACTTGCACATCAAAGCTCTTTTGTACCCACATCTATCTCATCTGTTTAAAGAAGCTGTTTTAAGAAGCTTTTGAGTCAGGAATTATCTAACATATTGTTTGTGTGCAATGCCTAGTACAACAGAGCCTCATTCTTGGTTGCTTTTGTAGTACTATCAGAAAAGTATTACCAGGAAATGTAAACAATTAGACACAGCACACTTAAGAGGTTTTCATTAGGAAGCACCAGATTTTCAGTATCTGAATAAAATACTGCCATCTAAATTTTAGAGAGAAGTCCTAAAGCTCTGGCTTGCTACCTATACATCTAAGCCAATGTTTCAATTAAAAATTCACTTTCCTTAAATACAATTATAATTAATATTATAAAATCCAGAATGGCCACCTAATTGAATTCTCTACATAGCTATGCTGAAGCATACAAATATATCATTGTGAAAACCGTGAAATCTTGGTATCACTAGAGAAAAGCTGTTGCATGAAAGCAATTTACTGTTCTTATTAATGTTTATTGTAAATGATCATTAAAGATCTGTAAATGAAAGCTGAGTTCCAGTGCCCTCTCTGCTCCTCCCAGCTGACTTGGAAATGTCCATGGTATGCTACACAAGATAAAACAATTAAGCACAACCTTGAACATAGTCATATCTATCACAGCAGCGACCCTCTCAGGTAAAATATTTGAAGTTAATCACTGACATAAAGTGAGTGCACTCAAAACATCTCCAGAAATCTTTGGGTTTACTTCATTCTCACTACATTTCACTCCACAGAAAGTAATTCAGTTAAAACTCCCAAAATACCCCAGCTAAAAGAAATACTACTTAAAGGAACTCTAAAACAAACTCCAGAAAAACTCCAAAAAACTCTTCACAGAGAATGCAGCAATCTATTTTGTAAGAAGTTTCAAATCCATAGGGGATGGCCCCGCCCAGACTGCATGCTCAGGGCATACATTTCCATGCTCTACCTGAGTATTTTCTTAGTTCTTTCTTGTGTCTACACAAAATTTCTTACAATGAGATGAAAAAGTCCTGTTATACAAGAAATGAATCTAAGATATCTTATAAATTACAGGGAAAACTCATCAGTTTATACTTCAGTCAGCTGCAAAAAATTACAGATGCAAGCTTACAGCAAAATTTCACTGGATTTGTGATTCAGAAAACCAGGTAACTTCTGGCTGTGAAACAGTGAGCAACATTTAATATAATCTCAAACCTGATGCCATGAAACCACTGAACTCGTGATCTTTAAATTTAAATTCTAACAAACCACTTTTGAGGATATAGCTACTGGGTAGTAGGACTGGCTTTTGGTCACTGGTGGTGGACTATTTTCTGTTCTTTAGTTCTTTCAGAAGCAGTCCCTTTCCCTTCACCCATTTACAGGTTTATGAGTGCCTACAACTGTAGAGAGCCAAAACCACAAACTTGAAGTTGTGAAGAAAAGCAATTATCACTAGAGTTTTTTTTTATTTAATGAACTATTAATTGACTAGTGGGAAAAATCAACATACAAGCAACGTAAAAGAAATAATATACTAATGACCTCTTTCAACAAAAGAGTTTTCTCCAGCTCTGCCAGGATTTGTTCTCTTTTAGGCAGATCACAGCCTCTGTTTTCCACTATCTGCACTGTAGCTATTATTTTTACCTCCCCCCCACAGTGATCCTCTTTGGCATGAAAGCCAAAGTCTTAGTGTTACTAGCATACAGTCACATTAAATACAAGAAAAATATTAATTCCGTTTAATGTTTCTGTCGTATATTAGTATACTTGTTAACAGCTATTGACAATCATTTACAAAGACCTTCTAAAAGGATAGCCACTAAGTGTTGTTTCTGAGTACTTAGATCTGTGTAACTGTCAAGATTTAATTATCTCAAACCTGAAACAGATTTGTGGGTAGTAGAAATATCCTGAGTTTTGAAAAACAATTCAAAAAACTGTAAGCAAGTGTAGTATAAAATATGGAATTGTGTTTTTGTTGGATGGTTTTTGTGCTCTAAGACTTTTAAGAGAACGATAAGATCATGCCAGAAAATTATTAACTCTCCCCTAAAATATGCAGTGGCAGCTGCTTCTAATGTTCTGAAACTAAGTGGCTAAAAAGCCTACAATATTTCTTCAGCAATTATTTACATGAAAAAAAAAAAATTTGAACTGATGTTTCAGATTATGACTTCTTAAACAGAAATAATTAAAACGTATGGAGAAAAGCTAAGTGTTGGGCTGAAAGAGTGAACCACTTAATACATAAAATTCCTTTTTACGCTTCCTTCAGAAAAATTCAAAACTTGCTTAAGATTTTAGTTTCATTGCTCTGAAGCCCTGTTTTGCTCAGCTATGGAATAACTACTTCGGTCTGCACTGTAGCAACACAAACATACACAGGATAGACAGCAATAACCTATACATTTATATACATTCTTCTAGCTACAGAACGAAATAAAACATTTTAACATATGTCATAAAGATAAAATTAATTTTGTATAGGCATAAAAAGATCACCAACATTCAAGTGTAAACTGTGTGCTGACTAAAAAGTCAAAATGTTTAATACTTACTCAGGAGACATACTCGTCATAACTAGAGTCCTTGTTGTCTAGAGATAGGAAAGAGACAAGAAACATCAAAAATCAGAAAAAGTTTCCCATTTGAAAAAAACCTTAAATTAGAAACTGTTCTGTTAAAAGGACTAAACTACTTCATAATTACAGTATGAGCTGGGGAAGAGGCTGCACATGTACTAGACATATTAAACTCTGAGGACAGGGAAGGAAACAAACCATTTCATGTTTGGTATCAAAGCATCCAATATAACAGAAGACAGGAATGTAACTTTTCATTAGCAAAACCAAAAAGCAAAGGATTGCCAGTCTGGGAATGCCAAAGAAAAAAGGTAGTAGTTTTTTTTTTTTTTCCTTCTGATCAGGTGGAAAAGGCAGTTTACCTTCAACAAAGAAAACCTGTAATGTAAAATTATTCCAGTTTCTTCCAAAAGAAAGGCAGAAACAGCTGAGATGTTGCAGAAACAAGAGTATATTTATTGTAAAGTATAATTTTAATAATTTAATTTTGATAGTGTAGCTTTTTTTTTTTTGTCATAACTTCAGTATTTTAGGTCTAGGTTTTTAAGTGTTCTTTCACACTTAAATCTTGTCCAGTGAAAAAAAAGTTGTCTGAGTAATATAACACACAAAGTATACTCAGAGTATAGCAATCCTTAAACCAGCAATTCTGAGACACCTTAAAAAGCAACCCTCGTTCCCCTGCAATACCCTCTACAGATTATGTTTAAAGTAGGATTGTTTGCCCACACACATATTATATAAGTTTTTAAGAATTGATATTACAGAAGTCAGAATAGGAAGAAGTATCCTTTGGTCATCACCAGGAAAGCCTCCAGCACTCAAAACCATAGAAGAGAACACGAATTTTAGCAGTATCAGAGAAGTACATAACCGAACATAACAGGGTCATCAAAAATATATGTAAGATGATGTTTTGAACATCTTAGCTAAGAATTACTTGCAGTTACATGAACATGCATAAGTAGGTATACATAAACATTTTATTTTTGTAGAGAGAGTGACTTTTATACAATGATTTCAAACAACCCCTCCTAATTTTCAGAATCAATATATTATTTTCAAATTATTTCTCTAGATAACTACTGCTCCATACAAAATAACCATTCCCATTTCTCCCCCCCCCCCCCCAGTATATTATCACAACCAGAAGCAGTAAGCTCCCATAGTCTCTACTAAAACTGTTTCCTTTGAGTAATGTATTGAGCCGAGATCACAAAAATATTTTGAATTGGATTACAGCTGGTAGCACAGGCCAAAAAATACTCAAGGGCAACTCATTTTACCCAGTAATGAATCACAGAACAGAGGAGAGAACACACTCTGATACAACTCCATCTCTTATCAGTACAGAACTGTTCTCCATTAAGTGTTCAAGCAATTTGTCACATTTAATAATGGAGTTCCTCGGAATTATCACTGTAGACTATTAGTGTGCAACATGACTGTTCATTATATGAATGATCTCTGCATAAATAAACCAGAATTTAGATATCACTGACAAGCTAGATATTAAAGATAACATAAGAAGTAGTCTTTTCAACATACACATAGTAATTTCATTTTGTGGTTGCATAAATTTGAAAAACATAAACCCCAGCTACTATTTAAAATCTTAAAAGCAACATAATGTAGCATATTCAATATTTTTTAAAATTCATGATAAACATGTACTCAGACAACATTATGTAAGCTATACAATAATTCAGAACTAAAAATATAAGCAATGGGAAAAAGAAAAGATGAAACTTTTAATTGAAATATTTATTTGAAAGAAATTCTATGCAGGATATGTGAAAATGTAAGTTTCCAAATTCTAACTTATTGCCAGCAATACTTACTGATTATGCCTTAGGTTACTGCTAGCCTGACAGCTGAAGAGAAGATAATATGCACTTATCTGTAACCAAAATTTGTTGTATTCTTAGGCAAAAGACTTCCTACTGCATTACTTTCAGCTCCAAATACGTAATCACATTTAATTGCTCTGGGGAGTTCAAAGAACTTCACAGCTTCAATTCCACATTTGAGTTTTACATACAAAGGGTTTGAGCCAAAATAGCAACAACGCAACAATATACATAAAATATATCTAACATAACATTAACATAATTAGTGTTAAATATTTAAGTGATATAAACTCAAAAATTGAGTATATACACTCAGAAAGACATCTAGTAAGTCACTAAGTAAGGGTTCTTGTGGCAGAAGGATTGCAATATTAGGCACTCTACTGTACAGGTTAGGTCAGATGGTTGAAACTGGACATGGGGCCGCATTCTCAGTAGTGAGGACATACCTCACACTGTCTTAATACACGTTGTTGAATTTGCATAAATTCCTGACCATTAAAGGATCCTTCGATGTGGCAGCCTGGGAAGGCACAAAACATGTCTTAAAAGCAAGGTTTTACTCTTCTCTGTTCAATCGTTCAGGGCTGAAACCCTCATCTATGTCAAATATGTATGCTTCAGCATCCTCATAATGTTCCCCTTCGGTATCTGAAGCCAAGCTTTGCTGCCATCCGAATGAAGCTCTTTGGCTAAAAGGCTGGAGTTACATCCACACAAGAGAACTGGACGAGGCTCTTGGAGCGTAGTATACAAGTATACTCTTGTACAGTACTAACTCCACAGCCAGATCCTGATGTTCCTGTTCAGAATGTGCAGAAAAATACCCTTCCTCACAACTTTTCATAAATTAAATGTCATGGAAGTATTAGTAATCAGACCACTGCCTTTGCCAAACTTAGGTTAAAAAAAAGCATTACTATAAACCAAGGCCAGAGCAGCTTGAGATCCTACAGCTGCTTCTTCAGCTTCAAAGCAGAAATGTTTGTTAACAGTTCCTTAATACCTTATCTATAGGGAAGTTTAAAATACCGAATCCACACAAATTGGGAAACCTGCGGCCTGTCCTGACATTGCCTTGCAAAGTCAGCTTTTGAACTGTAACTTTTATGCTACAACACATAGCATACAAGATGGTACAGCAAGTATTCCAGACAAGTGTTCTGTCAGTGCACTTCAAAGTGATTCAAAGACTCAAGAATGCAAAAGGATGCACAGAAAGGGTAGAAATTGGAATAAATCTAGTTTCTTCCAAACTATTATTTCATTTTAATTCAGAACTGTGTGGGTTTTTTTTTTTTTTTGGAAGTTAGAGGTCATTTGCTGAGCATTTTGTTTTATTGCTTCAGTAAGACTAGCAGTCCTCTTTAATTAGTTATGAAGCAAAAAACTTAGCCAAACCGTGTTTTAATTTTTAGTTGTAAATTTTTCAAGTTAATGGCTTTCCCCCACATTGATATGTAATTCTTCTTCTATGCTCTTTGTGTCTGTTTTATTTTACATGTTGCTTTTATTGCAAAAAATTTTTTGGAGTTAGCGTTTTCTTTTCTGACCAGCAAAAAGACATCTGGAGAGCATCATTATGAGTTCTAATGCACAACTGTAGCAAGACTATTATTAATAAAACACTGGAAAAGGTGGTATTAACTAGTCCTTTTATTTATCATTAATCTCTGAATCCTGAAGAGTTGTATATCTGTACTCTAAATCAGAACACACTTCTTTGTGAATTATTTTTTAGGTCTGGAATACAGGCTGTTTTATAAATGACTTGCTTTAGCTTTCCTTTTTGTATTTCTTAGGAGCACAGTTCCATTAAGTATTTCTTTAGAGTCTGCCAACAACGAGATTTTTTCTAAGTCATCCGAAATATAAAACACGCCTTTCAGTAGCGCCAAGGAAATAGTATTTGTAAATCTTTCCAGTACTTAAAAGATGTAATGCTTCCTGTACGTTAACTGACCTACACCACAAAAGAAGCATCCAACCTCAAAATGTATTCTTTCTTCTAAGTCTGAGCAGGTGTTTCTTGGAGCTGAAGGACAATAAAAGTCCTGTTTTGTACAACCTGCTTTTCAAGAAAGTGAACTAAAATTTTGTTTCCTTAAGAATGTCATGAGTTGTTTTTTATAAGTGACAAATGAATTAAAATGTGGTTATAAAATATATTTCCAGGCCAGTTTTCAAGAATGAAATGTATTCATGAAAAGAATTGACTTGATAGGAACAATTTAATATTTGTGACTGGTTAAATTCCAGCCTAAGTACATTAAATCTCGTTGTGTCTTTGGGTCAAGAACCCAGGCCTCATATTTTTCAAGAAAATATTTCAACCAATAAATATCACTTTTGAATTGTGTATAACTTAGTCCAAATGCTCCTCTTATGCCTTAAAGTTGATTGAATTTCTGAAAGAAATAAGCTTCAGTGTACTCTCAAACTCAGACATATGCTGTGATGGAGTGAAAAATGACCTTCACCTGCAGAACTCAATAAGATACTTACCCTGTGTGGTTTGGCCAATATATTAGGGATAAAGGACTGTTTGGAGGGCGGGAGGGAGGTAGCGGAAAATAGTGCATGCATGTGCAAATAAAGTGTAAGGGAGAGTACAAGATTACTGTGCTGTTTTCTACTCTTCCAATCCTTTTTTCCTCTGGCTATTGTGGATCCATCAGATGGTTCTGAAATTGATTCAGAACTCATATGCTCACTTTTGATCCTTACAGCTGAATTTCAGAAGGAACAATCTTCAGTCCTACTAGTATATGACACAAAAACCAGAGCCATGTGTAGCATGGGAATAAACAATAATCAGGTTAATTTCACTTTGCTTTTATCTAGGAAGGTTGTATTGAAGATCCAAAACTTTAAGGTTGTTTTTAGAAACAATCTATGAAGTGTTCTACATTAATTTATTCTATTCAAGTAATTGTGGCTGTAATTTCACAGCTGAAAATAATTGGTAATTGCAATGAATGGCTACTATTCAGTAGTTTTACACAGCAAATATTCAAAGCTGTAATTTACTTTCTGGCTGGCCTTTCTTCTCTTATCAGTCCTTTGATACTGATATTTTTCCAGTTTCCTCTGGCTGCAAACTCATTTTTGACTCTAGCTTCCTGAACCAAATATAGTACCTCTGGTTTGGTCCTACAAAGACGTGAAAAATGCACCCATCCTAACTAAATCAATACTACCATGGGGAAAGATGACAAATCAAAGCAGGCTATAAAAAGACAGAAAAATAAGATGACATGACAGGTGTCTGGGCATCAGCTTTCCTTCACTGCCAAAGATTAGACAAAAATGAGAAGTCTGGTAATTATGGACTAGGAACCCCTAGAACTTCTGTAGGCAAGATTAAGGATAATGAATAGCTTCAGTCTTTTCAGACTAGCAATGTCACAGTTTACAATTAAGTAACATTTTCAGTTTTCCACATGCAACCATAATAGCTAACAACTATATTAAAAAAAAAAAATCAACCATGGGGGATACGAAGCTGTAGCAAGGGACATCTTTCACAACATTCTGCAACTGCAAACAACAGGTTTATCTGTCTGATCATTAGCAAAACTAGATGGACTTTTTCTGGTAGGACAGACAAAGATTAAAGGGAGAGCAGATGATCCTTCCCATCCCTGCAACCAAAAATTTCTAAGTCAATCACCATGACATGTAAGAAGCCAACAAGCACGATCATTTCTGCAAACACAGACAGAAGTGATTCCCATTCTGATGGGAAGTCCAAGCCTTTCCAACAGGTACAAATTAGGGTTTGGCTTCCCAGTCAGCATTGCCTTGGAAAAGAAGCAGCCCAGTTATCATCTTTTACTAGCAAATTTTCAGCTCTAGACCATATAATGTGAAATCTGAGGAGACCGAAAGAGAGAAACTGCCCATGTGACAGAAGTGAACCTCAAGAACTGGGATGCTAAGGGGAGGAGAAAGCTATGTTACAGTTTAAATTCTGACAGAAGATGAAAGTTCAGGTGAAGGACACTCCCTCACTCCAAAAAAATCACAAGACAGGACAAAGAGGAACAAGGGCTATCATGGGGCAACACTGTGTTATGGAGAAAATTCATACATAGAAGCAAAAGCATTTTAAAGATCACACTGAGGTATAAATGAATTCTGTCATTACCACCAAATAATACCCAATCTATACTCATCTTCCCAAATGGTCTGTGAGACAGGCAGGCACAGTACAATTAATCTGTTTCTGCTGAAATTTTCAGCAACATGAACTTCTCACCCTCACCCCTCAGCCTCACCAAGGTTAACAAAAATAGCTTGTACCCCTGCTATGAATAATTTCAACAAAAATTAAGCATGATGTAGGAGTGAATCTGTTTCATCTGTTCAGACATTAAAAATTGTTTATGTTTTCATAATGATCCAATGAAGTGAACAATTTCTTTGGACAGACGACATGACCAACTAAAAGCACTTCATAAAGCTTCAACTGAGGTACCCTAATCCCTAACTGTGAGATAAAAAACAAGACACAAGGGTAGTGGGCAACATTAGAGTAGCTTCCATGAAATTAATGGTTTGATTTTTAAGCCGTCATCAGACATCCATCCCATTTTTGGCAATAGTGGGTACCATCCACCATTGGTTCATTAGAAATGATGTCTGCCTTAGCTACTTCATTGCAGACGTCAGCGGCTATGTTAACACTGCTCATAATGGGTCACATGCTGGGCAGAAGCAACTGAGGTACAAAGAGACACGCATCCATTGCACAGGCTGCAGGTATGGGACCATTTTAAGAGGGAAAGAACCATTTTGAATCTCCTCAACTCTTCAATATTGCGTTTGCACTTTAACACTGTGAGGTTAATTTGGATAGCTGAAGACTTCTGGAGATTGCCAACTATGCACCAATGAGTGGAATTCCAGGTGAAGATACTCCTGAACATGTTTGCAGCCCAAAAATGTCAAGCCTGAATTTATGTTATGTTTATGTTAAGATGCAGGACTGTACACTTCAGTAAATACCCTGCTGACAAGATTGTCACCCACTTGATGATGACAGTCAACAACCTGAGTCAAAGCTTCACTGCCCTCTAGACAATATGCTAAACAAACAAACAATACTTATTTCTTGCTTTGAGGTGCAGCAGCAATATTATGAAGGGCATAATAATAATAATAATAATAATAATAATAATAATAACAATAATAATAAATAATAATAATAATAATAAAACCATCATAATTTTGAAATTGTTTTAGGATCTTGAAGGGTAATGAATTAATCATACATGGAAACAATTCCTTCAAAAACATTTTTTTTTAGTGCATACTTATAACCAACACCCACTGTTTGGCATTTCTGATTCTTTATACTAGCAGGAAGTAATCCATCTATTAAGGAGTTATGCGGTTCAAGATTGTTTTCCTATTTAACCGCTTGCATATTTATATTCATGTTCCATGCAGACTTCTTTGTGCTCTTGTAATTCAGTTCCACAAAGATCACACCTCTAATCCATAACATGTTTAATTTCAGCATAGAAAAGAATGGAGTTATTTGTTAAATTATTTTTTTTAATTGTTAATGACAAGTCAAATGCTGATGAAATGGAGTTTAGGAAGTCTTTTGTTCAGATTGATTTTATATAATTTTCAAGAGCTGTGAGGCTATCATTTTGACAGCAGTTCCATCAACTAAAGGATTTCTGGCCTATAGTCATGCCAGATACTCATAGGTTTATGTAGGGCTTTCATTATTCTACGAGTTAGATTTCCGAAAGAAAAAGGATCTAACCAGCCACTGCTTTTCTTCCTGGCAGGTTTCTAATGCCAAGAGGGAAAAGAATGTCAGTTTTACACTGATTCGTTGCCAAACCAGATGCAATCCAGTGGACTGTTTGGTTTTCTGGCATGACGGTTATGACCTCATTGTTAAATGTAACAGTGTACCCCAAAACTAGAAAATAATTGTGATATACCAGTAAACTAGAGTTCGGTTACAGCATACATGCACACCACACTGCTGAATATGCATCAAGGACAGACACTTCTTACAAAGTGTTTATATACTGTTCCCTCATGCTCTGAGCCAGGAAGAGCTGCATCTGTTTCTTGCACTGAAGACTCCCACCATCAAATCCAAGAATGCCATAGACTTTTAAATAAAAGGATGGAGATGGTATAGATGTACTTTCAATAACATGAGATTCTAAAATTTTATTCCTAGTGTTTATCCCTATCTATTGTTCACCATGGATAGCTCTCGAGCAGTTTCCTACTTGCCGAAGTGTAGTAATAAAAAAAATATGTTCTGACTTCACATAAGACCTCACATAAAGTCTCTGGACCAAAAACTGCCATACCTACCAATCTTCTGGGGAACTAAAAAAAAAAAAACCAACAGTGAAGTTTCTTTAATTAATTCTATGCACACAAAAAAGGAAACTTCATATACTTAAGCCACTATTTCCCGAATAAGGTTCTGAAAAAGAACCAATATGTTAACCTGTTCACCAAACACAAATTTAGTGACAATTTTATAGAAACTTGGGTGAATTCAACTCCTGGATTTTAACTACCCTGCCTGCTAAGATGACAAACTGCAAAGTGAACCACCTCCTGTATCACTGTCACAGCACGTTTGCAGTGTTCCAAACAGCAACCTATCCAAGAGTACGAACAGCAGCTGCAATTGGCCCTGTGACAACAGGAACCTCACTAAATTTGAGTTGAGAAGAGGTTGTGCCTTTTGCCATAGAATGGTACTGACTTGAAAAGACACTTTTTTCAAGTAAAGAAATAGCCAACAGCACTTCAGTACATAGTCCAGAAGAACTAGCATAAAACCTATCAAACAATGATTTCTAGGGACACAAGGCCATGAATCAGTCCACTAGGTAAATCTACAGGAGACCCCTCCTGGAAAGAATGGTAGCATCCCTAATTGGTGGTAACAAAGCTGTTGCATTAGGACACAGTCCAAAGCATGCACTGTAAAGTGCAGCAGCAGATGCCAAGAGTATGGCTTCTGTTCTGGAAGTCCTCTCAACTGGATGTGGAATAAGAGTGGGGGGCAAATTCACTAGCTGGACAAAGTCCAGAACCAGAACTAAATTGCAAAGGTTGAGTGAAAATACTCGTGAGATGAAACACGCAGCAGGTCCAGTAAGTACTAAATCACAGTCAGTATTGTGAGACACTTTTTCAAATATTTACTAAGAATATTTTCAGTGATTTTAGCCATCTCATATTAACCTTGCTGATACTAATTTTTTCCTATACATCACTCTTGTAGCATTCAATATTTTTAAAATCCATTAGGTCAATATGAAATTCTTAAATTCTTTTTCATTACTTAAATTTATATTAAAAGAAGTATTTTATCAAATGCGTATCTGCACATTCCATTCATATGAAACAAATACTAACACTACTTACTGATATGCCATTTTGTTCTCAAAGGCCAATATTATTACAAAACCTGGACATTTGGAACAAACAAATGACAAAAGCTATATTTTGGATACAGCAATGGCAGAAGCAATGTCTTGCCAGTAAAAATAAACTTTCTTGTTGGATATCAATATCCCATTTAGTGGCACATTTCAGACACTCCAAGGAAGCAAATTTTCTGCAGTGATGTATAATATTAAATCCTTTTATCACTTTCAAAGGTACTTGTCCCACAATGTAGTCTGCTCAAAAGCATGTTTCCCAACAACTTGTTTCTTCAACTTTACGTTGAGTCAGCTAGAACACTATAAACAATAATCAACTATTCAGTTGTCATCAGCTAGAGTTGGTCAGACATTTTCATTATTACTTCATGTACGATGAGACATCTTGTAAATAAACAAGATTCTAGGATCAAATCAGATACGCATAAAATCACCCCACCAGACATCTGGTCACTACCATAAGAGTTTCTTGATCGTACCATGCAAGCATTCTTATCATTTGTTGCTTGAGTCACTTGTCTCATCGTTACACCCAGAAGCAATCAATTTGAATAATATTCAATGACTACTTGTCCACCACCCCCATTATATCATTTTCCCCAGACCATAAGTCTAGGTAGTTCCAGCTTCTTCACTGTTAACTGTAAAGGAGCTTGTATGACCCATCCTGTCTAGGTCACACTACTTCAATATTCATTTAAGGGTCAAAGTCAATAACATTTCCAGTATCAGTGTTTAAAATATGTACCTATTCAAAGGAAATACAAAATCAAAATTGGAAGGAAGACACAAAAAAAAAAAGATGTTGTCCCCTAAACAGATACAATCTGTTTAGAACATCTACAAACGCACTTATCAAATATAAAGTTACTTTCCTGAATGTCTGGCAAAATACTTCATATTTTATGGTAACAGACTTTCCAGGATATTAAAATTTGTTTTGCCATGAATAAGACTTTTTCATAAAGGATTTTGATAACAGGATCTAATGACGGCCTGCTTCACACTAATTTTTCCACAGCATATGTTTAGATTTTTTGTAAAAATTTCTTATCTCAAAAATCGCTTCAGTGCTGACAATTTTATCTTCACCCAAATCCAGGAGGTACAGAAATACAAGTCAAGATGAATCTGTTTACAACAAAAACTGAAGGAATTTCAGTTAAGTCCATACAGTCTTCTCTATGAAAATATAGTTTTAATTATCCCTCATGATGCTTAACTGCTTTTTTTCACATGGTTGAAGAGTTTCTTCTATTCACTCAGAATATTTTAAAGTTGAATGTAAAATTTATTCTAACTGCATTTCTAGCGATGTGATGCTATTTTATAAAAAATACCCATCACCCCTCTTATCCCTCTAAAAATATGAAACAACTTTTTATTTGGAAAAAAAAAAGGCAGTTAATTGGTTATTCATTATGAGTCTTTCTCTGATCTGTTTAAAGCACAGAATGTTGACATCTGTGACAGGCAACAGGCATTGTGGTAAGTGTACACATTTTTGTGACATTAAGCAATGAAAAGGACACTCAACCCTCATACCAACAGGTTAACACCACTGTAACTAACTTGTTTGAATACTTTTCTTTATGATTTTTAGTTCTTTCACTTTGTTGTCCCTATGGCAAAGCAACAACGAACTATTTATTCAATTCCATGGAATAATTGAAAAATGCATCACAATGCGTAAAGGGTTTAACTTAGATTTCTAGACCAGGGAAGCCACCTGCTGACATTCATAGGCATTAATCCACTGTTTATCCTTATCAACTCTGTATGAGAAGAATCTGGAACTATCCTCAATTATGGGCCGTCATATCTCAAACCTAACAAGTTCAAACCTATAGGCCAGTTTTACAAGTCTTTCCGTATGCACTGCATTTGAATTTGTACAACACACCAAAACTCCTGGGGTTTTTGGGGGGGTGGTGGTGTTTTAAATCCAAAAAGCTTGTTCTTGAAGCCATTAAAGATTCCTGAAAATCTTACAACATGCCTGCAGTTGCCATTAGAAAATGCTCTGTCTTTGTGGCTTTTGTTAGTTGACAGGACAATTCTAGATAACTTTGATTAGACGTCTCCCATGTTATGAGTACAATAAGCATGCCTATATAAACAGTATAGATGAAGGAAGAAAACCTGAGTACCTGTAATCTAAAATTGTGACACAGAAGTATCTGAACAAAGTAATTCTTGATTTTAAGTTCAGCTAAACCAAAATACAATAAACTCGCCCTGCATAAAGTTTTGAAGAAAACAAATGCATAACAGCAGCTCAGCAGAAAAACTGCTTGTTGACTGTAAGACCAGGTTTGAAAAAGAGGAACCATAAAATTGGGTTTGGTCTCTCTCCAGTATGTAATAATAATGCTGGGATCTTTTCTTAAGAGAAATGAATCAAATCTAGCACAACTGTATAATGCTCTTGTAGTGTAATTACACAGGAGAAGGAATCGGTACCAACAAATCTGATAAACCTTCCAAGCACCATTCCTGCAGACAGTCTTAGCTATGACTGCAGATTGTGGATATACGTTTAGTGGCTTTAGTCAGATTTCTGCGGCAGAAAGTGAAACTGTTCTGGATAGATGCTTTAGCCTAAAAAGTAGACTACCTTATAATGTTTCTGTAGGACATGGATCTAGACTGAAGTTGATTTATACATTCTACATAATATTAGTTATGCAAATAATTTATATGTATATATTTAGGAAAATAAAGTGAACAAATACTTAAGTAGCAAGCAGTGAGATGCAGTCAAGTAGTCAAATAATTTTAATCCAGAAAAGATCACTGGTCCATGGACATTAATAACTCCAGAATGTTTAGAAGGTTGGCCAGCCTAGTAATTGTACCTGCTCAGAACTTTTACGTAAAATAGGATCAAAATCTGTGATTAATATCTTTGAAACTCCACCAATAGCTACCAATGAAACACCTGACATTTATTTTACATTATTACCTCAGACATCTTTTAGTGCTTTAGGACTTCCCATTCTCAAAACAATTCAGTGCTCATTTTAATTGTATGACACACTACGTCCTGGTAAAAAGAACTATTTATTTTCTTAATCAGTTTTATATTTACTTAGAAAAAACTTTTACAAGGAAAAACACCTATTGCCTATACTCAGTGCTGATTCAATCTTCCTTTTTTTTTTTCTGTTTTTACATGCAAACTGAGTTTAAGATATCTAGCTTTACCTGAACCTAGAAGAAAATACTGAATACATCTTTATCCTGCAGAAATATCCACTGGGGATGATCCACTATAAACCAAACAAAAACTCCTACCTCATTTAGTAACTCCTCCTCCCCAAAAAAAAGGCATCTTTTCAGGTTACTTCAGCACCTTTTCAGGTTACTTCAGCACCTTTTCAGCTAAACCAATTTGAACTGACTTACTAACCTCCTTTACTATAAGCTGGCAGTCTCTGACACCAGAAGTTACCATAAAGCTGAGTTCCATGGTTATATGTATTGTCTTTGAACACCATTCACGTAACATTTCAAGAAAACTGAGATTCAGAAAAGTGTTTAAATTGACAGTACATAGAAAATGCCTTTTTTTTTTTTTTTGTACATGCAAAGGCACTCAGTGATTCTCCAAGGAAAAGAAAGAGCTTAACAAACAGTATGTGCAGTTAAACTGACCTTTTGGAGTCTTCCAGTTTTTCTTAACACCCCATTGTGCTTATTCTTTTGTTCATTAAAAACTTTGCAAGAGCCACCAGTAACATGACACTCTGAAACTTCATCACCTAGAAACCAAATTTAGAAACTTGAAATGAAAAATGCAATCTTGTGAAATGAAACTGCCATCAATTATTTTATCACAGCACATAGAGCTATGTACAATTAAGATACCTAAGGTAATAATTTATACCAGTTATTTTTCCACTGTATTTCAGTTATGGAAAAAAGAATGACACTCAAGTATGTGACTTCATCAGCTAAAACAGTTTGAACTGACATACCAACCTCCTTTACGATGAGAAGTTGACACAGTCTGACACCACAAGATACCACAAAGCTGAGTTCCATGGTTACATGTATTGTCTTTGAACACCATTTGCATAACATTTAAAGGAAAGAGATTCAACTGGTTTATAACCAGTTGTAAATGTCCTAATTTCCAGTATGCTGAAAATCATATATTAACTACAAGTAGAGAATCAGGTAAATTGCTTTCTATTTATTACAAAATTTGCATTTTCTCTGAATACAGATATTTGAGAGTTTGAAGCAGTCGTGGATAGATTTTCACTTTCTTATTGAAATGTCAACGCTTTCAGTACACCCTGTGTTTATCTGTAACAACCTGAAGGTCTTAATCATGTTTTCAAACACGTTGCAAGCAAATCTAGCAAGCTGTTACCAGGCAAGGATTGCATGTACATGCATGCTTATCAGTCCTATTATTTATAAAAAGGCACCATTCATTAAGAACATACTCTAATGTAGCTGCCAAAAAGCAGTATTTTTCCATCATGTATTTTGTGAATTAACATATATTTAATTCTTCCAACACTGTCAGGATGACTTCTATAAGCACTAACAAACTTTTGGATCGTTTGAGAAATTAGCTCACTTGCATAAGATGAAAAACTTTGATCTATCTTTTGATCAATGAAGTTTTAACTACTAAGGATTTAAGTAGATAATTTTTCCCAAATTTAATTCAATGCAAGTCTACTTTAGGACATTAGTTAATTTTTCATTTCAAAGAAATGCATGAGACCGGTTTAAGAAAGTTTAATAATTAATGATTAATGTGGCCTAAATTCAGCTCCTCCCAAATAAGCTTTTAATTACTTTTGGAAAATACTGAGGGGTACTATCCATATTTACAAGTCTGACTGCATATATGACTAAGAATCGATTGTTTTAACTCTGTCAGCTACTTATACTGTTAATACTTGAGGTAACAGAACAACAACAAATTGCAACACAAAAAATGACAAACATTTTCTGTTACTGATTACTTATTTTAAAATTATGAACTTTAAACTAGTAAAAATTTAATTACTTATCCACACTAAGGTGGCAAGTTTCATGTGAATTTACTCAATATTGCAGTAATTTTTGTGTAATGCAAGTAAACCTGCCTTTCAGGTACAATTGTTAAGGTAAACTCCATATTTAAATACAAAGTATCGTTTAACAAAAGAACTAATTACTTAACTATGTTAATTCTATTTAATTGGCACGGAGGCCCAGGAGGCCCATCTCTTCACTGAGCAAGACTGACGGGCAGGAAGAACAGAACAGGCCTTGCCACGCAACAAAGAAAGCTAAGAAATTTAAATTCAACTTCTTTGAAATGGAAAACAGAATTTTTAAACAGGTATTTTGAATCTTAAAAAAAATCCCACAACCACAGGACTGCAAAGGACGTCAGATCATCTACTCCATTGCTTTACCCCAAGTAGATAGGGTAAAGCAAGGTATGTCTCTGTTAATTTCCAGTAAGTTATCTCCATCACTGTAAAAGAACATTCCACCGTTTGGGGTTTTTTTGAAGGGTGAGTTGGGGTGGAGGGGAGGCAGGCAGCAACAAGTGCTGTAATACTCCTTTTGCCACTCTTCATCTGAATGCTCAAGCTCCACAGCTGGTCCCACTCTGGATTAGTCTCAAGACCTGTATGATTGTATCTCTTTCCAGTTATAGTTCACTCTCCTTGGTTCTTCATATTTACAGGAATGGGGGAAGGTCCATCACATGCTATGATTATCATCTTGGATATCTTACACATTACATAAATAAGGACTATTCTTTGCAATCCAGTTCCTACTACTTCTCTTGACTATCAGGACTCCTCAAGCACTTTCCAGCTTCTCCATCCTGTAGGTCTCAAGCTTCACGCTCTATTGTCCATTTTTCATTGATTGCTTCATTTCAAAGCAGTTGCTCAGTCACATATAAGTTTTCATCTTTAGAAGCTCTTCCTAGGGTATTTCAAGGTAAGGTTGTCGGAACTTCTTGAAGCAACTCCATCTACTCTTAGTTATCCTTAAATTTAGCTCAGATACACAGCTAACTCGTGCCACTGTGGTCAATAAAATCCCCTCAATTCTCTTTTAAAACACTGCTTGATGACTAGTATAAAAAAATCTACAACTCTGATAGGTCTCTGAAGTCTCATAACAAATGAGTGACTTCAATTTGCAATTAAAGTTTCTACCTATTTGTGATCATTTATCACCAGTGGGAAGTTTTTAACCAGAGTATTAAGTTCAAAATTCCATCTGATATTTCCTTAGAGTTAAAAAACAAAGTAATGAGTACGCACAATAAGCTAGCTTTTGTTCAACCCATCAACCATGTCTATCTAATATAAATTTTATCTATTGTATAGTGTTCTAGTTTAAGAATATCACAAAAAAGTGCCACTGAAATTAAGCTATATCTTATCTACTATTTTGTACTTATCCACAGAGTTATTTACCCCAACTATGAAGAAAGTAAATCTGAATTTGTTCATCATTAATAATCCTTCAGGTACACATGCACAGAACATTTGATTACTTGTGTTATCATCATTATGGTAGTTAACAGAACAGGCAAATACCAAGTTTCTTCTTTCAGGACACAATTTCTTCAAGTCTTCTGAAAGGTTATGTGCCCACCAGGTTCTCAAAAAGAACCTTTAATGGCTTAAAACAATTTTATCTAGTTTATTATGTGCTCTAGGGCAAGTGTCATCAGGCTTTTTAAATTTGACTACATCAAAATAATCCTCACCTCGTCCTCTATTCAGAAATATTTGTCCTTTTTTGCTTTAATAATTAGTTACAATTAAACTTTTTGTGAAAATAAAGCAAGAATCAAGCAAGAAACAGTTTTCTTCATCCTTTTTTTTTTTAAATGACAAAATATCAGGAGAGGACATCATACAATATTTTTAGTGAGCTTGTCTACTTTCAAAACTGAAGGGAAAAAAAAGGTACATCAAATCTTAAGAAGTTTTCACATGTGTACTTTTAAAGACATAAACAGTATTTTAGCAGCATTAATCACCTAGGACCTCAAGTAAAACTCATTCATCTAACATAAAACTTCTTCATTTTTGCACCAAATAACAGAATGATATTCCAGATTCCCCATCTTAACACTGAACTACATTAATTACACTGTAACGGGTCTTAGTTTATGTCTTTTGGCCAATTAAGATAATATTTGATTCCCACATTCAACATAAATATCTAAAATTCAGTCAGTTAAGCCTTAAGTTTATTTTTAAGACTAGAAATAATGCTAAGTCCCAGTTCAAATTTCTAAATAATTTTAGGATGATAAAAGCTTAAAAGAGCATATTCTTTCATTCCCTGCCCAATATTATTTATTGTTGTAGCTGACAGATAAAAAGTCATAGGAATTAATGAAATCTGAGCCAGTATTGGCATTCTAAACCACATGGTTCAAGTGCCAACTTATCCTACCATCAGCCCTACTGAAAAAGCAGATGGACTGGATTTCAAAGTGAAGCAACTTACAACATGAATGACAAAAGTTCTTAGAGCCTCCTAGTAACACAGAACATTAACTTTCACAGAAGATAGTACTGCATTTTGAAAAGCTTATATTCATGATAGAGAAAAGCCACCATTTTCCTTGCTTTGTAACTGCTAAAAATTCAGGTGCTGACACACAAAACCCAGTTACACAGCACTTATTGACTACAGAGCACTAAAATTTACTAGGTATGGCTGGTTTAATCAGAAAAAAAGCTGAAAAAGTGAATCTTAATAGGAAAGCATCTTTTAATATTATAAAGCCTATTGAATTTCAATGCTTGTATCTGTGACAGTTTTCTACTTGATTTATGACTTGGAGTAAGATGAAAATAAGTAGCCATGTTTATGCCTGTGTAGCTCAGCAGAACAGCTGGACAGCCTTGCGTGTACTCTACAACGGAACCTGAAGCTTGCATTAGGACTTGAAAAGTTAGTTTCAGATTAGCCTACGTATTACACTTTCAAGTAGTCTTAGTAAGTTTTCTTTCCACAGTCTTCCTTCTTGTCATGAAAGACACTGGGAAAGTGTGCCACTGACCTAAAAACACTAGGAAAAAAGTGAGCAAGACAAATGTTGGTATTTGAAACATATACAGACGCACATAAACTTTATATGGATATCTGATTACTCCTAACTGTATATATATGATGCGCGAATAGAATTACTTAGCTTTTAAGGATGATATACTGAAGTTACCAGCTTTCAAATCCCATGCAATATATGGAAAACCACAGCAATTTATTATTTATTTACTAATTAAAAGGGACAAGAAATAACTTACATTCAAGCAAAAATAAAAAAGGGAAATATTATACCTATATTTAATTAAAAAAAATCATTCCATCATACAGTGTCCCAGTAGTAAGTTTAAAACAAGATTTTCTTCCACAGAACTTGCACTAGGGAAAATACAACTCATCTTTCATTATTCATTCCTTCCCTTTCTAAGTGAGCTCATTTGAGCTGTCAAACTTGAGGTTCTACTTGTCTACACCACAGATACATGAAGCTGAATACATTCTATTCAGGAAAAAAGCCATCACTGATAAATCAAACATTATTAAAATCACTAGAAACACACATTGAGACTTACAGAACTTCCTAACACAAAGGATAAAAAGTATAAACATCAGATAACTTTTTTTCTTGCTGAATACTGTTCTTTTTTCCTCTCCTCCAACATCTGTTATCTTAAACAAGTTGTCCAGCAAGAATATAAAAGCATAACAGGCTAGAATATTGATCACAATTTAATCACTAGAATTTAAAAGTTAGAATTACCTCTACAATTAACTGGCATACCTAAGTTTAAAGGTAGTAAACATTTTCGCCTTCCCCATTTCTTTTCATGATTGTTTAATAAAAAACAGACTGTTCTTTGGCATTAAGAAATACATAATTTAAGGATCATCTTCTAGTACAATGCCACACAGCAAAAAAACACATACAGTGGGTTCATACATTTATACTTGTATAACATACACCTGCATCAACTTTTGTTAAAAACCTGTGTTATAATGATGCACTCCAGATATTAAAATACATATGTAGTGAACCCAAAATAGCAGCTCACAGTTCAGCAACTTATTACCCACAGATATAAGCACGGTCACCGTTCAACACTTCCACTAATCATAGAATCACAGAACGGTTTGGGTTGGAAGGAACCTTAAAGATCATCTAGTCCCAATCCTGTGCCATGGGCAAGAACACCTTCCAATGATTTCCTAACTCCGATACAAAGTTTGTTGAGCCCTTTAACTTAGTAATTAATTTTATATAATTCATTAATGCACTGCTATAGCATCTTCTATGGAAAACAAGTAATTATGATATACAATTATAAATACTAATATTTAACCCTATGTAAAGTTTGACAAACAGAGCTCAAAATACCAAAATCTGAAAACGATTACGCCAATGCAAGTTAGCATTTTTCAGGAAGTAGCTGTAATTCCATATTCTAGTATACATTTAGATTGAAATAACTTAGGCTAAACCAACTTGAAAATGCTCAGATATGAAAAATACTCTTAAAATCATTATTAAAATACAAAATCAGTTCCATATTAAAAAGCCATGGTTGAAAAAAAAAGTTTACATTGCAACTCTTGCACAAGCCCTCAAGTGTCTTATGCAGTCTTCATCATAGCACAAGTTTGAAATTGGTTAAGTCAACTTTTTTTTTCCCCCACTAGAAATTTTATGCCCTTAATTGCAATTAATCTAAAGGAGCAATTTTAATTTGTGAAATGAAAATAATTTGAACAAGGGACCCTATGATGAGTTACTTATAAACAATTTACAAGAGCACCACAACATTTAAAACAGAAAGACTTTGGTTTTTTAAACAGATTTTGAGTAGCAGCAGAAAGTTCACAGAATACCGAGTATTAGGGGTAAAGGTGGCTCACATACTTTTGTTGCATTTTGCAAGCACAGTTTCCTTAGCTGCTGGTAACATCTTTGTGTTTGCAATGCATGGGGAAAAGAAGGTGTTGGATCCTATGCACTCATTTATTTTACTCAAAAACAGTCAGTACTGCAGCATTTTCTTCTTTTGGTGTAATTCTGAAATATTTTTCCCTTGGGAATGGCAGTTAATTTTGCATTTTAGTTGTATATCTAATGCAGTATGATATCTTTTCATTTTCCAGCTCTATGTAGCGACTTACCAGTGGCGTCAGTACAGTAATTCACATTGGTTCTGTAGGGTTTTTCATGAGCATGCTGAGGCAGCCTATTCGCATCACCAGAACCTAGAGCTTCTGCAGTGTCAGCTTTTTCACTCTCTGACATATAATTTAATGGCACACTTCCAGGATGTTCAGCTGGTTTGAAGTTTTTCTTCATTGAAACATCATTTGCAGGAATAGATTTTTTCCTACTTTTCGTGGAAGTAGTATGTGGCTTACAGAAACTCACACCAAGCAAGTCCATGTTTGTAGAAGAGTCTTTGCAACAAACTTCAGGAGGATTCTGTGATTCCTTTGGTACTTGTACCTGTATTTCATTTTCATTTGAATTATATGATGAAAAGAAGTCTTCATAAGAAGCCTCTTCAGTGCAAAAAGACTTACTGTATGTAGTAACTGTTTGCAAGAACTCTTTAGGCCCTGATGCACCTGGTTCTGAGGTAGATAGTTTCAAACTAGGGAGTGTTTGTAGTTTCTTCCTCTCCTTGTCTTCAAGAATACAATCATTTCTGTCAACAGGGAAGCTTCTATATAATGAATATGTATTTAAGTCTTCACTGTTCATAGGTGATTTAGAGAGACTGCCAATCAAAGCAGGAACAGTATTTAATTTGACTGGTTCTTTGGAAGGAGTACTATGATCCAATCCCTTGATGTGGAGAAGAGAACTTTCGTTCACAGTTGAAGTAGTTATGCTACGTTCATCCTTCTGATTTTTCTTTGGAAACTGTTTTAGATCTCTCTTTTCTAAAGACAATTTATCGTCCAAAGTGAGCTGCAAAATCCGTTTCTTTCTTAGACGACTTCTGCTGTGTTGTTTTGGTGTTAAGCTCTTGTCCTTATAGCTATGTGAGGGAGAATTAACTGATGCACTCATGGATACAGGATTATCGGTCCAAGTATCACACGCGTGTTTTACTGTTTTCTGTCTCTTTAATTCATCACTTCCACAAAGATAATCATAACTTGAGTTCAAGCAGACTTCCATTTGTTCTCCTGAAATATGAAAAGTGGCAATATAAATGTATTAAACAAAACAGAAAGAGTACCAATTTCTTAGTAAAATACATATGAAATTACTGTAAAGAAGAAAACAAGCATTTAGCTACTTCTCTGGATATTATATGGCAAGTCATCAAAAGCTAACCAGAAAATAGATTAGAAACAAAGCCCATTCTATGCTGACAAGAAGCTACAATGACTTTACCTTTCTTGCAACAAAGCAGCAGAGGAACTCCCTTTCACTCTTGCATTTGTGCCGAAAAACAGCATTTTGCACTGAATAAGATAGCTATAATAATACCGGAAACTCAATAATAATTTTTACTAACACAGCATGACCAGCACCTTGTAGGTTTTATAGTTAGGGTAAAATTAAATACAACATCATAGTATCATACCACATACATGAACACGTTGCATTAAATATAATTAGAATGTGGAAATATATAGAATTTCTTACAGCTATTATGAAATTATTTTGGGGTAGGTGATATACAGAATCTATTGATACCTCTTCATAATAAATTCTTTTGAAACAGGCTAGTGTCTTTGATTATTACAATATTGATTATTGCAACATAGGCGCTTTTGTTTAAATACACGCTGAGTGCAAAGTTGCAGCCATACTGCTTCAGTAAATGCTCCTGTAGGTTTTAGGGGAAGTCCTGATGTTATCTGCTTACAAATATAAGTAGTATTTTTAAACATACAGTACAGCTAGCTGAACTCAGAAAAATGACATATATTGAGATGAAAAACTTCACATGACATGATCAGACTCCTGTATTAAGAGCTGAAAAAGTCTTAACTTCAACCCTCAAATTCAACTGGATTCTCAAACTTTAACATTATTAACCAACATACTTTCATGTATCTCACAAGCATTGTTATTTCTTTGAATGCTCAATATTTAAGCTGAAGAAAACATTAGGTTTCCTTTTAAATTCAAGTTTTTCAACTGAAAATTTGGAAGACATTTCAGTTCCCTGAGGTTTCTCTCTCATTCAGTTCTCTTCTTTTGCTTCCCACTTCACACTGTTTAGTGTGCACTCTGTATTCTTCACAACATCACTGTAAGGGCAGAGAAGACTGACACCATGCCAGGACAAGAAGCCATTAATGGGGAATGGTGTGCGGAAAGAGGAAGAATTGAAACACAACAGTTAGGCAGAGCATTTACCCAACGTGATTCCTCATGCTCCATTTTCCTTGAATTCTCACTTTTACATGCTGTCCCAGTTAAGAAAAACTAAAATAATTCAGCTAATAAATGACAGAGCAAATAAATAGAGTTCCCATTTCAGTACTTTTCAAAATAATATATACAGGCCATGTATTATTTTTAATTTCTGTTATATATAAAGTTCTGATAGTTACCTGGTATCAATGCATCTTCTGAATTAGTTAAGACACAAGTAGACAGGGGGCAGTCTCCTGGTGAACTACTTGAAGGTATCTGAGACACTTGCGAAGCTGGGAATTTGTAAATAATAAATTAGTTAGCCCTGTTTGCAAACATACAGATTTCCAACCCATCTCTTGTTATTTCAAAACAGCTCAATCACAGCTAACTAACTACAACCATATAAACAGACTGCTTAACAGTTTCTCAGATTTACATACTAACAAAAATAACCCTATTAGATATTCTACAGTTTTAAGCAACTTTATTCTAGATCACTCAGCAGCACATTCTTCTGAAACTAAAGAATGATGGCAAACCATTTAGAAAATATTACAGATCTTACTAAGCCATTCGAGGCATTTTACTACAGAATCTGTCAAATTCTGCAAAGCCTTGATATAGCAGAAACGCTTTTCAAAACATTTGAAGGTATTACCTTAATACTCATAGAGAATACAAGCCACGCTAAAATAAATGAGATTTTTCAGTACTGTTCTTCGGTACCTGAACAGATGTCTCATCAGTTTTGGACTCCTTTTTAAACTCTTGGCCTGGGAGTAATGCCATTACAATCTTTATAAGTATGGCATTCACATTAAAATTTAGCAGGAAATAAGATTTAGAGTCTTGCTGGAAAGTTTAACCAAGTTGTGATAATACCAAGTTCAAGTTTAGGAAGTCTAGCTTAAACACGAGTCCTTGTGAGCAGTCTAGTGATTAAAAAATTCCTTTTTGCAATCATTGTCTTCCATGACTTCTTGGGGCTTTTGACAGAAAGAAACTAAAAGTGAAAGTGTTCACACCTACTCGAAACCTGGGAATAAGGAACCACATGCAATCAAGTAAGATATTTCTGGGAATAAGGGAGAACATGCAAACAAGTAACATATTAAAAGAATTCCAAAGGCCAGAGCAAGACAAGTGTGCCAAAAATTCAGCAGTAAAGGTGGTATCAATTTGTGCACGTTCATGGAAAAGTAAAATGTAACTTCTTACCAGTAGGAGAAAGATGTTCTCTTTTTTCCTTCATCTCATTTATTCTTCTTTCCATTGCACGGCGCTGATCTTTTATTTTATTAACAGGGCTGTATACAAGCGAACCATTGTCTTCAAATAATAAAACTGGTACCTCAGTTTCTACACAAAAAACATCGCATTTGTACATTAATATTTACATGCTATAACAGCTTCAGATGAAGTTTCTTTGTTTTTCAAAAAAAAAAAAAAATTGAAAAAATCAAGTTTCCTATACCTAACGTCACTACAGATGCTTTAATAACACAAAGAACTCCGTAAAAAATAAGTCAACTTTATTTCTCATGGTGAGATGCAGAAAAGTAAAAAAAACCAAAACCCAAAGCCTATCTAGTGCTTTAAAGAAATAACTCAAGATATTTGTATCTTAGTCCAAAATAGCTCTTACCAGCATTAATTGCTAACTTTTGTACAGCTAATTCTTTAGCCATCTGGTCCAGTCTTCTCCGGAGCTTTCTATCATTTCCTGGAGATTTTTCAACAAAGTCTTTTGGCTGCATACATCTGTGCTACAAGACACACAAAAATATTGATTATATGGTACAAAACTGCCAGAAGTAACTATACTTATTTGCCTACTACTGTATCACAGTATTTATTATCAGTCTTTAACTCTATGCTACTTATTATCTCCTGTGTTGGAGATAATTGTAGAAGTTAACATTTTCCAAAGTGAATTTTAATATGAAATAACAAAGAACCTAAGAGATTTTTTTTAGGTTAGATTTTAGTGAAAAGAAGACTAAGTCACCATATTTTCTTTTTTGCTTGTAGCAAAACTAAGGCTTGGAAGTTTGGGTGTTTTTTTTTTTAATACCAGGATTTTAGGTTTGTCACAACTCAGTGAAACATAAGGCACATTACAGGTTTTTTTGATTAGTTAATCATTACGTCATTTTCACTTATATCTTCTTTATTCACCAATACAAAACCTCTACTTTTATTATCATTTCTTTAGATAAGATGTCATATCATCACAGCCATAGCCTATCTTAAAAAAACCTACTCAGATGGATAGGTAGAGTTTACAGTGTTCTGAAAACAAACAGTTCAAATGCCTGAGTTTAGGAAGTCCAAACGTTAGTTTACTACTCTAGGCCAATGTAAAACAAACAAAAAAAAATATCACCTACTCACTTTTTTGATCAGTAGTGGTAATCCTTCATTAGTGTCCACTGCAGGAAATAAAGACTCATCAACATGTAGTCGAGTCTCACGACACCTGTGTAATAAATTAGAGCACGTTTGTTTCTGGGTTATGTTTTGTTTTTTTTAACCATGAAAACCTTTATTGCAAAACCAGTTGTCTGAGCCTTGTAATAATGAAACACCAACCCGTCCTAAATGTGTATCTTTAGGATAACTACAGTAACACTGAAAAAACCCTATATCTATTACAGATCAAGTGCAGGACACGACAATTCTTTTTTGCCCTAATGATGCCCTCTAAATTGCTGTTCTGCAACTCAAAGATTCCCCCTCATATGTTATTTTTCCATGGATTCAAAAATGACTGTATTAAGTCCCTCTGGCCAGATTCTCACAAACTTCAAATATTGCCCTGACTTTTGTGAGGACTGTAGGCTTCCCTTGTTCCCTGGATAGTGAATTTAAGGTTAAGTTGGTCACTGTGATGACAGTAAACTACAGTCTACAGAATGTCATGGTGAGGGAGGGGAGGGGCAGGAAATGTTTCTGTTCAGGCAAATGAAGAAGGAGGCTTCATCTGATCCTGGCTTTTACCTCTTACCCATTAGTCTCCTTTTTCTGCATGCTTTTTGTACATGCGATGCTAAAGGCCCTTAATGAGAAGCAATCTATATTTATGCAAACATTTATTTTTTAATTACAAAACACAAAATCCAACTGATACCATACCCCTAGTCTTCCCTGTCATTTCATATTCGAAGACCGACGGTAACAGTAGGACTAACATTATCTTGGAATATAATACAATCTACTGTATTTGTGAACAGTAAGGATGATGTTGAGACAAGAATTTGGTTATTAATACATAAAGTTCTTTTAAGCAAAATAGTTAAGTACAGTTTTACTGTCAATCAGTAAGTAATAACATGGGAAAGAGAAAGGAACCTTAGTAGGCTACACTAGAATTCCTCCCCGAGGCATTCAACGCTGTGATTCTAGTGACACCTAGTGATCTGACTGCTGTGTGTATCCGTGGAATTGCAACTTATGCTTAGTTTTGAATAAAGAGCCAAACCATTACATGCATTTGTCAAACTGAGTTTAGAGTTCTCTGGAGCATCAAATAGCAGATGGATATCCAAAATTCTAGGTTTCAGTGGCTAATATTAAGTTCTGGATAAAAATCATCATGGATTCAGACTACATTAAAATTTACATTAATTCAGAGAAGCTATACAGAAGAAAATGTGACCATTAATATCTTATTTTTTTTTTACTCTGCAGATAAATCTGAATGAAAATGGTTCGTCTCATATGTGACATGAGTTACTGTGCTAAGAATACATAGGTAGTTTCCCAATTATAGATTTGATTTGGAAGTATTGTGTTCTTAATTTGGACACAAATTGCAGCAATTCTATGTTATGTTTGGTTCTTTGTTGTTGGGGTTTGATTTTTATTTTTAGGTTGTTTATTGAGGTATTAGAGTTGCAGAAGCACTAAAAAACCTTTTTTCAGTGATCCCAAAGCTGTCACTCCTTTTGCATTAAACTTACTATTTTTAAGTTGTACTCTACTATTTTGTGCTGGTTTTTATGGCGAAAAGCATTATAGTATTTTTTGAATCATATGGCATGTTCCAGTTAGAGGGTCAAGCACTGCCTGGGGAAAGATAACACTAGTATGCACACAACAGTTTGGAAGGGTCCACTAGCTGTTAAGTGGGAGAGTATTTGGCACAAAGCAGAAAAATCAGGAAACGCTGGAGTAATTGTTTATCATGTGTTTCCTTGTCTGGTGTTTTCAGAGCTCAAAAATCAAAAAGTAGCATCCAGATTAAATACCATATACTGCAGCATCCTGTTTCCAATATCAAGAATCCCAAGAGCATGTAAAACCATGAAAACATAGCCAAATATTCCCAGTTTACTTTGCTATGTTCCAAAGATCTTTTGGTTTAGAGATGGTCAGATGCACTACTGTATTTGGGTTTTGATTAAATGTTTAATTGCTTCAGCACTTTTTTTAAATCCAGGTAAGTCTTTCCTGACTATGACTCTGCAACAAAGAGTTCTACAGCCTAACCATGTTCTGCTAAAAACATCATTTACTGTTTCCTCTGAATCTGCCTCCAGACAGATTCACGTGATGCTTTCCAATTCTACTGGAAAGGAAAACATAATTCATTACCTATTCAGCCTCTCCAGATGAACCTTTGTGTTCACAAGTCTCTTGCCCTCCAGTCCCACTTCTTTTCCAGACTGAAGAATTATTCTCACTTCAAACACATCTTGTGAGAAAACTATTTTAGTCTTATCAGTCATGCTCATTGACATCCTCTCCCAACATTCCATGATAAAATGCTGTTGCCCCACTACATGCTACATTTACACTAGGACTACTGCTGAGCTAGAAATGCCATGAAAACATTTACTGTAAATCCCAAGATCTAATTTTCACCTCACACAGTTTGATGACCATCTTCCTCCTGATACTCTTAAGAGGATTTATGCTTTAAATAATCTCCTTGACGCTGTCAAGGATTTTATTCCCTTCACTGTCTTAGCTTCTTAACAGAACTTCTTCCATTTTAAGTAGAATTTTTTTTGAAGTTGAGCCCTGTTACAGAACTTCTTGGGTTTTGCTGTTCCAGTCCAAACACCAATTTTATACTGTGGCCATACTTACAAAAAGATTCTTGGAAATAATTTAAATCACCATCCCAAAGCAATACCTAAAATATTTGCCTTCACACTGCACTCCAAGAGGAGTTACCTAATCACCAATCTACACTAGAAAGTTGCCCTTTACTATTACATTTCCTGAAATGATATTTCGCAGCATTTCTAACCATCTCTAACATTCAGAACGTTCCATTTGCTATTGAAGGGAGCAGCTGGTTAATCAAGCCATCTTTTTTTAGTAATGCTAAAACTTCAACTCATATGAACTCTGCATTATTTGCTTACACAGTTGTAAGTTTCAAACCAAGCTTCCATTCATACAGGACCACTATTTTAGTGCCATAAACTCTTCAGTCCTTCCTGTTTACATTCTCCCAGGGTTCAAGAGACTTTCTTCTGCTTACCAGATTTCTGAGACATTGATATACTAGGCATATAAAGTCAGGCACGCCAGTTCCCTCATCTTATTACAAAAAAAATTTAGCACGTATGCTAGCACAGACTAATTTTGTACTGTCTGTGTCTCATTTGAATAATGCTATGACTAGTCAGACTATTCATTACTCTCTTACGTAAGAAACAGTACAATGTCCCTGACAAAATATGCTTTTTCATATGAAATGGAAGAATTCTATCCAACATAAATATCTGGTCTTCACTGCCTATGCATGCCATCTGAAAGCAAAGGACTGGAACTCTGAATGGTTAACAAACATACTACAGAACTACTTCAACACATTAATTTTTCAGGAGTTAACATTTTACCTTTTTATGCAAGTAACACGCTTAATAAGAGGAATAATAACACAAGAAAGTTCTCATTTACTCCGATGTATCAGTATTTCAAGTACATTAAAAAACCAGGTGTTGTACTTAAGTTTATAAATAAAACAATACTGAAATCTATTATATCTAGAATGGGTCACATTCATTTATATTCACGAGTACTCACTTCTCCACCCAGAGTACAGAAACTATTTTTACACCCATCTTCTGTGCTTTTCTCCATGTAGTCAAACGTCCGTCTTTGAAGATTACATGGGTCACATGCTTGTTCAAAGTTTTTGAAACCTGCAGAAGTACAGAGAGCTCATCTTTATGTCTGATAATTAGAAAACGCTAATCAAACTAGCTAGTGTAGTCTGGTTTTAATGTATAAATCGCTAGCGTAAAAACTTATACTAAACATAATGTCAAGGACTCTTTTGATCTTCCTCATTCTCACAAGAAGCCTCAAGCAATCAAAATGCAAGTCTCATTAGTCAAGCCAATGCAATGCATGCTAGAAGGCTAATGTAGCCTTTTGTCTTCACACTTCTTTTCTCCAGGTTACTATTCTCATCTCCTTACTCTAGCTGTATTACCAATCTTGACAACATTTTTATTTATGTAGTCCATTTTTTATGCAACAGCCAGTACCGAAAGTAGTTGCCACTGTCCAAAGAAATGCCAAACTACATCTTTTAGTTAGCAAAGAACTTACAGGCTTAAAGAATACATCTGACCTCATCCTTTAAACCAATTCTCATCAACAAAGATCACTTTTAGGAAATACTAAAGGTGCTGCAAACAAACAAACAAACAAAAAAAAAAAAAGAAACACTTTAAAAGGTGAGAAATACAGAAAACTTAAGTCAGTGCAGCTAATATCATATCTGACATTTTCATTGTGTTGTACAACTGATCAAATCCTCAGTTATCAGGCTCTCCTGACAACTAAGTTCTAGATAATACATTCTTCCTCAACAGAATTTCTTTTTGTGGAGACTAAACATCCTACACAAAATTATTTGATCAGTTGTGATTGTTGACATAGTGAGATCAGTACAATGCATATTTTACAGCAGCATCTTCTCAGCACAGCCAAATGGAAATAGCTGTGTAGCATTCTCTTGCGCTCTCACTCGCATCACTATACTAGGCTCCCAACACGTTGGATCTATACGGGGCTTTAAGAAAACTATACAACTTTTCCAAAAATTTCTGGTGGCAAGCTGATTTATTGCTTCTTGGAAGACAAAAAGCCATATTTAAGTATTTTGGTGTACAGGACTAATGAATCTCTTCTGGAATAAGTCATGACTCCTGATACAATTGCTTACTCACTTATGCTAGTATCTGGCTGAAAGCCCATGGCCTAAGGAGACAAATGCTTGATATAGTTTTCCCTCCAAATTATGGAGGAACACCACCTCACACTTCCCTCTCACGTTTCCTGTATCCTCCCTTACCCTGGACATCCTCTGCTGCTCACCTGACCTTAGGAATGAGATGTCTGAATCAACAATCTAGTGAAAAAGTAATTTAAAATTTTCTTTACTGACAGAATGAGTCAAGACAGTTTACTATCAAGTGCTCAGCCCAATAAAAGGGAAGTTTTGTGAACAGTGAAGGGGTAGGAGCACCCCTTTTCAGTCATAGGGATCTGCTAAATAGGCTCATCCATATCATCTGCCTATGCCTTTCACCATATCCAGCTACTTTTTGATCAACGTGAGGAATTCTGAAGCCTTATGCTTGGTCATATTTTCTGTGAGAAAAAACTATCATCATCAGTATTCCATAAATGTGATAGTACAGCACGAAAGAATAAGACATTTCTTACTCAAATTATTTACTGAGAGTTGTATTTGATTTTATAATAAAACCAGTTATTCTACTGTTCTGTCATGCTAACTCAGTTAAATTCATATATAAAGAAAGGCTTTGGGGAGATTCGCGAAACTTCCTAAATTACAGCAAGATACATTTACACATGCTCAGTTAGAAAGCATGGGGAGTTCAAGTCTTTCTTTAGAGCGTGATGTGGGCTGTACAAATCTCCATTAACAAGGACAGTGTGCAAGAAGGGAAGATGCCAGTTTGACTTTTGTCTCTGATTGAAATTTTACAGCTGGTAGTTATTTTGTACCTAAGTCAGCTATACTTGATACGGAAAAATATCACTGAAACATATACAAAGGCTCTTAGATGTATTTTTACTAGCACTTTCTGGAGCTGAAGCACATTTGTAGGAGAGTGAATGGAAGAATAAAGTGTCATGGGTTAGACCATGGGTACACCCAAATGTACTTGGGTTAGAAAACATTATAGTAACAACAGAGCAACTGCCTACCTATTAAACAAAACAACACGAAGCACATGCTTGTAAACCACAGGCTTTCGACACTTAGATTTGGTTTGGCCACAGCATGTGGTGAGCCCAGTATGTCACTACAAATGCATGCTATCATATTAATCTACAAAGAGGTTTATAGATACAGGGGAGGCTTTAAATGCATTTCCCACCTGTCACTAAGAAGACTTGTACAGCGTGCTTGTCTATTCTCAGGTCTGTGATTATCTTCTTGCCTGCACTTTAGAAACTCCTACTACAAAGAACTATACATGACAAGCAGAACAAGCAAGCTGGTTTGTAATTAAGAGCTTTCCTATTCTATTTATTTCAAAATAGTTTCCTTACTTTCGCTCCCATATCAAGAAGTTGCTGTTCAAAGGTTTTCGAGTAATTTTCTGTTCTGTTAGATGACCAAACTTCTACAAATGCAGATATACCTGGATCAGAACAGAAAAAACAACAACGAATGAAGTATATACTGTGGTAAAACTGAATGAACTGCCTCTCCAACAAAATTTTGCTTTTTACATAAGGCATTCGGTAGCAAGTATAGCTTTTAATAAACAGTATCAGATGTTAGCAGCAGAATGTTCTTTTTAGAGTATTTTTGTCCCTTTAATTAATTTGAATGGAACAACTGTAGAAGTTTGACACCAGTTACACAACTTTTTGCTTGGTCTATTTAAAACACACTACCAGCTTAACAAGCAATGCAATTTCTTTACATGACTGCTTACCCTGATCATTATTTAACCACTGATAATCTTCAGGTTAAGCAAAAATTGAGACAAGTTGATGTAACACAAGTTACCAAACATAATGAAATAAACATAATGGAATTATTCCTTTCCCAACCCCCCCAAAAAAATCTGCAGAAATATCACTTTAAAATTTCCAGTTGACTTAAAATTCCACCTTATTTATACTGAATGACCCCAAGTTAAGTACATATTGCAGGGGCTAATACAATTCCATATCAGATACTTTAAGTAACTTTGGGTATATTGCATTTAAGTAGCTTCCTTTTCAACCAGAATTATAATCTCTTCAAGAAATGAAGTCAGACAAACAAACCAACCCAGGTGTACTGACACAGAGGGATAGCAAATGCAATTTATAACAATCCTTTCATTAATTTTACTTAGGATGGGCACTACAGCGACCTACAGCTCCATCAGCCATGCCAATTTCCCATTTTGAATTACGCAGGAAAGTTCCACAAAACTAGAGAAATGCTGGTTCACCAAAACCAGCTTTACACAAACTGCAGGCCAGACAACACTCAGAACTCATGAATAAAATTGAAAGTGTCAATTTGAAAGGGTCATCCTTGGCAAACATTGCTCAAGTATCTTAGAACCTATGTCCTTCCGATTCATTATTATGTAGTGTCACCCGTCTTCTTTCTAAATGAAAACTAGAGTAACACTCCACCATTAAGCTTTATAAAGATTAATGCATTTTTATAATTGCTAGAAATAATTTTAATTTATAAGAGAAATATGGAACATAAAACACCTTAACAGAGACACAGGGGACAAAAAAAATCTTATTTTGAGTGCTATGACTTCAGTTGTACGTAGGAACTTAAGACAAGTCTATTCCAATGGGCTTTTAATTGTGTTCATTCTACTGGTGAACCAGGACAGCTTTTGCCAGAGCTGCTTTTCCTCAGCTGCTCTATTGTGAAAAACATTGCACTCCTATTTGAAAAAAACAGTACCTTCCTCTGACATCAAATATTTTAGAACCTTCATAGTTATAATTCTTCTAGAAAAACAGGTTACAGCATTTCAGTGAAGGTAAACTAGGAACTTAAGAGGAACATTACTTCAAATCTGCATACATTTGCAGCAGGATCAAAGGTATATGTTACAACAACTAGCCAATTTTTGTTAATCAAATAGACTCCAACACAAGACAAGACACTTTGTAGTTTTGTACAGTAGATGGAAAGGAAAATGGGGAAGGGTTTGGAGCTTTTTTGACAAGAGCTCGGTTCTTGTAAAGGGCAGCTTACACTACAAGACCTGAGACGGCAGTGACACTGGGAAAAATAAACACCGGGGCATCTAGCACTGCAGAAATTTAAAAGGGTGTAGAAAGAAACCAGCCAGGCTGAAGCCATGACTGGACCAGGACAGGGCGAGCCAGGCAGACAACGACGCGCGGCGGCCGTGGGGTGGTGGCAGCGTCGGCCGGTGCCATACCGGGAGCCACCCCAAGGAGCAGTCGCTCCCTCCCGTGCCCGAGAGGACCCTCCTTGCTTTCAGCCCTGCCTGCCCCAGCGGCCACACACCCCCAGCGGGCCTGCGGCCGGGCACCATCCGCGTCCCTCCAGGGCAGGCCTGGCCACCGGTTTCGGGAGGATTCTCTGGTAGCCACAGCAGCCCAGCCGCGAAGCCCTCTCCATCCCGCCCCCTCCGGCGCTCACGGGAGGGCTTCCCACTCGCGGGGGGAGCAACGCCACGCAGTCGAGCTGAAAACTGACCCGCCCCGAGGGCTAGGCCCCATCCCGGACTCGGCGCTAGGCCGCCCCGGGCGAGGAAGAGGGCGAGCGACCACCACGAGCCACAGATCCGGCCCCGCCAGGCCTGGCCGCTCTCCGCCGGGAAAAGGGCCGCAAAGAAGCGAGGTACCAGGGCAGCGCTTTAAAACAGACCCGCTCCAGCTCGGCGGCTCTACCCAGCAGCGCCGGAGCCGGGCGAGCCGGTACCTTTCAGGACGGGCTCCATTAGCAGCGCGGCGCAACACCAAGAGGCTCCGGTACCCGCCACCGTTTAAACCCGCCTCCACGCTCCGCCGCCGGGCCTGCGCGCTGCCCCAGGCCCCCGCCGCGCATGCGTGTTACCCCCCGACCGCCGTCATGGGGGTGGAGGGTCCGCCCGCCCGTCCGCACGCGGGAGGCGTTGTGGTGGGAGCGGGTGGGGTCTGAGGCGCTCGGGCGGCCCGAGGCGGGCGAGTGGGAACCCTCGGGCGGGGGCTGGCCGGAGGTGTGCGAGGAACGGCCTTGGGAGTGGTGTCGGTGTCGTGGCTGCGGAAGTAAAGCTGAATGCTGCTGACAACAGTGTTTTGAAATAAATGAATTTTCTGTGCCTGTGATGGCCGTGAGAAGTCCTCAGGAGGCTTCGCTGAAGAACTTCATTGCGTAGGAAGGTGCGTTAGAGAGCCAGAACCAGTGTCCTCTGAACTCTGGGGTGGCTCAAACTGCAGCGTCTGAAGTGGAAAAAGAACAGAGAAAGCCAGCAAACCAGGGTTTAGCAAACTGGCAGGGCCAGGCGGTATTTACCGAAGCATCTAAAATGACTGGAGGGCAGCTGTACTATTAACTCTAGTAAGATAGCCTTACGTGACATGGCTTTGGTGCTGGAAGGCTGGAGTGTAGCAGATGTGATACCAGGGGGATGTAAGAGAGAGGAAGCCTGATGTCTTCCCCAGGAAAAAATGATAAAATTTGTAATAAAATAATGGAATTAGTATAAGGAGATTTACAATGAGAAAGAAGGAGCACATCTGTTTTGAAGGAACGTGGTGTTGCACAACTATAACGCAACTCACAGCACAGCAGCACAGACATTGCTTTATGGTTGTATGAATTGGTGCTGTTCTGAAATCTTCAATATGCAATCCTCATTTCTTCATCTGAATGATAATCCAGCAGAAATGGAAAAACAATAGAGATGCAAACCAAGGATACTGCATGATTTCCATCGGAGAAGTAGCTGTTTAGACAAAGACTCATCAGCCTGGAAAAGGAATGGTCACTGGTCCGAAGGTTATTCCAGAAGCGGAGGTAGAGGAGATTTAAATGCACGCTGTCAAAGAGATTCAGTTCCCAATGCGGTTAGAGATAACCCTGTGCTCGGTGGGAGGTCTGGCGTGTATGGGGATATAGAAATGATAACACTAAGCAGCATTTGATCTCTGACACTCTGGCCTCACTGAAATTAATTGGGAGTCTTGTCACTGAGCTGGTGCTTCCTGAGATTCAGAACCACTTCTAAATTAGTGAATATGGGTAGAATAAGTAGCTGTGAGCTTTCAGTTGGAGTTGGGAAACACAGAATGAAACTGGGGTATTCTGGAAACTAGCAAGCTCATCTGCTAAGCGTGTGTAGATACCTCAGATTCTGTTGAGCATGTGCGTCATGGTTTAACTCCGTCCAGCAAGAAGAAATCTGACTAAACCAGCACATTCTGTAAATAACATTAGTTCAGAATTGGACACACCCACACAATCTCTTTGGATTTGTATGGGATAGGAAACTATCTAATGTGAGACAGCTGAGACAGTACCACCATAACAAAATGGTGATCCTGTCTTCACTGAATCCATGAAGACTACATGTTTTTGTGAATATTTTCCAGCTGTGTCAGTGGGATAATTCAACTTGATCCGCATGACCAAAACTGACACGAACAACAGGATCCTACAGCCAGTGGTTCTAATAAAAGTAAAATCCAGAGAGGGGGAAATTTCAGCATAATTAAAATCCATCAATCTGTACATATGTGTCCAGGCATAATACTTAATATAGGAAAGACCTTCAGTACTGAAGACTTTCAGTAAAAAACAACACAGGCTGTGTTTGAGCCTTTAACTGACAAGTAGTAGCATTTTTTTTAGACTCTAAAGGGAAATATGCTGAAATGTACACTTACACCCATATGCTCTGATTCTACGCTGGTAGAGACAATGAAGAGCAGTGGCTGCAAGAAGCTGGTACAACTCATTGGAGCAGCCTAGGACTACTCATGGGAATATTGAGCTTGGGATACTCACTTTTTCTATTCCAGAGGCAAATACATACAATGCCAAAGGTGTCTCATGAATTTACAGTTTTGTCTTAAACTACTGAAGTTTTTACCTCACACTTACTTCAGTCTTTACAGGAATTTCATTCTCAGATGCTGACAGAACTTCAAAATTCCACTGGTAGTTAATAGCGGTCTGCTCTTGTGCCAGTATTGTCTTCTTGTCAGTTCCTCTGTAGCATTTATTGTCCTGTAGTACTTACAGAAAGCAGCAATATATTTTTGCAGCTGCTATTTTTCCAGTTTGAATACATCAGGCTGTTTTAGCTTTCGTGACATAATGAACTCCTGAAAATGGCAACAAATGGGGTGGAAGTAAAATTAATGTAAGTGCCTTCTTAATAGGCTTGTTTGGCTTGATGATATGCCATTTCACGGTGCCTATAAAGCTAGGGATGTAGCATGAACTGCAAGATTGACTTAGTTTCTGTACAGTCAGTACTTAGCAGGACATACAGGTTACAGAATGCTGCACTGGAAAGGAAGGGGTTTACAGGTTATATTATGCTGAAAAAGGAAGCACCAGTGAAAGTTACATTTGACTCCTGACAATGTAGACTCCTCATTTTCTCAGTAACGCTAACAGTTCTTGTCTGTGCCTCTTTCAGTTTGAATGGCACTTTCTTAAGAAGCATGCACAGTTGTACAGTGTTTCAGCTGCCATGTACTGTGATGTTAATACTGGACTTCTGGATATACTTCACATAATCCCCCCTAGAATCATATCTTCCATTTCTCAGAGCCACATAATTATTCTGCAATAGACTAACATTTCCTGCTGATGAGCTCTGACATTGTAGCTGCTTGTTTATTAGCTTCTAATTTCATTGCATTCCAGTATGTGAGCTCATCCAATTGTTTCTGTATTCCGGTCTGCCTCTGTTTTAATAAAGCCTCTGTTCAGGCCATCTGCAAATTTCATTAGCACACACTTTCTTTATTTCCGAGCTCATAATTAAAATAGTAAGATGGGATCATAACTGGATTTATGACTTAACTGGGTCTTAACTGCTCATTCAGGATCTCCATTAGACTCTTCTTTAGTTCTCTATCATCTGCTGTGATCTGTCTTATCTAGCTTCCCCACTTAGAACTTGTTGAACAAACTCGCTTCTTCATATGCAGTAATAACATATATCAAATGGTTTATTAAAGCAACATAGATTCAATCTTTGTTACCTTTGTCTATAAAATAATTTTCTTATGAAAATATGTTAGCATGATCTCAGGAATCCTAATTTATGCAACTGGCATTTTTTTGTCCCTTCCCTGTGCCATATGTTGTCCCTAAAGGCCTTTTTCTTTCTCCTATCCTAGTTGGTATAAAAGTAAGCAAAATTGTTCCTGACCAGTTAGCATCAGGAAGACATCTTTGAGCCGTGGAATGGCCACCTCCAGCTGGTTAGAACTGAATTTTGATGGCACACAGTAGAATTACGGGCCAGGAAACCAACTGAAAGTGGTGCTAATATAGCTCAAAATTGGGGACATCATAGTAGTGAAAGGAAACTCTGAGGATGCCATTTTTTTACCACCTAGTAATCTGACACACATGCTGGCAGTAGTTTGTGTTGAACTGTTGTAAATAAGATGTAGGAGTCATGCCTCAGTACTCTCAGAGGCATTCAGGTCTTATTGCTTCTACACAAGCAGAATGACTCCTGAGATTGCCAACAGTGGCTTGTTTGTTTTCCTGTTTTCCTCCTTTGACTGATGTTTAAAATGGCACATTTTAGCTTTCCATTTCTCTTCCACAGAACAATGAAAGCTTTTCTGCTTTGCAGAGTAGTTCAGTATAAACAGATGGGGGAAATTCTCATATTTTTCCTGCTTCTTTTAGTATATATTATGTGAAGTAGTAGTATATATTAGTAAAACAAGCAAACAAGCAAGCAAACAAAAAGAGTTTTTTAATAGCCCAAGTCTCTTTGTGAACAATATTGGGAAAAAAAATTGCATAAACATGTCAGATGGATGTGTATTTGTCATTGTCAAATACCTTTACTTACAGTCTCTGTCCTTATTTGTGTTTGATGGAATGTGGAAAAAATTATGAGGGACATTTATTTCTTGTCACAAAGAAAGTGTAATATTACGGATCATGGAGTCTTAGAAAATTGTTGAATGTTCTCATCAATGACATGACTGTTCATTTTCTAATGCTGATGTTCATGATCAAGAAAATGACATGTAGTAAATATGAGGCCTTCGTCAGGAAGAGAAAAAGCAGTTAATTTCTTTCAGCTGAGGCAGTGACAGCAATTTTATTTTCTCTTTCTACCCGGTAATTTAAGAAATCACCCCTTTTAGATTCACAGCTAATCTGCTGACACAGCACTGGCTTTATTTTGAGTTTGGGAAATGCTGATAATAGGATAGAGGCCTACCCTTGTAAGTTTTAACTCACCCACTATGACCCCAAAGGCCTATCACAGAAGAAAAACACAGCACCATGCTGAAAAATAACAGCCCATCGTGTAATTGAGAGCATGACTCAACAACATGCTAATAAGCAGGTGTCTGTGTTGTTCATGATGGTGTGGAAGGCTTATGCATCTGCCCTCTGAACAGTTTTCACTGCCTGCAGTTCAGGCTATGACTGCAGCTGTGAAGGGGTGGGAAAGCCGGTTTATCTGACCTCTGTACTGAAATTCTGTGCTGAACGTTTGTGATTTTCCCAAGCAATGCAGAACTGGACTACTGACCACAGGCTGCTTGCTTGTCATACAGCTCTTTGTGGAGATGCAGGTCCAGACTGTAGAAGACAGCATTAAGGAAGGGTATCCAAAATGTTTCATGATCCTATTCTCACTTGGAAAAACAGGCCAAAAGATACTGCTTAAAGACATTGTCCCGCTGCGTGTGTTCAGGCCGTCTTGGTGATACATGTGAGAACAATTTAAGAGGTTTCCATCTCCTGCTGTGAGCTCCACAGTTTATGTGAGGCTCAGGAAAAGCAATGGGAGGGTAAGTTTGGAGTTCAGGCTGTGAACTGAGGTGGGAAAGGCGCTGGTTCACATTTGGTGCAGCTGACGGCTCCTGCAGCAGTGCACACAGCAAAGAGTACATGCTAAGTATGAACCTCTTATGTCTCTCTGACACGAATGATCAAAGCTCATTTGAAGGCATCTAAGGTGCTTCAGTTACCAGCTACAGCTTCTGACATGTCTTATGGATGAAGTGGTATACACAAGGAAGGAGCTCTCTGGTTGCTGTCTCTTCAGGAACAGACCACAAACCAAGGAGCACTACTACACATGCAATTGAGGTTTGCCCACATCTTGTCAGCAGATCTTGTCTCCTAAGTTAAGTAGGGTATAGTAGAGTTCACTTTCATAGAAGTGTGACTGGCATGATCAAAGGTATGGAATAGGTTCTGTATGATTAAATGGACCTCAAAATTAACCAACCTTGTTTCCTTTTTTGAGAAGATCACCCATCTAGCTGACCAAAGGAAGCCAGTAGATGTGTTTGGTTTGGATTTTAGCAAAGCTTTTGATACTGTCTCTCACAGTATCCTTCTGGATAAACTGTCCAGCACACAGCTGAAGTTCATAATGCGTTAGGTGGGCAATTGGTTGATGGGTCAGGCTCAAAGAGTTATAGTAAATGGGGTTACATCAGGCTGGCAGCCAGTCACCAGTGGGGTTTCTCAGGGCTCAATTTTAGGGACAGTGCTCTTCAGTGTTTCTATAAATGATCTGGATGCATGAATTGAATGTACTTTAAGTTTGCCAACAATACTAAACTTGGAGGAGCTGTGGACCCCCTCAAGGGTAGAGGGGCCTTACAGAGAGATCTGGATAGTCTAGACAGCTGGCTAATCACCAACCATATGAAATTTAACAAGAGCAAGTGCTGGATTCTCCACATGGGATGGAGAAATGATTATACATACAAATTGTGGGATGAGAGGCTGGAGTGCAGCCCTGTGGAAAGAAATCTGGGGGTTTGGGCTGATGGCAAGTTGACTATGAGTCAACTGTGTGGCTAGTGACGTCCCCCAGGGGTCAGTGCTGCATCCAGCACCATTCAATCTATTCATCAATGACCTGGATGAAGGGCTAGAATGTTCTCTCAGCAAGTTTGCTGATGATACCAAACTGGGAGGAGTGGCTGCCATGCCAGAAGGCCGTGCTGCCATCCAGCATGACCTGGACAGGCTGGAGAGCTGGGAAGGGAGAAATCAAATGCAATTCAGCAAGGGCAAGTGCAAAGTGCTGCATCTGGGGAAGAACAACCCCATATTCCAGTACAGGTTGGGGGCTGTTTTGTTGGAGGGCAGCTCTGGGGAAAAGGACCTTGGAGTCCTAGTGGACAACAGGCTGACCATGAGCCAACAGTGTGCCCTCGCGGCCAAGAAGGCCAATGGCATCCTGGGATGAATTAAGAAGAGCGTGGCCAGCAGGTCAAGGGAAGTTATCCTCCCCCTCTGCTCTGTGCTGGTGAGGCCTCCCCTGGAGTGCTGTGCCCAGTTCTGGGCTCCTCAGTTCCAGAAGGACAAGGAGCTACTGGAGAGGGTCCAGCGCAGGGCCACTGAGATGATGAAGGGGCTGGAGCACCTTCCATCTGAGGAAAGGCTGAGAGAGCTGGGTCTGTTTAGCTTGGAGAAGAGGAGGCTGAGGGGGTCTCTTATCAATGCTTATCAATATCTAAAGGGTGGGTGTCAGGAGGATGAGACCAGTCTCTTCTCAGTGGTGTCCAGTGACAGGACGAGGGGCAATGGCCATAAAGTGGAAAACAGAAGGTTCAACCTGAACATGAGGAAACACTGTGAGGGTGACAGAGCACTGGGACAGGCTGCCCAGAGAGGGGGGAGTCTCCTTCCCTGGAGACTTTCCAAAGGCACCTGGACTTATTCCTGTGTGATCTGCTCTAGGTGATCCTGCTCTGTCCGGTGGGTTGGACTAGATGATCTCTAGAGGTCCCTTCCAAGTCTAACACTCAGCGAATCTGTGAATCTGTGTGACCTGGCAGCCAAAAGGGCCAACCGTGTCCTGGAATGCATCAAGCACAGCATACCTAGCCAGAGAAGGGAGGTGACTGTCCTGGTCATCTGGGAGACACTGCACTGGTGTGGCCCCACCTCGAGTACTGTGTGCAGTTTTGGGTGCCTCAGTGTAAGAAGAACATCAAACTATTAGAGTGTGTCCAGAGGAGGGCGACCAGGATGCTGCAAGGTCTCAAGGGCAAGACTTATGAGGAGCAGCTGAGCTCACTTGGCTTGTTCAGTCTGGAGAAGAGAAGGCTGAGGGGTGAGCTCACTGCAGTCTACAGCATCCGCAAGGGGCAAAGCAGAGGATAAGGTGTTGATATCTCTCTGGTGACCAGCGACATGACACATGGAAATGGAATGAAGCTGCATCATGGGAAGTTCAGATTGGACATCAACTGAGAGGTTGGACAGCACCGAGAGGGTGTTTGGTCACTGGAACAGACTCCCCAGGGAGGTGGTCATGGCACCAAGCCTGTCAGAGTTCAAGGTGCATCTGGACGATGCTTTTAGTCTTACAGTTTAGTTTTAGGTGTTCCTGTGGGGAGCAGGGTGTTGGACTTCTGATGATCCTTATGGGTCCCTTCCAACTGGAGATATTTTGTGATTCTGTAATTTTATGAACAGATCACCGTTTGAAGTGCTGTCCTCCAGGATGTTACAGAGCACTTAGTTTTTAGTCCAGCATTTATAAAAATTATTGATAGAGTCAACTAGACTTTTCATTATCTAATGCCTTTTTGTGCTGCACATGCTAATTAAATGATTGACCTGGAAAGGGTTGGGTTTTTTTTCATTATTCTTGTCTGTTTCTCCCCTCTCCAAATATGTTTAAACAGTAAGTAGAGTAAGAGCTGCAAAATGTTTTTTGCATGCCTCTCACTCTTAGTTAATCTGTTACCACAATAATTGCATGGAAGAAGTGCAACAGAACTAAGTATAGCTCTCAGTACTTCTACATGTATAAGCAGACTATAGACAAGTTTCAAAAGAACGAGTAGCAAATATTAGATAAATGCCCATTTACGTTCAAGTAGAGCAAACCCATTTTGGTTGTTTCTATTGCTCATGATATGTCTTTAGTCATCAGAGATCAAGCTAATCTTTTGTGCAATTCTAGTGAAGCCAGTAATGAATATGGATCATCTAATATTAAGTGGAATAAAATTCAGAAATGGGTTATATAAGGAAGAAGGTAAATGGCAGATGGGATACTTGGGAGTGCTAAAGATTAACCCATTTGCTTTTCAGCTTTTTGAAGCTGGATTCAAATTGCTCTTTCAGCCAAGCAGAGATAGAATATATTTGGACCATCAGAATACAGCAAAGCCTATCAGAAGAGGAAACAATTTTGTCGGACTGTTCAACACATACCGAAACAAGCTAAAAGGGTGCTCCCCAGTTAAGAGTGATCAATGTCATTATGTAATGTTTGCAAAACACTTACATAAATTATATTTGACAGTGTTTCTACCCTGTGAACTACAGATACATAGATTACTTACTTAGGGTTTTCTTCACAGTGAGGGTGGTGAGGCACTGGAACAGGTTGCCCAGAGAAGCTGCGGATGCCTCATCCCTGGAAGTGTTCAAGGCCAGGCTGGATGAGGCTTGGAGCAACCTGGTCTAGTGGAGGGTGTCCCTGCCCATGGCAGGGGGGTTGGAACTGGATGGTCTTTAAGGTCCCTTCCAATCCAACCACTTCTGTGATTCTATGATTTGCATATGAACAGTTTTTGTTTTGCAATAATCCAATGGATGTAAAAATTTAAAGGGACATATAGATCTACTGGAAAAACTGTAGAGATCCACACACTGGAAAAAAATGAAACTGACTAATAATAGGACTGTTATTTGACTTTTATGAGGCATCCCAACATTTGAGCAAAGATTGTTTTGGATAAAGTCCAAAAATGTGATTATTTTGAGGTGGTTATCTAGCTACTTTAGTTTCTGTATTCTTTCACTTAATACAATCCTTATATATTCTGTAATACAAAGCTAGACACTATGTGAACTAAAAGATCACGGTGTTCTTGCTGTGTTGCATTAATTTACCACATATGTGTTACATTTCTGTCTGCCTGTTGGTAAATTTGAAAAGTTGTTCTTTCATGCAGCACAGCAGCCCTACTTAACATTTCCGAAACTGATTTGTGTTCATCTAATTGAAATTTTCACATCCTTTTTTGCTGACTAGAAATTAAGGCCTGAGACTCATCATGAGGATATGGCTGGCAACAAAGGCAGTTTGAGCATGAGTAGTAGGCTCCAGACCCATGATTAGAGTTTTTATGATAATTTTGGGTGCCCAAAGTTCAGTGTGGCTACTGTATAGAACATTTTTGTTGTTAAGGTACAGACCTATAGAGAAATCACTGTGGAATTCATCTGTTAATTTACAGCACAACAGCTTGTCCAATAACTGCCAAAAAAATAACTGCTCTTACCTAGAAGCAAATGAATGATTGATTACCCTTTCTCACTGAATAGCGAGAAAATGTTTACAAGAGGCAATGTACATGAATTGTAACTGTGGAATGACAAATTTGTTGCATTTTCATGGCCTATGTTAACTTTTTTTATCTTGCTAAGTTGCTGGTAGTCTTGGAAAATATCATCTGCCTTCCTGTGAAACAAGACATGTAGAGAAGTTTGGATTGAGCATCTAAAGCTATTAATTGGTTTGGAAAAATTAGTCCTAAACATAACATTCTCAAAAATGGCAGAACACTGGGGCAAAGAAATAGTTCACTGCACTTTCATGTAGGACTTGCAGATAGCAGCAAAACTGTGTCAGATAAAATGGAAGTGAATATATTATTAGGAAAAAAGTTTTATCCGCTATACTTCCTCAAATAAAAAGTAGTATATAAAGTCTCAAATGGGATTGTAAAAGGATTCATGCTCTAGGAATATACTCAGTGATGTGGAGTTCATCTGCTTTTCCTTCCTGTTGGAACAAGGAGTTTTTATTGGCAATATATTGGGTTATAAAAAGTATTTAAATGTCTCTTGAAGCAGAGGAAGAGACAAAGTGTTCTTAAACAGAGAAACTTCAGGACCAGCAAAGCTCAGGAGAAACAGTAGGATGAGTGAGGTCTTTGTGGTTTTGTGTAAGGTCCATGTTTTTCTCTCTCCCTATAAGGGGAGAACTTTGGATCCAGTGTGTGTATGTCTTATTAGAATCATGGAGAAAATAATACTGTGATGATGTAGGCTTTCCAACAGTTTAACAAGTCTACTACAAATTAGGCTTATTGCAATTCTCAGTATGATAAATGTCAGGGGCATTTTGAACTTCACGACACCACCAAGGATAGATATGGCTGCTCTTGTTTTAAATGCAGAGATTTTAAGTAGTTGGGCACACAATTTTCATGAAGTACAACCATGATAAAATATCTTTGAAGGTGAAACAGGCTTAAGAAATTATCCCTTCCATACACACACAGTAATACCGTTGCTGTTTGCTGTCCCCTCTTAGTGGCAATAAGCTGTTAGATGTTCATGATGCATTGTTGGCTGCCTTCAGGGTAAATCCAATGTCTTCTTCTCTAAGACCCATTTTTTTGAACAAGGTTATTTCATTTATTGGTCTTATGCAGAACAAGTGGGAGGGGCCAGAAGGAGGTCTTGAGGATGAGAAACTTAAGTGTTCTTCATTGTTAAAGACAGCGTATTATGAACTACAACCTCATTTTTGACAGCTATGTTATACATGGCCTCTCTTCTTTGCATTATTTAGTGGTGATCCTTGCGTTTTCCAGACTGTGACCCTATGTTGTATGAGAAAAAAAAAATAATTCTGGACTTTATTTATATCTGGCCTCAGAGAGAAAAAGGAAAATCATGTTCTTGTCCCAGACCTGTCTGTGATCATAACATCAGGATCACTACACCCAAACTAGGAAGCCAGGGTATGGCAGTTATTGCTGTAAAAGTTATGTTTTATTGGTGAAACAGGAAATGTACATAATTCGGGGGGAAAAGGCAAGAATCAAGGAAAAAAAACCAACCAAACAAACCCCTTCTGCTAGTAAAACAAGCGTACTGAGTTTTAGAAAATTAAATTATATCCATCACATCGCACACCAGAAGATGATCTTTACATGAATCAAAGCTGATCAATGCTTCTGGTTACAAAGAGAAAATCAGGAGCATCATTAATCTGAAATGCTGCAGGGAAAGCAGTTTCTTCATTTTTTAAAACTATTCTTATATAACTTTTCAATCTGAGTTGGGTTTCATAAGTCACCTAGAAACTAAAAAGGAAACACAGCTAGCAATTTTTGCAATAGTTTTATTTTATATCATAGGAACATTGCTTTTGCTCTCCTGCTCTGAAAGTACACTATTTGACCAACAGAGATAAAGACATTTTTTACTAAAATCAAGGGTAACCAAAGTGATTCATAGATAATGACCAAAAGGTTTCATTTCTGAATGTAAACAGGTAACAACAAGGTAGTGTGAGGGGAGTTCATGTAAACATTTTACTTCTTAATGTGAGAAATCTGTAGTGATGTATTTTCAAGATGTCAGGAGATGCATCTGTTTTCTTGGTCTGATTTAATCATTCCTACTTCCCTGTAGCATAGGAATGCTATAAGAATTAATTTGTTAATGTTTGTTCATTGCTTTTTTTCTAGGTGCCCTTATGTCCTGTTATACACAGCAGAAGCATTTCAACTCAATGTTCATTGTTTCAAGAGGCTGCAATTTATTGTGATAAAATGGTGCAGCTCTGCTGTTTTGACCAGGAGGTCAGTCTGAACAAGGAATAAACAGGATGGAGTTGTACATATTCTTTAAGGAGAGAGCACTTTCCTCTCCCATTAACAGAGAAGGAGGAAGCACAGACAGCAAGACGGTTTCAGAACAGTGAGAGAGTAGCAGGGAAGGAACATGGCTGAGGTCCAGGTAAGATTGTTAGTAAGGAAACAAGTGTTTGGCAATGACTGTTGGCTACTACACTTGTTCACAAACATTAAAAAAAAGGAAAAATCTTCAGGGAAAAAGAAATATGTTACTAGAATCATCAGCCGTGTAGTACACTTTGAAACTGACTCAACTGTGTTTACAAAGCAAAACCACTACTTACTGACCGAATGAGTTCTCATCTAAATTCCTGTTACACAAAGGAGAGAAGAACGGACTTCCCACAGTCCTGGAAATGAGAAATGTTAAATTATGTGTGCTAATATTGCCTGGTAACATCGATGACATCTTTGATGCTTCCTGCCCTCCAGCAACACCACCTCTCTCTCTCACCTGAAAGAGTTCAGTCTCTATTCACTGTATCAGCTACTTTGTACCTAAACTGAATATTTCCTTAAATAAACATTGCAGCAGCAAGCCAGGCTAACAGAGAATTTGTGCAGGCCAAAAAAAACCCCCACCCAAACCCAGGAATCAACGAAAAAACTGTTACTCCCTAACAGAGTAGAGCTGACTGTACCCCGTTGCCAGAATGCTGAGTGTACTTTCCTTAGACACGCTGTCATAACACCTCCTTTGCTGCTCTTTTGACCTTGCCATTGTCCTGCCTTTTCCCGCTTGAAAAACAAGTGACCAAAAAAAAAAAAAAAAAAAAAAAAAAAAAAGCCAGGAAGCTTCATTTTGGACCAGGAACAGGAGTTGCAGCAACACCAGTTCCTCTGCAGATTCCTGACTCTTGGTTGTTGGCTGGCAGCTCACTGGGACATTGGAAGAGGAAGGTGTGGGATGGAGGAGGTCAGTTCTAGAGCATTCATTCTCCTTGCCCACACTGCTTCTGTGGACCGAAGAGCATATAGCAGCTTGCAGCAGTCCCCGTCATGTGAACAAGAAGTGAGACAGTTGTGATCAGTGTACCCACAGCTTAATTGGAGCTCTAGGCGCAGCTCAACACAAGGCTCTTTTTCTTCTGTAATGCTTCTTCTGGCGTGACAGCTCTCCTCTGGAAAACAAATACAACCCTGGTCCCATGGCATGAACCTGCTGCCCACAGAGCAGGCTTGACTGTTTTTCTAGTATCTGTGGCCTTTCTGAGTTCTTGAGATGTCTGTACTGTAGTCTTCTCTTGCCTGCAACAAGGTTGATACTCATTTCTCAGCTTGGCAGTAGATGTGGAATTAACACCCCATTGGAGATGCATGGGACAATTCTTACCTCTCACTGTGAATAAAGACTGGGAGTGGGATAAAATGGGACATTAATGTGGTGGGTTTTGCTTTTCCCTAGATGGAGCTCTCTCAGGGTTCAGACTCTTTCTTGACTTTCCCCAGTCTCAGAAATGACCTCGTTTTTTCCACATACTGACAATGTGGTCAGTGCAGTTGGTGAAAGGCAGCAGCATCCTGGACAGTGAGTTGAATAAAATAATTTGTGTCATATAGATAAAAAGGGGTTAACAAAGCAATAGGAAGACCTTGCTGCATCTTACAGATATCTGTGGAAGAGTTGGCTTGTACAAGGACACCTCACTCCTTAGGGTTTCAGTCAGATGCTCAGAGGGCTTGCTGCATGGATGCAGAAAGCACATAGTGATCTGGGGCACCATGACTGGTCTAATCATCAAGAGCAGCCCAGCAAAGCACTGCGTAACATTCTAGATCTTCCCAAGAAGAAGAGAATCAGAACCATTTTTGGTTTTATTTGGAAGGTCTGTTCCTACAGGGGTTGTTTGTTATGATGCATCACTTTGCTGGGTATGGTACAGCTGTTATCTTGGAAATTTGCCAGTGACTTTGTTTTAATATTCTGACACACTGTTCCACTTCCAGTGGGGGTAGCTGACTGATAGAGATATTGAAGTATTTCCTCTGTTTATTTTTCTGGCTCTTTTTAATTAGTGCAGGGTTACCAGGCTTTGATTTAAGAAGCATGGTAGGTGTTGGCACAATGGTCCTAATACTGTTCATTAAAATGTATTGAGTATTTTAACTTTCCTAAATGTGAAATTACCAGCTCTTCTATATTCATGTTTATTATTGTTAGGTTTGTTTATTTATTTTTATTTGTATTTATCTGACAGGTCAGGATAATTTCCAGGATCCAGATTATGAAAATTTAGCGAGGTTCCAGGATCCAAATAGAAAATGAGATGGCATCTGCTGTTTTAAAGGATTTTTTTCTTTCAATATCTGCAGTCTCGCTAGCTTAGTGGTTCTTAGTGAAGCCAAGCCAAAGAAGGGCACCATTCCTACCATTTGCACTAGTTAATGAAAATGCATTTTGGTGCTTTTAACTTTAAATGTTTTTTCCAATATTAGAATGCTTTAGCTCATTTCATATTAAACCTTGACCTCATTAGGAGTCATGGAAAGCTGCTTCTAACAGTTCTTTCAAAGAATTGAATTTGTAGCATCCATCTGTTTCCTGGGGTACAAACTTTTATAAAGTGAATTATATAACAGTTTGAGACAAACCTCTACCTTGAATGACTTAGAGTGTTGTTTCTCCAGCTCTTTAGTCCCTTTTTTTTCTTCAGTCAATAATTCTTTACAAGATCTACCATAACACTGGAGACATATATAAATGTGCTTTGTGCTTTTCCTTGCTGTCCTATAGCAACTCCCTCATTAAGTCTATAGACCTGTGCACAATTCTCCACCTCTGGTTTACTTGCATTCTGTTCTCTCTTAAAATAGGTCAATATATAGCTGATTTTATTCATCCCAGTCCAGTGGTTGAGCCTGTTTAGTTAGTAATTTGGAGACTTTCTTTTTTTAAAGCCAAGACATGCCTATGACAAGATAGGGTTTTTTGTATATTACAGTCCTTTTGAATTCCTTAAATTAACGTCTAGAATATAGTGTAGGTCTCCAGGTGCCTTTGGATATGCAGCCTTAGGAAGTTTTTCAGGATGAAGATAATTTTCACATGGGAAACTGTAAAAATGATACAATGACCTTCTTAGTTCTCCTGTCAGAATCTTTTATAGTCAGACTTAGATAAGTCTCTTTAGGTATTATGTTTTTGCCAAGTACTTTTTTTCTTCTGGTACTAATACGTATAGGGCATGGAAGCATGCTGTCAAACTACAGAACTGGTAGGTAAAATTATCCATTTTAATTTTTAGTGGGTAGTTTGCAGTATTAGTCTGCGGGTGAGCTGATTACAACAAAGATCCTGACTCTGCGTTTTTCTGCAGCCTGCATACAATACTTATGCTGTATTCAGTAAAGAGAATGCTGCTAAAATTAGGACTAAAAACTGCTTGTGTTGTCCCAAACGCTGTAAAAAAAATTACAGTTAAATTTAAAAGTGAAAAAGCTAAACACGCCTATGTGATAGATGTTTACTTTAGGAAAGGCTGAAGAGTCATGGGGCTGCATTCCACATTAGCATTCCACAAGCTCTATCTGTTACATCTGCTACTTTCCCCTTTGCTGAGGACTTTGACAGAGGCTGACTGTGCTAGCAGGTTTTGCTCACATCTCTGAGAACAGGACAAAGGAATTCCTGAGATCACTGCTGTCAGTGCATGATACTGAGGTGTCCTCTGTCTAGCCACCTAATCCTACCTGCAAACACAGAGCAAATCTAATATGCTGTTCTTCCTTGTTTGAGTATCTTCTTGCATTCATATAGGAATAAATATCAAACAGTACAAAGGGAGTTCATGCTTAAATATACCTAAAGGAATTATGGTTGTTTAACACCTTATTGTTAATAACAATGTCTGAAAAGAATGCTATCAAAACCAGTACATATTTTTAAGGAAAAGGACAGCAGCTTTGGTACAGAAACAACTAGGTGGTGCTCCTCTGCTTTGGAATTTGTCAGGGCTGCAAGACAGGTGAACTAGAGAACGAAGATATAATCTCTGGAAAAAAGATGTGTAATCAGAATCATCCTGTTCATAATGGTTGTTACAGATGCCTAGAAACATTTGCCGAGTTACAATTAAGGTTGTAATTTAGCAAAGATAGAACAATTGCTTTGCAAAACATTACAGCCTTTTCTTATTATAAATTGAATCAATCCGTAATTATCCCTACAGATATGTATTGTAACGTAAGTGTAATACTTGGTAGTGTTCTTTTTAAAAATACATTAAAATCTTTTTTAAAAGGATTTAATCTAAGAGGTTTTAGCAGATTAATTATGTGACTTTTTAAAAAAACAATCCTTGTTGGAATGACAGCCACGAAGAGAGGAAAAATCCTGCAGCAGTGACAATATCTGAATGAAGCCCAAAAATTAAATTGTCTTTAAGTGAAATAGTAAAGTCAAGAGGATGCCATCAACTTGACAATCACAACTGCAATTTAAAATAATGTAACTCTGAGTATCTCCTAAAATGCTAGGCCATTGTAAGTTGAGAGAACAGATTTTTTCTGTTTTCTGATAATTTACTATATGCTCCTGATTATGTGTTATATGGAATTCATGCTATGACTTGGGAAGTTGTGCTTACTTTCTCTGATTTTGCTAGGTATGATATTTAGTGACAACATTAACAGCCAAGATGAAGACCTATAGACAGGGATATTCAAACAGACTGATGGAAGGCAGTAGAACAGGCCAGAGGTTCATGTTATTGTCTTGGTAATACACAGTCCCCATTTTTTTACATAGTAGAAAGATAAGAAAGTCTTTTGGAGGGTTAGAAAGGAAATGTTAAAGAGAAATTTGGAATGCATTTCTCAGTTGTTTTGTCAGAGAGCTGAAATGTTTTGAACAAGTGAATAAAAGTTACTGTGTCAGTGTAAGTATCTTAGGGTATGTAGAAAATTGTGGTAATGTCTTTGATCTGTGAGGCATTGCCTCTTCCTCCTCCTCTCACTCACATATGTATGAAAATAATTTTGTCTGTATGAATTTTATAGCACTGAAAACTGCCTTATATTCATGTTTTACCTCTTATTTACATATCAATAATAAAATCTAAATTCTTGAAAATACTTTGAAGTATCGTACAATTTATCTATTTATATTCTTGTAATATGGAGCAGCATCACCACTTTTATGCTCTGGCATCATTTAATGTGCAGAATTATACAGAACTTGTTATTTATCATACTGAAAGATAAATATATCCCTTGTATAAACCAGGAAAATAAGAAAATGCTACTGTATTGCTGCATGTGCATGAGACGTGTGTTATTTTCCAAAGGAAAAGTGTAGCACTGTATAATTTTAGTAAAAGCAGAAGACAGAAATAGAGAATTTTTCAAGCTGCTGCTAAGGCCGCTTCCTGTTTTTAGTGATGGCCATGTCAAGTAATCATGTTCATAAACTGATCAAACTCAAACTTGTATCATCTTTTCCTTAGTGATGCCACAGTAATGTTTTATAGTAATTTGTGATTAAGTAGTACAGTAAGTTTTTCAATCCATACTGGTCATTTGTCACTGCTGGATGTGGAGGATAAAGTGAATTTCAATCTTACAGACTTCTATCTTAGCACTGGAGTCCAACATGTTTTTACAAGTTGAGAATCTGAGGTATTATGCTTAGAGCTTTGAAATTAGCACGTAAAGAAAAGGCATTCCTTCTCTGGCCACTCAACTACATTATCTGGTGATCAACTGACTTCTTTATTAAGTAATTTATTGAATAGCTAGGATACTGTTCTACTGACCGTATAGGCTTTACCCAGAACTCTTCTTCCACCTATCCCATGCTGATAGGGTGGAGCAGGGCATTATCCAACTGCTCCCCTCACTCCAGACTTCTGACATACTCTCTACCCCACACAATCTTCTGGTCCAGTCAGACCCTATCTTTTCCCAGTTTCTTTGCTTAATCCCAGGTCTGTCTGTCTCAACTAGTCTTCCTGTTCCTCCTGTGCCTGCATTCCTACAGGCACGGCACAGTGCGTGCCTTGCCCTGGTTCCCTCCAGTACCCCAAATCTTCCTGAGATTTGTCCCACTGCCTCACACATGCCCTTTCCAGTTCCCTTCCCAATTTCAGCCCGAGTGCTTTGCCAGCTAGTTTGCTCACTAACCCCCTTGGTTCTTTCCTTGTACCTACTTGCATCCTGTTCCCCTGTTTCTTGCTTTTCTCTCTGTTGCTGTATCTTTGCCAACGCAGTTGTGGTTTCACTTTCTAGTTTCTACTGTTTTGCAGTTGTAGTTTTCCAATCTGGGCCATTTTATAGAATCATAAAATGGTTTGGGTTGGCAAGGACCTTAAAGACCATCTAGTTCCAACCCCCCTGCCAGGGGCAGGGACACCCTCCACTAGGCCAGGTTGCTCCAAGCCTCATCCAGCCTGGCCTTGAACACTTCCAGGGATGGGGCACCCACAGCTTCTCTGGGCAACCTGTTCCAGTGCCTCACCACCCTCTCTGGGAAGAACTTCTTCCTGATATCCAATCTAAATCTCCCTGCTTTCAATTTAAACCCATTACCCCTAGTCCTGTCACTACAGGCCCTTGTAAAAAATCTCCCCCCCCCCCCCCCCCCCCCTTCCTTGTAGGCCCCCTTCAGGTACTGGAAGGCTTCTATTAGGTTTTTGGTTGGAACTGGTAAAATTTCGCAAGAGTATATGCAGCTAAGTGCAGAGTACTATAGTTGGAAATGTCATCCAATCTGAAAAAAAAACAGTCCCACCAATCTCATCTATAAAAATGCAAGAAATTGCCAGATATAGATAAGTAATATGTATATTACTGTAGGCTTCTATACCCCACTCTAATGTCACTTGTCTGCTGTGTCTTTAAGCTGTTGCAGATGTTGAACAGTATCTGTTGCACAGTCTGACCGTGGCCTCAGGGTTCAATGTTAATACTAATATCGGAGAAGAGTGATAAATCTGTAAATCACTTGGGACATCCCAGGAAATACATTCCAACGTCATTATTTTGAACTTCACGACTGGAAAGTGTGAGTATCAACTTATTGTCCGTTCTACTTTAATCCATTTGGATATAACCTTAGGGTGGGTTTTTTCCTCTGTTTCTCAGACATAATGAGAATTAATTAAAGGTTTTGCACCCTAAGCTGTAATAACCATTCAGCACCCACGGTTCCAATTTTATACTGACAGAGGAGGGTGTTTATAACACCTACCTCTCCCTAAATTCCCTAGGCTTTTGTTACAGCTAAATGAAAGTTTCCTTCTATGGATGGTTCAGAGTTGGACCCTAATTAAACTGCTCTGTTTTTTCACTTGAGAACTTTCGCTTCTCCATTGATTTTAGAAACAATCCATTGAGATGTTTCTTGCAAAGCTCTTAAATTCACCTTATACATAAGTAAATAATTCCCTGTTTGATGTTGAGTGAATTCCATGCTATAATATGGTGATTGTTGAGGGCATGTTAGAGATTATATAAAATAGTCAGTAAATACTGGACAATTATTTTGTTAGCTCATGTTGATTGACTTAATTATTGGTTTACCTCAGTGATAAATTACTGAATATTTACAGCATTGTAATTGTCTTAGAGCATGCATATTAAGCAAAATAAACTTTTCTATCATGAAAAGTATTGTACTGGAATTCAGTACAATTGCTCACTAAAAAAATATCCCTAAATCTTTACAGGTTTGAAATTCACTGCATTGTCATACTTCCTAAAGACACAGATGCAGCCTTTGAAACTGTATTCAGTACTGAATTAATTGCTGGGCTTAAACACTCAGCAATATTTTCATTTCTATGTCTTTATACCAGGTGTTGCACTAAGGATACTGGCATTTTAACATTTTTTGCCCTTTTTTTTTGAATCCAAGAACATTCCTATCACATTGATAATGGTTATTCTGTTAGTTTTCCTTTGTAAAAAACATTCTACATATCAAGCTATAATAGACATGTAATAGCCCATGCAAAATTGCAGAAGCACGATATCTTTGCTAAACATCTTTTCAATTCTAAGCAGAAAATTTTATTTTACATAGAAAGAGTAAAACCACTATTTGCTACTGATTTTGTCTTTGTAGATTCTTTGTACTGCATGAAAGGTCTTATACACAGTCATAAGTTTATTGTTATTTATTTATAATTTTTATTTGCCATTTGTCTGTTCAGTCTTACCTGACGTTTGTTTATTTATTTATTTATTTATTTGTGCTCAAGTGAATTATTATGGGATTGTTTTTAAATTTCTTTTGATCATGGCTTATCCAGGTCTTTTTCTCTTTTGATCATGAAGTGAAGTATAAAACAATCTATTTGTGAAATCCTTTCAAATAAAGATAAAACAGATACATCCAAAATATATTTCCCAGTATGGAAAGCACAGAGGGAATGCATCACCACTTTCAAAGTTAACCTTGTACATATTCAAGGCATGTAAATAGAAAATAAAAATCTAGAGTAAGCAAAAAACTGGCTTCAAACTGTTGTCTAAAGGACCTTCAGGGTGATATAAAATGGTTTAGAGTGGTGATGTGACGTGCTTAGGATGCGCATACATAACATCTATATTTTTATTATAGTGCTGTGTAAACAAGTTTCATTAGGCATTTGGCTAACTTGTCTTGTAGTCTAGCAGAAATTTTTTGTTCTGCTTTAAATTCCAATTTACAAAGAATCCAATCCTGCAGTCTGTACCCCAGCAAGCTTTAAATGTGTATTTTTTGTCTTCATAAGTATCCTAAAATGAGGGTCTAAGTGTCCCCTACACAAATGGAATGATTAAATGGTAGAGGTAAGAAAAAAGACTGTACTTCTTAAAAGTAAGAAAATGTTAATATTTACATATTAACCTAAGTTTTTTTTCCTTCACTCATTAGTTTAGGATTCAACTAATGGTCAAAGAGAGAGAAATGGAGGCAGAATAAATCCATACTCTGCTTTTATCTTTGTTTTCCCAACCACAGGGATTCTTTCTGATTTAGTTTAATATCGTCATGCATCTCCTAAGGTTCAAAATTCAAATTTACATCAAAGAAGCCTTCCTTAGCTGCACAAGAACCTTTGCCATATTTTTATGACAGTCCAATTATTTGATCTACTTTTGTATAAAGACAAAGTATAAAGCTGGACATCAGGGGGTATTTATGACAACTAACTTCAGACACAGGAGGCTAATTTTTCTAGGCTTCCTCACTATCTGGTAGAGGTACCTTTATGAACTATTTCATTGTAGCAACCTAGTTTAGTTTGTTCTGAGGTGCCTTCCAGAGAAAATGTTCTCCCTCTACTGTGTGCAACAAGCCTAGAAAAGTAACGTTCCTTGCCTAAAGTCTTGTGATTCCTGTATAGCCTGCCCCACCCCCTGTCCATGCTTGCTTATTTGAGGTTAGGTTTCCTAATCTATGCTTTAACAAGGGCTAGACTTTCAAAAATCTTGAAAACCCGAAATTCAATTTGATGAACTTTTGCAGGTGTTATATCTTCTCAACAGCCTTCCTGTGTTGGTATACATGATTGTATATATATTTAGGACCCCACTATGACACATTGATTTTTAAAAATTGTTGTATACTGTGGTGGCACATTTCTCCATCCACAGAAATATATATACAAAGGTGTATCTGTTACAATTTCCCCTTGAGTGAAAATACGTCAGACACTCAACAGATAAGGAGTTTAGTCTCAAGGAGTGAAGGTTTTCAGTCCAGGTCCTGTTGTCAGTGTTGACGATTCCCCAGTTCTGCAGATTTGAGAGTTCCTGAGCTCTGAGAGGTGTTCCACTCAGAAGGAGATGCTGGGTGCAGCCCACTGTGGTCCAGGAGAGCTCAAAGGGCTTCACTTGGGACTGCTGTTCATTGATTGACTTTAGGCATCAGTAAATTTCCACTCTGGCCACAACTCAGGTTGGTAATTACTGGAGTGCCAGTAATTGCTGGTACCAACTTCTCAGAGTTTCTGTGTGTTTCAGGGTTGTCAGGGAATGATTAGTTGTTCCATTCTTATTCCCCACCATGGCTAGGTGGTTGAATTCCTGATACACACCATGGTCAGGCAACTGAATAGTCAAGGGAGACTTAACCGCCAAACTTACTGCACAATGGCCAAGGCTCGACAGGAGTTTCTTGGGCTGTGGGGTGGTTCAGGAGCTGTGGGGGGAGAAATGCACTACCACAATACATATTAGATGTTTTTTATAATAAGTATATACATTATATAATCCATATTGTCTATATTATGTGTCTTATGCAGATGTTAACCACCACTTACTCTTCATATTTAGACCGCTGCAGGTCCTCCTTGACGAATCTGATCTCCTTCTATGACAAAGTGACCTGCTTAGTGGATGAGGGAAGGATGTGGATGTTGTCTGCCTAGACTTTCATAAAGCCTTTGACACTGTTTCCCACAGTACATTCTCCTGGAGAAACTGGCTGATCAGGGCTTGGATAGGTGTACTCTTCACTGGATAAAAATCTGGCTGGATGACCAGGCCCAAAGAGTTGTCATGAATGGAGTTAAATCCAGTTGGTGGCTGGTCACAAGTGGTGTTCCCCACCACTTGGGAATAGTTCTGTTTAATATCTTTATCAATGGTCTGGATGAGGGGATTGAGTGCACCCTCAGTAACCCTGCATATGACACCAAGTAGAGTGGGAGTGTTGATCTGCCTACAGAGGAATCTGGAAAGGCTGTATTGATGGGCTGAGGCCAGTCACACGAGGTTCAACAAGACCAAGTGCTGAGTCCTGCACTTGGGTCACAACAACCCCCTTGGCTTGGGCACAAGTGGCTGGAAAGCTGCCCGGCAGAAAAGGACCTGGGGGTCTTGGTTAACAGCCAGCTGAATATGAGCCAGCAGTGTGCCCAGGTGGCCAAGAAGGCCAATGGTGTCCTGACCTCCATCAGGAACAGTGTGGTCAGCAGGACTAGGGAAGTGATAGGACAAGAGGACAAGTTGTGCCAAGGGAGATTTAGACTGGATATTAGGAAAAATTTCTTCACCAAAATGGTTGTCAAGTATTGGAACGGGCTGCCCAGGGAAGTGGTTGAGTCGCCACTCTTGGGAGGCTTATAGAAGATGTGTAGATGTGGTGCTTAGGGACATGTTTTAGTGGTGAACTTGGCAGTGCAAAGTTAAGGGTTGGACTTGATGATCTTAAAGGTCTCTTCCAACCTAAACCATTATATGATTCATGATTCTATGTTTTTATAGTCTTCTAATTTTAGCTCACATTTTTGAAGAGCTGAGGGGGTGGTGATTAATAGTTCTCTCCACTGTGTACTATTATCACTATAGTGAAAGCATGGACATTGCACAGCAGAAGTTGCATAAATGTGTAAGTATTTCAGGAAGTAAGTAGTTGCTTCCCCAAGTTTTCAGTTTTTGTTTGAAAACGTCTCCCATGGGATCCTGCCAAGGGAATTCCTGACAAGCTGAAATTTCCTCTTCTTAGGTCTAGGGTTGTGATTCTACTATTTGTCTTGCTCACTTTTCTCAGAATTTTAAACTCCATTTTCTTAAGGACTCTGCAGCCAGGGTTGCCCTTGACCTTCACATACTTGGCCAATTCTTAGTTATATGAGAGTAATAGGTCCAGCAGATCATCTCCTTAGCCAGTTGTTTGCCATCATCAGGAGGAACCAACTTCTTGTCAACACACTCCAGAAATCGCCCAGATTGCTTGCACCCAACTGTATATCCTCCCAGCAGATATCAGAGTGGTTGAAGTCCCCATGTGTACCAGGGTATGTGGAAGTGATGTGCCTGGAGAAGCTTTCATATCCTTGCATTCCTGATCAGGTGATATCTAATGGATACATACCACAATGTCACCCATGTTGGTCTGTCCTCTGATGTAAAAAAAATGGACAAAAAGCCATTACAGCACTGTCTCTATCCCAGTGATATCACTTCTCTGCACATATGCAAGAACTTGTAATTCCATTTGACATTTCCCACATTGCATCCATTTGTGTAGAGGCACTTGATACAGGCCTCCACTCAAGCTGCACTTACCAGCAGAGTGCAAGATCCTCCTCTTTCAAGTTTTACCCTGGATGCATCCTCATCTTCCCTCTGGCTTTCACTTCTGTTCAGGTTATACTAGCTCTAGTTATGTATTTAGTCATGGACCAGAAGGGGAAATTGTTGTCCTTTAGATGAAAGCAGTAAAGAGAGAATTAAAATAGCATATTTGTGCTCCTATGCAGTAAAGCAAGCATATGGACTCTGATGCAACAACAGTTAGATAAGCACACATATTCCTGTAAGGAGTTTGACTGTATGGTGCAGAATACCTAAAAACATGTAAAACAATGGAAAATCCATAATAAGGAATTGAATCTCTGCTTTGGAGAGGGATTTGTAAACTGTACTATCACCGTTCATGCTGCCACACACAAAGATATGCATCTATCCTTGGAAAAGTCCAAGGTTTTGAATAAAGCAATAGTTGATGAGGGATTTATCCCTTTCCAAGTATTAAATTCTGAAAATAGATACAGTTCAGGATTAAACTTCTAAATTTTGAGAAGTACTTGGATGAATGCTTGATATACCAAGGTGCTACAAATGCTCTTTCTATTCAGGGTTTATTTGTGACAAGTCTCCTGGCACGGTATCATTAACTGGCAGTCTTTGGAAGCTGTTACTGCACTTGTACTCCGCACAGGGGAACTAGAGTAACTCTGCTTTTAGAGTAGGCCTCAGGAGAGGATATGCTCTGAATTTAAGTACCCGCTCAAATCCCACCTCATCTGTCAAAACAGGCTCTAAATGAGCGTAACGGTTGGACTGGGGGGAGAGATGGGGGGACAGGGTTGGCGTCTGTGTGCAGGAGTTGTTTTCATTTTGTGCACAGGTATATGTATGTCACTGAGTCTTCTGTGTATCTGGTGTGACTCCTTGTAACCTTTTTTTCTATTTACATCAACAGAAAAAATAACGCTTCTTTGTTTTACAGGCCTTGTTTTAAAATGCTAGTCCAGTTCTCACTTATCTCACTCCTGTCCAGATCAGCAAGTCAGACAAAAGGACTCATCCATCATAATTCTGAAGCCAGATTCATGCTTGGTATGAATCCATTAAAGCTGCAGAAAAAAAATGTGACCTAAGGACCTCCCTCTCATAAAGTCAGAATACTCTTCTCCAAGCTGTCCCAACTGCCCTCATAGGAATAGCAGGGCATGGAAGAGATGAGGGTAGACTCTGACAGATTGTTGGCTGCCATGACTTTAGGCAGAAGCCAGAATAAATCATTCAGTCATAGAATCATAGAATGGTTTGTGTTGGAAGGGACCTTAAAGATTATCTAGTGCCAACCCCCCTGCCATGGGCAGGGACACCCTCCACTAGATCAGGTTGCTCAAAGCCTCACCCAGCCTGGCCTTGAAGAGAGCCAGGGCTGGGGCATCCACAGCTTCTCTGGGCAACCTGTTGCTGTGCCTCACCAACCTAATACTGAAGAATATCTTTCTTATATCCAAACTAAATCTACCCTCTTTCATTTTAAAACTGTTACCCCTTGTTCGGTCACTACCTGCCCTTGTAGAAAGTCCCCCTCCAGCTTCCTTGTAGGCCCCCTTCAGGTACTGGAAGGTGTTATAAGGTCTCCCTGGAGCCTTCTCCAGGCTGAACAAGCCCAATTCTCTCAGCCTTTCTTCATAGGAGAGGTGCTCCAGCCCTCTGAGCAACTTTGTGGCCTCCTCTGGACTCTTTCCAATAGGCTCAAGTCTTTCTAATGTTTTTCTGGCCCCATGGAGAGAGGAGCCCAGGCTGGAGCAGGTTTGCTGGCAGGACTTGTGATCCTATGGGGGACCTACACTGGAGCAGGCTGCTCCTGAAGGACTACACTCTGTGGGAGGGACCCACACCAGAGCAGTTTGTGAGGAACTGCAGCCCATGGGAAGAACTTGTGTTGGAGAAGTTCATGGAGGACTATCTTCTGTGGGAGGAACCCCACACTGGAGCAGGGAAAGAGTGTGAGGAGCTGCAGAGACAATGTGCGGTGAACTGACCACAAACCCCATTCCTCTGCACTGCTGTGGGAGAGGAGGCAGAGAAAAGCAGGAGTGAAGTTGAGCCTGGGAAGGAGGGAGGCATAGAGGGAAGGTGTTTTAAGATTTGGTTTTATTTCTCCTTCTCTGATTTGGTTGGTGATAAATGATTTTTTTTTCCTAAGTCAAGTCTGTTTTGCCCCGATGGTAATTGCTGAATGATCTCTGCCTTTTCTTGTCCCGACCCATGAGCCTTTAATTATATATTCTCTTCCCTGCCCAACTGAGGAGGGAGTGATAGAGCAGCTTTGGTGGGCATCCAGCCTTCTGCCAGGGTCAGCCCACGAGAGACCATCCATCAAATTCCTTATCCACCGAGTGGTCTGTGTGTCAAATCCACATCTCTCCAATTTAGAGAAAAGGATCTTGTGCAGAACAATGTCAAATACTTTGCACAAGTCCAGGTAGATGATGTCAGTTGCTTTTCCCTTATCTGCCAATGCCACCCATCATAGAACACCACCAGATTTTTCAGGCATGATTTGCTGTTGGTGAAGCTGTTGGCTGTCACCTATCACCTCCTTACCTTCCGTATACCTTAGGATGGATTCCAGGAGGATGTGCTCTGTGATCTTGCCAGGCACAGAGGTGAAACTGACTGGCCTCTAGTTCCCTGGGTCCTCCTTTTTTTCCCTTTTTACAAATGGGGGTTATGTTTCCCCCTTTCCAGACAGTGGGAACTTCACTGGACTGCCATGATTTCTCAAATATGATGGATAGTGGCTTAGCAACTTCATCCATCAGTTCCCTTTGGGACCTCATGGGTGCATTTCATCAGATCCCATGGACTTGTGCACCTTCACGTTCATTAGGTGGTCTTGAATCTGATCTTCTCTGATCAGGAGAGATTAGATTATCATAGGAAAAAGGCAGCAAAAACCAGAAAGACACTTCCATCTTCAGCTGAACAAAGTACAAATTCAGAATACCCTTCCCCTTTTTCTCAGCGTTAGAAACAAAACAAGGATTATTTTTTTTTCAAAATACCATATCGGAAGAGATTGTCTTCCAGAAGCTTGTTGCACTTGGCTGTGGGCACCATGGGACAAAAATGCTTGTGAACAGGGGTTAGTGCCCAAATAATTCTCCAGTTTCAGTTTCATCTCTTCAAGCCTGTTTTCTTTGTGTCCTGGGTTTTTCTGAGGCATGTGTTTCTCTGTTTATGTACAGTGACTTCTTTTGTCCTCTTCCCTACTATGCCTACATAACAGCATTTTCCTTCTTATGTTTTCTGCTTTGACCTCTCAAGACCCTCACCTCCTCCAAATATGTTGTTTCTGCATCAAGAGACAGGATCACAACCACTGGGAAAACAAGCAGTTTTTCAAAGAACTGACTGCAGCCTCAGTCCCAAACCTGGGTACATAGTTCTGGGTAGGACAGAAAAGCAGATGAAAGTCTGGCGAGGTTTTTTTTTGGCTGTTAGTAAGGCAGAAAACTCAAAGGAGAGAAGAAAGTAGCTACCAAGAAAGTACCAGGCATAGCCTGAACTAGTCTTAAAAATGTGGTCCTGAGAAAAGCAGCTTTTGGGACCAAGAACTCCTGGGCACAGCTATAAACTAAGAGACATTTCTTTCTGTGTTCACAGAATGAGGATTTTGTATGTTTTGTCTTTTAATGTTCATGTAAATAAACGAGACTGCATTATCAGCATCTCCTCACACAAACAACATGCCAGCCCCAACGTTTGGCTAGCTGCTTAGGTCAAAAAAAGGTAACAGTATATATTTATGTAGAGTAAATAATAGATGAATCCCTTTCTCTCTAAGTGTGATACTGTGTTCTTTAGAATGTCATTCATTAATCTATATGCCACAAACAGTGGGAGCATGTCAAATGATTAAAGATAATTAAGAATTGATTAGCACCCGACAAGGCAAATGAAAAGACACATTTTCCCCCAGTGACTGGAATTGTTGAATTAATTGATAAAACCAAGAAACTTTCTTCAAGTTCAAATTCTGTTGCTCCTCACAATTACTGAGATTTTTTTTTCCGTATAATTTAATGTTGGCATGTATCAGTGATGTTACACAGTGACTTAGGTCCCTTAGCCTTTGTAGTGCTAAGGGCCTTCTTCCATTTCTGTTGTCTGCGTTCTGCTTGCAGCTCTGTAAATTTTCAGCCAAGTTGCTGGACACCTCGTGGGGGAGAACACTTACCTAGGAACTCCCATCACTTCTCAGTTGGCCACTGGGTAACCTTCCCTTCCCTTTTCCCTTTCTTTCTCTCTCCCTCCATCCCCTTTTGTTTTCATTTTCCCTTGGAAGTAACGTTTGCTGTTAAGTTTGCTATATGCCTTCAGTACAGACCCTGCTAATCTTTGCACATGTGAATCTGTCAGAAAAAAACCCCAACATTAACCTTAGAAAAAGAAACAAAAATAGTCTTTCATTTACCCATTATATAGCATTTAGTTGAAGAGGAATTTTCATGAGAAACATAAAAGTACATCTATGCGTTTTTACAGTGTTTTAGTTCATTCCAACACAAGCTCAAGGCACATAGGCTTTGAGTATTAATATTTGATATAAAGTATTCCTTGAACATGAGTCCTGAAGACCTCTAACCAGTGGCAAGTGCTTTCCACAACTAGTTCTAGCTTCCTAGAGTGACTTTGCAAAATAACTCTTCATGTCATTTTCTTCCAAACATTATCTGTCCTTGTAAGTACAGTATCGAGGACTGACCTGAGGACTTTCACGACAAGATTAGTGAGACAGTCCTTTGTGTTTGTCTGCTATCCTGCTCAGGAGTGGATCCCATCACAATATGTTGCATTTTTCTTATACAACTTGTATGATTATCCATCCCACATCTGGCATAAATCCCACAATCTATGTAATTTTTTGCATCATATAACAAATATGATGGGGTGCATCAAACACAGTATAACCAGGCAGTCAACAGAAGTGATAATCCTGCTGTGTTTAGTGTTGGTGCGGCCTCACCTTGAGGACTGAGTGCAGTTCTGGGCCCCACAGTTTGAGAAGGATGTGAAGATCCTTGAATGCATCCCGAAGAGGGCAACAAAGCTGGTGACAGGTCTGGGAGGAAAGTGCTATGAGGAGTGGCTAAGGACTTTGGGCTTGTATAGTCTGGAGAAAAGGAGACTGAGGTGAGACCTCATAGCTCTCTACAGCTTCCTGAGGAGAGGAAGCGGAGAGGGAGGTGCTGAGCCCTTCTCCTTCGGATCCAGTGATAGGATGTAGGGGAATGGTTCAAAGCTGCACCAGGGAAGGTTTAGACTGGACAATAGGAAGCATTTCTTTGCTGAGAGGGTGGTCAAACACTGGAACAAGCTTCCTAGAGAGGTGTTGATGCCCCAAGCCTGTCAGTGTTGCAGGGGCATTTGGACAATGACCTTAATACCAAATATTCTATTCTATTCTATTCTGTTCTATTCTATTCTATTCTATTGCTATCATTAGTAATTCTGTAATTCATTTGCACTTCAGGTATTTCCACCAGCTTTCTTTTAAGGTCTAAACACATACTTTCATGTCTGCTGTATACCACAGATGATGATGTCATCATAATATCTGATACCTCTTTCTCTTAGCCCACTTTGCCCATAACATTTTGCTGGGATTTCTTTTAACATTCTATGCTACTGGTCAGTTTCAAGATGCACTTTCTCTTTTGAGAAGCAGGGGGGAAAAAATATTGCTAGAGATATATTTCATTCTTTCTGCTTCCACCACAAATGCCGCATTTCTTTCAATATGGCCTGAAGCTCAGAGAGGCAATAGTCTGTAATGTAACAGTGACAGGATTAAGATCCAGTATTTTGTGATCCATCAGTGTAGAAATGTGAGCTCTATACCATTGGCAGGGCAGATCATTGGAAAGGAAATGGAATGTGTGCAGTACTTTCTATAAATCATGTCACTGCTGAAATATCAGACCTTACGCTTGTCATATTATGTGTGAAAAAGCAATTTATATTTAATTATTACATTTCTACAATGTGTTAGTGATCGTTTCACTCTTCTTTAGATGTCTGCACAGTTATACTCCTGATATTAGAGGATTTATTTTACTGCTGGAGAAAGATGAAAGTGATGCTAATAATGTTTCTTAAATACAAAAAATATTTGCATGGTCTTTTTTTGGTAAAGTCTAGAAATACTGAGAATGTCTGACAGATGACATAGAGATTATGTTGTCATTTGTTTGGCATGCATAAGATTAAGGCCAAAATTGCTGGATCATCTAGCTGCTCATAAAGGGTCGTTGCATTTCACATTATTTTTCTAAGGCACACCTTTTGAAAATAGATCAAACCTGTAATTGAAGCTTTTTGCGAGTAATTGGAAAATTCAATGAGTACAAAATCTCATCACTGAAATTTTGTGCCTTAGCTTTCACACGAATTTCTGTGGATTGAACTTCAAGTCACTGGTTCCTGCTTAGCTCTCTCCTGCTAGATTAAATAGCCTTAGCACCTGGTGTTTTCTCCCTGCAAATGCATTTATATTCTGTAATCATCTCACAGCTTCATCTTTTTGATAAAACTTTATGGATCTATTTTGTCCCTCACTGAAAGGCATTTTCTACAACCCTCAAATTATTGTGTATTTTTTTCTATACTTCTGAATTTTTAACAACTTTTTCTAGACATAACTCCTAGACCTAGACACAATCTCCTTGGATTACTCTCACCAGCACAGTGTTAGCAATGCACCAGGAGTTTATATTTAGTTGCTAGTCTACTATGATTCTTAGATGCTTTATAGTCACTGATTTTCAAGATACAGTCTGTCTACTTGTAGGTTTTACTTCTATTCTTGGTTTCTACAAATATAACTTTGCATTTTGCATTACTGAATTACATGCTGCTAAACAGAGGCAAAACTTAGCAAGTGAGACAGATTGTTCTGCAAGATTCCTTTTCCTTATCATTATTTATAACTCTACTAACTGTATGGACAAATGTAATAATTTTTATCTAGCTCACTGATGAAAATGTTACATAGCATCAGGCCTTCAACCAATTCCTTTGGGACTACCTGAAGAACACTTTCAGTCAACAGAAAACTTTTCAGTGACAATAGTTCTTGAAGGTATTTCCATAAGGTATCATCTTAAACTGGATCTTAACCACATTGCCCTTGGATCCAAGTTCCCGTCCTTCCTTGTTTGTCAGTCTTTTAGCTTCATCACAGGGATGGTCCAGCCCCACTTCACAGGCTGTCTTACATATCCAGGATGAATCTGACTTTGCTTGCTTAATAAGTTAATACATTTTCAAAAGGTATTTCAAGCTCATTTGCATATGCAAGTATTAAAAATTTCCAAATAACAATGATTGCTGGCATTTTTGCACCCTGCTTCATATCTCTTCATCTGTCTGATTCCACTATATGAAATATTAAAAAAAAAGAAAAATAAAAGCTGCCCCATGACCCATGTGGTTTTGCTGGGGCGTAGAAAGTATAACACAGAGCAGAAAGGGCAGCGTGCATCCTTTTAGGTGACTCCAAGGTCAGGCTAAGATTCAGTGTATATAATATCCATGATAGCTTTTAACCTATTTATCATATACTTTATTGGTATTGCATGATGTTCATTTATGAATCACAGTGTAGTGCAGTGCACATCAAGTACTTTCCAAGTCTATATATTAAGTGTATATAATTCCATTCATCAGTCTTATGAAAGAATGAAATCACTTTCATTTGGTGAGGTCTCTTTTTCATAAAGTAAAAATTCCTGACATCAATGCATTCCTATCTTAAGTTTTTGGAGAATTCCTTTATCAGCATTTCTGGGTTTCTTCACAATTTCACTTGGTTTCGATGACAACCTAGTTATTCAGATGTCTAAAACATTTATTTCTTTGAAGACATTACCTGAGATGATCACATATTTATTCTTCTGAAATTTCCTTAGTCTCCTAGTGTTTGTTATATGAACATAAATCATACATTTTGTTTGCCAACGAATCAGTTTAAGACTTCTGACTATGAGCTATGCCAATGTAAAGCTCTTTATCACTCTTAGATGACTTGGAAAGTAATGGAAATTCAATACATTCTATCTGATCTTCATCTGAGCATTCAGTACACCACCATTTGAGAAGATATTAGTTAAAATGAAGAATAGCAAAAATGGATAGAGATACTGAAGCTGAGAGGAGAACTGGCTAAAGAGAACACGTTGGTTGACGGAAGAATTGTGATGAAAAGAGATTGCCTATAGACTTCCTCAAGGACTGGTTTTGGAGATTGATCTCATGTAATAGATTAATTAATGATCTTGGCAGAAGTAGTAGGAATGTGGTAATGAAATTTGCTGATGACAAAATTTGGGAAGTATTATCAATACAAAGAAGAAATTGGATCATCTCTAGGACTGCAGTAATAGAATAGTGTTACATTTAATAATGAAAAGTGCCAGGTCATGCATTTAGGATCTAACAAGAATTTATTCCTGAAGCTGGGAGCTGATCAGTTGGAAACGGTAACAAAGGAGAATGATCTGGGTCAGCGAGGGCATGACAGTTGGGCAAGTCTGTGAAAAGGGCAGCTAACCCTACGATGTATCTGGTAAAGTATTTCCAGTAGAGAAATTGTACAGTACACTGGCAAAGCCCTCCTTTGGAATTCTTTTAAACAGCTCTATCTATATTCAAATTTTCCTGAGCTTTGTAAAATTAGCTTTTCTGAAGCGCTGGATATAATATATCAGTTTAGTCTGTCTTGTGTTTGCCTGTTGCTAAGCAACCTGTTGTTCATGGTGTAAGAATTAATTTATCTGTATCCATCATAAGGTGGTTCCTTGCTGAATGATGAGTTTTATTCTCTCCGGGGCCTATGTACACATTTATATGCAGTTGTGCTGCATGAAATTCAGCAGATTATTTATATGTAGATAGGTTCCAGCCTGTAAAATCTTTATCCTTGCACAATCAAGACCGATTGTTACTAGCCATATCCCTAGGAGAGTATAGAGTGCTGTATTTAAAGATACTTAATACTATCTTGACTTTATGTCTCTGGTTCCCCTTTGGCTTAAGTGAGAATAGAGTGATGACAACTTTCAGTACCTTTTAAAATCCAAAGGGACGGTAGGCTCTCACATGAAGTCCGTTGAAATCACTAAATGGCCATATATTATAAGTAACCATTTTGCAGGAGCTTATCGACATGTAAAATCTTCAGGAACTGATCAAAGCATTAAAGACTATACAAGGCTGCCAGAGTCTCAGAAGAATAACGGCTCGGCCTGTGGCCCATTGTCTTTGTGAAGCTTGTCACCAGCCTGGGGAAGCTCACTGCCTATCAGCTGAGTTTAGGCCCTCTAAGAAAAGGATTCATTACACATTCTGGCACTGCTAACAATTATTTTTCTGGTGGTTTTGGGGGAGGACAGCTTGGGAAGACACTTTCAAACTAAGAACTCCTGTGCTACGTGTTTGGAATCTATAAACACTGAAAAGTTTGGCTTAGACTGTTGCTCTGAGTTTCTCTAGGCTCTCAAATTCACACCAGGAGGTGTGGAAGCCCTAAGTGCCTGCTTAGCCTTAGATACTAAGGGGTATTCTTCAGGCCCAGGCCTGGAAACCTCCAGTTTTTATACACATATTATTAAGCTCTTAAAATCATTAATCTTGTGACCCAAGTTCCAAGTTGCCTTCCAGGTTAGCTAGGAAGTGTTCAGATATCAGAACCAGATTTTTTTCTGCTTAAAAACCTGCCTGTGTTTGTGCTCTGCATTGCTGAAACCAAGATGCGTATACAAAATACTTTCAGTTCAGTGAATCAGCTTTTTTTGACAAAACCCTTGCTTTGGATTTGGAATTTTTCACGTGAAACTTCTGCAGGACTAGGCTTTCGGTTTAAAAGGAGAGAGGGAACTAACATGGTGTCAGGCTTCCTGACATCATCATATTTCAAAGGAAGGTTGCCATACAGTTTTGAACTGTCATTACATATCCAATAAAGAGTGATGAGACACTGATGATATGTTGCAACGCAACATGGGCATTTTGCTTTATGTGATAAAACTCCACAGGTAGCAATCACAACCCTATACAAATTGTTCCAAAGGGAGCAAAAAACCCTTCCTACATGCCTTTACAGCTGAGCTGGCAGGTAGCTTTATCACTTGCTCACAGCTGTGTATTGGGTTTTTAGCCATGGGATTTACTCCATCATTGGACTAGAATACGTTTGTGTGTGTGTGATTGTGCATGGGAGGATGGATTGGGCAGCATATCTTTCGAAAGAACAAAATAAAATAAAGTACTAGTGAGGGCTGTATGGTCCGATTTCTGACACTCATTCAAAGGCTTCACAACTCCAGCTGAAGTTTATAATTTTCTGCTTTCAAAAATAATGTTTCAGGTGCGGTACTTCTAATGCTTATCACAGAGTTCCTGGCGCTCCACTCCTAACATGAGGCAAAGAGAAATAAATATGCCAGATACATGTCTTTGCTCCCTAACACATCTTTCCTTCTAATTTCATGAAGTACAGGGAAATGAAGGGTAAATGAAAGCAATAGCTAATGCAGTTTTTGTGTAAATAGTCACAACAGATATTTGATACATGATAGCGAAAGGGTTTTCCAGGAAAAGGGGCAAGGAAAGAGAGACACTGGTAATTCTGAATTCAAAATATCTTTGAAATCTTTAGAACTCCACAGAGTTATTTTTGTTAGCAGCTACAGAAGATGTAAATTAGGCATAAAATGTAATTCAAAAGAGAAAGTGATACTTTCACAAGAGGTTTATGAAAACTATTCACAAAATTCTTTGGTAATGATAGGTCAGTTGAGGAATATGCATTTCAAGTGAAACATCAGTTAACTAACAGATGTATTCACTGAGTATGCTGCTTGCATTCAGTCTGCATTCAGCTTGCATTCACTGAGCAGCTTACAGAGACAGCATAGCTTTGATTCATCCAAAAGGTTAACTTCTCCACTGTTGTCCACAGTTCCTAGAGGCTTGTTTTCAGCTTCATTGCCTGGGTATTTTTGTCAAAGTGTGGAACTGTAGGTGATTTGGCCATTCTGCTTCTCTTTATCCATGTGCACAGGGGGAGCTCTCAGGGATGGCTTTCTGGGTGAGAATTGGGACCTGATGTGCCTGCATTTGTCTTCTCCCCCTGCCTTGGACCATGACACCCAAGGGAGGACAGTGGATAGACATTGTAGACATTCGCAACTAAACCTGAAGAACTGTTAGGAAAAGATGCTATAGTGTATTTGTAAGGCAAAAATTGCCTTTTCTGCTACCCCAGAGAAGTACCGTGCTAAGAAGCACTGCTACCACAGCTTCTCTTGGGTTTCATACTAGGGAGAAAGGTGTGTGACAAACTCCCATTTGTTAGTGGAATGAGACCAGTAGAGGGCGTGTTGCAAACTTTTTTGCTCATTCCTTGAGAGCCATCCCAGCTGATGTTGGAAATGTATCAGTGAGTGTCATTACCAGCTCCAAAGGACAAGTCTTGACCAAAACAACCGTATTGGTATCTTAACCTTCTGTATGTGCAATCAGTCCCACAGAGTGTGAAGAAATTGGTTTATCTTAAATACTGTGTATCAAAACTTATCACACTATTAGCACGATTTATTTTTCCATTATTGTCCCATTTTGCTTAAATTGTTTGTTACAGATTTGCAAATTAACTTGTCTGACCAGCAAAAGAAAAATGAGAAACACCTTTGGAAAAGTTTAAAACAGCCCTCATTGGCATTTGCAATAGTATGCTATTCAAATAGCTCCTGGCTAGGAAGGGGAAGGGAAATGTGCCAAGATAAGGTGACAAGGGAGATCAGCAGCAAGAGAGAAAGATTTGCTATTTGCAGACTTGACTGGTTGATTTCACCAGAAAAATAACTACCCTTCTCCTAACCCTTAAGGAGACAGCATTGCAGCATCATGTATCACAAACGCTGCTTTTGGAAATCAATATCTCAGGAGCAATAACGTGACTATTGGAACTTCCACGATTTTGAAGTAGTCTTGCATTCTCCTTTTATCTGTGATACTTTTCACCACAATTACTTCTATCTTTCCCCCCTAATTAGTGAGTAAGCAAGTGGACAGTTTGTATGGAGTTAAATAATGTCTTAATCATAACTCTGTTAACATGATAATTAAAATGATGCATAATATCAAAGTTCAGGTTTATAGTTTTGCCCGATCACGTAAAAGAGGGGAACTTAACAATGGTCCATGATTTACTATGCTGAGCATGTGAATAAAATGATAAACACGCCGTAAATTTAGCGTGGATGTTTACATCTATATGGAAATTTTTCTGATTCAGGTTATGACCACTGCAGAGGATTATGGTTTCAGTGTTTTGTTCTGCCAAATTCTAGAAAGTAAATATTTTATTGGTGGTAAGTTATTTACTGTCTTTAATGTCAGTTTCTCTTTGTGGCCAGACTGAAAATAATATTTATACAGACAAGAAAAAGAAGATATTTGGTACATAAGATAGAGCAGTATTTGCCATCAGAGTATTGCAAGCATGAAGAAAACCTCAACAAAATTGAATATTAATTTTTATTGAGTGAGTGGTAATTAAAATAACTTTTTTGCATGCTTTCTGCTTTCTGAGATAGTTACGCAGAGAATCTTGTTTTCCTGGCGTCATTCAGGCATAGAGCAAGCAAAGCTCCAAGGAAATGAAACCTCTCATTTTGGCAGATGTTTTAGCAAACAGCATTCCTGATGAAACTTCTGGATGTTTTTTTCAGTCTAACACAATGACTACTTACCTCATGCGTTTACATTCTTTTCTTAAACATTTCTGCCATCATGCCAACCCCAAGCTTAGTTGTATGTAACAAGTTTGATGTCTGTAGACAATAATACATTGTGGTTGGAGCTATACCATTATTTTTTCAATATTTTTGCTATATCATCACAAACTTGAAGTTGAAATTCCACCACAGCTTGAATTTCTTGTAATATCATGTTCCAAATAAATAGTGTTGACATACCCTGATGTTTTGAACGTATCAGAGATTCTTGAGATTATAATGACTTTCAATATAGAGAAATTGCTCAGGTTGCATATAGAACCAAGTCTACATGATTTCTTGATGTTCTGTCCCAATTTTAGGAACCAAACTTCTTTAATCTTCATCCTGTTGTGTAAAAAGTAATATGAATTGCATGAGAGATGCTTTTATCTAAAGCTTTTGGAAGTGCTTGTACATATAAGCAGACCATTCCTATTATAGCTTGAAAAAAACAAAAAAATTGCACTTGACTACAAAGCATGTCTGTGCTTTGCATTCTGAGTGGAGTACAAAGCTCAGTATACCTACGTGTTTTAAAATCAAAACCAAATCACGATGAAGTTGGGGTTATAGGATCAGTGATGTTTTATTATCTTTTTTTTTTTTCATATTCTTGCACAGTTCCAAGCACAATGGTTTTCTGGTCCAAGTGTGGGGTCCCCAAATACTACCATAATAAATAAAAGAGAAAAACTGTTATTCTTCCCATTGATCATTCCTCTCTAATGCTGCCCTCAAATATTATTTTAACTTTGTGATTTCTGTAAAGAATGCTTGATATTTTGAATGTTCCATTTAGAAAAAAATAAACAATCTCTTCTATTTATTTCTGTAGAACAATCTGTATAACATACATGCAAAGTAGGACTCATGGGAAGCAACCATTGTGGCACATCCTGCTTCTTGTTATGTACCACCATATGTCTGATATACATTAATGCGCTAAAATAAATTGTTAAGCTCCATAATTATTTAGTTATAGTATTTCCTCCAGTGCAAGTTGAGACAGGTAAATGTTGTGCAGAAATAGTTCTGCATGTCATTTTTTGCACTTCCCCCCCACAATTTATACCCCATTTTCTTTTACACATGTGTGGCACTGTTTTTGGGCAAGAATATTTAACATGAATCTCAGCAAGTGGGCTTATAAAATGACTTCATGAATTTTTAAACACTGTAAACAACAACTCTATTAAATGAGCTCTTTGTCTTCCAAGTTATTTGATATGAATGTGGCATAACCATTTGTGGAAAATTTCAGATTCTTGTGGTGTGGCTCTATGTTAGATATACAAAAGAATTCTTTTTAAAAAACAGTCTCCAGTCCTTTGTTTCTTCTGCCTTGCTATCTTGAACTATTTATCCCCCTCATATTATCTAGGTTTGCCTGACTTAAGTCAAATGATTACCGTAAAAAGACTCCTCAATGCTTTTAATGACTCATCTGTATTACCAGCTTAGTGAATGTCATTCTTCGTTCTTGGTAGACACTGATCAAAAGTCTCAGTGGGGTATTATGAAATGTTGCTCTTCTTCTATCAATGCCTCTCTTCTTGATGGTCCTCACAACATTACTATTTTTGTCACACATTATCTTCCTATCTGCACACAGGAATGCTACTCGTAATCTCTGTGTATACAAACCCACAACAAAAAGGTAGTTCCTAAGCAGTTTACAGTGTATGCACGGGACAGGAGAAAGGGTGCTTAACATGGGTGAACATAAAGACACAGTAGAGCTATTGGTTAGCGTAATTGACAGGGATTGTAGCTCTAAATCAGGGTTTTGAAAAGTGACTTGAAGAAGGAGAAAGAAAGTATTTGTAAATGCTTAGTGAAAATTCTACATGAATTTAGCATTGGACAAGGTGAAAATGTTAGAAAATTGAGTGAGTGGGCAGTGGAGGCTGACAGCATGGAACAAATGGAGGTGAGATTTATCATTTCCAAACTGACTGAGAGTTGTTACGTCAGGAACGGACTGCAGCTTGGAAGGGAAGCATATCCTATGCTTGAAGTGTTAGAAAAATACAAGAATGAAGAAGAGTATTCAGTTTTCAGTGTGACACTGATAGTGTTCAAGGTGTAATTGGTCTGACTTTTCTTTGTAGGCAATACTAAAAACTGATGTACGATGAGACAACATGCAGTTTCCATTGCATTCTCAATGGACTGTATGTCTGAAGAGTTTGCAGGCACTACAGGAACCACTTAAAACAAAGATGTTACTTCCAGAAACAGACTGCAGATAATATTTCTGGGAAAAAACACCTGTCCTGTGAATAACTGTTTTAAATAATTGTTTATATTTATTTGAAAATATTTCTGTGGGACTTGGTTCAGTCAGATGGAGAATAATGTATGAAAGCTTGGACCAGAACTATAGTAACATTTTGATGCAGCTGCTGTTATGTTAAGCAAAAAAGTGGATATGGAACACATATTTAATATTCTGCAAATGGATCTAAAAAAAACCCCCACAAATCACAGGGCCAGTTGCTGTTGCAGGTCTGTGTCTTACTACTGGAGAAATATTTTAAAAATTAAAAATGTCATTTTGGTTTATTGTGTAACTTTGACATTACAAATGGAAATAACATGTAACATATTCAGACCTTAGTATTATAAAACATTTTAACTAAAAAGCTTCACCAGTATCAGCACTGACATAATACAGGAGTTATGGATGTTTTAAACTCTAGGTTTGAGGTGTACCGGTAAGGTCATGAGCTGTCTTTCTGAGTGCTCAGGAGAGTGCTAAAGCATTGGTCTCCCCTGTTCCCTCCATGTTCATTTTTGACAAACCAAAGGTTTGTCTTACATTTAGAATTCTTAGCAGTTCTTCAATAAAGGCTGCTGCTGCAGTCAGTGAGACAAAGCCTAGAGATCAACTAGGCATGATTGTGTCAATAGCTACTTTTGTTTTCTCAGCACTGAAGATTTCTTTGAGCTTCACAGCAGACTGTAAAGCAAATGTTCTTTCTGCCCTGAAGAAAAGAATATATATGTGTACGTTGTTGTGGTTTAGCCCCAGCTGGCAACTAAGCATGGCGAAGCCACTTGCTCACTCACCTCCCTCCCCAGGGTGAAATGGGGGAGAGTATTGGAAGAAACTCGTGGACTGAGATAAAAACACTTCAACAGGACAGCAAAGGAAGAAGAAAAAATAATAATAATGATGTTACTGGTAAAGGAATATACAAAACCAAGTGATGTACAATGCAACAATTGCTCACCACCCGATGATTTAGGCCTGTCCCTGAGCAGCGATTCCCATGCCCTGGCCTGCTCCAGTTTTATATACTGAGCATGACACCATATGGTGTGAAATATCCCTTTGGCCAGTTTGGGTCAGCTGTCCCAGCTATGCCCCCTCCCAGCTTCTTGTGCATCTGGCTCATGCTGGCAGAGCATGGGAAGCTGAAAAGTCCTGGACAATATAAACACTGCAACTGCTTAGCAACAACTAACAACAGCAGTGTGTTATCAGAATTATTCTCACCTTAAATCCAAAACACAGCACTACCTGCTATTAGGAAGAAAATTAACTCTATCCCAGCTGAAATCAGGACATATGTATATGTTTTTTGAACAATAGTCTGAGAGATATACTCAGAAAGTATATAATATGCAACTTTTTATTTCTGAAAATTTGTATGCTCAGAGAATAAACTCCTGGTTATCCTTGATACATTGTAGTTCCCCTGATGCACTCTCTTCCTTTCTGTGATCCTTTGCATGTTTTTGATTTCCTTCTTGCTGCTCCTCTCTGCCCCCAAGATTTGTAAACGCCATGTTCATCGCCTGCACCATAGCCCTTGGGGAGGAAGGAATCTGAACTTTAGTTACTTAAGGAAGATCAGAGATAGGCATGAGGAAGATCAGTGACAGAAACTGGCTTCAAGTGACATGTTGATGGGAGCGGTGGAGTGAATGGGATAAGCAGTTGGAGACAGTTGTGGCAAGAAATCATACATACATATTGTATCAGTGGAAGGAAGATTTTATCTATTGAAACCGGAGTGTTCAGTGAATGATGAACGAGTTACATAGAGAGAATGCAAGCAGGACAAGCAAGACCTTCATATGCAAATTCATGTAAATATCCATATATATGGTTTTGAGGGGTGCACTCTTTGCTAGGTAAAAAACTGAATGGATGCCTGGCCCTAAAGGATGCTGGTGAATCCAGCTGGCAAACAGGCACGAGTAGTGTTCCCCAGGGCTCAGTACTGGGGACAGTTCTGTTTAGTATCTTTAATGATCTGTAGGAGGGGATTGAGTGCACCCTCAGAAGTTACAAGAAAGACATTGAGGTGCTGAAGTGTGTCCAGAGAAAGGCAACAGAGCTGGTGAAGGGTCTGGAGCACAAGTCCTGTGAGGAGCAGCTGAGGGAGCTGCAGTTGTTTAGCCTGGAGAAGAGGAGGCTTAGGGGAGATCTTATGGCTCCCTACAGCTACCTGAAAGGAGGTTGCAGAGAAGTGGGTGTTGGTCTCTTATCACAAGTAACGTGATAGAACAAGAAGAAATTGCCTCAAGTTGTGCCAGGAAAGGTTTAGATTTGATATTAGGAAAAAATTGTTCACCAAAAGGGTTGTCAGGCATTGGAACAGGATGCCCAGGGAGGTGGCTGAGTCACCACCCCTGGAGGTATTTAAGAGAAGTTGATGTGGTTCTTAGGGGCATGGTTTAGTGGTTGAATTGGCAGTGCTAGGTTAACAGTTGGACTTGATGACTTTCAAGGTCTGTTCGAACCTAAACAGTTACATGATTCTGTGATTGTATCATTCTATATAAGAATATACTGAGGTAAGTTGCAATATTGTAGGTAGACAATATACAAACACTTAAATGTTTTCCCCAATTTGGCCTATATACTCCTACACTCTGATGCTGTCTGAAGTGATTAATTTATGTGTATTAAGTGCTTTTGGATAGGAAGATCTGTGTGTTACAATGGCCATTGGCTATCTCCTTGCATGCTTTCATGGGACTCAGGAGGTTAGGTATGGGAGAAATATAATCCAAGGTTAGCCGTATTCTACAATAATTTCTCTAGGGTTTTCTGCATGATAATATTCTAACCAGAGAAGGAATTCAGGGTTGTTTATTACCGGGAGTGCTGAGAGGGCAAACAGGGCACACTTCACCTGTTCATGACTTTTTCATTGTACATGCCAATGGTTTTTAAATACTTGTTCATGTTTCAGGGTGGTCAAAGAACATGTGATCATATCAGTGTGTGTAGGACTAGACTCAAATGCATGTTATGAATGGTCAGCCAAACCCTATCTTACTGTTTCTGATTCTGAAGCATATAACCAGTATTCACTTCTACTTCCACTGAAGGCAATTATTGTTTTGACACCAAACTAAAATACATGGATTTTATGGATTCAGAAATGGCTTTCTGTTGGCATTTATACAGATGAAGCTTTGCTTACCCAAATGCTCAGAAAAGGCAGTTGTAAAAGCAATATGAACTTAGGTGAAGCAGAATTGAATTTCTAAATAGCTCCACTTTTCTGTACTTCAAGATGAAGGTCTACAATTTTACATACCTAAGAGATGGACAGAGTACTCAGTACCTGCCTGGAACCAGTCTCTCAGCTGGGAGTAAGAACCCCGTATGAACAATACAGAGCTGGAGCAAGCTTCCTCTTAGCTGGTGCAATAGGATGACTCTATCATAAATTAACTACTTGCTGATACACTGGAATGACAAGATATATTAATGATTTCATCAGCAATGTAAAGTTCGTTGTGTTAATTGATTACCAAAGGTAATGTTATTACTGCCATGATTAAATTATGACTTTGCATCATACCTGGGCTGTCACAACAATGCATTAAAAAGCTAGCTATAGGTTTCATCTGTAGTTTTTCATATTCATGTATTATGTGACTTTTTACTAACTAAAAGTAGCATTATTTTCTTTTTCCATATGAATAAATGAACTTTCTGTGCATTCTCTTGCATCTTGAATCCTTACATAGTGAAAAGTGTGACAGGACCAGATGAAGACCCAGCAGGGGTAAGTCTGGTTGTAGCAGTGAGAACGCTTGTAATTAAATAAGAGACTTTTGAGTCATGGCTCCAGACCATAGTCAGAGCTTTAAACGCCTTTGTTCCATGAACTGTCTAGCCATTAGAGAGCAGGCCTAACCTGGCCCATCTTCTATTTTTTGTACTCAGCAGATCACTTTTGAAGGCAGATGGCATATATTCCACCTCACAATAACTGAAAGCCAGATGGCTAATCCCACATCTCCTGGGACGAGCTCAGGCTGCTCTATTTTCTAACCAATAGGTGAGTTCTCTAACATCTAGTCATTATACAAATGGTGTACAACCTACCATCACAGCAGATGAAATTAGTTGTATTGCTGACTACAACTAATTTTTCAGGCTTTCCATAGCCTGGATAGATATTGGGTTTGTGTGTGCTAAACCTGGTTAGCAATAGCTCAGTATAGAAGGGTGCATATCTCTCTGGAAAAGTCACTCTGCACATGTATTAGTGACTGGAATGGAGCATCTAGGAAATCAGCAAGCAGAAACAGGCATCCAGTAAAGAAAGACTGGTATGCTTTTGGGGACTTAGAAATGGGTATTAAGCAATTATTTCTGAGCTTAAACAAGACTGAACAGGTCCTGTGAGGAGCAGCTGAGGGAACTGAGAGTGTTTAGCCTGGAGAAAAGGGGGCTCAGGGGAGCCCTTATTGCTCTCTACAGCTACCTCAAAGGAGGTTGTAGTGAGGTGGGTGTTGGTCTCTTTTCCCAAGTGACAAGGGATAGGACAAGGGGAAATGTCTTCAAGTTGCACCAGGGGATGTTTAGATTGGCTATTAGGAAAAATTTCTTCACTGAAAGGATTATCAGGCATTGGAATGGGCTGCCCAGGGAGGTGGTTGAGTCACCATGCCTGGAGGTATTTGAGACATGTGGACAAGGTGCTTAGGGACATGGTTTAGTGGTGGATTTAGCAGTGTTAGGTTAATGCTTGGACTTGATGACCTTAAAGGTCTTTTCCAACCTAAAATATTCTATGATTCTATGAATGAGCTCTCTTGTATGCAACTTTAAGAAATATTATCTATGTTTGGGAGTTATGTATAAAAAGTGGCTGTGTAATAAGAATAATTTGAGAGTAACTGATGCTCTTACAGTAGTACAGACAGATAATTCCTTTTGAGTAATTCTGTTGGATAATGGCAGTTTTACTGTATATAGTCATGTTATTGCTACTTCATACTGAAAGTCTAGTGAGTGGTCTTGCAAATGATCAAGACTTATGATAGCTGAAATGACAACCCATATTCCTTCCAGTGGTGTGAGAGAATATTTTGGACAAAAGGAATGGAGGTACTACCATGTTAACAGGGCGGTACTACCATGTTAAGTATCATAGCAAAGTCATGGGTCCTTGAAAGAACTTTCTGTAGGAAACCAAATCCCTGCTCTTTCAGATTCAGATGAGACAGTTGGACTCCTCAGTGATCTCCAAAGTAGGGTGTGCATACACCTCGGGGGTGACCAAGACAATCTATTGGGTACAGGAAGAAAATATTTTTGTACCATTATTAAATAAAATAAAATAAATTTTAAAATAATGTTTATTTTATCTTTATCTCATTTTTAATTTCTGGCTTTGTGTATGTTTTGTAATATATGTATTATGGTAGTACAGGAGTAAATGTGTATAATTTATAATAAATAAATAAATATATATTGGGTATATGTGTTCAGAAATGTTTTACTGATGGGGCATACAATCAAAACAATTTGGAGATCAGTGCTCCAGTATATGTGAGATAGCCTTCCTTTCTCTCTGGACTAATAAACAGTTAATTGCAGACACAAGGAAAGTACGACCCCCAGAAAAAAATGTATCATGAGAAAGAAGGGCTCCTAAGAGTCTGGAACATAGGAAGACCTCCTGCCATTACAAATACTCAGTTGCCTGTCTTTCTTTCAGTATGTCCATATTAAATATCAGAAGCCTTTCTCAGTAAGTGTCATTCATGTTAATCCCACAAAAACCTTTGATAAATGGGGTCTCACAAACAACAGAAGTTTCACTGAAAAATTCCAGCATGCTCTTGCCTGAAGTTCTGTGATTTATTTTAAAGTATTTATTTACTTAGAAATCATTACAATGCATGGCATACATAAAAATGATGGACACTGCACTGATGAACATAAATAATATATGTGAGATAGAGGAATACGTTTATCATTCTCGTGTACATGTGAGTTTACTCTTACACTCTCAAAGCTTTGTGGAAGAGTATGATTGGATGACTTCTAAAATTAATGATAGTTTCTGTGCAAACCATAGTTTAAAGGATTATGTACATATACATATATATAGAGGCTTTGTGTTCTCTATTCATTTTTTCTCCTGTATGTCCAACAAAAAAGAATTTTATGCATTGAATGGTTGATGCTGCATTTTAAATAATGTTAATAAATTCAGAAAATACAGAAATGGCAATAAGTGTCAGCAGCTTTACTTGTCTATGGCATGATGAATATATCTATCATTTTTACAAGAGCAATGTACATGCACGAATCTGTCTCATGTTTAGAAATACTTCGTGCTGATTTGCCCTTGATGTTACTTGTATACCATGTTCATGAAATAGACTTCTGCCAGTACAAGCAAGTTGACTTTGAATATGGGCATGAAAAATCTCAGCTCTTGTATGAGCAGAAAAGAATGTAATGGACATTATGTCATTTAGAGAGGATGTAAATTTACACCAGCAGGAAAACTTCTGCTTTTAAATCCTGAGCATATATATGTACGATAGTGTTTTAGTTTGGATCAGGAGTGAACTTTCAAAGTGAAAGTCCTTACATGCCCCAATTACTTTTTTCAGTTCACACTGTGGAGTGGCCCTAGTACACACAAATTGGATTTTAGATTAAATATAGAGAGGAAGATGAGGTACAGCTGTCAATGAGCTCCAGCTCTCTGCTGGAGCGTATCCAGAGAAGGGCAACAAAGCAGGTGAAGGGTATGGAGAACAAGTCTTATGAGGAGTGGCTGAAGGAGCTGGGGTTGTTTAGCCTAAAGAAGAGGAGGCTGAGGAAAGACCTGATCGCCCTCTACAGGTACCTGAAAGGAGGTTGTAAGGAGGCAGGTGCTGGCCTGTTCTCCCAGGTAGCAAGATACCTGGGTGATAGGACAAGAGGAAATGGCCCCAAGTTGCATCAGGGAAAGTTTAGATTGGATATTAGGAAAAAATTCTTTACTGAAACAGTGGTCAGACATTGGAACGGGCTGCCCAGGGAAGTGGTGGAGTCATCATCCCTGGAGGTGTTCAAGGAATGTGTAGACATGGTGCTTGAGGACATGGTCTAGTGGGTATGGTAGTGTTGGGTTGGACTGGATGATCTTAGAGGTCTTTTCCAACCTTAGGGTTTCTGTGATTCTGTATAAGCATTTGGGCCATGGGACCAGATTAAGGCAAGTCCAGTATAAAAAGGCCATGGACATCCAGTCCCTACCAATAACTGTTTCACCCTGCAGATCTTGTCCTGTTTGTCTTAAAGGGTTGCTAATGTGGACATCATTTTCATCTCTCTTTTGGAAGGGGATTGGTTTCCAATGGCAGTTGTGCCAGTATAGCTGTGATAGAACCTATGATGGTACAGAGTCTATAAAACAGAGTGGTCTTCAGCAAGAAAAACCTGCCCTAAAACACAACCTGAAGGCATTGCTGCTGTAAAAAGGAGCTACTTGTCACACATGACAGTGACACATAGCAGTGAGCCACATAACAGGTCCTTCAGTGGTATCATCAGCCATATGAGAACCTATCTTGTTTGCTCTTTTCCTAATGAAATGATGGTTGAAGCCCTCTTGGAAAGCTCAGGTCATACTTACAGTTGTGCTGGTTTTAGTTGGGACAGAGTTAATTTTTCTCACAGTAGCTGGTATGAGGCTGTGTTTTGGTTGTGCTGAGAATATTAGTAACAAACTAATGTCTTTAGTTGTTGCTAAGGCATGTTTATGTCATGTCAAGGACATTTTCAGTTTCTGATACTGCACCTGCGTTCCCAGCTTCTTCTTTACAAAAAGCTGGGAGGGGACACAGCCAGGGCAGCTGACCCAAACTGACCAAAGGGATATTTCATGCTGAAGAATGTCATGCTCAGTATATAAGTTGAGGGGGGTGGAGTGGGTGCGCTGGGGATGCATTTCTCTCTCTCAGGCTTGGTCTGGCTCTGGGACTGGCTCTTGGGCTCTCTGGCTCTGGCCCTCCCTGTTTGGTGACTGGCTGGGCGTCAGACAGTGTGTGGTAAGCAGTTGTATCTTTTGTTTTCTTTTACATTCTTTTCATTACATACTATTAGTAGTAATATTCACATGATTAGTATTATTTTATCATTATTTTATTTGATTTATTTTAATAAATATAATAATATTTTCAAGTATTAAATCATTCTATCTCGAACCATGTGTTTCCTTGTCTTTTCCTCCCCTTCTCCTCCCCATCTCACTGGAGGAGGGGGGAGGTGAGTGAGCAGCTGTGTGGTGCTTGGTTGCTGGCTGGGGTTAAACCACAACAATATTAAATACAAAGAAGCCGATGGGCACTTCATGCTTAAATGAACATGATCTGTTTCTCACTGCTTGGTGGTCAGGTAACGGCAGTTCCAGCCAATTCCGAAAGCAGTCTGGTTTCTGATAAGATTGATCCTGCTGAAGTAGTCTAATAAATGAGATATTTATCAGAATGCTTTATAGGGTTCCAATTCATTATATTTTCTCTTCCCTGTACTATAGGGAACATTAGTTTTCTGAATGGGTCATTTTGAAAGTGCTCTCTGTGATAGCACTAGGACAATATAGATTGCTTTCAGTGACTTTGGTTGCTTTGTGTGCTCAGTTTAGGAAAAAAGCACATTTCTTAGCTTAATCTCTGATTTGCAGCATTCCAGATAGGGACAGGACCTGCGTGTAGTACATACTACCAAATGCTAGGAGCAGTTCCTCTAAGCAGACCATTTTTAGAGGTGCTTATGGATTGAACAGTTACTTATAGCAACATAAGATCTGGCAATAGCAAGCCTTTTCTCTTTCTGTCATTAGGACCTTTGGAGGAAGAACTCACTATTAATTATATTACATAAAATGTGTACATTACATTGAAGGAGATGGGAAAAACGAAGACCAACGTGGATTTTGTCTTTCAGCTTTTCCTGTTGCCTAATGTTTCACAGGTCATTAAACTTTGTATACTTTCAGGGGTTGAGGAAAACTAATAAGGGCAATTACAAAAGCTGGCTTAATTTTCATAGATACAATTTTTTTTGTTTGTTTCAAAAAAGTGTATTTAATTCTTTGGAAGGAGAACATATCAGTGAAAAGATAATTTTTCTGTTCTTTATTATTAACTTCTATTGCTAACACATCAAAGTGATTTCTTAGTACTGGGTGATGGCTGTCATCTCCAGGGTAAAAGCTACCCCTACTCTGCTTTAATTTAAAGGCACAGAAACTTGGGCTGTGGTCCAGTAGTACGCTTCAAAGTACAGGTAACTTTGCATGTAAAAACATGGTTAACTAACTAGTGTGTTAGTCAAATCTGACAGTATGTGACAGTTAACCACTCACGTAAGCATGTAAATACACCATGAGTTCAAAGAAAATAACCAGTCTGGATTTTCCATTATTCCTTTAGTTGGATGTCGCACACCCCAGATATGTGCGATGGCATCCATTCTGTCACCACCTCTCTCGCTAATTTTGCAGAGCTTCACAAAAGAGTGATAACCACAAGTGTTTTTATTTCTATTAATTACTTTTATTTTACTTTTTTTTTTTTAAAGTAACATTTCTATTTATTTTAAAAAATAGTATTAAATTATTTAACTTTTAAAATTTATTTTATATATTATATTAAATAATATATTTTAAAAGACTGGACAAACCACTGCCATCAAACACCAGTGATTGGTGGAAACCATTCCTGAAACTCTCAGAGTATTTTATGTCACAGTTAAAATTTTCTATATGGAAATACGTAAAATAAATAAAAAATAAACTGCATTTCTTTCAGACCTGCTTTGTAAAACTACCTGGGCCAAATTATTGGATTTTCACTAATGGCCATGGACTTTTACATCAGTATTGTAAGCACAGTGGTAGGGCCAGGGGTTCTGTCTTACAAGTCAGAGCCTTATCTCTGTCCGGAGAGCCCTACCTGGAACAGCTGAGCACGGACATCAGGGGCTAATTGTCTGCTACTAGTGATGGCCCAGAGTAGATCTAATTTTCTTTCTCCGATGAACTAGGAGAGAAGGAAAGACAAAATTTGAGACATGGTATTTATGCTCTTCTGCATACCCAGTCAAGTGCTTAGGGCTTCAGTGTCTGTGCCGTGCATCTCTGAATAGTTATTAATAGCAAAAATGATGCCACGGTAAGCTCCAGAAAATCGGAATATGTTTTATTTTAGATCTTTTCTCTCACCCTGTCCTATATCAAAAGAATGACTATTTTAGCAGCCACTTTTAACTTCATCTTTTAAACTTTTGGAGTGAAATATTCGAGGTACAAAACTCATGTTAGCTTTTATTTGAAATTTGCTGTATCTTCTTTTTTTTGGTCTATTTTTTTCCTCATAATATAAATAGAGCTGTTAATAATGCTTCACACCACTGTCACTTACTGAAGCAGGGTAGTAGTTTTTCATTATAAGCCTTCCTTCCATGTCTTATTCTAAGAAATGTTTAGAAATTGTTCTTTCTATTTCAAAATTTGCATGCAAGATCTGTGGCAAGAGGCTAGCTTTTGACCAAATTTGATAACATTTAAGTCAGTCTTCTAATTTAGTTTTTAATAAAAGGTGAAAGCAAAAGGTGACATAATGATGGATGCCTGTACTAGAGTGTGTCAGGGCTTTTCAGTTGCTTGTCTTTCTGCCAGCAATTGGACATGCTGTGATCATAAGTGCCAAGGAGCTAAAACAAAATGACATTTCTATTTCCTAGTGCTGGCAAAACTGAAGTTTGGATACTGAGAAAACACTGATGACCACTGTCTCCCTTAACACCTTATTCCAGTACATAGCTTCTGATATATTTTAAGAGGTTTGAAAATGAAGGAAAATGAAGCCCTATAAAATTAGACAAATGAAAAACAGTCCTACCTTCATACCACAGGCTAGAGAAAGAAAGCCTGGTATTGTTTTGCGCCAGAAGGTGCTGATTCCTTATGATCCCAGAAAGAAAGACACTCAGAGTCTGTAAAGTATCACTAAAATCCCGATTTATGGTGTTAACACTATAAAGGACAGGAATATAATGTACATAATCTTATATCCCTTCGGATTCTGGGAAACCCTAGTTGCACAGCATCAAACAGGCCTCTAACCAGCACTCTCTGTGGATCCCATCCATAGAAAGGTTACTTCTTTTTGGTCATTTAAGATTTTACAAGGCTTTCTCAAAAGAAAATATTTTTATTCATCATTTCTACTGTTAGACAAAAAAGATGTTCATGTGTGAAGTTCTTGCTGCACTTTTAGATAAAGGCAAGGTCAGACAGGTGGTATAATTGCTGGTATCGTGTAGGAGCTGCCCACAGGCTCCGCTGTTTCAATGAGGTTGTTTGGTGGCCAGGGGTTATGCGCAGCCCAACACAGGCCTGAAGGCCAGGCTCTGTGTGTATGATAGCACAGCACAGGGCTGCGCCCACTCAGGTTCACTGCGATTTGGATCACTAATTCCTTGAGGTACAGTGGTATTCTGGGCAGGATCACTGCAGGGATGCACTTGTAACCTCAACCAGCAAAGGCTCCAGGAGGCTGCTTAGTAACCGAGATTGTGCTGCATTTTGTAAGTAGGGCATATAAAGAAGTCTTAAAATTACCTCTTTTGTTGTCTGTGATCAGGTGCTTTTCCCTACTAATTTCTTTAAAAGCTTTCAGGTGTATTCTGTCCTAATTTTCTCTGTTATGCATTTTGTGTAATAATTTTGCCACGTTTTAGGTGATGTTCACAGGTGAAAGATACCCATGTGTTAAGAGCCAGAGCCTGTGTGGTAAGTCCCCTATGACTCTGCACTATCTCGCCTCTCATGCATCACCCTCTGATGACTTCTATGCTTGCTCTGAAGTTTATGTCTAGAATTTCTGTAACTGCTTTTAGGAATTTGTCTATTATGCATTGTTGGAAAACGAACTTTTCTTCAGTGACTCCATTACAACTTTTTTGCTCCAGAAGTTCCTCGAAGAGTTTGTGCTATATGGCCAAATTAAGGACTCATTAGATGATCTATTTAGCTGTTGTCCTAGGATGACATAATTATTTGTCGAACTCATGGTTCTTAGACTATTCCCTTCCAAGTACATGCTATAATGTGAGTGTGATGGTCATACAAGCTGTGTTTGGGTCCACATCCTCAGCTGGACAGTGGATGCAAAGGATGGTGGTCTGCAAAACTAAGTAGAAGTGGGAACAGAATACAGCAAGATGAAGTGCCTGTAAGCTTTAGGGAAATAGGAGAAAAAAGTTTACAGAGGACTAAAAGACAGGGGAACAAGAGGCTGTTGGGAATGTCATGAAGGAACTCATGGCTGGGGTGGACAGGCTAGTAGTAGCTGATCTGGTTGTGCTTCTGGAACCCAAAGAAAGCTCAAGCTGTGCTTGAAGATGAGGATTATTTTGGTGGATGACAAGGTTTGGAGCAAGAAGGCAAGCTTGAATTGAGAAGGAACTTACTGTTTATAGACACCAAGGTATGTCTGCCTTGGTATATTACTAGAAACTGATGTTCAGTGCTCTCTAAACCATGAACTCCTTTAAACCAGGTTTTAGGAGTAGTGATAACAATCAGATTATAAAAGATATATTCAAAACTTGTTATATTTGCATCTATCTTTTAATCCAGTGCAGATTCTGAATCATTTTATTAAAAATAGATAACTATAAAAGATGATATATGTGCTTAAGATCAAATATCTGTTATACTAGACCTTATGCTTATAAAGACAGTCTTGATGCAATGCTGTGTCAATCATGTGCAAGAAATAATAAAAAAAATTTCATTGAGCTTCTGTGCATAAAGCCATATGCATTAATTTTTATTAGTGAAATTGTTTATACACTTTAGATTTAGTTAAGTAAGACTATTGTAAGAGAAGTAGTAGTAATTATAATCAGCTAAAGGAACAACATACCTGATTCTCACATTGTGATATTATTTGGTGAGTACAGCACAAACAAAAGTGAACCCTTTAGTGGGACTGGATTCTCTATTATCTTTTCCTGAATATATAGTTTAAAATCTATTTTGGATTCTTTCTATAAAAATAAGTCCTACAGCACTTCACAGAGGAGTGAGTGCAGCATCATCAGTGTGGTGACTGCTTCTGAAGCATTCCAGTCCAAAAGGATAGTTATAGGCATCATAATTTCTTCAAGGGAGGGAGTAGTCCAAGGCCACTAAAGTTAACCTCTTCACTATAAAATACCTTGGAAGCTGTAACTTCTACCTGAACAGCTCAAAGGAAAAAGTGACGAATGACTCCTTTGTTACATCTATTGATGTGTGGTCTGGTTTCCAGTGACCGGCAGTGATGATGCTCTGATATAGAGAAAGGTACTTGTATCTGAGCTATAGCTAATATTCATCTCTAAACTCTATTTATATTTGAACAACTCTGATGCCTATCAATAACAAAAATCCCAGTGTTACTTCTAAAGTTTATTCTGTCTTAACAACATTTACAATTTGAAAGTTTCCTTATATTTAGTTATTTGTGTGTCTCTGTAGAACATGTAGGTGCATCTGTGTCAAGCATGAGTACAAAAGATAAAAATATTGCTTCTGCTGAAGTCAGTGAAGAATTTTCCGGTGACTCACACAGGAAGAGCACTTCACACTTAAACTCTGTGAAGTCCTCTTCTTCAGTATTCATGTGTTGAATACCTGTTTATTTATCCTGAGGGTGGTGTTACACTTGGCAAATTGCCTGTTTTCCTCCTCTGGCCAGCCAGGACACTTCTCACGTTCCTCTAAACTTCGGAATTGTCTTTACTGCAAGCTTGAGTTACCTGGGGTTACTAAGGGTGAGACAACTCCTCTGTCTTCACCTGTCTCCAGTGAAAGTGGTACTCAGGTAGGAATGAGTTTTTGCTTTAGTAGCCCAGGGTCTCCCTGCCTTTACCATCCCTAGTACAACAGTGCTTCACTTTCACTCACAATTTCTAACAGATCACTCATCTGATGTGAAATGTAATATAGAGGGGTTTGATTTATGGAGGTTGATAGAGTGAGGCTACACTTGAAATTATTCCTTGGATTAGGAGTATAGTATCTACAGTGCTTGAGACATGTGCCGTTATAGTTATTGTCAAGAAAATTATCTTTCAACAGCCACAAAGAAATTAAAAACACTGCTAATTCTAAATGCTAGACAGGGAAGAAGTAGAGGTGAAAATCATAATCCATTTGTAGTGCTTTGCTCTGGCATCACACAAGCCTCAGCACCATCATGAAAATCCTGAAAATCTTAACACAGGGATGATGGAAACATGCTTTGAAATACATTCAGACTCAAAGGTTTGAAAATGCTAGTGCCTCACCTGGAAATTTCTTGAGAGAAAAACACACATTATGTCTGTGAACAATCAATTTTCAAGTTCACAGAAAATTTTATCAAAATCTCGCTGGATGTTTAACATTTTTCCATAAGTATTTGTCAGCTTATGGCACTGGCGTGATCCCCATTCCATTGTCAGACCTTCAGGGAAGTCCAGAGTGATACATAATGTCAGAACTACTTGTTCAGTTCCTTTCAATCATACTGATGAAAGAAAAATCCCAGATTAAGACAGAACCTATATATACTTGGAGGAAGAAGCACACATAGGTATATCATATTTCTAGGCATATTTATTGCGGCATAGAAAGTATGAAGGGTATGCTCCCTTTATATCTCAGCTAAGCTCTGAAAATAGCAGCTATGTGGACTTATTTAATACACAAATCTTCTGCTGGGCAGGTGGTTTTGCAGAATGTAATCCAGAAATAAAACATAGAAGTGGTGCAGATTCAACTCAAACCAAATTTATTTTAAAATTTGAGCAAATAGTCATGGAATTTGTTCAAAATATTTAGTTGGTTCTAGCCACTGAAGTTTACAAATATTCCAAACCATGAATAGTAAGAAAATAAAGTTGCCAACGTTGTGAAGCTTTGGTTTGTACATTAACCTAGGAAGGATTTAATTTTCCTCTTAGTCCACATATAATACTGAATTCAGCTTTAGCTATTGTTAAACAAGCAGAAAATATGTAGCTTAGTTATAATATCCCTGTTGTACATGTTAATTGATAAACATCTGCTCAGAAACGTTCTAATTTTCTAGCAAAAATTGCATAGTTTCTTGACGTCCTCATATTGAGTTTCAGTGTGACTGAACTAATGGCATAAATATATGGAAAGCTTATGAAATGACAGTGTTACATGTTCAAAATATGACTCCTTTTGCTTCAGTATGGAGTAAATAGTGTTTTTTAACAATTGTGTAAGGCTTGAGTGATCGAGAGCAAAGCACTGCCAGGTACATACCAGTGGAGCATCCTGTAAGTACCAATGTGCAGAGTTCTTCCCAAAGAAGTCTATTTGGAGATGAGTACCTCCTCTTTGCCTGAAAGGGATTTTCACTGCTGTGTGTACAGAGTGCAAAGCACAAACCACTGGCAGAGTGAAATAGCCAGGCTAGCTGTAAAGCGCCTTGCCTTTCTGCAGATGGAGAACTGATAATTTCGGCAGTCCCCTGTCTAGAGGACGCTATACCAGCATTCTGCCTTGCCACTGTAATTGCTGCATGGTGAAGGACATGGGTATGACCAGTACGCACAATGCCATCTTGTGACCTTTCCTGAGAAGGTCACCTTGTCTTTAACACCTGCTTTCTGGTACCCCTTATGATGATGTGTTACATGATAAGGCTGCTGACACAATGATGACATGGTCTCTCCTGGGTGAGCCATGGTAAACCAAGTCAGTTGGAAACTCATAGGAATAATACACTTCCCAGGCTCAGAGACTATATTTCTTCGATTGAATGTCAGTGAAATTCTTCCAATTTATCACTTAGAAACAGATGTACTGATGATGATACTCTTAGATTCAATTTTTTTACTGGTGCATAATTTAAACTGTACTTTTGCCTCAAGTTCTGTCAAGGTTAATTTGCATTTGTAAATCTTGATACAAGAAACAAAGTGTGTCTGTCCATCTGTGAAATGCCCATGACATTTTTCCTACTCAAGTCTAGCAGTAGAAATACTTAGCTCTCTAGATAGTGACTTGCTCCAAAGGAAACAGAATAATATCTTTGTGATAATATTGCACATCACAGCTGTAGGTTACCTAAACAGGCATTATATCCATTACTGTTCTGTTACATTGTTCAATACAACTATTATGTTTCCTCAAAAATGGGAAAACGTGTATTATGAGGAGCAAGAAAACCAGCAGGTTGATAATTGCTCTATGCTCACTAATGTGAATTACTAGCTGGCTCATCTGTAATTGTAATTAACACCTCCTGCCTCAGCTATGCAATTAGCTGATGTTGCTACAAAATTTTGTTATACATTTAATCTTTATCTTGTTTCTCTGGCCTGCTCTTGTACTAAATTTATAAGCAAATCTACAAACTATACCTGAAGCTGCCAAGGCAGTTACTCATGAGTCCCAGGAATTGCAACCAGAGGCCCATGTGCATAGGCTGGCTGTGTCACCAGGGAGTTCACAGTCAACACACTCCATTCTGGTTTAGTAAATGTGCCTGCTGTGTATCCTTTCACATTTGCTGTATCAGTTCTAGTTTAATTTGAATTCATATTGTGAGCTTTCTATGCCCACAGTTACTTCATGAGCATGATACCGTGTTTTGGGAAGTCCAAAACAGAGCAGGTAAGAAATTCTAAGGTAAACCCAGTTTCCACTAGAAAGGTTTTGAGGAGAACGATCCAAACAGCCCTGGTTAGGTTGGATGAGTTGCAATCATCTGCCACGTTGCCCACCTGGCTGGTTCACAAACGCCAGGCTCAGGAGCTGCCCAACGCTTTGGCAGCCACCAAGAGGGTTGCCACCAAGTCCAGCTCTGTCTGCTTCCCACTCCTCTGACCCTGGGGCTCCGGGGACATGAGGCTGCCCTGCTCCCAGAGCCTGCCAGCTGTCTGGGAGCTCCCTGCTCCAGAGGGAGTGCCGGGTGTCCAGCTTTGGCGGGCAGGCAGGCGCTGCAGCTCTGGGAGTGACCAGCTCACCTGCTTCTGTGCTGCACAGGCTTTCCTGCCAGATGGGCAGGGAGGAGGCAGGCTCCACAGAAGGCCACCTTCCTAGGCAATCTGGGAACCTGGGATCTCCAGCAGAGGGTTTTGTTTTTGAAAGAAAATGTACATGGGCAAATTAATAAACGGAGAACAGAAGGCTGAATTTTCAGGACACTGCTGGCTCTGTGTTCTGTGTGAGGACTCCCTTGGCACACAGGCAGTTCTCTGATTCCACTTTGGAATTCGGGCACTTTTCTTACCCACACATGCAAAGCAGTGCGTGGACTGTGCCACCACAGCCTAGCTCACAGTAGGGTGTCTCTCACTTCCAGCACAGAGAAGCCCTACAACATTTCTTCTGCTTTGTGCTGTGGAAAAAATTAACCGTACTTAAAATAGTGCATAATATTGGGTCAATTTTTGTCTGATGTACCAAAAATGCAAAATCCTTTTAGGCCCCAAATTCTGGTTCTGTCAAGCAAGCAAAAGTATGAAAGACACTTCCTTGGGCTTGCCATCATGAAAGAAGTCCTCTGGGCACCCTTCCTGCATAATCCAGTATTGTTTCGGACTGTGGAAATAAAGAATAGATGGAGTTCAATGCAGTTCTTTTCAGCTCAGAGATAAGAGTTTTTGACACTAGGTGGTACTACAGACAAAGGCCAATATTTGCAATCTTTGATGGTTAGGATCGGCAGCTCTAACCCTGGCATCTAATTTGGTGGCCTGATTATCAGCTTCCACAGCTCATATTATCCTTGTGAAAAATATTAAATCCTTTTAGGCCAGTTTTTGGAGTGTTGTGCTGTGTGACTTCTAGCTCAGTGCAAAATTTATCTTTGGTATGGTTTAGGTATGATCAGGTAATCCTTCAAAACTCTGTGAAATTATTTGACATAGTTTAGGGGTAAATCTAACACCAGATATCACTTGCTAATACGAAAAGGCATGTATAACATTTTGAGCCTTCTGTGTTCAATGCTGAAAATATATTTCTCATGAACATCACTGGGAATATTTTGCTGCTTCAGCTGCGCCCTCAACACTTTTCACTGCATAATATGTTTTATGGCTTTATTTAAAGCATGGGGATACATCTATCAAGGGCATTTCTGAAGATATTCTCCTTTCATTTAACACCAACCTCCACTCTCCGATGGATGAGCATGTTGTTATTTCCTTGAATTTTCACTCTTGTTTCTCGGTTTCTGCTTTTTTTCCTTTCTGTTTCTCTGCAGCTACCTCAGCCTCAGTCACTGCTAGATCAAGGCTCTCTACTCCTTCTTGTAATGTGCCATTCTTTTTAGGAACGCAGAGTCTTACATTTGTTACCTGAGCCTGTAGAAGCCATTAGAGATGTTTTTTCTAACAGGTAAAGTAGAAGTGAAACTTCTTTAGAAAGAAGGAGCTCTGGCCTGGAAAAATCTATAACTAGTTTTTAAACTTTATTTTCTTTTATTCTTTAGTATCCTGGCTTTTAACAATCAAGATCTTTACTGTGTTTATTACTGCAGAAGTTAAAATCAATATGCACTATCTATCTCTTCACAGGCATCACAATGAACTACCTGCTGATGCCATGTGATTCAAACCATGCTTAAAAAGTGTTTTATTAAAAGTACTTGATGTAGAAGACAACACTAAATTGGTTACAACAACACGAGATGGCTGGTTTTTTTCCTGGAAAACATATAAGCAACACTAAAACTATACAGTGTACAAAATCTGTCATCAACAGTAGATTTCATGGTGAAAAGATTGATTTTTAAATAAATAAACATATTGACAAGCAACTGAAGAGCACATAGCACACTTTTGGGCACTGTATAAATAAATACTGACAAGAGAACTGCTTTGTTCAAATAAATTCAAAAAATGAGAGAGCAATAAACATTATCTGTGTTTTTCCCAAACCAGTAAGCTTTTCAGATTTAGCTTTGCTTAGCTGTGTATACACAGGTATGTACACTTATTTAAAGATTTTCTTGTACTAAGTTAAAATGGAAATGTATACATTTGGATTTTTTTTTTTAAATTGTCTTTGTATTACATACATATTTTCAACTGTACGTATGGAAAAAGGATAATCAGAAGTAGACATATTAAAAGCATTACTTCAGTACACAACTGTGTGCTCCACCATGAATTGTTTATACTAGAGAATGGAAATCCTCAACGGTATCTCTAAATTAATTAGAAAAGATTTTTTTCCTGCTTTTAAAAGTGAAAGGGAAGTGGAGCTAGCTGAGGTCAAACTTTAGACAATTATGCTGAAGTTTCAGGTTCTTTCCTGCCCTAATCTGTAGTCACATGAGGCTACAAGATGAGGTATAGCTAGAGCTGGTGGGGTTTGTGTGGTGATTCCCAAGCATAAGTAGCAGACCTAGGTATCCCTGGTCGTAGGCTGGAATATGAAGTGATGAGATTCACCATTAGTGTTCATTTGACTCACCGTCTTCAGCTGAGACCTAAGCTCACAACTAATTAGCAATAAGTTGTAACTTTACTTTTCCAGGTTTCTATACCTTGTGTGAAGAGAAGCTCTTGTGGCAGCTGATGGAAGCATTATCCCAAATCAAATGCAATGTCCCTGAAGGAAAGAACAGAGCAGTGACAGCTGCCACAACCCTTCAGAGTGAGCACCACGCTCTGTGGGCTGACGAGGTAGGGCAGGTGGAACCAGAGCTTCACTCTTTGCTTGGGGTCTGTGCTGAGAGCACAGGCTATGTTCATTTCCATCCGGATGCTAAGATCTGGGGGACAGAAACAAACCACAAGTAAACATATAGGACAACACTTGATGTGTTCCAAATATAGCTATTAAGGTCATCCTGAATGTACCTTGATTAGTTTTACTGCATAAATGGTTAACATCTGCTTTTATATGTATTACACTTGCTTTCTCTTTTCCTTTTATTTAACGTGAGATTAAATGTCTCATAAAATAGAAAGGGGTATTTGGAGAAAGAGTCAGGAGAGATATCATGTGAAAACAATTTGACTTAAGCAGCAGATTATTAATAAAATTAATATTGCAAGAGGACAGTGTTCTAATTGCATTTTAATTGCATGATAAAATGCCTACCCTAAATTAATCCAAAATTGTAGTGCTAAACTCTGCTGTAGTAAAGAGAAAACACCATTTCAAACTCACAACTTCAGCAGGCTTCTCTGTGTGCTGCTTGTTCCTGAACAAGTTCTCACAGGGACACAGCTGAGGGGGGCAGCCCTGCCAGGATGGGGCTCCAGCATGGCCAGTGCTCTTGGTGCCTCAGAGTGGGGCACATCAGCCAATTAGACACAATCAGACTAACACCCAAACTATTTCTCTAGGGCTTGGCACATGTGCATCGTGGATTATTAGTACATCCTAACAAAGATTTTGTAAAATATTCGGAGTGATAATGACCTTGCTGGGGGACATTCTGCTGGAGCTACCAACACTTGGATTGCGATCAGTCCTTTTCCCCTTTTTGAGAGATGTGGGGGAGAGCCTATGCTGATGGGTGGAGGAGGGAGTTGTTGAGGAAGTTTCTTGACGAAGCTTGGCTGATCAGCCAAGCAGACCCTTAGAGACTGTATCTTGGGGAGGCTTTGAATTTCTCCCAGTGTTGGCTACTGTGCTGATGGTGGCCTCCTCCTTTTCCCCTCTGCTTTGCAAAGGGCTGGAAGAGGAGTCATGGAAGATGAGGCGCTCAGAGCTATGACTAGCAGTGAGTGCCATATCAGGCTCTTCAAACACAGCAGTGGTGTATTTTTGGTTAGTTTTGTCTCCTACCAAATGGTACACAGATTTCATATGCTTACTCTTTTTGGGGCAATGAACCGTATATGCTGAATGCCTCGTTCAGGTATTACCTGTAAAAAAGTACTGTAGCGATGCCTTTTTTTCACAGTAAAGCTGAAATTTTTAACAGTAGCATACAATTTCCATATTTCCTTTTTACAAGGGCCTGTAGTGAAAGGACAAGGGGTACCGGGTTTAAACGGAAAGAGGGAGATGGAGGTGGGACATCAGGAAGGAATTCTTCCCAGAGGGGGTGGGGAGGCACTGGAACATGTTGCCCAGAGAAGCTGTGGGTGCCCCATCCCTGGAAGTGTTCAAGGCCAGGCTGGATGAGGCTTTGAGCAACCTGGTCTAGTGGAGGGTGTCCCTGCCCATAGCAGGGGAGTTGGAACTAGATGATCTTTAAGGTCCCTTCCAATCCAACCCCTTCTGTGATTCTATGAAATAACTGGAATGCATCTGTGTTGCTTTTATAAGGAGCACAAGCACACAGGATGGCTCAACCAGGTTTCCTTTGTCACCTTCCAATGTCAGCTTTATTTTCTTTTCTCCATTCTACTTTCCCTTAACACTGCAAATTGTGATATCTCTTCTACAAATAGAACACATAAAAGATTAATTGTCTGGGCTTATGACTAAGGGCCTTCCCCCCCCCCCCCCCAGCTTATTGTTTCCTTGGCAGTTATAAATATGATGCAGAAGAGGTCAGACATGCAAATCCATCAGTATATCCTTCAGATATTATGGACACTTAATGCTGGAGCCAGGCATCATGGTACTGCACTCTGCAAAGTGAAAACTCTGAGCTTCAAAGGCACTTAGGGAGCTGACTCCATTGATTTCAAGTACTGAAATATCTTACAGACACGGAGTTTTAGGAAACTAACTCTCATTGACTTTCAATTAGGATCTTCGGAGTTAAATCTTGCAAAATGCTGAGTATTCCTAAAATTCAGCAAGTAGCCACAGCTCTCCCTAAAAACAATTGGGTTTGAGGCTGCCCAACACCTTAGAAAACTGCTCAGCACTTTGCTGGGTCAAGCTTTTAAAAACGTTTCTGTCAGGTTGCTATAATCAGTTTGAAAATTCATGGCCACTTTTGGAAATGCTTGCAGATCCTGAGTGTGCAGCATCAGTATGGGATATTCAAAGTGGTTCAGTAACAGGAAGATTTTTTAATAGACAACCAGACATAATCACTTTACGATGAGGCTCTCCTAACAGCTCAGAGAGAGCTTTGTTGTTCTCTAATAATTTATTCACATTTAAAAGTGATCATTCTGTCTCTCTTAAAGAACCACAGCCTACCACTGTATAAATAGCGCTTTAAGTGTTACAGAGTATTGACTGCACATACCATATTACAGCATTATGTCAATCCGGCTGCCTACTGCAGTGTTTGTCCACATTTTTGGTATTACAGAGTTCTTTATGAAATCTTTTCTATCTGGATGCAAAAAACCCCTGTGATTCAAATGACAAATTTATTTCATCCTACAAGGAACATTTTCTCTTTTGTCAGGCAAATGATCTCATTTAAAACCAAAAAGAACTGAGTCAGTAGGTTTTGCAGAGCCTGACATTTAGCCTGTTCCCTGAAGAGGGCCCTAGCCTTGTGTGCCAGGCATGAAGGCTCCCTGAGCCGACCAGGGCAGGGGTTAGGCATCACAGGACCGGATTTCAGGGAATAGTGTGATTAGTAAGATAATGCTTCCAGCTGATCTGCAGGAGCACAAGTATGAGAAACCAGAAGGTTTTCAGTGTCTGTTTCCCATCCTCTTCTGGGAACCTTTTTTTGCAGGGTTTTGAGAAAGAAAAAAACAAACTCTGCACTGTATATCGATAAATACTCTATTCCTAACTACATTTAAGGACACCCTGACAACACTTTGTTAAGAAATATAATCGAAGGAAGGCTTCATTGTCAGGCATGAGCTTTATACGAGGCTGCTTGTAAGACTGAAGAAAATGCTAAAGATCATGGCCAGAAAAATAATTTGTGAAACTTTTAATTAAAAAGGTAGGTATATTGGAAATTCCTTTAGGATTTTGCAATTAGGTTGTGCATCATCCACGCAGTGTTCAGGACTGCAACTTTCAGCTAACTCCGTTTTAGACACTTCAGCTTTTCTCAAAACATGCTGACAGGCACCAGACTCTGTTAAAGAATCATGGCAGGGAATATTTAAGTTAAAAGTCTGAAGTTTGTTTAAGCAATGACTAATTCTAAAAGTAAGATTAGGGTATTTTTATTATTAAATATGTGTAATGTATATTAAATATAATAGTCTAAAGATCTTTAAAAAAAAAAAAAAAGAAAATGTAGCTCATTATAGACTTCCAAGTTTCTGTATCATTCTTGTTGGTTAAAAAAAATTTGAAAGTGCTCATATCCCAAAATAATGCCTGCCGGTAGATTTACACAGAGGAAACAGGTGTAGTTAGAATGGAAACTGCTATTTTAATGCAAATATACAAATAAAACTAACTTTGTAGTGTTTTGTTGGGTTTTCAAACTTCCTAAAAGAAATACAAAATATGTTTCCATCTTCTGTTTCCAGTTTCATCCTAGAGCTTTTATTTACTCTTAGTTTTCATAGTCCAGAAAAATTCTTAACTATCATCAATATAATTAATACCAGTTCTACTTTCTTGTTTCCTGTGACAGCAGTTTTTAAATTGCCAGTGATAGTAATTTTTAAAAGTATTTTATTATGCCTTGAATTACTTTGAAAGTGTTCTTTAACTCCTTCTGAATTAATTCATGACAGATTTCTAAATGGAAATCGGTTTGAATATCTAAAATAAGCATTAAAGAAATCCTAGCAGGCAGACTTAGCTTTTCATAACTGGAATAACTTCAGATAATTTTTGGTGCTCTAAAGGTTATTCTAAATGTCATAGTTAAGGGAAGTTTGGTTTGGCAATGAACAGTAATTGCATAGTAATACAGTAGTAATATTTATAGAGAAGTCAAGGATATTTCAGATGATCTTACTAATATCACTTTAATATTGCATTACTTTGGGAGGTACTGCCTTAGTAGTAGGTGCATTTTAATAACAGTCTAATTCAGCTTCTCCATCCCTGCTGGGAATCAAACTAGCCCCTTTCTTGTGAATTAGTGTTAATAAGTCTTCAATAGATTCAGCTGTGGGATAATTAATGACTCACTTGTACTTGCCAGAATGGTTCAAGTGGGCTCCATGCAGCATGCTGAGCTATTATGCTCTGGTGGGGTCATGCATCATGTCAGTTAACAGCAGTGGCTGCACAACAGATTTGGGAATGATAACATCAGAGTAGCCCAACTTTTAGACCCTGCTTGTGAAGGTTTCAGACTTCTGCAGAGGAACAATACACAATTGGCACAATGTGATTACAGTCATAAGCATATGTGAAAATGGGCTCCTAGGCTATCTGGGTTCAGCTTTCTTTTCTGCAAGATACAGTGATTTATGACATAATCATGCCATTTACTTCCTTGTATTTGTAATCTTCTCATGAACACTTTCAAACATGTAGCACAACACTGTGCTAATTCCTACCCAACAGGTGAAGCAGGTGGGAAAAACCCTTTTGCTATTCCAATAGCACTTAGGGGAGGCTTTCCTGGACCAGGAAGGACTTGTAAGGGGAGACAGTAAAACTCCTTCCATTAAGTCCTCCTTTGTTACGGTGTGTTTGGATGGGGAATGTCTGCCCAGCTGTTTAGTCCCCTCCTTTCTCCTCCCATTCAGTTGCTGACTGCACTTGATCCTGTTAGGCAACACTGGTATCATGTTAACACTGAGAGGGTCTACCTAGTGATCAGGGGCCCTGTGTGGAATGTTTTATATTGACAAAATAAAAACATGCTCTCTTCTCAGGTAACTGTGTTGACTGTGTTAACAAATGTACCTACAACTTCAAAGGGGCTTCTTTGTAAGGGCGGTAGTGTTATGCCCAGGAGATTCATTTGATGCCACCTGTATTTGTCTCAATCAATGGATTCCTTTATCCATTAAGCTCTTCCTGCAAGAAAATCTCTTACAGACACCTGAAGAATGCCCTCATTAGAGAATTTGTACAAGTGCTGTTCCTCTTCCTGGCTGGCCTCCCATTACCTTTACTAAGAGCTATACGTGTCTTTTGGGCTTTCTGTTCTCAGGGCTACTCCTAACTGCTACTTCTGAGCCTCTTCACCCTCTCTGTCTCTCCCTGGACAACCACCTTTTCTGCATAGCCCTTGTATTTTTCTTCTCTCAGCCTTCCCTCCGATTTTAGCTGTTTAAATAGTTGTTCAGATTACTCACTGTCTTAGCTACTGTGAGAAATACAAAAAAATGAGTGCATTTACTGATCTGCTCTGTAACAAAGCTCACAGAATAGTCTGCCAGCTGAAGAGCAATTTAACTGGAAGGCTGCTGCCAGCTACATCAAATACATGCTCTTCTTTTAAACTGCTGAGATCAATAATGTACATCTGATGGCAGAATGGAATCAGTGTCCTGCACTGAGCCTCCATTGTTCATTTTATCTCATCGAACCTCATCCCTGACTCATCAGCAGAGCTTGACTTCCCTTGCTGGATTGCCAGTGGTGGCAATTTTCTAGCATATGTGATGTAGTCAGTATCCACAGAGGGTTAGGGTGACATACCAAACACAATTTATTTAAACTGAGGTTTGAATGAAGGTCTTTGTTAGAAAAGGTGTCTTGTATTAAAATGCGAATCTACAAATCTTTCAGTGTAAACCATTTACAAACCAGCATGTGATCACAAACGGTCCATCTAGGAGCAGAATATCGTAAATAACCACTTCTGAGAAGTACACTTGAGATTACCAGTTGTCTCATGTATCACACTCTTACATTTACGCTGCACCTGGAGATACTGCGCATTTGTTGATGGTTTTTTTTTTGGTAATATCATTGTGATTATACTTCTGTGTAACATAAAACACGGTGAAGTTGAATAAATACATCCCTCATTCTTGTTATGAATCTTCTCTCCGCCTCTTCAAGTGTGCTATCAGCGTCAAACAGACATCTCTTTACTATCTCTCTACTCTGTGTTCATCATGCAGTGCTATATTAGCTAATGGCCAGGCCATTCAGATTAGATAGAAGAAAGGAAGTTACTTGAATCATATGATATCGTAATGCTTTCTGTTGTTATATGTTCAGTAGATGTAACAGTGATTGAAAGCACAGAGGGACAGGCAATTCCTTTATACTCAGTTCAAGGAAATGACTGCTTCTGGTATGTCATTTGACCTAGGTATAGATATGCAAAATAATTATTAAGTTTTATATCCTGAAGAGTTTACTTCTTCCCATTGTCTATAAAGGAACACTAATGAAACTAGTTCAGACTTAGATAATACCATTGCTAATGCTGATACTAATAAATATTTTGCAAAATGGAATCTTGTTACCTAAACTTGTGTTGAATGTCATCTCAAAGCTCCCAGACATCCCCATCTCCAGTTGCTAGTAAAGAAAAATATAAGCCTCCAGTTGGTTCTGTGTCGTTCCTGCTAACTCCATGTAGGTGGCTTAGATATCCTACAAGGTCTCAAATGGCTCTAGACACTCATGTTTAGACACCTGGTTGACTTTAGACATCTAAAATGCAATGGATGAATTCTACCCACGATGGTCAAAATGATCTTTAGGGGTTAAACCATTTGCCTCAGAAAGACTTTTACCTTTGACATAAATGGTCAGTGGAATTTTGCTCTCAGATTTAACTAATGGACAACCAATACATAATGAATGCAACTGTTTCAGGGCTGATTTTGTTAGCACACCGAAAAACATCAAGTGCATTATCACTGAAGTTAGTTTAACTATAGTGATAGTGGCTGGTATGAAGTCAGAATCAGATCCCCCACAAAATATCCACAACGCTAATGATAAAATGCAAATTCTTTTCTATGAATTTACAGAACTTTATGACTTACTATTGGTTAGTAAACAACAATGGTCCATGAAATCATATACATTTCAGAAAACCAAAAAACCACTACTGTTACTACTGTTCTCATAAAAAAACCTTAATTCATCAAGTATATTTAAATATGTACTTTGATTTCAATGCTTCCATTCTATATCATTATTTACCCACATAAATATTATTTACATACGTCTTCAGATGACTAATTAGCCTGAGGTCAAGATTTTACCTTTTGAGTAAGTAGCATTTGTGTAAAGAAATGTAAATTTGATACAGATTTTTCTTTGCATTTTTCTGAACCGCCTTTTGGAAAAATGGCAAAAATATAACCTAAAAGAAATAAGCAGAAAAGAAGAAAACTAAACCTAATCAGGACAATTCTTACAAAATCTTGGTAGTTCCAATAAAAGCAGCTATAAATTAAATGCTGGTTTGTGGACCATCTCTCTATTTGCATGAAGAGCAGTGTTGTGGTTTAAACCCAGCCAGCAACTGGGCACCGGACAGCCCCCCACTTGATTTTGTGTGTGGACATGCAACAAAGTGGGCTGCCCAGGGAGGTGCCTGAGTCACCATCCCTGGAGGTATTTAAAAGATGTGTGGATGAGGCACACATCGGGCATTGTTTAGTGGTGGATTTGGCAGTGTTGCTTAAGAGTTGGATTCAATGATCTTAAAGCTATTTTGCAACCTAAAATTTTCTATGAACGGCGTGGTTGCGTGATTTTTTTTAGTCCTTTTTGTCAATATCATGTTTAGTGTTGGACAAAAGGAAAGGTACAGGGTTAGACAGAGTTTTATACTGTTACCCAGAGTTGCTTCCATTTTTGTCCCTATTCCATTTAGAAGGTTTCCACTATGCATTGCTCCTTGAAAATCAGAAATTTGTGCTGGTACAGTCTATAAATCAGAATAGTTTCATATCTATGTGTGTGTGAGAGACTTTCACACACAATCATATAGGTTGGAATGACTGTGGAAATTTATATAGTCCCATCAGGTCTTGAAAAACTCCAAAACCAGAGATAGCACAACTCCTCTGGGCAGCTTCCTCCACTGCTTGGCTGTCCTTACGGGACTTCGTTCATTAGCAGCTAATTGAATGTCCCACCCACAGCAGACAAATAGGTCCTAACCAGCAGGCATTCATGTGTGGCCCACCTTTCACCGAGTATATGTGCAAGATTTGATGTACGAAACAAGTTGGACAGATTTATTTATATTGTCCTGAAATATTTCAGTAAAATTCATATGTATATTATTGAAAGTTTCCGAATTTGTTTATCCTGCCTTAACAGAGAAAGAGAAAGTTAAAGGAAAGCATTTGGTATCTTTAGTAATGTAAAAGCCTTTCTTTACCGTTTTCAAATAGAAATCAAGAAACAAGTGTCTGTCCTTTCTGGTGTATGGTCTTTATTTCTCATACCTGGATGTACAATGGTTACACCAGCCGCTCCTTATGGATTCTGTCTCACCATTCCAGGTTTTCTCTGTAAATTTTACCAGCTTATGGCTGCCAGTGTTAGAAAATAAGCTCATTTTTAAAGTTGATTTTTGATAATATAACAAGATATAGTTCAGAATTTACGGGAGATTTGATTATGGTAATTTCTCAACAACCGATACTGGATATTTAAATTCTTCTAGCCTACTTTCTCAATATGTTGTTCTTTTTCTGCATAATTCTCTTTGCCTTAAGATACATCACATTCCGCTTCAAGAGCAAATGTAGATACCTACGGTACTTTGTGAATTAGTCACCTGAAGCTCCCTTTATAGTCATTGTAGAGAAATAGGCGTCCCTAGGGTGTGATGTACGTTATTCTACAGTATACATTGGAAATGGATCAGATCAATGACTCCCTGAATGGGCCTGTTGCTCAACATCAATTATATGGGAAGACCAGTGTGAGCTCAGATGTAAATGTCCATACTGTAGCTATTTAAACTCACAGAAAATAAATTCTACCCTAAAAATCAGCTGTCCAGTTTCTTATTAGAGTTTGTTTTCACAAAAGACATTCTAAATACAATTTAATTTTTATTTAATTTGATTTGTGCCCCTGCATGTAGTAAAATCAAATTTTCACATTTGCATAATTCCTTCTCTAATTCTGAAGTGTCCTTTTTTTCAGATTATTGCTTTGAGTCAGGTTGAACACCCTACTTGCAAAATCGACTTTTCTCATGCTTCATGTAGTATCAACATATGCATCTATTAGTCCTTTTTTTTGAAGTAATGATTTTGGACAGATTTTATAAATAGTTTCAGGACAAATTTTCCAGTGCATTTTCAGAATAAGTGATAATAACAATAGTAAGAACAGCAATGGCAGTAATATTAATTATGACTATTATTAATTATGATAATGAAATATGAACATTAGTGCTGTAAAACAAACATTGACTAGGCTAATATTTTACATTTTATTTTATTCTATAGTTATGATTCTGGAATCTGTTCTCACTTGCATGTGCTGAAAAGAACAGAATAAAGTTTGGTTAGGTCACCTTCAAGATCTTCTGTCAAGATATATATACTTTTGACAGCACATGAAATCCTACACTTCCATTTGTTAATAGTAACCGTATCTGTAGGGACATGCAAGTAATTTATTTCAAGAGACAACTGATTCCATTTGAGTTCTGATGCTTGTTGCTCTGGATGTTAAAGTGCAGACATTTTTTGACCCAGGTAAAATTGTTTTCATTATGTTTCTTCACCTGAACTGGAGAACACATTCCCTCTAAATTCTACCTTGGTTTATGTGCCCTGCAATGGATGACATACAAAAGCAGATCTTACTCTTTGTGATCAGTCTTTTTGCAGCAAATCAGCTTTGTTTTATATATATATATATATTTATATAATTTCTATTTTTTTTCTATGTTCTTTTAGAGAAGACACACATTTGCTTGATGATTTCATTTAACTTAAATCCACACTCAAAATTTGCTTCATATGCCTACTTTTTTTCGAAGTGCTGATGTTACACATTTTGGGACAATTTATCACAAAACAAAGAAAATGATGACTTGTTTAATTCTGTAGTAGCAGAGGGTGTGTTACTATGCATTTGCCATATGTTTGTTCTTGCTGTAAGATACAGGCTCCACTAAGTTTCAGACACACTGTGCGTTCTGTCGTAATTGTTAGCTCCTCATACCTGTGGTTCTTTAGACACCTCCTCTGAGCATGTGTAGAACTGCTTTGTGCTGCGCAGATCAGCATGTACCTTAGGACTAAGTGTGATTAGGATGCAGAAAGAGGTTGAACAGATTGCAAAGTCCTCAAAGGACCTGTTTCGATTAGGCATTTGCAAAGCCTTTATACCATGCACTATCAGCGTACGGGTAGCAGTGCCTACCTCATGTGGTAGCTTCGTGTTTAGAGTGGCATCCCACTAACCTGACCCTTAATTTTCTCTTGCTTTGAAGATGGCACTAACTCCACATATCCTATATCCTGGAAGAAGTGTTTATCATTGGATTTTCATCACTGGATATTTAAAATTGGATTTTTTTCCAATTGCTATTACAAACAAAACCAACCAAACCCCCAAAAGCCCAAACTGAAACCCAGACAAAACTTCTAAGTGAAAGGAAAAAGCTGAAATCTTCCAGTTAATTCCCTAGGGTACAGAGTCTCTTTTTCCCTCCTACCATTCCCTACAGAGATACTGTGCACCGTTTTGCTTTAGCTTCTTTTTGATGGGACTGCCTTCACAGATAGGAGAAGCATTTACACGCAACAAGTAATTTTGGTAAGAAGTAGGACAGCCAGATAAGGAAGACACTGAATTTAGGGTTCCCTACCCCATATGAGCACCCCAGCCTTTGGACAGTTATATTGTGTGAAATGTGGAGCCATCAAGTTGCCCCTGTGAACAACGAAGAGAAGAGTGAGTCCTCCTTAGTGAGGGCTGCATGGGGGAGCCAGTGTGTCATTTACTAGCTCTGGGCTCAGCAAAATGTGTGTGACATTTAACTGGGCTTCCTGCAAGTCCTTTGCTGGATCTAAACATAAAATCCTTCAAGGACCTCACAACTCTCTGCCTCCTAGTAGGATTCAGCAAGAATGACCCTTGTCCTTCCATTGCTTGCTGATGAGATGACTTTGGTGTTGCTAGATGGTATTAATCTTTCCACAAGTCTTTTACTATCAAGTGCTTTGCAACCCTTTTAAAGTGTATTTGTAAAATACAGTATTTTGCAGAGTGCTTGCCTGATTATCCATCCTTCGTTATGGACAAGTGAGAATTTTGCAATCAAGATGAGTGCTGAATTCCTTTTGCTGCTTTTGTCCACATCCTGCATTCTTCATTCACACATACTGCCTGCAGGAGTGAAAGGGCTGCTCAGTTTGCCATGTCCATTTAGTCTTCATTCTTTTCTGACCCTGGCTACAAGCATAAAGAACTAATGAGTACAGATTCACACTGTTGACTTTGAGATGTCGTCTCGTGACTGTTAGGAATTTGTGTCAACATAGTTCATACACCAGTGGGTACTGAGCAGTAACAAGCTTTACCTACTGCTGCCTTAGGCTAACTTTTCTGATGTTATACGCTGTCTGTCTTCCTTGGTTTGTTTTCTGTTTTGCATCTGTAAATGGGACAGATCCTTTCTGTGCCAATAAGGAAAGAGAAAGCCATCATTTTTGTCCTTTTCAGATCATTGCTGAGACGTTGTTTATACTATCCTGGAGGTCCTACTTCTCTCTCATTGCATGTGCACCTCTACTTTAAACCAGACCTTCCAGGCAGTGCTATGATTAATATTCTGTGCTGCTGAACCATGTTTTGCTGCCACTTTGGCAACTGTTTGTAGCCTTAGCAAGGCTGTGTTAAAACCTTTGAGACCATCATTAGAGTGTTGACCAAATTCTTCCCTCCTCTTTTTCCTTTTTATTCTGCTTGATGTGGAATGGCTCCATCCCAGGGCTCTGCATAACAACCATTATATTTTCTTATTTTTATATGCTGTCTCCTACTTCGATTTTTCACCATCACAGTATAATGTTCTTTTGCTTTGCTGATGGCTCCTGTCTCCCTCTCTCACTTTCCTGATGCTTTAGCTGCAGTCTATGTTTTGTCGCAGTGTTTGGCAGAAATTCAGAACCGAACACCTTAATTTTAAAGTGAATTTGAACAAGATGGAAGTAAAACTAATTATCTCACGGCACAAGCCTGCAACAACCCCTTCTGCAACCATGTAATTTAATAGTCCGGTGTTCTTTGTGCACTTAAAGATCTCAACATTATTTTTGGATCAACGTCTTTATTTTAAAGACTAAGCTATGTATCTATTCTGACGAGAGATGGATTTATCACTTAAAGAATCCTGCTGGAGAGAAACTATATTCCATTGCCAGCATGATGATGTTTTAGTCACTGACAATGTTAATCTTAGTCTACTCAAAGAATCTGCTTATGCTGATGTTAAGAGTATACTTAGTTCAACTGCTTCTTCACAGTTTATTAATTTATTTCAAATTACTAAACCACAGTACTGTTTTTGTCTAAATTCCTCAGTGTTTACTTTTTAAATTTTATATTAAAATTAAAAGTTATTGATTACTTATTTCTCAGTAACCCCTCAGAGACAGTTTTAGTGACCTTGCCATTGCAGTTATTCTCCAAGGAGAACAGGATATCACATCTTTTCCTTATGGAATTTGTCAGCCTCCAATGTTTTTCTAATGATTTTGGCTGCAAGTTTATTTATGTTTTTGTGAATGTGCTGGTTTCAGGCAGGAAGGAGTTATTTTTCTCCACGGTGCAGATGACTGGCCCAGGCTGGCTGAGGGAGTGTTTCATTCTATGGTCAGGCTGAGGGCACATGCATAGTTCTGAGGGGGGAAGGGGCCTGGGGGTTCTAAGGCTTGGGCTAGCTTGATAACTGGGTCATTAGCTCGTTTGTTAGCTCTTGGCACAGCTGTCAACGATGGGGCAGGTTCATTTATTAGTGGGTTGGGGTATCAGCTGGCTTTTGTCCCAGTTGGGTTGTTGCCCTGGGGCTCTGGCTTTGTGGGCTCTCTTGGGCTCAGACTCTCACTACTCAGGACCTGGCTGTGCATTGGTCAGCGGGTGGTGAGCAATTATATATATGTTCTATTTGTATTATTTTAATTACTTAGGAGTAGTACTGTTAATATCACTATAATTTTCACTTAAATTATTAAATACTTCTTATCTCAACATTTATGAACTTCCTTGTCTTTTCCTCCTGCACTGGGGTGGGGAGGGGTGGGCAGTGAGGGAGGTGAGCGAGCAACTGTGTGGTACTTAATTGCTAGATAAGGTTAAACCATGACCGTGAACTAGTAGCTGACCTTTTCCCCTCCACTTATGACAGTCAGTGACATTAATAGTACAGTTGAAAGTTTGCACCATTTATTGTGTTAAAAAGAAATATTGGTGATATAGCACATGGAAAATTACAAAGGAAAAATTCAATGAGGAAAATATTGATTCCTCACTGTTACTGCAGTACGAATTTTCCTTTCAACAATGCAAACAGTTGCTGAAGCCCTGCTCTTCTTGACTCTGGCAAGTACTTTCTGTCATCTCATTGCAACAACAGCTCTTATGCTGCAAACACTTATGTGTGCATCTGACTTAATTCTTACGAAAAACCATTTTGATCACAGTTGGGTTATTCAAACTGATGGGGCTCAAATGCATACACTGCTTTATACTGTGTTTGCTTTATAAAGAATCCAGAAAATTTGCAAAGGTTACGTTTCTCTCACCTCCCTTCTCTTTTCTTCCATCTTTTCTCTTCCTTTCATCTACCTTTAGCTTAGATTCTTAACTTTTTTCTCTATTCCCTAATGGTCAAACAAACCTTTTGTTTGATAAAGGTGACTCCTTTATCTCTTTATTAGTCAGATTTTGAAATTTAGCTGGGGACCTAGTTTCTGTCATACTAGATTAAGCAGTTTCTGTTGTTTAAATAGAAAAACTGTTCTTAAGTTATTAGTCCTTGAACATTTAATAAGTAAAAAATGCTAGTAATTTGCTGAAAAGAAGATGGAAAGCCCTGAAGAGCTAAGCGAGCTTGTTGACACAATGAGAGAAGCTGCCTAGATAATAAGTTGGGAGTCCTTGAAGAAAGCAAAGTGTAGAAAGCGAGAGAAAGCAGCCTGACAGCTCCCCCTAAGTAGAATCTGCTGCTTGTTTGCCTGCCCTTGTAATTGCTTCCATTTCATGTTCTTTGCCTGCCTTTATTCACCAAGTTTAAATGAATTTAAATTGTTAGGAGTATCGTGACTATATTGGCATTGATTTTTATTCACTGATAATCACTCCTCGTGAGTTGCTGTGCTGGTTTTGGCTGTTTTTTTCTTCATAATAGCTAGTATAAGGTTATGTTTTGAATTTGTGCTGAAAACAATGTTGATAATACAGGGATGTTTTAGTTACTGCTGAGCAGTCTATTGCCAATAGACCCCCGCAGGTATTTAAATGTCCTGTGTCCAGTGTACATGACACATAAATAAGAAGGATAAAACTAATGTTTCAGATTTTGAATTAATAAAATACAATTAAGTAAGAAAGATAAAAATCCTCTTTTTCACATAAATAAGGAAAAAATAGAGGATATTTGCTTTTCTATTTTGTATAATTTTTGTAATAGTATCTGCAGAATAGGGACTTGATCAAGTAAAAGATCTAAGTGCTTCAGAAATCAGAGACTACTGTGGCTTCCTGAAAGAAATCTGCATCCCAGACTTAGGCTTCTATGTCCAATCAATTGGGCAGGCAATACTAATCAATATGCAAAACCCCCCAGCATCCTACCCAAAAGTGTCACTGTCTCCTTAAAGCACAGTTCTTGCTGATCTCCTTTTTCAGAGCTCAAGAAAAAGCCAAGTTGTCTCTGTTCTCATCATCAGCTACAACACCTTGTTAACAGATACCTGCCTTTATTCTTTCAAAGAGATGTTTTTTGTTTATTGGCTTGTTTTTTATTGATACTGGGGTCACTGAACAGCGATTTGGTATTTACTGAAGCCAGAGACCTTTAACTGAAGAACCTCCTTACCCGATCCCAGGGAGGATCCCAGATCCTGGATTTTGCCTCCTGAAGCCCTGACTCTCCATTTTAACACTGAGAGAGATCCCTGCCCATCTGCCTTTCCTATGGCTCAGCGCTAGACAGATAACCTAGGGTTCTGGGAGAATTTGGGATATCCTACAGAGAATATGGAAAACCAAACAAAATCTTGGGAGTAGGAAAGGGAGAAAGATGAGGGTTGGAAGACAGCAAATTACTGCAGAGCAACTGTCATAGCTTAATCCCAGCCGGCAACTAAGCACCACACAGCTGCTCACTCACTCCCCACAGTGGGATGGAGGAGAAAATCAGAAAAGTAAAAGTGAGAAAACTCACTGGTTGAGATAAAGACTGTTTAATAGGTAAAGAAAAAGCCACACGTGCAAGCAAAGTGTAACAAGGAATTCATCCACTGCTGCCCGTCAGCCCACAGGTGTCCAGCTGTCTCCAGGAAATCAGGGCTCCGTCACACATAATGGTTATTTGGGAAGAGAAATTGCCATCACTCTGAACACCCCCCCTTCCTTCTTCCCCCAGCTTTATATGCTGAGCATGATGTCATATAGTATGGAATTTCCCTTTGGTCATTTGAGGTCAGCTGTCCTGTCTGTGTCCCCACCCAGCTTCTTGTACACCCCCAGCCTGCTTGCTGGTGGGATGGGAAGCAGAAAAGGCCTTGACTGTGTAAGCACTGCTCAACAATAACTAAACCAACCCTGTATTATCAACATTGTTTACAGCACAAATCCAAACCATAACCTTATACTAGCTATTACGAAGCTAAAACCAGCACAGCAACTCATGAGGAGTGATTATCAGTGAATAAATCAGCAATTGTCAGTGAATCAACCAGTAAATCATACTTACTCAAAGGGTGTAAGTAGGATACTGAACTTGAAGCAAAGGGCTGCTCTCCTCAGTAAAACACATGCTTATCAATGCCCATTCAAAGACTTCATGGGGCTGAGTGACGGAAACAGGGTGTCCTGAGGCATCCTTGTCTACATAATGAAAACCAGTAGACTTCCTCTGGTCATTTAGGTGAAAGGGAAATGGGACATGAGGAGGTTGAATTGTGCAACACGCCTCATGCCTGCTAGAGAAATCTGTAGCATGAGCAATCCATACAAAAGGCAGGCTAAAGTGGAATGTGAAGCAAGTCCTCTGGCAGAAGAACTCTACTTCTACATATCTTGCATTTGGCCCTCAGAAAATATCAGGAGGATGTCAGCTATTGAGGAAAAAAGGAGTACTTTTTGTCCAATACCATAAAGTCATTAGGTGCACTGGGAACTCCATTACTTTCAATAGTACTGGTGACATTATATATATTTATATGCATTATAGTGCGTATTTATATGCACTATATCTGCATGCATCGTCAGATTGGGATCAAGTACTTAATCTACTCTGAACACATCCTGTTTGTATCCTATACAGTGTAACTAAGAAGTGGCATTCCTGGAAGAAGTTGCTGTGTCCTCTAGTCAGTGTCCTCACACTTACCCCCACTATGTGCTTGCATTCAAGAGCCTGAAACTAGTTCAAGAAATAGGAAATATGTTTAAAGTATAGCCTGTAAGTCAACAGGGGCATCACATTAGGCTGACCTAATGGAAATTATTCCCTTTGTGAGCAAGTTGCAGATAACTCATTTTCTATGTATATTTGACTGCAGGCAACTTGAGTTTAAGAAACACCTTCCATGTATTTTGTCAGCCGCAAAAGAATATTGTTGCTTAGGTAAAGCATGATATATGCTATTCTGTTTTATACTTTAGTCTTTTGAAAAGAATATTAAGCCAGTGTGCTTATCCTGTTGTTATGGTTTCAGGCTACCTTTAGCAAGTTATCCATTTACCAAAGCATACCTCAAGGTACCTTTTAAAACAGCACTAAAATTTTGCTCGGAGTCCAATTCATTGCATATTGAATAATTTTGCTGTAGTCCTGTGACTGCTTAATACTTTACTGTGATGACGTACATAAATGGGTTTGTTGTTGGAAGATACTGAGAAGCCATTAATGCTTCTTGCAATGCAGTATGGAGTGACCTTGCTTGTTTTTTTCACATAGAAACAACTACTAATTTCGTATATGTGTCATGCTTCCTCAGGAGAAATCATACAGGATAAAGTAAAAACCAAAGTCAATGCAGGTCATATAATATGTAATATGGAAAGATGCTGAAATACTGCATGGCAGTCAGCTGAACATTTTAGGTATGCTTTGCTCAGCCAGGTATCTCATTTTAAGTTTTAAATTACCTTATTCATATGCTTTCAGACAATTCTGCCTTTGCAGTCAAAGCCCCTCTTCCGCTCAGTGCTGAGACCCTACTGTCATGAAGTTATCACTGGGGCGACTTTCCTATTGTTTGTTCACTTATGTAACCAGCAACACTAATTTTGACAGAGATCAGAATACTGCAGTCTCCTATAAAATCCTAAAGGACTTTTGGATATATTCTTTTTGTACCCAGTTTTCTCTCACACTTACAAATTTTTTAATTAATGTACATATTTTGACACTTCATGACTTATCTGCCATTTTCTTGTTGATTACTTTCATAGAGCTTTGATTTCTGCTCTCTGGCCAGAGCGACTTCCATACTGAGCAATACTTTGGGATTTGGGACTTTTTTCCCTTTCTGTTCTCCTTTTGTACAGGGTTGTGCCTACCTCCTGAGACAGTGCTACACAGCACTTCAGAAAGCCACTGAAGAGTATTAGGTCTTTTAATTTCCTTTGTTTTGACTGTGTTATGTACTGAACCTGGTTTTCTGTCCCTATGCACTTAGTAGAGACTCCTGGTTTGAAGTGCATCCATGCTCACTGTACTGGACTTTATTCCCAGAATTTGCATGCTTGTTTGATCTTGTTGACACTGGAACATCAGTGTAGCTCCTGGAAATGTTTGCAAGTTTCCTTTAACTTTCTGCACTTTCTAGTCAACTTGCTACTAATCACACAAGCAAATGTAAGCGTATGCAGAAGTGTGTGTTTTGCTTTGTTGGGCTAAAGGACTGGAGCTTTCAAAATTAATTCTGTTTGCTTCCTGAGTATTCCCTATTGTGGTGCTGATTGTTTGTCGCTGAAGCCACTTGTTTTTACTATTTCATGGTTGCTTGCCTCTGATTCCTTTGACATTACCTGTTTACAAGGATGCTGTGGCTGCTAATTGCAGGATTCTGCGTGGCTCCTATCTCTATTAGCTGTGGTTCTGACGTTCCTTAGAACTTCCGTGTGTTGAGAGAAAATCTTCTGAATGTTAACTCAATAAAATTAAGTTCCATTGTATCAGAGTTTGAGGGCAGTAATGTTGTTTGGCAATCTGCTTCACGAAGTGGGAAGTCTGAGCATGGCAAGACATTAAATCCATGACAGCAGTTTTCCTTTTTAAGCTTTGGAGAGTGTAATACAAACAGCAGGGAGGAAAAAAAGTAACAATGCAAAACCTGAAAAAAATGTGTCTCCTTTCATATTGCAGTGCAATTTGGTTTTACTGGTCATCAGTCTTCGTGATCACTTAAGCTAGAAAGAACAAAATGTTTCCCAAAGCCATTGTCTGCATGTACTGATGTATTTGACCTTCATTTAAAACTGGGTTTGATTTGTAAAGGGGAGTTTAGAAGTGATATTTTTCCTTTAGTGTCTGTACCAAATAAGGTCAGGATTCAGCACCTTCCACAGTGTTAATTTAACCATGGAAAAGCTAATTATGGTCAGTTACATTCTCAGTGGAGCTAAAATGCTTAGTAGAAAGTTTTTGTCTAGAGATTTTACCTCTCTTTATCACTGTCAGAAGCTCAAAGTTTAATCTTGCATTATAAAGCTTCCACCCTCCTTCTGGAGTGACTGTTTTAGCACGTTACTGTTCTTCTAATCTTACTGTTTTTATTCTTAGCAAAAGAAATGACCTGGCTGGTCCCTGGAATAGCTTAATAATTCAGGTATTGTTTCATACTGCCTTTGAAATGTTTACCAGCAGGATACTTATTGAGAATCTTTATTTTGCCTTCTTGGCAGTTTTCTAACTGCTCTCTTATAAAAGTAAATCGACATATGTGTATAGTAAACATTCTAGCAAGCTAATACAGCCATACTGTCCCACAGCTTGGCAATATAGAGTTTCAATAAATCATTGCAGATCAGCCACATACTCTTCATACTGAGTCTCAGGTACTTTGGGTGATACATAATATTCCCTCCCCCTCCCCACAGCAACCATTTACATAAAGTATATTACTAATTTCCACTTCAGTATTTTTAAAGTATGTGTCTCCATTAGGATGTGTATTACATTGCCAGCTATGGTATACTGGAGGAATGAACTCATTTGTATGAAATAAGAATCAATCCTAACCTTGAATCAGATCCAGACAAAACATTCTTAAGGTGCAAAAAGCTTTATTCTTGGTTATTTCATCTCCCTCTGTACTTTGAGGATCTATGAGGATGGGAAGCAAAAAAAAAAAAAAAAAAAAAAGACAGACTTATAGGTAAGACTTTCTCCAAATATCTATTTTAAATAATGCCACCTTACTAGTCCAGACTGGAAAACTTAAGAAAATATGAAGAAACACTCTAAATGCTGTTTCTAAAATGCAGAATCGATCCAATGGCTTTTGGATATGTATCCTTCATCAAAACCATTGATAAGGATTGCTGTACTGAATTAATCTATGCCAGATATAAAAAGAAATCACATACTTGTTTTTTGCTCAATTGCTACTTTGACGTATCTGGTGGTTCTACTTACTCTTAAACAGTATATAGAACATTTTTTGAAATACTCAAGCTTTATGAAACACTCAAGCTTGACTCTTTCTATACCAAATGATCTTTATCTGGGACAATTTACATTCCTGTGCTAATATTATGTATAAATAACATTTTATTCAGATTTCAAAGATGTGTCAGTCTCAATAAACAGAATATATAATTATGCAGTGGGAAGTGCCTAATACCAGTTTGATTATTTTTAACTAATCTTTATCAGAGTTAATTTTGTATAAAAGTGAGAGAAGCTCAATTTCCTGTTATTTGGCATTGTTAAGCATTTAAAATTTTGCAAAGATGTCTTCAGGCTGAATTAGAATTTTCAACTATGGTATTTTTCTTATGATATTAGGTACCACAGTGACAGATGTAATGCAGAAATGTGTATTCTATAGCTCTTCTATTGACTTGTAGGGCATTAACAGTGGAACCGTAAAATATGGACTGTATTTTGAAAGATACTTTTAAATCTCTAAGCTGATGGGCCTCAGACACTTGCTATGGATACACAATTTGGAATACAAGTTAAGGAGTAGCAACACTGGAAACACAGCACATGGATCTCACCACTTACGAGAACTTTCTTCAAGCAGTTCATAGACTTATTTCAGGCTGAGTGGCTGGTTATAATGTTCTTCCTGAAGCATGAAAAAGCTAACTAAAATACGTATTTTTTAAATTAGAATTTTGGGAACACAATTTTCCTCAATTAACCAGTTAAATCATGGCTCTCATTGTGGAGTCAGTTCTGATTTTAAAGTAGCTGTGTTTCCATTACATATAAAAAATGACACTTTTGTAGCTGAACTATGACCATATTCCACACTGATGCAATGACCTATCAAAAGCTGAATGGAGGATGATCTGTGAACAAGGGAAATTTGTGATCAGAGGAGCATGTATGATGTAGTATCATAATGATGAGAGGGGAAAAAAATGATGAGCAAGCAGGCTTAAAAATGTCAGTATTCTGTAGTGACAGGCTTTTCCCTCTTTGGTCTGAAAATAGAAAGGTTTTGGCTAAATCCTGTTGACAGTGACTTCTCTAGAGAATGATCAAAATGTCTAAAACTTCATCTTTCTCCTTTATGCTAATATTTGTAATGTGCAGCAGAGAGCAGAAAAACCCCAGAAGATGTAAAGAAACCAATGCAAATCTGAGCTGCTGAGTCTCTGCAGCTGCTTCGGGCTGACATTTGGTAATAAAAGTTGTCTAGGTCGAGGGAAACACAAAACGTAAATAGCATGACTGTCAGAAGAAAATAATAATTGTAAAATCAGCTTGGTTTTACTAATCTGTCTGTAAGTTGTTCTTCATAGCAGGAGTAATGAATCTTTAACCTGGAAATAACTTAAGTATACTAATTCACAGCATCGTTAGAGGATATTTACAGACAGGATGCAGTTTCATGTTTACGACAAGTTCCATACTTATGAATTTTAATTCTGTGCTGGATATCATTCATTCTTTCATTATCCAGCTGTGCGATCAGTGCAGAGGATATAGGGTAGCTGTAACGCTTCTACAGTGTAACTTACGCAAGATGAAAAATTTGTGGTAAATAAGAAATTAGTGACATTCTGAAGACTTGCAGAAGAGACAAAATGATCAATTTCTTCATACAATTGAAGAGCATCTGTGGAGCGAGGCGGGGGGGAAGTGTAAGTGTTCCACTTAAAATAGCAGCTGGTTTCACATCACTGACTGACAAATCTGAAATTGTGATTCACTGGCTAGAAAACTTTGGCATTCTAAACCTACTATTAACCTTCTACAGAGGGCAATAGAGGAAAAAAAAAACCAACCCACAGGCAGAAACAATTCAAGCGCTAGCAACACCACCATCTTCAGAAGAAATCAAAAAGCTGTAAATCAGCTCAAGTCACCACTCACCAGACCATAAAGGCATTGCTTCTTGCTCCTCTTAATTATGGTGCTGCAGCATTTATTCATGGGCATAAACTGTGATTTGTATCCATTTGAGAATATGAGATCACACCAGTTGATTATAATGGTACAATTACTATTCTCCTACCCAAGAAAAAGGGTGACATGTCAGACTGAAAATTGTCAATGCTGTCCTTTATCTATTCCTAGTAAAATGCTAGCAAAGCCCTTGTCATTCAGATTGTAGAATGTGTTTTAGGTCTATTTCTGCCCAAGAGTCAATGCATTTTAAAAGCAGTCTGTGGCACTCAGATAAGATCTTTATTTTGTAAACTAATTCCATGCGAAGGAACACAAACAGTGTCAACTGACATACAGGACTCTTACAGTCTTACAAGAACGTTGCAGAAACTTGTGAGAAAATATGGGCGATCATGCAAAAGTCATCATTATTCATTTATTACTTCAGATGTATCTCTAAGATACATCTGCTCCAGTATTCTTGCTGGTCACTTCAACGCAACAAAGCCTCTGCTGAAATTACCGAGCAACTATTGCCTTTCACAAGTTTAATAAACTTGTATGGATTTTTAAAATATACCAAGCTGATGGACAGGTTTGTGTTACTCATCTTGCTGAATGATTCAGAAGTCTGGGTATCTCACCCAGAGGAAAACCAGAGGGTTTTATGAGGTAGTACTGTGCAAGATAATGTTCCTTATCACCAATAAAAACCTCACATTAGTCAAAGTCAGAGCTACTTTTTGTCCAGGAAATCTCATACCAGACATTTTGTTGGAATGTCCTTCAGCTGAATTTAGGTGTCTGCAGTGTAGGTGCCCACATACATGTGAGGTCATGGGCTAAGTTCTCATGGGAGTCGAAGGTGACCTCGTCAGTACAGGCAGGGCCTGGCAGTCAGGCCCACCCCACCACCCCAGCCAGGAGCTGGGCAGCTGGGGGCACCAGAGCAACCTCAACCCCAGACACTGGGCACCTCTCTGGGGCTGAGACCAGGCTGAAGCTGGGCTGGGATATGGGTCTGCAGGAGGGCCCAGCTTGGCAGAGCCCATGGCCTGGCAGGACAGGGCTGTGAGGAGCTTGAGACCTGCTGGGGCAGGGGCTGATGGCCCCGGAGGGCTGAAATGGGGTCCTGGGCCGTAAGCAGGATGTGAGGTGGATCCTAGGTGAGCTGGGAAGGCACAGTCAGGCCCATCACTTCCCTTGGGGCCTCAACAGTGTTTCAAACTCTTGACCATTTGAACTACATTTTGCTTTTTCCAGCTCAGCTCAAAGCAGTCACAAAGAAATGATGCAGAATTATTAAATCAAAATCACTCGCACTCCCTTTACTAAAGGGAGAATGGACCTGTGAACTACCAAGACAACCTTCTTTGCATGCATTAGGTGCCATGTTGCACTTTCATTTCTTTCTTCCCCCCGTTTTCCCAGTTCTCCTCCCTGCCCCCCACTGAGAGAAAGCACCAGCACGAAATGGCAGAGCAGAGCTCTCCCACTAATGAGGTCATGGAGAGTTTGGTGCTCGTGGCAGGGAGCAGGGGCTTTCTGGGGTCTGTGAGCACCTTGCTCTGTAGCTCCCTTCATGTAGCTTCCTTCACCCTCAGAGACAGGGCACCCCCAGTGAGATGACCTGGGCAGCAAGAGGTTTTGAGGTTGAGAAGAGTGAGAGACTTTCTTCCCTATCAACAGGTCTCCAAAACATCAGCAACCCTGCAGTGAGAATATTTAATGCTATTGTAATACTCAACAGCACTATAGTAATCACCAGCATGATAAATACTTATGATTAATAAAATTCATTTTTTTCCTTTGATTAGTTTTGTGGTTTTCTTCATTAAGAAGACAAGAATGACTCTTCATTCTGCTACCATCTAAGCAAAGCATTAGTACAAAGATAATTTTTCATCCAGCCCTAACACTTGCCAACAGAATAGCTTGTTGCAGTTGTCAACAGTAGCCGAGAAAGTATTGAACTATGTTCTGTGACTGAGAACATGTTTTATATTTGGCATTGTAGAAGTTACTTTTCCTCTACTTTGAAGTTAAAATTACAGAAATGGGAATTGGAGACTGAACCCTTGAAATATACTTATCCACTGCACTTTGTAGTAAAGTGGGAGATGTGATTAACTACTTTGCTGTCTCTTTTCCTTAGGGAAGCTCATAAGCCTTTCTTTTCTTATCTCTCTTATTTTTTTCCTTTCCTTTTTTCCCCCCTTACAAAAGAGAGTTCAAATTTCCCAGAATTTTAGCCATCAAAGCCAGTAAGTTGAACATAACTACGTTATGCTCAAGTGGGATTCTGAGATAATGAGTAGAGAAGTAATTCCATTATGGCACATTGTCTTTTCAAATTAGCCAAAGGGTGGGAGTATGGAATTTTTTTTTTCTTTAGTAGAATATGTAAGAGGAAAAATAGTAAGAGCTCCTTTCAGCAGATAACCAGAGAGATTTGCAGTTGTTTTTGAACATTTCTGAACCACCTCACAGTCTCCCTCATGCTAAGAGGTATAATAAAGGCTAACTGGTAAAGCCAGGCGTCCATTTACTTATGACTTCTGACACATTTTATGTGAAAGCCTTCATTGCTTACTACCCCAGAAGAAGTTGTTTCTGATGATGTGGAAAGGCGAATTCAAATTTATTGTGAAAATTCGTAGGATATAGTGAGTGTATGGCACTATCTTACAACTTAAAAAATTTCAGAATTTTTGTAAGATCCATAGAGGACATTTCCAAGGTCAGTGTTAGTAGATTTTTATTTTGCATTTTAAATTTTGAGGAAAAAACCCCAAACAGTTAAGGTTGATCAGAACTAAAATTCTGTACTTCTGGGACTTCACAGTCCGGTCATTCATACATCTGGAGTATGGCGCAAATGTACAATTTCTTCTTTTTTGTGTGTGTGTCTTACATAAGCACTAAAAGTTTGAAATCAGTTCTATATGCTTCGAAATTATCCCATAAAATATGTAATGTCATAAACTGAGGTTGGACATTGGTTACTAGAGGTGCATTGCTGATCCTTGCATAGAGCAGAAAAACACAAACTTAGTACATATCCAATAGTGTAAAGAGGGGAAAAATTGCTATTAGGTGTAAAAATAACCCCCCAAAACCTCCAAATAACCAAGGATGACTGATGAATGAATTAGTTCATTTGAAAAGAGCTGGGTCAAAGTAAAAGTTATGTTGTTCTGCACATTTGTTAATCTCTGCTATTGAAAACTTTGGATCTTAGTGGACCTAAATTAAAGTGTGAAATTAGTACCAGGATTGGTAGGAACCGAGTCTAGAATTGCTGCATGCAGACCGGCATAAAATACTGAAGAAATTACAGTTTTTTATGCATTTTCCATATATTCTATTGCAAAGTATCAAATAGACATCAGTAGTCTCTATCAAGACTCAGCTAAGATGCATAATAATGTGTTCCACATGTAAGCAGTTCTGAAAGGACAGGCTGTTTACAGTGATGAGTCTCTGAAAGAGCAAACCCAGTGTTTAAAATGAACATTTTTTGAGGATTAGAGGAAATGATAGGCATTTTCTGTGTTTACAGTGGCCTAAATCATTCTTTTCAAGTAAAATCAACAGGGGATAAGGTGTTTTTTTGGTTTTTTGGTTTTTTTTTGTTTGAATTTAAAACTGTAATACTCTCTTAAAAAAAGAAGGGATTACTTTGGGACACTAAGAAGGTTAACAAAGCTTTGCTGGTCAGAATAAGCATCATTTACTGCACTCTCCACACTTTTACTGCTGAAATGGCATGGTAATCATGTGAGATAAATGTATGCCACATCATTAATTTAAATGTTTTTCAGTCTTTTCAATATGAAGTATGAAAAGATTGTACTTTAGTAGGGATACACACGTTAATGTCCATGTACTGTTAAAATCATGGCATTTGAAGGGAATCTCTTCTGTAGCATGCAACCACTTAATTTTCATTTCAGAATCATTGATGATCGCGCATGTATGTGATCCTTATGTGAATCAACGTAGTTTTTACAGTATGCATGAGGAGATGATAGGATGGCTGTTTCCAAGACCCCAAACTTCTCCTCCCAGCTCTCCCTGCCACATGTCAGCCCTAGGAGGCCCTGTAGCATCCTGATAGATTATAGAATAGTTTGGGTTGGAAAGGACCTTTAAAGGTCACCTAGTCCAACACCTGCTGCAATGAGCAGGAACATCTTCAGATAGATCAGGTTGCTCAGAGCCCCATGCAGCCTTGAATCTTCCCATGGATGGGACATCTATCACCTCTCTGAGCAACGTCTTCCAGTGTTTCATTGTTTTTTCATTGTAAAAAATTTCTTCCTTACATCAGGTCTAAATCTACTCTCTTTTAGTTTAAAACCATTACCCCTTGGCCTATCCAACCAGCCCTACCAAAAAGTCGGTCCCCGTTTTTCTTATAAGCCCCTTTAAGTATTGAAATAAGGTGTCCCCAGAGCCTTCTCTTCTCCAGGCTGAACAAGTCCAACTCTCTCAGCCTATCCCCATAGTAGAGGTGCTCCAGCCCTCTGAGCATCTTTGTGGCCTCCTCTGGACTCATTCCAACCAGTCGATATCCTTCTTACATTGAAGGCTCCAGATCTGGACACAGCACTCCAGGTGGGGTCTCACAAGAGCAGAGCAGAGGGGGAGAATCCCCTCCCTCGACCTGCTGGCCACACTTCTCCAGATACAGCCCAGGATCCGGTTGGCTTTCTGGGCTGCCAGCGCACACTGCCGGCTCATGTTCAGCTTCTCACCCACCAGTACCCCCAGGTCCTTCTCCTCTGGGCTGCTCTCAATCCATTCTCCACCCAGCCTGTACTTGTGCTTGGGATTGCCCCGACCCAGGTACAGGACCTTGCACTTGGCGTTGTTGAACTTCATGAGGTTCACATGGGCCCACTTCTTGAGCCTGTCCCGGTCCCTCTGGATGGCATCCCATCCCTCAGGAATGTCAACTGCACTACTCGGCTTGGTGTTGTCTGCAAACATCCATTGTTCCTCTCAGGACATCCCACATCACTTTTTAGAAAAAGTATCACATTTTGAACCCATCTTAAAGTGTGAATAAACTTTAACATGGAATAAGTCAGTCCTACTGCAGCCTCCCTCTGACTCTGTCCACATCTCTCTCCTCGAGCTGAAAACTAATCTGCTATTAGAAGTTACTTGTCACCTTCATTGCTGCTTTGATATGGTTTACTGGATAGATATGTCGATGTTTTTCTGTCGGAAAAGGGAGAAGAATGTAGCAGCGAGACTCTTCTTTACAATGGCATGACTATTTTACATTAGGTTAAAATACTTATTGAAGTACTTTTAGCCTCCTATGCTTACATTATTAACCCCAAGCTTTCTCAGCTGAGCTCCTTCCCAGCCAAGTTAGCTCCTATTTTGCCTTTTTTTTTCCTTTTTAGTTTTATTTTATCTTACTAACTTCAGATTATTTCTTCCATTGAGCAAAACAATTCTGAAGGTAGTTGCCTTTCCCAAAGTGCTTCCCACTTACACAGCTTGCTGTTAGTGAAGATTTTTTGTGTGCTCTCTCCTCCAGCATTCAAGCTATTAGTGAAAACCCAGAACAGGCTTATAAAAGAATTTGATAGGTACAGCCTCCAAAGATAGCCAGAAACTACTGAACACTACACTTTGATCAAGGTTTTTTTCTCCAGTCTTTTCACCATTGTAAGATAATTTTAGCTGCAGTGCATTTCCATAGTAAAGATATGAAACATCTTTTGCTTTCCCTATCGACTCTACACTGTCAAAGAAGATGAGGTGATTTTGACAGGATATGCTTTTGTACTTCCTTTTGAGATGTTTCCTATCATATTTCCTTCAGGGGCTAATTAAATGATTGTTTAATACTTTTCCACAATATCTTTCTGGGTTCATTATATACAGTTCTACTTTTTCCTCATTCTGAGGAACGAAGACTGTATTTATTGTTCTTCAGTCTTCCAGTGTTTACTGTCACCTCTCTCTCTCCCCTGAAGTTCTCTTGGATAATTAATTGTAAGTGTTTCAGGGGTCACTTTTGCTACTTCCTTTAAACTGTAGATTGAAATGCATCCCATTTACTGACTTGAATTTATCTCATTGTTCTATGTATTCTGTATCCTGTATTTTCCCCTACTGGTCTGAGCTACCCTGTTATAAAGTTTGCATTACATGCATGGTTGCTATTAATCTTTTTGTCCAATGCTCATTCAAAAAATGCAGTAAGTATTTTGACTTTATTAGTATTATTCATTATTCACAGTCCCTCTTAAAAAATTGTTCTATATTTTCCCTCAGCTTACTTCTAATGAAATACAATGTGTCTTTCTTTTCATACTGCTTTCTTAGTGTCTTGGTAAATAGATCTTAAGCCATATCTTTTCAGCATTTTTTCTTTCCTTATTTTGCTGTTTATTTAGAATCCCCCTCATTCATGTGCTCACACTTCTGCTTTTTATGCAGTTCTTGTTATTAGTTTATTCAAGACCCCTGAATGCTGCTATGAGGTCTTCTGCTTTACTTATTATCCCCTCTGCGTCTCACATTGCCACTGCCTGTGATACTGCCTATTTAGAAGCTGCAAGCTCTCTTACCTTTCTTCTTCCTGTATTCTCTTGATCCTCCTCATTATTTCTCTGCATTGTAGTGGTGAGTCACTGTGGACTCCCACCTCTCTCTCTTGGGCATTTTCTCCTTATGCTGGGCCCGCAAAAAATTCTGTTGCAGAAAGATCTGTAGCTATGTTTGTCCCTCATGAAGGAGAAAGACAACGTAGAGAATTTAGTTTTTCATTAATGCAAATATATACGAACAGATAATGCACTAGACTGGTGTAAGTTACTCAGGAAATGTTTTTTTATTGTGAATGAGTTTTTAATTTTGCTCACTAATTGATATTTTATTGTAATATTGCTTATGGACTACTTACGACTCATTTGCTCGGAGTGTAGTGTTGTATATCTTCTTGTAATCTACTTGCCTTGTGTAAACCTTCAGTTACACAGTTACTTGACACTCAAATGCTTTTCAGGGCAGTCCTCAGAAACTTCTGATGCACACACTTATTCATAACAGTTGTGGACCTATCACTTGGATTCCTGGCATTTTTTTAAAAGTAAATTAGCAGGTAGTATTTTATCTCTGAATAATCAAAAGGTTAATGGTTAAGTGAATTGTTAAATAAAATCCTAATGTTTAAGAATTGCAGAAATAAAATATATGCCTTCATATCTGCTTGAAGGCAGTACTAAAGCTTCCCTAGAGTGTATGAGAATTGTAATTTAACTGCAAAGTGAACTCTGCCAAAGCATTTGAATTATGTGTTACACTTGATTACTCATAAAAATATCCCTTCATTTTTCATTACCCTTACTACATGGGCCTATTGTGGTCCCATGTTACAGCAATTTCTTGCCTATTAGAATCCAGTCTCCAAAATGCTGCCATAAAATTGTGTTATCTGTCCCCCATTACCTTCGTTGTTTAATCCCTCTGGTAACTTCCTCTGTACCTCCAGTTGGGTTCAATTTTCTCATATTCCACTCTTTGACTTCTCTCTGCTTTCATACATTCTCAGTTGCCTTAATCCAGAACAATTTAAATGATATCTTCAGGTTCTGATATTTATATTTTCCTCCTGGAGCTCACTTGCACCTTTGGTAAGCCAACGTCTACCTTTTTCTTTGAAACTGTTCTTGCACCAGTGATAACATATCTGTCAAACAAAGAAGTGAAATGAAAAAATATTGTAATCCTCTTTCTTGACAAACATGTCTTGCTAGTAAATGAAATGTCATGTCAACAGGAATTTTATTTAAATACTTTAGCACATGAGCTTTTAAGATCTCAAATAAATGCAAAGAATAGAAGGGTGCTGCAATTCTCAGCAGAACACAAATGCTATTTTGCAGTTCAAAGTTTCAAGAGGATCGTCATGTAAATCAATTTTCCTCTTTTTTCCTATCAAATGAACCAGATGTTTTCTATTACTGGACTTGTGTATCTCCAACTTGCTGGTTCCAGAAGTCCACCGAGGGAAAGATTTTACTGGAAGAGGAAATAGTAGGCTCCTATGCAGCATGGAATGAGTAAATGGCAAGCTTAAAACCGTAGCAAAATGCTGTGATGTTGGGCCAACCACCCAACAACATGGCAATCTAGAGAGACTTGAAAACAAGTCACGTTATTAATCCTTTTCCTGCCAGAATTTAGGATTTATTAATTTTAGAAAACAAAAGCAGTGTAGAGTTGCTTTTAAGTTTCTGGTCTAAAGTGGGAACTCTTGTTTTATGCTACTTCCTAGAGGCAAGTGGTTAACTGTTCTGGGAAGTAATTGGAAGACAACACTAAATGTCTATTAGAGGTGACTCTGATGAGGACAAGGAGTTATTGTAAGAATTAAATATTTGTTGTTGTTTGCTAATATCTAGCTTTGTTTTGAACTGTGTGAGGAAGTTGTTTGCTAACAATAAAATATTCTCCTCTCTGCAGAAACTTTCAGTTATGTAACTTGTAGTCTGATCTCGGTTGCAGGGAATTAAATGGCAATACTTCCACAGAGGGCAATAACAGCAGGATACACCTGGTAATTCATGCAGCATTCTGAGTACAGACCCAGATGAGAAAAGAAATGGAGGAAAGCATTTGTTTAAAAACGCTTATTGGTTCAAACCTGACTCTGGTGCTCCTGAGTGCTGGTTTTAGTCAGGAAAGAGTTAACTTTCTTCACAGTGGCTGGTATGAAGCTGTGTTTCTGGATTTACCCTGAGAAAAGTACTGATAGGGTGTCTTTTGAGCTGGTGCTGGGGAGTGCTTGCACCAAATTCAGGGTCTCTCTCAGCTTCTGATACAGCAGCTGTGTTCCCAACTTTCTCACTACAGGCAGTGTGGGGGGACACACAGCTCAGACAGCTGACCCAAACTGACCGAAGGGGTATTTCATTCCATGGCAGGTCATGCTCAATAGTTAAGTGGGGTGTGGGCTTGAGGGCCATAACTCTTTTGCTGGCTCCTTAACTCTTCTGTTAGCTCCTTAACTCCTTTGCTAACTCCTTTGTTAGCTGCTTTGCTAACTCCTTTGCTGTCTGGTTTGTTAATGAGTTGGTGGGTTGTTGGCTTTCCTGGTCATGCTGTCACTCGTGGGGCTTGCTCAGATTCTGCTGCGATCACTCTCGGGCTCCAGCTCTTGGACTCCCTCTGGCTCTGACTCTCGCTATTTGGGACCTGGCTGGCTGTCAGTTGGCAGGCGGTGAGCAGTTTTATCATGTTTTGGTTTCTATTATTTTAATTACTTATTAGTAGTAGTATTGTTATATATTCATATATATATTATTCATTTATGTTAAATTAATAGATAGTTCTTATCTCAATTTTATGAGCTTTCTTATTTCCCCAAATCTCCCCCTCCACTGTAGGAGAGGGATGGGAAATGTGAGACTGTCTTCATGGTATCTTGCTAGCTGAAGTTAAACCACGACATCCTAGTAAAACAAATGGAAAGGTTGGCAAGGATAATGAAACCTACTGAAAAGTTTCTGGATAGGCCATGAACATTCTCAAGCGCAAAGAGAGTTCAAGGTGGACGTGACAACTGAGTCTGAGTATTTTAATAACAGTCCTGTAAGAAATGTAAGAGACAAGCATAAGCAAGAGAAGAAAGCGGAAATGCAACAGGAATGCTGTCATGAGACTCAGAGCAGATGTATGTAGATTCAGCATAGGTGTAAGTAAATTCAGTACAGTTAATAATCACAAAGAAAAAGTAGTGAGGGATCCTAACTAGGCTGGATTTGCAACTTGACTTTACATTATCTTTTCAGATGCCACACCAGAATTTTTATTTTGGGGATTTGGAATACATGTTAGGAGAAAGTCCAAGGACGTAAGTGTTTTGAGTATTTACAGCTATGTCCCTCAATTACTAAAAGCTAGAAACTGACTTCTCAGTAGTGCTCCCTGCCCCAAGCCACATTTGAAAAGATTTCTCTCATCAGCCAGCAACTTTGCCAGCAAAAGACTGGCAAACCTGAGAATAATTCTTCTTCTCATTTCCTTCTTTGTCTAGTACTGGATTAAAAACAGTAGAAAATGTTAAGCTATGTGCATTTAATTTGAGGTTCTATTCTAAGACCAACATGTGTTCCAGCTGTAGAAAAATTCATATCAAATAAGTCATAGCAGAGATGGATGTGGCTGAAAGTGATTCAGTAGAGGTTTAGCTAATGCTGAAGATGTTATTCTACCCTGATGTGCCCAAACTTAATTGACTTACATGGCAGTTTTTAGGTCCATGAAACTAAAAATGGTTTGATATTGCTAAAGATCTTGAGGTTCTTGTTACATTTCAGCAAATATATGGTACTGAAATGTGTGGGGAAACCTGCGCAAGCATGTCCAAAAAATGAATAGATGTTTCCTTTGGCTATGATCCTATATGACAATGATCGCAGAGTCACAGAAAATTATTTACCTGATCTACTTCCTTCAAGTTTTAGTCTAATCCCAATGGATGTTTAATTCCTGTAAATACTCAGAAATGAACTAGTGATCAATGTATGTTCATTACCTCACTCTATAATTATACAGGAAGTCTGAACGCTTCTCTAATATGTTTTGCTTAAGAGTTAAAATAAATGGCTTTTTGTTTATTCATAAGAAGTCCTCCGTTTCAGCATGTTGGTAAGGTTCCAGGCAGCTCTCTGCCTCAGAGGGACTCTCCAAAAGGATTGTCTGTTCTTATTGTAAAAATGAAAATCACCCAAGGTCTCTTTTAGAAAACTCAATTGTAAGTTCTCTTTGATTTAATTTACTACTTATCTAAGGAAATGTTTCCATGATACAACCTCTAAGTAACTGTGCTAATAGTATTTAACGTAACAGGATACGTTTCAGTTTCCAGAATTAAAAATTTACCATTTATTTAGCATAGTGCTTATAGAACCTTTAGCAGCATTTTGGTTTTCAAAACTGTCCATTCTGGAAATATTTAGAGTTTTGTAGTTTTGTAATCAGGTCTTCCTCTTCAAAGCTTCTCAGCCTTGCATCAGAAGATTCTTAGATGGATTGTGGTTCAAGGTGCTGTAGAAACCATTCTAAGAAAAAAAATCCCAAGTGGGAGGACATATTGTTCTAAAATCAGGTGGCTTTTTCCTTTAGCATCTGAATTAGCATCTTCTTATGCTTTTTTTAAAAAAATACTATTACCAGTTTTAGAAAAACTGACGTTTTGAGGGTCTTCCTCATGTATTGTGTGAGCCCATAGCAAAGAGTATCTTTATGAGAATTTCCACCTACCTGCAACTACTGCCTTACTCTGTTGTTTGTTGTGTTAATTTATCACTTTCAGTATCGCTTTTCTGCCTTTTACCTTAAAATTCAGATACATTTACTATCATATTGTTAAGGTATCTGGAGAGAATGTGGATGTTTTAGTTACCTGGGCAATGTTGTAGCTGAAGCTGTAAGACAAAGTTCCTGTATTTCTTCATACATACAAATAGTTTTTGAAGAACTTTCTGCTTTACTGCAGATACTGTAACGGGAATATTTGTAAGAAATTCTTGTGGATATCCTATCAGGAAATTTCTGGTAGATTTTGTCTTCAGTGAAAACATAGCCATGAAGCAAAAAACTGAGCTTTTTCTGTGTCAGAGAACAGACATGTCATTTTCTATGTTTTCGAATATCTAAGTTGATATCACCAAACTACTGAAATTCATATTGGTTTTCTCTCCAAAATTTACTTCCTTTCCCATTATGGCCTTAGCTTTAAAACAGTAGGACTGTAGAAAATACTTGGAGTTATTTTGAAGGGTATGCAGGATTTGAGCCTTTTAGGGATATGTTTTCAATCTTTTTTACACAAATGTGAAGTTAGCAATACTTTTTTTTTTTTTTGTAATTTATTTAAAGAAAAATAGGAAAGGTAGGATCTTCATATAACCAAGGAATTACGGTTAAAGTTCAGCTATCTAATATAATGAGTTTCACTGGAAGATCAGTAACATTGCCAAGTACTCCTTGTTTTTGTTTTCTTTTCCTCTTAATTTTGCTTATTTTTCTGTCTGCTACAGAAATCTTTGATAGGGTCATTAATTTGCAGGGTGGAAAATGTTTCTATAGCTATGGAGACAGTTACAACAAATCTATTGTTTAAGTTTCCGAATTGTATGTGGCATAATTGTGACATCTGAAAGAAGAGGTAAAAGACAGGATCTAAAAATGGCACTTTTGATGATTTAGATAAATTCAGTTAAATTTGCATAGTGAATACTTTCCGAAAAGTATTAAATAGTTTTTGAAGCTTGATTTTGAGTTTTTATAGCTAAGCTGGTAGTAAGTTCTGAAGACACACTTAAATCAGTTTATAGGAGTTGGTGTTCGGCAAAACCTGCGAAATTCAAATCAGGTCAGGGTCATACGGGTACATTAGTGCCTGGACTGAAGATAGGGGCTTACTCTGTTGATTTAATATGCTAACTTCAGAAATTACATTCTGGATTGAAATTTTATTTTCAAACACACTTACTACTTCAGAGAATTTAAATTGGGGGATTTAGCCTAAACTCCTTTAACCATCTTAAAGCATAGCTGAAAATACAGTCAAAGAGCATTACTAATTCTAATAAATAAAAGTCTCAAGTTGAAATTTTTTTCCTTATGCTGACATGAGATGAAATGCAGAGCTCCACTCTTTCCATGGTTCTAGTCCTTACTGCTGACAATTTTGTTACCGAAACATGCTGTTGTTTCACTTGAAAGACATCCTTTATTCTCCACCCTGTATTCAGGGCAAATGCCTAACTTTCAAGATCATGTTGGACGGAATAATGATCAGCTGTTCCCAGAAACATTATTCGGTTCAAGGCTAAATGTCTTTCTGTTCAGCATCTACATTCTTATAAAACACGAACAGGACATAGATGCCTGTTGCATATATGGTGTTTGGTATTATTTCTCTCAATAATCCAATGTTACTTTTCAAAACTGTTATAAGCATCATGGTAATAAATCAATGAAAATGATAGTGCCCCACTGAAAAATTAATTTGGGTGACCATGACTGATTAATTCTGTCTGTGACTCATACATACCACAATCTATATAAACTGAAATGAGTTTAGAAAAAAAACTCCATACAAGCATGAAAGGTGTGCAGAAAGGTGAAAAAATCTTAGAAATCATATGCATTCCCTTAAACAAGAATACTTACAGTCTTCTATTGTGTATGTATGTCTTATTCCTTTATGTTTAAACCAGAACCCTGTTTTGAAGTATGCTTTAGGATGATTGTAACTTTATACACAGAAACAATGCACGTGACTCCAGCAGACTTCTGTGCTCGATTTGCTCGTTTCTAATGTCATCCTTCGCAATCATGCGTGTCTGTTCTGATACACTGCCTCTCATGAAAAGTGAGCTCTGTAAACGTCTCCATAATGACTAGCTCACTGAAGCCCTGGTCCTTGGTGGCAGCTACCATAATGGAAGTAATAAATAATAATAGTGTCTGTACATAGCTACAGCAAAGTCAGTGAAGCAATACATGTTCCTGGATATACAGGGATTCTAATAATATATTGCAGAGGGGTCAAATCTTTTCCCTGTATCATATGGCACTGTGTCAGAGCAGGAACTGGAGCGCACCTTCTGCAATGAGATCTATATTGGATTCTGTCTGAGTTCAGTGAATCTCTGTGAGCAGACTGACCCACTCTCCCATTTTTTTTTTGAGTGAAATGCTTTTATCCTTTGTAGTCCATATACTTCAGTGATGTTACATGCTGTCATGGTTTAGGCCCAGATTGCAACTCAGCACCACGCAGCCACTCGCTCACTCCTCCAGCCAGTGGGATGGGGAGGAGAAAATATATGGAAAGGTTTGTGGGTTGAGACAAGGACAGTGAGGGGTCACTTACCTGTTATGTTCACAGGCAAAACAGACTTGAGTTGGGAAAGAAAAATCCTTTTAATAAGTTACCAATCAAAATCAGAATAAGGCAATGAGAGGCAAAACAAAGCAGATCTTAAAAACTTTCCCTCCACCCCTCCCTTCTTCCCAGGCTACCTCCTTCCCACCAGCAGTGCAGGAGGATGGGGTATAGGGGTTGTGGTCAGTTCATCACACGTTATCTCTGCTGCTCCTTCCTCCTCGGGAGGAGGACTCCTCACACTCTGCCCCTGCTCCAGCGTCGGGTCTCTCCCATGGGAGACAGTCCTCCAACAGCTTCTCCAGCAGGAGTCCTTCCCACAGACTGCAGTTTTCTTTGCTAACTGCTCTGATGTGGGTCCCTTCTGTGAGTGTGCCGTCCTTCAGGAATGGCCTGCTCCAGAGCAGACTTATTGCAAAGTCATGGGTTTTTTTGGGGGCATCTACCTACTCTGGTGTGGGGCCCTCCCTGGGGTGCAGGTGGGTCTCTGCTCCCCTGTGACCCTCCATGGCTGCAGGGTACAGCCTGCCCCCTCACCATGGGCTCAGGGGAACCTCTGAAGCTTCTCACAGGAGCCATCCCTGTGGCCCTTCCCCCACTACCAAAACCCACCACCACAGAAAACAAACACACATGCACATTAACTACTCTCTTTCCTAAAAACTAATGATTAAGGAACATTGGGAGACATCTTCCAAATAATGTATGCTGAACTTCTATCACTATCTGCTTAAGTCCTATTCTTAATTCCATTTTATTTAAATTCCATAACCTGAAATTCCTGTGCCAGAATAAATATGGAAGAGGGCTGAATGAAATTTCAAGAAGTGCTTGTCAACATTACTTCAAGGTTTGACCCTGCAGATTCTGAACTCCTAGCACCCTCATTAGAATAATTGTAATGACATTTTCAAGACGCAGTGATCGAAGGATCTGTGGTCTTAACTGTTTTGAATATGTGCTTCATTAGGCTAAAAGTCTAAACTGTTAGCATTGAGATGCCTCAACCGTAGTCATGTTCCATGTATTTTCATTTACTAGTGCTGTGCCTTAATAAAAGACTTCATTTTGTAACCACACCTCTGCCAGACATCTTTGACATGTATGTCTGTAGAAAGTTATGGTATTTAATGGAAACTGCCCTGGCGTTCAGGCCACTCTGGATTTAAAGTCAGCGGAAGAAGTAATTAAATTTAATAGAAACTGCAACCTCTAAACAAAGTTATATGATATGTGTGTGCCCATGTGCTGCATCCTTAAAAGAAACACTAAAATAACATCAGGATTAAAAAAGCAGTTCTTTAATTTCAAAGGTTTGATTGGCAGCAGTGAACTAGAAAAGGAAATGTTTTCGATACAAGGCTTTTTATATGCACTGGATCCCTACACCAGACACCCTAATTTACATTTTGGAATCACTTTCTGTTCTGATTACTTGCTCTTGCCGAGCAATGAGGAAAAAATGTCGGATTAAAAAGTACAATAATAGAGCTATCTTGCCAAATTCATTGCATTCAGACAACTGCAAGGCTTCCTCCCCTCACAGTAATTTGACTGAGAATATATACCCACTGTGTTGAGATTTATGCACCGGGAATGGAGCACGGAATTATTCCAACGACTTGCCAAAATTTTGAAAGCAAAAGCCTTTCAAGTCTAAAGCAGTATTACTGTTGCTTAAATGCCATTTGTAGGCAATAAGCAAACTACTGCTAATGTATTCAGGTTCAGTACTTTCACTCTACAGCAAGTGTGTTAACATATAAAACAACAGTAACTGGTCCTCTGGGAAATTCAGTAGTCCAATACAGCAGAATAGTTATTTCTGGAAAGCTATTTTTATATATGGAACACTAGCAGCCTGTCTAGGCTCCTGTAATATTTTGCTATTAGATGAACACATAGAAAGATTTTAATTGGTGTGTGACTTCAGCTGTCTTCCCAGGGGAATAGTGCTAACTTTATGTACAGATTCAGTTCATTGTACCTGCAGAAACACTGTTAAAGGAAAATCAGTGGCTTGGATCTTTTGAAAGAGGGTAATATGACTGACTTTGCAACAAAAAAAGGAGAGAAGCCCAAGTACTGTTTAAACAGTGTATCTTCTATTAACTTATTTATATATTTCACTTAAAGAAGTTTTACAAATATTATATTTCCCACCGTTGCGTATGCTGTCAATGGCCAGAATTGCCTTGCGTGCTCGTTCTGATTGGAATAGAGTTGGGTTGTTGGTTTTTTGTTTTTTTTTTTTTTCCACAGTAGCCAGTATGAGGCCATGTTTTGGATTTGAGCCTGAGAAGAATGTTGACAACATACTAATGTTCTTAGTTGTTGCTAAGCAATGTTTACGTTAAGCCACGGACTTCCTCAGTTTCTGATACTGCATCTGTGTTCCCAGCTTCTTCTCTACAAGAAGCCGGGAGTGGACACAGCCAGGACAGCTGATCCAAACTGACCAAAGGGACATTTCTTGCCATAAAACGTCATGCCTAGTATATAAATTCGGATGAGTCAGCCAGGATCCATCTCCCTCTCTCTCTCTTTCTCACTGCCTGGGGACAGGCTGGGTGTCAGTCAGCGGGTGGTGAGCAGTTGTCTCTTTTCTGTGTTTGTTTGTTTAGTTGTTGTTTTCCTTTTATTACATATTATCATAGTTATTATTAGTAATATTTTCCACTGCATATTATTATTATTAAATTATTAGCATTAATTTATTTCACCTATTTTCAATTATTAAATTGTTCTTCTCTCAACCCATGAGTTTTCTTGTCTTTTACTCTGATTGTCTCCCCTATACCTCTGGGGGAGGGGGGAGGTGAGCAAACGGCTGTGTGGTGTTTAGTTGCTGACCGGGGTTAAACGACAACACCTTGACACAAAAACTGGCCCATTGTGAAATTAAGTTGTTCTTGCAGACTACTTGACAGACCTGTGTGGTAGCTCTGCTCAGGGATTCCTTTTCTTATGTTGAAATGCTCTTTGGACAGAAGAAGAGGTTCTACTCTCTGCCCTGGTGCAGGGACTAAGCTAGACGTGTGTGAAAGGAATACAGTTAATGTATTGCTTCTGTCCTAAAAGGGCTTGTGAAAGATGCGCAGGGTTAAACTTGCAACTGATCAAAAACCTATTGAAAGCCCTTAAATTAAGTCAAGCTTGGTTTGACTTACAAGATTGGCACTTTGCTTGGTTTTGGGCAAGACACTTTTTCATGTTGAACACAAAGGACGGGCAAGACACTTAAGATGCTTGTCTCTTCAACTCAAATGAATAGGTTCTGGGATCAGGTAACTTTTCTCTGCAGTCATTCCATTAAGTGAACCGTTATGATTCAGTGAAATGCTGGAGCTATTTTTCATGTATCATTCCAGGCAGCAGTGCTATTTGTCTCTATTAGGACTTCCTGCACAGCCTAGGTAGGATGGCTGTTTACTCACTGTAGTACTTACTGCACTCAATTGTGATAGTTAGTTCCCCTTTGTCTCCATTTTATTCTCTTTTCTTCACCAATAATGCAAATTTATCACACAGTGAAATGTTACTACGGATTGAGATCTGTGCATTATTTTTTCCCCAAGTCCTAGGCAAATAAAAAATGCCACTCTTGAATTCAACCACTTCGTCTCAGGTTATTCCTACTCCTTAGACTTTTGCAGCTCTTTAAACTCCCTCCCTTTAAACTGTGGCTGCTTGTGCTCTGCCTCTTGTTATGGCACTGTCCTGCTAGCCTGTATTCTTTCATTGTTTCCCTGTGCTTATTCTGTCCCCTTGTTACCTTTAGTCCTGTTGGATTTACCTCACTAGTTTTTCGGGGCCTTCTGTGCTTACACTGTGGAAACTGGGCTACGTGCATAATGCTCCCATATACTTACAGAATAGGTAGAACAGACACTTGCTATGATAATGCAGGAATTTTAATCCAGCGATAGAAGTTACTCTGAGCATGTTAATTCTTTAAAGACTCAGAGGAAGCCAAGCTGGACACAACTGGCAAAAGTTCTGGGCAAGAGCTCTCAGCTGGACAGACAGAGTAGCTTGCAAAGCAGTGTTTTAATTATTACTAATACAGAGCCAGTGCTCAGTGGTGGCAACATGGATTTCTTTCTGTAACTTGTTACAGCCGTCTACTCATTATCATGACAACCGATCAAGCTGGGGTCTTAGAGGCAGTGGTCGGATCTAACTGTAAGCCTCTGTCCTTGGCAGAGTGCTAGAAGTGACAGGAAAACAGAGATGGCACAGAAACAGAAGAGCTGCTGGTGACAATCTGAGCTCATTTCCTTCATGTGAATGCCAAGGCTGTTATGTGCTGTTGTATGGCTTGGAATAGGAAAAGAATGTAAAATGTCTCCTGCTGCCTCATAGCTGTAAAGCATCCTGGAGACAGGTAAGTTCCCAGTAGTGCCCCCAGTTGTGATCTGGTCCCTTTGGGTACTACTAGTATGCAGGGTCATATTGATCTCTGCCCCAGCCCCTTAGCACTGCCTGCCTGTCTTTTTGTGCATACAGGGCAGGCACTAGGGCTATAACAAGGAAACTTGGAAGGAAAATAGGACTGACTGTCCTTTGTCTGCTGCATTCATCTGTATTTTTTGTGTTGCTTAGGGGAATCGCTACATAAAAGGTGTATCCACTGAGCATCGGATTAAGAGTGGGTTCCATTCCATCTATTAGCTGCCTAAAGAGTCAGAGGGTCTAGTGTACACTTCCTCAATTCCTTTGGGAAGAGACGGAGTGTGCTGTTGGAGTCCCTGAGGGATCTTCATGGCCCATCAGTGTGGAGTCTCTGCTGGAGTTGCCCAAGGTGATTCATCCTGCATGTCTTAAGTACTCAGTAGGGATGGAAACAATCATCTTGGGAAGTGCATGTGTCCTTCCAGTGACTAAAGAACAGCCTTAAGTGACTAGCTAAGCTAGGCAACTAATTTTAATATAGAAAAATACAGATTAATTCCTACATTAATATTCTGCAATAGAGGAGTTGTTAGTGTTATGGTAGCATATAACAGGAACTGTCACTCTGAAGTACTTCTAAGTGTATCTGGTTTTGATTTTTTTTTTAAATTTTTCCTGTTTCTCTTTTTTTCCACATTGGCCTCTCCAGCAAGGAGAGAAGTAAGCCCAAGAGTGCCACCGTTACATGTTGAAACCTACCCCTTGTCCACCCCTCCTCTGTGGTGACTTGAGAAAGGTTAAATCTCCCAGGTTCTATACCAGTAGACAGAAACTTTAGAGATGAATTGAAATGAAAGAAATTAAAATCTATCTCATCCCATGTCTATTTTCCTTATCACCTTTTCTTTGAGAAAAGCAGAGAGGCTTGAGAGAAAATCTCATCTAAGAAAGGGATTGACTGTGTTTTCAGCGGGAAGGGAAAAAGACCAAGGTTGCTACTGGGATGAGGCTTGACATGTTATGGTCTCTATAGAACAGGAGTTTCCACAACCTTTCCACCTCATTTGTCCTAAAATGTAGTGGAAATATTAAACATTAGGCTGTGAAACTTCCCAAATGAAACTGGGATGCTCTCTGAACAAAGTGTTACTAAAAATGTCACCTAGCTTTATGCATATAGAACTCAATTTACAGTGCTCTGGGCATGTATTAATGCTACAGTAATACTGGAGCACCACACCACATTCTTGTCTAGTGTCTCAGTGTTTACAAGGGTTCATGTTTAAAATGTAAGTTTTTGCAGTTAGGAAAAGTCTTTTTGCCATGGCACATTACATTTTTTTCTCCCGGAAGTCTTTTTTTGCAATAGAAAGAATAGTTTTCATCTATTGAGGTATGTTTTGTTTAACATCTTTTTTTTTTTTTTTCCAGTTTGATTATTGAATTTGAAACTATAAACATACTGTTTAAAGAGAAGTATACAGATAAAAATACAGTAAAGTTTAAATGATAAACAAGTTTAAAATAATAATTAAAAAATAATTGAAATGAGATCCTCTGTAAGGGCAAGCTTTTTGCATCAATACAACACAAAATGCAAACTCGTCCTTTCCTGACAAGTTATTATGACTAGATTTCTTGTGAATGTCAGAAATAATTTGAATTTCAGCTCATGTTCTTTTTATTTCTGGATGTAGTAATATTCCTGGATTTGATAGCTGGCCAACGGAAATCACAGGCTCTTTTCTGTTTTGATGAGTTAATGCCACCAATAATAAGGCTACATCCAACTTTTGCCAATCAGAGCTAAGAGCTTTCTTCTCTGGTTGAACTGAAATATCTTTGCTTATCTCTTATAAACTCCTATTAGTCTTCAATATCATCTAAATATTTGAAATTATATGAAAAAATGTCTTAAAACCTGAAAAAAAAAGACTTGACAAAAACTAATCCTAAGTTTTAAACCTGAGTTGCATGGATGAGAACTATGCTGAACTCTTGAGGCAGACTTACTCTCATGGGTCACCGTATGGAAGGATGTAAAAAAAAAAGCCATAGGCAGTAGATCCAAACCAATGGGGTACCTTTCTTTCCCTCTGGCCTCTCTATTGTAGAGAGCAAATTCTTCTGGCATATGGAGTTCATAAAAATTAATTCTGAGGAGGCTGTGGGTCAAAGTACAGACTAAAATTCTAGGCACCTTAGGTCATATCTATGCAAAAAGCTGTACCTTTTTATGTCCAAAGCAAGTGAGCATTTTGAGTCGCTTGGTACAATTCCTCCATGGAAACCGAATTCAAATTAGGTCAGATTATGTTGGTTTTATTGAATTTGTAAACTTACAAATAAAAATTCTAAACTGAACCACTGCAAGAGTACCCACCAAGAAGTTTCCATCTGGTTACATAAATTAGTTTTCAAACTAGTTTTAATTAAATAGATATGGCTATCGTTTATAAGAAAACCCCTTCATTTTTAGCACATACACTGGACCTCAGCAGTTGTATTGATTGTTTGAAAAAAAAAAAAGACTGGGCATCAGTTCCTTGATGTATTTTTTAATGTAATTTCTGGTGGTTTTTGTCTTAATCTGTGAAGAAAAGTTCCACAGAACTAGCGTGAAAACATTGCGGTTTTTTCCACAGTTGCTCAGATTCACACTAAACAATTCATTAGACCATTCCCAGCATGCCGCAGCTTTAGGCTGACATACTATGATATTAAGAATATAGACAGAACCTCAAGCTTTATTTAGTTCTGTCGATCATATGATATTGGAGAGGAACAACTAAGTAAATATGGATTGCAGTTGCAATACATTTCAAAGAACTTTCCAACAAGGGAAATGTCTGGTCCAAGATTCACGCCTGTGGGCACAAAGCGATACAAACTATTGTGTAATATTTATGTTAAGGTTGGACTCGATCTCAAAGGTGTTTCCCAACCTAAAGAATTCTATGATTCTATGGTTACTGTAGCACCCAGCTTGCTTGAGCCTGCTCAGGACCTGAAAGGTCCCTTATGACAAAACAGTCCTGGCCGATAAGAAGGCTAGACTAAAAAGAAAAAAAAGAAAAAGAAAAGTCAGAAATACCAAAAGAAGTACAAAATTATATATAAAATCTGGTATCAACTTGTCAAAGTTCACTTTTAGTTTCTTTCTGATAAAAATAAGTACCCATTGTTTCGTTTTTTTTTTTAAATTTTTTTAGCTGCCTTTATTTTTGGCTGCATATTGCTGCAGAGAGCCCTGTGACAGGATTAGGAAGAGAGAGTGGTGACCTTGCAGGACAGCTCAGGGAGGCAGTGCTGGCCATAACGTGTGCTCTGAGAGAAAGTACTCTCTGTCGAGCACCCACTGACCATACACAGGCAGACAACACTACAGGGACGAACAGGGTGACCCCAGAGCCGTGTGTTCAGGCTAGAAGCCTGAAACTGGAAAATATTTTAAGTGAAGTCTGGCATTTTGTGAACATTTGTTTTATGAAGAGATAGGAATTTTGTCCTGAGAAAAAAGAATCTGACCAATGTCCCAGTGCTCTTCTATGCTCAGAAATGACCTAGTAGTTACCATTACATCCTGAATTATTAACTTCACCCCTGGAATTCAGTCCACCTCTAACAAAGTAAAGAGATGGGATTTTCTCTTACTGAAGCACTTTTAGTCTGATCTTGTAACACTGAACTTTTCAAGGAGTAACCAACTTTTCTGTTTAATGTGTCTTTCAATCAATACCTCTGAGGGCAAGAATCTCTAAGGCAACCTTTTTTATAAAAATGATCTGTAGCACTCAAATTTTGTCTGTGGGATTCAGCTGGATCTCTCAAGAGATCTTTGTTGGGTAGAATCAAAGAAGTCACGTAAATTTCTGGCTTTCCAGAGCTTTAGTTATACTGCATATCCTTATCAACACCTTTGCTATGCCACACCTTACATTCTGTTTGAAGTAAGTTATATGTTTGCATTCCTGGATTCACTGCTCCTGAACTTCCTCATAATGTTCTAGTTAGATATATCAGTCTTTATGAAAGCCATATTCTAATTCTTTATAGACATATCATGGAATCTTTTAGGTTGGAAAAGACCTTTAAGGTCATCCAGTCCGACCATTAACCTAACACTCCACCACTAAACCATGTCTCTAAGTACCTCCACATATCTCTTGAATACCTCCAGGGATGGTGAATCAACCACCTGCCTGAGCAGCCCATTTCAATGCTTGACAACCTTTTCAGTGAGGAATATTTAAAATAAAAACTTCTCAAGAATCATCTAGAGAAAATCACAGACAAGAAGACACTTCTTCAGTGTCTTATTTCTTAGGATTTTTTCTGTAACAGTAGGTTTTTTGTCTGTAAAAAGTTTTCTTTCGTTGTAGATGCTTAAAAAAAAAGAGAGGATAACTGTCATAAAAAAGTGGAGCGGACTATATGACTGGTGCTTTTAAAGAAGCAGAAGTTGAAAAATGAAAAACAGATGTTTGGAAGAATGGCACATGCAACTTTGATTCATGAAAGGATAAATTTGTTATAGTTCAGATGGGGCTAAACTATGTTAAGGGGATTGCCTGAGGTGTTGGCTTTTTGGAAATATTGGCAAACCACAGGTTTCCACATTCCTTTGTGCATAGCCTGAAGGAGTTCAGACACACCAAATATGTAGAGTGTCCTTGCTACACAATGAACAGACAGATAAATAACATGAATTTAGATTGTCCATGGATTATTTTTACAGATGACCAATAATTTTGTCAATATTTTTAAAAACTGTTAATAAAACAGTTTTTTGGTCTAAATCAATCAAATTAACCTATGAAAAGTGTTTAGGGATTAGAAAATATTTTTAATTATTACTACATGCAAAACAAATATTGTTCTGAACTGTATATAATGCTAGGATGGAGAATATATGAAAATATACAGGTAACCCTCAATAATAATATTTTTTTTGTTTGTTTGCAGAATTTTATTAGGTTTTTGAAACCAGAGAAATATTAGAATGAATAGAAATAATTTCTAAGTCTAAATATTTCCCAAGATCTGTACCATACTTTTCCATTTCAACTTCATCTTCCTTCCCTGCATTAACGAACAATGTAGTGAAAGATCAAATAATGGGGTCATTGCAATTGAATTTCATATATATAAAATCAGATTTTTATAAATGTCTCACAGTTCATATTTTTTCTTTACCAGCTATTTTTTCAGATTTTCTGGCACAAAGTATTACCAGCTGAGTGGGCAGTGAGTGAGTGACTAAACATGGCATTTGTTGATTTTCACTCCAGAGCCTGTGAGTCCTTGGGAGACCGAATTGCCTTCAAATTCTGTTCAAAAACATCTAAAAAATGTGAACCTATGGTCCAGAAGGTTAACTCTGTTGTACAATGTCCTGCACTTCTCTTAGACAGGCCTGGAGATCTGCAAACTGAAAAAGATAATCATCCTTATCTCTAAAATGGAAACCACTCTGTGTTTTGGTGTCCGATGGTGGTTTGATGTCACTCTTTCTTTTCTGAAAAAAATAGATTCAAAACATTTATAACAGTAACTAATATCATAACAGAGTTTAGATTTGAAGGAGGGTTTAGCTTAGTTTAAGAAAAGAGAGGCCCACAGTGGTGGGGAAGGGAATTGTTTTTGCTGTTTATTTCAGGTAGAAGAGACTGTAAGGTGCACAATCAAGTAGGTGGGGTTTTGGTGTGTGCTTGTTTGTCATTTCATGTGGGCTAGCTTTACTCTCTTAAATATTTATTACTTAATCCAAAAAAGTAATAACAGTAGTGCTGTAACATTTCTCTGGCTGTGTTCCCTCTGCAGGGTAATTACTTGCAATGAGTGCTTGAGGGCACACTGGTCCCAGCTTGAATCTCTTTGGCTGGAGAGAAAATGATCAAGATGGTTCTTACCTGTCTGAGTTCCAGTCTCAGAGCTATTGTGGAAATATTTCATTGTCAGAAATACTGTAATAGAATTTCAAATCTCAAACCCTTTAATTGCAAGATTAACAGGTTCCAAACTAGCAAAAATAACCGAAATGTCATTTCCAGTTGTTTGTACGCTCATTCATGTGTTCACTTAGCTAACTAACGCGAGCCAGATACAGCACTTGCAATAAAGCTCAGAGTTGTAATTTTCTTGCTCCACGGTTATAGTCTCTTTGAAAATGTGTAATGTAGGCTGGGAGTGATTCAGCTAGCTCAAATACTTACATACAAAACCGTCTGTGGAAATACAAAGACCATATATCAAAAAGGAGGGCACTACTTCATATCAAGTATATTTTCCAGGAGGTCAAAGTGGGACACAGAGGAATGAATGAAGGAATTCTGAGCATCTCCAACATGCGACTGGTGAGTCCCCTTTTTGTCTCTTGTCTGACAAAGTCTGCTGGAGTCCTTTCACGTTCATTGATGCGTCCTTTTGAGCCCTCAGGCATGACTACGATTAATGGGTGAAAATAAGAAAGGGAAACCCTTTGTATGAAGTAGTACCCTCCAGAGCTAAAGATGGGAAGTACTACCAATAGTCTCTTTCATTTCTGTTCACAGTGACCTGAATGATGAATTGGCCATGCATTGCCTGGACAACACACTCGCAGTTTGTCACACTCCTTAACTCAAGGCTACCCAGCTATGTGGGGATAAGTTAACAGTCTGCTCCCACTGAGGGTATTAATAACATATTCACATATTTTTAACATCATATGTAGATGTGGTCATGTTTCAGTGACTGAGTGCTCCAATGCCACTAATGAGCTGGCTTATCCTTGTTTTAGAAGGAACCAGGCCACCATTACTCAGGTGTAAGCCCAGAACAACTTGCACAAATGCACCTGTTAAAGAAAGTTCTTATTCTTCCCAAGTCTTAATTTGTTCCTCAGGGCAGTTTGCAAGCGAGATAATTGGGATCTTGCATAGTAGGGGCAGAATCCCATCTGTCTGAGCCATCTATAATTGCTTGCTGTCTGTTTCAGTGGAGCAGCCCAACTGAATGCTAAGGTTTTCTTCCACCACTTAAAGCAGTGGTAGGAAAATAAACAATAAATGTGATCTGTATTTTTATTTTGGATAATAGGTTAAAAATTTCAACACTGAAAAATATCTTCAGAGATAATTTTAACAGGTTGCAACAATTTATTGTTGGGTGCTTTTAAAGCATGTGCCTCACCAGAGCATACGGATACCTCAGTCGGTTTTCAGTGGACATAGTTAATAATATCCATATGTGCCAAGGCAGACCATAGTGGCAATAGTCTGAAGAGCAGCAACATTTTATAGCTGTAAAAGCACAATGGATAAGATCAGGTGGGTCAATACAACATTATTTTCAGCATGAATCCTGGTCACATTCAGTCCTGAATTCGTATTGCATCCATGATCATATATATCCAGATACAGGCATTACGAAGGTTCTTGAATGTGCTGGGGGAAGTGATTGCTCTTACCAGAGGTGGCTGCTGCAGGCAAGTCTAACACTATTGGATTACACCTTAAGTCAGTCATCTCATGCAAAGTTGAAGAAGTCGGACCTTCTAAGGAGGTCCCAGTATTGCACACAACAAGGGTCACTGAGGTATGTGACGTGCCCGAGTTCAGGCTCTTCTTCGGATAGTATGAACCTGACTGAGTTGGGGGTGGTTTATATCTGATGGTGAAAGAGGGGATGCAAGAAACTGAGTAAGGGAGTTTGCTACACATTTTTCTTTTGGATCTGCGCTTGACAAGGTGCTGAGACTTTATATCTTCCATGGACACTAACTACATGCAGGTCTTCTTCACACTACAATGCAAAACGTCTGCTGGGGTCTCATACTGTAACAGGTGTGATACCCTGTGCAACTAATCTTGGCAGACATTTCAGGGCTGAGTACTTGTTATTTTGCTGAGGTCGCAGGTAAGGTTTTGTGCTGTTCTGTGAGGGAGATTAATGTGTTGTGTGTAGTGTGTTTCATTATCAGCTGGAGGCAGAAAAAATTCCTTCTGGAGACTCAGAAGCTGTTGATGTGTGGAAACATGCTGTGTGAACAACAGGCTGTGACTAACACATTAACTCAACATTTTCCTGCTTTGTAGGGTTAGATATTTATGAGAAATTACATATTTTTGTAATTAATTTTGTACTTCATTCCTAAGAAACTTCAAAATGAATAGGTGTATGTTTATCAGATCTGTTGGACTTTTTACATTTCTGGTCATAGGAACAGTTTTGGTGATCCACTGTTACCATTTTTTTTTGTTCCAAAGCCTTTTAGAAACCTCATAAGAAAACAAAGTTCACATCTCAAATAACATATAATGCTTGGACACAAGCTGAAGCAGGGAAACATAACGTACACTAGGTGATGGCAGAAGGAAACTGGAGGGTAATGGCACTAAAAGCAAGCAGTCATTTAAACTGGCTGTTTGCTCAATGTGGTGATCTTGAACCATCTGGAAGTTTGTTTTAATAAATAAATAACATCTGTTTCTCTTCACTGCAGCACAACCTAACCTTTAGTAGTTGCCTCATTTCTCCAAGGCACTCACCAGAAATTAATTTAGAAGGAGGATGTGAAATAGCAATAGCCACACAGACTAATTCCTGGAGAACATCCTTGACGACAGTCAGATGCAAGGGCAGATATGCACAAGCTGAAACAGTTTCTGAAGGGTCATAACCACATGCTGATCAACATAATTTGATAGTTATTTAAAATGCAGCAACCTTCCTTGCCTACGGGGCATGAATGAAGAAACATCCCATTGCTCTCAGCATAAAGAGCTGGTCTCTGACAAAGAGGCATCAAGTTTGTTGTTAGTTCTGCTACCCAAATCTACAAACTCATGACTTTGGAGTTTCTGTTTCAGGCACTGGGCCCTTGGTAGCATGAAAATAGGTTGGCTGGAATTTTAGATGAAATGCAAAATTGTTGCTAACTGGAGAAAAGGTGCTACAATATCCTTCCTCTTCTGCTATTTCGTGGAGCTCCTTCAGCTGCATGGTGGGCTCGGTCACTGTCCCACCAGATGGCATAGCACAGAGCTGTCTTTCCCACACGGCTGTTTCATGACTGGACCCGAAGCACCGAGGCTCCCTTCTTGATGGCTTCATGAAAATGATGCTTGCCGAAAGAGTTTGACAGAATGTTTATTGTTGCCAGGCAATATATCATCAGGTCTACCACAACGTACTACAGGATGAAATTGCATGTGTTACCTATTGTCATTTGAGAGGAAAACTTGATGGGGGAAAGCAAAATGAATTTTAAAACAGTTTATCTAACCCATCGTATAAGATTCACAGGAAAGGTTCAAATTGTTTTAAGGGTGTTATTTATGTTTGAATATTTGATGATAGGTTAGTAAATCTTTCTATTCTGTAATGAAAAAGAAATTGATCTTAATGTTTTGGGTCAAATTTTCTATGCAAAATCCTAACCGATCACACTCGAGAATTAGATTCATATTCACCTCTGTGCCTTCATGTACGAATATAACAATTACATCATTCTCTTTTGTATAACTAGCATATTTAATACACCTTAAATATGCATTCTCATGCCAACAGGTCCTTCAGCAAAGGCAGTCTGCACATTTAAAAAATCAAAAGCAATTTGGTTAAATGACCTGTAACCTAACATGGTTCATGCTGCTAAAAATCACTAAGTCTGTTCTTCAGACAGCTCACAGAGCCAAAGCTAAATTTCATTTTAAGAAAATGAGCTTTGAGGAGAGTGCTTTTGTATGACTCATAATAGGAGAGCAATATGAATATGTTTGACACTGTGTATGTGTATTTACAATCTTCCTATTGTTAAGAAATGCTTTTTCTTGTTTTGTCTATGTTTAACCTCTTTTCCTAAATGAAGATTAACATTAGATAGGGTAAAATGAGACAAACATTCTAGCAAGGCTTTCCAAAAATATCCTCAAGTCACAATACTTCATCTTAGGATACACATACCTTTACACATTTACAGGAGTAGAGACAAAGAGAGAAAGAACGAACATCCTAATATCACCTCTGATGCCTCCTTCAAATGAAATTACCTAACTGTGCATGGAAAGTGTCATTCAGAGAAGCTGAAAGTGTAGTTGAAGATGTTTCTACAACATTTTGCTGTTTGAATGTTATATTTGTCATTTCTTCTTAGGTAAAGACACAAGTGGAGTGGTCAAATGGGCTTGTGTGGCATTGGCACTGCCAGCATGGCCACCCACAGCAGTGGGAAGGCACTAACTGTAACTATAGTCAAGGTTGCCATACTAGCAGCTCAACAGTTCCACTTCAACCACTGGGTATAGCCATAAGGGTGCCAATGGTCTGTGTATGCCTTGTGATGTGAATTGTCTTTTCCTTGTGTGGCAGGTGGTTGTCAGGGCTATAGAGGTGACAGTGGGTGTTCTTAGCTGCTATTTCACCTCATTGTGTGCATTTTCCATGATGTGTTCTTGCATTAATGGAGACATTTTTCAAGCAGTTTGGGTTTTTTTTAAGGAACTGGCTATTCTTTGCATTAAAAAAATAGATTATTTCACTGATTCGGCACTTTGCTAAGGTGCCGCCATTCACCTTGTCTTTGTATCATCAGCCTGAAATGTCTGTAAGTTCTGAGTCCTAATGAAGTACTTTTATTGTGGAAGAACATGCCTGATTTTATTTTGTTGTCATTTGCAGTGCAGAAAATTGGGAGAAACTGTTTTATCAATGAACTGTTCTGAGCCTTCAGCTTCAACTGAAGTGTTCAGTGAACTTGTGTTCACTGCCTGTCGTCCTATTGCTGTGTACCTCTAATTAGAGTCTGGCTCTGTCTTCTCTGTGTGCTTCAATCACACAGTTGTGGAGAGTGATGACCCTGAATGTTTCTACGACATGTGTATTCACATATGTCTACTATGCTGTGTTTCTACTTAGCGTTTCAGAGGTGTCCCTCACAGACTCAGGGGATACTGATGATTTATAGTCTTTGGATGTTTTTCTTAAGAAGCATGGTCTTCTTGCACTTCATTACTAATATTAATAATAATGGCTTTAAAGTGCTGGGTAAATCTCAGTGGTGAAGAAATTACAAGTTTGTCAAGGATGTTCTCACAAATTTGTTGAACTATCAGGGTGTATGGGAACTTCATAGAATCATAGAATGGTTTGGGTTGAAAGAGACCTTAAAGACCACCTAGTTCCAACCCCCCTGCCATGGGCAGGGACACCCTCCACTAGACCAGGTTGCTCAAAGTCCCATCCAACCTGGCCTTGAACACTTCCAGGGAGGGAGCATCCACAGCTTCTCTGGGCAACCTGTTCAATGCTCATTGACAGTGGCAGATACTTTGGTTTTCTCTTGAGTATAGTTCTGCTGAACTAGTCTCAGCGCTCTTGCTTTCTCAAAGAAATTCCTTCAGACAGGAAGCAAAGCAACTTCTGAGGAGACTTTCCTGTAGTTGATGTCTTTCACTGTAGTGCTTTAGCTTTCATACAGACTTGATGGGTTCATTTACATACTGAATAGCTTTGTTGGCACTGCTATTCCTGTAATAGTGGTTGCTGGACATTTCCTAGTTTCTTAAAAGAAACTCCAGTTTTGTTAAATTTTGCCTAAATCTTGTAGGTATGTATCATTACTCATATACAGAAACATTTAACTGCTTTATAGCTTTTATGATACTTGGATCATATTCCAGTGATGCATCTTTTCAGTGACTAACATGGCTTCTGTACTCAATAATGTTCTTGTTTTACTGTGATTTGGCCTTTGTTTGAGTATTTTTTTGGGGGGAGGAAGGGACCTATTAGATTTTTGTCACTATTTCCTGTGATGTTTCCAGGCAGGTTTGGATTTACAGAAGACATGCAGGGGATTATAGCTGCCCCCCTTCTGAATAGTATGCAGTAAAAAGGAGCCTGCATTGTTGTGTTGATTGTTCTGTCACATGGCCTGGTAAGCATCAACCCTATCACCAATAGCCCTGATGGATCTGCAGCTTGTGATGCAGGTGATGACCTTGATTCGTTTTTGTGTTTTCCTTTCAGGGCTGCTAAGGACTCCACTTACATTAGAACTGCTACCAAGTTTAACAAATGTAAAGATTTTTTCTACCCATATTTGTTTATCCACCTGATTTAGAGAATCATAGTCATATGAAGCTGGAAAAATAAAGGCAAGAGATTTATAGTTCATTTAATTTTGTCTTTTACAACTGTGCAGCTGGATTCCCTCCATATCCTTCCAGCTGACATCATAGTATGGAATTGACTTTTACTCTATTTTCTCTCTCTGTGATACTGTTAATTTCTACTTTGTGTGCTGATTTTTAAATTTGATGTGTTTTTTTTTCTTTTTTTTTCAACTGGGAAGAACATTAAGTATTATCGCATCCACGTCCTTATTCTGTATTGCAGCCAGAAGGAAAGTGTCATTCTTTATAACATCCTCTCCTTGTAGGTATTTTCTAACTCCGCATTGCTTATTCTTAAATTTTTGTTCCCTGTGTGACACATTTTGTGAAGTGTATTGCCCATTTGAGGATTCAAACGGTACCCTCCTGTGCAACTGAGGTGAAGGCACAGCTTGGAGAAATATTACAAGAAGACCCTGAACAAGGAGATGGTCTAATGAAATAATTATTGTTAAACATAGGGAGAGTCTTGCAAATGTAGGAAGCCATTATGCAATAACCTTGCAGGGAAATAAAGGCAAAGTACCCATTTCTTCCAGGTGATATATGTCACTTTTCTGCATAATAACATTTCCTGGGAAGAGAGACTTCAGATGCCTTGCAAGTGACTGAAATGGAAACTGCTGATAACTTTATTAAACCCCAGATAATCAGCATAGTTCTTGAGTGAAAAGGCACAGAAGAAGTCAGAAGTTGCTGTATGTGTTGGGTTTGTGTGCCAGGGGCTTTGGTAGCAGAGGAAAACCTACAGGAATGGCTCCTGTGAGAAGCTGCTAGAAGCTTCCCCAGCTCCAAGTCAGATCTACATCTGGCCAGGCTCAGCCAATTAGCACCTTTGTGATGAACATATTTAAGAGGAGAAAACAGAGACCTTCAGAAGGAGAGAGATGTGAGGGAGACATAACAAGGTAGATATGAAGGTCAGTGCCAAAAGGTGGGGAGGAGGTGGGCCAGAGCAGAGGTTCCCTGGCAGTCCATGGTGAGAGGTCAGGCTGTGTCCTGCTGCCATGGAGGGTCATGAGGGAGCAGAGACCCACCTGCAGCCCAGGGAGTGCCCCATGCTGGAGCAGGGGGATGTGCCCTAAGAGCCTGTGACTGTGTGGAAAGGCCATGCTGATGCAGGCTGCTCCTGAAGGACAGTGTGGAAACCTGTGGAAGAGACCCACACAGGAGTAGTTAGAAGGACTCACACTGGAGAAGGAAGGGAACCCCATGCTGGAGCAGGGGCAGAGTGTGAGGAGTCCTCCCCCTGAGGAGGAAGGAGCAGCAGAGACATCGTGTGATGAACTGACCACAACCCCCATTCCTCGTCTCCCTGTGCTGCTCAGGGTGAGGAGGAGGTGAAATGTGGAAGAAAACAGCCTGGGAAGAAGGGAGGCATGGGGGAAGGTTTTTAAGATGTGGTTTTGTCTCTCATTGTCCGTCCTTGTCTTGACCCATGAAACTTTCCTTAGATTTTCTCCTCCCTGTCCCATCGGGGAAAAGAGTGTGTGAGTGGCTGTGTGGTGGTTAGTTGCCATCTGGGCCTAAAGCACAACACTGTCGAAATGATGCGGAAATAATTCCTGCTTTGATAGTCCAGACCTAGAGAGAGGAAAGCTTTGTGGCCTTTCCAATCAAGAAATAATACTTCTGTGGTACTGCAGTTTTTCCTCTGAAGCTAAGGCACTGGGATCTTGATCCTTAGAGGAAATGTGTGAAATTGAGGGCTGGGGTCTTCACTGGCAAGTGTGTGGAAATCATGGTTTTGTGATGGCTTCCTGCCCATTTCTCCTCTTTGATGTGAAGGTGGGGAAAAGCCATGCAGAGGTGTGGACAGTGCAAGAGTGCTTGTGGACAGAGAAAAAGGTGATACTGAATCACCATGTTACATTCAGTTGTCTTCATCCTTCCCCCCCAATAGCTCAGGCCAAAGCTAGATGAAATTATTGAATTGGAAATCACTTAAAATAGCTCAAAAATATTTAATAGTCTATGTCAATTAATTGGGATAACCCCCCACTTCACTGGCATGAGTTCAATAAAACAGAGTTATGAACTGTTACAGTTACAGATTTGATGTTTTTCACACAAAATAATTCACATACTTCTCATTTAGATTTAATGACTCTTAATTCATGAGACTTGTTTTCATTTTTATGTTTTTTCTTTGAATACAGAGAAAATCTTAACATAAGATTACTTAACTGAAGAATACATTTGAAGTCAACTGTAGTACTAGGAATAAAGGCCTGATTTCATTCTCCCTGGACATTTTTCTTATGTGTTTTCAAACGGTTCTGTTAGTAGGATTTAATCTTGGTTCACTTGACCCTCATGGGAAATATATTAAAAATATTATAAATTGGGCAGAGAGTAAAGATTTTTTTTTGTCTGGTAATTCAGTGTGATCATCGAACCAGACATAGTACAGGAAGAAGAGAAAATAAATAAATCTGGAATGATCATTATACTTTTGGCACCAGTTTTCAGGTCAGATAACAACTGAATGAAAAACATTTCACTCTGCCTAAGGTGGATTTAGGTTTAAGCTAAGATGCAAACCAGGTTGAAAGTTCAGTTCCCTCAAATCTGCAATGGCTTCAAGAGGGTCAGGGTTTCCCATATGGGTTTCAATGATTTTTTGCCATTGTCTTTATATGTATAACCATATATATATAGCTTTGAACAAGCCACTTCACCTAAATGGGAAAATATCTGTGAAATCAGGGTAATAATACTTACTCACTTCACAGTATTATGGTGATGTTCAATTAATGAGTATTTGCAAATCACATCAGTATACTTATCCTCTGCATTCCTCTATGTAGCTTGATTTCTAAGTGAATTTCAGCTGCTAAATGTTATATTTATTACCATAAATATGGTAATTTATGCCATAATATTACAGCCATCTTATTGATTTTAAGAACTGGTGTAACAGAATAGAAAACAGTCCCATTATTAATAAACTGTTATTGCTGCAAATAACAATTATGTTCAGCTTATATTCAGCTCTTCACTTTTCAGGAGAAGAGATGTTATGGCCAGAAATCTTTCAGAAATCGGTCAGTTTTAAAAGATACCAGAAGTTATTACAACAGTTGAGTTAAAGAATTTGGGGATGATCTTTTTACACAAAACATACATCTGAATCCCTAGAGACTGATACAGATTGATAGAGTTTAGCTTCATAGGTTTAAGGTCAGGAGGGACTATTAGACTATCTACTCTCCTGAATATCACAGCCCATTAAGTATCAGACTGTAATGCCACACTGAGACCCACAGATTCACTAAAACTTTTCTTTGAGCCTAGCACCTAGTCCTGATGTTAAAATCTCAGTATGGTGAGAATCTATCTGCCATTTTCCCCTGTAGTCTGTTCCAGCAGCTATGCACGCTTAGTGTTAAAAATATGTGCTTAATTTCTAATTTGAATTGTCTGGCTTCTGCTTCCAGCCAATTGGTTTCTGTTATGAATTTCTCTGCTAGATTAGAGTACCCTTTAGTACCCAATATTTTTACTCATGAAAGCACTTACATACCTTAATCTAGTCACATCTCAGTCTACTTTTCTGATAAGATAAAGACCAACCTCAAGGACAGGCACTTTTTCTAGTCCTTAAACGATTTTTTTGTGTTTCCCTTCAGGACACAGTCTATTTTAAAATAGATATTTTAAAATATCCCTTTTTAAATTGTGGACACTGGAGCTGAGGGAGTGGAGATCTCTGATGGAGAGAGAAGCTCCCCTGGGGGTGCAGTTTTAGAGAACCTAAATTTAGGTTTCTGTTTTGACTTACCTGCTACATAATTATCCTTCATTCATTATGAAGAAGCTTAGAGAAACGGGGTCAGATATCCTCAGGACTGAAGTTAGTCTTTGTGATTATTTCCCTCCACTCCTGCACTGCTGTCCTTGCTTTACTTCTTTTTATCATGGCATCTCTCTAGGTGCTTGGCTCCTTGGCCTCCAAAGCCCTTCATGGACATCAAGTTCTAGATACAGTTTAAAACTTTAGAGATATTAGATGGTTTTGCTAATTCAGAGTTGTCAGCTTGGAGGTGAAGAGGGAAAGAAATGAAGGGAAGACACTTATCCTGTCTTTACTGGTTAATGATTTTCAGTAGTGTTGTTTTGTGGTGGTGGTGTTTTGTGGGTTTTTTTACTAATTCCATGGAATTTTTTCACCGATGTGGAAAAATTTTGAAGTGAAATAAATTGACTTTGCTGAGTAACTAATTAGTCTTAACAAGGATAAGCCTAAGCCTGCAGTGATTACTTGAATGAACATTCCCACAAGGCAAATGCTTCCTCACTTACATTAAGGCAACCCTTTGATTTAAGTGGAATTCTCGTGATATATGTGAGATGTATGAGATTTGGTCCATTGATTTTTAGGGAGGGTAACAACTACCTGAACAGATTTTAAATTAACTTTTGAAGCTACACGTTTTTATTAAGCTGGTAAGTCCCTTTAATAAGTCCTGACAAGGTGTCTACTGGCTTGCAGAGAAAGGGGATTTCCAAACACAAAGAAGTGCCAGTTACATGCTATGTCCCTAAACATGCCATTTCAAGCTTCTAAGTGTTGTGTAAATTATTTGTGCCCTTTGTATAGACTTAAAATTCTTGGATAAAGCTGAACTTACCTAGGACAATAGCTAAATATAACTATACACTGTATACTTCTGTTTTGTTTTATACATAATAAAAAGGTCAGAAAACATAAGAGTAAATTGCCTGCTAAATTTTAGATTAAGTCCAGTTATGTGAAATTGTATTAATTTTCCCACAACAAAGAAACATAAGAATAAACATTTCTTATATATTATTATGACTGATTGGTGAAAAAAAAAAAAATCTAAACCATCTGTAAAGTATATGATCTAAAGCCAATAAAGGACTAGTTCCCTCTAATAGATACTGAACAAAAAAATAACCGAACTAGGAGCATCTCAGAGTTAACCAGAGGGCAATACTGCAGAAAGATGCATATTTGTGGTGTACCCTTTCCTAAAGCCAAGGTATTTAGCTGAGGTGATGAGCCAGGTATCTCCTACCATGTGGGAGCTACATCCACAAAGGCTGCAGATGGCTGTATGTAGCACATACATTTTTGAATGAATGGACCAGGGTTCAACTGTTCTTTAAAACACTCTTGGTGCTGGCTGGCTTGTTAAAGCACTCACTCTGGGCTTTGCTTTCAGCTCTCAGTGCTGCTAATGTATTTTGTATAAGCAAATAATTCACTAAAATGAGTAAAAAGGTCAGAGAAGAGAAACATACTCCCCAAACACCCAAGTACCCCGTCTCTTCTCCCCACCATGAATGAGATTACTGGTGCTGTATTTAGCTGCATTGACTTCAGTGCATTTACACCAATTCAGACGTCCTGCCTCTAGCATGATGCATCAATAAAACTACTGAAATGTTTTGTAAAATGAAAGCATAAGGGGGAGTCATAGCTTATCTATATGGGGATGAAACGGGATAGGGGTTGTGTTGCCAGTTTGCTAGCGGTTGTATGACAAACCCTAATTAGCGGAGCAGGTTTTAGTAGCTCTCTGCCTTATTAAGACATGATTTCGGAAGTGGAGTGGGCTAGCATTCAGGTCTCTGGTGTGGGAGGACAGCCTGCAGATGGCAGGTACCGGCATGTGGCATAGTCGGTCCACTGTGATGACCCAAAGGCAAAAGCTGGGCACAGGCAATTGCACCCTTCACATGCTGAAAATAAATGGGCACGTAATTACAGAGATGGTGCTCCAGACAACTGAGTGGTCTTTTTTTTCCTGGGTGATGAATGTAAGGTCTATATTAATTTAGAAACTTAGCTTGCGTTTATTTTTGTAGTAAGTGTAATATCTTCATATGTTCTTAGCTCTGAAGTCTCTGTTTCGTCCCATGGAAGGTCTAATGGTATAAAATAACTTGCTGGAGCACAATGAGTTTGTTTTTCCTCTCACACTCCAAGTTTTTGCTGTACATGGTTGAAAATCAACAGAAGGGCACTACAATTTGCTAAAATCAATGTAATTAGGGAAAAAAAATTGATGTACTGAAAACACCACAATTCAGAGAACTGCTGGGCATGATTGAAATGCTTAATGAGCTGCTGAACTGTAGTGCCCTGGGTCTGGCATGCTGTGGGACCTGGGTGCCTCTGGTGGAAACCTTGCCACCAGCCTGGCTCCCCAAAACACTTTTAAGTACTATTTTATGTCAGCAGCTATATTAGGATGAATCTGTATCATGCCTGCTACCATTTCAGGGAGCTATTCATGCTGAGAAATTTGTCAGACTTGCAGCTAATTTCTTCATGCTATTAACATTTAGTGCTGCTGCTGACTGTGCAGCACTGTATTAAATGCCTCTGTGAAAAGACAATTTGTCCTTTTAACACTTTAATTCTGTTAAGAGTTATCTGTTAAGTGATTTGACTTTACATTGTTACTGTCTATTTACAGTCCTACAAGTGGGCTTTGGTCTTTGTCCTTTCAGAACTGAACTATGCAGCTGGGACTGGAGCCTCGTGCATTAAGTTTATTACTTTTGCTTTTTTCACTTTTCCTCTCCTGACCCAGATCTGCCACGAAGCAAGGAATTAGGAAATAAGCCAGTCAAAGATGGCTTGATTCAGATCTCTGCTTTCTCTCTGACCTAGCCCGTGAGACTCAACAAGGTGGACCCTGTGATGGATGTATCCCTGCCCCTCGGCACCAGCTCAGCTCATTTCTCTGTGCTGAGTTTGTGACAGGCCAGGAGCGATGATGTGACACTTCGGTGGGGTAAGCATGACTTCTGTCTAAGACCACCTCTCCTGCAGCCCAGGGCCCAGACTCCTCTGCCCCTCTGCACCTTCACACGTGGTGTCTTAGTGGGGAAAAGAGACTGGGACTGTGCATCGTAACTATGAGACCTACAGGCACTCCGCAGGAGACCGTAGGCTGGGGTCTCACGCTTCTGAAAGGTCTGTAGCTTGGGAAACATGCCAATACCCACTTTTATTATTTAAATTAAGCAAATGCAAAGAAATGTTTTGCTGGGTCTGTGCTGCTTTGGATGTAATTTTCTCTCTGCCGTTTGGCTTCTCATAAGATGAGCACTTAGTAAACAGAAAATTTCTGTGTAGCGAAACCAAAAAAAAAAAAAAAAAAGAGGCTCAATTTTTACCATTTCTGCTAAATATAATATTAAATAAGAATGGTTCTGTAAAGCACATTTCTTCGTTTTTGTTTTTCGAACACAACAGCATATGCTCTTTCACTTGTGCCCGCTGCCGGTAGGAGCATATGCGCAGGAGTTTGCGGTTCAACGTCTCAGGAAACAAGAGGAGTGGGCTGCTCCGCAGGGAAGGCGAGCCAGGAGCCAAGGTGACAGTGAGGTGTCAGGGCACTGTCTTCACCAGCAAGGTCCCACTGTGTCCAAGCAAGGAGAGGAGGGCAGGTCCAGTGATGGTAACAGGGGTCAGTCACAGCCCAAGCAAGTCCCTGGTGACAAGGCAAGTCTGAGGACAAATCAGCAGGTCAGGATGAGGGCCAGACATGGGCATAACTTCAGCGTGGCTCAGCCTGGGACTGAGTGCAACAGCTACATCTGAAACACATGAGCAAAGCAGGGGGAGACCCTGATGGAGCTTCTTGCGGCTCTCTTGCACAGCCTTTTTCCCCAGCAGCCTGATTCCAGCTTAGATGGCTGCACCGTATCAGGGATGGCCACCAGCACAGCCAGCCAGCCCCTGGGTGGGGGCAGAAATTGCGGAGCCTAGAGCTGTACACAGGGCTCAGACCTGACTGTCCTGCAGGACGGGAAAGCCATATCTTCTGTAGGATGTTGTCAAATGGAGAACGCATATGCTTCTTTAAGAGGATGCCTATATACCTGGGACTCGGCGTCAGTCGGGATTTCAGCAGTCATACACCACTACCTTGACATGATGTGTTTTTCAGGATAAACCTGAGACAGTAACAAGATTACCATGTGCACTGTAAAAATAAAATAACCCCCACAACTGAAAAGGAGCTAGCCTGCATGAAACAAGTGCTCTGCAGAAAGACATAACATACTTCTATTCCACTCTGGAGAGGTTCTGAGCATTATTATCATATTGTGATGCTATGCTACAATTAATCACCCCTTTTAGTGATGCTGTAATAAACTCAGAGGTTTAGATTTTCAGCTTGTGTAAATCAATATGGGTCTATTGATTTCAATGGAACTGTGCCAGGTGAATATCTGGCCCCAGACGTCAAGTGGAGCTTGTACAGAGATGTTTAATAAAGCAAGAGACCTGTGTTTTTACAGTAGATAAATGACTTCACGGGTGATGCTGCAGTCTCTTGTGGTACCTCTCCTCCAAGAAGTTTTATTTTAAACACTCTCATAAAGTTCCCTTAACTGCAACAATAATGCTAAGTGCCTGACACAAAGCAAAGGAAATCAGATTTCTGGATAACTATGGGAATGAAATGCTGCTCTTGGGTTGTTAGATGTTTTTTGCTAGAATTTTTATTCTATTATTTTGTTCCTTTTAGTACCACTGGAAGTGATAGTACTTAAAAAAGCAGCTGCTTCAGTCCTTACACAGATAGAGCTCGGGGTGCTCACTGTGAGGACTGTAATATTATGTCATTGATTTAGTTTCATCTAGAACTGTGCCATAAAATGTATGTCTTAAGAGTAACCTCACAGTTTGTCATTTCAGTAATCCTGCTCTATGTTCATCCAGTAACAACAGATGCATCCCTACAATAAATATGAAAGAACCAAGGAAGTATTCAAATACAAGGTCGTTTAAATGGACTTCGTTCGTGATAGTGCAGCACACTAGTGCTTATGCCACTGTGTGTGAGGAAGTCTCATTTAACCCACTTGTGATGATGCTAAAAAGATAAATTTAGCAGCACAAGTATGGTGTTACTCGAACATATAAACATTGAATAAAAATGTCTTCTCATCTCTTTGAAATATCAAATCTGTTTAGGTCTCAGAGAATTAATAGGGACTGCCCATGCTCAACAGTTCTGAAAATCAGATAAGTGTGTTTATTTGCCCAGATATGTATATCTATGCCAAATCTGAGGCATTCACATTTGGCAAATTGGGTCTCTGTCTTCAGTCAAAACTGCTTCTTGCCTGCACATCTCTGTATGTGATAAAAAATCTCAGATTCCTTTTTACTTTAATAGTTTCATTTAAAAATTATGCTAATTCCCTTCTCTTTGCTGGTCCATGTAAATTTTACTCAAATTAACTTTAGACAAGTTGGTAAATAATGCAAGTGGAAGCAGCTTTATTGACTTCCTAAGAGTTTTTGTCATGAGCTTAAATATAGTCTGAAGACAACCATGGAGGTAATCGCCATAGACAGCATTAACATATCACAAAGCAGCACCATCATTTCTATATGTAGCATAACGTACTTAATGTAAGTATTAGTGTATAGAAAAAATTCAGATTTTTGAGGTCCACACAGAAACAGGAAGGTCTGACTTTTGTACTTAGAGTAGGAAGCTCACTGTCAGTACTGGAATTAGTGATATTTTTGTTGAACACCTTCTAGTTGGATGGAATTTAAAAGTAAACAAGAACTAATTGAGTTACTAGTTGTGAACAATTAATAGCATTTGGCCTGATTCACAAAACCAAAGATCTGTCGAGGATCCAAGGCATAACTAGGTTTTGATGCAGTGTCATCCTCTCCCCCATCCTACAAGGATCTGTTGTACAACCTCAAGGTCTCCATGTGGGTGGATTAACATAAACTGTCAGAGATTGATGAATAAGACAATCTTATAACAACCATACATGCTTTACTAAATTGCAGAAAGAAATACGCTGGTTGGATATCAATGAAACGCATGAAACACCGGAATAGACTGCCTACAGACACTAGTGCATTTCTTTCACTGGAAGCTTTAAGGACTGGGGTAAGTGTAACTGTCCATTATGCAAGAGAAGTAAAAGGTTAGGATGATAACTTTTATTAACATCACCAGGAATTAAGAACTGCTATGCGTTTACCTGACCCTCAAAGAAAAGATTATCTTCAAATAGTCACCATGGGGCCAAAAAGGTAATATGTCTTACTGTTAATTGCTGTAAGGCAGGAATACTGTCTTGCTTCTAGCTCATCATCATCGTGTGATGTGCTGTTTCATTCACCTTAGAAATTGTGCTGATGAAATGATAATATGAATTGGCTTTTATTGATGCATCTCTCATAATTCCAGAAGTAGCATCCACATTCCCATAAACAACCTCATCAAAATCTGCTTGAGCTTGTCTTGGATGCCCTCTGATAGAGAAATTGTTACTGCATTCTCACTTTTCTTGTTTACTATCACTCATCTTCAGAACAAAAGATAATCTCCTCTAGTTTAGTAAACTGCTAGAGAATTCCGAGTCAGTTCTCGGTGACTTATAACTGAATGATATGGTTCTTCTGCATTCCCAGAAGAGCATCCCACCAACATACCTTCCTGAAAGACGCTACAAATCTCCTCAACCTTCTGCAACCTATTGCAACGTCTGAATGTATCACTGTAATCCAATAGAAAATTACTGTGTCCCTGTATAATAATTCCAGAAATTTACAGGAATGTGTTTTCTCTCTGTAACTCAAAATATTATATATTCATAATATACCCCCAAATTAAGCCCAACCACTGCCTCTTCCAGATGTTAGGCAATCATAAATTCCCATAATAGTATGACAGTTTTTATAGTGGTCTGCTGCTTACCTCTCACCTGCCATCCTGTCTAAGGGATTATTGTGCACATGGGTAAAAGAATTTATTTCCATAAGTTTTCAGACACTTCAAGTACCACAGCTGTGGTTTAGCTTGCAAGTGCATTTTGTAGTTCTGTTCAGATGTTATGTTGCCTTGTCATAATGTTGTCTTGCATAGCTGTATTGGGTTTGTGTGGCAAGGTTTTGGGAGGGTTGGAACAGAGATTCACCTGCAATCCATGGAAGACCCCATGCTGAAGCAGGTGGATGCCCAAAGGAGGCTGTGACCCCATGGGAAGCCTGTGCTGCAGCAGGCTCCTGGCAGGAGCTGTGTCCCCATGGAGAGAGGCCCAGGCTGGAGCAGGTTTGCTGGCAGGACTTGTGACACTCAGCCTGGGGCAGCGTGTGAAGAGTCCTCCCCTGAGGAGGAAAGAACTGCAGAGACAACGTGTGATGAACTGACCACAACCCCCATTCCCTGTCCCCCTATGCTGCTGGTGGGAGTAGGCAAAGAGGGAGTGAATTTGAGCCCAGGAAAGAAGAGAGGGGTGAGAGGAAGTTGGTTTAAGATTTGGTTTTAGTTTTCTTCAATTGTGATTTAGTTGGTAATGAATTAAATTGATTTCCCCTCAGTTTCCATGCTTTGCCCATGACAGTAACTGCTGAGTGATCTCTCCCTGCCCTTATCTCAACCCAAGAGCCTTTTATATTTTCTTTCCCCTGACCACCTGAGGAGAGGAGTGGGAGGGCGGCTTTGGTGGGCAGGCAGCCTCCAGCCAGGGTCAACCCACCACAATAACATAGCTGTTCCTCCTACTAAGAGTCCCACAAACCACTCCTATACTACATAAAATCACCATGCCAAACACAATTTGAATGCTTATGCATCATTATCCATAAGCTCTCTGGCACAATTCTCACCTGTGCCAGCTTGTTTTGTCCTAGACCATGCTTGGTAATGGTTTGGGAGATTGCATGGGCCATGCAAGCATATGTTACATTGTGCCACTTGCTTTCAGGCCCAGAGGACAGGTTGTGTTCCAAAGAATAAACATAGCTGCAGTCCCCTGGTCTATGTTTCAATCACAAACTAAGCTGAGTGCAGCTTCCTTTGTGCCAGGAGACTTTCCCTGTTCTGCCTCACCCTGCTTTATAAGAACACTACCAAAAGTCCACTGCCTTTCCTTTTCCTCATCAGCCAAAATCCCCTATGTTCTTCTCAGGTCCTGTATTAACAACCATTAACAACATAAATCTCAAGGGTGTTGGTAGACATCTTCCCTTTCCTAAGCTTGATGTCTCAAGCTACTCACTGCAGTCCCACCATTTCCATTCCATTTTCTCCCTGGCAATGCACTGACTCAGCTGTCAACACTAAGGTTGTAGTGATCATCTTGGATACCCCATCCCTGGAAGTGTTCAAGGTCAGGCTGGATGAGGCTTGGACCAACCTGGTCTAGTGGAGGGTGTCCCTGCCCATGGCAGGGGGGTTGGAACTAGATCATCTTTAAGGTCCCTTCCGACCCAAACCATTCTGTGACCATCTTTTTGTTGGGCAAACATGGCAGTGCGTTTCTGAAATGATGATGAAAGCTGTTGAAGAACAGCACAGAAACAGCTCCCTGGCTGTAGTCACTACTGCTAGGTCCACATTCAGTTCTCCTTTAGTTTTTCCAAGGCCAAAAAAAATCATTTTCATGTAACTTTTACCTTATGCTTATTTCTACCACTGCTCCTTTTGGTCTGACTCCTCATCACCATCCTGTAGGCATGTGACATAACCCATTCCTAGAAGTGAAGGGGTTGCTTCAGCACTAATTGCTATGACAACTGTCCTTCCTTAGGAGCTCCTGTAAATGTATATAAACCAAGGGGCTTTTTGGTGGATGTGTCAGAAGTTAAAAAACAGCCAGGAAAGGTTTTATAGTTATAAGATGGCTACTGATGGTAGTGAAATATTCCGTAACTCCAACACCCTTACAGACATTAACACACCGTCACGTATTACTTTACCTCCCATTTGTAAGTGCTATCTAGCACAGTAGGAATGTTCTATGTCCTCCCAAAGAGAGGCTCCGTGTGGGACCTTGAATCCAAGATTTCTCCCCTGCATCATGACCTTGGCTTGTCTCATTTACTGCAGATAGATTGACTTAGATGAAAGGCTGGACTTCTGTGTAGGTTGACAGCATGCAACAGGTTTCCTGAAGTCAAAATGGTACAAAGTGACTCAGATCCCTTTTTAGTACTAGCTAAAAGACTCCAGCCTGCTGTAGTCTGCAACTCTCTCTTTTGTCACACTTACTGAAATTCCAGAAGGCAACTTCTGGCACCATCCCTGAGCTTTCTACTGTGTATTTTACCCAAACACTATAATGGGTTGGTTGTTTTTAAAGCTAGAATAACCAACAGAGAGGGAAAACTACAGATTTTGCTTATTTAACAAATGATTCAGCTGAAAGCTCCAAACATTTGACTGAATGCATCTCCTTTTTCTTAGTACCAGAATAGTTTTTTGCTGTGAAAAGAAAAGAATGCTTCATTAACTTCAGAAAGTATTCATAGTATACTGCACTAAAGATCTGAATGGCACCTGCAAGCGCTGGACAGGGGATGTGCTTTTTTATCTGAAATGAGCGAAACAGATACAGCGATATGGGTAAACCTCAAATAAATTATTCAAAGCACTGAAATAATTCCCTATCTGTTATGCATCTTGCTTTTAACTGTTAAAAGAAAGCTTCTGTCCTTAGTAACATTAGCACTTGTTGGGGAAGCCTTGTATTGAACTATTAGGTTCAATTGAACTTGCACAATTAGATTACAAACTTGGCTAAAAACATACTGTGTGAAACCAAGGCCAGGTGAATGTGCTTGTTCAGGAAAACTGCATGTTGCCAAAATAGAGTCCTGTACTCATTTAAAGGTTTTTTTCATCTGATGAAAATAAGCTGTGTCTTTAGAAGTTATAATCAACCCAGAAAACCTTTTTTATTAGCTCTACACTCAAGGACAGATTGATAGTGAATCTGATGGGATAGGTATGATTAATTACATCGATAAGTGTTAATCAGTGTGAATGTGGGCTGACAAAACCACACCACTAGGACCTGCAAGTTTCCTCAGCAAAATGTGCTCCATTCTTTGCCATGCAGATTGCCATTTTATGCTTCTTAGATTTCTGATATTCAAAACATATTTTGAGTACTAAGACATCACTCTGTGCAGTGATACTATACTGAGGTATCACCTTCCACATTATTAGTGAACCAGTGTTAGATTCAACAGTCTCACCAAGAACATAGAATTTTTCAGGCAGCTGAAAGCTTCAAATCTTCTGTTCCTAGCTTCAACGCCTCTCTGGCTGCCCTTTACAAATTTTTGTATAGATAGAAATTGCCTCTTGTCTGTCAGCAATTTATGAAATAGCCTTATCAGAGACTGACTCCACCAAACTCTATGGATAGCAGTAAATTTAAAAGAGGACAAAGATCCTATTACAAACTCTCCTTCTATTGATTTCACTAAAAATAGTTTTCTGCTGTAAATAAGAAACTTAAACATTTTATGTAAGCCTAAGTAGCTGGGTCTACTTATTTCCTGATAATGTTGTTACTTTTGTACAGTAAGCTGTAAAATAATTTATAAACTGTACATAGCTCAACCAGCTGAATTCAAGGACCAAGAGGATGCAGAAAAAATAGAGGTCTCTTCTTGGGATCAGAAACAAGTGAAAGCGCAATGATGTGATTCTGCTTTACACGTATTCCTTTGGAAATCATTTCTGAAAGGGAGAGGAGCAGGTGACAATATGGTTAATTTATAGTTAAGGCACTAGGACAATAGTTTGGTGACTACTACAAGAATTAAGTCATGATCTTCCTTAGAAAAGGGGTCAAAACTTTAGCAAGATGGATGTGACATTGTCATTGGTCATATTTTAAAGGAGGAAGTGAAGAAAAGGGCACAATTAATTTGAGGATTCCTAGGAAATTGGGTGGATCAATAACTCTCATAGTGTGTGAGCATGTACCCTCTGGCACATGAGGACCTTTCTATAGTATGATGGCTCTAACGCAGTCTTTTTAAGTTGCTTTTGTCAAGAATCAGCAACTAGAAGGTTCGTCAAAGAAAAAAGACCTGGAAGCTCAACCCAGTCGAACTAAGGATCACTTAAAGAATGGGCATAGAACTACTACAACGCTATGCCAAATGAGGTATACAGGGGCATATATGTTTCTAGAGAAATATACATAATGTGACCTAAATGCATATTTTGTAATTTACACCAAGAAAACCAAACAAATAAACAAACAAATAAAAGGAAATATCTCAGACAAAAAGGCTTTTTTTTTTTTTTATTTTTGGTAACAACCAGGTGGTCTTCGGTAAAAGCTGCCCACCAGTTTTGTTTCAATCTGTCCATGAAAGTTGAGCAGTTTTTATAGTTCAGCTGACTCCATTCTTTTTCTGAGTAAAGGTGAAGTCTCTGAAGACTGAGAAAGCAAATTCAGCAGGAAAAATGCTTTGATACTGTAGTTATGTCTATTCTAAAATGACAGGTTTTGTTGGGATGAAGTTATTAAAGATACTACCCTAAATGACAGAGGAGATTTTTCATTCTTCTGAAATATAATGGGAAGGAGAATTATGTGACACAAGGGCATTCAAAGACCCCAAACCTCTTTGTGAGTAAGGCTGGAAAAAACATGGAGTTATAGAACAACAAGTAATATTTCTGAGATCACATGGGACGAACTGATAAAGCAAAGAAGGTGTCTTGGGACAATAAACAACACCATCAAGAAGAGTATTTCTGATGCAGAAAACGTACTTCCTAAAATTAACTTATGTAATTTCAAAAGACAACATGCAACTCTGCATGTACTAGAATAATTAAAAGGATTATGAGTACACATTCTTAAATTTAATGTTCTCATTGGCTTTCCACATTTCTCAGATTGCCTTCTGAAGAAATGACACCTCATGATATAATGTTGTCTTATGGTCACATATTCTGCGGCAAAAATGTTAGTTTTTAGCCTTTTGGTCCAGTCCCATTTACCTTGGTACAAAATCCAAATAAATATAACACACTTTAAAATCCTGGTGAAACGAGCTAGTGGAGGAAAAGCCCTTACAGGCCCTGGTTTGTAAAGGTACTGAGCCTCGTACAGGTAGTTATACATGCCTGTGGAGCTCCTGGGGACATATGGTGCCTGTTGGCCTCTGGGTTTCAATTGGGATTATTCTCTGGCGCTACCTGTTCTGCTGCAACGATGGTTGATCCCATTAAACATCCCAAAGGCCTCTCAAATAATTTAGAGTTGTGCCAACTTCTGCTTCTTGTGAGCTATGTGTTCTGGGCTAAAATCAGTACTGGATCTTTTGCTAAAACATCACCTTAAATCATTTTAACAACTCAATTCTCAAGTTCCTGCTCTAGTGATTTTTTTAGTGTCTACAGAACATCAGGGGTTCATGTTACCAGGCTCCTACTCTTTTTTTCATCTTGAAGATCCTTCTTTCTTTGGGAGTTAGTTTCTTATTTCCTAGCTGACTATTGATTAGTTTTATTTTGTAATGGAGGAGTTGTTAGAAAAATAGTGTCCTAACACTTTTAAAACTCAAGGTGGGGAAAAAACCCCCAAACAACATTATCCAATGTACCAACGAAAATCTTTTTTGAAGGCAGAACTGCTTAAATGAAAAGACTTCCATTATTTTGAAAGTAAGTAAGTGGATATTAAGCATGATTAGATGCTAGAAAAGGCTTCCTTTGGTATCCAAGATGGCTATACAATTATTGAGTTCAGAGTAGTAATTTGGTTAAAAATAGATGCAAACCATGTAACTCCCCTGCCACCTGGCATGTGCTCCAAGAGTTGAGCTTTTAAGTAAATTGTCAAAATGTTATCAATATAATGTTTTCTTAAATCCATATTCTGGGACAAATTAATATGTAAATCGTGAATTTAAAGATATGTACATTTTAAATTATTCTTTTTTAAAAGCAGCACATCCAATACAATTATTTGTATCTAAATCACTCTCTTAAGTCAGGCATTTTCTCAAATAATTTAACCTAAACTGACAAATCCAAATGTATGAATATCCTAAGCATATTACCAGCTGGGAGCAGCTAGTAGTTATAATTACTTGTTAGCTCATATTGTACACAGAACAATTATGTTGGGTAATATAACCTTGGACTAGTCTGCAATAAGCTTGTAAATTTAGAAAGCAATGAATGACCTCTGAACATGGCTGAGACAAAAAATAATTAACAAAGAAATCTCCTGATATGCTATAATATACCCTGGTTTGCAGTTGACAACCATTATTTTCTGTTTTAAATGTTAGCAGTTAGAGTACATCTACTTTGTCTTCTATGTATGTCAGCATAAAATCAATAAAACTCGTAAATAGCAATTAAAATGTAATAAAAATCCCACTCAAGTTTTTTTTTTTTTTAAGCAATATGATCATTATCACCTCTATTAATTTTTCCCCATAGTAGGGTAGATTTGCATATTTATGCTACAAATATTTCACTGACAAATACAAGCCTCTCCTTTGCCATATCCATAACCATGGGGGTGCACACCTGATCCAGAACGATTCAGTTATTCAGCTCAGCAGAGATGTTTTAAGCTAGCACACTTTGCTCTGCACTTGCAACGGGCAAGGACTGCATACCCAGTCGGGCACCAGGTGCCAGAGACACAGTCTTTGCCTCTGTCTCATGACATGACTAAGGTGACCCTTACACCAGTGTCATCCAAATATAAAGATGGGTCTGGGCCAGAGTTCTCAAGCTGTGATAAGCATCCCACTAGTGATATGCAAGATACTCCAAAGATACGCATAAATCCTGTTTGAGCAGCCAAACGTCTCCTTCTGTGCATGTACCCAGCCTAGCACAGTGCCAGGAGCTTTTGCTGCTGATACTGTCATTAATGCTCTTACCTAAGCAAACTGCATTTAGAAAATGCTATGTAGGATGTTCTTCCCTGTTGATAATTATAGTTTGATAAGGATCACACTACAATCAAATGTTTCAGAAAGACTGTTTCAATAAAAGGGAGTGACCCTACTCAGGTTGTAATGGGAGCTTATGTTTTCTTCAATGTTTCAGTCTAGGAAAGGAGAATCATGACTCTGCAGTGCAATAAATAAGAGGGCAATCTGTCCTGTAAACTGAATAGGAAACGACTGATGAAGATGGAAGATATTTTGCGATTTTGAAATTATTTGTACGTGTTTGACTGCATTATTAGGTATTGCCATTTTCTGTACTTCTTGGCTTTAAAACAATCAAAGGAAGTATGAAGTTTTACAGCAAAATAAACACAGAAGTCTTGCTGTGATATCCAATATAGTTGCAGAACTGACTGCTAATGTGGTACTCCAATTAATGGTTTGCTATGAATTACGTATTTGTCAAAACTGCTTTAGTCCTGTTTACAAATTCCTGGACTATTATTTTTTTAGTTTTGTTACACCGTTGGAAGAAAATTTTGTAGCAAAAGCTTTGACATGAACAAGATTGGGCTTTGTAAGACATGTATATTCTGCATTGGCAGGACCTGTGACCCCATGGGGGACCCACGCTGGAGCAGTTGATGAATAACTGCAGCCCATGGGAAGAAGTTCATGGAGGACTGTCTCCTGTAGGAGGGACCCCATGCTGGAGCAGGGGCAGAGTGTGAGGAGCCCTCCCCCTGAGTAGGAAGGAGCAACAGACACAGCATGTGATGGACTGACCACAGCACCCATTCCCTGTCCCCCTGTGCTGCTGGAGAGGAGTAGATAGAGAAATCAGGAGTGAAGTTGAGCCTGGGAAGAAGGGAGGGGTGAGGGAAGGTGTTTTAAGATTTGGGTTTATTTTTCTTCTACTCTGATTTGTTTGGTAATGAATTATATTAATTTTCCCCAAGTCTCTTTTGCCCATGATGGTAACTGGTGAGTGATCTCTCCCTGCCCTTATCTCAACCCATGAGTCTTTCATTGTATTTTCTCTCCCCTGCCCAGCTGAGAAGGGCAGTGACAGAGCAGCTTTGGTGGGCCACGGCATCCAGCCAGGTTCAACCCATGACATTGTGTATAAAACAAAGCATTTTTTTCAAGAAGCATATGCATCAAATTTAAAGTTCTTTGGTTTGTATCAAAATGCATTTGCTCCACATATTTAATCTCAGATGAAAGAGATGTCTATGTTTCATATTGTCTCTCAGATCAGATGACTACATCTATTACTGCTGATAAATCCAAGTATTGCAAATAGAGATTGTGGGACTGGAACTGGTATTGACATGTGTAGTAGGAGTTTTACATTAACAACTGATAGGTTTATATGACATTTGTTATGTCAGTGGCCAGATTTAGTGATCAGCAATATACCTTAAAGGTCTGTGACCTTTGCTGTTGCTTGATCATGTCTCATACTTTACTCCTGCTAAGTGGTTCTTTGGAGGTTTGCTTGTGAGTTACTTTGTTCTCCCATTTTCTCCCTTCCTTGTAACAAAGTTAATTCAGAGAAGGCACTATATACTGCTGTAAATGTTTAGTAACCACAAACCAGAGAAAAGATTGTTATTAGGTGCAACGTTGCTTTTTTCCAAAGCTGACCATAATACCTAGAAAATAAGCCTGGATGATTGTTTTACTGTGGCTAAAGTATTTTTCTTTTCCTCCAGAGAATAACATCTTCCAAGAGTTGATTCTTAAGGTAATACATCCTGAAGTATCCACTGGTTTTCCTCAATGTGCAAGGTCAGCCTTATTACATCTTATTGTATGGGTCATGAGAACATAACCAAAAAAGCAGGAAATCAAAGTTATTTGTAAATAACTTTAATAATATACCCCTCTTCTTTAACACATATGTTTGAACACTGTGTGTGCCACAAATCTGGGAAGCCAGAAATATTCAGGGTTATAGATGAGCCTGTAATAATAGTGGACGTGTGTGACTAGCAGAATCTGTGGCTTGACAACTGTCATGTCCAAATTCAGTTCTAGAATATAGTAAGTGAGCTATTCACTGATATTTATGATGCATTTTGAATCTTAGTCTATTTTTAGTGTGGGTTTCCTATTCCCAATATTTGTGTCTTTAATTTGCATTTCGTATTTCATATTTACTTGGCAAATGGCCAGATCTGTGAAAAGTACTTGGGCGACTAAAGCACAACTTTGATGGAATTTAGGATTGTAAGTCCAAAAATTATAGCCACAAAAAAACTAGTTCTACCCAGATAAATGCCTGAGAATGTAAGAGTTAAAGATTAAGATGATGAAGTACCCTAGGGCTTCAAGTTCTGCAGTGACAAAACCACTCGCTCAGTGCTGTCCTGCCATCTGTTTAACATTTGGGCTTGTTCAGCATTCACAAAAGTAGGAATTTCAGTGCCTGGGGACTAAGAATGCTCAGAAGCCTTAAAAACACTCACCATATTGAATTGAGCAGTAAACGTACAGTGTGGCTGTACCCGTTTAAAAGCACAGTTAGGGAAGGTAGGGCTGCCCACTGATAATAAGGGGAACTGTGAGTGAGGGTGGAGAAGGTCAATCTTTTACTATTATTTAGTTTATTTTATATTTGCACAAGACATTAAAGGGCCCCATTCACTGATCTCCTGAGCATTAGGGAATTAAAAATGTGTTTTATACCCCTTTCAAAACATCTTTTTCTACCCAGTTAAAGACTATACTGAGAAAGACATTTTCTTCAGCCTTCCTGTTGTAGCTGTAACAGTAAAGCAGAGTGCAAGGTTCATCGGTACTGAAAGGGAGCAAGTGAGCAGGAGGTTATCTCCAAATCAGTACTTACTTGAAATCTCTATATTTGCTGGAAGCTGGAAATCCTGGGGCTGTGTGTCATTACTGTTGAAAGATAGTGTCAAGGAATCTTTGAAAGCCAGACGAATAAAGAGCTTTATAAGTGGAAACCAGAACCCAGGACTGCTCTCTCTCACCCTCATGAAATTATAATCCTGGTTGTGTATTCCCTCATGAGAAGTGCAGTGTACCTGGTAAATGTGTGGATTTACTGCTGGACTTGTGTCTAGGTCAATAACACAGGCAGATGATAGAAAAAGATGTGGTTTGGAATGGTTTCAGATATAGGAGGACTTAAATACAATGTAATTACATAACACATGTTTCAGTTCCTGACAAATAATCTAGCACGACTCAAGTATTATTAGGTACATCCTGTGTAGATGGGCAAATCACCTCTTACAAAGGTATGAATCATCCAGATAACAGTGTGCATTCTTAAACCCAACAAGTGTTCTGGTCAGAAAATCCCAGAGCTGGAATAGCTCTGGTAGGCAGCATTTCAGATGTACCCATTCCAGAACCTGAAGCTTTTCCACTCAATATTTAGATGCTGTGAAAACATGCCTGTACTGCCTAATCTACTTGATGGAAATTTTAGGCATTTAATTCAGATTTATGAAATACACACTTAGAGGTAATGCCAAAAATTAGGGCTATTAAAGTGGCTCTTCCCATGGTTAAGACTCTCAGAGGTTCTGCATGTTGCTAACTATTTCAATCTCTTTTTCCCCTGTATTTCCTAATGCCTAGGGAAAATATATTTGAATGGATTTTTTATTGGTATGAGTCCAGCTAATATGGATATTGACAGAGAAAACTATAATAATCTGAATTTGTGACAGGAAGATTATTGAAGATCTATTTAAAAAATATGTCCAAAATGTCTAAAAAAATATTGAGTTTCATAAATTATACTTCAGTGAAGATAAGAAAGTATTCAGAAAGTATGCAGCAAAACCAGCCCTGAAATTGTGAAACTAAATGTCACATTTCTCTTCAGGCTAATCATTTAAGATGAAACCTGAAGTTTTGATTTGGATTTTAGTGATGTGAATGACATAGAGTTATGGCCTTCTGTCACATGTCATGGAATCATAAACCCTGGAACTAGAATTGACCTCAAGAGCTTATCTTGTCTATCAGCCTGTCCCAGGACCAGATAATGCATCTTTCCTCTTTCCAAAGAGATTTGTATAATTTATTCTTAAATATCTTTGATAATGGTGGTTCCACAACCTCAATATTCAGTAACTCTGAAAACCATAAAGTACAAAAAAATCTGACTTTTTCTCTGGCTTGCTTGTTGCATTGAGAATGAACTCAAACTTCAACTTACCAGCTGGCTTCACTGGACGCTCACCAAAATGTAGGTGTCTGTGGTGCAGACAAGAGGTTGACTGAGGGGTTTATGTGAAGAGAGTTTTGAATTCCATCACAATCAATAGCTATTTAAACCCCAAGAAGTTCTACTGATATCAGGGAGGATATCCATGGAACATATTGTTATCCAGTATGAAAAAGGGGACCAGAATCTGTCCCTTTGTTTAAATTGATAGGGCAAGAAGATTCTTTCCATCTTATGTTTAGATATAGCTTTGAATAAGACATATCTAAATGGTTTGAATACAGTTTTGAATGAGCCATATGTTTAGGTATGGCTTTGAATAAGCCATATCTCATTCTGTGTGACATTGTTAACGGCAACTGAGGTATTGGGCAAAATAATAAAAATGGTTTTTATATTATGGTAATTGCATTCTGATATAGACACAAGGGTCTAATTTCCTGTAGTAGTAGTAATATATTACCTCAACTACAAAATAAACATATATTTGGTGTTGGCATTTCTTGTATAAATGGATGAAAAATCCTAATTCAGTTTTTGATGTAGCTTCGCAGTCAACCACTTGCTTTGCATAATTGGTTTGACAGATGCACTTTATTGTAGCAGCAAAACCACTTTGTAGCACATTTTGTAAAATGGTACAATGGGCCTGGATCTTGGCCAACATCAATAATGGAATAATAAACTTATACAAGTAGCAGGGAACTGCAGTTGTTTTAATGAAAAAGCCACTTCTCATGGCTGTTCTGAGGTCATTCTGCTCCACAGATGCTGTTAGGACACAGGACTTTCAGAAAAAAATTCTAACATTTTTTGTTTGAGAGCAGTAATAAGGGACACAGGAAAATAAGATTCTGAAAGAGACCCACAAATCCCACCATGCAATGCACTTCTGCCAGAGAAAGCATTGGATCATTACTGAGCCGCCACCACAGGACTAGGACTTTTTGTACAGCCCTGTAAACTGAGCAACCCTGTCAAAAATTGTTCTCCATCCCTGTTGGAAATCAGACAGGAAAACACAGCCTGGTCTGCACTGTAGGATTTTCCTGCACCAATGCCTTCCTCATCCACGTTGCTCACTCACCTGATCAGCAGAGATTTGTCTACACAGCTGTCTTGTTTCATTGTTGCCAGCCGCGATGGGACAAATCTAGGAAAAAAGCAGCATCCCTCACTGGAGTGCTGTGAAAAATGTCAGTGCATGTCAGACTATTAAGACAGGTTGGTACTGATGTGATTTCTCTTTCTGACAGTTGATGAAATGCTCACCTATCAAAAAATCACTGCCTCTCATAGCTGCTCCTTCAAAGAGAACTTGCAAAGTAATACTCTTAAAATGTGATTTTGTTGGAGGTGCTTTAGATTTTGGGGGTTTGTTTTCACTCATTGAGTAACCAGACAGAAGACAAAATAGGCTGATGAATGCAGTCCAGATGAGGTAATTGAAATTATAATGGTGAACACAGGCAATGTCCAACCAGAATAATATTTTCTTACTCACTGGGAAAAATTCAATGCACTAAGGAGGAGCACAACATCATTTTAACACAGGTTTCTGGCCTTCCTATTTCTTTAACAGATTGTGCACACCATCATTTCTTAGACATACACATGGATAGGAAGAGAGTGATAAGAGAATGCAACTCTTGAAAACACTTCTTATCATTAACAAACACTCTGCCATTTATTTCTCAGGTCAACCTGTGTACTTTTTTCAAAGTAATTCATATCTGATTTGATGTTTAACTCAAAATTCATAAAAAAATAAAACCAGACAACAAAACCAAACTTTAGAAAAAAACCTATTGACTTCAACTTTTACTTTAAAGGGTCTCTGAATCCAGTTTTAGACAACTATAAATATCTGTCTGGAACGTAGAAGGATAAGAAATTACCTGTTATATTTATTTTTTTCTTTAAAGCCATCCAGAAATGTAAATTTCTCTATGCTATATATGTTACAATACTATTTTAGAAAGTTTCATCTCTAGCTTTTTCCACTTCGCATATCCGACTAAGGAAACGTGTAACAAAAAGCAGGACATGTTTATAGACACCTTTAAGATCTGATGGATAGTGATTTTAAATATGATTGTTGCAAATCTCCAAATAATAAGCTTACTTTCCAAATGCAGAATTCTAATAAACGGTGACGCATGGCAGTTGTCCCATGTGCCATCTTCAAAAATTGACAAAACTATGATCTGTGAATTACTTCTAAGTGGTCGGTTCCACCTCAGTCACTGGGAAAATCATGGGGCGAGTCGTTTTGGGACACACTTCTTGGCACCTGAAGGAGAAGAAAGTGATGGGAACAGTCAACGTGGATTTCCCAAGGATAAATTATGCCTGAACAATGTGATTGCTGTCTGTAATAAAATGACTGGATGTAAGGGTAGGGAGAAAGTGGTGTCAATTCAACTTTAGCACAGCTTTCAACACTGTAGATTGAGGATATGTTTTTGCTCCTTTAGTTAGCACTCATTGCACCTCATCTAGAATACAGTGCCTAGTTGTTTTCCTCCCCTTCTCAAGTGCTGCTATGAAACTCAAATGTTGATAAACTAGAACAAGTTCAATGGAGGCCACCAAGATGGTCAGGACTAGATCACTTGCCTTGTGATGAGTGACTGGGAGAACTGGGCTTCTTTAGCTTGGAGACGAGATGGCTCTGGGGGGATCTAACAGCAGCCCCAGTGCCTACTGGGAGGTTATCAAGGAGACAGCACCAGGCTCATAACATACAAGTCAACATATTGCATATTTACTATGCAATTTTGTTAATGATATCTGTTGAAAAAAAGGTTGTTGAGGGGCAATAACTCATTACCATGCTCCTGGTATATATATAAGCATTCTTAAGGCTTGAAGAGTCCACTTTCCCTTTCACTTGAGTGTGGGTGAACCAGGAACAAAAATAATGAAATCTGTAGAATTTCAAAAGTATAAAACATTTCCAATAAGAGAATAATAATTTGTCTTCAAGAACTACCAGAATACCAATTGCAGTGAGAATCAACATTCTTTGAATTAGATTATTTCCACAGAAAAGCTTAATGTATTGCTGGGATTCAGAAAATGCAAACTAAATGTAGGCATGAAGAATTTTTTTTTCTTTTTGCGTTATTTTCAAATGAGATAGAAAATGAAGCTATTCTGTATCAGAGCCTGAAGAATAACGAAATACATAACAGGATCCATTTCCATAGCCTTCGTATTTGCAATTTTTATTTTAAAACACTAACTCACTATTTGATTTTTTTCTTTTTTTTTTTTTTTCCTCTTAATTCTTTCTCCAGAATCTGCCATTCGCTTCCAAACTGCTTGTCCTCCAGATAAGGCAACAACGCTAGTACTATTCATGACTCTCAAGGTAACTTCGAAAATATAAACATACTTAAGTTTATGAATATATTTGTTCAAATACTCAAAAAGGCAACAATCAGAGAATTGCATATTTTGGAGGAAAACGGGATTGGGAATCTGTGCTTATACTGTAGTCATGAAGACATGCATATCTCCTATTCTATGCTCTGTTCTTTCTCTGCTAATCACAGTCAATCATATCACTGGCTTCCTTATGCAAAGCATATTCTTTTAAGTTTTTATCCCCCACTGAAGACTTTTATCCATGCTTGTTTCCATATGATTCCTTTTTTTGTGCATGTGAGTGAGAAGAATATCAGATGATCTTGCAGATAAGGTTTTACTTATACTTTGTATATGAATGCCTAATCATTCCTAAGACTACATTCTACATTTCCTTTGTAACAGCCATGTCATGTTGGTCACGCATAATCATTTTGGCTTAATAGCAAGCTCAGATCTATTTATTCCTCACTTCCGGTGGAAGAATGCACCATTTAGATGAGGAATTAGTGTTAGTGTTATCCTACATATAGTTATTTAGCATTGACATTGTTCTCACTGGTTGCTGCTTTGGCAAACGAAGCCAGCTAATGTTATTATTATAGAACTCTAAACTTCATGATATAATAGCTCTATTATTCCATATGATTTTGCAAGCAATCTATCCTTAAATAAGAATTTATATAACATATAGTAAATAATTTACAAGATGCAATCTCCTCTGGTTTGCTTAATATTACAGACATTCAGAATTCTGTAGTTCACAGTAGATCCAAATAGCAGCAAAATCATATAAGCCAGAAATTTCTTTTAGTGCTACAGTTAATACAGTGCCTCTGTTTTTATCTTCATTGTACAGTCAACAGAAAACTTGATCAGCATCTTTGGTGAGCAGAGAAACACAATTAGAAGCTGCTTCTTTGGAAAATCTTACTCAGCTGTACGTTCAGTTGTCATCTCAGAATATTTCATGAGCTTGTTTTCTAAGTCTGAAGAATTCAGTTGAGTGTTTTCATGGTATCCACATACATTTTCATTTTTATAGAAGTCCACAGAAAGATCAAGTAAGGTGATGTAATTGTTTCTGTTCTTTCCTGTCCTCCCACAGGCTAACCATCCTGAAATGCAGGTAACTTGTCTGTCGCTTCAGTCCGTTTGAATATCATCTCTTCAGAGACAAATTAGGCATATTTAACTTAAAAAAAGATTTCACCCGGATCTGTCTGAATACACAGTCATGTCTGGTTAGACCACAGTGCCTACACTGTGTTGCCTTCCTGAAATAAAAAGACCTAATTTCTGAATTTTTATATTCAACTCAAAACATTTCTGTGTGACAGCCATCTTAGCTCAGCAAGGAGGAGCAGTGCTGGTGCTCAGAGCACTTTCTCACAGTGTCTGGTGCCTTTGGCTTGATAAAATCATCCCTTTTATTAACCTGACAAGGGCAATAACTTGCATTCAGTTCAGAGAACCATTTTCTTACATTTTACACCACTCTTTGGATAGGATAACGTTTATTTCATGTGAGGTCTTGAAGCTCCAAGCTGGTCTGTGAGAGCATTCTTTGGGCTGAACATAGTCTCATCACCATCAAAACCTTTGATTAATCACAACCTGTGAATAATGCTATTTCTTTAAATAATTCTCAAGGAAGTGGGTTTTTTTTGGTGTTTTTTTGTTTTGTTTGTTTGATTGTTCAGGTTTTTTTTTTTTTTATATATTTGTTACATGCTATTTAGTATCTAAGATTTAGTATTTAGTTATTGGTATCTTCACTGTTTGCAGAGATAGGTCAGCACAGCACAAAACTCTTCAGAAAAATAACTAGCTTTCAAATAAAAGAAACAGTTACTTCTGCCTTTCAAGAAACATCACAAAACCCCTCACATTTGATCGAGTTTTTTATTTCTTTTTTTGTATTGTTTTGTTTTAAATCGTTTTGAGGGACTGACATAACATGTTTGGAGCTGCTCTGTAATAATTTCTGAGTGTTCAGGTCAGGTTAATGAGATGCCATAGCCCTCACGTATAAAGACAAGGCAGAGAGGTTTTCTGATTTGCTTTCTTTACCTCCTGGCCTCACACAGCTGAGCACATCTGTGCTCAGCTGCTTAGGAAACATTTCCTATGTGTGAAAAACCTAATAACATACTGCTAACTTGGTGTTTTCTGCTCCAGGAGCATGATATTGTGGGAATTCACATAAAAGAAAATACTAATATTTAATCCCATTTTATAACCCAGAAGGAGATCTGAGAAATTCCTTAAAACATTTTTTCTATTCTTCTGCTTAGAAGACTCAATTCATGCTTTAAAGTGCTACTCTAAGAACTGATTCCGTCAACATATAGAACTGATTATTGATACATTTTCTCAACAATTGTATTTGTTTAGTAGATCAGGAGATTCTTGGGGTTTTTTGAAGACACAAAAAGAACGGTTCAAGCTTAGTCAGACCACAGGAAACAAGAGAGACTTGGGTACCATTACCTGTGAAAATGCTGAGCTGAAAAAACTGTTCTGAAGCAAGACAGAAAAAGTTCCTGGCATGCAGGAGATCAAAAGAACTCTCCTGCAGGCCTAAAAATGAACACTTGCTCTGTGGAGAGTAATTATCTTGGAACAACCAGCTGAGACAAGGACCTTGTGGGACCAGAAGGAGTTACAACTAGCTTCATTATCATCAGGACATCAAAAGATTTTAAGGTAGAAGAGCATGCCAGCTGCTCTTTCAGGAAATGCCATCCCTTTGTTACAATAGCTTAATACTTCCATTTTAAGAAAGCTGTTATGTGTCTATGTATGATTTGTATCTGAGTCATAAAAAGAAAAACTGCAGGTACATGAACATAGTCAGACTTACTGAGATAGTTCAGTCTCCCCTGAAGTATTGTAACCCAGACCCTAGTTGAGTACACGAAAGACATCAAAAAGCTGGAGCAAGTTTGGTGAGGGGCTGGAGCACTTTCTCCGTGAGGAGAGGCTGTGGGAGCTGGACTTGTTCAGCCTGGAGAGAGATGGCTCCGGGTGAATCTTAATGTGTTCTCAGCTATCTAAAAGAAGGAAATAGATAAAAAAGAGGTAGACTCTTAGAGGAAGAATAAGAGGTAATGGACACAAGCTGGGAAATGGGAAATTCTCAGTATTAGGGAAAAAATTTCACTGTGAGGGTGGTCAACCAGTTTCCAGACAGGTTGTGGGATCTACATCCTTTGAGATACTAAAAACTGAACTGGAGAAGGCTATGAGCAGTGTGCTATAAGGGAACCTGCTTTGGGCAAGACGGTTGGTCTAGCTGAAGGTCCTTCCAACCTTTCCAATTCTGTGATGGTAACCTTTGGGTTACTGTGGTCAGTCATGTGTGGTGGGTTTACCTTTACTTTTATTGCTGAGTGCAATGTCATATGGCATGAAATATCCCTTTGATTAGATTGGGACATGTCTCCTGGCTGCAGCCTCTCCCGCTCCTAACCTGATGGCCTTTAGACTGGAGAGGGGTTTGGAGAGAAAGCCCTGATTCTGGGCAAGTACTGCTCAGAAAAGCCAAAACATTGGTGTGTTGTCAGCACTGTTTTGACCACAAATGCAAAGCACACCACCATGTGGGCTACTGTGAGGAAAGTTAACTGCATCTCAGCCAGAGACAGTACCTCATGGAATGCAATTGTGCATGATACGGTCTTGTTGATTGAAAGGGATGTCCATGGGGACACAGGGGTGGATCAAAAAACACAGCTTACCCTGAAATGTGACAATAATGGTATTCAGATAGTTCTACTTATTTCTATTTCAATAAAATTGATCTGACAATGCATGGTGTTAGGCTGACTTTAGGATCTACATGCATAAGAAAACAATTATATACTGTGCTCCCAGGGTGCTAAGCAACAACAGAAACTTAACAGAAAGAACTTGGGTATGCTGAGAATAAATTACCTGGGAAAACCCTCTAGAATTAACTGATTTTCTTCACATTTTAGTATTGATTGGACTGCTTGAGGGGTGAAAATTGTAGGTCAGTTAATCCAATTAGTGAAATATGGCACTAAAGTAAGGACAGCACTACTTTGGTGGCCAAAGCCAGGTTGCTTTATTTCTCTGCTTCACAGCCAGCTTCTCAGCTTGAATGCCTAATCCTAAAATGTGCTGCTGAGTGCATTTTATGACAATCCAGAAGATCTGCCTCCCTACAACTTCTGATTTCTCTATGAAGTTACGGGCATTGTTTATCAAAGTCAGTTTTCTCAGCTTTAAGGTGCACCTCCCTAGCCCTCTCTGTTATTCTTCTGCCTCCCTGACGCTTCAGTATTCACAGAGATGCACCTATACAGCTGGGAACAGAGGATTTGTTCAAATAGGAAGAAAAAAAAAAAAGCTGGTGTCTGATCAAGAGAACTGGTTTAAATGGGTTATCTGGCAAGCAGATCACACAGTAGTGTTCTCTGATTATATGTTGGACCTCTCCATGATGTGTCCTGAGGAACAGAGACAGAAAGTCGGAAAAAAACACCAAAATTATATTTTTGAGGGGCATTTTCACTAGCTTGCCTGAGAACAATCGAGTCAATATCTGACGAAGAAGCAACTCTGCCTTCCTGAATCCAGTTTGATTTGTAATGAACAGGGGATAGAGGGTGAGGGACATTATATAGAGAGAACCTGTGGGGTTTTTTTTTTTTTTTCTAAATGGCATTACTAGGAAAAGAATAGTAACCCTCGAAGAAACATTTAAAGAAAAGGAAAAGACACTATGATCTATGAAACTGAATACTCTGTGTTACAGGGTAGACAGCTGAAATCATCTAAGTTTCTTGTTCTGCTACCCAGGTGAAGACAATTCCCAGATTGCATTCTTCAGGTGGGTAAAATCCATCCAAAGTTTATTCATTACTAGTTCATACTAATTTGTTCTGTTGCCAATTTTTTTAGCTTAAATTAGCTCTTCTCTCTCCTTCTCATTTATCACCCTGATAATTTTACAGACTGCTTTCTGTTTTTTTCTTCCTGAATTAAATGAGCCAAGTTTTTTTTTTTTTTTAAGTATCCTTTCCAAACATAAGCTCTCCATTCTGCTGACCATTTCTAGGAGGATTTCTCTGTGCACATTCTGATCTGAATTCCTTTCTCTTGAAATGGATGAATGAAAATCTGTACAGTGTATATGAGGGCTCAGTAATACCTTAAACAATAGTAATGATTGCAAGATCAAAGCAGACAGGCATCAAGAGGCTTTTCAAGGTGCTTAATTTGGGGGGCTGAGTAGAAAAATCACTATCTAATCATAGCAGGAGACATTCTTGGCCTTTCTTGAATCAAAAGCCTTGGATGAACATGCAGTGTAAAATGAAAAAAATCCCCTATTTAGACACTAGTGATTTCTCCACCAAAATATTTCAGGTGACAAGATTAAAATAAGCATCAAAAAGCAATCTTTCTGTCTAGAGTTTCTGTTGGAACGCTGCTTGGACCAAGGAAGTGAAAAGAAATTGAGGATTGGTAGATGAACATTTTTTATTGTGTCAGAAAATGTTTCTGTGTGAAACGATATTTTGCCATGCTCTGCATTATGTGAACTAAAGAGAATTCACATGGGATGTGTAGACTGGTGTCATTCCACAAAAATAGATACTAGTGTATATGTAGTATATCTACATGATTATGAACCATTTAAGTCAACCTTTTTTTCCAGATACATCTAATTATGTATCTTAAAACCATGGAAATCACATTGTTCTGGGTTTCTTTTCAGAGTTTACAGAAGCAGACCATCAGAAAAAAGAAACTATAGGTTGCTAGTAAAGACTCCTCCATGATCTGCTACTGTTACTTTGGGATTTCCTGAAAGGCTCTTGGAAAAACAGAGAAGTTACATAATCCTAAAAAAATAAGGTGTAGAGAAATTAAGTTAATATTGTGTAATTAAAATATTGGAGGCTAGCAAAACCAAACCAAACAGAAGAAAAAAACCCCGAAAACACATCAAGAAAGTAGCAGGTAAAATTTTGGAGAAATACTCCAAGGCAGCAACCAAATGATGGACCTGTCCATTTTCCATATTAAGTAGCTGCAATTACCTGTGCAACAGTCAATCATAAAAATACTAGAAAATGCCCAAGACATCACTCGGTGCAAATTTATCCTAGGCCTCTGTACTCAAAAAATCACATTGATCTAGTAGAACTAACAAACCAAAACAACCCAAAACTTCATCAGAGAGAATTTAACCTCAAACTCTTATAGTTCTGAAACTATAAATGACTGAAAACTTCCTTGTGAGGGAAATTAAACAACGTGAATAAAAAGAGCTGTTACTATCTCCCTCACTGTAGCGTTGTACAGTTTAAGGGCCGAGCTGATGCTGTGTCAGCATTTCAGTTTTGGTCAGGAGATGAGTTATTTGAAACTGGTGTTTATTTGCAGAAGTTCTCATTAGTCAAATGTGATCACTTTGCTATGGAAACCGGGTTATTTTACCTTGGCTTTTCCTCTAGCATTCATCTTGATATTAATGGAAACTTGGGGCAAAGCTCTAAACATAGACTAAGCATAACTGCATGCGATTCTTATGATTTGCCAGACCTATTGCAAGACCATTACAAAACACCATTATCGCAAATGTCTTCTAGCAATTTTCCCTGTGCTCTTTCAGCATTTCTAATTCGTGATTTTCAGTATGGCTTGTTATAGTAATATTGACAAATGGCATATAACCACTCAATCAAGCATATCAAGTCCTTTAATTTGGTCTAATTCAGGCATCAATGAAAGGTCTGAAGCTTTTACAATTGCTCCACTGGAACTAATGTCCATCACAAAGCAAATTGATTTTCAGTTTCAATACAAATCAAAATTTGATCACATGAAAAAGTGTTGTCAAGCCTGTTAAATTGATAATGAGTGAACAAAGTAAACTGACTGTTGAATATCTACCTCACCTTTTCCTTTCCTCTGGTGTATAATTTCTAGCCATTCAAAGTAATTTTCTAAAAGATGGAACATCTCAGTCATATTTTTCATGTCTACTTTGTTTAAAATTCCAGGTCTATTTTTCAGTCGTATTTTGTGTTATGATACTTCACATAGGCAATGGCAGTGGTTTCTTCAGTGTAAATGTTTCTGACTTGGAAAACAGTCAAATGAAAGTGACAAATTGGAGAGTTTATGCAGAGGAGGGAATGTATCTCCACCAAGTACAATGTCCCAAATCTAGCTTCCATTTTCCCACAGATATATAGGTGGATTGCACAGAAATGACAGATAACAATTTCAAAAGACAAATAAGACAGCATGATGATTATATCTCTCTCTATAATTGCTTTCTTTGAGGAAGCTGTAATTCCCCTAATAACACTGATTAAGAGACATGCCTTTTTTTGTTGTCTTTATAGTGTTAGTGATAGAAGTAATCTTAAACATTTTTACAATAATTACACATAAAGAAAGAAAAATGTCTGGTATTGCTTTTTGTTAATGTTTTTCTTTATCTGAAATTCTACAAGTAATGCAAATAGAATAGGGTTAATCAGTTAATCCTAGATATCATCTCTCTAACATCTTGAGCTATGCCTAGAGATCTACATTTGTTCTAACAGGCTTAAGAGCAAGCTGTTAATACCACAGAAATATTTGTTTTATACTGCTATAAAAATTAATTGCAGGAAAGAATCTGCAGTGTCTCCAGAGCACTGCCCATTTATGCAGAAACAAAACTGTTAGCTCATTTTATTTAATCAGGGCTACCCTTTCCATGTTTTTCTCAGGAAATCTGTGCACTGATTCACTGTCTGTGGCCTTCATGGTTATTGGCCATACTGTGCCATCTATTTGAAAGCACAAATTCCCACTGATTTCTAGGAAAGACAACTTGGGAACAGTGTGCATTGCCTAATAAGTGGTAGGACCTGTAACAGGTTCCCCAGTTCCAAAATATCCATCTTACTTTATGTGCTATGAATAAGATATCAAAATCTAGTGGAGCTACATCAAGATAAAACATATATAAGCAAGATCTGATCCTGGTCCCTGTATAAATTGTATTTATGATGTTCATCCCCTTGACATCTACAAATCTACTAGATTTTCAGATGACTAGGTTTCTATTAAATTAGTAGAAGTTACATGTTTTAACTGCCATTGAACCTAGATCTATATTCACATGCTGATTAATTCACAACTCATCTTACATCTTCAGCTCAGCTACTTCTGTCTCTGAGAGTTAGGTTAAGCACTTTTAACTTCTCTTGAAATATTTTCTCCTGACTTAAAAGATGGCTTTAGATATCTTAGAGTAAATCACACCAAAAATGAAACAGGGTTTAGGTCTCCTCCAGTCCTCTCCCTTGCCTCCACTTTCAGTTGCCATATAACTGAGAAGCACCTGAAATTCCACATGTGCTTGCTGAAAATGTTCTGAAGGATGCCTTTACCCACTCTGCTCAACAAGCAGTTTGCTGATGTTTTCTCCTAAAGTGTGTGGGAAAACTGGCTTCAGCTCTATCAGTTCTTGCATAAATGATCTAAAAACTAAACTTCAAATGCAGGGTGGACAGAGCCATCATTACCACTTGATTGGAAACAAAAGTAAAAGGAGGCTTCACCTTGTCCTTGGAGGTGTATGCCTTGGAGAAAGGATTCTGAATCTGGCTCAGAAGTGAATGAAGATACTAGGTTCATATACTTAAAATTGGGAACATATAATGTAGTTGAGATGCATTTATGTTTTCCAGTTGGCTAACCAGAATTGGTCCACCACTCAACACGTAACTAACTTTTGGATTCCCCTTTATGAACTGGACATGTGCAAGAATGTTTAAGTACAAAGACTTCCACAAGAAAGCAGGAGTTTTCAACCTATCAGATCTCCGAGATACCCAGCTATCAGCCAAATCTAAGCCAGAAGCTCTGTAGCCCCATCAGCAAGGCACATGGCTTGTGCCAGTTCAACCCTGTCTGACTTGAATGTGCCTGAGACTTTGGTGAGATGTAGTTTTTAGCCTGGATGAAGGTGAAACCTTCATGTCCTGGTAGAATTTTTCTGTACTTCAGGAATAGTAGATATTGTGCAAGTTTCATTGTGGAGGTCATGTACACTCAAGGTCGGGTCAAGGTGTAAGCAAACCCAACATTACCTGGGCTCCCATGTAGAAGGCAATGAGCTGGCTGTAGCTCAGCGCCAATATCAAAGCCCTGGGAAGCACAAAACATTGCTGTTGCTGCTGCCAGTGAGGGCAATGAGTACAGGGGGAATGAAGGAAGGAACAGTCTCTCACATAGCAGTCATCGCACCCTTTCTTATGCCACTGTAAATAAAAGAAGTGCTAAGTCCCATCTCCAACGCATTTACCTCTCCATTGTCCTGTGGCAGGAATTGCCTGGCTTTGGGTTAATTCTGACCTCTTCCTATAGTAACATCATACTCAGTTTTTCTCAAATTTCTTTCTTAAAGTCTCATGCTGAACTGTAGGCTGACAGCAGCTATACATGGAAATAATATCAGTAAATGTAATTTAGTTTTGACCTAAAATCCAGACATGATCTCCACATTTCAGAAGCTCGTCACTATGGACTAGTTGTCTACTGTGACATCATTTTATTAACTTGAACTGGAAAAGGCAAGAATAATGTCTGCTTGTCAAATCTGACCAGGAGGATGCTGTTGTGCTGGTTCTGGTGCACTTGCTACCTCTAAAGTTAGTAGGAGGAGACCTGCTGGCTTGTTATGAACTTTGACAACAAGCTTCTCTCCATCTATGTCCACATCATTTAACCCCAAAGTTTTGTTAAGTCTATGGACAAATGTTCTGTGCATGCTTTTGCATGTAGATTTATTATGTAGACTTTTAAATTCCTTGATCCCTAAAGTAACTGTGTAAAATGGACTTATTTTTTCATTGTAAGTGGATTCTATAAAATGTATTTAGTTCATCAAGAATTCTGAGGTCATCAGGCGTAGAAAGAAAGTAAAAAGCGATGCAAAAAATGATTGACTTTTTTTTTTTTTTAACTGAGTAAAAGAAGTAGAAAGCAGTATTATCACTGGAGTGGTGGAAAAAATACAAATTAAAATGTGGGAAAGAAGGCTCTTTAAACAGTTGAAAGCTTGCCAGACAAGATCATCATTTAGGGTTTTACAAGGAAGGTTTCTTATGGGACTGTACATACAGAAATCACAGTCTACATCAGCAGAAAAATAAATCCAGTAATAAAACCAACACGATTAGTGGTGCTTGGGAATTCTGGAGTGAGTGCTGCTTCAAAACACTCTTACAAGATGGAATGGAAAGTGATGTGGAAAGAAATAACAGCAAAATGCCGATGGTATGGTCTCTTGAGCAAAGGGCTGACAGGATACTTTATATACTGTAGGCAAAAACATAGACCCCTGAAAGTAAATCCTCTCCTGAGTCCAGAAACATCAGTAGTGTAAATTTACCACAACATCTGCCGTGGTTAACTAGATGACTAGTGTGACGTTATTCACAGACCCTGAAATATTTCATGCATTCCTATAGCTGAGAAATATTTCCTAGCAACAGTGAACTTCTCCTTGTTCCACTGCTTTTTAATTAGCATTCCTTGAGTCATTTCCCTGGTTCTGATAATATTCTGCAATACTCTGCACTGCTATCTGCTTAAAGCGAACAAACAAAACTAGTAATTTCTCACCACTTCTGTTTAAAGCTATCTTGGTGACATCTGTCAGAGTTGTATTATTCCAGAATAGGTGTCCTCAACTGTGCTCATCCTGAGGTTTTAAAGACCCTAAACACAGTAAGCTGAAGTCTGCTTCCAATTTATATACTGGAGAGTTAGCATAGCATAGTGGAGAGAGGTAATTTAAATACTGTTGAGTGCTGAAGTGGAAGGGAGGAGGCAATGTGCCATACACAGGCACTGATATTTAATCCTGAAAAGGCAATAAACATGTCCCATTCCATCTTCTGACGTTGTATTTGTTTGCATTCCTTGACAAAGGTCACCACCAAGGCAGGCATTGGTAACATGGTGGATTGAAATGAGAACTGTGAGGTGGGTTATAAATTGTTTCATGGAGAGTTGGTGACAGAAATAATATCAAGCTGAAGCAGTGGATGATAATCCTCCCAGTAGTTTGCGTTCCCTGAAAATCCAAGCCTGTGACCTGCCTGATGTGGGCCGTGCTGACGAACTTCTGGCTAAATACCATTAAGTTCTTTGTAAAGAAAATACAGTTTGGGAGACTGGAAAAGGGGAAGTTAGTGACTCCCTTGTCTTGCTTTATAAAGTCAGGGAAGGGCTTGAGGTGTTTCTTGGTCCAGCAGCTTAGATAAGCCTGAAAGCCATGGCAGCTGTTGGAAAAGAGGGTGAAGGAGGTATGGAGGAGAAGTTGGCTAAGAATGAAGAGATCAGTTCCTACAGCTGAAGGATCACCCAAATAACAGGTACTGAGGATCTTTACATCTCTACCCAAACTGAACAGTGTTATTTCTGTGCTGAAAGTAGAACATACTCTTTAGTGTTATGGTCAGCCTCCTTTTTTTGGATAGAGGGATTCAAAAGCATTAAAGGTGCTCCTAATATGAGAACTCTGTGGCTTTCAGCAGTGGTCAGTACAGGGTCTTCCTCTAGCTGAGGTAGTGGCATAGGAAAAGATGGGAACTATAGTTTCCAGTATGAGTGCTGATTGCTCAGTTCTACCCACCGCAGCTGACCTTTAGGAACATCATGTAATTTGGGACCAAAAAGCAATATGTTTCCTTTAAAATTCTCTGTCCCTGATTATTATTATTACTTCAGATTGAATGTTTCTCTCTCTCTCCAGCTGGAATTTTAATTGGCTGTGCTGTTCCTGTAACAGCTGCTAAGAAGCTTTGCTCTTCCCCTAACTGCTCTATTACTTCTACATGCTACCAAATGCAGTTATATTTTGTTATCCCTGCATAGTTACTTTTTATCTCATTTCAGTTATTCTAGCCTCTTAAGAAAGGGATGGAGCCTTAATCTGGTTTTAAAGTGTTGGTGGCTTTCTTAGATTGACAAGTATTGGCATACTGGCACATTGAAACTTTGTAGATGATGCTTAAACGCAGCGAAGACACACCAAGGTTTATTCCTTGGCATGTTGAGGCTTGTTCAACTTGTGCAAAGAAAGAAAATTGCCTTGTACATATATTTTTTGATACTGTAGGGAGGGATGGATCTAACAGATGATGAGGATGACCTATTGATGTTTCACCGCTGTAAGCTGTAAATGCCTTCAGAGGCACCACCTGCACATGTCCTCAGGTTGAGCATTATCCCCCCTCTTGCCTAAAACAGAATAGTTTCTCCTCTTGGAAGGCCAGCAACATTTCCTTTCCAGACATCCCCTGCTCAGATTCAAATTCTGGGATCTAGTCCAGGGATTCATGGTGCGATTTGGAGGCTGGCCAGCACACACATTGTGCGGTGCCTTTTCTTATCTGAAGAGGCAGCTAGCAAATGTTGTTATAAGAACAAGACCCTTTTTTCTCCATTCATTTGATTTTTCGAGTTACACTGCTCCTGTGTCTCTAGAGCTGATTGGAAAGCCTGAAAAAGGACTGTGAATAAGCCAATCAGCAATCTGTGTCCTAAATATTGACTTTGGCTGCTAATAGGAGTATTTAGCTACAGGAGCAAGTGCTCTTATTGGCTGCCAAAGGACAGGATTAGTACATTTACTTGTAAGATAGGGTTGACAATCTGCTTCACAGGGAAAATACATCTGGGCTTATCTTATGTGTGTTGGCCCTCTAGGAAAACAAATAATCAAGGCCAATGAAATGAAAAGGGTGATCAATATAGGTATTTGTTGTTTACAAGTAACTAATACTCCAAATATGCTCAAAAGTAAGGGCCTTCATGCAGTCTGTGATCCCTGATCGGAGATGGTATATTAGCACTTAGTTTTCTGGTAGTTTAAGAATGGTACAGTTTAATGGCTGCTCTGTAGACTATGAGGGAAAACTACATTAAAATGAAAACATAATTTCTCCACCTTCAAATATGGGATTACTGATGTTCTTTTACAATCTCATTTTGTATAGGGGAAGAGAGATGATTTTTTAAATCTTGTTGCATGATCTGTTTATTTTCTGTCTCCTATATTTTGATATCTAATAGTTTTCTATTTCTTTATTATTTATTTTATACAGCCTCTCATTGTCTTCGACAGAAGAGTTTAGGACTCAATAGCTCAAAAGTAGCAGAGGATTTTGCCTGTAGTATTTATCTAACCAGAGATAACTTAAAAATAATATTCAGGAACAAGTAAATACTTTCCCATGAAATCAAGGTCCTTTGACCACCCAAAGTTGGAATAGCCAAATCTGCACATTCTCAAAATCTCTGGCAATTTTTGAGATAATCTTATTCTTTTCTTGGCTTTCTCATTTGTTTCCTTCTCCATTCCCTATTGCATCTCCCTGTTCCCCTTCCCTTCTTCTTTGTACTTCTTTCAATTTCTTACAGGATTCCTCTCTACTTCTTCTTTCATTCTTTGCATACTACTTAGTTACATATTATTAGGAAGCCTACGAGTGTTTTTTCATGCATCTTAAGTAATCATCCCACAACTGTGCTAGCAACAGTAATGCCATTTTGAAAAGTGTTAATGATAGAATATATCGCCACTATCACCACTAAGTCTGCTGGTGAAGCCTGAACCTGCCCCAGGTTAACTGCAGGTAATCCCAGATATGCCAGTCCCTGGGAGAAACAGGGCCAGCTACCTTACATCATCTCTTAGAAGCGTATCTCAGAGCACAAACATGTTACTGTGACAAAATGAAGTGAGCAGTGATATATGTCGAATACCCTGATGATCGAACATGAGTGTCAGAATGCCCATATTTTGTCTTCTTCCAGCTTCCTAAGCACCTGTTCTTTTTATGGCACTGACACCTTTAAAATTCAAGCACATCCTGAGCCCCTGCAAGGAATCCCCTTTTTATGGGAGAAAGCTGCAGACTGATAACAGTAACCAGTGCCTATTGGTGATGCAGGTGCTTTTGTAGACCTTGGCTTGCATCACTGGGGCAAATGTGAGGCATAGTTTTGTAAAATGAAAGTGTGGGGCTTTAATTTCATTATACAGAATAAACTGCGAATTCTGGCACTTTGTACAGCACTAGGCTGCAAGGAACAGCAAAAGTACTGTATGCTTGAAATACAGGCTAGGGAACTACTGATTTAATGGCATTTTTAGTCATTGCCATTCCAGTTATAAATCTGATATCACTAACATGTTTTGATATTTAACTATGTGCTTACTGGAAAGCAAAGCAAATCAGAGAAAACAAAATTCAGCTGTGACAGAAAGACTTTACTTTTCTAAAACTGGTTCAGGTAACTGAGCACACAGGAAGGATTATCTGGCTGGATACTGAAGAATCAACTGTGTAGTTCTGTGAAAACAGAAATTTGTTGGGAATTAATTAGGCAAAAGGAAGTTAAAACCTTATTATACATAAAAAGATAAAATCCTTATTTGAATGCAAATACATTTTTCCTATGCAAGTAATGTATGAGGATATGATTTTGTATCCTTTGAATACATCAGAGACAGATTACTTCCTGGATATGTCATACAGAAAGAATAAAAAAACCTTAAAATTGTAAAAGGGAAACCAGGCAATGTATGAACAGAACCTCAAGTGAACTGTGCCAATGGACAGATTCTGACTGAAATAGAAATTTGACCCTTTAAAACTTTAGTTAGTTATACCTGTTGTAATTATAGCAGTTCACTTGAACAGGGAATGAAGGGGGGGCGCAGAGAGGAGGGGAAGAAGGGGCAGTTGAGAAATAAGTGCTTTGGACAGTTTTGATGCTGTGACACAGCAACATTTAAGCAAACTTTTCTCTGCAGTTCCTGATGAAGAAGTTTTCTTGGATCAGACCTGCAGACTGTATTTAACGAAAGTGAGTGTGTGTCTCTTCCAAACTCTGCTTTGGATAGATACAAAATCTGTATATCCAAAGGTGACATCTATGTCACCCCTACATCTATGACACTTAGAAAGAATTCTAGTTCTTGTCATGGAGAAGCATATAGAGATACACATTCTAGGTGTGGCCTCACCAGTGCTGGGTAGACAGGAGGATCCCCTTCCCTGACTTGCTGGAAATGCTTGCCTTCTTTGCTGCAAGGTCCCATTGCTGACTCATGTTCAATTTTGTGTCCGCCAGGTCCTTTTCCATCAAACTGCTCTCCACCTGGGTGGCCCTCAGCGTGTACTGGGGCCAGGGAGTGTTCCCCCCCTAGACTTTGCACATCCCCTTGTTGAACTTCATGAGGCTCCTGTCAGCCTGTTTCTCCAGCCTATCAAGGCCCCTCTGGATGGTAGCACAACCCTATGGCATGTCAGTCACTCCTCCCAGTTTTATGTCAACTGCAAACTTGCTGAGGGTACATTCTGCCCCATCCAGATAATTAATGAAGATGTTAAACAGGACGGGACCCAGTGTGGATCCCTGGCGTAGTTACTACTACCACTACCACTGCTTGATACTGGCCTCCAACTAGCCTTCATGCTACTGATCGCTCTATGGTCCTGCCCATGCAGCCAGTTTTAAATCTATCCCACTGTTTATCCAGCCCATACAGCAACAGCTTGTCGATGACGATATTGTGGGAGACAGTGTCAAAGGCCAAACTGAAGTCCAGGCTGACAATATCCACTGCTGTTCCCTTATCTACCAGGCCAGTCATTTCATCGTGGAAGTTTATTGAGTTGGTCAAGCATAACTTCCCCTTGGCCAACCCATACTGACTATTCCTGATGAGGTCTACTTCTGGCTGTAGAGGTGCTGTATGTTGTAAGTGGGGAATCAATCAAGTTCCTGTAAGGTTGGTGATTAGATTTCAGTTTTGAAGAGGTTATTTAAAGAGAGGATGAGCAGAAGTCTTGGAGGCCCTGTCTCACTTGGCTATGCTGTCCCCGATTCCTGGTCTTCCAAGGGGAGATTGGCAATATCATTTGCAAGCAGAAGACAAAATTCTGTACTGATCAACATTAAGACGACTCCACTGATTCTGTGGTAATCATCACAACATTGTTGTGCATCACAACTTCTTTAATTAAGGAAAATGTGACAGCCCCTCCATGTGCAGTTAAATAGAAATTCAGAAAAATGGAAAACAGAAGTCTTAATGAGGACATGTGGTTAAAAACGTGTTTTTCTTTTTCTTTCCTTAAGTGTTGGAAGTTTCCATTAAGATTTTCCAAAACAGTGACATAACAACATCCAAGGAACAGATGACAAGCTGTAATTTTCCTGGTGATGTACAGAATATCTTACAGTCAGAAAGCAGGTTTGTTAAAGAAAAGCCTTTTTAAGCTTTGGTGCAACCAAAGCAACTGCATGGCTTAAGAAATAAAGCTTCAGCTTCAACCTCAAACTTATACTTGTGTACATTTAAGTATGCATTTAAACACTTTACTTATTCAAGCTGTATACACTGTTACTGCATCTTAAAGCATGAAGCAGAAATATGAAGACTTTCCTCCATCCATGGTACCACAGTTAAGCTCAGAGGGATAATACGATTCACTGCAGTTCAAATTAAACATTAAAGACCTCACTCACCCCCTACCTCCATCTACTTCATGGAATTTCTCGTGATGAAAAGCAATTTCAGTAAAGAGCAGTATAGTTGTCTTGTTTGTGTCTAGGGCATAACCGCTCAGTGAAAGTCTCTGCTTTGGATAAAGCAAAATTCTCAAAGGCAAAGAAATACTAATATGAAATTAAAGTGATGCAAAAATAACATATCTATTAGTACACTCATGTAGTATGCAGTAACACTATAAACAACAGTATAATGTGCTCATACTTAGCACATGGAGGACTTTTTGGTTTTGCATTGGATAAAAGGAGCATTGATAATTGCATTATTACTTGAAAAGAAAGTTAGTGACTGATCTCTCTAACTTGCCAGAGCACAGGAGACCCAGAAATGGAAGTTCCCTAGATTTCTTTGTTTCACGAGTGGATCCTATAAATTGTAGAGCCCTCAAAGCCAGGACTTAGGACTAGCTGCACAGCTACTTCTATACCATGTAGTTGGCACATCAAAAAATTTAAAGCTCAGGAAATTTAAAATATGCAAATCTGAATTCATGTGAGATCTTGGCAAAAAATACAGGTCTTACCAGCAATTCCTGTTTGTCCCAATAAACTCTATTACACAACTTTCTCAAAACAATTGACACAATGTTTTTGAGAAACAGTAAATAAAACACATTGTCTTTCATCTAACCAGTGATGCTGTAAGTTCTTTGCAGACGAAAGCTTGAAACAGCTCTTCCACCATTTCCTTCAGCACAGAATAACAGAAAAATATGCTTTTTCTCTGCTAGCAATTTTTTTTCTACTTTGACATAGTTAGGATATATAGATCTTGCTACTTTCTTTTGCAAAATGATATGGAATTAATTTTGGTTGGAAAAAAGAAAAAGTAAATGTTAAAATGTTGACATGTCAAACCATTTTTTTTCAAAGGTTATTTGAAACATTATTTCCTGTGTGCTTTTTTTTCTGGAATTTAAATTAAAAATGGATGAAAATGGTTTAAAAATAGCAATCATGCTGCTGTTGTATGGAAGATCCAGTTTTTGATAAACACAAAACTGCAAGATTTTTTTTCCAGGATTGTAAATTAACATTTAGAAAAAAATAAGCAGGACCTCAAAGTTTAGTAAGATGTTTCAATATTTCATGGATAGCTATTGTAGCTTTAAGGTACAATTCTATCAAAATTCCATGCAATTCACAAACGTGCAGTTTCCCAGGAATGCCTGTTTTTAAAAAATAGATTCACATATGTCTGCAAAACCCCTGCAGAGCAGAAAAAAAACATTTACTTTTCCTTTGGTTACAAGAATTTGAAGTTCACAAGGATGTTCCCATCAGGGAGGCTGGATGCATCGGATGTGGTGTATTCCCACTGTGAATGACACTGCTTCCTGCCTGCAGAGGGACTGGCTTTCTAGGCAAAGCAGCGTGGGGGTGTGATCTCCCCACATGCCATTTACAGTGGTTGGATTTGCTGTGCACACGCAAATCACCAGCAAAATTACAGGGTCAAACTAATGACGTACATGGGAGACCTGTACTTTAAGACAGCACTGTAAGATATAGTTGAATTGAAGCATTAGCACATTTTTGTTACTCTCCCTCATGTCAAACATGCCTCTAGCTGAAGGAGCATTCCCCAAAAATTAACAGACAAGAAAAGATTATTGATGAAATGAAGGCTGGATACATCAGGCTCATCACTCAAACTAACTTTTGTGCCTAAATCTGATGTGAGACGGAGGTATGAGTCCAGCTTGAGCTTGTACAAGAGAAAACAAAACAAGCTGTAAGAAAGAAAATATTGTTTTTGTGAGACCCTAAAGAAGAACTTATTAGCAGCTTTCTAAGATCCAGTAACTCACCTGATTCTGGTTTACTGCATATTTAGAATCTCTCAGGACTGTTCTAGGAACTACTTTGGCTCAGCTTGAAGAATGCGCCTCTACTGGGTAACATTTGGATTCAAAACAATAGTCCCAATATTTCTCTGCAAATTCTATGGAAAGCAGAGAGGCAAAACAATCCCTGAGACTTTTAGGTAAATGTTTTTTCCCTCCTACAAGGAAGAGCGTCTCCAAACTGCAAGTGTTTCCTTTGAAGCTGCACCTCTTTTACTTGCAATTTACTTGTGGAGAGGCAAATTATCTTTCCCAAGGAAAATTAAGGCAACATTAGCAACAAAGCTTTCATAAAAGCAGCAGACAGATAGTGCACAGTTCATTTGCTTTCCACGGCAAGTATGTGTCCACTTACATGGACAGCTATTTTGGAAAGAACACTTCTTTGTACAGCAAGGTGCTCTAGTAGGAAACCCACTTGGGATCTCAGGTCTTTTCAACATGTCCAGGAAAAGATTCAAATGCAAATACTGAAAGTCATGGATGCCTGACATGGTGTCTACGAGTGTATTAGTAAATTAAATTGCATCTAGGTTTTCTCTAGAACTGGTGCTAACTAACATTTCTGACTATATCCTTTGTCCATGCTATTGAATTGGTTTTACCCATGAAACTATTTTTAACCTCCAAAATAGCGTCAGTGTTTTACCTGCCTTTTGGAAACAGTGTCTGGTCCCTTCCAACTACTGAACAGTCCTCAAGAGGTTCTTGGGACAGTGCTGGTCAGCCTGGGATAACGCATGCCAGTTTCCATGTGGTCAGTTCAGCAGTAATATATAGATAACTATGTTCCAGTGGCTCAGTATATTTTCTGGCATTGTTCAGCTTGTGAGGACAAACATAGCTTGGGAGTCTAACCTGAAATGAAGAAATAAATTTTAAGGTAAACTGAAAGCTTTGATAGTGGAGTTTTGTATCTCATATCAAGCCCTTATTCTGAATGGGTGGTTAGCTTGGAGAGGATAAATGCAAGTCCAGTGAAAAGTGTGATTTCTGAAACTGAATTCAGTGTTACTGAAATGAAGAAGGAATCACCCTTTCCTATAGACAATCCTATGACCTTCCCCTGAGCTCCTCCCCCCACCAAAAAGAAAAAAGCCCAGGATTTCTAGAAATTTTGACATTTTGCAGTTTATTCTATTGTGGAGGCAAACAGTAAAAACTGACTTAAAAACAGCTCTACAAAAATTTTGCCTACCACTCCTGTGAAATGTGACATCTTGCCCTTTAGAATGGGAAACTCCTGATTTCATGTGCAATATTTCTCTGTTAATTCACCCAAATGCTTTCTACTGTTGTGGTTAATATAAGCTCAAACAACCTGTAAACCAAATAGCTGAAGGTCAGATGCTAAGACATTTATCATAATTATAACCTGACCACTCTAGGTCTTTTCTTTTTGAAATATAACCTGTGTTCCTAGAGTATTTGTTGTTTCTGTTGTTGCTTTCTCTTTCATTATCTGTTAGCTGAAGTAATTATCTGTAATTTAAGACCAATTAATTTTTATTAAAGAATAATTATGGAAATATTTTTCTTCCTTCTAATGCAATCTTTGTTAAACTAAACCCAATAAAGAAATAAGCACAAAATAAACAAACTAATGAGGAATAATATTTGTTTTATCAAACATGACAGCATCCAAAGACAAGAACAGAGACACTTGCTGCCACTACTAAGTTGGATACCTGTACCCCTGCTGATAAAGAGAATCATCTCATTCTCTATTTGCTTGCTTTCTTAAAAAAATAATAAAATCCCCCTTTGATCTTGGAATGCTTCCCTACTGAGCTAGGATTGATCTTTAAAAAGCAGTGGCTTTAACTCTTTGCAATGTTATGCCTATGTATGTGCTGAAGAAAGGGACCAGAAAGGCCTTTATTGCACTTGGATAGTTATCTCTGGGAAGATTTATCTTGGAGGTTGTGTTTTCAGGATCAAAGCAAACCAAGAGAAAAGCTTGCCTTTTCTCTACCTCCTTTTGCATTTCTTGCGTTGCTATACCACTTGGTGATCACAGTTCCCAAAACAGGAACATATTGCTGGAAAAGAATCTCTTGTGTAACTGAATGACTCGTCTCTTCTGATTGATAGTCTAAATTTCCTTCTAATTACTCGCCTGCATTTACTCATGGCAAGTTTATACCTAGTTACTTTTGTTCCAGCTGTGGCCTTTAGCTTATGTAGATCTTCCCTGTCTTTACTGTTTTTCTTTCATGAGCCTCCATCTTCAACTACAATGTCAAGCCATTGTCTTTGAGGTTTTCAAGACTTGGTTATGATTAACTAAGTCTGTACGACTGCAGACAAATGTGGTGTTGATACTTTGAGGAGGACGTTGGACTAGGTGACCTCCAGAGGTTAAATTCCAGCCCACACTTCCTTGATTTTTGCCCATGAAAAAAGGCTGAATTTATGTCAGGCTTAGGAATGTGTTAATTTCTATGATGTCACCTGCTAAAGTTAAATGAACGGCTGCATCTACAGTGGGAAAAAGGACAAATTTATCCTAGGTTTCGATATCAGAGATGAATTGTACAAATCCATTATTGATCTCTTACTAATCAATATCGGCTAAGAAGCTAACACCAGTGCTGAGTTAAAGAAAGTTTTGTCTTTAAGCATCTATGAATAAAAGACTGGTGTCTTTATTTCAAATATGTCATTAAAAAAATCCCAAACTTGGATAAAAGTAAGAGGAAAGGTCACCCTTTATTTTGAGATTTGATATACTTTAGCAATTTAACTAGTTGAAACTGTACGTGAAAGATCAACACCAAACTCTTACTGAAAAAGTAATTTGAAAAATGTTTACAAATAGGTAAAAACTTATGACAGTATACACCTTCATACTGGGTGAAGAAAAGCATGACATAGCTGAGCCAACTGAATGACAGGAAATTTAAAGGTTGGTGGATACTTACACTCACTTGTGACACACAGTAAAATTTACCTTTATAAACACTAGTGAAAACTGAAGAAATCTTGCCCAAATATGTTCATTTAAACACCAAGACTCTTAGTATTATTCAGAAAGTTTCAGTCATTACAAAGGTGATTCCCAAATTGGAAAGAAGAAAAAAGAATATATAATTGTTCCTTAGAACTTTCCTTTTCAGGATTTTCTAAATATTATAAATAAGTTATTAGCAAATCTTAAACTTATGATTAAAGCTTAATTATAACCTGGGTTTATAGACTAGTGGAAGAAATAGTTTGGAATTGTACTTGGAACAGATGTGCAAATTATTATGTGTGCTAGTAAGTTTTTAGTATCATCCTACAGTTGAGAAGGGATTAGAAGGTGTAGTTACTTTAATTTTCCTCCAGGAAACTTACTTTTTTCACAGCCACAGGTAGAATACTGTCTGCTAACTTCTACCAAGTCCACTGAGCAGGAGTTGCTGTGGTTGACACTACTTGGCTTCTCCAGACACCATTTTTGAGTAACAGTGGTATGATTAAGAGTTGTCATGCATTCTGGAGATTTGCAGGAGTGCAAGGTTTCCCTTGAGCTTTTTGTCCACTATTTCTACTCATCTGTATTGTTTCTGTAGTCCTCATTCACATCATCATCTTTGATTTGGCTCTTTTTTTTACTGAATGACCTTTTATATGGCTCAGAATAGTCTGGGTAACGTGGCAAAGAAACAGCAATTTCTGAAACATCAAAGCATATTCCATGCTTCTGCAATGCAAATTCAGCAAAATCTTTGTCATAATGCAATCCTCCTATTTTATAAATAGGTTCCTTTGAATCCTTTGTTATCATTTAACATGCTTGCAGAATTCCTTCTTATCCAAGTAACTGTTTTCATCCAGATATAATTTGCTTTCCATCTTGTGCTTGCTTTTATTAGAACACTGTAGCTGAGTTTTGCTCCTCAGGCAATATGCTTAGAGTCTGCAGAATCACTCTTATGGATTTTTTAAAAACAGGTCTCTGTATTTTAGCTTATATTGTTATTTAGGGTGGTTGTGAAACGCCTGTAAATCTTGTGTAAGATTCAGAAGTTTGTACTTACTGCTATGAAGGATAAAACTAGGATTTGGAGGGAAATGTAAACAAAACCTGAGTGGCATTCTTGGCACAATTACAAACCTTGCTCTTGGAAAGCTTGTGAAACTGCTCACATGCTTGAAATTAAATGTGCACTTGGCTCTTTGCAAAGTCAGGGCTGAAATGCATAATTAACCACAATAGAAAACAACATTATACCAACACTACACATGTATCATATAGTAACGGTATATAAAATAGCAATAAAAGTGAGGAATGTCATCCATAATAAGAATACTTGTACCTGAAATCAAAAATCAAAATGTCCTAAGGCTTTCTTATTAATCTGTGCATGAAGATGTTCTCACATAGTTACATATTAAAAAGCTGCGTTTGCTGTCGTGGTTCAGACCCAGCTGGCAACGAAGCACCACGAGGCCGCTCGCTCACTCCTCTCCCCTGGTAAGATGGAGAGGAGAAAATCTAAGGAGAGACTTGTGGGCTGAGACAAGGACAGGGTGGGATCACTCACCAGTTATGGTCACAGGCTAAACAGACTTGACTTGGGGAAGAAAAATCAATTTAATTGGTTACCGGTCAAATCAGAGTAGGATAATGAGAAACAGAATAAACCGAAATCTTAAAACACTTTCCCCCCACCCCTCCCTCCTTTCCAGGCTCAGTTTTGCTCCTAATTTCTTTACCTTCTTCCCCCAAATGGTGCAGGGGGACAGGGAATGGGGGTTATGATCAGTCCACCACACATTGTCTCTGTGGCTCCTTCCTCCCCAGGGGGAGGGCTCCTCACACTTTGCCCCTGCTTTAGTGTGGGGTCCCTTCCATGGGAGACAGTTCTCCATGAACTTCTGCAGTGTGAGTCCTTCCCACGGGCTGCGGTTCTTCATGAACTGCTCCAGTGTGGGTCCCTCCTGCAGGCGTGCCGTCCTTCAGGAGCAGCCTGCTCAGGCGCAGGCCGAACACAGAGTCATGGGCTCTGGGCACAGCTGCCTGCACCGGTGTGGGGTCCTTCCCAGGCTAAAGGGGGGTCTCTGCTTCATCGTGACCCTCCATGGCTGCAGGGACACAGCATCCCCTCTTACCACGGGCTGCAGGGGAACCTCTACTCTAGCTATATCCTCCCCACCTTTCTGAACCGACCTGGGTGCGTGCCTTGTTTTCTCTCTCACATCCCACCCATCTCTCCACCGCAGGTCTCTGTTTTCCCTTCTTACAATATATTAATCACAGAGGCACTAATTGGCTTGTCTTTGGCCAGAGGTGGGTCTGACTTGGAGCTGAGGAAGCTTCTAGTAGCTTCTCACAGGACCCAACACTGTAGCCCCTTTCACTACCAAACCACGCACCACACAAACCCAACACATTTGCCCAGCCAAACACATTCATCAGTGGCACTTTCTTTTCAAGGGAATGACTGCTGGTTGGGAGAACTGAAAGCTCCCACCCACTTACATAAGTTAAACACACTGTACATTTGAAGTTTTGGGTTTCAGGGCATCGCTGAGGTTGTATTTCATCCCCCAGAAGACAGTTTGGTTTCCCTTTGCAAAACATAGCGACAGTCATTGCAAGCATCTCCCAAAATTATCAACGCTGTTGTAATAATGTATGAAATGAGCAGCATCACTGTTGGTTGTGAAGGAAATGAAAATCCAGCAGCATTCAGGTTTAAACAGGCTCTGGCTACCAAATGCAAATAACCTGGAATTTGGTAGTTGTTTGAAATAGTAAACAACAGGAGGCAAGAGGGCTCGTGGAGTCCTCTGAAAGGAAGCTCTCTAGGTGATCTTGTCTATTGTTTTGTATATCTAATAACTTCAGAAAATAATGTGCAGCCACACCATTGTTTCAGTTTGTGGGCAGTTTCTTTAATGTCAGTAGGAAGTATCCAATCTGGGGGCATAACCTGTCTCAGTGAAGCAACTCCCAGTGGTCCTGAAGATAGCTGGAATGCTGCAGTTAGTCTCAAGAGGAATCAGGATTTAGACTAAAGCACTTGAACAAAAAGAGTAACAAAACCTCTCAAATGGATCTGTATGCATTATTTTGGTATTCTGCATTTTTTGCAGGGCACAGGCACTTGGTTATGAGAGGAACTGCAAAGTTGTCAACATACATGTTGACATGTCTCCATACACAGAGACTTTGTTGTTATCTTTTTTCCTGTATTAAATCACATGTAAATTCAAACACACTAACCATATTTTTAAAGACAACACAGTAAGCTTTAATCCTCCAACATCCAGAGCACTCTTTCTGTAGATGATGTAAAAGGACTCCTTCAGAGGCTGATATGTCTGAACAGGGTGCTTGTGGTGAGTAGGTTGATAGCACTTCAGGGGTGACTGGTGACAGAAGGTGGCGAGTGGCAAGTTCAGTTTAGTTGTAAGATAGTTACCTGGATAAAGCAAAATAAACTTAAAAATCCATCCTACTTCAGTGGATAGTGAGGGATAGTATAGATAGTATATGATATTCTGATTTATTTGATTTCAATATAGTTTCTTCAGAAAGTGCTAGTGCTAGTCACAAGCAAGTGCCTTCTTTCTGGCATGCTCTGATATTAATTTAACTTCATGTCCTGACCACAGGTTCAAGAAAATACCATATTCATCCAATGCACTTTATCACTGGATTGTTTGTGGTGTGAAAATTCCTATGCAAAGTGAATGTTCCAGGAAGAAATGGCTTAGCAAGAGGACTTATGTAGTGCCTGAACCACTTATTAGTGGATTTGACCTCATTATCCTTTCTAAGCAGGGGAAGTATGTTAATTCTTATTCATAAATGAAGAACTATGAGACAGAAAAAACAAATGTTTTGATCAAAGCTAGGCAGTAATTTTTGGCAGAAGACTGGAACCCCAACTTTTAAAGGCTTAGTTCTGTGCCAGATCGACTTGCAAGTGTAGTAGTTGTTATAAGAATGTGGCAAATCTCATGGACTACCACTTTTTGTGAGAATGAGCTACCCACCCTAGAAAGTCTGTGTTATAACTTAGTTGTTGGACATCACCATTCTTTTCTTCCCTGTGTGCAGGCTTAAAGTTGACATCTCTACTTCTATTTTTTTCCACTTTCTCTGCTCTCTGCTTATATACAAAGACTCTCAGCTTATTTTTCATTCTGCCCAGTCTCTGCTCCAATTTCACCCTATTTTTCATTATTAATTTTACTCTCCATCATCCCCTCTGTTCCCACAGGTAAAATGAATGAATACATAAAATAAAAGCTCCATAGCACTCAATTCTGAACCAATAACATCTCAGTGACTTTCGAATTACCACAGGCAGAATGAAGATGCCTGTCCTTAGCTGTAATTCATTATTCTCCCAGGCATTTGGTGCAAGACATTAAATGCAATCATCTCAATGAATCAAGTTGTTTCCCTTTTGTATATGGTAAATCATCCCCAGAATAAGAAGGAAGCAGTAATAACAGTCACTAATCAACTATCAGCTCATTGATGCTTTAATTGATGTGAATTAGTATAATAAATCTGAGAAACAGCAGCCACTAAGTTTGAGATAAAAGTCAATACCATTGCTAAGTGTGAAACAGAAGCTGCAGAAAACAGTACATGACAGTATTTAACAGTACAAAAATGTGTTGTATAACATTTTGTCTATTACACATCATGTGTTTTATCACCTTATGCTGAAGTTAAATTGTGCATCACAACCTTCCCCTTTAGTACAGATATACAGAGAGTAATTCACTTGCCCATATGCTGGACCTGGCTTCAGGTAGATAAGAGTAGACAACAAGACTCAGTGTAGAATTCTGACTCATTCAAGGTCTATATTCCAGTATTCTCCAAAGGTGGTACTATGGATCATATATCCCAGAAACTGAAATTTCTCTGTTTCTCATTGAAGTACTGTGGAGGCACAGAGCTCCTTAGTTTTTCAGACTAGTCAAGATCAAGCTGCTTAGATGATCTTATCGGTTTCTAGGCAAAAAATATGTTTCCTGTGAGAGTATAAATGGTATTTGCAAATGAAGACTAAAAAAGGATCAGAACTTGTGGTGAATTCTCCTTCATAGAAATATGTATGCATTAAGAAAGACATCTGAAGTAGATTTCTGAAAGAGTGTACATATTTTAATACTATTATTTATAGTTATATTAATACATTTTGCGTTACACGTATTCTGAAGCACATTCAAATTTAGTACATGTAGTAACCACTGGTAGGTGGACTCAATGACTGTTGTAGGTCCCTTCCAACTTCCTTGCCTTGCCTTGCCTTGCCTTGCCTTGCCTTTTTCTCTATTCTATTCTATTCTATTCTATTCTATTCTATTCTATTCTATTCTATTCTATTCTATTCTATTCTATTCTATTCTATTCTATTCTATTCTATTCTATTCTATTCTATTCTATTCTATTGATTTTGTGTGGTGCAAACACTATGATCCATATGGAGGGCTGTACATCACACCCTGAGGTCCTGCAAACCACAGGAAATGGGAATATGGCACATCTTGTTCTGGTGTAGGGCTGTAGCTGTGTGATTGAGAAACTGCTGACAAGGCTCAGCCTGCCAGGGAAAGGTTTGTGTTCATGGGCTAAGTTTTATACTCACAAAGTGGACGCTGCTCATCTGCAATTGGTAGAGGTCTGTCAGCATTTCTATGACAAACAGGAATTCTGGTATTAGGCTTAAACTGCGTTTGGCTTTCAAATGCTTCCTGACGGAGAGAGAAACAAACCCAACCACAAATGAAAGGAAATGCAATTTCAATAATATGTGTATTATCCCACATGGTACCGCTGTCGTGTCCTCTATGAAAAATGTTGAACAGAACACAGTGCGTCTACGCTGAGTTTGTCCCATTTTTTAATAAAATGAAATAATTCTAAACAATGGGGTTTTTTAACCTACTGATACTAGCAGTTCTAGGTGTTCTGCTCTCCCTGTTCACATTGATTTTTTCTAATAACACGAGCAGGTCTAGATGGCATGGACACGTAAACATCAGTGACTACATAAGGACGAACTGAATCAGTGCTTCTATTTTGCTTGTACAAGCACTACGAATGTCAGGATATGACAAGGAAGCCTCTTCAAAGGACAAACATAAACAATGACAGTAAGGAGACTGAAGCAATATCATAGGACTTCCCAATATTTAGTTAAATGTAACATGGGAATAAGCAATTTTGGCAGCCCACCTTCACACCAGCTGCCCGTGTTGCTTTTGTGTCATATGTAGGTTCTGTGCAAAACTCGCAGCAAGGTAACCACTGTGAACCTTCAAAGTAAATTCTAGGATGAGTGCATCTCATGCTGCTTGCATAGTCACGCAACTGAATGCTCAGAAAGTGGTAGGGAACTTGAAGTCTGAAGCCAGGTATCACTAATCAGGATACAGTATTGGAACATTAATCTGATAACCTTACATAAGAGGAGGACAGGCTGTATTGTAGTCTCCCACAGTGCTATCTGATATGATAGGAAATGCAGACTATTAAACAGGAAGAAAAAGTAAGACAAAGTTATTTCCTCTTACCCTAAAAAAGAAAGATATTTTCTGGGATAGCTGTTCTGTTAACTCAACTCACAAAGTAGCTGAGACATTGGAACAGCTGAGAAAGCTTGATATATTCTTGTGTTCTATTATTTTTGCATTTATTAACTTTGTTTCATCATTTACAGATGCATGTTTCAATTAATCACATTCTTTAATCCTTTCTTCATCAGTGATAAAGATAATTGAGGGATCTCACGCTTGACCTTTCTCTGAGCAGGAAGCAGGACCAAATGATCTCCTAGCATCCTATCCAGCCTGAATTATTTTATGATTCTGTGACCTAAGACATCAATATATTCAATTCCTGTGCATGTGTCAATCACAATGCTAGAGAATTAAACACTTTTTAGAAAGCAAGACCTAATTATTCTTTCTCCAAAGATGCCTTTCTTTGCTCAGCAGCATGGACAGGCTTGAAAACTATTCAAGACACTGAGAAGAAGAAATGTCTGCAGTTTTCCTGTGTTAAAGTCCTGCCATCTTGAATTAAATTGGTCTCCAAGAAAGCTGATAATAAGCATTTTGTAATAAAACAATGAAGACATAGTATTTACAGAGTTTCATGTGATTAAACTCTGTATTTAATTATTCATGTAATTAAACAGTTTTGTGTAATTAAATTCTGAAAATACTTCACAACAGTCTTTTTTAATTTTATTATCCAAAGAATATATTTCCTTATGCTTGTATCAGAAAGGTCTAAAGTCAGGACCCCGAGTTTAAAACCAATTTTCAGTGCTGCTACTGTTTAGCTGACCAGGTTAAGCGATTGTAGGGCTCTGTGGGCAGCTGAAGATGTAGGCAGGTGACACCCATGGATGAAGAGTGCTGCACAGCACAGCAACACCAGCAGGGCAAGGGCTGGCCTGCAACAAAGTTCTTGTATTTCTGAAATTGAGAGTTTTAAGAAGAGATTAGCTGAAGTCATACTAGTGACTGAGTAAAGCCATTCCGAAGCATCTTACCAAAACTTATGAAGCTACTTTTCTTCTCTGAAGGTCCTGAAGGTGCAGAAGGAAGCTGTGAGTTTTGCTATTTGTGTGAAGTGAAATCTGAATATTTTGAACTTTTGCTGTTATTTCACGTTTTCTATATCCTGTAGTTTATACTATGTTTTGTCTCCCCTGAGACAGAAATGTAACCTTTTTTTTCCCGTGATGTTTACATTTGAAACTTCCAGAAATGACCTTTTTTAACGGTCTAGAAACATGCAGTGAACACACATTGAACGTATTAAGCACTTAAACATTGCACATGATCTACTGTATAAATTCACAGAAGCTATTGGCCGATGACAATTCTATTATGTCTGAATTTTATTCCATCATCATGTTATCCTTTACTTTTATATCGTATATTGGTAATTCCATGCAGAATTCCTATTTATTATTTAAAGTTGCATTAGATGAGCTGTCAACATTTTCTTCAACTAGGTACCTATTTTCATTCAAATAAAATTACTATGCTCCCAATACTTGCTTTTTCAGCATACTATAGATTTTTTTATGAAGGACAAATTATTATCACTTGAAAACTGTCTAATTTATGTGCACAGTAACTTCTTTTTATGTCATTTATAGTTGTGTGTGCATACCCATATTAACATTATAACATATTACAAATTGATGAATGTGGTGCTGTTATGAGATACCACATAAAAATATATTTAATGACCTTTCCATACATCAGACAGATACTTTAGCTCATTGCATTTTAGAAGAAGCTGGGTATATTCACTGTGGCTGTTATGGTTTGCAATACCTTACGCTGCAAGTTTTAAAGTCTATCAGAACTCCCTGTACACAATAGAGCTCCTGCCGTATGTCGGGTAAATAAAATATATTTTGAAAACTCCCTAAACACCTACTTTTCAACACTGGTTATTAAGATTATTTATGGATATATCTATTCTCAGCATGTGGAATTCATAACTATAGGAAGTCATAGAATAAAATATCAGAGCTGGATTTGAAAAGTAGTCATTTTATGACTAGAGTAATGTTTGTGGGTGGTACATCCCTTAACATGGCAAGTCAGTGCAGGTACAAATGCAAAAGCAGATTCATTGCTTGAAGAAGAGATGAACTTAAAATCCATCTTGTCATTCTTTGCTGAATGTCATCCCATTTTTCAAAACTCTTTTTGAAATGCCAGAGCTGGACAATCTATGGATACATTTTTAGTACTTGTTAGGGTTGTTCTCTGAATTTATTTCAGATCCATGGTCCTGTTCACATAGCCCCAATTTAGTCATGCCTTGACTGTGTTAGCCCTCCTTGTCAGTGTATCATGCTGAGAATATATGCTCCGTGTTCATCTAATTATTTTTTCAGAGAAAAGGCTGTGTATGACTCAGTATCCATGATGATTTTACTTCTTAATATGCAAATATACATTTATCGTCTTAGATCCATATAGATGACTCATTGTTATGGTCTAGTCAATGATTTTTTGTCATCATCAGATTTTATTAGCAATACTTTTTTTACAGATCATTGCTAAAGATACTGAATACCATTAAGCCAAAACTGGAGCCTACAAGAAACATGACTTCCCACTTCCAGTTACTTTGGAAAGTCTATTTGTCACCCAGATTCTCCTCCATTAGTAAGGGTATTATTGATTTTGTATAGTGTTATATATAGTGGCAAGTTAAAAAAAATCTCACAGAGAACCAAATGGTTCAGATTATACTACCACATTACACAGTTGCCTTCTCCAACTGGATTTTCAGTCCCATAAAATAGATGACAAGTCTTAGATGAGTGCAGAGTGTTAAACACCGTTGGCCAGATGTAACGGGTTTACACAGTAAGTTTTCACTTGCACACCTACACACTAACCCCTAACAAACGCACATGTGTACACACACGTATTTCTTGAGATGTTTAAGTCATGCATGGAGGCAAAACATTAATTCTGATAGGCTATCCGTCTGATCTACTACTGTGATGAATATTATTAAAAATGAGAATGTTTATTTTACTTTTTCTTTAGGTTCACAAGGAAATAAAAGGCCTAACATATGGATTGTAAGTGTACTGCCAATTATTTAAAATTACAAACCCCAAATACAGTAAGATCAGCCTGTCATTCCTCCAAGCTGCAGCATATACTGAAATGTTAACAGCTCATACAAGAGCCTATGCCTCAAACCACCAACCTCTCTTCAAAGGTTAGCAGAAGCAGATGGACCTTCCTACATATACCCAGAAATATACATTTTTTAATATCTCTCTAAGGTTTACACTATGAGACTGATATTTAAAAAATAATTATTACTTGCTGCAAATCTGTAGTTTAATAAAATCTGAAAGGCAGCAGTAGACAAATAAAATAAGTGAATGGGAGAGGAAAGATCACAAAGACCAACAAATTAATTGTTACTTTAGGCATGTTTTCCTTGCTCTGATAATTACACTTATATGAGAAAATGTAGGCATTTAGCATGAGAGTCTCCTTAGGAGCCTCCTGTGTGGGCAGCGGTGCAGGAGGCAGCACCCATACATGCTCTGTGCTGCAGCAGTTCAGTGTTCCAAATGGCACTGGCCAGATGTCTCCTCCATGGTCTTTTTGACAAAGCTGGAAAAGGTTTGTTGGAATACTCAGGGAACATGAGGACAAGAAAATCAGAAGTGCTACTTAAAACTGGACTGTTCCATGGAGTAGAAACTCTGTTTTCTGCTACTAGCTGGATGGATCTGTATCTACCCTAGATACCCATGCTTTTCTGAGTGGGGCATGTGTATCTAGGCAAAGCTCTTTCTTGCTGAAGTATCAGTGGTTAGAGCATTTAACCAGAAATTTGGACAGCAGTCCTAACAAATGTATATCTTCAATTCCCAGAAGAGCTACCTAACCAATTGCTTGGAGAATACCAGGGGAACAGCCCCACACTGATGCTGCTGGGCCTGTGTCAGAAGAAGAACAAATAAGAAACTGTGTCACTCTGTCATGGAGGCAGGGGAAAAAGGGTTCCTACTGTTTTATTCTAGTACCCATGGTTATTTCTGGTGATCAGGATCCATGTGATGTGAAACATGTGGTAGAATACAGATCTGCTTTTCCCTGACAGATGACTCTCATGACCAGGACACTAGCCAGTAAGGCAGTGCTTTCTGCTGGGCTTATTGCTTTTCATGTATTACAGGAAGTCTTGAGTAGGATTGTTTTGGGTAAAGTTTAGACATCACTATATTAACATATATCTACAATGTTACTGTCTTTGAGTACTGGTACAAGGTGCATAGGGAATGTCTGTGATTCAAAACATAGATGGTGAATAATATAGATGCTGCAAGACTAGCTGGCTACAGCTGGAGATTGCCAGCTTTCTGAATAGATGTCCTGAAAATACATGACTCACTTTTTTAAGCACCTAAATGTGCTCTCTGGATCTCATTCATAGGCATAATTTGCAAACCTGAATGATTAAATACAACTCATCCCGCCTAAATTAGTATAGACAGGTTAATTAGAATTGGAATAGTTCCATCCGGTGTCTCTGCAGCTTTTCTTTGGAGTGGAACAGCAGCTTTGGCTCCTCAAAAGGCTGGAAAACTAATTATAGGATGTATAAGATGATGCTCTAGCATACCATCCACTCTGACTATGAAGCCCAGATGTTAATGTTTTATTTTAGGCTATAAAATTCAGTCTTAAAACACTCTAAGACATATGCAAACCTATGAGTGATCTTCCCAGCTGCACTTAGGTCTCTTGCAGTCATACGTTTGCAACACTGAAGTTCTGATTTGTGAGGGGCAGTAATTTTTTAATGGGATTCCTTGCTTATTAGTTAGCAGTGACTATAATTTATTATTTACCTGCATCTGTATTTCTCCATTAATGTGTTTAGAAAGAGGCAAAATGAAGCATTAGCCCCTGATCCATTTCAAAAATGGGAAAAAATTTTGCTGTTTAAATTTGTTTCAAATTAAAGTAGCTGAAGAAATTGGCCATGATTTACTTAATACATTTGTTTTAAACTGTTATCGTAAGAAAAATAGTATCTTTTAAAATGAATTGTCCAATCATAAGTATCTTGAAGTATGAAGAAATCATAAATTTTCCATATAGAATAGTAGCATTTTATTAAAAACACTATAAATAGTTTGTACTTGCAGTCAAAGGAGAAAGTATGGAAGATAAAACATGATGTCAATTTATCTTATTACTGTGAAAAATACAGCTGAAAAGGAAGAAATTTGCATTACCAATAGAAAAATTGTATTACTCTGTGTATATTTAAAAGAATATGCCAGTGTATTTTTCATGTATTTCTCATGAATGCAAACAGTACCTGTTTCTTGTTGAGCAGACTTGCTGAGTATAACACTAAATAAAAACAAAACAGGATCTGTTCACTATGCTGAATTTCCTTACCTTCCAGGCTCCAAAGGTTTCAAAGAAAATCAAAGGTCTGTGTTTCTTATGCCAGAAAGGGACACATTATCAAGGAACCATTGCAAGCTATTGAGTGTCAATGGAATAATTTTTCCCAGCGGTTGTTTTCATGGCAGTGAAACAACATGATGCATTAATTAGTTCCACAGGAATAAGACAAGGACCCAAAGTATATCCTCCGTTCATTCTTTTTTTTACTTTGCAAGAGTTCTCAGAAATACAGGTTTCAGTGGCCACAGAAGTGGTTCTTTTCTTTACACAAGTTAATTCAAGGTCAGTGGTGAATAATGTTACTAACATTTCTAATTTTCTCAATGATAGGACCCCTAATGTGAATGAATAAGGAAGACCCTGCAGAATTTTGGCTGGATTAAGCAAAAAAAATGTGGGGGACTTGGAATCACTATTATACAATGGGGGCTGTGTTCTTATTCTCAGACCTAGAATTCTTTGTTAGCTTCTGTCAAGATCTTGGCTCATGAAAATGTCTAGATTCCTCTTCCAAGGTGGTATTGGTGACTTGTGCTGGGCAATAGTAACTGACAGTAGACTATTCTGCTTAATGTGAAGAGAGTGTTACAGCTATTTTGGCAAGTAGTTGAAGAGTTTAGCTCTTAGCGTGGCACATACTGCATGTGATGTTCAGATAGCGAGTGATAGTTGGGGAGTGTGATGTCACTTTCACATAACAGGTCTAGCTTTCTTTGATTTTAAGATTCTCCACAGCCGAAGTGTACATAGACAGACTGAGAAACAGAATAATACATGTTATATGTTTAAATATGCATGCATAAATCTTTCCACTGAAAACATTCAGACTTTAGCCAGCTTCCACAGTAGGAGGTGTATATTTACACCCTGGAGGTCATATGTGACTCGCAAAAAAAACCCCCACAACTACAGCAATAGCAATTCTTTCTTCCCTTTCTTGCTTAAACATCTAACACACCCTTATGCAAAAGTACAGTAACTATGTGATTTTGGTTTTGTCAGTATCTTGGACAGGTCATGAAAACAAGTCCTTTTCCTATAACACCATAAGCAAGGTTATTTGTTATCATCAAGGCATCTAAAATCTTGCAAAATAAATTGAGAATTCCTGTTTGAGAGCATTTCTAGCTATATGGGATATTTCACCACTGTGGATCATGCAATTTAAAAATCACTATTTGGCTTGATGGGGCACACCCAGATGGGTTAGGCCAGCATTACTGGGTTATTCAAATGGCCATTTTTCATAATAAATGTCTTGCTTTCTCCATCTATTACATCACTGTATCAATCAGGAATAGAACTAGCGCTAAGTGAACTACAGAGTTTGGCTGACAGAAACAATATACCTGCGTCAGCATTATGTTGACTGCTCAATGAATATAGCTGTGAGTAGCCCCTGGAGAGGAGGATAATTAGTCCAGAAACTGTAGCTACAACACTTCCAGTTCTGAACCTAACTCATTCAGAACCAGTCTGGGGATCTCCATGCAGCCATATCCAAGGTGCACCATTACAGCATGTGTGTTTGTCTAAGACTGCCAATAGTAGATATGACCGACAAGGAGAGCATAACCTTTTCATTTCAAGGTATCCTTTGCCTATGATCTATGCCTCTATGTGTTCGAGATAAAATTGTTATAATATGCTCTGTGTAGGTCTATGGGCTGAAATGGGAATGGGAGTGACAACAACATACAATTGACCCACGTAGGTAGTATTTTGTGTCTGTGCAGCACTGATCTCTGGTGACTGACGATTTGTTTCTGGATGGAGGTCAACAGTAAAGCTCAGGCTGTGTGAGATACAAGTGCTTCTCTCTGCCCTCGTGACATGCTGAACAGTCACGATCAGCTAATGCTCTCATTATTGAGAGAACAGCACTGCCAGAGCACTGCCAGAAGCTCCTGTCCTCATGTCCTTCATGACAGATCCTGTGATTTAAAATAAGTATTTTCTGCCAGGACTCTGCTCTGTTGGCTTTTCAGATTGCAAAGCTTATCTTTTCACCTCCGCTTTTAGGTCACAGAAACACTGAAGTTTGTACAGATCCTGTTGTTTGATATATGAAATGCTGTATCTTTTAGATATATTTTGTATTGGACAGGACAGTATTTGAAATGATTGATGACAGCAATTACATCCAGGTGGCTCAAGCTTGTCATGGATACTTATTTACATTTTCAAATTGAAAAAGCTAAAGTAATAATCAAATGCAAATCGTGTGAAAGAGGCCTTCACTAGCCTAAGTATGTCCATTTTTCTAGGTTAAATGGACACACTGATCAAATTCTCATTATGTTCTATGGTCATGATTAGTATATAAAATGGTGTCTATAACAACCTTATGCTATATTTTCAGGGGTGATTATCTGCATGTACACAGGCACATATTGACTCAGTTGTGTGGGTTTCTATCTCAGATGATATATTTATGCACTGTTTCTCAAGCTTCTTCCAATCAGTCATCCTAGTTCCCTTGTCAAGTTTCTATTTTCTATTGAGAAATTCTGGGGTCATGATGATTTTGGTAGTAAGAAGCTGCTATCATCAGATATATGGGAACAGTCTATTATTCAATAACAATCTACATTTTTAAATTATAAGGTGTATGTCAGTGTACCATATGTGACCTCAACATAAGAAGGATATTGACCAGTTGGAACGAGTCCAGGCCACAAAGATGCTCAGAGGGCTGGAGCACCTCTGCTATGGGGACAGGCTGAGAGTTGGGCTTGTTCAGCCTGGAGAAGAGAAGGCTCCAGGGAGACCTTATAGCACCTTCCAGTACCTGAAGGGGGCCTAAAAGAATGCTGGGGGGGGGATTTTTATAAGGGCCTGTAGTGACAGAACAAGGGTTAAGGGGTGTAAACTGAAAGCAGGGAGATTTAGATTAGATATCAGGAAAAAGTTCTTCACGAAGAGGGTGCTGAGGTACTGGAACAGGTTGCCCAGAGAAGCTGTAGATGTCCCATCCCTGGCTGTCTTCAAGGCCAGGCTGGATGAGGCTTTGAGCAACCTGGTCTAGTGGAGGGTGTCCCTGCCCGTGGCTTTTGCATCTATGTACATATGAGCAACGGAAGAACTAGTAAAAATATAAGAAGTGACAAACTCATTTCCATATGTTACTGATGATGCCACGGAGCTGAGGCTTTGCAATTTCAGATAATACACTAACCTATGTGTGACAGTTTGTTACTCATTCAAAACAAGCACCTAAGAAGATAAGCTACACCTCAATGGGTCTAAGACTACTGATGCAGGTTTGGTCTTAGAGAGAGGAGAATGCGTTATGAAATCTGTTATTCTGCATTGTTGTTCTAAAAGTTTTTATAATTCTTTTATTTGACCATGCATCATATCAGGGAAAAAAAAAAAAAGTGAAACAGATCAGAAATGCTACAATTTATGATGTTTGTCTTTGTGTTTTACAAGCAGGTGTAATAGGAGAATATTTTATTCCCTTTATTTACTATCCGAAGATTGAAAGCACAATCTACTTTGCTCAAAAACTTCTTCCTTCTATACTCTTTGGATATTACTGTAGACAAAAATATATGGGAACATCATGATATTGTAGGGCAATTTATGTCCACTTTCTCATTCCTAAGTATGAATACAAACCAAATTTTCAACAGATAGATAGATAAATGTGTTGTGCCTATCAGGATTTTAATTTCAAACATGTGACTTGGGAAAATATCTAACTTTAAAATGGTAATAGAAGACAAAGAAATACTCTACTTCTCTGCATTTATATTTGGATCTCTTCCTACTGGAACTAGGAAACATGAAACTTAGCATAGAAAATGGGCTCATCTGGACATTCGTAACATTTTTAAACACTTCTGAAAATTCCCACCCAACTAGTGCTGTCCATAGCAAATTGCAAAAGGCAATCCCAGACATCCCAGGGCATCCAAGACACACTAAGGTTAATAGTGAGTCTGACAAACGTGTCTACTACCATTTTTAACATACTTCCCAGATGAGTCTAATCTAAATTTTGGCTTTCCAGGTAACAGTGCAGCTACCTCACAATACATTACAGATAAATTATAGAAGTCTTTCAGTGCTAGGGGATTCCCATGTAGGCAGATTTTGGCTGACAGACAATAGTTCTTTTTCGTTACAGATAGTAGCTGGACCCCGAACTTCTTGATGCTGAAATGTTTTGTTGTAGCAGGATCTAAATAAGAAATTACTTTTTCCTACATATCAGAAACTATTTAATAGGTATATAATTCTATTGCCTTTCAGTGTATAATTTGATGTGTTAGGATCAGAATATTTTCTGATTTCAATAAATGGTTCATTCCTTTGTTAACAGCAAAAGCAAATAAGTATTTCTGTTGCACATTGTCACTAAATGAGTGCTGAGTAAACTGTTAGTGGAGCTACCTAATTGCACATGACAAGTATGCAAAACTAACTTGAATGATAAAGAACATTCCTGGACAACTTCAAATGCTTAGGCCAAATATGTGAAGTATTAAGGTTTGCTAATTGGAAACTCTATTTACTTAATTAAAATACAGTGCCTGTGTGATAATACAAATGAGAACAGTCAATATGTAGCTAGCAGGCATAAACAAAAGGGGATTACCTATCTGAAAAACACATTTACCTTAATTACAGCACTCAAATTTTGTAAGTCTGCTCCTAATGAAAATGAGAGGGCATTATAAAAAGAATTGAGGCTAGCATATTATTCATGAGATTCATTAAAAAATTATACTTCTAATACAGTGACTATATATTTTCTTTGCCATATTCTCAACACAATAAACATTGTTCAAGAAGCGTTATTAGTATTTTAATGTATTTAAGCTTTAACTTTGATCTAATTTTCTCATACAATTCCCTTAGGTACTCTCAGGGGACAAGGAAGATTGTCCTGTAATTTGTACTAACAATGTCGATAACAGAAAGACCAGTGTTCTAAAAAAGACACACTAATCCAAATATAGCCATGTGCAGCTTGGCAAGCAGCAGGAAACACCATGACTTGGGCAGCAAAGGAAAGTGAAAGTGAGATCTGTTAAGCTAAATGTCACTTTCAAGAGCACCGCCTTAGGAAGTGTCTTGGCAGCAGTACATAGGTGTTTTTGACAATGAAATGTTTTTTTCAAAGTTGTTTTTCATGAAAAGCTGTTTCTTCTGAAAGTGACCATGAACTGTGTCACAGACATACCTCTCCCGCTGTGAACAAATATTGGAGCTGGGAACAAGCTGCCCTGCAGTATTTGTGATTCAGCCTGCCTTCTTATCTAGTTGAAAGAGCATGTCAAATCTTAGGACTACATGTGTTGTCATTTTCTGCTCCTTCAAACCAAATGCATTTAACAGTGGTCTTTGTACCAATGAATTAGAACGATATGAAAAAATAAATGATACGCATCCTGCTTGAATTTTGAATGAGAATATCATTCCAACTACCAGGCAAAGCAAGGGCATGAAGCCGAGATGCAGGAGCAGATTGAAGAGGGGCTGCCACGTAGCTTTGTCTTTCACTGAGGCCACCTGATTTTCAGAAATGCTGCACAAAGACCAGGAATATCACGAGCAAACGGCAGTGGCTGCAGTTTACCTCTGGCCACCAAACACTGTGGTTCTGCCATGGAATTGTAAGAGTTCAATATTGAGTGCCTTTGACTGAAAATTGCAGACTGATTTAATTTCTAAATTAAGTATTCCCTGACCTGTTAAGAGCCATCTCTAATGGCACATTTTCTGATGCTTTCCTAAAAATTGGCTAGGGTAAATTTGAAAACATGGTCTTTACAAATGTGTGTATCCAGGCTCAGCTGATGTCTTGCAAGTCGGTGCTGTCAATCCAAAAGTAATTGAGATTGCCTTGTGACTGAACAGCAGTAAATACCTTCCCTCTGATCACTGTTGCTCTTTCACAGGCTGCAGGGATTTTTCATCCTGTTTCTACTTTGAGTCACCTCCTTCCCCTTGTTGTCAATTCATAGCCTCTTATCTTTGTCCTGACACAAGGGTTTGCTGGCCCCTTTGCAAATCTGCTCACTGGAATCCCTCAAGGAAAAAAATAACATATTCAGTGGGTGGAGGAAGGCAAAACAGGGTGCGTGTGACCACAACACTATTTTAACGCCAGGCAATTTCACCTGTTTATAAACGCAGTTGCATTAAGAATTATATCACTACAGTTAGGTGGGTGTGTGGCTATCACACTGGAGAAGGAAGGTCAATGTGACTTCTTAAATCAGAATTGCAGTCTAATAATATGGATGAAAAATAGAGTAATGAGTGAATCCTTGCTGACAATATATCAGAGACCAGTGTGTAGGGGGCTTTTTATTATTATTAATTTATTTATTTATTAAATCCAGATGCTTTGAGGAGGGTAAAGCACAACCTTTTCCCTCTTACTTTGTTGAAAATGTAACGTTCCACATTTAGCGCTATCTACCTCGTAGTCTATGTCAGTGCACCTGGGGTGTCCATTGTAGGTCGCTGCTAGCTGAGCACCACTGGCTTCAGTATGTAATATATCTGTGATTGCATCAGTGAGACCACAAGGAGAAGGGCTTAACGCTACCAGCTGCTGCCAGCCGCAGTATGCACATGTATACTTGAAACTTGTTTCCAGCGGCAAGGACTTCTTCCCTAAAAGACAGGCACTTATTCAAATCGCGACCACAGGACGGCAGATCTGTGCTTATTGTGAATTTTTTAGCTGCGTGGAGCTCAGAAGATTTGCAATCAACCTCTGTTTAAAACCAATCACTGGTGGCCTTGTGTCACAAGATCTTTAAACGCACATTAGTCTGTAATAGGTTCACCCGTCAGTGTGAACTTTTCACTCACTTGATAAGATAATTACTTCTGTCTTATATTACATTATCACTGCTTTCTGAGAAAACAGCCTGATTACGGCATGCAGGCATTCATTAAGCAAGCAGCTGCACACAAAGTTTAATTTATTTGCATCTCCATGACTTATCCCCAGAAGTCACCTCCTGTGACCATAGGAAGGTTTTACTTCCCCTCATGTTTCCTCTCTACCAGTGGCCTGTTGCTGTCTTCCAGCTGATGATTCTGACCACCCAAGTCCTGCCAGCAGAAGGAATCATGTGAATTCTCCTTAATCTGCTTTTGGCAAAGTTAGTTTAGCTTAAACCACTTTCATTGACAGGTTAAGCTAACCTGACTTTGCCTGAAGAAGGTGAGGGAGGGTTTGCATTATCCTTCCTTCCCCTGGAAGAGCTGTGGGAAGAGTAACTTCTGGCAGAACGACTGAGAGCTGCAAAACTACAGCAGTTTGCAAAATGAGTGAATTAGTGACCTAAGTATAGGCACTGTTGACCTAAGTGTCATGACGTACAAAAATAATGATTATGTCTAGAAGCACGGTATGAGGAACAGCCTCTGTGGCTATGTCTTATAATAATAAACAGTTTGAGACATGGTTTGAGGACTGGCATATGATCATCCCTGCTGTTTTCTTGTTATCATGCTCCGTGGCAGTTTTGGCCTGGGCCAACCAACCAGAAGAGCACAGCTTGAAGACAGTGTAGGTTAATAAACAGAATGGACAAGGCCAGCTTTGCAGGAGGATGGAAAGAAGGGTTTAGCTTTGTAAGCATGAGCTGTGTCATGCCATTTGCCCTCAGCACAACTGGTGAGGATTCACATGGCATAGAAGAGGAACTGAACTCAGTGGCCAAGTTCCCTAGCATGGTCTGCATCCTCCCCAGAAATCTGAGCTATTCTGGACTTTGGGGTTACATACCATGCCTTTCACTTGACTAAACAGGAAGTCTAAAGAAATCTCCTTGTTTAAGGCACTTACGTGTGTAAAATTACGCTTTGTGACAGTTCTTCCCTGTCCACATCCCACCCACATTTTTGTATGGACAACCTACAGGTTACCTTAATATCTACAGATTACTTGAATATCTTCATTCTTGGATATATTCGAAAGCCATCTGGAAATGGTTCTGGTCAACTGGTTCCAGGTGGCTCTGCTTGAGCAAGGAGGTTGGACCAGATGACATACAGAAGTACCTTCCAAACTAAACCATTCTCTGATTCTGTGACACTTAGCCTAATAATTAAGGATATGTGGAAGGAGAGAGCGTCTGTTCCCTTAAGGTCATGTGTTCAAGGACCTTGTCAAATTAGACAATAAGGAAAAGGGGGAAACCCAAAAACAGCTTCTGTGAGGGACTGGCATGAATGAGGTGAGTGAGGGGCTCAGTATTGGTGGCTGGAGCATGATTGCGGGTCACATCTGATGTGCCTGCTGCCAGCTGCTGGGTGTGGTGTCTGTATCTGCCCCAATCCTGGTCTGTGTGGAGTGTGCATGTGTCGTTCACTAGTAAAGTCCAAACTGGACTCACTGGTGAGTAGGACGCCTTGGGTTTGGGTAGGAGTATCAGGTGGGTGGAGGGTCTGGATAAGTACCTGGGGAGACCTGTTGGTGTGGGGTGCCCATAGAACAAGTGTGTGAGTGTGTGTGTCTGTTTGCAGCGAGCACTGAGCTGGACCAGCCAGTGAGTCTGGGACCCTTAGGGCAGGAGAGCATCGTGTGTGTGCCTCCATGAGTCACCTCCTGTGCCTGCCAGCCCAAGGGGAGGAGGGAACGGGGCTCTCTGTGCTTGTGTCTTATGTCAGTCCTATGTCAGTGCAGCTGAAGACACAGCCCTGTCTGTGTAGCTGGCCATGTCCATGTTCTCCATGTGTTTGTGTGTGTGTCTCTGTGACACGTACTTAAATTCCCTACTGGATGAACCCCAAAATGGGAAAGCAGCAGCCGTGTCCCTCAGCCCAGGCAGAGACCCCAGGGCACCCATGTGGGCTCCAACCGTTGGACTGGATGGAGTCCTGAGCCAGGACTCCTAGAGGTGGTGGCTGCTCCTAACAGCCCTTAACAAATAATTTATTATACAATTTGTTGCTTAAACCTGGAATTTGGAGCTTATGTATGTGATTTGCATTGAAAAAATATGAATCATATAAAATTTAATATAGTCTGATATTTTTTCTGTTCTTCAGCAATATGTAAGAATTATATTAATCCTTATTTCTAGGGGAAAAGAATAAAAACATCATACTCAATCCTGTTTTTCAGTCCATGGTAAACACAGAGCTGATAAAAACATGGAGCTTTTCTGTGTGATTTTAAATGAGTATGATTAGCTACAAAAATTTTCCTGCAGAGTTTGAAAATTGACATTCCCTGTTGTCTTTGAAAGCTATATTGAAAATCATTACAAGTTGTCTGCAATTGCTCAATAGTTTTCTCAGGTTGCTAAAATATACTTCACCCTTGAGCTGCTTCCTCCTCATTGCCTTCTACTTGCAATGCTATCAAAACCCATACACCTTCACAAATGTACATGACAGTGTTCTGCCTTTCTGGGGTTTGTGCATATCGTGGTAAATTATATTCTTATAATCCTCTGCCCTCAGTCTTATATTTAATCAGTTTAGCCAGGCTATTTTACTTCCAAATATTTTGTCCCCTGCAAACTAAGGCTGGGGCTTATCAGATGATCTTGGTAATTAGAAATGAAGCCCATAATGGAAGGACCATTACTGTCTCGTTTGGATTTGCTGTGTCAGATGATGAGTTAAAATTACAGTAAAATGGCTAATTTGCAGTGCATAAACATGATACCCAGAACCTAAATCTGATGCATTTTAAGTTCCTTTTGTTTACAGAAATAAAGCCTGTGCTAGAGGGATTGAGCTGGCTCTTGGCATAGACTCTCAATTTTCTTGATAGTTGTGATTCCCTTTAATCCCTTGCATTCTTTTCGAATGATTTTGCAATGCACATTCACTTGCTTTCCATTAGATGAGCTGTTTACACAAGTTGTTGATATGGATATATTTTTAAATCTATTTTTAAGTTAGTTATTTTTGTTTTGATCATTCAGAGCCAGGACAGAACTTCACAACTTCCACAAACCAAATTGGGATTTATTTAATATAGATTATGCTTCTTCCTTGTAAATCTTTAGGAAAATTCAGTACTTCTTAATGTTTGGAAACTACTTTAAGCACAAAATTCACAGCTTTCTCTCATACAGGTGGAAGGGAATATAAAAAGTTCTCAGTGCAGAAATCTTGTCCCCTTGGAAGTCCAAATAAATTGTAATTGTACAGTACTGCAAATATTCCTGCAGGTCGTACAACTGAGTGTATGTGACAATCCAATTACAGAAATACAAATGTCTCCATAGCTTTAAACAGATTTAAGATACAGCTTGTACAAGAGTGAACAGAAGCTCCAACCACATTTTCCTTCCTCATTCCTGTGTCCACCTGTTGTTAAGCCACATTTTTAGACCCACCCAGGATGTGGATAGTCCATTGTTGACAGCACCTGAAGCAAGGCTCAGAAGGATTACTACAGAGTTAGTGATCCAACAGATAACTTTGGGAGTATATAAACAACCTCTGAATTGCAGAGATGGGACATAATCTGCTTGCTTCCTCTTGTAGATAGGTTCTGGGCACATGGAATGGTATCGGGGGACAAGGAGGAGGATGGAGCACTAAATCCACTATCTCACAGTATTTGGCAAAACCCTCATGACAGGGCAAATGATAGTCAAACTCCATGTAGTTATGGACCAAGTGGAAAGTCCTTGTTAACTAGTGTTGCCAGTAGCTCACTGTACAATTTGGGAATAGAAAAGTGAGCAGCTTCTCAACAAGTAGGGATTGCACTCCAGTTTTGATCTTAAAGACCCAACTCATTTTTAACAGACACCAACAGCACAAAGGTAACCTTGGTTCACTTGCTACAAAGAACATACTGTAAAGACACAGCAAGGAAACACTATTAGAAAATGTCCTTGACACAAGCAACAAAGACTTTCTCTTCCCTTTTTCTTTTCTTTGCTTGTACTGCCTGTACGTACCTTTTACAAACTGACTGCTGCATTTACAGATGACTAGGAATAAGCTTGAGGGACTCTTATATCATAAAGTCCAGAAACATAATAATACCCTACAAGAGGTGTTCTCCATGCTATCCTGCTAGAGTACTGCTTGTTGGAGAATGGCTTTGGCTTATGATGTTCCAAAATTTTGCCTTGGGTTACTGGCACATTAGGAAAATATAAATGCAGAACAGTGCAGTGCACTGTGAATTTGCAAAGCTTTACTTGTGTACTCTATTTTCCTTTAAAGCCACTTCTCACAGAGAGAGCCTGGTATTCAACTGCTAGTCTCAGAGCACCTACTTAGAGGATCTCTGCAGTTGGTTAGGAGATATCTCAAGTGAAACCTAGGAATTCAGGGTATCTGAAATCCTTGTGTTTTTAGGATAAGGTTACTAAACTCCCATTGCAAGAAAGCAATGTCTGTCAAAAAGCTTAGGGGCACTATGATGGGTCCCATGGGGAACTGCGCATGGTTGGTGAAGCACAAATTAAGGAAAACAAAGCTACCCCAGCCATTGTCAACCAGGATGCTATAAATCATAGTATAAATTACTGTGGAGGTGACACAAAGGGTTCTTGAATAGCTGATATGCAATGTTGCATTTCTGTTGCTATGCCGTAAGGATTAAACAATATAGATGTGAACCAGTCTGTACCATTTGGTGCATGCACCTAGGTAGACATAGATGTGGATGAGAAAGACAAGAGTGTTGTGCCTAGTGACTTAGAAAACATACCAGGTATGACTTTATTTTAAAAGTACACCCTTTTACACAAAACAAGTGGACACAAATGCATTGAAACTAAAAAGAAGATAAAATAAGCGTAAGCTGTGAGGAACTGTGCCCAGCACTCCGGCAATAAGCAGTTGGGACTGCTGGTTTAAGGCACTGAGTGAAGTATGTTCAACAGGACTTGACTCTGTGACTACTGGTCACATTCCTGTTTAGTTGGCTCTGTCATCTGAAATTATACATAAAAGTCATTTTGATTACGTAAACCTTGAAATATGATTTAGAGAGATGATGGTTTGACTTGGGGCAGGGGGCCACAACAAGCTAAATCAAAGCTGTTGAGCAGTTTAGGAAAGAGAAAATATTATGAGATGAAAGCAAATAAACAAAAATGAAGATTCTTTGAAAGGAAACTTTACATGAAGGGGAGAGGCTGTCATAGCAAAGACATGGTCACCACCAAAATGCATACTTTGACAGGCAGAAAAAGAGTACAGAAATATGTAGTAATAATGAACTAAGTAAAGAAATTTGTTGCTTGCTGTTTACTCAATTCATGAGTTTTATTCTATGCATGTATGGGGTTTGTGTGTCAACGTTTTGGTAGCGAGGTGAGGACACTACAGGGATGGCTTCTGTGAGAAGCTGCTAGAAGTTTCCCCTATGTGAGAGAAACAACTCTGTAGAAACCACGGTCAGTGCAGAAGGAGAGAGGGGAAGTTTCTCCAGGTGCCAGAGGGCCTTGTGATCTCAAGGGGGACCCACACTGGGGCAGGCTGCTCCTGAGGGACTGCACTCTGTGGGAGGGACCCACACTGGAGCAGGTTATGAAGAACTGCAGCCTGTGGGAAGGACTCACGTTGGAGAAGTTCATGGAAGACTGTCTCCTGTAGGTCATACTGGAACAGGAGAAGAGTGTGAGGAGTCCTCTCTTTGAGGAGGAAGGAGCAGCAGAGACTTGCTATGATGGACTGACCACAACCCCCATTCCCTGTCCCTCTGTGTCACTGGAGGAGAGGAAATTGGAAGCAAAGCTGAACTTGTGAAGAAGCGAGGGGTGGGTGGAAGGTGTTTTAAGATTTAAGTTTATTTCTCATTATCCTCCTCTGATTTGATTAATAATAAATTAAACTTATATCCCTGAGTTGAGTCTGTTTTGCCCATGACGGTAACTGGTGAGTGATCTCCTCCTGTCCTTATCTCGACCCATGAGCCTTTTGTTATATTTTCTCTTCCCTGACCAGATAAGGAGAGGAGTAGTGATAGAGCAGCTTTGGTGGGCACCTGGCCTCCAGCCAGGGTCAACTGACCACAGAGATATTGAAAGACATCCATAGAATACTCATCTTGGTAAACAACCAAGGGATCCAAAGGGGAATCTGAACAAGCTAAATTACTCGCAGCTGTGAAATACTATTTTTAGACACTACATTCTGTTTCTTTTATTGCCCATAGATGGTAAGTAGAGGGGGACCTTGAATCTTTAACAGACTGGAAGAAGTGGAGTGAGATCGTTTGGATAGTTGTGCAGGAGTTTGTATCAGTGCAATGTTGGTCATTTTTCAGTCACCAGCTGAAGCAATCTAGGACCCTTGACTCTCAGGGGTTGCTAGACAGCAAATTAGTTGTCTCCTCTGAATGTTCTAGTTTGCTTTTGATGTGATGAAGCATTAGAAAGCAAAAAAAGAGAAAAAACCAATATTTTCAGGGTGGCTGTTACTTACTGTGAAATGGGATTGCTACACAGAATAGCAGCCTAGGTGAGGAGAACTCAGATAATGTAACTCTGAGACACAGGTCATTACAGTGACATGTTATCATACAAAGGTTGTTGGGTTGTTGTCAAATGTATTAATGTCTTGGAGGTTGTCTTTAGGTGACAGGATGTCAGCTTCTTTGGAACATCTCTCTTGTGTTTTCTTCTTACATTGTTTTAAGAGATTGTTTCCGTGGAAAATGAAATTGAATAAATATTCTATGACCCTCATGGGATGAATGCCAATGTTTGTTTTCTTTTTTAACCAGGTCACACCACTGTTTCCTCAAGATCCTTTTAAATCTTGATTTTTAAAAAATGCTACTTTATGTTTATTTTCACATGCTGATTTTCTCCTGTCCAATACAATTTTGTTTATAACACATCATTCAATACGCCTAATAGGACTAAAAGTGAGAAGACAAACAGCAACATTATTATCCACATTAAGCACATTTAGAAATATTCATTTTGCTTACGGATTCTTTGAAGCAAGCCATTCCCTGATTTGTAAGGTTGGCAGAGTCCACAGTTTTAGGTGTTTATCAGTCACAGCACTCCCTCTTATGCCAATAGGCTGTTTCTTTGATCATTTGCTGGAAGTTTCGAAATATCAGGGAAAACAGCCCAGAGGTATTTTGGTAGGATCACAATTCAGGCTTAAAAATATCTTAGCTCCTTGCTGATTGGTGGCACTTCACTTCAGGCAACACATTCAAAAAATGCTTATGCTGGCAAAGACAGACAGGAAAGTTATGCCTCTGTTTCACGTCAGTGAAATTAGGAGAACATTTCCATAATTTCTCACAATTTCATGTTATTTGGCAGACCTTTCGCACAGAGGCTGCAGAAGTGCAGGGGTCATACCAAAGGATCTACATTTAAGAAAAATATCTTAAACAAGACATTTTTCATTGGGCAACATCATCTCTTAATTAACTCATTTCTGCTAATAGTACAAATGCTGTCTCCTCTACTGTTGTGTTGCCATGAACATACAATGCGCTTTGTGCAGCATTCCTAGTGGGGTCAGGCCTTACTCAGAGAGCCATAGTGCTCTATCAGCTGTAAAGGAACACATCCAAGTGTTGAAAAGACTACTGAAAGGAGAGAAGGTTTTCAGTGGAAGTCTGAGCAGATAGTCTGTTCAGCCTGTCCTGGCAGTCAGGAGGGCAAACCGTATCCTGGGGTACATCACACGCAGCACAACCAGCCGGTCAAAGGAGAGCATCATCCCACTGTATTCAGTGTTGGTGTGGCCTCACCTGGAGGTGAGCCCATCTTGCAGTTCTGAGCCCCACAATTTAAGAAGGATGTGAAGGTCCTTGAATGCATCCAGAGCAAAGCTGCTGAAAGGGCTGGAAGGAATCTCCAGTGAGGAGCGGCTGAGGACTTTGGGCTTGTCTAGTGTGGAGGAAAAGGGCTGAGGAGTGACCTCATTGCTCTCTGCAGCTTGCTGAAGAGGGGAAATGGAGAGGGAGCTCTTCTCCCTGGTATCCAGGATGACTGGTACTGGTTCATAGCTGTGCCACAGAAGTTTAGAGAGGACATTAGGAAGCATTTCTCTGCCAAGAGGGTGATCAAACACTGGAACAGGCTTCCTAGAGAGGTGGTCAATGCCCCAAGCCTGTCAGTGTTTAAAAGACATTTGGACAATGCTCTTAATACTATACCTTAACATTTGGTCAGCCCTGATATGGTCAGGCCGTTGGACTAGATGATCATTTTAGGTCCCTTCCAGCTGAAATATTCTATTCTATTCTATTCTATTCTATTCTATTCTATTCTATTCTATTCTATTCTATTCTATTCTATTCTATTCTATTCTATTCTATTCTATTCTATTCTATTCTATTCTATTCTATTCTATTCTATTCTATTCTATTCTATTCTATTCTATTCTATTCTATCCTATCCTATCCTATCCTATCCTATCCTATCCTATTCCATCCTATTCCATCCTATCTTATCCTGTATTTTGGCACATAATCTGAAAAATATGTATCCATCAAATTTGGATGGCATCAAATGGGCATCAAATACACATTATTTTCCCAAATTATTCCTGATTTTTAAATTGAATGTGTAATTATTGTTATTGCTAATGTTAATAATTCCTGCATGCAGTGATTTTATCCAAATGAAGCTGAGCCACAAGAATGTCAGATACTAAAATCTTGATGGGGAAAAAAATCATTCTACAGATTATATTAGAAATTATAAGTACAAAATGCAGTATATAATGTGACTGTGATGTAATTATTTTTGATTGTCTAAACTGATGTAAACAGTTCTTACAAAGAATTTGTCTCTGGACTCCTTTCTTATAGCATGAGTGCTTTCTGTCAGTCATACAACAGGAAGGCAACTCGTGTACTGTATAGCTGAAAGCCAGTAAACTCGTTCTTTCCACACTGGTTTTAGAGGCTGCATTAGGCAAGATTTTTGCAACCAGTTCCCACATAAAAGTTTTCCCCTTCTCCATGGGTAATATTTGACAAAGCAGCTAGGGACTTTTACAATGCTAATTACTTAATAGAGATTATCTTCTGCCATGTATATTTAAAATCCTCCCATCAAATACATATATTCTGTAAAGTGCTGCTTATACTTTTATTTCTGTTGACTGTACTTTTTAAAAGGCAAAATTGCTGATTAAAATTGGAAGCATTGGAAAAGTAAATCTAACTTAAGATATTATACTGTCATAACAACAAATGACTATTTTTCCTCTCCATCAAAAAAAAAAAAAAACCAACACCAAATAAACAAACAAACAAACAAATCATTTAACCCCAGAGTTGGGCTTCTAACTTGTCTTCAGGTAAATTTACAGACTGCTCATAAAGGAACTCAGTTAGAGACCTGTAAATAAATATTGCTCTGTATAAACACTTACAAATTGCAGATTACTCTGCGATTAAAGCCAGCTTTAATTTTCCTGAAGATTTTTAACGCATTTTCATGGAAAAGCTTGAGCTTCCATGAGAGCAACTATAACAAGATTCTGTGAAGATTATTTTCCCTGTATCATTGCGTGAGATTTGCCTACATTGTAACAATGCTTATGGCACTTCATTTTAGTCTTATTTTACAGTATGTAAAATATTTGATGCTGCAGAAGAGTATCTCTTTCTTTTAGATCCTTTGTTTTTAATAGCAGATGAAGAAAGTATCAGTTTGGGGAAAGGATATTTTATTAGGTGCTGAGCTGCCCGTTTCATTACCATTTTTGCTCCCAAAGGGCTGGGCTTGCCAAATATCATCACAAAATGATGGTTTCCACTCTAAACATGTATTTTATGAATTCAGTTTAATTTCACATTGGGGCAAAAATTCTAAATATGCTGCAGATGAAAGCTGGGTGTTTGGATTGCAATGGAATGATTTTTCTTTTCTCTTAGTACAGTATAATCTAATTTTGTTCCTTCTAAAGGTTGATAAGATCCCCGGCTGGGGAAGATAAAGACAGTTCCTGTCATGCTCTAAGGGTCGTTTTCCATTTTATACCTCCTTTTCCCCAGTGCAAAACAGAAAAGTCATGGTGTCCTTGCAATGTTTGACGCCACACTGAGTATGAGAATGACAACATTAAGTGATTTTATATGCAGAAAGATTTTAGTGTAATCCTGAGAAAGAAAATCAGGCGTATTGCATTATAATGCCGTATTTTAAGAGATGAGGCAATTTCCAACCTGTGCAACTCCAGTCAATTCCTGGAGATTGTGTAAAAGGCCCAGTGTGCCCCATTGCCTGCAGATTTCTCTTATCCTTAGAATTTTAAAACTCTTTCATCAATCTTTCTACATGTTTGTGTTGTTACATTTTACTTTGTCCACTACTAAGTCAGTTGCATTGGTAAGACAACTCCAAGGAATTAACAATAGAGAGAGACTTTCAGGGCACAGGGGAAGGTGAGAGCTGGCAGGGATTATGCTTCAAGAAGTGTGATACCCCCCAGCTGCACAGGGTAGGATGCTCATGGTGTCCTACTGCTTATGATAGCTCTACACATTTCACCTGCCACAAATATGACAGGTGTGAATAAAATTCAGGTAAGATATAGTCAAAGCACAGTCTCAACAAATAAAGGCCTTTGTAAACAGGACACATAAAAACAGAGAACCAGAATAAGGCAAGATGTCTAGATAAATGTCAGAAGTCTAAAAATAAGGTGGGGCTAAAATGGTATGGACATAAAGAGAATCAGAAAGTTGATGGGAGAAACAAACTCAAGAGAACACCCTAACAGCAAGGTAAAATTGATTTACAAATGGCAGAGGAGGACAGACAGAAGCAAACATGAAAGTAAGTTTGAAGCCAAGCACGTTAAAGGTTAAGATTACCAATAATACCCATAGAATTATCATTTCGCCCTTGCTCTTCGATTGTTTGTACTCTACTGTTTAACAAACTGGCTTTGTAGCATCCTTTCTAAGAGCCACTGTCATGGAGACAACCATGACTTCAAATGTTACTTTTTTCTAGGAGCAAAAATCCTCCCAAAACTTCTGCAAAAATTCAAGCTTTACAAAGAAGAATTATAATTATGAGGGAGCCTGTTAAAAAAAAATAAAAATTAAAGGAACAGCTGGGGTGGGAAGTTACCGGTGAAATACAATGGTGTACTATGCTGGGACCTGTGTTGTTCAGTGTATTCATTTGTCCAGAAAGAAGGTACACAGTGAGTTGACAAGTTTCCTGATACCTTAACATTTTTTCTGAGTATTAAAATTCAAAGCCAGCTGAAGAGAGTTAGGTAAGAGTCTCATGATACTGAAATGCTGGGTGATAAAGTGGTGGATGAAATCCAGTGTTGATAAATGCAAAGTAATGCACCTGGAGAAAAACAAGCCTAAGTATGTATACACAGCGATAGCTTCTAAATTAGCTATTACCACTCAGAGGAGAAATTGTCATTATGGATAATTCTATGAAAACATCTCATAACAACACAGTGTTCTGTACCAGACAAATAAGCAAGCTAGGGATTATTAATAAAGAATAGAGAACAACCAGGAAACATCATTATGCTGCTGTGTACATTTATGGTACATCCAAATCCTGGATGCTGTGTTCAGATCTGGTTGTCCTTATCACCACCTTTTCAAAAAAGATATAGTGAAGGCAACCAAAGGTTCAGAGAAGAGCCAGAGTTATATTCAAACTATTGAATGGATGGTGATTCTTCAACTTTGAGGTGACTGAGGAGTAGAAAATGGAAAAAAGTCCACCAAAAAATCATAAATGGCATTAAGCATAGGAAAAAGGAACATTAATTGTAGTTTTGCATAATACAAAAGGATCCTTGAATATGTTGACAGGCAATGGGTTGCAAACAAGCTACAACAAGTCTTTAATGCTATTGCCATAGGATATTCTTGACAGTCTTAATGTAGGTGTAAATGAATTAGACTAATTCAGGGAAGTAAGGCTATTAAGCTTAAAATGCAAACACAATTGCTGTCTCAGGACATCCCTTGAGGTTTCTAGAGACAGGGAGTACCTAGTATCATCATATTCACCTTATTTAATGTATCCCTAATGAATAAAATCAGAGATGCACTCAGGGTGGAAAGGACCTCAGGTGGTCTCTCACCCAACCGCCTGCTCAAAGCAGGGCCAGCTATTAGGTCAAACCAGGTTGCTCAGGGCTTTGAAAAACATCCAAGGATGGAGCTGACATAACCTGTCTGTGTAGCTTGCTCCACTGTTGGGCTGCCCTCATGATATTTTTCCTCACGTATCGTCTGAATCTTTCTTATGCTGATTTAGACCTTGGTCTCCCATGTTCCCACCATGCACTAATGCGAAGAACCTAGCTCCATCTCCTCAACACCCTTCCTTGCAGGTACTAGGGGCTGTGGTCAAGTCCCCCTGAAGACACCTCTTCTCCAGGCTGAATAATCCCAGGTCGCTCAGCTTCTCCTCGTAGGGCACGTGCTCTGACCCTGACCATTTTGGTGACCCCCCCAGATGAACTCTAAAAAGTGCAACAATATTTTTTCTTGAAGTTCTTAAACTCTTTTGCTAAGTACAGAGGCCTGGGAGACATTGATAATGGCTCAGGAAAAAATGACATTGAGGACCTTTGTCAGAGTCCAATATTCTTTAGCCAGGTTCATTGAGATATTCTACGTGAGGAAGAGTTAATATTTAACACCAAATTGCCTTATTTGTGTTACATAGGATTTGATTTAGCAGAGTGGTACAGCAATGTACTGAAATTGTGATACGCTACACTTGGCAGAATATAGCACTTGAATAGACAGTTGGATCACAACGAAAACGTGATTCCCATTGCCAGTATCTATATGCACACCATCACAATGCTGGTTGTCCCCCAGTGCCAGGAAGGAATAGGCAGGTTAATGCCAGCACAGGTCTGTTGCTCTCTTCAAAGTTTGTTTGCTGGTCGTTCAGTATTTACATTCTGTCTTGGACTGAGCCACACCTACACTTCCTCTTTGTTACTCTGGCTAACTTGGGAAGACTTTCACACTCTTAATTAACTCTGGGAAACCATTAACTTTGGGAAAACCATTTACACAACCAGTTGATCCACTCACCTGATAAAGCCATTTATTTGAAACAAAGGCTGCCCTTTGTGTTGAAGTAAGTTAAACCATCTTTGCAACAGCTGCCCTGGTCACTCCCTACATTCTCCCTTGAGCTTCAGGTGATGAGTACATCACCTGTACCAGAGATTTCTTCTGGGGAAGGAGTTTGTTGATTGGTTACAACTTCATCTGTGCCTGCTGTCATGAAATCACCTGCCCCTTCCAGCAACAGGCCCAAATTTTCCTTGTTCCAAAGTTTTTATTTCAAAAGTTTTTACTCCCAAAGTTTCAATAGAAGCTCTTGTTGTCCTTGATGTCCCTCAAGCACATCCACTCTAAGTGAGCTTTGGCTTTCCTAACATCACCTAATAGTACCTTTAAATTGCTCTTTTGTAGTAGTCTGTCTCTGCTTCCACCTCTTGTGCTGGTTTTGTTTTTTTGGGGGGTGAGTTTTTTGGACTGCAGCTCAGTTGCAAACTCCTTGTTTAGCGATGCCTGCTACCCTGGTAAGATGTTGCTGCCCTGGTAAGTCTGCCCGAATTCCTGAATATCAGGATGGGCAGTCTGTCAGGTGTAAAATGTTGTTTTCACAGACATGATGGCTTTCCCAAGCTCCTTTGTGTTTCCAAGCTGCCTCCCATGGGTTCCCACTTACCAGCTCTTGGATAAGCCAAAGTCAGCTCTCCTAAAATCAAGGGTCTGTGCTCTGGTATTTGCCTACCTCACTCCCCACAGGATCTTCAGCTTCATTATTTCATGGTCAGTATAATCAAGGCTGCCCTTAAGTGTCGCAACCCCTACCACTTTTCCCTCATTTCTGAATAAGAAATCCAGCTGTGCACAACAGTGGTTGGCCCATCCAGTGCCTGTATCAAGAAGTTATCCTTGGCACCCTTCAGAAATCTCCTAGATTGCTTGGATCCTGACATTTTGTCCCCTGTTAAGGAATAGTCTGTGATCCAGGCTTTCTTGAGTTGTTCAAAGGTTTGGTGTGGGTTTTTTTTTTTTCTTGTTTTGGTGTTTTTGTTATGTTTTGGTTTTGGTTTTTTTTTTTTTTTTTTTTTGTGAGAAGTGCTGTGCACCTTTTCACTGAATTGTTGTGCTGGGTTCAGTCAGGAAAGGGCTAACTCCCTTTACTCTGGTTGCCAAGAAACTCTGTTGCTGGACAGTAAGTGAAAACATTGATAAGGCCTCAGCTGGTGCTGGGGATGGCCTGTACTGAACTCAAGGTCTTTTGTCCACTTCGGATACTGTAGCTGACCCAGACTAACCAAGGAAGTATTTCATCCCATAGTACGTCATGTTCCGGTCTCTTTGGGTGGGGAAGAGGGTCCGGTAGCCATTACTCTTCCCTTCTCTCTCTCTCCCTTACTCCCTTGCTCGTCTCTCCGGGCACTTGCTAACCCTCCTGCGTTAGCTGCTTTGCTAACTCCTGTGCTGGCTCATTCGTGTGGGAGCTGGTAGATTGTTTTGACTTTTCTGGCCGTGTTATCAGTGATAAGGTTTGCTCGGAATCTGCTGCGTAGGCTCCCGGGCTCCGGCCTTCAGGCCGCGGCTCTCGGGCTGCGATCACTCTCGGGCTGCGATCACTCTCGGGCTGTGGTTCTCGGGCTCTCTGGGTCTGATTTGCATCACTTAACATCTGGGTGTGCATTGGTCAGTGGATGGTGGGAAATTGTATCATATTGTATCATAGTGTATATATTGTACTATATGTTTCATTTTCTACTATTTTAAGTATTTATTAGTAGTAGTACCTGTACGTATTGATTTAGATTTAATTAGTAAATAGTTCTTATCTCAATTTTACGAGCTTCCTTATTTCTTTTTCCTCCGATTCTTCCCCTCCACTGGAGGAGGGGAGGGGGATTTGTGAGAGCGGCTTCGTGGTATTTTGCTAGCCGGAGTTAAACCACGACAATTGTGCTGCCTGTAGCATAGTCTCAGCGTGATGTCACCTTTACTGACTTCTTCTCTGATCCTGATCCACAAACTGTTGCCCAGCCTGTTGCCTATCCTGTACAAGATCTCCCCACATCTGAGCTGCTGCTTCTCATAGAGGGATACTCCCCTTCTCCCCTTCCCTGCCTGTCTGTGTGAAGAACCTGTATCTTCCCATCACAGCACTGCAGTCATGAGGTGTATCCCATCACATCTCAGTTATTCCTACAATGTCATAGTTTTGTGATCACATGTGGTGCTTCAGTTCCTCTTTCCAGTTTCTCAGGCTGTATGCATTTGTGTACATACACTTGAGGTAGGTGTCTCTTCATTTTGTTTAATCATTCTCTTGATCCCATCACTCTGCACCTTTTGTTTTCCAAGCAACTAACAATTCCACTGATTTATCCACTAAGACAGAATATGGAGTAGAATGACCTTTCATATGTTCCAGGAAGTCAGTTTGCATACTCTCACATAATTCACCATGACTAAATAGTTCTTTCTTTATTCTCCATGAGATCATATCTCCTGTTCCAGATCCCTTCTCCCTGATCGTTGGCCCCAGACGCGTGCTCACATCAGCACATAAACTAAAGGTGAACATGATCCTTATTCATTTAATAAATTCAGATATGGGACAACTGCAGTCTAACCCTCCTTTTACTCCATAAAGAACATACAGTACATTATATAAAAGGTTATTATTTAATCATAGATCCCCTTACAATTTATAGCCACGGTGAGTAAAACACATATCTACAGAATTGTACAGACAGTATTATAAACCAGATTAAATATATAATTACTATATTAAATAAAACAACAATTCCCCTGAAATAATAATCTGTCTCTGGGTGAGGCTTGGAAGGAGATTGGGTTGTCTATAATGCACTCAAGCATAGATTATCTGGCAGCTGGAATTACAGCTACCACATACAATAATTGTACAGAAAAAACTGTACTATATTTCGGTGAAGGGAGATGGATATGTATGATCATTTCTGGTATCCAATGATTATTATTGAAAATGTTCTTCTTTTTCTTTACTACACAGAAAATGCCTTATTTTCAAAATGTAATGCAAAAGAGAAATCTCAGCAATATATATTTTATCTCTTTTCTTTTTCTCTTCTGTGAATACTATTAACAATTCACATTATATCTCAGGGTAGGTCTGTTGCTTCAAATAAACTGTCACAATCTGATTTCTCACAAGAAGAGGAAATCAGAATATGGTGAATAAATAAATCAGATCGGTATTGGTGCATAAGGTTCTATTTTGCAACCCAGAGAGCTCATTTAATATGATATTTTAAAGTGAGATTAATGGTAATGAAAGTTGCTGTCTTCAAAAAGGAATGGAGCACAGGTATTGCATGGCGAGCCTTGCTGGGCCCATGTCACAGCTTTATCTGTATCCAGCTCCATTAGTGAACATAGAAGTTAGTCATGTACTCATGCAATCTTTGTTTCCAGTTGGGCAAAGCTGGTTTTTTTTACTTACGTAATAAGGGACAACTTCATACCTTTGTGCAGTGGGAGGTCATGCTCTCTCTGTATTCCATGACCTGATGTCACAGCAAGGTGATGTGGACCTTCTCACCCTTAATCTGTTGTGTGAGTTAAGGTGAAAGGTTGGGGGACCATGCTTTAGTCAGATGCTGTGCCACCCTGTAGGGTACTATAGCCTGAAATAAGGTTGCTTCATATCACACTACTCTAGGCTCATCTCTTGCTACCTTACCCATCTAAACTGAAGCAGATGTTAAACTTGAGAGGTGCTGCTAATACACCCGGTAAGGTCAGTAACAGGGTTAACATTGACTATGGTGGCTAAAGTGTGTAATTATGCCCCAGAGGAAACCAAGGATCTCTTATAGCATACAGTCTTAAATAATTTCTTGCCCACAATTGTTTCTGCTGGTACAGATACAGGATGCACAGTCTTTTAAAAAAAAACCCAACAGCTGCATGGGATTTGAATAGGAAACGTGATTAACAACACCTGCAGATACCTATTCCCTGCTGTATTTGGTCTGGCTGGGGTGGAGTTAACTTTCCCCATAGGAGCCCTCATAGTGCTGTGCTTTGTATTTGCAGCTAGAAAGGTGTTGATAACACACCAGTGTTTTGGCCGCTGCTGAGCAGTGATCACACAGCAAAGCGCTGTCTCCAAACCCTGCCCTCCTTCCCAAGGCCAGTAAGCTGAGATTGAGCAACAGATTGGGAAGTAAGAGCTGGCCCAAGCTGACCAAAGAGATATTCCATACCATATGACATCAGGCTCAGCAATAAAATGTACACAAAATCATTATTAAGTCGTTTGTCTTCCAAGACAACTGCTACATGTACCGAGGCCCTACTTTCCAGGAAGTGGCTGCACATCACCTACTAATGGGATGTCGAGAATAAATCTTTTTTGTTTCCTTTGCTTCTGTGTGCAGCCTCTGATTTTAATTTATTAAACTGCATTTACCTCGACCCACAAGTTCTTGTTTTATTTCATCATATTTTCTGCAGCCTCCTATGTCCTGCTGAGGAGGGGGAGTGATGGAACACTTTGGTGGCAACCCCTGGCATCCAGCCAAGGGCAACTCACCACAAAGGCCATAGTGTCCCAACCCTCCATTGTGTGCAGGGGGGTAGGGCATAGCATATAAAGCCATACTGCTCCACCTCTCCATTGAGTGCTCGAGGCCAGGACAGACATTTAAGGCCACACTCACCCACCCCTGGCCCGTGGAAGGTGCTGTCTCTGCCTCTCCAGGGTGAAGGCTGCTCTCCCTCACAGACCCCAGGAACACATCTGTTGGCAACAGTGTTTAGTGACTGTCACGAAAGGGGGACTATGCTGAGTGGTTTAGGCTGCTTAAAAGATCAGCGTCAAAAATATTAGGGGAAAAGCTAATATTTTTAATATGAATGTGAGAAGCGTGACAACAGAATTCGATGGCAAGGTCCCCTCTACTACTTATTTGACATGGAAAAACATACAAAGGCAAAAATCAAATTATCAACAGATTAAAGTAGTTGGTACATGAATTAAAAATTATTTACAGAGTCAGGGAACTCAAGGCAGGATTGGATTGTTGTGACATGGACTAGGGAAAAGGGGCAAGGAATTTCCTCCCGTTCAGTCACGAGGTTCAGAGTGGACTCCCTTGCTTTCTAAACTCCTCGAGAGAGAAGTCTAGGTGCGGCTGAATCCACCCCTAGTCCCAGACCTGGTCAAAGAGGGTTTATTCAGCACAGTTTGTGTCAACTATTCTCTGATTTCACAAACTTGAGAGTTTGCGAACTCTGAGAGGCATCCCACTCAGAGGGAGATGCTGGGCGCAGCCTGCTGCAGTCCAGGAGAGCTCAAAGGGATCATCCTTGGAACCGCTATTTATAGGGTCGTGAGATAATTGACTTTAGCCATAAATAATTTTCCATCCTGGCCTTAATTGGTCATTGGTGGTCATTGGAATCCAGAGCTGGTACCGATCTATCCAGACTGCGATAAGGTTCAAGGCTGGCAGGGGATGATTTCACTCTCATCCCCCACTGTAACCAGGCAACTGACCCATAGTGTGGCCATTCCCCACCTTGGCAGTGCAAGAGTGTTTTGATATGATAAGGGGCGCTCAACCACCCAAGTCCCTGCACAATGGCCAAGGTTTGACGGGAATCTCCAAGGCCATAAAACTTTCCAGGAGTTAAGAGGGGAAGAAATGCACCACCACAGTGACCGATATCCCATTCCTCATCCTTTCAGCGATGATGCAGGATGGTGCAGGAGGGGGACCTGTGGTGCACAGCTGCCCCTCACAGCAGATGCAGGAGCTGAGCCAGCAGCAGGGGGCAGCAGAGTCCAGCCAGCTGCTGCACTGGAAGGAGGCTGAGCTCCATGAGGTGCAGGAGCTGTTGCAGTGGCAGCCGGCCAAAGAGATAGTGAGGCCCAGCAGAAGCTTCAGGGTGGCTCACAGCAAGTTCCAGGATGTCCTCAACAAGATCCCCTGCTGCAGAAGAGGGCTGATGTTATGTGAGCACCCTCAGCCAGAGGTGTGAGGATTTACAGGTGCAGCTTATAGACATAATGAAAACACCAGACTGGCTGAAGACAATTCTCACCTCCATGGGCAGATGCCCTGGACAGAAAAGGTTCAAGCTGAAAATGCTGACCTGAAGGGGTAACTAGTGCAAGTGACAGAGGAGTGAAATTCTGCCATCCCAGAGACAACTCAAATGGAAGATGGAGAGTGAAAACTGAAAGCCATGAAAGAAATGACAGAAAGAAGGCAACGGCTGAAGAAGGAACACGAGGCGACAAAGTAAGTACTACAGGGGAAAGAAAAGGAAGAAATGGTTTGGCAGAGTGCTCAGACAGAAGTAAAAAGGGAACACAGATAAGCCATGCAACTGTTTCGAGCCCAGGTGAGTGAACTGGAGAATTAGTTCCAGAGCTCATCAGAGTCCTAGAAGTTTATAGCAGCTTTCCAATACCTGAAGGGGCCTACAAGAAAGCTTGGGGGGGGGGGGGAGGGGGGGGGGAATGACACAGGACGACTTTTTACAAGGGCATGTAGTGATAGGACAAGGGGTAATGGGTTTAAATTGGAAGCAGGGAGATTTAGCCTGGATATCAGGAAAAAGCTCTTCACGGAGAGAGTGGTGAGGCACTGGAACAGGTTGCCCAGAGAAGCTGTGGGTGCCCCATCCCTGGGAGTGTCCAAGGCCAGCCTGGATGAGGCTTGGAGCAACCTGGTCTAGTGGAGGGTGTCCCTGCCCATGGCAGGGGGGTTGGAACTAGATGGTCTTTAAGGTCCCTTCCAACCCAAACCATTTTATCATTCAGAGAGAGAGAAGAGTCAGCTTGGGCAGAGGACAATCGCAGGTCCTGCCTTCTTTCAGAGGAGGACACTGCAGGTGAGACAGAAGAACTGGTAGCAGACAAACAGTCCATCATCCTGCAGACTCTGGGACAACAGCTGGGAAAGCTTTGAATGTTCATAGCTTGATATAACTAAGATCCTTTGATCTTCCTAGAAATTAAAGACCACCCAGGCTTTCCTTCTTCCTGTGTTATTGCACACCGTAGTCCTTTGTGGCCCCCTTCCAGAAACCTCGCTGTGCCTGCCAGCTTCAACTGTAGCCCTGGGGAGGTGATGGAGCCACAGATCCTGCAAACAACTTCCAACTTGTCCTGTGAAGGACAAAAAGGTGATGGGGAGTAGTCAGCATGGATTTACCATACAAGACAATACTGCCTTATATAACCATATGATGCAGGAAGGTCAGCAACTCATGCCAGCTGAAAGTTCCAGGAGCCAGTGCTCAGAGAGTGTCCCCTCTCAATTTCCAGCTGGCCACTCATCCTGACAGAGAACAACAGCTTGAGGTTTACTGAGTCCTAAAGTGCTGTCAATTTTCTTACAGTTTTAGAGAATTTGTGCCAGTGACAAGCCCTGTTCTACCTTGCCTATTGAATCCCACCATGACATGCTGCCCTTGGTATTAATACCTTCCCAGTGAATACACATCCTGCAAGGATGATCATGTGAACTCACCCAGTACTGACTATGTTGCATGTGGTAGTCATGCTCACCAGGTCAGGAACCCATTAAATCCTACCTGGGTCACCAAATTATTACCAAAATGGATTTGATTGCATTTTTATTGTCTTCTCTTCTAGTTTGTCTGTGGGTGCCTGAATGAAGGCAGAAGAAATATGAACTAGCTAAAACCCCTTTTTTATAGCCAGCAATACAGGTGGTTCTTGACTGGGAGCACAAGTAGGACCCCGTGTTGCAACTCTTGATTCCTTATAAGCAATCTTAAGACTACATGTACTAGGTCCTACTTCCCAGGATGTGGCTGGAAATTGCCTACTGAGCTGATGGGAAGTGGAGGATATAGAGAATAAATCTTTTTGTTTTCCTTTGCTTGTGTGCAGCCTTTTTCTTTTCTTATTAAACTGCCTTTATCTCAACCCTTGAGGTTTTGGGGTTTTTTTTCTTCACCTTATTTTCTCCTCCACCCTGTCCTGCTGAGGAAGGGAGTGATGAACAGTTTGGTGGCACTTGACAGCCAGCCAGGGTCAACCCACCACATCCGCACTTCTGCTGGATATAGGAAGAGAGCAGCACGGTTTGCATTTTCACCTTGTTCCACAATTGCTTTGCTTTGTTTTTCCTTGCTTGGGGAAGAGGGATGGTGACTTGAACTTTACTGTGATTGAACCAGGATGGACAATTGGACTCCAGCAATGTGCCTGGGTTAAGTCTGAGCACCAGCATGAGCTGAAGCTTGGTAAGCCATCTGATGCTGCTCGACCTCCTGTCAAGCTACAACCGAAGGTTGTCCCCCTGCTCTCAGTGAAGTGCCAGTGTGGTCATCTGCTGCTGAACTGTAACGAGTTCTACTCCACCTGTGCCCTGTATATTCAGAATACTGGCAGGAGATCTTGGCCCTCCATGTGGGGAGCAGCAGATGCCGGAGCTCTGGCGAAGTCCTCTCAGCAGTGTTGTCAGTGCAAGCCTTCCTCAGAAAAGGTTTAAACCTATGCTTGTCCAGTGGGAAAAACATATCCCAGTTAGCTTCCATGGCATCCCTGCACTAATATGGGAGTAACTAAAGGAAAGAGGTGTTTTTAAATTAAAAGAAAAAAGTCAGCCTGAGGGTTTTGGAACTGTAGAAAGCAGGTTGGAGGGAAGTAAATTGTAAATCAAAGCTGAATCTAGGTGAAGGATTTATGGTACTGTTTTGATAAATAAATGAGCCTGGGCAGTTATGCAAATTTACTCTTGGACCATAAAAATATTTTGTTTGGTATTTTTAAGGCTTTTCCCAATGTAGAACAAATATGACATACCATAATATCATGAAAATTTCTCATAACTTATCTTCCCTTTTCATGAATAGATTTTATATTAGGCAGGATCCAGAAATCTTGATACAGAAAACATTACATATTACAGGTATTGTGGTAAAAGCACGAAGGGAAAATGCTACAACTCTGAAATCACATTCTTTAACCTTCACTCTAGATCTTCCTGATCTGTACCATGATGTGGCCACATACAGGCATCGTACCAACATGTGCTACGTGTCTGTATGCTCTGAGTGTGTTGCCTGTATGCATCATTCAAATTTCATGATTGCTTATTTAGAAAGGAATGCTGAGAATTATTAAGACCTTAATAATTTCATAGACAAAATTAAAATTTGGAGATCTTCAGAAAGCAGAATTTTCAGTTTGGTGGGATATTCCAGCATTTCAGAATTAAGGACTGTTCTCAAATCAGCCAAAAAGTCCATTTTTTGGAGAATGGAAATTCCAACCACTTTGATTTTGGAATCAGCCATGATAGTGTTGAAAAATTTTCTTTCAATGTTGAAAATCTATTTAATAGTATTTTAAAAAATAATATTATTATATATAATGTGTGATTAATACAATACAGGATTAATATTATCATATGAAAGACAAAACATTAAACTTGAAAGTGCGTAATTAATTTTAACTTTGCTTTGATTTAATTATTTCTGTTAAATTTGGGTGAAACTGATTAAATCCCATGAGCTTTCCAGTCTCTTACATGGTACTCTCTGGTGGAAATGGCTCTATTTAAAGTTTTTAGCCAGCTCTAATCACTTAAACTCACCTCTCTTCTCCATTACAATCTAGGGAAATGACCTTATTTTTCTTTTTCTCTTGACAGTCCTGAAACAGTTGACAGCAGAAATGACAAAGGTACTGACAGAAAAGTTATTTTTTTCCTCTTCATTTTGATGTTATGGATCGACGTCCATTCCACTAGCAGCCTCCAGACCATAGATCACATAGCGCGTGACTTCCAAGTCAACAAGAGACATTTACAGGTTAGCAAATGTGTTCATTTCCCCCTTTGGCAATTCAACAGCGATTCTAGCCATCTGATTCAGAGAAGCACATATGGTAAATACTTAATGGAATATAAATCTTGAGAGCACACCTTAAGATTAAATGAGATTTTCAATGGGACTCACATTCCTGTTTTACAAACGTCCTTTTGAGACTTATATCCATTGTAAGTCTCAGACAGATATTTATGATCCTGGGCATACATATGCTCAAACGTTTAACCTATCCCATCTGTGTTAAATCTAGTTTTATATCAGGATACCAATGTTAACTGCTCACTGACCTACAGAAAGAAATAAATTGCCTTTATTCTCCCTAGATTTTACTACCTGACCTTACGACAGACATCAGGGTATATATGAAGATGTCCTTTTTATTATTTCTGCAACATTATTACATGTCTAAAAATATTTTAAATGATACTATGCTACATTTAGATTTTCATTAATACCACTGGGACACAAGGAATGAATTCTGGAAAATATTTTTTATGGATTTACTTGTAACATGTCTTGGGTTTTATATTTCCTTAATATATTCTAAAAACACCTTTGTCTCCAGGGTGCCTGAAAGTTTTAGAGATGGGAAACTGCCAAAAGGCCCTTTGCTCTCAGAGGTTTGAATCACTTCATTCAGTGGAACTGCTCAGATTGAAATAGTTAAAAAATAGATTCCAGACCAGTGGAGGCTAATAGCAGAGTGAAGATGGTTTTCCTTTCTTATATGGGAGCTGTGTGAAATAGGAGCAAAACTTCATTCACTTGCAATCTCTTTCAGCTCGCATACCTTCTGAGACTTGTCAGAACTCGGGAGGGCACTAAGTCCAACCTTTCAGGCAGCCGCTCACTCCTCAGATGTCGGTGCTGGATGAAGAAATTGCTGCTCCTCATGCTGTTTGCTACTGTTGTTTTCCTGGAAGTTGCTGCCCCCACAGTTTTGCAGCAGAGCGGTTAATGTGAAAGCTTCCTAATATGGTTCTGGCAAAAAAATCTGGGTTAGCTGAACAGCTTGTTCTGGTTTCGGTTCTTTGTTGTTGTTTTGGTTTAAGTTACAGCAGAGATGTGTGCTTCCTTAATAGACATCTATAATGGAAAATGTCTGGTTCGCAATTACCCTTTGTTTCAAGTATTGTGAAAGGTAAAACATCAAGGAATCTTTAGACAATACAAAATCACTTTATTGCATTTAATTGGTGTGCATTAGAAACTATCTCCTCGTAGGTCACTGGGTGAGTTTAATGCTGTATGTGGCATGTGTATTTCTGGGAAGAAACTAGCATGGATTTAAAAGAAAACATCACTGGTGTTGGCAAATTTTGCAGTTTATTTTCGTAACAGACAGAGACAGAAATAAAAGATGTTACTAGTCAGGACACTGACATTTCTGCAGGTCTGTGCAAAGGCTAGCAGGGTAAAGATCTAAATCTAAGTCAGGATCGGGATCAAATATTTTTCTGATTAATCACTCTAAATTCAGATGGGCAGGGCCTCAGAACATACATGGCCAGCATCACCAGTTCAGCGTCTGATATGCTGAGTACTGCTGTCAAATTATTAGATCTCCATTACCAGCTGCATTAAAGGAATCATATGAGGGGTATGTGATGCCAGAATATTTTCCCAGTCTTCCCAAAGCAAACCCAGGGAAGTCATTATGAAGAATTGGTGAAGACTCACAGCTTTCTACTGGTGTTTTCATTCTTGCTTTGCATCCTCAGCAGGCTATTAACTACTGGGAAACAAGTGTCCTTAAATCTTCCTTTCTGTTATGCTCCTCCTTCTTTGGATAAACAGTCATGTTCTCTTTTTGAAATAAATGTGAGCTTCCATTGTTACACGAAAAATAAATCAGTTCATCCAGAATTTTCCCCAATTACTCTTTTCTTCTTGGTGCTTAAACTAAATATAAATGAATACATGTTCTCTGGCCTGAACAAAGCAGATTCTTAACATGGTTGTTGGGAATGTTGAAATACATTTTCATGTCAGAGAAAACCAAGCAATAAGGACATGTGCCTAATACCTAAGTAATATTTCTAGTTGGCTGCTGTTTTGGGAGATATATGTGTAACACTTTTTTCATACAGTTAAATTTTCATACGTACTCCCTAATTAAATATTTCTTGAGACTTTCCTCCAGAAACAGTTTAATTGGATAAACCAGCATTCATATTAAAAATAAGAACACTGAACAATTCTCAGCAAAATATATCCTTCATTAATTCAGTTAGAAATCAGGACAAAATAAACATTCCATGTTTGTAACAGCAGTTTTTCACCATTTGAATGACAAATTTGAATGAGAAAATATTTTTTTTCCCCATCTTACCTGAGAGACTTTAAATTCCACTGTTTTATTTCTTCTTTCTCTATCTTTTTTTTCAGTTTTGCAAGTTCATGCTTTTTTAAATCTTAGTGCTTCTAACTCCTCCCTTACTCCCATGGGACAGTCATTTTTTAGTGCAGTAGTAGGATCATAGCAGAACAGCAAAAGTAACTCATGTTGTCTGCAAACCTAAAAATCAGCTGCCTCTGTTTAATATTGGATGCTCCTTTTGTTTACTAAAAATGGTGGTATAATCCTTCATCTTGTCTTTCTGATCATAGTTAAGCTGGTGTTGCTGTTACACTGAGAGTGTCTTTATGTTTCAGTGCACATCTTAAAAAAGTCAGCAAAATCAGTTTTACTCTGTTGCTTTATTTAATAAGTTACCTTGATCAGATTCCAAGATCTTTCCTAATCTTTCTGCACAGGAGTTCTCCTTCTTTGTCATGTTCTTGAAGAATAATTTTAAAATTAAATTAATTTTATTTATTTTGAAAAGAAGATTTCAGATCTTCTGTCAACTTCCTTACAGGTTTTGTCTGGTTTAATGGTGGACTGATTTTTAATAAAAGTAAACTTATTTTTCATTCTCATCTTTGGATGACTTTTATGTATTTCTTGACAGTACAAATTATAAACTTGTAGGAAGTTTTTCTTATTTACGAGTTTTGTTCTTTAACAGTAATAGTTTACTATTTATTGAGTAAATATTAATCAGGAATTTCTTCACTTCACATGCAGTTTACCCTGTGTGGGTTTCAAAAAGATAAGGAAGAAACATTACTTTTTTTTTTCTTACATGGTAATTCAATTTTTGAACAAAGAAACCAACATTTTTCAGCTCTTCAATATGATTTTCCTTTCTAATTTATAATACACTACTTTTGCATAATATACAGAGATGAAACTTACAGGGGAATTTGAAAGTGGAAAAATGGCTGAAACACAAACTCAGCTTCATTAACAACAGGGAAATACAGGGTACTGGGAACAGACAGTTGCTCTATGCAATTTAAAAAGTGAACACAAACATACCTGTATAAATTGAAGTGATGATAGCATCATCTCACAAATTTTTGGAGAGAGAAAAGATTATATTTAATATTTCAAGACTGCAGCCGTATCACATACACAGGATAGGTCTACTGCAGCATAATCTCTAAAATAGACACCTGTTACATAGACAGGGAAAGTCTGTGCCTAATTACTCAGTTAAACAGAAGAGAGAAACTTTGTTTTGCTCATGTTTATGCACTTCTGATATGTGCATTTGGAAGGAAGACATAGAGATTTTGTTAAGCTCTTGTGAAAGTAGTTTTCTTTTTTTAATGAAATTTAATTTTTCAGCAGTATCTGTGCCAGAAAGACTGTTAGAGGGATACATCATGAGATTTCTGACAAATTATAAATAATTAACACAGCTGAAAGAGTGAAGATCAAGTAATCCATATGTGAAGAAAACTGCACGCAGTTGATTCAGAATCAAGGAAGTCTGCAAAAGTGAATTTGAAGAAATGATGATCTATTCATGAATGTTCAGGGACAAAGAAAAGAGATAAACTTCCTCAGATAAATTATTCATGATCAATTATTTGGTCAGCTTCAGTCCAAGTACATCTTGTGACAAAATTAGATTTTAATCACATATTTCTTTAAATCCCAAATGAGGCATTCAGCATTCAGAGAAAGTAAAATCTGTTGACTCCTCAGCGGTTAGGGGCTGATTCTGCAGCACTGAAGTAACTGGGGCTGTTTTTAACTGATTTCAATTAGAGTAGGGTCAAATTACTGGGACTTAATGGTTCTATGTGTTCCACTACATTTGTACCAGTATAACTTTTCTTTTTCCTCCAACTGAGTTTTTCATGATTTAAAGGAGGGGGTGTGCAAGCAAGTAGAGCACTGAACCCATAACTGGGAAGACTTATATTTTTGCTGACGAATATGGAAGAGAGTTCTATTGGCTGCATTACTTATTAGTCAGCTGGTTTACAGTATGAACAGTATGGGCTGGTTCTTCAGCTTTCATAAGCTGACGTCACACCCTTGGCTACTGTGGGGTGATGGTAGTTTTCATGAGTTCATGCTTTGACATTCAACTGTTTTTTACTTTATTCCGTTTTTATTTGTTAGTTAAATGGAATCGACCGGAGAGAGTTTCGTTAGACAGTGGAATCTCATGAGATCGTCTTTCTTCCTAATTCAAAGAACAGCCAGGTGCAACAGGTATGATGAGCTTTGATTTCAAGATCTTCACGAGGCATAGTAAAGCTGGGAGGGCTAACCCAAGTATCAGTTTATGCACGGCCAGTCTATATGCTGTGTATGTATCAGTTGCTTTTTTCCAGTGCAGGCAGTTACCTTGCCTCTGTGAGACTTCCACACAGTTCTAGAGGAGAAAGCATGTTTTTTCCCATGGCAGAAACACCAGTTGATTTGAACTAGCCATTTGGTAAGAAGTGGTTTTGATGTCATAAATAGATCTTCAAATGGGATTATGCCCGGCTCCTGTGTTTTCTGGAAAGACTACTGTCTTTTGAAGTTAATACTGCCTTTTAGGTGAATATTACACACTGAAACTGCTTGTATAACTGTGATTCTTTTTTCTGTGTCTCTTTACTGAATGGGTCTTACTGCGTTGTTTATTGTGCAAATACTTAGGCACCACATGAGAGAAAACAATATAAATATCTATACAGATATAAACTGTATGAACAATTAACAACAGAAATACCAAATCCTAAATGTACGACAGGTCTAATATTGCCTCGCAGTTTCTTTTATGAAACACTCATATTGGTTATTACTACAGCAATCAATTCTATACTTTTTCTTTAATCATGGATGTTTAGATATTTTTCTATAGTTTGAATAATGGTATGTTAAACCGTATTTTTATTTAGATATTCTAGATGCCAGGAAGTTATAGCTAATGCCAGACATGATTTATCACTCACCTTTACCATGTCACCTTCCAGCTGTACACTAAATCATCTACACTGACTTAAGCTAACCTTCCAAACATCAGCACAGCTTGCAATGCAAATGCGTATGTATACATTTATATACATGCATATAGTAAAATGTGTATATATACATTTATGTGTAATATATATTGCTTACATATATACATGCATTTTGTATATCTATATGCAAACGAGTAATACACACCAAAGTAATGTTTAACTTTTATTAAAATTACCAGAAGCAAGAAAAAGTAAAGAAACCCAAATTTAGGTAGACCTGTTCCTGTAGTTTTGCCTTAAAGCGATCTCCTTCAAGAGCCTGATTGCTCAGTTTTTTTCCCGAAGGAGAACTATCTCATCTGGTATGCTCTATGTTCTCAGCGAATGGCTGTTTCGTATTTTGTATTTCTCTCAGGGCTTGTTTACTACATAATATTAAAATCTTGCTCTAACAATAGTTACTAATTTGTTCAGGAGCCATTCTGTGACACACACTATTAGACTGTTGAGACATCAGTTGCTTTATTTCCACGAAATATCTCCATAGTGAAAGGCTGGCATTATCTCATTTTACAAGTACTAAATTGAAGCATGGTGATATTGATCCTAATGATTATCCACTAATTTTAGCAGGTCCAGTTTGCATTATCTCTTTGCTCATTTTTCAGGGTTCTGTGTATTCTCTGGCATTTCTTCTGCTCAGTGTGGCTCCTGCTCATCAAACGGGCAGCTGTTAGCACTCAAAGCTTCAGCAAATGAGGATCCAAACCTCAAGCTGCAAAAAACAAACAAGTGGGGTGAAATTAATTTTAATTTAGCTATTTAAGACTAAGGCATCTAATCTGAACTGTCTGACTAAGTGGGCAGAAAAGAGATTTAGTACAGGATGAACTGACTTCTGCAGGTGCCTCTCTGCACTGGCAGAGAAAACCTGTCTTGCTTGTAGAACAGGACTAGGACAGATGAATCTTACTATTTGGGAGGGCAAAGGCAAAGGTCAAAAAGTTAGGTGTTTGACCTAAATTAGTCCTTTATAGTCAGAAGTGATAAGAACTTCTACAGGGTGGTACAGGCGATTCAAATTCCTCCTAAAAGGCATTTGAAGAATCACCTTCTCAAAAAGCCTGTCTCCCTCCATTGACTGCAGACACTTTAGTCATTTAAATTTAAGGAAGATGAATCAAATATTTACTGGTTTCCTTTGATAACTGTGGCTGTAGTGATTTGTTTATCATGCAGGAATTCTGACAAAGATAAAATGCATTTCTCCATAGCACTATACAACTTGTGTATGTTGGTCATATCATTACAATCCTCAGTTTATTTCAGTTTTGTTGCTCTTTCTCAAATTACATGCATTTGTAGAGTACCTGACTCACGGAAATTCCAGTCTCACTGTCCGTAAAAAGTTCATGCCTAATAACAATTTATCACTTGCTTTTTTCTTCTTCTCTACAAGAAGAGAAACATTCTCTAGAAATTTTCTTTCAGAATTAAAATTGTCATAAACACGGGATCTAGCACGATTCCATCCCGACTCAGTAACCATTTTCTATTACATAAAGCTCATCACAACAAATGTATATTTTCTTGGAACTCTGCAGGCTTGAAAAGAACTCCACAATACCACAAAAGGGACCTTCTAAATTTCCCAGGAAGATCAGCTTGTGTCTCCGAATGGTTCACAACACCGGGCTTTAAAAATACTACATTTTAAGTACAGAAGAGCATTTAGGTCATTTTAGAGGTTTACTTGGCTCCCTCTACCCCAAATCCTGAGTGCATTTAAATACATGGTAAGCAAGGCTTTTAAAGTGGAGGGATTTTAAAACTAGCACCAATGAAATTTTTAAGAGCTCTCTAAAATGATCCTAATACCAGCTTTTTTTACCTCTGTGGAGTGTGACATTTTCAGAGTGCAGAATTATAAACAATTTTATCAGGTCTCAGCCAGAATTGCCTTCTTCACCTGCATGGTGGAATGAAGCCACCTGAATTCATGTCTGCAAAACTTTTAGACTATATTTTCCCATTTAACATATACATATTTAATTTTGTTACTAATAGAATTAAAAATAAAGAAGAGATAAGCTGTAACAGCTGTTTTCATACCAGCAAAATACACTGCCCATATTTTTAAATTGCTTTCTCCTAGCTACTCAAAATAAATCAGATGATTTTTATGATCCCTAGTTCTTAAGCTGAACTGTCCAGTGCGCTTTGAATGCTCATATCTCTGAAAAACACGTGGCAGCTGAAGAAACATTCACAAAGATTTTGAAAAATAATGCCTGAGAAAACAGTTTTACAAATCTTCTTGAACTTTACAGAGCACCATAAGATGAAATGAGTAAATACTCTAAGGCAGCAAAATCAAATTTTAGTTTCCTGAATCCTCCTGCGTCGCAGTGGGTGAGCAATAGCAGCTGTGACAGACCCATTCCCTTGTGAGCAGAGAGTGATGTGCACCTTTGCTTGAACAGGGATGGAAGGAAGAAGGAAACATCTTATGTGAAGAAATCAATTAACAGGTATACACATAAACCAATTTCCTTCCTATTCTAATATTCCAGCCTACCTTACTCAAGGAGCAGAGATAAAAGAAGATGACATTCAAAACCACGCTGATTTGAACGTAATAAGGAAAGATGGTTTTCTTCATTTTATTTTTGAGGCACAAACCGTCTCCTGGCTTAATCCCTTTCTGGTCCTTGTAATTAGAGATTGCTTTTCCTAAGAGTCAGATGTGGTCAGCCCTTGTGAAATAGTGAAGGAGAGTCCTGTGGATTCTTGAAACGCTACTCTTTTTGGTTTGCCTAGCAGAGTGAGTGAGGAGTAGTAACCTTTTCTTGGGACTGGTTTTCTCTGAGCAATTGAATCCCTGGAGTTTTCCAGCAATCTCTTTCTTCAAGATACAAATAAATTTATATTACCGATATGCTAAGATCAAGAAAGCAGGTGCAGAGTAAGAGAACAATAGCATGTTTCAGACATTTGCTATCTCGTGATGATGATAACATTAAATGTCCAGTGCCATTCTGATTCAGCTTTTCAGTGGGGTCTGTATTGTCTCCGTTCAGGAAAAGTTTTCAGAGGCTTATAAGACCTCACGACAAACTGCTCAGATTGTAAAACCAAAGATGTATTGCACCAAACTCTGTGATACAGGCAGTGGAAGAAGAGAAGGCCCATCTTAAACCAAAGGTTCTGCCAAAGAAATGTTTCTGTCTTTTCAGAGCTTCTCAGCTGTAAATAAGCCTGTTTATAGAATTTGAATGCACATTTTCCTCACAGCAAAGTAAACAAAGAAGATTTACATCAATTTATGAATCCAGGTATATAAGCATTTTATGACATGAAGTTTCATAACTATTCCTTATAATAGCTTAGAAAAGAAAAACACTGCTTGCAGTTTATTTTTACTCCTTGATAAGGAGTAAAAAAGATAACATAAACATACTGAGGTTGATAACATTGCGGAATACAATTTGTTGAAATCTGGGGATGCTAAGAACAAGCAAGCAATAAACAAACTGAATTAAATGAGAAGTCAAAACATATTTGTCCACAAACAGAAAGAACTTAGAGGAAAAAAACAACGAAACCACAGAGATCAGGGAAGACTTTTCCCTATATCACCAAAGGCTCTTTTCCACTGAACTTCAAGTTTTTCTGTTTTATTTTCTTCATACAACTTTAATGCTTATTTCTTTTCCAAAGTGAGTTCCCAAGTCAAAGCTGCTTTGTTGAGAAAATCCTTACATCAACCTTCAGATGAACAAATCAGAAATCTGTTATTTCAAATGTGTCAGTAAAATTCCTGATTGTAGATGCAGAGCCTACAAGCAAAAGCTTGTAGATATCCTAGGTATCTGGGACACATGCTTGAAGATTATTTTCTCACTTTATTCATTCTGTGCTGGCAAGCCTCATGATTTTATTCCGTGTTTTATAACTGTCGTGAATTTTTGAAACCACTAACCTCAGGAGACTTGCTGTATGCAAACCCTCAGATTTTCTTAAAGTGCATTTTTATAAACAAGATCTAGCAATAAGAAATGCAGGGGGAAACCACAAAGCCCAAAAAAACACTGGAGAAAACTTTCAGCATTCAAAAAAATATATGGTAAATAGCATGTTCACAAAGTACATGTGGGTATATTTAATGAATTTATGTTCATACTAAGACTTTGAAAAAATGGTGTCGGAGATGTCAGAGTTTTGCTTTACTGAGAGTAAAGATGGACAAATTTGAAGTGTTTGGTTTAGAGAAACTTAAGGCCTTCATGTAGGCTTTGACTATGGGACTCGTAGAAGGAGAAATTATTTTGTTTCTTTTCAGAGCTTTTTGTCTGTAGGGAGATATTAGGAGAATTAAGTAGTTTAAAGCAGCATTCTTTAGCTAGAGCTGGGAGCTCCGAATAGGGGGGCATCACTTCCACATCAGTCTGAGACATAAAGGCTTTCTACGAGCGTGTCCAAACCTCCCTTTTTAGTGTGTCTCTCTATAAACTTTGCTTCTCTTCTCTCTGTCTTTCATGATTTTGTCTGTCTAGCTGTCTGTACCACATTCTCCTCTCCCCAGGGACCGTGCTTTAATTCAGTGATAGCAATCACTGTGTGTAGACTACAAGTTTTTTCTGTCACTTTCTAAACTTCATCACAAAATGATTTTCTATTAGAAAAGCAAAGCCTCTCCTTCCCAGGCAATTGGACCCAAACTCAGAACATTGCTTGAGGCAGAGAGTGGATATAAAACAGTTCCTGCTCTTTTGTCCTTGCAACGCTTAGGAGACAAAGTGACACAAAAACAATGAATGCCCTACCTGTTCATCTGTATGACAGGAGTTTGGCTTAGATAACAGATAAATGCTCTGGTCTCAGTCTCAAGTGAACATTGTCAAATTAACACGAGCCACTATAATGGTTGTCAGCTTAGTCTTTGTTCCAGCAAATGACAGATATGAGCAGCTACTCATATTTTTTTCACAGCCCAAGAGCATGTGATGACATGGTGTTCATACAAAATGAGATGCAATGTACCACTGGGAATAGTTTCCTCTGTGCAAAAGCTGTCATAGCCATGAGAAGTCATTACTGATGTGGCTACACAGTTGTATGAACAGAGTATGGGTGCCTTGAGAGCTGAGCACAGCTTGAGAGAAACCCATGTGAGAAAAAGATACTGCTCTGTTTTCTCACTGTGACACTTAATACACCTCACTTGCAAGAATACACTTTGGGTGGTGAAGAAAATGGAAGTTCTCACCACTATGATCAATAAAGAAGTTGCAATACTTTATAAATCGACTTTACAAAGAATAGGAATTTGTGGCCTTGTGTTCTGAGAAAATCCATTTGGAAAAATTATATCCTCCCTAAGAAAATTACTCCTGTAGTTTTAATTGCCCATAACATCCTGCTTTATTTCTACCCTTAATTATTCTCTATTGCTTTTGAACACTGTTAACTTCCATACTCTCACTCAGAACTGTATATGTTTCACTGGCGGGTGAAGTGATTGCCATATATATTAAGGGGATTCATTATGTCTTTCCACAGTAGATGATTAAAGAATCCATTAAAACCCAATATTTTCTCCCTGGGAAGATGCTTAGAAACTATAATTAAGTCACCTTTCAATCTTTCTTTATAAGCTACACTCATTCCTTTAAATCTCTTGCTAAGGCTTTTTCTTCAGCTCTTGAATATTTGTAATAACTCTTGTCTGCACGCTTTCAGATTTCCCAGTATCTCTTCCTAGAAGAAGAAATATGGCCGGACCAGGGCTATATTTTATGAAGTCAATCTCAGCAGTTACAACAGAGCCATATATATAGTTTTCTAAAGTTAGTCCTAGCAATGCATCATACAGTGATAAAATAATTCCTCAAATCTCAGAAAAAACTTGATATTTTTTCTGCCACTGTGTTGCATGGAGATTCGTGTAGCATCTCAAAGTGTTTCAGAAGTCTTATCTTCCCAGTGACAATTCTGTAGCTCTGTAGGCATGGCCAGCGTTCCTGGTTCTTCGGTACACACTTTGCAGGGCCGGACTTGTTGAGAATCTCTGATTAATTTGTCCTTATTAGTTTACCATTCTGCAGTCTATGTCAGCTACATATGTTGTGAATTGTAGTTTTATGAATGCATAGAAGTGAAAATGTTAGTTCTACATATCAGTTCATCTGTACCTCCATTAGAAATATATTTCACAAGACTACTCATCCACAAATATTATTTGAAATATGTCAGCAAACTACTTCTGAATACATTTAGCATGTACCTGGATGATACTTTATAGTGCTTATATTTCAATCAAAATGTCATGAAATTCTAAAACAAATATCTTACACACCTGTATCTCTTATGTCTAAACAGTTCTTTTAGTACTGAGAATTGTAATGTAATCAAAGAATGAAGTCATATTTGTGTGATAGTAAAGCCACATTAGGAAATGCTAATGATAATACAATAGTTAGTAAAACAAAAATATTTTTTGAAAATATATCACCCAAAGAATCTTAGTTAAAATAAACAGCACAACTATCAGTACCAGTTGTATGTCCTCGAACACCAAATAACTATTACCACAAATATAGACTGAACACAAAGGTAAATCTATCCTTGAGGAAACTTCAGCTCTGACAGAATGAAATGAGATTAAAGATAGACAGAAGGAGCTAGATTGACAAGACCGAATTAAGCTCTTTACTTCAAACACCTAAGGGTTTCTAAAATTCAGGTGCCAGTAGCATTTATAAGACCTTACTCAGCCAGTGCCTAAGCCTGTAAAAGTCTGTAGCTGCTAGAGATTTGATCCCCAAAGGGATTTAGCCTGCCAGCTTTTAATTAAATAAGAGTAATAGAAACGGTGAATGCTTCAGATTCAGGACCTTAAATTCTCTGTGAATCTTGGTCCAAATGCTTAGATTTCAATGACTATATCTGTACATCACTAAACAAACTTGGACACTGTTGAGTATCTCGCAGTCTGTCTCGCTCTTGTGTGTAAGTCAAATGTGTGTAATGCACAAGCGAGGCCTTTCTTAGGGTACCTCATTGGAAATCCCAGGCAAGGACCCTAATCCTCCCCAAACCCTTAGAAGAAACCCTGTTGATGACATTCAGCAAGGCAGAAAAGATAGATTTAAATAATTTTGACTTTGGGATGTTCTGTTTTCTACAAAATTGTGAGTGGAGTTCACAATGCTCGTTTGAACTTGAGTCTCCCAAAGGAGTACCAAAATATAGGTTATAAGGTTGTTCTCAGCCTTGCTCTGTTTCCACCAAAATTTGATTATTTTGCATATTAGAAGCACTTCAACAGGGATGAATGAGGAGTTCTCTTGAAAAGCAAGAAGCCTTCCCATGGAGGCCAGGGCTTTGTGCATTTGTATAAGCACAGGTTTAAATTGCTACTACAGATTAGACAATTAGACCTGGTCTGCTCACACTCCACAGTATTTCAGCAACTGAAAACATACTGAAGGGAAAAGCAACACCACTATTATTTTAGAAGGAAAAATAAGAGTCATTGGGATGCTCAGCTCTAGGAGACCATTTCTAGCTGCATATCCCAAGCAGGGGGAAGCATATCCTTCTCTTCTGGAATTAAGCATATAACTCATCGTCTCCTCCTCTTTAACATTTCCTGCAGATGAGTTTAGGCAGCTCCCTTCTGCAAAGTGAATTCCTTTTTTAGTTCATCCCTTTTATGGGGCAGTCCAATTTTCAAATCTGTGGGTGTGTTTCTAGTCATTTGCAAGGCATCTCACATTCAGGCTCAGCCATATTTTTATTCTCTCCCTAATTAAGCTAATCTTAGCCACAACAGCAAATCATCAACATTGGACAAAATATCTCAGGTAGGGAACTTAGACTTTCAGTCACTTTGTTGACTTAGAAGTAAGTGTGACAGTTTTCAACCTCATTTTTTACTAGAAAAAGAGTGCATTCAAGCAAGGCACAGCTCTGAGCCTCCAAGTCCCTACTCGTTTCCAGAAATCTGAGGAAAACTGTCCAAAGCACAGACAGGTAGTAGTGGTAGTAATAACAAGAACATGACCAGTAACACTGTTCATTGCTATTGTTAAATAATAACTGGGTTTTGTTGTGATTGTTGTTGTCGTTGTTAGTGATGTCTTTATTAAGTGCTTTGTAGAAGTGTCTTGTAGTGCTCAGCCAGTCATTCTTTTAGATGCTGCATTTGCATGTCATAAAAAGATATCCTTTAAACAGCTAGAGTAAAACAAAAATGGGATAACAGGCATACACAACCACAAACATGAGAAAGCCCAAAGTGACAATGAGACAGTTCTGATTAATACAATAAGTAGAACTCAGAGCATACAACCTGTTCTACTGTTGTCAACAATTCCACTAGTACTGTAACACTGGTAGGCTTTAAGTAGTTGTTAAATGGACGATGGTATTGTGACCTTGTAGAAGGAGAATATTTCTCTCTTTTTACCCCAGAGACTATTAGCTCAAGCACAGGGAGTTGTAACTATGACATGGATCAACCCTTGGTCACAGTCTGACATTCAGCTTGAAGGGCTCCTAGACTCTCACAATTGGCTGAATAGCAATAATAATGATCAGTTATATCAGCTGGACATGTCTTATCTAGTTAGTCCTCTGTTACTCTGAACATCTATACTCAATCTCATGGAAATTCTGCATCAAGAAATTGTATGTGTACCCAGAAAAATCTATGGACAATTTTATCTAAGACTAAGGTGAAGGTAATGCTGGTGAAAGGCAAGAATGATTCAGGAAAAGTTCAAGTAAAATAGCATGACAGTTTACAAGAAACTTTGTACTGCTTCTTTTGAATGGTAGTAAATTCTATTCCTTGTCCTTTTTCTTCCTGCCACATTTAGACGATCCTGCTCAATACCTTCTCTTGGGAAAAGAGCTTTGCCTGCATCTTAAGTGACAAGGCATGGACATGTGGGTTCCAGTCTGCTCAGAAAATGAACATTCTATTTAGGAAAAACAATTGAAGCAAAAAATTAACTTTTTTTTTACCATAAAATGAAATTTAAAAATATTTTTTTGTGAACTGTGAGAAAAGGGAAATGGAAGGGGTAAGGAGAAAGGAAAATATTTTAATTAATACCTCTTACGGCCAGTGCTTTACCCTGGGATGGGGAGGCCCTTCTGTGCCTAGGTTGAGGAATATTATATACCTTGAAAATTCTGTTTGACTTTCTGAAAACAAACTTAGAAAATACCCTATGAAAGAATAGAGTTTGCGAATTAGAAATATCATAATCTGGAAAAATGTAAGTAAGATGTTGTCAAGGAAAACTTAAACACTTCACAAGTGGAGGGTAGAGCGTGTGTACAGAAGGTTTAGGTTAATAATGAGACTAAAGTGAGAGCAGCAGAGTAAGAGAGTTTCTGTGAAACATCAGACACCAAGCATTGTGTAAGGATGATAAATGCTCCAGTGAGTCCTACAGTTCCTGAACATCCATAAATCCACATAATGTTTAGAGGAACATGGAAAATAAAACAGATATTATTTTGTCTGTTTCTCTCTATTTCTCACATTGGTAAATAAAGGGTCTTTTTTGGGGAGAGAGGACTGGGGGGAAGGAGGAAGGGAGAAGGGGTTGAATATGTTGTGTTTCATATAGTTTTCAGTGCTTTTAATGGTCTGTGTGGAATGTGCTTCAGCTAACACACAGTCCATAATAATTAACTAGCAATTCCAAGCATCCGTAGCATTTGATTCCCAGGAGATTATGACAGAAATTGATTGGTGTGCAAATGCTCTTCAGTTCTTTTAGAGGGCAATATCTTTGTCTTGTAGGAATCAACTCATGAAATTCTGACAAAGAAAATATAACAGACTGGATTAGGTGAAAAAGACAAACATCACCACCACCAAAACAAAACAAAGCCATGCTATTGTCTATTTAGGACAAATAAAATCATTGATCTTGAAGCCTGGCCCCAACACTGCTGTCATCTGGTGCCCTGTCAAGGAGACTTCTTCCAGGGCTGTAAACAGTGAGGTCCTTTGTCCTGGTTTTCCCTCTCCCACACTTCTAGATGAGAGCAGAAATTCCATCTTATTTGAAAAATGTTACCTCTGTCGTGAGTACCTATAAGAAAGACATTGACATGTTGGAGTGACTAGAGTGGAGGACCTCCAAGCCTAGGAGAATGAAGCACACGTTATACAAGGACAGGCTGAGACCTGGGTTTATTCAGCCTGGAGACAGGAAAGAGAAGGGGCATCTTATTGCTGTGTACAGCTGGAGGACTGAACGATACAGAGTAGGCAGAGCCTGACTCTTGGTGGTGCACAGCAACATGACAAGAGGCAATGGGCATGAGTTGGAACATGTGAAGTTTAATTCAATATTCAGATGGTTTTTATAGCAGCAAGAATGATCAAATATTGGAGGAAGTTGCCTGGATGAGTTGTGGAGCTTCCATCCTTGGAGGTATTTGGGACTGGACAGGACACAGTCCTGAACAACCTGATCTACTTTGAGCGTGCAGTTGGACTAGGTCTGGACCTCTCTTCCAATCTAAATTATTTTATGATTCTATGATTCTTTAATTCTGTAGTTCTCTATTTTGTTTGTCTTGCATATCTACACAAAGTCCAAGTATGGTCACTCCTAACTTGAAAGTAGTAAAGGACAATGATTAGAGTATAGTACTCTGGTGACAAACTTTGTGAGAATGTGGAAGAAATGAAGTGATACGTTTTAAAAATCCCACAGTAGACCAATTATAATGCACTCAAAACACTAAAGATAGGAAGGAAGATTTTATGGTAGATGATAAATTTATAATTTTTGGAAAAAGAGTATGAACTGCAAATTTCTGAATAGCTTGCTGCGTGCTTAAGATAGACTATACAAGATAAGAGTAATCCAATCAGCAACAAAAGCATGAATAATTTTCAATATCATGCTCGATAGTATGTAAAACTAGCAAGCTGTGATAAAGGACTAGAGATCAGTAAAGAAAGAGTAAAATAGTACAAGGAACCTTACAAAGAGAAAATGTCTCTCCCAACCTTGCCCATTTCTACAGTTTTTATCCCCCATGTTTTTACTTGTTTCTTTCAAAGGAATACTTCTGTTACTATCACTGTGGTCTTTTTGTTTGGTTGGCTTTGGTTTATTTTTTTCAAGCGGTGTAAGATCTAGGATATCTTTTCTATAACTTAATTTCTGAAGTACATTTAGGGTATATCCTTAACTCAGAGACGAGTCATGAGTGAGACATCATCCCAAGAGAAGTAAAAAGCATCCCCCAAACACATCTTTCTGATACACAGTCTGTCTCTCCAGCATTCTCTTTTTCTCGGCTGAACAGGAATAACCTTTGCCAGCTCCCTAGAAGATTCAGCAGTGATGACTATTGCGTAAGGGAGGATTTGACCAATGGTTTATTTAGTTCCTACATCCTGCACTTCTTTCAAGCAGAGAGAGAACTGTGCAGACAAGATTGTATGTGAATCCTACTTAGGTCATTTTAAACTCATACAGGGGCAGAGATTTGTTCCATTTGACATGTAGGCACATCTGCTTTAATGTGCAGACCAGAAAGATTTTGGGAAAAAGATTGCAATTTTTGACAGGTTACTTTCCCAGATCCATTCAAAACTATTTTCAGACTTCTTCGAGTTAGGTCTCTAAAAGTGGTTTTTTTTTTTTCAGGAGAATAAAACATCCAGCCTTTTGCTGCAGGAAAAAGACTAGCATCTGATGAGGTTGGGTAAGAAATGTGTATATTTCTATCTGATAGATAACATGCCAAAAAAGTCAACCTAAATAGCTAATGGCTGATTGGATTGGTGCATTGCCCATTGAGGAAGTGCTTTTCCTGGCTACTGCAGGAGGTGAACTACCCATGTAGATAAATCAATGACATAATTGATTTGGCAAATCTCATTTTCCAGTCTGTCAACGCTTTGTAGTGTTGTGTCCTAACTTCTGAGAAAATCCCTGATTTCAAAATACTGAAATGTTTCCTCCAAAAAGTCACTGAGGTACTAATTTTTATAAAATTATAAAATTTTATAGAACTGTGACTATTTCAAACTAAGCTTGGCTATCTTTAGGGAAGATACTCTGAAATTCTATCTGAAAGAATATAAACTAAAAGTGGGTTTGATTTTCTGTTACACACAGATACACCTTTTGTATTGAAAGCACAGCATATACACATAAGCACAGATAATGGCTGTGTTAAAAAGTAGTTTTATATTTTTCCTGTGTTTGTGGTCTATTCATGTGATTTGGAAATGTCTCAGCCCCAGGTGTAAGCCTGAAGGCAAGATCCAATTGTTGACATCTGTTGGGGAACCGAGAAAGGGGCAATCTATAGGTCCTGGGAACTTCAGATGGACTGACATCCCTCTGAGGGAAGAGGTGTGCTGCCAGTGTGTGTTGGCACACACAGAGAGATCCCTGCAGCATCATACATCATCTGCATGCATATGAACTAACAGTTTTGGCCATGATGGCTTGAAAAAGAATACTGTGCTGTAAAGTTTGGGTGAACACAACATTTGTATTCCTGTTTTGCAATGGATGGGCAAGAAAGTCAAGTATTCTTAGGATGGGAAGTCTGCCAAGTCTCTGAGGTGGGAATCCTAAACAAAAGCTGACTCACTGCAGAGCTTCTTGTGAAAGGTAGCCAGAAGACTTGAGAGAGGACAAGGAGCAGGCCTCCATAAGGTTCAGAACAGCAGCTAAGAATAAGGGGCAAAACCAACAGCTGTTGAGGCTGAAGTCTCCAATACAGCAGCCTTGGGCAAGAAGTCTGGTGCTCCTTACTCAGCAATGCTTCAGACCATATTGCTAACAGAGTCCTGGGAAACTATATATTGCTTAGGATCAACAGCAGATGACTGTGCCAGACATTTGGATTTCTCTGAGGCTGGGCAACAGAGTGGTGAATAGCCCAGGAAGAAGAGGAGCACTCTGCCAATACACTGACAGCTGTAGGAAAAGGACAGGCTGATAACAAACAAAGCCCAGGAAAGACAATGATCCTTTCCTTCAGTTACTTAGGTTTTCCAAATCACCTTAGTATGTTTCTCTCATCCTGCCCCACTCCACAAAACTCTAACTATTTAGTTACTTTATCTAAAGAATTGGCCTTACATGAGGAAGTTCTGCTCATTGTGGAGTGCTCAGGTGACGTGATGTATTTTTCCAAGCTCCTGGGGGAGGTTCCAGTTGGTAGCATTTCACTACTTTTTAACAGGAGCGCAGGGAGTTGATCCTTGTCCTTTTTCATGCCTGACAAAAAGATCACAACACCTGCCATTTGAAATTCTCATGGAAAATATATTGTGCACCAAAAAAATTAGCCTTTACCAAAATTCTCTATGACACAATCTAGCCCAGTGTCTGTGTTCTGATGATCTTCAATATGCAGGATAGGGCTTTCTTTTCATCGAACCACTCAGGTTCCAGGGAATGCAAAATCTGACTTTGTAAGATCAGTTGTGAGCTTGTTAAAATTAAAAGTGTGGATTTATTAGTGAGATTAAACCAAAGTCATATAATAGCAGAGACAGGTTCACAAGAGTAAGATGAACATTAGCAACAATCAATCAATTGAGCTACAAGCCATGTGCTGAGATCAAATGGTAGTGTTCAGTAAAGTTCTGCTCTATTCCAGGAAAAAAAGTAGCAGCCCAATGTGTTGCATTTAAGAAATATATTTTTGTGTAGCACAGAATGGCATTAAATTGCACCTGTCAGGAGACTGATATTCTGATATAACTTAAATCATGATTTCCAAATGGCCAAGTTCTGAGCTGCGAGGAACACCTGCCAACATAACTAATAGTGAGGACAAAAAGCCTTTGGTAGCAAGTCCCTTGAGAAAAAGATAATAATATATGTGTCCTGTTCAATAAGCTCTTAGCCTGAGGTATTTCCAGTATGCAAAGAAAAGAAAGCTTATTTTTAATTTTTTATGCTGTCCCTCTTTATCTTGATACGTTTGTTCCATTTGCCTCAAAGAAGTTCTCAATTAGTTTAACAGAAGTTTTCTTTTCTAAAACCAAATCCAGTTCTCTGTGGAAGCCTTTGATGAGAGTTTCCATATAAAGAGAGATTAAAGAAGTGAGGGCTAATTATTATGGAAAGAATAAGCACAAGAGAAGATGCAACTCAACTGGCACATATAATAGTTCCTACCATGAAGAAGGTCAGTCAGGCGCTGTTGATTATCCTTTACCAATGCAAAGGAAGAAAACACTCCATAAATCAAAAATCAACAGATTCCATTACATATATATACACACAAATTTATACAAAAGAAATCTCATTTTACACAATACATGGCTACAAGAATTTACTTGAAAAGTAAGGGGAGTTTGTTGTGGAAAAAAAAAAAAAATACAGTCTCAGGACAGTATGCCCTAGATGGACTTGTTTCCCAAATGACAGTCTTGTAAACAGGAGAGCCAGCAGGCAAAGGTAATGGTGAATTAGAACCTGCAGGACTGCAGAGAGCAGCCAGATCCACAGTGTTTGTCTTTCTCCTCTGTGCCCTCTATTCCAAATATTACCCACTATTAATTTATTTTCAGTGACAGAAAAAAATTTGACTGCAATGATGGGGTCACAGCAAGCTCCAGCTGGACCAGCAGCCTTTCACAGGATGTTGCTGCTGCTTCAAATCAAGGAGCCACCTCTAACGTTTAGCTAAACGTGGCCACTTCCTTGGATGTAGTTAAATGATTTGTGCCACTTTCACACAGTGAACAGACAAATGAACATCTATCATGAGAACAAAATGCTGGCAGTTGTACACGCAAGTGACATTCATAATCTCTTAAGGAGACTTAAAGTGTCACATAAAGAATGGTTTTCTTCTTATACTGAGAAGGATATACTGGGTCATAGGGAAGAAAGGTAGCAGAGAAACAGATTATGAACTGGATGACATTTTCTTTCTAGGAAAAGGTTATGGAATAACCATTAAAGTACATTCTAAGAAAAGGTCAAAAAACCCCAAAATATGTTGGGAAATATAACTGATCTTTTTGTGCAGAAAAGATATTTTTCAGAGATCATTTCTATGATTTGGGCCAGTTGAATTCAGCCTAGAAGGCCACCTCTGCATTAAGGTGTCTATCAATCTGCTCTAACTTATAATAGTTATGTTATGGATCTTCAGGTCTTGGCTGTTTTCTGTATTGATGATATGGGAATCAAGCTGACTTTCAGAAGTGCAGTGCATGCTGTGTTTAATGAAAAATGCAGTGTGCATAAACCCCTCACCTGGCTGCGACCCAGGAGAAAAAGTGCACTTAGTATAGCAAGCACAGGCAGACCTGCCAGCTCACTTCTAGGTGTGTTTTTCTGGGTTTGGCAAGACGGCATAAGTTCAGGTGTGTCGGCATCTGTCTGTGTTAACCTATCATGCAGTGCAAATGCTATACAAACAAATTTAAACATCATATCCTCAGTTGCTTGCCAAGTTCTCTCAAAGGCGCTCCTTTTGACCGTTGGCTATCAGAAAACCTCTGGTTTACTGCCACAGAGTATGGCCTTTTTATCCTGAACCCTGAGGGCTTTTTCAGCTTGTCTACATAGACAAATTGATTTGCACTGCTTTTTTTTTCTTTTGCTTTGGTGGGGCAGGAGGAGGGGAAGCCACAGAGAATGGGATTGCAGATATTCCATTCCAAAACAGGCTTGAGTAAGGATCATAGAAATTCACTGGTATAGCAATAGTGGCAAATATACACTGATGCAGTCCTGCTATTACAGTTTCCTTTGAAGACCCTATAGCAGAAAAAAATTTATACCTTGATGTCTGTAAGTGTCACAGTATCATTACTATACTATACCTGTAGCTATGGATATACCTTCTAACATCCCTCTGGTTCCTGGAGGTGATTTTGCTGAAGAACAAAAACATCTCACTAAAGGTAACATACTGACTGATGGCACAGGAGTTACGCAATGAATCTGTGGGATGGGTTTAACACAGTACTTTAATTATAAGTTGCTGTTGGTTCCTGCTGCATAGCTCCACATGTGAAGGTACTCCATACTCAACGTTGTATTGGGACGGTGCATCTGCAGCACCATCTGCCATTATCTTAGAATCACATAATCAGAATGGTTTGGGTTAGAAGGAACCTTAAAGATCGCCCAGTTCCAACCTGCCTGCCATGGGCAGGGACACCTTCCGCTAGATCAGGTTGCTTAAAGTCCCATCCAACCTGGCCATGAACACCTCCAGGGAAGGGCCATCCACAACTTCTCTGGTCAACCTGTTCCAGTGCCTCACCATCTTCTCTGTGAAGAATAGAATTTCTTCCTGATGTCCAGTCTATACCTACCCTCACAATAGCAGCCATCTCACAGGACAAAGGTATTTTGACTGTGGATACAGGAGAAACTGGTAGATACAAGCAGACATCAAGAATTTGCATCTGCTGTATGTATATCGGTGCTGATGCAATGGAACAATGTGGGTGAGAGGATGACGCTATGTACTGTTAACTACAAAACAAGAAAAATTGTAGAAGTAATAATTTCATTAATTTTAGAGTTTATGTGAGAAGAAAGTTATGAACATTGCTGAATGTCCTGCAATTTTACCAACCATCTTTGGCTACATGTCTTAGACATCTGCAGTAGAAACATAATGATCCTTGGATCATAATTCCCAATCATATATTTCAATATGTATCCTGTAGTCATGTCTTCTTGATCTTAATAAGCTCTGTTTAAAGCCTCCCAAAAAAGTATACTTGCCCAACATTTAGAATATTGTTACAGAAACATATTCTTCCAGTGTTTAAAAATCTTGTAAATTGCAGGCTAAACTGAGTCACAGCTAGATTTTACTCCTTTGTTCTTGTGCCTGCATTGCCCTTTACCATAAAATGTTATTTTGCTCATTTTAGGCAATAGCTTTTTTGTGCTTGAACTCCTCTCACTGCTGTATATTCCCTTGACGTATTTATAGAAAACAATGATATCCTCACTCAGCCTTAGTTTTGCTGCTTTTTCCCTGCTAGGCTGAAGAAGTCAGCTGGTTTTATTTTTCACTCATGCAAAATAAGTTCTACATCATACTGGTCATTTTAATGGACTTCTTCTCATCCTTTTTGAATCAACTTTATTGAGCTTTGGTTGATTACATGCAGAATTTCAGAGCAAGTCTCACCAATATTAATAGCATTAATACATCCATACCTGACCACAGTTTGTGTCAGCAGGCAAGGGGCCAAGGCAGGTGATTTGAACATTATTACTGTGAGAATGTTCCAGATATTGGCAAAGTTGATGGCTTTGATATTAACCAATAACAAAAAGATCATTCAAACAGCTTTGGTTATTGTAGCTTTAATGAAATTTTGTGCATAACTGTGAACTTTAGTTATTTAACTAACCTTATTTCCTCTTCAGGTATATATATAGAAAGGAGTTTTGTGAGTAAGCAGTACATGGTTACTAACCTAGATTTATCAGGCAGAAAAGGCTGTTCCACTCATTCACTGCCAGTGAAGAAGACTTTTCTCTCTGTTTCCCTCTTATCTTACCTCCTCTCAGTGATGAAGGAATTCCATCTTCTCCCAGCTGTATACCAAGTACACTCATACTGTATTTGCTTTTCCATTGTCTTACTTTTCTGCCAGCTGATTAAAAGTGAGACCAAAGAAGAGGAGATGAGAGGACTGGCAGGTGGGCAATGTGTCCAGTAGCAGGGATAGGGAAGAAAAGAAGAGAACTTGGGTAACGCAAGGTGATGAAAGCGAGAACTTTTTTCCCTGTGTTCTCCATACAAAAGCAGATGTTTCACTCTCCACAGATTTTTGCAGTGGTTGTCTTTTCTGAGGGCCCAAATTGTTTGTTTTAACACTTGAATAGATTTGATGTAGGTATCCTGAAATGACAGAATATCAATGTAAAATAGCAACAGCAGCCACTGTAATTATTACTAGGGTTAGTTAATTAGTGTTTATTATTCAGTATATTAGGGTTACAGTGCATTGATGTTTAATTTTTCATTGCTTGCAACTTGACATAAGCCTGGTGTGCAGCTGTCCCTCACTATATTGTATTTTCTCTCTCTTTTTCTTTGTATACACTACCTTCTCTCATGTATTCTATTCTGCTGCACCACTGCACTTAAACCAGTCTTTTGTTGCCAGGTGATCCAACCCAGATGGTTCAGCTGATTTTTTCATTAATGCAGTTTCTCCCTGTTCTTGCCCATTGACTGTGTAGTGCAGTTCACGGAGCTTAAGCACTTTTCAGCAGGCATCATAAACTTGTCCGAGCTCTGTAAAAGGCATTGTTCCCTGAATCATGCAAACTTAGCTGCAGTTATATTACACAGTGGATAGAGACCTTTCCTACTATCTTAGGAGTGACTGTAAATATGTTTAAGAGGACAACTCTGCAGAGTGGTCTGTGGTGCTAGCTGAATCCCACAGATTCATGGCAGTCAAATGAGATGCAGATATTTGTTCTTTTCCTATGATCGTTAGTACTTTAGGATTGCTAAGAGACAAAATTTCTTTTGGGAATACCACTCTAATAGTTTGTTTCCTCCTTTCCTGCCCTTCCCCTCCAGGTATGCCTTTGCAGTCATAGTCAAGCACTAGGAATAATTTTCCCTACATGAAGAATGGAGAGAAACACATTTTCAGGCAATATACTTCACTGTAGTGTCTTCAGTAGGAAATCAGACTTAAAAAAAAAATTGTCAGTAATTAAACATGGGGCCTGGAGAAAAACAGACTTGTGAAAAATACTCATTTCTCTAATTGGTCCTGAAGAGTTTTTTTTCCAAAAGTGTTAGTAGCTATGTTTCTTTTCTTGATATTTCATAATAGCATGTAATGGATTTGGGGTTTATTTTTATTATATCATCATTTCAGTAGATTAATAGAGTTTCTGTAATTCAGAACTCTTATTTCTTTCTTATTCCAGTCATTCTCTCAAATTCATTGATTCATGAAGAATTCAGCATTCTGAGCTACTTCTAGGCCCCTAAATACAAAGGGAATACAACTCTACCACACCTGACATTCTTTTCAGATTGCAGATATAGCTATAAAGCATGTATGTATCAAGTGACTTGCCAAAGGTCATACAGATAGTCTGCAGCAGGGCCAGATCTCTTGAGTTCCAGTACAGTGATTTTAGCAGAAGAAACATCCTTCCTCCTAGCAGTCCTGGCACAACCTGTTATTGGCAGAAAGATGAAGGACTGAGAAATGTTGACTGTGAACCTCAAGGAATTAACTTTTTTCTTAATTAGACAAAATAATTTAGCTATGACTCTTAACATAAAAGTTCATTAGCGAAATGCATGAAGTCACATTGCAGCTTAACCAAGGTGAAGAGGGGTCTATTTTTATTTCAGTGAAATAATATTAAAAATTAATGGAAGATGTAATTATTGGATATGGGAGGTTGGTCATATTTTCCAAAATAAATTCAGTTTTACGTGACAGTGACATTGACAAACTTCTCTACAAGAAGATGGGGGGACACCGCCAGGACAGCTGACCCAAGCTGACCAATGGGATATTTCATTCTATAAAGCATCATGCTTTATAAGTACATAAGTTGCAGGGAGCGGGTCAGGGAGGTATCTTGTAGCACACTCAGGCTCTTGCTCTTGCTGCTTGGGGACTGGCTGGGCATCAGTCGGTGTGTAGTTAGTGGTTGTATCTTGGTTTCCCTTTTCACTATATATTATTATCATTATTTAGTTACATTAGTTTTTATTGATTATTATTACTACCTATTGTTAGCATAATTATTTAATTTTATTTCACTTATTTTTAATTATTAAACCGTTCTTATCTCAACTCATGAGTTCTCTTATCTTTTTCCACCTATTCTTTCCCCCATTCCACTGAAGGAGAGAAGGTGAGCAAGCAGCTGTGTGGTGATTGCTGACTGGGGCTAAACCACAAGTTAACACTCTGATTGCCTGTAATTATGGTTCTCAAATGATATAAAATATAATGTAATGTTTGTTTTATAAGGGTAACATCTAAATGGAATTGTCAGTAGATAGTTTGAAGAGGTCTAGGCTGACCATTTCACTGTTTTCTTTACAGTTCTCGTCCTTCAAACTAAATCTGATGTTGTTTGTCTGGTTATGTGATTAGATTTAAGAGTGGATTAATGGAGCTAACTCTGCTGAAAAAAAAAAGCTATTATGCTGAAAGCCACAAAGCATTTCTGCCTCCATTATTACTTCCCAATTTCCAGTAACAGCAAATTGAGACCTTTAAGGCAGAGAACCCTGTGTACCCCAACTTCATTCTGGTTGGAAGAAGTATAATGAAGTCTGACTTGTAGCCAGAAGGAACATACATACTTTCCTTTCAATGATCCTATGTTGTGGTTTAACCCCAGCCAGCAACCAAGTAGCACACAGTCACTTTTTCACCTCTCTCCTCAGCAGTGGGATGCAGAAGAGAATCAGAGGAAAACAAGAAGGAAAAAAAAAAGGAAACTCGTGGGTTGATTTAAGAAAAAAGTAATACTTGAAAATAAATGAAATATAAAATAATGATGCTAATAATACTAATAATGGTAATATTACTACTATTGTTACTAATAATATGTAATGAAAATAATGGAAAAGAAAACAAATAATACAACTGCTGACAACCAACGCCGAGCCTGTCCCCAGGTAGGGAGAGCCAGAGCTGGAGACCCCAAGAGCTAGATCAAACCAGAGACAGAGTAACACCCTGCTCATTTCTCCCAACTTATATGTTGAGCATGACATTTTATGGTATGAAATAGCCCTTTGGTCAGTTTGGGTCAGCTGTCCTGGCTGTGTCCCCACACAGATGCAGTATCAGAAACTGAAAGAGTCCTTGAGCTGATATAAACATGCCCTAGCAACAACTAAATCATGAGTTTTTTATCAATATTCTGCTCAGTACAACCCAAATGTAGCCTCATACTAGGTACTGTGAGGAAAATTAACTCTGTCCTAAATAAAACTAGCACACCCTATTCCCTAAACTTTTCATAAGGCTTCACCAAACCTCTGCCTCCCCTTTTACATCCACTTGACCTTCTACAGTTCATGTGAAATGCATAAAAGATAGCAGAATCCAACATATGTATTCCATTAGGGCTTCAACAAGAGCTCAGTGGTGCAGAAGAGGAGCAGACAAGAGAGAACATGTATTTTACCTTCATGTTATAAGATGACTTGATTCTTTTGAACTTTAATGGACAGAAGGTATTAGACTGTAAAGACCCTCTTAATTATAAAAGCCATTTATAGTCTTAGTCTGAAGCTGAAGGTAGACTAACTCAAACTATAGGAAGGGGCCATTTTTCTAGAAATGAAGGTAATTAACCACTAGAATGACTTAATTTAAAACAGGTGAGTTATGGTAGGTTCTTCATTGCTCAAAGAATTTGTGTTGAGCCTGGCTCTCTTTCAAAAGATGTACTCTCTAACACTACCAGAGGTTGCTGTTTTGGTTCAGAACCTAGGGAGTAGAGTAATACAGTCTTATCACATAGGCAGCAAGACCAAATAAGCTGACTCTAAAAATCTAACTATTAAATTTCAGGATTGGCTCAATGTGGAAGAATTTCCTTACTGCACATGTTGTAAACTGTGGTGTGGAGGGGAGATATTTGTTAAGCTTGTAAAGTTCTGATATAGCAAAAGGCATTTCAGTGTGGTAGAAGCAGTCTACTTGTACCAGAAGAGAGCAACACTCAAGGCTATTCAGTTTCTGCAAACAAGGTTATCCAGATCTGCTGCGGCTGCATAGGTTTGCTCACTGTTTATCCAGCACTTCAGAGTTGTTCTGAACTCAGGCAGAGTGGGCATACCCTGTGGTATGCTGGTGGTCTTACCCTGTGGTGGATTAGGTGGACATGCATCCTGTATTTTACTGTGTCATCTGGTTCTGCATCTAGAAATACTGCATTCTAAATTAGCAGTAAAAGCTGGTCTACGTGGTTAGTGACGAGTCAGAGCTTTGTCACGTGTGTAATCCCTGTGATAATGTAATATAATTACGCAGTTAAACATGGAGTCCCTGGCAAATTGGTCAAAGAGTAGATCTTTTCCTCAGCACTGCCTGCAAATTCGCATAGCGAATATTATTTCCAATTATAAATAGGATCAGTAGAGGTGACATTATAGCCATGGTGAGAAATATTCAGATTAGATTTTTTTAAAAAGTCTGATCAAAATTAACTACACTGTGGAGTTGCAATGATACTTCCAAGTGAAGGCTCCAGAAAAAATAGCTGTCTGAGAACATGTAACAGAGATCTTCCCCAGTGGCTCTTGTAGGTTTGACATTTCACATTTGGACACTTTTGGAGCACTGTGTCTACTATGATCTTTACAATGCTCACTTGATACAACTTTCTGAAAATATTTAAGTGTGTAACCAGGAAAGCGTCACACTAAGATGTTTGACTCTGCTGACACTAACATCTCAAATTCTCTCCTTTTAAGCAAGTATTTTTCTTAAAATACATCTCTCATGTAGTCTGAAATTAATAAATACTAATAAAAGAAATGGAATATTTAACTGCTGACGTAATGTAAATATTCCTAAAATACTTGAGTTATTGTAGAAAAACAAATTTGAACAGAAGTAAAAAATAACTGAGTTTCACTTTTTCTTCTTAGAGAGTGAAGTGAGTGTTGACTACAATTCCAGTACCAGCATCACACGGAAGAGTGGGACAAAGATTATGTTTTTCTATCATCCTTTAATATAAGCCTGTTCTGTAGGAAAACCCTGTAGAAGCTTAAAAGGGCTTATTCATGGCTAGTAACTGTGCCAAGTTTATTATATTCTTCTATCTATAGAACCATTATGCATAGACTATAATCATAGCCTTCTGATCTGGACACATTAATTAACAACTAGACTGATGTCCAATTTCTCTCAGAAATCCAGGCATTGCACTGCATATCCTTTAAGTGGCTATGTGTGGGTGATGTTAGCCTTGGTCCTGAGGGCTTAGGGTATATCAGCTGTAAGATCATGTTTGTGCTAAGGGACAAGTCAGAAAACATTTCCTAAGAAAGTATGACAGAGGACTGGTGCTGCCATCTATTCAACTGAGGTTTAATAATAACCAAAGGAAATAGAAGAGTACATGAATGTAGTATAATGCTAGTACAGTAAACAGACTGCTGAATTGCTAACAGTGACCTTTACTAGGAGTGGATGATTAATTACCTAGGTGGTTAAGGCAAAACTAAACAAAATAAAACAAAACAACCAACCAACCAACCAAAGTTATATTATTAGAAATAAAACTAAAGAGATCTTTAAATTTCTACATGTCCAAAGTTTTTCTGTCTTGATTAGAATCATAGTATCATAGAAACATGGGATGGTTTGGATTGGAAGGGACCTTAAAGGTCATCTAGTTCCAACCCCCCTGCCATGGGCAGGGACACCCTCCACTAGACCAGGTTGCTCAAAGCCTCATCCAGCCTGGCCTTGAAGACATCCAGGGAGGTGACATCCACAGCTTGTCTGGGAAACCTATTCCAGTGCCTCACCATCTGATATGTGAAGAATTTCTCCCTTATATCTCGTCTAAATCTACCCACTTTCAGCTTAAAGCCATTACCCCGTGTCCTATTCTATTACCTACTTATGCTGCAGAGTCCCTTACTGCTGCTCCTCGGGCTCTGTAATGCTTCTTGATGCTCCTCAGACTGCTTCTGCCTGTATCACTGGTGCCCATGTGAAACAACCACAACGGATTAGACTGTGAATAAATAGACCTGAAGGATTAGCATATTTTGGGTTAGGGAGAATGACAGGTTAAGCAGGCATTCTCAAAGACAACACACAGGTGAGTTTTAGCAATGGACTAATTAACTAAATGAATTCTCTATTTGGCCTTCTGCCCCCAAATGCTCCTTGCGTTATGCTTCAGTTGCCTATAAGAGTACATTTTGTTACTAGTGTTGGTCATTGATGCTCCTTTTGTGGTCAGTAATTTGCCAGTACATACATGCTGAAGTGTGCTGGGTTCAGACAGGAAAGAGTTAACTCTCTTTACCGTGGCTGCTATGAAGCTGTGTTCCTGGATGCAGACAGCAGCAGTGATAAGGTCTCAGCTGGAGCTGGGGAATGCCTGCACTGAATTCAAGGTCTTTCTCCGCTTCTGATACTGCAGCTGCGTTCCCAGCTCTTGCTGTCTCACTACAGGCAGTGTAGGGGACACACAGTTCAGACAGCTGACCCAAGCTGACCAAGGAAGTCCTTCATTCCATAGTACGTCATGCTTGGGGCTTAGGCGGGGAGTGGTCTGGGAGCCATTACTCTCTCTCTTACTCTGACTTCCTGGCATTTGCTAACACTCCCCCTTGACTCCTACGTTAGCTGCTTTGCTAACTCCTGTGCTGGCTTGTTTGTGAGGGAGTTGGTGGGTTTGTTCAGTTTTCCTGGTCGTGTTATTGCTGATAGTGTTCACTTGGAATCTGCTGTGTTAGCTCTCCAGCTTCGGCCCTGAGGCTGTGGATCTTGGGCTGCGATCGCTCTCAGGCTGGGGCTCTTGGGCTCTCTGGGTCTGACTCTCACTGCTCAGCACCCAGTTGTGCATTGATCGGTGGGTGGTGAGCAACTGTATCATAATTGTATCATATTGTATCACATGTTTTATTTTCTATTATTTTAATTACTACTAGTAGTATTTGTATATATTAATTTAGATTTAATTAGAAAATAGTTCTTATTTCCATTTTACCAACTTCTGTATTTATTTTTCCTCCGATTCTTCCCCTCCACTGGAGGGGATTTGTGAGAGGGGCTTCATGGTATTTTGCTAATCGGAGTTAAACCACGACATGAAGGTTTCACCAGCTAGAAAGAAAAAAGGGTTATATGAAATTGGGTAAAACCTATTTTATGTTCAAAAAATATATGTAAGCTCTCATTTTCCTATAGACAGTAGAAATGAAACAGCAGGATATGGCTACTCTCCCATATCTCCAAGGCACTTTCCCAGCTAGAAGTTTATCTTCAAAGCTTTTTCTCCATTTAAGTGTCGCACAGCAGGTGCTTGTCTGGCTCCAGTCTGAATGCACTGTCTCTTCTGAAAGTTCCTAAGCTGTTCCTAGAACAAACAAACTCTGAAAGGTCCATCAAGAAAATAGACAGTAAAGCCTCTTCAATCATCTTGGCTTCTGATCAGCCATGTATGCAGCCAGTATTATGGAGAATAGCTTCAGTCTTTAAAACTCTGAACATTAACATATTCTGAATGAATTGCAGCCTCCAGTCCCAAGAGTAATGGAACCTCCCTTTCATCTTGGCCTGTGTTTTCAGCAGAGTCCAATACAATGACTGTCTTTATAGGCCATCTAGAACAGAAAGAAAAAAAAAGTAATTTACAGATTACTTATGGTACCAATCAAACATTCATAACAGCGCCTTTCAATGACAGGACATTTTCACATTTCCAACAAAAATTGATTCGATGAATACCCTAATTTCCTTGGTGTTTTTGGCTTTGTGATTGATTTTCTTTCTCTCCTTTTACCCTGGGTAATATTTTTTTTTTCTTTTTTTTTTTTTGTTTCTGTGAAATCTATTAGTCAGGCACTGTTGGTTTTATTCAACTGGAGAACTTTTTTATTGCTGCAGCCATTCCATTCTCAGCTGTCACAGTTAAATCCCTAATCTCCTCTCCCCTTGCTATTTCCTTCAGTAGTCTTCAGGAATTTGGCTTAATTTTTCACCTAGCTGTGTTCTACATAACACACATTTTGTTTGCATTAATACCACACAAAGGCCCTCTGAAGCTTTTTCCAGGTCAGGATTCAAATTTATTTCTAGGATTGTGAAACATTTAAACCTTTCCCACATAACCTTACATCATTTTAATGGTAGTTGCTCTCAACTTTCCTCTGACAAAGGAACATGGGTTTTCAATTTTGGATTGCAATGTTTCTGCAAAGTCCTTTGTTCCTCTTCAACAACTCCGTAGAAGAGGTTTCCTGGGGTCCTTGTCTCACACTGACATATGAGGAGTGCCAGGATGACATTTTGTACTCTCTCATTGGTTACTTTTCCAGAAGCTGTCAAAAGGAATGTGATGTGCTGATCCCAATGCCTTTGATACTGTTCTAAAACGATGGCCAGCTGAGCCCTTCAAATCTAATTGAATTTTGCATCCATCTCATTGTACCATTGGTGCTCAGGGCAGGAGCAAATTATATGGATTCCCAGAATCTTCCAGGCCAGCTGAAATATTTTGGGTTAGAATTTTCCCCTTCACTCATATAAAGTCACTAGATGTCAAAAATTCATTCATTTATTTGTAGCACTGGATGGAAAATAGTAGGTGATTTTGTTGAAAAAAAACTCCTGACATTGTTAAAGTTTGTTTGTTACACAAATGGGGATGAAAATTTAAAAAAAATATAAATCTTGGGGAAAGATTGATGGGATTTCAGGACCTGAAGCTTTTGAGAAGTGACTGAGCCAGAAAGAAAATTTTGGCTTTCTAGGTGCCCTTCTGGAAGGTTTTTGTTAACTGACAGAAATTAACATTGACTGAAGCTTGCCAGCACAGCTGCTGAAAAACAGGCCCCTGCCCAAATCAGCTCTCCGTACTCTAGATGTAAGAATCATTCAGCCTTTCTAACCCAGGAGAATTAAGACACAACTCACTGTAGAATGAGGTACAGACAAGTCCAATCTTGATCGCCAGCCATCCTTGTCACACGATTTCCATGTAAGCTCAACTCAGGACCATGCCAACAGCACGATGTTCAGCTGTGCTATGGTACCCCTGTGTATAGGATAAACTATGTGCCATTGTCATCTCAGCATAAGGATTCATTCCTCAATGTAGGCATGACCAACCAATCAAGGTACTGAGGGCTCAGTAAGTTTCTGTCAAGTTCACTAGTAGAAAATGAAGGTAAAAACATTACTGTTGATAATAACTTTGTACCTAGAGGTTTTGCAACCTCATCGCTAGTTCTTTCAGGACCTGTGGATGAAATACAGGAACCTTCAGGTTCCTTAGGTTCCTTAGGTGTTCCCGAACCTGATCCTCTCTAACCATGGGCGGCTCTCCATTCTCCCAGTTCCTGCCCTTGCCTTCTGTGACACGGGGGGTATGGCTTGGGCCCTGGTCAGTGAAGAAAAAGGCAAAATTATCATTGAACACCTCGGCCCTCTCCATATGCTGAGAAACCAGCTCTCTTGTTTCCTTCTGCAGAGGGCCCACATTTTCCCCAATCTTCTTTTCATCCCCTATGTACCTATAGAAGCCCTCCTTGTTGGCCTTGATGTCCGTGGCCAGGTTTAATTCTGTCAGGATTTTAGCTTTCCTCACCTTATCCCTGGCTTCTCAGACAACTTCCCTATAATCCTCCCAGGCTACCTGTCACTGCTTTACCCACTGTAGGCTTCCTTATTTTTGCTTCAGGTTGTCCAGGAGCTGCTTGTTCATCAGTGGCTTTTGCACTGCATGCAAAAGCAGAATGACAAGCCTGCTATATTGACAATCACAATATTCATTCATTGCTAGTATCAGATATGTATTTGAATTTATTTGCAGGGCTGTGCAATTAAATCTAATAAAAAGATAGGAAACCTGATGATTCATCCAATGAAAACTTGAAGTTTGTCACTGGCTTTTAGAAATTGAAAAAAAAAAATGGAAATACTATATTTTGCAATAGAGGAATGAAGAACTTTTTCCTCTGTTTAGAAAACCATCGCAGGAGCCACAATATGGCTAGTTATAGCCCTGACGTTAAGTTTTCCTGGCTCATAAGCCAATTAAGGCAACATTTTAATGCCTGGATGTTTAAATATAACCGATGTATTAATCAGGGAATCCAATGAGGAGTGAATTCCCTCAGCTTCTTTGGGAATTAGGTCCACTGATTTAGGTGGATAAATATGAATGCTTAACTTGTTAAAAATAGGCATAGTGATTTGTCAGTGCTGTCCTAATCAGCATTGTATCTCATTTTCTCTACCTGTGGAATGGGACTACTAATATGAATGAATATTTTTCAGTAGCATCTGTAGGCCACTTTCAGACCAGCTGTATATAATATTACAAAAATGCAAAATAATATTAGCATCTATAATCTGAAACTTAGTTGCTGGACTATGTAAATAATTTTTCTGCAAGAATACAGCCTCATAATAGGAGAGGCCTTTTTCTTTTAGTAAAGTGATAGTATTTTTGAAATACATTATTTAAATATACTACTGCTAGTCAATATTCATTTGATGCAGAGGAAAATTTTGAGTACATTATTCAATAGCCATTCATTCTGTATCAGAGACAATAATTAGTGGTATTATCAGGTGGAAAATTGTTGCAGTGAAGAATTCACTAATATAGTATGATGAACTCCCTCAGAAAGCTACTGTACTTTTTTAGAATCACAATTGCTTTGTTACTAGCTGCCAAATAGTGGGTTTGGCAGTGTATTGTCAATGAATACTCTCAAAAGTACCCTTCAGTGGATTGTAAAAAACTGAAATAGCAATTCTCTCATTGAGTAATGATTGCTCTGGATAGACCCTGTAGTATAGTATAATACAAACACTGAACTATATGATTTATTTATAGACCCTTGGTTGCAATGACTCACCAGCTATTCCAAGGGTTTGGGGGCTACTTGGCAAGTTTCTTTAATTGAATGTTACTGCAAAAAAGAGTAAAGGCCATCTTCTAATACAAACCCTATGAGATTTTTACAACCTTAAGATTTATAAAAGGCTTACTTTTGGAACCCTTAGCAATGTTTCTTCTTTCAAGACAAGTATTCTATGGAGAAGAGTGTGGAACAAAAGGTTGTTATCCAGGTCCCATTGAGAGATGCACAAGGTTGGAAAGGACAGTTTCAGTATTCTTAGTTCTTGGTTGGTTGGGGAAAGGGTATTACCCAATGGCATGAAAAAAAAGCCACAGGGAATACCTGTAGCATAAAGAACAACAAGATCTCTGGCAAATCATAGATACAGTATGTGATAACATTCATCAGACTCATCAGGGAACTGATAGGAAGCAGGCTTTCTCAGCCAGCAACAAACAAATAGCGAATTAAATTCTAGCTGCTCTATTTCCTATGGTGTGTTGGTACAGGTAAAAAATAAGATCTTAGATGTCCCCTTGTTCCATTTTATTCTTTGCATTACTTAGTGTAAAGCCAGACTTGCATTAGCTCTGTGTTGTGTCTCTTAAATATGCTCTGTGATCTACCAATCTAGCTCTGACAAAATTTACAGGAGAAAAAGAGCATTGTTAAATATCAGAAAGAAAACGATGAATGGCAAGGGGTAACCCTGAAATCAACAGTAGTTTTTCCTAGTCATATAGATTCAGATTTGCTAAAAGCTGAACTAAATACACAGTTTTTCATCTGTCTTATTCCTGTTTGCAATTATAGCCGGTGTGGCTTCAGGTGAAGACTCATCCCTCCTAACTCAACAGATGTGCATAAATTAGTACCTCAATTTCCTCATATTTCTATTTACAGACAACAGAAGAACAGCAATACCTCTATAGCTATTACACATCCTGAATGACCAGGATTGACTCTATTGACTAGGAAGGACCAGGAAGATAGGCTCCAAACCTGAGGACACCAGCAACTCTGAACTATGTTGGATCAGGCACCCAACAGCATGTCATCACAGAAAACACAGAATCATTTTTTTACTTGTCCAGAAACGGGCCCAACATTAATTTAGTTGAATCCAGATGTAGAAGCTGAATTTTCTGGGCCAAAAAAATGTCCTTGAGATTGTTTGTATTTTACTAAATGACTGAGCATCCTACCACTGCAGGAAGTGTTACAGGATTTGATCAGATGAATGGAAGAAAAGCTAGGTTATTGACTGTAGATTTTATTTAGATTTTAAGCAGGCTAGCAGTTTGAACATATGAATTGTTCTTTAATAGGAATCGCTGACGCACAGAGTTCTTTCTATAACCTTGACTCAATCAAAAGCAATTTTTTTACAGTTTTTTGAAACCTAAAGCTGGATGACTGGTTTTTAAATGAACTTTTTTTAAGAAGTCATGATTTAAAATGTCTTAAATTTTTATAAGCAACTATTTAATACTGAAAATGTGAACTGTTTAGTTATCTCCCCTTCCTCGAATAAATTTGGGTTAACTATAAAACCCCCCATTTTGAAAACATATTTGATAATGGTCCTGAAAAGATTTTTAAAAGTCACAAAATCTTCTTTCTTTTCAACTCTTGAAGGGAGAATGGCTTTTCCACTTCATTTTTCTGAAGGAGTTTTTCATTTTTCAACCATCTTAGCATGTAAAAACATTGCAAAGTTTGTAAATACTCAAAATTACACAGGACCAGGCACCTGATACAACATCACCACCGCAACATTCTGCAAATAAAAAAAGAGACCTCTTTTTCCTCCAGAAACATGCAGGGATCTGTTACCTCACCTCCTGCCATTGTCTATTAGAGAGTGGCCTTTTCATCAAAAGCAGATGTCTACATGCACAAAGCAATTTGAATGCTTCTCCTGCAAGCTTCTCTTTACAATGCTGAAGGTTTAAATGTTGCCTCCATGTAATGTAAAATCTGTTGAAGTTTATTCCCACTTCTGAAAATCTTCTTCAGGATTTGTAGCACATTTTGCACTTTTCTTCTGCTCCTGTTACTGACAGCTTTCTGTTTCAGGCAGGAAACCATCATTTTTTTAATAATTATGCTATCTCTATGTATGTATGATGATCAGCTTTTATACATTTACCATCACTTTCTTCTCCCTCCCCCATGAATCCATAACAACCCTCTCTGTGCCGTCTGATAAAATGAAGACTTTTAATGTAAAAGCTCCATCAAAGATATAAGGGAAAAGGAGTGTTTTCTGCAGGAACAAAGCAGACAGTATAGTAGTGGCACTCTAAAAAAACCATGCAAGCTGTAAATTTTAATGAGGAGTATGTTTTACGAAAAGTCTTTACTTTTTATTTGTAGATGTTAGCTTGCATGGAGACTTCATTCTGCAATGTAAAACTGGCTAAAAGGACCCCTTCTGCAATGAGAAATCAAAATCTATTCTCTTTTAAGGACTTTTCTTTTATGTACGGACCACCAAGAAAGAAACGTCCAAACAAGGCTTCTCTGCTCCTGCAGAGGTTTGAATTGAAATCTCTCGTCACATTTCCTGAACTGCAGGTGAGATATCAGCCTCTCACTCTGTCGGCCTTACAGATCAGCATGGAACTGGCTTAAGGTGGCTTGATATAGATTTGCTATTTGCAAATTAAAATCATTCATCTCTGAAAAGAATCTAAAATAGAATACAGTTCTTTATTAACTGTCCTCCTAAATTTTTTTAAATGGCTCTTACCTGAGAAGGTCTTTCAAGGGTTGCCTTTTCAGACCTTTTATATAGTCCTAATTCTTTTAGGTATTTAGTACATACGTGAAACTTGGTGTAGGTCATAGAAACTTAGTTTTATTCAGTTAGGAAGTTTTATGGCCAGAAATATCAGACATGTAAGGCATATCCTAAGAATTTTTTCCCCTGGAAAATAGTTTAGAAAAAATACCTTGAGGAATGAGCAGCTAATAAATGTATTTCACCATTAAACTAAGATAGGCGGGCTAGATCATGTCCGATTATCTTAAGCCATTTTATATTACAGACACCCCAACGACATTCAACTGCCCCTGACCTATGCACATCTTTCAGTCTGCAGTTGTCAAAACCTTGCTTGAAACTTAAAAAGCATACATGACATACCTATCCCAGGAGGTAATTTTGCTACTAGCTTTTTTTTTGTTCCTGATATTCCAAACCTAATTCCTTTATTCCTTTTATTATTTTTATTCAGCATTTACACATCTCCTATGTACTATTGCAGCATATGAATTTGCCATGTCATATCTACGCTGCATGACAGGTTGTTAAGTAGAATTCTTGATGTCTGTTACCATGAAAGCCGCCTAATCTCTTTGGGGTGGCTTTCTTGAACTCCTGCTTTCCCAGCTAATGTCTGGAGGTCAGTATCATTCATCTGTAGGCTTTACACTTTAAAAAAAATGACAGACTCTGATTAGACAGGGACTGCTCTCTGACTGTTTCCAGTGGGTGATTCTTTCTGACAGTTCATTCCCCTGACAGTGAAATCCTGCTAGAACATTTCAGATCAAAATGTCTTCTAATATCTTAAAATCTTCTAGAACGTAAAATAGGTATGATCATTTGGAATGAGGTTCTGTTGTTGTTTGTCACAGTGAAGAGTATCTAAGCTGATGAAAACATCGATACTAGAGCATGGTACTGCTGGAGATATGATACCGGCCCTTCATGAGGTAGTTGAACTGGAATTCAAACAAGCTAAAGCAGGGATATAAAAGAGAATTAAGTTGTATGCTTCTTGCTATAATTCTTGGTACAATAATCAGGAAAGAATGAGAGTCCTGTGTATTAGTACTTTAAATATTCCACATCCTTTCAAAAGCTGGGTAAAGCCTATCAGGCCAGATGGACTGTACTTTGACCTGGGACAGGACTTGAAAGTTCCTGTATATTTAAAAATATACATCAGTGAGCTTGTCCTGTACAATTTAAACTGGCAAAGCTTGAGTTCCAATTTTTTTACCCTAAGGAGATGAAGTTGCTTTATAGCCTGTGCTAAACAGAGCAGATGTTCAGAGGACATTTTGAGGCTTTCAGTTATAAGTGAAATGGCCTACTTTGCAGTCTTCTGTGTCTGTGAGACTGAATGAGCAAGTCTCATTTGGTGTCTGAGATGCACCATATATCACAGAGGACATAGACGTCGATAGAAGAGCAATGTTACAGTGCAAGTGAGTTTTGTCCAGCAGAAGAACCAAAGGGGTAGAGCCTTCTGTCAGCCACAGAATGGAGAAGAGGGGATGGTGAGAGGAATCAGGGGAGGTTTGGAGGCATCTTCTGCTGTTCCTTACATTTGGGTGGGGGCATTTCCATGAAAAAACAATGCATATCATGAATGCCATGGCATTTTGAGTGTTTGCTCTGAAAAGGAAAACAGAAGAGCTGCCAGTAAGAGTTTAGGTCTGTAATACACGTGCTGTAGATAACAGGAGTGAGACAGTAGAGGTTGTTAGCAAAGCAACAGTGTGTGTGTGGAGGAGCAGCCCCAGGGCAGGAGAGGGACTAGCAGGACACTAACACCACAGGAGCAGCCACAGCCTAGCCACAAGCTGCTCAGGAAGAATTGTGGCAGAGCACCACCCTGCACTGGGAGCAGCCCCTTGCTGTCCCATCTACCCTTACAAGAAGGAAGATCTGGGATGCTACGTTTTTTGGGAGCTGAGCTGTATTTTCTGTCAGGATTGCTCCTGGAAGGAGTCTATCAGCCTGTGCTCCTGTAAAGGGCAGTATGTGTGCCACACTATGGTCTGTTCTTGGACATCTCTGTCAAGTCTGTCACAGCTTAAACGCATTACCACCATGCTCCTCCTATACCATGGACCTACTATTAATTTTTGTGAATGTTTCACCACTTGAAAATCTTTTTAAAGTTGTTATGGAAGTGCAGATTGTATTATGGTGACATGTAAAAGCCTCTATCCAGATTTCTAGATACTGCCTCATTCTTTTCACTTCACTGTTACTGAAATGGCGTGGCAGAAAATCCAATACTGCACGCTCCTTGGGTGCGTGCCAAAGTGGTAAAGCAGCAAAATCAGGCCCCCCAGTTAGTGATGGCAGTCTGTAAAACAGGAATAATTTTCTATTGAATACCTGATTGAATTACTTGTGAATTGCTGCTCTGCTGAGAAAATTATATTGGAGGTTGGCAAGCGGTCACCATTTTTACTTGCTAGAGGGTATTATCTGAATTTGCCTGACAGGTGATTGCCTGGTTAGTCCCTTCCTAGTATAAACAACTGTGTATTTCAAAATGTAATAAATAATAGTAATAAGGTTTACAGGGAAAAAAATTATTCTTGCTGCTACAAGGAATACCACTTAACCCAGCCATTTATCTACTGCTTACAAAAAACGGAGCTGATAAGATTATAATGTATTCCAGTGGTTTGCAAAATAAAAATGATGGGAAAATCACTATTTGAACCCCCTCCCTCTTCTTCTTGTAGCTACAGTTTATAATAGATTTGCATCTAATTGGTATTTTATTTCTTTATGCTTATGAGGTTTGATAATTTGAACAGCCCTTACAATGGCATCATTTTGTTCAGTGAGCCAGACATTGCAAAATTGTGCATTTTTATGTAATTGAGACAATTTTGCCTGGTAACTTGTGGAAAATTTCATAAAAATTTGTATGCATTGGTCAACCCATTTAATGGGATATCTCACTTTTTGAGCTGATTGATTGACATTTTTTCCTGTTAACCTATCGCTGTTCTGCAAATCAACTTTTTCTGTACTTTGTCTATAACAGTAAAATAATGAAGAACATAATACTTCCCAAGGCAGAAATACAGTGTTCGTTTTCCCTTTGGCAAATGAGAACGTAGCCATTAGGAACAGTGTTTTCCCAGCTGCTCCTTGGAGGAAAGAGCCAGTATACTGGTAGCAGACACATGGATTTCATTCAGACCACGGAAAACTGATGTCATGTAACACTTGGGGTGTGTGCCTCTCTGTGCTTGACTGTGAAGCAGTGGGGCAAATTCCTCTCATCTCACTGCTGCTGCTTGAAGTAGGGGACTACATCAGCTGGACTGAAAGAGCTAAGTAGACTGCTTGTTGGGATGCCATACCTACAGGTACAGTATCTTTGTTCTCAAAATAGGTAGCATGTCTTTCACAATGAGTCCTCTTTGTCCTTTTGGTTATAGTGGACCTTTGACAACAAATACTGGATGTCTTCACTGACAGACACCGAGCATCAAAATGTTAAAGTTCGACAGCTGAAAGGAAGGGACTAACACCATGTTTTATATGTGATCTACTGTCAGAAACTGCAAATACGAGGTTCGGATCTGAACCGCTAATTGAGAAGCTTGCATGGCTGCTGCCAACAGTGTACCTGTTCTGCCTCTAAAGATGGCTTCAGGCTCCAGGAGTGTCAATCCAGCAGGCTGGCTCAGACAGGCAGTGAAACCTGCAGCTGCAGGGGTGCCCCTCGGGGTTTTCAAGTGCGATGTGCTATAACTCTTCCATATGCATGAGACTCCTCCATGGGTAGGCTGAGAGGTGGAAAGAGGTATGCACTTGCACTGGGAGCAGGCGAAAGACTCCCAGTGTGATAAACACCTGGCTGCTAAGTTGTTGCTCAACACTGCTGGGATTTTAGGTAGGGGACTGAGTTTTTCATGAATCTAGGGTATTAGATCATATCAGACTGGCAGTCTGAAACACACACCATGAGAGGCACTGCCAGCAGTCTTGAACTGGAAGTTACGGACTATTTTCTTTCTCGTAGCAGCAAAACATATGGTGGGTCCCGAAACCCCTGCCCTTGGGGTGATAAAAGAAAGAGTAGGAAGCTCTTACGTTAGACATCGAGCTAACCAGAAGAGGCAAGTCCCTTCCAAACAGAAAAATCTTTCTCAAAACAATGGCCACCACCTTTTAGACAATGTCAGTTATGTGGGAATGACCATGGAATGAATGATAAACCACCCAAGACAATTTCTCTACAAGTGGTTTTTTTCTAGAACAGTTGATAAAGTTGTGGCCAAATTAGCTCCAGCAATAGCCTTTCAACATCCTGTGGCAGAGCTGACAAACTGTATTCAAAAGTAGGGCTGGGACTGAAATGAAAATCATGGCCCAAAATCTCCTCTCCTTGCAGATCCTCAGCAATAAACCAATGTGAAAGTGAATCGTCTCATTGCAATGTGGCAGTCCCTCTCCTCATTTACATAAAGCTGACTGAAGGCAAAGAGTGGTTACCTAACTGAGAGCTTTGTCACCACAGTGGTGTCTATAGCATAACATAAGATAGAAGGACAGCTGACTTAAAATAGTTCTGTTTTTCAACAGAGTTGGTTTGCAGGAACTTTGCTGGGTGTATGTGCTTTTTGACTTGATTTCAATGGAAAATTAGCTATTTTGTGAAGATATTCCTTAAAGCAACATTTAGAATACGCGAAAGTAGGTAGGATGATAATTCAAATGCATAGAATTCCATGTGGCATTAAATCTGAATTTCACAGAACTCTGATTTGAAACCAGTTCTGATGGACTCATTACTCTAATTCAGAATAAAATATCATAAATAATTTAATGGTGAATGTAGTAATAGCAGTTATGCTAAATATACTCTGTAGAGTCTTCCCATTGTGGGCTCCTTTAACCAACACTGCAATTTCTTAAAAAGAAATGTATTAAAACAATTTGTAATGACTCTTGTACATGGTATAATTTCTTGACACCCCCTGCCCAGACAATCTGCGGTGTCAACAGTGATCTGTAAGACAGGGGAAGCAAGCAAATATCTTACAACATGTGCTCCGAAATCATGCTTTGTGAGACTAATCTAAAGTAAGCAATATCTAGTCCACATAATTTATTTTTTTATTGAAAATTTGATGATAAATGTACATTGTAGTTCTGAAGAAAATTGGAGCATTGATCTGTGTATGTAAAAAGTCGTGATGTCTTCAGATCAAAATAACTTATTTAGTGATAACACTATCATAAGATTTAAATAAGAAGACAGAAGCTCAACCTCCATTCTAGTATTTAATACTGTGGGCCAATAAGGTTAGGATCTAACTCATATGGTGCTGAGTCCTGTTGCTACCACTTACTGCATTCATTAGGATGAATTTTATCAAAGCGGAGCAGGTGTTTATACCCTCACTAGATCTAGTTTTTGGCAAGCACTCTTTACAGTCTTTGAACATAGTAAATCAAGCTCTGAGCTTGTAGCTTTTGCATAATGCTTCTTAATAATTGTTAAGGCTAAGTAGTATTTATTAATCCAAATATTAGGAAAAAAACCCCAACTTTGCTAATGTACAGGTACATCAGACTGTTTAAATATGGTATAAGGAAAGCCATTAATACTGAATAATATTCCTGCTAAGGCATTTTACAGGCTAATAGGCATCGTTATGCTTCTGTGGATATGTTGAAAATACTGACAAATGGCAAGCATGTGAAGTGCATAATAATAATACAAAACATTATAAAATGCTTCATCTTCTCATTATAAAAAGAGCACCACATAGTCTGAGTTGGTGTAAATACCCTGGAGTGGGATTTAATCTGTCTAATTCAAGCACCCAGCCTTCACACATGCAACTCTAACGGGATGAACTAAGCAGATGATATCTGTCTACCTTAGGTGCCTGAATTGACACAGGAAGGTTTTTCCAGTAGAAGCTTTGAGAGGCACCTTTCTCTCTCCATCAGCTAAGAAGGACCTCAGGAACACATTAGAAATCCCATAAAATATACCTGGCACATGCAAAGCTACATCATACTGTAATTCTAGCACTGTCTTTTTTTTTTCCCCCAAAATGCAGTTCCTGAACAAGTACCAGTGCAAAGGTAAGTTGCAAGTGGATTCTAGGATTCAGTATGTTCATTAATGTAATCTGGGTGAATAATTAATATGTTAACCTTATCCAATCTTTAATGTATTATGTTCCTTAGCTACCTCTCTTTTACAGATGTGGATTTGGAGCTAGAGAAAAGACTAGGACTGCAGTTCCTCTCTAATTAGGCAGGAGATCATCTCCCCCTTCCTCCTTTTACTCTGCACTGCACATCATTGCAATCTCCCACCAGAAACTGACATCCCTCAGTGGTAATGTTTGAGTGACCAGTCTCTAAACCAGGTTGATGCAATTGTCCGAATTTTGATTTGAAAACTCCAACCTGGGAAAAGCAAAACATATTTTCACAAAACCTTTGTGAGGCATGGCTATATAAACTGCTGAATTGGCATGACTGAGAGGGAAGTAAGCTCTGATAGAGGAGAGGTGAAAGGGAAGAGGGTCTGGATAGTGGAGTTTAAACTAGGTCTGCTACTGCCAGAACTAGTAATCTGGAATGACAGCTTGGGATATTTCTCTAAAGCCAGGCAGAAGATCTGTGTCACATCAGCAAACCAACTATGCATTTCAAACTCTAATGGGCTCACTAAGAAGTGACCAAATTTCCTCTTAACTCAGATTAGCAGCATGGTGTAGATTTCTGGCAGGTGTACCTGTTTATGGATGCAAATATACTGATAGCTTTCATTTTAGTTGAATGGCTGTAGAATGACAAAGCTGAAGATGCTTTGGTCATGCAGCTGTTGGTGAGAACAGTCCTACACTCAATTGCATGACCTTTCTGTTTATGGGAAAGTAGAAGTTTGGGAATAATGACGGCTGATACACAATTGATTGTTAGATTAACACAAGTTTGCTGTTTTCAGAGACAACAAAACATGCAAGTAAAGGAAAATTTTATGCACAGACTTCCTGATGGTAAAGGCAAATGAATCTCTGTATCAGCTTTTGTGCTGTCAATGCTTATTTATCCAAAAGAGCAGTTTATTATGATATGACACTTTTTAAAGACCCAGAGGGAAGGATTTAGACAGGCATTCAGAATTCAGCACAATAAATAGGAAAGGAGCAGTTGTCATCTCCAGAAACAACCTACCAGTAAAACTTGCAGATAACATAGCTACCTGCTTTAAATTGTAATTCTGTCTTTTCGAAAAGCAAAACAGAGGTTGCATGTTGATTTTACATTTTATTTAACTGAAACCTACAGAATTAAATCTCTACAGAGATCCAGGAAAAAAATGTGTTACATGTTGATCCTTGAATCTCTATCTTTTTGGACAGAGGATTTCTACTTTCACCAATTAATTATTAACACCAAACCTAGAGCACTTGTGGGCCCCATGATTGCTTGCTGGCAGAGTTATCTGGAGAATGCTAAAATGCTGCATATCTGCAGAATGAGTTGCACTACAAAATATGGTCATGTTCATAATGTCTGAGAAATCATATTAAAGATCTATTCCTCTGTAGTAGTTTGTCTTAAAAAAAAATAAAAAAGAAGAAGAAAAGATAAGTTTCTGCCTTCTGCTTTACTGAAGGTTACCCTGAGGTACAGGGACATGGAATACCATGCAGTCATGCATAAATCTGCTTTGCTTTCTATCCATCCAATTAAGTAATCAAGGAGATTCAGCTCTATACCATTCTTCCTGGATTCTATGTGTTCTTGCACTTGTAACCCTGCTGCTTGCCTGCATCTGCTGTGTGCACAGTCCAATTTGAATGTCTGTGATGCTCAGACACTGCTATATCCATTTCAGGAGACACACAGGCACTTTTTCTGTACCAGACACTGCTCCATTAAGGTCTTTCGTTAAGGTCACGCTTGCATTCTGCAGCTCTCCCTCGAGCATGTTACAAAGACAGTTTTACATTCTTGTCTGGATAGTCCACAAAACCCATCTGCCTGGACACGAATGTTTGTGACTATACCTATGCGGTGGAATTTATGGATATGGAAGTTTAAGTGCTTTGCTAAAACAAAACCATCAGGAGTCCAGGTAATGGAAAATTTATCACCTTCGCCGATAAGCTATCCTAGTGGTTAATGACTCTCATTTCTAAGAGTCATATTTTAAGTTTAAACTTTGCAGATTTTGCTTTTGAAGTATCTGGTGACTTTTTCGTATCTGAGAGTTTTGCCATACATAATTACATCTCACATAAGCTTGCAAAGTAAGGCTTACCTGGGATCTAAAAAGAACATTGGTTTTAGGCAAGCCCACAGCTTAGGGGTATATTTCATCCTATGAACTCATTCATTTAGCTTTGCTGCTAGTCAATTAACCGTCAAGGTAAATTGCACTTCACTGTCTTCTGAAGTATATTCTTTTCTAAAGCAGGTGGATGACTCCTTTTCCAAGCATTATCAGAAGTTATAAAGAAATTGGGTCTTTTACCAGCTCAGTGCAGCTGACACAGCATCAAACTAATACTGCTGCCATTTATTTGTCACAGAAATGTATTAAATAAACATATCTGAAGATGTTGAGTGATTTAGAAATAAAAGCATAAACCCAGAATTTCTTCTAGCCTGTCAATGATTTTGTTAAAAGATTAATTAACTAATTAATTTGTTAACCTTAAAAATAGGTGAAAATCATGTTTTTATGACTAAGGATTAAGAGGGGAGAAAAATAATGATTTACAGTTCAAGCATCCCAAATAAATACAAATATATCTTTAATAGAGAAGCCTTTAAACAATACACCAAGAGGAATGAAAAGATTCAGAGCAAGATTTATTTGTCATTCTCTTACTAAAAATTTTGCATCTAGATCTACCTATGTGTATTTATTCAGGGTTCGCAATCAGATATTTCTTTGCACAGGTAATTTTTATTATCTTCTGTTTTCATTTTATTTTATAATTTTCTTTCAGGCTACTTTTTACTTCAGAACTGGTTAAAAATGGAAAGGTGAAAAATAAAATAAATAGTAGCATTGTGTTGAAGGTGAAAGAACACTCACTGTGGAGGTATCTTTGCATTATTGTATATTTTAATTCTAAATCATTATTGCTGAGAGAAATTTAGTACATATTAATTCTTGTCCTTGAGACTATATTGATCTTCTGAGTCGTATAGGTTTAAAATTCTACTTATATTTTCGAATTTAATACAGTGATATATTTTATGATTTAGCCTCTGGAATGGGTAAAATGTTAAACCTCCAGCATGCTCTGTTACATAACTTACAAGGCATCTTTTCCGATGTACACCTCTGCCTAGTAACCATAGATCTGTACCTGAGTAAGCTGATGAGTCTGGAAAGACAGATTAATGGTACAGAGCTCCCACTGGGAACTTTCCAACACATAGGCAGTGTGAAGTTGGGAACCTGGTCAAACACCTAGTCGATGACCACACCTAAATAGCTGCTGGTTCATTATGAAAAAGAGACAATATACAAGCAATTAACAAAAGCAAGCCTCAGAAGGCAATCAAAACCACTTTAGATTATTTGGTTTTGAAAGAAATCTACACATTAGGAATGTCCCAGGAAATAAATTGGCACAGTGAAGCAAATGTAATGTTGTTTGTCCTACTTAAAAGTAAGTTTCTTTCAGTAAAACCTCTGTCCAGTAAAGGCAGAGCCCAATGAAAATAGAAGCTTTTACAATAATATTAGGAGGAGATATTGCCCTGAGAAGTTGGATTCAAATCTTCAAAACACAGTGCATGACATTCATGGCAAATGTCCTTCTCACAGATCAGGAGTCTGTAGATTCGGGAAAAAAAAAAATCATCCATCCACATGCTCAGGGTTTTGAAAGGTTTTCCTTTTGATTTTCATATTTAAAGACAATGCTTAAAACCGTCAATATTAGGTCCTAGTTGTTGGTCGATTACATGCATATTTACAGATAACAGTTACTCATTTTCTCATTCTCTCATTTCTCATTTTTGTGGTGTTACATAGCGTTCTAAGGAAAGACTAGTAGAGATTTAACTGAAATCCAGGATTCACATTTTTGTGTGCAAATAATAGGTATCCACAGTTCTATCTTTTAAAACTGGAAATTATGCTTTATCATGTCAGTCAATTTGGTAGTTAGATTCAGATGATGCAAAGCTGAAAGACTGTCTCAATGAAACAGTAAGGGGGGGATCTGGAGTTCTGTATCAGTAGTAAAAGTTAAAGCAAACAGAAAATTATCTGTCATGATACTGAATATGGGCTAAGCTAAGCATGTCTGTAAAGGACCACAGTGAGATGTTTTGGCATCTGGGATGCTGCCTCAGCTGGCCCTCTGCTCCTGCCAGCTGCTGCAGCTACTTTTTCTGGACCTGCTCACTCCAGACCGAGGAGCTGCAGCAGCACCGGTGTCCAAAGTGTCTCAGGCATTTGCTGCTTTGGTGTGCATTTTCCTATGGCTCTGTGGCTGTGTTGTTTATTGTGAAAATGCCTCGATGCTCAGATAAGAAAGTCACATTACAGCAGTTTTATTTGCTGTGGTCTACTTCTTGTTCTGACTGGAAAAAAATTGAAGTTAATTTGAATAAGTACCTGCTGCATAATGGTAGTTGTCTGAGATGTTTTACAGTTTTTCATCATAGGCAAAGGAAGCCGTGGATATATCCAGTGTATCTTGGCAGAGTTCTTCTATGATTCATGAGAGAAATGAGAAGGATGAGAGCTGCCAGGCTTAAAAGATCTAATATCACTAAGACCCAAGAGACTCTACTTAAGAGCACTGAGAGAGGCCCCCTGAATGATTCCAGGGTCAGCTAGATCACTTGGAAGACTTGTCCTTTGGGATTTGTTATCTCAGCTTTCGTATTAATGAAGTTTATATGCAGAGAACATGAACTTCTCCTGCATTAATTTTTTTTATGTAGCAATTTTATGTTTGAAAATACAGTTTTATATATTTGCTTCTCTGACTTTAAAACTTTGGTTTCTCTTTTATCTCAGATGGCCAATGGCTATGAAATATTAATGCTTACACTAATATAAATAATGAATTAAACAATGAAAGCTTTGGCTTAAAAAATCTTAACTCTTACATGAGTACAGACTTAAAGGTGCACATGAAGACAGGAATGTATCATTATTTCTTCCAAGTAGAGTAAAGAACTGCCTGTTTGTAAATCAGACATAATCTTGTAACTTTACGTTTCTACTTGGGGCAGAAATGGTAACCACTTAACAAGGTGAACTCCCTGTCTAGTCTCTCCCAATATTTGTTATTCTAATTTATCTTAGCAGAGAGAACATAAATTCCCTGAGCATCTGAGCTAAGCCCTGGTTTTGCTGCAGGCTCCTGATCTTGCATTCTTTGTGTCACTCCTAATGCCTTCAGAGGGTGTGCAAAGGAAGCGGTTCAGACCCCATAACTCTGTATCTGAAGAAAGGCAATTTAATATTTTTTCAGTTTCACTTACCATTTCCTGCTCTGATGGCAGTCTTGTTGCACATCTTGCAGTTTTAACAATCTTACCTTTCTTTTTGTTGTTGCTTAGGTATAAAATGATGATGTAGTTTTCCATAACATGCTGTTTCCTTGCAATATTCTCACTCAGTAGGGTAGCTCTCTATTGATTATTTATTTTTGGAAGAACCTTATGCTGTGAGCCCTCATCTCTTGAGAGATTACTTTATAAAGTCAGTGAGCTTTCCTGAAAGAATACAACACCTAAAAGTAGAATCACACTTTGAATTGTGGTGTGCCTATGCAGTACATATTCAGCCTTACAATATGGAGCAGTAAAAAACTGGTTTTAATCATACCATTTTTTCAGGTTACTTTTGCCAGAAAATGGTCGGCCATCTTCTAAGATTTGCTGTTGAGGGATGATAACAGAGCTGGAAAATGGATGTATTTATTTCTCTGTAAGATTCCTGTTTTAAACAGCCATGATGGCAAGTTTAGGCAAATTCCTTACAGACCCACAGTGGATGTGCCTGGACTTGAGATAAACAAGCTCTGATTAGGAAGTTTATTTTCTCAGTTTGCTGGTTAACTTAGTTGAGTTGAACAGAAAAAATGCAACCCCCAACCTCATCCCTAAGGTTTCACTTAGTCATCCTAGCAAAACACTTGACTTGACAGTCATTATGTAGGTCGAGATTTAAATTTTTGGGAGTCATTAAGAAAGACCAACTCAAGCCCTCATCAACAAGTCTGCAAGGATAAACTGTAACTGTCTGATACTCAGTGAGTTCATTTTCTTCCCTTAGTCACAAAGATATCATTACCTTGAAGAACAGTTCTTTAATGAAAGGAGAAAAGATTGATTAAGGACATTTGCCCCTTCCCCATAGTTTAGGTAACTATTCACACGCAGTTCTCTCGAGATCCTGGGTAAGACAACTGTTAGGGCACCTGACTGTTTCCCAGTTTCTACAGCAGCACCTTTCTAATTTGAGACTGTCAAGTCCCATGGGTTTTGTGTTTACCCGGTGGGGCAGAGTTTCATCCCGGGCAAAGTTTCTCCGCAGCATCAGCTGCCTTGCCAGCCCATCCCACTCCATGCTCACTGGCCCTCCCAGTGTCCACTGCACCTTTGCTAACAAGTCTAGCTCCACAGTCATTTCTGCACTGTGAACAGGAGTGCAACGAGTACACAGGGTTTTTCACCTATAAGAAGCCTGCTGTGCAGACTCTCTCACATAGTTGTTTTTCTAAACCTGTAGAGTTTTCAGCCCAATGTGGCAAGTGATTGATTTAACAGAAGGCAAAGAGCCAATATGCAATCTGGCATAGTTAGCTGCCCCACATCTCTACGCCTTCATACAATTATTAAATCTTCCTCAACATTGTAAGTCCTTCTTAACAGACAGCCCATATCATAAAAGAACATATGTAAATTGAGTATGTCTGTCCATTGGCTCATTTAATTGTTCTTTCTCTCCACAAGAAGCCAACAGATCAATGTTTCCCTTTCGGCTCCGTCCCACCTGGAGTCCCTGGGAGAAAGATGGGGGTGCATCCTTCCTCTGGCATCAACCACTCTGCTTATACTTTGAATGACTCCTCTGTGCAGACTGCTGTTCTGTGGGAGACGGAGTACAAAGAGACATTCATGTTAGCAATCCTGCTGGCATTTGTGAAAGAATGTGGAAGTTGTATACCAGCCACAGTGCTTCTTAGTGGTCATTAAGGAGAACTTCTGCATCACTGTACCTTAGATTAAAATGGGACTACATACTTTTACTGTACAATATATAGTAATATAATACTAAATATAAATAATATCTAGTTGAGTAAGAAACTTAAGAGAAAGCCATATAGGGTCCTTTTTCAGGCTATAATCAAACTTACTGGACTGGTAAACCAAGTGTCCCACGCCTCTTAAGAGCACATTCTTCCATTAAGGAAGGTCTGATATAAACAGTTAGGTAAGAAGATGAATTTAGAAACAGCCGGCATATAGTAACCGATGCACAGTCCTATAACCGATCTACCCAGCAGCAATAAAGTGAGAAAATTATCATCATGGAGCCATCCAGATTGATCCATTTGACTTACTGGTATTTCTGCATTCAGCAACATTGCAAATTCTGGAAGAGCATTTGCACGTTAGAATGATGGTTATTGTGTGATGCTGTAAATCATTGGGGTGATTAGAAAAGTTGTACCAGCTGCTGGATAAAATATATATATATATATATATATATATATATATACATATATATATATATATATATATACATATATATATATGCTGCTCTCTGAATACAAGTGGAAGCCAAGTTATTGTGACAAATATTGGGGAGAATAAAGAAATTACTGTTCTCTTGGAAAAAGAATACATAATTTGTGTGAGTTCACATTGGTATGTGAACTATTACAGGAACTTTACCCCTACAAATTGATGGGTCCTGACATTATCCACCCAAGGGTGTTAAGCCAGCTGGCTGACATCATTGCGAGGCCACTGCCCATAATCTTTGAGAAAGACTGAAAATAGGAGGACAGTCCAGAAGACTGGAAGAAAGCTAATGTTACCCCCATCTACAAGAAGGGCTTAAGGGAGGATCCAGGAAATTATAGGCCCATCAGTCTTATTTCAATCCCTAGGAAAGTTATGGAATGAATCCTCCTTGGGACTATTACAGTAGTCCTCAATCAAATGAACATATGATCACCTAATATGTTTTATTGAAATAATGGTATTTAGTAGATTCCTGTTCCTCTTTAAATCAGCTGCCAAATTCCTACTGATTTATTAGGGCCAGGGCTTCACTCAGAGATTTTAAAATGCACACTTTGGTTTTGCACATCATTTCTATAAAATCACACCCATTATCTAGTAATGATTTTATTTGAATATTGATATTTCTTCCCTGAAGTCATAGGATAATTTATTTGTACTTTGAATTAAATTATGACTGAGATCTTTGAGATTAGTGTGCTTGCTGATACACCCAAGGAATATAAAGAGTTCCATGCAAATCTTGAATGAAATACAATTACAAATATCAGAATGTTTATAATTTGAAGCTTTTCAGCAGCTTTCATGATAATGTCCTTCAATTCAATGCAAACATTATGACCTCAGCAACATGTAAGTTTTCTTTGGTCAGTCAAAACCCGGATATTTGTAGGTAGCTTCTGCAACACTTGATACATAATCCATGATACATGGATTTCTCTTTGGGCCTCCATATCTCATGGACCACAGATCAGAGGAAGGCAAAGTGAAACATAGGCATACCAGCTTTGATTAAGAAGTCTGTTGTAACCTATGTAGAAACTTCCATTGTCTGGTTCCTTATTTACTTATAAAGTCTGGCAAAGTAGAGTACAAATCAAGGTTGTCATACAAGAGAAGGCCTTTTCCTCTCCAAGGCATAGGACATCCCTCTGTTGAAGTCCTTAGCTGAAGGACTGCATCTGCCCTGTTTGATGCTACGTAAACCATTGTCAGAGTCCAGAAGAAGGCTGAGGTTATTCCAAGGAGCTGCAAGGAACGGACAGAGAAAATGTATACTTGGAGGGGTGACCATGGCAGAAAATCATGCACCAAACAGAGAACCCTGTGGTTTGATGGCATCTCTAACAAACCATCTTTGGCTTTTTGTTTCCTTTCTGGTCTCATTCCTGTCCATCATAGTCTCCAGCTTTCTTTTTTTTTTTTTTTCCCTGTAGCAAGGTAGACAGAACTGATAATTTATAGCAACATGTCAGACTTCTACAGTGATATTTTTCACTACATGCAAATGCTAAGTAATTTTGCTTGATTTATTTGACAGTGATAGGTAGTTTCAATACAACTTGAAGTTATATCTTTTCTAGGTTATACTTACAATTTGTTAGCTTTTTATACACAGGTGGCCGCTATTCCCAATGGGAGATGTTACCCCCACCTCCTCCGCACACACGTTCAGCTCTGCTTTGTTCAAATGGTAGCTAAGATATACAGGACACGAAGCTAGCTTTGCAGATACGGTCCTGAATCTCTCACTGAATCTCCACTGCAGTGCTGTGGAGCTGTGCGGATCTGTTTTTGTGGAACAAGGATATGGATTGGGATCTGAAAGAGTTATTGCTGTGAGAAAATTTGCCTGCCCTGGAACTCAGAAAATGTCAGGCACCTCAAAAGAAATAAGGCAATTTGATGCTTTTGTGGGTGTACTGTTAGATCCAGGGCAAGGATTAGTGGGATTTGTTGAAGTACTGATTCAGTATAATATTTTGAGCTATAAAATTGTATACAATTTGGAAGCTATATATTGAACTGTCAAGCTGTGCACACTGTTAGCCTACATAATGGCAGGATTGCTTGTAGTCTTGTCCCTTCTCCCTTGTTGCCTCCCAGTGTCTGTAATGCACTTGTGTCTTGTCCTTAATTATCCTCCGATTCTATATGAGTTGTGAAGCCCTGTGCCCCTCTGGAATGATACTGATTTCAGCTGAGCTCTCCAGAGTGCAAAGGCCTGCCTGCAGGAAGGAGGGTGAAGGAAAATAACCCTTTAAAGGGAAAGACCTGATTTATCTCTGCATCCTGTGAATACAAATCTGTTCCAAGATATTTTCTGCCAGGGTTTTAGAGTAAACAGTCTCTCAGCTACAGGATGACTCCTGTTTTTCTGTGATGACTATATGGGACCTGAGATAGGTGCCCATCCTCCCTCCATAGCACAGCAAGGCTGGTGAGAGTCTTTGATAATCCTGAGGAGATGATGCTGGCCGTCAAAGTTTATGCACCTAAACTGAGTAGATCAGATCTTCTGCTGCACGGACCAGCTAGGAAATACGGTATTCTGCTTAATAGGACTACTCTGCCAACGGGCATCAAACAGACTGGCTCTACCTTTGCTGTGTCTGCATGTGTAGGTTTGCTTTTTCAGCCCGTGACCAGAGGAGATAAAGTTAATGCAAGTGCTGCAGCGTCTCCATAGGCAGAGAAGCCTTGGGAATATGTGTGGCTTTACTGGGATAGAGAGAGACATAAAGCTATTTGAGCTTGACTCAACCCCACTGTTGTCCATAGGAGAAACGTCAAACCACTGCAGTCTACCATGAGGCTTCTCTTTTTTACTTTTCCCTCTGACTTGTAATCTCTCACAGCTCAGAGCAGCAGCTGCCATTCAGGATTTCAGATGTTTTTAAATTGCTGACTTCAAAACCTCTTTATGCTTGATCCTGGTGTCTCTAATCTGTCAATGAAGCCTGAAGTCTTTACCTACCTATTAACCCCCAGACCTATTCATCAGTGATACACTGGTAAACACTAGATGCTACTAGGGAGCAACCTGGCTTGCTACCAACCGTGCCCTTCAGTGTATGGTTGTGTTGCATATAAATAAAATGTGGCAGCAGAACCTAGGCTGGACCACAGTCAATAGCCCCATTGCCTTACACAATATTGTTAGACTGGCACTGAAGAACCCAGAAAAAATTTTAGACTGAACTTTTTAATCAGGTTCCAGTTACAGGACGCTCCAAATGCCACCAGCAGTTTAATTATAGGAGCTCTGCTTCTGTGCACAGGGACAAGAAACATCAGATTACTTATGGAACATAGTAAATTACTGAAAATTGAGGCTCACTTCATTTCAGCCAATATTTTAATACATAGAAGGCACCACCACTTTCATTACTGAACATTTCATTTCCAATGTCTCTTACTGGGAGGAAGAAGGCCTGAAATTGCTGTATTTGTCTCAGAGAACATATTAAACTGCAATGGTGAATGGAGCAGAAGGATTTGGATAGATGAGAGGAACATGTGGGGCTGGCAATTGTTAATTTTTTTCATATAAGGTATTTTTCTTTTCAGTAGAAGCTAAGCTTTTAAACTTCAAGATATAATTTCTACCTGAAAGTAGATCAGTGAAAGATAAACACTTCTGAGAATTGTCACCCTTCTCCCACCCCTGTGATCTCTCCTGGCTCAAGCTGCTGCTTCTGCTTTACATTCTGTGCTGAGGCACAGCACAGAGCTGCAGCAGTTTGGGTGCTCATCTTTCAGTCAAGCCAGTGCAAGTGAAGCTGTCAGCAATGAAAATAGAGATGTTTGCTAGAAATTAAATAAGAAAGCCTATGCTAAAACGCATTGATCCTACTATTTCACGGTTTGTAATATTATTCATACATTTTTCTTTCTATGCTACAGCCTCAAACTCATATTAAAAAAATGTCAAAAACATGTAAGCCTGCCATTACTATACAGTAATTGTGAAAGGCTCTTCAAAAGTTAGTGTTGCCTGAGCTCTCAATATTTAATGATGTGCATTGAACTTAAACTATGCTCACATTTTGTGTGTCCTTAATAGCTTTATTATGCCTTGGTTGTAATGTTTCTGAGAGGAACCTTTGTCTCTACTGCTCCCTAGGTGAGTTCACACATCTGTCTGGTGTGAATTCTGCTCACTCTCGCTCCACCCTCATTTTCTGCCTTAAGTGTTCTCACCTTGAAAAGGTGCAATTCACATATCAGCCTGGTGCTTCAGGCAATGACAGATTCTGCAGACAGGGAACATTACAAATTCCTAGGCCTGCATGCTTCATCCATACCATTGTCTTCCGTTTCTCTAGTTTTTCTTAATTTTCTTCTTTCATCGTTTTCTGAGGAGCTCTTGGTATTTTGGATCCCGTTTCCCCAGAACCTTGTTTTATTTTAGGTAATACCAACTCTGGGTATCAGATACCAAACCTGGTGCTGAAAGTATTTCATAGTACAGCTGTATATTTTACAGAACAGCTTAAAAAAAAAATACCAAGGAAAATAATCATTATTGTACAAAAACATTAAATACTGCAAGCTTCTTATTTATGAACTATGAAGAACTCTAAATATCTTTATAGAAGAAGCTGAGATTGCTTCTGTATTTATTCAGAATCTTTATTTGCATTAATAATTTATTTACATGGAGATATAAAAGTACCATTTGAGATAAGAACCACACTGTCCCATGTACAGACCTGTATTATGAGGGGGTCTTTCCCCTAAGGGCATTAGGGGAACCAGGACATAATCATAATACGTAATAGATGAGAAGGACCACTATTTAGCAGCATTTTAGGAACATCAGAAAAGGTAGCTGTGGTTCTGGTGGTTGTTGGTGGTAATTTCTGACCTGGCAGACAGTATAGATGTTAGCCACACATTCCATTCACGAGAAACAAATCAACAATTACAAAATTTCTTTTTGTAATGTCAGAGATGAAAACCCAGAGCACAGAAAGGCTTGTCAAAGACAGACACACTGAAAATACATGAGTCGGAGGCATTAATTTGGGTGAAAGTTTCTAAGAACATCTGTAAGGAACCAGATCTTTGCATGCCAAAAGAGAAGTACAGAGCATAGCACTGCAAAGAGTACTTATTTTGGTGAAAATGGAAAAGCTAGTTGCTTTACAAAGTAGTTTCACTCTTTTTCTTGTTGGTATCACAGGTATGGGACTTCGTGTACATTTATTGCAAAAGAAACAAGGATGAAGCAAAGAAATATTTGACTAAATTAAAAAAGAAGAATGCAGTAAAGCTGGATGCATCACTTGTCCATTTTGAAGAAACAAGGACAGGCTGGTTCAGATGGGCCAGAACCTCTGTAATTGCTACGTTTGAAATCTAAACTTGTATGCTTTAAAACGAAGTCAGAAAAAGCTGAGAGGGCAGGCAGAAAAGCAAAGCTAAAAACTGCCACTTAGGTTCCTATGTTGATTCTTCCTAGAAATGTGGCAAAGGACACATTTTCTCCAAAACCTGGGGATAGTCAGACAGAGTAAAGAATTAGTTATCAGCTGTTGAAAGATATTTCTCATCACATTTTATCCTTTTGGGTTTTTTATAAATCATCTATGTTATATCATTATGTTATCTCTAACATTTGTTGAATTTCAGCACATTTTCAGAATCAAGTGGGTCTGAGTTATGCTTCCTGAGACAATTCCAAGTATAAAAATCTGGCAGCAGTATTACAGAAGAACTACCTTTGACAGGACAAAGAGGTAAATAGAAAGCAAAAACAGGGAACAATTTTATTAAGAAGGAAACTTGGAAGCTATATATATACTACAAAGCTGTTTCTAGTAAAACTTTACTATTAGGAAATTGAAAAATGTGTACTTTATCCTACAATAACTATGACATGAAAGGCCTACCTCAACCCAAAGTCAATCAACACCAGTATGTAGGTGAAGTTTACAAAAGCAAAAGGACCTTTCCCTGGTTAAAGCATCTGTCACTCCAATGGATGGCTTAACTATACCAGGAAACAGATGTTTCTTTTGCTGGTGGCAGCCATGTTTCCATTAGAAGGATTTCCCAATGTACTTCCATCTGACAGTTCTGCTTACTGGAACAACTCTTATACTGGAAACCAACACACTGGATAATTTTCCAAAAAATAGGGGGAAAAATAAAAATAAAATTAAAAAAAAAAAAAAAGGAAGAAAAGAGATTATTGAAAAGAGTGGGAGGTAGAAAAGAAAGGATGACAACCAATGATGATAAATTAGATAAGGAAGACAGCTAAAGTCAGAAAAATTTCAGTGCCTTCACTCACCCCTATCCATTCAAAAATTGTCACTCAAAGAGCTGCACATAACATGACAGCTATTCTCTCCCCTCAGACCATCTATTTGGCTTCCATAATGATGAGTCTAGTTCCAGGACATAATGACCAGATTTTTTCTCTACCCCCTGTGACAGCCTGATAATTTGCAGTCAGTTATATTTTCTTCTCAAAGGCACCCCTAAACTTTAAAGACTTGCCATAAGGCTTAGGGAGCATTATTCCAACATAAAAAGCAACAGCTATAAATAAATTCCACATTTTTAAGAAAATCTAAATAGCCAAGCTGTATTTCTTCAGCATCAATTGTCAGCATATAGTCAAGCTTGGTATCTATTTATCATTTTATAAGCTATGTCAATGCATTCATTTTTATTTTTGTTACATTACTGCATGTTACAGCATTGTAACAGATGCTGGTAGAAAGTAATATGTTTATGTCTGAAAAGTAATTTCTATAGTAGCTCTTGATCTGTAAACAGAACTTGTTCTTAAGATACTTATTTCAAAGTCAGTGAAACTACCCATCTGAGTATAGGATGTAGGGAATGAACCATTGATTAATAATGAAAATGGATGTCTCTGCTATACACAGTCCAAAAAAAAAAAAAAAGCAGCCATATGTTATGTTTAACAATAGATCTTTCTCAAGATTTAGATTTCCAGAAATAACTAAGAGAATTAGGATAAATCCCACTGACGGTCAGTGGAATTCAGACTTCTAAATCCTACTCCAAATCCATCCATTTTATTTATACTGTGAGCCACCTCTTTTAGGCAAAGGAAAAGCAGAACTCTTGAGTTTTTCTTATGTCAATCAAAGCCCCCTGTGTTTTCTGTGCTTTCCATACGTACATTTTCAGCAGTTTAATTACTGTTTTCCTGTTCCTAATAAAAAGTTGGTAAAAGCTTTTCCACTGTAGTTACTGGGGTCTGATTGCTTCATTGGTTTCCATTTGTCACAAGGTGAGAGTTAATTTTAAAGCAGCAGTACATGGACTTTCTTGAAAGGAAATGTACACAATGGAAACTGAGGGAGCTCATTTTTCTTTTAACCAGAAAACCTTTGAGGGATGGATGAACTGAAAGTAAGAGCAGGAGAAAAATATGTTGGGTTTCTTTATTTTTCTTAAAACCACAGGAGGAATATTCCCAATTTTCCAGAAGACAGAATTTTCATAATGCTCATTATCTGAATTAGTTTTATTGTCTGTTTGATAAAAATATGCAACATTAACTTTACTATAGTAACACTGAATAGCCATAAATGCCCTGTGCACTGTATTGTAAACTTGAGTACATGATGGGAAAGAGAAAGTGTTATGATGGTTTCTAGCCAATATGCACAGATTTATCAAAAAAGATGGGAGGTTTTAGGCATTATGAAACACTGTTCAATAGATGATGATTATGTATGCACTGAGAGGTCAACATCAGCTCACAAAATTACATCTGAAAATGAGAATCCAACAGTATTTTGGGCAGACAACATTGTCCAGCATTATACATGACTGGGACTTCAGGCACAGTCTTGTCCAATGGGCAAAATATTTCCAAGAACTGCAGGTTTCTGTTTGGGTTCTGCCACATTCCTTCTGTATTTCCACACACAAATAATTCTAACTCCGTATATTCTTTTTATCATTCCCAACCATCTAGGTGATAAGGTCTTTGAGACAAAGACTACCACTCCACTTTCCACTTCCACTCCCATACAGCTGGTATAATGTGGTGGCTCTGGTCTCATTAAGGACTTCAAACAATGTCAGTAATGAAGATTTGCCATATGACTCCTAATTTCAAGAGATACCGCTACCCCGTAAAAGAGCAGGTATTTAATTTGCTCCTGCCATCTCCTGTTGCAACATTGTATGGTCATCCAGCAGTCTCCCAGCTCTTCTAGTTACAATACACCAAGGCCTTTTAGAATGGAAGGACTACTTTTGGTGTTTCATTTCAGTTTTCTAGCCATCTAGAAGATATTTATAGAATCTCAGAATGATTTGAGTTGGAAGGGGTCTTTAAAGGTTATCTAGTCCTGCCTGTGGTGGATCTTCCACTAGATCAGGTTGCTCAAAACCCCATCCAACCTGACCTTGAACACTTTCAGGAAAGAGACTTCCACAGCTTCTCTGGGCAACCTGTTCCAGTTTCTCACCATGCTCATTACAAAAAAATTTCTTCCTCCAATCTAAACCTCTTTCACTTTAAATCATTGTCTCTTATTCTGTCACTACAGGCCTTGGTAAACAGTCTCTTCTGTCTTTCTTGTAAGCTCCCTTATATACTGAAAAGCCACAATAAGGTCTCCTCAGAGCCTTCGCTTGTCCAGCCTGAACAACACCAGCTGTCCCAGCCTCTCTCCATAGGAGAGGTGCTCCAGCCCTCTGATCATTCTTTTGGTCTTCTTCTGGACCCACTCCAACAGGTCCATGTCTTTCTTGTACTGTGAACCCCATGGCTGGATGCAGTACTGAAGACATGGTCTTATGAGAGTGGAGTAGAGGTGAGAATCATCTCCCTCAGCCTGATGGCCAAGCTTGTTTTGATGCAGCCCAGGATATGATTGTCTTTCTAGGCTGACAGTGCACACTGATGGCTCATGTCCGATTTTTCATCCACCAGTACCCTCAAGTCCTTCTTTGCAGGGCTGTTCTCTAATAGTTCATCCCCTTATCTGTACTAATATTGGGTATTGCCCTTACTCAGATGCAGGACTTTTGTACTTGGCCTTGTTGAACTTCATGAGGTTTGCATGGGCCCCCTACTCAAGCCCGTGAGGGTCCTCTGGATGCCATCTCTTCCCTCTAGCAAATCAACTGCACTACTCTGCTTGGTGTTATCTGCAAACTTGCTGAGGGTGCACTCAGTCCCACTGTCTATGTCATCGGTGTAGATATTAAATACTATTGGCCCTAGTACAGACCCTTGTGTCCACTTGGTGATTTTCACTGTGGACTGTGGGCCATTGACTGCAAATCTTTGGAAGCAGCCATCCAGCCAATTCCTTATTCAACTAACAGTCTGTTCACCAAACCTGTACCTCTCCAATTTAGAGGTAAGAATGTTGTGGGGGACCATATCAAAGGCCTTTCAGAAGTTTAGGTATATCACATGTGTAGCTCTTTCATGTACACAGATGAAGTCACTCCATTGTAGAAGGCCACCAGATTAGTCAGGCACAACTGTCCCATGGTGAAGCCGTATTGAAGGAATTGGTTATTTAAAGTGCAACCAAGATCAGAGCAATTTGTGTATATGTGTTCCTGATACATACCTGTATCCTGAAGATCACAAAAATGTCATGGGTAGGTGATGCTAGGGTTTATGTTTATTAGCCATATTCTATGCACCTGTTTCAAAAATTAATTTCTACAGATCGTGTCTCTTTAACCCTCTTCTCCTTATATCTTCACTAATGCAAAAGTGACATACAGAATCTCTCAAAATTAATTAAATGGATTAAGGCAAAGCCCATTCCTGGCCCTGCCAAATAATGTAAATGACCACTATGTATGAAGTCAGCTGACTAATGATAAAGTTAGACCATTAAAGGAAAGGAGCCTTTAAAAAAGATCAGGCACTTAGTTTAAAACTATATGTTTCTTATAAAAATGAACTTCGTAGAGCACAGTGAAATAATAACACAATTCTATATTTCATGAGTCTGCTTGAGAAGTTCAGTCACATCAACTAAATATAAACATTAATGCACAGGGGCAAAACACTGCCTTTGAACTCTGTTCTGTGGCTTCTAATGTAGTCTTTGTCTGGGTTCATGGTACATTTGATTTAATTATTCAGACTGGGACCCTGACAGGATAATTTGAAAATGATACAAAATACACATTTTTTAAGTGAGAATTCCAGTTGTAGCAGAAGGAAAAGGAAAAGAAGCTTGTGGGTTTCCTTCTTTGCTTGTAGAGATGTCATCGGAAAAGTGTTACTGCACATTAAGTAGATGTCTCTTTTTTTTTTTTAAATACTCCTAGGCTTTGTCAATGCACAGTAAGTAAGCAGATGCATCCTGCTCATGTTTTATTTAATTAAAAGAACAGCCTCTCCCATCTTTTTATCTTAAATAAGCAAACAATTTTTATTTTAAATATGTGTTAAGTAGTTACCTCTAAAGACAAATTTATTTTTGGTCAACACCCTCTACTTAGGTTGTTCAAAACACATTCAACATTTCTGAAAGCATAACCATATGTTATAAAATTAATTCAATTTTGAAATGCCTTATCATCTGGCATTTTTATCTTTGAGAGGATTTCCTACTTATTTTCCCATGCTACAGATGTTTTCTCTGAGTTGCAACATCTGGCACTTAGTAATTGGGTCTTTCCTTCAGGCTGTAGCCATCTTTAGTCTAAAATTATAGTAAGTCTAAATTTAGTTTTCTCATACTCTTGCTATTTTATCTCTCTCCACTCTGTTATGACAGACATTTGGATGAGACCATGGCATTCAGTTGCTTGTTATATTTGCCAATTACTGTTTCCTTATGGATACACACAAGATTCTACACGATCAAATCCAGTGCAGTCTTGGTCTCTTGATCAAAGTAAGCAAATTCAGGATCTCTCTGCTGCCTTCTTGTCATTTTGTCATTTTTGTAATTTCCTTCCTTCCTTCCTTCCTTCCTTCCTTCCTTCCTTCCTTCCTTCCTTCCTTCCTTCCTTCCTTCCTTCCTTCCTTCCTTCCTTCCTTCCTTCCTTCCTTCCTTCCTTCCTTCCTTCCTTCCTTCCTTCCTTCCTTCCTTCCTTCCTTCCTTCCTTCCTTCCTTCCTTCCTTCCTTCCTTCCTTCTTTCTTCCTCTCTATCTTTCTCTCCTTCCCTTTTTCTCCCCTACTTTCTCCCTTTTCCCTTCTCTTCCCTTCACAAACAGATTGCTGCAGTTATTGTTAAAATGATTTCTTAGGAATCATACACCGTAATTTTGAAACACTAAAATAGAAATACTTTCCGTCATCCCAAAGGAAGCAAGAAAAGCAGATGCCATATGGAGCTCTCCAGTAGCTGATTAAGTGTAACTTGCACAAAAAAATTGCAAAGCACCTCCCAAAAGGGTGGCCCAGCTTAATCATATAAGTTTAAAAGTACAGTACTTGATGTGGTGTGGGAAGAAATATTAGTTTTTAAATGGTAGAACAAAATATGTACAAGTTTAATTCATGAGGTTGGTCTAGTGAAAGGAATGAGCAATTTGAAATATTGAGTGTGGGATGTCTCTGCAGATGCTGGGCATTTAAAATTCAAGTGCTTTCACTTGAATTTTCAGTAAATTTATTTCAGTAAATAAATCATTATATTGTCCCTTACTGATTCCACTTTAGTTATTGGTGTCTAGACATTATATTACTGGAGTAATACAGAACCCCAGCTAAATGACACTTGAACTCCAAGCTAAAAATTGTGGTTTCCCACTAACTGCTACTTACAGTTGTTTGCTACTAAAGAACCAAAATTCCCCATCTGAATTTCAACCCCAGAAAATAAATATGTATTCTAATTCCTTGTATTGCACCCATGTTCTCTGTGGACAATAAAAGTAATGAGCTCTTGAATTTTTCAAGAAAATTTATATTTCCAAATCATGTCTTTTCTATCTACTCACTAGGAGGTTTGACAAGCCATTATTCCAGAGTCTTCCCTTTCACTAAAAAGCTGTTTGAAATCTTGCCATTATTGTTGACAGTATTGCAGAAAGGAAACTTTCTCAAGAACTATCTGCAAGCCAGAACTTCCATGGCCTGCTTATGGATCTGGCCTCAGCAAATGAGCTCAGACTGTAAGATCATTTTTGTGCTGTTCAAACTCAACTGGTCTTCTGAGACCTGTAAGTGCCATGCTTTTTTCGTGTTGCACTGTAAGCCTGGTGACAGCAAAGGAAGATGGAACAGCTAGAAGCAAGTCTAGGGCAATGTGCAGAGCAGCTTGGCTGGGAACGCTTTTGAGTGGCGGGAAAACACCCATTACAAGTGAGCTGGAAAGCACCTTCTCTCCTGTGTGCTTGAAGAGCAACATTTCTGTACTTACCATAGTGATTCTCAACGGCAGCTTGTCAAAACCTGAAGAAATAATGAAATGAAACGTGGGCATTTCAGTGTTGCTTTTATTCCACAGGGCTTGACATGGAAAATTGTTTTCATTTAACCCCCCAACTCTCATAAAATTCCACATTCATGCTTTTTCATTTTATATATCCACCACCACCACACAACCTGTCTTACTAGTGAAAACAGTTAAGTGCATCATAACTCTTTTTTTTACTCCATTTTCCCCTCAAATATACAAGGTAAGTATCCACTGTGGGACTTCTGCACATTTGCTGCTTGTCTCCTTTCCCAAACCACATTTAAAAAAAAAAACAGGGAGAGCTGACCATCTCATCCAAGATATATATAGGACACCAAGTTGATATTTGTTTTTGTAAACTAAACAGTGCCCACGCATATCCTCTGGCAAACTTTATCCATGTTCCCAGCTATCAAACTCTTCAGTCCTCCAAGATGGTGTGACTCAACCAATTCCTTGGGAATGATGGCTGAGGGAGTGCTAGTTGGCACATGTTGTGAGCAGCTCAGGGAATATGTGAAAAGTGTAATGACGTAAGGAATTCCCCTTCAGTGCGCATGGCTGTGTGCCCTGATGCTTCAGGGCGCATGTCTGTGACACTGTTTAATTTTAAGGTATAAGACCTCTTTTCTTAGAGAGGAATAAGCCTTTAAAGACATGTCATAACTATGGATGACTCATGCAAATAGGATTAGCCTGTAATTTACTTCCTTTTTTTCTTCATGATTGAAAAGTCTAAAATCAACACTGTAGTCACAAATGAGCTCTTGTGCTTCTTTAAGGTGTTACAAAGTGAAAGCATGTATAGATTTCAATGTATGTTTTGCCTAGTTTCCTACAGTGTAGAAAAATATTCTAGCCTCCCTTCTTCAGAATTCCTCGCTCTCCCCTTATATGCTTTCAACTACTTGTTTTGGATACAAGTCAAAGAGTACATATATTGATAAGCCCCTGCATTGATGAAAATATTACTTCAGATTTACTTGGCCTTTCCAAAATGTGTTGCCTTCTTTCATCACAAAGGCTTCTTTTAGATAGAATGTTAAACATTTAAATTTATTTGAAGCCATAAAAAATCATCCTTACACACCTGCTCATCATGGAATTGCATACATTTTTACAGGTCTGTTGGTGCAAAACAAGAATGTGATACATTTCCTGCTAGTATTGATGAAAAGGCTGAGGGAATTCGAGTAACCTAGCAAATCGTGACCTTATGCTTCCAGAAGTTCAAATTCATACTTGCTGAGGAAGACCTTTGTCAGAGCACATAGCTTGGGCTGTGGGCAGTTAGCAGCTGAGATAAAGACAGTCTGTCCTTTAAGACTATTTTTACTGGATACCTGCATAGCTAGATAAAATTAAGCTGAGATATACAGTTTTGTTAAGAATGCCTAATCAATCTCTTATTCGGACATCCCAGTTGTCTTAGGAACCTGGAGATGGTTCAACTTCTCTTTGTTCCAAGTGTTCACTGATTATGTGTTCTCATCCTCCACAAAATTTTACCAGATTGCTCTTTGATCCTGACAATACATCCACTTACTCCAGTGGTTACTTTCCTTACCTCTTTCAGTCTGATTTAGGTATCTTTTTTACACAATCTACTGAAGACTGTGTATAAATATAGGAGGAGGATAAATGTGCCTGATCCTTGCAGGCTGCTGCTGTTGCCAGGAAAAGTAACTGCAGAAAGGACTTAGCAGAAGTGAGTAAATAATGACTATAAAGACCCAAAAGAGGGGAAGAAAGAGAAAGAGAGGGCTTTGCCACGAGAATATGGATTGTACAAAAGCAGTTCCATTACCCTCTGCTTTGTATTGAGGTAAAGAATACATTCAGAAATTATGAGTTTTTTTAATTAGAGACAGAAACCTTTATTTAACCTTTCTATTTTTCTTCATAAATGAATGAAGAAGCTATTGCGAACACCTTATTCCAAGCAAGGAACTGAAAGGCCTCATTTCTCCAGCAACGCAGATCCTGATGAAAAAAGTTTGGGAATGAAAGAGATCAAGAATAGTATGGCAATGGAGAAGGGAATAGACCAAAAGAGTCAACTTAAATTCATGCTGAAAGTAGCAATGATATTCAGCAGCAGTCTCAATGTAACATGTCCAATGCGAAGTCAGGTGGCTTAATTACAACACAGTTGCCCCCAGTCTAAGCTGCTTTTCCCTTGTTTTCTATCTATCTCCTCTACTTCTGCAGGCCTATTTTGCAATACTGACATTGGTTTTTACCTGCCAGTTGAACATCTGAAGTGATCTTTATTTCACATTCAGGACTGAGGCTCAATTTCCAAATTCCGTCTTCAAAAGTACAGATGTGCTTTTCCCTGTGATGGAAATGTTACTATCTAAATGCTTAGCGTTATAGCTAGAACTAGATCAGCCTCCTAAAAAAATGGAAAAACAACCCTTTCTTTCAGGTTTTGAAAATGAGACCTGATCTGTCAATTAGGTGGTGCAGATTCTGCATGTGGTTCAAGGCATTTTGTCACCTTCACTCACAGAAGCCCTGACTTCTTGTTATCTACCATCCAATGTAGCCCTTCTCTGTTTCAGTGACTTCCAGTCAAGTTTCATTATTCTCAGAAGTATATTCAGTCAGATCATCCATATCTCTTTTTATTCATCCCCTGAAACCTCTGCAAGATGTAGACTTTAAAAAGAGATATATTTTATTATTAAATACATACAAATGAGGATAGTCCTTCCTGCAGAATTTGTGTTCTAGTGAATTTTATACCATGTGCATCACTGCAGCTTGAAAAATCGCTTTCAGTCAGGTCTCATCAGTGCAGTTAGTTTATTCAGCTGGATCACTCGTATGCCACGCAGTTGCAGTGAATTTAAAAGCTGCATGGATTGAAAGAATAAGGTATTATCATATAGAACTATATTGAGAGAGTTTGTTTTCAGCAGCTGTTTTAGTATACTAAATTTAATTATCATTAGATACATTTTGGTTTCATTCTATCTTTTATAGTTGTGAGAAGCAGCAAATATTTTACTTTCTTAGGATGTAATGAGATACTGCTTATATTTAGACAAAAATTACATCCAGGGATGTCTCGGTCATGAGATTCAGTGTAAATAGGATCAGCTAATATATTAAAAATTTTAAATTTAAATCAACTGATTCTTCCCAATCCCCTTTCCCAGCAAAATTGGATGTGTTGCCTGTGATCAGTTCTTCAGGTCAGAAAATTTTCACTGACAAGCTACTAACAAATAATGAATAAGCAGTACTATGGACCAAAAAAAATTACTAAATTTTGAAAATTAGTACACAATAATCTAGCATATTCTTAGCAACCCTCAATGTCCACTGTTGAAAGGATGTATGAAGCAAAAATAAAGGGATATCTTACTAATATGTCCTTCAAAAGCAGCAGAAGAGCCAAAGTATTTGTAAATTGTATTGATGTATTTCTAGTGATCAAAACAAAGTTATGGATGTTAAGGTACAAGATCATGGTGAGAACTGGTTTTTAATGATATATACAGGTCTGATCACACAAGTTTGAGAAAGATAGTAGGTATTTATACAGAAGTACTGAAATCAGGCTGATGGAAGAAAAACTCATAAAATGACTCCGGTAAAATGAAGTCTCTGCTTCTTTCTTATGAATATATCAAGAGTGGTAGGGGGCTAACGAATGCCAAAAAAGAAAGGGATCTGGCCAAAGTAAGGGACAAGAGAATGAATAACTATAATCTGGCAATGTCTAAGTTTATTCAAGATATTCGAGTTAAAGTTTACAGTCACAGGAAGAATGAGAATGAACAGAGGAGGTTTCAAATAAAATCTATGAATTTCAATGAGAATTATTTTCATATTTTTAATTTGCTTTCCACTAAAGCTCCAAGTGAAATTTAAGGTGTCTGCCCACAGAGACCCCAACTGAAGGGTTTAACAGTTAAAGCAAATTTCTGCCATCTGCTGTAACAGCATACAAGCACAAGTGAGTAGGAAAATGGATAGGACACACTTGGAGTGTTTTCTTGGAGTTGAAGCAAATAGTGTATTTTTGGTATGAGATTTTATTTACGGCAAACTTGGGCAATCTGGAGGTTGAGGTGGGATACAGGTTTTGTGAACAGAGCTGTCTTGGAATTCAGTTTGTCTGTAAGATGAGATACTTAGGGGGAATTCAAGAACATTCTGTAGCTGTCAAAAAAATCTGTACTGCTGGGGAATTTTACAATTGCATTTATTCTGTTGTTAATGGAAGATGTTGGACTTTTAAATTATCATTTATAGGAATTGGATATTCTTAACTCAGTAAGAAAAAATGTCAGATGGGAGGAAAGGGGTGCAATCTTGCTTGTTAGGGAAATATGAGTAGAGACATTGCTGAATTACTTGGGGACCAATTAAAAGTATGTATACACCTTCTTCTATTTGATTAATCCCAGAAGTTAGTTAAACTTACTACTGCTTAGGTGAGTTGTCTGACCTATTGAATAAGATATTGACTGTTGTAAGATTATGGACCCTTGCATATTTTCCAGTTTCAGTTTCTGTAAATGATTGCCAAATAGGCAGAGATTTGGCCTGAAAAGTCCCAGATCTCAAACGTAGGCTAAATTCAGTCTTTGCGATCTTGCACTCACACTTTTTCACATTTGTAATGAATCAGGGTTATCCTAAAAGAGCGCAGGAAACCATTTCAGTTCTCAAAACTTCTATGTAGTGAAAAATGTGTTTTCTGCTAATTCCTGATGGAATCTTAAAAAAATAGAAAAATTCACTCTGTCATTCCTCATAGGCCTTTTATGTTTCAAACATTTGCTGTCAGCCTTGTAAGACATGGTGTACTGATGTGTCATTGATGAACATTTATATTTCACTTATATTGAGGAGATTTTGAACAGTTTTCCCTTTGAGTGAGAAGCCAGCTGGTTGAAAAGAGTGAGCTGCGGGGTATTCACATACCCCAAAGTAAGCTACATAACCTAGCTGACCAGTTTTCCTAGGCTTCCTACATAATCAATGCAGGAAAACAGTTTTAACTTTTCAGGTTTATTCAGAGCAGGGCCTTGGTGTTTCAGGGGAGAAATATGCCATAATGATACTGATTATCCTGCAGCAGACGAGCGTCTGGATGCTGAAATTGGTATGTACATTCCCACTGCATTATTTTAGTTTTGACAAATCAATGTTTTCTATCAAAATTAGTTTGCTGAAAAATCCCCAATCTGTGCCAGTTGGCATGTGTTTACAGCTAGGGTGAGTCAGCCACATACGTTGTCCACTAGCACACACAGATGTTATTCAGACTGACACCATGATATGATGAGTACTTGGCAGGTTGGACTTAGTGCAGTGGCAAAGATGATGCCTCTGTCATTTTATGCTCCTCTGGTGGCCCTGTGTAAGTTACAAGTTCTCTGCATAAAAAAGCAAATCTGTGGATGCAAATGACTGTTGGAAGGACTTGGAAGAAAATGGGTTTTTGATTTAGATTTTTTATTTGACTGGAGACATTGAACAACGGTGACCTCCTGGTTAACACAGTGTAAGTAATTATTTTTTCATAGGAGAACAAGCAAAACAAACCTTAAAAAATATTTAATCTACAATCAACACTTTCTTTAACTTACATGAAGTATTTTCTTCAAATAATTCTGATAGTCTGTAAAAAATTTTGTCACAAGAAAACATTGATTTTTTTGTCAAAAAGAAATATTGATTTTTCTGAGTTTTCCATTTTTCTTCAGCTTGAGCTGCTTGCTGCATTTGACCTAAATTCATGAATAATTACTCATACATACCAGTCCCTTCCCCCATCAAATGACACCCCTGGCCAGCTGTAATCAAATTGAGAATATGAGGCATTTAGAAAAGAGATATGAAAAAAAATATTAAATTCTGCAGTACTCCAGTTCCACAGAACTATTCTGTGTATGGACCCACTGACTTCTGCAATACACGTTTTCAGTGTCTGGTTAGGTGTTTAACTGATTCAGGGCTCTCTACTTTGCAAGATATAGGCTAGATTTAGATTGGATACCAGGAAGAAGTTCTTCATGGAGAGGGTGGTGAGGCACTGGAACAGTTTGCCCAGAGAAGCTGTGGATGCCACCTCCCTGGCAGTGTTCAAGGCCAGGCTGGATGAGGCTTTGAGCAACCTGGTCTAGTGGAGGGTGTCCCTGCCCATGGCAGGGGGGTTGGAACTAGATGGTCTTTAAGGTCCCTTCCAACCCAAACCATTCTGTGATTCCATGATTCTGTATACCTTACACTTCTCTCTCTGATGCAAGAATGTTTCACACAATATATATCTTCCTATTTCTTCCACTTACCTGAAGGCAATATTTCTGCTTAAATAACAACTATTTTCTTTTTTTCACACAGCTGTACCTTCCACCCTAGTGTTATTTCAACATGAAGTGGCCTGAATGGTCTATTTTTGTCAGAACAGTCTTTCTGAAATGAACCACATTGCTGCAGTCTTGATCCCAAACACTACCAGTGTCTGTACTGCTCTTCTTCAATTTGTTTAATGCCTCTTTCACAGATTTCTCCAAGTTCTTCTTTTTACTGTGACATTTTCATAATGATATCTTACATAATTTCACTTATAAGCTATCAAGCTTAGGATTTCTGTTGTCTTTCTAACTTTCCTTCTCATTTTGTAAGGCATTCCTTCCACAGAACTTTCAGAAAATGTTTTTCTTCTCATCCCTTTCCTGTCCAATTACACTATCTTAAAGCCATAATATGTCTGACCCTATGTTTGACTCACTGTTTTGCTCCTTCATGGAGAGAGAGGCCTAAATTTTCAAGCACATCGCTTTCCATAAAGGAGGAATAGGCTCACACCTTCTCTGGCATGCAATTCATATATATATAATTGATAATCATAGAATCATAGAACAAATTAGGGTGGAAAGGATGCTTGGAGGACATCTGGTTCAAATTCTAAATACTGCTATTGTTTGTTGAAAACAGTAGGACCTATGACATTTCTGTTCACTTTATATTCTGTGACTCTGATAATGAAAAAAAGAGCAATTAAAACTATTTTCCAAATGTCATGCAATACACTCTGTATTCTTTGATGATAAATGCAATCAACCTGAAGGAATTCAGTGTTTTGGATGTTCTAAGCTGTTTGATCTTGTTAAAAGGAGTGATTAGAGGAAGATTTATCACAGTTAGGAACTGAGTACCCTCAGAGAGTATTAAAGACAGCCGATTATAACAGAGTTCTTCAAATGAGGGCAAGTGTGAGCTGCATCATTTCAGAGCTACCCTTAGTTTAGTTCAGTTTCAGTAATCTGGAATGGACTTTCTTTGAGAGGATCAACTGCCATTTCAGTTTGTAAATTGCTTGTGAGGAATGCATGATGTCTGATCTGGTTAATTGAAGGTCATGCCAATAATAAGGCTAATCTGAAAATAAATAATAAGAATAAAAAATAGCAGTCCCAGTTAAAATATGAAGTATCTGCAGTATGCCCAATTGCTACTATCTGAAAATTGAACGTCATTCTTTTTTGAAGCAACATTTTTTTTCTAAATTAGGGATAATACTAGTTAATATGCTTTTCTTATTGTTTAAATCAGAACTATGCAGAGACTTGTTTGATCTCTGGCATATTGCTTTGAGATGGAGCTGGACTAGAGATATATGAGAGCCAGAGATGACCAAAGCGAACTACATGGTAATAGCATCCTTGGTAAGGCTGAGGGAAATTTACATTTGATTTCACTCAGTACAGATGAATTACAGCCTGAATGCAGTCTGAAGTCTTTTGTAGTGAATTGCTGGTGCATCTCAGCTGGGTAACACTTTTAAAACACAGCAACATGAATTAAAAACTAAAATTACATATTGTTTTTGAAGCATAAATAGGAGCTATCAGAATCAAAATTTCATTTTCTGTTTCAATTGAAGGCCTGAACTGGTTTGTATTCTCAAGGATTGGTCCACTTTTCAGACTGGGTAATATGGGTCACTGAACTGCTGTGAAGAGCTTGACCAGTCTCCTGTAACAGTTTTCATGTTCCTTGGTGGTGGGGACAGTTTCTCATTTTGTGTATGCATATCTTTGTCCATGGTTATCTCATGGGGCCTCTACTTGCATTATAAACACTATAAAATTATTACTAGTATTTCAATAACAAAGTTCATGTGATACATTTGGAAACTATTAGGTCATCTTGTCTATCTCATGGTTATGAAGAATTGTTTCTCCACTGCATTTTCAATTGCTTTGACCAAGCTACATTTAAATAATTCAAACCAAATGTGCTTCTATTGTTCACACTGGAAGCTTTTAATTATTCCACATTGCATTAATGTATGTGATGTGTATTACAATAAAAGCCTGCTATTTCACTGTTGCCATGAGTATGACTTTGTTTTTATTGCTCAGTTGTTTTTATATAGTATTTGAATTCATCATAAGATAAGAAACTCAAGGACATTCTTTTTTGTGTGTGTGTGTGTTAAGTACTGACAGAAAGATATCTAACTATCACCTTTTCAGAAGAAAACTTACCCTGAGGCTCCCCTATTGGGACCAGGTTTAGAGTTTGGTAGCAATGCAACAGATGTTTCTAAATTCATTAAAGAAGTCTGTGAATACCAAGTAACCCTTGCTTTTAAACTTCCAGAAGCAGAGCATTTAATTAAATTTTCTTGTATTGGTCCAACTGCATAACATTAAAAAGATATGTTAATCAAAATGGATTCAAGTCACTAGCTGAAAGGATGCAATCTCCTGTAGATCTAACCAAAGAACAGAGGAAAATGTACAGTCCTTACCTACTCATTTTCTGGACTGGTTAGAGCTGCATGAGCTGTATCAGACAGACAACGGTAAGGCAGAACACTAGCCTGTATTGCTGAAGTGTATTCCCCTATACCTACTCTTGTAAAGCAGCAGAAGGTGTGGAACCTATGCATATTGTGAAGCTTACAGCAGTGCCACAGAGCTGTGCTTACAGCAGGACAGTCACAAAGGGAACAGGCTCAGCTCCCTTTATAGCTTGTGGTATGCCACAGGCAGCCCTTTGTGACCAGAAACTTAAAGACCAAACCACTTGCTTCTTCAGAAGAATAGTCAGGAAGGTCTACGTGTTGAGTCTTGCAGAGATTTTCCACATCAAGGGGTAATACTACTTAAAGGATGAAGGGTTTTGGCACATTGCCTTTGATCATACTCTACATTAAAATGAAGTGAAACTCTAGGTAGATGTTGAAATGTATTCCTCAGTGCTAATGAATTTCTAATAAGCTGAATATCAAACTATATAAATCATACATGTAGCCTTGCTCTGTAATAACACAAAACAAAGATTGCATATAATTTTAGCACAGTCTTAAGGAAGATTGTTCTTTGTAAGCTCAGTAAGGCAGTTTGTTATGCATGAATTCATTACTCCAGCAGACTGGTTCTCACGTCTGAGCATATCCAGTGGATTCAAGTGTCACAGTAAAATAGTCTCACACCTAATGCTTACAGAGATTGCCAAAGCAACTGACATTTGCTATTTTAAAATTATTTTACAGTAGCTGAAGACTCAGAGACAACATGGTCTTGAAAACTAATGGAAAGGTGAAGCACATTTCCATCCTCCTCAAAGGCACCACTGTAAACTGGGAAAGGGAGACTGTACTACATCTCCTTAGTGACCACATTTTGTGTCCAAATGTCTACCACTGATCCCAGGAATCACACAGTAGTGTTTGATGTCTCTGGTCTGTTTTGCTGTTTCAGAGATGGCATCGTGCTGTCTGCTCTTGGCCTCCAGGGAGATCTTGTTTCTGCACTCCTGCACATGGCTGTACCGAGTGATGTATAACCCAGAAAGTGAGACAGCTACGAAGAGATGCCTTTTTCAAGGGCCAGTAGGGAAAGAATGTCTACAGCATTAGCAGGGATAATGTTCAATCCCACTAGGCTAAGGCGATATTGTAGGTAACCCAGAAAAGGATATTATTCCTTTAAAAACTGAGAAAGCAAAAGCTAATTAAAGTAAGTTGGAAAGGACTGTCTTAGCTCTGGAAAGCATTAGCATTCAGAAAGTTCATTGCTGAAAGGGAAGTTCTCTAACTAAAAATAAGTGGTTCAATTAAACAAAAATATTTTAAAATTACAAAATTCACCCTATGAATATGCTTAGAATTTCTGATTTTGCCTCCTTCCTAATGGTGAAATCGTTCCTTTCATTCCTCTTCATCTTCAAAGCAGACCTCTGCTACATAACACCATTAAAATGGCAACTCCCACTGAGAGAAACAACTCTATTTAGTGAAGGAAAATCCTGACAGAGTGTCAGCATGTTTAAAAACTTCATTGAATATTTTTGTCCTCTATGTGCATGATCAATTGAATACAGGCACACATGCATATGTTGATGTATATCTAGAAAATATTGTCTTTGTTTAGCTCTGCAAATCCATCAAAAAAACCACAGACACTTTGTTTTCTGCACTATTCCCCTTGTATTAGACTGTCTATAACATGGTTGCATCCAACAACCTGAAGCTCATGTCAAAGGAGTCAGATGTGCTACTTTGACACAACCACTATTAGAGGCTATACAGCAGCAGCAACAGCAGCTACCCTCCTCTCACTGTAAAACTGGTGGCCACCTGAGTTTTTTTAACAAACAAATAGGTGAGCAGCAGCAAGTAATGCACAAGGTCTATCAAAACATAGGAGCTGCAAGGGCCGGGAGAAGGCTTTTCTTAGCATCTTGCCTTCCCCAGGAGGTTTATCAAGACATGCATGGGCCTTCACTGTTAGTATACAAGAATAAACTTGTCTTATTCCTGGCACTCACATCCCAGGCTCTGCACTAGGAAGCTGCACAATACTTTTTCTGCCCTAGAAGCCCCAGCTATGAGGGAGATTTCTTCTAGTATAGACAGACAGAAAACGCTGTCACAGTCTGCTTCAGTTACCTCTACTCAGTTTATCATTGTTCATATTATGTTTCACATCCTCTAGAAGCTGCATCCATCTCAGACTTTTCCAAAGGCTTTTTTTCCCAGAAGTCTACATTTCTGGAATTCTGGATTAGACAGAACTGCACTGGTTTAGATTGTAGTGAATTTCAATATATTCAGTACTTCTTGTTTCTTCTTAATTTCCCCTTTTTATGAACATGAAAAACTGAGCATCACCTGTAGAACACGGCCAAGAAAAGCATCTTTCAGATCATTCCAGATGCATTAAACCATGTCATTTGGACTGTTCAGTACAAAAGAGAAAAGTGATGGGTCTTAAAATTGGGTAAAAATGGAGAATTATGGCATGAACTGCTATATTAGGGAAGAATGTGTAGTAGTTCAATAGTTAAATATGTCAGACCTGAGAATTGTAGTATTAGATATTATCCTCCTTTCAAATATAAGTGCTTAGGCAGGAGGTCAGAAAAAAATATATACTACCATTCATGTTCCTTTTTATTGATATACTTTTAAGAGCTACCTGAACCTACCACATTCATCTGGTGCTCTTTGAATTAAATGGAAATCATTAAATTGACTTAAGGTCACAGTTCTGGTCTATAATTGATCTAAATGAGGTGCTAATTAGCTATGTATATTAATATCTCTGCTTTGCCTCCTCCAGTTGCTGGCACTACCATTTCACTGTATCTTGTCTTAAGCTAAATTCATAAATGTCTGAGAAATGACTATTTTATTTGACAACAGAGCTACCTAGAAAATGCACAAGTGAAACATGAAATTTGGAAAAATCAGCAAAGCCGCTTTCAAATATGTAAAATTTAGTGGGATGTTTTATAAGTTTGTCAACAAAAAGAAGAAAAAATAAAATTTTTCTGCAAAATGTTGGTTGTAGAGATCATGAACATTGAAACAAGGAATTCTGAAGCCTTTTCAAAATATTTTTCTTTTTTGACCTGTCAAGTAACAGAGACAAATAACATGAAAACCATTCTATGATTCTATGAAGCTCAATACCATCACACTACTAAATTCACTTTTACTGAAGATGATCTTCAAATATTTCTGAATGTTCCTGAGTGTCCCAAGTAAAAATAGATGACACATCATTCTTAATGTAATATATTTGCATGCATTTCTTGTTAAGATTTCATAACAACACCAAAGATACCAAGATTTGAGTGTAACTAATGGGCTGATATGTCATTGTCTAAAATGAAATGTTCTTGCTTCAACTAACATTTTTGGGAAGGGGATTAAAAAATGTAAAATTTTAGATCTCTGCACAGATTGTCTCCACTAAATCCTGAACTAGAGTGTCATACATATTCCCACTAATTAACAAAAAAAACCAACAGTCATATAGCAACATGGGTCTGTGGGAAACATACGACTAGGGCAGCCAGTTTTAGCAGAAACAGGGCTCATTTTAGCAGAAGAGGAGCTCCGCACACCTTAACCTGGCGAGATGTCTGGACCTATTGCATGGGTATTGGAAATCTGCCACTTCCCAGAAGACTAGTCCCTTAGTTCAAGCACAGAACATGAAGTCCTTGCACAGGAACACTGCGCGTGTGGCACCTGTGTAGTTGCGCTTCCACCAACCTGCTGATTGTCTGGAAGAAGGGCAACCCAGAAAAATGGCAGCTGCTGCAGGATGTCAGGCTGACTGCTCTTTAAAGTGCAAATTGTTTTAAAATCTAAGTTTAATTATGAGAAAAAGGTACATGGCAGAAGAGCTGCAAGAGAAGAAATACTTGTTCATACACACTTTAATAACTTTCTGCCTTTTTCATGGTATAGATTTTGTTTGCAAGACAATTCTGATATGCAGCCATACTTTTTCTGCAACTTAGTTATTTCTTAATTTAAAGAGCCTAAAAACAAAGCAAATAACTTTGTCAACTCTACTGTCACAGCTTTATTAACTAAAGCTTTTGAGATTACAGATTGTCTAAAAAGGAAATACTATATAAATACACTAATGTGATATTTTTAAAAATAAAGTGGAAAACAATAGTAATGAATTAATGAATGATCCAAGCCTCACTAGGTTTTATTAGGATTGTCTGTCCCAGCCCATATTTCACCACTGACTGGGTGTGCAACTAGTATCACAGCAACAGAGAACAGAGAAAATGCGTGTACGTGTAGGGTTTGGATTTGGCAGGCTTTTCTGCATGAGTGGATACACTCCATATTATAGAGCCCTGTGGAGGTTAATGGGATCCTGTGCACTGGACAGGAATTACATCCTGTTTGCCATCGCTGTTTAAAATATCCAGACAACATTACAAAGCTGGACCTTCTCACATTTATTATAACATTTATGTGAGAAAATGGCAAGACATGCTATAAGGCCACAAACACTGGCAATAGAAATTAATTAATTTCTGTAATAAGGATGTACTTTCTGTCTCATGAAATACAGACCTCCTGAAAAAATAGACACACTTAATGCAATAAACTTAAAGCAATGGAGAGAGCATCTACAATGTTGAGTTATACTTTTCAGGAACAGATACAGTATTATTACAGTCACAGGTATCTAACGATATTTCATTTGGGAAGAGAAAACTACTATTATTGGGCAGTTGGTGCCAAAATTCAGTTCTCTTCAGTTTTATTTGCTCAGATACATGTGGATTCAGACAACGTTCAGAGGAAGAGTGAATCTAATATTACGGTCAAATTAATATTTAATCATGCATTGTACATTGAATAGACAATAGACTGGTAGCTTAGTCATACTCCAGCCCTATGGGATTCAAATCTTTGATGCAAATAGGCAGAAGAGGGACTTGAAGCTTGGATTTACACAACCAAGATAAATAATCTGCTAGTCAGTAACCTCTTGATGCCTTTTATTGTTGGGTGTTTTGTTGTTTTTATGGATTTTTTTTTTGTTTGTTTTTAAAATAGTTGTTGCATAGCATCCAAAATTATCACAATGTATGTGCAATAGGGGAAGAAGTGGGTCTGAGAAAAAGGAGTCCTTTCAGATCGTAAGGCAAGCACAGTCATAAGAGAGACACAAAATACTTTCATCAAAGGCTACTGCTAACAGTGAATCGTTTGTTTTACTCATCCATTGGGGGTGTCTGGTAAAGACGTATCAGTGTATACATACCAGTGTCTGGGGTCTTGTAATTAAACTGGTTTTCCCCCTTTAATGGTAGTTTAATGATGATAGTTTCCCCCTTTAATGATAAATGTTGTTTGCAAATTGGTATAATGTTAGGGTGTTTTTTCACTAAATGATTATATTTGCATTCCTTTGTCTTGGGAATGCTAGAAAAACATGAATCTGGGATTTTCCCTGTTTGCTCTTCTCCTGACAAATTCTGCGACTGATGTCTTGCCAGTTGTTTGCTATTACAATGACAATCATGCTCTTAGTTTTAATACCCTAGAGAAATTAGACAAAATTTACACCACTTAGTACTAAGACTTCTGATGTAGTGGGCCACAGAAATAATAACAGTATGTGTGGAGCCGTGGAGTGTAGAAAAGAAGTAGCAAGTTTCTTAACATCTAAAGCAAACATCAGGTTTGTTATGTACATTGATTCCAGAGGAGAGGAGAGACTATAAAAGTCATTTAAAAGATTCTAGGCATATGAGAGCTTGATGTTTCAATAATATTTGTTGGTGAAGTTCAAAATTGTTTGTCTTGCACGCAGAGGAAAAATAGCTCGGGGTCTTGGAATATGTATTCTCTCAGTGCAGAAAAACAATCTAAATTGCAACTTTTTTTTATTTTTTCCCCCAGAAGAAAATGATTTACTTACCAAGTCAATATAAATCCTGCATTGTATACAAGCACTGTCCAGTCATCTTATGTTTTTCTTCATTTAGATCCCTTTTTTCCAAGGAAACGTTCAGCTACTGAAATTCTGCTTAAAAGTTTCCCATTTCCTAAGGAGGCTGCCTCTCGTGGTTTATGCTGCACGGCCTTGAAGAATACACTCTTTTTTCTGGATTGACCTTTCTATTGAAGAAAAGGTTAAAAGTGCAAACAGTGACAGTGAAAGTTTTCCTGGTAATAAGCCTGAAACCTGAACTGCATAAGCCATCAGGTTAGTTCATTGCCCACATCTGATACAGTGCTTGGCCTCAGCTTTAGGATTGTGGCCAGAGGTGGATGCCAGTGCCAGCTGTGCGACGGTTTTTGTTTGTGCGTGGTGTAGACACCTGTCACCTGGTAACTGAGACTGCCAAATTCATTTCATAGGACAATAAGTCCCTATTAAAAGTCATTCCAAGACATTTTGGTTTACGACAAAGAAACTTAGGTTAGCTGAAAGTCCATCACATACACAGAAAAGAGTCAGAGACATACTTTTATCAAGTTTACTAACCTGAGGTACTTTTCCTTTTATTCGCTCCAGAACATTCATATTCTTGCATGTATTACTGATCACATCCACAAAAAGGGGAAAAGAGCACCTGGGATCAGTCACAATATCTGCTCAGAGGTCCAAATTTTTTCAACAACTGTTACTTATGTACAGCTGATAACTGACACCTTTTACTCTAGAGATTGGTAACAAAACAAAACCAAATAAAACAAGGAAAACGACTAGAAACTCAAAAATAGAGTAGGTCAAATGGATAGGACAACAAAAACATTAATATAAGGGAGCTTTCACAGTTAAATACAAGCTTGCTTGTTTATAATTGGGAAACTTGATGGATATATTTCCCTATCTAAGTAATTTGATATCCTTAGCCTTGGTTAAGTTGCAGACCTATGATCTGTATTGTATGTTTGCATATATCTCCTTTTTTAATTTTAGGAATGGAGTTTTACACCTTGTCATGGTTTAAGCCCAGCAAGTAACTAAGCACCACACAGCTGCTCGCTCACCCCCTCTGCCTCCCCCACCACCCCGATCCCCGGTGGGATAGGGGAGAGAAGTGGAAGAATAAAAGAGAAAAAAGTAATGGGTTAAGATAATTTTGATAATTGACATAAATAATATTTAATAATAATAATCAAAATAATAGAAGAATATAAAAGTGATGCACAATGCAATTGTTTACCACATGCCAACTGATACCTAGCCAGTTCCCCAGCAGTGCCCCCCACCCCCCCAGCTAGCTTTCCCTTGGTTTATACACTGAGAATGAAATCATATAGTATGGAATATCCCTTTGGACAGTTTGGGTCCTGGCTGTGCCCCCTCCCAGCTTCTTGTGTACCTTGTGCAACTCCAGGTTGCTCAGTCAGTAGAGCATAAAAAGCTGAAAAGTCCTTGACTTACTGTTAGCACTCCTTAGTCACAACTAAAACATCAGAGTGTTATCAGCAGTATTCTCATACAAAATCCAAAACACAGTGCTATACCAGCTACAAGGAGGAAAATTAACTTTATCCCAGATGAAACCAGGACACACCTGCTTAAATGTAGTCTATTATCTCTGAATCATTATTTCCCTTTCATACACATGGAATAAGATCAAAACATTCACTGTTTACCCAGAGCAGACATTTTGGCCCCACAGTAATAATTTTTACACCTGTTTGCGAAGCCCACCTAAAATTTTTTAAAGTATGTTTAGATTTACTCCCAGCTGTTCCCATGGCTCCTGTGTTCTGGCTTGCTTGACTTCATCTGAAGTTGAAGATCTGAATACCCACACTTACTGAGCAATCCACAAAAGTGAATAACTCTTTGCGCTTAGTGATTCACTTTTCCCGTTATTGCTTCATTTCTGCTCTGTAGGAAATGACAACTGAATGTCCATAAAGGTGTCTGTCATCTCTTCTACCCAATTTCAGAAAAGGCTATGGCATTCTTGGGGAACAGGCTAAACAGCCCCTCAATTCTAGTATTCAAAGCCAACATTTTGTTGGGTGTATAATTTAGTGAATCTTTGCCCTACCAAACATCATCTCAGCAGCAAGAATAAGGACCTTAATAATTCAGTCAAACCCCCACTTGCCTAATGTACCCAAAGTCTCATTTCAAAGACAAAATTTGGTCCTGAAACACATATCTCTTTTTCAGAACTCATACTCTTTGAAGAAAAGTGTTACTCAAGGGAATAATTTGCCCAGCACTTGAGCTTATCTTTTCAACTTGGCATAGACAAGAAACCATTCTCAGCTTAGTGCCATGCAATGTGCTAGCTGGCAAAATCCAGTTTAGAGACCTGGGAGCTTCAATTCATTTTGGATCATAAGAAATCTGTGTGTTCATTTGTCATTTCGAACAGCCATGCCTTTGTCCGTGAACAACATGCAAATCAATATGCAGAGAAATTTCAAAACATAAAAAGCTGATGGGAGTGGAAAGTACAAAACACTTGGAGATAATGCTCAGGTGCCACATTGATAAGCATAGGACAGATCTTTGGACAAAGGCAAAATAAATAAAAGGAAACATCAAACAGCCTTTCATCCCTCAGAGATCATTAACAACTGAAAGCTGTTACCACCTGATTAATGTCTGATAGGGTATGGCAATATCAGTCCAATTTCCCAGCAAGAAAGACCAGATACACACACACAAAAAAAAGATTTCTGTCCTACCTGTGCACTAAATTCCCACTTAGATCCCGCTTTGGGAGATGAAGTCCAAAAATTGTAATTTTCAAATCTCTGCTGGACTGTTGTCTACCATGGAATGAGCTAAGATGCAGAGGTACCCCAGATTTTATATTAATTTTAATCAATTTTTTTCAGTTCTGCTCTGGGAAAGGCCAGAAGTTTCTCATATGGAGCACTAAGATCTTCATGTGTAAGAGCTGTCAAAAACTCCTGAAATATCTTTCTTTCTGTCTTCCTAAGGATTTAAACCTATCAATGGGCCCAAACAAATGCCTGCTGAACAAATATAGCAGTTCCCACTGCTTTCTGTCAGAGGATGGTAGGGTCATACCCTCACCCTCATCATGTTTCAATGGCTAAGACTCCAGCAAAAGCATGGGTGACTAGAGTTTCCTTCTTGAAAGGAATCAAGTTTAAGTGCCTGTACTCGGTTTTGAAAAGAAAGGGGGCTGCGGGGTGGAATTTGAGAGCAAGTGCTGCACTGCACCCTAAAGATGTCTTAAGTTTCTTTGTCTAGGTGCCTGCAACCCCATTCACTCTTCTGCTGAGCCTGGAGGTTCCTGTGGGTCCTTTCATGGATCTAAGTCCATATATTCATTCACATTCTAAAAAATGCTCAAACTGCACTGGGAGTCAGAGAACAATCTGAAAATTTACTGCACAGGAAAGGTTGCATTTGCTTCATTGACCGATTTTCCTGTCAGGCCAGCAACAGGACAGGGTGTATGTCATTGCCAGTTTACTGGTTTTCTGAAGAAAAACAGCATGCTACCTGTTGGAACTCAGCCCACAGACCTGTACTCCAACTAGCTTCTGAAAGTGACAAAACACAACTGATAATGTAAGATTTCAAACAGTATTTTAAAAAATAGTTTTGTCTATAAGCATTTATGTTTTGCTTGTTATGAGACCGAGCAGAAGCTGATATGATCACAAAGAACCATTCCCTGCTAAAGAATGTATTACAAAGCTGATGATTTCTCATCAGAGATATGACTTAAAGAATAAGCCTTTTCTCTTGTAGATTGAGTGTCTCAGCTTAGTTCCACTGCTACAGTCATACAGATGAAAACTATTGGTTTTTGATGTAATTAGCGTGGAATCATCATCTCTAACTTCCCTAAGGAATAAACTGGCTTCTAGAGGTGGCATGAATTTATTCTGGGGCTGGAAAACTAACACACCAAAAAACCAAACCGTTGTGCTACACATACATGATACAACTTACATATAGCAAACTTTAATATATGGCTAAATACCACTGTATATTTGCCATTTTTAGTGCTACTTCCCTTACCTGGTATTGCTTATTATTGCTGGACTGTTGGCTAAAGCTGGGTGCTAGTTATAACCACTTCTATGCGAGCATATGAAGATCCTCTAGCTGTTGCCTTGTAATGGCTACTGGAAGCAATGATTCTTCATTGGTAGATGTTGGCATCAATTTTAAGATAAAGAAGGTGCCCTTTAGGAAGCGCCTGACAAAGCTAGCTATTACCAATAGCCCTCTTTCTGCTAGACACAAAGTTAGCTGCTCAAAGGCACTGGGAAGAATGAGTGATGGCACAGATCTAAATGTCAGTGACATACAGATGTCACAGCTGCCTATACTCACTCATGAACCTTGCTGCTGGTGCTGTCTGTACCTTGAGGTCTACATGAGAAAGCTTTATTGGTAGAAGATCAATTGGCCAGTACTATGGAATTCTATGAGATTTTTCAGAAGCGAAAGAATTAAATCATTCAAGTGTGACTCTGCTCCCACTGGAGTTTTCCAGTGTTTTATGAATGGTCATGCATCTTATCTGTCCATTACCAAGTTCAGGCACAGTGTACCAAATACAGTGCTGAGCCATTTTAACTCATACAGCTCAGGAAATTGCAAACAGTGCTGGCATGAATATACCACAATTAATTTCCTCTGCACTCAAAAGGAAGATTTTGGTACATAATGAAAACCCAGTTTGAAAGACTGTCAAATTTATGGAGATTTTTAGCACCACTCACCTACCACTCTTCTCCAAGTAGTATTTTTTATTTCTTAGCAGACAAATCAAGCATGTATCTGACTGACAGAACTTACCCCTAGAGCTCCCAGACTTCACCAGGTGGCATTGGCTGAAACTTAAGTAGAGAAGACTGGATTTAACCCCTAGGCACAACTCTGCTGCCATGGAAGTAGCTGGTTCCATCCAAATCTGCATATTCATATCCAAAATATAAATGGAAATTTCTTCTCAGCATATGTCAATTCAGTCTTTTCTGACTATCTGGCATAATCTCCTTGATATCCAGAAAAAGGTATTTTATAGCCCTAACATTCTGGATGACAAAATTCTACAGTAAATGGAAAATTTACCATAAATTTACATTATCATAGTCTTCATTCACATAGAATTGCAGATGAGTGCAAACGATTGCTGCTTTTTTCCAATATATACAGCCACATTTTCAAAACACTGAACAAATATTGACTAATGAATTAGTATTGTAATTAAATCAGGAAAGATACAAAAACAAAAGTAATGCTTTTGTATAACACTGCTCAAATATCACTCCAAAATTCTTTGTTGTTATCCTGATCTAAAGCAAAGATAATTAAGAACACTTAAACTGAAGTTACTGGTAACAAAACCAGATTTCCTGTTTCCTTGAAGTTGATATATTTGGTATCTTAAAAATTAAGACTTGACTGAAATTTCTGTTCTGTAGCTTTCATAACATCCCTCTGCTGAATGGATTTCTCAGGGTAAAATTTAATGCACCTAATTTATGTGCCCAGTTTAGACCTTACTTCATTGAAAATTTAAGATCATCAAGCAGGGAGGGAAGGGAATGCAGCCAGTGTAAATTCCACCAGTCCTTATACTGCGAACATAAACAAGCAAGTCCCCCAAGAGACCTTCAGAGGGACACCTAGTCCAACTAACACGTGCCTCTGTCTTCCTTTAAGAGTTAGTACTTTGCACAGGACAAGCCAATGCATTTAGGTGTTTCCTTAGGGAGTCTTGAAGAAAGATTAAGAATATGCATATGACTCTCATCCATTTTAAATAGATATCTGCTGAGGCAATTGCAGAGGTGGGCAGTTAGTGGTAAAGGACAACAGCTCACCCTAGGCCACGGTAGTTTGGTGGATGTGACCTCTCCCTTGCCCGCCCTCACTGCCAGCTAAAGGGATGTTTACACTGCAGCCTTTCCTTCACTAGAAGCATTAACAGTGCCTTCTTCCTCTACCCGGAGGCCAATTTTTATGTTAATGTGTTTCAGAGTTTTCCCCTTCAGACAAATTCAGCTTCAAGCAGCCAATAAATTCAATCGCTATTAGAGGAAAAGCAGAGACACCTACAGAACAAAAATGAGCCTTAGTAAAGCAAATAGAATCTGATTCACTGAAAGACAGGGTAGTGCCTAAACCAAAAGGCTTAAGAAAATGTATTTTAGTTAAACAACTGTTACCAAACTCACTAGACGGCAACAAGAACATTATGTGGCCTCTATTATGTGTTGTTAGACTAGAATACCTGCAGTCACATCCAGTCTTAAAATCTATGACGGTGGAGTCATAGATCAATTCCCTTGAAACCTTCAGCTGCTGCACACTTACTTGTCCTCTCCTCTCTTCAGTTCCTGTTTCCTAGAATAATGAGCTAAGTTCAAATTCTTGCTTAAAATATTTTTATTCTTCTGGACCAAAAATATCTTAAAAAAATTATTAAACTGTGGGCTGAAAATGGTGGCCAACAACTTCCTTCCATTGGCACAGTGAATTTTCTATCATTAGAAAAATCTTCTCTCTGCTCAGATATGCTTTCTGTGCTACTACAGAATGAACTTTCTCCGGAGATTAATGACAGTATCACAACCGATTATTTTCTGCTGCAATTTCCAGATATATTTCTTTCATGGTCATTTTCAATATAAATTCCTAAGAGTATTTTACTAAAAAAAAAAAAAACAACCAAACAAAACAAAACAAAAAAAAAAAAGAAAAAACACTTGTTCGCTGAAACAAAAAACTGCACAATGCACATAGGGAGGCAGATGAGATATAAGGAACAACAGAGACGTTAGTAACTTTACACAATACATGGTGGAAGTCATGCCGAAGTTTGATGAACAATGTAATGAGAGATTTGAAAGTATCAGAGAGAAATTTCCTTTCATGAGATCAATGAGATACAGAATTAAATGATCAAAATTCTTATCAAAGTACCTGGACAATGCCAATGAACCTGTGGCCATTTAAACAAGCAAAGGAATTAACAAATAAAAACCATGAGAAAGGCCAAAAGAAGGGAGGCTCAGCAATCCACTGAGGAGGGAGGTAAGCTAGGCCACAAGGGAAGTGTTGGGCATGGTCACAGATCAATGAAATCAGTGAAACCTGGAGAACGAGTCAGATGGACAGTCACTAGGAGCTCAATTCAGCTGCCCACACACAGGCGTCACAAACGTCTTTGGATGCCCTAGAGTGTTAGTCAAGGCCAATCTTGTTTGCTGTTGATGGAATGGAGATCAAATATCCATTGATTATAAAGGGGGCTTAGCTGCAAAGTTCTTCTTTAGATAACAATACAAAAGCACCTAAATTTAGCTGTCTTATTCTCAAGAGGAAAAGGTAATTGTCCCTTTCTTTGGATTTCCCTCTACAAAATAGAGGAGGGAAAAAATGGCACACACTAGCATGCCAGTATCCAAATAACTGAAAATTTTCCCTGTGACTTATTATTGGTACCATAACATTATGCAAATCATGGACTAAAGCTTCTGGGAAGCTAATGATACTGTTTGAAGCTTTAACTTCCAACAGAAGCTTACGCTATATCTGTTCTTGTGCTCTGAGGCTATTACACTCAAAATAATAAAATAACATTTCATTTATATTCAGAACATTTATCCAAATTCTCAAACACCAGAAAATACAGTAGCTCCCATTTTAGGTAAAAATATTAGGTTTTCTATTGATACAGTCAGAAAGAATGGAAAATGCAATTACTAGCACTGGAACTACAGAGGAGAACTCTGTTAGTTTCAGTAGACTTTTGCCAGATTACATAAAAAATTCTTATGAAAAATTATGATCTCCATGTTTTATTTGTAGACACAAAGCCTTTGAAAGCCCCTGATGCCTCAAATTAATGGTGCAGCATCACAACATACTATTATTACATTAAAAAAAATTTGCCGAAACCCAAACACTAATTCTCAGAAGGGTCTAATTTGCAGCTCTCTGATGACATCCTAGTCAGTGATGTTAAATCAGGTGATATGCTTAAAACGCACTTCATAATATTTGGCTTGGACTTCTGAAATCCAAATAAAAGACACCTCTGGAGTCTGGACTCTGAAGGAATTTGTCAATCTGCCAATTTCTAGGATCAGAGACAAATACCAAAATTACTTGGAAAGATACGGCAGTAAAACTCAGGTAAGCATAACTAAATTAGTTTTATTTCTTCTGTGTTTGCATAGGCTTACTCTTTAAACAGAAGTAAGATTTTATAAGCTAAAAATATCACAGAATAACTCTTTTTATATGCATTCTTGGAATATACTGAAAATATGTTTTGTCATATTCTTACACTTTGCAGATAATACATACAGCATTATGCAGATAGTATAGTATCATTACAGTATCATATAGTATCATTATGTATAATCAGATAATGGTATAGTATCATTACATATAATACGTATAGTATCATACATATATCCTCATGCAGGTGAGGATCTGCATTCTGCTATATATTTTTTTGGAAAATCACTGTAAGCAGTTTTAAGTTTATAATTCAAGCCAGAACAGAACCTGGGAACACCAGTACTTCTACCATGCTATACAGAAGTCAGTAATGCAGTGGAAGGATGCCTGCAGCTTCCACCAATACCAAATACTGTTGTATACAGATGCAATCAATTCACATTGTGGAAAAAAAATATTCATGCTTGAAGGTCTTCAAGTATGACTGATCCCTGTTTATGTAGAGAATGAAAGATCAGCAGCCAAAGACTCTATTTTCTGCTTCAGTTTACCATATTATGGTGCTTACCAGAAATGGGTTGTCTTCTTGCTATGGGGTCCTTATTTCTCAGAGAAACAAACTCCCTCAGAAACTAGAGCTCTAGAGGCCAAAGGCTGTAGCACTTATCACAGAAGTAAGGAGTTCTACTGTATTTTTTATACTGAATGTATAAAAATATGCTGTAAAAAAAAAAGGAACGGTACTGGGAATAGGGACCAAATTCAGTTCTCTTTCTCTGACGTGACCAAGACTCTAGAGAGTGAGATGTTAAATAAAGGTGAGTTGCTAAATAAAGGTTGAACAAGGAGACATTTGCTACCTCAGAACATTACATTGAGATAAAACCCTACAGGGGTAGGGAAAACAGGGATTCATGAACAGGAACCTCTGTGACTAAGGCTGGCTCTGTTTGGTGAAAGTGAAATACATTTGGTAAAATAACAGAAAGTAAATATGCATCTCATGTTGACATGTAAATTGGAGATCAAGAGATTTGAAACGTCCTTTGAAACTGTTGCTGTAGCTGCCTTCTGTTTGTGCCAGTGTAGGTTGCCCGTTTTCACAGCAACAGGCTGAGGTACAGTATTTAAGGAGATGCATTTGTTATGAACGACTTCATCAACACAGACGTTTTTAGCCACTTTCTCAAGCAGGCAAGAGAAGGCACTTCTGACAGCGGTAGGATTCCTTGTGATGGAGATCAGGTAACATCAGCCTCACACATCTGCTGTTTTCCTCCATGTTTGTGGACAGCTTTCTGTTATTCATAGAACTGCTCAAGCATTCAGCATATGCAGTGAGGTCCCAGTGATTTAGAACCATCTGCTTAAGGTTTTATTTTGACAAGCTGTTCTGCTGCTGAAGTTCTCACAGGGTTGTTCAAGCTTTTACCAAATGACTACTAAAAGCCACTAACCACACTTGCGAGCTACCTTTTATAACTGTTTGTGTTTATTTCTTAACAAGATTCATGCCAATTAATATGACAATGTGATGGGGAAAAAACCCAACAGGGTCAAAGTAATATGCTTTAACTATTCCTCAGCTGCAATTTGGTTTAATGATTGCTTTTACCTTAATTCATTTTTCAAATAGTTTATGTAACAGCTTTTTATTTTATACCACACCATATCCTGTAGTATTTTATTTAATTTGACTTATTTCTGTTTTGAATAAAATTGCTTCTAGCTCTGTTAAAGTTTTTAATTGCTTGGTTTTCAACCTGTTTCCATGCATTTATCTACTTGTATGGCTAGTATATGTATATTGTTTTATTTCAAAGGCTCTCTGTGCTGGTTTACACTGAAGTGGTACTGACGTGGCTAGCCAAATAATATCCAGGAAGACCCCATTGAACCACTCAGGTCAGATTGCATGATTTATGGGAGTCTCCTTCAGGGAGTTTTAGGGTCATTTTCAGGCAGAAATACCCACCTATGAAGTCATCTCTTCACCAACCCTCTTCAGTCACCCAAACCCCATTTTCTTTCAACATATCATCTGTCCTAGGTTGCTCTTGGTACAGATAACCTTCCTCTGTTTTCCACGGAAGTAAGCAGATTATTTTCCTTGTCATACCAAACCCAGGTACTCTTCAGACTGCTAGAGGAGATCTGCCACATTGCTTCACTCTTACCCAGTACAAAGGAGCAAAATATTGCCATTTCAAAATGCTATGACAGGATTAAATTCTGGCAGGTTACCCCTTGTTTTTCTTTGCCAGTGCTTCTCATTTGACAAATAAATTCATAGTCTTTATGTGCAGACCATTATGATCACTCGCTCTATAACGTATATAATTTTCTCAGATGCTGAGTCAAAGCATGTTTTCCAGAAAGATATCTAATCTCATTTTACAGAGCCAGAGTGCGTCTATTGCCTTTCCTGATAAATTGTTAATTACATTTACTGTCTCTGTTTCAAGGTTGAATGTGCATATCTTGTTATGCTTTTGTCTGTAAGACTGAAATTTTTCCTTTTTTCCCATGATCAGATTTTATTTCAAAGTAGAAGTAAGTATCTCTATATGGGAATCAAATCACCTTTTAACCTGCACTTTGATTATCTGAATAAATTGAGTCCCTAAATGCTCTGTTTATAAAGGATATTTTTCAGCTACCACATGTTGCTTTTTCTAACATCCTCTTTAAATGCAGTCAACAGGGATGGTCAGAGTAATATAGTAATAGCCTGACTAGTTGTGTCTACAGTGGCAGAGTCTTCTTCTATAGTCCTCTTTTTGTGCATCTAAAAGTTGGACTAACATATTAAGGCACCCATATACTATGACTCCAGTGTACTTTCTGACTGACCGTTTTCTGAAACAGCATTCCCATCCTTTACCTAGAACATTCATTCCTTGTCCCCACATGAATTACCTTATCTGCCACTGTTTAAAAACGTGCTAGATTGGAGAGTCAACATTTAACTGGACAATTCAGATCACTCTGAAATGATAGGTTCTTCTGTTATTTATTGTCCTGTTCATCGTTTTGTCTCCTGTAAACTCAGACAGACATGATTTTATAGTTTTTTACATTCTGATAAAAACATTGAATAGTACTTGTCAAAGTACAAATACCCTGGGATATGTCCCCACAAATTTATGAATTTCCATTAACAACTACATTTTGGGATTTCAGCCTATCTTAGTCTTTCTTATTTTATCTTTGTAATGCAGATTTTTAATCAAGCATCAAGTAGAACTTTGTCAAATATTCTGATGAAATTCAGACACACAGATACGTTTTGCTACTGTGTTCCTTGTCAGTGGCTTGAACAAGAAGAAGAAACTAAAAATGTAATGCAACACACTTTCATTTTTTTTAATGCTATTTTTGGTTTAGTGTCCCATCACACGCTGACTAAAAAAGTAGCATAATGCAGCATCAACAATTCTCAGGTCATTTGAATTAGAACAGATTGGCAGATCTCGAGATGTAACAAGGAAAATGGAACCCTTGCTTAACGAGCATGTTTCTAATGGGGTTCTGGGTCAACCAGAAATATTAATTTAATCTAAATGAGCTAGAATTAGATATATATAAAAAAAGAGAGAAATCCCAGCTGGTAAGCTCTGCGAGTGATTCAAAGACCTGAAGAATGAGTGAAGATGATTAAGCAAGGCCAGTTACAGAGTGTAATCTTGTTTTATAGTGAAGCGGTCCATTCAAACCTGTTAATTTGAATGCCATGAAATGAAAGTATAGTGATGTGTAACATAGGGGAACTTGCTGATTGGAAGAGTAGGGAAGCCTTTGGGTACATTAAATGGGGGAAAGTAAGCAGCGAATGTAACGAAGTAGGTGCTATGTCAGTTGGGACACATATTGGAACAAAGATGTCTAGCAAATGTCTACATTTTTAAAAGACTGCATAAAACTTTAATATCTTCATGAAGTACATGAAATGAAAATTATGAAAATGAAAACGCCCAGAGAAGTTTGGATTCCCCATCCCTGGCTGTCTTCAAGGCCAGGCTGGATGAGGCTTTGAGCAACCTGGTCTAGTGGAGGGTGTCCCTGCCCATGGCAGGGGGTTGGAACTAGGTGGTCTTTAAGTCCCTTCCAACCCAAACCATTCTATGATTCTATGATAAAATTAGACACAGTAAGATAGTGTGACTTATTTCATATAGTATATTAATCCATTATATACGATTTCAGTAAAACTGAACAAAGTATGTTGAGAAATTGCTGGTTTGTACCACTTACAAAGAGTGTACAGCCTTTTACAGTCTAGACTTTTCTCCATTGTTCTCTCTGTCTTCCTATCTTCAGATAGCTCAGAATCAAGCATGGGCTGCTAGAAGATAAGGAAGGACCAAAGAAGGTTCTAACACTGTCACTTAGCTCTTACATGGTCCCTGCATGCCATGTCTAATGTTACTAAATACCTTCCATGGATTTCAATGTTTTAAACAGATGTCTTTATGTTGCTGCAACTGGGATCACTGATTTATTTCTAATTCATTGAGAGATCATACTCAGTTACACAGGAAGTTACTTGCAGCACTGCTGTAATCACTTAGCCTCCTGAATTGAGACTTATTGCTACTGTAAATGAAATCTTCTACAACAGATTTTCTGTGTGCAGATGATCTCATAGACCAATGCATTACGTGGATCTAAATTTTTTTGTATCTCATGGTAAATGTGAGAAGTATGTAGCTAATTTTACACTTCCTTTTTGTTCTACATGTTGCACTCTCACACTTTAAATAAACATACTTGGAAGCTCTAAATGTCTCATTTCTTTCCATTCCATATGCTTGTTCTTATTAAAGTAATAATTCTGTTTTCAAAATGCTTTTGACAAACTCCTTTTTATAATTTTCAACCAAGACAGGCTATAACCATATAAAAGTATGATCCCCTGTTAACATAGTTAACCATAGGATTTCAGCCAATTCACCAGGTACTACCTCCTTAAATATGATTAACTGGATGTGCCTTTTTCTATGGGTGTTTTCCTCCAGAAATTGTCGTTACTGTCTCCAAATAATTTCCTCAAAAAAATCTTAATTTTTAAAGCCAGCCAGAAAAAAGATCAACTTGATAATGCTTGCTAAGTGTCTCAAGATTTTGTCTCACCATTCAAAAAAAATCTGCTTCCTCCTGCCTGGTAACCTTATACTTAAAGGAAATGGGAAAAAAAGAAATCTCCCCTTAAGGTATGGAGGTCTGTTTTGACATTTCAGCGGTTGTTATGTTAATTCCTTTCACTTAAATTTCTGCCTAATGTCTTATTGGCAGCTGCAGTTAATGTTGTACAATTCATTTCATTCTGAGATGTGTTGTTACCAGCTCAGAAGGGTAATGGCTGACTGTTAAAGAAGAGAAAATACCCAGGGCTGAATTCATCACACATAGGCATTAATCTAAGGATTTTTAATCTGTGTAGTCATGTGCTTGGGCTAAAAAAAACCAACCAAACAAACAAACAACCAAACAAAAACACACAAAAACCAAACAAACACCACCACCCCCAACAAACAAACAAACAACAACACAAAAAAAAGACCTACAACAAACACAGAAAGCCCCCACAACACTTCCAGGGCATGATTCATCTTAGTTTAGCAAAAATATGACAAGTTGCTGATGATCCAGATTTATTTAGGGTTTATAAAAATGATAGCTGACCATGAACACCCTAGGAAGAACTTCATAAGGATAGAATTCCTCTCATCAGACAGAAATATCCACAATGCAAACACTGAGTCAGTCCATATTGCAGTCAGTGAACAGAAATTAACACGTCAATGACATAAGCCCTTTCATCCTGAGGTAAGTAGGTAAAAATGTCAGGTGAATTTCTGCAGATGGTTAAAAGATGAGACAAGTCCTACAGGACCCACTCTAGAGGCCGTATAGATCTATCTTTGAAAGCTACAGTTGTGGCTATAGCATCTGTAAAATTCATGTTGTAAATTTGCAGAGCTTTATCATAATGAAAAATAAACAAAACCAGCATTTAGACTTCACTTCCATGCTGGAATTTCATCTGCTTCAATGCAATTATTCATGTAAGCAGAGACATTGCCACCTTTTATATAAAAACTATATAAGGACACATGCAATCTTCATAATTTTTATCATTCACAAAAAAGGAAAAAAAAATATATTCCAGGTTAGAATACCTCTTCAGTACATGCTTTTCAAGGAGGATTTTGCTTGTTACTTGACATTATTTCTTCAGGTGATGTAACAGTTTAGTGTACTATTTGCTATTCCCAAAATACCAGATTGAAATCAGGCATGCATTCTTAAACTATTTTACATTGCTTTGTGCTTTTAACTTCATCTCTACAAAAAACTATTTTGGCTCACACCCATCATCTAATTCCTGCTCATACATAGCTCCTTTAGTGCCTGATTCACTGATACTTCCTTGTTTAGTGGCTAACTGGCTTTTCAGCAGAACCAAGGACAGGACTTCGTCCAATGCTTACTACGTTTCTATCAAAAAAACCCAATTAGATAACACATGGGGGAAGGATTGGATTTCCCACCACCACCATATTCACTGAATCTGCTAAAAGCATCATGGACTTTATGCTGCTAATTGGCTTGCCCAGGAATCACTTTACTCACTGGAATGGTATTCAAATGGTGAAGAAAAAGAAAAGGAAGGAAAAAAAAAAAAAAAAAAGGAGTGTGAACTTCCTATCCTTCTGAATGACTACTAGTTTCAAACCCCTATGTTATCTTGAAACAACATGACAACTCTGAAGGAATATATTAAGCTCCGTAGTATAGACTGATACATGAATGCAGCAGCTTCCTCTAATATCAAAGTGAGCTATGAAACTGACTCAGAACAAGGTCTTTTTTTTAAATCCGTTCCTTTTTTTTATTATTCTGGTAGATCAGAGAATTCTAACATCCTCCAGCTCCAATGTCTACTGTACGTATTTCATAATGAAATAACAAATCCAGTTTGTTCACAGATAAATCAATACTAGATATTTATACTGGGAAAAGACTGTGTAACCCTTCTAGGACTGAAGTGTTCCTGCTGGTGAAAAAAAAAAAAAAAAAGAAAAAAAATAGGATTAAGAGACAGCTAAAACTAGCAAGAGCTAAGAAAAGAAGTAATCAGCTTCCAGCTTGGCATTTCAACACTCAGCGCCAATATGCAAAATCTACAATTCTGAAACAAACCCAAAAAACATGCATCATGCTTAAATAGCAGTTCAGTTTGCCTAGGGTAATAGAGTGAAGGTTTCCAGCTAAATATAACTTTTTGTGGAAAACAACAGCAATAACAATTCACGTGTTAAAATGTACTATGATATATAGTTTTCAACAGTGGATTCTATCTCAAAACACACAGAAGATTAAAAAAGCATACCAATTTCTGGGAGAGCTTTACTCTGTGTCAAGATCCACATTATCATGCAAGGACTGACCAACTATCCCTGTCCCCAGGGAGGTACCCGATGCTGGGGGCTGGGCTGCCCTGATGTCCCCTGGCTGCCCTGCTCCGGGCACCCAGGGAGCTGCTGGCTCCTGCTGCGCACTGACATCTCCTTCATTAGACCTCTCCTGCTGAACCCTGCTCAAAGGGATCTTACACCGTTCATGCACATGCACCCTGAAGCTTTCCCTTCCCTCTGACTTTGGCCCCTTCACTCTTACTTCATTGTTGACTTACGATCCATCCAAATTTGCAACCCCCAACCACTGACGGTTCCGCTTCCAAAACAGAGTTAAATGCCTGACACTTAAAATTTAAGTGCTAATTGCCTGGTAATGAAACCTTTAATCATCAGGTGATTAAAATTTTAATCACTAAAAGGCCTGTGGAAATCCACTACATAATGCTGAAGATTAATTTCCAAGTTTTTTTTAACATGTGCTTCCAGTAAAATTGCCTTATGTTGTGGAGATGAACAGTGCAGTATGTGAAATGTGAAGTTCTTCAGTAACTCCTGTGCCAAGAAAAAGCTTGTAAAAAATTGAAAGATACAGCTGTAAATGTAGAATATATTTCATGTTAGATTAATTATTTTAAGAAGGGAATTTTTTTAATCTTCTGGTTTCCAAGTCACTAGGAAAAATATATTCTGGCATTAACCTGACAACTAGGAACAGATTCATGAAATCTACTTTTCCAATCAAATGGTAGAGAAGAGCTGAAAATTCAGCTTTAAAAGATATCTAGAGGGAACTGTAACTATTTTGCCATATTGAATAAGCAATAGTAGCTATTGTGCACACAAATCAAATCTTTTCATCATAAAATTTTGCAGTGAAGTTTAGCACATGGATTCCAAATTAACATGCTAGACAGTAATGACACTACTAGTTCAATGAGCCATGAACGAAGAAGGATTTACCAGACAGAAGTGCCATCTGCTACCATCTACTGTATCCACTTAAAAAAAAAAAATCTATATTTGAAAAGTTCCCTAAACTCAGAGGTCTGTATGCACCAGTTCCTGGCATTTTATGACCACCCATTGGCTGGTGCAGAGGAGTGGGAAATCCTTTGCCAGTCACAGCGTTTGACAGAACAGATCTACAAAGCTGTGTTTAGGAACAAGACAGATTTCTCTGAGGACTTTCAACAGTGTCTCATAGAGGTCTGTTTTATGATGCATTAATCATTTGGGGTTATATTATACTCGTAGAAACAAAATATTAAATGTGCATCAGAATCACAGCATCTGACATTGGGCAACTGCCACTGGTACAAGGCAGAGAAGCTCGTCTGTATTTCTAAACCTCTCCAAATTAGCCTTCCTGAAACTGAACTTGCATTCAGTTATTCCATGCTTTCATTGCTTTGCAGGCTCAAAACAAACAAAAAAAAAAGAGTGTTTTTTCCCATGTTTGCCCTTTGCATTTCCAGCATTACAGGTGCTTCCTGCACTCTTTGTTGCCATGCTGTAGTTCCCTGGGATCATGATCATACCAGATGATTCAGCTGCTAGTCCTATTAAGCATAACAAAATTCTGGGTTAATATAAAGGCATGTAAAGGAGATACTGGCTTTGCAGGCTTACAAACATCTTTAATGTATTAGCATACTGTTCCATCATTTCTGTATTCTTTAAAGCATTTCCAGGCTTTCAGATGAAGACCTCCATCATCTTTTTTAGCTCCATGTTACTACAGAAAATAGACAGGAATTAATGGAGCTGAAAAAAATTGTTTGCTGTGGTCAACGGGCAGCTTTGTAGAGACAGATGTGCAAGACCTACACAGCACAGCCTCACACATGTCAAAAAATATTTTATAGATTCACCTTAATCTGGAAAGCAATTAAATACACACTTTTCATCTGTATAAAACAGAATAGTTTTAAAACCAAGGGAATGAACAAGTGCAATGGGTTAAATGTGAGTTTATGCTACAGTTCAGTGTATTCCTAGCCCACAAAACGAATTCTGCAACATCATGTATCAAATGAGGAGGGGAAAAACTCTCAAATACAGGTGAAAAATGCTTTTTCATTTGTAATCATGTTGTATTCAAGGTAATATATGTACTTCTGCCTAATTTACAACCCATTTATATTTGCCTACACATTATCTTCATATTATTATTGGTTTATCAGTGATTGGAGACATCTCCTGAATGGAAGACATTATATGATCTAAATTCCCTTCTATTCTGGTCCATTTATAAAGGTCAACTCAGCAATGAATCAATGCAGTACTGGAAGGGGGCAGCTCTCCTGAGACTGGAGATATCAAAAGGGCTGACAAACTGTGGTGTTTTGCAAAATCAATTCAGTACAAGAGACATGTTATGCCAAATCCAGGCCTCCTACACTAAGCTGGTCGTATTGCATTGATATCAAGGGAGTTGAACCTGCTTACATCAGATTTGAATTAGACTCAACACAACAGTTGTCTGGGATACAAATTCCCCCAAATAAATGGAGTTACAGCAACGATCAGTTTGGCCATATTGTTTAGCATTTCAGGTTACTTGCTTAGTTGTTTGTGTCACAACTGCTGAGAGTCATAGGCTGCAATATAATAAGACTTCACTCTTTGTGGATCTGGTCATTGAATTTTCACCTCCAGGACCTCCTTTATTTTCTTTTATAGAAATCCCTAGAGTCAAATCCTTTGAAGAATAAGCGAGCATTTTAAATTTTCATTTCACTTAAGATCTGTTTACTTTTACTAAATCATGTACAAAGCAATAGGCTGACAAATCAAGACAAGTATCTCCTTTGCTGAGAAACACCATTTAAAAAGATACCATTATATGATCACTTCATGAGCTGCGGCATTTGGCATTTAGTTCCTTGGAGCACTAGTCACGAAAAGTGTATCTGGTTCTTGAGGCTGAAACCCCTAAAAGTAGCTTTATTTCTGCTTTTTCTTTATTACATTTCTTCAGCTTGCTTGTGAGGCCAAATTTTATATTATTGTAACTATGCTGCTAACACTTTGATTCTTCTCTTTCATTTTGCAGCTTTTCTGCATTCTGATGTCTCAGTATGTATGAAATGAAAGTGCAAATGACCTGACATCTCTGAAACATTTTTAAATACTGCACACAGATATACTGCACACAGTTATTAGAATAACTCACTTAATCCTCTAGAACCACTCCTCTAAACATTTTTTTTTACTACATTTTGTATTATAATCTATTTTTACAATGGTCTAGCTGTATCTTTGGCTGATGTCTGGGTTTGGTTATATTCAGCATTGGAGTTGTATTTGGTATGTCTGGCTCTTTTAATTTTAGACTTTCACTTTGCATCCCAAATATTCTTTCTGGTTTTCACCTGCTTTAGCATGCCCTTGAATCTATCACTCTCGTTTGGTGCTCTGACCTAAATTCTGCTTAAGCCCTTTTCTGTTTGAGAAAACTGAGTTGTTTGCAAATTCTTTTTTTCTCATCACATGGCTGTCACAGGTTTATCCAGAAGCATGTGTATCTTGGTGCTTGTGAAGTAATTTCATTTGTTCATGAAATTTGAATTTTAACGTAGCATCCTGATTTTTTTGCTGAAATCATGACAGTCTTTTCTCCTTCATCTTTTTCAGCTACCTTGCTCTTCACACTGCTTCAGACTGTCCCTCCTGAGGCTTTTGTTTATTAGTGCCAGCTTTATTATCTTGATTTTATTCGCACTGCACTTACCTAGTAGTCCCTGATTTCTGACTCAACCAGCAGCTCCTGTCAGTGATTTCATTCCTCTCTCCAGGTGCATACTTCCTTCTGCTTATGGGCATTGACAAAATACTGGACAATCAGACCTTTTACAGGCCAGACTTCAAACTGCAAATACATAATCAAGCTTTAATGGTCGAAGTGTGCATGTAGGGGGTGACTGAAGTGACTTTGGTTTTCCAATCTATCGCTATTTAGTTACTCAGCAAGGCACTTAGAGCACTACCATACTGTCACCTGAGGGAAAGCCAGGTTAATACTCAGGTCTACAAAATATGTAACCTGAGAATATTAAGTATATTTAGTCTTTTGTGATTTTCCAGAGAAAAATGAGTGTGGAAAAGAAATGCCCTATTGTCTTGCAGGTTCAAATGAACACAAGTAACAATTAGGGATTCAGACAGAATTGACATTGTCAAAACCCCTAATTCTTATTTCTTGATCATTCCTCAGAAATATGAGTATAAAATCAAAAAAGCCAGAAAATGTCTTAGATTACTAACATGAATTTAGTAGCAGCTACTCGTAATGAACAAATGGATGTGCAAATAGCCTTCCATTTCAGTCCCAGACAAATACTCAGACTGAACATGTGCTTAAATAATTGAAAGGAACTGTTGCTTTTGTGCATCATACTACTATCCTAGTGTCATCTGAGGTGACATACACCAGAACCAATTGGTTAGACATGAAAGGGTGGCTAAAATCCCATCCTTATTCCAGAAAAAAAAAAGGCAAGAATCTTACTTGATATGTTTCTTTATTTCTTTGAACAAGCTATTCGACTTTGCAGAAGTCAGTTTCTGCAACGACTGTCATAAAATATAAGTGCAATAGATATCAGTTATATGCTAGCATAAGTATAGGAAATAATATAGGAAATTTGAGGTATCACAACTGCTACTGTATAGCTTTTTACATGAAATATTATACTCTAGCAAAGGTTATTTTATTTTTCAAATTTGCTATGCATTTCTGTCTATTATGCGTCTGCCAATCATTATGATGATTCTGGATTAGGAAACTGAATGTACTAGGAAGAAAAATTCAAAACTCCTTGTCCTTAAAAGGAAAGAACCATTCACACAGAGAGGAGTTTCCTGTTTCTTAGGGAAGAGCTAGCATGCTCACCTCTATGTCGAATGATAATTTGAAAGGCAGAAAAGGAACTGTGATTTCTGTAGCAAAATATAGGCTATACAGAAGCCATTCAGAAGCAGGGGCAAAGCAATCTGATGGTGATCTGCAGATGTGGTGGGAGTGTGTGGGACTCTGAGGACACTGCCAGCTGCTTATGCAAATTATCAGACATTTTTCTCATACCTATGGGTATCCTCCCTTATGATCTGTCTGTACCAACGAAAACCATATTCTCCAGGCACCCTGACACACAGCACTCTGTGAAACACACATATGCTTCTATCATCAGAGTTAACAGGGAAATTTTAATGCATATGTATCAACTGTCCAATGCTAATTCAGATGCAAGTGAGAATGAAAACAAAATTAATTAGGCTTGGAGGAAGACGTTGTTTTGATCTCAGTCCAATATGAATCAGAAATAATTCAGCTGAAGCCAGCAGATTCAGCCTTGTACTGCCTCAGTATGAGATCAGGCCCAGGTCTGTGGTGTCTGCAATAAAAGTCTTTACCTTTGCCTAGCTGAGTTTACCGAAGCACTCAACGTTCTTGGTTTCCCTGCCCAGAGAATAGGGATTTCATTACTTGAAGGTGGCAACTGTAAAAATTTTAATAGCTATCACTGGATATTTGTAGAAACACACATTTGTCTCCTTTACCTTACCTTTGCTACTGATTAATGCATATCATGTTATATAATTCAGTCACCAAAGGGAGTTCCAAATGGAGTTTTCCTGTGCCAGTAGCTCTGCTGAAGTCAATGCAATTACACTTGCAGAAAAAGCAGCTTGTTTTTCTTTATTTGTGTAATTGTATCTTTTTTTCTGTACTGAGACAAATAGCCTACTCATTCAATACAAAGTAGTGAACCACCTCCATAACCATCCTGTTGAGGAGACTGTTTTTGGCTTTCTATCCACAGATACAGATGTGAATTGAAGCACATAAAAGTGCATAACCCATGCCACTAGAATGTATGACATTTGATGTCTTGTATTTCCTCTCTTGAGCATAGCTACAGTACATGGGAGGTGTAACGTAGTACAACCCCATCAGCTCCCATTTAGCCGTTTGCAACCCCTGTATTTAGTCAGAGGCAGAATTCGATCACCTGTCTACAGCATGTGTGAGGGTTTTGCCTCTCGGTTACCACCAGGTGGTAGCATTTTAAAACGTTGCTCTTATTTTAGAAGAGCTACCCTGTATTATTTGCCAATTTTTCTGTGGTTTCTTGCAAAGGTTAGTGTTAAGGAGGTTGGCATGGTAACCTACTTAGAGTGGATCAAATTGTCATGTGGAGAGTTCAAGCATGAATTAAGATAGAGACATGGAAAGGCTTCCATCCAAGGAGAGACTGAAAAGTCTGGGATTGTAGGTTGTCCCAGTTTACATTCTCATAATACGAGGAAAAGAGATTTTGTACCAGGAAAATGGAACAGAAGCATCTCAGGTAAAAATAAAAGGTCATCTTGCTTTTAATGTGATATTAATTGACAGAAGTGATTTTATTAAACTCAGCAAAAGTAACCCCAATTTTAAACATTACTGAGAATATCTACCCAGTATATACAATACATTGTAATATACTTTGATTTTTCAAGGCATAAGTCAAATGATCAAATGCCTTCATAACTGATGTTGCAAAATTCCTTGCACCTGCCACTGAAATGCTTTTGTACATTGATTGAGAGAAGATACTGGATCTGTTGGATCTCTTACAGAATTCCTCTATGTCCACTGGAAGGGTTTTGCATCGGTGGTAGATGAGAAGAAATAGAAGTTTATTTTCAGCCACTACATGGCTGACTGTTCTGCTTATGGTTTAGGCTTTGTTTCCTGTTTTTTCCTCCAACCTACACTATGATCCCAGTGAATAATAAAGTTTTAGTAATGAAAGAATAATGAAACAGAACTGTAACTAGAAATTTTGATACTTGGAACACCTTCCCCATTTTCCAGTCAGCTTTTCCTTACTTTACTCTGAATGCTTTTTAACAGTTCTGGCACTCCAACCCCTTTTTTTGCTGTACTTTCCTTCTGGCTTGTGCTCTTCTTCTTAACATACTCCCTTCTCAAACTACAGTTCGGAGTTCAGTGAAAGTCACCCACTGGATGCTTCTCCAGATGCCTCTTCTTCAACAGTTTACCTTATTAGGCCAGTTTTGAAACTCTGCCTTGTGACATTATGAAATAATTTATGATGGATAAACACAGGACATTTGAGCTTAAAATGCAACTGTAAAATTTACAGGGTTGACCAGATAATGACTGATGGACAATGTGTGTTCAGTAACAGTTAGTCCCCAGCCTACAGCACCAGGACACTTGTCCAATAGCCAGGATCAGAGCTCAGATTGTGGGACTGTCAGGGTCTCAGGTGAAAAAGAAATACCAACTATATCATGCTGATCTAAGTTTTTAACTTTTAATTTTTTATTTTTCTTCTTGCTTCCAGTTTGGGAACAATGAAGTCTGGATCGGTCTACCTTGGCACTTAGCTTGCATATACATTTTCGGTGCCTGCTGAAAAAACCTGTCATATAAGTGCATCAGTTCAAAAATATTTCTGAGACTTCCGAAGGGATTGCAGCCATGCTGAGACAGAAGCCATTTAGATAATAAAGGATGAAAAGAAGGCCTCAATTAAGAAAGTAAAATTCTGAGAGTAATAGAAAATCAAAATACATAATTTACATAGTATGTGCGTAGAATATGCAGTAGGCAGTAGTTGTGCAGGGATAACCACAGATTCCACAGCCTCGGAGAGTAGAAGACCATGTTTTGACTTGCTGGAACATTTCAGATGAGTGCCTTGCAACTTGGGCAGTGATTATTTTTAGTGGTAGACAGAGTGGTATTTTCATCTGAGAGGATTTATTCAAACACAAAGAAATAAACCTAGCTACATTCAGCTAAATCTAGCTTAAATCTATTGAACTTTGCTTCTTTTAGCAATGAAATTTTATAGGAGAAAAGCTTCCCAAGTTCTTTGAATATTGTTTTGCATTCTATTCTTTCTTTTTGGATAATTTTCTCCAGTTTTGAAGACCAATATCTGCTTATTTATATGAATAAACTGGGGAAGAAAAAGTGCTGTTGAAAGAGAAGTAGATGTATTTCCCAAGAACCCAGTTCCATCGGAGCTGCAGGGCACAACATATAGAGAAACTTCCCCCAAATCTGAACTCTTACATAAGCCAGCAAGTATTTTGCTCCCATGCCAGAATTTTCTCTTCTTAAAAATAAAGATTTTACATGTATGCATGTACTGCAAAGTGTTCCATTTTCCTTTCTCCCCTTATCAAGAAAATTCATTTCAGTGTTAGCCAATTTAAAATTCATTTTATGCATTAATTAAAAAAGAGTAGCTCTTACTCTGCATTAGGATAAAGTGGGTTTTGTGGTCTTTTACTGTTCTTCTTTTTCAGTTAGGAAGCTGAATCTTTTAGCTAAGGCATCTAAAGGTCCTGGGTCCCATATTGCTGCTCCCGGATTGATGGAAATGAAAAAATGCCACTTTTGAATTCTCTTTGCAAACTTGCAGAATCCTTAAACTATTCTTCCTATAAAGAATCAAAAATTGGAAATTGAAGTGCATTCAGCATGTGCATATACACTAAGCTTAATTAAAACTAACTTTCAAACAGCCACACTGTAAACTTAACCTTGTTTTTAAATTGCATATATTTTCTTGAAATTTCTATTTTAAACAAGAAAAAAAGGTCCCTTACAACTTCACTGTAGTGGCTTGTGGTCTAACGTGACCTTTATCTATTACTGGACTTTCATGTGAATTTTTCACTGGATATTGAATTATTCTGATGGATGTGGGAAAACACTGATTTCTAACTGGTATTTATCATACTTATTGAGTGGCCTTAAGAGATTTCAGATGTGAGTTTGAAACAGAATATGGGTCCCATTATGTAGCAGATCATATTTTAAGAATAATTTAGAATTAAGGTAAGATTCAGCCCCCAAAGTGCTGATGATTCATGTTTATATTCTGGTAAAGGTGTGCTGTTTGGTTTTTTTTTTTTTCTCTAGGGGTAAATACAGATCTTTTATTATGTAAAACAACCATCAAAGTAATACTGAAATTTTCTTCTTTTTTTAACACATGTATTAGGGGTAGGTGGGTCTGGCAATTTGCAATACTGATGCTATAAAAAGGATTTCTGCTTACTGGTATTCTCTTTGAGAAATTATTCAGAGAGGTTTTGTTGATGTTTTCACGGTTTTTAACTTGCTTCTTGAAAACTAATTAATCAAGTATAATCATCTGGTTGTATGAAATATTTATAAACTGTAATTTCCATTGCTGGAAATGTTCTTCAGTGTCTCAGTATTGTCTCTTAATGTCAAGAATAAGGAGAGAGACATATGTATAGGGATCATTTATCCCCCTCCTCAAACCAATGAATTTTTACTATGAATATTATATTTCTACAGAGAATACTTTAGAGATGTTGATATTTGATGTTAATACCACATTTGGCCTAATTCTGTTGTTTATGCTTCTTTTTATTTTTTTTTTTTCCCCCTGAAAAATTGGAAAATATAATACACAAGACTGTAAAATCCACAGGAAATATTGACTCCAGGAAGATTTTAATTGAACTTGAGAAGAAAAGAAAGCACTAATTCTTGCTGGGCAATATTGGTTCTCAATATTGTGTCAATGTTGTTCAAAATCAGTATAAAGCTACAGTTTGGAGGTTCCCACCTAGTTTCTTATGGTGTCTACCTGGCTACTGAGAATAACTGTAATAACTATGGGCTTAAAATAGGTCATTTTTACCCTGGGAAGCTATTTAAGAAAACAGCTTAACTTTTGTGGAAGTACCAAAAAATATGTTAGAGGTAAAAGGTCTTGTTTTGACAGCACTCTGTTAGTGTGAATGAATTCTAAATAAGCAGAGAGACAACACTGCAGTGAACAGTAAACAATCTTGCTTTCATTGGTGAATGAGGCTGCTCTGTAATAAGCAAATCAGAAATAAAAAAACCAAACACAAACCCAAAAAACCCCACAAAAATGGCAAAACAGAGTGAAAGCACTGCTCCGATCTACACTGTTTTCAAACACATGACATCGCACCTGAGTTACAAATACAGAGCCTATCCATCCAGGACTGATCAACAGGGGGGAGAAGGTTTTTCAGTGATGATTGCTCATTTACATTTACTAGATGCTCTGATTTATCTGCTGACAAGTGTCAAAATGTGTGTAAGAAGTCTATTGAAGCAAATTATGTTGCCTAAGAAACCTGGAGTGAGGGAGAATTTGCAGACTTAAGAGAACAATTCTGTTAAGGTCAAATAAAAGCACAATTGAAATGTCTTGGTTATTCTGAGGAAAAATGAAGGAATAGTTGAGAGAGATTTAAGTTATTGTAATTTTAGGATTAATTTTATACTCACCTATAAATAAGCAAAGGTTTTATTATTACCAAATGAAAATCCTATGCATTAATAAGCAGTAAATAACCCTCATCAAGCAATGTATTAAATAATTTCCTTTAGTTTCCCAGGCTCAGCTCCACACGTTGATTACACTGAATTCTTAAGTGACTTTTTTGGCCCTTATTGAATAATTTAATAAATCAGACAGAATAAAAAAATTAAGATTTCACTGAGAATTAAATATTTTTTTAAGTATTGGTGGATTTTCTCTTTCTAGTGCAGCATATTTCATTTAGTGTCAATATCTGGCAATTTTATATTCACTTTCAATTATCATTTAATAGATGCTCCACTGATCATGTGATCAAAAGGAAACACCTATGCAAGAGAACCATGTGTTCCTTAACTATCAATTTCTTGTGGTAACAGACAAATTTCCAAACACAAGTAAAACTCAATAATGCATTTTGTATAGAAAATTAAGCAGACAATTACTGAAGTCATTGCAACCGTGCATTCCTCGGAGTCAAGGACATTATTGTCACACCAATGGGTGTGGGTGAGTCAGTGGTAAGAGTTCAAATGACTGTACTGTCATAATTAGGACCTTTTATCAAAAATCTGCAGTGCCAGTTAACTGATGAGCAGTAAGTGTCAGAGTCAGCCTACTGTGTAAAACTGTTGCCTGATTTAAAAAATAAACAAAAATTCTGGTACCAGAATTTATTCTCTGTGAATGCTTTGAATTATTGTTACTAGACTGGAAATATAGCTGCCTAAAATCACTGGAAGGATTCCTATTGATTTTAGTGGGCATTTCATCAGGCTTTTTATGAAATAATTGGTTTCATGGTTTTTTTTGGCAAATCTTCTTTACAAATATAACTTGATAAACCTCTCATATTAGTTAATTACCTTAATCTATGAGATGGATGTCTCCATTAATTTCAATCAGTAGATGACAGAAAGGTTCCCAACTAATGTTGCTACAGCTTCATGTATCTTTTCTCTATCATCAACTCTTTTAATGTCACGTTTGTTTCAATTCTGAGAGTCTAATTTTTCTTGTTACCTAGTAATATTGTTAATATTTTCTTAATATTGTTAATATCGTGGTTTGTCCTACTATTTAAAGCAAAACTCAGATAATTTCTTTCATTCTATTTTGCATTAAGACCTCAGTTCAGGACAACATATTAGCACATATTCTTGGTTTATAAAACTTCTACATATGCCATTTCAAAACAATTGCGTGAAGGTGTCGTGATTTTCATCAGGAAGAAATGAATGAATTTGCCTTAAAGTAAATAAAGCTACAGTGATACATACACAATGTATCAAAATATACCCAGTATATCAAGACCCGTCTGCAGTTGGAGGTTTACATTTTGGGAAAAAAAATACCAAACCACAAAGCAAAGCATCCAAAAAAAATGGTTATGATGTCTGAGATATGGTTTTTTTTGGTTTGTAGGTTTTGTTTTTTTTTTTTTTTGTCTTGGAGTTTAAAAAGTTGATCACTTTATGAATCTTACAAGTCAAAGCCATTTCAGATGAAAAATATGCAACAGCTATTATTATGACACATCAAATATGCTTTAAACATGACTGTCTAAATACATTGTTTTTTTCATGACAGCATGGATAATTCAAGGTGGATTTTAAAATTTTAAAAATATCCTTTAATCCTACCACAAAATGCATGTAAATTATTGCACTAGATGTGTATGAATTAAATTATAAGAGGTAGGAAAATGTTTCTTGTAGATTTGATATGAAAAGCCGTATCAACAAACCTGAATGTCTGCAGAGCAAAATGCTCAAAAATAAATGAATGCCTATGTTAAAATTTGCTTTTCAATCGTTAGTCTTGTGCATACTGAGTTAATATTCCTCCCCTGCTCTCTATATATGTATTTCAACCTATGGTAACTTTCCATTGGATCTTAGTGCAGGTAATGAAAGTGGCAATGATTAATTGATTACTACTCATTCATTAAATAAATCTCTGCTGAATTTACACCTCACTGTCATTATCCTCAACATCTACATACATTGAATTATAAATGTGATAAAAATGTATCTCACATGGTCCCATTTCTAATCTACTGCTTCAGATATTTGTTGCTTACTCTTTTATTTTACAGGAAAAATATCAAAAGAAGAAATTCTATTATGTAAAATTGTTGCTGTTTGACCCTAGTTGTCAACTAGCACCACACAGCTGCTGGCTTAGTCCCCTCACCACTGAGCTGTGAGAGAGAATTGAAAGGGGAAAAGTGAGAAAACTCGTGGTTTGAGATAGACAGTTTAATGGGTAAAGCAAAAGCTTCATGTGCAGGCAAAGCAAAACAAGGAATTAATTCACTAGTTCCCATTGGCAGTTCAGCCGTCTCCAGGAAAGCAGGGCTCCTTCACACATAATGGTTAATTGGGAAGACAAATGTCATAACTACGAACACCCCACACTTATTTATTCTTCCCCCAGCCTTATGTGCTGATCCTGATGTCCTTTGGTATGGAATATTCCTTTGGTCAGTTGGGATCAACTCTCCCCCCTCTCAACTTCTTGCACATCCCCAGCCCACTTGCTAGTGGGGTGGTGTGAGAAGCAGAAAAGGCCTTGACTCTGTGTAAGCACTGCTCAGCAGTAACAAAACATCTCTGTATTACCAACACTGTTTTCAGCACAAATCAAAAACACAGCCTCATACTAGCTACTATGAAGGAATTGAAATCTCTCCCAGCCAAACCAACACCACACAACACAACTTACTTTGAGTGCTAGCGTTCAGGTAAGGAAGAGTGCAAGCTGAGCAATGGGAGATAGGAGCAGGAAGGAGAGAGGAAGTCAGTAGCTGAGTGACACCCCTGATTCTGCTGGTAGAGACCCAGCACATCAGCTGAGATGCCAGTGACACACAGCCTAGACGTGAAGCTGTGATTCTGAAGTTAGTTTCACCCTTCATCTGTGAAAAGGGAATCCTATCCAATTAACTTTATTCGTAAAATACCTGAATGAATGCAGGTGCCTAATGTTCATTTCCAATACAGTCACCTGAGCTTCAGAGAGTCACATCTCAGACTCAGCCAGTTAAGCTAAGGTTTTTCTTGCTGTATGTGTGTGGAATTTTTATCTTTCAGAGGCTCCTCAATCTTCCCATTGACAGTACAATCAGTCTAACTTCCTTTTTGCTTCTATCTGAACCACCCTATTTATACCAGGTCCTTCATTTTCAAGGTGTTGCCATAAGGAAGCTAGAGTCTGAGTGGCTCTCAAATCTCACAACTCCTTCCTCTAAGTCTTGAGGCCCTAGCTGATCAGAGAGCGCACTGTGGTTGGTCCTTATAGGAAGAGGTAATTCTTTTCTCTTTGAATAATATATTCACTGAGACTTTAAAGACACTCAGAATGGTCCTCTAGGATGCAAACATTCAGGCAGATTTAAAAACAGCCATCACTATGCATTCTGTATATGATTAAACTTTCAGAACTACAGAAGAGAACTCCAGTACTGGTCAAGCTGCTTCAGCTAGGTAGAGCCCCATAGGGCTAAAATCTAGCCAAGAAACCACTGGAGCAGAGCAGCGTGCTGCCCATGCCCCTTTTATCACAGCTAAACATTCTATTCTGAAAATGATGGAGAAGCTGCTTGCATTGGCTCTACGTCTGCTAGAGAAATTCCTATGCCTGAAGAGTTTCCAGATGCTCAGTGGTTTCTAGCCCCTTTGCTCTGACATGCCACCGTGAAATCCTGTGACCAGCTAGAGCAAACAGATCAAGGACAATCCAAATTCTGGTTCTGTACATTCCCATTGCAATCTTGATGTGACTTTAGAAGTGTGGAACATAAACTCTTAAGTCTGGAATTTAGAAAGACCATTCTAAACTTTCATTAGCAGAATTTGGCTGAAGATTAAAACATTTAGGGAATCAATTTGCATGGTTGTCTACTGCCATGCTCCTTAGCTCAGCATTTCGTTACAGCCAATGGAAATCAACTTAATAAATCCAGAAGAGGCTTAAAAGCAGTTCAGCTGACCGTATCCAGCCTTATGTCTGATTTGTGCACCAGAAGGTCACAGTCCCTGCAGAAGCCCATTGTTGCATCTGTTGCCCCTGCTGCAGATGTCTGTCATAGTATTGGGCATCCTGGTTGGTGCCTGTACTAGGGCAACTAAATTGCACAGTAGTTATGATTACAGTTAGCTGAATTACTGCTTATGTTCCACTGATTATATTAACTAGTGGCTTAACTGAACTGCACAGGTGCCTATGGTAGTTTGAGATACCCTAAAGGTACATCTGTAGGTGTGACACAGGACATATGTGAGATTGATCTCCTTCAAGAAAGTGATAAAGAGCCTGCCCAGGACATGTAAAATCTGACTGGGAAAACACATTGATCCTCAGCTCTCTCTACTGAGAGACACCTATGCAGATACCAGTGTGTAGACAGCTGAATTTTAAATTAATCTTTCCTCTTGTCTGACCCTCTTTATAACATGAGCTGCCAAATTTGAACATGTTTCGGGCATCAGCCTTATAACTTTTCTCTACACTTTGGTATTTATTCTAGAAAGATATTAACATGTTTAAAATGCTGAGATGATGAAAAAACCTTTTTTCATGGGTAGCATGACATTAGACAAAAGTTTTTGTGAGGTCTTTTTGAAGCAATGTTTTCAAGATACCTGAGTCTGAAATAATTCACCACTTAATGTACACAGAATATAGTTAGTTTTCTAAGTAAGTCAGCTATCCAGGCCTCCTTCCATAGTCAATGTAAAGAATTAGATGCAGAAGGAGAATCATTTCACTGTGAAAGAGGTTTATGGAATGAGTCAAATGAATTACTCTCTGGAGCCACCTATTTTTTTCTGTTGATTGAAAAAGATACTAGCTTATGCTTAGCCTTCTCAAACTGTACGTGCCAAGGTTAGATAAAATGAATCCCACCTTTCCTTTTTCTTCATGAAGAGCAAGATACAATAAGAGGGCAAGCTGTGAAGATTGTTTCTTACAGAAGGAAAACTTTGTGTATAGATTTTAATATTTTTTCAAAGGTACAGTCAAGCAGAAATAGGTTTAAAAAGCCCTTTCAGACATTGCAAAAATAAAATTCATTGGTTTTAACAGAAACAGAAATAAAATGTAGTGTTTAAGTTAATTTTGTCTATATCGGTTCTAAACTGGATTTGAAACCTGACATGGTCTCTTGTCCAGATCCCTCAGGTTAGATGTTAGAGGCAAATATTCACATCACAGAACTTCTGTCCCTGTTGTTTGCCATCCAGCTGAGAGACTGAAATGGAGCTGGCAAAGAATGAGCTATGGTACCAAGGACAGGCTTGATAAACATTGCCTTACTGGTACAGTGTGAATAAGCCTCTATGGTGGCTTTTCTATTGCTGTCCCAACTCTGTGAGACAGCATCAATCTTTAGTGTTGTCAGCTGAACTATTGCATCATATCTTGTAAATCATCGATGGAATAAATTGCATTTCTACTTGTCCTTCAGCACTTCAAAAACATAATCAATCCATTAACAAGAGGTTGCACTTATTTTTGTTGTTATTTTTTATTAGTGCTTTATGGCTGGTATTGAAATATGGATTGAAATAAGAGAGCAGAGAAAAACTTACAAACAAGCTGGAGAGAATGGAATATGCATTTCTGTGAGATCATTATTCCTTTTTAATATACATTCTGAAATCCTCTCTTCCAAACCCTGATTTCAACAAGCCACATAATAACCTGCCAGAGGGAATGTCTTTGATTTCTTCTGAAGGATCTGTTTGGAACATTTTTGTAAGGTAGAAAATGAATACAATCAGCAACCATCAATATAATGCAGCAATCTCCTGCAGGAAGTCTATATTTTAATATCCCTTTAAATATTCCCCAAAATACATCAATAATTAATTGCTAACACCTGGCAGGATCCATCTGGCAATATCCCTTCATTATTGGTTGACTGAATACTGATTTTTTTCAGCATTCAGATGCAAGATCATGTGCTGATGATTTCTACTGAGTATGTAAAGCCATGAATGTCTATATATCAACATCAAAAGCCAGGTGTTGCTCAGACATATGTAGAAAAATAACCAGCCCTGCAACCAGTATCCCAATTGAAGATTTGCTTTCAATTACATGTATATATCTACCATGATAGTCTAACAGTTAATGGTATTCTTTATTACACATAATTTTTTAATGACAATATTTTTGGTAAAGAAGATCTAACTTATATTGAAATATCAATTTTCTATTATACTACACTATACTATTTATATATAATATACTATTTATAATATTTATTGTGCTATAAATCACAAGCTGCTGTTTTTGCAGACCAGTTGAAAGACAAACCTTATTTTTCAGTAAATGGCAGTACTTCAAGGTAGTGAGAACTTACCTTGGATGATGAATTTATGTTAATTATATATTTTCCAATTAAAGGATGATTAATTGCACATATCTCATCCAATATTCTAGGGGATTAGCTTCCAAACTCACTACCTGCCACAACTCTGGCAGTATTTTGATAGTAATGTTTTATTTTGTTCCAGCATCTTGATACTGATTATATAAATTATACAATTATTAATTTGAATTGGAGGTGAACAGTAGTGGCATAACATTTCTGGTTGGTAAATAAAGATTTTGTTTCCTCTGTGCAGAGAGGATGTTCTGATTTTTTTTCTCTAGTATCACACTAATACGAGTGCACACCCTTTGCAACCCTGGCATTAGTATGAGTATCTGTGTAATACACGTCATATAATCGTGCTTTCTGTCAGATAATCTGAAGTTCATACTTTTTACTGACTTGAATTTGCATAAAATATTTATACTCAGCATCATATTATCATAATTATTTTTCAAAAATAGCAGTCTGACTAGCTATAGACCTCTTTTAATATCTTGTGTGCTTTTTAATATCAGAATAATATTTCAGTTTTCAATTATGATTATAAAAAGTAGGCACACACAGATTACAGTAACATAGAAAGCAATATGTGTTGGGATTATTTACAAAATAATTTTCACAGGTAGGTCACAGAAGAATAGGTGAATTTCAGAAGACTGCACAAGTACAAATATGACTATTTAGAAACAACTCTTCTAATTATTATAGGTTACTTAGTCTGGCATCAGACCAAAGGAAAATATTGAAAATGTTGATTTAGGATTAAATCAATATAGAATTGAATTATAAGAATATAATTAGTGTTAATCAACATGGTTTTAGTGAAAGTAGGTCTTAGAATCATCTGAACAGTTTTAATAATTTTGCAGTCATTGTAATTGTTATGCTAGCAGTTACACAAATGTAGGGGATTTGGTAAGGTATTTGGCTTGATATGCCACAACATTACAATATGAAATTAACCCTTGACAGTTAGAACATACACTGAAAATAAGATGTATTTTATAATAATATTGATGAACTAAGACTTAATAAAGTAACAATTAGTGATGAATCTATGTGGGCATGTTGAATCATCCTAGATTTTTTCAATAACTGAGAGTCTTCAAACAAAATGTGTTTTCAAACAGTCAAGGCTATAAATCTAAGACCAGTGACAGCAGACTGTTGTGGATTATGGGTTATACACCCTGAAAAACCAATGACTCACATAGGATATGACAGTCATAGTGGCTACAAAATACAACAAATGCATGTGAACACAACAAATGCAGGGTGAAATAATGGCAAAAAGAAGGATGCAGGCAGAAAGGATACAGGCAGTTCAGTGATTTAGCAACATCTACAGCATTGGTGATCCAAGTAATAGGGCATTAGTGTTTTGGTGACCAGAATTTCAAAAAAAAAGTTCTTGAGAAATCAGAGAAACTGTAAAAAATAATCTGAAACATGATTTCAGAGATAGAATGTCTTAAAAGGACAGGGTTGCGGAACACTTACAGCAAAGGAAATTCCAAAATAGGTATCAAGAAATATTTTCACTGTAAGAATGAGCAAACATTGAAATAGGCTGCCAGGAGAGGGTGTGGAATCTTTGTCCTTCAAGATATTCAAAATTTGGCTGGACAAGCTCTGACCAATCTGATCAGCATTGTTGAAGATATCCCTGTTTTGAGCAGGTGGTTGGACTAAATAAGCTGTAGAGGTTATTTTCAAACAAAAATCTTATGTAATTCAAGGATTATATAAACCTAGTCTTTATATGTTGTGAATAAGAGACTGAGAAGGGATCTGATTATTATTTAAATATCTTCATAGGCAGAAAATCTGGTATACAAAGTACTGAACCCAACAATTAATGCGGGGAGAGCTACTCAGGCATACAGTGACCCTCTGGGTTTCAAAGGGTGTGCACTGGTATTAGCGTGACACCAGAGAAAAAAATCAGAACATGCTTTCCGCACAGAGGAAACAAAATCTTTATTTACCAACCAGAAGTGTTATGTGGGTAGGGTCTGTTTCACTGTCCCACTTGGTCTCCAAAGGGTGTTTCAAAGGCTGAGAATTTGAGATACGCTATAAAATTCTGTAGTGATGGGCCAAATATTAACATGCTAGGGGCTGCCATAAATAATAAAAATAATCAGCAGCATTTTCATAGCCCAGTTTTTTTATAATTTTCTCTCTCTTGTGCTCCTCTTCCAAATACTGTCTGTCTTCCCTTTCAGCCTTAAAGTCACACTATGTTTCAGTGGTGTTTCTGAGCATCTTACGCATTAATCATCATGAAGTTTGTTTCCCCCAACATTTTTGCAAACAAAATTTTAATTTGTTTTTGCCAAAACCAAATAAGGAAAAAAGAATAATGTGATTCAATGTTTGAAATGAAAAGGTTTGAAGTTTTACTTGTTTGGCACATCTTGAAATTTTTCTGTAGGAAACATCTTTTTTTTTGTAAACAGATAATACTCACATGTCTTCTGAAGAAGCATAACATAATTTTATCATGCTACAGTAGCAAAGCATACACTTTTGGAGAGTATAGTCTTTGCATGTATTTAGAGTTATCTCTGTGAAATGCTATTATAAATAATGAAGTTACTATTCTTGCCCTTCTTAGGGACTAGCACCAATTAATTTGACTAGTAACTTCATCCAAAAAAGGGAATTAAACTTATGTCAGTCTTTCCTAAAGTGTGATTATTAACCTCTGTACTAATTCCTCTGGCAAACCAATAGAGTATATGCTGTACTTCAAATACTAATTTTCCTTGAAATCTTTTAACCAAGTGCTGCCTATGGGGCTGTGCTTAAAGTTATAAGAATTGGGTTTAGCGGTCTTAATTAAAAGTATTTTGTTAACCCAAACAAAGCTTACTCTGAAGCCTAACAATGTTTCCAAACCTAGTAAATGATTACTAAGTAAATAACTACTGAATTAAGAATAATTGACTCCCCCCCCCCCCCCGCCTTGAAATCTTAATTCAAATAAAACTTCTTTATTTATTTTTATATTAAATAATTAGGTAATTAAGGAATGATTCAACTACTGGAGTGACATTTAGTAATTAAACAGAACAAGACTGTAACATCATTGATGTGGAAGGCATGAGTATCCTATGACCTCTTTCTGAAAATTCTATCATTTTAAGATGAGATTTTATATTGCAGCTTTTTTTGTAAGGTCTTAAATCTCTTAAAGCTTTTGTGCTACTACAAGGTCAGGTAGTTTATTTATCACTGGACATTGGCTCACAAGACTACATTTCCTAGACCAGTGTGTTCCTGTGCTAAGCACCATGCCCTTCAGCACAGCCAGTCAGGCCTGCGTACCCTTCAACACACACAGCCTGCCCAGCTCCCAGCGTGCACTGAAGCCTCCTTTCCCACCCTGAAGGCCTGGTTGCAAGTATCTCTGTCTCTTCTCTTTTACTTCTCACTCCATTTTCACTAGTTTCCCAATCCCATGTGGCTGTCACGTTTTCATGTATACGTATGCATGTGCATATTCTCATAAAATGCTTGAGGAATTTGTCCTGCTACAGCAAGGAAGTTAAACATGATGAGGGGCAGAGTTATTGGGAATGATTCATGTGAGGGAAAACCAGGTCCAGCAGATCATATGAATGAGACATTCCAATAGATGACAATGAGTCTTCTTACTCAACTCCTTGTTAGACCTAAAAAGCTTTTTTTGGGAAAGGTTTCTAAGGAGAGATGCTTATCTCCTCCAAAATGAAGAAACCTGGTACGTAGATGACAAGGAAGGGAGGTAAGAGCAGAAGCAGAATTTTCTTCCTTTCTAAAGTCATGTTTTCCTTGACATAGTTTCGTGGGGTTTCATTTTTCTGACTTTATATTGGACTTGACTTTCTAGCTTGACTTTCTGACTTTATTGGAACTGTCCAACAGTCCACACAGAGTGCAGCTGGTGACACATGGCTGCACTGCAGTGAGAAATTAACTGATGATTTGGGGAACTATTGCGGGCTAATCCTTGCATGGAGGGAGCTGAATAGTCAACTGATTAAGGGGATTAACTGTCTAAAATTAATTATAACAAAGAGCAATGAATCTAAGAACATATTGGGATGTGTATTGGTGTTTGAAGCTCAGAGTATATGGGATGGTAGTAAATGAACAAAATGAACTCTGAAAAATGGGAAGGAAAATAAAATAGTTGAAAAATAATTTTGATTGTTCCCTCAGCAAAAGGATGGATTTCATACGCAAAATATGTATTTAAAATTTCCTCTGTACCCAAGAGACTTCTTGAGGTATATTGTCACTAATTTTTCCATCTTAACTGGTTAGATTGAGAGATTAATCCCACTCATAGTTCAGATTTCACTGCTGCATCGATATCAGTCCTCACTGCCACAGCTAAATCATCACTTTAACAAAGTGAAATATACCTTTGATTTTCTCAAAGGCCTTTCTTAAAAGAACAAACTTTGCATTTCAGAAATGAGACAAACCCCCAGAGCTTAATTGATGTTTCTAGGAAGGCTGACATGTAGGATGCAAAAAGACACCAACTACTAAAATAAAATAAAATAATAAAATAAAAATAAAATAAAAATTAAAAAAAGGGTATGACAGTATAGGGTTATCAGCTGACTAACTCGTACCGGTGTGAGCCAGTAAGAATCGTAATTGACTTGATATAAATCCTTTCCCAAGGAAGTAAAAGTTGTAATGAGAATATACTGTGTTAAACTCAGATCTTTTTTCCTAATGTTTTAAAAATTTACTCTCCAATTACACATATTTTACAGACAGCTTTCTGCAAAGTAAATCACATTTACTGTAACATATTTTCTTCAAAATATTTCTCCTGAAAAATACTGATTTATTGACTCTTTTAGGACTCATACACATTTTCTCTCACTCTACACAGTGCCTCAAATTGTCATGAGAGCTATCTTTTCAATAGGCCCCATGCTCTGAAGGGGTTCAAAAAGGACCTTATTCGTTCTGCTGTACTGAAAAGCCTTTATGATTTTTTCAGGACAGTCTTATACCAACAGAATGACGCCTTTAAAATAGTGGTTTATTAAAAGTTCTACCTAATTTTGTGTAAGAACTTGTACAACTTTGTGCAGCTCCAAAAATTGGTTAGAAGAAAGTATTTAGTAGGCCTGATTCGGTTCTGTGCTTTTAAAAATCGTGCCCTTGTGTATACTGGGAATTCATCTTCCTGAAATCTGTATGCTGCTGAAAAGAACAGAATATATTTAGCTGCCTTTTTTCTTGGATAAAAAAGGAACATCTTTGGTAAAAGCAGGTCAAAAAGAGGTTAGAAGTTACAGCTTTGGGAGGTACTTTATGCTAATTCAGACATTTGCCTGGAATTTAGTTCTTTCATATCAGAAAAGTGCTCTTTAATTTCTCAGTGGTACAGAGCTATCCAGAGAGGGAACAGTCTTCTGGTCTCTGTTAAAGCTGTTGCCTTACAGGAAAGAGACAGGCTGGTGTTAAAGTCTTGGAATTATTGTACAAATGTATGGAACAAAGTAGAGAGTAAACAATCCACCTTGTACTATATCTATTTTTAAGGAGAAATTGCTATACATTTTGAAATCTCTGTCTTTGAGCATTTCCAGCTATCTGCCAGGTGCTGATAGCAAGATTCAAAGATTCCTAGTAACAGAAATTGAACACTGTAAGCATCATGCTAAAGTCTGAAATCAGGTTTAAAATAAAAATCAGTAGCAGATGTGGGTTTAACTAGATTTCATTATGCTTCATTAAGTTTTTCTCTTCAATAATTTTTCAAAGACAAGTCCTCAATAGAATATAAGCCTTAAATCCATGAGGCATTGGGGTACAATTAACACTCTTAGAAGGAGGAAGTGGAGTAGAGAAGATAATACTGCTGGGCCTGGAGGATTGTATTGATCTGCCTAATGCCTTGCCTACTCCATAAATCTTTCAGTGGTGTCATTGAGCTTGCAATTACAGAACATGATTACTTATGCCAAAGTTTCATTTCCCCTATTATATTACAGTCATAAGCCATCATACTAAAAAATCTGTGCTATAGTGCAATTCATACTCCACTACCCTGAAGCCCATACAAATCTACTTTTTGTTCTGTTTAGGTAGAAGGAATGATACCAAAGTATTAAGTGTCTTCTAAGTTGTTTCTTTCTGCTGCACAGCTTTAACATGTTAGACCTTCATGACCTGAGGTATTTCTGAAACCCAAGAGTAACTTTATGCTTTTGGTATAGCCTATAGACAATAAAATTGTGAAAAAGGTCTTGGTCTGCTGACTGATTGTTCGTTATTATAGCTGTACAAATGTGTTGACACTTTAAAACAAGATGCCACCCATTCCTTTGGTATGTGTAAAAAGCAGGCAGAACTCAAGTGTTAAAGAATTCCTACACCATATTAATGTACAATATCTTAAACACATTGGGATGGGAAGGCAGAAAGTGGGACTAGGTACGGAAGCCTCAGGTAAAGGAAGCGGGGTGCATGCTGAAGATATTCCTTTTCACAGAAGCAATCACTTTGCAGATAGTTAAAATAACTTGTATCAAAGACCATTAAATAGATGAAAATCGTCTTTGGTAATCCCAAGAAACAGAGATTCTTCCCCATATTTCCCATCTTTTTTGAGCCATATTCAAGCTGTAACATTCAGGTCTTCAGCCCCAGATTTATTGAGGAGACTAAATTACTGATGCATCACTGTTGCCATCCCAGGTGGAAAATTTGGCAAAAGCAAATACTGTGTAAATTTTTTTTTTTAATTTATTTCCTTCATATTAAAATGTTTCATCATCCTGAATCAGTGAAATGGCCTAGATTACCATTAAATGTCATAAACCTATGTTTATTAAAGGTATTTAGGTAAGCATATTTAGGTTGTCCATTGATGGTTTTGTTATAATTTAGTAAATGATTTACAAAAAATTCAAATTAAATAATTTTTCAATTATTAGCTATACAATTGTAAATCAATATCAATCAATGTGTGACTTCTATTATGAGTGTTAGTTTCTTTTTTAAAATCAAAAATATTGCTGCTCATAACTGTAATAGTTCATAGTGCTCTTTCAACAAAAATATTTTGCTTCACCTCTAAAGCATTACTCTATCACTGTCTTTCTCAATAGCTCTAAGTAACGATCAATAAAAAAAGTCTCATTAATTACCATTAATTAAGGCAAGGACAGAAATGACAGTACAAATGCAGATTAAATATTTTTGGTTCTCTGTATCAGATAATAGCAAGTGGTGGATGTCTAAGAGAAGACCAGGGTAAGTTAGTAATACTCCTACCATATCATCCCCTTACTATCAGGTAGTTTTTAACTTGCTGATACACTCTCACATCTATAGGTGCATTCCTTTTATAAAATGTATTCCCTTAAACCTTAACTATCAGGGGAAGATTCGTACCAAATGAAAACCTGCAGTATTGCACATAGGAGTTGTGAGTCTCTGCGGTCTTCAAAGGTTTCTTTCTTATGTTAGTGATCTTTAGGAAGGAAAACAGGCTAGAACAGAAATCAATAATATCCCACACAGCTATCCTTAGTACAGGTAGTCCTCAAGACAAACTCTATGTTTTTAGCTAAAAATAATCCAGATGTTCAAAAATTACACAGCCCCTCCTTTATATCCAAGAGTAATACCTCACCATAACTGCTAGGTTGAACAGCTCACTATAAATTTACTTTTACATTACCGATGAAAATTGAAAGGGCCAAAAGTCAGAGGTTATTAGGTCTTTTGTTGTAAAGCTAGGAATTCAGAAGCAGCTCCTGGATTTAGCAGGTTCATCTAATTAATGATAAAATGCATCATTATGGATGTTAGCCAAATATCTGTTCCAGTTTTCTACTGTCTCTACAGATACCGACTCTTCTAATATGAGAAGTATTACATGAGCAGTCTTTATTACTTAATTGAATTATTTTAGTGACATCACAAAGAAAGAAAGAAAGAAAAAAATCTGTTCTTGTTGAAGAACAGATGAATTTAAAAAGCACAATAAGAATTACAACTCTATCAAGAATTAGCAAGAAACATTTTAGGAAAACCAGGATCAGTTCTTTTCTACACACAGATAAATCTGGATGACCTTAGCTTTACATGAACGTTTAAAGAATGTATAACATTTTCTGTTTTTTCTTTAACTGCACAAATTGATCAGATCATAGATACTGCCTATTGCTTAGAATAGTAATATGAACCATTATGACTTCACTTCTCTTTTATATTTTAACTACCTGGTGCTTATACTTGTAAGAGGAACATTCCCAATTACTGTGAATCATCTGTTTTAAAAGAGAAGTTCTCAGAATTTGGGACTGGGCTACTCTAGCACTCTACCAAACAGTTCTTAAGCAAGGATCATGGCTTCATATAAGACAACGTTTGATGCCAACAGGGTGTCCGGAGGTGACTGCCTGGGTTTTGCATGTAAGAGCGTTTAATAGCAGAGACAAGATCCATTAATTGTGATCTGGAGTTTCATTCAGAAAGTCATTGCAGGCACAGTTGATTTGACAATTTAAAGCTAGTCTAGGGATGAACAATCTTCCTCTGGAGATTTCTTGTACCATATCAACACATTTTCTTGGAGTTTTCAGCCTAGTTGTGAAAAAATACCCTTTTGTGTAGATTTGTGACTGTAATTCCTGTTACCATTGCAGCTAATATCTCAATATAGTTATTGATTAGAAATGCATTTGGTTAGTTTTTTTCAACTACATTTTTTTTTTTTTTCTGTCACCCTCATGTATTTTCTGTGTAACTAAAATTTCCCTGATTCTTTTTCAGTCATGATATGACAACCTAGCACAATATTTGGCAAAGGTTTCTCACTTTGCAGCTTAGACAAATAATAAAAATAATAATAATTAAAAAAAAAAGTAATAAAGACTTATTTGTATGGGAACACTCAGGAAAATTAAGTCAAATAGCTATAGGTATGAAGTTACTGTGCATATGTTAAAGCACATGGAACAGTGTGAATTATCTCTGTCAGAGTGTTAGGTTAGCTTTAGTCTGTTATTCAGTGACAAACTGGCTTCAATGGCAAATCCAGTTTCGTTTGTCCTCCAGTGTCATTCCTCTGGCTTCCTGTTCCTGCTTCTACACTATGCTGCCCCCTTGATTGTACTAATTCTGGGTTTTGTGAGTTCATGCTATAAGCTAGATTTCTGGTCAACAGGTTAAAACCAATCTTTTTCTTATCTGATTTTTTTTTGATGTAGATCATATCAGTTACCATGAGTAAAGGGGATACCACAAGGCAGAGAGCTGTTGTGATTGAGAAGCACTAAATCATGTGGAATCACCAGTTTCACTAACTCTTGTTCTGTGCAGATAGGCAAATCTGATACAGAAAGATGAGGCTTCACGCATAATGTTATGTTAACTCACTGTATGGCTTAGTAGTAGAGTCCAAACTTGCTTGACCTACTGACCCAAGTCTCTCTCTGTGATTTTACTGCACAGAGGGACTTTCCAGGAAGGGGCAACTGGCTCAGACCTGAGCTCTGCCTCTCCAGACAGAGGCATATGTCTTCCGGTTGTGCGAATCGAATCTTGCATTCACGTGTGCTCTCCCTGTCAGTACACTCAGGGCAGAGAGGATGAGGGCTAGGAAGAGGCTGTCCTCCCAAAAAATTATTCCAGAGAGGGGTTGATGAGAATGCTGCTGGAGATGCATGATGCATGATGTAAAGACACAGCCTCTTCATTTTCTGCCATGTTCCATGAAAACAGGTTTATACCTTCATAGGAAATAAGCACTAAGAAAGAAACCCGTACTTCTATCACTACTTTCTCTTCCTTATGGGAAGAGCCCAGATAGAACCTCAATCTGGCTAACTTGACAGGTGCAAAAAAAGACAACAATATTTTTTTTCAGTAGGAAACCACTGAGTACTGCATTAAGTTTGTCTGCTGAAGTTAGCTTGTTGTTTTTCCTATGTATGTTACACATTGCAGAATGTATCTTTTGGTATAAGGAAAAAGCCCAGCCAAGCTGCAGATGTTATTGTTCAATGCAGCACACCTTACAGTGTTCCTGCTAGCTTAATGATAGCCTGAAATGTTAATTTAACGTTTAATTACTGGGAGGATCATAGAAAGAAAATAGTAATTCTTAAAAATATATATGGAGTCTGGTGCATAAATGTGTATTGAAAAGATGAGAAAAGGTTAATGGTAAGAGAAAATGAACAGATAGAGGATAATATTAGTATTAGATTTTACAGAGCAGAAACATTGTCTTATAGAAGACAGAGGAAACACTCAAGGGAAAAAATATTGTTTTAATATGACAACAAGAAGCAGAGAAGAGAAACTTAAAGGCAATTCAAGCTTGTAAGGTAACTGAATTTAGCAGGAAGTAAGGAAGAAATAATATCTGTTTCAGTTGCCTGCAACAGAAGCTGGTTATAAAATGGAAAATGACATTGTCAGAAGCCATTGTTTCAAAAATCAGATATAGCTGAAATAAATTGATGTCCCGGGTGATAGCATGAGAACTTCAGGTATTAACTTAAAAACTTCTCTCCTATTCTCTTTCTGTGGTGTTTCAAACACCATTTAAAAAAGAGTCAGGCACAGCAGCTGATTAAAATATGTGTGTGAAAGATCTAGAGGTCATTACAAATATAAAATTTCTGACACTGTTTGCAGAATAATTTTGGAAAAGATCTCTGTATCTTTGCGTATTATATATGATAATTTACTCAACCTGGTGTTGATACCAATGCAAATAGTGTTAAATAGCAATAATCTGCTCTCTCAAAGCCCTAACCAACCAAATTACTTTTAATATCGAATACAATGAAAACTGAAATAAACTTTGCTTCAGATAAATATTATAACCACTATTTATTTTTGTTTATATACATGGGTATATATATTTGATTTACTCTTTTTAAAATCCTGCCAAATTCAGAGTTCACCTGACATATACTATTGAAGAAATACCCATTAACAGTGACATGTTTGTATTTCAGTGTAGAGACACTGCTATAGATACATGCAGTTGTGAATATAAAACCATCTAGGAAGTCTTAAAAAATGTTTTGAATAGAAGGCTCTTTGTACTTTATAATTGGAAGGCTTGCTTTCTTTTAAAACCCTTAAAACTCTGAAGACGTTATTTAAAAAACTTTACAGTGCTTTGCTTATGTGTTGTCTCATTTGAAAACGTCTTGAAAAGGACTTGGGAGACAAACTCTGAGTGTTACAGGTCTGTGAATGGCACTGGTTGTATTAAATTTCCTTTGTTGCATTGAATCTTTCTACTTGATACAATATTTTCTCCTTAAATAGCAGTTCATAACTGATGTGTCAGATGTCTCAAAAGTCAACCCTCTTGCCCGTGACTGAACCTGTAAGCAGATGGTTCAAATAGCTCAGAAAATGCTGGGCCATTGAAAAAAAATGGCTAGACTGTTTAAATCTTTGGCACAGTGCCAGGTGGCATCAATGACTGCTTAGAAAGGGAGCTGATTTGTTAGGATTTCCATAGCTTTCACAGATGAATATGCAACCTGGCTTAGTCTATTATTTGGGCAGAACTATGTACACTTCAAGATTAGCCTCTTTACTGAATGTGTTTCACTTTCTTTCTTCCAGTAGTGTTGAAGACAGACCTTGAACAGAACAGATCTTGGACAGCCAGATTTGGATTTGAGAGTTTTTATTTTGTGGTGGGTTGACCCTGACTGGAGGCCAGATGCCCACCAAAGCTGCCCTGTCACTCCCCCTCCTCAGCTGGACAGGGGAGACAAAATATAATAAAAGGCTCGTGGAGTGAGATAAGGACATTCACCAACTACCATCTTGGGCAAAACAGACTCAGCTGGGGAAACTAGTTTAATTTATTACCAATCAAATAACAGAACGGCAATGAGAAATAAACCCAAGTCTTAGAACACCTTCTCCCATACCTCCCTTTTTCCCAGGCTTAACTTCTGATTTTCAATACCTCCTCCCCCCAAGCAGCACAGGGGGACAGGAAAGGGTTGTTCTGGTCAGTCCATCACATGTTGTCTCTACCAGTCCTTCCTTCTCAGGGGAGGACTCCTCACACTGTGCCCTTGCTCCAGTGTGGGGCAGGGAGACACGGGAGACAGTCCTCCATGAAATTCTTCAATGTGAGCAGCCTGCTCCAGCATGGGTCTCCCACGGGGTCACAAGTCCTGCCAGCAAACCTGCTCCAGCCTGGGCTCTTCTGTCCATGGGGCCACAGGTCCTGTCTGCTCCAGCATGGACTTCCCACAGGGTCACAGCCTCCTTTCGGCATCAACCTGCTCTGGTGTGGGGTCCTCCCCAGGCTGCAGGTGGGTCTCTGCTCCCCTGTGACCCTCCATGGCTGCAGGGAACAGCTGGCCTCACCATGGTTTGCACCATGGGCTGCCAGGGAATCTCTGCTCTGGTGCCTGGAGCACCTCCTCCCCCTCCTTCCCCACTGATCTTTTGGTCTGCAGAGTTTTTACTCTAACACATTCTCACTCCTCTCTCTGGCTGCAGTTGCGCAGTTCCCCCCAACCACCACCACCCTTCCCCTCTTAAATATGTTATTCCAGGGGCGATACCACCATTGCAGATGGACTCAGTCTTGGCCAGTGTCAGGTCCATCTTGGAGCCATCTGGCATTGGCTCTGTTGGACGTAGGGGAAGCTTCTTCACAGCTTTTTACAGAAGTAACCGCTGTAGCTCCCCACTTCCAAAACCTTGCCTCACAAACCCAATACAACTTTACTGGGCTTGACAGTACTCTTCTAAATACGTACAAAAACCTGCTAAGCACGAGGCATGGAATAGCTTGCACTGGCACGGTGTTGCCTATAGTCCAGTCACTACCACAGGCCTCAGAGAGGTGACTGTTTATGTTTTGACCTTGAACTTCTCAGTGGGCTCAGAGTAAGTTGGTTCATTCCTTTCATAGTTTCTCCACTGTAATAATGAGGGACATTATGGATTGTGGAGCTTCATGCTTTGGTGACCTACAGCTCTGGGGCAATAAGCTGCATAAACCCACTGATCTTGGTGTCAGATTTAGCATTCTCAGTGTCTTGTCTTGGATCCAAGCCTGGCTGTCTGCTCTGCCACATGAAGCCTGAAGCTGTGATGCAGGGCTCTCTGCCCTGGTACCAGAAACCTGAGCTGGCCCTCCCCTACCAGTTGCAGTTCACATGGGAACTGTTCTAGAACAGCAGGTGTTCAGCAATTGCAGGCACACCGCAATTACTGATTAAAATTTCCACTTTTCTCAGTCATATGAGAAGAGACAACTGCTGTGATATAGATATGTTTGATTTTATAGCTGAAAAGAAAAAGATATGGGGGCTTACATAATTTGAGAATTATTCTGTTTTGGTGCTGCCAAGAATGGGGTTTGGGTTTTAAATGCCCATCTTGGAATAAGCTTGAAAAACACTTATTTCAATCCACTTTTGATAGAAACCAAATTGAAAAATTACTTCAAGTTTCATATTTTGGCCACTCCTATCTAACTAGTTATTTCTCTTTACTATGTGAAATATTCAAGGTGATGATAAAAAAATCTAGACATATTCAACATTTACCCTTTTTCTTAAACCAATGAGCTGTAAATAGGCTGAGGTTTTTTGTTTTAAGTGGAATTAGACAGACACAGGTATGAAATTGCTCTCCAAGGCTAATTTGCAGACCATCCACTTCCTCAATCTTTATAACAGCTCTTGGTATTTTAATGACATTCTTTTTTCTTAGTAGTGGTGGAAAAGGAGGAAGAAAAAGGAGATTTTGCTTTGGTGTTATTCAGTACCATAACTGTTTTCTGTACTTGGCAGTCAGCAAGTGACACTCATCCATTACATAAAAGAAATGGTCTTTTGGTAAACGGTACCAGTGCAACAGTGAAGTGGTAGTATACACTTCAGCCTCAGATTAGGCTGATGAACAGGAGAATCTGTAAAACCTATACATCTGTAATTTTAAGTGCTACTTGTATCCAGCTTTTTCTTTGACAGTTTTCTATTTTTCATACAATTTGATGCTGAAGCTGACCTCCAGCATATGGCTGTGGGTCAGGCAGATGAGTCTTCAGAAATATTTAGAAAGTCTCCGCATAAAGCAAAATGAAAATGATTGGTTTTGGAAGATAATTCCATTTTAGTCAGCTTTTAATATTTATTGCTATAAGATCATCAATATTCTTAGCAGAAATAAACCCCCCAATTTAACAGCAATCTGTTTATCCTAAATCATTTATCCTTAAAGAGAAATGATGGGTGTATTCAATTCACTGCATTTTAAAAGGAATAATTTATGTTTATTCTCCTAATTAATTTGGTTGTCCTGATAATCTGACTGCTAGAAAACTAATCCTGAAAAATTTATAGAATCGTAGAATTATTTGGTTTGGAAGGGACCTTATATATCATTTGGTTCCAACTCATTTGCATTTGATAGCAAGGGAATAGTTAGATTCTCATCTCAGATACGTAGAATTTATAATGTTGATTATCAAGTCTGAGTTCATGAATTTATGTAAATATTTCTAAGATAACTAGATTTTTTACTGACCTGTGTGACCAGTAAATAATTTGCTGGGAATATCTCCTAAAATGTATCAGCCTTTGCATTAAACAATTTTTTTCAGCCTACAACTCTGAAAATTTCTTTCTCTGTTTCATGTATGTCAGTCATAAGCATGAGTAAGAAAAAGCAAAATGCATGAAGAGGGTCCGATCAGTAGATGTCATGTTTCTTTATAGGTTTCTGTAGAGTCTGAACTAGCCAGTCTAGAACTAGATAGGCCACCTGAACACTCCAGAATGTCCCTACAATAGGTGTTAACATATTCTGCAGAAAATGAAGCGGTTTCAAATGAGTAGGAATCATCACAAGTGTATTGCTTGAACCTCTAAATGAATCTTTTGAATTGTTTTTGTTGTATTGTGGTGAAATATATACCATAAAACAAAAGTTTATTACAAATATTTTATTTCATGCTCCCTTTGCTTCTGGCTGATTATTACAAATCAGATTTCATGCTAACATATGGAAGGGGTTAGTTCACTGCTAGGATCTTGATGATAAGCAGAGATTATGGACTATGTGATGTATCATTTTTCTGTTGCTTTTACTAGTTTTAAAGTAATCATTTTTCTTAGTCTCAAATATAGTGTGATTTTTCAAAGAACTCTAGAGTTTTGATATAACAAAATTGAATCCATGTCTGTGTGCTGCAGCAGATGGATGAATTTTTAAAACAACAAAAAACCCCCAATTCTTCTGTTCTTATTAACTTTTTATTCTGTAGATACCACGGATTTATCCAGACAGGTTGTGATGCGTTTCTGCAGTGATCATGAAATGCATAGCAGTGTGTCTGATATTTTGAGCAGGAACAATGTGGGGTGATTTGGATTATTTGGGAGGGTCTTAAATCTTTAATAAAAAGATATGAACTGAAACTGTGAATTATTTTTATGAGCTAAAATGATGAATAAAAGAAGGAAAATCTTAGCCACAACAAAATCTTTGCTAAAGATCTATTTCTTCTATGTACAATGAATTAATAGATTATTTACTTGCCAAAAGGTCTTTTCAGTGTCTTCCAGGGGAAAAAAAAAAAAAAAACCCGAGAAAAATAGCTAATGGGGGTGTCTACATATTCCATATCTCCCACAGCTTACAAATAGCAGTATCTTAAAATGCAGCATAATAAAATAAATATGATACTTCAGAACCAACACACAAAAACCCTTCAGCGTTTAAAATAAGATGTACTTCTAGTTGGTTTTTTTTCCATGACAGTGGTGGGGTTTTTTATTTGGTTTACTGATATTTAGCTTTTTAACACCTCATCTTTCTTTAAAGAATACCAGAAAGCTGTAGGAACATTATCTAAATTCTCATACAGAATAATCCTTTGAAGAATGTTATGTTAGAAGTAAGAAATCAGTATCATTTAAGGTGAAGTACTTGCCTGAGTTCACATTGTGTTTTAGAAGTAAGGGAAGGAACATTTCCTGGGAACTGTCATTCCTATTCAACACTTTTGATATATAATAACTGAATACATGTCAAAATGTGATATGGCATCCTTTTTTTTTTTTTTTTTGTGTGTGTTTTATACTTATAGGGATGATCTCATGTATAAGTTGTGTACACTTGGAGGCTCTAATGATTTACGTATGAAGTCTTAGGCATAAATAGATGATTCATTCTCACCTGTTTTCTTGAACAAAATCTCTCTAGGTTTCTCTTCATTCTCCTTTGAAGTGAGACATTTTCTTTTGTCCTATCTCCTAATGAATCTTGCTTCTAAGACTCTCTTCAGTCTCCATGAGTGTGTGGTTTTGTTTTAATTTCTGCTTTTTGTGTATTGATTAGTTGTTAATGATAAATCAAACCAGACTTTTAAAAAGCCAACATTAAGAGTTCTTATACATCATGGAACAATACACTCAGCACCCTACTCAGTGAATCTGAGTCAAATACATTATTACAAATCTGACTAAAGTATTTGGAGTGTGGGAAACACATCCTTAAACCCAGTTAAGCAACTGATAAGAGTGAAATATTTAAAATGTGAAGAAGGTTGTAAAGCTTTGCTTTTGATTATTACTTTACCAATTACTTATTGATCCTGTCCTGTCTTGGATTTGTTGTGTACTAATTGCTGATGACAAAAGGGAAATATTTTCTTGATTGAGATACAGATTTACTGAAAGGATTCAGAAGTGTTTCGATTTTTCTCTTACTCTTTCTCCCATTAACTTCTCTCTGTTACATGTGGCATTATGGAGTGTGTACAGCTGTTATGAGTAACTGTCTGCTCAGCTTCCCCAGGTCTGTTGGAACTAGTCCAAATGGGTATTTGTCCCAAAGTTAACCAAATAGTAAAACACGTTAGTTAAGTTTTCATGTAAATATGTCCTTATTTCTATTCTAGTTCAATGGAAGAACTACTTCCCCAGCTACAATACTCATTGATTCAATGGATGGTGTAAGAATATGCTCATGTGTCATCAATCCTGCCTGACAGCACATATTCCCTCTTCTGTTACTCTTGGATTACAAACTGTCTGAAACACAAGACATATTTTTCCCTGGATTTCTACCATGCTTAGCACAGTGGCACACTAGTTCACTTTCGGAATTCTTAAACCGAAAATATAAATGCTTTTGTAAAGTTACGGTGGTCTTGAGGATAGAAAGCCAAGAAATGTTGTGTAGGTTTTTATTTCATGGTCAGCTTTCTGCAAGCCAAGCTCTGGGGTTTAGCCTGATGGAATGGAAAGCAATTTAAACTCTTTGTTCTACAGCAAATACTTTGTGTTTTAAAATTACAATGCTCAGCACAGCAGGAATTATCTCTTACTATGGTATTCAACAATAGAAGTGTGAAAAGGAAGTAGAGTACAGCTCAGACATGCATGACTAAAAAGTGGATTCTACAACACTCTATTAGCCCCTTACAGTCCCTATGCCTACAGTGAAGAGAATGGGATTCAGAGCCCATACTCTATGTGTAGAAAGATAATTGCTTTTTTACAATGACCATATAATTTAAAAATGCAGAAATCCATTGTTGCCACTTTTTTAGCTTTAGGAAATTAGTAAATTACATGAACTTCTAACTTCATAAGAATATGGTAGGGATCAATGTGGCAACTAAGGGAATGAAAACCTTTCTGAATGAAAATGGCAATGAATGCTGTGCTTTGTGTTATAACATCTTGGGTTTGTTGCTATTTTTTGTGCATGCTGAGTGTAGATTGACCAACTAGATTGACATCTTGGAAGGAGGCTTCTCAAGCATGAGAACAAGCCATCTGACTTTCCATTCTTTGAAGGCATTGGTGGTAATGTTAGATATTGGTAGCACTATTGCATCTTTGCCAGACCAATGAATAGAATCAGTGGTGCATGGGATACATTTGTGCTTGAAGTTCCACAGTCCTTTTCTGTGGGCACGTAACTGGCTAGGGTCTGACTTTGGAAGGAAACTGGAATGTGCATAGGCAGCTGTAGCATGTTTCACTTCTTAGCATGTTTCACTATGTCAAGAGCTGTGGAAGACCAAGATTCACTGTGCACTGTGAGTTGCACCTTCATGAAGCATCAACACAGACATATTCTGTTGGGTAAGTATCAGATTTCAAAGCTTGGAACCTCACGTGGTTCATGTCAGGAACTCAGATACTATATTTTGTGAACACCAAGGAGCTTCAGTATTCTCTAGAGTCTAAGATGAATGTTTCATAGAAACTTGAAACACAGAGAACAAAATATCGCTGTAGTATGTGTTGCAACACCACATAGAAGGTATATCAACATACAACACATAAGAGTACAATGCATTTCCATTATACATTCTTAATTTCAAGGATATTTCACCCTGAAATATGATATGCAAAATCTCTAATTTTAAAATCAGACAGAATATTTGTTGTGCTCTCAGTAGTCCAGTCAAATCAAATTTACATTTTTGTAATTGCATAAATGTTCCAACAGTCCATTATAAAGATTGTTTCATTATTACCCCATTAATCTCATGTTAGAAATTTATGCAAGGAATTTCATTAGCTGCTAATGCAAGAGAGAATAATTCTTGATATTGTTAGTGTTAACTTTCCCCAATTGTTTTCATTTCTATTTATGTTTATTGGGAAAACTGAACACACAAGTAAAACATCTCATAGAAACTATGACAGAACCAAGTAACTATTGCCTAACATATAGAAAAATATATAACACTTGCACAATGAATCTCATTTACAGTAGATGCTTTTGGCAGCCCAGTTTAAGTTTGTTAAGACTGATGAATATACAAAAAGAAAGTGTAAGTGAGAAGCAACAATATAAACATGAAAAATACCCAAAATAAATTTTAAATATTAAAAGCTAATCTGTACACACCTGTAATCAGCTCATTTTCATAACGTCTGTACCAATATTCTGTCTAGACCATGCTTGGTTTATCTACATTTAAATTAAGACACAGCAAGAAGTAAGAGGACAACTTTAATTTTTGAAGTTATGAGGAGATCCAAGTGACTGGTGCTAACAGCTGTGAATCAGCAAACCTTTTCCCTTTCATTTGTGGTTAGCGAGATTGCATGGGCAAATGTCTAACACAACGTCTCTGTGGTTAGGGTGCTGTGGCTTTATGTTTGAATGATACCACATTCCAGTCCTACTTAGGATTTATCCCACTTTCATTGAAATCAGAATAAATAGCTGAGTTGACTTTGATGAAACAGGCTTATCCTAAATATATAGGCTGGATCCTCTAAAGACATAACAGGAATTTTTTTTGGCAGAATTTCAATCCAGATTTCGCCACATTTAAACCCTAAACCCATTATGCCTCCTAGCTCCATGCAGGCCTGAAGGGTTCTGCAAACAGCACTCTTCCTTTGGAGTCCAAGAACCGTGTCAACACAAGCACCTAAACCCCATCACAGATGAGTCCCAATTCAGTTTTGTTTCCAGCTCTGCCTTGTTCCCCTGAAGATCCTGAAATGCACGTGTTCTGAGCAGAATTAGCAAACTGTGACAGGGCTGACCATGTAGAGCATGTATGTTTGTTCACTGTCTTTCTTTTTGAAACATGCTAGGAAAGTATCCTGATGTAGAACATACCAAAGAAACTAGTTCACAGGAGGCTTGAAGGATTAATGTGCATTCCTCCCATGAGCTTCCTTTTGATGTGAGTACAGGTTAGACAGTAGGTCTAGAGTAAGGAGAGAAGGTGTCCTACTTCCTTTCTTCCCCCCCCAATTTAATGAAAAATGCATGTATAATCCTAGAATTAACAACAAAAACTGAAGAGCTCCTCCCCTCTCTATGGTGTTGTCCGCCTCTCTTTTATTCCCAGATTTTTTCTCTCACACTTTTCTCCTTATGAATCTTGTGATTCTCTTCTGAACAGCCTTAACATTGCAGAAGAAGGAAGGAAGGAGGATTCCTTGTTTCACCTTGCCCTAGACCCTAGCAATTAGAGTGCTTTCTAAATCAGAGATGTTTTCCTGTTGGGTTTAGGATAAGGTGTATTTAAGCCAAAGAACACAGTAAATAAAAGTATCTAATTTTCCATGTTTGCTTCTCAAAACAAGCAGTAGTTTTTTGTCCCAGCTGTGATCTTAAAAACAAAGAGGCAAAACAGTGATTCCATGCTTTCAAAGGACAAGATGAAAAGAATTAAAACTATGGAGTTTGCCAGATGGACCTACCTAATTTCTGGACTTAACAGTAGAAGAGGAGTGGAATTTCACACATCTCAGTGCACTCAGTTTCTTACTTAGAAACACCAGAGCACTTTCTTTGATCTAACTCTACTGGAAATGATGAAATTTCTGAAAATTGTTGGCTTGGAACTGCATGGTTTCTTAGAAAATTTAAAGCTGGTGAAGAGGAAAACAAAATAAATACCTTGTGTCTCTTGAAAATGGATTTTTAAAAGCAATTTATTAAAAAGCAATTATATAATTTGTAATTTCAATGTATAGAAGATTTATTTAAAAGCAAGATAAAAATCTGCTGCAAAATTTTAGTCATTCATAGAAAATGGTGGAACACACTCCTCGTCATTTGGACAGTTTCTTAACTTGGGGCACAATTCATACATTATTATAAATATAGATAGTTCTTCAGTCCACCCATGGCCCAAGCTGCCTTGCTATAAGCAAACTTATCTGACAGCTAGTAAGCAAGTTAGCTGTGCTTGCTGTGAGCCGAGGCTAAGCCTTCCCCAGGAGTAAATACATTAGCTTGGGCTTTGCATTTAGCTTAACACCAGCCATAATGTAGCTTCTGGAACACAGCTGGCTCATCATGAAGGCAGAGCAAGGTGTGACAGAGTGGGAACCTTGCCTGAGACAGGTTTATCATGAAACTGCACCTTTAGTGATTATATTACAACGTGACTTGTCTTCCCATATTCTGAAAATGTTATTTTATAGTAAACTGTGAAATGACAAACATAAATGATTCACATAAATTAGGTTAGTTCAAATTGCATTTTAGTGAGTTCTGATTGACACAAGGCAACAGTAATTAATCATGGTGGGGCAATAATGGCTTTGGAGTTACTGACCTTCAAAATCTGTCTTCAAGAGATAGTGTTACAGTTATTATCTGAACTCAGTGTCTCTTTTTAGTGGGACAAAGGTCATTATCTTACAATTTATTTTAATTTCTCTTTCACAGAGAATATAATAAAGCAATGACAAATTAGCTTTGATCTCACAGGAGCCAAAGCAAGGGAAACAAACTATGAATTCTGCAATGTCTCTCTTAATGACCAGTTTTCTTCATTGCAAATTTGATTTTGCTTTGTTAGTACTTTCCTACTTCAGAGACATCTAATACTGATTTTTCTTCTGTTGAGTTATACAACTTCAACTTTACCTGAATTATTTGACTTAATGCATGAATTTTTCCAAAAAGAATGGATATTCTGGATGTGTTTTAACATTAATATTACATGAAAGAAACACTATAGTCCATCCCAACAAAAACAGATGGCTTGAGTTATTAACAATATATATTTTTTTATATTACTTCCTGCTGTGAACATTAAAATTTTGCTGTATTCTAGCCTTCTTTTGCCATCTGGTTGAAAATCAATAATGAGGGAAAAGGCAAGTCCTATTTATAGAGAACTCCGCCACCTTTTATGAGAACTGAACTTAGTTCAGTCCCTGTGATGTCCTAGAAAGGGTAAGACAATATCTAGATTTGAAGAACTGAATGTTCTTACTTCCACTGCTGGCACATGTCTGTCTGGTCTTGAAATGAAAGACAGTGAGACTGTGTTTTTGTAAAGTAAAACTGTGTGTTATCAATGTGCAGGTCATACATTGGACGATAACCTGCAATGATTATGAGTACAGTATAAAAATTTCATGAAAGCATAATCTCCAGACAGAAAAGACTCCAGTTATTAGCTCTTAACACAATAATACTATTCACCTTAACATTTTGTGGGAAAGGTGTGCCTCTGTCAAAAGGAAAAAAATGTAAGTCTTGTTAAGATCCCCAGGGAGGCCAGTTACAAGGACTGTCAGTTATACTAACAGCACAATTTACAGTTCCAGAAAACAGAATATTTCAGCCTGCATATTCAGCTAAACTTATGCTGAAGTGCCAGACCAAAACAAAAATCTGGCCCATGTTTCAATAAAAACTACTCTTCTTGAATGCTCTGACAAAACCAAGTAATGCCTCTTAGGCATATTCATAGATAGAGCCCTGCCAACCATCGCTCCTTCTGCAGCACCACTCACTGAAGCAAGAAATAGGTGTTCACAAACTTCCATGAGGAACCCTGTCAGCAGGCAATACACCAGTCATCAGCACAAACTGTGCCTGGTGTCTCCTGATGGTTAATTAGAGCAGGGAAGGACCAGCAGCAGGATCAGAATGGTACATATTGCTCCTGATGCAACTCAGGAGACTGTTGTGCCCAGGTAGCAGACTCTGTAGATGGATGGAATACAAGCATCTCATGGAGGGAAGGATAGCGTGAACCACTGAACAGACTTTGGTTGTGATCAGAGATGGCAACTCAAATAAATTAGCTGAAGTGGAAGAAGAGGTTAATGAAGAGAGACAGTGCGAGGAAAGGTGAGAGGAGGTTTTGTTCTGACCAGTAACAGAAAGCTGTTCCTCTTCAAGCACTTGCTCGAAGTAGGGCATAGACAATGACCAGCAGGCTCTGTATGTTTTCCAATGTGATCTCTGAATACTGCTGCAAACATAGGATTCATTGCTTGAAACCAGGTAATACTCAGGTTTTATGTGGGTAATTCTGAGAACACTGCCGCTTACATGTTTACTCTACAGCTATAAAAGCAGACATTTTCTAAGTCCAAAAAAAATTGAACCTAGTCCCTCTGCCATAGCTTCATGTTGAAAAATTTACAAAACATTGCTGTCCACAGAAGATAATCCTGTCTGCACAATGAAACTTGTAGGATAAACTGAAGTTCATTTTAACTGTAGCTATTTATGCAATAATTTCTTTTAGAAACGCTGCTCTGTATTGAGGGAACTGTGAGTCCCTCTCAGTATACTGATGAAAAGTAATGGTCTTTCACTTGATACATAATTTGACTGTAGAACTTTTTGCTGTAGGATGCTGTTGACTGACTCCTCAAAGCCTGGGTTCAAGCATCTGCCAGAGATGTTAACGGTACAGCAGACTCAGCAGAACAAAGCACTGCTGGGGTATCAGGTACTCTAGTTCACAGATGAACATGCTAGCTGGCAGCACCATTGAAGGTGGATTTGCATTAAGACAATCTTAGCAATCTTAGAAGAGTATAGACACACATCTCTTCTGCCAGCCCTGCTGCAGAAGCAGCAATCTGTGTCAGTGGGGTGATAAGGAAAAGCTGAAGAGGTGGGTGATTAAAGACCATGTAAGAGCCTGCTTATACTAAAACTACAATAAATAATCTTTGTGTTTCTGATTTAAACAGATATAAACTATTAGGAATTTGAATGAGATATTCAATGATCAGCATCTTATACCACATTTAACTACCATGAAGTCTGGGCATTGTTATGGGATGATTGACTAGATGAGACACAGTTCCAATTATTTATCATGCTGAAAGTCATGTGAGTCTAGAGCATTTTGTGAGCATACTATGCTTCCATAGTAATTCTTCTTTTCTTTTTTTGTTATGTTAATAACATCTAAAACAATAAATTTGTAGCTTATAAATTAGACTTCAAGCACGGCTTTAATGGATGCTAAAGCTCTTGCAGTAGAAGTACAACAGTGGTCATATATTACTTGCATAATACTGCAAAATCTTAATTCAGATGGAAAGAGTCCAGTTTTCAACCTCTGATGATTTTCTAGTTAATGCAAGAATAGCTATACTGGCCTGACTTTACATGCATCTGCTGGCCCAAGAAAAGGTTATATCTTTTTACAAAAGCTCATATAAATCAAAGACACTTCTGCTTTCTGATTATAAGCCTTCTGCAAGGAAGACAGACTTCAGTGTGATTCAGGATTCCACATGGAAAAATATACACCTGCCTGCATTAATACCCACATATTTTTTCTAACAGTACCTGCTTTTCTTGGTGAGACAGACACAGCTATGGGTCAAGAGCACTGTTGTGTGTTACATGTGCGTAACAAGCTTTTATCATCCAACTGTGAGCTTGCAAATCTATTTGTATCTAAACCTGGCATATCTCACTTAAGATCAAAACATCAATCACCTTCTATGCAGCAGCTGTGAACTATTTTTGTTTCCTTGACAAAAAACTTTACTATTTCAGTTTGGGCATAACAGGATATAGGAATGGGCCCAGTTACCCCTTTTAGTGTGATGACAAAAACAATGATTTTTATTACAATTCAAAAATTTAATCCTAAAAAGATTTGTTTTATTTTAATGGAAAGGACAGATTATCTCATTAGTGAAAGATAAATAAGGAAGTGATGAATTTTGCTAACTTTGGTGGTGTGGCCCTCTTTAAATGGTATTTCAAGACCTTTTTAAAAACCTTGTATTAGAAATGACATTACCTCAAATGGAGAGTTATAAACTTATGAATTTGCTCCAAAAGATGTGTTATTATATTCATGCCAAATTTAGAAGAGATCTTTTGTGGGTGGAAGGCAGTGGAGTGCTATGGAAGTCAGAAGTATAAAGTTGAATTGTTCTTATAATTTGTTTTAAAACTTTTAAAAACCATTACTTTGTTCATAGTTTTTGTCCTGCAGGCTTCAACTTTGTTCTGTTAACTTATGTTGCTTTCTGTGGGGCCAGTAGAAGAACTAGTATGTATACTGCAGATTAATGTTAAGATTACTTTCATATTAAGTACACAAGATAAGTGTTAACCAGAACAATGATTAAACATACATACATTTTTGTACATAAATAAATGCAAGAAAACCATACCATAAACAGGATCAAGGATTTCATTCTCCTGTAATGACTGGGGATTATGGTCAGTATGAAAGAAAGTTGTTGTGAATGAAGGTAATTTTACCTATAAGAAGGAACAGAACTAAGACTATCCCAAAAGGAAAACGAGATTGGACAGCATTATTTAAAAGTCCAAGCTTTGACTTTACAGGTCAACATAAGCAATATAAAAATGATCCCATTATGCTGCTACTAAATTGTTCTTGATGTATTTTATTTCTTATGAGTTGAAATTCTGCCCTTCTCAGCATTGATAAGAACAAGGACCCTAAAATAATGAGTCAGAATCCAAGGATTAACTTAAAAACATACGTTTCCTTAAAACAGCAAGTATTTTGTGGGTTTGTTTCCATTTGATTTTGGCTTAGGCTATTCATGTTAGAGGTGACCTTCATAATACTTTCAGGCTTTTCTCTAAAATACTAGAAACTTATCTTTCCAGTTCAAAACATGTTTCTTTCTAATATTCCCTTGCCTCCCAGACCTGGAGACTCAATCAAACTTCATGAGACTAAGGAGTGACAGCCCTGTTATACAAAAAAATAACTTGCAGGTACTGTGGGTCATTAAAATTCCATTTCCTATTTCCCCTGCATTCCTCTGTCAAAAAGAGTCTTCTCTAGTAGAGCTATAAATTCCATGTCCTACATTACCAAATCTCACTTCAAACAGTAAACCTAATCTAAGTAGAGTTTCTTTCTATAAAACCTGTTTGTTATGCAGTGGTTTGTGCCTAGTATGTCTCAAACACGCAAAAAAAACCCCAACAAAATAATATTATAGATTGTTGGAATATGGGCTGATTCATACGCTGCTGAGATGTTGCTACAGTTGTAAAAGATGGATAGAATGGAAAATCTCTGACCACTGAACAGAGAGAATATTTGCACTGTGCTTCATGTTGTACTGCTGTCAGGTATATTGTTAAGCAAAATAAAAAATGAAAAAATCAGCCAAGCCCAGAAGTGTTAGAGAAAAAAACCACAAGCAGAGATCCAAACTTTTGTGCTTTAAATTATATTTGCTCTTTCTTCTCCTTCAGTTTATTTTAAAGCTTATGTATGTTGAACTTAAAGGGTAGTGCATTCTCTGAAATAATGAAAAAAAAAAAATATTTTAACAGTCAAAATTCCTTACAACAAAAGTAAGATGATTTTTTTTTTTTTAACCTCTTTTCTATATCCATTTTGAGAGCCACCAGCATTCTTTACTTCTCTGGCAGGCATGAAATTATTAACTGTAAAGAGAGCTCTTTACTGGGTCCCATTACATAGGGAGGAATTTATGAAACAAGAAAAGATGTTTACAAAGTTGTCCTTTGTACGATTCTTCCAAGGACATTACAGACAGATGATAAAATACCCCAAACAGTTTATCAACATGTGCCCATTGTAAAATCAGCAGAAGACAAGCAATTCTAGGAATCTCATATCTCCAATTGCTTTCCTCAAATCTCAATTCCTAGTCTTCTTTCAAGATTGCTAACATACCAATTCCATTCATGTTTGTCTCCCCAAAATTAACAATCATATTTCTATTCCAAGATTCCTACAACAAGACTACTTCCTTTAACACATGTGTTTGATGAGGCTGTCTGAATTTATATTAGTCTATCTGAATTTTTGTCAGACACATTCTTCTTCCATGAGTCCTGGAGGAATCACTGAGAACATTTAGTACTCACTCATTTTGGGTACCCACCCATACATGGTCTATAGCAGCCCAGAGTAACAGTTACAGAAAAACTCTTTAGAGATGTAGAAAGAAGAACAAAGCACAAGACTATATGGATAATGTAGCTATCAAATTATAGAAAATCTTGACTGAACATGTGTGCAAAATTCTTCTTTAGAGAATTATAGGTAGATCAGACTCTGCTGGATATTAACACAACAGGAAAAAAGTGTCATGTTGAAGAGTCCTTTCCCCATTCTGCTACTGCCAAAGTCCAATTTCAAACCAGGGAATCTTGAAGAATATTTTGTTTGAAGTAGTGATCCTATCACATTATTGAATATGGCTACTGTGGCTGAAACAAGAAAAAAACGTTCAGGTGAGGTAACTATCCTCCACAGATATCTTCTGTGCTCTAAAACGTAACCGAATACATTGAAACAACAAACAACAACACAGATAAGAGGAAACCCGCTGGATGAGGTATTGAAAAAAATGAAAACTGCAATGGCCTGTGCAGGACACAGTAGTGATAAAAGACAGCATTTTGTCTGCTAGATGTAGTTAGGCTGTCAGCATACATCTTTATTACCTATATTACTCAGTCTTATTTACATCTTATTCTGTATCTCTTCATATCATTCTGGTTTTAGACAATACACACATAGAGTTAATAACCATTTCTTTTTCATTAAGCCTTCTCAAGTCTTTTAAAAATCTGCCAAACTGCCAAAACCAGCCATTCATACTTGCAGTTAAAAGCAATTGCCTGCCTATAGCTTTATGTAAACAAACAAACAAAAATAATTAGATTTTTTAAAAGGAATTAGATAGTCAAATTTAATTTATTTATGGATAATAGAAGCAATGGCCATAAAAGGTGATCGAATTGAACTGACATCTATGCAGGATTGGCTACATTTATATCATTCTCATTAGATGTTTCCCTGATCTGTTCTCAAAGACCTCCAGTATTGGAAATATTTCACTTGCCTCACTGTTCTAGTGCTTCCATAGTGCTATTGTTAAAAGTTTCTCCTAAAATTTAATCTCAGCCTCTCTTACTGCAAATTAGGTGCACTGCTTCTTCCGTAATTCACCATCGATGTACAAAAGAGGACACTTCCTTCCTCAGTACTCCAGTCTTTCACATGCTTGAGGACTATTATCTCTCTCAAAGCTTTTCTTCTTTGGTCTAAATAATTTCCATTTATTCACTCTTTCCTCACAGGTTTTATTTTCTAGATCTGTGGTCATGCTCATTGCTCTACTCAAGATTCTTTTCAGAATGCCCAACTCCTTCTCGAAACACATTTGCCAACACTGAAAACACTATGCCAGCTGGAACTTCTCCATTTCTGGGTAGAACAGACTTCATAGGTCTGACAAGCCGCAGTTCTTTTTATGTAATCCTCTACAGCCTGTGTCTTTTTTGCATCAGTGGAAAATATTCCATAAGGCAAAAGCTGAAACATCAACATTCAGCTTCATGACGTGCAGTACTGTGCAGATCCACCAAACACCCAGTTGCTCACCTTCCCATATTTGTGTCACTGATAATTCTTGCCCTGGTTCCTATATGTGTCAATCCCAGTGTTTTTTAGGCTGTACCATTCTGAGTATAACAGAGTATTGGGGTATCAGGACAAGAGACTCCAAATTGCTATCAGGTACCTTAAATATTTTCCCTCCTTGGGCTCTGAACTTAGCATTTTAAACCCATTTCATGTATTAGTCCCAAAACCTTGGAAAACTACTTGTTCTTCTGATCACAAGATGCTTATAAACATCCTGAAATAGTCTTGGCTACCAAAAAAATGAAATTTAACACATAAAACCACTTGAATAATACCCAAAATTGCTCAATTGGTTAAGTAGTGAACAGTTCACACATCTTAAAAAGGAATATAATCTAACAAAACTTTCCCTAAACTGGGACTTAGACACCTGTCTAATAGCAACATGGCAATCCAGTCTACCTGTTTTCCTAATGCTTTATAAAAACATTATTAAATGCCCTTCTAATTAGCTGACAACATTCTATGAAACTAAATTTAGTTACACATGCTTGTTGAAGTGCCTGTTCTGGAAGACATCTCCTGCCTTGAGCTCCCTGTTAATGCAGAGTTAAGTGTACAGTCTTTAGCTTTTATGAAGGTCTCTGGAGCAGCCTGATTATTATTAGGAGTAATCTTACAGTCGGACTGTAAACTAGACTATCTCCTAAATGCGCTTATCTCCTAAACGTACTTAAGAATTAGTGACATTTTCTGTTCATGAACCAATGAGATTCTAATTGGTCTAATTTAAAAAACATGCTTCTGACAAATAGAAGGCTCAAAGGACCAATACAGCACTAGTGTATGGATGTCTTCAGACCAGCTCTGCTGCACTGGAATCCACCCATCCTCAGAGTTTAATTTGCCAGTTAAGGTTCTATATTTAGCAGAAGATTGAATCTTCAGAGACCTTTCTTTCTCCCATGAAAAGATATTTTAGGGGCTTACATTAGGAGGGATCTACTCCAGGTTATGCCCAACACTGAAGTCCTAAGTGACAGAGAACTGATAATCTTGCAGTGAAAACTAGTTAAAAAGCATGTGGTTAACTACATCAAATCAATTATAGTATTCTGCTATATACAGAGGTTGAATAGAAATGTCGAATTTCTACTATTCATGCCTGGACACACGAGGATATGGTGCTATTACTAATCATTGTGACAGCATAATGCATCTTAAAAGTAGAAATCACTCTTTCTAATGCAATAAATTCCAGATAAGACTTCAAAATTGCCAAAAGAAGGGTAGAATCTGTCATGTTAGACAGTATGAGTTTTATTTCTCTTACCAACACATCTCAAAATGCATAGAAAATTTCCACCACATGAACCCCATAAAATGCAGAATTAAGTTACTTAAGTCTTGCCCTGAGTAGGTGGACTTAACTGCCCATGATGCCTGCTTTTTGTGTCAAAACACACTAAGTATGAAAAATGTGTATATGTCTGCTGTGATGAAATCTTCATTTGGAAACCACTTCAACCCTTCCCCCAGTCTTCAGCTGGTACTTTTGTAATAATAGTATTTGACATTAAGTAACAAAAAGCGAGCTGCAGAATGGATGTTAGTTCAGCTAATGTCATATCCAGGTACAAGTGAAATCTGATGCAGACAGGTGTAAAAGGAATGAGCTATGAACTGAAACTGCGTTTTCTTGTATCAGATGCAGATGGAGACATTGATATGACTTGAGCTCTGCTTCAGGAGACCTAGTTCAGACTCTTACAAAGCCTTGATTTGTTTTTAGAGACAAAAAAACTGTTATTCGAAAGAAAAAAGCAGACGTAAAAATCAGTGCTGAGGATGTCATAAATTCAGTGTATCTAGAGAAATACTCTATTTAGATTCCCTGCTAGAAGAGAATATGTTTAATCTATTGTGTCCTAGAGCTGTGTGGGATCTATACTTAAATATTGATTGAAAATTTATTTGGCAATTTTAAAGGTAATATTGAAAAAGGGGGGTGGGGGAAGGCAAAACAGAGCAGCAAAATCAAAAGAACTTCAATGACTATTTGAACATTGCCCATGAAGCTCCTGAACGTGGAAAGAAATCTACAGAGAGGAAAAATAGATATGGGATGAAATATATTTTTTAAAGTATCCTACTTTAGAGAGATCACTTTGAAATATTGAAGGGATTGCATTGTTTGGCTTCAGCTCTTTAGAAGCTATGCTGACTCAGAATGACTTGTCAAAGTGGTCATTTTAGAAAGTATTTATAAGTCAAATTGGTGTACTGGTCTTAATTTTTTTACACTATGCAACTTTTTTATTTTCTGGTTTTTGGTGCTTTCATCTTCTCTTTACCTTCATGCAATATATAGGAAAGAAACTGTTTCTGATCATTAAACCACATGAGAACAACAAAGAAGCTATGCTACATAAACCCAGAAAACAGCCAGAATCGGGGCCCACACAGATATCTAAGGAAGGATATAAGAAAAAACACAACATGCATGTAATAAGATTTCTTTGGAATTACATTTCTGATCTGGTGGTTATGAATCCACATTGAATATCTTTTTATGAGTTTCAATTTCATGAATTTGTTTGATTACTTTTTGAACTAAGTAAAAGTTTGGCATTTACAACAACAGTTAGGAATTAATCCTGAAGTTTAATAATACCTGTTATGTAAATGTGTCTTCTTTTGCTTGTTTTGAACCAGCTAGCTTATAATTTCATTTAATTTCCATTAATTTTCATAACATAAGGGTCAGGAAATAATTGTTGTCTAGGTACTTTCTCCAGGCTATTCTGTGTTCTTAAAGACACCTTTAATGTCTTTTCCAGGCCAAAGATTCCTTGTCTATTTATTTGTCTCTCATAAAATTTAATTCACTCCTCCCTGCATCTCCTGCAGTTCAACTATATCCTTTTTGAAACTGCGTGACCAGAACAGTAATCAAGATATGGACATGCTGTGGATTATATAATGCTATAATGATGTTTCTTGTTCTGTTAGGCATTTATTTCCTAATAGTTTATTACATTTTACTTGCTTCTTTGATAATTACTGAGCACTGAGCTGATGTTTACATAAAAATCATTGACTTTACATCTGAAAACTTTTTCATAGTTCAGATCATATCAATGTAAATTTGAAATTCTGATAGGTGTTTCTCATTCAAATAATTGTATTTTAATAAACATAGATTTTAATTTGACATTTTGTTTCTCAGCCACTTGGAATCAGATGATTCATTTGTGTCTTTTTTTTTCCCTCAACATTGATCTTTACTATATCAAATAACTTAGTATTGTTAATAACCTTTGTCATGTCATTCACACCCTTTTAACAATCATTGATGAATATGTTGAATAGCAAATCCTAGGATTAATTCCTATGGGATTTTAATAATGGCTTCAGTCATTTACACTTATCAACCACTTGTTCCTACTCTTTAATTCTACTCTTTTAAATTCTTGTTTATGCTTTTGATTAATTTCTTTTTTATCTCATGCCAACTCAAGTTTTCTTCAGTTTTTGGTAAAAGCTTTGTCAAAAGCTTTTTGGAGATTTCAATAGACTGTTCTTGTTCTTGCATACAATGACTACTTTAAAGAATTCTAGATCTGTGAGATATTACTTCTTTTTTCAGAAGCCAATGGTTGATTCTTCAGCATATCACACGTTGCTGTAATTGTGCATGTGTATCTACGCACCGTGTGTTGTCTATTAAATTTTCCACTTCTTTTTTTCCAGTATAAAAAAGAAGATTTATTTGCAGGTTTGGGGGATTTATTTTAGCTATTTTTTTAAAATTTGCCTTAATGTTTGTCACCCTCCGTTCCTCCTCTGCTGAAGCAAATTTAAGAGATAGCACACACACCATAGTTAAATAGGCCAGCTATTTCATACTTCGAAGAATACCATCTGGATCTGTCAAATTGTTACTATTCATTTCACTTGTTTTTTCTAGAATCCTTTATAATGACAATTCAGTTGCAGGCAGATCCTTCAGTAAGTTGCTCACAAGCAAAGCTTCTGGAATGGGTACCTCCTTCAGGTCCTCCATTGTGAATATATATGCAAGACAGCAATTTAGCTTGTCTGCTACAGCCTTATCTTCTTTAACATTCTTTTGCACTTTGATCATCTATTGACTCTACATATTGTCTGGAAAGCTTCCTTTTTATGATCTGTTTGAAAAGGATTCAATGTTAGTTTTTATGCCTTCCACAAGTTTTTCATCAAAATTTATTATGACCTGCTGTATAGTGTTTTTACATTTAATTCACCAGTGTTGGCATCCTTTTGTGTTTGTTTTTATTTTTCCATGGGACATGACCAATACTCTGAAGGATGCCTTCTCACATTTAATAGCTTCCTTTATCTTGCTGATTACTGCTGCTTACTGCAAAAACAGAGTGCTTTTATTTACAAATAAGATGACTTTGGCTCTGTGGAGGAGTGCTCTTTTTAGCTTTCTGTCATTGTAGTTGTGTCTCACCCTTTACTAAGCTGTCTTTAAATAATCACCTAGCTATTTCTTAGCACTTGTTTTTTTTTAGCTATCCCTTTGAATATTTTAACCTTCTATAAAGTTCTCACTTGAAACAAATGAACAACCATGAAGGGATAAATCTAAAAAGAGGCTTTGGATTCTAATACAGTGTGATGTGGCTTATTTTTAAGAGTGAGATGTATGAAAGAATTCAAAATCAGGTATGTGTACGGTATTTTCCTATAAAAAAAGTATCCATGAAAAGCAGATCACTGAACAGGGAGTTGACTAAAGACCCTGGGGTTCACTGAGGAAAAAACTATACAATAAAGTATGTCTCCCTCTTCATTTGATACTGTTTAGCCTAGACATAAGAAGACTCAGAGGGGATCTTGTCAATGTATATAAATATCTGAAGGGAGGGTGTAAAGAAAATGGAGCCAGGCTCTTTTCAGTGGTGCCCAGTGATACAACAAGAGGCAGTAAGTGCAAAGAGAAGGTGCTGTGTGAATATAAGGAAACACTTTTAGGTTTCCTAACAAAGGAGCAGCAGAGACAGCATGTGATGAATTGACCGCAGTCCCCATTCCCTGTTCCTTTGCACTGTTTGCAGGGATGAGGTAGAAAAATAGGGAGCAAAGCTGAGCCTGGGAAGAAGGAAGGGGTGGGGGGGAAGGTGTTCCAAGATTTAGGTTTTATTTTTCATTATCCTACTCTGATTCTGTTTGGTAATAAGTTAATTTCTGCAAGAAGAGTCTGTTTTGCCCATGACCATAATTGAGGAGTGACCTCTCCCTATCCTTATCTTAACCCACGCATGCTTTGTTACATTTCCTTCCCCCTGTCCAGCTGAGGATTGGGATTGACAGGGTGGCTTTGATGGGCACTTGTCATCCAGCAAGGATCAACTCACCACATATTTTTTTCTCTTGGATAAGCCTTATAATTATTGCATAATTAAGTAAATGAGATGTTGTGGCACAAGTCTTCACCAGTCTTTTGTCAATAGGAAGTAGATATGATCATCAGCATCTCCTGTACTGACATTGCTGAGATATGGTCCAGAAAATCCTACCAAAGCAGCCCTCAGGGAAGACAGAAGTAAATGAGTTCTGTTTAGCTAAGCTTGATTGGTTTTAGAATCATAGAATAGTTTGGGTTGAAAGGGACTTTTAAAGGTCAGCTAGTCCAACCCCCCTGCAATAAGCAGGGACATCTTCAGCTAGATCAGGTTGCTTAAAGCCCCATCCAACCTGACCTTGAATGTTTCTAGGGATGGAGCAACTACTGCGTCTCTGGGCAATCTCTTCCACTGTTTCACCACCCTTCTTGTTCCTTGTTTCACAACCCTTGTTTCACCCCAAACTTACAAATATTTTTGAAAAATTTATTCTCTGTATCTAGTCTAAATCTAACCCCTTTTAGTTTTAACCCATTACCCATTGTCCTGTCACTACAGGCCCTTGTAGAAAGTCTTCCTCCAACTTTCCTGTAGGCCCTTCAGGTACTGGAAGACTGCAATAAGGTCTCCCCAGAGCCTTCTCTTCTCCAGGCTGAACAAGCCCAATTCTCTCAGCCTTTCTTCATAGGAGAGGTGCTCCAACCCCCTGATAATCTTTGTGGCCCTCTTCTGGACTCACTCCAACTGGTCGATATACTTATGTTGAGGGCCCCAGAGCTGGATACAGTACTCCAGGTGGGGGTCTCACAAGAACAGAGTAGAGGGGGTGAATCACCTCCCTCAATGCTTCTCTGGATACAGCTCAGGACACAGCTGGCTTTCTGGGCTGCCAGCACACACTGCCAGCTCATGTCCAGCTTTTCATCCACTAGTATCCCCAAGTCATTCCTAGCAGGGTTGTCCTCAACCCTTCCATCCCCCAGCTGGTACTGATACCAGGGATTGCCCTGATGCAGGTGTAGGACGTTGTACATGGCCATGTGGAACATCATGAGGTTCACATGGACCCATTTCTCAAGCTTGTCCAGGTGCCTCTAGATGGCATCCCATCCCTCAGGTTTGTCAGCTGCACCGCTCAGTTTGGTGTCATCCTCAAACTTGCTGAGGTTTTAACAACTCTGATCAGGAAAAATGCTAAGAAAATGGCATTGGACATGAATAGAAAAATTATTCATGTTGCCTGGGAAAGTTTAATGTTCCAGTCTGAGTTTTCCATAAAGTTTACTTTGTCTCTGAAGAAGGCATAAAGAAAGCTGAATTTAAGCCTAGGTGCTCTAAGAAATTGTCTGTTGTTCTTCTCTTCACGCTACATAGTTGATTTTGTCAGCTGAATAATAGGAAAAATATATACATTTCTAAACAATCTATATATTTAAATCACCAAAATATTTTCATGCAATGTCTTTTTACAAGATGTTGTTCACAGCTATTTATTACTTGATAAAAATATTTCCCAAGTTTTGATTCTGATTACTTAATTTTCAATGTTTAAAGTTTCCTCTTTCAGTATTGACTTATGGGCTTAACATTAAAAGGGTATGCTATTAGTTTTCTTTTTTTGAACCAGTCATTTTTTCCTGTTTACAACTGAAAGATTTTTCCAGAAACTGTATTATGGTTGAATCCCAGCCAGCAACCAAGTACCAAACAGAGACTTGCTCACCTCCTACCTTCCCCAGTGGGATGGGAGATGAATCGGAGGAAAAGACAAGGAAAGTCATAGGCTGAGATAAGAAAAATTTTGCAATTGAAAATAAATTAAATACCGTAATAATACTAATAATGTTAACAATTCTAATAATACTAATATTACTACTGATAATATGAAATTAAAATAATGGAGAATAAAACAAATTATGCAACTGCTTACCACCCACTGACTGATGCCTAGCCAGTCTCCAAGTAGCAAGAGCCAAAGCTAGAGAGAACCCTGAGAGCAAGAGCCCCAGAGTCAAACCAAGCCTGAGAGAGAGAAAGATATCCTGGCCCACCCCCAGCTTATATACTGAGGATGACATTTTGTGAGGTAAACTGTCTCTTTGGTCAGTTTGGGTCAGCTGTCCTGGCTGTGTCCCCTCCCAGCTTCTTGTACAGTAGAAGCTGGGAACACAGGTGAAATATGAGAAATTGAAAAAGTCCTTGAATTGATATAGCCATTGCTGGCAACAACAAAAAACATTCTTATATTACTAATATTCTTTTTAGAACAACAAAAACATAGCCTCATACTAGCTACTGTGAGGAAAATCAGCTCTATACCAGCTAAAACCGGCACAAACTGTCAGGGTTTTCATCAACACGTAAGTTTAATCATATTCTTTATCTAACATAGTTTCATAACTTCTCAAAGTTAGATTTTTCAAAATTCCATAAAAAATATGAAGTTTTATCTCCAGTTTAATCATTGAGCTTCTTAGGATACTGTTTGTCACAGGAACAATTTAACGTCTCCAGAAATAATAAAGTATATATCGATAAAACAATTAAGTGGGTTTTTTGTAAAGAAGAGATAAAATTACAGTAAAACATACGATAAATCTGTTTGCAAATTTATTACATTATTCTCTTCTGTAAAACAAACTTACTAATATCAACGTGTACTAAAACTCTAACAATATCTGATTACAAGTAATTCTTAGCTGCTGAAAAGGAATGTCACGGTAGTAATTTAAACAGTAAAGTTAGAATGAGCATTTACAAATGGTAAATCTGTAAAGTTCTTCTATTTGCATGGGCAATATAGAGTAATTCCACTGAAATCTAGATGTAAGAAGGAAAGAAGACTGTGTTTAAATTATTCCAGATGTAGCCAGTTAAAAATAAACAGAGCTGAGAGCTCCTGAGTTACACATTAAGCTTGGAAATGAAGCAATCGAGGCAACTGTGTAAATGGTGTATATGGTGCCTGTTAGCTGTTTTCAACTAGTCTGTTTTGAGCAGTTAGTACTTTGGCAAAATTCCAAATAAAGATTTGTTGTTTCTTAGCATTTTTGATATAATGTGTAAGGGAAAATAGAACTTCAACAGATAACCGTTAGGCCAGAGCAGGAACATGACTTTGTTTTCTTTATACAAGTTCAGCCAATATTTCAACAACAGTACTTGCAAATGGCTGTACTTCAGAGAGGCACAGCACATTCTGCAGCTACCTCCTCCTGCTCATCTCACTAGCACTGTGCAGACCACCGGGCTATTTTCACATCTAAATGTTTGTTTTTAAGAGCTATGTCTGTGGTGAAATAAGTCCCAGTTGTAGCTCTTTAAATAAACAGGTCACAGTATGGTACCAACACACTGAGCAATAGTGAGATAGGCTTCAGCAACAGACTGAAGTGTTCTCTTTAATCCAACATGTAGAAAACGTGTGTAAGCTTTTGTGTGTGTGTATGGAGCTCCACTCTTTGGTTATAGATTTAAAACATAGGTAAATAGAAGTCTAAATTGAGTATCTAATTGTGAGTCTATAGATTCAAAATAGGACTAAAGTGTAACTCACAGCCTGCAATTGCAAAATGATCTTATAATATAACCTAGTTATTTGGAAACCAGAGTTCTTCCTATGTTTCAGTGTCCCTAAGAACCATGCACTTTCTGATTGGATTTTGCTTTATCTGACTACCTAAAAGAAGGAACAAACAATGTCCTGGTCCTGATGCAGCAAATTATTTCATTATATGCTTAACTGCTTAACTTCACAAGTGTCAAATAACACAGAGAAGTCAGCCTTTCATTGAACTGGGTCATACATAGATACATAGAATTTGTAACAATCAACTTTATATATTTCAGGATTACAGCTGTGGTTAATATATTGATGCAATAGGCCCAATATGAGTAGGGTACATCTCAGTTGTCTTTAGCCTCTGAAAGGTTAAGCATCTGCGATCAATTGGGTATTAATTTCTTCTGTAGACAATGCAGATGTGTAGTGGGAGGACCCTGGCTGGAGACCAAGGGCCCACCAAAGCGGCTCTGTCACACCCTCCTCAGCTGAGCAGGGGAGAGAAAATAGAACAAAAAGCTTGTGGGTTGAGATAAAGACAGGGAAAGATCACTCAGCAAATACAGTCACAGGCAAACAGACTTGACTCAAGGGAAGTTAGTTTAATTTATTACCAATCAGAGTAGGGTAATGAGAAATAAAAACTAAATCCTAAAACACTTTCCCTCCATCCATCCCTTCTTCCTGGGATCAGCCTCACTCCTGACTTCTCTACCCCCTCCCCCTCAAGCAGCACAGGGGGATGGGAAATGGGGGGGTTGTGGTCAGTCCATCACACATTGTCTCTGCCACTCCTTTGTCTTCACACTCTGCCCCTGCTCCAGTGTGGGATCCCTCCCATGGCAGAACACTCTCCATGAACTTCTTCAACATGAGTCCTTCCCATGGGCTGCAGTTCTTCACAAACTGCTCCAGCCTGGGTCCCTCCCACTGAGTGTAGTCCTTCAGGAGCAGCCTGCTCCAGCCTGGGTCCCCCCAGGGTCACAAGTCCTGCCAGCAAACCTACGCCAGTGCTGGCTTCCCATGGGGTCAAAACCTCCTTCAGGTGCATTCCCCTGCTACGGTGTGTGGTCCTCCCTGGCTGCAGGTGGGTCTCTGCTCCCCTGTGACTCTCCATGGCTGCAGGGCACAGCCGGCCTCACCATGGTCTGCACTATAGGCTGCCAGGGAATCTCTGCTCCAGCAGCTGGATCACCTCCCCCTTCCTTCTCCAATGACCTGGGTGTCTGCAGAGTTGCTGCTTTCACACCTTCTCATTCCTCTATCCAGCTGAACTTGCACAGTTTCCCCACCCCTCCTTTCCCCCACCCTTAAACAATCTAATCCTAGAGGCGCTACCACCGTCACTGATGGGCTCGGCCTTGGCCAGCAGCAGGTCCATCTTGGAGCTGGCTGGCATTGGCTCCATCAGACACAGGGGAAGTTTCCAGCAGCTTCTTAGAGAAGCCACATTGCCATGCAAACTCAATACAAAATGGCACCTACAGGGACATTCACTGCACACAGATAACTATTTTTTGATGGTTTGCATTGTCCACTGTCACAAGCTTATTTCTCTTCATGAACAGAGGGAATCCATCTACTTATCTTAGATCAAACAACTAAGACCCATCTGGGCAATTTTCCATTAGTATCTCCCTGAACATTCAGTACGCACTTTATAGGTTTATGGTAGTATTACTTGCAAAAACCTCCCACAGCTGTGAATGTGTCCATTGTGCCCATCCATGTGATACTGATGTCTCAGTTACTCGGCTTCTCTCATTAGGAGACTTTCTTTTTTCTAAATCTTCCCTCTTTGTAAGTATTTTACTGCTCAAAGTTGTGAGAGTATCATGCAAATGGCAAAGAAACTCAGAAGCCTGCTGCTTTTCCTTTTGCTCTCCATCTCCCTGATTTTTAAGATAGCTGGGGGCTGCCTCTTGATGCATTTGGCAATAACTACGGCCAAACTGAGTTCATCATGATAGGATTATCATTATTAATGATAATACAGGTTTAATCCAATTCATACTCCAGTCTGATATGAGGTTTGTCCTTTATTGGCTCAAGAACAGCAGAATGGACACTACATTCATGCTTGGAAATTTCAGTTTCACTTTGTGCCATAGGAACACTTTTCTTCCATGCATGTCTTTAAAGTTTTTCTTATCCAGATTCAATACTTAAAATAATTTCAGTTATTCAACTTTCATACAGAAATTACATTTTGAGAAAGAAACAAAAAATACCCTTTTCAATTTCATATATCGACTTTATTTTAAACTCTTTTCAGCCTAAAAGGTTTAATATAAAAATTAAGGTTTCGCCCTTCTTTATTGTCCCCATTTACCAATGAACAAGGAAAAAGGTTAAATAGGAAGAAAGCTGAAGAAGGAAAAACTATTCTTAAACTTCGAATTAAGAGTAAATTAATGAAAGATGTGTTTTCCTGATTTTCCATACTAGGCTACTACATTCTGAATATTTGGAAACAGTTGCAAAGCAAGGAAAAGCAGGAGAAAATATAAAATAACTTTTTCACACTGAAGACAGAACAAGGGCACAAATCAAAATGTCACAAACAAGAAACTTTTATTTGAGTATGTGTGTATTAGCAAATAATATTGTGAAATTAATTTGAACAAATCGCAATGTAAAATTATTCTGTGTAACCTAAGTGCAATTAGTAAAGGCAAAGCTTTCACTAGGAATTTAGAGACAGATGTAAAGCCTGGAATCCGGGCGTAAACTCTTTAGAATCCCACAATTATTTCAGTTAATACTTTATTTGATGTTCTGGAAATAGTACTGCATAGAGCTCTGACACAATTTTTGTTTTTTATTCATATTCAAAGAGACAAAACTGCAGAAGACATTTTGTCAAACTTTAAAGCTAGACTACTCAAAGTAGATATCATACGCCTGATAAAACAAATGTACTTGCTGGCGGGTTTTTTGTCCTTGTCAAGAGATAAAATATTTTATCATCAGTATGGAAATTTGCAAGAGGTTTGCTTTTTTTTTAACTTAGAAAGTGTAATAGAAGTTAAACATGATAGTGATTCTTTTTGTTGCTGTTGTGTGCTTTGAAGTCACTGGGATTTAATCATATGCTTCAAGTTAAACTCATAGTAACCTGCAGCGCTATGATAACGGTCTTTTAAATTAATAAGTTTATTAATGATAATATATATGAGCCACATATGCTGAATGCTCAGTTCCACACAGGTTCCATTGAACAGAAATCTGAATGAAGTTATACTGCTGTTTTCTGGAGTAGTCCCTCACCTTGCATATTATGGCTAGTATTCTGCACTAAAATGATAGTGGGCCTATGGTGCTAGACAACAGACCTTGCTTTTCATGTAGAAGGCATGAACACAGAATGCTTTAAAATACGACTATACAAAGTGTTAGGATGGGCCTTAGGGTAAGGAAAATTAGTGGGGCCACTTGTGATACCCTCTTGCAGCACAGTAGGTGTCATGAAGTATGTGAATTACAGATACCGGGTTTGTGCATAGAATAGAACCAAGCCATGTTTTGCTGCTGATTTTAGAAATACAAAAGTGACAGATGTCAAGGATTACAGTGATTAAATGATGCTTAATTTTTTTTTTTTTCAAATACTTCAGTAGGAGTGCTATGAAATCTTGATATAATTCATTACACATTATGCAAATAACTCTTAAAATTATTATCCAAAAACTACATAGTTCAACATTTGATTTTATGTAAGAAAATTGATTGGCTGCTTCTGGCAATGTTAATGTAATTACCACTGGCTTAATTTGTAGCATGAAGATCTGCAAGGCTGTGTCCCGTGATAGTTGCCATGTTGTTTTACCACTGTTAAATTGTAATTATAGCTTTGGAAAACCATATGTTTGGAGACATTAACAGTGACAGCAGAATCTTGTCAAAATGCTGGTTGCTTAGCTACAACTAGATCGAACAAAATACTAGTAGAACTGTAAAAACATTTGTTTTTCAAGGAATAAATTTAAATGAAACAACAACTGTGTTGTGACTGTTACTGCTGAGTTTTTCTACCGTTACTAGCAGGTTGTCAAGTGAAGTGTTACAAAACTCAACCGGAGTTGCAAGGAGTCGCTGTCAGGGAAAACAGACCTCCTGGAAGTCTTTGCCCCTAACCTGACTTTGTGGCAGTGATTACTGGAATGTCTCTTTTTCCAACAAATGAGAAAGTTTGCAGATATTGTAAGCTTTTTTCACTTTAGAAAATGTGGAAGATGTTATCAGTTTACACCAAGAGATTTTTCCTTACATTTAATTTGAAATTGAAAACCTGAAAAATGATGTTATAATCACTATCAAAATTAGGTGACCTTGCATTTGAAAATATTCTCTGGTTTCAATTGTTAATTAAAATACCCTGTGAAATTACTGAGGTATTTTTTTAATTAACTAAATCTTATCAGCTGATGGAATGACATTATTCTGTCTTGTCTGACTCACCTAGCAATCAGAATTTTACATGGCAAACTGAACTTTAATTTTAAGATTGAAATTGCCTACAAATAATTTTTTTCATTACGGGTTAATCCACAAATCTGAAACGAGTGTCACTGACAGACTGAATTACTTTGAGTATGTACGTTCTGATCCACAGCTTTCTCCCTGGGACTGACTTTGTATTCCACACTTGGTTTTAGCAAAAGGCCAATAAGTATTGTATTAATGGAAGAAGTTTGAATTGATGCTTACAACCTCCCTATTCTTTTACCACAAAGAATATGCATATATTTGATTAATCAGGCTCTGCTGTTTCGGTTGTCAATAATTTGTTCAAGCCAAACATCCAGTTTCAAATTTTAGTTTCAATGCTTTCTTCCTTGTAATTTTTTTATTAAACTCTAATGAAAATTAAACCAAGAAAATATAATAATTTAAATTAGGCCAATTAATAAATAAATCTTGCAGTCTGCCATTAAAAAGTATTAAAAAGCTTACTTATAACTTCAACACTGGAAGTTCATTCCCTCTTACTTAGCTGAGTGCTAATTTCTTTCATCAGACCAATTTCACTGTATGAAAACAAATTAATATCTTTGTGCCTTATTAAACTATTAGACTGAAATTCTACAGCTGTACACCAATGAAAATTTAGGAAATTAAGATACAGGACTATTCAATCATTTATCAGTGCAATAACACTCCCATAGTCATAACTTTTTCTCTCTAGACATTTAACTCTAAACACCTTTTTTGGGCCAGTTTCTTCCCCTCTCTTCTGCAAAACACCAAATATTATTTGTCCTATCTCTTCTGCTCCATTAAATGTATGGGATAGCCTACTATTAGGAAAAATATTTCCAGTATTCTGATCTTTCTTTTTTGGTAATAATTATACCACTGAAATTTCTGAGTGGAGAATGACACTGTGTTCATTGGTAGGACGATGCACACTTTTCTTCGCATTTAGTTTTTAAGTCCTAACATAAAAAACTTTTATCTGGGTCCAAGAGCTCAATATAGATAGGATTTGTTTATACCATATCCTATCAGATTTTAATAAATCAGGATGCCTCACACAGCCAAATGTTTCTGTGTTAGGCAGCAGGCTTGAAACATTTCTGTATTTTGAATGGCATAGTCCCAGTAAAAAAACCCCAAACACATAAAAGAAAGACTAGGAAATGCTAAATTTTTGTCACTCCTTCCTACATGTTGTCCCTGTCAAAGCTTCATTCTCTTAGATTAACTTCATTATCGATGCAAGTTTATATACCTTTTGTTGTCCAAACAGGAACATTATGGAAACCACTTAGGTGTACAGACCTTTGATAACAGACGTACTGTTATTTCCATTTAAATTATGGCAGTTGTCCATCAGACAACTTCTTACCCCATTATTTGTTAAAAGCCCCATGTTGTTATGGAACCTATTTAACTTTTTCCATGCTATAAAGTGATAGAATTCTTCATAGTCTGAGCTTAACAATGACAGTAATCAAGATGTTAATATATGGTAGATTTATCAGGACATGATGATTATGATGATAAGGCCTCATGAATGGAACTTCCAGAGTAAATGTACTGAAATGATAAATGCATATTTCCCAGTCCAAGGAAATGGATTCAGTATCGCAGTTAATGTTTCATACAGCCCAACTTCATTAAGCACAACTCAGCTAATGACATCATGAATTTGTTTCATTTTATCAAATTGCATTAATTAGGGAAATGCATTGAAAACTGATTGTGAATAAATTTGTTTTTCCCTGGAATAACTAAACAAAGGGGTAATTGGATTAATTTGTCCCTTTTCCCCCCTATTAACTTGGAGCATGATGATTCTTTCTCAACTTTATGGCATGAACTATTTTGTGTTTAACATGATTCTCATTAACCAATTTAATTGTAGGGGTTTTAAGTGGGAACACTCACAGGCTGGACGGATGCCAGCTTGTTCCTTTCCAATCATATTAAATGCCATCTCTCCAGGGATACAAGCCTTTATTAAAGGCCTGTTTTACCATTATTGTTTACAACGTTAAGAGAAGCAATCATCAAGGTCTTGCCATGGTTCCTTAAATTATTCACGCCTGATCCATTGTATCCAACTACAATGTTTACTGCAGAATTATTGTCCTCTGAGTTCTGATTGTGATAATGGGGCTCTGCAGGATACATATGATTCATAGTGATGTCTCTGAGCTGTTAAAAACATTGTTGTGCTGCATTTAATTATAGGAACAGATTCTACAAACAGTTGAAAATCACATAATTTGCATGCAATTATGGATGTTATGTAGATTGGAAAGGGATAGGTGGCTTTAATTATGCAGAAAGTGTAGGTCTTTCTAGTTTTAACCTTCTGTTGTCCAGGATTCCTAGAAATTATAAGTTTAAGTTCACATTAAAGATCAGCTTTAAAATCATGCTGAGAAACAGCTGCTATTGTGTTCTGTGTCAAAGAAGCTCTTGCTTTTTAGGGAAATGGCTGCCAATGGATTAGTGATAAAGATACTACACTGAAGATACAAACAAATGAATACTGCATAACAATCCCTGTTATTAAGTGATCATTTTAATTGAACTACCAGTAACTTTTTCAAATATCATGGTTTCCAAGAAATATTAATCTTTACCTAGCTGTAATGTTCTTCCATATCTGCACTAGAAAACAAAGCTTTGAAGTGGTGTGTTTTTCAGGTGAGCTTCCAAGTAGGCATATAAATCTGTTTACAGCACAGGCACATCTGACCCAGGGCTGATAATGATAACCAGAACCAGAAGCTGCGGGTGTATGGTGCAGATCTCCCTGAGCTGACTGGATGTGAATCAGCTTGGGTCTGACTGCAGGCTAAGCCACATTTGTGCAGCAGTGCATTCAAGCTAACAAAGATAGCTGTGGAGCAGAGTTTGTTAGGTCAGCCGTAGAGTTGATCTGCACCATGTGGATTTACTGAGTTGCATCTCTGCTAGCTCAGGGATGTCTACACCATGCATGGCAGAGATGGGATGATAAATAAGCTATTCCATCTGGAGACCATGGGTGAACATGTAGAATTAACCTGGCTTTGTAAATTCCTCAGCTGATGAGAGCACACACACCTTCCAGTGATCTGGGAGCTAGCCCGCCCGATGGTAAATGTGAAAGAGCCACTTACAGCCAAAAGGAACCTGCAGTGACAGTCTCTTCTGCAAATTTCTTTGGCTTCTGGAGGATTAGATAGGTCATAGATTAAGCATTTGCTGCAAGGAAACTTTAAATATATCCAGTAAACTGCTTGTATGCCTAGGAAGCTCTTACAGCGACATAATGATACTACCACTGTTGAACTGACTGTTCTAGTTCACTTGAGTGGAGGCTCCCACTCTGAAATAAGTGAGTTTTCAGTCCAGTATAGGAAGTTTTACAAATACTGGTTTAGATTTCCTGATGTGTACGAGGCATAAAAATCAGAGGTCCATTTCTTAGAGTTTTAAAATCAGGAACATTTGAATTCATAGGGAAAAAAAATCAGAAATAGTAAATTTGCTGCAGTGTTTTAAGGACTCCTTGAAAGAAGCAATACCGCATAATTTGGAAGTCGTTAAGTAGCAGATCACTATCAGTTCAAAAAGTTGACCTTTCTTAAAGCACAGATAGCACAAGTGATTCTGGTATACCATGATGTCAACCTATTTCTCCAGACTGCTTTAAAGTAGAAATTGGAGAACTAAGCTTTAGGACATGATGGTGGATGCATGTATTGCTAGGGATTTAATGTTATTTGTATTTATTTGGGATAATATAAATTATAAAAATTCCCACAGCCACTGTAATATTTGTTAGAGGTGTATTTCTGAAAGTCTCTTTGTCCAAAATAAACAATATATAACCCACCACTTACTTGTCCATTAGCCAAAGTTTAATCATAAATTAGTACCAATTTATTTTATCAAATGGTCAAATATTTATCAAATTTGTGGTTAAAGTAGAGCATATTTTCTAAATGGTCTGTTTTTTGCACCTTCAGACAATTCGTGTTAATTATACTTACTGTAAAAAAGTCGCATCTTATTTCCACTTTTACTTCATATGAATTCTGTGAAATTTAACTAAACAAAGGTGTATAAGAGTAGCATAAATCTTTTCTAACTCTAGAGAGAAAGATAGGAAGAAAAACTTGTCATATCTCTGTGGTCCAATTATCACTATGTCTAAATCACTATGAATTTTTCATGAGAGTGAGGGCCACATGGGCTCTCAGATTCCAGACTCTTTATAGCAGAGAGAATGCTTCAGAAAGCATGCAATTTAAAAAAAAAAAAAAAAAGTATTATGGAAATACCAGGGAGGAGGACAAGCTGGATTACGGAATAGTTAAAGTTATCAGAAAAACCTGGTCAGAAAAAACCACCACCAACAGCAACAAAACAGAAAACAAATGGAAAAGGGAAAAAAAAAAAAAAAGTGAGGTCCTAAACATGCATAAATCAAATATATTCTGTTGTTGTTGCGTCAAGTATCTCAGAGCTACTTTTGTTACCATGACGCAGATACCTCTGTCAAATACTTCTGTGAAATATTGTGAAACCTTCTGAGAAGATCCATTATCCCTGAAACTATAGCAGACGATATCAGTTGTAATTCCAATACCTCATGTTAGAAAGGTACACAATTATACTGAGAATTGTGTGATACAGGGTTGTGTGATAATAGGGTCGCATGTTAAGTTATGCAATTAATTATACACTTAGCCCTGCAAAGCAGTACCATCAGCATTCATTGACTTTTCTCATACCTTGAATTCTTGAACAGCAATGCACAAGATACAATGAAAAACTATTTAATATTATATTGAATTTTCTTTTTCTCTAGATTTAACCATATTTGAGTAAAAAGATTTTATTAAATATTTATCCTGACATTCAAAACCCCACAGTACTGAATCAAACGTTTCTGAAACAGCATCTCTATATAGAGATGGTTCCAAAAGTGTTGATTCACTTTTTTTCAGTATACAGTTTATCCAGGTACCAAAAGATAAACATAAAATGAAAAAAAAAGAAAAATATAATAAATCCCTTAAATGTAGTGAAACCTAAACTACCCTGCAAGATTTTTCTAGCTATTTTCTGTATGTACAAGTGACTACCTCTATCAGTACGTCAACTTTAAGGAACGGGTTTAGATGTTAAAAACAGTGTTTCTAATACATTTTATATTAAAAAATTGAGATATCATGAGACGTGCAGAAGACACTTAAAAAATAACGATGCCTTTTGCATTAGCAGTCTAGGGTGGATGAGCACCACTGTTTTGTCTCATAATGTTAATTAATTCTAGTTTGGAAAATGAAACCGTAAGAAGGAATATATGTGGCATTGAGCACGTCCTGCACAGAGAAAAGACACCAACTGATTCATAAGCAAACCAAAAGCTTATTGCCTTCATTACACAGCAGTGGCATCACTTGAGCCTCAGATATCATTTTTGGGCATCTCATGTCTCCCACCATCATCTTTCACCCATGGCCAAAATCGTAATGAAGGAAGGTAAATGGGTGATGTGAAGAAAGAAGTGGTTATCTTTAAAAAACTTCAAAGTAAAGAAAGTAAGAAGGGAAAATGAAGTACTACCTTAATTAGGCCTAGTTGAGATCACTCCTTTTTAAATGAAAGTAGGTATAGCTTATTCCGTGGGGATGACTTGTGTTCAAAAAACACGTAACTCAACTGTGAACCAGAAACAAATTTACCTCAGTGTATCACGTTATGGCCTTTATTTGCAGGCCTGAAAGTTATAAAACGTCTTCTCCACAGTGAAAAGTCATGTGTTTGAACTGCTGTTTCATTGTTTAAACCCAGTACTAAATGCTAGGCAGTGTTTTATTACCCAGTCTGGGAACCCTCCATTACTGGTGTTGTCACAGTGCTTCTCTTTCATGTAAAAAGTCCAGAGAGCTTTGCTCTGTAAAACATGGGAGTGCTTGTCACCTACAGAATCAGATGCAAGGATGCTACCTACTAGTCTCCTAGATGAAGGCAACAATGGTTAAGGTTTTAAGCAGCCTTCAGTAAGCATTTATATTCTTATTGGACCAGATTATTTCACTAAGAATGCCTGAACATTTTTTAATAACATCAGTGGGTGGGTCCAGTGCAGCTGGTCTGGATCTGCCTCTTGTTTTTGTCAGGAATCAGAATTTAAGCCGTAGTAACAAGCTCTAATGGCTAGTAGTCACCCAGACCATAAATGTGTGTGATAGGGCAAGAAAACCACTGATTAAAAGTGTATAAGTGTCAAATTAAAAAGAGAGACTAGCTGCCATGCCAGTGGTATCACAGTTTTATACTCTCCCATGCAACAAATACAGATTAATTATTCTGTGTATTTCTACAATAGATGACTAACCACTTTAATGAAGAAAATGTTGATCTCTTAAATATTTGTCTTTTTTTACGATCAAATTTGAACCTATCTTTTTTGAAAGTGAAATAATGTTTATTGCCAACACATACATTTTCAAAGTCTGAAGAGGAAGTCCCAAATGTCTCCTAAGAAAACTTTTTAAATTTGTTGCAATTTTAGTAGATTCAGGGATGTTTCATTTATGTCAGAGGGAAAAAAAACCAAACCAAACCAACCCAAACAACAACAACAAAAAAGCCACAAAACCCCCAAAACACCTAAAACAGTGGTTGCTTTTTAAAAAAGGGCTTGAAATTTCATATTCCTCATCTTTCTTGTTACACAGAAGGTAAGTCTAAAGGTAAATCATTAGGTAAATATTATTATTTAACACAGCAGTTCTGTGAATACTTCATTTCCAACTTTTTTGCACAGTGTTTCCTTTCACTCAAATAGAAGATAACAAAATTCCATGATAGTATATGTGGACACTTATCATCAGGAGAATTAGATCCCTGATGTTTTTTGAGAGGAGTCTGCCTAAGATCTCCCAACAAATATGATCATCACCATGATACAGAGCAGTATGAACCATTTGGCTGAACACTTTTTTTGTCTTTGGAAAGAAGTGGGGAAATGTATTCATATTATCCAGAAAAAATTAAATATGTTCTTTTCTATTAGTAGCTCAAGAGCATGATAAACAAAAACCATTAAAGAAGTTAAACATTTTTAAATCACAGGACTGGATCTTTGAATAGAATTGGCTGTGAACTGCTGATCTTGAATCAGAGCTACTAACTGGCCTCATTCATTTGAAATGACACAGAAAGAGAGCTGGGTGCAATCACAGAATGCCTATGAGCCAGTGATCCAGTGTGTCTTTCTTGGGGAGAAAAAAAATTTTCAACTGATGTATTTCCAGTTAAAATAGGAAAAATACAATACACTACACACATCGTTAAATACTGAGTATAGTTTTGTCACACACAAAAAATTACTTCAAAGTGGAACAGGTGGAGAGAAAAGCTAATACCATGATCAGCAGAATTATCAGTTTATCTTGATTAGACTATCAGGTGGTACCTTGCTGAGCCTGGCACAAGAAAAGATGAAGGATGTACGATTGTGGTATTTAAAACCGTATAAATACTTCAGAGGAGAAGTGTAGGGTAAATACTTTGGGAAGGAAGTTGACCACAGAAAATAAATTATAATGTTGGCCTAAAAGTAAACATACACAAGCTGGCTATGGGTTAAATTGGCCACAAGTCTCAGATCAAAGTATTGAGAGCGAAGAACCAAACTGGTTTTAAGCTGCTGATCAATATGTGTACAGAAGCACTGTATAGTTTGTTTGCCTGTGACAGCTGGAAATGGCCAAGGGTGTTCCTTCCCTTCCTCTATTTCTTGCTTATTCAAAGTATTAAGACAACAGGTATTTTTTTGTTGCACCAAAATTTAAGCAAGGTTAAGAGTGTGAACTCAGAAAGCAACGATAGGCTAGCTTGGCTTTTATCTCGGGCACTGATAGAAAATAATATGGGACAAAATCAGTAAAGATAATAGTATATTTAATGAAAATTAGTATAGTTTTATAATAAACATCTTTTATCAAACACGTGGTGTCTTTCTTATAAGATTGCATTTGGTTTAGGATAGTAATCAGGGCTAATACAGCTAGAGACAGAACACAAAGATATTTGTCCTAAAGTGCCATAGCAAACTACTATAAACATGGCACTGTACAAAATGCACAAACCTCATGTTCAATATATTAAAAACTGATTAGTTGAGTGCTTATAGTTTACTGTAAGTACTTACAGAGTACTTATAGTTTACAGACTCTCCTTCTATGTGCATCCATCGGGGACCAATGTTGTTCAGTGTCTTTATCAATGTTCTAGAAGAAAATATAAAATCAATACAGATAAATTTGTGGGTGACATGAACATTGGTAGAGCAGTAAATAATAGTAAAGGCAGGTTAGTAATAAACATCGCTATGCGTCATTTGGTAAAGAGATGGTAAGGTTAATTCAAACATATACAAGGTCATATAACAAGAAAAAGGGAATGTACATCATATTTATGGAGTGGGGAATAGTTATGTGGAAAGTATTGACTTGGAAAAGGCCTTAGAGTAAGATTGAATGAAAATGGATTTATGGTTTTGTTAATGTTTTTATACACCTAGACTATATATTGATATAAAATTTTTTAATTTGAAATATTTTCATTGTTAATTCAATCAAAGTTTGAAATAAAAAATATTTTTAATTGATTAGAATGCTTGTTTTGACGGAAATAAAAAGTATTAAGCATGTCAGAGGAAAGTTTAGAATGAAACATTATTTTCAAACTAAAAAATCAAATTGTTTTGAATCTTGCAAGTTTGAAACTCCAGGAGTTACATTTTACACGTTATGCTGCTCTGTCAGCTGCTCTTGAAAGTTTCTCTTAATTTCTTGGGACACATTAACACTGTGGACACACTTATTCTTGAAACCTTGCTGCAGGATCCTCCAGCACCATCAAGTCTCTTTAAAATTCAAGTCATGCCTCGTACATGAAAACATGCTGCCCTGTGTGTTAGGCCCTTACTGAGATACATCAACTGGCTTTGGAAATAACTACCATTTCTAAGAAAAACACTGCACCTTCCAGGAGATACCCTCCATAAGCCTAAAGAATGTAGCATACCTTTCTTACCCTTTGTTGAATTGGCATGCTCTGTCTGCCAAGCTAGGAAGATTGAGAGGAACAGTGGGTTACTCTAAGTCAGGCCATGCAGCCTAGCTTGTAGGTCCCACTGTTGGACTAAAGCTGCTGGCAGTACCTAGGACTAGACATTTGTTAGCCTAATAGCAGCTACCTTTTCTCACAATATAAGGTTTCTTGTATCTTCCATGGAGTACTCTCATGGGAGCACCTAACTCCCAATTTAATAACTCCTGCTTATTTTACATTTGGAATTAATTACAAGTCTGTATAATATAATGCAGATTCATTATATCAGTGGCCAAATAAAGCTGATAATTAAAAAAGGGAAATAGTGAGTATTCTGTAGTTTTAAAATGGACCTTTTCATTGCTACCTGTGTCACAGCACTGCAGTGTCCTCAAGGTTCCACCACTGATCTTGGCACAGAATGTTGACTACATTGCAGCAATGTCAAGTAAATCCATGCTAGCAAATGAAGGCACATTTTAATGTTTGAGCTATGTTGTTTTGGTACAAGTATGTAATAGTCACTTTACAAACCATCTTGCTAGGAGGAAACTTGAGCCCGTTACCTGTGAGTGACACAGAATTTTGTCGTGTTAAATCCCACATGACCTCAGTGCATCTTTCACTCCCTTGCCAGTGGTCCATGCTCCTGGACTGCTGAAAGAAGGGGAATTTCTAGCTTTTTCTTTTTCCTATTTGAACTTCTGTCTCATGCTGTATTGATGGAGACTTTCTGTCCTCTCCTCTTTCTCATTCTGACAGTGTTTCAGTTCTTTGGTTTGCTTTACTTTTTTTTTTTTTTTTTCTATTCTCATTACTCACAGTCTTATCCTGGTCTCACACTGGGATATCAATGTAAAGACTAGTGAATTTACAGGTAGCTCTCCTTCTTTCACTTTCTTGGGTCTTGTATCTTGTTTCCTTGTCTAGGTTGCTGTCCATGCCATGTTATGCGCATGATATAGCAATCTATTTTCAGCTATAAAACTCATGATCTTTGTTTCTGGTCTTACCAGGCCTAAAAATGAGTTTTTGATTCCACATGAACCACTTTTATTTAGTTTGGCTTGTACAACCACAGTCTCCAGCAATTCTCTTTATTCCTGAGTGTGCTGTTACTGAAACCTTTATTCATGTTTCAGTTATGCTCAGAGCATTCTGCAGTTCACGCACATATTTAGTGTTTTCTAGCATCAATATCTAAATCCATTTCCAAAGCATTTATTATCATTTCCCATTTGACAAAGAGGAGTTTAAAAATGAATATTTAGTTATTTTAAGGAATGACATTTGCAAAGTGAAACAAAAAGCAAACTTGAAAATGCAATGAGCATAATAAAAGAGCATTTTATTTTCTTATTTATTGTATCCCTAGTTTGAGAATACAGAATGGTACAGATTTACTACTCAGTCAGTCAGAGAACTGGAAGATTTATACAAATATTCCTTTGCCCCTTTCCTCCTCCTAAAGGGACTCTGCTCCTTTTAGACTGTATGATATTTTTTGCATAATGACTATATGAATTTTGACTACCTCAAAATTCTTCATACATTGCTGGCACTAGCAGAAACAAATAGTAAGATCAAAAACACGTCTCAGAGTTTCAGCCTTCATTATGAATGAAGCTCGCAACTACAGACAGGGCCAGGACATACATTAGACGCTATGTAAATCTCAGTTGAGCTCCAGATGCAGGGCACAAGGAGTATCTAAATCTTTATTGATAAGCACCTACAGGGGGGATTAAATAGGTGTCAGATAGTCTGAAAAGATTAAAAATCATTGGAGGTTATATGGAAACAAAAAGACAGAGGAATAAGGTATTTAGGAAACATAGATAAGAACTTAATTGACTGATAGATTGTGTGATAGATGGCAGAATTAATAACAATAAACTAGATTAGTGACTGAATATAAAAATAGAGTAAGGGTTTGATTTAAATATGGACCTAGAAAAAGAAAATTCATACCTAAAACTACACTGAACAAATATTTCAGCCTTTCTGAGAACCAGTACTATAATAGGACTGTATAATCCAATCCTGTAGGTGAAATTATGCTTTTTCATCTTATTATTTTGCTTTTGTTGGGGTTTTTTGTTTGTTTTCTCTCTGTCTTTGGCCACTTGCTGGTAGTACCTCCCTGAAATACCTGCAGGAAAAAACAGTGTTACCACACACCTGGTCTAGAAAATCTGGCCCAGGTTCACTGAGGGTCTCTAGGTGAGGGTGAGGGTGAATGATACATGCCTGGCAGTGGGGAATGGTATCATACCTCAGCTGCTCTTCCCAGTTGCTTCGGTATTTCTGTTTGTGGTGTGGGGGTGTTGGCAAAGTAAAGACCTTTACTTAGACCTGTTACAATTAGTCCATAAGCTGGAAGCTTGGAGGCAGTTAAGTGGAATGACACTTTCTTCTGAAGTTTTGGGGGTTTTTAAATTAAATTTTGTTTCATATCCCAACATTACACTTGAGACCATCATACAAAACCTCCTCTTTACACACAGTTTTTGCTGCTCTCATTAATTCCCTTCTTTTCTTTTCTTGTCTCCCATCCCATTTCCCTTCTGAAACCGGATCAAATAATGGGGGCAGGCTTCCAACTTTGTTGTTTGATGTGCTTTTATCACAAAATGAAGCTAAAATAAAAAGCATGACTTCCTTATTATGATACTGTTTGTTGCCAAAATGAGGTCTCTACAAAAAAAAAAAAAAAAATGTTTTTAAGATACCAATCAGCCACGTGATATCAATTTTCACTCTCTAACACAAGCCAAATCTTAGAAACACACCTGTTGTTCTTATGTTAGTTTTAAGAACTCAGAGATGAAGGATATAAAGTATCTCAGTTACCAAGCAGACTGTAGGATAATCCACTAATCCAGATAGATGAAAGGAAATGCAGATTTTTTGCCCTCTTGAGAGTGGCAGCCTGTCAAAAAATAGATCCTTCTGCTGAGCTTGCCAGAAAGAGAGAGAGAAGAGAGAAAGAAAAGGCCTCTATCTCAGACAGGCAAACACACATACATAGGCACAATGTTTGTGCTACAGCAGTACATTAATCAGCACTCTTGTAGAAATCAATGCCAAAACATATATGGATAGATACCCCTATTTCTTTTATGATGAGAAATAAAGTATATTTTGGGGGAAAGAAAAGTAAATCTGTTTGCACTTTAGAATATTAATACAAAAGAAATCCTTTATAGTAACAAACTGATTGAAATTGGAAGAGTAATATTTTTTCTTACACAAAATAAAGGTTTCCCTTGCAACAGCACTGAAAATGATAATTGCAGAACACGATTGTTTTAGAAGAATTTTAAGACAGCCTGTTCAAAATATAATCATGGTCAATACACAAAATTTGCATATCCCAGAGATTTTTTTGGTCAGATTCTTCTCCCTTTATTTATGTAAAAAGTTGATTTTAATTGCAATTAGTATACTTGAATGATAAGGTACTAAGTAAAAATGTGGACTTGCATTTTATGATGTAACGATACACTTTCATTTGAACCCCACATTTATATGAAAGATTCTTTTTACTGGGGAAAATGACAAGATTACTTTGAACACCAGAAAGCAAACCTGTGTGACCAGTTTAGTTTGTTCAGCTGCCTTGCATTTAATCTATTTTTTATCTTTTATGTTCACAAGGTGCAGAAGGTGAAGGTGGGGATGGAAAAGCATATTAGGCAAAATGTGGATAGAGTCAGCAGTAAAAGAAAAAAATGCATGCTGTCCTCTACTGTGCGAAGCAAGCATAATCGCTGACATGAAGAAGTTTGCACTTCTGGAAGGAAAAAATTAACCAACAAAAATACTTTACTGATGACAAGAAAATATCTGGGGAAAAAAAAAATAGATTGCTTTCTATTTCATGGCATAAATTGGAGTTTACTGTGATTTGGACACATTATGTCAAGACTTCTACATTTTGCTGGACTGTAATCTTGCATCCATACTATTTGCATTCAGTAGGTCTTCATTTTGTATTTTAAACTGAATACTGGCTGTTCTCTGAGATAATCTTTCTCAGAGATGATGACACATATTTAAGCATATAATAATGCATTTCTTTAGTTAAAAAGCACAATAAATTAAACTAATTCCTTTCAACTTCAACAAAGAATTAATGTGTTAACGTATACAGTGAGGTTAGTGTTCCTGCATTCGATAGATGAAACTATGAACCTTACTGTACATAATACATTTGCAAAATTTCTTTCCTTTTTATGGAATACATTGGAAATCTGACCAATCTACCTTTAATGGCCACTCTATTCTGCTGGGGAAGAAGTTTCACCATTCTCAACATGGATACTGCTTTTAGCAGTGTGTTGGGTTTCAGGGCAGGGAAGGTGGGCGGGTTGGTAGCTGGGGAAGGGCCACAGTGATGGCTCCTGTGAGATTCATAGAGTCATAGAATGGTTTGGATTGGAAGGAACCTTAAAGAACATCTAGTTCCAACCCCCCTGCCATGGGCAGGGACACCCTCCACTAGACCAGGTTGCTCAAAGCCTCATCCAGCCTGGCCTTGAACACTTCCAGGGATGGGGCACCCACAGCTTCTCTGGGCAGGCTGTGCCCCTGCACCCATGGAGGGTCACGGGGGAGTAGACACACCCCTGCAGCCCAAGAAGGACCCTACACCAGAGCAGGTGGCTGTGCCCGAAAAATCCCATGACTGTGGTAAGCCCTGATTGAGCAGTCTGTTCCTCAAGGATGGCACCCCCATGGAAGAGACCCACACTGAAGCAGTTAGAGGAGAAACCTTCAGCCCATGGAAAGGACTCATGCCAGGGAAGTTCATGGAGGACTGTCTCCCATGGGACTAACTCCATGAAGCAGCAGGGGAAGAGTGTGGGTTCTTCCCCCTGAGAAGGAAGGAGAGGCAGAGATATGTGATGGACTGACTGGGAAACCCCCATTCCCTGTCCTCCTGTGCTGCTAGGGAAAGGAGGTAGCCTGGGAATAAGGGAAGAGTGGGGGGAAGGTTTTTAACATGTGTGGATTTGTCTCTCACCATCCTACTCTGATTTGATTGGTAACTGGTTAAATTGTCATTTCTTGCCCACATTGATTCTGTTTTGCCCATGAGAATAATGGGTGAGTGATCTCTCCCTGGGAGGGCCATGAGCCTTTGACAGAACCACAGAATCACTGAGGTTAGAAAACACCTGTGTCATCTAGTCCAACCATCAACCCAACACTACCATACCCACTAGACCATGTCCCCAAGCACCATGTCTACATGTTCCTTGAACACCTCCAGAGATGGTGAGTCCACCACTTCCCTGGGCAGCCTGTTTGAATGCCCAGTCACTCTTTCAGCGAAGAAGTTTTTCTTAATATCTAATCTAAACTTTCCCTGATGCAACTTCAGGCCATTTCCTCTTGTCCTGTCAGGGCTTTCCTTGTATCTCCTCCTCCACGTCCCACCAGGAGGAGGAGTGAGCGAGTGTCAACGTGGTGGTTTTTTGCTGGCTGGGCCTAAACCATGACAATCAGTTGTATGAGATGTGTAAGGAACCAAAGGACCAATAGAAGTGGAAAAGCATTATTCTCCACTTGACTGAGAGGGACATTGTTACAGGGACACACTCAAAAAGGTACCCAGGGCACATATTATAACCCTGTAGTAGAATCCAGGAGGCTTTTACCTCTTCATTAAACCCTTCCTTGTGCTGCCTTGCCACAACATTGATGCTCCTGAATTGTCAGAGAAGCACCACAATTTCTTACTGGCTCTGTATCTTGTATGTAGCTTGACTGACCTCCAGCTTGTGACACCCATGGAAGCAGCAGAAGACACAACCACAGAAGGGTACACAGGGAGGAGTTCAGCCTTCATGTGAGGAAAAAAGTGTGGCCACGGCTGCACTACCTGCCTGCTGGTCACAGTGGGGCTGGTCTGTCATGGCAGCACTCTTTTATGCTCTGAAAACCCTCAAGGCAAAATCTGTTTCCTTAAATGCTGTGTTAGATGAGATTTGATACAGTATAAAATGCCCGCTGTAAGGATAATTACAAGAGTCCCATGAAAAACGGAGGTCACAGCCTACTTACCCTTCAGTCATTTTCATAGGGTTTTTTAAGGCATTTCAGAAGAGCAAAATGTGAAGAAAAGATGTCAAACAGACCACTGAGGTGGCTTTTTGTACATTTATGAAGACGAAAAGGCACAGGGTGGTGAACATATGAAGGCTCTACAATCCCAGAGTTAGTATTCTATGTTAATATTCATCCTATTATGCAGAAATGCAAAATGAGGCTTACCTTCTTATTTAAGAATGCTCTGAGGCTTCTACAAAGATAGAGAATTTTTTAAATACTAAGATAAAAATGATACATAACTGCAATACACTTCAATGATTATTTATTAAAATGTTAATATAAGTACAATTATAATTGAACAGAATATAATTTCATAAAATACCAGTTAACCATCCATAATGCATATGCACATGATGACTTATTCAGTTGTTGGGTACCTCACTGGCATCCCTCCTGCCAGTGAAGTAGGTCAAATTATATGCTATAATATTCAATTCCTCCTCATGCTTTCCTTGCCTTAAAATTGATGGTGATTAACAGAAAAAAAAAAAAAGTTTCTGAAAAAAACCCCCAATTTCATAAGGACTCAGTAGAAGAACAAGCATCATTTTCACCTTTTTCTTTTCACTTCAACATTCAAATTACTGTGGGAAAAGCATTACTTCCATTGTACAGAGAAGAGTGTGCAAAAAGCAAAGGAAATGGAGCACTGGGTGCATACAGCTGCAGAGGAGCAAGAAGCACCTCCCTTTTTGGAAGGTATCTGTAGAGGAGACTTGGATTCAAATGCTTTTCTGCTTAAGAGAATTTGAATACATCTCCATTGTGGCAGTGAAGTGGTTCAACCATTAGATTATAATCTGTACCTGAATTCGGTAAATTTAGCCCGAGGAACCCACACAGCATTCCTTCGGGTGTTCTGCAGTGAGTTGCTCTCAGTCCATTGTGATGAAAATAATTCACCTTGTGTACTTAAATATTTATTGACAGTATTTCTGTGGCCATTAAAAAACATAAAACAAACAAACAAAAACACAAAACAAAACAAAACAAAAAAACCAGAACAACTGTCATGGTTTAAGTTCGGCTAGCAAAATACCATGAAGCCGCTCTCACAAATCCCCCCTCCTCTCCTCCAACAGAGGGGAAGAATTGGAGGAAAAAGATATAAGAAAGTTCATAAAATTGAGATAAGAACTATTTACTAATTAAATCTGAATCAATATATACAAATACTACTACTAATAAATAATTAAAATAATAGAAAATAAAACATATGATACAATATGATACAATTTCTCACCACCCACTGACCAATGCACAACCAGGAGTTGAGTAGCGAAAGTCAGACCCAGAGAGCCCGAGAGCGATCACAGCCTAAGAGACGTGGCCTGAAGGCCGGAGCCCGGGAGCTAACACAGCAGATTCCGCATGAACCCTATCAGTGGTAGCACGACTGGGAACATTAAACAACCCACCAACTCCCTCACAAACGAGCCAGCACAGGAGTTGGCAAAGCAGCTAAGGCAGGAGTCAGAGGGAGTGTTAGAAAGTGTCCAGGAGTAAGCAAGCAAGGGAGTAAGGGAGAGACTAATGGCTACTGGACTCCCTCCTCGCCCAAAAAGACCCAGAACATCACATACTATGGAATGAAATACTTCCTTGGTCAGTTTGGGTCAGCTGCAGTATCAGAAGTGAGAAAGACTTTGAATTCAGTACAGGCCCAGCACCAGCTAAGAACTTATCAGTACTTTTCTCAGCATCTAGGAACACGGCTTCCCAGCAACCACAGTAAAGGGAGTTAACTCTTTCCTGACTGAACCCAGCACAGCAACCTACTTTTTGCTTGATTCATATGAACAATGAATGTTCTTGCATAATGAATATTTAATTTACCACCTTCACCTCAGAAGTGAGTGATCTTAAACCCAATCTCTGTTCCAGTGACTGTTTAATTAGGTATGCAAAGTGAAATCGCCCTGGTAAACAAGAATTAAAGCATCTTCTCTTTGAGCTACTGGTTAGGATTATCTTTTTGAAAGGGGCTACTACTTCAGATCACACAAAATTTTGAGCCAAATCAAGATGTCCTTTTTCTGGTAGGAATTATCTTCAGCAGAATTAAGGGTGCATTTTTTTTTTTTTTTTTCCAGTGACTTCATTCTACATATATGAGTCATTTAGGAGGGGCTAAACCCACAATTCCTGGCATTTTCAATGTTCATGAGAATGAAAAGACTAGCTTTGTTTAAACTGTAACATGTAGGACTACGACGTCTTTGCTACATTTGCAGGTTTTATTTGGCCCATAAGAAGTTCACACACATATTTGTAGCATTGTTTGAACTGTAATTTTATGCACAAACACTTGCACCTGTATAATACTTTAGGAATAAAAATCAGCATAATATCTGGACTGATGCTCTAATTAATTTTCAGTATAGAAGTGCCATAAAATGTGCAGGACCAACCAGTTATTTATGGTGAAAGGGAGGTTGACAAATCAGTTTTTTAACTTTTTAGGAAATCTGAAGTCTTTGCTTTACCCTTTTCTTCAAAAATCCCTTGATATTATGTTGTGGGGTATACCTAATGATCATGAGCTGTTGACTGATCATAGGCTGCCAGACATTTGGTTGAGAATTGTTTGTGCAGTGCAATTTCTCAGATAATTCTCTTCCAATGTGGAGGCATTTTCTGTCTAATTTATTGATAAGAAGCACGAGATGATGAGTTTTCTATTACTAGGATTCCAACACACGATATTACTTTCATTAACCGTACCACCATTACTACATTTTGGGGTTTGAGCCGTGGACTGCAGCCATCTCCAAAAGGATGTGAAACTAAGCAAGCGAAGAATGAGTGATTTACATCAGCCTCAAATGCACCATTCACCCACCCGAATGCTGCAAGTAATTAATTTCAAAAGCTATTCTAATGAATGGTATTCATACTTATCAAATGAACCAATGTGGAATCTGCCAACTTCTGTCCAGAATAATCATTGATATGAGACAACACTGAACACCGGGAGGCTTTGAACAACCAAGTTCAGAAAACTATTGGGAATGTTAGTAGTTTGGAATATGAACACTCAGGTTTGTCTTTATGGGAAATACATGAAAACTATTCCTGGATTTCTTGACTTTGTTTTTGGTTTTTTTTTTTTTTCCTAAGATATTAACAACTTTTATATACGCTTCTTGCAGAATTACAAACAGGACTATTTTTTCTGATTATTTATCTTCTGGCTTTCATTTGTAGCACAGCTAAATTTTACTTTGTTTTAAGCAATTTTTCTACTTCTTCAAATTTCACACTCAGTGCACTCTTCCACATGATCTTAATGGATTTAATTGGACTTTACTGGGGCTGGGATTGAGTCAAATGAAAACAAGAAGAACTAGAGTAAAAGGTTTGCCAAATTACAACCTAAAGGCATATACTTGGTTAACAGAATGTATTTTAAATTTTCACTTTCATCCACTCACACTTGTGAAACTGTGGGATATTCCCTGAAGCTTTCTACTTGCCAAATGGTGTTCTATCACAGACTGATAAGTTAGCCAGCCGATTTTGATTACATAGATTGCATTTTGAATGCACATATAATAAATTCATTTTTAGTAGCTTATTCATTAGGTTGAATATGATCAGTGTTAATAGTATGAAAATATGTCTTGATAGCATAAAATACAACTCTGTGGTGTTGCATTTAAGTACTTTGTAACCTTTACAGATAAACATCACACCTACCTAAATTTAGGTGAGATATTATTTATATCTTTTCTACTGGTCCAGGCAACTATTTCTGTGTAATAACGTTGAAGGAGATTTATGGGTTTTCATGTGAATTAAGTGACACTAGTGTTGAAGGTAGAAATAATCCAGCTATCAAGTGGCAATGAAGGTGAGATCATGGACCATCATAACCAGAGAATCAGATTACAGATCCTTAAAATAATTTCTAGGAAATATTTGGAAACAAACATGTAAGGTGGTAGGTGTTTAATATCTTGTAAAATCTGGGATGTGCATATTAAGAAAAAAAAAACAAAAACAACACTTAGAATTCTGAGATAAGTACATGTAGCTATGGCATAATCAAACGTCCCATATGAGTGAAACTCATCTGTTATCCTGTCCTTTATCTTGTATTTATGCCTTTTTCACAAACACTTCTCTATGTTGCCATTATTAATTCATGAAATTATAAAACCTTTCATTCATGTGTGCTTGGATAAAAATGTGTGCACAACTCTTTTGTTAGAAAGAGCAGGTAGAGAAGACAGAATATTTGCCAGATTTCTCTGTTGATGCACCTGAAAACAAAGATTCTCCTACTAGCAGCATCCATGCTGTTTCACACAGAGATGAAACATCTCCAGAAGGATATTTTGCATTTCTCTTAGCTGTTAAAGGTATACCAGTTGCAACTCATAGTACCGTAGTATCAGTCCCAGAGAAAGAAATATACCTAAAATAAGCCGTCCTCAGCATCAATTTCTGTGTAGGGGGAAAAAAAAATCAGGTGAGAAAAAACTGAGACCTACAAAACTCCCCAACAACCAAACAACAAAAAGGAGAGATAAAAATAATAACGCCCCCTGCCCTCATTTGGTGTGAAGACTTACAACAGTTCAGAAAATTATTTTAGTGGATTTCAAAATGTAATCATAAGGTCGATAGAAGGTTATAAGATTGCAAAGAAATAAACAAGATTCAAAGGGTTCAGCACCAGAGAGTAGGGCTGTACTGCCCGATGTTGGCCCCAAAGGAAAAGTACATCAAGGACAGAAGGAAGCCTGGACAGAGAAGGTTGTTGAAGATTATATTTTTCTGGCTTCCCTGAAGAGGTCTCTAGAGCACCTCAGTAGATTTACTGGATTCAGTAACATGGCTTCCCGGTGGCTGATAGGGAAAAAATGATTTTTCAGAGAGATTCTGGTTTTATTGTGTGAGAATGTAATATTGTGTCTGCAGCTAGCTGGACACATGGTGTTGCCCTCAGAGTTTTCATTGTGAGTGAAAAATCACATCTAAAAATAATTATGGCAGCCTTTGAAAACCATTCCTTGTCTCTATGACTGCTGTCTATATGGATTTTGCATTTCACAACAGTTTTCTTCTGCGGCAATGTGTGGCCACAGCTGTGCATCAGTACAAACAAGTTTTCCTACAACTCAGGTTTTCCAGGGATCTTACTATGCTATAGCCCATTGTCTGCAGCCAGATGCTGGATTAAATTCAGCCACTTTATCTGATATCTTTGAAATTAATAGGAATTTCCCTTAATTCTGCTCTTTGAACCATGTTGTCAAAACATCTTTTAAAAGCTGGCAGAATGGGACCCAGGGACACACGTTTTCTGAAAGAAGTGGCATTAGTACTAAAGCAGTACAGAAAATATTTGAGATTGTAGAGCACTGATTAAAACAGATTCCCTGTTTTGTATCTCAGTAGGCTCAATACAGGACATTTTGTGGAAGAGGATTGTAGGATATTTGTATGATTAAGTTTGCAATTTTCATATTAAATCAAAAAGAAATACCTTGTTTCTTCTTCAAGATGATTTTCATTTGAAGTTGTGTTTTGTCTAGCATTAATAAAAAAGACATTGAATGAAACAGGCTTTTGCTTGATGCATTTCTGCAAAGTATTTATTTTCTAAATATAATATTTACTTTAAATAGATGATTTAAATATCAAATATTGCACTGACTGTGCCATGTTATATGGTGTAAAAACTTGCCTACACATCCACAAAGGAGCACAGAGACAGTTGTAGATGGGGCAACTGAAACAACACCCTACCCTACTGCAGCTCCTCCCACGCCCATCCCAGGAGCCATCAGCCCATCCCAGGCCCATCTCCACAAGCTCAGAGGAACACAGAGAGCCCAGAGCAGACAGGAACCCAAACTAAGGGCTGTTCCCGGAGACCCTCAGCCCCAGTGTCCAGATACGACCCCCACCATGATTGTCCAAAAGAAGCAGGTCCAGATCCACTCCTGGACTGATGGGGTTGCTGCCTGATGTGTGGGACACGTGATGGGATGCTGCGAAAGAGCATTTTGGGATTGGACAAGACTTATTGCAGGGTATTTAAGGAAGAAACAAGAGGTGTGAGAGGTGATGATTTTACACAATTTGGAAAGGAATAAGTGTGGTAAAGATAAAGGAGCAAGGGGACAAACAGAACTGGTCACCTGTAAATAAAGGCCTGTCCAGCCATGCCCCTACAGGTGTGATAAGGGCCTGTGAGTGGGAGGCGCCAGCCTGGGGCAAGTGCAGGTCAGAGTGCCAGCAGCCGGGCTGGACCATGAGCCAGAGGGCACTTGTGCCTGGGTGCCAGTGGTGGGGGAGACCCCAGTGAGTGACACCAAGTGGCAGCCCCAGGTGGGATCAAGGCAAGAGATTGTCTGGCTGCAGTGTAGCACTGGGAGCCAGTGTCGGTGTGTGATTGAGTGTGCGAGTCCTGGTGAAGGTCTGTCCAGATGAGGTTGTGAGCAAGTGTAATGTGCAGGGAGCTGGGGGGAGGGTCTCCAAGGACGAGACTTTAGGGGGTGTCCAATGCGGACCAGGGGAGTCTCTGTCAGCACTGTATGTTCATATGTGTATGTGTTGGTCTGAACACCAGCAAGCAGAGTGGGACTGTGATCTCTGGGGTTCACAGCCCCATGTGTCAGGAACTGGGGAGGCTGGGATCCAGGGGCAGTTACTGGGCAGACTGGGTGTCTGAGCACAGCTGCTGGGTGGAACCATATTGCACCTGTGGACCTGTGGACCTCTACCCTGCTCAGACAGAGAGGGGAAGCAGGATGATGCTGTTAGTGCTGCCTGTATCTGTGCAAGTGCAGGGTGTGTCTGTTGGGGTTAACCTATGTGCTGGACACGTGTATATGTAGCCTAACAGCATGTATTGCCTGTATGAGTTCTCACTGGATGTCTTCTTGAGGTAACATCTCTGCTTGGCAAGTGATGGATTTGACAATTCAAGAGGTCTTTTGCATCTTGAGCCATCATGTATTTAGGAAGAAACTTTGAAATTATCAAAATGATGTAACTGTCGTGTGTTTCTTCCAGGACATGTGACTGGTAGAAACAACAGTGTCCTTTTTGTCAGAGAACCCTGTTCTTACAGTATTCTGGCTGAATAAATAGAATGCCACATAAAGCCAAGCTGCATTACAAAGTACACTATCACAGCCATGGAATTCCCTATTTTAACTAGCAGATATGTTTGGCACAAACAGTGACATAAACAATGAAATCAGTAGTGACTGGATTCCCTAAGAATCCTAGGTGCCAAAATACTGTTTAATTTCATTTGGGTTCTTTGAGATCCAACGCATTTTATAGTTGATTTTAATTTATTTCTTAATTTTCCAGTGTTTGCTTTCAGACTTGGGCAGTTTAAAAGAATACTCAAATTAAAATTCATAACAAAAACTGCTTATGACTTTGCAGTACTTGAAATCTGCATGTGAAATTTTCCTGATGGAGGCTGCCTTGTCTTTAAACACTGCATTGTCTAAATCTGCCTTTTCAAATTCTAGTCATTCAGACTAAATGGGCTGTCTTTGACAGCTGATTAAAATATCTAAGCATTTTTTTTTTTACCGGTCACTACTGTGAAGGGTAGTGTTAATGGATTTTTTCCTCTACTAGAGAATTTTCATGACAGTTTTGCAAAGAAAATGTAAATTAAAAGTCTAATATTAAATCACATCAGCAAATCCCTTTGCTTCAATTCAGCTAAGTGAGATAATAGAACAATAACTATTATTAGTTAAAAGAATCTTGTCATGCAACAGCATAAGCTTTACCGTTTTATCATTAGCTAGCTGCAGTGATAATTGTGTTCATTTGCACAATTTACACTATCTAAGTTAATGTTTCAAGGCATATAAAATCACATGTCTAGTGAGCCCATCTTTGATGATCTGATAATACATACTTCCTGTCCTTTAGGGAAAAATATGCTAATGCACATTTATCCCATTTTATGATTAAGTAAACGGCAAAACTCTATTTTCATTAGAAAGAAATCAAATCTGATGTGTTACTTGAAAAATCAGTACAAGGCAAAGTTAGAGACACTGTGGTGCACGAGTTTTTGGAGGACAGACATTGCCAGTCTTCAATTACAGACACCTCCCATAAATAAACAAGCAAACAGACAACCCAGTGTGTGGTCATGGCTTACCTTCCTTCCCTTTTGATGTGATTTGGATTTTTCAAATTTTCCAGTTCTGAGGTTCAGAGGTGAGGAGTACAAGCAGGTTCAGAAAACAGCTGTGCCATGTTAGACTCCAAGGAGCCACACCAGAGTACAAGAGAAAGAACAAATGTACAATAACACGCAGTGCAACCCAGTGGGTGGACACACAGAGGGACTACTCCTCTGAAGCAAAACTGTTGTTGCCTCAGGCTCGAAGCAAAACAGAGCCATTGATGTCAGTTTGCATGACAGGCTGCAACCATAATTTATATTTAAAATATGTATTTTCACAAATTATACCTTTGTCTTTATGTATTGCATTACCATATAACCTCATTTATGGAATGCTGAAGTCCTTTGATCCATTTTTCAAAATCATGATGAGAAAATAGGAAAGATACTTTCTGTTAAGACCCACAGGATCTCTCTCTCTTGGTCTGTTAAATGGAGGTTACTTTTTTCTATTCCCAAGTACAGCCCCTAGTGAAGCACTTCATACTTCAGTGAAAGATGTATGCATCCCTGCACTTCCTTGATTTGCAAGATCTACACACGTCTGTAGATCCTTCAAACCATATCCCAAACCTTGAGTCCATCCAGAATCCATGCACAGACCCCCAGTCTCCTGTCTCCAGCTATGACCTTAAGTCTTTCCAGATTCTGATCCTCACTGGCTAGTACAGCTTGAAGTCCATGAGCAAATATCACTCAACCATGGAATAGAAAGCAAAGTCATACAGAAAATAGGACAGAATGTAGTGATCAGGTGCAAGGCTTAGTCAAACAGGAGTGCTGATCCACCCATTTCCACACAAATGGCCTCTTTTACTCTGTATTTTCCCTCTAGTTTCCTGTACTTTTTCGTCCTTGATCTATGACGTTCCTCTTTCCTTGCCTTTGGCTCTTCCTCTACAGTCTGTAATAAGCTTTACACATTCCCACAATCCTTTTAAAACATCACAGAACACATTTTACATACATTAAAGTCCCCCTCGAATATCCCACAGTAGGTTCATTCTTTCCCATCAGATCCTGTTTTCTTCTCATGAGGTATAAATTTCTGGTTGACACTCATCTGTGTGGTTGGTTTCTTCAGCGGCCAGTCAGCCAGTGACCAGAGAGCTCCGATCTTTGTCACTGTCTCCATTATCTTCTACTTACTAGAGTTTGTGTGTATGTGTGTTTGATTCATTTATTTTCCTGCTTCACTGGGGTTTTTTTATGCTGAATAGCAGGTAAACAGATATTGTTACAAGCCACATGTCCTTGTAACCCAGGTATCCTTACAGGTATCCTCAAGCTGTGAACCCCTTTCCCCAAGGTTCAAGGTCCATGCTCTGCCAATGCAAAGCTAATAAGGTTTTCACCTCATGCTATATCTATCTATGTATCTATATCTAATCTATATCTATATTTATATCATCTATATCTATATATCAGGATCCATCTGTCTATACTCTCCTTTACTTATGGGAACTAGTCCTTGACCATCCACCTGTGCTGAATCCTTCTGATTGATAGTGTAACACAGCTCAGGTATCTTACTACAGGCATTGTGCTGGGCCATCAATTATTAAATCCTTAAGTTAGCTAAATGATCTTTGATGGGCAAACATCATCATAACAGCTCTGTTGTCTCAATTGTATTTTGCCTTTCAGTATATTTTCAGTATATTACAATTTTCTGTCAGCTGCCTTATTTGTAATGTGGTTTTCGGTATCTCCTAATAATTCCTGGTGGTATGTAGCCACTCTTACCACAATGGTCTCAGTGAAAAGGATATGGTGCAAGACAGTAAGGGACAACCCTTCCTAAACCTTCCCAGTTTTGTATTGCATTACTATTTATCATTCTTTCATGCCTCTAAGTTGGGAAGTGACTGGTGAAGCTTCTTTCACTTATTTAGTTAGGTCATTTTGTTCCCAAGACATTAAAAATTCTCAGAGAGCCTTGAGTTGGCAGAAACACTTATTCTTGACTCAGTGAATCATTCGAGACCCATACCTGACTGCTCAGGGAGCATATCAGTCCTTCCGGTAAACATGTGTTTGCCATTCCACTGCCAATATGTAGTATGTTTGATGACATAAAACACAATCCATAAATCGGTGTAAGGGATACTTAGCAGAACAAAATAGTTCCCAAATTGCAGTGCAAGTATTTGGAAGCACTACCAACACCTGTATAAGCCCCTGCCCATGGTCCTATGTCCCATCCCATCTCTTGTCATCTTGCCCATGCTCAGTCTTTAAGGACTAGTCTTCTGATAACTTCCAAGTAAATATGATTTCATCCAAAAGAAAAGCCAAAAAACCAAAGCAGCCCAAGGATGGGAATTGAGTATAATGTCTTCTCTGAGAAAATGTTCACACTGTTCTGTTCCCTGATATGACTCCAGCCAAACCTTTATTGGAAAACCAGGTGGGATTGACTTCAGCAAAATGCTGCATCTGTGCATGTGTAACTCTGCTGTCTGTTTACTGACTACTCACTTGTTCCCTTCTCTGAAAATGGAAGGGCTACAAAGCAGATTTTGAGTTTTTCTGTGAAGTACTGAGGTGATTTATTTCAATGAATATTTAGAAGTAGTCACCTTTAGAAATATTTTTAAAATGAAGTAAATAACAAAGTTATAAGTGCATCTGTAATATTGTAAAAAAAAAAAGGCAGATATATGAGTACAGTATCATTGCTGTCTCTACACTATCTGCTTTCTCATCATACAACATTTACCTATTTACTATCAGTGGCTATGTAGTTCCCTTGACAGACAAGAATTACATTTGGCTTTACAAAGACATGCATAGAAATGCACATAGCACCTCAGCGTAGACTAAGCAATAACGAAAAATAATACACTCAGTTAACAAAATAATGCTAAGGTTTTGCACAAAATACATATAGTGAAATGGAAATGGAGGAGAATAAAGATAAAGAAGGGTAAACATTTAAAGATAAGTAAGGATAGAGAATGTGCAAGAACACAGATTAAAACACAATGAACTGGAAACCATTTTGTTGTAAGATTTTCTTTTGTAGGAGAAGCTTTATTTTAATAAAAAAAAAATATAGGTATTAGAAGTGCAAAAAGCTATCTAATTTTAAAAAATATTATGCAATTAAATAGATTTCTTGCCAGTTAAAAAAAATTGTCATTTTAAACTTTTTTATATCTGTGAACCAATTGCAACAATGTTTTTGTAAATTGCAAAACGTAAATTGTCTATTACTTAAGCACACTGTAATATCTTCCTTCTCAGCCTGATAACAGATGACAGACGACACTCAAGACATTCACCTAGAAGTTTTAAATTCTTGGTCTGAATTGGAGCAAAGGATTTCATTTTGGGTATCTTTGACAGATCTTAAACACCCAATTCTTTCTGAGTTAGCAGTCTCTCATTCTCTGCCCCTGCCACTCCCCATTCCCAATATTTTTCTCAAGGGAAAATAAAAAAAAAAAACAACCCAACTGACTGCAAGTTAAGATATTCTTGATGTGGAATAGTACTGGAAGAAAGATTTCTCAGAGACTTCTTTACCTGTAATCCTGTGGTTTTTGCTTGTCAAGGCAGGGAAAGAGTACCTAGTCAGAGAGACACTGCTAGTAGCCCTCCTGCTGCTTAAGTTTCATTATAAAACTTTCCTTTGCATCTCTGCTTCGAGGGGGGGGTGGGGGGGGGGGGGGGGATGACTGCTTGTTTGGTGGATTTTAACTGATCAGTTTGTTAGTCTGTTTGTTTGCTGCTTTATTTGTTGTTTGGAAGCAAGTGATAAATACATCACCAGGTATGTCTTTTACATCTCTTTTGAAAAGGTACTGAAGAGCCTGAGGTTATCGTGGATTAAATGGAAAGAGGCTCTTTATTTCATATTGTCAAGGATTTTTTCTATCCAGAAAATGATCTAGCATTTTTTATTTCTGAGCTTCTTACCAGATTGTAGTACAAGTATTTCCCTGGATATTTCTGAGAATCTTTCTCCTGTTGTCTGGCTTAGATATAGCTGCAGCTTCCTTAAAAAAGCAGGCACTGTCTTTCACGTTCAACTTCTTCCTTACCTAGAACTGATGAAACCTCTGCCTTTATAACAGGTGTATGAAAAGCAAGGAAGGTCTTTCACAGCACAGGAGCTGCATAGCAGCATCTCTGTTATTTCAGTTGTCTGTTCCATAAGGAAGCTTTGCATTTTTTATTTAATATTTGCTGTGAAATAATGGTAGTTTTTATTCTACGATTATCAGCTAACCATGAAAACAACCATGGTGTGAAAGAGGTAACAGGTATTGGGATAGCAACAGCTAAAATAATTAAAACACCTCCCCCCTCCAGTTAAAAAGCAGCTATGCGCAAGCATCTGTATCTCACTGTAGTCTAAAAAACTGATTACTGTTTTTACAAATGTGTTAGATTAGGGACCTACTTGTGTTATTCTTTTCTATTTAGGGGAAAAAAAAGTCTCTTTAGGCCAAAGTGAGAATGTCTTTGGGGTCTCCCTCTCTATAAGGCAATGTGCAGGTGGGACTCTTCCATCAGGCTTTTGCATTCTTCACTCTCTGCAGGCTGTTGGTAAGCCACCTCGCTGACTTTCTTCAGCATCATTTTTGGATTCCAAATTACTTGTATTGGTTTCCTCACTGTGAACAGTATTGCTGTCAGCATTTTATCCATGGAACTTTGCTTAAATTTTTACTATGTTTCTCGCCACCGTTCTTTCAAAACTGGTGGTGTGTCAATTTTTTTTTACTGAAAGGTAGGTTTTTTCTTCTGACACCATATATGTTGAATTTTCCTCATGCTGTTTTTATGGACTATTTACTATAACAGAAAAACTTGACAGTGGAAATAGGCTCATGCTTATAGAAGTTAAAAGGTAGTTGAAATAACAACAGTTCTGAAACTTTATGCCAATAGCAAGTTTTATAACCTCTGTGTTAGGAAGAAGAGGCTTACTAAAATTGAATTAATCTGCTTTTAAACCAAGTGTTTGTTGAAAAAACTCAAATGATCTATTGACTGGGTGGAGTCTAGGGTTTGATAGGCTGTGAAATATTCTGTGAATGGCACATTTCTGTGACTTAGCTTGTCCTCTTAGTGAAAGCACAGCATGACACTTTAGGGAACTTTCCTGGTTTGCCTTAGGTGGCTCCTGCTGAGAAGAAGAGGGTAAGAGCAGCCCACAGAAGATGACAGAGGCCTCCTTTACACTGACTAACAGCCCATACTCCAATGACGTTTTTCTGATAGAGAGTGGCTGTCATCACTAAAGACTTCTCTGTCTCTATATCCTTCTCTGACATAATTAATAGTGCCCCAGGACCCAGAACATAGCTGTGAGGAGGCATGACTCAAATTGAGACTCATGGATTTTTGCACCACCTTATCCTAAATTGGATTTATTCAAAGTCAAAAGTGGAAAATAATTTTCTTGAGAAACTGGAGATGCTTTGCTGAAGGTCCATTTGCTGGCCCCTATTACCTTGCCTATTGTAATTTTTATTTCAATTTACATTCTGAAGCAATCTGTATTTTTTGTATATTTTTATATAACTGTCCTCTAGGGATTTATGAAGTCTGCCAAATTGTCATACAGTAGGGGAGATGGTAATTGCTATAGTACACAGCCTTATGATTAGGTTGAAAGTGGCGATGGATGAGGACAAAACTGTGGACAAATGTTTTTAGGAAAAAATGTTATCAAGGTTGCTTAAACATAAATCAAATGATAAATAAGAAATTTACTGCAGTAAATTTAGGGAAGTGGTTTCTACAGAAACACAAGACACAAGAACAATAACTGTTCAGCTGAGTTTGTTCACTTATCCTCCCAGGCTGGGCTTGTCAGTAGAATTATTGAAGCAGACCATAAAATCCCTCAGATATGTTATCTGATAACAAGCCTCCCAGAAGCTGATGAACAATCTTCACTGTCTTTGTGAGATTAAATATACCAGCTGGGACTCACTAAAAATGGTTCACAGTATACAGTACTGTTAGTAGATGGTTTCTATTAACAATATTTTGTCACAAAACTGCTCTATATTTTTTGTTACTGTCAGTGAATCTTCACAGACATTATGTTTTTATGAATACAATAAACAATGCTTACATAATACCCACATGTATAAAAAAAACCTTTGACATCTTAGTCTATGCCAAAAAACATTGGCAGTCAAACCCGTTCATCAGCATAACATTTAGAATTTCAGATTTGTGCAGTAATTTTATTGGTGTTTATCAGAGGATTACAAATTTTTGGTACTTTCATTTGTATGTTACGTTCCAATATTCTCTACTAAAAAAGATTAGGTCATTCATCTGCAGCAAAAAGTACATGATTAATTCTGAGCATGTAGCATCAAGGTCTTCCGTTGAACACATTTATATCTTAAGCACGTACATTCTCTAGGCATATAAAAAGGTGTTTTCACTGGATCAGGACCAGAATACACAGGACATTGCAAACCAAGTCTGTGGATAAATCCATTGAAATAAACACCAAACATGCTTAACTGCCATGTTCGATTGTTGCCTTTCAGTCTGGCTGGCTATTTTTTAATAGCCATCTTTAGAATTCAGTAATTTCTGCTTCAACTCTCAACTTCACTTGGTCTGAAGAACGATGTGTCAATCAAGCCATAAATTCTGATTTTTATTTATTTTTTTTAATTATCCTACCACTAAAAGGATCTGGGTGTCTAATAAGTTTATTTTTTAAAATGAAAAACTAATTTATGCTTTGATTTAAAAAAAAAAAAAACTTTAAAAAAAACATTCTGGGGATGCAATTCTTTACTGTTAGCATGCAATATCTAAGAGTGAATATATGTTTTTTAATTAAGATTCTCACAGATCTCTGATCTTCAGAAAACCAGAGCACTAGAATCAATCTAAGTGTGTGGTCTCTAATGTCCAGATGAAATCATCAAATTATGGTTTTCTGATATAACTTTCATGTTGACATTTTTGAATCTAAACAGAAGATTTTTTGAAAGCATCTGTAACATTAATAGTGCATAATATCAAATCAGATACATATATATTGGTTTCTATTCAGTGACAGAATATTGTAGATCAAATTTAAAGTTGGAGGCTTAAATTCAATCTAAACATTGCCTACCCATGAAAATACATGTCAAATCCAGCCATTTTCCCTTAAAAGTTTCAGTCACACAAAAGGATAATTCACAAAGATAATCCTCCAGCAGATGTTTTGAATATACAAATATTGTTTAGGTGTAGAAGTGTGGTGGCTTAGGCCCAGCCGTCAACAAAGCACCACACAGTCGATTACTCACTCCCCTCCTGTTGGTGTTTGGAGGAGAAAATATAAGGAAAGGCTCATGGGTTGATCCAAGGACGGGAAGGAATCACTCACCCGTCATGTTCACGGGCAGAACAGACCTGACTTGGGGAAAAAAGTCAATTTAATCTGTTACCAATCAAATCAGAGTAGATAATGAGAGACAAAAGAAAACAGATCTTTAAAAAATCCTTACCCTCACCCCACCCCCACCTTATTCCCAGGCTGCATCCTCCCTTTCAGTGGCACAGGGGGCCAGGGGATGGGGTTTTCCCAATCAGTTCATCACAAGTTGTCTCTGCTGCTCCTTCCTCCTCAGGTGAAGGGCTCCTCACATTCTGCCCCTGTTGCTGTGCAGGGTCCCTCCCACAGGATACAGTCCTCCATGAACTCTCCTGGCATGAGTCCTCATGGGCTGCAGTTTTCTTCAGTAACTGCTCTGATATGGGTCCCTTCCATGAGTGTGCCATCCTTCAGGAACGGACTGCTACAGCATAGGCTTATCACAGAGTCACAGGCTTTTTTAGAGTGCATCCATCTGCTCCACCGTGGGGCCCTCCCCAGGCTGCAGGAGGGTCTTTATTCCCCTGTGACACCCACCCCCCACCCCCCATGGCTGCAGGAGCACAGCCGGCCTTCTCACCACGGGCTGAGGGGAACCTCTGCTCCAGGCACCTCCTCCACTTCATTTCTGCACTGACTTTTCGTGTCTGCCTTGTTGTGTCTCCCATATCCCACTCCTCTCTCCATGTTAATTTTCCCCACTCTGCTTCAATTTCTGCTGCTGCTACTCTATTTGTGTTTTCGTCTCTTAAATATGTTAATCTCAGCAGCACTGACTGATTCAGCCATGGCCAGAGCTGGGTCCAACTTGGAGCCAGCGGAGCTTCTCTCAAAGCTTCTCACAAGCCATTCCGGTGCCCCTTCCCCACTACCAGAAATCCCCCACTACAGAAACCCAACACACTGTTAAAACTAGTATCCAAGTCATGCATGAGAGTGGTGAAGTTTGAAGTTTCTAGAGTTTATTCCACAGTCCTACCAGCCAGTGTAAAATTCTGTTTTCCACACAAAAATTTCTCTATATAAATTTCCACCATACCAGTGAAACAGCATTTATCTCAGATATTTTGCTTGCAGTGTTAGATAGCCTTGGCCCAGGTCATGGAGAGCTTTTATGATAAGAACAAAGACCTTGAATTGATTTGATATTCTGTGGAGAGACCAAAAACAGGGCAGAAAGGATAAACTTGCTAGTGTTTGTGACTGCTTATGCTGGGAAGAAAAGGTACTAAATTATTTTACGCTAGTTGGAACTTCCTACAATGTCATGTCCACTTCTATGAAGTTACAATACTCCATATGAAAAGTGACATGTGTAGATCACTAAAATCAGCTTATTATCTGACCACATGGACCACAATACTCAAGCTACAGGCAGTACTGTAGCAGAAAGACAACATAACTGCATGTGCTGTATTGACTCTACCCCAGTCAAAACCAGTGCATTGAATCACTGATTCTTGATTCATTGAAGGCTGTTCTTAGTTATGTAATTCAGGATTAACTGTAGGTGTAGTGGGTTGACCTTGGCTGGCTGCCAGATACCCACCAAGCTGCTCTATCACTCCTCCTTCTCAACAGGATAGGGAGTGAAAAATATAATAGAAAACTTCTAGGTCAAGACAAATACAGGGAGATAACATCAATTACCATCATGAACAAACCAGATTCAGCATAGGGAAATTAATGTAAATTTTTGTCAATTAATGGCAAAGTAGGGTAGTGAGAAATAAGAAGGAATCTATGAACTCCCCCCACCCCTCCCTTCTTCCTGGGCGCAGCTTCACTCCTGACTTTTCTACCTCATCTCCCTGCACAGCCCAGGGAGATGGAGAAAGGAGGTTGAAGTCAGTTCATAACTCTTTGCCTCTGATGCTCCTTTCTTACAGTCTTTCCCTGCTCCAGCATAACGTCTCTGCCAAGAGATAGTCATCCATGAGCTTCTCCAACAGAGGCCCTTTCAACAGGCTGCAATTCTTCACAAACTACTTCAGCCTGGGTCCTTTCCACAGGGTGCAGTCTTTCAGGAACAGACTGGTCCAGCGTGGGCTTCCCATAAGGTTATAATTCCTGCCAGAAAACCTGCTCCTGAGTGAGCTCTTTTCCACAGGACCACTGCTCATGCCAGGAGCCTGCTCCAATGTGGGATCTCCATGGGTTGCAGCTTCCTTCAGGGCACATCCACCTACTGTGGCGTGGCGTCCTCCACAGCCTTCAGGTGGATCTCTGCTCCACTGTGATTCTCTTTGTGAGTAGGTTGTTACTTGCTAGTTGTGTTTACTGCACCTAGCACAACAGGGAGACAAACTTTTAGAAACATTCAGACACTTCAATAATAAAAATGGTATACAGTAAAAAAGCAGGGTTAGCAGCATGCAGTTAACAGATTTATGGACAGGTGAAAAAAGCACAGGTGAAATCAGAACTGTATGTGTCATGAAGTACTGCCCAACCCCAGTTCACTGTAGTATTGTATGAACATCATACAACTGTTTTTTAATGGTTAACCAGCTTGCAATTCAGAGGTGGTAAGATATTTATGCTAATGATTTCAATCTTTTATTAGGAAAACATATGGGAATATTTGGATTTGCTGGAGAATTCCAGAAAGATTTTGTCAGGGAGGAGAATCTCTCTCTTCAGTATTCTCTTCTTCACACTATGTTTCTCCCAAACCACAACAGTCAAACATTCGAGGAAAGATGTTTCAGCATGGTAAAAGGAAAGAGGAAAATGATGTGGTTGTACTGACCATGCCTTTCACATTCTAATAAATTTTGGACGAGAGGAATAGGTTTGCTACTCCCTTCATTCCTATTGAGTAGAACTGTGCAATTATCCTTGAGACAGCAATAAAGGTATCTAATGAAGCGTAAATGTCATTTCTTTTCCATTTCTATTTCTCTGTGGAGCTTATACAGGAGATTTAAACACACCTTTGAATTCATCTTTCTACTTAACTTAAAAATCCAGTTGGTCAAGTTGCTACACAAATACTGTCAAAGGCCCAGAACCCATTCCCATGAACTCCAGGCTTTAAATGGTGACTGATCATAAATTTCTATGGAGAACAAAGACACTTTTCCTCCTTCATGAAATAAAAGATTTCACTGTTCCAAACATTCCTGCAGCTTGTAGGTTGTAATGCAAGTTCACATTACTTAGATAAGTATTTGGATTTTGTCATGGGCAAAGAGAAACTTCAGTGACAAAGCAAAGGAAACTGGAACTTTGAAGCATGGAAAATCCTTGAGGAAGCAATAGATGTGTAAACATTAGAGGCAGCAAGAGATTAATGTTCACTGCTGTTTCAACAAGTGACTTTCAACATGGTGAGATTTCTTTGTATAGAAGTTTATCCAGTTTACTGTTCTGATGGCAAAAAAAGAGCTGGCTGACTTAGGCACCTACGATTAGGAGGGTTGACTGAGCTTATGTCTTTAAAGGAGGAAAACAGGAAGGAAAAAAGTACAATGTACATGCTGTTCCTGCTGTCAGAACAAGTATTATTATTGCACGTGTGCAACTTTTGTAATATTTCTATTTTTAAGCAATTCTGAAAGTGCCAGATCCATCTATTTTCTGGCTTCACTTGTGTAACTGAAGCCAAAGAACTTGGCACCCTGAATGTTTTAGAAAGCTTCAAGTTTTGCAGAAACTTGTTCTTTGACCCTGACAAATGGCAAGAAAAATAAATAAATTCTGTGCAGTTTTGTCATAGGAATTTCATTAAAGATTTGTGAATAAGTCCCTTGGAACATAAATGAACTCCACAACTAACTTAAGTCAGAAGATCCAATAGCTGGATGGCTGCCAAGATTCAGCTAGAGAGTTTTTTCAGTTTGACAGCGCAGCACTGGCAAAGGTAATTGTGATTTAAATTAAGAATAAAATTATCTTTAAAAAAAAAAATATATATATATATATATATATATATATATATATACAAATAGATTAATAAAGTATGGTGTGGTTTTTATTTTCTCATTTTTCTGTATATAATAACCAGACAATAGTATTTTGGGAACTCAATCAATAAACAATAAAAACAGTCTAAGGTATTAAAATTTACTTATAATTTAATTTTCCTAATTTTTCCACACTGGAATAATTACATAAATTATGTTACATTTCACCAGGAAGAAACATATATTCAAGAACCTCTGGCCCTCTCCCTTTAAGACGTTTATGTATACACGTATATTTTACGTCCTTGAATAGTCCTGGTAACTTCCAAATGTGCTTACTTTCTCTGCTGAATCATTGCTTTGTTTGATATTCTTCTGCTGCATTCAGCATTCTGCTTAATAATAGACAATGGAGAGCTGAATATTGTAGGTTGTTGTATTGAGCTTATGTGGAAAGGTTTTGTTGGCAGGGAGAGGGGGCTGCAGGGGTGGCTGCTGTGAGAAGATGCCAGAAGCTGGGATATTCCTAAAAACTAGCAAAATTTTTCAATGTTAGTGAAACTCTATGTTCCTTGTATTAAAAAATAATTTTAAAATAGAGTCCTAAAGAAACAAAATGTCTCCATAAACCGTTTATAATTTTCTTGGTGTTCTGAAAACACTGGTTTTCACCCCTTCTATTAAAAAATGTTTAATTATTAATTATTTTAAATATTCTTCTGATATAAAATGGAAACCAAATGCATGTGCCTATTCTTCATTCAGTAGTAGATGTAAGAGAGAAGCCCTTTTGTCTTTCTTTTTTTTTAGTTACAGATGGAAGGTAATCTGCTGTAACTATCATATCTATTGTTTTCTCTATCATTTGACATCTTCAATAATTTTGCATTCATTTCCTTAATTTGATTTGCCTGTTCTAGTTAATTTGGGGAAAGTAATGGAAAAGGAAATAAGCCTGTTTCACCCTTTCTGAAAAGCAGAAAAAATCCTTACTTCATTTACTGAAAACATTACATGCACTATTAAGATAACTCAAGTTGTAAAAAGCAATGCTTAGAAATATGCCAGATGTTTTTAAATAAGTGAGAGATTCCAAAAGTACAGAGGGATCATCAGCAATCAAACCGACCCAGCACCTTCACAGTCTAAAGAGCAACAATATTTTTAAATAAGTTTTTTTTTATTTTCTGATTTCTTTTGAACACTCGTCTTTTCTCCATACATATCATACTTGTTCAGAAAATCTGGTTATATTTTGAGGCAGTTAGTTTGTGATTATAATTAACGCTGAAATACTGCTAGATGTCTCAATGAAAGAGTTTTCTCTTTAAATCCTAATATTGAATGTAAATAGTGTATAGTAAAGTCAGGGACCAAAACTGTATAAGGCATGGAAAATATGTGACTTCTGCACATGAAACAGGGTAGGAGGATGCCATGTCATTCCTATCTCCTGTCTCATTCCTGTAATGCTCGACTCCTGGGAGGAACACTTTAAAAGTCAAGAAGCAATCAAGGGGTGAATAATCTCATAGCAACACTCAATGCAAAATGGTAAGCACCTGGCTATTATATCAGAGAAGCAGAGGGAGGGAAAAGAATATTTTTTTACATTTTCATTTTTTTAAGTCATGCAGGTGTTCTTTGCCTTTTCTTTGATTCTTTAAATGAAGGCATCTGTTTGATGGACCTAAGTCAAAATAACTATAATTTGCATATTCTTTCTTGTTTTAGTTTTTGTGGGTGTAATCAAGATGAGAAAACAGATGCTTATCCTGTTATGACACTCACAAGGAAATATCCTTTTGCCCATTGGAGTACTTTGATAATCTGAGTTGCAAGACATGGTGATTCTTACTGAGTATAGTGTGAAACTAATGGCTTATTATATTCACATAGTAGTTTATGAATGAACTGTGCACAGAAACTGCATTTTTTATATTGCATTTTCCTGTTCCAACCTCCTATTTAGTGAAAAATATCAGAGTTGACTCCCTTTACTTTTGATAAAACACATTTTGAAATGGGAGAAGTACAAGGCCACAAATCACTGAGAAGACGCAATGCCACTGTGCCGTGGATACAGGACTCTCAGAATAAGACATGTTAGCTAATATTTTAAGACCCTTTCTGAAAGCATTAAATCATTTCAATTGCTCTATGCCTATTTCTTCTCCTGCTTTCTTCAAATACTGCTTAATGAACAATGTGATACCACTAAATTTATCAGAAGAAAATACACATCTCTGCAGAATGCAATCGATGCAAGTTGTCTGGCCAGCTTATGCTGATCAGCTCCTCAGAAGGAATAAACCCTTATATTTACATGGGTAGGCAAACATCTACCAGCTCAGGTAAGGAGGGACACTTTTCTGATAACAGCTTGATAAAATACTGGCAGTATGCTGTTGCTGTTAGCACTTCCTTTTGGGAATTATTTAACAATGTTTGCCAAGAGTAAATATCAACTGGCTGTGGAACCTAACTTATCTGGGAAGTAGTTCATCCAGAACAGAGCTAAGATGTACTGTTGGGATGTCTGGAGAAATCATAATTAGCTGGTTTATTGACTAAACACAAACTTATAACACCCCTCCATACTTCAGTCTTTCTCCTCAAGGATCAGCATTTGATGCTACATAACCTAAGGCTCCTTGAGACATCCACATGGTAACGTCAAAGGTCTGGGACTTTTAATCCTTCCTTCTGAGCTGGGCTCTTGCTGTTAGATCAATGTCCCTTCAGCCCAGTGACAGCTGACACCACAAAGTAGCAGAATCTCTCCCTATTGCAGCTGAGGTTGCTTAGAACACTTCTGCAATGTCTGTCATTCTGAGTGATGCATTCATTTTTGTACTGAAGTTATACTTTCCATTTGAACTGGGTAATCTCTCATTTCTACTGCTGGAAATAATTTGCATTAGAAAGAGCAACCTGAAGGAGTTAAAGGAAGATTTAGACATTAAATGGTAAATCCTTTGCCATAGTAAGTATTTTAGGTTTTTGTTATAAAACTGTGTTTAACAATTTGCTTATGTCTCTTTGATGCTAATTACTCAGTAAAAGAACACCTCACAACTAAAGTCACTTCAGCACAACACTGTAAATGCAACCTTCTTTTCATGTTATTCCTGAATTCCTGTAACTTCCTAAAGGGATGCCAACTAAGCAATGTAGCCGCTCTCTTGTTTTCTAACCTTCTCAATGTTCCAACTACCAGCTGGAAAAATCTTATTTCTCATTGGCACCAGCTGATTCTCATTGCCTCATCAGGCTGGTTTCAGCAGCTGAGAGAAAGAGCATTCAAAGCGTTCCTTAAGGGGACTAATGCTGGTTTTACATCACCTTTACCTGCTGTCACAGCATAGTAGAGTTGTTGAGGAAAAGAAGAAAAGACAGTGAACTGTCTGATTCTTGCCAACACAACTGTGAGCAAAAGAAAAAGAGAAGAACATTAGAGGACTCCTAGAGAGCTCAGAGTAGAGAGGGAGGATGACAAACTAAGTGGCTTCAGGAGTGTGATGAGTGAGGGAGAAAAAGATAGAGAGAACTGAGCAAAATCTATCTTTTAGGGGAGAGGGACCACAGTGATGGCAAAGAGCTCATCTACATCCAGCTCAGGTTGAGTGCTAACGAAAAGGAGGCAACAGGCAACAAATAAACAAGGTTGTGGTGGCAAGATATTTACAGCCAGAGAGGATAGATCCAAGCAGTGAGAAAGAATCAAAATTGTAGAAGAAAAGGGGTGAGATTGTACATATAAAAAAAAAAAATATTAAGAGAGGCTGAATGTGATGGGCCACATCAATGGCTCTACTAGTACCAAATGAGGGAGGTGACGTGTTAAGTACGTCATTGGCAAACAGTTGGTAGATAGGATAAGCTTTCAGAGAAAGTAAAAGAGTAGAAGGAAGAAAATTAAAAACATCAGGAAAGATTACAGAATTGGTGGAACAAAAATTTTTAAGCTATTGGGAAGGAATGAAGAATTGAGGTTTTTTATGAAAGTGGGCTCTGTGGGTGTTACAGCTGAGAAAAAGGATTTAGGAGGATATTATGACTGAAATGGAGCATAAGAGAGCAGAAGAAAATTTCAGGATACATTATTTCCAGACAAGAAAAAAATTTGGAGTGACTCCACTCCAAAGGCAAAACGAGAATAAGGTAGGAGAAGAAAAAATACAGAAACTTAATAGATCATGGGAAAAGTGAAAAGGGTACAGCAGTTAGAATGCAGAGGAAAATGCTAAAGAATGGGTAGAAACACTGGGACCTAATTTTAATTATACTGTTAAATGAACTGTAAAGTTGAAAAGTTGAAACTTTGCAAGCATTAAAAGTGAGATTAATGCCCAATTTCTCTGAAAGAACACTCTGGCCTTGTGACTCTCTCTCCTCACACTGTATGGAGAGAAGATGTAGTGATAGGAGTCTGTAAATAACAAGGCCTCACAACCTGACTTTTTAATATATTTGCTATTTAACATCTCCCTTAGAAAGTGTTAGCTATCCTGGAAGTTAGAGAACCGGTGGTCAGCCAACACCAGAAATCTCATCGTTGCTAGAGGTGTCAGAATTACATCAGGGGGAGAAATAATTGGGATTTTTAGGGAAAAACCCTGTAGAGAAATTTCCCCAGTGTGCATTCACAACTCAGAATAAATCATTAACTTCAGCAAATCTCAGCTGAGTGTTAGAGCTGCTCTAAGCAGAGCAGAGTATTAGAGATTTTTCTGGAAATCCCCAAACTTCAAATGCTAAATTAGCTATTAAATTTAGTTGGATTTGAAAAGCAATAAAAGTCTAATAACCACACTGTAGATAGCAGCTAGGCAGTGTAGGTAGTTTTTCTTCAAGTAACTGTAGAAGGAACAGAAGGATACTATTTTCAAATGAGTAGGAAATTGCTTAATTAGCTGTAAAGTTGATACAGTAGCACTAAGATGAACTTTTTATTTAAACCTTAACTTAAAAAATGTTTGCCTGCTTTGTGTTATCACACTTCACATCAATGATACATAAGGTATGTGGAAAACAGATTTTTTGTGTATTTGAAAGCCAACAGGTTCCTTTATTTATTTCTAGATTAATCATAAAAATATTTACTAACTACTGCAATCTTTTTGAGAAGAAAACACTTCAATAATTTTCAGTCAATATTTTTTGTGACATGGATTCTCTTAAAACACCTCAGTTTGATGGATCAGCGTCTTCTAGGAGCAATTTCCATAGGTTATTCCTGAAAAACTGCATAATTATTCTATATAGCAATGAATAGTTTTCTTGGAGAATACTATTCAATGATGCCAGACGGCATGTGAATCAGTAGAATACTACAAAAAGGTGTTCATTTTAAGCGTCTGGTTGTTTTCAAAATAAATGAGCTTGTCTTTGAAGAGCTTCATCCGTAGGAGAACCGAGGGTCTTAACTCTTGAGGATAAAGAGTTCAAAACCCTGTGTATAGCATCTGCCAGTAGGTCCTTGCCAAAGAGCTTCAGCTCTTCCTTAATTGTACAGGGAAGCCAGGTCTCTAATTTGCGTTCTCTCACAGACCCTGCTAAAGTTAGGCATTTACAGGTTTTTTTAGCTGTTGGGTGAGAAAAGTTCATTGACCTTCAAAATTAACTATGTCCTCCCTTACAACTCTCCTAGAGTCTCTTTGTATCTCAAAAAAATCATTTGCAATATGATGACCTATCTCACGCCTCTTCTAGAATTATGTTTGAATAGTTTTCAGTTTTCTCAGTTATTTTCAATACTGAGAATTAAACATAAAGTAAAAGATAACCCTTGGCTTATGAAAAGCACAGTATCCAATAATATATACCCTAGTTGGTACAATTGTTGTTATGCAAACCATCACATTGGCTACTTCAAAATGCACTTTTTATCCGTATTTTACAAGATTCCTTTGAAATAAAAGAATTCTCTGAACTTGCTTTCTAGTAAACTAGAATTCCCTTTTAAAACTAACCCACAAGGAACATGAAGAAAACATCAGAAAATAATTTAAAACCAGAAGAATTCCTAACAGAAATGTCTTAGAAATATTTACTCTGCGGTAATTTTTACTCTTACTTCCCTCTAGCTGTGCCTTAAGGTCAGATTTAATTATGAATAACCTGTAGGCAGAACAGAGAATCAGCCATAATTTTGCATTTGTTTTAAACATAACCAAGGAACACTGTTTTTTTAAGCTCTTGTCTTTGCTTCTAGCCTTTTGAGAGTTCTTCTAATGAAGTGTAGAAAGGAAGGGACGATGCTATTCCCCTAGTGTTGTTCATTAATACTATAAACTATGTTGGCATTTGGGACTAACATGGTCTCTTGTTCTCCATGGTGCTCTTTCATTGTTCAGCTCTGCAGTGATATTAGCCATAATTGCAAAGATACTTTTAACTCTTTCAGTAAGTCACGACAGAGTATTCTTCGGTGAGGTTGTATGTCAGTCACACCAGCAGCTGTCTGACAAGGGCCTCTGAAACCTATTAAAACTGCATGAAACCCTCCCATATTGTTATGGGGATTCACTCAACCTTTTTGCAATTCATTTTTCCTCATTATAAAACAAAATCTGAGGGATAACAGGGTCAGAAAAGGGCATGTTTCTTCATCAGGGTAGTTTGGAAAGAGCCAGAGAATGCTGAAGAATTGTTCCTTTGTTGTTTTGAATTACATACAGTAGCTTAAAACACTTCTCCAGTGTATTTTAGTGATACCATTGGCAGCATGACAGTAAAACTGTCATAAGAAACGCTCAGCAATTAAAAGAAAATCGGGACTTGCTATTATAGCATTTCATCATTTCAGGGCTTTTTTTCCAGAGAATTTTTTTTGGCCTTCATATGTGACTATGAGCAGCTCATCACTCAACCTTTTTCTCTTGTTATTGATCCAAATATGAGTTGGAGGGCAGAATAATTTCACACTTTTGAATATATCTTCATTCAGGATTGTAATGAATTGATACCAGAGGGAGAGTGTGACTCTAAGATGTGGGCCCACACAGGGTGTCAGCCAGTTACTTACCCTTTATTTCTGGAACCTCCCGGAATGGCATTTCAGATTCAAGTAATAATCTAATATGCATTACTTTTCATACTGGTGACTATCAAATAAAGTTACGTGAAATTTTAGAACTTATATTACAAGTTGTCAATCATATCTAGCATTCACCTTTAGTTTTAATGAAAATTGACATCTAAAATTGACATTTATTTGGGGATATTCATGCTGACATTTATTGCTACTGATAATTTTTCATTGGTTTTCATACTTCCTTGTGTCAGGGTGTTCCCTATCTTTAACTCTCGCTGCAAATCTTGTGAAGAAAAAAAATTGAAGTTTAATTACAGTTTTCATACATATTTAGATAATTTAGCCTCAAAATAAAGTTGTAAGATTTGTAAAAGCACAACATATTTATGAAAATTAACAGTGGAATTCCCCAAGTCTTTACTGAAATCAGTTTCATCAGACTCTCATCTCTGCAAGGGCCAGAAGCATTACTTTTGCAATGTTCACAGTTGTCTTTACCGAAGTAAAACAAATTCAGATGATCATGTTCAAGCTGAAATTTATCTTTTGCCTAGAATTTTTCTAAACAGAACTAAATGAATATGTAGGTGTAGGAGGCATAGATCAAGCACAAAATACGAGGCTACTAAGCTTTGGAAATGGTTGTTTTTTATATTTTCAATAGTAGATGACTTCTGCTTTCCACACCTTTTGTTGTGTCACGATTAAACTTGCTTATAATTTTCTGACATCCCATTGATGTATTTTTATTAGCAGTTTGTGTGACTCAAATCTTTGACATTTGAATTTTCCCTCACAACCAGCACTTTACACTTCAAAACAAAAACCTATCTCCAAACAGATTTCTTGAAGTATTTTTAGTTCTGGTTATATCAGATTTGTCTCCAAAGCTGAGCAGAACTTGTACATTTCTACTGTATCAGGTTTTTCAAATGACACTGCCTTTACCGTTTCCTCAGCATCTGAAAAACAATAATTTGCATTCATGTTTTTATTTATTTTGCTCAAGATGGTCTCATTTGCTCTGTGGGTCAGGGGAATCGCTTCCCTTTTCTTACTGAATAATACACACTTTCTCAGGAGTTGAAAGTATAAAACAAAGTGTTGCATTGATTTACCTTTGATTTTTCCCATCTTTGAGCAGGTGTTTAAGTTCCCTCATGCTTCAGATGTGTCAGTTAAATCTTCTGAAGCAAGGGAATTGACAGCATTTTCCCAATTGTTGTGCATGTATAATGATGACACCAGCCAGGAAAACTACTGTGTCAGAATCTGTCTTGGGGAAATATGCAAATACTTTTAAGCAGGTGTATTCTCTGCATTTAATAGAGGCTTTCCTTCTTTTTCAATTAATTCAAATGTATATGAGTAATAAACAAACAAAAAAATTGTTTAGATCAATAGAGTCTCCAATCCTTAGTGTGAAATCAACCGCTACAAGTGTATGCTGAGAAGTTTAAGGATCATGTGACTGGTCCACCTACCCTTGAATTGAAATTTAGCAGACGTCCACACAAGGACTGCTGAATCAGAGCAGACAAATAAGGTTTCCCACAAAAATCAGTATTCTTGCAGAGAACTGTTTAGTAAAAAAGTCCCCAAACACATTTCCCTTTAAATGATTGAAAAGTGGACAGTTTGGGGTTGTAAATTGTATTATCGAGATGCTCCTTGTAACATGAGGTATGTGCTTATTCTTGCCAGGATTCTGCATGAGATTTGCTTCTTCACACACATAACTTCAAGAATTTTTCATTATTTGCAGGAGGAAAAGGACTTTTACTACTGTTTTATGTGAGATTCCAGCCATTGTGAAGATCTACTTTGCCTGTATTTGCAAATTCAGACCCCAGAATTATCACCATTAGTATATTTCTCATTTCTTTCATTCCAGATTCTTTTGGCTTGGCACAACACTCTTCCAGCAACCTCTTCCACAGCACTTAGGTACTACCAGTTAGTTGGGCATCTTTCAGTTAACCTGGACATCACAACATTCCCGGTTGACCTACTTAAGAGAGGATTCTTGCCAGTCAGTCTTGCAGTATTCTTGACAAGAAAAATTCAAGAGCATGAATATTCACTAAACCCAAGAATGTTTACCATTTTAAACACAGACATCAGATTTTACTCAACTTGTCCATTTAAAACCAGGACTTACTGGCCATTATCAATTAAAATAAATAAATTGATAGATAAATAAATAAGACTAGATGGCCTGATTGCATCTCACACACAGAAGAAAAGCTTTCCCAGGATACAGAAAACAGATAATACACACATGGCTCTTTTTGAGTCTTCAGACAAATTCAGATCAATTGATCCTTAGGATGCCACCTTTCAAGTCGTCCCATTTGCCCCTCTACCACTTTAATGTTTCTCTAAAGTCTTTTGCAAACTTCTGGGGTTTATTTTGTTTCAACCATCAGTAGAATTGCAGCTGTTTTGAGCTTATCGAGAGGTTTCCCCATTAACTATTGTAGTCTATAAGGTTGATGCTGTGTCTCTTGGTAAAAATATTCTGAAACACTTACAGAACAAGGTCACTTTCTATATAAGCATTACTACTTGTTTAGGATTCCTTTCTGAAAATGAGAAAAAAAGAAAACTAAAACAATGAAGGTAAACAATAGAGACATTGGACAAATATAAATAGCAGAATCACCTTGATACATAGACAGTAGAATAGCTGCAAGGAATATAGCATAGAATATAGTCAAAACATTTTATTTTCATCATCCAACCTAGGTGTGTCTCTGATTCCTTTATGACTTTGAAGAAGTTGCGTAAGTTTTTTGCATAATAGGCTCAAGATTCTGACAATGTTCTGAGGATTAAAGATGAGACGAAAGTGGTGAAAAAATGCAGTATGTCTTTTCTAACCTTCCAACTTTTCAACCTGATACCTCACTGTTAGCTAGTGCTTTTCATGGTGCCTGAATCACAGTCATTTTTCACTCCTCTATTTTTTGCACGTTCTGCCCTTTTCTTTCATCCATTAACTCAGCAAGTACAGAAGTACTTTGTAGAGTTGATCCAGTCCTTTGTTCTTGCCTACAGTAATTAAGATTTCCAGGAGGCCATCCATCCATAGGCTGGACCAAGTCAGACCTGCATTTAAGCTTTTATAAGCCAAATATACTCAACTACGTGTACCAGTAGGCTTCTGTATTCATTCAAATACATGTAAGTTTTGCCATTTTTTTCATATCTTTTCCATCTCTGCAAGGGTGGAAGCAGGAAAAAGAAATGTTTCTCATAAACTTTACTGATAAATTTTATTCTGATTTCTTTTATCCTAGCAGAATATTACACATATTTAATTTTTCCACAGCTACCTAAAATAGATTAAATTGTAGCTAGAAATAAACTACAATATCTTACTTCAGTTAACATTTATTTTTGCATCTTGTACTTATCTTGTACTTACTTACATTGTAAGAAATTTGACGACACCATACTGTTACAATGTATTTAAACAGCCAAATAGATGGAGTTATTTCTTTCAGATTTGAGTATGCTAAAAAAGAAATATCCATATATGAAATAATGAATTGACTTTGTTTTCTGTAATTTATGTCTTTTATTAGGTATTACATTAACTCCAACACATTTTTATAATCATTTTAAAGTCAGAGTGCCACAGAAAATAAATTATTTGGTTTTAACAGATTTGGGGGTGATTTTTCATAAACATGAAGGTTATTTAAGCACTCAGCTTTCATTCCAAGTCTTCATGCTTCGAGTATTTCTCCTTAGTAAATAATGCCATCTGAACTGTTGTTGATGTCGGTATATGTTGCATAACAAAAAACCATATACTGATTTATCCATTGAAATTTTTTATTTGAAGGTCTCTCTAAGAAAAAAAAAAGAAAAAAATAAAAAGGAAGAGCATGAAGTCACTGGGTAAAGCAAAAAGTCTGCCTGTACAAATTCATCCAGTTTTGGGAGACAACCTGCAAGCAATTACTGCCAGCCAGACGTAATACACAAACAGCAGAGAAAACATTTTCTGAGCCATTGTTTCTTGGCTTCCTCTGAAACCTTGGACATTTCAAGTTGATTTCAGTGATTTATTTTAGAACCAATGATTAGTGAACTGATTGGATTCAGGGATTACAGTATAGCCAGCCAACGGATCTCCAGAAAAAAGAATAATTTGGAAACACATACATTACTGTACCTGAGAATCATTGACCTAGGAGGAAGAGTGACCTACTTAAAGAGGATATGGAGACACCCATCAACACATGAAAAGGCAAAGTAGAAGCACAGCTTGACAGGCTGTCAACTATCACTACAGGTGTCCCAGAGGGATTTTTACTTGTAAGGAAAGCTTGTTCATCTGCCTGTAACTGAAATTAACTCTGCTTCCATTTTTTTCATGTAGAACTAACAATTCCGCTGAGATAATTTCATTTCTTTTTAATTTATTTTTTACTGTACTCCTCCAAGCAAAATTTATATTACTATTAACTTCCTGTAAACTTCTATTATTACATTAAAATTGGTAAGAAATCTGATTTCTTTTTTGGAAGATTCATCCAAAATCCTTTCTCTCCAAGTAGGAAGAAGAAATCACATAGAATCTTAACTATGAGCTCCTTTAGGGAAAGGGAATTTTGGTTTTACACTGGTTTTATGTTATTTTCATATTCATCTTTCTCAACAAGTTTGATATGACAAAACATTGTGGGTTTCACTTTACTTACCCCTCAAAACTTGGGGAACACATTTTAGGAACTTCTCTTTTCTGTACACAGCTACCATCACAGAATATACTTCCTGGAGTTTCCTGCCTGGGAAATCACTGAAGTAACCATTTATAACTCCTCAGATAATCTATTTTTTTGTTATAGTGTACACAGCCATAAAATGCTACAGTATAGTGTTGTGTCAAATTAGGACCTTAGGAAGAGATACACACACTGCACAGAAATTTAGTAAAGCAAATATTTTTCAGTGCACACAGCAATCAGAAATTCCAAGATTGGTTTATCCAATGGAGGTAGACATAAGTGAATATATTGTCTCATGAGACAAAAAGACCAGCAAAAGCTGTATACAGTCCTTTGACATGAGATACGAATGCAGCAGTAATGGAAATAAGTCACCAAAGGGACTATATTCAGTGTAATGTTATGGAACAGATAATAATTCTTCAGTAGATTGTTGTTCTGCCTTTTTTTTTCCCTCAATCTAATCCAATAAATTCAATTTTTAACCTTAAATGCTGTACTAAGAAGTACACGTACAAAATAGTTGTAGTCTATAGTTACGTATGGTGGTGGTACTCTTGCTAGCTGGGCTAGTTTTGGACATGTGAGGGGAGTGTGAATTATTGCTATAGTGACAGTGGGGTGCAGTTCGCTGGTCATGAAGAGAAATCATTAACTCCTCACAGCATCAATTTGTTGTGAGGACTGTGTTCACAGTGGTGCCAGACAGTATACTGAGCACTCGCAACCCTCACTGACACCAACTGAATAAACTGTGAGCACTCAGTGCCAATGTTACTCTGAACCATTGCAATTCTTCAGAACAAAAATTTAGATTTATTTCACTGTTTTATTTTAAGAGCATGAGATACCATATTTCTTCAAGGCTACCCATTCAAGTTATCTCTTGGCTTTGACAAACGTTGATCCTTCTTTTGCTTCAGTTTGTGTGAAATATACAGAATAAACATTATAATATAATGGAGTATCATATAATCACATATTTGTTCAGTACATGGCTAAGAAAATTAATCCAGTATACGCTAAACATGTGATCTGTGCCCACTTATCCCAGGCCTGAAGTGAATAACTAGCATAAACATCATGATTAATCATCCACTGAAACTCTCAGACCGTATAAAATGCTGTCTTAAAAACTGAAGTGACAAGCAAGCTGGCTCATTATGGGTCTTTTTACACAATTAACATTTTCCACTGGTCAGTCTTCTAGGTCTGACTAAATGGCTTGGATATGGAGACCTTTCCATCACAATCCCAAACTGTTTTTTTCCTGCCTGTGAAATCCTCGTGTCAGTGAGGCACTGAGCAGTGCCCCAGCTGTCTTGCCTCATCACGTGGGTGTTTTACCCAGAGAGTTAAGGAGTATTAAGAGTAGCTTACAGGTTGCTGCCATTTTAGTGGTCTGAATGGAATAGTCACATCGTAGAGATGGAAACGACTCCTTTCTGTTATCTCCTTCATCTTTTTTTTTTTTTTTTTTTTTTCTTTTTTTCTTTCTGGACAGTTCCCTGTTTCTTTTGGTATATTCAATATTCTGAGGTTAGCCTGCTTTGTGATGTTAGGGTTTATGTATATCGATCCACACTCTTAACAATTTCATCTTACTTGTGAATTACATCCTCATCTTCCACTAATACTACATTCATCTGATTTTTTTTTTCCATTAGCCTGATTATTTTGCTGCCTTTAATGCTTTTACTTCTGCAAATGGATTTCTTGGGTTTTTTTCTCTTTTCACATAGCAGGCTGCATAGTTCTTTATCATTTGGTTTGTTGTTGTTCCCCAAGCTGTTCATATGCCAATGTTAATTTATTTCAGTTTTGAATGGTTTTCATTTTAGAAAGAAACTAAGATTGGAACCCTCTCATAGCAAAAAAACTGCCTTTAAAGAAGAAATTCAGGGAGGTTCACCAGAACTGGAATTGCCATTGGAATAAATAGTTTCTTTGATTTTCTTTCTGTAGATTTTGCTGATAAAGAAGTGTCCTAGGCTGAGCAAAGTATAAATGTTCCTCAGACTCTGCTTTGCTTCTGTTAAGTTAAACAGTTACACGTGGTCTAAGATATTAGGCCATGATCTAAGTGGAAACTTTATGCAGCATTAAGTACATGAATAAGTAAGCAAATTCCTACTACCAGTTACTTTTCAGAGATATCACCAAACATCCTCAGCTTTGCCTATTTTACCTTAGCATCTGCATGGCACAGCGTGGCAGCAAGATATGCTGAGGTAAGGCTTAATAGGGAAAAAAAGGCATGGAAGTTGTCCTCCTTGCCATGCGGTGAGGTTGCAGCTGTACAAATCTCTCCTTTTACCATTTAGGTGGAGCTCCTTCTGACGCTGTATGCAATGCATCACTTGGATTATTTTCAAATAGTTCTATTCTGAAGGACAATAACTCTGGATCGTGTCATTGTTCCACAGTGAGCAGGTAAATGCTATGAAGAAGCCAGCAAACAAATGAGGTGGGGTCCTCTGAAAGGAATGAGATTCTCACTGGGACATGTTCCTGACCACTCCACTGCTGGTGGCAGGTGAGGAGGGATTGTAGTTCTCCTGGAGTCTTGATTATCTTTCAGGTTTCCAAAAGAAAATTAACAAACCTTACTCTCCTGCCTTTCTCCACATCCTCCTCCAGTCTTTCACAGAACAGAGGATAATTTGCAGCAACATGGAGTGAGAAAATTTGGTTAGAAACAGATGCACCTAATTTTTCAGGAGGGTCTTGATTCAGCTTCCATCTGTAGTTTGAACTACAGATGTATTTCACAATACCCAGGTGATTTATTTTGTCTTTTTGTGTTGATTTAGTAGAAGTGATACTTCCCACCTCTGTGCTGAATCATTTGTGGATACTAAAAGAGATGTTCAGCTGTCAGCATGGTCTTTGATGACAAGACCAACTCTATAAGGAAATATACATTTTCCAAACTCCCAAGTGTAGTCTACACTATATTAATTTTTGGAACAGTTATCACTTTGGTTAAAAATTTATATCCTTAAACCACTGTGGGTTTTGAGAGTTTTAACTTTACCATTATTGGATCAGTATTTCATTCTTACTGCTCCACAGTGGTACCCATCTTCTAACAAGCTCACCTGCTAGCTTTTCTCCTAGTTCAGGAAAACAGTTATTTAGCAAGACTCCCATTTTTTTCACATTGATTCAAGTCCTGTTTACACATTTTAGTAGGAAGATTATACTGGATTCACATAGGTGGAATTATCCTCAGCACCCTTCTGAAGCTTTTGTCTTTGAAGGCAGGTCTGAATCCTCCAGTAGCAAGTGTGTATTTTCATTGAAGATAAATTAAAGGTATTGTTTAAAAACAGCAATCAAGTCATCCAATGGAAAATGTTGATAGTTTTAGTCTTAATATTTTTCTCTGAATTCCCAATAGTAATGATTACTATATCCACTGGTGTACTGGAAGGCTTCCCAGAGTAGAGATAAATAACACTTTCTAATGAACAGTAAACAATAAATAGAAAAATAAAAATAGACGAAGCATAAGAGACTAAGATAAGTATTTCTTCCCGTCTGGCTAATACTAAAACTTTATACTAGGCAATAACAACACACTTATGGAAAGGTTCAAAAAGCACTTGAAAAAGAGGGGAAAACCAGTGTGATCTATTAATAATTAGAACATTTTCCCTGAGCACAGCAACAAATTTAAACCACAGAATATGAAAGTACAAGCATTTAAATTAATATATGCCACTTTAATTTATTGTAACACTAGATTTTTCAAAGTTTCAGTATCATTCCCAAAAGACACTGCTTTGTCAGCTGGATGAAGAGATGGCTTGAGATACTGAGACGATGTAAAAAACTATCTTGATATGCAAAAAATGCATTATTTTAGTTCCTTTACTGAGACAGATAAGGAAACTGCAGTTAATTTCCTTTATTTATTCTGGATTCCTACTGTAGTAGAAGTCAAACACATAAAAAATTAAGAAGATAGAACTGCCATTTCATTTGGAAAAATAAAATCTAGTTCATTGGACTAACTGGCTACATTTTTATAAGACTTTGCTTGTAAATAGATACTATGCAGGATAAATCCATGTTCAGCCATGTTTTTAAGTTGTGTATTTTTGGAATACACTTGGAATTGTCCAACAGATTACTAGATTTGTGTTTCTGTTCTCTCCCTGTGCAGAGTAAAGTGCCAGGGCCTTTGCTTACCCGTAAGAGTAAGAAAGGCTGTAGTGTGGAGTGCTCATGGAGGAGCAGCTTTCAGAAGGAAAAGTCTAGAGGAAGCACACAGTGTATGGACATGGTTGCAAAGGCAGTGGCATTTTAAACTGTTCTCCAATACTTTGTCTTAAAAAGGATCTAGTTAACCTTTAGGAGCATGGTAGGACCTGTCATACTGATAGCCTCAACAGGACATTAAGACAAACACACAGACAAGGCAGCATCCAGAAGCAGAGAAAGCAAAGAGAATTCCATAGCCTTAGCTTCAAGAAATTTATATGCAGAATATTATATGCAAATACCATGCCCAAATTCAGTAAACAATCAGTGCAGAGAATAAGAATGAGAAAATTAAGGCAAAGCTCCTTTATGGGGGTAGTGGGTGTGGGGTGGAAGAACATGAGGAACAGTTGCCTGAAATAATAAAGGGAATACTGAAACAATTGATGAATTTATTAGATAACAACTGATCCCAGGCAGAACAAGACTGCAGAGCTGGAAGATTTTACTTGAAACCAAGAAACACAAGACGGAGTAGATATATTACAAATCTGAGATCTATGACATCCACAGATAGCTCTCTAAATAATCTATTTTCTAAGAAATTTTTTTTCTCTTGTGGGGCAATAGACTCCAGTGATGGAAGGTATTCTTTAGAAAGAGAGAATGCTTTGCTGGAGCAGAGCAGACTGATCTGTCCAGCAAGAGCAACTTACCAAAGCAGCTTGTCATTTACCGTAAACATATAGGCTAAATGAAAGGAACCAAAAAAACAGAAGAGAGAATTCATCACATCAAATTTTAGCCACCTAAAAATTAGGCCTAAACTGGTCATCTCTAGTTAGTGGAGAAAACGCTATTGGGTGAATCATTTCAATCTAAACCAAAGTGGGACTAACAGCTTTTTAAAAATGCCTGTCTCTTCCCCTTGACAACAAGTTTTAAAATTTTACTTTAGCAGGTCACCTCTGAATGATCAATATTAGACACAATGAAGATGGGAATAACATGAAAAGAAGGGGCAGAAAAATGTCTTGCCTTTGAGTCATGACTTTAAGTTTTTGAAACAAAACTACTTTTTGTCCTAAAGTGACTTCTGAAATGAGAAAAAAAAAAAAAAAAAAGGAAAATACGAGCAGTGATTCAGCAGACAGAGATCTTCATTGAAGAAGATATCTGCAGTTTGACTCTAGCAAATGTAAAGACATCCAGTGCACAGAAACAGCAGAAGGACGCAACCGTTCAACTGCCACATTTGCAATGATGCTATTAGATTAACGACCAATTCAATTCCAGCTGGTATACAGAGTCATCTGCAATGTAATCCGAGCAACACTGATAAACTGCAGTATTAGATCAATGACCAATTTGATTCCAGATGGATTGTGGAGCCAGAGACGATGTAATCCTAGCAACACTGATAAGCAGAGAAATATGACAGTGGTCTAATGATGTACACTATCTGAGGCTGAGGCCAGTGGGAAAACACGAGCTGTCAATAAGACACCATAAAGTAAGAAACAATGCTGTTTAGAGCTTGAAGTAGCTGACAGACAGAAGCCCAGCTTGCTGTAGGGAAGCAAACCACTCGACTGGTTGGAATACAAACTGAGACCATCCTCAAATGCCCACAGAGATGGTTCCTTCTGCAAACTGAAGGGAACAAGGAATGCAAAGATTTAAAACCAGACTCATCTTCCTCTCACTAGGTAGTCCACAGGCATGAGGAATGTGAAGTTAATTTATCCCAGTGCAAATATCTTCTCTTTATTGTATTAATTTCTAGCATACTGTATTAAATGAACAACCCTCTTGCCAACTGTTGCTACATTACCATAGACGCCAGTAGTTGGTTATACTTGTGGACATAATTAGTATCACACAGATTCTCCAAAGTGCACTGGATTAAAATCTAGAGGGATTGGCAGCCATTGCAGTTGTACCTGATGATGCTCTTGTTTTAAAGTATAGAGATTCCAGGAAAAATTATGTCCAGAACCATGGTATTATACCGTAAAAAATTACAAATAGACTTCGGAAGCCTGATGTTAGCCTGAGTTTAGAGAGGTTGAAATTGATCAGAGCTGATGCCTTGTTTATGCATGTTTACCTTTTAGGATCCATAGTAATAGAAAGAGAAACCAAGGCAATTCAAAACATGCTGGCCAGAAGATATGAATAAATATTTTCATAGTTGGTACACAGTTACTTGGAGTCTGAAAGCCCTTAAAATATTAACATAGCATAAGTCAACATGGCATTTTCAGCAAACTAAGTTGAAAAAGTAAATAACACACCAGATCTGAAGAACAGAGCAGTTAAGCACAGCACCTAGAGCTCCATTGTGGTGAGTCTTCAGAAAGAAACACAGCTGTGAAACAAAAATTGCTTAGCACATTTAACAGTTCACAAGCATTGCAAAAATGACAGCCTCAAATTGTCAGAGAAAATATGATGCTACTTTTTTCATCATTCACCCAAATACAGCAGATGATTATGTTTAGTTTCCCAGGAACCTTAGAAACTGACCAGTTGAGCTCTTTTCCCACATCCCCTCAATGTAACCTTCAGTGTCTCTCAGCTTCTAGTCCATATGCTATTCTTGTTTTCTTGGTTTGATACAACATTTGGCTTCACCACTTCTACCCGCATCATGGTGCCTGATAATTGCATTTTGTGGAAGCTGACTCTAGTGAAGACACCCAGGCACGAACTGTGACCAAAGGACTGGAGCATAACTAAAACAGTACGTTCGAGTAAAGGGTCACAGCAGAATTCCAGTGATTCAGGATTAAATGGGAATGACCTGGGAGTCATCTTCAGACGTTAGGAACTGATAAAGCATTGGGAAGAAAGAGTTAAGAGACACTGGGAAGAAAATAATCTCTCCCTGGAAGTGTTGAATCTTCCTAACACGTTTCCTAGAGACTAGTAACACCTTGCAGAGATCCACAGGACTGTAAGTCATCCATCAGAAACAGAACAATGTTTAAAGGGAAAAAAACAATTTAATAGGATTTTAGATGAAAGGATAGAGGTTACAGAAATTAAGAACTTGGAAGAGATGTCAGTAGCACTTCTGCAACAATTTCAGTCAAGAGAAAATCTGTTTAGATTTAAAAAGAATTGATGCTTGAAAAATCTGTGCTCAAGCAACAAGATACAAGATGGATCAGAGAGAGAAAAGGAGAAAATTCAGATTTTTTTTCCTAGTACATTCCTGGAGCATTTCTCATAAGGAAAGGCTGAGAAATCTGTGACTGCCTATCCTACAGAAGAAGGAGCTCACGTGGGATTTCATCAATGTATATAAATAGCTGAAAGGAAGGGTGTAAAGCAGATAGAGCCAGACTCTTCTCAGTCATGCCCGTTGACACAACAAGAGGCAATAGGCACAAACTAAAACTCAGTAGGTCATATATGGACATCAGGAAATATTTTTTTACTGTGAAGTTGCCCAGAGATGTTGTGGAGTCTCCACGCTTGGAGATACTCAAAATCCAGCTGGATGGGGTCCTGGACAACCAGATCTTCCTGCTTGAGCAGGAAAGATGGACCAGATGATCTCCAGAGGTCCCTTCCAATCCCAGTCATTCTGTGGGATTCTCCATGATTCCTCTCATACTGCCTGGCTCGGCACAGGTAGTACTCCTAGAAGAAAGGTTAAGTAACAGTGTTCCACAACGCAAGGAAGGCAGAGTCTGTGAAGTTGCCCTTGATCCTTTCTTTGGTCAATGTCTAAAGCTGGGCACAACTTTTCACTTGATTTATCATAAATTCATGCAAGAACTAATAACATTCTTTAATCAATGTTTTGCTGCTTAAGACAGAGTTCTATAGAAAGGATTCAGCATGACATTTTCACCATGGCTTCATGCATTTGAACCATTTCTCCAAATTCAGGTATTCCTCAATTGATATTAGTGTGTTAACAGTATATTGACTGAGTGTCATGACATGCAGTGAATTCCTCTACACACACACAAAAGTATGTTTTTTAGAAACAGAACACCGTGCAATGTCTAATTGCTCTTTTTTTCTCTTACTTTCCATTTATTCTTTATTTTGGATCCCATAATTCATTACCTTTCCTAAGTAAATGTGGTTGAGATACATTTAAAGGTGATTATTTATCCAAAGACTAAAAATATTGAGGAATATAAGCACTCATTCCCTAAAACCAAATGAAAAAAAAAAAATCAAGACATTTAAATCAACAATAACTGTATAATTGAGGACCCTAGAGTAAAAGCTTTAAAACATCTTGAATACCTACTTTTATTGCAAGTGGTTTTGGTTTTAAACTAATAAGAACATTATTTACATGCCAACACTACAAAAATATCCCTCTGTCTTAAGAAAGTCTATTGTTTACTCTGTTCTTTCTGTCGCTCACAGTTACAATTATAGCCACAATCAATATGATGACCAAAATAGTCCAAAGTATGTACTCCTGTGGTTATCAGTAGCAGAAATATTGTCTCCAGAGGAAATTTAAATCTATTTAGAAAAGAAAAAAAGATCTAAATAAAATATCCTGAATGTAGTTATACAGATTATCCTTCCACATACCTGGCCAAACACTTCTTGTGTTCTATTGTGTATTCTGTTTCTTGTATTCTGTTAGTTGTGGATGACCTGTATTGGAAGCGTTCAAGGCAAGGCTGGATAAGACTTTGGGCAATCTTATCTGGTGGAAGCTGACCCTGCCCATGGCAGGAGGGTTAGAACTAGATGATATTTAATGTCCCTTTCCCAAATGTCCCCAAACCATTCTATGATTCCATGATTATACATACCTGTTATATGACTTTTATGTTCTTCTTCCCATAATTTATGTCTTCTCAATAAAGAAACAGGATTACTGAAAATGCAGTAATGCCACATTCCTCCCCATGTCTCACCTCATTAGAAATATTCATATGCTTATCTTTCATAACCAGTTAATAAAATTTCTCTTTGTTAATTATGACTGTTTCTGACCATCATCTGTAACATTATGGTTGTAAGACTGAGAAATATGAACCAAGCCAGGTCCTTAGTTACTGATAACATACAATTTGGAATTCCATTCTGTGCAAAACTGACAAGTTCTCCTTTTGTTTACAGTAAAAGCTTCCAGTTCTACTCTAATCAAACCAATTCACCCTGGTTTAATTGAGAGTATATATTTGTCCTAAGGTCTATTTCATTCCCCTATATGAACAACTATCCTTAAAATGCATAGTCTACAATACATTTAGCAAAATATTGACATAAGTTTGGGAGAAAAAAAAAATCTAAATGATAATGATTATTTAAAAAGTCTAGGTAAACTCAATCAAATTCTTCGAAACTATGACTCATTTTCTGCAAAAACAAAAGGAGAAGTCCATAGTTTCACAGAGATATTTCTGAGGGGAGTTTAAGAATTGTTTACTGGACCATAAATAAATGATGTGATACCTTTAAGTTCCTGATAAATCAACCATTAATAATCTCACACTTGTACCAGGCAGTACAAGGTGAGCAATATATTCCATTGATAATTTGTCCTCTTCTGTCCTTGTTTTACAGTCACAAAATATGTCATCTCAAGATTTCAACAGAAACTGTGGTTGTCCAGGTCTGTTGGAAATCATGCTAGTATTTTGTACATCTAGATCTACAGCCAAAACAAAAAGAGACAGAGGAAGGATGAAAAAAAGGAATAAAATATATGTTATTCCACTTAATGACCTTATGTTTCATCTACCTCTTGATCTGCTCTATGTGGTAAAGGATCAACATCTTTACAGAAAGTCTTTCTGCACCTGGCATGTATCCTCAGACAGAAAGAGTTTGGTCCTCAGTGTCTGCACCAATGGCTGTTTCCTTTGCACTGGTGGGTTTTTTGTTTGTTTGTTTGTTTGTTTTTTTGGGGTTTTTTTTTTGTTTGGGTGTGTGGTTTTTGGTTTTTTTGGGGTTTTTTTTGGTTTGGTTTTTTTTGGTGTGTGGTTGTTTGTTTTTTTTTTTTTCTAGTTATCCTTCTGGAATTGAGTCCTGTAACACTTACCTCAAAGTTCAGTCATCTTAGTTTGATGGCCTTCTTAAAGGTCCACCTGTCTCTGCCATAGAGAGCAGGTTTGAGACCATGTGTTCTGAGCAAAACACTTAATAGAACTGCTCAAAGTATAAGGGGTTTATTATTAGTTTTAGAACAGGACTCTTAGATACTTTTAGAATTTGCTTTTATTGACTCAGGATTTTTCCTAAATTACTCAATGAAAAGAATAATTCAAAGTTTAAGTAAACTTTGGTTAGAACTAAAAAGAAAGTTAAAGGTGACAGTATAAGACAGAATTATAAGAACACAGTGCTTCTTTCTCTGCACATAACATTTGATAAAAAGAGCTACAGGCAAATAAATCTTACAGCTTCTTTTTATATTTCCTGATCATACAAATCTAATCCTCATCTTCCTCATGTCCATGCCAACATTCATGCAAACTCTCAGGCTTTGAAACACACATTGAAGGTCATGAAATGAATGATTTAGGACACTGATGAACAAAGCATCCTAAAAAAAAAGGGGAGGGGGGGAACTTTTATACTACATCCCATATATTTTGCAAAGAGAAGGATCAGACTTTCACTATAATGACAAGAATGTGGCTCAAGCTGACAGCACGAGAAGAGAGAAAAATCTCTCATTTAGTGCTTTATAAGTAAAATCATCACTGCAGTTTTCACATGAGAAAAGGCAGCTAGAAAGTTCTCAGAAAACTGGCAAATAAACCAATCTGAATAATTGATTTCTCAACTCAGTGACTGAAGGAAAATACTAAAATTGTTTGGGGTCAACATGCTCTTTTGATTCTTTAGTTTTTGTTGCAGAAATAAAGCCTTTTTTTTTCCTTCTTTGTTGTTCTTTTGAGGTGAACAAAACTTTTAATCAGACTCCAAACAAACCATTTGATTTTTCTGTCCTTTATTTTCTTATTAGAATTAATTATTGGTATATTAATTTCAACACACTTGTTAAAATATTAAAATTAAATGTTTCAACTTTCACAAAATTTTTTTGTCTCTTCTTTTTTCCCTGCCAAATACATTGTCTGAATTGAGCATCAGTTTACAGCTGATTTTGGCTAAGCCCAAACTTCAAGTTTCCATTGACAGTGTGTTTGTTAAAAAGCTTTTCCTTGTACTTTTCCTGGTAACATTCTGCTGTCCAACACCTTTGTTGGATATCTAGCAAGTTTCTACATGTGTTGAGGGGGAAATGCAGTTGTCTAATCCCATGGATTTGATAGCAGAGCCTATCCTAGAAGGTGTCATGGTGAAGCGAAAAAACCCCACCACCCTGAGCCCAAAACCAGAGAGAACCACACTCCCAAGCCCAAAAGCCCAAGAGCAGGGAGAAAGAAAATTCCACCCACACACACAAATCAACCTAACAGAGGAAGCTGCTTCTCTGCTGAAAGCCGCCACCAAGTAAAACAAAGGGATATATCAGCAAAGTTATCAGCTAGCCCAAAACAACCTTAAACCCCACCCCTTCCAGGCCACTTTCCCACCTTGCAAACTGACTTGTACAAACTTGATGTATCATGGAATGAAACAAGATTCAATGGGGCCGCCAGCTCTCTGTAGGGGAGCAGGTCATTCCTGCCTGGAATGTCCCAGAAGGTTGCTGTTACAATTTACTTCTTTTGCATAGATGTCAGCCACTACTGGATAACAAAAATAGATTCACTAGATGGTACCCATTTCTGGTTACCTTTGTAATGTAATCAGTCTAGAAAAGAGTATTCAGCTCTAGCATTGACCTGGGTAAGAAGGTGACAAGGAGTGAACAAGCATCAAAACAGATTTAAAGTAGAAACAACCTTGCCATATCTTCCGTTTCACCTCAGTGTTAAGAAAGTTCAAATGGTGTTGAGCCAATTGTTGTCCTGTCTCTCCTATGAGAGGACTTCACCTGTTAAACAGTGGTTATATACAAGGGATTACCTGACCTGAGTTTCAGTCTGAAGTGGTTTTTACTATTAACAATGATCATATATTGTCTTATGAGCATAGAATGGTTTGGGTTAGAAAGGACCTTAAAGATCATCTAGTTCCAACCCCCCTGCCATGGGCAGGGACACCCTCCGCTAGACCAGGTTGCTCAAAACCTCATCCAGCCCCTCTTTGAACACTTCCAGGGAGACGGAATCCACAACTACTGTGGGCAACCTGCTCCAGTGCCTCACTACCTTTTGATTCCAAATAAAATCTTCTATTATTCCAATTAAACTTCTTATGTTTTTTATATCACATTATCAGTATACTTATCCCTGTCACTTCATGATGAGTTTTGTACGATAAACTTATTCATGGTAGAATAAATATTGTTTCTTGGCAATAAATTTTTGTTAAAGCCATATTAACATTTAATAGAGTAGAAGATATTGTTATAAAAATAAAATAATTTCAAAATACATTCCTAAAATAATAGTAAATGTTTTAAGAAAAGATGTGAAGGGTTTTGCTAGCTCATCCTACAGAACCTACCTTTTCTCCACTTCTCCACACCACATTCTTACTTAGAATTTGAAATATCCAAACCCAAAAATCATCTAGGAGGAATTTAACTTATCCAAGAATGTAATCACATCACTGTATAAATCCATGGCTCTCCTATATCTTGAACACTATGCAGTTCCAGTCTTTGTAGGAAAACCTGCAACAGATTTTAAATGTTCAGAGGACATCAGCAAGGATCAAGTGTTCTATGTTTGACTTTGAGTTTCCTAATATTACTGTCTTCACATACAATTTCAAATTAGAGCTAAATATTGCTAGTAAGAAAACAGAGATTGTGTTTATGAAACTGGAAGCAAAATGAGGATTCTGACACCCAAAGCCTTATACACCCCAGAGCAGCATCCAGTCTACCTGTTTTACAAGACTGTCTAATCTGGACAAAATAAATTCACAAGGCACCTTCTTTCAGAATCCAGAAACTCTCTAATCAGAATTTACAGTTATGCTCACATTTTCCAAAGTGTGTTTACTGGGAAAACAAACATATGTGTCCCAATCACTGTTTCTTTGCAATATTGTTCTGAATGCATTGTCATATAATCTAAATAAAATGTGCATAAATTCCACTGACTATCCTAGAAAGATAAACACCACATTGTTACATCCATGTTCTGCATAACAGTCTTGTAGTCAGAGCATTCACCAAGGGTTCAAGGCCACCTTCAGTCTGGAGATGATATAAATTATCTTCCTGGTAACCAGTGACTGAGATTTTGAGTTGTGTGGACTCTCCTGCTGTTCACCTAGATTCATAATTCTTGCCTTCCTGGTCCCCAGTGACTCAGAATTCAGAAGTAGGGATGGAAAGGTTCTGCCTCAGAGTATAGCAGAGCTTATTGTTGGATAGTTAGGGTACTGTCCTTAGATATTGACCTGACACCCCACTCCCTAGCTGTAGAAGGATATACTACACCCTCCCCCTGGTACCTCAAATTCTGATATGTAAAGCTTTTCTGCACAATGTTTGAACCAGGTAATAAAATGGAAGAAGAATCATTCCATAAGGAGCTGAAGTGCAACATAGTTGTTTCTCTTATCATGAAATAAGTGTATAGTGCCTGAGCTGCAAGCTCCCCTGTGGCCACATATGCAGGGGAGCTGGAACAATCACACTGGTGATGAAAAGCCTGGCAGGAGCAGCTTTCCCTTGCTATGATATCCAGGGTGGACACAAATACAGATTCCAAGAGATAAATGTCTAGATGAAGGCAACGTGTGAATTAAAGAAGATGTTAGGGTGAATCATATCTTGTCTAACACCAGGCTTCATTTTCGCAGTCACGCTTGGATTGAAAGCTAGAGCTTCTGTGGCTCTGCCCATTCTGAACATAGGTGCTAGATTTTGTGCAACAGATTTACATGGAAGCAATATACAAGGGTATAATAAAGGCAAATGCAGTGTCAGCACCAAAATTACCTAGGATAGACATTGGCCCTTAAATGTTCCAAGCTTTGAAGCTATTTCTGAAAGTGATCATCAGGTCAGGAAATATTTTCAAAATATAGCATAAATTGGAAGGAGGTGCTGGACCAGGAGGGCAAGAGTTGGCAGATATCAAACAGCACATATCAATTTTTCTACCAAACAGGGAGGGCAAGCATACTTTTAAAGTCTGTCCCAAAGGTTCTCGGCATTTATCTTTGCAGATAAATACTTATATAGCCCTCCACAAAAAGTATGAGTGCCTGGAATCTAAGGATTTCTTGGAACACATGAATGTGAGAGAGGAAATAATTCACAAAGCACAAGCAGGCAGAAGCAATTTAGCTGTAACTTGGCTTGACCTGCCTAATGCGTGTTTCCATCTCTCCGACTTTAATAAAGGTTACACTAAGCAAATATCATATTCCTGAAAAGATTCAGTCACATGCTAACAAGTATTTCAGTTTCCTGTGCTCATTTCCATGGCTGAGCGAGATACTGAAGTGACTTGGACTACAATATTTAAAAGAAAAATCTCATTCTGAAAACTTTTATAAATCTCAAACAAAAATTAAATAGACAACACGCAGACAGTGGATGTAATAGTTCCCCAAAGGAAATAAAAAGATGAACAGACAATACGAGAAAAATCCCTCAGTAAAAAACATGACTGTGCAAGAACTTGAAAGTAAACATAATAGAAACATGCTTTTTGTAGTACATATATATATAAATAAACTTTATAGGGCATGGCTTGCATATTTCTCGCAATGCAAAAGTATTCACTGAGTTCGGTGGCAGAGAATAAGGCCATAGGTTTGCAAATGATTTAGTGTTTAATCTAGTAGTAGTAAAGGAGAAACCGGTGTTTTCAATGTAAATTAGCTCAGGATCTCTTAGGTATTACCTAGCTGAAAGTCTCCTGTGGACAAGCAGGTGCTAATGGCAATGCTAACAGTGCCAAGCACAGATCAACCCAGAAACAGGAGTAGAACAAATACCTGCTTGTATTAGAAGCATGTGGGGAAAGTAGTTGGAAATATCATTGTTTTCCTAGTTGGCATATGTTTTCCAGCAGAGTCCATTCCAAAAATGCTTGAAGTAATTGGCACCAGAGGGAAAAGAGAAGGGAAGTCAGATTAATGCTACCCAAATCAGTAGAAAAAAATCGTCACATTGGCAGAGAGAGCAACAGTACGTCCACTTACAAAAGGAATGGTTGCTGTTGCCAGAAAAAAACAGTCAAGACAGGACGGAGTGCTTACGAATTTGAACAGAACATTTAAGAAGACTGGTAGTCTTGAGGTTTTTCTTTTCCTGGCTCAGTACTGGGGCAACATCAGTGCAAAAATATATAGCACTGAATAGTGAGGAACACTAATAAGACCAAATTTAACGACCTTTTAAACATTGCTCTTACTTGTTTGCAAAAGGAAGGAAAAAAGTCAGAAAAAATAGCGTTAGCTAGCAACATGTGGTAGGAGATCAGGCACATGACAATAGAGCAGCAGAGGGAAATTAGTAGATAAACTAGTTTCAAGACCATATGCTCTGAGGAACAGGATTACATTGACATGAAATTGAAAGACTGCATATTTGTCCATATGTGGTTGGCACTAGTGTAATTTCAGTGCATTCTGGTCCCTTTGCACAGGGATTAATGTCACCCAAAAGTGAATGATAAAAGTTCTGAGAATTTATTTAGCTATTAAGAATAAATCAACTACCCAAGATTTTGAGAAAGGTTTCAGCTGTGAAAAGTGCTCTCTTTTTCTGGAAGAGGGCAAGAGATTACTTTTAAGCTGATGCATTAAGATGTGAGTCACACAAGTGAACAGATTTTTGCCTATAAAACTAAGCAGTCTATCCACAAGACAGTAGAAAGGTATTAAAACCCAAAGTCATTAATTGTGCAAACAAGTACACAGGTGCTGACTGAATACTGTGAAATAAACACAAAGCTGAATTTCAGGTTCCATGTGAAAGGTGTTTGACATCATAAAATCCTCAAAAGATTGGAGATAAAACTCAGGAAACGTAAGGAAAAGCTGAGAGATAGGGAAGCCAGAAGCCAATGACAAGTTAAAAAGAAAAGAACTTCAGGGGTTTGAAAATGATGGCTAAGAAGATTACTGAGAAGTATTTTTCACATTTGTTATCTGTACATCTGAGAACGTCTGTTTCTGGTTTTTTTTTGTATAGGTGTGAACCAAAGCTCACTGAAGACAACATGAAAAACTCCAGTCACTCCAATGAGACTTGGAAAACAATTTTATTGGTAGATAACAAGCACTATCAACAATCATGCAATGAGTATTTATAACTGTCACTTAAAAAAAATGGCAGATTTTTCACACCTGGAAGAAAATGTGATTTGCTGGTTTGTAATATTTCAGAACTCAATCCAGGTTTCAATTTTTTTGCCTTTCCACTTGTAATGGGAAGAATTTAGAGAAGACAGCCTCTGTTTCACTCAGACATGAAAGAAACCTGCAGGATGCATTTCCTGAGGCTTTTCCCTTTTCATGATTATATTTACATAAAAACCTATAGACAATTCTCAGTTGTCTGTGAGTGTATAAGCTAGGCTGTAGTTTCAGTTTGCTCCATGGGCTGACAACCCAAGCTGGTTCTCCATGATCCAGCTTGTTTCCTGGAGTGTTATAGCCTCACGTCTGTGCCACTGGTTTGTGTGGATTTGCCATTGTAGTTAGTGTTTGCTCAGGACAGTCTGTGCACCACTGCCTGCGGCATCCTTGGAATTCCTTGTTTCTTTCCACTGCCTTTTCACTGTACCCTCTTATCAATTAATTTCCACAAGTTTAAAAATCCAGTAGTATGGCTTTATCTAGGCTAGCTCACACGTGTTTTCCCTGACTACTGGTCTCTAAAAGCTTATTCTTTAGGCCCCTGTTTCCACAGAGCCTTCTACAAACTTGGCATGAGGCTGTAAAAAATACAAATTTCAAAGAACAAAAAGAATAAAACCCCAGCTCTATTTTAAAAGCTAGGTTCCATGTGCATATCTAGATCTTTAATGCAATAAATCAAGCATGTCTTTAGACAGACAAGTCTATGAGAGAGAGTCAAGTGATCCAAATACTGCAGGCTGTATTTGGGTTTGGGAAAAGGGGCCCAGTCAAAGAGCATGAATGAGAGAGATTGGCAGGCAGCTCCATAGGCAAAATGGAATAGTGGTGTTTCTAAAAACTATTAGGAGTTGCCCTAAATGTTATGATTCAGCATGTTTCTCATGTATTATCTTATGCAACAGCTCCCAGAGACAATATTTTTTGCAGATTTCTAGTCCACCAGGTTCTGAGTAAAATCTTAATGATGTGACAACAATGAAATAGAAAATATATTTAAAAAAAAAAAAAAAGCAAAGAAAGCACCACCAGAAAATCTTATTTTAATATTTCATTCTTTTTAATTCAGCTGTTTATATTACACATGACTGTTCATGGTATATAGATTTGACATTAGCAGGACTGAAAAAGTAAAGTACAAGAAAATATCAGAGGAAGATTCCATTTATACTTACACATCTGTGAAATGTACAGTCTAATCTTGAGAATTTTTTCCACCACTTTCCTCCTTTATCTGATAAAGAGATAGGAAGACAGAGAAGATTTTCTAAAAAGTGTTGGTCTACATGGAATTATTTTAAATTCATGCACAAATGGAGACCTTCCCAATCAAACTTATTTCTCTTTTTTAATTTGTTACTGTTCATTTAAAAATGCATATCCTCAACCTTACTTTCATAATGATTTTATTTGTCACAATGGTTCATGTCTAATTTTCTAAAAAGGTTTGAGTAATTCTCTGTGTTTTTAAAATATGTATTTTCACCCACAGAGATTTATGCTTGAAAAAGCTAAGCAAGAGGTGTTCTGGGTAAATGAAACACTGCATTGGGAACTACAAATTTTTCCTTTGAGCTTGGTTAAGAAGTGCTTAGAATAAGCTTGAATTACTGACACAACTTGTCTTCCCATTCCGTCCAGAGCCAAATCCAATTAGTGCTAGTTAGCAATGTCTTCCTGATATGGGAAGCTGGTGTAATGTAAAAAATCAAAGAAAATGGACATGTTGAAATAATTTATCGCTCAGTGCAAGTCATCTCACCAGCTGGAGCAATCCAAATGCAGCTGCTCAAGACAAATTCTACATCAGCACCTCAAGGAAGATTTTAGTAATTAAAGATGAAAAAGGTTCTCTGAGACAATAAAGGTTTTCCAGTATTTGTGAGATGGAAGGTGGGGAAAACAGCAGAAATCTAGCATTTCTGTTTATACCCTTAAAAGTCTTTGAGGAGCTCCTGCTACCTCCACTCATGAAGAAGAAATCTTTTATGACTCTCTTGCTGTCAATCACATATGTATAAAACTCCTTTTCCTGTATAGGAAAGTTTTAAAAGCACAAAGGCGTAACACAACTCTGGGCCACCAAGATCTTGCCTGGAACAAGCACCAAATAAATGTGCTCAAGTCAGTAGTGACTTGAATAAATGTTTCTGTGGGTGATATGCAAGCCATTGGACTAGGATCGTTTTGCTCTAAAAATCGATGAGGCTAGAAAGGTGTATTCAAAGAGGTAAACGGTTTCCAGTAAATCCACAGAGGTTCAGTAGGGAATTGCATATACATATTTAGTAATCTCAAGAGGTACGCTCTTAAGAAGAAAGAAATAAATTTGTATCCTTGAGCTTATAACTCAATCTATTGCAGATATCCATAGAAATCCAACCACGGGGCCCAGCAGATTGGGTCACTGTGGGGGAAATTCATTTTAGACGAGGGGGGGAATAATGGAAAAATCTAAAGCCTTTTTTTTCTTTATTTTATCACATAGTTTTATATAAGCAAGATACAGTTAACACTGTGATATGAGAATCTTAATATTACTGTGTCTTTTTTATGATAGGACAATGGTGTCGTATGCAAGGCCTTCTTATTCCTGTAAAACTGTCAAAAGAATTCAGCTACTATTTTGGCACCTAAATGAAGCAATTCAGTTCTCAAAAGTATTCCTTCGACAGAGCCATTCTTCTCAGTGGGACATGCTGGGGGTTGAACACTTAAGACTATCTCTCTGGTTTATTTATATGTTTAAATGGAAATGAACTTTTTGGACTATCTGTCTTCTCATATTGGTATCAAACCAGGAGCTGCTGGGTTGCTGATTGTTTATGACAATCTGTCTTTTAAACTTTAATAGCAAATACCATTCGATGTTATTATTGAACTAAAATAATACGTGGTAAAGTTTTTAACATCATTTAGACAAGAGCTAGGTATTCAAACAATATTTCCTTATTATAAATTTATAAATAACATTATTATCACTTTCATTTGGCTTTAGCCCGCCTGAGAATACTGATCAGTTTTACTAGAAATTATTCCTCTTAAATATTGCAGTAAAAGCAATAGTATTTCCTTTTTCCTAAAATGAGCATAGACCATTTCTTTTACTCTATAGTGTGTTGATTTGACTGAACAGATACAGAAGGATTGAATTCTCTGAGGCAGGAGACATATTTCTGAAGAATATAGTAATTTCTTTCTACCCCAGAAATATGGGTTATGGAGTTGGAAGTGTTTTTCCATTCATTAAACTTCATGAATTTCAAGAAAAAACTGTCTTTCCAGATTGGTACATTATGAAGAGTGGGAATTTTTCTCAAAAATCATAAATCCATTTCACAACAGTCAGTTGCTAATAGTAATAACATATACAAAAAAAGACCAGGCTCAACTATGCTCTACTTAGTTCAGGGCAGGCACTTGACCTCCTGTTTCCCAATATATAGAAGAGGTTTCTAATCAACTGCCTGCAGAAAGCATCACTAAATGAGTCACTTTCTCCTCTCTTTCCTTTTCTTCTCTCCCTGTCTCAACCTTAAGGAATTTTTGAATAAAAGTTACACCAATTCATTCCTCAGAATAGGTTTGTGGCTGTTCTTACCAGCTTGTACTCAAAAAGACACATCAATGTTTGTAGAGCACAGCAGCTTTTTGTTAATCCTAAATTCAGTAGTAGAAGGTAAGGTTTTACTTTCACAACTTTCTGCTCTTTGACATTTCTGAATGCAAAGCATTCTTATACTCTCAAAGGCACAACACTATACAGTATTTTGGGATGACACTGAGTGTCACTTGGAAAGGTGAAAGAGTGCAGAATACAGATGCTTGTCCCGTTAGATGTTTATCTCATAGAAAGTACAATTTGTTCTTTCTATGCTCAGTATCTACCCGTATTAAAAGAACGCAAACGTTTTCTTTCTTTCATACCATTAGCTTTTCCACAGCAGAAGAACCTAAGGATATTAAACTGGTCTATTCCTGTAAGGCTCCTCGAATATGCCACCTCAATCTATAATACTATCAATATTTTAAAATGCTATCAAAAGCACTTAAAAGTTTATTTTGTCAATAGCACATGGATAAATGTTTTTGCTCTGGTATAATGATTAAACATTTTCTGGATGTGTATTTAGATTTTTAATACCATTAATTTTTTATGAATGATTGATTGTAATGGACACTCTATTTCAAATTGCTTCTTCTATATTCAATGAGGTTGTCTCCTACCAGGCATTTGCAGCTCAATAAGGTCATAATAACCTGTTGACAGCAAAGCACATGTGTGTCTGCAAGGAACAGTAAAGGGTGAATGGCTTCTACTTCTAAATTCCAGGCATTTACATCTGGATACAACACTCCTGTGAATCAGCCTTGCTAGCCCCAATTTATTGAGTTTAGAAAATATTTAATGCAATTTTCTTCTTTTTGTTTTTCTTACAGCATGCGCCTCAGATCTCTTCTAAGAAAATTAAAAGGTATTAGCTCTACTGTGGAAATAGATCTTCCAGATTTTCAAAGTTTTTTGGTAAAAAAGGGCCAATAAGCACAAAGTGAGATAATAGTTAATAAGGCAAGCTAGAAACATAAATCCCATTGAAATTGTGCATTTAGTGAGCTGGACAACTACTAATTCAGACATTTAAAGTCAGAACACACAGCACAAGTTATATCTTTAAATCCTGGAAGATTTGGTGGTAATGGTGAATAATCAGCAAATATTAACTCACAGGATGGTGATTGGCTTACAGAACAAGAGAAAGGGACATATTCACATACTGAATAGGAATAAAGGGGTTATACTACCTTACCATTTGTATTGGTTTGGGAAATAGGGGCATACCTTGATCATTTCTAACAAACATCCACAATTCAAGATGAACGTTGAAAAATGGTCAGGGTTTAGTAAAGGACCATGAGAAGATTTGAAAACATGTCATGCAGTGAAAGTCTCACAGTGATGAGTTTACCAAAACAAGATAATTACTAACAACTACTATTTGTAAGCATGCATGTGGAGAACAAAATGACATTGCAAGGCTTCATGATTTATCAGTAAAATCATGTATGGCTGGAAACTGTAGCTAAACAGATTCATCAAACACACTTTTTTAATAGCGAAGGTATTAGTGAGGATAGGTGCAATATGAGAAAATTAAAAAGTCCTGAGTTTAATATAAATATTGTTTGGCAACAACTTTAAATTCAGTATGTTGTCAACATTCTCCTCTGCACAAATCCAAAACATAGCCTCATACTAGTTGCTGTGAAAAAATTAATGCTATCTCAGCCAAAACCAGCACACCTAGATTGGTGGTATGGTCTTCCACAGTCAGACCTTTTACATCATGTTCTGATGTGTCAGGGCATATTGTACCAGCACAAATCAAATGAGAAAATTCTGCAGTCTGTTTTACAGAGCAGGGGAGACTGGATTTCAACAGTTCATTCTGGATTTTTAATCTTAAAAAAATATCTGCCAAAATAGAACTTTTTTCTCCTCCGTATCTGTCTGTATTACGGCATCCTTAATGACTAGATCATTTTTCAAAGAAGTGAGACATGAATTCCAGGACGTCCATTACCTCAGAGATTTAAATTCATAGTTTTCTTTCTCCTAGAAAATCTGGACAAAGAAAACAGTGAATGTTTTATTATGCTCTTCTCCTTAGTTGCAGGTCTGGGTATGTATTTCATGACAAACAATATTTAAAGTAAGTAAATATTTGTGAATGTAGGAAACAGATTCTTGGGCTGTCCCCTCCCCTTTTCTTCTCTCTACCTCTGAATGTCATAGTCATTATATTACAGACTGCTTCTCCCAGCAGCACCTCACATGCAATCAGTTTAAAATTTACCTGTGCTATGGCACAGCTCCAAGCTGAAGACGTACGCCTAGTAAATGGCAGATGGGTTTGACTCCACTCTGGATTCTTGGTAATAGAGCCAGATTTCCTTTCCATATAAAGTACTCTAACCTATAGGCCACTAGCAGAAAACACTGCCTCTTTTGCCTCTTTATTGGAATGGGAATCTCTTTGGTCATCTTCCTTGGTGCTAAGTGCAGCAGTAGACATGTGCATTAGGTGTGGTCAGACAGACAGCTGTTACATTCAAGAGCTTAAGACTTCTTTCTAAATGATGCTCAGAGTTAGGAAGAAGCCAGACACCAAGCTGCCCATAATTAGGCCTCTAAAAAAGTCTCAGTTAAAAGAGAGGAAATTGTATTAATTCAGTCATCTCCAGTGTGATAAACCCATCAAGCATGACGTTTCTGAATTTATTTCTTAGGCTAAGCCATCTGACTTTCACTTAAACCTACTTTAAAAGCCCAAGAGGCATTTATATATCCAAGTATATGCTCACCCGTATTACCAAATTCAGAAGTAGCTCATGTGTGTAAAAAAATGTGACATTACAATACAGAAAGTTAATTGGGAAATTTGTGTGGTGGAAAAATGATGTTGCAAAACACAGTGATGAAATTTGGTTTACTTCAGTCTTCAGCTTTTGGTGCTCATAGTGTCCTTTGTCACCTTTTTTTTCATCTTAACTATAGATGTTCTGTTTTCAAAATGTCAAGAAACTTCCTGAACTTTGTTATCATAGATAAACTGTTCCTGTTTTATTGGATGCAAGTTAATTTATATGAAATATTCAATCTTGAGATTTTTCTTATATAAAAACTTTGTATGCAAATGCTGCACCTGTATAAGCCATTCTAAATTCCAAGGAGGGATTGGGACAAGAAAAGACATTCATATGCTGTCCAATTTAAGGAGTCCCTTGGTAACCATCTGAGATGAATTTTATTTTAATTTTATATTTAAAATTGTAAGAACAGTAATACACTAAGGATAACACAGCAAATACTTACCTAAAAAATCTAGTTATTTCTGATAATCTTGTCATTCCTTCCTGCAGAGAAAAGGTCCCACTATATATATCCTAGGCAATAGAAGTTTCAAAATTTCAAAAAGCGAGCTGTATAGAATTACTGAAGTTTCAAACACAAATACCAATAAATCTGTGGGTATTTATTATGAAGCCTTCAAAGCCTTCAAATTCTGCAAATCATGATCTTATGAAAAACTGTTTAAAGGTGGCAGCCTGCAAGTTATGCGACATAGAAAATGTTCACGTCTCCTTCTATGAATCTATGAAGCCAAAAGGGTTTTTGCAGACTCATTTTGAAAAAAAAAAAAAAGACAAACCCAACTTTTCAGAACTATTTTTCTCTCAACATTTCAGAACTTGTTGAATTCAGATAAATGCAACAAAACCCAAAGCTACCAGATGACAGAGGAAAATAAAAAATATTATTTCAATAATCTTAGATAACTCCAGTGCTAGCTAATTCTGACAGATGAGTTTTTATCCCTTGTTTTATGGAAGAAATACTCTCTTTCTAATTATATAAGAATTCCACTGGTCTCCTTTGATCAATAAACAGGGGAACAATTATGACACGAATGACTGAGGACACAGGATAAAGGACATATAGGTGTAGCTTAATAATGTATATTAAAAAAAAAAAAGGTGGGTTTTTTGAGTAAAACATATGTGATTTGAAAATATTTTTCCTAACTGGCAAAAAAAAAAAAAAATCAGATATAATATTAATTTCTAAATAACATTATATGGCAGTTTTAGTCTGATGAAGAATTCATTCAGATTTTCCCATTTCAGAATATTCCTCTGTATTTCACTATGTTAAAATACATCGTACAGGGGAAAGTGTAACACATACTACAGTTAGTCTAGATTTCTGTGCATGCTGATAATAGGTAGATGCTTTCAAACAGAATGAATTATTCTGGAATTATCCTTGCTCCTCCCTAGCTTTCCACAAAACTTGCAGGAAATAACTCTCTCAGAAAGCTCTTGTCTTTGAAATCTGTCAAAGTTGTCCAAATGATTAAAAACTTATTCTACGGGCACTAACATGAAAACATTAGGCTATAAGTATGTAAGTACTTACATAACTACTTCCTTTTCCTTATGAAAATGAGATAAAAAAAATAGGCAAATGTAGGAGCTGGTCAGTTTACAAACCACACAGTGAATTATGTATGAGGTAGGAAACTGGAAAGACAATTTAGTCTGAGCTCTGTATTGGTATTAAAGGGCTGTATTTAGTTCTGTCAGCATCAGTGAACATCTGGCCATTTCCTCTAGAAAATCGAATCTACTGACAGCTAATGGAAAGTCTTCTTTCACCAAAGTTGAAGGGACTTGCGTACTTAGGGAAGCTCTATTTCCTATGCTGCATGTGCTGTGAGATTAGCAGACAGATCTGATGCCTTTGTGGCAGTGCACATTCTTTTCTGTAAGAGGTTTGCTTTCCTCTAACTATATATTATTTCCTTTGTATTCCCCAGTAGTGACTGCTAAAAGCTGAAATTCTAGTGATAAGTGTGGCCAGAAATAGTAGTGAACAATAGTCAAAGATTATTTTTAAAATACCTGAAGATCCAAAATAGCCAAAGATAAGGAATTAATTCTTTCTGCTTTGCAGTTATCAAATAATTACCTTATTTTGGTAATTTAACGTGATATGTTCTTTTTTTTGTGTTAGGTAGAAAGACTGGTGGCATCCCTGAAACAGGCAGGCAGGCAGGCTCTGCTGAACAGAAGTGTAGCAGTGGAGGACAGACTCAAACAGCAAATGTGAAATTCATGAAACAGAGCTGAAATTTACATAAATGTGTGTGTTAACTTTCAGATCACAATTAAAAGCAGACAGTTCATATATATGCCTTGGGTGAGTTCCAGCATTCTTTTTTGCCATAAGTAATTGTTGAAAAAGTGCAACACTGATGAAACTAGAGTATTATGGGACTTACAGATTGTACCTGTACTTCTGGCTTTAAAAACATTTCTGCCATTAACATTTCCCCTTTGCTGAAGCTCTCAGGATTTTGGTACTAAAGGTCTTGATCCTGCTGCAAGATATATGCGTATAACTGCTAAACTTAGCCTTCCAAATCTGCTCGAGTCCTCTGGGTTTCCTTTAGTGAAAAGTAATTATTATATCCCTGCCAGGATTTTTTGGTCTTTAAATATTTCAATTATGTAAGTCTTAGCCTTGTTCTAGATGTCTTTCACCCAGCTGGGAAATAGGTGTTTTTGTAACAGTATCCTTTCTTTCTTTTCCTGTAGAGGTTCAGATAAAACCTTCCTAGGAATAGCTTCTGATATTATCAAAATAAATTAAAAAAAAAAAACCCAAACCACACAACCAAACAAACAAAAAGAAATCAACTCTTGATATACATACGTATGTTTATATTTGATAACTTTAGATGTATGTAAGTAATAGCCACTGCTCCAGAGATCATTACTTAAACAGACCTAATTAAAAGCAAAGTTCAGGCTGATCACAATGATCATAATTTTTCACAGCAGTACTAGGTTGGTAGCGAACAGTTTCCTTGACCTGCACCTGACCAAAACACTGGCTAGGCTCTAACATCTGATCCCTAATGGGCAAGAGGGAAGCAACCTCTAATAAAAATTTATTTTATAACATTACATTACCCAAGAGCTACCTAGCAGTATTTCCTACAGGAAAAACCCAGAGGATCCCATGAAGGGTCTTGCTTCTTCAGTGTTGATCCCAGCCTGTTGCAGAGGGGTCACTCACAGATGTTAGGGCCCCAATTCTTTACTCAGCATTTTTAGGGATGCTTTTCCCAAGGCCTACTTTTAGGCTCCTGATTCATCATGCTTCTAAACTTTCTACAGAATAAGAATACATATTCACTACTTGCCACTTAAGCTAAAAGAAATTAATTTGTTTACTGCCTCTCAGGTTTGTAGGAAGTCAGCCTCTCTTTCCTGAGCACTACCGTGCTTAAACTTAGGTTAAGTTTGCACAAAAATTGGCAAAATTTAGGTTGTAAATCTAGAAACCTTCTCACAATCAGCTAAACTTGTACATACACCCAGACAGCAGGGTAAAAGGTCTTATATATGGCAAGTTGTCCTCCTCATGGTAATTTCCACACACCCCAGGAAATTCTACCTGTCGTCTTTCCAGTGGAAGGCTTTGTAGTAAGAAATCTGTAAGGAATCCTGTAGGCGAATATGGTCTGATGGGATTTTCTTTTCAAACAACCTTTTTCAAAAGATGAAGTCACATCGAACAGGGTATGCTTCCCCAGCTCCAACAGACAAAACCATATTTCTGACATGACACTGAGAACAGCTGTCTGTATTCTTGCTGCCAATAATATTTTAAAATGTGATGGAATAGCTATCAGAATCTCTGTCTTTGCAGATAAGAGCAGATAAGAGGGGGCTTGCTCCTCTACTGTTCTTTTTATCTGATCCAAGAACTGAGCTGGTGTTTTTAAAAGGATAGATTTTTCTGAACAGAAGACAATTAATTTTTCCAACAGGCAAAAATTTTGCTGTCATTCTCTATGTGTTTTGGAGTTTTTTTAAAAAAGTATTTTTTGCTCATTTGCAGAGGTTTTTTTCACTTGTTTGCCCCTAAAGTTTACCGCTTTAAGAGGGAAGTTTCCAAACTTTGTCTCTAGAGGAAATATAGGTATTATAATTTTCTTATTATTGTGAGTTTGCACAAACCAGTTCTGCTCTAGGAATAAACAGGGTCTGTGTTCAGCTCAGCTCACAGCAACAGTTATAGGTGAGACAGGGAGAGGGATGCTAGTCTAATTAATCCTGTAACAGCAAAGATGTAAACTGTGCAATTAGCCACTAGGTGATTATACAGCCAAAGGCAAACGCCAGGGGAGCTTTACTAGCACAAATTTAGATGTCTAGGGACTGTATGGTCTGTTGGATTCAACAGCAGCTGAGCAGGATTTTGTGAATGAATGTGATGAGTGTCAGAATGAGTCACCTAAAGAAGTGCCTGAGTCCCACTTACAACCCTGGCCCAAAGCTTCGCTTTACTTACTGTTTGATTATTGCCCTGAACTTCCCAGTGAAAGTTTCTATTATTGGATCCTCATTCCCTTCAGATCTGAAAGAGCCAAAAACCAAATGCAGACAGAGCTGACACCGTGGATTTGCAGAGGAGAAGATGGAGGAAGGAAGGGTGTTTCCTTTCAGAACCATGTGTAGTGATTTACCCTTCTTCTGCTAATTGCATGAAGGAGAAAGTCTTTCCAGCTCAGCTTTAGTGCTAAGATCATCTGTGCTTGTCTGTTCTGAAAAAGGAGAGTGGTGCTACATAGAAATATGCTCTTTTCAGGAGAGGTTTTGGTGGAAGTAACTAATGGAGCGCCTTTTGTTGCATTAAGAGCCTCTCACTGTGGCTTGCACTTTCAAAAGAGACAGCAGCTTATCAATGAGCATATCTGCAGTGGCACTGGGCTGAGATCTGCCACCTCAGGGAGGTGTATCTGGTCACAAACTGAGAGGACCATCCAAAAGTTTTGGGGTTTTTTAAATTTCTCTAACTCAAACTGACTCAGTTAAAGAAAAAATGTTTAAGGTTTCACACTATTTTAACAGTATAAAATGTTTCTATTTCAGTTTAGAGTAAGGTTTTTAGCTCTCAGAAAAGTTTGAATTAAATCAATCTATACATTGCGTGCCTCTGTGTGAGAGAGACAGATTGAGAAAAAACCCAAATAATTTTAACTTGGGTTTTCATTTTTAATGCACTCATATGGGGGGGGGGAGGGGGGAGGGGGGGGGAGAAAAAGTGTATTTATACCACATGACCACATGTTGAGGTGGTATTGAAGAAACAGATTCTGAGAAAAAAAAAACTAATGGGTTTTGGGAGTTTTCTCATTCCCAGTTCCTGAAAAAAATGAAAAAGCAAATTCAACTTGCTAGCTAAACAGTCATTTTCATGATTCCCCATGATGGGCAAGGATTTTTACCTGGATTTCTGATGCTATGGCTATATAACTAAGTCAAACAGCACCCTGTTCAGGTACTGGGACTTGATTGCCTACACCACTTAATTACTGTAAAGGTGCCCAGTGCTGCACCTCTGGCTTGGCCCTATGGCAGCACTTACAAAGCGCTCCTGAGAATCAGTAGGAGCCAGGGCCCACTGCCAGTGGGACAGCCCTGCATGCACCCATCCTCTTCGGGAAACTGAGAGAATCTAAAAGTACACAAGATGCCGGACAACCCTTTTTGGCCCAGCTAGGCATCACAGCGTTTATATGCATAGATACAGGCTTAGATTCCAGGTGTCCGTTGTGGCAAATCCTTCCTTCCAGTTTGCCTCTTGACAATTCATTTCATGTCAAACACTAAACAGATGCTCTTATTCATCATCAAAAGAAACAGAAGAAAAACCCCAACAAATGGACCAAAAGGAAAATACACGATATGCAATCCTGAGCCATGTAAGAAGTGTACAGAGCTTGATCCCTGATCCAGGGCTGTAGTACTTACTATGGAAGGAGTTCTTTGGATCCTTTATGTACATACTGCTTGGGTAATAAATTAAGGAAAATAGGATTGGCATCAGCTCTTTTCCTGTATCTCAAAAGTCCACAGATTTCGGGACACTTTCCCCTCATTGATTCCCTTTTGGCAGCTATAGCTACAATTTCACCTTTAAGAGGAAATAAAGGTCTAAATCTTAAATCCAAATAAAACTACTGCAGTTCTCAAAAAAGGTCTCAAGTGTCACTAGTCACCTATGTTTAGGCAACAGAACTGACTTGCCATTAAAAGATTCAATTCAATGTATTTTTGTACAAGTTTTGTGACTGAGACTGTGTTTACATAGTCACTTTAACTTAAGACAGTGCTTTTCTGCAACATTAAAGTCAGCAGTGCGAGCTATGGCTCCCAGAAATTATTATACTGGTGCTAAATTTTTGTAATCACAGTGGGAGCCAAATCAGGGAATATAATTGGATGAAACATAAGTTGGTAAAAAAAAAAAAATCCATATCCATATCTATATCCATATCCAATTTTAAAACCAATCATTTACCAAATCCCACTCTCACAGCACCAAAAAAGATATGGAAATAAGCAGAGACAATGATGCAAGTTGGGACCACACTTTTGACAACAACCTAAGTTTATGTTCATTTAAAGTGACTGCATAATCATATCTTTTTATAAAGCAGTCATCAAGATTCCCTCTGCAATCAAGGGTAAAGAGAAGGCAGTTCCAGAGGGTGATTCATCCCCTTTATTTTAGGAGAGAATGAATCACACTCTGGAGTTGCCTGTCTTTCTCCACTGATTATGGATGGACAAAGCCTGATTTAGACTACTTACTTTTTGATAACTAGACAGGGTTCATCCTATCCTTGGTAGCCATGAAAAATGGACAGGAGGAGACATTTAAATGATAGAGAGTTTAAAAAATGATTTATGAGTGTCTTATTTACTGATGTTTGACACCAACATTTGGAGAAGTGAATGTTTAAGGTGAAAAGGAAATGGTTTTGTGTAGGATATAAAAGAATTTATTTAGCACTTAGTTTGAAAGCAAATGTGTGTAAAATGTTTCTCCAGACGACATGGTGTATTTATCTTATAGTACATATTGTATACTAAAGAACTTACAAATTGTGCTAAGTTTATACCTGAGTATAGGGAATGCATCAGAATAGAAAGAGTAATATGTTTTACAGAAAACGAGAAAATAATCTCTAAAATGGAAAAACGAGTTACATTCCAGGCTAAATAGATTTGAAGTTGTATGGCTTGCATGATTTACCCAGGATTGAATGTACTGTTATGTCAGAAAATGCTAATCACTATTATCAATCATAAGGTCAATCACAGTCCTCATTACAAATGACAAGCATGGGATTCACAATTCATTTAGGCAAGGTGGAGAAGAAAATAAAAATTATTTGCTTGGGATCAGCTGAGGTAGTGCAGGCCAATACCTCCTTAGTATCTTAACCCATGCTGGGTTGTACGGGCCAGGGTAGTGGTGAGCATGAAGACAAGAGAACTCACTGATTAGCTGTAACACCACAATGTCTCAGGAAACAGGAGGCTGCAATTTAATGCCTTCAAAGAAGGCATACTTTGTATGCTGGTTGTCAGCTGGAGGCTCCTAAACAACAACTAGATCTCCAGCCTTTTTTCCAAGGTCCTGGCTATTGTAGCTCTATTTTTTTTTTTTTTTTTTTTCCCTTCCCACTATGGGCAGATCTTGGGTCTCTACAGATTTTGTATCTTATATATCTGCTTGTATGTCTTTTGCTTGAAAAGGCAGGACAGCTGCCAACTTAGCGCATCAGACCTGGTCTCCACTGGGGCTCATAAGCTGCATCTGCACCTGTAAATAAACCTGGTCAGACAGTAGTTTTTGACACAGGTGACATCCATCCAGTAAGCTCTCTAACCAACATCCAAACTACCGGTTAGGAACGGTATCTGTTCCCTACCATCCCATAACTAGGCACAAGGTGTCATCTGCCTAAAATGCAATTTGGCTTAAACCACAACTGTGATAACACTTCAGCATTATGGACAATGGCTTATACCCATACCCTGAGCCCTCAGAGTACCAACAAGCTAGTAGCTTATTTACTAATATAAATGTAGGGATCACATGCCTTCCAGGATGAACATCCTCTGCTGACTGTTCTGTTTATGTTTGCGGCACCTCAGACCATGTCTTCCTTGGATTACCATCTCCACAAATTGCAGCGTGGAAACCAGTTACTCATTTCAGCACGGCCTCACTTAGCCTGTAGCTGGCCACCACACGATGGTGTTAACTCCTAGTACATGAGATTTACACAGGTGAGTTTTACATGTGTCAGAGACAGAAAACTAACCAGAAAACCAAGAGCCAGTAAGAAGGGTAGAAAAACAACAGTGTGATTTTCAGCAGCAGTGAACACTTAGGTGGCATGGGGTGAGAGGAAAGGAATACATGACTGGACTGTGGGCAAAAACACTGTACTTTGTCCCCAGACTTTGGAGGGAAAAAACATTAATATCGATTCTACAAAAAAAAGAACATAAAGGACTCCCACAAAATATGTGACTTATGTCACCATTTTGCCCTGCTAATGCGAACAAACTAAGAAGCAACCAAGGTTTTCCTGATTGTTAGAACTGAAGGACAAATGCCATCATGCAAACCAGAAACCTTGGAGCTCTTTTAATAAAACAGTGTAACTCCTTATACGTAAATATTTGAGAGTTTTAACCAACAGTTAGTCACAGACTTCTGAACCATATATATATGTATGTTTGTCTTTCTTTCCACCTCTGGGTGTTGCTTCTTGTCCACTAAGCACAGGCTCTTGCCAGGGCTCCTTAGGGCCCTTTTGGCTTGTTTCTTGCCTGCTGCTTTCACACTCCCAAGGCACCACTCATGCCTTGGCTCTCTCTGTCTTTCTTGCCCAGTGAAAACTTGTAGTGGGAGCAAGCTTTGCTCTCCATAGCTCCATTTCCCCAGGGGTTCTTGCTTTTGCAAAGCAGCCTGTGCTTGGGAGGGCTCCAGGTTTGCTGCCCCATCTAGAGATGCTACTTTCCAGCTCTCCGTGTGTGTAATACAAATGTTGTGCCGGCACAACGGCACTTTTCATGCTCACCAGCCAAGAAGCACAGCAGCGGAGCAAGTTTTGGAAGGCAAAAACTCTACTTGTCATTGGTACGTGTTGTACTTTGGAAAATACTGCATGGTACCACACACTTCTTTTGTGCGTGGTCAGTCTAGATCCTTATTCTTCATGCTGTCACCCTTCAGGAAACAGGAACTTCTTGGCCTGGGTTCCTGCTGCTACTTTATGTAGCTCTGTGACTTGCCTTTGCCAGACAGCAAGGGAAGTTTTTTCAAGCTAAACTGAAGAATGCATCAGCCTGTTCCTGGCTACACATGCTCATTGTGGCAATGCCTGTGAGCATCGGCTCTGAAACAGATTCAGAAATACATAAATATTCCGTTTCCACTTCTGTGCTTTGTGTCCTTGAAAACCCGTCGCATTTCAGGCAAATAACACTCATCATTACTCGAATCATGGTGACCATAGGGAATGGAATAGAACGGAATGAAGTGGAGTGGGATGGGATGGGATAGAACAAAACTGCTATGTTAAGCCTAGAGTTGTGCATGACAAGCCCTGACCTAGGCCTGAGGAGTCCATCCAGGAGAACAGCTCTTTGGAGGGCAGGTCCCAGGACCTACGATGTTGCTCATTGCTGGGCCCCAGGATGAGCTAAGACACATTCCCTGGGCCTTTGACAGAAGGTGGTTTGGGTGGGGGTCCTAGGGGAGGCCAGTCCCAACCACTGAGGCCTATAAGCACCTCCAGGACACAGGCAGAGGTAGACTTACACAATTAGACAGAGCCAATGCCTTGGATGGGACATGGTTATGGATATTTAGTGTCTTCTGCTAGTGCAGGGCTGGGAAGAAATGGCATCAGAGGTCTCCTCAGCATGTACTGGTAGGGAAAGGAGGAGGTAGGAAGAAGGAGAGAAGGGGAAGGGGAAGGGGAAGGGGAAGGGGAAGGGGAAGGGGAAGGGGAAGGGGAAGGGGAAGGGAAGGCTGTGTGAGACAAATACAGTAGGGACTCTCTTGTTAATACAGTTAATATAGTTCTAAAAATCTGCAGTTGTTAAATCTGCAGCATTGAAACTGAAACCCTGGCTGAGAATAGCAAGACTGAAAATGTTCACTCAGAGGGTTCAAAATACCAAACTTCTCAGCAAATAGGTACAACGTTGCAAAAATTTCTTGATTTGTCCTTGAAGTACAAATGACATAAAGTGGCTTGGAGCACAGATTTTCCTCTAGTAGAAACAAATGTGTTATAATGCTCATTTTTCCATAGATATTTAGAAGTATTTAAAGATAAAAGTAATTCAGGCATCAGCATGAAAATTTTGTAGTTTAATAGAAATTGCAAACTATGAAAATTATCAAGTATTTCAGAGGCAAAACAGCTCATTTAGTAAAATTGTCAAACTACTGCACAATAAACTTTACCTTCAGTAGAAAATTTTTTAATAATTGTATCTTTTAGTACTTTCCCAGTAGACCTTCTTTTCTCCCCATAGACTTAAAGCATACATTAATCTTCTTGATATGTGTCTTTTGTTCAAATAATTGAAATTTTTACTTATTGAGCAGATAAAGGTAAGTAATGGTCAACACTCTCATTTGTCTTGAAGACAAGCTGAGAATGACAAACTAGTGTCGTCTTTCTTAATTACTGTTTTACCAGGGTAGAGATTAACGCTAAATGACATTTATGAATTAATGCTGTGTAATCTGAATATCCTAATGGAAATGACTTCAGAAAACAGACTGACTGAAAGCAACATTCAGGGAAAGTGATATTGCCCAGGGACTATCTTGGGCTTTTGAAACAAACTCCACAAGCACTAAAATGTAGTTTTTAAAGAGCGTGCAAGTTTCAGTTTACTTACATCACTGTAAAAATTTATCTGGTATGTGACGTTAACTGGGACAAACCCAGCTAAGACACTTCAAAGAACACTCCACGCATATCTTTTCAAGTAGGCTCAACAATCTGACTGCATACTATGATCCATTATGGCAGTGCAAGTCACACAATTATCCTCCAGACAACATGTCATGCAGGTTACATCATGCAGCTCCGTACACAGCACAAGAGATAAGGGTTCAGAGAAAAGTCTCAAGCCTCTGTTCCAGCTAAAAGAAACTCTGCAGTCATAAAGCAGAGATTTAAAAAAAGTTCCTTGAATGCATACTTTTAAAGATGCATTGTGCAGAAGGAGAACTTCCTTTTTAGAATGCATCTTATGTGGCACCCCATTGTATTAATCTTTGCATTACGTTGCAGGACCAACTGTGACAAGTCTCAAAATGTATTGGCATCATGAAATATGTCATTTTATTTCTATTAAGTTGAATTAATTCACCTGTTCTTTCCTGCTGAGATTTATACAAGGCAGTATAAGGGAAAATTCCAGCTACTTTAGACCTGCAGAGTGGAAAAGAATGAACTTTGCTGTTACAGAGAGATTGCAATACTGAAAGTATCCTGAAATATTTCACAATATGAAAGAGATGGACTCATTCCTAGAATGTAAAATCTATTTTAGATTTTTCTATATTCAGTATCTTGGATGTCTATCCTACTTAACACTAGTTAGCTTGTACAGGGATTTATATTTCAAGAAATATCAAGCCCCAAAAGCACAAAATAACTTTAATAGCTGTGTTTTGGCCTCACTTCTAGATAATGGTGACAGTGAAGATAAGGAATAGAAACACTGCGGGGAAAACCGCTACAGTGGTTATACAGTAAATGGGAAACTTTTGACACTGAAATTTGCTTTGCTGAAAAAAAACCCCAATAATTAAAAAAAAAACCAAAACAAAACAAAAGAGAACTGGCCAGAAAAATGTACTTATCTTCTGTACATTTTTCAAACTGTAAAAGTTGATATCCTCTGTTTCTCCCAGACAAATGCTAGAATTGCATCATAAACCTCTTGCATGTCATTCCACAAGATCTTAGAGTGTGGGTCAAATGAGATTATTAATACAAACTTCTTCTTCTGTCTAGTAGTCTGTTTAGAATACCTATATCTATATTCTCTCTCTTCAGTGTACAATGGCTATCAATCGTCTGCAGGTCAATTCCAAAGATATTGGTAAATTTTAAATGAATTCAGTATTCTACAAAATATTGTGACTTCACTGCATAATTTTACTGTGTCTAACTATGTCTTTCTATAGGTCCTGCTAGTATGCTCAGTCTTCCTCCCTTGTACTTTCCTTTTCATTTTCATATGATTGAGTTCATTTGATCTCAGCTTATGGGACATCTTTCTGTGTTAATTTGCTTTTATTTTTCTTGCTTAATTTTCCCATCCTTATGGGCAGCTGTTTGGCTGGCTTTATACTTTGAGGAACAATTTTTTTTCATAGTTTTCATAACTTACTGATTGAATTTAATTTTCAGTGTTGTACTGTGTTTACGTGACAAGGTTTTGGTAACAGGGGATGCTGCAAGGGTGGCTTCTGTGAGAAGATGCTGGAAACTGACCCCATGTCAGACAGAGCCAGTTCCAACCAGCTCCAAGATGGACCCACAGCTGGCCAAAGTTCAGCCAATCAGCAATGTTGGTAGCATCTCTGGGATAATGTATTTAAAAAGGATAAAAAAGCTGCTCACCAGCAGCTGGGACAGAGGACTGAGAATATGTGAGAGTAACACCTCTGCAGACACCAAGGTCAGTGGAGAAGGAGGGGGATGAAGTACTCCAGGTGCCAGAACAGACATTCCTCAGCAGCCCATGGTGCAGCCCATGGTGAGGTTGGCTGTGCCCCTGCAGCCATGGAGGGTCACGGGGGAGCAAAGACCCAACTGCAGCCTGTGGAGGATCCCACACCAGAGCAGGTGGATGCAGGACCCATGGCCCCATGGAGAGAGAAGCCCAGGCTGGAGCAGGTTTGCTGGCAGGACTTGTGATCCCATAGAGGATGCATGCTGGAGCAGGCTGCTCCTGAAGGACTGCACCCCATGGGAGGGACCCACGCTGGAACAAATTTTGAGGAACTGCAGCCTGTGGGAAGGACTCACATTGGAGAAGTTTGTGAAGGACTGTCTCTGATGGGAGGGACACCACAATAGAGCAGGGGAAGAATGTAAGGAGGAAGGAGAAACAGAGATAACGTGATGAACTGACTACAGACCAGTTCCCCATACCCCTGCGATGCTCTGGGGAGGAGGTAAAGAACTCAGGAGTAAAGTTAAGACTGAGAAGAAAGGATGGGTGGGCGGAACCTGTTTTATTACGTTTGTTCGTATTTCCTGTTATCCTGCTCTGTTTAATTGGTGAGAAATTAAACTGATTTTCCCAAGTCAAAGCTGTTTTGCAAGTGACGGTAATTGCTGAGAGATCTCCTTGTCTTTATCTTGACCCACAAGCTTTTATTTTATCTTCCATCCTTGTTGTGTTGAGGAGAGGGAGCAATAGAGCAGCTTGGTGGACACCTGGCAGCTAGACAAGATCAACCCACCACAAACATTGATATTTCTTCTTCATTTAAGGAGCATTCAAAAGCCCCTCCCAGCTGAATGCCTCCCTGTAAATACTGTGTTTTCTATTACTGAGCTTCAAACTTCCATATGTTTCTGGACTCAAAGAATACATAATGTATTATGAATGGAAGGACTATATACAGAGACATGATTAAGAATTATTCTGGTAATTCACAGAATCTCAGAATGGTTGGGGTTGGAAGGTGCCTCTGGAAGTCATCTGGTCCAATTACCTGCTCCAGCAGGGCCACCTACAGCTAGGTACCCAGGACCGTGTGCTACCATCTCTGAGGTTATCTCCAACCTCTCAGCAAATTCATTTTATTTTAAATGTAAGCAATTTTTAGAACATAGATTTGAACAGAGAGGAGTGATAAACAGTACAATCAGCCCAACTTTATCTTAATTATTTTCAAAGCAGAAGGCCACTGTTAGGGCAATCCCCTATCTAGTCAGCTAACCCATGTGAACACGGAGTCAGCACTTTCACCACTTCCAGCAAGCCCAGAGCAGAAATCACTAATACAAAAGAAGCACACAGGTTTCCCAACTACCTCCCCTCTCCCAGTGCTGTGACTTCTTTCTAGGTTTGGCTGTCTACCTAAGACGACAATGACAACCCATTGTTAAATTTTGCTTCATTTCAGTAGCTTTCTGATGTGTCTTAAGACACACCTGCAATGGTGTAAGGGTTCCTCACTGGTCTGATGGTATTCAGCAGACCACGAAATGTAACTTCCCTGAACAGTATATTTCCAGTACTGTAAAATCTACTTGAGACATACTGCCATGAACTGGGACAGTGCTATGGTGGGACAATCCCTCCTGTTTGTCTTTCTCACATAGTATAAAATACACATTCCAGAACTGATGATGTCTGTATCCATCACATCTCTTCACGGAAAGATAGAGAACTGATCTTCTTTGCAGTGCAACAGAGAAAAGGAAAGGTACTGGTTTCCTGAATGGGATGAAACAAGGAAGGATAATTCCAGAACTAGGGAACCCAGCATTAGGTTAGGGCATTAGCTTGGAAATCTGAATACCAGAATTCAATTTCCTGCTAAGCAGGTGACTTCTGACTGCCTGGGTGAACATTTAGTCACACACAACGTCTGTGCTTTGTCAGTAAATAAGAGTATCTCACACTGTGAGAACACATACATTAAAGGTTTTCAGGTGTTGGCTATTCAGTGATAAAGGATAATTTCTCCAATTCAAATGAATTGGAGAAATATGGTCAATGTACACACACTCTCGGCACAGCAGAATGTGCTGCTGTGTGGATTTTCCTCCTTTCAGTTATAAAATGGGGCTGATTTAGAGCTCAGTAGGACTTTGAGCAAATTTGATTCCTTATGCTTTTTTTAGTCTAAAAATTGTATTTCAACTCCCTGAGGATTCCGATATATCAAAGTTTATTTGGGATCAAAATGAGAAACCGACATTTTTCACTGAAATAAAAGTTTGGAAAGAACATACCTATTGTTTTAATGAAAATATTTTGAACTGTACTGAATTTAAGCATTGCTTTCCCACTCGTCATTCTGTATTTTTTTACTCACTTTATCCTTTTGGAACATCACAGCTGTTTTGCTACATTTAATATTGAAGTCACTTCAGTATTTACTACTCATGCTAGCTTATTCACGTTTTTCCCATGTTGTATGGATAACAAAAAGAGAAGGGCAAAGGGATCTTTTACATTCCCTGTATATCTTCTTTTCACCCCTTTTTCTTTCTGTGATTCCCTAGAAATCACAGCTTACTAGACAGGTGTTGTGTAGTATGGGAAATGTTTAATAATACAGGCTTTTTATCTCTTTTTATCTCTTGCCCCTTGGCTAAAGCATATTTGTAAATTGTTGTATTTGTTGGTTTTTTACACTGCTTATCACCATAACAATTGGTGTTCACACAGTGTTAGTGGATTTTGAGACACAACATCCTGTCAGGACACTAAAGTGGTGTCACAATTTTGCAGGCTGGGACTGGGAACAATGAGGCGAACAAAAAAGGTAGAAATTCTAACAAAAAATACCATTTCTACATAAAATCAGCACTGATATTCAACTGAAATTGATATACTACCTCCTTTTTGTGGTGGTTTTTTTTTGGGAGGGGAGGTTTGTGGGGAGTGTTTTTGGGTTTTTCTCAGGGAGAATGGGTGACTTGTCAGAAGTGTGACGGAATAACAGTGGCATGGTTAAAAACAGACTGCAAATCTTCTTAGGCAATTCCTTCCCCACATCTTTTTTTGTTTGAAGTGTACTTTTTAAACTGAGTTAACAACTGGTTTTCTAGCTCCATTTGTTTCTTTTAGAAAGCACAATTAAATTGCTAGTGTTTGGTGCTTAGCTTTATTTTGTTCATTTGTACTGTGCAGACATGGCATAGCATTGAAATTAGGGAAAGCAATTTACCTCCAATGCTACTTGTCATAACTAAATCTGTACTATTAGAATGGACCAAATCCTGTTCTCTGGCACCGAGGAATCATAGAATCATAGAATGGTTAGAACAGAGGCTCAAGCAGCAGGACCCACACTAGAGCACAGTTCCTGATGACAAAGGCACTCTTACTGAAGGCAGACTTGAGCACAAGATGTTGCTCTAAGCTCAGAAGACCACAGGTATTTGCCTTACCAGTTGAATATCCTCACCTCTGGCCTCTTGCTACAATGAGAGGTCTTTTCTTATGTAAGGCCCCAGTTCTTCATTATACAAAATTAACTGCGCTCTAGGAAGATCTGCCACATCTCACCCAAAGGCAAGATGTCTGGGAAATAGGCTGCTCATGAATGCTCCAGAGCTCAGTCTCCAAGCAGTCTGGCCTTTAGAGATTTATTCACTAGTCCACAGATTACAGATAGATAGACATTCAAAAGGGATTTGACTATCTCACTGGTAACAAAATGATGGCATAGAATCTCAAAATTGACACTGAAAACTCTAGGTCTCTCTTACAAGATTAAACTATAGATTCTCCGTGCTGTGAAATAAGAGTCCTTTTAGTTGAAATACCCATCTGTTGAATAAGAACAATATTTTCTAGGAATATTGTGAGATAATATATGTATAAGACTGTATACTATGGTGATAGGAATGGAGAAATACACTGAATAGACATCTAAATAAAAAAAATACAGTGAAGCATGCAATGACAAAAGTATGAAGTAATACCTGAATGCCTGCATTCAGTTTGGTCACTGCTTACCTCTATTTTCTGTCATGTTTTGTAGACCGGCTTTTTTTACAATTTTTTGAGGGAAAGGAAAGGTCAGATATCTCGGGGGCGGGGGGAAGGAAAAAAATAGCTTAACAAAAATATAAAATACAGTTATCTAGTATAAAATTCAATGCACATATGTAGAAAATGTACAATAGTAAAATAATTGTATAACACTTATTTAGTATGATGTGACAGCACTGCTGTGAATAAACTTTCATGAAGAAGTAACAAAAACTTAATATGCTTTGTAGTGTGTTACCCATATTGGATTTCCATATTAATGTAAAAAAAAAAGAAAGAGGGAAATAAAAAAATAACTCGTTAGTCTAAGGCACATGAACTTGTTGGACTAAGGAACATGAATGTGCGGTCTACACTTGAGTTTCTAGGATGTTGTTCAGAAAATACGATTTTTGCATGTGGAAGTTGTAAATAAAATGAACTTTTTCTTTCATTTTAATTAGAGTGTCTGTATTGTTACACTAAAAGCAAGGAGGTTATTCATGGTTGTGAGATTCAATGGTGAAACATGTTAACACTAAATGGAATAGAAAAGGAAGGATAATAGAAATAGAAGAGGAGCTCTTCACATTCTAAAACTATTTCCCTTACCTTCATGCTGGGCAAATACTAAGACATCAATAAGGGGGGGAAAAATCAACATATCTTCTTTCTTTGAGAGATGAAAAAAGTAATAATATGGAATTTCCTGTTTAAATGGCTTTGAGTTGGCAATTTTTTCTTTATGATAGAGATTTCTGTGACGTATATGCACGTTTGAACATATTCTTTTGAATCAAATGTAAAAACCAATAATCTTGATCTCCTAAAATTAGTGATAGTAATATCAAAATTGTATTAATATCAAATTAGTAAAACTTACTGATAGCTTCTATGTTGTATATAGCTGTACACATACAAAGAAAACTGAATTGTGACAAACACTTGTTATTCTGACAAGGTAGAACATCAACACATAAGAGGTTTGATTCCAATTTAATGCTGCACTTGAACAAACAGTAAATGTGAATGACAGCATTTTCTGAGATATTGGTACTATGTCCACAGTAGGCATGAGGTCAGGGTCAACCATGATTTTATCTGGATTGTCTAAAAAAATTTCCTTTCAATGGACACCAGCAGCATATGGAAGAGAGACATGGGATAGAGGAGGCTGCATGAGGGGATGGAAACTCTATTTTCCCGGTTTTTACCCAGAACCTGATTAGTGCACACATGCAGGTACAGGGCCTGGGAAACACTGCTGCTCCCGCCGCCATAACCAGAGTGACCTGTCCAAGGTCATGAAGCGAGTCAGTGTCAGAACTTGCATCATGACTGCACACTTCACACCATGATCCTTGCCTTGGACATGAAGGCATTTCAAATTGTTTAAATACTAACCACATGCTAAGTAAGGAAAAGCTAAATAGACTGCCGACATTAAGAAGGATGAGCTTCCTCTTCTGTGACTCTCACTCTGTGGAGATGAGCATATGGATGAAATTGTATTCTTGCAAGTAATATATTTTCAATCCAGGCACTTATTCCAAAAAGGTAGAACTAGCAAATTAATTAAAAATATTGAATAATAAATTAATTTAAGATTTCTCTTCAACCATGGAAATCAGAACTATTATTAAAGTGCTAAAATTAAAAATCTGTGTCAAAGAATCAGTCTGGATAAATAAACCAGAAGAGATATCTAAAAAAAAACTATATGAAAACTGAGGAATCTGACCACTGTGTCAACTTCTGATCTGTGTCCAGACTAGGAACTGTTGCTGGCATGCTGAAGCTGGATAGTGACTGAATTTTTTTTCATTACATTCTTGTTCTGATACAGTCTACAATGAATACACTATTATTCTGGGAGAAGAGTAATATTACCTTTAGCCCAGGAATGAGTGTAACATTGGTAAAATATTCTTTACCCTGTATGAGCTTCATCCACACTGATGCCTCAGAACTTTTTTGCAGTCATTGAAGATGAGAGCTGGAGGATAAAAGATGGGAGAAAAATATTAGTATGTGTATCTAGTTGTCAGTGTGCGTGACATGGATAGAAAGGAGGGATTTCTCTCTTAACCATATAAAGAAAATAACCTGTTATTAAAATTGTGGCTAAACCATATGTTTTTAAACCATCTATAAAATATTGACACATTTATTTTTTTTTATAAATTGCTAATATTATGGGCTCAATTCAGCTATATAGAACCATTCACTTAGGATCCCTGGGTTACTGGATAACCAGCTGGAGATGACAGATACCATTCAAGATGTACAGGGAAGACCTTAAAATCTGGACTTGCATTTGAGTAAACAAGCATGATGCCTTAGGGTACCCCAAATGACACTAGATGGCTACATGTGGACAAGTGCATCAAGCTTCTACTGTCTGATAACTGAATTACCCTTTATTCTGCACCGACTGTATTAACTGGAGACCTGGTGTTGTTTCAGACAACGTGGGCTGTCTCACTTGTCCTCATTAGAAAATCAGTAAGTCTGAGAATTTTCTATAACATCTGTGCTGTATATGGAAGCCCCATGTGTGGTTTAGATACCCTACAGTATGAAAACTCTGTTAAAAAAAATGTGAAGTCTAAGAAGTTTTTCTGCATTTCATGGAGGCCCCTGAAGTAGTTGTCCCTCTGACACCAGAAATTGTTCTGAATTATACAGTCAAAAAGAAAACATCCTTCCAAGCTGATCTTGAAATCAAATTAGTGGACTGTCTGACCAGGAATTTAGGCAGTTCTCCTAGACAGAATTGTCCACAGAGTAACCTCAAAGGATAATCTTGTCTGAAGTTTGGACCTGTTGCAGAGCTGAATTTGGAGGTGGCCCAACTCATTTTTCTTCAGACAAATATATGTATTGAACCCCATGAATGAATCACCTGCAGATTCTTAGAAGTCCAGCCATTTGAGGGAGAAAAGAGGTTGCTTCAAGACTCTTTACAAGATCAAGAGCACTTCTGAAGATTATACTCTTTCTTTTGTCTTGGAAGCATTTGTTTGGAAGAATGGCTATTGACACAGGCAAGAGCTTCTATCTTCAGAATTACCATTATTCAATGGTGAATCTAAGAGTTCTTTGGAACTGGGATTGGGAACATTGAAATGGACTCAGGAAAATAACTTGTTTGCCATTTTTAGAGAGAGCAGCAAGAATAGTCTCTGAGGAATGAGAGAGAGGTCAAATAATGGCCAGAACAAATTCCTAGTCACAGAGTCCTTTTCACTGTCTTTTTATCTCTCTTTTCATTCACAGATGCATGTTTCCTCTATGCTTGTCTAGATGGTTTATGAAAGGATCTTGACCCTAACAATATGAACAAGGGAAAAGAGCATTTGCTATGATCTTTCTACGTTGTTCCGAGAACTGTGCTCTGACCATGTTCACAAGTGGCTGATTGGTAAGACAATACCTGCATGGATTGTTCTATGGGGATGAGAAGCAAAGAGCAGGGAGTTGAAGGAAGACAACAGCATGGGCAGCAGAAGGAATACTTTGAATCCCAATACATGCCTTTTCTGTTTGAGGTTTCTGTAGCTATATGTTCTTGCACAGTAGCTGCCAGCAATATTTATGGCTGTGCAGAAAAGTGGTGGTGACCAGAACAAACTTTATGATTGCTGGGATTAAAATATAAGATGCATTGAAGTGTGATAAAACAGGTAAAAAACTATGGGTAGGCGTGATAGTAGCTGTAAAGCACAATGGGGCATACAAGTGTGTTGAGGATGCAAGGCTATTAGAAGTGTTGCTTTCAGGCTCACATGCAGCTTGCTATTAGGCACATTTGGGTTTGTAGCCCCAGACTTGGGTTTTAGCAGCACTGATAGAGCACAGGCTCCATGAGGAATTAAATCTCTGAAAGTCAATATCCAGAAGACAATGAGACAGAGTGGAGGATGGAGAAAAGGGGATACAGCTACTTTAGTCATGACTTCACCCAGATTACTCTCCGCTTGCACCATGTTTTCATGGTCTAATGACAACACAGCCATTCACTCACTCCACCCCAGTGGGATGGGGGCAAGAATAGGAAGAGTAAAAGTGAGAAAACCTGTGGCTTGAGATAACAGTTTAATAAGTAAAGTAAAAGACATGCAGACAAGCAAAGCAAAACAAAGAATTCATTCACCACTTTCCGTCAGCAGACACATGTTTGGCCATCTCTAGGAAAGCATGGGTCTATCATGCATAACAATTGCTTGGGAAGACAAGTGCCATAACTCTGGAATGTGTCATGTACCCCCCTCCCTTTATTCGTTCCCAGATTTATATGCTGATCATGACAACATATGGTATGAAATACCGCTTTAGTCAGTTGGGGTCAGCTGTCCCAGCTGTGCTCCCTCCCAACTTCTTGTGCACCCCCAGCCTACTCATTGGTGGTGTGGGGTGAGAAGCAGAAAAGTCCTTGACTCTGTGTCAGCACTGCTCAGCAATAACAAAAACATCCCTGTGTTATCAACACTGTTGTTAGTACAATCCAAAACCCAGCCCCATACCAGCTACTAGGAAGAAAATTAACTCCATCCCAGCCAAAACCAGCACACCTGGGGAGCACCCAGATTCTAAGACTGTAGCCTGGCCTGTGATTTTTCTGTGGTGCAGGAAGATTTTGCCTCAGCAAACACTCTTTTGGGGTGTACCCCAGAAAACTGGCAGAACATTGTGCCTTGCATGCGCCAAATTGCTGAGACTATGTGGTGTTACGGACTAGTACAAAGACAGAGTACACACACTTTCTTTTCTGCCAATGGAATAAGACAAACTTAGATCAACGAGGGCAGATAAAGAATTATCAAGAGAGTTTGATGATGTGCACAGGACAGTGACACCATAAGGCCTGGGACTTTCATTGTAGACTTTCAATAAACCATTCTCATCATACCTTTCTGTACCCATTACAACTTTGAGTACAATGTCTGGAGATTTGGTTCTAAAAGTATGGCTGACACTAAGCCATATCTGTTAGTAACTCACCATCATTCAGAGGAAGGATCTTTCTAAAGCTTGTCAAAGAAACATTCCAAAGTCAATCAGCAATATATAATAGAGTTGGGATTTTTTTTTTATTTAAAAAATTTAATTTTAATTTAAAAAAAAAAATTTTTTTAAATCTTAATTTGTATTGCAAACATTGGGCATTTTTTGTTGCACCCTTGAGGTAAATTAAACACACATTCATGCTTGAGTATAAAGAGATTTACTGAGCAATGCATTATGCAGAGCCCCATCACCACACATTTCCACAGGAAGTCTGCAAACATGTGGCACAAGTCCATTCCTTATGTACACTTACACCAGCACCAATCACATCATTACAAGCCAATACTGCGACATTTCCTGCCCAATCCACAGAGGAGTTTATGGTCCCTTGTATGGAGTTGTTTTCCCTCTGGCATTGTCACTTCCAGCCAGTTTAACCTGGTTCTGCAGTCAGGCCTTCTTGTCTGCTAAACCAGGTCATTCTTCAGTCCCAAATTGTTATCACTAAGCAATTACCATTTGAATTTCCCTTTCATTCCTCCCTTTTGTGAGTTGTTATTACTCACATACATTCATTATTGCAAGACTTTCAAATTCCTCCTTATTCCACTTTTCTATTTCCATTTACAAAAACATTTGTTTCCCCTCACTTTGGGTTATTCCTTTTGTTCCCTTCTTCATCTGTTCACAATACGCAACATAGGTACAATTGCACCAGACATAAGCTATTATAATGGTCAATCTAAAAATATTCCCAAACCATCCTCCAGTATCTGGCAATGAAACCTACCAGTGCCCTTTCTCACATCTCTACTCTGTGGTGGGCTTGTAATTCTTCCTTATAGTAGAAATTTCAGTGGCTATATGGCCAGATCAATCAATGTAAGTACAGCAGGTGGCATTTAGCAGTGTAGACACATCACCTTGTGATGCCAACACCACATCTAATGCCAATCAATTCTGGAGCACATTTCACAGGATAAGATACCCCTTTGGCAGTGGTACAGTTTCTGACCTTATCTGACTTGGTTGTTCCAGAAGTTCCTGAAGTGCCCTACAACAGTGGAACACATGGATCCAAGCACACTATTTTTGCAATCATTACCACTATGCGGGTTATTAGAAGCACTTGGAGTGATCCAGCACAGTGTGGTGGCAGACCATGTTTCATCTGAAGTTCTTCAACAGGACTCAGTCTCCAGGTTTCAGGTCACGGCACAGGACATGAGTTTATAGCGAATACACTTGGTGAATCTTGGACCTGTGAAGACACAACAGAATGGAACCCTTTTTTTGAAGAGTGGCCAATCAAGTGGGCTGCACAGACAAGAGTAGGAATCAAAGAGAGAGGAACTACGGTTCTGCCATCATAAGATCACCATATATGATCCAAGTGTAATAAACAGCCAGAGTAAAACCATAAGCTCTTTCCTTCTTTTGAAGGTAGATCTTGTAATTTGGTCAGATATTCAACAGAAACGGAGAGGTCAAGGTTAAGAGCTGCAATATTTAAAAATGTTGCTGGAGAACCCTCAAAGGCAGCTCACTTGGAGCACCATTAGCATGTGCATTGCCAAGGCTTACTTCGTCTAATGCACCTGTGTGAGAAGAACAATGCATCACAGAGATAGTAGTAACAAGCATAATAGCATATAGTAACTCCCAGATGAGGGGGCCATGAGAAAAGCAAGCTACAGAGGAGGTAATAAATCCATGTTGTTTTCAGAAATGACCTGTAGAGTGACAAACATTAAATGCATACCATGAATCAGTATAGACATTTACACTTTTTCCTGATGTGAGGATACATGCTTGAGTGAGTGCAACATTCTGCTACTTTGCCTACATTTGTTCTGCTTTTGGTTGGGATAGAGTTAATTTTTCTCACAGTAACTAGTATGAAACTATGTTTTGGATTTGTGCTAAGAAGAATGTTGACAACATACATGTTTTTAATTTGTGGCAAGAAACATTTATATCACGGACATTTTCAGTTTCTCATACTGCACCTCTACTTCCAGCTTTTCTCTGCAAGAAGCTAGGAGGAGAAACAGACAGGACAGCTGACCCGAACTGAATAAAATACTTAATTCCATAAAACATCACGCTCATTTTACAAGTTGGAGGGAGTTGGCATGAGGTCTGGTTCTCAGAGCTCTTGGGCACTGGTTCTCTCTCTCTCTCTGTGTCTATGGCTTTTGCTATTCAGGTATTGGCTGGGCATTGGTTGGTGGGTGTTGAGTAGTTGTATAATTTGGTTTTTTCCCCCATTATTTTCATTACATACTAGTAGTAGCAATAGTATTTTCATTACATATTATTAGTAGTTTTATTAGTATTATTAGGATTGCTAGCATTGTTAGCACTATTAGTATCATTTTATTTCAATTATTTTCAATTATTAAACTGTTCTTATCTCTTTTCCTCCAATTCTCTTCCCCATCCCACTGGGGGGTGGGGGGGGGGGGGGGGATGTGACAGAGTGGCTGTGTGGTGCGCAGTTGCTGACTTGGGTTAAACTGCAACAACATCCCTCCTGATGAAAGAATCATCCATAAAGAGGACGAGGTTTGAGTTGAATTGATAAAATGACAGAGATTCTAGAGTCAGATGGTTGTCATTTCCCTTCTGAAATTGTATGACCCAGATACTCAACCCCTTTCTTGATGAATGCCAGCTTCTTTGGGATGCTTTGTGTCCTTGATTGGCCAATGCACACAGTAGCTGGAGTGTGTCCTCTTGGCAGGCCTCCAAAGAAGAGGAAGATACCAGAATATCATCCACATACTGTACCAAGACTGAGGGACTTTGTAGTGTAACAGAATCTAGGTCTCAATTTTAAGCACTGAGAGAAAACAGTAGGGGATTCACAGTACAGCTGCAGGTGTACTGTTGTCCCTGGTAGTAAAGGCAAACAAAAGCTGTGAATTGAGGCATATGGGGATAAAGAGAAAGGGAGAACATAGTTCAATAACGGCAAAATGAGTAGCCTGTGGAGGGTTAGATTTTGGAAAAGAAACAGGTTTAGCAACAACTGGGTGACTCAATATAACAAAGGCAGTGATTTTTCACAAATCTTGGACAAACCTCCAAATTTGTCTACTTTGTTCATCAAATTTCTCCTCTTTCTTAACTGGTGAAACGTGTGTTACAGGGTTACCTGGTTGGTACTAAGGCAGCTTTCTCCTTTAAGGTGGGATAACAGGACAGATGCCATCCTCAGCATCTCAAGCAAGTGGATATTGGGGAACTGCTGGGAATGCCTGATTGGTTTTGCATTTAATTTTTACTGGTTCATCTGCTGACTCTTCTTTTATCATTAGAATGGGAAGCCCACAGTTTGGAAGGATCCTTGGAGGAAAGCCTCAAGCCAGTAGAGCTGCCTTCAGACCCCTTCAGAAATTAGCAGCATGACCAGATGATGGTGACATGGTCTGATGATGTGGAATGCCCAACTACAGGCCATCTGGGGAGTGATGAATTGCAGCTCCTAATTTGCACAACAGATCCATTCCCAGCAGGTTCACAGGGGAAGTTGGATTGAGGAGGAAGGCATGTTAGTTGCCCAGTGGGAGAGGAGCACGCAAGTGATTTGGTTCGGTTACAGCATGAAGGATAATCTTTTCACCCACCCCTACAACATTAACTATCTTACCAGTTGGTTTCAAACCTGGGTTTTCGGAGCTGTGGATATTGGAGAAAGAAGATCTAGTGTTGATTACGACTTCAAGAGGAATATTGTTGACAAGCAAGGTGACAGTAGAATCAATTTGAGAGACATTATAATCCTCTCAATCTGGATCTACTTGCAACACTGCACCACAGGGGTATAACGTAGGGTGTCTGGCAACATCAGTGCAATTACAGGGATATCTGCGTCCGGTGGATCAAACATTCATCTTTAACTTTCCCCCTGATCTTTACATTATAAGCAGAAACCAAAGCAACATAGGTTTTTTACTCCTGACATGATGGCCAGGTAGGAGACATGCTAGGGGAGAGGGCCACATGCAAGTGAGACTTTTAAATGCAGATCTCTTATATCTTATGGTGGCACCATGTCGGGTGTCGCCTCTGCTTCCAGTCTGGTCACTGGTGTGCAGCAATCACCGTTCTCACACCAAATTGTTCAGGAACTTCTCTCATACCATTTGAGGCGAATTAAGCACATGTTTGTGCTTGTGTAGAGATTTAATGAGCAATGCAATGTATTGGGCAGAGCCCCATCACCACACATGGTCTGATGGGCAGGCTGAAAATACGTGGTACAAGCCAGTTCCTTATGCACACTTGCACTAGCACTGATCTTGTCATTACAAGTCAGCACTGTGGCATTTTCCACTCCCCCTGCATGGAGTTGTTTCCCTTCTGGCATTCCCACTTCCAGTCAGTTTAACCTGGTTCTTCAGTCAGGCCTTCTTGCCTACTAAACTAAGTCATTCTTCAAACCCAAGTTATTATCACTGAGCAATTACCATTTGGATTTCCCCTTCACAGGAGTGCCTACAAGCTCCAGTCACACATCAGAGTCACAGAAGAGATGGTCAGTCTGTACCAAAACACCTGCAGCATAGTTTCCTGTGTATTATTAACAGGGGCAAATATACTTCTGTGAACCTGTTTAAACAATGAAAACACAGCAGAAGTTAGCATCTCTAGCTAGGAAAATGGGGATAACAAAACAGTGAAATTGTAACAATACTCCATTTAGCATGTTCTTCTGGCTAGAATGAAGACTTCCAGGTCCTAAGGTATATATTTCAGTTAACAGTAGCAACCATACCTGTCCATAGCATTGTATTTTCCCTGATGTTTTGAGGTGTGCAAGTACATGGATCTATAAAATTAAATGAAAGAAATCACAATAAAAATTAACTTGGTTTTGTTATTAATTCATTTATTCCAGTCTTAGAATTATTTCTTTATTTTTTGCTAACTTTTAATTCACCAGACTGTACTTGCACAAGTATACAAAACCAAAAATTTTAAAAATTGAGAAATATATTAGAGAAAGAAAGGTTTTCAATGCCTGGTTATTGAAGATACTATAGTTGTAGTCTATTATTTTGCTGATTTACCATTCACTATTAAGTAACAGCTGAGTTATGACTGAATTATATTTGCAAATAATTTCCATCAGCAACGGCAGTCAGGAACCTTTAATTTACCCAGAAATTGATAAAGAAATATGAAGAGATTAAACTGTTTAGATTTTTTTCCAATGTAAATTCCAAACTAATTGATAGCAAAACAGTTTGTTCACCCCTCTAAGATTTTGTAAAAGAAGGAAATAATTACAGTTGGTTGCAATATTAGGATCAGACTGCAGCTGCAACCTAAGTCTGTCTCCCTCCAGTAGGAGGTATTTGTAACCTTTGGGGTTTTTTTTGGTTTTCATGGTTTATTGGCTATTGGGAGTCAGTTCTGACAACCGGGTGGATCAAGGAAACACACACGGTTTACCACCTATAGATATGTTACAGCAAGAGGAGCTGTCAATTAAAGTTTAAAGATTTAGCAAGGTTCCCCAAAGGAATTGTCTTTCAGTGTAGTTATGGAGACTGCCTGAGAAGCATGCCAGGCCACTGATATTAGTGGCTTTAGGAAAGAAAACCAGAAGTACTCACTAGCTTCACAATCAAGCACTAGATGCTGTATCCTGAAAGAAATAGTCTTCTTTGATTTTCAGAAGTCATTTAACCATTGTACAACTGCTGGTTGCAATTTTCTTAAGCACAGAACAGAAGCTTCTCTGTTGTCATTGACCATTCTGTGTACTGTGGTGATTTCTTAGGTGAATCTGTGGTGACCAGAGACCCATTCCCATTATAGATGACTTTCCTACCGCTTGGTATTTTAGTCTCTGCTTAGCTTCCCTAGTATTACAGGGTAGTCTATTAAGAATTGCAGAAAAGAGCATTACTATGCTTTAGCACACATCTCTCTGTCCTTCCTTTCATTAGCACTCTCTGGACCCTGAGGTTGAAACAAGAGGTAGAGGAATCCCTGCCATAACAAGGTGCTAAGAACTCAAGGGATATATTACTCAGTATTACCCTGACCATGAATGAGATCTTGCAGCAGACTTCTGCTGAAGCTCTAGTCCTTCATGGAATTTGCAATAGTCCTCATTTTTATTAGCTTGAGGGAGGAGGACACTGAGGGAGAAGCACATACTGAAGAACATCATACATCTGTAGAGTGTGGAGTAGACAAATCAAAGCAAGAATTGGGCTCAGAGAAAGACTTCATCTTCTTTTTACAAATAGAAGGTGAAAAACTGAGTGGTTCATTACCTGACACAAGGGAAGAAACAGCCATCAGAAGGCTGTTGTGTTGGATGGGGTGGGAACAGGCAGATGATAGCACAGGACTGGTCACAAAGACAAATCTTTACACATTCTCATTAGTAATTAGAGTCGTGTATCTCTTCATTTACCTCTTCTAAAGGGTCCAAAAGCAAAATATGCCTGCTTCTTATGCAGATTTTTTAATTTATACCTAAATTAGCACTTCTGGGTGACTCTGTTGTAGAGGCAACACTGATAACTAGAAGTCTTACTATTATTTGCATTACATAGCTAGAGGAAGGAGACATGACATTCTGACTAAATTGATACATACCATGTTTTCACTAGACAACACATAAATTATAAGACACAGGTATATACCCTAAGTTTCAAGAAAAGTATGCTATAAAAAATGTCAAAAAGATATTTTTTGCACTTTTCATGCCAGAGGAAAAAACCCTACACCTTACTCCTAGTGAAGTGAAGCCAAAATATGCAGCTTTACGATCTCATGATTTTGCTGAGCTCTATACAACACCTACATAACTCAGTTGTTTTGCTTCAGGCCAAGTTACTTCAATCAGCAGTTTCTTTGTTACATTAGAGACCCTTGGGATAACACACAAGTTAAGTGCCATTATCCTCCATTCATAAAATTAATCCTTTCCAAGAGTACCTTACAAGCATATATAATTTAGATGCATGAGAACACTTTGTACAGGACAATTTACTGGAAAAAAATGCCATTGTAAGTACTGACATTTGCATCTTGAAGCTGCCCAACAAGTAGCAAGGCAGACACTGACTGAGGGGAATAATGTTGAAAATACACCTTCTAATAGGATCTGAATTGCCATGAAGGTGAGCGATGCAGCTGAGACACAAAAGAAAGCAGTGTGGGGTGATGTAATCCTCCAGTCTGAGTAGTGTATATAATCCTCCTACCTAGCTGCCCTTTCATAACGCTGGATGGACAAGTAGTTAACAATGGAGCCTCTCTGCAGTGTTTCTTAGCCCTTCTTGCCCTTTTCTTTTCAATTCATTGGCTTTGCACAACAGGGCACTTACTGTTGTACAAAGGAGGCCTGATTTCCTTTCAGCTGCCCTCCAGTGTGCCAGATAAAAGGACTAGACTTTCCCCACGCTGCCACGTGCCTGTAAATGCCAAGAGTTAACTCATTGGTAGGAGCTCCCCCAGACTTCCAACAGGCTTTCCAAAAACCCTACCGTTAATCATTCAGAGTCATTTACACCTCAGTTGCTGTAGCCGGCCATAAACACTGGGAACTCTTACTTTAAAAAGGGAGGACCGCTCTGTGTAGTATACAGCAGTCAGCTTGCTGGACTATAGAAGAAACAATTACGCTAATCCAAATTATTAATCCAATAATTATTATTAATCTGTTACCTGTAGGTGGTCATTCTGGGGGTTGTTTTCAAAGTTTAAAGAAATTACCTGAAACTGCTTCTTTTTCCTTTAATTCAAATAAAACTGTAGAAATACAGCAGCATAGAAGACAGATTTTTATAGCAGCAATTATTTGTTGAACATTTAAGTGTATCTGATCTATCTAGACGCAGTGCATTTGTGGTGAGATTCATTTCTTATACATGTACATCCTTACTAAAGCATATAAACCCCAGTACTGAGAAAGGATCCTGTAGCTTAGTTTGTGCTATATCCTTTGCGCAGCTGTGTACGGGGCAGCCAGAACTGCTGTATGGCCCAAAGCAGGTGCAGGAGGATAAGTTCAGAATAATGACCCAGTGCTTCTTGCACCTGCTAGCAAAAAGATGACTGCAACTGTACTATTTAAAGGGTAGAGCTTCAGTCTTTGAACATATGGAGAAAACAAAAAATGATTTAATCTCAAGCAGGGATAATGGAGGCTAGATCTGTGTCTGGAAAGAAAGGTCGCAAGCTCTTGACCACGTGCAGATGCTAAGATAGTGCTGTACTGGCATTGCTAGTTAGGACTGGATGCTGATAAGATGTGGATTAGACAGGTTTTTCTACAGATGCTGCCCTAGGGCAGACCCTTGGCAATACTAACAGCATGCTCTCCCAATATACCTACTTTATTATTTACATTCCAGCAGCTGAAGATGTAAAATCTTTGAAAAGACACGAGCCCTCATAAAAGACATCTTCCTTTAGTCAGACTACTGACAAATATCAGATCATTTTACAGCAGTAATCCCTCACCTTTGAATACTCATAGGGTTTTAAAGAAATATGAAATGTCCTCACAAAATAAGGCACTCACTTTGAGCACTTGACAACCTTTGCTTTTCAAGTCTACTACCATCTTTACTACATTTAATAAAACAAACATATGACATGACATCTTAGGCTTCCAGGCACTTCTAGTTGCCATGATTGTGTATAGTGATTCAAACAGGAATGCATATATGAACACCAAAAGACTACCTCTGTGAGTTACTCCTCTTGTAATTACAGGCAGTCACTACCAGGCACTGAGAAAATGAATTAGGCAACATTTTCCAACCGGCACATGCAACAGTGCACAAGCCTGTTTGAAAAACGGGCCTATAAAGACTTGCAGTTCATTAAAGGAATTCTGTTTAAAAAAAAAAGAGATTTCATCTTCCCATCCATCACTCTGAGCCTTGTCCTTTTCCTTGTGACTTTGTGAAAATTATTTGCAACAGATATGAACCAAGGCTACATGCAGGTACAATGAGGGGCTTGCAGTGTTGCAGCTCCATCTCTGTCAGGGGATGTGGATCAGACACAGCACCAAGGTAACAGGGGAGGGGGAAGGGAAGGTAGCAGAAAGTACCACCTTTGCTAAGCTTCCTTCGATTGAAAGCTGGTAGAAAGATGGCCATTGAAATAAAGCCTTAATAAGAGTCATGCCTATAAGCTTTACACATTTAACTTCTCAAAAAAATAGGATATCTATCTTTTTAAAGTCCACAAATTCTACAGTGCACATTTTTTCTGGTTCTCTGTTCTTTTGACCCTCTGGGGGATGATAGACTAGTGATGTTCATTACACCACCTGCCTCTCAGGGAAAATCTGTCACTCTGTGTGATTGCTGGGAAGGTTTATACACACTGCTCCAGACCTGAACCTCTGTAAAGCTAGAAGGACTGAAAGACAAAACTTGAGACTTCTTCACAGTTGATTACACAAGGCACTACATGGACACCCACTAAGGTTATTTACAAGTACTCACAGAAATAGCTTAGAGTTCATTCCCAACCCCAGGGTTTACCACTGGTTTTAGAAACTGCTGCTAAAAACCTATGCAGTCACAGTGAATTCTTCCAACTATCTAAAATCAGTGGGCTTTGCATACACCCTACCAGTGTACCAGAATTGCACTAACACAAGCAGAGATATTGCACCCCAAACAAAGCTTTCTTTTCCTCATTACAGAGATGCAGGAAGGTGTAGTTTCCCTACCTGAGATTTCCTGCTGATCTCCAGTCCAAATGTCCTCACTATATGGATTAGTGAGGGCAGAGACATGGCTATTGTAACACAAGCCTGGAGACCCTTGAGCCTGGAATACAGGAGAATTAGAATTGTGCTATTTTCCCCATTTTCCTACAAGGTGCCTAAGAATCAGAATTTACATGTTCACTGTGCTTCTATACTATACAATACTATGCAACGTAGAAATGAAAGGGCTGAGTACAAACAAAGAAGCAGAACTATGTTGGTTCAATGCTATACTTGAGCTATTTTACTGAAAAAGCAAATTAATCCACAGATAATTGGATTAATCCCATCTGGGACCACAATAACTGCTTTGGCTGGTTTATTCTTTATAAAATTCAAAGTGATTTTGGCATGAGAAGTTAAAAAAAGAATAGATAGGAAACTTGACTGAATTCCTTGGTGTAAACTAAAATTTGTATTTTAAAAATAAAAATACCAAAACAAGTTTCCAAAGAACACATAACAAAGCTGAAAGTTCACTACTAACATTGCAAGTTTGGAAAAGCTAGGAAATTCCAGTGTAACCTTAATTCAACCTCTTTTATTACTAATTAATATTTCAAAAATTGTGTGTTTAATACAGTATTTTTCAGTCTTCTGAAACAAATGCTGCTTAATGACAGTTATTCAATCTTGTATTTTCTGTTCATTGTTTTACAACCCACACTCTATTTACTATTCATGATTCAAACCCCTTTCTTAGGACAAGTCTATTTACCACTTGGTCTTTTCAGTGGCACTTACCATTATAGTTTGTAAGAGTGAATTATTCTGTAAATGATTCTCTAATGTCTGCCAGGAGCAGCTTAAGGCTATCAGTATTTTAGCAACTGAGAAGACAAACACAGAGTTATTAAGATTAAAACCTTTAATTAATATGGAGTATTCAATCTCAGAATATCATAGTCAGTAAGGTCTAGGACTAATTTGGTTTACATGAATTTTCCAGATTTAGTCAGGAACTCTGTCCCCCAGAATCAGCGATATAATCCGATTTCCTGGAAGAATTAATTTGCTTTAGTTGAGGCTGAACCTCCTGTTTTCCTCTTCCCATTTGTCTAATTCACAAACTATCACATTCCTATATTTCATCTTCTGAAGAAGAGACCCTACAGAAAACAATCATCTTTCCTTGTATGACCTTAACCCATATACAGCACACCTACTCAGCATGCTATTTTATGCAGGAACCTTGCAGAAATCACTAGTAATCAAGGAAAGACTGCTTTGTCAATTGAAAATAATAAGAGTTTCTCAGGCAATCTCAATCCTGACATTTCCTAAAAACTGAGCAGCTGACTTTGCAATGAAAATAAAGTTCTTCTAAGATTTCTCTGTGTGATATGTCCTTGTGTGATCATATATCAATTCTTCATCCACACAGTTAGAATTACTAAATCTACTGCAAAGACACTTCTTCAAACTCACAGAATTATAGCAGACTTCTTAGGCCATAACTAGAAAATAAGGAGATATTTACAGTTCTAATTCCAGAGGAAAGGTGAGACTTGACTATTGCAAGCTTCATACTATGACAAGGAATATGGTCTTGTCAACAAGAGCTTCCTTTCAAATTTCTTGCAGTGTAAACCGTTTTTTCCCACTGTGCCTCTGATGCTCCTCATGTCACTTTTTCACACTGGCCTCCTGTTATCATCCTCCTCATCTAACCATTTTAAGTCTTTTTTCTTTCATAAAGTCTTACCTCATCTTATTTCCACCTGCTGTTTTTTTATTTCCACACATCATCACTGATTCCTCCTTATTCCTACTCCAACCTTTCCACTCCAACTTGTCAGTCAATCTGTGCTTCACCTTCCTATCCACAAAACAGCATCCACACCTCTATTCTTTTGGACACTCCTCCCTCCACCTCAGGTACCAGTCTCAGCTTCCTTTCTTTCTATCTCAACGCACACTATCTGTCCCTATATACCATCTTCAAGTCCTACTCATGTCCTTCTGAATTTAAATCAGACAGGATCCTCCTAAAGCCAACAGCCCTAAAGGCAGCTGCTTGACAATATAAGGCAGAGGGTGTCCTTGCTTTTACTTACTTCGATTGTTTCTGTTCCTGCCTGCAGTAGCCACAGCTGCAACTGCATTGAAAATCCTGCTAAACTCTCAAAATGTCAGGAATGGAAAATGGTCAAGTAAATGACTCTATGAGATACAGAACTGCAAAACAGGTAAAATTGTACTGAGCAAAGATGAACTGCCTTTGGGGGGGGACCTAGATAACCAAATTCATAGGAAAAGGTTACTACCTGGCATAACTGCCTCTTCACTCTTACACCTCCTAGCCAGGTCTTTACTAACTCATGGTGGAGCTTTATTTTTCCAAATAAAATCACCAGGTAACCCTTACTTAGGAGTTCATAGATGTGAGCATATGAGGCCTGATGATCTTCAGAGATAGAGCTGTGGGTTTGCTTATAGAGAAGAAAGTGCAATACAGACTGAGTTTTAACAGCAACAAATAAAATTGCAATCTATATATTCAAATGTGGTGATAAAAACTCAGAATCAAGAATGGCAATTTTTCAGTCAAACATGAAGGATGTAGGTGAAGAGTCTATATTCTTGAAATCTTGCAAAATGTTTCAACTTAATTCCAATTTAACAAGATTTCAGTTGGGCAATTCACTAGGGGTTTTTTGTTGTTTTTTATTGGTGGGGATAGGAGCTACTGGTTTTTTGGTTTGCCTTTTTTTGTCCAGTCTGCATAGCCATTGCATCTTTATATTTTTCTGAGCTAGTTGAAGAATTGCCCTTTACAGTCACTGTAGAGAAATGACCCCTCTTTGGGCGCAATTCATCTGATCTACACTGGATTTATACTTTTAGATGAGAGGAATCATGCTTGTTTTCCTCTCTGCTGTACAGAAACAGCTTAGGTCATTTTTCTCCAAGATACACAAAGTCTCCATCTTTTGTAGTTTTTAACAAATTATCTTATTCACATCTGTGTATGTTTTCCACTTGCTGGGTGACTGAGTCAAAGTCATACCTGTTTGTAACTGTGGAAACTGAATTCTAGTTTCAAATGCACTGGGCTGCTTCTTGGAATCCCTTATATGCTCTTAAAGCTGATAAATGGCAACAATTTTGTTTGTGATTTTGGCCAGTCAGTTTGTGCCCTCCTCGGGCTTAGCTCAGATAAAGCCTGAGGAACAGAAAGCACTTCCATAGCTGCTAGGCTGAAGTGAAATCCCCTAGGTGAGGTGAAATGCTTTACTCCACCTTTAGATAAAGCTGTATTGAAAGAACGCAGCTTTTTGCCCAGCTATCCCAACACTTTAATAGAGTGGAAATAGTCCCTGGGCACATGGCCAATCTCTTGTAGTTTCTGTTTTTCCATAAACACCTGAATATGCAAGACACATTCTGGCCTTAAGTACATCTCTCTGTAAATATACTCTGGAAAAAAAGCACAATATTTGAGTTTGAAAAAGAATTTGCAGGCCTGAAGCCATAAAATTTCCACTTGTAACCATCTCTCTTTGAATCAATGCTTTAGCAGTACTTTTGTCTGCTTAAGAAGTTTTGAAACAAACATGCAGACAGAAGGGGTGAAGTATTGTTTGTCCCTTGGTGAATCCTCAAAGGAAATCAGACAAAGGAATAAAGTTTTCTAGCAGATGAAAATTCCCCTGCCTTTTATTTTCTCCCTGTTTGTATCTGGTTCTGTTGATACTTGAGACCTCTTATGCATTCACAACAACATTTCTCAATTTAGTGAGCATGCCATGGCAATTGATTTAGACAATGCAATAGCTGTGACAGCAATCGGGAGGCACTCCAAATTTAAAAAGTAACAGGACACGCAAAATTGAAGCCTACTGACTGTTTTTGTGATAATTGAATTTCATTGAGTTTTAGCAGTGAGAAATGAGCAATAAAAGGGCTGTTTCCAGCCACAGTTCCAGGAAACGGCTAGGGCAGCATGCATCAGAAAAATATACGTTGAACATTTACATGCAGAAATCATCTGAGTTACTGATTTAGCCCAACAAGCTTCTTTCCTTCTTAGCTGAAAAAATAATTTCAAAATAGAATAGGCAAACTTTTGAGATAAAGAGTTAAAGATAAAAAGGGCTGAATAATTTTGTATAGCTCCAGGGCTGCAAATTTGCTGTGTGGGCAATTTAAAAACGTTCCATCCTGAACAGTTGTTGTAAATGAGGATAACTTTAGTTGCAGTTTTTACAAAACAGTTCCTGAAGAAAGCTGTTTTCCTGATGCTTAAAAACTTAATTTTTCACAACTGAAAATGTGCATTGGCTTTTTATGATGTTTGAACTCGTTGGTCTTGGAGTGATTGTATTTCTGGGGGTCACCTTTGAGGTCTTGTTTTCAATAAGAACAGTAGTTCTTAATGCAACTCCAATTCACTCTCCTGACACTCAGCACTGGTTTGAGAAGAACAGCTTTCACACCTTCAGAAATGGCAGGTAAAGGATTTGCACAGAATCTTCTGTTCTTCATAGGAAACACAAAGCTTCATAACACACTGTCCAACTGATCTGCATTTCTGCCGGTGGAGTCCAGACTCTAGACTGGATACAAACAGACCTCTCTGACTGTTCTTTTGATTACAAGAAATGTTTTCTCCCTCTTAACAGAAGTTCCAGCCTTAAACAGCTTCTCCTTCTATGTAAAGCAGTTCTTCAGAAGTGAATTTCTCATCTATTTTATTGACCTCCATGAAGATTTCCTGAGTTCAATAGCTTAAAAGGAGGTGATTAATGAATATGTGATCCAGACCCTGATCAAAATCCAAATAAAGTTTGCCTCATCAGATGTCTGACCTGTTTTACAGTAAGGATTTTTATGACCGGTGAAACTGCAGGTAAGTATTGTCTCAGAGCGTAGCCTTACAGCGAGGGTGCACATACAGTGTTTAGAGAACAGCTGTAGGACCTCTGTGTTTGCACTGACATTCAGTCCACCAGAGGCCATAAGTTTCAGTGAGACTATGAAGGGTTGGGTTAAGGACCATTGATTGTAAACCCAAATATTTAAGAGAATGGTATTAAAGGGAATCAGCAAATAACTTTTTTTTTCTTTTAAATGCCTGCTATTTGAGACCTGCTGTATAATGAAAGAGATTTATATGGTTCTCGAAATAAATTTAGCTCAGCTACTTTTTATCACTTTTAACAAACAATGGTTGCATACTAAAGTCTTAAAAAAGAATAAGGCTAGCTGAGAGGGTTTTTTTCCTGAATAATTGCTGACTAACCTGTTTTAATATCTTTCTTCTATGTATTCATACATTCTACTCTGTTACCTTGAAGAGGGGGAAGAACTGATGAGAATTTAAATATAATTAATGGTAATAGATTTGGGGCAAAACTTAATTAACTCAGTGCATTACCTCTGCATAAATAAATGAAATTTTGTCCATAGGATAATCTAGTTATGTATTACACAGATAGAACCGTAATCACCACAAAAAAGAAGGAAAAAGAAAAAAAGACACAGCCACTCTTTGATTTTTTCCCATGGAACTTTTACACAGGAGCCAGTGTGTAGCAAAGCTGCCAGATTCAAAAATAGAAATGCCTTCATTACTCATTCATGCAAAGGGAATGAGGCAAAATGTGGGTGAATATACAGTTGGACATGAAAATCCAATAATAGCACAGAGGAACAACAATGGCAGCATGGGGAACCATAAACCAGCATTGATTGGCATTTACCATTAATTTGTATTCTGTGTGATGCAGCTGATGAGGCACTGGGAAATAATGCATGTTTGCAAGGCAGTGCTCAGAATCGCTCTGCCACCATGCCAAAGACCTGGTGAATTGAAGAAGTGTGACGATTGCCAGCTTTTTGCTCAAATGCAGGATCTGACTTTGAGGGATCAGCTTCCCCCTGTCATAATGAAAAATACAGATCCACAATGGTACATTTCAAGAAACACAGGGAATGAAAATGCAAGCCAGCTGGGAGAAAGAAGAAAACATATCAGCTAGTTTCTATGGTGTAATAGCTGAAATAGGGTATAAATGCAAATACCTTTCTGTCACGGTAACTTTGGAGGACACACTTAGAGGGTAACATAAATGCAAGAAACTTGAAGGTATTGAATTACTTCTAAATTCTGCACAGAAAGCAGACTCTAGTCAGCCCCCACACTTTTTGCTCTCTCTTTTCAGGATAGGTTAATGTGGAAAAAAATCAATAGGCTATTAAAATATTTTGAAGATGTATTTCAGAACAGTTCTGTAGACGTATTCTTATCTACCGGCAATGCACACGTCTGTCAGGCAATGACAAGACTCTTTTGGAGGAGAACTTTTTTAATATTAGAACAAATACTAGAACGTACTACTTTGTAAATGTCAAGAGTACAAGCAAAAACCTGCAGGGAAGGTTCTTTTTTTTTTTTTTTTTTTTTGCTGACTCTGCCCCTTTTGGCTTGCTTCGAGCACAGGTGCACAGGGCAGGAAAGGTTCCTTGCATGCTGAAGACACGCAGGCTACTGCACTACAGACTCACCGTGATGCTGCTGGGTACTCCCTGAGGTACCAAGGGCTTTAATGGACAAATCCTACAGCCCAAAGCAGCTGTGTATGCTGTTCTGTTCAATAAAATAAACCACAGAGCAATGCATATTTGCCAGCTGCACTTGTGCTTTTGTTTGCTGCAGCTACTCAGTGGCTTGTTAAATCTGCAGGAAATGTCTATTTCCTTGGAAGGTGCATCTCATCACCAATTATTTCATTTTCAGGGCCCAGTACTTTAGCCCAGAGTGTGGGCTAAAAGGGAAGTACTGATGCTGTACTTAGATATTTTGCTAGCTAGACAGGGAGATTTGTGGAATTAAACCAGTCTGTTGTTGAATAACAGCAAGTACAAGATGAATGCCAGAAAAGGAGTGAGGACTGAGAATCAGCTTTACCATCTACTTGCTCTGCAGCCCTGCTTACATAAGTCTGGGGTTAGATCCTGATCCCAATCATAACTTTTAACACTGTAAAACAAGAAGACATGCCCCTCAATATGAAAAAAAATTAAAATAATCAGAATCTGTCTTTTAAGTGACTCAGAGTAATTAAGTATCTCATCAATGATAACGATCAGGGTAACGGTGTTTACTCACCTTACAAGGAAGGTGTGTCAAGAACAAATCTACCTGGCTTTGAACCTATACAGCCCTAAATACTATTACAATGATGTGTCTAAATCCAACAGTGACAGCATCTGTACTTGCCATCTTTACCTCCATCATGTGAATGTTAACATACAGTTAATGGTAGTATATACACTTTGAATATACTGTGAATTGCAGACTAAAGAGTACCTGTTCAGTATTTTTAAAGAATCAACTAAGATAGAAATCAGGTTGAATATTTGGCAGCTTCATAGTGAAAAGGTAACAACTAATTTCCCCTTTATGTTTTCATATCATTTTATTACATTTCATAAGTTGTTTTGCCTTGTCTTGTTCTGCAAATGACCCGTCCGTCTGTTAGAAGTGCAGTGTTGTGTTGTTGGTTGGTAAAAGATCCTAGATAAGTGTGAATTGTCAGACTGTATGTTTCTACATCAGTTTACCTCAGTTCATCATGTGGATTAGCTTTTGTGCAAAAAACTACTGCTTGCATAGAGACAAGGTTTAGTTAAATCTCACCAGGAGTTTTATTGCTGTGTTTGAAAAACAATCCCTATACAACCTGCAAAGCAAAACAGCATCAGTTTCTCCTAGACATCAAACACAGTCCTGTTTTAGAGAAGCAAATTCCCAAACTCTCACATTTGTTACTTGCTCTGTCCCTCTAGTAGACTGTAAGTGAACAGTCGTATCAAAAGTACACTGGACCATCAAAAAGCAGAATATAGCCCTCTCAAAAAATGTTTGCTATCTTTATAAAGTTCTTCCAAACCTAAATAATGGCCACTTTATAATATTAGTTTTAATTAAAACAATGACATGAATTAGTTTTGCTCAATGCTGTACTATGTGAAGTATCTGAGAGGAGGTTTCCTTGTGAGGTTTCTCTCTTATTTCTCTATCAAGCCTTGAAATCCATTCAAACATGCAGAGATTCCCAGGAAACTCAAAGAGGATAGAGTGTCAAAAGAAGCAGTGTCTCTGCCACTCTACCTCATCACCTCACGTCAAAAAGGAGTCCTTACGTACTGTGTTTCTGCAACTGAATATATCAACTTGAAAAAGTCTGGGATCACGCAGTCTTTGTGAAAATACAGATAACCAAATCCTTGCACCTCTTTTTCACCCTGTCAGGTAATCCTGTTTAGACAGTAACTAATGTCAAATAAAGGACAATGCAAACAACAGTCAATCTACTGCTGTTAAAGGCAGCCTTATTGGCAGCTACTTCAAAAAAGACCAAAAGAAATATTATAATATAATTTAACTACAGAAGCCGAAGATGAAGAATTGAAAATATTTGTCCAAGAAAAAAGGCAAATAGGACTAGTGAGCATGGTTTGTTCAATGAGGTTGATGACCCCTGCATCTGGAATTGATCCATCTTCCCAACTGTCTGCTTCTTTCAGTACGAGTAGCGTAGCTCCCCTGCAGTGGTGTTAGCTTAAGCATGGCAGCACAGGATGGCAGACAGAAGCTCACCTACTTTTTTTGAAGAGGAAAAATAAAATCTAGAAACTAACTTTCCTGTGCATGAAGTCTCGTATCAATTCACTAAGCTTCAAGGAACAGTATTAAGCAGAAGCAATAGTAATCTGTGAGGGTGAAGCATACTGTACTGGCTGCTTCTAAGACCATAAGAGGAGAATTAGACCATTGTCCCTGGTGCGAAATCCACCAAGATGCCTCAAGGTTTATTTCTCCTGAATGATATGCAGACTGAAGGGGTTAAAGCCTACGTGCATGAAGGATTTATTATGTGGTGCAAGGAGAAGAGAATTTGGAGATTGTGTGACAGTTATTTTTGGATGGGGAAGGACCAAAGGCTGGGAAAAGGAGGGATCAAAATGAGCTGAAGAGGAACAAGTGTGGGTGAAATAATAGAAAGAAAATACAAAGGGCTGGCGGGATGAAAACAGGCAGCTGAGTCCTGCACTTGATTACAATGGCCTACTCTGTATTCCTATTGCATTCTAATTATCTTAGGTATGATCTCTATTCTGAGGTAGTGTGGGATTGCTACAGGACCATGTGACAAGGCTAAGAACCAGTGGTATGAGACGGCACAAGCCTGGAAGACCTGGAAGTCAGGGAGCCAGCAGCTTCAGAAGACTGGGGTCTGTGGGCAAGCTACTGCACAGACTGTGTCCAAGAGACCTACAGGAGAGATAGAGCAGGATGAGGTCAGCATCTACAAAGACCCAAAGACTGGCTAAGAGGGTTTTGGGTCCAGGTATGGATTCTGGACAGACTTTAAGTCCATAAGGATCATTCAATTGCCATAAATTATAAATTTGTGCTATAATCTGTTCCTAGGAAATACTGAAAGTTATTGTATAATTAATTACATACATAGTTAATAGATTTATATTGGTACATATGATACTGTTGTAGAAAGAGATAAAAAATAATTCTACTATTGAGAGTACCAGTGTTGTCCTATGCTGGAAAGGACCCTAAATATTTGTAAAAGTGCTTCTTTACTGTCCAGTGCTCAGAAAGGTTTCTAGTCTAGCTTAATAAGATACATCATACACACCTTTGGAAGTATATAATTAGTGAATATCGTGCCCAAAGTGGGATTTAGATTAAATGTAGGTGCTTAAATGAACTATTAATCTGAAGAACTGCCATCCAGCTGTTTTCAACCTGGAGACCCTTGAATTGCAGAGAAGCTTCTCTCCTTAAATTATTTTTCACACACAAAAGTTCTGCATTTTCAAATCTCATCTTTACTGTGGCTGAACAACTAGGAGTTATTTGAGCTAAAACTTCATCTGGGATCAAGACACTGCATCATTTAATTTAAAGCCTTTGAGTAGCTCCATCTAGGTGCAGCTTTTAGAAGAGGCTTCACCCTAGCAACTAATCCTTTCTTTAAGAGATGGACTGAAGGGCTTTTTTTTTTTTTTTTTTTTTTAAGTGATTGGGTAATATGCATGAACTGTTCTTTGAGCAGGAAGCAGTGTAGCCAGTGCATGCTTCCTCTTTTGTCCAGCAACTCTTAGACCAGTTGGTAAGAGCTGACAATGACAACACTCCGGAATATTGCAGTAGTGCGAAAGCATGTGGTACCTATATCTTTTTGTGTACCTAGCCTATTTATCTTTCACAGCGCAGTAATACTGCTAAGATCTTTTTCACACCAGGGCAGTAAAAGCAGAAGTTTTTGCTTGTTACAGACCCAGAGAAAACATCAATTGCTATAGCATTCAATGTCTACTGAAAAAAAAAAGCTAAATAAGCAGACCAATATTATCTGACAACTGCATGGTGCTTTGGTTGGATGACTCATTGTGCCTTCACTGTCTGAAGATTCCTTTGCACTAAAATTAGATCACACAGTTCATGATCTACCATGGGAGTAAAGATTAGAATCCACTCATTCAAACTTTTTAATCTATCTTGTTTGTGTGCATCATCAGAGTCTTTGTTAGAGAGCTGTTGTTTGCAGATGGTTGCACTTGCAGAGCAGAAAGAGCAAGACCTGAAGATAATGACATCTAATTTCCCAGCCACTTCTGTAAACCTCGACTGAGCATTTCAGCAGAACAGATTTGTACCAACTAAAACTAAATAAACAATATTTCCAGATTAACAGCATAAAAATAAGTGCTGTGGCTCTGTTTACTTTTTTTGGAGGAAAAGTGTTTTATGATGATGTCTAATTTTTGTGTCTAAAGAACCAGCTTTGCTGTTGTTCATCCTGGTTTCAGTCCCTATAAACACACGATAACACTGACCTGAAAATCGGACTTTATTTGGTGCACGCATTTACATTCAGTAAGTGCACTTACAGTGATGTGGGGACCGATGCTTGCTATTAACAACACAGAAAATGCTAAGAAATTTCCATATGATGCATCTTCAATTGCTCCTGAGTAGAATATAAAAGAGATATTCAACAACGCTTTAATAAAGTGTACTGGAAGAAGACCCATATAGGAATGGACGTAGGTGGACTCATCATAACTCTGGACTTAGCTACTCAAAATTAGGCTCTTTGTACAGGTTTATTTCTTTTGAATATGTTCTTAAAATGCATGGTCGTCCTTTGCTGAAATCCTGGAAACATCAACTGAAGTTATAGATGTGTGTCATAATGAACTAATGCATAAAAAGTACTTCATGTTAAGCAAATAACTCGTTTAAAAAACACTTCAGCAGTAAGCTGTGTAATATTGATAGGCAACATTAGGAGTATGTAGCTGCCAATAGAACTGCACTCACCAGCAATGCCTAAATACAGTGAAGTAAAGGTCTCTGAAAATAATTATTAGTGCAGCAAACCAAAGCGGCAACTAAATTTAAGACAACAGTTGCAGTAATTTGCAGTTTCTAAACTGTTTCACTGACCCCCGTAGAGTTACTTGATGTTTACCAGGCTGCGTAGATCACAAATGCAAACATTTTCTAAAGCAGCCTGAGATCGCGGCTGCGCTGATGACTGTCATACCACCTTACCACTTTCAGAAGTGCTGCTGAGAGCACATCTGGCAGTGAACCAAGCACCTCTGGAAATCAAATTCATGTAGGCTTTATAGTCTTGAATGAACTTGCAAATTATCAATCCGATAGTCTTTGATCATGTCGATCACTATGTTTTTTAATGTTTTTATATGGGTGCTCATTAAATATCTGAACTTAATTCAAATTTGCTGGGTTTAATAACATTTATTAATTAATAATGTCTTTTAATATAACTCTGAAACTAATTAAAACTATGGCTATACAGCCAAAGAAAATAACCTGCCTTTTTGAAGCAGCTTTGGTTTATATGTTGTCTTCATGTGGGTTTATGTGTTGTCTTCATGTAGTAATCACCTTGTTTTGTAAAAGAGTGGTAAACCTGACAGGAAGTACACATTCATGCTTTTTAAGAAATTGTTTTAAATGGCTCTTTTTTTAAAATATTAATCTGCTACACACTAAAGAAGTCCATTTCTCAGCATAATTATTTTTCTGCCACAGTGTAATTCATATTTTTGCATTCCAGCATTTTCTCTGTAAATATATATATTACACAAGTCTGTTAGGAAGTCAGCAGAGGCAAGCAAGCTGAGAATTAGGATCAACATACTATTTCTAGTCAATTTGTTCTGGCAGCAAAATATTTGATAAACATAAAGTTGCATTGTAATTGCATTTGTGTTTTTCCTCCCTGTACATTCTCCGTTCCAGGCCACAGCCTGAGATGTACTTCAGCTACTCATATTTACTTGGACTGATACCTTAATTTGGGGAATAACAATAAGCAGCAAGGTAATAGAAACCTGATCTTTTTATGCAGGGTTAACCAAAACAGATCATTCCAATATTTCTAACTAAATGTCTATAAAGACAGGATTTTTACAAGAATGATTAAACTGCAAAGTTTTGCTTGGAAAAGAGGTCAAAGAATACCAGTGTTACACCTTTTTAATTTTACACAATATTGATTGTATAGCACATTTCTGATTAAGATATCTTACAAAAAGAGTAATTTTGAAGTGTGACTTTCCTTATGAAACAGACTTTGGCCATTGTAATTCTGCTTGAGATTTGCTGGAAGATTGTTGGCAGATCTTCAGCTCAGGCACATTGTTAGACTTTCACATTCTGATGGTGAATTTTGTTGCTGTGTAAGTGAAAATGATAATTAAACAAGAATGCAAACAGACCAGCATTGTTTTTCCAAGACATTATTGGACTATTTTTTAAGAGATCTGAATAGTACAAACTGTGATTGGGCACTCACCATATTAGCTGATTGATAAACATTCTCAGATTATCTAATACTTCATGTATTTCAGAAAGCTTTTGACTATTGCTGGACAGCTGTTCTTTGTGTGAACAATAGAGCAGGATCATCTCCAAAAGAACACTGACATCTGCAAAAGAATACTTTATCAATATAAAATAATCAAGTTTTGTATTGATAATCACAGTGTAAAGTGTGCAACTTTTATTTCAGATTTTTTTTCCTTAAAACCACATTCTGGTGGCTAAACCTGTATTTTTATTAAGACTTGAAAATATTATGCATATATTTTGTGATATTTAGATCCATTCTAGCTCCTTTTCTCTTTTCATTTTCAAACCAAGAGGTTTGAAATAATAACTAATAAGTCAATAACTCTGGAGTCACAGCTGCCATTGAGAATCACTGCTAAAGTTGGATATTCTGATAATTTAATTCTGTAATTCACTCTCAACAAGTCAGCTGCCCAAAGCAAGTATAATAATTGCTGCAAACAAATGTGGAATACAAAGTACTTGTATTTTCTAAATATTCTTTTAGTTAAAACCATTTTCTATTCTCCTTTTGCAGAAACCCTCTGCCATTCCTTCTATTCTTAGACTAATGGTTACAAATACCAGAAGGGCCATTTTCCAACATGCTGAAATTGGTTTGTTGTATTTTATTTCAAGTGAGAGCATTCAAAGCTCTGACATACACACCTCTAATTACAACTGTGCTACAGACAATGGGATAGAGAATTGCACCTACAGACAACAGATATGAAATTATGCATGAAGACAGGTGCTGTTCTTGTCCAATTATGTCGCAGATTTCTCAATCTTACTATTTAGCTATGAGAGCGCTAAGCTTACATCTACACCCTACAGTATTTTGTAGAGTAAGCCTATCTTATACAGCACTTGGTAGTGGTTATATTGCATACACTTTAAATGTTGTTACACTATGCAATGCTGTACCAAGGCAATGCCAGCAAGACAAAGCACATCATAAATTTCTTTGACAATTTGACCTCTAAATATCTTTTGGCTTTACTTCTGAGGACATCAGTGGGATTCAGTGAGTCACCAAACTCATCCTAAAATATGGTCCAACACAGGTAAGCTGAATTATCTTACGGAGCATCTACCCATTCACTATGAAGGAAGACTAACTAGTTTGGACATGACATTTACAGCGGGATTTGTCCACTGTAACACAAATATCAGAAAGCTAGTCATTGAAACTACTCACCTTAGGGTTATTTTGAAAGTTCTAATTCAGGTTTATTTTTTAACAATTAATAAAATTTCACATCCTCTTCACTAGCAAAATAGGGTACTTCAAAAAGCCCAAGAATTAATTAGACTGACAATATAGATGAAACTAAAAAGTGCAAAAAGAAGGTAAAAATCACACTCAAGTTACTGAAAAAAATATTATTCCGTGAAAGAAAAAACAGTTTGGAGGTTTTTTAAGTCCTTATATGAGATCACTCCACAGTGGGAAAGAGAATGAAGAAAGGAAAATGAAAAAACCTGCAGAGGTGGGAAATGCCCCAAATTAATACTTTCTCAGGATTGTTCTAAGATAAAATAGTCATATAGCTAAGCTTATTTGATCAAGGAACTGAGGCGGTGGGTGCCAAAGTGTCCAATATGGGAGAATAAAAGTCACTTGCTGCAGAGTATCATATGACAGAACTCAAATGACAGTCTGCTAAAATGGGACATGGCAATGCCTTCCAAAAAAAAAAAAAAAAAAAAAAAAAAGTCAAAACTGCAAAGGATTATGCTTCACAGCAGGGGTTTGCAGGCATCAGTAGAATACGAACTACATTCGCAAGGAGTGACAATATCAATTCTAGTTAAGCAGAACTCTTTGGAGGAGTAATGGGCACATTGCCTTGCATGACTATATCCTCATAAAAACAAATAGGAGAGATACTAATTTCAAGCTGAATATGAGTGTACAATCCAGTGTACTTCCAGAAGCAATGATAATAGCATTACTTTAAAAAAAACCCACATTTGACAGAAAATAAATCACTGAAGCTCTAGATTTACTGTGGTCAGAAAAAAAAGTTATCCCCACTAAAACAGAATATGATCTGAATTGGATATTACACATTTCACCTCATTTCACCTAAAAAATTCTGAGTCAGTATTTTGATACAGGAAGAAGGCTGTAGCTTTCACAGCATGAGCATGAAAAATGTTGTGCCTATATATGGAATTTGCACTGGAGCTAGAAGTAAATATACCCTGTTTAAGTTTAAAATGAGCAATTGGTCTTGAAAAAAGGGTGCATGCAAAAGAACATAGGGCAATGCTGAAAAAAAGCATCTAACAGAGATAAGGAAGCTCTCACAGATTGTGCTGAAGAGTAAATATGCCAAGATTATCCCCCAGGTCATGACTCTAGGAAAGTAACCTTCACCTCAAGTCGAAGGCTGTAAGGAGATCTTAGTAGATTCATTATTCCAGTGTACAGGGGACAAATTGATAAAATTCTAATAATCTGTATATTGTTGGTCAGTATAGAAAAAAAATAATCCACACAGACTTAAAGAAACCTAAATAACTGTGTAAAATAAAACTATATTATAATATCTTCATGAGGAAAATTCTACAAGGTAAAACATTATTCCATGCTTGGGAATCAACAGGTTACCTTTCAAAATACACAGCACAGGATTGTGCATGTGAAACGTTTCTTGTGGAAGATACCAAGAATAGTTATTTGGTTTGTATTTGTAACACAATTGCTAAGATTCAGTCAGCTAACTCTAGCAGTCAGATTTTGTCCAGAAAGCCTTAAGTGTGTGCTTTATGATCTCTGGTATAGTTCTTTCATCTTCATTTATTGCAATGTCTGCTGGCTTGATTCAGCTGCCTTAACATGGGCATCTACTACAATTTGAGCTATACTAGGATATCAAATATAGTTTTACAGAGCAATATCACAGAACTTATTGGACAGTTAAGCTTTTCTAGAGAGCCAGCTGAAGGTAGGGCAGCACCCAAAGGCTCTTAAATGATACTAGGTAGTCATCTAGTGCACAGGCAACTGGATCAAGGCCTGAATCTCCATTACTGTAAAAAGATTTGTAAAATAAGCCCACATATAAGCTTCTGCTTGTAGGCACCTACGTTAAGATGTTTTAATCTGTAAGTAAATTCCACCTGAGTTCTCTGCAACCTAGTTGTCTAAATCTCTGCCAGGTTTCTAGACTTCCATTGTAACAAATGGAGACGTAACCAACACATTCAGAGTTTGATTCATTTAGTTGAACACATATCTAGTACCTTTCCAAATGTCCTACTGTACCTAAAATGATTGCACAGACCTGGAAGATGTGCCACAGAGTAAACATGAGACATACACCTTTCTAGAACAGGAACTGAAAGTCGGATGTGATATTCCGCAGTGCCAAAAATAGAACGACGTGGTTGCCCTCAGGCAGCTGAAATTTGACATCTGTAAATTTAATAGAAGTAAGTCTTTCAGATTTCTTGACAGAAGGGTACCCAAATTCAGACTTAGACTACAAATGGGCTGATCTGATTTGAAAGTCCTGTCTTATTTAACAGAACTGGCTGTAATATCCAGAGATGATTCTGATGATAAAACCCTGAAGAAAAAATGTAGAAGTACTTCCTGATATTGGAAAAACATTTCCATCATCTATTATCAATTTGCATCAGATCTCTTAGTAGTAGATGAGATGTAATTTGAAGGCACTACAGAAAAGTTGTTACAAGAGATGTGCGTGATTAGTTAGAAACTGAGAAATCTAAAGGAAAGGTCAGAAACATTCTGAACTAAAATAACAGGAGCAGAGACATTGACAAAACGTAATTCCAAACTGAGGCCAAATCAAAGAAGCACATCAGTGTTGCTGGAACACACACACAAAGGTAAAACAAGCCTTTTCACTCCCCCAGAATCAAAGTTAAAGATACCTTTATCTAATAGATACATACTTTTACTGAACATTTTTCCACCCTATCAAAATGGCCTTTCACTTAGAATATACTTCAGCTTTCAGTCAAAATCTTTCATTATTAATTGTTCATACTATATTTTACTGTGAAGTTTTCATTTCAAGAGGCCCTTGAATTATGTAAATATCAGAATTCAGGTATGAAATTATATATATATCTGTAAGATCTGATAGATCTGAATGACTGAGAATGCTAAAATACTTAGGAGTCTGGACACAGAACATAAGAGGAGAGCCTGAAGGAACTGGATTTGTTTAACCCGGAGAGAAGAGACAGAGGGAAGGATCTAACTGCACCTTCCACTGCCTAAAGAGGGTGATAGAGAAGATGGAGCCAGACCTCAGGACAAAGAAGATGGAACCAAAGGTGCAGTGACACGATGAGATGCACTGCTTGCAAGTTACAGAGAAGGAAATTCAGACTAGATACATAGGAAAGACTCTTCACCCTGAGAGTGTTTAAGCGCTGGAAGGGGCTGCCCAGAGAGGCTGTGTAGTCTTTGTCCTAGGAAATATTCAGAACTCAACTGGACAAGTCCTGGACAACCTAGTGTAATTTTGAAGTTAGCCTTGCTTTGAGAAGAAGGACGTTGTATTAATGTCTTCCAGAGGTCTCAAAACTATGTGATTATTTAGTGTAATCTTTTTTCCTATGGTGAGTTCCTAGTTAACGGATCTTAATAGTCCAACTTCCACTGACATCTGAGATGTCACTCTGTCCTAATTCAGTGTTGGATTTTTCCCTGCTTTATATTTGTTTACTACTCCTTGCTACCAGTTTTTCTATCTTCTTTATAATTATCTTGTCGTATGTAGTTGAATGCCAATGTAAGGCAAGAAAACTTACAGCAACCTCTCAAATTAATTTACATAATACATTCATGTGAATTAAATTAAACTGAGAGGGGCAGCAGGGAAGAACAGGAAAAAAAGATGACGAATCTGTGGCATGGAGGCTAAGGTATTCTTCTGGGTGTTAGAAATATTTAGCCAATATTTTAAAAAGACTCATGGGAAAAGGGAGTGGAGCTGTTGGATAGTCATATCTGCCTTTCTGTACTCTCTGCCACATAAATCATAAATTTCATTGCTGCATAATACCTCAGCTCCAACAGGAAAAGCCTCCCTTCACCTTTAATTCCACCTGCACTTTCCCACGTCTGTCATAGACAAATGCTCAGTGCTCAGGGCAGCCTTTTGGAACAAGTGGTTTAAATTTCTTCAAGTTGAAGAATCAATTAAACGCAGGTTCTTCCACTTCTGAGTGACTAATACAGCAGTTAACTAATATAGGAAGCAGAGTTACTGTGATCTTTTTAAAGACAGCTTGCTAAAGGAGCTTAGCATGTTAAGAAAATGTAGAGATCAGACCTTTCAGGGACCCTAGAAGAATATGTAATTTCTGACTCCAGTTAATCTTACGCATTCAAGACACTTGGCCTTGCAGAGATATTCTACTGCAGGGAAGGAGAGACTATGAAACCAAGCGGATACATGGAGTTTAGGGTTAAACCAAGATCAGGCAGCAGCTGGATGGTTATTTTTGGATGTAAGCACCTCAGTTCCATTTCAGTCCTCTACTTTTTAAAGTATCTAGTTATAAAGTGACATCTTCCACACCAGAAGTGATGTATAAAAAGCACATATTTTTTGCCAGAAATATAGTGTCTCCTACGAAAATGTAATGTGCTTTATAATAGTGTGTGTATTCCTGCCTTCTAATGGACTGTGAAAAGAATAACTTGTCTGTCTACCGTGTACTCTGAATGAGTTACAGAAGACCTATGGTAAGGGAGAGACTTTTCATTATTCTTCTCTGCACATTTCCAGTTGGAGTCACTGCTGATGTAACATCATTGCTGTTTGTGTTCACTGTTTCTTGAACCATTTGCTGAGCTCACTTGTCTTCTTAGTATGCCACTTGTCTTGCGTAAAACTTGTATTTTATTTGTGTATCCTCAGCCACACAGCCCTCTTGTTTCATCCTGATGAGTTAAGCTGTAAAGTTAGTATTCATCTAAACTAATACCAGGGACATAATTAAGTTAGGATTTTGGTTGTTCTGGGCTTCCTCAGTAGCTGACGGAGAGAAAGGCCATTCCAGTGAACTAATGAACACTAAAATCAGGTGGATGGGTTCTTGGCCAAATATTTTTGGAATTATATCAGTCCCAACTTTATACCAACCAATGTGTTGTACGTCTTTACAGTGCCACTTGCATTTTGTTCTCTTCAGGAATCAGATGCAAATAGTCAGAAGGAGGTTTGCTTCATGTGGCACCAGTGACCATCATTATGTGATACTTGTCTTGTCTCAAAGCAAACGCTGATTCCAAATGGCTTTTGCAACTCTTCTGCAATGTACTCTTGCCCATACATGGCTTATCATGATGAAATACATTGATATACAACCCACACACCCCCTAAAATTATTTCTTAATACCAAATCCCAATTAATTTGAATCTAATAAACACAGAAAGAGCAAGTAAAACAGACTGATAATAAATATGAAACAGGAATAAATATAGGGTACTTTTTATAACTGAATGAGAAGTATTATCTCTATACAGAAGCATTATTCAAATTGTTATTTACTTTTTTCCTGTTTGTATTGGAAATGAACCAATGAAACTCTACCTATTTTTTTTTTCCTGCTTGCGTGCCAAAGCATGATGTCAGAGAGAAAAAAGGAGAGGCAGAGGCCAGGGTTAGACTGTATTAATCTTTTGTGCTTACATACATGGCCTATTTTCAAGGTTTGATAAATTCCCAGAATTGTCTCAGATCTCTTCAAATTTATTATAGTTATTTTGTAGTGTATAAGTAATTCCCTCATGTGAGAGTGCCTCTGTTAACCCTGCAATCTATTCTCATTCTGTGAGCCTTGTCTTGCCCTTCCAGTGCTTTATTGAGGTAACTTTTGCTCTCAATTATTAATCTGAAAAATACTTTCCTTGCTAACAGTATGAAGTCCTACTGTGATTTGTGTGATGTGTGTCTGTTCAGTGCAGAGACCAGTAATGATCTGTTGTATGGGTCCCCGTTTTTTCCCCTTTTTTGGTTTTTTGTTGATTTTTTTTTTTTTTTTTTTTTTTTCAAAATTATACAGCTTTCAGGTAGAAATACATCTAGTCTTTGAAGGACATGATTCAGGTAAAAACAGCAGTTCCTTGGTTTTTCACAAGGTTAACAGTCCCTTCATCTAGCCCCACTGGACACCAAACAGAAGCACAAACAATAAGCCTGCAATCTTTTGGAACAAGGCAGTAAAATCAGTGGAGAGCGTAGCTCACAGATATGTGCTACAGCTGATACAAGTTTTTGTAGTCACAGTGTTTAGCAGGGGAAGGCAAGGCTGTGAAGACTTTTTTGGCATCTCTGATGTCAGAGATGCTTATGAAAATTCTGAAACATCTCTGTTTTATAGATTAGCAGATTCATTTTTTTTTTTCCATAGGACTTTGGGACTGAGGAGATAGTTCAGAGGATTTTTCTGAGCTCATATCAAATTTACATGCTTATTACCCCCAGCCATTTCAGACCTTATCCCACTGTTCTTTAGAACAGACCACTGTTTGCATGAAGTGCAGTGAAAGATTTATTTTATTTTCCACTGTGGAATTTCATAAGCAGCTCTGCCTACTAGTAAAACTTTAACTTTCATCATCAGGGGACAAGAACAATATACAATCATCCAGGAGAGACTGCACTAGGTCTGTAACATGGTATTTCATAGGATTTGATGTCTTTGGTTAGAACTGACATGGTCCATTCTCTCACAGAAAGACCTAAATCTCTTTTCCTGAGAAAAGACCTAAACATTTTCTGTATGTATAACTCTAATCTTTCTTTCCGGCACACCCCCCCCCCCCCCCCCCCCCCCCCCGCCCCCAGGTGGAAGAGGATACACTACACAAGTGTAACATTGCTTATTCCTAGTTTTTTTCCAAATCAACAGTTCCTCAGTGATTGTTCTAGATATAGAAATGAAGAAACTAGCACTCACAGGAAGCAATTTCTTTACTTCACATATTTACAAAATTCTATCCTATCCAAATTATTCTTGACATGTAGGTCTGCAAGGACTGAAAATTGTCTATCTATAAATAAATCTGATATTTTAAGACATGTCTTTCCTGTCCATTTTGATCAGTTTATTACATTGTCGTCAATGTTGCATCTCAGATTATTCCATATTTATTTGAAATGCAAATAGATGAAGAAATGAAAACTTTAACAAGTTTTAATAGGTTTTTTTTCCTCAGACAGAAATCTGTAATATACAGAATTGCAAAAATAAACAAACAGATGGCAGAACAGCTTTTTGTATGTGATTGTTATACTTTCCCTTTGTTGCAGTCCACCTCCCAGAGGAAACTGTGACAAAGGGCAATTAACTATTTCACATAAAACCGCCATCATGTCATTGTTAATGATGTTCAAAGCATATTTTAGAAAGAGGGAATGCTAGGGAATGATTCTGTTGGGGTTTTTATATTTAAAACATGGTATTTCCAGGCTGTGATAACATTCCCATACTTCTGCTGTTGGGTCTTGCAGCTACTTTTGCAGTACTAGCCACTGCATGCAGTGTCACACAGCGATGAGCAAACTGCACAAAGCCGGATCAAATCATTCCACTGTGAATGAACCAAAACGTTTGTGACTGGTAACAGTTCCTCTTATCTGGCCCCCTTGCTGGTGAACTTCTCCAGTCTCCTGTTTTATTCTGGTAGCCATACATGTAAAGCTACCGGGAGATATTTTTGAAATACCGCAGTGAACAGTGTGTTACTGACTCTCAGTTCAAACCATCTTTCACATCATCCCATCTGCCTCAGTGCCTACAGGAGATCAGCTTCTGAATTGAAATTCAGCTGGCTGAAACTAAATCTGAACAAGACAGAAGTGAGGTTAGAAGGAAAAGGGTAACATTTTGAAGAACTAGCCAAAGCCATGACAACGTCCTCAAACGAGGGGTCTGCTTTCTGACCGCCAAGAGACTTCACAGACTCAGGGTTAGCTGACATCCTCCCAAGTATGAAACCTGTCAGAAATAAATTCTCCATCCATGATGAGCCAGCAGGCTGTTCCTATGAACATCCTCTCAGATGCTGACTTGGCAATAGCTTTGTACATATTCATGGCTTCCAGGCTCCACAGTTATAGCATTCTGCGCTGTCTGTGCCAACGATAGCCTTCAGTGGGCAGCTGATCAAAACTCGTCACTCTGCTTGCTAAGCAAAATAAGTCAATTTTGGTATATCATCCCAGTGCTCTGAACGCTACACTGGCTCTTGAGAGAATGCTAAATCATATTCCTTGTTCTAATCCTAATCTTCAAAGGCCTACATACAGGTTGCTTCACGGATAATAATTTCTCACTGTGTTAAAAGACCCACTCCTCAGGGGTGGTGGAGCTATCAGCTAGGCAGGCAATTCTGCTAACAGAAGGAGCTTTGGAGCACTCTTCCATGTGCGGATGGAAACAACCACAAAGCTCACTCATCCTCAAGGCAAAGCACAAAATTCGCCCCTTCAGAATAAAATTAAATATTGTAAACAATCACCACCACCCCCGTCGCCACCCCCTATATAGAACCAGTTCCGAAAACACAGGAGCATAACTAAACGTGTATAATATTACAACTAATTTAAGATAGCATCTCTTTGTAAAATATTTTGGACTACTTAGCTGTGGGTCAATCTGACTGGCAACTTATATGGAATTAAACTTCAGTACCTCGATGATCTGATACCTTGGTGGAAAATATAGTATAAACAGGTTAGACAATCCATGTAAAGATTTTCATCTCAGTGTGAAAAGCTCTGTGTCCCATTGCAATTGTTTTAATGATTCAGCTTTTCAAACAGCATGTTTTGCATTTCTTGAAGTAAACAACCACTTAAATAATCCTTGATTTGTTTTTCCCAAAGGTATGTCACATTTCAGCCCACAGCCACTCAATAAAAGAACAGAGATGCATTTTCTGGACTTAATTCAATAAATAAATCTAAACCAGTTTGTTTTCTTTGCTTTTCATGTTAATGTAACAGGCTAGTAAATTAATGAACCTGCTTGGAAATCATATAACACTTTCAGGCATGCAACTACAGATGTAGGCAGGGCAAGTGTCTGTACTACAATAATTAGCATTGAATTGGTACATCCTTACAGTCATGTTAAGACTGTGTGCCTAGCATTATTTTTCTCTTTTAGTGGCAGCCTTTGTTCACTAAATGAAGCAAACCTTTATATTTTAAACAAGTAGTGAGAACACAGTCAGAGAACTGTGTGGTGCAGAGCAATATGACAGCTGGTAAACAAGTTTGGAAATAGAGGGACAAATCTTCAGTTGGTGCAAATTGTCATACTTAAAGTCATTACCTCAGCTGTAACTATCAAGAAAGTACGAATGCTTTAAGTTTTAACAAAAAGAAAACCACTTGGGGCTAAGAGAAACATATACATAAACCTAAATCTGTCTGCCCTTTACCTCCCAACCTTGTTCTTTCTTTCTGAAGTTCAATTTGCCATCCAGCCTTCTGACTTCTTCTTACGGACTTACAGTTATATTCAAAGTTTTGAAGTATTTGAGATGTACAAGAAAGAAAAAAGAAAAAAAAAAAACCCAAACTTTGTATGTATTGACAACCAGGCAGAGTCCAGTAGTGCAAGAAGTTTGATTACTTCCTTACACATGTAATAGTATCAAGTCCTCTTCAAGGTTAAGAGTATTGAGTGCATGAGAAAAAAGGGATGAGGGAAAAGAAAGGATTTTGGTTTGGTTTTTTTGAGGTATGCTAGGGACTATTAACAAAAATTCCCTTAGAGGATATTGTAGATTAATAAATGAGGACTGAAATTTAAATGAATACCAGTGTCAGTTACCACAGAAAATAAATCCCAGATTCTAAAGAGACATATTTCTCTGTCCTTTCTGTGGCTCTCTATGAAGTCTTTTTTTCACCCACAGCCAAGGTGGTTTTGTTTTAAAGCACAAGAATGTGATGTTTCATGAACAGTATACATTTTTTTAGATTATAGGGACAGATGAAAATTTCCCTAGAGTTTTTCAAAGAATTTTAGGAGGCAGTAGTTGTTGTCATTGTCTAGAGAGCCTGCCAATAGCCCTGGCATGAAATTATAATTAATGATGTATCAGTGGGTTACATAAAGGATGTCAAACATATGGGCCATTGCTGCAGCCAAAAGATACGAGCAGCTTGCTGGAAGTATCACATAATATTCTATATTTTTCTGATATATCAGAATGTTTTTGATAGTTAGAAAAAATATTAAATTGCAAACACATATCTAGTTTTGCTTCAGGGTACTCGATCCTGAACTGTAGAACAGTTGTGAATGTTCATGGGTTTAGAGCTGAAGATGAGTAATATTTTTCATGTCTTTCTATCTGTCCATCTATGAACCCATTTTTTAGATAGCTAGGTTTTCCCAATAGGGTATTTTAAACTACTACCATTAGTAAGAAGTGACTGTTCATCCACACAGGGCAGGCTTATGAGCACAGAGGCTTAGTTTTAATCACTGTTAATGAAAGGAATGACCTAGTGGGTGGAAAAATTAATATTAGAAAGAGCATTTTAAAATTACATGTTTTCTCTAAAGAAAGGAAGCAGAATCTTATTAGCATGCATGTTAAATCCATTTCATTTCACACTTTGAAAGGACATAGAAAAAATTCAATTTAGCGTTTTCTAATGTAAAATCATACCACAATATGTGCATATGTGTTTTATAGCCTATAAATAACTGATTTGCAAATGGAATGTTCTCTTCCTAGATAATTGAAACACATAAGAGTCACAGTGTAACTTACTCTATAAGCACAGGTTGGAATAATATCAGCAACAATGCTACTACTACTAACACTACAGCCTGTTTGCATCAGCTCACAGAGGGGTTCCAAGCATGCCTCTGTGGAGGATGATCTGCCTCACAGAAGAGCACCCACGTCTGCTTCTGGCTGAAATCTCAGCGCACAGTGTATTGGAAGAAGGAAACCATGCCATGGATTCTTCAACTTCTGAGTCAGATAGCAAGATGGTAAATTTGGAAGTTTGTTGATTAATTGCTTGAGGCAGGAGGGGATCATGGTCTCTCCATTCTTTTTCTGGTCTGACACAGGAACCAGGTAGGCAGCAACATACTGTCTATGTTAATCACAGCCGCACAACTTAAAGAAGGTCTGAAATAATGAATTTAATGCTAGACCAGATTCAATTATCAACAGAAACTAAGTCTGAAGCACATCCATGACTTCACAGATCAACTATGGCAAGTCCCTGGTCTGTAAATCTAGTATCATCCTTTCTGTCAGTCCTAATGAAACTCCTTTGAGATACAAGAGAGAAAATGAAACGTAAAGATGCTAATTTTCTCACTAACTTGATTGAATGATTTCCCCTGTCTAAGAGATTTATGTTACGAAGGCACAGCTGTTCTTCATTTCATTCACAATCTACTAGCTGTAGTTGACTTACGGCCAAATTCAAAGGGAAGCTTAGTGAACCTGGATAAGTTTAATAACTGTCTATGCCAATTTGTAATTTTAAGTGTTTTCACATGCCAGTGTTACCTCAATGTTCCTACATACTCTTAGCTTTACAGCCATTTATAGATATATCCTGTGACTTTATTTAAGTAAAAGCTAATAATCTCATCTCACTTTAAAGTCAGAGGGTGATTCATGTCTTGTAGCTCAGGATGATGTGAGCTGTTCCCTGCATATACCTTTTTCTCCATTCTCTGCAGAAGATGATTAGACAGAAAACCTTCAGACATCCAAATAAGATATGATGAACCTTCTCTTATGCACCACTGCTGAACTGAGCTGAGTAGATTTTAATCTAAGCTAAGTCTAATCACTTTCTTGTCGACTTAATTGGAGTGGCTACAGCTATATATCAAAACAGGCTCAGGTGCAGAAGTGAAGTGTCACAGGTGGACGTATTTCACACATCCTCTCTTGAGGTGCTGAAAGAAATAAGTGTATCAAAACCCAACAACAAATAGCTAATAGGAAGACAAAGAAGCAAAACAAGCAAGCAAAGAAGTGTGATAATGGAGCAGCGCAAACCAAACATTTCCCCAAGCTAAAAATGTCTTCTTTTTCAATTACAGAATCTTTCTTTGGTTGAGGTGTTATTTAGAAGCCCCATTTCTCCTAAAATTACAAGAATTCTTCCTGTTCTACATCCAGTGCAATCAAGTAATCTTTTACAGAAAACAGGTATTACCTAGTTTCTTTTCCTCAGAGCAGCAATACGAATGGGCTCCAATACTGACAGATTCAGCCACCTGAGGATGACAGGAAGAGTCAACCCTCCTAGAGGCAGGAACAATAGGCACCTTCAAACTATGCAGTGATTTGAAAGTTATTTCTATCAGCAGGGAGATTTTCAGTATAAATTAAGAATATTATTGCAATCTTAAAATAAAAGAAGTACCTCTTCTGAACTGTGCTCTCTGTACTGTGTTTTCTTGAAAATTACCATTACTTTTGTTTCTACAAAACCTGTAGACAACAAAGTTGCTACAACTCAATAATAATATGAGATTTTCAATGATGCAAAAAGACAACTCTGGATCTGCAATGGTACCTCTAGATTATTAACCGTCAAAAAGCCCTAGGTAAGATTGAGCCGGTAGGAATGTCTGCATACAAAATACTATCCAAAACACCTCTGTAATGTTGATGCGCAGTAGGTGCATTTGCACCAGTCCAGCTTTTGGTAATAGGAAAAGATTAACTTAACTCCATTAACTCAGGTTGCCCTGTGTACTCATGTTAGCACACTGTCTGTGGGATCACAGCAAACGAGTCAGGTTAATTTTTTTTTTCTTTCTTTCTTTTTTTGTGGTAGTGAGGATCAGGATGCCTGTATTTGCAAGGCAGGCAAGGACAGCAGTAACTATAAAGTTACTTAGGAATGTGTAGTATTTGTGCATGTAAGAAAAGTCATTTAATTCAGTAGGAATTAAGCCATGCTTCAGTTACTTGCTGAATTTTGGCCAGAAAGTCTAGACAAAATTATGAAAATTTGCTTATCTCCATCAATTGCACAGATGGAGATAAGCATCCATTTTATTTTTAAATAAAAAATCTATTTTATTTTTATTATTTTTATTATTGTACTCTCTGACATTTTGGCTAATGTAGTCCCCAGACACACATTTTAATACTATTTTTTTATAAAACATCATGGTATTTTAGATGAAAATTCAATGTTAACTGAGGATCACAGAATTTAGCCACTATATAAAGGACTACACCATAGCTAACTTGCAGGGGCTGTGAATGAAAGTCTATTATCTTAAAAGAAAAACAAAATGCCTCTCTCCAGAGCCTATAAAGTATGACACTTTGTGCATCCTTATGTTCTTCCTTACAGTGAACTTTGCATCCAGCCTAGTAACTGTTTCTTACCTCTTCAAAGAGCTATCATAAGATTCATCAGTGTTAAATCAATAAAGTTAAGAGTGATAAAAAAATCTTCTCATTCTGAATCAGTCAAAAATCAATCATCTATTCATATGGAAATTATTTATATTAACATTAAATAATAAACATAAGGAAGCTCAGCTCAATCATAAAGCATAGGCTGGTTTTAGGAAAAAAGAATAAAGTGTGCCTCCTTTTTAAAAACATACCTTGTATCTAGGAACCTTATCTATGGGAGACAGACTTTTTACCTAACCAAATATTTATTAATTGAATTCCAGGCTAGTAATCTGAGAGGAATATGCACCACCAAGAGAAATTTGTCTCACTTAACTGAGACACTTGAGTGTGTGATCATTCTTTCCACTGTCTACAAAGCAGATCTATGGTAGCTGATCGGACCGTGACAGCTAATTTTTTAAAAACCCAAGTTGAGTGAGAATAATTTCACCAAATGTGGGTAGGTAAAGGACTACAGATAGGACTTTTGACAAAATAAACAATAAAACAAAATAGGACTGTGAAGAAAAAGGGAAACATGAAATATGAGGTTATTTCTGCAGGCTATATTCCATATCATTAATAGTATTCCACAGACTAATGATATTCTGTATAATAGTGAATGGTGAATTTGATATAATTCAGTTGCAAAAGCAGCTCTTTATAACAGCTCTTCTGAAAATGACACTAATATTTTCTACATGTTTTCAAAAATTCAAAGATCCAAACTAGGTTTTGTATTGCTGATGCTCAGCATCAGAGAGGAAATAATCCCAAATATTAAAAAAATAAAAAGATGATAAAAAAAAAAGGTTTCTTAACACTGAGGACCTTGATCTAGGAAAAAAAGGGTAAATTAATGAGATCTTGTATTTGCATCAGACTTCACCGAAGCCACTGGCGCCTGTGTGGGTTTAAAGCACATGCATAACCTTCACATTCAGGATACAGGGTTTTAATAGACTCCCTTTAATAATATCCCTAATGCCCACAGTTTTCTTATGGGCAATGTTATCATTAGACAGAGTTCCACTGTTGTCTGTTTTTCCACAGTTATTAAAATGACAAAATGTTTTATTAAAATAGGATTTGCACTGTGGGAGCTGAGTCATAAAATCAACTAGAGACAAATGGAGCTCTAAGATTTTTTTCTGAATATCTTTTGTCTGCTGACTATAGCAAAACTAACATTTGTGGGGTATTAAGCCCATTAAGTGTAAATAAAATAAAAAAAATATATATTTTATTTATTGTTGCAGATGATATAATTTACTATTTTGCCACGTACAGTCTTGCAAAATCTTTCAGAATTGTATATAAAAAAGAGCACATATCTGCCATAGTAAAGCTGATAAGCCTCAAACGACATGTCTATGTGTTGAAAGATTTTGCAATAATCCTTTATTTTCTATATATAAAACATTCTAGAAGCAAAGCTAATGATATTTGGGTTTTGGCTTAGGATTGTTCAGAAAACTCTTTCAGCTTTTTTGGTCACTGAGGAGAAAAAGCACACAAGGTAGGAAATGTGATACTTTTTATGAGAAACAAAAAAAAAAAAAAAAGAAATACAGTGGTCTGAGCAAATAAAAGTCTTTTCCTATGGTAGTCCACGTTTTGTATCCTAAGAGTCTGCAGCTACTAGCCTTCTGTGTACTACTTTCCAGCTGAAATGAAGTTGATATGTAAGTATCCAAACTTGGAACCTCATTTATTTGTTCGTCTAGTGAAAGATAGACTACAAGTGGTTGTAAACAGGAAAGATTAATTAAACATTTTACTTTATATTCCCCACTTCCTGATACCATATATGGTTTTATACAGCAGAATGACACAAGTATGAAAAGCTTTATTTCCCTTTATTTGGTAGTATAATAGGTACTTCTGCATAACCTTTGTGACCTTCATCAAGGAATCACTCATGGATAAGCAGTTCAGACCAGCTGTGTATCCTGTCCCTAAATTTCGAAGCCTGAAACAAACTATTTTCTCTCCCATAAATCATTTTCCTTATCAAGAAAACTACTTGGCTCTAGATTGGGGCTCAGTAACAAATCAGCACATGTATGATGTGGATGTGACTTCGCCCTGGAGCTAAACAGAGAGTGAACCAGCTAAACACTATATCCACACCAAGCTTACCCACCTCTCTTGTCATTTTGCACCCCTGTAAATTCGTAGTGGACATCCCCATGCATGTCACTGAATAAACACAATGAAGTGTGCTGCCTGGCCTTTGTTGGCGCATCCCTCGCAGTATGCTAGGTTTTGCTCACTATTGCTGGAGCTCTTACTGTGAAGAATAACAGCTATATGCTTTCAATATGCTAACTCTAGAAATATAGAAATGAACCTGTGCAAACTAAAACACACAGCAGCTAAGAAGGAACAAGACGTATCAGATATCTCTGAAAAATGAGGGGATGAGACACAACACAATACTGAAATACTCAGTCACAAACTTTGCAGCAAGTTTAACCACAGACCTAGGGGTAATATGGTGTAGTTACTTAAAGAGTTAATAGTTTCCATTGAAAAAAAATTTCAATGCACATAAGTCTCTGTACATAAGTCCCAAGGCACAAGAATACAAATATGGGAGAGGATACAATTGCTGTCAGCACAGTGATAGTGAATACGAAAGATGAAGAATGTTACTTGAAGAAGGAACCTATTTTATTCATTTGAAAGTATAGACATTCAAATACTTCTTTTGATAAAAACAAGAATACCTGTCAGGACTGTTTTTCACGGAAAGTTCTTCTATATTTGTTCTTGTTGAAATATTGGATATATCATTAGAGTCAATTTTATTTCATTGCCAAATCAAAGGTCTTTTTTGCTGAACTGGTGAAGTAATATCGATATTTTCATATCAAAAAGATTATTTTTAAAGATCCCAAAATGTTATATAATGCCTCAAATAAAAGTTTTGATTTGCTTCCAGCATTCTTTAAACCTCTATTTAACATTTCCTTTTGTTTTAATTTAGGGCACCTTTTAGATTATCATGTTTGGGTTTTTTCAAAATTCTCTGTAATAGTTCCTAAGGAACAATGTAAAGGAGAGATAACATCGGTTTTGGATGAAAGGAGAAGTTTTAGGCTGAAGGGCAAGTACTAGTTCTTGCCTCACAGTCAGAGCTCTTTGGAGGGGTTAATAGTGAAGCTGATGAGGGAGATCTGGTTGACATAGTCTACTTGGATTTCAAGAAAGCATTAGCTAAAGTCTGTTTCAAAGGCTCTTAAAAAAGTCAAGCAAAGATGGGAAGAAAGTGTAAGTCTTTAAAGGTGTAAATAATTGATTAGAAGACAGGAAACAGAACACTTTGTCCTTGTTGCAGAGGCAGGACACCACTGGATACCTCCAGACATCTGTACTGCAATCCTTAGGCTACTCAGCCCAGAAAAGAGGAAAAACAGGCTAACGAATTTTGCTGATGATACCAAGTTTATCACCATTGTAAAGATGGTGCATGAATTCTTTGAAGAAATGGCAAAGAATCTTCTGAAAGTGAGTGACTGGAAAAAAAATGGTGGATGAAATTAAGTAGATTTGAAACGTTGATAAATGAAAATTGGTGCACCATGGCTTGAGATGTGCAATATTGGGATCTGATCTGCTATCACTACTCCGGAGACCTTGGGGACCTAAGGATCAAGCTTGTAAACAATATTGTTAAATCATCCATGACGTTAGCACAAAAAAAATAGGAGAATGTGAAATCTGGAGACTACACAAAAGATCATTGTTAGAAAGGGTAACAGCAGTATGATGTAGGAAGAGTTGGTGACCTTGAGAACTAAAGTAATCCAATTGGAACTTAGTGACTAAAAGCAAAAATCTGTCATGTACCAGTTCTCAAAAAAGGAAAAAATTATCAAGGATAAACTTAGCTTGGAAAATAAAATACCTAACCATCAAGGGATTAAAACCTGGGACAGCGTTTTAAACTAGATAGTGGGGGTAAAAGAAGTCCAACCGGTTTTGATATGCAGCTTGATCAGTTAATAAACAAGATCTATTCCAAACTGATATCCTTGTGAATTAACTACCCAAAGGAACATGTGTAAGATTAATTTCCAGAGTCATCCTTCACTTCTCCTGTAAAAGTGCAAACTAAAATCTAGCATGACAGAAGACAGGAAACTTTGCCAGGCATCTGAGGATGTAAGGGGCATATAAAGTGGAGATACAAGCCAGAGATATAAAGGCCAAACCAGTAATTCTGACACCTTGCAAAGTCTCACAGAAGCAGAGGCATAACTTAGGGAGACCTGTGCAAAGGGATATACCAGCCCCCACGGTCCCATTAAAGGGAAGGTTGCAGAAATTTACATTGCCCACTACAGCAGTACCTCCCAGGTGCTCTGTACGAAATGTGGTGGGGATAGAAGCAGGAGCATAACAGGGCTCCTCTGCTTACATTTGTACCGGTCAGTGCCATCCCATAAATTATCCTGCCATACAAAAGTTCTTGCTGGGCTCTAGTGCGGTTTGAGCCTTACCAGGGTTTCTCAGTCCTGGGACAGCACTAAACTGATGAAATGACACAGCTTCTGCAGAACTGCTGGCTCAGTCTTCGGCAAGTGAGCTCACACTTGTCTGTGCTCATCCATGTATGCAGGCACGTTACCTTTCACTTGTCTTTTCTGTGGCTTAAGAAGAGGCCACTGCTTCCAGTTTACACTGGGAGAACTGAGGTTATATAGAGACAAAAACGGTCACGAGGCTTACAGCCGAAAGAAAATGAAAAGTCAGTTTTCAAAGTCCCATGGTAATATACACACCTCCCAATCATGTTTTATTCTCTCCCATTGTGAGATGTCCCCTTTACATTTCTGAACTGAGAGAACTTTACCATTTTTCTGTAGAAGTACATTTTCCCTCCTGCAATGCTTTTGTGGTGCTAATTACAGCCACCACGCAGTGTTTCTTCAGAGTAACAGGAGAGGTTTGGAAAGGAAGCATTTTGAACAAGTATCTTAGATGAGACATTATAATTTGGTATCAGCATTCTATCTGTCAGGTGCAATCTTAAAGGAGAGAGAGAGATAGAAGAAGATGGAATCAGGGGACTACTTTTTGGGAAATTAAATTATTATCCTGATATCATTGCAAAGTGTGACTGTAAAGGTTGCACATCAAAAGGTTGTACACAGATGATCTTCATGTTTTCTTTCATTTCAAAATGGTCCTAAGGAAGATAAATGGTGTTGGCATTATCCTCTCTTATAGAAATTCATACAATATGTATGTCAGAAAATAAACATCTATTTTTTTAACAAAGAAACAAGTAAGAAAATTCCAAGTACATAAATGGTGCTTGCACTTCAGTGTAGCCACACACAGAATTCCCAATATCTTTTGTTCATGATAAATAAACCAACATTTTCACTTTTTTTTTGTACAAAATAAAATTGTGGTTCGCATTTTAGAAAAGAATGAGTTTAACCCAACTACTTTATGGAACAAATGGTGAAACTTGGTGGGGAGGGGAGAGAGAAGGAAAAAACCACATACTTGACCTTTCACAAATAAAAAAAATCATACGGAATTACATAAGAAATAAAGAATTTCAAATCTAGAGTATATCAATAGCCCATTTTGATCTAGCTTTAGAAATGTAGTAGCTTAAAGGTTTAGTGGAACTTCACAGAACTAAAAAATCTATCAAGCCACTTTCCTTAAAGTTTCTAAATAGACACACCAGCTCCTCAAGTTTTATGTTTCACAGTTGATTCTTCATATATCTCATAAAACCCAAATAATGTTTTTCACCTGTTTGGCTGCTCCATGTACATGTGCCATTAATTCGCAGGCAGAGGCTGGGTTGGAACCTGTCAAGTGAGAGAGAGCTCTCACTTACTTGAACAGACTTTAGATCAGGAGCACTGGATCATGTTAGTGAGGCTCATAATTCAAATTATACAATTTGTTTCTAATATATTTTTTCTAGTACTGTTTATTTCCAAAAACGTTTCAAAAGTGCTTGCCAGGTTTTTGAGCTCTCAAACAAGGAGATATTTTAATGGCTTAAAATTGATTTATATTTATCTTAATCACATCTAACTTAACCAAACAGGTTAATTATTTTGGTTTTATTTCATGAAAACTGACAGATAAAAAAATTTAGTTTGTAATTTTTTTTCCAAAGATTTTCTCTTGAAGTGTAAATTATACAATTTTGATGCCAAAATTTCTGCTTTCTGCTTTTTCCAAATGCAGAACACTGAGAAGCGAGCTGGAGATCTTGCAGAAGGAAAATAGACAAGTACTTTTCAGACTAGTTGTTACCCTGAGCAGCTCCAGGTTCTGCAGAGAGGCAGTTTGACAGTTCTTAGCAGTTCCTGGGGACAGACTTCTCCAGTGGCATACTTCCAAACCTTCAGAGGCTGTAAAATTGCAGGCTGATGGATCCCTTATGGTATAGAAAAGCTAATGTTGTCTTTCACAGACTGCAGAAGTAACTAAGAGGGGAAGAAGCGTGACTGACCTGGACAGCTAAAAGAAGAATCCCTTAAAAATAAAAAAGTGTGGAAGAATGAAAAGGTAGCCAGCAGAAGAGAGATGAACGAGGAGTGAGGAGGAGAATTTTCCTGTTCTGGTACAGTCAATGAGTTCTCAGTGTGGGAACCATCCCTATGAATGTACCTGGGTGAGACCTATAGCCTTTGAGAAAATACCACAGACAACTTCTGCTCAGACTGTGAGAGGAGCAAGTGTATCTTTCCCAAAGGCCAAAACTGAAAGAGAGAGAGAGAGGTTTTGTACCAGAAAACCATAGTGGTTGTGTGCATATTTATTTCTGAAGACTGTAGAATCACTGCCTTTGCTGCTTGTAGACCAAGCACACTAGATGTTTCTATCAATTATATCTCTCCTGCATGTAGGTGGTTCTTCCCTAATTCTATTTTGGGAACTCACAAATATTTTTGCTTGTACCAGGTGCTTCAAGTGTCCTTCAAGCCATTTGCCCTGTAAGAGAAACATCCACTGCCTTTTCCAAGCCAAAGGCTTTCTGTCTTCCTATTTCCTAACCTGTATATTTTTTCTCCTTTTCTTCCCTTCTCTTTATTTCCCTAATTCATGGGTTATGTGCCTTTTACTTCTTTCCAGTTCCCATTTCTTCCTCCCACCTTCCCTGGGCTTTCCCTTTCCCTGCTTCCCCAACGTTTTATAGAGCTCCATAATCTCTCCCCTAGTTCTGCTGTTCCACCCATCTCATCCTTATTGTTATCTTTTATTTTTCTCCGGGGCATATATCTTTCATGGTGTCAAGCTCATTTAGGATAATGGCAGAGATGCGATTGGAGGCTGTGTCATGCTGGAGGCTGTTTATGGGTGCCTACAACTCATTCTATTTGTAGGCAATGACAGACAAACAGAAATGTCATCACGTGTATGTCTCAAAAAAGAAAGCAGAAGGTATTGCAAGGAAGGAATGAGGCTGTTGACAGAGTAGGTGTCTCTTTAGCTGTGCTTCAAAATCCTCAGCACAGTCTTGGCTCCTTCGTCCTCTGAGCTCCACTGCCAACATGCTTATATCTGTGATAGAAAGGTTACCACACCCTAAATGACTCCTTTTATGTTTCCTATTGCTCAGGCTATTTTCAATGTTTCGGTCTTGGCATATTTTGTATAGGGTATTAGTCACTATAGCAACCTTAACTGCAATTTGACCAAGAATATAAATGAGAAATGTGTATGTTACACAGTAATAGTTCTGTATTCATCACCTCCCAGATACTTCACAGGCAGAAGAATTACAAAATACTTTTTAAGTGATCAAACAAAAGCCCTCCATTTATTTAGGAAAACAAACTAATTGCAATACAAATTGTTTCAGCCCTGCAGTGGCAAGGAATGCATCAGACACAAATATTACAAATTATTAGAACTGTACATCTGTTAGTGAATCTTCATAACAGTGACTAAGAGCAAAGCACATGTTATATGAAACAAGGTAAAATAGCACAGTTCAGATTCATATTGCAATTAACTGAAAGAATGGATTAAAATTCTGGAAAAGAGGTAGAAGAGGTTTTGTACTGTTCAGAGGATCCACAGAAATATTAATTTGTTGAAAAAAACCCAAGGTCTAAGGGATTTGATAAAATACAAAACATTAGTAGCCAGTACATAAAATGGAGAGTCTGCATTCTTAGCAGAGTCTGAATGATACCACTGTAAATCAGAATAAATCCATGGAAGTCAGTGCCAGCAAGATGCAGTGAAACTCCTGCTGTGAGAAAAGAAGCAGCCCAGGTTATGTGCACCGTAAAAGTGTACCACAACCGTGTTTTGTCTGGGGCAGAATATTTTACTCTCTTATTATAAAATCATGACCTCGTTCTACCAGTGACAGTTTTCAGGCAGTAAATCTACAGCTGTACATGAAGCCCTGTGTGACCCCTGCCAAGATGCAAGATACAGGGTGAGAGAAGGTTTTAGGAAATTTAAGCAAGAGTAATTAATAGTCGGATTTAATCATTAGAGTAGTTAAGCAGAATTAATTCAGGTGATAATTGGCTGATATAAAATTATAAGAATACCTTTTGGGGCCTTACCATTCATGAATTGACAAAGCATGCCCCTCAACCCTGACCACTCTCTGTACTGAGGGGAGTTAAACCTAGTGGAATATCTTAACATGTTCTACACACACAAGTAAGTTTTCTGAGGCCTCACTCTATAACAGAATAGCTTGACTTTCATCACTATTCCAACATACTGCTTCCAGCTCTGGAGTCCCCAACATAAGAAGGATATCGGCCAGTTGGAGCAAGTCCAGAGAAGGCCACGAAGATGCTCAGAGGGCTGGAGCACCTCTGCTACGGGGACAGGCTGAGAGAGTTGGGCTTGTTCAGCCTGGAGAGAAGAAGGCTCTGGGGAGACCTTATAGCAGCCTTCGAGTATCTGAAGGGGGCCTACAAGAAAGCTGGAGGGGGAACTTTTTACAAGGGCCTGTAGTGACAGGACAAGGGGCAACAGGTTTAAATTGAAAGAGAGTAGAATTAGATTGGAGATCAAGAAGAAATTCTTCCCAAAAAAGGGTGGTGAGGCACTGGAACAGGTTGCCCAGAGAAGCTGTGGATGCCCCATCCCTGGAAGTGTTCAAGGCCAGGCTGGATGAGGCTCTGAGCAACCTGGTCTAGTGGAGGGTGTCCCTGCCCCGGGCAGGGGGGTTGGAACTAGATGGTCTTGAAGGTCTCTTCCAACCTACACTATTCTAAGATTTTATGATTTTATAATTCCTTTATAGGGAACACTATTCCAGAAGGAAAGTGAATTTATACTTGAGTATTTTCTTTATTTTCATGTTTTTGGAGCAAGTGTAGCAAACTTATTATTATGGAATATCTGGCTCTTTGAATTGTCTGTGTTCGTCCAATCCAATTTCAAGTTTCTTTTACACTTTATCTTGCAGGTTCCCCTTAGTTCCATCCTTGCAAACACTTCACTGCTATTTCACAAGCATCTTCAGTGACACTCCAGTAAAAATAAGCAAGTGCTTAAGTGCTTTCAAGAATGGAGACCTGGTGAGCATCTCATTCAAGAGCAGTCAGAGCTAGACATAAAGGAGCTGATTCCTTTTGAGTAGAAGAAATAAATGTTTTTTATCATGCTATATTTTAGGTGAATAGGAATTAAATGACAGCAATACATGAGACGTGCAGTTATAAAGCTACTGCCAAGGGATAGGAAAAATGATTCCAGTCTATGTGTTTTGGGACAGGAATACCCGAGTCATGCAAATCAGCATTTGATTTTTCAGTTTCTTTCACCTAAAATTCTAGTTCATGCCACATCTGTTGCTGTCACCTAAAATTTTGGTCCTGGCACTGATTATAGAAACAAATCAGGAAACAAAAATATATCAGAATGGTTGTTGATTTTTCTTAGAGAATAAGGGAAGTAACATATTTAAAACTTGAGATGTTTTCTTGCTGTACCCCAGCTGAGAAGGCCAAGACACATATTCTCTAGTGAATAAATGATCACAGTTCCAATGATCTGAACTGCATTGCTTGTCATTTATACCGGAAGAGTCAATACCGCAATTGTGTAAAGGCATTTACTGCTTCTTATCTGCACACAGAGATTATGGGAATAGCTAAGAAGTCCACAGAAACTTTAAGCACATAATACTAAGAATAATTTAGGCACATGACACGAACATTTTCAAATACAGGTTTCAAGCACAGAAGAATACTCAAGCACAAGTCTGCAATTTTTAGTAATTATGTTTATGGATGTGCAAAACCCAACAAACTTCATCTCAAATCCTCAGGACTGGTAAAGCTCTGTCCTCAACTGCCCATTTTTTCCTAGACATTTAAAGCAAGTGGTGCTTTTATAGCATACAAGTCATCTACTGTTTTCCAGATGAGGTCTCTGCATTTTTCTGTGCCAGAAGAAGTGTAGATCTTCACATTCGTATTTCTTAATACAGGCTTTGTAAGAAAAGGTGAGTTTATTCTACAGATTTAAGTCATGAATACCATCCTAAGAAGAAAGACTGCAAACTGATGTACAGGGTATAACTGCAATTTTAAAGGGATTAATCTACCTGCATGAAGCTGTCTCAGTATGTAAGCAGATGAAAGCTGGTGGACTTTGTAAACACAATATTTGCATATCTTTACATATAAAGCAGACATCAAAATGGAACTTAGACCTTATAGTAACTTCTGGAAATCACAAAAATACTCTAAATAGCCCTATGAATAGATTAGCTACCGCCCATTCCTATTCCACCTGACTCCAGACCTGCCTTCCAGAGTCAAAGCCATCAAATAATGATAAATTCTCCTTAAAAAAAAAAAAAAAAAGGTAATTTTGCTTTGGATGGGAAAAATTGATAAAGGTGCAGAGTTGTAAGTCACTTGTGACAGATAACAATATAAATCACCTTAATTTAATAATCAATAAAATCAAAACTGAATAGAGAAAGCATTTCTGTAGCTCAGAAACAGTAACTATCTTTTCTTTGTATAACATGATTCAGAGGAAGCTTGTGGGAAAAAATATATATCTTACATTTTCAGAAGCAATGATCAAATAAAAATGGCAACCTGGTTATGGTATTGATTTGTGGGTTGTTTTGGGGGATTTTGTGTTTGTTTGTTTTCTTTTTTTTTTTCATTGTTGAGAAACAAGTTTGTAGAAGTGGTGCTTAAGGACATGGTTTAGAGGTGGAGTTGGCACAGTTACGGTTGGACTCCATGATCTTATGGGTCTTTTTATTCCACCATCTTAGGGTCTTAAGGCTGAGAGAATTGGGCTTGTTCAGTCTGGAGAAGAGAAGGCTTTGGGGAGACCTTATTGCAGCCTTCCAGTACCTGAAGGGGGCCTACAAGGAAGCTGGAGGGGACTTTTTACAAGGGCCTGTAGTGACAGGACAAGGGGTAACGGGTTTAAATGGAAAGCAGGGAGATTTAGGTTGGATATCAGGAAGAAATTCTTCATGGAGAGGGTTGTGAGGCACTGGAACAGGTTGTCCAGAGAAGCTGTGGATGCCCCATCCCTGGAAGTGTTCAAGGCCAGGCTGGATGAGGCTTTGAGCAACCTGGTCTAGTGGAGGGTGTCCCTGCCCATGGCAGGGGGGTTGGAACTAGATGATCTTTAATGTCCTGTCCAACCCAGACCATTCTATGATTCTGTAATTTCCCAACCTGAATGATTTTGTGATTCTATGAAATATAATAAATAAGACTCTATCTGAATATTTTGACTATCAAATCCTTGTAGAGCTATTCATGGTATAAATGTACTCGGGCTTACACCTCTGCCCAGCGCAATTTGGTGCTGCCCAGAAAAGGTTACAGTCAGGAACAATTCTATGGGAAGTCACGGCATTTTTGAAGTATATGAGAAATCTCTGGCACAGATAATTTAGAAAAAGGTTCCTTTGCAGATTGAAGAGAATCAAGCAAATTTAAGTAAGCAATTTTGATAACTACTGTTAATATTGCCATAACTGGATAGATTTTTGTGATGTGAATAGCAAGAAGTGGGAATGTTACTAAACATACATACATAAAGATTCTTTTACAATTATTAGGTGTCTTGAATTTCTATGAACTCTAAGTCTAGGAATTTTGAAATAAGAATATATACACTTGCATGAATATGTTAAGGCTCCCACGAATCACGCTTGGAAAAAAACCCATCACTTAGGTGCAACATCTTAGAAGAAGAAAAACATGGCTGATAGGATAGTCCACAGATGACCAGGTTATGTAAAAATGTGTCTGCTCTGAAGGTGACCAGAATGTCTGAGAGCAGGTGGCCCACAATGTGAACAAGATGCATCTGATAAAATGCACATTAAAGGGTAGTCCACAGCACTGATGTCTTAACAAAATTAAACATACATTCATTTAATCAATTAACTTTGAATAGGGATCAAAATATTACCACAGTCTATACATATAGTCATCAAAACTGACCATAACTCATAGCACAGGTGATGCTGCCTCTACATTCAGCCCATAAAGCCATAGCAATCCCCTCTGAGTAGTGCAAGGGACGGTGTCTTTTCAGAATCAGGTATGCAGAGCTGGTACCGTGGTATCCTGCACTGTATGACTAAATACACAAGCATTGCCTTGTTAGTGTGAAACGGAGCTGTATTTCAGAATCTGGTCTAAGGGTTTGTTAGTGGTGTTTGGTCTGGTTACATGCCCTTGAGGCTGGTCTGGCTGTGAAATCTGAATGTAACAGTTCATTTAGTTTATTTTTAGTGCCGATGTATTCTGCTGTAGTTACATTTGGTAATAGCAATGGGGAAATGGAAGCTGCCCATCCAAGGCTAGGATAAGGGCCCTGTAGCTATGTTTTGGTGGAGGATAAGAGAGATCAGAGTGTGTGAGCTATGCTGCGCTGCATCCAGAGTTATGCTGTTGTACCTCTGGAGGAAGCTGGCCTGTGGCACTGAGCCAGGGAGGCTTCAGCCTACCACAAACACCTATAAAAAAAGGATTACACTCTCATAATAAACAGAATTTTCCTTAAAAAGCTGAGTCTTGTGATTAAAGGTGTAACATATGGAAACACCACCTACAGCCTGGTTCTCACAGAGACCTATTCTAAGCAACAGCAAGAATATATTATCAATTACACACCCCTTATATGTCTGAATAATTCTTCTTAACATTAATGCAGGCTCTCTGAGTGCTTCAAGGTGTGAATAGAGCCCACAGTGAGCAGAGATCCACTGATAACTTCTTTTTCTGGTTTAAGAACTTTATTCTTCAAAGGGGTGTCATTTTAATAGTCAGAAAAAGACAGACCGCTCTACTTTTTTGTGGGTTTATCCATTACAATTCGACCACTTACTGCTACGGGGGAATATTTCAAAAGCAGAAATAAGCAGCTAGATGCTGAACACCCACTGAATGCCAAAGGGAGTTTGGTTCCTAACTCCCTCATGCCTTTGAAAATCTCCCCCCAAAGCTTTAAGTATAAAAAATCAACTCAGTGCTGACTCTGTATTATGTATTCTTGTTCTCATCTGAAACCTTAAGCAAATCACCTATATCACTAAAGAACACAACAATTTGTTGTTTTGCAATAGGCTGTGTTTTAAACCCAAAGGAATAAAATCCAATGACTGACAGACCCTTTGGTGAGCACGCAAAATGAAAAAGATACCAGGAATTTCTCTCCCACTCTGCTAGGGATCACACAATACACCTCACCTCCCCAAGAAGCCCTGCCTTTTCTCTGTTGTGGAGAGCACAGCAGTGCAGCTGAGACGAAGAAGTACACACCATCCCTGTGGATGGATGACTAGGAAGAGACACTCCTCTATTTAACAGAAAGACCAAGGCTATACACCTAATATAGGCATATAATCCCTGCAAGCTACCTGTACAGCAAATACAGAACATAATCTCAGATACAGAACATGATCAGATACTGAGTTCTCGCTGTCTCTCAGCTAGTTGTCTAAAATCAGGTAAAATGGTTCATAGACTCTACATCTCTCCATTGACTATACAGGCAGTGCAGACTCTGAACTTAGGGAGCTGCAACAGAGTGGATACCTCCTGCACATACTGTGAACTAGGGACACACTAACACCATTATCACCCACTTCGGCATGTTCTAAACAAAAAGAAAATTACAATAAATGATTAAGCACCAAGGGCATGTGGGAAAAAAAAAAAAAAAGATGGTGTCACAATGCTTCATTATGGTCTTTTCAGATTGGCAGAACCTATCTCTAACAAACTAAATTGGCAGTATTCAGTTACCTTTTAATGACCTTTTTTACAACTGAATTTAATGAAATGACCCAGTTCAATCTCATGGGCACAAGAAGCCTTATGATGTGTCAGTTGTTTCCTAGGCACTAATGTATTCCACACTGACTCCAGCACACTGCCGTGAGAATGTGTGGGGTTTTTTTGAGGATCAAATGAATTTTGATCTACTTCCCAAAATCTTCAAAGAACTCTTATTCTGGCTGAAATACAAAGACTCATGTTCCCATGAGGAAGCATGGACCACAGATAATAACACTCGGAATTTCTAGTACTTTAGTTTTCCTAACGATAATCATCACAAATATTAATTATATTCCAAGTAGATCAGTTACGTAGTCATTTCCTTAAAAAAAACCTTAAAGTATTGAAATTCTTGCATACTTAGAATAGATGACAGTGAAAGTCCTTGTTCTGCTTTTCCATTTTACTAACTCTAATATGGAGGACTCAAAATACAGGGATTTAGGCAATGCCAGGTAAACATGACCTTTATGTAATGCAAAGAACTGATAATAACCAATTTAATCAGAAATAGGTCCATGTGAAAAATGACAGTGATGCTATCTTTTCATCTGATTCTTTCAGATCTGCAGTCCAGGAGTTATGCTTCCTACAAAGAGAGAAATGGAGACTTAAGAGGAAAGGGAAAGGTGAATCGGAGAAGTAGAGTAATTTTCTGGTAAGTTCTCTTCTAAGGATGTAAAATTCCTACAGGAAGACTGGGTTACTGATGTCCTCAATAAGAAAAGCCCATCTTCTGCATCTTTTTTGGACAGAGAGGAACTCTGAGTTAGAAGCTGGGAGAGGAAAGGCAATAGCAACTTAGCAAGTAGATGACCTGTAAAGGACTAAGGAGGAAGGATAAATCATCATTGCTTGGAACTCACTGTTTTAGAACAGCTGACTAAAATGCTGTTCAAGAAGGGAATTAGATGGCAAAGAACAAAAAATTCATACAGTGAACAAGCCTAGTCCTCCCTTAGTTTCATGCATGAAGGGTAGAACATGGCCCTGCCTTCTTTCCATCTTTTCAAATGAAAAATTCATGTCTGGTTAAAGCAAGCGGAGAGACACTTAAGCTCATTATTGATGAAGATCGTTAATGCCTCTCTTCAGAAGGGCATTTTGCCAGCTTTACTTAAGCTGCAGTTAGGCTCTTGCTCAGAACCCCATCTTTGGATGATATTAGCAAAGCCAATTACTGTCCAATGTCAGGCCACCCAATATTTTGGAAAATAATTGAGGTTATGCTGACAGGTCAACTCTAGCAATGTTTGTATTTCAAAGATTTAGTTGGGTCCCATCTGGCTTGGTCAGTATGTGAGTAGGGAAATGAGATTGCATGATCACTTCCTTATCACTATACTCTGGTGATGGGCCCCTTGGACTTTTTCCTGTGGAGGGAGGTATTATTGACTTGATAATGGGCTATTGCAGGAAGAACACATCAATTTCTTCCTTTAAAGGCACAAAATTCCACCGATAGATTATTTTTGTCTCATGTTTATACGTAGATGTTAGGACTAATACTGCATTGCAACTGAAACTTGAATGCAACTGATACTTTAATTTTATACCTTCTTCTCACTCAGATAAGCTTCTAGTCTGGTTATTTGTATAAATGTGTAAGTGTACATGTGTTCTCTATAACTTTGCAGTAATTGTGAGGCTATTTGCCTTGGAAAGAAAGCAGAATACAGGTCTTTTTTTCCTTAATGTAGGGTTAGAATATGTACATGGGGAAGAATTCACTTTGGTGTACCTGCATCTACGCAATCCCAGTTCATGATGCTGTAAATCCTCAGTGCAGCCACACCATGAGATGGAAATAGGAATTAGAAGCAGATTAACACAAAAATAAAATAGTTCATAAGAAAACAGTTTGGAAATCTTTAGGCAATTTTAAACCTGGTTTTGTCAAGCAGTTTGTTTAAACTAGACCATCAAACTCTTTTTCCAGTCAATACAGAGAGGTAACTAGCTTTGAAATCCAGCAAGCACCTGAACAGACAGTCTTCCTCTGCTGGTTTGCACAGGCTGCTGCCTTGTACAGAACTCTGGCATCAGAAGATCCCTGAAGTGAGAGTAGGTATAAATTAACTGATTAGGGCACATAGGTGAAATTTTTATACTCTGAAGAAAGATTTTGAGGTGTGGCAGAAGTTATTTCTGCAACATCTATTGAGAATATATATGTGAGCTTCACAAGATTATTCTTACCTCAGATGTTCTGCAGGGACTGTCGCCGTCACAACTTTCCAGTTTAACACACCCAATGAGGCCACCATCAGAGCTCATAACACTGCAGCAGTATCATCCTAATAAAAACCTCACAGCAATCCTCTCTGTCTTTACTGCAGTACCCTTTTCTTATGACTGGGCAAAATGTACCCAAAATGTTCAGTTAGTATAAGCCATAGGAACTCGTTTCCTGGAGCACCTGCCAAAGTGAGTATATCTCTAGAGATTAAGTCATTTCAGTCAAGGCCTCTATGAGTCTAAGTGTAATTTGTTGATAGTGATTATTTTTAAAGCACTGATGATTGTGCACCTGGTTATCTGTGCAGTCTCCCCATTTTCCTATCATGCCTGTTAACACTTTTTGTGAAGACCCTGATATTAAAACCTAAGTCAGAAAATTCAATGTAAGATAGAATGACTGATTCTATCTTTGGAATTTCTTTCATCTGGCAATCTGGCAGAATTTAAGTCCAACCAAACAGTCTCAAGGTGTGATAAAAAAGGAGATGCAAGATGCTTGATTAATTGTTCTTGTTGATATGTTTGAATTTTTATTGCAATATATTTTGTTCTCTGTATATGAAGTGTCCAGCACCACAATAATGGTCAAAACCTTAAATCAGAGCAATATCTAGTAAGGAATAAAAATCTCAAGCAAGCTGGTTAGAGGAGGTGTTCACAGACAATTTTTAAAGAACTGCTCAATATTACCCTTGCTTTACCCTTCTTTCTTTTTCTTCCTTTAATAATTCACTCTCTCATTTTCTTTTTTCTTTCCTTTTATTTGGACATAGATTCAAAAGTTTCTTCTCTGTTTGCCTCCTTTGACTCCTATAGCTGCTTCAGTGCCTCCGTTCTAGCCAGCCAGCTGATTTCTCACATGATCAGTATCATAATTTCTCCCCATTTTTCCCAGGACCTCTACTCTCCTTGTCCTCTTTTCTCTCTTCTGACAATTTACCCCTCAATTTATTTATGGATTAGTCTTTGCTACATTTTACCTACGTTTCCCATTATTTCACTTTCAGGTCCCAGCTATCAGCTCATTCTTCACGCCTGTTCTTACTGTAACACTCTCAGAAATCCCCTCCAAGAAACAGTTTTCTCTGATTTGGTTTTAACCTTCTTCAGAGCCATATGGAACTGTTAACTCTAAAATCTCTAAAGACTCTAAATTTCATGAGGACACCATTTTCATCCACTCAGACCTGACAAACCACTCTTCTTTGAATACTGTATGTCCATGCCTTCAACAACTCTGTCTCTCTTCACCTGACTACCAAGGTGGTATATTTGAAAACATTATTCTCATCCACTCTTCAAATTTCTGTGTGGGTTTTCTGTCCTTGCTTTCCTTCTCCCTTCTCTCTACACCTTGTTTCTGTGTGATCTCATCAGCAAATACAAATTCAACTACCATCTGTTTGCTAATGACTCACAGATATACTAGTCTACTCCAGACTAATCTCCTTATGTCCAAACTGAAATCTCAGCCTGCCTCTCTGACATCTCCTCATGTATACAAAGCCATCATCTCCAACTCATCATGGATACAACAGACAGCTTATCCTTTCCCATACTCTAAACCTTTCTTTCTCAGTCAGTTAGCTCAAAATATAAGTCAGGTCTAACTTAAGTCTTTTGCCATACACAAAAAAATCCTCAGTTTCTATCAAATGGGTTTCAAGACTAAATGAAATGCATAGCTCCTCAAGAAGAAACCACACAAAACGAGCTAGGTTGAAGCACGACTCTTGCAAATGCTTAAACAAGTAGTATAAGGGATCCATGGTAGATCAAGTTACAGAAGTTTACTAGATGTTAAAACAAGCACTCTGTTAGTACAGTCAGCATGTGTTCACAATTAAAATACTGCATAGCTGTGCATCATCCAGCACTGTGGTCACTCTCAGGCAAGACAGCTCAAGCGAAGTAACTAGGAGTCACTATCTCAGACTCGCAGTACACATGGGTATGGAACCCTCCTGAAAGGTATGACCAAAGTCTCCTCACAACCAAATATCTATTCTTCTGTCTCAAAGCATCAGTATCTTTCCAGCTTTGATGAATGCAGTCTTGCCCTTCCCATATCCAATCAGGTTGTTGCCAAAAAGATTGTTTTCTGAGCTATTCTTTGCCTCCCTCCACTGGTTCTTCCTTATCTCTCCCATCTGATAGGAGTTACTACTTTTCATTCTCAAAGCTTGCTGCCACATTTTACTTTCTGTCAAGATACTGACTTGCTTGTCTATTTAGACCATGCTAGCTATATGCTAGCTACTGTTACCCATATGTTAATAGGCTGCTTCAAACTTTCTTGCATAGCATACCTCATGCTTTGCAGGCTCTCCTTATGCTTGACTTGAAAACAATCTGTTTTCCTTGAACTGCCTCAAAAAAGTTCCCTTTTCCTCCATTAACCCTCGAAAACCAAAATGGTTAAACCTCTGAACAACAGTACTTAAGTGGAATGACCTTGATATTGTCTCTTACTGGCACCATGAAGGTTACTAGCTACAATTCTCACATTCCCTCAAAGGCAGAAATGTCTTTCAAAAGTCTCATCAATTAGTAATGTCACCTTAAGGACAGATGGTATTGGTGTAGGTGCTTGGAAAAGAACCAGCGTGTTAGGGCCTGTCTCTGAGGAGCTAAATAATGCTTGAGGGTACTTTAAAACAGGCAACACACACCTCCCCCCACAGCCTTGCCAACTGTTCCCCCTAAACTAAGCACTCCAGAGGGAATACAGTATAGCAGAACAATTAATTTAGCCCCAGGGGCCCTTTTGAACAACAGTATCGTAACATCCTCTCTTGCTGACCAATATTTCCTTGAAGCATCTCACTTGCCAGCCTGTAACCATCTCTTCCCTACAACAATTTCCTGTTTTCTCCTTCTGTTTCCAGCTTAGAAGAGTTTTGGTACTTACATTTATTGGCCTGTGCTGGTACAGTATATAAAACAATGATGTTGTTGTAGCCGACACTGCAGCTGTAGTTGATGTAGCTGTAGTCATCGCTATTGTCAATCTTACGAGAGAAACTTCTGGTTTAGACAGAACTTTACCACAAAAAGAAAGCAGAGTCAAATTTGAACCCAAGCAACAAAATTTCTAGCTGTAGACAGTCAGTGGGTGGCGTGGCCTCCTTTTCATTCTTTATGGTATAACAAATTGGGGTTAGGAATGTGTGTACGTATAAACAGTTCTTATTGTTCCAGCATGGAAGACAACTACAAATAAAGAAATCATTACATGTTTCAAGTCTGAAGACAGAGCTATTGAAAAGAGAATGTGTTAAGTGAGAGTATTTGGAACATTGCTCTCTGGTTTTGCTAACAACCAAAGAGCTTGTGGGACAAAATGATATTTTGATGAAGTTGCTCATGGAGAATACTTCTGCTTTCTCACTTCCTCACCCTACATCTGTGTTCTGCTGAAGATTTCTCTTCTTATAGACTTTTTTCTCCAGCATACAACTTTGAATTTTAAACTTTCATATTTTTTTAACTTAAGACTTCACAATAACCTGGCAAAAAGCTACTGCCTTCTGTCTCTGCTGGTAAGTGCAAGTTCTGGTTATGGTTTCCCCCAAGCATCCCTTTTTAATGAGTATATAGTAAATTTTCAGCTATGTTCTGAATCAGTAGTTTTGCTTAGATGTGTGCAAATATTCCTGCACCTTGCAGAAAAATGCTTCTTCCTCCCAGAAAGTGACAAAAGAGAAACGTGAATTCAAAATTAATAACATAACAAGATGAAAAATCAAATGAGGAAATCTAAAATTTCAGACCTTTTTTGGTATGGCATAGGGAAGCAAAAAGCAAGCTCTCAGTTAAAAACAAATCCCTGTCAATTTACCTTTAAACACCCCAATTAGTACAAACAGTCTTGATGTAAACACTCCTCCATACCATCTATAGGGAATACAGAGTAATATTGCCTCTGTTCAAACTCATAAATTTGGGGATTTTATGGTAGTACATTAGGTACTTAAAATACAATAGAGAGATTACAGTCACTAGGTTAGGTCGTCTTCTGTAATTACCATGTTTAGGTACCGTAGTTCCACGCTGAGTTCGAGTCAGGCTGGTGGAGTCGCCTCCTGGAATGCCAAGCTTCAGTTCCACTGTAATATGGCTCTTTTGGGTATGGCAAAAATTTTGAGGCACAAAGGGTTTGTAAAAGTAACTGTCACAGCTACCTGAGTCTGTAGAGAGGCTCAAATGTTAGCTGGGGAGGGGTCTGTGCTGTCCCATTTATCTCAATAAGGCAGGAACTCAGGTGAGAATTGAGAATGTGCTAAAGGCCAACAATGTTTATGCGTATGGGTTGCTGCCATAGGGTGTAAGAAAGGAGAGCAGGCATCTTTTGCAGTGACAGTGATTACGGTACCCGGTTATTTGGCTTCATCTGGGTGCTATGGGGGGAAGAAATTATCACTTGTTTAGCTCAATAGAGAAGGAACAAGGTCCCAAAAGCTCAGTAAAGCCCAGAAAATCCTCAGAAGACCAGCAAGCCTCAGGAAGCAGTAAATCTAACCAGGGTGAGTCAAGACCAAGAAAGCACGTATTATATCATACTGGAGCTTCTGCAGAATCTGCTGTGAGTGGAGTTAAACAGCAACTTCTCAAACTAAAAGTGCTTACTTAAACAGCACAGCAAGAAATGATACAATCATTACTGTTTTAATCTAGACCCAGCCAGCCATAAATGGAATTTATTTATGACCTTTTTAACTATTCCAACTCAATAGACAATGCAATGAAACAAAACCAAAAACTATTGTGACCTCTTCTGCCAGTTGCGATGCAAAAAATACCATCTTTTCAGAAATCTAAGCCTCAGACTACTGCAGGCCAGAAAGGAAAAGTCTCATCTTAAGCTTAGTGACCATTTCTGTGTTTCTCGTAATCATTAGCGAATTCCCCCTGGTCCCCTGACAAGGAGGAGGTGGAGGGGTGTGAGAGCTGAGCAGCTCTGACCGGGGAATTGTGCACAGCATCTTGGCTACATGATGTCTGGTACTAACAAGTATTAGCGTCATTTTCCCTTGACGAATGAAAGAATGAGTCCCTGAGGCGTTTTTTAAAATATGGGTGAATAGCAAGACTGGTTCCCTCCTCCGAAAGTGTCCGGGCCCGGCACGGGAGCGCAGTGGGTTTGGGATTTCAGGGGAAGAGCAGACGGGGAAGGCAGGGCAGGGTAAGGGAGTGCGGGCAGGGAGGGAAGGCTTGCCACGAGATGGCAGCAATGCCACGTCGTTCCCGGCAGCTCGCCGGGCCCTGGATTTTTATTTTGAGTGAGAACCGCAACGTTTATACATAAATACAAGCTTATTACAAAGTCAGCCTACCTCATTCAGTGCCCATTCACCACCTTCTTGCAACTTACAATGAGAAAACAACTTTGCATATTTCAGCACGAAGGAAAACTCATCATAAGTGAATAATTACAACCTTGAAACTACCTTTCCAAAGGTGTTTGTGTTCCTGCTTTTCCTTCCTGTGAGCCTTTGTATTTTAATTATGGCTATAGGTAAGCATTAATTATCGAGTCAGGCCCAGCGTGCAGCGGTGGCAGCAGTACTCTGTTCAGTTCTTTCTGTATCGAAAGTGGGGTTTGGGTGCTCTTTGGCCATCCCTTTGCAGTCAGGCCTGGCACAGACACTGTTGTTGGCTGCTGGAGCTGCGGGAGCATGAGGACCTGTGACAGGCCATCCTTTCCTTCCCTCAGGCTCAGGGAACCAGTCCGGCTGGGTCCAGGGTGCTGATGGGGAAGCCTCTGTCTGCACACTGCCATGCCTGATTTGTTGGGGCTTATTTTTTTTGAAAGGATAGTTAATGGCTGAAATTCCTCTTGCACTCGGGAATGGCAGCATAAAGACAAAGCGGTGTTCCTCAAGGAGAGGTTGGGTCTTCTCCTTCCCCTCGGGAAAAACAGCTTGTTCTGATGAGCAACTTGGAAGGAACGAGCAGGGCATATTTTGGACCTGGAAGCTTTCCTCTCTCCCGAGAGGGGACCGAGTTTCACCTAGGACTAGGGATTCCCACCCCAGCACAGGCACCACCCGCGCCCCACATGTGGCTGGAGGAGCAGGGCTGCGGGCAGAGCCCGGGGCAGAAGCCGGGGTAGCGCACAGGAGCCCTCCCGGGCAGGTGTAGCCCTGGAGCCGTCCCCGTTCCCCGCGCAGGAGGGCAACAGGGTGACGGCGGGCCGGGAGGAAGCCGTCTCTCCCCCAGGGCGTTTTCGGGGGCGGCGGTGGCCGCCCGGGGTCGTGGTCGGGGCGGGGGGGTGGGTGGGAGGGAGTCCGCGGCCTCCCCGGGGGGCTGTGCGGGGGCCGGCCGGCGGAGCGGGGCGGCTGCGGGCTTGGTGTGCGCCGGCTGCGCAGCGCCGGCCCCTTCCCCTCTCCGTGGGAAGTGATGGTTGAGTCCGGCGGCGGCGGCTTCTCGTGTGGCTGGCAGCCGCTCCGCTGCGCTGCCTGCGCTGCTCTCGCCGCGATCCCTCCCTCCTTCCTTCCCTCTCCCCTCCTCCTCTTCCTCGCACTCCCCGCATCCCTCTCCTGTCGCCGCCGCTGCCCGGCTCTCCCCGCCGGCGGCCGTGGATGCCGCGCTGCCCGCGGCGCCGGGCGTGCCTCCCCTCCCTCCCCTCCCCTGGGCGGGCGGCGGGCCGGCGGCGCCGGGGTTCCGCGGGCGCTGAGCGGCGCGGCGCGGGACTGATGCTATGAGCAGAGCGGCGCGAGCCGCCCGCGCAGTCCTGCAGGAGGCGCCGGGCGCTGCGCGGCGCTCGGGACCCGGACCGCTCCTCTCCGCCTCTCCCTCGCCCTGAGCTGGTGATTTGGCGCTGTCCTTAGCCCCGCTGCCGCTCGGAGGACAACGGTCGCAGCCGAGAAGAGCCGCCGGGGGTTTTGTGTGAGTGTGTGTGTGTGTGGAATAACTGCAGACATGACTGCGTGGAGGAAATTCAAGTCTCTGCTGGTTCTCTGCGCGGGGCTCCTCACTGCAGCTCAGGGTAAGATTTGGGTTTCTTGCACTGGATTCGTGTAGGCTGTGGTTATGGCACTCACTTACCCCCTCAGCCAAACCGCTACCTCTCGGCTGAGCTCTCTCCCTCGCTCCGTCTCTGCGCCGGGAAGCGGCAGGCTCCCCGAGCCCGCTCCCCCTGCCTCCCAACCTCCCGCCGGTGTTCCCCGAGGGCTCGGTTCCCGGCCGGACACTTCCCCCGGGAGAAACCAGCCCTCAGGAGTTGGGCAGCAGCCGCTGCGGCAGGACCCGTGCGCATCCAGCCGCCTGGGCAGCGCCGGAGTTTGGGCACACTTCGCCCTCCGCGCGCGCACGGACGGCACGCGCTGCCGTGCGAGGGACAGTCCCCGGGCTGGCAAGTTTGGCTTTCCCCTCCTCCTGCCTCCCCGGCTTTTGCCGTGCTCACGGGGGGAGAGCGCGGAGTGGGTGGCCGCGGAGAGCCGCCCCCGCCTGCATTCGGCCGGCTCCGCTCCCCGCAAGTTACGCGGAGGTGGGGATGCGGGGCCAGGGATGCGGGGCCGGGGTCCCCCTCCGCCAGCTGCCTGTCCGTGCCGGAGGGGAGCGTCTCCCACGCCCAGCGGGGTTTCTCCTTAAAATCAATGGGGGGAGGGAGCAGAAACGAGGGGGGTGACGGTGGAGAATTGGGTTACACAACTTCAGTGCTGGCCTCAGCCCCATCACTTGCCTCATCGCTGGAGACAACAACTTCCCCATTATTCACTTCGCCTCTCATTAGCCCTGCGCTTTTTCATGCTGGGAGAGAGATGCGAGCGTGTGAGAGAGAGGGAGGGAGCGAGGAAGGGAGGGAGGGAAAGAGGGAGGCTGCTGGCAGCTGAGCACCTGTCCCCGTTACAGCCTCTGCCTTCTCCCACCTCGCTCCCGGCTGTTTCTGCCTGCCTCCGGGAGGACGGCTACCCTCGCGGTCTGTGCTGTCTGAGGCTCCCTTAACCCTTCCAAGGCGCTTTCCATCATTCCCACCATTTTATTTTCCTCACTGCTTTTTTTTTTCGATGCGGGGGCGGCTGGTGCTGGGGGAGCCGGCGACGGCCAGGGCTGGCGGGAGCGGTTGGAGCCTTCCCCGTCCTGCGGGTGCCCGCGGCCGGGTTCCCTCACCCGCCCGTCATTGCAGGGTGCCCTCCCTCCGGCAGCCTCTGCCCGTGATCCGCAGGGAGAGGCGGTGGAAGGGCAGCCCGGTCTGCCGGCGGCCGGGCGGGAGGTTTGCCCGGTCCGGCGGAGCGGCGGCGGCTCGGAGCCAGCCCGGCTGCACCGCTCTCTGTCCGCATCCTGCCGCCGTTCACCAGGCAACGCCACCCGGTCGCGCTGTCTCCGTGGGGAAAGGAGCGCGGGGGAGGAGAGGCGCCTAGGTTTGCCTGAGCTGTGCAACGGGCGGCTCCCGGAGACGGGGCTGTGCTCGGCGGCACACGCAGCCCCGGGGCGGGCGGGGGCTTCTCGGCGTGGCCGCCCTGCCCAAACTTCAAGCATCACTCCCCCCCCCACACGCCGCCTCCGGTGCCTCGGTACCCCGCCCGCCCGGGGCTTGGCAGCCGCTCCCAGCCGGCACACGTGCCGGGCGCCCCGACGTTGCCCGGAGCAGGGGGAGCCCCGGGCAGGGCGGCGGAGCTGCCATCGGCCGCCGCACACGGGGCCACGGCCGCGCCGGGACGAGCTGCAGCTGCATCCGCGGCCGCGCCGGCTCCCGGGGCGGGCCGACACCCGCGACTCATTTGTTAAATACACTGTAGCTGGTTCTGTCGTTTGACATTTAAGTGTTTTCTCTTCATGGCTGACAGCACATATGAAAAGCTGGAGGCTGGATCATGGTTATTCCGCGGAGATCCGACGTGTTTTGCTTACATACGAAGGCTTTGCCAGGAACATTTGGGCACTGCCTCTGGTGCTGCTCTGCAGAATGTAATTATACCTCGCTTAATGTGGAGCAGCAACACACCTACTTCAAGGCTACAAACTGACTTAATATTGAAGTCAAACAACAGGTAGAAGGGGAACCAGCGGAGACATTTGACATAATTCTTTCCCATTTACCTTCCCAGGCAATCGAGCACAGGTATCTGTATTTAGTCAAATGTAATCCTGAGGCTGAAATTACATTTATAGTTTAGGGAGTGAAAGAACTCCTTCCTTAGTAACATGAAGAGCCTAGGCTTTCAGGAGCACGTACAACTGTAATTAATAGATCCCCAGAACTCGTCGTTTTACCAGCTCCTTGGTAGTCAAATCATTTGGTAGTCACTCTAACAGGAATTCACCCAGGTTTTGGTTGGTTTGGGGGTTTTATGAGGGGGGAAAAGTGCTGAATTTCTGGAGGTGTTGCCACAAGCAATCCCTTATCTTTCAGTAAAATGAGAGGTGGGCTGCTTTCCACATTGTTCCTCGTTATGAAATGAAATGGAAACCTTTTGTTGCTGTACAATTTTCTGTAACTTTTTAAAGGGGCAAGAAAGGATGAAAATGAACACACGTCATTGTTTGTTGTGGTAGGCTTGAGGTGAAGTTCTATATGTTTCTTTGGACTCGTTTTGTCTGATTGATGCATCTGAGTGTCTTGGAAAATTTTGGGGGATTCTTCCCTGTCTATTATGCTTTAAGCATCAAGGGAAATTAGTAGGGTGTCATTTAAAGGCACCACTTTCCCAAAAACTGCCCTATCCTAGCAGTTATGCTTCAACAAGACAGGCAGCACGGTGTTCAGCTCTGCATGTTAAGATGGGCTTGTTTATAGAGACATTTACTAATTCTGGTAGGCTATATCCCAGCAAAAGCAAACGTAAAAGCCTATTGATTTGCTTGAAACTCAAAATACGTCAGTATCATTTCTGTAAAAATTTCGTACAGCTGGGGAACAAATGGCAGATTTAGACTGAACTCGGACTAAAATTCAAGATAAAAGATTAAAATGTCTTTCTGCTGTGACCTGAGGTCTGTGAACAACCTAATTTCAAAGTAGAAATTCATATTGCTTAATGCTTAATACTTAATATTGTCCTGGTATATGCTTTCAACATAATTTCCTGGACTTGTTCAGATAACCAAATACAACACCTTCATCGCCACCTAATTGCCTCAAACAAAATGTGCATAAGCAGGCTTATGCACAGAGGCTTCATTCTGATTAATGGAAATAGCAGAGGGAAAACATTTCTTAAATTGAATCCAGACAGTGAAAGGACATCTACAGCTTAGGGTTTTGTAAAAAAAAAAAAAACAAACAAAAAACCATAAACCCCAAAACATCTTATGTACCCTCTGTTCACTGCTATCACTTTGTCAAAATAATTGCTATGACTACCTCACACAAAGTTACCACTGTGTTTAAGGCCTACTCCTGTTGGACTGGGAGTGTTTGTCTCTTTTAAAGTCATGTATTTTCTCTCTCTCCAAAGCAGTGTTTCTCAGACTGTGAAGCTTGTCTCTCTAGAGAGGCTCCATTCTCTTCCAGAGAAGACTAAAGCAATCCTAGGGAAAATGAGCTGAAAAAAGGGATTTTTTAATAGAACGTCAGAGCTACGTGTTGAATACCCAATACAAACCCAAGTATTCTGTGGATGCATTCCTCAGCCCCAGCCCACTGAGGAAATAGTCATAGAAAGACAGAAAAGAGAAAAGCCAGCTCTGACCACGTAATATTTTAATATAAAAATGCACTTATGTTTGGTAGCATCCATATCTTTTCCAATTTTCCATCAAGATACGCATATAATGTCCTTAACTCTGTACAGGAATAGGAAATATGGTCAATGTGAATATAAGAAGTGGAGACCTTATCCGTTTAATAAGGATTCCCAGAACATCATTTTAGACCTTTGAACCCATAGATGAGGTTTGAATTCCCACCATCAGCCAGTACAGGGTTATCAGTTTCTCTGTGGGTGGAATGGGATACTGGTGTGTGTGGAACAGGATACTGGTGTGAGGAGCTGGATGGTATACAAGCACATGTGGGTGTGAGCACACGTGAACTTCAGGATGTATTGAAATTTGAGAGGGCACTTCTGCACTGTCTGTGGTCTGTATATACAGCAACTCTTCTGCAGATTGTTTTCTGTTTATTTTACCGATTGTCACTCAAATGTCCCTTTACACAGACATGATTTTGATCAGGCACAGCTTTTTGTTGGGGTGTGGCAATTGTAATTTCTTGCCCCTGTAGACCTTCTTTTCTATACAAACATGGAATCTAGCTCTTCATTTTATTATTACTCATTATATGGTGGTGTCATTACAGATGCAACTTTTTTAAAGACATCTATGGGACTTTGGCCTCAGTACCATTTATATTCATGAAAACCTTGGCCCCACCAAATTAGGAACAATCTGAAACTGTAAATATTTTAAACAGAAAGCAATGCATTCAAGATTTATCACGCTCTCTAGAAAGGCTGAAAAACCCTAGGGACCACTGTTTTCAACTTTTTCAAGACATGTCGTCTGTACACTGTCACATTAAACTACCTCTTGCAGCCTTTCCTCGGAGAAGCAACCGCTTAATTCTGTGACTGTGTAAAGCCTCCAATGAATTTAAAGATAAGATGTAATTTGATTTTGCTCAAATCTGTATTGAACTGTCATGTCTTTGACCACGATGCCACTCTTCTGCTAGAGAACGGCTTTAAGTATAAGAACAGATACTGCGGTGTAGTGCCGGGGTGCCTGTAGCCAGCAGAGGGGTGCAGTGTGGAAAGGGGAGTTGCTGGTTTAACTACACAGTCCATCCAAGCAGTAGCATACCTATGAGACATGATCTCTATTAAAACTTGAGCATACAACTGCATTTAAATCAGGGTCACCAAATACGAATCAGGTCTCCATATGGCTGCAAAATTAGCCAGATTAGACAGCTAAATTGGTTGTTCTTCCAATTTCTGCAGTGAACAAAGAATAAGAATCATATGGAAATTCTCCTAACATGTATTAATAGCTTTCTTTTACTTAGATGTTTTACTTTTCTACTTCAGTTGCAATTTTCTTTAAACCATTCTTATCAACCAGTTGAAAGAGGAAAAATGCCATTAATGCCTGAGTAAATTTGTGAGATCTTACTTTGTCCTCACACATCTTTGTTCTGGCTGGATAAAAAACTTCACTATATGACATTGCTATTGCATTTAAGAAAATCTACACTGTATTTGTTATAAGCATTTCTCAGTAGAATAACTGCTTAAACAAATTACTTGGATTATTGCTAGTGTTATATTGACACACAAAAGCAACATTTATCAGTTGCCTACATTTAGTAATTAAACGGTAAATGGAGGCACGCATGTACTGGAAATTCTTACAAGAGAAATACTGCGTCTTATTGCCAGTAACAAGTTTTACTTCTTAGAGATGATTTTTTTTCCCCCTGCATCTCTTACTTATTTTTAAAAAAAGAAAAATGACAAGAGTTTCTTGCCATTTTCACCTGGAAGGCACATTGAGTTAAAAGGGCAGAGCAAGATTTAATCACTGTTATATTACTGATGATTAACCAGTATTCCTCTTGATTAATCAGAGCATCATCAATGATTTGCTTTTAGCAAAAGATAAGCAAAAAAAATCCACCCACAATTTCTTGCAATTATAGTAATGCTTTAATTTCCAGCAAAAAAATTAAACATAGTTTGTTACAGCTTTATAACTATTAAGTTATGCTTTTTAAGAATATATTCATGCATAGTCTGAAACAGTGATCCCACCTGTTTCAACTTCACTTTTAGAGTCATCTCTGTGAAGTGAAAGGTAACTTCGGACAGTTGTGAGGGCCCTATTCTGCTGCAGTGGAAACTGAGATTTCTATTGATTACAGCAGTAGCTGGATTGGCCAGTTTTGAAAAGATTACTACTCCAAATAAGACAGACATGGTAGATACTGCAGCTGAATAGTGGAGCCAGATCCTGTCTAATAGGAGCTATCATGGCTGAGAACTTCTGACAGTATTAACATCCACGTAAGCCTAAAAATAGGAAAAATGTTTGAATCTGAGCAATCAACCTTGGTAATATTAAAAGATGAATATAATTATGGAAGTAATTTATTTTTAAATAGCATCTGTGATATCTCCAAGAACGGCTTTAGATGACTTCTACCCTGCTTCTTTTTTATTTCTGCTTTTTCCTTAAATAAATTATGAAGGACAATGTACAGAGAAACCTAGTATCATTTGAGTCTTCAGATGCTTTATGTCTCTCCTACAGTATCCCATGGATACTGAAGTACAGGCTCATGTTCCAGATTCATGTCTCCGTTGTACTGTGGCTTTCCAAAAGAAACGTTTGCAGCACTGCAGCCGAGACAGAGTTGAATAAATAATAATGAATGAAACTTTGTGTGCAGCGTTTGTTTTGCAGACTTGCATAAAATATGGTCAGCATTTTAAAATTACATTTTGCTTGCTTCACGCCTTCTTCTCAGTTTCAAGGTGATGACTTTTTCATGCAATTTTGCCAAACATGAAGTTTTTCTTCTTATTTCTTGTCCGAAAGTTTTCCTTGTTTTTCATTAGAGAGCCATTTCTAAACCGATGTTGGAGTTTGTGTATTGAAATGTTCTTACAACTGTTTTCAGCAAGCCCTTGACATTTGCCAGAGAGCAAATCTGGGGCTAGAGATATCTTTTCCTCATCCTATGATTTGCAGATCAAGTGTAGGCATGATATCATACTTCATAAATCATTGTTTACTTCCTTTGACCTGTATTACTTGCCATATCGTGTTCTCATGTGACAACCAAGAGAATACATGTGTTCAAACTTACACCTTGCTGAAACACCAGTGATGCACACAGTGTGCTGGGAATGAAAGTGCAGCTGGTGTTGCTCTGTATTTGAAGCTTAGGTTCAAGGGTGGGGCTAAACACACCAGGGACCACAAGGCTACTTTCTTCTTAAATACAGACCCAGTTGTAGCTTGGATTTAAAGCAACTTCACTGTGCTTGTAATGCCTATTGCTGAAATGGATGGAGGAGCTTGGGTCTCTTTGCTTAGTGTATCCAAAATACATGAACCAGGGCCTAGGCCTGGCTTTAGGCATCGTGCTTGAGTTAGAACTTGCCTTTTAGGAGTGCACCAGAGCTCAGTCTGAACCCACAGTGCATATAGTGCAGATTCAGCTGTAGCTTGGGGCCCACATCAGAATGCTGGTGTCCAACACAGCAAGGAACAAGGAGGTAGTTTTGCCAGGAAGCAGCTGATGTTGGGGAGCAGGTGGCAAGATACGGCAGGAATACACGTGAGCTGGTGGAACCTACCTTGCCCTGAACCTTACAAAAAAGAACTCAGGTGACTGTGACAATAAGAAAGAATGAAAGAGTGATGCTTCTTGCACAACAGCAAACCTTTTGAAAAGGCCATTTTGACAAAATAAAAATTAAAAAAAACCCCAAACAAATCAAATGGTTTTAACTTATTTTTAGATTAATTTTGCATGCTTCTGGCTGTGAAACAAATGGTCATGACAAATCACACTGTTCTCACTAATGTTTGTGGGATATCAGTGCAGAATCTGACTGCTTCCAAGTGACTAAGTACACTATTTTAGCTTTGCCCCAGCAGCCAGAACCTCTATTGGTATCCCGCTGATGTTTCTTATAATACATAGATTGAGTCATACCAAGCTTTTTTTTTTTGGGGGGGGAGGGGGCGGTGCTGTTTTATAATTCACTTTTAGAACCTCAGTACAATCTACAGACGGCTAATATCACAACCAGTGATCCTCTGCATTTGTAGACATCTCTCTTGAGAAATTCCATTGATTTTCTTTATCTTGGCACGTAAATATCCCCAGCACACACTCTGACCCATTGTTTGCAGTGCCTCTAACACTGAAGAATGTAGTGTTAATAGATTTTATGAAGTCACCAGTGGCAGCACTAGCAGCATTTCGTTCCCGAGCTATACTCAGCCATTTCGATCTTGCTTTTCCATGGAACCTATATATAGGAGGCTTTATCATGGTATTTAGTTAACATAAATGTAAATGCTAAATTTTTCCTCCCTCCCCCCCCATCCAGGTACATAGTGTAGTTATCTTGAAACAAATCTGCCAGTATGTAGAGAAAAAGCAGAACTATGTACGTTGGGCAATAGACTCTAGCTGCCAGCGGAATGGTTTGGGTTGCTGCATGTGAGATTCTGACCAGTTAGGACCTGATCCAAAATCTGGGGAACTCACACAGCAAATATGTAAATCTCATTAAACTTAATGGACTTTGACTCTGGCCTTTGTTGTAGTTACATATGACACAGAGAACTTACATTAAAACAAAGATGCTGTAACAAATCTAGCAATAATAAAGAGAATTCAAGCTCTTCGTTATTATTAATGTGAAATGTTATGCAAATAATTACAGACACACTGTTTACATTGAAGATACATGATGCCTCATTTTTTTGACCTATCTGAAATATATCTCACTCCACTGGCTTTCACTAGTTATATAATTTATTTGCTTCTGAGGAGAGATTAACCTTTAATTGCTTTCTTTAGCAACACTTAGTAAACAGACTGATAGCATGGAGATGATCTATGCAAACAGCAAAGAGGGATTTCTTCAACTCATGTTGCCATGACAATTTAGATTTTTTCTTGTCAACTCTTGAGAAGCTCCAAAATCATTTCTTTAAAGCAATGAATCAGGGAATATTTTTGAAATTGAAGTTGCTCTCTTTTATCAATTTGGTATCATTTAACACAGCGAGGGGCCTGACCCAAAAGGTTTAAAAATCTTCAAACAAGAACTATTGCAAAAAAAATAACATCGTGAAACCCTTTTCATGGGTCACTGTTCATTTACACTGGCAGAGAAGCTGACTTCAGATGCATTATCGAGTGATTTAGATTTTGTTTATTAACTAGATGATAATAATAAATAGTTATTCTAAAAACAATAATGGATAATGAAGAGTGGAGAGGCCAGCTTATAGTTGTCATTTTGATCTTCATGACAGTATTTTATCTTGCAGCTATTTTGAGGAAATTACATTACAGAAGGATTATAGAACAAAGAAGGACTAATCATTTTATTTTTGTTACAGTTCCAATTATAAAATTAGTTCAATGAATGAGGAATAAAATCAAAAGGCTGCTGTCCACATATTTGAATTACTATCCAAGATACTTCCCGTGTAAAATGTTATTACTAACTAAACTGAACTTCCCTCATTGGATTTGTTTTAAATGAAATGGATTGTTTTGAAAATACATAAAACTAGTCCAAACTACTTTAATTTAATTCTTAAGAAATAAATTACTGTCTTAAAGAGGTATTTCTTAGGTTGCTGTTAGCAGTGAAGGAAACATGGTAAAAGAAAAGAGGATAACATGAAGTGCTGTTTCTGCTGGGAAAATAAGTTTCTCTGTTTAGAAGACAAGAAAAGTAGCTCAGTAATGGTTTTCTTTTTAAAATGTTCCTGGCAGATGATGGCTACTGAGTTGGTGTAGTTTGTTTACCACTTTGCAATGGATTTGAGATGAGTCATATCACATTAGAAGGAAAATTGAGAAGTTGTTTTGTCAAAGTGAATTCAGTTTTCCTTTCTTCATATATACTCACATTATTAGTTCTCTTTAAACAGAGATGCCTAATTGATTTTTTTTACTGTTGATTCTTGTTGTGTACATAAATTCAAGTTACTGTTGCTAGAAATGGTAAGTCCAGATCTGTAATTTCTGTATATTGGATAAGGTGACTGAACTGTAGTCTCCTTTCAGTTAGCCTCGTGTATCGTTTTTTAGAGTACTCGACGTTTTATTTTTGAGCTCGTTTGTACCACAATAATTTCAACCTCTACAAGCACAGTAGTTTTTTGCAAGCCTTTCTATCCCTTTGCCTGCCTTCAGAGTGGAGCTGGTAGAGTAAGTACTATAGGATGGGTCCTCAAGATTTCATGCTGTAGAGAAATTTTGATTTCTGTCTTGTTTCCTTGCTGACTTTATAAGTACTTACTTATATGAATATTTGATAAAGAAATAGGCTTGTGGATAGAATACACTTATGATACACCAGGTCATGTGCATTCAACACAAAAAACAACCTTCTTTTTCCAAAATACCTGCTGGAAGAGGAGATCCATTTATTGAATAAAAGAAAATACACATACTGAACAATAAAAGCATCTAGCTGAGCTCATTTTACCTGCAAAACAAGTTTTAGTGTAAAGTTCAAGGATGCTGGGAAGGGGGCAGAAGGTAGTCTTTATTGTCAAGAGCCTAGATTTGTATTTTTACTTTCTTTTTCAGGAGTGCGAAATATCTGCAGTTCTCACTGACTTAAGAGAAAACTGCAGATCTCAGCACTTTTGAACATCAAGGAATTTGTACTGTACTAGCTTTTACACTTGGGAGTCATCATAATCTGAATGTAATATAGTGCTGTAAAGAGAAAGGACAGACAACAATATACAGCGTTTACTACTGTTATCTCCCAGGTAGTATCTGAATTAAGCAAAGATTCCAAATCTAGAATTGTTGTGGGTTTTTTAAGAAAGAGAGATTCCTCAAGGGAAGTTGTGGTTTGTTTTTCTTTAAAACTGTTGTAGTGAAGCAATTCTCTGTATAAAAAACCACCCTTGATCTGATGTACCATGGAACAAAATGTTTGTGATTGCAAAGCAAACATTAAAAGCAGCAACAATTCAGAATTTGGAGTGAAGCCAACTCATAGACTACTGGCTACATTGGATAATGGAGTCTGTAATCCTGGCCCAGAATTAAAAAGAAGCAGTTCCACCTCCACTTTATGTCCTCTATAAGTATTCATCATTTTTACATTTATCCTACATTGATGGTAACTAATTGCACTTCCTTGAGGCTCCATTTTTCTTTCTAAGCAACAGGCCGTTTGTGTGGGGTGAGGAAGGCTCTGGTGGAAAGAGGGTACCTACCCAGTTTTACCGCTGTAAGATAGGCACCAAGTGTCTTCTGATACTATTGTGCGTTGCTCTGCAGACCATATTTGCCGGATGGATATATCTGTGCAAATGTTTTGCATGTGTTTTGTCACATAGCACTGGTACATTCAGGTACGGTTTTGTGAAGCAGAAGCATTTTGTGCAACTGTCTCAACAACAGCTCCCTTCTCAGATCTACTCAGTCACACGGCTGTTGTCTAGGTAGTATGCCAAAAGAGCGATGTGCGTGAGGATGAGGTCCCCTGAGGGGAAAAAATCAATTAAAAAAAGAAACTGTTTGATGCTAGAAAGGTAATGTACTGCCCACCGTGAGAAAAATAAGCTATTGTGGTGACAGAGACTGTGTCAGGTGAAGGGTGGGCATTCAGCAAAGGGGACAGCATAGGCAGCCCATGAAAATCATTCTTATATTTCATTGGCACACTCTCCAATATTACCACTGAGGAAGATAAGCTATCTCAGAAAAGAAGCTACATATGAAGAAGAATGACAGTGTGTAATTGGGGTTTCAGGACTATTCTATTTTTTAAAATCAATCCTTACTGTCATCATTTGTCCTCTTCCACTCATTTGTTTTCTAGGATATTTTGTTTATTATTATTATTATTAAATATTTTTATTCATTAAATGAATGTTCATTAGGCAGTGACATGTGTGTACTGTGATTTATTAATTTGCTTTATGGTGAATCCTACAGTATAGGGACCCGTCGTACAAAGGATTATATGAACATAGAGAAATGGAATGGACAGCATGGACAACATTGTGACAGGAAATTCAAGTCTGGGGAGTGTTATTTCCTGCATGACCAGAATCAAGCAAAACCCCTTATCTTCTGACACTTAGCCCGTAGCAGTGTCACGCTGCCCTGTATTGTACAGAGGACAAAGTGCAGATTAGTTCACTCTCATACATCAATAATTATTTGATTTTTTTTTTCTGATCTCCATTATTGTATTTGTCTTACTGAAGACCAACGCATAATTACCTTCCCTTATTGTCTCCAGTAGCAGAGACATGGTGTAGTCTTACTAGCAGAACTGGTAATACAGCTCAAAACTTGAAATGTCTGCTGGCAAGTGCCCTCAGTGGAAGACCTGGGGCCACTACTGTACAGGTCTGATGTGGTCTGATAAATAACCACTGGTGCCCTCAGGGGCATGGCAGTTCAGTTGCTGAGCTGCTACACAGGCTTTACTCTGTCATGCTGAAAATAATTACTTTTATCTCATAGGATTGTCAGACCTGGCACCACCAGATTTGCAACATTAAACACTCTTTCACTTTCCTTTCCCCTTACTGTTTCTTTAAAATTTTCCTTTTGCAGACCTTATTCTTCATGTTCCAGTCACTAATTACCTCCTCTGCTGGAGTATAAACCACCTTCTTTGTTATGCTCCAAATTGGCTGTTTAACATTCTCAGGGAGAGAAGTACCCAGGGTCTAATCTGTAATGACTCCTGCACTGGGGGCAACCAGCACAAAGGTTGAAGATGGGCACAGGGCACTCTCAAGGGCTGAAGAATTGTCAGGGACATAAGCTGTGCCCAGATTTTGTGCACGTCCCATGAATTTGGTTAAATTTCAGTCGTCACATATTTAAAAATGCAAAAAGCGTCACATTAAATCAGACCAAAATAACCTCCCTCTGACAATGGCCATTAGCAAATGCATAGAAAAAATTGCAGGAAACAAGATATAGACAGCCTTATATTTTAGCAGCCTCTGGCCAGTTTAGGGAACTCTTAGCCAGAGGTTGCATCTACGTTCAACATCCATCAACAAATGTAACCTTCATGAATCTGTTCTTGAACCCATTCATAATTCAGACTACCACACTCTTTTCTGACAACCTGTTTTACAATTTAATCCCTGCCATGTGGAAAAGCACTGCATTTTGCTTGTTTTGAAGCTTCTACTTGCTCATTTCCTGGAGTACTTCCAGCCCTTCGGAAATGCTTCACCCTGCACAGAACTTTGCATCATCTAATAGATAGGGAGGGGTGATGTGAACCTGTAAATTACATAATTTCCCCACATACACCTACAAATTCCACATGGATACTTATAACAACTAACTTCAAGTAATAGTAATGTATGATTCCCAAATACATTTCTCACATTTTTAAATGATCATGGTATTGTAGTCAGTGTTGCTGATGGACTTGAAACAACAATAGTCTGTATTTCATTACAAACAGCCACTTCCCTCTATCCCACCATCTCATTGCCTAGTTTTTATTCTCATCAATAATATTTTGATAGTTTCCTTTCCAATAAATAGTAAAGACTGTACATGGTGACTCTGAATGACAGTGATGTTCAACATTTTGTCCTATGAGAGGTTTCTGGAGGGACAGCAGGGAAGTGCTTAAGAAAATTATGTCCTGGTAAGAAATGATTACAGCAAACCAGGTGCTTAGTGATCTCCTCTCCCACTGACATCAACTTCCATGGGGTGTGTTAGTAGCTCATTGATAATATAAAGTGTGTTGTATAGTAACTTCAGCTTGTATATATGCTATCTGACTCTCTGTGGTCCAATGTATCACTGGTCCCAAGTCATAGCTTGATGGTGTTCTCTTTCCCAGGACAAAGCAAAAAGTCCTGTGAAAATTGGTGGGGTTGTGACAAACATTAGTGATGGGATCTGGTGAAGGATTGGGTTTCTGCAGAGATTAGGGAAACACTGCAAGAATTTGTGTTAGAAAAGGTTTGGGAAGAGGTCCATTATACTGAGAACGCTGAAACCATATAATCCTTCTAAATCAACCAATATCCCCCCTCCCAAGACCCAGATCTAGAAGAAATTACAAAAACTAAAAAAATAACATAGAATATTCTGCCCCTAGATAGAGGCTTATCTCAAACATTAAAACTTGGAAGATGTTCTGTGAGCTCCAATCCATAGGTTTTTTGGTTTAGTTTCATGGTAGAAAATTTGTCACTGTCTGAAAAGGAATTGTTTCTCTTGTTCCCTAAGACAGCAGCCTTCCTACATGCTGGCTCTGAATAGGACGTACAAATTCTGCCCTTCCCCTTTATTCTACCTCTTCCTTTCAGGACTGTCTGTAGGAAAGTCTGTCAGCATCATGAAAACAAAACAAAACAATGTAAATGCATGAATAGCAGAAGCATAGCTGACCATTATGAAGAATAGCATGAGATAGAAGAAAACAGAATCTCTTTAATGTTAGGAAATCTCCCATGACTGTTTTTGCTCCTTCATTCTGAAAGGCTCTATTTCATTTCCATAAAAGAGAAATTTCTGTTGTAATGGGATAACAAAAAATATTTTTCAAGCAAGTTTTGTTTCCTGCTTGATTAGAAAAAATCAAACATTTCTTAAAACGAGAAAGTCTCTGAAGAGCTGAGAGTTATGATCGAAAATCAGATTAAGTTTACAAATAAATACTGTGTTTAATTAAAAAAGTAATTGCTCATTTTAGGTAGCAATACTTTATTTCTGGTTTGGGATGACATAAAAATCTGTGTAGTCCTGTGTTTATATATTAAGATTGCCTTTTTAATCATTACTCACCTGACCGTAAGAAAAAATGCCATATGAAATCCCTCAACCACTTTCATTGGAGGATCAGATGACTTTTAGTTGCTTCAATTAGTATAATAGTTTCTTCAGAGAAAATTATTTAAAGAGACTTTGTTGATAAACTGTAACATTTCTTACTGTTATGTTGCTGACATAATCCTGCAATATCTGGCTTTTCTTCTCTCTTCCTAGAATAATTTTTGGTTAGTATAGTGTATGTAGCTGTAAATTTCAAATAATTAAAACCGTCTGGGTATTATAATGCAATATTATATAACTTACTAATTCAAGATCTAGGTATGAGATGTGCTGAACTCTTCAGTTCCTAATTAATTTCATGGCTGTTGAGGACACTCAACATACAAATAAATAGAATCATAGAATCACAGAATTGTTTAGGTTGGAAAAGACTTTTAAGATCATCGAGTCCAACTGTTAAACGAACGAACACTGCCAAGTCCACTGCTAAACCCTGTCCCTAAGCGCCACACTTACACATCTCTTAAACACCTCCAGGGATAGTGACTCAAGCACTTCCCTGGGCAGCCTGTTCCAATGCCTGACAACACTTTTGGTGAAGAACTTTCTCCTAATATTTAATCTAAACCTTCCCTGGCACAACTTGAAGCCTTTTCCTCTTGTCCTAGCCTTGTTACCTGGGAGAAGAGACCAACACCCACCTCTCTGCAACCTCCTTTCAGGTACTTTTAGAGAGTGATAATGTCTCCCCTGGGCTGCTTCTTCTCCAGGCTAAACAATTCCAGTTCCCTCAGCCTCTCCTCATAAGACACATGCTGCAGACCCTTCACCAGCTTTGTTGCCCTTCTCTGAACATGCTCCAGCACCTCAGTGTCTTTCTTGTAGTGAGGGGACCAAAACTGAACATCATATTTGAGGTGCAGCCTCACCAGTGCTGAGTACAGGGTGACAATATTATTTCCCACATACTGGCCACAGTATCTCTTATACAAGCCAGGGCGCCATTGGCCTTCTTGGCCACCTGGGCACACTGCCAGCTCATATTCAGACCAGGCCCCTTTCTGCTGCGCAACTTTCCATTCACTCTTCCCCAAGCCTGTGGCATTCCATGAGGTTGTTATGACTCAAGTACTGGACCCAGCACTTGGCCTTGTTGAATCTCACACAGTTGGCCTCAGCCCATCAATCCAGCCTGTCCAGATCCCTCTGTAGAGCCTTCCTACCCTCAGGCAGATCAACACTCCCACCCAATTTGGTGTTGTCTGCAGATTTACTGAAGGTGTACTAAATCTACTTGTCTAAATCACTGATAAATGATCTAGGGGCCTACAAGAAAGCTGGGGATTGTGTGTCTTTTTGCAAGGACTGTAGTGATAGGACAAGGGGTATCTGGTTTAAATTGAAAGTGGGGAGATTTAGATGATTGGATATCAGGAAAAAATTCTTCCCAGAGAGGGTGGTGAGGCACTGGAACAGGTTGCCCAGAGAAGCTGTGGATGCCCCCTCCCTGGAGTGTTCAAGGCCAGGCTGGATGAGGCTTTGAGCAACCTGGTCTAGTGGAGGGTGTCCCTGCCCATGGCAGGGGGGTTGGAACTAGATGGTCTTTAAGGTCCCTTCCAACCCAAACCAATCTATGATGTTATGATTCTATAAAGATATTAAAGAGAATTGGCCCCAGTACTGAGCCCCAGGGAACACCACTTGTGGCTGGCCACCAACTGTATTTAACTCTATTCACCACAATACACAGAAGAATTTAAGCATCAAGTTGTCCCTTTATTGTGAAGATAATTGCAGCTAGTACTTAGATTACTGAACTACCACTCAATGGCTACTTCAACCTGAGAAATACCCAAATTCACACATGCCTGGTTTTCATTAGAAAATTTTCTTTGAGCCTGAAATTACATTTCTGGGCATACTCAGAATGGTTGCATACTGTGAATTTGTATACAACTGTTATTGAACAGTCATTGTAATCTTCAATATAGATGCTCTTCCATAGGGATAAAACTGCTTGGCTTTAAGTACGCCTGCCAACTTTGGCCTTACATAAGATATTCCTGGGGGTGGAAGTGGTGCCCTCTCATTTTCCCACAGTAGAGAGAGGAATTTAACAGTTGGAGCACTTAGCTAGATTGTGAAAAATCTACATTCAGCTTCCTCTTTCCTGTGAAAGTTAGAGTCTGTCTCATCCTTTTTTTCTGACATATACTGTGACTGCCCTAGGCTCTCCCCTGTTGGTGTCGTGAAGGTTTGCAGTTAAAATTTCCTTTGGAGGTAGAAGTTTTGGGTTCCAAACCTTGCTTAAAGAACTCAATATAAAATATTAAAAAAGCTTCTGGAACAGGAACTGGACTCCTACTGTTCCCCTCTTACACAGAGAGCATTACTTGCCACATCAGAGTCATATTCCCGGTTGGGTTTCTGTCTTACTCAGTGAATATTCAATCATTCTATGAAAAGTGGAACTGTAAGTAGTCCACCCGGAATACTGCTCTGGGGTTCATTTGCCGGTAAGCACCTAAAAGACACATGCTGCAATACTGATTTTCAGCTCATTTCAGGAAATAATCAATAGCTTGTATCATTAGGGACTTAACAATCATCATGTTATGCCCTTCACATATAATCTACAAAGAAATCTTACAAAGAGAGGTATGCTGTTATTAGGGGAATCATTTGATTTGTAATGTTGTTCATGTTTATTTAAGACCTAGGTAATTTTTTTTTTCTTTTTCTTTTAGTACAAAGTTAGCAGTGCCACGTAACTTATGAGATGTATGACACATCTGTGCTGCCATCACTGATATTAGAGAGATGAAGAAAATTAGGTCTAGGTATAATACTGCCATTTGAATTCACATGCATTAGTTTTAAGGTGCCCAGTTACCATAGTAATGAATATAGTATAAATACATGTGTGTGTGTGTGCGTGTCAGAGAGAGACAGGAGCGTTGAAGTAATTTGAATCTCTTGCCCCATAGGTACCTTTCACTGTTCTTCAAGTTTTGTCCATTTTTCTAATACTGTAAAAAACTTTCCATTTGTTTATGAGCACAGCAGTGACAGCAAGCTGTTGCCACACAGGAAGATGTCTGAAATACTGCACCTTAACCCACTGAAGTTCTGAAGCTCAAGTCCATGGCCTTGAATTTCAGCCATGGATTTCTGATATACTGGAGTGATGTGCTGGCAGCGCTTATCATCTGCAACATTACATGGGTTTTCACCTCAAGGCGCAGGGAGTCACGGTAATGGAGACTGAAGGCCACAGATGTGTAAATTTATCACTAAGTGCATTTCCCTCAGGATGACACATTGCATTTTGGCTCCCTGTAAGTGGAGAAATGCATTTGGAACAGCTTTTGATAGCTATTCCATTGGGCTAAGGATTACAGCACCCTGGAAAACTTGTCCTCACCTCCATGAATGCAAAGCAAACAAAATATTTGAATTTTACCACTCTATATTGACAACAATAGTTTAGCATTTTACTACATGTAGTAAAATAACACATACACATGGACAGAAAAACCAAAACCACCACCACCAAAAGAAACAGCATGAAGTACACACTTCTTGTGTTTTTTGTTTTTCTCATCAAAATCAGTTTTGTAAACATACTTTTAAACAGCTAATGAGGAACTCAGAGGGACAAAAGACTATTTACTGACAAAATTTAAGCCAGATCTGTCTAGGAATGATTTTTGCAGTTTGAAAAAAAAGCAAGCAAATCTTCAAAAAGATTAAAGACTGTCCAAGAAACTATACATCAGTGAATTTAACAAGGGTTGTGGGGAAAATTAAACTACCATAAGGAAGTGTGAAAGAACAGCTTGAAAATCAGTTTGATTAAGGATAACCAGCATAGATTCAGGCAGGGGAGGTCATGCTTAACTAACCTGCTGGAGTTCTTTGAAGATATTACTGCCACTGTAGATAAGGGAAATTCAGTGGATGTACTCTACTTGTAAGCCTTTGACAAGGCACCACATCTGAGATTAATGGCTAAGAGAAATCATGATGAAGGCAAAGAAACTGTTGGACGGAAAACTAGTTTAAGTGTAGGCCACAAAGAGAAAATCTGGGCAGAGTTGCTGAGGAGTCAGTGTTAAGCCCTCTGTTGTTCATCATTATGTACATCTGAATGTAAGTGATGGGAGAATTTGTAGCTTATGCGGGAACTAAAAGCATAGCAAGAGGCGCAGAGCAATGTGATCGTATTCGAAAGGTGTTGTATAATCTATACAACTTGTGTAGCAAAAATAAACAGAATTTTGCTAGGAAAATGTTCAATAATTAATCTAGGAACACAAAACCAAATTTAAAAGTATTTATTAAATACAAAAATCATCCTATATACTAAGCAAGAAAACAAATTGGGAATTATTGAGAAAATAAATTGAAGCCATCAGCCCAGAGCAGAACAGCATTTTAAAAGGCTGACAAGATGTAAAGATGTTTTAGAAGACAGAAAACATGTCAAAGAAAACAAAGAATATTGCTAATGTACACAAAACCATACTAAAAGCATCTCTAGGACATGGTCTACAATATTGCTAAAAGTTGTTCAGGGCAAATAATACTTTCATGCTGGTATTCTTTGTAGGGAAACACAGGATATGAGGTCCAAATAGCTGAACTGTGAAAAATATTGAAGAACATAATTTTTTTTACTATAAACCAGGAAAATATATGATGTTTTTATTATAGTAGGACCCGGGGATCCTAATAAAAATTAAGGTTCTATTGTGTTAGGCATGCAAATGGAAAACAGCACATTCCTGTGCCAAGGAGCTTATAATAAAACAGCTTAACTATACAGACAAGGGGGAAAAAACCAAAGGACACAGTAATTTATCCAAGAAGATCTGTGCCTGAATTGTGATCTAGGAATCGTATTTTATGAGGCCCAAGTCAATATTTTCTATACTGAGTTACATTATTCTTTTATATTTTTAAGGGTTTTGCTTAATATGGGGTAGAAAACGTAGGTGATTGATTATCTTTTTTATACATGTATATAAGCTTAGAAATAGAAAATTCTTAGTCTGCATTTATTCTGATCTTAATCTAAGTCACTGATTCCACAGACCTCTACTTAAATCTAATAAAGATTAGATTACATTCATAAGGAATCCTAATATTCATGCCTAAATATCTGAATTCCATAGGAAAAACCCCACATATTAATTTTTAAGGGGAAAATAATTAAATAATAGATATATGTCCAGTAAGCATTTAATTTATGGGAGAAAATGAGGTAAACAAAGTTAACAAAAATTGAAATGGCAATTTTTTTATTAAGATGGGCTAAATTTCTTCCTGACTTTCCTGTGCTCTGAGGTCTGCTAGGAAAGAAGAATATACTCAGAAGATCATAATTTTTCCCTAGTTATGGAAAGTTTCTTTGCAGTGTGACTCAGAGCTTTGAAGTTCATATATTCAATCTTTTCTTTTATACATATATTCACTCTTAAAGCTAAGGCTATATCCGAAAAGTAACTGCTGTTACAATGCTAGGAGCCCTGGTGCCTAACTTCCAAATATCTGATCCCAAAATATGAAACTAGAGGTCTGTGATAAGCTTTATTTCTTGTTGGGGAAAACCTAGGCATCTTGGAATAGAATCATAAATAAGCACCGAGCCACTGGTTTGTAGCAGAAGATACAATACTCCCTCTACCTTCCTTTTCTAGGAGAGAAATATTTCACTCAGCCCGATGAGAAGGAAACAATTCTTTCCTCTGAGATTCCATCTTTCTAGCTATCATCTTCTCTTCCTAAACTGTGAGACAAGGCATTGTAATTTTAATTTTAAAATATAATAACACAAAGGGTTTTATCTGGCTTTCATGCTCAGAAGTGCAACACAGTTGTGGATACAGCACCCTCGTTGCTCCAGTACCTACAGCTCTTAGGACAGAGGGAACAGACCAGAAAGGTACTGCCTCTGATAGCACTTCTTTACTAGCCAAAATAGAGACAGGCAATATTCATGCCTCCTTGTAATATAGATTCAGTGAATATGCCTACACACCAAACTGCATGAAAAACTCAGTCCAAGGTTGACCATTCTTTGCTCAGATGGCACATGGTCTCCTGTCTGGTGATGACTGTAGTTCCTACTCCTAAACCTTCATGTTATACTTTATGTGGTTCAGGCTGATGTGAAATACTCCTAATCTTCCAGTCCAAGCAAGTTTTACTCAGAGTGAACTTTGCAGTGTGAACATGACCAATGAAAACATGGGTGGCCTTAGTTTGGTTACAGTTCTGAATGGACTCATCTACTGTAGTATTTGTAGTCAGTGTGGAGGGGTTCATGTGCATGGGGGAGATGCAGTCTGAAGGCAAGGCACTCCCAGGAACTTGGGTCAAGTACATTTTCTGAGTCTGCCTCCTCTCACATCAATCCTGATCATAAACATTGGTAGGGACAGGGAACACAGCTTTCCTTCAGGGCATTTCACTTACTTAGATGAATACAATTCAAGACTGATGTGGATTTTTTTGGAGAGAATAATGGTATCCTACTAATCTGGTGGGGTTTCATGGAAAGTTTTGGGATCTAAAACATCATATCAGTACTTTTTTACACTTTATGTAGAAGTCTCTGAAAGAGCTCAAGCATCATAGAGTTTAGGTGCTTCCAGGCTGAGGCAGAAATAGTTTTCAGCGTATGGATTTGGGGACTTCTGTTCCAGTTAAGCCCTAACCTTGTTTTCAGCAAGGAAGTCAGGACTGTGGGACAAGGCCCGCAGTGCCACGGCCATGCAGCATGATGAGCCCAGTGGGGTGGCCAGGGATGTAGGCAGAGGGGCTGGGAGGCCAGTGGGGAGGCCAGCAGCTGAGAAGGCTGGTGGGGAAGTTGGCTCCTGTCCTCCCTCTCTGTTATGAGATGCAGTCAGAGGGAGTCCTGCAGGTGTGACTGATGTCTAAGACAGGGGCCCCATTCTTATTAGTCCACTTTGCTTTTGACTTTACTATAGCTACAACTGGAGTTTTTGAAATTATTTTTCTCAGGCATGAAGAAGTACATTTTAAATTTTCTGATTAGATACTGAGTAGTCTTTTTCTGAACCAAAAAGAAATCCAGGTTAACATCTTGCAGAACTGTTTTTATGGAACAGTGACAGCAAAAACTGTTTCTTGAAAAGAAGAAAATGAGTACATTTACTTGATGCAGGGTGTTATAGCTGAGTAGAGAAAAAAGCATACTATTTTCTATTTACCATTTCTTTATGTATTTATTTTGTTAACACTGAAGTCAAGCAAAATATTTTATTTTTCTTTATAAATGTCTTGAGAATATCACCTATGGCAGACATCTTATTAATCATTTGCTGCTTAAAACACACAGGTTTAGAGATCTGACTTAGCTATTTATATAAAAAGAAGCAAATGATTTTCAGGTCATGCTCCCAAACTATATTTACTTAAAAAAGGAAGTTGATAAATTGTTTACTGTGGCAAGACAGCATAAATTTTAAATCAGATTTCAAATGAAGAGATATATTGCTTATGTGACAGCCTTCCTTGTTTTTCCCAGTTAAAATTCTTTCAGAAATAAGCGGCTGAAAACATTCTAAAACCTTACCATCTTTATTAGTTTACTTTACGTAGCAAAGTTTTTAAGCTTTTGTAACTCATAAAAGCAAAGATATCTCCACGGATTTGTCTAGGATCCAGAAGGTGATAAAATCTTACAGTAGTTCAGCATGTCAGATTTTCCATAATTTTGAAAACATGATTGATCACAGACAAAGATTTGCAGTGTGTTTCGCATGGCCTATTCCATGTATAAAATATGATTTTAGATATGACTTAAATTACTTCCAAATTTTCTTGACTATTCCTATTGTTGGGAACAATTCCAACAGTTTCAGACACATTGTATTCATATCAAATATGCAGCTTTTCAGTTTGAGAAAAAAACCACCCTAAAAGCTTGAAATGGAGCTATTGCTTGCCTTCAGAAAGTACCCCTACGACCCTGTCTATTTTCCATTATTGATTTTATTAGGCTAACAGGACTCCGCTGATTATTATTTGACACACTGGGACAGATATCTAACAATCAGGAAGTACAAAAGGTGAGATTCCGGAGGGAAAAGTATGATTATACAACTTGTTACTTTTTCATACACATTTAAAAGTTCACTTACTGGATAACAAAGGAAAAAACCTTTTGACTGTTCTCTACAGAGAACAGGAACCATGTCCTGTGGAGCTCAGCGGAGAGCAAAGTAAATTTTTTAAAGGTAGTATTTAACGGTTACAAAATATTAATCCTTTCGGGTGACTTAGGAATCAAAATCTTATTTTCAAAGTGACTTGGACATTTAGAGTAAGTCCCATTAAAGGATTCAGGTGCTACAATGAGTAGAATCAAAATACTCTTCCCAGGCCCCAGACTCCCTACACTTATGTAGGGAGCATTAGATGCCTGGGAACAGAGTCCCAAACAGCAGCAGACTGAACGGGCAGCATCCAGCAATTAGGGAATATTTTGGTCCCTCAGAACACTGGAGAATCACACATCCTTTTCTGCAAGTCAGCTACAGAAGCCTCCCCTGTGTCAGGGTGCCTAAATGTTTTCTTTACAGAAAGCTAGCCAAGGTCACTTTTTAAAGGACTAGTGCCAGAAGAGGAGAGAGTAATACCATGGCCTTTGTACAATGTTGAATGGTTGCAACATACTCCAAATGTAATTTCTTTTTGACACAACAGGAGATTTATATCTATACTTGTTATTCATTTAGAAGTTGTTCTAACCATTAATCTCAGGCATGTGGGTTGTGCTTCTTGCCAAAACATTTACACTGTGCAGAAAAGAATTCAGGATACCGTGGGTCAGTGAGTTGCATCTATCAGCAAGAATTTTGGGAACTCATGTGGTAAAGACCTTTATTTTAACAAACAGTTATGGCTCTAAAAGGAAAAAAAAGTCTTGGCAGAAGGACTGATTCTTAGACTTTATTATTCCTAAATAAATGTCCAGATTACCAGATTATAGTTTCATGTGTCATGCACTTTCCCAGTGGAGGACTGTTTATGTATGCCATAAGAATTAAGACAACTTCAAAAGAAAAGCTGAAAACAGACATTGGGTTTAGGATGCCCCTAAAATGAGGAGATGTGAATTTGAATACCTTTGTCAAAGGGCTAATGTCCCGGCTGAATAGCGTGTCAACACCAGTAATACCTAAGTAAACGATGGCCTAAGGGGAGAAACTGGCTTATTTTGTGCACAGTCTGATCTGTGGAAATGTTGTAAAACCGCTAGTTAGATAAGATCTTTCACATAACATAGGTGGAGAAAGATCTTCTTTCTACATTCTTGATTATTAGGCTTTGAGATGGTCAATAGTAAAATGCTTTTGAATTTGCCCAGAAGCAGATCAGTATGTACCTGGGGTACTCACATGTGGAAAACACGGTGCTTAGAAGTGAGGTTGTAGCAGACTAATCCTTTGCCCTCATGCTAGTGATTAAGTCACTTTGTGGAGTTGCTCTTTTGATGCTCTAATAACTTTCACGTGGCCTTTAGAAGTTTTATTTCTTGTGACGCTTTGTTTTCTAAATACTATTTCTTTTACCCCTACCCATTGTTATTTATTCTATTTTTATATATCAGCCTAAGTAGTTACTAAATCAAAATACTGACATCTTACCACCATGTTCATGGGTGTTAATATTGCACATTATTGGATGTGATGAAGAATAATCAGGTCAGTTTACCTCAGCGAATAAATATTACCTAATAACAATGGCCTGCTTGATATACATAGTTTTTTTTGAAATCTACCTCCTCTGCATTACCTTGGTTTTGAGTGTAAGTATTCTAGGGATGTAAACTAATCAGCCTATATTTACATTCTTAACGGAATATTTCTAGTTTGGAAGTTAAAGTTGATAGTATGGTTTTGCAGTGTGAATACTCACAGCATTCTCAGAAACCGCCCATTAGTGAAGCTGAGGCAACTGAATACCTTAGTTCACTCCAGATATGAGGTTGTAAATCAGTCCGGTTCAGCTTCTCTCAGGAGCCGGTGTGAGTACACACAGGATTGTGATAACTTGGCTGATGTGGGAGTGATTTGTTAAGTTACTGTAACTTAATCAACTGTTCACTTCTCAGGTTGCAGAATGATCACGGCATTGTGTTTATCCCCTTACCTTGTGTTAAGTGCCATCAACGAGAGCAAAGTATCGTTATTGCACATACGGTAACTTAGTTTTTTGTATCTGACTTCTTAGCTGAAGTTATTTAAATGCAGTTAGGCAGATTTCTTTGGGCACACTTCGATACTTCATGTTGCATTCATGCAGCCTTATGGAAGCCCTGGCATGGAATCTTAGGCTCCTGTGACATGACACACAGCAGAGGAATAAAAAGCCTAAGCAGAAATGCAAAATGGCAGCTTCTACAGCACAAGTTATCACGTGATTTTAGCAGGAATATATTTTAAAATCCTTTCACAAATTCAAGGTTGTTTTTTTTTTTTTTGGTCTCCACATTGTGATTCTTGGCACCAGTTGTTACACTACCTAATACTGGAAAGACAAAAGTGTCACCACACTGATTCAAGTTTTCTGGAGCACAGCCTTTCTTCTACGTAGAAAAATCATTGATGCTTTCATTCCAGTTTCCTCCCTCTAGCTGAAGAAACAATGGCCTTGAGGAGCGTGACTCTGATCTGCACGGTGAAGATCTGTACGCTTACCGCTAATTACTGTCTTTGTAATTCCTGACCGTACTAGACTTGCCAACAAGTGAATTACAGTCTTTTGAGTACATTAATATCTATAAGCTAGCCCTCCAGCTTGCAGGGTCAGTAGAAATGGTAGGGATAGTAACTTACCAAACACTCCCATTAAGTGAACGGTGCTGATTGTCTTGTATGCTTCTCTTGTATTAACCCTTCAATCACTTTGACAAGTACATTTGAACTGAAGGAGGGAGATGATTTTGACAGTTTTACACAGAACAATGGTGTAGAAAATCTAAGACTGCCAGAAATAAAAAGCAGGATGTAGTAATGATGCTCTGGTTTTATAACATCTCTTAAAAGAAACAAAGGGTGATCATGTCTTTTTTTTTGTTCATTGTTCTGAATACATTACCAGGCTGCTGTTGATTTTTCTGCACTGATAATACATGCAGTAATTTTTGCCCTAACTGTTGTCATTGTGCTAGGGTTTACACTAGGTGGACTCGTTGGAAGTAGCTCTTTAATTGAAGACTTGCTTCACTGTGATTTTATTTTACATTCTTTTTAGCAGCACTGTTCATAAGGAATTCAGTTAGTATTCATTGTAATAGCACTGATCATAAAGAATTCATTTGATATTTATATGGATGTCACAGGTGTTTCCATAGGACTTATTCTAACTGCAATTTGAGGATCATTTAATGGATACTTACACAAAGATTGGTTTTAAAAAGATCTCCTACCACTTCCCAGTTGACTGATTTAGCTTTGGCTATGTGGAAGTCGAGCTCAAAATATGTGGGGGGTTGTGCACCAAGTTCTTTAACAAGAATAGGTTTCATTTTACATGACATTTTGTAGTACCCAGATTCTCAGTTCTGTATGTTTAGCAATTGATCAGCCAGAGAGCTTCATGGAGGAGAGATCCATTTTCAGACATAGTCTTCACGCTTTTGCTGAGACTCAACAGTTACAAATATTTCTGGCATCACTTGCAATGACAGAACAGGATACTCAGAAGAAAATGTGAGGCTAAATTGTGCAAAGGTGGAAAAAAGGATATTTCTGACTAATGGTGGTTCAGAATGTACTAAAATTGTGTAGATTAAACACATTTATAATCAGACTATTAACAAAAAGATTCACAACTGCATTAATAAGTCATATTTCATTATCCTAACACAAAAGATACCTGGTATGAGACATTAATATGTGTAATAAAGCCTTCTGCATATGTATTATGAACAGCAGTGCTTTTAATATTAAAAGTGAATCCATACGGGTTATTTGACATGTAAAATATTAACTTTTATAGCAAGAATGCAAATGAGAGTTTGAGCACTAATTATAGCTGCAGATCCCACTCAGGAATGAGGCTCTGTGTAACTAATGATTTCAGCAAAAGGAAGGAATGGCCTGCTTCTCTCAAGAGGCAGCATTTCTTAGCTCCCTCTCCTGTCTCTGTAACCCTTCAAAATTCTCAGTGTGTCTCAGTACAGTACCTAATGCATGTGCCACTTCCAGGAACAGGCTTCCAAAGACAGGCTCCATGTTTTTATAGCTACTTTTATGTAACTGGCTCTAGAAAGGAGGAAAGGTTATTTTGTATTTATCCAGAACCATGTAATTGTAGGAGATACTCTATATAGGATTATTTTCATTGACTCTTCCCAATAACTTATTTCTATTTCTTCCATTAACAAGACAAAAGTGTTGGGTTTCGGTATAGGATGTTGTAATTGCTCTACCATGAATCTTTCACAGTATGTTTCCTCCGTCTGTTTTTTCCATGGAAGAATAAGATGTTCTTTTTTTTTTTTTTTTTTTTTCTACAAGCAAACCTACATTTTGTCATTATTATTTGCTTTCCCTGTGCAATCCTCTGACAAACTTGTATCCAGCTGAGATAGCTGTGATGACTCCTACCCATGTCTGTCGTTGTTATTCCTGAAATGGCCAGAGGCGTCACTGGAAAGCAAATTGGAGCTATTGTTAATTCTTGTCAAAGTAGTAGTATGGCTTTTTTCACGGTGGGTACCCGTGAGAAAACTTCTTACCTGAGCTACTTGCTACTTTTCTGTATGCACAAGTGCCAGGTTGTACTCGGCTGAAATAACCTCTAATGTGTTCATCTTTTTCTCGGTTTTATTATCCTTTATTGCAGAAAAGTTTAGATAAAGCATGCCTAAGAAATAATTTTGTTAGAAATAGGATGACAAAACAATTATTGAATAGTACCATAGGTGTTTTAAACTATCATATAATTATCTTTTAATAATAACACACACATACAATTAAAACTAGAATATTATTAATATTGTGATTTATCGCCAATCTGTAGCAGAAAGGAAGTAGTTTTACTAAAATTTAACACAGGAAATTTTAACCCAAGTTTCTCTGATCTGATCTAGTAAGTTCTCTTTCTTTCAGTGCTGCTAGCGCTGTTGAGCAAAGAGTTATGCAAACATTAAGGGTAGCAGGACTGCAGATGTTCATAAAGGGGCACAAGTGTGGATATAATGCAAATTTCAAAGGATGTTGAATTTACAATACTCCTGGTTAATCAGATATAAGCGAGGAAGTGTCATAACTACGTGAGTGACTCCTTCAGTATTTCTGAGATGCCCACTTCACCTGTGAGAATGGGAAAGGTCAAAATACTGCCTTCTTAATTCAGTTACTTTGGTAAATATCAGTAGTTTTTGAAATGTGACCCTCATTTCCAAGTGTCTTGCTGTACATTATTGGAAACACTCTTGTGATGTGTAAAACAACCGGCATGAGGACTTCTTTATGAGCAAATTACTAAATCACCTTCCAGGCTGCAGTAATAAATCACTGCAAGGCTCATTAGTGTAATTTTCTAGACTTCATCAAGGTGCATCTACTACAGCTGCACAAATCCACGTGGCAATTTCACTACTAATAATGGTCTTGGCAAACAACTGAAGTCTGACTGAGTGTATACAATTTTGGCTAGATAATTAGATTTTTTGCTTCTAATATAATGTTCCTAATTTACTTCATGTCTATTTTTCTCTTGTTGCATTGAGAACTGTAAGAATTAAGAATAGGGAACTGATTGTTTCATTGAAAGAAAATTCTATGCATCTAAAAGATTAGTTCATGTATCTGTTATCAAAATCAGCAGATAACCTTTTGCTTTTCATTACTATTACTACTGTTATTATAATTATAATTATTGTTATTGCTCTGAGGTGTGATAATCCTAACTCCACTAAAACAGATGGTCAAACTCTTCTTGCTTTTGCCCTCACTGACAGTGAGGTTAGGAAGAAATGAAAGAAATTTAACCAAGTTTTTGTTTTCCCTCAAACAATTAGGTTTTTATATATGGCTCAGCATATGGCAGGTCTGGCAGTAATATTCACTATTCACTAGTTATATTTAATAATATTAAAATTTGAAATAATATTCAATATGATTCAATTTCTAATACATGATGATGTAAAAAGCTGAAAAATATTTTTTAGGTGGATTGATGGTTTAAGCTCTTTGTAGCCTTTCTATTCTCTAAAAAGTATAAAAATTGCTTATCAGGTGAAAGTTGATGTGGGCTCTAAGGGCAAGATTTTCAGAAGTTTTGATAGCCTGTGTTTTGAATTGCATTGTGTTAAGGTCTCTAAAACATCCCAAATGCTTAAGCATTGCTCTGGATATTCTTGCAAGTGAGGAACTTCAAACTCTCTCAAATTGTACATCCAAAAGTAAGATATTTGAAATTACAAATCACTGAGTTGGTTTTCTGAAAAGTATTCAGGGCCTTTAGACTAATGGCCTAAAGTCAGATCTAATAATTTCTTAAAAAAAAAAATCTCAAATAAGTACACAAAACAAGTCAAATGTAATTAATACCAATACAAAGTCTATATTGATTTGTGCCATACTGGTTTAGGTTGCTAGGTATATAAAGAAAGTAGATTCCTAATCACTGTTTGAGATTGGTATTTGTTCAATTGTTTGGAGAAGTCTTCATCTCCAGACTGAGTTTGTTATCTAATATCAAGTGGCAAGTCTGCACGCACGATTGTTTTGTCAATATGAATTCAGTTCCTAGGGACTAGGATCTGCAAACTGATTTTGAGTGTACAGATCAAATCCAGTGTAAATGTCCTATGTCTGAAAGACCATGCAAGATAAGCAAGCTTGTCATTTAAATATGAACACATAGTTTATTTAGTATTTATATGAATGTCAATATTTCTATATGAATTGCAAAGTTCATTACCATACCGAAACATTGTTAAATTGATATTCAGAGCTTGAATCATAAGAACGTGTAGGTTGGAAATATCTGACATTGTTTCAGAAGTGAGAAATGAATTTTTCCTCAGAATGGAGCAAGCACGTACACTGAACTTTGATACCATTAAACCTTGCAATATTCTGTAGCCTATAAATAGTTAAGGTGTATGCTTCAATCCGTAGGCATCATCTGCTCACTTGCAGTGGGTCAAGTAATTTAGAAACATAACCCTGAGAAATTTAACTCGGAGACCTACTTTTCAGTGGGAGACTTCTTTTGTTTTATAAACAGGCACATCAGTTACTGTATGATAGAGCCTGACACTGCCAGAAAATCTGTTGATTTCCTTCTAACTAGAAAGCATACAAATGCACATAGGTAAGTGGAAGCAGACACAGGAGCACAATATAAGCATGTGCACAGCAATACTAATGATGTTTCTGTAAAAATTGTGCTTTTGCTTCAAATCACTTCCTCTCATTTCACTTTCTACCAGTAGCAGTGGTGGTGTTGGCTGTAGTAGATCTATACGTAGAAATCATATCATGCAGTATAGCCCCTTCTCTTCAATGCCCTTTTTTAAGCATCTTTCAGAATCAAACACATGAATCCTTACTAACCAAACTCTAGTGACTCTTGGAAATGGCTTCTTTCCACACCTGCAGGCCTCAAAAGCTGCATCAATCACTTCTCATGACTTTTCCCACTTGACCGTGATTGTGAGTCTACTTTTCAATAGAGTTTGAATGTTACACTAAAGATCTGTGCATTGGTGCTGCAGCTTTACTTTTGATCTTTCTCTTCTTTCTTCCAGTGGGTACATATTCACAGGAAGGTTGTAAATATGCCTTCTCATTTGTGGGGTATCAGCATGCCTATGTATTTCTGATGGGGTATTGTCAGAATGCCAGATCTTTGCCCAGCTGTGGGTTGAATTGGCAATTTCTTAGGAGCCTGAGTGATATGAATAAAATGAAGTATATTACAGCTGTTCTCATCTTAATACAGGGGAATAATCAGAGAAACTTGCAGCAGGTCCCAGCATGTGATCTCTCTGATCAAGATTGAGTATCACACGCTGAGATGTGAGATAGTCTGCATCTTCTTATTAGTAGTTTCAAAGCTTAGTTTCAAACTGAATCAAGGACTATCTGATCTTGCATTTACAATAAGCAGAACGGGGAGTCTGGAGATTAAGACACCATTCTCCATCCAGTCATGCACTCTTCTTGTCTATGAAGTCCTGTTGTACAGCATATTGTGATTTACAGCACTGAGATTTACCATGTCAGATTTTGGATGACCCGTTCGAGATTTTGCTCTCCTGACTTCCAGAAGCACAGAGCAACATTTCAGCAAAAAATACCGAAGTCTAAAAAAAAAAAAAAAAAGCCTAGCTGTCTCAGGCTAGACATCTGTGAATGGAAGCAGCAAAAGAGTGGCTATTTAAAGCAAAGATGTTAAACTTATTCATCAGTTTTCTCATCTACAAAGGAAAGAAAAGAAAAAATATGCTTACATTCTCTGCAAGAATGTGGTTAAATCATATTGCTCTATGTTTATTTTATTACTTGTATCAATAGTGCTATGGAAGATTTATAGACATTTAAAACCAGGGCGGGGGCATGGGTGGGGTGGGGTGGGCATCTACTAGTAACACTTACGTGAAGGGTGTTTCCAACTTCGCAGTATTTCTTTTGCACCTATTTTTGTAATCGGTTACATGAGTCAGGTAGATGATACAAGGAGACACTGAGCAACAACAGAGCAAAGCAGTGATGTTGATAAAGGCAGATAAGCCGTACCAATTATCTCCAAGAAAAATACATACCTCAACAATGTTGACAAGCATGACTTTGCTTCCTAGTGGAAGACCTAAAATCACAGAAAGGAAACAACACATGAGATGTAAAGTGACTAGCTATGACTTTGACAGTCAAGGAACAGTTTAGGAAGTTCAGTCCCAAACCGGAAAACAACAAAAAAAAATCTGAAGGCGTGTTAATAAAGTGTTATCTGCCATGTGAGAAATGCAGGTAATGTATCTATAAATAAACAGGGCTTTAATTTGTATATATAGCAGTACTTTTCCTCAAAGACAGCAAAGGTTCTGACACTTGAACAGATGGAAGGGGCTTGGCTAGCAACAGACAGGGTCCTCGAATGAGAACAGGATTTTGCTGTTTATTATATTTCCCAGAAATGATGTTCAGAACAATGTAATCTGGAAGTATTTTGAAGTGACTCTTCCACAGCTGTGTTAGCTGATAGCATAGGACAGATGGTGCAACACAGTCCGGCATACAAGGGGCTTACTTCTTTCACAACTTCATTAGCTAAGGGCTTTGAAAAGCAAGAGTGATGATGATATAAATCAGTGCAATCTTGTAGAATAGGTAAACAAAATGGGACAAGCTTTCTACCCCTGACTAGGTACCCCCTTTGAGCTGCTATGTCAGGGGAGGGAGAAGAAAGGAGAAGGGAGAGATCTCCTGAGTGAAATCTTTCTTCAGTACTGGCTTCTATTGAGTTTCATGCTGGGTAAGCTAATTGCCATGCCTAGCATTGCCTATCAACTTCCCTCAGGTGCTTGTGCAAAGAAAGGGGCAGGACAACTTCCAGTTTTTCAGTGTCAAAGTTGTGCTTACAAACCAAGTCATCAGCTACTTGCTTTGTTAACACACTCTTGTGTAGCAGTTAAAAGAACATCCTTACTGTCATACCTACTGCAAGTAGCTAAAACAAAAGGATAAGTTGTCAAGCTGATAAAGTACTGCCACCCTAATTAGACAAATAAGTTGTTAGACCTCTGAAAGACATGATACATCATGAATAGGGATATTTAAAATTACGTTATATCTAATTACTTTTTAATTTCTATTTGCATTTTAATGAAGATTGAGCTTAATGAGATAAATAGCAGAGACATTTCTATATCAAAAATATGCTTGAATTCTCTGTGTGTCAAGGATTAGATTTTCAGAAGTTTGGGGTACCTGAAGTAAGATAAGTGTTAAAAAATTCATTAGGCATATATCTAGCTTGAGTCTTCCCTTTGAATCTAGAAGGAATTTGAAAAAAAATAGTCAACTTGCATTCTCCTGGGTCAAAGTGCCTTCAGTGGAATTTCTAGAAGTGATGAATGCAGGCAACAAAACTGAAAATCAATGGGAAACATGATCAGGCTTTAACAGTTTCCAAGACCAGATCCTCAGTGTATGAATATTATCAGTATACATAAGTATATAAGTATATCAGTATATATAAGTATAACCCTTACATAACTTTGCATACTGTGTGAGAAAAGACTGACTTTTTTTTCCTTTTTTCAAAATGGCAAGAATTCTAAATGTCTTTATTGTCGTTGGCATTCTTATCTTAGCACAACAGCTCAATATAACAGAATTTACATATTTTAAATGGCTTAAAACTAATGAACTTCATTAAGACATATCATTTTCATTAAAGCATGATTAATTTGTCTTTATTTAGTTAGCATGCAGTGAACAGATGAATGTACTATATGGTAACTAGAACACTGCCGAAGGAACAGTAGCATAGATATATTTCTAAATGTTAACATATGTCTATGTACATTATGTTCATGTTCAGTTGGACTCTGGCCCTTGGTACTTTTGGGAACATACTTGTGTTGCACCTTCTCTTTCCTTTTATGGATTTCTAACAACATGCTCATTCTACATTAATAATCCTTTAAAAGCTCACTGTAACTTAATCATCCCGTAAAATAGAACATTTTCTTCTACAGGCTGCTTCTTGACATGGTCAGGCTGCCTATGCTGTAATCGATTTGTACCAAATTTCCCATTTGGGTGATCTGATATAACTTACCCACACACTGTTAAACAGTCATTCAAGCACTGAGCATGTTACAGACAAGTGGTGCCATTCAGTGTCATCTTCTCAGCTATTAAAACAGCTTTAGAGGGAAGTGGGCTACAATAGGGTGGAGTCTACAGCTTCACTGGAACAAGACAAGGAAAAGGATTTTCAGTCATTCTGTAGTCATTACCTACAATTAGCAAAAGAGCAATTGCTTTTAGTCTCTAAGTAAAACATTTAGTACAAGTCCATACTGAAAATCTGAGTACCTCCAGTCCTGATCCTGCTCTTATTTTACAGATGCATATTAAATTCCCATTAGTCCTGTAGCAGAAGGTATTTCGCTGGCAAAGCTGCTGGCTATTCTCTTCTCCAAGCAGAGGAGAAGATATTGTTAAAATATGACAAGGTGTTCTTGAAAAGCAAACCAAACAAGAAGCACAATAAATTTTCTGTGGCAGCTCTTCTAACATAGTTAATCCAATGGGAGGTAAATTAAGAGGTGGGAGCTGATCTTCTATGTAAATTCTTTATGTAAATATAACTTAAGACATTAAACCTCATTACAATTTATAAAGATTTCACAAAAGGTCTCTCCCCATAATAAAAAATAGTTAATTGAAGTGTTTGAATGAATGCTACTTAAATCTAACCATGTTTATAAATTCTGAAGCATTCGGATCATCCTATATTCAAATCTAGCCTGTAGTTATGCAAACTTGTAGTCTCCTAATTTAAATAAAACCACAAGTAGCATTTATCTACTTAGAGGTTCTGGAGTGACTCACCTGTACAACAGAATTTTCATATTTTTCAAGAAGGTGGAGGGATTGCAAAAATAAATTAACCATTCTTTCCTTTCTGTTCTGCATAGCAGGCATTTGGTCAGTGAGATACTGAGCAGACTTCCTGCAACTGTTCAACATAGTTCCGATGTTTATGGACTTCCTAAAGCATAACTGGGTCTGCTTAGTGAATGACAAAATTAACTTCTGAACAGATCTTCACAAAGCAGATGTTTTAAACAAATGAATATTCTCATGATGCATTTTAACACAGTTATAAATTACATGGTTGGATTAATGTGAACATAATCAATGTTAATGGCCAGTTGTTTAGTTATAAATGTGTTTCTTGCATTAAATAAACAACTTTTGTTATGTTCCTAAGTTAATTAGGACATAAGGTATGGCTGTAAACTTTTTAAATTTTCTTCAGTTTTTACTGGTTCATTATACTAATGAAGTGTTATTATTTTGTTTCCTTTTTGTCTGGGTGTTTTGAGAATGAACTGGTTTCTGAGACTTGTTTTTGTTTATTTTAGCTCTGCTTTGTCTGTCAATAGGGCTCCTCATACTATGTTTGCACAGGTCTTGCATTATAGCTGCAAAGTCGAAATCTCTCCTTATTTTGGTGATTGTATTGACTTTCTTTTCAAAACAGTTTATCTTTCAGTGACACTGCATTTATGTAGCATATCTTACAAGAAAAAAACCCAACCAAACAACCAAAAACCACTGAAAAAGCCAACAAAGAGGACAATGTCTTCTTTGGCACAAATGCAAATGTACTTTTTAACTAGACTAGGTTAAAAAATACAATCAGAACACCACTGAGATGGGTAGAGAGGCACCTTAATGTTTGCTAAATATACACTGGGCGTATCTGTCAGCTTTTTTAGACTGCAGACAGTTAAATCCTCTTTACGTGAACTTCTGCATTAACTTAAACTGTAATTGCCTATGCACAAGCTTACCAGACCAGCTTTAAAACCTGATGCTGATATTATAATATTTCAGGCTTAATATTGGAGCAAGTTCTTACTGAGACAATGCTTCTCTGGCTCAGCTGAGCTAAGCACATCACTCTGGAAAGCAATATCCAGTTGTTCAGCCTCCTAGGAGACATCTAAGTAGATGGCTTAGTAAACTTGATCTAATCAGAACAAAAGGTGTTCTAAGTCAGCCAAATGTAAAATTGCCTTTATGGGAACGTGGAAAGAGAAGTATAGTTACTGAATGGAGAAGTGACAGTTAGTAGTTACTTTGTGCTTCTGTTTCCAATATTTTTATATGTCTGTAGTAAGACTGGGTGAAGTCAGAGTAGGGATTGCTCCTTTCTTTGGGGAGCTACTGAGCACAATAAGGGAAAGAAACCTGTAGTGTTTGAGAGGTGCAAGGGAGACCAAGTGGAGGTGCGAGGTTGCAGCTCAAAGGAAAACAGAAACTGTGGTGAGGTACAGAGAGCAGATACCAGATCTCAGAGATGAAGTAATAAATTTCCTGCAACCATAGAGGAGTGAGATGAGTCTGGTGAAATTTGGAAGGTCAGTGAGTTGAGAAAAACCAAGCCTGAATGCTAGGGCCATTCTGCAGAGGTTCAGAGCATGGCAGCTGTTTATAAATTCCCTTTATGTTTTTTCAAATTTGAGTTTCATCTGCTTAAAAAGTTAGGGATTCAAGTTTATGCTTTGGGTGTTGTTTTTTTTTCCTATTTTTTTTTTTTTTTAAACTATTTTGATCTTCCTTTGGGAGTTCACTGCAGGAAAAGCTCCACCTTAAAACTTTTGCTAATTCTGGATCCCATTGCATGGACAGTTAACTGAAAAGCAGTGGCTGAAATCTCTTGCAAATACAAATGAGCTCCCAGTACACAAGTACCACTGACCCCAACAAGGGTTGGTCTGCTCAGGGGTAGTGAATTGGAATAGGGAAGTCATTTTCCCACATGTGGTACTGAAGAGGAATAGTATGGGAATAATATATACACTTTCAATATTCATTAAAAAATAGTTATAAAATTGTTAGAATGTAATAAAAAAGAACAACAACATTTTTCTGAAGAAAATGCCCATGTGACAGTCTCAATGACCTTTTCCCATATAGTATCATAAAGAATTAGTGATGTCTTCCATGGCATCATATGCCATGCTAATGGCTCTTCCATCTAAAAGAGAAAGGCATAATGAGGACCAATGTCTGAAAGTCAAAGCCAAAAAAAACATTATGGTGATTAATCATGTGAACAAACTGCCTAGAGAATTATTTCAATCCCTATTTCTTATATTTCTGATCAAAAATAGAGTCTTTCTGTAAAATAAGATTTAGAAAACCCAAGATCTTAGATAACAGCTGAATTCATACTATTTGATTTATTAAGGAATAAAAGGAGTAGAATGAAGTAAAGTATAATTATGATACATAGCAGGACAGACTACAGGATCTCATAGACCTGAATATTTTCAAAATCTAGAATCTTTAGGAACCCAATTACTTATAAAGCACAAAATGATTCCCTTGCTACACAGGTTGTCTCTAAGCCTTTGTAGATATTCAAGGTCAAGAAGATACAAAAATACCTTTGTATGCTGTCTTATAGCTTATAGGCATATATTCAGTATCTTCATATGAAAGAAAGAAGCTTGTATCATAATTAGTACATGTTTTCCTCTAAACCCAACCCCTATATTTAGGTGTCAGGCAAAGCAGGAAATGGAAATGTCCTAACTGCAGCAGTAACCAGGTTAATCCCCAACACACAAAGTTCCCTGTATCCACAAGTCTTAATGGTGCCTTCCTTGGTTTCCTCTGGTGAAGAAAAAAATCACACTATGCACAAGTATAATATGGAATAAATTGTTCTGAATTGCATAGGCATCTGCATCTATATACCTAGTTCCTGTATGTTTCATTATCAGGGGATGGAGGTTTTCATATTCTTCTTGTCAGGAATCGTCAGAGAGTGGTGAGAAACACGGTGCTGTATATTTTATTTTATCTTTCATTTACTTGTGATTAACAAGAACTTAAAGTTTAGATTAATTTCCCTTTGTTTCACCCTGCACTTAACTTTATATGGGATAGGTTAGCAGTAGATCTTATCTTAACATGAGAAATTCTAAGAAGGCTTGGTAGTAGAATACATCACAAAGCTTGTAGATGAATTAATGCAAATAGCTGGAATTTGAAATCTCTTTGAGAATCTGCCAGTCATTTTATAGAACTGAATGTAAAACCTCAGTTTTGCCCTTAAGTTTCACTAGGAAAGCTGAATTTACAACTCTTCCCAAATTAATTTTAGTTCAGACTTGGAAAAAAGGACAGTGGTATTCTTCAAAGTTTTCTGTGCTGAGAGGGGTCTTCAGAAAATGATTTCAGTTGTTAAATGGGAAATAGCCAGTTTCCACACCAATGCACTTGGAAAGGTAAGTATTCTGGTTAATACAGCTGCATTGCTCTCTGAATAAAGTAGTTAAACATAGCATAGATTTCTTTTAGGATTATTTATCACTTAATAACTTGCACAACACTTGGCAGAGATACTGAAAAAAGCCTTTCTCCTAGATTGAATGGTATCATCACACAAGCTCTCCAAATACAGAACTTCATAGATAGAATGAAAATGTTCTGTGAAGAATGATGACAGGATCAGCTCATAAAATAAAAAAAAAACCAATCATGCTGCAAATCTTAGCCATGTAGTGTCTCAGTGCATTCCACAAGTGAGTAAAAGTGATTTTTGAAGAAAATATAGGCTCAGGCCTTTTGACGAAGGAGTAAGACTGGGCAAGGGGACATGGATAACTGTTCAGCTTTCTATATTTCAAAGCAATGTTGTCATATGAGAAGAGTCTGAATGTGGAAATATGAAAATGAGCATCTGTTGTTATGAGAAATGTCAGACATAGAAGTTTAAAATATCTGATTTACCTAGAATTTTCTCCTTTCCTCTTGAAGAAAAAAAAAGGTAATAGCTATCTCACCTACTATTTCGAAGATTTCAAATTTTATAGACTGTCTGCCTTCAGGGCTTGAGGACTCTTTGTGTTAAGAATCCACCTGATAATAATGTTTCACTGGGAATATAATAATTCTCTATTGCTAGAGGCAACTGGCAAAGAAACTTCCTAAATCAACTAAAAAAGTCTCTTTTTTATTAGCTGGAATATACTTCAGTTCTTCATCTTTCACTTTCTGCCTCTGATTAGCTGCAAGAACTGAAAAGGAATATGTGCATGAAAGTTCACAATAAAATATGCCAAATCTTTCTGCACTTAGATATTCCATTCTATTAAAAAATTTCTTTTCCACACTTTCCGGCAAATGTGGAAATCGTAAGCTGGGCAAGGGTTATGTATCTTTTCCTTTCAGCCAGGATAGAATGTCAGGAGCTGGAAATGCCAATAATTTGTCTTCATTGATACTGAAATCATGATTTTGTAAGTGGTCTGATCTTTTCTGTTCCTTAAGATTATAAAAAGAAATTAAATCAATAGTGCTACTTGCATACAGTCTCTGATTAAAAGTAATGATGTCTTCACTTTTCTTACGATGTGCAGGGCATTAGATACATGTATGCTACAGACTGGATTCACGGGTTGCTTAGTAGGACACACCCGTGCACGCAAAATGTCCTGTCTGTATCCCTTATTCCCACTTACTGACCATAGGATCTAAGTATGTAAGTTTTCAGCGTAATCTGGTCATATTTAATACATAGGAAAATAGTAATGCACATATGTAGCACACAGGAAAAGAGATGTAGATGAACTGTCTAACCACAAGGATGCCTATATAAGTGCTCCAAGCTGTCAGTGTTATGAGGTGTGCTCCCACCCAGCACATCACAGGGGAAGAGCTCCCTGTGAATAGGGGGGGGGACAGCTCCTGTTCCACATCCTCCAGTTCTGTGCAGGCATAACCTCACATTTCATGGGACAGCAGCAGAATCACTCATCAGCTTTGATTATAATGAGTAATGGGAAAGCAGGCCCTGGCAGAAGAAATTTGAAGATATCATTAGCCCCTCAGTGGTAGACTTGGGCCTTTGCCCAAGACTACAAATTGGTATCAGAGGAGGAAATTTAATCTGGTTTTGCATTTCTTACATAGCACCCTAATAATTGTAACATCTTTCTTCTAAAACAAAAAAGAAAATAGAAAACAAACCAACACACACACCCACACACACCCACCCCCCCCCCCCCCGACAAGTCATTTCCAACATTTACCAATATTTAGAATTAACAGACCACTGCTAACTACTAATTGGCTTCAGCTGAATATTAAATCCAGTTTTAACACCAGGTCTTGTCTGCAACTTTCCTCTTCTCTCCGCTCTGCCCTCCTCCACTCCGCTGAAATTCACAGCAGTCTGCATCAGGCCAGAAGTGGGATTCAGACCTAGGCCTAAAACATAATACTAAATTTAGCCATTTCTTATGCACAGGTAGCCCATTACATTTTCTTGAGAAAGAGGTGACAGGAAATAAAGAGCATCCTTATGTTAAAAGATAGTTACAGATTAAAACCTAAGAGGATTTTTTTTAAATTAAGAGGATGAATAAGAAACCAATGTGGTGAGACAGTAACATTCACCATGACTTACCATATAAATCCTAAATTGAAAAAATGTTTTAATGTAGAAGCATTAGAACATCAGAGTCACCTCAAAGATCAAATTAGAAGCTGTATCCTTGAGTACTTTTCAGCTTATTCATACCTATTTCAGGGATTTCTGATAATATTTACATTTCTCAGACATCTTTTTATAGAACTGTATACCACTTATTCTTGATAATGTGTGTGCTGGCTCCATACCACCTCAACTGGCTGAGCATGTCTGTTCTCAAAGATGCAAATAATTTCTTTATGGTGACTACTTGAAATTATACTCCCTTTATGATAATTTGTTTAACATTAGTTTTCCTTTCAAAATGTTTGATAAAATATTGCCATGATTTTACCTAGATGGAGCTAATTTTTTTTGTTTTCATAGAATCATAGATTCACAGAATGGTTTGGGTTGGAAGGGACCTTAAAGATCATCTAATTCCAACCCCCCTGCCATGGGCAGGGACACCCTCCACTAGACCAGGTTGCTCAAAGCCTCATCCAGCCTGACCTTGAACACTTCCAGGGATGGGGCATCCACAGCTTCTCTGGGCAACCTGTTCCAGTGCCTCACCACCCTCTCCATCAAGAATTTCTTCCTGATAACTAATTGAAATCTCCCTGCTTTCAGTTTAAACCCATATGTTTTGATTTTGTCTACACTAGTACATACAGGTCTATGTAAGTCAAGCAAGGAGTACCAGATCCTGTGAAAAGTCTGGAACACATAACCAGCACTATATCTTTTTTTGACTGTGAAAGTGGAAGGAACAATGATTTACAGATTAATTTATTTATGTATGTGAACACATGCACTTGTGAACATACTGTTTTGGAATCCTGATGATGCTTTGCAGAGCATAAATTGCTTATGAAGTATTGCAAAATCAGCTCTAGATAAAGCATGAAATATGTCTCTGAATCCACATGAATTATGGCAATAGTAATAATAATACTCTAGATGTATATAATGAGCATGACTCATAAAGACTAAGACTGTGTTTTAATGCGCATTTTTGAGGCACTCATCAAAGTTAGTTCTATTCCTGAGCAGGAGCCTTTGGGTGCCACCGTAAGAAGAATTCAATCCTAAGAATATGCATTTATTTTAACCCTCACCCTCACGTGGTCCTGCCAGGGGAGAACTGTTTTACTTGCAGCTCAGGCTGCTAAGATGAAGGAAACATGCTAATTCAGCATATCCATTAGGTACTGCAGAACTGTCTTCTCTTCAGAGCAGTCCTGTCAGGGTGTCCTTAGTTGAGCTGGTCAACATTTGTAAGCCTGCTGAATCGCCCATCTCCTCCAGCAACCAGCAAGTGTTCCAGGCTTGGTATCCAAACGCTGGTAAAAACTGGAACTACAAAGTCACAACTGTAAATGTAGATACAGTGAAAATATATATCACTGCTATTTATTACAGAGGTAAAATCAAGGTCCCAATTACATTTAATGAAGCAATTTGCTTCAGTTACATACAGGGAAAACAGTATCAACATTTTCCAAAACCCTGTTCTTAAACTCTTTCAAGTTGAAGAGGTGCAAAGAGTTATCACCCTTAGTGAGGTCACCCAAGTCCCAGCTACAGCTCTATCACTTCTTACTCTCAGCTTTCAGTGGCTTTGAAGAACAAATAGAGTGCTTGGAACAAACCAGGCTGCTGTCTGTAGGAAGTGTTTCCAGGCTCTTTCCCAGAAAGGGTGATGTTCCCTTCCACAGCCTGTTCCTTGTGTTAGCCTGAGAGGTTCTGATTAAAGAAAGGTACTTTGAATGGGAGATAAGGAGCAACATTTGCCCTCCTCTCCTCTACTGTTAACCTTTGTCATTCAAGGATTTTCAGCAGCCGAACTTCAGACGCTTTCCTTTTTCCCTTGCTACTTTTAGGATTGTGGGTTATAATTCATTTGAGTCTGTTGCTTTGTCAACTTTTAATCATTCTAATTACCTAATTATCTACTCTAATGAAATGATAAAGCCTTTAACAGTTCAGACTTCCTTCTCCCTGAAGAAAATTCTCTCTCATCCTCTGGGATGCTACCTTCTTTGTTTAAAGACAGAAACTTATTTGGGGGCTGGGCATCAGTGCTAGTTTTGCCTGCTTAAACACATTTTCCTTGTGCATTGTTTGCTTCTTATAATTGTAGTTATTCTTTAGCCTTTGTTTACAAATCAATGTTTTTATTGAATTTCCTTAACAATAAATGGCAGCAGGGAGATGGGAAACACACATTGCATTAAAACTAAAAACTTTTTCCAAATCAGGGAGAAAAATCAGATTTTACCAACACTGAAGGTGACTGTAGGCATGAACTACAAATTCATGCTGCATTTTGACTCACTGAAGCATACATTCTTTCTGCAAGATCAGTTCAGCATGAGAAGTATGGAATGAGGCAACAACCTCTGAAATTATATTATGTGGGTTTCATTTACCTTAGGCCAAGGAAAGAAATAAACTTGTGTTTCTTCACTGTCAATAAATACTCCAAATTTGCAGCTGCTCTATATTATAGGTCTTTTTTTTTTTTTTTTTTTTTCTTCTTTAGCTGTGTTTCAAAAGAAGTTGTATTTGGGGAAAATGACTGTAGGTACATGAGTATACATCCAGGAGAAGATCTTATAGAAGAGATTCTGTATGGGCCAATATAGCTGACTGCCGTGACAGGGGAAGTATCAGATCTACAGTCAATTCCTATTGCTTTGTTTCCCAGCTGACTGCCTCAGGGTAGCTGCTCACCAAACAGGCTACATGATATGTTTTGTGTCCAGTACGCTGCCTGGTTTGAATCTCCTTCTGAATTGTCTAAGTGTCATGTGCTGTCCTATGAATGTTTTTGCATGTCCTTTCCCTTGTCCCCAGCTGGTCTGACAGAAGACGGTCTGTGTGATACTGCTGTGCTGCAGGGACAATGCTACAGCTAGCACAAGGTTTTTCCCAGTTTGCCTGCTGGAAGGTACATCTTACCTATTGAACACATAAAATCAGAGAAAGTACCCCGCTTCCACATTAGCAATTTGCCAAAGAGAGAAACACTTTTAGTCTCTCGGAGGAAGACTGGCAGCAGTAAGAGGCATGGGATATGATTCAGTTCCTCCCTCACTTAAAAGTGTGTCAGTAGCAAAAAAACCCACCCAAAGCAGTATTTGAACCCAGAGAGTAAAAGTGTAAGAGAATTCAGAGAAAAATCTGTGAGAAGCAGGATAGACAATGGAAAGAAGGAAACAAGAGGACAAGCACTTAGGCTGTGAGGAAGAATTAGCCCAGAAGAGTAGGAAAAATTTACTATGCATGAGGCGTGTGGAAGAACAAAAAAAGTTTTGCCTTTTAGAAAAGGAGGGTCAGGACATGACAGTAAGCATTCAAAAGAGCATGAAGTGGGTTAAGAAGAAAGAAGCAGTGGGAGGAGATAGGAGAAGGGTGAAATGAGAAAACTTTTAGGCAAACATACAGTAATTTTTGTCCTTCACTGTTTCCTTCAGAGGAGTGGTACAGGCATAACTCAAGACTGTTATAGGTGCAATTCAATTCAAGTCAGGTCCTTTCTATTATTCCAGTTTCCAACTCTAAACCTCTGCAGGCTTACAGTCAGTCAGAGACATCATATTCGTGACGTATAGAATCACAGAATGGTTTGGGTTGGCAGAGACCTTAAAGATCATCTAGTTCCAACCTCCCCACCACCATGGGCAGGGACACCCTCCACTAGACCAGGTTGCTCCAAGCCTCATCCAGCCTGGCCTTGGACACTTCCAGGGATGGGGCATCCACAGCTTCTCTGGGCAACCTGTTCCAGTGCCTCACCACTCTCAGTGTGAAGAATTTCTTCCTTATATCTCCTCTAAATCTGTTTAAAGCCTCTCTTTCTGTTTAAAGCCATCGCACTTTGTTCTATCATTACAGGTCCTTGTAAAAAGCCCCCCCCCAGCTTCCTTGTAGGCCCCCTTCAGGTACTGGAAGGTGCTATAAGGTCTCCCCAGAGCCTTCTCTTCTCCAGGCTGAACAAGCCCAACTCTCTCAGCCTGTGTTCTTACACATTTTCATTTACAGGGCATGGGACTTAATGTCACTTTTCTATCCTTAGGATATAATTTATATAACTTTAGAAATGTACTGCCTCATGTCCATTAAGTACATTCTACTTGTCTGCTCTTACAAATTCTTTTCTTGTTTAAGGAAGTCAGGTTTCCAATTTCCCCTTATAGGAAGTATGCAGCCACTCTGCTGTGGAAGACTTCCTGACATGTCTCTACCCATGCAGGAATTATTACCTTTTCTGTGGTGTTTAATCAGCATAGTCACACATGAGCATCCGCCCTCTGGCATGCACAAACCTCTATCCTTTGGTTCAGAAGTCTCAGAATCACAGGAATGTCATTGGTTTCCATCTCACCTATCTAAAGGAGGTCACATCCCTTCTTAAAGGAGTAACTTTTCAGCTGGAATTGATTATGTTGAGAAATAATTCCTGGTCAACTCATCTTTTTGCCTTAAAAGCTGCATATAACAGAACCTTGTTTAGTTGCCCCTGAATTCAGCTGAATGGGAGAAAACATCATTTTAGAGGGATGGACACATAGCTATTTTGAACATACTTATTTCTGTTTCCTGTAGTTACTGATCTGAATCTGTGATCCAGATTTTTACATTTTAAATTCTTTTGAAATATTTTGTTTTGAAATATATAGAACTATGATTTCTACAATTTAAGGATTTGACTTTATTTTCAATATATCACTAAATATCCCCTGAATTTGTCAGAAATAAGAGATAGTCACAGCAGGTCTCCTCTCCTTACCTATTAAATTTTTAATTCATTATTAAAAATTGAAATTCACAATAATCAGATGAAAACATATATTTGAATTTTATAATTATTTGATAGATGCTTTCAGGCTTACAATAGTGACACTTCATGTAGATCCACCTCTCTTTGTTGGATCTCTGGAAAACATTTTCTTGAACATGTTGTGGCCTTCCTTGTGCCATGTATTACAAAAGATGTGGTTGGGAGCTCTGGCCCACAGAAAAGAATGGAAACTGAAATTAAGAGATTCCAGCTTTGATTGAAATATTTTCAGAAATCCAGTATTTTAGGTCTTTTGAAGGAAATTTCCAAATTAATGTGAAAATATTGTGTGTAGGGGGGGAAATTGAGAAGGATTTAGTTTGAAACAGGAAAGAAATCTTTTCAGTAGGTCTTACTTCCTTCAGGCTCTGTTTTGGATGAAGAATGCCCCAAATATAACATGTCCTCTTGGATTTGAGTAAGACAGATGGAGTCCTATATAGACACCCCAGCATTTTTATAAATTCAATCATCATCATCATCATGTTCCAGAATAAAAAGAATGCTGAATATAGCTAATACCCACAAAAGGGTGTCTATACTGCTCTAGTATGCTGCATTGCCAAGAACAGGCAAACCAGCAGATTATCCATAAGTTAAAAACTGGGAATTTTGCCAATGGTCTGTGATTAATTCAATAATACCCTTTTATGTAGGGAAAGCTATGCAGATATTTACAGAATGAGGGTGGGTTATTGGTAATCAGAAAGAGTGCTAGGTGTGAGTTCTGAATGAATGTGCAGAATGCTTTTCTGCAAGAAATTATCTGTAAGGTGATATTTCCTCTGCCAGAATAAGGAAGTACTGCCCCTAATCTCATCTCTGTTCCAACAGCAAGTACTTTTTAAACTCTCATGCTTTCGTTGTTTCTTGATTAAACTTTCTTCAAGAAAAGAAGTGGAAATGGAAAGTATACACACAGATTTCAGTTTTGGTGCCAGTGATTTTGAGTTCAAATTCTACCACAAAAAGTCCTGGGACATTCGTTACCCAGTGCTGAAATTGTTATAGTTTGGGCAGTATCAACATTTGAACTAAGTCTAATTTATAAACTGGATGATGTATGGGAAGTGACATTCCTGACATCTGATTTTTATGACCTCATTTGTAATTCTGCCCAATGTGTTGTTCTGCTATTCCCAAAGTTGTTTCATAGCTTTGAAATGTCTTTTACACATAACCGTGTGAAAAGAATGGTCATAAAGATAAATGAATGGCAGAACATTTTGTTGTCATTGTAGAAATAAACATAAGCTCAACATGCTGAGACTCTGTCTAAGGCTAGTTTTTCATTTTCCCATTTGACTGCCCTGGCTCCACTTCACCTATACTCAGAAAAAAGGCAAAGAAGCAGAATGAAGTCCCATGTGTGTGCAGTGAAGACGTACGAGAGTGACTGAAGTTCACTAGATGTCCATGTTAAGTGCTACTTTGGTGCCTTTGGTTCCATCAAGACATCTGCATATGCTGAAAGACATGACACAGACAGATACATACCTTTCTGGAGCAGCAACTCTAAATCAGGTATCATGTCCTAAAATTAAATCAGATGCCTATGTTTAGGCAACACACACTAGAAATCTTGCTCGTCACTAAATTCATGGAGGGAGCCAGGATATTTGCATTCTTTGCACTAAGAGTAATGCAACAAATAACATTCCTATTTGTTGGCACTGGCTGCATTATTAAACCTTGTGACATAATGAGGGTTCATTCAGTTTCAGTTGCATTTTTTCCAGTCTGGGGCAAATAAACACCCAGATCCAAATGAAGTTAAAAGGGAAGGATAAATTTAGGAAAATGGCATCCAGAACAGATAAAGCATTTAGTAGTCTAAAGTGGCATCTAGAGAATATTTAAGCATGTGCATGTATCCTTAAAGGTTAAATCATCCAAATAAAGAAAAAAGAAGATTGTAACTCTCTATCTTAGGCTGGTTTTGTGGGTCTGGGGAGTCCTAGGTACAGATTTTGCCTCCCAGAACTGTGTCTGTATTTTACTGTGATTGGATATATATAATCATGCCTAGAAAATTAAGAGAGGTTCTGGATTCTGTTCTTGGCATCAGGCAGCGAAACATTATGATGTAAATTCTGCATTTCCTTTGAAAGTCCCAAACTCCTGCCATAAAGGTAATTCTGATTTATATTTATTCACATAATTAGTTTTGGAAGATAATATGTTTATTTTCATTTTCATTCATATACATTTCAAAGGGGAAGAAACTGTGGGATTAAGATTATCCCATCAGGAAAAGCAATCATACATGTAATAGCCAGCTACGATTGACCACACAGCATGATGGTTCTATAAAGAGAGAGAAAAAAGAATTTCAGCCAGTTGGGAAGCTGTCCCAGATACTGATGAAAAGATAATAATTATTGATAGGATTTTTATTCATTTATTTATTTAGAGACAGATGCATTACTAATTTTAACCTCAAAAGGACATTTCAGCCTTGCAAATCGTACAAATTTCTGGATGGTACTTTTTAGATATCTCTGTAAGGAACGTGGACTTTGCTATTGGCATTTTCTCTCAAAGATTCTTTCAGTCTAAGGGAACTCCCAATTTCCAGTTTCTACTGGCTGACAATATGAGATCTGTGAATCAGATTGTGACATCTTATAAGCTTATTTACCTCAATAACTATTCATCACTCAGAGCAAAAGATAAAATTTTGGCCTAGCCAGTTTCAGTAGGATCAGGTTTTCCCTCAAGCATTTTCCAATCTGGGTTTGGAAAAGTCCTTATGTGTGTCAAATCTAAAACCTTCCTAATACCCCTTTCATGCTCTATATGACTGTCCTTTTGTTGGTGAAAAGAAGATAGTGATGCAGCTTATTGCCAATATTTAGCCAGTATTTGAATTTCTTTCACGACACTATTGACTTATTTTCTCTCTAACATATCACCAAAGAATGTAAAAGGCTGCCCCCTGAAGTCACTGATGGATATGTTGATTGTCTTTGGATGGAGTCCTGCAAGGAGTACCACACTTTCCAGTTAGAAACATTTTGACACCCTGTTATCTTCCTGAGTTGATCAGACACCTGCTGCTACCCCACCTGCTTTCTTGGCAGCCAGAAATGCCTGTCTGCCTCTCTTTCCTAGGGTTTCTCCCCCTCCCTTTCTCGCTGTGTAAGTATCAACAGGTGGGATCAATTGTGAGGAAGGATGTTGTGCCAAGGCTTCATCGCTGGCATGGAGGCAGCAGTTTCTGTAGAGGGGATGGCACGTGCAGGTTGAAGAAGGTTGCTCTGCAGAAGTCGGTGCTGTCTGGCACCCATGCCTTACTAGAGGGGTCCAACCAACTTTGGAGAAGGCAGGGTGCCATCCTGACAGATGGACAGAAGAGGTAGCCAAGACACCAGGTAGTTATGCAGCAAGTGAGTTTGCTAAGGGTTTGATTGTCAGCCAGCAATGTTTAAATGACTGTTTGTCTTGAATTTATACACAATTGTTTAAAGAAATGCATGACAACTAATCTACAGCTGCATTGTATTAAGGAAAAAGAGCTTCTGAAGCTGAGCAGAAGGGTAGCTTGTAGTTATAGATGTATTCCACTGATGGGTATGTTCAAATGCTTTTGTTTCCAGTGACAAGGTTCTCCAGAGCCTGCTTTGTAATAGCAACTGTCACCTAATAGTAAGTATTGACACTTTAACTGTAGGTGGCAGAAACCTCCATGCAAACTTGAACATGTTTTAAGGGTCAATCCAATATTCTGTCTACCAATCAGATTTTTTTTTTTTTTTTTCTGGAGCTGGTAGAGCTTTTAAAAATCCTTATATTTCAGTGTAGTTAAGTGCACTTTTCAGGCAGAACCAAGAAGCATGGATATGCGGAAGGATATAAAAAGCACTTTTAAAATCCATTGAATCTGCTGGAATCTTAAAACAAAATGTTTCTTCTCAAATTCACTGTGAAGGTTTCAGTCAGTACTTAAATCTTCTGCACCAATCTACCTCTTAAGCAGTCACCTCTGTTTTGAGAGCATACTGAGAGCAATCATGCCTGTTTGCAGCTAACCTCCTCGTTCTAAGTAACTAAATAGCAACTTTAACACAAACACTGGAATTAATTGCTAGCATCTCCGTGGGACAGATTGCCAAGACTTTATGGATGAGTTCCAGCCTTGATACTGTATACGATACCCAACTCACATTAGCCTAGCAGTCAGTCAGGTCACTTAAATACTTATCCGTGTGAGGAGTAGACAAAACCCTCATTGCTCCCTGTATAGCTCTAAATATGCAAAATTGTCTTTCCATCTGAGGGAGCTGTCTTATTAGTTGGTATGAAGAACTGAGAAGCCATTGCCACATTTGTATCTTGTTCCATCCCAGCATTGCTGGACATAACACTTGTAATCCTATTATAACCATATTGATTTAAGATGAATGTGAAGCTGGTAAAGACAAGTTAACTCCTTGGATAGTCCTTATATTGTATCAGTGCCTGTTTAAAAACAGGCTGCTACATCAACTGAAGAAAATGGTGCCATTCATGCTGGCCCTACTAAGTCTTTATTGCTTTCTCCACTGGTGCACCTCATTGTTATAATTAGTGTCTGACCACAGGATCTGCCATATGATAAACAGTCAAAATGGAAGGGAGAAAAATAGGATTGCATTTCAGCAATTCCTTCTTTAACTTGTAAGCTCTTAAAAATGTGAAATTTGGCAGAAGTACCTCAGAGAAGATGTATTACCTTTTTCAACACTGTACTGTATAATTATTTTGCATCTTTTAAGAAGTATGTTGTGTGTTTCACAGGAAAAAAGAAAAACAGTTTACTGGAGAGTAAAGGACAAATAGGTTATGCTGATTAATCTTTCACTGAGATTGATTCAGTAAGATGAGAAAGCAGCTTTGAAAATACTCCTGCTTATTTTTTTTCCTGATTTTTTTTCTAGATCTTGTATACATTATGTCAGAATAAAAGGCTGAACCTCACTTCCACACTGGGAAAACTACTGTGGCATTTTGAGATGTCCTCTCAAAAAGGATTCACTTTGATAATGCTTTTTTAGAAATTAGAGCTCAGGTTTCTCTGGATATCCAGTCTGACATCCGTTCACCAGTGGTGCAACACACTCATAAATCCACTGCAGCTAGTCAACTGTAATGTGTTTACTACAGGCAGTAGTAAATCAGACCTTGGTAATTTTATTCTCAGCATAATTGAAAGTTTTATCCATTCTTCTAATAACTGTGTTAGTAATAAAGAATTTAAAATATCAGCAAGAATTTAAAATATTAGCAAGGATCAGAATGTATGCAGGAGTGGTAGATGTGTATATGAATGGAGAAGAATTCTTCAGTGTTTTCAGTCCAGAAATCCAAACATGAAAATCCAACAGCTGAACAGTCCCAAGCCTGTTTTTGGGCTCCTTCAAAGTGCCTAGTGGTCATGGTTTAACCAGTGGTTCATACCAGCCACTGTAAAGAAAGTTAACTCTTCCCTGACTAAACCCAGCACACTAGTGAAGGAAAAATGACCTTAAAGAGCACTGCAGTAGCTGGTATTTGGAAGCTCTGGAGATATCTCTGTAAAACTGAGGATAAATACTATGTACTTTTTTGTAACCAGATTTGTCACTGTGCACAATTGTCAACAAATTAGGTGGCAAATTGTGGTTCTTTATTATTTGTGTGCATGCTATTACCCTCAGAAGTGTTTGCAATGGTAGTCAGTCAGGAGTTAAATTTAAATAAACTATATGGCCTGCAGAAATTTTCTTGTCGATGTACAGATCACCAGCTAACAGACAACTCATTACATTCAAAAGTAAAAGGAAGTAAACAAGTTTCAGTTTTTGCTTTTCTTAACAGTGGGTTTGCCAAGTCCAGCAGCAGTCTAGTGCAGAAGCGTTTCCACACGCTTCTACCCTGATGAGAAGTGGTAGAATGATTACCTCTTTGTAACTAAAAATGTGATGCTTTTCATACAGTCACCTATCTTAACATCTCTACATTGACATCTTTTCATAGTCTGGAATATTGCCTAGATAGGGCTTCTTTCCAACTCCTTGACTTATTTCCTGTGCATAAAAAGGAACCAGGACAAAGCACCCTATTGATTATGAAGCTGGGAATAGAAAATACTGTATCATATCAGGTTATGTTATAATACAGTGTGGTCAGTAACAATTTCTTTGAGAACATTGCTTTAACTCATCTGCAAGCTGTTTTGTATAGCTCTGTTCAGAAGCATTTATGTTCTGTGGAATGAATCCGTTTTTAAATCATAGGTGACTGTGATTTCTGCTATTTGTATTTGTTGTAGCAGCAGTATTTTGAAGGGAGAAATCATTGCAAATTTGAAATACTGCCTTGATAAACATCTAAATTCAAGAACTAGAGCTGCAGAAGTGCATTTAAGAGCTAAATAGGAAACAGTTGAAATTTTATCTGCCAAGTGATTGCTAAATGGAAATCAAAAAGGTCAGCTGCAATTCACTCTAGGGAATCAAGATTCACATGCTAAGTGATGCTGCAGGTGCTGTGCTGGACAGTGTAATACAATGTTTTTAATTAAATCATGGGTCTTCCTGAGGGAATATTGCATTAAAATCCAAGTGAATCTGACATGTTGGTAAGATCTACATTCCTGGTTCTTAGACAAGTCATTACATTAGTCTGCCGATTAGATCAGGAGGGAGGCATTTCAAATTACAGCAGCAGTTTTACAGAGTAGATAATTATGGCAAGTTATGAATGACACAAATTATGGTAGCTAGTTTTCTTTTTCTTATTCCCCCCCCCTTCCCCCCTTTTTTACTTTTTCTCTTTTTTGTCTCTTCCATGTTTTTTTTTTTTCCTTTGTTTTGAGGGTTCCTAGCATCAAAATGTTATACAGCACTTCGATTACCATTTACTTTTTTTCTTCCTTTATTAAGCAAACTGTCAGTCATAATTTTTCCATGGCTGTTGCTGACATTTATAGTTAACCTACAATAATTCTTGTTACATTTGTGCTTCTAGTTTCCAACCATCTGGATTCTTTCACTGTTGTAATATCTAGCTTCAAAGTAGTGGTCACAGAAGTTACCTATGCAAGAATTTAATTGGTTGTGAGATCATATAGACTGTCGACTACTGATTTGTATGTAATTGCTCTAGGACAAACAACATGTAGGGCTAATGTGATGATTACTTTTGACTGGACAGAAGTATAATTGAAAATTACATATACGGGATTTAGTTTTAAAATATTTTCATTAATGCATATTAGAGTACCATATTTTCCCCAAAGTTTATAATCTGCTTATAAATCAGAATAAGGTAATTAGGGCTGTTAATAGACACCTCCACTGTTTATTTTTACACTGTCTCCTTTAGAAATGCAAGTCTGGCTTGCAAAATTATTTTCTTTTATATGTCTATTAAGTAATGCTGAATTAGAGTTGAATTGAGTTGGAGTTATATATAACAGCGTCACCTAATTACTTCATCTGGATCATTTCTATTGTGGGTTCAGATGTATTCATTACGAGTGTGTTCTCAGGGCGGTGGGAATAATAATATTTCTTTGCAGCCAAACTTCAATGAAAGAGTACGGAGATCAGTCCTGTTTGAATTGCATTTATTTTTAAAAATTCTTACTAATATCATAATGCATGTTTTGGTCAACACAAAACATTTCCTTTGTTCTAAAATGTGATGGAAAAACCTACTTTTAAGAGGAATCAAAGTCTTGGCTTAGTTGTCTGTCCAATAGCTCAGAAGATAAACATCCATCAAGGGTGTAGTATAGTCAGGCTTGATTCTTTTTTCTGTTAGGAAGACTAAAGTCCATGATTTGAAGGGGTAGTACATCCCCACTGGAAGACATGATGTTCAGCATCCTCCTGACAATATTTTGATTTTGTTTAAAGAGAAACCCTGTCATGCATGAATTAGGAACTGACTTCACAGAGTCAGCAGCAGAATAATTTTAATTTTCACTTCCTGAGTCAGTCATTTTTCACAAAAGAGTGAAGAAACTTGGCTGCATTCTGTATGTTATTGATTAGGGTATCCTAATGAATAACAGGATTCAAACTCTACCTTCAAATGGAAAAAGAGTAGATTTGAACTGCAATTTCTTCCAGGTGGGTGCCCTCATCAACGGAAAGCTTTAAGATGCAGTTTCTTCAGCTATTATTTTTGAAATAGTCTTTGCTCTTTAGCAAATTCTTAGGCTTTTTTGCCTAGATATAGGGGACATAAGAGGTTCAAATGACAAAAGCAAATGTTTCTTAACTACGCAGGAAGTAGACCTGTCAAATTCCTTGGCAAAGGAGCGTGGGAATACAAAAAAAAACCCACCGCCACTCTTGCCTAGCACAAAAGACATCAGGAGTACTTGAGAAGAGAGCTCCGCTGGCAGCTATTAAATGAAAAAATTATATCTAACCCAGGAAATCCCCTGTCCTGAAAACAACTGGGGGTTCAGAAGAGTATTAGGGGAAGATGTCCATATACTTAATCTTTTGTTATTCTTCTCTACGCATTTGTCTGTAGTCATTGTTGGGACAGAAGACTGGCCAGATGGGACCTGGATCTGTAGTGCACAGCAGCTCTTATGTTTTGAGACTGCGAAAAAGACAGAATGATATATATAAAATGGAGTAATGCCAACATAAATAATAGAGTACTCTTTTTACCTATGAATATTCTGTTGCTTTGTCGGAAACACATCCTTCTAGAAAATGTATGTGATAGAAATACGATTTTTCTGTGTCCCTAATATAGAGGCATCATCACCAGTGTTATGAGTCCAACCTCACGACATTTGTTCCAACTTAACAGTGCTTTGCATGGAAATACTTAATGCCCAGCTTTCCTATTTCCTACCTAGTTTTCTTCCTAATTTAATAGTTTAACTTAAATGTTAGGGACCAGTACTGTTTTAACATCTTCATCAGTGACATGGATGGTCTGTGCCAACCTCATGGAGTTCAACAAGGTCAAATGCAAGGTCCTGCACCTGGGTCAGGGCAATCCCAAGCACAAGTACAGGCTGGGCAGAGAATGGATCTAGAGCAGCCCTGAGGAGAAGGACTTGGGGGTACTGGAGGATGAAAAGCTGAACGTGAGCTGGCAGTGTGCGCTGGCAGCCTAGAAAGCCAATTGTATCCTGGGCTGTATCTAGAGAACAGCCAGCAGGCTGAGGGAGGGGATTCTCCCCCTCTACTCTGTACTCGTGAGACCCCACCTGGAGTACTGTGTCCAGCTGTGAAGCCCTCAGCTTAAGAAGGATATCGACTGGTTGGAACGAGTCCAGAGGAGGCCACGAAGATGATCAGAGTGCTGGAGCCACCTCTCCTGTGAAGAAAGGCTGAGAATTGGGCTTGTTCAGCCTGGAGAAGAGAAGGCTCCAGGGAGACTTTATAGCACTTTCCAGTACCTGAAGGGGGCCTACAAGGAAGCTGGAGGGGGACTTTTACAAGGCCCTATAGTGATAGGACAAGGGGTAATGGGTTTAAATTGAAAGGGGGGAGATTTAGATTAGATATCAGGAAGAAGTTCCTCACAGAGAGGGTGGTGAGGCACTGGAACAGGTTGCCCAGAGAAGCTGTGGGTGCCCCATCCCTGGATGTGTCCAAGGCCAGGCTGGATGAGGCTTTGAGCAACCTGGTCTAGTGGAGGGTGTCCCTGCCCATGGCAGGGGGGTTGGAACTAGATGGTCTTTAAGGTCCCTTCCAACCCAAACCATTCTATAATTAGTGATAGCAGAAATCATCCTATTGCTGTGTTCTCTTCTGGAGAAAAAGATATGTACTATTATACACAAGATTAGATTTTACTAAATGTATTTATATTTAAAATTGAAGATAATTAAATCATTTATCGAAACAGTTCATAATAATTTTATTTTGAAAGACCAGATAGTGTAATCAGAATTGAAAAATCATCTAGAGGGAGCCAGGGACAGGAAAATTGGGAAAGTAGAAGGTAGTATGTTAAAATTCATATGGGGAAAATGCAATTTTACACAAGACAAATAGACAGAAGGAAAGAAAAATCTAAACACAGTAGTGTCAAAGGAGACATTCAGAAGACAGTGAGCAGAAAATCAGAAACGATTTTGCAAGGCCACGCTGCGGCAAAAAGAAATTGAATGCCATTTTGCTACACATACACTGACATATCAAGCAGCATTGATGGAAAATAACAATCTCCCCAAAACAGGGAAAGCTGAGGGACCAATACAGAAGAGGAAAGTTGTTGTTCTGCTGGTTTGATTCCTGGACTCACTGCTAAATTTTCTCAGCTGCTATGATGATTTTCAACCACTGGCCATTGAAATTTCATGCATTTTCCTACCTTTGCTAGAGTAAATCTTCATTATCAGCCAGTTTTATGCACTAGATCTCTAGCAGAAATAATTCTCAGGGGTGTTTAAGGTAAACTTCAAGGAGAATTACCAAGATACAATTGCTGAAATGGGTGCTATGAACTAGAAGGCATAAAATGGCTGGTGGCCACTTTTTATTTAAGTATATATATTATGAGGGTTTTTCTGTAGCCTATTGAAGATAATGACAAACACCAGTTGAATTTGGTAATGTATTATTGGCGGACAATATGAAAAGAATTACATATATATGTCTTGCAAACAGATCACCATACTATTCAAAAATAGATTCTATTATCTATATTGATTTATGTAACTCCTTACTCTATTATTAGCCCTGACTGATATAACTCTTCATTACTTATGGATTTACATTTTATTCAGTGCTCCTCTGCCAGCAAGTCAGTGCCAAGAAGCAAAGAAAATGTCACGGTGAAGTTGTTTGTTTTTAGTTTTGGTTTGGTTTTTTTTTCCACATTTTGGAATACTTTCCGTCTGTTTCACAGTTCCATGAATAAGGCTCAATTATATAGTGTGAATGTCACTTGCATGGGAAAAGTGCCAGCACCAAAGACTGAAGTGGTGATGAAGTAATAAAATAAGAACTACATGAACCACAGATAAGTGGTTGGATTTGAAACAACTCTTGCTCTGGATGGCAAATGCAGGTCATTTTGGCTATCTGTCCAGTTAGAAAAATGAAACAGGCAGAGAGTTGAGAGCACATAAAGAACAAAATCTATTCAGCTTAGTCCATAAACACTTTGGAGACCATCTGCAGATGTGATAGAGCTATAAAGGGCTTTTGGGAACAATGAAAGTCTTGTATGCTCCAGTTTACTGTTCAGAAATGTTCAGAACCAGTCCTATTTACAGTAGCAAGCTCTCAACCTACTTCATTAAATATGGGAAGGATATTCCACCCCTATGCTTTGATGGAATTTGGCTAGATCAGAAATCCTGAAACTTATGTACGAATTCTGCAAAGAGACTAAGTTTATTCAATCAGAACTTGCATTGTTTCTACATAGACCTTGCTCAGGTAAAATCTGTAGAACATGTAGGAAAAAAAAAGTGTTCACAAATTTTTCAGAAATAAACCCAAGTTTGGATAAAATAATTTTTTCATTTGCTAGTATTACTATTTTTGAAGAAATATCATTGTGAACCACTTACAACGCAACCTTTAAAAAAAGTGCTGTGTAGATAGCTGATTTCAAGTATGTACCTAAGGGCAAGATTTCACAAATGAGTTTCCCATTTAAGTTAATGAAAGTCTTTGCTGTGTACATCCAAAAATACGCACACTGGTTACGATACTCATGGCACATATTAATACAGCCATAACTAAAGGACAAAGGTGGTTTGATTTAGGAGTTTCTTTGTGGTTAAATATAATACTGTATTATAAGATTCCTCTCCAGTATGTGATAATTGCTTCTGGTTTATGCTAATCCAATATTATAAAGAAATAACATGTTAACTTGTAATAGATATAGACTAAAAATAAAATGCCAAAAAAGAAGTTGCTTAAATCCTGAAACAGTATTAAACATAGTAGAATAATTTGATTTTAAACATTTTTTCAAATCCCAGAACAGTGTGTTCTTGATGTAAGATTTTTTTTTCTTAACAACAATAAGTAGGTTGTAGGCTTTGCGTTGGAGATACCATATGGAAAGCACTAATTTAATGGGAAATGATAAGCTGTGAATTGGATTCATGATTCATGAGTCACAATGCACAATAACACGCATGCCAGTAATTTACTAAAACATGGTATGCATGTATGTATTTTCATTTATATATGTGCATATATGCCAATTTTTTGTTACCTAATTGTTATAATTCTGACAGAAGTATACCCTTTCGTATGCGTAAGAAACAGCACTCACACATCCGGACAACTGGTGAGGTTGTTTTTGGTGCTCACAAGGAGTGGTTGTGAATAGTGATCATATAATATTTATAATGAAGAGTAAGCATAATCTCTATCTGCACTTGTTCATTGTGTAGATTATAAATACTTACTAAGTACAGCCATTGGGACATATTTTTAGGAAGAGTCTTACAAGCAGATATGTCAGAAGGCGGATCTGAGATGAAAGTGTTTTCTGCTGACATTTCTTGATAAACCGAAATAAACATACTTCATTTAGAAAGTGAGAGCAAACCCAGTGCAACCATTAGATTGTATTGATTAAAACTGATGCATGCTTTATGATGAAGGGTTATATCCTTTCTCTACAAGTAAAGAACAACAATATTGTGTTTAGTTTGTCCTGGGTGAATGATTGACTATAATCAAAGTCCTTATTATAGTCTTCTGGAAAATGAAGTGTAGACATTATCAAGCTAAGGAGGGGCCCTTTGTTTTCTGGGAAGAAGTAACTTATTGCTGAAGGGGCCTCTCTACGACTGAGATCCAAGGTATAATGATAGCTGATAATATTTGTGAGAGATGGAGGCTCTTCAGTGGAGCTGCATGATGAATCACTAATAAAACCCAATTAGCTGCTTAGATGATTCCCCTTTAGTCATCACTCAGAGAATGGAAATCCTGAGAGCTGAGGGAGCATCGCAACTGGGTCTACCGCAATGGAAAGAGATAAAATGATGCTGGGTCTTTGTTGAAGTCACGAAGGATAGTAACATAAGTGAGTGAATTTTAGTAAAGGCTCTCTTTAATGAATCTATGCAGAGATGAAATCAATGGGTGATTAGAACAATGTCACCACATAAGTGATACTGTGGTGAGTGGGAATAGCACAGTGAGGGCTACCAGTGCAGGGGTGACTTGCTAGCTAGAGGCAACAGCATTGTGATTAGAGGCCATACTGCAGCTAGCAACAGCAGCCACAAGTAGCAGCATGGTGAGAGGGGTTGGTTCATCAATGGGTTTATGATTAGAGGCTGTGGCAGTGAGAAATTGTGCCAAGGCGACATCAAGGTACCTCTACGTGCACAGGCATTGTATTATGACAAGAAATATATGAAAATCTGTCTGTATTCATGCTAGCATGGTACTGAGTACTGAAAAAAATGCTGTCACAGGTATTGGAAAGGTACAACATGGAGAAATATCTTTCGATGTAGATAAAGTGATAGATCCTGGGGAAAAAACAAACGGCAGCCAACTTACAAAACGGTCTTTGAGCTGATGGTTTTAATTTTGGAGCAAAATCTTAGAATTATGGCAGATATCCTAGCATGCAGTATTAGGAAAGCAAACAAAAAGCTAGCAGTTATTAGATGAAGAGCAGAGAACAAAGCAGAAAGAGAAGACATTCTCACCCTCCTGTCGGCATCTGCTTCCAGCCACTGCTGGGAGTCAGGATGCTGAGCTAGATGGGCTCTTGGTCTGACCCAGCGTGGCTGTTCTTCTGTTTTCATATGCTCACAGCTGGGCGAGAAAATCAAATCAATGGTCTGGTGCCTACTGTTTTGCAGGGCTGTGCTTTCCGATCAGATAAACACCGGCTTGATTTATTGCTGCTTTGTTTTCCCCAAATCGATGCTGTATCACTTTTCCTTTTAATACCTTTGGTTTTATCCATATACATACGGATTTGGCAAGAAAGAAACTGACTGTTCAGGGGATCACAGAGTTGGAGCTCCCCAGCCAGCTGGCGTCCACCAGAAACTGGCCTGATATCTGCAACATCTGAAAGAAGTGCTGCAACAGTATTGAATTTTAGAGGTGTTGATCTGAGTATGTGTTCAGAGCTAGTAACTTTTCTTTCTGACAACTGAAGTAGTGTTAGATAAGAAAGTTATGAATCCTAATCCAATTTATTTATTGTAAAACCAAACAGAACTCTCGGTCTTTTCAACAGCTAGCTTCTTTGAAACTCTGAATGTGCCTTTACTGAGAAATACATTTTAATAACGCAGGAGCACAGTGTCTAGACAGGAGACTTGCTAATTCTCTTTTGCATAAATGAGTACAATATTCATAAAAATCTAGATTGAGAGGAAATACATTATGGCCTAAAACACTTAGAATGAATCTATCTACCTAGCTCACAAAAGCTCAGCTAATAAATATGAACTGTTTCAATGAGAATCAATATTAATGACGATTGGCTTTGTCCAGATTTATGTTTCAAGTGTAGAGACTTGTACTCACTACTTGACGTCTCAGAAGGAGAAAGTACAGGGTAAGTGGAGGAATTAATAGCATCTTATTCTGTCTCTACCTATTTTCATGAAACTTGCTGGAACTTATTATCTTTGATTCCCCTACCACTTTGTTAAATCTGCTTAAATTTATGCAGTAGGCCGATACATTGCTGGGAAGAAAAGGGTGGATAGATTTTGGCAGAATTTTGTATCAGCTTCTTTCTTTGAGGAAACCAGACTAAAACCCAGAGACATTTCCTCAGATTGCCACATTCTGAATGACTCTCTGACACACAGATTATTCCTTAAAAATATGGCAGAGAGGATAGGAAAAGCGTAAGTACCCAGGTTCATATTTGTTTCATTTGCTCTTGTTAGATAGTACTTGACTTCATGACTAGTCCCACAGAGACCATGGTGGCATCAATCATTAGTATAAGACACTGAGGCCTTAATGAAAATAGAAACATGACTCTCTGCAGCTGTCTAAATCATATCAATAAAAATATGATTTCAGGGGTGAGACCCTTGAACTGCTGACGTAACTGACAAAATTTCTGGAGATTTTCAATAGGGCCAGGATTTTACCATAGGAGTATTGGCTCTCTATGGTTTACAAATTAATTACAAAGCATTCCCATTCATGTTTGTGTTGGCTGCTCCTGAGTATTTACGAAAAGATTAGGATAGAAATTTTCTGTACTTGTTGCCCACAAGGTGCCTGTGAGTTTTTTATTTCAGTACTTTAGTATCTGGTTTTTATGGTGTGTGACTGGCCATCTTTTCTTCACTGGATAACTGTTTCTTCTTAACAGGAGACAAATAATTGATCAAAAGCAAATAATGCACTTCTGATAGGAATCTGTAGCACTGTATGAATTAACAAGACTTTAATAATTACTTGCCAGCAGAATTTGACAAGGGAGAAAATAAGATTTAATGAAAAGCAGCAATTTTAATTTGAGCTTTTTATTCACAAACCTTATTTATTCACAAAACTGATTTTCTTTACCTGATTATTCTAAAACAAGTATGCAATACTCTCCCTCTGCTGTATTTTATTACATCTATTGGTCTGTATCTTTCCATTTTACTGCTCAAATCTTGTATTTTTCTCATCTTTATGGCCTCGCACACATTTGCTGTTATTTCTTTATGTACTTGTAATGTCTATGGACTCACATTATATACGATCTCAATTTATCATTATCATTTGCTGCTCTTAAGTGTGATATATTTTTGCAAATGTGAAAGATAAAGTCTCCAGGAAAGCTATATCTTGTCTGTAAATTGAACTTTTTTGTTGCTTATAACATTCAAGTCATGCATTTTTGATAATTCTGTATTTAATGAACATCTGAAGGTAACATTTTAATTTTACATGCCACTGGCATTTTCTGCAGCCAGGTAGTGAGACAGATGAAGGAAAATAAGATTTGGTTTTAAAAGAATGGCAGATAAGTAAAGATAACATCTGACTGTCAGTGATGTCTCTTCAGATAGTAATACACATTATCCTCTGGCTGGATTATTGCGCTTAAGACACTGGCTTTACCAAGTCCCTGGGGAAACCCTCCAGTGGCTCAAGACAGCGGTTTTGCCTCTCCTATCACACAGAGCACATGTCAGATACATGTCATCTCCCTCTCTGTGCTTCTGCTGGCAGTGGCAGCGCATTTCATACCCCAAGCTGGTTTACAGTCCTTTTCCAATCATGTTTGAAGGAAGTACAATGTTCGAACAGGAGGCGAAAGAGAGGGGAAAACTATGAGAGTGGGCCCTGTCACACCAGCCAGCAAAGCTGAGCGTGTGCCCACCACGCCACCTCCTCGTGTGTGGCCTCGGAATGGCAGGTTCCCTCTTCCACCATCTCCAGCAGTGGCCTGCCATCGGCAGCCCCTGACGGAAAGCCTGGAACTGTGGACGTGGCTTTTCTGTGGAGAATATGAAGTAAGATATGCCTGCTGGTGAGAGGGGAATAATAAAAAAAAGTGGCTTAATTAATTAAAAAAAAAAAAAAAGAAAACGAGGTTAGAATGAATTCAAATGTCAGCAAACATGACCTTAACTATTTTTGATGCCGGCCAACTGCACGGCACTGTCTACATGGTGATAAAAAGCGTTGGTTTTGTGGTTGCAGCACTGGGAGTTACAATGCCGACTGCAGTCGGCTAGTTTAAGTGCGTTTTTTTGTCATTCCATCTGCAAAATTAAGATCTATATTATGCAGCCACTGAGGAGGGAGTACACGTGGCCACGTTCAGTCTCCTCCGAGAGCTCCTGGGAGGAGTGAAGCAGGGGACCCACCGCGCTGGGCCTCGGCCCGGGGGCGGGCCGCCCTGCAGGCAGGCCTTGGCCCTCGCGTTGCTGCCCTGAGGCCACTGAGGCGTGCCGCCGCCAGGCTGGCCCAGGCGGCTTCTTGCAGAGAAGCCTCAGCTCGGCTGCTCGGCTGCTTCCCTGGCCTCATGTCCGACAGCTCGTCCTCTTCAGGTCAGTGTTCTGTTTTCTGTCTGCCTCTCTTGGTTGCTTGATGTGTAACTTAGACTTTCTATTAATTCAGGCACTAGGTGTGAATAGGTCAGCGTTCGTACAATGCCAAAGGGCCCGCTGCCCTGGCTTTAGCGATTCTTTTCTGCCTTGCCCATCTCTGTACTGTGTGGGTGGTGAGGTGCAGGGGTGCTTTTACCTGGGGGCTCATCCCTACCAGAGGTAAAATCCCTCTCAGGTGTGTTTGCTTCTTAAGCCCCGGATGGACACAGGCCCACTGGGACCAGGCAGGCCACGACAAGCCCTGGGAAGAGGAAGCTAAGCTCTTACTCCTTAGTGGGTGCTGGAGGAGGGAGTCACCTCCACCCAAAAACCAGGAGAGCCGCTGCTCTTAGGTTGCCATTGTGGTTCTGCATCACTTCTGTTCAAAATGCCTCCATTTACTGCTGAATCCCCGTTGCCTCTGACTGCTTGAAGCCTGTTGGTAGGCCAGTTCTGTGTCCATTAAACACATACCTTACTGATACGAAATAGTGCAAGTATTTTACTCTGAGTGTCATGTAGTGCTAAGCCTTGCAAGTGTTTATTACATCTACACCATTACTTTTACCAGCTAAGCCTGTCATCTCATCAAAGAATTTTCGACAAGACCTGTTTCCAGGAAACTACAGCAGTTATGCATCTAGGCACTTTTGAAAACATGCCAGGTACTATCTGAATCTTTGTGCACCACATATCTATAAAATCTGGCTTTCAGTCTCCTATTATAGTAGAGTTTCAGATCTACAAGCAGTATTTTTATCTTTTTATTGCTGATCATGAAGACCTCTAAAAATCCATTACTTGAAAAACAAAATGAAACTATGATTTAATTACATCAGCATAATATAATCACTATTTTAATTATGGATAACCTGCTGGAAGACACGTTAGACAGTTATTGCATTCTATTTATACAATATAAAAGACTGCTGAGGTAACTAATAAGAAAAAAAACCCCAAACACATAAACACCCCCCCCACCCCCTACCCCCAAACCCCCAGCCTTGTATCATGTTTAGGAAGTGGTTTGGAACTTCCTAAAATTCTTTTCTATGTGGGTTGACTCTGAACAGATCAGAAGGAAGCATTACTTCTAAAATACCTGTTTAAAAAGTAGATAAGAAAAGTGTACAGTACCTGAAGTTTATGAAGTAAGTTATGATGTAGGTCAGCCTGAATTAAACCATCATCTTCAAGGTATTTGACTACATGAATAACTTCAACTTGGTATTTATTTATAGCTTAGTAACCCTTTAAGTTGCATTTAATTTCTTATCACTCCTGGAATATGTCTTTAATTCCTATTCAGTGACTGATGTATTACAATTCACTGTGTTTGCAAAATGTATTATTCAGTCTTCCTAGACCAGATTAAAAAAAAAATGTTGGCATCTAACTTCAGAACTACAAAATTGAGACCCACTGTTCAGCCAGCACCTGGTCTTTGTGGTTTCTGAAAGCTACAGATTGCCCACCTTTTAAGGACTTTCAAAAGCTGCAGCACAGCCTCAGAAGTGTCCGGTGGGTTCAGAAGTGTGGTAGGAAGACCATTTGAGACCCAGAAAATATTTTTTGGGGGCTTCCATTTACAAACATGAGATACTGCACAGTAACAAGGCGGTGTTCAAAGACAACTGCACTTTTAATTATGTTCCTTTCTTCTAAAGCAAAGCACTCCTAGCCATAGAATTCTGTGTAATAATTTTGTATAAATGGCATTGGAGGATGTAAGAGGCATTTTCCTCCACAGTCTGAAGTGGTTCAAACTCCGATTTCTCAGCTTCTAGGACACTTATGCAGAGAAAAAAGAGGCAAGAAGGAGCAGCCTGATGGTTAGGATACTCACTGAATGCTGGGTCTCATCCTTCCTGACGTCCTCCCTTATGAAGCTGATATTAAACATTCATTGCATAAAATGTAGAAATGGACCTTGAAACAGGATTGGGACCAATAGCAACCTCACTTCCCCTCTAGCTGTGTCTGAAAAGAGACTAGTGAGTACTGTAAAAGAAAGGATCTCTTTGCCTCATCTGGCAGGCCCGCTTGTGCATTTCCTATCTGGGAACAAAGTATCTAAATGTTAAAACTGTTCTGTATGAACAGAAAAAACAGTCTCCTGTGCAGTTCATACACGTACACTCCTGTTTTTTTGTTAAGCAAATAGTGCACTTTGTAATAGTATTTTCCTAAGAATCAGTTCTCTTTCAGTCCTTAGGTCTTTAAAAAGGATGAAAAATGTTTCTTGTCGTTGAAGCCTCTTCTAGTGAAAAGAATTCTTACTAGGCTTTGTAAGTAACAGGTTCCCCATTGTAGCACTAAATGTGCTTATTTTGTGTGTGGCTTTCCCCTGCAACAAATGCCCATCTCCCCTGTAACAGCTCATGGTTCTTGCCAGGCATATTTATACACTTGATTTCCAAATACTTCCTGGGGATTTCATCATGCAAGACTTTTAGAATATTTTCAGCATAAATTTAGCATAACCTAGAGCTCTCCTTTTTCTATTGACATAGCACCAGCTGATTTGGAAGAATGTAATTGATAAGAGGGGTTTGCAGCTACTAAAATGAAGTGGTTGTAAATCTGACTTTTCATTGCTGCTTTCTATTTTTGTTGCCTAAGATCTCCTTTGGAAAAGTCACGTTTTTACCAAATAAAATACCTTCATTAAATTTTTTTTACAGAGAGTCTAGGTGTATTTAAACCATATGGGTACTGGGGATGAAAAATGTCAGGTTTGCAGCCAATTAGTTTTAATGCCTGCAAGTACAACCACTTTTTAATTTCCTTTATACATTTCAGACTCTGAAAATTCCCATAGGGAGGACAAATCTACTTTAATCAATAGATACAAAACAGCAGAAAAAATCATTACCACCTGCTGCTATTCCATCAGTTTCATATCCTTCCTTAGGAGACTTGAGTGTCCAACCTAGAGGTTTCTAGCCAGTTCTGATACAGCTTTCATTTTAGTTTTCCGGTTTTCACTCTGTAATAGCCAAAACAACCCCTTTTGCCTGACAAGGTATTTGTAAACTTAGATCTTTCTCATTATTCACTGGGTTTGGACTCTCTTATTCCTATAGTTCGCTGGAGGCAGCCTATCTTCTTCAGAAAGCTTTTCCTACATACCATTTCTAGCTTGCCTTATGTTACTGATATCCATCCTTTGGCAACTCACTGCCTATGTCAGCCATGACTGTACTGTGGGAGAAAAGATGAAATACCAACATGAGATGTGGAAAGGAAGCATCTGATATGGCAGTGTTAGAGCTTGACAAGAGTAGTTTTTATTTTTTCACTTATTATCTCCGTTTTCCAGAGTGTCCGTCATCATTTGTTGATCATTAGTTGGCTAATTTAGGACTTAATTGTGCTTGAACGGAGGTTTTGGACAGAGAAGAGTTGTGTTAACATGATGCAGTAAGAATCAATAAATCCTGCATTTCTGTGGTGTATCCGCTCAAAGCTTCCTTTTTTAAGAAAACCTGTTGACCTCCCTGTGATGTTCTCTACTTCTGGGGGAAGAAATGGCAGCAGTCATTGCTTCAAACCTTTCCCACCCCTTCAGTCTTTATTTGAAGGAGTGGGGGTTGCATATTGATAGTTATAATCTCTTCTTGTGGCATAAGGAAGGCTGAGTTGTAAAAAGTAAGCACTTTTGTAATGCTGATAGAGAGAGGAGAAAATAATTTCACCCTGTCCTCTGGTCAAGCTCTCTTAAGCCCACAAAAGAAAATTACTGCTATCTGTCACTTAAATTTTAAATGGACCCTGAAATCACAGGTGAGGAACAGTTAGTGTGGTTGAAGGTTGGTGGAATAAGGGTGCTTTTGAACCTGTAGCACATAATGCATATTGTTATCTTTGTTTAGGTACATGTATTTAGTATCTGGATACTAAAATGATGAACATTTATAATATATGCTACATAGCCTGTAAAAAAGGTGCAAATCCTCTATTTTTCCTTCTTCAATACAATTGTCTGCAAAAACTTAGAGTTTTCCTGACCTTTAGACCTCTTTGGTGTCTAAAATTATAGGGAACAGTTATTTTGATGAAAACACATGGATAATTTCCTCTAAAGAAAAGCATTTGTTATGTACAATATATGCCATCTGATAGTGCTCTAATTTTGGTGAAATATGTTTAAACTAAAAATTGAAAAAACCCCTTACATATACCTGATTAACAGTGGAACAAATGGTTTTGCTACACATGCATGGGTTCCTGTGTAAAGGTTGGCCTTTTTGTACAACTGGAGGGCAATAGTTCTCATTAGCTTTAGAGAGCAGAGCAACCCTTTTTAAACATAATAAGCATCTCTTCCAGAAAGAAATGCTTGCTCCTGGAATAAAAATGAATATTAGGCTATTAGTGTACTGGCAAGCTAAATATCTAAAAGAAAAACCCATCCAGCTCAAAATAGCAAGCAAGAATTCTTTAAATTGGCAGGAAAGAAAAAAATGTCTAGTTTGGGTGAAATAGATATTGAAAAAGCTCAATGAATCCTATGGCTGAATGAACTGTATTTTGATTTACATTTAAGATTCTCTTGGATCTTCACTGAGTGCCTTCACATCACTTCTTCTCAAGGACCAGAAAGATAACACAGAATCTCTTTTTTCTGTTAAGACATACTGTTTGGAAATAAATTAGAAAGGCCTGAAAGGAAGAATATATCTGTATGCATTGTGCAATCATTAATTGTGAGAGGAGGAAGATGAATGAACCAAAACAAAGATATATTTTTGAAGATGTTAAATCAGTAGTGTGCAGAAGGGGCAATTAGTAGTATTTTCCTAAGAGCAATTTAGATTAAATTGCTGCTCTATGCTATTTTTGTTACGTGCCTGAGCTGTCTCTAAAGCAGTTTTAAGACAGCATATATTCTGTTAGCCTGCATTTTTGAAACCATGGTAGAGAAAGGAAAAAGACTGTAGCCTGTTGCAGGCGTAACACTAAACATTCATGTGCTATTAATAGATTAAGTGGGCAGGAATTTCCTACCCACTGCAGTTTTTCTCTATTTTATTGTTTCCAGTGGTTGTTAATTTGTATTTTATGACATTTAGTAATATATGCTTCCAATAACAGGAAAATAAGATTTATTTTTCTTTTTAGACAGAATCAGTGTTGGTTTATGAGCTAAACATCTCAGCAAAATTTCCCTCTTGTCTCTGTGTTCTAGGTCTCTTATCACATTCAATGCCATTCTGTTGAGCATTATCTTCGATAAACCCAGCTTTTTCTTTGCTACAATGAAAGCTCTGTGCTCAGAATGCGTGAGGTTCTTAAGGATGGCCCATGCCTTTGGTCTTCCATGTGCCTATTTGCAGCTGGAGCTCGTTCATTGGAATATCTATGCCACCATATTCAGAATATTACACAACAGACATTAAGGTTTAAAGTCTTATCTTCTGCATGGGCAGGAAATGGTAATGGTCGTCTATACTAAATTCACTTCCACTAGTCCCTCTTACTGCTTTGTGATGTTACATCTGCAGTCCTGCCTAGACCGATGAACACCACCTGTTTACCAAGGCTAGAGACCTTGCATTTGATAGTATTCTTGTGTACCTCTCCATTCTGATTCATCAAAAGGGTTTAGCAAGTTGTTGGTAGAATGCCATTACCTGGTTTCTTTCTTCCTTTTCAGAAAGATGTGACTGGCATGATGACCACCCATCAAAACCTGTCTCATGTTGAAATAGCTTCCATGCTATGAATTCGTAAAGCCATTGCACTGTCAGTGCTGCTCAAATCCAGTCGGGCGATCTTCTTATCAAGGTCATTGATGGCATAAGAGATGACCAGTGTTTGAGACTGAGCATAGTACAAGGCTGAGTTGTTCTCAATGTAATGTCAATATTTCCTTGACTGGGAAAGGTTTGGCTAAATTCAAGTTATTAGAACCTCTGTGTTGCTAAATATGTTGGAAAAGTAGTGGCTTCAGGCTAGATCCTCAAAAACTATAGACATTTACATGGGTCTGTTGAAAAGGCAATTGCAGGGCTAAAAGTATACCTGGAAATCTACCAAACCTTGAGTGCTTTCAGTTCTCAAAACAAAGACCACACACATCTATCTTAGGAAGATGTTTGGAAGCCCCAAAACACAAGAGATGTGGGTTTTTACAGGTTACTACTGGCACCACTGCCCACACGAGCTCATTAAGAGTTTGGAAATGTCTAACCCTGCAAATTGCATTTGCGAACCTGGTTGCCCCATGCAGAACTACAGTTCTGCTACTTGGACTACATGTTCAAGTTTCTTTATGGATTCAGTCATTGATTTCCTTTATGCCTTAAGGAAACGTTTTGATTCCTTTTAAACAGTTTTAAGTAGTGGAGGAGGGAAAGCACAGGTGGTTTCCTTTTCTTGATAAACTTCACAATGCAAGCAATGGTGGAGGAATTGGACAACGTTAGGGATAAATAATGGTCTAACTTTGGTATCTGAGAGCTCTGCAGTAAAGAAAACCTGCCCATATGCACTGGGGGTGGAGAGAGAAGGTTTTATAACAGATTTAAAATTAGAAAACAAAATGGCCTGATTAACAGCAGTAGGAAGAGTTCTGCAGAGGATGAGGGGAGAAATTAACAGATGACATTCAAAGGCAGCTGTGAAGTATGAGAAGCTGCAGCACGCGGAGGTAGTCAAATCTAGCAGTACAGAGAGTTCTGAATGATCTGTAATGCTGGAATAAATCAGACAGTCTGAGTGGGGGGGATCTTTCAAGTGGTGGATCATCTCTAAAAGGTCGATCACCTCTGTTTAGACAGATGGTAAACCAGTAGATTCCATCCTAAGCTAGAGCAATATACTAGTATTAGAAGCAAGTGTTATGTAGGGGATGTGTGCAAAGATATTTCAAGCAAACTGACGATTTTAGCATGCACTGGACTATTTTGGAAACAGAGTGAGGGCCCCCCCCCTCCCCTCCGTTTTATACTTCAGAAAGCAAACGTAATTTAGCTATTGCTATCTCCATCTGAGAATGTATCTCTTCATATCTTCCACTTACCTTGAAATAAGGGAAGGATAGAGACTCTTGACAAATGTGCTCTCAAATAGCTAGATTCTGGAAACGTGGTGCAGGGAGTATGGAGAGGCTGTGTAGCAGAGCTGAGTTAAAGAAATGCTTGATGCATTAGTCAGGATCCTTATGGAGGCTTTTCCCCAAGAAACTTTCCAGTAAAGATCCCCTACAGTGATAATGTGGACTGCACCCTTTCCTTTTGTTGCCCTGGACCTACTCTCACTGTCAACAGCACAAAGAGGCAACACCTCCAAGCATGCCCATCTCCAGAAAAGGTTGTGGGAGGAAAGTTGCAGGTGATTAGGAGCCAGAACAGAACGTACACAGACACTACAAATTCCTCTCCATTTCTAAATAGATGATGGCTTTCAGTGGATAGACCCCCTACCGATAAATTCTGTCTTTATAGCAGAACAATAGAAAGAACAGTATTTTTCTGTGGTAGACCAGAGTCTGGCTTAGTGACCTGTTCTGATGTATGTGGTTGAACAGTCTGCCTCTCTGAAGGGAAGTTTTCTCTGCTAATGACAGGAAAAGTCATAGTTTTCTTCATTATAGGTATGACTGAGTAAAACAAGAACCTAGATCACTCATTAGAGATTACAGACACTACTATGAAATTACATCTGCTCTTTATTTCCTCCAAGGCAACCATATCTGACACCTAAATATGGACCCATTCTGATCAATTTTCTTGGTCCTGAGCATATTACTCCTTGATATTCAGTATCATTTCTTTTTGATTCATAAAGAAATGGCCATTGCAATTACTTTGGCTATGAAATTAAAATTATATTCATCCATCCATTTCTTCCTCACCTCCCATTCCTTTTCTTCCTCTCTCTTCTCCATGGTAACATCTAAATTTCATATGTGAACACTGATACAACTTGATTAAGAATTTAGAAGCTCTTTTTGCCCCCAAGTTACCTGAAGAAACAATTCATTTGGTACAGATTCATGAAGGGATATGGACTTAATTTCAACCAAGACTGGTAAATAACTGATCTCAAGGCTGAATAAAAACTCTGATAGATTTTACACAGTTTGTCTAGTTTTGCTTTTCTTTTGCTTTTAACCTGTGTTAAAACAAAATATGAGAGGCACAATGAATTTGTGGAGAATAAAGTCAAAAATTAAGTGCTTCCCTATGCATTTTTTCATGGAAGGTGCTTTTAATTGCTGTTCACTAACTCCATCTTTCATTCTAATGCATTTAGAAAGTGCATTTTCTGCAGTGCATTTACACAACTGTCACTCTATTTTATGATTCACACTATTATTTTCTGAAGAATCAATAGAATACTAGTGTTTACCTTTGAGTATCCCAATATTTTCAGTTTATATTGTGACGGTATTTTTTCATTTGGACCTTTTCTTCATCAGATACCCTCAAAGTTCAACTCATGATCAGGGGTTCAGTTGTATATATTAAGTAATTGTTGAGCCCATCTAACCTTCTGATTTAATTTATTAACTGATAATCAGAGCAATTCTTATGTGGCTTAACATACTTGGTTGAGATAGGTTGCTCAATTCTTCAGTAATTTAAAGGTTTCATTATTTAAATGAAAACTGGTTTAATGCCAGTAACTTTTATAAGAATGCTCACATAAAGCATAATTACTTTGTGTGTTAATATCGTTCCATACCTTTGGCAAAGATGCTTTTCATTGTGCACATGTAACTTTGGCTTGTCAGCTGCCACCTCAGTTGTTCTTTTTTGGTTTTGTATGTTGTTCAGATATATTCTGTAGGCATTAATATGCTGCTGTCGGTAAACCTTGTGTTTGAACATTTTGAAGATTTTTTTTATTACCTGTAGTAGGAAACAACACTTAGTTACTTTTATGAAGCAGCCTCTTAAAGAGTCATTTTAGAAATGGTGACTTTTTCAGATAGCCTGTCATTCTTTGTATTTTTCAGAAGAATTCTTTTTATGACTACAGTTTCTTTTTAATTTTTTAGTTTTCCATGATAAAAGGGTGCAGAGGAGTTTGGCAGCAGAACATGTCATGTCTTATGCCTCATTCGACTCAACTGATGTTTTTGACTAGTTTAACTGGTTGTTTTTAGGCCTTCTGGCTCAGGTTTTCTGACGTTTCTCTGGTATGTGGCCCTTTGTTCCTGAGTTTTAGTGCTTGAACCAATTGGAGCTAAGAAAACATGCTGACAACATTAGAGATGAGAATGATTGTAAGCCAGCTCTGTAACTCCCTGGGACGGAATTGTGGCTGTTGTCCTTCAGAGTCTTAATTTCTATAATACATGTGAATGTCAGCATAGTACTGAATGTTTTCACTAAAAACTAAAAAGCACATGAGGAGATAAACCGATACAATCTATTGTCTACATCTACTCAGAACTCAGTGAGAACTGAAGGACGTGTATGTAACGTGGTAATGCGTTTAAGCATAAGGAGTATGTAGCACGTACACATATAATTTGCTTAGCCATCGTGATGAAGACAACAAGGTGTTTGGAGGGAGCTTTATTACATAATATGCATCTTTATAATTTGATAATGTTTTCTCTGCAGAATATTAATCAATACTCCAGACATCAGTATTCCAGTACTCCATAGTAATGACCTCCACGCATCGATTCTCTGAACATCAATTTCTCATATTTGCTGTAAATGCTGTTTTCAGATGATTGCATTTAGCACAGCTGTTAGCAACATGATTGTAACGTAGCGATTCTGTCATTTTTGAAGAGGTAAATCCATACCTCAGTCATGGATGACATGGAAGTTTTTTCTGGAAGCGATCTTCCCTGTGTCTGGTGACAGCTGGGCTGTTGCCCACCCGCAGTACTTACTCAACAGTCACCCCTATTTCCCAGCTTGCCATCGGCTCAAGCTGAACTGAATTTACTGTCTACTTTTTCCTTCCTACCTCATTTATTTTCTATTATTTTGTGAAACTGCTTAGGATATATTTTACCGCCTTCGGGTGGCATTTCTGTAGCTCATAGTTATTCAAGTAGAAATCCTTCATCAAAGGTGACAGCAACCGTCAGGTATGAATAGAGAATTCTTGCTGGGGAAACAAGCGAGCTGGAGCAAAACCCCTCCGTTTTTGGATGAGGTATGAATTTGGATCACCAGCCCACGTTAATCCCTGAATGCGAAAGTCAGGGCTGAAGTGGAGGCCAACTGGGAGCGGGAGGGCGTTATTGCCCGCCGGCTCCCGCCGTGCTCCCGCCAGCGCTCCGTGCCTGCGCCCCGGGCGCGGGGCCCGGTGCGGCCGGTGCGGCCGGTGCGGCCGGTGCGGCGCCGGCTCCTGCCCGCCTTGGGCGGTAGATGGTGCTAGATGAGAAGTGAAGGTGCGGCTCGGAGCGCTTCCTCGGTCAGAAGCTGCAGCTCAAACCCAGGCTAAAATACTCGGCGGCTTCGGGATTTGTTTCTTTACCTGTTGGGATCTTTGGAGTGGGAATACTGAAAATTGAGTTGGGTGACTTCAGGGTGGTGACGGGTGAGAGGTAAAACGTCAGTCGGTTTCCAAACACCGTTTCTATAGCATTGGAAGGTTGTGGAGTATCACCAGGGCAAGGCCACCTCTCCGTGGGAGAGAAAGGAAGATGCAAGCGTTGCACAAAGCAGTACTGCTTCAGAGCAGTTTTGTTTTAAAGAGCACTGTCAGCTTGTATGCTGCTGATTCGGTTGCTCAGCATGACTGAAAACCTTACGTCTTCAGAAACCTGAGTGATTGATGTAAAGAATATGTAAGGTAAAACCTTCCCAGTTCACTGAGAAGACTAGTTACATACATGAAGTTTGGATTCTAATTAGCCAGCTATAGTGGAACATAAAATTTCTTTCTGCCTACAAACTTGTTGATTAACTAATGTAGTATAAATATGTACAACTGGATGTATCTTAATATTATTCACATTCTTTTAGGATTAGAAGTAAAATTGCAAGAATTCCTTCAAAACCAGTGATCCCAGTAGCACAACTCCAGAAAAGAAAGAAAATAATCTATATTAGTTTTAGTACTGGGTGGATTTTGGTTTGTTTTCCTCTTCTCTCTCCTCCTCTTCAGAGGAGAAGCACTTACTTGATTCAGTGTCAGGGGCATTTGCACATCCTCAGCAATAAAATTAGGGATTAAATGTGCAAAACAATAGGTTAGTTAGTGGAAGAGATTTCCTTACATGATTTTACTTATAAACACATTCATCACCTGTAAAATCAATCTTTTTACAGGCACTGAAGGATAAAATGAAAAGAAGCTGCTTCTTCATGAAGTTAATTATTTCCCCAAGCTTTGTAGCTTTCTGATACTACCATACACAAGGCAATTATTCTGAACTGACAGTGTTTAGTGAAAATGGGAGTACTGCTGATCTACTGTTGTAGCTACTTTAGAGAATATAAGACATAGTAAAATAAGAGAAATCCTGCATACTTTTTCGTTGAGGAAGGGTGTGTCGATACTAGCAGAAGTAAACCAATAATAGTGGACATAGGCATACTATGTTTCAAAACCCTAAGGCTGGGACATGGTATACAGTTCTGGAATGCAGCACTTCCTGCATTATGTTTAATATAATAGCTGTTATCCTGTACTAAAGTGACTTGGCCTTGGCAGAACCAGATGCCCTCTGACTCTGTGAGAATAAGGTCTTGATTGGCTGCAGTTGTACACAGGCACCAATTCTGTAATGCCTAGTATTTGTACGTACTGTTTGAATGTGTAGTTCTGTGCAACCTGTGTTTCAGGGCCACGTCTAAAAAAGGTTTTATAAGATTCTTGGCAGTGGAAAAGATGTGTTTCTAAAATTCAGTAAGGCAGTTTTGAAGTAGGATGTGCAAGAGGTAGCACTGAGTCGAGATTCTCCTTTGTTAATGTGAAAAATCATAATGGGCAGAAAGAATCCTCAGGCTGTGATTCATGACCTTCCTTTGGAAAGATTCTTGACCTTTTTCCCATGAAAAGAGCCTAAGAGGCTTCATAGTCGGCCTTGCTTTTGGGGTAGACTTACTCCAGCCTCATGCTTGCATCTTCAGCAATGTCTTGCAACATCCTGCTTGTTTACTTGGGAGAAGCACTGGGAAGATATTTGAGCTTGAATAAATATATTTAAATGTATCAGAATTTGTGAGAAAAAATTCAAACACATCTGTGAATTTTTTTCCAAAACATTTCTTGAAAGTCTTCTATTTTTTCTCTGATAAATCATTAAAATAAGTACACTTGCAGAGTCCTTCTCAAAATAATTTTTTAAAAAAATCATTTCAGCAATCATTCCTCAGGAAAGGAAGCTGTGCTTCTAAGGGGGGAGAAGCAGGAGTGAATGAAAGTCATAGCTATAAAATTGATATTCTTTAACATGCTGACTTGTTATGACTCCACTCTGCAGTATATGATTTGGCCTTAAATCCAATAGTTGGTGGGCAGGACTGTTGCCTTGAAGGTTTAAAACTAGAATATGAGCAGACTGAAAACTACTTAGGATTGTGTATAACTCCTTGGAAAAATGTTGTAACACTGGTCACATCATTTCTCTTGTCTACTGTAAGATAAGCTGTTAAACAACGTTTCTGAGAATAGATTGAAGGTTTATGCCTAGGAAGATTTTCAGTATTGGATGATTTAGCTGGTTGATGTGCTCTAATTTTAAGAGAGACTGTATGGCTCATCTTAATGTCTGAACTGAGTGCGACAAATTCTGCGGGAAGTGCTTGTAGAAAAGTCCAGATCAGATACCCTGTTTAATAAAACAATAGGAAGAAAAAACTGCTGCTGCTAAGTGCCTTACCTGTTGGCAGCTCTAGGTGGAACAGCAATTGTAACTTTGGTGATTTTTAGCTAGGAAAAAATCCAGTGAGTTGTTTCTTTAATACTGAGCAGTCCTTAGAGCTACCCCTGTTCTGTGTTTCTTTTGAGTGGACCAATCAAACTGAGTAACCTTTTACTCCTTACTGGTATTTCAATGTCTGAATATCTTTAAAAGTGACCGTTGCAGAATGTACATTATTCACTCAGTAGGCTTGCCCTGAAGGACCAGCCGTTCTTTCATTTCTCCTTGTAAGTGCTGGTGCTACATGAGAAATAGAGGTCTGTTGATGCTGGTGAACTCTGTTCCTCTGTATGCTGCCCTGAACATTTTCAAACAAATGCAAAACAGCAGGGCTGCGTGTCCCCATTTTCTTCTATTAGTATACAATTTAAAGTTCTTAGACCTGATAGAGGCATGCCAGAGAAACCATGATATACTTTAAGAAGTCCACAAACTCAGATTTTCTCATGTTCTTATTGGATGTTACTAAGAGGCAGCCTGCCAGAGTAATTTGAAAATCTTGTACAGTTTTCTGTAAGGGAAAGTTTTTCTGCTTTGTTTCAGACAGAAACATCTGCTATAGTAAAGTTATCTGTTAAAATGTGAAATTCGGGAATACTTTCTGGGCTTGAATCCAGATGCATACCTTTACTATTTGGGGTTGAAATGTAAGCCAGGGTCATCTTATATACCCACCCTGAAACAGCGTATTTTGACCAAATCCTTTCACTGAATAACTCTGAAACCATGTCTAAGTTTGTATATACAGCACTGACATTCAATTATTTTGATGTAGTTTAACATGATTTACATCTTGAAGCAAGCAAACACTAGCAGGTGCTACATCTGCATGAAGTACCCTGATGAAAGTTGATGTGCCTCTGAAACACTGATGGATTCTCTACAGCATTCTTCTGAGCTAGTGCATTGTGCCTTTTGATAGAGGAACAACAGCTCTGAAACGTTTCAGGTGTGTTCTGCATCCAAAGCAAATTCTTCTCTGTCCCATCTGCAACACAAGTCACTAACACTGAAGATAAACCAGTAGCAAATTATGAGTCTCTGGATGTTCTTTTAAGATGGACTTTTGCCGTGTGTTAGCAGTAGAAGAAAGGAAAGAGCCAAGGTCCTTCGATTCCTCTTCCCATATCTAATTCTAGAATTTTTTTTTCCTTCTCTCCTTTATTGTTCCAGTGTGGAAGTATACCTTTCACTCGGTTCTTTCTACAACACTGTTGGTTTTGATAATGAGATTGCTAGGGAAATCTGAACATGCTTTTAATCAGGTGCAACGTTATTTTTATCCTCCTCTTGAAACCTGATTCTGCATGAATTTTGCTTATATTCTTCCAGAAATCATCAGCCTTTCTAGAACATGTTGACCTATTTATAAACCAATAAAACTCTAAATGAAAGATGCTTAGCAAATCTTGAAATGACTCAGACTGTCCTTTTAATTTTCTCAGTTGTGCATACAATTCTTCCCTTTTAAGCATACAACTTTTGCATATTGGTCTTTCAGTTGACTACAGACTTGAAAAATTCAGAGGTTAGAAGGATCAACCCAATTCAATCCATTGTGTTAGCAGAATAAATACGGTTTTAGTTTAAAATCATAAGATCCTCTCAGGATCCCATCTTATAAACATACATAGAAAATAATTTGGATCCTTTTATTACTAGTCTTGCTAATTTCAGACTTCAGATCCAGCAAATCTGTAACGATCTAATGCAATAACAATAATGCGGAGTATATTCTGAGTTTGAGGTACTTTTGTGCAATTCCACACTGGTTATGGGATATTCTGTTGGTAGACCACTCTGGATTACATGAAAACAAATACTTAATTGCAGTAAACACTTTCAATTTCTTTCCCCCCCTCTTTTGTTTTAAACTAAACACCCAAAAAGAAATAAAACAAAACCTACCCTTCAACTTTTAACACACGTGAAGACTGAACTTGAAATTTCAATGGTGGTCGAAAAGAAGTCTAAAATTTCAGTGGAAAGGCTGATTCAGGGTTGTGATCTAGTCTAGACATCTGAATGGAGGGAAAAAAGGCAATCTGCCTTTCTTTTTTTGCAAATGTCTTAGTGTTGTGTATGAAAAGATAGTGAAGAGGGTCAAATATTTGATATTGGTCCAATAGTTTTGTGTTACTAGTGCAGTTAATGTTCGCAAAGGAAACGTGTATTATTTGGAACCAGGGGTTGTTCGTCTCGTTGAAATGATTACTCCAGTTACAATCAGGTTAACACTTATAGTCAAAATGATGTAATTATTACCAAAAGGGCCTGATTAAAAATACAAAGTTTTTTTCTTTCCAAGAAAGGGAGCAAAAGGTTTAGCAGTATATGAGAAACTGACTTCTTTCACTGGCTATTATAAACTCTTCAAAACTCAGTAACTTTACTGTTTTATCACTTACTATGTAAGGATGTATAAAAATAGCCCAAAGTACAAGTCCCATTATATACTAACAATTTACATCCTAGGTTCTTCACCAGGAGGGTTATAATGTTGGTAATGGATATTTCTTGCTCTTTGTTCTTGTGTGGATTTTGATTATTTTTATACTTTCACTAACAATCATTGGCACACAGTTCTCATTCTATATGTTGAATACTTGTTCTTTGTTGTTACCAGCAAAAAATTGTTTTGCTAGTTCCCAAAGTGCATTTACTTCAGTAACCAGTAATTGGTGATTGATTATGTGTTTAAAACCACTGAGTCCCTGGAGAGTCAATCTGTGCCTGTACCTTCAAGGTCTCTGCTATCATCCTGTGCTTATACTCCAATATATGACTTTATCATTCTAGGGCCACAGATCATTCTACACAGAATAACAACTACTGCTTATTATTAGATAAAGAAATATATCACTTTTATAATGTTTATAGTAATTATACCACATGATTACACTAAAACTCAAAGCAAATTAGGCAGTAGGCACCTGATCATTGTGCAATTAGCTTTTAAAGCTGAAGCAAGCTAAAGCAAGAGAAACCGAGACAGTCTGAAGTGTCCTGAGACCTCCATTATTAAGTTATTACAAATCTTTTTGCCTGTTACTAGTAACGGCAATACCATATTTTTGGGGCTACAGTAGTCTGAAATCTTTTTGTTACATAATATATTTAAGGATAGTCAAAAGTTATTTTAAAACAGGTCATCATACTACTTTATTGCAATATTGTATTTCTTTTACACATACAGATTACATCATTGAAAAAATTCAGAATCCAGTCATCATGTTTTACTCCAAGCTGAAACTCAGCATAGTAGTTTCCAAATCAGGATGAATTACTATTAATATTCTGTTACTATACATTTTAGTTCATGTTTATTGGATACTTTTAAGTAAAAAAGGCACAAATTATGAACTTATGGATTCAGAAGCAATAAGAATATTCCATATAAAAATGAAAGACGTTAGCAGTATATAATGGGCCTTGTACTTTGGGCTTTTTTTACATATTCAGGTATGTATTTTTAGTAAATTATAAAACAGTAAAGTTACCAAGGTTTGGAAAGCAGCACTTACAGTTTATAATAGCCAGTGAATGAAGATAGTGTCTCATGCACTGCTAAACCTTTTGCTCCCTTTGTTGGAAAGAAAAAACTGCTTTTGAATTATCAGAACATTGGCTTTATTTAATAAAATAGTTCACATGCTTCTTTGATTAGGAAATAATTTTTTTTTAAGGTAAGAAAATTCCTTGCAAATTCTCTTTGAAAGAATTGAATTCTCAACTAGATTTATATTAAATAATTACAATGAAGATTACATGTGCAAGCCATAATGTTATGAGTATGCATTTACATGAGTAGGTATCTTCAGGAAAATCAATAGAAGTGCTCTCTTGGGTGAGCCTCAGTGGGTCAGATGTTTGAAATATTTTAAATTTTGTGCACATCACCTACAGCCACATAGCCCATGTGACACCCACTTGACACTCCCCCATGTACTCCCCCATGAAGATAAAATGACATGAGCATAAAGGATACCTTTGTGAGTTTTGTGCTGGTAGGGACTGCAGAGCTGTGCCTTACGTGTGAAGATAATCAAATGTGCAATTACACTGTTTTTTCAAGTAAAGTGGTACCCACATGACAATTATGTCAAATACATTGCTAAAAATTACCACAAATGCAAAAGGAGATTGAATTATGGTTGCTATGGAAACTGTAACATGCAGCTTCCTGACTTGATGCATGCAAAATTTCAGCCTTAATATCACACTGGTACACATTTTTGCTTTTTTCTACACTTAGATAGATGAAGATGGAGTTTGTATGTAATAATATATTCATTTAAGTTATCCTTCTCTGGCATGCCATCTAGTATTTTTGGTTGGTTGCAATGTACATGTTGAGGTTTATGGATGTTTTACTAAATATAAATGTGCAACTATAAATGCTGCAGAGAAATATTAAGTGTTCTAATCGTATGATTCTTAAAAAGGAAGGAAGACGATTTACCTGAAAAGTGTATTTATAGAAGGGTCAGTGGATATTCATGGACACACAGAAAAGTACGTCATGTGGAAAACAAAGATCTTGGAATATGCCCAGTAGAGAGGGTGACATTTATTTGCGCAAATGCTTACAGGCCTCGTGTTAGGCTGATGATCAAGTGTTGTCACTGGGGTTTACATGCAGGCACTGTAGAGTGACGTACACTTCCCCAGGTAGATAGCTATGGCACGTTAGGTATGAAAGCCTGTGTCATAATAAAACTTCATTTGATCAGTGATTTGAGAATCTGGTTATTTCCCCATGCAGGAGAGGATGGTAGCATAGCCTTAGCTGAGACGATAGTCTTGAAGCAGGCAGCTCCGGTACCTGACACCGTTTAGGCTTGCGTGCAGGGTGCACAGGGTAATTTCCACTCTGATGTGGAGTTTTGTGCTGTTATGACAAGGTTGTTACTAGCACCTTATACAGATAATTTTAAAGCTTGTTCGGATCGTCTATGTTACACTGCATTAACATGACTGTCTAACAGGCACTGAAGTATTAATGCATTAGAAGATAATAAAAGACTTAGAAACCATTACACAATGTGAGATTCCATATAATTATTGTTTTGCAAGATCTCTAGGGCTTGTGGCTTGATGCTAGGAGATCAGAACACCTTTTGGTGGCAAAAAATGAAGTACATCCTGAGAGAATGACTGAAAATGTGGGTGGAGTAGGGCAAGGAACCATAAAATTACGTTTGTTATCGTGAGTGTATGTGTAAGCACGCTACTGTAGCTCCCAAGACAGAGGTTGATAAATGATTCGAGCCTGGACTAGGGTTATTTGAACCGGCAATTCCCAATAGTGCTGTTCTGGTAGTAATGTTTTTGTAAGATATAGTGCAGACAGAGCTTGAGCATTTTTAATCACTCTGTATGACCTTGGTCTGAGCAATGTTACACGACAGTGCTTAAAAAAGTGTGTCTGGGTATTGTCCATAGAATGGGTCTTAGTCAATCTGACTTTACTGGACCTTCCTTCAGTAGCAAGTATGTGTCCAAGTCTCAGTGTCAGTCATCTCTGCAAGCAGCAGCCTGTAAAAGCTGCTTTACACATGTCAAAGTTACCAAAATTAACTGCACTGCATATTTGGACTCTAGCAACAGGAGGACACCAAAGCTGCATAGAGAAACCTCAGTTTTCAGTTATGTGAAATGTAATTATTAGCATATAGATTTTTATTTTTTAGAGCAAACCTTGTAAAATAACAGCCTTGTTTAATAACAGATGAAACTGAATATTCACACAGGATGTTTTGGAAAAGTTGAGGGTCTTAGATTTGGCTGATTGTTAACAGTATTTTCAAATTACTTTAACTCATCTCTATTTTATCATACCATAGTTATATTTATGTAATAGCTCTCCTGTCTTTATAGCTCTCAGTTTGCTGAAGTGAGTACATGATAATTTGTGTTTTGGAGTTCTTTTTGCAGGCACCTCAGTAGAGTGTCTTTTATGAAGTACTTTTAAATTCTAGCAGTTAATCTGCTGTGCTACAATAATCTCTCTTTCCTATTAGGTTACAAATGTGTATTAGAAAGTATGACATTCATATCAATGTGTATTTTTCAAATTTTTTTTTCAATATTAGTTGTATACTGTTGAATTCTGTTTATAACATATTGATAATTCTTGCTAAATGTTTGGGTCACTGTTATGGCCCACCCCCCCACCCCCTACCCAGGAAAAAAAAAAAAAAAAGAAAAAAAGAAGAAGAGTATTTACTCTGATAAGAGTAAAGATTTATAACTCTGATAAGAGTTATAAGATTTATTTAAATTTATTCCTGCATAGGTTCAGATTTTTTTTTCTTAGTTTGTTTTTTTCAGCAAACATTTGAAATCCAAAAGATTTGGGTTTAAAAAACTGTCACAGCTTGTAGATGCATTTGTGTGAAACACAGAATTCTAGAACTTTAATGACATTTAACTTAAATGACGGTTTTGAAATTTTTGCTGGTAGAGCTCTTCTAAAGTACTTTTCGAAGTGGCAGTCATCAAGCAGTGTACTGCAGTAATGGCATAGGTCATCATCTCATTCCTAAAATGTAGAGTGTAAAGTAGAGTTTGCAAGTAAGATTTAGGTTATTAGTTGTTCAATTGTCTCTTCAATATTTTTAATAAGAATCATGTATAGTAGTGATAGTGGCTGACTGCATTTCTATTCAGAAGGTGATGGTGTCACCTGTAACTACAGCTAGCTCTAATTTATCTGTCTTGGCTCTTGATAGCAAAGAAATTGCTGTGGTATAGGATTAGTTGCCAAATAAATATATGTGATTACACATATTTCCAAAGCTAAATCTCACATAATTATTTTGTCAAAAGCAGTAAAGTCAGCAACAAAGTTTTCTTTTAAATCTGTGAGAAATATGATTAAAACTTGTAGGTAGGAGAAGTACTTTCAAGTATCTCCCTTTGCCCTGGAGCGAGAGGCAGGAAGGATCCTGTTGTTTAATCACAGATACTGAATACAAGCATTGCCTCTCCTCTCTCCTCTCTCCTCTCTCCTCTCTCCTCTCTCCTCTCTCCTCTCTCCTCTCTCCTCTCTCCTCTCTCCTCTCTCCTCTCTCCTCTCTCCTCTCTCCTCTCTCCTCTCTCCTCTCTCCTCTCTCCTCTCTCCTCTCTCCTCTCTCCTCTCTCCTCTCTCCTCTCTCCTCTCTCCTCTCTCCTCTCTCCTCTCTCCTCTCTCCTCTCTCCTCTCTCCTCTCTCCTCTCTCCTCTCTCCTCTCTCTCCTATTTAACACCAGTAAAATGAAGGGATGTTTATGGACACCTTAACAGCAATGCTTGAAATTAGAGATTTGTTAATTTCTTTTTCCTAGTTTTAATAAGATAGGGAAAAATATAAAGTGTTATGTATGATCTACACTATGTCACAGAAATCTCACAGAAATCCTAAATCACTGCAACTCCACTGAATCATCTGAACTGTCTGTTTGCAGGCACCACCAGATGCTCAGCCATTGCTAAGAGGTGGAGACAGCATCTAGGCCTCCTGGAAGTTTTGTGCTTTATTCAGCTCCTCCTTTCTCCTTACAAAAATACTTTCTCTCCTCCCTAGGATCTGTGTTAGTTTTCCTGTCTATTTGCAGCAAGGACTGTAAAGCACTTGTGCAGCTGTTCGCTTCCACTGACTGAGCCTTATCTTCTCTTTTCAGCTGAAGATTAGGATTGTTTGTGTTACGGTTTTCAGAAATGCACAAGTAATTTATAGTTAAGTACTTTATAGTTACTATCTTAAAAGAATTATTTTAGTGTTGAGTGGCAAGGAGAAAGATGTTCTTCCTCCTAATTACCACAGTTCCCCTTCCCCACAAGCTAGATGAAGCATTTCTGCTTTTGTACTATATTGGTACAAGAGGAGGGACTAAAAAGCAATTGAGGAATTTTGTCATGGTTTGAATCATAGTAACACAAAGCCATCACAATGACTTTCTGATTGTCTCCTGTGTACTCTTGTGTATAGGTTATGCAAGGAGGAATTATAACTGACATGGCAGTATGCATTTCCCGCTGTGTAGTAGCTCTACCTATTCTGCTAAGACTCTCATAAGAAGCAGTGCCTAGTTCTGGGGCCTCATTTATTCCCTGCAGTTTGAGATATGTGTTCTTGAAAAAGGAGAGGTTGGAGAAACATCAGGTTCCTTTTTAAACTGATTTCACAAAAGCTCAATTAAATGGTGATTTGATCTTATGCAGCACAAATATTATTTGCCTGGCAGAAGTAACAGTGGGACTTCAGGTCGAGTAGCAGTTTCCTGCAGAGGTTTGGACATGTTTCCTAGGCATGTCTACTGTAAAAGATTTGAGCTTTCACTTGCATACTCACAAAAGACACATATAAGCATTTAATTGAAAACTGTAGCTGTAGATGCCCAAAGGTCTGTCTTTAAGTGCTGAAATTGATATACAACTCCTGTTGGATATAGGATGAAACTCCTAACAGGCTTGTATAGACTATATGCCACTTAAAGAGGCACAGCTAGGTCTCATCCTCCTTTTAAATCCAGGGGTGGGTGTTTGTTCCAAGTGCCTGTGCAAGTCAAAGCATTATTTTTACTATTGCTATGAGGTCTCTTGGAAATTAGCCATTCAATTAATTGGAAAATGAAACGGCCACTGTGTGTCAGAATATTGGGAAAACTGCTGTGAACTGCTGGCCTGTTCTGGATGTGCAGGCACACCTATGAAGTTTAAAGAAAAGCAAGCTGATTATAAGTTTCCTATGCCTCATTTTCAGTTTATCTCAATGTTTTGGTTTAAGCCCAGCTGGCTTCCACCACAAAGCCGCTGGCTCACTCCTCCTCCTCCTCCTCCTGGTGGCATGAGCAGGAGTAAATATAAGGAAAGGTTCGTGAGCTGAGGCAAGGACAGGGAAGGATCACTCACCCAGTGTGGTCACGGGCAAAACAGACTCTGCTTGGGAAGAAAATAAATTTAGTTTGTTACCAAGCAAATAAGAGTAGGATAATGAGAGATAAAACCAGATCTTAAAAGATAACCTCTGCCTTCTTCCCAGGCTCAGCTTTGCTCCCGATTTCTCTACATACTCCCTTTCAGCAGTGCAGGAGGATGGGGAATGGGGGTTGTGGTCAGTTCATCACGCATTGTCTCTGCTTCTCCTTCTTCAGTGGTGGAGGACTCTTCACACTCTTCCCCTGCTGCCATGTGGGGTCCCATGGGAGACTGTCCTCCATGAACCTCTTCAACATGAGTGCTCCCATGGGCTATGGTTCTTCATGAACTGCTCCAGCCTGTGTTCCTTCCATGGGGTGCAGTCCTGCAGGAGCAGCCTGCTCCAGCATGGGCTTCACGTGGAGTCACGGGCTTCTTCAGGCACAGCCATCTGCTCTAGCGTGGGGCCCTCCCTTGGCTGCAGGTGGGTCTCTGCCCCCCCCTGACCCTCCATGGCTGTAGGGGACAGCCTGCCCTCTCACCACGGTCTGCAGGGGAACCTCAGCTCTGGTGCACCTCCTCGCCTCCTTTCTTCACTGAGCTTGGTGTCTGCCTTGTTGTCTCTCTCACATCCCACTCCTCTCACTGCTGCTGATTTTCTTTGTTTTCCCCTCTTAAATATGTTGGCTTGGCCTTGGCAAGAGGTAGGTCCAACTTGGAGACAGGGTAGCTTGTAGTAGCTTTTCACAGGAGCCATCCTTGTAGCCCCTCCCCTGCTACCGAAACCCAGCCACGCAAACCCAATGCACTTAAATTGATACTTCAGTATCAGATACAGCTCTTATGTTGATGTCAGAGACTGAGCAGTTTGGTATCACATTGTCCTGATTTCAGCTGGGATAGAGTTAGATTTTTCCTAGCAGCTGGTACAGTGCTGTGTTTTGGTTTTAGTGTGAGAACAACATTGCTAAGTAGTGCTTACAGTAGTCAAGGATTTTTCAGCTTCTCATGCCTTGCCGGAGAGAAGCTGAGAGGGGGTACAGCCAGGACAGCTGACCCAAACTGGCCAAAAGGATAATCCATACCATATGACATCATGTATATAAACTAGGGGGAGTTGTCTGTGGGGGCTGTGGCTCAGGGTCTGGCTGGGCATTAGTCGGCAGGTAGTGAGCAATTGTATTTTGTGTCACTTGTTTTGTATAGTTTATTATTATTATTACTACTACTACTACTGCTTCCTTTTCTGTCCTATTAAACTGTCTTTATCTCAACCCACAAGTTCTATTTTTTTTCCCCTGCTTTTTCTCCCCTATCCCACTGGGGCGAGGAGTGAGTGAACTGCTGTGTGGTGTTTTAGCTGCATGCTAGGTTAAGCCACAGACATAATTCCAGCCTCTCTGAATTAGTGGTGGCAGTTAGATTACTATTATTGATAGTGCCTGCAGTCAGGGAACCATTAAGGTGTCATAAACTTAGCAACCTCCTATGACATAATACTAATCTTTTAAATTTAGTTGTTACAGTTAGGTTGCATCCCAAGGGTCCCTACTCTAGTGCCTGGTGTGTGTATGAGCATAGGATGCAACTTTTCTAAGAAATTCTAAACTTCGTATTTCTTATAATATTTGATTAACAGTGACAGCAGCACATTCGGCAGAAATATTTTTTCATTTGCTGTTTTTAAGTAGAAGATGACAAGTAATATGAGAACATCTTTTCAAAAAGCTTTCATAGTATAATTAAGAATGGATGAGTGATAAATGGGTAAACCAGGAATCAAACCAAACAGAAGAAAGTCAGGGTTTTGAAAAGAAGTGTAGCTAAAACTTTTTCAGCTGTCACCTTAGAGATGATTGTGACTACCTTCTTAGAGCTATCTCCACATTTTGGCATTTAATGGCTATAGACGAACTTAAATAGGAGGGTAAATCCTAAATATATGGTATAACAATTTAAATTTTACATTTTAAGACTGGTGAATGGGAAAGGAAGAGTTTTAAGATATGCATGTGCAGTGGACAGAGTACAAGGATGTTTGGCAGATTCTGTTGATATTCTGCGTGTGGTGGGAGCAGGAAGTCGGGACTATTGGCATGTGTGTGAAAGCTCATTCACCAAAGGACACGCTTTTGATGTATTAGCTAGCTAAAAGTGCAGAGAAGAGTTTGGCATAATTCTTCAAAGGGACAGAAAGTTTAACTTTTTTTTCAAATAACATCAAAAATTCCTTGGACTCTTTGAGGTATAAACGTTTTAAACATTTAGTCCTAGAAAATGTCTCCACAGCACATCAAGCATTGGTTCTCAGTATCTGAAAATGGCACTGCTTGCTGTGGTGTAGGCTTTAATTCAGCTTGCAGGTATGTAAAACTCCCCCGCTGATTTTGAACAGCAGGTTTGGAAAAACATTTCTCTCAGAGCTTTTAGAGTGTGTGGATTATGGATAGTAACATACTTAGCTAAAGAGGTAAAGAAACCAGACACCTGGAAGTTCCTCTCTTTGAGAGCAATCAAAATTCTTTGTGACTGAGTTTGGAATCAGGACTTAAACATAGAAACAGGCAAGGAATGACATTACGGTATGGTAAGCTGGACAATGTATCATCATAACCAGCCTGTTCAGACAACAAGGCTGTAAAACCAGGAATCCAGCAGGTAGTGCACATAGAATATGATTTTCTAAGGAACATTGTGTAAAACTTGAAAGTCACGGTTGAGTCGAGTGAGATATGAACACCCACTTGCAGCTAGTGCTGTGAGGACAGTAGAAGGATACAGAACCAGCCAACCAGAAAACCAGCAGGTATCAAAGCCAGTAAGTAAACCACGCTGCAGAGGACAGCATTAGAGATATTAGTTGATCTCGTGGCAGTGGTCGTGAGGCAAAGCATTTAAAACAACCATGAGAAATAGGTATTCCTTTTCAGTGACTTCTGTGGATGCTGTGAGTAGCCAAAACTAAAGAAATGGCATATTAAGGAGTGATAGGATGTTGACTTTAAAGATCTTTGCATATTTTCTCTTCTGTAGTAACAAGAAACAAAAATCAAGGAAATAAAATGTCTCCTACTGTGTTGTTCACCTGCTGCCTATTGGTGTTGCTCTCCTGCCGTCTTCTCCATCTGCTTTAAATTCATTTCAGAAATGTGCCCTCCTTAAAAATAAGTTCTTATTAATTTAATAAGGAACAAATTAAGAAATAGCAAACACAGAGACATTTTGCTGAATTACAAGCAATTAGAACACAATGGGGAGAGGAGAAGGGAAGAAAAACATTATACCGATTATGAATATTCTAAAAAAAAAAAAAAAGATCTGACAGATCCTGAGAGTCATATAACATTTTTAATTTATATTTTCCTGGGAAAACTACCATTCTAATTAAGAAAAATTTTCATTAGTGGTGGCTTTAGTTTACAATTTACTTGGTGTAACTAAAACAGTGTCTAAGACAGTAAATAGTAGTTGAGAAATATGACAGTATATTAGTTGTGAAGTAATACATAAGGATACTGAATACTTAATTCAGCAACACACTTTTGTTCACCTGCTTTGCATTTTACATATTTTGTTTACCTGGGAGAATGAAACCTATCCATGTCTGCTAATCTTCCTCCTATTTAACCCTTCATACCTGTTATACATGCACATTCCTTTAGCAAATGAGCAACTCTCTTCACATTCAACTTTATTAATACCTAGTATGATTTTTTAATCAATTTCCTCACTTCTTATAGGAAGGTGTCTCTTCTGCTCTTATTTCAGTTACTCGTTATCACACATTTCTTCCATGTGATTTTTGTGCATGTTAGCTTATTGCTGCAGAACTATTGTGCTCCTGTGGTTACATATGTTTTTTTTTTAAAAATCCAAAATACTGAAATTAGTGTATTTTTATAGGGTGAGTGTTGCCTCTAGGCTAAGAGAGCTTATCAGAAACTGAGGGCAAAAAGCTGTTTTCCTCAGCTTTGCTCCTGCTTTATATAGAGGTACAGTTCAGCCAAAGTGGAATTGAATATAAAGGGGATAGTTGTAATTGAAGGGTAGATTGCATACACTATGAAATTATTTTTTTAAGAACTGCAGCCTTTTCCATTGTAATATGTGGTAGTAGTGGCATAGCTTTGAAATTAAGCATGATGAGATTTACACACTATGTTAACCTTGCATAAAGGTTGGGAAGGAAAAAATTCTCCATGTAAAATGTGTTCTTAATTTCATTGTTGGGGACGCTGACTGAGGCTGAAGGAACAGGCTGTAGCCCAAGTGAGAGGGAGTGCAGGAGACTTGCCGAGTTCTGAATACTCGTGCATTTTGAGTGAATGTTGTGAGGTCTTCTCATTAGCTAACGGGGTGACATTCAGCAGATCACTTGACTTTGGCCTTCTGTTTCCCTGTCAGTTTAAACATGATGAGCTGTGCTTTCTCCATACTTGCCATCTCCACTTGCTCTTTTCTGTAGTATTTTTACATAATTAGCCTAAAAAAGCATAATTTTACTTATTTTATGTTTGTACACAGTGAGGCATAGATTAGATTTGCCTGTTCTACTGGCTAGAGTAGTGCTGGACAAGTGACTTTAAACAGATATATTTTCATAAAGGTCCACTAGGCTTGTGGGGAAGAGTCTTCCACATAGGAGAAAAAGATTATTTCTGTAGTTATTCTCTCTTTCTGCAGAACTTAGGAAGTATCGAGGAGTCTTAGAATAGCTTAAAAATTTAGCAGTCACTTTTATTGACTGTATGAAAAAGTATTTTTGGGATTACTTATTCTGTCACGTAACAAAGGACACTTTGAAGAAACTACAAATGAAAAACTTTTCTACATCTGTTGTAAATTTCGAAGACTGAAGAAAGCATTTCAGTCATCTGAACTGTACACCATCTGTACATCATTCTACAGAACACTTTTTGTTTAAGTTCAGTCTTTCAGGATGGATTTGGGTCTTCTAAAAGTGTACTAACACCACTGTTCTTGTATTTAATGTAAGTATTTGAGTAGACCAAAAGAAGCCAACCAGTTTTCAGTAGTTTACAGAAATTCCTACAGGGCAAGATGTGAGTTTGTGGATGCCTCAAGATTTTGGGTGGGCAAATATGAACAGGCATTAGGTTGGGCCCAGATTATATCCTTGAGCTGAGATGACCTGTCAGTCTGATAAAATGTTCTGCTTTGAATGTGCTGTTGTAATGTAAATGTCATGGTTTGCAACCCTACTTCTGCCTCGGAAGTCCATGCTCCAAGCACTGAAACAGTGATTATATTACATGACTGCAAGGGAAAAAGCAGGTTACTTGAAATCTCTGTTTTGTCTCACACTATGTACCCTAGTAAAATTACAAGACTTCACTTGCTGGTCATTGGCTACTTTGATTCATAGGTAGATAATGATATGCCATGGAATAATAGCATTTCCTGCTTAAAAAAGTGCCATCATAAATAATTTAGTATTTATATTTGGATTTTCGAATTTTCAGAGTCTTACTGCCAAGGGCTTTCTTTACATGCTTCTTTTCTGGACTCAATGTAGTGAGCAAAAGCCCTGTCTCTGTAGCTCGGTGCCATTAGGCTTATGTATGTACCACTCGCACAGTGTGTAATGTGCTGAGAAAAAATTGGCTTCCTTGTTCACATTATCCAGTATTCTTTTGTCTCAGATGTACAGTGCTTACTTTGTGTAGCCCATTGCATCTTTTACAAGTTACCATAAAATTTGCATCTATTCAAGAAAAATAGATAGAGTAGGTTATAATTGGAGAAAGCGTTCAGGTTTTCAGTACAGCTCTTCCATAATTCTGCCGAGAGTTTGTATGTACTGTCCCACTGAAACTGGAGGAACTTACAGGGCTACTGCATCTTTCACAGAATTGCAGATTAATTTGGGTTGGAAAGGGCCACTTGAAGTCATTGAAAACGTCACCTCAGTGTTGCTCAAGGCATTGTCCTGATGAGTTTTGAGTAGCTCTAAGGGATGCTGATGCCACAGATTCTCCAGGCAACATGCTTCAATGTGTGACAAATGTCATGATGGAAAAAAATGTTTCCTAATACCTACCTGGAATTTTTTGTGTCTCAGTGTCTGTTTTCTCCCTGTCAGGGTGCTCCTCCGTAAGAGCCAGGTTCTGTCTTCTGTAGAGTCGCTGAATAGGTAGCTGAAGAGAGCGATAATGTCTTCCTTTAACATTTTCTTCTTGAAACTCAGCAGACCTGATTCTCTCAGCCTCTCTTTGTGCATCTTGTACTGCATCCCCTGATCATCTTGGTGGATCTCCGCAGCAGTTTTCCTTTATGTCTATGTTTGTCTTGTACTGGGGAGCCCAGATTTGGTCTCTCAAGTGCAGAATAGAAGGGAATAACCACTCTCCTCAACTGTTGGTTGTACTATTTTGAACACAACCCGGGAGATGGTTAGCCACCTCTACTCCAAGGGCACACTGGTGATTTGTATTCAACTTGTTTTTCACAGGCCTAGGTGTTGCATAGAGTTATTCTGTCCTCAGTGTAGGATTCTGCATTTTTCTTTGTTGAACTTTGTTATTCTGCTTTGCAAAGTGTATTTTCAAAAAAAGAATTTAAGTTAGTAACAATTTAAAATGCTTTAGTTCTTGTGCAAGTAGTACCACCAGACTAATTCTAAGCATATATAAACCTGCATCTGCCTTGTGTTCTTCTGTTCTCTGTAGTAAGTCTTCCAGTACTTTTTATTTGTAATAATTATGTTTGTTGAAGTGACAGTTTTTAATAAAATATTCAGAGTATTTTTTGGGTCTAAATCTACTATGTCACTCTCAGCACTGTATGTTGTTGATTCAACATTCAAGGTATTGAAGTGATTCAAGATAACTCAGATGGGAATGTGTGGAATTTTACAGTTCCTAGAGAGAAGGAAATGCTTGGGCTCTTTTTCATTTTACAGTCTAAGGACATATGTAAATAACACACAGGATGAAATTCTGTCCTAGGCAATTGCCATATGTAAGTTCTAATTCAAGTCCAATTTAAATGAGATTGAACAGAGTCACCAAATCAAATAATATTGACGCTTAAGTGCAACACAAATGACATGGAATTTGCACACACTCTACAATGGATTAAAAGTACATTCACATGGAATTTGCCTCTCTTTGCTTGATGGTGCTTGTGCAAGTTGATGGCAGTCACTGTGGTTCCATTCATGATCGCAGATAGAAACAGGCACTTCCAGAGCTGTCTCAGGAAAGTCAGACCAATTGCTTTCTGAAGGTGCCTGTCTCCATATTGCCTATACGTAGCCTAAGGTTACGTGCTGAAGATTACCCGCTGAAATCAGATAAGGTCCATCCCTCTGACACTAATGTTTGAAAACACCTGGTTGTACCTTTTATATACTCACATACTGGAAGAACAGAAATTATGTATTTTTTCGCCAGATTACACTTTCTTTGCACTTAAAGAGTTTACTCTTTTTCCCGTTTTCAAAATCAGAGCGCTATTTCTGTAAGAAGTGCCCCACCATGTTTATTATATAGTTCATGTTTCAAAAATGAGATTGGTGGGTTCTCAGTTAATATTTGTCATCAGATAGTACCATCAATGTATTTATTAAATAACCATTGCGGGGTTTTTCTGTAAGGTGGCAGCAGCGTATTTAGAACAGAATGTTCAGCATACTTCACTCACAGTTATGTATTTCTTGATAAATTCTTAGTTATATCACTGTTCTATAGATACACATTTGTACTCAAGAATAACAATATATACTAATACTTTTCCTGCCTGATTTAGGAATATATTGGTACATTTATTGATAAATAAAATATTTTCCCCACTCTGTAATTATCTTACTGTTTGACTTTTATTGAAACAGCAGCAGTCATACAACTGTTCATTTTCTGTTGTTTATAACCCTACAACACCTCTCCAGCAAATCAGGCAGTGCACTATGTAGGTTCAAGGAGATACTCTTGGAAGTGGGTACTATTTTTGATTTTACATGAAGACAGCAAATGTAAGACAATTTTGTATTTCTTTGCTTTCTTTCTATATCTTAAAAGAAGTTCATTTTCAAACAATGCGCTTATATATTTTAATATTTAATACTAAGTCTTACTGCCTAAATTTTAAAATGTCTTGATTTATAGATTAAGTCTATGTTTTGACATAGCAACTCTGAACACCTCATAATTGCAGTGGTGTGTAAACTACCACAGTTTCTCTGTACTAGAAGAAAAAAATACTAAAACATGCTGTGTAAGTGTACTGCAGACTTTGGGCAAAAAACCACCCTTGTGAATTTGCTGTATTTCTTTCTAGTGAGTGAAACAATGGTATTTATTATGGAAAAAATGTAAGAATAAATGTATAGCTAGGAGCTGACTTACTGGTTTTAGAGCTGAGATTCTGGAGTGATACTCCAGATGTGACACCAGCCAGGAGAAAAAACTCCAGATGTTTAAGAGCTTGCTTGTAGACATTTGCCTCTGATAGTCCATTTCTGATCCTGTTTAGTCTCGCATCATGACAAGTTGATTCTGAATTTTCTCTTTTTTTTTTCAAATTTTTACACAGAATCATACTGGAAATTGGACCTAATATGTGTTAGTAACTTTGTGCCTATCATACTGTTGAATTTATTCATACCTGTGCTGCATGCAGTCACTAGCATGGCCAATGTACAAGCTTTAGTGTGGACAGTAGAAGTGATTGAGATTTCTGCTATGGATACTACACTGGACCTTTAGTAAGCCTTCAGAGCAGATTGAAGTTCATTTTTAAATATTAGTCTAATTATTCCTACAGAGCAAATTGCATGGTATTTAGTTTGACTGCTCTGAAAGCCTAAGATCAGAAGCTGCTTTGCAGTGATTTGAAATCTGTGTTTCCATGGAGTTGAGTTATTTCAAATCAGATGTTGAACTGTTAAATTGCATTTCTATCTCAACTTCTCACCTAGATAGGAATATCCCTAATGACTATATTGAGACAAATGACAGTTATTGTTATACAGCAGATCGATGATATTAATGTGATGCTATCTCACCAACACTATTTTAAACCAGAAAAAAAATAAAAGAATCTCAATTTTAGTCAGTGAATGGTCCAGGACCTTAAAAAAATAACTCAGTGTTTCAGAATGAAGATTTCTGAATCTCTCTATATACAACATGACGTAAAATTTTTGGTAAGATGAAACTCAAGCAACAATAGAACAAGACGCAGCTACTTTTAAATAGGGAAGTATACAAGTATTCCCATAAACTGGTATTGGTAATTCCTTTGGCTGTTGAGCAAGCAATCCATGACATCAAGGTGTAATGTCCCAGCATTTGTTAACATCAACATTGTTAACACTGACATAGATCTGTGCTAGTAAAACAAAGATAAGCAGCATGACCAAAGGGAATCTCCTATCTCATTCACAGTTTTAAGTGTTGGGAAGTATTTTGGAGCTATTACTCACTGATGCTGGAATCAACTAGTAGAGACACAATGGATTTTTTTTTTTTTTTGGTTAAAGTACACTATAGAGAAATAGCAGCTCTTTTCCTCAAGGCTCGCATTCTTCTAATCCATCCTTAAGAGGAAATCAATACAGATTCTCTCAGAGGCTTTCAAGGCTGTCTCCAATGTCAGGTAGAAAGGAACAAGAAGAAACAACTTGTTTCAGGAAACTAGGGATGTCGAGAAACTTCAATAGTCTGTGGACCTGTCTTCTTTCTTATTAGGCTTACTGTTTCAAAGAAGTAAAAAGAAGAAAAAATCCCTTCTCAAAGGTACTTACCTCATCATTATGACTCACCTTCAGAAACTCGTTGCCTTCCCACCTGATCTTCAGTCAGCAAACTAGATAAATCAATAACTGAAACAATGCCCTCCTGCTTCCCTTCGTTTTCAAAACACTGGATGGTATGAATTTGATGTTATAACTAAGAAGTCATAAAGCAGCCTCTCTATTCCTGTATAGCAAAGAAAGCTCAAAGGTCTCAGAGTTGTTAATAATAAAACCCTACAAATAGAAATCCCAGATGTTTTAAAGTATGAAAAGTTGAAAAGGAAGGGACAAAATTTATAGTAATTGAATAATCATTTGCAACTCTGACATAATTTTATAACTCAACATTTTTGACCTAATGAATAGCATTGTCATTTGTCCCTTAACTCTTCATGTCAAAGATATTTGAAGATTTAGGCCTCCTTTTTTTTTTAGAGAATCTAGTCTCAGAGGCACAGAACATTAACATTTTAAACATTTAGGGATGCTTCAGGAAAAGCCTTGACATACAATCTAATTAAAGGTAATTCTGCTTATATAGAGGCTGTTTTTCCTCTTCTGTATGAAAGCTCTGGTTTCCTTTCTAATGTCCTTTTAAAAGAATGTAAAGACAAGATAAGAAAGGTGTAGAAGGGGAAATGAACTGGAAGTACACAATAGCTAATAAGAGCTATTCTGCAATGTTACGTCTTCTGTAAATTTTTATATGAAATCTCAGGTAGCCTTGAAAACGCAAAGCTTTTATTGTTAAGGAGTTAATATACTATTCAAGAGATATGCGTGTCTTGCTTTCCATCTGAAAAAAAATCTTGTCACAGCTTCTGAATGCACATTTCACTGCTTTTTGGATGAACAGCTTTTATCTAAGTATGGTGTTGTGAAGTTCAGTAGAATGGTTGTTACTGTAAGGAACTGAAGTCAGTTCAGATCCAGTTCTGAGCAAGAGCAAGACTAAAACGCCAAAGCAAAATACAGATCTCTGTACTTTGGCTTATCATATGGCTTAGTCTAGGCAGACTGAACCTTACTGGTTAAGATTCATAACTGAATTTTCAGGTTTTCAACAATGAACCATACTGTATCTAAATGAATGCCTCCAGTGTTAAAATTAGGTAGCAATGTTGTTAGTCATGGCTGGTAAAACAAAGCAATAATACTGGAAAGATTTTACTGCCCCTTAGAGTTTTCTTAACTTTATGATGTAAGGTGTTTGAAAACATGTTCAGATCTGTAATTGCTTTGTGTTTTTTCAGGATGGGTTTTTAATTTAAAACTACTCATATATAAGGTTAAGGTACTTGGCAGGGGACAGTTTTGTTTCCAAATGTGTTTTTCCAAAGGTATCTTAAATTTAGATCTTATTCACAGTTGGAAAAATGTTCCCTGTTTCTCAACAACACTGCTCATGTGCCTTTCCCAGGCTGTGTGCGGTATTGCTTCCCAAGGAAGTAGTAACTTAACAGGGCTGTTTCTGGGAATATATTACCTATCGTGCTTCTGGAAAGGCATTGAAAATCTATCGCAGATGGGATAGTCCTTCAAAATTTTGATTCTGAAGGAGAGACTATGTAAATGGAGTAAAAGCTTTTCATGATACCTTGCCTTATGAAAGACATCCTTCTCAGCATTCTCACTGTGATACTAAAGACCAGTAGATAAACAAGTTGTGGTAAAAGAATTAAAACAGAAATCTTAATTTTCCATGCTTTCAAAGTAGTCCTCAATTTCATATCAGAATTTGCTTTTCATCAATCCTTGTGTTTCACATGGCTTTTGTGGTGTACTAAGATGCTGCTATCTTGTGCTATTGCTTCGTTACATTGACATTTGCTTGGAGAAACCTCTGATATGTGTCAGTGAGATCATGAATTAGTAGCAATATGAGGACCACATTGTCTTTTAAGTGACAACATACAAAGGAGATTATGCTGAGAATCTGTATTGTCCGTTAAATTAGCAAAAATTTGCCAAATATGGTAGTGGGAGAACTATGCATGTTTCTTTCCATGTTGTAGCAGATAATGACAAATGATGTTTTGCATATTATTTTTGAACACATGTCTATAACAAAACAACATCTAAGTGCACAGAAAGATGAAATAATAATTATCTGACAGGAAAAAGGCACAACAAAAGGCAAAAACCCAAACTTGTTTTTCAAGTGAAGATGTTAACTATTACGGGGAAAAGCCTGGTGCATTTCCACTTGCAGTGTCAGGAAAATATGATTGGAGAAGGGGAACATGATGATGAAGCCAAAAAGATGTGGTGGTAACAGTAGAATCGATCATGATGGCTCAAAAAAGTCATAATAAACAAAAAGCCTTACATAAATGTTTATTTCATATTGTCATGAGAATTACTTATTTGCATGAAATCTCTCTCAGTTCTCTGCAACGTCAGAAAGACATTCCCAAAGAACATATTCAGATCCAAATTGGTTTTCATCCTTCAGGACATGCTGCATAGTTCTGTCTGGTTTATGTCCTCAACATCACAGAACGTATATATTAAAAAACAGTTCAAGGCAATAAAACCAGATCAAAAAGCTAGATCCTGCCTGTAGTGATTTCAAAAGATAATTTTGTTATCTGCTATTTTAGGATCTTTTGGTTACAACACAGCTCTTGATGCAGCACAATAGCCTTTCTCTGTGCTTGACAGCATTACCCTGCCTTGTGTAGTGATTCCTGATCTGTCTGTTTTCTTGTGTGAGGTTCTTTGTGAGGCCTCACATTTACATTTGTATATTCAGGTGCATCGATTGATTTGTAATCTGCCCTGAACAAATACATCAATTAATTTTTATTTTTGTTGTAGCCAAGAGAAGAGTCTACTTTCAGTGGAAAATAGAGCCTACTAATCCTGTCATCTAATCAAAGGCAGTTTGTCACTCATTCCATTTTCTTGTTTAGGAAGTAGTCAGAGATTTAAAAATTTGGGTCTCTAAAATGTGTTTGCTCAGCGAATAACCAGTTTTCAAAAAGTGGGAACACCAACTATTCATTGCTACTCTCACAAAAAAATCAGTGCTTCCTCATGCATTTAGGTAATTGACTTCTGATCATGTACTTTGAAAATGCTGAAGTAGTCCAGAATACAAATGTATTTATAATGTGCCTGTAAGATGTATTGATATTCATTGTTACAACTCGGTGTCACAGTAAAGGCACTTAAAGAGAATTATACTGCAAGCAAATGTTTTTATAATCTGCATAAAAGATTGTTTTGATAAATTTCATAAAATCAAATAAATACAGCTGAGCCATGTGAAAGCTAGTTCATATTCTTTTATTCCCTAGTTATTTAGCTCTCCATGTATGATTGGCTCCTTTTTAGGCTAGAAAGGGAGGATTCACCGAAGTGAGTGAAGATCTTAGTTTCTGGAACTGAGGCTCCCTGTAAATTTGCTAGAAAAAGAAAGTACTACTTGAATAAACTTCACCTCATTTTTATGTACAAAACAGCATAATTGCATTGTTTCTGTTACTCTCCCTTGGCAAAAAAAAAAAAAAAAAGAGTGTAGGATGTCCAGTTTATGTGAGGGGATCAATACTGGAGATGTCTACGGTTAGGTCAGCTGAATTGCCCAAAGTTTCAAGATTTTGCCATGACCTGACCTAATGAAGAAGGCCTGTGTGAGAGTCTAGAACAACTCTGATGGTACAGAGACCTGGATGGGTGAGATTTTCAGGTGATCATTGAAGATGTGTGACTGTGAGTGGAATTGGCCTCTGATTGATCAGCCTGTGGCTGGATTTTATACCAACACAGGAGGAGGTCATATACATCGCCCGTTAGTTTTGTAAGGGTGTAATACTTTCTTGTTTATGCTGTTTTTCTTGAAAACATCCAGACAATTTAGTACTAGTTTTTTCTTTGCTTGTTTCAGGGAACAGCAATTACTTTGAACACTAGGAAGTGTTCTAAAATTGCACATATTCCAAAAAGGGTTTTAACTCCTGCTTCAGCACAAAAATGTGAATGTATTTTGCACGGTATGTTTCTTTTCATTGCCCCTTTCTGCAACTGTGAAAACCAGATCTGTTTTAAAAGTTACAGAGCAAATTTGATCTTTTTATGAGCTGTGATAGAATACAAAGAGAAATGCTTCTGTGCTGAGATTACATTCATTAATCTTGTATGAGCAATAGGCACAAAATATTTGCTGCCTGAATTTCAAGAGAACTTGAGGTCATTGATCAGTTCCTGATTCTTGGACTGCTGAATGGGAGTGTGATGAAAAGATGTAGTCTATAATTTTTTGTCAGTAAGCAAATTAAAGAATTAACTATCTTAAAGACTTTCAATAGGTGACATCATAGTCATGAGCAACATATGCTATCTTACTAGTTATTTAACTGTAAATATATTGACAGCACCTAATCTGTTTAATACCTTAAATGGTATTGACCTTACTGTAAACAAAATTACGCAACTTTAAATGTAGCTTAATGTCAGCTAATTAGTATTTTAGCATTTACCTTTGGCAAAAATCAATAGGTTTAGTTTTTCTATTTAATTATTGAGTCAAAGCTATCATTTTGACTGAAATGCGAATCTCTTTAAACAGTGAAAAGAAAAGCTACTCTTACTTAGTTGTCTAATGTAAAAATCTAAGTATTTTCAATAACATGTAATTGCGTTCTCTTTTGTGTTCAAAGGCAATATTTTTAAAAGAACAAACAAACAAACAACAGTTCCTGATCTTTTTCTGGAGGAAAATTAAGTTTTTAATGCAATGAGATTAATACTTACAGTACTGAAATTGCATGTAATTATCACTATAATTTTCATAGTGGTTCAGTAGAAAAGGAGCTATGTAACTCTAAATCCAAAGAAGGGGAAGAATTGTGCAAATATCCAAGTCATCAGAGGATCAAATCTTAATGTGTACTTTCGGTCAACACTTTCTTGTTCATGTGAGAGGTACTAGACCAGGCTTTGGACACCTTGGATTACTTTCAGCCATGTTAGAGCTGGGGTGCTATTGTTGGAATGTTTGTGACAGCTGTTTCTAAAGAAAACTAGTAAAGAAAAGTGCTACTATTCCAAGTGCTTTGCAAATTATCATATTAACAATAAGTAGTGCAGAAGGATTATCTCGTTACTTTAATGCTGTAGTTTAAGTCTGTTAAAACTCACTTGCAAGAGTATGAAAGGTTTTGCATTCAACAGATGAAGGGGCATTCTTTGTTGACCTTAGCTTATTTTCTGCACAGCGTATCTGTCACACATTACTATTGTGCTAATACTCCTGTGGTTTTTTCCCTCTGGGTTACTGTACCTCTGTTTCCTAGGCATCAGGTAATTCAGATTAACTATTACCTGTGTATTAGCATCCAACAACATCATCTCTTCTCATTTTTTGTGTACATACAAATACTGAGCTTTTGGTTTATACCTCAGTTTATACCAGTCTTGGCAACGTGGCCACTGTAATGAATGTCCATGCTGCCGGGAGGAAATGGGTGTCTCCTTTAACTGGCTGTTTTTCTCATTGGCCCACATCCTAAAACTGATATCCCAGTCAGTGCAGCTAAAAAAGGCAGAGAATACTTCCCCATCTTTTCTCATTGCTCCTCTTCTGTCAAAGCCTGACAGGTTTCTGAGGTAAATAACAGCGGACCCAATCACTCCTTCCATCCCATCAAAACCAGAAGAGTTTCTATTTTCTTCTACCTGCCAGTCAGGAAATAGTTTGATATGAACCAGTGGCATAAGGACCTTTTAATCTGCCTCCTGACAGAGTCCCGAAAAAAAACAAAGGAGAAAGGGAGAAAATATGTCACTGTGGCTGTCTTTCAGCCACCTGAGACAAGGTGGTGAAGCTGGGACTGGAACTGATTATGGATTGGGCAGAGTTAAGAACAATTTTGAGATCTACTGAGCAAAGCAACTGCTGATCAGTAAATGGCTTGATGAAAGATCCTTCAAGGCAAGCAAGAGAATTCTGCTCTCCGTATTTTCCATAGTGGGCAATAGAAATTTTCTGAATGTTGGGTATTTATAGTATCATCAGACATAAATGGAATGAAGCATTTATTTTCTTTTAAAAGTTATGGTATACGGAACAATTGCTTGGTTTTTTGTTTACATGCTTGTTTGTTTGTTTGTTTGTTTCCCAGAGAAATGGATCTCTCCTGAGTTTTTTCACTTCCGTGTTTGTTTGCTTTGAAATTTGTGGAACTGTTGATTCTCCCTAACTTCATTTAGGGTCTTCAGAACATAATAATGTGTCATAATTAGTATCATATCATCCTGGTATGACATACTGTTTGCAGATGCTGTGACTAGTTCACCACATCGATGATTGATGGATTTTAAAGCTTCTTGTTTTTAAAAAAATCCCACACTGTTACATAATATCTTCAACTTAGATTTGATAGAAAGTGTCACCCTTTATGGTTTTAGCAAAAAGCTTAAAAGATGATCTTTGGAAGCTTAATTGAGGCTATTCAAAAAGCCTGTTCTTATTTTAATTCCTGCAGTTTTTTAAAGCCAATTGTATGATTTTAGAAACTTTAAGTCATTAATTTTGAATGCCAAAGGCTGTAAATATTGAAACTAAAGAATGATTGATCTGCTGAATGAAAATATGTATCCACATATGTGCTCCAGTCCTACTGAAGTAATTTGAATTTAGCTTCCTTCCATAGGGATGCCATCTTCCTTGATATATGCAATTTAACAGAATCAGGCCTTTAACTGATAAGAAAGTCTAGTGGTGAGCAGTGGAGATTTCTTTATAGTTTAAGTGTTCATTTTGGTGATGCTTTCCTTTCCTATTAATTATATTTTGGACTCAGGACTGTGTTGTTGGCCTGTTGTCTGCTGTTGATTGTATTTATGTACATGTTAATCTTTGTAACAGTAATAACCTTATTAATTTTATTTGTGAAGGTTCTAAGTGGCATTTTGTGTTCCTAACTCAGGCCTAGAAAGAGATGCCTATAATTTAAAAGCAATATTCAGGCTCTTAGGAGCTCTTTTCTTTTATCTACACTGAAGTGCCCCAACGGAAAGAAAGCATTTAAAGATGTGCATTATTCACCTTGCTATTACTGAAGTGTCATGTTAATAAATATTAACTATCAAAGTAAGAAGATTTTTTGTTAGCATTTTTAGCTGTTCTCACAAAATTCTGAATGTAATTTTTCTTATGATTATACACTGAAAACCCATAATGGCTACAGAACTCTGCATGCTACCATAAAGATATTGCTGATACTGTATTTCATCTGTACAGTACATTAAGCATGGTTATTTATGAAGACATTTCTAACAGAGTTACAGCATAGAAAAATACTTACTTTTGTAAGAAATTGGATAGTTTTGGAAATGAAAGAAAGAATAATTTAACAAATCTTCACTGTTTAAAAAATAAAATTATTACTCTTCGATTATTCTAATATGTGATACTTTATAACTATGAGGTAAAACTTTGAACCTGCACTTGGAGATGATATTCCTACTGTAATCACTGCTGCTTACTTACTGGTGAGGAAAGATCCTTGGTAAACTTATTTCCTACTCTGTTTCTTCTCAAGGTAGAAAATTATGTAGTTACACTACCTTACAGATTGAAGTGCTGCAATTACAGATAGGAACTGAAATACATCTTTATGAAATTAATCTCAGTTCTGCAAGCTGAGACCAATTATTTAAGCTCACAAACTGAGGAGAAAAAAAAAAATTGCACTGTCATGATGGGAAAGGCTTATAAATTGGGTTCCTGTTCAATGGCAACTGGACTGAGGCTTACTGCATGTGAGCCATTACCTTGTAATGAAATCTCATTATGTCTGTTACAGTAGACAAGCATTTGTCTGCTGAGAAGGACTAACACTTCTCTGCCTTCCATTCTTTTCCCCCCTTCCAAGTCAAAACAAGTTAAACAGCCAAATGTATGTTTATTTCTTAAAAGACCACTCTGTATTTGTCATCGATAAGGTGCTCGTAGATCATACTTAGGAAAGCGACTGTTTCTCATTACTTCCTGGAGGCGAGATGTTTCTTCCTTGACACTTTTTGATGTGATTCTTAGCAAACATGAGCTTGTACAAGCTGCTTAGCATCCATCTATGTCTCTCTTCTGTCAACAATTAAAAAGATAAGTAAAGTTTGCTCATCACGGTGGACTTTTTTAAATCTGGAGGAAAAGCTCATCATGTAACAAAGTTCCCAGGACTCTGACTGTGGAGTAGGAGTCTGCAGAGGGGAAGAGCCAGCAGTGATTTTGGACTTGGAAAGGTGGAACTCTGCTGATCTCACCATGCCTGTGAGAAATACAGTAGGATTAATGTGTGGTGTCTGATACAGATCCGACAAAACTGTACATGAAATCTCACTTATTCATGTGCTGCTTTGCAGTGTGGAAATCTAAGGTATTAAAGCATCAGGAATCTTTTAGTGCTACAGCAGTCTGTTCATCAGAGATTTGGATGCTGGTTCACAAGCTCCTCTAAGCTCATTTGGAAAATCTGGCAAATGCACTTCTATTTGCCCATTCTGATATAATCTTTCAATATTTGTAATTAGAGTCTCAGCTGTTTAACCGAGGGCAAGAAAGGAAAAATAAAAATATAATCCTGCAGTAAAATAATATACTGAGAAGTTTGAGACCTGTTCATATCCTCTAACTGGAAAATGAAGGGAATAAAAATAACAAAGAGCCTAGAGGAGGTGGCAAAATATTTTGGAAGGAGTAGCGTGAACATTACAATGCTTTCACCTTCATCAAGTTTCAGTGGACCAATTATACGTGATTTCTCATATAGGACTTCAGTATAGGAAGAGACCAAGAAAGAGATGTTTCCTTGAAGTTTTCTTCAATGTCTTTCATAAGGTTAGCAAGAATTTTCCATATGGTTTAACACTGTTTTTCCTGCTGTGAAGGGTATCAAACATATCAACTTCTTAAGAATATTATCTCTTCGTGATTGTGGCGTTTTCCATATTGCTAAAAATGTTATGCCCAACTGGAATGAACTGCATCGCACAGGAAAATGGGAGATTTGCTTCTGATAACACTGGTACTTAATGGCCCATTTAGATGCTCACTGTGAAGTTTGGCCTCTGACCGCTGCATCCCGCACTTCTGACTTGGCTCACAGAGAGGTGGATGTCAGTGATAAGTTGAAACCAAGATCTTTGATGTGGTTAAAAATGCAGTTCCAAATGTAGAGAGACAGAGAGTCAGCATGGCAGAAAATCCTGGGAGGAAGGGATTTGGCTTAAGCTGACAATGTCTAAGCATTAAGACAGTTAAATCAGAACTTTTAAATTACCTAAGTGCTGATGCGTCCCTGCGGTGACAGCTCTGAGTCATGTGTGCCATGAGTGGAAGGTGGGAGGATGGCACTCGCGTGATGCAGTGTGTGGCACAGCTCAGGGGTAATGAATGCTTTCAAGCCCTCTAGTTTGCTGAAAGCAGTCTCCACATGAGTTAAAATAAAAAATAGGGCTGTTCCTGAGCTGTGATTTTCTCTTATTCTGTACTGAAGAAAGCTAACTCATCCTATCCAGACCCAGGACAAGCTTGTACTGAACTTTAACTCTGCCTGTAGTATGAAAAGGCCTGGTTAGGTAGGAACAAATGGTAGTACTTGTATGGAGACTACAAAGAAGAGATAGAAAAGGAAGGGTTTGAGGAAAGAAATGCTTGGGAAAATGCTTCAGGACTATCCAGTAACTTGGTTATTCCCTGTCCAACTTTCATGTTTTAGAACAGAAGCTGCAGTACTAGTGTATGAAAGTTCAGCAATTCTTTGATGATCAGATCATGGTTACCTTATTAATCATTACCTTTATTATGCAATCTGTTCTTCATTACCAGTGCTAATTATAAAGATACAGTTTTTTAACAATCATGCTTCTGGTGAAATTTTTTACAAGATGCAATTAACTGAAACATTTGATGGTTTCTAATTCTGAGGTAGCTACAACTTTTTGAAAACTTCATTGCATTCCTAGGAACACTGCTAGGGCAATTATCTGATGATCATTTTTGAGTGCATCAAGAGAATTTTTTTTGTCAGTGATTTTACTATTCCATGCCCTGAAAAAGGCTTTTTTTTTCTTTGTCTGTATCTAAGCAGTTGTGTAAATATCTGATCCTGACCTTTACTGTGAGGGAAAACAGATTTTTTTTTTGCTTTCCTTATGTTTTGGGTACCAAGATTGATGGGAATGAAGAATATCAAATTATTTTTTCAAAGACTTACCATGCTATGAATATTGTCAGAAAAATACATTTGTTTGTTTTAAGGTGATAGAAGCAGCATTGTATGCATCCTAAGGGGTTTAGAAGATAAACTGGTAACATACCAAGGTCACCACTCTACAGGAAACTGAGGAATGCCTGTCGTGTACCTGCATCTTCTTGAGACATAATTTCCTCCTTAAGCAAAACCTGTTTGTATATATCATCTCATGTGTTCTCTGTATTCCTTTTTTCAGGAAACAACCTTTCTTTGGCTTGTTTTGTGTTCTAGCTTAAAGTGGTCTAAGAAAACTGTATCTGGGACTCCATAAACAGTTTGAATAATGTGATCTTTGAAGGCTTTTAAGAATTTATGTTACAGAAATCTTTTATAAGCCTAAAATATATGATAACAGCCACATGTCCTCCTTCTGCAGATGACCTCTAGTGCATTAGCTAATCCAAAATTAAAAAAAAAAAGCGAGGGGGCGGGAGATTCTGAGCTGTTCATCTGTGTATACCAGTCTTGAAATGAGATAAGCACCACAGTCAAAGATGCAAAAAAGGCAGTGAAAAGACAGCTGTGTTTATCTCATTTACACACAAGGAAGGGAAAGTGTACTTCACAGAAGGAAAATTTTCAGCTCTTACCCACTACATTTTGTCCAGCTGTGTAGGAATTTTACAATGGTTTAAGCTATCAAATGTGAAGTCTCTGTAAAATACTGAAGCTTCTCTCTCAATCATATTGGAGTATGAAGACTTCGGCTATAGCTTGAGGTCAGAATAAGTGATATGTTCATATTTATTTTTTTTTTGCTGCCAGTATGGGTTTCCAACACAATAGCAATAAAATGTCTTTCTTCAGTGCTGTGATATTGCATGTGACTGTATGAGTTTTTGTGTAGGAAATATTTGATTTATTGCTTTTTGATGAACTCGGAGTGCTCAGTGCTGTACACAGCACAAAAGACAGTTTGTCTTTGCCTCAAGTAAACTCTAGCCGGAAGGTTGGGTTCTGGGGAGCCTTGCATGGGGATGTTCATCCCTTCTGTCAGATGTCTGATGCTGATGTGACCTCTGGACTACATGGACTTTTTTTTTTGAAGCTAAGCATCGTTCCCACCAGTGAAAATATGTATGCTAACCTCCTCGAAAACCACTACAGCAGTATTTTTGCAGATGTTAGGAAATCTTCAATGTTCAAGTGCTCCTCTTAGTCATACTGACTTCCCAGAATACCAGGGCCAGAAGCTGTTAAAGGCACATGTTTCCCTCTGACTACATTGACAGGTCCCAGACAGGCCAGGGCAGGGAGCTCCCTTCAACCTGTTGCATACCTTGCCTCAGGTATTGAGCATACAGTTACTGGTGAGAGTCTTGGAGGCCTGGTACCCCCGTTTGTGGGTTTCCAGTCTCTTGGTAGTTTTCCAGCAAGTCTGGAAGGAAAACTTTTTATGTTTTGGACAAATTTTAAGATAAAAAAATGAAGATGTTTGGTTTTAGTGCAAAGACTATGGAAATGACAACTCTGCATAGAGGTTGATATGGGAAAAAACCCACCTTCCTTGAACCTCCAAACCTTAAACATCTGCATAGCCTTTAACATTCTTTTTGTGTTTTATCAGTCAACGAACTGTCACGGTATTTATACTGCCCTTACAGATGTGATACAATTTGTTTAGATGTCCACTATGACACATGTTCCTTTCAATGTGCAGTATGCTGATGTGAAGCTATTTGCTCTCTGGAGGTGCCATTCAGTGTCAGCTCCTGCCCAGGATATTCCTGAAATTCACAGACTCATTATTCTGTCTCGGTATTTAACACTTCCCACTGGACTGTTGAAGTCCGACAGTCCTTTAGGTAGGGCTAGGAATGCTGTTTTGCCAGCTGCTAAATAAAACATGGAGGTCTAGGCTGGTTCTTGACTATAAAGAAAATATTTTGTGTGCAAGTGAATGATGTGTTCCTGTGGAAGCTGATGTGGCATGAATATCATCTTGTGAACAGACACTGTATTTCATCCAAAGTATATGTTGCATAAATATGTAATGAATGGGGTTTATCTCTAGTCTGGCAATTGATCACTGTGGAGAGGATAGGTTTGAAGCAAACCTCTAGCCCTGACTTGTTGACACTGTGAGGCAGTGAAGCATGAATGTGACATTACTATGGCTACGTATAGCCTTTGGATCACTCTTCTCTCGTACTAAATATCATGATAAACACAAAAAGCTGCTTTGCCAGATAGCAAAAGAATCCCTTTCTTAATATCATTTCTAATAAAATCATTGGTTTCTTCTGAGTAATGACATTTTGTGTCTTTTGCTGCTCTGCTGGGATCCCATGTATAATCCACATCCTTTGAGTGTTCTTCGTTCTGCCTTCTCTATTAATTGTCTGGACTCTGTTTCAGTGAGAAATAGCCTTAGGATCTTCACTTTCTCAAAGTGACTGCACAACATTATGTGTGTCTAAACTATGAGGATCTCCAGCAGGCTGTGTCTTGCTAAGAGCAGCCAGTGCTGTCTGGAAGGTTAAAGTGCCTATTAAAGTTTGGATGGGAGCCAGAATGCATTCTACTACATGTTAGAGACAACCATCTAATAATATTGTGTAATGGTGTGAGCCACTGTCATTCAACAGATGGCACCATGTGGCACTACATCATGCGATTCAGTTGCTGGTTCTTGAGTTCCTCCACATAACAATGTAGAAAAATATGAAAAGTTGGCAGAAAAAACTTACATAGGATTCAAATGTTCTTATATGAGTAGACGAACAAGAAGAGTCAAGTTTTTCCCCATTATATTTATTTTGTCAAACTGTCAGTTTAAAAATATATTTACAGCACAAACAAAATAAAGCAGTATTACTTATGCTACCCAAGCAGATGGAGAAAACCAGATATTGTTTATTCATGTGAAAACATAGTGTTATTTCCCTCTGCTGTAATAAAACAGAGGAATAAGAAGGTACAAGATAAGAGGGTTGAGGAAAGAGCTAGTTTTAGTTCAAGGCCTATGTTTCAGTGTAACAGCAGTGCTCTGGCATGGGCAAGGAGGAGAAAGCTTTTCCAAATTAGCCATTTGAATTGCATAAATAAGTGGTTATCTGTCAGGAAGAAGAGTTTTGTTGAGAGAAGGAATTCTTGGAGTGACGAGAGAAGGCACAAGGGGATGGAAAACAGGTACGTGTTCAGACACAGAAGCCTTTCAGCTGTGGTTTCTCTGCAGCTGGTCCCTTAGGTACTTTTTGAATGTGTCGTGCTACAGCACTGCTGCTGCAATGTTATGTATGCCATCCACGGTTTTTACTTTGTCATTTACACAGATTGACATTCTCCATGAGAGTAAAGTTACTGATATATTTTTTGATGTATGTTAAACCTTGTATGTGGTTTATTATGGGTTAGCATATCCAAAAAGGGACTGAGATGAAGGATTATGCAAAATGAAGTCACGGATTATACAGGCACAGGCAAATTAGACACTTGAAAACTTATGTTGATTGCCTTTATCAAAAAAAATCAGCATTTAAAAGACTTTTTGTAGTGCCTTATTACTGCTCAGTAATTTGTTTGTAGATACATATTATGGCATTAAGCGGATCTGGGTAGTAGCTTTCCTCAGTGATGTTTTAGTAATTGAACAGAGCTCTGGAGAACACAGATACTGATTACTGATGCCAGCCATATATTGTGGTAGTTTTAGCTTTGTCTGCCTGACAGGCACAAGCCTACTTGGCTTTGCAGGGAAAGAGGAATATGTTTATTTCAGTGGATCTGCAATCTTTGAAAGGTTCATTCCACAAAAGCATGTTTTTATCATGGATTTTGGAAAGAGGTCTTTTGGCTTTTGCCCATCATTCTTCACTTCCCACAGTGAACAACAGGACAAGGTTATGATTTAGTTTGCATGCTTTGATCAAAGCTGCCTTCAAGAATCATTTTTTTCCAAAGGAGCTACTAAATCTCAGGAGTGTTAGCAAACATTTCTCTACATTGCTACCAGCTTGCTTTTGTGTCAGGGTGCATGAGGAATTCATGAGGAAAACGTGTCTTCTCTTCATACAGGCACCTGAAAGGTACTTTGTATCTTTGCCCTCCCCTGTTGCTGAAAGTTATACCTCTTGACAAAATTTAGCCTGCAGTATTACAGCTGTTTGCACCCAGAATCTAAAGAACAAAACTCATTATTTGCTTGGCATATAAATTTTTATATTGTGTACTTCACCTCACTGATAATTTTGTGGGATCGTAGTAGTTTGTGGGTCTGCACCATGAACAGCATCTGGGACTTAGATTGATGAAACAGGAAAATGGTGGAAAGAAGGTAGGAGTATTGAAAAGAGGTAAAGGAGAGCAGCTCTTTATGCCAGAGGTGGTGCTGAACCCTCTGCATCAAGTCAGGGTTTAAGGGAATCACTTTGGTTTCAACGGGAATGTAGCCTGGAGAACTTCACAACTTGCTGTGCATTGCCAGGTAGAGGCAATATTTGGCACAAAAAAAGAGATCCAACACCATTTCTTTTTACAAACTTAACAGTTTTTTAAGCATTTCTGAGAATGTCCAGAGGCTTTTCTCTAAATAATGCTGAAATGTATTGTAGTAGTAATGGTAGAAGAAAGTGCCCAATAAGTTTAATTGCCATTTAATGGCAATGAATTTAGGATGTGAATCTGAGGTAGACTTGCTTTTCTCTGCCAGCTGTCAGTTCACAATTCAGTAGCACATCTCCACTTGTTGTGAAGCTCATTTTCAAATGTATTTATGTTGTTCATTCATTAACAGTCTGTGTACCTGCAGTGTGTGATTTACCGTAATGTAGGCTAACTTCTAGTTCTGAGTTCTTTGGCTTATCATCAGTACCGTTTCGTGCATGTGAGAAATACATTTGGGTTTGGACAGCTTTTAGGTAATATTTAAACACCGACTTAAGTAGGGTTTACCTCTTCTGTCTTTAACCATTTGAAGACTAAGACTCAGTCTTGAAGAAAGCTTTGTGATCAGTTACGATGTGATGAATCTCTCTCTCCACTATCTTCAGTATCTTCCTTAGGTATTTCCTGAAGCTTTTAGATCAAGGTGGTCTTAAGAATTCCTTCTACAGATAATGAATTAATCATCTTGATCTTAAATCCTAATTCTTAGATAGGTAAAACAAAATTGAATGAATCCTCAGTTTCATTATGTAAACTTATGTTGGAAAGTAATTTTTACTTCAGTCAGAAACACCTTTCTGGCTTTTAATTTTTGTTCATTGTCAGGGTAGCAATGCTTGGAGTTTGAGATAAGAAGTTATGAATAGAGAAGATGGAATAAATAATCAAAGCATTTAAGCATCTAAAATTCATTTCCTTTTTTACAAACTGATACACAGCATTTAGTTCTTAGGTGCTTGTGTCTTAGAGTTTCTGTCAAAACATTCCAAAATGTACCACACATTTGTGTAAATAAAATATATTCAATCATATATTTTCAATGGTAAATCCCAAATAGAAAGAAAAAACCCTGTTGTTATGCAGGTTTGTTTTTATTTCGTACTGTAGCGGGACAAAGCCTATCTAAATCAGTATATAAAGCTTGAGGTTTTATGATAACGTACTCCCATTTTTTCCTTTCCCTTTCTTGCTAGTCCACTTGAATTAAATAAGGAGAATATTACTGATGAGGAAACAGGAATTATGATAATATTTCTATGGACTCATTAATATTTAATCTTGCGATGGAATGTCTCTCCACAGAGGTATATATGTAGCTTCTTGGGGAGTGTTCATTACCAGTTCCCCTCTGTAGAATGTGGAAATCAATTAATTTAATTCGAGGCTTGTCCCTCTTGGTCAACGTATCACAGATTGTGTTGTTGCCTTTAGAGTGTTTTGGTCAAAACAGCAGCTGTCACGTGCCCCATGAGCGATGCCATTACACTAACTATACCTGTAACAGCAGCAGTCCTGAAAACAAAGTATCTCCCATTTCTGCAGCCCCCTTATAATGGGAGACTTGAAACAAGTTCACACAAAGTTATACGTTGATCTCCACGTATAGTTTCCTAGAACTCTTCCAGTTCCCGGTCCGTGCAAAGATACCTTGATTCTGCTTCTGCTGGGGAGGAACATCAGCCATAAACTTCAAGGCTTTTTTAATGTAATTTGCTGAATTTCATCTGTGCTGTGTTTCTCTTTCCATGGAAAGGAAGATCTAGTGCTATTTAAATATTATCAAGTTAATCCACAGGGGATTTTTTTTCTCCTCATGTTCAAAATGTCTGTTCTAGTTAGTCCCTTTTTTCCCACTAGCATGTCTTTCCCCATCAGTTCAAATTATGTTGCTGTTTTCTCGACAGCCTTTCTAAAGGAGTCGTAACTATTCATTTGTTTAACACAGTAATAATGTTTGCAGATTTTGCAAATAATAGAATGAAAAAAATAACACAGTTTTTAGCTCATGAACGTAAAAAAAGTCATGTTCATTTAAGGGCTGGCTTCAGCAATTGTGTCAACACATATTTGGAGTAATAATAACCATTTCATGATTTGAAATGGCTTCTGTGTAGAAAAACAACATACAGATATTTATTTATTTCCCAGTTTCTGAATGGAAATGTTTTGTTTTCTGAATTTTTGTGTATTTTAGAGTTGTTCTTTGAACTTGCTAAGAGGTGTCGTGGCTAAGAGGTGGCAATTAAAACATTATATATTATGGAAAGCTGCAGTACAGCTTGAAACTTCCACAATCAGGTCATTAACAATGACTATTCCTTGATCAGCAAAAATAACAGATAGATCTACTATTGTACGGATTAAAGCAATTCACATTGGATTTAAAGAGGTATTTAAAATACACACATTCTTTGAAGTCATTTGTACGTTGCTGTTTTCAGTATAGACATTACTAATTCATGTGATGACTCAAGCTCATAGTCACTGATGTCTTACTGAGCAAAATTGCCCTTGTAGCTCTTTGAACTTTGCACTTTTAGTCAGAAGACTGTGTTATTGAAGAACAGCCTCTTGATTCTCATTATCAGGTGCATCAAACATTATCATGGTTGGATTCAACAGGGTTCCTTGAATGACTAGCTGGTAAAGGTTTTATTAGTAATATGTTCCATCTGTTTAATGTTCAGCTTGATCTAGTAGCAGTTGGTAGTAAAGCTGTTGAGCTTCTTAATGAGCTTTTGCTTGCATAGAAAAAAGAAGTAGAAATATCTTGTGCAGCCTCCTTTTCAGACGGATAACTATGACAGGAGATCCAGAACCCCATCATGCTTTAAGAAGTAAATTATTGCAATACCTGATGATACATGGCCAAAACTCATAAGTGAATATTTGTCCTTAATCTTTCAAAATAGGGGGAGAGACTTTTTAAATCCAAGGGTATTAAAATATTTCCACAGGTCCTGAGATATTTTGATAGTTTTGCTGAGTTGTTATGTGTAACTGTATACTTTTTTTTGCCCTTGCTCATTCTTGGTGTAGCCATCTAAGGTAGCCAAATATTTTTTAAAAATATTAGAATTTTTGCAAGAGTTAATCTTTTTGATTAAATAAAAAGATAAGTTGCTTGAGTTCTGATTCTGTGGCTTCAGATGATTTCAGTGTACCTTGAGTTAAGTTGCAAGTTAAAGTAATTCTGCTAAAGGTAATGAGAATGAAAGACCTCCTTCAAATATAAGATTGTAAAAATAAGATTGAACATGACAGAGAGTTCACCTTCTGACGAATTTTTCTGGTAGTTGGGGCTAAAAATGGAACATATTGTGGCATGCAAGTAATATATGCTTGCTTAAAATTAAAAATAAAACATAATACAGATATAAATTACTGAACAACATGTTAATTTTAAGTTTATTATTCCTGTTCTGCTTTGTCATATGTTTTCAAAACTCAGTTCCATATGACCAACAGGTAGGTTGTAGTTGCCATATATTTTCTTTATTTTTTTTAGAGAAAGTAGCTGGCATTGCAGAGTAGGAAAGCAGTATCACTCCCTTGTATCATTTGACAACTATTTTTGAAAGCTATCCTCTATTCCTATGTACAGTTCATTTAATGTTGGACTGTGTGTTGTTTCTTGTCCATTGGATAAAGGACAGCTTCCAGTGTGATAATTCTGCCTTTTGCTTGGTCCAGTCTTTTTGCAGAAATTGTGCTTTCCACTTGAGTAGGTAATGCACTTTTGTTATCTCTTCTCTTCAAACTAATTGTTTAATTGGTAAAGATAATAGCTATTAAATGTATATTGTAATTGTTACAAATGATGCACTTTCTGTGTACAGGGAAAGAGGGATTTTTGCCTATGATTTTTTCCCCTGCTTTTGTGAGCTTTAGCAGATATCCCTAAATCATAAACAAAAAGCATGGCCCTGTTGTGCTGGTCCAGAGATCTAATGTCTAGGGAGGAGGACAGAATTGCGAAACTATCTACACGTACTTTTCTGTTATCCTGACAATCTTTCAGCTATTTTTGATCACAACTTCCTGAGCCATAGAACATCTTCTGTTTTCAGTAGCCTTTGACAGAATTTCCCTGGGTGAATTTTCTACTATAGTGATTCTGTTAAGATAGTTAAGATTTGATCAACCTCTTCCCTGCTATGCTATTGTTAATGAAATTAGGGAGAGCAGAACATGATTGTTATCATGAGAATACTTGTGCAAATAAAAGAGGGATTTGATTTCTCTGTCTCTGCAAATTGAGATCTTATCTGCTAAGAAGTGTGTTTGTCTATGTTTGGTATATTAACCTAAATATGTACAGGAGAATAACAGATATGTTATCTTGCTTCAAAGTTTCTCTCATGAATGTTTAAGAATAAAGAGATGTAATTAAAAGAAGGGAATTTTGTGAGAACCCATGATATAAACATACCTCTATAAACTGGGTAGAGTTACAGCTCTGTAAATTAGTGGTATTAATTTCTGCTAACTAAGAAGAATAATTAAGCTGGGATCTTAAAACTGTTTTTGAAATATCTTACTGTTTAGCCCTCAAATTAGAAAATTTTATGAAGAAGGAAAAAGTTACTTCATCTGCAGAAATCTGAGTCAGAGCACAGCTATATTATGCAAATCTTAAAAGTAAAAATAGCTTTGAATGCAGGGCTTGTTTTCATTAGCAATGGGGTAAAATGGATAGTGGGTGTCTCTAATCAGCACGTTTCTAGTGCAGTTTAGAAGGTTAAAGATAAAATATTCATAGCAGAAAATGCCTTTCCCCTCTTATATTGAAATACAATTTTAAAAGTTTAAGGCAAAATGGGACCATTTGTTCACATGTATATATATGTGTGTGTGCATATATAGCTATGTAAGTGCATATATATATAATAGGGCCTGTAGCAGTAGGACAAGAGGTGATGATTTAAAACTGAAAGAGATTAGATTCAGACTAGATATAAGGAAAAAAACTTTATGATGAGAGTGGTGAAACACTGGTACAGGTTACCCGGAGAGGTAGTAGATGCCCCATCCCAGGAAGCAATCAAGGTCAGGTTGGATGGGGCTCTGAGCAACCTGATCTGTTTGAAGATGTCCCTAGTCATTGCAGGGGTAGTTGGACTAGATGATCTTTAGAGGTCCTTTCCAACCCAAACCATTCTAGGTCAGATCCTTACACCTTGTCCACTTATTGCTGAATTAATGAAAATTTTATTTCAGGTGAACTCCTTAGGTCAGATTATACTTAATGCCAGAGGGCAAAACAGATAGGAACAAGGTATCCAATATAAACCACCCTAATATTACAGAGACACTTTACTTGGATAGATCCAAGTAATCCTAGGAAGTTTGCAGATGACACCCAGTTGAGCAGGAGTGTTGATCTGCCTGAGGGTAGGAAGAGGGACAGGAGTTTAGCTCACATTCTGTTTCTCCAACCCATCCATCCAACTCTCCTAATAAAATGCAAGTAATTATGTCTTTCAAAACCAACTTTGGTGAGCTGTCTCATTGTAAGTGTGAGAACCAGACACAACAGCCAGTGCAAGTAAGAAAAAATAATCTCTTTAGCTCCTTAGAGAAATTATCTGTTTGTCCTTCCCAGGGCATGGCCCAAGGGAATTTTCATTATCACTCTCTCTAGAGATCTGACTCATGATATGTGATAATCTGCAGAAACTGATTCTCAGGTTGGTACTGACCTTCTCAGTCCTTGCTCATTTGAATGTTTTTTTATTCATACAGATATAGTCCAAAGGTGACAGTTGGCAGTATAAGGTGTTAGTCCACTAGTGAAAAGACAGATACTTTTGACCAATAATTTGCTGGGCTTGACTTGCAAGTCAGTTATCAGCTCTTTCCAATGGAACTTTACTTTGTATCGCTTATGAAATGTGTTTACTTCTGTAACACAGGCAGCCTGGCACTTCAGTAATTACAACCTACAGAGCTTACTTCATACCAGCGCTGCGAACATTATATTCTGATAGCTGTGTTACTGCTAGATGCTAGGCTGCTCCACCACTTTCCTACTTGCTGAAACACTGTGGGAGGATGTACTTACTGAGATATTTTGAAAAGGGAAAATTTAGATCAGGCTGGAAAAGCATGGATTTTTCTTCCAGTTACAAGAAAAATATGTTTGTCATGTACACCTGAATACCTGGTCCTTGTTACACCGATATGCATAAACAAAGTGTTTAAAAAACAAACCTTTTGGAAATTTAACATGGAGATTAGATCTCTCAAACAGTGTGGTTGGCTCCTGGACACGTGGCTATAGGAGTCTTCATTGCAGGGGTACTTCCTGGGGTGTCTTTGGCTCTGTTTGGAAAGAGACTCACTGAACTGTTTTTCTGCTGTATTCCTACAATCTGGCTGGCCCATGGTCCTATGGGACCACTTCAGTATATACACAGTTCATTGCTATTGATCATCTTAAACTATATACAAAATGTCTCTTAACTGTGTGCAAAAGACTGTCTTATGTGACTGTTCCTACATCTATTTAAAAGTAATTACGTTCAGCTTGATCAGTTTTGCAGCAGGACCTGCCTGGGGAGCATCTGGAATACCCCATACAGGATATTAATGTACACATTGCAACATCCAACTTGGTCTATACATAGCAGAAGCTGCCTCGGGAAGTGTCTGGAATTCCCACCTGGAAACTCCTGCACCCATTACTCATATATATGAGTATGTGAAGGGAACAGGACCTCAGTCAGTCATCTTGGCTGGGTTGGTGTGATGTTTCAAGCTACTTGAATGTCTCATCTAGCTGTGGGGTTCCTGGACTACTAGGGAGTTTCTGACTCAAGTGCATGGGTGAAATCCAGATGCACAATTATAACTATACGACATATGAATTCCATAGTAATAGCTTAAGTTTCAGAGCTCTGGCCACATTGGACAATACATACTCAAACCTGCAAATTACATAGATTTAAATCAGTGGCTTGGGTGGAAGTGGCCGGAACATAGGTTTAATGTTATAACCTTTTCAAGACCTTGTTACACTCCAGACATGCAGCTAGGGGAGAAGTTGCAATTCCATTCATGTAAACAGGCTTGTCAGGCTTTTGTCCCCAGAAATTTTGGGAGTGGAATAGACAGAGAAAAAAAAAGGATTGTTGGTTGCTGTTGTACTCATCCATTTGCAGAGAAAATTATGGGTTTTGATATTCACATCTATTAAAAAATCCTGATTGTGCTTAGAAGGCCACTTTTCAGTATTTGCAGTAATAGTTAATAGTACTGTGTGTTCCTGTACTTAGAACTGAGGGTCATTCATTGAACAATGATGAGGCTTTTCTGTCTGGTCCAACTCACCAAGGACTCTACTCTTCATAAAGTGCTTGTGCTCCCAAGGACAGTTCTGGCTGATTTACTGGACAGAAGAGCCAAGCGTGATCTCATTGCCTCTTTCACACCTAAAGTATTTCACATCCGAAGTATTGCATGTCATTCTGTATCCTCACCAAGAATTGTGTTTATTTACTGTGGGGGAAGAGTTAAGATTTTGCAAATTTTCCTTTGGTCTTTGTAGAGGCTGACCAAATGCTTGACAGATAGACCAAATTCCCTGCCTGACAGGCTGGTTGTTTTCTCCCTTTTACCTTCCTCACTGACATCTTTTTATTAAACTGATATGAAGAAGCAAGAAAGTTGTAGTGCAGATAGTATGAATTATGTAAGAATAACCTGTATGTTATAAATAATTTCTTACTCAGTTTCCAGGTGATGTATTTATTTAGGTGTGAATGAAAAAAGAACGTTTTCTGTCTCAGATTAATTTTTTTAACAAAATAAAACCTACAGCATAGATAATGCTACAGTTAGGGTTAATATACAACTAGAAGAGTTTCTGTTTATATTAATAAGACATTGTGGTGGGTTGACACTGGCTGGGTGCCAGGTGCCCACCAAGCCACTGTCACTCCCCTCCTCAACAGGACTGTGGGCAGGGAGAAAATAAGATTAAAAAAAATCCTGGGTCAAGATAAAGGTGGTTTAATAAAGCAAAAGCAAAGGCCACACACCGAAGCAAATGAAAACAAAGTATTTCTTCTCTACTTCCCATCAGCATGTGATGTCCTGCCACTTCCTGGGAAGTAAGGCTTCAATACGCACAGTTGTTGCTCTGGAAGACAAATGTAATAAAAAATGTCCCCCCTCCTCCTCCTGTCTCTTAGTTTTTATTGCTCAGCAGACATCATATGGTATGGGAATGTCCCTTTGGTCAGTTTGGGTCAGCTGTGTCCTGGCTGTGTCCACTCCCAGGATCTTGCCCACCCTCAGCATCCTGGTGTGTGTCGGGGTATGTTGGAGAGAGAGTCTTGATGTGGTGTGGGCAACACTCAGCAGTAGCTGGAACACCAGTGTGTTATCAGCACCTTTCTAGACACTAGAACAAAGCACAGCACTATAGGAGGGCTGCGATGGGGAAAGTTAACTCCATCTCAGCCAGACCCAAGATGAACATTAATGGACTTATTATTTAACAAGTGCATCCATTATATAAAAGAATAAGATGGTGTTCTTCATGAAAGAGACTTTTCTGGTCTTTCAAATTTGGAGCAATTATAATTGCCTAGTTCTAACAGGTAGCCTAATTCCATGGAAGACTTTGTGCTTTCACAGTAAATATATGGAGTGAAGTTTCTGGCAGAAAAGCTGGCAGTATGAAAATCCCACGTAAATTTTTCATTAGCACTCTGCCATTAAATCTCTCTCAAAAGTTCACAGACAATGTAGGGCTTATAAACATGATTTGAGAATATTCATCTTAATGTCAGTGACATTTTCAGGAAAAAGTAGGCTGAAGTTGGAAGTACTTACTAACATAAGGCTAAGGAGTGCAGTGATTAGCACGCTATCTTAGTATGTATGGAAAATGGATTGGGTTTTTCCACATGGTTTGTCAGGGGCTTAATGTTCCTCTTTATATCAGGGTGGAATGATGTAGGGACTGGAAGTCATTAAGGTACACGAATAGAAACCAAACAAATATCTCAGATCAAGATTAATAGCATTCATGTTATATAACTATCTTCTTTTCTGTCTTTTCTCACTTTTCTCCTTTTTCTCACTTCTCTTTTCTTGCAAAGCAAAGATGCAGACAACCCCCTCTTCCCTAAACAGCAGCATTCTGCATTTTAATTTTAACTCACAATAGGACACAGATAATGCTGTTTAAGTTCAGTCGTAATCCATATGGAGTTGGTTCTGCTGTGTAGCTTTTTTGCTAATGACACTGAAATAATTATTACACAGTGACCTTTAAAGAAGAAAGCTGATTTTTTTTTAATCCTATTGTAGATGTTTATCTATATTTAACCTGTTTGAGTACTCTCAGGCTAAATATTCTCAGTCCTATTATGTTAAATACAAGATAATTATTGTTTGATGTATTGAGACAGTGGAAGAAAGAATGTGTGGGATTAACTTCAGTGTGTTTTATTTCTGTATGGTTGGTTGGTTTTTATAATTATTTATAATAAATTTGCATCATGCCTGAGAATTGCAAACATTCTTTAGTTACGTTATGGAATGTGTAGGTGTATGCATAATTCAGATGGGCTAAAACACTAAGCATTGCCCAAATTGCTTGTGAAATATGACAGGAAAGATGTCTTAGGGGAAATGTAGGCACTCATATGAAAGGTTAATTTTGTGTGCTAACTGAAATTGCATTCAGAATCTTTGGGTTCACTAGCAGTGCACGCATTATACTACTCAAGTCTAAGTGCTAAAAATGTTGGCTGCTTGTTTACACTTCATAAATAAATGCACGTGTAATAACTTTGGTACAGAATTATTACAAAGGTTGCCTGGATGGTTACTGTTGTTGCTAAGGCTTCACAACATGATGTGTATAAATTTCTTTCACAATTTTCAGATGCTTAGAACATTCTAAAACTTCTAGGTTTGGCAGTATGATAAAATGATGTGTTAAAGTATTTTCTTGTTTTGCAGTTCTAAATGCAATATAGCTACTTTCGTGAAATCAAAAAACCAAATGCGTTCTTTTTTCTTCCTTGCCAAGTGTGATGCAATTCTAGCCTTCATTATTTAAATGGGCTTTTCCCATTATTTTATTTTACTTTATTATATTTTACTTATTTTTCTTTATTTTACTTTTTAAGTTTAGAGACATTTCGGCCTTTTTTTTTAGTCTTCAGAGATGGGAACACTTACACTGCTCACTTTTGCAAATTGTCTTTTACTTTTTGCTTGGGAGGTGATGTATTCTTTAGTATGGCTATAAGATTATAACGTTTAGTTTCTGAATATGTAAAATTTCTCTTCACTAGACTGAGTTCATAGTCATAAAACTTGGTACACTGTGTGTCCATGAGCAGATGGATTCTACAGTCTTTGTGACAGTCAATAGGCATTTTATCCTACTGCTAAAGTAATTTCATTGGTAATTCTCTACTTTTCTTGGGAACACTAAGTTGGAGAGCAATTTAATAACTCTGAGGCCTTTTTTCCATCAACATTTTTTTCAGACTTTAAATTTGTGAATTCAAGATGAACATTTAACTTGTTGCTTACTTGTACTTACTATTTTAGTTTAATTTATGAGCATGATTGTGAGTTCTTAGGTGTATTTGAAAGAAATAAAATTCCACCTAAGTAATATGTTTGAATTACGTGGACAGGTAGATACTGTTTATCTTGGGTTTTCATTATGTTTCCAATACGTAGCTTGGGAGTGGTTAAATCTGTTAATGTGCTAAAATATAAGAAAATATATTAAGTACATATTTAAAAGCAATTGATATTACAATGTGGCTACAAACATTTCTTAAAAGACAGGTCACTAGCACACCTGTTGTCTCCTGTTAAAATGTACTTGTAGACAAGAATGAGCATCTCCTAAAGGGTGTTTGCATACAGAGTTTTAACTCATGCCTTCCAAAAGCAAAAGATGCAGGGCTGTAGTTTGTAGTTTTGTTCTTCTGGAATACTGAGGTGGTAGTGGTAAGTATCGCATATAGAACCTTAATGTAAGGATAATAATCTCAGCAATAACTGAGCAAAAAGCAAAGAAGAAAGTTCTTTTTTTTAATAGTTCAATTTATTTTACACAGCTGAAAACTGTAACAGTGGAAGGTATGTATCAGCCATAGTTCTTTTGATCTTGTGAACTGCTGTGTTTGCCTACTGTAATGACAAAATTAACTGTGAGCTTTAAAAACAAAGAACATTTCTTTTTGTCATTTCTTGTTCTTTCCCAGTGTGTGAGGAAATTTCCTGGTGTGTGTGTGAGGAAATGAGGGATTTCCCCTACCAAAAAAATCCAGCTCATGTGATCTGCCTCTGAATGAAAACCAGTATATACAATCAGAAAATATATTTAAAGTATTGTCCTGATTTGAACTAAACTGCTAATGTAAACACACCTGTATTGGACCAGAACCACAGAACTGCTCCACGTGTGGGAGCTGATGAAACTTGGGAGAGAGACTATTTGGATTATGAGTGTTTGCTTTGGCTCTGAGGAGAGCTTACATATGTAAGAACCGCCAGGGCCACAAATGTCTGCTTTATGGAGGACTGATGTGCAGCAGTGTTGAAGAGGGGAAAGGAAGAATACTTTTTTCAGAGAAATCCATGTGTACTTTGTTTGTACAGGTCTGAGAAAACCTTAAGGTAACTTGGTGTCTTTTAGCTAAGAAGAGATTTGTTCATTCTTGATAGAATGATCAAAAAGTATCTATGTGGAGAAGAGATTTGTGGTTCTTTAGAATCCCCTTTAGTAGAAGGAGAATTGTATGGAGGATTACAGTGGTTTGAAATGGAGACTAGTAAGTGTAGACAAGATATACAAGGAGAAGGGGGTTATTACTTCTGGAATTTTTTAAAGTAATGGATAGATTAAGCATAAGAACAATATTTTCAGTGGTGAGTAGATTTGTCTTTGCAATCAACTTTCTCAAAGACACTGCAGCTAAGGAGAACATCTGGGCTGCGGGCTGACATTAGAAAGTGAACTGTAGATTAAAGGTCAGACTGGATGGCAGTGATTCCTTCTGGCTGTAAAATTCATGAATATGTACATAGTTCATGTAGTTGAAAGGGTAAGAAGACTTTCTCCCTATGACTGACATCTTTCGAGTATGAAAAAACCCAAGTCCGTACCATCCTCAAAGTCTTTTTAAGAACAGAAGGGGCTAAACAGCTGGCCAACTCTGATTAGCAGGACTCACCCCCATTCACGCTATGTGTTGTTGACTATATCAGCAACACATATGAGGAATTACAGCAATTTCAGGAAGAGTACCCTGTGAAACAGTTAAACAGCATTTTTATCCAGCATTTTTTATCAAGTAGAAAAGTTTGTTAAGTTAGCATCGACCAAGCAACCATTAACTTTACTGTGTGAGCAGAGATACATACTTAACAGCTATTTAAAGGTTGTCATTAGTTCCAGGATCCCAGTTATGTACTGTCCCCTGTATACCTGCTCTTCTTGGGACACTCACAGGGACAGAGAGCTTCACTGAATTAAGCTTCTCTGATAAGTGTTCTGCTTCTCTTATCCTTGATAACACATTCTGGTGCTGTAATATCTGTAGTTTCAATTGCCCTCGTGGGCTTCTATTATCTTCTACTTGATATTTCTTGCCAATGCAGTACCAAATAATACTATAAGTCTTACTTCTGTGAAGAACTGTTCACATAATAAATTGTAGTAGTATCCCATTTATCTTCTATTAGAGGTTTAACTGTGATACAAGGAATTGAGACCCTTCGTAAATAAACACAGTTACAAGTCCTCTTGCTTTGTATTGTTGTTGTTTTGTGGTAGGTTATGAAAATACAACAAGGGATTAACTGCTGTTGGTAATAATTTACATCCTCCATCAGAAAGATTATGTTCTGCTAAAGATACTCATTTGTATCAGATATTTATCATCAGCCTGAGAACTATATCCTGTTTGTAAAATCACAGAGTTCAGAACCTGGGGTAATAACTAAAAAAACCTCTAGACTTCTTTGTATATATTTTGTATAAAAAGCTTATTTAAATGTAAGCCAGCACTGCTACATATGCCTTGTTTAGCTTATCTGCAGTTTTCTTTGTCTTACTCATGGCAACGTGAGCTGTCCATTGTATAGAATCTGAATCAGCATTTGAGCTGATGGATTTTAAGATCTTTTTATTCCTTAAGTATTGAACTATGTATCCTATCCATATTTACACTTTTTCTGCGACGTGGTAAGAATAACTGCACACTGCAGTCATTTCGACAGTGATCCTTTATGTACTGTTTGTCCTTGTCCAGAAAAACTGCTGTGCTCCAGCTTTGCTCAAATTATTTTCTAAGGGAGGTTCCTCTGCCTCTTCCTCATCTGATGGGCCTAGTCAAGAAGTATGGATATGGTTCCCAAGGCTCTTCAAGAAGATGGGAGAATCCGAGTGTTTCTATTTCAGCATTTCGTGGTTTGATGTTTCATTGCAACATTCTGTATAGCTCTGATTCTGTTACTTCTCATTCTTTCCACTGTTACATAAATACACTGCTGTCCAGTTGTGATGAAGCAATATTTAAACCCTTTGTGCTGGCTTCACGGTATTTGTTTAGTAAGTATGAAAGGAAAAAGTAATTCTATTGACTGAAAGGTCATTTTACATCCCAGTTGAAAGACAGTATTTTGGAAGTCAGACAATACAAAATTAAATCCAAAGTTTCATATTATGTCTTTCTCTAATCTTGGGGTTTCACAACGTTGTGTATTACCATAGTATGTGAATGCTACCTACGCGTATCCAGGGGCAGTTCCTTTGGTTTTTTACTATGCCTCACTGTACTGCTGGAGGTAAGGATTTTTTGGGTTACTGACAACAAAAGCTTAGAAACAGAGGATATTATTCACAAGGTAAATGTTATTTAGAGGGGAATAACTTTTTCACTAGAGGTTTATGAATGATTTCTTGAAGACTTTGGGTTTGCTTAATCTGCCTTGACAGATTGTTGTGCAGAGAAGATTCCCTTACTCTTCTGTTTTGTCATTACGGTACTTCCATTGCTAAATGAAAATAGAGTTGCTGTTAGAATTCATAGGTGCTAGCTTGGCTTTTAAGTCAGACACTTGGTGCGTTTCTTAGTGCTTTCACTATTCGGTCAAAATTCTGTAAACCAGAAACTGACAAAGAGTTGTAGGAGACCTCTCAGTGGCCTAAGCAGCGGAGGATACAGGTGGTAGCAGAATGCTGATGAAACTTGTGCTTCATCTTTGTGATCAGTTTTAGGTACAATAAGCTTGAAGGTGATTAGTGAATTAAGGAAACAATGGTAATATCTTTATACAGGAACAGAGCTTCCTATTGAAACGGTTATGAAGAAAGGAATTTTTGAAAAGTTTTTAGACATTAACAGCATCATTAACAGCATCATTAACAGCTTAGGGCCTTTTTACATTTTACAAATTGAAGGAAAATGTTAGACATAAATGATAATGATGAGATAAACACAGGTTAGTTTGAGTTAATAAAAACACCCAGATTTTTCTCAAAACATTTCTTGAAAGGAAGTTTGATGCCAAAGCAGTTTGCTGTGATTTGTTTAGAAATTTGAAGAACTCAATAAACTTCTTTAAATACTCTTATACTGATAACGCTGGTAAAGTTGTGTCCTTAAGAGGCTTTCGCTTCCCTAGCATTTGCTGAAAAGTTTGCATAACTTCTCCTTCATACAATAGATGGCACTGCAAATCTCTGGCAATCAGCCTGAACCTGAGGAAAAGCAATCTGAGTTCTGGGTGCTCAGGGTGGGCTTCCATCCTTTCTCATCTGGAAGACTAAGTGCCTGCCCGTACCTTGTCATCTGGGTGCTGACAGCTTTTTTTAGTGAGAGAGGAATAGGAGAATACTCTGTCTTCTTCGTATAAACTCCTCTGGCATGTCCAACTCTGCACCAGCTAAGAGTGCCAGAGAATTTGAACTAGGAATAAACAGAAAATGGAGGATAGATGCCTCATTAATGATAATTTCAAGGAATTAAGGCATAAAATCATACAGCTCCTGAAATAGAAATACTTCTTACATTATTGCTGGTGTTGCCAAGCTCGTGAGTAAGCATCAAAAATTGACTTTTTCAGCATGGGTTTAAATGGTTGCAGTATCGTGCAATTCTAACTGCCCCAGATAATCTGCTTTGTTCAGACACCTGCACAGATGTGTAGCTTATTTTAGAAACGTGATTGTTTGCATAACTACAACTAATGGATTATATCCCCTAGATTTGTTATCTTAGGTCCTGCTTCTTTAGTTACTTCATTAACTTCCTAAAATCTAGTTTAAAAATGTTGGGATTTTTCTGAACACATTTTTTTCTTTACTGTCTTTTTATGTTAGTGTTTTTGTTGTCGATGATGTTGTTGTTAACTTGAGCTTTGTCAGGAATGAATGTCTTTGACAAGGAATAGAAAAAATGTTTCCTGCGCAAATAAGTTTGTTGAATTCTTGTAAGTGTATCATGAACATACGGCTATTATGCAAACATATCTCAAAACCCTCTTTGGAAATACTTCTTTGGAAGAAGATCATAGCAAAAAAAAGCTTTAAGATCTTTAAAAGAAGAGCATACTTCTTGGCACTGCTCTTCTGTGGAAAGACCTGGTGTTTTATCTGAATATATTGCTGATCTTTGTTTACAAGGGATTCTTTCTATCTGCAAAAGCAGACATTCAATTTGTAATGCCAGTTTTTAATTCCTGCTGCTAGTGACTACATTGTGAGGGATAATTACATGGTGGTGAATTGTTACAGAAGTGTGTTTACAGCAGCAACCTTCTAATTGTTTTGAATAGTGATAATTTGTAATGAAAGATTTTTATACAGTGTTTACTGATACTGCTAAGATACCTCTAAGATAATTTTTTTCTTCAAACACAGTTATTTTACAATCCCTCAGAAATAGTTTTGGGAGGGACATAATGAATATTACTATGTAAGAGTACAGAAAGGAAAAACAGACGTGATAAGGGGTTGTATGCCGTCAGCTGGCTAGGAGCAGCTCTGGGAACTCTGTTGTGCTAAACTGAACACCAAAAGTGGGATTGGCCAGGGATTATTTCTTGTCATTTTCTTATATTTTATCGATGTTCCTACATCCAGAGGCAGCTGGCATGTTTTAAGCATTAAATAATCATGCAATAAAGCAAGGATGCTTCATAAGCATGCAGTCTTCTCCTATCCAATGAATGGGAGGATAAGAGTTCTAATGTGCAGAAACTCTCTGAAATTACTGATGATTTTTTAAAATTTAAATGTATTTTTATTAAGCAATGCCATCACGGCATTTCTTTTCCCAATAAATCATTTGTGGTTATGGGACTGTGAAATTTTTTCCTGCTGTATGATCCCAAATATTTATTTCTTCTATGTTATAACTGCCTTTGCAGTCTGAAGAAGGCGTCAGGGGTTTGGGAGTGGGTGGGGGTATGGCTGGACGTGGCAAAGCAGTCTCAAGGACGGCATGCTCATCTAGCCACTGAGAAGAAAGGAAATAGCCTTAGCCACTGGAAATTTCCTTCATCTCCAACAAACAGCTAGCTCTTCTATTTTCTTAAGTACGTTTATTTTGCTTATGTGTGAGATTTAATAAATGTTGCAGTGCTCATAATTTTAAAGCTTCCTTTAAGGCTTCCTAAATTTATGTCATTTATCTTTCTGATCATTCAGCCGAGCTGCTTATTTGACTTCTCTGTGACTGACTCATGTTTGAAAAAACCGCTCATACTTGTACAGTTCAGGACCTGGTAAATACTCTAGCACTTTGTAGAAGCAATTATGCTCATTCTGCGAGAAACCAAAGATGCTCCTACCAGTTGGCCAAGGACATGCATCAGCAGCCTGCCCTTACAGCCAGACCTTGGTCCTCAGTCACAGCTTACCAAAACCAAGAATCCGAGGAAGGTATCTTGTGGAAAACTGAGTCAAATGAGTAAACCCAGTTATATCTTGGCCCTGTTTGATTCTTTGGCATGGAGCCTATGGACATTCTTTCTCCAGATGTATGTTGAAGCCATGGAGGCCTAATGTGACACTGAAGTCCTGTGAGTTAGCTGGCTTTCTGCCTGGTGATTAACTCCACAGATCCAACCCTCCCGAAAGCTAAGGGAAGATTTCAGGAGCCACCTGGGTCTGTAGATTTTGTCAGACCGCCCCCCTTGAGGGATTCAGTCACACAGACTAAATTGTGATTCTTAGGCTTCTTGATGTGGAAATTCCACCAAATAAATGAACTGAATCTCAGTTTTACCATTTGTTTTGCTCATAATAAGCATATGACTTACCTACACGTTATCAGCCCTGTGACAATTTTTTAGCTAATGTTTATACAGGTTTTGGAAGTATAAAATGTTCTCTAAATACATTTTCTATGTGTATATATTAACTAAAAAATATAATCATTATTACCAATCATCTGAATTTCTAATTATGAGCAGTATTCTGGCTATTTTGATCTCTTAACTCATGCCGTGGATTTCAGAGACATAAATCATTGGTGACTTTATTTTTCTGTATGTTTTAAAAATGGTGTATATAACTACGTTGTTTTCCACATGAGCTTTTTATAATGTTTTGGGAACAAGTCAAAATTAAGATAAGAATGTTCTGTAGTTTTTAGTCTATTTTATTAGTTAAGTCTTTTCTTTCCAAACACAGCTTATTCTATTAGAATTGAGTTTTTAAAGAATTAACTATGTTGTTAGGTAAAATCTAATGATCTTTCAGCCACATATTCAGTGTAATCACATGAATAATCATGAGTCAGAAATTCAGTAAAAAATTTTCTTTGCTTCTGAAACAGAAAGTATGCAGGAGGAAGGCCCCTCAGGCAACTCGTTTATATTCCAGAAATTCAAAAATTTTGATGAAGATAAAGTAATGCTTTCCTATGTCATCTTTCTGATCAAATTGTAATTGGTTAAATCTTGGTGATTTTTTTTCCCTCATACTCTCCTGCAATTACAGTACAACAAGGTTTTCAGTTTTCTGTAATAATTGCACATGAAAATACTGTTTACGAGGAGTTGAGCAAATATTATTATAGCAGCATACATTTCTGTGGACACAGAAATGCAGTCAAAATCTCAATTCTTGCATGAAACTAGATGTGGAATAATACTGTTTGTCTGGGTTATGCTCATGGTATAAATCCCATCGTGAAGGTTAGTGAGGCAAACAGGCACACAAGGGACTGTGTAGGTGATTTTCCTTTATATGCCTCGCTGTCCTAGTCACAATTTCATGCTGCATTTTTCTCCCTGTACGGTCTTGTTGCTGGTTAGGTATGTTAAGGCAGATTACCGTCACACATGAACACTCCACAGAAAGTCTTTGCACCCATCCCGTTACATCCACCACAATTGTTGTTTGCATGGATTTTTATGCGACAGTTTTACCAATTGGATGAAATCTAGGAATATTCTTGGGCCCTGGCTTTCCCTAGTCTGTACTTTTTACAATTGTTCATGGTTAGCTTTTGCCTCTTTCTAACTAATTCTTTCCCTAGGAATTCCTGGGCATGGGTTGGAAGCCAAAATATATCCATCAGGCAGTTTGGTTACACTCGCTCTGCTTTGGAGGCTGAGACTTGCCTAGCATAGGTGCAGTTGTTCCATATCAGTTGGCCTCAGTGCTTAGGAATGTTCCTGGGTACATTTAATTTAACAATATAGATGTAGCCTAGATGTCCGACCCAGACAACCCTCTGATTGCTGACTTCCCAGCAATAGGTTATTTGTTAAGTGCGACGCTCCAGTTAATTACATAGAGTGGACATCTGTGCCTGCACAGAAGCACCCTGCACTGTGAGATAAGAGCCTCTCTCCTGCCGAAAGGATGTGCATTAGCTGTAGTGCTAAGGTGCAGAGGCCGGTCAGTTGTGAAGGAACGAAAGATCTGGAATTCTGGCACTTGCAGCTAACCTTGTTGTTTGCTTGCCTGATTTTTGACCCTATGCTCTTACATTCCTGGCTGGAAAGGTGTCTTGCTCCAAGTATGTTAGTTACAGCTGAGACACTTGTGATGGCATTGGAGATCTGCTCTGAAACATGGGTTCCCTAAAATGAAGGTCTCTGTTTGGTAAAGCTGCAAGAATTATGCAAAAGGCCTATGACACCATTGTTTTCCTTTTGTTGCTTACAAAAGGCCTATCATTTCTGCATTGCTTACCTGTCCTTTGAGGGAGCTGGACAACCGAAGGGCTTAGTAGGTAGAGAATCTTCTAGTGTTTCTCACTGTGACTTGTGGTTCAGTGTTCTTAACCATGGTAGCACCAGTGTTTTTCTTCTTGTCAGGAGTAGAGGGAGGATGCAGATAACAAAATCAATTGATGTCCTTAGATTATTAATTTTTCATCAATAAAGTCTAGCCTATTCTGCTTGGTCTGCTGGCCCTTAGACTCTCATCATTGCTGGCATGAAATTGTGGCTTCACTGAAGCCAGTGGAGACATCCCAGCTCTGATTCGGTTTTATAAACATAAATATCTAGTGATATTTGAAATACCCTGGAGTATCCCACCTGGCCTCCATATTCTGGTCAAGAATAGCGCAGGTTTCCTTTTTCCCCTCTGTCATATCTGGTAGGTGATTTGGATATGGTAGTATGACTCAAATGACTCTAAATGCTCATGTTTATATTGCTGAATAGAAAGCCTCCTTTCATATAGCAAAACAAGGATTTTTCTCTTATGCTTAGTTTTTTTATAATCACAGTGTTTGCCTACAGGTCCTTTGTGTGGTTGAAGTTTTGATTGTGTGCTTAATAAATGATTAATCGTCTGCTTTTTCTTTTCTGCTTGCTTTGGATTCTTTTTCTGTGCACATACAACTTTCGTAAATCAGTTGCCCAGTGACTGCTCCTGAATCACGTTTGGTTGATCCATGGCAAGGCAATAGACATAGATCATCAGCCTCTCTGGCTTTCCTTCTGTAAATTTGACCCATTTACTTTTGTCCTTCTCTGGATTTTATCATTCCATTGATTTCTGCAGTCACTTATGTTTTGGAACAGCATGCAGGCATCTGGCAAGGCCAGGCTGGATGGGGCTTTGAGCAACCTGGTCTAGCAGAGGGTGTCCCTGCCCATGGCAGGGGGTTTGGAACAAGATGATCTTTAAGGTCCCTTCTAATGAAAACCATTCTATGATTCTATGGCAGAAACCGGGGACAACATGCTTTCCTGTCATACTTGCACTTACAGTGAGTTGCAGTTTTTTGGCCATATAATAAACCATCCTTTATCTGATCTTTCCATGTTAGAATGTGGAAACTTAATGTCTTTAACAAAATTTCTAGGTCTGTTTAGGGTTCAGTTCAAAACCCGTATTATTTGGAAATTCTTGCAAGGTACATGTAGTTCATTTTAATGTGTACTCACTCTAGAATAGCTGAGGTTCTTAACTGTGATAAACCGGCATCATTAAACTCTGTTACTTTCCTGTTTTTTATGAAAGACAGGGTAAAAATTCTTTATATAGTAAGGAATTGGCAATCTAGTTCCTGCATGGAAAGTACTATCTGTTAAAGTGAAAACCACAACTATTACACATCCTTCTTGAATTCTTCCTTAAAACTTAGCAAGGATAACTTCAGAAGGCCTGGGAGTTAGGTAGCTGGTGCACATACAGCAATCTTTGATAATCATCATGGTTCATAAACTTTCAGTTATGCTCGCTCACTTGTCACTTGCACTATATCCTATCTATGGTGTTTCAGAAATTTCTGCGTTGATTTGAAGCTTTTTATTTATTGCATGATTGGCCAGATACACCATGATGCAGTTACCTAATTTTTCATATTTTTCTGTTCCAGTCATGATGTCTTTTGAACTTTATTTTCACACTTAAATATATTAAATGCAAGATTATCTGTCGTGTTTCTCTGATGGGTCAGATGCCTTCAAACCCAGGAAATTTTTTAGGAATAGATATTCCTTTGGAATGCACATAGTAAATTTGAAGCTGTACAATCTATTTTCTTTATATATAACCAGTAAAATAATGTTTTGGAGCAGCCTGTGATGCAGTTCTCACTTCACAACAAACATAATGTACTGTCTTCAACACAGACACAAACTAGAGTACTATAAATGCCAAGTGATATCACTTTCTTTATATATGAGCATAGTATGTAGCAAAGAAAGTCAGAAAAAGATAATTTCATTTTTTTGTAAGTATGGAGAATCCCCAGCAAATAGGGACGAGTGGCAGAGTATCAGCATGCATTGTGGCATCCAGTGTGGACAACAGTTGTGAATAAGCATCCTTGTATAGCAGAGTGAGTGAGCCATAATGGAAGAGCAGGAATCTCACTTTTCTAGGTTTAGGCTGTCTTAAAAAAAAAAAAAAAAAAAAAGGCTGTTGGCTGGCTGAAGGCTGAAAACATCAAGCTGTAAACATTTAAACTCTCTTTCCTAGCTATAAAAGTATATTGACCTAAACTCTATCACTGCACATTAGAACTAGCCTGCCTAGGTATATAGCTGAAGTACTGAGTATAGGGGAGCCTTTTCTCATTCACCAGTGTGTTAGTTTTCTCACATTTTTGCTTCCACGTTGATCTGGTTTGCCAAATCTAAGAACTGGCAAGGACTTGCAGTGCTTCCTGGCTGCAAGTGTGGTTCTCTAGTTTGTTATCTGTTGTACATGTCACTGGCCCCTTGGGCTGAAGAATGTTGGTGGGGTGAAGTACTTTGCCACAGTATTACAAGCTTTTCCGCTCTTCTACTGCTTTCATTGACATGAAAGTGCTGCTGTTGCCATGACATGCATTTGTTTCCCAAACATCTCAGAGATTTTGTACTATAAATATGAACATGGCTCTCAAGCCATGCTCATGTCTCATCAGTCAGTGAGAACTTTACCCTGGAATGACAGGCTACAATTTTAGAGGCATGGAGCATCTTTTTGCATGACAATGTGTAATACTTCTTGAAGTTACTGCAAAATTTTTTCTGCCTAGGGACAAATGTGTGTAAGGCTTGACAATTTCCTTGCGTTTATGAGCGTAGTGTTAAAAGGCTTAGAAATAGATGTTTCTATATAATATTAAAATTTTGCTGCTTTATGCGGTTCTATATGCCAGCAGAAGGTATTCAGTCATCTTCTTGGCCCAGACTGAGCTAACGTACTTGCCATCATGAATGAACAGGGCAGTTCAGAGGTAACGTGGTGTATGTGGTGCCAGAGGCAACAATACTCACAGCAAGTAAGGAATTTACTGCACATTAATATCAATATAAAATATGTGACTCAGTCCCCGTGTGCTAACATTAAAACCCTTCCAAAGTCTTGATATGGACTCCTTGTTGTTCTAGAGGTGATGCCAAAGTAAACGGAAATCAAAGGTAAACAGCCTGTAGCAGCTAATGGGACTGATGCAAAGTAGATTTTCAGAGACAATAGAAGTCTTTTCAAGATATGTGAAAACAGTTGCTGGGATGCTGTGGTTACAAAGGCAAAGTGCTTTTTGTCAAGCTGTTTAATAGTTATGAAGATAAAATTACAACATATGTTATCAATTAACAAAATGTAAATTTGCTCAAGTAATTTTACATTCAGAAATTACAGCAGAACAGTTTCCTGAAGCATAGTCATAAATATTCCTTTCAGAAGTAGGAAGAATTCGTATGCACACAAAATACACTTTAGTTATTCCCGTGTTAAATAGCTCACTTTTGCCCATGTAAAGAGGTGATAGTCTGTGAGGTCAGTGCATACCAGGAGTGTCTGAGTTCTGCCTCTCACCCATCTGAATGGTCATCTTATAATTAATTTCTTAGTCTCTAAGTGACAGAAAAAACTTTTTTCTGCCTACTCATACAAATGCAAGTACACACTATGTAAGATTTGCAGACTGCCTATAGATATAAATCATTATGTAATTGCTAACTTCAAGTAACCTATGCAGTAAAGTTTTTTTGTTATGGGGTTTGCAGGTGTAGCCTCTTTCAGTGTGATGAAAACTTTTGAGATTGATCCCTTGTAACTTGCTTAAATAAGAAAAGAATAATTCAGCTAAGCTAATGTTTGAAATAAATAAGGAGTATCCAGATGCATGAGACAAACCTCCAAACCAAGTAGGGATAGTCTTTGTGGCAAGCAGCAGAAGAAACTATGTTCTGTGCTAGTGGAGAAAATATGCAGAAGGCGGCAGAAGATACTGCTGGGGGAATGTTTCATTGGCAGAATGAGTAGTGGTTTTGAAAGAAAAGAGGCCAGGATGTGTAACAGAGATGCTTAGAAAACCTACACAATGCAAGTATTTATATGAAACAGGAAAGAATTTCAGATAGGTGATGACTGAGTATATTGTGTGTATCCCATTATATTGTGCCAGGTTCAAGGTGTGTACTGGAAGAGTTGCAAGGTCGTCAGCCTGAATTTAAAAAAAAAAAAATGTATTTCAAGTTATGTATTAGTGACATTTGCATCCTTGTGTTTTGGAAAAGTATAGCAAGAATTTTCTACAATTAAAAGAATCTTACATTGATCACAGCTAAAATGTCACCAGCAACGAGGTTTGCATTTTACATATAGCAGAGACCCTACATGCAGTTATATCCTACTTAGGAGAAAGTAGTATTTACAAAGTATACCTGCTTGTATTGGTAATGCAATAATCTCTTCTTCAATCTCATCTTCATAATAATTGAAATTCAGATTTATCAAGGACTGTGATCAAAATTACTCACTAAATCACATTTTTAGCTGTGGGTTTAAGCCTTATTTATTTTTTTTAATGTGCATGGTTAATTGAATTTCCATATTGTAAATTCCCATTTTTCATCAAGCATAGACTAGTTTAGATCTGACAACTCCATGACAAATAGGCTAAGAGAAGTCCAATAAATTACAGTAGAGAAAGCTCATGAGATTGGGTTTTGCAGTTGACGTCTTTCTTTTTTTTCTGCTTTAACTGACAACTGATTGAGAAAAGCAGCCATCCCATTGCAGTTGTGTATAAATCTGCATTTCAGTGATGTCGTATTAAATTGTGTTCTTAAAAAGCTGATACAGACTAAATTGTAAAGGGATTTCATGTCTCTGACCCTTAAATATATGCAAAGCAAATAAAAAACAAAAAGCATCTAGATACTGCATAGATGACAAAAATAAGATGTTCTTTTGTTTATGAGGATACTTATATTTCATCTGCAGTTTTAAGTATGTCACTCTGTCTCTGAATAGTGTAAATCACAGACACTTACTCTATGTGGAGCCTCCAAGCCTACTAGAAACAAGCTGACACAATGATCTGCTGAAATGCAGTATCATACAGAGGCACCAAATCGGAACCCACTCTAGGTCTTTGAGAAGCCCTCGTTCTGAGGACTAGGAAGCCTGATGTTTTAGCAGAGACTCTTAGTAAAGGTAATGAACTTAGCTACCATCCCAACACATCTGTATTGCTTCCAGTTCCATTTCTGGCTTACTCAAGGCTAGCTGAGGACTTTTGCACACATCCTGTTATACTGCATTACACATCCCAGGAATTACTTAATTTCTTAGTCTTTGGGGATGTCTCTCTGCAATATTTTTGAATGCTAAGGTGTGATGAGGAACCCCTGGTTCTGATCATAAATTTAAGCTGAGTTTTCTAAGCAGCACAAGAGTTTGAGTAAAATAAGTTTTACCTGCCCAGTACTTCGACTCCAGTACTTAACTTCAGTAACATTGCTGCAAATGAATGGTAGAGTGAAATCTTTGGTTCTGTTCTTGAGAGATGCTTAACATTTCCTGGTGCATAATGACTGCCCTCAGGTGTACAGGTTGATATAGAAGCTCAGAGCATTTACCTCCAAAATTTACCATAGGAGATAATTATTATTACCTCCTAAAAGGGTTGCAGAACTTTGCAGCGTACTGCCATTGGTACAGCACTGAGAATGTCACAAGTTGTTGTTGTTCTAACTGGTTCAGCAAGTACTAAATAGTTCTCAGGAGCCTTTTCTGGCATTGGTAGTTTTAGACTGTTTCTGTTACAGGCTCTGTTAAAAACAAAGGTAGTGGGAGAGACCTTTTTCTGTTACATTTCTTTGTAAAGTTCTTGTAATCACTTGTGTGCATTAATGTTGAAGTGCTTTGGTGCCTTTCTCCCTGCAGTTCTATTACCCTATCAGTTATAAGGACCACTGCAATAGCAGATCTTTGGTTGGAAAAGTAGGATTAAAATGTATACTTGTATAACAGATTTTGCTCTTGAATTTCTATGACCTCATAAGCACCTGTTAGCTGGAAAATGACCCAGTGTGCTTTTTAACTTTAGCTCACTGTGAAGCTCAGAAAAACATCAATGTATGGAAAACAGAGGTGGGACAGAGAAATAGAAGCAGAGAAAGCAGATAAGCATTTTTAAATCTAGATTTGAAAAATATAATACAAAGTAGGAAACTATATGAAACCCTGACAATTCTTTACCCCAATCTACCAGATCTTTCATGGTTTTGTGTGTGAGAAATGTAAATGCTGTAGCTTAGATTTGTATATTAAGCCTTCAAATTATCCTGGAAGATACAATTAGGTTTGAACAGCTACATGGAAAATAATGATTTGTGATTGTGAATGCAGACAGAATCAAAATGCCAGGGCTAGAGATATCGTAATTTCTTTTCACATATGCCTCTGCTCAGAAATGGGAGAATGTTTTCTGTCAAACACACATTATCGCTAATTGCTTGATTACTAGATCCTTGAAAGTAGTGGATCCAATTACACATAAAATAAGGAATAGTATCACGTATGATACCTTGAATCATCATTCGTTATGTTTGTTGTGTGCTAGTTCTTCTTTCTGAAGCCCTTATATTGCTGTAAGAAGTAAAGAAAACAAGCTATGTATTGCAAAGAAAAGCAATAAAAGCACGTCTTTGTCCTGAGCTCTGACATTTTCATTTCTTGATTTGAGAACAAAATCCCTATCAATTCAAAAGTAACCGTTTGTTTGTCAGTGTTTGTGCACAGCATTTATAATACTCTGGAGTGACACTGCTGCTCACTCACATCTTGATTAGAAAAGCTGTCAAATGACCTATTTGAATATCCACCTTCTTTGTTCCTTAACTGTCCATTCAATATGTCTACAATACTTTATTTAATAAATATACAAAATAATTCAATAAACAACTTGGTTATCTTTTCCTTGAACTGTTGGGAGGCTTATTTTAGGAGGACTTTCCCCTAATCAAATATACTCTGCAAATGTAAATTCAAGTATATTATATCAACTTTATGATGCATTTTTTATCGATTTGGCGTATCACTTCCATGGTACATCCCATTGTGGCAAAAGTAACTTTTACATCCTAATCTGAAATTTCATTTATACTTTGTATAAATATTTTACAGTTGAAAATTCTAGTGAGTTTTTTAAAATATTGAAATATGTAAGCTAAAATAAGAATAACTATTTTTGCCTTGAATAGTAACAGTAATAGTAACATAAACTTGAATTTTTTTAAACCAAATTTTTCTGAGCTAAAATCACCTCCTAATGCAGTTGTCAAACACAGTGGCATAGATCCAGAATAAATAGAAACCACTGGACCAAATTAACAAACACCCTGTAAACTGTCAATTTACATAGACTTTCTAGGTGTGTCTGTTTCAAAGCTCATTATTATTTCTGTTTAAAATGCTTCAGTTATTCCCAAAATGAGGTTAGAGAGAATAGCATATTGTTTATGTATGCTAAACAGCTAATTAGAGTGTTTTAATAGGGTGACACAGCATTTCCGTGTTATGAAGCAGAAAGTCAAAATTTGATTAAAAGATCGTTCTGGTGTTAGATATAGTCCTTTCTCCGAAAAAAAAAAAAAAAAAAAATAAAAAGGAATTTGACAAAGTCTAAGCTTTCAAACCTCCAAAATCTAATTTAGGCATTAAAATTAATTAAGCTTTCAAACATGTAGTACAAGGTAGCTGGACACCTAGAAGATATAAGGTATTACTCAGATGCTAAGCATTGATATTTAGCATGCTGACATATTAAAAAACATTGACTCAGCTTCTTGTAAATTAATACCGCATGTTAAACAAACCCTAGTTAATCTTTCTATATCACTGGTGGATTCTCAGCTTATCAAAGTGATCAGCAAGTCCTGACCTCAGTATATGCTATGCAGTATTTAAATTAGTGTCTGACATGACATGTAACGAGATAATTTGGGAACACAGTAGTAATAGGGAATACTATCTTGAACTAGGGACATGATTCAGGCTAATAACCTGAAGACGTTAAGTGGCACTGGTGCCGTTCAGTTTAAACTACAACCTGAGAGTCCTTTCCTTCTGGGTGGAGCTCAGGGAAAGAATTAATTCTGTAAAATAATTGGGGTCAGAAGAAAGGTACTTTTGGAAATCTCTCTTGACTGGGTATCTTAAAATCTGAAGAACAGTGGGCAGTAAGAGATTCCATTGCTACTTAACAATTTTCGTCATCTATTTCTCATGGTAGCTTTCCATTATTTACAATTTATTCCACGTGCTACTGTAAGCTCCAAGTATGAGAAGCAAACAAACTAAATTAACTGGCATTCATGAGCTTCTGAGCTGTCGTAAGCTTTCCAGCACAGCATGGGCCTTCTGTCTGCACTTCTGCCAAAGCGACGTTTGCAGTCTGAGGTTTTGTGGGATCTCGCAGGTGCAGAGTGACTGGACAGGCCTGCATTACTGCGTTAGCTGGTTATAGTCTGATACAGTGTCCTTAGTGTCTTTCAAGAAGGAGCTGAACTTTGCATCACCTTTTAGGCCCTTTATAATTGTTCAGATGTCAAGCAAATACTTCAGTCAGAAGGGGAACTTTCATTGTCCCCTAAGGGCATTTATAATAGGTCCCAAATATAAAACCAAATAAATGTTTACAATTATTTTCACAATTTAACCATTTAAATATAAAGAGAGCGTAGTGTAACCACTGTAGTCTGCTTCTCGCTATGCATAACACCAAAGTGATTTCTAAAATCAAGGTGCTCCTGGGAAGTGAGTTGTTTTGGGTTCTTCGGTTAGTATTTAAGATGCACTGAGTAACGTGGTGACATGAGTGGGAGTCTGAATCCACAATGCAGTGCAAAATCCTGAAGTTTTTAATCTTCAGACTTGCATGATTTAAAATTACATCTGTCTGAAACCTACTAGGGAAAGGATTTTTCCAACAATGTCTCCTGTTCCAATGAGCTTTTAATTATTTCTTCATGAATTTTCATGAGAAAATTAAACTCTAGATTTTGTTGCTATGAGAAATGGGAAAAAACGACATTTTTAACCTAGAGAATCAGAACTTAATTTCACTGTATTTAAAATGTAATCCTGTACGCTTGGCTCTAATTCTGTTGCTTAGTTTTCATTATAAAACTGGAAAGTAAGCCAAAAGAGTGTATTTATGACCTACAGTAGCTGAAACAGCGGTTCAACAGAAAGATCGTGCCACAGCAACTGTAGATTTAGGCCCTTTTTTGGTGCCTGCCACCCCTCCTGCCAGTTGCCAGGCAACACTGGCAGTCCCAGTATGCAGTACATTGCAGATAAACCCGCGCCGGGCTTTCTCTGCACGTACCTTCTTTCCTCGTGGCTTTAACTATTCCTGATTCCAACTCAGTGGTTGTCTCTTTACTTTGCAGCTGCATTTGTTACCTCTTGAACACCACTCTAGTAGTAACAATTAACCTTTCACGTTTTTGCATATCTTCTTTTCTAGTGTGAATTATACATACAGAAATTTCTCTGTGAAATACAGTCATCTTTTGGATGGAACAAGCAACTGTTTAGTCACAGCAGAACTCCTCACAGCCTTGTGGGATTTATAATAAACCAGAATGCATTTACTTAAACAACTAGGTCTCTATTTCAACAAGTGGACTTAAGTAGACAGGATTTAATTATACAGCTGTAATTTAGTCAGAATGAGGTTAATGCTTCTCCTCTTTGAAGACATTTCCTTTCCTTTTAATTCACTTTGAAAATCAGGGTTAAGTCCTTTCAAAGGTAGTAAAACTAAAAGAGCAGAACCACTCAGTAATGCACTTGCAACTTTTCTTAGGGTATGTAAAAATAATAGTCCTCTACCCAGTCCTTGTTAGAAACATGCAAGTTTTCCTTTGGAGGTCACTAATTCAAATAAATAACTTGTGTAACCGGATGGATTCTCAAGTCACAAAGGTTTAGCCATTGGTTGTGGTGTCTGAAACAGATTCTCCTCATGAATGATCATTACACAGGCTTGTTTGCTTTTCATTAATACTTATCAGCTCATTTGGACAGAAGTCTCTTTCTTGCTCCTGTACCTGGCAATGTTGTTACTGTTGGCAGACAGGAAAAAGCCAGGATTAGAAAGCAGCTTCAGATGCTTGTGGTTAGGAGCGAAACAAGAGCACATTACCCACATTTGTGTACCCATAAACACTTTAACAGCCTTGTTTTAAGAGCTGCTAATTATTAATTTAAAATATCACTGCTTCCATTAATACAAGTGCTGTTACCTGAAACATTAATATAATAAAAATCTCTTAAGAATAAACATGGGATGGTTCCATTGTAGAAACCTCTAAAAAATAAAAATGGAATAATTCCGCTGGGACAGCTTGAATTCAAGCCATAGTTGCAGAATCGTAAGAGAAAGCGAAATAATATGATAAAAGGAAATCTCTTGCTCCACCTTGAAGCTGGAGCTGGTTACTGTGGATCAGACATTGCTAGCAATGCGAAGTAGCAGATTCGAATGTCCTGCAAACTCTGTTGGCAGGAATTTGGTGAAGGATAGTGTCAATGATGCTGTTATCCTCCCACACTACAAGTCTCCAGTCTTGTAGTTACAGGTATTGAAGTCAGACATGTTCACTGTGATGAAAGTGGGCTTTACGCTGCTGTAAACCTCCCCATGCCTGTATTTGTCATGTCATGGTACTGTCTAGTAGCCTGTTGTTCAGCAAAGAGCAGGTGAGGAACTATGTACATTCAGCATAAATCTTTTATCCAAGTGCAGACCTTATAAATCACTGTTCACATTTTAAAAAGGAAAATAACGGACTTACAAATGCTTATTAAAATATTTTGTTGCTTCTCTAAGTGTGCAAAGAGCTTTTCAAAGCAATCTCCTTCAGAGTAATTAGGAGGAGGAGGAGGAGGTACCATTTAAACTATTCTTATTTCTGACACGGTATGTAGATAGCCCTCCTGTTTGGAAAAAATAAAGCTTTCTGAATGCCATTTACTTAAGCCTATGATGCTTTAGTGATCTTTTCTTGACACAGGCATCCAAGATTAGGAGTCAGAGAGCATATAATTTTATACTTGAGCCCTAGCAAGTATGATAGTACGCAGATCTGTTTAATGGCAGCTTTCTAATAATGCAACAATAGACATTATGACTTCAGCTGGCAGCCACCCACACACAGAGCCACCTACACATTGCCAGAATCCAAAGCTGAGATTTTAGATTTATATTCTGAGGGCTATAAAAGTTATTAAGAAAAACCTCTTCTTGTCAGTGAGAAGATGCTTTTCGAGCACTTTTTTTTCCCAACCAACAAATGATCTTGATTGGAATTAATATTTCAGCCTGGTGATAATTTTGTCTACTTGTGATATGGAGGAAGGAAGAGTTTGGATCTAATACAGCTACAGCTACCAAAATTTAACTTTCTTCTCAGTTCCTTTAACTCTTTTCATCCTGTTAATGGTTTTAACCTCATCATGAATACATTTGTGTGCCTTGCAAGTTAGGAGTTTAAATAATGCAGTACATCAAGTGTTTCTATATGAGTTTCTATAGTTTCTGTACTTCAGAAACTATAGTTTCTATTTCAGGAGCACCTCTCCTGTGAAGAAAGGCTGAGAGAATTGGGCCTGTTCAGCCTGGAGCAGAGAAGGCTCCGGGGAGACCTTATAGCACCTTCCAGTACCTGAAGGGGGCTACAAGGAAGCTGGCGGGGGGACTTTTTATAAGGGCCTGTAGTGACAGGACAAGGGGTAATGGGTTTAAATTGAAAGTGGGGAGATTTAGGTTGGACATCAGGAAAAAATCTCTTCACAGAGAGGGTGGTGAAGCACTGGAACAGGTTTCCCAGAGAAGCTGTGGATGCCCCATCCCTGGAAGTGTTCAAGGCCAGGCTGGATGAGGCTTGGAGCAACCTGGTCTAGTGGAAGGTGTCCCTGCCCGTGGTGGTGGGGGGGGGGTTGGAACTAGATGATCTTTAAGGTCCCTTCCAACCCAAACCATTCTATGATACTATGATTATATACAAGAAGTGTTTCACATAGAAAGCTTTTAAACATATCACTACTAACTAGAGTAAAATTCTATAAATATAAAATCTTATTGTTTAAATATCTAATTTCTGCAATTTAACAAATTAATATTTTCATTATTTGCAAGTATTTCTGTTCTTATTTAGTTGAACAACTTCATTTAATGTCAGACAAGTACCGTGTCAGATGGGTGAGAAGCAGCTTGACATTCTTGCTTTACTTTTGCTATTTTAAATGTGATGCTCAGAAACTGTTTTGAGGACAGTGAATTTTTGCAGGGGTACGTTTTTGTATTGTTTTGAAACTTCACAACATTAATGATTTTTTTTGTCACTGGTTTCATGTTGTGTACATCAATGAAGTGAAAGGGTTTCAAACAACTGTCACATCCTTGATACAAATCCTAAAGTGCACCAAAGATTCAGTGAGAGAATACGACTGTGCGTGACTTTGTAATATAAAAGCTCTGCCTACGCCTTCATACGTCTGTAATGGGGGCTTATAATGTTTTCTGACACTGAACATCATTGCACAGCTACTGGGTTGCTCTACAACCCTGTTGGCTTGACTTGCTCTTGTCCCATTATGCTTGGAAGCAGACAAATTATCGGAATTGCTAAAACTTATAGCCTCAGGAAGCTCCATTACAGTATACCTGTCATGGGTAGGACTTGGATTCATAGGCCAGCTCTTGAAACTTGCTTATGTGGCTAATACAGAAGAAAAATTGTAATTATGTAAATTACATAGTAATGTAATGAAAAGTTAGTCCTGGATGGCTGACAGTGACAATATCTTTCCAGTCAATCTCCAGTTGCAAGTAGTGTAATTTTGAAAGAACAGACTGAGGTTAAAACTTGGCCTCTCCAATGTGTAGTAGTTTCACGTGACCAGGTTCAAACTGGGTGTTAGGGGTGTGATACTGGCAATAACTAAGGCGGGATAAGTGGCAAATGTAATATGGCAGGGAAAATCAAATCCCAGTGTATCCATTCATATCAGTGCTCACTCCAGTAGGTCAAAACAATTCCTTAGATGCAGACTTGAAGGGCCAAAATATGCTACTTAGGGTCTGCATCCACCTCTGAGATGAGACTCTTGTCCTTTCTAAGTACAAATCTAGCTGTATCGCCGTTCCCCCTTCAGCAGCTCAAAAATAACCCAGCAGCTGCACAGGAGTTAGAACCTTTTAATTAGCTCTAAGAAGCTCGAAGTAAAACATAGCAGATTTTGAGAGGAAAAAGTAAGTCAATTGGAGCAATAGATTTTCTGAGGTTTGGACATCTAAAATTAATTTTAGTTCTAATAATGTCAGTGGGCATGTTGCCATCCTCCTCAGTTGAAATGGCATATGGCCCTCCATGAGGTGCCGGTTGGGAAGCTATTATAGGCAGTCTGGTAACTAGAATCAGTGTAGATTCTTTATCACTAATGGCTGATTCTCAGTTGGACAGTGAAAGATAAAGTAAGGGATAAATGGTGAGAAAAAAATAAAGATAATTAAAAAAAGGTGTCTAAAAGCTGACTACAGCACCTTTACAGATGGTAGGGATTACCCTGTGCTAAGTTTGGTATTAAGAGAGGTTTAAAGTTCAGGTATTTCGACTACATTAAAAAAAATAATCCATTACTTTACATCTTCTGGAAAAATTTATGCCTAGCTGTTGACTGTGTGTGGTTGACCCTTTATAACAATATCCCTGGGCCTCTCAACTAAAAATGGTCTCTTGAATGATCTGCCTTTGTGTTTACAACCGGTTGTTTACTTAAACCGAAATGTTTTCAAAGCAGGGAACATGCAAAATGAAGACTATGCATTGATGTATTCAAGTGGTCTTTATTTTTCCAAAATGAATAAAATTGAACAGCTGGCAGGACAGAATACCATTCTGTAAGCAGAAAGCTGTGGCAAACATATTGAATTTGTACTGAGTGAAAAAAATCTCATTAGAGCATGGTGAAATTCTTCTGTAGCTCCATGACTGTACAGGACTTAATATCTCTGTTGCTGACTCTTTGTTGATGGCTGCTTTTTTGGAAGAGAAAGATTCTGTTTTATATTTAGAGCAAAATAGATAAGCTCATTTGTCATGTCAACATTCATTCTAACACTGATATTTGAATGTATTAAGATACACTTTTTCATCCTACTCTGCAATTTGCTGTACTTGCCTACATCATCATTAGATTAATACTGCATTAATGAAGATGACAGGAAATTTGCAATAAATGCCATCTAGTTGTGTTTACCAGTGTTGGAGTTTGTGAGTGAATCATATCTTTTTTCTGCCTATTTTCTTGGGGGGAAATAAAAAGATTTTGGGAGGGCAAGGAGAACTGGACTCCTTTAGGTTTTTCTCTGAATGAATGAGTTGTGCCCCTTTCAAAATTAACTCTTCTGTTTGCCTTTTAAACACAGCTGTGTGTGATTTATCCCTGTAACAGTAGGTTGGTGTCAAGGTCCTCTGTATCTGTGTGTTGTATCTGTGTGTTGACTAGTTGGTTTCAAACGACTATTTGGAAGAGACTGTGTTCAGTAGACAGGAGAGGCAAATTATAAATTACTTACAAAACCTCTGCTGGGATTGGTGAAATGAAGGGATCCACATCTCTGCTTCAAACTCTCACCTACATTTCTCGCTTCTTCCTGCTTGAAATTCTGGTTAGCTGACCACTGGGCTGGAAGGGTGCTGGAAAAATGTCTGACCTTCTTGTGACGTGTACCTGAGTACAAATTCCCTCTTGTTGGAGGGGGAGTGTTTGGGTGCATTTGTGGATTATTTTAGAAAGGTGAAAATACTGGAAGAGGGCAGAAATCTCATGGTACTGCAAAGGTTAGTGAGGAGTATACTCTTAGGTGGAATTTCAGCAGCTTTGGTGCAGAAAATAGTGCGAATTCAAAGCAATTTTGTTGTTCTGAATAAGATAGGCATAGTTCTAGTCCAATGCCCTAATTATTTGTAAAATAATTGTGTTAGGAAGTCCTATGAATCGTTAATTGGAAGAATAAACTACTTTGATTCACTGATTTCCCACAAAAATTCCTTTTTGCTAACCCCCGAGCACCCCACCACTCCATTGCTCAAATAGCTGGTTTGGCTTATTCTGTCATCAAGGAGTGTTTTGAAAGACAGTTAAAAAAACCTACAGGTTTTCCACTGTAATATCAGACCTAACTGTGACTGGTGTGGGTCTGGTCAGTTCAGCAGTTGTGCTGTTACTGACCTCAGTGGGTATTTTGTCACAGGTCTGATTGTTTTGTGGACCCAGTGTCTTTACAAATGTTTTCAGAATCTTATTCTTGCTTCCAGCGTGGTCGGGAAATTGACTTCATACAATAATACTTTCACTCTTCAACCATAACTTACTTGATTTGGCTGAGGATGTGTCATTATATGTAGCTCTGATGTATGCTTTAGACCATTTTGACACCACTTACTGGGCAAGTTAAAGAACACAGACAACGTGATCAATTTGTGGATGAGCTATTTTATGGATAGAAAGCATAGTTCCACTTAATAAAGTGTGCTGTCTCCTCTGACACTTTTCTCTCTTAGGCAACTTCTTTGGTCCATGACTTCTACCACAGCCCCTCGCCAGAGTTAAGAAATACAGCTTTTGTCAATGTAGACTCTTCTAACTAACTCCGTATTTAACCATACAACGTTAGCGCCATTGTGCAGTGAAGCTTACATGCACAAATGTGTCCTTGTCTTTGGTTTGTGAGCTACGCACATTGGGCTTTTTCTGGCCTCGCTTCAAGTACCTGGCAATAAGCATAAGTTCCCCAAGCACTGTGAGAAGCAGTACCAGATGGGGGCAGTCAGGTAGCTTCTGGTGATGTATAAAACTTGGTTTAGTTTTTTGGTTTGGTGGTTTTTTTTTTCAGTCACTGATCATGATTATTCAAAGTATTTCAAGCAGGCATTATTTTTTTAAATGAAGATAAAATTTTTATCAAGTTGCCTGAAAATTTAAAATTTTTACATGACAGTTTTTGCTTGTATTATTCAGAAAGACCCTTCAAAAGCGAGCAAAATGCATTGTAGTTGATCTTTTTTTAAATATCACCGACTATTCTATGCTTAAACTGAGGCAATTTTCAAACTGTTGATTCTTTTTTATTGGCAGAACTTTATGAGTACATTTCTGGGCTTGAAGCATTCAATATTTTTCACAGAGTATTTTTGAAAATGAAAAGATTAAAAATGTGAATGACCTGGATTGTTCAGGCTTAATTCATCTCTACAGAAATTCTCAGACTTTATCTTCTGTTACCAGAGTGCCTTGGGCTTCTGCTTTGTTTGCTAGGTCACATCCTTGTGGTATTTTATGAAGATAAAAATACCCTTTGGTGCCCTGACCTTCATGTTTTCTCTCACTACCCAGGGTCTGTTTTAATAGACCGTCACATAAACCTTTGTACAGTGAAATTTGTTTTAATGTTGGATGGTAGTTACTCTGTCCTTTAACACAAATTGTTATTTTTCCACTGGATGATTAAGGCCTTTCTGTCTGTGGACCTTTTGTATCAGTACATTCTTCCTTGTGTACTTTTGGATATGAAAGCTACTGAACAAGTAAATCACCTCATCTTTTTTTTCAGATCCTTGGTAGTTTTGCATGAGATGTGATTGCCTGCTCACTTAATTCAGCCTGGATTACTCTATTATTTGTTTCAATAAATTTGGTGCATTTGAAATTTTAAAATTACATTTGTGAAACTCTGAATTCTTTAATGGATTGATACTTTAAGACATAAGAAAGGTCTAATATTTTCCTTACTTGGACACTTAAGGAATTCATTGTCTTCCTTCTTTATGTAAGATATTAAAGAAAAGTTAAAAATCTATTTAATACCTTTTGAGTTTCTGGATTGTTTGACTAAGTATTTTAACAGTGAATATAATGGAGAGAAAGGGATGACGATGCTAAGCTCATAGCTGGTTTTACTGGTGTTGGAGCCTTTAATACTTACTTAAAAAGCATGAATAGTTTGTGGGTTTTCTCCCTCCACTGTGACAATGTGGCTGAAAATCAGCAACACCAGTGCTTCAGGTTATTGTCAGCTTGTTTATTTGTCTGTAGAAAGTCTTGCTGTCAACTTGAATTCTTGTATAGGTGAATTGCTTTCCTGCAGAGGACTAAAGAAATCTCATTTATGTTTCTAAACTGATGTTCTGTTTTACTAAAGTGCTTAACTATACGATAAACTTCAAACACACGATCAGTCTATTGCTTTTATTGATTTCTGTGCTTAAACAGAAGCCAAGTGTAGGCACCTCATTGAATCTGGGCCTTTGATAGAAATGTTCTTAACAAATAGGAGTGGCCTTATTTGTCGGGAAATTGGGTTCCATGTGGAATTATAGTGACATGCAATATTTCTGCTCAGTAATAGTTATTCAGTTGCCATTTAGAATCATAGAATGGTTTAGAAGAATACCTCGTACTTGGTATGTATGAGTTTCTCTTCTTCCTATTTTTATTTTAGAACCACAACACCTTTTGCTATAGTGTAAAGGTTTTCATCAAAATCTAGTGATTTTTGATTGTTCTACATTGGCAAATCCATTGACCTGCAAAGACTAACTGTGTTAGTCATCAGGTAAGGAACTGCTGTTTAGTATATGTAAAGCAAAGTTTTTAGGATTAATGCTTGTTTTTAAAATTCTGAGTGCATCTGCAGAAGTAAACTATAAATAATGAAATGAAGAGCTAATTCACATGCCCCAGCACTGAGCAATTACAGGATAAAAACCTGTTTAGACATACAAAATTTTAGCAATAAACTTCTTGTGAGATGGGGAATATTAATCTTAACCCAGTGAGGGGACTTGGACAACTCATTACAATCAATAAGAATTTGTTCATTCACCTTAATGCGAGCTGGAGCATGTCCTACTTCTCATATCCTGAGTGACAGTGAACCTTTTTAGCTTCGTGGCTGCTGACACTACAGTCATGGGTTTTGGCAGGAAGGATTTTAATGTTCTGTTAAAATTCTTTATGGCAAATTAGAATAATCTGAAGTGGATAGTGGAGAACACTTTTAAGAACACCGATTTGCTGTGAAATATTACAGTTTATGTTTTGGCAGCTAGAAACACAAATTGCTGTGGAGGCTTTGTTATGAGGAAAAATAAGTAGAGTAAAGGTGTATTACATATAAGACAAAATCTAGTTCAAGGACTGTTTGTGTCATTTGGAGACCAAAAAGATTTAGTGAGTTAAAAGTAGAACAGGCATGTTGCTCCAGAGAAGAAATTCTAACTAATTGAAGTAGCTGTCATTAATAGTAATAATGTTGTTTTAAAAAGTATTTCTCATTTGTTTACTACAGACCTTTTAAAAAATGAACAAAACAGATTCAGAAATGTTCACATGTATCTTGAGTCCCAAATTAGTAGGTAATTGTTTCCACAAAGGATCAAGTTTCTAGCATTTGTAAAGCACCAAAGATACTGCTCATTTCTATTAAAGAAACAGTAACAATTGGACATTAAATGATATGATATGATATGATATGATCAGCATGAATTGACTGTCTTTCTCTTCCATTTTTGGGCATACAGTTTCCTTTAAGAAGCATGTAAGAGGAAGCAGGAGTCAACTTCTATTGTATTAAAGACATTTAAACTCATATTTATTTACAAGCAGTCTAATTTTTATGGCTGATCCAAAAAGTAGAGAACTGTATTAATTTCACATTTTATATTACTTTAATGCTTTAGCTTCCAAATTTAAATGAGGATTTATTTTCAGTTTTGTCTAAAGAAAGGCCAATTAAGAGATCTATTTATCTGTGTGTGTGTTATTTAAGCAACAATTGCTAGTGATTCTTTTATTTCAGTACATTCTGTATTTCCCTCTATCTTCTAAGCACTTACCTTAGAGCTATATCTGTCCAACTTTGTAAATGAAGCAACTGTTACAAAAAGGAAAATGTAATGCAATATCTGATGGCTTGCTATACAAAAAAACCCCCATCCCAAACCCCAAACTAGAAAATCCCCTTTTGAGCTTTTTTAACTCTTAAGCTCAATATTACACTGCAGCAGTAGATGTAATTATGCACTGTTTAAAAAAAAGGTACTTCCATGGTTTATCCCTTCATATTTCTGAGCAGATAATGAGATATTCTGCACTTGCCTTCACTGCATTGTGGCTTTTCCTGCACATTTTCAGTGCAATAAAAGCTATTAAAGCATTTTAACAAGTGTGGCCCATGATAATATATTCTTGGACTTCTATACATTTTCATTGACCATACCCGTTAGTTCGCATCAGTTTGTTGTTGCTTTTTCGGGTTTTTTTTTTTTTTTTTGTTTGTTGTTTTGTTTTGTTTTGTTTTTTTGTTTGGTTTTTTTTTGAATAGGATACTGGAACTGAATACAGTTAAAGTGCCTAGACACCACTATCTAAGAGGTGAAAACATAATATTGTCTTTTCCATTCTTCCATATCTTATCTTCCTTTTGTTCTTAATATGAAAGAAACTGTGGGTCTGCCTGTATTAGGTCTTGAATTGTGATTTTCTAGAGTGGTCTGAGTTCCTTCCTGTGCATAGTGTATTCACAGAGGATGATAGTTTTGTCAAACTAGATTGAGGAAGGCAAATAACCCTAGGAAAATGCTACCGAGTGTACATATTTCTCATGCATATCTATATTTTATGTCTTCAGTGCAGTAAAAATTGTTTGTTTATGAAATTGTTGAACAACTTGATAATTTAAAAATATCATGAATTTATCAATAAAAGCCTTGAGTTCAGCATGTCATAAAATTCTGGAAATTATGGTACCTAAAATCACTAATTAAGTGAAAATAACCTAATTAAGTATTTTCGTGAAGTTATTTCTTCAGTTTTTGAGAAGACTTTCTAAGGCAGCTGATGTTTGGTTAGAAAGCCCTAGAGGAAAAGGTAATGTAGAATACTGGCAATGGGCTATGGAGGTTTTCAAAGAGAACTGATTATAATTTTTGATTTGTAGTAGAAGATGATAAAATAAGTGGAAAATAGCATGTATGCAGCTACTTTCTGTGAAGAATAAAACATCTGAAAAATGCAAAATAATACTAAATTAATTTTATTCTGTATTTTAAATTGAATGTATTTTAAAGGAATCTTAATCCAGGGTATAGTTGTTCTATATTATTTTTTTCGTTGTCAACTTATTTTTTGCTTGTAAATGTTCAGTGAGCAGTTGGTGTGAATAGTTATCAGGAGATTACAAAGTTTTTGTTGCTGCTGAATAGAGACTTTGGTCTCCGAACATCTTTGCAATGTTTTGATGGGTAAAAAGTTCACAAGTTCAGGCCAGGTTTTAAGTGGTAAAAAGTTAAAAAAAGAAAAGCATAACAAATAACAAAAATAACTAACTTTCATACACATTGGTAGGTCTATACTGACTTTCATGCACACATCCCAGGCTTCTTAAGAATTTTGAAATGTTGCTGTAGCATTCTGTAGAAATGAGGACATATCGAAACATGTCATGGCAGTTAGCAAAAGGCTAGAAAAGGAGTATCTGAATGACATGCCAACACCATCCTGAAAGTCCGAGGACAAGTAGTCATTTGAACCCAGCTATCATGAAAATCTTAATGACTTTTGGTTGTGGGGATAAATGCATTAGCAGTTGTGAGGCGCATGAGTACCACGGTGAGGAGGACTCATACAACTACTTGTGGAAGATTAACAGATCTCTCCTAGTAGACTAAAAATATCTAAAACTGAAATAAATAGCCTAAACATCAAGCAAATGATTAGTTTAATGAAAATATTTACAAAGTTTATTCTCTGGACAAACTTCCATTTACAGCCATTTTGCTGCACATGAAGAACTTCAACATGTAGGAGGAAATGGAAAAAGTACTGTTATTCAGTATACAGTTATCTAAGAAACTATTAACAGTTTTCTGGAATTCATTTTTCCCTACAAAAATGCATTAAGGTGAGCCCAGTAGTCAGTGCTGTCTTTGTTTACCTTTTTTCTTTATTGAGTTGTAATCGTAAAAGGACTGCAGTAACAAGTAGCTCAAGTTGGGAAACCCTTAAATGTTCAGTCCTGTTTCAACTCATTTTCCATTGGAAGGACCAACCAGGTAACAAAACAGATTATTTAATGGAAATACTTCTGTTGTGTCCATGCATTAAGAAATTATTAAACACAGATATTATGCAGTAATTGGATTTACTGCAAAAAAGGTTGTTCAGGGATGGTGGATAATAGGCCTGAGATGGAGAGAAATGGGCCATCAGCAACTTGCTAACATATATTGTTGATCAGAAGTGCATGGTGTGAGAGGAATGAATTCCGTTGTTGCGGTTCAGAATATATGAGGTATGTAGTACTTGACTTCTCAGCAGCTTTTAAAGGGTAAATTAGGTAGCATATTACCTTTTATGACTTTTCTATACTGCCTTACTCAACAAAAATTTTATTAAAAGTAGTAACTTTCCTTTTAAGATTCTGAATTAATGCGAAATGAAGGGTGGTTTTTTCACATTAATATTTCTATTTTTTTCATTTTTAATATCCTGGAGCCGCGTTTCTTTATAATTGCAGTTGTTCAGCACGTGCACATTCATATGCACACATTTTCATCCATAGATGCCTCAAATCAATCTGAATTAGTACACTGTAATATAGTCTACATTTCATTATTTTTCCCTAATTAACCTGTTTTCAAGGAGCCTGTCGTGAAATGGTATAACTTAATAGTCCTGCTTTCCAAGCCAGTTTACCTACTCAGCATCTATTGTTTGAGTAGCAGATGTTTTGCTTGAGCCTGTTCCTCAGCTTGTACTGTCTTGCTGTTCATTTTCAAGACATGTTTGCTGGCAGAACTTACTTCACCATGAGAATGGCTTTTTGACAATTGACTCTGTGTCAAGTACCTTCAATGAGCTTTTGGGCTGCTGTGTAATCACAGCAGGTGCCAGCTAGCTACTTAAGTACAATTCTGGGAGCTGGTTTGCACCTTCTGGTATATTGTGTCCTCTCCCTAGCCCCCAGGAAGTTTAATCTGAGTTAAGGAGAGAGCATGTGTTAGCTGTTGCCCTGCAGTTACATAGAAAATAGAGCAAATGTATCTGACATCCTTTTCCTTTACTATACTGTTGGTATTTATAAGGCAAAGCAAAGCTTTGTTTCGGTTCCATGGGAAGTAGATTTGAAAATAGAGATGCATTTGGGTGACTGGGTTGTAGGAAGGGCATGTATTTTTAGCCATCTTAGCTTTGATTGCCAAAGGAGAGTTTCAGCTCTGATTCATGTTGAAAACAGCAAGAGAGTGAAGTTAGGCTTCCTGATAGAGATCTTTTACATCTGCCTGCCCCTGAAAATAAAAATAGACAGATACTTATAGGCTGTGGAAGAGAGAACCCAGCAACTAAGAAATGACGTAGTAGCTGCTAGTATGACAGGTTTCTAATTCAAGAATTTTGTCTTTGCCTTTCTCTGAGGCCATGTGAAAATGAGAAGAACTTAGGGAAAACCACTCCACTCCTTTGTCTTCTTGTCCTTGGATATAGAATAAGTGAATTAAAATTGCACTGTGGAGAGGAAATAATTTCAGCAATAATCAAGCTCTGAATTATTGACTCTCTTAGGCTTGCTTCTAGGTGAAGATGTGCCATGTGCCTACTGGCTATTGAAGGCAGCAGGAAAGATGTAACACAAGTAATTATTAATAATATGCCTGAGTTTTTTAATGGTCATAATATGCTGCATGGTTTGTCTAAACCAAGCAAACGTTATTTTGTCTAATGGCAGCAAATCCTAGACTTTCACAGTATATAAAAGCTTATGGAATTCAATTTTGCTGTGCTTCCCTTACATTATCCTGTTGAATGTTGAATGTTGTGAATGTGCAGAATACTAGGGCTCTAAAGACATTACTAACATCAAAAGCGGTGAAACTACTCAGTTGGCTCACATACGATTTTCAGGGTTTAGGGCTTGTATATTGGAGGCTTATGAGTATTGTGGGAGAGGAAGCGGGTGTTAAAGCTTTAGGGAACCTGATATACCTGTTTTGTTTCTGTTTTGTGTATGTGCACTGGGTAGGGAATGTATTAATTCATATTTCAGGGAATATTTCTGTACTGTGTTAGACTCAAATGACACTTTCTTATGGGGTAGAAGAAAAATATTTTTATTCAAGGTTTGGGGCTTTTTTTTTTTTTTCTGAACATTTCTAAATGATAGTGCAGACCTACAAAAAACTACTTAAAACTAATAAAATTCTGATTTTCAGAAGATAAGATATTTTTCAGTAAAGACTTTTTCATTTGGACTCTATCCTTCAGTACTGATGTGCTTATTCAGTGGGAAACTGGTAACTTTAAACTTGTAAATTGATGTTTGTTTATTGAAAATAAATGGTCTGAGGATATATTGGATATCTTATGTGATCAAAAAAATTATTTATTTAGCGGTTCATTTAGCTAGACTGGTGGTACAGAGAACTAGAATAGTGTTCTGCTGTCAATGTCAGCTAGGCTGAGCTGTAATGTGGAAGGTCTGACTGTCTGTTGCATGCTTAGAACCATATTATCTGTCATCTTTGGACAGATTGGTTTCCATGTCTCTTAAGAGATAATGGATAGCTGTGGTTACCACTGGTTTCAGGTAGAGCTCCTCCCACGTTTGCAGTTCATAGGGTTTGCATATAACGTTTTGTGACCAAATAGTCTATTCACTTCCTTATTTCTAGAATAACTAGCACTAAAATTGTAGTAGCATGCCTTACTTTCAGAATTTTGAGGAGGCAAGAAAATTTAATTTCCTTGTTAAGTAAGTTGCTTACAAATTTTGTCTGGAAAATCTTTTTGTCCTTAAATCCTGTCACAGATCTGCAAAGACTAAGAACTTTGTTTGAAGTGGTGAGGTGTAACGGACAGCTGCAGGCATTTAAGTGATGTCTCTGATGGATACGAGACACCAGAGCAGATACACATACAGATAATGGAACCAAATCTCTGTTACAGTGTATTAGAGACCATCCAATTGAACCATGAGAAACATTCCTTGTATTTCACATGAAATAACTCTGTGTGTTTCAAAGGCATTGGGTTTTCCAGGCCTAGACTTTTGCAGAGTTTTTCTGTTGTGTACACTTTCACTGGTGAGTTGCAGGGCAGCAGATTCCAAGATTTTACTATCTGACATTATTCTGTCATAAAATATACAAAATCATATTTTTTAATGCAAATTTTGTTTATTTAGAGGATTTATGAGATCAATCCTATGTTCTTCATAAGATATCAGAAATGATACAGTAGTCTGTAAAGAGAAAAACATTTGTGTATACTTCTGAAGCTGAACTTGTCATTTCTAAATCTGGTAAATGTTCAGCAGAGTTGAAGATCTTATTTAATTCTGCTTGTCTTGCCAAAGAAAGATGTTTAGTTATTCTGTTCCATTATTGACTCAGTTTCCCCTGACCGTATATTTATTTTGAAGCTTTACTCCACTGAGAGATTTTCTTCAGAATTCTGAAGTACTCTTTCATCTTTTTCAGAGTTCTTACTGATGTTATTTGTTTTTCAGGAAGTTTAAAGATGTTTAAATTTTTTTTTAAAGATAGCTTTAGGAACTCTGCTTATATAGCTCAGGAATTTGCGCTATTTTCTACAGACTGCCAGGCAAAATAAAAACAATACAACATTATCATGACAACTCCCTTGATTCTGTGAGTGGGGTACCATTACCTCTCATTTGAAATTATGTGGAAGCTTTAGCAAAATACATGTGGTTCACTAAAATGTGGACGTCCTAGCTATGGATGAAAGAAAGACCATGTATCTTTCTCTTGCAAAGCAGACTTTACTCTTTTCCTGTGTATTTGAATTCAGTTAACCCGATTTCAGTAACTTATAAAAGATATGGCTATTTCAGAATCTGTGTGTAATTTCTCAGAATGGAAACTGTCAGGGAGAAGCTACATGGCAGGAGGGGCAGGGTGAATTGGGAGCTGAAGATGACTAGAGTGCAGGCTGTGCCCTCACTGAGGGGCAATGCTACAGCACGCAAGCTGGGTGAGCAGTGCTGAGGGCTGATAGCAACCGTACTCAGCCCCACATGAGTTGCAATCCAGGTCCAAGGTACGTGCATGGCCCTAAGTTAGGAGCAGCTGCAGAGGAGTTCAGAGACTAGGTTGGAGACAGGCTTCATGCACTGTAGGGCTGGACCCCAAGCCCAGGCAGCGGGAGACAGGGTTGGACACAGTTAGACTTGTGCCAGAGCTCAGGCAAGGCTGAAGCGCACTCCAGGTCCTGAGAAAATCAACAGAAAATAAAGAATTCTTTAGTAAACAACAAAAAAACCCCTGTTGCTCACTTCTGCCTAGCCTCATTCACATTTTAACACGGTGAATGCAAAAAAATATCTGATAGGAAGGAGGCAGCCAAATTTATCCCAGGATAAATTAACATGTTTGTTTTAAACCATTTCTGTCCTTTACCGAATATGGTGAAAAAGGTATGTGAAACAATATAAGAGATGTTGTGGTGTAGATGTGATCACTTTTGACAGCAGTAGCCAAATTGTAACCATTTTTTTGAGTTGGGTATCCGTTCAAACTGTTTCAACCAAGTGTGCCTTAAAAAAGGAAGTGCTGTTCACCTATTGAGCTTACAGGGAAATTATGAATTAGTATACAAAAACTTTTATGTACAGTTTGTATGTCTATGTACATACCTATGTTTCCATTTCCTGTATTTTCATTGCATTTCATATAGGTTATCTGTTTTCTTTAGTATGTATATTATATATATTTGAAAACACTTTAAGATGTTAACTACTAGGCATCACTAGTAAGTAATTTTAAAAAGAAAACAGGCTGTGATTCTGTGCAAATAAGGTAGGGGAATAATGTAATCGGAAACAGCAAGTCCATATTTTCCAACAGACTGGATGCCTCTTGTCTGTATTACAAAGATAACAAGGCACTAATGTGGAGGCTGATTGAGAGAATGCTTGCAAACACTGTTCATTGAACTTGAGCTTTTTTGAAAGAGATCTGTCTGAAATTCAAATCAAACATATAAATAAGAAAAAGCATCATTCCAAGCATATTCACTGCATACTTGTCATAAACACAGCTCAGGCTGAATCTTCATTAAAGGCACAGGAGTTTATATGAATATCACATCCTTTCCTTTTCAAGCAATGATGGATAATCTAATCTATTTTAATTTTGGTAATTGTCAAGGAGAAAAGAAATGTGAGTGGCCTTCTAATGTGCTGCCTTGTGCTTGGTATCACAAAGTTGTGATTTACCTCCTGTTAATTAAGCTATCTGCTGTTTCTCTATTCCTTTTTGCTCTTCTTTAACACCAAAATCAACAATGGCTTCATAACAAGGACAGATGAATAAAATAGAAACCTACCAAGGTACTTATTACTCCCAATATGTGGTTTCGACAAGTATATGTCATGGTCAGCAACCGTGCTTATGGGAAAACTCTTCCTTTATTTCTGTTCAGCTTGACATTTCACATAAAGGAAAGACAATTTGATTCCAGATGTCTGCAGCTCCTCTGAAGAAAGGCGTTTTTTAGAAGTTGCTCTTTATTTTAATGCTATTATCTGTTGATTTATGGTTTGGGTTTTTTTTTATTTTACAGGGAAACAATCCGTTGACAAGTCATTATCAAACAACAACTTCAAGGTTTTTAGCATTTTTCTTCTCAGTGCTCAGTTATACCTGGCTTCTTGAGTAATTTTACATTTCTGTACTTTCAGTAGTATCTGGAGGTAAAGCCAAGTCATAGCTTCTTTTCTACAATTTCCATGGGAGCTAGAGGTGGTGGAGGTTAGCCTCCTATATCTCTGACCTTGAAGCTGCTGCAGTTATTTGCACTGGGCACAAGAGCCACTACAGTGAACTCTGTTGCTACCCTCCAAATCTGTGGAAATGAAAAGGGTAATGAAGCCCACTGGTAGGAGCAGGTGTTAATGAGCCATGCCCATATGCAGTCTTTCTGTCCAACTTTGGTGCAGATGTTCTGTCTTGCGTGTCTCATCTCTGTGCATTAGCCTTACTTGCATGTTGTGGTTTAACCCCGCTAAGCTAGTCACTACCTAGCACCATGGGGGAGAGAATCGAAAAGTGCAAAACCACATGGATTGGGATAAAGACAGTTTAATAGATAAAGCAAGAGCTATGCATTAAAGAAAAGCAAAATAAGGAATTAATTCACTGCTGCCATCAGCAGGCAGTTGTTCATCCATCTCCAGGAAAGCAGGGCCCCAACCTATGTAACAGTTACTTGGGAAGACCCAGTGAGGTCACTCTGAATGTTTCTCCTTCCACCTTCTTCCCCCAACTTTTATTGCTGACCATAGATGAGGGTATGGAATATCCCTTTAGTCAGTTGGGGTCAGCTGTCCCAGCTGTGTCCTCTCCCAAATTCTCATGCACTCCCAGCCTACTCGCTGGTGGGGCAGTGTGAGAAACACAAGCAGCCTTGACACCATGTCAGCGATAACAAAAACATAGCTGTGTTACCAACACTGTTTTGGCCACAGATTCAAACCCCAGCATTGTGGAAGCTGCTGTGAAGAAAACTAACTCAATCCCAGCCCAAACTAGTACATTGCACTTCCTTATTTCCCTCTTTTCTTCCATGTGCCTTATGTCTCACTTCACATTTGAAGAAGTGTCAGTATTTTAAGTGAGCAAAGCTTGCTGAGAGAGGCAGTCAGTTGCATGTCAAAATAGCAGAGGAAAACAAGATACGCTTAAGAAGCACAAAGTATTTTTTCAGGTCTAACGTAAGCAAATTTTGAGCTCAACACAGATTGAGTTTTTCTTTAATGCATTAACCTTTCAATCAGTTTGAAAGAAGATACATGGTGTCTGTGTAGAGGAGAAGAAATAGGATCCTAAGCTCCTGATGTTATAGTGCTGAACTTTGTGACTTTTAAATTGCTGTATTATTAGTAGCCATCACTTCAGGGGCTAATGTTTGTGATCACAATGACAAATTTAGTAGTGTTGCTATATATATACACCAAAATAATAAATTTAAAATCTTTTGACCATTATGGTCAAAGTTAACTTCAGCAACTATAATGTCTTTCTATAGGGCATTAAACCATGGCTTCTTGTGCACTTACCTGTCTCTAACACCTGCCTAAAATAAATCTTTTATACTCAATGCCTTTTAATAGTCATAAATGAAAAAAAAGGTAGTTTGGATACTGAGTTTTAGATAGCACCAATTCAGATGTATAATGCCAGACTCAAAACTGATGTAAAATTTTAGTATTTTTTTCCTGGGAAGCATACAATGCATTTCAGAATTAGCAGAGAAGAATTCACCACAATTTCCCTATCAGATGTTAACATACGGCAGTGAAAACTGGCACCCCTGTTTATTTTCAGCATCTATCACGCTGCCTAGTGAAGTGCAATGATAATAAATGCTGTAGCTTGCATTCTTTTGGAAGTTTCTTTAATACCACCATCTGGGACAAAAAAAAAAAAAAAAAAAAAGCTTTGATAGCTCAGCTCTTACAAGGCAAAATGAAATCCTGTGTATGAAATTCTGCAAGTGCAGTTCAGTTAAAGGTGGATTTGCTTAATTAATAACATAATGAAAGTAATGTTTTTCCTGCTCTGTTCTTGAATGATGAGGTTTTACCATTTTAAGTGGTGCCTTATTTTTTATAAAAATAAAAAAAAAATAGATTGTATTCCAATAGCTTTCTACTTTTTCAGAGTGTACATTCTCAGTGGTACTTTCTGAGGAAGAAAAACCTAGCAAGGTCTGTCAAAACCATGGCCGTAATTATATGCTGTTGTCATGATAGAAGCTGGGATGAAGAATCAAAGCTTTTTAAAAACAATGAATAATCTGGGAAGGGACACAGTTACTGCTGAAGCTGAATTGGCTATAAATGAAGACTAAAGCACTGAAAACATGAATTTATTTCTAGTGTGTATGTGTAGTGTATAGTGTAGAGTACATCTATTCACCTTACAGGTACTTGGCTTATATTTACATAACAGCAAATAGTTTAGGTGCTCTTGCAGGAATTGGGTGAGAGAGTGAAGTTGGACCAAGGAAGGATGTTTTGTGGTCCTTAACTCACACTGACTAACATTAGGTTTGTGACGTGCTGTCAGTGCATTCTTTTGAACACAAATTTTTTATGGAAAGATCAAGCAAGACAGTGCTCGTAGCCTCTCTCCCCTGTTGAGAACCTGCAGGATATGCCGAGGCGTTGCTGACCTCCACCATCATCTGGAAACCTTTGGAACCATCACAGCAACGAGTGGAAGTCCTGCAAGATTTGCCATTTTACCAGCAGAGGTACCAAAATCCCTTGGTTGCAGGCCTAAGCCTCTGGGAAACACAGCAGTACCGGACCCATCTGTTGGGTTGCACTAGAGGGGTGCACTTGAGAGACCAGCTAAAAAGACTGAATATTTCTCAGTCTGTTTGTTACTACTTGTGCTACAGAAAGATGTGCCTTATAAACAGGCTTTTGGGTTTACAAAATACTTCAGTGCATAGCTGTAGCTTATATCATTGGGAGTGGTGGGGCTTTGGGTCATCTGAGATACACACAAATTACAATAGGACTATGGAAAAAAATTCCTCTTTTGATGGAAAATGTAGGCATCTGATTTAAAGATATTCATGTAATGCTTAATTTTCTTACTCCTCCCAGCCAAAGTCACTGATATTTCTGCCATGGAAAGGAGAGGTTAGAAACTATTGCTTCATTGTAGTTCACTTACACTACACCATTCTGTCCCTTTGTGAGGTAAATATGTGAGTGTTAATATTCCTGCTTTCATAAATCTTATTTTAGTTTTCATTGTTGCGTTTTCACTTTTTTTCAGAATCATCTTTTTTGGTCTGAAACATGCTTGTGTTTCAGTGAGTGTTATCCCTCATTTTTATAATGTCTGTCTGAAGCCAAGATACGGTTATACAGACAAAGTTAGTATTAGACTGTTGCTGTTGGCCCAGGTGGTTTGCCAGTAGGAAACCCTTGCCCTTGCCAGCTTGTTTCTCTTTTGAGAGAAGAAATTAGCACTTTGTTACTGTTTTGGCTGGTTTTTGACACAGAAACCTGTTGACTTTCCGAAAATGTGCATAGTATTACTTTTCTGAATGACATGATTTAACTCACTGAGCACCACACAGCTGCTTGCCTGCTCCCCCCTCACCAGGGGGATGGGGGAGAGAATTGAAAGGATAAAACTGTGAAAAATCATGGTTTGAGATAAAAAACCATGAGTTTAATAAGTAAAGCAAAAACCATGCACAAGCAAAGCAAAACAAGGAATTCATTCAGCACTTCCCATTGTCAGGCAGGTGTTCAGCCATCTCTAGGAAAGCAGGGCTCCATCACATGTAATGGTTACTTGGGAAGACAAACGCCATCACTCCGAATGTCCCCCCTGCCTTCTTCTTTCCCCACCTTTATATGCTGAGCATGAGGTCATATCGTGTGGGTTATCCCTTTGGTCAGCTGGGGTCAGCTGTCTGAGCTGTGTCCCCTCCCAGCTTCTTGTGTCCTCCCAGCTTACTTGCTGTTGGGGTATGGTGAGGAGCAGAAAAAGCCTTGACTCTATGTAAGCACAGCTCAGCAGTGACAAAAACATCTCTGTTTTGTAGTCTTGTTGGATTATCAACACTGTTTTCAGCTCAAATCCAAAACATAGCGCCATACCAGTTACCACGGAGAAAATTATCTCTGTGCCATCCAAAACCAGCCCACATGGGGAGGACTCCCAAGTAACTGGTGATGGGACAAGAGGAAATGGCCTCAAGTTGTGTCTGGGGAGGTTTATATTGGATATTAGGAAAAACTTCACGGAAAGAGTGGTCAGGCACTAGAACGAGGTGCCCAGGGCAGTGGTGGAGTCACCATCCCTGGAGGTGTTCAAGGAACATGTAGACGTGTTGCTTGAGGGACATGGTCTAGTGGGTGTGGTAGTGCTGGGTTGATGGTTGGACTAGATGATCTTATAGGGCTTTTCCAACCTTAGTGATAATGTGAATGAGACTCTGAGACTGAGAACTTGGCCTATGATTTTTCTGTGGTGCAGGAAGATTTTCTCTCAGCAGTCACTCTTTTGGGGGTGTACCCCAGAAAACTGGCAGAACATTGTACCTTGCATGTGCCAAATTGCTGAGTCTATGTGGTGTTAAGGACTAGTACTGACAGACTTTCTCTGATATATAGAATAAGATAAACTTAGAGCAATGAGGTCAGTTAAAGTATTATCAAGAAAGTTTGAGGATGTGTACAGGACAGTGATCCCATAAGGCCTTTCAATAAACCATTCTCATTACACCTTTCCATACTCATTACAACTGTAAGTGCAATGTCTGGAGATTTGGTCCCAAAAGTATGGCTGGGCATGCCAAACCAATGGCACACTGAACATAGAAAGAAGTAGCAGCAGAGATTTTCTTAATTCTTTTTTTCCATCACTATAATAGATCAAAGAACTCTAGTCAAGTAATACTTTCAGTTTTGCTGACTTTCTCATTGTTTTCTGTGCAGGATTGGTGTTTCCAATAACTCCAGTTCCAGCCAAACATTCCCTCTGTATTTCTAACCATTTATCAGAACAGTTCAAAATGGTAATGTCTGTGGGCATATTCCTCTGTTATTTTTGATATTTTTCTCTTTAATAACTGGCAAATGTCTGCATTTAATTTCATTAATTCCATATACATATAAGTATGGATATTCAGAAATATAAGGAAGGTGGGTTTGGGCCTGTAGGTCTGCAATTAAAGAATCTACCTTGCTAGTGACACAGAAGGCTATTACTGTCTTCCTAAGACAGATCTGGGAGTATCATGTTTTTCAGTATCTCATTCATATACTTTCATGAAGTAAGAAACATCTGTGTTCTGTCTCTGCCAGTAGAAGAATGAGATATTCCAACTGTTGTGTACATCTGGTACTGCCTTCCAGGGATATATATCACATATTTTGTGGCAAACTCCCCAAAATGTTCAGTTTTCTTTTGTCTCTCTAATTTCTATGGTCTCTGTACAATCAACTTTTATATTGCTATTCTTGCCATCACCCGGTCAGACTTCCTGCTCTGAAGAGGTAATGAACATCAGCAGCAAAGTCATGAAAGGCTGTAAGGCAAGTAAAGATATAAGTAAAATGGTTACTGTTGAAAATATTCTTGACCTGAACTAAACAGCCATGTGAAAATTTAGAATGTGATGGGCTGAGCACAGTCATCTCTGTCCATGGCAGCATGGTCTGTAATAATAAACCTTTTAAAGCCTCTTCATAACTTTAACTTCCCGTCACCCCTGCCTCATCCCCCTCAATTTACATTCCAGGACTTACATTTTTTGATACTAACATTTTCTGTTGTCCTAAAAAAAAAATGTTCACAGTGTTTTCCCCAAATCACTTTTCTTTCAAGTTTTATGATTTGGGCACTTTAAACTATTTCTGTAGGTACTCTGACTTAAATCACTCAAATAGCTGTTCATCGGGGACAAAGAATTCTGGTGGCATTAGCATTTTTACAGGAGAAAGTGCTCTTCATGAATGTAAAGGAAGTAAAAGCCCAAGTGTTAGGATTTTCTTGGAACTGAAACTTGCAGTCTAAAAGACTAGTTTTTATCCCCATATGTATACTTGACCAAATATTAACTTGCTGAAATCTGTTATGAATTGAGACACACAATAAGGATGCAAATAATATAATTTTTACCTTTTATTACAACATCCTATCTTCTTTGCAAAGGCCCACACAATAGTCATAATTACCCCATAATAGTAATTTTACATGGGTGTGTAAAAGTAGCGGTCATGAACTGCCCTTCATGAGCTGGGCAAGAGCACGTTCCAGGAACCCAACAGCATTTCGGTTGCCACTAATGGACTGACTGCACGAATGGTTAGAACAAGCATAACATCCGGCAGCCTCCTGAAAGGTTGCGTATTTCTAAATGGGGGCACGGGGAAAACAAATTTAAAATTAACTACAGTTGGAGAACGTAATTCAGTGATGGAAGGCTGATGGCCGGGCTTGAGAAAACACTCAAGTAGTTTAATTATAAAAATTAAACATGTCTTGGCAATGCAGAGATGCCTTGTTTGACCACATGGGGTTAGTGTTTTCTGTGATTCTCTCTGGGGTCAGATATATAGGGAGTCTTTTGTGAAGAACAGGACTGCAAATATATTACAATTATACTCTAGTCTTTCCAACGCAAAGACATAAATGGAAATTGAAAAGGAAAGTTCTTCTGTGAGAACAAGCAGAGGAAAAAATTAGCTGCTATATTTCATAATGCAGAGTGGGTAGGGTGAATGCATTGACAGCTTATCACTGGTGTAGCTGAATTGATGCTCAGTGGTGAGAGAAATGTGACTCTTAATGTCTGGTGTAAAAGAAAAGTTAATTAACTTCTGTAAAGTGGAACTGGTTCAAGTTGAAAACAGATGCACATCAGTTTCCTGCATGTATTCAGCTAAATATAGCCTTATGCTCAAAGGCACTTACTCATAATGGATTCTCTAGATCATCATATATTCCTAGAAGCCTTATGTACATGTGCTATAGCTTGTGTATGATGCTCATTTTATTGTATCTACCAACTCTGAAATTTACTACAGCTTAAGCGTCTTGGGAAGGTTGTGCCACCATTGTTAGGAATGAAGGTTGGTGCGAACGTCACCTCACTGCACCTATCTCTTTGGCAAATTGACACGGCTTCTCATGTTTATTAGTATTTAGAATTCTGCAATGCTTTTTTACATTGTATTTAAGACTGACCTCACAAGCAACAGCTTCTGTTGTGAAGGCTAAGTAATATTAGGTGGACAAATGAAAGGTAGTATTAGCAGAAAGTAGTATTTTGTATTCCCAGTTGAGGAATGGATAATAGAAGCAGTATCAAGGAATATTGTTCACAAATGTCTTGCAGAATTAAACTCAACCCACTTGCAGTCTCTCTACCAAAAAAACATTCTGTTAACAGTAAAGCAATAATATTCCCCAGTAAATGCCATGACATGTTCCTTGTTTTGCACTTTTCACTGCTTGAGTTGTTTGCTGCTACTGTCAACTACCATTGTTATGAATCATTCCTGTTTCTTTTTGCTATGTTGTTCTCATTTCACTCTTCTTAAGAGAAAATAAGAGCCTTACCAACAGTAATTGAAATGCTGTTCTGTGAAGACTTGTAAAACAATATATCTCCATTTTTTTATTTTGTTTCTGTTTGTAGTTTTGCTTTCCTTCTGAAGTCCCAGTCCCCTTTGTCAAAAAGATATTTAAAACTTCAGTGGCCTGTATATGTCTTAAATGTATAATTTCATGATAAATTTATGATATGAAATTATTTTAAACTTTAGCAAGAAGGGCACAGCCCTTTGTTTCTATGTTTCTCTTGCCCATTTTGTGTCTAAAATACTCTTAAGGTTTTTTTTGTTCCGAGTTTTGACTGTCGATGCTGATATTTTTCGAGTGTTTTTCCATTTAGAAGGTCTGTGTAGAGTGAATGCATTGACAGCTTATGACTGTTCATGCATAAAATGATGACATAATATATCAAAGCCTAGACATCTCAAAAGCAAAGCGTGAAAAATATATGGATAGGGTGATTAACCCTGCGATTTCTTAAAATCTTAAAACTTAGGGAGACTGTTGTCTTTTTGTGCCCTTTCTTTCATATATATAAAATAGAAGGTAATTGCCAGAAAGTTACTCCCTCATTATAATGGGGAGAATTCAGATCAAATACTTGGCATTAGCAAACTAAATGAATTTGAGGATCTGAAGACTCATAAAACAACTCTCTAAGATCAGCTCACAAGTTACTCTCCATGCCATTGAAGCAGATCCACTCTCTGGTTCATAGAATGGGAAGGTGTCTTTTGTCTTCTACAGGATGAGGAAAGAAGTATATGATGCTTTTTTTGGCAATTAAGATCTGTTTAAGCTATACTGCCGCCTCATAGGGAAAAGTAGACTTCCTCTACCATATTGTTTAGTCACGCTCAGGAAAATTGGACTTTTTCAGTGCTAAGTCCTAAAATTTTCTTTAGAAAACCAGTTTCTTATCTGTGGCATTAATGCCTGTCCAGGTCTCTACCAATGCCAACAGTTTACCATCTGTTCACAAATATTTCTGTAAAAGTTATGTGCAAAGACTTCTCTACACCCACAGTTTTCCATGTAGGCAAAGACTGGCTCACAGGTTTAGCCCTATGTGAAGCCCCCCTTGACTGACATATTTAAAGAAAAAATACTTTTCAGGTATCTGAATAAGACTTCTAAATGGGCAAAGCATCGAAAATGTGTTCTTGCTTGGAGATTAGTCAGTAAACTAAGCATATTGAAGAAAGAAATGCAAAGTGTCTGTATGCAATTGTGGTAGACAGTCAAGGAAAAACACTTGTAAACATTAGAAAAGGGATATCCTTTCCAACAAATTCTTTTTTTCTATGTAAAACAGCCCTATTTATCCGAAGAATGAGCACTGCTTCTGTTAAATTTACCAGTGTGTTCATTCCATTCTGCAACATACTGGAAGCAGCTGAGTGCCTAGATTAAGAGTCAGTGGCATTCGTGTGACCTGCTGTTCCGTATGCATGTCTTCCATCGGATGAAACACCTGAATCTGAAGCAGTTAGGAAAGAACTGTGCAAGTACTGGCCTGGGAATTCACAGAACTAGCAAAGCTCTCTAGATCCAAACAGAACTGCTGAGTCCAGAACATTTTTTCCATTCATTTTAGAGAAAAATGCTTCACATGTTACCCTCAAACTGCTGAATCCAGAACATTTTTTCCATTCATTTTAGAGAAAAATGCTTCACATGTTACCCTCAAAACTGAACCTGGTGTCTGAAGTTAAAAGGCTAGTACTGTATAAAGCATAACTGCAGTCAGAATAGAAATCTAAGCCTCCCTAGAAGCATGTACAATATTAAGTTGTGCTGAGAACAGTTCAAGACCATGGCTTTTGAAAAGTCAATAATAATCTCACAGAGACAACACAGAGATAGATGACCTTGCAATAAAGCAAGTAATCAGCTTGTTCTTAACTACTGCAGGCTTTTGGTTTTATAACTTTTACTTCTACTCTCATATTACTTCACTGTTTGATGTTTGATTGGTGGTGTGCACTGTTGTTCCCTAAAGCTTTCTCCTTTTTTCTTACGAGTTTGCCTGGAACACATTCAGTTCTCAATTGTACCCTGTTCGAGACTGCTGGTTTTTGGTCTGTATCATAGAATCACAGAATGGTTTGAGTTGGAAGGGACCTTAAAGATCATCTAGTTCCAACCCCCTGCCATGGGCAGGGACACCCTCCACTAGACCAGGTTGCTCCAAGCCTCATCCAGCCTGGCCTTGAAGACAGCCAGGGATGGGGCATCCACAGCTTCTCTGGTCAACCTGTTCCAGTGCTTCACCACCCTCTCCATAAAGAACTTCTTCCTGATATCTAATCTAAATCTCCCTGCTTTCAATTTAAACCCATTACCCCTTGTCCTGTCACTACAGGCCCTTGTAAAAAGTCCCCCTCCCAGCTTCCTTGTAGGCCCCTTCAGGTACTGGAAGGCTGCTATAAGATCTCCCCAGAGCCTTCTCTTCTCCAGGCTGAAGAAGGCCAATTCTCTCAGCCTGTCCCGATGGCAGAGGTGCTCCAGCCCTCTGAGCATCTTCGTGGCCTCCTCTGGACTAGATCCAACCAGTTGATAATGTAATCTGTATAATATGATCAAAGTTGAATCATTATATATTTTAGGTAAATTTATTGCATTCCTATACATAAAACCAGTGAATTTCCACTACGTTGGAATTATTCTTGCTGTAGAAATTGTAAAAAAAAAAAAATCAGTAAAATTTCAAATGTCTCAGTATTTTTGCCCCCCATCTGCAAATTCAGTGGGATTTTTTTATTTATTTGTACATTACATTTTACTACATTTGCACATAAGAAATGTAAAGAAAAATGCTTAGCAAAAATAATTTAAAGAATTACCCAACTTCTCTGCCTTGTACGTCCTGTTGAATATCTTTGGATGTATTTGACTGCTAGTCAGCAACCAGCCTATCCTGCCGATTTCAGAGCAGAATGCCCACATCTCTAACAGGACTGTGTAAATTTTGATTAATGTCTTAAAGCAGCCAGAGTGGCATTCTCAAAACATACAGTTTTTGTTGAAATCTATCTCTGAAATCAGTGCAAATTTTATCACTAGTTGTAATAGGAATATCGAAATGAGAGAAGTGCTGAAGTCATGGAAACAGTGTCTTGGAGTCCAGAATGGGACGAACAAAGGAAGAAGTGTATTTTTCATACAGCCAGCCGTTAGAAGGCTTTAAGTATTCCAGGCAGTACAAGTGGATCTTTAAAAAGAAAAATTCAAAGGAAAAAAGAAACTAAAGCCCTTTGTTGCTGTACAACCCCTATTAAAAAGCAAAGGTAGCTTGAAGCCTGAGGAAAAAAAAAAAGCAAACACCTGTGCTAAGTATGTGTGGGTTATGTAATGTTTTTATTCATAGGCCATTTTTTTTCTGCCTTGATGTCCTATGTCTAGATTATAAGCCTAACTGTGTGTTAACTCCAGTAGAAGGGATGAGTATAATTGTGCTTTCTGAAGAAATAAACACTATGTTTGAACAACATAAGGAAAAATTCTAAGAAACTGAAGAGCTGAAATCTTTACAGTAGATGCTGGGATAAGATTCAGTCCACCCTTCTTTGGGATTCATCTAGCTGGTGAAACATTTCTTCTACAGCAGGTTGCTTAAATTCTCTGACTAGTCAGTGGTGCAAGCAAGGAACCAGAAACACATCATGCCAGCATAAATTTAGGAAAAGCTCTTACATAACACCTGAATTCAGGCAAACTGCAAAACAAAACAGACAAATTAATATCTCCACAAACTTCTGTTTCTATATTTATTTATGTATTTATTTCAGTACAGAACAACTGTGAAATGAATGTATACAAAAAGTGCATTCCACTTCTGGAATATACCATTGAAGGAACAAAATTTTGTCCTTCAGTCTGTAGAGGTCTCTGACATTTTATCTGCATGTAGAACTTCCATTGACAGGGTACATAATTCAGTGCACCCTTAAAATACTCCAGAAACAGGAGTCAGAAACCATGGAGAAAGGACCTGTGTATATTAAGGTGAAATATGGGAACTGTTCCCTAAACAAAGGATTCAGAATTTGATCTTGCTTCATTTTCACTTTTTTTTTTTTTTTTTTTAATTATTTAAATACCAGGCAAAACTTGGAGGGACTTATATATGTAATAGCCAGTAATGAGGTTTTCCATATTTATAGCCCTAATTCTGTGTTGTGTGGGATTCACTTGAGTCAGTGCAAGTAAGATGCGTACAGATTCTGAATAGGGTCCCAAGGAGAAAAACGTGGCTCTAAACCAGCAAACCTGAATTTCCCTTATTCGTGGTTGCCGTTTGACTTTAACATAGAGAATATGGAAGGAGGTGTAAGGTCACCTGTGATTTTATAAGAAGGCTTCAAGAGCATTGCTGAAATTGCTGAAATCAGTAGATAAAAAAAAAAAAACAAAACCCAAAAATATATTAACAAGTATGACTAAGTCAGGCACAATGGAAGGGGATTCAGTTTTGGATGGCCCTATAAAAACAACCTACACCAAGTGGTTAACAAGGAAAAAACAACCCTTTAGAGGTGTTCTAACAGTAAGTACTATTGTCATTGAGGAAGAAAGGAGGGATGCATAGGGCAGGAGATTGATAGGAGGCCAAGGAGAGCGCTTCAAGGAAGTAGCTGAAGTCTGAGGGCAGGTCTTTGGGGTTGGGAGGAGCTCTGAAGAAGGTGTCTTGGTTCACAAAGGTCATTGCCATGATACTTAAAGTAACTTATTTTGTAGAAACAGGGAAACAGTTAAATTGTAATGTCCCTGTGTGAACTCGTAAAGCTTATTTGACATGCTATAGGTTTTGAGCTGTAGTACTCGAGGGAGAAGCGCTGTAACTAAATAAAGCTTTAATTAGCACTTGAGAATATTTGGCTGGTGTGAAAACTTGCTTTACACAAACATAGTGTAAATTAAATAAAACCCAGCCATATCTGAAAAATCCTATGTTGTTGGTGTTGTGTTTTGTTTTTTCTTCCAGAATGTCCCCAGGTACTTTTCAGAACACTTGATATTTCTGTAACTAATGAATTAAGTAAAGCAGAATCGGAAAGATGCATTTAACTAGAATTTAAATGTTGTTTGATTGACATGACTAAATATTTAATGGTGGACTCTTCTAAGTTAAGTGACACTGTAGGCAAAATCTTGTCTACTATCCATTAAGGGAATAACCTTGGCTATTGTCATCTGAAAAATCTTCATCCAAGCGTAAAAAATGGAAAAGCTCCTATCTTGTAATCAACTCTGACAAAATGAATAGGGCAAACCACCTGTCTTGTTGGACAACTGAAAACCAAAACTCCTGTCTGTGTTTTTATATTCCAGTGCTGTTGATTTGCTGCCTAAAGCACAGTTTGTTTAGTCAAAAGTAATGTCTAATAAAGTGTCTTTTGACCCTTGCTTTAGGGAAAGTAAAAGTGGCAACATGTTAAAAAATAGTAAATGTTTCACAGATTTGAGGTAAACCGAAAATTGATGTTTAAAAGTTCTCTGTGTAAGCTATAGTTTCCAAATAATTGTGGGGCTGTCATAACGTTAATAGCTTTAACATATAAATGAAAGGGTGCAATTCATGCATGAATACAGAAAATTAATTAACGGAGCCGTAACTGTTCAACTTCCAAGTGACATTCTATTATATATAGTACAAGCATCTGCTATGGGAATACATATTTCTAATATTACATAATAACAAGGCTTATGAGCGATGTATGGATTTATATTTTTATGTGGGGACAATGAATGCCAAAGTGCATTGTAAGGTTGACACAGTATTTATAGAAGATAGTAAACGTGATATATGTTTAAATATTTAATGGAAATGTCAGGTTTAAAATATGTTATTTTTTATTGCCTCTTCTTGTGGTTTAGGCACAGACGACAACAAAGCGCCATGTGGCCACTTGCTCACTCCTTGCCCCAGTGGGATGGGGAAGAGAAAATATAAGGAAAGGCTCGTGGGTTGAGACAAAGGAAGGAAGGAATCACTCACCAGTTATGGTCACAGGCAAAACAGACTCCACGTGGGTAACCAATTTATTTGGTTACCAATCAGTGCAGAGTAGGACAATGAGAGACAAAACAAAACAGATCTTAAAAACCTTTTTTCAACATCCCCCCTTCTTCCCACATTCAGCTTTGCTCATGATTTCTGTGCTTCCTCCCCCAGAGTGGCACAGGGAATGGGCGTCAGGATAAATCCATCACACGCTGTCTCTGCTGCTCCTCCCTCCTCAGGGGGAGGACTCCTCACACTCTGCATCTGCTCTAGCGTGGGGTCCCTCCCACAGGAGGCAGTTCTCCATGAACCTCCGTGGCATAAGTCCTTCTCATGAGCTGCAGTTTTCTTCTTTAACTGCGCGGTGGGTCCCTTCTGTGGGGTGTGGTCATTCAGGAGCAACCTGCTCCAGCACAAGCTTCCCAGAGGGTCACGGGCTCTTTGAGCACATCCCCCTGCTCCCGCGTGGGGCCCTCCCCGGGCTGCAGGGGGGTGTCTCTGCTCCCCCATGACCCTCCATGACTGCAGGGCACAGCCTCCCCTCTCACCACGGGCTGAGGGAAACCTCTGCTCCAGCCCATCTCCTCCCTGCATTTCCGCACTGACCTGGATGTCTGCTTGGTTGTCTCTTTCACATCCCACTCCTTTCTCTACTGTTTCTGCTTCCACTGCTGGTTCTCTTTTGCCCCTCTTAAATACATCACTCACAGAGGCACTAATTGGCTTGGCTGTGGCCAGAAGTGGGTCTGATTTGGAGCTGGGGAAGCTTCTAGCAGCTTCTCACTGGACCCACCCAGTCACCTCTCCCCTGCTACCAAAACCCTCCACCGCACAAACCTAATACAACCCTGAAGCCATGTCATTGAAACATTGATTCTAGAGTTTTAAAACTCTTTTTTCTAGGTAATAATAGTTTCCAGACTTGTTTTGTCTGTTTCAAGCATGGTAGGCTAGAACTAAGATTAAGTTCATAAAGGAAGTCAGCATCTTGAAAATCATTCTACTTCATTCGAATGCCAAAGTCTGAGTTAAGAAAGGTGGACTTCAGCACTGAAAGATGCAGTTTTTGGCACATATTTCCTTTAAGAGCTAATATGAAAGATTTATTTTAAGTGATATAATAGTTGGTCTGTGACTTCAAAAATGAATAAATATGCATGCATTTTTTATTACTACTTCTATTTTATAACTCATCTGCAGCTTTGTGAGCAAAGATTAATGGCAGATTATTTTTAAATCATCAGTTTAGTCTTGTCATGGTTTATGGAGTGATCGAATGAAATATCAGGTTCATCTCAGGTAATTTTCTGATAATCCCTTTAATCAGAAGACCACAATCAGTGTCAATATTACCTAGTTTCTGGCCTCCACCTTTCCTCTTGGAAATCCAGTTTTGTGTGCATATGTTCATATGCTAATAAGTCTATACAGCTTATTTTCTATTCATTTCAGTGGAATTACCTGGTCAATGAGATTAAGAGATGTCCATGTACTAGAGTAACACTAGCCATAGATACACAGATATAGGAATCGGTGTAAGAATTCCCTTGCTCTAGCAGATGAGTAGAGGTAATGATATAGAAGAAACCATTTGTAATAGCAACTCAGTGCTAACCTGCCTTGTACCTTGGCGTTTGGTGATAGCAAGTTTGAAGGTCAGGAGATTTTCCAGGTGGAGGGGGACTGCCTTTCCTGTGACAGCCTAGTGATATTTTTGATTGGTCACAAGGTTTGCAACTTCCATGTGCTTCAGAGCACTGAGAAGTGCATAACTTAGTCAAACACTGCACATCTGGTTTTGGTATTAACTGATATGATCAGATTTTTTTTGTCCTATTTCTCCTTTTACCTACATGCAGAGGCAAAACCTCCTGGTTTTAACTGTATTATTGTTTTTCTGTCTCATTGTTTCTGTCAACAGACTAATAGGTGTTGGAGAGCACAGATGGACTATTGACTGTATCCAATGTAACATTTACACCATTGCCTCATTTGATGATAGTCATTCTGATGCAGGAGAATATAAATGGGAGAACAAATCTATAATTAAAAAAGGAAAGAAATGTTAAGTTTCACGTATCTGCTGAGAGCTAGCTATTGTGTTTTAATAAATCTTGGTTTATCATGTGTTTGCATCCATTCTGTAGCCCCATAATGAAGAAACAATCCAACCAACAAAACAGAAGGTGGATAATAAATCTGGGTGGTCAAACTCTTACTGTTATGTGCAATTTATGATTGCAATTTCACACCTTCCCTTCTTCCTCTTTCTTGGCTCCACAAGTAAATCTGTTCATGCAAATTCATGCAAGTAATTGGAAACACTATTACAACTTACTGTCTGTATTTAATATTGGGCACAAATTAAGAATTATTTTGGTTTTTTAACTTCAATTCAGTTTTTGCTATTAATCATTGGAAGGAGAGTTGATTCCCTCAGATAAATACCTGTACCACTGGATGAGATGTAACAAATCACATGATGCAGTATTAGATTTTGCCTTATAAGAATATTGTTTTCAATCGTTCATGTAAATTTTCCACACATAGTAGTAAATAAGGAAATGAGGTTATTTTTTTTGCTTATAATCTTTAATATGAAAATCCTATTGTTTCTATTTAAGATGTATTTTAACTGTCAAGCAGATGGACACTAGATTGTGAAGTAAGTAGTAGCAAAGATATCAATTCATATCTGTTTTCCTTTCATCACTCTATACTAGTTGAAAGAAAATAAACAAGCAAATAAGATTTATTTACCAACACTGTGAAGAATTGTTCCTGATAAGAAATCTCTCCAGTACAAAATACAGTCCAACCATGATTCATGCATTTCCCATACGGGAAAAAATTTTGATAAAAATTAATAAAGCAGTAGTTGTGGCTTTGAAAATGTTATGTCTTCTTTATTTCTGTAATGTATTACCTAGTTTTTGAATAATTGATAACAATCATCTTAATACAAGTAAGCCTTTCAGTAATTTTTCTCTTAGACAATTTTTATATATATTTTTCCTAATAATTTATCTGAAATCTTATATACAGTTGAGTTGGCAGGTACAAATTTAGTACACAGCTGTCTATCAAATAAATTTATTGGGTCTTTCTTTGGAAACTAGGTTGGAAAAAAGTTTACTGGTAATAAATGGCAGAGACTGGAGATTAGAGGTTTAGACATATCCATCAGATTTTGAAAATTTACGGAGGGCTGCAGCTTGCCTGAATATTTATATGCAGAACGGAGTCATCATGTGTAAGTGTATGTTGCTGGCATGATCCTCAACTGAAGAACTTGCAGAACTCAATTCTGTGGTGGAAACTGCTAACACTTTTAATCCAAATGTGCAAGTTAGACTCAGGTACTGTCTATTGACACTTTAAATGACAAGTTACTTCAGTGGGAACATAATTAAGAAACATAGAGTCACCTTTGACAGTGAATTTTACCTACAGTTTTAAATGATTGCCTACTATTTTAGATTATTTCTGCAGAAGACAGCTTCTCACACGTACTTGCACCTGCATGTGCACTTAACCCTTCATTATAATTTAAGACAGTCTGACTAAAGGAAAGCTTAAACATGAAAGGTATTAACAGATTTTTGACTTATCAACAGCATGACTTTGAGACTCCTATATGTCATGGAACAGACTTAAGCCAGGTCCTTTGGACCTTAGTTTGGATCAGCTTTGAGCTTGGCCCACTTGGAGTTTGCCTATCTCAGGTGTCACTACCTTCCCAGAAGCACTGGAGTTCATCATATAAATGCAGCTGAATAGCTTCACGTAGTTTGGTTGAGTTTGTTCTGCAAAAATACCCTAGTACTGCTCTCAGTGCTCTCCAGGTTACTCCTACGTGTCAATTTGTCACATTCAAAGGTAGCACTTTGAAAGTGCACTTGCATTTGGATTCGTCTCAAGGAAACAAATGGACTTTGGAGTTCTGACGCCTGTGGTGCAAAGACACATCTCTAGAGATCTATACTCAGTGTAGAAGAACCACTGCTAAACCATAAAAAATGATACTTGCAGAGCCAAACTGTCAAGGGCTATGCAAGCATGTGGGTATTACGCTTTCCAGCTCCCACAGTTCTGACTGCTGACTGCTGAGAACCCTGAACCTGCTATGCATGGGGTTGTCCGATACTTGTCAGACTTACTAATGAGTGCTGAGCTGCTTCCAAACCTTGCCCAGATTTGTAAGGTGACATATACCCAGAGAACGCCTTGCTAATAAATCCTCTTGGACCCATGCTGGCCCACGTCAGACCCAGTTGTATACTTTCAGTAGCAGTGATTCAGTTTATCTGTAGTTCAGACATACCACAATGAAAAAGTGATGCTGCTGCATATGGAGAAACCTATTAGTAATACTTAAAAAGCTCTTCTGGATTTCTTAAGCACTTTGCCATGGTTCTTGCAAGAGATTGAATATATATTTTTTGAAACTCTGTCAGGAAGTTTTCTCATCTGTACTCTGTAGGATAGCTAGTGATGCTCTTAACAGTGATTTATTGGGTTTACGTGGCAAAGATTTAGTTTTTATTTCTCATTATCCTACTGTCATAGTTTAGCCCCAGCTGATAGCTAAGCTCTGCACAGCAGCTCCCTGGCCCACCATGGGGGTAACTGCTGAGTGCTCTCTCCCTTATCTTGATCCACGAGCTTTTAGTTATATTTTTTCTCCCCTGCTCAGCTGAGGAGAGGAGTGGTAGAAGGGCTTTCGTAGGCACCTGGCCTTCAACTTTCAGCTCACTACAAGTGACTAAAATATATTTTACAGTGACAGCAGAAATGAATTGGTGTCCCACAGATCTATGTGCTTTTCTGCACTGAAGTGAATGAAAAAAGTAGGTTGGACTCCACTGTTTCTAGAAAGTTACATGTGTTGCAGACAAAGAATTATACATTTTATATTTTTCTTTCTAGAACTGCAGGGCACTATTAATTCCATAGTATCGATTAATACTATTTCTGTAAGCAGAACCTTATGAAATGTATGTCTGAAACTCTGATATAGGCAAGGTAAACATTTTTATTTTTGATACATGTAGAGAAATAAGTATTTTAAAGGGAACTTAAGAGACAGTTATGTCCCTGTGGGATATTTAAATAAAGCCAGAAAGCTGAATTTATATGTGCAGCATAATTTCTGTACACCATATAGGAAATATCGTTGTCTAGCACGGAATTTTCTTTTTTCCAGTGTTGCTACTCTTAGAATGTTCTTGGAGCTCACTCTTTTTATTCACTTTACTGTTCAAGTTCATCTTGTAGATTTTACTATATTCAGTAAATGTAGTTATGACTAGTCAAAGGCAGAGCCAGTAGGAGATGGTGGGCTGTGATTCTTCAGTGGTTAAATTAAGCCTTTTGGGCTCAGAGTTCTATATGGAGGTTTCAAAGACCAATACTGACACTTATTCTTCAGAAACAGATGAAATAGGGATATACCACAAGTCTGAAATATCCATAGGGATGCTGTTTTGACAACTGACAGTAGCAGAAACCATATTTTTTATCAATATTAAAAAGGATCCACGGGTGTCTGTCTTAGTACAGAACAGTCTTAGAAGTCTAGCATTGCTTCAGGAGGTAGAAGAATATAAATAAATCCTTACTGAATATTTTTATCTGAATGTGTCTGTTTTAGACAATATTCAGAATCATAGATTTTTGAAAGAGAAAATTTGTCTATACATTACTTTAATCATGTAACATATCAAAGGAAATAATGAATTACTAATAGCAAATAGCTTTATTTCCTGCCTAATGCCACTTGTCATGACATTTAAAGTATTAAAGAAATATTAAAATATTTTTATGTTTCAACTTTCTCTTTTCTTTTAAAACTGACTTCAGTAGGTTTGGGACTTTGTCCTAAAGGCAACCTCAAGTCTACTGTGCAAATGAATTACCACAGTCAGCTAAAACAATATTGGAAGTGACAAGAATGGAGTTACTCTCTTAGATTGAGAAGTCCCACCTTCTTTTGGTCTGATGATGGCAAGTCAGTATCACGTTATGCTGCTGTGCTTAGGCACCCTTGAGCATCTTTCCCAGTGTATAAGAGGAATGATACCACCATACATCCTAATGGCTAGAACAATGCACTGTCCTCCTGCAGGTTGTCACCATTGCTTCATAATGGTACTGCCAGAGGTGTGACCATCACGCTCATCCAATATATCTCGTTCAAGATTAAGGATGTCCACTCTACATTCTCCATTTCCCTCATCTTTTCCCCTTCTCCAAGGCTGCATGTTTAAACAAGACCTGTGAAACATTTAGCAAAAAAAAGTGCAATGTAATTTGCCTTTGCACAGGAAGTGTGAGTGATATGAGCTGTTGCATCAGTTCTTGTTTCAAAGTGTCGATGTGTCAGCCTGCATCCCTGATTCGTGTGTCTCTCTCCCAGCTTTTCCTTCTCCCAGGATTCCTTGGTCTAACTTATTCAGATACTGGTGACCTTAACTGGAAATGATGGACACAGCTTGGTCTGTGTTAGTTCAATTAGTATGTTGGCTAAAGGTGTATCAAAATTAACTTTAAAGGAATTCTAGTTATGAATATCCTTAATTTACAGTAAGATTAAAACATTTGAAGATGTGAGGATTTATTATTTTAAATGTAATGTTCATCTAGATTTACTTCAGCACAGACTTTAAAGTTATAATTAAAGCCATCTTAAAGTAAAAGATTATTTTTGTCATCTTGTCATTTGCTTAAGAAAGCAGTAGCTTCAAGTATAATCAGGTAGAATACTGAAATCCAAGACTGTCAGGGAAACAAATTCCTTTTCAAAAAATGTCTAATAGACATTTAGGGGGATGAGGAAATGAGTTTCCTTTGGAGGAACTGAAAAGAGCAATAGAAAAAAATCCCATACCAGTAATTCACAGTAGTTCTTCAGAATACAGCAGTTTGGGGTTGGTTTTGGTTTGTTTTGTTTTTTTTTTTTTTGCAGTGAAGGTTGTTTTGGGGGAACTGGAACTGTTTTTTAGAATCTTCAGTGCTGCAAGAGTATGTACAGTTTGTATTTACTGTGACCAGGTGTTAGTAGTAGTGGGAGACTGAAAACTGAGTTTTGGATGTGTACATTTCAGCTGGTATTTCTCAGGTTAGTTGATCAGATTAACAACATCTTTAAAAATAAATAGATGAAGTATATTTTTAGTACTTCAAGTTCTTGGCAGACCCACAGCTGTTAGGCTGCTGAAAACCAGAACATTCAGATTAAAATTTCTTTATTTGAATCTGCCAGTGTTTGAACTTTACTGTATATTTTTGATGACTTGGGAGGTTTGCTTACTAATTTGGAACTTTGCCTAATGTTTTTATTAAAATAGAACTTTCTATCTTATAATTAATGTCCTTGTTCTGTATGTTCATACAATAAAAGTGCAGAACAAATGAGTACTCAAAATGCTAGATATATAATGAATAGTTAGGGTTTAAACATAACTATTTTCCTGACAAGGACATGGTACTGCTATAAGCAATTGGCTGTCTTGCGTTATTCTTCTGCCAGGTTCCTTCTTTTTTATAGATTATACAATAAGAAACTGCATACAGTCAGGACTTTTATAACAACACCAAAGGAACTAGTTCATTTCCAAAAACAAGTGAATCTACTTTATTCAAAAATATTTATTTATTTAAAATTTAAATTCGCTGGTCTTATCTCCACTTGCATGCAGTGGGAAAAAATGAGTTTTCCTTATCGATTTATGAATAAAATATCCAGCATGGCTCAGGGGGGAAAAAAGAACATAGTCCATTTGCTCATGCGGAGTGGCATCTTCCTATTTTTAATGAACCCAACCAGTGAATTTAGTCAACCATGCAGAACTGAACAAAGCCTAATGTGGAGGTAACAGACTGGCTTTCAAGCTCAAGAGAGCCTATGCCCCTCAGAAAAGGACTGTTTGACTTTATTAAGTCCTCCACCATCATGTTCTTCAATTCACCTGAGCTGCTCCTCTGCAGATTTGGCTCACCACTTCATTTGATGCTCTCTATGTTCTGTAAAGCTGGAATGGGTTTGGTATCTCATCATTCAGATCTCCCATGTAGAAAACCGTCTTTTCTGTAATGTTATGTATAAAGTATAGGCATAAATTACGACTCGGTTTCAGTTCTGTGGGATGTCCTGTGGTTGCATGACTTCCACAGTAAGTCTAGACAGATGCATATGCACAATCCAGTTCAGAACCTTGTTGAGGAAAACAGATGGTCATGGGCTGACATCTCCTCCATTGCCTTGTATTTGTCAGTCTAAACTTCCTGTTTCTGAAACTGCCCAATAACTGTCTCATAAATTTGAACCCACAAGAAGAACTGGTATTTATTGTGTGGTGCCTCTCCATATCTACCTGAATGCCGTATGCCATGAAAACTTTGTCATATTAAATAGCAGGCCATGTTTCAGATAAATGAATTCCATCTTCTGTAAGCATTTCCGTTTATGCAAATTATCTTTTCTTGTTAATCTAACATACTGGAAGGTGACTACATGGAAGTGTGAGAGAGACTGTTGCTGCTTCACAACTTGCCCTTAAAATTCGCTCTAGCAGAAATTTACTGTATTGCACAGAAACCATGTCTGCAACCTAAAATGCAGAACAGCCGTATTGCATTCTACCTTAATTATAGCTAGGTTATCTTTAATTTATAGCTAAGATACCTTTTATTGTTGGAGGCATAAGTGGGATTCTTCTTCACTTTATCCATTGTTGTCCATTTAGCTCCCTACTGATACACTGAGCTATAGTATTTACTATGAATTATAAGATCATTGGGAGATTATAGCGTGAGATTCCAAGGGGAGCCAATGTATACATTAGACTTGAGGAAACATGGATAAACCAAATTTATTGTTTAATTCTTGGTTTAACAGCTCTAATGGAACTCCTGTGATGTGGACATTGTCTACTAGAAAGTGAACAGAGGTAACTTTTCAAAGGCTATTTGAAAGCCAAAAGGCTATCACAGCTTCTCGCTTGGGCCACATTTCCCTTGTAGGTGGCAAGACTTGGAGAGATTTCCCATACTCACAGTTGTGCAGTTCCTTCAAAAAGTGAAAATGTCTGTAGTCTTTCAGAAAGAAGTTTCTGTTTGCTGTAGCAGTAGAATTTGATAGTCATAGAAAAGCTATAAAAAAAAAAAAGGAAATAAAAAATTATTTTGGTCCTTGAAGGCAAATGGTGGCAGTATCTCAAGAAAATAAATTACATCTGATCCCAGGAGTGGCTGTGGTGGAGAGGAAGGTCAGAAAGGGGAAAAGTCCACATAATCTGTACAAACTGAAAAAGTTCCATATTTGATAAAGTTGTCAGATATTACAAAGATAAATAGAACTGTTTAACATGTGGAACAGAAGGAAGCTTTTTATAGCAACGGGTGTCCTTCTGAATGGATACCCAACACTGACTTTCATATGATGTAGTGTGTTAAACTTTTCAGCTGAGCTTTTCTCTCTGATAATTCCAGACAGAAATTCAGAATGTAAACCCATTCAGTTTTGCTGATGTTTTGGGTTTTCAGTTTAATTTTATTTTAGTAGTACATCACAGATTCACTTAGAATGCTATTGCTGATGTGCAAATTCTTTTTCAAAACCCTTCTGTTATTACCAGAAGCTTTTCTTATTTCACCGCTTGACTCTGAGTATATTTTTTTCTTGCGAGAAGTAAGGATTTAGAGCTGGATTAATTAATTTTGGTTTAAAATGCATTATGGGCTTCAATCAGTTAAACAGAATTCCAACATTTATTTTCCTGATTTAAGAAATCATTATAAAATAATCCAATATTCATACACCATAATTAACATGAGGCTTATTACTGCATATTACTTTTCATCACTACATATACAGTTACTTGCATCTCACAGGCAATGAACTGGACAGACAGAAGTAGCTTTTTGATTAATACACAGAAGGTTGGAGCTTGTGTTCTACTCTAAATTGAGGTATTCTTGGCTTATAGTCAAATTCTAAAAGCACACAGCTATGCCACAGTATTGTTATATTTAAATCTTCTTTTCTGGGTTACAGCGCTCTTGTATCCTTTCCTGCTTTTCAGAGGTGAAGCTAGCTGTGCTTTTGATTAATGCTCTTCCCATTCTTTGCTCTTTTTATTTTCTTAAGCACCAAACGAAGAAAACACTCTTGTAGAATATTATTTCATTCCTTTATTTGTTTTTCTATAGATGTATTTTTCTATAAAAATACATTTTTAAATGTGTTTTCTGTGCTCTTGTTCACCCTCTGGATATAATATTTCTTTATGCGTGAACTGCCAAGCCTGATGATTCTTGAATGTTATGTTCTTCCATGTATTTCATATGTTTATTTAAACTTTGGTTTATACTCATATACTCACATAGTATACTCATATACTCAACTGGGACCTTTAAAACAAGTTAAAATAGACAATATTAAACTACAGGCATTCCATTTCCTGTCTCTTTTCTGAATTATTAGTTGTATATCTTTAACATAATTCTTAACTGTGCATTATTTTGTCTTGTTTTGCATTCTGAACAGTAAAAAAAAATTGTATCTGGAAGTAGTATTAGTTTATTGGTCAAACTATACCTTTATGCTTGTAAAAACAAATGGAGTAGTAGCATGATCACAAAAAATAGTTAATCAGTAGCTCAAATCTCTCTCTTTGAAAATGGAAATGCACAATTTTCAAAGGGTTATTGCCTTTTTTTTTTACTCCTAATATTGTCAATTGTAGATCTTGCTGTACATTGAGTTAAATTTATATTTATAAACATTCAAATGTTTTCAGCAAACATAGCCAAAGAGTTTTCTGTTAAGTAGATAAAATGGGCAAGTATATTTTCAGATGGGACCGGAAGTGCAAATGGTTATGGGGACATTGTGTTCCCACAAGTACACTGCTAGCAAGATTAAGTGCCTGTGTCCCTGCTGTATTTACTTTAATGTGCTATAGGCCATTGGTTAGCAACTGCATTTCCTTGAATGGTGTAAATAATTTGAACCATCTTGTGCTTGATTTGAAGCCCCAAAAAATCAATTTCTATCTTAGACTTGTATTATTTATTTGTGTCCTTTTTTTCTCCTCTCTCTTTCTGATACTTTAGTAACCACAGACAGTTTGGAGCAAGAGATTAAGATGCCAGTTCCACTTATACTAAGTTGATGCTTCAGGACTTAATAGCATTCCTTGACCCAGACTGCACTTGGGTCTTGCCAAGCACTGAAAATTTCATTAGTGATAAGGGAAAAAAAAAAAACCAAACCAGCAATATTTTGTTTCTTTAGCCATTAATTCTTTTGTCTTTTCACATAAAATGCAGTTCTACATTATGGAGTTTGCATGGCAAAGTTACAGTTTTCCTTCCTTTTTGTTCTCCTCTCAACCCTCCCCCCTTTTTTTTAATGTTTTGTGAAGTTGCACATAGACTTATTAAGCAAAACAGAATAGAAACCCCTGAGTAGAAGGGGGAGGAGAAAGGGCTTTTACCTGCACTCTTCCACTGTCTGTGCTTAGAGGATAGTGTCACAAAAAGTTAAATTATCCAATTGAAATCAATGTAAATGATGGCTGGATAGACCACTGGCAGATGGAGGTAAGAATGTCTTAGTCTTTCTTTTTGCAAAAAGAGAATCAAGCAGGGAATTCTTGGAAATTTGTACTAGATGTCTGCCCTAGATCGTGCAATTGAATTTACCTGACAATACAAAAAAACCCCCGTGCAGTTTCTGATACACTCCCACAGAATTTCTGGTAGCTATTAAATTTGCTATAAAATACAGAGGGCTTTTAAAAATATTTTCAGCAAGTCCATGACTGTTGGAAAGTCTCTTCTGGTTGTAGAATTGAAAAAAAAAAAAAAGGTAAAATGTCTTTAACCTTGCAGCCACAGCTCTTTTATCTTCATCTTTGCAATCTCTGTTGTTCTGATGTACTACAGAATTTTTGAAGTAAGAGTAGCTCTTTTAGTTAGACGTGTGTGGACAGTTCAGCCTTGCTACAATGGCTTGTTTACGTGTAATGTAAACACGTGTAAAGAGTTTACGTGGTTTTACTCTAAATATCTTTGGTAAAACTAAAAAGCTAGTGAAGATGTCAGCCTTCCTTAGGAAGTCAACATAGCAAACCACACCAAAACCCAGCTCTGAGATATTAGGTCTATTTAATGTCACTAGTTTTAAGCCATAATCTTTCCTAGAGGTCTAAAATTAATGAGATTTTACACTCTACATTTGAGTTTGGAAGAGGAGGTGGTATGATAACTTTTTTCTTATTGTAAGCTCTACTTACGTATCCCTAATATTTACTGATTTACACAATGGTACTAGAGTTTCTACCTCTCTTCATTGTAATTTTCCAGCATTTTATAATTTTTGTCCCAAAAGACGATATGTAAATCAGAACAGAAAATCTTTAATTTCAATCTAAACTTTAAGTATCTTTTTACATTATGCCTATTTGGGCATCTCTTTTTAACAATTAATACATGCATAATTTGTATAATAAATCCTGATAAAACATTTGTTAAACTTCTGTACCTAAATGAGCAAGTATATTGCAATAAGATTAAAAGGTGGTTTCTGAAATCAAGGTTGATTAATCTTTTTTAGCTATCTTATGCGCTTTCTAAGGAAGTGCTGTGAAGAGTAGAAACAAATGTAATTTAAAAATAAATAGGACTGACTTATAAGCATATCATAGAATTGTTTTGATTGGAAAAGACCTTAAAGATTGAGTAAGCCTGGCACTGCCAAGTCTGTCCTGAACCACGTCCCTAAGCACCACATCAACTCATTAAATACCTTAAATATTCTCTTAAATACCTCCAGGGATGGTGTCTCTACCACTTCCCTGGGCAGCCCATTCCAATGTCTGACAACCCTTTCTGTGAAGTTTTTCCTAATGTCTAATCTGAACCTCCCCTGGTGCAACTTGAGGCCATTTCTTCTTGTCCTATCACTTCTAACTTGAGAGAAGAGACCAACACCCACCTCTCTGCAACCTCCTTTCAGGAAGCTGTAGAGAGCAATAAGATCTCCCCTGAGCCTCCTTTTCTCCTGAAAATTTTCCAAAGATTGATGTCATTAGAAAAACTGTACATGCTCCAAACATGAAGCCAATAAAATATTTTGTGTGCTGTAGTTTAACCACAGCTGGCAGCTGCTTGCTCACTTCCCTCCAGTGGAACAGGGAAGAGAATTGGAAGGGGGAAAGAAAGAAAACTCATGGATTGAGATAAAGACATTTAAACAGGTAAAGCAAAAAGCTGCATATAGAAGCAAAGCAAAACAGGTAATTCATTCACCACTTCCCATAAGCAGGCAGGTGTTCAGCCATCTCCAGGAAAGCAGGGCTCTGTCACACGTGGTTACTGGGGAAGATCAATGCCATTGCTGTGAATGTCCCCCGCTTCTTTCTTCCTCCAGCTTTCTATGCTGAGCATGTTGTCATGTAGTATGGACTATCCCTTTGGTCAGTTGGGGGCAGCTGTCCCAGCTGTGTCACCTCCAACTTTTTGTGCACCACCAGCCTACTCACTGGGGGAGTGATGTGAGAAGCAGAAAAGGCCCTAATGCTCAGTAAGCACTGCTCAGCAGCAACTAAGACATCCCTGTGTTATCAAAACTGTTTTGTCCAAAAATTCAAAACACAACACTATAGGAACTATGATGAAGAAAAGTAACTTCTTCCAAGCCAAAACCAGTGTATTGTGTTATTTGATAAGTACAGTTCAAGATGCATTCTTTTCCATCCTAATTTACTAATTTCTGTCTTTATATTTGAAGTTTCTCAGATGATAGTTCAAAGCCGTATTAAACCATTTTTAATGTATATATGGCTATTTCTGTATGATATTGCATCATCTTTGTGAGATGAAGTTCATGGATGACAAACATTACTATTCATCTCTGAAACAAGGTTAAAATGCCATATTGATCCTCAAGCTGATTGATGTTATATGACAAAATAATACTTCTATTTCTGGAGGAAGGCACAGAAGGTAAAATAAAATTAAGATCTAAAAATATAATTTTTCTATCAATATTCACTCGTTTAGAGCCTTTCAAAAATACATATTTCTACATGCCTAACCTGTGAGTAGAGCATGCAGGATTAAACTCGTATGCTTTCATTTTCATCAGAAAGTGGGTTCTTTCTGTGTGCTCAAACAGAATGAAGGACTATTTCTACCTGAACTAGTTTTTTCCTTTTGGGTTATGATTCTACAAAATATGCTACATGTCATTTGGCTATTTCCATGTGGAAAAGAAAATGGAGGCATTGGATATGTTTTGTCTCCTTTCAGACCAGTGGATTAGGATCTTTATTAGCAGCATTCATCAGTGTCAGCATTTCTGATGTAATGAATTCTGTGTATTCCAGATAAGTGGGAACCTGTTATTGTATTATTAGTTTTTCAGATTCCTTTGAGAGGAAATATCTAAAACACTGTATTGTGGAACAAAGAACACATATTTTCAATATTGTCAAAAAGCCTAATATTAAGATGACCTTAGGAATGTACTACCCAAGAATGTAGTTTGGTAAGGTGCCTTGAGGTAGCCATGAAAATTAAGAAAAAGAGTCTGAAATCTCAGTTGCTGATTTACATAAAGTTTGTAGATTAATGGCTGTTATGGACTTATAAAGCATGACTATGCATACATTTTCTTGACTAAATTATTTATTAAGGACTTTAACACAGGCAACTCACTGAAAGGCTCAGCTTTATTCCTTGAAGACCATTTTCCATATAAAATCAATTTGGAAATTGTTAAATACACATCAGCAAAAATTTGGTTGAGTAATGTGTATTAATCTACAATTATAGCTTCTGCTTGTGCTTTAAAAATTGTTATGCATTTTAGGGTGCTGGACTCACATCACTGACAGAGACATTCTGATGAAGGGTCTGTAAGCTGCTATTTGGCAGTCCAAGAGGCAGAGCGTGAGCTGACATTGGCATGGACAATTAGTAATCATAATAGAGGCATAGAATTGTTTGTTTTTCTTACACCATGTTTGTGCTTCCCATTCTCTCAATACCTAACTGCAGATGCTGAGTTATGGCCTTGGCTGATGTCTCCAAAGCAGAAATGCATTTGGAATACAGGGAGTGGCTGATAGTGGGAAAGTGTAATGCAGATAGAAAAGGGGTGATATTAGGGCAGAATTATTTGTTGGCAGAGTTATCATAGAATCTCTAATATTGGAAAAGACCTATAAGATTATCCAGTCCAACCATCAACCCAACACTACCACACCCACTAGACCATGCCCTCAAGCACCACTTCTACACACTCCTTGAACACCTCCAGGGATGGTGACTCCACCACTGCCCTGGGCAGCCTGTTCCAGTGCCTGACCACTCTTTCAGTGAAGAATTTTTTCCTAATATCTAGTCTAAACCTCCCCAGACACAACTTGAGGCCATTTCCTCTTGTCCCATCACCAGTTACCTGGGAGAACAGTCCAGCAGCCGCCTCCCTACAACCTCCTTTCAGGTAGCTGTAGAGAGCGATCAGGTCTTTCCTCAACCTCCTTTTCTTTACCCTGAACAACCCCAGCTCCTCATAAGACTTGTCCTCCAGACCGTTCACCAGCTTTGTCACCCTTCTCTGGACACACTCCAGCATCCCTGTGTCCTTCTTGTAGTGAGGGGCCCAAAACTGAACACACAACCCAAGGTGTGGCCTTACCAGTGCTGAGTACAGGGGCACAATCACTTCTCTGCTCCTGCTGACCCCACTGTTCCTGATTCAGGCCAGGACACCATTGGCTGCCTTGGCCACCTGGGCACACTGCTGGCTCATTCAGCTGGCTGTTGGCCAACACCCCCAGGTCTATTTCTGCCTGACAGCTTTCCAGCCACTCTTCTCCAAGCCTGTAGTGCTGCCTGGGGTGGTTGTGGCCTAAATACAGGACCTGGCACTTGTCTTTGTTGAGCCTCATACAGTTGACCTCAGCCCATTGATCCAGTCTGTCCAGGTCCATCTGCAGGGCTCTCTCTCCTACCCTCCATCAGATCAACACTTCCATCCAGCTTAGTGTCATCTGCACACTTACTGAGGGAGCACTCAATCCCCTCATCAGATCATTGGATGAGGGGATGATCCAGTTATGTTATGATCAGCTGACAAGTAGAATTGTGTTGTTATGCAGCAGTATCTTAACGTTTAGATGGGAGTCCTCATCTATTTGGTCATAACAATTGCCATCACTTCTAGGAGCATTCTGCTGCATTTTCTAGCTTTAATTCCAGTGGCGTTTTGTTGGGTATTTAGGAGCATTTTCAGTTCTGTTCTTGGAACCTCTTTTTTCTTATGCATGCTTAGAAGAAGTGAAACTATTGTTTAGTGAGTCTCAATTGCTTAAAATAGTGTGGAGAATGTGTCTCTTCATGAACTGGCAGATTAGCTATGTATTTCAATAGATATCGCTCTATATAAATAACTGATTGTTCTACATTACTGTCATCTCTGGTAGTCAGTACCTCTCTGGGAATAATTTTGAGAGCATCCATGCTTATTTTCATATATACTCTGTTTTATTGATTGCCTCTCTTGCTAGGTAATTGTATCAGTGTTACATGCACTGTAGTCAGTAGTCTCTGCAGTTGAGATCTCTGAAGAGCAGCAAGGTTCTGTCTCATGCTTATATGTCTTAAAAGTATAGTTTCCTGGAGTAGAATTCAGCTTTAATTTAATAACACCAGAACTGTTCTTGCTACAATTTTTCTCTTCACATATCTTCCACACACTCCTGCATAGATGTTACTGAGAGCTCAATCACTATTTTGACAAGATTAGAAGGCACATGTTGAAAGACAGTTGTTGTTCTCAAGAATGTTGTAACTTTGACTAATGGAAGAAATGGTTTATACAAACATTGAGTGGTGAAAATATTTGTATTGGAGAGGCAGAAGAGCAGAAAAGAAGAGAGACCAGATTTTCTTTAAACCCATACATATTCAGTAGATATGTCACTTGTAGCATACAGTTTCTTTATAAACATCGGGTCTTTCATCTTTTAATATTAATCTCCTGAGATTGATGCTGTTGACCATTTTTGATTTTTTTTTTTTTTTTAGTCTCATTTGGCCTGAGACAGTCCTATTGAAAAAGAAGGAAGCTTTCTATTGTCTGTGATCCAGGTCAAAGCCATACTTTAAAAATTAACCTGGTTCTGATATGGAAATAGGTACTCATAACAGCGTAATAAATAGTACATGGCATGGTGTGCTTTCACTGCTAGGAGTTGAGGCCCAGCAGAGCACATGGGGCTAGGACGCTGCCGTCCTGGAGGCAGGAGCTTGTGCTGGGTACCCAGCCACTCTCTTTAGCTCAAATGTGGAGTGGTGGGTAGGCAGGGATATAACCTAGAAAATGGAACACACTGAGTGAAGAACTCCCTAAGCCAGGCTGTAGAAGGGGTTGAGAACTTGGGCAAACCTTGTGTGCTTCATCAGTTCTCCATGAGCCCTTTCCCTACACAGGGACACATACATCTGCATATGCCCCAAAGCCATTAACTCTTTCTTTGAGTTAAACTCCTCTCCCAAGTCAAACTTTTTGTTGTTGTTTCATTTTATTTATTTTGGTACAAAATACAAGGTCAGTAAAAGATCATGATGCTCTAACTTCCCCATTTTATACATCTATTTCCTTTATAAATTCCTTTATCATGGATTTGTATTTTTTCTTCAAAGTTGTCTGTCCAGATTCATCTAGTACAATCTTTTTTATTGTCTAAATAAAAAGTCTAAAGATAATTTTTGATCAAATGCATATCTTTTAGGCTATATAAGTTAGATAGGATTAATCCAAACATTGTCAAGCTGTGTTACAGCTAAGTTTAGAGGCTTTATAATTCTGAAGTCCTTTGTACAAGTAATGTCTTACATCCACCTGTGATTGGAGCTGTGTTAGATCAATTGTATTTACTTGTGATTCATTAAAAAAAAAAAAAGGAAAAAAGTGTATGTCATTTGAAGACACAAAGATGAAAAAAAAAACCCCACCTTTTTCTTCTGCACACTTAGGCCAAGTAAAACACATAGTCCTTATATAAATATTTTATATTCTGAAAAAAATGAGAGGCCAGGGAAGGAGCAACTGTGAGAGCTGCTCCTGGTTTTGGTTTGGTTTTTTTTCCCTTCAGTGGTAAACTCAAATTTTTTACATGCAACTTTTTATTAAATAATAATTATTCACTCTATCTTAGAAAAACTCTTTCCCAAATTCTCTTTGTCTGACTTATCTGGCATAAATATTATAGTTCCCTAGCAACCCTGAAAGTGCATAGGCTCTTTTAATGTTTCATATATACACCACAGGAATTTTGCTAATTTTCCTGATTTTATTGAGTAGCTGTCCTCATTAATAAGAGAGATCCTGGATGTGATACCATGAGCTGAAATGAAGATTTATGGCATATTTATTCAAAGGTGGCAGAAGATCGTATATATTAATGGAATTTCTTCTTTTGACTCTTGCTGATCCAGATTTAGGAAATTGAATAATCAAATAAGATTGAAGTTGTGAGGCACTGTTACAAAATATCCTTTAAAAGGAATGAATTCATACTTTCCTTTAGTCTGTTATTGGGGAACAAAAGGACCTTTCTATAATCACTTTATGTATCGGCAGAATTTATTTTAAAACTATGCAAATTTTTCTATATGTCATAGTTTTTGTTACTAAATTTGAAAATATTAATAACATTATTTGTGTTCTTTCCATACAGAGTCTTAAGGCTACATGAATTTCTGTATGAATTCAGACTAAAGCTCCATTTAAGCTAAAGTTGTGTCCTAGCAATTGAGAGTAGGAACAGCTCTACTGTCTTTATGACTGGGTTGCATGTGGGCAGTTTGTGTTTAGCAGACATTGACAGACCTCACTGTCTCATAAATTAGTCTGATCTGGTGTGTTGGGCTGACCTGGGCTGGAGGTCGGGTGCTAACCAAAGCTGCTCTGTCACTGGCCTCCAGCTGGACAGGGCAGAGAAAATGTAAGGAAAGGTTCGTGGGTCGAGATAAGGGCAGAGAAAATGTAAGGAAAGGTTCGTGGGTCGAGATAAGGGCAGGGAGAGATCACTCAGCAGTTACTGTGATGGGTGAAACTGACTCAGCTTGGGGAAGATTAATTTATTGCCAGTCAAAATCAGAATATGATAATGGGAAGTAAAACCAAATCTTAGAAAACCTTCCTCCTAAGCTCAACCTGGGCAGGTGGGTCTCTGCTCCCCTGTGACCCTCCATGGCTGCAGGGGCACAGCTGGCCTCACCGTGGGCTGCACCACTGGTTCCAGGGAATCTCTGCTCTGGCACCTGAAGTATCTCTTCCCTCTCCTGCTCCACTGATCTTGGTGTCTGCAGAGGTGTTGCTCTAACATGTTCTTACTCCTCTCTCTCTACTGCTATCGTTCCATGCAATTTTTGGGTTTTTTCCCCCTTTCCTATACATGCTGTCCCAGAGACACTGCCACCATCGCTGAGTGGCTCAGCCTTGGTCAGCGGCATGTCCATCTTATATCTGGTTGACGTTAGCCCTGTAAGACATAGGGGAGACCTCGCAGCTTCTCACAGAAGCCACCCCTGTAGCCTCCCTCTACAAAACCTTGCCACACAAACTCAATACATGTGGTTTTCTATTCTGGCAATGTATATTTAAAGCTTAGTATTATATGAAAAATATTTCCACAATAAAACAATATGTTGTGTGAAAAACCCTCTTAAATCTATCCCCAGTAAAATCCTGGATTAATTGTTTCATCAGCCATCTTTAGACTAACTGAAGCTGACAGTATTGGGTTTTTTTAATAATTTAATATTTTTAATTATTGAATTTTTCTGTTAGATTTTATTTAAAGAAAATGATGGCTTTTGATTTGATTGACCAGCAGAATCTTAACTGGGTTCCTCAACACCTAAACCCACTTTTAATTCATATCTGCAATTCACTTTCTAAAAGATTTTCAAGTCTTTTGAAGTGAATACCTTGTTAATGCGGGGAGAGGGTGTTGATTGCAATCATCTAATGTTACATGCTTTTAGAAGATTATTTTGGCCACAATGATATTTTCCCCTTGGCTCCCTATAGCCTACTGAGGTGAGATTTTTACAATGCCGCCAATTGAGACCCCACAGCTTCCCCACTGAATTTCAATTGAATTTTAATGGGAAAAGCTGTGGGGTGATGATTATCATTGCACCAATAATGCAGAAAACGTACCTCCTGTGGCCCTGCAAAGCCAAGGGAAAAGCAACAGAGGAGAGTGTTGCTCAGCTCAGTGTCGTTTGGTGCTGGCTTCCAGGAATATGTTACATTTAGGGGCAGTTATAACAGGTTTACTGTTGACTTGTGGAACTTGTATGGTTGGTTTTTGGCTTCACATGCACTTTTCTAAGAGCATACAGAGAACATACTGTGAACCATATCCAGAACAGAGCTAGATAGCCCGTGTCTGTCTTATGCTTGCACCTGATTTCTCTCTCCCTTCCTCTGTGCTGAACAGCTTTGAGCAACATCTGTTTGCTGCCTGAAAGCTACTGCTTTTGGGAAAGATTTACTTTAATTGTAACTAGGCTGACAAGGGAAGCAAACCCACATTTCCTGGGCCTGGTCGTAAGAGGGCCTGCATGCACATGGCAGGATGCTCCCTGCTGATATAATGTCATGAAAAATGGAAGAGGAAATCTTGAATAATGGAAAGAAAGAAAAGTGAAAGCAAAGGGACCTTCTCTTGGGCCTAGTTGTTATTTCTAATTCTCTCGTCATTTGCACATAATTCCTTATAGGTGGGATTTTTAAGAGTTTCAATTTTCCTTTTCTAGATATTCTTGTAGATAGCAGCCTGATAAACACATGAAAGCACAGTTTATGACAAATTATTATGTAACATTTGGACACAAGGTAAAATGGCTTAAGAAATGAAGGAAAACCTTTATTCTAGTTAATAATTCAATATATGTTTAACCACGATTAATAACCATCTGGCACTCCTTCAGTGAGATACCATGAATTTTTTCTTAAATTCAAAGGATCATCACAAAATGTTTAATTGTCTTGTTATTCCAAACAAAATAAATCTCTGCTTGCTTCACAAAGAGTAAATGTGAAATACATGCCCACTGCAATGTGAATATTTTTAGAAACTACATCTTTTAAGAAAGCAGAAATCATTATCATGCACCTCTGTATTTTATGGAGTTTTAGTTCTGAATGCACTAAAGTCTTCTACAACACAGCAGTAAATAGCAGAGGCTGCTTTGCTGTTGGAGAACTCTTGCCAAGTACCACTGAAGTCAGGCTGAATTTTCCCACCGTTTGCACAGGAAATGTCATCAAAACTTCTCCTGGAGAGAGGGCTTTATCAGGTTCAGGAAGATTACATGCAGTCTTACTGCTGAGTCACAGCTAAATTAGTTACCTTCTTTAAACTGAGAAGATTTATTAAATCGTTATACCCTCGATTTGCAATTAATGCAAAACTCTTATCTGAAATTGTTACATGTTTGCATTTTATAATTTTCTGGGAAGTTGTCAACTTTGGATAGCTTGAGGTTTATTGTAAATTCTAGTGATTGACACTTTAATATACTTGCTTTGAGATATATCAGAGACAAGGAAAAAAAAGTCAAAGTATCTGTACTTTAAAGAAAGGAAAGCAAGCTCTTCCCATAGCTACTGCGGTAATATGGGCAAAGTCCGGTAGACCATGTACACAGGTAACTAGATTCACAACTATGTAGCTTTGTCTGAATTCTGTGCTGACATGCATCATGTTACAGCCATGTGGGATACACCATTTAGCATGAGATGAACCTTCTCCCACCTAAAAGACACAGGCACAACAAGTTTGTTCTGATACTTCAAAGAAAGAGTAATATATCATCAATCTTGGACAAGTGAGTTCCCAACAAGAAACCATGTAATGTGTGTCCTAAGGAATGGATAAAATAATACTTAAGAATCACATCAGATGAAGTAGGAACATCTGGTAATGTAGCTTGTCCTGAAGGCTCTCTAACATCGCACAGTTCTAGCTGTGTATCGTATTTCTTAATTTCAGTTTAAAATCTTTTTCCATGTGTGAGGCCAAAGTCCTACACAGACAATACGCTTCACTTTGTTCTACTTATTGGAAAGACTGAAGACTTCATTACACATCAGCTGCATTTCCTGATGTAAACTTACAGAAGAGGGGGAAAAAAGCTCAACCATCTTTTGAATAAATTCTATTGGATGTTAGTTTTTAAGCATAAATCTGGTAGGAATAAAGCACAGAACTCTCTGCTGATTTCAGGTGAACATCGCTGGTGTCATTCTTTAGCTATAAAATTACTAAGAGGTCAATAAGAAGATGGATGTGTTAAATTGTTTCAGAAATGCGTAACAGCACACATTGAAAATATTAAATTTTAAAAAAAGGAGGTAAAGAGTAAGATACAGCATCTCTATCCTCTCATTTTCATTTAAAAATATGTATTTTAATTTGTTACATTTTAAATTCTGTGGTTCTGTCAAAATTCAATAAATCAAAATCTGGACTTTTTGTTCTTTTTCTCCATTAAAACAGTGTTTATTCACTCATAAAGACCCAGAATTTCAGTGCTGTTTGACTCAGATAAGGTACAAAAGAGGAGCAAAGCACCTAATTTTATGGAGCTTGTGATGTTTCTAGTCTTGTACAAAGTAAGATACTATAAAAAGACTCATCAATCCATGACTTAAAAGTTGAAGATTTTATGAGATAACTATTCACAAACTGCAGATCTGGAAAAAAACTGCATATAAATAGTGATTCAATATTTACAGATCCACATTTTACCCTGGAATTTAATATAGGAAATTTCTGACTCACCAAGAATATTGCTTTGTGGTAACTTATGAATAATAGTAAATTATACAGTTAAATCAAGGTCACCTGAAAGTTGTTTAACATATTAGTCATAAGATCCATGATGGAGTTCATTAAATGCATTTATGAACTGCACCAAAGGTGTTCTCTTCACAATGCTCCCTTGAAGAATTATTTCCTTGCTAATAAGAACCACACAATATTTGCTAATTAGAGTAGGTGTTTTCATTTTTTTTCTTAGTCTTTATGGTCATGTATATTATATATAAATTCATCTGAGAGAACTTAGGAAGCAAAAATAATGGAAACGTCAAACCCCAGGACTTTCATATCCATTAAAATTACTGGCTTTTATATTGCCTGAAAAAATAAAAGGTTCTTGTATCTGGTTTGCTATAGTATTCTAGGTCAGGGATAACATAAGTGACAGTTCATTGTATAAAGAGCAGTGCAAGATAAAATATTATAAATTAGCTATATAGTGCAGTGGTGATATACCACCACTGTGATATACTGATACCAAGGGATGTATGTATTTGCAGATAAAAAACCTGTTCTCCGTGGCTTGTTTGAATTTCTGTCTCTGTGACCTGGGGTGGGTGGGTGAGCTGTAGGTCCTTTTCAGACAAAACTAGAATAGCTATTTTAGAGGATAGTGGCTGAGGAATGAAAAATCTGAATTCTAATCCTGTCAAGTGGAGGCAGGAATAGGACCCAGGCCTCCCACATAGTCTGAGTGTGGTGACCAACAAGCTATTATGCAAATACCCAATGGCACTGAGATAGAAAGTGGCTGTGATTGCTGTGTCTTGTGCTGAGCTCGGAGCTATTGGTGTGTGGGGTGTGTGCATGTGCAAAGTAGACAAATCTGGGTTACTGGTATCAGAGAAACTGTTGTTTAGCTTTCAAATCCTAAAAAAACCTTAGCCATTGGGATGCTTTCTTCAGTGAAGGACACAGATCATCTGGGAATGTACACTACTGCACCATTTGATGTCAGGGGAGGAGATGCAATGAAAATTTAAACACTTAAACTCACAGGCATTATAGCTAGGATTTTTTTTAGTAGGTCTTAAATTCAGTTTCCTAGATTTTACATTCAGTTTCTTCAGTCTTTGTTTGAGGCCTCAGTGGCTCATAACAGTTTACAGTTCAGCAAATTTTTCATTTTAAAGCAAAGGCCTAATAAAACAAGGTGATTTTGCTGTTTATTATTATTCGCAGAGTGTTAGGGGTTGGAAGGGACCTCTAGAGATCATCTAGTCCAACACCCCTGCCAGAGCAGGATCACCTGGAGCAGATCACACAGGAACCAGTGCAGGCAGCTTTTGAAAGTCTCCAGGGAAGGAGACTGCCCCCGCTCTCTGGGCAGCCTGTTCCAGTGCTCTGTCACCCTCACAGAGAAGAAGTGTTTCCTCATGTTCAGGGACACCACTGAGAAGAGCCTGGCCCCATCCTCCTGACACCCACCCTTTAGATATTGATTAGCATTGATAAGATCCCCCTCAGCCTCCTCTTCTCCTACCTAAACAGACCCAGCCCTCTCAGCCTTTCCTCATAGGGAAGGTGCTCCAGCCCCTTCATCATCTCAGTGGCCCTGCACTGGACAATTGCTGCAGACAATTTCATTGTAAGAGTTGTCGTGCTAGTCAGACTGAAGATACCTGGTCTCTCTGCAGCAGTGTCTTCTTGTTGGGGAAATGTTGAAGGAAGGAAGGATCCTCTCCCTGGAATACTCTCATCCTTGCAAAAAGCTGAAAGTTCAAATGCTTTGGTTTCGTTGTCTGTTTTGGTTACCAATTTGATCATTTTTAATTTTTTTTCTCTCCACCACTCCTCTTTCCTTCTCCCTTTTTCTTTTTTTTTTAAATAAATGGTTGGGGTTTTTTGGTGTTCCTAGGAAGGGGCAGGGTGTGGGGAGGGAATTTTTTGCGATGATTAATGGCACAAAAGAGTAGAAACAGTAAAACAGAGCAGGCGCTGGTTACCCTTATGTTATGTTGAGTTCCTCAATTAAGTTGTGATAAATTCAGTTTAAAACAGCAGTAAAGGTGAGGAAATGAAGACTCCAACCTGGATTTGCTACAGTGGGTAGGATCGCATGAGCTGCCAAGTGAACCACTATTCATATTACCTTATCTTCAGTGCTGTATTACTTAGCCTAACTCATTAGGCTAGTGAAAATTAGCTTATAAGAACGTGGGTTTTTCTTTTGTTTTTCCTGCTTAGGTAGGTCCTGACAGCCTAAAAAAACCAACACAGAAGGACATATGTATTTGTGTGATGTGTAACTCATAAGGCTTGCTGTTGCTGAATGTAGCTTGCACAGAATTATCAGTTTGTGATAAATAGTTCATAAGTTTCATTGATAAACTGAAACAGGCTGTAATTATAGCAGAGAAACCTTCAGAACCCTGGTATATATTTTGTTTCATGAATGACATGTCAAGCTTTCCATGAATATCAAATATGCTTTACACAGCTTCTACTAGTTCAAACTGGGTTTACTTCACTCTTCCTCAAATGTTAGGTGGTAGTAGGAAGTAATTAGAAGGAATTAGTAGGAAGTAATTGGAAGGACATGAGCTGGGCATGCAAATTATTACTTATTGTAACTTTTGGAAGGCAGTTAAAAGGATGCAAAACCTGGTGTTTGCTTGGGAAAGGAGTTCAAGGAAAACTAATTAGATTGCCTCCAGTAGTTAAAAACCTGGCAGTTTTTGCACGGGTCTCTCTACCATGCATGTTAACATACCCAGTTGTGACATGAAGAAATATATATTCAGCATCTTCCAGGTCCGTTATTTATGGAAAGGGTTTCACAAACATATCATTTTCCAAAAAGCTATATTGGTTTGTCCAAATATCCCAGGAACTCTGAGCAGAATTCAGTCCTGTGAGTTTCATGCTACTTCCTTTTACTTTGGTAATAGAGGAAATAGTGCTTCACATGGTTTAACAAAACGCATTTTCAGCTTTTAATGTGTGGCAATTTGTATGCACTGGGAGGATTTTACTAAGTGCAACAAAAATGTCAAGCTTTTTTGTGGCAAGTAGATGAAAATCACACATGCACACATACACGTATCTCTCTCCATATAATGCATTTGTGCAGGAACATGATTTTGTGTTGAATGGTCTAACAGAAGGGTTGTAAGCATCTGCATCTTCTAAAGGCAGATTACAATGAATTTTTCAGGCTGATTGATTTCTTGGGTTATAATGTTACCAAATACTCACAAATAATGTACTACTAAAATTAATAAAACACCATGAGGTGTTTTAACTTCTGTCAGTTCTGTGTGTTGAGGCCTTTGAATTTTTGTCAGGAAAAGAAGTGCAAGTTGCTACTTAAGAATAGTTTTGTTCAGTTTTAATAAAGCGCTGGAAATGTATGTATCAGTGCTTACCCTATATCAATATTTATTCTGACATAGATAAAACACTAATGTAAGTTATACACAACAAACAGCCCAAGTATAAGCTGGCAGTGGAAATACTGAGTGGATAGACCAGATGCGAGTCGTTATGTGTAATTTAATATGCTGTTATAGGTTACTCTGGACACTAAATATTTTCTTCTGCAAATTTATAAAGTGTAGGAAAATTAACATCTTCAGCTGAAAAATAAGAACTGAGTATTGCCAACTTCTGTAGCAGCATTATGTTAAGGCCTGTAATATCATGCTGGCTTGGTCCTGTTTTGTAGCAGAGTCCGCAGCATGCTACTCTTACTCATCCGCACAGTCAGTGCAATGCAGGCTATACACTCCTCTTAAACAAATCCACCAGCTTTCATTTAATAATAGCTCTAAATGACTGCTAAGTAGAACCACTATAATGCTATTAATATGCTGCTAATTAGCTTTATGTTATGACAGAAGAAAATAAGGAAATGTTAAGACTATGAAATTAATGCAATTTAACAAATTATTATCTTGAGAACAAAGGAAAAATAGATTACTGTATTCTGAGCATAAAGTAACTTTTAATATGCCTTATGAAAATTTTAGGGGTGTTTCAGTGAGTTAAAATTTAAAACATAGGAGAATTGGATGATGGTGATAAAACAGACTACAGAATAAGTCTAGGGAGGCAAGTCTTGTTTTATCTTCTCCCATTAACTGTCCTGCAAGCACAACGGAGCTGAAAATATGATTGCACTATTGATTTAAATGCTTAAAGTCTGTGCATTATCCAGTCAATACTACATGAAGCCATTAATGAAAAGAGGTCACATTATCAGGTATAAGAGTTTGGGAGGTGGTTTTTTTCCTTTTTTTCCATAGATAGTGTTGATTTTCCATGCACAAATACAGACCTTTAGTTCAAAAATAATTTAGGATGAATATTTCTATGTGTTTCTTTTGGTGGGAGCAATACACATCTCCTGCCCGACCCCTTCACTGGGCTGCTAAATTATTTGTGACTTTACCCTTGGAGCTGATTTGAAGTGTACTGACTAGATTAGAAATAAAATCTGTTTCTTAGGTTATGTTTAATCTGATTTAAGGAATTAATTCAGATGATAATATTACAAAATTAGTATTGATTTGGACAGTCATACATGGCGAGTACTGAAAACGGGCACTACCTCTGTGAGAAATGCTTGAGAACCCGTGGTTCCAAACTGAGCAGAAGAAAGGGATATTCTCATGTAATGTAGCAATTCCTTAAGCTTAATTTTGGGTGGAAATACCTTCAGTGATACCTGTATTCAGACAGCTCAGCTAAACTTTGATTTCTGTGCTTGCGTTTTAAGATGAAATTCTTAAAAGATTTTTTTACCTTTTAATTTGCATGTCTTTTTTTTCTCATTTTTGTTAATATGGAATAGAAATACTTCAGTATGTTGACACAGGATTTTCATGCTATCTGGCATGTAAATGTAATGTCATTTTCTGGGTGAAAACTTTATCTGTGTAAGTGGAAAGTAGTGCCTCATTTTTAGGAAGGTCTCAATTTTTATTCTTTGTAGTAACTGGAAACTAACTGATTCTGCTGTACCACTCTTCAAATGGACATCTCTATTCTTTTCTGACCTCTTACAGATTTATTTATATATGTATTTTGGAAAAGTTCCAAAAAGTAGTTTTGGATTAAAATAGTTCTTGCTATTTCATGCAGAAACTGACTTCAGCTGCCAGAGGAGGTTTTTGGACCCAGCGATGTATTATAAATTCATAGAATGAAACCGATATGTGTGAATTGGAGAACTAGAACTCCTTTTGCTGACTATAGCACCAACAGACCAAACTTGGAAATACACGTTTAGTAGTGTGAGGTTGCTATTACTTTACAAAGTAATCATCCCTAGCCTGTCAATCCTTTTCCCTGAGGGAAGCTTACCAAGTGCATTTCAAAACATGGGAACTTGAAATTCCTAACTGTTGGACACTGAAGTCCACAGTCTAAGTACCCAGGTTGGTTTTGTGTCCTACTTCTAATTCTTCCTCTGTTTGTTTCCTGCCTCTCCCCCCTGAACTCTGAAGGAGTTAATAGTCTTAGGACTTTCTCAATTTTCTAATTAATTATTATAGCTAAGTTAAACTGAAAATGCAACTTCACATTATGCTCGATACTGTCTTGGTGCAAGCCACAGTGTAGCAGCCTCTGATGCGTCTTCTGTGCTTGATCATGAGGCTGAGGGTTGAGTTTCATTAATTCTGTGACTTGATGGGAAATTAGTTGACTGAAGAATGTTGCTAGCTTTCTCCTGGATCAACAAGGCAATACAATCCCTAGGATGAGTGAAGGAGGTGATTGAGGAAAGAAAGGAGGAGGAAAACAGGCCTTCCGTTCAACCTTACACTAGGTCAAACATAGCGTTTGCATCTGTGAAGAACAATAACTTCCAATATGCATTTATTCCAATTATGCATTTAGCTTGAAGTTCCATATTAAAAAAAAGAAAGATTGAATTCTGGTCCAGTTAAAGAGGCCTGGAGTCCAAAAGCTTGTCTTCACTTTCCAGCTGTAACTAAGCATAATGAAAAATTGTTACTTGTCCATTCAAAAATTTATTTTCTTAAATTGGAAATCTCTTGCTAACTTGTGAGGTTTTATAGATATTTGTATTTGTGTCTGAGAAGAGATTGAAAAATATTGGTAGTTATGAGATAAGAGAACAATTGTGAGTGTAAACAGGAAGACAGCAACTTTTTAGAAAGGACAAAGCATATATATGTATTACAGCAACAAATTCGTAAGAGTGTGTGTGTTAACACTTGCTTCCGTCCAGTTTTGGACCTGTCTTTTGATATTGATATGAGGTTATAGCCTATTTCTTTCATCTTGCAGTTCTTATTTATTTGAATAGTTTTGCTGATGAGAAGATCTGCTCAGCAAGCAAGAACTGGTAATAAAGACTGTAGAGTTAGTAGTAACCTCCTCAAAAAACCTGCAGTCTTCCAGAAAAAGTATTAGGCTAGAAACCTATGTCTGCCATATCTGTGCTCAGAGATAAGAAAAATACTTTATGACTCAACACATAAGTGACAATAGCTTATTTGGCCTTGTGCTTTAGTCTGGAACCAGCTCATTTCATGACTAGAAACGTATTTGCTGAAAAATGAATCTGCATTTATTCAGACATAAAGGAAATAAAAATTTTCCCTACATGTTAGAAACCTTAGAAACATGCCAACTAAACAACTTGAAAACAGTAAGCCCAGGGGTCTGCCCAAACTACGCTTCTCTTTGGGGGTTCCGTCACTGATTCAGAGCTTTGAATTCCCCCTTGTTGATTCTAGATGCAGAGGTTCAGTTCGGGGGGGAGTTGGGTTCCCCGCCCCCCCCCCCCCCCCCCCCCCCGACTTTAAAGACAGTTTGATAGTTTCTCCTTACCAAGTCACAGCTTCAAATCTTCCAAGGTATTAACAGTAAATCTAATATGCTGTAGAAATAATATATTTTACTTAGGATGGTGAAAAAGGACCTGAAAATTGTAGCAGGAGCCATACCTTTCTGTGAAGGGTCATGTTGCAAGCAGAAAGCACCCGGACAACCTCCACTTCCTTGGCGTGGATTCCAGTTGTGTGCATGATAATTTCAGTGTCAACATTTGGGCTGAGACACCATAATATTCATTACATGGACGCTGCTGTTATGTGGAATTCCACTTAGTCTGCAAAGCCACGGCTTTGTATCTACTGTGAAAATAGTGGTATGTAATATATTACCTTTAGAAAGGTAGAAATTGATACTTTTTATACTGTCAAAATAAATACACTTTGGCAGAATTGGAGTGATCTTAATACCTAACTGTAGTATATAGTACTGGCAATAAAGATTAATAATAAGTTTCTTTTTGCATTCAATTAGAAAGTATTCCTACACTTAGAAAGAGAAGAGAGGTAATAATTTCCCTCATTAAAAGCCTATAGAACTTTTACATGTGAAAACCATTTTCTAAATGCAGTTTTTGCTTTGAACTGAAAATGTGTGTGTATATGTATTATATAAATAGTACATATGCTTTTAGTAAGCCCACTACTGTTTCTACGTAAAGTATTAAAAAAGTTAGATTGCTCAGAAAAATGACTTCAGCTGTTGTGTGCCTTCACAGCTGAAGCCAAGACATAAAGATGCTGCTTCTTTTAAAGAATATAGACTAGAAAAATCAATCATTTAAAGTACAATTAATATAGACTTTCAACTTCTCCCACCAAGAGAGAATTCCCTGCTTAGTTCATTAGGCTCTCCATCAGACTATAAAAGCAAATATTTTTCTTCTTTCTCAACATTAAAAGAATATTTAACCACATATGCCTGTTTCTACAGGGAGTTGTCATAAGTATTTTGACTATTTACTTAGATGAAGGTGATTTAAAATTCTAAAGTTAGAATTAAAAATATTTATTTTGCTTTGAATTCTGTTACTACTGGTTTCCCAGCAAATAAAGATTTTTAAGGATTTCCTTCTTAATTTTAATGTGCTTAGCAACCATTTTTGTGTCCATAATTTAGGAAAACCACACCAAATCTTTTGCTGTTCATTCCTTTTGCTGTTCATTCCTTTTGCTGGAATGTTTATAATTTCTGGTAAGAAAATGAATTATAGAAATTCTCATCAGGGTTTGTATATTAGACCAATTATATTCATTGTATCAATTTCACAGAGCCCAGAGAAGTGCTAAAATATTTTTCTGCAGTAATGGATCAATCCCGTGCCCAAATTAAGCATATTGCACTTCTGAGAGGGCAACAGAATGACTTGTATTTTCCACGTTCAATGTGTAGTTAAATGTATTGCTGAGTTGAAAAGGAGAGCTGGTGTTTAGCATCTCAACAGGTAGCCAGCCGTGTAAGAGTTAGACATCTAGTCCAATCTGTTTGCTAAATAGAAAACGGAGAATGACATTTATAGGTGATTCATATATTCATCAACTTTTATATCTAAAAGAAAATTGAATGAATCACAGTATTAAAATACTCAGCTATCTATAAAATGGGAGCCTTGATGACTAGTTTAGATTACATGACTAACCTTGGGTAGTTAAAGTTAAGTGAGAAAGGCTGAGTGAATTGGGCCTGTTCAGCCTGGAGAAGAGAAGGCTTTGGGGAGACCTTATAGCACCTTCCAGTCCCTGAAGGGGCCCACAAGAAAACTGTGGGTAGGACTTTTTACAAGGGTCTGTACTGACAGCAGAAGAGGTAATGGGTTTAAATTGAAAGCGGGGAGATTTAGATTGGATATCAGGAAGAAATTCTTCCCAGAGAGGGTGGTGAGGCACTGGAACAGGTTGCCCAGAGAAGCTGTGGATGCCCCATCCCTGACTGTCTTCAAGGCCAGGCTGGATGAGGCTTTGAGCAACCTGGTCTAGTGGAGGGTGTCCCTGCCCCGGGCAGGGGGGTTGGAACTAGGTGATCTTTAAGGTCCCTTCCAACCCAAACCATTCTATGATTCTATGAGAGTAATCGCATCCACAGCTGTTTTACATATAAGCATAATCTGACATCATTAAGACTTCTATAAATCTGTACTACTGAGTTTGGAGGAAGAATCAAGTCTGTGTCTGTGATGCATATATAGACAACCGCTGCTATTTTGGTGAATTTTAAAGAATTTTCTACAAAGCCATCATGGAAAAAAAAAAAAAAAACGGTAGGACAGGTCTGTAGATTGGGGAAGGATTTAAGGAAGTGTTGCAGGATGTGGTCAACTGGTCTGGAAGCTGTAGGATTTTCAGACTGAAGCAATTTTGAAGAATTGTCTATAGGTTATGTTGCAGATTAAATGATACATGACAAAGAGAAAACATTACTCATAGCAATGTTTAAATTTTGTGAAATAAAACAGGTTGTTAAGTTTGATGTGGGACTTTTTATATTTGCCATTGTTGCATATTTGCACATGTTCTATTTCCTGTAGAAAACAACAACTCAAAAGCAAAAAATCTACTGAGAATTAATTTGTCTTGTGCTGCATATACATTACAGACCTGAAGGGTAGCTACATGGAATACTTTAATACTGGACATGTATAGATAGTTGTTTACCACACTGTTCTCCCACAGAAAAGCAGGCACTTTTTATTATCACATGTAATAGCTGTGGAGGTGTTCTGAGCATTTTATATTTTCATAGTTTCTGATTTGTTTCCAACTTCCTTCAGCTGAAACCTTGCTAATAGGGTAGAGGCCCACGTATTGATCCTGGATCCCAGATCTTCTGCATTGTGTTGAATAATCATGAGCTAAAACCCTGGAATTATTCAGGAAGTAGACTTGAATCCAGATCTGCTAACTGAGTGACGAAAGAGCAGTCATGCAGAGAAAGACTTGAGGATACTAGTGGTTGAAAAATTGGACATGAGCAGGCAATGTGCACTTGCAGCCCAGAAAGCCAGTCATGTCCTGAGCCACATCAAGCGAAGCATTGTGAGCAGGTCGAGGGTGGTGACTTTCCCTCTCTACTCTGCCCTTAGATCCCACCTGGAGTACTGTGAGCTAAGGGGTCCCCAGCACAAGGCATGAACCTGTTAGAGTGGGTCAGGTGGAGGGCCACAAAATTTATCAGAGCGCTGGAACACCTCTCTTAAGGAGAGAGGCTGAGAGAGTTCTTCAGCCTGGAGAAGAGAAATGCTCTGGGTAGATCTTATTGTGGCCCCAAGTCCCCTTACAGCCTTAAGTCCCCTTAAAGGGCCAGGGAGAGCTTTACCATGGCCTGTAGTGAGATGACAAGGCATAATGGTTTTAAATTGAAAGAGGGTGGGTTGTTGGGTTTTTTTTCACTATGAGGGTGGTGAGACACTGGGTTTCCCAGGGAAGTTGCAGATACTCCATCATTAGAAGTGTTTAAGATCAGGTTGGATGGGGCTTTGAGCAACCTAGTTTTGTGAAGGATGTCCTTGCTTATGGCAGGGGGTTAGAACTAGATGATCTTTAAAGCTCATTTTCAACCCTAACCATTCTATGACTATATGAACTTAAACTGATGCTTAATTCTGACTGGAGTCATTGCCCCACGGTTGATTTACTGCAGTCCAATATTTTGAATATGTATGAGGTCTGCTTATTTATGAAGCTTTGGCCAGCTAAACCTTATACGCTTGTTGAGGCAGTTGCCTGAAGTCTAAAGAGGACCAGAAACTAAAACCAGAAACTTCTATGCTTTTCCATAGTATTTACTGAGTGGTAAATTCCAGACAAATTTCTATTTGTGTGGAAATTTCAGTTTCTCTTTAGAGGAGCCTGAATGAGTAATAAGTCTGCTTGTCTGAATTTTCTGTCATAGTAAGGATTAAAATTTGGAGGAACTGAAGCAGCAAAGTTGCAATGACCTAACTAAATATTCAGTATTTTTTCAATCATCAGCTACTCTTTGAAGTTGCTCATTTTTGTGAAGGAGAAACTTATTTTTGAGGAGAGAACTGTAAGGACATTGAACTGAAGAATGGATGTGAAGGAAGAGGAGTGGTTAAAAAATGCAAGGGTACTGGATGTTAAGGAGACAATTCTAAAAAATATTAATATGACATCATTTAACAAGACTATGTCAGAGTGCACAATTAAAGAAACATCATCTAAGTTTGTGTATTCTTTTACATTTTGAATGTAAAACATTTGGAATATGTACCATTAATGTGTGAGGATGGTAAACACACTCTCTCTTCCTTCACAGAAACTGCATGAAACTTGACCATGCTCACTGAGGAAGGAATCAGTGGAGATTTTGTCTGTTCTAAAACTAGAATTCAAACACAAAATACTAAGTGTCACAACAGACTCTGGTTTAGCTATTTTCATACAGATAGCAGAGACAGTGACTGTATCTTCCGAACACATTTTACCACAGAAAGGATTTTCCTCTAGTTTGGAATTCTTTCTGAAATAGAACCAGATAAAGAAACATAGATTGTATTTGCATATTCAAGTGAAATAGTAAATTTTAATGTTGGTCTAAGAACTAGAAGAAAACAGCCTTAAAACATGTTATGAATTCTCCTAACGGTGCTATTCAACAAAGTCATGAGTAACAGCAGCAGTTGCAATGAAGAATGCTATTGCTACAGATATTTTTGATGAATACCATATGAATGCAAATCAAAATATTTGTATAATTTCATTGGAAATGCTTTTATTGGTAAGTGGGTTTAATGCTAAACAAAGAGGACTAAAAAAATATCCCTATGCTAGTAGAAAAATTCAGCCGGCAGGTTGGTAAGAACATTGCACTGTTATCCTAGAGAGGAAATCAGGACCTTCTCACTTGATACGTTTAAAAGTACTCAAATTGAAAGAAATCAAAATATGAAATTATCTTTATTTTCAGTCTGAAATCTAAACAGTTTTGTTACAAATGACACACAGATTATCAACTCTTATGTATTCCTGCAGGTTCGCCTTATACATCATCATCACCTGCCTGCTTGTTTTAGAAACACTTATTCAGCCAGGTTTCTTAATTGCACGCATACTATGAAAAATTTTACTATTGGGAAATAAAACATCTGCTGGAGGTGCCCATCTACTCATTTACTGTTCTCCACAAATATTTTTGTCTTGGAAAGGAGCAAGCTCCTTTCTCCTCTTTGGGCATACATTGGTTTCACTGTTTTCACCACACATGTTTTATAGAGCTTCAGGAAAATCTGTGTTTTATGAATCAAACCCAGTTTTATTCAAGGACTTGCTGAGTCTTTTAGCTGCTACACTTTTTCAAAGTTAAATATGTTCAAGAAGGTTATATGTGAAAACAGCGGTCTCATGTAAGTTTTGCCTCAAGGAATATCTTCCCACCATGCAAACTCAGTATTTCAAGGTTTCAGACACCTTCTCCTACTGTGCAGTTGGCTATTATCTAATTATTTTATAACTTGCTGTGTCTTAATTGACTAATCGGAGAGCTGACCTGTAATATCAAATTTCATTTCTTTGTGAAAAATGTGTGTTCTCTTTCTATTAATATAGCATTTTGGTTCTGTGGGGAAAGACTGAGGAAAAATTACTGTGGTGTTTTACTAAACTGCTTTAGTGGCCTCCTGCAAATTACCACTAGTTCAGTAAGGGAGCTACATCATTCTTAAGTGAATGCACAAAACCTAAATAAAGCTTCTAAGGTCACTGTACAATTTGTAGTGTGTGAGGGTGTATTAAAGATGGCATATTTGTAAGAGTCAGCACAAATTAGGTATGCTGTTGCAAACTAATAGATGCTCTTTAGTGAATAGGGTCCATGAAAGTTAAGGACCAGACTGTTATATTCTTAGAAAGCAGAAAGAGCTTATTGATAATAAAATACTGCTTACTATATTCTCGTGGCGGCTGTCTAATTCATGCACTTGTAGTGCTGTGACTTGCTTCCTCTTGGGACAAACTATAATAAAAATATTTTATGCAAATACTGGCTCTGTCAAAGCTCACAGAGTATGAATGCTTCTTGGGAAGTTTGAAAATCCTCTTTATTATAAATGTGCAGTTCAAGACATTCAGTAATAACTACTATCACTATTAATATTGATCAGCTACTATGGCTCACAAAGAAAAGGAAGCCAATGCATGTTAGCTCTGTAAATATTTTCCATGAAGGCAATAATATCCAAAGTTTAAGAATTGTTGATATTCTCCTTAACACTTGATAGTGTCTTTCAATGAAGAAGAGAACCAAAGTGTTCAAGCATAAAAACTATTAATTTGATGGTATTCAAAATTGCTTTCTTGTTGAAATGAGTTCATAGAATCACAGAATGGTTTGGGTTGGAAGGGACCTTAAAGACCATCTAGTTCCAACCCCCCTGCCATGGGCAGGGACACCCTCCACTAGACCAGGTTGCTCCAAGCCTCATCCAGCCTGGCCTTGAAGACAGCCAGGGATGGGGCATCCACAGCTTCCCTGGGCAACCTGTTCCAGTGCCTCACCACCCTTTCTGGGAAGAATTTCTTCCTGATATCCAATCTAAATCTCCCCCCTTTCAATTTAAACCCATTACCCCTTGTCCTGTCACTACAGGCCCTTGTAAAAAGCCCCCCCAGTTTTCTTGTGGGCCCCTTCAGGTACTGGAAGGCTGCAATAAGGTCTCCCCGAAGCCTTTTCTTCTCCGGGCTGAAGAAGCCCAACTCTCAGCCTGTCCCCATAGCAGAGGTGCTCCAGCCCTCTGAGCATCTTCGTGGCCTCCTCTGGACTCCCTCCAACTGGTTGATGTCCTTCTGATGTTGAGCGCCCCAGAGCTGGTTGCAGTGCTGCAGGTGAGGTCTCGCAAGAGCAGAGTAGAGGGAGAATCACCTCCTTTGACCTACTGGCCACACTTTTCACTGTTTAGTTGAAAATATGTCTCCTTTTGTTCTGAACTCATCAGCAGAAAGTTTTGAGTAATGAAAGCAGAGGAAAGCAAAACAGTTACTCTTTTGATGTTCTGGATCTCTCCCAGTTTCTCCCTCAGCAGTCTCTTTTGCAGGCTAGGAAAATCTGAGCTTCCTGTAGAGAAGCTATTTCATACCTTCAGTCGTCCTTATAGTTCTTATCTACACCTTTTCTGGTAAGATTGTGATGTTGAACTTGCATGCAGAACTCTGACTAGAGAGTGTGCGTATATAGGGCTTAAGGACACTGTTTCCTCTAATAATTTTAAACATTCTGTTCACTTACTTGACTCTTCTGGCTCTATGAACACATTACTTCTCCATTCTATCTACTGTACAGTAATTCTCCTGAGTCCTAATAGGTAGCTTAGACCCCGTTGCTGTGTGTGCAAAATTGGGTTTTGCTTGGGCATGGCGTTACTGTACCGGTATCGACATAGAATTTCTCAGGATTGCAAAGTCCTTTTGCAGCTCTTCACATAGCCTTTCTGTAAAGCAAAGCAAGTGAAATCTCAGCTGAAAATCAGTATCTATTGCATGCATCATGCAACGGAACAGCAAAGAATCTGGAAAAATGTTTAACAAATACAGTAGACCGACCTTTCCCTTCCGCTTTCCTTGCTTCTGTTACATATGCGGTGTTGTGCCTTAGAAGCACAGTAATTTCAAAGTAATTAATAGAGCACAATTAAGTAGATCAGATTCAAAAGTAAATAATAAAATGCTTTTGCCATATAAGTATTTGAAACTGGAGGAGAGGAGAAAAGAAGGAGAGGAAGAAGGGTGGATGGTAGAATCAGTGTATGTGTTGGAAATTCAACTAGCGTTACAGTTGATCTGATGTGATGTAGCTAATGAAGACATGCCGACTTAGGTAAACTGAAAAGCTGCAAAGTCTGACATGAAGACAGTTGACTTGAAGAGCACAACACTGAGATAAATCAAATATATTTAATAATATGCCTGTTTTGTTGATGGCATTTTCTTGTAGAAGTGGCACAAAGATTTGGGGAGTGCATGCCAGGGGTATAGCATATTCTTCAAGTGCTGTGGTTGTAACATATGCTATACTTTCATACGTGACCTTTGTTCTCTTTTCTGGCTGTAGTTTTTTTAATAGCCTACAGAATCAACACTTTGTAGAGGCAGACATGGAAAAATACCTGTGATATCAAATGACAAGAATCACAAACAGTATCTGCTTAAATTTTTAATCATTTTCTTTATAACAAATGTGTTCATTCATCACCAAATTGTGATTAGAAACTGCAGATTGCCGTGAACCTTACACTTTTTCTCAAAGTATGGTAATACTTCAGATTTTTCAGTAGAATTGTAAGAACACTGTTTGTATGAACTGGAAGACTCCAGCTGACAACTATACCATGAACTGTACAGCTTCGACTATAGGTTACAATGACACAAGACATCATAGGTGCTGTGTTTTGGCCAAAGCATGAAACAGCATTTGGCTGTCTGTCCAGCAAGCAACCATGGAAAATTTTATTTTTCAGTTTCTACCACAAGAGCCATATGTTCTTTTTTTTTCTTTTTCTATATACATATGATTATTCTACCCTGAATGAGGAAATTTGGAGATAGCAGGGTAAACTCGGAGTCAGCTGTGCTAGAGGTGACTGCTTTCATAATTTCAAGAGTAAATCATGCAGCTGTAGTCTAATAACTAGTATGATGTGGATTGAATTAGTAATTTATAGTTGGTTGTATCAAAACTGTGGTGTTGGCATGGTTTTTTTACTCATAAGGACAGGAATAATTTTAAACTAGTTAAAGGTTTTTTCCTCGTAACTGCTGATTGACTAACCCCCTCAACTAGAATAAGCACATTTTTTTCAAATCATTGCTGTTCTCTGTGTTTTTCTGTTTTGTAACAGAAATGTGCCTGTCAGATGAGATGTGAGCCAGCATGACATTATGCAGTCTGATGTAACATGAGTGAAAGCTAACGTTTTACAGTCTTATTCTGCTTTTATTGATGGCCTTGCACAGTCTCCTGAAGGCATGTCCACTTTTATTGAGCCATGCTAATCATTTCCCTCTCAGATTTTTGTCTCCTTCTGGAAGCAAACCAAATATGAAATGAATCTCAGCCTGTGTGTACAGAGTAGATCCTTCTTTCACTGAAGTCCATAGAATCCTTGTCATTGTGGGAGTATGATCGCACTCCTGGTCAGTTCAATAGTTAGAAACACTGTGTACATGAAGGCTAGGATCTCAGGATCAGCCCCTTCCAGCACCCATCAGCCCCTTACCCCAGCTACTTAAATTAAAGTTAGATCCCTTGATTATCACAAATATCAAAACTTTTATTTTAGGCCTAGAGAAAGAACAGGCAATGTTCTATGTGTACCTTGTCCAGAAAATTATTGGCATTAGAATATTTATGGAGGAAGAGCATAAAGATACCTCCTGTGTGGTAAATTAAAAATGTGGAAGCAGTGACTATGAACATGGGAATAGTTCACAGGTCCAAGGGCAATTCTGCACCACAGACCTGGCAGGGATGTTGCAGATCAGCCTACATTCCACCCACCCTGGCACAACCAGCTTTAGCAATGCCAACATGAATAGCATCTCCTTGCTGTGCTGCTTCTGGCTCTCCATTTCCTATCAGTCACGCTGACTCCTGAGGATGAGTCAGTGATGCAGACAGCTTTTTTTGTACAGTATTTCATGTAAAACTAACATAACAGGGTATTCTTGCAATATTCCTGCAAAGGGTAGATCTCTTCTACCTATTTCAAATACAACTGAATCAAGGATTAAAAATCCATTTGAGTAGTCTGGTTCAAAACTAGTTTCTGGGACTGGTGTGTTACAATGTAGAGGCAGTATGTGAGGGCAGAGCCCGTATGAAAAAGCCTGAAGGAAAGTAAGTTCAGTTTCTGCAATTTCATGTGCTTCATCTTCCATAAATATCCTGGGCTGTGTCAGGAGAAGTGTGGCCAGCAGGTTGAGGGAGGGGATTCTCCTCCTCTCTTTTTGTAAGACCCCACCTGGAGTGCTGTGTTCAGCTGTGGAGCCCTCAACATCAGAAGGATATTGAGTGGTTGGAACGAGTCCAGAGGAGGCCACAAGCATGCTCAGAGGGCTGGAGCACCTCTGCTATGGGGACAGGCTGAGAGAATTGGGCTTGTTCAGCCTGGAGAAGAGAAGGCTCTGGGGAGACCTTATTGCAGCCTTCTAGTACCTGAAGGGGCCTACAAGGAAGCTGGGGGGGGTGTGCTTTTTACAAGGGCCTGTAGTGACAGGACAAGGGGTAATGGGTTTAAATGTAAAGCAGGGAGATTTAGGTTGGATATCAGGAAGAAATTCTTCATGGAGAGGGTGGTGAGGCACTGGGACAGGTTGCCCAGAGAAGCTGTGGGTGCCCCATCCCTGGAAGTGTTCAAGGCCAGGCTGGATGAGGCTTTGAGCAACCTGGTCTAGTGGAGGATGTCCCTGCCCATGGCAGGGGGGTTGGAACTAGATGGTCCTTAAGATCCCTGCCAACCCAAACCATTCTGTAATTCTAAATAGTTGAATATGTGGGTGATTTTTCAATATGGTATTTCTAAACAGCATCCAGTATAATTGTATAAGAAACAATTATGTAGTATAGGCAAGTCAGTTCTGAGAAGTACAGTATCTCATGAAGAGTGACAGTGTTAGGAGAAATAATGTCTTTAAGTATGTAATATCATAAATATCCTCTTGCATGTGTTACACTTCCAGTTTGTACCATCAGCTGAGTTTCATAATTTATTTGAGTTTAATCCATTGTGGAAAATTTTATTTCTGTAACTGATCTGAATCATGTGCATAGGCTGAATGAGTTTAATGAGTAAATATATATATATACTATATACAATATTGAGAAAGTATTATTCTAATCAGCTGTACCTTAACGAAAACGTTATTTGCATTTTTGTCACAATTTGCAACATTACTTGCTGTTACTTAGAAATCTAAATTCTAAATAATTCTTGAGATATACATAATGCAAAAAACACAATTAAAACATTTATTTGGCATTGGAGAAATAAAATCTGATCTTATGTAGATACAGAAAAATATTTTATTCTTTAATCATCTACTGCAGTATGAACTGTGAGCATCAGATCAGACTGTAACCGTTTTGGCACCCGTTTGAATTGGTGTAGATAAGGCCAAAAGATTCGGAACAATGTTACATCACACCTATCGTTACTCACACGTTTGTGTGTTACTGATGGTGCAAGATGGTGGTTAGCTACTCCATTCTGAATGTTGCTATGCATAAATGTTAGCTACTGACGTCATGACTCAGGCACAGGAGCTGCATCACCCTTCATTCCATCCCCTTTCCCCATTAAAATCAGTAATTAATACTGTGCAAACATATCAGTAAGATACAAGACATAAGGTATTGAATTTCCTGTGGTGAAAATTATTAGAACACATCATTTCAGTTCCAGTCATCAATGTCTCAGACAGATGCACTTTGAATTTATAATCTTCAGGGATTATGTGTCTGTTGTGTCATTCCCACCTTGGTCATGTTAGTGACGGTCATAGGCTATATGTGTTTTGTATGTGTAAATTTATTAACATCAAAAGTGCAATGAAATTCCCTTTTTCACATGCACTTGTTGCTATGCTACCTGTATTTTGATTATATGTAACTCTGCTAATGCTGTAATATTGTTTACTATGTTACATTGTTAATTTTTCGTACAATTCTTGTTTCTTATATGTACATTGCATAGGAAAATAGTACCCATATTCTGATTTATATAAAATAAAAATCTAAATAAGAAACATAGTTATGTGTATGAAGATAATATCCCTGTCAAGAGGAATGTTTCATGACTTCTTGCAGTAGATCCATAAAATGTTGACTTTTTTTAATGTGAAAGTTAAAATTCTTCCTGCAAAATGCATTTGTTTTAACATCAACATCTAATGTAATGTTATCTGATCTTTTAAATCCTATTCTAAAAATAACTCTTCTTTCTTTGAAACTGAAACTTCTTTAACGACTATTGAAGTATTTATTGCCACTCATTCTCTTTCCTCAATTTATGACTTAACAATCTAATTTGGAAGATTGTATTTGTCCTTCTCAGTTGATGTCAGTTGACTCTGCACTGGTAATTAAATCACACTGAACTAAAAGGTTCCGGTTTAAATGCAAAGAAAGCATGAATTAAAGCAGCAGAGATGAATAAATTTGAAACCTTTTCTGGACTGATCCTGTGGTCACACAGACGAAAAATGCTGGAAAGCCTGCTGGATAACAGAATTGATGCACAAAGTAGTAACTGTCAGGCAAGAAAAGGTAGTTAAAGCAGACAATCCTCATGGAGCTGTTAGAATGCGACAAATGGACTTTTTTCCCATTTTCAGAACTGGGCTTTTTGACAATATGCTCTTTCAGTAATAGCGTAAACCCAAGCTACCTGAACTGCGTTACACTTCTCAGCCTCATGTATGTAGGCATCCAGTGACAAAGATGGTAATAAAAAAATCTGTTGTAAGATCCTGATATGTGAGGAAGGCTGTCAGTGAAGTGGTCGGGGAGAGTGGCATCAATAAAAAATGAAAGTCAAAGTGACAGTGCTGAAGTGATCAGATTTGGTACAGACAGTTACCCTGTATATTACAGAAATCTGGCAGAAGAGAAATAACGTAGTCTTCTTCATAGAGTAGCTTGCCTACACCTGAGTTGCTCGTATTCCAGTGAAGCTCAGAGGAGAATTGGGATTACTGTCCCAGTATTTCACAAACAATGAAATCAGCACTTTCCTTTTATCGACCTGAGCTATACCATACTCTCTCATTCTACCAGCTGTTGCTAAGCAACTGTAACAGTAATAGTGATGTTTATCTAAAGCTGCAATTTATTTTCCTTTATTTTAAAAAAAGTAAACAAGTAAAATGCACCATGTCCTCAGTGATCCCCATCTGCAGAATGAGTTTGCATCTATGAATAGTCTTGTTTAAAAGGGCACTAAAACTCTTTAGCTGAGAGTTTTACAATATAGGATCTTACCGTCTGTAAAAGAACTTTTTTCGACACTACCTCCTATGTATTTCAAAGGTGGTATACAATTTGCATTGTTTTCCATCTCTTTTAATGCATTATGTTTCCTTCATTTTGATGAAGCTTGAAAGTAGTTGGAATAAATGTAAGAAAGAATAAAGATGGTTTGAAGAACTTTGCTTTACTGTACTTAAAATCATTACTTTTGAAGAAAAAGGGATAAATCAACTTCATATGATCTCGTTGCTTTTAACTAGGAACTTACTGCTTTGTCAGAAGAAAGCACTATCAAGCGTAGCCTTGTTTTTTGGAGTTTTTTACTTTTTGCCTCAATTAGCCAATGGCACTGAATTGATGGTGGTGTAGACTGGATTTTTTTAAAAGCATTAAAAGCCCTTTAAAAAAATGTTTTCCTGCAGAGAAACATATTTTGCTGCACTTTATTTCCTCATTAACTTGTGTGAATACTGATTTATTGGTCTTTTTGGGCATTCCAGTATTGAAAAGGGAACGTGAAATATCTTTTTCTCAATTTGTAATGGCAACATAATCCGTCTGATGTATAACGTGTGTCTCAGCATTGAGAACTTCATTAAAATAAAGAAAAAACTTCCACATACCAACAATTAAGATGTCTTCCCCTGGTACACAGCAAAGCTACCATTATAGCAGTGTTTGTTTCAAAACTTCTTGCTTAATAGTGATATTAATCTTTAACCTTCAGGAAGATGTAATTTCAGTTGGGTGCTGGATAAAGGCTTAAATATACATAGGAAATTGCTCACGAAGCTGTTGCTTGACTCTGAGTAGTAATCTGGGACTTTATAAACACTGGATTTTCTGTTTCATCAACACAGTCAATGAATATATATCCTGTGGTCAGAATTAAGGTCTGAATTTAAAATTTTTTATAGACTGATGAAGTTGCAGTCACATTGTGAATGCCTGCATCAGAATTTAACGTTATTACATGCATTCTAGCATTTACCAACCATTCATCTTGTGAGATGGACCTAGTGAAGCTCCTACAGTGTTCACAGACAAAAATTGCAGGGTTTAAATGGATCTGCATTAAAAGGAAATCAATCTAAATTTTGCAATTTATCTGCCATTTTTTTCCCCTCTATTTTTAGCCTTAGCTGCCAAGCTACAGAATATTTAACAATTCAAATGCAATTGATTGTGTTAGGAAGGGTTGAATTTGGCAGTGACAGAAGTGAGGCTGCCCTGTCTCTGTGCCCCAGCTGCAGGCAGGGGCAAGGCTAAGCAGCTGTTCGCAGAAGGCACATGCACACAGAGCGCATGCTTACACTGCATACATATGTATACACACAGATTAACAGAGTTTGACACACTCACGTGAACTCGGGCAGTGCCAGTGGTCTAATCCTGTTTCCCTTCTCTGGCTGAGCAGGATGGAGGTCTATCCACACACAGACAGAGGTGACCTGGGCTCCCAGGGTCACCCTCTGTGGTCTTGTCCTCAGAGAAACCTTCCTGGCTTCCCTTCCGTGTCACTTGCTCCCCAGTTGATCCAGATGGACCACAGCCAGCAATTGCACACTGGCTCCCGGTCATGCATTGCAGCCAGACAGGCTCTGGCCTTGGTCCCACTTGGGGCTGGCACTTGGTGTCACTCACTGGGGTCTCCCCCACCACTGGCACCCAGGCACAAGTGCCCTCTAGCTCATGGTCCAGCCCAGCTGCTGGCACCCTGACCTGCACTCGCCCCAGGCTGGCACCTCCCACTCACAGGCCCCTATCACCCCTCTGGGGGCACGGCTGGACAGGCCACTGTTTACAGGTGGCCAGTTCTGTTTGTCCCCTTGCTTCTTTATTTTATCATGCTTGTTCTTCCCCAAATCACTTAAATCCATCCCCTTCCAGGATGTTTTCTTCTCTAAACATCCTGTTTTGGGATTGCACAAGACTTATTACACTTTTCCGTGACATCTCATTACATATCCCACACCCTGGGCAGCAACCCCACCAGTCCAGGAGAGGATCTGAAGCAGCCTCTCTTGGACCATTATAGTGGGTGTCATATGTGGACATGGGGGCTGAGGCTCTCCTGGGACAACCCTGGACAAGGATGTCCCTTCCCCTGAGTCCTTACTTAGGGTTTCCACATTCCTTGTGGTCCCCTGTGCTCCTCTAGGCAGGTAGAGATGGGCCTGTGATGGGCTGATGGCTCCTGGGCTGGAAATGGGGCAGGGTGGGGCTTGGCTTCACCATCTGGCATTGTTTGTCTGTGCTCCTTTGTGAGTACACAGATGAGCTTTTTATCATATAACTGAACAGTTTGTTATTATTTATTTCAGATCAAATCAGTTTTAAACAATTTCTCAATATTTCTCTTGAAATTAACTATTTTTACCCAGGTTTTGCAAAACCATGGCATCGTGAGTAGTAAATTACACTGTTCTCGTTTCACGTTGGGCTGGGACTGGCTTGAATATATTTAGATATCTGTAGTACTGAAGCTTTGCAGCACCAGTTCTCCCTGACAGTGAAAGGCAGTGGTGGACACAGCAGACACTGATGAAGCACTTGTGGCCGCTTCATGAGACCTTTGTCCTGTCGCTTGCTGGCTGGGGTGTACTTCTGTTTTGCCAGCAAATACGGTGGCTTGCAGTTGTGAATAAATGTTCAGTGACACCTAAATTAACTGGAACTTGGTACTTTTTGATTTGATTATTTTCTTGGAAAATGCCTTTCGATGAAGTTGTGAGATTTACTTAATAGTTGGTTTTTAAAGGACAGTTGAAGTAGCCAAATGCTGTTTAAAACAGTCCTCAGAAAATAGCGCCTTTCCTGCGCTAGCCATTGGCCATTTCTGTTCTTGGTTAAAGTTCATTGAGGAAATAACAATTTTATTGGGTAGTAACATTGCCAGAAGATAGCTTTGAGATATACTTGTGAGGAAGGAAGTGATGAAGGCCCAGTGCAGATAATGGCTAGTTGGCAGCAGGGCCTGGTGTCAGGCCTTAGCGTCAGGCGGGAAGCGCTGGGTGCTTACAGGGAACTCAATAAAGGATAACATGCAAATGTAGCCCATGAAAACACAAAAGAAAAAAGGGTGCTTGCAACAAGGTGCACACTCACTTTGTTCTACCATCTCAATTGATGGTGGTAACAATTTAAATCTGTAGTTGCCTGTTGTATTTCAAGAGGAAATTTGTTTGGTTTATGTGTGTATAACACATCTTTGCACTATCAGGAACGTTTGTTTATTATGTTGCTTCTTAGAAGCCATACAGTAGTCAACTATTGCTGTCATGAGCTTTGCTGCTCAAAGTCATTTAAGTTGTGGCTATTACTACAATACCGAAGTTCCTGCAAGCATGCATGCACGTGAATTAGAGGAGTCATGGTTGCAAATGTGAGGTGCACTGGGGACGAGAGATGTGCGTTTGAATCATCTGTGCAGGAGTGAGAATTTAAAATCTGTGAGGGCTCTAACCATTGACTTTTATAATTAAGGCCTCACAAATAAAGATAAAAGAGAAATGATCGAGTCGGGGATTCATCCTTCTGTATGTGCAAAGAAAGTGATTAATGCAGTTTTGTGTGGACTGACAGAAGAAGCTAATCCTAAGGCAAGGTAGGTGATAGCATGTGTATTAGCAAGATCCAAGTAAGATTTAGGGACTGCTGGGCCCTCTCTGAAGGCTTTCCTGGAAATAAAATATTTATGACAGAGAGCATTGCAGGCCAACATTATAAAACTAAAAATTCTTCTTCTTATGAACACAGCTGGAGCAAATAGCCCACAAGACAGCCTTGCTGGGCCAGTAGATATTCAGAATATAAAGGGAAGATTAATCAAGAGAGAAAAAAAATACCTATGTTTTGTTATTCCCATGCATGAACTGTTCTTTGTGGAAAATTACATATGCTTAAAGCTGAAAAATTGGTAGAACGGGTTATGGAACAAAAAGACAAAATAAAAAGTAATGTCAGAAACACTGTGTGCTATCTGGAGTTTAAAAGGCAATCAAGGACAATATTGCTGCTCTGCTAATTTAGTCTCCAGCTTCAATTCACCTGAGATGCTCGTATTTAAAAACAACTGGGGGGAGTTAAGGAGCTAAAAGCTGGAACTTGTGTTAGGAAACTATATTAAAGACGAGAATTGATTGCCGCATGGTTAAATGTGATATATTGGAGAAGAGTCAAGGCTATATCTTAAAACTGCATGTTTTTCAAACCTATTGGAGTTCTCTGAATGAGTCAGCCTGAATGTGGATAAAGGTCATCTGAATTTCAAAAGACATTGAAAAAGGCTTCCCAGTAGTGACTCTAAAGGGAAAAAAATCAGGTAGGGCATAAGAAAGTCTGTATGTTGCTAAAAGTCGTGCCTTGGGGATAGGAGAACAGGTCAGCTTTTACAATGGAGGGAGTCACCATGTCATCACAGAGAGATCTGTTCTGGCTTCTGTGTCATTCAAAAGGGGGTAAGCAGTGAAGTGACCGTGATGACAGGAAGTTAGGAGTTAATGAAGATGAGGACCAATTGTGAAGAATCCCCGAAAAGGCCTTAAGTGACCAAGTAAGGGGATGTTAAAGTAGTTAATGAAATTCAGAGTAGATGACTGTGATGTGATGCACACATAGTTATAAACTGTAGGAAATCTACAAAGGGAAAAAATCCCATAATAAATCCCAGTTTTCCATGTAAAATGACAGGCTCTAGCCTCGCTATAATTCTGGAAGAAAAGGATCTTGGTTATAATAGAGTCCTATAAAAACATCAAGCTAATGATTACCATAGGAAAAAAAAAACAAACCCCAAAAACCCACCAAAAAAACCCACAGATAAATTTGTAGGAGAACAGAAAAGAGATTAAAAATATCGCTGTGTAAATGATGTGTATACATTTTAAATCTTATAAGAAGTTCTGGTATTCCTATTTCATGAAGGCTATAACAAAGCTGCAAAAGGTTCAGAGAAAGGTGATAAAATGGCTTTAGTACAAAGAACAGCTATATAAAGTAGAACTTTTGAACTTGGAAGAAAAAAGAAGCTGGGACATGATAAAGGTCAATAAGATAGTAAGATGCATAGAAAGCACCAGTAAGAATCATCTGTATGTTCACTTTTCATACAAAACCTTAGTAGGGCATCAAACGAACCTGACAGTAGCTGCTGAACAAAGAAGGGGTTTTCATATTTTAGGATTCCCTCCACAATACATTACAGATCCTAGAAGTTAGTATAGACTCAGAGGATGACTGGATGAGTTCATGGAAAAGAAATCTATCAAGGGCTGTTAAACAGAAAGATGAGGCCACTGGAATGTGTGCCTTTTAGGAAATCCATGAGATACAGATCTTGAAGGGAAGGGGAGTTTTGTGGTTGAAGTACCTGCTTTGGCTTGCTGTTGGAGTAAAGATACCGAGTTGAATGAGCCTTTGACCTGGTGGAGTGCAGCTGTTCATATTTACTTTTTAAACTTACTGATAAAACTGTAACTACTGTTAGAATTTTTTTTTTTTAAGAATGAGGGAGGCATGATCTTGCTAGACATTTCTTCTCAGCCTCACTACTGGTTGCCTCTTTCCTCTGTAGCTGCAGAATGGAAGATGCTATTCACAGTCACAAGATAAATGTGACTTTATTTGCATTATTATGATTCTCCAAAATATCTTTAGCATCACTGGCTTTATAATAGTTAGTTTTTAGTGCATTTTATAGTTTGCTTGTTCAAAATACATATATTTTGCAAAAATTGCTTTCTCTGTAACTATCTCGTAACTAACAAGAGGAGCTAGAGATGTGCTGTGACCTCATTGGCGTCGTGGAGACATGGTGGAACGGCTTCTGTGACTGAAGTGTCAGAATGGAAGGATACAGGCTCTTTGGGAAGGACAGGCAGGGGAGATGTGGAGGGGGGTTGCTCTACATCACAGACCAGCTGGAGTGTGTGGAACTCCACCTGAGGATGGATGAGGAGCTGACCGAGAGCTTATGGGTCAGGATTAAAGGGCATGGAGAGAGGATACTTTAGCAGGAGTGTGTTACAGGCCACCTGGCCAGAATGAGTGATTGGATGAGGCCCTCTACAGGCAGATAGCAGCAGCCTCACCGTCACAAACCCTGGTCCTCATGGGCAACTTCAATCATCGTGATATCTGTTGGAGGGACAACACGGCAGGACACAAGCAAGCCAGGAGGTTCCTAGAATGCACTGATGATAACTTCCTTATCCAAATGATAGAGGAGCCGACAAGGAGGGGTGCCATACTGGATCTTGTTCTCACTAATAGGGAGACGCTGGTGGGGAATGTGAAGCTCGAGGGCAGCCTTGGCTGCACTGACTACGAAATGGTGGCATTTGAGATCCTTATGGAGGCAAGGAGGGTGCGCAGCAAACTCGCTACCCTGGACTTCAGGAGAGCAGACTTTGGCCTTTTCAGGCAGCTGCTTGGCAGAGTTCCATGGGATGAAACCCTGGAGGGAAGAGGGATCTGAGAAAGCTGGCAAGTATTCCAGGATCTTCTCCTCCAAGCTCAAGAGCTGTGCATCCCAATGAAGAGCAAGTGATGTAAAAACACCAGGAGACCTGAGTGGATGGACAAGCAGTGCCTGGACAAACTGAGGCACAAAAAGGAAGCCCACAGTGGGTGGCAGCAGGGACAGGTAACCTGGGAGGAATACAGAGAAGTTGTCCAAGAAGTCAGGGATCAGATTAGGAAAGCTAAAGCCCTGATGATAGAATTAAACGTGGTCAGGGACAGCAAGGCCAACAAGAAGGGTTTCTGTAGGTACATAGGGGATAAAAAGAAGATCAGGCAAAGTGTGGGCCCTCTGAAAAAGGAAATAAGAGAGCTGGTTTCCCAGGATATGGAGAAGGCCAAGGTGCTCCATGGTTTTGGGTTTTTTTTCCTCAGTCTTCACTGGCAAGGGCACGAGCCATACCCCCAAGTCATGGAAGGCAAGGGCAGGGACTGGGAAAATGGAGAGTTGCCCATGGTTAGAGAGAATCAGGTTTGGGAACACCTGAAGAACTTGAAAGTCCGTGGGATCTGATGAGGTACATCCGCGGGGCTTGAAAGAACTAGTGGCTGAGGTTGCAAAAGCTCTGTCCATCATATTTTAAAAGTTGTGGTGGTCTGGTGAAGTTCTCACTGACTGGAAAATGGGAAGCATGACCCCCATCTTTAAAAAGGGAAAAAAGGAGGACCCAGGAAACTACAGGCCAGTCAATCTCACCTCTGTGACTGGCAAGATCATGGAGCAGATCCTCCTGGAAACCACGCAAAGGTGCATGGAGAATGAGGAGGTGATAGGTGACAGCCAGCATGGCTCCACCAAGGGCAGATTTTGCCAGACAACTATGGTGGCCTTCTATGATGGGGTTATGATCTTGATGGATAGAGGACGGGCATCTGATGTCCCCTGTCTGGACTTGTGCAAACCCTTCGATGCCGTCCCACGTGACATCCTTGTCTCTAAACTGGAGAGGCATGGATTTGACGGATGGAGCGCTCGATGGATAAGGAACTGGCTGGCTGGTCGTACTCAAAGAATTGTTGTCAACGGCTCAATGTCTGAGTGGAGACCAGTGACGAGCAGTGTTCCACAGGGGTTGGTGTTGGGACCGGTCCTGTTTAACATCTTCCTCAGTGACATGGACGATGTCATTGAGTGCACCTTCAGCAAGTTTGCTAACGACACCAAGCTGCGTAGTGCAGGCGACACACTGGAGGGAAGGGATGGCATCCAGAGGGATCTTGACAGGCTGGAGAGGTGGGCCTCTGCCAACCTCAGGGAGTTCAACAAGGCCAAGTTCAAGGTCCTGCACCTGGGTCAGGGCAACCCCAAGCACAAGTACAGGCTGGGTGGAGGCTGGATCGAGAGCAGCCCTGAGGAGAAGGACCTGGGAGTACTGGTGGATGAGAAGATGAACATGAGCCAGCAGTGTGCGCTGGCATCCCAGAAAGCCAACTGTATCCTGGGCTGTGTCAAAGTGTGGCCAGGAGGTGGAGGGAGGGGATTCTCCCCCTCTGCTCTCATGAGACCTCACCTGCAGCACTGCAACCAGCTCTGGGGCGCTCAGCATAAGAAGGACATCAACCAGTTGGAGCGAGTCGAGAGGAGGCTACAAAGATGCTCAGAGGGCTGGAGCCTCTCTGCTATGGGGACAGGCTGAGAGAGTTGGGCTTCTTCAGCCTGGAGAAGAGAAGGCTTTGGGGAGACCTTGTTGCAGCCTTCCAGTACCTGAAGGGGCCCACAAGAAAACTGGAGGGGCTTTTTACAAAGGCCTGTAGTGAGAGGACAAGGGGTAATGGGTTTAAATGTAAAGCAGGGAGATTTAGGTTGGATATCAGGAAGAAATTCTTCATGGAGAGGGTGGTGAGGCACTGGGACAGGTTGCCCAGAGAAGCTGTGGATGCCCCATCCCTGGAAGTGTTCAAGGCCAGGCCGGATGAGGCTTTGAGCAACCTGGTCTAGTGGAGGGTGTCCCTGCCCCAGGCAGGGGGGTTGGAACTAGATGGTCTTTATGGTCCCTTCCAACCCAAAGCATTCTATGATTTTTTGATTTTATGTTCTGTATATATGTATAAATATTTCAGTCTTCCCCAGAATAACTTCTGAATTACAAGAAGAGATGTGGTTGTCATGTTCTTATGTTGTTTGTTTGTTGGGAGGGGTGTGTAGTGATAAATATAAAGGCCAGAAAAATAAAAGTACAATGTTTAGAAAATATTTTGTAAGTTTGTATTTGGTGAGGTTAATTTAAAATCTTATGGCCAACCATTTGACCTCAGTGTTTAAGGCAAAATTGCAGTAGATTAAGTTTTGTTGCGGAGCTCTGATTAAGGGTTCACAAGTGAGAAATTCTGAGCCTGAGCAGGTGGTAATACGGCTGGCACGGTGTGTGCGAAGAAGCTTTCTAAGAGAAAATAAGGCTGAAACTGGTATAAATAATTTTCAACCACAAGCCAAGGGCATCAGTTTTCTTAAGTAACACTTTTCATATCATAAAGTTAAAATATCTGTCCTGAAATATCTTCTTACAGACAACACATGACAGAAAATTAATGCTAACAGCATAGTTTATATTTTTATAAACAACGATGTGGTGTCATACTAATAGTATTTTGGCAGTCTAAAACACCTTTAATATTAAAATAATTCAGTGTAGTAGGATTGTACTCAATCAATGACTGCATGTCTTGTAAAACATGGCAGCGTTTATTTTGTTATTTGACTCAAGGGCCAGAACTAAAGTGAATTGTATGGGTAGATCTTCATTCAGGGTGTATTCAGCCTGCATTCTCTTCTGTTCTTACATTCAGCTGATTATTAATATTCTTATAATATTTTCCTGTCAGTATGTTCAATTTCTTTAATTATTCTTTTTTTTTTTTTCCTGAATTCCCTGGAATGTGTTGAGATTTTCTGCTATGAAGACAGCCATAAGAAACAAAGTATTCTTAATTAATGTCATCAGTGTCCTCTTACTGTTCCGTGGCGTCTCTGCAGTCAGAAACTGCATTTTTTGTGGGATATTGCGTTACCAACTCCTAGTTTGCTGCCACCTGTCATCCATAAGTGTCTTCATTCCTGCTCTCCAAATATGTCCTCCTACTGAATGTCTCATAATGATTTGATGCTGAATTTACTCCTTAGCAGAGCTTTAACATGTGACAGTTCTGAAGCTTCTAGACTTACATATATTGACAAATGTGGTACTATATATATAGCAGATGATCCTTTTGTCCCAATATTTCTTTGTTAATATACTTCATGTCTTAAGAGGGCAGGGTCAGACCTAGAAGGATGTGTTTTCTAGGCTGGCACAGCTCTTAAAAGTCTGTTTGAGTATTGCTTAGTTCAGAAGGGAGATCCTCTTTGCAATTGTGAGCGTGCAGCAATGAGATTGCTAGGAGTTAACCATGTGTTAAATTTCTTCTAGGATTTTTATTGGGGTTTTTACTGAACACTAAGTAAATAAGTATGTACTTATATATAAGCATATAAAATTAAGAGCAAACCTAAATAGCATTTCACAGTAATCGTTTTCCTTTATGGTTCTCCTTCGGCTCGTGTTTCTTGGGTAGAAAGTGAATAGTCAGAGTGTTTATGAATACTTTCAGATCTGGAAGGATATAAATACAGGAGAGCAAAAACAAGCTGGAGAAAGAACAGACTATGGGTGATAAGAAATGCTGGAGTTAAAGAGGGGTGAAGTGTTGGCTGCCTTGTTTATCATTAGAGTGTGTTTATTTTTCAAGAGAATAATGCACAAAAACTTGGATTGACAGTAAGGAGTACAAAACACCCTCCGGAATAAAACTAGGAGCAATCACTGACAGTGGCAAAAACATCTGTGAGTAGGTGGCAAGTGCCTCTAAGGACACTGCTGAGCTACAACCAATTTTGGGGTGGGAGAGTTCACTTACTACCCCAGCAATATTGTGTTTTACCTCAAGCCAGCAAGAGGGCTTTCTAAGAGACTAGGGAGGTAATTTGTCTCGCTGAAAGTCAGAAATGTAGTTAACATATTACATTTGCATACACAATTACATATGATGTATTACATTCTTTATATATCAGAATTACAAATTTCTGCTCCTGAAATGTGTGTCTGTCTTTGATAGATTTTAGATGATTGCAAACTTCCCGTTGATAGCTCTCTTCTTTCAAAGCAACCCTTTCACACTGAGTAGTAGGAAAGGTGCTGTGCAGCACAGCTCCCAGGGGCTACTTGATTTACACAAACCTATTTCTGGATGTTGGTGACATGAAGTAACTTGCTAGGTGAGCTGTCACTGTAATTTTCCTTTTCTGTGTTCAGAACATTATTTCTGTAGTAATTAAATTATTTGAAATTGCCTGTGACACTTGTATGTCAATTCCCCTGTGGTTTTAGGAAAAGAAATACAATGCAAAGCATCTGCAAGAATGCTGACAAGTTCCAGCGAACAGTACATAGCTGATACTTTCATCCTAAATTCATGGTGTGATAGGTTCCTTCTTCAGGAATGTTTAATAATACCAATGTTTTATTAAAGTAATGTGAATCAATTGGTAGATGTACTAGACAAGATTTTTACTTTAAAGGCCTCCTGAATCCCTGTAGCCTTTTTATCTATTCATTAGATTTTTGTTATATTTGAAATTTAGTGGAAAATGATTACTTATTAGTTCTTTAGTTTTAAACAGCAAATCCTTTTTATTAAATCCATTTTGTTAAGATTTAGAAACCTCCCACAAGCGTTTCACAGCACTGCTCTGACAGATTCAGTCTCAGAGACCTACTGCTGGGAAGTTAAAAATAAAATTGCTGCCTGAAATACTTTTCTGGTTTAGGTGTAACAATAAAATGCTGGGATTATACTTGTTCTGAAGTGCTTAAAATGCATATAATAATCCAAGCATTACAGTGCACAGAATGTCCTTAAACTTTTCCCTGTTCAAATATTTCATTAACGCTTCTCTCCAGCTCTGAGCCAGTACAACTATTGTGTGTGGGATTAAGAAAACCAAGTAGGAAATTAGCAATAGTAAGCACTGCAAGTCAAGGTTTCTTGCTGAGGACTTCCTGTTAATGAGCTACCATACCCTCACAAGGTCTGTGGGATGTACAAACGAGACACAAATGCCCTTAGTGTTATTTTTTAAGGATCCTAAAAAGAAAAATTAACACTTGCCTGATCACAATACACATGGCACTAAAAATTGGTGTACCATTGAAATTTTGGTGTTCTTTCAGAGTATAAAAATCTTCATGCTAGTTGCAACAGAATGCATAGTAAATGTGCATCTACGTTTTGCTCTCTGCATTGAGTGTGTTTCAGACCAGTGCAAACTCCAATAGATCAGTATTTGTCTAAACACTTTATAAATGTTATTCACCAGAAAGCTTTGAACACACTCTTGCTTTAAAACTGTTGGTCTGTTGAATTTATGGCATCAAGACTAATGCTTAAATTTCACATTTGGATGAATAAGTCATACATTGTTAATACTACATAACCTTAAATAATCATTCATTGCATAAAAAGATGGTAGGTGTCTCGGAAAATCCAGTGATGGGGTTTTGAATCCAGAGGGAAAATGGTATAAATGCAATTCTGTGTGGTGTTTGTAATCCAGAAAAAATATAAAATTAAGTTTGCATGTAGTTACTCATGTAAGAATATATATTGGAGGAGGGAAAAAACACCAAAATACATATTTCCTTTCTTCTTTTTCAGGTCAGAACTGTGGAGGCTTAGTACAGGGGCCAAATGGTACTATAGAAAGCCCTGGATTTCCTCATGGTTATCCAAATTATGCCAACTGCACGTGGATAATTATCACAGGAGAACGTAACAGGATACAATTGTCATTTCATACTTTTGCTCTTGAGGAAGATTTTGATATTTTGTCAATTTACGATGGACAGCCACAGCAAGGCAATTTAAAAGTGAGGTAAGGTACCTTTTTCCTTTCTTCATTTTTTCTCCCTCTCTTTACCTCTCTCTTTCTCTCTGGAATATACATTCTGATGATATGTAAAAACTACATTGTGTTTCCTTATTTTTCCTCAGCTGAGGGGATAACAATGCCTCAAAATCTCACAGCAAAAGATGTTAATCCAAGTTTCAAACCTTTATAGCCCTAGCTTGTGTACCACTAGCATCAGTTGTACTTAAAATTTGCACAGTTCAAGATCAGGTTTGGAAAAGGACCTGAGCACGGTAGTATTCCATGTTGCAGTAGCTTGTTTTTATTTATATACCCCCTGATGGAATCCAGATTTGGCCCAGGGACCCTTTCCTGAAGACACCTGTTCCCAGTTTTTGAAAGAACTTTTACTGAGATCACGTTTATGTTTCTACCATGCCTACAATATTAGAATCAGAGGATAGGTATGCTGCTTGGGCTAACAGTGTCCCAGGGTCTCTCACCAAATGTGGCACAGAAGAAGTGGTGGGCAATACAGTAGTTCGAGAGAGGCACAACCTCATTATTGAGTGTTAGGCAACCTCTGGAAATAGTACTTGCCAGATTAAATCCTTCAGGTGACTATTGCCTGCCTTGCAGATGAGTTGGGCTGTAAATTGTTTGAAATAAATACAATTATTAAGCAATTAAGGACCTTTAAAGGTCTGAAACAGGGGTGTCTTAGATGGCCGTGTACCGCTGTGGTTACAGAGAGGCTTTATGGAAGCTTTTTGATCTTGACGCTTTTCACAGCGTCAGATTTTGGTGCATTAATATCATTGGTGACTTGTTTTGGGTTCCTCTGTCAGTTGCTGGATTTGGACTGCAGAACTCGAAAGCAAACATAGCTGTTGGTGCTGCTCTGTCATTTTCTGTTCAGGCATGAGATTTATGGAGCACTGTAAAACACTGCTGTCAGTTCTGGTGTCTGATTATTCTTTTACATGCTGTGATTTATATTATACTGCAAAAATAAATGTGAGAACATCACCAATTTATCACGTATCATCACGTATCTTTGACAAGAACAATGTTCTAATTGTTGACTCCGTTCAAAAAGTTTTGAAAACTGTGGAAGGTAGTACACAGCTACCAACGCTTGAGTTGCACAGTCTATATCTGCTTCATTTACTGGAGTTTATTGGCCTTTAGTACTTGTATCATCTTTATACAAGGATTATTTCTTTTTCAGTCAAATGCTTTTATTGTCAGTAGCTAACATGCCTTCTTGTTTTGCACTGATCTGTTAGTAGAAAATAGTTTCAAGGGAGAGCATGAACTGATGTTCTGCGGGTATGAGCGCAGAAGACAAATTCCTAAGTATCATCTTGATTCCACTGAAGTAATTGTAATTCCTACTGATTTCAGTAAACCAAGGATTTAATTTCCAACTTCCAACAGTAAAGCAGATATTTTATTTATCTTTGCTTGTATTTGCCCATTAGTTAGCTTCATAAATGGTGTTATAAGGAAAAAAAGCATTTGTTGGCTTTGCAGCAGGCAGAGGTTAAAAAAGCAGAATTGGAATGACAGGTTTCTGTTGGCATCTCATACCCTGTGACATAGCCTTTGTTGCACAAGGCACGTTCACAGGTGTAGCCCTCTATAATTGCCTATTTCAAGACAATTCACTTAGCAGATATTGGGAAGTTATAGTCATTTTTAGCTGACAGCATGCAAATGCAAGACAGCATCTTGAAACTTCCGCTTCAGGGTATGCTTTTATTAATAAAAAAAGATATATATAAATTACTAGATAGATATAAATACTTTACTAGATTTTAGATAATTATATTTCTTCAACTGTCATGCAAAATCTGGAGGTTTTCCTTAAAAATAGGTGTAGTAACTATATAGCTTTCACAAAGTATAATACTTAAGTAATATTAATCCCTTATTTCATATAGCATTTTTCATCTACTAAAGCAAAATTGGGTAAAAGTTAATAATATGTTCTATTAGTTTACTGTGCTGCCTGAAGGACCTTTTTGTGTGCTAAATATGCCCAAAGGTACTTTCACTACAAGTTGATTGTAAACCCCAAGAAAATAGAAATACATGTAAAATATATTGAAATTATAAGGGAAAGGAGTAAATTATTTTAAGATGATTATCTGAAGGAAGAAAAGAGAAACAGGTAGTTGGAAGATGTATGTGATCTTTGGTTAGTGCATTATTAAAGCATATACTGATATAAGGGATAAATTACACATGGTAGCAATCGTATGTTATTGTAAGCTATATTATGAGGAGGCTGAGAAGTAAGTAGCAGGAAGAACAATGTAAACAAAAGAGGCACCAAGAAATGTTATTTTACATCTTTCTATTTTTCTATATAAAACCCAGCTAACATTCTGTCATTCTGTATAATTGAGATCTGCAGTCCAAAATTGTCCTTAAAAAGATTGCCACAGCTGCCTTTATTTTTATCACTTTAAAGTTCATGGCACACAAACCAGGACATACAATACATACACGCGTATATAAAAGAAGAAAAGTGAAATTTTAAGTCTAATGCCACTTGTTATGATAATGCTTTATAGGCTACTGTAGTCTTAATTGTGTAAACAAACATAAAGTTAGATAATTAATTTCACCGTATACTATAACCAAAACAAATGTCTCAGTTCTACGTTATTGAAAACAAACATCATAAAGCTCGAGTATTGCATTATCAGTTGATGGGGAAAGTTTTCAAAATATAACCAAATTGTAATCAAGATGGGAAAATATGTAAAATGTATTTTCTAATTGCATTTTAAATTGTAAAAGAGTTATCATTTTTTATACTCAGTTCACCATCAGCATGCAGAATTCATATGGACGAAACTCTTCTGAAGAAGAGATACAAGTGTGGTACGCTGAGAGAATAGTTACTACTCAGTCCTACTCCGTGTGAATTGTTTCCCTCAGTAACAGTTGCATTCAGTAGTTCAGTCTAGTTCAGGTGCTAGCAAATATTTGTTTTGACAAGTATTTCTTTTTCCTTGTTGTATGTGTCAGATATAATAGTAAATGCTAATATTTTGAAATCGAAGTGGGAAGTGTATCAACAGTACATAGGGAGTAGGGCACTGGCCAGCTCTGAAGAGGCTCAGTGTATAGGCAAATGTGAACTGACGGTATTGATGACCTATTGACGTGTGTACTGCCAATAGATACATGACCTTCCATGAGCAAGTGAATTCAAAACAGGCATTTCAATATTTCATGGATTTCAAAATCATTTCAGGGCTGTATCGTAGCGTAATCTTGTTTCCATATATTTTTCCTATATGCAGAATTCCTGAATAGGGGGTATATAGAGAGGTTTAGGGAAACTGCAACAGGACTGAATAATTTGAAGTGCCTCTTTCAACACCTCTGTTGGTGAAGAGGAGAGCTGGGGTGTAAGTGGGGTGTTAAGACCTTGAACTGCCAGTATTACAAATGTGGTGAAGTGAGACTTATGTGCGATTGCCGCCTTCTGAGTTTATGGCCTGAGATTCCATATTTTTTTCTCTGTCAAATACAGGTAAATGTTGTAATCCCTGTGTTAGAGTGTCTGTTGGTAAAAGTTACTTTTTTGGTATCACACAATCAGTTCACTTAAGAGTTAATTATGGAAATTCTCTGCAATATACTCTGGAATAATCATAGAATGGTTTGGGTTGGAAGGGACCTTAAAAACCATCTAGTTCCAACCCCCCTGCCATGGGCAGGGACACCCTCCACTAGACCAGGTTGCTCAAAGCCTCATCCAGCCTGGCCTTGAACACTGCCAGGGATGGGGCGCCCACAGCTTCTCTGGGCAACCTGTCCCAGTGCCTCACCAGCCTCTCCATGAAGAATTTCTTCCTGATATCCAATCTAAATCTGCCCTCTTTCAGTTTAAACTCATTACCCCTTGTCCTGTCACTACAGGCCCTTGTAAAAAGTCCCCCCCCCCCCCCAGCTTTCTTGTAGGCCTCCTAATCTTTATCAAATAATCAGTTTTCAAATAATCAAAAATCTTTTTCAGATAATCAGTTCAATCTTTGAGACAGTCCTAAAAAACTCTTAAAAAAGGATTGCAAGCAATTTTATTTTTTTCTTACACAGATAAGCTGCTAATTAAATTATATACATTGATGGGAAGATACAAGTGTACAGATGTGAATATTTTTGTTGTGTGTATACACAGGTATCGGTTATTTTAGACATACATGATATATATTATTTAGAAAGTGATTTTTAAAGGTCTGCTTGCCTCCTTCATGGTCTCTCAGGCCTTTTAAGCATTATTTAGTTTACTCCAACCTAGATGACAATATAATAGATGCTGCTTGTTACTACTCATATTAGTTAAAATAAACATTTTTGTTTTAATGGAGGAGTAATTCAAAAAATTGAAGTAGCTAATGGACCATGTAATAAAATAAAGCTTAATAAAAATTATTGACAACATACACTGTATGTTGAAAAACAACATTCTCTCTGCTTTCTTGAATCTTGTAGAAATAATAGGAATGAAATGTGAATACTTCATAGTATTCACTTTTTCCTGCTTCCAGCAAGCAATAAACCTATTCTGCCCTTCATAATTCAAATATGGAGATAAAAAGTGTTCACTGAAATTAACATTTGGGCTCCTGTTTACTATTAAACCTGTATTCTCTCAACAAACCAAGATTTCTCTTGTATTCAACACTCCTAAAAATTTTATTTTTTAGTGAGGTTTTTTTTGGTGTGTGTTTTTGTTTGTTTTGGTTTGTGTTTTGGTTGTTTATTATTTGGTTGTTTCTTTGGAAAATGTTTTCTATCTTCCTTCTCTCCCAGATCAAGAGAACAGTGGAACAATGAGGGGTTGATTGACTTCTCTACAGAACTGTTGACACTAGAGCTTTGTGCAGTTTACAGTTCTTTCTTTCTTTTTTTTTCCCTTCACCATCAAAATGTCCCATGGTTTTTTTTACCATTTACTGCAAATAATGCAATTTTATTTCAGTGTAGGATTTGAGTGTGAGCTGGTGATTTTGTGAAGAAAGCACTATAGGAATGAGTATAGTAGCCAACTTTTTTCCAGCTGAAGCTTACCTAGAACACAGCACAAAGTAACAAAAACTGAGCTAGTGTTCACATTTGTAAAACAAGATTAGTGAATAATTTTAGCAGGATATACTGGTGGTTTGTACATCAGTAAGGAAAGGAAAACTATTACTGTATGATTATGCAAAATGATTACTGAGCTCCTGCCAGTAGAGATGCCTACCAATGACTATCATTCCCCTTTTTATACTAAATCATATTTTTATTGGCTCTTTCACCTATTACAGCATTAGGAAGAAGGAATCATTTCTAGTAGAGTGCTAAAATGTGATTTATTATATATCTCACATAGCTATTTTGGGAAAGAATGGGAATTATGACCTCATCAGCTGAATGCTGACATAGAGTTTCTGCCAACAACAAAAAGAACATGCAATTGCAGGAAAGATAATTTATGTGTGCAATACTGGCAGTTTCAAGATCATATATGTCCATTTTTTCTTCATAGGTGGGTAAAAGGCAAAAATCCTATTCCCAAAATTTTTAGCTTCCCAGTTCAAAAGCTTAAGCATGCTAATTTTGTTGGCAAGCCTACATTCTAAAAAGATTTAATGAAAAAAATGTAAAATTCAAATAAGGAGTCTGCTTGACAACAAGCTGCTTCACCAAGAATCATAGGCCATATTAATTATAGTTTTAGACTGATACTAAATGCTGGTCAACTATAAAAAAATATAATACTTAGTTTTTTCAAAAAAACATGAAGTATTGTTTGAACTCCCACTTAAGAAAATCTGTTTCACATTTAAGGAACTATTATTTCTTGGGAAAAAATATTCGATTGATTTAACAAGTCAAAACAATGCATGAATTTATACTGTAACATTCTGCGTGGGTTACTTAAAGCTTTTATAATGCAGTTGTTTAAGTCAGCATGTGTTTCTTCAAAATATAATGTGACACTCACCATAGTGAAAATGTAGCTGTGCTTAAATTCTTTGTCCTCTGTGGAGGTAGATCTCCTTTTTTTTCATCTGAAAGTGGCCATAATACCTCTTCAGAGAATATACAGGTGTTGCTTCTTCCATACTTTTCAAACTGGACCTGTGTAAGTGACAGTAGTGGTTTGCTGCATTTGTTTGTAGTGTTTCACCATCAAAAATATTACTAGTAAGGGACTCAGAAGGGGATATTTGGGAGCTCGCTCCATAAAATATTAATTTCTATAGTTTTAGAAACTGTAGCATGTGTTAGGTAATCTTGCTGTTTCATATGTTTCATATGACAGTGTTTTAGGGTGTATCTTTGGTTTTTGATAAGAGGTGCACATTTACCTCCCCTGTTGTCTGTTATTGCATATGGGTATATTACAAATAAGTAGTTATTCAGCTTGAAAGAATCATTTATGATCCTTCTAAGCCAAACACCCATACATTCCTTGATTGGTTATTTTACAAAACAGAATACCTTGGGTATCCGTTACCCAATAGTTACACTACAAAACCACAGAAACTTGCAAGCTGTAAGCGTGGTTATGGGTGTACATGGACTTGGAGCTCAAAGAGCTCAGTTCACATCTTTGCTTTATCTGAAATCTCAGAATAAATACTTCAGTATTGGCCAAGTATAAGCAAATTGTCTTCATTGGTATGTTATCTGCTTGATGTGCACAGGGAACTCACATGACGTACAGTATTTTATGGAAAGCCTCTTCAATTTTGTGAGGCTGATGGGTTTGTAATCCTCAGAAGTACAAATAACTGTAAGATTTTTTTGAACACTGGTCAGTATGCAATTTGGCATTTCCTGCTTTTTTGAGAGGGTTTTATTTATTAATTTTCCCCTCATTTCTGATAGTTTCCGAAGCTCCTAATACCCCCATGATTTGGCACAGTAGCAAAAGGTACACATTTTGACACTTACTTAAAAATGATAAATACCTGTAAGTTCTCACACTCATTTTATTTTCAAAACACCTTAGGAATAGGATAGTAGAATCTGTTAAGAATACAGATAAACAAAGTTGAGGAATTACAGGTCTTACAACTTAGATGCACCTTAAAATGTCTTTTAGTGTAGCTTGGTGATACAATTGACACCAAAAATTTCAGAGAACTTTCCAACTAAACAAAAGATAACATTAACTTAGTTGCTTAGTTGCTAAGTTATTGTAAAGAATTTTTACTCTTAAATACATTCATTTCTGAGATAGAGGGAAAGTAAACATGCTTACCTTTATTTTTTAAAATAAAATATGTTTAGGTTCTGTCACCTAAACATACAGCGTACATAAAGAAGTTTTATATCAGTCTTTCTGACACTCCCATCTTATCATAGAATGGTTTGGGTTGGAAGGGACCTTAAAGATCACCTAGTTCCAATCCCCCTGCCATGGGCAGGGACACCCTCCACTAGACCAGGTTGCTCAAAGCCTCATCCAGCCTGGCCTTGGACACTTCCAGGGATGGGGCATCCACAGCTTCTCTGGGCAACCTGTTCCAGTGCCTCACCACCCTCTTGTTCAAAAAGAGACCCCTTTTTATCATAGATGGTGCGTGTTGGGTTGACATAATTGCGTACAGAAGCCCTGCTGACTGACATCTCTTGGTGCTGCGTATACAGCTCTTGGTCAGAGATCAGTCAGTTCCCTTTATATTCTGACTGCAGATGTCCTTAGGAGAATAAGAAGCATGTACCACAGGAATCTCTCTCAACATTTGGAGTAGTAGGCCCTTTATTTTTACTTGTCTGTTTTGTGTATTGATCTGCTTTTCCCACAAAACCAAACAATTAATTTATTCTGCCCTTAGTGACCATCTTACCTAATCACTCTCAGCTTCCCGTATAGTCAGTACAGAGAAACAGGCAATTTTAGAGTAATTTATTTAATTTATGTTGCACACCAGTTTTAGGTTGAAGTGAATTATACCATAGAAGTGCTTATTCTCTTCGTAGGCCATAAAGATTTGATTCAGTAAATTCTAGAAAATAATCTTCCTGTCAGCATGGAGATTAAATGGGCATAGACCATAGTTTTCTTGCAGCTCCTTATTTTGAAGAGCAGGTGCAGTATATAAAAGATACCTTGGCGAGCTTACTGTCTCAGTCTTTAATCTAAGGAAACACATTGTTTTGCACTTCTAAACTAGATTATATGTACCAAGAAAATCCAGTAAACACTTCTAAGCATATTAGGAGCTGGGTGGGTTTTTTTTCTTTCTCCTTCTTCACACGCCGTTCTCCTTAATCCTCAGTGAAGGACTTTTTTTGACTGATATGTCAAAATGTCACTATGCAGGAACCATTGGGAAGGAGGGTTTTTTACATATATTCTTCAACAGTTGCCATGTCCAGCTTATCTAACTTCAGACATTTATAATATTTTACAAACCATTTATTTCTCTTAATGCAAAAAAATTACACAATCTTAAATATACTTTATTTACCAGGCAGGAATTAGCTTATTTGTGGTAGGTCATGGACCCCGAGTGGAATAAGCAGATATAATGTCTACATTGTACATAAGTACAACTCTATACATGGTAGGCATTGTGAGGCACTTCTGAGGGGACCTCCACAAAGACACATAGTGAGACAGTTCTATGATCTTAAAATAAAAGTTAATTTATGTGACATATTCTGAATATATTACAGGCTTCCAAGAAAATGTTACCATCAGATCCAACCAAAGAGGAGAAGATCTGCAGTTAATAGTCAAATACAAAGCTGTATAGGGTGTTCTTATTCTCTGCTTCACTTCTGGAGGCATTTTCCACCTTCAGCAGAAGAGAGCTGAGCAAACACATTCTCTAGACAGTATAGATATTTATATATATTTTACATAGAGTTGGCAATCCCTAGACAGTATCCATATGTATATATATTTTACATACAGAGCTGGCTTCATTACTGCTTGTTTAACCTTTGTGATACATTTCTTTTTAAAAATCTCTTACAGAAACAGAAAGCAGGTGACAACATAACCTAGGCAGCTGGTTGTTTCTTCTGCATCACATTCATTATTACTTCAGTTAGGTGAATCACCTTCCTAGCTTCCACTTTTTTTTTATTTTTTTTTTAATGTGATTCTATTTTATTAGAAAACTGTGTAGAAGTCAGTTATATCCTTTCCAGGAATGTTTACAACCCTTTTCGTGTGAAATCCATTGGTGCAGTCAGAATTAGATGAGCTTCTTAGGGTAAGAATTTTGTCTTCTGACATCTTTGATAAATGTTAACGTCCACTTCCAGGATGTTGTAATGTGTTTAATGAAGAAGAAACAGAGGATGGTTATTTTAATGTGACACCACTGTTCTTACATTTGGTGGGTTCCTGTATGATAAAAGAGTGCTCTTAATACATAGATATACAAGGCCTATGAACACACACCTTGTTAAGGAGCAAAATACGAGGGAGATACGGAGTATTTCAGATCTATACTATCCTTTACTGTATAAAAAATTGTGACAGTTTGGTGTTATAATTCTGAAAGCTTCCCTCAGAACTTGTCTCAGAAGGGAAAGTGAGACAAGATCCTTTATTTCATCCGTGGTGATGAAGCAATGAGGTAGGGATTCCCAAGAGAATCATGCAGGCATTTCTCTGGACCACGTTTTTACAGATTTAAGGTAAAGAGGAGAGACATCCTCTGGTCTCAGTTAATCAATCAACCATCAGAAAATTGATTAAAAGTTCCAATTAAAAATATAACTTTTTCTTTGCATTTTAGCTGTCATATGCAGAAAATTAATTCTTTTCTGAAAATGAATGCAATTATTTGTATATTTTTTTAAATATACAAATTTAAGTATATTTGCATTTTAGCTGTCATATATCAGAAAATGAATTATTTTCTGACAATGAATGCAATTATTTGTATTTTTTTTTAAAATATGCCTTAGTTTTTTCACTAAATGGAAGATGGTTACACATATTAGAAAAAATTATTTCCCTTATGTTTGAGGGCGAATACTGTGGAAATCATGGAGTAGTGGCGTAACTTCACCCACCAAGAGATGAAGAGTTAGAGGGGTGTTATTGAAAGCAATCATAGTTAAAATTTATAAAACAGAACATTGTTTTAAAAGGTAAGTATTCCTACTTTTAATTATGACAGGAACACTGACTAGAGAAAACAGTAATATCTAACAAAAATATATTTTAAATCAAGTCTAAGGCATTATTACTTTGAGAAATTAATTCCACAGAATTTTGCTTAGAGTACAGTAAAATTCATGTGTGACATTAGGTATGTGGGAAAAAATGTGCAGCTTAAGTTAGAAAAAGGGAAATGGTAAAGTGACCATCATTTCATACAAGTTAACCAAACCACAGGGTTAGTAAAGCATCGTTTTAGTTCATATTTGTCACATTTGGGTTTCTGCGTCATGTCTTTCAAAGGCTGATATCAGTCAACATAGAATCATAGTATCATAGAATGGTTTGGGTTGGAAGGGACCTTAAAGACCATCTAGTTCCAACCCCCCTGCCATGGGCAGGGACACCCTGCGCTAGACCAGGTTGCTCAGAGCCTCATCCAGCCTGGCCTTGAACACTTCCAGGGATGGGGCATCCACAGCTTCTCTGGGCAACCTGTTCCAGTGCCTCACCACCCTCTCTGTGAGGGAACTCTTCCTGATATCCAATCTAAATCTCCCTGCTTTCCATTTAAACCCGTTACCCCTTGTCCTGTCACTACAGGCCCTTGTAAAAAGCCCCCTCCCAGCTTCCTTGTAGGCCTCCTTCAGGTACTGGAAGGCTGCAATAAGGTCTCCCCAGAGCCTTCTCTGCTCCAGGCTGAACAAGCCCAATTCTCTCAGCCTTTCTTCATAGGAGAGGTGCTCCAGCCCTCTGATCATCTTTGTGGCCTCCTCTGGACCTGTTCCAACAGGTTGATATCCTTCTTATGTTGAGGGCCCCAGAGCTGGACATAGTACTGCAGGTGGGGTCCCACAAGAGCAGAGTAGTGGGGGAGAATCACCTCCCTCGACCTGCTGGCCACGCTTCTCCTGATACAGCCCAGGATACAGTTGGCTTTCTGGGTTGCCAGTGCACACTGACGGCTCATGTTCATCTTCTCATCCACCAGTACCCCCAGGTCCTTCTCCTCAGGGCTGCTCTCAATCCATTCTCCACCCAGCCTGTACTTGTGCTTGGGATTGCCCTGACCCAGGTGCAGGACCTTGCACTTGGCCTTGTTGAACTCCATGAGGTTGGCAGAGGCCCACCTCCCCAGCCTGTCAAGATCCCTCTGGATGCCATCCCTTCCCTCCAGCTTATTGACTGCACCACACAGCTTGGTGTCATCAGCAAACTTGCTGAAGGTGCACTCAATGCCATCATCCATGTCACTGAGGAAGATCTTAAACAGGACTGGTCCCAACACAGACCCCTGTGGGACACAGCTCGTCACTGGTCTCCACTCAGACATTGAGCCGTTGACAACAATTCTTGGAGTGCGACCAGCCAGCCAGTTCCTTATCCATCGAGCGCTCCATCCGTCAAATCCATGCCTCTCCAGTTTAGAGACAAGGATGTCACGTGGGATGGTATCGAAGGGTTTGCACAAGTCCAGGCAGATGTTTTCAGTTGCCCGTCCTCTATCCACCAAGGTTGTGACTCCATCATAGAAGGCCACCAAATTTGTCAGGCATGATCTGCCCTTGGTGGAGCCATGCTGGCTGTCACCTATCACCTCGTCATTCTCCATGTGCCTTAGCATGGTTTCCAGGAGGATCTGCTCCATGATCTTGCCAGGCACAGAGGTGAGACTGACTGGCCTGTAGTTTCCTGGGTCCTCCTTTTTTCCCTTTTTAAAGATGGGGGTCATGCTTCCCTTTTCTAGTCAGTGGGAACTTCACCAGTCTGCCACAAAATATAACATTATAATTAATTAGATTGTTAATTTTGGTTTGCAAATGTATTTCCATGAATCTGTGAGACCAAATAGTGGTGCTGTTGTGCATACATCAAACATTTCACCAATCGCTTTTATGCTGCACACTATTTTATTTACTAATTATAACAATAAATAATTAACACATACTTTTTTCCTTATTTTTAATTTTTTCTTGAAAGAGGTAAAGTACTGAAATATAATCTTAATACCATTTTAAAAATACATTAATCTTATTTAAAAATTTTAAAACTTTAATAAAAGTCACCTGGAAATTTCAGATACAGTCACTTAATAATGTTAGGTTCTCTGCACAGTAAAAGAAGAATATGTTGTTTGGAGGTCAAAAATTACAGTGTGGAGTCCTTCAATAAGTGTTCCACAGCATAGAGAATGTGAAGCTCTGTCTGGCATCTGAGGAGAAAACCTCTTCTACCCCAGCCACAGCTTCATCTTTTTTTTTGCTGTAAAAATCATGGAAAATAGATGAAATTGAGGAAAAGTTCCCTTTCTTTATAAAGATGAAAGACCAAGCCGTCAAAATTTCCTTTGTATGCTACAAGCATGAAAGAGCAAATTGAGTGTAGCAAGTAAACACAAGGAACATGAATAAGATTTTTTGTTGGTTTGTTTTTAATGTTTTAGGGCCTTTAGCCAAATATTCCAATGTCACGCTGTGTGAAAAAGATGTTAGTTTCTCTGCTTGCTGTGAGATGTTCCAAGTTTGGAAGAGGATGTCACTAATAATAAGAAAAAAGAAGATGAAATCATTCATTAGCATGAATAACTCACCATTCTCCAGTGAGGAAAGAAAAGCAAGTTATTTACATATAAAATAATAAAAAATGTTATACTCCAGTAGTGAATATGTAGTATCAGATTGAAAAGGGACCAATTTTAGGCTAGTGCATGGAAAGTTTGCATGTGAATTCCTTCCTTACAGTGAAGGCAGTTGATCACAGCATTCTGCACAGTGACCTAGCAGTGCATACATTGACATCTGTGAATAGAAACAAAATCATGCAACAGTCTAGCAATTTGATTTTTAAACTCAGTATCAGTTAAACATCCTAGTAATGAAGACTAAGATAGTGGATATTCAGTGCTGTTCTAGAAGGGGCGAAAATAAGACCTTGTAACAGGAATTGGAACTGTGGCTTCAAGGAAATGTTCCCAGGTCCAGTTTTGGATTGCTGTAGTGGCTGCACAGCAGTGACTGAAGTCAAGAATGGCCCAAAGCGTGCAGTGTGACTGATACTGCCACAGTCTGCCCATTGTCCAGAGGCTCCACAGTTAGTCTGTGACTGACCTCATTTTCAAATCCTAGTTTTCTTGAAGCTTTTGTCTCTATCTACCTGAAGAAATTATTTTTGTCTCAACTTGGGACTTGGATGGTTCCTTTATGTTTATCTATTTTTTTCTCATCTTAGTTCAGATTTCATAGAATCACAAAATGGTTTGGGTTGGAAGGGACCTTAAAAACCATCTAGTTCCAAGCCCCCTGCCATGGGCAGGGACACCCTCCCCTAGACCAGGTTGCTCAAAGCCTCATCCAGCCTGGCCCTGAAGACTTCCAGGGATGGGGCACCCACAGCTTCTCTGGGCAACCTGTCCCAGTGCCTCACCACCCTCTCCATGAAGAATTTCTTCCTGATATCCAATCTAAATCTGCCCTCTTTCAGTTTAAACTCATTACCCCTTGTCCTGTCACTACAGGCCCTTGTAAAAAGCCCCCTCCCAGCTTCCTTGTAGGCCTCCTTCAGGGACTGGAAGGTGCTATAAGGTCTCCCCAGAGCCTTCTCTTCTCCAGGCTGAACAAGCCCAATTCTCTCAGCCTTTCTTTGTAGGAGAGGTGCTCCAGCACTCTGATCATCTTTCTGGCCTCCTCTGGACCCGTTCCAACAGGTCGATATCCTTCTTATGTTGAGGGCCCCAGAGCTGGACACAGTATTCCAGGTGAGGTCTCACAAGAGCAGAATAAAGAGGGAGAATCCCCTCCTTCAGCCTGCTGACCATGCTTCTTTGGATACCGTCCAGGGTACGGTTGGCTTTCTGGGATGCCAGCGCACACTGCTGGCTCATGTTCATCTTCTCATCCACCAGTACCCCCAGGTCCTTCTCCTCCAGGGTGCTCTTGATCCATTCTCCACCCAGCCTGTACTTGTGCTTGGGGTTGCCCCAACCCATGTGCAGGACCTTGCCCTTGGCCTTGTTGAACTCCCTGAGGTTGGCAGAGGCCCACCTCTCCAGCCTGTTAAGGTCCCTCTGGATGGCATCCCACCAGTGGTCTTCTCACATCTGCTATAATAAAACTTTGTCTCATGTTCTTATACTGTACTGTCATTTTTTTGTTGAGAGAGCATCTTTTAAATGTTAGTATGATGAGCCAGTAATTGAGAAAATGTGGACCTGGAGAAAAAAAAAAGATAATGCATTCGAATGGACACAAACTAGGCCTCTGAAAGTCTGAAAATTGGACACAACTATGCTCTTTTCTTAATTCCAATAATCCTTTAGGTTTCAACAACCAAAACCCACACAATCTCCATAGACACACAGCATTTGTCTTGCAAAGAGTTAGGGGCAAAAAAGTATTTTATTCACAAAGTAGGCTTTTGGAATCTATCTTTCTTTGAATATTTACTCCAATTATGACACTTGGGAGGAAAAGAACAAAACATGTGAAAGGGACAGTTAATTTACTAACATGAATTCAAATCTATGTTGATATGGATCTTAGGGAAGGTCTAGTTTAAAGACCTTAAATGCTTTTTCTACATTAAACACAATCATAATAGAAGGCTTGCATGAGAAAAATAGAAAGCCACAGACAGGAATTCTGAATCCCCCTTAAGATACTGATTCTGAAATTTTAATTTTTAAATGCCCTGCTTCTCCCACTCCTAAGGTGAGAAAGAACAGAGGCACAGAACAGTATGATATAGTTGTCATAGGACTACATTATACCACAGATCACCAAAAATACACAATGCCAAAGAAACCAGAAAGAGGAGATGCAGTTCTTATGGATTTAGGTAAATAAATAATTTGTGCAATTATTGAATTATATATTTTAATTTTTTACATAAAGCACTATTTTCTAACATTATAATAAGGAGCACAGTGGTTTGTTTTATAAAAGCCAGTTTTCAAAGCTATTCAGCATATTTGGCAGCTTTTTACTAACTGTTCAAGTTTGCTTTCACAGTACAGTCTTGTCCTCATTTATTTTTTGTTGCTGCAGCCATTAATCATAGGTTCTCTCATTCTTTTCATAAAAGCTTTGCCAAAAGGAAAGCTTGTCAACTTCGCCATTTCAAGATATAGAGCACAGAAGGGAAAAGTTATTTTAATATTATACATTATTTAATTATTAGTACTGTACCACTTTTTTTAATTTGTCTGTGTTTCAAATCCTCTGTCTTGTCACTGATGGAGGGGAGAATTTTTTCTGCACCCAGTCAATAATTCTTTGCAAGCTTATAAGCACAAGATTGAGCTGATAGTATCTTCTTCTCAAGAGAAGTGTGAACATATTCTTGCCTATACGCTTTAATTTCCGATGCTCAGAGATGTTCCTCATTGTAGGAAGACTGCCTAAAACGGAGGATGAATATGCTTAGCTAAAGGTTTAACTAAAACTATTAATCTTGTTCCATGGCATTGATATTTTAGAAATCAGTTTATGATTTTAAAATTGCTTATTTTGCTTATTTTATATAATATACCTGCAGACATTCAACATCACATTTTGGAGGCAAATGATGGTACTGGTACATACTGGTACAGTATTGATAGGAGCAGACAGAATTTGAGTTATTGAATATACAATTTGAGGTTTAATTATCATAAGCAATTTACATAATGACCTTATGCTTGGTTTTTCAAGTGGACAGCTGTAAAGATGAATCCAATAAAACATCTTTGCCTATTTTAGTAGTGCTTATTGGCTGTATTTACTTGCTGTATTGATTAGTAAGAAGGTGTAATAAAGTTTATTCATTGCAGAATTGAATTTAAAAACTTCACTTGTTACTGTATTGCCACTTCCAAATTTTACTTTTGAAATGACTTAATTGGTCAAGCATTTCAGTAGTTCATAAAACTGTATTTAATTAGAGAAAAAAACCCACATAGAGTGACTCCATTACATGACACGGGGTATGCTGTATTACTGAATGAATGCACCTAAAAAGCCACATATGTCAGAAATCCAAATCTGTTTCCTGAAATATACTTGGTTCGGGTAATCCTAATTCAATTTTACTCACAATTTTCTTCAAGGAATAAAAATTTCGCATTCATTCTATCATGGTTTAGTCTGACTGAGCTGAAGTAAAAACCTCAGTCAGACAGCCAGCTCTTAGAAGCAGGAGGCTTTCTAAGAGTTATTTCTACTCTAAAATACCACTTAATCTCTGTTTCATTGTTTGTGAAACATAGTATTTTCAGTAAGAGGTGTTCTCTTGCTAAATGCTTTAACGTTTATAAGATTGTAAGGGGTCTTTGGGTGGAAGCTCTAGAAACACGAAATATTATTAGTACAGGCAAGTAAACTGATTTTACTGTTCCTGTATCAGGATTTCCATAACTATAAGATGAAGTTGTTTTCCGTTGGCAAAAGTGCTCTGAGATCCTATTTCCAGACTCTTTACATTCATTTGTAGTTTTCAGAAAACTTTTCAAAATGCTAGATCTGCAAATTCGTGTTTTCTGAGCATCTTTTAACTTAAAATTATGCTTAAATTTAAGTTTAAAAGTTTTTAGAGCGTGGGGGCCATAATCCAAGGGAAGCAAGCTGCCAGCACATGTGGAGCTTCCATAGCTCGGCGGTAAGGCAGTCTAGTATGTGCTAAATCAAGTATTTTATTTGTAATTGTAAACACAGATCCAATGAAGGCAGCTGTACTAACACTAAAGTGACGTTTATGGGCAGTAAAAGACACACTTTTGACGTAACACATCTTGGATCTCTGAACGGAGGTAATAAAGTGGATATAGAGCAGTAAGTATATTGCCTCACAGTAAACGAACGCATACAGCAGCAGCGCTGGGGCAGGCTACAATGTGCACTTGTTTATAGGATGATGAAGGGATAAGCATGTCACTGGAAACTATCTTCCTATTGCCTCAGTGATTCATGGAATGTTCCTCTGTCCTGCTACCTCCTAATGTTAGCAGTGCCCTGATAGCACCAGAAAAAAAAACTTCATAGCAGAGCCAAACCGTCTTTCCGATTTTCTGAGGCCATTAAGAAAATGGGTGAATATTTGGATCTCGTGTATCTCTTTTCCTCCACCAATACTACTTCAACTGTTTGTGCTTCTTATGTCTCACCTAAGAGCTGATTAGAAATAGAGATGCTGTGAGACTGAACTAGCTCTCAGACATGCTGGATGTAGCCCTGTTCTTTTGGGATTGGCTGTATGTTTTCTGTAATCTCAGAAGGGCAAACCCCTTATATTCTAGCTAATTACATCAAGTTTATGCTGAAGTGAATTTCAAAGCCAAGTTTAGAGTCAAACTGCAAAGTCAACTGCTACAACTGAAGACAATGTGGATTTGTTTGAACTAGTTTTGGTAAGAAGCTGCTGTATTGGTGAACTCCTAGCAATACCTGTTAGCCTTGCTCGATTTACCCAGTTACTGCTAATCACCTGTTATGAAACCCTTTCAAATTCTCCATCAAAATGAAGAAGAAAAAAATGGTTCCACAAAAGTTTTATCATTTAAGACTTACTTACTGGTTACAAGACCAAATTCACTAGTCTTCTTTAAACTATGGACTAAGGAAAGTAATTTAGTTCAGTTATAATAATATGAGAAATAACTCAAATGGACAGATGGACTCCTAGGAGCTGTTGTGCCTTTAGTTCTCTTGGAGGAATTTATTAAGCAGAATCCATAAGTATCCATATTCTGAGATTCAAGTTGTTTTACTCTAACACTAGAGCAGTGACAAATAAGTGATCATAGAATCATAGAATATTTTTGGTTGGAAAAGACCTATAAGATCATCAAGTCCAACCATTAACATAACACTACTAAATCCACCACTATACCATGGCCTTCAGCACCTCATCCACGTATCTTTAATACCTCCAGGGACGGTGACTCGATCACCTTCCTGGGCAGCCGGTTCCAATGCCTGACAACCCCTTCAGTGAAGAAATCTAAACTTTCCCAGGCACAACTGACAGCCATTTCCTAACTTGTCCTATGATCTATTCATGGTGGTTTTTTTTTTTTCCTAAAAGTTAGCATCTGATTCTTTTCAACTCATACTTAAATTATTTTCAAGTACATAACTTGCCTTCATTTGTTAGTAGACAAAAATCAATGCAAGTTTGAGATGTTAGCCTCTTACCTGAACTGGATAAACACCACCAGATGCACAAACAGGGCGACTGAGCTAATACAAAGAATTTGTGGATTGAATAACCATAAATCATGGTTTATCTTTATCTGGAATAAGAAGCCTTTCTTCAATGATTTTACTGGTTTAACATTTCCTGGATGAGGTAGGAAACAAGACAGCTTACGTACTCATAGCCTAATTTTTAGTGAAATCCTTAAATAATGAAGCAAATTACATTTCAACTATCTAATTTTAGCGTGCAGAAAAACAGTATATTTTTTTGAATATAGCAAATCCCCCTTTTCCATCTTCATCCATTTTACCTTGATCTTGATCACTCTTTCATTCCTCTGCTTGTTGCTTTTTCTACCGTAATTGAGGTCTTTTATTCATTATAAAACCAGTCTAAACTAAAGCCCTAAGTACATAGTAAGCATTTATTTGTCTCCTTTACACTTGGCTTCCTCTCACTCGGAGCAAATTTCAGACTCAGCTGATTGAAACAATCAATCTTCATTGACCACCACAAAGTAGAACACAATAGAAGTAGAGATTGATTGTACTAGGGCTCATCCACCCAGAGAAATTAAGGTATGAATTTAGACCATTCACTAATCTGTACTAACCAGATGGGTAAGAATGCTTGGTTTGCTCACAGGAGATTAAAGGTACTAGTTAATTCTGCCCAGATTCAGCACTGGTAGCATCACACCCTAAGTGATGAGTAGACTCCAATCTGCTCTCCACGTCTTGTCAGCAAGAGCAATTAGGTTGTTCTCAGCGTGGCACTGTGTGCTACTACAAAGGTTCCTGCTGGTTCAGAGTGTGAGCAGCTACAGCTCTCACCTGTCCTCAAAATACCTTCATAGGCGTAACCACAGAATGCCTTTAGGCAAAGGAACTTATTCTACTTGAAAAAAAGAGTATCTAACATTTGGTTTATAGTAAGAGTGACAATTCAGTGAAGAATAGCGAGGGTGCTTGATTTTATTGTGCATTAACTTTTATCAGCAGGTAGATAAGTCTTTCGCATATAGTTTCATAGTATGGTTCAGTTGATATAACTCTATGCTTAGACTGGAAAAAGGGGTCCTGGTCCTCCTCTGCCCTCAGTTGCCATGTGAACGGTTTACCACTCTGCCTTGCAACAGCACAGTGTTACATCTAACAAACCTATGTAATTCCCTGCAATGGCAAAAACACCTTAGTGATTCTTTTGTATTTATTTGAATACTTAAACCAATTTATAATGGATTGAGCAGAATGCTAGTTACCATTGTAACGTAGGAAGGAGCACATGTCACGTGGTAGGTTGAAATTACAGATATGGACCATCCCTACCAGTAGCATTCTAGCTAGCTGGATCATACTGTAATCCATATCCTCCATCTTCAGTAATACCAGGTTTCATGTTTAACGTTTGCATAAATTCAGAAAAAAAGTGGCATTAGGAAAAGGAATAGAATTACCAGAATTTATCTGACAAATTCTAAACAGAAAACTCTGAAGATTTGTTCTTTGGGCTGTTAGATGAACTTTGTAGAAAATACCAGAGGTTTTCTACACATGTACTATGGTTCCAAGACAGCCTTTGAAGATACTGTTTTAAGAAAACCTGAGGCAGATGCCATATTTCATCTTTCAAACAGTGCTTACCCAATGAAATTAGTGAGTAATTAAGTGGGTAAATTGCTATTAGAAATCTAATTCCCACCAATAACCTCATTAAGGGGGAGAGGGGGCTGTTGCTTGGTTTTGTGCTTTGTTTTTTTTTTTTTTCTTGTGAGATGGAGAGCTTTTAGAAAATAAGTAGAATTTCTGTTGTTTAGAAGATAATCAAACTTGGAAACAAAAGTACTGGTAAGAAGCCAGAAGCAAAAGGAATAAATTCTCATACACAGGGAATCCCTTCCATACAAGCTTCCCTTCCTACCTATTGAATTAAAAAAAAAAAAAAAAAGATCAAGGAAAAAGTTGAATACTCCACTTACCTGATAGTCTTCTTTGGTTTAGAAAAAAAAATTGCATTTCCATGAAAATTGAAAATGAAAATTCTTTTTCATTTCTGCAGAAATCTTTAGCTAATTGAATAATTTTAATTTCTGCATAGACCAGAAGTACATTCATTTCTTCTGCAGGTTGTCTTACACAAACAATTCAATTTGTCTTGCTCAGAAATATAAATGATAATTGGTTTGTGCTGCTGAGAGATGCAAATCACATACTTATGAGAAATGTTGTAGCTTGCCATTTTAATGATCTTGCCTTTCTATATTTAATTTCTTTACTGTTAAGGTTTGTATCAACTCACTTCATCCATTTCTGAAAAGTTAATTGTAAACAGCACAGTCAAATAAAATATGACAAGTAGACTGACTTGAAACTGAAAGATCTCTCTGTAGTGAGAGATGAGGAAACATTTAAGCTGTACCTGATAGTAAATAACACCAGGGTCTCTCCATTACCTCTAGGCCCTGGTTCTTAATAATTATTCTTTTTCTATGGAGGGACCTGTCTGAGTTCTCTCAGAAGTCCCAGATCCATTGATGTGAAGTGCTTTGAACAGAAATTAATTGCTAACCATCTTTACATTCTCATTTTGTGCTGCATGACATGGAAACTTTGGTTCTAACTCTCTTCATGTGTGGGAGAAGTACTAAAAGAAGCGCTTTCTTTCCTCAGCCTTTGGTTTTGCTTCAAATCTCTGAAGTGTAAAAAAAGCTACTTTGAAGTAAATGTTAAAATCTACCTCTTTAAAACAGGTAGATCCCCTAAGTTTTGGCTTTCCTTATTATGAATATAGAAGAGATTATCAGCTCTCACTGACATGAAGTTTGCAGTGTTTCACACATCTTTTGACATTTTTATTTCATGACCACATTGAAGTTAAGCCAGACTGGTATCTTTCGTGTCTGATAGTAGTTTCTTTACCTAACAGATAATGACTTTTTTACAAGACCACTCTTCATTTAGCATACCAGTCTTTCGTGACACCATTAACTTCCATAAAACATCATCATGGAGAGGAAAAATATCTGAGAACACACGAGTGTGTCTCAACAGTCTTCTATACTGCAATTCAAGTGTGTTTATGTGGTGGATTTTTTTTTTTTTAGGTCTGGTTTTAATTTACTTTTGCATTGAACTTTTGCAAATAATGGTTTAAAAATATTTGGTCAGCCATAGTTAGCATTAGATCTATAGGACTGCCATCTGGCAGTCTTCTCTCCCACATCAGCTGTGGAGACCTGGATGAAATATCATCAATATAATGATCTATTTGTGCCTCACTGGATTTTGGAAGACAAATTTGAAGAAAATGATTTATAGCTGAATATCTTTTATCTTCAAAGATATCTGAAAGCTTTCGTTAGCTGTCCAAAGTGACTGAAAGGAGAGGGGAAAATGGCAGAAAGGAGAGGAGCATGTAAAGACAGAAACTAGGAACTAGGAAATTTGAGTTTTATTTCTGACTCTTTCTCTAAAATCTTGTGTGACTTGAAAGGTGTAACAGAACTTTTTTTACAATATGAAAAAATACTTTCTCAAGATAGCTTTGGGATTTAAAATGTTAATTAACTTTTTGTAAAATACCTCAGAGAACCCAAAGACACAGATACATAGCGTAGCTTTCATTTATTCTTTTCTCTACATGGGCAAGGATCACTTTGAAAAATCTGATGCACATCCACAGTTGAACTGCATGTAGTCTGTAACTCAGGAAAGTGAGAGATAGTATGTGACAGCAACAAAAAAGCAGTATCCAGAGAAGCCCTGAAATATCACCAATATTCCTATGGGTCAAAAATGTCTTTTTCCCCTGTGTTATTTGTTCCTCCATAGTTCTCCCAAGGGTGTACTGAAAAGTTAATTACTTGTGGAAAGAGAGAGGGAGCTTGTGGAACACAAAATGGTCATTGCTTTTTAAAAATAAAAAAATTCTTTAAAATATGGCCTTTCATTACTGTTACTTAATCTATACAATTCTGAAAAGCTAACCTGGAAATCAGCCAGGAGTATCTATCCTGGAGACAAATGTTCCCATGTTAGCTTAATGAAAAAGAAGCGTATTTAAAGGTATCACTGCCATAACCCATAAAATCATCAGTGAGATTTACAAGTAGTAAGTATTGATTTAAAACATCAATATATCTTTTTTTTATGAGGAAATAGAATATGTCTATTGAGAAGGGTTTTTATGGAAAAGCTTAGATTTATGATTTCTTGGGATGTAAGTCTGTTACCAGGTGTAGTCCTCAGGTGCTTTTCAGTGGGTTCACGTATACCTTGAGATGAGTTGTAAATACCATTGTAACTTCTGGACATGATTTTGGATTTTGACAGAGAATAAGAGAGCAGATTTCAATACTGTTTTCTACTTTAAAGGTCTTTAATGTCTGTTAGAAACTTTTTAGGGATGATAGTAACAACTCTACAATATCTATATGATTAAACATCAAGTATTTAGCTATCCTTGGTTTTCTGTGTTACAGAGCAATATGGACTCATCTCACCTGTATCCGTTTTGTGTAGGAGAAACTGCTCTCTGCAATTGCTTACCTGATATCTCAGTGGCAGGCTTTTATTATGTGTCTGATTTAAAGAGCATCAGTTAGGTAAAATGAACCTCACCAGAATGAACACTGAAGGAAAGAAGAGTAGCTTGAAATGGAATTGTAATCTTCAAATCTACTGTTTGGAGCAGTGTGGGATCCCAAGACATAGATTTCTTGTACTTATAAAATTATTTCAACAATACTAAAACTTCAGAAAATATTTAAGCTGTTCCATGTCCAAGACACTTCAGAAAATATTTTAAGTTCTCTGCACTTAGGCTATCCACCTCTAAAACTGGCATAATGCTTTTCTCATATCTCAAATATTTCTGTAAATTAAGGCATAGGAGGGTACAGATCTGCATCCCAGTGAAGAGCAACTCAGACAGGATTCTTCAACCTCTTACAAGAAGATGTAATTTTTTTCCCTGTAAGTAGTAGTCATCCTTCCACTTGAGAGAGAGCTAAGTGTATAGTTGTTGCAATAAAAAACTCCACGTCACCAGTTTCCTTTCTTAAGATTTCTGAAATATGAGCCAGCACTACTGACTCTCAAGGGGTCCAGATAGTGTATCAGTCGTCACTTCTGAGTTCCGCAGAAGACAGGATAGGCTCTGGCTTGAACTGAATTTTCCATTCTTAGATAAAAATAAAACTCTCTTGAAAATTTGATTTGATTCCTTATTACCGGAATGAAAGAAGAAAAGAAAGAACACCTTTTTCTGATAGTTCAGTAGGTATATATTTACTGGAACAAAAGGCAATCTAAGAGGACAATAACGAGTTTCTATATTATTTAGGTGCCATGGAGTGTAAGTTTTGTGGCTTTTGTCCCAGTTTTAGTTCTTTTACAGCTAATGTAAGAAAAGCCTACATAAACCCATCATTTTAAAAGTACCTTTTTCCACAAAGAAAAAAAAATTATACAGATCTCTAAAGAATTTATGATGCTAAAATTAGCTCTCAGCTCACAAGTTTAGGTTTCCAGTCTGCAAAGTAGTGTTAGATCACTGCCTATTTGTAATCTTGCTCTTTCCCAAAATAAAACCTATGTGATTTAAGCGTTTATCTTGAGGTTTAGTAGGAGCTGTGAGAGCTGATGTATGGGTTTGGATGGAGCTGTGCAGCAGCTTCCTTTTCTGCCATGTGAGCCAGAGAAGATCCTTCATCTGTATGTGCTGTAACGTAGCCAAGGCCTTGCATCCCCTTGTAAACCTACCAGGAAAGTCTGATGCTCCTTTACTTTCCACAAACTACGTTTGCCTTGTCCGCTGCTCTGGGAGGCACCGACTGCGTGTGGATGATGATTTCTTGCAAAGATAGTGTCAGCGCTAGAAGTGGTTTTCCGTTTTGTCATACCCAGTAGAGACAATGAGATCTGGGTGATAGCACTGCAGGCACCATTTTGCCATGTACGAAGCTGTCAGCAGAGGCATTGTCTGTTCCTACAGCCAGACCTGAAAAAGATATGACTATGGAGGGTTTTCTGTGCCTGTCAGGCTGCCAATTTGCACTCCAGTGCAAGGTCATGAGAAAATTTTACCTTCAACCCCCTTTTGAGCCGACACAAAATACCCCTCCATTATAAAATGCTTCACTGTAGAACTTTAGAAAATTGCTGATTTTCTCAACAAATACTCAGTCATAGATTTTATTTTATTCTTTATGAAAATTGTATTCTTCACTAATTACTGTCCAGAATTCCCAGTGATGATAATTGGGCTGCCCAGTTTTTAAGAAACCCATGTGCTGTTGCCTGCACCGAGGTTTACTAATAGCAAGCTGTATTAAGGAGGATGTTATTCCTCCTGCTGCCTGCAATCTGTGATCTGACTGCTTTGCTAACGGTTGCAGTCTGCAGTGCTGATCTGGAATCAATGAATAGAGATGGAGAAGTGTTTTTGTTTTGATGATGAGTGCAAAGAAGAGAGGAAATCCAGCACAGACAATACAACATTGATTCAGAGATAGCGTTCATTGCATTGCAGTTAATTTCTGATTGTTATGACTCATTTTGTATATTAGACTGAGCTGATGAATGCGCTTTAGAATCAGTTAATGCGTAATGAATACGGTATTTAGTAACACTGTTTGCTATATAGCTGGCAGAAATGTCACACGTCTGTTACAGTAATCAGAATTTATTCGTGACCTGGGTAATCTCATCTAGTGTCAAAATTCTTTGGGACAGACTCTTAGTACACAGAACTAAAGTATCTGGCTTTCTTTTATAACCCCACAGGATCAGTTTTCGAGAGAAGCAGAACAGCTAGCTGCCTAGGGTGGCAGGTCTCCCAGGCACTACTGTTCGTACTTAGCTTAAGCCTCCAAGATTAAGCGAGCTTTACAGTTGCAGAATTCTAGTTTTGAGTTACTGCATGTTGAATCAAGAGTTCAGCAGCTCTACACGTGCACAGAGGGAACTATGCCTGTAACAATTAGCCAGGTAACTAGGTGTTTTTAGGCAGAGTGTGTTTTTTCTGAATTCCAGCAGTACCTATTTTGTATGTATGTGACTAGATGCTTCTTAGAAATTTTATTTCAAATTGAAAAATGCCTTTTTCTAGGTATGTTTGTGAAAGTAATGGAAGGAATGTGTCAATTCATGCAAGTCTCATGTGAATGTTAGTGCCATTATACATTCCTCCACTTAGAATGGCTGCAAGTAATGGAAGAGATAAAATAGCGCCTTTCAGAACCACCTTCTATTATGGATATGGTGTTATGAAAAAATTCAGATTTTGAAATTCAACTCTATTTTCAAAACATGATCTCACTTAGTCAAAAGTATAGTCCATGATACTATATATGATATTCACTCCTAAGAGAGATTTTTCCAGCTAGATAAAATGTAGATTTTCAACCAAGCCTTTTTTGTTTTGGTCTGTGGCAAAGAATGCTGCTTGTTTCTAAAAGGTGGCCAGCCTAGCTTGGTATGTGACTGCTTATTTTTGAACTGTGCCAATAGAGAATTTAATTTAGAAAACTCAAATTGCTGTAATTTTAACCACTGATTTTCTTGTTCCCATTGCTCAGTTCTAGCTAGATAAGAACACTTAGTGTTTCTTTGAATGTGAGTTTACTTCTGTGATAATGAAAACTGTCTAAGGTGGTAAAAAGATTCATGGTGGTCTTTAAAGTACTTACTTCAGGGATAGGTTAGCATGTTTTATTTGACATAATAACTTTAAAGGAATAAACTTCATTAAAAAAGGATATTTTCTTAAAGGCAGGGTGCAGTTGAGCAGCTGACCATGGAAATTAACTTACTCTCTAAAGAAGGCTATCCTATGTACAAGTGATTGGAAAAACAGTGATTTTACACATATTTTAATAAAGAATACACTTCAGGCATAGCTGATCTGTTAAATTAACAAAAAGAACATATTTCAGGTTCTCTTTTTTTTTTTTTTCCCCCTCTTTCTCTTGGAAATGTAACAGTCCTTAAATGTGAGCACAAAGGTGCTTTAATCCGAATGCAACATTACATTAAACTATTAAGATGACTTGGAAAAAGTGACAATGATCATATGTGTTCTAAAGTATAGCTGTATAGATAAGGAGCTGTAATAATTATAAAGAGGTACAACAAAGTCATTATGCTATCTTTTATCACAGTAACAAGAACAGAAACTCAGTAGTGCATATTGTTTAATTAATTTGTTATGTACAAGATAAAAATAAGGATATTAATACAATGATGATCATAAAAATCATATTAACATTCAGGCTCCTGCAGAGACTCCATTAACCTTGTCTCAGAGCTGTAAAAACATATGCCATGTTCTCTTCTAGACAAGGGAACAGATTAGTTTTACTCTTGAACTAAGTGAAGCACAACGTTACTTATCTGAAAAAAACCCAAACCACAGCTACAGAGTTTCTTTTGGTGGTACAGATGAAGTACACTGTAGTAGATGTCCATCTAGAATACCACAGCCATTGTAAGCAGCAAGTAAGTGAATCTGAACTTCATGTTGCAAAGGTTCTGAAGATGCTCTCGGGGAACAGATGGGAAAAGCCAGAGCATTGTGAAAGGTTTTGAATTATGTGTGAGAACAGAAAACTACAACTTTAGAGTTTGTTCTTTAATAGAGGATAAGAGCAAAGTTGGGTGAATAAATACTAATAAGTCCTGTCTTAACTAAGGACATAAGCTAGCAAGAAAATAACCATTTCTCTTCTTTAGCCTGCATAATCACAGCTGGGATGAACTCTAGCTGCCTTGGCAACCATATCTAGCATATGCCTTAGAATTAAAGCTAGACCTGTGCTAGATTTTGGGTATTACTTGATGTTCTCTTTTTAATGTTTGTTTTTAGTATAAGCTTTGCGACATCATTTCACACAAAATTCTGTCCCATCAAATAGTGCTTGAATTACCTACTTCCTCTTTAAAGATAATGTAGCTGTATGTGCTTTAGGGAATTGCAAACAACCTACTACCTTCAGAATTGATTTAATAATTCAAAATGGTAAATCCTGTGAAAGCCTTTTGCTTATTTTTTTCATAAAATAACCTTCTAAACAAACCAAACAAAATATATTTTTGAAACCAAATCAAATATTCCTACATTGCACCAACTTTTTTCTCCGTAGCCATGACCATTTCTCTTATACTGCCTGTAATTTCAAGCTATTATTAGTTTAATCAAGAGTTAGATGGTATGCTGGGTTCAGTCAGGAAAGGGTTAACTCCCTTTACTGTGGTTACTAGGAAGTTGCTAAGAGAAGCATTGATAAGGTCTTAGCTGTCACTGGGCCTGTGCTGAATTCAAGGTCTTTCTCCGCTTCTGATACTGCAGCTGCGTTCCCAGCTCTCGCTGTCTCACGAGCAGCATAGGGGACACAGTCCAGGTAGCTGACCCAAACTGACCAAGGAAGCATTTCATTCCATAGTACATCATGTTTCGGGTCTTGGGCAGGGAAGGGGTCCAATAGCCATTACTCTTACTCTCTCCCTTACTCCCCTGCTCGTCTACTCCCAGGCACTTGCTAACCGTCCTGTGTTAACTGCTTTGCCAACGCCTGTGCTGGCTCGTTTGTGAGGGAGTTGGTGGGTTGTTTAGAGTTCTTGGCCGCGCTATCGCTGATAGGGTTCATTTGGAATCTGCTGCATTAGCTGCAGCTCTTGGACTGTGATCACTCTCGGGCTGTGGTTCTCGGGCTCTCTGGGTCTGACTTTCACTACTCAGCATCTGGGTGTGCATTGGTCAGTGGATGGTGAGAAATTGTACCATATTGTATATATTGTATGGTATGCTTTATTTTCTACTATTTTAATTATTTATTATTAGTAGTAAATAGTTCTTATCTCAGTTTTACAAGCTTCCTTTTTTCTTTTTCCTCCAATTCTTCCCTTCTGCTGGAGGAGGTAGGGGGAAATTGTGAGAGCGGCTTCATGGTATTTTGCTAGCCGCAGTAAACCACGACAGATGGCAAATGTGAGTTTATCTTATGCAAGATGGTTTTATAACATGAGTCTAGAATGTAGCATTTTGTTCTGAACATTTTTTATAAAATGCATAGTTTTGTGTGATTGTAGATCTTCATACATTGAATTGCTTCTTAATTCCTGAAAAAAGCAAGCACAAGTTATGTGTACAGATTTTTTCCAGAAATATTTTCAGAACGCGTATTTTGATAAAAGGTACATTTTAAAATAACTTTAAAATATATTAACTTAGGAGGGAGAAGAAACATCCGTGTGCTGTGTTTTTTTGGAAAGAAGTTCCTTAGAGTAGATTCTTGTCCAGTAGATTCTCTTGTTTCAAGAGAAGACTAAACACTGCGCTACTCACCGTATCATTATGCCTCTGTCGTTTCAGCTGCTAAAACATTTCTCCACAAGTTAGAAATGCAAATGCAAATGCATTCTTTAACACATACCACACTCACTGAAACATCAGCCATACAATATGACCTTTTTTCCAGTCTTCTGTATAGTTTCTGTCACCCATCCTCAATGAGGCTTCTGCTTTTCAGAATAAGCTTTAAGTATTACAACTTGTCATGACATATGACAAATAATTTGCCTTTGTTCTGACAGTTATAGGTAGCATGAGGTTCTAGACAGCTGGATGATGAGGTGAAAGCAAAAGATTAAATAGTTTTCTATCTCCTATTGGCAACCGGTTGCCTGTAGTGAATGGCACATCTTTACTCTAAGGCACGTATTCCCCACGTTATTTGAGGTTCTTAATGCTTACCCATCTTTCTAACCTCATGAAATATTTGAGTGATGTTGATTAGGACACATATCTCAGTAAAAAGCAGAAGCAGCGGTGGACATGAGTACCAAGATAAAAAGGTTGTACTCCTTCCAAGTGTTTTCTAACTCTCACCTTTCACATATTGGGTAGTGGAATGTCCAGAGCTAGACATAATTAGTCATCTTGCCTTACATTGTATATTCCTAGGACTAAGCTTTTTTTTTTTTTTTTTTCCCCCCCTTCATCTGCCAACACACAACAAGCAGATAGAGCCAAACAGATGTTCTGGTTTGTGTTGCTTTCTCAGGGTCATCCAGTAATTTCACATCTATTTTATGCATACAGGTGCTGGTTCTTTTTACCTTCCTCTACATCATACTGGTTAATAAAACTTTTGCCTCACCATCCCTACATATGATGATGGCATACAAAACTAATCGTGCTATTATAAATCAATTTTTCTTCCTCTCTCTCCATACCGGCTGGATAAATCATGCTACTCCTATTCAAAAGCTTGTTTGTGTTCAGGCCAGCTTTGCGTTTGACTGAAACTTTGTAATCAACCATGTAGTGCTCTGAATCCACTCTCTCAGTTTTATTTTAGATCATTTCTTGGAGCTGAATAGACTGGACATGACACAGTCATAGTTTATTTATCAGCAGTAATGAAATATATCTGGCTGTTAGACCAGGTTAGCAGCTGCAGACCGACTTGTCACGCTGGCTGTGAGTGTGGGATTCTTGAACAAGGACTATCCAAAAATCTTGCTGGTCACTTTGCTTATATTGTCACTTGCAATCACAGGTGGATTCTTGCTTCTCTGAGCAAGATAATTCGGTTTTCTGCCCAGTGCCTTCTTCCATGCAATTCTTGGTGGTGAAAGCGCCAGATATCATTATGGTTCTTCAGGAATTCTTGCTTTGGGGCTTTTCTCTTCAGATGATTCTTCTGCAGATTGCTGAAAATGACTATGTGAATGGAGTGGAATTTAGAAACTATTAGCCTGCTTTTGCCAACCGGTGTGTGGTTCACACATTAAATTGAGAGTCTGCTAAATCTGCTCAGGTAATGAGGCTGATCATAGCATTCCGCGGTCTTCCGTTTAACATCCTTTCCTGTGCAGTCCATGATTCTGGCTTGTCTCATTTTCAATACACAAGTTTAGGGAGTGTGAACATTTTGGAACTGTGGCTCCCATCAGATTAAGATTACTTGACCGTAATTTGCCCCAAGAACTTTCAGATTGAGAACACTCAATTTACTGAGATAAAGAAATATACAGTCAGAGAAGAACTTTAGGGTTTTTTATTTGTATACAAGAATAAACTGATGATATACATGCCAGTTTGCAGCAAAAGTAGGTTAAACTCATCTATTATCTTGTTATATCTAAGTAGTGTTTCCTTTTGACTTGACAGGATTCATGATTTTATTGTAAAAGATTCTAAAGGCACTGGGAAGGGTAGTCTAGAAAGGGAGGAAATAGGAAAAAAAGACACATTTCATCTTCTCATAAGGATGCTTAAATTAACTGACAATACTCTAGGCAGTTGTGGGAGTAAAGTGTTTTTTTAAACAACAGCAAATGCTATGGCCATCTTGGTGCTTTCAGGGATACTGTGCGGAGCCATAAAGCTCTGAAGACACATCTGAGCGTGTATTAGCATTATGGTTTATGTTGTGCCTATAGACCAAATACCTGGGAAACGTGGCACACTGGAGACTTGCAGAACAGGGCTTCTATTTGGACACCTTGCGGAGGATGAGAGGACACATGAGGGAGCACAGGCGGGAGCTGGTGGAGGAGATCATTTGAGAAGGTCTGGCTTGGTGGTGGGTGCTGCGTAAGTCCTGTACGAGGTCCACTAAGGCACCTGAGTTGTGGAGTCAAGGAAACCAGGGCAGATGAGGCCCTGTTGCGTTTCACAGTGTCTCCTCCTGAATGTCAACCTAATGAAATTGCAGGTGATGCTTAAATCCCTCTTCACCTGCACATCCTAATCAACAGCCACTGCCATCCTTTGGGAGGGAGAGAGATTTTTCAGATTATGCTTTATTGGTAATAATAAAGTGATACATTTTAATGTTGAAAGTTGTCATTTGTAACATTTCCTGTGCTTCGCTTCGGTCATTAATTTACAGCATCAGGCTTATAGTTGTCAAACTTACAGACTGACTGTGGTCCTTCATTATTCAGTATTTTGTGGAACAGAAAAAATCTGCAAACATTATGTGCATCCAGCACGCTCGCTGTGAAGAAAATTATTTGCATTTATGAGGGTTAAAGCTTAGCAATGTCAAAACTTAGCAGTGTTTTGTGTTCCTAAAAATAAGAGTGTGTGAACTAGCTGCAGTCTTTCCAGAGCTGTAATTGCACTTTTTTTTCTATTTATATATAAAAAAGATCAAGAAATTTTGTCAATAATGCTATTTTTAGAAATACATCTGGCTTCTTAAGTGTATTAATTATTTTTGTGATTACTTATAGCTAACAGGATTTGGAAACAAAACAATTTTTCTTTTTCTACCACTGAAATTTCTAATGGCCGTTCAAATTAGCTTTTTTTTTTTGTTGTTTCTTTCTTTGTTTATGCATCACTATATTTGATGACAGCATAGCACTGGGAATGGCCTTGTTAGTTTACTCCTGAAGCAGTGCTGGCTAGCTAAAAACAAAACAGGAAGCCATATATCACTTCTGCTGAAGTTGTGGGAGTTTTTCATTTAACTTCTGAGGAAACACACTAAATGTATATAATTCTTCTTAAGTATTATGTACTTTTTTGAATTTTTTTCAGTAAGCATAAAATTTATTACGGAGAAAAGGAATACAGGTAATCTCAGTACTGAAGATGAGTAACTTGTAATGGGATCCTGAGAAATAATTTTTATGAATGCCTTTAAAAAGCATTTAGAATACATGAACTTAATATGTTCCTTAGAAGTGTATTTGTGAAAAGAGAAAAATTATTCTGAGAAACGGTTTGATAGCTTTTATAGAAAGGAATGAAAACTAAAAGAAATGCAGTACCAAATAATAGAAAAATGTTTTTCACTGAATATGTGTCTTCCAACTGAAATAAGCTTTTCTTTGAAATTTCCTATTAGAAACATTTATCCAGCGATGGTACCTCTTGATCCCAACTAAATAAACTCTATCAGTTGTCAGATGTGATATGTGGCTCTGAAGTGACATCTTTTACTAATCTTCTTCAAGCTCTTTGTCATGTTTATGGTATTTACTTACTTTTAGCAAGGAGACTTTTTTCACCTTTGTTATTAGCTGTGCAAAGAGCTGAATTTTAATATTATTGTGCGTTATTAATGATATTTGCTAAATTCTGTGTAAAAGAACTTGCAGAGATGATTATATCACTGGCAGTGATACTGGGCAAATCATAAAATAACACCAATTAGTTCCACATGCATTGAAATTTCAATTGTGTATCTTTTCGTTGTGTGACTTGAACAATGAATTCTGCAAATATTTCCTGCATATTCTTGTTTGCAGACATCATATCCCACACAATCAAAAATTACTGGGGAAATCTGAATGTTTGAGTATTATCTCTCCGTGTCTTAGGAAACTTGAACCACCTGTCATAGCCCAGTTAATCTGAAATTCAGCAGCAGATTTAAGCATAGGTACAGTCATGAATAGTGAATGAATTTCTCATAAGCATTGGTTCCATAAGAAAATACATGAGTAGTTAAAAAAGAAACTATTCAAAGCCAAGTAAAATCTGGGAGAAACAGTGTATGTGTAATGCTCAGGGTCATAGGACAAAAGTTGTTAGAAGTCAAATTAAAGAAACAGATTACTAAAACCAGCTGAACTCAAATGTTTCTCATCTAGCCAAGTTTTACGTGCTTGTGTTGGTAGGGCAAAATTGAAATTTTGGGATTTTAGGGCTATTTTAGGACTTCTCATAGGCATGCAGGCAGGGACAGTTTATGACCACTAATCTCATTCCTTGACCCCTAAGGTCTCAGCATCCTGATTCTTTTTCCATGCTAAGGACCTTGTAGAGCATTGTACAGAGTTAGTGCCTCCTATAACCAGACACACAGGTGAGACTTCCATCTCTTTTCTTTCACATTTGGATCATCTGGTATCTAAGGAGATGTGCTAACTACGCAGTAGCTTACAAAGTTTGTGTCATCATCTCTTCTTTTTAGTAGACTGTACAGCTGGAGTTCATGACAAATTCTGCTTCTTAGTTGGGTATTTCTGGCTTTGTGTCAAATGTGACTGAAACCAGCCAATATTTTCAGAAGTTATTAAGAAGGGAGCAGATTCTTAAACCTTTCTTACATGGAAAACTAGTCAAAACCCAATGTATTTAAATTTTGCATATTCAAACTTGGAGAAGGACCCTAGATATGTTAACATGTGTAATGACAGCAAAATTGAACAGTAATTGTTGTAAGTCTGACTTTATAACTAAAGTGTGAAGTATTTACTTTTGCTAATATTGTGATTTGTATGTAAATTCTCATTTCAGACATGGTTTATTCTTCTTCACCTTGGCTCTTAGGTACAACAACTTGTTTTGTGTTGAACCTTTTTACTTTTTGGTGACAATTCTTGACAAAAAGACCCCTAAAGCATTTCTAACTCCTCATAAAATGGAAGTAATCATTCCTGTTCCTGCTTTATTCTCTTGTATTGGGGCAGCCTTGTGGTGATCTGTTAATATAAAACATTTTAAAAATTGATTTCAGAATTAGTCCCAGAAATACCTTCAATGAAAGTTGGTAGTTATGAGTTCTGTCTCATTAAATCCTGTGGACAAGCAACATCTAGTTTACAGTACCTGTCCTCTGATGCTTGCTAAGCTTGAAACATATAAACATTTGGATAATATTCCATTCACTTTGCTCTGATGTTTCTTCAGATAGCTAAAAGTATGCTTAAATATGTTCTTGAATCCTGTCTTTAGAAAATACATGATTTGGTTTGTCAATTTTACTTCTACAATTACTTCAAAGGGACTAATATTTCAACTGTAATCTTAATTCATATATAGTGTAAATTGCAATTATATCCATAAGATACCATGGAGGTACAAATTTTGTGAGGTATCTTTGTTTCCACAAAACGTCATATAAGACTGCTGTTCAACCACTGCACTGTGATCCCAGTGGATCGCTCAGAACTCATTTATGGTTGGGGCGTAAGACATTAAGAAGTGTGGCGTGCTCTGAAAAATATAAAATCTCTTCCTCGCTTAACACAGTTTTCAAATGCCACTATCTTATACCTCTTTCAAAAAAAGGTGAAAAAAGCAAGAAAAACAAAAAAGAAAAAAAAATGGGTTTCTCACTGTCATAAATGCTATTTCTTTTATCATAAGTACACGAGTAGCTGAAGTAAAGATTTCCATTTCAGTAGCTGTAACAGGGAAAATTTATCAGCTTTACATGAGTACATACACACAGACTGAACAAAAAATTAATTATCCTAACCTGGAATAAAAATTATTTTCATGTACAGTATTAAGAAATAGTTTAAAAATGAAGAAGAATTAAATACATGGGTGTTTCGTTCTTTTAATACTTCCCTTGGTGTATATTAGTCACGTACTATTTGAATGTCGTCTTGCCTTGAGAAATTGCTAAGAAGTAATTAATATCTCTATTAAAGAAATTAATAGCTGTTGCATGAAAATTCTTCTGAAGCAGTCCCTAATTTTACCTTGGTGTTTCTACAGGGACGTGAAGACACTGCTATTTATAACTGTATCTCCTAAACTGTTTCTTAAGGCAGTCCAAACCTGTTTCTAACCCAGTTATAAAATCACTTCCAAATTAGAAATACATAGGAACAAAATACATAGACTTTATGGATCAGATTATTTACTGACATAATTTCAGTACTTTAGGCTGGGTTCTGAGGTCAAAGAGAACTATTTTGGTTGAAATGACAGATTCAATATGCATATTTTTGGGTTGTCCCATGCTGGGTAATTCAATAGCTGAACTGTTAATGAAGAACATCTTTGAATAGAAATAAAGTAATAGGAGATTAAATTATGTATAACTCTTGCATTTTTCCTGGTTCAATTTAGAAGCAAGAATTAAATTCAGGCTTAATTAAAGAATCAAGTCTTTAATTTGATTTATTGTGGAATTACCTGTACAAATGTAATAAACACTACTTCAACCTATTCATTTAAGAGAAAACTCTTAAATGGTTGTTGTTGTTGTTGTTGTGTTTGGTTATTAAAAATATGGGAAGAGGGAATACATGGAGAATTAGTAAAATGGGCTGTTAAACTCATCTCACCTCCATGGTTACTCTTAAATATACTTTAAAAATGGTGGGAGTCTTACATGTAAGATTTTTTTTATACATACATCAATTTCCTTAACAAAGCTAGTTAGACATTACTACCTCTGTTCTACAGATGAAGAATATTATCCTGAACTGCTACCAGAACAACATAGACAATCAAAAACCAGTTTACTGGTTTTATTTCCTGCTCTCTAAAAATTGAGTGTCAGTCTTGTACAACATAAAACGTTGTATACCTAATGGTATAGCTTTAAACTCCTATGTTTTGCTGTTTTGTTTATATTGTCCCTTAATTACATACAATGAAATATCACTTTATAGATAAACAGTAGCATATAATAGAGAGTAAATTGTGGAGTACTAAATGTGGTTTGCTGTTGATTGATACAATTATCCAGAATTGTTACATATATTCATTCAAAGGAAAATAAAGCTTTAAAAATCAATATTGTTGACTAGGTATGGAAAAAATAATTGAACTTTACATGCTTATTGATTTCATGCAGAAATCATGCAGAGGAATTTTATCTACAACAATATGCAATCCAAAAATAAGGATCCAAATTTTGGAGGTTTTTGGAACCCTGTCTCTTCTTCTAGAAAATGAAGACTCTCTGCTGCTTCTTGGATGTAAAATCAATAGATATTTACTGAAATATATATTTCATAACAGCTGCGTTCTTTACCTGGGTTTTAAAAATAACCTGCTGTCTGAAAAAGCTGACTGTCCTTTAAAACAAAGAATTTCTTGCAAAGAGTAAGATTGGAAAGGTGGAAGCAAATGGAAAACAGCGAAATGTCTAAACATTTCCAAGACTGTTGCAGTTCCGAAAGTCTAATCAACTAAATGAAAATAGCACAAAAAGAAAAATTAACCCACACATCTTGTGTTTGGATAATGCTTACCCTAAATATTTCTTATGCATATAAAATCAGATATCAGAGTTATTGTTGTCAACTTCTTTTCTTGCAATTTCAAGGACTGGTGAATGCATGAGAAGTACAAAATGATGTAGCTAATTAATTTTAACCACTAAATTTTGTTCCTCTCATTTCCTGTCTTAGAATGCTTGAATCACTCAATCAACTGTTATTGTACTTATGTTGATTTTTTTCTTGGCAATTTATTTTAGAGATGTAAGAACAACCTGACCTGCATATTCCCATTTTGCAGAACATTTGTATTTTCATGTCTATTTTCAACATTTTTCTAATAGAGGTACACTTGTAATAAAATAATATTTCAGTATAAACTGAAAAAAAGTAATCTATATTCTATTTACTACAGTTTTATAAGTGGTGGAGTTCATCTAAATTCAGAGCTCACAATGATTCTTCTGTATAGTTATTCTTGGCAAAAATAGGCAAGACAGAACATCAAAAATATTGCATCTGATCAAAACAGGTTTCTCTAGGAGACTATAAAAATATCAGTGTACTCAAATGATCGTTTCTGTTTCATATCAAATACAGAATATATTGTGGACTGAGATGATCACATAACCAAGTATGACATTGATAATTTTACTCCTAAAAGAGTGATTATTGGCATAACATAATCGCCTCTTTGTTCATGACTTCTGTAATTGCTCTCTCAGTCCTTAAGATTTGCCATGCATTTTATGTTAATCCCAGAAGCTTAGAAAATAACATGAATGCATGGAAATGGATATTTTGTGAGAGGAGTTTTGCATATTACAAAGATTCAGGCTATGACAACATAGTAGAATATGACTGTGCTGCAAAAACAGTCTCTTTAATCAGCTACTTGTCATTCAGAAATGTGTTTGGTCACTTGAGCCAAATCCTGACCTTAAGAGTTTTGCAAACAATGTAATGCGCTTGTTCAATTAGAATAAAATTTTTCCATGTCCTTAGCAAAGAATGAACCAGAAAAGAGATTACAGGTACTGCAAATGAGGTATTTTAACACAATGAGAGCAACATACTTGATTCCCTGGATTAGAACAGACACTTAAATAGTCTGTCGAGATGTGTGCTTGATGATGGAACAATTTATTGTAAGGAACAACTGTCCAAAGATCCTCTAATAAATTCCTAATGTGCAATTTAATTTTGAAAGTAAGAAAATAAATTAATATATCCAGGTATCAACAGAATGTAATTTTTAAAAGTAACTTACAAGTTGCCTGAAAGATTAAGTTCACTCTTTGTATTTAAATAGTTCCTATATTTGTCAGCGGAACATTTTGTAAAAGACATTGTTGTATGGAATGAAATCTCATGCAATCTGTTACATTTCCTGATTTTTTATAGCATTCAATATGACATTTTCTATGTAGTAGCACAGGAGAACAGATTAAAGACAACAGAAAGGTTCATCTAATCAACTATCTCTTTAAAAATCTTCGTGAGAAAGAGTAAACATTGGGAAATGGTGGTGAAAATTAAATCACTTAAAAATGCAAATTTAAGTTGTGATTTTCAAGTGAAGAGATTTATTCTCAAAAAGCTGTAATACAGCATCATGGGTGTTTTGCATGAAAAATTAAGAATATAAAATTTTATTTTCAAATAAAAAGATATCAAAATGCTTTTCAGATACTTATAATAACTAATGAAAATAAAAAGCTAGTTTGTCAGTGTTGTGGTTTAATCCCAGCCAGCAATTAAGTACCACACAGGTACTCACTTGCCTCTTCCCTACTGCAGTGGAGGAAGAGAATCAGAGGAAAAGACAAGGAAACTCGTGGGTTGAGATAAACAGTCAGTTTGTCCAGAAAACTAAAAAAACACAATTATTCATGCACCTGTTCCAAATATACCTGATACTAAATATTAGAATAATGCATATATTCTTCAGTGCTGACATAAGAGTTCATGTTGCTTGCTGTCATGTTACCACATGCACTTCAGTCTGTAACTTCAAAAAAATCATGTCATTTTGCCAGGGGACAGGAAAGAAACAAAAATCTGTCACATTTAAATATAAGACAACTATAATAAAATCGTTATAAGTAGTGAAATTGAATATACTTGAAAGTCCCACATTCACAGACATTATCTGGTAAAGTTTAGGAAGTGCGGACTGGACCATTGGGTGGTGAGGTGGGTTGGGAACTGGTTGGAGGAAGGAGCTCAGAGAGTTGTGGTCAATGGGGCAGAGTCTAGTTGGAGGCCTGTGGCTAGTGGTGTCCCCCAGGGGTCAGTGCTGGGTCCAGCCTTATTCAATATATTCAGCAATGACCGGTACGAAGGGCTAGAATATCCTCTCAGCAAGTTTGCTGATGATACCAAACTGGGAGGAGTGGCTGCCATGCCAGAAGGTCATGCTGCCATCCAGTGTGACCTGGACAGGCTGGAGAGCTGGGCAGGGAGAAATCAAATGCAATTCAATGAGGGCAAGTGCAAAGTGCTGCATCTGGGGAAGAACAACCCCATGTGTCAGTACAGGTTGGGGGCTGTTTTGTTGGAGGGCAGCTCTGGGGAAACGGACCTTGGAGTCCTAGTGGACAACAGGATGACCATGAGCCAACAGTGTGCCCTCGCGTCCAAGAAGGCCAATGGCATCCTGGGATGCATTAAGAAAAGCGTGGCCAGCAGGTTGAGAGGAGTTATCCCCCCCCCCTCTGCTCTGCACTGGTGAGGCCTCCCCTGGAGTGCTGTGTCCAGTTCTGGGCTCCTCAGTTCCAGAAGGACAAGGAGCTACTGGAGAGGGTCCAGCGCAGGGCCACTGAGATGATGAAGGGGCTGGGGCACCTTCCATGTGAGGAAAAGCTGAGAGAGCTGGGTCTGTTTAGCTTGGAGAAGAGGAGGCTGAGGGGGGATTTTATCAATGCTAATCAATATCTAAAGGGTGGGTGTCAGGAGGATGGGGCCAGGCTCTTCTCAGTGGTGTCCAGTGACAGGATGAGGGGCAATGGCCATAAATGGGAAAACAGAAGGTTCAGCCTGAACATGAGGAAACACTTCTTCCCTGTGAGGGTGACAGAGCCGTGGGACAGGCTGTCCAGAAGGGTGGGGGAGTCTCCTTCCCTGGAGACTTTCCAAAGCTGCCTGGACTGGTTCCTGTGTGATCTGCTCTAGGTGATCCTGCTCTGTCCGGGGGGTTGGACTAGATGATCTCTAGAGGTCCCTTCCAACTCCGAACACTCTGTGAATCTGTGTGAGTCTGTGAAACTGCCAATTGTCATCAGTAAAGACACTAGTGTTGATCCTTAGTCTTACAGACTTACAGTCTTACAGTATATCCTACTGCCATATTTGGAAACCAATTAAGAGTATAATTTTTGTATATCATTTAGGGGTTATTATCTTTCTGGCCTTTTTTAATTCCTCAGGAAACTAATAGGAAGGTAGAAAAACATAATAGATACTTAATTTAATTTTGAGTTTCCAGAACAAGCCCTCAGTAAGGAAAATGAACAATCATGAAGTATAAAAATCTTGTCAAGATTCTAAATTTGGTTCTTATCTTGAAATATTCTTAAGAAATGTCTGGTCACTGGAATATTCCTCTCATCCTCCAGTTCTTCTATATAGGCAATTTTAGTATACTAGCTTCAAAGTGTGGGACGTATTTTTTTTTTTCCCCATTGTAACTTGACATCTCATCTAGCACAGAATTTCTTGCTTCACACTAACTCTTTCCTCCTCCACCATCTCCTGAATTTTTATCTTCTTCCTTTATTTCTTCTTGGCTCTTTGTCTCATATTCTGATAACCTCTGTCAGCCTTAATCACAAACTTAGCTTCCTTCTCATCCATTTTTCATTTCCCTCTCCCTCATCAGAGATGAAGGGAACTTGTGTATATGTTTTCTTAGCAATTAATTTTCTGCTTTTACATACATACAGATGAAGCATCAGCCACTTCCACATAGCACAGATCTTTTTATTTTTGTTTAATGTGGCCCCAAATACCCTTAATTCCGGAAAGTTTTGTTACTTACATGGGTTTTAGGTACATCAGTACAATTCTTACCATGAAGATATCTGTATGTGTGGCAGTTCATAGGAATAAACAGACTCAAAGTATGCAGTGAAGTAGGTATGTGACTTCGGGTCTCTCGAGGCATGACTTGCATTTTGAAGATTAGATTTTATTTTCCTCCCAGAAGGGTTTATATTAACGCTTGCTTTCAGGAGTACAAGAGCAAAATCTCAGCATATCTGCTAGACTACCCTGCAGTAGGCTGTGAAATTACAGAATTTCCCTTATATATATATCTATGCATATTGTGGGTGAAACTCAGAAAGCTACTATACACAGCTGCTTCCAGAATTTGGCCATGGAGACTACTCTTCGTTAAAATGTTATTGTATAGTGGTTTAATATAAGAGAATTACTACGATATTTAACTGAATCATTAGTATTTTAGGTGGTGACAAACAGTACTAGTGAGCTCACTCTGCAGGTCTATGATGGTGTTAAGCAGTTGTTAAAAATAAATAGGATAACTTGGCATGGTAAAAGAAAAAAGTCTTTGACATTGGTATGATCACCTTTGCACCTGATGTCAGAGAAAAAAGGAACTCTGAAAGGCCGGTGCAACGTCAGAAGTATTTATACTAGAACAGAAAAAAAACTAACCCAAAACCAACAGGTATATCTGTTGTACCAGGTGTACTACCAATAGGTAGTACCATGGGAATTCAAAGGAAAAATTCCCATTTAGAAGTAGTATTTAGAGTTACTAGGCTAGTATTGCCTTACTACTAAATGATATGCTGGCTTAATTTTCCTTTGCAAGGAATAAGAAGCTGAACCTTAAAATATTTTTTGGCATCTTTTGTTTTGTTTTATTTTTCTCCTGGTGAATTGCTAAAAAGTAAAAAAAATATATAAAATATGATATCTTTTCTATGTATTCTTAGGGAACCAGTCAAGTGAATGATCTAGTGTTGGATTCATTGCTAATGCTTCACCTAAGCCATCCTAATATATTTGACAATTCTTATGATTTTATCTTCCTTAGTTTTGAGTGAAGGAGAAAATTTCTGAAGGACGTTAATGAAGAAGAAATAATCTGTATGAAAATGTTTATCACTGTCCTTAGCACTCTGTGACATGAGTTGTCAATACTGAAAAAAAGGAAGGTGGTATCCGGTTATTGTTGAAAGAGTTAAACGTCTTCAAGCAGTATTTTAGGAGACTCTGTTGGTTTTATTATTTTTCTTGAAAATGTACCTGCTCTCATCTATATGTGTAGTACACCTGTAAGAACTTTTCAGCTCCTCAGTAGTTAGTTCCATTTCTAAGGGATCACTCTCATCACTATAGTGAGATGTCTTGCAATCTTAGAATTTGCCTTTTCTTTAATATTACATTAAAACAATAAAAGGCTCCAGCACAGCATGTCGTCAATGGCAAAATGTCCTGAATGTCATATCCAGTCATTGCAATGCAACTGTTAGTGTAGTTGGACACCTGAGTTATAAAACAATCCAGCTGTGACTTTCAGTACAAAAGTATCAGTAATACTCTTCTTTTTCTCCCTAAGGGAAGAGAAAGGGAAAGTATATGTCTGATGTTGTCCTCTGTTCTGTGCAGACATGGGCTTTTCAGATGCTTCTCCCAGCAGGAAATACTATTTAACTCTGAGGGAGGGAACAAAACTGGTGTACAGAAAGACAGGTTGTTATAGCCTGTGATCTAATGGAAGTATTGCGGTATTTAACTGCGAAGTAGAGGAAGACCTCCTGAAACAGGATGCAAAGTAATTCTGTTCCACAACTCTGTAGGTACAGTACGCTATGTTTAAATCAGCAAATAATGTGGCATAGTAGGAGCAGGTCTGTGGAATGAGATAGTTGGCTTTCAAGACCCCTGTTGCACTCAGTTGGTTGGGAGGGGTACGTCAGACTGGGTCTAACCTCATCCCGTGAGCTGATGGAAATGCCCCTTTCTGGGTAGAATGTGTTTGGTGGTTTCACAGGGCTCATCTTCCAGTTCAGTTTTGCCCACAAGCAAACTAACAGCACACTGATACCTCCCTGCCATGTTGAATCCAAGCCTGGTAAGTGAGGAAGGTCAGATTTGCTCCAGAAGCATATTTCTGATCCAAGTTGAAACCTTAGTGTAGGCACATGCCTGTATACCACTTAAATACGTGGGACAACAAATTGAATACAGAAAAAGATGTAACTTTTCAAAGTGTGTGTAGTTAAACTGTGTAACTCAAAGTCACAGGATATAAGGGATGCTAAAATCTTACAGGATTCAAATTCATGGTATAAAAATGTATCCAAGACAATTAAATAAAGACATTACCTGCAGCTGCAAATGTTCTAGAGGAGGAAAGACTAGGAGAGTTAAACATAGAAAGACTATTTAAAATCTGTCCTGTTCTTCCACTGTTTTCTAGTTACCTGCTATTGATCACTCAGAAACTAATGGGCAAGGTGTGACCTGATACAAAAAGCCTTATGTTGACTAACCCCACAATAATGATCTTACATGGCACGCAGGATGTCAGCCAAAGTCCAGAAACATCTAGAAAGATTACTTGCTCAGTCATTATTTTCAATTTTTCCTTTGGAGATAAATGTTCATGTCCACTGATGAGCTACAAAGCCTAAGCTACTGCCATGGAAACACAGGTACTTGAAGACAGGGATAAATGCAGTTCAGGCCCTGGTCTTTGAGAGGCAATAAATACGGATTTTTTCTGAGTAGAACTTTACTTATGTTGCTGTGTGTTAATGAAGAAAGTAGTACTGAAATCTGCATCTAATTCTTAGGTTATATCTGTGATACTAGAACACACTCTGTCTTTTACTCCTTAACTGCAGTGTGTAGAATCTGTGTTTGTAAATGTCTAGCTCTAATACAATACCTGAGAATAAATATATAAATAATAGCTGATGCTAAAGACTGCTTCCCTCCCATATGATTTAGTGTTTTGCTTGTTTATTTGGAAATCCTGCAGTTCAGACTACTCCCTATGGATAATTAACTTACAAATATTATGCTTATACTTAAAAAAAGCAAAATTGTTCTTCTCCAGAAATCTGTAATCCTCACAACTGTAGAGTGCAGTATGGATATGCCAGACTATGCGACTGAGGAGAAGATTCCATAAGAATGGGGCATATTCAGTCAAATCCAAGGGTCAGCTGGGGGATTTTGAGAAAAAAGAAGCCTGTAATGATAAAGAATAATTAATATTTAATGTAGATGGGAAGTTATACTGAAAATTACTCTTTTGGTGTCCCAGGAAGTTCCTTTAAGTCAATTATCTATAAATAGAACAATTATTAATAGAACAGATTGAATGGTAATCATCTGCACTTTATTGTACTGAGAGTTAAATATTTTTAAACCATCATGCTCACTTTAAGGACTATTGTGGTTTAACCCCAGTCAGCAACTGGGCACCACACAGCCACCTGCTCACTTCCCTGCTCCCCCAGTGGGATGTGGGCGACAATCAGAGGAAAAGGTAAGAAAACTCATAGGCTGAGACAAAAATGGTTTAATAATTGATAATGAAATAAAAGAATCATTCCACTACTACTACTACTAATTATATGTAATGAAAATGCTACTACTAATAATGATAATAATATGTAATGAAAAGGAAAACAACAGAAAAAAGAATACTAAAACCACTTACCCCCACTTGCTGCCACCCAGCCAGTCCCTGAGCAGTGAGAGACCCCCCAGCCACCTGCCCCCAACTTATATATTGAACATGTTGTCTTATGGCATGAAATATCCCTTTGGTCAGTCTGGGTCAGCTCTCCTGGCTGTGTCTCCTCCCAGCTTCTTGTGTAGTCTTTGGCTTAATTTAAACATTGCTTGGCAACAACTAAAACATCAGTGTTATCAACATTCTTCTCAGCACAAACCCGAAACATGGCATCATACAAGGTACTGTGAAAAAAAATAACGTTACCCCAAACAAAACCAGCACATTCCCCACCCCTTATTTCATACCGTTGCATCATGCTCACGTCCCAGTCTCTCCAACATCTTCTCATTAACCACCTGTCCCCTTCCTTTTCTTTGATATAATGTGCTATCTGGAAACTTTACATTTGTAAAATATGAATTAAAATCAACAGAGAAATTAAAATAAAAAGAATAAATTACATGTATGTATGTTTGTTGCAAAAACATTTGAGAACATGTAAACAGAAAATTATGCCAAGGGTTAATTACTTTCCGTAAAAGCAGACAAAACATACTAACTTTTGCTACTGTTTTTTTCTTGAAAATCAGGAGCTGTCTAGTTTTATTCAAGATATTTGGACCTATGTTGCAGAGCAGAAAATAACTAATAGTGAGACAGTGGTTTCTACAACGTGGATGGTGCAGGTGGAAGTGGCAGAGAGTGTGTATTTAATATTTATTGGCTTTCTTTAGAGAATTTTCTGCCTGGCTTCTGCACCTACCACATTACATGATAACTGCTTTAGATGCTTAAAAATAAATTGAGTATAACTATATAAAATATTTTATCTGATTTCTCTGGAGTCTTTTTAAGCAGTTTCTCATCTATTACAATGTAATGAAGAAGACCAGTGAGATTCTTCCATGTTTCAGTACAAGTGGAGCTCTTTTGAAATGAAAAGTCTGTCAAACAAAATACAGTATTTCTACATATGAGAAATTTTCAGAAATATTTCTGACCGTAAATTTGCATGCAAAAAGCTTCCACAGTGTGTGGGTGTATTTCAGATGCAGTTACTTCCCAGTCTGAAAGGATCAAATACATGGGACAAATGTAGAATCCTTACATGATTATGTTAAAATTTAATACAAAATGCTATTAATATTTTGTAACCGAAATTGTATATGCTGAAACTCACAAATCATCGAGTTTGTTCTTTCAGCCATGGAATGGCATTCTACACTCATAATGTCAGTTTAAGAACTGCTATACTATTATTGTTAATTCAGGGTAGTAATGTTTTCGATAAAGCCATAAAAGATGTTATTCAAGTGAGTGGTAAAGAACAACTCTGTTTGTACTCTTGAAGTTCTGTTCAACTCTGCAGACTGGTAGTAGGTAGCAGGGTGACACTGAATGAGTATTGACCAATTTTCTGACTATAAGTTGAGATAATTACGGCCTTCAAGGTCAGTATGCGTTTTCAGTCATAATGATGTGTGTTCAGAGAAGAACTGGTACAGTGTCATTCGAAGAAAAATTTCCAAAATCAAAAATCTCCTGTACTAGAGCACCTTCAGGAAATTTTCGCAACTTTGTTTTTAAACATTGTTAACTCCCAACAACACCCACTTTATTTCCTTATTTTTATTTTAAATAAAATACACTCAAGACACTTGTTAGATTCTGTGGAAAACATTTGCTATTGGATGTTAAAATATAAAACAAAAAAACCCAGCAGTATGATAGATGATTGTTAGTGAATTCAGCGCCAGAAACAAAGATTATGTATTAGTGAAACGGTGGAATAAAATTTCTTCCTGTATAACATCCTATCAGAAAAACACCTATATGAAACCAAGTAACAGTCACATATGTATTCACAGATCTTATGCTCCAATATAGCAGTTGTGGACTTTTACTTGATTTTGAAATAGTTTATGACAGAAACAGTGCCTTTTAAAGGTCACATATAGTCAGATGAGATATACTGGCAAAGCTTCACAGAAGTCTGTAACTGCATGTTTTATACTTCTGTCTTTGCTGGAATTTACATATGAAAATGTATTGCTAAATTTTGATATATTCATTTGAAACATGCTTCTTCATGACAAGAGGAAAGCTTCTTTAGGTATATTGATTCAAAATTTTTTTTTTTTTTTTAACTCTAGAGGCACTTACATTTATTCTCATTGCTGTGAAGGTAGTCTCTGGTAACTGACTCAGAATTGCCTTTACCTAGACTGGATCATATCTTGCTTCATGAGTCAACTTTCACAAATTATACATTAGCAGTCTTCCACAAAGAACTTTCTTCCAAAGTACAGTGAAGACAGTAATTTGACTGGGATTGCCATCTAAATAGTATTTAAAAACAAATAAAAAAAGGTGGTTCCTTGTCATTAAGTAAAAAGACTATAAGACAGGAACTGTATAACATATTTAATAGAGAATTTATGTAGTGAAATAAGAGGTAAATATAATTTTTGCTTACCTTGAAACATTTTAATATGCCAGAATACTTCAGAACAGCATTGCAAATACTGCATTAAAAGATTTCTCAAATTGATATTAATTTTTTTTTTTTTAATTTGAGAGAGGCAAAGGATGGGTGAAGGCAAATTGTTTATTATTACAGGAATAGAGGTTTAACTGTACCATTATTTGAGTAGACATGGTAAAAACCACTTACCTTCTAAAGCACCTATGAAATGCTCTGAAATGAAGTACAAGTCTAAGTATTCTGTTGGCAACAGCAGTCCTTGCACTGATGTCTATAGGGTGTGGACCAGGTCTCAGATAGTCATTCACACAATACACATTTACACCCATTTTTTGACCTGATACTGTACTCTTAATGAGGTGCTTTAATCATGACAGAAATATTAACTGTATACGACAAAGATATCTTTACACAATTTCCTAGTATCAATTAGTATTTCCATATAAAGGGAAGATCTGGCATCTTGTGAATAAAAGCTTTCAAAAGCAAAATTAAATATATTCATCACCCAAATTTATGTAACACAGAGAAACTGACATCTGTATCCACTTACAGGCATAATAAACAGCTTACTAATAAATACATATTAAAATATCCCCATGTTTCAAGTTCTTCTTGGATGCTCTTCCTTTTACACTGTACTGATTGCAGTGGTATTCAGGGTGAGAAGCAGAAATGGCAGGATGAGCTTTCTTCCCACTAAGCTATGTGATAGAAAAAAAGTGTTCAGAAAAATGTTTTATAATTAATGCTGCCTGCACAAAAAGGGCTTCACGTCACTGTTCAGAGATGACAGACCCTATTTCACTGGCTAGACTACACATCTATTATTGTGTAGAGTTTTAAGCACCTCAGTACCAAAAATATCTGAATCAATTACAAGAAAATAGGAAGAAAGAGGAGAAATATGCAAGTACCCCATCAAATAAGGAGGATAGACTAGACAGAAAGCTTGTTACATGTAATATAAAAAATTTCCACAGGCTGGGCAGATTTTATTTGTAAGCCTTTTACAGGCTGCCCAGAGAGGGGGTGGAGTCTCCTTCTCTGGAGATATTCTAAACCCACCTGGATGCGTTCCTGTCCAACCTGCTCTAAATGAACCTGCCTTGGCAGGGCGGTTGGACTAGGTGATCTCCAGAGGTCTCTTCCAAACCCTGGCATTCTGTGATTCTGTAACTGCATTATATCAATATTCTTTGAATTCACTGGTTGCAACAGGACTCAAGGAGTAGTTGTTATATACAAAATGCCTTTTTTCCAGATATCCTCCTAACTGCCTCTCAAGTCAATATGTAGTTCCAGTGGCCATTTCCTACTGTTTATTACCAATTTCTCCTGTTCCCTCAAAAATTCCATATATAATGTGGTCAGTGGTCTGCTAGTATAAAACAATGCAGCATCTGGCTTAAGAAGGCAGCATTTATTTTGCAGTGCTGACAGTGAGGATTCATTTATTTGTTTATACATATACAAAAGTACACAGATACAGGGGTTTTTTCATGAAACCAAAAGGCTAATAAGTCATATAGAATGAACAAAACAGAAGAAAATTCTAAAAAACTGTAGTGTAAAATGTGTGAAAAAAGGAACTTTTCAAATATTTTAATTATGAAAATAAATCTGCCTGAATTTCTGTATACTCACCCAAACCCACACCCACACATATACTTGTGGGAATCAATTTGATAGTGTTCAATCAATTTTCGTGTGGTATGGTGGGGTTTTTCTGTCAGATATGGTCCTTGATACATTTAATGAAACACAGACACTTAAGAGACAACTGTGTGTAAATCAGACTTACTCAGCTTGTGTATTTGAATTTGCAATCAAAACATTTTTCTAGCATAAATTTTATCCTGCTAATTGTAATTATAACACAGCTAAACTTTAAGTCCCTGTGCAGCGGAAGGATACTTAAAATTAGTCACTTAATTTCTGTGCTGTGCCCATTATTACACAAATATTGCAACTATCATGTCCTTTTAAAATTATTATTATTTTTTCCCACGTTTCCAGCATTTGCTTACATTTTTCCTTTTTTTCATTTTTCATTTTCAGTTTTCATTTGCATTTTTTCATTTTTTCATTTTCATTTTCATTTGAACATGAATGACTATTGGCTCTGACTCTGAGTCTTGTTCTTGGTTGATGTTTTATCATTTTAATTATTTTCTGTTGAACTTCACTTAGCTATTTGTTTCTTCTGCTGATTGCCAGCATTCGATATTATACTTTAGTCCTTTGCTTCGCTTAAATTCTTTTTCTGCTAGTATCTTTTTCATCTGTTACTCAGAGATTGGCATTCCTCTTCAAAAACTGGGCGAATAAACAAGCCCAAGCAACCAGTCTTCCTGTTTTATTTCGTGATCTCACAATGGAGTGTTTTATCTGAACTGTTACATCTTTCTAATGGCAACCTGCTGTGACTATTCTTTTTCATTTCCTTTCACTTATTGTTTATTTAATCTAAGCATGCAGAGAATAAAAGACACATTCTACTTTGTTGCTTTTTCAATAATTTTACCTTTTTCTTCTGAATGATTATTGATTATGTAATAGTCACTTTTATGCTATTCGTGGCTAGGCTCATTTGCCAGCTTCCGTGCCGCAGTTTACAGAAATGCAGTATTTATTGACTTCTGTTATCCAGTACTTTCACTTAACATGAATGGCCTGTGGGAGAAAAGTCTCAGGTGGTGTCGTCAAGATGGTAGGATGCCTGCTCCTTATCAAATTGGAATGGGAGAAGAAACCATTCTAACTCCTGTCTATCCTTAATGGATGCCTCCCTTAATATTTTCAAAGGAAAGTAAAGAAACAGAAACTAAACTTGAAAACTCAGATCTTGTTCCTTTTATTTCTCTGTGGAGAACATCAGGAAGAATTTTACTTATTCAAAATAAGAAAAATGGAAAAAAGTACTCAGAAGGCATCTTGGTGGTCATTCTGTCTCCTGACAAGTCAGTCACAGTTAAATGGATATTTAAGCTTGAAGAAATGTACTGGCAAGAAACTCTGTCAGCATTTCCAGACGGAGGCTTCCAGGCAGAATGTTATCCAGCCGTAAGACAGCTACAGTCTTTTGGGAACAACATTTACAAGCTGTTCATACTGGTAAGATCAGAAAACCAAGTCTGATTTGTGGTAAAAGCTCTAGGGCATGTTTATACTATCTGCTTTACTGTCACTAAAGTATTAATCTGGGTGTGCAGGTTCAAAAAAATGACCTAATGCCTTGAGTTAAGAAATTAATCTGAAACTAGAATTAGATAGTTTCTGGATTTTTTTCCTATCCATGAGTATTTCATGTACTGGAATCATTACATTAGTTTTAATTAGCAAAGTGGTTTTCAGTACAAATGGAGAACATAGAAATGTTTGAGAGCTGCGGCTCTGTCTGATACACTGGTTTGGAACGGTTGAATCAAAAGTTGTGTTTTTCTGAAAAACACGGGTGTACTTTAATTTCATGTTATTGTCCCTTCATATTATTTTTCATCCCTTCAAGCAGTGTAGGCTCCATATAAGGATTCCCAAAATATGTTTCATGGTTTGAAAGTGATCTGTGAAGTGCTTGCATGTTGGTTCTTTATTCATGCTCAGCCTCAAGTGATCCAGCTAATTGCCAACACTGTAGTGAGCACGCATAATCACAGTCTGAATTCTGGAGAGCATCAGTGCTCGAGAGACTGATGCTAGGAGTTGATCGGAGCTCAGTGCATTCTGTTGTCATGGGACCAAGGCACAGGCAAAATTCAGAAAACCCTAAATTAGGTCCTAATTGTTCTTCCCATCCTTCTCACTCTTCTGCACAGGAACAAGATTTCTTTGTTAAGCCTGGTTCAGGAACACCCTCGTAGTCTTCCCCTGAGTTTTGAGAGATGGGGAATTCCTAGTTTGATGTGCAGTCCTAAAGCTTTGGGGAGCTGGGGAGGGGCAGAGCTACTACAGCATAGTGCCCAAGTCTGCAAACTCATGCCCTGGTGAAGAACTGCCCTATTCTGCTTGCAGCTTGTACATGTAAACTATCCCAGATGCAAGTATTGGGATAAAAGTTTGAGTTCATATTTTAATTACAAAGCTTGAATTTTTTAAAATAAGTGTGGTTGCTTTTTTTTCTATTTTCATGTGTTCACATAGACATTTGTAAATTTTAGGTTCCACATCCTTAGGTATTCCTTCTCCTTCTTCCCCCCCCCCCCCCCCCCCCCCTTTAGCAGTAAACAAGATTATCTTTTGAGGTTTTATAAATAAGCTTTTAATTCTTAAACTAGCATCTCATATGAATTCTGAGTTTTCTAATTCATTAACTCACTTTTTATGTTACAGTCATTTACTCAAACAAATGCTCATATAATCTTAATTCTGTTTGTAATGAAAATAATCTTTTTTTCCTATCTACAGAAAAGATGTTTACCTGAGTAAGATGCCTAAGTCTGTGTTTAGGTATTTTCTGAAACAGCACTCATTTTGCAACAAGTGCCCCTATCCTTTAGGTTAAGCTTTCTTCTGACTTAAGTTCTTTTCCTTTACTTATGAAAGGTAAGGAACACTGCTTATTTAGCAAGGAAAGCAACTATCCTAGTACCATAGTGAAAGCAGTTTAATGAGGGCCCATGACAGGTCATTCCTAGCTCAAGACACCAAAGAAGCATTGAGGATAGTTTGTTCTTGGTGAGAGACCTACAAACACTGACGTGATACCCCTCTCCTCCAAAAGTCTGTATAAAAGTCATCTGATGACTAGTGATGAACAGGGAAATTAAAAACTAAAGGATATCAACCTGGCAGACGTGGGTGGTTTTTTTTCCACTGACCAGCTCCATAAAACTTGGATTGAATTGCATGTGGGCAGGCAACGCTTCTACAAAGGCTGCTTCACTATGTGACTGCGGCTGTTCCATCTCCAGGTTCTTCTTACACCAGCCAATTCTTGCCCTATTTCTATTTACCTTCTTATTGTATGTTGCTAACTGTGCTTTGAAGTCTGAGAGACTGGAAGCACGGAAGTCTTTATACACAGTTTATTTTCAAATACAATCGCACACTACAGTTAATCTTCTTAAGAGTCAAGCACATCTGCTTTCTTCATTTGAATGTTTCTGAATGATGTTCCACTAAGGACTGGCACAGTAAAGTTGCCCCTTCTTGCCACCCATTTAACAGGTTATTGCCAAAGCACTGAAAAATGAAATGAAGAAACCCATGTGAAATAATCTATGAAAATAGTGTCCTTATCTATGGGACAGTATTCTTTTATTTTGTTTCTGCAACAAAGAATTCTATGTTTTATAGTCTTCTTTAGATTCTTTGATGAAGCATGGATAAAGTACTGGACTACAGGAGGAAAGGGTATTAAAAGTAGGAATTTCAGATATATTCTTCTTGTAGACAGAAGGTGTTAGAGTTGCAACACTACATCTGTCCCTGTTCATAGGGAGAATAAAGAACTGTTTAAAGCAAACCGTCACATAATACTTTCTTTTGCAAGTATGCACAAACCAGTGAACCATTTGCCTCTAGATAGTTTAGTTTGTGTTAGTACACAGAAATTAAGGTGCTCACTTGTATATTTTAGCAGTTTTATAGATCTTTCCTTATGATCTTTTAGGCATGTATTACATTTTCTCTTTTTCTAAGAATTTTAATGTTCTGTGTGCTGACCTGAAACATGTGATGTATTTGAAAAACATGGCTAAAATAGATCTTGATGAAAGTTCAGCTTTTGTCCAACAATGATTAGTTAGTAATCTTCTTGATCTTCACATCGTTTACAGAGATTAGAAGTTCATATTTTTTCCAGGTTGTCTGGTACTTGTATATATGGAAATGGAATCAGAAGATTATAGAGATTTTTATTTTTGAAACTACTTTTTAAAATACATTTTGGTGTGTTACAGGGTAACTAGCCACATTATAGAGGTCATATACCTTGGTGAAAATATTTCTATTGCATTTCTCAACAAAGATGGATGCATTTCGGCTGTGTTATCTGACCTAGCCTAAAAGGTGAGAGGACTTTTTTGGTCTCTAAGAAACAAGGCCATTTCTCAACTTGGCAATAGATTCCAATTTAGGTTTACTATGGCATTGTCATATCATATCTGTAATTCATAGGCTTAAAACTGTGACCTGCTAGTACATGAGGTATTTTTTCAGTTGGAATGGCTGTGAAGTACATTATATTTCTGTTTACAAAATGGTGTCTACTTTAAAGGAGATGCTCTTAAAGTAGAATCCAGATTTTGAAGAACTATCTCTCTCTTTTTAAATGAAGTCTGACAATGTAATTTGGTATTTTTCCATAATTCTAGAAAACTGTCATGTTGCAATATTTAACTTTTGAGTTGCATAGTTCAGGTGTCTTACTTTAGGTGATTAAAAATTTGTAATAGTTAAGGGGATTTATATTCAATCTGTAAATACATGAAAATTCTGTTTGAAATATGAGGAGTTAGTCCAGGTGCATGAGCAGCTGTGTGAAGTCTGATTCTACAGTAATATTTTACAAACAATTATAAAAATATCAAAAATTATCCTTTATTGCAAAGTCATTCTTCTTTAGGTAGGATGTTTTCCTTTAGCATTTTGATTCCCTCAAAATCTTGTGAATCTAATTTGAATTCACTGCAAATAGTTGAGGCTCTTAATCTGGAGACACAGAATATGTTTGCAAATAGTTTGCTGCTTTTCAAAGTTGAAAGTTGCTAAAAGCTTCATACAATTAATACAGTTTGTAGTAACCAATGATTGTTAAAGGCTGCTGGACATTTCTGGTTTCTGTTAACCACCTCTGAGAAGGTGGTGACATGAATTTGATAGCCAGCAAGTTGGGAAAACCATATATTTATCATTTTTAATGCAATTTTGCAATAAATGCCAGGTAAGTTTCTAGGAAGTATATTTAAAAAATCAAATAAATAAAATTGCCATTGGAGAGGAGAGCTGTAAAATATTTATTTTGGAATCATTTGTTATATGAAAAGATCTGAATGTCAGTTTGTTCGAACATATCTCTCTAGGATATTGTTTCCTAAAAATGTGTTGGAAACATTTAGCATTCATTGAAATTACATGTTCTTGTGACACAGTTCTGAGCTTACAGTTCTGAGCAACCCACCTAGTGCAGCAACTAGCTCACACCTCATTTCTAAGGTTTAATAAATGCTAAATATGTCTGTTACCTACAGGCTTGAGGAATAAAGGGAGAGACTATATTTTAAAGGCCTCTGGAGTGAGATTCTCTCTGAGTTAAGAGAATTAAGGTAATTAGGCAGTAGCTTTAGGAGAACTGCTTCATTAAACAAAAGGTTACATTGACTTTTACTTTCTCAGTATTATTCAGGGCTCATTTATCTCTGAGCTCTACAGGTGGGCTGTCCAGACATCCCACTCCCCTCTCCCCATCTCCACATACAGTCCTGCTCTTCACTATAGCCTGGAGTGAGGGTACAGGAGTTCTGTATTCACCTCGTTTAACTGGTGGGGGCATTTCAGGAGAATATCCTAACCAGGGTGGCTGTAGGTTAGTCCTGATTGAGAAGGTGGTTCACCTCTTCTGTTGAAACTGTTCAGCAGATTAGTGACTAATTTAAGGTTAACCTGGTGAAAGATTGCAATTGTAATTAATGTTTTCTGGAGGCTGAATGCCTTACCTCAGGTTATTACAGTCCCTTCTGGTTGGCACTCCCAGCCCTTTACCTGTGAAAGTATTTACATGTAAAAAAGTATTTACATGTAAAAGTCACTGGATAAAATTCATTGACTCTTTTTCTGAATAATAGTGAAGGGGAAGGGCAAGCATGTGAGAAATCCAAAAAGCCTGAAGAACACTCCCAACCTCCGCCAGTTACGAAGGAAACAATTCCACTAATGGTGCCTTATATAAGGTGTAAGACATTTTCTGTGTTTTTGAAAGTACGGTGTAATTGACGGCTATAATTATATTTAGCCATATGATTCAAATGAATAAAACCCCATGACTGCAGTACAAGGTGTCTTGCAAAGAGTGTAGCTGTTAAAAACAAATTGGCCTGCCAGTGAGAGTTATTGAATTTAGGACCTTTCTTACAAAGATGGAATAGGTAATGAGAAAATGAGTGTTCTGGATCCAAGGTGATATGCCCACACCATCTGAACACTGTAGTCCTGGCTGGAAGTGTTTTGTCCTGGAAAAGGTGAATGTTTTTGTCCTGTATTCAGGACTTTACTGATGCAGTACAGTTAAAATAAACCTACATGTATCTATGAAGGCAACGTCCTCCCAATCTTGAGTCCTTGAATTTACACATACATGTTGAGATCTAAAAATGCACTTTAATATATTATTAAGCCATTTATGTGGCAAAAAGATAGATCCATTTATGTTAGTTACAGTCTGTCAGCACTGACAACAAAATAATTTGAAGACTGTGGGAGAAGCATTATATTCCTTTCAATAATACAACAGTAGTACAACATCAAGCCCTGCTGTGTAAAGGCTTGTTTTCCTTGTGGTTTAGTTAGAAGATCACAGAGTTCTATCCTATATGTAATATCTCTTATGTACTACATTCTACACTGTGAACATTACATACAGTCAGAAGGCCAGTGGACTTTTTTGATAAATAATATTTATTTGTATTATTACAAATAGTATTTATTTGATATGGTTTGGATTATTTATTTTTTAGCAGAGAACTCATCTTAGGGAAAAAAAAAAACCCTGACTAGTCTTCCAAGTCCACTTTATCCATTTATCAGCTCTCTTTCAGTTTTTTCCACTGGTATCTGAAGTAGAAGAAGATGGAAGATATTTCTTCTATTGCCTTGATAGCAATGAACTTGTTTCACATCACTGTACTGTGTTTAGAGTTTACTTAGCAAATTATCTTATTAGGAGGTTGGAGGGTGTGTGGGGTGTATTTATGTAAGAAATGCTACTTGTATTTTTTTCTTCCCATTACCCTTGTTTTGATCACTTGTCAAAATCAATACAAACCAACTGAAAAGCTGTATAGCTCCTCTGAGCTTCTTACTGTGATTTTGGCTGGAATTTAGCTTTGGTTCTTTTTCTTTTTTAAAACTTCTTTTTTATCTTGCTGTGAGAATGTCAGCCAGCCACCAAGTATTTGCTAATCACTTCATTTTGGCTTAAAAACCAAGCCACTCTTGGCTGTAACTTTCTGAGGTTAAATGACTGTTTTAAATGGCCAGAAGCAGTGACTCTTCATTTCAAATATGCAGGGAAGCCAAAGAAGAATCTTTCTGTGCATGCCTGTGCCACTGAAAGATGGGATATATGCTTAAGTGTAAGTACTGGGATTTTACAGGTACCATTTTATAGAGTGGGTACTTGTACCTAGAACTATGGCTGATCTTAAGGCATTTAGATAGACTGGGGTAAAACTCTTCCTCCAAGAAACTGGAATTACTTGTCCTTACTATACAGATGTAAAGATTGGTATTCAATGGTCAAAATTCAAGTGAGATACCCTCCAAGTAAGATTACAGCAAGAATTCCTAATTGGAAAGAATCGTCTAATGTTTTTCATAGAAAATACAGGGAAGAAGAATATAAACTCACAAAGGATTTCTTCTGTCGTATAAAGCAACCAACACATAATAAATCTTCAAAAAAGAACACATCCTTACCTCTTTTAAGTTAAAGTAGGAAGAAAAGCAGCACAAGAAAAATCTTAATATTTATCTGTCAGAGTGGTATGTGGTATTTAGTCATTCCAGAATTTCCTAATGGGTTAAGTTTTACTGTCCCTAACATGACATGGTGGTGCATTTCTTCCCCTCTAAATGCCTGGACAGCTTTATGGCCTTAGAGATTCCCGTCAAACCTTGGCCATTGTGCAGGGACTTGGGTGGTTGAGCGCCCCTTATCATATCAAAACACTCTTGCACTGCCAAGGTGGGGAATGGCCATACTAGGGGTCGGTTGCCTGGTTGCAGTGGGGGATGAGAGTGAAATAATTCATCCCCTGCCAGCCTTGAACCTTATCAGAGTCTGGGTGGATTGGTACCGGCTGGGAATTCCAATGGTCACCTGCCCCAATTAAGGCCAGGATGTAAAAGTATTTATGCCTAAAGTCAATTATCTTGTGACCCTATAAATAGTGGTTCCAAGGATGATCCCTTTGAGCTCTCCTGGACTGCAGTGGGCTGCGCCCAGCATCTCCCTCTGAGTGGGATGCCTCTCAGAGTTCGCAAACTCTCAAGTTTGTGAAATCAGAGAACAGTCGACACAAACTGGGCTGAAAAACCTCCCTGAGGCTCAACTCTTCACCCGTTGAGAGAGGCACTGACATCCAACGTGAATATTTTCACTGAACTCAAGGGGAAATTTTAACAGGTACCTTCATACAAATATACATACCTCTTTCTCTATATCTGTCTGTGTGAGTGTGTGCATGCAACTTTACGTCGATAACTTTGTTAAGTCTTTGATTAAGTTACTGTACTGATTTGTTGAGAGTTAAGTCCTGCTGGGGAATTTTATTATCTAATTGTGTGACATATCTGAATAGTGTTAAGGAACTTTGAATTATTGCGGTCCCACGTTGTGGCTGTCCCAAAGTTTCACACCAAGCACAAAACTCCACAAACTGTGATCCCTTCCCCTGATTCCTTGGGCATAAACCGTTGACCAGGTCTGGGACTAGGAGTGGATTCAGCCGCACCTAGGCTTCTCTTCCAAGGAGTTTAGAAAACAAGGGGGTTCACTCTGAACCTCGTGACCAAATGGGAGGAATTTCCTTGCCCCTTTTCCCTAGTCAATATGCCAACAATCCAATCCTGCCTTGATTTTCCTGAATCTAAATTTTTTTTTAATTCATGTACAGACGATTTTAATCCATTGCTAATTTGATTTTTGCCTTTTTATGCTTTTCCATGTCAAATAAGTAGTAGAGTGGACCTTGCCATCGAATTCTGTTAAGTGATGCTTCTCAAAAATTCATACTAAAAATGACAGTTCTTCCCCTAATATTTGTGACCCTGATCTTTTAAGTGGCCTAAACCACTCAGCATAGTCCCTCTTTAGTGACACATGAGCAACCTGGTGTAGCAGAAGATGTCGCTGCCCAAGGCAGGGGGATTGGAACTTTAAGGTCCCTTCTAACTCAAACCATTCTATGATTCTATGATCATCACTTACAAACAGATATAATTAACAAATGTCATTTCACGTTGTGTTCTAACATTGCTGAAGATGAGAATTAAATCAGTCCTTATTAAAATTAGAATGCAGTAGCATTTGTGACATTTTGGTAGCCTATTTCTGTTTTACATTAACCAGTTTTTAAGGATGTAAAGGAAATCTACACTTATTCCAATATGAAACATGCCCGTTTCCAGTGGCTTTTCTTCAATGATCATGTTTACTATTCATATACATAAATGCATATTTACTGTGTTCAACATAAATATGTAGAGCTGTAAGTGCATGTTAGACATCAAGAAAGATTTGTCAGAATTGTAGTCTTCTGTACTATTTAGATGTTAAGAACATTGCTGTACTTTAAAAAGGGTGTATATCTTGTTTCAAAGTTGTTTGTGTATCTAAAGGCTACTGTAACAAGTAAAATAATAAATTATCTTAAATAATATCCTCCAATGTCAGCCCTGGCTATCAGAGTCAAATTTGAGTCTTCCCATGAATGGTAGTTACTAAAGATCTTGTAAGTGAAATGTAGTCAGTGAATTATGTCTGGGCAACCACATTAACTTCAAATTATGCTGTTGGTGACACTTGAAAAGTACTTTGACTTCAGAGCGTTTTGTCATGTAAGTGACTATAATTTAGGAAGCAATTCTGTTGCTAGTGCATTAGAGTAAAATTCAGAAAGCTCTTTAGACTTGTAGTGCAAAAAAATGGGAACTGTGATATCTTATTTTGGTTGGTAGAGTAAGAAGAAATGGGAAAGAGATTTGATATTCAAAAATAGCACTTTTGCATGATTAAATTACAGAATTAAACTATTTTTAATTTCCCCAGTTTTATGAAATATTTAGTAACAGATGCTGTCTGTGAGAAGACAAACCCCTTGTCCAATGGTTTTTTTATGCTCTGTTTATTTGAAATACTATAGAATGTTACAAATTAAATTTGGTTGTTAGTCTCTGTGTATGCTACAGAATATTTATGACAAAATTTTGGATTTTTTCTACTCTGCATATATGTATACATAAATATATATCTGTATATATGCACATATTTATATTTATATCTATATTCATCACTATCTATATTTACACTTATGCGCCAATTTATAGTTCCCTTTCCCAAAGGATTTTAGCTGAAACAGATTGCCGTGTCCTTTATTACAGTGGTGAAAATAGTACTAAATTCAAGGAAATTGTATCTCCAGAGAAATCCCAGAACATTTCACCTTTGTACGAGTCTTACTTGAGTGAAACTCACTTTATTTCTCCCTCTTGCATTTTCTGATCTGTCATTCTCTGTTTTCAAAGAAACATTCCTTTCCTGAATACTTTTTAAGATGAACTTCAAACTGTTATTTTGACTCTTTGCTAAGGGCAATTTTCAACAACTGTCATTTTCTTTGATCCAAAATCTAGTTCTTGTGAAAACTTTTGCATGTTTTTTTTATTTTATCTCAAAAAATTATCTTACCATTTTCATGTAAAGACTTACATCACCTGTCTTCTCTTGTAGTTTCCACAGCAGTCACACAGACATTACTGAACTGTCCTTGCAGACATACCAAATGTCTGATTGCTGGTATAATGAAGAATTATTTGCTGTTATCATTATTCTGAGTGTAGCACTTCCTCTTCAGCCCTCACCTCTCGTTAGGAAAAGAAGATGAAAAAAATATCCAAAATTGAATTTTTTCAAACAGAAAAGCTGAATTCCCAACATCGGAGTGAGTGTGGCCCTTGGCACTGTGTGTAGACGTGTGTCTCTATGGCATGGCAGTGAGTCTGCCGTGTTACGACAATTCAGACACACCACGTAGATTACTCCTGTGCCGCACATGCACGCTACGTGTGAAGGATATCGCACGTGCTATGGTGCAGGACTCCTTTCAAGTCAGGATCTAAAGGCTTGAGTCCAGTAGGCTTTTGCCTGGATTCATGCAGAGCTCCCACTGAGGAAAAGCATTCTAGTAAAGTAAAAATACCTAAGTTTAACCTTAAGAATGACTATTTCAAAAACAAGCATTTAACTTCTATAACCATTATTTTGACCTGGCAAACAACACAGCTTGTTCATTGGATTAGTCGTGTATATGCCTTAAAGCTGTAAGTTTTATGATAAAATAAGAAAAATATATTTAAAACAAAACCACCTTCATAGCCTGTTTTCTTTAAGGTGTATGAGGGAAAATACCTTGTCTGTTAAATTGTTTGCTGTTTCTATTGACTTCAGCATATCCATGTCTATTTTAGAATAGGATAGTCCCAATTGCAAGGGACCTACAATGATTGCAAAGGACCTAAAACGATCTTCTAGTCCAATTTAAGTTATTCATCAGACTTAAAATATTTTTTGATTAAAAATTTTCCAGTTCCTAGTTACTTTATTAATTTGGATTCATTTTATTGTTTTGAGTATTTTCCTGAAGAGGTGATGAAAATTAAATTTTATAGTAAGAACGCAAGAATGCTTCTCTGATAAGTACTGAAAATATTTCAAACCGAAAATAATGATTGCTCTGTGGCTTACCAAATGGAAAATTGTTCAATATTTTCCTTAAGGACCCACTTACATTTTTAACCAGTATAATGCCGTTTACTGCAATGCAATAGCAGACTGATAATTCCTATGAACTTTAAGAAAAATAGTGGTATATAACCCATCTGAATTTTTTAAGGATCACATAAATAGCCACAGAGCATGTAATTTTCAACTGCTTTTCTTTCCTTTTCCCATCTGACTCAGTTGTTCTTGAGCCAAGTGCTGATTAACATGATTTCCAAAAGTACAATGTACAAAATTATAGCACTTTGCTAAAACAGTGATCAATGTGCTGAAGGACACAAGCTGGCAGAAAGCAGTAATAGTGGAGATGAGAAAACATTTTGAAAATGGAACACAATTTGGATTTGCTGTCATTGACTTCGGTTACCTAAACAATGTAAAATTCTGCTGTAGGGGTTGAGACATCTGTCAAACCCAGAAATTTTAAAACAACGTTCAAAAGAACTGAAAATAACGTAGAAGAGAAAGGAGAAGGAGAAGACAAGCCTTCTTTTATAATGCTTTGCTCCATATAGGCATGGCAAACTGCTTTAGTGGTGGAAATACAAAAAAAAATGAAAACAATATAAATAGAGTAATTAGATTTGAAAGAGACTAGATATATCTTACTCCATTTGGCACATCGGTAACATAATGTCTATCGTCTGGGATTATCCTTGATAAGTACAAGAGCTTGTAAAGACAAGTTTCATAATTTAGTCTACCAATTTAATAATTTACTGCGTCCTTAAATCCTCCCAGTTTTTAGGTGGACTCGGGACCTGTAAGGCAGCTGCTGATTTTCTGTTGCTCTCTTTGAGAGGCCAAAGAGTCCCCAGGTTTTGGGAGGGAGGGAGAAAGTAAGGAGCAGGGAGAAGAGGGAAGGAGGAAAGGGAGGAAAAGAAAGGAAGAAACAGACATAGGAAGGAAAATCTGAGTCGCACTCACTCACGGAACAACAGGCTGCTATCTAAGATACTTTTTGTAGTTTTTGTTCCAAAATCATAGACAGTGCAAAAAAATAAATAGGGCAAATAAATCAAGATCCATTGGAACAGGATGTCGACTTGACAAACTAAGTGGTTTAAACCAGAATGCAGAGGACCTTAATTGTATTAAAATGAAATAAAAACACTCCACTGGAACACACATGAGCCAGAATGCAGAAGGCAGTCAGGTCACAGTGTTGTTTAAGATGTACTTAACATTTAAATAGTCAGATGCTGTTTAAAATGTACTACCAGCTTTCGAGGTGAATAGTAGCAGTGGGAAAAATGAAACTGCAAGGACAAGAATATCTATTGCAGTTCAGCTTTTTATACCTTTGAAATGAATGGAAAAATAAAGAACTTCAGAATGTAAGTTTGGTGGCAGAATTATCATGAGTTAAGCAATCAGAGTTATCCTGGTATTTACAGTAATAATAGCATGTCTCACAGTAGTCAGACCTTAAACTGTATGTTTTGGTGGTATATATATAAGCATATAGTACCTACATCTTTATTTTGCCATTTTAACTTTCAGAAGGATAATGAGAAGTCTTTCTATGCAATATATTTAAGGCAGAAGAATACTGATTGTGCGTCTTTTTTAAGTTTTAAAATTATTTGAAGTTCCTAATCAAAACATTTCTTTTGTGGAACCGAAGACTTTCTCATCCATCCAACTCTCTGCCCTCATGCTGGCATCTCCTAGAGTTGCCTCCAGTGGGAGTCGTGGGAAATACTTCTTAATCTCTACCATCTCTGGTGAATATTTAGTGTTTCTCCGCATATATAAATTGTAGTCAGGAGGACTTTCCATTTCGTGTCATAAAAGCTGTAGATTTGTTTTCATCTCCTCTTCATTGAAACAAAGCCAGCCAAGAATTAATTCCCTGTGCTACCACTGGTATTTCCTTACGGTGTCTAATACAGCGGTTGGAATGTGTCTTGTCCCATGTTTCAGAGGAAAGTCTTCTGTAAAAAAATATAATTGAGAAGTCCACATATGGAATGCATGTGTCACAGATTTTCTCAAAACATAAGAAATACTGTGTAACTTGTAATTTTCATTTACTCATTCAGATACTTAACAAAACTTAGAGACACTTTTTGTTAAGTTTGTTATCACTTTTGTGTACATAAATTATGCTTCAGCCATCCTAAATCAGAAAATAACCAGCAAGTGGTTCAAGGAATACCAGAACCATCTGCACTTGCCTTGCAGAGAGTGGTTCTTACCATCTTTCATTAAAAATCTGAGCAAACCAAATGCATCTTTTGCACCTTATGACACATATGAAAAATCAACAGGTTGTTGCATGATTACATTGCATGTAGATAAATAGCAGTAAATTCTAAACATTAAACATCTGAAGTCCTCAAAAACCAGAAAACAATAAATATCACAGAATTTCATTAGGAGTTTGCCTCAGAAGTATTGCTTAAGCTACACTTACAAAACAAGATAGAATACGATTTTTGTAAAACAGATCTATCCAGAATTTAAATACCATGATTATCCTTGCAAGAGTATTTTAAAATAGTTAAATACTTAGGAGAATATCTACATTGTATCTTTTTTGTAAAATAATTATTTTTATTTTTTATAAACATATTTTTAAAATGAAACCTTAAATATACCAAGTAAAGAATTGAGTCGAAGCAATAAATAAACTGAATAATGAACGAATTCATTTGTATATGGCATCCTAGCTTATATACTACACTGAATAATGGGATCTATTTATTTTTTTTAATTTAACATTGTAGTTGCAAAATGGAAAGGCTTGTGATTTATATTAGTCATACAGACAGAGATAATTTTAAATTTAGATTTAAAATTTTAGTTTTAGAAATTTTGAAAACCACTTCTGGGGTTCAGAATTGTATTAGATTAGGTGGCATGGAATAAACAGACCAGAACAAAAAAATTCACTGTAAAATTCCCGTAACAACTGCAAAAAAGAGTTCCTGGAATAATTTAACTACAATAGTATTGTATCCATTGTGTTTTTATTAAATGTGTTGATAGGAGTAATCTCTCTCTATATTCTGTGCACTAATGTTGTGATGTGTTCTTGATGTGAATTTCAATTTCTAAACTCCAAACTGAAAATAATTTAGTTGGTCCTTCTGTTTTTATGCTAGATAGAATTAATTTTAAAATTCAAATATTCAGAATAATTGACTAAACATAAAGTATCTTAATCGTCCACTACAGGTTTACAGATGGAAAAAAATCTCCTAACATTTCTGTTTTAAAATAATCACATATTTGTGAGAATGGGCAAGGATTTGTGGTAACTTAGATAAATACATAATAGAATATGAATATTGCCACGATGGTTGTGTGATTTTGTTTGTTTGTTTTGGAGTTTATTTTTATTCAGACCATTTAGTCTTTCATAGAGTCATATCAGAATGGTTTGGGTTGGAAGGGACCTTAAAGATCATCTAGTTCCAGCCCCTCTGCCATGGGCAGGGACACCCTCCACTAGACCAGGTTGCTCAAAGCCTCATCCAGCCTGGCCTTGAACGCTTCCAGGAGTGGGGCATCATCTTTGACACTGAAACAGCTACAATTTTCTGTTTGGTCCCTGCAGTATCAAGCAGGATCTCCAAGCCCATTTTAATAAAAATGAAAATCATATATTAAATATTCAAAATACATTACTTCCTCAGATTGTGACTAATTTTGCCTTTCTAAGGCATCTATTTTAGGGTGGGGTAAGTTGTTGCCAAGGAAGCGCCTTTCTTTTAATGCTGAATATGGGTGGATCTTAGACATTCATCTTTCAACAGATACCTTGTTCAGATGTGATACTGTATAGCATGATTCTCGCTGTAAAATGCCACGGTTTTATAAGTGAGTTACTGGTGTTTTTCAGGAGTTGAAAGGGTATATTTTATAGATAAGCACTGTTTTGAGGGATTCAGAGTTACACCCCATTATATTGTCTAAGGATTGAGATGTTCAGGTCTCCATCGTAAGAACAATACTGCTCTTCCCAGCTTCTAGAATAGTGTCATCCTCCTCATTTTCTGTCTTATTTTGGAATGACCAAATATTGGAGTGTTATGGGCAAACATAAATTATTTTGCTTTTGAGTGGAGAGAAAGAATGATGAAGCAGCTAATGGAAAGGTCCCCACCATGAAGAGGTTAGAGTTTAAACTCAGATGTGACACAAAAAGGGGAGAAAATAAACAAAAAAAGAGAGAAATGTGACTATAATTTTTGTAAAGGATTATGCAATTAGCTGTCAGACACGCATGCATTTTTGATTTCTAAGTGCATTAAACTGTTCCTTTAATGGAAGATTTTAGGAGAAAGGTTTTAGAAGTAATTTGAAAGATGAGAGAATAAGGTCTGTAAATAGGGATTCAGAAGACATTCCATGAATATGAGCAGCTGGAAAGAGAGCATGACAATAAAATGGTAGAAGGAAATTAAAGCAGTGCTGAACTCATGTCCTTAGCACATAGAAGACAAGGTCAAAGTTGTAGGTTAAGGCTGAGTAATTTGGGTCGCTGAATGCCAAGAACAAGGAATTTGAACTGTTATCCTTCCTAACAGAAGGATATAGTTATGGATGATGTAATTGTAGCATCACACAAACTGTGGAGTTGGCCACATTTTGTGCCATAAATTACATTAGTATGTTAGAATCTGTTGACTGAGGTCAAAGATGAAAAGAAACCATGTGGCTCAGTTTTATTCAGCGGGGTTTCATCTGTATAAAAAAAAAATAAACATGAAATAAAATTGCTGATATTGATTGACATTTAGAAATTTTTGGCATCTTTAGATATTTTATTGCCTATTTTCTTCTTTTTGTGAGCTCATTATGCCAATGGATATGGATCAGTATTTCTTGCCCAGTGTGCCAAATGAATAGCTAAAATGTGAAACTAAGCTAGTCATTCTTCTATGTTTTTCTACTTTCTGCGTTTTTTTGATGGACCCAGTTTCCTAACACCATTTTCTCTGCTCTGGTTTAAAACCTGAAAGACAGTTTTTGCTGATAAGTGAAAAATTAGTATGACCTGTTGAGACTTGCTAGTTAGGGTTGTGGCTTCTTCACTGCAGTGGTTCTTGAAGATCAAGATTTCACCTTATAGTTCAATGTTTCTCGTGCAGTTGAGAGAATAAAATAAGTGAATTGTTTTATAACAGCTGTATAAGGCTTATTAGTTTTCTTCATTTGCATCTTAGACTAGGGAGACCAAGCACAAAATCAGATTTCTTTGCTACCTAGTATTGTTTACCACCTCAGTGTAATTTTTTGTAATATAATTTATCTAACATATTTTAAATATTTCGGCTGCTTTTAGAGCATTCCTAAGACACTTTGAAACAGTCATCTGTTTTATACATCTGAAAGTTTGAATGCGTTTTACCACTGGTATGTGGTGCCTTGACAGCATATTGGATGCTGCTATTTTATGTCTGTGGGAGTGAGAAATGAAAATGCCAGTTTTATGACAACATGATGCATTGATTCTACTCACATGAATATCATTAATGTCATACTCTGCCATCTTGTCTTGTGCCAAGTTATGTTTTCAGCAAAAAACATAATAGTGTAATTCAGAGTATTTTTGTTTGACTCTTGCATGATTTCTTTTTATTTTTTTTTCACTGGAATCCTAATAAAATCAGCAATGAGTGCTAAAGAATGAAGACTACTATTCAAGGGTCTGTATGAGTGCAATGGTAATTGTTTTTCATGTAGTATTAAGGTTGAAACCATATGTGTACAAAATTACAGTTTTCTGGACTGTTTGTTTATTTTGTAAAGATTTGTAGGTTTGCCAGTCCCAAAAATCTGCCCACCAATTTTGTTTTAGGAAGATGTGCAGGTCCATGTTGAACTTTACAGTAGAATCTAGTTAGAAGTGTAAAAGTATCCAGCTCACAAGAGCTGTATGCCTGGTAACTGGGGTACTCAGAATACGTTCTTGATACTCTGTGTCCCAGATGAATGATTTAATCTTGACACTACTCCCTCATATAACATGGCAGCACAGCAAGGTGGAGATTGCATGTCAGTGGAATCACTGGTTTAACACTACATATATTTAGCAATTGAAGAAAATGAAACCCCTCTGGGACCTCACGACCTCATAGGAGTCCAAAAATGTTAATGAACCCAAAGGATATTGCAGCAAGGATTTTAAAATTTACTATTGAATCATCTGAGAATAAATATCCTAGATAAGCCAGCATGAAATATTCAGACTAGGAATATTTAAATACTATTTTATTTAAATCAGAAAATATCAAATATCTTTTGATGTTTTCGACTGGTCTTTTCTACTTTTCAATGAAAAGTTTGCTATTTTCACTTTTTCGTTCATTTTCTACAGAATAGGAAAAATATGTTGATAAAATCTCTTATGGGATACAATTTCCCATTTAAATGAACTCTAGTTGAATATTTACTTCAATAATAATAATAATAATAACAATAACTATAACAATAACAATAATAAAAATACATACTACCATTGATTCAGAGTAGATGTGCTTGTGATTTGTTGCATTTTCAGTATTTTGTTACTTAAGAAATAAAGTTTTACATAATAAGATTCAAAGTATCTTCATAGAACGTCTTTTGGGTTCCTAATTTTAGCAGTCTCTCATCTCCTAGGGCCTCATCAGCATTTTAAAACGTCTAATTTTCTTCAAGCATAACAGAAATAACTAAGGCTGTGTCTGGTTTCATTTTGGTCCAGAACTTTTGATATGCTCAAGAGCAATTGACCAAATACTGCCAGATCATCTGCATGCTTTCGGAAATTGCAGGCTACTCTATCCTATAATGATTTCCATTGACTAGCTCTCATTAACTTTTGATCTTCAGAGTGTTCATCCAATACCTTATTGATGAAGTTATTCCAGCATTTCCTAGGGTTTTTCATTTATAAGAGATGAGGGAAGAAGGTAGTATTCAGTTCAAAAGTGGAAAGGTTTCACGGGATTTCAGTTTACAGGATGGCCATCCATTCTCGAGGAGTGATCCTTGGTACAGCCAAGTCTGTGGAAACAAATGCTTCTTCTATGCTGTTTTGTACCTTCATTTTATAAAAAATATCCTTTTATTCTGAAAGCTACTTTTGTAAAAGTAATCAAAGCTTCAAACTACTTACTTGTTCCTGGTTGCTCCGCAACTGAGCACTTAAGCGTGAACACAGTAACACAACTGTCCTAAACTTCACATCTTCATTTTTATTTTTGAGGTGTGAGTTGAGCTCATTTATTATAAAATATGCATCCATGTATACTTTAAAAATATATATTTAAGTTACACTTAGTGGCTTTTCTCTCACATTGATTCTTCACCACATACTATTTCATTTGGTCTTCTTACACATGGATGAAGATAGCAATGAACTAAAGTTACAATCATTGCTAAAGGAAATGCCAAGAGTGGAAAACTTCACAGTACCTCAGTGATAATATGAAATTGCATTTTGAAAAAGGAAAAGTTTCTTTTTTTTTTTTCAGAAACCATTAAAAGCCTGAGGTGTAGCTTTTCAGTTATTTCTTAGAAATTCATCTTCTGAAAAGCATTGGTACCTTTCCATAGGCCATTACAAGAAGTGGTACGTGAATGTGTGTATATACACATCATTAAGAAAATACTGTTCTTAATAATTGTCTTTTTGAGACTACCAGTTAATTTATGTGCAATTTTATATTACTTGGAATGAATGTTCACCTTTCTGATGCACCATGTTGCACCTAATTTGAAAGTTTAGGTTTGGTGGTTTACCTCTTCTTTATTCTCTTTTCAAAAGTGGCAATTCTAAAATTTGCCTGCTAATTGAAGTTAATAAAATAAACATTCTCAACATAATTTACCATTTGTATATTCATATCCTCTTGAGCTTAGTAAATTTCTGCCCTGATGTTTGTCAGTGTAGTTGCGGGTTGCAGTTTTCTTCTTTGTGTCATGCCGCAGCGGTGAAAGTGAGTGTACTGTCAGGATTGAAGTCGTCTGCTGGGGAAGCATTGCAATAGGATATGAAGAGGATCGGACTGCTCTGATATGTTAAAGAGCAGCACTGCACTTATGTCCCTTGTGCTGTCACTCACAAGTTCTTACATGTTATAGTATACAATATTATTTCAATATATCTGAGGGTTCAGTGCAATTTTGGAAGACAAAGCATGTTCTGAGAGGTAAATTCTTTTAGTCTAGTTCCCATTTCACCTTCAAAGTTGTGAACCCTCTCTTATTAGCAGTGAAAGAGTTTCATGATTTGGTGCTTGTCTAAAACTCAAAACTCCAGTTTCTGTTTTGCTATGGGTTTGTTTGTCTTCAAAGGACAGTCACTTGAAGCTAGATCCAGATTTAAGATCCTGCATTTAGACAATGCAGTACCTTATTTTTCCAGCACACAGGCTGAGACCAGAATTCTGAGACAGATACAAGGCCATCCTGTATGGTGACTGGGAGGACTTAAGGAAAACACTGCTCAAGCCTTGTCATCATAAAAAAAGTAAGATTCTTAAGGCAGGGAAGGAAGTGTAACAATATGGCCTGGGTTTGGATACTTCAGACTTGGTGGGAGAAACCTGAATTCCACTTCCACCTTTGAGAATCTCTTCTGTGTTTTATATGAAATAGTCATCACAAAGTGAACAGTCTTCAGAGCAGGAATAGAACTGTACCTTACAGCTGAGCTCCTGTGGGGCTACAAAATCTACTCACTTTTGTCCTTGCGCATATCCTGTCTAGTCCTAGCAATTTGCATGTTGTTGCACAAAGCTCATACTTCACAAAACAACATGAATAGTTTGTTTCTAACACTTGCCTGATCTTAGAGTTGAGGTAGTGTGTTCCTCTAGAAGATGCAAGAGATTGGTTTCAATCTGGGTCGATACAATAGGTTATTTATAATAAGGTGAGTGCACTATCTTCCAGCTGCTTGAAAGGAAAGGGAACCTCTTACAGCTTGATTTTAAAGAAAGCAGTTGCTATTCCATACCAGTGGGAGTCCTATCCTTTCTTACATACTCTGATTGCTCTGATTGTGAAATACAAAGCAATGCTGTAAGGTAGATACTTCTTTCTCTCAAAAGTAGTTGCTGCACATGTAGGTTTTCAATTTTTCTTACTTCTACTTAAACAGGGATAGCACAAGAATACTCAGCAGTAGAGAGTGTAAGTGGAATCTTGCAAAGAGATGCAGAAACAGCAAACGGTCTAGAGGGACAAATGGGTTTCCTAAGCTTTTGTGAAGGAAAGATCGGAGAGTTCAGATGAGTCTAGGAAATGTCATTTACTTCTGAGTGCCAGGAGAAGGGGAAAGTTGCAGGGAGGAGAGAGAGCAGCCTTGCTTGGTCCTGACCAATTTCCTGAAATTTTCTTCTGCCACTGTTAGGGAGGATGGGATTAGGGAAGCACTGTCTGTGACGTGCAAAAGCTGAGTGCCATGTGAATTTGAGACAGACTGTCTTTTCAGGCTGGAATACCCTGTAGTTGTCTTTTCTTCTCTTTTTTGTTTAATAGTTATCAAAAATTGCAAGACATTAACAAAGTGGTTTAAATCTTCATCGTTGCTGAGAGCGTTATCTCTGAAAACTGTTACCTAGCTCTAAATTGCACCTGTCTGAGGATCACCCGATTACCTTACTTTGGTCATTCCTTCACTGGAACACATATATTTTGGATATTGACAGCAGAGTGTTTTGTGTGGCCTGCATGTCTTTGCATTCTGAAAAGAGTGAGAGAGAGCTGTGCCTTTCAACAGCAGCAGTATCTGTTAACAGGGTCACAGGACCTCGTGCCCTTGTTTTTTTTCCAGACCACGTGACTCCTTTCTGTGTGGGGCTCCTATACACAGAAAGTTGGATTAATTAAGAAATCAGTCTGTATCTTACCCAGAAGTGGTACTAAGAAGGTATGACAGTCTTGGGCAAAACATGAGCAAAGCTATCAATCCACAAAATACCAAGCTAATTATTCTGCCTACTGTAATTGCTCTCAAATATGCTTTCATAATGAGAATGTTTTAAAATGCTTTGCTAGTTTTCTCCTAACAGCAGTATTCCAGTTCCTGTAAGAGAGATGTATGTTGGTGGGTTTGTAGTTTCTTTCTCCTCTCCCTCTCTTTGAGGAAAGGAAGAGATCATGTCGTAGGCATTTTATGGATCTTATGTGCCAAAATATATGCTGCACAGATTGAATAAAGAATATCCTCATTTTCATAGTATCATAGAATGGTTTGGGTTGGACGACACATTACCAATCATCTAGTTCCAATCCCCCTGCCATGGGCAGGGACACCCTACACTACACCAGGTTGCTCAAAGCTTCATCCAGCCTGGCCTTGAAGACAGCCAGGGATGGGGCATTCACAGCTTCTCTGGGCAATCTGTTCCAGTGCCTCACCACCCTCTCTGGGAAGAACTTCTTCCTGATATCCTATCTAAATCTCCCTGCTTTCAATTTAAACCCATTACCCCTTGTCCTATCACTACAGGCCCTTGTAAAAAGTCCACCCCCAGTTTTTCATCTACCAGTACCCCCAAGTCCTTCTCAGAGCTGCTCTCAATACATTCTGTATTGAGCCTGTACTTGTGCTTGGGATTGCCTCAAACCCTGTATAGGACCTTGTACTTGGCCTTGTTGATCTTCATGCCATCCCTCCAGCCTGTCTGGATGCCATCCCTTCCTTCCAGCGTGTCGACTGCACCACACAGCTTGCTGTCGTCAGCAAACTTGCTGAGGGTGCACTCGATACCATCATCCATGTCACTGATGAAGATGTTAAACAGCACCAGACCCTATACCCACCCCTGAGGAATGCCACTGGTCACTGGTCTCCACTTGGACATCAAACCATTGACCACAAACCTTGGAGTGTGACCATCCACCCAGTTCATTATCCACCGAGTTGTCCATCTGTTAAATCTGTGTCTCTCCAATGTAAAGGAAAGGATGGCATGGGGGACAGTGTCAAATGTTTTGCACAAGTGCAGGTAGATGACATCAGTTGCTCTTCCCTTATCCACCAAGGTCGTGACCCCATCATAGAAGGCCACCATATTTGTCAGGCATGATCTGCCCTTGGTGGAGCCATGCTGGCTGTCACCAATCACCTCCTCATTCTCCATGTACCTTTGCGTGGTTTCCATGATGATCTGCTCCATGATCTTGCCAGGCACAGAGGTGAAACTGACTGGCCTGTAGTTCCCCAGGTCCTCCTTTTTCCCCTTTTTAAAGATGGGGGTTATGTTTCCCCGTTTCCAGTCAGTGGGACCTTCACCGGACTGCCACGACTTTAAATTGGCTCATTAAACTTCTTCATTTTGCTTTTGACCACAACCATTACAATTTTGCACTTATAAATTTGTTCCTCTAAGAGCATTGAGAAAGGAGGTGGAGTGTTTAGTTGTGTCCTTTATGCCAGCAATGTTTCTTTTTTATATTGATTCCTTTTATATTGTTGGAAGAAAACAAGCAACACCTTTATTTACTGAATATCTGTCTTTTTTACCCCCTCTGACCTTTTTGTCAGACAAAAGTTCAGGGCTACAACTGTGATGTGAAGCATTTTGTGTCATTCTTACTCTTTTACCCTTGCTCTTTAGAGCATTCTGAAGAATCCTTTATACCATACCCTGTGATCATTATTAGTGTTAGAGGCTAGGCAGAGCATTTTAATGCGACCAGGCTGACAGGTCAAGGTCGCATCACTGGAGATGTGATGCCCGACAGGTAAATCATTCTGAAGTTGTAAGTCAGAAAATAATCTTACAGCTGTAACATGTCACCACCTAGCTTATGTTCCCTTTTTCTCCTTTAAAATTTAGTATTTTAAAAGTCCTAGGTAATTCACAGTTTTTTTGTTTTTTTTTTTTTTTTGTATTCATCTATCCGTCAACTATCTGATTTTTAGCCTATGATAACAGCTACTTTTTAATCCTTTAATTTACTTGGCAGACTGTCAATCCTGAGGTCAACTCACTCTCCCTTTAAATAGGCTGTACCCAATGCAGTTCTTCCTATATGAGGCATAAATTACTGATAAATTAACATTGATCTGTTAGGGCTGCTTTTCTGAACTGCCTTTTTAGGAACGAAGGAGGAATGTGTACATGCTACTATGAATGAAACCTCTGTTGATCTTCTATGGAAGTTCTCTGTCAGTGCCTGCCTTTGGCTGCTCAGGATCGATTACAGTGCAGAATATCGCATTTTGGAATTATATCTAGACAAAAAAATCCAAGCACTGAAAAACATAAGTCAAAATTCTTGGATAGAACTTATGGTTCTGCTCTCTCTTTAATTGGCTACAATATAGTGACGGTCTCTTCAGATCACCGTTTATGTCCTGTTCCAGATCAGCATTTTTGTAGAATGATTCAGCCTAATATTCAAATAATTCAAGGTGATCCAAAATTATGAAGATTGCAATATCCTACTGTATGTTTTTCATTACTGATTGTCTTAATAGAAAATGACCATGACGTATAAAAAAAATATTCCAATGTGATTGGAAGACAGAATTATTTTCTAAAATGTAATAGCAACCTCAAACTTTCGTCTAATTTGAGAAAGCTAAAATTTGATGAATTAATTTTATTGCTGTTTTATTTTCCAACAGCTGTGTTGGAAATAGTATGTTCCCCATATATTTTATATTATACTGTATTGTATAATAAATTAATGGTTATGATTTTTTTTTTTTTTAACCACAGTAATTAAACCCGGATTGGACTCACAAAATGAACTAGGCAGATTGAAAACAATGGTGGTTTATTCATATATAACATTTCTATATTTGGGGATTTTTGAGGATTTGCCTCCTTTCTTCTTGTCTGTTTTAATTGTTACATAACTTTTGTGGTTTGCCCTACAGACTTCAAGGTCAGCTGGAGAGCAGGCAAATCCTTTCTTTGCCTCTTCACTTTTCTAAGATTATGTAAACAGACTTTCAGAAAATATAACCCCTTTTCCTTCTTCTCACTCCAAGGAGCTAATAGTTCTTGGGAGGTCAGTTCTGGAGAGAATATTTCAAGGATGACTAATAACTAGATGTCTTTTAGAAAAATAGGAGAGTTAGTGTAGTGAGAGCTTACATGAACCACTTCAGTGCTTTGCTCAAGGAAATTTTCAGCCTTTCTCCACAGTATGTAAAAAGAGGCAGGGTCTTACGTTTTTACTCTTGTAAAGTAAAGCTGAAATCTGAGCCTTGGAAAAACTAATAAGAATGTGCTATAGCCACAAATTTAGTTTAGATACTTGGAGTTATTTCAGTCTGCATTAGATGTAGAAATATATTTCTTGGAAATGAAATTGTCTATTTTTGTTTCTGTAGACTTTAGTTTAAAACAAAATGAAGAAGGAGTGTTTAGCTCTGAGAGTCCATAAGAATCAACATTTCACCCCCACTTCACCTACTCTTGCTATGAGAAGTTGCCAGTTTTGCAGTGGTCAGAAGTGGAAATGGTGATGTTTATGTTTGGAGGCAAGTAACACTGAGCGAGATGCTAACATTTAACACATGATGTAAAAAAAAAAAATATATCTGATCAGGTTACACAACTGTACAAAAAAAAATATACTGTAAATAAAAGAAATATATTTACCAGTAGGATTTCTTTAGGTTATTGAAGTTAGAAATATTCAGTGAAAATTACCTTTAACAGCTGGTAGCCCAGATTTTTGGGGGGTGAAGCACAACAAATGGACTTGACCTACATATTCATATATAGATATGAGGATGTAAGTCAAAAACATATGGCACAACTAGCTTACACAGGTAGGTCAGTTCCAGCCCATCTAAGGACCAGAACAAACCGTGTTATCTAGAGATTGCAGGTCACAGGATTTTTCAGTTATTGAAGACTTGGCCAAGATTTACTCTTCAGGAATGGTAGATTCAAAGACAGCGTTTCAAACACCTGCATTTGATTCTGCTTCAGGATTTGCTTCAAATCTTGCACATACCAAACCTGTCAAAGATTATATATTTTTAGGTGAGAAACTGTCATAATTAAAGACAAAAAACAAATCTGTAAATTTTGAATTAATTTTAAATTTGCATAATAATTTGGTCATCTTCTTATCAGTAAGATAAAATCCATTTTCTTATTTAGTTCCGTTGAACCACTACATTATTGTGCTGACTCTTATTATTTGATAATCAGAAATATCCATACGCATTTTGAAAAACTGTGTTTTGTGCCAAAGGGAAAATCTTTCTTCTTATAAGCAATTATAATATTTTTTTCCTCACAATCTAAACTAAGAATGATTAATTAATTCAGCACATGGCTGATTTGAATTTATGGCTGGAATTCTGAGGACAACAGAAGACACGAGATACCCTCATCTAAACATGGTATTAATTAAAGTATCATCCTGACACAGGTCATAGTATGACATTCCTATGTGTGAGAAAAGCATTCTTCAATGCGGAGGAAAAATTTAGACCTTGCTACTCTATGTAGTATTTTTTGGTAGGGTCATAGTTAAACTGATGTGGAGTGGCTACATGTTGTAACTGTGTATTGCATACAAAATACATATAACAACATGTGTGACAGCATAAAATTGTACTAAATCAACAAAAGCTTAAAGAAATCTCTAGGCAGGTGAAGTCTAGTCCATGGAAAGCCTGCTCCATCTGGAGACCTGTGGTGTTGACATTAGGCTATAAAACCAAGTCCTTGGACATTGTAATCTCTACTGAGTCTGAGCAAAACTAAGATTGTAATTATGTGTATGTAAGGTGTTACTGGCTTTCAACAGCTATAGTTCAACAAGTTGTAATATCTTAGCAAGTGGTGAAATGAAATACTTGGTCTTCTTTCGTTCCCTGTTTCCAGCTTCAAATTGTCACCAACGTCAGTGGAAGTCTCCTTCAGTGATATACCGTGCATGTTGACTGTTGTCATGGAATTGAATGAACATTGTGCTCATACATCACCAAGTTGTAGTACAACTTTGGTACATACCAAAAAAGGTTTTGCCTTTTTTTCCTAGGCAAAACACAGTATATGTTGTCTTGTTTCACCTGGACACTCTAATTGAAAGAAATTGAAGTCTTGTCAGGGGAAAAAAAAAAAAAAAAAAAAAAAAGGCTAGCAGCTTTGTTTTGCTGTATTCCCTTACCTGTTCATTTTACCTGTCTGCCTCAGCTTTCCAAGAGGAAACTTCAGCCCTCCATGGCCATAACACAACTTTTGTAGGTGCTTTGGGTAGCAACAAACTTTTAAAGGAATAAAGATCAGCATTCTGCTATAAATATAGCCAGATATACCTTGTGTTCCAACACTGTATTTTGCAATCTGGTATTTCAACTAGAAAAAAAAAAAAAAAGATAAAAGCTTGATTAAGTAATTCTCCTCTTCCTGCTTATTTGGCTTTTAGAGACAGTTGCTTCTTATAAGAACCACTGAAAAATGAGCATTAAAAAACATTAAAAACTAAAACAGCCTTTACCCCAGCCACAGGATGATTCCCAGGGCAACAGACATTATAGAAGAAAAGATTTTAAATTTTTCCAAACACCATGTTAGATTTACTAATAACCTAAACTTAAATTTAAACTTAAATGCTCATATTCTCTTGCACATTATTTTGTCATATTTTTCTTATATTAAACGTATATTTATTGATGAAAAGCTTGTATAAAATCATTGTTGAGCTTGGATTTTTTTTTTCCAGAGAGCTAATAATAGTAATAATCCAGAACCAGAGCCCTACTTTAAGCATCTGAAAAAGTCGCCTCAATTTTAGTTCCAAAATTCACAGTTCAGAAACAGAATTTCCATATTATAAAAACATGGAGGTAGTGTTTACAAAAAAATCAACTCAAAACTCAAGATTTTATGTGAATATTATCAACCTCTTAAATGCAGTATGCAATTTTCCTAATTTGTTTCACTTCAGCGTAACATTTTTTAAATCTCAACTTCCTTTTTTTTTTTAATTTTTAGACAAGAGAATTAGCATGGGTCTTTGTTGTCATTGTCTGGATAAATCATATGCTTGGTTCCTTCCTGAACAAAACTTTTTCTACAAATAGAAAATTGAGCTTAAGTAACTGATTACTTGCTTTTGTCTCATAACTTGGTTTTCTTCATTTCTTTTGATAGATATAAGGACATTTTATTGTTTTCTGTATTTTTCGGTCAAATGGTGTTTCAAGTTGTTTCTATCTGGTTATTCTAAAAAAGTAATTTAAACCTCCCTTGCATGTTCAAATTGTTCTTATTTTGGAGCAATGTATTTCCTTGGGTTATTCTAATTATAAAGAGTGAAAATCCCTTTTACTCATTGCCTTTAGGTTTTGGAATATAAACAAAGGTCCATATAGATATTACTTATATGTAATTTAAAGAATAAATATGTATCTGTTGCTATTATTTTTGTTGATTTTCAGGTCTCCATACCTACCCTTACATTTTGGAGTCAATCACTATGTTTTAACAGTTGGACTTGATGATCTTACATTTTCCAACCTAAAAGATTCTATGGTTCTGTGATTCTATCAATAGATGGAATTATTCATAAACTTTTGAACATGTGTAACGCTGATTGAGAACACTTTTCGATTCGATATTAAACTATGCTTTTTTTAGAGTAATTTCTAAAACTGAATATGAAGTTTCTTTTGTAATTAACCTGAGCTGAGAATATTTACCGTGCATTGTTTTTTTAATGTCAGATGATGAGAGAACTCATGTGTCTTTAACAAAAGCAAATTGTTTACTCATTCAAGGATTCTGTTCAGGGCTCTATTTGAATGAATTCCAAATCAGCAGTTCTATTGACTTGCATGGCAATCGATTGCCTTTTATGTTAGATGAATGGTCATGTTTAAACCCCCTCCCCCCCCCCCCCTTTTTTTTTTCTTTCTGGCCCACCGCCTTAGATGCCATCACCCAAAGCTGTTAGTCCCAAACGAGATTCTGTTTAGTGGCTATCAGCCACTTCCAGCTTTTCACTGCATATAAATGACTGTATTAAGAACTGGAGATGTGATGTGGAGTTATAAACGGGAGCTGTGAAACAGGGAAAAAAAAGTCTGAATGTAAAGAGGAATAATTTCAAATGGGGCACGTGAGAGGATGATTAGCAGAACTTTTTTCTATTTACAACTATACGAATATTACTAATTGGAAAACATTTTTTTTCCTGTGACGTTCAGTATCCAACTTAGGAAGATGTCCTCACTTTAGAAATGCATACCTTTCCTTTTATTAATAATGTGCCTTTATATGAGCCTGTTTAATGGCATTGGACAAGCTTACAAGAGTTCCATCATGCACATATTGGCGTGCAAGGACATTTTTAATGTTTCCATTTATTTGATGGTTGTTTCAGGAGACAGGCTATGTGTCTTTCACCTAATGTCAAGAGTCCTCATTTTTCAATGTTTGCCACTTACTAGAATCATTTCAATGCTCTCATCAGCCCACAGGAATAGACTGAAATCCCCTATAACATTCACTTTGGGGCCCAACACTGTCATTGAAGAAAGACTGTAAGGCATAAGGCACTGAGGAACATGAAACCGTGCTTGTGTAACTTCACTTTGACACTGCAGTGTGATATATAAACATCACTTCTGCGTTATCTGACAATAGGATGACTTGGCGTTAACATCACAATTTCTACAGTTTCCATGGTGTGCATGGAGACTGCTTGTGTTAGTGGTAACACATTCTGTTTAGCAATGGACATAGCAAGTATCTTGTTGGGACCTTTGGGGAGCACTCCAAGTTTTAACCGTAGGAATAATTGTGCAAAGTGATTCTTTTTGCAAATGATAGTTGCTTCATGTTGATGTACAAAGAAAGGTCTTCATTGTTGAGCACAGGCTTATAAAGACCTCTAGGTGTACCTCTATGATGAATGTTTAAATTTTTCTGAGAAAAACAAAATCAACAAAAAACTATGATTGTCTTTTAAAGGTTGTTCTGACATGACACCTGATTTTGGTTTATGGTACTGGTAAGGGCCTGTTTATCTGAAAATAAATAGATATCCATGTTAGTGTCACCACTATCTGTTGCACCTCCATATTACTCAGTGTCTACTCCGCTTCCTGACGGTTTCCAATTCCTTCTTTCCACTGGTAGGCTAAGATCTTTTCTCCACTGGTTGAACATGGGTTGTTCTCAAGTGGGTGCATAGCCCTGTGTGTAAAAATCAGTACTACATCCTTCTGTTTAAATCCTGAAAATCTCTTCCCTGGACAAAGTACTTTGGATTTCAGAAGTACTGGAAAGGGCTATGATTCTGGCCTAGGGTTTCCGCAGATGATGTAACTAACCTGCTCCTCCTCTGTCCTTCCCCCCTTATAAAATCTTCTATTCTTCTCTTTCTAGTGTGTCACCGGTCCCCCTGGAAACCCTTCACTGGCTTCACCTTTGTTCTTATATGTGAAATGTGAACCTTCATTCTCATCTTTAAAGTCAGGTGCTGTTCCTCAGTGCATCTAATTTCTGTTAAAGGGCCTTTGCTCTGCCCGTTCTTCTTTCCTCTGTGCTCTGTTTGTTCTCTTCACCCCCAACCCTCTTTCTACTCTGCCTTTGATAGTCCCACTCCACAATGTAGGAATGGCAGCCTCCTTCCTGTGTGTCAAGCACTCTCTTTAAACTTACTTTTTTCACTTCACTTCTTCCTGTAATGGACTTACACCATCCCTGCCTGACCCAGCTCATACCTCATTATGCCTTAGGCAATTGCAGATGCATCAGTCCCACGTGTTTTAAAATCATGAATAAGTGCATTAGAGATCATTAAACTGATTTTAAAAGAGTGATTTGTAGGCATAGAGAGAGACATAAATAAGTGTAAAGAGCACTATGTTGGCTCTAAGGATGGAACTAGATTTACCGGTGGGATGAGAGCCTAGTCAAGTGTTCACCTCTACATCAGCACTACCTAGTTTAGCATGCATGTGGCACAGTACCTGGGACTACCTATATGGCTTTCCTCTTCCCCCGGTAGATCATGCTTGATTTGGCCATCAAAACCATCACCAAAAATCACTTCCAGTTGATAACAAGCATCTTTTCTTTAAGAAAAAAAGACTTACTATTGTAGAATGGGACCTCCCATGTTACATCAAGTTCTACAGCTCTAGCATACACACAGTAAGTCACACTTTCATTCAAGCTCTTGCTAGACTTGAAGCTTTTGGTAAGGCTGTAACTTGAAATGCTGGATGGAGTGAAACCACAACACCAGCATAAGCAAACTGAGAACTTGCTTTGTTTATGGTAGCTAACATATGGCAGAGGAAAAAAAAGAACAAATAAAACATGAATTATGGATTCATAATTGGTTTTGTTATGCCCAACTACTCTGGAGCAGGTCATTTGCTTGTGAGTTTTGCAAAGTGCCATGCAATTAGAGTGGTAAGGATTATTAACAAGAAAAATGCCTGGCAGAAACTGAAATTCACTATTAACACATCTTTTTTTTTTTGTTTCATTGGGTGTCAGGACAAACTTGCAATCATCTGTTTTGGGGTCAGTGTGGTACTGTGGTTATATTCATTCTTTACAATCATCTCTTTGATCACATTCTGTTGATCAGAGGTGAAGTACCATGGGATTGCACAAAGATCAGAAATCAAGTGCAATCTTCTGCAAATGTCCCTGCTTCACTTTGAATTTATATTAATTTCGCTGTCTCAATGACAATACATTTTTCGGACAATTTTTAAAACATAACAGTCCAAGACTAGAAATTCTCACTAAATTAATGTTTTTTGTATGAATGAGATGAATACAAAACACATAAAGCATGTATAGCCTGAAATAAGTGATGAGCTAGAAAACAAGCTGCCCAGAAAGGTGGTGGAGTCTCCTTCCCTGGAGACTTTCCGAAGCCGCCTGGACTTGTTCCTGTGTGATCTGCTCTAGGTGATCCTGCTCTGGCAGGGGGGTTGGACTAGATGATCTCTAGAGGTCACTTCCAACCCCTAACACTCTGTGAATCTGTGAAAGGTCTCATGTGTATATTATATATAAGTGTGCTTATATATTTTAAAACCACACACAGCTGTGTGTGTGTGAGCATGTGGCTGCTGTTTATTTAGGGTTGTCAGCAGAACTCCTACCTTGGGCTTCCAGAGGGCTGACTGGCCTGTTGAGAAGCCTGGTAGACAGAGTCGCTTGGGAGACAGTCCTGAAGGACGAAGGAGTCCAGGAAGGCTGGATATTTTTCAAGAAGGAAGTCTTAAAGGTGCAGGAGCAGGCTGTTCCCATGTGCCAGAAGACAAGCCGGAGGGGAAGGAGGCCAGCCTGACTGAACAGAGAGCTTTGGCTGGAACTCAGGAAAAAAAAAAAAAAAAAGAGTTTATGACCTCTGAAAGAAGGGGCAGGCAACTCAGGAGGACTACAAGGATGTCGTGAGGTTATGCAGGGAGAAAATTTGAAGGGCCAAAGCCCAACTAGAATTTAACCTGGGTTACTGCCATAAAAGACAATCAAAATTGTTTCTATAAATACATAGCAACAAAAGGAGGACTAATCATCCTTTAGTGGATGCAGGGGTAAATGTAGTGACAAAGGATGAGGAAAAGGCTGAAGTACTTAATGCATTCTTTGCCTCAGTCTGTATTAGTAAGACCAGTTGTTCTGCCGGTACCCAGCCTCCTGTGATGCTGGACAGTGACAGAGAGCAGAATGAACCCCCACAAACCAAGGAGAAATGGTTAGTGACCTGCTAGACAAGCTAAACACCCACAAGTCTATGGAACCAGATGGGATCCACCCAAGGGATCTGAGGGAGCTGGCAGAAGTGCTCAACAAGCCACTTTCCATCATCTATCAGCAGTCCTGGCTAACCAGGGAGGTCCCAGTTGACTGCATGCTGGCAAATGTGATGCCCATCTACAAGAGGGGCAGGAAGGAGGATCCAGGGAACTACAGGCTTGACTTCAGTGCTAGGGAAGGTTATGTATCAGATCATCTTGAATGCCATGCTGTGGCACATCCAGGATAACCAGGTGATCAGGCCCAGTCAGCATGAGTTTATGAAAGGCAGGTCCTGCTAGACTAACCTGGTCTCCTATAAGGTGACCTGCATAATGAATGAAGGCAAGTCTGTGGCTGTTGTCTACCTAGACTTTAGTAAAGCTTTTGACACGGTTTCCCATAGCATCCTCCTGGAGAAAGTGGTTGATCATGGCTTAGATGGGTGTACACTTTGCTGGGTAAAAAACTGGCTGGATGGCTGGGACCAAAGAGTTGTGATGAATGGAGCAAAATCCAGTTGGCAGCCAGACACTAGTGGTGCTATTCTGCCAGAATAAGTCTGGTGCTTTGCATCTTCGCTCTTGGAAACAAAGAAATACTAGGGTATTCTTTAAGGATTTCCTAGAGAGTTTACAATGTTGTTGTATGTAATGTTACAATGTTTACACATGTTCAGAGATGAGTGAAAACACTGCAGTATGTATCCATTTAGAATGGGTTTCAATCTACTAGGTCATTTTTATGAATAGCTTCTGAAAAACCTGTAAATTAGGAGACTCATGACATAAGTCCTCAAGAGTTATTTTCTGTCAAGCCATGACCTTTCAAGGGTTTCTGTTATATTTGAATCATTGTCATGGAACCCCCTGTCAAGTGAACAATGGAGAAGTTTGGTATTAAATAATGTTGGACATGCCAATCTTGCTCTAGTTTTCAGTTTACAAAGGGCACCCAAAGCCAGGAAGGTTCTGATACAATCACCTTCTGCACACTAAGTTTGACAAAATATCTTTCCTCTCTTCTGCTAGTCAATTTCTGTCACTGTTATCAAGTAGAGAATGATGTATTTAAAACTTCCAATTACTGCTCATACAGTCAATATTTGTTATGTGCTGAGGAGTCCCCTTTTGTAAGCCAGAATCACCATTTTCATGGCAAAATCTAAAGCTTCCTCTGGAGTTTGGCTACTGTATAGAAACATATCTGAAGAAGGAAATGTTTATCATTGTCTCTTCCAAATCCTGTTGCTAGAAGTGCAGAATAATTCAGTACGGTCCGTTTAAACGTCTCATTGTGTTTTCATTGGTATAGGTTTTGTTTATGCAGCATCAATGCATTTTACTGAGTGCTGGGCAGAACTGCTTAATAGTCAGCTGAAAATAGAAATAAAAAAGGGACCATCTTTAGGCATCTCTCCTCTACTGCTGCTTTAAGAACTATTCCAGTCAGTTTCAGTGCTTGTGAATAAGGTTCCCAGATGTGTCTTTGGGTGATGATTTTCAGAAATATCTAACCTAAGGGAATTTAGGTTTGTCCAGCTGTTTTGAGTATCCATAGAAGGTCTATTTATAAAGTATACCAAGAGCAGGCACTGCTTTTCTAGCTGACACATCCCCAAAAACTTGCTTAATAATAACTGTATTTTGGTTTCAACTTCTGACAATTAAAATGTTATGGTAAAACAAGTACGCAAGCACAGCTAAGAACAGAGATTGAATCTGTTCCATATAAACATGAAGGAGTGTTTTAAGTGACAACTGTATTTTCTTCGTTTGAATATTTTAACATTGAATAGACTTCAAAAAAAAAAAAGTATTTAGGAAAGTCTTTGCTTTTGTGAGGGAAATTAACCCATTACTATAGTGATAGAGAAGAAACTCTACACAGATGCAAAATATTTTAATTTTAGCAATTTAACTTCTCTCATATATGCCTAAATACGTTCATGGTTAAGTATCACTATGTATCAAATGTAAAATCATGGAATGAAAAGATAAAGTTGGGATGACTATTTCATGTTGTATATTCCACAGCAGATCCAGGTGTTTAACTGGTGGTAGTTTTATCTGTTAAGTCAGTTTAACAACTTGTCCTGGTTTTGGCTGGGATAGAGTTAACTTTCTTCCTATGAGCTGGTATAGTGCTGTGTTTTGAATTTGTTATGAGTATAATGTTGATAACACACTGATGTTTTAGTTGTGGCTAAGTACTGCTTACGCTAAGTCAAGAACTATTCAGCTTCTCTTGTTCTACTGACTGAGAAGGCTGGGGAGATGCACAAGAAGGTAGGAAGTGACACAGCCAGGATAGCTGAACCAGACTGGCCAAAGGGATGTCCCATACCATATGATGTCATGCTCAGTATATAAATCAGTGGAAAGCTGGCTGGGGGGCCATTGGTCAGCAGGTGGTGAGCAATTGCATTGTGCATCACTTGTTTTGTATATTCTTTCATAATCGTTTTTATTTTATTTTAATCGTTAAATGCTTCTTAACTCATCATTTTTTTTCAATTTTAGTCTTACGATTCTCTCCCCCATCCCACAGGGGGTGGAGGAATGAATGAATGGCTGTGTGGTGCTCAGTTGTTGGCTGGGGTTAAACCACTACACAACTAAAGGAAGGAAAATGCAATTGTAAAGGCGTCTGGATAAAACTCTGTAAGATACGTGTTTGGTATATGTATGCTAAGTTGTTAAGTGTCACCCAAAGAACTACAGTGTTGGTGTTTTATTTACCTCTGCAGCGTTTCATGGTTCATGTACAGAGCTGGGTGCTTTCTTGAAGTTTATCACTGTGAGTAAAAGGAATGTTACTGACTCAAGAGAATACAATATCCAGCCGACCATTTATTTCATTTATATGGGGCATTCCTTGGAAACAGTGTTCATAACCTAAAGTGAATGTACTCCATGGATTGCTCAGGACCTCCTGGGCTGTAAGACCTACCTCATATGAAATACCCTTTCTTCACTTGTACGTGTGTATAAAAGGCCTTTAATGATTTTTGCGGGAGAATCCTGAGGTGTGTCAAAGCCTTTCTGCTCAATACAGAAGCTGTTGCACCAGATCTTTGGTGTTTAAAATCAGAGAAGTTAATCTTGCATCTGCAGTGTGTAAAAGCATCAAGTTTTCCTGTGTTAGTGTATCAGAAGTTAAAAGAAATGGAGTAAACAGAAGCAAAGTGTGACAGTGCTTATAGCTAAAGGCATTTGCATGTCCTTCATACTTGTGAGATTTAACTGGATGGTTCTCCTTGTCTGCAGTATTTAAATAATATTATCTTGTGGCTGTTGATTTTATCTTATGCAGTAAAGTGTTTATTATGTTGGCATCAGGAAACATTAGCTTCAGATATCAGATTACTGATACTGTTCTTAAGTTCCTCCCAGGTTCTGTTCCGACATTTGACCTTGTGAATAAGATTGTAGTTAAGTTTTGATGTCTAGCCTCATGAAAATAAAGTCTTACTATTACCATTAGTCATCTTCATGCTACGGTTACTTCGGTATTAATTCGTTGCCACAGAACAAACTTGATTTTTGATCACTGAAATCAGTTTTTAATACAGGGGAACCAAGAATGGGCCTAAGATCATCTCAAACTGGAGGGTGAGAACTGTGCATTCTCTATAAGAAATTCAAGGGGGACTGAAGGTAGAAGTTTGGGTATATCTCATCATCTTTCTCATGCTTCCTGGAGAAATCTGTGATTTATACCAGACAATTGTAAATTAATATGACTTACTCAAGATTCTTAAGTTGGTCTGAAGGCTATGAACCCACTGTTGAAGAATGCTCACCTATTTCTTGTATTGAAGTTAATGAATTTTCTTTTTTTCCTATAATGTTGTGATCGTACTGGTGATTTTTATTCAGTATACATGCATTTGGGAGGCTTAAGAATGCAAAAATTGAGGCTTTTTTTCATATTCTTTCTCTTGAAATGTATAAACAAGGTAAAAAATTAGAGTTTTAAACTAATCCTTCCAGAAAAAAGTGTTTAATCTGCATGTATTTATTAGTTTGTGTGGGTTTAAGGTATATTTATTTATTTGAACAGGGAAAACATCTGAAATGTTACATTTTTTATGTTGTTTGGCTGTAGTCTTCACTTTGCTTTGCTTTTAGGGAGATGGGGTATTCCTTAAAAATAAATTTGAGTTTGACAGACAAATAGGCTGTAGAACTGGCAGGGCCAAGCCCAACTATTCTGAAGTTCAGAGTGAGCATGAAAGATCATCTTTACAGACAGCTACTATGGCAGCGTCTTCCTGTGGTTCCACAACCGAACCTTTGGCTAGTTTTATTATTTACAGGAAAAATTATCTCATATGAAATAAATAATGCTCTTTGGGAAAGAACATTTTAAAAATCAAAATAATCATCTACACTAGGCATTATTTTTAAAAAGCTCCATCAATGCTAGCGTACTTATTGTAATAGGTAGGGAATACATATGCTATTTCATTTTCTTTTGGTGGACAGAATAAGCTAAGTAATATGTTACCTCATGTATTCCCAACCAGCTGTGCCCACTGCAGCTTTGCAGTTTGCACTTCAAGAGCTGGTGGAACGGATGAATTATTACGGGGTTGTAACCAGAGTGGTTCGAAAAATCAAGTGATTGTCCTTACTGAGGTGTTTCAGCCTAGGTTTCTTATGGCTGTTTGAAGGACAGTCACATCTTTTACTCTCTCATTACCTCTATAGTTCTTGAATGTATTTGTATGTATATATTGGGTTTATTTATTGCTGCTGATTTATGAGAAGTCTTTTTTTTTCCCAGCAAAATACTGTCACAAAATTCTTGGATGAACAGTGTTGAGGAAAGATTGTAGTCTTGAGGATTTACTGCTTAATTTGAAGCTCCAGCTGTGCAGGAAGATGCCAGATTTTCCTGGGCTAGTTTTGATGATAAAAGAGGAGGCAGAAGTGGCTAGTATTCAGTGTCTTCGTGTGGGAAATAACTGGGATCTCTTATGTCTTCTCATTAGAAATTCCATAAAAGCCATTTTAAACCAACAGAACACATCCCTTCAGTTATGGTACACCTACTCCTATCAGGACCTTCTGCTGTGATTTAAAACACCATATGTCCATATATGCTTGTTCTGAAATTTGCACGAATTATCCAAGATTAAAAATGGAATTAAAAGAAACCAGCTTCCATTAGGTACCCTGCAAATCTGAGGAGCTCTATGAAGTAATCCAGTACTTGACACCCTCATTGATATCTACACCCCTGTATCATCTGGGTTGGCATCACATCTGTCATTAACACAGTAAAGGAATCATCGTATGTGTTGCAACTGAAATTAAGATAGGCAAACTCATCCAACTGAAACAGAAAACAGCATCAGCAAATTATAGAATCATAGAATCACAGAATGGTTTGGGTTGGATGGAACCTTAAAGGTCATCTAGTTCCAACCCCCTTGCCATGGGCAGGGACACCCTCCACTAGACCAGGTTGCTCAAAGCCTCATCCAGCCTGGCCTTGAACACTTCCAGGGATGGGGCACCCACAGCTTCTCTGGGCAACCTGTTCCAGTGCCTCCCCACCCTCTCTGTGAGGAACTTCTTCCTGATACCCTATCTAAATCAGTTAGGGTTTCAGTTTAAACCTGTTACCCCTTGTCCTGTTGCTACAGGCCCTTGTAAAAAGCCTCCCCCTCCAGCTTCCTTGTAGGCCCATTCAGGTACTGGAAGGCTGCAATAAGGTCTCCCAGGAGCCTTCTCTTCTCCAGGCTGAACAAGCCCAGCTCTCTCAGCCTGTCCCCATAGCAGAGGTGCTCCAGCCCTCTGAGCATCTTCGTGGCCTCCTCTGGACTCACTCCAAATGGTCGATATCCTTCTGATGCTGAGGGCTCCACAGCTGGACACAGCACTGCAGGTGGGGTCTCACAAGAGCACAGTAGAGGGGGAGCATCACCTCCAGAAGGGGAAGAATCACCCAAATTAGTACTGTTTGGCTGTATGTCTCATATGAAGCTGATGCTGTAGTGGTGCTTTGCTTAGCTCCATCCATTGTGGTGTTTTATGTGCAGAACCACTTTATTCTGTAGTTTCTGCATCATAAAACTTCTTTAATTTGATGTAAACAATAGTTTAATGTTCCCCTAATTACCTCTTATTTTAGCTGTAGCCCTGGACATGTAAGTGGAAACACTGAATATCCAGAAGCCAGCACCAACAGTGAGGGAGGCTTTTAATGAGCCACAATTTAAGCTTGACTATTTAGAGTACATTAATTAAATAATTTCTAGTTTTCCCCCTAGACTGACTCTGAAGTTTTTAGGAGCAAACTGGTGAGATTATTTCATAATTAGGAGCAACAACTTCAAGCGTTTTAAATTACTTCAGCAAAAGAAAAAAGATAAATAACGTGGTTCATCTTTTGGCCTCTTTTCTAAAATGCCTCTCTGGCATTTTATTTTGGCCCAGATATTCATTGTTCACTTGCTTCTTGAAATAGCTGTATAATTATGTGTTGATGATATCAGACAGTATTAACACTTTCCTCACATTTCTTTTTTTACTAATTATTATTCATGCCTTAGAAGACACTAAGCTACTGCACATATGCTGTATTGTATTAGCAGAGAAGGTTTGTTGTTGTTAGTGGCAATGGGAATCATAAAATGGTGTGGAATGGAATGGACCTTAAAGATCATCTAGTTCCAACCTTCCACTAGACCAGGTTGCTCAAAGCCTCATCCAGGCTGGCCCTGAAGACATCCGGGGATGGGGCTTCCACAGCTTCTCTGGGCAACCTGTTCTGGTGCCTCACCACCTGCTCAGTAAAGAATTTCTTTCTGATATCTAATCTAAATCTAGCCTCATTCAATTTAAACCCATTGCCCCTTGTCCTATTACTAAAGGCCCTTGTAAAATGTCCCCCCTCCAGCTTCCTTGTAGGCCCGTTCAGGTACTGGAAGGTGCTATAAGGTCTACTCAGAACCTTCTCCTCTCCAGGCTGAACCAGCCCAACTCTCTCAGCCTGTCCCCATAGCAGAGGGGCTCCAGCCCTCTGAGCATCTTCGTGGCCTCCTCTGGACTCGTTCCAACTGGTTGATATCCTTATGCTGAGGGCTGCACAGCTCAACACAGCACTCCAGGAGGGGTCTCACGAGAGCAGAGTAGTGGGGGAGAATCCCCTCCCTCGACCTGCTGGCCACATTTCTCCTGATACAGCCCAGGATCCGGTTGGCTTTCTGGGCTGCCAGCGCACACTGCTGGCTCATGTCCAGCTTCTCACCCACCAGTACCCCCAGGTCCTTCTCCTCAGGGCTACTCTCAATCCATTCTCCACCCAGTCTGTACTTGTAGTAGGGATTGCCCTGATCCCTGTGCAGGACCTTGCGGTTGGCCTTGTTGAACCTGAGTTTCACATGGGCTCCCCTCTCCAGCCTGTCCAGGTCCCTCTGGATGCCGTCCCTTCCCTCCAGCATGTTGACCGCACCACACAGTTTGGTGTCACTGGCAAACTTACAGAGGGAAGCAGAGAGATTTTTGTCCTTGATACTGAGGCTGGATCTCGGCCTGAAGAAATTGCATAATCTAGCAAAGAGAAAGAGTAGAAAAGGACAAATGAAATCAGTAGCTATCTTGTGTATTTTGTATTGTCTTTTACTTAGTGAATAGGCATATTCATTTTTTTGCTGTAGAATTTCTTCTATTGGCATCATTTTTGAAATCAAATATGAGTCTAAACATGATGAAAATAATCTTCAGGATGTGTGTGGTACAACAATGTGTATACTGTGGCTCGTCTCCATTCAAACAGTTCTTCAGTAGATTCAGTCACAACTCCTAGTGCAATGACTGACAATACTGTTACAGATCTCCTCGGGGCAAATCTATTGTTTATTAACCTGCTGCTGTGTTGATTCCTGAAATATGCAATATGAATTACAGAGTTTTTCTCATGTTTTAATGATCTGAATGTTTCCTAGCTACTATCTCTCACAAGTTGCTAACAGTAAACACCCTAAAATGATTACTTTTTTACACTGTATACTTTAAATGATGATTGCATTAAAAGTATGACCTTCTGAAAGAAGTAGACCAAACAACGCTCCATCCTGTGGGAAAAAAAAAAAAAGAAAAAAGAAAAAATTACTTTTCAGAATCCCTTTATTCACATCCTGTTATGTCTGTTTTCATTAATTCTGTTTCTCTGAGGGTGAGGAAATTTAAGCAGAGTGATAAGTGACTTGTTGAAGTTCACAAAAAGGGTTGATTGCAAAATAAAGATACAAATCTCAGAGGCCTGCTTCTTAGTCCTGACCCTCAAGTATTAAACCACAAACAACATATAGCACTGAATGTGGTATCTGAGAGTTCGATCTCCTTCCCAAAAGAAGGGCTGTGACCTCTCAAGAGAACACAGTGCTGAACTTTTATTCCCCACAAGGGAAAGGCATCTTCAAATTCATGCTGAAAACATAAAGGCACTGCTCAGCTAGATATTGTTCAAAACTTTTCAACATATTGCAGCTCATAAATAAAGCTTCCTTTTTCTTTCCCTGACCACATTACTGTCTCGCAGTATTAAATAGCCCTAAACAATAGTCCAGAAGAGGAACGGCTGTCAGTCAGCTAGTCCAACCTTTACGCTTTATGTCACCCACAATATGTAAAGAACAGAGCATGGGAGTAAATCCTGACTTTTTCATGAACCGTTTATCACTTCACTGATACCATGACAATCAAAACGTGCAATGCATTTTCCGTATGCGAAAGAAGACAGCCACCTGCCAGCGAGCACTTCTTAAAAAGTGGAATTTCCCCCAGATGCGTGCCCTGCTTTCTGGACACACGGCAGCACAAGCCCGTTTGCAATGCTGACATCTAGTGACGCCCAGGCATATTTATATAACCCTCCTCACCAGCATGCGCCTCTTGCAGCGCTGTACCCACTCACACAAAGATCTGCGAGTGATCTAGCAAACAGGTCCTTTTGCATCCCGAAAGACGCTGGAAGAGGCAAGCAACCACCTTCTCTTGAACCAGCGTAAGGAAGCAAAGTGTTTAATCCCGTTGAATATAATGGGACACATTTCTAGCCGCGTCAATCAAGCTGTACTTAACACCTGCAGTAAAATGAGCAGAAAAGCAATTTTAATGTTTTACCTATTACTGAACTCTCTTCATTAGGGTGATGGTATAAAGATAGCATATGCCTGTAGGCATTTTGAAACAAAAAGGCGGCAGATTTTTATTTTAAAGAAATAATTTAAAGTTCCAAAACTGCCCCATCATGATGAGGCAGGAGCTTTGCGCTACACTAATTAGTGTTGTTGGGGTTTTTTTTCCCAGTGAAATGTTTTTTTATGATGCTGCAGTATATCAGTGGATATGTCTTTTATCTCAATAATTATTTTTTTCTTCATCTGTATAGTTTTGTCTTGAATATTTGTACACACTGCTTAACATTCACTTATCTTTTCAGGTCATGATAATATATATGCAGTAAATTAAGGGTAGAAAGAACTGCAACACGAGTTTCTTCATGATTTATAATCAGCATCACTATGATATCTAAATGTAGGCTGTAGTTATTTACATTACAGGAAATTAGGTTTTGTCTGACTGTTACAGTCCACAGTTTTTCCGTTCATACTGTGATGGTCTAATATTGCTTCTAGGTATGTTGAAGTTCTCAAAAGCTCAATGTACCTTGACATCTTCAAAAATACTACATCTGGTTCTTTGACACGAGCCATTGTGTCACTCAACTCTGTGTATCATGTCGCTGCGTGTTGTTCAGTGGCATTAGCAAAAGGTGCCCTGACACAGACTATTATGTCAGTCTCCTCTTTGACAATATTGAGCTTTTGTATAGCACATGTGCTTTTGAAGTGACGCCACCGAGCACCGTTGTTCAGATTTCCACAAAGCTGCAATTTCTCTATTGATGGAAACATCTCTATTGATGTTTTTAATTAAGATTGTGTTTTAATTAAGGCATAATTAAGGAAAAAATATTACCAGTTATAAATCAATAGAATTTTTCCTAGTAGAGCTTATCTAATTCCCTTTTTTCATAATTTAGATTGTTCAAGAAATTTGTTGGTTTTGTCGTATGAAAAATCCACAGATCTTTCATCTAAAACTGTCATGAGAAAACAGTTCTGGGAAAACACTTTCCCAGAATCACATCAGAGGTGAAGTTTGGAAGAAAGAAGGGAATCTGGATGTCTTTTAATACATACAAAGCAATGCTTTGTCATACCGCTGTCTTCAGCCTTTTGAAAGCTGTAAAGATGAACTTGAACTGACTTACAAAATAGAGAAACCAGCCATTGCACATTGGTAGGTACGTTTTGCTCACTGTCTGTAGTGAAGTCAGAGCAAGAGCTTGGTGAGGACACTGGAGTGAGGACTTTGTTTTTACTGTATTTTCAGAGAAATGCAAAAGAATCATTTGGGCCATTGTATAAATTGATATGGTCATACTTTTTGGTATCACATTCCATGAAAGTGTTGTTGTCATGCTGGTGACATACAGTCACCAAAATTTTTATTTCCAGTTTCAGAACTCAAATTTTATATTGGCACATGCAAATACAACTTCAGATGTACTTGCGATTATTGCTATCAGAACGGTTTTCTCCATCAGCTGTATGAGCAGATGGTTAATTTAGCTAATTACAGTTCATCATTCGCAACTCAAAGAGTTAATGTGTAAGATATGAAGAAAAATGTGATCAATCTAAATAGTGATTTTAAAGTTTAAGCATTTGCTTATTTTAATGTGTATGAACAATCATTTAGCATCTGAGGAAGCAAACAGTGTAAGTTGAGTAATTTTCCATAGAGTTATTTGCTTAATCCTAGTAATTTTACGATGACATTCAAACATTTAAAAATAACTACTTTTTAAAGTGTAGCTGCATTTTAATACACTTTCACATCCATCCTATTTGTTTGAAAAATCTCCCATCTTCATAAGAAAAGGCAAGTGCAAATTTACTGAGTCATAAAGATTAAATTTAATAAAAAGAAAGCTAAACTGGGTCGTAGATTATTTGCTTTTACAATTATATGATTCCACAGTCATATTTTAATGAAAACTTAAAGAGTAATCTTATTACAGTTGGAGTCAACAGGAATTGTGGAAACTCAGTTTGATAGGAAAGTCAAAATGAAGATATTATGATAGTTCCCAAATGTATATAGATATAAAAAACATAATGTGCGTCAGTTTGTGCATATGAAATTATTTTCCTAAAATTAAAAAAAAAAAAAAAGTCATCAAAAGCCTTGAAGAGGATTGGGAGTAAGCAAGTAATTGGGAATTAGAAAAGGCTGGGAATCCAGTGCTGTCAGGAGAAACGCAAAAGACCCCCTCAGGAAACAACAGAGAAGCTATTAGTCTGCACTGCCAAAGTGTGCACGTCCTCTGCTGCATCTGCTGCAAATGATGGACCACCAAGTCCGGGCTTCTCATGAGTAACCAGCATGTGGTGGGAGGAATGATGGAGAGGCACCAGGATTAGCCAGCGCTCCCAGGGTAATGAAGCAGCTCTTGACGCGTCAGTAAGCCACCTGCACCAAGTCCAGATGTTGAGAGACACACATGGACTATTGAAAGACTAGACCAGGGAAATGAAGAACAGATGCTCCTTTTTGAGATATGGTCCAGAAACACAGACTTAGAGGGGGGCAGTGTGGGGCTCTGTTCTGCGAGGTGAAGTGTGCCCTGTGAAGCCTGTCCCCAAAAGTTGCATAGAAGGAAGTTACATCATTTCACTCACTAGCAAACAAGTAACAGATATAGTTAAATTCTAAGGGCTGACCATTGCAAAGTGCTAAATACCTCTGGAGAAGTATTTGGCACCTTCAGCTTCCTGTTTTTACTTGGATTTGAGCATGCCCAATATGTTACAACTCTTTCCTATTATAATATGGCAATTTGTTAAACAAAATAAGAGAAATATTTCTAAGTTGTACATTAACGTTGAACAAAAATGAAATCAAGTCAACATTTTGAATTGCCAATTTACATGTTTGTTGTTGGAATTGCTAATATCACACTAATTATATTTAAATTGCAAAATATATTTAAATAAGTGTTCTCCCATGGGATGTTTTAGGTAATAATTAAGTATAATTTCTTCATCTTAAATTCCCAAATTAACTTTTTCATTTTTTTCTCTGTGTAGAAACATGAGTTATATGTATATGTCTTTGCTTTAAAACCCTTTGGTTTCCTCTAAAAGACACTTCAGAGGATTGTGCTTTGCAGCTGCTAATTCTTTATGAGGGTGCTTATGTGTAAGATCCCATAAAGTTTCAGCTTACCATTTCCCCTGTTCCTATTCTATGCAAAGCTGCTCTGAGTTATTTTTGTGTTGCATTATCATCCATATAGAGCTTATATTCCTCTACTTTTAGAAGGCCTGTATTTTTCAATTTCATTATTTCGTTATCATCCACACATTTGTGAAGTGGCTAATGGAAATACATAGATTTTAAAAATATTTGCTGCTCCCTAATGTTAAAAATGAAATAATACTTGCCTAGATGTGAAGCATTTGTATAAATAAATTAAAGAAGTTCCAGGGACTTGGAAGGTGCTTGATCCCATTTTTTCTAAGGGGACAAGTTGCCCCTGTTTTACCATGCAAGATGAAAGGCTTTTTTAAAATTTATTTTAAATTTATTTACAGCTTGTGATGAAGGTGCATGCTTTACTTTTCTCTCCCTGTTTTGGTCCTTGTAACAAACTCTGTTGAAATGAGTCCATGAAGACCTCCTAAAACTCTCAAAGACTTAACCTCTCTCTGTTTGTCTCAAGGCCTTTCATCATCCTTAACCAGCCTCTAGTGCAGGATGCTCTTACCCACCCTGGATCCATTTTCATAACCAACTGCATCCTGTTCAGTGACAGTCCTCAAAACCATGAGAATCCCAGTTTGGCAGTGTCTTTATTTCAGTCCAGGAAACTAGTGCTCCCATTAGCTGCCCTGTATGACACCTGTGGTATACATCGCACTTGTATGCTTGAGGATTAGTATACTTGAGGATAGTGGATTGAAGGGATTTTTGTCTGGGGCCTTGCTTTTGGAATTCTCTGGGAAAATTCACCACAGCAAAGTGTGGCTAGCGTAGCAATACAGAACAGTGCTTTTAATTATTACTACTGTTATTATTATTCAAGAGGAAATCCTGGTATAATTGTTTAGAGTGTTTATTATAGGTATTCTTTGGCTTGCAGCTCATTTCTGTCTAAAGATGCATGTTGACCATTAATTCCTGTAAATACTCTGCATGCGGGTTTATCCAGATGACTATCTGCAGTGTCTTATTCTTTAAAAGACAGTATTTTCTCAAACTTGTGTCTTTTAACTATTCTTTTGGAGGAGAACCAAAAAAGTGAGACTGAAACTGTGGTGTCAGAGTACAGAAATACTGCTTATGTATTAATCACCAAAATAATAATATTTGTTATATTTAATGCCATATGCATGATATTAGATACAATATATCTGTAAAGTGTACGTTTTATTAACAGTGTAATTTCACAGGAATTTAAAGAAACATGAAACATACTTTCAGGTCTTTATGTTTCTTTTTTTTTATTCTTTTTACATTTAGAACTAAGTTCTGCTACCTTAATTAATAAAAAAACCTAAAAAAAGCTAAATGCAAGTTTTCTTTGGCCAGAGGAACCCTTCTGTAAACTTTCATATTATTGAATTTAACAGAAAATGTTCCCTTGAAGATTTGCTCATTCCTCTGTGCTGATATGAATTGAGGAAATGAATGAGCCCGAGGGAAACAGAAGTCACAGAGTAAAGCTTCACAACCACCGTGTGAAAATGTAGACAATACAGAAGACTCATTACTATATATAAACCAGAACCAATTACTAGAGGACATTTTATACTAGTTTTGGGCAATTGCATTAGAAAGTCTGTGTAACAAGATGTTGTGACTTTTACAGTAATGAAGGGCATAAGGAGATTCTAATTATGGTGTCTGGTCTGAACAATTAATCTAAGTTTTAAAAATCTGAGGTGTTTGAAGTAAGTGTGACTGCAGCCTCTAGTCATTCAGACAAGAAGGTGACTAAATGTTTTTTGTTAAAAAAAATGTTATGAATGCTACTGCATTTCATTATTGAGTCTGTGAAATACCATATGTGTTCAGGAGGACTTGTTACCTCTCTGTAAGTACATCAATTGTTTTACTAAATGGATTCTCCAATGATGCATAATTCTAATTATAAGCTCTGTGCCCTTGCATCTCCTCTTCTTTATCATCAGACCACAACATTCTTGCACAGAAGGGCTCATTCTACAGGCACGATAAAATGATCATAATTATCCAGTACAAGTTTTTAAAATTTTTAAAATACTATTTGAAGAGCGGTGTTTTCTGGGTAAGGGTATGCCACAAATGTCCACTGCAGTTTGCATCCTGTCGGGCTGAACGGAATGCCTCTCCTGCTCCACTGACACGATCACCACTGACTCATGGGAATGTAAAAATCCACATTCAGACGTTGCACGTTCGGGTTTTTTAACCTTGAACTAAATCCTGCCCTAATGTGTTTTACCAACACCATCATTTCTTTTTCTTCCCCTAAGAATATTCCCTGTCGGCCACCATGCTGTGTCAGTGTCATTTCTTACTGCTAATGAAGGTATGAACTAAAATCTGGAGTTTTTTATGAGAGAAATATAAAGGGCATTAACAGCATGCAAGCAAAATGACTTTCATGAAATTTGTAGAAATTTAATAACCTTCTCCCACACACACTTCTTTATCAAATTTAGCTATCACATTTAGCTGACACTTCTCAGAGGAGTATTCCAGACAAACAGACAAGCATAATTTTATGTGCTTCATTTTCTTAGGAAATCAACTTAAACATATTGTTCTCATTTCTTTACTTTTCTTATCTATTATCCCCACTTTCCATTTCTGCCTGACAAGTAGGTATTATATATTCATGTATGCTGTTATGCCGTTATTTTGCTAAAACGTTCACAGATTTGTAACCATTCCTCTTCAGTAAATCTCACTGAGAGCAACTGATCTTGGGAAACAAATACATCCACTCACCTTGCTGAAAATGTTTATGCTGTATTAATTCATATTAGATAGGATATAATAAACATTTGCTGCTTTTGCTAGTTAATTTTTTTTAGCTATGTATCATTCAACAGAAGCTCAGGCTCCTGTTATTTTTAAAATCAAATAGGTTGTATCCAACTTGAGCATAAGGAACGTAACTCAGAGCAGCAGGACAGGAACTATTTAACCTGTTATTTCTAGGAAGTTCCAGTAAAACTGGACTTGTCAGACTTCATAAATATTTTTTTTTTTATGTGTTCACTTCAAGCATTTCCTCTTACTTGGTGCTACAGGTTTATTTCTTTTAATTCTTATTGGCTATGCAAATCACTTTTGTATATTTATTTCAACTCTGCATCAATAATATAGGAATGGTTACGTTATTATCACAGCTAATTTTCTTGTAAGTGACTTATCAAAAACTTGATACTGAGTCAGTCCTGGTACTTGTCTATATATTCCAGGCAAGCAAGTTATCAATTCCCAAATTAATTATAACATCTTTCCGGTAAAAGGTATATACCCTTAATTCAGATGCTTATACCAAACAGCAAAACTCCTAGTAAGCTAGGCCTCGCCTAAGCCTAATTTTCTTTACTTGTATATCTGTAAGGTTAAATATTCCGTAGGGTCAACATTACCATTTCAGCCCACAGTTTGAGGTCTGTTTTTAATAGCATAGTGCAATGGGCTTTTTTCAGTGCATCAGTAAACACTGGGTAAAGAAGGATCAGAATCGTTTAATAATTGTGTTGGAACATTTACATATAATTATTTGACATCTCATTTTAACTTATTTTTTTAGAATTTAAGTCTAATTACAAATTTGTCAGGGCCCTGAAGTCACCATTTGCCCTTACTGGCTCTGGCCAGCCTCACCAGCACAGCCTATGGGACCAGGAGTGCTGTTTCAGCTCAGCCTGGAGACATCAGTTTCTGTTCAAGCTACATTTTAGGTGTGCTGGTCTCCAGACTTTTTCCTAACTCATTTCCCATGGCCCTAGGACCTGTGCTGTTGGAGGTCTGTCTCCTAAATGGGCCTTTTTGGACATAAATTGCAGCTTATGTCCAGCCCTGCCTCTGGCGCTGACTCACTGATGGACTTTGAACCCACACGGTAGCCTTGTCTCCAGCCCTGTCTTTGGCCCCATCGCCTTTTTGCAGAAGCTGGCCCTTGCTGCTCCCTAACACAGTTATAGTGTTATAAACTGCATGGGTCTGGTTGATGCTGTAGGGGCTACCAGGCTGCATCTTTAGTGTCTTGTCACACTTCCTAGAAGGACAAGATTTCTGATGGCTAAACTGTCTGGCATTTATTTTAGCTAGTTAAGAAACAGCAACTGGGATGGGTCTCAGCACTTTCCAGTGCGTACCCTCAGATCCATAGGAATCCAGGACCCATCTGCCCTAGTACATCGTATATCTTCTAAGGCATAAAAGTCTCTACCTTATGTGCCAACCATGCATTTACACCTTCATGATGATGTACTTCTTCAAAAAGTCTGTTACGTTGACAATTTACAGTCAGAGATTTCTGGTTTATTTGGCTGTCCACGTCAGTACCCAAAGTCTTCACAAGTACTGGATATCTGGAAGAATTTTCCTTGCACTAAACTGGAATCCTAAGAGATTCCGACTATAAGAGAACTATGTATGTGGCCAAGAATAGCTGTTGAGGCTGTGAACGAGCACCCATACCCTCTCAGCTCTTTGGCTTTCAAAGACAGCATGTTTAGTCCCTTTCTCCAGCGTGGCTAATCAGACCAGGATTTTCAGGTGACCCAAGCAGTGTAGAAATTGGATGTGTGAGATCTCTGGGCCAACAACAGCCAATGACAGAGTGCCTTGTCAACTAGTACACCTCTCCTACAAAGAAAGGCTGAGAGAATTGGGCTTGTTCAGCCTGGAGAAGAGAAGGCTTTGGGGAGACCTTATAGCACCTTCCAGTACCTGAAGGGGGCCTACAAGGAAGCTGGAGGGGACTTTTTACAAGGACCTGCAGTGACAGGACAAGGGGTAATGGGTTTAAACTGAAAGCAGGGAGATTTAGATTGGATATCAGGAAGAAATTCTTCCCAGAGAGGGTGGTGAGGCACTGGAACAGTTTGCCCAGAGAAGCTGTGGGTGCCCCATCCCTGGAAGTGTCCAAGGCCAGGCTGGATGAGGCTTTGAGCAACCTGGTCTAGTGGAGGGTGTCCCTGCCCATGGCTGGGGGGTTGGAACTAGATGGTCTTTAAAGTTCCATCCAACCCAAACCACTCTATGATTCTATCATTCTATGAAAATACGTGTGACTTTGCCCTTAGTATGTCTCTTGGCAGATACCATATACGCATCAGAAACTGAACTTAGAAGTGGCTGGATTCTTTAAAAATTCATAGTCCCGCCCCAGAATGGAGAATCCAAGATGCCATCCTGTTGCCTCTCACACACTTTGCTACAAATCTGAATGATTTCCTATATGATACCTGCCAACTCTTGATTTCCATGTGTGAACCGTTTTCTTTGTGCGGGGTGAGCCTTATGTGTTTTTCTCTAACTGGTTACTTGAGTGCCCAAAGGAAAAATAACCAGCCCTGATTTCAAAACCAAAGTGAGCTGTTGCTTTCTTAGTGGAATTCAGTGTTGGTTTAAGCTGGGTGTTGTTATATGTACCATGACTAATTAATTTAAAGGGCTCTTGTGGAGAGCTGTGTGTAGAAATGTGTTTCTTGATGTTGGCTGACGTGACTCTTTGATTCAAGTAGTTTTAAGTCTGCTTTCCAATGGGTGTGTGATTTTAGAGCGTTCCAGCATGATCCAGATGGTGTCCTCTCTGCTAAATCCTCAGGATAATTAGTAGATGACTGAAAGGCCGTGAAGCATGGAAGCTGGCTCAGAAGTCTGTTCTCTTTGTAATTGTGAGGGATAAGAACAAACTCGTAATTCTGGACAAATTAAAGAGTTTTGGAGAGGAAATAAAATGTATGGGTTTTGAGCATGACCTCTCTGAAGAAACTGTCTTAGCTCCCTGCTTTGTGAGACTCATACATCATCCCATATATACAAAAAAATTAAACAAACCCCGATATTCTACCTTATGTCTCTAGGTGAGACATGAATTCCAAGAAGTAGCTGTTGACACCCTTAGGTGGAGCACCAAAATGAAAAGGCCTGGTGGTGTATTACCTGGTGGTGTGGCTGCCATATAAAGGTACAAAATGATCTTGCAAGAGTGACGGCAAAGTTTGTGAGCCCAGAATTTCAAGTCTTCTTCTTTCTGTCATGAAGTTTTCTTATGGGAAGTATTAACATTTGTCAGAACCCTTTGCACGCAGCGTAGGGATGGGGCAAGAGCTAGGAGTGCCTTCCTTGCCAGGGGGGCTGAAAGGCCCAGTTGAATGCTCAAGGATAACCCATCTATATTGCAAAGACTGCAATCACAGCCCTCTGGAAACACTCAGGACAGACACCATGAGTAGGAATAGAGCGTTGCCAGAGGCTGCACTGCTGCTTCTGGTGAAACAGTCTGTACATCAACCTTTGTCTCTGTGTTAGTGATGCGTTATCTTCAAATTCCCTAGAACATCCTATAGTGTACATACACTGAGTCACTACAAAATGTTAAACAAATAATTGTTAAAATAATTAATATTTTAGAGAGATTTTATTTCTTCCAGTACTGTATACACCAATTATTTCCAGTATTTTCCACATGTAATTCTTTCTCATAAGAAGTTATCTTTACTACACAAAATGAAATTATTTAATGAAAAAAATACCTTAAAACTTTTATTTTCTTCTACATCTTCTAAAGTCTACTAAGGTTTGCCATTTGTAGCCCTTAAACATATAAAGGTACACCATTGCCCACTGGCCTCTTGCTGGAGATCAGCAATGTTGCAGTAAGCCTTTCCCAAAGCAAAAGCTGTAATGTCAGTCAGTAACATATTTCTTTTGGCTGTTAAACAATGCAGGTTCACTGACATATTTTTGGCTGCCATTTTTCCCCTTGGAAGTAATACGCTCTGAAGAACATCCTTTATACCAGATATATTAAAATGAAGGAGCCTTCTGTCTTATCCACTACCAGGCAAAAACTGCATAACCACAATAACCAAATCAAATACTCACTTTAATCTGTATATTTTCACTTAATAATTTCTTTATTACAGATGCAAGTTCTGCTGAGAGTAGTTAGAAACTGGCTATGATCAAACTCTGTATAACAGTAACACATTTCCTTTGCTAACAACATTATTGGAATAAATTTATTGGAATGAAATTTATTTCAAATAAAGATATCTTCAAGGTGTGTTTCCATGCTGAGTCTAGTTCTGCTGTGATTAAAAAAGCCTCGGTATGTATACAGTAGGAAAATTAAACCTTATTGAAAGATATGAAATGGACTTTCTTATTATGCTTCTGGATCTCTTTAATTTCATTCACTGAAGCATGGACAGAAAATAATTGGTAGTATTTAAAAGCCCAAAGTGTTTCATTCATCATCACCTTTGCATTTCTAATTTTCACTGAATCTGGTGTTGCCATATTTTAGCGATAGCAGCTAATGATAACTATTTTAACCTTATTGGCTGGATTTATTTTTTGATCTACAGTATGCCTAACATGTCTTTGTTTTTTTGTGAATTGTTTTGCTGTGCACACAGAGCTTGTTGGCAAAAGGTACAAACTTACATCCTTACACTTACTAGCTACCAGCATCTCACGTCGAGAGTGCAGTTTGCCAGTGTGTCTAGTCACAACAGGTCTAAGAGTGTGTGACAGGAAAGACTTCAGCTTGTGCAATCAGGAAGATAACTTGCATTCAAAAGGTTACAGTCTGGGGGTCCTGTGGAATATACTGCACAACCAACACTGCATACTTCTATAGCATAATTGCCATAGTGTAACAACACCCATCGTACTTGTCTTACAGTTTAATTCCTAGATAGTTGTCTTTGGCTTCTACAAATGCAATACATGTGTTCAGTGAAATAGTTGTCTTGGATATGAATTAGAAAATTTATCACTGAACAATATTGTTAGTTTTATGTTGCTACTTTAGAAAGTGTAGTAGTTATGAGAAAAGAGGAACAGAATAATATCACATCTGATGTTGAAATCAAGTATAATTAATATTTCAAAAGAGAATAAAAATTATGTACATTATTAAGTTTTAGATTTAAAATATAAAATACACACACTAGAGACTAGCATAATAATGTCTTAAATGCTGTGACCTAATTATTGGTATGGTATGTATGCCTTAATTTGTTAAACAGAAATTCAAAGGGCTGACAGGTCAAGAAATTGAAAAAAACACAAATCTGTGTTTTCACTGGCAAAGGCAGCTCTTGAATGTATAGGCTGTTAGTTTTCCAGCAGAACCCATGAAATATTTCTAATCTGGTGAAATACTGCTTTTCTGAGAGGTCACACAGGAGATTTTGTTACATGAAATAACATTTAAATACTTATCTGTGCAGCTTAAATTTCCAGGTATTTTGTAAACTATAAGATGAGTTATTTTGCCATTCTGTTTTCTGGCTGTGTGTCTTTACCTTATTCAAGTTAAATAGAAGTGGCCTCTCTATGGAATAGATAAAAGAGTAATCAGTCAAGATAGCGCTCTCTCTCCCAAGTCATCTCTCCCTGTCTCCATCCTCTCTCTCACTCCCTCTCTCTATTCAGAGGCAAAAATACCCCAGCACAAACCAAACCATCATTAAAACCCCCATCATTAAAAATCATTATTTACTGTCACATAAATAAGAGCCAGTTTTGACACTACTGAACGCTGTCAACTCTCCCAGTGGAAGACATCTTCTAGTGATCAAGATAACAAAAACTTCATAGAAATTTCCTTACGCTACTTTAAATAGTAAAGTAAATTTAACCATCCCTTACCTGCAGAATCAGTTACATTATTGTTGTTGATGTGTCAAATATAGAACTTTTCAAAGAGCATAAGAGCCAGGCATACATCTTACTAAATTTTCAGGTATTTCATAGAACCTTGTTACAATGCACAGAGTTTTGAAAAATTGCTTAGAAGGCTTATCTATAAATCTGCAATATATCCAGAACTTAGACTGTGTCTAAGAACTTAATTTTCTAATTCAAACCTACTGAACCAAAGAAGAGACTATATTAACATTGATATAGGCAAAGAATACAGGCTGCAGCAGATTTAGGCTCCAGGGAGACCTTATTGCAGCCTTCCAGTACCTGAAGAGACTTACAGGAATGCTGGAGGAAGACTTCTTACAAGGGCAGGTAGCGATACATCAAGGGGTAACAGGTTTAACATGAAAGAGGGCAGATTTAGATTGGATATCAGGAAGAAGTTCTTCATGGAGAGGGTGGGGAGGCACTGGCACAGGTTGCCCAGAGAAGCTGTGGGTGCCCCATCCCTGGGAGTGTTCAAGGCCAGGCTGGATGAGGCTCTGAGCAACCTGGTCTAGTGGAGGGTGTCCCTGCCCATGGCAGGGGGGTTGGAACTAGGTGGTCTTTAGGGTCCCTTCCAACCCAAACCATTCTAAGATTCTGTGATTCTATGATACCTATGCAATTGCTGCCTGAACACAATACACAAAATTTAAGTCTTCTTGTCTGACCTGAAAATCTGTCATACATAGAGCTATAGTTCAAATTAGCCCACGTAATCTGGTCTGATATTTTTATACTTCACGATGCCAACTTCCTAAATTGAGAGCCTATGTTCTGTTTACAGCCAACGGGACTGATTCATTTGCTTATGAAAGCCATCAGAGGGTGATCACCTCTACCTGAATTTAGACCTGAAGGAATGCTCTCTCAATTTTTCAGTTTCTTACTTTTCCCTATAAAATGTATAGATATCCATCTCCCCTCATTTTACATGTTGAAGCTTCACCACTACACAGCAAGGAATGAGGTGTTTGTGGGTCCACAGCCTTTTGTAAATGACACAGTTACTGTGTACTGACCAGTCATTATTTACAATAAACTCTGTGAACTGGCAATCTGGGGCTCTAACCCTTACTTCAGCATTACTGTAGATTATTGTTTGGTGTCCAATCTCTTTTCATATGAAGATATACAGGAGGAACTCTTCAAGCTGTGAATGTAAGCCACTTGCTGCCAGATGGGGTACTAGCCTCAGGGTTAGAGCAGAAAAGATGGGCGTTAATTTTCTGGCTAATTCTCTGTAATGCTCATAGGGAGTGGGGGTTTCTGGGTTCCTGTGTTGAGGAATGCTGATGAATTTTACATGAAACAGTAGCTGTATAATGTAGATACGATTTGTCTGGAGGAAAGGATGGAAGCCAGGATCCCTTCAGCTAGCTGGCTTGCTCCAGTGGTTACTGGCATGCAAAACCAGGCATCTTCAGATCCATTCTGAGCAGTGGTACAGTTTTATCTGGAAGCACTAAACAATATTTCTGAGTAGTTGAGGAATTTGTTGATATGGTTCTAAGAAAGAGAAGAACTGGGTTTAAAATACCAAAGGCAGAAGAAAGACAGGTCTCACACCAAGACTTGAGTTATTCAGTATATCACTAGGCTCCTATAGAAACAGTCATTCTATAAGAAATATATTCTTTACAGGAGATTTTGGCATCTAATTTAGTTACTTAAGTGGAAAGGATATCCTTTCAGAGTGACTCATCTTGTCACACGACACTGCAGCTATCCTAGGCTATGAGAAGGTTTTGGACTGGGAATCCTTAGTAGAAAGCTATACTAGTCTGCAGTAAGTTATTTAAGGTATGATCAACCTTTCCCAGATTGTTAATTTACTGCACTGTTTTCTGTCATCTTCAGGTTGGAGGCATTTAGCATTCACTGTGCTGTGCATAAGAACCTTGGTTGCCTAATGCAGCTGATTTTTGCCTTAGTGAAGTACCAAATGCGGTCAAATGCCCTTTAAGTGAGTTCATATTTTACCTAAAAACTCCTTAGGACACTGCTTCTTTACCCCTATTGAAATGTTTAGGTGTTGTGAACTACTCAGTAAATTGAGGGCACTAAAAGACGATTCCTGCATTAGCAAGTGATGAGGTGCAACAGGGGCAAACGCTAGACACAGATGGCTCCTGCTGAGAGTCCTGCACCTCTGTATTGTACAGGGTCAGGGGCTTTGTTCCAGGTTAGATGTGGCCTGGCTCCTGGGCAAAAAGCCTCTTCTGAGTAAGACACAGAGTTCACTGAAGACAAAAAGTGTTGTGTGCACAGTGGATGACTCAGTGATGGCATTGCTAACAGGCGGGTTTTTAACCTAATGCCCCCTTGAAGCACTGGGAATATCTAGTTCATGTACATCAAAACTGCTCAGCGATCCAAACCTGCACAGGGTAAGTGGCGACAGTGACAGGCTCACAGCAAAATCACACTGTTTCTCTGACCCAATTTGCTAATACAGCCAGTGACATAAAACACAGCTGGGCAGCATCACATTCCTCACCAAATGCTAATGCATTTGCTTCTAAATCTTGGGGATGCTGGTACCTCAGAGAAAAGTGAAATCCACCGTGCTGTAAAATACATAGAAAGTTACTGGGAAACACAGTTTTATAATCTATACATAGATCTGTTCACACTCTGAAAAGTTAAACAGATGAGCTTTATCTTTGTTTGTGGATTGTGTACCATCCACACAGATTATTGGTCTATCTCATATTTGTTAAAATTTCTTTATACAAGAGCTGCATAGTATATCTAATCACAGATATGTCAACATTCATAATGGATCCAGATTCCAAGGCATCTCATATTATGACAGCTTTTGACTGAAAATATTGTGTCATTTTGATTTGAAAACTATATATGCATCTGTTTAAATCTACTCACAGCTTATTTTCAGTGGAGATAAGGTATCAGGGTTCAGTTGTAAGAGTGCTAATCTGTAATTGTTCTTAATATACCACTCACTGAAACCAGTACTGGTTATCAAGCAGAAGCAGATGCTTTTGCTGTAAGTCCATATAAATAATAAAATGACAATATTCTAAAAAATAACTCAGAAAGATCACAAGGGGAAAAATAGAAAGATCATCATAACGATAACTTGTCTGAAAATTAATTATGAATTAAGATTCAGTGGCTCAGCCACCTACACTAAATTGTGTAAAGGTCTTAATAATCAAAAGGTTAGAAAGAGAAAAACAAAGGCAGACTGTTAATATTTAACAAAGCTGCAAAACAAAGTAAGTGAAGAAATCACTATCAATTGTGAAAATTTCAGCCTTCCTGAAAATTATGCACAAATGTACAGAGGAATAATTGATGCTAAAACTTCGGAAGATTAAATGAACCTTGGTTCGTTGCTTTATTGGCAGACAAAAAATATTCAGTTTCGGTGGTAAAGGATGTTCTAATGAAAAAAAAAAATCAGTAGGACGAGCGGTATTAGCGGTGAGTTTTACAGTAAACAGCTAGGAACCTTTCCAAACCACTGCCCACAGTAAGACCCCACCACCATAATGACACCTGAATCTATGAATGAAATACCTCAGTCAGACACTTCGCTTTCAGAGTCAGAAAGAATGCTGAATCTTTCACATACTACTAAAGTGGGCTGAGTCTAGGTTGGTGTTCTCAACTCACATCATAGTTAAAAAAAAAAATTCTTCTATACCATTAATTTGCAAAAGCACTCACTTTTGTCTGTCTCCCACCTGGAGTGCGTTCATGGGAGTTATTCAGAACAGGTGAAAGGATTAATGGGATAAAGTGAGTAATTTATCTCCATTGTAAAACAGAGCATGATTTTAGCAATACACTAAATAAATATTTGTGCTTTTCTATTTATTGAGAGAGAATATTGCACCATCATGTAAAAGGGATGTCTCAGAATGAGGAGTGGTACTGACTACACTAACAAATTAAGGTCACATAAGAGATTTGAGTCTCTTGAAGAATGAGCAATTAAGGAATCTATTGGCTGGTTGATATTTACTGCTGTTCCTTTTATGTCTTGCAGACAGGAGTAGGCGAATAAAAAGAATACAACACGGTGGTGTCTTCAGACCTACCAAAGTGCTTAAAGATTTTTTTTATGTTGTTTGTGAGGTGGGTTTTCAGTGCATGTATTAAAATAAAATCAAATCAGTACACAAGAAGAAATTAAATTAAGTAGTGCAAGTGTTCTTCTGGTGCTACTGTCTTCTTCTGGGTAGTTTTTCAAAATATTCTGCGATTCCCAAAACTTTGAAGACCTGCATTTTAAGCTTTATTAAACATCCCAAAACTAACAACTTCTAAGCGACTAGTTCAGAAAGAATAAGGCACACATTCTGGAAAAAGACTTACAGGGTTCTTGAGGTTTATGATTGCAATTTCAGGAATGGTGAAATTGCTGCACAGGACAAAACTCCATACTGGGTGTATGAATAGGAAAACAGACTACTATAAGCAATGTAAAATAAACCTTCCATTCTTTTGAGCACTGGAAAGACCTTTGTTCATGCATGTTTTCCAGTTTTGGATACCGTACCTCAAACTCAATATATAGTAACTGAAGAAAAGACAGTTTAAAAAAGTAGATTGATCTTAAATTAAAGACTCAAGGCCTATATAGTCAAAAAGTGAAGTGATGCAGTAAAAAAAATAGGAAAAAAACCCCACCAGAAAATATTTGCTTGGTGGGTTTTAATTTCCATATACCATATTTACTAACACTAATCCTTGTCTATAGAAGAATGTGGCAGGAAAGTAAGGATCTAGGTAAAAGATGTGTCTAGAAAAAAAATTATCCCCTTTTTTCTCCTTGCCATCATTGACTGTGGTAATGGCTAGTGTGAACTGATGTCTACTTTGAGTTATGACAGAGCACTGGGACAGGCTGCCCAGAGAGGTGGGGGAGTCTCCTTCCCTGGAGACTTTCCAAAGGCGCCTGGACTTGTTCCTGTGTGATCTGCTCCAGGTGACCCTGCTCTGGCAGGGGGGTTGGACTAGATGATCTCTAGAGGTCCCTTCCAACCCCTACCTCTCTGGGAATCTGTGTGGATCTGTGAAACGGTGACATTAATTGTTCTTTAAAAAAAAAAAATAATTCATTGTTTGGTTTGCTTGTGCTTTTGGCAAACTAGGCTTGAATACTGATGCTTTACATTTACTCAGCACTTTAATTTGGACTAGATTTTTTTCAACTATGGTGATACGTGCTGGGTAGTACCAGTGCATATTTAAAGACCTTTGATACAAGTGAGAGGTAAATCAATTGCTTTTTTGTTACAGATTGATAGTATATATGTTGTTTTGTAGAAATATATCTGATAGTAAGCATGCTATTTATAAGTAATACCTAAGTGATTTTACTGGAAATAAAATACTGATACTACATCATTTCAATATTAGTACCTTTAAAATCTAATTAGCCACGTATTCCTCTGAGCATGCGTATATGAGCATTCCTGTATTCGTCTCTTGACGAGGCAGCTGCCAAAGAGATTTCATCTTCAGCCTGATGTAGTGGCTTAGGTTAATAGTTTGACCAAACTTGTCAGGCTGATATGATATTCAGCATGGCATTTTCAGCTGTTATTTTTTCTGCTAAATTTCCAGTGTTACAAGAATAGTGTTTACTCAAAAAGCATGTGTTTACAATGCAAATACTCCAGAATACCAATATCATTAGCCTAAAATAGAGGGGTTGGTACCTCTCAGAAAAAAACTAGGATGATCAGAGGAGTTCAGGAAGGATGAACTGAGGCAATGGCCGTAAAGAGATCACTGTAATTCAAGCAGAAGAAGCTGTTTCTGGCAGCTCATGGCAGTAGCATCACACTGTACAATGCATGGCTTAAAGTTTCAATTGGGTAGCATTGTGTAGAATCATGTATTATTGTGCAGTAAGTCATATTATTTTCCTCAGGCAAATTCCATTTGAATAGTAACACAGAACTGAAAAGTCCAATGTTTTCTCATAATTTATTTCTTATGTTCAGCGGGGAATTTTCCTTGTTGCAACTCCAGACTGTTATGTCTCATCCTTTTGCTGGGCACCTCAGACAAAAGTATGTCTCGTACTTCTGTATTAGCCCCTTCCTCCTAGCTCAGGAAACACTACATTTTTTGCTGCCTTCGCTCCAGTTTCCTTATCCTCTTCCTCACACGTCATGTCCTTCTGCCCCAAGCATCTTATTTTACTGGAGGCACTCATCAGAGTTTGCAATATTCTTTTATTTTTCCAAGTACCTTTTTATTAGTCTCTGGATATATTATTCCTCTCAATTAATTTTATCTGTGTAAAATTAGGCAAGACGTCAAGCCAGCTTCCTTCAAAATTACTGGAAATAAAATAATTCAACCTATCTGAAGAGATATGTCTTATTTTACAATTTATTCTTTTTTTAATCCAGCCCTCCATGCTATCTCATAATTTAAATGATTATATCTGGATTTTATAAATTGTTCTAATCCTCCTTGTTGTCAGCATTTTTGTCTAATTTTGTTTCATTTTCATGCTTCTATTTTGTTCAGCTATTAATAACAATTTCTGAGAAGACTAGTCCAAAACCTGGACTTGAAGACATTGCTAGTAGTTTCCCTCCTGTCTGACACTTTCTTTTCAAATAGCCAAATCATTAAAGAATTTAGATGCACTGACTTCTGAATTTTGTCAGAAATTATCTGCTGTGGATCTACCTCCCAGTGATCACACAGTGAATGTAAAGATGCTGTGATTTGCAGAATTATATGTATTATTCTGTTCAGTCATAACTGAATTTATCTCCTAGCTGAAGGATATAGTTAGAATTACTCTGGAGTCTTCCCCAAGAGGTCTTTTTTCAATGGAAAAGGTACTATTTTATCAACATTTTATAAGCTTGTACTTAATCCAGTAAAACATAGAAAAGGAAATAGCTTACAACTTCAGGATTATATTTTTCTTAAAATAAAAAAGCCTGCAGCTGCTACCACCTATATCAGAATCGGCAATTTCAGGAATTACCTCCTGAGATGCAGGAGAGTTAAATCTGTCCAATTTTTATTCATTATTCCTCAAAGTCTCAAAACCCCCATTTAGAGGACAGAGATGACATCCCATGAATTCTTGCTATTGTCAGGAAGTGAAAAAGGGACTATTTTAAGGACATGAACATTTTCATAAAACAGAAAAAAAAAAACCCAAAACCAACCATTTCCCAAGTACACCTATCCAGAAAGGAAACACAGTCTGTCTCTTACCAGAGTCAAGCAGGAGCAGCTAAAAATGACATGTAGCCATGCACATAAAGGACACATTAAAATTGCTTTTGATATCTTAAATAGAATAAGTGTTCCTTGAGAACCTGTATTCACACCAGTTCCTGATTTTAATATGGTAACAAAACCAAAAACCACTTACAGAATAGATGGTGATATGAAGGGTAAAGTGGCTTATTTTGATAGGTGGAGTTTCATCATTAAATGATACATCCCAGATCAAACGACACAGATAACACAAAAGCTTCTAATGCCAGGAAACATATGGAAATTAAAAGATGAAAGTGCTTTCATTCTGCAGTAGTGAACAGCACTGTTCCATCAACAAATCAATAAAAGGTAGATTTTGTGTTTGGCCAGCAGGTAACGATGATAACTGCAGCTACAGATCTGTAGCAGATAAAGCTGGAATGACTTCATTAGGTTATTTGGTCTATATACCTCTCTCATGCCATGATCAAACACAGGTTTGTAAGGAAAAGAGGGTGAATAACGACACATTGCAAGCACTTGAGTCTGCTAGTAAGGAAATGTATTAGCACAGGCTAACTGAAGAGAAAAGAGAGGGAAGGGAAATCAAATCTTTTCACTGTAGTGTGAAATTATGGGAATTCTAAAGTAGTTGGTAGGAAAAAACAGAATCCACACTAAATAAGTTTTGGGGTTCTTTTTGGTTTGTTTTGGGTTTTTTTATTTGTTGTTTTGGTGTTTGTGGGTTTTTTTGTTTGGTTTTTTTTTTTAATTGTTATTTTTTTAGTTATTATTTTTGGTGGTGGTGGGTTTTGTTTTGTTTGTTTGTTTGTTTGTTTTTACAATGTGTACAAAAGCATAAAGAAGCATAAATCTAAAGAAAATAGAAGTCAAAGGTGCTTTAAAAAGTACTGAGAGAGAAAAAAAGTGTTGGGTTTTTTTTTTTTTTTTTTTTTAATTCCTCTTGATTCTTCCAGTTGTTATTTTTCTTCTTTTTTCCCATTTTTAGGGTGATACTTTGCCAAGTAACCCCTCCTTTCCTCTCTTGCTTTCTCTTTCCTTATGAATTTGCATTTGGAACTTCAGGGCTCAGTTTTATTTAGTTGTTTGAAACACGGACTCTGCATTCACATTGATAATTGACCTCTGAGCAAACCTTACTTCTCTAAAGCATGATGGTTTTGTTAACAGCAATGGCAAGAAAGGCAGCATTCATAGTTGGTTTGTGTTCCATCTTCTTGGCTGGCATTTGCCTTTTTATTCTAATTCACTTGCAGAGAGAAGTGCCATTAATCTTACACAGTTTTCTCGGTTGCCTCTCTCACCCCTATCTCATCTCTCAGTCCAGGCAGCTTTTTTTTGTGAGGGGTATTTCAAAAAGGCAAACTTCAGTTGTGGAGGTTAATCTGACTAGGCTTCTTTCACTGTCATTGGGGAGAAACAGGCTGGTTTAGAGATTGATTCAGTGTAGGAGCTGAATGCTGGAGAAGGGTTTAGTCCTTTGTTTGCTACATGCAGCTTAATAGAATCTGGAACCTAAAACAAAAATAAAAAAAAATGCCATGGAGAATGGATTCTTTTCATTCAGTTCCGTGTTCAGTGTTCTCTACTACTGACCCCTATAATCTTTTCCCTGAGAAATAGCGAAAGAGTCTCTGTGAGGTCAGCCAAATTCTCTTAGGATGAACTAAGGCTAAATAACTAAGGCTACCTTCTTTGTCCAGAAAACATGATATCCCTTCCCATGGCTTCATTGCTTCTCTTCTCTTTTGATCAGTCTTCACTCCGTCTGAATAGTAGTTATTGCTTCTAAGCTATTTCATACTAATCCACTCATTTCCCTACCACCCGGTACTTGGAGAGGTAGGCAATCCCCATCTTAACACCTTGTCAGGGGAAAAGGTGACTACTACTGTAGTCCAGGGCATGACTGTTCCACAGGCGTGGCATCTTCCACGGTAGTTTGGTCTTAAAAACTTTCTCTGGCCACAAATGTCATCAGAGACTTGGGAAGTGATTTCACGAAGCCCACCTTATTCCTTATTAAAATGAGAACAGTTTGAACAAGTCAGCACTTTCAGGAGAAGCTGAGCTTTACTAACTGTTCCACATAAATATGAGCCAGTGACATTAAAAATATACTCAAAGAAATTCTAAGCAATGGGTCTAACTGAAACCCCTACTCAAATTAATGAGAAAAATTAACAATAAAAGTATGGTTCTGAATGGGTTAAGATGGAAAACACAAAAGTTCTGCAATAGCAATTCCTTCACTATTAACTTCCTCCACATCAGTGTTGTATCTGCCCCCTCCTTCTCTTCTTGTAGCCTGTAGGCTGCCTGTAGGAATGGATGTCAGGACCCTGCAGACCACCTGAGTGTGCTGGTGGTATCGAATAAAGGTGAGCAAAACTAGAACTATTACCTGTGTTCAGTCATTCAAGATCCGGCATCATCTCGACACACATGGTTAACTAGGGCAGCTTCAGACAGGCCTCACCAGACCGTCTGTGGCAGTCAGGGAGATGCAGTAGTGTAACAGACAATGCAGAGCATCACCGCTTTCCTGCAGAGCTCTTACGCATTTCCCAGCAGAATTTCCCCAGTGTTCACCTTGCTTCAGCTAACTAGTCAACACCCATTTCTTGGGGCTAATATGTAACTATTAGAATACAATTTTAAGAGAAAGTTTACTGAAATTAAAAGTATGAGCAAAAAAGACTTTGCAGACATCCTTTCTTTGGAAGAAGCACTTTGAATGAGAACATTTTAAACCAGCAAAATATGACTCACCTAAACACAGTTGTTAGGGCAAGTCATCCATAAGAAGCAATTTGTTCCAAACTAAAAATGATATTATCATAGATAATCTCAATGATGATCATAAGCCCTGAAATGATATATTATGTATGTAAGGATTAAAGGACAGGAGAACAAGATAGAATTGTCTGATAGGAGGAGATCAAGCATCAAATTATGCATCCTAGGGCAAAGTTCTACCAAGATGACTTAAAATATAAGCACAGAAAATGCTCAGAAAGAAAGATGAAATATATCTCAATTAAGACATATTTCTGAATTTACTTTTGGAATGCAGTATTTCCAGCTGAAGCTACCAAAATTTGTTCACTAGTAAATTTTATAGGAGATTGTTCTGCTCCATTACTTCGGAATTTGTTTAAGATCTACTGATCAGAGGGCACATTGATAAGTTGGCACCATAAAGAGAGCAATTTGAGGGAAATCATTAAAATCCGTATGCGTGCTAGCAATGAGGTAGATCACAATGAGAAGTCAGTATAGTAAACTACATCATATACTGCAACAGGATATGTAGGAGGCAAGGATATTCTGAAAAATAATGCTAAACTGACATTTCAACATACTGACTTTTGCTCTAAAAGTTTAGAAAAAACTTCTGGTTCTAAAAGTCAGTGTACTCTCAGATTCATTAACTGCTATACCAATGAAATACATTGGCTAGTGAATGCTAGCCTGGGAAAACAAAGATATTAAAACTGTGGTTGTTAAATATTGGTAGCACAGGTGTCAGTATCAGCAAAGGAGAACAAGTCTTATGAGGAGTGGCTGAAGGAGCTGGGGTTGTTTAGCCTAAAGAGGAGGAGGCTGAGGAAAGACCTGATCGCTCTCTACAGGTCCCTGAAAGGAGGTTGTAGGGAGGCAGGTGCTGGCCTGTTCTCCCAGGTAGCTGGTGATAGGACAAGAGGAAATGGCCTCAAGTTGTGTCTGGGGAGGTTTAGATTAGATATTAGGAAAAACTTCGCTGAAACAGTGGTCAGACATTGGAACGGGCTGCCCAGGGAAGTGGTGGAGTCACCATCCCTGAAGGTGTCCAAGGAATGTGTAGACATGGTGCTTGAGGACATGGTCTAGTGGGTATGGTAGTGTTGGGTTGATGGTTGGACTGGATGATCTTATAGGGTTTTTCCAACCTTAGTGATTCTGTGGAAGATATTAAGGGTTTCAGCATATACTGACAACTAGCGCCACCTTTCATAGGTACATACTGAGTGAGCAGCTCTCTTAAGGACTGTGGACCTTTGCCATGATATATGGGTCCTTTTTACAGGTTGAGGAAGAAAGTGCACCACTGTTTTTGCCATTCAGCCCCACCTATCCGCACTGCAAATGGATCTACTGATGAAAATTGGTGTCTCCATGTCTTGCCTTCCCCTTTCCTTTTCCAGTCTATTCCTGCTCTACATGGGAATTATACTTAAAATGAAGCGCTGAACTACACAGACAACTTAACCTTCCTGAAGGTAATATTGCAAAATATTGCAATATTGCAAAACAAGTACAAAGAAGATGACAGGTGGTACGATGACGGAAAACATGAATATATGATACTTAATGCAAGACAATGTAGAGTTAGCCCAAAACACTTGCATGATTCTCAGATGTTTCTAGAATTGCCCATTATTTGATACTTATTATATTATATTATATTATATTATATTATATTATATTATATTATATTATATTATATTATATTATATTTACACTTCTTGTGTACACTAAGTGCCATTTGAAACTATCAAAACCAGTTATTTGCAGAAGAATTTTTTTAGAAGTTAAATTTAGATAAAATGAACTTTATGACTCACGGAAATACCCACTAGATTTCTTTCTTATAAAGGACAAACAAGTCAGGCAGCAATTTTGACAGGAGGTATTCAAGTACTAAGTGATATATACTGTACTAAACTTCGAGTGTGATGGGTAGAAATAATAGACAGACTTCAAAGGTTTGCGTAGAAAAAAAGATTATCATAGCTCTTGGGAATAAAACATAGGAGCAGAAAGTTAATATAGTGAGCTTTGTGCAGACAGTTTAAAACTGTCAAAGCCTGACCCTTTTAAAATAGATTTGTCAGAACAATTAACTTCAGGAAAAAAGCAAAGTCATAATGAGGTGACAGTGAAGGAAAATCCTTTCCTAACTTCTGGAACCAGATACATTATTTTATCAGGTAAAAAGTGTCCAAGGGGCATATTTATAGCATGTCTAACCTATAATAACACTTTGAGAAAATTCTTTAAGCTGAAAATACACATAGTTTGGAAAGACACACAAGGTGAAGGAAAGTTTGCATTTGATTGCTCCAAAAGCTTTTGGTTTTGGAACTATCAGTTGTTCTTCTTCAAGTACGAATTGTTTGTCTTAACAGCTCCAAGAAACACTTCCACTCAGATTCCAAACAATCTGGAGATCTCTGTTTCATTTGCTGAAATGAATTGCTTAAAATGAGGCAATAGCACATTATTTTAAATTTCTTTCAATTGAAAGACTTAAATATACCCATCCTATTCCCCTAACGCTGGGTCCCTCTACAATTTGGAATGTGCTTGAAATCAGAAGAATCTTTTTAGTCTGTTATTTTATCCTTATTTTGCAAATGGGAAACTAAGACATGGAAAAATTAAGGTACCTAATCTCTAATATTTTGGATCTGATTGATGTAGTGAGAACCTAAATTTAGACAAACAAATTAAGCTTAAATCTTGCAAAACCATATAAATGTCAGCTTTAAGTTTTGTCTTATGAAATGAGAGATATAAAAAGGTGGGTTTTTTTAAACTTACATTGTTTGTCACTTTGTATGTTTTCCTTTCTCTTTTTAAAAAAAAGCTCTGATTAGCAACATGTGGGAAAAAATGCCATTTTGGCAAAGACACTTGAAAAATAATTACTAGAAAATACTAAAATAGAATATTTTACTCTTTAGAAAGATGTAAATCTTTAATTAGCTGACCCATTTCATTAATCCAAAAGGTGTATCCCTCAATATAAAACATGAAGAACAATCAGATCCCAGATCATTAATGGGAATGACTTAAACTATTAGTCTGGTAGTATGTATTTTGAATTGAACAATAAATAAAAAAAAAAAAACCAAAACAGTCTAGCCTGTGCAGAACGTAATGGAGATCTGCAAAGCCATGTAATCAGCAATATTTTACTGTGTACCATAGGCCACATTTGAAGCTTCACACATTCCCAGAATAAAGTTTTAGACTGAACTCTTCAGTCTTTCTTACAGAAGCAACACTGAGGACTATATAAACTGTTTGTTAAATACATTCATGTTTGGACAGTATCATTTTTTTAGATGCCTCCCTATTGCTGCAGAAGACAAACATGCTGTTTGTACTAAAATCTGATCTATTCAAATATTTGCTAGCATATTTTCTTTTGCCTGGAGGCCTTTGCTTAAAGTGGTGCCACCAAAAAGGCTAGAGTAGGGGTTTTTTTTGCAGCTGGCAATACTACTGTAATCCAATTTGTAAAAACGTTAAAAGAAAGCTTCAGAAATTGATTTATTTCCCCCCTCAGGCAATTTTTGTGTGTTGCAGGGCTTCTAAGCCACTTGTTATCATTCCATTTCCATTTACACTGGCTTCGTTTCACTGGGTTTTGTGGAGGTGCTCTGATACTGTAATAAAAGGTGAGCCTGTAAAACCTAGGGAGGTGGAAATGTGGGTGATTTTTCAGTTATTAGTGGCTGACCTGTGAAGAGATAGAGAGTCCTTTTCACAGATTTTTCCCCTCTAAATTCCATTTAGCAGGAGCGTAAAATACCATTTGTGTTTCTATGAGAGGGTTTTGAGGTTTTAGGTGTTTTAGTTTGTTTTCTTTTTTGTTTGTTTTTTTCTTTTTTTTTAGATGAAGTGTTCCGTACATTTTTCATTGCCAAACAACTTATAAGTGGGAGCATGAATATAATCTACAGGATTATAGATGATCTATAATAGATTCGTAAAACAAAGTTTCAAATAAAATTCATCCTCATTTATTCTGAGGTTGAATCAGCTGTTCATTGCTGTAATGTTGTTCCCAACCTGATGTAGATCTCTCTCTAAAGCCTTGTGACATAGGAAATGCCAGCTAGCTTCACAGTTGAAGTTATGTAAAATAACAGATCGCTGTACACACTGTTGTGGATTAGTGCGACATATCTACCAAAAAATTTGAACATGAGGAGAGATTAATATGTGAGGGTAAACAGGCAAAAGGTACATAATAAAGTTTAAACTGACTAATGCTTTCTAAGATTGTGTCTTAAACTGTTTGACAAGGTACAGGTGGCAAAATCACTGAGAGATCTTAGTTTTGTTGACTCAATTCCTGATTTTTTTTTTAATTAAAAACGTTACTTCTCACCTGTAGTCTGCTACTAACAATGGTCTTACTACTGTATTTTTTCTTATCAAACTTATACAATTATTAGTGAGCTAACAAATGTAGGGATATAGGTAACAGTAAGAAATATTTCAGCCTATTAGACTTGTTTACATAATTTTCTAAAAATAGGTATTCCAAAATTTATTTGGAATATAATTATTAATTGAATCAATCACCTTTTAATTTACATGTGTGTAATTTTACTTGTACTGGGACCATCTGGGTTCATACAAGTACACTTGAGAGGTGTCTTTGGTCTACATATGTGTGTTCTGTTAGGATGCAGAAAAGTAGTCTGCTCATGTAATTGTTAATGTGGAATATATGATCTTAAAGTTTCAGTTCTTTTCTCAACCACAGAGAATCATTAGCTCTATAGTAACTTCCTTCTAAGTTCTCTTTTGAAGAGAAAGAAAGTAATGATTTCTTTCTTAAAGCTAAAACACTGGTTTTATCCCCCTGGCAATAATGGTTTATGGTACTACTTTATGTTTGACGCTCCACAACACTACTTATTTTTTGTCCAGTTTTATCAAATATCAGCAAATGTTTTCTGTCAATGTCATTTAGTACAGAGGCACACGAAACCATTTCTGTGGCTGAATTTTGTGTAGAATGGGTAGAAATGGTAAGAAAATACATGGCCATAATGACGTAGAGATAAGGTCCGCCAGGAAAAGAAGACGCTTCTGCATTTCCATAGCGCAGTGCCATGGCCTACCAGTTCATTTAGTTGGTAGCTGCCAGTCTTAGTGACTCCACACATTTCAGACATAAACTGGCTTTTTTCTTCTGTAGCTTGCCCTGCACTGGGACCTGAGACCGTGGGGAAGTACTGGGACTTCCTGTTACACAAACCTTTTTTTCTCAGCAGGGGTTGAATAAGTAATGAACCCCACTAGACCCATCCACTGGCAATGAGTATGCTCTCTCACTGAGTTACTCTTCCTCAGATATACCATCCAAGCTAAAGCAGCTGGATTCTGCTGGCTTCCCAGACCTGCCAGGCCTTTGCCAGCAGCTGCAGCCACTTGGGAAGCCCTCAGCCCCACTGCTTTCCTGGGTCCTGCCTCTGCTTCAGTCTCCATCATGGCCACATATGAGTTTGGCATTGGCCAACTCATCTCATGTTTTCCTGCTCCCTTACTGCTGCCCTGTAACTGCCATCACTGGCAACAGCTTTGCAGCATTGGGGTTTCCTGCAACAGATGTGAGCCTTGCCACCATTTGGTGGCTGCTACAGATCAGCCACTTTTTCTGAAGGCTAAATACATTTATTAAGCTTGCAGTTTCTGCTTCATGACTGAACTCGGTGAGTTTTGGTTATAGGGGACCTTCAGGACTGTACTGAGGGAACTTTTTTCTTTGATTGTTTCTGTCCTTCCCTCACTAGCAAAATAATAATATTATAATACCAGCAATTAATTCCTAGCTAAAAAAATCCATGACATAAGCTAAAGTCACAGGAAACATCAGGAAGTTTTCACATGACCACACCATAGAAAAAATGTACATGCATTTAAGTATATGAAAAACTTGGATTAAAAAAAAAAATCCATTCCTTACCTATCCAGAAATTATTATTAATTTTAGATTATAAATCTTAATCTATAGAAGATATGAGCCTCTTGTGTACTGCTAGTAATAGTGTCCCTCCAGTGAGGTGCACACACCTCACCTGCCTCTAATTAGCAGGATTGAAGAGCACCTGAAATCAGTTAAATAAATAAGGAATGGGAGAGGAGCTGCAGGGTTTGCAGGAGTTTCTTGGTGTGTGGTGAACTATGGGAGGTGGCTGGTGGAGGATGTCTTGTGTCCATCTGATGAGAGGGCTCTGAAGTTAGTTTTCTAGGAAAAGTGTGGGACTGGAAGAGCAGTTCTGGGGTGTCACTGTGTGCTTATAACCTGAGAGAAGCTGAAGATGGAGGAGTCTGAACCTGGAGAAGGCAGCACTGAGGTAAGACTTGGCTCTGCTGCAGTAAGAAATGTGAGAGCTAAGGGTGTTTAATTAATGACTTTTTTTTTCTTAGGGAAGAAAGCTGAGTAATACTTGCCAGTGTGAGGAGGTGTTGCTGTGTGCTTTCTTTATGCTGGAGATGTGGGGAAGCAGGGGGTAATTCCTGTACAGAGGAATGGGTGTGCTGTCTAACTGGGGCTCTGCCCATTACAGTGTTCACTGTAATGGGGTTTTTTTTAAGCGAACAGTCAGTGTTACCTTAAGCTTGAGAAAAGCCACCAAATTAGAGCCCCTGAATGAAAAACTTTACCTAGAATAATTTCTTCCATATGTCTTCTCTTTTTTTGTGACTTAAAAAAAAAATAGACTGGGGGTAGTGGCATTAAATATATATTTATCCTATCTTCTGTGATAGAAAATCCGTTATAAATTATAGATCTTGTGCTAATCTTATAATAGCTCCTTATTCCTTTATGTACAAGACAGTATCTCAGTTTTTAAATCTTCACTTCCTCTTGGCAACAGAATGGACGTAAATTATTAAGGTTAGCCTTCTGTGGCTTCACACGTGGCAGGTAGCAGCCTGGTTTGCCAGAATGGATACACTGGTCTACTGGCTTTATCTACCACTACGTGTCTCAGCCTGTAGGTAACTCTTCTTATTGCTGATAGCCAGTATGGACAGGAGGTGGGCCCCAGGGATGGCATCTTATAATGATGAACAAAACCAGGGGAAATCCCTTTATAAGTTTTAGCAGTGTGCTCCTTTGGCTCCCGCAGGCTATGTAATGAGGCAGATAAGCCTACGAGAGCATGACCCATACGAGTGGGTGTGGCCAGCTTCACTTGTGGCTATTTTTTTAAGGTTTATTATTGTCTCAGGCATTTGCAAGTATGAGATTTGCTTCAGAACAGCAGCTTATGACAGTGGACAGAGGCGAAGAAAATTTGATTTGGGAAAAAATACTGCAAAAGTCACTTTACATTTGTATCTTTTTGAATATACCTTTTTGGTGGCTATCGTTTGTATGACCAAAAATTTTCATAAGAAGAGTTATATGATATCATATATTCTTATTTTGGTGTGTGAAATTTCACCATAAAACTTATTAACCCTAAAAACTCTGTCTTTACTATGCGATATGCGATTCTACCTCCGAAATGAGTCTTATGTGAGGACAGGGAAAATATCCAATCAATCATAGGCTAGAAGGCATCTTAGGGAAATATTTAAGTCTTGAGGTGGCCTTTATGAGCATATTTTCTAATTATATAAATACTTATTGGACTGTTCTGAATTATCAGTCTCTCGTTTGAACTAAAATTTGTCCCAAAGAGAAACTTTGAACTTAAACCCTTACAACGCTACTGTTAAGCTTTTTAAAAAAGTTTGAGAGAAGCTTTATTTTTAAATAATTTGTCTTTAGGAAAAGAAAAAATATTAAAAATATATATATATATATAAATGTTTTCTTGCCAGCAGTAATCTCATCTGCTCGCTGTAAACTTTAACTCTTCAGTGCTCTCCGTGCAGAGCATTTCAGCGCTGAGTTCGGTTATGTGACTGAAGCACTGTATGTGCCCATACACAACTAAGACTGCTTTGGTCTTAACCGTGGTTTTCTCCAAGATCCTTCCAGTTGGCTGGTACCAACTGTTTGGAGAGTTAGCCTATTATAACCATTGCCTCTGGCTGGAGATGCACTTATTCAATCTTACAGGTTCAAGATCAGGAAGATGAGTGTTGAATTTTTTGCACACCTGGCTTTAAAATAGCACCTCTCAGTCTTCCTTTATTTGTCAAAGGCAACTTTAGGGCTTGTGTGGTTTCATCAGAGGTCACGTTATGGATATGTGTCCTGTAATCATGTTTGTTCTGACAGCATTGCTGCTATTTTGTGTGGGATAATGGGAGTTACCACCTTCTGGTAAATTACTGCAGTAGCTTCTCTTCTGTCCAGATATATTCAAGTAGTTTAAACTGATTCGAATTACAAATGACTGAGATAACATTATTGATTTGACTTTTAATACCTAAAATTGAGGTGCACTTGATCAGATGATGCTTTTTCAGCGTTCTCTGCTCATATCATCACGGTTGTATCGGGTGCAGGTGGCGTGACAGCAGGGGCTGCGGGGGTGGCCCCTGTGACGAGAGGCCGGGCCTACCCCGTGCCGGACACAGCCGGTTCCTGCCGGCTCCAACCAACCCACTGCAGGGCACGGTTGAGCCCGGCAGCCATGGTGGGGGTGCCTCAGGGAAATGTTTGTGAAATAGGAGAGAAAATACCAGAGAGAGGTGGAGGAGGGAACGAGAAGTGAGAGAAACAGCTCTGCGGACATGCAGGTCAGTGGAGGGGTGTGTGTGCGTGCTGCAGGCACTGGAGCACAAATTCCCCTGTGGCCTGTGGTGAAGACCATGGTGGAGCAGGTGGATGTTTCCTGAAGAAACCAAGTCCCATGGAAAGCCCACGCTGGAGCAGGGTAAAAATGCAGGGAGCAGTGGAGAGGAGCCTAATTGGGGGCTTGACCTCGGCCCCTATTCCCTACCCCCTGCACTGCCTGAGGGGAGAGGGAGGGGAGTTAGGAATGAAGCTGAGCCTGGAACAAAGGGAGATGGTGGAGGGTATTGTCTTAATTTGCCTTTGTTTCTCACTGACCAGACATATTTTAATTGTCAGTAAATTAAACTAATTTTCCTCAAGTCAGTTCTGTCCTGCCCATGATTATTGGTAGGTAATCTCCTTGTCTTCATCTCAATCTGGGAAAATTTCAGCAGGATGGGGGGGAAGAAAATAAAATGGAAGAGTGAGAGAGTGGCTGAGTGAGGGTTTGGCAGCTCACCAAGGTCAATCCACCACAAAGGCCTTAATAAAATCAAGAATAAATGCCAGAAATCCATAGAGTCATATCTTGATCGCTTTTTCTTCAGATCTCTGATACATATTATTGACTATCGGTGATGTTGGATGCTAAAACACAGAGGGGGGTTGCCTGCTTTTTATTGACAGGGTAGTTTTAAGATGATTTTCAGTTAAGCCAAATATGAGTTATCACGTTTTGAATGTTTCCAGTGTGTAGTACTTTGTATTTGACTTCCCTGGTGCAGTGAGATATTTCTGGAGAAGTACAGTAGATAGACTAAGCTTTAGTCCATAAGAGACTCGGTCTTGCCTCGCCTTCTCATCTACCATTGATCAGCGCAATCTTTGAGGCAGCACCTGCCAATAACTTTGTGTTTGCATGTGGTGAGTTTGATACGGAATGAGCTTACGGATCTCCCCTGCATCAAATGACAATTTTAACAATAGTATGTAAAACCTGAAAGGCTGTGATGCTGAGGGCATACAGCTCTTTGGTGGGATAATTCATTGAAATTTAGGCTTATAATTTACCTCGTTATTAATAACAATGAGCCTTTTTGGCTTACAGCTTTTGCAAGAGACATCTGATAGCTAATTTCAGGCAAGAATGTTTTGCCTTAGACAAATGGATTCTAGTTACTTCCTCTGAGAATGTTTCTGGGAACAAGCTGTACAGATGTATGAGCAGAGCTCATAGATATATATAAAAGTTTGTGTATGTATCTGTCAGGCACAATTCTAAAAGTGTCGTAACAGATCTGGATCTCCTTTTGCTTATAATAGTGTGGCTTCATACATTTCATTTGCCTAATTTGAAAAAAATAATCCATCATTATGGGTGCAGGATGCCCCATTCCCCCTAATTTTTTTAAATATCCGAAGAAAACTTGTTAACCCTTGGCAAAATTTTGTCACAATTGGTAACCTGAACACATTGGACTGTAGGCAGCTGTAGGGATAAATAAGCTAGCAAATAAAATCGTGAAAATGCTTCTATTTTTCCTTTGTGTTGTGCTTTTTTTGCAATTGTTAAATCTGTACATATTCTTGTTGAAGTGGTCTGATCACATGAGACTTTTCATGCAGGATAGCTGTTTCTGATAAAGCTATTGTGAAAAGGTTCATTTGAGCCTTTCAAGCATGAGGGCAGTGTAAAATGGTCATTTAAATAAAAAAACCCAAAATCAATCTAGTGACTCTACAAGAATGTAGTGGTTCTCATTGGAGGCAAGAGAAGTGTTATGTCAAGGATGTCTTTGAAACACCTGTTAAGATCAGGTCAGCTGTAACCACGCTTGAAGACCTATCAATTTCTACATGAACAGCTGGGAATTACTAAAATTTCATAACTACATTCAGCAAAGATTCAATCCCTGAACAAGTTATACAAATAACCTAGAACTTCTCAGGCTGATCTGACTGTCCTTCTCTATTTCCTCAGAAACTGCTGATCTTGCTGCCTGTTGACATGGCAGCCAAGCCTGAAGACAGATTGTGCTCTTCAGGGCCTAAGTTACCAGTATCTCCAAGGCTCTGGGCAGCTAGTCCAATATTTGATCACCATTGTGGTGTGGGGTATTTTTTTTCTTGATACAATGTTGAAATTTCTCTTGTACAATGTACAAGAACTCATACATTGTCTGTTGCTTCCCATTCTTCATGTGCTTCCCAAAAGAACCTGGCTCTGTCTTTATACTGTTCTAATAAGTAGGTGAAGACAGCAGTAAGGTTCATCCCTTAGTTGTTGTCTTTTAAGGGTTCAACAGGTCTGTTCTTTCAGCCTGTTCTTGTATCTCATGTGCTTCAGACCCTGAATGATACTGCCAGCCCCCTGGCTTGCTGCACTATCTGTTGAGTACCAGGGAGTCCCAAAACTGGCCTCATAAGTAGAGGTTGGAGAAGTTCTGAGCAGAGCCAGCTGGACCTGCTGGGTATGCTATTGATGTGCTGTTGGGGGGGGGGGAAAATCATCTATATATTTATAAACCCTATCACTAGAAATGGCTGAACATCAAGATCTATGAAATGACAGTGTAGAATGAAATGTGATGGTTTTCCCCTCTCAAACGGAGGGTGAACTCAGTAGCGGTGTACCATTGTGTTTTCTATTACAGGTTCTGTTTCTTCTTCATAGACAAGCCAAAGATATTCCATCTGTGGTTAAAAAGTATCCTAATGTGAGCATTTTGTGCAGATTCATGCTACTGAAAGTTAAGGAAGTAGTAATATTTTAACCTCGAAGTATTGCCATATGCTCAGTATGAAGCAGTGCAAGCTTATCAAATGACAATTTTATTATCAGAGGGACTTGAAATCATTCTGCTTTCTTAGCACATACACTTGTCTATCTAAACAGTTCCCTTTTTGGTAGCAGTGAAGGCCTACACATTAATTGCCAAGTGAATTCCAAAGTAAAACAACTTGTGAAGGTATGTTACTTCTGTATGATGAAACCAAAGTGCGAAACGTTATGATTCATGAGCAATAGCTACCTAGCAAAAATGTTAGTAAGGGCGGGGGGAAGTGCCTTGGCAGGCTAGCAGTGGTTTAATTCTGGAAATGTCTTTGAAGAATAACAGTCTAGACTTTTCTCTGCTGTCTAGGTTTTGTTTGCACTCAATTTCATGGCATTTGATCTCACTGAATTTATTAGAATAGTATGAAAAGATGCTTTCAGAAATATTTCCAGCAACAAGGCTACTATAGAGGCACCCAGGTAGTCTGTTGAATGACTGACATACAGATTTTTTTTTTCTCTTCAAGAGTTTTCCATAATCGTTTTTAGGATTACTGTAATATAAAGAACTTGAAAAAATCTGTTTCAAGTTGATATATTGTTTCCTTGAAGTTTACCTCATACTTGCCTTTTCTTCTGTCTGTAAGACCTTTAACTGCACTGATTTAAGGTATAAAAGAATATATTTGTCTTCCTTTAATGTGAATTGCAATGTCACCGTGAAGAATGGTCTCTTAGTATTTCAAGTGGGATACTATACAAACAGTTTTATTTATTGGACAGATAAAGAATCCATATTGTGGGGGTGATATGTACTATCATAACAGAATCAGAGCAGGTAGGTCTATAAATCATAGTGAGTTCAGGATCGCCAATCAGTGCCCAAATGAATTCATTTATATAAACCAAATTCATGACAAGTGGAGCAAACACTGATCAGGAATGAGGTAGCTAAAGCTGTATAATTCTGCACTGATAAAACTTTTATTGTCTTTTTATTGTGTTTTTCTTTTTTCCTTTTTTTTTTCTTTGGGTAGGAGTGGGGCAGGGGGAGACTGCGGGGTGTTTTGTGTGTCGTGGTGTTTTGTTTGGTTTCTGTAGGCCTCCTATATAGTGTGAAGTGCTCAGTCTAGCTGCTTTTCTTTTTCTCTGTGTTTCAACCTGATTTTCCTTCCTTCCCCTGCAAGGCATGCTGATTTCATACATTTCAGCTACAAATGTTAGATCCAGGAAATACTGTAGTGTTATCAAAAAATACCCCACCTTAAACCAGAACTCTTTGAATCCCTTCTCAAAGAAGGAAGAGACATCTAAGTAAGATCAGAAAATCCATACCCTAAATTAATAATGAGCTGTCATACGCGACACCCCAGATGTAGGGCAGTAGTGATAACCGCTCTAATTTATTAAACAGAACAAGAGGCACATTTCCCTAAAACCTGCAACATCTAGTGACGGTGAGAGAACGTACAGAAGTCTCAACATAAGATGTGGCAAGCCTCATGGTAGTTCTGCGGTTTGAGGAAAAAATCAACCTGGTTATTTCTGGAACTGGAGTAAATGAGGTGGAAAGGAATAGGAGTAATAGGTTGACAAGTACACAGAAGGTGAAAAGATTAGAGCAAACAGCTAATTAGCACAATGGGAGACAGTGTTGTTTAAAAAGGAAGAAATTGCAGAAAGCTTTTTGCTGGCTTACGTTGCCTTGGCTGGTGCCTCCATCTGTGTTTAAAGCTCCCCTCGCTTTGATCTCTGACTCATCTATTTGTTTTCCAAAGCCCAAAATTGGAGATGATGAACCACCTGACTGGGGTAATTCAGGCATAGCGTTCATCTTGTATGTTTTTGTATACGAGTGGGCTTAAATAAGCCTAATTTTGTAAAGAACTTCTAGCTTGGTGAGACTGCTGTACTAGTATGTTGTTTACAGTTGTTTATCTTCTGCAGTTCCACATGCCAATTAATGAACTATTGCATCATTGCACAATAAGTTTCAAAAGCAATATTTTTTTAAAGGGATGGATTGTCTCAACCATCTAGATACTAAAAATGCTTTCATATATTTCTTATGTGTGTTTTTTTTCTCTTTTGGTTTGTGTTTTTTTGGGGGGAGAGGGTTGTGTTTACTTTTTATGACTTGTCCCAATGTCTGAATTCAAGAAGCTCTTTCAGGGTGAAATTTGAACACAAGATGGCCTTCTGGTGTGTCGTCTTGTACCCAGTGGATTGCATATTCCAGTTGCAAACCACAAAAATTGCCTAGTGTTGTAAGGTGACAGAGTGGTTTTGGGTTTGTGGCACAGTAATGGTGTCTTATGGCTTAATGATTAGAGTAATTTCACATAAGTAACCAACATATCACTAGTATCAGTCAGGTCTAATGAATATCTAGTAAAGGATATAAATATTTGTTTCCATTTGTTTTATCCTCAAAATTAATTAAAATATTCATCTGGGGAAATGATCTTAAAATCAGTATTATGCTGTAGTTACAGCTTATCCAGTATTCTGTTTTGTATGTAAAGATGAAACTGCTAATAAGATGGGAAATGTAAGTTAACTTCTTTTGAGGTTGTCAAATGGAAGTTTTGTTTGTTTGTTTTCTGGTCAATTAATGTATATGACACAAGGGTATCTACTTCTAAGTTTCCTAAGTTTCCCTGTCTTCATCTTGAAATGAATCCTTTCAGAAAATTCTTCTGGAAAACAGAATGTTCAGACTGAACATGTGGAAACACTTCTTCCCTGGGAGGGTGACAGAGCACTGGGACAGGCTGCCCAGAGAGGGGGGGAGTCTCCTTCCCTGGAGACTTTCCAAAGGCACCTGGACTTGTTCCTGTGTGATCTGCTCTGGGTGATCCTGCTCTGGCAGGGGGGTTGGACTAGATGATCTCTAGAGGTCCCTTCCAACCCTGAACACTCTGTGAATCTGTGATAGATACAAACAAGTCCTTATTTCAGTGTTCTCTGTTGGAGCGTGCAAAAATGTGTTAAAGTAGGAAGGTTAATAAGCTCAAGAACATTGTTGAAGCTTTGCAGTGAATGTGAAGGACTGCGGCAGGGTAGAGAGCATTATGTGTTAGCAGTTCAGATGTAGAAATGTGATACTTACTGTAATGTTCATCACACTTACTGATGTGCTTTATTTTAAAAGTTTTAATAATTTGTGCCTCTTTTATTGCACAGGTTATCTGGATTTCAACTTCCATCATCTATTGTGAGCACAGGATCTATCCTCACCCTCTGTTTCACCACAGATTTTGCTGTCAGCGCTCAAGGCTTCAAGGCTATCTATGAAGGTAAGAACTCTTTTCCTACCAGGTCTTTATTCTACTTGATACATGTTTTTAATGTTGAAAGGTGATGTTTCCGTTTTAATTGCTTGGGGTTTGAATCCAGTGAATATTGCATAAACTTTTTTATAGCATACTTAAATGTTACTACATCGTAGCTACTTGATTTTAAAATTTAATTTAAACTAATACTTTAATTTCTGCTAGAACTTTTAACTTAAATTGTCAGGCTTCCAAAGCTGGATTTGGAAATGCTTACAGTTAAGTTCTTATTATTTCCTAAGTGATTAAAAAAAAAAATTAGATAATGCCTGACTTAAGGGATATAATGAAAAAATGAGAGGATATATGGACACTAACTGGTCTTGAAAATCAATCACTGATCTTCTCCTTGTGGAAAATTAAAATAACAACAACCATGACAAAAATATACATATGTATAAATTTTAGAACAAAACCAAACAAAGCAGTTAAAAACTGGTTCCGTGGAAGACATTAGACTATAATGATGACTGCAAGGTTCTGAGAAAAAATAAGGCCAAGCATTTCATGTCTTCTAGTGCCTATCAAGAATTAAGCTTAAAGTATTAAGGAAGTGGTATCAGACAAGCTTTGAGACCTGCAACCTTTGTTTGAGAAAATTAGCAGATACAGTGGTATTAAGTCGGTTGTTTAGCATTGTTGGGTAATGATGGTGTCTTGAGCATAAATTCAGGATTGCTTTCAAACTGTGTTGTGGTTTTTAGGTTTCTTTAATTACTATTTTTTATTCATGGAAAATACAGGCCTCAGAGTACTAGAAGTTGCAAAAGCTCAGTTTCAGATTAATTCTCAAAGGGAAAGTAATTTTTTCTATGGTTTCATAGGTACAATCATTTGTTGAAAGTGTTTGTTTAGGAAAAGTAAATAATAGAATTAAAAGCAAAATATTTTTATCAGTGGGGTTGATGTGGGAACTTTCAATCTTGAAAGTAGTATGGTTTGATTGTAACTATTCACTAGGACTAGCATTTGCAAGTGTGTAAATGCATTACCTGTGGTCTCTAAGTTACTTTGACTTTTTCTAAAGTGATGACCAGTGTAGCTTCACATACTTGATAAGGTTTGTTTACATTTTTCCTAGAACTGTTCAAAGTCCCTTGAAACTTTAATCCTCTTTCTTTACGATACTTTGCTCCATATTGAATATATATCTTTCGTTTCCTTTTTGATTAATGGTTTGTAATTACAGTGTTTTTAAAAGTATCTTTTGAAATCAATATCCTTATTAAGGGGGCTACTTAGGTGTGCAAAGACAGAGGTGTTAGAGGTGTCATGAATAACTCAAACTTCTTTGTTTTGAGCGTTTTCTCATTGGGATGTGTAGCTCAGCAGTATGTCTTTCTGTGGTAGCTCTTCCCTTTCTTGTCACCCCAAGTCCTGTCACCTAAGGAGTCTGCAGATCAGTGCTTGGGCTTGGGTTTTTGTGGGTTTTTGTGGGTTTTTTTTTTTTTTTCCACAACTGAGATGAGGGCTGTGAAGAAAGGCTAGGGAATTTTCATTTTAATAGTCTTTTTAAGGTTTATTAGCTAAGTCCAAAAGCAAATACAAATACACCAGGAACTGTTTTTGATGCCTCAATAGGACGTTGCTGTCGAAGTACCTGTATCTTTCTGTTCTAGCAGATGCATAAGATAACATATTTCATCCTTCTCTGCAATCTGAGCAGTTTGTTTTTCATATGGAAAAAGACAGTGAAGAATGCTACAGGACGTCTCCTGACTGTCAACTTAGGAACACATGCACAGAGCCACAGGCTGTAATATAATGACACTTCCTGCTGGCCTACTTTCTTGTAAGAACCCCAGCAGGAAGAGCTGTAATTAACATTGACAGATAGCACCACTCTCTGGTTAAACAACACTGCCCCCTTTCAGATTTAGTGCTGTAAACCCGGCATTGTCCATGAGCTTTAAATTGACTTCAAAATATGACATCCAGCTCCAGAAGAAATGGTGAATGTCACTCCAGTGACAGCCTCCCGGTGTACAGACAGGTAGTGGGGACTGGTGGTTCGGGAAGGATTTATAGCAGCGAGGGGTTAGGTGTTTTCTGTGAAGGTTCGGGCTGATTTCTGCTGCAGTGGCCAACTGAGTTAAGCTATAGTGTAAGAATTCCTCTAACTGTTCCCTAAACTACTTGTTTTCAGTAGTGACCCCTTCTGGCTCCTATGCCACGTGTAATTTTGTGAGTAGGCGGGTGATTGGTACCTCTGGGACAGGGGAATACAGGACCAGATGTTACCAATCACTGGAAGTCTCTAATCATTCTGCTGGCTACCCATCCCTAAGCTAGCTTGCTTTTACTAAAAATACCTACTTATCCCTGGTTTTAGCCAGCTCTTTCGTTCTTCCCTGGAGTAAGTGAATTACTGTTTGGCTGGGAGCATAGGGAGGGTTGAAGCGGTACTGACTGCTGCCAACGAAGAGTTTGGCACACTATGGAGTTGTACTGCACAGTTTGAGAAATGCTGTTTTAAACACCTGAATTGGACAGATGTTTTGGCTGCATGTCAGCTGATGAGGACAGTATGTTTTAAAAAACCCCCAAAATTCTGTTTTTTAATGGTACCTGGGGGAGTGGTTCTGTAACAGAAATTTTTATATGGAAGTAGAGAAGTCCACAACATTGAAAATCTAAGGAATTCTAACAGACTGGGAGCGGGGTTGGGGGGGAAGGTTTACATCACCACGTAAAGGAATCTTTCTGGAATTGTACCATTTGTCTTACAGCAGCAGGTAAAGTAGGTCTGCAGAATTCAAATATTAGGACTAATGAAGGGACTAATTTACATAAACTTTCTGTATTCTGGGAGGCTGCAAAGCCAGCATATTTTTAGTATTTTCTTTTAATGCTTGTGACAGGCCACTCTTTCTTCTGAATAGGAAAATTTTGTCTAATTAAGATTGTTACCTTCATGCAATTACAAAGAAGGACAATTGATTAGTGTCTTCCAAATTAGCTCTGCTACTGAAAGTCAGTATTTTAAGTGTGATCATGTGGGAAAAAGCTAGTGTTTTGACAATAGCTCATCTCTCAAAAGACTTAATACTGGGCTAGATTCTCAGGTGTGGGGAGCTTCCTCTTTTCAGAGCGGAGAGGTAGCTGTTAGGAGGTTTCCCCATTGCTGTTTGCAGGGTGCTCTCTTAAACTTCCTGGTGAGCAGGAGGAGGGTGTGTATGACCCACTTCAAAACCTACTGAACAGCCTCTAAAGCTACGCTCACACTGGTATTACTAGCAGAGAGAGAATACTGCAACACATTCCCTGGGTTGAGATTCTGATCTATGCGTTGTATTGGAGTGTGTTCTTAATTTATGACCTCATGTACTGTGCAGCAATGACATAATCAGATCCTTTGTGTTTTTACAATATATAAGTAGGTTAACCATGAGGCTAGTGAAACCACATTCCAGTGCTCTAAGCCACTGAAGATTATTTATACCTGTCTGACATAGCCTGCTGCAACCATATACCACCGGAATATTAGTATGTATCTAAATCTGATTTTTGTGGCAGTAGACCATTGAGAGCCATCTAGTTTTAACAAGACACTGATGTAGTTGAGCAGTTCTGAGTTCTTAGGCTGAAATGTAGGTTTCTTTACTATATCATTCCATCACTAGAGTTATATATACACATTTCTGAGAATCTTCAGTATTTTAACTTATACTTCCAGCTTCTTCAGTGATCACAGCACTCTAAAACTTCGGTACAGCTGGAAGCTTGAATTATTATATGGAAATAAAATTATCTGTGGGATTTTCAAACACATGATTATAGCAGTAAGAAAACCTAAATTATTGACCATTATCATCATAGTTGGGTAATAATTAAATCTGTTTTGAGCATTGGGATTGGGGAGTTGAGCGAGAGATTCTTTTTCTGTAATGTGTGGTTGTGTTTTTGACAGTGCTTTACATCATATAAAACATGTTTAGGCTTTGCAGGGTGTGTGTATGTGGAGAATAACAAAGTACTTGTGCAGTTTAGTTTAATTCCCTGTTAAAATCAGTATAATTCTTATATTCTTGAATGAGATTAACAAACTTTTTTTAAAAAGTGTGTTGAGAACTACAAACAGAAGTTAAAACAGCATTGCTGTATCACTGTAGCCATTTCCTTTGGAAAGTCAGAAGTGTTCTTCCCATACAGTTATATTATAGTTGGAAATACAGAAAAAGACTCTTTAAATGATAGCAATATATGAAGTGTTATACGCATGTACTTAATTTGAGTAATGCATGGTAGAATTTTTATATTGTCTTTCTTCTAAATTAGTGTGTCCTGCCACTTAGGGAATCCAGTTGTTAAGTGCAGAAAATTGAGTATGGTAGAAGTGCTAAATTCAAAGTACATTGTTACTCACCAATGTAAAATGAAATGTCATGGGTTTTACTTTATATTTTGCTACGCTGGTGTCTGCCACTAAACATTAAACTGCCCTTAAAGGTTAACAATTCTTGGTTTGTTTTAAGCAACCTCAAAATTCTTTTTGTGGTGTTTTTTGTTGTTTCTAACCACATTTTGTAATGTAAAATTGGTGGATAGTGTATAAACAATAAGCCACATATTGGACTTAATGTGTGCTAGCACCTTTCCTTGACCTCTGTTTTACAGCAGCAGGTTTTCTTTGCCAAAGGAAGAGCTCTTGCAGGTCCCTCTATCCTACCTGCCCTCAGGGCATACTTCCTTTTTTGCTTTTGGTCTTTGAATTCTCAAAGCTTTCTGCTCACACCCAGCATTAACATTTATACTGACAGTCACCTCATCCTGACTTATGCATCTTCCCTGAAGATTCTTTTTTTAATCTCTTTCAGCATCAACAGCAGAAAGTAGTGATACACTTTCACAGTGTAAGGTCTTTGAAGAAATTTTCCTTTTTTTTTTTCTCTTGCTGCTCCTGTTCTCCCTGAGTATCTCGTATTTGGTGTGTTTTTCCTTTTTTAAGGTTCACTACTTTGAACTATTTAAAACAAAACAAAAATTTGAAACTCTTCCCCAACGACTTTGGATTCATTAATCTTTTGTATTGATTCCATAAGATTACCAAGATAATTTTCCCAAGACACTAATTTTCCAGTCAGTGTGGACCCAGTCAAGAACTCTGGGCTCAAACTAGCGTTTCTGGTTCTTTCAGCTTCTCCAGTAGGCATCTTGGTTTTTGATTGTTTGCCTCAAGTACAAAATAACCTTTCCTGCACTCTTTTAAGAGTAAAAATCTGCTTTTCACTGTGTACAGTGATAAAAGTAGTTGCTCATTGGGAGTGGGCATGTTCAAAACAAACTGAAGGCAAATATTTCAAATTGAGTGTAGGAAGCTGAGTTGGTGAGACAATACAAACTTTTATGCAAACTATGTGTAATGATTCCCTACTGTTCACTGTGAGATTAGTAGTCTCCTGAACCTTCAACCACTGCCAGTTAATCTCTATGGTTTAGTCGTAGGTGCTGTTTTATCTATTGGATAATATTCCATTTTGATTGTTCCAATGATCTGAGGCTTTGAATATGACTCCTGAGCATCATTGGATTAGCATATCCAGCTCTGAAGAGATCCAAAAGATTATAATGAATATCTGCTGATGACATTGAGAGCTATGCAGTTCATTCTATATTCGTTGTGTAGGTTTTGGGAAGGATTCCATTTGCTGTTCCCAAATCTGTAACTATAACCTTCTCTACTGTGTGATGTCTGGAGAAAGAAGGAATGTATGTTTTAATCCTAGTTTAATCCTTTTAAATGTTAAGGCACAAACTACATATTTTTAGCATTTCTTTGGTAAGAGAACAAAACTAACTTTAATATTATAGTAAATGCTGGTATTCTTGTAAATGTAATCTTGCAGCTGTATATTGTATCTAGCAATCTTATCATTGACTGTTAGTGTAATTGGCCATAACATGTTAGACTGATAAATTATTTTTTCTATTTTTAGTTAAATACTTCTTGCTTACGATTTTGGTAGTCTGTTCTTTTTCAAACTGAGGTGTTAAAGCTTTAAGCAATATATGTGTGTGTATACACATGACCAAGTAAACTAAAAGCTTTAAATAGTGAAAGCACAGACTGAAATGGGATCTTTTTAGGCTGAAACTTGTAGTTTCACATCTTTGGAGCAGGAGTAATTGTTTCCTGAAAATGAATTTGGGTATAGGGTTCATTTGTCAACTGAAGTCGTTTAAAAAAACCCCCCAAAAACCCCAACACCTTTCTCTAGCAATTTTTCTTAAAAAAACCTATATTTTTGAATGATACAATTTGAATGGCTGTTAATGATGACATACCAGAAAGAAATCATAATGTAGTTAAAATATAGAGCTGATATTTCTTGTGTCAAAATATGACATAGTGTGTAGCAGCAAAATCTCAGGGCAGGTGATGTCTGGCAGTGCTGTGAGGCTGTTCTGTGGGACCTCTGATAGCTAATCTAGAATACCAATGACTTAGGTGTCAAAAGAGTTCACATTAGCGATTACAGGTAAAGAAAAATATTTTTAAGCCTGCATGTATTGAGAAAACTTATGGAAAAGAAAATGGAGGTTATTTTCTAAGGACAGATAGGTATAATAGTGTGCTTGTGCTCTGGGGTGTATGAATAGATCTGAAACTTACTGAAAATTATTTGGTAAAATTTTACTAGAGTAAAACATTAAGGAGTTGCTTCTCTCTGCTAACATGAGGTGCCAGTCCTAATCCAAAACAGTACATTCTAGCATGGAAATTCCAAAAGTTGAAAGACAAAGTCATAAAAGGTTTGTTTATCTTTTTTTTGGTACTCTAAATAATTTAATACAGTGGTTTCATTCTTCTGCTATTGAGTATTCAGATTCTGGAGAATCTAATCTACATCCTAACAGATCATCATCCCACCTGTGCCGATACTAATACTCTGTTTCGTGTTCGTTCTTATCTGCCATCATTAGTGTGTGTTTGTATGACTAATATTAACTTGTGAAAAATACCTCAAAGAATTTTTTTGAAATGTCAGAATTCCTTTAGTGCAGTCAGTGCCTGATCTGAATCAGTGTTAAGATGTGGTGGTTTAACCTCAGTAGGCAGCTAAGCACCACGCAGCTGCTCTCCCACCTCCTCGCATCCCTGGTAGTGGGATGCGGGAGAAAATTGGAAGAGTAAAAGGTTGTTGTAAAGACAGTTTAATAGGTTAAGCAAAAGCTGCATGTGCAAGCAAAGCAAAACAAGGAATCCATTCACTTCTTCCCATCGGCAAGTAGGTGTTCAGCCATCTCCAGGAAAGCAGGGCTCCATCATGTGTGACAGTTACTTGGGAAGACCAAAGCCGATGTTCTGAATGTCCCTGAGCATAGGCAGCCTTGGCCAAACTCTCTACCCCTCCCAGTTTTACTGCTGAGCATGACATCATATGGTATGGGTTATTCCTTTCATCATTTGGGGTCAACAGTCTTGGCTGTGTCCCTTCCCAAGTCCTTGTACTCCCCAGCTGACTCGCTGGCAGGACAGAAAAGACCTTGAGCTGTGTGAGCATTGCTCAGTAATTGCTGAAGCAATTGTTGTTACCAACGTTTTCATCACAAATCCAAAACGTAGCCCTGCACAAACTACTATGAAGAAATTTAACTATCACAGCTGAAACTAGGACTAGTGTGCAACAGCATCTAAAAATCTTATGATTTTAGATCCATATGTTGCAGGCAGCTTAAAAAAAAAAAAAGGCACTTAATAGAAAATGGTTACCTTTGCTTCTCTTTAAAATGCTTTAGTTCTTCTCTTTGGAATTTAATTTTCAAAGTTAAAATATATTCTCTCAGTGCAGTAACTGTTTGAGAAACAAGGTCAAAACTCCCATAATTCTGGAATTGTGTTGGATTTTGGATTTTTAATTCAGCCACATAAAGAATATATGGAACACATCTTTTCTCCAAGTGTTTTTATGAAACAAGCTGTGCAATATGACTCAACAGAGCTGGCATTCTTGCTTATTCCATTTTACAGCCAACTGGGATTTGGGGGAATAACTTTTTTTTCTGTTCATAGCCTTACAGATTTACTGGAGATAAGAATTCAATTAAGCAGCCTGTGTCTTTCCCTGCCCCCACTCTAAATTTATTTTAAACATTAACTGCTGCCAAATATCAGGATGCCAATAGTAAAAGAAAGAGCTTGTATTCTGTTCAAACTTCATTTTGCTTGAACTTCCAGTTCTGGATGTGGTCTTCTCTTTCCCAACGTGGAAAGTAAAATATTGCCTGTCTCTTGTGCGCATTGCCAAATTACTCAGAGGAGTTTCTTGATGCATTTATCCCTATACTTCTGTCTGGCTGATGAGTTAAAACCTATTTCTTTTTCTAAATATCAGATATACTCAGTAGTGTTACTTAACTTCGTAATAGTCCCCATTTCTGGGATGGTGTCAGGTGAAATGCAACTGACTCCTAGCTTTTAATGAGTCTGAAACTATGGCTTGCTTGATTTCTGATCTCATTTGTAAGGAAAGCTATTTATTCCTTCGGCTGGCACAAAGTGGGGAAAGTTGTATTGGGCTTTTCATCTCTCAGATAATAAAAGTGCATTTTCAGCCATACTGGTCTGATTTCTGGTTTGTAGTAGTCTTTCAAGTGACTTTTTTTTTTTTGGCTGTTGTTCTTAAATTAAACTAGTATCACTTTTTATTATGAAAACTATAGGTCTGCCTTTAAAAATGTGTCTACAGCCTACTAAGAGTTACTGTTGGTAACCACTTTGTATTTATTACAAATCTACTTGCAATGGCAAAGATAGCTTATGGCTTTTATGTCTTGTAAAAATAAAAGAAAACAGAAAAAAAAAATTGGTATTATTGTATATTGGGTGTATATTGTGCAGGGTGGAATTGGTATTTCCAGAATAAAACCTGTGGGTTAGTGGTCAAGAAAATAGGACTTTGGGTTTGCTATGTTACTGTAGCCAGCAGCTGTTATCCTCATTAATTAAAAGTTGTATAATTTGCTATGTTAGATGGATAGTTAGCATAAAAATACAGTCACATACCTTGCTTTTCATCTTCTCTTGTATAACTTTAAGCCATTAATAATTGTTCTTTGAATTACTTTGTTATTCATATCTTTCCCATATATTGAGGGTTTCATTTGCATAACCTTTCACGGTTTTCTTCTGAAATTGGGATAATAAGGCAGGTATCTAGGACTTTGCAACAAAATATTCTCATCCAAACAAGCATGTCTAAATTTTGACTAAGGCATTGATCTTGTTCAGTAATGAATAAAGAGGTGCCTGCCTGCTTTGACTCGACAGTGGAATCTGAAGGAATAACTTAGCTGTATGCAAGTTTGAGCATTTTAATCATAATTTGCATTGGAAGTGACCTTTGAAGGTCATGTTGTTCCAACCCCCATGCAGTGAGCAGGGACGTCTTCAACTAGACCAGTTTGCTCAAAGCCCCATCCAGTCTGACCTTGAACACTTTCAGGGGTGAGACATCCGCAACTTCTCTGGGCCACCTGTCCCAGTGTCTCATCTAAATCCATCCAGTGCCTTAAAACCCTGTCACTTGCCCTGCCACTTCAGACCTTGGTAAAAAGTCTCCTTCCATCTTATCAGTTTTGGTATTGGAAGGCCTCAGTGAGGGTTCCCCTGGAGCTTTCTCTTTTCCAAGCTCAACAACTTGAACTCTCTCACCTTTTTGTCATAGAAGAGGTATTCTAGACCTTTGATCACTTTCCTGGTCCTCCTCTGGGCCTGTTCTGAGAGGTCTGACTTTCTTGTGCTGGGTGCCCCAGAGCTGAATGCAGTACTCCAGGTGGGGTCTTGTGAGAAGAGAGGGAGAGGGAGAATCACCACCTTCAAGCTGCTGCTCACACTTCTTTTTATACAGCCCAAGATATCGTTGCTTTTCTGGGCTGCAAGCACACACTGCCAGCTTTTGTAAAATTCTTCATTCACCACTATCCCCAAGTCCTCCACAGGACTTCTGTCAATCCATTCGTTCCTTAGCCTGTGCTGATATTGGGGACTGCCCTGACCTATGTGCAGGACCCTGCACTTGGCCTGGTTGAATTTCGTGAGGTTTGCATGGGTCTCTTTCTCAAGCCTGTCCAGGTCCCTCTGGGTGGCATCCCTTCCCTCCAGCCTAAGAATTGCACCAGGTGGCTTGGTGTCATCTGCAAACTTGCTGAGGGTGCACTTGATCTCATTGTCTATGTTTTTATTAAAGATATTGAGCAGTATTAGTCCCAGTATGGACCCGTGAGGGGCACCACTTGTTGCTGATCCTTACTTGGACATTGACTTGTTGACTACAACTCTTTGGGTGCAACCATCCAGCCAAGTTCTTCTCCATTGAATAGTCCATCCAACAAACCCTTATCTTTCCAATTTAAAGGCAAGGATATTGTGGGAGACCATATAAAATGCTTTGCAGAAGTCAAAGTAGATGACATCTGCAATTCTTCCATTGGCCACTTGTGTAGTTACTCCACCGCAGAAGGTCCCAAGATTAGTCAGACACGATTTGGCCTTACTGAAGCCATATTGGTTGTCTCTCATCACCTCCCTGTATTCCATTTGTTTTGACATGTCTTCCAGGAGGATGTGTTCTATGATCGTATTGGGCACTGGGGTGAGGCTGACTGGCTGGTAGTTCCCAGGGTCCTTCTTTTCAAAAATGGGTGTGATGTTTCCATTCTTCCAGTTACTGGGACCTTTGCCTGACTGTTGTGACTTTTCAAATACGATGGGGAGTGGCTTAGCAACTACACCTGTCAGTTCCCTCAGGACCCCAGGATGCATCTCATTGGGTCTCATGAACGTATGCATCTTCAAGTTCCTCAAGTGGTCTCAAATTTTATCTTTTCCTATGATGGGAGGGACTTCTTTCTCCCTCAGTCCCTCCATTGAGGTTTAGCAACTTAAGAGATGAGGTAAGAGCAATTGCCAGTGAAAACTGAGGCAAAAAAGTCACAGAGAACCACAGCTGCCTCCATATTGGTTGTCACCTCCCTGTCTTATCTATAAGGGTGAGTACAATTTCTGTTGTCTTTCTTCTTTGACGGATGAACCTGTAGAATCTGCTCATATTCTTCACATCCCTGGCCAAATTAAGCTCCAGCTGTGCTTTAGCTTTCCTGATCCCATCCCTACAATCCCAGGCAGCATCCCTATATTCTTAACAGGATGTGGCCCTGCTTCTTGATCTAAGGTTTAGATCATGAGTCCTGCTTTACAGAAAGTTGGCATGTAACTGAAAGGACTTTTGCTAACAAAACCCCCATGCTTCTCCCACTCTACTCTGCTCTTGTGAGATCCCACCTGGAGTGCTGTGTCCAGCTGTGCAGCCCTCAACGTAAGAAGGACATAGACCGGTTGGAACGAGTCCAGAGGAGGCCACGGAGATGCTCAGAGGGCTGGAGCCCCTCTGCTATGGGGACAGGCTGAGAGAGTTGGGCTTGTTCAGCCTGGAGAAGAGAAGGCTGTGGGGAGACCTTATTGCACCTTCCAGTACCTGAAGGGGCCTACAAGGAAGCTGGGGGGGACTTCTTACAAGGGCCTGTAGTGACAGGACAAGGAGTAATGGGTTTAAATGGAAAGCAGGGAGATTTAGATTGGGTGTCAGGAAGTGATCGTTTACAGAGAGGGTGGTGAGGCACTGGCACAGTTTGCCCAGAGAAGCTGTGGGTGCCCCATCCCTGGAAGTGTTCAAGGCCAGGCTGGATGAGGCTTGGAGCAACCTGGTCTAGTGGAGGGTGTCCCTGCCCATGGCAGGGGGATTGGAACTAGATGATCTTTAAGGTCCCCTCCAACCCAAACCATTGTGTTTCTATGCTTCCTCTCAATGGAAATCGCTCTTACTTCAAGCATAGTTTATCTGAGAATGTTATCTTCTGAGATTTTCTTAATTATTCTACATATCTGAGTTCTTTAATTCTTCGGAAATCTTTTATTTTGGAGATTGCATAGAAGTTGCATGACTCTCTCAAACGAAGTGGGGTAGCCTCCCCCTCCCATTTCAGTTTTGAGATGAAAAGCCATTTTTACAAGAAGAAGATTGTGAGAAAAAAATGAGTTTTCTGCTGTAAAATGTGTGAAACTTTGCTTATTCCTTAAAAGATGTGGCCAACTTAATGTACCCTGTATGTGCAGCTCCCTGGGGGCAGCAGAGAAAAAAATTGTGTCCAAGTGTCCTCTTAACTAACTTAGGTGATTGTGGGCACCAAAAGGGAGGCAGTTGATTCAGGTCCCGTGTTCTTGTGAATGGAATCGGCTTCTGAACTGACCAGGAATTGGGGATTTTGTGCCTGCCTGGTCTTCTAGCTTCTGATATAGTGTGACTGTAACAGAGAGGCTGGTCTTCATTTTGGTGGTTTTGTGGTTTCTGTGTGTGTGGTGATGTTGCCTTTTTTTTTTTTTTTTCCTTTTAGTAATAGCTTCCTTGTTTTTTATTCTGAAAGATTTTTATCTTAAAATTGTAATACAGCACTGAGGAGCTGTGGTTTTTTGTTTTTTTTTTTGAAAAATAAATTAGGCAGTGGGTGATTGGACAGCTGTTGTGTGTAGGATACTGAAGTTCTCCTCAACACTGTCAAGTCAGCTTTGCTGTAGGAGTTTAGCAAATGGCAAGAATAATGCACTAAACCAAATTGGAACATATTTCAGCACTGCACATGTGATTAGGCTTCACCTTGGTCTTTCCAGCGTTATCTTTTGTTGTGGTGGGGTGGTTTTTTTGGTCCTCAAAACTTTCACTGTTGCCTAAATCCTACCCATGTGTTATTCTTTCCTGATTTAAATCATGATGAAACCTGCATGCAAAATGGCTTGTTTATCAAAATAAGCCTTTAAATGAAAGGAGGAGAAAACCAAAACAAAACACCCCCAATGTGTGAAGTCAGGTATGAGCTGAGTTCAGTCTGTTCGAACAACGTTGTTAGTTGGGACTCTCTACCCGAATTCTATAACAACTGCAAGTTTTAAAGAGAATACTTTGCTTCAGTCATCGCATGCTTTTCAGTAGCGTTTTTTTTCATATTTGAGGTGTAGCTTAAAATGAAAATGAAGAATGAAACAAAAGCTAAAATATATTTCTCTGCTGTTATGTGTTTTGCAAAAGTAAATGTCATCTCGTTTTAGAGGATGTAACAGTGATGCTTTTTGCAGTGCTTAGATCATACTCAGCACTTCAAAGTAATTTTCTTTTGGTTTTTTTTTAGACTTAGTTGATAACAAAAAAAAAAGGTTAAATCTTTCCTTTTAAAGGTAACATAGTAAGGCAATTTAACTCTCACTTTGGATTTAGTGTACTGTGGTCTGTGAGAGATGAGGGAGTGTAAGTGGGAAGAAAAGAGAAAATCTACTTCTTGTAGGTTTAGTAATTTCAAGCTTTTGTTCATGGAACTTCATGATCAATTCAGAAATCAGTTACTTACGCCCAAGTTTTTCTTGTTGATTTTTTTCCTGAAATGCTTATCAGATCCCCAAATACCAAAGCAGTTTTACTGTATGAGGTTTTTGAACTTTTTTTTTTTTATTGGTTGGTTAGTTGGATTTGGTTTTTTGGTAGCGATGGAATTGATTCTGCCTCTAACAAGCTGAGGTACCTTTGAACCTCTGAATCCTGGATGATGTGAAATGGTCACTCAGAAAAGCAAAAATGATAGAGGCATCTAAAAAAATAAAATAACAAAACAAACACACATACCTCCCTCAAAAAAAAAAAAAAATACCCAAACCAACCCAAAATCCAAAACAACCACACCCCAAACCTAGAAAGACCCAACACAAACCAAAACAACAAAAATAGTGAAAACGAGCCGTAAACCCCATACAGTCATATACTAAAATCCAGAGAATAAATACAGGATACAACCTGGATACAGCCTTAGCAAAAAGCTACTAAAATGTGAGGGGAGATGTTGGGAGGAGTATTGCTGCAACCTTGCTTTGTGGGGTTTTTTTTGGTTGGTGGTTTGTTTGGTGGGTTTGGTTTTTGGTTTTTTTACCTTTTTATCCAGTTTATTCCGCTAGACATTGACTACTAGAAACAGGCATTGGAACACTCTTTTTTTTTTTTTTTTTTTTGTCCCACTCAGCATTCTTGAGTACAGATCTGTCCAAGTTTGTACTTTGTAGGTCTGTAGATACAGCGCTGCCATCCTGTGTCAAAAGAACACTGGGTTAACAGATTTAGGAAATTGCTAATTGTTGAGTGGGCATCATGGCAGTTAAATATACTGCTACAGTCTTGTTGAAATTATTAATGACTGTAATTTCTATCTATCAGGTGCTGTATAAAACTGAAGATCTCAGTCATTAGTGGTTAGAAACCAACAACACTTTGCAACACTAAGGTACCTGATAAAACCGCAGTGCATTGGTGCAATTGGTGTGATTGGGCCCAGTCAGTTTAAAGTGTTCTCTGAGGCTTTGTGGAACTTGCTGTTCCTACAGTGTAAATCACAAATTGTGAAGTCAGTGAAGTTACAACATGGAAAAATTGTGAATTCAGAGAGTTCTGATGTTACTGCCATCTTCAAAATACAGATTAGTGATTGCTTCAGTATTTTCTTAAACTGCTGACCTTACATTACAGATGACTGTTCTTAGTGGTGGGTTAAAGAGAATTCTCAAGTGAGTAAGTATTCTTTCAGATCAAAGTTGACATTACGTAAATCTTTTGATCAGTGGACTGCTTAAAGCAGTGCACCAGCCTATACTGATACAAGGGATAAAACACATTCTTTATTTGAGTTGATGTGATATAATCTGATGATAGCCATGAAAATGATGGTCCAAAATCAGTGTCGTATTTTGTGTTTTGATACTTTAATATTTTTGTGCCATGATAGGTTTGAATTCAGTGGAAATGCAGTGCCAAATGCACAGACAACAGAAAGGTTTATTACACTCTGTATCATTGTCTTTTGAAGTGTTTAGAGTAAACAACTGGATAACAAGATTAAGTTGATTATGACACGATGCTGAAAGCAACAGGTATGGAAAGTGAGGTGATGAGACTGTAGGTGGCGCTAAGGTGGTGTATTGTGACCTGTTAAGTCCAGTGCACTATGAGTTTTGGTTGAGATCTGAAGAATGGTCTTGGGTCTGAACACGTGAATAATAAAACAAACTGTGACAATTGGTAGGTCTACCTGTGGAAGTTGGAATAACCCATGAGTAAGGATGGTGTGCAGTTTACTCGCTATGTGCTTGTGTGAAGTGTTTGCGTGAATATTTATACTACTTTTAGAATACCTATTGGCTTTTAAAATATACTACTGATAGAAAGCTTGAAAAATTTAGCAGAAGAGATATGAAGGGTAACATAACACAATTGATACTGTGCGAAGTGTCAAAATACATACTAACAAAGCTACAGTACCCTAAACTGCAACGTATTAATATTAAATTAATTGCATGGAAAAGATCAGCAATCACTGTGTGATGAACTGATACAATTGAATTGTATCCCCAATTAGTAAGGGAGGAGGAGAAAAACATTAAGGATAAAATAAATGTGAAAACAATTTGGATTTTTTTTTCCTGTTTTGCTTATGTTAGAGAATCATTCTCTTTGAAATTCTAGCTTGTTTAGTGTCATACTTTGGAGGAAGGACATTTGAAATACTTATAATCAATGAATTACTTTCTTAATCATAACCTAGGGAATTTTGTAAAGTCTAGACAATTTCTGGGAGAGTGTTTAACTGAGATTTATTCTTACATTACTTTGACCATCACAGTAATGATGAACTGTATGGACCTGGCAGGATGGGTATGTTGCATAAAACAAGGTTGGAGCCCAGTCCTTCACCATTAACTCTTGATTAACATTGTGTGCATTTGTGTTTTTGTGACAGAGAAGCTGCTGTACCACTCAAGTTGTCATTGCACTGTTATTACAGCTGTATCCAAACTGAGCGTAATTCAGTTTAATTTTCACGTGACAGATGTTATGAGGTCCTAGTTTCAGTAAAGTCTTAGATGCTTATACCACAGAATTTTAGGTTAAAAAGAAGAAAATATCCCACTCCATAGATGCACTGAAAAGACAAAATGAGTGGGAATGAAAAATACAAAGAACTGGAGAGAAAAATATCTCCTCTTTCGGTTGTAGACCTTAGGCATCGGCTCTGTGGGTGATCTCAGGCTCTTCATCTGGGGCCTTTACCCTCCGGTGAACAAGAACCAGGCAGTATGCCCACTGGCATAACATAGCTTCCCCCTCATATTGACATTTCCCAATATACTTTTCCTAGCCAGCATTGCACATTGCCAAAAGTACCTACGTGGATCTAAAAATAGAAGTTCTGTTTTCTGTTAAGTTAGTGAAGCAGGGAGGTTTCCCTCCCAGGTTTAGTCAAAACAAGTCTTTTAAAAGAATGGACTCTGATCAAGGCAGAGAGGAAAAATCGTGTGGCTGCTACAAAAAATACTAACAAAAAGAGCGTATTTGTCCCTCTGCAGTAGGAGAAAAAACAAATTGTGACCATGTATAACAGCACCATCTGCTGACTGCTGTCATAACGCTTGCACACTTCATTCTAAACAGAGCATGTACTGCATGCAGTGTTTGTGGTTCGAATAGTTTTTTTTCTTTCTAGGAGTTTTGCTCCATTTTTACCTTTAATGTGATAGTTTGACCATCTGAAGTTTAGGAGCTATATTTTGTATTTTGATAGTTCACTTTGCACTAGGATTCTATTACATATCCCTCAAACAAATCTTCGAACAGAAGCAAGTTACCTCTTTAGACTGTTTTCTCAACCAGGAAGTACATCCTAGAATGTGACATAAGTGATGTTTGATTTTAATTTAGAATCCTGTGGGCTTATCATATGTTTAATACATGCTGTGTAAGATTTTAATAAAAAGGGAAGATTGCTGACCCTGACGCTTTATGAAATACCAAGTCACCTGGAAGATTCTTGCTCAGTGGTGAATTCTTTCTATTCTTCTTTCCTTTTGATTGGACACTGTCCGCCCCCCCCCCCCAAAAAAAACCCCAACACCCAAAAAACCAAAACCAGCCAGAATATTGAATGTGTTATTAATTTACTTCAACCAGGCTGCCTTTATGTGAAGTGGCAGAGCTGTAGAGGTTACGTTGCAGAAGCCTGCTAGATGGCTTGATTTAAATCTAAGGACTTGACTCCAGATCACTCTGGACTGTAGCCATGGCACTCAGTTTGAACAGATCTTAAAGTGATTGGTGATGTTGCTGGTACTGGAGAGAAGGCATGGTGAGGGATAACTTAGATTTATGTCAGAACCGTTGATTGTGTTGATTAAATGCTTGTTTGTGGGGGTTCTTTTCTGAGAAATCAAGGCCGTAGTTGCACCCTTATCGTTAATGTAATTTATTGATAAGAACATTGACGTCATTTGCTACTGTCAAGTTAGACTGACGTATGATTTATGTGAAACATGTTCTGTTATTCTTCTAACAAGCAATAACTCTTTGCTATTTCCATATTATTTCATAGACTTGAAAATGTGTGTATATAAGCAGAGCATTTCTACTGTAAATGAACATCTGATACAACAGCACCATGGCAATGTAGTCCTGTCTTACTTTCCTCTATTTAAAAACATCACCTTAAGTTCTCTCTCTTTTTAAATTAAGCTTCCAAAAAGCTTCTACCTGGATCTAGAAATAGATGTAAAGTGTAAAATTCCCATTCCACTGCTTTATTTCTTCAGTGAGTCGTGAATCAGTGGCTGAATGGCCAATCAGCAGCTGAATATTCGATTTGGTTTCTGGGTTAGCCTCTAAGTCACTTCACTCCGTCATCAGCTTCTTTCTGAAAGTGCAATTAGTTTGACTCTTACATGGATTTTGAAATGTTTTATCAAAAAGTATCACAGGAGAACAAGAACCTCACTTAAATGTATTATATAGGGATATTCAATATAAAATTAGATCCGTAAGGAAAAAAACAAAACTCAGAACTTGAGACTTAGTTTTTCTTGCAACTGAATTCTAAATAGTAAACTTGAAACTTCTGAATATTGGGTGAAACAGGTAGCGGACATTGATCCTAAATTATAACACTCTTCCCAAAACCACACAAGTCACTTCTTTCAGCTGTTTTGTTTTGTTAATGGTCATAAGTAAAGCCTGTATTCCCTAGACCATTTTTAATTTTTGACTTCTTTGTCCCTGAACCTCAGTTGACTTCATCTTGATGTCTTGTGTATGAAGAATAACTTCTTGGATAATCACTGCTCATCAGAACACTTTCCTTCAAAGGGGCCTGACAAATAATAGTTACCTGTATGGACAGGTTTCTGTATAGCTAGGAATTTTACATAAACTGAATTCTAATTATTTTATATGGATTTTGTATAAACACTAAAACTTAATAGAAGTCTATAAATCTGCTACGCTTAATTTTCAATCTGTTTAAGGTTGAAGAACATTTAAAATGTAGTGTCTGTGTATAATGGAGGAATTATTTCAATCTTAAAATTCATATTCCTTATCCTGGTTACTTCTACTGTCAAAGATACTGAAAAGACAAACAGGGAGGTAAAGATGCTTGCTGTAAGCAATTGCATGGGCCATTAGTTAAAATGAGGGTTTAAATGGATAAATGATGCCCTTTCAGATTATAAACACAGAGCTAAATTAGTAAAAATGCATAACTCAGCACAGTTGTTTTATCATCACTAGTTGGGTGTTTCAACCTCTAGCAGAAACATGAAAACTGAAAATCTGTTAAAGTACTATAACATGTAATTAAATTCGGTTGTTATAACATCTGATACATTATACCATGATACCTGTCTGATTTTCACATTTATACTGAAACGTTCAGAATGAGTAATATATTACTCATTCCATTTAGGGAACTTAAGAAATAGCACAGAAACAGATGGAAATGTGTATCTGCCTTCTGTTGCTTCTCTTGCACACACAAAGCAGAAAGCCAATACACAGCTGTAGAAACACACCAGTGATGGGACATTAATAAAGAAATGTAGTCAGATCTTTAGAACTATGTTCTTGTTGCAGAAAGACTTGGAGTTTTGATCAAAACACCTATCTCCACTTCTTGTTTTTCAGACCTTCATGTATTATTCATACCACCACAGGTCAGGTATTTCTGTTTATGCAAACCTCATGAATGTTTACTGTAATGGAAACAAGCTACACCTATAAATTTTGGCCATTCTGTTTGTGCAGCCATTACGTGCTTAACTGAAAAATGTGCTTCTCCAGAATAAATATATTCTCCATTAGTATAATGCTTTGACTGTCTCTCTAAATTATTTGTTCTCACCGTTTTATTTCTTGTTGTTTGTTTGCCATCTTTTCTCCTGCATCTTAGCTTGAATTAGGTTGTAGTATATTTGCTCCAAGGCTCCTGTTGTTTGTTGGAAAGTGTCTTTGGTATAGCAAGAGGTGAAAAAGTTGAAGTTTATAATTAGGTAGGCTATTGTACCTCTTTCTGAATGTTAATCCTAATACAGCATTATTGGCAGCTGCACCTTTATGAGAGGCTATACAGACAGAAGTTAGAGTGCTCTGATTGCTGTGAAGACTCAATGAAAATATTTAATATAGTGGTACAGTTTGTTTTCTGAAGTTAAAAATTGCAAACAAACTAGGTATAGCCTTAGAGGCCTTTATAGTTTAAATGATACAAAGGAAGTCCTTGTGCAAGTGCTTATATATAGTTTGCATTCTGACATGTAAGTGGACTTTTCCTTGTTTCCCTCCCCCAGTTAAACAGGCCAGAAACTAATGAAGCAGATGATGATACTCCCTTTTTTCTGCAGTAGCTTGCACAGCATCATCAAACCACTGTGGAGTAGAAGAATGTCTCTCTTCTAGTGGAAGACTGCCCTTGAAATAATGCAAAGATCATGTCTACATTTCAGTGTTCCATTTTGAGGGGTGTCATCTGTCTCTTTCTACCTTTCTATAAAGCTTTTTTGGGAAAAAAAGTAGATTGTAGTCCATTGGATGACTTGTAGATACTAAACAGTGGGAACTGTATAGAACTCCTCTTAAGTGAGTAGTAGACAGCTACTCTGACTACAGTTTTTGAATCAGCTAAATAATTTGCTCTCAAATGAAGTGGTGGGCTGATTGAGATTCCACAGTACCTGCTCTGGATTGAGCACTATTCAACAGGTAGCATTTAGTTGCAAATGGCATTAAAGTAGCTGTAAGAACAGGATTCAAAGTTGTGAGAAGAAACGGGGGAAATTATGTGAAAGAAAATAAGCTGCCCACATGAATAGGATGGCAGTCAAAAAAGGCAACAACAAGATGTCTTACTTATGGAGAAATAGCTGTTGCATATGTATTACACATCTCAGGAGAGACTGGCAAGCAAGCATTACTTGAGGTCTGGAAGCTTGTAATGGCTCGTGAGTGAACATAGCTGCATTGTACTGGGGGGGTGGAGTGAGGAATGAGTGCTACAGTTAGGGATGTGAAGAGGAAGAGTAAGTTAAAGAATTCTGAAATACTCTTCTGTGTGCTTTAGGCAAGGTCTTTCGGATGAATTTTGTCTCTCACTCTAGTCATTACAGTTCCAGAAATATGTGGACAAAAAATATCGACTGAAGAACAAAATGATTTCACCAAAACTGTTAAAGGAAATAATTCTCAAATTTTGCAACTTAAAAAAGGTGATGATCTTTATGTATGTAAAGAAATAAGGAATATAAGAAAGAATGAGAGTTAACTTCCACACATCTGCTGCAGGCAGAGCAACCGTCATTCAGATTTAGCATAGGTTTAGTTATGAAGATCCTTCCAGCTCTGGTTTTGATTTAGCATGGCGGTTAAAATTAGTTTACCTTCATTCTTGAACTGTAATGTAAATAGCTGCAGTTGTTCCAAAGGAGCTGTATGTGTATGGACCTGCACTAGGAAATAGAAGCTTATGTAGACATAAGATCTTTTAAACTTAACAGTTGTGCCTAGTTAGATACAAGAATTTTCTTATGCAATTCAGTGTTTAATTTCGTAGAATCATAAAATTGTTTGGGTTGGCAGGGACCTTACAGATCATTTAGTTCCAACCCCCCTGCCATGGGCAGGGACACCCTCCACTAGACCAGGTTGCTCAAAGCCTCATCCAGCCTGGCCTTGAACACTTCCAGGGATGGGGTACCCACAGCTTCCCTGGGCAACTTGTTCCTCAAAGAAGTGCCTCACCACCCTCTCCGGGAAGAATTTCTTCCTTATATCCAGTATAAATCTTCATGCTTTCAATTTAAAGGCATTACCACTTGCCCTGTCACTACAGGCCCTTGTAAAAAGTGTCATGTCGTCCCCCCTGCCCCAGCTTCCTTGTAGGCCCCCTTCAGGTACTGGAAGGTGCTATAAGGTCTCCCTGGAGCCTTCTCTTCTCCAGGCTGAACAAATCCAATTCTCTCAGCCTTTCTTCATAGCAGAGGTGTTCCAGCCCTCTGAGCATCTTCGTGGCCCTGCTTTGGACTCTGTCCAACAGGTCGATACCCTTCTTATGTTGGGGCCCCCAGAGCTGGGTGCAGCACTCCAGGTGGGGTCTCACAAGAGCAGAGTAGAGGGAGAGAATCCCGTCCCTCAACCTGCTGGCCACACTTCCCTGGATGCCGCCCAGGATATGATGGTTTGTGCTGTTATTGTGAACTCTTATGATAGTGATTTATAGTTTCATGAAACTTCAGAAAAGAATAAAAACAATAAAATCTTCAAATTAACTTGTTTCTATAGCAGTCCAAATATCCTGAGGTTTCAATGTCTTGGGAAATGGAGCTTGTTTTCTATGGCTTCAGGGCCTTGATAATACTTCATTCATTTTCATAGTGCCTGATGAAAGCCCTCAAAAATTTTTTTGTGGTTTATCTTACTTAAGAGATGCAACTATCACACGAGACTATTTTGGAAGTTTTACAGCTGTACAATGAATATGCTAAAGTTAAGAAACCAGTGGTGTAAGGGGTGACAATATAGCTGCTAGGTAATGTATTTACACAATTAGCTGTGAAACTCATGCCTAAACATTGTATTCCTTTAAAATATAGGTCTTATTTGAGAACTGTTATAACTGTGTCCATAAGTTCTCAGGTGTAGCATGGCATGGAGTAAAAGTGTCACTAAGGAGTTCCTGCAGGGAGTTGGTATGTGGAAAAAACCTATCTGAAGTTACAAATGTTAGTAAATAAAAAGAAAAAATAATCTGATATAATTTTAAAAATACTTCCAATTGATTAGAATAATATAGAAAGGTTCTGCTTGTTTCCTTTCTGAGAAAAAGAATTTGGAAAGTGGGAATAAAATCTCGTGACTTGCATTTAAATTTTCCCAAAACGCAACATTATTTACTCCTATTTGTCTATCCATGCATGTTGCAACCGAAGTTAGTTTGAATAATACCAGGTAGATCACACTGAGCTGCATTACAGTTTGGTGTTAGGAGTATAACACAAAAGAAATTGAGTTCTAAATTGTTTAGCCTAATTATGGGATGATTTCTTACTCTGGATCTCATTTTTTAACTCATCCTTCAAATTAGCTTTTCTGAAGGACTTAATGCTTCATCAAATTCTCTCAAAAGCTAGGCACAAATATACCAAACTTCTGTATCTGAATGGACATATTTTCTTGGAGTACTCTGTCAAAACGGTATAGTTGTATATTCCCAGTACATCAGAGCCTCTGGAGTGTGTAAGGATAGAGAGAAGTGAGGAACTTCATTTCTGGGAGAAACTCTGAGCGAAGTGGTAACACTGTTACCTCCAGCCCTCTTGCTTCAGTTGTTCAGACAACACAAAAACTGCATCGAAATCAAGATTTGCAAACCCACATAAATATGACTTCAGGAAAAGTGAATCTTTTAGAAGAAATCATTTGTTGTGACTCATCTTGCTTTATCCACTGTACTTCAGATGCAGCAAGAACTTGAGACAAATTGCATTGTTTCTAAGATGATCAATTAAGTGCTAAATTTTCAAAACCAGTATTAGCTTAATCTTACTCCCACTGATGTCAGTAGAAGTTCTCATGGGGAATAATGGTTAGTACTGCATTGAGCTTACTTGAAATTTACACTCTTAATCAGCTGTTTTGTTTCTCAAGGAGCTATTCATATGGATACATTTAAGTAAATGTAGGTTACGTGGGTGGGAATTGTGCCTGCTAATGCAAAATCTATTTTCGTCCTTAGGACTGTAAATTTTTCATTCCTGTCCGGCTAATCCTCACATTTAAAATATCATGTGAGATTATACTGCTAACCACAAAATAAATGGAGATAGTAGAGTAAAAATGCTTTCCCAAAGTGTGAAGAAAGAAAGCACTGTAGTTTTTTTATTTGGTGGTAACTTCTATTATTTGATTTCATGGTGAAACACTTGGTGCTTTATTTGCACAAAGATTTAGCACTTAACATGCATTTGTTGTACTGTTGTAGGAATGTGTCTATACTAGTTTTCCCATATACTTGGGGCAGTGCAATGCTAATAAATGAGATCAACATCAAAATGTATGTTTGGTCTGTCTAAGTTTCATAAACATTTGCATCATTTGGAGAATAGTTGCCACAGCAGGACACTTCTCCCTGGGTGTGCATCTTTTAACATTCCGTTTTAAACTGAACCAAATGCCTATGTGGGTTTGTGTTAGAATAGTGTCTCTTACTTCCATAGCAGTACTTCTCATGTAGGTTGACTGTGGTTATTTCGGCGGTGAACGTGACCCTGGTCTGCTGGGAAAGGTGATTGTGAACTCGACACCAGGTGTTGGAGTAAGGGGGCTTCAGGGGAAATGACAGCCATTATTTTACCATTATTGTTGTATGAACGTTCACACTATTGTATCATCTTTCCATTTTTCTCTCCTGTATTTTCTGTATGTTACCTAAAGATGTAACTTCAGGGGTATGGTGACTTTATAATATATATGTAACTGCTTTATGTACTTCTGAGGTGTTAGATGGAAGTTTATGCATAATTTATCCCTTTTAAAAAGTTTGAAGCATCTTTTGATGAGTATAACTGCAGGAAACTTTGGAATGCTTGAAAAATAGGGTATGCAACTGTATATTCAAATAAAAAAACCCCAACATGTATAGGCACAAATAGCCTGAGCTGATGGTTTTGTAATCCTTGAGTGTTTCTTTGTTTTTATATTCTCAGGTATGTGACTTTTAAACATGTTAAGTGCATGACAGAAAGGAAAAATGTAAAGAATCCTCAAATAACACCGCACTCCAAAAAAGGAGTAATATAGGTAATAAATAAAAGATTGGCTAACTTGTTTCATTTGCTCTGGAACTTGGTAACTTAAATGTATACTGTGAGCTATGTTCTAGTCATCAGAATATTAGAGTGTAGTGATTTCCAAATCTTTGATTCACTACTTTGTTTTGTGATCAAGGCTGTGTGTAGCTCTTCCTTTAACGTCGTTTAGTTAGTACCCTGTAGTTTTGATGTCTACAAGGTTTCATGACTCCCATGAAGTTCTATTCAGAATTACACTTCAGTGGGTTTGCTTTCTAGCAAAGACACCTGTGTGTCTGAGAACTGTGTGCGTGCTCTTAGGTGGCGTGACTTGAGTCGACATAGTTTGATCTTTTTTTAATGGCAGCTTCACTAGCTACTGTGCTACTCCCAAAAAATCTAAATTATTTCCCTCACTTGGCTTTCTGAATGTCATCTTGTCTAAGAATGAGTTCTCTTATGAGTAAGACTTAAAGGTTGCTCTTGCAGCTATGAAATTCTAATTTATGAGGCCTTTTACTAGGCTATTTTCAATACATGTTCCATCATATTCAGCTCTTAGTGATGCCATATTATGACCAATTTATGCATCTCTGTTACTGGAAGTACAAGAATGAGACTGCCTTATCTGGCACAATTTGTAGCTCTCAGGACTCTTTAAACATTTTTTGTTTCACATGCAAAAAGCTTTGCATACTGGGGAAGGTATAATCACTAATTGACGCAAAATGCTCATTTTAATATCAGAGAAGCACACCATTCATCTCAACTGATGTTAGCCATCTAGACTGCAGTTCAGTGCCAGCCTGATGCCTAGTTGGGCTTGTTTCTAGGCATCTGTATGTGGGATCTTAGCTCTGTCAATGCTATCTATCCTGGGACCTGTCCTGTTTACTACCTTTGTTGATGACCTGGAGGAGAAGATGGAGTGCACCATCAAGTTTGTTGATGACACCAAACTGGGGGGTGCATTAAATTCCTGAAGTCTAGTGTTGCTATTTTGGTGGCCCTCATGCTAGAAAAATAGCCCAAGAGTTAACAAGGACAAATACTAAATTCTCCAATTGTGACAGACTAAATCCCTTTCCCAGTACAGGTTGGGGACTGACTGGCCAGGATGCAGCTTTGCTGAAAGGGATCTGGGGTCCTGGCACTCAGTAAGCTCCATGTGAGACAGCAGTGTGCAGTGGTGATACCGAAGGCTAACAGCATACCGGGCTGTATCACCAAGAGCGTAATCAGTAGGTTAAGGAAGTAATTTTTCCACCACCACTCCCTTTAGTTGGTACTTACTAACCCAAACAGGAATATTGCTTCCAGTTTTTGCTCCCTTAGTGCAAGACAGACATAAATAAGCTGGAATGCGTTTGGCATAGAGCTACCAACCTGCTCCTTATCCAGTAAGGAAAGGCTGATGGAATTAGGTTTCCTCAGCCTTGGAGAGAAGATGGCTTCAAGGGAACTTAGCAGCAGCCCCTTAGTGCCATACGGGGAGGTTCTTAATAAGACAAACCCAGGATATTTATTGAGGGAAAAAACAGTTACCATGAAGATAATCAAGCACTGAAGCAGGTTACCCAGGGATGTTTTATATTATTTGGTTTTGGTGGTTTTCAAGACCTGGTTGGAAAATGCCATCAGCAACTGGGACTGAATGCGGTCACAAAACTCAGTTTTGGGCTGGAGGTTGATTCCTGATACCCTTTCCAATATAATTTTTTCTAACGAAAGTGATTGCTTGCATTTATGTAACTTCAAGTGTGTCCTAGGTGTTAACTGTGGTGAGCTGATTCACTCTGCTGACTATGGATTAGGTCTGTGTTGACTCTAAAGAACACTTAGTCCAGGTATCTGTAGGTGTCTTCTTGTAAGCTTCTTAATCTTAAGCGAAGTCTTTATATCTAAAAGTAGTACAAATCTAATATGGGGGATTGGGACTTCTTCTTTTAAAAGAGAGAAACAGACACCCCTGAAGAGCTCTCATCTCAGTTTTTTTTCTGCGAACTGTTTTAGGATGAGATGAATCACTTCTGGTGCCATTTATTTTCTATCCCAAAAGCCTGTATTTAAAAAAGGAAAATCACGTTGAGAATTCAACTTTTCACTTATTGGTAGTAAAAACTGTGATCCTCGGAAGTGCTAAGCATTCCACAATTGCTTCAAAATATTTATATCTAAAAATCAAGTCCTTGTTGTGTTCAACCCAAATAAATCAGTACTTACTTTGTAAAACTTGTGGTAGAATCTTTTGAACTCCTACGCTCCTTAGTGTCTGAACTGAAATACTGCATACTGGTTGACTTTCAAATACTAAGGCACTCACCTCTTCTGGAGGAAGTTATTCTGCTCCAAAAACATAGCTTCTATACTTTAAAAACAATTTCATGTTTCAAAAGTTTTGGGAAGAAAATAATCATTGTTGTATAATCTGGAGGGACGAAATAATTTGTCATTTTCCTGTTTCATGTAGGAGAGAAAGTCTTAGGCTGAGTTACTTCGTGTTACTTATTGAGGGTGAAAAATATAAATGGTTTAGCACAGCAATTTGTGACACCTAATTATTTGCTTCACTACACTACTTTGATTTGCTGAGCAATTATCTCAATTAGGGCTAGCTGCAGAGTTAGGGCCAAGTACCAAGTCAAGCTGAATCTCATACTGTGCTAGTGCACTACATCAGATAGTACACTATAAAAAAAATGTTAAGTTCTGTTAGTTGCTAATTTCTTTGTTGTAGAGGACAAGGTATTTAACAGCAAAAATCATCCCCATACACTGAAGGACATACTTGTGATGGCAAGTAAAATAGTGGGCCTGGTGTTATATCTTGAAATTCTTCTTTCAGTCTCTACTACTGAAAGTACAGTACTGTACTACAGTACAGCACTGTCACCTGGGACTTGAACTGTATGACTACACAGCCTGAGTCACCTGGGAGGTGACCTTCAGAGCCAGTAACTGTCCTCAATGTCAGACAGCTTTATCAGAAGATAGTTATCCTCAAAACTTGATAATGTCAAGGTTGTGTCTTCTCTGAACTTCAGAGAAGGTATTTATTCCTTCATTTAAGGTACAGAAATACCAATTTAGCAGAAAAATTTGTTAATGTCTCTAAACATACTGCAAAACTTCGCTAAGATATGTATGTTCAAGGTATGTATTTCAACCTATTATAGTTGTCTGTCCTCTACTTGGTGGCTAATGGAAAGTAGCTTTGGAGCTACTTCATCAACTGTGAACAGATTATTGTATTACTTTATGTTAAATAATTGCATAGATTTTCGTTCACCTGGAACATAGAATTCCATTTTTCCTATTTTTTAGTTACATTTTAACTATTCAGAACCAATACTTTCTTTTTTTGACTTGATAAATGTGAAGTATTATTAATGATCCTTGTTCTGTTTAGTGTGTAGAAGATACATGGACTTCATTTGCTGTTACATAAAAGTTGGCTCTTGTACATCATACTACGTCTGCAGAAACACCTAATCCTGTTTAAAGTATTTTTGTAGAAATAATAAGCATGGCAATAAGTGCCATGATTCAGCTTGTACTGCGTGCCAAATGACCACTGAAATTGTCTTCAATGTCACTTCGACTTGTTTTGCTTAAAATACTACATAATTAATACAACTTTTTGATAATGTAAAACTTTTTGGATAATTGAACTAGATAATTGAAACATTTTGCATACTAGAAGATATTCATGTATAAGGCAACTTGATTTGTAGGCTGTTGTGAGGAAAATAATTGCAGCTGATGAGAACCTGCTCCTAGTTCACAGGCCTCTTTTGGTGGCTTAGATTTGGGGGTTTGTTTACATTGACTGTGTCTCTGGAGAGAGTCACAGTTTCTGTCACTCATTTATTTTTCTTTGTGTATTCTTTCCCAGCTTACCTCCTTGAAGTAAGGTCTTTTAACAGTCAGTCTTTAAGCTCATTTCTATTATGTAAAACTCAAAAGTAACCCAAAAATAGTAAAAAAAAACCCCTTCAGTTCCATACTAATGAAAGGGATGCAGTCTGGGAGGTGACAGCTGCCCTATGAGATTTTGCGGTGATTGGACAGCTGACAAACCTATATTCCCCAACCAGGCTCAGCAAATGTTACCTGCTTTTGTCATATGTAGACAAACAGCTGAGGAGCAAAGGAGCCGGAGCTACTGCAGGAGAAATTGGCCAGGGACCAACAGAAGGAGCTTGGGAGTACTGTTGGCAGGGGTGAGAGCAATGAGGTGGTAGAATACTGAAGGACACTCAACCCAATACTTTAGCAAACCAAATTTAAAAAACCCCACAACTTCTTTTTCTCAGTAGTCTGGTAAAATGAGTATCAAATATAATCTTTGTTTTATAAATTCCTTTAGAAAAAAACAGGCAAGTTCTTCCAGACTTGATTTGCCGTATATCATTTCATGCTGAAAACATGGAAAAACAAAGTTTCACCTGAAATAGAACTTTAATTATAAAGTGAATTTAGAATTCTAATATATTTATTTATATCTGAAAACATGTAGCTAATTAAATTCTGTACTCTGCTATGATAACTTTACTCTCTTCTTCTGACCCTTCCCCTGTACAGTGCTGTGAGACCATTAAGGCTACATCTGAACTAGTAAATAGAGCATGCTATGGACAGCTTTCTGTCCCAGAGCTTGACTGCCATGGTGCAGCTTGACTTGCATGCTCATGACCAAACTGTTCCTTATCCCTTAAAACTCCAGCAGCTGTTTCACAGATTCACAGAGTGTTAGGTGTTGGAAGGGACCTCTGGAGATCATCTAGTCCAACCCCTCTGCCATAACTATTGTTAGGAATGCTACCTAGCCTAGCCTAAAGTTATTTTAGGAATCAGGTCTCAGTTAAACAGTATTGACAATATACCAAATCCAGCCTTTAGCTGTGCCCAGCCTTGTTTAGTTTACTAGAACAGGTGTAGCACAGAGGTCTGAATGTAAGATCTGGAGTAGTTAGTTATGTTAGGAGAAGAGAGTATTTCTACTTTGCATTCAGTCTGTTGTGTGTTCTGTACTTTTCCACTTCTACTTCTTCCATCCTAGCAATAAACATCCCAAGAGAAATATTCTATCAAATGCTAGTAAAATTTTTGATGCACTAAGTCTGTGGGGAGTGAAGGATATTACCTGTGCAGCACCTCTCCCATTGCCTGTAAATAAGGATATGGGCCACATTTCACAAAAGGATTGAAATATGCTAGAGGCCCTGTTCATGCAGTATCTGAGTTTGAGATCAGAAAATGTAGCAAACCTGAGTTTCATCTGAAGGTACTGAACCTTTACAATAGCTGTAACAGGTAGGGCACTGTGTCCTAAAGCAGTGCTGGGCCACTCTCCCAAAGTTCGAGAGACACTTCAAGACATCCAAAATATGTTGGTCCGGTCTCACCAGGCCATATACTACTATACTTGTATTGGTACTAAATTTTTATAGGAGGCTTGCCAATTCATCTCAGACTTCTAAAATAACCCTATGAGGTTAAATAACTAGTTCTGAACTAAGAGCTGTTTGTTTGTGGGGTTTTTTTACTGATATTAGTAAAATAGTAAAGAAAACAGAACAGTCCAAAAAACATGACAGATCCAGAACTGTCCATGTTTTACAACTTTTCTATTTCTAGATTAACCTGCATTTTATTATTCTCAGGTTCAAAGTGTAATAGTAGTAGATAAGTTTCACAAAAGAGTCTGTAATTTACACCTTCCACATTCCATGTAAATTCATCAGTGTGATAGAAGCCTAATGCTGCCTACAATACTGTAAAAACTTGATTAGCTAGTTTGAAAGGCAGTGAGGGGTGCCAGAAAACTTAAAAGGAGCCAGAGGGAAGGGAAAAGATATTTCTGTCAGGTAAGATCACTGTGGGATGTAACATGGTACATCTAGAGTGACATACAGAGCAAATAAAATTGCTAATCGATGCCTAATGGAAATACCGCTGCTGGAAGCAAACTAACATCATAAAATATCTGCAACAGAAATTTAATTTTAATGAAGGTGTACCTAGATGCATATACAGTGACTAAAGGAGAGAGATCTCTGAAATTTCATCACATCCGCTCCATGAGCGGGAAGAGTAAAAGATTACATTGTGCTTTTGGCAGTTGGTCCGCAACGTGTGTGACCGAGTTTCAGGCCGAGGAAGCCTCTGCCTGTTAACACAGAGAATACTTTGGCACCAGTGGAAGACCATTTAGCACTGTTGGTCTGAATGAATCGATGGAGAAGGGTTCAAGAACAGCCCTAAGGAGAAGGACCTGGGGGTACTGGTGGATGAGAAGCTGAACATGAGCCGGCAGTGTGCGCTGGCAGCTCAGAAAGCCAACTGTATCCTGGGCTGTATCAGGAGAAGTGTGGCCAGCAGGTCGAGGGAGGGGATTCTTCCCCTCTACTCTGCTCCTGTGAGACCCCACCTGGAGTACTGTGTCCAGCTGTGGAGCCCTCGGCATTGATATTGATTATATCAATTGACCAGTTGGAATGAGTCCAGAGGAGCCTACGAAGATGCTCAGAGGGCTGGAGCCCCTCTGCTATGGGGACAGGCTGAGAGTGCTGGGCTTGTTCAGCCTGGAGAAGAGAAGGCTCTGGGGACACCTTATAGCAGCCTTCCAGTACCTGAAGGGGCCTACAGGGAAGCTGACGGGGGGCCTTTTTACAAGGGCCTGTAGTGACAGGACAAGGGGCAACGAGTTTAAATTGAATGAGGTTAGATTTAGATTGGATGTCAGAATGAAATCCTTCCCAGAGAGGGTGGTGAGGCACTGGCACAGGTTGCTGAGAGAAGCTGTGGGTGCCCCATCCCTGGAAGTCTTCAGGGCCAGGCTGGATGAGGCTTTGAGCAGCCTGGTCTAGTGGTGGGTGTCCCTGCCCATGGCAGGGGGGTTGGAACTGGATGATCTTGAAGGTCCCTTCCAACCCAAACCATTCTGTGATTCTATGAATTGAGAGCTGTTTGTGCATCTAGAAAGTGGGATGACAAAGCATCTTTGTTCAGTGTCAGTCACCATGAGACCCAAGCAGTTTCAGAGAGAGGGAAAGAACTGGAATTTTGGTTATCCTGGCTGAACATGAGGAGGCTGAGAGACGACTTTAGGAGTTTTGAAATACAGTCCTGTGACATGGATGCAATATAAATGCACATCTCCTAGGGCAGATAAGAGGTTATAAAGTCACCATTATAGATTGCTATTCTGCCTGCGCTGAAACCGTATGAGAATCTGAGCTGTTCCTGCTCACAAGGTGCTCTGTAAATTATTATGCACCAGCTGGCAGTGTGTCACATGCAAATGGCTGGGGATCAGCTAAAAGATCCTTCCACGGTTTTATTCTGGAAACTGCTGCATCCCTTAGAGGACCAGAAGGTTGCTCTTTTTTAAAGGTAGTGGTACAGGATCCCATCTATATTACTGTATAGAGCCTATATTGTTCCCAGTTCATGTGCTCAGGTGCTTTTTGAATTTCTGTTGAAACAATCTGTATAGGCAATATTATGAGTCTTACTCCCAGCGTCTTCTCATATGGAAAGTACTGTTCATACCAGAGAGGATTATTCCTTCAGTGAAGGATTGACCATGGAATATCACATGCCTTCTAACTGTGCTACAGAAGACACAACAGTAACAGTACATAACTTTGCTTTTTGTAGTAGAAAACTGCTATGGTATTGTTGAACAGACTCTGATCATCACATTTCCAGCAAATGAGAACAAAATGGTCTGTGGGCAAGGAGCTTCGCAATTCATGAGAAAGTTTTTTACAAACAAGTGTCTCATCCCTGGCTTACGCTTAAAATATGAAGTGTGATACTACTTAACAAAAATAGCTCTAAAAATAATGTTTTCTTGTCAAGATCTGTTTTCTCACTATGTATTCATTACCAGCTTATTTCAGTAACAAAACCACTTTTTATTGCATTTTAGTTAAGAGAGTAGAATGAACAATACTTAGGAGCTCAGCTCTGGTTCTGTATGTGCAGTTGTCGGCAGAATGTTAACCAATTCGACGTTGTAACCCCAGCCAGCTGAGCACTGAAGGTTGATTGTAGTCCTTACTGTCTCAGAAAGGATGGTTTCACTCATGGAAATTCATTGTTGATGCTGATGTGAAATAGGATCCAGGTTATCTTAGAGAACATGAGCAGAGATTTAAAATGCTAACAGATTTTCCTTGTGATGTTTAACCTGGCTTTTCCTGGCCTGTGTCACACAGAGTGTGATTTGAAATTAGTATAAACTGGAGTGTAAAGATTGTGAACCACTCCTTAGGTTGAAAAAGATGAAGGGAGGCAAACATGAAGAAATGAGCACAACTCCCTTAATCAAAAATACATACCTGATAATTTTTCAGTATTTAATGTTTTATACACTAATTTACTGCTAAATTAACTTAAGCACTGTCTTGTCAAATTCTTTGCTGCCATATGATGTTACATTTTAAGAAGACTGGCAAATTTACAGCTCCTCTTTTTAGCTACAGGGTAATTCTGCACCTCCTACACTGAACTAGCATTGTACTGAAGCAGTTTCTGTTCCTGCGCTTCATTTATTTTCACATCATGTTTGAGAGTGACAGTAGGCAGTAGTCGTATTACGGGGGAGGGAAGAAGGAGGGAGGAGTTGTTTTTCCAGGAGTGTTTGTTCAAGTACCGCGCATTTAAAAGTTTATATGCAATTAGGAAGAGAACATTTATTAATGACTGCATAGAAATTGAAAGAATCTCTTGATGAAATTCTAAACAATACAGTACTTCAGCAAGTAGGAATGATTCATGTTTATCTTCTGTTACTGCCATGCCTCACTCTTCGTGCTTTATTTCTGAATGCTGGACATATTGTAGATAAGTATAGAGTGAATTATAAGAAATAGCATAGAAAACTTAATAAGACAAGAGGAATGATTAGTTCTAACTGAAAGTGTAGTCTTTATAAAATGGAAAAGGAATGATAACTGGATGTTGACCTCACATCAGTAATGACTTTGCTGAAGCCACATTATTTTTTTGGTGCCTCCCTTTCTCTATACGCTGTGGGGTAATGACCCATATCTTCTTCATAGTTAGATTAATTAAAAATAGAAACAAAGCTTTAGATATATTGAAGTATATATTGAAAGCGGGTAGATTTAGGTTGGATATCAGGAAGAAGTTCTTCCCGGAGAGGGTGGTGAGGCACTGGCACACGTTGCCCAGGGAAGCTGTGGGTGCCCCATCCCTGGCTGTCTTCAAGGCCAGGCTGGATGAGGCTTTGAGCAACCTGGTCTAGAAGGTGTCCCTGCCCATGGCAGGGGGGTTGGAACTAGATGATCTTTAAGGTCCCTTCCAACCCAAACCATTCTATGATTTTAGAGATAAAAATCTAAGACTATAAATAAAAACTGGCTTCTAAAAATTTAATGGATTTTAATAAGGAAAATTTAAGTGTTTGAAAGAAAAAGGAATTTGAAGATAGCATATTCCTAAGAAATGTGCATATAATTTTGTAACCTGTTTTAACAGCAGTGGCAGTAATTACAAAGCTGAAAGGGATGAAGTGTTGAGGCAGAACTTCAGTTTATTATATAGGCTAGCCAGCTTCGAGCTTTACCTGGATGTAGAGTTACTGAATGTTTTGTTGGTGAGCTGCATGCAGATGCCACATACTACTGGATAGACTTATAAGCTAGAAGAAAGGAAGGGTTGGTTGGAGTAATTCTTAATGTACTTTCCCAACCAGAAGTCTACAGTTCTGTGAAATGCATGTATGCATTTTGACAAAGAATGTAATTTCATGTAATTGCCAGAGTCTGGTAGTTTACCATGTATATGAAACAGTGGTGGTTTTTTTGTATGTTTGTTTAAACAATGTTTTAGGTAAGTGTTTGCATATGGCTGGTATTGTATAGATAAATAATATTACCAAATGAACAGTGGAAGATACTGCTATTAATTGAGTCTCCTAAATAATCTATATTTTCTGAAAAAGTATCACTTATGTACAGTATGAAGCTTTTTATCCTTTCATCTCTTATCTGGTAGTGATTTCCGTATTTGCTTTGCCTTTCAGTCCTGCAGAAAAACAAAGGTAGCAGATCATGGCATCTTGAAACAGTCAGATGAGCTTATTTCTACCTTAAAAAACCCCTTAAACTGACTGCACAGTGCTTCCATGAAGTACCCGTTTGTTATCGTTTAATTTTATCTTATTTAATTTTCTTATACACAATAGTGATTCATGAACACAGTAGAGATTACTTTTCTTAAAATACTGTATGATATATCTTAGTTTAATGAAAGTTTTCATTCTTAATTAAATTAGAGGAAAAGGCTTCCATCCTTTTTCCTTTTCCTCAGGGGAGATAACATTGTGCCATGTTATTAGCAAGTTTCCTGGGGGCACTTTTTTGCTTTGATGAATTTGTCATAGTCAAGGAACACTGGTAGCTGGTTTCTTGCCAAAAGGCATGCATTTTTGATTTAGGTTACAACCTCTATATGTTAATATTTAAATGTCTTGATAAACCACCAAGAAGGACACATTTCTCTTTTAGATTTAGTTAGATGTTTCTGTTCTCTGATACCTATTGTATAAACCTAATGAACTTTACCCTAGGAAAAAAATAGGAGAAAGGGCTTGAGTTGGGGCAAGGGTCATAAAACTGGTCTTCAAATACGTAAGTCAGTTACTAAAAACAATTAAGTGTATTGTTCTCACAGTAAAGAAGAGATGCAGTAATGGACTCAAACTGCATCAAGTTTCAGGTTAGTCTTCAGAAAAAAAAACCTTTCTCACAATAAGGATAAAGCAGCTCTGGGATGGATTGTATGAGGAAAATGTGGATTATACATCTTGGTGGAATACAGATCAAATGAGTTATCTATCAAACTGCATTGTTGTGGCTGATTCTTCTGCCTTGGAAACACATCCTGTAAGATATATTTTCCTGAGTTCCTGAAGAAATCTTTAATGAAAAAGTATATTAAAACCCCCCTCAATGCTCAGAATTTGTGCAGCAACTTGTACGCTCACATGTGTTGGAAATGGGGTTGAAAGCAGATGGGTGTGTCTGGATAGCAACTGTAACTCTCAGTATGGGTGTAAGTAACCTAGTAATGGCTTGATTTGATTTTTGAAGAAAGCTATTTCAGCTGTACCATTTGAATAGAGTGCTGAAAGAGTACTTAGTATAAGTTTTCAACTGATGGGAGTATTCAGTTATCCTTTCGCACAAGTATGTAAACTTTAAAAAGCAAAGAACATTTTGATTCCACCCCCCCCACCCACCCCCACCCCCCATTTTGTTGATTTACATTCTAAAGTGCCTACCACTTCTAAGGAGAAAACATTTTATTTCAGGAAATTTGTTTATGTATAATCTAACATTCCATTCTTCTCAAGGAATAAGCACCTTTAATACAAGACCATGCATGCATTGTCACTTGTTTTTCAGGAGTGCAGGGAGGTGCTATTGCCCATGCATGCATGTTAAAACTAGAGAACAAAATCTGAGGCTTTGTATAACCTTTTAGGAGGCTATGAAACCACCTGGCTTAGAGATGACAGTGGCAGAGGAATCTGGGCTTTCTCTTCAACTGTTTTCTTCAGTTCACAATTTGACCAGCTCCAGGAAATTAACTCCAACTGAAAAATGTAGCTTTGTCTGTGCAGCATCATTTCTGATATCTAGATGGTAGAAACTGGGGAGGGAAAACCCAGCAATCAACCCCTTTCTTGCTGGAGTGATTAGAGTTGGTCATAGCAAGGCAGCTATCTAATTGTTGAGGTGCATATCTGGACCTATGGTAAGGTCATTATGGTGACTGGAGTTTAGGAAAGTCCAGTAGGGAATCTTAAAAGCTATTCCAGGGCAAGTGAAAGCTGTCACAGACTACTGGGAAGGAATGCAAGTTTGAAATGAAATTTTAAACTATTGATTAGATACTTACCTCTGAACCAATGAACTTGAAGGAAAAAGATCTCTCACAACTGTTTACCTTTTCAAATCATCCACGCAAAACTCCTCAGCAAGGAAAAGAACAAAACCAATGTTAAGATGTATGAGAAAGATGTAGAAAATAATACTAAAAATGTTATAGTTTTAGTATAAGAACTCGATGGTACTTTTTTGTAGAGTACTTTCTGCAGATTGTCTGCTCCTCTCAAAAAAAAAAAAAGATAAAGTGCAAAAAAAAAAAAAAATTGAGGCATGAAACATCTTCCATGTATAGAGACGGCATGATTAGGATATTTTAATTTCAGAAAAGATTGAAAGAGGAGGGAGCAGGATCCTTATCCTTCCCCATACTGTAATAGAGGACAGACAGTGTGAAGGAAAAGAATAATATGAAACCATGACCTCTAAATAATTTGTTACAAAATCTGTGCCACTTTGACAAGATATCATCACCTAGGGCTAGCTATCTATGCACAAAGTAGGAATACTCAGGGTTTCTAAGAGAGGAATAAAAGCTTTTAACTATGCATAGCTCCATTAATAGGTTTTTGACCAAATGATTTGTAATTGTGAGGCATCTGGCAACTGAACTCATCAGAAAACAAAACATCATACCTGATTGATCCTAGCCATGTTTTGGAAATTAGAGACAAAGGCTCCCATTTAACCCAGTGTGGACCAGGTTTGGCCTTGGATTACAAGACTGTACAGTCTACACAAACAAGTGAGCAAAGAATTACAACAGTCATTTCTAGACTTACTGCAATTATTTGTCTGATATTCTTCATTAAGTATTAGGGCACCACATTTTTAGCACAATTATGCATGTGATAGAAGGAAATGGCTGTGCTAACAAACAGTGAATCCAGTGAAACACTCCGGTTCTGCACGGTTGATGTGCAGCTGAACACAGGAGCAGAAGTTGCTGGTCTTGTAGTCTTCTCCTCACAGTCTAGGAGACAATACAGGGGAGAGGAGGGTGGAAAGAGTGAACAAATACGTGGTATGAAGTAAGTCTGCAGTCTACTTACAGATTGGCTATTTTCTCTGGAATTCATGAATGACATTTGGAGAACTGCTTTGTCTTCTAGCTCTATAGGGTGTCTCTGCTTGCCTATATGCAGGACGAAAGAGAGTTGTATTTTGTCTTTAATTCCTAGTAAGCTTCAGCTGAGGAAATCGACAGAGAAGAACTGCAGCAGATAGAGCTAGCATACTGACAAGCGTGTATAGAAACTTGATGTGTAAAATGTATTTCAAGGAACAGTATGCTTATTGCCACAAGCACCTCAGTGTTTGCTATGCGTATATAAATTGTCTCCATTAGCATAATGTTATCATTGCCTGTGAATGTCACAAAACTGCACAGAAGATGGGGAAAAAAAAAACCAAACCAAGTTGGTGTATGACTCCTGTTCACCTGCCACAGCCACAATTCATCTCCAATGTCTAGAAGATACAGAAGATAATATAGGAATGTCTTCATAGCGCTACAGTGCAGCACTCCTGAAATCTCCAGCCTAGTGGTGGGCTCAGTCAGTAAACCCAGCTTGGGAACAGCAGTTTTTGTGCAGCTCTGAGCCGAAGTCTGCTCAGAAATTACTGGCAAAATACCGGGGAGAGGAAGGGATCAAAGGAGCACATCAAACTAAACTGTAATATTGCTTTCAAACTGAAGCTCATTTATTTAGAGCTAGCTTTGATGTCTTTGCACTCATAGTATAAGTATAGCTCCAGAAAGCTTTCAAACATCAGCAACTAGAAAACTCATCTGTGTTATATCCATTTTTAGTGTTTGAAGGAGGCCTAAGTAATGGATGTTTATTGACTGCTATGAAGTCACAACATAGAGTGCTTATAAAGCTGGTAAAGAAAACAAGTTGTCTGTGGAAAATCTCAGTGTTCGTTATTACAATATTGTGAACTCTATATGGCAGCAAAAATGGCACTTTTGAAATTATTCTGAAAGAAAACTCCGAACATTTGGAAATCTCATTAGGGGGACAAAGTAAATGACACACTAAAAGCTCAATTAGTTTTCTTTAAATAATACGTAGCAGCTTGTATACAATACATGGGGTCTCAGGTGCAGTTCATATTATTCCATAGAGCTAGTGTTAGTTATAAACTAATAAGGCAGTCATGCAGAATGAGAAACTATAAAGTCAGGGAGGAAAAAAAAAAAACCACAAACCTAGCAATCAGCAATGGATCCTCAAAACAGAGATGCTGAGCTACTTAAGTGTGCTGTCTACTTAATGCTCTGTACTGGAGTTGACACTAAATGCTGCAATCTGAAAAATTTAAATGGCAAGCAGGAATATCCTAAAATTGGTAGCTTAAGAAAGATACAGTACTTTTTTAGTTATTTATTTCATTATTTAGGATTGTACTTTGCAAAGCTATAAAGTTTTAGATTTCATGAACTTCATTTAAAATTCACAAGAAAACTAATGTAGATTGGACAGGTAAGTAGACAATAATGGAAGAAGGTGTGTTGTTACTTGTGTCACCTCTCTACCCTATAGATACTCTAGTGAAGACACTAAATATTAATGAATATAAAAAAATTTGTAATGTCAATACTTGGAAGAAAAAAAAAAAGGAATATATCACTATATCAAGCTGATGAAACTCCTTAATATGTCACATGAGCATTGCCTAGAAACAGCTTGTTGAATGTGCCCTTTTGCCTGGAAGTGTTACTGAAAACCAGGTGAGCCATATTAAAGCTGGGTCACAAATACAGAAACACTGGTTTTAATCATTATGCCATTTATACTGGTGTAAATTTATAAATCAAATGCTATTATGTGAAGGACAAAAGTAAAACCTTTTCAGTGCAGCCTAAATCTGATAAACACTTGTGTTTGTGTGAACTACAGACATATAATCAATTAAGTGCTCTGCTGAAAACAAACACAAAGATCTAGTAACTTTCTGAAAACTGTATCTCTTTGCTGTGTCAGTTGTATACATTACCCAGATTCTTTGCCCATGTGTGGGAGGGGGGAGAAAAATAAATCCAGTACTTTTTTGCTATTTTGTTACTAACATTGTTGTTACCAACAATTGGTTCCAAATTCCAGGAGAAGTTATGAAACCATCTTGTTAAAAGTAATCTGTAGGAACAGTAGATGGCCATCAACAGCACCTTTGTGCTGGTATGTTCCACATGAACCCTAACAACATCTTTGCTTTTTGTCTGCTAGCAGCACAGAGTGCTTTCAATTACAGTTAGATTACTTACAGGAAAATAATGCAGTAACCTTAGTGAACTTACGTAGTCTTCCAGACTGTGGAGTACAAGTACTACGCAGTGTTCCTCAGAGTCTTGGTCCACTAATCTTCTGAACTGACTGGTCTTTAGAAGGCTTGTCTGTAGAAACCAGGGATCAGGTGATGGATGCACACACTCGATTATTGGGGATGTGTAATTAGACTTGTCATTGTTTAGTCCCAGTCAGCACCACAAAGCCACTCACTCCCCTCCCGCAGTGGGGGGTGGGGGAGGGAATCAGGGGAAAAAGGTAAGAGAACTTGTGGGTTCACACAGTGTACTTTGACCAGTTTAGCTGATGGAATGTTGCCCAATGATCCATTTCTATCACCTGTTCTTCCTGCAAGTCTTCATCACATTCACACAGAGTCATGTCTGTGTTGTGTGTTCACTGAGCAGGTCACCACACAGTCCTTCTTCTGAGTGTTGGGCAAGATTTGGGAGTGTGCCATCTCACCTAAGCAGGCTGGAAGGAAGACCAGGTACATAAGTACTCAGAGTTCACCCCACTATATCCTTCAGACTGGAAAACAAGGTGACAGGACCTGCATAATATGAACGTACCTACACATATGGTCTTGCATAGTCATACCTTATTCTTGAAAGAAGAAAAAAAGTGGGATGAAAGGCCATCTGGACTGGCAGAGCTGAAGGAAGAAAAGGCATAAACAATGTATGTTCCAGTAACCATTAACTGTTTGGGCAGAGGAACAGGATTGGGGGTTGGAAGTCTTTCATAACCTGGAGCACAATCATATAGTCTATCTGTTCTCACTCCATGACCCAAAAAATTACTTATTCCCTTGTATTTCTCTTCTTACAAGGTACCAGTGCTACACTTTTTTGTGTGCTTGATCAAAATCAATATTTCAAAGCTATGAAATCAGAGGATTAGGGAAAAAAAAGAACACACATTACTTACAGAAATAGTTTAGAACCTGCAAATGTTAGAAGTTTTCAGCAGATTCAAAACAGGAAAACCACTTGTCACACTGTTCAGTGGCTCTAATCTGTAACCTTATTTATATAGGATACTTCTTTATTGATGTTGACTTACACTTTGGCTGATCTGTTTATCTGTAGTCAAGCAAAGTTGCCTGTTACAAGAAGACTTTTTAGAACACGTGAACCTAGCCAATCTTTTTCAGTGCTATTTGTCAGGGTTTATTTTTCCTTAAAGTTATAAATGATGTTATTTCTAGTTATTTGACAATTATTTAGATGCTGCAACTTTTATCCTTGTCTTTGGCAATAGATAGTTAAGCTGTGTTCTTGAACGGAGTTTTACTTTCAAACCTCTTAGTTTCATACATGTATTGCTTATTGTTTTCTATGGATAAAATCCATTTCAACATAAAAAGCTAATACTGGGTTTGTGGTGATTAAGTCTATAAGCCTTACAATATTGTATCTCATTGTCATGGTTTAACTCCGGCTAGCAAAATACCACAGAGCCGCTCTCACAAATCCCCCTCCCCTCCTCCAGTGGAGGGGAAGAATCGGAGGAAAAAGAAATAAGGAAGCTCGTAAAATTGAGATAAGAACTATTTACTAATTAAATCTAAATCAATATATACAGGTACTACTAATAATAAATACTTAAAATAGTAGAAAATGAAACATATAGTACAATATATACAATATGATACAATATGATACAATTTCCCACCATCCACTGACCAATGCACACCCAGATGTTGAGGGATGAAAATCAGACCCCGAGAGCCCGAGAACCACAGCCCGAGAGCGATCGCAGCCCGAGAGCCGCGGCCTGAAGGCCGGAGCCCGGGAGCCTACGCAGCAGATTCCGAGCAAACTTTATCACTGATAACACGGCCAGAAAACTCAAAACAATCCACCAGCTCCCACCTGAATGAGCCAGCACAGGAGCTGGCAAAGCAGCTAACGCAGGAGGGTTAGCAAGTGCCCAGAGAGACGAGCAAGGGAGTAAGGGAGAGAGAGAAGGGAAGAGTAATGGCTACCGGACCCCCTTCCCCACCCAAAGAGACCAGAACATGACGTACTATGGGATGAAATACTTCCTTGGTTAGTCTGGGTCAGCTACAGTATCCGAAGCGGACAAAAGACCTTGAGTTCAGTACAGGCCATCCCCAGCACCAGCTGAGGCCTTATCAATGTTTTCACTTACTGTCCAGCAACAGAGTTCCCTGGCAACCAGAGTAAAGGGAGTTAGCCCTTTCCTGACTGACCCCAGCACACTCATGCCACAGCCACAGTTTAGCAGGTGGACTGGTATTTGTCACCTTTGATACTGTGAATATGAAACAAAAGTGCTATCCTATGTCATATTTGAAGAAGTAGCCTTAGTACTGAAGGGATATATATGTCTATAATAAGCAAAAGCTCTGCATCCCCAAGTAGCAGGCTAGATATAGTTTGGGGTAAAAGTCAATTTTAGCTATTGTTCTGACTTTACCTATGAGATACCCAGTAAAATTCACTTAAAACTGATACCGATACAATCCTTGAAGGCATAAGGTGAGCACTGGATTGAAACATGAATTTATAAGTTTTAATGAAAGTTCACCGAATATGCTCATGAATGAACCTATCATGTTACAAACGGCTTAGATTTGTCAAGGTTTTAATGAGTTCTTTTACTAAATCTGAATGTAAGAAATGAAAGGCGAGCATACAAACATTTAATATGTGAAATGCTCTGAAGAAAGTCCTTTTTGAGCTATTAAATAGCTGAAATATGCTACAGTTGCATACAGATTTGCATATTCAGTACATTTGAAGAGTTATAAATCTGTAAATGATAATGCTTGCTGATGGAATCTGATGCAGAGAAGTCATCTTGTCTGTGATTCCACTCACAAAGTAATGAAATCTATAACTCCTATCAACTTCTTCTGAAGGCGCATAGCAGTCCCTATCTGATCTACTAAAATGTGTGAATCATTTTTAACTGAGATTTTACTGCTATATACTATTTCATAGACAAGATTGAAAGTACACACTGACGTGTTTGGGAGAAAATTATCAGAAGTGTTCTGTCATATGTCATCAGCATGTGTCTCTGCCCTCTGACACAGTCTAATTTACCATTCATGTTACCCTATTTTCTAGTAACCTAATTTAAATACGAATTATACAAACACTTCTGTAAACTGTATAAAGTCATTAGTCTATTACACTGACCTGTCATAGTTATTTTGTGCCATTATTTTTGACTTAGTGTAAAACAGGTGGTGTAAACCAGAGGGGAGAGAAACACTGCTGGACCTCTAGGAAGTTGAAGCATTTTCAATACTGTTTTCATTCCACTGAACAAAAGTATTAAGTTTATATATTGAGAACACAAAAATAGAGTAAAGCTCATTAATTTGCACTTCTCTGAACAACCTCTTTGAACTGAAGTAGTCAGCAAGCGTTCTACAGAGAGATTATGGCTGTGTTGCTGTGGATGACTGCAAACAGAAGACAGCTCATTATGCTTGTGCTCAGAGCTCACTGGATGTGAACTATCTGTAGTTCAGAAGCTGTGTAGGTCTAATTGTGGTACAAAAAGTGATTTTAAAAAAAATCCCTCTTTGGCCATCTCTACAAACATGGAATTAGCTTTTGTTTCGTCAAGGAAGCATACCTCCAATCTAGTCCTCTGAACTCCTATTCCAAAATGGAGGTATCAAAATGATCTGGTCTGTACCTCACAAAATTCTGTAGGCTTGTATATTATTGCAAGTGCTGGTAGCCACCCATTTTACAATAACACAAAGGTTCCTGTCCCCCAGACTCTAGGATTTGGAATTAATATTTCTCTATTCAACTTCTTTTGCATAATCTACTTGGTTTTGTCAGGACGTACCTACTGAAACCAACGCAACGCATTTTGAGTAATGAGATGCTGTTTAGGTCTGCTTTAAACCCATTGATTAAAGCATTTGCTTGGATAATGGAAGATTATCTTAAAAATCTTCTATCGTGGATTGGAATAGAGGTTATATGCGTATCAGGTGCTATTTATGTAAGGCTCTTAGCTCTTCTTGCTGTGAAATCGTTCAGATTTTCACACTTGAACATTTACTCAACCCATAGAGAAGGGTGCACGTAGCCACATCTGTGGTAAAGTGGATTGAGACACGTGTTAAGACTCAGTTTTGAGATCCTCACGGTGACTAGATGCTCACGTAATACAGAACAGACAGGCTTAAAAATTTACTTTTAAATACAAGCAGTTGGGGTAGACTCTTGTAAGTTCAAATACTTCATGTAAGAAGGCAAAAGAGGCATCTGAAAATGGTTGGTTTTGCTTTTTCTCTCTCATCATGTAGCTGAGTTGCTTGGGTACTGAGTTTGGGCTGCGTTTTCACTTTTTGAAGCAGTTGTCAAAGAAATGACTAGTTGGTGTAGCCATCCAAACCTAGACATGATTCATGGCTGTGAGTCCATTCCATTCATTCCAGTCTCTTTTCTTAACACAGAAATTCTCAAGATTTCTGACCACCAAACTTAGGTAGCTTTCTGCTTAGCATGCAAGTTGCTTTCCATACTTTTCACAGATTCACAGAGTGGTAGGGGTTGGAAGGGACCTCTAGAGATCATCTAGTCCAACCCCCCTGCCAGAGTAGGATCACCTAGAGCAGATCACACAGGAACAAGTCCAGGCAGCTTTGGAAAGTCTCCAGGGAAGGAGACTCTCCCCCCTCTCTGGGCAGCCTGTCCCAGTGCTCTGTCACCCTCACAGGGAAGAAGTGTTTCCTCATGTTCAGGTTGAACCTTCTGTTTTCCAGTTTATGGCCATTTCTCCCAGTCCTGTCACTGGACACCACTGAGAAGAGCCTGGCCCCATCCTCCTGACACCCACCCTTTAGATATTGATAAGCATTGATAAGATCCCCCTCAGCCTCCTCTTCTCCAAGCTAAACAGACCCAGCTCTCTCAGCCTTTCCTCATAGGGAAGGTGCTCCAGCCCCTTCACCATCTCAGTGGCCCTGCGCTGGACCCTCTCCAGTAGCTCCTTGTCCTTCTGGAGCTGAGGAGCCCAGAACTGGACACAGCACTCCAGGGGAGGCCTCACCAGCGCAGAGCAGAGGGGGAGGATAACTTCCCTCGATCTGCTGGCCACGTTCTTCTTAATGCATCCCAGGATGCCACTGGGATCCTTCTTGGCCATGAGGGCACACTGTTGGCTCATGGTCATCCTGTTGTCCACTAGGACTCCAAGGTCCTTTTCCCTAGAGCTGCCCTCCAAGAGAACAGCCCCCAATACTTACATACTTAGAATGCTAATCTTTCTCCTGTGCTGTAGTAGGACATTTAGGTGTCTTAACATATGGCTGAAGATTACAGTTGTTACAGAGTTCCAATGACCTTACAGTAATACTTGCAGTAATAAACCCAAGCCCCTCTATTTTTTTTAAGATGCCTATATAATTAGTTTGATTGAGCTTTCATTGAACAGCACTAATGCATATGTTAAGACTGGATTTCAGAGTTCAGCTTCCAAATAAAAAAAAAAAATTGAAGAACTATTTGTCTACCTCTAGTAAATTTTAAATCCTGATGTTGGAACTGGCTCCTAAGTAGCTCCTGACCATTCCTAGATTTTAACGTTACATCTATTAGGATATCATGCAGCGTTATAGTGTGGTATACTTTGCAAATGTGATGAAGTCAACCTGAGAACTCACTACAACATTGCTCTTAAATCTGTGTTGACAAATGCATAGGCTTTAAGAGTGTTTTGTGAGTTAAAAATATATGGATTAGCAAAGTGCCCATTTTATACACTGAGGGGATTCTGACAACAACATAATAAACCACAGAGCCTCAGTAATGCAATATGTATTATGGTTCTGGTCACAGTTTAGCAGAGTTTTTTGTTTAATGGATTAGGCTGTGTTGTGTACATACTTCAACCCACTCAGCTTTTCTTCAGGTGATTTGGTAGAAATTTACACTGTCTTCTTTTTTATTCTGTCTTCTTTTATTTCTATCTTATTTTTAGTCTTTTTTTTTTTTTTTCTAATTCTTTTAAAAATTTCAATTCAGTGTATTGTTTGGAGATGGGGAGATTTTTTTTACTGTGTGTTTGTTCATGAAATTTCTTTTAAGTAAGTGTTATAATGACCAGGCAAACCTTGCAAATAGTATTGTTATAATACTGTAATATTTATTTTAAGGTAGTGAAGAGTATTTTCTATAATGCTAATAAGCTAACTGAAATACTGGGTGAATGTTGGAATAGTCTTTCCCATGTAGGTCATGTTGCCGTACTCTTGTGTTGCCACATGTAAAAGTCTATCACTACCTCAGTGCAAATATTGCTCCTGCAAGAGATTCTTCCAGGAACAGGGCCACTGAAATCTTTCTTTATCCCAAAGATTTTAATTTAACTGCTGGTGCTTTAATTAAATATAATATAAATGTGACAAATGACAAAACATTTTTTTTCTTGTCAGTGTTATCCTTAACACAGATGACCTTTTGGTGACTTTCTAGAATTAAAAAAAGTTACCGTTGTTTCATTAAGAGTTTTTTATTTATCTTTCAGACAGTAAAAAATTGTCTTCTCATCTTGCATTTCTGCTTGCCATGATTACCACTTGGTCTCAGAAAAAACTCGGAATTATTACTTTCATTCTTTAACAGATCTGAAAGATACATTAAATCTTGTTTATTTCTAAAGCTTTGACAGGAAGATACAAGTTGTTTCACTGAATTTTTGAATTTTGCTTTCAACAGAAACAAAAACTGCCATTAATCTCGATAACACTGCAACTTAAATCAGCTAATTCTGCCTGAAGAGTTTGGAGAGGTTGCTGGAAAGTAGATAGGACGAATACCGTGTGTGAGATTAGATTATATCATGAATTTTTTTCTTTTAAGAAACACTGAGTTGTTGAAAGAGCTCCAAGGGCTCTGGAAGTTGTGTTGCTAGCAGTTATGCCTGTCTTCTTTCCTCTGGTCCTTTTCAAATTCATTGAGTAAGTTGTAGAGGGCTGTTGTGCAGCCAGATCTGAATGGTGATAGAGAAGTACTCCCCATGTGTGTAAGTAAACTGGAGACAAAGCATTCCTGTGCTTTCACAGGAGGAGGTTCGGGCTATTTCAGAGGCCATTTCATATAAGCACTGGGATCTTCTGTCTTGCATCTATATTGAGAAATCAGCACCTGGCAGAAAACATCACTCCCCACTGTGGTACTTTTCATACCAAAACTTATTTCTCTGAGTACACAGTAGTGTACACACAACGAGGTGGGGGGGTGGTGGGGTGGTGGTGTCATCTGAATTTGGCAGAACACAGATCAGACTTAGTTTTTGTCATCAGTTTTGAACTAAAGAAGAAAAATTGAATTATGAGGAAGATTCTTATGGAAATGCTCTGTATTGTACAAGTTCACATAGCTCTAAAGTTTTTAAAACACTCACAGTGTTATTTGTTGTTTTCCCTCCAGATTAACAGGGTGTGAATTGTCTTTCAAAGTGAATTATCCAATTGAAGCAGTCGATTTCTCTATTGTCTTTAGGGTAGTACTCCGATCTCCTGTTCTCTGTTGTCTTTAGGGTAGTACTCTGATCTCTTGTTCCAGCTTCTTTTAGCTCATAGAACAGTGGAGAGGAAGGAGAATACAGCAGTGGATATGACTTGTGATGTAAATTTGGCTGTTTAATGAAGTAGTGTGTCAGAATAATAGCATAGTGACAGTCATGTATTTTATGATCAATTTAACTTACAAAGGTCAATCACTTTTTTCCATGCTAAATCATAGAAACAGAAAATGTGTAATAGTACCTGAATCACCACTGCCTTACTGTGGGTAACATAAACCTCAAGAGTTCCTCCAACTTGCACATCTAGTCCTAGCTATGATTATGGATTCCAGAGACATATGTGCATATAAATTTTTCCTGAGGTCTCCTAAATGAAGCACTTACCAAGTGGTTTGGATCACAAATAGGAAGTTCACTTCATAATATATTGTATGTAGGGAATCAAAGACATCGGGATTGTTAAACCCTTTAAACATCAACTACACAGCACCTGTGAATTAATCTGCTGTAATTGCAATAGTGACACCAGTAACATGTGACTATATTATCAGTTGTGCTTACATCTGATGAAGATAGGTGTGGAAAAGACAGTCAGACATCACCTTCTGATTCTTAGTCTATACTCTGTATCATGTGTAAAGACTAGCAATCTGAGTGGTTGATCATAAAATATATCATCTTTCAGAGAAAAACAAGTGGTCATTTTGGTGTGAAGAAATTAGAGCAAGAGTGGCAGGAGGCTAACATGGATGAACATAATGTTCCTGATGGACAGCTAATGCCAAAAGGAACTAGGGAGTAGGTGGAAGCTGGGACAGGCTATTTTGAGAGGAATGCAAAAACTTTGCCCGTGGATATAGGAATGGAGTAAAGAAAGCCAAAGCCCAACTGGAGTTGAAACTAGTGAGGGACCTGAGTGGCACCCAGAAGGGCTTCTGTAAATGAATCAGCAGCAAAGTTGTGCCTAAGGAGAACGTGGGTTCTTTGCCTAGTGGGACAGGGGACTTGGTGACAAGGGACAGGGGAAATATTGAAGAATGGAATAGTATAAAATGGAATAGGATAGAGTATTTCAGTTGGAAGTGGCCTGTAATGATTATGCAGTCCAACTGACTGACTGCTTTAGGTAGGGCTGACCTAAATTTTGGGCACATTAAGTGCATGTTCTAAATGCCTCTTAAACACTGACAGGCTCGGGGCATGGACCACCTGCCTAGGAAGCCTGTTCCAGTGTGTGACAACCCTCTCGGTAAAGAAATGCTTCCCAACATCCAGTCTAAACTTCCCGTGGTGCAGCTTTGAACCATTGCCACGTGTCCTGTCACTGCATACCAGGAAGAAGAGCTCAGCACCTCCCTCTCCCCATCCCCTCTTCAGGAAGCTGTAGAGAGCATTAAGGTCACCCCTCAGCTTCCATTTCTCCAAACTAGACAAGGCCAAAGTCCTTAGTTGCTTCTCCCAGCCCTTTCACCAGCTTTGTTGCCCTCCTCTGGACACATTCTAGGATCTTCACATCCTTCTTAAATTGTGGGGCCCAGAACTGCACACAGTGTTCAAAGTGAGGCTGCATCAACACTGAATGCAGTGGGATTAGCACCTCTTTTGACTGGCTGGTTGTGCTGTGTTTTATGTACCCCAGGATGTGATCTGCCCTCTTGGCTGCCAGGTCACACTGCTGACTCATACTGAGTCTGCTGTCGACCAGCATCCCCAGATCCATTTCTACAGGGCCATCCCCAGCCACTCCTCTCCCAATTTATAATTGTGCTTATACACTACAAAACTTTGAGCTCTGTCCTTCAGTCGGTTCTTCAGTCAGTTCTTCACCCAGTGCAACATGAACCTACTCATCTCACAGTTGGACGATTTGTCCAGAAAGATGCTGTGAGGGACAGTATCAAAGGCCTTACTAAAATCCAGAAAAACATCATCACCTTCCCTTCATCCACTAGGTGGGTAACCTTATCGTAGAAGGATATCAGATTAGTGAAACAGGATTTTCCTTTTGTAAACCCATGTTGACTGTGCCTGATGATTGCGTTGTTACTCAGTACTCAGTGTCATTTCTGGTTCACTTTTCACTGGTATGGTTTGCCCTTGGGCTTCCCATGTCTCTGAGACTACTAGCAGAATCTGTGGGACTGAGGAGGGTAACATCCCTATATATATATACATATATATATACATGAGGGTAATGGATCATTTAAGCCCACTGGACACACACAAGTCCATGGTACCAGATGGGGTTCATCTGAGGGTGCCAAAGGAGCTGCCTGGTGTCATTGTGAGACTGTAATCTATCATCTTCAAAAGCTCATGACAGCTCTGAGAGGTTCCTAATGTCTGAAAAACGCAAAACACACTTTCACCCTCACTAGGGGCATGAAGGAGGATCAGGAAACTGTTACCCTCCCCTCAGTCCCTGGGAAGATCGTGCAGTAAGTCTTCTGTATGAAGAGCAAAAGGTGATTGGGAGCAGCCAGCATAGATTACACTAAGGGTAAATAACACCTGACCAACCCTATTGCTTTCTGTGGGGTGACTGACACTGTGCACAAGGGAACAGCAATGCATGTTATATATCTTGACACTATCAAAGCCCTTCATTGAGTCTCTCATAGACTCTTTATTACCAAACTAGTAAGGTATGGGCTAGATAGGTGGAAAGTAAGGTGGGTGGACAGCTGGCTCAACTGCTGGGATGAAAAAGAGGTGTGATCTGTGATGCCAAATCCAGCTGGTGTCCAGTAACCAGCAGCATTCCTCAGGGATCAGTACTGGAACCAACAAAATTAACTGTTTAATGGTTTGGATGAAGGGATGGAGTGAACTCTCGGCATTTTTCTGTAACAATACCTAATTGACGGTGCCAGGGTAGCAACAGTTATCTTCCATCAGAATTACCTGGACTAACTAGAGAAATGCACTGACATGAATGTCAGGAAGTTCAATAAAATCAAGTGCAGTGTCTTTTATCGAGGACGGAACAACCCTATTCAACAATCTGTGCTGCAGTCTGACTGTGTAGGAAGTTCTGCAGAAGAGGGGATGCCCATGGCAGGGGGCTTGGAACTAGGTGATCTCTAAGGTCCTTTCCAACCCAAACCATTTTGTGATTCTATGATTTTATGAATACGAGGTTGGGAGCAGTTGATGTACAAGGAGAGGCTGAAAAGTCTGGGCCTGTTGAGCTTTGAGAAGGCAAATGGGAGACCTTATTGCTGTCTACAACTACCCAGTCAAAGCCTAGAGAGAAGATGAAATCACTAACTGGAGATTCACAGCAATAGGATGAGAGACAGCAGATGCAAGTTGGAATGCGGGAAATTCCAATTAGATACAATTTAAAAAGAATTTCCATGTGGGAGGTCAGATGCTGGAACAAGTTGCCCAGAGTTTGTCCACCTTTGGAGATGTTAAAGACTCTACTAGACACAGCTCTAGGCAACCTGATGTAAATAGACCTACTTTTGGTAGGCAGTTGGACTGGATGACCTCAGAGGTTCCTATTAACCTAGGTAATTCTATCACTCTGTGATTACTTTGTTATTTCATAGTCACAGTTATTGCTTGAGTTTTCTGCCAGAACATAAATTTCCTTTTTTTTCCAGTTCATTCACAAAAAAGTAATTTTGAACAGGGAGATTGTTCTTCCTACGGTTCTCAAAATGTTACTGACAGAAAGGTGTTGGTCTCAGTCCATACTGGGAGATACTGGCTATCATAATGATTTTAACACAAGATCAAACTGTATATGTGCTCAATTTTCAGACTCAATTCAATTTAGATTTAAGACATAAAATGTTTAGTATTTGAAAGTGTCAAACATCCATGAAACTTACGTTTGTTAGTGGAACTTCTGTAAGAATTGGGTGTCTTTTTATAAATAATCTAAGTTCAAGAAATGTTACACTCCTGAATGTAACTTTTTACCCGTTTTATTTGCAAAAGAATATTGAACAAGTATAACTGTATCCTATTACACTTATTGTTGATTTTAGAAATTTTGTATTTATTGGATATGCTTATACGTGTCATTTACTCCATGTGGTTTTCCCTATGATGTCTTGTGGTATCTTTGAAGTAATCAACAATTACAAAGCTTTGTGCCGTAAAACTTACAGTTTGAAAATCTCTCCTCTAAAGCACTACAAATAAATAGATGTTGTCCATAGAGATGGCTTAACAATATCAGCTCTTCTCCTGGTTGGCTAGGGACATTACCACTACCTATAATTTGCTCCGTGGCATATTGGGACCATTTCTATCCTGATTTAAAGCAGTAGGTAATATCTGGCACTGTTGTTTGTTACTTAATGTATAACGACAAACCTTAGCAAAATGCCCAATATTCCTGAAATGTTTGCACTGAGCATCCTTTGGATAATATATGATATAGATAACATATGATATGACTTGTAATGCATTGCATAGATTTGCAGAAGTAGCATTCTTTTCTGTTTATATCAAATTTAGTTTTGGTTTCCTAAATGCAGTCATGAGAGTTTCAATAATCAGTGTTTAAAGGTTTCATCTGTAGCAATTGAAACATTTGAGCAGTGTTTCTTCTACCTTTAAGATCCCATTTCTGCTATTGCTGCTGCTGACTCAGCCTGAGTAGCAATGGTTGTGACTTCATTATATAAAGGGATATTGGAGGGAAGGGAGTCCAGTGCAAGATGGAATTGATTTTTTTACAAAGTGCTATCAAATAATTCATTTGCCACATTTCCAAATTTGCATGTAGCTAAAAATTCTTTAAAAGAGAGGATATTGATTCACCTGGTTTCTGTCCCTTTTCAGAGACTTTATAGTAATAAGCTATAATATATTTGTTCAGCACAGAAACATTAATTAAAGCTAGGAGAACAGTATCATATTTCTCAGCAGCCAGAAGCATAGAACGCTCTGATCTTGCTATCCAATACAGTGTATAATTAGTGAAAAGTTTCTTTCTTCAGAAATTTCTATAGCGATAATTACAGGCACAGATATACTTAAGGGGTGTAGGGATATCCTTTTCAGCATTTTTCAGGTACATTTTTAGAAAGTTAATTTGATGATTAGATAGCAGTTGGTGTGAAGCCTGGCCAAAGCTACAGTAAATCAAGATGGTAGACCAGTCACCCAAGAGAGGTGAACCCTTCCTGGGGGATTACCTCTTTAATTCAGTATTGATCACGTAGTGCTGCTATGCAAATTAAGCTAAAATATAAAAGAATAAATAGTTCTTCCACATCCTTCAAAGAAAAAAGAAAGAGTGTACATGTTAGAAGATTCAGGCTTCTCATCTTTTTATTTTAACTCATGTCAACATAAAGTGGAGTAATGAAGCTACAAAGTAGAATTGAATGTATTTCATTATATGTTGCATGAATGAGAACTGTGTTTCACTAGATAAAAATAAGGAGTTCTCAGGATGTAGCTGGTAGTTAAAACATTGTCATTTGAGAAAATTGGTATTTTGCAAGCCACAGTGTAGAATTCAGTTTCATATATGGTAATGTAATGAGGAAATGTACTGGTTTATTCCAACCAACAATTTAAGTGTTTGCTTTTCTGAATTATGGCTTAACTGCATGTCGTGCTTTAACCCGTCAGCAACAAAGCACCACACAGCTGCTAGCTTCCCTCCCCTCTTCCCCAGAGCGATGGGGGAGAGAATAGGAGAAAAAAGGTCAGAAAACTTGTAGGTTGAGATAAGAACAGTTTAATAATCGATATAAAAGAATGATGCTAATAATACAAATAAAATTAATAATAATGACAGTATTAGGTAATGAGAAGGAACACCAGAAAAAAACAGAGAGAAAACCCAGGGGGAAAAGTATTCAAGGTGATTGTAATGACACAGTCACCTGCTGACCGAGCCCCCAGCTGGTCCCTGAGCAGTGATTGCCTCCCGGCCTACTCACTGCAGCTTATATACTGAGCACCATTTCTTACGGCATGGAATACCCCTCTGGTCAGTTTGGGTCAACTGTCCTGGCTGTGTCTCCTCCAAGCTTCTTCACTACAAGAAGGGGAAGTATGAGAAACTGAAAAATTCTGTGGTTTAATGTAAAAATTGCTTGGCAACAACTAAAGCATCAGTGTTATCAACATTCTTCTCACCACAAATCCAAAATATAACCTCGTAGTAGCTACTATGTAGAAAATTAACCAAGCCAAAACAAGCACACTGCAGCATATGAATTACAAGAGACAAAAGCACTTTTGGTAAAGCTGTACTGTTGTCCAAACCCAGCATGCCAGCTCTCTTTTCCTGAGAAACTGCCTTTTCTTTTCTATTGTTCTCTTTCATGGAGAAGAGTTTTGATTCTACACATTTTCCTGTCTTAACAGAAGAAAAAAGACTGATTTCATTAGTAAAATTTATTAAAAAAGAGGAACAAAACCCCAAGAAATATAATATCATTGATTGATTTTGTCTTTTTATTGGAAGAAGTCTAGAGATTGCTGAGGTCTGCATTACTTGTTTTTGTTGGCAGGATCCACTGAAATAAGTCTTCACAATGAGTCCAGAATGTCCTGTTCATGGATTGTGCCAGCATTCATTATTGTTTCTTAACAGGTTGTAAATCAGTACTTCACATTTTCTTCTGTCCATTTCTTTTTCCTGGTCATTCATCTGCATTTTTTCAGTCTGTAGGCTGCAGTGATGTGTTTGCTCTAACTTGGAGACATGCTTTTTATTGTTTTATGAGATACAGCTTTTAGATATTTATTTTCTAGTGATATTGTAATAGCTTTATGCAACTATAAAGAATAACATTAGACTTTTAATAAATAACACTAGTATTAAGAAAATACGGGGTTTACCAGAACTTATGGGCTAGATGAGGACAGTAATGATTGAAAACTATAATTTGATGCTTGTTTCCTATAGAATTGGCAATAATACTAATTACCTTCTACAGCACAAAAAAATCAAAGGAGTTCAGAACTCGGTAGCTGTTTCAGTACTGAAGATGAGGTATGCTGCTGTAATGAGATGAAAAAACTTTACGCCTGGCCATTTTAAATTTTTGTCTGGATAAACAAAACAAGTCAGATTTTTGTCACAAGTAATGGCGAGTTGGAAGTTTGTATTGAAACCATGAACAACAGACTTCAGCACACAGAAGTCACACGAACGTTCAAGCAGTGGTCTAATTTAGTAGTGTGGAGAAAGAACAAAGGAATTTTGGGCATTTTTTCTGAAAAAGTTGGGAGAGGGGGCGGTGGGCAGGGGAATTAAAAAAGAGTTTGGTGGTCGTGCAAGCTCTCCAGACAGTTGGCAGACAGCAAAGAAGAATGAGGGACGTATCTCTCATTTTGGAAATAGTGTCACTGAGTTAACAGACTGCTATAGCTAAGATGCCAGTGCTGCTACTGTCAACATACTGCTTCTGTTTCTCAGGCTGCTTTGAAAGAAAGATTGGTCAGTTGTCTGCATACAGACCCCTGTGGTGCTTTTGAGATGCATTCAGTGATGCTGAGCTCCCAGGAGACTTCTATTGAATTGGGAGCGCAACACGCTGATACAGGTTAATAGAGCCCTGTGTATCTTCACTTGGAGTAACCTTGTATGCACCTGTGAGTGTAAACGGGGTTCAATACTTTGCTATTTATATGCAGCAAAACTGGGGTTTTTTTCTTTGTTTTCAGGACATTTTGTGAAGGGTGACTAGTAATAAAAATTCTGTAGACCAAATTGGTTTTTATTGACACTTCTACAACCCCTGTGCTTTCCCTGAGGAGTGAATGTTTTAACTTTCATTTTATCCTTTTGAAGATGAAGGAGATGCATGGGCTATGGCAGGCCTGCAGAAGCTAAAAGCATTAACATTTATTTATGTGTTCAGCATAGATATGACTGCGTACATTCCACAGGCACAAAACTGAAATGGCTAAGCCAGAAACATAGTTGCTGCAGATTGTTTTCATAGTTAATGGAAAAATACAGAGACACACTCAACCTTACACCTGAATCATGTTCTAAAGGTGTTCCCCCCCCCCCCCCCCCCCCCCACTTCCTGATTAAAAAAAATGGCTAAGATGACTTTGATATTCCAGTTAAGTGCCTTACGACCATTAAGGATAAACAAGAACTATATTACCCTGGAAAGAAAATGGGACTATTTCCACTACCTAAGAATGTAAAGCATCAAGCTAAGTATTATTAAATATTTCTTTACTCTATATTCCCTGCTTTCTTTCATTACCTGTCCCATTTTCATGTCACAGTGTCTTTAATGTATACAGTTACTCAGGACATTGGTGTCTGGGCACTCTCTAGACACACTGTCCATTACTGCTGTATATTGGTGAAATATATCTTAATAGCTTTTCGCTTCACATCCATGAAGTATAGCTCTATAGTGTGGACTGAGAACGATAACTTTTGCAGAATGGGAATCTGTGGGAAAATGGGAAGTTTCTGTCCTTGCAATTATTTGTCAGGTTATTGAAAAAGTCTTTCTTCTAATATAATAAATACAAATAGAATATATTTTTTGTTTTTAAGTTGTGGTTTGCTTTTTTTTTTTAAGAGTGACACTTGCATCAATATAGATATTCATCATCATTTTGGAAACTTTAGCAGCCCTGGTTTATGCAAAATTATTCATTTTCACTAATTTAGATGTAGAGTAACCGTGTGTTTCCTTTACAAAACAGTTTGTTTGCATACACAAATAATCGGTCATAAATAAATGGTCATAGTTCTGTTTTCATGATGGTCTGTGATATATGTTTACTTTGAATTTTGACTTTATGGAAACCTTTTAAGTTTTACTGCCTTAAGGTTTTAAAATTTTGGGATGAGGAGTTTTGTCACTGAAATGCACTGTCCTAATGCTTAATAAACATTTCTTTAATCTCTTTAAAAAAGTTATGTAAGCTTAGGTGTAAACTCTTAGACTGTGCACAAATGGGTTTCCATCACCAACAGGAAGACAGTGGTAATGTTCTAATATGAAAATACTACTTGGGTGTTTTTTCAGTGGGAGCAGACAGAGTGAGCCTGGATCCATTCCCAAGTCGTGCTTTGAAGTCTTGAAGTCTATTTGAGCAACCCAGGTTGTGTGTAGCTTTTCACCAGCTGGCTACTAAGATAAATAATGGAACAAAAAGCATAATCAGAGGAAGGATGTTAGTAGGAAAGAAAAGTTCAAAATATGGGGCAATAGCACATGAAAATATTTCCCCCCCCCCCTTTTTGAGAAATTATGATTATTTGGTGTGTAGGTTGTTGAGAGGAATTGGATTTTCCAATGAGATACACACACTACATAGTGAGTAAATAGAGACTAATGAAAGCTTAGCAAGCCAAAGAAACTGAGGCAAGTTAGACGTCTCATGCTATATCAGTGTCAGCGGTTTTAAACATTCCTAAAACTTCCTTACGCTGTTTAGGTTAATTAGTTTGTCTAGGGAATATTTTCGAGTCTAATTTTACAAATAATTTGGTCTCTGATTTTTTTTTTTTGTAATGTATACATATTATACACTATGTATCTTCATATATATACATGTAGACATGTATATTTACGTGGAATATAGGCATATATTCCACTTAAAGACATTGGAATAGTAGAGAGCATCATATATTTGCCCTGTCCCCTGCAAGACCCCACGCCTCCTCACAGTAACTGCACCCTCATCGAAGTTGTTTCTGGAATATAATGCAGGGTGGGCTGAGAATAAGGGAGAACAAAAGAAAGAAAGAAAAAGGTGTGCAAAGCAAGCAGAGAGTGGGAGACTTGAGAACAGCAGACTTGAGAGGCTAATCCATAGCGGTATTTGAGGGATCCAGAGGGGAGAGTCTGCACGTAATACACTAAGCGAAGGAGTTGTACTCCCTCAGTACTGAGAGACAAGGTAGGTTATGAACACGTTCCTGTGGTCAGTCTCAGTTCTGAGTTCTCTTGTTGGAGTAGTCCCGGGTTCTAGTGTCTGTGGTAGTAAAGCCTTCCTCAAGAGGTGCTGTTTGTCAGCACAGGGGTGCCTGGTTTAAAGAGAAACTGTAGAAACATTTGCCTGAAAATACTGGTTCACTTAACTGCTTTGTCACAGGTCATTTCAGGCAGGGTGCCTGTGTGTGTAAAACCAGAGGAAGAATAGCACCTTGACTGAATGGAATTTTAATACAAGTGGCAGCATATGCCTTTGGTTGCGGTAGCTGAATAACTGTTGTAACAGATGCATTTTAAAAAGTGTATTCCATGATGCAAGTTCTGTGGAGCAGGTTTTAATATTTAGGAGCCTTTCATGTTATTAACTGGTGTGACACAGGCAGCAATGATTCAATTATTTTTAGTTAAATATATTTTCATTTACATTTTGGCTCTTTATATAAAGTATATATAATGAACTAAATCTGGAAGATGTTATCATGCTGTTTTATTCATAAGAAGAACAGACAAATGGAAGTGAATATTATGGAAATGTCGTTTAAAGTTCTGTTCTTCAGGCTTGTTCGTTCAGAATAACTCTATAAAGCTTGCACATCGGGAATCGGTCAAAAATTTCAGAGATTTCTTTGGGATTTTCTTTTTCTAAAACCGTACATTCTCAGTTTAGCGTGGAGTTTAAAAGAAGAGTGATGAATGATGCAATATGTGTTATATGGTGGGCCTATTTTAGGTAAAACAGCACAGTATGGCATTTACAGATCTTGAAATTGAAGATTTGGTCTCTACTAATGCTTTGCAGGATTTCTGTGGATTGCCCAACACTGAAAGATCAAAATATTAAATATATGAAGATAGCACTAGTTTTATTCATTGCTTTATGATTGTTGTTTGGAAGTACAGTGGTGATTTCAACTGAACTCCTGACATCTCTAAGATGTCCAGCACACCCTATGATGTTAATTAGCAAACTCTAGAATGAAAAAAAATGCAGAGTGACTTGCTTGTCTACAGATGCCAGACCACATGTAGTTTATGTAGTAACATGTGATTTGCACTTCCACCGTGCACACTGTATGCATACTTTTTCTCTGTTTTATGGAGAAAAGGCTCTTTTTAACACTGTCAGTCATTTGTAATTGATATTTAAACACAGCTGCTAGTGTTGATCCTGTTGTTGCTATAAAGACATACACCTGATGAAAACTTCCTCACTGGCTTATTCTCTTTGTGATGTGCTTGCATAATATTAACTTGCATGCATACCTTGGCACATCTGGAATTTGTGGTTTTCTGTGGATCATTGCAGTAATTTAACTCTATTAAAAATGTCAAGGTAATTTGGAAAAAAAAAAAGGTTTTTTATCATACTACAGGTAATGGCCAATTGCTGTATAATACCAGTCAACGTAGCGCGAGACTATATAAATTTTAACACAAATGCTAAAGCAGTAATAAAAAAAAAAAAACAAAAAAACCCCAACATATTTGAGAAACTGTTGACTTCAAGAACCTAGCTATAATTCTGCTTACTTACAGGAAAAATGTTTAACTTCTGAAACGGCAGTCATGTTGTTTTGGAACTTTATTATAAAGAAAAAGTGCCTTATCAGTTTTCTGAAGTAAAGAAAGACTCATGCAAAAATAGTAGATAATGTTAGCTCAGGATGGTCGGCAGGTGCAGCTTCAGATGCTATAAAAATGCAAACATAACACACAAAAATAGAATTTTGTTCTTTTTATCTGAAAGTGCCACATAAAATCCTTGGTACATTACAAAAGGAACTGGCAGAGGTGTACGGTTTTCATTTATAAATATTATTCCAGCTTTCTGTCTCTCTAAAACTGCAAATAGATAATTAAAGTTTTATTTCTTTGCATGTGTTTAGAGGAAAGGAAAATTGTATACATTCATTCATATTAGCTATGGAGATGTTTATCACAGGTTTTTTTCTTGGGAACAAGACTCTTTCTGTTGGTGACCACATCAATGGCTTTGAATCTGCTGAACAGTTTCAAGCACATAGAGCAAGATTTTGGTCCAATTTTGGTCACAAATCCAAAATGCAGCACGACACAGGCTGCTGTGAAGAGGGGGGTTACCTCCAGCTCAACCAAACCCAACACAGTGCTACAGGTACAAACAGACACTGAGTTTCTGTGTTGTGAGAATTAGTGAGTGGTGAAGGGAAAAAAACCGAACTAACTACTCTCCCATATTTAATGTGAGCCAAACTTTACTATTCTGTCTGGCCAGTCAACCAGCCATGTACATGCTACAAAACCAGGCACAGGAACTGAGCATGCTGTAGACTGGGGGGGGATGAAGGGCAGTTGAGGAAGGAACCCCTAGGGGACAGCATCTTAGAGTTGTAAGTAGGGATGCAGAGCTGTCGGGCAAATACAAAGACCACATCCTACTCTGCAACTTCCTCAACATTTCTCACAGGGACTACCCAGATACGAGGTTTCAAAATTGCAGGATTTTGAGAAACATATTTTCTATTTTGAATTTAAATGTAGGCCTCCCCTTTTCCACATTGTTGTTAAAACTGATAAATTAATTTAGCACAATAAAATTGTTAAACACTGACCATATTATTTTTTTACCAGGGCAGGCAAACAAAATAGGCTGAAAAGATTTAACAGCTTATTGCCTCTAAAGCTGTATTTCTGCTTGCCCAGCTTTGAGTTGCATATTCCTGAACCTTCCTTTGCTTACTCTCCTGTTCAGTTTGCCAGTCTGATGTGAAGCTAAGCTAGAAAAAGTCTGAAGTGTGACTTGTATTCAGTCCAAAACAATGAAGAACTGCTTGGCCAGGAGCTGGCAAAGGTAGATGACCCTTTTCATATCAGCAAGCTGATTGGTCTAGGTTTAGATGAGCATGTTTAAGCCTTCTTTCTCAGCATACAGATGAACTGGCAATGCCAGGAGAACAAAACTAACACAGGAAGAGAGTGCGCAGTAATAGCTGTACAAGGAGATGGCTAGATGATGTGAAGATGACAACCACACTTCGATGTCCAAGACAGCCAGGCTTCATAGGCATTCCATACAGTAGGTTGAGAAAGGTAAGTCCCTCCAGAGAGTGATTTGAAGCATGTACATTAACATCTTCCTGGCATGCACATTATGATAAAAATCACTCTCTATAGAAAACTAGCTTGCTTTTGCTGATCCAAGGAGCTTAAGGAGACTAACCTCCTAACTTAAGTGTCTAAGAAGTTAGCCTGTCTGATATGCTCTCCAGTGTCTTTGAAAAATTTCTAACTGAATAAAATTAGATCTCATGGGTAAAGAATAGAAGATCATAATCTGATGAGTGTATGTTCAGAAGAGCCAAGAATCTGAATGAGCTAGCAATGCAAAGTGATATCCAAAAGCATAAAGATTAAAAAATATAATCATTTTAAAGCACATTCTCCTTGCACCAAATAAATGTTGTCAGAGGGTTAATTTTTCCAAGACCATGCAGCCACATGTCTGTCTTTTCCTGAAGATATTGTTGCAATCCTTTGTCATTATTAGCATTTTGACCCCTTTTCTACTGGAGATTTAACCTAACCATAAACTTACACCACTGTGAAAGGAATAGGGGGAAGGTTTTTGTCACTCTGCAGTTCTACCTCTGATCTTTACAATGTTATTGACCAGTAGGAGACTTAACTGGGCACTCATGAACAAATGGTCTGTGAGTCACATGGTGTGTAGAATGGTTTCATTGCCACTTACCAAAAAAACAGTGGTGTTGAAATTGCTAACAACCTTGGTGATCTGGGGGGATCTGTGATTTAAACAGCAAAATATGGCAGAATGTTTTTCATGTTTTCATTACATCTTTTTCTAGCTCCTTGCATATTCTCACACTCCGTGCTTCAAAGTCTTTGAAAGCAGATGTGTTGAAAGATGGTAACAGTAACCAATAACTAAAAGGTAGGAGCCCTGTGAAGCAGACCAAACTGCTTTATGGCAGATGTGACAGCAGCAGGCTTTACTTCCATTAGTTTCATAGATACTATCTTCCAATAAAGACTTGACTAAATTAAATTACTTAGTTAACACTGTATTGGGTTTGTGTGTAAAGGTTTTGGCAGCAGTAGGGGCTACAGGGGTGGCTTCTGTGAGAAGCTGATGGAAGCGTCCCCTGTGTCTGATGGAGCCAATGTCAGCCGGCTCCGAGATGGACCTGCTGCTGGCCAAGGCCGAGCACATCAGCGATGGTGGTAGCACCTCTGGGATAAAGGTTTGAGAAGGGGAAAAAAAACTGAAGATGGGGGTAATTTGCAGCAGAGAGAGAGAGAGCAAGATACGAGAGAAGCAACTCTGCAGACCCCCAGATTAATGGAGAAGGAGGGGGAGAAGGTGCTGCAGGGGCTGGAGCAGAGATTCCCCAACAGCCTGTGGTGCAGACCATGGTGAGGCCAGCTGTGTCCTGCAGCCATGGAGGGTCAAGGTGGAGCAGAGACCCACCTGCCACCTGGGGAGGACCCCATGCCAGAGCAGGGGGATGCCTGAAGGAGGCTGTGACCCCGTGGGAAGCCCTCACTGGAGCAGGCTCCTGACAGGAGCTGTGACCCTGTGGAGAGTGGAACCCAGGCTGGAGCAGGTTTGCTGGCAGGACTTATGACCGTGGGGGAGACCCACGCTGAAGTAGGCTGCTCCTGAAGGACTGCACTCCATGGGAGGGACCCACGTTGGAGCAGGGGTAGAGTGTAAGAAGTTCTCCCCTGAGGAGGAAGGAGCAGTAGAGACAATGGGCAACCGGCTGACCGCAACCCCCATTCCTTTTCCCCCTGTGCCACTCGTAGGGAGGAGATAGAGAAATCAGGAGTGAAGTTGATCCCAGGGAAGAAGGGAGGGATGGGGGGAACATGTATTAAGAGATTAGGTTTTAGTTCTCTTTTGTTCTGATTTGATTGGCAACAAAGTAAATTAATTTTTCCCCAACTGGAGTCTGTTTTGCCCATGAGTAACTGCTAAGTGATCTCTCCCTGCCCTTATCTCGACCCACGAACCTTTCCTTACATTTTCCCTGCCTTGTCCAGCTGAGGAGGGCAGTGACAGAGCAGCTTTGGTGAGCACCTGACCTCCAGCCAGGGTCAGCCCACCACATAGCAATGTTACAATTACTAGTTATAAATAGCATCAGTGGGTTTTTTCTTCAAACTAAGTCAAATTTGTCAGTAAAGAGAACTTTTGAGTCCTAAATCCTATTACTTTGGAAAACATAGCTTAATTTATTTAATTTCCTGTATTTAAAACTAGAAAAAAAATTCATTTTCTACAACCTCACAGATTTTCACAATTCAGTTAATGACTATTTGAGAAATAATATATACATACTCTTCATTTTTTGATGCATGGAAGAACTATTCCAGTAGAAAAAAATCCTCTTAAACTTGACAATACATCAGCTGCAAAGATTCTGTGTTGTACCTAGGTCTCTGTCCTTGCACAGAGTGTCTTACAAAGTTACAACTTAGTCCAAATGTTTGCTTTTAATAATATTTTTTTTTCCTTTTGTCAAAGCCTATGCTCTCCTTCCTTGGAGCAAAGTCATAGTGCAGGGTGTTAAGATAGTGTAGCTTCATACGTAGTTTTCAGTGCTCCCACTAACTAGCCACAGAAAAGCTTTCAGGTCTTTTGAAACCCAGGTGTTCTGTGGCAGGCGTGGGTCTGACACAAGGGCTAGACAGGTTGGTTCCTGAATTACTAAGAGCACCTAGCAGTTTCTGTAGTCTCATACACAGCTAGCAAGGAAGGACAGGTGTCTAATCCGGGTGAATTCGACTACCATTGAGAGGTTCATCACAGCATTTACAGGAATTAAGTTAAATAATAAAAAGCTATCATCCTAAACCCTGTTTCACATAGACTTTAGGTGGAAACAGATGGCTATTTCAGGTATTTCGGTATACATGAATCTAAACAGGCTTGATTTTATTTTAAAATTTTGGATATTTTTGAAATAATTGATGGACAGTTTTAACTTATTTTGCCTGCAACTTTAAAAATGCTGTTTTTTCATTAAAACTGTTTCTGCAAAACAACAAAAATTGATCTTCACAAATTGATGTAGGAAAAGTACTATAAAACCCTCTTGAATTGATAACTCCATTTACTTAAATCCACATATTTATCACTGTTTAAAATGTCATTGGAACATGCTAGGGAAGCATTTGGGAGAAGAATATCTCGGAAGTTTTTATAGCTGTAGAAACGTACAGCTCAAAAAGACCAAAAAAGCACAATAATCTATTATCTATTTACAGGGGGTTTCATTCTACCTACTATGTGGACAGTCAATTTCTTGTTCTGAGTTAACAAAGGGGTAATAATTAAATTTCACACTTAATTCCATTATCTGCTGATCTGCTCTGTGTCCTAGAGTGCATACGAGTTTCCAGAATGGGTGAATTTGAAATACCTCAGACAATTGTAAACTACTGAATATGGCTTTTCGTAGACATTCAAAATCACAGCAGATAACAAATAGGTTACAGAAACATGTAAAATAAGTCTGCAAGGGAATCAAAGAAGTTATATAGGCCTTTCCATGATCCAAGAGGAAGCACTAAATGTATGCGCTAGGAAATGCTCACCTCATCATTTTTAAATTTACAGTCTCATTCCGCTTTTGAGTCGCTTCTGTATGGAAGGGTTTTCTAATATCTTAATTGTTCCTCCATAATTTAAACTTAGGTCTTCCTGTGCTATGTGCACTCACAGTAGAGAATGAATTATGATGATTCAGAGCTCTGGGTTGCTGGCAATTGTTACTGTTTTCCATCAGAACTTCTTTCTTTGAGCCATGTCACCACACTTTTTCTTTGCATTTTGTAAATCCTCTAGTCTCGATTTGTCATTGAGCATCCCATGTGAAACAGTGTCAATACTATATTAGATTGAAAATACAACTTTACCATTTGTTTCCTACCTACAAAGACTTTTGCTCCCTGAGGTAAAGAAAATTGTACTTTATGCAATGCATTTGTATAATTACTGGTCATTTATTGGAAGTCCCTATCAAATTTTGGACTTCAGTGTCTTAGATGCTGCATGAATATATATTTCAGAAAAAAAAAACTTGGTTCAGATGTTTTAAACAGATGACAAAGATAAACAAAGAAGCAGAAAACCAGATGCAGAACAGGGAAATTGTGCCCTATGCTGTGTAGGTCAGTAGCAGGGCTAGGAAGCTGCGAGTGAGCTGGTCTGTTAAGGTGTTACGCACAACAGTGCTTCCGTTCCGTGGCTCTTTTCAAACTGATAGGGTTGTCTTCTGTGAAGAATAAATAACAGCTAAGATGCATCGAGTTGAGTTAATGTTACTGAGATAACCTTAACATCTGCTTTCACTTTTTGCTTTCTCAGAATATTTGAAGTATGCTGCAAAATTCAACATGCTTCTGCTTTATGGCCTTGCTCTTTATTTGTTTTCTGAAGGTGCCAAATGATCAGAAGATGGTGAATAGAGAACAGCATGGGAACAAAGCTTCTAGGTCATTTTTAACACGAGGCCAAAATGTTCCACCAGTCATTATACAAAATGTTTTTTTAGATATGAAAGCACTCGTCCTAGGCAGTAGAGATGAGTAAGAAAGACATATTCTGGAGATAAATTATTGTCAGATTGCTGCTGAGAGCAGTGCAAGGGACAGCACTGAGAGGTGACTGGGGCACGGCTCAAGTCAGGATGCTGAATGGGACGGAGAAGGGAATAGGTCTGCAGTCGGAAAATGCAGAGAGCAGAAGCCAGAGGCAGCCCACAGTACTGAGGGGTTGTACTGTGCCCTGTCAGAGTGGTCACCTTTAATCCTATAGAGAGGTATTGATATACCTCCTGGCAATTGTGAGATTCCTCTCTGATTCGTGTACTGTGCAGAGTATTCTTTCTAAGGCTCCATCTTCTACCATTTACCCTGTTTCTTTATTCTCTGTTACACTCTTGAGGAAATGCTGACACCATTTCACAGAAACAGAGAAAATACTTCTCTGGCCAGGGTTGAAGAGGAGGGGAGGGAGTTTGAATTGGTGCCAGAAAAGAGAGAATTATCTTTTTAGCATTGAGAGTTACCACAAGATACCTGAAGTTAAATCTTTTCCTTTCTCAAAGGGCTTATTTAAACAAAACTCTCCAAGCAGAAATGGATGTCTTTAATGAAAGCAGAATATTTATGTTGTTGTCCTTTCTTCCCAGCATTTTTCTCTCTTTGGAGTTCACAGGGGAAAGGGGAAACTGGCAAATCCTTTGAAGGGAGATCACTTACTACAGAAAGTGCAGGATATGAAGCTAGAAGGAAATATGTCCCTTACTAATCTGAACAAAACTGTGGTAGGGTAGATCTAAGAGATTATTTATAATCTCTTCTAGATGAGAACTAAGTGCCAAGGTAGTAAAATTTTGTCAGAAGACTGTTGCAGTTTTCTGAAGAGTAATGAACCTATATTTCCCTTCAGATTACCGTTATAGCGATTTGCACTGTGGACAGCCTACCTACTTTTTTTTATTTGGTATGTGGCTTTCTTATTGTCCTAAAATAACTATGGTATCAATATGAAGTTTTAGATAGTTGCTATATTTTACTTTATTCATAGCTCTATATTTGATGGGAGTGAAGTGATTTTTGCATTGGTTTGATTTTATACAGCACATTAAGGTTCCCATGGAAAGTAAGTGCTGTAAAAATGTTAAGTATTTTGATGAGAAAATCAAACAAAATAGAATTTTTCACTTCACTTTGTTGTCTGTTTTCATCTTAAAGTGGGGAAACTACAAAGGAGACCAGGGGGAGAGCCAAAGGCCCCTGGAATGGCAGTCCTTTGTACAAAGAGTTGTCATGCTTGTTGGCATCTCAAGTTGTGAAATTACTGACTTGATAAACATACTGAAGTCTGGCTTACTGCCAAGTGTTAGCGTTGAGATGTGGAGCAAACCAGGCATATGCATCTCCTCTGTGACGTGATAAAGACTACATGAAGTTGAGGTCTTATCCACCAGATCTGGGCCATGTCCTGGGAGAAACAGTCTGTAGTGAAAGTGTTAGACCATTATTCTGGAACTAACACTGTTGTTGTCATATCTGAATAATAAAATGTTAAACTTAAAAGGAACAGGTTTGCGGTAACAAATTTGTACTAATTTAAAAAAAAAAAATCTGTCTGAACAAATGAAATTTGTTGAGTCTTTTTTCTCCACAATTTATTTGTGTGAGTTTTATTTTGAAATATTAGTTCTATGACCATGCACAGGTAAGAAAAAATGGACTTTTGTTTATTACAGATTATGAAAACTGCAAAATTTGCAAAATTTTTATTGTCATCTCTTGATACTTTATCCACATTTTGAGCCGTTTCTTGTATCTCTCCTTTCATACAAAAGAAAATCTGTTCTGTCTAGAGAATACTAACCACTGATTTTCATATGAAAAATTGTCAATTTAGGTATAGTCAGAACTCTTGATTCTGTACAGCCTCAAAATACAGATTTGTTAATTCTTTCTTTTCTTTTCCCTTATGAAGTGGAGAGCTCTTCTCACAGCAAGCTTTTAAATACCTAGCAGTGTTTCTTTCATTTTGCTAGAAACACTTCTGAAGTTCGAAGCATCTAAGATATCAGTAAAGATGCTTACTATGATTATTTTTTAAATCTTTCATAATTTGCATCTACAATACATGAGGCAGAAGAATTTCAGCTAAAAAGAAGCCCATATATATTAGGAGTGCAGTTGAAGGACATTTTTCTGAAGGTGTTGCATGGTCATTGCAGATTGTTGATCATGCATGCTCAGACAGAAATTTCCTACTAAAAGATGCTATGCAGTGATTTCACAAAATATAACACTGTTGTAGTCAAAGTGCATTTATTTGTCCCAATGTTTAGACACAAAGTTCCTTCTGGATCTTCCTTCTGTTGCAAAACAGTTACAAACATTGAAAGCGGGAAGATTTATATTAGCTATCAGGAAGAAGTTCTTCACAGAGAGGGTGGTGAGGCACTGGGACAGGTTGCCCAGAGAAGCTGTGGATGCCCCATCCCTGGAAGTGTTCAAGGCCAGGCTGGATGAGGCTTTGAGCCACCTGGTCTAGTGGAGGGTGTCCCTGCCCATGGCAGGGGGGTTGGAACTAGATGATCTTTAAGGTCCCTTCCAACCCTAACCATTCTGTGATTCTGTGAAAAAGGAGACCATCTTTTCCAGCATTAGCAAGTTGCTTAGAAGTCCAGGCATTATAGAAAAATGAAGAGGTTGGGTTCCTTTAATACTGTCAACTTCTGTGAAATCCTGCAAAGGCAGAAAAGTTCAGGTTAGTATATTATGGACATACAGCAACTGCATATTTTCTGAAGCAGAGATTTATGTGCAGTTTATCACAATCTTTTCTTTAGATAAACAAGTTAAATAAATAACCCATTTCTTCTATAGATTGAAAACTGTTTCCTTTGTTCAAATAACACTTCTGTTCTTCAGAGGGGGAGTCTTACATTACTTAAAGAATGAATGAAGCAGCATTTGCTCTTAAACTGTCTCATCTTCTGACATAAATTCCAAAGGGAAGAAGGTTATTCTTTACAGGTGACCTTCAATATCAAACTAAAGGTGAATTTATAAAAAAGGAAATACAGAAAAAAATGAAAACACAATGAATTTTCATTAAAACTATCAAATCAGACTGGTATAGTCTGATTAACTTTACTTTTTCCCTTTTTAACATCACTCCTTCTTCATAGCCAAGATAGTTAAAATGAAAACTTTATTGTAAGTGGAATACGTTGGAATTTCGATTAGGTCATATTTCTTCTCTGTTTAATGGATTGTTCAGTAACATTCAAAATTTGCTGCTAACAAAAGGACACAGTAAGGTAGTTTGGAATTTTAGTTTCCGTTTATCATATTCTGTACCAGAGTCGACCCAAAACATGTTTCATTTCTGACTGAATTTTCCTGTTCTGGTTTATGTGAACTAAAGACAATGACAGGAGTAAACCTAAGGTGACTGTTCACATTTACAGCAGCAACAGGCTTGAAAATTTATGCATGAAATGCTCTACATTTAGATAGTTTAATCGTATCAGGAATCTAGAAAATACTTACAGTTTCAAAGATTTGCAGTAACTCCATATAACCACTCAATCATCATTTACTTAAGTTAATTACAATTGTGTTACCCTGTTGTGCAAATTCAGATCAAATTCTGTTTTATCTCTCTCCATCTCCTATATTACCTATCTGAAAAAAAGCCACAAGAAAAATGCATGGTATTTTATCAAGTGCTGCTAAGAAAAGACTGCAAGAAAGATGATAAACACAGAGAATTTTCTTGAAACAGTCACATTTTTTATGCAGCCACATGATCTGTACTAAATTTCTTGAAGTTAATATTTTCTTGCACAGTTTGAACTGCTTTATCTAATAATTCACCTTTCACAGAAAATGCGGACTTAGTTTAAGTTTACTTTGTAATGGTATAATCCTGAAAATTAAATATTCTCTGGGTATTTTTTTCCTTTCAATTAAGATATTAGGAGGTTTAAAATACTAATCTTAGGCATTCTTAATATAGAGATTGAAAATGCATGATGGAGATAAAATAGATCCAAAGATATTAAACACTACAGCTTATGCAGTTGAAACTGATTCTTATTTATTTTGTCTTTCAAGTTCATACATAAGACTTCTTAATTTTCCCTTCCTTCCGAGGACTTTCTGGTATGTTGTAGCACAACAACAGGCCACTCTGCCTGGCTTAGATTTTGACATCTTCCTGATATTGTAATACAAGAATTGTTGTTGAGCATGGTATCGTGGTCCAAGGACATTGGAAAACTCGATTAAAAACTTCTACAAACAGCCATGTTAGTGTCATGCAGTTGAAAGGATGAAAAATATAGGTAATTAAACAGCTTAGTTCTGGATCATCTTTAACACAGGCATAGGAATCATACAATGGTTTGGGTTGGAAGGGACTTAAAGCTCATCTAGTTCCAAACCCGCTGCCATGGGCAGGGACACCCTCCACTAGACCAGGTTGCTCAAAGCCTCATCCAGCCTGGCCTTGAACACTTCCAGGGATGGGGCACCCACAGCTTCTCTGGGCAACCTGTGCCAGTGCCTCACCACCCTCTCTGTGAAGGATCTCTTCCTGATATCCAATCTAAACCTCCCCCCTTTCAATTTAAACCCATTACCCCTTCTTCTGTCACTGCCAGTCCTTGTAAAGTTCCCCCCCCCTCCCCAGCTTCCTTGTAGGCCCCTTCAGGTACTGGAAGGCTGCAGTAAGGTCTCCCCAGAGCCTTCTCTTCTGCAGGCTGGAGAAGGCCAATTCTCTCAGCCTGTCCCGATGGCAGAGGTGCTCTAGCCCTCTGAGCACCTTCGTGGCCTCCTCTGGACTCATTCCAACTGGTTGATATCCTTCTGATGCTGAGGGCTCCACAGCTGGACACAGCACTCCAGGTGGGAGATTAGGAAGCTTGTAAAATCAACAGTCGGGTCATCTTTAATTGTTTCAGTAGAAACTTGTCTGTCCCATATTCAGCATATATTGTTCAAAATAAATTATTAGGGTAATACTAGCCATGTTATTTTCCAATTTGATTATAATTTTATGTTAATGTTGAACTTGTGTTGTGAGTGCATACAGTTGTTTATCAACTATAGAAAAAAGTAATTAAAAAAATCTTAGAAAATCTGTACTCTGTGTTAACAGGTATTCTACTTAAATGTGTATAAATGATACGATTTAAAACCACTACTTCCATCTTAAAAGCATGTTCTGAATGATGATGATACACTTCAGTGTGCCAGTTGTTTCTATGAAATAATGGTTGACAATCTTTCTTGGTTAGGTTCGAGGTAGCTACACCTGTTCAGAAGTACTTAAAAATGTAGAATACATTGTCACTGTTGCCCAGCCTTTTTTTTGTCTCATGTATTTAAAGAAATGTATTATGTTTATGAATGCCAATATGTTTTCACATTTTTAAAGTATAAATATGTGGGCTGTTGTCAAATAGGACTTTACCGAAAATCCATAGAAAGCTACACAGCTCAGAGGTGTTTAACATGTGCTTCCATAATTGCATACACTGGTAGAAGTGTGACATACTGCTTTTGGAAAGAAAAATTATAAAGTTTTCACCTCTGACTTCCCCCTTTTTACAATTTCACTTTTTTTTGGAGGTTTGTTTGCAGTTTTACAGTAGTTCACAGAGTCTGGGGAACGATAAGTTGCCCTTCACGTGAGAGAACATGGTAGTGAAGAACTCTTGAGGTACTGCCTTCCCCTGGCTGTGCAGCCATACATGTAACGCTGCTGCATCCAATAGCAGTTGGTTTCTGTTTGTAAGCTGCAAGATGTCTTGCCCGACATTTTGACATTTTCTTTTGAAAACGTGAAGGTTGTTTTTTTCCCTGTAGATTTTTATAATTGTTTATTTGTGTGGAACGGGCAAACGTGAAGGATAGGCTTGTGCCATCAAGATGTTCGTGATAAATCCTTTCCCTTATCCTAACTCCAAACCAAAAGACCTACTGTTATATATTGCATTTATGCTGTTTCTGTGTCATGGCAGCATGATTATTGCTACAGAAAATCCACAGTAATATTTTAAAAGGAACAGGTACTCCGTCTGTTCAGGGGCATTAGGCATTCCATTACAGCTGGCTATGAATGGTTCACTCTAATTTGGCACTGTATTTGGAAATTTAGGGATCTCAGTTCTTTAAGAAATCCTGAGGGGGGTGAAGATTTTACCAGTATATTAAATGATCTACAATCATATTCTGAAATGCTCAGATTATATGTGAAGTTTTAAGATAAATCACTGTATTGTTTGAAGGCCTCATCACCTTAAAAATGAAAAACTAGACCATTTACTTGAAAAAGGGATTTTTTTTAAACTTGCTTTCCAGAAATTTGTATCTTTAAAATACTAATGATCATCTAGATTACCATGCTGTTACTCCTAATGTAGCTGAAAATTTATTTTATAGCTCCTGAAGGTAACAACTAATCATGTCTCCTTGTCTGCCCTGTAGTCTACTGTGATTTTTTTCTAATGGCTCAATTATTGCTCTACTTCTTGGTCTACTGAAAATGTAGAAGATAATATTTTCTGAAACCCAGAAAATAACCTTTGTTTCTCATACACTTTGTATTGTTCTGCTTGAAACAGGACATTTCAGTGCAGATTTCTCAACTTCTGAAATATACAAATTATTTCTAAAGTGGATTTCTAATGCAATAACAATACCTCCACATTATTTTATTTTTGGAATCTGCATTTGTTAACTTCAGAAGTATTGTACTACCCTTCTTCACTGCCTATGTTCAAGCATAAAGAATCATTGCTTTCTTATGCCACCTGATACAGTCCACATTTGATTTAAGTGATCCTTGATTTACCCGAGTTGGGATAAATTTGGCTTGAAGTGTTTCATGTTCAAAGTTCTATTTAAAATGAACTCTAAACAATTTGCTTCTAAGAAATTTCACCTTAATGTGTTTGTAGACGTTATTTTAAAAATCTTTGGCTTGAATTGCATAGGTGGGCCATCTCGGCTGAAAGCTCCGGTGTATCTAGTTCTGTGTAAAGTAAGAGAAAAGGACAAAAATATCAAATCACAGTGAAATACTGTTTCCATTACCAAAAAGTCTTTATAAATTCTCTTCTGTCATCGTCTTTGCTCTGTACTAACTTTCCATTAGTTCTCATGTCTTAGTTCTCAGAAAGGTGCCTATGTTCAATATTACACGAAATACATTTTAGCGAATATATTTCAAATCAAACTATATATCAGCCTCTAGGAACTAGGTTTTTATTACTTTAAATAAATATATTACTGGCCTACTAAGTTTTCTAAGAGGCAAAAAATGATCAAGAGTGCTGGGTTTTTTTTTTTTTCCCCATTTTAATGAGAAGCCTTTCTGTGCTTTAAATAGCAATAGAACGAGTAAGATTGCATAGTGTGTCTAGTCATGAAAGAAGTTCTGGTTTATGGCAGCTCACAATGTTTGTTGTCTTAGAGTGAACGTGGCAGAGGAGTTTATTTTTCTCTGTCTTTTTCTGTAGAACTGTCTATTTAATTCTGTCATCTAAAGTGCTCTGCAGACAAATACAAAATGTCTTTCAGAGAAGCCATGTGACAGTCTTCTTGGAGGATTGTATTTCCCTCCAGGGAAAACCTTTCAACACCAAATTGTTTGTAGTGCCATATGAAAATGCTTGGATTTTCAGTGAAAATAGAAACTGAAAAAGGAGAGTATTTGACTTGAGTTATTCGTTCAAAAAGCAGAAGTAACACAGTCCTGACAGAACGTATTAGCTCGGTGACACACCAGCTGAGTTCAGTCTCAACTTGCCTCATGGCTTGTCTTCTCTGGAATAGTGACCCTCAGCGTTATCTTTGATTTCTGGAAAGAGCCTCAAGAAAGGTTACTCTATCCTTTTGGAGTTCCTACCACAGAGACCACATTTTAGCCAAAATATGAAGGACCAGGGTGAAAAAAACATTCAAGGAATTGTGTATTTTTGTGATGTCCACTACATTGCCACAGTATGTATCCATATTGAAAGCAGCAACAATTTTAATATAGTAGGTTTGTGACTTAATCACTGGTGCGTGATCTCAAACGTATTTTCTCTGTTACTCTTATAACTGTCGGCAACAAATTCTTCACATTGATAGGAGAGAGGAGGAATTTGGAGATTTAAAATCTGTAGTCAAAGAACGTAACCTTTTGTCAAAATAGAAATTTCTCTTATGAATATGCCAATTTCATTGGAAGTATTGTCAAAATAATTCTTATTGTCCAAGATACTGGAGGAGGGGAAGAAAAATACATGAGAAAAGAATGTGTCTGGAACCAAAGACAAAAGACTTGACATTGGATCACTCACATGAGAAGTTAAAAATTTATTGGTGCTCAATTATAGCCAAGATCTTCAACCAGGTCCTCTGTGAAAAAAATGGTAACTACAGAATCTCTTGCACTTTATTACACTGAATATCTCTACTCTGCATAAATAATTCAGTCTTCTGGTTGGAGGCAGTGTGATGGACTTCGTCTCTATTCTCTAGCTGAGGTAGTTCATACAGAGTGGAAGCCATTGCTTCATGTTTTTCCTTTCTGCAAGAGTTTCTACCATCGAGATCAAAACCTGTGATCAAATGGTCAGTGGCCATATCTTTACTCTGATGTGCTCACATCAGTATTTAGTTATTTTCTTATATATTCCTATTTAACACTGAAAAAAATGCTTCTTTTCTAGCGTGTTGTGGTTTAAGTTTATCAGGCAATTAAGTACCACACAGTTGCTTGCTCACCTCCCTTCCCCCTCTCACAGTGGAGGAGAGTTGGGGGAAAATGCAAGGAAAGTTTGTAAAGTTAATGTAAGAACTATTTAATAATATAAATGAAAATTATAGTGATAATAATAATAAGTAATTAAAACAATAGAAAATAGAACTTATGATACAATAGCTCACTACCCGCCAACCAACACACAGCCAGATCCCAAAGCAGCGAACAGTCCATGAGAGTCCTGAGAGCACCAGAGCAGGGAGAAAAAAAAATGTGGACCCTCCAACCCACTAACAAAAGAAACTCCTCCCCTACTAACAACCATGCCAAGAGCTAACAAAAGGAGCTAGTGACCCAGCTATCAAGATAGCCCAAAGTCTTAATGATCCCCTGCCCCAGACCACTTCCCGCCTCCCAAACTGTGCATGTGCACACTCAGCCTGACCACTGAGCCTGATGTACCGTGGAATGAGAGAGCACGCTGGGCCAGCCAGCACTGTGTAAAAGAGGGGTTTGTTCCTGCCTGAAACCAGCACATAACCAGATACAGAGATACAGAAAGTCTCAAAATACTGAAATCTGGGGTAAACTGCTTAATACAGTCATAATACCATTCCTTAGATGTTAATTTTTGTTTACGTAGAATTCCTATCTTCCTTCTGGATGGCTAATGCAATCTTGTGAGAATTGCTAATGTGAACTTCCTTTATTACATTATCCATTATGACACCTTTCTTGGTGGAACTCAACTGATGGTTTTACTGCTATGACTAGTTAGGTGTTCTTCACAGTTGTGGTACACAGTGTGTTTAAAATGACCATGATCCAAATTGATCCTGGAATTGTAGACATTTGGTCAGTGTCTTTTTAAGAGAAGTATTAAAAATAAACTATCAGTATCTTGCATTATTATTATTATAGAGAGAAACTTGTCTAATGTATTTTTTCCTGAAACCTTTCTTTCCTAAAGTTTAATCCCATTTTCCACCACAATAATATCTGAAATATATATATAATGTATTTTTCTACCAAAAGAAAGTCTGTTAATTGTCATAGACAGAAGAATATTTATAGTGAAAACTAAGGTTTAAAGTAGATGACCCCACAATTTACGTGCAATGTATTTCTTAATGAAAATACTTATTATATCTTTACATTTTATATGATTTTTGTATCGTTACTCCTTCAATCAGCCTTGTTGTCATCCTAACTTTCCTTTATATGTTTTTAATATAGATTTTCTTATGGTCAAAAGTAAATGCAAATTGGTAGATTTCTGTTTGTCTTTCACTACTTTGAAAACATTTAGAGAAAGGCAACAGATAATCAGAAGCATTTATGAAAGCAATACTATATCTTAATAGACAAAGCAGTTAAGAATGATAAAATTTAGAAAGCTGATTAAAAAGTGACCCATGAACTGTACTCCTTCTTTTAACTGTTTTTTTGCTTTGTATTTGTCTGTACAACTTCACATGCATTCCACAAGTACATTTTAAAAAAAAATCAGAAATTGATTACTTTTTATAAAATAATGCTTACTTATGTCTGTCATGTAGGATCTCACTGAAGTGTCCTATCGACGTTCAATGTACATCTCTGAGAACTACATATTGGATTTTAGTCTGAAACTCCATCATAAAACCTTAATTACACATTTATAGACTTATATTAGAATTATGTACATTGTGTCCCATGGTTTTGCAGCATGACTGCACTATATTACCACCCAAATAATCTCAGAGTGTTTCAGGTTTGTTTGGCTTATCTTTAGTCCAGGGAAAACAATTAAATATGTATCCATTTTCCCCTCAAAAAATAAGGATAGAGATGCTTTTGCCCTCAATAGCAACTATTAATATTTTTAGGGTACATTATTTGTCAAATCAACAGGAAAGCTAATGACAAAGAAAAAGAGAGAGAAAGACTTGTATCTGCCTTTCAGGTTATGAACACATTCTACCTACAGCCAATCTAAGTCAAATAGTCAGTGCTGTTGAATACTAACCCTTTTCAATGGTCAACTACACTTACCATAGAATCATAGAACCCGTTACCCCTTGTCCTGTCACTACATGGCCTTGTAGAAAGTCCCCCCCCCAGCTTCCATGTAGCCCCCTCAGGTACTGGAAGGCTGCAATAAGGTCTCCCAGGAGCCTTCTCTTCTCCAGGCTGAACAAGCCCAAGTCTCTCAGCTGCCTTTGTAGGAGAAGACGTGGCCCTCCTCTGGACTCGCTCCAACTGGTCGATATCCTTCTTTTGGGGGTGCACCAGAGCTGGATACAGTACTCCAGGTGGGGTCTCACAAGAGCTGAGTAGAGCAGGGGAATCACCTTCTTTGACTTTGACCTGCTGGTCATGCTGTATTTAATCATAATTTTATAGCTGATTCTGGCACATTGGTATACAAATTCAGTGTTTCCAATGGTGTCACTGAGGTGATTTTAACCCAATATGGTACTTACTGATACAGTTATCTAGACAGGTCAGCCTTGCATCCCAAGACTCCCGGCTGACTCATGCTAATTACATTTCTTTCTGGACCAGATTATTTTACTTTAGCCTTGATTCTTTTACCAAATTGTAACTAAGCATAGTTTCTCATCTTACAAACACACAGCTTGCATACTAAATCAGCAGATTTTGTGGATATCTTTGCTCTTGAATAGTTTATTCACCCTTCTGGTTCCAGTCATTTAGGTAATTTGGAAAGCTAGTGCTTCAGTGGCCTCCCTGCTCACAGGTGCTTTGAAATGAGGTGGTGTTTGTGTTAGCAGAAATGTGTGATCTCAGCAAACTGGAGAGAGACTTTCTGTTTTAAATAGCAGGATTATGGTAATCTCTTCAAAGTTTCAGACCCTCAAAGAAATAAGAGAGGAAAAGACCTAGGGACTGAGTTTTAATCTCTGCTGATGCTTAAGAGTGGCACTAAGACCTCCGCAAGTTTGAATATGACAGCAGTTTTGAATTACAGGTTCCTTGTTATTTGTTTTTTTCTGACAGTCTACCACCTTGCCTAATTAATGGTGTTAAGAACAATACTCCATGATATAAAAAAATACTAAAAGGACACCAGTCCTTTTGAAGTAAAAATTAAAGTAAATTAAAAGGAGGATTAAATCTTTTTTATTTTTACTTTTTCTGTCATTCTCCTGACCTATTTTATCCAGTTCTGACAGGACAGTATCTTTGAAAGACTTCTATGTATTGTGGTTTTAAAGGGAAAGCTTAAGTCATTCCTTCCCTTGTTGGAATGAACTTATCTTGGTCAGCAATGTAGGCCGTAAGAAAGTATAATGCTACTTTTTACTTTCCATCTTCCATAGTGTGATAATATCCTCATGATGACAAGTGTTCTGATTTCAGGGTAAGAGAAGCTGACAGCATTTTGAATCCTTTTCTCACACACTTAAAATTAGAAGTGCATGTGCAGCAAGGGGCTAAATTCTAGTTCTACGTTTGCTATCAACTTCAGTAGAAACTGTTATTTTCCCCAAATCACAGTTGAATTGACTGATTCTGAGCTTATTCGTTATGCCTTTTGGTATATGCAGTTAAATTCGTTAAAGTAGTTATAGAAGGATAACTAAAAGAGTTCTCTGTAAATTGAAATATGCTCTTGCGGAATGTAAAATAAGCCTCATGCGAACAACAGCTTAATATTCCTTTTGTTCTTTAATAGGAATGTTCATAAGATCGTTTAGATGAGCAGGTAAGGTTTTGGAGAAGACGCAGGCTGATAGCAACCAATCTTGGTCAGGTGAAACTTCTATATGTAACAAATCTACAAACAACTGAATGAATTGGACACTTGGATATTATCAGCACTTTTTGTCCATTTCTATAAAGAGTAGGTCATCCACTCAAGGGAAAAAGGTGAAATTTTGTAACTTAAATATAACTGCTAGTAATGCATTGTAGTTAGAAAACAGGTTGCATATTTCTTTTGAATAATTTAAGAAAAAGCCAAGTACATCTGCAATTAGTATTCATTCAGACACTGTGAGGGGATCGTTAGAATAATTTTTAAAATTATGCTTTGTAGACAACGTGGAATGAAAAAATATACAGTATGACAAGATAAACTGTGTGTAACAATTCATTCAGCTAGAAGTTCTCCTTTTAACATTTCTTTAGAATTTTAGGGGAAAAAAACCATAAATTAAAATTGTTCAAATCTTAGTATAGCTCATTTTGCAGGCTACAGAAAGGTTAGTTATGAATGAAATTGTTCAATCTATGCTCAAGTGGTAGCAATTAGTGAGTAAAACTGATTAGGGGTAGAGGGAATACCAAAACCAAACCAAATCTGTACCAAATCCTTGAAAATACAAATACATGCATGCATGCCATTTGAACAGCTTTCTTATTTAAATGTAACAGAACTGGGTCTAGATTTCAGATTTCTATTCCATTCTATCCTTTACATTCCCTTCTCAGTAGCTTGGAATCTTTGGGAGTAGGAAACTCTGGAACTAAATTAAATACATGAAAGGAGGAAATGCACAGCCATTTGAATTTAGATTTCATAAACCCCAACATACTTTTGAATCACACAGGTACACACAGAATGGTTGAGGTTGGAAGAGACCTCTGGAGGTCAACTTGTCCAAACCCCTGTTCACGCAGGGCCACCAAGAGCCAGTTGCCCAGGACCCTGTCTAGAGGAGTTTTTGTCCACAGGAGTCACCAGGGATGGAGACTCCACAGCCTCTCTGGGAAACCTGTGCAAGTGCTCAGTCACCCACACAGTAAAAAATGTTTCCTGATGTTCAGATGGCACCTCCTGTGCTTCAGTTTGTGCCCCATTGCCTCTGCTCCTGTCACTGGGCACCGCTGAGAAGAGCCTGGCTTCGTCCTCTTTCCACCCTTCTTTCAGGAACTTGTATACATTAATAAGGCTGATATTCAACCTGGTGTCTGCAAGGACCCTCAGGTCCTTTTCTGCCAAGCTGCTTTTCAGCTGAGTGACCCCCAGCATGCACTGGTGCCTGGGGTTGTTCCTCCCCAGGTGCAGGACTTTGCACTCCTCCTTGCTGAGCTTCATGAGGTTGCTGTCAGACCATTTCTCCTGCCTGTTGAGGTCCTTCTGGATGGCAGCACGACCCTCTGGCATGTCAGCCACTCTTCCCAGTTTAGTGTTATCTGCAGACTTGCTGCATGTAGGCTCTGCCCCATCATCTAGATCCTTAATGAAAATGTTAAACAGTACTGGACTCAGTCAACTTTCAATCCACCTTACTGACTGTTCAGCACGCCCATACAGCTTGTCTGTGAGGATCTTACGTGAGACACTTTCATCTTACGGAAGTCCACAGCTCTCCCCTCATCTACAGGCAAATCATTTCATCATTGAAGTTTGTCAATTTAGTCAAGCATGACTTTCCCGTGATGGAGCCATGCTGACTGCTCCTGATGATTTTTCTTATCCTTAATGTGTCTAGAAATGGTTTCCAGGATTAGCTGCCCATCACCTTCTCAAGGATTGAGGTGAGGCTGATTGGCCTGTAGCTGCCTGAGTCCTCCTCCTTTCCTTTCTTAAAAGAAAAGTGGCATTTGTGTTCACCTAGTCTTCAGGCACATCCCTCTTAAAATGGAACTGCACATTTTCAGAGACCTTTAAGCAGATATTGGTATTTACCTCAGTGGAACTTCTCGGTGAGTGAGTAGTAACATGGAAAATAAAGCTCACAAGAGAGACACTGAAACATGATTATTCAGGTTTTATTCTAAAAGGTTTTAAGACAAAAATCTTTGAGAAGTCAATTCCCCTGCACCCCGCACATCATTAGCCAAAGCTAGAGACTTGTGGACTCCATTGGAGATGGGTAGAAGGCAGAAAGCTTAGTGGTTTTTGGCTATATATCCCGTCATATCTACACATGACTTGATAAAAACTTTAAATAGAAAAGGAAGCAAAGAACACAAAGTTATGCTCCAATACGAGTAAATGTATCTTTGCATTCATGTGTTAGTAAAACAATGTCCAAGATTGATAGAGATTAAATATAAAAATACAACAGCCTTTTCCAAGTTCTGTTTGAATCCATATTTTTAACACTAAAGATGTTGGGTTTACAGATTTAGATTTGAACAGAATTGTCTACTTGGGGTATACTGTAGTAGATAGCTGTATTTTGAATTTGAGGTATAATAGTGGTATTCTTTGATGTGCCTTGCACCTATGTACTTCTGTCATGATTTGTGTCTTTGTCTAATAAAAAATGTATATGGCTCAAGCTGTTGATGCAGTTGGCATCTGTTTCAGATTCATTTTTATTGACAGCAAGCTGCTGCTGGCGAGCACTCAGCCTTTTTATCATCAAAAATACAGAGACTGGCATTCCTGCCATTGCTCTTTATTCTGCACTGGAGTTCTTCATCAGATGTACTGCACTAAACCCTGTGATGGGTGACAAGCATTATAGTATATACATTTTAACTTTCCTAATTATAATTTTTAAACAATGCTAGAATTTATTATGAAGTTATCATAACAAATGTAATGATGCTAAATAACCTTTGGCAATGTCTAAGTTTTAATCCCATTTCAAAGATTATAGAATATCTTTGCATTTCTACATAGATATGCTAGGATATTTGTCTGTCACTTATTATAACAGACAGAATCATTTAGAAGAAGCCAAGTATTTGACTATTAGTAGTATTAGTCATTTCCCTTTACTGTACTAGAGTATCTTTCATTTTCATGGGCCACTGTAGAAAGGAGAGTGTGTGTTTGTAAATGTGCAAGTAAACCATCCACACATGTACATATGTCACTGGATGTACATTTAGACTTGGGGTTCAACAAGAAGTTCGAATCACTTTCTGAAGTGTTTCATTGTTTGAGGAATTGTTTTTTTTCTGCTCCCTGCGCTGTATAAAGTAAGATACTGGGGATACAGGGGAGGCTGCTTAGCATAGTACAAAATAAAACAGGTGTATTCTATTTGTGCTTTATAATGTTACTGCCATTTTGCATTTATGAAAATTATGGGCTTTCCTACTCACTTTTCCACTCTTTCCATAGGCATCATCTTCATTCCTGCTTGTTTTTCCCTTACACCTAGAGACACTTCATAGATTAATAGAATCATAGAATGGTTTGGGTTGGAAGGGACTTAAAGCTCACCTATTTCCAACCCCCCTGCCATGGGCAGGGACACCCTCCACTAGACCAGGTTGCCCAAAGACTCATCCAGCCTGGCCTTGAACACTTCCAGGGATGGGGCACCCACAGCTTCTCTGGGCAACCTGTTCCAGTGCCTCCCCACCCTCTCTGTGAAGGATCACTTCTTGATATCCAATCTAAATCTCCCCGCTTTCTATTTTAACCCATTACCCCTTCTTCTGTCACTGCCAGTCCTTGTAAAGTCCCCCCACCAGCTTCCTTGTAGGCCCCTTCAGGTACTGGAAGGCTGCAGTAAGGTCTCCCAGGAGCCTTCTCTTCTGCAGGCTGAACCAGCCCAACTCTCTCAGCCTGTCCCGATTGCAGAGGTGCTCCAGCCCTCTGAGCATCTTTGTGGCCTCCTCTGGACTTGCTCCAACTGGTCGATATCCTTCTTAAGATGAGGGCTCCACAGCTGGACACAGCACTCCAGATGGGAGATTAGGAAGCTAGACCAGGTCGCTTAAAGCCTCATCTAGCCTGGCCCTGAAGACAGCCATGGATGGGCCACCCACAGCTTCTCTGGGCAGCCTGTTCCAGTGCCTCACCACCCTCTCCGTGAAGACTTTTTTCCTGATATCTAATCTAAATCTCCCTGCTTTCAATTTAAACCCGTTGCCCCTTGTCCTGTCACTACAGGCCCTTGTAAAAACTCCCCCCTTTTGATATGATGCATTGTAATGAACCCCTGTATTTTTTTCAGATATCCCCTAAAGAGTCAGTTTATGATATCTGAAAAAAAAAATAGAAAATTAGTGGTTTGGAAGCAGTATGTAGAGGTGAGAAGCATGTATTTATGGTCTATAAGCTATTATAAATAGACTATGTCCTGCTCTCTCACTCTTCATATATAACTTGTTCTTTTAGGCAATGTACGCTGTAGGCATAGATTATGTCCTCAACACTGACTATTCCAGGAACAGAATGAATAACAATAAAATGAAATTATAATAATAAATGAATAACAGCTCTATTTTCAGTGCAATCTTGCCAACTGTTGAAAAAGATTTTGTGAAACCACCTGAATTTTGGCATTTTCGACAGTTTAGACATTTCAGTTCTCTTGGCAACCCAGTTTTGGTCTTGGTTAGAAGTGTTTAAATAGTAACTGCAAAACTGGTGCAGCACTACAGAGCAGTTCAACAACCTGTTCACAATCTGCAGAGATATTATTAGTCCCATGAGAAAGCAGCAGAATCCTGTCTGAGCCATAATTATATCATACTTCGGATTTTTCAAAGAACATGGAGTTTGCTCCTATTAATTGCTACCATAATCAGAGGCCTCTCTTTGTTGGAAGTGGTGCTTGTCTAGTGCACTGGGTGTCCCTTCTAATACATCCTGGTATGTGCTTCAAGAAGTTAGGGCTATTTCATGCTTTGTTTCCTGAATTGTCTCATCTTCTAAAAGGTAATCTGGTATTTTCAGAATTTCTTTGGTGTATGGGCTCTACATTTCCCTATTTGCCTCAAATATATGGTTCATACTGTCCATCCAGAAGTATTTGCTTCTGACTTGCCTCTACTAACAGTTTTATATACTCAACAAGTATCTACTTGTACATATTTTCTGGTTTATTTTTTCACCCTTTGTCCCTTCTTTAAATGTCATGAAGAACCTTGTAGAGAACAAGAAACTTTATCAAATCACCCCTGACACAACTGCGGTATCAAAGCCTCTTCAGGATGGAATTTGTCAACCCTGTTTTGAGCACAGGATGCATGGTAGATTCACAGAGGTGCCATGCACCAGTCCTGCAGGGCGGGGAGGGCAGTGTGCCAGGAAACCCAGCTCTTCAGAAAATCCCCAAAGGGAGAATGGAAAACTTGAATTGGTTCTGTGTAGAGTGTGGTGTTTTCTTCATTCCACATGCTTATCACCAGGAAGAAGAAAAGAAATAGTACAAAATAGGAAGAGGTGAAAATTGAATATTGTATAGCATGAAGGCACTTAATTATCCAGTTAAAGCAATTGAAAATTAACAAAGTCTCAGTTATCTGGCAGTAAAAATGTGTACAGAATAAAATATAGATGGTAGCAATACATTGCATATTTCTTAAGATTCATTGGTATCAGTGAAACAAGACTAAATTACACTGGTGGACTGTCTGATCAACATCTGAGCAAAAGAAATAATTAACAAAGTGTTCTTAACTCAGTACGAAAAGCAGTATGTAATGTCAAAAATGAATAGTTTCTATTGCTTTCATCAATATTTTACATGACTTCTGTTGCAGTACTTGCATTTAGGTTTGTTGAAAATATTCAGGGAACTTACTAAACCATCACTGCTATTGTTCATCTAATCCATAATGGATTAGCTCTTTTTTGAAGATGAAACACTTTTATCAAAAGATTTCCTGCATGATGGACTGCATTTCAGAAGAATTATTTAAAAAGCATTGCCTTCTCATTTCAGGAAACGATTTCAGGCTGTAAATACATAGTGAGTAGAGCTACCTCCCTGCAGTTCCCGATGAGATATCTTAGGGGCAGGAATGAAGACACTCCTATCATCAGCGTTTCCTATTAACTAGCTCTAAACAGCTGCACGCTTAGCATGCTAGCAATACTTCTGCATACTCAGGTGGTCATCCCATTCCGAGGTACCTGACTTAATGCACTAACAATTCACCAGGGTGGAAGACTAACTGTTATTTCTTCTAAATATAGACCATTTCACTAATTAGACCTTTGTGGAGGAAGAAACAAGTAATTGCCATGCAGAGAAATTCAAAAGACTCACAAAACAGACTGGAAATTATAATCTCTGGGTGCTGCACAAGAATGCAAAAATCTGTAAACAAAGACTTAGAAACAATCAGGAAGGATAAAATGGGAAAGCTTAATTTGTTTCTGTGGTATGAGGTCAGAATTACTGAAGGTATGAATGGTAGGTTGCTATGGGAACTGTGGAAAACAAAGGATTTGGGAATGGCAGGACAGGGATGGAGAGGTGTGGAGGTGGTTTGCTCACAGATTTTGCAGCATCGTAAGCAGCATGTCGATAGCACGAATTCTCATTGACTCAAAGTGACTTCTTATGATACATGCTATACGGCCAAACCTTTAGGCATCTAGCTTTGTGTTAGTTTTAGAGATTGCACAGGCTGTGGTGTTCCTGCAACATTATGTCAATACCATTTTCTTGCAGCAATCTTAAAAAGAAGTAATGTCTTTCACACTCTTTCACTGAAGCCCTTCCTTTTTTAACTTACATATTATTATATATTGATCATCTGATGTGGAATCTGGAATTTTGAGCTAGGTGATTAATCTTCCTATTCATTGCATGGAAAGAACTGAACTCTGATAGCCTACTATGTGAATTAATACTTTAATCAAATCAGAACATGAATATTTTGCAAAAAAAAAAGCATTTTTATTTCCACATCTTACTGCTATTTAAAAAAGTGCAATCTCTGCATTAATCCTACCACACACCATCTATGTTGGAAAGTATTTATTTATTTATTAGGTCAAACCTTTTAGTGGATTCAGGAAATTAAAAACTTCATATATTTTAGTTGGGCTGGGATGTAAACTTCTGTCAAAGCTGAAATGTTTCTGCATGGGACTAAAGAACTATACACTATGTGACTGTTACACCTATGGAGTTTTAGAAGTCACTGTGTTATAGCACACAACTCAGCAGGGACTTTTGTTACATCTTAGGACTTTATGTCTAATTTAAAACAGGTTGATTCCACTTTATCTGCTTGGATTCTTTATTGAATCTGACTTATGGTATTTACAGATGCTCACAGCCTTACAAGATTGGACATTATTATTTATTGATACATACAGACAGATATTCACTGAAACTGTTTTCATTGCAATGTCTTCTCAAATGGATTTAAGTTATTTCAGAATGCAAGCCTCGCTATTAATTCCTTTCCAGTGAAAAGATGTTATGGCAGAAGAGGCTGCTGCTGAGTTGTCAAATACATCATCTTCCTGGGCTTATTGATTCCAGTTTTCTAATATTATTATTCCTATTTCAATCATGATAGGTAAAAAAGTCACAGCAAAATAATTGTTTCAGTTTTTAGAGCAGCCCAGCAGTGACTATTCTTCCCTTTCTACATGACACATCAGCTGGAAAGGGGGTGTTGAGGGTAGATTGTAGGGTTGCTGTAGGAAAGAAGCTTTGCTATGGGTTGAACCACGTAATACTGAAGTCACCAATATGGTTTCCAAGGGATAGCTTTCATTGGCTTATATAACGGGTCTACAAATAAAATATGCAGACAACCGTTTTCAATCCAAAATCTTGATGAGAAAGATTTCTAAGGTGAAAGACCATTTGATGGTCTCTCGATTTTTCCTCCCACAACTCTACCCCAAAGTCCAATATAATATACCTTCTGTTTTTCCCAGCACTAGTGACACACTCACACCAAAAATGATCATGTTTGTACAAGAGAAAGTGTATGGAGCACATTTAGAAGAAGGGAGAAGATGAAAATGTAAATGATGCCTGCTTTGTGTCGGAATTTCATGAGAGGCAATGTATGGTATTGTCAAAGTAAGTCACAAAATGATGGGTATGGTTACCAGTTTGAAAAAGCCATAACTTTTAGGGTAAATGCATGTTCCCTCATCCTTTTATGTAGTTCTTCTATGTTTTGTACCACTACTGTCTTTTTTCCTGTATTTAGCAAAAAGAATTAAATTTCTGGTGTCATTGAAAAGTGTAAGGGAAGAAACATACACAGCTCTTGCAAAGTTTCATTCAATCCTCTTCATCATGAGAATCAGATACCAGGTAAACCACCAACAGAATCATGGTTTTGTTGGGAGCACTCATGACACCCTCAGAAATTGTTATCTTTGGCTCATTTGATCATTTGCCTTACTCAGTAGATCAACTATCTCATGTTAACGAGTTTAAGAAACTGGTGAGCTTCAGGTAGAAGGATTTAAAACTGAATTAACAATGCATTTTTATTTTTGTGCCAACACTGAAAAAAAACCCCAACGCAGCTTAAATTTGGCAAGGAAAAAAAAACCAGCTAAAAAAGTCAATATTTTAATTTTTGTTGAAAAATAAATCTGTTAATTTAAATTTGGTTTTAAGTACTCCCACATGAAAAAAAAAATCCTATTATTTACTAATATCTTCAGTTTGAGTAACTGTGGTTTTCAAAAATGATTAAATTATTAATTTTAAAAGATTATTAATAGTGTTTTTTGCTAAGTAAGCATTAGTTAGCATTAATAAAATAAAAATAAAAACTGTTACTAATTTTGTTAGCTTTATTTAGAGTAATCTGGTTTGTATCGAGAGATTTCCTGAAACGTGTGTCCAGGATCTTGAGTCAGTGGAGATTAGTCCTACTTCTATAGCAGATCCTATAATTCACTTATTTTAAACATTTAAACTATAATGACAATCTACAGTATTCTGTGCGAGTGAAGCTTCCTTCAGAAAGGTTACATGGTTAGGAACCTATAATTAGCTAATAGGAATCAAGGATGGGAGTACTGAGCCCAATTTTTTTGTTAAAAGGTACTTACAATAAACATTCACAAATCAGTGTAATATTTAATGCATTCTTATGTTTGTCGTCATAAAGCAGGTATCTATATGACAAGTTACTCAGTAGGAAACAAGTTAATTGCATTGGGAAGAATTGAACATTACTAGTGTTGTGTACAGAAAAAAAGTCTTTCCATCATGAGATACTATGAATTCCTTATGTGGATTTGTTCTGGTTGTAGAGAGATTCAATCACATTTGTGGAACTGAAAAGACAACTCCTATATATACTGTCGTTCCTAGCTACTACGGGCTTTTCCTTTATAGTCCCACATAAAAACATTAAATTCCTCCCTTTGTTTTATGGGAAGGCTACGTAGTGACACTATCATCAAGGAAGTACGCTTGTGTTTCTTTGTGATATACAGTTGTGAAGCTCAGTAATCTGTCTGTCGGACAGATCACTGAGCAGAATATTAGGGCAGTCTATTCTGTGAGAGATAAAGGCATGAATGAGCTTTTCAGTATTCGACAGGTAGAGATATGTTTTAAATCCCAAAATACTTCTCAGGTGATAGTAGATCTTAATAATAAACATGCCAGTGTTCAGAGGAGGTGCTGGAGTCAAAAAACACTCTGCAGTGTTAAGCAACACCTAGGCATTAAATATACATCCATCAAGAAAAGAAAACAATCACAAAATTTACAAAGAGCCCTTGAGGTCTTGAGGAAATCATATTAAAAATTTTATCAAAAATAACTTAAGAAATAAAGGTTCATCTGTATCTAAAAAGGGAAAAATCTATGGCTGAAATAGTACGGTTTGGTTTTCCTTGCGTGAGTAAAAGACTGATTTTGGTGGTACAAATTTGAATGATTTGTCTCAAATACAGTAGGTAAATATTAGTTCATATATGGAACTTCATAAGATGTATTAGAATATTGAATAACAAGAGACTTTGGAAACCAGAACGTGACAATGTTGTTTCTCTGTAGTTGGTGGAAATGGCAAAGCCCATCTACACTCTACAAAAAAATCTACGGTACAACATAGATTACATCGTTTTGACCTTATAGCATTCAAAAGCATTAAGCAGAAAGAAAGATCAAATATCATAGATTGTAATGTGTTCTCATGTGTAGTATCCTCAGCAGGTAAGAGTCACCTGATGGTAAACCCCAAGTAGAGATTCTTGGCTGTGGCCAGTCACAGTGCTGACTGAAGGTAACACAGAAGTAGTGTAGATAGCTAGAGGGAGATATCCAGTGAAATGGGGAAGTCGGTTAACTTCATTGGGGGGATTAGGTAGAAATTCACCTGCAAGCAATCAGATCTGCTCAGGTTGATCTCTGGATCCCTGAAGGATCCCACAGAAAGCAATGAAAAAATTGCTTACATATGGTTCTAGTTTCAGGCTTAGAAATGTGCAGAGCTTTTGGGGGTTACAACAGGGAAATAGTAATTTGAGGAGAGGAGTTGGTTGGTGTTTTAGAAAGTTGGGAACTTATATATAAAAATAAAAGTCTTGTAAAATAGAAATATGGTTCCTCTAAGCAGGAATTAACACTAATACTGTATACACATATTTGCTTCAATCTGGTGTATATTACTACTGTTACACAAACTGTGGAATAATTTATTCTTAATCTGTAAAACTAAAGATTCTAAGAAAGTTTTAAAAAGAGATTTAATTTTTTTTTCTTAATTTTTGGTAATGAAATTTTAAACTCCCAAAGGTACTGTCCAATTTTGCTGATGGCTAATACTATTTGAGTAGTTGCTGTAAGTCAGCAGGCATGCTGTACTGCACTCTGTATGTAAACATCTCACCTTCCTTTGAGAAAGTTTCTAGCTCTAATTATTTTCTCTTGTGTCTGTTCGGGCCCACTTGGGGGCAAAAGACCATATGGCCACCCGCTCACTCTTTCCCCTGGTGGGATGGGGAGGAGAAAATACAATGAGAATTCATGGCGTGAGGCAAGGACAGGGAGGGATCACTCACCCAATATGGTCACAGGCAAAACAGACTCGACTTGGGAAAGAAAAATCAATTTCATCAGTTACCGATCAAATCAGAGTAGGATAATGGGAAGCGAAACAAAACAGATCTTAAAAACCTTCCCCCCACCCCTCCCTCCTTCCTTGGCACCCTCCTTCCCCCGGCAGCACAGGGGGACTCATGGTGGTGGTTTCCCAAACAGTTCACCACACATTCTTTCTGCTGCTCCTTTCTCCTCATGACAGGGAGAGATCCTCACACTCCTCTTTCCCGGCTGCTGCGTGGGGTCCCTCCAATGGGAGACAGTCCTCAGTGAACCTCCCTGGTCTCACTCCTTCCCCATGGGCTGCAGGTTTCTTCACTAACTGCTCTGTTGTGGGTCCCTCCCATGGACCTTCAGGAAAGGACTGCTCCAGTGTGGGCTTCCCACAGAGTCACAGGCTCTTCGGGCACTGCCGCCTACTCTGGCGTGGGACGTTCCATGGGCTGCAGGTGGGTCTCTGCTGCCCCGTGACCCTCCATGGCTGCAGGGGAACCTCTGCCTCAGTCACCTCCTGCCTGCCTTGTCTCTCTCACATTCCACTCTTCTCTCCATGCTGGTCCTCTCCAACTGCCTCTTCACTCCCTTTCTGCTTCCGCTGCCACTTCTTTATGTGTCCTCACATCTTTAATGTGTTAACTTGCAGAGGCGTGGACTGGCTTGGCTGTGGCCAGAGGCAGGGTCTGACTTGGAGCCAGGGGAGCTTCTCTGAAAGCTTCTCACAAGAGCCATCCCTGTGGCCCTTCCCCCACTACCAAAACACCCCACTGCATAAACCTAACATGTCTTGACATTTTGTTCTTCATTCCAGATGTGCTTTGGTAAAGGAGCATAAAAATAACTTTGGCTTTAGGAGTAAGACATTTTAAACATTCTCTGCTCTTCATAACCATTTAAAATTCCATTCCATTTTATCAGTGTACAATTTTGTAAATGATAGCGGTTCCATATAGTTGTTACAAAAATTACATTAAAATACAGTGGAAATGTTGCTTGAAGAATCTTAGTGCTGCAGTACGGCAGCCTGGAAAATAGAAGAGAAACTTGTTAAAGCAAATAGTTTGCTGTTTTTATACCAATAGTAAAGGGACTTCAGTTTGTACTGATACTTAGTTCTTTCCTACACTAGATCTAAGAATACACAGCTCTAAACCCAAACCCAACCAACCAACCAAACCCCTTTGTGATACAGATAGACCCTTCCCTTTGAGAGGATGAGGAAATAGGAATGGCTCAACAGCAGAGTAATAAATGATTCACAAATCCTCTGGAAAGCTCAGTCGGCATAACCTGTCAGAATTCAAACAAGACCTAAAAATGAGAAATAGAGAGGATGTATTTTTGAAAAATTAGTTTCTGTTTTGCCTTGTGTTTGCAGTGGTGGTAGGAACCAAGAAAATGAATATGCTTCTCAGAAATTTCTGGTTTTTTAAAACACATGAAGAAAAAAAGGATGTCATTCTTTAAAACCTTGGTACAGTTTTTTCAACTGTTTACATTTTTAGAAAGAGGTTAGTAACCAATCTGGTAAGAATGCATGGTGAAAATTTTATGATCAAGAAAAAATTTGAAATAAAATTGATGGTGAAAAACATTTTTTTTTGTTCACAACATCACAACTATATTAGTAACTATTTTGATAATAATTTATTCGTAATTATATTTCATGACTTTGAAAACAGTATTTTTCTACTGTACCTAATTAGCAAACGGTGCCAGAATAATGTCAATATTTTGCTTTGTTTAGTGAAATGAAGGTATTTCAAAATTTTGAACGTTTGATTTCTGTGTTTTGACCAGCTGCAGTACTGAAGCCCTTCTAAAAACTGAGTCTCTTATTTAGTGACTTTGTGATTTAGCTTTTAAATGAGTTTTGTTGAAAGTTATGGGCTGATTGTAGTTGTGGATCCCTGGTGAAATGGGGCCATTTATTACCAGCCTCAAAAGTCTTGGTCTGTGCAGATTGCCTGGGCTAAAACCATGTGCAAACTGTGCTGTTTGTATATACTGTTCCCTCATGGCAACTCTATCTCGCTTGCCAAATGGCAGTGCCAGGTAGTATTTTTCAAATGGGTTTTTCCCTCATAGAGAAAATAAAAAGGCCCCCAAAAAACATTTGCCAGCATTTAAAGCTGTACTCAAATGCTTCAACCCAGACACTTAAAAGCTGTTGTACCTTTGAACGTTGATTTTGCAAAACACTGACTAGGAAATTCACTGGACAACACTGATGTTCTCAGGGTGTGGTAGGCACAACAGAGATGTGTACAAAGGATTTTTTTTTTTAAATTATTATTTTAAGAGCTCAAGAGAAGCAGTATTGTCTCTTTTCCTTATTAAAAATAAGGTAGCATACATCCTATGGGTGACAAAATGCCAAATTGTAATGAGGGTGCAGTTGTGCTCTATTATAAATATGATGAAATAGTTTGCTTTGCAGCAAGAGGTAGTGAAGAAAAATTATAATCCCACTAATGTTGTAATAAATTATTAAATTAACATTTCTGTAATTCCAACACTAATAGAAGATGGAAAATATGTGTGGTGTCATATTTTCCAATTAAGAAGCAAATAGCCTTCAAGTAATGAAAAAGCAGATTAGTGACATCCAAGTTATATCAGACAAGTAATATCTGTGATAAAGATTTTTTTTTAAAGAGAACTTAGTCAAGTCTAAGAGATACTATTAAAAATAACTGCAGTTTAAACAGGACTATGGAATAATATGCCAGAAGAGAATAGTAACAATAAAGATAGAGTCATAAACTTCAAATAAATGACACGGTAATGTCAGACACTTCCAATAAAACCTTTGAGACCTAAAGATAGAACTTTACCTTATCATTTATATCCCAAGGTCAGAAAAGTGGAGTACTTTGTCCTACATTCCAGAAGTGGTCTCTTTACTCATTTTCGGTAGGGAGCAATTTAAAGTGATTTACAAGTGGGTAAAGGATGTGATTCTCATTTATACCCATTAAAGAAAAACAGTAAAACCTTTTCTGGTATTCAGTAATCCTACAAAGCATCTGTAGTCTAGAAATTCAAAATAACATGTTGATTGGACTAAGGTGTTTTCATTAAAGGCAAATGAAAGGCAGATATGTATGCTAAAAAAAAAAAAAAAAGAAGCAAACCAACACATTTTTGATATGTAAGCATGGAAAGTGTCTTGTTTATTCAAGTTATCCTTTGATACAGATAATGAGAATTCTAATAAATTAATAGGTTTGCATTAGAGATACCTGAATTAGGATTCAGTTTCTCCTCCTGATTAAGCATTTGTGGATCCACATTTGTGGATGTTTTTGTTTAAATTCCAAATAGCGACTTTCACTTGATTTTTTCTTAGAGGAGTGTAAAATAAATTGTTATAAAAAGATTGTGACCTGGGAACAAGCTTTGTTATTCATACTATTTTAGCAGGCTAGGTTTAAAACTCTGAAAACCTTTTGATTTTCATTCTGTTTCAGTATGCAGTTAGAAAATGCTAACCTTTCACATCTGGCGTTTACTGTGAGGCGGCGGTAGTACCCTTTTATTCCTTTAGATAATCATGTCAGTAAACAAAGGGCCAAAGGGAAGCAGCTTCAAAATCATCAAAACCCAGGAGCTATTCATTATCTTATTCTCCACTAGAAAATAGCAAGAAAGGGAGCTGTGAAATAGGTCCTAATCTCTCAAAACATGGAAATTAAGCTTTATCTTATTGGAAATAATTACTACAGCATTGTGAGAATTTGTTTCATGTAGCCTTTTAAAGGAGAGGTAATCTCAGAATGTAAATCTATTATATATTTTATGTTAAGTATAAGCACGATCTTTTGTAGACTCCATACTTAATATAGACAGAGGTTAATATATGATAGAGGAGATGATGAGGAGGGGTGCCATGCTGCACCTTGTTCTCACCAACAGGGAGGGGCTGGTGGGGAATGTGAAGCTCGAGGGCAGCCTTGGTTGCAGTGACCACGAAATGGTGGCCTTTGAGATCCTTATGGAGGCAAGGAGGGTGTGCAGCAAACTCGCTACCCTGGACTTCAGGAGAGCAGACTTTGGCCTTTTCAGGCAGCTGCTTGGCAGAGTTCCATGGGATGAAACCCTGGAGGGAAGAGGGATCTGAGAAAGCTGGCAAGTATTCCAGGATCATCTCCTCCAAGCTCAAGAGCTGTGCATCTCAATGAAGAGCAAGTGATGTAAAAACACCAGGAGACCTGAGTGGATGGACAAGCAGCGCCTGGACAAACTGAGGCACAAAAAGGAAGCCCACAGTGGGTGGCAGTAGGGACAGGGAGCCTGGGAGGAATACAGAGAAATTATCCAAGAGGCCAGGGATCAGATTAGGAAAGCTAAAGCCCTGATAGAATTAAACGTGGTCAGGGACATCAAGGCCAACAAGAAGGGTTCCTATAGGTACATAGGGTATAAAAAGAAGATCAGGCAAAGTGTGGGCCCTCTGAAAAAGGAAACGAGAGAGCTGGTTTTCCAGGATATGGAGAAGGCCAAGGTTCTCAATGATATTTTTGCCTTGGTCTTCATTGGCAAGGGCGCAAGCCGTACCCCCAGAGTCATGGAAGGCAAGGGCAGGGACTGGGAAAATGGAGAGCTCCGCCCATGGTTACAGAGGATCAGATTTGGGAGCATCTGAGGAACCTGAAGGTGCACAAGTCCATCCACAGGTCCTGAAAGAACTAGTGGGTGAGGTTGCGAAACATCTATCCATCATATTCGAGAAGTTGTGGTGGTCTGGTGAAGTTCTCACTGACTGGACAAGGGGAAACATGACCCTTATCTTTGAAAAGGGAAAAGAGGAGGATCCAGGGAACTACAAGCCAGTCAGTCTCACCTCTGTGACTGGCAAGATCACAGAGCAGATCCTCCCAGTAACTATGCTAAGGCACATGGAAAACGAGGAGGTGATTGGTGACAGCCAACATGGCTTCACCAGGGGCAGATCATGCCTGACTAATATAGTGGCCTTCTATGATGGGGTCACGACCTTGGTGGATAGAGGACGAGCAATCGATGACATGTACCTGGACTTGTGCAAAGCATTCGAAACCATCCTGCACAACATCCTTGTCTCTAAATTGGAGAGGCATGGATTTGACGGATGGACCACTCGATGGATAAAGAACTGGCTGGCTGGTCGTACTCAGAGAGTTGTGGTCAATGGGTCAATGTCTGAGTGGAGACCAGTGTTAGTGGTGTTCCTCAGGGGTCAGTGTTGGTACTCGTGCTGTTTAACATCTTCGTCAGTGACATGGATGGTGAGATTGAGTGCACTCTCAGCAACTTTGCTGACAACACCAAGCTGTGTGGTGCAGTTGACACGCTGGAGGGAAGGGATGGCATCCAGAGGGACCTGGACAGGCTGGAGAGGTGGGCCTCTGCCAACCTCATGGAGTTCAACAAGGCCAAGTGCAAGGTCCTGCACCTGGGTTGGGGCAATCCCAAGCACAAGTACAGGCTGGGTGGGGAATGGATTGAGAGCAGCCCTGAGGAGAAGGACCTGGGGGTACTGGAGGACGAAAAGCTGAACATGAGCCAGCAGTGTGTTCTGGCATCCCAGAAAGCCAACCGGATCCTGGGCTGTGTCAGGAGAAGTGTGGCCAGGAGGTGGAGGGAGGTGATTCTCCCCCTCTACTCTGCTCTTGTGAGCCCCCACCTGGATCACTGCCTCCAGCTCTGGGGCCCTCAACATGACAAGGATATGGACTGGTTGGAGCGAGTCCAGAGGAGGCCACGAAGATGCTCAGAGGGCTGGAGCACCTCTGCTATGGGGACAGGCTGAGAAAATAGGGCTTGTTCAGCCTGGAGAAAAGAAGGCTCCAGGGAGACCTTATTGCAGCTTTTCAGTACATAGAGGGGACCTGTAAGAATGATGGGCACAAACATTTTAATAGGGCCTGTAGCGAAAGGACAAGGGATAATGGTTTTAAGATAAAAGAGAGAATATTTACAATAGATATTAAGAAGAAGTTTTTTACAATGAGGGCGGTGAAACACTGGAACAGGTGGCCCAGAATGGTGATAGAAGCCCCATCCTTGGAAACATTCAAGGTCAGGCTGGAAAATGCTCTGAGCAACCTGATCTAGTTGAAGGTGTCCCTGGTCACTTCAGGGGGGTTGGAAGTAGATGATCTTTAAGGTCTCTTATTGTTATTCTATGGTATGATTCTAAGATATAAGAAACAACTTTATTTTATTTGGAAGAAAATCAAACAGCATCAGAATTTATGCTTTGATTTCAACAGCTAATAGGTGTAGAAGCAAAAAAAAAAAAGGACAAACTATCACAGCAACATGAAAAATTAGTGTGCTGATGTAATAAAAGGTTCTCTACAAAAAATACAGTCATGGGAGATTTTTATTTAAAAAAGGAGTTGGGGAGAAAATGGTCACGGAAAAAATAATTTCCATGCTTATAAAATCATACAATCAGAGTGCACCCAAAACCCAAGGTAAATACAACATTGCTATCACAGAACATTATTGAGTAGTTTATTATCAATTTAATATAGTAAATGCAAAATAACAATAACATTTTGTTGTAAGCTTACAATGGCAATATAATAAATCCTATAAAATAATTTGAAAATGTCACTTCCCTCTTGTTATTTTCTTCAGATGAAATATAATGGAAGTGATAGCATTTATCTACAAAGCGATGTAGTAAAATGGAGAAGTAACCACTGTGATGCGGTTTAATTCTTCAGGTGAAGAAAGAAATGGAAGTTGCTGCTTAGAAATAATAGGGACTAAGACTTTTCAAACAAATTTATTTTTTAATTTCTAGAACTCATTATCTTTTCATCAGCAGATTATAAGGAGTAACAATAGGATCACATTAAAATAATTATGATATCATGACTTTTGGAATGAAAACTTAAAAAGAGGGACAGGTTATATTATACCATTAATCCCCATTATTTCTCTAGTAGCAATTTGTCATGTTCATGAAATAGTTGGGCTTTTGGAACACGGTATAATTTAAGTTCTTTCCTACTACCTGTTGGTATTTCTGCTAGACTTGGTAAGTGCCTTATTTTTTTGCAACAAGCCTTTAGAAATTCTTTGGTATCACTTTGTTTACTTTAGGGTATATCTGCCCTAGGATTTTGAGGCAGCAATGCAGATTTGACATCGGTTTCCCTTTCCAGTACAACGAATATAAACGTATCCTATGCACCATACAGAGACAAACCATGAAATACGTTTAGAATGAAAGAAATACAGGTCCAATCTTCGTTGGCTGTAATTTATCTTGTGATTTGCATGAGCCAGGGTTTACTTGTTTAAGGTGCGGAATTTGGCCCTTGAACAAGAGACAGATTTCAATGTTGTGTTAAATGAGGAGTATTCGCATTCAGCCCAGTGGAATTGCTACTCATTTGTATCGGGAAAGAAACAAGATTAAGCGTCTATTTAGAGTATGTTTTATAATTTCTAATCTTTGTGTATCAGCTCATTTGCATCTTATCTCCATGAAAAATTCTGTTGTTAGAGTTCATTGTCTCTCATTTCATATAACATATTTGCTGTAGTTTCAAAGCAGAAACAGTCATTGAAAGAAATTTTATAGTATTCATGTTGCGTATTTTTAACAACTTCGTTATTAAAACCACAGGGAAAAAATGTGTCAAATTATTGCAATTTCCCCTCTATGTGTTTTCTTTTCCAGAAGGCTTGAACCTATCATGCATATGTTAAAATTAGCCTAGGGCCTAGGAAATTTGGCAGAGAAATTGTTAGAACAGTATTTCACAACCACCTGCACTTTCCTGTTGTGAATTTTATTCCAATTTCTAAAAATATGCTTGCCATTAGCAGTGATTTAAGAGCTATGAGTGTATCATCAGTGCAGGCTGGAACCCTGAGAGAGGACAGCTAAAGAGAAGGAACAGTGATTATGACCTCCTTGTTAAGAGTCATCTATGCAAAATACATTCTGCAACCAGGGAGCTGCGCTGCCTTGGAGTATTCTTTACAAATGATTTGTCTGAAGAAACAGGAGGGAAAATTTTGATAACGTGGAAAAAGCACAGACACTCCTCAAGTTCATAAACCAAGATTTACTGAAAGGTTAGTTATTGGAATGTAAGGTGGGAAAATCAGACCACATAGTAGTTTTTATCAAAAAAGGAGTTTTTCAGTAATTTGAAGTTAAGAATACAATTTGTACGTCATAAATCTGACTTTGAAAGCTATTTTTCAGAATGGAAGAAGTTGTTAGGTTTGGTAATAAAGGCTAGTAAGCAACATTCAGTGATGGAATATATTTTTGTCATCTGATTTGTTTTCTGTTGTGTGCACTGTTATCTACCAGTCATCACATTATAAGTCACACTGTGATCTTAGGTCCTATTTCAGCAAAAAACAAGTGATTACCTGGCCAATAACTGATTTACTTCTTGAGATCTGGTAACATTTGGAATAGCACATACCAAAAGCAAATTATTTAATTCTCAGAATATTCCAATACCTCCTCATTTCCCAGTGTGGTTCTGTACAGCCATGTGGGCTCAACCCTTTTTGTTCGTATCAGTGCTATTTTTGTCTGTGCCTCTGTGCAGCAAGGAATGGCAGAGTGATGCTGTAATAAATAGGAATGTTCCCATTTTGGTTTGGGTTCATTTTCCTCAGAAGTCATTTCAGGATTAGCAGCTCCTTAAGTGTCTTTAGTCTACCTTTGCGATGCAAATAAGACAGGTTGGCAGTTTGAACAAAAGTGTCACTTGGGGATTTGGCTATACCCTCAATTAAATTAACAAATTTAGCCTGAAGGTATCTCTGAATATAGGTCAGAGGCTTTCAGTACGTGGTTGAGAGCTGGAGTAGTGGCAGCACCTTGCTTGTTAATGCTATAGGGAAGATATACCGTAACTGAAATGCTTGAAACATCTGTGTGCATTTAATAGTTTACTTGGGTGCTACATAATCCTGCTGTGAGGATTCCAGCCGCTGAATTTTCACATGTTTCTGGATTACTGAGGAGTAGTCACCTGCTGTAAAAATGCATAGGGAATGATTAGCAGCTGACAAATCCAGGTGCTGGGCTATGAGGCATTTGAACATTTGTGGTATTGCTTTCCATTCATCTTCGGGATAATACTGTGTGAGCTAGACTAGAAATACCAATGCCTCTAAGATTGCTTGTTTCTAAAAATACTTTCTAAATATTCTGAATATTCTAAAATATTTCTAAAAATATTTTCAAGGCTAGTTTTTGTGGATTATTATTTCCTGTCTACAAAAACCGCTGTGTTCGCCCAAAGGGAAAAAAAAAATGATAATAAACCAGGAGCTTTTAATCAGCTGTGAACTAAAAGGTCGGCCTAAGGGACCTACACAATGCCGGAGTTATTTTATGGAACTTGTTTTAGGACAGCATCAATTCAAATTCAGTTCACATACACAAAAACTTATTAATTATTACAAATCCAGATGAATGATTCCTAAGGCCTAGTTTTTCATGGCCTTTCTCCTCACTTCTCTTTACATAGTGTAGAATCCATACCCTTAGGACTCCTGCGGAGTCATGGGTGGGTGTACCTACCCATGGCAGGGGGGTTGGAACTGGATGGTCTTTAAGGTTCCTCCCAAACCAAACCATTCTATGAATAAGCATGAAGCTGATTTACTGTCATGGGAGTTAGTTCTGTGTCTTTGTAAATGTAGCTGTGTATACATATAAATTAAGGAAAAATTTCTCAGCATAAAATCTGACCTGCAGGTATGTGTTTTTTTCTGAAAGTGCAACTTCTGTGCAAGTTTGGGCAGCATTCTCCCATACTAGGCTGTTGAGAATACTGACATTTGCTGAGTGCCTTAAACTCAAGTGATCAAACTACAATATTAAATAAAATAAAGGTGCTACAGGCACTTCCTAGTTTTATCCAATGTCTTCTTTTCAAGGTATTGCACACAAATGCAGTTGATAATGTGAAATAATTATTTGTAGCGTAGGATTCTTTCATGTCAGTTTACTTCTTTGATAAAATGCCATGCTGTTTGATTACTGTATGAGTTACATTATTGCAGATAGTGATGATTTGAAGTAAACTTAAGGGTGTAAAATGAGACTTTTCTTCAATAGCACATAGTGAGTTAACATTTCTGAACGTTTACTAACCTAAAAGTTATAAATGCAATTATATTTGAATACCAGTATTCCAAGCCAAAGTTAAATCAACTGTTATCAGGAAATTATGTGATTATTTATTTTTCCTTATCTTATTTACAGTTTGATTCTCTTCTTATGACTATTAAATATCTGTAGTTAAACTAGGTCTGGTGTCTACAGAAAGAAAAGAAAGATACTTGTTTTGTCAAGGTTTTACTGGCTTCAGAATTGAGAATGGTTAGAAAAGAGAAAGAGAAGCAATCACATACCATGGTGGTAATGTAATATTCTTGCAAGCACTGACCTACTGTGCTATGTCCTCTGAAATTTCAAAAAGAGGTGATGACTATGATGGGGAACTGGTCTGCCCATGGTTTTTCTTGTAAACAATGCCAAGGACTTAAGCAGGTCTAGTGAATGCAGAATGAGCTAGATTCTCCATTTAAACTCTAGAAAGTATTTCCACCACCAGAAATCTTTGTTGAGGTCATGGGAAGCATTTCCATGCAACTGAGGTGGCTTAGAACAGTGCTTGTCAAAACCATACCTTGTGTATAATGGAAGACTTGGCAACTCCAAAATGAAGTTTCTCAGCAGTTTTGTCTGAATACTCAGATGGGTATGAAAGCTAGAAGTTTAGAGTCTCTGTCCTCACCTCTCAACAGTGGGCTATTCTGAATTTTCCTCTTGTTTTCTACAAAACATTGAAAGAGTTTGGTGTTATGTTGATCAGACTGTGATAATACTTGAAATCTTGAAATACAGTATTACTAGAAGATGGATCCCCACACAGTTCTGTTTTCAATTGAAAATAAGATAGATTTGAATGGTAATGACATGGTACAGAGAAAGTTCTGTCCTTCTGCAGGAATATATTCTCAAATCGTATTCCTTTTTGCTATAGTGGAGCTATATTAGCATGTGTAAGTTATCTGTCTCTCATAAAAGATAATATAGTATGCAACTTGCTATTGCACTTTTGCAATGAACCTTGATCCAAGTCATCCTTTAGAAGTTATAAATTTTAAATATTTAATTTCGTTTTTAGATGCACAGAATATCTCCGGTAAGCTAGCGAAAAGAATTTTCTGAGTGTTTAATGAGAGTAAGAAGTAGTCAGTGCTAGCTGCTTTCTCTATATTAGTTATAGATCAGATTGGAGAAAATCATTTATAACCATCAGTACAGATGATAAGGATAATGCAACATTGCATTATTGACACATGCAGTAGCTTTGTTCTCAAGTATTTAGGAGTCTCTCATGTCTTCAACACCAACTTTCCATCGCAGTAAAGTGCAGGTCCGGTCTCAACTGACTACAGCAGTGCACCTGCCATTATCCCACAGGACTTCCATATATTACCCACACTAGACAGGATACTCCATCACAGACCTAATCTCAGTCCTTACTGCATGTGTTTACATTAATCACAGCATGTTACAACCTCTTCTAGTACTTTTTAAATAAGGTATCTTTTCTGCGAGACTGCTACAGCATGGGTCCCCTGTGACGTAACAAATTCTGCCAGTAAACCTGCTCCAGCCTGGGCTCCCTTCTCCACAGGGCCACAGGTCCTGCCAGCAGCCTGCTCCAGTGTGGACTTCACACAGGGTCACAGCCTCCTTCAGGCATCCCCCTGCTCTGGTGTGGGGTCCTCCCCGGGCTGTAGGTGGGTCTCTGCTCCCCTGTGACCCTCCATGGCTGCAGGGCACAGCCGGCCTCACCATGGGCTGCACTACGGCCTGCTGGGGAATCTCTGCTCTGGTGCCTTTAACACCTCCTCCTTCTCCACTGACCTTGGTATCTGCAGACTTGTTTCTCTCATGTCTTGCTCTCTCTCTGCTGCAAATTCCCCCCATCTTCATTTCGGCCCCCCCCATTCTTAAACACGTTATCCCAGAGGTGCTGCCACTGATGGGCTTGGCCTTAGCCAGTGGTGGGTCCATCCTGGAGCCGGCTGCCATTGACTCTGTCGGACATAGGGAAAGCTTGTAGCAGCTTCTCACAGAAGCCATCCCTGTAGCCATCCCTGCTACCAAAACCTTGCCACGTAAAGCCAGTACAACTAGACAAAGACAGTAATTACAAAACTCGCACTAAGTTGCATAAGCTCTTACATTGAAATTGTTTTCTCTAACTTCATATTAGAAAAGGAGAATTTTGTTATATATATGACTACCTTACTGATGATTTGCCTGCAAAATACAACTATACTATCAGGATGTAAGTCATCCCAGCTATGTTTAGGTATTTGCAGTATGGATAACCATAGCTGATGTTACCCTACGTTCCTTTTATAGTTAGTAGAGTAAAAATGGGCACTTCCACAGAGCTATTCATCTCATCTAATTTAAACATCTACTTTAAGGTAAGATTAGCTCCTTAAAAAGCCCTGTTTCCACTTACTGCTCATGTAAGGAGCCTTCGGTGTTCAGCTCAGGACTGTTTGCATGGTATCTAATCAAACAGATTTGGACAGGTGCAGCCCACCATCAGTCTTTTTTAAATTATTGACTGGTTCTACTGAAAATTGAGATGCAGAACTAAACTGGCTGCAGTGGATGCTTAATTCAGTGACTTGGAAAGTGGCAAATGAGAAATTCCAAAATTGAAGCAGTGCGTTGCAGCGTTTACTGCCTTTTAATAGTACAATACATTTACTCCTCTGTTCATGATTTAAATACGTTTATCTTCCTTGTACATGTATGCATCCTGAATTGGCAGATTATTTCTGTTTATTAAAATGTACCCTGAGCTTTTTTCCCTCCACTGGTTCTTTTGGTCACCTCTTTCAAACGGCTAAGAAGGAAGCTCAGGAGAACATTCCCTCACCCTGGCATTAATCACAGCAGTATAAAGTATGGAGCTATTGATTGCTTATAACTGCATCTTTTGAACGTTTGGAGCCATTGTGTTCACAACATGATGAATGCACTTGCAGATGGCTTTGTCTGTAGTGGTCATAAACTCCAGTTAATGGCTGAATTAATCTATAGTAAATGAATAATATCCTTTCTGGCTGTTCCAGGGAATAAACTACTTGTAGCATTTTTTCTGTTGTAAAAAAAGCAGTCATAATTCAAGCAAGTACATGTGTCAGCTTCCCAAAATGTGGAAAAGCGCCCTGTATAAATAAAAGGATTCACTTTGAAAGCCATTATGTGAAGAGTTTCAGGAATAGGAAATAAGCTGACATTCAAATAAGCATTTCATCTTCTGAAGTGAAAACACGTTTTTTTCACATGCTTATTATGAAAAATTAAAAGGACACAGATTTTAGATTTTTCTGCATTAGAGGTGACAGCTTTCAGAAATCTTCCTGAATTTTCCTTCTTTTTACATTTTTTTTTCATTCATCAGTTGAGTTTTTTTCTTTTTGCCTAAAAAAGCAAGCAAAAATCAACCTCAGAAAGAAATAGCTGAAAGATATTGGTGAAATACCACCTGGACAATTAACTAACCTAAAAACAAATTAACAGTTTAGAAGGCTTCTAAATCTAGAGAAAAACAAATTAAAATCAGGCTTTCTCAGTTTCCCTGAATGCAAATATACCCCACAAAAAACCAAGGAAGGTGCTCATCATAGGTTCTTTGGATGTTCTGTCTTTCTCACCTCTCTTTTTCCTCTCCACTCCTCCTGAGCTCAAAGGAAAACAAACACTTAATTGTGACCTTTCAGGCTTTAGTCAATGTGGTTTGTTTTTTCTCGTACTTCACTGCCCAGTAATTGTTTCTGCTGTTTCTACCCCAGATAAACAAACAAATCCTAGTAGGGGGACTCTGCAATCTCACCTTCCAACACCCTGGCCGTCCAGTACAGTTTGGAGCAATGCAGAATCTTCCCTGGATCTCAGTTACCGGTTTTGCTTCATTCATAGGGAATTAAATGGCCCCAAAGCCAATGTCATGATGTGGGGTGGGAGGGGACAGTGTGCACTGTGGGATCCTTCCTGTCGCAAAGCTGGGACTGGCAAGATGTTGATACTATTTTGAATGCAAAGCGCAGCATTTTGAGCACATTCCATTACATACTGAATAGTATGAGAATTCCAAAGAAAAAATGCTTCATGTTTGCTTTTTTGCTCAAGAACTTATTATCAGTAATCAGTGACTATATTACTGTCGCAACTGCCTTGTGCTCTGGTTCCCGGTATGGTAGCACTGACAACACAAATAGCTGTGGCTGGTTGAATTAACAAGATTGCAGAGAATCTTACTGGCTGTTGCTTTATACTGCTGTTCCTTTATTTAAATGACTGACTGATGGAATTTGTTTCCTGTCTGTTTCTTAAGATACTTTCCAATTATAAAAGGAAGTATGTTAGAAGATATTTTTCCTGTCTGATCTAGGCTTTTAAATATCCCAGTATACCACTACAATATTTTTAGGATTTGGAGTTGACAGCACATGTGTATCAGCTGGGGGGGATTTAGTGGTTATACAGACTAGGATGCTTTGTTTGTTTGTTTGTTTGTTGTTTTCTTACCACATGGAATTCTGATGTGAAATCCCCCTTTTTGAGTACAGGAAGATTCCATTTGATGTGCTGTGTTTGCCCTTGACTTCATTACGTGTAGTAACGCTTGCTGGAGGAAATGCAAGTCCTGAAGCAACTGGCTAAACTTTAAACTATAGTCTGTATTGATCTATAAAGTGTGTATCGTAGTTGGATTATTACTTACAAAAACCTTACAGATACATAGATATGCATGTCATCAGCGTGCTAAAACTTGGTCTTAGGTTAACTAATAATTGCTGCATGGATTAGAGATAAAAATCCTTTTCTGTTGGCCTCTCTAAAAGTCACTTAAACAATGATAAGCTGACTCAAGGACACTGGTATTGACTCTGGTAGAGCTGTAAAACCATTATTCAGTGGCACAATAAAAGTATCATCACGGCAAAGGTCAGATTAAAGGAGTGAAGTCTGAACAATTGTAAATAATCAACACGTGCATTTGTAATTGATCTGTTGAAATTACTGTTTCTTCTTAAAGTGGTATCTGAGAGTTGCAAGTAACCGTTTTGGAATATCCTTTAATAAACATATTTTAGTCTACTCCATGAAAATGGAGATGGTTTGATAGCAAAGGATAGGAAAAGATAGGATTTTCTTAATTATTTTTTAATTGCATACCACTTCGTTGCCTACTGCATTATTATGGAAGATAGTTGCAAAAGCTGCTAGTACATTTAAAAAGAAAATAAGTATTTGTAAATGTCACGGCTCTTGACTGTTTTACTGTCTTGTCTAGGACAGGTGCTGAGATGCACACAGAACAAGGAGCCAGGGGGAAATCTGCGTGCAGTCAGAGCAGTGAATAAGCACAGTTCTGTGCATTTGGTGCTGATAAGCTGGTCAACAGAATGACACTGCAACGTGCAGTTTTGACTAAAGGTGTTTTTCAAATTGAAAGTAAATATTTCTCAGCTAGCAAAGATTACATCCTTACATGTCATTCTTAATACCATTCATGCTAACATCTTTTTATAACGATTTCCTACTGTGATTGTGCTGTCAGACATGGCATTTTCAACAGCACCTCCCAGTCACAGGAGTAACTGTTGCTCATGGCCAGCTCAGTTGGCAATGTATTTATATACCAGTTCCACAGACATGACTGAAATCGGAATACAAAACCTCAGTACTTTACTGAAGTTGAAATATAAAAACGGGTAGCACAAACATTACTAAAATTAAAATACAAGCAAGTAATAACACCGAAACAAGACATTAGAAATATGGCTTTGGTCTACCCAGATATTATTCTGACCAAAAGCATCAGAGGCTTTTTTAAAAAATTCTTACTTAATTGACTTCCTAAAATGTGTTGTGATTTCAACTAAACTATTTTCTTTCTTGCAGCTTGTATGGAAAATTTTATGCTAAATTATTATAATATTTTCTTTTAAGTCGGCTTTGCATTACTTACGGCGCTATTTCAGGGAATACAAAAGCAATGTGAAAATTACTTCTAATTGCCTCAGTTATCTTTAAAAATTTGAGATTATGAAAAATTATAAAGAGGCAAAGAAAACAATGCAGCTTAGGCACTTTGTATTGCTGGTGGTGGTTTTCAGCATGAAGCCTGTTTTGAATGTTCTCTATAATTAAATGTATATTGTACTTTATGTAAATATAGTAAAGTACGTAACATATTTATGTTATGTATTATGAAGTGTGAGATTATTTATATTTAGTTTCAAATGCCTAAAAATGATTTTATTTCTGTTTATAAACCCATTTACTAGTCCTATCAACAACACTGCCATTCTCAAAATAGTGAATTTTTTGAGGATCTTTAATAGCATTTATTATTTTCACCACCTGACAAAATACTGTGATTTTCTGCATATTTTTGTAACTGTTACATAACTGTGTAAAAATATATATGTATGCATGCATTGGAATTCTAACTACTCACACTCCACCAAAATTGGAATCTAGGTAGGCACCTCGGCTTGAAAGAGAAATTCAGGATCCTGTCCTCAGACACTGCCTACTCTGGTAACACTTTTAGTCATTCAGCTCCTGAGTTGGGCTAAACATCTAAACTTGCATGTGCTCAGAAACGTTCAGCTCCAAGAAAACAGGCACCACCTCCCACCTTCACTCCAATATAGAAACCGAGTAGGAAGAGGCAGAGACTCCACCTAAATCTACAGTCTCTTAAACACACTCAGGCTGTGCTTAATACATTGATAATATTAAGTTTAACAAAAAATGAAACAGACGTCTGCATTCTCATTCATGCTGTTTCGCAGAACTGCTTTAGAATGACAACGTTTTCCTGTTTAAGTATTTTTTTAGACAAAATCTTCAAGTTTTAGATCTTTCTCAGGCTGACTTGATTGAGACCTCAAATCACAGAACAAGCACTGGTCAGAAAAGAACGAGGTGACGACCCAAATGTTAATTAAAAGAGACACTTTTTGGATGTCATTATAATAAGATTCTGACTGAGGAGTGTGAGGCAGTTTGGGACAACAGACTAGCCACCACTACCAGTTTTTCCTGTCCCTTCTATATGACTGCCTGAACCATTCATCTGTCACCTCTTGAATTATTGCAGCTCACAGTGAAAAATTTTAACTGAACTACAAGTTTCTGTTCACTTTAAAAAGCTGGGTGGTAACCTGTGATGATTCTGGAGCTGATGGCCACTTCACATGTCCCTGTAGTGAGGGCAGACAGACCGGCGAGAGCAGAAAGCCTTTACTGCAGATACAGTAAGGGGGGAAGACACCTGTACCCGTTCGAGCCTTGTTCAAAGAAGAGAGGAACGTTCCCAGGCATTTTCTGTTTCACAGGCTGTTGGGTAGGCATGCTTCCTAGGGATGACTGAAGGCAAAGATGTGATTGTGGGGTATATTTTGGTGAGCTGGGATTCCTGTGTCAAGTGCTTCTGAGAGGGAAGCTATCATACAGCCAGTGTCTACTCTGAGAAACAGAGATACCAAGCTAGTACCAGGAGTGCCTGTTAACCTTGCTTTGAACGAACAGGAGTGATTTGCTCGAGCACTGTCTCCCAGATGCGAGGGAACACTGAGGATGCCTGGTGTCAAAGCACACCCAGAATGCTGCTGCAAGGTTGTGGGTTTTTTGGGTTTTTTTTCTCTGTTAATTTCAGTGGTAGCTTTCTTATTCACTATAGACGTGGACAGCTTGGATGCCTGTGGATCAATGTATTTTCCATTGATTGAGCACCCCAATTAAGAAGCACTATCTAACAAGCACAATAGATTTTTTTCTTGAATAAGTCATCTTAAGAAGACCTTAAAGATTATTTTTAGTAATGGAGGTAGCACCTAAAACACGTGGTGTTTTTATTGAAGAGCTTAAAGCACTTTTAAGTTTAGCTGAATAACTAGTGAGGGTTTCTTAAGTCAGAGAGATGTTCAAGTCACACAAAATACAGAAGAATGAACCCTCTTTATTCTACACTATTTACATATATATTTGGTATATGTATATGTGGATATATTGTATGGATTAAAGTCCATCCTCTTTACCTCCAACATGACTGGAAACATTCAGACTTGCTTCTGAATGTGTTACCTATATATTCATGAGGTGTTTTCTGTTGGTATGTTGGCTCACACTAAGTTTGGAGAAGATCTCCTTTCATGTGGTCTCTGGCAGGGACTCTGTGGAACAGTCGTTGGAACACAGTCTTTGGAACAAAACATGATAAAGGGACAATGGTGGTTGGGGTTACTTTGCAACAGGGTTTTGAGACTTCAGTCCTCTTTGTCAGTGATGCTCATAGAGAATCAGCTCTTGAGCCTTCCCTTTTTTTACTTTGTACTATGGAGAGCTTTCCTGGTTACACAAGATATGTAAGTAGCAAAACTTTACTGTCACAGACTTTGTGTTGTTTGTTTTTTTTGTTTTTTTTTGGTTTTTTTTACTCCTTTTATTCTAATTCCTGATGTCTAAACAGATGCAAAATGTTTTGTACATTGAATAGGAGTAGTCTAGGAACATACCTAGAATGTTTTCAGTTGTATAAGTATCTGGGAGTGTTAATCTTATTTTATGGTGTTTGGTTTTTTTTTTTTTTTTTTTTTTTTAAATACCACAGCAGTGAAAAAATCACTAAGCATGTTTTATTTTAATGTATTTCTAAAATTAGTATCTGTATAAGTCAAATATTTTATAATGACTTCATAATTTATAAAAGACTTTTTAAATTCATCTATAATATCTACATGTCAGATTTGCAGAACACACTCCTCATCTCTGCAAATTAAAGGGCTGAGAATACGGACACTTAGAGCTTGATTTAGTTAAAATTATCCCCTGCAGCAGTGGGTGGGTATCAGTTCTTCACAGCTGAGAATGATTTTCATAATTGTGCAGCACTCAGCAGCTGCAAAATCCCTGAGGATGCATCTTACTCCTCTGTCAGGAGCAATCTGGGTTTGCCCTGCCTGGTGCAAGCAGTCTGACCCCTCATCTCTCTCATACCCATCTTGATGTGGGTTTCTGGAGATGCTGTTTCCTCAAGTCCTCCAATATTTTCACTTCTTTAGAGGAAAGATGTAAAGGCTACAACAAATGCGTAAGAATTGCCTCCTTACTGATTGACAGATCCATTTAGAAGAACTCAATGAACCTTTAAATAATGTATATTCTATAGCTGCCTCTGCAGTTATGAAGATAATTTTCTGAAATATTGCCATCTAGTGGCAGTTTACACATGAAGCCGATTATGTGGTGCTACATACTTAGTTCATGCTGTATTTTCTTAATGTTTCCTTCTGTGGCCGATAGTGTCACCTTATAAAGACATTTGAAAGAGAAGAAAAAAAGGAAATTACGAGAAAATGAAACTCACATTACTAGTTTTAGTAGACAAAAAGATCAAGAAAACATTTACCTGTTTCAAAGCTGGCTTTATTTCTAAGTAAAATGTTATTAAGGTTTTCAATTAAATATTAAGCAGAAATTTAAAAGCATTACAGCTAAACCTGTATTCATGTAAGATTACACATCTATTTTTTCTTAAAAGAGCCTGGAGATAGGAACTTTTAAATAGGTCTAACATATTCCTGTGATCACTTGGAATAACAACCTTGCTACTTGCTTCTGGGCAAATTTTAAAATATCAACTTCTTGGTGCTGATGATTCACAGATATGTTTAAAACATGATTAAATAATTGGTTACTCTTATTTCAAAGAAAATGATCATTTTTCCAGGAGTTTTGACTCATCTGCTCTAACTAATTTAAAATTATGTGAACTGAAAATACAATTGTTAATCACAGAAAAGGAATTTGACTCATTTTAACAAATACAATTAGTTCTGATGAATGTTAATATCAGAATTGATAAAGCTATCTCATCAGAAATGCATTTAAATATAATTATGACAGAATTATTGCACAGATTTTGTCTTGTGCACATTTATGCATATTTTACATGCACAAGTGCACATATACTCCTAAGCTCATGTGCATATATACATTATTTATGTTCATATGCACTGTGAAAATGCCTTCATATTCCATATAGTAATTAAGATACTAACAATTACCCATTCAAATGTCATTCTTCTAGATAATGAAAAGATTTATTCCCCATTCCTACAGCAATTCTATCTGTGACAGCTTTTGCAAAGATCATTCAAGAGTCAATGCCAGAAGTGCTTCAACTGATTAAAAATGAAAAGGAAAATAAGAAATTGAATCTAAATGTACAACAATGTATGACTTGCTCAGATTTCTAACTTTGATCTTTAAATGTCAAATGTGTTAGAAACCTGGAGTTACTGGAGCATCCCTACTATACTTTAATTATAGAAAAAAGATGAATGGTAGATATGACACAAAAATACTAATAACATACAGTTGGTAACACATTGTGTGATGATTGTGGATGGTTTTCTTTATTTGCATCGGGCATTTATATCTAGTTTTAAAAAATAAGGTGTCTGAAAATACATGCATGTGGGGAATGGTATTTCAGAGGTTCACACCTGCTAGCACAGTTACAGATTTGTCTTATAATCAGTTTTTAAGAACTTAAAGCCTACTCGATACTCATATCTACCTTTATCAACCACTGAGTGTCTCATCATGACACTGCCCTTACCTCTGCGTCAGGATAGCAGTTGTGCAAATAGCACAAAGGTTTCTTTGACATGGGTGCAGGATGACAATGCCATTTGTGAGCAGCAGAGTCAAATGTGAACAACATAACTCACCCAACCTGTCCCCAAGAGAGTTAACATGCTAAACTTCTATTTTTTATTCTGTGCAACATCAAATAACTGCACAGATTTCAGCAGAAACATGGGTTTTGGTTAAATTTAATACAATGATATGCAGATGGAAGTATGCTGGTAGATACAGATTATCTATTAATATTTTGAGTAGGATGGCTGTGTGTTGTAACTGATATTAAAGATGAATAAGATGTATTTAATGCATTTATTTACTTAAAATATATTAATAAAGTATTGATGCAGATATTCTCGGCAGCTTAACAAAAATGAAAATATACTATCAATATTGACCCAATATAAATTGTTACTCATAATTCAAGTCTATAGTAACAGGGGTGTGAATGACATGATAATCTTTGATACTTAAAAGGATTAAAATATTTATCCTTCCACCAACAACCTTAATATTTTTTAGACAATACACTGACATGTAGTTTGCAGCTTCCTATTGGCATTTATATTAATCAGTCAATGGTGTCTGTCATTCACTAATCATTGTGGTAAGGAAAATTACTTACCCTTGGGTAGTGCTAAAGTAAGTAAATACCCTCTCTGTAAATACGGTTTTATTCAGGTGAAAATGAGGAAGATGAAAAATGTGTTGAGAAAACATCTCTGATATGGAAAGAAGAGGAAATAGTTTTCAGACAGGTAAAATACGTAGTAGGATATGTGAGTGTGGGGATAAGGAAAAAGGAGCAGCAGTAATGCAGGAGGAATGTAACTCAAAACAAGGCAAGGAAGTAACAGTGGCGCATTACAAATATGTTCATTGTAAAGGTATAAGTCAAAAGAAACAACAGTGTAGAGGAAGGGCTTGCAGTATAAGGTGAGCAACGTGTTCCTCATGTAGGGTAGGAAGGGAAATGATTTGTGAACTTTTGAGTAACTTTCTTTTGATGCCTACTGACGTGAGGAGTCATCTTTCATTTGGATTTTAAGTTCAAGATAATGCAGAAAAACAGGTATATGTGAATGCACATAGTATTATTTCAGTGTTCCCACCTCAGTGGGAAAAGGTAAGTGCTGAAATCTTCACTGAAGTGTTGTTTAACCTTGGTGGTATTTATCATGGGAGCAGTAATAGTCTAACTGAGAGTAAGAAGTTTTCTTCTGAGAGTTTATGTTGCCATGTGATCTTAGATTTTCCACGCTGTAGCTACTACCTGTTTGTGTTCAGAAACCAGGCGTATGTTTTAGGTAGTGAGAGAAAAGGTGGACAGCTGAAAATTAAGAATGAAGAAGAAATAATACCCTGTGATCATAATAGTGCACTGGTTATATTTTCTCTTTAGAGCTAGAAGGAGTTTCTCAGCTTTATAATTTCTGGTTTTGGCTGAAAACAAGGTTTTGCAAGGTTGGATTATGAGTGCAGGGCACATGATGTTGGGTATATGTTCTCAGGTTGCCATCACAACTTTCAGATTACCCAAACCAGCATATACTGGCTGTGCCTGCCCTTTCTTCCCAAGACTAGAATTTTGACCTGTTTCTGCTGTCCAGTCTCTTTGTAGGATGTTTCAGTGAATCATTTATGAGATCCCTTATGCAGTCTTTTCTGTAACAGTTTGAAAACAGCAATCTCAAGTCTTTTAAATCTGATCAGATGTTGAATTTATAAAACCTTTACATTCACTCCAAGGAATGAACTGCTACTTTGATCTCATATAGCCAATGCAAGTGCTCAGACAAATTCGGGTGACCATAACCAAAATATTTCTCTTTCACCCCCAAACTCTAATGTTAATCTTCAGATTTTGAGCATTTCTTGAAAGATTTTTGGATTGTTTTGAAATGAAAGATCAAAACCTCCATGGTCTTGTGCTCTTTCTTCAGTTCTCACCATTCCTAGCTAAGTTGTTATGATTGTACTCTGAGGTATCTTATTTCTTATTATTTTTATTCTCAAACAATATTTTTCAGATAATTTGGATTATTTTAGAATAGTCTCTCTAATGATCCAATGGTGCTTTAATTCAGTGTTCCAAATAGAATCATAGAATGGTTTGGGTTGGCAGGGACCTTGAAGATCACCTAGTTCCAAGCCCCCTGCCATGGGCAGGGACACCCTCCACTAGACCAGGTTGCTCCAAGCCTCATCCAGCCTGGCCTTGAACACTTCCAGGGATGGGGCACCCACAGCTTCTCTGGGCAACCTGTCCCAGTGCCTCCCCACCCTCTCTGGGAAGAACTTCTTCCTGATATCCAACCTAAATCTTCCTGTTTTCAGTTTAAACCTGTTACCCCTTGTCCTCTCACTACAGGCACTTGTAAAAAGTTTCCCCCCCCAGCTTCCTTGTAGGCCCCTTCAGGTACTGGAAGGCTGCAGTAAGGTGTCCCAGGAGCCTTCTCTTCTCCAGGCTGAACCAGCCCAAATCTCTCAGCCTGTCCCGATGGCAGAGGTGCTCCAGCCCTCTGAGCATCTTCGTGGCCTCCTCTGGACTTGCTCCAACTGGTCGATATCCTTCTTATGTTGGGGGCTTCAGAGCTGGATGCAGTACTTCACCTCTAGATTTTTGCAGGACATGGGGAAAGAAGAGAGCCCCAGCTCTGACATCGGGTGCTGCACACAACCTCTGTAGGAGAGTGAAGGTGTATGTATGTAGTGATAAAACATTCACATGTTCGTATTTCAAAAGACAACCAGCTAACAGCTGCCCGCAAATCACAAAGACTTCTAACTAGTCAATTAAAAATAAAAATCATCCACATGACTTGAAAAAATACTAGGTATGAAAAAACAACAAGAAGTGTTCTAACATGAGCTTTTAGCTTATAAATAATTTTGAACAGCAGGAGATGAGGAAGGTAAGAACTAATGCTAAAACTGAAGAGAAGGAATATATGCATTTCCATTAAAAGAAATTATAGTTAAGTTATAATCTCACTTTACATGATACAGAGATTTCATTTTCGTCTTAAATTTTTCTTAAACCCTACATGTTATATAGACAAAGTATGCTGAAAAAACGACTGAAAATATTCAGGTGGACAGGCAGAAGTTACAAGGACAAATTTCGTGAGAAAAGGGGTCCCCCTCCAGGCTGCAGCTTGCTAGCACCCTTGTGCTGCTGGACACAAGGTTACTGTAGTTCCCTCTTTGGATGCTGCTCAGATCCTCCGGCACTCAAAGCGAGGTTTGCATCCAAAGAACTGAGCTTCTATTCACGTATCTGGAACAGCAGTATTGTTATTTTGCTGCCTTCATGGTTTTCCCTGTGCCAACCCGGCAGAAAGCTACAGAAGTGAATCAGAATTGCATTTGGCTTCCTTGGTAAGCCTGACAGAGTAAGCCCTGTCCCTGGAGTCACACTTGAAGTATTGCTCGTTTGTGTTCATGAAAAGGAGCGGAGAAAGACAGTCATCCCTAGAAGAGAAAGCGCATTGTATTCTCTACAAGCTTCGGACATCGGGAAGTCATTTTAAGTTTTCCGCAGTTTCTGCATACTGTTTTTAAGGATGCTTACATGATTTTTGGGCAAATACTTGGAAGTGTTTGAATTACTGTAAAATTCTCTGTACTAAATAGATAAAATATGTAAAGATAGATAATGTGTGGCAGATGTAGTGCTGCATGTAAACAGTATTTTTATAAATACTTATATAAGGGTACAGCTGTAAAAATTGCCAGCTTGTGAAGTTATGTTAAAATGCTGGAAAAACGTGATTATTTCTCATATTTATACCACATATCTTGTAGATTTCTTTCTGGTTGTAAATTTCTTATGAGCTTTTGATGGCTAGTTTTAAATAATGTTTCTTGCAATTTTCTAGAGTTTTGATAACCTTTCTGAGGCCAATTTTCTGTGTAATTCTTCTTCCAGGGAATCCCACTGCTGTTTGTTCTCTTGTGTTCAAAAGTGTAAGGGTTCCTTCAAAAAGCTCTTTTCTATTTTTTTTTTCTTGCCTTGAATAAGTGCAGCAAGCTATTGTCTGCCATATTAACATACTACTTGCTTTTCATTTCATTGAATCACAGAATGGTTTGGGTTGGAAGGGAACTTAAAGATCCCCTAGTTCCAACGCCCCTGCCATGGGCAGGGACACCCTTCTAGAACATATTGGTATTTCATAAAGGTTCAAGGCAGCCACTCACAAGGTGACACAGGGAACTGGCTTAATAGTGGCCAGCAGCCTTTCCTAACTTAATTTAGGGTAGTGAATGAAAAATAGTGCACCCAGATGAAACATCACATTAAACTGGTCAGAGGTAGAATGTTATTGCTTAGACTAAATTTGATGAAACTCTCACCCAAAAGTGGCTGGCTTGACATGGGTACCCACAAACTCACTTTTTGCTCAGGGTGCGATTCATATAATCTAACTTAGCTTGAATGTGGGGTATCTAAGTCTAACCCACACGTGATGAACTGAAAGGTAGTGCTTTTCATTTTAAAGTAGGTGTCTGAAATAGGCAGGATTTATTTTTATAGGGATCTATTTCCTCACATTGACTAACAGCCTACAGAGACATTTGAGTTTAAATTGCATCATATTAATCTTATCTCCAAATGACCAAACTATGAAAGTTCCAGCAATTCTCTATTCAGAAGAAAGCTCTATTTGTTTCACTGGCTATTGAGCCAGTTTCTAATAAAATTAACAGAGTCTTTTCTTTTTTCATCAATAGTGTTTGTGTCTCTGGGACGTCATAGCAGCTCCTGCCTTAAGCGCACCAGAGAGCAATAGGGAAGTAGCCAGGTAATACTGAGCTATAAAATAGGTGCTCTGGAAAAAATCTTAGAGGACAAAGTGTGATACCAGTGCAATGCAGTATTAAAGAATTAAGAACTCTTAGAGTTCCCATAGATAGCTACACAGTAGATAAGGAAATTTACCATTCTTACCTCTAAAAATAGTATTTCCGCTAGAAGTTTGCCAGTGACCTGTCAAACCCAATTTATGATGACAACTGATTTTAAGGGATTGTAAGTCATGCCGTAGTCCTGTGGTTTCTTTAGGTCATTGTGCCTGTTGGGCTTGTTAGCAGATCTTTTCCAGTTTCAATATATTCAGCTTTATACGTAGAGCGTTAAAAGCTGGTACCTCTAAAATATGGGTAAATTTTATGTGAATTTGAGAGATGATAAATAATGCTGTCCTGGATTCCAGATTTTATTTGAATTACTCAAGTTTGAGATTCCTTTAATGACAAGCAGCAGTCAAATTATCTATGATTTTAATAAAATCCTCTTAGTATGACACCTTTGCAATCTGCATAGGCTTTAATTTCACCTGCAAAACCTAGTGCCACATTTACACATTTTCAGTTGCAGAATACTTAGAGAAACTATAAAAAATGATAAAACTACTCAAACTAGAATTACTGTATACAGCAAAGTCATAGTACTAAACATTGATTTCTTACAACCATGCAGGGAAAAGGGAGTACTGAATCTTGCTGGAGGCTTGAGAAATCGTACTTTGTATTTCTAAATAACTTCAGTTTCAAACTCCATTTTCTTCAAAAAGTTGCAATCCGTTTAGCTGTAGGGGAACTGTTGCTGGTACAGAAAGAGTTGTTGTTCATTACTGAGGTTTTGTTGACCTCTAAAACAACCTTACCAGAAAAGAACTCCACTGAAGTCAGATTTTCCATTATAAATGCCTTCTGGAATCTTCTTAATATTTATGCAAATGTCCATTAAACCTATTATTTAATATGGTTTTTGCTCTTTTGTCTAGTGGCGTTGTCAGGCTAAAGGATTGCAATTCCATGCATCTTCCCCAGAACCCTTTTTTAGGGAAATGGCCTGATGTTTGCCACACATGGTTACTCAGCTATATATCTACAGGGGTAACCATTAAATCCTGCAATACCATTTAATCCTGGTGCTGTGCTGCTGCTAATTTTGTCAACTTGTTCTGTAATCTCTTCTACAGTCACTTTAGGTTTCAGTTGATCCTCTGATGAATCCCCATGAAAAAATGGTATTGAGGTGGGAATCTCCCCAGTTTTTTCAAAGTGAATATTGATGCCAAGAAGTCACTTAGCTTCTCTGCAATTGCATGTCTTTTCTAAGTCTTCCTTTTTTTATACCCTGATCGTTAAGAGGACCTGCAGGCTCTCTGCCAGGCTTTCTGATCTTGATTTGTTTGAAAGAGGTTTCTTATTACCTCTAAATTTCCTTTGCTACCTATTTACTATCCAACCCAAACCATTCTACAATTTTTCAAACTTATTTTTTGGTCTGCTTTATCTGCTGAAGTTACTTTCTTCACTGAAACTCAGCTTTGGCTCTTTTGAAATGCCTTTCTGTTTCTAATAACCTCATTTACTCTGCTAGTTAGCTAGGCTTTTCAGTCCTTTTGTGCCTTTCAGTCTATTCCCTAGAGTTGGTGTACATTGGCGCTGTGTTTCCAGTGTGGTTTCTTTATGAAAACTCCTTGCTGTCAGGAAAGTTTTCATTCTTCAGGTTTCCCCTTTAGGTTTCTTTTCTCTTTTTTTAAAGATTGTGTCTTTTAGAAATTAAATACAACCCTGGAATTGCTACTCTTGTTCTGCTTCTGCATCAATGCTGTGTCTAACTATATTAAGGTAAAAAATATTGAAACTTAATGATGTCAGCAAAGCAATGCATTCTAACTCCTGCATTGAGAAATAGCACTATAGTTAATTATGCAATATCAGCATGTTGGTCTCGTCTAGCACAGAGGTTTTCCGTAACTGCAGCCTTTCTTTCATGTGTCAGGTGGAATAACATACTAGTGTGTCTCTCTGTTTAATTTTTTCCCATTATAACGTCCCGTCACTGATGATTACTGCCTGATTGATTGACGGACTGATTAATGGTCAATTTCCCATTTTTCCAGTGGGCCAGCTGAGATGAGGAAACAGTTTTGACAGGGTGACTGTTATCCTCCTGTCTTTTTCTCTCTGAGATTGATTACATCTCTACTTCACAAACCATGGTTTCTAAGTCCTCTCATCCACCTCTTCCACTTCTGATTATAGTTTTCAATTTAGGTTTAGCCTATTAGCCCGTCAGCCAAATTCACTGGCATGTTCTTGAGGCTTAAAGTGTTTTCAGCTTTTGGCTCAGGTTATCTATTTAAATAGTCAGCAAACAATTGAATTGAATAGAATTCCACCACCATGCAAATACATGAACTAAAAGATATGTGATTGGAAAACTTCGGCACCCTTTCAGTCACCCGAATACTTGTGTTGGTGAGCATTGGACCAAATTACATCACAGTGCTAAAAAAGCAGCAAGTAAATTCCCTTGAAAAATAGTGTTTTCAATAATCCATTTTTCATAGTATTTTAGAAAATGAGGGGTAAAGGTCTTCTGTATATTAACTATAGCATCATGTGACTGCTATTCTTTATCAGTTGCTGAGCAACGGTCATACTCTGAATTTTTAAACTCATTAGCAAGCTGAACAGGCTGGCATTTGGCAGATGTTATTTGATTTTGTTTGGAAGCAAGTCAGTGGAGAAGACAGGAGAGACATTGAGCTCATTGTGTTATCTTGCTTCTCTTATTAAATTCCCATGATATTTTAAACACATCTAAGGAGAATGAAAGTAACTTCTTAATTTTCAAGGTTATTCATGGAACTTTTATGTGATTTATGTACTAATATAATAAAGCACATGAGCCAAGTTTGGTTATCTTAAGCACATTTTAATCTGTACGTAGCATTTTCTTGAAGTGTTTCAGTCATTAGTAATGGCTAAAGTAGCTTCATCTGCATCCTCCAATCATGCAAATGTTTCTTAAATAGCTCTGCCAACGTATCTCATCCTTGACCGGGAATATATATTTTTGTGTTCCAATTGTGTTCCCTTATAATAGAAGAGCTGTCAATTGTTACAAATCTTTCTGTATTATGTGCTAGCAATGTGATGTGACCATGCATCCATAAGGAACTCTCTTCACTTGTAATTTAAAATAGTGATGGCCAAACATCAAACGTCCAAGAGATGTGCCTAAGTAAGTTTAAATCACCACAGTTTTGAACTAATGAGTTATAAACCAGAAGTGTCCTCTGCCCTTTTTGCTTAAGGACTCTACCCAAATCACGTGATTTCCGTGTGATCCAAAGGATCATTAGGAATTATGAATGTGCTGTTTTAGTCAGGAAGGAGTTAACTCTCTTCACAGTGGCTGGTATGAAGCTGTGTTTCTGGATTTACCCTGAGTAAAGTACTGATAATGTGTCTTTTTAGCTGATGCTGGGGAGTGCTTACACCAAATTCAAGGTCTCTCTCAGCTTCTGATACAGCAGCTGTGTTCTCAACTTTCTCGCTAGAGGCAGTGTGGGGGGACACACAGTTCAGACAGCTGACCCAAACTGACCAAAGGAGCGTTTCATTCCATAGTACATCATGCTCAGTACATAAGCAGGATGTGGGCTGGGGAGCTATAACTCTTGTGCTAGCTTTTCTGTGAACTTTCTTTTCTTCTTAACTCCTTTGATAACTCTTTTTCTAACTCCTTTTCTGGCTTGTTTGTTTGTGAGTTGGTGGGTCGGTTGGCTTTGCTGGTCATGCTGTCACTTGTGGGGCTCGCTTGGACTCTGCTGTGATCGCACTCAGGCTCCAGCTCTTGAGCTCTCTGGCTCTGGCTCTCACTACTTAGGACCTGGCTGTATATCAGTTGGTGGGTGGTAAGCAATTGTATAATATGTTTTAATTTCTATTATTTTCATTGCTTATTATTAGTATTGTTATATATTAATTTATATATATATATTATTCATTTATATTCAATTGGTAAATAATTCTTGTCTCGATTTTATGAGCTTCCTTGGCTTTTTCCTACAATCCTCCCCCTCTGCTGGAGGAGGAGCAGGGAGGTGTGTGAGTGGCTTCATGGTATTTTATTGCTGACCGGACTTAAACCACAACACTGCATTATTATCATTAGTTCGCATCTTAGTAGCAGATATGGGGCCCAACTCAGGTCTTTCACAGTTGGCATTATATAAAAATCTACACGGAGAAATGACTCAGACTGGCATCTGGAGTACATGTGTTTAATTCCTCCAACATGATTTAAATTACAGATTTCTGATAGTTTTGTGAGTAGTTGCTGAGCAATTCTGGAACCTGATATTGCCTGACTTCTGGGTATTTTGGAGTTTTTCCAACCTCATGTGCTTGGTCACACAGAGAGTCTACATATTCATCTCAAAACCAGATACTACTAAAATTGTAGGAAATAAGGTCTATCAAAAATATAAGGCTGGCCTCTAAGAGCGAAAAAAAGATGAGTAGACTGGTATGCTTCAGAGGAATAGCCATAAACTAACAAGAAAAAGATGCATAGGGAATGTCCAGTCTACTAAAATCATCTGTTTAATCAGAACTACTTAGGGAACATCAGACCAGACTCATGAGTGAGAGGGATGTTCATAATAAACAAAAAGATTGTTCTGCATACAGCATGAAGTTAAGCTAGGTTAACTTCTTGCTGAAGGATATCACGGTTACTAAAAATTCACATAAACTCAGAGGGATTCAGTTTAAATTACTGGAAGACAAATCAGTTAGAGTCTTTGGCTGGGGAGGCTTCTGAACTGGAAGTTATTGGGGATGAGAAAGAGAGTGGCTGTGTGGTCCTTAGTTGTTGACTTGGGTTAAACCACAACAAAGTTTCAGAAGGTTTTGTGTTCCAGAATTAAATACTATCAACACAGTTCCCACCAAGTCTTACAACGCTTTCTCAAGCTTAAAGTGCTCTGGCCTCTTAATCATCTTAGTGGCTCTTTGCTGGACTCTCCAGTATGTCCATGTTTCTCTTATGTGCAAGATCCCAGAACTGGATGCAACACTCTAGGTGTGGCCTCCCCAGTGCTGAATAAAGGGGAAGAAGCACCTACCTCATCCTACTGGCAACACTGCTCAATGCAGCCCGGCCTACCATTCACCTCCTTTTCTGCAAGGTCTCATCCCTGGCTCATGTTCAGCCTGGTGTCAGCTAGGATGCCCAGGTCCTTTTCTGCCAAGCTGCTTTCCAGCTGAGTGGCCCCCATTATTCCTCCCCAGGTGCAGGACTTTGCACTCCTCCTTGCTGAGCTTCATGAGGTTGCTGTCAGACCATTTTTCCTGCCTGTTGAGGTCCTTCTGGATGGCAGCACAACCCTCTGGCATGTCAGCCACTCTTCCCAGTTTAGTGTTATCTGCAGACTTGCTGCAGGTAGGCTCTGCCCCATTATACAGGTCTTTATTAAAGCTGTTAATCAGGACTGGACCCAGTATTGGTACTATGGGTATGAGCCTCCAACTGGACTTTGTGCGGCTGATCACCACACTCTGAGCCTAGCCAGTGAGCCAATTTTCAGTCCACCTCACTGTCTGTTTATTCAACTCGTACTTTATAGCTATGGTTAAGCATGGGCAAGAAAGAGTTTTCTGAATGGTGTCTGTTTAGAGACATTGATTGGCTTGGATAGCATTAGATGCAAATGGTTTTGAGCTAGCTGACAAGCATTATCCCAAGATTTTGTTTTATCTGTTTTCATTCTTGTCATCTGAATTGTGAAATCTAGGGCTGGCTTAACATCCTTGGGAGTGCTATAGCTCAGCTGTTTTCCAAAGAGGAGTTTTAGCTCTGAATGTGTATTGGTGGATATGATCCTGATACGAGTGGGAGAGCCCACTTGATTTATCAAGTGACAAGAGACGCAGCTAACATTTCCTCTGCCCTAGGACACATGCTTTCTTGGTTGTGTTGCAGACAGGGAGAGATGTGTAGTTTCCTGAATCCGGCTTGGTGGGTAGAAGAGACCAAGATAAGCCTAAACTGTGCTCTTGGCTGGAAACACTGGTTGCCAGCACTGCACCCAGCTAATGAAAGATGAAAACTTAGCCCTTGTCATGGAAGTCTTGAGTGGCATGGCTTCAAGAATGGAACCCTATCACTTAGTACTTAGCTGGATAAGCAGAGTGAGATGGATAGCAGAACTTATTTTAAGATTTCTGCTCTATGGCATTTGCTCTTCCTTATCTTAGGTAAATTCATTCTTGTTCATACATATTAAAAAAAGGAACATTTTGTGCATTATGCATATTTGCATAAAATGCACAACCATGTTTAGCATGCTACTGACTGAAAGCTTAGAGAATTAAGCATAGCTGTTGTAACTGCTATTGAACGATTCAGGTGTGTAGAATGCCACAGATAAAGAAAGGAAATACCATATAAAGCCCATATTTCCTTTGAAAGATTCTTTTAAGTATGTAATATTTTGGGAGGGCAGAGAAAAAATTGCTGTATAGAAGATGTGCAATTTGAATGAAAAAAATCACAAGTTTGTGAAGCCAATTAAAAAACTTTCTCTTTCTACACAGGAAACCTAGCTGCAAAAATTAGTTGTGTAGTCTCACCCTCATCTTGATTTTTTTCACAGCTTATAAAAACCACTGCAAATGTGATATGATTGGCAGTCTTTGCACAAGAGAGGTCAAGGACTAGAAGAATAAGGTAGTTTGCAGGTCCAAAGAAAATGGAGAATCAGTAGAGTGGGAGTAAGAAACTTGCACAGCCTGTGCACTCTGTTTAGCTCGATCGGTGCTGTTAGTCTTGTACTTTAATGAAGACTAAATTCACAGAGAAAAGGTAGAAAAAGATGTAATAGAGAAAGGGCTGGATGGATCCAGGCACTGGAAAAGTGCTAAAGAACCTTTCAGCTCCACTGTTATTTCCCAATAAAGACGACCCTTTCAAAAGAAGTAAAAGGAGTTTCTGAAATTAATCTAGCCAAGGTCAGAAATTCGTATAACTCTTAATATATATTGACTCTTCAGTGATCTCTGAAGAATATGGTCTTGGTCCCACTTTATGATGTATAGGTGCAAAATTGCCACAGTGTTTAACAGTTTTAGCAAACTCAGGGAAAAGTGCAGGAAGTAAATGGAAATAGATACTGAAATAAATCAGATAATGATTCTGACTTGGGGCTGAGTTTAGACTTTTTAAAGTCCAATGTGCTGTTGTCACTTCATTACTAAGACCTTTAATGTAAAGATTGATACTTTCCAGTGAATTCCATCTGAGTTTTCTTAAAAATATTATTCCTCCATTAACCATATTTACTTCCCAGAGAAGTCCAAATAAAATGCACAGTTCAGTTTAAAGTCGTTATTCATTTCTTCAGGTCAGATTTATTAAGCAGCAGAAGACACAATGTTCAAAGTAACTTAAAACAGGAATATTCTGTGGGAAGGAAGTAGAAAGAAATATAATTTCCTTCTTCCTGTGTTCTGAACGCTTTCTCTTCAGTCACTGCTACTTTTCAGTGTCATCTGTTTACTCTCTCTTGTGGCATCTTTGAGTCAGAATACCAACAGACCTATTTTGAGACAGTCAGTATGCTGGGTGGTAAAGATATAAATTAAGGCACAATGCTGGTTTAGTAAATGATCTTACTTTCTAAATAATGTCCTTAAGTATTTCAGTGTATGTTGAGTAACAACATAAATATGAGTTACATGTTTTGGTGTGCTAAGTTAATGAAACAGAGAATGTTTTTAATGTGTCTGTTTACTGCAAGAACCTAACACTGCACTGTCTCAAGGTTCATTTCTGATTCTTCTTTATTTTAATTATGAGTCTATTTGAAGTTAGAACTCCATTTAAAAAGAAGTAGTTATCCTTCTTGACGTATCTGTCTTTATTTTGTTTTCATTAGTTCATCTACATTAGTGAAGTGAACTTCAAGACTTCAAAAAAAGATAGAGGCTAATGCAATGTAAATAGAACAAAACATGAGCTAAGCAAAGAACAACAAACCAACCAACCAGCCAGCCAACCAAAAAGCACTGAAAAAACAGAATGCCAGTGAGCTTGGAAATAAATCTGTACAATAACAAGAAAAACTGTGACAGTCTTTTTAGTATGTGACAGGTAATACAGCATAGCATTAGTACGGTTTAAAAGTAGCTCATCTCTGCATCAGTTTCACAACATAAACAGTTGTATTTGGAAAACACTGGAGTCCTTTTGGTTACATACTTTTTGTTGAGAGAATAGAGTTGAAATTGTCACAGGACCTGAGTGATACTCACATGCCACTCAGCATTTGCAGTACTACAGTTTATCTTTGCCGACTCTCTTACAGAAATTTTTAATTTCTGAATACCAAAGTAACTATATGAAAATTTCTAAGGTCAGATACAGAACACTTTAGTCTGCCATGGAGGAATTTACTTGTATTAATGGTGGTGTAATTTATTTAAAGGACTTATTAAAAGTAGTTCAAAATTACAGTTGTGGGAAATGACTTAAAAACAAAACCAAACCATAATGAACAATGCCAAAATTTAGTAAAAAAGCTGAACATAGGGCACTATCCTAACATCAGTGAGCACGCAGAGGTATGAGTTAGCCAAACGTCATTCAGATAATTAGATCAGCAGTTGTTGTGGTTTAGCCTCAGTCAGCAATCAAGCACCACACAGCCACTCACTCACCTCCCACTTCCCCAGTGGGATGGGGGAAAGAATTGAAGAAAAATGATAGGAGAATGCATGGGTTGAGATAAGAACAGTTTAATAATTTAAAATAAATTAAATAAAATGAAATAAAATAATAATTCTAATAATACTATGTAATGAAAATAATAATAAAAAATACTGCTAATAATAGTGATGATAATATGTAAAGACAAGGCAAACAGCAAATGGAAAAAAAACCCCCGATGATACACCTGCTGACTGATGCCCAGCAAGTACCCAAGCTGTACTTTAGTAGCAACAAATGAAATGGAAAGACAAATCTGTGGTGGGCTGATTGTCTTCCATTCAAACCAGTTGATTCTAACTTTTGTGAAGTTACAGTCTTTAACTATAATCAGAATTAATGCTCTAGTTAAAAATCCTAGTTTCATCACTATATCTTCTAAATATTATGATCTTAAATGAGTTTATCAAAGCTTTTCTTATTTTTTCTTTAGTAATCTCTTTACTGTACACTGTATCTTCTGTTTCAGATGACACTGATGCAGTGATTACATTCTCCTTGTAATCAGAGAATGAAATGTAACTTCTGAGTAAAGGGTACACAAATCTGGCTTAACGTCATATTTTGATATCTTTCTATTTGCTATTAGCTGGAAGTGTGCGTGCAGTAGACATTTATGTATTTGTATGAACACTTTATTTATAAGTATACAAGCACTCAGGATGTACAAGTGTGTGCGTTGTATAAAAGGGACAGGTCATCTTACCTTCCTAAGGATTGTGCTTCAAATTATGGTGAATTTTGAATGAACTTGAGAAGCGACATGTATTTTTGCCTTCAGAAACAGGAAGAAATGAAAAACCAAACACAGTAATGAATTTCCAAGGGCCACATGATGTGGTTCACAGCTAGAATTATAAACTTCACTTATTTGAAAGATGGGGGAAATGCATCCAGTTCCAAATTTACTTCAGAGTGACCTGTTCCACACAGACACTTCTTAACAGACGGAAGTTATACATACTGTATTAAAGAAACCTAAGAAAAGGGGACAGAATATTGTTCAGGCTTCTTTATTAGTTTGGCTTTTAAGTCAATCTGCCAAACACCACTCAACTTTTATTTTGTTAAAACTGTTTCATTCAACAGCCATGTCTTCCTTCTTTATTATTAGAGAGAAATACTTGTGATCCTTTAAAAAGAAAAAAAATTAGAACTCCTCAGCCTCTTTTTGATATACTCATATTTCTTAAAATATTAATAGTATTGCCTAATAAATATGAGCTGTAATAGAAGAGGGTGAACATTTTGTGTGTGACACAAGCTAAGATAGAAAGGAAAATGAGATGCTGTAAAAGAATCCGTTTATTCGGTCTCTCAGACATTCAGATTTGTAACACATAAGACATATATGCATATGTTTTGTATTGCATATTTCTATTTTGGAGCCTGTTGGGATATCTAAGACAAGGAAAAATGAAATTCATACTTCAGTGATGATCTTAAAATTCCTTTTCTGCCTAAAAAAAGACGTTATTGCTTATGACTTCATTGACTATGCACAACATGAATTTCAAACAGATTTTGTCTTTTCCTAGTCATCATTTTAGGAAGAAACGTAAGACATCTTTTCTTTTAGATATCAAGTTCAGAAAGATTCTCCTGTTTTGCACCCATGACTATACGTATTTCATGACCTTTAATGTTTCATATCGAGATAAAAGTATCACTGACTTCTCTTTTTTTTACATCTGTCGCCATTTGCTATAAGCCAGCACCTTGAGCAAATTGAAAGGCCCATGTGATGCTTGACAGTCTGTGGCTCATACCATGAAGAAGTACTGAATGACTGCCTATATCAAGACACTGCAACTAGTGCTTATTTTAATGTGAAAATCTGTATGAAACTGAGCCAAGTATGCTGTATGATATAATTGGCTCAGTACAACCTATTCTTGTAAGAACATTCTTTCTCATGGTAAGAGCTGAATCCCAGTAGGTGATTATTTCCTCTGTGATTAGAATATATTTTCAATCCTGTTATAGATATAGTGCTCCAGATCTTATGGCTCGGTTGTGAGCTGAATGATATGTAGTATTTTTCTTAAAGCCTTCACTCTGTGAATCAAATAGATACGTTATAATCTTACTACTTCTCATTTTTTAAAACAGAAAAATGCAGTTCCTCATATATGCAGAAAAAAAAAGCTTACTCAAAAATAAGGTAACAAAAATGACTTCAAGTGAAATTAACAATTCTCAATTCATCATTTCATTTTGGGTATATTTTTTGACACTTTGGAACTTGAATATGAAATAATCTTTGTGACAGTGGACCCTATATTTGACTATTATGCCTTGAATCTCCAGCAAGTTTAAAGTAAAAATAGCAGATGAAATATCAGCTACCTTGAGAGAAAAAAACAAACCAGAAATGAAAAATACCTATCTTGATGTTCAACTAAATCAATAATCTGTTAATCTGTTTTCATTTTCTAATAAACAGAACATGTAATGAGATTTGTTACTAAAGCATATATTTACACTTTTCTGCTACTGTAAACTTAAAGGATTGTAATCTAACTTTAAATTTTACTCAAGAGCAAGTCATCCTCCTTGAATAACATAAAAATTATATCAAGTACTTTTAAGTGAAACAGTAAGTAATTGAGAATGTAAATCTGCTGTATTTTTCAATGCTACTCTTGAATATACAAAGTAATTAATAAAATTATGTCAAACATAGCACTAGACAGCTCTTACATTAGAAATGTGACAAGTATCTTCAATCACATTTGATTGTCAAACTGTTCTATTTTTAAGAACACCGTAAACTACACAGAAGTCATCTTCATGAAAAATCCTCTGTATCTGTCTGTTCATATTGATACCACCCACCTTGCCATGGGCAGGGACACCCTCCACTGGACCAGGTTGCTCAAAGCCTCATCCAGCCTGGCCTTGGACACTTCCAGGGATGGGGCACCCACAGCTTCTCTGGGCAACCTGTCCCAGTGCCTCACCACCCTCTCTGTGAAGAACTTCTTGCTGATGTCTAATCTAAATCTCCCTGCTTTCAATTTAAGCCTGTTAGCCCTTGTCCTGTCACTACAGGCCCTTGTAAAAAGTTTCCCCACCACCCCCTGCTTCTTGTGGTCTTGTAGGCCCTCTTCAGGTACTAGAAGGCTGCTAGAAGGTCTCCCTGGAGCCTTGTGGTCATCTAAAATGCTACCTAGCCATTGTTATAGACCTCCATAAATGAAATATATTTATTTAGCTCAGAAAAGCTCATCTAGGCTGGCTTTTTAGCCAAACCAGTCTTATGTTTGTAGACGAACATAAGACATGAACTGACAGGAATTTCCAAGTAGATGCTTATTTTTGTTTATCTGGTCTATGGGAAATTTTGGATCCTTCTGGAATGGGAGGTGGATCGAGCTAGAGGTTGAAGCAGAATTTTAGTAAGCAAGGCGCGATACTTTCCCTCACAACTTCTTATCTACAGACTACATCTGGATGGAGATATACATATAAAACTGCTCCCCTTGGCTTGTCCACTTTGCCTCGCCCTCTTTAAATCAAGCTTATACACTGTCATAGTCTCTTTTATGCTGGCAGAAAAAAGCTGTCCTCAACCTTCATTGTGAAACCAATTTGGCGGTGCAGTGACTGAAAAAATTACAGTGTTGGTCCTTTAAGAAGGGGGAGGGTAGTTTCACAGTACAGTAGTTCTTATTACTAGAGATGTGTAATAATACAGGATGACTAGTATTCTGTATACTGTTTATTCAGTAAATACCATAATTATTTGCAAGAAGACATCCTTATCAGTATTGTAACAAAACTATGCACAGTTGAACAGCTGCTGAATCAACAAAACACTTAAATACGTGTTTATGTTTTGCTTGCTTCAAAGGGATAATTTAAAGCTTTATTTAAACTTCAGCAGAAGTAATAAGAGTACATGTATTAAAATCTCTTCTTCACAAATTAAAGTCTGGTTGTACTTGCACAATTCTTACCGTTTTTAGAGCACTGTGACTTGAATAAAAATCAGTAATATGGTCCCTTTGCCAGATGTGATGCCAGTATAGATTAATAATTTTAGTAACTTGTATTTTTTAAAAACTTAAAATATATAACTAGGTATCAGTGCAGCTATTAGAAGAAAAAGTAGTGATATTTGAAAACCAAATGCTTCCATGTGCCTGCCTGCAGTTTTAATTGGAGAACAGTAAGAAACAACTTAATTAAGCTTCATAATCTGAAAGATTTCAAGTTACTTCCATTTTCTGGAACTACTCAAATATTACAGCATTTTAAATATCATATGCTGGCAACAATATATTCAAATTATTTTATGAAATTGATAATATTTCTGAGTTTTTTTAATATTTGTGTTTTCTATGTGTGTCAAAGGCCTAGATTTCTAGGTCTGACAAATAGTGAGATAGAAGGCTTAAAAAGTTTCGGAAGGGGGTAGAAGACCAGTCACCATATCAGTAATACTCTGTTTATTATCTCTGCTAATGGACTGTCTGTAGATCCCTAGGTAAGTACTAAATAGGTTTGGTAAGGTTTTGTAGTTCTAAGGTGACAGGATGCTTATTTAATACTTGAATAAAATTGCCATGTTCCCTTTAAACCTTGTCTTGCTATTCTTCTAATGTTAAACATTATTTATCTGAACTCCCTTCAATGGGATTTATTTACATCATTAAAATTTGTTCATGTGAATAATGTCTGCAGAAGGGGCTTCTTCATGGGTTATCTATGCAAGTATAACGTTACTAGTTAGTAAGATATATAATACCTAGTTGCCTCACATAGTAAAACACTTTCAAGATAATAAGTAATGTAAATATAGATGTTTTCATAAAACAAATATTTCTGTGCAGAGAAGTTTTAAAATTTATTTAGGTGGTTTTTACAAGCAAATGTAGAATAATTTAAAAAAATAATATGTATTTATTTTGAATCAAATATTCTTCAATTTTATACAGATTGCAAAGGACACCTTATAAAGCAGATCCTGTGGAGAGGCTTCTGCAAAATGGCTTTTACATATGCTTTTTTACATACATTTTGTAATTAATTTCCAGTTCAGTTTAAAAGAGGAAGTAATGTCATGAAGACTAAGGATAAATTTTTCTAGTTGTGTGTTCTTTAAATAAACAAGTTTTGCTTAAGATGAAGCACAGGAATTGAGAAAGCATTTTTATTATTAAGGAAAAATGATCTGCTAACCTAGTTATAAAAAATATGTAAATAAGTTTGCCATCTGCTTTGTACATTTGGTAGATAATATAGTTTATTGTATACGTCAAATATGAAGAATTGCCTTTGAAAATGGGTCAAAAATGGACAGACTTTTGGAATGGTAGAGTGCAAGACTGTGAATGACTGAGAAGGTACTCAGCAGTTCACACAGATGCGCATGTTGATAAACGTTTTGTAAATTCACATATACAATGGAACTAAATGAGTCTGTGACAGTTTGTCATTCACAAGAATCAATAATAACAAAAGCAGTAATGCAGAAAGCATGCTGCTGTCCTTATTTAGAGCTTGGCATCTGGTACTTTGGTTTTGTCATACTGCTGGAATAATCTCCAGATATTAATCTTCTGGACAGTGGTATTGAAAATTTCTCAGTATTGAATAGAGCTAATCTTACTTTATTGATTGTAGTTATCTATCTTGCCTAGGATTCAATAGAATGCAAAGAACACAGATTTGTTTCATTTAGAATACTTGAATAAAATATCCTGTGTATCCTGCATTGAAATATTGTATTAATTGGATTCAGTCGCACTGAGTGTATATGAATAAGATTACTACTATTGATTTATGGTGAATATCGTCTAGAACCAAAAAGTACTGTATCATACTGTGTTTTAATGAGTCACATGGACTCGTTTCTCTTTTGCACAGACATAGCAAACTGAATTTGTTCCTTGACTGACACTTTCAATTAGATATTTAATTACATAGCTGAGGATGTTTTGTGTGTGTGACATTGCAGTTTTCTATGAAACAATTTGCTCTAGTTCCTAGATGGCTTTTGTCATCTCAAGAATGCTTTTTCTTTATCTTGCAGATTGTAGTATATAGTTGTTGGGGAAAGCAACTTATAATGGATATAAATGGTAATTCACTTTTTCAGTGCTTTGTTAAATGAAAGTATGAAATACATATTGCCCATGAATTAAGAAGTAGAGGAAACACTTTTCATGCTTTTTTTCCCCCCACGTACTGTTTTGCTGAACTAACAGCACTGTTAATTCTACTTTTACACTGGTCATACATTGGGAGCACACATAATTATGACACCAAGCTGTATGATATATCAGGATATGAGGAAAATTGGACAATGTATTGTAATTCTAAAATAGCTTGGTTGCAATGAAATCTTAAATTAGGTAAGTGGAAGAAGAGGTTAGATTTTAAGCAAATTGTACCTGTAAGCTGGCTCTTTCTTCTGAAGGCTGTGCTGCCAGTCATAGTCCTGGGGTTCAGAGAACACCAGTTACCTGTCTGTCTAGTTGGTTTTTTTTTTGCAGTTGCCTGGACAGATCTGCTTACTTGACCGAGAAGTACTGTGGCCTGTCCCTGGTCATCTAAAGCCACAGCATTACCTGCCAGAGGGGCAGTGTGTTTGCTTCTGTCATTTCCCGTTTTGCCGACAGGTCAGGTCTTGCAGGCAGAGGTCCCACACAGCAGCGTCCAGGTCTTGTCCCAGTGAATGTAGGGAGAATAGAGACATCAAAGAAGGTGTGCTCAGGGTATTTGCAAAACATACTTTCAGCTGTAAAATCACATCCCTTTTCTTAAGCTTTCCAAGCCTTGCTTAAACACATTCTGGTCTGCTCAGACACTGTACTTTAAGAAAAATTCTGAAGTGTTGAAAACTATTGTGAATTTGTTAATTAAGTAGGAGTTTCATAGAAATCACATTATTCCTCTTCTCTGTGCTCCAGCTGATTTCTGAGTGAAGCTTAAGATGACTGTTTTGGTGTAAAAACCAGGATGGAGTTGCTCTTGATTACAAAAGAGCGCCATCTCTTTTGCGTGATTTCACTATGGATCCTTTCATCCCTTTTACTTTGAAAGGAAAGGAAACTGGCCAGTCAACTTTTTAATATCTGAAGTAGCAAACATCAAGGCTAAAAGATGTGTTAAAGATTGACAGTGCAGATCTTCCAATCTTTAATTAAAGAGCCTTTGTTTTTCAATTAAAGATGACTTGCAAAGAGAGAACAATGGATCCCAGCACTTTTCCTTTTCTGTCTCATAATTCCTCAAAGTTCTTATTACGTTTGATTGCCACTATATTAGTACATTAAAATGGACCATAAAACAGTTTCTGAAGCTGTTCTCTAGCTCTGAGACCAGCTGCTACCATATGGCTTCTTCCATACAGCTAAGGTCTTCTCCTCCTCCAGAGCAGGGTGACCACACTGAAAGTACCAGCTGGGAATGTTCCTTGGCCTATATTAACCCACGCGATGTGTGGAGACAAAATTTGAAGACTGCTCTTAGTCTTGGAACAAAACTGTGTCTAAGATTGTCCTAACAATGATGTGAATGATCATGTCCTGGTGTTTAGGCTTATTTAGGTCTTCTTAATTTAACAATATTGCTGTAATCTTTTATACAGTTTATACAGAGTTTTTGTAGGAAGGAATCTTTGTCATGCAGCTATATCCTATGGATGCCAGTAAACTGCTATAATTTTGAAACACAGATTTCAAAGATAAAAGTTGAGAATTGAGGTGGATTTAGAGAGACATTTGAAATTTGCTTCTGTTTGCTTTTGTTATATTGGAAGTTCAATTGCTAATTTTCCATTTGGTGAGAAAAAGAATGGCAACAATTCTGTGCTTTCAGATATTAATCTAAGGTAGGTGGTAATATTACAAATTTTTAGTTGAACCAGAAAATACTTCATTGGGTTCAAAGGAAACATTCTGTATACTCTAATGATAAATATAACAAAAGCATAAATAGAGAAAAAGGAAGGTACTATCTCATATACCGCAACTGTAAGGGTTTTAAGTTTGTACATGACTTTCAAGATGAAATGTGTTATGTCCTGCCTATATGTGCATATAAGCAAAATCATGCACATTCATCCTCAAAAAAAAAAAGTTTCCATATTTAGCCTGCTTTGAATTCCCTCCCCAAAAGCACTTACACATTTGGTAACAGTGACAATTGCAAAAGGATGATAAAGATCACTAATATTTTGCTAAAAAAAAAAAAAAAAAGTTAAAATGAATTTCAGTAAAAGCATAAACAACTTCAGTCTTTTGAAGATGGTCGCTTGACATTGCCTGTTTTTGCAGTTTGAAATAAATACACTAGATATCTCTAAGAGTTTTAAAATACAGGACCTAGTAATGTAAATTATACACAAAGCTTCACAAAAGCCAAGTAGTTTTAATCAGCAAACTACTTGAACCCAAATAAATCCTTTTTTGTTGCTGAGATTGTGGTATTAAAAATAGCCTTGATGACAAATGGAGCCTAATTCCAAACATCAAGTCAATCACCTACATCTATAGCATTCAGGAAACTGCCTGTAAAGATGAAGTTACCTTGAAACTGTTTTGTTCTTATATTGAAATTATGTGTTTCTGAATGTGGATGTCTTGTGACAAAGGTTCTTTTTAGAGAGTATTTTACTTCTCAGTGATTATATTTAATGTTCATTATCATTGGTAGATTATTTACAGGCAGTTTCAGGAAAATAAGTCCCTTTCATAATTAGAGTTTCTAAATATCAAGCGAAAAGACTAAGAAATTTTCTTCTAGCTGTATTCTAGTAGAGTTCTCTTCAACATTTTTCTTTGCAAATCTGAGGACTATAAAGAAGATTATTTTTTCTGTCTTTCTCTTTTATATCTTTAGGAACCTGTGATATAGTGATATTTTCTGTGCCTCATGATTATTCTTTTTCTGCTTTATCATCTATTTCTCATTTCATGGAGTTCCTAAAGGATTGTGAGAGAAGCAAATTATTTCTAAATTCAATTTGCAGACAACAATTTTTAAAAAGGCAATCTAAGGGCATCCTGTATGAATTTACACATTTAGAAGTTCGGAAATTGTGAAGTGAAGAATTTCAGTAGATTACATCCCATTTGTTTCCTGTGGTAAAGGCAGCCAAGCCTGAATCATTGGTCATAAGAAGGTCAATAAACCAGCGTTTGTTACTTGGAGAAGTGAGGCAAGGCCATCTGTCAACATCACCTTTTAATAAATTTCCCAAAAGAGACACACTGTGGGGAAAAAAAAGGGAACTGTCTTACTTAGATTATTAGAATGACCCTTACAGTAACTTTGGCTTCATCCTCACTGGGATGTCAGTCACCAGTTTGCTACTGTGAGGCTATTTCCAGACATTTTACTAAAACTCTATGATTAAACGTTTCTTGGAAATGGTTTCTCTTAATTTAACCACAGTCCAAAATGAGTAAGAGCATTTGTGACAAAAGTTTGCAGGATCAAACCTTTGTCTAGGGAAACTGATGTATTTTGTGATATGTGAAATTCCATTCTTTATTCTGTGGGACCTGACCTACAAAAGAATTGTTCATGAACAGGAAATAATTAATTCATCATTTGGCATTATTGATTACCAAGTTAGAGGATATTGCATGCAAGAGTATTTTGTCATAACCCCTCTTGAAACTGTATTTGTGTACTGAAGAATATAAATTTAATCTGTTCAGAAGAAGAAAGGAAGCTCAGTGATTAGCATACATGGTTGAATGAGGGCAGTCGAGTTTCAGCCTTACCTGACTAAAGCTTGTATCTATGACTCTGCTTTTTTATGTGGTCTTGGTGGTAAATGAAACTATTTTTTAATGTACTTTAGATATATCGCTCTAGATTTCTTTTTTGCTGCTGCATTGGCATGTGATGATACCACCAGGAGTAACTATTTAATCAAGGTTGGTTTACTGTGTTCTGTTAAGAAAGCAGCATGCAAAGACATTGTCACGTTAAATTCTAGTATATCAGCAGTACTTTTTCATGGTTTTGTTTGGTATTGGTGAAGATTATACTGCTAGTATAGTACATTTATTTTAGAATTGTAAGCGAGGAGCAATAATATATATTTTTACATTTATTAACTATTATTGATTAACTATGAAATCCTGGACAAATTATTTTTCCTCTCTGCCTCTGTTCTGTAAAACTAAGATAAACAGTCTTTGGTTAATTACAGAGATGTTCTTTAAGAATCAATGGGTTTTATACACTTCGCAAATGTGAAATATTCACAGATTCACAGAGTGGTAGGAGTGGAAGTGACCTCTAGAGATCATCTAGTCCAACCCCCCTGCCAGAGCAGGATCACCCAGAGCAGATCACACAGGAACAAGTCCAGGTGGCTTTGGAAAGTCTCCAGGGAAGGAGACTCCCCCACCTTCTCTGGGCAGCCTGTCCCAGTGCTCTGTCACCCTCACAGGGAAGAAGTGTTTCCTCATGTTCAGGTTGAACCTTCTGTTTTCCAGTTGATGGCCATTGCCCCTCGTCCTGTCACTGGACACCACTGAGAAGAGCCTGGCCCCATCCTTCTGACACCCACCCTTTAGATATTGATAAGCATTGATAAGATCCCCCTCAGCCTCCTCTTCTCCAAGCTAAACAGACCCAGCTCTCTCAGCCTTTCCTCACATGGAAGGTGCTCCAGGCTCTTCACCATCTCAGTGGCCCTGCGCTGGACCCTCTCCAGTAGCTCCTTGTCCTTCTGGAACTGAGGAGCCCAGAACTGGGCACAGCACTCCAGGGGAGGCCTCACCAGCACAGAGCAGAGGGGGACGAGAACTTCCCTCGATCTGCTGGCCACGCTCTTCTTAATGCATCCCAGGATGCCATTGGCCTTCTTGGTCGCAAGAGCACACTGTTGGCTCATAGTCAGCCTGTTGTCCACTGGGACTCCAAGGTCCTTTTCCCCAGAGCTGCCCTCCAACAGAACAGCCCCCAACCTGTACTGGAACATGGGGTTACCTCTGAGATAAATTGTATGGGTGTAGCAGAAGCATTTTTGGTTGAGCATTAAACCTAAAAGCTGTGGTCAGGAAGAAACATGAATTATATAAGAAAAATACTGGTTCTCACATTGGCATTTATTAAAAGGTACATAGTTATCATTCTTACACAAACATTTTAATCTGGCTTTTAGCCTTTTATGAAGGATATCGATAATCTCAGTTATATAATACCACTATAGATGTTGGCAGCACTTTCTGTACCTTTGCAGGGGAAATATTATGTATGCTAAACTGCTTAAGCTATCTGTGCCAACTTTGAATATTTCTTCTACTGCTGAACTTTCTCCTAAATCCCTAAAAATGCTGGAAAACTTGAAAAACAGAATTGTTTTCTTCCCATAATCTCCCTACTGCTTTCTCTGAGAAAAATGAACCAATCTCCCTAAAACATTGTATTGCAGTTGAAGAGAAAATTATGCTTCCAGAAATCTCTCCTTTCATTATGAACTAGCAACACAGTACAATCTCTTTTCCAATTCCAAAATCTTTTCAAGAGTAACCTTTCCTTGCTTTCATACTATACTCTAGTGAATTCCACAGGAGAAAGAAGGGAGACATCCATAGGTTTTCCATAAATTTGTATTATTTCCAAAGTGGGAATCAGATTTCCGATAGCCTGAGCTCAGTGATTTTGAACATCTTTTATAATAAAATACAGTATATGTAATGTTAATAATCAAAACAAAAGACTAATTCAGGATACTGGCCTTAAAGAGTGTAAAATACTGCCTTTCAAATTGCATTGAGAATGAATTTGACATATTGCTTTATTGGTTTTGATAATAATGCAGTGTTGTGGTTTAAGTCTGGTCAGCAATAAAATACCACAAAGCCGCTCACACACCTCCCCGCTTCTTCTCCAGTGGAGCGGGAGGATTGTAGGAAAAAGGCAAGGAAGCTTATAAAATTGAGACAAGAATTATTTACTAATTGAATATAAATGAATAATATATATAAATAAATATAGAAAAATAGTACTAGTAGTCAGTAATTAAAATAATAGAAAAGAAAACATATGATACAGTTGCTCACCACACGCCGACCGATGCACAACCAGGTCCCAAGTAGCAAGAGCCACAGCCTGAGAACCAGAACCCAAGAGTGATCACAGCAGATTGTGAGCAAACCCTATGAGTGACAGCACGACTCGTGAAGGCAACCGATCCATTAACTCAGGACTAAATGAGCCAGCAAAGGAATTAGCAAAGCAGCTTACAAAGGAGGTAACGAAGGAGTTAAGGAGCTAACAGAAGAGTTAGCGAATGGAGTCAAGAGTTATGACATCCGAGCCCATGCCCTGCTTATGTACTGAGCATGACGTACTATGGAATGAAACGCTCCTTTGGTCAGTTTGGGTCAGCTGTCTGAGCTGTGTGTCCCCCCACACTGCCTCTAGCGAGAAAGTTGAGAACACAGCTGCTGTATCAGAAGCTGAGAGAGACCTTGAATTTGGTGCAAGCACTCCCCAGCATCAGCTAAAAAGACACATTATCAGTACTTTACTCAGGGTAAATCCAGAAACACAGCTTCATACCAGCCACTGTGAAGAAAGTTACTTCCTTCCTGGCTAAAACCAGCACAATAGATCACTTATATAAAAGTCAGAGCCAAGTGAAGAACATTTTTTAGTTTCTGTGAGAGTTTATAGGAATTGTGGCCTACTGAGGCCCTTGGTTAATAGCCTCATCGGTGATGCTAGACTTATTATCAGGTTTCTGAGTGCTTTAGAAAACAGTTTTTAGAACACAGCTTCTTTCATTTAGAATAATATTTTATCCAAAGTCCCTAAAAAAGGATGCTTGAGGCAGATCCATTCTTTCAGGAACATCATGTATTTCTTCATTTACTTATTTGCAGTATGACTGTAGCTCTTCTGCTTCATATACTGTCTCACACCGCTTTCTATTTAGGCAGAAAAATGCTAAAAGAATAAAAAAAATATGTATAAAATTGGGGTGTAATGCTTTATTAGTCACACAGGATATAGACTGATCATTCCTCATCACATGAAAAAGTTTAGGGTGCTCAGCTTTCAATCAAAAAATTGACACTAGCCTTTCCCATCAATAGTTTGTTTGTTTTGACAGAGGTTTCACAGATATCTGCTGCTGCTACCTGCAGTGGAATGGTGTGATTCAGGTCCTGTGGGTTCCTTTCCCTTTTGGAAGAAAGTGTGGTCCCAAAATTTGTTTTTGCTTCTTGCCCATAGTTTCTCAATTTTGCATAGCATTCCCACCTTGTTTCTTCCTCAACCTCTGTCGCCCCCTTAATACACTACTCTTGAAAATTGCCTTGGTCTTCCTATTTCCAGAAATCACAGTCCCCATGCTCAAAAATCAGTCTCAACTAAACTCTCTCACTTTTCCCAGTCTTCTGCCAAATTCACCATCATACTTTGCAATTCCTTCCCTGTCATGCATGTTTTCCAGGTTTGTATAGTTGCCTTCTCCATTCTCTTTCTCATGGTGCAGCCCAGTCTAGTTGTAGTCACGGCTAGTTTCCCTCTCTTCCAAAACAGTTTCCTTGTCCTAAACCATTTTGTTAAGTACAAACTGTTCTTCATAAACATAGGGCAGGGTGCCATTCTCTAATGAGCTTTCCCTTTCTTTCTTGTTGTACAGAAGTGTGCTACTTATTTTTTATATGAAGAGAAGCAAAAAATATGACAAAAATAGCTCAAACCAGTTACAAACTCTGACAAGGTATAACATGTATGCACGACGTGGCTATAAACCAGAATCTTACCGTGAGAGTCAACAAGCCTCATACAGGGCAACGTTATTGATCCTGTGTGTAATGTAAGAAACTGAGTTTTTGTAGGATGAAATCTAGATTTATTCATAATGAAATCCAAAAGACAAAAGAGATTCACAGGAAAAAAAAATCCATGCCTATTGTAGTATATTCAGAAAGTTTAGAAACATTGCATAATGCCTATTGTTCACCTTAGGGTAGGATATTTTTGAGGTAGTATGTACTCCGTTCTAACAACTGTTCAAATGCCAGAGATAAAGTTGGTTCAGTATTTGATAGGACCTTTGGAGCAATTAATGAATCAAACTTTGGGAGGGTCCATCTTGGCTCAACAGGGCTTTACTGACAGAGAGACACTGGTGGGGTGCGGAAAGAGACTGCCTTTCCCCCTGCGTCCATTTTGCAGCTGGGTACATTTTGCTGTGATGCCTCAACAACAGAGAAATACACCTTTCCTGTAGAGTCCTACCAAAAGCCCCGTTACACAGCACGCAGTATGGCTAGGGAGATGTGTAGCATCCTTCTTTTCCTGGCAGATACTTAGTGTCTGTTCTAAAATAACTGTAATAGAAATATAAGAGATGGTATGCAATAGGGGACGATATGGCACATGGAAATCACAGGATGGCTCACCTAATAAATGAAAAGAAATCCTCAGAACTCTTTTACATGCACCTGATTTAATAATGACTTAATGTGTTTTCCCCTTAATTCAGTCATTTAGGTTTTGTGGTTTTGGGAGTATATTGGAATTGTGTGATTTGAGGTTGCATCCCTGAGAACTAGTCGAGTGAATGCTAGGTGTTTGTCTCAGGAGAAGACACGAACTGTTGAAGGAAAAAGCAATGTATTTAATGGATAGCAGTTACGTGGTAATCTGTTCTTGGCCTCTTTCTTCTTCCTGGGCTATGCAAAACTACAGTTACTGCAGCCCTGGGGCAATAGTGACATGTTATCTGTGGCTCCAGCACTACTGATGGAAGACATTCCCATAACTGATAAATAAAATATAAACCTGTGAGAGTACAAGGGAAATTTATCTTTTCTGTTGCTAAGGGCCATAATGAGCCTTCTGTCCATGAAGAATTCTTTTTTTCTGTATTCACACAGAAAAATATATATACTGACCCCCCAGACATGCCATATTTGATTTTGCTTCTTTAAGGAATCTACTTTTCATGGACCAAACACATTGATAATTTCCTTTAATATGAGTAAGCATTCTCAGTCTCATTCACTGCTGCATGTTTACAAAATCTGTAAACGGTTACAATACCCAACACTCTTTTACAATGGCCATCTCTGTTGTAGAGGCAGTCACTGAAGCTTTGTTTTGCTGTGTACTTTTCTCATACTAAAATGTAATATAATTTCTCTCACAGGCCACAAACAATGATAACACTAATGCAGACTACAAACTTCTTACTGTAATGGATCCGGTCAGCTTCCTTCAAATGGACATGTTGATATTAGTCAATGAGAATACATAAGGTTTTCTGGGAAATGAGTGATGGGGACCTGAAAAGAGAAAAGATGCATCAGAAAGAGGAATTTACAAAAGAGGTATTAGAGAACATACACTTCTTCCTGGAGCAGGCCCAGCTGTGATGAGCTGACATTACAACAACAACTTGTAAGGGCTCCCTTAGTAATTGTCTCCACACTAACACAGAGGCTTTCAGCTCCCAGCACTTCCATGATTTCTTTAAGGAGAGTGAAAACACTGTAGTCAACATTCAGTAGAGCACAGCTTTAAATATCAGTAGCATATTTTGGCCAGACACAGTTTCTTGTGATACGTTTGTGCTTGAGCCAATATATGAGGGTATTAGTAAATATGGTGTATCTGAGACGGGAACCTCTCTTGGATTACATGAATTTCTACACCAGAAGAGTTGTCAAGCATGTGAACAGGCTGCCCAGGGAAGTTGTTGAATCACCATCCCTGAAGATATATAAAATGTGTAGATCTGGTGTTTAGGGATATGGTTTAGTGGTGGACTTGGCAGTGTTAGGTTAATGGTTGGACCTGATGATCTTAAAGGTCTTTTCCAAGCTAAACAATTCTATGATTCTGTGATTCTTTGAATTTCGCTTATGAGGAGTTAAACTAATCTATGATAAAGTAACTGGGAAAGCAGCTCTAGGGTAGGGTGTGCTCTAGGCCATGGTTTAAATGACAACCAGTTTTTATCCTTACATAATTAATTTAGTGACTACTTACTTCATGTCTCATGTTTTCCTAACCTCTTCTTGAATTTCCGCAGTGAATGTTATGCACATTTAAAAACTGCTTACACATAAAGCTCTCCTCAAAAATAGTTCATTGTGGAAAAGACCCATCATTTTCAAATGTATTTCAAGTGTAGTTACCACCAGCCAGCTCGACTGAGTGCTTATTTTAAGGCAACAGATAAGAAGCAAGGAAAAGGAAGAAGTTGATTATTAGGAATGTGAAGGATTTTGAAACAGGATGAAGATAGTTAGCTTGGAAGCATTTTTGATGGTATTTTAATGTCTTCTGAATAGGTCATTTATTTTATAGTGTAGAACACATTTCCAAACTAACTTTTGACTTACTATGATATTAAACTCTACCTACACTATGTCCTAGTAATTATGTTTAAAGGAAGCCTGAATCTTTGTTGTCATAGTGAGCAGAACCTTTCTCTTTCAGATGTCTGAATTGTTCCTTGGTCTAATAAAGAACAACAGGGCATAGATGGGATGAAAAATTCTGCTTTTACTGGCCAGGAAGGAAAGTAGAATAATTGGAAGAAGATATGAAATGCAAAATAAAGGATGTCTGAGAGGGAACTTGTAGTGCCAGGTAGCTGACTGCAAATGGAAGGGTGTGACTGTTGACTGTAAGGGGCTGAAAACTCTAAGTCTGAATCAGAGATTTCTGTAAACAAGGGGAAGTTCTCTTTAACTTCAGTAGGCTTGTTATCTGCCTTAGGAGGAAACTTGGATATTGTGATACTTAAAATTAGTCATTGTCAAGGTTTGACCCCAGCCAGCAACTAAGAACGATGCAGCTGCTCACTTGCTCCTCCCCCCTCCACAGTGAGATGGAAAGGGGAATCAGGAAAAAAAGGTAAACCTCATGGGTTGAGATAAAGACAATTTAATAGGACAGTGGAGGAATATTACTAATACTATTAATAATAACTTTTATTATAAAATAATATATTTTAAAAGTGGTGCACAGTACAATCGCTCATCACCCTCTGATCGATGCTCAGCCAGTTCCCACTCCATGGGCACTGCCCCCTGACCAACTTCTCCCGGTTTATATACTGAGCATGACACGATATGGTATGGAATATCCCTTTGGCCAGTTTGGGTCAGCTGTCCCAGCTATGCCCCCTCCCTGCTTCTCGTGCACCTCCATGGTGCACAGGGTGCACATTCAGTGTGGGAAGGTGAAAAGTCCTTGAAATCCTTGACTTAGTGTAGGCACCACTTAGCAGCAACCAAAGCATCACTCTGTTATCGATATTATTCTTATGCTAAATCCAGAACACAGCATTATAACAGCTGCTAGGAGGAAAATTAACTCTATCCCAGCCAAAACCAGGATCGCTATACAGCTTGTGTGAAATTCAGGAACATATGTTTGGACTTAAATTCCATATATAGTGAACAAGATTAAGTGTAATATAGAAATGAAATTCAGAGTATTTAGCACTTGAATTAGAAGGGGTTATACCAGTAGCAGAAAACACTAAAAAGAACGTATAGCTAAAATTCTAAATGAGACATACATGTATCTATATATAGAGATTTATGTGTGCAGGCACGGCTATGATTACATCCCCAGGGTGATTCCTACACTTATTTGACTGCATTGTGCCATCTTTCCTTTTCCTTCCGGGCATGTTGCTGCTGTGCCCTGTGGTGAATTGAAGCTTGCCTGTACACATTAGAGGTACTGTAAGAAGTCCCTCTGGGGTTTTAACTTTCAAGACATTGAACCTGTGAAACCTCACTGGGACTAGGAGGCAGAGGAGTATATGAAAAGTTCCAGTCACCCAAGGAGAGAGGCACCCTTAGATGTGTATGGTATGCTCCAGGGAAAGAACGTACAGCTACACCTTCTCAAATGCCTACTTAGGACATGTTTTTTCTTACAATCCACTGCTATATTCTCCTGAATTAGACCTATGAAACATTTTTGATATTTTAGATGATTATTTTAATCTAGCAGTGCTAGACTACAGGGAAAGCTGGATGAGAAAGAGAAACTATAAAACATAAAATAAGAGATGAAAGGTTAAGGGTGGAATTTCAGGACTGATAAACCTGAGTTACTATCTTTAAAGTTACATTAAATAATTTCTATGGTCAGAACACTGCTGCAGTGTTCATAAAAGGCAAATCTGTGTCCTGGAAAATCACCAAAAAATTCTTGTGTTTACTTCTGAAAACATGTCAGTTTGAGTGTTGATTTCTACTAATTGTAAAGTATATGGAAAATTGATATAGGTTGTCAAATAAATGGAAATTATATGCTCTTAATTCTGAGTGAGGTATCTGAATACTTTTTGAGTATCTAGGCTTAAGAATCTCCGTGCTTCATTTTATGATCTCTAGAACAGCAGTAATATTGCTTAATTACCTGCAAGGCGCACACACAGTGTTTGTATTTTAAATTGCAATGTATGATAATAACTGTAATAAAGAGGAAAAAGAATATAAGTAATTTAAAATGTTTGACTTCTTTATACTTTCAGATAAATAAATATAAATTATATAATATGATTATGTATATGAAGAAATTTTTCTTTGAGCAATGAGTTGTAATTACCTATTTGAAAATCAAGTTCCATCTTACAGTTAATGACATAATATATAAAAAGACAAAAAGATACTACACTAGTATAAATAAGGTGAATATAATTTACTTTTTAACAGAGTATGTTTTCTTTGTAATTAAGCTTACTGTAATATTTTCAATACACTTTCCTGTTTCTCTATTATGTTTGTAGGTCTGTTACTTCAAATACTCAATTCACTGAAGTGTGTGTGTGGGGAAGTCATGAAACACTGAACACTACAAACTTCAAGTTGCGTCAGGGAAGGTTTAGATTGGGTATTAGGAAAAAACTTTTTCACTGAAAGAGTGGTCAGGCACTGCAACGGGCTGCCCAGGGAAGTGGTGGAGTTGCCATCCCTGGAGGTGTTCAAGGAATGTGTAGACATGGCACTTGAGGGCATGGTCTAGTGGTATGGTAGTGTGGGGTTGATAGTTGGACTGGATGATCTTAGAGGTCTTTTCCAGTCTTTGTGATTCTGTGAAAACAGTGAACTTTTCCAGTGAGTGCAATTACTATATAATACACTCACCATTATGGCAAATGCATGTTGAAACTGATTTGACAGTGTTTTTTATTTCAGCATGTGTAAATATCTTTGAAAGCTGTACTGTCAGTTTAAGGGAAGTTTATTCTAGCTTTCTATGTACTGCTACCTAAGCAGTTAAAAACTAACCTGAAATACGTGAGTTCTGACTATTCAAGAAGAACTTTGACTGATATCACTGAATAGGTCGAGAATTGCCTTTAAATTACACCGAGGCAACGTTGGGGTGGAAATAATATTTAGCCTCCTAAGAATAAAAAACGAATTTTAAAAACTATGTGTTTGAACACAGACTTTCATTGAAGAACAATGTAATTTCTCTAAGAAATGCCTAGTTACCCATCTTAGGACATTTACATCATAACAATGAATAGACCACACACTGTGACTTCTGTTACTTGTTTTGCTACCATGTGGTTTCTTGATTTCACTTTCTATAGAAGCTTTCAGGGTCCATCTTCTTAAGAATACCTAAATATTTTGACATTCTAAAAATCATTCTGCAAGATATATAACTCCTGTTTTCATGTGAAAAATCAACCATCTGCTATCCTAATGCTATTAAGGGTGCAGATCCCATGTGATTTGATTTGATATGATTTGGGGATGGATGACAGGATGAGTGTACTACTTTTCAAAACAATAGTACTTTTTGAGTACTCTCTGTGTTGTGATCTTTGGTCTCATCACAATGGTATAGATTTGGTTTTCCAATTTTACATGGTTTGTAGAAATCCATTCAAATATTGCCATTAAAACAATAAGTGAATTACACGGAAATGAATTTGATTTTTGACTGAGTTTACTTGAAAGGGTTTGAATAATAGTTTGAAAACATATACTAGCTTGTAAAGTCTTTGCACTCTTTGAATCGTTTTAGGTGTTACTTATGCGTACTAAAGAAAGAAACATCTACAGGAGATTCTGCAGTTTTTCTAGTTTTTCAAAGAGTTGCTACGTCTTGACCTTGCAATCTTTATGAATTATGAAATCCTTACAGGTCAGTGTTTAAACAGGATAAACACCTGCTTCTTACCAGCACTGCTAAAGTAACTTGGTAACTACTGCAGCCTTCTGCACACTTCCATTTCCTGCAGATCAATAGATGTTTTATGCAGAAGATCATGCGATGAGGGTAGGAATCCCAGAAGGTTATGTGAGAGGGATGATTAAACCACTATGTTGAATCTTTTAGGAGGACTCTAAATTTCAGATTACCAGCAGGGCTCCCGTCAATATGGAGCCTTCTCCCCAAACCATTAATTTCCATCTTCAGTGCAAGTTTATGACACTGACCAGATGCATCGTTTCTTCTACTGAAATCTGTATCTGTATTCCTTAAAAGAAAACAAAAAAACCCCACACAGTAAGGGATGTTTTTAGGGACATTTCTGTAAAGTGGTTCACAAAGATCCACTCTTTTTCTTATAAATGGCCAGCTTCATACACAGGGCAGCTTCTTCATTAGCAGTGCTAGTCATTAAGATGAATGAAACATCCTCTACGTTTTCATGCTGAAAGAGAAAGGCAGTTGCCACTAATGAAATTTATAATAATAAAAAGATAAATGAAGTTTCCTTCCATGTTTTATTGATAAATACAATTGAGTCTAGTCAGACATACATAAAACATAAAGACAGTCACTTTATGAGCACACTTACAACAAATGTATCTACTTTCTATGTTTCCAAGATAGTTGTTACCTCGCACTGATCATATGGTTGAGGGCATATTTATTATTTTTCCAGCATGCTGTCTTTTGAACAAGTTGTTCAAAATAATCAGAGCTAAATTTGGCATATTATACAAATTTTTCTTGAACAGCTAGGAAAGGCTAATTAGAAAGGAAAGACTGAAAAAATCTGTGAGAATGTAAAACCCACGCAGAGCTCTTGTCTGGTAAGCAAGATGAGTCCTGGTCTCCTGTGGTGTATGAGTAATGAAAGGAAGACAATTCCACCACCACTCCATTTTAGAGGGTAGTTAAAGACCCAATGAGACCTCATAATTGGCACTGACATCAGGTAAAACAAACCTGAAGAAGGATTTATTGTCTTGTCTTCTATCTACACTTTATTTTAAAACCTTGGGATCTACTGTGATTTTGGTTATATTTCATCATCATCTTGAAAAATTGTCTAGAACAGGTCACAAAGGTATACTTCATCCCCCTTTTCGGTTTTGTCCTTATCTAGAAACAGAGAATATATATACAGAACCTGCTAGAGACAGGTTTCAGGTATATGTTCCAATTTTCGGTGTTCCCATGTTGATCACATAACATCACATTTACCTTCAAGGGAAGATGACAAGGTGTTGGATGTAACCCAAGCCTCGGTTTTTGTTAATTTACTCCCTTCAGTGCATCCCATACTCATTTTCATTTATGAAACAGTCACCCAGATAGATCGCCAGTTGCATGGTTAAACACAACTTCATTTCCAGCGCTTCAATAGGGTTTTACCTCTATTTTAGGGGGAATCTGGGCAGCTACTGACAGGAACCCATTATGAATGGGATTTACCATGTTTTTGTTGCTGACTTAGTACAGCTTCCCACAAGTGGGATCCCCTCCTGGAGATATTAACAGATTCACTCTTTTGTAGCTATTTTTTTAGTAGCCCCTTTAACTATTCTACTGTTCCATTACTTTGAGGTTGGAAAGTCCAATGTATGTTGAAGCACACCATTTGTACTTCTTTCTTCTTAGTGTGAACCATTATAAGACTCAATTTCTCAGGGCAAGTAGCAACCCATTGATTTAAAGCAGCAGTGCAGCTCGTTTGGGGTACACACTCCCTCTGCCACAATTATTTCTACTTCCGTAACGATGTATTTCCAGCCTTCACATCCTCACTTTGAGGGACCACTACACAATAATATACTTGCCAAGTTTTCCGAGTAGATTATCAAAGTGTTGTCCTTTCGACACGTGCTGTACCACTGTGGGAGTAAAAAGGCATCAGTCTACAATTTCTTTTGACAGAGCTTTTCTCACAGGTGATTCTCACATCACACCGTGTTGAAATGAAGTTGGGAGCCAATCCACTTCCCTGCAGGTTTCAGTGGCTTTGCATGCTGTGTCTTATCCCTGCAAGTGCTCATGGGCTGCAGGAGCTGGAGGTCCTGCTGCCTGAGCCTGGTCCTGGCTACCATCTCTCCCAACATTGTAGTGGGTGGCCCATACAGTGAGCCATTAGTATTTTTGGGTGCAGTCAGAGGGTATTGTTGCTGGTTTTAATCACCTTTCTGAGCTGAAGTCCCCTGTGCCCATCTGCCTAGCTCAGCCAGACATCCACGCTTGATTAATTTAGGGAGAAGCATTTACACAACTGGTTCATCCATTCAGTGGGTCCATCCCAGTGATCTAGCCCTTCATCCAGACCAAAGCTCCCTGGGTGCCCACAGGGAGAAGCTTAGCTCCCTTTGCAGCAGTCCTGCTCATTCCCACACCCTTCCCTCCCCTCTGGGCCTCCTGCCACCCAGGTGCTCACCATCTAGTGCCACCTGCTTCCTTTAAAGCATCTACTAGCTTTTGCAAAACATGGTGAAAACGTGGTTCATACAGTTGTGGGCCGTCTGTACCTTTTCCATCACAAGTGGTCATGTAGGTAGAGACAGAAGAGTTTTCAGCCATTGCCATTTGTGCTTATCCCTTTCGGTGTGTCTTTTGTTTAAAAAGCGCTGAATCAGGTGGTAGATTCGGTTTTACCCGTAATTCACCCTGTTTCAGTGTTTATTCATTTTCTTCCCCCACCCTACTGGTGGGAGAAATGACATACAGACAGGAAACTTATTAAAAAGTAATAACCCTCTTTACAGGAAATAAATAGCTAAGTGGAAAAAAAAAAAAAAAGAGTACTTGAGTTGTTTCATTGTATTTTCAAGGCTTTAGCTGTTCTCCACCCATTCAGTAATGTTACTGTAATGGTTTAGCTAGAAGATTAAGGTCTTTATGCCCCCAATCTAATTTACTTAAATAGTGTTGAACAGTGATTTATGAATTCATGATAACAACTTCATGCAGTATTCCATCAAAAATTAAAAGAGAACCATATTTTACTACTTGCAGCAGAGCAAAACTCATAAAGAAATAAATAAAATGTTAATGTAATAAGATTAATTGTAATCTGTATTAGTAAACAAACACACAAAGAGTCCAGCATATGCGTGGTTTACATTTAATAATTTTGTTCTGGTGGATAATCATGGTTAATTTTCTCTCCACATGTTATATTAGCAAACACATTTCCTTCAGGTTGTTTCAGACTATGTGGCCACTACTTTGTCCTGGAAAAAGAGTTTCCAGGTTCTTAACAAAACCAGCAAGTTTCTTGAATTTGATCTGCAACTGCAGTGTGGGGGGAAAAAAAAAAAAAAAAAGATAGACTGAGATCAGCGATGCTAATTGTGTGGTTTGGGAACTAACCCTTATGAGTTACCACATGACTCATCAGCTGCTGAGACAACTTTTTTGTACTCCAAGCTTGAAATGAAATGGCTCTTTGAGGGGTGCTTAAACAAGAGTAACAGTTTGCTGACTTTAATTGCCACACCTGTAAATGTCCTGATTTTGGGTAACAGCTTTAATTAGATGTTATTTTATGCTGCTTCTTGATTTGTAGAGATGACTTTTAAGCATGTGTGTATACTTTTTTTCTTTGTTGGATGTGTCATCAGCATGAATATTTTTATATTTTTATTTACATGGATTTCAACTTTTTATGTAAATGCACATGTGAGTAAAAAGAATGCTCTCTTCAGTAATACGTAAGATGATGCTTGGACCACAAAGTCTGTAAAATTTTATGTAATTGATGCTATCAGCATCAATCCAGCTTTTAAATAGCAGATACCCGATGAATGACATTACATTTATGAAGAATTGTGAATGCTGAATGCACACTACTGCTAACGCACGCTTCAACCGTGATATTTATTTAAAAGTTACGATTCATTGCAAATCTCTTCCAGTACAGTCCTGGTCTAGATTAATGCAGAAAATGTTTCCCCATGGAAGAAAACAACTTTTTAAATTAAATTGTACTTCTCAATTTTAGAGCTACTCTTACAATTTAGATTCATATATATTTGATTACGTAACATAACTACAGTTTCCAAAGACAATTAAAACAGCTTATCACAGCTTCAGTCTCAGACTGCTTTAGCAGTAACAAATAAACACAGCCATATTCATAAATCTGTAACTGTTGGGTTTGGTTGTTTTATTCCAAGCCTGTTCTTCATTAACTTGACATCTTCGGTTTATGTATGCTATTAAGACATCACCTGTAAATGCAAACAGTATTTTGAGTTAGTTAAATGAAGTTTGTACGATTCACCTATTCCTGAATTAATATGCTAGCTTTTGTAATTTTATAGTCACATATTCCCATTTTAATGAATTCTTTTTTACTCTTTCTTAACAAACTGCTCCCTCTCACACTTTGAACAATTTTAAGATACCTTCAGACACTCATTTTCTCTGGCGAAAACATTTTTTTTCCTCTGACCATTTCTGTTGCCCTAGACTTTGTCTGGTCTCCTGCTTTGAAAATGACAGCTTTTCTTCTCTACAGTCTGTCTCTTGGTCTTTGAGTTCTCCCACAGTTTCCATATGGATATTTCCACACATTTTATTACTAGGCTTTTGTTTAATTTTAAGCTTCAGAAATGTTCCAATGTATTGCTTCTTTGTCCATTATACTTTTTCAAGCTACTCTTCCAGTGAAGGTGCTTGCCTTTATCGCAGGCATTATCAATCATTAAGTACAGTAAGTAAGATTAATTCAGTGTTCTCCCAGACATGGAGAATACATCTCATTATACAGACAGGGAAGTGTTTTAAACATGCATAGAGGCATTGCCAAAATGTGGAATTCAATTCTGTTATGTGTATTCATCCATTAACTATCAATTACCCACATTTTCAGACTAGTAAATTAAACTAACAGTACCCACAAAAAATTCCAAAAATGCACTACATGAAAGGGAGATTTTTTTATTGTGTATTTCCCACTTTCAATTATTCTATTACTCATGGTGTGCAAGAAAGTAATACTCAAGTAACTTATTTTTAGTTTGAAGATGCTTCTTTATTTACGTTGAGTAGTCTAGGTTGAATACAGCACAATGAAGAAAATAGAATAGCCTGAAGCAAAGTAGTCTGGCACGTTTATCTGTTCAAATATGAATAATAAATTGCACAGGGAATACTAATATTTTTCTACATTGGCCTACTCAGGTTTAATATGTACTCTGTCTTGTTATAACGGATTAGAAGTAAAAGGCACTGAAAATTATTTTCACTGTAATTGGTTCTCCTCCCATTGAAATCATAGAGGAATATAGCCACAAAGGCAGCAGTTCAGGAGCTGGACTTTGGTCTAATAGATTTCTCTACTAGGTAATAAAATGAGACACATACTGTTCTTTGCCCACTGGCATTCGTATTCTGCTATATGAACCTTGACAAATGTTCTCGATTGGAATCATCAGATCACCTCTTTCACTTCTCATGAAGTGACCACAATGAAAGTTACTTCACTGAGAAACAGAATAAACTAAAGAACTTCACGAAAACAAAATGCTGATATTTGATAAAATCAAGCCATCAGGGGTAGGTCTGAGAAGGATAGTGCTAAAGAGGTATTATCCACAAATGATATCTCCCTTGGATATGATGGTATTCATTTCCATAAGATATGTCCATCGTACTGGTACTACTAAGGGTTAATAGTGACATGTAACAGCTTGTGTAATGTATCGAAGTGAAATCCTTATTCCGTATGATTAAGACAGTGTTAGTTTCCTATGGAAGTAGGAGCTGCTTGTATTGTCAGGACAATAATAGTGTTGTCCCAAATCTTGGTTCTTCTGCCCCGTGTGCAAGAGCCAATCAACACACTGAGTGGAGATATTTGTACTTATTTTGATTCTGCAGAGGTGGGTGATAGGCATCTAATGCAGCTAGCAAACCTTTCAGAAATACAAAAGGTCTTTTATACAAAATATTAACAAGGAAGAAATCACAATAAAACAACTGATTGGTCATTTATACTTTTCTCCATCACCCACAATTATGTGTGTTTATTTTCTGAGTATTTGGGGAGATTTTCTTCAGTATCATACTCATTATTCATAAGGGGTTTTAACTTTTAACATTCAAATCACCTAAGGATAGTTCTTGACACACATTTTGATTAGGGTCCAGCATAGATTCAGGTAGCAAACTGTAGGTCACTGTATACAATATATGCTTGACAGGTTAATGTATTATTAGTTAATGTAACAGGTATACTATTGTTCTTAACCAGGTGGTGGGGGGAGTTTCCATCTCCGTTTCCAAGGATGACAATTGATGTCCTAAACCTTTACCATATCCCTACTGGGGTTGATAGTTGTTAGCAGATCCTCACGGATTAATTTTTTAACTATAATTTATCCTGAACAGATAACATCTAACAGCTGTCCAGAAGAGACATCTAATAGGAATATTTGGCCAGTGATAATGATCCAGCTGTATCAAAGATTCAACTGAAAGTTGTGTACAGTCAGGTAGCCGTGACAAACCAGCTTTTCTCTTCAGGGATGGGTGACATCATTGTGATAAGCTCTGCCTTATGTTAGATACTAAAGCTGATCCCTCACTAAAGTAGAAAAATGCCTAAGCATCTTCATACTTCATGAGGAGGAGGGAAAAAGTCCTCAATATTTTTGTCTAATTAATACATATAGCATCTTTACTGCTAGTTAGCGAGACCATCTACAGAGACATAACCCACTTCTACAAACTATCCAACAATTCGATTTCTGTTACTAGAAATAGTGTCATCCTCTGTAAAATGCTGGATGTTCTACAAAGACAAATGGGATATCTTCCATGGCTTTGGCATGCACCCTGTTTTCTGTCATCTTCTTTGTTGTTATCAGAGGTGAGTTGGATGTTTAGGTCCTGTAGACTCCTTTAGTCCCCTTCAAGAAAGTAGAGGAGATCTGCTACTGACAGTGTGGCAATTAACATTTTACTCACAGCAGAGACAGTAACCTCAGCCACTTGATTCCTAGAAGGAACTGGAAAATTCTGGAGGTTAACTTTTCCTAACTCTCATTTTCAAATGTATCCAGAGTAGGGAAGTAGAAGTCACATAGGAAACAGGCATATATTTGTAAAACAAATTAGATATAATCAAAGGAATTATTCAAATAGATGATGTGATTTTTTTTTTCTGTTGTTTGTTTATTTGTTTGGGGTTTTGGTTTTTTTTTTTTGATACCTGGAAAATATCTATTGTGATTATTTCAATACTGTAATTCCCTAATAATTGAAAGAGGCTTAGTAAGTACAATATGAGATCTCAATTTTTTAAATAAGTATAACATATAATCTAATTAAAGTGTATTCCCTGGGTCTTTAAGATTACTTAGTTTTAATCACTAGGCATTGTTTTAAAATTTAAATTGTAGTGCGGTTTTGGTTTTGGGGTTTTTTGGGGTTGTTTGTTTTTTTTTTTGACTTGTCAGTAACAACAGTGTATAACAAATAGTTGAACCAAAAAGAGTTTACCAAATAAGCAAATTCCACTTTGTCTCCATGTGACCCTTGGAGTCGGAATTCTTTAAATAAAACTACTTACAGAAAAAGAGAGGGTTTTCTTTCTCTATTGAACATTACCAAACGGAAACTAATTGATGAAACCTTGATGCAATACATGTGCCAAACATTATTAAATCTGGTGAAATAGAGGTCTGAACCTTTCTTCACGTTAAAAAGGAGCAGACCATCGCTGGAAGGAATCTGTATGAAAATCTCCTAGCTTTGCTGCTGGGAAATACATAATTAACTTCCACTCTATTTCTGGTGTGAGTGAAAATGAATTTATCATTCTGCTTTGGATCTGTAGAATAATTTTGTACCAGCACTTTTCAAGCAGCGTTTCCTGAAATCCAAGTTTATCACCATCTTATTAGGATTATTTTGAAAGAGAATATTTACATCTAGTAGATTTACAGTGTTTATGTCATATTTCATGACATGTAAAACCCTCACTGCTCAGAAAATGGGTACCTTTTTTTTTCCTTCTTGCTGTGGGCTATGTAATAATAGTGATTTCTGAGCTTGCTCTGACTTCTGAATCAACCTTCCCTGCTACCACAAGCAGCCTAGGATTAATTAGTACTGTTGTGCAATTTTGCGATTTTGCTTTTGGTATATGTGACCCAGCTTTTTCAGAACTACCTCAGACACCTCTTATTACCTCTTCCTCTCCACATCCAATTTTTGAAGTTTTATAGTAGTGTATAAGGGAGTCCAAGGTTTACTGGTTTAGAACAAAAAATACAGAAACTGAAAATAACTGTGTGTCCAGTCCTTTGGGTACTCACCGGGGAATGGAAAGCTGACATACCTGCATTACAGATCAACTTCATAGGATGCAAAAATGTAGTAATATGAACTAGAATGTGTTTTTTCTCACTTTTGTTGGGACTGTCCTTACCATAAAGCTTCTGTATAATTTTTTCTCCTGGGTGGGTTGTGTTTTTTTGGGTTTTTTTTTTTTTTTTTGTAGGGGAGGTGGGTTGGGTTTGGATTTGGTTTAGTTTTTTCTTCTTCTTTTTTGACTCCTTGCCTTTATTGTTACAGTTTCAATAAGAAAAGTGACAAATGCCCCCAACCCCAGAGCGCTCCAAAGCCTGGTGGCTAGGGCTGCCTTTCTCATGAGAAGTATGGCTATCTGTGCCATGAGGAGCAGGCTGAGTAATACTCTGTATTTTTATTACTGTGTAAATCATGGATCAAACTAGATGGGACACCATCTGTCCAGGATCCTTCATGTTCAATGAAACTGTATAATCCTCAGGAGGTTTTCCATTTAAAAGGTGATAAAAGTTTTCATGGTAGTTAGCAAGATACTTGATAAAGTTCTGCAGTCAAAAATATTTATAGGTCAGTATCCCAGATTTTGATATACAGGTATGGGACCTAAAAGACTGGATCTCCAGTCTTCTCCATTTGTCAAGCTGGAACATATCCAAATCTTTAAAGAAAAGTCACAGGTGGCCTTCAGGAGGTTTCTCAGGCTTAGAAGTGTCAAAGGATGGACGTAGCGACTTGCTGCTCTGAGCACAGTATCTGGAGACAGAAGGATTCAAATTTACACATAGCATTTGCACGTTACTATCTCCAGGCAGCTGTGTCTGCTGCCTTAGGATGCTCCATAAACTAGTGGATCTGAATTCAGGGCTCTTGAACTCTTCCCATTGGAGCATATGGAGCAATCTTCCTGAGATCTAGGTTCCTGGTTCTAGCTTTGTACTCCAGATAGCATGCAGATTTTTATTGACCTGCCAATTTCCCAGTTAAAATTAACCTCAGGTAAGCATGGACATGTACAGTACAGCTGTATACGTGATCCTAGAACCAGTTTATATTCAGTACGTAGGTAAAGGTACAATTCATCCAGACTGTTTCAGATGTTGGTCTCAATTTAAGAAGAATCATACTGTGAAAGTGCTTCTTTCTATTCATTACCTTAGAGAGATTTTAGATTAATTTACATTGTGCACAGCAACCTTTAATCAGATGTATACCATCCTCTATTTCCATTAAATACGGAAAACACCCCACAGGATGTATTTACTTGGTCTGTGGGAGTAGGAGCTATGTAAGACAAGGTATACAGGATCAGGAGGGTAACTCATGCATGAAGTCCAGTGTATAACACTACAGGCCAGGGCATTATTGAATGATTAGAGCAGAGCAAAGTGCCAAAATGCTTAAATATTGATTGTCGCAAAATTATCCAAGTAACCCTACTGATGTGTTCTATCAGTCAGAAGGGCAGTTCTCTGACCCTGGAGAAAAGGAGATTATAGTGGTTTATGCTTAGTTTGAGTCCATTTCGTTCAGGATCAAAACTGCTTTCTTCCTTTGTCAGAGTTTGTGGTTTGGAACTTCATATTTCATTATAGATTTTAATTTCCCCTGATTTATCTAATTTAACAAAAGAGGTTAAGAGAGGTGCTTATTAATAACGCTTTTTTCCCCTCTGTGATGTTTTGGAAAAAATGTTTTCTGAAAAATTATACTCAGGAGTGAAGAGATATTAATAATTATGAATTGATTTACATAGAAATAGGCTAATTATTATGTTGGCTGCATGAAATTATTCATTGTTTAAAAGTTCAACCTCTGTTTTTCATTTTAGGGGAATTTTTATTGCTCTATAGAGTGTCCTGTAACATCATCTCTAAATGGCTGTGAATTTCCTAAAACTCAAACACAGTTGTTTTTTATTACTGTAACAAGAGATAAAAGCTGGTTTTCTAATGCATGTTACTTTTCAATTGATTTAAAAAAGGTCAAGGGAATGCCCTTTGGTGCCACCTATCATCAGATAAAAGAGGAGAGAGAATTTGTGAAATGACAATTACTTGGTTTCTTTATAGAATTAGCGATACCATTTTTTCCTTCACTCTCTAGTATTTCCAAGTAAAGTAATGATTTCCTAATTTCTTTATTTGCAAATCACAAATGAAGGCATGAAAAAAGCTTCAGTAGTTGTTCATCACGTCTCTGAAACATTGCTTCATGCAGCTGAATATCTGGGGAAGAACAACCCCATGTTCCAGTACAGGTTGGGGGCTGTTCTCTTGGAGGGCAGCTCTGGGGAAAAGGACCTTGGAGTCCTAGTGGACAACAGGCTGACCATGAGCCAACAGTGTGCCCTCGCGGCCAAGAAGGCCAGTGGCATCCTGGGATGCATTAAGAAGAGCGTGGCCAGCAGGTCGAGGGAAGTTATCCTCCCCCTCCACTCTGCGCTGGTGAGGCCTCCCCTGGAGTGCTGTGTCCAGTTCTGGGCTTTTCAGTTCCAGAAGGACAAGGAGCTACTGGAGAGGGTCCAGCGCAGGGCCACTAAGATGGTGAAGAGCCTGGAGCACCTTCCATATGAAGAAAGGTTGAGAGAGCTGGGTCTGTTTAGCTTGGAGAAGAGGAGGCTGAGGGGGATCTTATCAATGCTTATCAATATCTAAAGGGTGGGTGTCAGGAGGATGGGGCCAGGCTCTTCTCAGTGGTGTCCAGTGACAGGACTAGGGGCAATGGCCATCAACTGGCAAACAGAAGGTTCAACCTGAACGTGAGGAAACCCTTCTTCCCTGTGAGGGTGCCAGAGCCCTGGGACAGGCTGCCCAGAGAAGGTGGGGGAGTCTCCTTCCCTGGAGACTTTCCAAAGCCACCTGGACTGGTTCCTTTGTGATCTGCTCTGTGGTCCTGCTCTGTCCGGGGGGTTGGACTAGATGGTCTCTAGAGGTCCCTTCCAACCCCCAACACTCTGTGAATCTGTGAATCTAGCTTGTGTCCATTACATATTGACATTGGTTATATCATGTAAATTGAAAAGTATAACCATGGGAGCTTATTATCTTGCTTCCTTGTCATTTTTCATTAATATAAGATAAAAATGCCAGACACTGTTGTTTATAGTGTAGAAGTTACCCATTCAAAGGATGTGCAACATGGGCCTCATACAACTTTTCTGACTGGAAGGATTAAGTCAGAGAGTTCACGGCTGGGGTGGGCTGCAGGGGGAGGTTTCACTCCACCACAGGCTGAGAGTGAAAGACTGAGAGTAAAAGACAAAAAGCAAGTCAGATAAATGCATTTTACACTACATATCCAGGGCCTGGACTGAGTCATGCATTTGAAGTTGTAATTTTTTTCCAGCTATTTTTCAGTTTTATTATTGTGACATGTCATTAACATGTTATAAGGACATACTCTTTCACTACTATGTAAAATAGTGTAAACACTCAAAATAATTGCACATAACATCCATATAAGGAAACTATTTGTCAACATTCAAGAAATTTTAAAATTATAAACAAGTACTCCAAGTTTGCTTTTTTTTCCGCAAATTTTCATTTTATGGGCATTCTTAGACAAATTTGGTTTTGCTCATCTCTGACTTCTACTAGAAGGTCGTTAGTGTAATGGCTCTATTTTGCTACAAGTGTGTCTGATTTACACTGTATTATCTAGAAAAAAAATCTCTTTAGGATCTGACTGCGACATTGTGGTTTTTAAAATAATGAATGGTTGGTCTTAAATGATTTCAGACATCTATAATTACACCTTAAAATAATTAAATGATTCAGTTTCTGTAAGACAGATGGCTGTAGCACAGAAACCAGCTTTACAATTGGCACTAATTAACACCCTTGTTGGAGTCTCAGCAGTGGCCAAAATATTAAATGGGTATCAAAACTAAATCACTCAGCCAGAGAGAGTTTGTCCAAGTCAATATATTGATAAGAGGCTGTGAATGCTTTAATTGCATGTATTCACTCATATTTATTTTCTGAAAGCAAATAGGTGACTTCACACTCCTGTAAAGATAAATATTGTATTTCCTATTAAACTAAAATCAAAGTGTTCTGTGTTTGTGTGAACTGAGAGAATGCATTCTAGGAGCCAACAGCTCCATACCATTACGTTAAGAAATTATTGTGGTTAAAAAAAAAGTTATTGTAAAAATATATGTATGTCAGTTCTCCTTTCTAACCATGTCTATATACAGTAATTTCTGGAACTAGTTCTATGTGTAAAGACTTTATACTGCTTATTTTTTACTACAACAAAGAGTTTTTGAAATTAAAGAAATATATACATAAAAGAAATGCTGTAACATATAGCATTATGAAACATAGACTAATGCATTATGAAATGTTTATGTGAAAAACTGAATTTGAAAACCTTCTTAGCTGTCAGGAAATATCTAGAAACACTTGCCGTTAATTTATTTCAGTGTAACATGGGGAGCTGGTCTGCAGATGTAGCAAACATAGTGAGAGGAAGGTCCACAGCAATTCTATAAGTTTAATGGCTTCAGTCTGAAAAACTAAATTCTTCCCACGCAGACCTTGACACAACAGACTATGATAACTCCTTAGTGATGTATAGATTACATGAATATATAAAACCTAAAGGAATGTTGCGGATAAGATCAAAAATGCACTTTTAATTAAATTATATTAATGGTATTTCTTTTAACAATTAAGTAAAATATAAAATATATGCTGAATCAACACAATTTCCACAACTAATGATAAAACTACATCCATTCCTTTTTACAGCTTAGCTTAAATGGAACTAGCAAGGAAAGGGGAGAAGGTATGGGGAGACAGGTTCAGTGGACTTTCCATCTGCTATGATACTGTTTCAGTACGCAACAAAAGAACTTCCGAATGAAGACTCAATTGCTTATTTCCCTCATAAGCATCTCTGCTTCTTTCAGGAATTACTTAAGCTAGTTCTAATCAATTATTTGGACACCATATTAAAAATTATTTGGATACCTTTATTTGTTACCCATGGAGTCTAACAAAATACAATTTCAGCTTTTGATGTAGGTGAATTTATACGTTCATCTTTTTTTACCTTTAATATTTATGATTAAAAGGATCCATTCTTACCAATATTTTATCAGATTGTTTTCACTTAGAAGAACATTTTTTCAATAAAAAGGGTTCAGAAATAAGTGGGCTGTCTATGAACAGTGCTTGACAGACAGTACAGCGACAGTACTGTAACTTGGCTAGCAGAAAATCCATGGTGTTTGCAGCAATTCACTCTCTCAATAGTTGTATTCAACCCTTTGATAAATGAGAGAATAATTCAGTCTCACTTCTGGTAAATGAAATAGCAGCTGTTAATTGTGTAAAAAAGGATGTTATAAGAACTTGTTTGTACGGCATTGTTAGTTCCAGGTAGCGTGTGAATATACCTTACACTGTCTGTCTTTTGAGGATGCTATTAGTATACAGTAAATGTGAAGAATAAATACTTCATTTTTAGACTTCAAGAGAGAAGAAAACAACTTTACCCAGAACCTTGTAAGAACACTAATGAGATGCCTATGCTACCTGGTTTAGTCACTGAACTCACATAGCTCTGAAATCAAGAGGCTTAGCTGGTTGCACGTCTTGGAGAGAGGTAGAAAACAGCCCAGGGCCCTTTCCTTTGCATGCTGCCTAATCCACTGGCTGTCAATCAGGCTTTGAAGAGTTCTACTTCTCTTGCTTTATTAGCACAGATTTCAGGTGTGCTAATGCCTTACTAGCAGTATTCACAGGAGGCAGCACAAAATTCATAGAAAATTGTAATTCACATAAGAACTATTGCTTTGCACAAACCTCCCAATGTACAGAGCTACCTTTAAGAAGCAGACAATGGTCATTAATTTCACACTAATGGACCATGGAGACCAGAGGCAGCCTACAGTCTGTACTCTGAATATTTAAAAATTGACAAAAAAGCTCTTCTCACTGCTTTTTCCAGTATCTAATCAAGGCTCAATCTATATAAAAAAGAAAGACTTTGTCCATGGAACCTTATATGTACTGGCAGGGGTTCTAAAACTCCCAAGAAACTAATGACAAAAAACCCCTCATGACTGTCCAATACACAAGATGCTACGCAGGACTTAGGAAGTCCCTGAGCACTTGTTGGAAGCTACGAGTGTGAAGGAAGTTTTATCACTGAATGCTTGCTCCCTTCCTACACTTTTCCTTCGATATCCATTATTGGCTGCTGTCTGAGCTGGAATAGTGAAGTAGCGGATGGTTGGTGTGATCTACCACAGTTGGTCTTATGTTAGCTGAGGTAGCTATGGGAAGGGTGTGGGGACAGTTTCTGGTTTTGACAGATTGGCTTGAAAGATGTTGTCCACATACTTTTAACAATAAAAGAATGCAGTCACCTTCATTCTCAACCAGAATTTATTTTGGTTTACTGCTGTGCTTAGGGGAAGGAAAGTCTTGTTGCTTAAGGTAGATCAGCATAGTGGATATAACAAAAGTTTCTAGAACAGCTCTTACAATACAAAAAAATTCCAGCAATTAGGAAAATGTATTTATTAGGTTAGATTATTTGTATGCTGCCGACCTTCCATGGTATTGTTGTCCATGATGAGTTAGGAAGCTGAGAGTTTTGGGTAGACATCTTTAAAAATTATTGTTTCAAATTAAATATAAAAAACTAAAATAGATTGGAAAAGGTATGTGATTTGGAAAAACAGTGGATACTGTTTTACCTAAAATAAAATTACATGATATATAGAACATATATAAATAAAATTGTCAGTCATTACTGTACAGACCAGACTTTGTATAAAGGTTATTTAGATCCATTTTACCATATATTTTTCTCTTCTATCATAAGAATGTGACAAATAGTAATTTCCACAGTCAACTAACTAAAGAAGAGGGATATTGAGAACCATATTTAGCAAAATTTAAAGCAAAGATCCAATCAGGAATGAATTCAAAGATACTTTTCTTGGTGTGCAGGGATTGTCACAACCCCACCAATGAAGGCAGGGGTGCTATATAAGAGACTTCCTATTGTTTCCTGGGAGCTGCATCAGCAATGTGTATGATCATTAATAGAGATCCCTAAGCATGCAATTAATTCTTTTCACTCAGTTCCAGTGCAAGTTCAAGGGCATGATTTCAACCATAGCCTGGGAACAAATCAAAGGTATTAATGTAAGAACCTTTTGTTGTGAACATTTGCCATGTTTCATGGCTTATCAAAGCTCTGAAAGTGCTGAGGTTGATCAGTGATTGAATGATGATCCAAACATGCAACTGAAACGAAGACCTGTAGCTTAGGGCTCTGTCATCTGATCTGGAACTTGCATCTTGCTGCCTCTGACTGTCACTTGCTCATTTAAGTGCCTCGGGTCTTTGTCAGGCTCAGCCAGTAGATGCTTCTCAGCACGGTGTGATTTAGCAGATGAAAGGTGTGCAGCATACAGTTTTCCTTTAATAATTTCTACAGTTATCATCTTTCCTGTGGTGTTCAAATATGTGTTTCACAGTGGCAAATATCTCCAGTTTCTGTTTATTCTCCTTCCTTGGAGAGAGTCTATCCATACCTGGATTTTTTTTGCTGAACTGGAAAACAATAACATCCTGTGTTGACCACAATGAATTTTTAGGCATAAACAGAGTTTACTTCGTGACTCTGCAGGCTCACAGGTATGAGAAGACTTCTCAGCATTTTTACTTTGCTTATATTTGGTTAAAAATGTGGATACCAAAGTCTGCTGTAGGCTCTCCAGAGCTGTCGGTTTTAGCACTGTAGAGAAAGCGTAAAAGGCAGGTTCTTCCAGATCATATATAAAACAAAAATCTTACTGCTGCAAGATTAAAGAATGATCAACTGAACTTCCTTTCAACTAGGAACGGCCAAGCTTTCATCAAAGTTTCCATCAAACGTTTGTTTCTGCAATATAAGTGATCAACAGAATGCTCTTAGAGAAATCTGTTCCATTTATATTAAAATGGGAATATACAAAGTTTCTAGAACCATTTATTTTAATATTATTTGAATTGGAAAAAAAATCATCCCAAAACTTAAAAAAGATCCTGCTAGTATCTGAAGAGATGCGATGTCATAATTTGTACTTAAAAAGAAAGATATCAGACCAAATTTTGTGCAGCAGTAGTGTTGTAGTGACTGTTGTGTGTCAGCCCCAGCCTGCAGTTGTGTCCTGCCCAGTCACTCACTCACTTCTCCCGCCAGGAAAAGGGAGAGAATTGGAAAGGTAAAAGTGAGAAAAATCATGGGTTGAGATAAAGACAGTTTCATAGGTAAAGCAAAAGCTGTGCAGGCAAGCAAAGCCAAACAAGGAATTCATTCACCACTTCCCATCAGCAGACAAGTGTTCAGCTGTCTCCAGGGAAGCAGGGCTCCATCACATGCAGTGGTTACGTGGGAAAACGAACGCCATCACTCTGAATGTCCCCACTGACACACACCCCCCCCCCAGATTTTATTGCTGAGCATAACATCATATGGTGTGGAATATCCCTTTGGTCAGTTGGGGTCAGCTGTCCCCCCTCCCAACTTCTGGTGCACCCCCCGCCTACTTGCTGATGGGGCGTCCTGAGAAACAGAAAAGGCGTTGATACTGTGCGAGCACTGCTTACCAATAGCTAAACTATCCCTGTATTATGAACATTAGTTTCATCACACATCCAAAACACAGCATTGTGTAAGCTGCTCTGAAAAAAGTTAGATTTCCTCCAGCCAAAACTAGTACACTGACATTCATATTTCATCTGAATATAGTCAAAACCGAGCTTCTGATGATGATAAATAGCTGTGAATAGGTACGTCACAGTCATAAAATAAGAATTCTTAAGATTTTACTGCCCTGTACAAACCAAAATTAGTTCAGTCTTGCGGCCCACAGGCATTAAGTAAGTTTGTATCCAGATTTTACTGCCTGGGGCAACTACCTATATGTTAAAGTTGGTCTGTTATCAAGGGTCACAGAACTAGCAGTAGTCATTCTCTCTGTGTACTGAAGACACTTATTTGCAAATCACAGAAAAGAATAAAATGTCTTAAAACACACTGGAGGAACACATTTATATAGAGAGAGAGAGATAGATACAGATTGCTTTTAGCAATTTGAACTGTAGTTTTCCGAGTAGATATTGGTAATTGGCCAGTTAGCATGCTGAATACACATTTCTGTTCATGATCAGACCACCTAAAATAATTTTGTATTCATGAAACTTAGTGCTTTAACCGAAAGGATGCAGCTTAAAGAGCAAAAATGCAAAAGTTTATGTATTTTGTCAACGTTTCTTCTTATTTCTTCTATGGAGATAACAGAAATCTGGCTTATTATCTCTTCAGAGCTTGGCCTTCTGGTCCAGCCTCTGTAAAAAAATGATTTTTCTTTTCCCAAGGCTGCCTGTTTTACCCAGAGAAATGAAAGGCCAAGCATCTACCTACACTCTGAGCTCCCAAAAAGAGGTGCAGTTAACAGATTGTCACTGTACTAAGAAAGGAGGAGAAGGGCAAGTTCACTTTAAAAACAACGAAAAACCTCTTTTTCAAATTACATAATACAATATGCTGTTGCTTTTAGCAATCCAGTAGCTTATACATTCAATATGTCAACTGGAAGTATTACCCGTATGCTAATAAACAAAACTGCCACGTGGAACACTTATAATATTCTATTACACGTTAGAAAATTTACCTGCATTGATGTGTGTTTCTCTGTTTAGAATATACAAATTTGAAATAGCTTTTATATATACTTGTTTTCATGAAACTCTGATCCAGAGCATTGCTATGGCCCTGGTACGTGACTACCCGTTGAAACACGTTTAGGAAGCCTGTCATTACCTCTCCTGAACACAGAGTCCAAGAGCTGATGTGCCATAGCACAGTTCATACTGCATTCTTAGTCAGAACTGTTGTACATTTTAAAGTAATGATTGTGTTCAAATGACTTATTTGTTGTTTCCACTTAGTATTTGATAGATTTACCAAGCTATTTCAAAAGTTGAATAAGGAACCTTTTATAAATGTTTCCATTTTATTTATTTGTGTTCGTATGTATGGAATTTATTAAGAACTCAATATTTTGGAGCAGGATGTCTAATTAGTTTATAAACATTAATTTTTCAGTGTGGCTTAGTATAAGAAATGATCATGAATTCACTTTGGGTATTACTTTGTACTTCATCACCTCCTAATCATATTAATAAGAGTTCATATTAGCAAATGCATTATTATTTCAAGCAACTTGTGGAGTATTGTTATTCTGATGCGACAGTCAATTTAGCATTAATAACAGAACTTAAGTTCTGCTGCTCTTTATGCCCTTCTGCCTGAACCCAATGATTGGCATATTTAATGTAATTTTACACTGTGGCATGGTTGACCACTGGGAGTATTTTTAGCCTCAGCCATCCAATTATGTATAAGGGAGCTGGGATCAAAATCCACCATGCTTCTCATTTGGAAATAACTACAATACTACGAGGAAAATTATCTGAAGAAAATTATTTTCTACCTTATAAAAATGTCTGTCTGAAAAGATTGCTAAATTTAGGTTTTCTTTTGTAGCAGCTTTCCTTGCAAACTTAGCAAATAACAGGATTCCTGTAAGGAAAAGTCAGTGGAAACTGGATACAGAGCAGTATTTACCTGCAGAAAATTGTTCTCTTGCCCAGGCTTCTGCTGTTTGCCTGAACAAGATTGTCATAACCCTAGCAGAGCAGAGCTGCCAAGGTATCCTATTGAACCGAGCCGATAGAGTGATCAGCCTCCCGGGAACGTAAAAACATTGTCTGGGGTATAGACTGAGCTGTTAGTAAATGGAGTGCTTTTATAAAGATAGCTAATTTATAAAAGACTTGTGTTAATTTGGTGCTTATCTTGAGTTATTATGATTTTATGCACCATTATCCTTTCTTACATTTGTTTAAATATCTAGTATCTGCTAACACATGGTGTTTCAGTCCTTAGGGGAGTGCTTGCCACTGGAGTTATTTTGTTCTTTGCTCTGTAAATCCTGTGATGAATCAGCTGAGAAGTTTAATGTTTTACAAATGAATGATGTGGCACGGTCACTTCCGGTTCTGGTAGGTTGTGGGAAAATACGACATTGCTAGATGTGCCTGTGGGGAACTGTGTGTGTTTGACTGTATCCTCAGAAACAGAAGACTGACTAAATACTGCTTTCACTGAAAGCAGATGAGAAGCTCTTGATTGAGCTAAATGAGGATGACATACAGAGTTTTAAATTTATTGTGAATAAAGTTGATTCAGCTTGTCTCTGTCGCTATACGATGTCTGTGTGTCCTGTTATATGTAGGCTCTGCGGTATGGAAAAGCTAAGGTGCGGAGTGTGATGTCTGTAACATGAGGTTTGTTCTGGACTACAGGTCACTTGTGCTCGAGGCTTTTAATCTGCTTCGCATGAAGGATCATTAAAGCAATACTCTCCCAGCTGCTGGCAGCACTAAAAATCATTTCATACAACTGTGCTTGCAGCAAAGTTCATATACAGTCTGATAAGAGGGGAAAGCGAGACCAAAGGGAATGTGAAGGGTGAAAGTAGAAAAAAAAATATAAAGGGAAGAACCTACCATAGGGATAAAAGGGAAGGAAAGGTAAAAGATGTTCAGCCTTCAAGGCTGATGTGCTGAAGGAGTACGAGGCAGCATGGGAGAAGGAAGCAAAGAAGGGCAGGACTGGGAATGCAGTCATTCAACATGAGACAAAAGAGAATGACAGTTTTGGATACAGGAAGGAGCACAATTCACTCTTATATGTGAACACAAGAACAGGCCAACTTGTTTTTTGAGTCTGCATAGGATATTATTATAATTTTGTCTGTAGAAATCTATGTTTTTAAGAGATCTTTTTATTCTGTCTTTGAGTATTGCTTGTTGAGACCATTTCACTTAGTTTCTTAACATTTATCTGGTACTAGATGTAGCTTAAGTAATCTCTGTGAACACCAAAATGGTAGACTCAAATCAAACATTAACATTTTCAATAAGAATTATGATTTCTATTTTTCATCCTACAATACTTCAGTAAGGATGGTGATTTAGACCTTAATATCATGAGCTTAATTTTGTTTGTTGAGTCTGTATTGTCTCCCCTATTCTTTCATGTATGCTTCCTGTAAAAAGTCAAGTGGTGTTAAAATGAGTGGACCTTCTAGTAAAACAAGTTATAATGAACTAGACATCCATGTTTTGGAAATTGTTTGTCTAACATTCATATTCCTTTCCATGAAGTTATCTGGCAAAATGTTACATTCTCCCCCACCCTGACATGAAATCCTTTATTTTGAAAGCTAAAAAACCCTTAAACAACTGTGTGCTAGGGAAGCGGTTTACTAAATTATCAGTGAGGGGCATACAGTAGTCAGTAAACATCAAGGCCAGTATATGGACCAATCAGTGTTTGAAAAGTGCAATTGAGATTAAAGGTACAGCTTCAGTGTCTCTTCTGTAATTCAGTAATTGCACTTAAAGTGTTCCTCTGCCGGCAAACAAATGCTAGATGCAGAATGAAATGCCTGAGCTTATTTTCTTGCGTGTTGGAGAGGCATAGAAAAAGGAAGGTGAAATGGTGCATAAGCTGCAGATTTAGTGAAACTTGTTTTCTGTGGTGGGTTGACCCTGGTGGGAGGTCAGGTGCCCGTCGAAGCTGCTCTATCTCTCACCTTCTCAGCTGGGCAGGGGAGAGAGAATGTAATGAAAAGCTAGTGGGTCAAGATAAGGACAGGGAGAGATCACTCTACAGTTACCGTCATGGGCAAAGCAGACCCGATTTGGGTAAAATTAATTTAATTTATTGACAATCAAGTACTGAGTAGAAGAGAATTAAAGCCAAATCTTAAAACACCTTCCCCCCACCCATCCCTTCTTCCCAGGCTCAAATTCAGTTCCATTTTCTCTGTGTCCTCCCCTTAGCAGCACAGGGGGATGGGGAATGGGGGTTGTGATCAGTCTATCACACGTTGTCTCTGCAGCTCCTTCCTTCTCAGAGGGAGGACACCTCACATTCTACCCCTGCTCCAGCGTGGGGTCCCTCCCATGGAATACAGTTCTTCAGGAACATCTCCAACGTGAGTCCTTCCCACAGGCTGCAGCGTGGGTCCCTGCCATGGCATGCAGTCCTTCAGGAGCAGCCTGCTCCAGTGTGGGTCCCCTCCAGGGTCATAGTCCTGCAGCAAACCTGCTACAGCCTGGGCTCCTCTCTCCATGTGGCCACAGGTCCTTCCCGGGGCCTGCTCCAGTGGACTGCCCACAGGGTCACAGCCTCCTTTGGGCATCCCCCTGCTGTGGTGTGGGATCCTCCAAGTGTCGAAGTTACTGACTGCTCCACTGTTACCATGGTCTTCATCATGTGCTGCAGGGGAATACTCAGTTCAGCCTTTGGGGAACCGCCTCACCCTTCTTCACTGACCGTGGTGTCTGCAGAGTTGTTTGTCTCACATCTGGCTCTCTCTCTGAGCTGTAATTTTGCTTCCTAGATTTTCTGTTCCCTCTCAAACATCTCAAACATGTTTATCCCAGAGCTGCTGCCACCATTGCTGATGGGCTTGGCCTTGGTTAGCAGCGGGTCTGTCTTGGAGCCAGCTGGCATTGGCTCTGTCGGACACAGGGGAGGCTTCCAGCATCTTCTTATAGAAGCCACCCTTGTAACCCACCTCGCTACCAAAACCTTGCTACACAAACCTGATACAGTTTCACATGCAAAGCTGTGCTACTTGATGGAGAAAGGATTGCTCTGCCTCTGCTCAGCTTCTTTTCCAAGCTGAAGAAGCCCAGGGTAAGAGGGGATGTTGCAGCACGTGTGCCAGTTCTTCCCCAGGAGCCAGCATGCCCAGGCAGTGACAAAGCAAAGTGGGGTAAACAGGATAGCAAGGCCCAATGCCAGCAAGGCCGTGCACACTTCTAGATGAGGGTGTGATTAAGGATCTTGCCACCTTGTGATCCAGAGGAATGGAAGCAAAGTGGATTCCTGTCTCAGGTGGGATTCATTATATCTTGATGCCAGAACAGCCTTTTCTACCAGTGAGCATATTGACAATATTATGGGGAAAATGTGTATGAGATTCTCTTGAATTATCAGGCTGCTGCATAAGAGAGAAATTGAAGAGTTTAAAAATAAACTTCATTATTTAACACAATATGTATAATAAGACAGATAGCCATGATGTTTTATGTAAACTTTATTTTTAACCTCAAGTGTCTCAACAGAGCACTACGATGATCTCCACAGAGCAGTATCTCTGTTTAATTACTACTTCATTACTATCATTACTGGCTGGGAGGTGATTTATAAATCATTTCTGAGTGAAGCATTTGCATTTGGAAGGCAGTTTCATCAACTCCTAAACTAAAATTCACATTGAATTCCAAACTGAACCCACCAGAGCCTTTTACTGCATACAGCAGAATATACTAATGATTAAACTGGCAGCATGTGAGGAAAAGGTGACTGAAAGTACTGTGTAATTTGGGTTGTCGTGTTTAAAGACTGAGCTACAGGTCTACTCCTATATCTGTAGGATCTCAGGCCTGACTGGTTCCAAATTTACATTTCCTACCAGGTATGGTGTCAAAAACCTTGCAGTGAATGAATGTGGAAATACTTTCTGGTATATTTTTAGAGAATTTTACTAGGACATAATGTCAGTTCAGTACCGTGTGATGTTAAAAATAAAAACCCCCACGTGCAATACCTTAATGCACTGCTGTATATGAATTATTCATCTGTAAGACGATTACTCTTAAAAACTTACGATTCAGTAAGAAATATATAGGTCAGAAATAAGGGCTTGGATATGAGTCTCATATCAACAGTGGATGCTGCAATGCATGAGTTTTATGTAGCGTATTATCTTTTTCCTGCCTGATACCTGTCATTCCCATTAACTTGATCAGAATCCAGAAAAAGCGCTCCTCTGCCTAAATCCCTGAGGGTCCCGATCTGATCCATTAGGATTTTTAAAAGGACATACAATACAGAAGTTTCAGTTACAGCAGCTTTCTTTTAAAACACAGGTGAGAAAGAAGTTGTTGTTGATGCTCCATTTTCATATAATTCATCTCACTTTAGTTGAACTGTCTAAAAATTCAATATTTAGTAAAGCTACCTGGCAGCATTCTTTGTACAGCTGAACATAGAGAAGGGAAATCATCAGGTCAAATTTGATATACTTAAAATAATAATAATAATAAATAATAAAGCAATAACATGAGAGACAACAAAGGCTTTTTCTTTTAACAGATGGTAATTTTTCACAGGAAGCAGTATTTGCTGCAGCAACCATAGTTTGAAATGATAAATCATGGAATTACTGATTCTTTTTGTGGAGTCTCTGACATACTATGAAATTTTGAATTGACATCTTCCTTTTCTTAATACAATTAAAAATATTCAGTGATTGTAATAAAGTTCTGACAAATGGCAATTAGATGAAATTGCTGTGTGGTTCCCTGGGCTAATTTAGCAAGCTCTTACTTAATAATGCTTATTCAGGTATGAACTGCATGTAAACACAGCAACTGCTGCACTGCCTGTAAGGATAGAAACTTGGCAATTGCCAGTGGCCCTATCTTTCCAACATAAATCAATGGGCATTATATGAAGACCCGACCAAAATAAATGAAATGGATGTGAATGAATCTCATATATTTCCTGCACAGTGATATGTCTTCCACAGAAGCAAAAACTGCCGACAGCTCTGTTACGAAGTCACTGTTGAGTACAGTGGAAATTGTTTGAATTCTGTCACACAGAGGATAGAATGAAGTTGTGTTTTCCATATCCTGTGGAGCGCACACAACATTAGCTCCTGAATATCAAAAAGAGGGAGCGCAGCAGCAACTGCTCTGCTGTCATTTGGTTCAGGCTCCTTAGTGGTTGAATATAGAACAGTTTATGGATGCACAACTGCATTGTGCAACCCTATCCAGCCTTGCGCTGCTGAGCCTCCCTGCAGGGTTAGGTGCTATATGTTAAGCAGCATCTGTGCAGAAAGTTTTCAGGGTTAAAATTAGGAAGTTAGCGACCCTGATTCCATGTGCTCCTCTGCTAGGCATCAAGTTTTATGTCTGTTGTTTTTTGGCAGATGATTAAATACCAGTTTCAAAAGTGATGCTGACGTTTAAATTCCCCCATCCCATTTACCTTTCCAGGACAGCAGTAATAACAATAATAAAAGGATCAAAGGCTGTCATGACAACTATAAATGGCTATATAACCACATAAGGACATATATAGTGTTCTTGTTTTGATTTCAGTGGCTAAAGTCCTAAAGTCGATTTGTTTCTTTCACATTTCACCTTTTCAGGGTTTGATAAAAGTGAAATCTAAGAGAAATTTGCATTTATTTTAGTAAAAAGGTTGATGATCCCAAGGCATTTTGCAGCAGATTCACAAAATACACTTGGGTACTACATATAGCCGTAGTCTGAGTTAATTTCAAAAAAGTAATATGCCAGGAAATAATTTGAAGAACTGAACAGGCACTGATTTCTGGATGAAAATAATCCTAAAATGTAATTATCTTTCATGAGCTCGACTGTTTTCAGTTTGTTTTGTTAGTTAGTTTAAATTTGGTAATATAGTGAATGTCAGTTCCTGAGAACTGTGAGACTTGCTAATATGATAGTCAATCACCAGCTCCAGGAGTTGTGTGATAGAGAGAAATGTAAAATTCATATATGGAAAACGAAGAAGGGCATCCCGGAAGAATTAAAGTTCTTGAACTTCTTGACTGATTCATTTAAATGTCATATCTGCTGAAGTAAAGCATTTTCTTCTTTTCCAAAAAACTCTTTGTAAGACTTTTGACATGGGGAAAAAAAAACCAGATGATTTTATGAGGGAACCTGCTGGAGCCTTTTGCAGAATTCTTCTTGTGCTGTTCTCTTGCACAAATGTTGGCCCAGTGACGTCGCTCAGCCACAGAAGACTTGAGGGGGAAGCTTAAGCAGGGTGATAAGGTTTTCTGCAGCTTCCTAGCACTTTTTTCAATCACCCCAGAAATGACTGTTTTGCAGAGAAAATAAAGAGAAAGAAGGTGGCTGGGCCTAATCTTGTGCGGAAGAGAGGGAGTTGGTTAACTGAGAGAAATTCAAAGCAAAAAAGTTGTCTAAACGAACAAAACAAGAAGCCTTCAATGGAAACGTGCTTCAGCAGAATGTTAGCTCTGATCTCAGGCAGAAGCTATGATTACAGCATGAGAATAAGCTATTTACTTGAGAAGAAATGAAGATGAATGACAGACCCACAAAATGGGATCACACGGTAGACAATCACTTTTTTAGTGTAAACAAATTATATCCTAAATGGATTTCAGTGCTTTGCATGTTATTCTGGAATTGCAGTTCAAGAAGTCTGGCCAGAATACTGTAATATATATTCAAATATATGATTTAAAGAAACACCAGTATTCAGGGGATTGGCAAACTGTTGTTAATGAAAGGAGAAATAGAAGAGATGATTCTGATATTTCTCCAAAGAACATTCCCCTATGTTCCTTTACAAAGAAAGGTCATTTTGTCTTGGCTTTGCTCACATATCCAGGTCTGTTTGCACTCAGATCTCTTCTCAGAACTTTTCTTAGTTTGCAATCAGTTTAATCCTAATTCCTGAGTTTGACTACCGCCTGGCCTGGAGTATCGCATGCAAGTTGAAGTGACTTCTGTTTTAGTCATTACTCAGAAGAGGAATTTAACTGCTTCCTCCATTGGCATTCTAAACTAAAGGTTGCTAATCACTTCCGACAGAATTCTGTCCAGTTTGCATTGTAAAACCGTAACGCTTTACAAGGCAGGCTATTCTCATAAAACACAGCAGCAATCTAGTTCAGGCATTAAAACACATATTTTACAATTAGAAGGTGGATGTTGTGGAATTTCAAAGCATCCTATAAAATTGGGATTGATTATTTGTATTGGACTGGGGTTTTAAGATTCTGTTAATATCTAAATGTTTTTCTGTGTTTACAGTATATATTGCAGCTTGTCTGAAAAATACACCTCAACCAGTAACATGCAGAGAAACAGCCTTTGGATGCTATTATACTAGAAGTCACCTAACTGGGACGCACATAAATGGTTCTCTTAAAATTTTGCTGGGAACCAACTTTCATGTAATACATTTCAATGGATTGATCTCTTAGTTTATTGATATGCTGCTTTATTGGCTTGCGAACAAAGGGTTTAGGGCTGCTGATCCACTGTGAGCCATGGAGTGAACAAATTATATTTCGAGTTAATTAGAAATTCAAAGGAGATTGGATTAAGTATGGGCACTTGTGTAGCTTTCTGTAGTTGATGAAGCTCCTTCAGAAGGCCTTCGATGAGAATGAGCTATTTGTAGTGGTTTATTTATTAGCACTGTGATAGTGAAGATCAGTGTCATATAATGACTCCTTTTAATTTAATTTGGAACCTGAACTTGTAATTTAGAGACATGCTTGCTTGAAGGGCTTATTTTATTACTTATCACACCATGTAAACATTTCTAATATACTGTTGCTGTGGTTCACTTGCAATTTCTAGTCTTTGGAGTTATTTCATTTGGAGAACAAATAAGGCAGATGGATTCTGATATATTTTTGATGTGATTAGATTTAGTCACAGATATATATACACACCAAGAGGTATTTATATTTGTAGCAATAGCAATGTACGACATGAAAACACAACCATCACTGTTCAAAGGTAGCAAACAGAAACTTTTTATCTCACATTGCTGTTCCTCCACCTGTCATATTATGGTTTCTCATGGCTACTGAACATGGTGGACACATCTGATGTCTAATTTGGAATCCAGGAACCACTGATAATACCTCTTTCCAGATGTGAGCTCGAGCTTACAATGCCGGCTTCAGGCACAGATCACACTCATAGAATAATTTAAGTAGGAAAAGGATCTCTGGAGAACCCAGACTCCACTCAAAGTAGAGGTGTCTTTGAAAACTATATGCTCCATAACCTTCCCATGCACAGAGTTGGGACTCACTGGCCAGTATTTCCCTCCATATTTCTTGCCCTTCATGAAGCAGTGAGTAATTTTTGCTTATTTGCAGTCATTAAGAACCTCCCTCTGTCACTGTGATGTTTCAAATTTGATAGAGGTGGCCTCACAGTGACATTGAACAGCTCCCTCAGCACACTGTGGTACATCCCATTAGATCCCATAACTCCATCTTCCTCTACTGAGAACAATGCTTCACTCCCACAGACCTTCATTAGGCTTAGGGAACTGGAAGGCCAGAGGGCAAACACAAGGCAAAAAGGCGTTTGAGTACTTTGGTCTTTCATCATTAGATGAAAGTCACATCTATGTCCTTCATCATTAGATCCCTTGTCCCACTGAACATTGTGCCACATATTCTTTAGTCTGTCTTTTGCTGCCTAAGTATATATGGGAGTATAGAAGTCCCTCTTCCTGTATTTCACCTCCCTGACTTTTTCCAGTTCCAGCTGTGCTATGCCTTTCTTAACTCCATCCATGCATGCAGGGTAACGTTTCTATGTCTATCATGAGTAGTTTATCCCTGCCCCTGCCTGCTGGGTACTTCTTTTTTATCATTTAAACTCACTCAGGAAGTCTACGTTTATCCTTGCTGTCCTTCTGCTATGCTTGATCTGCTTTCTACACGTCGGAGAAGCTGCTAGAAGCTCCTCCCAAGTCAGAGCCGCCTCTGGCCATGGCTGAGCCAGGCAGCACCTCTGTGATCAAGGTATTTAAGAAGGGAAAAGCAAAAAGAGAAACAGCAGCAAAAACAAAAACAGCGTGGAAAAGCAGAATGTAGAGAGTGGGATGTGAGAGGGACAGCCAGGCAGACACCAAGGTCAGCATAGAAAGGCAGGGAGGAGGTGGCCAGAGTAGAGGTTTCCCTACAGCCCGTGGTGAGAGGTCAGGCTGTGCCCCTGAAGCCATGGAGGGTCAGGGGGGAGCAGAGACCCCCCTGCATCCCGGGGAGGACCCCACACCAGAGCAGGTGGCTGTGCCTGAAGAGCCTGTGACTCTGTGGGAAGCCCACACTGGAGCAATCCTCTCCTGAAGGATGGCACACCCATGTAAGGGACTCTCACTGGAAAAGCCCATGAAGAAAACTAGCTTGTGGGAAGGACTTATGCTGGAGAAGTTTGTGGAGGACTGTGTCCCATGGGAGGGACCCCACGCTGGACCAAAGGAGGTGTGTGAGGAGCCCCTCATGCCAAGGAGTGAGTGGCTGTATGGTCCTTTGTTGCCTTCTGGGCCTGAACCATGACAATCCTTAACAGGATCCAGTGTGAGACCATAAAATTCTAATTGAGCGATGGCAGATTTTGACAGAAAACATTTTAATCTCAGTAGAAACCAGTGAGGTGATGGTGTCATTCTTTTGCAATAAAGAAACCAATGAAGTGTTATGATAACATTTATGATTTACTAAGCATACTGCAGTCACCTGTGCAATTTTAAGCAGAGCCAAAAGCAGACTGTAAAGCAACAGAAGATAGAACAGGCGTAGACAAACAAAATCCAGTGTTTTTTCAGTGAAATTCATTGGGCAGAAACATTCATTTCAGTGTAATTCACATGCTTTATTACATTCTTGTCAATTCTCCTGTTTCTCTTTGCATGGGTTATTAGCATTCAGTATTGCAGTATTTATGTGCTTACACACATGCTGAAGTTTACAAAACCCCTTTAAGTTCTCAGTGTCAATAGGCAGATACAGACTTCGGTGGCATGAAGGGTTAGGTCTAGTTTGTCTCATAATCCTATTTTTTTTAAAATTATACATAAAAGCTGTACTTTCTTAATAGCAGGATCAGGAATTTTTTTTCTTTATATCGCTTCTGTGAATGATGTATTTTTGATTTAGTTTCTTCAGCTGAGTATTCATGATGCTTTTGTAAGCAATGCTTTTAATGGAGTAGTTAATTGACATATTCCATGAAGTATGGGTAAAACAGATAATCGAAGTTCCCAAGAGAACTAGGTAATTTCTCATTTTTGGATAAAGAGGAAACTTATTTATGAAAAGTAATATATTTATTTTTTTTATTATTTACTCCCACTTATGTATCAAGGCCAATAAGAACCCACGGAGATGTAGAAGAAGCCAGTTTCCTCAGAAGGACAGTGGAAAAAGTATGAAAAATATTCAGATTTCCTTTGGCAGTACATCACACTGTTTTTCCACCAGATGTACTAGTCAGCTGAAGAAAACAGTCCAGTGAGTTAGTCAAGAGAAACTGAATTGGTGAACCAGTCTGATGAAACCAGATATCCAGCAAAAACTGAATAATATATTTCCAGCTAAAAGCTAAATTATATACCGTCCCTTGGCTGGAATGCAGCTGCCCAAATTCTTGTCTTGGCATAGTGCAAAACGTAGCACAGAAGTGGAAAGGGCTCCATCATGAAGGTCTGCCATCTGCTTTTCCAGGTTAGATACAGAGCAGACTGCAGTATAAATCTTGTTTAGGGAGACAGAAGGCCACATTAGGCAGCTTAGGAACTTAATTGCACATGAATTCAAATCTAATACAGATCAGAGCACAAAAACCCCAAAATTACCTTGTCTCAACAGTGATGCGTAATAGTATGTTCGTTCTGGATTTCTTACAGATATTACATTTGCTTTCTCTTGAAAATAGAGGGTATTGTTTGGCACTGGGAGAGGGAATTTGTTATTATGTATTGATGCAGTTAATTCAGCATTCTTTTTTTGTTACTGTGCTTTCTTTGTGTGGAACGTAAACAGCATATATGTGAGGATTATTGTATCACATTTTATAATTTCTCAGTCAGACCTGAAATAAAGATATAGCAAGCCAGAGGGGAACCTCACAAAACTAATATGCTCTGAGAAAAAGCAAGGGAATACTTTGTAGGTATTTGAGGAATCTCTGAAGTCCTATATATGTAAGAACAACTGTTAACAAAATATACTCCTTTTGATTCTTATTATACTGTTGTAGTTAATGTAAGATTAATATTTTAATATTGAGGGAAATGTCAGAACAATCCAAAAGGGAAATATTTCTTTGCAGGAGAAATAAAGGGAAATAAAGATCCAAAGGCAATTATCCTAAAGAAAACACAGGTCAAACCAACTTAAGTAGACACTTATCTGTAGTTTTTTTCAGAGCCAGTAGAATTTTTAAATGAAAACTGTTTTAATCCTTATCTGTTACAGATGCAAAGAGCAAGAAAACCTCTAAAACTTTGGGTTAACAGACTAAATGGAAAGACATATAAAGAATAACAAATTCCAAATAAGTCTCCTAGAATGCAGAAGGTTATTAGTGCCAAGAAAAGGTGTTTTGATTTGTAAACTATTACAATTTCTAACTCAGTTTCTTGTGTGTTTAAGCTAATGAAATAAAAGCTTGATCTTCTGCCACTTTTGAAGGTAATGGCAGAACTTCTGTTGTTGCCAAAATGACGAGTTGCTCCTAGCTGCCAGAGCAATAAATCCCTTAAATATTTGGAGCTTGATCCAAAAGCAAAGTGGTATTGCTGTATCTGTTCAGTAAGAAACTTGAGGATAACTGTATATGTTTAATTCTTGCCACTTACTCAATCTTCAGGGAATGATCCTTGATGCTTGGTTCAGGTCTGTGTAGCCTGCTTTAAAAATTAAAAAAAAATCAGACCATTGTCCATTTAAGAAAGTAGATGAAGGAATAATCAGCTTTATGTCCTGTTCCAGTTCAGGCTTGAGATGTCCTTTAACCTTCTCAAGCATTTATAACAAACCGAGAAGCGAAGCTTAATGTAAATAAGTAGGGAGGCAGTATCTAAAAGAACATTTTAATTTTGTATATGTTCTGTATACATACAATTTCATACACATTGTGCTGTTATGAATATGTGTTAATATGGCAGAAGAGCTTTCCTTTAAATTCTTCGTGTAACATTTTGTCTAGACTAGAACACTCCTTATCTTGGTGATCCAGGACAATATGCAGAAATTACCTCAGTGCTTGTAGAATCTCATGAGGATGACTAGAACCACAAGGCAGTGGGCTTTTATGTTATCTGCAACTATAGACCCAACTGTCTTAATCAGCAGCTACTGAGAACTTATTGCACATTTATGAAAACCAAACTGAGAAGAAAGGTACTGAATTAAACAGTGTTTTCCTAAATATTTTGACCAATTGATGTGGCTTGAAAATAAAGCCTGAAGGTTGTGTTGTGAGTAGTATCCCAGAATTACCTGATATGCTGCATAGGCTCAAGAAGTAGCTATTCTTACTTCTGGAAAGGCCATTAGTTATGGGACAAGAGTTAAATTGACAGATATGCTTTTCAGAAATCCCAGAATATTGTATTTTTTCATATAAATAACTTAGTAAAGGAACACTTTTGCTCCTTTCACAGGGAGAGTTTTCAAAGAATTGATGGAAGAAGTAAAAACACTGGTTTGTGTCTGTAATTTCAGTGGCCAGCAGAAAGACTCTTACATTGATTGCAATAATTGCTTCTGATGATCAGCTGCTTCTCTTTTTTTTTTTTTTTTAATGCTAAGAATTTAGAAAATTTGTCCTTCATGGTATAATTCATCCCCACAGCTATTTCTGTTACCTTCCACAGTTCAGCAGCAAACACAATTTCCTCTGCTTTTCTCCATCTTCATATGTGCATAAGCTATATCTGTATATAAAGTACCATCATTTTAACATTCTTCCTAAAGTTTATCCGCATCATTTTTTCCTTATATTCAAAGGATTCATCAGCTATAGTACGACTTCTCTTAAGAGGATTTCAGCACATGAAACCAGAGAAATTCATAGAGCAGGTTTAAAGGAAACTACGGTGGGGTATGAGGCAGTTGAAAGCTAAGCCATAAGGCACAGTGAATGTAATAAACACAGATGATAACATGGGAATGTATTTTCAAAGTTTCATAGATTTTTTTTCACAAAAATAATAAGATGGAAATAGTTTCATCATTGGAAGACATGTAATTGAAATAGACATGTACAAACAAATTGTAGATGACTAGCGAGAGTTCTTTCAACAAGTATGTAGGAGCTGGTTGAAGCGCTGTGGCTATTCTGTCCCCTTAATTATTTCACCTGATTTCCTGACACAAAAGTTTGGGTGCTTTACAACGGGTAAGTCTGTTTCTGTCTGGCACAACTGAAAGATGTGGCTCGTCTAACTAGCCTCCTTATCCCAAAGTATGAATAAGGAACCTATCTCCAAACCTATTAGAAAATTGAGTATAAAAAAAATTTGATAATGAAATTACCAACTTGCAACGATACCTTTATAATATTAGGAAGATAAAAACAAACCATGAGTAGTGAAAATGTCTGTGGGGAATGTATATCGGTTAAGTGTGCTGATATGTCCTTTTATCAAGCCAACAGAGTCAATGCAAGTGCCTTGCAGTACATGATGGAGAAGGGTAGTAGTGACTAGTAGAAGTGTAATGCCCACATATGATCCATTTTGCAGGAGCTGCCTCATTAGCAGTTGGGTGGTGGAGCTCAGACTTCCAAACGGTTGCTGCAAAGGTTGAAATTGGTTCACTAATCCCAGCCGTTGCCTTACTCTGCACTCCCATCTGCTGATGTATTCATTATAGATGTAGGTGTATAACCTGGCAATATCTTCCAGATCCCTCTGAGGGAAGCAAGTGCTCCGTGTTTGATAACTCTATGGTGAGGTTTGGGGTTTGGAAAAAATCCTCAAATGGAGGGTTTAGACACAAGGAAACTATCTATTGCGGGTTAATTTTCAGTTACCATTTTATCAAAAGGTTAAACAAGGATACATTTTACTAATGCTGTGAGTGCTAAGTGATTGTTACTGATTTAAGGCAGAGATACGCTTCTTACTTCAGTGGTCCAGATAGCTGTGATGCGCTAATACTTTAATTTTGATCGAGGGCTTTCCACCACCTGACACTTTTCCTGCTTGTTTCTGTTATAGCCCCTTGGGTGAAAGAGCTCTTGTTTCCAGGCAGTTATCAGTTGTAGTCCCCTTGGCAGTGCTTAAAAGGACTGAAAAGTTGTTATGAAGCCAAATTCAGATACTGGTATTGGAAACGGTAAATACCACAGCATGGCTGGAAAAAGCGGGCTAAGTTACCTTTTGGATCATCTGATTGTGACCAGAAGTTCTTCTTTAGGGTATACATTTGGGTGTGAATTCACTGATTACTTTTTTTTCTGTTTTGTAAGTGATTTTAGTGCATATGGTTATGCATATTGCGTGTTCAGTTCCTATGTTATAATTAAGTCTGTAGTCAGAAACATCAGGTAAACTTATATCCAGTTAACTTTTCTGTGGGGACCATTTCTTAGAACAGAAGTCCTGTTTTAGCTGCATGTTGTGTTTATGCCTCCTGTTCCCCAGAAATATCTCTCGTTGCCACCTTAGTTCAAAGGAGAATCCTTTATTACTGATCTGTACCAGCAGAGCATCTCTAATGCCTTCCACAAAACATACCGGTTCACACAGCTCAGTCACACAGAGAAATACTCATCATCCAGGATGTGCCCACTCTTGCCTCTCACTGATCTGTACTGGATGGAAAATAGGTCCACAGGTGCTGCTTTTCAACCTGGTTTTGGGCTGTCATGTTCGGTCAGCTAGAAGATGCCTATTACTGTGTGATTTCCTTGCACGACTAGGTAGGAGAGGTATTTTCATACCCTCGGTAGGCTTGTACAAATGGAATACTGCTTATACACCACCTTTGAGCACAGAGCAGTTCTTAAAATAAATACATAATTATTACATGTGTTTTCTATGTCTAATTGCATACATAAACACTGTATAAATGAAATAATTATTTACTGGTTTTTCTGGTCATATGCCTCATTTCATATTTATAACATAACTGTAGCCAGCAATAGGAAAAAAAAGACATTGAAGAAGCCAAACAGATGAAGAAAAATTTAAATTACGTAGCTTTAGAAATAAAACGCTGATGCTCTCTCCCTCTCAGCAGAACCAAAACTTCACTGTGCATTAATGGACGATGACATCAGATTGTTATTAGGCAAGTTTCATCTAAAGATAGGTTCCATGACTCCGTGAGCTTCACTTTAATCTCATGTCAGCATTAATAAGCTGCCTGGAGAAAGTTTTTAAGGTGAGTTAGGCTTATTGTCACAGAACAGCTGTGCACCTCTGACCTCTGCTGCCCTAACAGTAAGGCTAGGTGAGGTTTTGCTGTAAGGAAGCACTCATGTCATGCGTTGTGTAGTGTAGTGTACAGTCCACCTTTTCTAGGGACCGAGTTCCTAATAGCGTTTAATAGATTGTGTTTTGGCTCTCAGATAGATTGTTTTCCATTTATCCTCAGGACAAACCCCACTGTAATGATCCATGGTTCACAACTGAAATGACCAGAAGTGACCACTGATATAAGACGCTTTGTTTCCAATAAGACCTTAGAGCATTTGATAACCGTTCTACAACTAAAAAGTACAAAATAATGCTAGTCCATTGAAAAAATAATTGCTTATAAAGACTGCTATTAGTTGTTACAATCAGTGAGTATTGTAATGGGTTGCCATGAGAGTCATTCAGGTGAAAATGATTTATACTGTTCCAAGCGCATCGTTTATTAAAACAATCATAACACTGACATTACAGTACATTGCTCCTGCTTTCATTTATTTTCTTGTAGGTAGAGACACAGCCAACAGAAAACCTTTTTCAGTTTATAGTTGCTTTTAAATACGTTGTGGTGGCAGGATCATGGCATATAGGAAGGGATTTACAAAGAACAATTTCTGAAAGAAACTGAACTCACTACTAGGAATGGCCTAAAAAAGGGCAAAGAAACTTTGAAAACAGTACATGTGTCTTCCATCCCTCACAATGCCCCTTGAGCCAGCATCAATTTTAGCATTTATTTTTGTTGTCATATATCAGAACTCCATTATATAAGGTCTGTACCGTGACCTGAATATCTCTGTGTCTCTGTCTGTATCCATCTATCTGTTCCAAAGATCTTAAACTGGAAGTAAAAAGCACCAAAGGAGAGCAGGGTGTTTCTTTACTGCTAGGGTTAGTTAATCTGATATCTGGGAGCTAAAGATTATTTTTTCAAGTATTTTTTGTGACCTTGGATCAAATTTGTAAATGTTTCTGTCTGATTAATTATATAGAAAAAAATACTGGGTAGATTTTCTGAAGACTCCTTGGAGAATTTTGAAAGCCTGCTATGTACAACTTCCCATGCTTGGATACATAAAAAACACCATGGTGCCTAAATGATCTCTCTGTGTTCAGTCTCCTAATCTGAAGGTTTAGCAACCAGGATCCCCTCCAGCTTTTTGAGGGCTATGAAAGCAAGGGCTCTAATTTGTGAATCCTGAGCCAGGGAAGAATCCTAAATCCTGGAGATACTTGATTTAATATATACTAGAGCCCTTAGAAATACTCAACATACAAATAAATCAGGTAGGTTCTGATACGGGATAGAAGGGTGTTTGGTAATACTCGGTTCTGAAATACTTTGTCTTCCCATTAATTCTGAAGGGAAACTCTGAAGGAACTTCTTTTCTGAGAAGGAAAATAGGTCCAGGATCAGTTTTCTCTTTTGACAGCCACTGCTACCACTGCTGTTGACTGCTATCCTTGACACTACTTTTTTAAATACTCCACAGTTGTCCCCTGTGCCACAGGAAAAGGTTTTATTCTCCAAAGGAAACTGTGCAGTATTCAATAAGACTACACACTGTACAGACCATATTTATTAACTGGATGATTTTGAATGTGTTAAAGCTGTAAGTGTATTTGGAGGATAAAACAACCTGTATTAGTTGTCCAAGGAATAAGTGCTTGTCAGCGAAGAGCAGAAAGGAAAGGAAAAGATGTAGTAATATGCAGACACATACTGGAAAGGGTCTGTAGTGTGACAAAGTGGAAGAGCGAAGAAAAAAAAATGGGCGAGCCAAGATAGTACCTCGTTAGGGATGGAGGAGAGTGCATGTTTTAGGAGGTACATGTGTTATGTATAGGATGAGCAGTTAAGGTCACAGATATTATCTGGAGTGGATAACTGGTTTTAAGCCCAATTTGTTGGATTGTGTGACAAGATAAGACCATTGTTAGTAGGTGGAAATTTGTGATTCATTGGTGCTTCATCAGGAGGCATTTTCAAAAAGGGGACTAATATTTGTAGATTCCGGGGTTTTGCACCATGTTTTAATTAACACCCATGCTTCAGGGCTTTTGTTTCTTACTTGCTGACACCAAAACATTTCCCTTCTTTGACTTAATCTTTTTCCAGAGATTTTTGTTGGGTGGTTGGTTTGGTTTGGTCTTGTTTTTCTTCTTATTTTCTCTGCTTGAAGCCCTGGAGATTATTGACAGCTGCAAATGGGATGTGTGGTCCATCTAGTGTTGTCGCAGACTATCGAGTGCACAGCTGCCTTCTTCTGTGCTCAAGAAAGGACTGCTAAGAGTGGATGGGATGAACAGAAACGGGTAATACTGAAATTGTTTGCCTTTTCCTGACACACACAATTTCTTCCTTGCCATCATGGGGAAATAGTAGCTAAACACATGACTATATGACATTAGTCATCAAAGAAACATACCTGAACTTTTCTTCTGTCACCCTACTGTCTACCACATTTTTTGTCATTACTGAAGTTTGATACTAGAGACTTCAGCTTGATCACAGAAGTGTTCCATGGACTGTTCCGGATTAAATGGTCATATCACTGTTATGTGCAATTGCGGAGACCTGGAACCTTTCCTGGAGACTGTTCTGATTTTTTGTTCTGTTCATATATATATATGTTGACCTGGTTTCCTTGGTGTCACAGATTTTGTGACTGTGCTAATAAGGGATGCTGGACCTTACACACCCCTAGAGGAAGACAAAAAGTTTCTGAACTGTTCCTTGAGAGGCTTTTGGGAAGTTCTTGACTCAAACAAACAGTCCGTAGTGGAATGCACTGGGATTGAATTTATCTCCACTGAGCTGTTTCAGTTCTTACTGATGAACTGAAATTGAATCATTATCACAAATCATTTCTGTGGCATGTCTGAGATATGACAATTTGATTTTATCGAGTGGTTCACACAGGAATTAAATTCCAGCGTAAAGTTGCTGTCTTAAAATGGGAACATTTTATTTATTTGCTAGGTCACTACTAGTATATGTGCTAAGATTATGCAACGAGATTTCTCAAATGAAAATTCCTCAGACTGAAAACTACATTTTCTGTCTAATGGGTTCTAAATTATACATAAACTGTGCAATTTTCAAAGGTGATGCAATTTCTTCTGTCACAATATCTTGTAATTTGGAGGCTGTTTCCACTAAAGTGACAATTCTGTACAGATGGACTACAATACCAATGTGTACTGCTATCACATACCCGCTAAGATTTTTAAAATATTTCTGGTTGTCTTTATCTTGACTAACAGTGATAACCACTCTAAGAAAAGAGTGGAGTCTTCTATTAAAAACAGCATTCAATTGTGTTTTTTGTAGAGAAAAGGAAAATCCAGATCTTACCATTCAGTTTCATGAATTTAAGCATTGTCCACTTTTTGTTGTTATTTTATAACCCAGTAATTTATTTACATGAGTGTTTCAGCATGTGACGCCACAGGCAGGTATCCTCCTCTTCCACATTAGCAGACAGATTCAAAATTACTGCTTGCAGTTATTGGTGTTACTGCCCTTTTTAGCCCTTATTGAAAGGTAAGAGTTACAGTTACTTCATTTCAGCTATCAGTTAAGTCCTGAAAACCAAATCAACAAAAAAACCCTTACTTAAGTTTACACATCTGAAATAGATTATCTGAATCTGGTGCTTTGATTTTTATTTCTTCTTCTTTTTTTTTTTTTTTTTCAGAAGTACTTATGGCAAACACAGTATTCAGCTCTTTTAGCAGATCAGTGAAAAGGTTTAGTGGTAGAGAGGCACCTCAGAATCCTGAGGGACAGTCAGTTGACCAGGAGCCAGCAATGTGCCCTGTGGCCAAGAAGGCTACTTGTATCTGGGTTACATTAAAAGGAGCATGGCCAGCAGGCTGAGGGAGGTTATCCTCCCCCTCTGCTCTGCCCTAGTGAGGTCTCACCTGGAGTGCTGTGTCCAGTTCTGGGCTCCCCAGTTCAAGAAAGACAGGGAACTAATGGAGAGAGTCTAGAGGAGGGCTGTGGAGATGATCAAGGTCTTGGACCACCTCTCCTTTGAAGAAACGCTAAGAGAGCTGGGGCTGTTTAGCTTGGAGAAGAGGAGGCTGAGCATCTTATTAATGCTTATCAATATCTAAAGGGTGGGTTTCTGGAAGATGGGGCCAGGCTCTTCTCAGTGGTGTCCAGCAACAACGCAAGAGGCAACAGGCACAAATTGGAGCACAGGAAATTCCATCTCAACATGAGGAAAACCTTCTTTACTCTGAGAGTGCCAGAGCACTGGGACAGGCTGCCCAGAGAGGGGGTGGAGTCTCCTGTTCTGGAGACACCCAAACTGACCTGGACACATTACTGTCCAACCTGCTCTAGATGAACCTGCTTTGGCAGTGGGGTGTGAACTAGATGATCTCCAGAGGTCCCTTCCAACCCCTGGCCTTCTGTGATTCTGTGCCGGCAGCAAGTGAAAACTAGGGGAGTGATTCTTTCACAGCACATAGTACACATGGAAAAAAGATACCTGGTTACAGACCAGTGCAAATTACTGCTGTGAGCACCACAGTCACAAAAAAAATAGCCTCTTCCACACACACACACAAAAAAAAAAAAAGAAAATGAAAAAAAAAAAGTAAAATTCAGGATTTTGATGTGGCCTCAGAAATGTATGTCTGTAACCCAGTCATGCCAGCAACACCCAAATACTGTGTTATAATGGCATCCAGAAGCAACATCAAATAGGTTTGTTCTTGCCTTCCCTTCTGTAACCTCTTTAGGTAACTTGGGGTTTGGCAAACAACTGGTTTTTTTCAGGGATTTCTCAGGTGCTTTCTTGTCTGACTTACGCTGTTCTCAAAGATGGAACTAAATGGAGTCGTTGAGAAGCTGATGCCACTCAGCTCATAGACTCATGATGCCACTCATTCAACCCAGTGAGTAATTTGGTATGTTTACAGCAAGGGCTGTGAGCTAAAGATGCCTTGTTGTCTTTGTATAGACAGAACAGGATATGGACCTCTGCTGTGAGAATCAGCTGTGCTGATTATTCTTCACTTTGGGAGGCAGCAATCTAGCACCTTTTTTCACATCACCTGCAAAAGGACACTTAAACGGCTAAGAAGCTAAAGGTCACTTTTCCCACCCAACCTGTAGACTATATTTTAGAAACTGTTGCCAATTTGGGCATGTTTTTTACTCTGAATGGATGCAGAGCATTATAAACTCTGTTTTAGCAATCTTTGTGCAAGTTGGATTCACAAGAACCTGGTGAATTTTTAAAAGCGTCTTGGCAGTGAAACCCCTGCTGATATGTGTTGTTAGGCAGATATATGTCTTTAAATCGTATTTTATCAAGTGAACAAGTCTGATTTTAAAATGGCATTCTGTCATGCCAGTATTTTAATGAAACCTGAACCATAAACATCAGTTCAGCAGCCAAAGGAAAAGTGGTGAGGACTACACAGTGTAAACTTCTTCAACAGGTTATTGATGTCTTTTTTTTTCTGATAATCTGGTGCATTTCACACTATAACCTTATCAACTTCTTTTTTTTAGTTTTATTTTCTTTTCATGCTGACTTTGATGCTGACACTTTGCTTTTATGTGCTTACACATCTATTCTTGTTTGTATTTACTGCAATTCTTCACTACTCTTTTCTGAGGCATTTGCATCTGTTATTAATAGCAGATGGAATAGAGAAGAACATAATTGTGTGATTCAGCAGCAGTCATGTCTGCTTAATCAGTAGCATCTGACACAACTTGCATTTACTGCATGACTGCACTGTCATGTTTGACACAAATGATGGATTACTACTCCAAATAAGCTTTCAATATTTGCTCATTGTATAAGCTACTAAATTGTACATTTCTTACATCCATGCATTGGAAATTTCTGACCATAATGACAACTCAGGCAGTGCTATCTTGTTACTAACCCAGTATCGATATTGATTACTTCATAGTCCATTCCTTGTAGAATGGCTGATCAAACTTCTCTCTTCCACTCTCCTTCCCTCTCAGGGGTTTTTCAGTTCTCTCTTGTCCTGCAGATAATCTCTGCTTGTTTCCTCCCAATCTTTGCCTACTCCCTAGAAGCTGCTTCCAATTGAGCCTGGTATTTTCCTGAGAACATTTCAGCAGTTTCTCTTCTCTCATTCCAGAGCACAGGGTTCAGCAAGGCAGCATGCTAGCAGCCTGCTGAACAGCCACAGGCTTCTAAAACCACAAGCAAACAAATGAAACATGTATTGTCTGCCACAGATTATTTAGTGGGGAATAATGAGTTAAATTTGAGGAACAGCACACACATTATCACATTTAAAAAAACCAAAAAAGCATTACCTTTAAAATGTAGAGTAACAGCAGTGTCACAGAGTTTTGCCATACATCAGAATACAGATGATGTGCATGATCAGAAACAGCTGCTCCAAAACTGTGAACCCCCACCTTCACTCCACTCCATGCCATGCTACTCCTCAGGCACAGGTGAGCCAGCTGTTTAAAAAACTTTCTAAATCTGCAGAAGGACCGAGATGATAGAAGGGAAGGAGGAAATTCTAAATTAATATTAAGTTTAATATATTGAGTCTTGAAGCAGGTGATGAGGGCAGGCCTGAGCACTTTACCTCCTGTTTTTTTATCGAAGCTGAACTGGTGGCTTTGTAAGCAAGGAGGGAAGAATAAATGACGGTGGTATATGAATGGTGTGGGCTGATTCTGGTGAGGCTTTTGGGCTGTGATTGCAAAAAAAGAATTAAAAGTCACTGTGGAATTACTGTGCTGTAATTGATCATGATAGACGCAGTAGGTACTGGCAAGGACTCTATGAAAATAGTATATATTGCAATAATACTTATTTATTTTACTTCAGTTTGTGTGGTTGTTAAGTGTGTGATTTATTGAAGTCTCCATTAGAGCTGAAGAGCTTTTTGTAGCTGATGGAAATGACAGTCAGATATTTCAATAACTGGATTCAGGCAAGCAAAATGTGTGATTCCTGGAAATGCTCTTTATAAAGGGACATTATGCACTGCAGTACTTTCCTACTTATGACCCAAGTGTTTAACATTATTTTGCCCTCAGTGAAGGTATTGTTGATGTAAATATAGCAGGTGTACTCATGTAATTGCATTTTATAGTCAGAAAAGATTGAGCTCCCTTACTTCATCTTAGTGAAACCATGCCTCTCCTGTAACATAAAGAGATTCTACAGCTATAGAAATATCAGAGCTACTTCAAGCCATAGAAAGTACTCACAGAATATAACAAATTATAATTAGCAAAGTTTACTGTATCTTTTTCCCTATCTTTGGCTGTGTTTAAGTATAGTATTAAGAGAACCTTAAAAAAAAAAAAAAAAAAGAAACAACAACTTACATGCTAGTTAAGGTTATGTATATATTCCCAGTTTTTACATTTAAAGTATGTGCAACAGGATAAAGTATGGATAAAGTATGTATAGCAGAATGATTGTCCAGAGCATATGTTTGTGGAAGATAGTTACTGGCTGAAGATGGACACCTAGGGCTTATCTCAGTACCAGTGAATTAAATGATGCAGAGACGGTGGTACTGATTCTTGATTGCCTGTACAGTTAGAGGGATACAATGGTCCCTCGTGTGATTTCTGGCTCCAGTCAAATAATTCCTGGCACAGTTCAAAAGAGCAATTCAGAGGCAGTTTGGAGGTTATCATCTGCTTTTGTACTGTGCTACTTACCTTAAGGGCCATAAAAAACAAGCTCTGGCATGCTTAATTTACTTGGGTATATATGGCCCTAGTAGTATTGGGAAGCACTTAGCTAATTCTTAACTTAGTATTCTCCCTTGCATTCTGATTCGTATTAAATAAAGCCATGAGAGAATGAAGAATTCAGATAATGTCTAAATTATGTGAATGAGCTTATAAATCTCAACGGCAGATCTTGGGTAAGCAGCCATCAGAAGTGTAACATTGAATTTCTAAGAAATGGGTGCTGCTCTTTATAACTGCTTCTGGGTTAAAGTTTTTTCAGAGCTTCACAAAAGAAAATCACTTTCTATGTATAACAATATATAAATAGATACTAAGCCTTGTGTCCTGTATGTAAGGGTGTGTGGCATGTAAGGGTGTTTGCTCTACTGAGCTTATAGGATCAAGGATCGTATTCATGCAGAAGGGGGAAGTGATAAACAAGACCACAGTCAACCCACATGAGAAGACAAGGGAGACAACGCCAAAGACCAAAAGGCTTGAGCTACTAATTGATGGGCCATCAAAAAAATGATTCAGAGCTTTGGAGAGGACCACCTGAAATTTGTGACTGATAAGAAGGGAGAAATGAGGAATGTGAAGATTTGGAATATTCAGGGGTGGCCTGCACAGCTATGCAGAGTTTACAAAGGAGTATTTAGGCAAGGGAACTGGGTGGGAACAAAGCTGGGACAGGCAGAGCGGCGTGTAAAACAGCTGGTCATGTGTAAAGCAGGACCAATCAGTGTGCTTGTCTGACCAAGCCCTGTGCTTCATCACCACAGGCTGCCCTGCCTTACTTACACACCCTTTCAACTCTGTCTCTGCATGATCTCACTCTCCATCCTGTGTCTGTGAGTGCCAGCTACTGGGGGGACTGGTGTGAGTGGACTGGATGCCAGGTATTGGAGTCAGATCAGGGGTGTAAGTGCCCCTGAACTATAGTGCCAGCAACTGGTTGAGTGAGGATCATCCAAATGCTGGGGAGGAATGGTGCGTGTCCCAAAAAACAGGTACTGGAGGGACCAGGACCAGGGAGAGTGTCCCGTGTGCTCCCACAGCAGTGATCTGTCTCTGCCAACCCAAGAGGAGGAGGCGACGGGGTTCTCAGTGCTTATGTGAGTCCTGGTCCTGTGAGGCTGGGCACTGCTGGGCTGTGTGTGCCTTCTCTGTGGCAGGCCCTGCCATGTCTTTTGGATGTGCCCTGGAGATATGCAGTCGGCTTTGCTGCTGGTTGAACCTGAAAATGGAAAGGTGGCAGCCGCGTCCATCGGTCTGGGACAGAGGAACCCCCAGGTTATGGAGCTGCTGGTGGCAGCCGCAACTTAATCACATCCCTTAACCCTATATATTTTATGTAGTGTAAAGGAGGAAGGGGGCAGGGAAAAAAAAGAGACAAAAAATGTTCAGAGTCATTCTGGTTAAAACTGCTGTTTGAAAATGGGACGGTTATATTGCTGTTTACTATTTACTACTTCGACGAAAGCCATTGAGACCAACCAGGAACCAGGGAACAAATTTTAGGTTTTGGAGTGATTAGAAACCTTCATTTTTTGTAACAATCATGAAATTAAACTGCACTAAATTTTAAGGAGTCCATCTTGTTCTTCAGAGCACTCTGAGATACTGGAAGTTGGGTTTTGTTTTTGTTTATAAAAGGTCCAAACACAATTACTTCAGTGTTACTCTGTAAAAAAATTTAAAGATAGAGTGGGTTGTTGATAAGATAATTTGTATGCCAGCCAAGATTGTGTCACAGCTTCCTGAAGAGTTGACACTTTCAGTGGTTCAACTTCTTGGTGTCAGTCATCTGTTCAGCAAAGAATGCCACTGCATGACTGACAGTTCTCGTGTCAGCCCGGGATTGACCACAGAGCTCTTGCAACATGTGACAGAAACAATCTGAGCCAGCTTTGGCAGGGTTAGCACATTGAATTACTGACAGCAAACCTCAACACTGGGTGCAGGAGAAAGGATAATGCTCTTGTATGGGTCTCATATTAAGGAGGAAATAAGGAAAACATGTCTTTGCTGCTGCTGTTCCCTCTCTGATATGCAATTAGACATTTGTGAATTTAAGATCAAGAGAAGGGATCTTTTGATATAAACTGCAATAATAAAAACATACTGTTGCTTCACTAACGAGTGAAACACTTAAATTTTCTCAAGGTTTAATGCTATTGATATAAAACTTTTAAGAGAGGAGCTGTGTGCTAATTTGGATCTCTTGCTTTAAACAAAGATGCTGGCTCTGTGACTGCAGTTGTAAAGATACAGCCTCCTGGAAAGAACAGGCTGCAGGAATAAAATTGAAGATTAAACTGGTTTCAGAAAAGACTCAGGAGACACTCGTACCTATGTGAGGCAAGATCTGAGAATACAGTTGTAACATGAAAGTTCTGAATTCACAGCTTCACAGAGTGTTAGGGGTTGGAAGGGACCTCTAGAGATCATCTAGTCCAATCCCCCTGCCAGAGCAGGATCACCCAGAGCAGATCACACAGGAACAAGTCCAGGCGACTTTGGAAAGTCTCCAGGGAAGGAGACTCCCCCACCTTCTCTGGGCAGCCTGTCCCAGTGCTCTGTCACCCTCCCAGGGAAGAAGTGTTTCCTCATGTTCAGGCTGAACCTTCTATTTTCCAGTTTATGGTCATTTCTCCCAGTCCTGTCACTGGACACCACTGAGAAAAGCCTGGCCCCATCCTCCTGACACCCACCCTTTAGATATTGATTAGCATTGATAAGATCCCCCTCAGCCTCCTCTTCTCCAAGCTAAACAGACCCAGCCCTCTCAGCCTTTCTCATATGGAAGGTGCTCCAGGCCCTTCATCATCTCAGTGGCCCTGCGCTGGACCCTCTCCAGTAGCTCCTTGTCCTTCTGGAACTGAGGAGCCCAGAACTGGACACAGCACTCCAGGGGAGGCCTCACCAGTGCAGAGCAGAGGGGAAGGATAACTTCCCTCGACCTGCTGGCCACGCTTTTCTTAATGCATCCCAGGATGCCACTGGCCTTCTTGGCCATGAGGGCACACTGTTGGCTCATGGTCAGCCTGTTGTCCACTAGGACTCCAAGGTCCTTTTCCCCAGAGCTGCCCTCCAAGAGAACAGCCCCCAACCTGTACTGGAACATGGGGTTGTTCTTCCCCAGTTGTTCTTCCCCAGATGCAGCACTTTACACTTGCAAGTGTAAATTTGGAGTTCCTCCAAATTTACCAGTATCAGTATTTTACCTAAATCAGTTTCCTTAAAAAAATAAAAGGAGGGAAGGGGGGAAGAGGCAGATCCTAACCCCAAAGAAGTCAGAGTAAATTCTTAGGGAAGGGTTTCTGATGAGGAACAGGTAGAAAAATAGTACTGTGTCTTGAAAGAGTTTGTGTCATCTGTGATCTGAGGAGAGCCGCGTGGTTTCAGGTGCCATTCGGGACTGTGGAGGGTGCAGTAGCAGTGACGAGGGCAGGTACCCTGAGATGAAGGGGCAGAACGTCTGTAGGGATGCTGTGAATCTTCTCGAGATGGTCCTCCTTTTGAGCCAGCATTCAGCTAGGGCTAGATCCTTGGGTGGAGTCATGTACAAACTAGATTTTGAATTGTGTTGTGGAAGATTTTTGGATCCTAAACTCCAGACAGAGCATGAGGAAAGGCGAACACCTTCAGCATGAGGTTTAAGACACATGTTGTTGGGATACGTAGCTAAAATAACCCCCAGGAAACCCCTAGAAAATACAGCATGTATGTAACTGCTATTAAAGGGGATTGAGACACCTGAGTTCAGCTGGGATGCAGAATCTTCTCCCCACTGAAGAAAAATTTTCTGTCTAAAATGTGATCAAGACTTGCTCTTTTTTTTTTTTTTAAATGGAAGTGACTTCACTGGTGTTTTTCTGCCACCCTAAAGAAAGTAATGTTTAATGCAATTCATTCCTTGCTGTAAGTGTCTGAAGCGCTTCAGAATGTTTTTCTCAATTAGCTGTTAGTGATCCCTGCTGTGTCTGAAGCTGAGTTGGTACTCTCTAAAAATTCATTTAAAACCAACCAAAAAGCAAAGAGGAGCCTGCACAAGTCGGTATGTTGTAGAGCCACACTTCTGGTGCTCTTTTCTTCCTGTATTACTTCTGCACTCATGTCTGCCAAGTGACAGTGATTTGGCAGGACGAGCTGCAATTATCTTTATCCCAGTAAAGACTGAATGAATAAGTAAGGCAGTAAAATTGAATTCACTCCAACTCAAGAGGGGCTCAAAGTAAGAGGATTTAACTTCCTGCCAGGGTCTTTGTCTGGGTAACTGAAATTCTGTAGTTGTAGAATTTATTTTTCCAATATTCATAGGCAAGTCTTTTTATTAAAACAAAAAAAATCCAAAACCCAAAAAACCAAAACTACATTTTGTTTGGAGCCTAGCTGCATTATGACATTGTTAGAGTGTTCTTATCAGCCCCTCCAAGGGCATAAGTATAGGAATGCCTGGTTTCTGCTTTAGGTGAGGTAAGTGAACTGTTTGGATGGTGCAGTTCCATACATATATGGAAATGTAACTTTCATAGCTATAATAGGACTTTAAGGTCAATCACAGAGGTAATTAGTGAATTCTAGCTTTCCAAAATAAGGTATTTGACAAGGTATTTTTCTTTTCCTCATGGTTTGCAGTAGAGTCTTAATCCTGTTCCAAAACAGCTGGGAAGGTACAGTGCTCAAGCCGAGCAGCATTCTTTCTCATGACCAAGTAGTAGTAATAACACCTGTGTAAGACGTCATACTGTACCATCAAGAAGTATTCCCATGCAAAGTAGTTCTGCTTTTGTTAAAGGTATGTGATCAGAAAACTATTTGCAGGAGAACCCTATGTCTATGTCTGTAGCTCCATTTCTGTTTTCAGCAAGGTTCAGTGCAGACAATAGAAATAAGAAGCCCAACTTACCCTTTTCCTGGTTTGAGAACACTGTGAGCTGCAGGTGCACTTCCTGAGAAGAAAAGGGAGTTGTAGCTGCAAACTGGTGCTGTGCTGGTTTTAGTCTGGACAGAGTTAAATTTCTTCACAGTAGCTAGCATGATATGTTTTGGATAAGTTTTGGTGTGCCTTCTTCTTCTAAGAAAAAGTTGTTTTAATTTCAAGCACAATTCACTTTGTGAAAATAGCAGGGATATACAGTGAACTTGAGACTGCATTGCTAAGCCAATCAACTTTTAATCATTAGGATATATTGATTTTTTCATTTCAGAACTTGGTTTCATGGCTAAATAGTAAGTTTTACATAGTTTGTATGTTCATACAATCTACATATAAACATATTATAATACCAGAATATTCAAGACTTGCCTGGATAAATATAATGTGATCTAAAGGAAATTGCTATGTGGTAGATTTTAATATAAATAAAAGCAGCTCACTAAAATGAAATATTTAATAAAGTCAAGCCTAAGCAATGGTCACTCATTCTTTATGCATTTTCTGCTGCTCATGTTGGGGGCAAAAAGATGCATATATGGGTATAAAAGACTCTTCTCAAAGCCTGTGGAAGATTTCAACTATGAAAGGCTCTTAGTTATTTATTAAAAATTATATATTGTGCCTATGGCTGTTGTGCTGGGTTTAGGCTGTTGCAGATATCCCTCTAGTAGTCCCTAAAGGGTGTAATATAGCTAGACACCTTGTAGAACCTGACTGCCCTTTCCAAAAGCATATGTAATTTCACTTAGACTTCTCCTTAGTTCTGAACATAGCCTGCTCCTTCTGTGTAATTACTCTGGGCCTAGCTTCAGTTTTGTTAATTCTTCCTTTAGTATTTTTCTCTTTGTTTCGGGGTTTATTGCAATACAGTTAAGTGAAAGAGGTTTAAGGTGATGTTTTGAGGTATCAAAACCAAGGTAATTCAATGTGCTGATTAGAAACGTCATGACAAGAAATCTATTTGTTTTTACTCTGTCATGGGGAAATTTATTGGGTGGAAAATAAAAAGGTATCTAGGCTTAGGCAAGCTACATTTTTCTGGCTGAGAGAATAAGTAGTCAGAGCAACCTTCATACATGACACGTTGTGGGTTAGCCCCAGCCATCAGCAGAACCCCACCCAGCCACTCACTCCCTCGCCCCAGTGGGATGGGGGAGAGGTTTGGAAGGGGAAAAGTAAGAAAACTCATGGGTTAGGATAAAGACAGTTTAATAGGTAAAGCAGAAGTCGTGCACGCAAGCAAAGCAAAACGAGGAATTCATTCACCACTTCCCATTGACAGGCAGGTCTCTGGCCATCTCAAGGAAAGCAGGGCTCCACCACATGTAGTGGTCACTGGGGAAGACCCAATGCTGTCACTCTGAATGTTCCCTCTTTCTCATCCTTCCCCCAGCTTTTATTGCTGCCCATGACACCATATGGTATGGGATACTGCTTGGGTCAGTTGGGGTCAGCTGTCCCAACTGTGTCCCTTCCCAACTTCTTATGCACCCCCAGCCTACTTGCTGTAGTGTGAGGAACACACTGTGTTCATACTGTGTCAGCACTGCTCAGCAATAGCTAAAACAGCCCTCTGTTAACAACACTGTTTTAATCAAAACTCCAACACATAGCCCCATACAAGCTGCTGTGGAAAAATTAACTCCATGCAAGTCAGAATTAATACACGCCTCAAGTTCCCATTCATTTCAATGGTACCATGGCTTGAGTAGAAAATACTGCACAGTTATTTTTGTCCTAGTTGTGTCTTTAATTGACTTACTTTGAAACGATTTTGAAGCAAAAGTATGTGTGTGGGGTTGTTCCTTAATATCTTCTTTTTCTTCCTGCCGTAAGTTCTTATTTTACTTTAAAGCTTACAATACTTCATCAACTTTTAAAATCGGCAGCGTGTATGGCTTTGTTACCATAATTATACTCTGCTGAGGAGTTTGATCAAATCCTCACTGGATATGTGGCTTGTGCTTTATCTGTATAATGTTGGCCTTGTTAACATCCCTTTCTTTTGCTAATTTGTATCTCTGCATGCCTCAGAAGTTCCTTAATCAACTACACTGAAACTTTCTGATTTTCATGGCTGATTTGGATGCTCTGTTAGTACGCAAAAGGAACTTCTCTGTAGATGGTAAAGCTGTCAAGTAATGCTTTTGCAGAGTGAAATATCCTGAATTAAGTTCTTCTCCCCATTGAAGTCAGTGGGATATTTGCCTTTGTATTAAGATTTCACTCTTGGGTATTATATACCAACAGCAACATACTTAAGAAATCATGGTGTAAAGACTTTGAAGGATCATGCAGTAGTTTCAACCTTTAATGCAAAATATAAGTGTAGGGGAGAGAGTCCTTGCTGGCACATATTTTTTGTTGCTCCCACCCTTCTCTTTTAACGTGTTCTGAATTTTTGCAGGTCTTTGCTCTCATTCTGTCTGATGTTGGTACCCCTTAGTAAAGGAAAATAGCTTTCTAATAATGGACAGAAATTATACTTTAACATATAACAAAATTTACATAGGGCATTTGGTTATAATATATAGTATTTGTAATGTATAGTATTGTAAGAAAGAAATGTACACTGCAAGATTGTTCTGATATCCAATTAGATTTTATATCACGCTTTCTCTCTCTAGCATATGAGCATGTTTTTCTTTTCTATGAATTTTACATGGATTTAGTGATACAGTCTAAAAAACTATTCTTAAAAAACTAAAAAATGTTTCTTTGTTTCTCTTTAATAATAATAGTAATAGCATTAAAAATGCTTTGTACGTAATAAAGACACCAAATAGTTGTGTCATCAGCAGTTTGCACAAATGTTGTCCTTCCTGAGATGGATAAATAGTCTCCTTTGCAAATCCCCAGAGGCATGGGGAACAAGGAATTTAATTTTCAGGCGTCTATCCTCAGAGTATTTAGTTGTATTTAGGATGGAGAAACAGCGGAACCAATGCCTTGCACTTATTCCTGACACGCTTAGGGGGACTGCTAAATGATTGCTGCTGAACTTTATGTATCCAGACCTTTTGTGAAGATAGAAAATAGGCACAAATTATGTTTATCAGGCTTCAGTCAGTGTCCATCTCTAAAATGACTCCAGTCTGCTGTGTCAGAATCCCTAACTGACTTTTTATTTCTGACTAAACACCTTCAGCATGTTTCTTTCAGAATAACAATGAGTTTATGAGTACTAACTTCCTTGAGAATTGCATATTCCATATGTAGCTGGTTGTTTCAAATCCTCTGTTAGAAATACTATGCTGCAGGCTGTGTTGTGCTTCTTTCTGCATTCCAGGAAAATCAGTGACCAGACCCTTTTTAAAGCAGCAAAGGATTTTTGCCTGGAAATGTAGCAGCTGCAGTCTGTATTCCCCATGAACTGCAGGATTTATTGTTCTGAGTGGTGGTTACAGTTGTGTAACTCCTAATTCATGTAGAAAAAACATGAAATCATTAAAAAATCTCAAGTAAAAAGAAATATGATTTACTGGAGTATGAATTTGCAATTGCAAGAATTATCTGACAATTTTCTTCCAATCTTCCTCCACCTTTGATCCTTACCTCTATCTGAGCTAAAGCCTGTCTTTCTTAAATAAATAATTTGGGCGTATTTGGATGCACAGTCTGTGAATTCCCAATGAAAGAAAAATTGCTGAAGCTTACTTGTGCTCTTTTTTTCATTTTTTAAGAAGACAAAACCTGGGAATAGGAAAGAGGAAAGAAAATGACACCAAAAATTGAAAGTGAGAAATGGTATTTTATTGCTGAATTGAGCTTGGGGAAAATCATTTGTCAGTCTTTTCCCGTCAACTGCAGATGCAGCTGACAGAAAGATTTGATTAGAAAGTACATGCACCTTCACAGAGGAGAAACGCAGAAGAATTTTTATGCTAGTGGAACCTTGGCATGAAACAGTAGCTGGAAAAATATAAATAAAAATGCAAACACAAAATTAGATACACATTTTAACTATCAGGATGATTAGCCGCTGGAGTATAATGGCAGTGCTTTATGCCTGTTATGTCTCTCCATTTCTGGGCATTACTACAGAAATTACAGGGTAACTATGTAACACTTGGTACTTTATCACAAGAAATCTTAAGGTCACCTGCATCTAAAATCTATAGAAGTCTTGTGATTTCCTATTGTAATCCTATTTTGCATATTTTTGGAAGAATTAAAATTCCTGTAAGTGGTATGTAAACTAAATTTATAATTTCCGGGTAAAAGCTCCTGGCAAGATCTACAAGTTCTCAAAAGATCTAGCAATTCTTGAAACTAATTATTTTAAGTGAGGGAAAGTGGGAAATTTTGTGGAGTTTTTTGTGGTGTCCCCCTTGTCACAGCCAGCATGTCATCCCTATGCATCCCCTTATGTATCTGGGATCCAGATTATAAACTAACTTAAAGGAGCATCAGGGTATTTTCTAAACTCCTCTGAAAATTTCATCACTGAGTTTGTACACGCATGAGTAATTTTATGGACACACAAACTAGTTTGTAGACACGACTACACTGAAATAATCTATGATGTTTACAGTCAGCTACAACTCACTGAAGTGCTAGAACCTAGTTTTCAAGTTCCTTGCATTGTCCTAATGTTGGCCATGATGCATATAATTTTGAACTTAGACCTCTTTTTTTTTATGTTGGGCTCAGGTAGATTGCAGAGCAATGTTAGATCATCTCTTACCGCTCCTGTTGTGGTATCCTTTAGTGCTGCTGAATTTTTTTCCCTCTTGTTGATCAGTGTCAGCAACCCGTTTTGACAAGAAAAGTACTCTTTTTAACCCAAACCCACTTTACACACAAGGAATGTCACAAAACTTTGTTGGCACAATGCAATGAACGGGACTTAGAAGAAGTCATCTTTATGCTGAAGAGTTTAGACAATTAGCAGACAAAAAAATAAAAAAAAAAAAAAAAAAGGAAAAGGTTAGGGAAAGGCAAATGAAAAACCAGGGGGAATCTAAGTATCTCATAAGCAGCATAGCACTGCTTGGAGCCATGAAACTGGGAGGTCAGTGGAATTTTAAGTTTATAGCTATACTGATCTAATGACTGGCTACCACTCATTGCTTCTTCTGAATCCCTAGCAGTGTGAGGGATTTGCTGACTCCACAGTCTTTTGCCTGGACCACACAGACAAATGGGAGAAGAAACTAATACTATGAAAGCTGTAGCTCCCAGCTCCCTAGCTGGAGGGTCACAAAGCTGATAATACCAGGCCCAGACTTCACAAACATGTGGCTGTGGGTGAGACATCTTGTGCCTTAGACACTTGGCTTATTCTACCCTAATTCTAATAAAATGTAGTATATAACAAAATGCTTCGGGGTTATTGAATTTCAGCACTAGTCTTTAAAAGGGTCCTTCGAAAAAACCCTTCAGATTTGTGCTAAAGCTAAATAATTATCTGTATGGGGACTATCATAAGTCTTTTGAAGTTGTTTTTCTTCACTTTTATTTTTTGTTGGTATGATTATTTGTTTACTTAAATGAAAAGGTAAGAGATCTTGGAAGAAATCAGTTGCCTGAATTAAAAAGGAGATATGAAAAAAATAGTATTACTGGCACAACCTTAGCTAAGCAGGTATGTCACAGACTGGGTGTAATTACCAAAGTGACATTCTACAGTTAAAACCTGTAAACAGTGTTCAGTAAGTAAGACAGGAAACTGTCCCCCTCTACCATTCATATAAAATTGTCTCTGGCCGTGTACACGATGAAAGTTCATATGTTTTTGTCCCCAACAGCAGGGGAACCAGCCTGGAATGAAGGGCAAGGAATGACAAAGTCTATTTTATGCAGCAGTGCCTTGCTTGGAGCTGTAAAACTGATGGGTAAATGAGCTTTCCTCCTGTGATCTACAGCCCTAAGTCCCTGTGAATGCTTAAGCCATCAAATGCATTTTAAACTTTACAGTATATTTTAAAACAGTTAGGTTACTTTGTGTATTGCTAGAAGATACCTGAATTTCCCAGGTTATTTAATGTCATGTAAAACACAGGAAGATCTAAGTTAGCAATTCTACATTTTATAAAGAGTAGATGTTATCTACCAAGTTTCTATTTTGAGAAGATAGTATAACAAGATCCTACACAGTTTATATTTTAAAAAAGGAAGCAAAAGATTTCTTTTATCACTGTAGTGTATGTATATTCCCAGCTTGTAATGGGAAGTAATGAATGAATTCTGTGTTTTGCTTCGCTCGTGCATGCAACTTTTGCTTTACCTATTAAACTGTCAGACTGTATTCATCTCAATCCATGTGTTTTTTAACTTTTACTCTTCATTTGCCCTCCCTACCACCACCAGGGTGTGGGGAGGGGTGGGAGCAGTGAGCAAGCAGCTGTGTGGTGCTTAGTTGTTGGCTGGGGTTAAACCATCTCACCTGCACACAATGAATCTACCCACTGGTTATTTGGATTTAAAAGAAGAAGAGGTCCTGATTCACGTGTGTAAAAGCCATCTGAGTTCTATTGATCTCTCCCTTACTGCTACTCAGTTGTCTATTACTTTATTATTCATTCACAGCTGTGCTTGAAAAGAACAATCCTTCCATTTACAACTGCAAAAAGATTTGATTTTTACAATATGAATCTTAGGCCATGAAATAATAGAAGTTGGTTCCATTACTTATTATTCACTGCAGCAAATAAGTCAAATCTGTTTGCCCACATCCTCTGCAGCTGTTAGTAGACTGACATACAAATACTCAAAAGCATGGTGGGATTAGAGGGGAAAACCCCCCATTTATTCTTGATGATAAAAAAACTTCAGATTGAAGTATTGCTTATGTGCTAACCATTTAATTTAACATTAATGTACCTTTTCACTATTTCTACAGTTTACTAAACAGCCATTACTCCACTTCATGCTCTTCTGATTGACATGTGGTTTCTGATTGACACAAGGTATACATGTTTTTCTGAAATGGTCTAATAACATGTAATTCCAGGTTTATTTTTACAGTTGTCAAAACTGTCAAAATTGTGTAATGAATAATTTTTTTCTCATTCTGCTTCACATATAGAATTGTTTATCTGTAGAGTGTCATACTCCCAAAAGAAGTGTGTGTGTTTGTGTGTGTGTGTATCAGGAAGAAATACATAAATACACCTTTGCATGTTGCCTACTTATGTCAATACTAAATGTGTAATGGTTGCAGCATTGTTGTACTTGTGGCGGCCTATGAATATAAGCTAGGAAAAATTTGCAGACAAAAATTAAACTAATTCAGAACTGAGAAGATGCATAACTTTTGGATATAAAGCTATTTTGCAGGTCAGGATCTTGCTGAACAATCCTTATGCTTTCTGTTTATACCAGCTGATCAAATGAAAGATACTACTTGTACCCATATGACTGGTGTCCTTCATTCTAAAAAGATGCTTTTCTAACTTTGGTATGTGGAAAAATAATAAATACTTTCTGTTATGATCCAACAGATGACATGGGAAATCTTGGAAGGTACAAGCAGTGACTAGAGGTGTGGATATTTTGTTTGTTTGTTTGTTTGTTTTCCTTCCCCACAAGCACACCCATAGTCCAGGTGCATGCCAGCTGCATACAGTAATACTTTAAGCTCTTTAAACCAGAGCTTTACTGGAGAGTAAAGAGTCGTGAGACTTGTATCTCACAACTTTTATCTTCAGAGTTTTTCTGGTATGAAATTTATACATCAAATTGCTGACATTATCTTCTTGTTACATGAAAACCACTTTTCTCTCTGTAAGAAGCAACCTACATTGTCTTGAAATAGGAGCGTTTTCAGCTTATTCTAGATGCCATCCAGAGGGACCTGAGCAAGCTTGACAAGTGGATCTGTGTGAACCTCATGAGGTTTAACAAGGTTGTGTGCATGGTCCTGCACCTGGGCTGGGGCAACCCCCCTAACAGTACAGGCTGGGGGATGAAGTGATAGAGAGCAGCGCTGCTAAGAAGGACTTGGGGTACTGGTGGATGAAAAGGTGGACGTGAGCCAGCAGTGTGTGCTAGAAGCCCAGAAAGCCAGCCGTATGCTGGGCTGCATCACAAGCAGTATGGCCAGCAGGTCAAGGGAGTTGATTCTGTCCCTCTACTCCGCTCTTGTAAGAATCCACCTGGAGTACTGTGTCTGGTTCTGGGGCCCCCAACATAAGAAGGATATCGACTGGTTGGAACAAGTCCAGAGGAGGCCACGAAGATGCTCAGAGGGCTGGAGAACCTCTGCTATATGCACAGGCTGAGAGAGCTGGGCTTGTTCAGCCTCGAGAAGAGAAGGCTCCAGGGAGACCTTATTGCAGCCTTCCAGTACTTGAAGGGGAGCTACAGGGAACCTGTAGAGTGATGTTTTACAAGGGCATATGGTGATAGGAGAAGGGGTAATGGCTTTCAACTGAAAGCAGGGAGATTTAGGTTGGATATCAGGAAGAAATTCTTCCCGGAGAGGGTGGTGAGGCACTGGAACAGGTTGCCCAGAGAAGCTGTGGATGCCCCATCCCTGGAAGTGTTCAAGGCCAGGCTGGATGAGGCTTGGAGCAACCTGGTCTAGTGGAGGGTGTCCCTGCCCATGGCAGGGGGTTTGGAACTAGATGACCTTTGAAGGTCTCTTCTAACCCAGACTATTCTGATTTTATGAAATTAAATCAAAGAAAGTCTCTGTATTCCTGAGACTTTTACTGCGGATGTGAATGAACAGTAAGGGCCATCTGTGCCTTAGGATCAGCAGGAGCCTCCCCAGGACAGGCCTGGGTAACTAGGACAGGTCTGAGGGTGGTAAGCTGTGTCAGGCCCAGACCCAACATGGCTGGATAGGGCTGTGGTGATAGGCCTGGGTCCAGGGCCAGGCTGGGACATCAGCCCACAGTGCTGTGTGTGAGTGCTCTGGAAACATCCCCAAGAGAAGGGGACAGCCCTTAGCTGCACTGAGCCTGAGCTGACTATGAGCCCTAGCAACCAGACCTTCGGGAGAGGGGATGTTCTTGGGGCCTCGGGACTGAAACCTGAAATATGTGACTTGTTGGGCAGCTTGCTGATAGTTGCAGTCTATGCCCATAATTGAGTTTAGCTGCTCTGAAGAGGTTTTGAATAAAATTCTTCATTGTAAATGCCCAAACTCCCTTGCAACAGAAAGGTTAAATCTCAGTAGTGTTAAATCACCTTTATCTGGGAGTGTGTGGGGATCAGTTGCAAGAAAATACTTTGACTGCACACCTCTACCCTGAAGTACATTGATTCTAGTGCAACTTTTATGACCAGCTTCTCTGGTTGTATTTCATTTGCACCTGAGTACATCAGAAATACTGTACCCAAAAGGAGTCTGTATCTTCACAAGGAGACCTTTGGTGTACAGGATTATTAAAGACCGTTTGAGATAAGAGTTGTGATAAATCAAAATACTGAAGAAAAATGCCCCCTTGATTTCTAACAAACCAGGAGAAGTTTATTAGTTGGGAGATGCAAAGACTGAAAAGGCATTATTTTCAAGGAAGTTATTCCGTGCTGTTTAATTTTGCCAATAAGTTTATTGCACATCTGACATCAAAATTGTGGTATTTTCCTTCAGATTTTGGTGTATCACATTAAGACCAAGAAAAATGTCTGTGCTGTTACCTGGTTGTGTACAACTGTCTACCACACTGCTTACGTTTTATAGGGGTAGCTTTAGGAAAATGCATTTAATAAAATGTTTTGTTAACTCTTAGTAAAAATATTTTGAGGAAAGATTCAATGTGTAGTAATTCTTACGGTGGTATTAGTATACCTTTATTACTTCAGCATTCAGCATCGAAAATAAGTTCCAACAAACTCCAAACAATTCTTCGTGTGTCAGAAACCATGAAGATCTCTAAAACCTATAAATGCCACATTTCAGAGATACTGAAGTGGCACTTAAAAATTTGAAGTGAGGTTTTTTTTTTTGTTTGTTTCATAAAGACTCCTTATTTTGTTGGGATGTATTTCACAGCACTTAAAATTTTGAAGTGGTTTTTTTTGTTGTTGTTGTTGTTTGTTTGTTTCATAAAGACTGCTTATTTTGTTGGGATGTATTTCACAGCCAGCCTTGGAACCACATTAAAAATGTGGGTGAATGATGAAGGCAGAGCGTATTTTTCTCTTGAGATGTTACCCCTCACCTTGACAAGTTCTTTATAAATGGAAAACTGGTTTAGAGAAAAAGAGCTGCTGTGATTACTGAACGAATATAAAGCTTTCACTTCTCTGTCTTTTAGCAGCTGGCAGATTATAGAACTCCTTTTCAGGGAGAAAATTTAATAGGTTTGTATTAACAGACAGGTACATAAAATCAATTTCTCTCCCACAGTTTACGTGAAGAAAATTGATGTGCCAGGCTGTACCTTAGGGGGACAGTGCCGCGAGAACTGGTGCCTTTCTAACTTCACAAACCCATACAAGGCCATAGGTGTGAAGTTCAGCAGGCTAAAATCTCCAGACTTGTATGAAAGCCTATTTGAGCTACTTAAGTCTTTTGAATTTGTGTAGGTATGATCCTTGCTATCAGTACAGTGCAGGTTTTATCCTTGCTTAATTCTTTCATATTCCATGGGATTGTACTTTTAACTGATTTTTTTTTTTTTTTCTTGTTTATCCAGACAGGTGGGGATGCTTATATGTTGAAAACAAACCCCCAAAACTCCTTGGATGTATGTGAGACGATAGTCCCATTCTGTTTGCGGTGACAGCAGAGATAAATATGATTCCTCCCCTGGAATAATCATTGTAAAGGGAAAGCTGATCTTCTTAGTCCTTCTTTCCATTTACTGTGTGGTGCACCATAGAATTATTTAAAAGAAAAGCAGGTGGGAAGTGCCCTCTGAGGAACAGCAAAGGAATAGCACAACGATCACATAGACATCCAAAAGTTTAGTGGCCATCCACCACAATAGCTGCTGATGCTGTTTGTATTCCTTGTCTGGGATGAGTGAGCTATCAATACCATCCCAGTGTCTTCGTCTACACCAGGGTATTAACCTCTGTCAGGGCGTGGGGGGGCACTAGCAGCCATCTATACTGCTAATAGACAGTTAACAGCACCAGTTTTGGTTGGGCCAAGTAACACTTTCCTTGGGAATGACTCTGAAGTTGGTACAGCCTGCTGAGAGTTCCGAACAGGCAATCTGGATGCAGCCATCCTGTTTTGCAGGCTCAGAAAGTGTAATAATAATGTGCCAGCTGGCCTCAGTTCCATCCAGTTTTAGTGTGTAGTGTAGTCAGCATGTCGCCTTGTCCTGATGTAGTGACTCACGTATGTGAAGTCCCTGGAAGTGGAGCACAGTGTCCAGTGAAACAGCAGTCTTCTGGGGTTTTGAGTAGAAAGTTGTATGTATTTTTCAGATTTGGAGAACATCCTTACCCCTTGCACACTTGTACTACAGAAACAAATGTGGTATTAATAAATTCTGGGACAATTTCAGTATTAAACTCTATTCCATTGCTACCAGTAAATAATCTTTTAGACAAATAATAGCAGACAATCTCCCTTAGCTGCATATTGAGCAAGTATTGTGGTAAAGTAAACTTTTCCTTTGATATGGCATCAGCCTCACAGATGGCTTCATTGTTCAAATAGCCACAATACTAATTTGGCTGTCAAGATTGTGATAAAACTGAGAAGGATGAAAATACCTTCTGGTGTTCCATATGCTGTTTTGAGCTTAGGGTTAAAATAGACAACGGCAACCAAAGTGGACAGAATGTCATATTACATAAAAACATTGCAAAAAGAGTAGTGGGTTTCTTCTTTGTTTTGGTTCATTTTTTACCACATTGGTGGTGTTGGAGTCCCAGAAGAATTATGAAGATGGAGAACACATGGAAATTGTTTAATGGTGTCTGTCTGCAAGTGTCAGTTATAGCCACAGTTGTGTAAGAAGAGCTAGATGAGAATATAGTGTCATCTCCAGACCCAAGTGGTCCTGAGAGTTAGCCCTCTATTGAGTACGTTTTGGTTACTCTAACTGTAAACTGGGCTAATACAGAATTCAGTGGGATGGAGGATATTGTTTGGGTGGACTCTGAAATGCCAGTTGTGTAGAATGAGTTTGAGAGTAAGTTTTAAGAAGAGAAGGGATCTTGTGATTTTTACCTGCAGGATAGGAAATCACTCATTAAGTAATGTCTTGCTCCTCCAGAGTGATCCCAGAAATCTTTATTTTCAAAACTCTGACATTTGGGGTTTAATCTTTTTTTTTTTTTCCGTTTTCTGAATCGTCTATATTATTAAAGGGATATCGAGCAACTTCATCACTTACTTTCTTTTAATACAGAATGGAAATAAAATGAAGCATTTCTAACAAGCACAAGACTCTCTTAATTTGGGTTTGAAGTGGATTGAAGTAACTTTTTTTCTCTAGAACACTGCTTCCTTATTCCATTGGTGAAGCAGGATTTTTAGCAAAGTGCTCACATGTAATGAGCATACAGGGGCATCAGCTTGTCATGAGTCAGGATTAAGGGCTTTTAAAGGAGCTTTTAAGGTTTCTCATGTCAAAAACGACTAGTAAAAAAAAGAAAAAAAAAGGCAAAAAACACTTAAGGATGGATTTACGTGATGGGCCAGGCCACAGATATGTTTTCTAGAAATATCACATTTTGACAGCTAAAAAAACCGTGATAAAATATGTACTTACATGACAGAGATTCCAGAAGTTCTGGAGGTGACACTGCATTTTAGTGAGAAAGAAAGTTTAGGGGAAGGAAAAAAAAAAGCGCTTGTGTTTATTTAGCCCTTAAAAATCTCCATTACTGATTAATTAGGATGCCACAAATAACATTATGTCAAATTGCGTATTTAGAGTTTTGCTCTTCTTTCCTTACTTGTTTCTCCTCCTCTTCCCGTTTGTGCAAGGTGCCTTTTATCAGGTATTTGCTCTAACTACGATGCAAAGAACTTACCTTATAGAAAATATCATTGGGAAACTTTACATCATGGTTTTGTGTGGTTCATTTTGGTATCTGAACTTGTTTTTTTCTTTATACTGTTCATTCTTATTCCCACTCTGCAGCTAACCAGCATCTCAGCTGCACAATCATCTCTATACTTTCTCCCCTCAGGCTGGGATGTTTCCAGCTCCAGCTTAAAAATCCTGCTAAACATGCATTTACATGTGTGCTTGAGAGATTTTTTTTTTTTCCTTTCAAAGCCAGATCCGCTCTCTGCACTTGTTCATAGATTGGTCATGTAAACCACTGTAAAAACCAAGAAGACAGCACAAGGCAGCACTGAAAATAAGCATCTGAAAATAAGCAACAGACATGCATAACGCTGTGTTCTTAACAAAGGTTTGGTGACAGTATTTGCTGTTTTAAAGGGCACTCTCTGCCTCACTTGGGAGACACTGACATATGAAAACAATTAAAGGATTTGGGAATCCTTTCTTCCATATGAATTAATCTGAGCCATGAAAGCTTGCAAACTCTCACCTCATTAAACTCACATTAAAGTCAATATTTTCATCAAACTTCTTCATGTTAACTTTCACAGACTACAGCTGTGGAGCGCAAAATACTTCTCCCTCTGTTTCATTGAGGTCCACGAAATGCTGCATATTGAAATGTATGTGACCTGAGCACTTCCCAGGTCCTATATATAACTCTCCTGTGGCTAAAGCCTTTGAGATAGTAGCTTCTTCTGCTGTTATACTGCTGTTTTTCCATATTTTCCCAAAGAAGGGTGTAACTTATTTTACACCCTTGTTGAAGTATAAGCCAGACAAAAGCCATCAGTACTCAAATTTCTGATGCCATTTTTAGGAACAAATGGGGACAAGGCTGAAAAAGGCACTGATGCATTTCTGTTAATGCAAGGATTTCTAACAACTGCAACAAAATGAAGTATTGAATTAGGAGAGGGAAAAAACACCCCTCACTTTTCCTGCAGGAAACTGGAAGGATGAGGACTGCAGGGGCTTGAGAACAAAACTGCTATCATCCATGGTTTTTAACTGTACATGCTCCTGGCATGGTTTTAACCTGTGTCCAAGGCAATCCTTAGTGTTGATCAGGGAATAGGACAGGACAGAACCTTTTCTCCAGGTCTGTAAGAGGTGAGAAGAAAAAGCTAGTTCTGTGGCTGTGACTTTAGCAGTGCCATTTGTCTTAGGACCTAAGTACAAGCCCCAGTTCCTTTCATTTTCAATTACAGGCGTCGACAAAAGGCTTATATGTCATGCTGAATTCCTGTTAAAAATTTGCTTCATGCTTGTTTGTTAGCAAGATAAAGTGTGAAGTCTCTGGTGGCAGTGGAGTGCTGCTTAGCAAAGTGTTAAGGGCAGGAGAAACGTCGTGGGAAGATTGCAAGACCCCGCAGTCCGGCTTTGTTAAAAGCCCCTGTAGTGGCAGAAGGAAAGGAGTGCCTGAACCAGAGCACTCCTGCTGCTGGGGCAGTTTGTTCTCGGGGCTTTTCTGTAGCCTCAATGAACAGTAAATCATGGTGTAGGAAAGAAAAAGAAAAAAGAGCACAAGAATGAAAGAGAGAAAAGGAATCAAGGGTTTTTTGAAGGAATATTGCCTTAGTAATAAGGACCTGCAGATATGATGGCAAGATCGTGATACCTGAAGGTGAGCCTCTGTTAAATCAACAGTAGTGCATCTATTGCTGAAGCAGATTTTTTTTTTTTCAAATATAAGCTGATATTACTTCCTTTCCTGTTTCTCTTTCAGTCGCTGACCTGTAAGTACTTAGTCTTGAGACCAGAAAAGCGGTAAATACAAGGTGTTCCGCAGTTTGTATTTATCGACTAATGCGTGACATTGGGTACTTTGCATTAAGCTTTATCTGGTCAGACATAAAAAGTCTTTCTTATTGAATGTATTTTGCTGAAACATAAAGCATTTTGCTTATATTTAATAAATTTAATTCCAAATGTATCTAGGATATTTTTATCCTATATGATTACAACTTTATAACTTAAAGAGGAGTAAGCTTGTTCTGTTGAAATTACTGTCCTTGCCTAGTATGGCAGGTCTTAACAGTTCAAAATCCATTTGGATTTAATAGGAACAATCATTGCAGAGGATGTTGGGATCAATAGAGAGAATATCCATTTGTGAAATTGTCTCCAACAGTTTTTATTCGCAATTCATCTGTCCAGTTGTTGTATGTATTTTGTGGTCTTGCCTCATTAATGGTAAGCTTGTTGTCTCATCATAGTAACATAACTGTCAGTATGGGTCAGACAGGCTCTTGTTTCAAGGAGGTTTCCAGGAAAACCAGTATTAGGAAAAAGTAGGCTTCAGGTTGCGAGATGCATAAAATTTATGTATGCTTGAGTAAGATATACATAAATCTTTTCATGCTCCACTGCTTCTTTAATACTAACAAGAATACAAAAGTCTTGATTGTGCAATATATTTTGTTTCATCATGTATCAGGGATATAGTATCTTGGTACATTCCTGTCTTCCCTCTTGAAATAAGTCTGCTTTTCCATGTAAAATCAGAAGTCAATTGATGTTCTCTTTCTCTGTCAAAATCAATTTATGTGTCTCAATGAGAAGAAATGTCAGACCCAAACATCTGTGTGTTGGCAGGCTGATGACAGGAGGCATGCAAGTGGGTCTCTTAGACCTCTTCTGTCCAGTTATGTTGGCCAGATGAGGAAGCTTCTGCATTCCTTGGTCAGACTGTTTAAGATACAGGGAGTTGTTTTTATTTAATTTCTTTGTTATAAATTAAGGTCAGCCTAAGACTAGTCATACCCTCCTCAGTCTCCTCTCTCCATATGACTGTATGGAAACTGCCCCATAGTTTCACATGTTGCTTAGAACACTCCTAGTTTTCAACCTGCTTGTAATTATGATTCGTTCATGCGCTTTCATTTTTGTCCCAGCCTTGCCTTCAACTTGTGTAATATTTCTTGTGAGCTGGTGTTTGCCTTCAAGTGTCTTCACAGTGACTGCATTTTAATCTCCATTTCTCAGATTACAGCTGTAAAAATCTTCTGATATCCTCTTAAATCTCTCCAGCTCTTGATCACTTTTGGAGCCCTGCTTTGCATTTGCTTCAGACTGAATTACTCTTATTTGAACAGGGGTAATCAGATTTGTATGCAGGTCTCCAGGTAAGGTCTTAGCAGTTTCTTGTACTTATCTTTCTGTTTGATAAGTATCTTGTTTAACGCACAAAGATACTGTTGTTTTTACCTTCATATCCTATGGGCTTTCAAGCACAGAATGGATTTGATTTTCATGAATTAAGTGTAGGTTTTTGTGCAGTGGTATCCTGGAAAGTGGTCTGGTGCAAACAGTGGTCTGGCTTTATAGGCTCGGCCTGGACTGTCATGCTCCAGTCATTCTCCTGTTTGAAGAAGAGAGAACTAAAATCTAAAAATACTGCTCACTGATGCCAGCTCACCTAGGAAGGTGTGTAGTACATCTGAGGCAAAGTAAGTACGAGGAAATAGAAAGTTTTAGTTTTAACTTGAGATTGCCTTTGCACTTGAGAGTTTTCTGGCATTGTTTGTACAATATTGGCTTTTATTGTCTTCTAACCAGCAGCAAGACATTTATTACATACTTTATAATAAAAGTAAACACACTAAAAATAAAACCCATCAATCTTTCATTATTACCTGCACAAGAAAATTAAAATATCAATCTCAGTGTGGAAAATGTATTAGAGTTTTAAAGTTGCTGCATACTCCCAAATGATTTTCAGGGCTGTGCAATCCAATACAATTTTGCACATCCTTAGAGATGGATAGACACAGTTGGCTAAATGCTTGTACAACAAGAAAGCTGTAGCTTTCGAAAGTGATATGATCCAAGTATTTTATCTAGAAAATATTGCAAAGATTTATGAGTGCAGAAATACAGAAAAGAACACATAACAGGGAGCAGATTTCCTCTTATCCTTGCATTCGATGAAAATACAGGTTTCTGCTTGTGCAGCTGACAATAATAAACATGAGCTTTCTTTCTGTAAGCCAATAAGACTCTGGTTTTCTGTTTGGGGTTTTTTTAAGAAAAAATATTTCATATAAGCCCAACACACAGTCTGAACAAAAAAGCTGCCTGCAGATAAATAGTGGGCCATGTTTGATGATAAAACCACAGAATGGTTTGGGTTGGAAGGGACCTTAAAGATCATCTAGTTCCAACCCGCCTGCCATGGGCAGGGACACCCTCCACTAGACCAGGTTGCTGAAAGATGCTTCAGTATGTGCGTTTCTGTGCCAACTAGATTCATGAATGCTGCCTTTGTCACCTTGAAGTGTAAATATGGCTTAATTGTCAGGTTCCCCTCAAACTTGCACTTTGTATGTTTTGGTTTGTGCAGGTGAACTCTTCCTTACAGCAGAGTAAACCAAACGGAATCCATTAATTGGTGAGGAAACAATTTTTTAAGGAGGATGTAAATCTGATGTTGGATAACTTGCAATATGTTCTTGTGTCAGAGAAGACCAACAGTCTTATGGGTTACATTAGGCAGAATGCTGCCAGCAGTTTGAGGGAGAAGATTGCTCACTTGTACTCTGCACTGGTGAGGCCACTTCTGGAGTGCTGGCTCTAGTTCTGGGCTCCCCAGTACAAGAGAGACATGGACATACTGAAGTGAGCCCATCAAAGGGCCACAAAATGGTTAAGGGCTTGGCACAACTGACCTGAGGAGAGACAGAGCTCCAGGATTATTCAGCTTGGAGAAGAGAAGGCTCAGGGGAATCTTACTGAGGTGTGTAAATTCCCTTCTGTGGAGGGGTAAAGTTGATGCAGCCGGACTCTTCCCGGTGGTGGGCACTGGCAGGATGAGAAGCAATGGACATGAAGTACAGGAAATTCCATTTAAACATAATGTGTTTGGTGTTTGGTTTTTTTTTTGTTTGTGTTTTTTTTGTTTTTTTTATTTTTTTTTTTTTAATGTATTCAATGTGGGATTGATTAGACACTGCAAAAGGTTACCCAGAGAGCCTGTGGAGTCTTCATCTCTGAAGATATCAAAACTGAAGCAGACATGGTCTGGGAACGTGGTTTAGCGTCTTCATCTCTTTTGCTTTCCAGAAAGTGTCATATCCATGAAAGCAAGTTGGTGTAGGCCACGTTGGTTTTGAGAATAAAGAACAATTTTTCAGAGGGCAGGGCCGTGCAGTTTCTGTCATGGTACTGTCCTCTAACAAATGACTTACATGCATCTACAGTGTTCCATACTAATGTGGAAATCAGCACTGGTAGATCAATTATTCATTGTACATAGTTCCTGGAAATAGAAAGGACAAAGTTGTTTAATGAATTGACAGTGAAATATTACATGCTTTTCAAGTGATTCAATATTTGGAATTATTTTAAAAAGAAAGGTCAAATCGTACTGTAATAGAGTTTAATGTAAGCCATTAGAAATTTTAAAATAATCAGATATATTGATTTTGTAGTCTTCTTCTATGTAGAAATGGCAAGTATAGTTCTACACAATACTTTAGCATTGGTTTTTCAAAGCAAGTTTCATGACTTGCACCTTAGAAAAAAAGCATTATATTATTTCCAGAACAGATTTGTTAAGGAAAATATTTTTACATCTATATATATAAGTAGCTTTCTAAGTCCATCTTTTATTCAGTACAGCACTGTAGTATGGTAGATTGAAGGGCTATTAATTATTTTTCCCCCTGAGTTCTTTTTCAAATGAATGCTTTTCTGAGTGGGTGCAGAAACTTTAGTTTCAGTGCTATTCCTGCAAGAAGATCTAGCATTTTTTTCCTCTCCTACTTGTTGGCATAATTTATTTTGTTTTCATAATGGGTATGGTTATTATCCTCCTCAAAAAATATTTTCTTCTTCTATGACTCTGGAAATACATTTGTATGTATATCTTCTATTTATGTGTGAAACCGTAAAGTACAACGCTTACTGTAGCCATGTGGACAGGGTATCATGGGCTGTGCATCACACCTATTAAACATCTTGACATGTGCCCTGAACTTTTCTGTAACCCTGATTTTCTCCACAGAGCTTCTGAAATTCCTCTCAGTGTTGTAATTCCAAAGCTGTCAACCATATCAAGGGACTCTCTGACTTCCTCCTCATTTATGCTTTTTTCCTTTGTGTGTTTTTGCCTGTGGCCACCAATATAAGAAGGTAATGTTAGGAAATATATAGGGGACTGTAACAGAGGGAGTATGGATCAGCAAAAACTAGGGAAATTTGCATTTGGCTGAATTGGTGCAACCCAGAAAATTTTTCCAGGTGTTTCAGGAAAAACAGGAAAAAGAACAATTATCATATATCCTTGTAAAGTCTTGTAAAGCTATCAAAGTAAGTGAAGGGAAAACCATGCACCTTGCTCCTTCCTTTCCTCTTTCCCCTTCCTAATTTTTTTTTTTTATTTGAATTAAGCTGCTTTTTGAATTGTAGCTGTCAATTTCTGACTACCATGCGTGTCACTGGCTTATAAAAGCTGAGCAACTGATTCACAGAAAGGTGAAACTGTTATCTTTAACTGACATGAGCAATGTGAGCTTTTTGCTCTTAAGGTCTCTAGGCGATCTTTGCAATCTAGTTTATGATCGTGACATCTGAAGAGAAAAAATAAAAATCCACTGTGTTCTCCTCAAATGATTGTCAGATTGAGCCTCCCAATAGTACTTTTGGCAGACGTTGGGAAGTTAATTTTCATAGTTTTATAATTGATTTAATATCTAGATGATTTATTCATGTAAAAATTAATAGGAGTTGGACTGTCAGAGACCTCAAAACATTCAGAATTTATTTGAAAGTGGCTTTTTTTAACTTGACCTTTTAAACAAAAGAACAAAATATATCTTACAAAACAGGACATGACATTCCCAGCAGTTGTCATGATGTCATGATGGGTTTGAAGTAAACATGGGAGAAACACAGAGGCATTTCTTATTGAGTATTTCAAGACTTTTGCATTCTAGTGTGATGACCATAGTAAGAAAAATCAGGTGTAATGAAATAGTCATTCAGAAGGTTATTCACTTCAGTGACAGCCACATTTTATATTGTTCTTTCATCATCAAGCACTGTTGTCTAATTTGAGGTGATTTCTCTGTTATGATTTATCAGAAAGCATGGATGAGGAAATCTGATATATCAAACCAAATAAAGGAAACTCTTCATAAATAAAGCAAAGGATTAATATGGTTAAGGTGCTGTGAATGTGCTTTCAAGTGGCCTATGTTGCAAATAAATATGTAGTTTAGCTTCAGAGCACTGAAAAGCTGTGTAAATAAATAACCTGATACAGGCCATCTAAGAATGATTAATTTATTAAATACGAGTTTATTTAACAACCTTTAATTGATCATTTACATCTCATTAAAAATGATGCCATTTCTCTACTATGTTTTACAGTCCTCCTGTGGTGTATCCTTTTGCCACCATCTGATAATGAATTATTAGTGATGTGTTTTACCATATAGATTATGATGTTTTGAATACGTTTCTAAAAAACTAAATACATAACATGTGCATAGCTAGTTTAAACAGTGATTTTAAACCTTTGGCGTGTTATCTAATTAATAAATTGCGTTATGGATTTTGATCATGTGCGTTGGTCAAACAGTTCTACTGTCTAAGAAGATACAGATAATGTATGAGGAAGGCCTATCTTTTTGCCTTAATTTCAGGAATAAATATTACTGACCAGTGCTCCAGACTGATCTGTGCTAGGAAGTGAAGTCCACATAGGTTCTTATGTTTGTTGTAATGGTGAAGATAGACTCTTGATGAGGAAATTTCAGGAGATGGATCTGCTTGGCTATCCCATTGTATATATTTTTCCTTTTAAAGTACTAAGGCTAAATAGATTCCTTTCCTAACAGGAAGTACTTGAGTGAAGAAAAGTGAGATAAAGCATGGTGAGACCACTCTAATGATAGGTTAATATAAAAATTATATTACCTTCAGTGCTTCTGTGTAGTACAGTTTGTAATTCTTTTCAATACACAGTGAACATCAAACTATTTAATGAATCTAGCGTCTTGATACTGAAGGATGCTGTGACACTGGTGATTCTACGAGCTTCCTCCGGGAAGTGACTGCAGATTCTCAATCCTATTGACAGTAAAATATAGGTCTTTTACTGAAGAAGTGGCAATGAAGTTAAAGCTAAATGCACACATATAGTGATACATTGGGTCAGCTAGAACTCTCATAATCCAAAGATTAAACTATTTTGGCTACTGTTAGGAACCTTCAAATGATAATTCATCTTAGGTCCAGCCTAGAAGCAGTGAAGCCTGTGCAGATGAAATTGTGCGGCTACCTCAATATACTTCAATCAGAGTTTTAGAAAAGCACATAAATAATATAGTTGAATGCTTGATCCTGACAAGTGGTGAAATCCTGTGAACTATTACATGTATTATTGAACATGGCTGTCATTCTCAGATCACTCGTCTTTTACTGGTTTTCTAGAAGGCTGTGGAAAAAATGAGTGCTACTCTCAGGATGCCAAGTCCCATTTTTTTTTGGAGTTATTGACAGATGTGATGGTAAGAAGAGGCAGAAAAATACCATACTGTAGGAGACTTTCTTTACAGAGATAGAAGACTGATTTGCTGCAATACAGTTTCAGCAGTTAGCCAGTGCCAGTTGTCAGGTATATGTGATGTGTTTTCCTTGAGAATGCAGTTTATCAGAAATCATAGTATCTTTGAACAGTGCATTTGTGTTCCTGCATAGCACACCCACTCATAAACATAAACGCAGAGTTGTGGATTGCATAAATACTGATGCATACCTAGGCCTTACGATGAAACTACTTTGTTCATGTGTGGTCGGGGGCGGGGTGTGCGCACAGGGTGGTCTGAATCTTCTAGAAGCAGCATTGAGGGGGCTGGAGCCGCACTACGAAGGCGGCGCCGGTGCCTGGGGCTGGTCCAGGCACCATGTTGCTGCCGGCGAGCTGGAGGCCTTCCTTGTCCACAAGCACTACAGCACCAGCCTCACCATCACCGCCCCGAGCGGTAAGAGTGAGCTGCTGACGAGCTGCTGGTGACCGGCAGCTCTGACTCAGCGCGAGCGGGGACAAGAGAGACGGTGGCCAATGCCCTCATGGACAAGGGCAGCCCCTGGGGAGCGAGTGAGAGAGGCTGGGAGCATGGTGAACAGGGTGGGCAAACAGGGCTTGGTGTGGCAGTTGGCATGGGCAGGGCGGGCAGGTGAGACGGGCTGGCAGGGCTCAGCCATGGTGGTCACTCAGCCGAAAGCCATCGCCAGGAAGAATGCGGCGACCCAGGTGGTGCTCCCGCTCAGGGATGTAGCTGTCCAGGTGTCCAGCTGCAGGGAGTGCATGAGCCTGTCACTCGTACACGCGGGCAGCAGCGACAGCCCCTGTGTGAGGGATGACAGGGGGGATGATCTGCTCAGCTGGTGGCAGAGCTGAAGGGGGAAGGGGAAAGGCTGAGGAGTATCAGGGAGTGTGAGGAGGAGATAGGCTTTGGCTCCACCAATCTACCACCCCTGAAGCAGAGGCAGCAGATGGAGACCCCACAACCAGCAGTGGATCCCATACCCTCTTGCCACAGGGCAGATGGAAGGGACCTCAGAGAGGGAGGGCAATGGAAACAGGTCCCTGCTCGGAGATGTAGGCACATCCCCTCCTGCCCTCCCTCCCCTTCCCAGTTGTCCCTGCAGAACAGATACGGGGTCTGGAACTTGAGGGCCAGGCAATTGCGGATGCAGGGGAAGGTCCATCCAGGGAGTTGCTCAGGACGACTCCGTCAGCCCCACGTGTTACAACTGCCTCCGTTAAGAAAAGCAGGAGGGTCATTGTTGCAGGCATTTCCCTTCGGGGGGGAACAGAGGGCCCAATATGCCATCCAGACCCATTGCACAGGGAAGTCTGCTGCCTTCCTAGGGCCCGGGTTAGGGGCATCACCAGGAAACTCCCTGGTCTGGGATGGCCTCCCAGATTATTATAATAATCTGGGTTTTAGGAAGTGGAGACAGATCCCCACTCCTCTGAGGGATACAGTGAAAAGACAAGAGTTACAAACTGTAAACTAATAAAGATTATTACCCGCTACTGGTCACGCAGGTGGGCAGTGACGAGGTTGTGGAGAGAAATCCAAAAGCCATCAGAAGGGACTTAAGGGCACTGGGGTGATTGGTTGCAGAATCTGGAGCAGAGGTAGTGTTTTCCCCAACCCCTTTAGTGGGATTTTTGTAGTGTCTCTTTTCCAGCAAGAAAAATTCTGTGATTCATCGAATTACGGTGTTTTGTAAAAATGGTTTTACTTGAAACTAACAGAAAGAGATTCTAGTTTCAAATGCAGGTATTCTCCTGTGTCAAAGCATGTAACAAATTTTTATTTGTTTGGCTTCACTTGCAAAAATTACCTATATTAACCTACCATGACTGAAACAGTAAAAAAGGGAAAATTTGCCAAGAGTGGTAGCATTTTTAATAGTGCTATAAAACAGCATATAGCAATATATGCTGTGGCATATGAGCGATCACTTGCCAATTTTTTTGAATGTAAATTAGTGTTTTTATTTTATTCCAATTATTTTGATATCCTAAAATGACTTTATTTTAATATGTATTCATATGTGTGAATCAAACACCGACTCTCTTTCCAGTGGGAATGAGCACAACCAAATAAATATCGTGTTCTGTTAAGGCTGCTGAAACAGTACAAAAGAAGCTGGATATCGTATTGTTTTCTTGTAGCTTTGGTAGCTGCTCACTCAGCAATGTCAAGTACAGGAACATTATGCACAGAAATCTTAGATCTGCAACATTGCTAGAACATTCATCTAACTCACCATTCATTAGAGTGTTATGCGGCTTTTTGTTACCTTGTTGGAATTTGTCTCATAAAAGGATGTTGTAACTAATTTTTTTAGCTTTATGATTTTTGGCCTTTTTGAAATTTTTCTGTATAATTTGAGTTGTCACTTAAGTGTGATTATTATCATTAAATACCAGTGTGACTAACTGTTTGAGTAATGAATTATGTGTGTGCACTCAATAATTGAACTTACATGTTAATTAGTATTGATATATTGATATAAAGCTTTACAGCACTCGGAGGATGTGCATGTGTTAAGCTACTAATCCTCTCAGCATGCAGGTTAGGTTAGTATGGTTATGTTTGTTCTGCAGGTGCATAGAGTAAGGAAAGAGAGAAGTATGGGGTGAAAGAATTTTTCAATGAGCATAGGGTTTCTGAAATGCTACCTGTATTACATGTGAGCTTTGCAGACCACCATTTCTTTGATGAACACATTTATCTTTTCTGCTCTGTTTGTGACATATTTCAGCTTCCTGAACTTATTTGTTCTGCTCTAAAGGAGATTAAACATTTCTAATTTGTACTACTTCAATGAAAGGAGTGGCATGCCATTAATAACTTTCAAATGAGATCAAGAACAAAAGCAATTCCATTTTCCTCCTCTCCAACACACACTTTTGCTTCTCCTATGGGGAAGAGTATCATCTTTTAATTGGTAACCAGTTATGACAGTCACGTCCAAAAAATACTGCTTACAAATGGTAGTAACTTTCTGCAATAAAAAATAAAATAAGTATGTCCATTCATATCATCCCAATGTCACTGCTTAGTCATTTTTTCCTTCACTTTTTCTATTTCTTTTAACAAAGACTGACTTAATTTATTTCTAGAACCTGGCGTAATTTGAAAATAAGTAGAAATTAATTTTTTATTTTTTATATACTGTACATAAAGTGCCTTCTACTGCCTGGATCCATAATAGTGTTATATGAATATTTTTGCAATATTAAAAAAAAAATAATAAAAGCTTCTTTTACTTCATTCAGTGTTTTGACAGAAACAGCAAGTTTTATAGGATATTTTGTTTGAAAAGAGATCTGTAAAGAAATGCCCTGAAGGCCTGTTAAACCAAGAACTGAGTTTGGCATTAGCTTTAAAAGTCATGATGTTTGTTATGAATTGAAATCTTCTGTGAAAGTATATTCCATAGTCTAATTTTGCATTATTTGTGTGAGGAATACTATTTCACAAAATAATAATTATAAACTCAATTATTTAATTACAGTTGTTGACAAATATTTATTAATTCATTCTTCAGATTTTAACTGTAACATTTTTCATTCTTTCGACAGTATTGCCTAGTCATACTTGTGGCAACCCAGGAGAAATACCTAAAGGAGTACTTCATGGAACTAGATTCAACATTGGAGATAAAATCCGATACAGCTGTATCTCTGGTTACATCCTAGAAGGCCATGCCATGCTGACATGTATTGTGAGTCCCGGGAATGGTGCATCGTGGGATTTTCCAGTTCCTTTTTGCAGAGGTAAAAATCATTGAATCATAAAATCATAGAACCATAGAATGATTTGGGTTGGAAGGGACCTTAAAGACCATCCAGTCCCAACCCCCCTGCCATGGGCAGGGACACCCTCCACTAGACCAGGTTGCTCAAAGCCTCATCCAGCCTGGCCTTGAACACTTCCAGGGATGGGGCATCCACAGCTTCTCTGGGCAACCTGTTCCAGTGCCTCACCGCTCTCTCTGGGAAGAATTTCTTCCTGATGTCCGATCTAAATGTACCTCTTTCAGCTTAAACCCATTACTCCTTGTCCTGTCACTACAGGCCCTTGTAAAATACCCCTCTCTAACTTTTTTTCATGAAGACATGAATGATCTTCAAAATATTAGGACAATGTTAAAATAGCTGATGGTTTTGTTTGTTTAATAATGAATTTTTATCATGACTTTCTGCAAAATAAACTCTGTAGGCAACTTACAAAAATTGACGTGGAGAATTAATGGTCCACCTAAATTCTGATTTTCTGGTTTTTGTCCCTAGAATTAGAAAGGTCTTTATTGTTTTCATGTTCTCTACCATAATAGTGTCACCCAAAACATTTACCATCTTCATCTTGAGGTTGAAATACGGTGCGTACAAGCCTGAAGCATTTTTAAAGTTAATTTCATTCTCTGCAGTAACTCCATTAATAGCTGATTTATGATATGTGACTACTTCTAAACGAACTTTGTATAATTAGGTTCTCAATCCTCAGTAATTTTGAGAATCCCTAGTTGATTATGGTTGCATGAGTCTAGATTTTTTTGAAGCTAACATTAAGATTACAAATTGGGTTAGTGATAATACAATAGTAAGCTTTTTCTCACAGTGAAAATAGCTGTGAGGGGAGGAACATATAGTATGTTATTATTAAAAAGACACCCAATTATTGGAGTAAAAGAATAAATAAAGAAGACAAACCAGTAAAAGAGAACATATGTCAGAAAGGTCCAAAAGGATCAACTAATAATTAATCAGGTTCTACATTTAAGAAATATTGGGGAAATATTTTGGTGAAGAATACATAATCCAGATATTCTTAGAACACATAACAGAGGGAAATAAGAAGAAGTTTTGATTCACTATAGAGTAAGATAAACTGAAGACAGAGATTCAGAGCTGATATTTTAAAACATCTTGCAAAGAGAAATTGACGTTTTTGTGTTTTCCATGCTTCTGAGGTAGAAAGTAATCCCCTGATGTAATTTCTTCTCAGCCTTTGAGATTTAGACAAATATGATAGAAGTTTAAGGAGGAGAAAAAGATGTCCTGATCCCATGATTTATTCATGTTTATAGAGCAATTTTTGGGGAAAAAAATAAAGAATAAAGTTCCCAACAACTCTGCTTATTGATGTTGTATTACATGATAAACTGAGAATGTTTTCCCATCATTTTTAGAATGGCATGGTGGATTTCTGCCTGAGCAATTTTGTTCACTTTCAGAATAATCTGAATGGGTGCAGTGTTTACATTGAGATGAAATTTGAATGAAATTGTGACTGGTCAGGTGAGAAGTCAGAGGAGTGTTTCAAGAAAAGCAGATAGGAAATACTGCCTTACGCCGTAGTGCAGGACTGAGTAGATCACACCTAATGGAGATATCGATGTAGCTACAAGTGTTCTGTCTTACATATGTGTGTGTATATAAATATGTATATATTTATACATACATATATTTATGTTTATATATTCTTGTTCTAACATGTACCAGTAAGTATGGAGGGACCTGATAAAAAGATTAAAAGATGCCAGGTCAAAGCTGGATCTGTGAAATAAGGTGCCTGGAAGACAGGAGCAAGAAGGGAAAAAGGAGGTGAACAGTACAATGAAAACATAGTGATGATACCCATAATGATATAATAAACTCCAAGAACTGCATGTAGACTTCTGGGAATAACTGTATTAACTTTCCTAATTATTTAAAAAATATATGTGAAGTCTGCAAGAGTCATTAATTTGCCCTCAAAGAAATTATCCGTTCCTGTTTTGTATCAAAATAAGGGCTTTGCTATTACTTTGTTGTAGATTGCCATTTTAAGAGATCATTATCAGCAATAAAATAAAAACTTATTCTCAAATTAAGGATTATCATATCACTGGAAAAGATCTTAGGATAATTAATTGACATAGAGTCTTTACAAGTTATCTAGAAGACTGATCTTATTTCTGTGGGAGAGAGAGTATGAGATTACAGACTATTAATTTTTGAGCTTCTTAATCTAACATCTCTTAAAATGAAGTTTTTTGCATGAAAAAGGTGGCAGAGTTGGGGTTTTCATTTTAAGTTCGCTCAAGCATGTCCTATCAGTTAATAACTGAACTTTTCTGCCAGGTTAGCCAATAGTTTGTCCAGCAGTATTTCTATCTTATTTGAAATTTATAGCTGTTGACTAATAGATCAAATTTGCTCTCCAGAGTAGATGGAGGGAGAATAGGTCTTTGTAATGTAAAAACTTGATATGGTAGACTAAATAAGATTTTTAAAAGGCTGTGAAATTAAGCACAATGTTTATGACACAAAACCAGAGCAATCTCAAGGCCCAGGAAGTACAAGACTACCCCACTGAGTCCAGGCCAATAACTATGGGACAGCCCCACTGGGGTCTGCCTAGATTGAGCTCACTGAAACATCAAAGCTAAAATGTTCAGAGTAGTGATACAGCTGCAATGGGTGCCCTTAGGTGCCTAGACAAATTGCAACAATTTCTGCATTTCTATATTGCACATACTATTAACCTGAAGAGAGAAATCTGACTTTTTAATGCATGAAAGTATAAACTATTTTCCTAAACCACAGTAATTTCTGAAATTTCAACAAAATAAATCCCATTCTACTTAGAACGCAATTCAAATTATTTTCAAGTGTCCTTTGACAACCCTGGAGAGAAAGAACTAAAATTCATCTCAGATGCATGGTCTAATGAGTATTTAATTTATGTGAAGTTGATCAACAGCAAGAGAAGAAACTGAGAAAGGGAGGCAAACTGATTAGAGCACTTGTCTGGGATGCAGTACATCTGGATTTAAGTGATTCTAGGAAAAAAACCCAACCTTCTGACAAGTTTCTGTTATTTAAAAGACAGAAAGAAACACAGGTGTTGGATTTTACTGAATATAAAAAGTCTGTAAAAACCTAAAATACTAAAGAAGATTAGCAAGTAGAGGTGAATATTTTGATGGCTAGAGGGCTGGCTGCCATTTAGAACTGGATTAGATCAATGAGCTGTCTGATGAATGTGCAGTGCTGACCACTGTAAGACTTAGTGATGTTTTCGGTCTTGATGAATCTGGCAGTTGAGCATCTTGACAGTTGGCTTTAACATACTAAAATTTATTTTTAAACTTGGCTTTGGTATACTATGGCATGGGTTTAGTTGGGTTTGTTTTGTTTTTTTTTTAGTAAGACATTTAAAAATGGTAACTTAAAAGTCTTTCTTTCAGTAAGTCGCTTAAATAACTCCTCATATTAACCATTTCCAAAACATCCAAAGCATATATCTGTGAAAGTAATCATTCACGATTATTTCATAGATGTGTTTTCTGTACTGAAGAGTTTTATTAAATGAGCTACAAATATCTACTTTTTCACACATGAACTACAGGAAAGTGCCATTTAATATGTAATTGAATAAATTGTAGAATCACCAAGTATCTCAAGTTGTAAGGGACCCATAAGGATCATCAAGTCCAACTCCCTGCTCCTCGCAGGAATATCTAAAACTAAACCATATGACTAAGTGCATCATCCAGCTACTCCTTGAACTTCGACAGGCTTGGTGCCATGACCACTTCCCTGAAGAGCCTGTTCCAGTGACTGACCACCCTGTCAGTGAAGAACTTTTTTCTAATGTCCAATCTGAACTTCCCCTGATTTCCATGTGTCTTGTCACTGGTCACCAGAGAGAGGAGGTCAGCATCTTCCCCTCTGCTTTGCCCCTTGGGGAAACTGTAGACTACAGTGAGTTCACCCCTCAGCCTTCTCTTCTCCAGACTGAACAAGCCAAGTGAGCTCAGCTGCTCCTCATAAGTCTTGCCCTTGAGACCTTGCAGCATCCTGGTCACCCTCCTCTGGACACACTCTAATAGTTTGATGTTCTTCTTACACTGAGGCACCCAAAACTGCACACAGTACTCGAGGTGGGGCCACACCAGTGCAGTGTCTCCCAGATGACCAGGACAGTCACCTCCCTTCTCTGGCTAGGTATGCTGTGCTTGATGCACTCCAGGACGCGGTTGGCCCTTTCGGCTGCCAGGTCACACGGTTGACTCAAAGTCAACTTGCCATCAACCCAAACCCCCAGATCTTTCTCTGTGGGGCTGCTTTCTAGCCTTAATAAATAAAGAAGTATTCCAGTGCTATATTTAATAAGGCATGCTAAATAATATATGCTCATGGTTCATTTACAACCCTCTAAAGCTGCAATTTTCTTTAATTAGTAAGACTTGGAAAATGTGAGTGAAAATGACAATATGTCATTTGAAGATGATTTATAAAATATCACTCCAGTTTTTATTTGCATCCATTCTGTTGCTGGTGATAAAGAAGTAAGAAAATTACTAGAAGTGACATAACAAGAAAAGAAATATGCTTTATTACTATGAATTTTGTACTTTAACTCCCAGCTCTGTTTTTATCAGTTGTGTTAAAATAGTAATGTAGTAAAGTGATCTTTCAGGTGAGGACCTTTCAGTATAAACTAAAGTTGAACTACCAATACTGACCATGTAAATTCTGTTTCTAAATTATTTTTGAAAGGTTAGATGGGTTTAATTTTTTTGGTAGTTGTTATGCAATAAGACTTTTTCACATGCATAAACATTTAATTATTTTTCAAATAAAAAAGACATACAGAATACAACTGTATTGTACTCTGAAAGGCATTTGCATTGAAAGAAGAGGAAAGTCCATGAAAAGGGATCACCCAAAAGATATCTAAACCACTTTAAAGAAGGAATTTTTCAAGATACTGTTTCTTTTCTTACCCTGTCTTTGGATATCTGCATAGCAGGGCTTGCATCTCACTTGTAGCAAGACCTCATTTATGCAAAACACAGCTTACCAAAATGGTCAGATTGTTATCTTTGGTGAAATGATTCTTTCTGTTCTGAAGAAAAAAGTGAGATTTTTCATTGACTGCCATGGTTCCTCAGTGATTCTACTGATATTTATATACATTAACTTGATGGGTATGTTGATCTGTTTTCTCTAAGCTACACATCTATACAGTATATATGTTTTCACCAAGTGGTGCCAGCCATATGTGTTTGCATGTGTACTTTATAGATGATGCATGTTTTCAAAATTCAGAGCACTTAATTCCTGACTGCTGAGAGATCCGAATGTTTGTAGCTTTATACTTCAAGTAGTCATTTATGCTGATACAAACAGCACTTTGTGCAGTTGCTTACAACTTGAAAATAACCATGAGTGTTTGGAATTAATTACTTGCACATTTTAAAACGCAATTTGTTAATCACTTAGACTTTGAATTCATGAAGCCTGAGGCACTATCTGCTATCGAATTACTCCAAGCACAGTGACGCATTAAGGTTCCCAAGCATTCTTCTAGATGTCTCAAAAGCATAATGCAGAGGTGGCCATGGCCGAGAAGGATGATCGGTCCAAGGAGGCCAAGTGGCTCTGGGGCTAGTGAAACACAGCCTATGTCTGAACAGTATATGTCTCCTACCCTCTGAGTGGTGTGGCCTTATCCTGCCTACCGGTGCTCACTCGTTGGCAATTCATTATGTTTTAGCATTCAACAGTCTGGTTGCCTTAGCCTGACAACCTTCTTTCACCTATGACGAAGGAAGTCCCCAAACCACAGGCTCCTGGAACATGGGAAATATGTCAGAGGACCCATAATTCTGTGCAGCTGCCTTTGCTGCGGTCTTTCCCTAGCAAAACCACATCTGTCAGAGGGAAAATACAGACTCTCTAGTCCGAGTTAGTTTCTGTTGTACTTACCTGACTAATGTTCCCTTTCCAATTCTGAGCTTTGTTTCTTGCAAACTTCTTAGAAATGGTGTTATGAATACATTCAAGAGCTATGTATCCCTCTAGGCAGATATCTGTAGTAGCCTGAGTTACTTTGGCTTTCATTGTTAATGCACAGCATATAAATTTAGATTTTTGCATGTGATTGCCAGAAATAATCAACTACGTAAGTCGTTCTTGTCAGCTGTAAAATTCAGAGCTTTAGAGCTCAAAGCTTATTCAAGGGCTCTGCAGCAGAAACACTGAGTAGCATTGTAATTACCACTAGCATGTTACTTAGTGTCAGTATAAACACAGTGGGAGATGGTGTCATTGAGAATGTTGTCATAATAAAATTTAACGACAAGTCGCTAGTATCGAAGAGTTACGGCTGAGTTAAGATTTTGAACATCTTGCTGCTTACCCTGGATGGGAAAAGCCTGCTTGCTGGTTTTTAAGAATACAGGTAGAACCTGTATACATTATTAACTGGAACTCACACTCTTACATTTTTATTAAAAAACCCCACACAAATAAAATCTCACATTTAAACCAAAATATGAACAACTAGAAAGCCTTAAAAATATGGAGGGTAGAAATCATCAGGTTTGGGTTTTTGATGGTTCATTCAAACTCTGATGCTGATGATGACTGCAGTGGAAATCCATAACTCGGTGTTAGTTTTGTGCTGAAATATTGGCACAGGATGTATAAAGTTGATTTGTTTTTCTGTTCTGGGTTAGGTCACGGGCTGAAGTGCTTGAAAGCTATACAAAAAAAAACCCCAAAAAACGAATAGTCATTCTAGATAGTATTTGTTAACAAACCTTGATTCTCCTTCCTGATTTATTATAGATTTACAATAGTTTTTAAGTTATTGTAATATTTGCATGTACTATGTACCAAGAATATTAACTCTGATCCTCTGCCTTATCCATGAGTTCTTCAGTTTTCACTTCCTTTCCTCTTTCATACCTCTTAGACACAATGACCCTTTCAATATGCACTGTATAAAAAGTGAGGAATTGAGGGAGGATTCTCAGAAATGGCCTGATTTCACCAACAAAAAGAAACCTTTTAGCAGTGTAGATCTATTCCACCCCGAAATCTCTGATTTAAAACACGTAAATATCAGCGTCCAGAAAACAAAACATGAAATTTCTCAAGAAGACCTGCCCTCCTCCCAGAAAGTTGTGTGCTCAGAAGTCACGAAACTCAGTAAGACTTTGGTAGCCGGGGTTATGGTACATTTCTTTCTGTCAAAATTTACTTTGCATACAGAAAAGGTAACTACCTGTTTGAATCTCTTCAGGAGCTTTCTCTTCTCTTTTTAGTCAAATTAATGGGCCATACAGTACCTAAATGTTAAAGAAATAATTCAGTTTCCACCTTTCTCCCAATTATTCCTTTTATTTCTGTCCCTTATTAGATATTTATCCTCTTTTAATGGTCTCCTTTTTTAATGTCCAGCCACACTGTTCCTTTTCCTTTGATTCCAATGAATCCTTTTTCCTTCAAATCTTTCTTTAAAACTCGTTTTCACTGACAGGCTTTCAACTGTGATTGAGAAGAGCAGCTCTACTCCTACCCCTCTGTTGTCTTAATTAGCTATTCAGTTATTATCCTAATTAGACTGTAAGTTCCTTGTGTTATACACCTTGCCAAGCTATTTGTTTTTAAATCTACACATGCACTTGTAGTATGCAAATAATACCTAATGATAATAGCAGTAAGTAAAGATGATAAAACAGATAAAAATGAAATGCTTCTCATCTGGTCATTCACCTATGCAGAAATATTTTTAATTACTATTGCTGTAGCTTTCAGAGCCACACACCAACAGCCGCTTGATGAATTTCTAATTTTTTCATGCCAATGAATTTTATGGATGTTTTGTTACTTTTTTTTTAATTATATGTTTTAATACCCAATGCCACTAATAATCAGCGTATCTTTAAAGCTTTGAATGAAATCTATGGGGCAAGAATATGTCTGCTAAATCCTTTGGCCACATGTTAAATAAGATACCAGGCCTAGCAGGAAATTTCTATGCTCTATACTTCTAAAAATTTGGTTAATAACACTTTAAAAATATATGTTATTAACTGATGATGTGTGATCCTTCTAAGGTTCATCTGGCAACAAAAACGTCTGAATTTATTTGCCATGTGTAAACATCCTGATTCTGACAAAAAAAAAAAAAGAGAATGGCTGGTATAATTTTATTAATGCTTCCTAGTTTAAGGACAACATTTAGTCTACAAGACTGTTTTTTTTACTGATTTTTATAGATATAAGAAATGAGAGAAATCTTTAAAAAAGAGGCTTCTTCTGTGGACACTTTCACAGAGACAAAGTACAGGCTCTCCAAATCAGCTCATACGAGGTGTCTCTGCTAACCTTACCCTTGTTTGGCCTGGCACTAAAATGTCACCCACAAAGGAAAAAAGTCACAAAACCCAAACCAAGAATCTCTGCATCTTAAAGGCCAGAAAATGTTATATGTAGCTAGATATACGTATTCAGCTGGATAGTACTTTGTTTCCCTGTGTGCATACATTTGTGAGAACTCTCTGGGCAGCAGGGTTTGCTATGGCAGAAGCAAGGATGATGCTTCACTTGTTTAAAGTGTAGCTCCACTAGTAATTGATATTCTGTTCATCAGCTGAAGGAGCTTGTGGAGGGACACTACGTGGGACGAGCGGAACTATTTCAAGTCCTCACTTCCCTTCTGAGTATGAAAATAACGCTGATTGCACCTGGACTATATTAGCTGAACCAGGAGATACCATTGCTTTGGTCTTCACTGACTTCCAGCTAGAGGAAGGATATGACTTCTTAGAGATCAGTGGAACAGAAGCACCATCAATATGGTAAGTCAGAGATCTTGTAAAGATCTCAGTTTCTGTTTTTCTTTCTTGGTGAGTATTTTGAAAAGTTATTAAATTATATTTAAGATATTTAAAGTATTTTTTTACCTTTGAGTAATGGCCAGTTTTTTATGTGTTTTCCTGTGGTCCCTTTCTCCCTCCAGAACCAAACAAAACTACAGTAGCTTGCTTCTGCTTCTTTCCAAATCTTGATCTTTCCCTTATTTTCCTCCATCTTTGTGACTTGTATTTGTAAGGTATCTTAGCCGTGAGCATTTATTGATGTTACATATTTGAACTTGGTATGAGAACTTTTTCTGATGTTGTGTCTTGAATAGTTTATCGCGACATTGTACTCCAACAATGAAAGTAGAGAGCAAAATTCAGCCTCACAGTAAACAGGGAGTATATAGAGAGGAAGTAGATGCCATCTTATTCTAAATAGGCTATAATTAAGGCTTACTGCATGTACTCATATATGCAAGTGTTATTCTGTCATGTTGGCTGGTCTTAAAACTGTTTGCTTAGCAATATTAGGGCTTAGTATTGATAAAGCTGAACCTACATTCGCTGTACTAAGTAAAAGATGATAGTTCTGTTAATGTGAATGGACTATATTGCAGAACAGTTTGTATTACGATTTCTCTGCGTGCTACATATGCAGATTTTTCATTTGTTTCATCTCTGAGAACCTCTTATGCTTGACATATGCGTCATTGCTATAAAATGTAGCCTAGAAAAAAAATACAGCTCTGCTGCTTACAGGTGACTGATGGTTATTATATTCAGAATGCCTTTCTGGAGATTTGAAACGATCTTACTATTATTTTAATGTCATGACAGGCTAGTAAGTGCAATAATTTAATAATTGTGAAGTTCTAGGTAGCAGCTGAAATACTGAAAAATTATCAAATAAAAATATGAGTCAACCATGGTTGGCAAATATGTAAAAACGTTGTTCTGAAGATACTTCTGGACCTGTATCACTAGTTTACTCTCTAACATTTCCACATGAACATAAGTTGTGTGACGGCAGTCAGTGAAGCAGCTTTGTATCAAATTAGGTGCTCATGTCTGACTCTCTGAAGTACAGCGAGTACCCCGTTTGCTTCTCTCTCCTGCACAGACATGCACAACAGTCATCACTGCCAATGTCTTCCTGTTAGGGGTTCTAAGGACCAGAAGCTGAAATCTTGAAGGGGAAGGACTAGTGGAGTCTTGCTGAAGAACATAAAAATCTGTCCATTAGATTTTGTGTGTGAGGCTGTAGTAGACACCTAACAATGCATTTGCAACTCTGTGCAAGAAATGAATATGTTACTGAGCTTAAACATGCAAATGTAGGATTAACTACATTTACAGTTACATATATGTGTCTGCTCTGCAGAACATATCTGATAATAGATCATGCAGAAGAATATAAGCAGAAAGCAGTGGAAACATATTGTGCATTGATGTCATATGGTATTGATCAGCATTACATTGGAAATCAGAGATATTGTAAGAATCTTAATTCTCCTTGAATTCAGTTTAAACATTTTTCTCATTTTCCCTGATATTTATGTTTTGCATTGAACATATATTTTTTTGTAGTCCTAAACTCTGATATCTAAAAGCTAAGGATTTATTCATGTTTCTGGGATCATAGAATGATAGAATAGTCCGAGTTAGAAGGGACCTTTAAAGGTCATCTTGCCCAACCTCCCTGCAATGAGAAGGGAGATCTTCAACTAGATCAGGTTTCTCAGAGCCTTTTCCAGTCTGATCTTGAATGTTTACAAGGATGAAGCATCTACTGCCTATCTGGGCAACCTGTTACAGTGTTTCAACACCCTAATTGTAAAATAGTTCTTCCTTATGTCTAGTCCAAATCTACTTTCTTTCAGTTTAAAACCATTACCCCTTATCCCATTGCAGCAGTTTCTGCTAAAATATTTCTTTGATTTGCACCAACTGGTTGGATATCCTTCTTATTTTGCGTGGCCCAGAGCTGTATGCAGTATTCTGGGTGGGATCTCACGAGAGCAGAGGGGGAGAATCCCCTCCCTCGACCTGCTGGCCACACTTCTCCTGATACAGCCCAGGATCCGGTTGGCTTTCTGGGCTGCCAGTGCCCACTGCCAGCTCATGTTCAGCTTTTCATCAACCAGTACCCTCAGGTCCTTCTCCTCAGGACTGCTCTTGATCCCTTCACCCCCAGCTGGTATTGATACTGAGGGTTGTCCCAACCAAGGTCCAGGATTCTGCACCTCATAAAGTTCACACAAACCCACTTGTTGAGCTTGTCCAGGTCCCTCTGGATGTCATCTCGTCTCTCAACCACACCACTCGGCTTGGTGTTACTTTCAAACTGGCTGATGGTGCACTCAATCCCACTCTCTATGTCGATAATGAAGGTATTAAACAGTACTGGTATCACTGATACCAGTACAGGTTCAGTACAGGATCATTGATTAAAGTTTGGAGAAGCTATGGCAAATTTTATAAGAAATGTCTGAACGATTATTGGATTATTTGGAATGAAGCTATACATACAGCTATATGTAAACTACAACAGTTACCATAGTGACATTAGAGCCATGCTAAATGTAGTGTATGCTGTAATCTGCTAAAATCAGTTGTGTCTTTAAATGTGAAGTTCCATACTTTAATGGTCTAGAGGTGTGTCATCTTAAAATGTGACTTCCCCCCCCCTCCCCCCCCCTTCCCTTTTGTTCTATCTGGCGTCATGTCAACAGCTTTGTACAGTAATTCTGTGTTAGAAGATATGTATTCCATTAGCATGGTTTGGTAATTATGGTTGGTTTTTCCACTTAAGGAATATTTACTGTAAAATAAGACAAATACTATCCTAGGGAAGAACACAGATAGATGTATGGGCACTACAAAAGCTAGATTGAGAGTGAGAATAAAGAAAATTTGAGGGAGATGATTCTTTAGTGATTGCATTGTGTGGTGCAATAGGTCTGGATTACCCTCTCCACACATATCAACAAGGTTAGAAGCAGTTCCAGCATGATTACAGTAAAAACTGCATAGACTTTTTGAAGTAAAGTGATGGAAATGCTAGAACAAGTAGAATCTAAATGCTGAGGAAAAATTACCTGATCTATCTATAAAATATGTATATAAGAGATATTATATTACAGTAATTATGTTGTTTATATAAATGTCTTATCTTTGTTATAGAATAGTAATATTAATCATATAATGTTACTTATACTACATACATCTTATTTGTCTAAGTCTTCTTTAAGATATTCACTGAATTTCCATATTATGTAGCTGATTGTTGGTTTGTTTTCCAATACAGAGAAAAGGAAGAAGAGATATGATTACCTTTTCTTATTTTTAAAAGGTGATTTGAAAATATTTCATATAGTCCATCCAAATTGAATTAGTTTATGAAATATTTCAGTTACATTACCTGGGTATTTATTTTATGTCCCTGATACAATTAGTGTGTCCAAAGGTATTCAGGTTTGTTTTTTTTTTTTCCTAAGTAAAGAGCAGTTGTATATTGGTCAGACACTGGAACAGGCTGCCCAGGAAAGTGGTGGGGTCAGCATCCCTGAAGGTGTCCAAGGAACATGCAGACATGGAGCTTGAGGACATGGTCTAGTGGGTATGGTAGTGTTGGGTTGATGGTTGGACTGGATAATCTTATAGTTCTTTTCCAACCTTAGTGATTCTGTGATAGCTCTGGATCTTGAATGGATGTGCCCATATAGATGACCACATTTTTAATCCTGCTTTGAATCAATATAAGTGTCAACAGACTTGAAATGATGAACATCCGTGTTTGCAAAATGAGAGCAGATAGAACAGGCTTTTTAATCTGTGGAAGAAGTAGAAGTATTATTAGTTAGACTATAGATGAAAGAAGCCTTTTTGATTTTGAATCACTTGCTTAATTTGCTATCACATAAAGGACTTTTAGATGTAAAATATGTTTATCTTGAGTTGGTAAGCTCTTGCTCACAATGCCAAGAATAGTACTTCTGGGAGCATAACAGACAGACTGCCTCTTTGCTGTGTCTGGAATCAAACTCCAACTCCACCAAATGACTGGATCTTTTGAGTCTGAAGGGCTCCTCTGTTGTTAATTATTAGGAAAAAAATAAGGCTTTTGCATAATTTCTGAGCATTATATCTTCTTAAATACTTCCAAACATGCCCCTTTAGACTTCAGCTTAAGTAATGTGGCACTTAAAATTAAATCGAGGTTCGATCTAGAGGTAGTCTTAAGAAGTATCTTAAGATCCCGAACTGAATGAACATGCTTTTGAAGTAAACTCAAGAATATATCACTTAGGGAAAGCATCCTTTTGAAAAATCTCTTAATGAGTCTTTCCCAAGACGACTCCTTGACACTGAGGCGTGTTTGGTGGTGGTTTTTTTGTTTGTTTTGGTTTTTGTTTTGTTTTTTGTTTGTTTGTTTTTCATTTGGACTGAGTATTTTATCATTTGCAGCTTAGATAAAGCTGGGCAATTCACATGGGCTTTGATAAGCCCGACTCAGACTTTTTCATGTGAATGTGGCTTTGCCATAATTTTTGCAAATTAAAAACTTATTTGACAAAAAAAATGTTTTGGACTATTACAGGAAGCATGGAAAGTGATTATGATGCTAAGAATAATTCTGCAATAATTATTTTTAACATGGAATCTTGATACTGAACATCTAGATTTTATGTTTGCATCTTTACCTTACAATGCTATACAAGAGAATGAACTACATTTCACACTTTTTACCCCAAATTAATTTCCTAATACTATTTAAAAATACCTTTATTCTGACTTCCTTATAAATCACCTCAATATCCTACTGAAAGGCCATAAAAATGTATGTGGATGTGAGGGTGATTTGGAAGCAGCGATAATGAATTACTGTAATCCTGGAATGCATTTTGACATAAGTACCTGAAGTCATCTGAAACTCACTTCTTATTTCTGTGTTAATGAATAACTGTTATAATAGCTGTCATACTACTAATTTGTGTTTCTTAGATAAATACACCAGTCCAAACACGTAGATATAATTCAAACCAGCACTATTTCGATTTGTTTATAGAGATCTGTCTTAATCTTACCACCCACATTGTGAGTGGTTTATGGCAAAGTAATGCATGAGATTATGGTGTGGTTTAAATCACCTTTTTGATAGTCACCTATGCCAGTAAATCCACACATATGAACTGAATATTTAGCTCAGAATTACATAATCACATAGCTAAAGAGCACCATCTGTTGGTTTACTGTGAAAAAATATATTGTTTCTGGATGCACCTTCAATAAAGTTGTTACATAGCACAGAAGGGCTTGTAATGTGCCCTTGGCAATATGAGGTTCTGTTTTATTTTTCATCTCCATCAGGTGAGAAAGGATGTGCCATGGCCATGCAATGAGAGAAAGGCAGTTAGATTTCTGCTTTTTCATTTGAGAACATATTTGAGGACTTTTTATTAGAGTTTTATTAGTACTTATGTAATTAATTGGTTTTGCCTCTTTAGACACCTTCTCACAGTCATCCCTTTTTGTCACTAGTGAAGCTTTGCAAAGTCCTATGTTTCTATTGGAGATGATGATAAAAGGTTCTCTTGATGTCTACTACTTTTTGGAAGCTCTTACGTTTCTCTAGCTTTTAACTAAATTTCCCCTTTGACCTGTTTCTTTTAGGAAATGGAATCCAATAAGCAGAAACTTCTGTCTTGATAGAAGATGCTGCATAGTTACCCTCAAATTCTTTCTATTGACTTTCATGTTGCAAAGTTTCCAGTTACTGTCTGAAATTCCCAGTCTATCACATTTGCATTAATGCGCTTTAGCACTTGAACCCAATCTATCAAATATATATAGCAACATAAAAACTTTAAAAATTGACTTACCATGGAAGTTGATACAGTTTCAAACCCCCAAAATGCACTGGAAGGACAAAGATACTTTTAAGGTGAGCGAGAAAAGCAGAATGTGTGTCTGTATGAAAAATCACAGAATGGTTAGGGTTGGCAGGGACCTTGAAGATGACCTAGTTCCAATCCTCCTGCCATAGGCAGGGACACCCTCCACTAGACCAGGTTGCTCAAAGAATCATCCAGCCTGGCCTTGAACACTTCCAGGGATGGGGCACCCACAGCTTCTCTGGGCAACCTGTGCCAGTGCCTCCCCACCCTCTCCGGGAAGAATTTCTTCCTGATATCTAATCTAAATCTCCCTGCTTTCAGTTTAACCCGTTACCCCTTGTCCTGTCACTACAGGCCCTTGTAAGAAGTCCTCCCCAGCTTCCTTGTAGGCCCCTTCAGGTACTGGAAGGTGCTATAAGTTCTCCCTGGAACCTTCTCCAGGCTGAACAAGCCCAACTCTCTCAGCCTGTCCCCATAGCAGAGGTGCTCCAGCCCTCTGAGCATCTTCATGGCCTCCTCTGGACTCATTCCAACCGGTCCATATCCTTCTTATGTTGAAGGCCCCAGAGCTGGATGCAGCACTCCAGGAGGGATCTCACAAGAGCGGAGTAGAGGGGGAGAATCCCCTCCCTCAACCTGCTGGCCACACTTCTCCTGGTAGAGCCCAGGATCTTGTTGGCTTTCTGGGCTGCCAGCATACACTGCTGGCTCATGTCCAGCTTCTCATCCACCAGTACCCCCAAGTCTCAGGGCTGCTCTCAATCCATTCTCCACCCAGCCTGTACTTGTGCTTGGGATTGCCCCAATCTGTGTGTAGGACCTTGCCCTTGGCCTTGTTGAACTTCATGAGGCTGGCAGAGGCCCACCTCTCCAGCCTGTCAAGGTCCCTTTGGATGCCATCCCTTCCCTCCAGCGTATTGCCCGCAACACAGAGCTTGGTGTCATCAGCAAACGTGCTGAGGGTACACTCGATCCCATCATCCATGTCACCAACAAAAATGTTAAACAACACTGGTCCCAAATTAAGAATATGTTCATTTACCTGATTAGAATTAAAGTTCTGTTCATTAAATATGGTTTTGCATACTGATTTCTTCCATATCCCGTTTTTTTCAGACTCTTTTTACAACATACATGATCAGTAGGCATTCATGTATTGCAAACTGAGTAAGATAGAAGAATCCCTAAAATAAGTAATATGGCAGATCCCATGTCTCTTTAAAAGACTCAGTGGAATACGTCTTTTCCCCCTGCTTCTTAGTGGTGTCAATTTCTGCCTTTGGTGCTGATGTTTGTTTGTCCTGGATTTTTTTCTGTTGGCAGCACCTGCTCCCTTCTTTTTCGCTCCCACCAATATATCCTGTTTCTGCATCCCCTCTCAGCATTTGCTGCCATCTTCAATGGTTTAGGCTTAAAATATTGCAAAACATATCCCAGAAAATCACTGACACCCTGTAGTTGAACTTCTTGTCCTTTTCCCCTTGGTTTCTAGTAGGTTAAGGGTTGAAAAAAATATGCCTCAAACAATGAGAGCCTGTGGACTTCTGTAATCTTGGAGTGAATTTCTCCCAGGTCTCAGAGTTGTTAAGTACAGTCTCAGAAAGGATTACCTCACTCCCAGACAGGGAATTCAGAAAGAAAATAAGCACATAGGATGCCAGCTACAAATACTATACATGTCATACAGGCAACTGGTATGCTCTAGCTCTTAAAGTATTGCTTTCCAGAGTCTTAGAATTCTCTGAGTGGGAAATAGCATGTTTTAATTCAGTATCTATATCCAGTTCTTTGTCGTAGCAGTTGCTATACCCAAACATATGCAGATAAACAGCTTCCTCACTCCTACAGTTTTCCCATAATAAGGATTAATAAGATGATCTCATCAGTGATGTATCTTGTACTTTGCTATATTTATCAAAATCATCATGTTCAAAAATGGATTTTCTGCAGGCATTCAAATGCCTGCTTGAAAAAATGAATTATCCACAGTTGTAAGTAAATTGTTATCAGACTTCTGAAAATGCAATGAAGATTGCTCAGTACCTTTGGAGTCCATAGGAAGGAAAACACAACACAGATGAGACAGGTAGTGAACTGTCCCTCCTTCCTAACATTTCTATTGGAGGAAGAATGAAACCTGACAACTACTGATAGGAAAGCAAAGCTGTAAATAAATGGTGTTTTTTCTAAGACAGGACTACATTTCTTTCCCCCATCCTGGCCATTGTCTTCCTTTTCCTGTTAACATCTAAGGGCAATTTTATTTTTTTAAAATTGGTTTGATACAGAGGAATGTGTGTGAATTCTTAAAATTTATTTATTATTACATATATTACATAAGGAGATGAGCTCTGCTGTTTGCAATGAGGCACCTTCAGATTTGAATTGCTAAAATCACCATAATGAAGAAAAGGACAAAGAGTACAAGTAGTGGTTTCAAATACAAGCTGAAATGTAACATCTGAATTTCCATGTGATCTCTGAGTTGCTGGCATTGCACTGGAAGAAAGGGGATGATGGAGGGAATAAGGGATTGGAGTTGAGGAGTTGGGAGACAAGAAGGAATCTAACATGAGAATAATTTTTTGGAGGTATGTTGGGGGATAGTATGACAGTTTGTAAATTGTTGGTGAAGTCTTGGAAACAGCTTCACACTGGGTTGGAGGGTCTGGGACATTTGAACTTCAGAGTAGCAAGGGGGGAATTTGGTGCTCTAGGTCAGAAGAGCCTTTGCAGGGTGATATCCCAAATGAGCCTGGGAAGTGTACTTTTGTCAGTCAACCCTCCCACTGGCACAGAGTGAACAAAAACATCCTAAGCCCACAGGAATACCACCATCACTAATGTGGTTGGTTTGTTCCGGCAGGCATATCCCCTCTCCTTTCCTCTTCCCCCCAGAATGGACTGTTTTGGTGCATTTACCTTTACTGTGTAAGGACAGCAGTGAAGCCTGGCCTGCTCTCTTCTGCCATGGTAAATGCATGGTAGTTGTATCAGTATCCTGTGCTCTTTACACAGATACTGGCCCATATAATAATAGCAAGTGTTGAAATATGAATGTAATTCTTCTGAGAGCATTTAGAAGTGTAACAAAACACTTTCTCATTCTTTCTTTTGGTCCACAGCTTTCCTTTGGATTATATATTAATCTTTTGTTCAGAGATGGAGGTGAATCTAAATCTGATTAAACAACAAAAAAAAAAAGTTGGTAGAGTCCCAATGCAAAGGCAAATCTATTTAAGGCTCAGTTAAAAAATATGTTTATTTTATGGTAATATCTCACCTAGAAATCTTGCAAAAGTTCTTAGGTTTGTGTTTGAGGAGGGCATATCTAAAATGCATGTTTTGTAGTATCTTCATGCTAAATAATATATATTAGTGAGTGTATGCAGAAAATATGTGAAAGCTTTTGCAAGGATTTTGACCCTAAAATAAATAGCATGGTAAATGTACGTCATGATAGGTGCAGTGACTAAGCTAATGTAATGTCTTGCCTGTGGTAGCTGTAAAGACACAGAGACCACTTAGCTGTTTACACCAGCATGTGAACGGTGTATGAAGTGAGAAGTACAGAAGCAGTAAATTGATGCTTAATTCACAGAACACTATCGCTTTCTTTGCACCTATTAATTTACAGCCTACTGCGCTGAAGAGGTATAAAGGCTTAATTTATACCACATCACAAACTGACAGGAACATGAGTGAGAGAACTCACTTAAGGAAGCACTGTGACCTACAGTATAATTTTCCACCACATTTAAAATAACATGAAAAGCACTAGATTTTAAAAATCAAGTATATGAATGAGGTTTAAATACATTAACAGAGGTTGGATTGCTTACTATCTTTCTAAACAGACTGTCTAACCCTGGGGATTCAGTGTACTCCTAAAATGTTCTTCTACTGTCTGTTGTGTTGTTCTAGAATATCTGTACTGTTAGCCTTGTTTTCTCACAAAATCATGTCATAAAATTCAGGAAAATATGTTCTAATGGTGAAACAAGTCATACCAGTATATTCAGGTAACACTAGAAGCTTTTCTTAGAGGTATTTAGGAATCACTGTATTTCTTGCTTTTACACAGTACCTATCCATTGCTGTGAGTCTCAAGTTTACCTTCCTAGTAAAACAAAACCTACAGATATTTTGACTTCTAGAACTTTTTAAATTTTTTTAATTATTATTTTTTTAATATAAGTTTCAGTTGATCTAAGCAAATCACAATTTACAGATTTGGGGAATATTAGATCAGTCTGGGAAACAGAAAGAAAATTATTCACTCAACCTTAAGTCAAGATCTAGTTTTGTTGCTGGTACCTAGTTTAGGAATAATATCAGAAAGAAAACAAATCTCATGGATTCACAGAGTGTTAGGGGTTGGGAGGGACCTCTAGAGATCATCTAGTCCAACCCCCCTGCCAGGGCAGGATCACCTAGGGCAGATCACACAGGAAGAAGTCCAGGTGCCTTTGTAAAGTCTCCAGGAAAGGAGACTCCCCCCCCTCTCTGGGCAGCCTGTCCCAGGGCTCTGTCACCCTCACAGGGAAGAAGTGTTTCCTCATGTTCAGGTTGAACCTTCTGTTTTCCCATTTATGGCCATTTCTCCCAGTCCTGTCACTGGACACCACTGAGAAGAGCCTGGCCCCATCCTCCTGACACCCACCCTTTAGATATTGATTAGCATTGATAAGATCCCCCTCAGCCTCCTCTTCTCCATGCTGAACAGACCCAGCTCTCTCAGCCTTTCAAATCAGACTACATTGGCATGACTAGTGGCTTCTTTTCCCGTTAGGATCAGTGAGGATGAAGGATGGTAATTTGCCAAACTGGTCTTTTCTAAGGTATTGTGGTTTTCTATGTTAAATTTAAAATATATTAGAATTGTAATACTAGTTATTGCTATTTTCTTTAAGATTTAGTAAGATTTTTTAATATATCTTGATTTTTTAAACATAGGTTTTCAAATACCTGAGTACATGAAAAACTGTTTGGTAAGAATGAGCATACTTGGATGCATTCTTACTTCTCAGCAAGCTAACAAACAAACAAAATTACCTCAGTGTCATGATTTAATCCCAGCCAGCAACTAGGTACCACACAGCCGCTCGCTCATCTCCTCCCTAACTACTGGAGGAGAAGAATCTGAGGAAAAGGCCAAGAAACTCATGGATTGAGATAAGAACAATGTAATAATTGAAAGTAAATTAAATAAAATAACGATACCAATAATAGTGACAGTACTAATAATATGTAATCATAGAATAATAAAAAAAAAAGAATGAAAAGTAATGAACATAATGGAAAACATACGTGCAATATACAAGAAAACAGATGTTCCAGCTGCTCAGCACCTGCTGACCAACTGGGAGCCATAGAGAGAAAGAGAGCCCACATATGGCCCAACCCCCAACTTACATACTGAGCATGACATTTAGTTATGTTGTCACAATAATCTCCGGTGGTCTTGTTTAGCTGACTGAAGTGAGGGTAGGTAATTCACAATACACATTGAAACAGAAGTAGGATATATTCTAGCTGAGCATATATGCAGAGTTACTGGACTGTCATTTGTCATCTTTCTGTGTATTTAAAAATACCATGAATCTTAAAAGTTAGGCACTCAAGAATAAAGAATGCCAGCTTTAGTTTAACCTGCTTGTACATAAAAGTTAACATAACTTTTTAATTATGCTGTCAAATGCTCTTCTCACTGTGATCTGAGGCTGAATTACTGTTAGGCATGAGACTAGTCACTAGGGCTGCTGCTACCTATGTTGAAATGAGAAGTTGTGTGCATTATCCAGGATATTAAAGGAAAACAAAGGAATGTCTCATGATTAAAACTAATGGAGTACCACTTTAAAAACTGGGTCTTAGACATGCTTTGTTCACAGGGTTACTGTGTCAGTGTAACAAGTATACTCAGACAAGGTTTGTGCAAGTTCTTGCGAATATTGTGGTCCTCTTTTCTCTTAGAGCTAGGTTCAGCACCTTTAGCTCTTCCTTCAGCTTCAACTATAGCTCATGGGAGCTTGAACTGAGCAAAGAGAGTGCTGGGTACTCAAGACTGACTGTTCCTTTCTCTGGTGGCTAAATATTGTGTGAAATTAACATTCTTTTGGTGCTGTTTCTAATATTCAGACTGTAGTCCTTATTTGGAAAAATTTCTTTAAAATGGTTATATAAAAGCATATGTTCCATATCTGGAAAATAAATATTTTAAAGGTTTATATTTATCTTTCTTGTAGTATAAGAAAAAATAGTAGTAGTATAAGAAAAAATCTTCCAACACTGTGCAAGCATAAACAAAAAGATGATTTGAGGTTCAGCAGTATTGTAAGGGAACACATTTAAAGATAGAGAAAATGTTTTACTTTTTCTTCATTCATTATTTATGGACCCTCTCTAATTAGTTTCAGTCTTGTTTAGCAAATTAATTAGTCTTTTTTTTTTTTTTTGTAAGAAGAGAATTAACTGAAATAAATTTTAGTTAAAAAAACACCACTTTGCAACTTGAACAGTCTTCTAGGCATTCCTGAAGACTCTTCCTCCTGTAACTCATGTAATGTTAATGATTTCTACAAGAGACTGAGGGCTGCATCTCAATTTCACAGACAGAAAACAGTGTTTGGATATACCATTTAGGACCCTAAACATCCCTATTTACTCATCCTCACTCTTTGGGGGAAAAAATAATTGTTTTATCTGTCTTGAATAAACGGTCATTTTTGATAGAACGAAGTATAGTGTTCTATTTTGGTAAATAAATAAAAAATCTCAACCAAAACTGACAGAAGTTTTTCTGTGGAATCTTCTAAAAATTTGAGTATATTTTAGAAAAAATGTGAAAGTGTTAAAAAATCACCATTAACATTTTTTGTTTCTGACATTTATGGCCAATATCTTAAAACTATTTAAAGGATGCTAAAGTGTCCTCCTTTTGATAACTCTTCAAAGATGTTAGGACAAGGGCTGCCTACTACTCTGATGTAATTCGTAATATTCCTATTTATTGCTCTTTCATTCAGCCATAATGGATGTTTAAAGAAGGACCTATAAAAATATACTGGAAAGAAAAAGGAAGGAAGAGTAAAGAACTTGTTCTGTAGATTATGTGAAGCCCATGTATATAGTGGATGGAAGAGACTGACTTCCAAATAAGGGCTTTATGGATTCTAACATTTATATGCAGTGGATTTCATTTCAATCCAATTATGTTTTTATATAATGAATTAGCTTAGTAATAGTCTGACACATAAAAAACGTGAGGCCACAAATTCATCTGGTATGAAAATGCTTGTCTTCATAAGGGATAGCAGAGGAGGATGCTTGAGGTGTTCATGTGAAACCCTGTGACGTGGTTCTCAGTACAGTATTACGATGAACAGACCTTCTAAAGAGGTGTATATAAACCAGCATTAGACCAAAACTGGAACACTGGAGACAGACTGTTCACTGGTTTAAAAGGATGTTTGACACATAGATAAGTAATTAAAATGATGATTCAAGAATGGGTGCTTGTCTCACCAAAAAGTAGTGTCAGAGGTAAAGGTTCAGAGCACATAAATACATGCACTTGCAGAAATCACTGGATCATACCTAGTTAAACTAACAAAGGAAGGTATGATTAAGACAAAGAAGTGGAATCTGTTACCACAGTTGAAAGCAGGAATGGCTTTATTAATTGTTTTAGCAAATTTCTGAGTTGACGTTGAGTTCTCCATCTCCTCACTTCTTCAAATTGAGATTGGATGTCCATCTTTGATTTGTGCTGTAATCAGGTGTAAATTATAATGTACAGCCCAGGGGTAACAACAGGATTTCTAGTTTTAGGATATGGAATCTTGATTTAAAGACTGACTATATGAGAAGAGTTCATTCTACCCATTCTTTTTCTGTCTTTCTGGAAGGAGACTTCAAAGTAGCAAGTCTTGTATTTAGCATTGAAGGTGTGTCATTCCAGAATTTGGCACTATTTACTAGGAGAGTTTCTAAAGCTGAGAGTTTCAACTCGTCTGCAGAGGGCAACTATCAAGAGAAATCTCTGTTTCTTAGAAACTGATGTACAGGTTTTCACAATAAATATTTAGAATTAGCACACTGCCCCCTGGGTAGCAATATGGTAATCAAAACCATGGGTAGCGTGTTTGCTTCAGCTGCTCTGTTTGAAAGCAATCCACTGCAATCCCATTGGGCTAGAGGAAGCTTTTAAAAATATTAATTTTTCTGTGTACAGTAAGAAGCAGTAAAGCCCTGGAAATCTACATAGACTTGAGAGCTGAATTAATATGTTTTATTTCTATTTGGGATTTATCCACATTTTAAATAGTTCTATACTGGGAGAATGTCATGTCATTGTCAAATTTTAGACACTAATCACTGGGTTTATAACAAAAGAAACTATTTCCTTTCAAAAAAAATTAAGGATTTTAAAATGTTTCTCAGAAGAGTGAAATCGAAGATTACTTTTTTTCTTATTAAAATATTTTAAAAAACTTGCAGCTCCTACTTCTTCAAAATTTGGATATTATTTCAGAAACTTTCACTTAGAAATTTCCTGTTTGTTCAAAGAAAAGTATAAATAACAGGAGCATTTTTTCAATTATTTAGAAGTCTTTATACAGCTTACTTGCATTTTTTGTCTTGGGATTTTCTTAGTAAGAACCTGGGATATGAAGCATAACATCTATTGATCTATCTATGGACAAGTTTTCTCCTCTCATTATTCTGGAATTATGACTGATTTTAACAAACCTAACCACCTGTATTCTTCATGCATCACTGATGCAGAACTGATGTACACATTTGTTGAAGATAGCATGATCTGATATATCTAGGCAACAGATATGAAATTTATGATTAGGAACAAGATATTTCCATTCTAATAATCAACTGTGACCTGTGTAAAATAAACCATAAACATTCTCCACCTGAAGAAGAGCGTATTTTTCAGAAAAAAGTTACATCTATCTCTGATTTAGTATTCTCCAGTCCTTCAGAGTCTTTTGTAATCTGTTTCAGTGGTTAATTAATTTTTTTAAAAAGCATCTTATTTCCAAGCTTGCATATGGCTAGCTTCAGGTACAAGCCATAACATGCTGTTCTGCCTTTGTCTACAAGACTGAAGAGTTGTTATCAGACTGCAGTTCTCAGTAAGTGTTTCCAAAATGTTACCAAGTAATCCCACAACTTCCTCTTTTATGATATTAATCCTCTGCAAATTGCATTCACTTCTTGGTTGCAAACTGAAATTGTGAAACAGGAAAGAGCGTTATAGTAGCACGTATTTGATTGTTGTTTCCTTACCACCATAACGCAAGTTCATGTTAACCAGGTTACTCCTTGGTCCCCATGTCACTTGGTGCAGTGTTTCAGTTTGTTTGTCTTGTGGTATGGACATGTCCTGGGGACAAATAAAAAGCTCAAGGATATTTTTTTGATGGACACCAACTGATCTGAAAGAAGCAGCACAGAAACAATAAGAGTATGTGTTTTCTATGAGTTCATCGAGTTACAACTGGCTAATCTTCCCTCCTGCCAACTCAGAGCACTGAATGCCGTAACATCTATCATGGACAGATCTTGTCATTGACAAAAGTAGTGGAGGAGCTCTGCCCAATGTATCCTATGACAAATTACCCCATTGAGACAGGCAGCAGAGCCTTCCAGTCAACTGAGCAAAAGAACCTCTCTGCCTTGGGGTACATGTTTGTCGACCACCCTTCATGAGACCTTGTAGGCCCTTGAAAGGCTGAGAGAATTGAGCTTGTTCAGCCTGGAGAAGAGAAGGCTCTGGGGAGACCTATCAGCTGCCCTTTTCTTTCAAATTGTTGAACCAATTGACATAACACAGTTAAATTCAGGCCAGTTTGCCTGGAGAAGAGAAGAGTTTGGGGAGATCTTATTGCAGCCTTCCAGTACCTGAAGGGGCCTACAAGGAAGGTGTGGGGGGGGGCTTTTTACAAGGGCCTGTAGTGACAGGACAAGGGTTAATGGGTTTAAATTGAAAGCAGGGAGATTTAGATTAGATATCAGGAAGAAGTTCTTCCTGGAGAGGGTGGGGAGGCACTGGCACAGGTTGCCCAGAGAAGCTGTGGATGCCACCTCCCTGGCTGTCTTCAAGGCCAGGCTGGATGAGGCTTTGAGCAGCCTGGTCTAGTAGAGCAGTGGGGTTGGAACTAGGTGGTCTTTAAGGTCCCTTCCAACCCAAACCATTCTGTGATTCTATGTACCTTCATGAGAATCAAGAGCAAATGCTTCTCTTTCTCTTCTGGACTGGATTTTTAGCTTTTTGTTCAGAGAAACATATTCACAACACCTTACCATTTACCATTATAAAGCAAATCCAACTGTCCCTCAAGACGTTTAAAGGGCCCAGGAAGAAATGAAGGAAAATAGATAAGGAGCAAACCCTTGCAGAATCCACACAGAAAACTCAAGAACCTTTTCCAGGACATGAGTTTGTAGCAAATACAGAGGAAGAAAAGTACCCAACATGGAGCTTCCCAACCTCAGTGTTAAGCAAAAGCAGTCTGTGCTTAATGAGCTTTCCCTGAGGCCTTAGATATCTGATGGAAATTTGTCTATTTTGGTGTCTGGGAGGCTGTCAGAGGGCTATTTTGGGGGATGTAGCTGAAGAACAGCTCCATGCCACTCACAGGCACGTGATCTAAAATTCGTTTGCTGAGCAGGCTGGGTATATATCTATATATATACATCCTGGATACATATATGCACATATAGGTGGGTGGCTAGTTATTTCTGGTCTGTGAGACATGCAGAGCCCCCACGCTCACACCAGCTGAGACACAGTCCCTCTGATGGACCCAGGAGAACAGGGCCCTTGCACCTGCCTGTTGGCATATCAGATCTGCTGGTGGCTTGGCTTCTCTGCCTTCCACCTTGCGCTCAGTTTTCTACACCTGGTGTTTAATGTCTGTGTGTATTCCCCTATGAGAGTCTCTTGTTTTAATGTTTCATAGCTTTCTGCACTAACACACTGGCAGAAACAGCCGACGGCCTCAGCCCCAGACCAATCCCTGCCCAACAAAAACTGACTGGTGTTCTACATGTGACTTGAATATAGATGGCAGTGTTGGTTTCCGTCAACGCCTTCTGTGTCCAAAGGTGCACGCTTTGCTTTGGAAACACTCGGTTGTGGAAGTGCAGCAATAACATAGTAATTCCTTTTCTACAACAAGTAGTTGATGGCCTTGTGCGTAGCTGGGAAAGGGAGTGTTGTTTCTTCAGCAAGGTGACTTGTTGCACAGAGATACTCGTATTCAGGGCATTTAGGTTTCATGCTGACATTTAGAACAGTTCAGATAGGTCCTGCTCATCTGCAAAGACTGTGTGTATTCACTGAGTACACTGAAAGGTGCCAGTAACTGTATTTGTGTTCAGATGTGACTTAGTTTAAGAATGCTTAACTTGACAAAACCATACATAAAAATTACCCAATACTGCGTGTTGTGTATATATTGGGATTTGTTACCAGCAGTTGGGAAATCCTTTTGAAATTGGTAATGGGTGTTTTTTGTGCCTAACACTGAAATTTAGGTTCTTTTGTATTTAATAGATATGGTCAATATGGATTTACCTGGCTTATGTTGTAAAGAAGAATAAACTTTGAAAATAATAGTGTGACTATTATTTATTTTTATTTTTAGCAGTACAGTAGCAATCTCTCTGTTTTATTAAAGAAAAAAGAAACTCCAATCTGATGTAGTGTCATATAAAGAATGAAGTCAATATTTTTACTGGTTGGAGGGCTATGCTTCATTGATGTTTGTAGGAGGTACTAATACTAATGTATTGGACAAGCTGTACAAGATCCAAAACCTTCAGAAGGTGTGGAGAGAATAAATTTTGAAAAATAGGGTATGAAAACTTAATGAACAAATAATCATTTTCATTCTCAGCGTGTTACTAGAAATAGAGTACATCTGTCCCACCCAGCAGCTGCATCATGTAGAGGCTCTTGAGAGTGCTTGTGGAGGTGAGGAGAATGTAAATCAAAAGTTGAACAGTGAAAAAATAGTCTGAATCAGAAATATAGTCAGTAAGCATGTAAAATACATGAAAAGAAAAGAATGTGAGAGTTTCTTATTCCATTTAAAAAATTTAAAAAAAAAAGAACATTTGAACTTTTTTTAAAATATGTATTTAATTTTTACTGTATTATGATTTTAAACTCGCAGTACAGAACAAAGATTGTTTTCAGAGCCAAAAAAAAGCTAATACTTTAACCTCAAGGTATTTCCAATAAAACTAAAGAGAAATGAATTATTTCTTTGCTCAATGATGTTGAAGACAATTCTTGGTAAAGAAAATATACCATCTGTGTTTATTTATTTTAAATTTTCCTAATTATTATTTTCTTAATTATCAATTCACACTTAATGGAATTACCGCCATGAAGCTATCATGCTGAAAAACATCCCATTTCAACTTTAGTTTAGAACTAAATGTTATCATTCCCTGATACAAACTAATATTTATTTTCTTGAAAGTATTCCCTTAGCAGTACTCTTTCAAATGACTTTTTTCATATAAAAGAGATCCCCATTCAGTGTCTAATCACTGTATCTAATAATTAGCTTTAGCTGCACTACAATAAAATAGTGCTTGCTGTGCTTATTTTAACTGTTGATGACTTTATTTACAAAGAATACTTTGAATATCTTACCGACTTGCTTGTTCCTTTTTTTCTTTTTTTTTTTTTTTAATTTTAATTTGGACATGCTTCTGCATGAGCATTCTTTTTTATCAGCTAAAATATGTCACCAGTATATTTTTGTTATGTTACATAAATGAATTCTATAAAACTGTTCTGCCATTTGTAACACTTCAGTTGCATACATATTTGGTTCCAATGCTCATTTTTATGAAATTGATTACTTATTTACTTTATACTGTGCACAAATATCAAATGAACCCTGTTTGCTGATGAATAAGATTCAACTATGAGTCAAAGGACTTTAAAATGGAAGCATTTTAGGGAGTTCAGTTCCTATAAATTCCAAAGAAATTCCAAATTCATTGTCAGTATGTTGTGTGTTTTTTTGCAGGTCAGTACAAGTTACACAAAAGATACACAGCTTGCACAATCATATCTTATTTTTCCACAGTGTAACATCCTCATATGTAGTAGTTCACACTGTGATAACATCATGCCTCAGCTGACTGCTGACCTCCCATTCCCACCTCTTTGCTTTTTTTGTTTGTTTCTAATGTGAGGTAGGAAGATTTACAGCATTTTACTGTATCTCAGGTTTGTACTCTTAAGTCTGATGAAAATGTCTCAACCACTGAAACATGAATCTAATCATGGAGCTTTGAATTGGCTCAGATATAAGTCTTCAAATAGGTTTAAGTTTTCTAGTTTTTCTTCTTTTTTTTTTTTTTCTTAGTACTTCAGAATAACTATGAGTGTAGAACATGAGATTTCAATACTAGCATTGATAATTCCCAAATTTATTCTGCTGTAACACCGAAGCAGTCTTCTGAACATTGGCTTAAGCTATGCAAAGATGCAGTCAGTGGTAGTAGTTAGCAGCTGATGTTGATGAGGGGAAGGTCTGACTTGGAACAGCAGTCTGTCTTCTTTCCTCTGTCTGAAGTATGAAGAAAGGCTGAGAGTTTGGGGGTCTTATGTGTTTTAATTAGTTAAACATACAAACTTTTCTAAAGGAAATTTTAAGTTGCTCGTATCTTCTCTTTGAATTCTTGAAATGAAAGCGACTTCACATGGGCTTTAAAGTAAATCGTACTGTAGGAAGACTGCAGATTGGTTCTGATATAGTAAATATTAGAAAAGAAAAAACAAATATCCTATTCATACACATTTTTTAAAATTATAGTCTTTTTTTTAAATTTGGTTACTCAGTGTTCAGCAGAACACGTCTTTATGAAATGTCATAGAAAATGTCAGAAAATGTCAAAGATGAGCAGTAAAGAGGTTCGTCTGATACCTAAGTAGATCAAGTTCTTCATTGTTCACAGATTTACATACTTCTCAAAGCTAATTAGCTTTCATGCTACTGCTGGAATAGTTTATATAAAACTGTTAACATGAATTCATAAATGTATTTCATTCATCAAGTTTTATCTATCTTTATGGGTACCTCATTTCTTGAAGTTATACAATTACGTGATTCATTGTTTTTATCAGCGTAGTCTTTCCACTATTTTTCAGACTGCTACTTGTATTTGAGTGATCTGTCAACAGACTGAGTAGGTGAAAGAATTAAAAATGTATCTGTGTGTTCTGAAATGCTGTTTTATGTTTAAAATTAATTACTGTCAGGTTTTTACTGAACTGCTGAAAAAAAAACCCCAAACTTAAAACCCAACTGGTCTAAAATACAGATACATTCTTTCTGAGCAAGTATAAATATTGGCAATTGGAGAACAATCTGTCCAAACTGGGGCTTTTCAGTGTCATAAAAAAGTTGGAGCTATATTTCTTCTTCTTCTTTTCAGCACTATCGGATTGGTATTCAACTGCATACATGTAATTTGATGACTGTATATATTCAGTTGGGTGTAGCTAAGGCTGGCAATGGCTAGGGGGCAGCGTACTCTGTAGCATCTTACAGATGGTTTCTGCAGCACCTGTGGTTAGATTCTACATGAAATATGATCTCTTGGTCACTTTTCCCCCTTTCAGCCTCCTATGCCTATAGTATTCTCAAATGAAAAATGCGGAGCTGAACCCGTGTGAGGTATACACTATATATAAAAACACACAAGTATTTTAAAAACATTCAGTGGAGAAGATATATCTGCATAACTGAAAGACCTATGGCAGACCTGAAAGATAAAAAAAACCCCAATGTTGGTTGGAATAAGCAAAGGGCATGAGAAGAAAGACGTGTAGATGGAAGGGAATGGAGTACATGAATATGGAAGTGTGCATAGGAATAGGCTGTGGTGTTTGTCTAGAGTTCTATATCAGTGACAGTGTATGTGCACCAATCTTAGAAAGAAAGTATTTCCTTACCAATTTGCATGGGACAGGCTTCTCTGCTGATACTACCTGTTGTTGTTGTGTTTTTTTGTAATTGAAATAATGTTTTTAGGTGTTCAGCTGATATTCCTGATGATTTTCTATTTTATGAAACATTAACATAAGTGGCTTTTGATGGATAAAAAAATACATTTCTCATCGAGAGATAGTATCTTTCATTAAGCTAACAGCTATTATTAGGTAAAATACAAAAACTTTTGTGTACCTAATCCATTCTTCCAGGATGAGGAAAAAGAAAATATTAAATCTAAATACAGAGAAGCTGTTCCAATTTATTTTTTTTTTTTTAACTTTTTTTGTGCAACATTTAGGGGTTGTCGTGAAGGAGTGGTTTAGGCCACTTAAAAGACCACCGTCATAGTTATTAGAAGGAAAAGTGTTTTTAATATGAATTTGTGAAAAGTGCGACTTAACAAAATTTGATGGTAGTGTCCACTCTGTTACTTATTCCGTAGGGAAAAAGCATGCAAAAATTAAATGAAATTAGAATTAAGTTAAATGATGTACACATGGATCAGGAGAAATTATTTACATGGGATTAGGGAAACTGAGTTGGTGTGATTTATGTAGGTATTAGGGAAAGAAGGTGAGGGAGATCCTGCCATTGAGTCACGAGGTTAAGGGTGGATCCCCTTCCTTTCTGACCTCCTTCTCCAAGAGGAGTCTAGATGTGGATGAATCAAGTCCTAGTCCTGGATTTGATCAACCTTTTTTGTCCAATGGGATTAGGAACAAGGATCTCATTGTAGTAATTTAACATATGATTTTGTGTTTTGTATGACTTTGGAATAGCAGCAATTTGAACTGAAATAGGAGCAATTTAAAATTCATTAACTATTAAGATAAATCACAAGATTAGATTATATAATTTTATATCAGAATTTAATTATGAATGAATCAACACAACTTAGTTCAAGTTTCAAAATCAAGTTGCATGCACCCACACACGGTGATCCTAGATACAGATATACAAAGGTATACCTGTTAAAATTTCCCCTTGAGTTCAGTGAAAATATTCACATTGAACACCTTTTCATCTCTCAGTGGGTGAGGGGTTGAGCCTCAAGGACTACGAGTTTCAGCCCAGATCCCATCATCGAACTTCAGTGACGGTTCTCCAGTTTTGCAGACTGGAGAGTTCACAAGGTCTGAGAGGCATCTCTCAGAGAGAGATGCTAAGCACAGCCCACTGTGGTCCAGGAGAGCGCAAAATGCTTCACTTAGGACCAATATTTATGGGGTTGTGAGGCGATTGCCTTCAGGCATCTGTAATTTTCCATTCTGACCACAGTCCGGGTTGGTAATTACTGGAATTTTCAAATTACCAGTAATCACTGGTACTGACCTACCTGAGTTGTTCCAGAGCTGTCAGGGGATGATTAGTTATTCCTGCTCTCATTCCAGGCAAACGAGTTCCTGGTATGGTCAGTGCCATTCGCCACTTTAGCTACAAAGTGTGCTTGGTACAATCAATGGACGCTTGTACCAAGTTTTCTTTCCTCATCAGTTATCTGCATGACTTCATTCTGCTCTTCTGTGGTCATTTAGTTTCACTGACAAGTTCCTGTAAATGCAATTCAGGCATTCTATAAAATGTTTTATATTTTGGGAAGTGCATGGCTAAGATCCACTAATTTTTATGTCAATATTATTCTCTGACACAGTATAAAAGGAAATGGATGATTGAACATCACACTGATGGTAGCAGAACTAAGGACTGGAAATAAAGCTTGCTGTTTTAATAGGATCTGGGATTATTCTAAGAAGTATTTCTACAAATAAATAAAGTTTAAAATTAACCATTATTCAAACAGTATCCAAGAATTTTCCTCATAACAAAACTGTGACTTACTGCAATTTTCCAGGAATTTCCATTATGCATATGTAGACTTTCGTCATACTTTGTGATCATGAAACCAAACCAAAATAAATGGAAAACTAAAAGAAAATGATGTTTCCTAAAAGAAAGTGCAGTGAACTGGACTACATTCTAGGGACTTTTTAATATCAATTCCTTACTTCGCTTTTCATTTTAAATGTGTATGCAATTGTACATGTCTTTAGAAGGTAGAAAGCCTTCATATACATAGCGTTCACATACTTTTAATTGGATACTACTGTGCTAACTACTATAATACCGCAGGAAGATGCTGAATCACATAAAGGAATATTCTGCAGTGCCTCATATAGGAAAATAGAATAAAACTACCTTTAGAAAAACTTATATGTGGTCAGTCACAAACTGAATTTTAGAAGCTATGTTTTTTGCTTTCTGTTATTTACATTTTCCACATATATTTTTGTACTGTTGGTTGACCCGAGCGTCCTATTTTCTTCATTTAAAATATACCTTTTCTTAGGTACACTTACTTAAACAGATTTTGCTAAATTTTCAAAAGTATGTTCAATGAAAAAGAACAAGATCATAACACAAATGCTTTTGAGCATGTGGATCTCAGTGGAGGCCTTACTGCTCTCTACAACCACCTGAAAAGGAGGTTGTAGCAAGGTGGGTGTCGGTCTCTTTTCCCTAGTAACAAGAGATAGGACAAGAGGAATAGGCCTCACGTTGTGCCAGGGGAGGTGTAGATTGCATATTAGGAAAAAATTCTTCACTGAAATCTTGTCAGGCATTGGAACGGGCTGCCCAGGGAAGTGGTTGAGTCACCATCCCTGGAGGTATTTAAGAGACATGTAGATGAGGTGCTTAGGGAGATGGTTTGGTAGTGGGCTTGACAGTGTTAGGTTTATAGTTGGGCTTAATGATCTTAAGGGTCTTTCCAACCTAAATGATTGTATGATTTCATCATTTTATCTTAATGCATGCCTGTATTGCATACAGCTGAACATCATATGAGTGAAGATATTCCAGTTCTTATGGACTACTTTACTCTCGAGGTTAGTGGAGGAACAGGGTATAGGAAGCCTGGGAAGTAAGATCTATAAGGAAAACATTAATGTCCATTATGAACACGGTTATTACTAAAATGGCTATAACTGCACCTTGTATGAGGCCAGCAAACACTGATTTGTAGTGACATTAAGGAAATAAATACTACTATCAAGCTATACCACTGAAGTTAGACACTTCTTATAATAAGAACCTGGTCCTGTTCTCGTTATCTTTTAACATCACATTTGTTATTAAATGCTGCCTGATTTTTGTGTGAGAAGCTTGTTTTTTAATAGCAAGATAAAACCAAAGGGGGGAAAAAAAGATCCTACAGCTGCCACTGCATTGTGATTGGTGCTATCTTGAAGGCATTGCCAAGAAAGAGTTCTTGCGTACTTCTAGTCACGGAGTGAAATATAAAACCATGTGCACATGAAGCAAGAGGGATTGAAGGGAGTGGGTTTTGCCTGGAAGTTTCATGGTGTCTGCTGTAGGACCAAAGCATTTATATTAGTAATGGAAATAGAGTCAAGTCTCTTCGGAACTTGTTCATGGAACGGCAAAAGTCACAGTCAAAATGACATCGGTCCTCTCCACTGACTTCCCCTTTGCTGTACACAGAGCAGTATAACAAGGGATGTCCAAAATGGAAACTGGATATATAGTTAGAATTCCATACATAATTGTCAAATAATGCATAAAAAAAATCAAAACTGAAACTTTTTAAAATTGATAAAGAAGCAAGTGTAGCGACCTGGTCTAGTGGAGGGTGTCCCTGCCCATGGCAGGGGGGTTGGAACTAGATGACCTTTAAAGGTCTCTTCCAACCCAAACCATTCTGTGATTCTATGATTCTATGATAATGATAGCATATCTGGTACTTCAGTTCACTAACTTGCATATCTTGATTATGGTGCATAATTTGAAATAGTTACAGGAAGCATTTATGTGGAAGATAACCACAATAAGCAAGTGAAAATTAATCACACATTAGCTTACACTTGTTATTAAGAATGTATAGAATGGTTTCTTACAAATCTTCTTACAAAATTGATCAAAGAAGCAAATTCTGTTAGCCTTGTCTTGTGCTTTCATGTACAATTTACTTTGAAAGGTCTTTTTTTTTTTTTTTCTCTGTGGTATTGGGAAAAAATATTCAGCCTAGTACTTTATGCTATGCTATTGATGAAAATAATTTATGTGAATCATGAATTCTTTTGTGTGGTTTGAGCCTTCAGTGTGAATAAATGTTTGTTAAATCCATTGCTTTCTTTTCCCAAAAAGGGAAAACCGAATTTAAAATGAAATAGAAATTCAGGTATGAAATAAAAATGCAAAGTGGTTCCTCAAAGTGAATTTTCTACTTTTATTTGTGATGAAATAAAACATAGGTTTCTGCGTACCTTGTTTTGGTTTTGTGAAATAATGATGTGAATTGAAGTTGTCTTAGAATGATTTTGTCTTTTAACTAATGGTAGCTGTTAATGCAGACAGTGGAATATTTGTCTTTGAAGCTTCGCTATTAAAAAGACAGAGACACTTCTAGTACAAAGAGCTGTACCTATGCACCCATCTGACTGTCTGTCTATATTGTTTTAAAGTGTATTATTCATAAATAAAATGCTAAATAATTTATCTCCGTCTGTGCAGCTGAATTTTACCGCTGTATTACTCTGTAACTGTCAAATCTGTAAGCTAACGTGTGTGCCGTAGAAGCTGATCCAGGGATATTTGACATAACTTTCTAGGTCTTTAAAAATAAAAAGCCTAGTGAGACAATGTTTTAAACAAGTACTCAGTAATACTTAATTGCGTTATCTGTCCGGGAAGGTTTTTGAAGATTGTATTACAGAATGAGTCTTCGCTAAATGTACCTTCACTGACACGTGTCTTTAATTACGGAAAGAGCATGCCAGACAATGACTTTCATTTCCTCCCACACTGAACATTTTCACCCACCTGCCTCGTCCTGTGCTCTTTATTGACTTCTTCCATGGTTTGGGACAGTTTTGGATATATTCTTAATATTTCAGTTAAAATGTATATTATGGCTTAAATTTATTCTTTGATCCTTAATTGCTACAGATAACCACATTTGTGTGTTTATATGAAATTGGGCAGTTTTAAAACATAAGAAAATGGAGCTAGCAAACTTCAAAATTTTCTCATTTTCTTTCAGAAATTTTAAAAGCTTATTTGCATGATTCTCCATACTCAGTGCAAGTGCACCGAGACTGGAAATACAAATAGTTTAATTTCAGCAACAAACTGTTATAATCACCTAAATAAAATTGTGTGTCATCCTATTTGATTTACTTTGAATTTTTATATACTCCGGCATTTACAGAAATGTCACCTGGAATGAACACGACCGTGAGGCAAAATTGTGTTAGCTACACATATAATCAATTATATTTGCTATGACCATGAGAAACTAAACCAAACTATTTTGATGTTCAGAGGACACATCCTTTACCTTCTGCCAGAAGCTTTCAGCAAACAGTAGGCAGTCAACTCTATTTAGAAACTACAACAGTAAGCTCAAGGAGTGTGCCTTTGCTAAATGCAAATGTCTGCTAACAACACTCAGTGACTCTCTGGCTGATATTTTACAGGGACTCATTGTCCTCACAAGCTCTGTCTGAGGTACTACCACAAAATCACTCCTCTATGTCATATAAATGTCCGCTGTGGTTTTGACGTGTGAAACATGTCAGCTTGAGAAGTTAACACTGACTGTATTTACAGTAGCTTATAGTTTATGAGAAAACTTGTTTTCTGCAATCTCTTAATTATTATGATTTATATGTGTGATACTATAAGTCTGTGTTGATTAACATCCATACTAAAACCATACTGGTTTGGTTCCATAACTGCAGTATATATTTTTTTCTTATTATTTTTTTTAATTGTGTCTCAAAGTACTGCAAAAGTGAAAACTGTATAATACACGTGGCACTGTGAAAGAAATTCAGAAATAAGTATGATTAAAAAAAAAAAAATCAGAAGGGAAGAAAGTAGTAATTGATTCCCAACAGGATAATTAGAGACTTGGAGCACACAATATATGAGGAGATGGTCAGAGAATTGGATTTGGAAGAGAAAGTGTGAGGAGCTGGGCAATTTATTGCTGTCTTCAACCTAATGTGAAGGAGGCAAGAAACACCCAGACTCTTGATGGAGTTACGTAGTGATAAGATGAGAAAGGAAATTCCAACTAGATATGAGGAAAAAAATTCTCACAGGAAAAAGTTGCCCAAAAATGCTGAGGAATCTTCATCCTTAAAGATATTCAAAACTTTTCTGAACAAGGCCCATCACACACAACTGGATCTGCACTGAGTTATGAGTTGGACTAAATGATTTCCAGATCTCCCTTTCAATATTATTTATCTTGTATTTCTGAATTTACTTGCAATTAAAATTATAAATTGCATTTTCATTTTGTCACAGTTGATTTTGATTTTGTATTTTATTTAACTGCAAATGCGACCAGTATTTGTATTTTCCAGCTTCATTCCTTTACCAAGAGCCCACCATCATTCCATGAGCTTCTATGAAGTTTGCAGTGTCTGTATATTTCCTATTCCTTTGCTTGACATCACCACTAGGATAAATGAACGGTGAGCAGCAGTGTTTCTTACAGATATGGTTGTATGAAGCCCTGTCTAAATCGGACAGTGCTAGAGAAATCTCACGGTCTTTATGCTGAGAAAGAGAGAATTGTGAAGTGTATGTATGTGTATGTATGAAATGTAGTGCCACTAGGGACCATACGACCTGCAGGGATTTGCAGAGATACATTGCACATGTTCATTTTAAAACTTTTTGGTACTGCATTTTGTTATTGCGTGAAAATGACTGAGTTTATGTTTTCTTCAGTCTTATCATTCATATTTCTGTGAGCCTTTATGACAAGGTTTTAAAAACACAAGCATACAATCAATCTCTCTCTTAAATGAATATAATGCATGAAATTAAGTCAGTTTAAAACACAAGGAATTATCTTTTAATGCTACAAAGAATAATTAGTAATTTTTTGTTGTTATTATAATTTACACATGTGCCTGAATATAAATGCAAATACTATAAATTAATCCTTTTCATGTTCCTGGTAGGTTATAAATTGTTTTTCTACTGCCTCATCATGCTGAACATCAGCTGCATGATTGACAGTGTTAATTGTAGTGGAATTTATGTCAGACACAAGCTTTTCTCTGGAGCTTTGGACTCAGTTTATCGTTGCTACAGTACCTAAATGTGTGAAGGTAACGTGATCGTATGTTGATGATGCTAGGAAAGCACTGTGTTGCAGTGCTAGAGCCAGCAGATCAGGATTTTGAAACGGCTTTAAAAAAAAATAGCTATGATAGTGTAGTCTTTCATCTTAAAAAATACAGAAGTTAGAAGTGCAAATGGATGTGTATCTTTGGATTACTGATGTCAGAAATGTATGCTTTGGTTTTATTAAAGCATCCAGAAATAGAATTTTGGGCAGCTGCGTTATACAAGTTCAGTGTAAAGTTTAGTATAATGTTTGTTCTTTCCTCTTCTGGGATATTCCCCCATGCCATGTTCTAGTCCTTGAGTGTTTGGATTTATATGTGCTACTTGTTTCTCTAAACTGCAACTATCCAAAGGAGAATTTTTGTGTGATCATCAGAGATAAGTGTTTTATTATTTGTCTCTCTGTAGTTAGAAAGCACTTTTACTGCTTTTATTTAAGGAACTCCCACACATGTGGCAGACTAAAAAAATGGGCAAAGTCCACTCTGCCAGGTTTTATTAGGCCTAAATGTTGCTGTTTGTTGCTGCGTTGGGATGATAAAATGCAATGCCACTAGAGTCTGCAAGCATTGCAGTGAATGGCATTCAGTAAACTTTTAATCAAGTTTTTGTGCCTCCTAATCTTAACTGTATTTACTGCTATCTGGTATATCAAAAGCAGTCTTCTTGATCTTGGAATTCTTTGGCTCAAGCTTTGTTTAAACATGGGCAAATATATATATATTTTTTTCCTATTAAATGTAAATAACTTTTCATGTGTATGTTAAATGCATCAAGTAAAACTAAAAAGAAAACAATTGCTCCATGGCACTTTTTTTCACATTCACAGTATTAGAAATTATTTTCTTTGTCATTACGTTCAATTTCTGTAGTCTCAAGCATCCATCAGTAATTCAAGAGAATGATAACAATATATTCTGAAGAACTAGCATGCCTTATGATATCTAACGACTACTAAAATGTTAAGATTTTAAGGTTGAAATAGAATGTCATACAGGAAAACAGCAGGAAAGACCAAGCATATTGCAGTAAATTCCTACAGAGTCTTAAATGCTCTGTGGAATCACATCCTGCTATAGATTAGAGGAAACCCTAAACGGGGTTGGCCTTATCGTTTTAACCAAAATGAAGATTTATTACCTGACTTCAAATATGAATTCTGAGTGACAGCTGATGAAGAGATCTTAATTTCCACTGAGGACATTCATTCCTAGAGAGCGATTCTCTAGTTGTGCCTGAATTGTTGTGTTTCAGAAGGGGATCAATAAATATTTATTGGAGCACAATAGGTGTGAAAGGAAAAAGAAATACATTCTCAGCATTTTTGAATTGTCAGTAGAAACTCTGAAACACGGAACTAATAAGATGTAATATAATGGAAAAAAAATAAAAAACCCAACAGTGGGCTCATTAGATTACTTTGCCCTCACTTAAAATTACAACAGCTCAGAAATTATAGGACTAATATTAAACACATATTTTCCATTTCACGCAGTTGTTTGAAATCCTCTGTTTTCAATTATTTTGTATATGTTTTCATAAAAAGGTTTCTGTTTGATTTAAGATGAACATGTTCTCAATATGCTTCGTGACTACAGAAGTGTAAGCTGTGTGTAATAGTGCAGAAAACCTCCCAAACCTTACATGGTCATGTTTTTATACGCGTATTTTAACTTAAATGCAGCATATAGTGAAGTATATTATGGTTGTCTTCATCCCACCTCTTCTTTATATGTTTCTTTGGCTTTGTTTCCGAAAGTAAGTAATGGTCTACACTGTTACGGTATCTCCTTCCCAAGTAACTATTAGCACACACATCTTCAGAGAACTATTGAAAAACGGAAAAATATGCCCATCCCTATTTTGTAAAGAATAAAGAGGAATATATAATAAAAAGGAAATGGTGGAGATCACACTGTGGCAAAACCAGAGTAAATTATCTAAGCCTTAACAGACATTCTGATAAGTTGGGCTGTAATGTAATTACTAATAGAAGCAACGATACAAACTTCAGGTCCGAGAACTCTTCCACTGTCTTTCACGACAGCCTGTGTGGCCAGTAGCCCATGTGGCTCAGTGGAGAAAAATGCGTATCTCACGGGTGAGTATGAATTCATTGGAGTTGCCACTGGAATGGAGCACCTATGGCTTATGAGCCTCCCTCAAATTATTTTTAATGTTAGAAGGCTATTAAGGTATAACTATGAAAGTAATTAATTTTTCTACAGCATAAATATTATTTTAAAAATTATACAGTTTAGAGACTTAGAATGAAAATAACGGTAATGTTCAAAGAGACTTCACAGTGCATTCAAAAGTGTCTCTGTTTCGTAAAGTTAGGAAGTTATACAGCTTATATTCTAGGATTCATTTCTAGGGTGTTTTTGTTTACCGTAGGATATTGCTTTCTTTTTAGAGGATCTTGATTTTGAGACAGGCATGTCTTTTGGTACCCATTTTGTCCTTGGGCATTCCATTCACATTGTAATTTCATTTTAGAAACTCACTGTTTTCTGTCAACATTGAACGCTGTCTCAAAAAAATTAATGACTGTTATAAACTTGTAGAAATCTAGCATGGATACACAGCATTTTCTTTTGCCTATATAGTACAAAACTCCAGAACAAATGACATGGATTTAATTTAAATAAAACATTGTTTCTGTAGAAAATAAATTACCCTGCAGGATTGCATGGCAGATTTGAAGCCTTAGTAAATAAATTCTTTAAAAACATAAATTGTTATTTTTAATCAATATGCACTGACAGTTTTATATAAACTTGAAAAGAGCAATAATGATATGAGGTATGTTTTAGTCCCACCTCTTAACAGAAACAAAAAAGGAGAATTATCAGTTTTAAAATAAGTAGTTTCATAGTATCATAGAATAGTTTGGCTTGAAAGGGACCATAAACACCATCTAGTTCCAGCCCCCCTGCCTTGGGCAGGGACACCCTCCACTAGACCAGGTTGCTCAGAGCCTCATCCAGCCTGGCCTTGAACACTTCCAGGGATGGGGCACCCACAGCTTCTCTGGGCAACCTGTTCCAGTGCCTCCCCACCCTCTCCGGGAAGAATTTCTTCCTGATATCCAACCTAAATCTAACCTCATTCAATTTAAACCCACTACCCCTTGTCCTGTCACTACAGGCCCTTGTAAAAAGCCACCCCCCCCAGCTTCCTTGTAGGCCCCTTCAGGTACTGGAAGGTGCTATAAGGTCTCCCCAGAGCCTTCTCTTCTCCAGGCTGAACAAGCCCAGCTCTCTCAGCCTGTCCCCATAGCAGAGGTGCTCCAGCCCTCTGATCATCTTCGTGGCCTCCTCTGGACTCGCTCCAACTGGTCTATAACCTTGTTGTGTTGCAGACTCCACAGCTGGATGCAGCACTCCAGGTGAGGTCTTACAAGAGCAGAGTAGTGGGGGAGAATCCCCTCCCTCGACCTGCTGGCCACACTTCTCCTGATACAGCCCAGGATCCGGTTGGCTTTCTGGGCTGCCAGCGCACACTGCCGGCTCATGTCCAGCTTCTCATCCACCAGTACCCCCAGGTCCTTCTCCTCAGGGCTGCTCTCAATCCATTCTCCACCCAGCCTGTGCTTATGCTTGGGGTTTTACTTACTGTAAAAGTCATTATGTTACCTAGGACATTAGTCCTTTCAGGTTTTGTGTATGGAACTTTGTTAAAATAAAGTTGTGGAGAAAATACAAAAGCTAAAGATCTACTATGCAAATGAGGATGGAGAATTTAGCATTTTAATTATCTCAGAATTAGAAAGTCGAATAGAAAATAAAAGGCTTTAGACTGTTTTGTTTGTTGGTTTTAATAACTTTTTGTCAAACATGGAAAAAATACCACTAACATTTTAATATTTATAAAATGAAGCAATTAATTTAATTTCTCATTAAGTTTGAGGAACTTTGTGTACTTATGATTTATAAAAATTCTGTCTAATTGGTTTTATCTATGAGCACAATTAATTTTCCTAAGTAAGTATTTAGCTTTGGCTCATAATATTTAAAATGAATTATTAGCCTCTCACTGAACTTTTCAGTTTGATACCCATTGTACTGAGCAACATACAGACAGATTTTTGATTAAATGTATGTATCTAAAAAAGTTAGGAGTTGTTTTATTTTGTAAATATGTTTAGTGCAGCCCATTTTCAGCTTCCCTACTGTAACTGAAGCTAGAAGTATTTTAATCAACTTTGTAATATTATCCAGAAGTTACATATCAGAGTTCTCATTGGGTAATTTTTCTTTATTTGTTTGGGTTTTTTTGGTTGTTTTTTTTTTTTTTTTTGAGTATTGTTTTAGTTTTTATTTGGTTTTTGTTATGTCAGAGTGTAATAATGCAGTCAAAATTCATGCACAACTTCACACTATACTGGGTCTCTCCAACATCCATTGGAGGTCCGTGACTTTTTTTTTAATTATTCACCTGTGTGTGCACTTAACATTGCCTATGAAACTGTTGCCTGCAAAAGTTTTTTGTTAGGTAAGATATCTCAGAAAAATGAATACAATTAAAAAATAATAGTAATAAAAAAAAAAGGTAGAGAAATTAATTTATTTTTGAATGTTCATTATTTCTAGAAACAGAATTTTATAATTGCTTAATGAAATAACTGACATACAATGTTTAAAAAGTGAAAATATATTAAGAGAAATTAAATTTTATTAAATTCTGTCTGTGAAGTATAATAATGGGAGAAGATCACACAAGAGAATGGAGGGAACACATGTATTTGTTTTATTTTGAAATAAATAGACCATTAACATAAATCTTGTAAATAAACAGCTTCTGAATACAACATTTTTTGAAAAGCTTAACTTTTGCCTGTATTATAACGCTGGCTAAATCCAGCTACATGTTCAGAATGATTTTATTTTCCTTTATTTTCCTTGCCAAAGGACACAAGTAACTTTTTTTTACTTTCGTGTGTGAGGACAGGAGGACATATACTCAACTAGAGGGTGATATACTTTGTTCATTTTTAGTTTATATTTTATCTCAGATGCAGGTAATTTGATGTTTATTTTTGTGGATTCCTAAAATTCATGCTCACCAAAATTAGTATTATTTTCCTTTTCTTTAATTATTATTATGCTGGTCTCTCACTGAATCCAGTAGTTTTCCATTTACTAAGACATTAAAAATGTTTTCATTAAAACAAAACCAAGTGGGCGGAAGGGGAACACCAATTTGGCAGGACTTGACAGTAAGTGGCAGTGATTCAACGACAGTAGTTAACAGTGAATTGATGTGTGATTTTCTAATAAAGACAAATGAAGACATCATGATGATAAATTCTTTATCCCCTAATTAAAAATACCAGCAGTACTGTGCTAATGAATCAAAAATTTGCTGTATATTTTGTATTTGTCAGTATGTCCATACATTTTTAATTGTAATCGTAGAATAAGAAAATACAGAAAACGAGGTATTTTAAACCTGTTCAATTTCATTCTTTAAGGCACATAATTTGAAAAAAACCATATATGACTAATACTGGTGCCAGTAAGTGAGTTTTTCTCCAATAGGACTGGATAGTGCAAGACTAAGGAAATTGGATATCATCTGTGAGCTAGATAGCACACATTGACACAGGCTGAACTTTAAATGTGCATGTAAGTCATGAAGTCTGAACTAGAACTAACTAGTCATGTAGAAAACACGGGGAAATGAAACAGGAAGGAAAATAGAAGCAGCACCTGTATGTTTAACTGATTATTCAATTAATAGGGGTCACAGTGTTTACTTTTCCCTATGTTTAAATCTTCAGTGCAGAATCTATTAGAACATATCTCCTATATACAACTTATTGGAGCATAGGGTGTTACTGCAGGAGCAGACTTTTGAATTTCTTTTAAAAGATTGACGTTCAACATAAATCTTTGTAGTTTTTAGGACTGGCTTCTCCTTTTGGAAGTTATGTGAAACCAAGCACTAAAATGTGTTCATATTAACTTCAGATGGACCAATGTCATAATTATTTTTATCTATAGTTTTCAGTTAATGGAATTAATTAAAGATTAGTTGGAAATCTTCAGTCTTACATTTATTTTCTGAATTTCATCAGCCTCATATTTAGGTACTTATTTGTGTTTCTGGAGACAAGTGTGAAAAATGTAAGTACACTTGCTACAGGGCTAGGCAAAAGGTTTGTTTCCCTTTTTTGTCCCCTTAACCACATAGTATTTTTAATTTTTTTAGAATTGTGGAGGCAGCAAGATGTTCACTGAAACAACCCCTTCATGCGTAACCTATGCGAGTACTTAATGCTTATTAATCAAAGGAACACAATCACATAATTTCAAAAAGAATTTTCAGGATGCAGGGAATAATTTTATGAAAAGGCTTCTAGCATGAGGTTTCTCCATTCATCAAATCCTCTGTAAATCCTGTCGTGCATCAGAACTAGTTGTCTTGGCTTAGATCTGATTGGGATGGGAATTGTTTTTGCTGCACTCAATCATTCCTAAACATGAATATATGGCATTTTACTTGGTGTCAGTTTGTTTTCAAAACTGAAAATCCTAAAAATATTGGTGTGCTTGAAAGTAACCTAGATAGATAGTGTTTAATTAACACGACTGGTGCAACATACGAACAGGTTACAGCTACTGTATTTTGACATTTATATTTCTCTTGTGGCTGTCATCCATTAGCCTTTCTGGTTTCCAGGCAACCCTGGTTCATTCTGTCCCAAATAAAATATTGGTACACTGTGCTTTTCCGGTCTACTGCTTCTCAAAAGTATCCAGAGTCTTATGACTCTCTTGCCTCATTTTGTTATTCAAGTTTAACATTATCTCAGTGTTAATGGTGATAATGGGCAAATGAGAAATTAAGTTTATTTAATCTCTAATTAATATTGTATTCTACTAGTCATACTTTGTTAATAATATTTTTCTACATCATTGATTTCAAACTCAGAGTCCTAGAATGTAGAGATCAAGTGGGATCCTTTCCTCCTCCTCCGTATACATAATCCTTCTCATTCAGGCTGTTCTGTAGACCTGCAGATGCTAAAGGTGTATCAGTGAACAACTTCTAACACACTATTTTTCCATACAACTCCAAGACTCTAGCTTCCTCAACATCTGTGGCACTACTCAGCTTCTCATAACTTACTCATGAGATGTCTCATCTCCCTACTTGACACGTAGGATAGTCCTCAACATACATGGCATTGCTGAACAGACAAAAAATATCTTGTCTTGTACCTGTGGAAATTGATGTTAGGGAAAATAACATTTATTATAAATTAATCACATAGGTTATTCTGTCCAGAACACAATTATTTACAGTTTTCTCTGTAAGTTTTATAGCTATTTATGACTTCAGCAATCAGGATGCTACAATTTGACATAAGCTCTGCCTACTTGGCTTGTTCTGTTGCATTTTTCAGGCCATAAAACACTGATGAAGTTTGAGTACAATTTTCAAAAATAAATAGATAATAGATATTCAGCCTATTAGCTGGTATGGATATTAAATAGTACACCGTTTAAGACACAGAGTGGTGTTGATCCTTTGTTATGTTCTTCAAGGAAAAATAAATGAATAAATGTACCATAGGAATTATGATCTATGAAACTAGCTTACATATTTGTACAGAAGCAATGGAGTAATGCAACAGCAGCAAGGAATGTATTTTTTCCAATTTATTGCATCTTTTCTATTTTGAGAGCATACAATAATGTCAGCTACATATTGTTAATTCATTGCTCACTCTATCAGTCGTTCCGTAATTTACAAAATGTCAGCCTCAGTTTTCAGTGAAAGTTGATATTGTATCTAGACTCAAACTAGACAGACTAATAATGAAGCTGCAGTGAGCAGAAATGTAACTATGTGGATGGGTTGATTTAATAAGGTTAGCATCTGTCACTTTCACCACGTTTAGCATTAAGACCCTACATATCAAGGTCCTCTTGCCAGGCTCAAGATGAGTTGCTAGTGAGAAATACCAACAGGAAATGTCAATGTCTTTGGCATCTGTTTCAAGCAAAAAAAAGTTTCCAAATGGTGTTATTTGTCTTTACTGGTGACATAATGGATATTGCAGGAAGGAGTAATGTTTCTAAGGTTCTTCAGCGATTATTGGAACAGGAGAGCTTGCAATATGACAAGTTCAGGCCAAGATAGCTTGCGGTGCCTTTAGCAGAGGGTGTGCTATACCAGAATAGTACTGTTTCCTTAATGCCTCTGGGGAGCCACAACAAAAAGATCATTTTATACAAAAAATATTTTAATTTTCCTTTCCTTTCTTCTCTAACTATTTTCCTATTTTGTTTGGTGCAAAAAACAGGAGTAATGATCATTCTGTGTTGGCTTGATCACTCCTGGATCTCAATTTCTCCCTTGAAATAATAAAGGTAGAAGACCTGGAGTCATGCAAAATAGGATACTCACTAGCATTTTATCTGCACTGCACTTTCTGTCTTGTATATTTTTTGGTCAGATCATAGTAATGCTTTCCGTTTTGTCTTCACTCCTAAAATTTGAATGGCTGTAGCTTGCAGGTGACAGTTTCTGTGTAAAAAGTATAGTAAACCATCTTCAGACACTGCTTTAATTTAATTAAGTATTGAAAGTATTGATATAATGGAAGTTTTAGCAGAAAGAAATTACATTTCCTACAGCCTCACTACAGGAATCCTTTTAAAAATTGCATCATTAACCGTATTAAATGTGTAATGATTTAGCTTAGATTTCAACTGACATAACTTACACAGTTTACATTCTACCCTGCCCACCCATGGCTCGGTTTCTTCTCGATTTTGAAGGATGTTTTTTCCTATTTTTACCAAATCTCTCCTTGAGATTGTAAAAGGAGAACTCTGCACATGGACGCTTAGCTCTAGTTGTTGCAATGTCTCATGTCTTCCTTTTGGCCATCTTTTTTAGATCTAATTGTTTATATATTCAGTGATACATGAGTGTGCATTGGCTGGGCTGAAGGGATAATGGAATGATAATCTAATGAGAAGCTCTTTCTTATTGCTAAGCAATGTGATGGGAACTTCCCGTGCTAAATATAATCTATGGGAGTAATTAGGGAGAGATTCTGGATGAGGCAGTTCAGTAGTCTGCATCTTCCTAGATGTTCTTGTGACCTACAGATACTCTTTGCAAGTCCTGTAAGTGTGCTGACTAACTTTTTATACCTTCACACCTGACATTGTTGTGAAGGATTACACAGAACAAAAAAGGAGAAGACAATCACACCTACAGGAATCTTCAGTACAAATCGATGCATTTATAGTGTATGTTAATTTTCCAAATTAATTAATTCAGTATTTATTTTTATGGATGCATTGTAATATAGAAGAAGTTATCTACTTCTAAAAGCTAAAATCTTCTCCCTCCGTCCTACAAGCTTAGCAGCACATAAAAGTAACAGAAATATCTTTATTCCACAAAAAGCTGTTTTATTTCAGTCTATAAGCTCCTCATTTTAGGAATAGTGCAGAGAACATGCAAACAAAATCTTGTGAGTTAGGGAAAAAAGGAAAGAAAGATTTAAAAATGTCCTGTGATTTAAGGACCAAGTCTCCTGGGCACAAAAGCAACATCTCATTAAGAAAAAAATTTATACATAATTATCCTGCGTGATTCTTAGGACACAAAACCTTTTTCAGTATATCCTACTGTAACATCTGGATACTTATTGGGTGTTATAATTATAGTAAGTCTTCAAATTGGAATAAATATTATCTAGCCAACTGTAAACTGTGTATGATTCATGGTATTATTAAAATTAAATTGTACTTTTGTTTCAGTGAAATGTATGCTGTATGCCTTTTGAGTCTTCTAGTAGGTTTTTATATTGCTTGTGGATACTGCATAAATTATATTTATGTGTAAAAATCAATTTTTCTTTTATTCTGTATTCTATCCATAATGTTCGATGTACTTTATTTTGTCGAACTTAATTAGGTTTGAAGTTCCTTAGTACAAGTTTATTATTTTATAAAGTGTGTACTGGAATATTATCTTGACTGGCTGGGCTCGCTTCACCATAAACCAGGAGATATTCTTACCTGGTCTTTTCAAAGTTTTTCTATAGAGATATCTCATGACTTATCTGATATTTTTAAAGTTAATTGCACTTTTTACATCATTTTCTATATCTCACATGAGGACATGGATGTGTGAATCAGTGTAAAAACATACAGCTCTGTTCAGAGTTTTATGAGGTAACAGTGGGATTAATTTTTAAATTGAGATACTTCTGAGTTGGCTGGTTTATTTTTTCCTCATTTTTTCCATGTTTTTCCCCTGCTTGTTTTCTTCATAATGAGTTAAAACCAAAAAAAAATCTTGGTATTTCACATACTAAAAAATATTTCTTAAAGAAAGCTGCCTACGGGAAGAATAGTATTTTCAAACCAAAACCGCTGTATATACTTTGTGCTGAGGTCTGATTTGCTGAAACTTCAGTGCCTTAATGTTTCAGATGTTGTCACGCACCGACTTATGGTTAAAACCAGGTGAAATTTTATCACATGGAGGTGCTATGAAAATATAACAGTAATTAACCCATAACATTTAGAAGTTATGCATTACTATGTAACACTTCAATAATATAATACAATATTAACAGTATTGACGCTTTGGTTTTTTGCTAGTTAAAATTGACATTGGAGTTGAATAAGAATGGAGGAGGAGTTGTTGTTGCAATATTCTACAAGACATCAACTATATGACTTTTTTTTTCCCCATTTCTGATGAACATTTTTCATTTTCTGGCCTGTAAAATGAATTGAATGTATTAATTGTATGAAAAATGATTTATCAGTTGCAAATGCGGGCAGAGAGACCTGCACTGCTGTTATAACATTACTTATTGCTGTGATCAAAGGAGAAATTACGGGAATTAGACATATTTGCTATCTTAAAGTAGTATTATTTTTGTGTACAGTGTAGTCTTTGATTAAATACAAAGAATTTATCTTGATCTTAGGAAGTCCCTGACCCTCAAATTGCTGCCTGTATGACACCCGCTTTTCAGGAATAGCAGACAAGTAGTTATCCAGGTGAATTGCTGATCGCTGAAACTGAAGGAATGGAACCACTCAGGCGTAACCACTTTCTGTGGTAGTGCCAATATTTATGGAATAGAGTCAAACAAACAGCATTTAAAATTAAGCAATAATATTTAATTAAAATAAATGCAAGTTGAAGACTTTACAAGTCTCTAAATTTCAGAATGAAGGTTAGATGAAGTTACATAGGGCTTTATCAATACTTTTCATACCAGTCCTCACACATTGGACTGCTTTCAAAGGGTATTTCATTATAGTTAAACTGGTGCCTTAATTAGGTGATTAAACAACCTGAGAACTAATCCATGTTCAAATCATTGAAGCTGAGTTAGAACAAAGGTAGATTATAACAGATAAATAACAGGAGAGATTAATAAAGAGGTGAAAGATGATTAAAAATAAATGAATAAAATTCCAGTGGGTGGTAAGAAAATTAATTGTTGGGGTTAGCTGTGGAAATGAGTTTGAACAAATAGAACATGCATCAGTGGAAAAATGCACCAATAAGCCACAGTAGAGCATATATAAAAGGAATGGAATTGTATAGAATTTTGGGTTAAAATGTGGCAATTAAAAAAAGGTCTGGTAAGTCTGGTGAACTAATAATCTCTCACACTGAATGACAGCAAGCAGCTGATTATGTGAATTGCTTTCTACCTAATTAGAGAGATTTAAATGGAGACTACAACTGTTATCTATGTTTAGTGTCCTGCTTTCGGCAGGGTAGAGTTAATTTTCCTCTTAGTCGCTGGTATAGCACTATGTTTTAGATTTAGCATGAGAATAACGTGATAACACACTGATGTTTTGGTTGTTGCTAGGTGTTGGTTATACTAATAATATAAATTTGATATATATTGAGATATAATTTTGTTTGCATATCTGTGGGAAATATTGACTAACACCCAACATCACTCTTGAAAATTGTAATATTATTTTATTTTTTTCCTGGGGCCTTTTTTGAAAAAACCCAAAGCTAACTTTTCAGAAACTACAGTTATTATTAAAATTCTTAAAATAAATTAGCTTGTTTCCCCATATCTATCTGACAATCTAAATTATTAAAGGTATGTTCCATGTATTTAATATACCTGGTCCCGCACTCTGCTCCTCCAGCACACTCAAACAGAAGCCACATGTGTGAAGACATTTAGATCAAATTAAATTTTTAAGATATCCTCTGTACTTAGCTAACTGCATTCATAATATACTCTGGGGGTAAATAGTGTGCTAACAGAACATTACCTGATTTGTTTTTATGTTCCTAATGGTTTAGGGGGAGGGAAAAAAAAAGGAAAACTTAAATGCCCATGTATATAATAAAAACAAAAGAGAGGAGCTGACAAATAGCTTAATTAGCAATATTGAGCTGTTTTCCTACTAACCATAATAGCAGTATATTAAAATAATTTGTCTTTCTCCATATTAAAACCAAAACACTAATATATTTGGAATAATTCCTACAAAACTGAGTTGCAGACTGCCACAATTATACAAAAACACCTGCTACGATTCGGTGACTCAAGTATAGAACAAGCCACAGCTTATTCAACTCTCACTACTATTTTGTTGATTTTGTCATGGACAGTGTTTTGGGGCCATTTATGAAATTCCTGCCAGAGTAAAATCAGAATCACAGTGGTGGAAGTTCTTTGACTTCTGTGCAGTAAAAGATACTTCAGAGATTTGAGAAATACCTTACAAGGATAAAATATAAAAGCTTGGCAGAAAGCCATGTCTTATCCAATGGTACCAAAGTTTACAAATATAACTATATATAAAAATGTAACGGCAAATTGGGCGAGAGAAGAGTGCTTAAAATATAAGGAGATACCAACATCTAGGGATAGTGATGAACGAATACCTGCAGAGAAAAGTGTCAAGCTAGATATGTGCATTTTACATATCTAGATACCGCTGCGTTCAACATGCAGGAAGCAGAACATCTTTACTTTTTATTTTTATATATGCTATTCTTTTTCACCATCCACATTTGGGAAGCTGTGGGAAAACCAATTGCCCCAATACCCCTTTTATGTATTTAGTTAGAGCAAACTTAGCTAGAATACATAACACGTTGCTGTGTACATGTGCTAGCTGCATGTACAGCTAGTGTTAACTTTGGATGTTGTTACTAACATACATCTTTGACTATGAATTCTGTATCAAGATGCACATTTGTATTTAGGTAAAATCTCTTTTTTTAGCAGACTGGTACATGGCTAATTGATTATACTATTTCTTTACCATAAAATGTGGGTGATTTGTTGTTTTGGTACCTGTGCAAATCTTTTCTCTTTTCCTTGTAATGTTTTTTATGTGGTGTTGTGTATTTTGGGGAATCTCTTCTCTTCCGATATCTATCAGTCATTTGCTTATATTTGGATTTTATTTTGATTTTAATAGTTTCATTTGGATTTTAATAGTTGAGTCTCAGTATTGTATACTTTCCAGTGTGTCTGTGGTTTTGTCTTTAATTTGTAGTGAGGAAACATTTGTGGATTTGGTGAAACAGATATCCACTCTTAATGACAAACATGGGCAACTTACAGAAATGTGATGCATTTAAACTGTTGAAAGGCTAAACACCTGTGATATCTTTAAGGTTTCTGGTGTGGTATTGTTTCATGTTTCCCTTCCCTTTTGACCATCTTTTGTGGTATTTTTTCATCACTGCTGATCAGAGTAGCTGTATGGATGTGTCACCAAATACTTGATTGGCATCAATTGTAGTATAAGGCATATATATAACACATGGGAGAGAGGTGCTTGGTTACAGAATCAATTGTCTTGTATTTCCCTGTGTTTTCTACTGCTTTCTTCACTGAAATGTTAATGAGAGCTGTTTCCAATGCAGCTTTGCCTTTTGACTGGCACTGACATACTGATCCTGCTGCTATTGGGCTGTGCCATAAAGCTGTGAAAACCCTGCTTCGTTGATAGTTATTATATTTGGTGGTGGTGTTTTTTTCTTATAATTGTAATTATTAGCTTGTAATTATAAGTTAGGGTGGGTTTTGGTTACCTGTTGGATTTTGGTTTTTTTTCCATTCAGTAGAGAGTGTTGTACAGAATAAGACAGTAACTCCCAAGTAAGGACATACCACAACAGAATTGAAAAGCATCAATGAGATTCAAGATCTTCTTATCATGCAGCTTGGGGACATTACTGGGCAGTGCTAAGAGCCAACAGATTTAGCAGGCTATGAGACAAAAGGAGGAAGGAGAGAGAGAAAATGCTTGCTTTCCTTTAGGAAGAGGCATGATGAAAGATATCTGTGGATTTTAGGTGAGAGTGGTAGAAAAACAATCTCTGTGAAATGAATTTAGTGTAAACTCTGACTTCAGTCATTATTTTTAGAGACAAGTGAGTAACAAATGCCAAATGATACTGGACCTATTTGTATGAGACGTTAGGTATCTGAGAACTGCAACCTGAATCTTGTGTATAAGTGATTACATTTGATAATTCAAACTTGAGAAAGATGATTTTGTGGGAAATTAATTAAATATGTAGGCACTTAGTAGGGCCAGAAAGATTCAGATATATAATTAGAGCTGGCTTCTTATATGTTGGTGGCAATGTGGGAGTCTTTTTTTAACTTTTACTCTTCCTCCTGATGGCAGGCACTATGGAACTGAGACAAGAAAGATGCAGCTTTTCCTCATCCCATACAATTAAACAGCCTATCTCAGAAACTGGGTCATACAAAGAATAGTGGTAAAATTATTACAGCATGTTCTCATGCAGCCATAATGTTGATATGAAGATGACTGATTTCCTTTTCTTCATGAAATTGCACAGATGAATATAGTCACAGATTGAAGCTACAAGTGTTCTACATTCTAGAGAGGATGAAATAGTACATGGTTTTTGCTAGGGTAATCTGTGGTGGTAGCCAACTCTTTGCTTAAATCATAACCATATCAGTGTTATTCTAGAATGTTGTGGTTTGGTTTGTGATGGAAAAAGTGATTTGGGTTTTTTTTTTTTTTCTTTTTCCCTTTGATGCCTGTTAGGTCTGTATTTTCATTTTTCTGTTTCTCTTTGTGGTCTTTGCTTGTTCACACACTTCATAGCTGCTCACCAATTTCCTGGTATTCTAGGTCATGCATGCGCAACAGAGAGCGTGTGGTTTTCCAGAGGGATCTTTCTGTACCATGACTATAACATGTCATAGTGAGGTGTCAGAGGTGTTACAGTTGTACTGATTGCTTATATGAAACCTGCCTTGGGTTCTTCATCTATTTAAGGCATGGCTATATTTTTTGTGAGGCAAGTAGAACTGCCTCTGATGATTTTCAATATTGATTAAAGTTTGTTCTTTCAAGTGCTTCAATTCCCTTCAGCTTCTGATCAGAAGCTGATGTGCAAGTGTGCCAGAACATATTATGTAAGCCTCTCGCTGTATTCTGTTTTTCTATCAATTTGAAAGGCTTACTTTTTCCTTTAGTTGTCATATTTTCATGCTGAAGGCTGCTTCTGTTCAGCTGTATTTTATCTTTTTTCTCTTTCAATGTAAATAATGTTAGCTAAACATATACTTCTTCGTGTCCATCTGCTCACAGTAAGCAGCCTGATATACAGCCTTTCTTACTTGTCTTCTCTGCAATTTTAGACTCCTAATTTCATAAAATTGATTTAATTTATACCAAATTCAGTGTTTAAGTATAAAAAGAAAGTGTCAAAATTCTCCAATATGCAGCCATTTTATCTTCTTTCACATGTCTTGATAGCAAACACATTTTTTTAAAATAGAATTTGTTCATGGTTGTGTATCGGAACTGTTATATGCCGAATATTGGGAAGTTATTCAGTGGAACAAAGGGGCTTTTTATCTACAGTATGTGGTATAAAATAAGAGATTTACTTTTTTTCCGTCTTTACACATTTAAACCTGAAATCTATCTAGAATTAAACTTGCTAATCGTAAAGCCTCTAGATGTTATGATTTTAAAATGCTTCATATGTAAGATTATAAAATTGTAAATTTAATTTTCTATGTTAAAACTACAGGGTTTTTTGTTAATATAATCTTCTAATTGTTATGCTTTTCATGTCATCAGGAAAAGTTGGCACAGAGTAATATCAGGAAAGTTATTAAGTCTTGTTAAGTTTTAAAAATGTGTACCCTTGTTTCTGAAAGTTCTGCGCACACACTGACCAACAGATTGCATCCTTCTTTCACATTAATTCACATTAATTCCAACTCTCACTGAGTTGGAGGAAGTACGAATCCCTTAAGCAATTTGTCTCCCAGGAGGGGTACTGACTCCTGCAGCTGGTCAGCTCTGGCAGTCTGGAGAGGCAGAAGGTAGGCTGAGTCTCCAAGGAAGTCATTCTGTCTCTCAAAGTATTTGCAAGTGGACTCACAACATAGAAAAAAGCATTACAGCCAAGTCTGAATTCAGCTATCTCAGACTTCCTCTGCAGCCTTGGGCAAGTCATTCAGTCTGTCTTCTTCAATATACGGTCTGTAATATATGGAGTGTCTGAGCCTTCCTCACATATTTTGGGTTGTTACTGAAATACTTGGATGTACTTGGTATATGTGAATCTACTGTATATTATGTGAATTTTGCTTTGGAAAGGTAGACAGGTAGGTAATCTTCCCAAAATTAGTCTTTAAAATAATGCGTCATAATCTTTTGCTAACAAGATACTTGTTACATCCAGAATATTGACTCTGCCTGCACTGACTTTTACTATATTCTGATCTATCACTGCACATTAAGAGTTGATTTCATGAAAGTCAGAGAGTTCAGTATTGCAGGGAAAATGACAGCTTTTGCCTAGTCAAACTAAAAGTTCTGATGAAATTCTTTGTCTAAAATGTCAGAATTGTAATTCATAGAAATGTGATTTTTAAGCTTGATAACAACAACAAAAAAAATACGCATGATTTGTCGCATATGGGTAATGTCACAGTAATCAGTGTGACTACTTATTTTTTAGTAAGAGCTTCCTTTTAATGCTTTGAGAGAGATTATGAAATGTATTCATTCTCGACAGGTGAGTCACCCTGCCTTCTGACTTTTTCTCCACCTCCAGCCTTTCTTAGATCCTCAGCCGTACTGCTTCTGCGTGTATCTACCCCTCAGTGCCTGCCTGTCATCCCTGGTGATAGAATAGGGTTTGTCCGCAGAAGCTTTGGTTTGGTGAACAGGGCAAAGTTTCTCATTTCAGAACTTTAGCACCGTAGGAAGTACATAAGGTGAACAGAGATTTGCACTTTTCGTATTAGTCACTCCATTTGCTAACTGCAGTGCCCATCCCACAAAACAATTTACAATAGTAGTAAAGGTTTGTATAGCACTAATGCTTCACTGTCACATCAGAACTGAAGTATGCATTTGAATGAGATTTCAGGAGGAAAATGCAAATATCTCTTTGTATTCTGGAGGGCAATATACTGTGAACTTACCGCATGCTGGCAGAGAGATAATTTAGGTGTGTCTGATGATTTTTATTTTGTAGATCTGATAAGAAATTCATCTTATCAACTCTCATTGTAAGTTAATAACATTTTAGAGTAGAACTAAGTTTATTTAATCTCAAGTGCGAAGGATGCATGTTTAATAAAAATACTGAGTCCATTAAGAAGCTGTTACAGATATTAAACCTCAACAGCTCTTACAAATGCAGCAACAAAGAGATTAACTGGTTAAGTAGCCTTGTAAAATGGAAAGCAGAAACTTCTTTTAATTTTTTTTAACATGATTGTTAAGTATTGTCAATTTCATGGAAGACTGGTGAAAAAAGTAACACTTTGCTTTTTACCCCGTGCATTGAAGAGCAGCTGACAATAGTGTAGAGAATTTAGAATATATTTTACAAATTCTTAAACAATTAAAAATTTGTAATTTGAAATTAATGCATTCATGGGTCATAAAAGAAGCAAAATTTAATTTAACTCAGTGTATTCTTATATATGTGTGCGTGTTTGAACAGGAATCTTAAATAGAAACTAATATGTATACTTGGTGATATCCTGAACAGTTTCTGTGGTATATCATGAAAGACTGTGGTGAAACACATCAAAGCAAACATTCTCTTTGCAATTCATGGGGAGACAGTAAACATTCCTGTATCATTTATTCTTAAATAAAATTTCTTTGAGGATGTTTGATTCCTCACTTATTGAGTAAGTTTGACAGATACAGTAAGAAATTATCATAGTGCAGGAGGAATAAAGTTGTGAAAAAGGCCTCTAAATGTATAAGTGAACATTACTGTGACTTGAGGACATACAAATATAGCAGTTTAAAGGACATATTTTCAATTTTGGTTAACAGGTTGCTATTGCTTCCTCAGACTGTCACTAACCTTAAAGCAAATGCTTCCATGAGGAGTAGCTGGTGATCAAAGAGTAGTTGTATGGACATGTCCAACAGCTGGGCTGGTATGGGCCTTTCCTAAAACTGGATTTCCTGAAGCCGATACCATCCAACTGTTATTTGAAGTAGATGAGAAAGTCTTTCTTATAATAATGCAATGTCACTTGAAGATTATATGTTTGTGAGGCAATTGGAAAATATTTTGTAGTTCATGTCTACTAAGACAATTTTCAAATTCTCTCAAGGTTTGTCCTTGAACTGAAAACCACATCTTGTGCACTTCTGGTGTCATTAACTTTTATTGTCTGAGGAAGTTTTGGTATGGTCTACTTCAGTACCTACGGAACATCCCCCACCCCCAACCCCCCCCCAACAAATTCTGATACATATACTTAAAGCTACATACCTCTTTGGATTTGATTTGTTCTTTATTTCCCTACTGCAGTCTTCATTATTTCTTCAAGCAGAAATCTTTCAAAGGCTGTGGTAAAACATGGGAAAAGTTCAGAAAGACTTTATAATTTTCAAAACTTATACTCACGGGCACTCTCTGTTAGTCATTTCTGCATAAAGTCAGATGAAAAAATTGTCTTTTCAGTTCCTGATTTTCACACATTTATGTTACATACCAGCTTTTTGCATGCAAGGCTGCCAACAGAATGAAAAATCTAGCCAAAAGCAGTAGGGATGTCTAAAATACAGTTACCTGTAAGGCTGCAGGTTTTCTGTCTTGGCACTTGCTCATCTCTCTTACCTCAAAATCCTCTGGTGATGTTGGACATGTACAGCCTTGTTACAGGCTTATTCTCTTCCTGCAAATGGGGAAGGTAGTTCTGAGCTTTTGTTCTGTAAATGGATATACTGGGTCTGGATGGGATGGAATTAATCTTCTTCAGAGCAGCTCATATGGTGCTGTGTTTTTGATTTGCAGCCAAAGGAGTGTTGGTAACACAGGTGTTTTAGTCGTTGCTGAACAATAAAAGATGCAAGAAAGAAACACAACTTTAGTTTATATTTTATAGTTGTAACATCCACATGAGGACCAGGAAACTGAGATTTCCAACTCCTGCTCATAAGACTGATTAATTATGTATTAGACTGTCAGTGGATAAATTTAAACAATAAATAAAAAAATAAAAGAAATCTTGAGATAGGAAGCAGAACCTAAACCTGGATACCCTAATTATTAGATTAGAGATCTGTGTTCTTCCCAGCAGGTCTTTAAGTCCTTTACATATCCTTAGTCCTTAGGTCACTATCGGTCACTTTTCATTAGAGTCTGTAGGGTGTTGCAGCTGCTGGTGATTGCTGCAATCTTTTCCTAAAACTAATTTTGACCAACATGCAATTAATAGAAATGATAAGTGGTGGCAACCCAGTCCCTAATGTGGCATGTTTGTAGAATAACTATTAAATCAGACCTGTCAAGGGGCCGAGGAGGAAGAAGACTTCTGTTTCCTAATTAGATTAGCTTTTCAGTTTGAGCCAGTCCTGTGCCTAACCAGAATACAAACAATGTGTGTGCAGGCACATGTGTGCAATCCAGTGGAGTTATACCACAGTGGAGAGACCAGTATCTAGTCGAACAAGAACTGTATACATTATTCATTATTATCAAGATGCCAACAGAATCATTGAGCTGGCATGCACGGGAAAATGGAAGATAACCCCGAACACACAAACAACAGTCATTAGGTTACAGAAGACACTAACTTTCTCCTGTGTGTTGATTTTTGTGATCAGCCTGTGTTGCCAGAGGTCCACCTCTGGGGCTTTGGCAATAGCTGGGAATCACCATTTAGGGCAACCACACACTGCAAAATGCTTTGTTTCAGTATGTTGTAGTGCTGGGCCTTCTCCTAGCATAGCCACTTTCTGTGCTTAGTCCTAGAATAAAACAAAACTAAGGAAAAGGCTGCTCAGATTTATAAAGTTCTGGGGAGGACCTACATCCGTAATCCCCGAGGTAAAATCCACTTTTTCTTCACCATAAAAGTGGTTCCCAGTGGTGACTTCTGTAACTCCTGTGAAACAGTCACTTTGTTGTACAGGTTGCATTGCTACAAGAAGTTATCAAATAATTGTGGGATTTCCATGAATTTATGAGGCAGTCCTTAGGGTCTGTTATATAGTGAGGACCTTGTCCTGTCGGACATCATAGCTGTATTTAGAAGAGAGTACTTAAGCCTAATCAGGACTTGAGTTTTGCTTCACACAGCTATTCTTAAAAATAGTTAAAAACAAAGGTTCAGGAAAGTCAGCTTTCCAAATATTTGTTATGCAAGAATATAGCTTATATAGAAATTTTATTTAGTACCTGAGTGGTTTTGTTTTTTAATCTTCATACAGTTCCACAAATAGACTAGCTTTTCATGATAAATCCCAAACATTTTTAAAAATTAAAGCAAATAGCTCTTTTTATTACAGTTACATGTGAGGAATTTTATTGACAGTTTTCCGATCTTATTTCTTGATTTGAAGCATTCCCTTTAGCCTTCACGAACTAACTCTCTGAACAGCACATACAAAATTTCAAACCCAGGTGAACAGACCTGCAGTACAGAATTGTAACAGGGTCAATGGAATTATTTAAAAGAAATGTAAACAAAAATGGTGGTGGTAGAGAGACTTTTTTACCCTGCTGTTCAAAAATATTTTACTGGATTTTAGCATGCGTACAACTACAGTTATAAATTAATTTTAGCCATCATTAATCACAGGGTTGGCCAGATCTGGTTTCTCAATAGGTGCAAGACAGCTGCAGCTCCCATGTGCAGCCAGTGGTGAGGTACAACGTTCACTCCTGTTCATCATGCAGGGTGTGTGCACACAGCTGGCCATGGAGGATGACAGGCAGAAAACACTCAGCACAAAGCACACGCACACCGAACAGAGAGTCCCTCTTTGCCCCCAAAGGTAGGACTGGAGTTAATGAGTAGACACAACAGACTGCACTGGTGAGGCGCTTTACACCACTTTGAAAAACAAAGTCCTCTTTAAAAACCAATGTGTTGGCAAGTGACTAAAATCAAGCCTATCTGAGTTCAAACTTAAATACAGAGTAATTTTGTCTGAGTTTCGGGATGGTACATTTGATGTAGGAAAAACTTCTTAATGTTAGTCGAAAAAGTCATCCATACAGTTGGAAACATCAGGCTAAGATCAATGCACTTCTTTTCTCACTATTACCTTCTCTTGCTAGCAATAGCACTGAACATTTATTTCAGGGACAGCAATAAATATTTATTTTCTTGTAAATAGTGCAAGTCTGGCAACAAATCAATGTAGGAATGCAGGAAATAATATAACTAAGCTTGTTACAGTTACTGCTTGTCCTTGAGATATATAAAAATCTCTTCCCCATTCCCTCTTATAAATGTTTTTTCTTGGTAGGATCTTTCAGTACTGTATAAAATGTATAGGTTATCTTGTGTTAAAGAATGTTACTTATTTTTAAACATCATTTATGGGCATGTGTATGGTTTACCCCTCAAATCCTACATCTTAACTATAAAGAGAAGAAAGCCAAAGTACTAAAGGTTCATATGTGGTGTTTTTAAAATGATATATGTAATGTTTGCCTAATGTAATCCTAGTTGTGAAAATTCTAGAGTTGTAAATGCACGTGCGCCTTTTTTTTTTGTCCCGGCAGCTAGTGGGGTCATAGAGCATATTGCTAGGTTTCTGAGTTTAGTTAGGAAATGCAGCTGTAGGTAGAAGTTTTCTAAGTTTATCAATTACACTCTGCTGGTGCTGCTTTTATTTTGTTTTGTTATGAATTCTGTATATGGACAAATACAATGAAGTTAAGGTTAGGAGAGTAGCTGTTCTTTCCTAGGAGAATCACAGACTAGGAGCATTGCAGATCCACATGGAAATGTCCACATGGACATGTCCTAGAAAGCGGTAATCATGGCAATTTGTCTGCAGATTTGTGGGTCATTTTACAGGGTCAGAACCATTGATATCACAGTCAGAAACACAGACATGTTTAGGAACTGAGCAGTGCAGATGGAGGGTAGGATTCTGGACACAAGGAAGACTGGGGCTTCAGGTAGTGATCAGCTCCTAATTACCTAGGTGCTTTTCTGTATGTCCATGCGATGCTGTGTAATCCTAGGGTTGTACATTAATTTGTAAATCTAGTTGCACAGGTGAGGTCATTATTGTTCTATTAAGATATAAATATAGCTGTATTCAATAAAATCCTGGAGTTTATAAGGTGCTGGATATTGACCTTTAAAGTCATTAGTGGCTGACCTGTGTGATCATCTGTCTGTGCTCCTGAGGCATACTGGCGTGTTCAGTGGATAAAGCAGAGTTAGCTCCTCTTCATTCTAAGATAGAAGAAGAATGGGAAAATAGTAAAAATTAAATTGTAATTTTTTATTATTATGTTGTGGTCTATTTCCAGCTGAAGCATTTGAATGTAGTGGTACCTAAATGTCCTTAAAAAAAAAAAAAAATAGGAAGGATTGTTAGATGGGATTGTGGGAGAAGGCAGGATGTAAAGGCCTTACTAAAGAATAGTAAATGGGGATCTGTGACATACCAAGTTATTTGTGAAACTGATTCATTTGAGGTATTTTTGTGACAAGTAAGGACACTTAGGGTGTGATTCATATGACTAAATGTAGACAGCTGCAGTGTAGTAAAGGTCTTCATCTGAGGTAATCACTTTAGGTTTCCTTTATAGCTAATAAAGAGAAACTGAAAGTGCCTCGTTATGATTCACCCTGCCTAATGTAGATATGAAAACAGGTCAGATGAATCATAATCTAAAATATCCTGTTCTCCATTGACTATAAAAGTAGTTTTGGAACTCACATGCTTAACACTACACTTGCATTGTGGCTGTTCTCAGTTCATTGAGACAGACACATCTAAAATGTGCATTAAGTAGTTATGTTTATCCATTAAGAAAGAATTTAACTGAAAATAGGATATTTGACATGTGGGAATCTCACACAGTCAAAAATTCCAAACCACACTAATCAAAAAACGTGTATATATGGAGTTATTCCTTTAACTTTTAATGAATTTGTATTCTGTGTTAGAAAATGGTTGGTAGATGCCAGTGCCATCAGGCTGGAATGGTCGCTGACACGATGAGACCAGGATGCTCACCCTGTTCTTCCATGGGCTGTCTCCTTAGCCAGGGAAAACACGCTGAGTCTTGTCTTTCTCTCCACTTTCCTTCCTCCTGTCCGCGTACACAGGTTTGACTCATGTGACACGCACAGAACAATGAGTTTGGTTTATTGTTCTGAATATGGTGGCATGGGTCGAGCATAAGGCTGCTGGACAGGTACCCCCCCAAAAAAGCACCTACTGCTCACTTTATTGTTCCTTAACTCACTGTTTGCCTTTCTTTATTCCTCCCTTTCTCTACCCTAGTCTCCTCTCAGGTGAACAACCCTGATGATATTTTTTTTTTCCCCTCTGGTCCTAGATTTGCTATATCCATGCTCATGTTTGATGTTTTGGTACTATTATGGAGGTAGTCCTAGATTTACACAGTACTGCTGATAGGGTTGCCTACCTACTGCTGGCCTTGGAAGCCCAGACTTCTCAGTTCTCTCCTCAGGTGCCTGTGAAGTCCAGCTGCATCATGCAGAACTTCCCCGTAACTTCCTGTGGAATCCAGCCATCCTTTACAGTCTGAGCGTTAACTTTGGTCAGCTTCTCACGGTGCTGACTGTCGGCCATCCACCAATTTTTTATGTCATGCCCCATCGTTTCTTATGTCCTGTTCAGTTACCTGGACCTCTCGGCCAGAGCCACATTACTCATTTACTTGCAGTCCCAATACTTGCAAAGGGTTGTTACTGAAATTGTACCAATAAAGGAGAGAAGGGATGAGATGCTTTAGATACAATTTTATTTCATCTTCCAATGAAACATCTCTGTAATGGATATTGTTGGGATCTGTCTGTCTGAAGACTCACTTTCTGCTAAGGTTAAAACAAAAATCACAACGGTCCTGATGTTCTGCTGTATGTACATTTCTGTTGACATTTTCATTTTGAACTTTTCTAAAATTATTTTTTTAATCAAAGTTCAGTCTAGTGACTTTTTAATTTAATGAACAGGAAGGGTTATAAAATCTATGGTTTAATGCTCTCCATGACACCTTGGGTTTTAAAGAAAAGCTTTCCTCCCAAAAGTGACCTTTTTTCTCTTTCTTACATGCTCTTCTGCAGAGCCAGCAAATTCATACACAGGTCCTCACCCTGTGATATAAGATCCTGTCTTACTCATTATGACTTTTGGACTTGAAAACATTTTATGAAGCACTTTTAAGCTCATTAGTGCTCTAGTCATGTGTGTGAAGTACCATTACCAGTGTCAGTATTAATGCTTTGCTAAAAACATTGGATATTAATCTTTATTCTAAAAATTCACTAATTTTAAACACTATTTTAAATGTTTTATCAAAGAAAATGGGTTCCTTTTCTGAACTGGGGTTGTAGCTAACACAACAACATAGTTGCTTCTATTTTCCTCTTTCTCAAATACATTTGGGATGGAACATTGTGACCTTTTAAAATAACAAAACTAGTATCAAATGAGAACGATTCTGCTAAGAGTTACGCTTTCATAAAGGACATTTGGTATATTTGTTACACAAGAGGGGGACAGTATTTTCATGGGTAGGGATTAATACAAGAAAACAGAATTATTAGGTGGAAGGGAAGCCATGTGTTTATTTGGAAGAAGGTTTGAAAGAGTTTGGAGGAGCTAAAAGTGGAAATACAGGAAGTCAAAGGTTGTATAGATGATTGTTAATGAGAATAAGAATTTTTTTCATGGATATGTTCAATAGATGTGAAGAAAACCAGTGAATGTTTCTGGTACCTGTAAAAATAAAATAACATACAGGTAAGATCTTTATAAGATTTAGATTATTTTAATATTTACTATCAAATGTATATCATATGTACAACTTATTCCAGTAGTGAAAGAGTGTGTTTGTGTGGAAAACTAACTCATGGTTCTCCACCAAGGTGTTTATGCACTGCCGGGGAAAAACAGCTTTGTTGGGGGAAGTACTTCAGCTATGTTACTCATTGTCTCACTCTATATCAGAAAGCCCATGTGGCCTCTACCTGTAATGAAGGTATGGGCACTCCCTCTCCTGGTTCCTGTGGTATCATTTCTTAAGATGTCCTACCTGTCTTCTTCACACATTTGACCACCATGATGAACTTTGCCAGCAGCTAAGTGCTTCCTTCTGATGTTAGCTGGAAGGATGTCTTCTGAACTTCTTGGGTATCACAACAGCCTGATGTCACAACATGGGTTTATTGCCCTTGTCACGAGAAGGAACTAGTCATTCTCTTCATCCTTTTCTAAGACACATTAGGACATAAATTGTGCTTTGTAGGCACCTCCGCTCAGGCTACTGAGGAAGTAGTAGTGAACCTTCATTGCTGTCAGTTACCCACGCAGGGATTTTAAAGGAGACTTGATCAAAGCTTTGCCTTGCTTTAGAGTATTGTTAGCAGCATTTCCACATAACACAAGTTTATTAAATAAGAGAACCAAGTGAAAAAATTGTAATCAAAATATAGCAGACACATTTTCAAGGAAGAGACCTTGTCATCATTTCGCTGATACATCCCATATGGAAATTCCTCTAAATATCCTTGCACCATCCTTACAGCATAAATAAGGTGGCAGCTCAACTCCTCATCTTTTATCCTTAAGCAATATAAAAGTTCATGTGCTTTTCAAGCTGTGAAGCTGTTTTTCCACTTCACCACTATTAGCAAAGATTAGGCAAAAGCACGAGATTGTTTTTTGGAATTTAAAAGTCAGTGGGTTTGTGGGCTGTCCCTTCTTTTTAGTTAAGTTCTGTTTATCAAATCATATGGTATTGCTTTCAAAAATATGAAAAAGCCCTGATATACATGACATTTTGGATTTCTTACTATTTCCATTCTTCTTAGTTATTCCTGAGATTTAACACATTTTTATTGTTTTATAAATAATCTTTTAAAGTTGTACAGAAAGCTGGGATGTTTAAATTAGCATGCCAGAATATATTTTTCAATATACTTTTGAGCCGACTATTCTCCAAGTTGGGTTATCCATGAATAAAGGAAGGAAAAATTCTCATTTAGGAGTCATAGTGTTTGGATGGGGTGGGAATTCGTGGCATTTTGGAAAAGAAATTAAATCCGTAATGGACAATGTGCTGCCTTTCTGCTTCTTTTACTCTTTGAGCAATCCCAGAGGGGACAGATTCAATTTCAGCCACCTTTGAGCGTTCCTTAGTTGTAACAGGGATAAGTGAGATATGAAGAAACCTCTGCAATTCTGCAACTTTCAGCTGTGAAAATCCTTGAGAACATAAAAATTTCTTACACTGGTTCAAAGCAAGACTTGTTTATCCCAATGGGTATGAATGGATTCCTAGGAAAGGGTAGGAAAAGGCAAAATATGTGAAACCTGCCCCCTATAATCTTCCAGCCCCTGTCTGTTTTTAGCTGAAGAATTTCCTGCAGCTTATTATGTTTTATATTTAGTACACAGGTATTTCATCATCCTAAGTTAATCCTTTTCAGAATTCTTGTGAAGGCTTTGCTTAAACACATAGCGATGTTTTGTAACCATGACATCTGGGGATACGTTTCAGGACGGGAATCGCATAGGTCTACCTCTCATGACCTGAAGTCCTACAAGTTGACGTCACTGGATTAAGCTTGTACACTCCTGACTATCGCACTAACAAAAGTAACAGAAAGTGGAAGCGTTCACTTTATGTGTTAAAAGCAGTGATACAAGACAAATAGCATCTTCCTCATTCGATTCCTTCAGGTTAGGGTTAGGGTTTTTCAGGTTTTATGCATTGTTTAGAATAAAAAAAGAACACACCACAGAGGTAGTCAGTGATCTGAATCCACATGTTATTGGCTTCCCTCCTCTCTCATTACATAATTTCTCATTTCATAATTAATTGCTTAAACAGTTGGAAGAATACTGTGATGATACAGTCTGAGCACTTGCATAGCTGAACCTGTTTCCTACATTAATTTTATCTAAATTAGGGTATAACTTTTACCGAAAGAAAATCTAGTATTGAGTTCATGACAGAAGCACTGCAATGAATGGATGGAGGTCCGTTAGGAAGGAAAGGCCAGGAACATGACAAGGTGAAATTGCCCTTAATGTGGGAAAGCAGCTGGGGGTGGATGATGGGCCAGGTGAGAGGTCAGGGTTAGTAGGTGACTGGTATGGACACTACTGTTATGCATGTCTGCTACAGACTGCCTCATCAGGAAGAAATGGAAGAGGTCTTCTTCAGATAACTTGAAAAAGCTGTATGCTTGCAGGCCCTGGTCATCACAGGTGAGTTTAATCATCCTGATATTTGCTGGAAGAGCAAGGAAACAATAACAGCAATGCAGACTTCTGCAGTGCAGTGATGACAACTTCCTAATACAAATGCCTGAGAGGCTGACGAAGGGAGATGCTCTGCTAAGCCTCATGCTTTACAAAGAGCTGGTCAGGGTTGTGAAGGTCGGGGCTGTCTCAGCTGCGGCAAACACAAGATGGTGGAGTTCAGGAGACTGAGAGGAGAGGGTAAGACAAAAAGCATGATCTGAAACCTGAACTTGGGAAGAGCAGACTGTGGCTTGTTTTCTTGGCTAATCCTGTGGAATGTGGTACTGGAGAGAATAAATCTCCAGGACAGCTGGTTAATTTTTAAGGAACACCTCCTCCAGGCTCAATGACTGTCTACCCTGATAAGCAGGAGATCAAGCAAAAGTGACAGGAGGCCTGCATGGATGAACAAGGATATTGATAAAACTCATAAACAGAACAAAAAAAAGAATACAATAGGTGGCAGTGGGGTCAGGTGACCTGGGAGGACTGTAGAGATGCTATCTGAGCAGGCAGGGGTGGACTTAGGATAGCCAAAGGCCACCTGTAGTTGAGTCTGGAGAGGGATAACAAAAGCAAGAAGAAAGGCTTCTACAGGTACTATGGAAGAAAGGCTAGGGAAAAATGTGGGCCTACTGATTCAAGGGGCAGCGAACTTGGTGACAGAAGATATGGAAAGGCCTGAGGTATCAAATGTCTTCGTCACCTAGTTAGACGGAATTGATGGGAAGAAATTTTTATTCTTTAGCATGCATTATTTTTGTGATACTTTATTTTCTTTTCATCAGTCAAGTGCTTTTGCTTCTCTGTTATGTTTCTGTTAAATTTTAAATACAGTGCAGTTGGGAAATTGTCTGTTAGAGCTGACATTACACTTTGTTGAGTCAGACTGGGTCAATAAAATCTGTTGTTCTTGTTGCAGGTGTTTTTGTTTAGGATCCCTACAGAGAAAGCAAGTGTAAACAGCCTTGCCTGTGGTTTCCTTCTGATTTATCTAGAAATCGGAGCAATTTGTTAATCATGGGATATTATTTAATCAGCAGGGCAAATACTATGTGGGCGTTACATCTTTTTCCCAACTGCACATAATTGATATGGGAAAAGCAAAGCAAAACAACATCGGCATTGCTGGACAGAACGTTCTTGGTTGGTGAATGGATGTTCTTTTTTTAAAGAACAAAAGAGATTGAGCTAACTCGGCATTGTGAAATGGCTCTTATGTGAAAAATCTTTAACCTGACATTAGTACAAGCAATTACCATTATGAACATATTTTTCATTATCACTCTGATAATAAATTTTATCTCTTCTTTGTTTTCCATATTAGTCCTTGCTGAGACCGGTTAGCTGATAGCAGATATGTACATAAGTATTCATTGCTCATTCTTATTGCCTCGTCATCAGCTGTATTTCTTTTTCATCTCATGGGACAAAGAAAAAACATAATTATATTTTTTCTTTCCAATTCTAGGTGTATTTCATCTTAATGTGCTAGCATTTTAGAAAAATTGGAAAACCCCGTATATTGTGGGTGGAAGACTGCCTTTTTTGTGGGTTTGGGGTTTTTTTTTTCCCCACAGTAATTTAGACAGAATAGCTTCTGTTGGTGAAACTAGCATCAGCTCAACACATTTTCTTTTATTTTTCTTTGAGGGAGAGAGAATTGGGTTTTGTTTTGTTTTCTTTTTTTACTAGTTTTTAAATTGGGAAGAAATAAGCAAACTTTCTGGGCCATCATTCTTACTGGGTCTGATTGCTAGTGCCTGGCTAAACTTCTGCTTTTGTCTAATTATAGAATTCTATTACTCTGTCCTGTGAACTTTCTGAATCTAAACAAGTATGGATTCGAAATTGCACAGAGCAGATATTCACTTGAGAAGTCTGGTTCTTCCTACAAATAATACAAGGACAGGCACACTTCCATTACTGTGGAATTGCCATTTGGAGACCTCACGGAAATTGAGAAACTCAGAAAATGAACGTGAGAAATATAATTGATTAAAAATATTTTTAGCTGATGTAAAACTGCTTTAGCTTAGTGTTGCTCTACAGGAGCTTAGAAAAAGATGTTGTCTTTCATTCTCTGAGAGGAGAAACTTATCTGATTCTTATGGCAGTGAATTATTTTCCAGGGGGAAAAAACGAACAAACAAAACCCAAACATGATCTAGGAAATAAGTAGTGTTAGCTAATCAGTGTATGGATGTGAATAATTAATTTGCTCTTAATGTTGCTTATAAAAAATTATAAAAAAATTTCTTCCATTTGACTATGTTTTTCAACCCCCAAAGTCTACTTCCACAATGGATGTAATCACTTTTTTTTTTTTAACTATAGTTAAATAAAATTAAATCCTTAGGGAATAAAAGCTTCTAAATGTGTAATAATGCAAAATGTGAAAGGAATTGGTGTTGGTAGGCTGACTTCAATTTAAGAGGGTTGATAGACAAATTAGAAGACATACTGAAATTTTCTGTATTGTGAAAGTTTTAAAGAAGTTTTCATTCCTGACACATGCAAGTGGCTTGCTTTTCAGAATAGTTTGAATTTAATAACATTAATTCAAGAATTGTTTCCATTTTAAAGGCAATGGTACTGAACTAATAAACTTTCATTTGAAGTTCTTTTAGAAATATCAGTGCCTTGTGGAAGAGGGGAATTTTGGAGTTCCCTGTGTTATGTAGTGGCTTCCAGCAGTATGAATCAGTCCTCTGGTAGCTGATGTGGAGCCATGGCGAGGCTAAGTATGCAGTTCAAGAAAGATGTGCGTAAGTTGTGCAGTCAGGACCTTTGTGGATTGGGGCATTATAGCCTTAACAACTGTAGGCTTAGATTATGAATTTAAGAGTAATCATTCATTTACACCTATTAACATGTTATTTAAGGTAAATGTATCAGTTGTATTAATTGTACCTATTTAATAGAATGTTGAAACTGTAAATAAATGAAATTATAAGTAAAATCATTAAGATTACAAAACATAAATATTCTATAAACTTGAGATTACGGACTTGTAGATTAATGGTTGGCATTTGGTGCTTTGGTGATTTTTCTCATTAAGGCTTTGCAGAAGAATCATTGCAGATTGAATAATATTGAAGAAATTAGGCTTATAAAATAGTTTGATAAAGGTATTTTCAGTGAGAAATTGAATTAATTGACTGTGGAGACTGAAGAGGTTTTTATTGTGATCATCATCAGATCTTGTATTCTGCAGTTTAGCTATGGTCAAGTAATTTATAGTATTCTGTGACCAGGTGTTGTCCTCATAACTACTCCATGGGCAGCTTCAGGCATTTAGCTTTTCATTTAACAATATAAATGTCACTTGGAGTGCCAATAAATACTGGCAAATCCCTGAAAAGGTCAGATTGGTTCTATAACTCAAATACCTGTCTAATGTTAATGCCTTCTCAAGGTTTTGTGTGAACACTTTAAAATAAACAGCCCTCCGTCAGGGTGCTGCAACTTACTATTTTTTAGTAGAAGCCTCTAAGATATATGTAGGTGTATGAATTGCTATTGCTCTACAGATGTTACAAATTTTATTACAAAAGATCATTAAAAAAATCAAAAAGACATTAAAAGCTGGAAAGATAGAATAAAAAGGCTAAGCTACCAAACCAGAAGTTGAATGTCCCTTCACCGAACAACCCCCTCTGCACTGCTGCATAAATTATTTCTGACATAATGAGGTTCATCCCCCACTCCTGGCTTCATATTATTGCTTCCCCAGTTTTTATTGGTAAGTGTTCCATGCTGGAATTGGAAATAGTGTCTTAAGATTTCAACTTAAATCCTTTTCATGCCCCTGTCTGAATTGTCTAAATTTCATTTTTTTTTGCTTATTACATCAGAAGAGAATAAATGGACACGCAGATACATCAAATATGAGTTGATTTCTATAAATACATGTTACATATGCATGTTATAAATGCAAAATGTCGTATGAGTCCTGAAGCTGACCACCACATGTATATAGAGAAATTAAAAAAATAGTAATTTGAAGACAATAGGTAGCAACATAGTGTAAAACCAGCAGAGACATAATCTTCCTGGCTCTTCTTGCCTATCTCAACTGTACTGAATATATAGAATATATAGCTTTTAGTTAGTTTATAATGACATTGGGAATTATTTTCAAATAGAAACTAAGACACCATCCTTAACACATTTCAAATATTAGGCAATAATTGCAATTTATGGTTTTTTTAAAGATATCTCTTTTAAGGTATTTATAGGTAATTAATTTCTTTGCTTGGTAGCTTTTATTTAATTTTATCAATGATTACTTGGCTAGTGAGGATGAATCAATTCAGGAAAATAAATAGCTAATCAAAAGGATATTTGTTTTCACATTCTTTTCAATATGAATTTTTTATCAGGGACTTAGCAGACCAGAAGACAAATGAAATACCTGCAAGCTTTCCCTTAATGTGTCAACACAGCTTCATCTACCCCGGGGAGAATAAATTCACTCAAACCTTGAGCTGATTCATTCACTGTACTATTTTCGGCAAGAAGTAGCAATTATATGTTATCCTTCAGGTTCTGCAAGTCTAACATTTCAGTTATATAAGCTACAAGAGCAGAGTAAATATTTGCTTAAACAGATTTAAATCTGGTACGATTTTGTTCTGTCCCAAGTGTCTATGTCATGTCTACCAGAACTTTTACGAATTACTTGAAAAGTGAATAATATTCCCTGCGGTAGGTGATCTGAAGCTCTGCCTTCCTATGTCTATTGAGCTGAAATTTTGGGTATTAAATGCACATTGTTGGTGGTTTTTTTTTTTTCGGTGATCAATTCTTACCCTGCACACGGTTTTGGTATTTTGTCTTGTTGATTAACTTTTATTTAAATTAGCATTACAAAATCTTTTTTATTGTTGGAGCAAAAAAAAAGCTAATTTTTAAGAATTAAGTTTCCGACTCTCTCTCTCTCTCTGGTGTGAGTTGAATTTCATAAGGTTACTGCTTACCTTTAGGCTAGTTGCTTATATGTCCCAGTCTAAAATTTGTCTAAACTTGTGTATATTTTTCCTTAACATACCTTTAGGATATATGCCCTATCTAAAACCACTTCATACACTTACAGAGATTTCAGTCAGGGTCATCTAGTCTTTGCAGTTACAGAGGGTGAATATGCACATGGGTACATGTTTCTGCCATGGAGGTTGGTCAAGTCAGGAAGTCCTGCCATAGCATCTTCTTTTCTTTCTCATTTCACATTTTTGGAAGTCATGACCCAATTATGTCCTCTTGTACTGGTCACAGACAGACCAGAGATTAATTTTAGGTGAGAATTTGTATCAGAAGTAGTTGTTGGGTAAAGCACTCTTGTTAAAGTTGTTTCAAAGTTTGACAAATTTTATCCTGGAAATGACACAGGAAATAGGTAAAAATATACTTCCTCAAAACTGAGTTTCTTCAAAAAATTGTCTATGGTGATACTATATATTTTACATCATTATTATGTGTTACTACTACTGACTTATAATTAAGTAGTAGTCATTTTAGAGATGTAGGAAGTGAAAAGTCATCTCATGGAACAATTGAGGCAGCAGGAAACTCCAGGACTTCTCCAGTCTAACCTCCTGCTCAGAGCAGGGTTAAATATGGGGTCAGACAAGGCTTCTGAAGGTCTGGGTGCATCTTGAAAATCCCCCAGGATGAAGACCACATAACGTCTCTGGTCAACCAGTTTCAACGTGAAGCCTTTAATGAAAATGTATCTTATTTAAAATACTGCCAGTAACAATGTAAATAAATTTCAGAAAAGCATCTACTTATAACATAGTAGCATATATGCGTAGGTATGTGAATTTTTAGGAAGTTAACTGGAATGAGACTTTCCTAAGTCCTAGAGGCTCTTTGGATGAGCTAATAAAAATTGGTGGGTTTTTTTTTTTCCTTTTGTTCCTTTTCAAACCAGAGCTAAGCCATTCATCTCGCAAATTTTATGACTCAACTTATTCTTTAAAGTATTGACTTAGACCAGAACTTTCACTGACTGCCAAAGTGAGATCAGCCTCTTACTTCTGCCTTATCATTATTCAACCCAGTGAATCTGAGCCCTGGTAAAAAAGGAAATACTGGAAGAGTCAGGAACCTTTAGAGGAGTTAGACTTTTTTTCACTGAAAATAAAGAAACAGACATAAAATCACCCAAATCTGTAGAACTATTGACACAATTATAGTTAGGGCTTTGTTTTGTTTTAATATATTTTAAGTATTTTAATTTTGGAAAACCAACAGTTTCATTGAATGTGTTTAAATCAAGTTCAATCACAAGAGAGTACTGATGCATTGGTGTGTTACTTACCCCTTACCGAATATATATTATAATGGATTTTTTTCCTTGCTTCTTGTATACTTTGTCTCATTCTTCTCAGTGACAGCACTCAGGTGAAGGGCTTCTGATAAAACCTAATAAAGTGTGTTGAAATATGAGGAGACTAATAAACATTTTAATATTTAAGCAGGATATTTCTAAGTCCTTATTTCCAAAGAAATTGCAATAAAATGAGGTATCTCAGTGATGCAATTATATAACATTAAAGGACAGGGTAGTTTTTTTCTTTTTTTTTCTTTTATAACTTTGAGGTATCTGTGTAAATGATTAGTAACAAAAAGACTCTTTTTAAGAATATGATTGAATTGCAAGGTTTTCTATAGAAAGTCTTTAACAACTTGTAGACCTAACAATAGTTAGGTTCTCATTCATTTGTCCTATATTTCAGAATAACTTTGACAAGTGAATCCTATATTTAAGAATCACTTTGACAAGTCAAGTGAGAATTGTGTTGATTTAAAATATTTTAAGCATACATAACATTTTAAATCCCCCTATGTCCAGTTTATAGGCTAATTGTCTAGCTGACAATTTCAACTAGACAGTTTAGCATAATTTTTTATTAAGCTTTGTTAATATCATTGTGTGAATGTGTTACCAACTGCTGTAAGTGATAGCTCATTTCTGTGGAATCTTTGTGTTCTTGCCTTTTTCATCAAAAAATAACCCTTGACAGGGAAGATAAAATAGATCTGTAAATTATATTATGCCATGCCAACTTAACTGCTTTGGTTCTATTCAATTCTGTGAGTTTACCAGTACACGAGATGTCAGTTTATTTTTTTCTTTCCATTTAGAGTAATTTTTCAAATAGAACTACTAAAAGGCCAAATTGAGGGGTGTGGTGGTTTTTTTTTTTTTTCCACACTATGTATTTTGTATATGGCAAACTGCTGTAGTTGAAGGCATTCATCTAAAGTGCATGTGTGTCTTGTGTCACATCCTGGTGTGTCATGTTATTACCTGAAATTAAACAAATCAGAACAGAAAAGCATAAGCAACTTTTAAAAAATCATGACAGTAATATAACATCATAATATTAAAATAAGTAACTGGATACAGAGGTAATTCACATTCAAATATTTAGTTTTCATTAACTCCCACATTCTTCCTTGGTTTTTTTCTAAGATTCCCTTTCTATTCATTTTGATTTTTCCTGTTGAGGACAAAGAGTAAGTCAAGGACTATACATGCTCTTTCCTTCTCTTAACTTACTCTTCCTATACTTTGCTTCTCCTGAGAGTAATGAGATTTCCTGATACAGTTGCTACATACTTCGTCAAGTATTTAAAAGCATTTTATTAAGTGTTTTTGGAAAAAGACATTTTTCATTTATTTGTAGAGTAGGAAGGAAAATACTCAATCTTCTTGTTTGTCTGCCTTCTTTTTCTTATTTTTATTTCCTCCTTACTTTTCCCTACTGTTTATTTTCTAGTGTATTTGTATGAATACACAGAGTGGTGAGATTGAAGCACTGTTATGAACGGAGGTTGGTATTGTTTCTTTGTCTGTTTGAGAAGGTGAAGAGAACGTACTTGGTATTTAGAATAAACTAAGGAATTGACATAGAATTGATGAAGACTTGTATAATATGCAGAAATCAACTATGTGAGCTTGGAATAGCTGCTCTCAGCTCAATGGAGAGCAGTGCCTGCCCTGATAATGTAATATTATAGAAGATTGGATGTCAGCATCTCAAACCCATGCTGTGTGTTAGATCCACATCTTAAGTTCCCATTTTAGAGTCTCACTGATTAATGTAGTAGTCAAGTTGGAGCCTGAAAGATTATAGAATTACTTTTGGATTAAAAATGCCTTTGCATGCATGACTCAGTACTTCATAAAGGGGCAAAGTGAATTCCACTCTCTGAAGAGTAAAATAGACCAGTTACCATTAATATAGCTTATGATGAAAAAAAAAATTAAAAATTTGAAATTTATAAAGCCTCAAAGATTTACCTTTGCAGTTTTACCTATTTCTTATAAGTGATCCTACTTTGAGGTTTTTTTTTTACTAGAAAGATAATAGATATTTAACTTTGGAGAGATATTTAAATAAAACATATATGGCTTGAAATGATTTAAAAACATAGTTGTGCAGTTATAATGGTTCAGTGTTCATTTAAATAAGTGAATTAAAAAAATAATATTTTGTTTGTGCATGACCATTAAAATAAACAAAAAAATGCCCATGTTAAAGTTAGTATAATCACGGGGGAAAAAATGATTCCTTTCTCGTCCTGAAGAAATCTTAATGCAGTAAAATTCCATGTGCATTTGACATTGTGAGATATTCCTTTACAAGCTGTACTGCATCTGAAGAATGAAGAGTGGAATCCAATAAGCCACATGTTACTAGGGGTTGTATGTGCCCACCCAAAACTCAGGTCCTAGAAACATCCCTAGCTAATAGGTGACCACAGAAAATGTTAGACTGAACAGGTCTGAGCTGGCACTTGCATGTCACTGTAAAACACTGAAACAACTGAATTCTGAAAGGGGAGGTGTTAGTTTTGAAGGGACAGGAATATAGTACGGTTGGAGGAAGCCACATTGTCAATAGGACTATGGGTTTGGGGTTTTCTTGAAATTTGGGGTAAATTGGTAATGGCAAAAACAGGTGTAGCAGATGCGATGGTGTATAGGGCTTAACGAGTTTCATTTCATCGTTTTGGATTTTAGTGCATATCGTTGTGTCATGATGAGTAAAGGAAATACAAATACACCAGAGCTTAAATCTTTTTCAGTGCTGAATGCAGAGATCTCACATGCTGGGCAGCCCTTGTGTCTAATGCAACACGCAGTTTTTTTCTGCAAGTACATAAGGTAGTGTGAATTATACAAAGTTATCTGGTAAACATTTAATCTAAAACTGTACCTTGAAATCTTATTTTTGTAACTTTTTTTTCCCTTATACTTGAGGTTTCAAATATGTTTAAAGGTTGTTGAGGTAGTCTGCATTCAATGGTGCTTAAGAATGGTAAGTTGCAATCCGGTTTGTACTGAAGTATGCTATTTTCATGCCTCTACAAGGGCAAAAATGGTGAATGGACTCAAAGACATTTAAAAGAATGGAGTGGTCCTTTTTTCGTCCCATTTCTACTATGCTTCACTTTCTTTGAAGACAACATTTGGGGTCAGCCTTCCTTTGTTATTTAATACACAACTTTTTTCATTTCCTAATTGTTAACGTAAATTACAAAACAACTGTAAGAAGACTTTGAAAATTGAAGACGGGAAGGAACATGTATTAAAAACCAGTGTTGAACAAGGAATTTTAGAGCACCAGTGTCTGTTTTACCAGTGCTCAGTGAGCATATTTCTGTTTGATTAAAACTATAAATTAAAATTGTCTCTAGAAGGGTAAAAGTGTCAAGAACTTAAAGGACATTATTAATTCTGTTTCTCAGTAAAATAAGCTTGGGGCGTTCTTTTCTAAAGATAAATATATTTAGATTAGAAACAAAACAAAAACTGTTATTTCTTTATAAAATGAACATAAATATAATTTCTTGCTCTTTTAAGACACAGAGAAAGATCAAAATAGTTCAGCTTATGCTTAAAGATCAAAGTCAGTTGTGGTGGAAAAGTCTTCTCAGTATTCTTCCACTATCTATAATAATGCGCTGAATGTATGTTCTACTTTGAAGTATCATATTTTGGCAATTTCACTTTTTTGTGTTTCAGATAATTCAATGTTTACATTTAAAATAACGGTGCTGCTTAGATGCAGTGTAATTACAAACCTTTTATCTTTGTGTTCTTGACTGCCAGGGTTAAAAGCTTATATATGCATCCGAGTTCAATACAATCTGTTATTTCTGTACTTCCAGTCTAACAATACTTTGTGAAAGGCTGAAAGAAAAATACAGCAAAAGTAAATGATCAAGGCTGCAAGTCTCTGTTCTTGTACTGATTACTTTGTAAGAGATAACATTTGATGATGAAAACATGCTAAATGAAAAAACTACCATGAAAGAAATGAAGGAAAATGCAGGTGAAAACTTGTCCTCCTCACCATTAAGTGCAGCCAGTAGTCAGAGAAAACCAAAGAATTAAGACCAGTGTTTGTCTGTTGCATGTGGAGGGGATGATGTGTGTTACTGCCCTGACAGCCTGCCTGAAACAGCCCTGTTCACAACGTCTGAATGACAACCTGCTCAGTGGCAAAACCGATTGCTAAACTTTTTCATCCAGACTTCGAGCTACCTGCGGACAGCTGTTTTCCTTTAGGCAGTTTGAGGATGTGTTATGTAAAAAGCCACTTCGGGAGAATTCAGTGGTGGCACAGGCCAGTGTAGTAGTGATGGCTTTTCATGAGGCTAAGCCTTGCTCTTCAAGGTCCAAGAGTAATGTGGATCCATCATCCTACAAACTGGTGTATGCCTGGATCCTTTTGATGACCTTCTTTCTGCAAAATCTATTCATCTTAACAATGCATGCTAAAGTACCATAGGATAGGAACCTACTGGCTCCACCGAAAACAAGAAAGATGGTATCTCCCTCCCTGCTCCCTCAAAAAGTATACCTGTCTTGATATGTCAAATAATTTTCTGCATATATTGTAATGGTTTGTGTGGTTAGTTATGATTCCTCAACTATTTGATTCAGCCTATATTGTTTGTAAAAAATATGAAAACAACAAGGTGTTTCTTGATTGTCTTACTTGAATCACGAAAGATGTAGTTTGCGATCAGTGATTATAGCTCTACTTGAAAGAATAAATTATCTAGGGATACTAGTCATGTAGTTTCATAGCAGCTAGGTAAAAATTAATATTCAAAAAGTCAACTATTGTCCTTGTTCAGTAGAACTTTAATTTCCTAGTTGCTATTACATTTCACTTACTTGAACTTCTGCAGGCTTATCTATTACCTTTATGTCCTTGGACTACAGTAGTGTTCTCCAAAACTTTTCTGCTAAGTGACAACCCATGTGTTTTAGTAGCTAGCTAGCTGTGTGGAAGAAATGTTTGGGTTTTTTAGTTCTTATTTACTTAAATGAGAAGTAAGACACTAATGCGTGTGAAAGGGAAATTACACAATTTGATGTCCTATTTTGATTCTTTATTTGAAATTATATCTTCAGAGAAACCTGAAAAGCAGATGGTGTTTTATTTTATTTTTATTAATTTTATTATCTAATTAACTTAAGTAGATATTGAGTTTCATTATTACCATTTGCTGTGTAAATTGGAGAGTTGAAAACTGAAACTCTGTTTTCCTTAAAATGGAACTTAGCTGTGCTTTGAAGAATACAAGTATTAGGAAATTACATTTTCAAAGAAAGTGAGCAGGCTTTTGAATGTGTCACAAGTTTTAGGTTTAGTAAATTGAAAATATTCATGTTTCCAATTAAAATTTTAATTGCAATATCACTTTTTAATGTGAAATAACACATTTTCCATGATACTGATTTTAATGCACAATTTTGTTTCATATAAAGCCTTTCTGATGAAAAAAAAAAAATCTGAAAAAAAGAGTAATTTCCTGGTACTAATTTAATTTCTGATGCATAAAAATGAATATTAGAAAAACATTTCTGAACTGGTTCTTATCAGCAGTTGTCTTGACAGTTCCCACCACAGAATTATAATGGATTCTAAGGGAGTTGGGTTTAATGGAAATTCCTTTGTCTAAGTTGATTAAAAACATAAAAAATATAATTGGAAAAGGTATGTTAATGAAACATTTAGCTTTCAAAGGCTAAAAGTGAAAAAACTGAATGCAAGAATTTGTATTGTTTGAATGCAAAACAGTGAATACATAATTTCAGTCATTTGTTTCAAAGAAAGGTTAGTGTGTAAAATGTTCAGTTTTAAGAGCAGTACCATAATTTTAAAAGATAAAAAAATGGCTACTGGTCACTTTTAGAATCTTTTAATTTAAATGTTGCAGAACTTTGCAAGAAGAGAGTGTTTTTGTAATTCAGGCTTAGAATTAGAAGTCATGTACTGAGCAGAGATCTGGACGTTCTGTTGGATGGAATTTAGCTGAAGCCTTAAGCTATGATAGTTGTTACATTTCTCTCAGGCCTGGAGAACACAGATCATGTTATGAGTCTTGTAAGTCTTATACACTTATAATTTATTGCCTTAGGAATTTGCTGAAAAATTACTTGAAAGTGCATTATTTTCCAAGGTCTGCATGTGCAGTGCTGAGATCTTGAACTAGAACAAATAGCAATGCTTGAATAATGTGCAGAGATTTTTTTTTCTCCCAATGTGTCAGATGACTGTTGTGATCATGCTAAATCCACACTGCATTTATCACAGAGAAACTTCTAAGGCTATGTATAAATGTATTTACAAATCCATATATTTATGTATTTATTTCTTTATAAATGAAAATCAAATGTAAACATTCAAAAGGTATTTTAATAAACCTCATTTCCTCCTGAGGGTTATTCATTTATGCGTAATGATTGTTTTCCTGGTTCATGATTTGAGAATTATTCTGAAGGTACAATGGGGGAAATATTAGACAATTTTCAATTCGTGAAGCAGAGGAAATATGATGAAAAAAGATCTCTAAATATTGTAATACTCAGTGACAGAAATAGTATTAATTTGCTACTGAGCTAAAGCACAAGATCCTAGATAACTGTGAACTGCCCATCAAAACGTTTCACATGACAAAGAACCTTGAAATTAGCTGTGCTCATCCCTTTCTTTCCAAATTAGAATATTAAATTACACTGAAGGCTAAGTTTCTCTAAATCTTTAATTTCTTTGGAATGCACAACAGTAAAATAGAAAAAGATCAAACTGTAAACAGGGAAAACCTGGAACTTCTAGCTGAGGAGGATCACATCTTGAGAGCAAAACCACTCTCTTTGTTCTTAGCAATACATCCTTCCTTACAGTATTTCCCTTCAGTTCAGCATTCTTCAGTGAATCCTTGGATTGAAAAAAAAAAATCATGAAAATTCTTTCTTGAAAAAGAAGATCTTTCTTTTCCATCACCTTTAAGGTCTGGCCATGGGTCTACATTGTGTGACGGCCACACATGAACGATCTGTAGCTACATGCAGGCTGCCTGTATCATCTGGGATTCCCAGCGCTGACCAATCTCACCACCCTCTGTCTCCCTTTGGAAAGTTTACACTGTGACTGTGTGTTCATACACAATCCATACGTGGCCTTCTGCTGTACGTTGATTACCCAGCAAGCCGTTTAGTAGACCACACTATGTACAGCATTTGCAGTTTAACAACAAATTTTTCACTTGTAACTTTTGTCATATACCTTTTTTCCTCTCTCGTGCCTGCCTGCTGCTGTCACTGTGGAGAAGAAAACATTTGGAAATGTGTGAACAAAATGAACTTGTAACCTCTCATGCGTTTTACCAACTTACCCCTTGAGCTGATTCTGTAACATCTAACAAAACCTATTCCCATGATAGAAACTCGTTGTGCCTTTATTTCATTAGCGTGCATCGAGGATTTTAGTACAAAAACATGGAAGTAAAACAAAATGCAAACTAATTTCAAGCCTATTAGATATGTTGATCCCTTTCCCACTCCCGTATCTGATGGAATCAAGAAGGTAAGAGAGATGCTAGTTTAATGCTTGATGGAATTACACAAAATGCCCAAACTCAATATTCAGACAAGTATATGAAAGTAAGTATAAGTGATACCTTCCATTATATTGACCTAAGTGTTCATCAGTCCTGGCAGAATGAGCACTAACACCTATCCATGGACTGAAAGGCCAAAATTATACAACCTGAGAATTTTTAAAGTTGGAAGATGATGTTTAGAGAGACATCTCTGAAACAGGACATTTGATTATTTTTTCTATCCATAAAACCACATCTGATCACATAGATTTATACTATTTTAGAATATATTTTATATGATTTAACTGGCAGTACATTAATTCACACTTCAACTTATTTGGAAAGTAATGCATTCAGCAAGTGTGTTTAATGGCTGGATATATATGAAATATGTGAATAGCTATAATACAGGAGAATATTTAAAAGTAGGCAAAAGTCAGAATACTTCTGCAGTTTCAAGTCCCAGAGGATGTGAAAGGACTCTTTTTTTGCCTCCATGTATGCAGTGTTGGCAGACTGTTGTCTAGCTGTTACAGGAACTGTATTGTTCTCCACAGAAACCACAGTTCAAGTAACAAAACTTTGGATTAATTTAGAAGCCAAAGACACAGTTTTAGTCCATCACTGTGGGACATCAGAGAGAGGTTAAATCCAGTTTTTCCAACCTGCAAGGCACAAATAAAAGAACACTTGTTAAAAAGTTGATCACTGCTTATAGAGAAAGATCAGATCTTGTTACTTTGCTTAGAGTCTGAAATTTAAGCCTTGCAGCAAAGTTGAAACCTGTTTAAGAACGTTTTCGCTAAAGAGTTTTCATTGCTGTAACTAGATTTGTTTTAAAATGAAACTATTCTTCAGGCACTGGTGTAAGAGACTCGAGGAAAGCAGCCACAGTGGAACTTTAAATCAGTGGTTCTTATTAAACAATCATTAAATGAGGATGCTATTTCTCTTGGTCCTGATGTTTTTCCATGTTATTTGAAATCACTTAAGGCATCTATATTACAATTAAAAGTAAACTAATTAAGATTCTATCCTTTATTCACCTCCACTCCTTTCCCAAAAGATTAAGTTACAATAGAAAAACACTATTTTGCAGAAGAGCCAGTAGTGAAATAATAAGGGAGGAGCCATATTCATAGAGAATTTGATTGGGTGAGTGAAAACATTAATTAATGAAAGATCTGTGTGATCAAGTGTAATGTTTTTGCATAAATTCATTATAAGGAGTATGCTCCTAATGAAACATAAGCAAATTCTAAAAGAATGAAAAGCAGAAAACAGCTTTTCTCAGCTCAGTGAGCTGATTATGTTTGTGTACTGAAAAGGCTTATGTTGCTGCCTTGACCCACTAAGAGAGATTTGGTTTCAACATGTTAATGCATAATGTTTAAAAAAAAAAAAAAAGAAAACAACAAGTTTTTACTCTGGTAATGGATTTAGCAAACAGTACAGTAATTGCATTTTGTAGGTTGAAATTGTCACAAATTTATCTTTCAACTGTAATGCCATAGTATTTATTATTGGATGATGATAACTCACTTTCCATTTATTCTGGATATTTTTATGTATCCTGTACTCAATCAATCTAAACTAGCTGAGTGGGAAAATGTAGATAAAGAACGGATCCTGTAAAATCTATCTAATTTTATATCTTTCTGAAGTTTTCACAGTCCACTCTGCATATCTGTATTTCTGCCTACTTGCTAGGAAAAAAGATTCTAAACCAGTTCTGGGGCTAATATGCATAAACCAAAGTGATTGCAAAGTTACACTGTATTTTAGAAGACACATAACCTTTGGGAAATATTGGGGAAAAAAATAAACCCCCAAAAAACCCAACAACAACTTTGGGGAAAAAGAAAATATGCAGATTTGTATTAATTTTTTATTGCTTTTGCATTTTAAATCTTTCTTCAGACCTTGATTCTTACTGGGGGGGGTGGAAGAGCTTAGTTTAGTGGAGCCAAACACAAAAGATACTCTCTGTGTATATCTCTTGTTCTGGTGTGAGACATATATTGTTTTATTTTCTAGTAAACTGATTATTTAAATCTTTCCATGTAAGCCCTATTAACTTGAGTGGAAGCCTCTATAACATTTGTGTTCATATATACGTATAAAAGCCTGTGCTTAATTAATCATTTTGAAGTTATCTATGGAAATAGATGGCCAGCATAACCACACTGAGAAAGCAGGTTAACCGTGCTCTTTATACGTAAAAAAGAGGGAGAAGGAAAGAAAAAAGGTAAAGGAAAAAAAAAAAAAGAAAAAGAATATAAGAAATCCACAGTAGAATAATTTAGGAAAACCACTAAAGTGTTGGGAAACCTGCTGAAACCTTATCCTACTTGTTACAAAACACTTATCCTCAGTGAGTAATACAAATTAAAGCAAATCAAAACAGGTTAAAAGATAATATTTATCAACTTTGGCTTCAGTGGCGGTGAAGGTAGCTAGATTATTTTCTTGCTACTTACTCTCACACAGAAATAAACTGAGTTATCCTAGAAATATCTCAGGAACAGAAGATAAGAAAATTTCTTTGCATTTCTATTACCTTCATTTAGTTTGCTAGATGCTTCAACAGAAATTATAATATATTTATTTGGTTCTGGTTCCAAATGAGGTTGGTAAATACGGAACCAAAATGAAAATTACCAGAATGAGCAGAACATTTTTCAGTTATATAACTAAACTAATTAAAAGTAAAATGAGAAAGAAAAAATCCTTATTGAATAAGTATCTTACTGAGAATTTAGATACGATTTATGAAATTAAATGACATTTTTTCATTTCATGTGATAGTGAGTATAAGGATAAATCCAGGCTGGTTAATAAGAATGTGTAGATAGAAATGACTTTAAATTTTGCTTACTCTTCATATAGAGTTTAATGTTCCAAAAGTAGGATGGGACAAGATAATCGCCATCCTACAATTATGCAATGAAGTCTGAGGTCAAGTTAAATGGTTTTTTAATTAATGTACTAACATGGGGATGAAACCATTAAGAATAATAGGGGATGCAATACACTATATAGGGTCAGGCAGAGGATCTTTTTTTAGTGATTATTGCTCCTGAGTCCAACATCAATTGCATGAAAACATGTTGAAGGAAAACATCATGAAATACACAAATGGAATATATATTAAAAAAACCTATGCATCTTTACTGCAGTATAAATCATACACACTGGACAAAACTCTTGAGACAGAAGTCATCTCAAACCAGCATCCTGACCTTGCCTGGTCAGTAATTTTTTCAGTTACTTTATATTTGATATTGGCTTCTGAATTTAACTGTGTGAATGGACACCACACACAGTGTATTTAGAGTATACCCAGCAAATATAGTACTTTAAGAAGAGAAATGTGTAGATGAGGATGTATGACTAATGAAATTCTTCAGAGAACTTAAGCCTAATCTTGTTTATGAGTTTCAGTACCGACATTCATAGAATCACATTGGCACAAGCTGCATCACTATGCTATTGGAATCTGTTCATGTCACAAATTCAGGAGGCATATTGAAGCAAAAGAGTAATAAAAAACCCCCTAGAGGAAGAATTACATGACCTTGAAAATGGAACTTATGGAAATGGAATAGTTTCAATAATAAATTGACACAAAGTTTATCAGCTATAAAGTGAAAATTAAAACCAACCCTACAGTATAAAATATTTGAATTATCAGTCACTAAGGGATATGATGCAGTGGCTTAGGTTACCTAAATATGCCCATCTACCTATTTCTCTTTACAGGCATGGTAGATGTCTATGTTCTTGTAGGTAATGGAGATCTTGGCTTGATTTAGTTGCACAAAAACTGATTAGGTATCTTATACTCCCAGAGGTGTGCAAGGATGTCCTGCTTGGTCTCCAGATGCCACTCCACCACATGCTGTGTCTGTCATAGGTTCTTTGTAATACCCTGTCAGCCCCATGCCCCTGAAGTTGTGCTAGATGTCAATGTTTGGGTGGCTGAACTGATCTTTAAAAGGAAGAAGCTTTCCTATCAGTCTTGGGTCAGATTTAGCAAGCTACATGCCTGTGTTGCTAAACCAAGAGCATTGTAAATGAATTAGACAGGTATGGTTCAGTAGCTGAATCCTGCCCCTAATAGATGAAGAGGTCTGTAGGCACCAGTGACCGCAATATTGTGTTTGATGGAAATAAAGACCAAGCATGCAGGCAACTCTATCTGTGGTATTGTATTCTCAGAGCAAGTTTAATGTAGATGATGATGATGATCACAATTGTGATAGCCAGTGGAAAAGCTGAATCACTGAAAAATGCATCAGTAACTGCCTAGAAGGCATGTTATAATTTGTTACTCACACAGTTAAGAAAGAGGAAGTCTAATTAGTACAGGTTATTTATTGCTATTTATTTTCAGAAGTTCTAGAAGACTACTAGAGTGATCCAGGTAATAGAGCTTGCCAGAGGACACTGAAAATGTAACCATAAATTTTATTTTGTGTCTTCAAATGCTTCAGAGGTAAAAACATCAGAGACAAATAATTTATTTAACCAGAATACCTAAGTAAAACTATGCATAAGCATACCATGATTAAGTTTTGGCTGGAAATTAGTGGTAGTTCTGGAGTAATTGAATAAAGCAAGTGCTGGATTATTAAAATAATGAGAGGGAATAAATGGTTAGTTTTTGGACGCTGGTTGATTAACTTCAGAAAGGCTAACTACAGTTACTGGGACAGGACTGAATGCCAAATCTTTTCCACTATGTTCAACTTCCATCTGAGGGAGTCTAACAATGACTATGCATTGGAGAACTATTTTTCCTTTGATACAGCAATCCTGGGACTGTGTCTGGTATTGACTCTCCTTAAAATTGCATCTGTAATGTAGAGGTGTTTTCTACCATGTTGTTTTAGTTCAGTTTAAAAGGCATGAACTAGTTTTTTTAGAAGTTGTTGCATCCAAACCTCTCTTCTTGCCTTCCACTTGAAGGACTTGTGGAGCAGGAAGGGATTTTGAGTCTGAGGTTTTGTTTTGCCAGTAGACTTCAGACAGAGCCTTTTCAGACTGATTGTTTCAGTGCATTACAGCTAGCAGAAGAATTACTATATAAACATTCTAAATGCTGCTTAGAAATTTGTCTTTGCACTGCTTGGTGAAAGCACAGAATATACTATTGTGTTCGGTATTTACCATAACAAAACTAATTCAAATTGACATTTCCATGATGCTTTTGGCATACAAAGCGGATGGATTCCTAAAGTAAAATGATAAATTAAGCAACTAACATGCATTTATAAAATTAATAATCTAAATGAAAAAATAATTTAAAATATGGAGAGTAATAAAAATTCTAAGTTTAACAAAGTAATTTCCCAGATCAGCATGCACTGGGTTAAGTCTTTTCTTGCAGTTCAAGTGAACAAATAATTTACTTTGATTCCTGCCCCCTAGATTTTCACAGGCCAATTATTCAGGTGTTAAGTATTTTCATTTTGGTTACAAATGACGAGCATTCTGAATCGTGCATTAAAGAGACAGATGAGAATGATACAATGAGAGGACAGCTGAATAGCCACGTGGGACAATTTGTACATCACCCAAATTTTCAGTTTATATCATGAAACATTATGTGTGTGGTTAATCCTTAAATGCATATTTTTAGTCAGCATGTAAGTATAATTTGACTTACCTGTATATGGCTTAACAATTGTATTAGCAGTATTAAATTGACTTAGTGCATAAAAAAAAAAAAAATTAGAGAAGATAAAACATTCATAAAACTAATAATTACGTTTTTTTGATATATTCCCAATGGGTTCTTACACCCCAAGGTTTGGACCTGGCATTTATCCGCCTTTCTGTCCTGCAGAAGTTCAGGATCAATCAGCTCACTCCTACTTAGCTTCCTCTTCTGTTTCATACCTGTCAGCTGCCTTTTTCTTTTAAATTGTTGAACCCATTGACATAACAGTTAAACTCAGGCCAGTTTACCTGGAGAAGAGAAGACTTTGGGGAGATCTTATTGCAGCCTTCCAGTACCTGAAGGGGCCTACAAGGAAGGTGGTGGGGGGCTTTTTACAAGGGCCTGTAGTGACAGGACAAGGGTTAATGTGTTTAAATTGAAAGGGGGGAGATTTAGATTGGATATCAGGAAGAAATTTTTCATGGAGAGGGTGGTGAGGCACTGGAACAGGTTGCCCAGAGAAGCTGTGGATGCCCCATCCCTGGAAGTGTTCAAGGCCAGGCTGGATGAGGCTTTGAGCAACCTGGTCTAGCGGAGGGTGTCCCTGCCCATGGCAGGGGGGTTGGAACTAGATGAGCTTTAAGGTCCCTTCCAACCCAAACCATTCTATGATTCTATGATTCAATTTTTTTTAACTTCTGTGTGATATCAAATTCTTTGCTCTTGAAGTAAAGAAAAAGATCTTCTTCTAACTGTAAATACTCTGTCATTAAAGATAGTATATTTCTGTACACACTTTATCTTGATTTACAACCTCAGAGTATTGTAATCATGACAGTATTACCACTGTGTTTGCTGACAAACTATCTTGAGCTTCTGTACCACACCCACTGAAGTCTTTTTTCTCACTTTGTATATAAAACCCCCAACAGAGCTTCATCATATGGTCAGGAGCTTCAATGATTTGTTCACATCTTCCTCATGCATAAATAGCATTTCTTATCCGGTAAATAGACAGTTTAATCTTTTAATTTTCTATTATACACATCGACTGGATTGTTTTCCATTTTCTGTATATTCATCTATCAAAACAAATTCTCGTGTAAGAAACAGATCATGCCTGATTTTCTGTGGCTTTGATGTAATTTTTCATGATAGGATAAGAGGAGATGGAAACTAACACACTAACAATATAGTAGATTTTTCGTTTCAAGGTGTTAGAAATGGCTAACATGCTACAGTCTTATAATATTATAATATAATATAATGCAACCAACTAGGTAGGCTGCCGTCACTTGCTGTAGTGTTAACTGCACATGCTACATGCTCTAACATTACATGCTGCAGCTTTACGTGCACATTGTATACTTACAGATATATATATACACATTAAAAATATCTGTTAAAAATTCAAGAGAAACTTACTTGTCTTAGTGAACGGAGCGTACCCAGCAGTACCTTTATGTATTAGATATGAAATAAATCTAGATGTTTTTTGTGGCTTCTATTTCCTGTGATACTGAAAAGGTGGTAGTACAATCTTTTAAAAATTGAAATAGAAGAACTTGTAAGCTTTACATTGAAATAGAAGAGACGAAAAATGTTCTACTTTTCAACCAAATCTCTTGCTAATTTTTTGCATGTATGCATAACAATTAATTTGTCAGATATCCATGGTTATGCAGGCTTGAAAGACAAGCTAAAAGAAAATACTGATCAGATGTTTGCCCTCCTACCAATTTCAACAGAAAAATGACATATAAACAAAAATGAAAATGCTCTAGTATAATTATTTATAGTACAGTGTAATTCTGTTATATGATTTCATCTTTGTTAGCATTAAAACATTCTGACATTTCCTAATTAATGTTATTATATATGCTAATTCTTGGCAAGAGGGGTCTAAAGAGCACAGCTGAGAACATTCTTTCTTGTTTGCATAATTGCTCTCAGCAGCTGTATACCTTATTTCTTCAATACAAAACAGTAAATACCAGTTAAGCCCGATGAAGTTTCACTAGTGCCATTTCCAATCAGTAGATGATTGAAATTACCATATATCAAAATACATTTGTTTTCTTAAGAAGTTTGAATTGGTGTATCTTTATGACCCATATAACCTTAAATGCATGTATTTTATATACCACAGATATGAAAATCCGTTTACTTTTCCTTTTATTTTGCTATGTAGGGTCATCAAGATGAAACTGAAATGACACACAGTGTAACAAACATCACTGTGATTAATTTTATATTGGATAAATTTATGTATCCTGCAAGTTTTTTCTGATAGTCTTTGCTAAGCCACATTTCAGACTTCAAGATAGTGTGGGATGAGAAGTAAAAATGCGTGTGCTGTATATAATTGAATGAAATGTACATTTCCCCAGCTTTTCCTGGGAAAGCTGAGACGTGGTGTGCAGAAACAACGTTCTCTGCGCTAGGGAACAGCCTCTACCAGAATTCCTGGTTACCTTTTAAAGAGTGGTATTAATGAGGAAGCACTCACACTAACATACCACTGTGGGGCCCCAGTTTCTGTCTGTGTGGAGTGAGTATGTTTGAGGGGAGCTCTGCCAGAAGTGTTTCCTACCCACTGGAAGGGAGCTGTGCGTGGTCACCACCTGAGATGGCAGAGGAGCTCACTGGAGGCAGATGCAGCCCACGTGGGGAGGTGACAGCAAGGGCTGCCACAGTGACACAGGAGGGGGATGTGCCACCCTCTGCTTCCCCTGCTCCTCCATTCTCCATCTCCAGCTGGCAGCCTTCCCTATTCCCATTATTGCCAGTGGACATGATTTTGCAGAATTCCTTGTTTAAAATACTAATTATAAAAGAAAATTGCTGTCATAATTAATGCTGATTACTTGGCAGTCCAAAAAATGTCTTGCCCCAGAAGTTGTCAGAAATATCTCGAGTCTTCTCAACACTTTAAAGATAAATGTGCAAACACACAGTATCCTCAGTAACCTATATATTTCTGGATATCATATGATTTATCCATTATTTTCTTTCCCTTCATAAATATGAAATTAACTTCCAGATGCAGTAAAACAATGTATCATTTTTCTAGCTTAGATAGATTTTTGGCTTGCCTTTTTGCCCCTGCATTATGGTTGTTGTTGCATTGCCTTACTGATCCGTATGGCATACCTTTGGCTAGCTCTAGGAAGTGTCACAGCTTCACTCTCCATTAGTTCCATGATACCATGCTACAGTAGCAGATTCTGGTTAAAATAATTGTGCATTCTTTTGTTAGGGAACAACCAATCAAATTGATCTATTAATCTCTGACAGTAATTAAATGCTGGGACTTTAGATATCCATATACTCTGTGTATATATGTGATCAATTTAAGGCTGTCCTCAGACTATCTAAAACCAATATTGGATTTGTGTATATTTTATGGTAAAACACTGTGCACAGTTTGTCACTCCTGATGTTACATGTGTTCTAAGAAAAGCAGCCTCAGTGTCCAGACTTGAAAAGATGCTGAGCACTTCAATTCCCAGTGAAGTCTGTCACAGAGAACAAATTATGTCTTACAACTGTTTACACACTGTGGCGTAAGTCCCTTATGAGCCTTACACAGTATGTCTGTGTGTATGTGCACGCAAATTGAAATGCACTTGCAAAGTGCACCTCGTTGCGTGATACCGCTCTTGTGCCCTGCCTTCGCTTGGCGTCTCGCTGGTGCCCAGTCGCGTGGGTGCAGTAGGTTGCAGGTGACCTGGTGATTCTGTTGCTTGCAGTCACCTTCACTGTGAGCACTAATGCAGTCTCTGAAATACTAAGAGTTTGCAAGATGCGTATCTGAAGAACACAAAGCATGACTGACTGACTTAAAAACCATTAGACCTGGTTAGATTTTAAAAGATGTGGGCTGTAATTTGTGGCAGATGCTTTTATGTATCTTTTTCATATTTACTGACCTTGTGCATCAAAAGGTCTGCCTGATAACAGTTTTACAGAAATATTTTAATTAGAAAACATGCATTGTTATAATGATGTTTTATTTCAGTGTGATCTGCTTTCATCAGCTGTTAGTTTTCCTCAGTGTTTTCAGCCTTCATAACATACTGTTCAGCTAGATGGTCTTTAAGGTCCCTTCCAACCTAAACCATTCTGTGATTTTATGTATATATTAATCACTTGTAAATATTTGCTGAGTAGTATATGAAAGGTTTCCAGCTAATGAGTGGATGGTGGGATGCTGACTTCAGTTTTGTGTCATGTATGACTGCCTTCTGACAGCATTCTACCACTGCATCCTCTGCCCCCGTCACCAAACACGTGAAAGGTACCGAGGCAGGACAGATTGGTAAATGTTTAATATTTACTGGTGTAAACTCAGAGGTAAATAAGCAAAAACACAATTAAGTAAATTAAGAATGGGAGGAAAAGTAGTCAGAAAGCTGTGGGAACAGTTAAGACAGAGGAGGGAAGGGATTGGGTAAGCAGCCAAAAAGAGGACAGAAGTAGACCCAAGAAACCAGAGGCAAAGAAAGATGAAGTAAGAATGTTATGCCAAGACACCAGAAAGTTGGTTTATTTCCCATTGATGGCTTCCACCTTACTTCAGATAACACAACTTCAGTATTTTTATGGTTGCTGCCTTACATTAATGAGTTACTTTCCTAATCAGTAAGGCTTGCTTAGAGGTCACTCACTCACTCATCTTCCAGTGATAAGAGACCAGACTACAGAAATGGATAGGTGTTTCAATTCAGAGGGTGTTAGCTGCCAAAAGCAATAAAATAGATGTGAGAATATAAATGAAATATTTTATTAAAAGTTAAATTAGGTGAATGTTTTGGTTAATATAGTGTTATATAAGAGGATACATAGGTGCTTTTGTAGGTCTGGGGAAGTATACAACCATAATGAGTAGCTGGACTTCTCTCATTTATTTTCTCATGCATTACTTGGCCCTGGAAATGGTAAGGTGTGACTTAAAGCCATTTTGACTTGGGTTATGGCTTCACCAAAGAAAGGCAGCAGAGAATCATTACAACTCATTTTTATATCAAAGGAAGTAGTTGAGATCTGTGTCGTACTGAACCACAGAATATTTTTAATTACCATGATTATCTCATTTCAAATAAAAAAAAATAAATGAAGTAGAGTGGTATTTGAAAAAGTTTTCTCTGATTCCAGGTCTTGTAAAAGTAAAGAGTAAATCTTTGTCAGTGGAAGTGCAGTAGTTACTGCTGTTCTGTCTGTTTTCAGTAAAAATGTGTTCACATTATATAATGATAGGTGTACATCATCATCAAAGCAGTGGAAAATCTATAGTTTATCACTTCATCCAGTTTGGCCTTCACAGATTTCAACACTATTAAGCAAATTTTCCTCATTCTTGGCACAAACTTTGCGCTTAGAGGCTTCTTTTCTATGATATATAATAGTCTATACAAATTCTGATATTCCATATATTTACTATGATAAATCTAAATATCAGCTAGTCCATTAAGGAATGATAGTAATGTCTATCATATATCTCTATTCTTGTTCTCTTTCTGCAAAGGGTATCCAATTTTGGATTTATATATAGTTTCATACCTATGCACAACAAGGACACTGCATATTTATGCTACCAAAGCAGAAGTTAAAAAATCAGCCATTAGGTAATGGGAGCAAGCTATTGAAGTCAATGAGATTTATTTATATTTATTATAATGTAATTAGAGTTGGACCAGTGATTTTGAAAATCCTGTCTTTCTGCTCTATTTATTAATGTGTATATTATTTTAAAACAAGTGAAGTTTTACCAGCTAGGACATATCCTTGTTAACTGTTCCTTTTCTTTTTGTTTTGTTTTTGATTTTTTTTTGGCTCTTACTCTCTGAAAGAGCAGTACATTCACCTCTACTACAGTAACAGAAGATACAACTTAAAATGTTTTTTTCCGGTTCCTACTTACTGGGCTTTTGTTTTTCACTAGCTTTTATTGTAAAACATACTTTCTGTTGATACGTCTTCCATGAGTGAGTCTTTAATTCTTGCTTTCACCTTCTGTGTATTATTTATGAACAAGAGATATTTCTCTACATATTCCTATATTCCTATTATAAAAATAGGAATAATAATATAATAATATTATAATAATACTATATTTCTTTACTATTGGCAGTGTTCCCATCAAGAGTTGCAGCAAATGGCACAGCTTCCTTAAATGTTTCAGTTTAGCATTGCTCTTTTTGTAATAAAGACTAGCCCTTTTTGACATGAAAATTCTGTTGATAATTGATACCATTTCTCAAAACAAAGCATACCTGTAGATGATACTCTGGGGGCAAAAGCAAGGGAAAAGGAAGATGAGGTAGGTAACTGTGTGGTTGGTGAAGAAGAAGTAGGGAGAACACTTTTACCACAGCGAGCAGTATTTCCTGGGGTGCAAGATGTGGTCCAACTTGATGTGGTTGCCTCTCTCCAGCCGTTACTTCCCAGTGCAGAGGTAACTGGGGAGTCAGCAGTCCAGGCTGCCTTACCAGGCATTCCTGCATCCATCCACAGCAGCCAGTGCAACCCTGGCAGGATTGCACTGTTGTTCACAGCTTGTCACGTGCCAGCTTGGGTCTATTTCTGGGGTTTTAATTTTGTTCTCCAAGTCTGTTATTGAATGAAGTCTTTCTTCTCTCACTGACCATTGTTCTCATACTTTCTCGTGTCAGCTACCTTCTGCAGAAATATTTTTAGCTCATAGTTCTGTTTTTACTTATTTCAGGAAAGGGATTGGAGTTAACAGCTTCAAGTAAAGATCTATACAGACAAGGTCATACACTGTGAACAACTGTGTATAGTAGTGAAAAATCCTTCCAAGCTCAGAATTATTCACTAACTCTTGGAATTAATTATATCCCATTAGCAACAACACTGGACAGGCATTTAGAAAAAGAGCTTAGGTGGTACTAAGTATTATTAAAGTCTCATTTAAGCATTCATCTTCTCAAGTGAGGTTGGCAAGGCTGACTCCAGATATTTAGAATGGTTTGGTAAGAAATTTTTACTTTAGGCTGAATCTCATGCTGATGCTGTACTCCAGATGTCAAAGTCAGTGAATAGGAAAGTCAGGGAACAGGAAAAGCTGGAGACTAAACGTGTGGCTTCTCCACAATTCAGTTAGTTTTCATTCCTCTAGCTAGTCACCTCTGAGAAACTGAAATGCATAGCCAAAGACAATTATGTACAGATCCAAGTGGGTTCAGCATGGTCTAACGTTGATTAAAGCTGTCTCTGTGCTGGATATCACTTTGAATTTTGGATGGGCTGAACTTTGAATTGGGTGCCTAAGCAGTCACCAGGGTGGAAATAATACAAACCATGTCTAGTACTGCAACTTGAATAGAAATTTTTGTCTGAGACAATCAACACAGAGAGTATCTCAGCTTAAAGGTTCTTGAATGAAGCTCCTGCATTTAAGCAACTAAAATTCCATGCAAACAGGAGTTTCAGTAACTAAGTGGTTCACTGAGTGCTTGACTTTGATATTTCTTAATGCAAAGTGCTATATAAGATCTTGGGATATAATGCCATCTACTGGCATTTTATTTGTTTTTTTTATGCATGTTGCTTCGGCTTATGGAAAACCCCCCAGCTTCCTGGAATGGCTACTGCAGGATCTCAGGGTTGTCTCAAACTACTGAAAATTATCCTAACAGCTTAATTTGTTTACTGACACACAGCTGCAAGTAGACTGCACCTCCAGAAGGTCGCAGGGGTCCTGTGGTTACTGTGTCAGCTCTGCAAAACCCACGTGGCTATTTTGGATAGCCTAGAATACCTAAAATGTCCCTACATGCTTAAAGATGCATAGGAAATGGAAATTAGTCCTAGATCATCTCTAAATGTAGGTGGTATCTTAAGCACTTCTTCATAGACCACCTGCATGCACAAAGTAACATTTAGTTACTTAAATCTCAAAGTAAGCAAAGGGTACTTGGTTCTCCTAACATGTGAGGGAACGGACACCAGGGCAAATACCTCCTCTGTCTCCTTTCACACAGAGGAAGCTGAATTAACTAATTCTGGGAGACATCTAACTTTAAGGTGTCAATGATCAGCAAAAAGTGAGGCATCCTGTAGTTTAAATGTTTCTAGCATACTTAAGTATTACCAGTAGGCAGAGAAAAAAATGAATGGTATCATTATTATTAAAGTGCTCAACTACACAAAACTTTAATGATGATTTACTAATACCCACTTTGGCTTCAGTATTATTATATGTATTTTGCTATTACCTTGTATTATTTATAAATACTGGTTTCATGAAAAAGATTTAGTTTCTGGTGATATTGCACTTGAAGAGACAGACGTGTTGAGAAAGTACGGGATAAGTAGGCTGCCTGCAGCAGATATTGGATATTTCTTAATATGTACAAAGATACAGAGTAAATGATCTTTGGCCCATCTATTAGAAACAAAATTACTTTTAAGTAAGATATCTCTTACTGAGAACATTAATTACAGTTTTACAGATGTAAAAGAGAATAATTACAAATGCATTAATTCTATCTCTAGAATATCAAATAGAATTTTGGGGGGGGTTACTTTATAGAGTTAGACACATCCAACATATGTAAGTGATGTCTGATTTTTCTTCAATTTTGGATATTATTGAAGCGATAGAAAAAAGCATCTTGTTAGCACAGTTCCTTAGCACACTCATTAGATTAACCTGATCCAGATTACAATATTGGCATTTGTTTATGTGGTAAATCCCAACCTTGTAACAAGAATCACAAGTTGGAAATATTCTTAAAAACAACCTGACTGTCAAAATACTTAATACTTTAGTTAACTATAGCTATGTTGGTGGTGGTTTTGTTTGTTTGTTTGTTTGTTTTTAATACTACTCTTTATTTTAAATGACACTGCATTTATACTGGGGTTTTCAATGTCCACTGTTCACTAATCCGGACAAAAGACTTTTCCTGTGTCATTTTCTTCCATTCATATTGCTAATCATATTGTCAAAGTAAGATTTTCAGGAAAGCATCTGAGAAGACTTATTTGTAGAAAAGCTCTTTTTACCTACTCAGTATGCCAGCTTCATATTGTAACTTGTCTCAAATCTAAAAGTTACACTTCATATTTAGATCTGTTCGGGGTTTTTGGAATTGCTTACATATTTCATTCAATGATTGCCTCATACAAAATGTCTATACCAACTGTGGAGCAGGGACTCCAAACCAAATCCTATTTCTAGGATCCTATACTACATTACAGTCTTGCTTTATATGTATTTTTAACCAAAGAAATTTGAATTCTTCTTTACAAATTCATAAAAACCCAGCAGGAAAGGTTGAAAGTGTCCTGACATCAAAACAGCTACATATTCTGGAGGAGACTGCAAATGTAGGTTTCCCTCAGGCACAAAAGGAAATTTATTCAGATTTGCTACATCTTAGTGTTGTTGCATAAAAGCAGCCAGACCTGTCTTCCTCTTTAATAGATTGGAAGGAAAGTGGTGGCCCTAACTGTAGTTCCTGTGCAAGTGAAAGCTAAATGATAGAACAACTGGCACTTAGATCGTCACTTCATAGTGAATAATCTAAGTGCCAATTTGTTAATTGGTTTTCCACACTGAGGTCATATGCAGAAGCAGAATGTCAGGTTAACACTAAAGTAAACTTAATTAAAGAAATAGAATAAAAAAAAAAAAACATTTTAGCACTTATATGTACACTTAGCCATAATATTACAGTTTGGGTACTGGGTATTTAAATTCCAGAGAAGTCACACATTGGGTACTTTATTCCTTTTTCTTGTTTTTAAATCAGGCTTCAAATTTATGTGGCTGTCCTGCTAATGCAATCTTTCAGAAGGGAAAGTCCACCTAGGGCTTTCTAAATCTTACATGAGTATCATTACTCCTTAACCATCGTTCCTTAGCCGTGAATGCGCAATTTTGCTTGAAGTTTTATGTGTCAGGACAGTCATTTATTTGAACTGAGGTTTTCCATCTGGCGCATTCTTCTCTGTCTTTCTTCTTGGGAAAATTAGCACAATGTCTTTGAAAGATATCCAATAGAATCCTTAATTTATATAGCACCTCTTCATTTTCTCTTTGGTTTTAAAAGCTTAGTTGAGTGTTAGAAGCAGTATAAAATAGTATAAATGTTACCAATTCTCCCGTAGTATGAAACTGGTATGATTAAATAGATACAGAATCTTTTTATATATTTCTCACTACTTCCCGTATTTACATGTCTGCATCAATATATAATAAATGCAGGTAATTTCATTAATGGTTTGCAACTTAATTTAGAAATCACACCTTTAAATAGTTATATATTGAGTGAGTTTTGGTTATAGATATAAATTATCTCTACAATGCAAACTAAATAAATTGGTATTTTTGTTTGGAAACATATGTCTTTAAACCATGGTTTGGACAAATCATTTTAACTGTGATACAATGTAAAATTGGTTTTGATTTAATAGAATCATATCATAGAATGGTTTGGGTTGGAAGGAACCTTAAAGACCATCTAGTTCCAACCCCCCTGCCATGGGCAGGGACACCCTCCACTAGACCAGGTTGCTCAAAGCCTCATCCAGCCTGGGCTTGAAGACATCCAGGGATGAGGCATCCACAGCTTCTCTGGGCAACCTGTTCCAGTGCCTCCCCACCCTCTGTGTGAAGAACTTCTTCCTGATATCTAATCTAAATCTGCCCTCTTTCAATTTAAACCTGTTGCCCCTTGTCCTGTCACTACAGGCCCTTGTAAAAAGTCCCCTGCAGCTTTCTTGTAGGTCCCCTTTAGGTACTGGAAGATGCTATAAGGTCTCCCCAGAGCCTTCTCTTCTCCAGGCTGAACAAGCCCAACTCTCTCAGCCTTTCTTCATAGGAGAGAGAAACTCTTTAGACTGAAAATCAGATGCCAGAGAATAGACATAGTGGAAGTCTATAAAACCATGAACTGACAGAAGGCTGAGGAGGGATGGGGACAGAAGAAGTGGTAAATATTTAAAGTTAATCAGTAAAAGGAGGAGTTATGAAATAACCCCACTGGGAAATTTGTATTATCAAGGCATAAACTACATGGGTGCTGTTCTTTTCTTTTTTCTCCTAAAAGAGGACAGCTGCTCAGTTATAAGCACTGCAGTACAGTATTTTTTCCGTTTTAAAGTTAAGTCCCATATCACTGTGTTGGAACCATATATGATTGGTTTGTATGTGCAGTGATCTCTAATATTTGAAAAGCCTATTTTCATCTCTGGATCTTGTAGTTTTCCCAACAAAGAATTTGAATGAGTGATTGGGGAGAGGAGATTGAAACATTTCTCTCCACCTACTCTTAAATATCTTCTCTTTGGAATTTGCAGCAGAAGGGTAAGTTGACTGTGTCAGGCCACACATAACATATTTTCATACTATAACATAGAGTTAAAAAATATTGTCAGACCAGCCACAGGTGCACAATACGAAAGAACATTTATGACCACTTTCTGAAATACTGGCCATAATGGTCTTTTTGTAACAAGCCTCTTTTTCCTGACAAGATGGAGAAAGTGGTACCACCTGTCTGCATGAATTTTATCCTGGCTATTAGTCTTATGGTTTATGTTTAAAAAATAACAGAATGGTATAAAAAAGACTGATGCAGAGCTTAGGGGAACTAGTGTCTCGCTGACATGAAGACAGATTGTATTACAGCAGGCTTGTGAGAAATGCATAAAGATAACTTGGAGTGACAATGTATATATTTGCAACAGAGAGTTACTCCTTGAGGCTATTCTATAGCAGAGGGTGGATTGCATGCAAACTAAACTGTGCTGTGAAGATGGAAATCCAACAGAGTTGACCAAAATCATAGAATAATTAAGGCATCTAGAAGTGCATCCTATGCCTACTCTTTCAAAAGTGAGTAAATAGCTGGATATGCAACAGAAGCAGACAATTATAATGAGATAGTATTTTAATTTGTTTTTATTTATACTTTAAGCCATGTTGCAGGTGTGGTGGGATTTTTTTGTTTGTTTGTTTTGTTTTGTTTCATTTGTTTGGTTGTTTTTTTTCCCATTTCCAGACAAGTGATTAGGTCTGTGTTATCCATGGACTATAACTCCAAAATACAGCATCCTAAAATATGACAAGTTTAATTCTTTCTATAAGCTGATATCTGTAATAACTATAGTGCTGTCTGAAAAGTAATTATGTCAGAAACTTATCACTGCTTAGATACTGAAGGATATATTCACTGAAGGGTTTTACTCACACTGTTCATTTCTCCTGTGACTAATCATGGAACAGTCCAACTGAGATGAACATGAACTAAATAAAAGTGAGCAGAATGTAATCCATAAATGGTAAATGTATTCTGAGTAAAATGAAACTGTTCATAATTCAGAGAAATATTAATAATTAGGATCTAAATTTAGGCACCTAATTTAAATGCTTAAATTCTGGGGTTATTTTTACTTATGCTTCCTGTATTTTCAATACGGGAAGATTCCCAGGTTCTGAGTCACTGTCTAGAGGAGACTTCTTAAGTTATTGCTAAGAGCACGCAAGAAGAATATCCCTTTTATTTAAAAAATAACATTGAAACATTCCAATGTAATATTTTCTAAAACTATCTAAATCAGTTTTGTGTCCAAAATGGAGAGAAATTCACATGTCAGCATCTGAAATCAAAATAGTTATTAAAAAAACCAATCATTTTTTAACTCAAATCACTTCCACAAACAGGAATAAACCAGCTTTTGCATCACACTGATTTGAATTACTTGCTTTCTGCTTTCTCTTTTTACTTACTTTTGATTTAGCCATGAGAACTCATTATTTCCCAGTGTTCGTCCATGACCATGTTGAGGTGGGTATCATAATCTTACTTTCAATGACTACTGGAATGCTGAAACATATCAGTCAGTAATCGCTTCATTTTTACATAGAACATTAGAGATACATGTATTAAAAGAAGACTACATACAATTAAAAAACCCCAAAGTGCAAATATTTTAAAATTCAACAGTGATAATTTTTGGCTACTGCATTAGTTGAGAGCAAAGGAAGAAAATGAAATTAATTTTAAATTTTGCTTCAGTGTTATTTATCCATGGCATGCATTTTGGAAAACAGTATTTTAACAGGATTATGAAAATTGCACCTATCGGAAGCAAAAAGTGAAACATTTCAATTTAAAATACCATTTTTTTCTTTGTTACAATTGCCTCATTAGCTTGAGTTGATAAAGGACTCGTATCAGAAATAGCAAGAAAAAGTATCAGAAATAAAAATATACCTCAAATTGCTGAAAATAAAGTTTCAGGTGTTGTTACTTACATTTTAAAAAGTATTATTTCTTATACAGAGTAGAATGCTGAATCCTCTGTCCTTTGCATTACAGATGAGCATTCACCATAGCAACCTCAAAATGTGATCTAAGAACCATTTGAAAACATCTCAAGCATTAATCTCCCTCTTCTATGTCTTTTAATTGGCCTGAATTTGACTTCACTTAACTGAATAAAAATAGACTTTGCTTGTGTAATAATATGTTTATGATGACAGTAGACAACAAGCTTGTGGAAAACCAGGGCTTTCAAAAAGGGCCTGATATTTACGGTGGGTGGTATCTGAAGAGATGCAAAGTGCTTTTTTCTTAATATGTTAACAGTTTCAGGAAGAGAAGGGACAGTGACAAAGGACTACACGTAAGACATTTGCTCAGTGAGGTCTCAACCTACATCAGCTTTTTAAGATTATTTGCTGCTGATGGACTATAATTCAGAAGAATTTGTCACGACCATGTGTGCAGGGGAAGTATGGAGGAAAAAAAAGTTCTCTAAAATAAAAAAAAAACCAGAAAACAAAACAATTAGTGGTATTACAGCAAATGTCCTTTTGCAGATAGAATGCTTCCCGGAAGGGCTTTGTTTTCCAAAGCAGTTCAATGTGGAAAAGGTTTATATAAATTTTATAGAACTGAAAGGCAGAATAACTGCTGGATATTTTACGTATGTTTGATTTATTTCATGCAGACCAGAACTTTTTTATTTATTTTTCATTCTTAAAGGGATATTATACATCAAAGTGCGTAAGCTGTTGAAGTAACCGAAAAAGACTGTGAAAAGCAGCCGTTACACAAATATAAAGGATAACAAAAAGTATTAATTTCTCCCAATCATGACTCTTATGGCTGGTTCTGGTTCAATCTACCTGTTTGATCATGTTGCAGGCTAAAATATGCACTTTGATATGGTGAACCAGAATTAAAACTGGAGGAATTGCCTGTGATACTGTCTTCCTGGAACTGTATAAGATGTAAAGAAGCCCAATATATCTATCTGCACAAATTGTGTCACAGTGCAGTTAGTTCCAAAGTGTGTGGTCTCAGGCTAGGATCTAAGGGATAATCAGAGAGTAGGGAATGTATAGAGTATGGGCAGAAGATAAAGAGCAGGGAACAGGGCAGAGATGATCATCTGCATATTCATGCAGTGAAATGCTATCAGGAACAGACTAAAGTCTAAGTACCGGAGGTGAAACAACGCTACCGAGAGACCCAGGAGCCGTGTAATGTGTAGATATTTTTCAGCTATTTCCAGGGTTTTACATGCCCAGGACTTCTTCCTGTAGGCTACTAATAATCTCCAACAGTTGTGCAATCTGAACACTTGCTGCTGATTCATCAGCTGGTGACCCTTTGTGAGCCATTATCCTCAATACAAATAGTTGCAAACGCAATTACAAATAAGCTGTTGAACTGACTGCACATGAAACAGTTCGGACAGCATCCTGAGATAGTACGTTATCGTCGTTGTCATGATTTGCCTGGGCTCTCCAATCTATAGCAACAGATTACATATCAGCTCTTTGTAGATGTCCTTGACACCCTGTGGTGTCTCACATGCCTGTGTTTAATCAGCTGAATCCCACCTAAGGTGTCTTCTTCAAACTGAGCTGAATCTCTTTCTAGGCTGTTTGAACTAAATCATCATTTATCAGAAAGGAAGCTTAGAAGCTGCCTCACCTAAATTAATTCATTAATTCACAGGAATTCATGTTTATTAATCTGAAATTAAAATCCATCCTTAGTGTCCTTCTGTGGTATATGTGGTAAATTATATCAGTGATTGAGGTAGCTATGTCTTTTCGCTTGACTAGAAGCAAGAAAAACTGCTTCTTCATTATGGGGTGAACTGTGAGGTAAGGATATTTCTGAGACTGTAAAATAGGGGACAGATCCTCTGTGTATGTGAATTTATGAATAAAAATAATGAAGAGATGTTAAGAAAATAGAAGGCTCAGCAGCTACAAAATTTAAAATTCAGTTCAAGACAGTTGAAGACACTGAATGCTGAATCTGGCTTGTTCTCCCTGGGTTTCATTTGGTGCACCAGTGTTGTACTCATGTGACTGAATTGTAAAATGTCTAGATCTTTTAAATTGTAAGTGTCAAAAGTTTGTGCCACTGCTTACTGTTAAAGTCACAAGTGTTCCAACTTTTCAGGGCCTGTAGTTACTCTAGTTGTGAGGTTCAAGTAGTGAATGCCTTAAATTTCTTTTCTAAATAGAAAATACTTTTGTGTTTATTTTCATGAAGAAGTTTGGATGTGTCATGGAGTACTGCACAGGGTAAGTAATTTCATTCCAGGTGAAACACTTAGAGCCACAAACCAGTCTGTGTTCCAGGACAAGTTAAGCTTTAAGATAGGGCAAGTCCAGTGACAAATACAGTTCTTTGAATAATAATAATTCTGAAAACTGTACTTGCAGTAGTTGTCAGTTCTCAGAATCTGATTTTTTTTTTTTTTTAAAGATGCTGGTCTTTTTTGTATTGCTTTTTAGATAATGGCCAGTTTACCCTAATGTTTTTCTGGGTTTCTGTCAAAATCCAAGCGATCGCTGCATACAAAACATGCTGTTCAGTAAACCAGCCAAGTTTCCCAGCAAAAAGCTAGGTTACTGTTTAAAGGTTGTATTGTCATTGCTGTACATACACCTGTGGAACCTGTGGAAACTAGAAGTGAGTATCTTTACTTCAAATATTTTAAGAATTTAAAAACAAATGAGAAGATGAGATGAGGTGAGAAAGCCAAAGGAAGGAGACTTCAAAAAGTTTAAATAAACTTGTGTTGAATGTAATGAAGAAACTAAGTTTCATTTATGCTGTTTAAAGCACTGTACTCACTAAACTTTACTACTTTGAGAATTATGAAGACATATCCATTTTATTCAGCTTGAGGATTTTTTGAGCTTTCACTTTTCTGTGTAGGAGAATGTAGATACTTTTTAAAACTGCTGAGAATTACATGTGATGATATTTTTAGTTCTCTTTCCAGCGTTGTCAAACTATTTATCAAGCGTTCCAAAGAGTTTATATATGAAAACTAATAAATTTGGATGCTTTATTGTTTACTCATGGAACATTAGAAATAATAGTAAGGTAGTTTCATGTTCGCTGGTTGTGAATGAATGAATAAGCTGCACTGGGCAGAGTACTGCCAGCAGGTCGAGGGACGTGGTACTTCCGCTCTACCCAGCCATGATGGGGAGACAACTGAAACACTGTGCCCAGTTATGGGCTCCTTGGTACAAGGGAGACATGGACATACTGGAGAGAGTCCAGCAAAGGGGCACAAAGATATATAAGGGACTGGATCATTTCTCCTATGAGGAAAGGCTGGGAGAGCTGTGTATAGAATTACACATGTAACTCTTAGCTCTTTTGATAGCTATAAACACGTATGTGTATGCACACACACACACAAAACACCCTTTGTCATTCCAGATTTCTGAATGTGTAGTATACCGTAACAGTAAAAATAGACTATTGTAGCTTGGGACTAAGCAGGCACAAGAGGAGAAAATCCCTTTCATGCCACTTTGAGATAATTAATCCTAGACTCCCTTCATTGTCAATGCAGCATCCTCCAAAGAACAGAAATAGTAGATGCTCAACTGGCCTTCTAAATGACTAGAGATAGATCTCTCCATTCACTAGATACGGACACAGGGAATTCATCTAAGAATGAATTCATCTAAGTTAGTTATTTGTATCAGGTATCTGCCATTAGGTTGAATAGCTGATCTTTCTTAAAATTTAGTTCCCAACTAGTGGCAGGAGAAAAAGTGAAACTGACTGTTTTCTCAGTTTTGAACACAAACTATGGTTAATTTTCACAGTATTTTTTGCAAGCATGAATGTTATATATCATTTAGTAAGTCGATGAAAGTAATAGTAAGTAGATGGAAAACTAGAGGCAACGGGAAATAACTTCGAATGCAGCATTTGTAACTACATTTCTGCATGTGCAAGAACATAAAAAATTATATAGCCAAGTAAAACACACTGACTTCTGTCAAATAGCTTATGTGTAAAGTTATACACCAGACTATTTTCCGAGCAAAACATTTAAACCATTGTATTTATTTTTCATAAAAGCCAACAAGTCTTTCTTTATGCAATGATATCAGCATTGTTAGAGCATAATCTCAGTAAAATTGATGCACAGTTAAACTGTGAAATGACTGACAGTTTGAGATTCCTGTTTAATTTCCATTTGGATCCATTAACAGGCATATTCAGTGAAATTAAAATGGCAGTTTTTCACATTTGTAATGAATGTATCGTGAGTGTCAAAAAAGTATAATGGCTTGTTATGCTATATTAAAAAAAAAAAGAATAAAAATAACAGCACATGGTATGCACAATGAAGGCAAAAACTTAGAAGTTTACTGTAAAGAGTTCTGGCAAAATTCTGTTTGACTTCATTGAGCGTGCACAGGAATGCTATTTTTGCCATTATCTACACACCATTGATATTACATATAATTTCTTGTACTAACTTTAAGGATTTCTAAGCACATATTATGCATAAAAAGGTTCATATAGACATATTTTTATACCATTTTCATGTTATACATTGCAAGAGGAGGCTAAATACGTTCACAGCATAAGCCTTGCCAAATTTCAGAAAAAAATCGATAAATTGTTTTCATAAGCCTTTCAAAGAAAGGTTTTATTTGAGAAGGTTTTGCACGAAAGATTGCTTCCTTATGAATAGTTCATTTCATTGTTGTAATTTCAGTTTTATCTTGTACTTTGATCTAGCAGAAAGCTTTCATAAAGATGACAGTACCTTAGGGAAATCTAGTGTCATGCAGATATTACTAGTCAAGATAATTTCTTAAAAGTAACAAGTACTCTTACATGCTGGTAAAGGAATAGTTTAACAGGTTGGGTTTGAGTTTTCAACACAGGTATTTTATATGTACTAACCAAATGCTCATTAAACTAAATTGGTTAATAGTGCAGAACTTTCCAAATTATTAAGAAGATATTCTTACATACAAAATACATACAGAACCTTTGCTGATCATTAGTCTTTTAACATAAGTTGACTTAATATTATATTACTTTGGTTTGCTTTGATAGATCAATAAAGGCATATTCTATGAGATTCATAATGACAAATATACAGAAACACTGTGGGTGCAAATAGACATATGCATGTTGTGCTTGTGTCTTCATCGCATTCAACAGAGATTGACAGACTTGGTAATGGAAGCATTAATCTTTTTTGCAACTCTTTAAACTTCAGACTTGATTGGAAATGCAGAAATTAATTATTTTTATCTCTTTTTGAATCATTCACACTCTACTACTACCATAAATTTTGAGTCCTGTTGTAAAATATGTCTGAGAACTGTCAGACCAGCAGACATCTTTTATTTCCTAATATGGGTTTCATCAATTTCTGTGTATACTCTATCAATTTGTTTAAATGCCTGTATGACTTTTAAAACTCCTGTTGCTGTCAGCATTTTGGGCCTGTGGCACTCCCAGTCTTTAATATTGTGAAATATATGTTATCTGTTGTCTACTGGGAAAAAGATCTTTTAAAATGTTTTCTTAAGAGGCAGGAAAAGATAGTGCTGGTATTTTTCAGCAAAAATCTGATAAATTTGAAGTCTTGGTTTCATCTTTCAAACAAATCTCTTATGGATGTCGGAGCTCAGTTCTGAAATTTGTTTTCAGTGGAGAATTTAAACTCGCTTGTAAAGGAGCAATAAATAATTAAAGTTTGAAATAAATATTAGACTGTACCGTCTAGCTGATTTTCAGGTTTTTTATTGCACATAGTTGTGTAGAAAACCTTACACATGTGGGTTTACTTCTTAGTCACATAAACAATCTATGAATATTACTACTTCTAATAATAATTATTCTTACTATGTGAACAATAAGATTTTGCACAAAGGAAGTAGTCACTTAAGATCCAGTATTAGAACTCTCAGTTTATGTGTTCAACCTGAATTTTAGCCTGTGAATAGTCCTATTGAAGCTATATTTAAATATTATGTGTCTGGGTTGTCTTTTTACATCACTTGCTCTCAACCAATTTAGGCAAAAAGAAGGCAGTTGTTTTTCTCTATTTATTTTTTACTCTGGATACCTTCACTCCTCTGTAATTTGGGAAAAAAAATATTGCCTTTTCAAGAATCTCTCTGATGAATTTCTTAAAAGCTCTTAGTATTCATGGAATCTTGTTGTGCTTGTTGCTAAAATGTAATTAAGGAGAGAAGTCTGCAGGTTTGATAGGATCCGTTTTCAGATAAATCAACAGCTCTGTCAGAGTAAATTAAGCATCCCATCCTGACTTTCAGATACTGCAATTGGAAAACACGCTGTTGGTGAATGAGACATTTCTGTCAGGAATGTGGTATGTGTAGGATTCTAATTGATGCAGCTTCACATTAATGCATGAAATAATCCTTTGTCACTCTTCTGTTCACAAGTCACCCAAAGAAGTAGCACAACACCCTCATTTCTCCTCTTTGCATTCAGCTGGAAACAAAAAAGAAAGATAAACAATTGTGACCTTTTTTGACAGAACACAATTTAAATAAAACCAACACGATATCCAGTTTATACCAGATTTAAATGTTGTCTTCCCTTGATGTATTTGCAAAATAAATGTTAGAAATGAGAATTCTTGAGCTAAATGAAAACCCAGAGGATCATTTTTTTCTTAACAAAAGGAGATTAAATACTGCATAACTGAATCTATCACATGGCCCATTCATTCCAATATCCTGCTTTCCATATCATGCAAGACTGTTCTAGGAAAAGCCACAAAACCCAAGTAACATGAGTATGATGAGATTACACACAACTTAACAATTTACAGAAAATATCACTGAGAACAACACTGACAATCTCCGCAAAAGCTCTAATTTGCTATAAATAAATGTTCTAAGCAAACACAAAATATGGCTGATCCTATTATGCATGTGAAATGAGAAAGACCATGAGAAGCATCCCATCTGTTTGCAATCATGAGCTCTGTGTGCTCACTTGAAAGTTGTGTAGCTGCTTTTTTTTCCAGTCCTCATATCTGGGCATCTGACCATCCAATTGTTCCATGCTCCACCTGGGCAAGGTAACAGGGGTAGTTTGTATATACCATAATGAAAATTATGCAAGCTGTAGTAAATTTCTAAAAAGTAAATTTCTCAGAGCAATTTAAACCCTGCATTATCCTGTATCACATTGAGCTCAGAATTAACCCTACACTTTTCAGAAGTGTCATGTAGGGGCTTCTTTTGTGGGGAAAAAAACAAACTAAACTTTTTCATGTACAAGATGATCTATAAAACAGCATGTTCTGACATCACTGTGTCTGATCTAAAGAATTTCAAAAAAGACTGCATGCTCTTGCATTTAGATTTGCCCAGAACATCTGATTCATTCCCCTAGATCAGGTAATGAGAACAAAGCAATAAATGAGGGAGCTGATTTTTACCAGGTAAATGATTGGCATCAAACAGGGAAAAATTACATATTCATATTGTGAGTATACAGAAAAAAGTAGCTGTCAGCAATGTGTCCATATGTTAAAAACCCAACTAAAATATTAGCTTCAGAAACTGCAGTAAATATTAAGTTGAAAATCTAATAAGATTCCACTTTCTTTTTTTTTTTTTTTATCCTCCCCTAAATGTAGTCTAAATGTAGTCTTGCGTGTTACCATTTCCACAATTTGGCTGTATGATGAAGCGCTCTAATTTTTATTTATCTAACTTACGGAGAAAAGCCAGTTGCACGCAAAACCAGCCTTAACAGTGAAAACACTGAATTTCAGGGCTTGATTTATGTAGAGGAATTAGTTTAAAAAGATATCATAAGGCCTCCAAGCATGTGTATTCAAAAGAACACAAAGGTTAAGTCCTGTATTTCATAGCTTATTTGGGGAACTGAACCTAATTATTGTAAAATTTATTATCTATAACTGTTTTCTGTCTTTATAAAGTGTTAAACATTTGTAAAAAATAAAGAGGCTTTATGCCGTAGCTGTGGCATTTGTGTAATTTTTAACATTTTCTCCATGTTTAATGACAAGGGAGATCCAAGGTCCATGAATTATAGGTTCAAATATTACTAGAGGTCAAATAATTTGAGAATTCTTGTTTGGTTGGTTGGTTGTGAGTTGGAACTCTAAGACTGGACACTGTTTTTACAGTAAAATTTGTTGAATTTGTTGCTGTTCCTCTAATTTTCCATCATGTAAATCAGAGTCAAGCTCTCTGTATTCTTTGTACTTTCTACTTTGCAAAAAGGTAAAAGCATTATATTATGATCTATGAACAGGAATACAGGCTGCAAGACAGAGCTGTTACACTAACTAGTGGTGAAAGCAACTGCTGTTTGTTTATATTACCTCATTTTAAGGCCCCCACAAATGCAAAGTTAATAATATTGTCAGATTTGGGAAAAATATGACTTAAAATTAAAGGAGCGCAAAATGAGTTTTCAGTAACTTCTTGAGAAAGAGTTCTGAAAAGAATGGGTTTCTGTTTATCAATTTTTTTTTATTTCTCATATCCAGGGCAGGCTTATAAATCCATAATAAGCTTAAATTTAATCAAAGGAAATTAAGGTTAAACACCAGATAAACCTTCTAGTAGTACACACAGTGAAGCAAACAGATACATTTCTCTAAGCAGTTGTAAAGTCTCTGTCATTGTCTTTAAAATTAGATTTAAAATTATCAGAAATATGGTGCAAATAACAATCTTGCCGTGGAGTAAGGAGGTGGAATAGGTGACCTGTTCAGGTCTGTACTATGTGATTTTCATGACTGGAATTTAATAAAGAAAATAATTGGAAGAAGAGAGTGGTATATCATTACTTCTTTCACAGCTAATAATTGTTGTAGTGTGATAATGTTTGCTACAGAATGGTGGATTGATAGAGAAGTACAGGAGGAGCTCTCTGAAGGTCACTTGGGCCAACCTCCTTCTCAAAGAAGGGCTGACTGAAGCTACGCTTACTCAGTCTCTTTTATTGAGTTTTAATATCTCCAGGTGTGGAAATTCCAGAACAACTAGTTTCAGTGTTTAACTACCCTCACTGTGATATTTTTCTTCATCCTTGGAATTTACCTTGTGATGCAACTAGTCTGTTCAGTGCACACTTGCAAGCATCTGACTCTGTCTTGTCTGCAACACCACGAGGAATCTGAAAACAGCAATTAGGTTTTCTCCATCAATGAAATCATGTTTGACTTCTAGATACAGAGTTGAATATCCCAAGTAAGTGAGTGCTAGTGATTATCCACCATGTTTTGATTTAATTTGAATATAAAATCACAACTTCTCCCAGGCAGTTTTGTCTGAGTTCATATAGTTCACATCATGATAGTGATGTGTCTTAATAGACTTAAAACTATCTTCTGAAACTTAAACCTTTAAGTCTGGTGAGAATTCCTGAAAGGTCCAAAGTAATTAATTTGGTTTACAGGCAGGTAGTTTTGTTGACAAACAAAAACCCAACCCAAAGTACAGTTGTTTATTACAAATACCCATCTCATCTTTCTCCCCTGGGATCACAAAACATTCAAATCATGCAAGGCATATGAGCTGTATGTCTGATATTTTAAAACTGAACAGCTGCCAGGTGTGCTGTGTAGAGCAATTCTGGCTTGAGGTCTATCATCGTTTGTTTGATAGAGAAGTTGTTTTATAAATACTAATACAGTAACAAGATTACTTTGCCTGCTACTTTAGCTTAACTTTTCCAAAGAACTGATGCCTGTTGTGTTTAGAGACCTATTGTTTAGGAGAGGATAAAAGCCTGACAGATTTTCATTCATGTTCTGATACTGGCTTTTAACTTTCGTCACAGACACTGAAAGATAGACACATCTTAGTATTGTGGATTGAAATAAAAGGCAAGCCTTTCTTCCAGAATACTGTGACACAGAAGGGTGTCCGTGAAACAGGAGTAAAGAATAAGAATAAATGATTTGTAAATTATTAAGAGAAAAAAATAATATGTCAAAGTGCTAATTTACATCCTCTTGTGTATTAGACTTTTATTAAAGAAAAAATATACACTGATGATTACTAAGATTTCTGAAAACAGCACAGTCAGAATGCATTTTTGTAAGTCATTGAGAATATTAAATATAATTTGTAAGAGTTGAGGAATTAATGTATACCTGGTAGAGTCAGCTATTGTCTCTGGTTCTTTTATTTTTTTTCATCCTGTATGTTCCACCACAGAGTGGTTGCTCGGTTTTTTGGTCTGGTGTGGTATGGGTTTTTTTGTGGTTTGTTTTTGGTTTTGTTTTTTTTTTTCCTTGTTTTTTGTTGGTTTTTTTTTTTTAAGATTATGTTACATTCCTTCAGAATAGTTCTGTTTTCAGTATCAAAACTTTTGAACTCCATTAGCTGTAGTTATATTACTTGTATCACTTGTTCGAAAGACAGATTTTTGAAGTCATACAAATGATCTCAAAAAATTATGTCCTGAAAGCCAGCATTTTATCGGCTACGGATGTGAGTTCTTTTCTGTGGGCTGTGATGAAGACATGTTGGAAAAGGCTCATTAGTTGTTGATGCAATTAAAAGAATTAGAATGATTATAATCCAAAAGCTGTTGCTGTTCAAGAGTAAAATTGATCTAATTGTCAGAAGCACTTGAACATCTTTTCTGTGTTCTTGATGTAGTAAATAACACGCTCTGTTAAACAGCTCTGCGAAAAGCAAATGCTAGAAGGGTACGGAGTGAGATATGTTCTGTAGAAAGAGGGACTCACTTGAATCTCCTGACCACTATTTATTTCCTAATCCATACCTTCCCATACAGTAGGCAGTGAGGAAAAACAGTTATTTCCGGTCACAAAGAACATTCCACGCCTTTAGAGAAAAAAAAATCCTGTTCGCAGCAGCTTCACAAAAGTCCTCTACTGCTCAACTTTTCTGATGTCCTTCTGTACTTAAACAGAAAGAACTAACCTGCTCACTTCCTACTACCCTTGAAACCTGCTAAAATTTGTCAGTTCATTCAGTTCCCCGTGCTAATTCTTAGTGCCTGGGTGCAGTATCATTATATAATAAACCCAGCTGTTCTTATAGGACTTTAAAAGACTGATGATCGTGCTACAGGAATGTCTTTCAGTCTTACTGGCAGGACAAGCCTTTAGAGGATGTGTCGAAGAGAAACTTCTATCAGGATAGAATGTGATCGTCAGTGAGGTAGAAAGGAAGTTGATGAATAGTTATCAGAATTATGCAATATTTTTCATCTCCATTTCTGATAATACACTACAAAAAGAGTAGTTATTATTCTCATTGTAGAGATGGAGACAAAGGCTTTCTGGTGTTAGTAGTCAGGCTTACTATGCCATGAACAGATGTTTCAAATTTGAAATTTGAAATGTAATTTCAAAGTAACACGAAATATTGCTTACAGATCCAGGTTTTCTTAGTTTCCATTCCAGTGGCCAACACTGAATTGGGGTCTATGTTGGTGATTTTTTCTTTTCTCTTAGTGTTTTTCTTATGAAAAAAGTAGTAGAGAATGTCCCAACAGGAGATGATAAAATCTCATGTCTCATGTAAAGATGTCAACAGAGAGTCAAGCAGACACAAATAGGTGGTTATGCTAGTAAATACTAATACAAATTTTATCCTTTTGCTGCTCAGTATTGGTTCCATTATAGCTTTAGTGATAGTATTAAAAAGCTTTCAAAACAGACTTCAGCGGTGAAAATGTTCATCTTTGTGTGTAGGTATTCTCAGGAAGGGCCTTTCAGCTGTAGTAGTTGATAGAAGCATACATATCAAGGGAGAGAACAGAATCTAGATCATTAGTGGAACACAAGAAAAAAACAACCACCCTGGAATGAGCTAGAAGAGGTATTTTCTGAATAATGTAAAATTATAAACTCCCCCCCCCCCCCCCCCCCCCCCCCCATGGTCTAGGTACCAGTAACTTGCTTTTATTCAGATGTATGTGTTTGCAGACTTGATGGCTTTTAGCAAAATAACAATTACCCCTGTAGTTCCTGGGGCAAAGATGCTGGAAGTTGCCTAATACTCAAGTTTCTGGCTACTTTTTATGATGACATCATCCTACTCTGTGTCCACCTCTGTAATTATATGAGCTTTCCCTGTTTCTGTCAATTTGGAAGCTGAAAAAAATGTGATTTAAGGATGCAATATTTGTCATTTGACTGTGTGAGTGGACCCTACGGTACGCTAGTATTTGTATCTCATTTGTAAGAAGTGGATTATATTTCTGAGGAAAAAGAGATACCCTGCTGAGATCAAATACCAGAAAACATCAGTGAGATTCCATGTTTCATTTTGATATACTGCACGGTAGTTTTATCAAGCAAGTGTAACAGAGGAATAAATGGAATTTTTAGTAAGTAAATTATTTCCTTTATTTCTCATGTATTTGTTTATGATTATTATTTAATCAGAATGCAGTATAATTTGTTTTAATTTTTGTGCAACATGCTGTGTTTCAAATGCTAAAATTTATCTCCTTAGATTGTTCCCGCTAACTAGCTGCCACAGATCACAGGAACAATACTTTTCTCTGACCTCAGCTAACTTTTGCATAGGAATCTGTATGTTGAAAGAAAGGATAAAGAAAACTGAATCAGGAGTCAATGTGAAGAACTAATGACTCAGTAGATCTGTATCCTAGATGTGGAGAATCTGTAACCATGATTTGGAGAAGGTGAAAATTATCTTTATATTTTTAGAGTCTTATCCTCAGTTCACTCTGAATTATTTTACTTCAAAGAAATGTTTGTATTTTACAAAGTATTCTTGATTTATTGCTTCATAAAATATAGTATGTGGTTAAAAATATAGGACTCTTTGTATGAGATCACTCTGCAAAGACCCTAGTTCAGCCCTGAACATTTTTGTATGGGACTTGCAAATACAAAAGTGAAAGCAATTTAATGCAAAATTAGGCTGCTATTTAGAATATAGTCTCTTGTTAATAGCTTCATAAATCTTTTGTCTGACTGCAGAGCCAAAAGAGCTGTTTTGATACTTTCAGCAGGTTTTCATTTTACTTCCAACACTTTCCCTCCCAAAAAATTTCTATTGAACACAGTAATAAAAAGTCACTCTACAAGAATTATAGTACTATAATATCCGAAAAGATTTTTCTTTTGTTCCATTAATAGATTTTTTCCCTTATTTGGCACCCTCATTATCACAGGTCACCTGCAGAATATACTTCTATCAGGCTGTCTGTGGGCACTGTGCACTCCTATTACAGTATCTGATGGCGTCTGAGAAGTCGATATAGAGAGACTTCAGAACCTTGAAATTATTAAAATTCACAAGTACTATTACGTTTTGAGAAAAACATTGAATTTTTTTTTTGCTTTAAATTTTGTTGAATAATACAAGCCCCAGACAGAGCAGTGAAAGATCTGAGAGGAGATCGTTCTTCAACACCTTGTCCAATACATATACACGACTATGTGTTCAAATTTTATTGTAATGTCACAGATAAAGTTCCAAATCTGCCATCTTATTTCTGCTTTTTCTTCCATTAAAAAAATTATAAAACCAAAAAACCATATTATTTACTACAGGGTTTTGAAAATGAAAAGTACTGCAGATCCTGTGGTATTTTTATATTACTTTGAAATCTCTTTGGCATATTAAAATGTTCTGTTAAGAAGTGTACTATGTAGCTGTCTTCTCTGTACCATTGTACTGCAATAGCATGCTGATGCTCAAATTATAGGCTGGGTGTCCGCTGCCCTAGGACTTGTCCATGTATACAATACAAAAACATTCCCTAACCGTATTACAGCATCTTGAGAGACAAAATGGACACGCCAATATACAGATTTAAAAATGGGAGAACGTAGGGTATAGAAATAAAAAATACCAAGGTTTCTTATATTTCTTATGAAGTAAATGTAATTTCAACCTGGGTGTTTTTCAGTTATGCCTTTTTACTTCGATGAACGTCATGAGTGTCTGACCTTGCTTTGTTCATATATTCAGCATATCAGGTCACATATCCTTAGCGTGTTCTTTGCATATGGAACTGCTGATAGCACAAAATAAATTTCAAACAAATACTTCACATCTTGCCTTTCCCCATTTTGCACCAACTTCTTTAAAAGAAATACTTTAAGTAGGATTACATCCTATGAGTGTTTTATGTTGAGGATATTTTATCTGTCATGCTTCCAAAGTTATAAACTCTCTTTACAAATATAACTTTCTTTTTCATCTGAACATTATCACCTTGATGGCATGAAAATAGAGCAATAAATGGGAGCAAAATGGCTGAGTATAATATACACGAAACGGGTAAGGAAAATAATAATTGTTTAAAAAACTAAATCAGGGAAATGAATTATACTTTCTTTTAATATTCTGAAAAATGAGTAGGTAAAAATCCTGTTCTCTCAGTCCTGTGGAGGTGGTTAATATCATGAGGCAGGATCCTTCATGTGTTGTCCCTTCCAAAGTCATAACTCCCCAGAATGTGTGTACCATTCTTAGTCTATTTATATGGCAAAATCATGTGTGCTTTTAATCTTTTCTGTGTTCCAGCTATGATGTCTGTGGAGTTGAACTTTGACAATCATCTTACTGTCCTTTTAATTTTGTAAAGAAAGGTGATGCAATACTCACACCACACTGTGCATTGGTCATGGTTGATCTTAATTAAGTAAATATTAGTATTTTGCTTCAATAAGAGGGCTTATCTTTGATCCTTAGTCAGTTTCAGGGACAACACAGAAACAAATAACAATTTACTCTGACACAAAGCTATAACTATAAGTCTATACCCTAATGAATGTTAGTAAGGTCAATTCAGCTTGCTAGCAAAATAAGATTAGAGAAATATCTTTCAGTTTACTAACAGTTGTCTTTCCTCAGACAGACAGTCTGAGTTTCTTAACAGTTTTATAACTGTTATTTTTCAGCATATTTATTCTGATTACTAAATCTGCTTTCTTATTTGCATATGTCACAGTAGTGAAGCGAGTAACTGTTCTCAAAAAATAAGGTTACTAAAAGTAAAGAAGCACCTTCCTATCATCTAATCCTTTACCATGATCAGTGAGCTATCAAATGTCTCCTATAATAGCTTTTCTTTTAATTTAGTTATCTTCTTGTTGTTTGTATGGTACAGAGAACCTGTATCAGCCAATAATTGTGCGATAAAATACTAGTAGATTTTATGTAATAAACTAAATACAAATAAATGGTAAGTACTTCCTTTCTGATGATTTATTCAATACATTAAAAAATATTCATAATAAGAATATTCTGTATGCTACTGAAAAAGCAAAATATCATATAAGAAAAATAGGTGTTTTCATATGGCATGAGATACAAATTTTAGCCATGAATCCTCTCAGACAGTTACACCTTTGGTTAAAATTCAGAACTCTCCAAAATACTCAATAAATGCTTTGTATAGTTCACAGAAAAATGGCAGTCAGCTGGACTTTCCTCTTGTGCCTCACAAACATCCAGGATTCTTCATTACAGACAAGTAAAGAAATGGGGTACCAGTATGTAGTCAGAAATACACATTATTTTGAGGTGGGGTCAGAACGCATTAGCAGCTTCTGATCACTTTGAGATTGCTGGGTCAAAAGTACAATTTCACCACAGTAAATTCTTTGCCACCTTTTCTCAAACTGTTTGATAATATAGTTATGGAATAAACATCTGCATTCACGAGGCATATGAGAGTAAATAATGCACACTGTGAGTCTTGGTTTTAAATCCATATCTTCATTTGATGATACTGTTAAGTATTCTATATACAAACCTTTATGCATGCAACCATAGTCTAAAATGAATTAAACCCTTGTTTTATTTAACACAGTTGAAATAACCTGTTAAGTAACCCAAGGGTTAATTGTGTATTTCCACCTAAGAAATTGCACTGCCTCTTTCCTTTATAATGATAGATACCTGAAGTTATCAAGAAGGACAAAACACATTATCATGGGTACAATAGAACTGGCATGTCATTAAACTGCTTCTCATTGGCTAATTTGAGAACTGATTGAATAAATGCTGCAAAAATCTTTTCCACCTCAAAGGAACGGAAGTTAATTCTAAAGTTACTGTTGATGGACTCATGACTAATTGGAATAGGCAATAATGATCAGGTGTACTGTTTTACAGAGCCTGCTGAGATAATAAGCAGCTTTTATATTGTCATTTTCAAACAATGCCAATCCCTGTCTCAGCAGCACTTTCTCATCTATATCAGTTTCTAGATGTGTTGGCTGGTGAGTATCTATCCAGTTGGTTATAAGGTCTTTGTTTTTACTCTCTGCCCCAAGTATTTCCACATTATGGCAAGAAATTTTTTGGGAAGCCTGACGTTGTGGTTATCTTTATTACAGGGGTTTTCTTTCTTCAGATATTCACTTTAACTGCAGCTGCACCCTTGTAGAAAGATTTTACACGTTGAGAACTGTTACCAGAGTCAGTGGGATTATGGAGTATTTAAAGGCTATGTTATAAACTACGGAGATAAAAAGGGTCATTTTTTAAATCCGAGGGTAAAAATACAATTACTGTTCTTTATTTTAAAAAACAGGGTGAGATATGAAAACAATAACTTCAAAGGAAATTTATTAGAGCTTTCCTTTTTTGTTTTTTTCCTCCTGAGGCCAGCTGTAACTTCTGCAGGAAAGGCCATTTAACTATACAGCTTGAGTTTTTGATGTTTTCAGAACACTTTCAAATCACAAGGGAATAGGATTGCTTATCTTAAGAAATTATGGGAGCTGCCTGATTGGTAAGAATTAATATATCTTATTTTTGCTTTATGATGACTTGAAAAATCAGGGACTGCTTCTCTTCTCTTAGATGTCCAAAAAAAAAAAAAAAGCAGTTTTGGAAGGAAAAGTACCAGTCATAACATCTGACCAGGAGTGTTCCATTTTTACATTAAAAAGTGATGGATTTTTTTAGGGGTTGTCACAAAAGTCTTTCAACTTCTTTGCATGACTTTTGAAATAAAATTTTAATCACTTCCACTTTATTAAAATTGAAAGTTTAAATTTAATTACTTTGACATATTAAAAAGTGAATGGAATGAGTAGCTGTGTATAACTATACATATTCTCTCTGAGTAAATGTATCTATAAATATGTCTATACGTCTAATTTTTTAAAAATAGAAGTAAGAAATCTTTCTGTTGCTTCCGAGGGTGTAAGGGTAGTAGTTGATTAGTCTGCAGGTTAGCTGCGTAAGTTCCTTAGAGTAAAATTTGGCAAGAGATTAAAGCACTTGAACTCTGTTGTGGTTTAACTCCGGCTAGCAAAATACCACGAAGCCGCTCTCACAAATCCCCCTCCCCTCCTCCAGTGGAGGGGAAGAATCAGAGGAAAAAGAAATAAGGAAGCTTGTAAAATTGAGATAAGAACTATTTACTACTACTAATAAATAATTAAAGCAGTAGAAAATGAAACATACAGTACAATATATACAATATGGTACAATTTCCCACCACCCACTGACCAATGCACACCCAGATGTTGAGGGATGAAAATCAGACCCAGAGAGCCCGAGAACCACAGCCCGAGAGCGATTGCAGTCCGAGAGCCGTAGCGTGAGGGCGAGAGCCCGGGAGCTAGCACAGCAGATTCTGAGCAAACGTTATCACTGATAACATGGCCAGAAAACTCAAAACAATCCACCATCTCCCACATGAGTGAGCCAGCACAGGAGCTGACAAAGCAGCTAACGCAGGAGGATTAGCAAGTGCCTGGGAGTAGACGAGCAAGGGAGTAAGGGAGAGAGAGAAGGGAAGAGTAACGGCTACCGGACCCTCTTCCCCACCCAAAGAAACTGGAACATGACGTACTATGGAATGAAATACTTCCTTGGTTAGTCTGGGTCAGCTACAGTATCCGAAGCGGACAAAAGACCTTGAGCTCAGTACAGGCCATCCCCAGCACCAGCTGAGGCCTTATCAATGTTTTCACTTAGTATCCAGCAACAGAGTTCCCTGGCAACCAGAGTAAAGGGAGTTAGCCCTTTCCTGACTGAACCCAGCACATTCTACACCCCTTATTTCATACCATTTGCGTCATGCTTATTTCTATAAATTCACATGAAATGGCTTCCCCTTTCCCATCCCATCCCACACAGATATCATTCCCTTAGTTTATGAACCATTTTGGGAAAATGTCCATTAGTCCATGACTTTGGGTTCCATCAGGTGTGGGTCACTCAGGACAGAAAAGGTGAAGTGTTGTGTGGGATTGTTGGGCGCCGATGCCAGCTCAGGTCAGGTCACTGCTGCCCTTCTGGCAAGGCTGGACCTCTGTAGATTCAGGTGATCTCTGCCAGAGTGATTTCTACAACATAGAGCTCAGAACAAGGGTTATTTGCAGCAGGTAATGTCCATCATACAATTTAGTTCATGGGCTAGTTTCACGGAGAATCAAATCTCCTTGAGGCACACATCGGACTTGCCCATCTTCTTTCATTACCCACCAAGTACATCCAGGTCCTTGAGCAAAAGCAACCCCATGGATGGGTTTGCCTTTGCCCGAGGCAGGAATAACCCAGACTGTTTTTCCCAGCATGTTCTTAACATGCACTACAGGGACCTTATCTCCTTCCACAGTGCGCAGAAGTTTTGATTGGGCAGGGCCATCTTAGCAGCTTGATCCATCTGCTTAGCGTATCGATGTTCATCAGTAGCTCGAGTTCTGGGTACGTGGGCATTGACGTGACGCACTTTGACGACCAGGTTGTCTAGACGGGAAGCAATGTCTTGCCATAATGCTGCAGCCCAGATGGGTTTGCCTCGGCGCTGCCAGTTGCTTTGTTTCCATTGCTGTAGCCACCCCTACAGTGCATTCGCCAGAAATCACCCGACGCCTAGGAAAGCTTGAGTTTCCTTTTTGCTTGTTGGTGGGGACATGGCTGTGATTTTGTTGATCACATCCATTGGGATCTGGTGACGCCCATCTTGCCATTTTATTCCTAAGAACTGGATCTCTTGTGCAGGTCCCTTGACCTTACTTTGTTTGATGGCAAAACCAGCTTTCAGGAGGATTTGGATGATTTTCTTCCCTTTCTCAAAAACTTATTCAGCTGTGTCGCCCCATACAATGATGTCATCAATGTACTGCAGATGCTCTGGCGCTGCACCCTGTTCCAGTGCGGTCTGGATCAGTCCATGGCAGATGGTATGGCTGTGCTTCCACCCCTGGGGCAGCCGATTCCAGGTGTACTGGCTGCCCCTCCAGGTGAAAGCAAACTGTGGCCTGCACTCTGCTGCCAAAGGAATGGAGAAAAAGGCATTAGCAATGTCAGTCGTAGCGTACCACTCGGCTGCCTTTGACTCCAGCTCGTATTGGAGTTCCAGCATGTCCGGCACAGCAGCACTCAGTGGTGGCGTGACTTCATTCAGGCCACGATAGTCCACTGTCAGTCTCCATTCCCCTTCAGACTTATGCACTGGCCAGCCCTTCACTGGCTGTTAAAGGGTGAGCAGGTTTTGCTGATCACCCCTTGGCTCTTCAGCTGACGAATCAGCTTCTGGATGGGAAGCAAAGAGTCTCTGTTAGTACGGTACTGCCGCCGATGCACTGTTGTAGTGGCAATTGGCACCTGTTGATCTGCAACCTTTAGCAATCCCACAGCAGAAGGGTCCTGTGAGAGACCAGGCAAGACAGAGAGCTGCTCGATTTCATCAGTCTCTATAGCAGCTATCCCAAAAACCCACTGGTACCCTTTTGGGTCCTTAAAGTACCCTCTCTTGAGATAGTCAATGCCAAGGATGCATGGGGCATCTGGGCCAGTCACAATAGGGTGCTTTGCCACTCCTTCCCAGTCAGGCGTATTTCAGCCTCCAGCACAGTCAATTGTTGGGAACCCCCAGTCACACCAGAAATGCTGATGGGTTGTACCCCTTTGTAGCTTGATGGCATGATGATACACTGTGCACCCGTGTCCACTAGAGCCTTATACTGCTGTGGCTCTGATGTGCCAGGCCATCCAATCCACATGGTCCAATAAATACTGTTGTCCCTTTCCTCCACCTGTCTGGGAAGAAAAGAAATGTCTGTACATTAATGTCTCCATGTGGAAGGTGTCTAAGTTCTCATTAAGTCAATACAATGCCACCAAATACAGTAAATTGAGCCTAGAAATCTATTTAGCTGCTCAGCCAGCCAGTAGCAATGCTATTCACTTGCTTAAGCATATCCTGGGGTATCTGAGAATGGAATTGTCAGATATGTCAAAAGACCTGTTGAAAGTCACTCCCTTTTGGAGTAAGAGGTGAATTAACTGAGTGAACCAGCTATGCTGCGTGTATACACATATAATTTAGATGTCTTGGTCTTCTCTTGGTCTTCAGCCCAGTGTTGGGGCTGAATTCAGCAGTTCAATTGTTTAAATATGTGTCTAGAGCTATATGAGATATTCTAGGGTGTACAAGCAACCCAAATATGTGTGTGGCAAACCTGGCTCATAAAAGCTACAGGAAATGTTTTACTTTCTGAAATAAGAGATACACTGGGTTGAGATGTCTAAATGTTACTGTATTCCTGTGTTTAAATAATCAAGAATCGAGTCCATGGGGTTCAATCTTGGGGGCATCAAGTGGCATTTGACATTGACAAAAGCCTTGCAGTCAATCGTGGGCCTTCTGGATCAGCAGCTAGATTGCCTGCTGGGTGGAATATCTCAAATGACCACAGGCCAGGTATGTCCAACTGAATCAGTAATCTATGTGCCCTAAAGAGATCCAAAATTACATGGCTGGGTATACTTCCTTGGCCACAGTTCACTTGCTCAAGGACTAAAAATGACCAAAAGTACTCACAAAATAGATGTCAATGAAACCACTTTCCATTGCTAATTTTCCTTCTAGAGAAGGAAAAAGCCACTGGAGCATAATTTTTATTTAGAGCAATAAAACATGGGCTGTTGTAAGACCAAGGAAAGAGCCTTTTTTGTTGCAAGAGATTCTGCTGTTGCAACTCTTAGAAATACTCTGTTGCTTCCTGGTGCAGAAGTAATAGGGATGTGTGGGATTATCTTGGTTACTACAACTTTCCCATGATTGCTATTTGTGTGAGTCTTGCCATAAGGGGAACTATTCCCCAGAATTTTTCATGTGTGGTGTCAAGGTATTGTTCCATGGTAAGATGTTTCTTTAAAAAGAATGGTAAAGGAAGTGTATCCTAAACTATATTTCATATTAAATGCAATGTTCCCAGAAATAGAATGTAAAAGTTCATTTGACTTTTGAAGTAATGTGAATACACTCAAGTAAAATATTTTAGAAAATATTTTCATAAACTAATTTTTGGTTTATGGAGACAATACTGTTTGTAGCAGTAGATCTAGAATAAAACCCACCACCCCAGAACATGTCTCAGATCATGAATTCTGTCCAGAACAGAGCATTGATGCTTAGGGATTAGATAAAGACAATCAATGATTTTTTTTCCCTTTTCAAATATCGAGAAGTAGAATACACATGAGCTGAAAAGTCACAATAACAGTATCTGTCTTTTGTTTTACTAAAAATGAAGTTGATCAATTTTGGTTATTTGGTTTCTTCTTTCTGAAGCATGAAGGAAGAATACTTGCAGTTGTTTTCTAACAGAAGAATTGCTCAGTTGCAAAGTTAGGTAAATGAGTGTTCTTTGCTTCATTAAGAATTTTTCCTAAACAGTTCTGTCATGTTTATGCTCAGTTTCTTTAAGCATTTCACTGTTGTGAAATAACAAAACCTAGGGAAATAAGAGTGTGACAGGCTGTTACTACCTCCCTCCTAAATTTCCCTGCTGGATTTAAATATTGCTATGCAGTCAGAATCAAAGGAGGTTGCTTGATAAATGCGGAATGGCTTATGCAATCTGTCTTAATGCGTGGTATCTCAGTGGCTGCCAAAGTGTCTCGATTAATCGATTCCATTTTCACATATAAATGTTTGTCTGCTAATTGAAATTGTCTGATCCGTAAGCTTCTGCCACTTTTCAAAGTTCAACAAATAGATGGATTCATCAATGCATCTCATGATAAAATCAGTATCTTTGGTTACATCCCTCACCCACTATCTTGAGTGAATGGAATCTGTAGAAACAATGCTGTTTAAAAATGCAAGCATGAATTACTCCCCATTAATCATTCATGAATATAAATAGATACTCTTTAAGGTCTAGTGTAATTAATATGTGATTACAAAGCTGATTTATTCCAACATCTTTGGGGGTAGAGGTTAGCCACCACTGAGATTTTGAGTTGAACAGTGGAAACCATTTCAGAAAAAAGAGAAACGCTAATTTCAGGTAATAAATTGGAAATTTTCAGAATTAGTATTTTATAAATTATCTTTTTCTGGTAAACAATAGAAAACCTAATATAAGGATTTTAATGGTTGTATGTTATCAGAGTTGAGTTTAATCTGTAAATACTCATTTGTCAGTCGTTGCACTTGCCTGTGTGCAAAGCCTTCGTATGTTCTGTGAGCGTTCTAGTTTTCTTCCGGACACGCCCATGCACAGTGGCACATAGGACATGGTTATCCGTATTTCTGGGTTCCTGAATAGCTGTATTACATTCAGAGTTCTTGAAGAGCTGTGTTTTGTGCAGCTCTAAGTGTGTCAGCTGACGTATCTGATCATCTATTATAGTTTTTCAGATCTAGCCTTCCTGCTGTGTGATTATAGCAGATCACAAATCCCTGGATTTCCCATTATGCTGTAGGAAACATGCTTGTACTTTTTTTTTCTTTACTGTGTTTGTGAATTTGAGTATGAAACACAGTAAGCATTAGCTAATATTAACAAAATACGTTAATTTGCTGAGGTGAAGTTTTTCTTGCAGTCAGGTAGCTAATTATTTTCAAAGCACTTTATGTAACATTTGGTTTTCCGTCTGTTTCTTGGTTTAGGTGGGTGGTAGTTGTCAGAATAGTTGTTAGATTTAAACAAACCACTTACATTCCTTTAAAAAATAACATTTCATATCAAATGGACCAGTCTGCATTTTCTGCCTTGAGAAGAGGACTCTGAAAACAATTTCCTTTTGAGAACTATATTTAATAAATAAAGAGACGATATAAAGTAGTAATGTCCGCAAGTCAATAGTATGCACATGGAAACAACTTGTAACTACAGATAGAATGGCTTAACAGGAAAATACTATGACAATTTCTTTGTATGTTAAATCCATAAGCTTAAAACCATTTTGCTTTCTACACTGCCTATCAGAAAGCAGCAGTACTGGTGTTACTCTCCTGTAGAGAAGAAGTTAATGGAACAATGGCTAAAGCAGGGACACCTGGTTCAGCCATTAGTTGCTGTCTTCAAAATAAAACCAAATGCATTGCATTTGGGGCAGGGGGGAAGCCTCTGAATTGTGTTTGGTATTGATGAAGTTGAAGTGTTTGAACCACTCTTTCTATTATTTATTCCTAACGCTTTCTCATACATTTTGCCTGCTGCTGCAGGAGAGGACATTGTGCAAATTTGGGTGACCCCAAACAGCTATTTCTCCTTTCCTACTGAACAGAACTCCCAGTTGTTTACAATATAGGAAGGGAAATGGTTACTCTCACTGGAGAGCTTTTCAGAGAGAAAGAGTGAAGCTAAATGGCCTTTCCTTAGAGTTTACAGAATGCCCCATATTCCTTACAGTAGGTCCAGATTGTGCAGGAAAAGAGATTGAGAATAAGCAAAAACTGCAGGTGTCACATTTCTTGGCTCAACTCTGACAAAACTGGATGTGACTCTATATATTTTTGGATATCTGACATACGATAGAATTTCAGTGTCTGCTTCTTCCTTTTTTCCCCCTGCTTTGCTGAGGAAGTTTGGGGTAAAAAGCTCTGTCTACTAAGGGTACCCCTGCACCTGGGAAACTCAAACACACGGCTTGCAGACAGGTGTGGGTTTGTTATTGTCAGTATTGTCATTGCCCTAGCTCCTTCCCTATTTGCAGGAAAGAGAAGGTATCATGTTATTTGGTCTACAGGCCAAGTGGAAAACTCCTCCTGTAGTCTAGCATAGTAGATTTAGAATTTAGGCACAGCTGTGTTTTTATCCCGGTTCTTAATGGTTTGCAGTCTTGAAATTCTTTACTTAATGTTGTTAATACTTGTTTTTATAACTCAAAATACAGTTGCAGTATTTTCCATAAAATATTCCTATTGGATTCGTTGCATGTCCTTCGCATTTAAAAATGAGTTTATAAAATTTTTTTCTGCTGGCTTCTACAATATCCCTATGAAATACAAGCCTTTTAAAAAATAACTTCTTTCTTTTGATGCCTGCTCAGCACTCTGAAATTGCAACCTAGAATCCATCTTGGTTCAGTTCATCAGAAGCATAATCACCAGTCAGAAAAAGCTCTTAGTACAAATCCTGCAGTCGGTTGGCCGGTAGGTTGCTATAGATCATCTCTCTTTGACCCTGCAAATTTAATTTAACAAGCTGTCTGCTGCTACTGCACAGGGAGCATACATTACATTCCACTCTTTCCAGAAAGGATTGCCTTTTCTGAGATGAAGGGTTACTCCAGATGGGAGCCACAAAAGACACACGCTGAGTTAGGAGCCACCGAGAACTGGTTAAGTGGGAAACGCTGTGGGGGAGAAAGCCTTTAAAGTAGCCTCAGCCTGTGAGTTAAGTAATTGAATAATCTTTCTTACTATTTCCATTATTTTGCTGATTTATCAAGTCCTGTCTATTACTCTGAGGACTCTAACAATTTTTGCACGTTCATTCATAATGCAGTTTCTCATCTAAAACTACTCACTTATACTGAATTTTCGTTTTGCTCATATATCTGCTATCTCTGCGTTGACATGCCATCTTTTTCATTGGAAGACCCTACTTGTTTTACTCTAGTTCTGACTCAGAGTTCTGCTTCCTTTCCTAATTAAATAAATAACACAAGAAAGCCATATCCAGATATAAAATTAGCTATGAGAAATTTAGAACTTATGCAGCCCTATTTCTCAGAAACTATCCATTTAAAGCACAGTGGTGGTTCCCATTTCTTTGTCTTCACCCCTAAAGATCAGCTCACTAAACATTTATCTGCTTTAGTTTGACTTCTAACCTTGTAACAGCATCACACAAATCTTTGTTTCCTTATCTTCATCCACTTCCTTTCATAATAATGCTTCAGTCCTTCTCATTAAGTAATGTTTACAAAGATTAACATAGTTCATTAAATACTAATATATTGAGGCCTTCCAGTACCTGAAGGGGCCTACAAGGAAGCTGGGGGTGGGCTTTTTACAAGGGCCTGTAGTGACAGGACAAGGGGTAACGGGTTTAAATTGAGAGCGGGGAGATTTAGATTGGGTATCAGGAAGAAATTCTTCCCAGAGAGGGTGGGGAGGCACTGGCACAGGTTGCTCAGAGAAGCTGTGGGTGCCCCATCCCTGGCTGTCTTCAAGGCCAGGCTGGATGAGGCTTTGAGCCACCTGGTCTAGTGGAGAGTGTCCCTGCCCATGGCAGGGGGTTGGATCTAGGTGATCTTTAATGTCCCTTCCAACACAAACCATTCTATGATTCTACTAGGAATAGTGCCAAATATTTGCCAAAACCTGACACTTTTAGTATTTGAATTGTTATTAAAAAATGGATGTTAATAAATTACAGTGAAGGTTATCTTGTAAAATTACACTATATGTGAACGTATTCAACTGGTCTCTTAACATCAGTGAAACAAGAATAATGTCTTTGGTCTAATTTTTTATTACACTTTAGAAGGATCTAGCTACAGTGGTCAATCATTGACAGGACACACAAGTGTGTGGATTCTCTGGCATCCCAAATCTGAGTTGCAACATCGGGAGTGCATATGTGTGTGTTTTCCTTCATTTTTATGAATGTTCATGTGCATTTCTATCCATTGAGACAAACTTGCTGTAAAGGAAGTTGTTCCCCAGAATTTTTCATGTGTGGGTGACAGGGTATTTCTCTAGCGTTAGATGTTTAATATAAAGTAATGATAAGGAAAATATATTTGCAATTATAGTAAAATGCATTATTGGTAGAATAATTTCCAGGAGAAACTGAGCATACTGTAATGCTGCATTTTTAATACAAATGGAAAAAACAAATTCTAGACATAAGTTCTATTACCATAATGATTTAGCCATTTTGTAAACACATTGTATTTTCAGGTTCCGTACATAAAATGATGTACATTAAATTTTACTCCTGTATATGTAGAATAAATTTTATTATAACCTGGTAAAATAAATAACAAACCTAACATTCCTTTCTATACAGGGGCTGCATAGATTTACATTATGGTAATCTAGTCATTTAGTGAATAGTTTTGAAAGTGTTAATAAATTGTTTTGATCTTTTCACATATTATATAGATATTAACCAAAAATTACAAAAATTGCTTTTTCACTTTTATGTGGTTTCTTTGCTTTTTAAATGAATAGGGTACAGATAAGAAAGAAATAAACAGCAAATTACAAGTACAACTATATGTATTCTTTCAGAATTCTAAGTTTTTAATAAAGAAATGAAACAAGCTCAAATTTTGAATATCAGTTAGCTAAATATTTTCGTCTTAATATATTTGGGAACATGGATATTGTATCAATCTTACAATCAGGATAACGGTACACAATTAAAATTGTGAACACAAGATTGTTATTGCTGCAAATGTAAAAAAACCCAGGGTTTCTCTGCCCAGAGAAGCTGTGGATGCCCCATCCCTGGCTGTCTTCAAGGCCAGGCTGGATGAGGCTCTGAGCAACCTGGTCTAGAGGAGGGTGTCCCTGCCCAGGGCAGGGAGCTTGGAACTAGATGATCTTTAAGGTCCCTTCCAACCCAAACCATTCTATGATCTCTTAGTACATCCTAATTTAGCAGCTGACAATTGAGATTTCTGATGGAATGTGGAATTTTATTCTAGCAGGTGATCATAGTTAAAATCCTAAATCAGATTTAGCACAAGGGCTAAGTTCCACAGTTAATTTGCCACTAAATTTCAACCAAAGCAACCACAACCAAGATTACCTTTCATAGATGTAAAGGCATGGAAGCTTTCTGAATCTGTTTATATGAGCAATGTAGACTCTCATGGAATATGTGCTATTTCTTCAGGGGAAACTTCTGCAATGAGAGGCTTTTATGTAAACATGAACATTGTATTTTAAATTTCTTTAAAAAAAAAATCGTAGGAAAAAAATAATTATGTCTCAAACATAATTTTTAAAGTTCACTCAGTGGTTTTAGATTGTGACAGTTGGTCATTCTTTCAGATAATAACAGCAGAGGAAGGTGATCCTGAAAACAACGTAATGTCATTATTATGATTATCTGTATTTGTTTACATCATACAATTCATATCACTGAAGGCTTTTCTTTACAATTAACATACCAAAATTGGAAACCCAGGTGAAATAATTGTATTGATCTCCTAAGAAGCCATGAGAATATTGAAAATAAATAATAATTTTATTTTTTAAAGATAATATTTTTTTCAATGGATGTGGAAATTTTGAAAATATTACATCACATTATTATTTGAAGAAGTTATTTACTGGAACTCTTAGTTATGCTAATAAAAGTGTGAATTTCAGAAGATTTCCTTGCCTGCCTTATATGTATCACAGGCAGACTGTGTAGAAACTTCTGTACTATTCATTAGGTTTGTAAAATTGAGTTGAAAATTTCATGAGGAAAAAATGGAATTACTGTTGGAACAAGTTCCCATCATACTATTTATGATTTGGACCTTTTGTTCAAAATGAAGTCATGTAAGTCAATATTAAAATAGAAACAACAGTCATGCACATCTGTTAAAACTAATGGGGTCACTGATACACTACAGAACTACAGACATGGGCAGACTGCTTGCAGGTAGAGAGTACAGAGCATCAGGTCAGGCTAGAAGAACTATCATCCTTTTCTTCATCAGCTGTCACCATTACACTTGTGCAGAGAGGAGCATTTATTCAGCCCCTGAATCTATTGAAGGAAATGCAAAAACCTGTGATCATTATTCATAATCAAATGCATTTATGATGCATGGTTTGTATTTTTAAGTATAGTATCTCAATTCATTTGATGAAAATCATAATAAAAGGTCTGAGAGAGCAATTGATTGATTGAGGCCATACATGGTAGAACTAATTAGTGAGCACTGCTCTTTTGAAAGTAATCGTAACCATTTAAAAAAAAATCTCAGTCCTGTTTTTCAGGTGCAGGGGCTGATATTACCATGTTCCAGATTATTTCTAATGCAAACAATTTTATAATCTTCAGTATGTTTTTAAGAATTACTAGGGCCTCTTGCGCAGTCTTCAGACATTCAGTTCAAATTCCATTTATTGAGGAAATTGTTCTGTGGCAAACCACAAAGACCAGTTGATTGAACTATTTTCTTTTAGATTGATCTGTCCATGAGGACATTACCAGAAAGAATTAAATCAGTTCGATGTGAAAAACACCATGCACATACATCACCATTCTGCATTCTTCCTCTTGTCATCCAAAATGGTTGGTCGGGAATAGGTAAGGTGCTTTATCATTATCCTTAGCACCCAGGAAATGGTCCAGTGTAAATTCAATCTCGGTGAATTATTAAAGGCATTTTAGGATTTGTGAACTTGATAATGGTATTTTGTGAGTGTTCATTATCACTGCAATTTAATATTACTACAGAAACTGAGTTAAGAGACTAGTAGCCTGGTATCAGCTTTGGAATGTAATTTACAATCCTGAAAGATAACAAATCCACTCTTTACTCGTGTGTCAGCAGTGTTTTGTAAAATGTACTTAAAGAAGCTAATTAAACTTTGTAAGACTTGTAGTAACATCATAATTATTCACAAGCTTTAATCTAATGAACCAATGAAATTATATTCTACTGTAGAATGAAGTCTGAACTGCTTATCTTACTTAAAGTTGAAATATAGTTGTTTCCAGGAAAAAAATACCTGTAATGATCTGACTCAAGTAGTGTTGAAATTGAGTTTTAACATTACTTGTAAGTTCTAGCATTACAGCGAGTTAGACGAAGTGCTAACTTGCAGTATGTTTAATTGGACTATAGTTAATTTATTGAGAAGAGAGCTGATCAGACTGTAAAAAAAAAAATCAGACAGCCATGTAATAGTAAGGAAGTAGATGTTCAGTGGTGTGGAAGACAACCGTTCTTGTAGCAAGATAGCAAGTTGCAGTGTCAGGCAGCTGGAGTTTAGGTGGGCTGGTACAGTATTGTGTACCAGCATCTTTGCCGAAGAAAAGGTATTGTCATCACCTGTAGCAGAAACTTGAAACGTTACTGTGAAGAAGAATGGGTACAAAATCAGAATATTAAGTAATTCAGCAGTTCTTCTGCACTTCATTTTGCAACTGAAAATTTAAGAGAAAGAATAAATCCTCCTTCTGCCTTTAGATGTCACTTAGAACACACTGAACACTTTTTGAATCCCAATAGTCCACCCAGAACAGGCACAAGCACTGTTTGACAAGGTGCTTCCTTTCAGTTGGCTGCTTGTTCTTCTTGCAGTGTGCTGGTATCTATAGTGGAGAGATGATTTGGAGTCATCATTAACTCGTGCTGTAGATATTTACACTTTCTTTTCTAAATAAATAAATAAATAAATAAAAATTCAGAGATTAGGAGCTGTATACTCTGAATAAATAAATCTGTTTGCAGAGTCTTTCAACCTAGTATTTTCATGAAGCTTTTGCTGTCAAACTGTCCTGAATTCCATTAGATTTCCACCTACATATGTTAAGACTATAATTATCATAGTTGAACCCATAGTTTGTTTTTTAAATTGTATGTTGTTCTTGATAACCAAATCTTGTTTAGGCAGTTAAATGCAGAAGCTGATGTCTTTTGTATTTGTGGTAGTTCCCTTTAGTCTTGCTTACTGTCAAGATACACAAAGGTTTTTCTCCTTGCATTATTTTGCCTACTGTGATTTTTCAAGATCTTATTAGAATTGTGAGGAATTTTTTTTATAAAGTATTTGTTTTCTAAGGCTGGGAAATCTTCTGTTTTGTTGTTGTTGTTATTCTGTGTTAGAAAAGGCGGTGGTTTATCTATCTGTCTAAAGGAATATCCATGTTACAAAAAAGGCAGAAAGAGCTGAGAAAATGTCCATGTTTGACAGTGACGCTTATGTTGAATGATTGAAACCTAACTTCTTTGATTTTGGCATGCCAGGTTTGAATGATTTTTTTTCCCTTCTCCTCTGATAATATGATGAAATAAGCTGCACTGAATCCTGGGAAAATCTGATAAATTCGTTTTTTTAAAATCTATGGTGAATGGATGCTGCCATTCAGATTTCCTTCAGGATAACAATTGTTATAGTGAAAATCTTTTCAATAAGTACTCTTCAGAGACAAATATACCTTTAACTTATGATGGTACCATGTGCAATTTGCTCACAATTTCCTAGTGCATAAGTCACAAATGTTTTTTGTTTCAGAAGTGATAATTGATGCTGCCATCCCTGAGTGGTAACTATCTTGTGTTCCTGAGTATTTTATGTGTTTTGTTTTTAAGTTGCTTTTGTAACAGCTGCTGGCGATCAATGTTCATGTACTCAGAGGATTTTGACTTTTTATTTATTGTGTTTTTTCAGCACTTCTGTAGCTTTTGTGATTGCATCTTCTACTGTAAGTTTCTGGAAACCTATCTTTGTGTATTTTTTTTTCCAGATTTTTATCTGTTCCCTACCCTCCAATCTATTCTTCTCACTTAAATTTAAAACTCCTCCTGGCATGGCTCACAAGATCAATCAGAAATCCTAGTTATGATGTCCCTTGCCACATCAAGGTGCTTCATGCAAAGCAGAAAGAATTGCAAGAATTGCATGAGCTTTTGGTTTTTTCCCCTTTCCTACTTTTTCCAAGGTTTTCAAAGACCTGAATGTGTTTGTGGGGTTCTTATTTTATTGGTTGTGTTTTTTGTTTTTGTGTTTTTTTCATACCTTCCTAACCTTCCTTTAGGATTTTTAAAAGCCATCTTTAAAATGTTGGAACTCTCCTTTAATTACCACTATTTATCAACTATGACTTTCTATCTGTAATAGATACTACCTACCAGTAAATGTACTATGTGCAATTTGATCACAACCTCTGCTGCAGTACCCATGCCATCTTTACTCCACAGAAGACAGAAGTTGGAATGTTATCTGTGGTGAAATAGGACAGGCAGGTATCTCTCAGCATGAGCTGATCCACAGCCTAATTTACTGCATGTAGTGGTATGTGTCAAAACTGACTTCAGTCTTTAAGGCAAAGAAAAAAAACAACATTTTGTCCTTGGAAACAACTAAGTGTTGTTTACCCCTGGTGTGTGGTAGAGTTTTTCACAGGTGAAGGAAAGATTTCCCAGGGAACAAATAAATGAAAAGTAAATCAGAAATGTTCATGATAGTATTATACTTTATCAAGTTAATTAACTTTAATGAACTGTCCCAAAATTCCCTTGTCTCCCTTACTGTCCTGCCTATTGAAGCTGCCTGTAAACTTTGTAGTCTATTTGCATAGCTGCAAATAATTTGAGGCTGCTGTTGTTGGTAGATCTAGAACCTGAGGCTGGTTTAATTTCTAGAAATAATAAGGGAACGTTCAGGATGGCAGGCAGTAGTGAAGGATACACGGTTAATGGATTTTTTTCTTGCTTTGAAGAAGTAAAGGAATATGTAAAAATACACAGATGAAAATAAAGTGTTTGGTGAAGAACTAAAACAGACAGTGAGGGGCAATTGACTATCTATCTGGGTTAAAATTTCAGAAGTGGTAAGGGAAACAGTGGCAGCAACATGTGCAATAATGGACTTCTGCACACTGCTGGAACTTTACTGAAATCGTAGTAAGTCTGATTTTTTTCAGAAATATTTTGGGCCAAGTTATTATGTTCATTATTTCATGAATAGATTCTTCTGATACTACATCTTCCATTTTTACTAAGCAATTCCTGTGGTACAAAATCATCATCACTGTGCCAAAGTTTGCAACAACATCAAAACTAGAGCACTACCAATGGCCATGGCTCTGGATTTTGTCAGAGCTCTTTATGAAGGATCATCTCCTTAGCTCCAACTATCTTTCTGAGCTGTGTCCCCTCCCAGCTTCTTGTAGAGAAGAACCTGGGAACACAGGTGCCGTATCAGTCCTTGACTTGATATATACACTCCTTAGCAACAATTAAAACTGTGTTAATCAGTACTCTTCTCAGCACAAATGCAAAACATAGACCCATTACTAGCTACTGTTAGGAAAACTAACTGTATCCCAACCAAAACATTGAAACAATCATGAAAGTTTTCTATACCTAGAAGTATGGAATAGTCTCTGGAACTCGTGCTGCCTTTCCCTGATTCACTGTTCCTTTTATCTGGAATTACAGAAAAAATTTAGACCATTAGTGATTATTTTGGGAGATCATAGAAGACAGATAATGGTACCTGAAACCTGGAAAAGGAACAATTTCCTTTTAAAAAATGTCAACAAATGTCAATATTATTCTCAGCACAAATCCAAAGCACAGCCTCACACTAGATCCTGGGAGGAAAATTGTATCTATCCCAACTAAAACCATCACATCAGGTTTACTTGTTAGGAAAGTAAGTTGGCTGAGCGTAGTATATCCAATGTAGGCAATAAACCTCACAAACCACTATGGGGAGCTTCAAAGTATATGAAAAGTTGACAGAACAGTAAACTACTCATCATGTCACCAATTACAAATAGCAGGCTGGCTATCTAGCTAAGTGTGCTAGGTTAAAGGTGTTACCTCTTAGCTGCAGTGAAAATACCTATGTCACCATGTTCATTGTTGCTAATGCTTTCTTGCCAAAAGACATCTGACTGTTAGAAAGAGATAAGTAAAACTTTGATAGCTTCACTGGGAACCCTAAAATATCCTCTTAAAAAGCTTGGGAGCAGACTTGATTGAAGCAATACTGCTTATCAAACTTCATACTCACTTAGCACAGAACAAGACTGGTTGACAGAATGAACAGGAATGCATTCCATTAAATTTAAGAAATCAACATTTACTGTTGAAAAAGAACACAGAAGTAACTTACCTCCTGGTGGAACTGGTGTCGACGTATAGTGTTACTGAGAAAAGGATCTAATTCGTGATAGTTACATCATTTAGAAATAAGGAAATTGAGTAAATTCTGGGCCCAAATTTCCAAATAAATAGACATTCACCTGCCTTCCAGAATATGCATTATTATAAACAGCTATTATGTGGTTGCACTCTGGTCACAATTTTCGAGCAGGTGTTTTTCCACACCTCACTATTCACTTAAGAGAACCAACATCATATATATTTTTATATTGGCATTAGCAATAAATCATCTGAAATTAACACTGTCTTAATTATGCCTAGAATCATAATGCCCGTGACATCTCTTTGGAAAATATTTTTTATGAAACTCTTTTTTTCCCCACATGTCCCTGGCTTTTTAATTTTTCTGTGGCTTCTTTTTTTTCCCCCCCCCCAGGTACAACAGACGTAGAATTTAAAAGGGGCATATCTACAAAACCAGAACGCATCTGTTGCCTGATACTCTTTATCAGACCATGTACTAACAGGTTATATATAACTAAGTTTGTTTTGGGGGAGCTTTTTGGTTTGTTGTTAATATGTATTATTTTAGCAAATACTTGCTCTATTGCTTATTTTTTCTTCTGTGACATTTAGGAGAGATTTTTCACACTGAATGAACAGATATTACTCTTGCTTAATAAGCTACCAAATAATAAATCCAGAGCCTGTGCCAAACATGTTGCTTTCTTTATAGAGTAATAGTATTTAAAAGTAAAATATATCAGCTTGATAAAATAGAATGGAAAAGTTTTAAATCAGTTCGGGGAAGTTTTGTTTTTTAGTTCAGTTCTGCATTGTTAGGCTGAAATTGTCTCCAGATAGATGCATTCAACATTTTATGTCAAACTATCATAGGTACTCGTTGTCACGTTATACCACTGGTACAGGCCAGAAACTGTTTCATTAAATTATATTTTCAGAGAAGGGAGACAAGTTTTGTGAAGGTGGAGTACCTAAATACCAGTTCCTATTAGGTGTAGTGGTTGCATGGTACTTCTTGCTTAAAGTTATTTTCTGCTAATTACCAAACAGTATTTCTGGGGGAAAACAGTTTTTCTTTTTGCCTGTAACTAGTATCTTAATTTTCCATGTACAGAAAAACAGTGTGAAAAAAAAGACAGGACATATTACTAGAAAATTGCATTTTTCCCCACTACCTTTATTATTGGGGGAATGCTTTGTGGTTCAGTTAGAAATAATGTTAATTTTTACCACTTAATAGCCTAAACAACAAGTCAGAGGCCTTTACTTGATGATGCAACAGTTAAGTACAAAATAATGTGGTCAGTGTAAGGAAAATGTGTTAAAAATGTAGATAGGTCAACTTGCTTGGCAAGATATACTAGGGGTGTAAACATTTGCTTTAGCTCTATATCAAGATACATTTCAGAAGTGGCAGGAAATACTTTAAACTTAAAGGTTAATCCAAATATCAACAAAACACAGCAAGGGTGATTTTACCACTTGAGAGTATCAGTGGAACACATACCATCACTGAACTGAGTAAATACAGTGTTATTTGTCTAACTCAGTGCTTTACATCCTTAGGAAAAAAGCAATAGAGCTGCAGAAAGCTTCCATCCCACGGGAAACCCTACATTTCAGAAATGCTAAGGACAGAGTTTGGAGATGTATTCAGGGCTGTATCTATCTACGTGGGTTGGTTTCCTTGTTTGTTTAATTTAAAGTTACTTGCCACACAAAGATACTAAGATGACTGCTTGTTTCAATATTACCATTGGTTGGTTGCAGTCAAGCCACTGTTTCCTCCAAGTAGTATATCTGGCTGATCACATTTGAATTTTGAAATTCCATTACCCAAATTCTGAAACTATGTCCACATGAATATACAAAGTGATACGACTCTGGAAGATGCCAAGTGTCAGCATCTCAGCAACCACATCATATTACACAGTGAACAGATAGAACGGTAAAACATAATATGAAGAAACATCTTTTTTCAGTGTTCTCAGACAGAACCTTTTATAGTCCTTTTTATAAATGTGGAGAAACTCCTAATGCCAGGTAGAACTAATGTTGCAAGATCGCCTGATGTGGACTTCTTTCACTGAGAATTCAGTATAGATCAAGGATTTTCAGAACTGAATCCTAATTTGTCCCAGTCAGTCCATAAAAACTCATCTGAAGTTGCCTAGTCTTTCAGTCAGATAAAGACTAGGCTGCTTCTTGACATTCCCACATTAAGCACAGAAATGCACCTGGAAAATATTATTTGCAGTAGCCTGTCAAGAAGGGCTCAATTGAGATATCATTTCTTGTTTTAATAAAGTCTTTATATTTCCTTTAATACAAACATAATGGTCTAATACTAATATAGTATATAATGGTCTAAAAGTATGTTAATATTTCCATTAAGAAGGGGTTACATGTGTGAGTCATTTTTTATACAGAATACTTATATATTAATTGTATTTCTTCCATAGGAAGAAGAATAAATAATCTTTCACAGAGCAAGTTTCAAAAAGAGATGATTTAAAAAGATAAATTACATTATTATGAGACAATGAAGCTAAAATAGAAAATATTGGACAGATATGCCAATTAAATTCAGTTTCCGTGGATAGTGTTTGGTGTTTTGGGTTTGGTTTGGTTTTGGTTTTGTTTTCCTTTTCAAATGAACTGAAAAGCAAGATTTGTATTTAGATTGAATTAAATCTCAGCAAGTAGAAAGTGAAAAAGAAACTATTGCATGACAAATTCAATTTTTTTTTTTTTGCTGGCTGAAGAGAGTCTCTTAAACACATAGGGTCAGAATAAAGTTTTAACGAGCTTGTTTCTTAGAATGGGCAGTAGCAGATGTTTATGAAATGACTATAAACAATAGGAAATACAGAGACAAGTGTTTCCTGCCTTTATCCTCACAGCTTTAACAGCCATCATTCCTGAACTGAATGGTTCATCTAGCTATCACAGTTAGAAGCAACTGATGGACTCTCCTTCACTAGTTTTTTATAAGTATTTATGGCTTTTGGCTTCCATCACATCTTTTAGCAGTGACTTCCACAGGTACTACATGAAGACAATTTCAGAGGTGATACAAATCATTATAAAAATTGATAAATCAGAATAAAAAATAGCTTGACTGTGGCAATAGGAGCATTCCTTGTACGCATCAAACTAGCTCAGGCATTCTCATTCTCATTGAACTGAACTTCGACAAGAATGAGGACAAAACCAAAATTGTCAAAATTGTGGAATTACTTTAATATGAAAAAAAAAAGATATAATGTTACAGTATGATGTATAATGTGTTTTACATGTCAGTTAAAACTGAGGAATTGAGTATTGATTTCACTTGAGATCCATCTTTTTTTTAAGTAATGCAAACCCCTTATTCAGTTCTGAATTGGTTGGCAGTCAGTTACAGTACCTTTTCTCCCAAAGTTTTTGTCTAAGTCCTTCTCGGATCATGGGAGGTCTTGTGGATAGTCCTGTCAACAACTTGACATGAAAGGTGTCTTGTCTTCAAGGCACTGCTAAATCCAGGAGAGCTGGTAATATGATTATGTATGGTAATATTGGGTAAGATGAGCAAAGTCTTTTCAATGCTGTTATAAGCAGTGATGCTATTTTGGTAAAATTATGATTTGTATTGTGGGATATATGTATCAACCTGCATTCAAAGTAAGACATTGCTGACTGTAAAGAGTGGACCGAATTGGTTATGATGTGTTCATTGCTGTAACATGTTATATGGGTTATATATGATAGGAATATAGACGTGCAGAAACACAGAGATACAGAAACCATATGCAGAGTATACAAGTAGGCCCCATACTCAGTAGGTCTTGGCAGCATGGGATAGTATATAATACAAAATTAAGGGATAATGTGAAAGAGTTTTTCAAACATTGTTGAGTGATGTGATGACTGAGAGTAATGCAGTTCTGTGCTCTTGACCAGTCCTGTTGAGAGTGGTGCTTGTTCACAGCTGTTGGGCAGGCTCTTGTACTATGATTGGTTAGTCATGGGATTGTGTTATGCCTGGAGAAGAGGAATAAAGTAGTTTTCTTAAATATAAAACATCCATTTTTCAGTTAGAAAAGTGAATGTGCATGCACATATTTGTAGCACAAATGTGACAGACCTGATTCAGGCTAGAGGTGTGAGAGGATCACTGAGCACAGCTGGGGTTTTATGGCTGTATAATTTGTATAGGCACCGGGCAAGCTGCTGCCTTCTTTTAGACTGGAAAGGATTTCTTCCTCTGCTGTCAAAATGAGTCAAGATGGTAGAAGTTTATAAATATATACATATGTGTGTGTATACAATCTTCCCCAAATTAGGGACGGATTAGGTTATTCAGGAAATTATTCTAGATTGATGTTCTTATGATGTAGTGAATGATAGGTGTCTAGTATCGGTACATGTTTTATAGCAAAAGGGTAAGAGGAATTATACTCCTGAGACATCTTGCTGCAATGAAGAAATACTGACTAGCGTTTCATTGAATATTATGAGAGTGTGATTCTGTGGGAGAACGTACTAAGAAGGTGGCTTGAAACGGTGCGGAAAAGTGTATGTGACAGCAGTCCTCGCAAAAAGTTACTGCAAGTATTGGGGATAGCAAGCAATAGAAATATTTGTTTCATATTTGCTGATAAAATTGTTTCTTTTTTTTTTATCTAGTATTTGAAGATAGATGTACAAGCAACATAAAAAATAACTGAAATCCTTCTGATCTTTCAACCTTACTGACAATATATTTTGGATACAGATCAAGGATCTCTTTTTTACTGCTCTCAGTAATGCGACATGATTGTTTGGTCTGGTTTGTATAGTACCCCATTTTTCTGTTCAGCCTCATGGTGTCCCACACCCTGGTGAGCAAGACATCCTGTAGCCTTTGGAAATTTTTCAAGAACTGTAGGTTGAGGAGGATTCCAGTTGTCCTTTTTATAAGCTCTACATGGTTATGCATAATGTTTGTTGTTGCTGCTTACTCCTTTGTCTTTTATGTGCCACTTCTCAGTAAAGCACACTGGATTCTGAAAGGACAAAGACTCTTGAAGTTTTTTTATACTATCAGCTGTAGGTAAGAGCAGGATTCACATTACTTTATTCAGATTTATAAGGTAGGCTCATAAAATGAAATGTCAAAACCCAGCATATGTCTAGTTTCTAGAATGAGGCTCTTCAGATACAAGGAGGTACGAAGTCAGATGGACTGCCATGCCTAGGGCTATCTGTGACTGTTGAATGTAGGGGCTTCTAATAATGAACTGTTTTCATACTCTGCCATGAAGATATTTCATTGGTAGATCTGTCACTTATTGTGGGTAAGCTCTACGAAACATAAACATATTTATGAGAAAAATGGAAGTGCATGATATGGAAGCAAAACATAATACTTCACGGACGGATAAAAGCATGCTAGATATATTACATTGGAATATTATAAAATGTCACTGTGCACGGATCAGTGAATCTGACATTATATAGATAGAGACTGAATAATGTTTGTAAAATTTCCTTATCCTGGTAATTTTATACTCTACTTTGTTAAGTGTAGTTTTTTTTCTGGGAATCTTAATATACTCCATAAATCCTAAAGAAGTGTTTAAAAAACACATATGTTTTGTAGGATGGTATTATGAAAAAGAAATGTAGTTTCATAAAGTTTTGAAGAAGAAATGTACCTTTTTATTTCAGAAAATATGTAAACTGTATACAGTTGTATCCTTGGAACACCTGAAATGCTTGCTACTAGCACCTCCTGCCTGCCCCTACCCCCCACCCCCCCCCGTCTGCAGCTGGGAATCACTGAGTTTTTTTACCAGATATTGTTTAACTCTGTTGTAAGATAACAGGATTTCACTGATTTATGGTCTGAGAGATTCATAACAGAGGAACACAAAAGTAGATAGAGAAACAATCATGAGAGTTTTCTTACTTTTTGGTGTCAAACGTGTCAGATAGATTGATCCTAAACTCATTCTCAATAGTCACAGCAGAAAGACACAGTCTAGAAATGCACTTAAAAATATTCTTACAATCATCCCTTACAGACATTTGCTAAAGGTCCCCATATATGGAGTGAACGTTTCAAATACAGAAAACTGTGAGGTTTTTTCTTAGTCAGAAGAGACCATGTGGCTTCTGAAAATGAAATTAAAGAAAGAAAAAAAGTGATGAAGTATTCCTGCCAATGACTTCTTTTAATCAGTTTTCTTCCTTGATTTTTATTTTCCATTAGGTATTTTATAACAAAGCCAAAAAAATCTTTCATTCAAGAAAAAGAAACAACTCAGCCAATATAAAATATGTAATGGAGAACAGTTACTAAAGTGATGAAATTAAATCAGTTGCACTGAATGGAAAAACATTTTTCAATTCATTATATGTGTATATTCATTTTAGCTTATTTTGGAAATCTTACAGTAGCAACCAGAAACATAAAGACATTATAGAGTATTATAGATTTTTTCAGCACAGAAATATAGTAGGTTTAAATTATTTATTCAAATAAGTATTTAGAATTAAATACTTAATTTCCATCCTATCTGCAATAGATATTATTTTCTTATCATTTAAGTGAGTTTTTCATGACAGTTGTGTGTGAAAATACAAAATAATATCTCTGCATGTTTGAATTTTACTTAGCTGTTGTGATTAAAAAAAAAAAACAACAGTTTTGGGAGATTAGCCTGTGCACAAAAAGTGACAATTGCACTGTCAAATAATAAATATTTCATAATAAGATTGATAGTTAATGAACATTGATTTATAGATCTGATTTTAGGAAAGTATCTTGCTAGATCTTATTCCTGTACTAAGAAAAGAAGTTGAAGAATTATTTATTTTTTAAATACTTGACAAATACTTTTTGTATGATCGATTTCTAAGTTTTACTGAAGAAATTAATATTTCCCCTATATGAGACACTAGAAAATTTGTTAAGGGCTTAATATGAATACAGTAAAATTTTTCCGTTTTCAGAATGTTAGCAAAAATGCCCATCTGGATGATGGCAGTAAAAACACTGTAGCTGCAGTGCTCTTAAACAGAATACTGCGTGTGCTGTAAGATCCATACTTTATCATTGCAGATATTAGTGATTGCAGTCAAATAGGGAAGTATTTGTAAAGCTGAATTTTATCTTTGAAGTGCTCTGTTACTATATACTAGTAGTAACAAAAAAGCCCTCAATTTAGTTTTATATTTGTTCAGTTATGAACTTGTTTTAAATTATAATTTTCCTTCAGGACAGCTGCCATATTAACTTTAGGACCCTACACTTATCTTCCCTGGCTCTGGACTGAAGAAATCCTTGCAAAGCTATGGAAGATTGGCTTGCAGTACTCAGAGCCTGGGTTAAATATCGTTGTATTGAACAGTAAAATCTAATTGAGTGCAGTGTCCTAGAACTTAATGTTCCACTTTTACTGGACAATGAAAGCCATATATCAGAAAAAACCCTAGACATCTAGGGAATTATTGTTCTTTCATTCATTCTGAAAGCAGTAATAATCTTCCAGAGGAAGAATATGCTATCCAAAGTGCCATGGAATGTTGTTTCTATGATGTTTGTCAAATATCAAAGCAATAATCAAGAAAAATATTTGCTAACACGATGAATCAATAAACCCAGATGTTCTTAACAAGGCTCTTTTCCAAACACCAGTTAAAAAAAAAAAAAAACAACCTCTTGCCTTTATCTTTCACCTCCAGCACAACACAAAGTATGTGCAAATATAATGTCTCGTGTGAGGTATAACCAATTACACAGAAAAGGCTGGAGAGATTTATGCACAAAATTAGAATAATTAGAAAGTGTAAAGAGGGATATCTTTGGAAAATTAAGTTCTGAGTTTTGTCATGTTGCATGAGCTGAATCATAATAACATTTATATGCCTTGGATGATGCTCAGGTGTTGATATTGACTGATCTGGTCACCCTTGCTGTTGCATTTCTAAGGTGAGTTTCATCTCAAACCAATGTGGAGGTCTAAAATATCTCAGATGATAATGTACTCCCAAAATACTTACTCCCTTCCATTGGTTATACAAGGAGCCTAACCCAGGTGGAGACCACTGCACTGACAACCGCTGAAATTAGCTAAGATGAAGCCCATCTTTTTCTCCTCATGTCACCAGGACAAAGTATTTCTGAGCATACAGGTAAACTTTTGCTCAGAAAACATGACAAAATTAAGCTATATCTTGGGAAGTTATAATTTGAATATTTTTTGGAAAAATATATCCTATTTCTGCTTAAATTTCCATTTTAAGTTATGGCTATGCCCTTGTCACATAAAATTTAATTTATTTAACAGCAAATATAATAACATGAAGTATTTTTATATTCAATTATAATTATTTACTTTTAAACAGGTCAGTCATCAGCATTTTTCAATGGTACAGTTAATAAATGCCATGAAAAGTAAATGAAGGGAATGAGTAACATTTTCCGAGACATTGAAAATGTTCTGTAATAATGTAATCAAATTTGCAATATTCATTATCACAAGTAAAGTAGTCTTCTTACTTTTATCTTTTTAATCATTCCACATGAAACATATATCCAAAATGTTTACTGGGCAATTTTTGTTTCAATGAAGTTAGTAATGAGCTCAATGAATGTAATAGCTTCACAGTGGCTCCATATAACATGATTATGAACACAGTATTTTATTTAATGTTTGGCTATTTCATTTAACTTAGAAACTTTCAAAACGTGCTCTCATCTGTTAATGTTTAAACATTCTACTCTAAGTATGTAGGAAAACTGAGGATATAAAAGTATAGCATTTTTAGACTGCTCAATTAAAATGGTATGAATCATTGAAATTTACGATTTTTTGTGAAGACTTTATTCTTTTACACAACTATATTTGTTTTCCTTTCTTCCATTCATTTTATTCTCATCAATTTTATTTTATTTTTTTTATTCAAGATATTTTCTTAGTCCCCAGGTTGGCAAAAAATATTTTAAAATATAAAATTCTGTGGCAAACTCCTTGTGGTCCTTCACCTCTTAAGGCGTTTGTCAATTTTTTCCTGTGCAGCAAGAGCCTTCTGGATTATTCTTAGTCATCACTTTTCCTGACTCACCTGAAAGCAGGTCCGTCAGTCTCATTCAGCTGCCCAGGGACATACCCTGTTATCCTGAACAATTCTCAGAAGAGTATCTAGGGGTGCTGTAAAACTTGGAAAGGTTTTCCTATGTCTGTAGAGCATTAGGGTCAGAAAGAGCTCACTCTAAAACATCCATTTGTTTGAATTCATTATAATCCCAAATGATGTTAAAAACAAATGAAAATGAAAGTATTTATTCACAGCATCCACAATAAAAAAGAATTTACACATGGTTATGGTAACAGGTGAAGAAGGGAAAGAAAATCATACTGCATGTAATTACTTTAAATGAGAAAATCAGAACATGAGAAACCTCTCACCTTTCCTTTTCTCTCCCTCTCCCCAGTTCTGAACCTTTTCCCGGTAGAATATGCTGGATATTTATAAACAGTCTGTTATTTCAAATTCCACATGAAGAAGAGACAATTTAAACTTTTTACTGTGAAACTGTTATATTTAGTTATTGTCTAGGAGATAGTCTAGGCTCTGTTATCAAGCCAAGTAAGTATTGTTTCACTCAATTGGCAGTGCAAATAGTCTTCTTGTCAGACCAGCTGTCTGACTTCATATATATATATATATATATATATATATATATATATATATATATATATATATATGATAATTTTCTGGTATTTTAATGAATTAAATCAGATCACAGAAATTCCAGCAAGAATCAAAGCTGATACACATGAAGAAGGGCAATACAGAAGTAAAGGACTGAGGAAGGAGTAGTAAATGCAGGAGCAGTAAGAACAGAAGAGAAGGTCACTGTTCTTTCAGGCAGCAACCACTTGTTAGAGAATCTACTCTCTGTGTGAAACTGCAGACACAGTATGCATTTTTCAATGTCACATGCCCTCTAATGCAGCTTATAAAGCTATATATTTACAAGCATGGGACAACTGCAGCTCCATACTTGCTCTTTGTTTATACCAGATACAGTCTTGCCTATCCTGGTGTTACAATGAATTTGAGGTAATAGACCTCTAACATCCTTTAATATATCTGTATTGAATGTAGGTATTTCTTTACATACATACAGAATATGTATGATACATATAGAGAGAATATATATATGTACACACATTGTCTTCATATATTTGCGGCAGCCATCATACTTTACCCTTTTGGAAACTACTTCCTGTTATTTTGTCGAGTAGCAAGGATGAACTTTGGAAGGTCTTGTTTTGAGGTGTATGTGCGTGGATGCTCATATAAGTATTTTAGCTTACAGGTTTTCAAAATGGCAGTTAGTTCCGAATTGAGACCTGTTACGGAAACTTAGAAAATGTTTTACACTATTTCCTAAATTAAAAAAAAAAAAAAAAAAAAGTTGTGGTTACTTGAATATGGAAATAGCAGAAGTGTTCAAAACTGATGCATAATGAGTTTTATTGGAAGACTTCTCTGTATTTTTTTAGTGTCTGAACCAGTTCTTATACACCTTGTATTTTCAAATCTCATTTTATTTTGTTTACACTTGATACAATTATTTTTATTTATTATTTTACTCTATTTTTGAACAAATAATATAATTCAACCACATATACCACATATAGATGTTTGGCTGAATACAAAATGTGGAAAATACCTAAATTAAATGAGTTGACAAAACCCCCTCCAAAACGCACTTATTTAATATAATTTCTTGCATTTTCAATTTCACATGTTAGGTATCAATAGTTTTCTAAGATAAGTATAGATTTTACTTTGTTTATAATAAAAACAATGAATAACTGAAACAAGTTTTAGTTTATTTGTTTAGACAAAAATATTAATTACTTTCTTTTCTTAGAAAATCCACAGTCAAAACCAAAATTGTCATTCCTTTCTAGATCATTGTCTTAATTAAATGTAATGTAGTGTTACTGTACTTGAATTTGAGTCTGGAAAATTTTAGCTAGATTAAAAAGTATTATAGTGATAAACCTGTTAGTAATAACTTCAATAAAACCTAATACAATCTCTTGATAATGCAATAGAGACTTCAGATGGCATTATGCTTCTCTATCTGATAGACTACACATAAGAAAAATATTACTCCTACAAGATTATATGAAAACAGCATGCCTTATTACTTGTGTAAACAGTGGATTAGTGTCTGTGTGAAGAAATTATGGAATAAGAATTAGAAAAAATTAAAACATCACTGAAAGTAGTAAAACATCAAGTCCTCACAATAATCAACAGTATGAGAGCCTCCTCTGTTATCTCTGATCCTGCTACAGCCAGGCTGCCTTCAGGTCTAGAAGGAGAATAGCTGAGATGGTTTAATTATTTCTCATTATTTCTTGTGAGAAGCAGTGTTTATCAGCAGAAGTGTAGTATGATACTAATTAATACAACCATAAAGCTCTCAAAACCTTTCCTTTTAGTTCTTTATGATGAGCACATACAGGAATTCCTTGGAAGTCTGCCTTGTCCCATACAGCACAATGCAATATCTACTATACAGAAATGAGAGTTCTGAGGTTTCCTGTGCAATCTTCATCCTGATAAATCAGTTAAATGCATTGTTATTGGAAAAATGGTGCTTTGTTTGTTTTTTTCCCATGGGATTGCTCTTAAACAGGTCACCTAATGATTGATATTCAGTGGATGAACAACAATTTTATGCTTCCTTTTAATTCCTCTTCAGTGCATGGCCTCAAATACTGTTTAGCACAGAACGTTCAAGCTTATCATTTGTCCAAGTGACAGCCAGTTTTAACCCCCTGATGTTAGAAGCTAAGGGCCTGGCTGACATGAGTAGGGCAGGTGAAAACTCAACACTTCTGCAAACCGGAAGTATTTACAGAAAATGCTGAAGAGAATTATTTCAGTTGGAAATGACCTACAGCTTTCCCAGGCACTGAAGTAACGCTAATGGGCCTATAATTTCCTGAATCCTTCTTTAATCCCTACTTGTAGATGGGAGTGACATTAGCCTTCTTCCAGCGTTCTGGGACATCCCCCATTCTCCACGACTTCTCAAAGGTTATGGAGAGTAGTCTCTCAATGATGTCAGCCAGCTCTCTTCACACCCTCGGGTGGAGAACGTCAGGGCCTATCAGTTTGTAGGGTCAAGCTCCTGTAATAGTTCACATACTAACTCCTCTTTCACTGATGGTGGGTCTGTATTTGCGTCAACCTGCATTTTTGTTTCCAAGGCCTGGGGCCCAACAGTGCTGTTAAAGACAGAGGTGAAGAAGGTGGTGTTGATGACTGATTAATCTCTCCTGTTAAACAGCAGGCCAGTATTTTTCTTCTGTTTCTGCTTGTTTACGTACCTGGTCCCCTTTCTTGTAGTTTTTGAAATCTCTTGCCAATTTCAATATGAGATGAGCTTTTGCTCGCATCTGTGCACACCTTGGCAATGGCCTTGTAGTTCTCAATGACGTTTGTCTGCCTTTCTCTCTCTGATACACTTCTCTTCTGGGTTTGAGCAGACTTGGAAGCTCGCAGTTAAGCCAAGGGGGTCTCTTGCTCTGCCTACTTCCCTTACCTTTAAAGGGAATGAACTATTCTAGTGCTTCCAGGAGAGTGTTCCTAATGTCCGATCTAAAGCTCCTGTAGTGCAGCTTTAACCTGTTCCCACACATCCTGTCACTGGATCCCAAGGAGAAGAGCTCAGCACCTCCCTCTCCACCTCTTCCCCTCGGGTAGCTGTAGAGAGCAATGAGGTTGCCCCTCAGCCTTCATTTCTCCAAACCAGACAAGCCCACAGTCCTCAGCTGCTCCTCACAGGACATTCCTTACAGCCCTTCACCAGCTTTGTTGCCCTCCCCTGGATGCATTCGAGGACCTTCCATCCTTCTTAAATTGTGGGACCTAGAACTTCACACCGTACTCAAAGTGAGGCTAGATCAGTGATGAATACAGTGGGATAATCACCTCCTTTGATCATCTGGCTATATAATATTATATATATACGGGTTTATGTGTGTGTATATGAAAAACTTCATTAATGTAATTTAGCTTAGATATCACTTCTGTCCAAGCCAGGCTATCACATGGTAGGCCTCTGTCGTAGTTTCACAACAAGCCTGATCTACCACTTCGCCCCTCCCCCCCTCTCCCGGTGAGGAAGGGTCAGAGGAACAAACCGAGGAAAAGCCCGTAGGAGTTGAGATAAGAACTATTTAATTATAGAAATGAAACTTAGGGAGTTACTAACAATGCCAGTGCTAATGAGTAATTTAAGGAATGGAGGAAGAGGGTAGAACAAATGATACAGGATCCCACCCCAAGAAGGGAAAAAAGGAAAGAAAACCCACCCGAAGGGAGCAAACCCCCCACGAAACCGCCCGGGTGGGGGGGTTGGGCCGACAGAGTAAGAGAGAGGAAAAAAAACTTTCAAACCCCGACTCCTAGACTGATCTGCCCGGCAAGACGCTGGCTCTGCCCAGAGCACCAACCACTCGCCACGAGGTCCCACAACCAATAAACTCCCAGCCCCCTCGGCTGGAAGCCCCCTCAGACCCTTCCCCTTCCCAGGGTCGTGTCCAACCACAAGCCTTTCCACCCACATCCCCACCCCCTCCCCGCCGGTCCTGCAGTGTCATGGCCCTGGGCTGGCACTACCTATGCAGCTTGATGTGTTATGGGGTGAAGCAAAACATGGACTAGCCGGTGCAAAGCTAAGACAGCCTTAAACCCAATGTCAAGAAAGCATTACTCTTCTCAGAGCATAGGCAGAACTAAAGTATAACTGAAGAATTTTGTTTTCTATTTTATTACTCCGCAAACAATATGTCTTCCATCAAAAAAAATGTGAGAAAGACTTTCAATTTTCTTTTTAGGAAACACTGGAGAAACCCTCAATAAAGATCACAATATGAAGCCTTCTAAAGAGAACTATAAAATTAAGAAATGTGGTTCTTGACCTCATCTGAATAATTTCTGTCTGATATAAAGGACTTCCATGCCTTCATCTGATTTTAGAGTTAATACCTAATCTGAGCTAAAATTACTTTATTCATATGCATCAGGAATGAATACTGTATGTGCTCACTTGAAGTAGAGACAACTTTTCTTTTGTTACACCTCTGCTTTCAGAGCAACCTAATGGCACGATTAATTCCTGCCTGTGTTTCCTGAACACCCTCAGAAGAGGAGATCACATACACAATGCCTATTGGGACCCTGTAGTTTACACTGATGCCTACACTGTATCCAGGAAAGATCAAAGGAGCACTCGTCAGTTATGGACAGAAAAACATCATGATGTGGCTGTTGAGGCAATGAAACAGATTGCCCAAAGAAGCTGTCGATACCTCATCATTGGAAATGTTTAAGATCAGGTCTTTGAGCAACCTGGTCTAGTGGAGGGTGTCCCTGCCCATGGCAGGGGGGTTGGACTAGAGGATCTTTAAAGGTCCTTTCCAATCCAAACCATTCTGTGATTCTATGATTCTGTGATTCTGTGATTTGTGTTGTAACCTTTATTAGTGTAGACTCTCAAGAAGGAATGAGTGTGGAGTGCTACTGTTCAATTTACTAGTAAGGACATAACCATACTGCTAGTTTTCCATGAATACGCAGTATCAAAAGTTAGCCTGTAACAGTTAAGGCCGCACTGAATCAGAGGAAGCACACTACACTAACACCAGCACACAGAGAGCATATGGGCTCTTAGTCAGAAATTGCACTGATGCACATCCCAATTGGTAAAGCTCAAATGAAATGCTCCTTCTCTTTCTGCAGCCTCAGAAGCAGTGCTGTGTTGTTCTTTGTGAGACTGAGAGGGACCATTCTGTCATTTATAGGTTGAGCAGTGGTCTCCTGCCTCTCTTTTGCTGAACTCAAAGAGATTACTTAAAAGCCATTCCCCTGGCCATGGAGTTGTATTTTCTGTACCAGAACAATGAAGGACCATGTGTTTCAGGGACCTGTCCCAAATTTTGTATATATTGCATCAGATATAATATTCAGCTTTGTGGAACTGGAAACAAACTTCCCTTGACAGTACTGGTTTATACTTCTCTCCAAGGAGCGCATCTGTAATGTCATTGAAGATTTTGTTACATTTTCACATTGGCTGTGTGATGGAGAGATTATATTTGAATCCTATTCCCTGATAAATAAGACCTAGAAGTAAGTAAGAAGGAAAGAAATGAGTTTTTCATGCTACCTTCAACTTTTGTGTGTTACAGATCTGCCACCTGTACAAGTTCAGGCAGTGAGCTGCTACTTTCACCAGTAACCATGTCCACCTCTTTTTCACACAGTTTGGGTTGCCTGCTCTTCAGAAATTCCAGTCAACTAGTCAGTTCAACATGACAATAGCAATTTTACATTATATCCACAAACTTTTAGATCTGCCATTACTGGAAACTCTGATGTTGTCCAGGGGAAGTCTCACCTGATGCCACAGAGTGAAGTACTTCGTGTAGGGGCAGCCCCTCCGCTGTACACCTGTGGGCACAGGATTGCAGTTAAACCCCTGTTCAGAATTTGTTGCCATTTCTGAATTTGTGTACTACAGTGAAAAGGTGTTAAACATTTTGCAAACAAACAAAAAAAAAAAGTATCATACACTGGTTATAAGCTTGCTTCCCAAACCAGCTTTACAGCTAAATTAGCCACTAAGTCATATTTCACTTTCTCATTTTCTTCATTTAAAACACAAACAGCATTTCTGATAAAGAACATATTTGTGTCTAGTACACAGTTCCATAGAAATCATACAGCTAAATGAAAACTTTGATCAAACGTTGCTTAAAATACTCTTGGAGGGACATGTTCATATTACCATTATCCTAAGATAATGGGAAGGTTTGAGACTGTGGAGCTGTACCTCATAGAGCTCACATAGATTTGAAAATATTTGTGCGTATTGTGTGTCTGGAAAACAGCTGTTTACTAAAAATGTAGCTAATGAAAGATCTGCTTTGAATGTGCTTTTATAATGATGTTCTTCAACTACTTTATTAACGTACAATTCGGTTAGTATAAAAATTTAATGTTTCAGCCATGAGTTTTGCAAACTTTGAAATGTAGAGCTGTCGGTATGCCAGATGCAATGTAACTAGATGTATATTTCATTTAAAAAAAGAATACCAACCCCCAAAACATCTAGGAGATAAGATTGTGCTTTGGGACAAATGAATTATCACTTCAGTGATATGAACTGCAGGCTATATACAGTAAAAAATTCTAGATTTGGCATATTTTGTGTCAGTAGCGAAGAGGTACTAGCAAATTAAATATATTTGGTATTCCAGATATGGTTTTACTTTTTCTTTTAATTATATCACTGTAGTTTCTATAGGTACACCCAAATTCTAAGTATCTTTGAAATAGCAAATGCCCATTCATTAGAGTGCCTGACCTAAGGAGTTTTTAAAATACACCATGCTCTAAAATGTTCTGAAGAGTGCATGGAATAGTATGTAAAGTATAGAAACCCATTCAAGTGAGATGTAGAGGGTTGAATGTTTTAACCAACACCTTCAAGAACTATTAAATGCCAGTCCCAACATTGTGAAATGTATAAATCCTCCTTTAAACAATCTATCATTTTGTTTCAATCCAAGCTGTTAAAGTATTTTCAAGTAGAGTTTTGTTAGTCCTTATTTTGTTAACAGCCATATGAAGAAAATGTGATTATAAATGAGAACAGAAATTTCTCTGATGTAGTTTATGTGTACTACCGAAGAAAAAGTTCTCTGAAAAATTTCTATATTTCATGTTGTTCTTACTCCATTAAAAAAGAAAAGGGATTCAGCCAGGACTCTAAATAGACTACTCCAGCATCAGTGTTGCTTAACATGATGGATTTCCTAGTAAGCTAGGGTATTTAATGAAATTCTGGAATTGTATATTGCAATGAAAAAAGCATCTACATCACCACGTTGATTCATTTCATAGAGACAAAATATTATTTCAGTTTTTGGTGGGGTTTTTAGCTCTGATAATATGTATTATGTCTACTGTAGTATTGACAAACAAACCTCACACAAATTATCCCTTAGCTGAGAATTTCTGATATGGATCAGTTTGGGTTTTGTTTCAAATAATCAACAGTTTTGAAATGGAAAAATATAGATTTCTTTTAGTTCCCCAGAGTTACTCAGAAAGAAAGAAAAATTCTAAATCTGAAACTTGAAGTATGGTAATACCCAAAAAGAAATTCACCTTGTAAACCCAGACATGATTTTGCAGTGTGTCAGGTACTCTGGGGTATCTGCTGGTGCTTGTTCATATTAACAGATGGTGTGATGCAACGATAGACTGTGGTATAACCCAGTGTGGTCCAAGGGCCTGTTGCCTATAGTAGACAAATACGTTGTGTGCATTCTTTCCTCACCATATCCATAGTCATGCAAACTAGTTAGCCTGCATTCAGCTGTGTTTGACCTTCTCTTTTTTATTAAAAGTGTATAGGAGTTAATAGACACAAAAAAAGTCCTAGCAGGACAGTAATGTACCAGTAGTTTGTCACCCAAGCTTAACATTAACTAATGCCCATAACTCCTACTTATCCTTTCTTAACACCTGACACATGGGTTCCTGTGAGGTAACTGACACAGAAGGGAGTCAGAGTGAAAAATTTTGTCATCATTGAATTTGCTTATTTTTTGCTGAATGATTTGACATGTGCATGCATACGTACACTCGAGGACACACATGCACCACTAGATTGCTTTTCTTCTTTAATTCACAAAAGAGTACTTGGAGATACAAGTTTTGACCATAAAATGGCTATCTGTCATGGAAAAGAAAACATTTATCCCAGGAAAATAGTTACTAAACTTGTAATAAATTGAGATTGACAGTGAATCACTGTTGTCAAATAGATTGTAAAGAGTAAACCAGTATATTTTGCATATTTTTTTGGTTTTTTTTCTTCTAAGTATTGTACAAATTAACTTTAAAACCATTTACATTAGATTTTTTTTTTTTTTCCAGGTTGACTGGTATGAATCTACCTTCTCCTGTTATCAGCAGTAAGAACTGGTTACGACTCCATTTTACGTCTGATAGCAACCACAGAAGAAAGGGATTTAATGCTCAGTTCCAAGGTAGGAAATGTATAAAAGCGCAGCAAGGTGCATCAAAAATGTCGTTTAAGCATTGCTAAAGTGGTGGTGGTAGACATTTGTGTTTAAATATCAGGAACATAGTAAAGAGCTGGCTCATACTGCTCCTGCTCTCACACTGAGTACCTGCTATCCTTGTGTCATCAGGAACCTCTAGGGATTCACTTTTGGAAAAAGTATCTGTGCTTCACACTTCAGTTTGCTTTAAGTATGTATTTGCTTGCTCACTTTTTCTGTAATAAATTGTTTTGCATTCAGTCTGATCTGTGCTTTAAAAACATGCCTGGAATGCAACTTGTAGAAAGTCAGTTCCACATAAAGGCATGCTCCTATCTAAACACTGTCTTCCTCCATTACTCAAAATATAACTCTTACTCAGAAGCTGCATTCATCATTTGGAAATTTAACTAATCCCTAGGATAGCAGAAATTGTGTTTCAGGTTCCTGTGTAGATTTATGTATTCAACTTTAAAAGAAGACAAGAGGACATCAGTGTTGCTGTCAATTGCTGCTTATGTTACCAAGATACTCACTAACATGTAATTTTTTACAATGGAATCTTTGTTGATTTTTGTACTTCATAAATCATTACATAAGATCAAAGACACTGTAGTTATATTGAAAACAAAAGAGCTTCTTAATTTATCTCTGCTTTTAAATTCTGTTCTTACATAAGCTGTAACAACCATTTTACCCACCATAAAATCATGGAAGTTCAGACCTCCTATTTTTCCTGAAACTGTAGGTCCTGTATCACTTTAGAAATGACACATATGTTGCAACAACTATATGTTTCTATAACCTACATGTGTAATGCATATAAAAGCATTCAACATATGCAGTGCTTTTCTCTTTAAAAATATTTTGACAATTTTAGGAAAAAAAAGAAATCTCTGAAAATATGTTTTATTTTGGCAACTTAACATGAGTATGTATTCTGTGATCCTTTGCACGTATTACTTATTTTTGCAAAGTTTACTGAGGATGCATATATAATACCACTATTGGTGACTATGAATTTAAATGCACTGCTTATGTTAACTCTGTGCCTTAAGCCTATTGAATGGAGATCATAAAAACAATGGGGCTCATCTTGCTGATACACCAGAAAACTAAGAATCAACAGAGTAACAAAGGAAACCTTGGGATAGAGTAACGAACACTGAAAACTACTTTTTTCATCTTTTTCAATATATCTCATCTCTAGCCAAATACTTGCCGTGAAATTAAAGCTTTAGTTAAATATCTGAGAAGATCATTGTTTCAGATGTATATGTGTTGCTCTGCAGAATACAACAGAGATTGGGTGTAAAGGTAAACTTCACTGATACAGCACACTGCTTGTGAATGACAAACAGAAATATCTTATTACACTTCAGATTCTTACAATTATGGATATTTCCTTTCTTAATTTAAATCATCCTTTTAAAATGCAGGTTTAGAATGTACTGCACTAAATACAAACATATCTGAATCACATGAGCCACAGCTATATATCTTATCAGAGTCAATAGCAATTAAATAAATACCTACAATAGTGATATAAGCATTATGAACTAGGAGTCAGTCTTTCAACACACACGACGAAAATTCAGTGTGATATCAAAATCTGGTTAATCCAATAGCTTCATTAATTCCTTTTTATTACACAGCTGTATTAATTCTATTACTTCTGTATTTGAAAACTAAGCAATACAGTATTTTATTTTAAGTAGAAGTAACAATTATATTTATAGCTAGACAAGCCTACTAGTACCACTAATCACAGAGTAGCAGAGGTTGGAAGGGACCTCTGGAGCTCAGCGCCCTCCTCAAAGAAGGGTCAGCTAGAGCAAGCTGACCATAACTATGTCCGGATGGGTTTTGAATAGCTCCAAGGTCAGAGTCTCCATGACTTCTCTGGGCAACTTGTGCCAGTATTTACCTTCACAGTAAAAACACTTTCCCTTATTCTGAAGTAGAATTTCCTGTTTCAATTTGTGCTTATTACTTCATATCTTATCAATGGATATCACTGTGAAGATTCTAGCTCCATCTTCTTTACCCTCTCTCATCTCATCAGGTATTAATACACACCAGAAAAATACCCTTCTCAAGTCTTCTATTCTCCAAGTTAAAATATCCCAACCCTTCTGACCTTTCCCGTATGTTTTTGTTTTCAGAAGCTAATTTGTGCTAAAATTCAGCAACTTTGACAGATATTTCCACTTCAGGTGCTTTTCCTCAAGAAAAATAGTTATTTGAGCTTATAATGGAAAAAAAAAAAAAAAAAAAGGTAAAAGATGCTGTGAAATACGTGACCATTTTTTCTGTTGGAAAGCCCTGACAGTGACAGTGTGCCTCTAATGTCTGATTATATCCAGGGGCAATTCTTGTGTCTCCTCCTGGAAAATCCAGTAGTACAGACTATATGACCCTTGAAACCTCTAAGAAACATTTTCCTTACGGGCAACTCTTCCCAATAGTTTAAATGAACTGTTCCAGAATGCCCACGTATAGTTGGGATTGCCCACATGCATATATAATACCACTGTTGGTGACTGTGTATTTAAATACACTGCGCATGTTAACTTTGTGTCCTAAGCCTGTTAAAGGGAGATCACAACACCAATGAGGCTCATCTTGCTGATACACCAGAAAACTAAAAATCAACAGAATAACAAAGGGAAGTTTGGATTAGAATAAGCAACACTTGAAACTGTTTTTATTATATAGTCATATATATGCATTATATGTGCCCACATATAGTAGAACTATCCTGTCTTTGAGACAGTTAGAGTAAATACACAGACTTTCAGAAGTAACCATTAAACACTGCCTTTACAATACACAGAAACCATTACCAGTCTGACCAAAAGCCAAGAAACGTTTTGATTCTCCTTCTATTTTCCCAGTATTCCTAGACATTGGGCATAGTCCTCAGGGCTTTCAGGACTCTGCTTTCAGGACTCTGCTTTCCTACATGACATAGTCTGCTTTCTTCTTGCTTAGATGGAAAAGTCCCTTAAATCAGCCTGTGCTGTCTTTTAGTAATTGTCTGCTTCGTTCATTCAGAAAGTGGTTTTTTTGGGGTGTGTGTGGTAAACCTATGTAATTATGCCGTACAATAATAATAGGCTCTATTATTTTGGGAAAATAGGAAAGTCAGTAATTTTGATTGCAGACCTTAGATGTTAAATTAAAGCAGCCAATTACACCTTGCCAGATAGTAAGCTATGGTATTCTAGAGTCCTTATTGCACATAGATTTTCTTTTAATTAGCTGTCTGGTGTAAGTGTTATTGACAAAACAAAATTACAGAAAAATAGTCCTCAAAAAGTGGCAGCTTGTGCATTTGCAGATTGCGTCATAAGGACTGTGGTGGGTTGGCCTTGGCTGGAGGACAGGTGCCCACTGAGTTGTTCTATTCTTCCCCCTCCTCAGCTGGACAGAGGAGAGAATGTATAACAAAAGGTTTGTAGGTTGAGATAAGGACAGGGAGAGATCACTCAGCAATTACCATCATGGGCAAAGCAGACAACTCAGGGAAATTAATTTAATTTATTGCCAGCCAAATCAGAGTAGGGTAATGAGAAATAAACTCACATCTTAAAACACCTTCCCCCCACCCCTTCCTTCTTCCTCGGCTTAACTGCACTCCTATTTTTCTCTACCCCCTCCCCCTGAGTGGTGCAGGGGGATGGGGAATAGGTGCTGTGATCAGTCCATCACACGTTGTCTCTGCCACTCCTTCCTCCTCAAGGGGAGGACTCCTAATACTCTGCCCCTGCTTCCAGCATGCTGTCCCTCACATGGGAGAGAGTCCTCCACCAACTTCTCCAGTGTGAGTCCTTCCCACAGGTGGTAGTTTTCTTTGTGAACTGCTCCAGTGTGGGTCTCTCCCACAGGGTGCAGTCCTTCAGGAACAGCCTGCTCCAACCTGGGTCCCCCCTGGATCACAAGTCCTGCCAGCAACCTGCTCCAGCCTGGGCTTCTCTCTCCATGAGGCTACAAGTCCTGCCAGGAGCCTGCTCCAGTGTGGGCTTCCCACAGGGTCACAGCCTCCTTCGGGCATCCCCCTGCTCCAGTGTGGGGTCCTCCCCGGGCTGCAGGTGTGTCTCTGCTCCCCTGTGACCCTCCATGGCTGCAGGGCACAACCGGCCTCACCATGGTCTGCACCACAGGCTGCAGGGGAATCTCTGCTCCTGGGCCTGGAGTACCTCCTCCCCCTCCTACTCCCCCTCCTTCTCCACTGACCTCAGTGTCTGCAGAGTTGTTGCTCACATATCACTCTCTGTCTGCTGCAAATTCTCCTCTCATCAGTTTTTTTTTTCTACTTAAACATTTTACCCCAGAGGTGCTGCCACTGTTGCTGATGGACTCAGCCTTGGGCAGCGGTGGGTCCATCTTGGAGGCGGCTGGCATTGGCTCTGTTGGGCTTAGGGAAAACTTCCAGCACCTTCTCATAGAATCCATCCCTTTAGTCCCCCTGCTACCTAAATCTTGCCATGCAACACCAATACACAAATGTATGTTTAGTATTTTTAATGTCTATCTATTTGTTTTGATCTGACACATCTCTTTTGATTTCATTGGGAATTAAGTTAAGAAGGGCTGGAATTCCTCAGTCCTGGAAGTCGCTACAGGTGATGATGTCTCTCCGTGGTGTACCATACAAGAGTTATTCATCGTTTCTTTTCCCATGTAGATATCAGCTGCTTCTGGCCCTACTCCGTCTGCATCATTTAGTCAAATGTGAAAGAATGCCTATTTACTATGTGCCTCAGACCCCTCATTTCATTAATATAAAAGCCTGTTTTGAAGTTTTTGTATTTTGAAGAGTGTTTCGGTAATACTAAATTTAATCACTTTTATGGTAGAAAAAGCATATAATAGCAAATTATAAACTTAATAAAAACTTATAAAATGATGAAGACTGGAACTCTGCAGGTTTAACTCAGTTTTAGACAGCTGAAAGACTGATTGAAGCAGATTAAATTGACATTTTTTGCTATTCTATTTTAGCCTGTCTTTACAAGAGGGAGATTTAATTTTAGTATTGCTTCCAAAAAGCAGCAATCCCTGAACAAATTGGAAATTAAATAGCACCTATTATTACTTACTCCTTTGAGAATCTAAATTCTGGTCTAATTTGAAAATGTTACTGTGCTCCTACTGAGCAAAAACTGTTTCATTTGTTGAAGTTAATCAGATTTTCCTTAAAATAATCCCAAATACTATTTAGTAACAATAAACATACAGTCAATCCCATCTTTTTTTCATTTTTATATCTAGTCACTAGATTGCATGAGTTACAAAAATAACCCCAACCAACCCAAGCCAAGAAAAAACAAAGAAACAGAAGAACCCCTGAAAGAAGCAGCACACACTGTTGAAGAAGGAGTTGCTGAACCCAGCAGCCCCATGCATACAATGCTGTATGTTCAGTAGGCTGACAGACACACATATACACCACACGTATATCTTCTCTTCATATCTTGCCACACAGAATAACACTGACAGACACATGCAGTATCCTATGAATATAGACAGCACCATTAGCCTCATCCTCTTTCTCCTCTCTGGTGAAGAGATCCGTTAGTGGGAAATAAATGCATGGACAATGGTCTCCACTCCATGGTCTGACTCTAGTTACTGCACTCAGACCCCCATGTACACACATGAACGGAGAATACAGTCTCTCACCCAGGAAAAGCATTAGAAATTGTGTTTAAGCAGGAAACAGGACAGGCTACTCTAGTCAGGCCCAGGGCATGGTCACACCAGCATAATGACCAGCCCCAGTTTAGATGCAACCATCCCCTTCCATTCCTTTTTTCCTATATTTCCTCACATCTGTGCCTCCCCAAACCGCCTAGACAACCCGAGGGAGGCGGGCATAGAGGTTGTGTTTCTGCATTGGGTGGTTCCCCCTCTTCCACAGGACCCTCTGAATTTCTTCTCGGCTTGTAGAGGTAGACCTGTGATGATCCTGGGAGGTGGTGGGACAAGGTCCCTCCCACCTGCCATCATCTCTCTTTGTTCCTTTGTGTGTGCACAGGGGAGCTTTTTATTGCTTAACCTAACATGTTTAGCAACATCACTGGCTAAACATCACCAAGTCAATATGGAAGCTAATACAACACACCTCTTTAAGTAGAAACAGGATAAAAGACTTTATTTCCTTTTCCTAGTAAAAATTCAGATTATCAGACTTTTTCTGCATTTAGCATACAGATGTGTTAATTATTCTTTTCAACTCATATCAAATTTACATCATATTTATTATCATGTTATCATGGCTGTATTACTGCTGTAACTTGCTCTTTTCCAATCAACCAAAAGCAATGCTAACAAACAGCCAATTTAATTTTCTTTACATTGTTTTTGAACAGGCCAACATAATTATTATAATTTATTTCATTAAAATATTGGAATGACCAATTAGATTTAAAACTATGCGTAGTTCACTTGTTTGTTCAGCAAATTTTTCAAATTCAGATCTTTCTAACTTGCATTTTTGCAATATTTAGTGCCCTGGTTTTTAACATGGGCAAGAAAACCAGCTCACTTGCATAAAAAATTAAAGCAGTATATTAGAATTACATGCTTGAGTGCATTAACTAAAAATGCTTTTCAAATGCTTGGCAGGCTGAATGTATAAGTAAAACAATGTAGTATAAAAGCTATACCTTAACTGTGTATTTGGATTTCTCCTTGAATAATTTTTATTATCCTAACTTCTATCAGATCAGAGTAGAAGGTTAAACAACATTTTTAAATTTAAAAAATGAACAGGTATAAAATGAATCATTTTGTTGCTTTTGTTGCTTTTACAGTAAGAACTAGATCTCTGTTGCAGAGTGCTTTAAATTAAGTATGCTATTTTTGGAAAGTTATCAGACAGGTTCAAGGAGGTAGGTATTTTGATCATTATGCACCAGAAGTTATCTATCATCTGCTGTGTTTGACTACCTTGAATAATTCAGGATTTGACAAACAGATAATCCTGAAGTCAAACAATGAATATAATGAGAATGATGAAATAAATGTGTACTAATAGAAAACCATGAGTGAAATAATGTGAAATCAACCGCAAGGTAAACTAGTTCTTTCAATTAAGTTTTGTAATTCAGTGAGTTTGCATATAAGTGCATGTCTGTCCTTCCTACCTATTCTTTAAAGCCGTAGAAATTGTGTTTGAAATAAGTTTTTAAAAAAATCATGGTGTTTCCTGATGCATTGGAAGGTTTCAAGGGTTTCAATTATAACTGTCATTTAGAATAAATTTAGAAAACAAAAATAGCAAAAGCAATTGATAAAATAATAATAATAAAAAAAAACCCCCAAAAAACAAAAACCAGAAAAAGCTGTTACTTTCTAGCTGCTATGTGATGCTGAATATAATTTCCCAGTAAGTAACACTGAGAAAATAATTTGTATTTTGTTAAATTTTACTGTCAAGAAAGTATTCCAATCTTGATTTGAAAACATCAAGAAGTGGCTAATCCACCATCTCTCTTGACCATTCTTTTGTGTGGTTAACGGCACCACAGTTAAATATGTAGTCCCATCTTCTCAATTGTATTAATCTGGCTTCATCTTTCTGTGTCCAGTAGAGGTGGTGTGTCTTCCCTCAACAGAGTAAAAAGCCTTTTGTTAACCGTATAATTCCCTCTCTTGAAGCACCATGTCGCTTCTCAACCTCCTAGATAAAGTAAGGAGGTTGAGCTCTTTAAATCTCTGATTGGAAGTAATTTTTACTAGTTACTGAATTTTGTTATGAGTTGGTGGTATTTGAATGACCACTTACCTGATTTTAGCTATCTTAAAATATCAGCTTAACTAATAGTGGACCTACAGCTAGAATTACATTTGACTTTTTTCCATATGTTTCTAGTGCTTCTTTTTTTATTTTTCTAAAAAAAAAAAACCAACCCAACAACTGAAAACCATTTAGGAAATTAATTATCTAAATCATGTTAAACTATACAATGCACCTTAAAGGAATAAATAACCTTTCTTAACTGTGTTAGTATTAACATGGCTGCTGTAGTAGACTATGCTTGTTCATTTATCTTTTTTTCTTTCCTTGTTTTTCATTCTTTCACACTGTGTGTTTCTTCCTCACTTTGATACTGTAATTGCAGTTTTCCCCACAACCTATCAGTACAGTCATTACACTATTGGAAAGACATTTATTTTAAATGTCTGCTATTTTGACATGTTTAGATTTGAGTAAGAGTGTGTGCAACTATTTTCCCAGATCTTCTGTTTAGTATAATTGATTTGCATTTCAAGGACACTTACTCAGCTACGTGGTAAAATCTGTACAAGTCTACACTCAAATATGTTCTCAGAGAATGTTTGTTTATGAAGTAGGAAGGAATAAATCTTTCTTGTATTAAAAGTAAGTGTGCGCTGGCAACCCAGAAAGCCAACCGTATCCTGGGCTGTATCAGGAGATGTGTGGCCAGCAGGTCGAGGGAGGGGATTCTCCCCCTCAACTCTGCTCTTGTGAGACCCCACCTGCAGTACTATGTCCAGCTCTGGGGCCCCCAACATAAGGGTATCAGCCAGTTGGAACAAGTCCAGAGAAGGCCACGAAGATGCTCAGAGGGCTGGAGCACCTCTGCTATGAAGAAAAGACTGAGAGAGTTGGGCTTGTTCAGCCTGGAGAAGAGAAGGCTTCGGGGAGACCTTATTGCAGCCTTCCAGTACCTAAAGGGGACCTACAGGAAAGCTGGGGAGGAACTTTTTACAAGGGCCTGTAGTGACAGGACAAGGGGTAACGGGTTTAAATTGAGAGCAGGGAAATTTAGATAGGATATCAGGAAGAAGTTCTTCCCAGAGAGGATGGTGAGGCACTGGAACAGGTTGCCCAGAGAAGCTGTGGGTGCCCCGTCCCTGGCTGTCTTCAAGGCCAGGCTGGATGAGGCTTTGAGCAGCCTGGTCTAGTGGAGGGCGTCCCTGCCTATGGCAGGGGGGTTGGAACTACATGGTCTTTAACGTCCCTTCCAACCCAAACCATTCTATGATTCTATGATGTGCAAATTAAATTACAGGTTTCAAGGAAACTTGCGTAACTTTCATGCAATCACAAAATCAATTAGACTCATTACTGAATATTTGGCACAGACAACGCATTCACATGGTCAGTTTTAGCATGGGAAGAATTTGGAGAGCTCAGACAGCGGGATGTCTGTATTACCACACTTGCAGTTTCTTCATTATGTGCCATGAAAGAGAAGGGTCCATTCAAGTTCATCTGTACGATGGATAATGGTCAAATGATCAGTGTAAGAGTGGTGCTTTAGATATATTTTCAGTCCTAACAACAGATTTTACTTCTCTACAAAGCCTAAAGGGTTGGTAAAATACTGACTTCAGAACAGGATTTTGTGATGAACATTTGTATCATCCCACTGAGTGGCACTATGGAGATATTAATAGAGAAGAACCATAAATCAGCTTTTGACACTCTAGTTGAAAGAGTATAGATGAAGTGGCATTCAAACAAGGAACAGAGTGGATCTCATTTTATGATTTATTTTTAGAGACAGTCCCTACATACTACTATTCAGTGTATTCTGTGATAGTGTATGTTTATTGTGCAAACAATGTTGATACTATTTTCCAGAACTGTGGAGGACATCTGCAGACACTGAAGGCTTAATGCCTGCTGAACTTGTTTTATTATGATATATCAGGTAGTGGTAGCACAAAGGAGCTAAGGCAGTCTGTCAGGGCAAGTGGCCAGCCAAGTGACATTCAGAAGGTTAATGGAAAACAAATGGCTGTGCTTCTTTTTAAACGTGCAGATCCTGTGTCAGCTTATACACATAGAATGAGAAAGATTTGTGTAAGAACCTATTGTGACACCAATTTATCTTGGGGCTGTACCATTTGTTCACTAGTACTGCATGCAGAGATTTCCAGCACAGGGAGCAGGTGGAAGGTCTGATAATGACAGGCAGTACTTTACTGGATTGATGGAAAAAGGAAGCCAACTGATCATGAACCTACAGCTTTTACAGGTAGCCGTATAGTAGAAACACATATGCTTGCTGTGAAGCTCTCTGGAGTTATAATACTGATTAGTAGGGAAGATTTTGGAAGCTGTTAATGAGAGAAACACTGGGATAGTGTATTAGACAGAGTACTTTTCAGGCATGGAATACAGAAACAACAAAGTTTTGGATTGTTGTGGTGAGCTCATTTGAACTAGAGATCCTATGGAAAATGGTGGTGCCTCTGCAAATGTCAAGTGGGTAGCTGAGAAGCAAAACTCAGAAGGATCCTGCTAGGTTATTGAGTCTGGGACCTTATTGTATGGAATAATTTGTTATAGAATTTGCTTAATAAACTAAAGTGAAGGGTAAGATAGAGGATGGTTGTTTTTTTCTTATTCTCATTAGTGCTAAGCTTTTGGAAAGAATTCATGGTACAGCAGGCCACAGCAAAGGAGAATAAAGCCTAGAGATAGCTAACAATCTATTTATTAGTCCCACATCACTTTGAGTGGTAACTAAGAGATGTTTGATTTATAAGCAGAATCCAGAGAGAATAGTGATGCTGTCAAACATGGAATTGTAGATCATTTCTGCCAGGGCCAAAAGACAGAAATACTCCTGTAATTGTGTCTTTGGAGGAGAATGCAGAAAGACTGAGGCACTAGGGCAAAGCAAACAGAACGCTTGATTGGACGTTGTGTTCTGAATAAGGAAAATCCTTTGTTTCAAAACTGGAGTACCAAGCTTCAAGAAAATAGAGAAACAAAACTAAAGCAAAAGGAAATTGATGAATTCTACACTGCACTGAAATAAATTTGTTAATTCCCTTCAAGATTAATCCTATGAATCTTATTACAAATACGTCACTGTTTGTTACTGAACTCTGCAAAATATGTGAAGCTAAGTGTCAGTCTTTGTAATAAATATCTCTCTTCTACTGTCAACACAGAAAATACTGAAATATTAATTTTTTTCCTGTACTGTAGGAAAACCAGAAAACTGTTCAAATATATTCCTTATAGTGACACTGGGCTTAAGGCTGGACAGGAAAGGCCCTGGTTGTGATCAGCAGGTACTGGGCAATATGCTGTTCCTCTTCACCTTCAAATATCAGTACTTGGGAAGAAATGTGCAGTGAAAGGCAGCCAAGAGCTGAACTCAGCAGAGCAGCAGCAGAAGCAGCTTGAGGAAGTACCAGCATATGATGTCAGAATTCTTAAGCTTTGAGTTGTAGCCAGTATTTGAGGCCTTGCAGGTTAGTTCATGCAGGAACTAAAACTGGCAATGTACTCATATGTTTGGGCAGTTGGGAAAAAACCATGTTGTTGTCGTCCAAGAAGTACATGAGGACAGTTACAAAGAATGTGCTAGGAAAACACAGCAAATGTTAGTGCTCTTGTTACCAAATCACATACAGGTAGTCTCAAGCTATGACTGTATTAGATCTAAAAGAAGGTAAATTGAATCAGCCATAATACTATGCTGAACTGTGCTTTTAGTATCTTATCTGGCTTTGATATGACTTGTGTACTGCACACCATTTCCCTGTTTGCATGCACGCACTTAAAAATAGGTGTAATCTGTTAATTTGATATGCTAGAAAGACCTAGAAACCCCCACCAAGGTTTTATCCACTTACTGTTTCTCAGCCAAATGACTTCTGGTTATGGGTTACTATTATGAAGTAATAGAAAATAGGTTTAAAAAAGATCTTGATAAGCTAACCCTATGTCAAAGAGGAGCCAAGTATATTTGACTGTTGTTTTCAGACCTTAATTTAACATGTTCTTTAAAACTTTTAAGAGCTAAGATTCCACAACTTCTCTGGGTAATTTGTTCCAGGGCTTCATCACTCTTACTGTTAAAAAGCTTTTGTCTTGTGTAATGAAAGTCTCCCTTGCTACAGATAAAGACGTTCTTGTCCTAGCCCTACTGGAACTGTAGGAGGTATCTTTCCTCTTTGCAGTTCTCTTTTTATGCTTAAAGGGTATCATAACTCCTCAAAACCCTCTCTAGATTAAATTATTTCCCAGTTATGCCTCACAAATGGACAATTACTTGTGCTTCATACCATCTTCACTATCAGTTCACTTTTCCATGTTTTTCTTCTTCCTAATTTCTAGTCAGTCTCCCCTACACAAAAATACCCAACCAGAGATTAAGTGCAAATTCTTGGTGCCAAACGCTACCTGCTACCTTGCATTTGTGCAACTTTTGGCTCATTCCTGATTAGTCAAACAATGACTAAAAATACCCACTTTTTACTTGAAATTCATAGCCATCCTGAAAATATAAGATAAATAGATGTAGACTTTTCAATATTATGATGCAGATAGTTTGAAATTCATCAAGTTCTCTCTAAAACCTTGTCTGTCAGATAGGAAGAATGCAAATCAGAACAAAACAAAAACTATTTAAAAAAAAAAGTTCACAGTGGGAAAAGATGGTTCTGAAAAATGACTGCTCCTACCATCATATTGTCTGTAATTATTAGATAATTAGTACTTAGTTACTGTCAGAGTAAGAAAGTTCTTAAGGAAGTCAACAATCTAAGTGAATTTTAACTTTATTAGAGAAATTTCATTGGATAACTCTACTTTTTCTTCTTTTTTCCCGGTTACTTTTTACATTTGTGTGGTAATTTACAGATGCATAAGAAGTACATGTAATGGTTTATTATAATTTCTTTTTTTTTAGCTTTATATTTTTTTAAATGTTTATTTTCTTTGAGTTAACACAATCTTGTACGATGATGGGAGGAAAGACAAACACATTAGAGAGCTTTCCCTTATAGTCCCAGCAGGCAATATTCTCTGAGAAAACTGAAATTCTGTCCTACATCTTGAGGACATGGAGCTGGCAACACTCTAGGGCCTCTCTAAGTGAATTTTCAAATATAACTTCAAGTAAGAATTTATTGCTCCATAGAATACAACAACCTAATAACCCACAGTAAAAAGTACTTCATCATATCTTAATAGAATTCACAGAAAATTGGATTTCTTCCTTAACATTTATAGGTGAAGAACTTGTATATGTTAAAACAATCTGTTGTTAGTTTGCGAGTTGCTCTCGCAATCGGTGGTTCGTTTAAAAGCACCATCCACTGTCAGAGAAAAATTGTAAATACATTAAATTTTCTTGAAAATTCTGACACTGCCTTGTGTAGTTTGCTGATAGCTTGTTACTGTTTTCAAGTTGCATGTAGCATTTATTTATTTAAAAAAAAAAGAAATCTGTCTTATCTTTTTCAATTCAAACAAAAAACCCAGATGAACCATCTTTGCTCCAAAATGTTAAACCATGTAATTAAATGGACTCACAAAGAATTAAAATGAAAGAGTAATCAGAGATTAAGTTTTAAATTACCAAGTCTACTTTTGAAAAGATACTGATTCTGCCAGGGTTAAAAATTTGTATATAGCTGTTTTGGTTAATAGTCATAAATTGTTTGGGTAGTGCTTCCAGAACTGTTTCTATACCCAAAGCTAGATTCTTTACAACTTTGGTTTTTTGTTGTGGTTTAACCTCGGTTGGTAACAAGAACCATACAGCCACTTGCCCACCCGCTTGCACAAAGTGAGAAAGCTCGTGGGTTGAGACAAGAACAGTGTTATGATTGAAATAATATAATAATAACAATAATAATAAAGATAATGATAATGAAAATAAGAATAAAAATGTTAAGAGTTAAAAAGGAAGACAACAAATATATAGAGAGAAACAAAACCCAGGAAAAACAGGTGATGAAACCACTCAGTAGAAGCCAGTCCCTGAGCAGTGACTGCTGCCACCCCGGCCAGCTCATGTAGCTTATATACTGAGCATGAATCACTTAGTATGGAACAAACCTTTACCCCATTTGGGTCAGCTGTCCGAGCTGTGCACCCTCCCAAATTCTTGTGCACCTCCTCACTGGCAGGGCATGGTAAATGGAAAAGTCCTTGGCTTAGTACAACCAAAACACAGGTGTGTTATCAAATTATTCTCATGCTAAATTCAAAACACAGCAGTATACCAGCTACCTGAATTGAAATGAACTCTACCCAGCCAGAACCAGGACAAATTTGTACAGTTATTTGCACCTGTGAAACACATGTATTTAAAAACTATGCATGTGCAGTCAGTATGTGAAAGACTAACTACTTCATGCTTTTATTTAGACATGTAATTGTCAAAAACATAATTAACACTACCATGGAAAAGCAAGCCTTCAGATTTAATTTTCTTGGGGAATTTGGAGTATACCCAAGGTTGTAAGGATGGTTTTCAACGAATCATCCTGGGAAAGAAAACTGTGGAAAACATTCATTGTTGTATGAATTGTAGGAAAACATCCCTGCTGTAATGAGCTGCTATTTATAATATGCTTTTACAATAGTAACAGCAGCAGAGCAATTCTTTTTTGAGTTACTCTCTCTTAGAAATGAATATAAGCAGAATAAAATGGAGAAAATTTTGAATTATAGAGAGGTAGGAATGTAGAGAAAGCATACTATACTGAAGTGCCTTATGGCTCTTGAAGATAAAGCTGATACTAGCAAGGACTATGAAAAGCTTTTAATGTTTTTAAGGTGCACTGATAGTTCACTATTTCCAAAAATTCACTCTGGAAATAGATAACTTTTACAAATATTTTTTTTTCCAATTCTGAGACAAAGAAGAAGATGACTATGCGTATTTATGTATGATTCAGTCTCAATGAAAATATGCTGATTAATGGATTTATGAAGTCATAAGACATCACAGTTCATTTTGAATATGAACACTGCTCCTCTGAATCTTGTCCCTAATGATAAAAGTTCATTGAGTTTTTTAAATCTCATCGTAGTAAAGCACACACTGAAACAGTATGTAGAAAGAAATGTAATTTTCACCTTTTTTGCCATATTTCTCATCTACAGTTAAATAGCTGATTTTAAAAAGGCAGAAAGAAAATGTCATTAGGGTAACTCTTTGCAATTTATTAATTTTGAAAGATCAAATATCCAATGCATATTCTTTGTGTTAATAAAACATTATAATGCTTACAATATGCTACATAGTAATTTGTTTAAAGAAAATCCGAAACATTAAACTATAGATGATGAACAATATTTTTTCATAATAAATTTGTACTTGGCTTATTGAAATTGTGTTGAAATTATCTATTCTTCCAGATATGAACAGGTATAACTGAAATAAGACTCTGACAACCATAACCAAATAATTTCAGTGAGGTGCAAACAACTGAAAATGGTTTAGAAAGCTTAGAACAAAACTATAATCTTACTGAATTAGAAACAAAAACTTACACTACTCATGTTCTAATTAAGTAATCTAACAAAGCTCAATGAAATATAATGTTTATGTGAATTTGATCTGAGTGTAAAATGACAAGTTTCATGCAACCCTGATGTTTTAAGGAAGATCTAAAAATTGAAACAGAAATACCCAGTCTACATGGAACTGGGGATTCTCTGACTGTCCAGGCTGATAGCTTGCAGAAGCACAGAGTGCTGCTGAGAGTTTAGCACTCCCATGACAAGTACATGGTGTGTCTTGGAGTGTAAAGGACTCATGACATTTCAGCCCCTAGGTTTCTCCAGCTAAAAGACTGAGGGCAGTTTCAAACTGTGACTAATAATCATGTTCTGCAGGAAGTCCTGAAGCTTCTGGCCAGAGACATAGTCCTCATCAAGGCCACAAACAGCTCTCTTGTCTACAAGAACAGGTTGAACTTCTGAATCAAGGTCATCTTCCATGTAAAACAGAGGCATATTTACTATGATTAACAATGTTTGAAGGTATCCCTTGTACAGTTCTATTGTGCTTTAACCCTAGTGAACAGCTAAGCACCACACGACTGCTTACTCACCTTCCCACTCCCACAGTGGGATGGGAAGGAGAACAGGAGGAAAAAGATAAGGAAACCTAGGTTGAGATAAGAACAGTTTAATAATTACAAATAAATAAAATAAAATAATCATACTGCTACGATGTAATGAAAATACAACCACTACTAGTACTATGTAGTGAAAAGGAGAACAACAATAGAAAAAAATGCAAATTGTACAGCAGCTCGCCCACCTACCAACCAATACTCAGCCAGTCCCTGAGCAGTGAGAGCCAAAGCCAGAGAAAGCAAGCCAGAGTCTAAGAAACCCAAGAGCCCTGATAGCTAGACTCCCTGGTCAACTCCCCCCAACTTATATACCGAGCATGATTTCTTAAGGCATGAAATATCTCTTCGGTTAGTTTGACTGAGCTGTCCTGGCTGTGTCTTCTCCCAGCTTCTTATAGAGAAGAAGCTGGGAGCACAGGTTCATAATGAGAAGCAGAAAAAACCTTGGCTTGATGTAAACATTGCTTGGCAACAACTAACAACATTAGTGTGTTAAAATAATAAAATAATGGAATTTTAAGGTTGGAAATGCCCTTTAAGGTCATCAAGTCCAACAGAACACTGCAGTGGAATCATAGAATCGTTAGGTTGGAAGACCTTTAAGGTGTTGTCAACGTTCTTCTCAGCACAAATCCAAAACACAGCCTCATACTACCTACTGTGAGGAAAATTAACTCTGTCCCAACTAAAACCAGCACTAGGTCATAGTGTGCTAAAGTAATGTGAAGATGAAGACATGTTCCTTTGTACCAAAACCATTCCTTTGTACCAAAGAGATGAAATCTACCCGCTGAATCAATTCTGGCCTTTTTCTTCAACCCACAAAGATAGGGAAGCATAAGAACAGTCAGGAACATTCATAAAGGAATCTATCTAACCCCATGCATGCCTCCAGCCATGGCCTGAAGCAGATTTTCAGACTTCTTGCACCCCCATTTGCCAGTGCCTTTTGGCAGAGTTTCACATCTACTACTTATTGTATGAAAAAACACTTCCTTTTATTAGTTTGAAGACTTACTTAACTGCATTTGTTGGCCCTTGTCTTTTCATTACCTAGTCAATAGTCATGAAAGGTCTTTCTCAACTTCTCTAGACTGCATGCTATACTTTTATGTGAGCTTATTTGTGGACATTTTGCTTAAACACATTGTTTACCTGAACTTTCTCAACAATATTAGGTCTTGCTTACCCAAACATATTAAAATGTTTTAAATATTTAATGTTCTGTTTATTTTCATCTCTTCACTTAAGGGAACACAGACAATTTGCCAGTTATATTTTACAATTCAAATGCCTTGGGCAAGGAAAATGCATAGGAGAATTAGCTATCCAGGACAACCTTTTAAACTGCAGAATGGCAGCAGATCTGTAATGTATCAAAGCACCTTTATTCAGATACACATTATTTTTATTTTAAAGTAATCTAAGAAGATTTTTAAAGCTTTGCGTGATGTACTTTTTTAGAAACAACAAATCTGAATGCAATATATGTCTATCCTATATATATATATATATATAAACACAGAAATTTTCCTGACTGAAAGTAATAGTTTTCTAATATTCTCAAAAGACACAGGGACTGTACCTCTAATGACTCATGTTACTTTAATTTTCTTACCCTCCTGATTGTTACCAGCCATTGAAATGTTACCCATTGGTTCATCCTAGGCAGTTGGCTCTAGTTGGCCATGCTTGAGCAAGGGGGTTGGACAAGAGGTCCCTTACAACCTTAAACATTCTGTGATTCTTATCCTTTCTTAAAACTATATTTCTTCTAAATTTTCATATTCTTTTCTGCAAGGTAATTGTGGTTGGGATAAAATGTATTTTCTTCCCACAGGTTTGACTATATTAGAAACTAAGAGCTTCAAAGAAATCAGAATAGGTTTGAATGGAGGTTTACAACTTGAAAATTATACTTTAACTTTCATAATCCATTCAAATAATGACAGGCATATATTCTTTTCATGGCTGATTTTAATTAAGCCATAGCAAAAAGTTAATGAATACCACTGATACTTTCCAGCAGGCTGATAAGATTGTTTTGGACTTCCAGTGTTCAGCTCTGCCCTCCTCCCTGAATGGGTATCTCACCTCCTAAAATTTCTGAAAGTTATGATTAACAGAAAAGATCAAGTGAGTTAATTCAGTTAGCTGAACTGACTTTTTAACTGAAGACAGCAGAAAGCTATGCAAATTAAAAAAAAAATCACTTAAAAGGTGGAAAGTGCTGTTCATATCTGACATTATTTATGGAAATCCATTCCTCTTTTTATGTTATAATGGCAAATCATCTTTGAAATCAGGAAAAACTTGTTAATGAGAGAACAATCAGGAAGTAGAAAAGAAGCATCTCAGAAAATGTAATCAAATAGGATTAAGACAGCTACAAAAAAAAAGAAATTTAGAGTATTTATGTTATGTTACAGAAAGGGTTGAACTGGTTCACTCAACCCAGTGTACAGTGGTGCCTATTTCTCTTTCAGAGGTTGAACATTTTGTATTTTAAAGCCTATACTTGCTTAATTCTTTTTTAAAACAGAAGAAAATATTATGCAGGCCACATGCGAAAACTTGCTCACACAGGTATAATAGAGGTAGACGTTTGGTATTTAGGTCTCAAACTGTCCCATTTAACCTCATGGATTCCTGTGTCTCACAGATTCCTACATGTGGCTTTTAAATTTCTCCAGACATAAAAGCTCACGTCACCTAATGTTGCTGTCTAAAATGTAGAGATCTAGCTTGAGCAAGAGGTATATATTCCTGTTATATTTTATGGAGAGGAAAAAGCATCTCCAGAATATGATTCATTGTGCCTAGCTTAGAAGGGGATGAATTGCCCACTTGAGGTAGCTATTTCTCTTCATAAAACATACATTTTAGATGACTGATCTTAAGCATTGTGAATCTTCTATCAAATGTTCTTTCACAGAGATACAGAATGCCTTTTTCCTGATGTGAAAATTCTCCAAGGATGGAAACTACAGGACCTATTTCAGTGCTTGACTGTCCTAATAGGGAAGATGTTTTTCATATATCAAGTCAAAATCTCTCTTGTTTCAATTTATGTCCACTGTATTTCAAACTAAAGCTGATGTGTATAATTTTTCCCCATTCCTGAGAAGCGTGCTTCAAGTATGTCTACTAAATAACTTCAAGAATGAACTCCCACAAAATATGATTGTGGGAGTGATCATTCCCACAAAGAGTGGGCAATCATCACTCCCACAAAGAGTGATGATTGCCCCTTACACCCTAAAATAGGGTCACAGGACAAAGACAAGGAGAATAGTTCTTTTCTCTGTCATCTGCTGTATAACAACGCAATGGTTTTACCACTCATCCATGAATGTAAGCAATGTGAGGTTTGGATTCTTCAAAGACCTGCTCACATGTTTTACATGGCACGGGTATTAATAAATTGTGAAATTCATGCTGGTGAAGGGACACAGCTCCAGATAATATCCCAAATATTCATTAAAAGAGTTGTGCTGTTCATTATCTCATTAAATATGGAATAATTTTAACAGACTGGTTATGCAGCCTAAGAAAATACAACATAAGGTGACACTTCATGGAAATTTTGTTCCCTAAGTGTAGAAAGTAATCCTAAGAAAACTATACCTATGAGGTTTGCCCTTCCAGAAACCCTTGGGGATATTAGCCTTATTGTCTGCATTGCTGTCTCTGTATAATGCGTTCCTGTCTTAGAAGAAAAGAAAACACCATGCTGTTATCAAATCCATTTCATCCCATGCGGCTAAAATTGTGTTTCAATCATCTTGCATCATTTGAACACCTGTTTTCCAGGTTTAGACATAAATGCCTGCACTTGCAACGTACGTAGCACAAAATGTATTTTCTGCAGTGCTTGCCCGATTTCAGTACTTAAGAAAAGCCTGCTTCACTCTGAGGTTGCAAAGGCAGCAGAAGTCTACTATAGAAACAAATCTTATGAAATCACAATTTTTAATGTGATATGTAAAGACATGTTAACCTGCTGTTCCCACCACTGCAGTTCATAGAAATATTTGCATACAGATCAGTGTATAGTGTAGTAATCATAAATTTATCCTTATATTGACATAAAGTATAGCTGATAATCTGTGGTATTAATGTATATATTTCTGTAGTATGAAGTACACTTTGCTGCCATTTAAAAAATGTTCAAATTAATTTTTTGTTTCTGTTTGTATCTAGGATAGATGGCTGCTTTTGAAGATTATTAGCCACTGCAAAGTCTAGAATAAAAAATATTTAATATGAATCCGGATAGGATTACTGCTTTTTGTATTTTTTTTTTGTTACTTACATGCATCATGATGTTGTAATTGGCATTCAGATACACAGAGTCAATTACTAACAATTTTGCTGTTGTTTTTTACACAATATTTTTGAATTGTCCAGGCTTGTTTCACAATTATTTTCTAAATCTGATTTTATTTTCAATTGACCAGGTTGATCCCAATCTACAGAACTAATGAATTTCCTGTGGATGTGTTGTATATTTTTACCCTTTTCTCCTACAATTACAATACAAATTTTACCCCATACATTCCTTAACGTGTAACTGCACTATTTTCTTTTCATGACTTTTCCTACTTTACTCCTGATCCCTCCTATGGTGCCCTTAACTACTTTATAGGGATAGGCTGGGAGTTAATCAGCCTTTCAGCTGGCTAAACAGAGAAAACAGATATTAAACCTCTGATGCATCTGTTCTCTCTCACAAAACTTTCTCCCTTTGAGAGCTTTTACTCTCTTTCGCTTTCTAATTCAGTTGAAATTGCCCTGTAGATTCAAAAGGAGATAGGTAACCCAAAGAATGTAACACACTGTGATCCTACAGCCTTAATCTCCTTAGGAAACTGAACCAAAAACGTGTCTATTACTGAAGAGTGACTCAAGTAATAGCAGGTGTGAATATCATATTTAAAGCTTGTGGTCCTCAGATCTGTGTATATAATGAACTGCACACTTTATGTAAGAAATATGTTTTAAAATGCTTAAGATTTTGCCATATGCAGTGGCAAACATAGCAAACCCATATGTATATAATTGGGACAGGTTTTTCTTTTCTTTGACCCTAAGGAAACTTGAATTCAAAATACTGCAAATCCTGATAATGTCTGTTTAAAAAAAACATCTTATGAAACATGATAAATGATAGTATTTTTCTAAAATGTATTTGGATTATCACAAAGAGAGCAATTGCTTCAATCTGCTTGTAGAATTCCTGTGTAGCTTTGTATTATTGTAGCGTGTTATTTGGCTGATATATGTCCTTTCTACAAGGTTTAGTAATGAATTATCTTCTTTTTGTTTGTTTGTTTTCTCAGTGAAAAAAGCAATTGAACTGAAATCAAGAGGAGTCAAGATGTTGCCCAGCAAAGACAGTAACCACAAAAATTCCGTCTGTAAGTTGTTTATACTGTTATCTTTCAGTACTGCATATATCTTTTGGGGTGCTGTCAAATATACAAATCAGAGTGATGTTGGGAAGCTGTGGTCCTAAAATGGTTAGTATGATTTCAATTGTTACTGAATCAGAACTCCACTGGTGCTACTGAAGGTGTTGAAAGCAGAATATGGCACTGCAATGTCTGAAAACTAAGTGTGTGTAGGAAAAGAACCCCATTTTATGTATTAAGAATTTTTTTGTATCAGGATATTTAGAATGCAGAGATGCAAGGCGATTTATAAAATCCAGGTAGAATGGTGCCATATAGGCTTTAGCAATTCAGTACTGGGGACAGGGAAGGTATAGCATTTTCTGGATCTAAGTTTACACTTTCTGATTTTTTCCTTCTCCTCAGTATCGCAGTTCTAATTCTTCTCCCTGCATGCCACACTATGTCCTGGTGACTGCCTCTTTCCAGTCCTGTGACATAGCGCAACAGGGGTTAAGAACTGCTGTAATTCCCAGCTTCTCAAGAAGATGGAAATCACAGCATCACCTTTCCTTCAATGTATTCTTACTGCACTCTGGAATGACATTTGTTTGGTCCCTTTAAACCCTTTTCCCCATTTATAGTGTAAAATTAAAATCAAGATGTTATCTATGGGACTATGAGGCTGTTATTTTTTTGGAGAATCACTTTCCCTGAACAACTGGCAATCTGAGTAGTATCCTGAGGGGTCTTTCTCCATTAATCAGACCAGTCTTGAAGCAAGAAAAATAAGAAGATAATTTTATATTTTGGGAAGCAGGGAGTTCCTTCGCCCAAAAGAAGCCAGAGGGTAAGCCAGTGTTCACCCACAACTCATTAAAAGTGCTTGTATAATGACTAAGATGTATTTGAATAAATTAATTCTTCATGTAATAGCACTGAGCTCAGTGGAGTGAAACCCAGTCTGTGTTTGCCTCATTGTGTACTATTCTGCAAGTACAGAGAGAATGAGTGTCTTGAAGGCTAATGTCTAGGGAATATGATTTGGTCTCTGTGTTTCTGCAGTGCATTGTTTAATGCTAAGTGAGTGTTTTGGTATGCTTACTAGAAAAAAAGAGGCAGGATAATTTTCTGCTTTAAATGTGGCATATTGATGGTGTAGGACTCAAAAGGAACTTTTTTTGCAAGATGTAGCAGAAAAGGTTGATCCATCTCTTTGGTGTTTGTATCTGAATGGGTGATTATTTCATTATTTATAAGTTACTTCTGGGAGCTGTGTGATCTCTGCTTACGCTCTCGGAGCACATGCTGTCAGACACCACATTTAATTACAAAAAGTGGAACTCAGGCAGGTTATGGAAGAAATTATTATAAGGCTGTCTGCTGTTTACTTCAAATGTAAAATGTCTTTTTTTCTTTGTGTTTAGACTTGTCAAGCTTTATTATCATATCTGACTTTTCAACATAGATTTAAGTGCATTATTATTATTGCTGTTAGTTTCACATATATGAAGCTTATAAAAATGATAAGATTAAAAAATACAGTTTGAGTAAAATTTATTTTGCTGCTCTTTCTAGTGTAACCCTTTAGTATTTATCCACTTTTCTTGGTAGTTATGTAGATGGAAAATATAATTGTGAATTTGCCCTCAGAGGACTGATAAGAGTGGCTATTGATGCCAATTAACAAATCTAAAAAAGTACATGAAAGACTTAGACCTCTCCCCATGTTTTTGTCTTAGATCTTTTTAACATTCTCACTCACTAAAATGAAAAGCTTACTTCTAGAATTTTTTTATGGGGAGTAGATGGAATGGGAATACCAGCATGACAAATGCTGTGGCTGCAGGCCCTGTGTACCCCAAGATCTGCAGGTGTCCCACAGGTTTTCCTTCCAAGCACAACCTGAGAGCAGATACAGAAACCATTTCACAGTGGCAGAACTCTGTTAGGGCTGAGGCAGAAAACATTAACAGTATACTGATAATTCGTTGTAGAATGCAAAACCGTATTTCAGTCATGTGAAGTCATATCTCATTCCTCTCCGCCTGGACCTGCCTGGCTCCCTGGATGCTTTCTTTCAACAGGTCTGCCATCCTTTTAAAGAGTTAGGTAGCAAAACACTACTTAGGAATATAGGTGCTTTGGTAGATTTACTGGGGGAAAAAAATCATTATATACTGTGTCACTCCTCAGGGAACAAAGAGGTTTTTGCCCTTTTTTTTGTTTTTATTATTATTCTTTAGTACACCTGAAGAAACATATCAAGTTGGTTGCCAGAATACTCCTGCCAGCTAGTACTTTTCAGCAGTGGGCCAGATTCGGTTGAATCATGATTAAATTATGCAAGGAAATAGGAAAAGGATGGGAAAGATAATTGAACTGAAATATGGACCTGGTTCATCTATAGTGTGAGCTGGCCTACAGGGGGCTTAAGTAGTGCACTTGGCAAAGTTTTGGAACAGTGAATTGGGAGAAAGTAAATGGACAGGGGGTTCGAATGTTTACTTTTTCACAGTTGGTCCTCATTAGTGCTTGAGCCTCTGCAAACACTGGCCAAATCCAACGCTTAGCATATTTTCCCTTAGTTGTCTGAAGCTGATCGCTCAGAGGAGCAAGGAGAGAGTTTTAGTTTATGAATCTGCTTAGGGGAAGCAAATCCAATTACATCTGGTTTGGTGTCCATCTGTTTAGTTGTAGGCTCAGTCTACTCACTTCTGTTCCTTTACTTAACCATTCTGATACATATGGTGTGTTACCCACAGGAAGCTACTTAATCCAACTTGCTATCATCACTCACTCTCATTCTAACATGGAATGCACCTGCAGACTCTCTGTCCCTAATGGCTGGACCCTTTTTCTAAACCTACTATGACTATAGTTTGCATTGTAACTGGTTAGATAAAAATACAATTTTGATTGCTGGATCTTGTATGAATATGTTTTCATGGCAGTATACCCATCCAGCAACTGTCAGAGGATGATTATTACCTCTAAACATCTGGGCATTACCTCGATAGTAGAGAGATTGTACAGGGAGCATCTTACACATCCAAGAGGGGAGCCCTAATGAAGTGGCCCATGAGGACAAGCCATCATTAGGCAGCCACAGTCCTTATAAAAAAACCTAATTTTCTAGGCAAGTTGGAGATCGCTGTAGTTTATCTTTTCCAGTCTAGCCTCTGAGATGTACCAGGCAGTTAATGCTCGTCATTCCATGTGCAAAGGATAACAAGTAGGTGCAGGTTTCATCTCTCTAGGACACCAGTTTACAAAATATTGGGAAGGCATGGCCATAATTGCACACTTGTTACTCAGCACCTCTTTGAACCTTTGGCCCCTGTTCAGCCCACAGCAACCCAAGGTGGAGGGCAGGATTAGGAGAGTAGACAGCCCTAGCAGCCCCTAACGACCCCAGCCCAAGTGCTGCAGTCACAAATCCCTTCCAGACATCCTCACCAGCATGGGGACAGAGCACAGGGATGCAGCAAGCTGATGGTAAAGATTAAGGAATTTCAGTGAGGTGAGAGCCATCATATCAACTGAAACCCAGAAATACTCATAAGGTGTATGTGGTGCATGCATATCTGCCAGTGCAATAATGCTGGGAGGGGAAGACAGCAGCGAGGATGAAGTGTCTGGAAGGGTCGATTTCCAGAGTTTGCTTTTGTCGAAACTCAGTGTGCATAGTGGCTCAAGCCATGCAACACAGCACACTGCAGGCAACGTCCACATTCTGTAACAGCAACAAAGATTAACAGGAGAAGTCTGAATGATTATTTTAAAAATAGGTGATTCATATTGCAATGAATTAACAGTTCATAGTAATTACAGAATATTGAGTGACTTAACCTTGGCAAAGCATTTAGGGTGTGCACTACCATGTTTTACAGAGTGAGGGATCTGTAGGTATTCACTGACTAAAAATGCCTTAAACTTCACTAAAGCAATTTTAGGCTTCTGTAGTATTATTTGAAAATGTATTTAGGAATATCAGAAAAACACATGTTAAACAGTTTGAAGAGCATGATTTTAACATGACAAAGGTTAATACATCCTCTGAAAGCTTAGCCACAGAGTTTATGCAAACTGTTCTTTACCTTCGTGCTGGGTTCAGTCAGGAAAGGGTTAACTCCCTTTACTCTGGTTGCCAGGGAACTGTGTTGCTGGACACTAAGTGAAAACTTTGGTAAGGCCTCAGCTGGTGCTGGGGATGGCCTGTACTGAACTCAAGGTCTTTTGTCCGCTTCGGATACTGTAGCTGACCCAGACTAACCAAGGAAGTATTTCATCCCATAGTACGTCATGTTCCGGTCTCTTGGGGTGGGGAAGAGGGTCTGGTAACCATCACTCTTCCCTTCTCTCTCTCCCTTACTCCCTTTCTCTTCCTCCAGGCAACTTGCTAACCCTCCTGCGTTAGCTGCTTTGCCAACTCCTGTGCTGGCTCGTTCATGTGGGAGCTGGTGGATTGTTATGAGTTTTCTGGCCGTGTTATCAGTGATAAGGTTTGCTCGGAATCTGCTGTGTAGGCTCCCGGGCTCCGGCCTTCAGGCCGCGGATCTCGGGCTGCGATCACTCTCGGGCTGTGGGTCTCGGGCTCTCGGGGTCTGATTTTCATCCCTCAACATCTGGGTGTGTATCGGTCAGTGGACGGTGGGAAATTGTATCATATTGTATCATATTGTATATATTGTACCGTATGTTTCATTTTCTACTGTTTTAATTATTTATTATTAGTAGTATCTGCATATATTGGTTTAGATTTAATTAGTAAATAGTTCTTATCTCAATTTTACGAGCTTCCTTATTTCTTTTTCCTCTGATTCTTCCCCTCCACTGGAGGAGGGGAGGGGGATTTGTGAGAGCAGCTTCATGGTATTTTGCTAGCCGGAGTTAAACCACGACAACCTTGAAGATGATAAACCCAGCAATTTTAAGACAGTGTTTTTTACCATGTAGAGCTAAAGAACAAATGAGTTTACAGACCAAGTATTGATTGGTTGCAGCACATTAAGGTGAATTAATGGCACGTGATGCTGAAACTGCAGTGATTAATACCAAACCAGGATTACATTGCTAATCCTGTGTAGAAAAGAAAGAATGACAACAGTCATTATTTATTTTTTTACTGGGTAACTCACAAAAATGTCTTAGTACATTGTAATGAAAGCTTAAAAATATGTTTATTGCAAAATTTTAGTATGGAATTTCGCTGTTTACCAATATATTCCTCATTTTAAATAAATTGGCAATTTCACCTTCTTCATATTTTGATACTGATAAATTTACTTTGATAGAAGCAAAATGGTGACTAGTAAAAGTTTTGCTCTTCTGTTAGAGTATTTCCCTAAGAAGGGCAATATTGGACTAAATAGCTGCACTTAATAGCATGATTTTCTGACTGGTTTGTTCTTTTTCCATAGGAAAGAACAATTTATTTAAGAACTTTTACATTTTGAAAAGATCAATACTTAGAAATGAATTGCAAACCAATATACAATCAAGTTATAAACAGCTGCTGAAGTTCATCTCAAGTTACAGTTATAAAAGATTGATAATTACTACCCTTTTGTAATAAAACTTACAGCTTGTCATAATATAAATAACAACTTATTATTATGTTTAATAATTAAATGATCTTCCTCATTGTTCCCCCAATTTATTTGATTGTGAAATTCACTTTTAGGATATTTTTCCCAAATTATTTTAAGAAGAATGAAACCATGTATAACTAGTCCATATAATTACTTCTAAAATTCACATGTAATGGAAAATTTTCCACCAGAAATTCTAAACTTTTTTGGTACTTGTATTGAATCTTCATGTTTAAACCCCCATTTCTTACAGAATTTGAATTCTCACAGGCTATCACTTGCTGTGTTGAGGTCAAATCATAATCAAGAAACACTGTTAAGTGTTAACTGTTCTGACAGTTTTCAGTATCCAATTTAAAACAGACAAATAAACCAACACCAAAGCTATTTCACCCCTTAAAGTTATGCTCTAGTCTTGCATAAGTTTAAACTAAGCAAATATAGCATCTAATGCTTTATCCTTTATTAATTTAAGAAACTTTGCATTGATGATGGGACTGGTCACCAACAAATATGGTCCAACAACAAGCCACACAGGCAATTATAGGCAGTTGTGTATCAAATGATACTGTGCTTTGGATTTCGTGTACTTAAGGGCTCCCAATATGCAGTCTGGTTGTTGCTGTGAATAGTCTGAATATTACATAAAACGATATTAAAAAACAAACAAACAAGATATTAACTAAGTATGAACACTAACATAAAATACACTGACCTTAGAAATTAAAAAATATCCTGCTGACAAGTAGATTTTGTCTGCTTAAATTCCTCAGGCCTGCGCCCCTTCAAGCAAAGACGCATTTCAAAGTACTGGAGAAATAAATTTAACACAAATCTCCCTCCTTGATTGGTCTCACTGTCAGCTAAAGCAAGTAAAGCAAATATCGAAATGCTGGCAGCTTTGGCAGCTTTCAGGCTTGCTTTTATTTGGGGGCACACATCAGTGTTTTCAAGCTTTTTGAACAAGTCTTTAGGGGGTTGTTTGTCCTGTTCTGACATGAAGGTGATCAGTTTGCTGTTGCTTCCAAAAAAACCCCCAAAGGAACAGGAAAAGAAGGAGAGCATATCAAGACACCTACTTCAGTATATTTGGGGAGGGAAATACAGCAACATTGTGTATTATAATATTATTGGCTTTGTGTCCTTTAAAAAGAGAAACTTCTAATTGTGGATCTCAGGATTTTTTTTTATCAATATACCTGTTTTGTAAAGACTTCTGTTTCCTGGACTCTGCATAAAGCATTGCAACACAAGGCTGAAAAGTAACAGGGTTCATCTGTAGGTTTTTTCTGATCTTTGTTGAGCATCTATTCAGCATCTTCTGTGTTTAGTGGCAGATATACCACTTCTCTCATAAGGAAAACAGAGACCTTTATCTAAAACTTCTTCACCAAGAAAAGGAATTCAAAGAACTCCATTTAAGCTGAGATTCCTCAGAGGAAGACAAACTAGAAGACTTTTGTGTCCTAAGATCAGTATGAAGGTGCATCTGTGCCATTATTTTCTATAGGAATTCTCTCTGAAAATCTCATTGTTCTCAATGGAAGTTACTCTGTGCTTGCGTGTTGTATTGTATTACAGTAATTTGCAGGCACTGAAAAGATTCTTATTTGTAGGTGCCCAATCAGAAACTTCCTAAATACCTACACATGATCATAAACTCTCCAGTCTTTTTAATCATGAAAGCTATTTTTCATTCTTTCAAACCCACAGCATGAAAAGGAAAGCAGTTTTCAAGTTTGTGTTTATATTGTGCATCTTTGCAAATGAAAGGATAATTTATACCTTACTGATGTATTAATTACAAGGTTAGGAAACAGGAGGCTTAAATAACTAAAATTTTGTGGACCTAGCATGTCTACAAATCTTAAATTTTATTTCAAAAGCCTTTTTTACAGAAATACTGAGCGTATTTTAAATGTTCATTTAAAAATAAAGAAAGAAGAGGGAAGTAATACTGATAATACTGGCACTTTGAAATAGCAGGTTAAGGGATGGATCCTGGAATCTTTAAAACTATCCTTATTCTATATGTATACATACATATATATATATATATATATATACACACACAATTCTAGATAAATGTGTAACACTCAATATTCCATTACACCATTTACTGTATATCTAATAAGAGATTAATGACTCTAATTCCCCATTTACAGAGTAGTATAAGATTAAATTGGGCAGTAGGAAAAAATAACTGCAGCATTAACCTTTAACAGTTTTATAAAGCTTTAATAAAACAGGAGGGATAATTATCCTGATATACTTTGTCCTATCATGGACTGTAATAATACGGAGTTGCCCAAGTGTTAAAGAATTTAGGCTCTTCAGAGAAGATGAGTGTCCCTGTGCAATGAAATTCTACAGTGCTATTTTACTAGATTGTATGAATTGCTTCATAAATCAGGTTAGTAAATTATACTTGGTGTTTCTAAATAAGCCTTCATCACAGCAGGAGTTTAAATATCTTTTAAAATGCTATGCAAAAATCTTGCTGGGGAAAGAACCTCTGCCTAAATATATTTGTGAAGAAAAGCATCACTTCTAGCTACCAGCAAAACAAGGTGATTCATCAATTATTCAATACATGATTTGCATATATAATTGTAAAATAACCGGCAGAAAGCATCTATTATAATATGTAAAACAAGATGTAGTCTGATTGAATTATGGATGGTTAGAATGGATTGTTATCCAGATAGGAAGCTGAAACTGCCATTAAATGATTTTCATATACAATTATAGAACATTACTGATTATCCAAAGTGAATGTTCATACTGTAGGCTAAATTGACATTGAATTCTTTCATTTTGAAAGTCAAAGACTTAAAAATAAGCAACTTGCTTTTAGCAATTACGATCCTGTATAAATTAACTATTCATATGAAATTTAAATATAAACCTTAATACTTTTATATAGCTTTGCTGGCTAAACTCCCATGCACAGCTCTGTTAAAAATAGAAACGTGGGCAGTAAATAGGTTGGCAAAATGAAGTCTCTCCAGATTCAAATAATGTATGTGAATTATGAAGGCATTCAGAACTTGTGGGTGGGTGAATTCAGACTTCTGGAACATAAAAAACATTGCAAAATTTTTAATTAAAGAAAGAAGTATGACACTGGTCTATGCAGTGGAGGTGTGATGCAGAATATAGATAGAATATAGTCAGAGACTTCCCACTTCCTGCAAGGAGAATTCTGCTTTCCACAGAGGTTTTGAAGTTCAGCAGTAGCTGCACAGTTCATGCATGTTGAGTATGTATTCAGATCCTGCTTTTCTAAGTCCAGGTTGAGGGAGAATATCTTCAGAATTTTATAGAAAATCTTGGACTATTTTCCATCTTCAGAAATTGTTCATCAAGTTGTGAAACACTTTGGAAAATAATTTCAGCTGTGTTGGCATAGCATCTCACTGTCAGTTGTTAGCCTGTCACACTGGAACATATCTATTCCTGCAGCTCTTCTGAGCAGAACTGCAAAGTGCCAGTGTCAGATATGTTTGGAAAAGGGGAGTTTGTTAGGTGACAGCTAATTTATCAGCTTCAGACCAGTTTGAGTCCACTACTCCTTCTTCACTTGGAAAAAGGGAAACAGAAATTTACACACTTGAACAATACATCAATTTCCTCAATAATGTGCATTGAAGAGCTGGAAATGTTTTTGGAATGGAACCAAAAAACCCAAGAAGGAACTCAAATGGAAATAAACACATTGGGTTACCTTTGGAAGGAAAGCACTAGTTGCTGATTTAGGATTATTCAGCACAATGTGTCCTTCCACTGAAATTGATAGAACTGGCTGTTCTTTAAAAAAGAAAAAATGTTTACTCAATATAAACAGAAAAAACAGTCTAGAAAAATCCCATAATACTTGGCTAAGTTTTCTGTTATATGTCAGCATACTTTAAAAAGAAGGGAGGGACTGTAACTGGTGTGCTCTGGCTGCTACGTATGCTTCTGTCATACAAGCCGTCTGAACTCACTTTATCATATATCGAAGTAAAGTGTTCATACACATGATGGTGATCTAAAATATTGAATTCAAAAAAGTTTTAATCTAACAAGAAATAATTATATCTCAAAGTCCATTTTGTTCTTCTAATGCAACCATTTATTTAATTTCTGTCACCTCACTGTCACCATATTTTGTGCTTCAGGCTCCTAACATGAAAGAAGTTCTCCTGCATAAGCAAAAGAGATGTGTGAAAAATGTATGAATATCTTCCCTAGTTTAGTGCATTTGAACTGATCTCTGAAGCTCAGTGTCTCTACTAGAGGAGCTATAGTGAGTGAATTATCAAATTAATGAGAGCAAAACAGTATGGTTTCTCTAAGCTGACATTTCATGTGGCATAGATTATTTTTTTTCAGGATGCTACTTTTTACTGCCACATCAGCTTTTTCCTCATGTATTTGGAGTCACATGGGAAACTTGTTTCATACTGAGAAGCAATGTTTCTTTCTCAATTCTACCAGAACTTGTTTTGAAAAGTCTGAAAATGCATCTGCAGTACAGAATAGCAGAGGCTAAAGTAAACTCCATTGTCATAAACAAGAAGCAGTCATGTTAAGATTAAGAATATAGCATGAAGCAACACCACCTGCTTGGGTATTGCTCTGTTGTGTCTATGGAATATAGTACAAATTGAATCCACATTTTAGCATATGAAAGTTCAGAAGGATTTAGAAAAGAATACAGAAATTATATTTTTTTGTTCTTTTTCAGTTAAAGTAATCATATACTTTTGCAGTCTAATCCTGAAAGTGCTAGTGCTGATGTGTAAGATGGGCTTTCTTATCACAGAGGATGAGACCTGGAGAGGAAGAGCTTGTACCTCACATCACTGTTATAAAAACAGAACATGCCCTGAATTTCAGTCACATTTGCTATAAAATCATTTTTCTGATTTTCAGTGTTTCAGTTATCCTCCCATTGTTCCTTGTCTTACTGTATTTATGGCATCTTAATTTTGCTCAGAGCAGCCTATATGGTGCTGTGTTTCAGATATATGATCGAACCAATGTTTATAACACACCATGGTTGGGATTCTTGATGAGCAATGCTTACAGTATCCAGGCTTTTTCTTCTTGCAATTCTAAGCCCCTCCCCCCCCCCCCCCCCCAGACGGGGTGTGGGTTTGGGAAGAGTTTTGGAGGGGAATTAGCTGGGTCCACAAATTGTCTGAAGGGATGTTCCATGCCATAAAATGTTGGGTTTGGCAATGATTGCTATGGATAGTCTTTCCAAGATAGCCATAGCTAGGAGCCTGGCTTGGCATTGGTCTGCTGGGGGAGAGATAGCAAGTGGTGCCTTTGCATTATTTATCGGGCTTTTTTCTCTTCTTCTTTTTTTCCCTATCACCTGTTTAACTGTCTGTTTTCTCAACCCACAAGTTTTTTACTCAATTTTATTCTGCCAATACTTTCCCCTGTCCTGCTGGGCAGGGAGTGAAGTGGGTGAGGGGTTGTTGGATGTCTAATTTCAGTCAGGAGTCAACACACCACAGCGTAGAAACATTTCCCTAACCATAATCTAATTCCTTTGCCAAATTAGTCTTTCCCAAATCTATTTTCTCCTTTCATGCTATAGCTCCTTTGTCATGTCATATTTTTCCCACTCTGTGTCTTTACACAGTCATTTCTCAGTTCCAGACTCCACTCAGAGAGCTTCCGTCTCCTTCCATCTCCTTATTCCTTCATTCCTCCTATCTGATAGTCTCTCTTCTTTTCTCATTTCTCTCCCCAGCTCTCATTTATGATTATCGATCTCTTTGCATGCTGTTTGCCATTCTTCTCCCTAGCTGTCTCACTGTCTTTCTTTTCCATGCGATTTTTTTTCTCTCTTGTCCAACTCTATTGGTAGTTTCAAACTTTCTGACCGTTGCCTTGAATCCAGCTCTTGTTCCCTCTGTACTTGAATCAGGCAGCTGGCTTCTCCTCTTAGGAAGGCCTGGTAACCAAAGAGTAGGTAGTTATACAAGAAAGACCAGCTCTCACTTCAACCCTGAAACTGAATGTTCATTGATCTCTGGAATTGGAGAGGACTACAGAGATAGTACATTTGAAAGTCTTTTAGGCAAAATTCACATCCTTAACACAAAGGTCACTTTTGCAAGAAATGAGAGTTAGGAAGTATGGTGGTGCTAATATTTTCATGGAAAAGGTAATCTTTTTTTTTTAGTGTGCATAACTCGATTTTTCTCCTGGCTCTCTCAGAAATGAATGTGATGAATAAACAATAATAATTTCAATTTAATAATATTTAAACAAGAATAAATATATCCAAGGCAGACAGAATTTAAGCCCCAGTAGTCTCTGTTTGAAAAAGATAAATACATTTGAAAGAAAATTTTGAAAAAGATATTTCTGAGCAACTTTAAAACAACTGAAACCATCAGCCCTGCTTATAATAATTATCTGTTCTTTCTTCTTGTTTTACCATCTACTTAAGACCCTTCCCTAAAATGTGCAATTAGCCATTACTACTTCAGGATTTAGAGAACTATTAAACGACCTTACTGATGAACTGGTGAAATATTCAGGATAAGAGTCACAGATATTTATCAACTAAAGGCATGGGAGCTCAAAATTCTTTTTGGGGGGAAATTGATAAACCATATTTAAAGAACTGAAGGAATAACGCAAAACCTGCATGTTTTCTTGCATGGTTTTCAGTAAAATATAAAAATATAAATTAAAGAAGCATGAACAAACTATCAGCACAAGATAGTTTAATGCAGTCAGACATCTAGGACATTCCCTGGATTTCCAAAGATAGCCAGTAATGGTTCCTACTGAAATCTCTATGGGTTGTCCACTGTGACTGACTTGTTCAGGTTTTTATTGTAAACTATCCAGAAACCAAGCAAAGGGCACCATTTGGGTCCTAGTGTCCTCAAAGTAGGAAAAGCTGGCCTCACACTCTTCTGGATAAAGGGTTGATGGCACATGAGCTCAATTTTACTCATTCTGTGGTTTTATGCTTACTTGAGGAATTTACATATGGTCTCTGCCGCATGTGACACAGGTGTGACTTGTGAGTTATCCACGTTCTTGCTAAGCTATTGATTCAGTCAGTTAGGCTAGGCACAGTTAGCAACAACATGAACACGAAATAGAAATTAAATGAAAGAAAAAAAAGAAAAATGTAATCAGTATCTTTGTTTCACAGTTTAACAGGCAAACCAGTGTTACCACTTTCCCATTAATGTGTAAATGTAACAGCTTCCATATGGATATATCATTCACACTTTATACAGACATTTCTACAAGGTTTTGAATACCTTCGTTCTGCCTAGTAAAGAGTCATTTATAATGTTGTTTCAGTCAGTGTCAGTGGGGCAGTGTAGACTGCCTTGGCGTCTGTGCGACTTGTTTCTACGGCTTCGTTTCATCTGTGCAAACTCTGGTAGGCTTTTTGGTAGATATCTTGTTTTAGCAAACAGCCATTTTGTTGGCAAAAGTTGCCTACAGCCCTGCAATTCTCTTTAGGTGAGTTTTTCTGTCTTCCAATTTTTGCTGCCTCCTGCTGACCCAATATGGGATAAGCACTGAACAGTACATTTAGCTGGAAATAACAGAGGGTATAGATAAGACAGAAATCTCTTGTCTGTAGATAAGACAGAAATCTAAGAAATTAATGTGGTGAAAATGTAAAAGCAGGAAAATGTATGAAAACTCCAAAAAACCAGACAAGACCTTCTGATGAAAGTGAGAAAGAGATGTTAAATGGACGTGACATGGTTTGTTCTAACAGCAAGCTTATTCACACTTCCGGTCTAAAACACTGTTCTTTACCAACTAATAAAAAGAGTCCATCTGCTACACACCAGGTAACTAAAGCTCATAAGGAAAAATGCTTGGCAAAAGGAGAAGAGACAAATCTGTCCAGTTAGCTGGAAGTGGATTATGGGATGGGAATTCTGCAGTACTATAGCAGCTATTTTGCATTTCATATTAAAGATTATATGCATCAAAAAGAAGTACACTGGTTGGTACACTTCTATTGGTGTACTTGCTTCCCTGTTGTTTAGGGCATTCTGAAATGCCTAATCTGATCTAAAAGTAAAGATTTAAATCCTCTTTCTCATGACACATTTTAAATGCAAAATAATAACAGAATGATAATTACAGATATATTGGAGAAGCATAACGGCTTCCTCCCACAAAAAGTAGGAAAAACATCACAGCAAGTGACATTTTTTTGTTAATGCCATATACTTTTAAAACAGTGTCATGCCTGTTTTTCACCAAAATACATTTACATTACATGAAAATAATATTTTTGGTAAAAATCAAAACCTAGTCCTAATTTTCATATTGTTGACAATGTGTTCTTGATGTCCATTAGTAGTCCTGACTAATGATAAGTCAAATATTTTCTCTGTCATTTTTCTATTTCATTTCTTATATAGACAGAATGAAAGATTTGTTAAAGTAGTTGTGTATTATTATGCAATTTAGACTGCATGTTAAGAAGTTACACATTATCTTGCTCTACCTCAGATAAAACTTTTATATTTCTCTTGTCTGTACAATGGAAGCTATTGGCACATTCACTCTTGCTGAGAGCTCTTTAATTGCTGAAAGCTCAGCTACAATTCATGGACGTCTCATGAACCACATCTGCTTCTAGTCCCCTTTGCAAACAATGCTGCTGCAGGTAATGTGTTTCCCTTGATTAGCAGAGTAGCAGGATCAGCCTTAATGCTGGTAGAATGTCATCAAGTCTCTGTAAACATTAATACACAGAGAACTCAAATATAATTGTAGTTGTTAATATTTAAAAGCTATATAAACTTTAGTTTTATCATATGGATTAATATGAATGGTGCTTCATGGACTCAAAACATCTTTTGCAGGGGAGTTAGAGGACAATTCTTCTGGATCTCAGGGTCAATCCACATAACATCAAAGAGTTAAAGCATATATAAGAAATATCTGGTTTTAACATCAGAAAAATGATGTATCTTCCACTGAAATTATTCTAAAATGAAGGTTGGTTAAATCACTATTGCTAAGGTTTTAATTTTGACAATTAAACTAAACTAAAATTAAGTCTAAAGCATCAATTAAGAAATCCATTTCTGGAAGTTACAGGACGCAGGAAAAAGAGGATTGGACTGGACAGTGTTGAGTAGCCCTAACACTAACGTTGTAATCAGTCCTGCTTTGAATAATAATTCAAATATTCAAATAATTATAAATAAAACACATTTTATTTAGATACATATTTTTGAAATTAATTTCTAAAGGGTTTGAACTTGTGACCTTAAAAAAAAAAAAGTAAAAAATCCTTCTCAGATTCCATTTCAGTTTTTTAACTGGAAAATACTGTCATAAAAGCTTAACTATAAAGACTTTAATGGTTGTATAGCTATTTAGAATTCCCCATAGACAAAGGGCTGCACACCATTACCTGTAACTGCATAGCTGAGGAAAAGCAACAACTTTACATTCAAAAGAAACAAGGCATTTGAGACCTCATGACAGAATATGCACGCAGTACCGGTACAAAATATGTGCCCCTTGCTTCTCATGGTTTATACACGTGGTGTCACAAAGCAGAGAAGAGCAGCCTCAGTCCTTCAGTACAGTGGCAGTGGCATCAAAGATTCACAACATGTTTGCAACAGAGAAAGAAAATAGGTAGCAATGATAATTTAAATAGACTGAGAGCAATAAGGCTTTTCTTAAATGTATATGCCAAAATTCTTCTCAAGGTAGAGTACTTCTGCTGAGAAAAATGGCAAAAGAGAAGAAGAATATTAATAGAGAGATTTACATGTGGTTCACATACTTATTTTTTGACAGTTCCTTTGCAAAATTTCTCTTGGTCCTTTGTACACAAAATGGTTGGAAAAAATTATCGTATTAGATGTACAACTCCAATTTCTACACCAAAGATTTATTCAACAGGGGAAACCAAAGAGTGCTATTTTATGGCAGTTGCATAATGGATCCTTGTTTAAATATATGAAGAGCAAAACATGTTCTTAAGAAGAGAGGTAAAACTACCTGTTACTAGATTCCTTTCACAGAATTAAAAAAAGCAAAGATGGCTTCAAATCTCTCCCATTAATGATGTTTCAGATAGAAAGTTAGTTTGCATAGTAACTTTATCTTGTGGCTCATCAGACTTGCTGAGGCCTCTGTCATACTATATTTAAGTTGTAGAGCCCAAATGACTGTAGTGATATGTGCTACAGTTTGACTTTATTAATTTTCAGCAAACTGAAATTTCCCATCTGTGTTTGAACCATCACCTAGAATATATGGTGTTATGGAGTAGTGCTTCTGGTTTTCTTGCATAAGCTGTGCCACTTGCCATAGAAAGTATTTATTTAACAACATTTTGGAGATAGAGAAAAGGCTTTGGTGCCCTTCCTCCTGGGACAGTGCCATAACCAGCAGTCTAGCGCTGATTTTCTGGTCTAATGGGAAGGGATTGAAAAGGTTTTGAAAGAACTCTGTTTCATAATTGTTACTAGCCTAATAGCTACAGCATTCACATAAGAAAGGTAGTTACAGGTATCTGTTCAAGTCAGAGGAAGAAACTGAGCATGGGTTTTTTTCTTTTTTTCCCCTGAATATGTAGTCTGCACGTGCAAGAACTGACCAATACTATCTTCTGCTATGTATAATTAATGATGAACAAGTCTATTCAAGTCTTTCTGGGTTTACATTATCTATATCTGAGTTTACCTTAAAAATTTTATGGTTTAGTTCATAGACAATTGAGAAAAATCAACAGTTCAGTCTTAACTTGATATCCCAGAATGTAATGGTTTAGCTTTTAACTAAATATGAATAATTTCTGTAATATTAACATCCACAGTGCGTGCCAGCTTTTATTTCAGCAATCCCCCAAAAATCAGAACTGTGGGACTGCAGGTGCGGAAGAACTCCTGATTAATTATAGATGCTGCAGTAAGGGTCATTGTTGCTTGAATATTATTCCTGAACTCTTAATGATTGGTCAAGATTCAGCCTTAGACAAAAATTTCTAAATGTTATAAGCAAATATTAAGATGGCTTGCACCATCACTGAATTATTCGTAAACAGACTTCTCAGAACCTCAGAAAGCAGTTAACATCTTGAAATATTGGGAGATGCCACATGTTGTGGAGCCCTTGGCATAAGAAATATATCCACCATTTGGAGTGAGAAGGCCACAAAGATGCTCAGAGGGCTGCAGCACTTCTATGAAGAAAGGCTAAGAGGATTGGGCTTGTTCAGCCTGGAGAAGAGAAGGCTCCAGGGTGACCTTATTGCAGCCTTCCAGTACCTGAAGGGGGCCTACAAGGAAGCTGGGGTGGGGGGGGGGGGGGGGGGGGGCAGGGGACTTTTTAGTTTTTACAAGGGCCTGTAGTGACAGAACAAGGGGTAATGGGTTTAAATTGAAAGAGGGCAGATTTAGATTGGATATCAGGAAGAAATTCTTCATGGAGAGGGTGGTGAGGCACTGGAACAGGCTGCCCAGAGAAGCTGTGGGTGCCCCATCCCTGGAAGTGTCCAAGGCCAGGCTGGATGAGGCTTTGAGCCACCTGGTCTAGTGGAGGGTGTCCCTGCCCATGGCAGGGGGGTTGGAACTAGATGGTCTTTAGGGTCCCTGCCAACCCAAACCATTCTGTGATTCTGTGATTCTGTGTTTGAATTGCACTGAAGCAATGCCTGCTTTGAGACCAGAAGTGGACTTCTAAAGTCTGCTTTAGGGATGTACGTGTGTATACTCTCTGTATTTGCAGTCTGAGTTTTGATTCTGAAGTGTGGAGTTGTTTGCAAATATAATAAAGCTTTTGGGTCAAAACTCACATCCACCTGGCTTGGAACACTGCCAGCATAGTACATATCTCAGCAAAAGACTTTGCAGACATGCTTTATCCAGTAATAAGGCAAACTGTTAACACTTTATAATAAACTGTAGGCAGCAATATTCAGGGGTTTTCTTGTTTGGGTGTGTTTTTTTTTTGTTGGGGTTTTTTTTTTTTTGTTGTTAAAAAAGTCCTACATAAATTATTAAGGCCAGTTTGACTTGTAAATGTCTCTGATGTAATCCCAATCCAGCTATTAATGAGATATAACATTTATGTCCTTACTTCAAATTAATCAATTTTCATTTTTTTAGAAAACTAATTGCATGTTTTACCACATACTTGCATTAAAACAAACCCTAAATCTAAATCTAGAAGAATTAAAGTTGGTTCAAAATTTCCTCACAGTACCCAACTTCAGTTTTATTTTGTCAGAATTTTATTTCATCCTGTTAAAATGCTCAGGCAGGGAGCACAACGATATAAATATATAATTTTACGATGATAACACAATGCATTTTTCAGCATCCTATTGGGATAGCCCTGTTATCTTCTGTGTGCTGAAATCCAGTGACAAATACGTGTGGGAAACACAAGCTAACTCTTTGTGCTGATCAAAGATGACTCATATTATAAAACTCTTGTAGCTACCTCTGGTGTGCCCTCCAGGTCATAACACTGCCTCTCACGGTGAAGATTAAGCTCTGTAACAACCAACTACATACAGCATAAACTTTTTTCAATGTCTGAGAAATAGAAACGTGGTTTAAATCGTGCATATGCGATGAGTACATTTCTTGACAAAGATAACTGAAACATAACTTTATTTTTTTTCCTACGTTACTGAGCAAGTATAAAATGGTTAATTATGGGTCGCTTTGTATTTCTTCCTGGCTGTAACCTTGTAAAGGTACTGTATTAGAGTTGCAAGAATATGACACATTTAATTTCATCACATGGATTAGTTCAAACAAACTGTTTTGAAGGAGAGTTATGTTTTTCTGTTTGAAATTATTTACTTTTTTGGTAGCTTATAAATATTTTTCCCTTGGTCTCACCTCATGCAAAGCCTCACAGGAAAGTAAATAAAAATAGCATTTTAAGATATGATTTCTTTTGCTGTAGGTTTTAATTTCTTTCTTGGGACAGTATTTGCTGGTCTGTGTTTGTTTTTTTGTTTTCTTTTATCTCTTCCTGCTATCAGGCTCAGGCAGGATTTTATTTTGCATCTCACTCCCATGTTCTGTGTGTGTATGACTTTGGGAATGGTGTTTGTGCTTCATTTTCAGTTCTTGCTAAGGGATGTGAAGAAATTCTTCAATATACCATCTCAGAGATCTCTTTCCCACAGTAGTCTTTCATACTTTCTTTTCCAGCATAATCTAAGATGTATAGAGGAAAACTTTGGTTGTAAGATGAAGTATATGGACTCTAGTAGCTTGAAAGGTGTCATTAATCTTATTATATTGATTCAAAATATTCAGAAAGTCCTCTTAACTGTTTGAGATTCATGGGCCTCTCTTCCTGTATTCTGGATGCCTGGTATCCACTTAGCTTTCAGATATTTTTGTACTTAAAAGTCATCCAGTAGATTGTTTCTTAGATTTTTAAGCCATCTCTTTCAAGATACACTCAAAAGTCATTGCCTTTAACTTCCTCTTATCCTCTCTTGCTGCTGTTTTTGACCTGAGAAGGTAATCTATTGTCTTTCAAGCAGCAGGCCTGGTTTTGTGAGGATAAAAATAAATAAAGCTAGGTCAATACCTTGTTTGTCATACCATTCATGTAGAAGAAAAAATATAACTTTTTTTTTAAGTCTTTTAGTAGGGCTTGCAACACATATGATTCCTATGTGTTGTTTTTCATGTGGTTTTTTTCCTCTTTCTGTTTTGTGTGGTGTGACCTTGCTATGGATTTTTAATATGCCTTATATTCAGCAATGTTCATATTTGGTTCAAGAAAGTGTCCTTCAAACTCTAGGATACTCATGAAGTTGATGGTCACTCTGAGGTTGAGCAGGCATCCTGGCGTACTTGTGCCAGAACTGCCTAACTATGGTTTAATAATATGAGAAATTATAGTTTCACACTGCCTGGCTTCACTGCTTGAGCCACTTAGCAATGACATAGTTTGAAGAAGTGTTTCATCTATTCCTATAGTCTCTTCTATTTCTGAATTCTGTTCAAACCAATATGGATCACAGAATTTAATTTTTTCATAGTCCTGTGCATCAGCCCTAACCAATTCCTTCGTCCCGCAGGAAAACAGGTGAAAAGGTGGAATTAAAAATAAGTCTTGTTATTCTTATAAGTTTTTCATGTCTCTTGTTATGTGTTTTTTAATCTTTCAGTATTTCCTTTTTGCTTATGTCAAAACAGTGAGGGCTTGCTGCTCTGCAAGGGAGGTGAGGCAAGAGCAAGGCACAGTAAGGCAGGTGTAAGCAATGACTGCACCAACAAGGAGTTGGGATGTGGCGCAGCAAGTCTGTATCAGGATCAAGGCCAGGGCCAGAGCCAGTGGTCAGTCTGGCCATCACCCGACAAGGCCGCAGTGCAGGTTTGAGGCCAAACCAAGGAAGCCAAGATGGGGTCAGCACTGAGGAGGACCAAGACAGAACAGGTACAGCTACTGCACAGCTGCAGTGCAGCACAGACAGGGCCAGTGGTGCAGCCATTGCTTGACAACACTTGCCAAGGGAGAAGGGTTGGGCCCTCACTTTTTCACAACTGCTCTTCCCAGCAGAAGAACTCAGCCAGCTCAACTCCAACTTAGCCAGCCGAACTCCTAGAAGGGCAATGCGCTCACAGTTATCTAGGTGTTAAGAGAGTGTTGCCTCATCTGCCTTCACTTTGTGAAATTTTGTGAATGGCCAGACATTATGTTTGACTTAAGATAATGAACTTGTAATAGCACCCAGCTCTACTTCAACAGTTCACTTACTTAGTATTTCTGCCTTTTCCACTTTGGCTTTCTTGTACGCACAAAGACGATTATGTAAGGTTGCTTTATTGGTTTTAGTTTGTTTCTTCTAAGAAATCTCACATCCCTTGGGAAACCATTGCTTAATAAGCACTGAGAAATTCAAAGTATGAGAAAGATAAGGAAAAATCCTCCTTGGTATATATTAGAAAACTAGAACAAAAAGAGTGTGCTGCATAAAAAGTCAGGGTTTAAATGAGCATTTTATGTGTTTCAAAAAATCATAGTTGTACGTGCCAAATGGAGTCTCCTAATTTTTTTATGCGTTCTCAGTTTGATTAATGAATGAAGAGTAATTGAACACAGTTGTCAAAAAGTCATGAAGAAACAATTTATAATTATTTATCTTAATTTACTAAAAGCTTACATAGCTGAAAAATATTATTTGTTCAACAATGGTAAAGAAATTTATTTTTCTTCTCTTTTTACCCAAAAGGTTAATTCAGAGTTTTCTCAAGGTGTTTGTCAAAATTAAAATTATGTCCTTTAACAAGAATGTTAAATTTCATTAGTTTTAAAGCTGCAAAATATCAAATAAAAGAGACAGTGAGTTTTAATGGGATTTGTTTCTCCTCTGGGTAATGTACCTTCTTTTTTTCCTGTCAAATTTTAGGCCTGGGAGATACCTTTATAAGTAAGAAAAATGCAAGAATGGGTATACTGTAATGAGGGACTCTTGTTGTACCTGATTGATAGAAATATTTTAAACACACAGAGCTCTAAAGAGAAGGTTCTATTTTGTTGTGTCCTGTCTATGTATACAGACATAGCATAACATGTAATTATCAATGATATGTGTTATTTATAATGCTATATAAATATATTGCAGTATATATGTAGTACGTGTTATATAATATCTACGTTATAATTTTACAAAATATTTTTATTTGTTCAAATCAGCCTTTATTGAAACATAGGATAATTTATAGCTTTTGTCTCTGCATCAATTTTAATACTATAGGACATAATATAGCATCAGTACTTCGGATTTTAGGATGCAGTGTCATTGAAAAATGATGCTGGAAATCTAGCACAGTCAAGCTATTTTATTGAAAGGAAAATTGTGGGAAGATCTCTGCACTTTAACTCTTAACTGTGTTCAGTCAGGAAAATGGTGAGTTTAATTTAATTGAAAAGTGTTTTTCGTCCTTCTGAGCATGGCAAGTTTTGATGTATGTAAAGTGTGGGTGGTGTGGAAAGAGGAGTATTCATTAGTGAAAATCACTTCACCTCCTCCTATCATGAATAGACACTGAATGTAGGGATTTCTTTGACAGCCAGTGAATGAATAGGGTAAATAATCTACCCTTACCTGAAAATACAAAGAAATGTTCAGTATTTTTCATCCTCCTGCTTTTTTTTTTTTTTTTTTTTAATCCTGTATCTGGCATTAGTCAACAGTATTTCTCCTTTGCCTTTGAGTACCACATGTTATTACAGAAAAATGTGTAACAGTGCTATAATTTTAAAATGACATCAAATCATAGTGCTTGGTGGGAGGTTTAGTGCATTTCTATGGAGCAGAACTGTTTCTGTTGTGTATTTGCAATTAATGAAGAGAAACCAAAATAAAATGAGACCAGTGTGGGTAATAAAATCTCTCCTACCTGTGTGCTAAGTCACTAACATTGTTGCTCTGAAAGACATGTTCTGGAGGTGCTGGAGGAGACAATTCTGAAACTGAGGATCCTTGTATAACATTGAGTGAAGGTCACAATGTTCTGCCTTTTCATGGTCAGTGATACTTCCAACTAAAGATAATGATGTGAACCTGTGAGAAACAGCAGCAATACTTTTTAATCCAAAGCAGTAAGGTCAAAACAGCAGAGAAAAAGTATTCTTAAATTACGAGCTATTAGAATAATTTGCTGTTTTCTTTGATGACCCAGTTTTGAGCCTTCTTGAAAAGGGCATCTCAAAACAAACTCTCTTTCATCTTCGAATGAAGGACTGGGATAGCATGTTCTCCCACCTAATGTCAGTTTTGGTGACTGTTTTGAAGCTGGGAGTCAAAGGCACATTTTTAATCCTTTCTGCTTTCTTTAGATGCTGCTAGTACATAAACTATTTGGGTACAGTGTTCCTTAATAAGATGATAGCTAACACAGGAAAAAAAGTCTTTGCTTCCTCCTTTCCTTATGCCTAGGCTATTGCCATAGAATAGGATAATAAGCTCAGAATTTTTTCTGCTCAATTTCTCAAAAAACATGGCACAAATAATCTTAATGGCATTCTGCTAAATAGTGCTAATTTCTGCTCTGAAGCAGCAGTCAGTTTAGATTTCTTAACAATGGATCTGCAGCAAATGATATTTTGCTTTTACATATTCACAGAGTGTTAGGGGTTAGAAGGGATCTCTAGAGATCGTCTAGTACAACCCCTCTGCCAGAGCAGGATCACCCAGAGCAGATCACACAGGAACAAGTCCAGGCGGCTTTGGAAAGTCTCCAGGGAAGGAGACTCCCCCACCTTTCTGGGCAGCCTGTCCCAGTGCTCTGTCACCCTCACAGGGAACAAATGTTTCCTCATGTTCAGGTTGAACCTTCTGTTTTCCCATTTATGGCCATTGTCCCTAGTCCTGTCACTGGACACCACTGAGAAGAGCCTGGCCCCATCCTCCTGACACCCACCCTTTAGATATTGATAAGCATTGATAAGATCCCCCCTCAGCCTCCTCTTCTCCAAGCTAAACAGACCCAGCTCTCTCAGCCTTTCCTCACATGGAAGGTGCTCCAGGCCCTTCACCATCTCAGTGGTCCTGTGCTGGACCCTCTCCAGTAGCTCCTTGTCCTTCTGGAACTGAGGAGCCCAGAACTGGGCACAACACTCCAGGGGAGGCCTCACCAGCACAGAGTAGAGGGGGAGGATAACTTCCCTCCACCTGCTGGCCACGCTTTTCTTAATGCATCCCAGGATGCCATTGGCCTTGGCCACAAGAGCACACTGTTGGCTCATGGTCATCTTGTTGTCCCCTAGGACTCCAAGGTCCTTTTCCAGGTTCTTTTAAGCTTGATTATTCTAGTTACTTGAATTTCATTATCATAATTAAATCAATATTCTAGGAATTAGCCCTAATTCAAGTCAGATTCAAGCAAAATTCAAATTCACTCCTTTTATGTACATTGACCATTGCCAAGAAATAAACTATAATTTATTTCAGCTTACTTAATTTGTGGTATAGAATAAAAAAAAATATAATATGTTTTAAATACTATAAAGGTAAGTGTTTTCAAAAAGTCATGCAGAGTTAGCTGATTTAGGGTAAAACAGGATATATTCAATGTTTTATTAACACCATTGATACTTTAATTCAACAAGTGCTTAGTCAGGTCTGTATAAAGCCAATGGTTTATTATAAATCTGCAACAACAAATAACAGCAGGAAAAAAAATCAGAAAGAAGAAAAGCAAACATAGCTTTAAATATCAATTAAAAGATAGCTAATCCATCAACAAACTCTCCTTACATCCCACTTACCATTTATTCACTGGTTAGCTAGATGAAAAACCCATGCTAAATCCTTTTTTCCCTGAGAGATGTGAAAGGTCATCAAATCATAGTATACCACAGGCAGTAATGACTGAAGGTTTGATACATATCACTGCACTCAGTGGATTTACACCTTTTGGAAACTTTGGCTCATCTCCAAGGAAGCTCCTATCAACAGAGGATGCTCAGAAATTTCGAAAAGCTGAAGTCACCCAGCTAAGTCTGAAACTGAAGGCATATTAGTTACTGTGCCAGGTAATAATCTCAAGCTGAATATCCTTGCTTGAGTTATGCTGGACACAGAACCATGCTCACACAGTCACATTTATTTCAGGTTTGAATTACTACTTGAAGATTATTTTCTGTGCCGTGCAGGGCTGCTTTGGAGAGCTACATGATACATTGCAAAGTGTAGATACGCTGTAAGCAACCAAAGAAAAATATCTAACCTTTGAAAGCCTCTTTAATGACTTTCCAAGTGAGATATTGCATGGTATTTTTATTATTATTCTGTCTGTGAAGTGTTTCATTAAGTACTGCTACATGACAGTTACCCTAAATGTGTTTTTTTACCTTTTGTCATAAAGGATGACAATTAAAATCTTGGAAGTAGAGAAGAGCAGATACACATCACATTCATAGTAATTATTCAGAAAAATAAAAAGGAAAAGAGAAATGTTGAATAATAATTGAATAAATCAAAATTGAATAATTGAAAAAAGTTGAATAACCTCCCCCCACACACACTCCATGGCAGGGGGGTTGGAACTAGATGGTCTTTAAAGTACCTTCCCACCCAAACCATTCTGTGATGCTATGTAAAGTATGATAATTTGGAAATCAAAGACTTTAGTGTAGCTCATAAAAAAAAATAAATCTGGGTTTGTTTAAAAAAAACATACTTGCTTTCTGGTAACCATAGCAGGACACTGTGAGCGGCAGAACTTTCCTTAAGACTTGGAAAAAATACTTCTGTAAGTAGATATGAACTTTTGCCCATAAGGTTTGATTGCTTTTAAAATTCTACTCATAAATTCTTCAGCAAATACACTCAATAGGCACAAAACCAAGTAGACTGAAAAACAGCTTCAGGCTTTTCAGTAGTGGGTCCTAGAAGCTAATTGTTGAACATGAATTATAGAGATGGTGGCTGTGACAACCTGAAGAAATAAAAGCCGTACCATATTCATGTTCTGTGTAGGACATTTGTGTGTTAGGCTACTTTATTGCTAACACCTTGTCCTGGCGTCAGCTGGGATCGAGTTGTCTTCCTCTTACCTTGTATAGTGCTGTGTTTTGCATTTAGTAAGAGAATAATGTTGATAACACACTGCTGTTGTTAGTTGTTTATAAGCAGTTGCAGTGCTTATAGTAAATCAAGGAATTTTCAGCTTCCCATGCTCTGCCAGCAAAAGCCAGGTGCACAAGAAGCTGGGAGGGGGCATAGCTGGGACAGCTGACCCAGAGTGGCCAAAGGGATATTCCATACCATACAACATTATACTCAGTGTATAAAACTGGAGTTGGCCAGGGTGGGAATTGCTGCCCAGGGACAGGCTTTCAATAACCGAGTGGCGACCAATTGTGCTGTGCGTCACTTGTTTTTGTAGATTCCTTTATCAGTAACATTAGTGCTGTTATTATTATGGTTTACTCTTCCTTTACTGTCCTATTAAACTGGTTTTACCTCAACCCACAAGTTCTTTTCTGATTCTCTCCCCCATCCCACTGGGCAGGGATGGGGTGAGAGAGCAGCTCTGTGTTGCTGAGTGTGGCTGGGGCTAAACTACAACACATCTGAATACAAATCCTATGCATCATGAGAAACACCTTCCTTGCCTGCCTGGGTGGAGGAAATGAAAATTTGAAAACAGCTTTTAAACAGTTTTCAAAAAACAACCAAATAGACATTTATTGCTCTTTCTGTTCCCATTACCTGCTTCCATGGGTGTGTATATTTAAGTGCTCATGGCTGAAGGGTCAGAGCCTGTTCAGAACGAGTTCTCACGTGGTACCTTAAAAGCTGTTTCCAGTACCGCCAAAAGCAAATGGTCTTATGCCAGTGTTCAGTGGGTGGCAATCCCCCTCTGTAATTTTGGATTAATCATATCGAGACTCCTTTATTTTAGAAAATATGAAATGGAAATTCATGTTTCTTTGGCGTTTGGTGTGGTTTGTTTTTGGGTTTTTTTAATACCCAAAGGGCTAATGCACACGATATGCAAATATATGTATGCAGCTCTATTTCTACATTCATAAAACGTTGAAATACTCAAATTGCTTAAAACAACAAAACTAAACTTTAATTTTAAGGTTCCATTTCTGATGTCTAGATTTGGAAGAGGGTGATTTTACTTGTGAATTACCAATAGAAATACATGTTTGTATGATAACGTATAGTAGATTCATGCTTGCTTAGCTGTCAGAACAAGCCGTTGTATTAAAAATGGTTACCTACTAATAGCAAGAATTTTTCAACCACTGGCAGGTACCAATTTTTATCTTGGTAATAAATGCCTCCCTCTAACCTATGTTTGTTACATTGTGTGATAAAAACTGCAGAGGAAATATCTAAAAGGATTAGTGAATGCTGATTGGAGAAGGGAATGGTTCCTTCAAGTACATAATAAGCAGAACCTGTATAAATTTCTACAGAAGCCAAAACCCCATCCCCATCTTGCTAGTGTCTAACCGGTTATTTTTTTCTCTCTTTGAACACTGGAAAGTGATTCTGGCTTGACCCTAGTGCATTTGGTATGGATTTGTTCCGTTAGGAATATTATTACCCTAAGTCTAGACAGGGAGAAATAGTTGCCTTTAAAGACCATTCATGAGGTTGGTGGCAATTCCTACTAATGCTTTCATTTAAATATATGACGTTAGATCCAGGCCAAAGGGGTTTGTGCAAGTTCACCTGATCATTTTTATGAATCAGAAGCAGAATCCTAGAGTAATACCATACCTTTTCTTAAATAGGCTTTCCTTGAGAGACCCCCACCTTGCCCGCGGGCTCAGCCATGCCCCGCGGTGCGTCAGTTGAAGCTGGCTGGAACTGGCGCTGGGGCATATGAACCCAATACAATTCTAAACTCACAGGCAACCATGACATTTTTTGTTTGTTTATTCATGCTGTGTTCCATTTTTCATTTTACCCTGAATGACATAGGTCCTGGTTTTAAAAATCTGCATGCAGGACATAAAATCTGCCCCTAATTATTGACAGTACTTCTTGGATCTCTCTGATATGTAACCACATTCACTTTAAAGAAGCTGAAATGCATTGTCTTGGAGATGTGGAATGTTGCAGCACGTTCTTCGTATGGCTCAGTTCAATTAGTGCAGTGGTTATTTTCCTGGCTGACATTTTTATATGCACAGATGACAAATAATATAGCCTTATGTCAAGTGTTTTTGTTTATTAGTATGGGGGCCACTTTCCTACAAATCTTAGCACAGTAATAAAATATGATTGCTACAATCACAGCCTAACCAGATCTTATTTGTTTCTTTTGTCAAAGCAATGGAATTGGCTTTTCACATCAGAAGTCCACATTCGATTCATATTTCTATTTAACAGCTGGAGGCTGTCATGGGTGAAATGAGACTTGTCAGCCTCAGAAAGAGGAGCAAGTATTCATCTCTAAATTGGTCTCAAAATGAAATTCTCCTTTTTAAGAGACTCTGGGAGTGGCAACAAGATTACAAAATATCTGTTTCAAGTTATCTAGGGAAAAGCATAATGACTTTTGAGTACATTTTCGTGCTGAGCTACCTTCAAAAGGCTCATGCACAGTATTTGATCATTTCTGTCAATTAATTACCATGAGCTCCATTTTACACAGATCTAAAGCTGAACTGCTCTGATATTAGCTAGAAATGGGACACTGATAAAATGTACCTTGTAGTGGTTTAAAGGGACAAGGGAGAGTCTTCTGTCAGGTTGGAAGACTTCAGAGATTCTGACTACCACAGATTCTCAAGAAGTACTATTTAAAATTATCAAAAGTTAACAGAATTGCTGGTTGAATTCCTAATACCATCATATTCCATGTAAAGACGGATTATATTAACTGATCCATAAACCAATGTATTTTACCTGTGATTAAAAAAAAACCAGCAAGCACTCATTGGAGCAGATAATTTGAACAGTACACCTTCACTCATGGGTGCAAACAACTGTATCTTTGAATTAATTTGGGAAACATGGTTTAATCAATAAAATCTCAGTTTTATGTAGTGATAGTCTTTCTTCTCTGTGAACAGCTCTAAGGAAAGCATGGTGATTTTTAAAAGGTGATTCGTGGGCAGAACCTCAGAAAGGAAGTGTTTTTCTTCTCCTTTTGTATCAGGGCCAAAGACATTGCTTATTCAAAGCTTGTCTTGGTTTACTTACATTGAGAGAACCGGACTATGTTTGAGGAGTCAATATATCCTCTTTGTCCCATTCCCTCAAGAATTAACAGGTTGACATGGATAAATCGCTGACTCTGTGTTAGGAAAAGGGAAAGGAATTACGTATTATCAGTTTGACATTTCACCTGAATAAACAGGCCAGCCAGAATGATTGAGGTTAGGTATTTAAGAGGGAAGTGAGTATATGACACACAGATACTATAGAAAATTGTGATAAATTACTTCAAGGTTTTTATTATTATGCTTGTCATAGTAAGAAGGGGAGGAGGAAACATGTTGCAGCTGACATCCACCTTGCTAATATCTATGAAGGGGAGAAAACAGCCAACCTGAAGTAATGTTTTAAGTGTTTGTGCTGTACATTTTAAAGATATGCAGAATCTGACATTATATATAGTTGCACATCATTGTGTACAAAAAAAAAAACCATTTATTTAAATATTTTTTACTTAATTTCTCTAGAACTTGAAACTGAGTCTTTACGGAATAAGCAAAATTCTTGGAGCATGTATTTTTATTTGGATAAATATTCTGCTCTGAGATTGTTTGTTTATCTATGATACAGTGTTTTTCTCTTTTTGAATACTGTCCCTAATTACAGCAGTTATAGATAGAAAATTTAGGGCACAAAATATTCTAGTTTTATTTCAAATATGCTCTGGGATACTCTGTGTAAAAAAGTCAGGACAAATTATGTACTGCTGCTATTCTAGTTCGTGTACTTTGTTTTGAAAGGCACAATTATTTCTTTTGAAGTATTGTCATATAATATCCTCTCTGCAGATTCATGATATTTAAATGTCAATTTAGGTCATCTTAATAGGTATTGGACACTTTCAAGTGAGGAATATAAACAATTACTTTTTTTTTCTTTTTTTTTTCCCCCAGCCAAATCTTGAAGAAATATTAAAGAAAAAATGGTGCTGGGTTTTCTGGTATGGTCCGTCTTATAAAATCCATCATATATTTCCTGATGCTTACACATGGTGTCACAACCATTTTCAGTGAGTAGGAGCCTGAAAAGTGCATACAGGAATATCACTACTATCAAAAAATGATGTAATAAATCCTATCTCTGTAGTTAGGCATTTTATACTAAATTGTCAGAAAATGCTTCATTGTACTAGGGATTCACAATTCTGAAGTCTCTTCTGGAATGGGGCACTCAAAATGGAGATCAGTACTTTCTGTTAACAGATGTAGGCAGATCAGCAGAAGAAATAATCTCTCTTCTGAACAGATGTACTTTGCACCAAGTAAGGCCCAAAAAAAAGGCTACCTGAATTTTAAGTACTAACAAAAGTAAATGGCCATGATCTACTTTTGGATTTAGCTTTGTAAATACTTCCTTAGACATGAAGACCTTTGTAGATTTAGAAGATAAAATGCCCACTGGAAGAGCTATCATCTGCCATGGTTATGTGTTAAATACTAAATTGGGCATTCTTGGGAACTGTTAAATATGATTCTTAGTATGTCAGCAATTCACTTCAATCACAAGCACTACCATATAGTGTAGATTTAATCCTCAAAAATTAATATATGTATATACATATAACAATTTATTTTATAATTGAATAAAAAGTGTCTTTATTGGACAAATGCAACAAAAACTATTTAGCTGAAGTATTAAGCACAGAAATAATATCTTTAAAATTAACAGCTTTGTTGTGTTAGATTTTATGGTCTTGGAATGCCTCATCTCTTGCTTTTCCACTTGAACCAGGAGATAATCGCTTATTAATAGCGGCAGTCACTTACTGACCCCTTTTATGATTATGATCTTTATTTTGTTTGAGGCAGGCAGAGCACATGACAGGTCTTGTAGTGGCTTCACTCAGTTTCATCCATAAACAGTCAATGGAAAGATTGAAATGTTAAATATCATCTGTTTAAGACAGACTAAAATTCAATTCTGCTGTCAAAGTAAGCACGTTTGTCCTCATGTTAGCTGTGTGTCATAGTGATCACACCTACTGTGCTGGGTTTGTGTGCTGGGAGTTTTGGTAGCAGGGGAAGAGTCCACAGGGGTGGCTCCTGTGAGTACGTGCTAGAAGCTCAAAAAGATCCAAGTTAGACCTGCTCCTGGCCATGGCCAATCCAATTAGTGCCTCTGTGATGAATATATTTAAGAGGGGAAAAACAAAAAGAGAACCAGCAGCAGAAGCAGAAACTGTAGGGCAGGGAGTGGGATGTGAGAGAGACAAGGCAGACACCAAAGTCAGAAAGGGCAGGAGGTGGCCAGAGCAGAGGTTCCCCCTGCAGTCCTTAGTGAGAGGGCAGGCTGTGTCCTGCAGCCGTGGAGGGTCACGGGGGAGCAGGGATTCCCCTACGGTCCATGGGGGCTCCACACCAGAGCAGGCAGATGCACCTGAAGAAGCCCATGACTCTGTGGTCAGCCCACGCTGAAGTATTCCTCTCCTGAAGGACTGCACGCCCACAGAAGGGACCCACGCTGGAACAGTTAGAGAAGAAAACTGCAGCCCATGGGATAGACTAATAGTTTTGTTCACTTTCTCTTGAAGGAATAGAAAAGTAAATTGTGGCCAGAATGTACTGTTTAGTAATTAAGAAAGATATTTATATCATCCTCATATGTGCTTCTGGATCCTCCAGTGATCAACAGATTCTCCAAAGAGAATAAACCAACAGTAATAAAAAAAATCAAAATAATCATCTATGAGTGGTTGGTTAGAGTAAATTAAAAAAAATAGGTGAGGTCAGTGGCCAGAGAAACACTCTCCAGCTCTGAACTGGTTTCTAAACTTGCAACATTGTGCTTACTCTTGCTCTGTTTTTGAGTTTAGTTCAGCTGAGCCACCCATTAAGCACAATATAACAACCTTCTAAAAGCTGTAGTCCTTGCCAGTCTTGTCTGTGAAAATTGCTCGCGTTGACTTGATGCATGAACTTAGCATTTTTCCTTGAAAATCACTCTCTCTTACAGAAGTACCCAACCTCTGCTGGCTTCCTATCTCTGGCCCAGTACTTTGCTCCTTGGTTTTACTCTTGCTTTAATTTAACATTCGACAGTGCATCCAATATCCTGGAGAATAAAGATACTCAAAGTGGTCAGTACTCTTGAGTGAGAAGCCTCACTCGAGCTGTGCTTTGTTTCTCACTTTGTGTAACAACCTGACATACTCAGCTTTTCAGAAATGCTGAAAACAGTAATCAAATCTCCTATTTCGTGTAACAGAGGCATTTTAATAGAATCATAGTATGGTTTGGGTTGGCAGGGACCTTAAAGACCATCTAGTTCCAACCCCCCTGCCATGGGCAGGGACACCCTCCACTAGACCAGGTTGCTCAAAGCCTCATCCAGCCTGGCCTTGAAGACAGCCAGGGATGGGGCATCCACAGCTTCTCTGGGCATTGTGATCCATTTGGAGACCACATCTTGGAAACTTTCTTTCCAATAAATTACTTGAATAAATTACTTGAAGCAAGTAATGAAATAACTCTGAAATCCAAAGTACTTTGGGTAAAAACTAATGACTACTGAGGTTACAATGCTTTTATATTAATGTCTTTAACGTTACAAGAACTGATGACTATAGATGAGCTTCATAGTTTTCCTGTAAGCCAGCCACAAAGACAGCACAATATAGTTGTTACACAGTGGTGTGGGTCAGTTTCTTGTCTGTTTTCCTTTCATGACCTTGAGCACTATAAAGACATGATATAGATCATTATTTAAGTATGAGAATTAATGAAAGGACAATGTTTTTAAATTGGTGTCTTAAATCATAAATTAAAATGAAAAGACAAAAGTAGGTTTGTACATTTTCAGGCATGGATAGCTTCAGTTCAGGCAGGTCTTAATGAGTGACACATTTTGCAGTCTTAAAGTACCCTTACCATAGTTTATGGTGTAAATGCCTTAACTAAAAGTAATCACAATGTAAACATACACATTCCACCAGGTGGAACTGCGTTGAATCTTTGGTGAGTGAACTTCACTCACTGGAAAACTGCAGCTTTTTGGAGCCTTCAGAGTTTTTTTGCACTTAAGGTAACGGTACGTGTTACCTAGTATCTTGTTATGTATAGACCACCAGCTGAAGGAAATCCAACACATGCTTTCAGGATAGTTGGTCTGTTTTTTGGGAGATCAGTTGTCTGTTCCTAGGATCTGATGAATCCAACACTTGTGAAAATCTGGTGTTTGCAATTATCAAAGGAGTCTCCATCTTTTATGATGCATCTTTGTCTTTTTTAAGTCAAACTATCTCAGGAGGTTCGCATAACTGCCTGTGCATTGTGGAAGACCTAGACCAGCCCTCCAAAAAAGTACATAAGGTGAATGCATCTGATTCTGAACTGTAGCTTTTGTGTGACTTGTAGGAATTTCCCCATAGAAATGAGGGAAATGTAATATATGCCAGTTCCCAATATATACTGTGTCATAGGAAAAATATATTTAAATTATAATTTTCTGCTAAAATTAAAATTAATCCTTTCACTTCTCCACTTCAGAAAGTATTTTAATCAGGCTGAAATCCAAGTATTTAATTGAAATAAAAAGGCAAATACTTGTTAATTTCTCCCCATAGTTCCCAAATGTGGAATTTCTTAGCAGTGCAAAAATACATTTATTTAAATTGTTGTATTGACCTAGAGGTAAATATAAAAACAAATGTTGTTGTGAGTGAGCAGGCTCTTCACGACTTCAAGAGAAGCTGAATTAATAAGCTCCCAGACTGAAAACTGTGCATATGCCAAGCCTTAAGTTGCTTCATTAAGCTGGAATAAATCTTATATTCATCTGTTGAAAACAGAGGTGGATGCAAAGGAGAGTTGATCAAATTCCCTTGGGAAAGCAAACCAGAACAAAACAAAGGGCGGGGGATGGGGGGTGGGGGTGGGGGGTGGGGCGGAGGGGGAAGTATTGCTTTTCTTTAACTACTGATTCAGTCTCGAAGAATGGACAAAACCACTACTGGATTTACATAAAGGCAGTCTACTCTCAGGCCTCGTAATCACTAAGAATAACAAGGATAAGTGGGATGTACTGGTTATTTTGGTTATAGCAAGTATAAGTCTACTGGTTGAAATCCCCACCTGCTGGAGAGACAAATGCTATCAATATATTAATAAACTACAGAAATCCTGTATTTTAACCAAGTGTTGAGAGCTGCAATCCAGTGGGATGATGATTTCCCGGTGTGGCAAGATGCTAGAGCTTATTCAAAGAAAGCTAAAAAAATTATCTTTAGCATGTTGAAAAAGAAAGGGTTTTTTATAGTTTCTGTTGCAGAACTGAATTTTTTTTTTTTAAATCTGACTTTTCCTTTCAAATTGTCAAAGCTAAAATAATCTTATAGTGAGAAACATTGGAGAATTTCAGTTTTAAATGAAATCTAGCAGCTGTCTATGGCTTGCCAAACTAATGGAACAATAACCTGGAATATATTTTTATAATTTGGAAGAAATATAATGCCATTTGTAAGAGTGTTCTGGGCACGTATTTCCTTTTGGTCATGGTATTTTTTTGCACCTATTTGAGTTCTACTCAAATCTCTGTTTCTGTCCTGTCTGAGATCTTATTTAATTACAATGCAACGTGTCACTAAGCATATACTTTCATATACCTATATAAGTAATGCACTTGTATTTCATTATTGCAACATAATATCTCTCATGTATGTCTTTCTGCAAAGAGATATCAGGGTGGGGGGGTGGGGGGTGTGTGTGGGGATGGGAAGGTTAAATCCAATTTATGTCCTGTAATTTGGTAAAGAGTTCAAGTGACAAACTATTACTTTTTTAATGTACTCAAAATTATGTAGGCCATAATTGTTAAAATAACTGTGACTTTGTGTGCATATTTTCATGTAAAACATATTGGTTTTCCCTTTCTCAACCATGTCATAGTTTTAAAAATAAAATCTAATACAGATGATTTGGTATATGAAAAGACATTGTTTAGTAAGTTTAATCATGACCTTAACTTGCTGCCCCATTATTTGCAGTAAGACACAAGCTTGAAATTGCTAAAGTTCATGTGCTGCTAAGAAGTGCAATGTGTGAGAAGTCTGCTAGTAAATATCTTCACAAAGAAAAAGAGATATCCTGCTGTATATGCAGTCTGATCATTAAAATTATTCTCAGATTAATTCCTTTCTTTTATTTTGAACTGGAGAAGTCAAATACTTTGAAAGCTTGAGGTCGTCTTTAAGATGGGAGTAACCGAAATTTTAAAGCAAATGCAGCAAAATTTATAGCAGAAAATTCCCTTCAATTAATTCTGCCTGTGAACGTATACGTGGATTGAAGCTTTATGTTCTAGAATCTTTCTTTTCATCCACTAATTTCAGCTTTCTAATTTCAAAACCCAGTATATTCAGTTCTTTTACACAATGACAATCTTTTATACCTCTTTTCCATGTATGGTCATGTCAAGACGTTAAGTATATATGTCTTTTTTTTTTATTATTTTATTTTTGAGTGACCACATTATTAATTGTTATGTGAAACAAGTACTTTCTAGCACACTTGATAAAGAATAATTGACATACTTTGGATTCAGTTTTGAAGCATAATTATTTTATGACCAAAATTATGTATAGAACTGTTAGATTATTCTTCTAACATGAATCAAACCTTTCAAAAATTAAAATATAAAATTATTTAAATTTATATAAATATATTTAAATTTAAGGAGCTTAATGAATAACCAAGATGTGGCTCTAATATATCAATTAATGCATTTGTTATCTCATTTCATTGATACAGTGTCATTGCACTCATGTGTGACTTCTTGGCTGGAAACAGGTTGATATTTACATATGTCAGCTTTTATTTGCATCATAATAGAGAGATAAAGTACTCATTCATTGTAAAGTCTTTTTCAGTTTACAAACTTGTCAGTCTGCTCTAGAAACACTGCCATTTCTTATAATATATTTCCATGAAGAATTTTAGGGTCTTTTTTCTAGCCTCCACACAGTATTTGACAAGGCTTTCTTGTAGGTGATTCTTGCAATTTTTGGTTTAATTTGGAAATTCAGAACAAATTATTGAAGGAATGAGTGTTACTGGGTGCATGTAATCTTTCCTTTTTTTTTTTTTTTTTTTTTTTTTATCACAACTTTTCTGTAGTTTGATGACAGCTCTGAGAGAATGAGTAAATAGCCAGACTGCCAAAACCTTTAAAGTTTAAAATTGTAGGTGTTGCAGCCTGAAGCATGAACACCAAATATTTGTTACTAACCCAGTGGCTACTGAAGAAAGATATGCAATAGACACTATCAATACATAATAATTTTTTGTTTTCAAAGTCCAGCTCTTCAAAACACTTAATTACATGCTTTACATGAACATGAACTGATCATTAATGTATATTCAGATTCCAAATCCATCTAAAGCAGGGCAGCTTGCATGAAGTAGAACTCACAGAACCAATATTACCACAAGAGAGGTCTCATGTTGCTTGTCTTGCTGCAGGAAACATGTTACACCATCCCTTCCTCCTGCCTAATGTAGCTCCTTGATTAAAAATTTCCCAAATGCTGAGCTAAATTAGGATATCAATGTACCTGCTAATTGTTTATTATCATGACTACAACTTTTTAAAGTCTGATTTCTATTTACAATTACTGCCAGTCATTCTTCTGTACTATTGCGTTAGAAACAGGATGTGAAACATTTTAAAGAAATTCTATTCTTACTAGGTTATATACCAGCTAAAACAATAAAGATGACCTCCAAAGCTGTGGAAGCTCTGCTTTGCACGATCCCAACTGAGAAAACGGAAGAAATCCTCTTGATTCATTTTGTCAGTAAAGAAAGAATAGATTTTTTTTTAATCAAGTAGAAATTTTAATCACCAGTCTTAACTGTAGAGGTTGTATATAGACTGAAAAGCTGTCCATCATGTTAATGAAGCTTCTCTTCAACTGTTTCTGGAGAAAGTCTTGAAGATACCTAAGTTTTGCAGTATATAATAGCATGGCATGTTGAGAAGTCCCAGAGATAAGCTGCGTCCACTGAGAATGCTCTGTCTCTGTACTGAAGACATGACAGGTGGTTGAGGCATCTTTGATGTTCTCAAACCCTCTGTTAAAAAAAGAGAAAGGCAGAGTTCTGTTAGACTCTACAGTAACTAATATTTCAAAAAACCCCCAAACCTGACTAGAATTTTTGTTCACTGTTCAACCTACCCAGTGACTTCAGAATCTTTTCTGATGTTAGTCTCATGGAGCACACATAGTTTTCTCTAGCTGGTGGTTCCTTGAAGCAATGTGTGCAACTGGGATATAGTGTGAAAAATTACCTACATAAAGCAATATCTTACTTTGATATTTGCCAGGATTATATACTGTTAAACTTTTTTCATACAGAGAGGGTATATTGAGAATGTACTAATACATTGAGAGGGGCTGATATCATTTAGAGTGGTCCTAAATATATTTGTATAAATGCAGGTTTATAAATCTTTATTTTATATTCACAATACAACATTGTTGCTTTAAGATAAATGCTACTAATTACTTCATAGGTGTGACAAAGTTTCTGTATAATTGATACTTATTTCTAAGTTTTGAAAGCTTTAAATAGGAAAATTACCTTCCATTTTTCTATGGTACCTTCATTGTTTTGAAATGTTAAAATTCTAAAATGCATATTGAGGTAATTAAAATACAGATAGTCTGTGAATGAGCTTCGAATGTAACAATAAGCATGAAACACTTTATAACACCCTAAGTAAATGAAACTTTATTCAGTACCATTTTGAAAGAGTAAAAACTGGTAAGACATGGGTCTTTCAAGGGCATAAAATGTCTTTTTCTCTAAAGGTAAAAGAGTGAAAGATTGAGCATGTTACTAGATGAATAGAAGATGACATGTCAAAGAGGTGCTTTCAGAAACAGACTGCAAGGTTTCAACACATTCTGGAAGTGAGACACTCAAATCAAAGATGATACTTTCTCCTCCCACATTTTATGGGCCTCAGTAGCAGTGGATTATACTTCATAGCCATGGATAAAGGGGAAATCTGACAGGACTGAAACAGAGGAAGATAAATGTCTCTGACAGGGATTCACTTGGGAATCTTTTCATCTGTTTTCATCCTGAATGCTAACAAATTTTGGAAGTAAAAAAAACCCCTTAAAATCTAATTTTTAGTTAAATTCCAAAATACTGGCAGGTAAGGACTTTAAGCATATTAACATTTAAAAGAATATATATATATATTTATAAATAAAGTCCCTGGTGCCTCTGAACCACTAAAAGTAATAAATGGTCTCACTAATTTGAGAAATTTGTTACTTTTTTCCTCATCTAGGAAGAAAAAATTAGATAGGCTTATTTTACAGGGAATTGTAATTATTTTGTTATGACAGCACGTCATGCACCACCATCTGTTAAAAAACGCTTGACAGATCACTGGGGAAAGTAGAAGCTAAAACCTGGGCCATGTTTAACAAGTCCCGTGGATGTGCTGAATTCCAGACATATGATACCTGCTCCTTTTCAAGAGACAGTATTTTTCTGGGTAAACAATAGCCTGATTCACCTTTCCAGGATATTGGTGTGAGAGTGTGTTGACAGAGGAAGGTAGGGACTGAGACAAAAAGTTTGCAAAGTCATCGTCCATCTGGGGAGATCACTTTGTTCTCTCATATGGATCCGGTCTCAGCCAGCATTTACTTATGTTCTGAACAAGATACTTACTCATTTTGTATGTATGTCTGTAGAAAAGGAGGTAGCTTCGCTGCAATGTGTGTTTAAAACATGATAGCAAAGGCACTGTTCTTCCCATTGTATTATAGTTGCTACCATAAAGGTGCAGTGTAGTAAACTTGGTATGTCAAATTACTGTATCAGCCATATCCCTTAGTTTCGTGTTTTGGTGATTTAGCAGTCAAAATTGACCCTCACTTGCACTAATATAGTGACACTTTTGTGCTAAAAGTAGTAAATATTTCATTTTTTTCTTCTGGAAAAATGGAAGAAATATTTCATTTTTTTTCTTCTGAAAAAATGGAAGAAATGTTAGTAGGAAAATTATTTAAGGGGCATTGGTGTACAAACAGGCTGCTTTTCTAGCAAGATCAGTTTTTGACTATAACAGCATTTCAGTGCTGACACTTCTCAAGAAACTACGACATTAAATCCTCAGAATAAAATACATGTTTATTAGCTAGTGTGTACTTTTTCTGAAAGTCTTTATCCACACACACACACAGGTTTATTGATCTAATTAATAGTAGTGAAATTAGCAAGATTTGGCTCTTGGTTTGGAGAGTTTTCAAGATGGTGAATTCCAAATGCTGTACTTCTGTCCACCTGAACTGGATTTTTACTCATGCTTGTTTGTCTTCTTTTCTTTTTTTTTTTTTTAAATCAGGAAATATATTTTTAAATAAAACATATTTTCAGTTGTTTTGCCAAAAACATTTCTGAAATTATCATAATATTTCTTCACTTAGTGTAAAGAGAGGTTTCTGGGACAAACAGCACACAATACAATAAGTACTGTTAAAAAGATGTGGAGAAAGAGATTATTATTCCTTTCCTTCCCTATGTTTTTAAAAAATATACTGCAAGTGTTGTAGTTTCTCTGCTTTAAGAAGAATCTATGCTCAGGTCAAGCATTTTGATACTTGATAAGTGCTTTGTCTTAGTTGTATTTTTGTAGTACTATAATACAGTTTTTAATTTCTTTACTTTTTCTTTTGTAAAACTTTGGATTTCTGTATAAATTAATTGTCCCTGATGCTTCCCAAACAGACACAAAGACTTACAGCTCTTGCCATCTGATTGTGTTTATCCTGCTTGTCACTATTCTGTTTACAACTGCTTTCAGTCTGAAAATGTGTGGGAAAACCAACACTCTTTACATGTAATCTCTCATCACCTTTCAGCTGTAATGCTGTCACCTGTGATCTACTCAGGATTCTGTGATTTATGTTGTGCAGCTAAAAAATTCCAGCTAACTTTTTTGGGGTTTTTTGGTTGGTTTTGTTTTGTTTTGTTTTTGTTTTAAATTTAGGAAGAGCATTCTGCCCTCATGCAAGGTTTTCCCAAAAATCTTTTAAGATGAAAGATGTGATCCACATATTTCTACTAGCCCTGTTATTAGAAGGAAGCAGACAGGAGTATAACTAAGCATGAGCACACATGTGCATATGTGCAGGATAGAAAGCACATGCTTATTTTTGGTCATAATTTATATTGCCTCAAGAAAATCTTATGAATATGCATATGCTTACATTTAGTCCATGGAAGTTAATTTATGAGAAAAGTGAAGAGTCATTTTTATTACTGCATGTCTACATTTTTTTTTCCTTTACTTCGCAGTGACGCAAGGTGGGGATGCAATTGCATCTGATACATGTCCTGATCCTGGAGTTCCGGAAAATGGGAAAAGGGTGGGATCTGACTTCAGGTAGGCATATTTAGTTTTCTACATGACCAAGAGGAAAATATTTTCTGTTACATGTGTACAGAACATGCAACTACAGATATGTATTGTTTCCCTAGTTCTAAATGTGTTGGGTCTTTGTCAAAATAGCTCCAGTCTATTCCATATCTTGAATTGGTTTTGTTAGCGTGGAAGAAGCAGCAGAAAGAATTGTCTGTTTTGCCACTATATAAAACTTAAAATGCTTGGGAAACATGGCAAATTCAGAGCCTGAGGCTGTGATGAATACCATCTCCTTGTTTTTTGGGTATTTTTTTGTTTTCACATTTTTTGTATTTACTAACAAAAGAAAACAAGGTCAAATGGACATTGTCACCCATGGAGAAAGGATGGAAGTTGCTCTCCCCCTGTTTGACAAGAAGTAGAGAACTCAAGGTGTGACAGAGAAGAGGGTCAAAGGAAGGAGATGGAAGCCATGCAGAAATTTATAAATTTCTTTGCAGAGAATGGACAGCCAGACCTAAGAGTAAATGGAAAGGAAAACTTCATAGGAATTAGAAGGAATTGTACAAAGGAAACGTGCAGTTGTGGATGCCCCATCCCTGGAAGTGTTGGATGGACAGGTTGCATGAGACTTTGAGCAACCTGGTCTACTGGAAGTTGTCTCTGCCCATGGCAGGGGTTTTGGCACTAGATAATCTTTAAGGCCCCTTCCAACCCTAAGTATTCTATGATTCTATGAAAGTTATCTGCAACAAGTTAATCAAACCTGACTTCTGAATCAAGGCTCAGTTAGTTAAGCTAGAGCATGACTGTTGGGAAAATAATGTAAGAATCATTCTATTTGTGACTGATCTACTCTTTTGGTGTTTTTCCTATGTTTACCCTCGAAAGAGTTTGAGAACTCACAAACAACTCCAACATTAACAGAATCAGTTATATGCGAAGTCATGATTTCATTAGCAAGTGGGCAGCAGCTAAAAGTGTTTTAGAAAATAATGAAGTGAAATAAGCTTTTCAATAAATAGATTAGAGAGAGAGAAAGAGACAAGCTGTCCAAGAGAGGTTTGCTGTTATCCTGTTCTATATATTCTGATTCAGCTTGGCAAGTACAGCTGCTGCAAGCAAAATTGTATGATACAAAAATCTAGTATGCCCTTGCTGTCCAAAGGTCTGCAGTTTCAGCAAAACAAATGTAATTTTTATCTAGGTCTTTATTAACGATTGATGTATTGAGGAGGGAAACATCAGTTGATAGATGCCTAGTTAAAAATGGGATACTAAATTATAAATCTTTCTCAAAATATATTGAAGTGTCAGCACATATTCATCTTAGGGATACCTGTATACTTGCAGTTATTTTGGAGAGTATTTTACTTTACTATATGTGCAGGTATGCCTCAGTTTCCCTCCTCCACTTGAGTCTCTCCTCATAGCCATAAAGGGTGCAGAGCATGCTGCTTCTTCTGAATACCTCTAAATCAAATACTTTGTTGAAAGAATTCAGGGCAGCATCTAGGATTTCTTTATTGCTAGTGAAGAGAGAAAAGCATCTCTGGAAAGAGTTAACCCCATAGCCTAAACGTTTAATGGAGAATAGCACAAATTGACACCTGAAGGGGCCTTTCGTACTCCATTAACTGTAGATACTGGAGTGAGTTCAGCAGATCGGGATGGCGAAGGAGCCAGAGCACAGACATTGAAGAAGAGGCTGAGAGTTCTGGGTTTGCTCACCCTTCAGAGGATTTGAAGAACCTTGTTGCTGTCTACAGCTACTAAACAGGAGAGTATAGAGAAGAGAAAGTCAGGCTCTTCACAGGGGTGGATAGTCACAGCAGACCAAAGGTCCTTGGAAGCACACCATCCCTTAAACACTGGCATGCCACCCTCAGGCTTATCTCCAGCAAGCCTGGTTTTATACCTCCCTCCCTTCAAAGCAGTGGCATATGAGCAGTTGTTAAGAAACAACAGCACATGTGCTTTGACTGGCAGGTCTGAAAGCACTGGTAAGCTGGAAGAGGTAGAGAGAGAGGATTACTTATTTTCCCCTCAAGACTGCAGTCTCTAATTTGAAAGACAAAGGGATCTGAAATAATTTTGGTGAAACAGGTCCAAAGATCCAAACTTGTGAAGGCCAACATGAGAGAGCCCAACAATAAAATTCACAGCAGTGTATGAAAACATTGAGAAGAGGAAAAGCTTGAAAGAACCTTAAAGCTCAAGGTATATTTTAACATATTTGAGGTAATGTAATGTCAGTGAACCTTGCAAAGCATACGTAACTATAGTTTTAACACAGTTTCGTATGAATGAATATGGTTTGAAGGTGTCTTCAATGACTGGAGCTTACTTACGAGCAATGCTTGCTCAGTTGACAAAGCAAGGCTATTCCTCTCCTTCCTTTACCTCATTCAGCCTCTGATGGTATTTTCCTTTCACCCAATGTATCTTACTGTTCATGGGGATAAATGAATGCATAAGGTATTCAAAAATAGCACAAGCAACTTCATATAAGGTATGATAAATAAAACACATTAATATACTTAGATCAATTATTATTTGTGTGCATGTTTTGGGCCTTCAAGTCTAAATATTATTTGACAGAAACAATGCAATTTTATTTTTCTCCTAAACCTTACTTGTTATCTGCAAACTGATTATGCAACAGCATCTGTTTTTCATGTACTGAAAATGTCTTTTTTATATCTATTAAGAAATCTTAGCTATCTTACCGTTTAGCTATCTATATCTGGCTTGACATTTAAATAGAGAATTTGGCTGGAAACTCATTTTTCTTTCTCTGAAATGACAAATCAAGCTCTTCCTTAAGAGAAGGGAAATAATATTTGCTGTTGCTTGCATTTCTCCAATGTAGTAAAAATACTGTGAAGATTTTTTTATTAGTTTATTATTGCCTTACTTTATAAGGCAATGTTTTTTACTTTCTTAGAGGCAAGTATAGACACCAGAAGTAGCTATTGCTGTTGTCAGAAGAATAACTGTGGATATTAATCTGAACTAAAACTTGAAAATGCACATTATTCAAAATCTTTTCCAATCTACTGAAAGACATGTGAGTGAGATTGATGGAAAGACAGAGGGTTATTTTCAAGACAGGCTGAGACCCAACTGATTCAGTGATGACAAGTTCTTTGAAAAGGTTTTCATCATTTTTAGCATAATAATGGCATTCATTCTAGTATTGTAGAGCAAACAAAAACGTATTGAAATCTTAACCTTTTAATTCTGTCCTCCTGCCATGCTTTCACTGTATTTAGGTCAGGAAGTAGGGGAGGTGATTTTCAGTGATCTCAAAAAAATCCAGTGGATATCTGGATTTATTTTGGGAGAAATGGAAACTCAGACTTTGCTAGATGAATGAGACCATAATCAATACAATTTTGGGGTCAACATAACTTTTTATATTAATGTGAGATCTCAGAACAGTAGATTGTTTACATGAAATCTAAAATGGATATAAATAGTAACATTTCAGATCTCCATAAATATTGTTATGAGTGGTACTGTGAAAATACAGTCATTTTTCCACAATTCCACTGTCACTTGTAATAAAAATAGCTTTTAAATTTTCAAACTATTTTTTTTAAATTAAATGAACTTTTTTATGCTTTGTATTTATTACAGATTTTTTTTTTTCTTTTTGTAAAAACAGATTCTTTCAGTCAGATTCTGGCCTTATTTATAGAAGCAAAAATTTGGTTTTATATATTTCAAATTTAAAACAGAAAAATAAAAAAGAGGAAACTGATTTCTTGCCCCGCTAAGATTTTACATAGAAAATTAACAAAACAGAGCACCTGAGTGTCGCAGGTTTGCTTAGTCACTATGTACAAAAAGATGGGGGGGGGGGGGGGGGGGGGGGGGGGAAGCTATGAAAACCCTCCATTGTTAACAATTGGAAATTAAGTGAAGTAATGATTTCCTTTGAAATCACAGATCAACTAAGTTAAATATGGCTTTAAAAGGATGCCCCCTCTTAAATGAAAAAAATGTCAAACAGAGCAATTCGGACGTTACTTAGAGGATAAGGACTTTTAGTGTAGACTGTGTCCCCCAGGTGCATCCCCTTCCCTAAGATGATTCTTTAGATAGATCTGATTGTCCAGACACAGAAAATACTCTAGTGACTCAGCTCTCTTAAGATCTCTCAGTAACAACTGTTCTGTTAAACATCTAAACTTATATGGTTTGATTCAGATATCTGCAATGTATGTGTTCTATAACAACTATATATAGATGTATGCATGTTTTCCATTATTAACCAGTTAGTTACACAAGCTTTTAATTTCCTTCACATATTATTGTGTGACCCTATACTTCCATTCAGCAATATTTAGAATATTTCAGTATTTTTTCATTTTTTTTTGTAAGCCTCAACAGAATTAAAATTACATTAAAATTATTTCCTATCGGTGGTCAGATTCATGGCATAAACCTGATGTCTCACAATAGATGCTTTGGGATGGTTTTTAACTGATATTAAAGCAGACTTAGCATATAATGTAGCCACACATAAACCATGTCCAGAACTATCCTGGTAAAACCTATGACTGTCCTGTAGCCTACCTGAAGCTTAGAATTGTCGAAACAACTTTCAAAAGATTATCCTTCTCAGTGCTATAGCTGGCATTCAGGTTTCTCTACGCCTCAAATTCTGACACTTAGGAGCTTTTGAGTACATCATGTTCCTACCTTGCTCTTTAATTTGATGTTTTTGTTAGATTTTTGGTTTGTTTTTAATATGTTGTAGTCAGCTTATTTATTTTGTGTCACTCAGTTTGTGATCAAACATTTCAAGAGATGATATCCACCGTGTGAAATATATCAAGTTCACATTATTAGTCCATAGAAGCTATTTCTAGAGCTTTAGAAAAAATACAATATACTGTATAGAATAACAATGAAAGAAATTAAGTGTAATACATGAAGTGTATACACATCATAGGTTATAGTTTAATGTGTAATGTTTTATGTATCTAGTAATAATTATTTTTTTTAATATTGTTGTAATGATGAAAACCCGGTTTGAACATTAAAACCTTCACTTACTGCATCAAACATGAAAATATTTGAGTTCCTACTGTGTTTTCTTACCCTTCTTTCTTGGTGGGAATAATCAAGTATGTTAAATTATAAATTGTAATTGCAGACATCCAATAATTATACATTTCAATTCATTCTAAATTTTTTATGTGCACATTTCATAATTCTCCTTACATGTCTTCATAGTTGCAAACTTCAGGGAAAGGTTGAAGCTTTCATTTTGGTTCACACATCATTACACTTTTGGGAAAGTCTTTATCCAATATGATTTTTAAATACTTCAATTCTCAATTTACATTTATCACAGCTAGTTAACTAGTTGTTTTTTTCCTGTTTGATAGAACAAATTTTCAAAGCTCATAATTCGAGAAAATATGAGAAAATGCTTTTAAAAATAGGTGTTTAGAACATTAAAATGTCAGGCTAATTAAGCATAATATTTTCTTTACTAGTAAGAGAAAATAAGTGTTTATTAATTTGAGGTACACATTTGGAATTGTGCTTGGTCCATTTTTCTTTTCAAAATGTTCTGTAGGATAGTAGTTTATGACAAATATAAATTAAATACAATTTTAGGAATTTGTATTACTTTTTAAGGACTTAATGCATTTCCTATGAACTACGGAAGGAGAGGGCCATTGTTTTCCCTACCCTTCTGATTCTTTTACAGTTAACAGATCAAGAACCAGGTGTTAAGAAAACTAGGTTTTAATTTTTTCTTAGATTTGTAGCGTTACATTCAAATTTTAAAATAAAATAAAAAAAAATAGATCCTAGTAAAGTTTTGTGAAAGAACTATAGAAGTACATCATAATAATCATAATTAATGTCATTTGTTTTCATGAAATCCTCTGAGAAACTAATAGAATTCTTGTTCTTGAGGGTCAGGAATGAGCTTGATGTTGGTCAATGAGATTATATCTGTCATTCTCTGCCACACAGTTTTAACCATTGAGCTTTCTGATTGCCATCTAGCAATCCCCTGTGTTTTAGGACTCAATGACTTAGAAAGACTAAACTGAGAAAGCAGCTAATCAGGATCACTTAGTTCACAACATGGGATTATCAGATACGGATTTAGAAGTGCTAGAAAACTAACAACAGAGCCAGTCGATTATGATGGGGAACAAGGAATGTCACAAAGAAAAAAATGTAAATACTGTTTTGAGATACACAGTAACTATATACATTTTTTTAATTCTACTTAAGTATTGGTCAGCATTGTTCAGAAAGAAATTATGTATTTAAAATTAAATAAAAGTTTTAAGACATTCCAAACAGACACATTTTAATGTTACAAGTGTAGGAGTCATGTTTAAGTCTTAACAAAGGTTATAATCTTGCATATTTTTAAAAAGGAAATTTCAAGGTCAGGAATATTTAATGAATGATTACAGTTTACTAAAATTAATATTTCCTGGTATACATGATGACAGATTACCATATCTGACTGCTTATTCTCTCATTTAAGAGAATATGGAGAGTTTGAAATTATTCATGAAGTAACTTTTTTCCTACCTGAAAGAATAGTGATTATATATTGTCTTGAAAAATATCCCTCTTTACATTCATTGAATTCATAGCTTAAAGGATGAAAATTAGTATCAGGATTACTTTATAATCCTGGCCTTACTTTAAAAAATGGACAAACTGAATAGTATGCCTGTTCCCTATAGTATAAGTAGTTTTTTTATGAAATATGTAATTCTGTTCTATAGAATATGGTCTTAATTTCTTTGTTTGTACCTAGAAAAATTGTCATTTGGTGACATTTACATTCATTTAGATGGGGTGTGATATTTAAAATATATTTTAATTCTTTCCTCCTTCCTCTCATTTTTATTCTAGGGTAGGTGCAAGTGTGCAGTTTTCCTGTGAAGATAATTATGTGCTGCAAGGTTCTAAGAGCATCACCTGTCAGAGGGTAACAGATACACTGGCTGCGTGGAGTGACCACAGGCCAATTTGCAGAGGTAGGTGCTATTCTGTGGAATTTTTTCCAAAGTTTGGAAGGCTGATTTATAAATTCTGTTTTAAAACACAATGAAATTATGTTCAAAACAAATAAACAAGCCATATATACATAATTTATATATTTCATATGTGTGTGTGTGTATCTATGTGTATATATATATGATTACATATATCCAAAGATCTTTTTGTAGCTTGAAATACATAAGAAAAGATACAGAAAGAGTACAGATCTAGGGAGCTGATTGTCTTTCAATCATTTTCATTTCACTTAATCTTCTTTTTGTCACGGTAAATGTATTTTAAGTAGAACTAGTTAGTGAGGATTAGGTTAAACTTTTCAAATTAAATTCCTAAATAGGAGATCCTCATAATCATATTGTGTTCCTACTGGTCCCAAATATTTACATAGCCATTATTTTTTTTTTTGGTAAATTCCCTTCTCTTTCATCTATTTTGCTCAGCCTTACAAATGGCAAAACCTTCTTATTTTCTTGCTATGGTCTGAACCAGTGAATATGTTCCTCCCCATACTTTTAAGGAGGAGGGAAGGACATGACTGTTTGTGGAATGGAAAAACGTACAAAATCTACTCCCTGTAATAAGAGCACAGAAAAATATGAAAATGTTGTCAAAGTACTCCATAACTGAGGTATATAGGAAAAGTAAAAGGTGTATATATGTCTATGTACATAAGTTTTCCTTTTCCTCAGTAGAAAACTTATTTGGATTGCATATTTGGATCATACATGTTAATAAATGTGTTAACTCTAGAAATGTGCTTCCCTTATGTCCTCCTAGAACTAGAAAAACTACCCAGGATTGGCACTGAAAACCATGAAAAAACACCATTAATGAAAAAAAAACAAACCCCACAAATTGTTTGCAGAGCAGCAAATGATAGAGAAACTGTGGAGGGAAGGATTTGCAACACTTGGACCTAAATTTTGCTTGCTCAAGAATGAGCTAAACATTCTTACTTATATATAACTAACATGTATTGTAAAAAGTTTAATTAACTAGTTATTTCATAATAGCAAAAGAAAAAATATGTTTCACCTGTTGCAAGAATAGATTTTTCAGCTTGTATAATTACATATGTGATGCACTTGTAAATTATGCTTTCTTCATTAGAGTGTTGTGGTGCAACGATGCCAGTCAGCAGCTAAACACCCACCAGCCCCTCACTCACTCCCCCTCAGTGTGCTGAGCTAGAGAACTAGCAGAGCAAAAGCTGAAAACTCGTGGGTGGGCATCAAAACAGTTTAATAACTGAAGGAAAGATGTGCATGCAACCAAAGCAGAATAAGGATTTTATTCACTACTTCCAGCTAGTGGGCTGATGTTTAGCCATTTCCTGGAAAGCAGGATCTCAGCACAAGTGATGATTACTTGGGAAGACAAAACTTTTAACCATGAATGTGCCCACTTCCTCCTCCTTTCCCTGAGCTTGTATCACTGACCATGGTGTCATATGGTAGGGGATATCCCTTTGGTCAGGTGGCGTTAGCTGTCCCAGCTGTGTCCCTCCCAACTTGTTGCCCACCACAGACTTCTCACTGTCAGGGCAGTGTGAGAAACAGAGAAGCCTTGATGTTGTGCAAGCACTGCTCAGCAATAGCCAAAACACGGGTGTGTTCTCAGCACTATCCTCGTTATATGTCTAAACCTCAGTACCACAGAAGCTTCTCTGAAGAAAGTTAACTCCATTCCAGTCAGACCTAATAAAAAAAAGCTAAAAAGGCAGCGCTTGGATAAATTATTATAAGTTGTGTGTAATATGGGTAATATTACATAGGCATATCCATGTGAAGACTGGACAATATAAAACATAATAAATAAATAAATAACAATCATCTACTCTTTCCAGAGCAGCAAAGCAACTGTGATTCATAAATGTGTTGAGCTCAGTGTCTCTGTAGTCAGTGTATCTAAATGAAAAATCTAAATATACCTTCTCAGTACCTGGTTTCATGCTACTGCAGAATAACATGTCCACACAACTCCACTGCTTAGTCTTTTTTGGTGTTGGTTTTGGTTTATTTTTTTCATCTCCTGATTTTATTCTTGATTTCTAATACATTGCAGAAATGAGCTGAAGTAATTTATGCATGGCAAAAGCAATGCTCAGCAGCAAGGGGCTATTTGCTGCTGAATTATCTGGGTGTTATTACTAGCATTTCCTGTTCAATTTATTGTCTGGAAATACCTCTATTATGCTTTACTCCCTCCAGTAAACTTCTAACAAAATAGGGTAAATTAGTCTTATACTTCCATTACAACCTCTGTTGGAAAACAAGTTACTTTCCTTAAACGTACTTCTAAAATTGGAGCTAAAATTGCACAGCAGTCTGAGGGTCAAGTCAGCCAGTCTCTAAACGTTATTTGTTTTTTTCTAAACACACATTAACATTACTTAGGCTGAATATGTATAATTCTGGTTCAGTATTATGACATTGCACATGGTACACGTTTGTGGATGGTGGGAAGTGAAAGATACAAGTTATATATGTAGTCCATATTATTCTCAATTCCTTTACTGGTCTTCAAGATGCCACTATTCATGGTGCTTATACCAAGCATTTAATAATAAAATACACAGTACAAAGAACTGTTTATCACACTTTCTTAATTATCATCCATTTAAAATGGAAAAGCTGATAAACTACATGGGACTGCTGTGAACTTAATGACTTCAAACCTATGAGACTTTCTGAAGAAGCTGAACTTTTTAATTTATCCCAGAATGGTGACTAATAAAGTTCAAAATTTATGAATCTGACGGATAATCACAGGAACCATCTTACTGTCGGCAAGTTTCTTCATTATTTACATTAAACATTGTTTATGTAATTACCTTACTTGTAAGGGCACAGCAAAAGCTGGGGGTCCCCTGGAGACCTGGAGCAGCAGGATCAGTGCCCCAGGTGGGGAACAGGGCAGACAACCAGCATCCCCAGCCTTGGACATTGGGCAACTCCCTGGGGATGAGGACAGGCCACAGCCAGGCTGAGACATCAGAGCCTTGGTGGGAGTCAAGATCAACAAGGACTAACAGGCACAGGCATGGCTACAGTGGAACTGCAGGAAGCTGCTGCTGAGACACTGCTCAGGAAGGGATTGATAGTTTAGTCCCACCCTGAAATGCATCCCCTGGACCCACAGGCAAGGAGCTGTAGGGAGCCCCAGGTGTGGCTGGTCAGAACAGTTTAGGCCTGTTAGTGCCCTCAGGAAATGAATGATGCTGATATAACTTTTCTTGATGGTTTTCTTGAATTCCACACAAAACCCTTAAAGCAATTCATTCTTGTTTTCTGTAAGTGATCTACAAGGCTATTTAACAATTTTTGTGCAGTGTTTTGCAGTAACACATTTCCTAAACAGACCTCTGGGCAGAAATTCCATTGTAGCTCTTGCTTGCCTTCTTTTTATTTTTTCCTCCTTTTTTTTTCTTACCCCTGAAATTCAAATAGGAGAAAGATAAGAGAATAACAGCTTGACTGGAAAAAAGATCTGAAAGGGAGATGTTTCCTAGCCTTTCTTCTTTGTGGATAGCTAGAGAAGCTTCTACTGGTTACTGCAATGAGAACGCCCTTTACTTCAGATTCTGTGAATCCACTCTTGTTATTCTAGCAATTAAAAGAATATATTTTGCTTGATACTGCAGCAATATGCCAAGCTTTCCGTATTGCTAGTAGGCAGCATAGAGCGACATACTTAAACGTGATTCGTTCTCTTTATCCATGTTAAGCACAGACAGATCGTTAATAATTGTTAGTGATGCTTTGGTTAGAATTACCTATGTGGATAATGGTGTTTTTTTTGCTTCTACAGAGATCATTATGGAAGATTTCCATGTGATGTGTCTGAGACTTAAGTGAAATTCATGGAAGTATAGTCATAGAATCATAGTATGGTTTGGATTGGAAGGGACCTTAAAGGGCCTTTAGACAGTATTAGGTTTCAGAAAGGCAGATAGACATTTTCACAGAAAACTGAGTCCTAGATGAATGAATTTAGTCATGGAGTTATAGTTAGTTGTCAATATCTAGTCTCTAACAGAGTACCAAAGGGCCAAGTGCTGGTAGGAGATTGTGGTGGAAAGATAGAAAATCTGAAAGTAACTTTTCTCTAGTTTCCTTATTTCCTATTTGTACCAGTTACACTTCTATTAATGCAGAAGATGAGGCTTCCTTCCCGAAAGTTTGTGAGGTAAAGAAATGCTCACGTTTCATTCTTCAGAATGGAATCTGCCTCAAAGAAAGAAGAAAAGTAAAATTTTCTGAAGTACTAGAAATATGTTGAGTACTTTAATTCAGAAAAAGAATGACCAAGTTTTTAAGGAATTTAGACATTCCTCTTGCCAATATTGAAACTTACGTAACTGGGGATTCTGAATTACATCAGAAGTTAATGGAAGTTATGCAGATAAGTTCTGTGATTCATTAATTTGAAGATACACAATGTTTAAATACTTAGAAATCTTATGACCTAGACTCTCTTTTAGCATATTGCCAAAACGATGTAGTACCATACACCTGACATTTAGAATGTCTAAAAATTTTTGAAGTACTTTGAGATACAGAAATATTTTGAGAAGTTTAAATATTTTAGAAAATCTATCCCTAATGCTTTTTGGAAAATAATTAATGAAGTAATTTATTTTCAAAATGTTAACCAGATTCGCTGAATGTGACAGAGGGATTGTGATGGTTTCACAATTGAATCTGTGCTTTACCAAAGTCAGGCTACTGTCTAATACCATTTTATATTTCTTTGTTTCTAATTTTATTTCTTCTGGTGTAAAGAGCTGAGAGACCACAAAGGTTCAAGGTTAGGTTAAAGATATGCTGTTACATTGAGCCAAACATTGTGATAAGTGTTTCTTTTTTCTACCCAAACGTGGAGAAATCATGAAGGACAGCACATACTGGTCCTTTTTACATTCACACATAGAAGGCTCCCTCCATCCATTTAGTACACTAAGTGTAAGTCTCTGCAAACAGAATATTGATATGATAATTCTGAGAAATTAATTTATATAAAATAAGAATAAAGTAATGTAAATGTTGAGCCGATTACTTGAAAAGTGCTGGTTTCCTTCCTCTGTAGGTAATTTTTTCCGGATTTTTTTGACTGGCTCAAACATCTTCACAGGCAGATTGTTATAGAACGTATCAGCATAATACTTTCACAGCAAGTTATTCATGCTATGGCAATTTTATGTTTACTTTAAACAGAGCAACTGATCAAACAGAATTTGATTTGTTTATCATTTTAGCTAGAACATGTGGTTCTAATTTACGTGGACCAAGTGGGATTATTACGTCACCAAATTATCCAGTTCAGTATGAAGACAACGCACACTGCGTGTGGGTCATTACAACAACTGATCCAGAAAAGGTATGCTTTTTCCCTTTGTCTCAATTAAAGCTGTAGACTTTTGGATCTGTCTTAAAATTCTATCACGCATATTTGCATGAATGAATGAACACATGCAAGTGTGTGTGTTAATTTCGACACAAAAATGGTCAAAGAAGAGATACTAAGAAAATAAATGGGGCATTAGAAACGGAAAAATAATTAGTAGTATCTCTGAAAATGTCGATGCAGAGTAATAGATCTCACAAAGTTTCCAAGTTATAAAGAAATTTTCTAATCGAATATATAAAAACATATTCAAAATCACCCATTGCTACATGAGTTGATAGTGGATTTTTCAATTTGTATCTTAATACTTACTCATTGTTGAATCTTAGCATAAAAAACAGACATACATCTGAGTACATTGATCTTGTTAGGTGTTCACCTACCTACCTCATTTCTCTTTGCAATCCACTGTTTTCCAATCATCATTTTAAATACTTAACTATGAATAATTATGCACAGAATAGTAGTTGTATTTAAGTATTCTTATTACACTGCAGTGTACTCAGATGCATTTTTCTTGTGTTTCTGTAAAATCGATTTATTTCCCCAGTAAAAGACAGAAACCCTCTACTTGTAGGAAAAAAATGCAGTAAAAAATCTTTCACTTATATTTTACTTTTTTTTTTTTGTTTGCTTCCTAGTGAAATGCAGAATAAATGGGTTACAATAAGTTGAAGAATGTACAATATATTTACTTTCATAATTACAAAATATTTATTTACTATGCAAGCTTTTGGAAGAATGTATTCTTGCCTTCTATAGTATAGTTAAAAATATTTAACTGTATCTCACCATAAATAGGTGTAAATATTTAGCTGCAGAAAAGATTGGTTTGCTGTATGGTTTCATAGCATATTGTTGAGATGTAAACACTGATTCATTGCAAAATGTATTGAGTTCACTCTTACTTAAAGCAGATTCAGTGGCTTAATGAAGGTATGTATTCAGGGAAAACGAGCAAAAGCAAAAATCTGTCACATTGCAGAACATTTTAATGTAGTGGGACTTCTCTCTGAAGAGAAAGGGCTTTTTTTAGCTCCAAACTGAACCATTTCATTTTATGTAGTAAAGCAATTAGAAGTAACTATTTGTCACTGAATGGCCTTTGACTTCCAAGTCATTAAATTTTATAGACAGTATTAAATCACTTTGCATTTCTAAGCATGGGCAAGCACTTAAAATATGAAAATGGCTGACAAATACATCTACTCAAATTTATATTTGGTAATATGTAGTCTCTTTGATTCTGCAAAATGCAGGATAGTTTTATAAGTAAAAAATTAAGTCTGCATCAAAAGGAAGTAAGTGAAATTACTCAAAGAAAATAAGTGAAATTACTACTAATAGAAGAGAATCTTGGCATCTTAAAGGTTTCTTTATTCAAAACTATTCCACTAATTTTAATTTTTTCCCTTGATTTTTCAAGGATTTTAATTAAGCATTGCCTTTCATATTTATAATGAAGATTGTAAACTCCTTGCTGATTGAAAGAAAGTTTAACCATAATAATAGAAAGATTGGTACAGACTGTGCAGTGCTGTTTCTTAAACTTTACAGTGTATGTTTTTATGACATCTCAGGTGTGTGAAAAATGCTAAACCTCAGTCTGCTGCAATAACACACAATTTCTGTTAATTGTATTCAGTCTAACTTTCTCAATGGATTTAAGATTTTAGTAGGGTAAGGGTTAATGAGATTGGTGTGGATTAACATTTTGCTCCATTCACTGGACTCAAAAAGGCACTTTTAAATAGTGTTCTGTGGGCAGGTTGATAGTTCATCAGTCACAGGAATGCACTAAAGGAATTGCACACCCAGGCAGATCAATTCTTTTATGTTCAAAATGAAGAGGTATGAGTACAAGGCTTGGAGCTTTCACCCATAAAAAATCCACATTATTACATCCAGATGGGTAAAAGGTAATGAGATATGCTAACAGACATATTGATAATCACAACGTAAGAGAAAGAGGGGGAGCTTTAAATTTTTCACTTCTGGAAAGGATGAGAAATAGGGAATGATTTGTCTTTTTATTAATCTTGGGTTTGTCTAACAATCCAACAAAGGAAGATTTTCTCAACTTCATGTATCTTGGACATATGGGTATTTACTTTAGGACCATGCCAGTTGTGAACGTGAAGTCTTAAAATCAAATATGTTCAAGTCCTACAGTATCCTCAAGTTGCTTTCACATAAAACCTACAAAGTCTTTATCAGTATATACCAATAAAAATGTGATATTGGGACTTGTATCCCCAAATAACAGAATCTGGAGTTAACACAGATCCTTTCAAATAATAAAAGATATGAAGGAAAATGTTTTTACTTTACAGACTGGAAAAAAACCCCTTTTTCCTACCTCTTTCTAAAGAAGAATATCTTGCTAGCATTTTGAAACCTGTGAACTTTAAAAAAATCAATTACAAAAATAATTTCCAGATTTCCAAAATAGCGAATTGATTTTAGGATGTGCTGAAAGTTGTGCAGAATTTCATCCCTGAGTGACAGAACTCTTGAAAATTGAACTGCATATTGAAGGTCTGATTTCAAGATTAGATTGAGGAGCCTACTCTTTTGCCCTTCAGATTTGAAAATATTTATCAAAATGCTTATGATTTGTGTTTTTCTTTTCCAAGAAGGCAGACAGTTCATCACATGTTATTACTGTGTATTTTAAATTAGTTTTGACTTACACTAATGACAAGTGGTATTATAGTGGGGGACTGCTACGGATGAGGCCCCTGATAGACATAGGAGCAGCCTCACAGTCAGAAGCCCTGGTCCTCATGGGGGACTTCAACCCCCTACTGTATGTTGGAGGGACAACACAGCAGGACATAGGCAGTACAGAAACTTCCTGAAATGCATGGATGATAACTTCCTTCTCCAAGTGATAGAGGAGCCAACAAGGAGGGGTGCAGTGCTGGACCTTGTTCTCACAATCAAGGAAAGGCTGGTGGGTAATGTGAACCCCAAGGGCAGCCTTGGCCACAGTGACTGTGAAATGGTGGAGCTCATGATTCCTTAGGGAAGAGTGGAAGGCACACTGCAAGCTCACTAACATTCAGGAGAGCAGACTTTGGCCTCTTCAGGGATCTGCTTGGTATAGTACTATGGGATGAAGCCCTGGAGAGAAGAGGGACCCAAGAAAGATGGTTAATATTCAAGGATCACCTTCTCCAAGCTCAGGAGCGATGCATCCTAACAAAGAGGAAGTCAGGCAAAACCATCAGGAGGCCTGCCTGGATGAACAAGGAGCTCCTGGACAAACTCAAACACAAAAAGGAAGCCTACAGAGGGTGGAAGCAGGGACAGGTAGCCTGGCAGGAATACAGGGAAATTGTCTGAGCAGCCAGGGATCAGGTTAGGAAAGCTGAAGCCTGACAGAATTAAGTCCGGCCACGGATGTCACGGGCAACAAGAAGAGCTTTGTATAGTAATGACAAAAGGAAAGTTAAGGGGCCCTCTGTGAAAGGAAGTGTGATACCTGATAATCTGGTATATGGAGAAGCCTGAAGTACTCAGTGACTTTTGTCCTCAGTCTTCACCTTCAAGAGCTCAAGCCACACTGCTCAAGTTGCAGAAGGCAAAGGCAGGGACTGGAAGAATGAAGAACCACCCACTGCAGAAGACCAGGTTCAAGACAATCTAAGGAACTTGAAGGTGCACAAGTCCATGGGACTTGATGAGATACATCCACAAGTCCTGAGGGAACTGGTAGATGAAGTTCCTAAGCCACTATCCATTATATTTCAGAAGTTGTGGCAGTCTGGTGAAGTGCCCACTGACTGGAAAAGGGGAGACATAACCCCCATTTCTAAAAGCTAAAGAAGGAAGATCGTGGGAATTGCAGGCCAGTTAGTCTCTAATTTGTGCCTGGCAAGATTGTAGAGCAGATGCTTCTGGAAACTATGCTAAGGCACATGGCAAATAAGGATGTGATTGGTGACAGCCAACATGACTTCACCAAAGGCAAAATCATGCCTGTCAAATCTGGCAGCCTTCTACAATGGGCTTGCAGTATTGATGGATAAGGTAAGAGAACTGACATCATCTACCTGGACTTGTGCAAAGCATCTGACAGTGTCCCACCTGACATCCTTGTCTCTAAATTGGAGAGGCATGGATGTGACAGGTGGACCACATGGTAGATAAGTAACTGGCTGGATGGTTGCACTCAAAGAGTCATGGTCAATGTCTCGGTGCCCCCGTGTAGACCGGTGATGAGTGGCATTCCTCAGGGGTCAGTACTGGGACCAGCACTGTTCAACATCTCTCCTGGTGATAGGAACAGTGAAACCGAGTGCACCCTCAGCAAGTGTACCGAGGACACCAAGCTGTGTGGTTGGAATTCAATGAAGTTTAAAGTCCCTTCCAACCCAAACCATTCTGTGATTCTACCATACTCCAGCAGTGAATTTCTGACCTTTTATCAGGTTGGTTTGCATATACCATTTCACAAGATAAGACAATGTTTTCTCTTAACATAACATTCAGTACAGATTAAAGAAGTTAGTCCAGTTAAGGAGGTGCTCTTGCATGAAAAATGGAACATAATTTTCTAGATTGTTTTTTAAAGAATAAATTAAAAAAAGAATTGACATAACATTTTCCAAAATTTTCCATTCTGGTGCTGGTGGGGGCAGATTTTTATGCCAAATCAAAATGAAAACAAATTTCAGCTTCTTTTGGGGACAGTAAGGTAGTTCCAGTTCTAACCAACCATATCAACATTGTTAGTTAAATATTTTTATAACATTTATTTGCCTTTTTCTGAGGAACACAAAAATCTAAGTTAAGCTTGGTTCTCTTGTTCAAAGGTATGTCAGCTAATGCTCTGCTTATTTTGAAGAGTTTATTTTCTTCCCTTAACATTTATTTGTTTCCTCTGGGTCCCACTATTGTAGCTTCTGATCAGCATCCCACTGAGTCATTTATTAGACTTTTAGTACTTGCAAATACAACTTTATGGTGCCCTTCTGAGTGTCTGTGAAGTACATGCTGTAATTCTTGGTAACTCTACGTTGTTTCAGTTGTTCAGTTATGCAGTTTCTCAACTTTTTTGGATTCAGTTACTTTGGACTGTTCATCTGAGGGCTTCCGGATGTGTTATCTTTATCTCTTTCTTGCTGTTAGTTTAATCTTTTCAGTATGTTCTAAGCATACCTCTGTCCCTTGCTGTTTCAATTCATTCTCCAGGCTGTGGGGTTTTTTCATGAGACTTATTGCCTTGGGTTTCCTGCTGCTTTCACTGTTTTATGGTAACATTGCTAGATGCAAGGGCTCCAGTTTTCAACTCCAGTGTCTACAGGAGATCAAGTGTTTATATTGTTTCAGTAATGACACCTAGTTTTGCACAATATTTTCCTGACTGATAGCGGATTGTTGTATACTAGCTGTGCCATGGGCTGCATCACTTCTAAGTTTAATGACCTGGTAAATAAACAGTGTGTCCCAATTACTTTTTTTCCCTAAAGAATGTACTTTCTCCACAGTACAAAGCATAGTTTTTAAGTATCTGTTTGGGATTAACAACTTTTTTATTTACAAAAAAAGTTATTTACTGGAGTTGCCATAATTGAGACATTGTAATTAAAGGGAAACTTTACATACAGTTTTATAGAGCTGAGCCTTCAGGTTTTTGTATGAAGTTGGACTATAACTTCATGTTTTCATACAATGGTATTTCTGATGTGTTTCAATGCACATAGCTGGGGAACTTCAGGAGAACATTCTTAGTCAGGAAACCTTTCCTCAGTTCACAGCTAGGGAATCCACATACTGGCTTTTGAATTAATTTAGTTCAAGATAATTCATTCTTGCAACATGCTTTACAAGAGCAGTCTTACTAAGTAGCATGTGATAAGACACTTTTTTTTTTTTTTTTTTTTTAATGAGGTTATCTTGCTGATTTATGGATTGGGTCAAAGTTTTTGATAGCTCAGCTCTGATCTGTTAGTAAAATCTGTGTCTTCCTCAGATTATTCCTTCCATGTAAGTAGTTTATGCATATGTAATAATTTACAAAGGATTCAGTACCTTTGTTTCAATAGGCATGTTTGTGCCAGTGAGATGGCATTATTGTGCTGCATTGTTTAATATGAGAGTGTTTCTTAGAAAATGTGTCCTTAAATAGCCTATTTCTTCAAAGCTAGATTACAGAAAGAGGTCCTCTTCCTCTGAGTGGCTGATCAGACCATCCTGCCACAAGTAATCATAGAATCATGGAATGGTTTGGGTTGGAAGGGACTTTAAAGACCATCCAGTCCCAACCCCCCTGCCATGGGCAGGGACACCCTCCACTAGACCAGGTTGCTCAAAGCCTCATCCAGCCTGGGCTTGAAGACAGCCAGGGATGGGGCATCCACAGCTTCTCTGGGCAACCTGTTCCAGTGCCTCACCACCCTCTCTGGGAAGGAACTCTTCCTGATATCCAATCTAAGTCTCCCCGCTTTCAGTTTAAACCCATTACCCCTTGTCCTGTCACTACAGGCCCTTGTAAAAAGGCCTCCCCAGCTTCCTTGTAGGCCCCCTTCAGGTACTGGAAGGCTGCAATAAGGTGTCCCCAGAGCCTTCTCTTCTCCAGGCTGAACAAGCCCAATTCTCTCAGCGTTTCTTCATAGGAGAGGTGCTGCAGCCCTCTGAGCATCTTCGTGGCCTCCCCTGGACTCATGCCAACTGATCAATATCCTTCTTATGCTGAGGGCTCCACAGCTGGGCACAGTACTCCAGGTGGGGTCTCACAAGAGCAGAGTAGAGGGGGAGAAGCAGAGTAGAGAGCGAGGAAGTTTGTCAGCATGTCTGACATCTACTGCACCCGCCGTCTAACACTATACACTGATTGGGAAGAAAGCTCTTCCTGAGCACCATATATCTTGTCCATACAGATTACCAGAGCACAGACACAATATTTTTCTCTGTAGAATTTATCCTCTCCTCAGAGGTCTGGGTTGCAGAGATTTTGATTACCAAAACCATATAGATCAAAGAACTACTTCCACTAAACTTCTATCTAGTCTTGGCAATGTACAGGTTCATGCTAATGATTTACTCTGTTGTTACTGTTTCATAAGTCTCAGATTTAATAGAGTGGAGGAAAAGATAATTTTGAATTTTGAATTGTCTCATTTGTATGTCCTGGGCCATTTAGTTCATACACATACACTGAGAACCCCCTGAACAGATGATTTCCCATGGTTTGTTGAAAATGAAAGCACAGCTTTTTATGATCTTTTGCACTTCATGCAGTGTTAAAACTGAATTTTGTGTCATATGTAAATGTGCATATTACATTTAAATTTAAATTTCCTTATTTTTAATTTGCTGAAACAGTGCCTTTAACTTTAGGAGGATGTGGCATCATTGACAAAGGATTCACACAGTTTAGAATTAAAATTAAACAGAATACTGTGTAAGTTCTCCCCTTGAAATAGGCTTTTTTTTTTTTTTTTATTTCATAATTAAGCAGTATAATTTAGAACACAAAGTAGAACTAAAGCAATTATATGGGAAAGCTATTGTTGCAGTGTAGGGGTAAGATTTTAAACTTCCAGTGTCCTGAAGTCTTGTACAAGACTTGCAGAGTACCCTTGATTCTGTACAGTCTTAAATACCTTTCAAAAACAAAGGAAAAGTCTGTATATTTTAATACAATGTGAAATATGTACTTTTAAGCCTACTGGAAAAAATCATGTTATGTATAACCACTACAGTAATCAGCTTGAATTTAAATGCATATATTGTAACACAGAATTCTATACATGTACAACTGGCATGAGAAAAAAATAGTGTTTTGCACAAAACCAAGCACAGTGTATTTTTTATAAGATTTATATCTTTATGCTGCTTTCTGTGTTTTATTTTTACTTTTTAGAACATTATGATTTTTGTTAATAATGATATTTCTACCTTTCAAGACATCATGTGAGTGCATTGTAGTAGTGTAGTTTCTATATAATGTTTTCTTCTAAAAGTTTACTGAGGCTTTGTCGGATGATGTTGTAACGCAGGAAGGGCTGAACAGAAGTCCCAGTACTGGCACTGAGAACATTTAAGATGAAATTTGATTTGCACATATGGGTGCTACATGTCTAAACTTGATGAAGATCTGACACAGAGTCAGTAAAGTCAAAACAGTGCATCACCTCATCCTAAAGCAGTTCCCTAGAGGCTGATCAGTTAAGTCTCTGTTTGGGCTTTGTTTGCTCTCACTGGATCAGAACCGAAAGCGACTTAGACATTTTAAATTTCAGCATGCAATGTTTACTACATACACAGCTTTGTGGAATAAAGTATGCTATTTGAGATGAATTACATGCTTCACAGGTTGAATGGAAAGTGTCCCATAATGGCCATATGTTGAATGAAAAAGCATAACTTTGGAGTAGGGATATATGAGACTTAACTAAAAGAAAGTGTCAAACCCCCCATCTCTCCTACATTAATACTTCTGTTTCCAATTGTGAGCTGTGAAACTGATATACCCAAATCAAAACCACTTAAATTGATTTTGTATGTCTCATTTGTGCATTCATTACAAGAACTTTTAACTCTTGCTGTCTTTAAAAACTGTTGGAGGTAGTGATGGAAGAGGGACACTGAGGATCAGTACTGATCTCATAGTGAAAGGATCCAAGCACAAATTTCCTGGAACACAGGAAAGTACTGTATTTCTTGGTTTGTGGGGAAAGCTAACTGAAGGAGTGCGCTTAAAGCTTCTGGTTCTATTTCTGGTGCTATTTGTTTAATTTATTTTTCTCGGATGACTTCTAATATTTAATGCAGAACTCTTACCAACTCTGAAGTTTTTTCTCTCCCAAGACAATTGCTGCAAATACAGGCAGACAGTTACATTCCTTGTTGCTTACGTTCCCACTGACCTTCCTCTTTCCATCCTGTTTTTAAATGAAGGAGTCTAACTACTCAGCCGCATAAGTCTTCAGTATCTCAGATTTGCTGTCAGGATATCAGCTAGGTTTACTTTACAGATAGTTAGCTGTGGGGTATGAATGTTATGAGCCTCAGATGAATCTAAGTATGACATAGTGAGTTGGAAATGGCAATTTAAGGAGAAAAAATAAAAATGTGGGGCTTTTAGAAAGAAACTATAGAAGCATACACATGAAAGAATGGAAAAACTGCAGAAGGAGACTTAGCAGTAAGTTTGCTGTGATATTATCTTTGTTTTTAAAATAAATCTGTGTTTCAGAAAGCCAGTTGGAATGTATTAGCTGGTAATGCAACACACAAGACAAATGAAAGATTCAGCCTCCAAACAAAGTGAATGTATTAGAATGCAGCAAAGTTTTAATTGACAAGATTAAACCACATATATGTGGCTTAATGGAAACTATTTAAAAAAAACAACAACTCAAAATCTTCAGTTATCAAGACAATTTTGTGAAATACAAGGCTATGACATTTTAATAAGTTCTAATGCTTCTGTTTCCTCATGTTCTAATGTTTTCCTTTTAAAAGAGGGCAGTATGTAATGTTTTCACTGTAGTGAGTTTGTACTATATCTGCATGGGTAAGAATTATACAGATCCATTCATCCATTAATATCACTATTTTGTTGAATATTTACTGTAGTAATTCTGTTCTGTATTTGTCTTTCTCATAGCTCCACTTTTCCAGCTTGGCTGGGTGTTAAATTCTTCATTATTTTAGCCTGTATCTGGAAAAAAAAAAAAAAAAAAAAAAAACCAAACAACCAAACCAGGCTATTTCTCTTTGAATTTGTTTATTTTATAGTTAAACCAATCTCTTACTCAGAAAACACCCCACATCCAAACCCAACCCCCCTCTCCCCTCCCGGAACTGTGTAACATGTAAACATGCCTTTTTTGTTTTACAGTTGCAAGAGGTGGTCTTTAAAGGTTAAACAAACAAACAAACCCACAAAAAAACCCAGCAACTGCAGAGACTACAGTTTCATCATTGGCATTTATCCAGCCACTGCCATACCGTACTTCTCTTGTTGTAGAGTTTGGTTGTTGCCTTCAGCTTTTGTTTTAGGGGAACTTATTTGTCGCGGGTGCACTTAAAATTCCTTCATAATTTTCTTCCTCCACTATGTTTTTGTCCTTTCATTTTCATCTGCCTCACTTTTTTTTTTTTTTTCTGTTTTGATTTCCATCAATGTATTTATTTTGTCTTTTAGCTTTAATCTTTTTTTCTTTTTCATGTTATGTATTTTTAAAAAGGAAAAAATTCAGATACAGAATTCAAATATAGAATCCTGATGTGTTCCATGTTTTAAATGGAGCTCAAAATCCAGCAAATGAATGGTCATCTAAAATTTTTAACTTCTTTTTATCCAGAAGAAAACAGCAAGTTTTTATTCATAGTTTCTTAATGTAATTACAGGAATATTCAGCATGAAAATATACTAGTGATGTGGTGACATATTGTTCCAAAAGAATATATATCCATATAATTTCTTTATAGTGAAAATGCTTCAGACAACTTTCCCAAATGGAGAAGCAATCAGATTCTCAAGCCACAGGTGAATATCCATTAAATATACCCAAATACAAGACACTTTCTTAAGTACTTCATATCCACACATTATAGACAAATCAAAATACTTGTTATTACTCCTGAGCGTACCTACACATGCATTCTCACACAGAGACATGTAAAATAAACATCTGAATACTTTGCCTGCACAGTGCCAAAGCATATAAATAGCAACATAAACTCATTACTATTCTCTCACTTAATTCAGATATTTTTTTGAGAGAAAAAATTTGTAATAGAGTGTACTTTAGATGAGAACATTCTGCCACTGTGTAATAAATCAATCAATCAATCATATAATTAAATCTCCACATACTTTTCTTATCTTGTTCATTCTACCAGTTCCCAGTTCCCTGCTATGGACTATCAGGCTTATTCAGTATTACATTGTCAAATGTATAAATCTAAGATACCAAGGTTTATCTGTACATATTTTTCCCTGGAGGCTGAAAATTTCTGCAACTAATGATAGTATATCATACTGACAATGTCCATGGATGTCTTCTTTGTTGATGTAACCTTTTTTTTCCCTCATGTTAATTTTTTTCTTACTTTGTCAGGTATTTTCCATAAAAGGTGCAGAACTTGTGCAGTTTGATGAGGTTGATAAAGAGGATGATGTAAACCCACCTTTACTGCACATATAAAAAAGTGCTGCAGAATAATTCATGCACTTTCAGTTCTGTATTACCTCACAGAACAGTTCATTTACTTTGTCTTAAAGCATAGGTGGTCAAAGTTTCTTTGAGTAGGATGCTCTCTGTTTATTTTCTCCATTAAATATTTTCTTGGGTACCTTTTCTACCGGGAAAATGCAGCTGATAACTTATAGAAAAGTAAGAGGTAATTTTAAGAAATTGACAGACTGCATAGTGAAGTGTATATAAATGGAAAAAATCCTTACATTATTTTAAAAATATATTAGTATTTTCTGAAAATTATGATGATTCTTTTCAGGGTTTTTTGGTAATACTATAGATTTATAGTAAATAGAAGCCTCCAAGTATTTACTTAATAAATTAGTGTCAGCACTTAATTTGACACTTATTTAATTAACTCACTTTGGTGTATTACTAAACAAGAACTTCATAGGATAAGCAAAGAGCCTTTGAGGAGAATAGTAAATGGATGACCAAATCATCACACATAATTTAAGCTGTGCAAATCTCAGATTTCAGGAAGATAATGTTAAAGGGGAAGGATAGAAGTAATTTTGCTTTTTCAAATTTTTATGTAATATGAGGAATATGATAGGGTTTGCAGTAAATTATTATAGAACAAATAGTTTTTCAAAGTGTCATGTGGCAAAAATGGTACTGGAGCTAATTTTATAGTTCAGAAGCACCACCACCGTCAAAACCAAGATAGTGATGCTTCCTATCCTCAGCTCAAATTAGCCTACTTTAGCATCTGAACATTGATGGTCTGGCTAGATCCACAGTACAGTTAACAGACTCTTTACACAACCTTTAAAATATAACTTTCAATTTGGCAAGCAATTTTTAAGACCTCTTGAGGGTTATCATGAACCTTAGGATCTGTATCAGTCTGCTGTCACATTTCTATGTGTAAGGCAGTTTTAAAAAATGCCTAAGCCTCTTAATAATTAAACCTTGCAACAGTATTCAGAGTTAAAGTTTAACTGCCCTTTTAAAACATGGCACTCTTTGCTTCTAAAAATACTACCCATAAACCTTCAAAAGTGAGACTAGGGTTTAGGTATCAGATCTACACATTCTTAATGTTCATCTGTTGTAATGGTAAATAACATTCAGTGCTCGCTTATCGCATCGTTCGTTATTTCTGTCTCTATGCACAAGTTGACTTTGCATAAATGTCCAGTGTTTTCAGTAGGAAGTAACTCGTTTAAAGAATTGTTTCTCATTCCTTACATTTCCCAGTAGTATTGTGAGATAGAACATGCAATGAAATTCTGAATTTGGTTACCTGTCTCATCTCTGTATCCACTGGAAAAATGGTTTAGACAAAGCTTGTCAGGTTGGTCATCCCTTTTTCATGCAGCAATCATGTCAGCGTTTTACTCTTCATTTTTTTAGCAGGTAACTGTTATCACTGTGGCAGGCTCACTGGAAAGGATACAAGCAAAGAGGTGGCAACATAAGGCAGATGTTCTTTTGTAAACAGACCAGTGAAGAGTGCTGTCTGGAGGGCAGGAAATCTTGCAGTTTTCTGCACTGTCACATTGCCATCATGATGGATTTGAGCAGTATAAGACAGAGTTCCTGAAACTGTGTTTAATTCCATAATCACTTTTTGATCATAGGTCTTGCTATTTTATTTTCCTGTTTCTAGAAGAAAGCAGATGTTTTTATAACTGGCCAGCAGAAGCTCCCTTTCCAAATTTTTTAAAGGTAATGACACTGAGTAGATTTCAGACATTAGGAGTGGCCTGAGGCAGAATAAACTTGGAATATTGCAGAAGTTGTGCCTATGCTACAAAGCATTGTGGCAACTCCCTCCCCTTGTTCTATGCACTAGATCCATATTATACACAAATATATACATACTTTTTTTTTTTTATCCAAACTTTATCTTTGGAAGCAATAAGTGAACTAGAATAAAATAGTTCTGATATATGTGACCAGGCACCTTTTCAGTTAATTGTATCTTCAAGCATATCAGGAGGAACTGCAGGGGGGGGTTGAACTAGATGATCTTTAAGGTCTCTACCAACCCAAATTGGTGGCTGTTTTTTAGGAAATTTGCTTAAATTAAATGCTAGTGTTATTTGACCTGTGGCTGAATTTCAGAAAATTCATATGTAAAATGAAATCTGTGTTCAAACATGTTCTAATACCTTATGGTACATTTTGTTCAAGGAGAAATGTTGTGTTTCCACTTCAGTATATCATGTAGTTTTAAAGATGATATAAAAAAAATACAGTTTTGCAAGTCTTCCTCGTTACTGAAACTTTTAATCACATCAATATAATAACCTTTGGGTATGAAAACGTTTCTTAGAATTAACTGCTATTTTCTTATAATGAAAAACTATATGTAATGGAGAAATCCAAATGCTATATGAAACATCTCATGTGATTGAATTGTCTTCTAAAAATTCTGACCTTGATGAAATAAAACAATTCCAAGGTTAAATCTTAATTTGTTCTGGATTATACACTGGATTACCTCTTCTTTAGTAACTGGAATCTATATTCTTTCACATTCCATTTAATGGATTCTACTGGTTTAGAGAAGAAATAAGGTCTATATAATTTGTTTTAATGCATTTGAATGTTTTTATGAATTCTTATTGTACTACATAGCAAAAAACTCTTGTGTTTCCCAGTTTATTTTAAGAGCTCTCTGGGTATTCATATTCACAGTCTTTAATCAGTGTTGAAATCACAAAACAATATAGAGATTTGGTCTTTAGAGTCTGACAGTGTGAGGCATCCTCTTCTTGATTAACAGTTGTAAATTGTTTAAGGAGTTAATGTATCATCTACATGAAGCTGTTTACACATTTCTGCTCTCAAAGGTCTTCTCTTTGCACCTTTCATTGTGTCCCAGAGCCATAGTAAGTCCTGTATTAGATTAAAGGAAGCAGATGCAAGTTAAGATCTGTGTAGTAATACAGCTGATGTATGTGCCCACTGTAGGAAGGACAGGACAAGCTTACATCTTAGAAAGGAGGGGGTGGTGAAGTTTCTTTTCCTGGACATAGAAAGGCACTTAATTTCTTCCAATTGTCTTGCTGAGAAAAGGGAGCCTAAAACGGTGCAGGTAGCTTACTATTTAAACAGTAAAGTCATGAGGGGGTCATCATGCCTTTCACACCTTTCAAAAAAGGAATCACCTGTTAGGATGATCATCCCTTTCCAGATGGCAGGTAAGCAGGATGAGATTTCCCAGCATGGTTTTCCTCCTCTTCCCCATAGGTGGTAACTTTCATCATTATGACAAAAGGAAATGTTTTTAACCTTGTGAAGAGTTTAGTAGTTTAAACAAGTTATCACTGGAACATAGTTTATTCATTAATCTTTCTGAAATATGCATCAACAAAGATATCGCCTGTGTGCCATGGTGAAGCATTCAGAATTGAAGTGAGGCATAAGCAGAGCCTTCACCACAGGAATGAGATGTAGGTGGCTCTAGTTGGTATGAAAGATTAAACTGGAGGCCAGCTCATTTTAGTAGAAAGTCTGTTTTCCACCTGATGAGGAAAAACTCTTAGGAGGAGTTAATTCATTGCTAAGCAATTCTTAATTCAAATTTTCTTTTGCAATGGGTAGAAGAAAATGACAGATCATGTAGGACGTGTGAAGTTTGAAGCTGTAGAAATAGGACATTTGCATTTTCTTTGAACTTCATTGAGACTAATATTCTTCTTTTACAGCCGTTCTGTTTTGCAAGGCACAGGACTTCTGTTGTCACAGAGTTCACAGACTGTGAATGGAGAGCTTCTTTCATACGTATTTTAGCCTCTCTCTCAGAATTTGTTCTTCTAAGCAATATTGTCCCTATTTAATTATTTGTATAAGTACCTGGTGACAAAGTAGAAGTCAAGAATATAAAATGTCTACATTTTTTCTTCAGTCAAAATTAGTAAGTTTCTAGAATATATTAATTTTTTTTTTTGTTTTAGATAATCTATCTTCTATAATGGTCATTTGCATTAAAGACAACCCAACCTAGTAAAAAAACAAATAAATAAATAAAGCAATGGGATTCAGCTACTCCATAAAACGCTACTACTGCACTCTACAGGAAGTCGTTGCTGATTCCTCTTGTTCATTCTACACAGTCTAGTTCCATCAAAAGCAAATGAAGACTGATGGTAGGTTTATGCACTTGAGATCCAGTATATCGATTGACTATGCATTCAGCAGGTTATCACGTTTAAAAGTAGACTATCCAGATGTGATTCATTTCAAGACTAACCTTATATAGTTACGTGTCTGGAGGCAGTCTCAAGGCTCAGTTGCTCAGCAGAGAAATCTCTAGTTGCCTTTAAGATTAAGTTCTGCTTTCCCTCCAGGTGTGGATTCAGAAAAGCATAGGTTCCCATAGATCTGTTCTAGCAGCCAGACTGTGAATATGTCTCTGATACCTTAAACCACATCAATTAGCATTAGTCATTTAATTGTGTGCACCTTACTGAGCCCTTGATGCCTAAACTTCAGTTGTTACCAGAGGAAGCTCCACAGTATGGCTTAGCCTGAAGCAGGCACCTTACCTGCCACTCAGATGAATAGCTGTATTTACTGCAGTGAGAGATTAGATACCTAAAGCACCGTTTAGACACAAATGGGTAAACATCTACATTTAGGCTTTTTAGAGCATTTCAACTACTTCACCATAGACTTCTGATACTGTTTGTGATGCCTTAAGTAATCCTTCCTGGCCTCCAGCTGCTGCTTCAGAAAATTGTGGACCTCTCACAGATCCTGTGTCTACAGGCAATGCATGGATTTTACCTTACACTTTCACAAGACACTAGACAACAATTTAGATTTATACTGAATTCCTTCCATAGTACTGATTTCTGCAACACGGTTTTATTAAATGTTTTCTTTTTCCTATAATAATGAGGTAGAAGATTCATATTGTGAATCTTGTGTGGGATTTCTGTACAATCCTTTGAGTTTGAACATTATTCAGCCAATTGAGCAATACTTGTTTGACCATTTTTGATCGATTACTCCTTTCCTATTATAACTTTATTAGTCATGTGCATGTGTCAAGTGTATCTCTTGACTGCTGTTTCAAAGATATTAATAGAAACATTCTCTTATAAAGTTCTGTGACCACTTAAGCTTTAAACATTTTATATTGCACTTATGTTGGTAAGACACTGTATTTTAAGCATAATAACGTTAAAAACATGTTCTTTTAATTAGCCCAAACAAGATGCAGTTCCTGAATTGGATTTTCAATAATGTAGTAAAATAATGAGGGAGGTGATATCTTTATTATAGCACTAGATAGATGGCAATTTAGTATAAACCCTTGAAATAGGTTAAACTTTATAAACTTGTCGTATCTACTGTGTCAGGTGTTGGACTAGATGACTTCCAGAGGTGTCTTACAACCTAAATAATTATTTGATTAGCAAAGTGATCTCAACGTTGTGAATATTTTATGTTTGTATATGTATTTCACAAATTTCTCAGGTACAAGACATTCATTTCCATTCCTACAGACATAAGAATTATCAAGCTTATCTTTGTGGCATTTTAATGTATAACAGTGTGATTATAGACAATTTTAAACAATTTACAGCTTTTCAATACAATATTACTGTGCAATATTACTTAGGATTCCTAAAAGTATTTAATTATTCAAATAGAATTTTACAAAAAAAGGGAAAAAAAAAAAGGTATTCTATACAAGTAAATGCTTTATAATAAAAATATGGCATTATGCAGGGATTTTAATGCTTTCCTATAAATAATTTACTAAGCTGCATTTTCCAGTAGAATTTGGACTTTAGTGTAGCTGGTTTTCTCCTTGTTCAGTTAAAGAATGAACGTTTAAAAATCAATAATATATTTAAGATTTTTTTTTTCTAGAAAGCCTTTATATATTATATAATATAAAATTATTCAAATGATTTTATCTTCCAAAAACTCCAAAGAAAATAATAAGGTCAGGTTCTTTTCAAAGTCATATGACAGATGCAATAGACATGAGTAATATTTAGAGATATTATTTAAATATTTAGTTATTGTCTTCCACTTTCATTTTCAGTTCATCATTGAACAGTTTCATGATATGGGGATCAAAGACTTGCAGAGTATTTTTTGACTCTTATAATGTTGTTCCAACATACTGTTTTATCATGAATAAGCTGCATGTCAGTTTGAAGCAGAACTGATTCAGTGCACCTTAAAGAAATACCATTCCTTCTTATTTTCTTTAATAAGACAGATGAAATTTGTAATAGTAAATGTGCAGTAATACCTTTCAACAGTTAGGGCAGTGTTAAATTTCTTCTTCTACTTCTTCTTCCTATTATTATTCTTATTATTGTGTTCTTTATAGAGCTCTGTGGATGTTAGCAGCTAAAAACTGTCAAAATTATGCAGATTTTTTTTCCCCCTGCATACATTAGTACTCAGAGAACCTGTACCTAGTTTCACAAATTAGTCTTTTAAATTCTAAAATCCTGAGGAAATCTTAAATTCCTGGTTGTAAGATGAATCCTAGTGCCTCCACCTGAGGCAGAAAACTGATCAGTCTATATGTACCTCATAATTCACTGAATATACCCTCTATTGACAGTTTTAGAGGGGTATGGTCTGAATCACATGCAATGAAACAGGGAAACAGATAAAAGATAATGGCTATTATTGACATTCAGAACACTGGTTTCTCTAACAAATGTACAACATTTTTGGTGCTATGGGAAAATGCTAATATTACAGTCCAAAGGTCCCTGATGAGACACAATGGGCAGAATAATCAACATAGGCCATTTTCTGAGACTTTCTACATATTCATATTTGCCCTTGGTTCACATTTCTAGATTATCTTTGCAATCACAGAATGAAAAATGTTATTAATAAAAAGGGAAAGGTGCTATTCTTTACAGAAACACTGAGACAAAGAAAATTCTACGAATAGATGTCTTGATAATAGCCCTTCTGAATAGTGTTTGATAACAATGGACAGTTTCTAGTAATAGAAACAAACTTGATATATGCTTGCACTACAATCTTCTAGATCATACAGAATGTATTGGAAAAATAAGAAATATTTCATGCTATCATTGCACATTCTTTTCTCTGTGATATATATTGCTGTGATGTATCTTCCTTAGAAAAAATTATTAAATAAAATAACCCTGACAAAATGACTAAATTAGTATTTTGTGCAGATGCCAGATGGTCATCAGATTCAAATATATTTTTCATACAAAGTAATAAGCAAAGTCCCTAAAGAATTAATATGCTAGTAAAGCTTTTATTGAAATCATCAGAATAAATCTAACTCTCTAAAACTAGCTCTAACCTTTTTATGAAGGCTCAGTATATCCCTACATGCAATTCAAGCATTTTTTTATTTAGCTAATAAAAATGTCTACCAAATAGACACTGATAGTGATAAAGAGAGAATAAAATAGTTTGGAAATGACATTAGAGATCCACATTTAGAATTATTAACATTAGGGTAGTCTGAAATGTATTTATTTTTTAGTATTGTTACCTAGATTTGTAATTCATAAATAAACTTGTGGTTTTCTTTTAAGAAGTGATTTATGCGCAGGAGTAAAAGCAGAATAAATTTCCTTCATTATATCATATATGCATTTTGAAATGTTTCTTTAAAAAATTATTGTATGTCAAAATACCATTTCCTGTCATACAAAAGCAAATTCTGAGCTTTGAGTTGACATCAGTATTTTTAGGGATTTTTTTTTTTGTTTTGGTGTTTTGTTTTTTTTTTTTCTCAATCTTACTGACAGCTTATGTTTCTTAACAACAGGCAAAAAAGAGATACACACAATAAGAATATCTTGAGCATGTTATTGGCAGGTATTAAGTCCTTCCTATAGACACAAGCTAACTCTTGGTTAAAGCAAACTGTAGTGGAAACCGAACAGAAATAGTAGTAGTAGTAGAACCAAAACATACTAACTTGCCATTAACAGTATCTCCTCTATTACTGCTCTTTATTTTTCTACTAGTGTCTTTTTAGTGAGGATCAGTGAGTTAAGAGTTATTTGATCTTATGAATGAGATGTACATGTTTATAGTTTCTTAATTCAGATTTTAAAAATATACAAATGCTGTGTATTTACCAAGACCCATTGGTGCTTGGTAGAAATCAGATACCTATTCTGTTTTATTATTTCAGAGTTAATGTTGACATACTTTAAGTTTGGCTTTAAGACTGTCTAGCTTTGAACATAACTGCTTTCGTGTGGCTCCAATTCGTTTTTTTTTAATAAAGGGTAGACATTGCTGCATCTACTAACTCTCACCTTTGCCAAAGCTTTCATATTAATAACAGCTTTTCACCTATCCTATTCAGCATATAAGTCTGAGCCCTTAAGGGACCTTGTGGATGTTTTGCAGAACAGAACTGCTGAAATGTGAAAAAAAAACCCCAACCAAACAAAAAACGCCACACAAAACAAAACAAACAAACAAAAAAAAAACCAAACCCAAACCAATAAAACGTATGAAACTGCTTTGTTCTCAGTTTCCTGGTCACTTGTGACTATGAAACAAAAACTACAGATCTTAATATCTGCCAAATTCCAGCTTTACATGATGCTTCTACAGTTCCTGACATCTACCACTTTTGAGTGCATATCTACTAACCCAGTTGTTCAACTACTGAAGAGGACAAAAGTTCTTCTAAATGAAATTTTGCAGATGTATTATTTTAGTCCGACAACATTGCATTGCTGACATTACAGCCATGCTTAGTCTCATTTTTCACATGGCAAAGGCCTTATGGAAGTTCAGGTAGACAATATCCACTGCTCTTCCCTCATCTGTCAGGCCAATAACTTCATCACAGAAGTTCAAGTTGGTCAAATATGATTTCCTCTTGGTGAGTCCATGCTGACTACATCTGATGACTTTCTTGTCCTTCATGTGCCTGGAAGTGGTTTCTAGGTAGTTGCTCCATCGTGACCTGACTGGACAAAGCCCTGTCCCACCTTGTCTGAATTCCTTGGTGACTGTTTTGAACCACAGGCTTGACTATTGAGCTACCAAGGTTCCTTCCCAACCTGAATTATTCTGTGATTCTATGAAGAAACCTGAATACTGTCGCACCATGATTTTTATTTTTTTCCCACAAAACCTGTAATGCAACCAGGACGAATAACATCAGTAATAGTCAGATAACACTGTGATTCTACCAGCTTCTATAATTTCACAGTATTGTGCTTTTTTGGTTTTTTTTTTTCACTACACTCCATCCATGGAGACAGAGTTATTACTGATCAATTTTATAGAGAAAGAGGTTTTAAGTATAGAAGCTCTGAGTTTATTGTAACTCAGAGCTATTACACTGTCATCTGTCAGCAGGAATACAATCAGATCTGAATCATGAATGATATTGTTACTCAGATGTCATGCAAGTTCAAAATAATTTAAGTCATATTTGGTCTTGCTTTTTTCTTTTTTTTTTTTTTTTTTCCCACAAGTGTCACAGCTTCATTACAATTAAATTGTCTTTAAAACTTCATGTATTCCAAAGGAGAAAAGATTACAGTATTAAAGGAAAAAATCTTGATTGAAGACCTGCAGTTAGTGATTTGTTCTACATTGCGCCACTGGAAATAGAATAGGTATGAATAAAACTCACTATTTTGATCACACTGTCTATATTAGTAACTTCACTGCCCTCAGAGAAAGGGAGCATGCTGCATTGAACTTGCATCCAAAACCATGTGCCATCCTTAAGATAACAGTAGAATGGAACTTCCACACATATTCATGGGATGGTGAACAGTCAAGTCTGCCTACTCTTTCAAACATCCACGTCACCATTTCATCATTTTATTATTTTTGTTTTCTCCTTGTGACTAGATATATGTGTAATATAGCTTAAACAATGTATCCTATCTTGCTACTACTAAAAAAATCAAGCTGAATACTTACATCATTCATACTTTTCCTTCACTTATATTGCTGAGAACGGAATAATATTATCTATAAATATATATATATTTCTTTTAATGAAATAGTCTTTAGTTGTTTGATATCTTTCTTGAAGCTTCAAGGCACAAGACACAGCTTTGCAGTTGAGGTCTCATGAATGTTAGTTGAAGAGAAAAAAATGTCTATCCATCAGTTGGAGACTACTACATATGATTATTGTGATGTCTACCTTGTCCAGAGAAGTGGCTGATGATTTGTGTTCAGCTCATGCTCTGTTGTGTCATCCAGATCCCCTTCTAAAGAACTGTTACCTGACTAGCAGTCAGTCTGTAACTGAGCAGTGTATTTCACCTTTCTAAATGTAGTGTCTTATTTAATGACACTTGTTTTTGTTTTTTGTTTTTTTTTTTAATTTTATTTTATTTTTAAGTCAGTCTCTCCAACGCTTCAAGTTCACTTTGCTTTCTAAACCTGTGTACTTAGAGTCCTTCTCAGTGTAGAAGCTCAACTATCAGACTTGTTATTTCAACATACATCTAGTTTAAAAAAATGCGCATTGAAAGAATTGTAGACGTCTCTGTACCTCTTTCAAGTCTGAAGCTGAAAACACTAACTACTCATACTGTCTCACCAGTCATGATGCTATCCATCAACATTTTAAGTTAGTGTTTTCCATGGTTGCCTATGAGGGTCTCGTATGTTGATTAGCCTTACCGATATCAAAAGACTGCAGTAAGTCAAGATCTGCAGCTCTTCTGTTGCATCCTATATTTCTAGATAGGAGGATGTGATGGGCTGACCTTGACTAGATGCCAGGTGACCACAAAGCTGTTCTATCATTCCCCCTCCTCAACTTCACTAAGGGTGAGAAAAATAGGAAGAAAGATTATGGGTTGCGATAAGGACAGGGAGATCACTTCACCAGTTACCGTCACAGGTAAAACAGACTTGACTCAGGGAAATTTAAATTAATTTATTGCCAATCCAATCAGAGTAGGATATGAAACCAAATGAAACCAAATCTTAAAACAGCTTCCTCTGCCCCCGCCTTCTTCCCAGCCTCAACTTCACTCCCAATTTTTTCTACCTCCCTCCACAAGCAGTGAAGGGGAATGGGAAATGGGGGTTCTGGTCAGTACATCACATGTCTCTGCTGCTCCTTCCTCCTCACACTCACCTTCTGCTGCAGTGTGGGATCCCTGTCACAGGACAGTCCTTCCCACAGGCTACAATTCACAAACTGCTCCAGCATGGGTCCCTTCCTTGGGGTGCAGTCCTTCAGGAGCAGCCTGCTCCAGCCCGGGGTCATAAGTCCTGCCAGCAAACTTGCTCCAGCCTGGGCTCCTTTCTCCACGGAGCCACAGGTCCTCCCAGGAGCCTGCTCCAGCGTGGGCTTCCTACGGAGTCAGAGCCTCCTTTGGGCACCCAGCTGCTTTGGCGTTGGGCCCACGCGGAAAGTATAAAGTGAGTCATCTTGGGTGAAACAATGTAATTACTCTTTCAGTAACTACAGAAGTGTACTGAAGACCTTGGGTATTTTTAGAAAATACATGGTGCTTTTTCCCAGGTATACCATCACTATTCACTAATTCTGTTCTTTACTGCCTTGGCCAGCACTGAATATTGGATTTACAAATCTGTATTTTCCCAGATCATATTGAAACTCTTTATACAAATTAGAATCCTCTGGTACTAAGGTGCAAAAGCAGTTTTAAATATGTTAGACATCACTTTTTTTAGGTCAGTGTTATGGTTTAACCCCAGTCAGTAACCAAGTACCACACAGCCACTTGCTTGCCCTTTCTCCTTCCAGTAGAACTGGGGAGAGAATCAGAAGGGCAAAAGTAAGGAATATCACAGGTTGAAACAAGAATGCTTTAATGACTGAAATAAAAATATTATTAGTAGTAATCAATGTTATTACAATTATAACAATGGTGTGATTAATTATAAAATAATGTAATTTTAAAGAAAAAAAAGTAGGAATAGAAACAAAAGGAAAAACAAGTGGCACGGCTGTTCACCACCTGCCAACTAATGCCCAGACAGTTCTCTAGCAATGTTCATGAGCCCCTCAACAAACTCCCTCTGGTTTATATATTGAGCATGACATCATATAGGATAGAATACCCCTTTCAGTAGTTGGGATCAGCTGTGCTGGCTGTTTTCCCTCCCAGCTTCATGTTCACCTCCTCACTGACAGAGCATGGGAAGCTGAAAAGTCCTTGACTTAGTATAAGCAACGCCTAGCAACAACCAAAACATCAGTGTGTTATCACATTATCCTCATGCTAAATCCAAAACACAGCACTATACCAGCCATTAGTAGGAAAATCACAGCTGAAATCAGGACCGACTTGTATTTCAGTCTTGCCTACCTTGAATCTTAGTCACTTGCTATTTTTCATTGTTGTCTGCTTGTTCCATAGACACAGCCATTTCTAGTCATATGATTGTAGAATCATAGAATCACAGAATGGTTTGTGTTGGAAGGTCATCTTTGTGTTAAAGGTCATCTAGTTCTAACACCCCTGCCATGGGCAGGGACACCCTTTGGTAGACCAGGTGTCTCAAAGCGTCATCCAGCCTGGTCTTGAGGGCAACCTGTTCCAGTGCTTCACCATCCTCTCCATGAAGACTTTTTTCCTGATATCTAATCTAAATCTACACACTTTCAATTTAAACCCGTTACCCCTTGTCCTGTCACTACCTGCCATTGTAAAAAGACCCTCCCTCCCAGCTTTCTTGTAGGCCCCCTTCAGGTACTTGGAGCCTTCTCTTCACCAGGCTGAACAAGCCCAACTCTCTCAGCCTGTCCCCATAGCAGAGGTGCTCCAGCCCTCTGAGCATCTTCATGGCCTCCTCTGGACTCACTCCAAGAGGTTGATATTTTTCTTAAATTTGGGGCTCCAGAGCTGGATGCAATACTGCAGGTGAGGTCTCGTGAGAGCAGAGTAGAGCAGGAAAATCACCTCCCTCCACCTGCTGGCCACACTTCTCCTGATACAGCCCAGGATATAATTTGCTTTCTGGGCTGCCAGTGCACATTGCAGACTCATGTCCAGCCTTTCATCCTCCGGTACCCACAAGTCCTTCTGGACTGCTCACAGTCCACTGTCTGCTCAGCATGTACTTGTGCTTGGGATTGCCCTGGTGCAGGTTCTGGACCTTGCACGTGGCCTTATTGAACTTTGTGAGGTTGGCAGTGGCCCACCCCTCCAGCCTGTCAAGGTCCCTCTGGATGGCATCCCTTCCCTCCATCAAGTTGACTGCATCACACAGCTTGGTGTCAGTGGCAAACTTGCTGAGGGTGCACTCAATCCTACTGTCCACGTCACTGACACAGATGTTAAACAGGACCAGTCCCAACACCAACCCCGGAAGAATGCTGCTCGTTACTGGTTTCCACTCAGACATCAAGCCATTGACCACAACTCTCTGAGTGCAGCCATCAAGCCAGTTCTTTATCCACCGAGTGGTCCATCGATCACATCCATGTCTCTCCAATTTAGAGACGAGGATGTCATGTGGGACGGTGTCAAAGGCTTTGCACAAGTCCAGGTAGATGGCATCGGTTGCCCTTCCCTTATCCACCAAGTTCATGACCCCATTGTAGAGGGTCACCATATTTGTCAGGCGCGAATATGGTGATGATGATGACTTTTGAACTTGTTCTTCTCTTTATCCTGTCTCTGGTGCTTAATATGGCAAGTCTCTAACAGTTACTTGGCCTCAGCTATAAACTTTAGACTTGGGTTACCTACAGAAAAAAAGAACAAGCAAAATCAGCTGTTTTTTCTTGTAAACAAATGACCTGTCTTCGAAGGAGCCTTCAGTGTATAGGTGACTATTGCATCCATTCACTACACTTCTTACCCTTACCTTCTGACTGTTCTTTCCATTCAAAGCAAGACTGGCCTAATACCTTGAAAAGAAATCCCATAGAATGTCTTTGCTCTCTAACTAGTCACTAATGACTTCATGATGCAAATAATTTTTTGCTGCATCACACTGTGAAATACATGTTGTTGAGAGTTGTTTTTTAAGGGTCCAGTTAGTTTAAGATAGGCTCTCAGTCACCCATTGAACATCCTGTGCATCACAAAGGTAGCAATTTCTGTGGTGACTGTTCTCAGGTCCTGAAAGGAAAGGGTAGTTGATAAACCATATTAAACTTAAAAATATTGAAATCATTCATAGTTTCAAGCTCAAGCAGTCAGACAGTGTTTTTTCAGCTGTTCTGAGAGGGCAACCGGTGCATGACTTAGCATCAGTGTGCTGTCATACAGAGATAAAAGCAGTACTTTATTATCATCTCCTTTTGGATGGCCAAGAATCACTTAGGTCTTTTTTTTTTTTTTTCTTTATGTGTCTTCATAAGGGTGTTAACTATGATTGACAGTCATCTCCTATGCAGGTTAAAGTTAATTTTTCTTATCTCATTGTTGGGTTGATATTGAAATCTTCAAGGAAAAACCTTTTCATCATCCAATGAGGTACAATTTATGTTTAAGTGTCTAGACCTCACAGCTGGACATGTAGAAGTCAGATGTCAATTCAATTTAAGCCATAATGGTGCAACTCCTAATTCTTTAGCAATGATGGTTTTTTCTTCCGTAACAGATTCCAACTTACTAGTTTTAATTGTCTGATTTATGCCTCACATAACCACAGTAGTAAAGCTCAGCCTGTCTTTTCAGCCCTCACTTAAACACTGATAATGGTCTGTAAACCTTCAGAGGCTTTAGAAGCATCTACACTCAACCTTTTAAAAAAACATCTTCAGCAGGCAAATTACTGTTCCTTTATTTGCAGCACCCTTGTCATTATGGTCATGAAACTTAACAGGATAGGTTTTTTTACTTCTCACACTGAGAGTCAATCCATTAAGGGAAGGTGTGTGGACAGTTGGTTATAGAAACAGAGGAACTTTAATCTCAGAGGACTAGATCTTATAGCCCTTGATAAATTGTGCAGGGGATTCCAGAATCTTAGCTGGTTTTTGTTCTTTAAATATCTGTGAGGCTTGCCAGATCCTTCCTACACTATATTTTAAAAACTTCTCTGAGCTATCTTCTTGAGCTGTGTCTAAATTCCAGCATACCTCTTGAGGTGCTCAGTTCTTCACACTCTTGAAGAAGATTCTTTTATTTTCACCGAACTGCAAGTTGCAAGAAATTTTCCTATTTATTTAGGTCCAACATTTAAAGATCATAAAGGAGGAGTCATTCTCACATGAAAACTGACAGGCAAAGCTATGCTATTCATTCCTTGCTTTGTATCCTTCTGCTGTAGATAGACTGCACTCTGCCAGGATTACCGTGACCCTGAGATTGTTTGTGTTCCAGATGACTGTCATTCTGGCTGGAAACCATTCCAATATCCATACAATCATCGAACAGTGGGAAATTATAGAAGCCTCTAAAGCTGATGCTTAGTTATATGATCCTACAGCTATCGATTGCATGAAGGTATCCAAGACACATCACCAGCTAACTAGGTAGTACAAAAAGGGTTCCTTGGAGTTGTCTGTAGCATTAAATACATGGATGTGGATTATAATAAAACAAATTCCAAAACCAACCACCCTAAACCAAACCAAACCAAACCAAGAGGTTAGCAGCTAATTGCAGAGGTACTTGAGCCAAGTAATCCATATCTATTCAGTTTTCTGCTGTGTTTTATCTATTCCCTCAGCATCCTCATTGCAATGCCTTCATAAAAATTTCTGCAGTTGAGGGGGAAGGGAAATAGTATTGCCTTTGAAAAAAAAATCCTTTTCTTACAGATGACTAGGTATATGGCTTCATTCTCAACAAGTTATTTCTTAAATAAATCTTGCTGTAAACTTTCCCACACCAGAGGCATCACTCTCAGGGAAGAGTACTCCATTTATTTCCATGTGAGTCTGCTCAGATTATAATGTGACTGTTGTGATGTAGACCACTTTGCAGCACAAATTTAGGAAAAGCAACCAGCTCATTTCTCTTATAATTAGGCATTATTAGGGATGCATAAATGTAGTGTCTTTCATAATCTTTTGTTCTTCACGGTGCTCTGCTAAGTCCACAGTTATTTTCTGATCCTGGCCTAACTTTTTAGCCAAGTGTGTCTATTGTTAGAAACACGTTCTGTAGACTAAAAAAATGTAAAGAAAGCTAAAATTTTAAATGAATCATGAGCAAAATTAAACATATAGTCTGCTCTATATTCAGTGACATTAAATTCAAATTATTTAGCATCAATGATGCGTTGTAGAACTACAGCTTTTCTCAAGAAAGATCTTATGAAAAAAGAATTTTGGGGAGCTGTGTAGAGAATGGTAAGGGTTTTGAACAGTTAAGTAAATACAAAAACACAGATGTGAAATTTGATGGTGTTTTAAAAGTATTTGCATGGGTTAGAATAAGAAATCCTAGTAACAGTCACAAAGATAGTTATTTTGTGATGAATAATCAGTAGTTAAACAATCAGTTACCAGGTGGCTAACTCTGCATAGAATTGGTCCACTTCATGTCTGACATCTATTGTGACTGAAACCAAAAAGGGCACACTGTATCTCCAGCTGGACTTAAAACACAAAGAGAAGGTAATGGTGTTTTGATATTTTAAACGTTTTTGCTAATATCTTCATAACTAAACTGTGCTCCACATCTGGCTGTATTTAATAATGTGTTTAGACTTGGTAATGCCAATAATTTGGTTTCATGAACATTGGACAGGTGGGAGGTACAGGGAAAGGGAAAAATGAACAGAAGATCTGGTAAAACAAATAGATCAGCTAACAGACCTTTTAGCAATGTTTTTCTTTTAGAACAGATGCAAGTATGTTTTAAAATACCTAATGTTTAAAAATAAGAAATTATAAATAGGGTCATTATTAAAAGTAATAAAATAAGAGTATCCTGACTTAGGATTCAAAGGGAAGGCAGTTATAGGCCTTTCAGTAAGTGCAAAAGAAATGTATTCAAATGAAGTTCAGAGAGACCAAGTAAAATGTGACTTCAGGTTTTCTTTTGAATATAGTAGAATTTTTGTTGATTTATACTTGCAGAAAACCAGGAGGAGAAGTCTGTAAGTATATCAGCTATTCTGAAAGATGATATTAGATAATATTTTATTATCAGCTTATTGTGAGTGCAAAATTTCCTTGCTGAGGTGTAAATGATGTAGGTTTATAATATAGGTAGGTATAGGACTTTTTATTATAAAGAGTTACTTCACAAGTTAAACTAAAATATAAATATTCACTTTTATTCTATGTATTTCTGTCAAGTTTTCATGCATTTTGAAATCCGAATCGTAAGTTACACAGGTAGAACAAGGATCATGAATATGAAATGAGTTTATATGTATGTGTGTACACATGCAAATAAAATAGAAATTTGAGTAGCTGGCAGCAGATCAGTAGATAGTGGAGACATTAATATTTCTAGATAGTATGCTTATAAATGGAAGAATCAGATACTGAAAGTTAGTTTCTATTTCCAGATGTTTTCAGGTATGGCATAGCTATCTACAACGTTTCTGATTAAAACTCGTCTTATGCTCAAAATGAAATAGATCATGTTCCGATATGCATGCTTGTGCCATTCTACTGTCTGGTGTACTCTTAAGCTATATAATTGTAACAAACAATTTCAAGGTTTAACTCCGAAAAGCAGCCAAGCACCACACAGCCCCTTCACCCTGGTGGGATGGGGAGAATATCGGAAGAGTAAAAGTGAGAAAATTCGTGGGTTGAGGTAAAGACAGTTTAACAGGGAAAGCAAAAACCACACATGCAAGCAAAGCATAACAAGGAATTCATTCACTGCTTCCCATTGGCCCACAGGTGTTCAGCCATCTCCAGGAGAGCAGGGCTTCATCTCATGTAACGGTTGCTTGGGAAGACAAATGCCATCACTCCAAATGTCCCTTCTTCTTCCCCCAGCTTTATACGCTGAGCATGATGGTACATGCTATAGAATATCCCTTTGGTCAGCTGGGGTCAGCTGTTCTGTCTTTATCCCTTCCCACCTTCTTGTGAAACCCCAATCTGCTCGCTGGTGGGGTGGTGTGAGGAGTAGAAAAGGCCTTGATTCTGTGTGTGTAAGAACTTACCAACAATAACGAAAACATCTCTGTATTATCAACACCATTTTCAACACAGATCCAAAACACAGCCCAGTGCTAGCTACTATGAAGATTATCCCAGCAAAAACCAGCACAAACAATAACAGTTGTATTCATTTTGAATTAAGCTTTTTAAAAGGCACACCTACCTGTGTCTTTGCTAAGATAAAGGAAAGAGGAAAACCAGTTTTGTGACTAAATGTAGCAAGGGGTTTGGAGACGAGGTCCAGTTTACAGCTTCTCACTTCAGATCCAAGAAGGGAGTCTGAAAATCTGTTTTGAATATGTAGACAACAGGGTTTTTTTACTTTAAGAATGGTACCAAGATGTTACAAGTATTGATGTTTGTAGAAGATTATAAGCTCCTTATGCTGTACAAACACAAGCAGTCATCACCATTAATCATGGTAGCTTGGCAATGAAAGTGAAAGTTGAGCAATATATATTGGAGAAATGCAGTATGATTTAGTCCACTAAAGCTGAATCTACTGTTAATTTTAGGACTCCTGATTGCAAAATAGTAACTCAGCTAAAAGAAATCAAAAACTTGTTCAGGGGCAGAGGGGAAATACACAATACATATGAGTGATGTCAAGAATTAATTGTTAGTATAATGGAAATCTGAACAGTTTAATTCAAGTATCATTATTGGTTCACATGTGATTAGTACAGAAAAAAGAAAGAATAATAGTGTCATTAGAGTACTTTTATAGATTAGTCTCCATAGTAATAATAATAAAATAGTTATAACACTATTAAAATTGTAACATAGTTCTTAGATTCTGTCTCTTGGGGTTATGCTCACCATTCCATTGCTCCTCTGGGTCTTAAAATCAGTAGTTTTCAACTGCTGGAGAGGTTAACATCATAAGTCATAAGCCTCTACAGTCTCTCACTGGCATGAGTATGACATATCATGAATATGTCATGAATATGACATGAATATGATAGTGATGATGTTGCTGCTTTCTTCTTGCTCAGCTAATACCCACTTTGTGTCATTTATATGTTTGCTAACACACTTTTACACCTTTATCTTTCTTTATTGATCTGCAGCCTTAGATCACATCACATCCTTATTTGCTGTATATGGTATGCTTTATGTATATTAGAAACTGGTGGGTTTTTTCTCTTTGTTACCCCTAAGGCCAATTTTGTTAGGACAAGGGCTACATTTCTTGACCTATGGTGGCTGGTTTATACCTGTGGAGTCCCCAGTGCCAAGCCTGTACCTCATCTATTATCATCCCATGCTTTCTACCCCTGTAGACTGCATTCTGGCTCTCGATTTCTCAGGTCCTCTGCAGTTACACCAAACCCGTGTTTCCTTATTCTACATGATTTTGTAAAAGTAATAAATATCATATGCTACCAGAACAACTACTTCTTACGGCTATCTGTATAAAGCTTTGGTTGTACTATGCAAACATAAACAAAAGTAAACTCTCCATAGAGACCTGGTCAATAAGAAAAAATGCTGTCATAGGAACAAAGTAAACCAAAGCTCCAGTCACACCCAGAAAAAATTAAACAGGGAAACCTGGCAAGCACCAGTCCTGAGGCCTTGCAAATTCAGAACAAAGGTTGTTACCTGTTACTAGAAGTGGCAGTACTGCATTACAAGGCTGTGTGGTTACAAGATATTAAGGGACCTGAGGTGGAACAGCAAAATCAGCTATAAGAGAGAGTTATTCTAGGTGACTGACTTGACATTCTAGAGGTGGTTGGGTATAGGAAGACTGATTAAAATGTAGTTGTATTCAAACTTATTGTATGTATAAGAAAACATTCACAGTATAAATAAGTAACTGGTTTTATGGATACGCTTCTCTCAAAACATATGTTAAATGGTTGTAGGGTGTTGTTCTTCTCAGCTAAAGGGTGACAGCAAATATTTATTTCTCAAAAATTACTCTTCCTGGAGTCCATGTTCAGCAGTAAACTGTTTTGGAATGATCACTGAACTGTAAAAAACAAACAATTCCTAAAACCTAGTGAAGCTTTTATGCATATTTCTCCATCTGTATACATTATTTAACTATATGTTTGTGTATATGAACTGTATGTTTTTATATATGTGTAGGTAAGCAAAGCTATTGTTCGATGATACTGGTTCTGGTATTCTGAAGACCAAAACTGCTTTCTGCTATGTGTATTTGGCAATATCTGCTGCATTTAATAATACACTCTCTCAGTGTCCATATCTCAAGTGAGCATTGAGGCGATCTGCCCAAGGGAACATAATTAGATCTCAGTGGGAATGAGCAGGGATGTGTTTTTCAAGGCTTGAATGCTCACAGCTGAAATCCAAATACATGTCTACAATGGGTTTGATTCATGCCTGTTTTATACCTTTTCATGTACAGTTACACATTTAAAAGGCCTCTAAAAATCTACTCCTTAAGTGACTGTCATGCATTTAACCATGTTTCTGTTTCATCCTGAGTGTCACTCTCCTCCAGGATGTAGATGACCTGTACTTGTTATTAAAAGGTGTGATTATCATGCATCCTCAGCAATACAGGAAACAGGGTCATTGTTCTTGTTGCTCCCCATGTCAGATTTCAGTCAGAAAAGAACTATGAGATGTTGCATAATTAGAAGAAGGTGGGAAGCCCAATGCTGTGATCAGATTTCCTTTCATCATCTCACTAAATTCCTAAAGAAACATTTGCAGATCCCACAGAATAAAGCCCAAGAAGATAGTTTTTCCTTCTAGTTTTGTCACAGGCCAGTGTGATTGTTTAAATTTTCTGTATATTTTCAGTAACAGGAGAGGAGTAGAAAAAAATTCAATCACTGAAATTTTGCATAGTCACACACAGTAGCACAAAACTTAAGTGCTATAGGATTGCAGGGCTTGGAGTTTTTCAGGTGGCTTTGACTGACTTCTTCATTTGTTTGGATTTTTAAGTATGTTCTGCTACATCTGACTTCATAACTTTGTTCTTGATCTGGTTTTGTTAAGTTTCACGACTTCAGGTAACCAAAGTATTAATAAAATCCTTCTGTTTCATAGAACACAAACTACTTTTGTAGAAAGACCATTTGTATGGGGGAAGCAATCCTTTGCTTCACATGTTGAAGCAATCATCTTGCTGAACTTGTACTTAAATACATATTTAAGGAGGAAAGAAGACGTAGTTGTATAAAATGCAAATTAAGGTTCTTATTTTCAAAATCATAATCACTGAGATTGTTTCACTGCAATACAACCTGTGCAAAATGATAAAACATTAAACAAATATTGTCTTCCTGACAGTAATTATTATAGAGCCTCTCCCCTGTCATATTTTACTTTAAACGTACATGGCATATTGTACCTGGAGTATTTTCTCTTAGATAAGTACAGCTTTGAGATACTGCACTTCTGTTAATTCCCATGCATGGCAGCATTGGACAGTTTACATCACAGATATTTTATTATTCCTTTTTCATTTAAGAGTATCCTTCTCTGAGGAGGGGAAGTGAAGAGGGAGGTGCTGTTCTCTGCTCCATGTTATGCAGTGACAGGATGCATGGGAATGATTGAAAGCTGTGTCATGGGAGGATCAGACTAGATATTAGGAAACAGTTGTTTACCAAGACGGCGGCCAAACACTAGAGCAGGCTCCCTAGAAAGGTAGTTGATGCTCCAAGCCTATCAGTATTTAACAGGCATTTGGACAATGCCCTTAATAATATGGTTTAAGTTTTGGTCAGCCCTGAAGTGGTCAGGCAGTTGGACTAAATGATTGTTGTAGGTTCCTTTTCTACGATTACCCTCATAGGCAAAGTAGATTCAACTTAGGGTACATTAATTTATTTGCAATCCAAATTAGAGCAGGATGGTGAGAAAGAAGGATAAAAACTTTTTCTCAGGTCTGACTCTTTACATCCTACCCCAGCAAGCAGTGCAGGGGTTGGGGAAGGGGGGGCTGCCATCGGTTCATTAAGAGCTCCTCTCTTCCACTTCTTCCTCTCAGTTTTCCCTTGCTCCACTGTAGGGTCCTTCTCGTGGGATACAGTCCTTCATAAACTGCTCTAATATATGTCCTTCCCCTGGGCTGCAGTGCATGGCTCCTTTCCTTGGTATTCATAAATTAAAAAGTTGGGTGTCAGATGGTAACGTTCTTATTACTTCCTAAACTGTAGACAGTTCAAATCTCTGCAAAATTTCCGAGTGTGTCTTTTTTTGGTTTACAGTTTTGTTCATTTTTTAGCTCAAAAATATACATTCTGGTTTAATGCAAGGTTACTTAAATCGTGTCACATTTAGAATATCATCACAGTGTTTATTGGAAAAAATGTAGTTTTGTAAGATGAAACACAAACAGGTATGATATAAACTTCTGAAAGCTAACCTATTTGTGAGGTAATCATTTTAACAATTTCCTGTAATAGATTGAGGTATTCAGGCATTTTAATGGGCTGTCCAGGGAGGTGGTTGAGTCACCATCCCTGGTGGTGTTTAAAAGACAGGTGGATGAGGCGCTTAGGGATATGGTTTAGTGGTGGACTTAGCAGTGTTAGGAGAATGGCTGGAACTGATGATCTTAAAGGACTTTTTCAACTTAAACAATTCTATGATTAGATGAAGTTATAAGAGGATATTTCAACATGAAAATCCTTATGTATTCTGTTTCCTTTAACAGGGCTGGAATTTCAACCTTGAATCTTGGTTTACTAGAGTAATACAGGGAATTATTTAGAAAACAATTTGTTTCTTATTTCAAAAGTACACTGGGACCAACAAGCCATACAGTTGTATGTTTTAAAAACACAGTAGGAAGACAAGCTTGGGGGAAAATGAAACTTTCAAAGTTGAAGTTAATCTGGAAATATGAATGACAAAATTTCATATTAATATTTTTTCTTATTTGCAATTTAAACACAGTGCAAATTTATTTGCATTTTTAATTCAGAATTTGGTTAACCTCAATATATTTAAATTTCTTTGTTGTTTTTATCTTAAAGCTCTCCGGATATTATATAAATCCTTGGTCTTAGGACAGTGCGATGTCCATGTAATATGAGTGCATGTTTATTACAGGAATATATATTCATCCATAGGTCATTCATTCATTTTCATAGTGTACATAAAAAACTTGTATGTATAAATATATATAAGCACTTTATATGCCTTTACATTTTAATTAAGAAGTTTTCTTTATGACACAGTGTCCTTCTTAGGACATCAAACACTTCAGGACACAAGGGATACAATTCATTTTGCCATCTTCAGATATGAAATGCTCAGGTATTCATGATGTCCGTGCAAGGCTAGCAGGTATGACAAAGGAAAATCCATAGCCTACTGGAGAGGCAGTTAGAAGTCATGTAAAGGCGTCTTAAGTGACAGAAAATATCTGAGTCTGGGTATCTGAATGTAGCCCAGAGAAGGATAAACTATATCCTGACCTATTGTTTGCTTTTCCGTTAAAAGTTCATTTCCATAAGTACAATATTCCATTAGCACAGTAACATACCTGCTTTATCGGACTTTCTAACTTGGCTCAGTATTGCTCTGACCTTTCCATTTTCTATTCAGAATAGCATTAAACAGTAGTTGAACTCTGAGACTGTATACATTTCTAGCCAATTAATTCCACTGATACATTTTTCTGAGGCATTTAGTTCTGTAAATATTTGGGCATCTCCCTGTATCTCTGGAAGCTTTCCAGTATTCAGTTGTTTGGTTGCACAATGCAATGTGATGCCAAGATTTGTCACTCTTCTAAATGGAAATAGTTTGTGCCTTTGGAACTGTTTTGCCATAATAACAAGAAACTGACAAGCTGAAGTACTCCTCAGAGGAAACAGGTTCTTGTTGACATTTCTGCTACTCTTCACAGACTGTTGGTACTGAAGGAAACTATCTTTAAAATTAGTTTAAAAACTAGTTAGATTTCCCATAATGAACACAAAGACTACTTTGTTATTTTATTACTGTTATCTCCTGGGCATTCCACTGGCCAGAAAATCATTACAAAGGCATATGAATTCCCTCAATTCATCTTGAACAATGATGTTTGAGTTGGGACATTGTTGAGGAAGGGTGATTTAGATCTCTTAAAGAACCACTGTCAAAGGTGTTAACAAAGGTGGGTTTAATACGATATTGTAAAAGTGTGTGGCTTAACAATGTTTAGTAGCAAGGTTCACTCTATTAATTACTGCATGGAAAAACATACAAAGAAAAATTGAGTTACACTTGAGTTAGAATGATCCACAGAGAGCGCAGAGATGAAAAGGGTAAGGAAGGCCCTCACGTTGAGTCATGAGATTCAAGACGGACCACCTTTCTTTCTAAAACTCTTCCTCAGAGAGCAGTCTGGGTGTGGCCAGATCCAGACTTAGTCCCAGATTTGGCCAACGGTTTGTGTCTGAAGGATTACATATGCAAAGTTTATGCGATGTTACATTAGCATCAAAGTTACCAAGGCAAATTCTAAGATACCATACTACAGTGTTATGCATGATATCAGTCTCTTACCAAATATCTGCCGTTGGCAAAATACCTCTCTGCCTCAAGGAGCCACCTTGAGGGGCATCCCAGCTCAAGGGGAGATCACTGCCATGCAGCCATGCTGCTTAGCAGGGAAAGCCCAAATAAGGCTCACTAAAGCTGTCATATTTATGGGATAAAGGGGTTGGCTAATAGTCAAATTACATGCAATGGAAAATGTATGCATGAGAATCCTTGTATCAGCAACTTTGCTTTCTGAAAACAGTCTTGGGAAAGCCACCTGCTATTTGTTTGTCAGTCACATGATTGGTATTCCAAGCTCATATGCACTGATGCTGTGTCACTCCGTTCCTTTGTGGATTTTCAGAGAACAGGTTGTTCATGGCCTTGTTATGGTCCAGGCCTTTGCCTCCTCCAGATCCTGCACCAAACCACCTCAAGGGCTTCACAAGGTGTTGAGCGCACCCATCACAGACATAGGGAATTAATTAGATTTTTTTTAATATCTACCTTTTCTAAACGTTGAATGTCATATTTTGTTCATGTTTTACATCATGTTTAAGTAAGAAGAATTAGAATGTCAGAAAACTTTTGAGGAAATTACACTGTTAAATACGTAATTTTCAAGGACCTGACATAAATTGCCTGAAGTACTATACAATAGTAGCAGAGCTGAGATGTAACTCTCCAGATTCCTACCTAAGGCTCTGTCTAGAGAATGATTTGTGTTTGACCAAATTCATGTGCACCTTTGACATGTAACCACTTCTTCATGTAGCCCTTTACTTCTTATCCTCTGTCAAGGATACATATCCACTTTTGATTAATTAAGAAAATTAACTTATTCTTTAAAAACCGTAGGACGTAAGACAACAGTCAAACAAGGTAAACTAAGTATGTTTTTCTTGCTTAAATTTTGGGGCCAAAAAAACCCCATGTGCTCATTTATAAATTAAAATTCTTAGCCTTTATTTACATTAGAGCTCTTATTTGGTGATCTGTGTGTTTTTAGTTAGTTTATATATAACTTGTTTTTAACAAATGCTAACTGGAAGATTTTCGTTTTCAAATTTAAAGAGCAGTATTTTCAGATCCTGTTTTGAAGAGCAAATTTAAAAATATTCCTTTAATTTTTGTCATTGCTGTCTTTTTTCCACAAGTGGGTGCTCCTCACCATTTTAGAATAAGTGCTTAAAATGGTTTGGAAAAAATCTCCAAAGATGTAAGCACAGTTGGAATTACTTTTCTTGAATGGCAGGTAAACATAGTAATGAATCCATGGGTTTTTGTTTCTTCATTTTTCTCTTAAAAAAAGAAAAAAAAAAGTTTGTAGTGTTTCTTTAAAGCCTATACTTCTGTATTTATTTCCTACTGATATTCTGACAGTTGGTGCAGCACCAGGAGAAAAAATGAAAGCCGTATACTTGTGTTTTTCCTTTGGCAGAAAATGAGAAATAGAAGAACGTGCTACTATATCAGAGAATTGGCTTTAAAATTGTCTATAAATTATGAATTTCAACTTTTTAGTGTGAACATACGAATGATTGTCTATTCCTCTTACAATTTTTCTTTTTATTGTTCTAATTTTGATTTTCAGGTTAATCAAAATGATTGATAATTCATTAAAAATAGGGCTCATAAATTTGTGAAACATTCATTGTGCTTTGATATTTATCTTTAACTTTTTATGCCTTATACTATTTGTTGCCATTAGAAATGACAAAATATTTGCATATATATGAAACAAACCAAAAGTAGAAGAAGGAAAATGTCTAAATGTTTAAGATGGGAAACTGAAACCTGACATGATGAACACTATTGCTGAAGATTAAAAACTGACTTGGCAACAAGCTTCTTATCTGACTGACTAACAGATTGTAGCAGCTCTGTTCAACTCTGAAATCGTCATTATGGATATTTCTTTGTGTGCCTCCTTCTACACAAGAAACAAAACTATGTTTAAGAATATGGTCATTACCTTACTGTGGATGTATTTAAATTACCTAGATACATGATTAGTTATAGAACTTTTTCATAGTCAACAGCTACCAGGAAAAAATGGTACTTCATAGTAACAAGAATTTTATTATTCAAATTTTTGCAGTTAATTCTGTATTTTTTTCTAATTGTAGCTTCCAGACACTCTATGTCCATTCTCACTACATATTTACCTTATCAGAAAGTTATTCTGTACAGAAGTATTCTATGACCGATGGCAAATAATTTCTTAACCTTTACCACATAAAGAAAATGAACGGATTTTCTTAAAATTATTGTTTTCTTTTAAAGATCTAAAATTAATCAACCTTAATTAACTTGCTGAGGAATTGCTGTGTAGGATATGGCAAGTACATTCAATTTGCAGAATACAGAACAGATATGTTATCATAGGTAAGCCAAGGAATGAAAAGTGATGGGGAAAAAAAACAGTCTGTGTTTACTTACCTCAGAAATGTTTGGTGCATGGGGCAGGCAGCTGATGATACTAATTTTAAAACGAAGTAATGTATTTGGGGCCTGTAGCGACAGGACAAGGGGTAATGGTTTAAACTGAAAGCAGGGAGATTTAGATTAGATATCAGGAAGAAATTCTTCCCTGAGAGGGTGGTGAGGCACTGGAACAGGCTGCCCAGAGAAGCTGTGGGTGCCCCATCCCTGGAAGTGTTCAAGGCCAGGCTGGATGAGGCTTTGAGCAACCTGGTCTAGTGGAGGGTGTCCCTGCCCATGGCAGGGGTTTGGAACTAGATGATCTTTAAGGTCCCTTCCAACCCAAACCATTCTGTGATTCTATGATGATTTGAAAATTATGACTGTTTATTCTTGTGACTATACTATTATTTTTTCTTTCTTTTTTAAAACAGCACCAGCATCCTGTAATTTACATTCTTACTTTTATTTTATATATTCTTACTGTTAATTGCCTTTTGTTTTTATTTTCTTTCTACCAGCTGTCGTTATGTGGTTCATTTTCAAGTCATTATTGCGGGCTAAACGGAAAATAAGTTCCTGAGAATGAGAAATATAAATTTTAATGCCAATATTGAAAAATAAGCTAATTTCTGTTTGTAATTGCTCGTTAAATAACTACAATTGTTAGGTAAAGGTAGTACAAAAAGCCTTCAACATTTTTTTCAAAGTAAGAAACAGAATAAGCCAAGAGGTTTCAGTGAATTTGCTGTTAGACAACATAAACTGCAGGAATTAAAGTTTTGCAGGATGGGTGGGTTTTGGCCTAAACTGTATTTTGTCTGTTTAAAGACAGCCTATTTCAACTTGGGAGTTATGAGTTATTCATTTTGCATCACATTAATTGCAGCTGTACCTATGCGAAATTATGAACAATACTGCTGTGATTAACGTTTTACCTTTTAAGGGCTTTGAAGCAAAAGAAATTGCCTGATTTCACGAAGGAATATATAAAACAATACTCTTTTTTTGCTGTCTTTCATTTAAAAAAATTCAGTTTTAAAAGTATCAGCTACTGTATCATTTTACTGACTTGAAACGTAGTCATCAGGTATTCTTTTTATTATTTTTTTTAATATATGTTTTAAATTTATAACAGCTTTACATGTGTATTTCTTTTATACCTGAGCTTAAATATGTTCATTGAATCTTAAGCAAATTCCTTGATAATATGAAAATATGCATAGACACAATGTTAATTAACTTTAATGGTTTATAATTATGCTGAATCATCTTTACTATCTGGAAAATAGCAGATGATCTATAATTGGAATACAATTTATATGTAACTTTGGAAATTTGCTAAAAAAAAAAATCATTATCTGGATCCAAAATTTTCCATGAGCGATATATACCCATGATTTAGGTATGGGCACAGGCATATATGCCTTCTGGTACAACTGGTGTTCTTAATTTTTTCCTATCCTATTTCCTATACCTAGATGTTTCTGAAATGTCCCCTTGCTATTTTCCCTACTGCTTCATCCAGGAAGAACTTCCATGCAGAAATTTCTGTTAGTACATCTCTTGTGCTGCCTTTCCCCATTCCTTACTATAGCAATTATGCCAGCAGAAGTATAAAGTGTGGGAGGAGCTAAGAATAAGGAAAATGTTTCTAAGAAAAAAGTAATTATGACAGGAAATTCACTTGCAGAGCTTCCATTAGGTACCTCCTTAGGTGTCTCATTGTTTTAAGCTTTTTTGCCTTCACAGTCTGTTTATCTAATCATAAGTAATCATTCTGAATTGCTTATAAGGGAATTTTGTCTCATACAGTTCAGAAAGAAAACTTATCTTCTGTAAGATGTAGAATTGATCATCCAGAAAGAAATATAATACGTTTGAAAGTACTTTTTGTGTTTCTAATTTTTATAAATGAAAATTAATTATTTTCTTTATTTTAATCAGTTCAGTATAAACATACGTAATGATGATGATTAGATCTGTATTATTGGATTTTTTTTTAATTGAAAGCCAACATTGAATCTGGAGAAGCATCTCAGAGCTCTTTTTGTTTCCCCAGTAGATAAATCAATATTGTTTAACCACATATGGATATATCGGTTTTGATTATATTAATTCAAGCATTCTAAGATTTTACCAGGCTGTACTCATATCTATATCCATTCAAAACTGTCTTCCATTCTTTCTCAAAAATAAACTGACATACAACTCTCCTTCCATCTAACATATCTTTAAAAATCCTGACGATTCAGAGCTTTATCTACAGAGGAACTTATTTTTTTCAGTATATCTATTTAAGCATTAGTCTCCCAGTGTCACCCAAACTCCTGATAGAGTCAGTGGAAAGGGCAACTCTAAAAGGCAGTTTGGACCACCCTATGACAGGTAATGTGACTTGTGTTCTGGGTACCATTTTCTGTCCACTGACTAGAAGGAGCCATGATTAGACCAGGTGATTAATGTTTACATGGTAAAATTTAGGTTTTATGAAGTAGATTAAAGGAATTTAAGATAGACTTCTTAACTATCAGTCTTTCCAACACATTATGTGTGTTAGCAGAGAATAACAGTTAGCATGGAAGTGGAGATAAGATTTTGTTTAATAGTGTCTAATATTTTTTCATACACAATATATTTCCCATAATGAAACTTTTCTTGTGACATTTCCTATAAGCTTAACCATGTCTTTAAAACTATCATTTATGGTTTATATATACTTTTTTTTTGAATTTTATTAGTAAAGAGGTGAACATTCACATCTGTGTTTAAATTGTAATGTAAAAGAGTATGTGAGTCTAACCAAATGGAGCATATTAAAATAACACATTACCATATTTTCTGATAGAATATTCTATCAGGTTTCCCCCCCACGTGTAAAATAAAATTTGCATTTAAAGTAAGAGTCGTATACACACAGATATTTTTATTGCAAGGAGCAATGCAGCTTTTATGCTTCTACATATTTCTTGGTTTTATTTGGCCTTGTTAGTCCTGATTTAGTAATGAAGTTTGACATGTTAACCACTGTTATAATCTAGGAATACCAGAAGATACATCAGGAACAGATGGAAATGTATATTATTTTATCTGCAGCATATTGCCTGAAATTCTTCTGATTAGTACAACATAATATAGGTAATGAAGTACAGTTTATCTCAATATCTGGCAAGTCTGAAAAATATACTGTAAAGGACCTGTATTAGATCACAAAAGGAAACCTCTGACCTGGTGCCAAAAAAGTTATACACATATTTGTGTTAATAATTTTTTCATAGCTATGGATATCCTAGGACCATTTAGCTTTTCTTCAAATCTCCTACTCTTATACCTTTTAATGACACTCCTGTAAATATTAACCCCATTTTAAAACATAAAAGGGCTCTTAATCCTGGAGTCAAATGTAGTGTACTTTTAAAAACATAAACTTACAAATAGCAGAGATGGTAGAGCAAGGTATGAAAAGTAAGATATTAATTTATAGCAAGAGGCAATATATTATCTTAGATCAATGGATATTTTATTAAAAACAGGCTTTTATTTGGGTTAGAAATGGAAGCAACGGAGTTCAAGATAAATCTTATGTACTCTACTAGTGTAAGTTCCTCTCTGAAGTTGATAGAACTAGACTCTTCCAATTCCAACACAGAGGAATGAGGTTTGCTAGCTTTCTTTTTTAATACTGACAAAGTTTAAACAACTATCTTATCTTCACTGCTGCCTTTTCACAGGGCTAAAATTTGGATAAGATGAAGTCTGCCTTGAAATTCAGATAGAAATAAACTGAAGTGGATGGAAACCATTGCTTTCTCACATTTTGCTGCCAAATAGGAGCATAGTATGGCTAACACAGAAATCAAAAATGTGACGTAAATATTGTTTTTAACCACAAAACAGTATAAAATTTAATTGCATTTTCATGCAGTGGCTGAAGTCCTGTGAAAGTCTGCCCAAGGGTATCTGCAAAGTTTAGTATAAAGATAAAATGAATAATTATGTGGAAAATCACTGTGACTGCACTTTTATATCAAATTGGCTGCAGAAACCTTGGGATCAAAATACAAAAAGGTGCAGTGTACACATTTATACATACATATAACCTGCGACTACTTCTCACCAATACAGAACTCTAAAAAGTGCTGGTCCTAGAAGTGGTTTTCCATATAAAACTCAATCCATTTCATACTTGATTTTGTCTTATAACCTTACAGTTTCAGTAAACTATAAATACTTTTTCAAACGATTCTGAGGGATAAATTTTCTGGGCAATTCATGATTAGACATTGAGTGAATCATAGTTTAGTGCTAGTAATTTATGTAAGGAAATTTCTGCTTTTGACTTTCTGTGCACCTGCCTCCTCTTGTTACTGTTTAATTCAACAGACAAAAAGGTTTTAACCTCATTTATTTCCAGCATTACTCTGTGTAATTGTTATATAATTATTATTATTTATAAAAAAGCTTTTACTGATGTTTATAATAACTTTTCAATAATAAGAACAATTACTATCAGTTAGAGGTGATTGGCATCTTTAGTATATGATAGCTCTGTAACACTATGGCAAAGACTTGCTATTAGGAAATACAGAAGTTTCTCCACTTTTGCCCTTTCTATATATGTTTCTCAAAAAAGACTAACTGAAATCATGTGTGAGTGCTTCCTGACTTGACTTATGATATATAAATCGTTTCAAAACTAGAACGTATCAGATATAACCTGTGGGTATGTTTTGAAATAACTGACTTTCACTTAATTTTAATAGGTCATAAAGCTTGCTTTTGAAGAGTTTGAACTGGAAAGAGGCTATGATACTCTTACTGTTGGAGATGCTGGGAAAGTTGGAGATACAAGAACGGTGTTGTACGTGTAAGTACAGAACTTCCAAAATTTTCCTTGGAAATCTGTTGTCATGTTTTTTCTTCTGGGTCATAAGATATCTATTTAATTTTGTAATTCTAATGTACGCAATTTGTTTAAATAATGTAAGCCTAAAATTCAAGTACTGTCAAAGAAAATTGTTCATTGCAAAATAAAGTCCAGATCCTCAGCAGGAAATTTATAGTCTTTAATACCAGAGACTAAAACCAGCAGAGAACAAGATTTTTTCTTTAAAAAAAGCTTGTAAGAAACAAGTACTATCTGTATAATTCTAATTGTAGTGACAATCAATTAATGGAATAAAAAAAATCTTACATTTCATCAAACAGAAAATACAGGTTGTGTAAAATAAATAACCCATTGTTTCATTTCAAAATTTTTATAGTTAAAATTGACTTTGTGAACAAAATTATAATAAAAGCACACAGGACACTCTTCTGTAAAGTTAAAGATGATTCGTGGATTAATTTATTATAGCTTACTATATAATAAATATAATATAACACAGTATGTTATATAATGTAATGTAATATGTAGAAAGTGTAGCAACTTAAATAAATTTGAAGGAAAATTCCAAACTAGATGATAGCTAATTGTACGATACAGGTCTTTAATACTGTCTGGGTTGGAATCCTGTACAGATTGATTCATCTCATCTACCTTAACTATCACATTTTGGTTTATATGCTCATTTTCCTTCTATCATATGGGAGCTTGTGATCACTAGGTATTTTAGTTGCAGCTTTAGAGTGTTAAGTTAGCATGTGAATCCTGATTACAAACCAAAATTACAAGGTTAATAAATCAGCCATGACTAAATAAGAGAAACTAGCAGCATTTATTTCAAAACAACATTACTTGACATTGCACAAAACTTTACTGGATAAGGATAGCACTGAACACATTTGATAAAAAGAATCCATCATAATTTTATATTTTGGTGGTTTTTAATCCATATAAATTATTGAAATGTTTATTTTACATAATTATAATAAATAAGTACACTTAATACCCACAGAAGTATTTCAAATTATTTAGTATATTTTTGGAGGGAAACGTTTGAGTACAATATCTTTATTTCAAATATTTGTTTATGTATTTATAGTATTTATTAATAGTTACTTTCTGAACTCTGATATCAAAGTACAGAAAACTAGATACCTCTAGTTTAATTTGTCTTAAAAGATAAGATTGGAAAATGATTGGATTACTTTTGTGAAGCATGTTTCTTGTGTTGCAGCAGCAATTAGCTGCTACTGAATACATTGAATACTGAGTACTGGAAAAGGAAAATAAGAAAAAAAATCCATTTTAAGATCTTAGACTTTAAACTATCAAAAAAGGACTTGACCTGTGAGTGAGAATTTCAACACTCATCTGTATTTATTCTTGCATTTTGCAGACCAATTAAATATCGCATCGATCCTTCTGGGGATGTTAATTTAACTGCTTGTGACTGACAAAAGGGTTTGCATTTTTTCCTTATTGTATTGGGATACATTTTGGCTTACAGGGACCTAAGAACTTCAGAGTCAAGTTTTTGAACTTAATAATTTTGGTATCTCTAATTGTTCATTCTGTTTGTTACACTGTGAGTACTTCACATATGAAAGTTTGCCTTTTTAAAATTATTTATCAAGTTGTTGTCAGATTTTATTATTTACCTTTATATTTGAAGGGATTTGGCCTGTTACTGCCTACTCCACATGTATTTTCTGTGACTGCCTAAAAAAAAATAAATCCAAAATAGTCTTAGCTCATTTTAATTGCTATTATTGGTACCTTAAGAAGGCAGGCCCCCATAATCCTATAACTATTTTTCCCGTTATTAACATTTTGAAGATCTCTGTTGTGGACATCCACTTCTGAATCTATCATTGACATTTCTAGTACTAGTACAATGTTCTCATTAGAGACATGCAGTACTTACAGCCCTTACTTCAGTACAGTTTTTGACTGAAATAGCAACTATTTTTACCTTTATTATTCTCTAGACTATCACATAGGATTACAGTACAGTGTTGGCCCTTCCATCTTTACTGTATATTGTATCTTTGATGAAAACAAGGTCTATGCAATTAAATTTTACCTGCCTTTTGGGTTCCAATGCTTCGGACATTAGCACTACCCTGAAAATCATTTGAGAAAATAAATGAATAACTTAAATACAGTGGAAATGCTGGAAGGGCAAAGTATGAAATTACAGTGTCAAAAATAATTAGTAATGAATCTGAATTTCTATTGTGATACTGGTTTTGCAGTTATTAAACACTGGATAGTATTTAACACTGGATATCGTTATGAAATACATTACATTTAAACTGCAGCACAGACATACTCCTTTTACTTGCTTTTGAAAAAGGTCTCCTGTGGATGCCAAGTAACTTACCTCATAAAACACTAGGTCTGCTTGTAGGCTATATTATCGTGAGAAAGCTCATAACTAAATGTCAAAGTGATTTTCTTACCAAAATTTTCTATTAGTTGGTTTTAATAACTTCTGTTATATTTAATGAGGTTTGAACAGCACCTTGCAGTTTTTTATTCTTCTCAGGGGAATGAAGCAGCTTATAGCAAAGACTTTCCTGGCTAGATTTAATTTACAGTTTCTCAGGTTCTCTTAAAAAATAATACAGCTTTTCTTATGCTTAAGAAGCTTCTGCTGACAGCTTAAATGCCAGCATTTCTGCAGAAAATCTACAAAATATCACTGTAGAAACTCATGCATTTGATTCTAAGGCTTTGTAGCTTTTAAAATTTAGTTTGAACTAAATATGCAGAAATGAACAATGAACACTAGAAACTCGCTAATGGCAGGTCAGTAAACAGATGACCTTTAAATACTTAATGGGAAGAAGATTGAGGGAGTTGTCAAGGATCACAGTATATAAATGATCAGTCCCAGCAGAAGCTTTCTGCAGTGTCCAAACTCTCAACCATTAGCAATTATCTGTGTAACCTCAAAGCTGTAGCACTACATCTAGTGGGGAATAGGAAAGGATACTGATGTTTAAAAAGGAGTAAATAATAAAGAATACACTATCCAGCTCAAATTTAATGTTTGGAAGAAAAATAATCGAAAAACGTCTTAAATTCATGTAAAATAACACTGAAATGGTACAACAAATAATATACTTTTCTGGAGAGCAAATGATTTCAAATCAATTGAATGCATTTCTATGACAGTGTAGTTGCCATTTTGAGTAGACATATGTTGTTTTTTAGTTTATTGAGGCAGTCTAATTTTAGTATTTATAATAAAATTTTTAGAAAATCTTATCAACAGCTTAATTAATTAAAGGGGGATATGGCCATGATTTTATTATTTTTTTACAATGGTTTCATCTATAAGCTTTACATGGTGAAAATTTAGTAGTATTAGTTTATGGGATATGTATACTGAGTCGGTTAGCTCTGGAAATACAGCAGTACAACTCACTGAAAATTAATCTAAATATGTTTAGGCTGTAAGTTTTTGACTGCAGTTATTTCTCATATTTAACAGAGTTTGGCTAGAAGCTACTGACTACCCTTACAAAATATTTCACTAGTGATAATCACGTGTGAGGTGAACATTATCACTCAGAATATTTTCTGCAATGCTCTATTTTGTGTCATTAAATTCTTGTAAATTAAAGTGACTCTACTTTAGAAAGTCTTCTTTTCCTTGAAAGACTATAATGAATACATTTCTTGCAGCAGTTACATTAAAATCTAATTTCCTTTTTTTGAAATGTTTCCCTAAAAACATGAATATTTTAATTTTTCTTGTGTAGAAACTTTTTTTTTCCCTGAGACAATGAAGAAATTGCAAATTAGTCATTCAAAGAAAGCTGCTTTTGTCAGCTATTTCAGTACACAGAAAACTCTCCATGACCCTTATTCTTTTTTACTATTCACACACTGTTTGGAAACTTACTAGGAGTTTGGAAAACAACCTACCCTTCCTTAGCATACCACCTTTTTATATATCTCAGATATTATTGAGTCTGGTTTTCTAGTAGCTTACTTTATTTCACACTACATAAAAATCTTTTCCTTCCTAATTTTTTTAGAAGTTGTAAAATTTAGTAGAGAAAGTAGATTTGGGGATTTTTTCTGTCTTTTTTTAATAGTGTGTTGGAGTCTTTCTCCTGTGCTTAGATAGGTAGTTATCATTGGTAGTAATAGCAATGCAAAGCTAAATAAAACTAGGGATTTTTAGTGACATGTAATGCTTATCACACCTTTAGCAGTCAAACTGTCAGAGCTGGTTTGTGATGTGGTTGCAATTAATAACACAGATAAAATAGTGACTTGCACTTTTGAAGAATAGAACAACACTGTCAAACTGTTTCTTTAAAAGGAGAAGAAAACCTGGACTAAAAATGAAAATCTATTTACCTCAAAGAAGGAAAATATGTTCAGATGCTGAAAACTCAAGAAGTATTAAAGACTGAATTTTAAACTAAATTTTTGTTTTGTAGAGTATTTTAATGTCACAAAGGCAGATTTATTGACTTTTGACTGATGTGCTTCATTTAGCTTGTTTTATTATTCTAATGCCTACAAAAGACATTTATTTAAAATAATCTGCACAGTAAAAGAACAAGAAAAGAAAATGCAGAAAGGATTCAAAGATTTTTCACATTTATGTGCAATATCCCTAATGTAAAGGATTACTTTTCAAATTAAATATTATTGAGTAGTTAACATTTGTAGGTAATAGATACTGTAGCAGAGGTATTTGAATACTTATTCATAGATGAAAAATACATGCTGAAATTTTTGTTTGATGAAGTTGTAAGAGAAAAAAAAGGATAATGAAAACATAGTTGTTACATATTTTTAGAATTTATTTCAGATCCCTGAAAATTACATCTCAAGCCTGAAATCCAAATCTCAGCCTCATTCTTATACAAATCAGACCTCAACTCAGCACATTTAACAGAAGATTATTTTTTTCTTCTCGTTTAAAACATCAATAAATTATTTTAGGTATTCAATATACATTTATTTAATCACATTCTTTCTATAAGTTTTAATACAAATGTGTTATTATTTTAATGACCATGCTGCTTACATATACTCATAGATTTGTGCTATGCTTGTTCCGTCAACATTTTGAAGTAATGCATTTATTGAGACCATTTTCTGCTACTTCTGTGTCCTCAACTATATAGTAGCAAACAGCATTTCTGGTCCTGGGGAGCATTCTTAAAAGGCAGTCTCTGTTTTCATTTGAAGAACTGAGATCAGTGAGAAAACTGGTGCAAAAAGGTTCTTTCTCTCACAGATGTCTTTTCTGACCTGTGAGTCTGATCAAGGTACTAAGAAGCTTGGCTTGAGTTTGACTTTCATTACTTCATCGGTTGCATTAATTGCCTCAATTTTTTTAACTCTTTTCATATAGAGGATAACCCAGGGTTGTGCATCTCTACATGAAATGAGTTTAACTCCAGCCAGTCTCTCCTTGGCTGGTCTCTTAAGTCTCTGTTCCTGAAACTGCAAACAATCTGATCTTGAGATGGTTACAGACTGGGACAAACTCTTAGGCAGCAACAGCATGTGTTGTCAGACAGACCTCCATTCCCTAAACATCTAATCTACCATATCTGCCATCCTCCAGGTTGAAGGACTTAGTTCTATATACAGGAGTTTTCTCAGGGAACACAATAAAACAAAACAAACAATCAAGCAAACAAAAATCCCCAAAAACTGAAACAAACAAAACACCCTATACCCAAGCACAACAAAAAACCAATTCTGCTATTTATTGATTTCTTATTCTGGCTAAAACCTAAATTATTTATTTTTGAACTTATGAAGTTTTTAGTTAGTTTGGCAAGCAACTAAAATTTTCAAACTAGGCAGCTGCTCTATTTTCATTCTTACTACTAACACAGGTCGAACTGAACATTTTAGCTGCATAGTACTGTGTCTTATCGACTTTCTTACTTATCCAAGCTATGCTCTGCTTTGTGAGAGCATATAGACCCTATGAGAGCACACTCAGCCATTTCAGCAGCAGTTCTATGTGCATAGGCAGTAGTAATTAATAAGACTCCATTCCGCTCAGATGGGAAACTTTAAAAAAAATATTTTCACTTTATCAGTGTAAGAAAACAAAATATTCTAGATATGGGATGTACAGCTTCCTTTTCATAACCTGGATAGGTCAGGCTTATATGCCAGAGAAAGGTCTCTAATACCTTGCTTTATGTTTCTTCAGTTCTCACCTTCTTTCTCCTCAACCTCTCCTTTTATTATGTCTTTGCATTTAAGTTGAAATCATATTAACATCCAGTTGATTATATTTAAATAATATGTTTGTAGAAGAATCCAACTACTGGTTTCTGTTTTCTTTATAGCTTCTTTCTGGAGAAATTCTGCTTCTGGGACTCCTTGTCTCAGTTTGGCATGGTATTTGTTTTACTTATGTATTTTTTTGCATAGTCAAAGCTGAGAGTTGGAAGAAAGAGAATCCAGTATGTGACTCATGTGAGCCAAAAAGGGTCGACATAAATGAGATAGTCATTACTATTTCCTTACATCAACTACAGTTAATGCAGTACCTGTAGCTTCCATCCCCAAAACTTCTGATAGGTGAAGCTCTACACAGAGTTCAAGGCTGATGCCCTCTTCTTGTGATGGTTTTTGTTTTCATATCTGATAGCATCTTAGATAGATATATTCTGCAGCCACATTCTATGTGCAACTTTCCCCACTACCTTTTGAAAGGCTATATGGCTATCACAAAGACCTTTGTTCAGTTACAGTACCAGGGCCCAGCATTTTTCTCCATTAAGAAGTAATCTACGAAGATTTTTTTTTTTTCCAAAGCATTTTGACACACATTTTTTGCATTAAGATACCAGAATTATAGATGTACAATGAATATTACTGAGCTAAGATTTTATGGCGGGATTCACCAACTTGCCTTGTATGTGTTGTATTGAAATGTATATATCATCTATGCATCGTTATCACACATTACTGTATGAGAAATAGCAGTTTCACCTTAAATTTAAGAGATCATTGTGCGTTATTTGATTGCAGCAGATGAGGTTCCAGTAAGTTCTTGATGACACATGCACTGTCAGGCATGTAAATCAACTTGCTTCACTTTCAAAAAATGTGACAAAAAAAGCAATACTAGTCTAAACAACTGACAGGTGAACTCATACAGTCCCTCACATTTCTAAAAGCTCAATAACTTAAAGAAAGCTTTAATCATTAACTTCAATGCAGTCATTCAAAATATGGTTATTTTCTAAGACTGCACATTGGTCTAATCCATATATAATAGTTAATTTTATCAAAAAACGGCTGATCAGAACATGAAGATAATATATTGTAAATAGGCCTAAATATTATATTAATGGTTTAAAAGGCTTTGGCATTTAGTAGTAGTAGTAGTAGTAATTTATGCCTCTGCAAATGACTTTGCAATTTATCCCATATACAGACTCACTGGATCTAGTGTTCCTGATCTAATTGTGAGCATGAGCAACCAGATGTGGCTTCATTTACAATCTGATGACAGCATTGGCTCACCAGGATTCAAAGCTGTTTATCAAGGTATGAACTAAATTAACTCTTTTAAACTCATGTTGCAACTTTCTTTACTGCATCCCAACAAATTTATTTCAAGTAGGCATTTAGTCTTTTCACAATTTTAGAGTCTTGATACTGTCTGTGTTGTTAATTAATGGTTAATGGAGATACAGCTTTGTAAATATCCACAAAATAACTAAAAATAATCTGAAGTAAAAGTGTAAGCTATTGTTCTGATGATTTTTCTTGAATGTCAGTACAAATTAAAAATTTGTAAGATATTTGAAAAAAATTAAATGTTACATTCTGCTAACCTGTGTAATTCCTTATATGGTATATTATTTGAAAATTATAGTTAGACTTCTCAGACTTTACTGGAGTAGTTAAAAATTGTTTCTAATGCCTTACCAAGAATCTTCAAATACCTAAGTCAAAATTAGTGTGTAAGGAAAACTACATAGCATATATTTTGTGTGCCATTGTGAAATTAAGAAGATGTATAAAATTGTGGAAATTTAACCCAGAAAGTGATCTTAATTACCCTAACTTCATTTGTATTGCTTCTGTCTCAAAGAGATGAAAACCTTGGCAACATAAGAATCTTGATTTTTTCTTGACTGTAAGCTTCAGTTTGATACTTTCTGAAGTTGGTTCATTGTAGTAAAAGTACCTGATATCTGTTAGTATGTCTGTGTAATGGGTTGACCCTGGCTGGGAGTCAGGTGCCCATCAAAGCCACTCTGTCACTGCCCTCCTCAGCTGGACAGGAGAGGGAAAATATAACAAAAGTCTTGTGGGTCAAGATAAGCACAGGGAGAGATCACTCACCAGTTACTGTCATGGGCAGAACAGACTCGACTAAGGGAAATTGATGTCAATCAAATCAAAGTAGGGTAATGAGAGATAAACCCAAATCTTAAAAAAAAACAACAGAACCACCGTCCCCCATCCCTCCCTTCTTCCTGGGCGTCACTTTACTCCCAATTTTCTCTACCTCCTCCCTAAAACTATGCACGGGGATGGGGGATAGGGATTGCTGTCAGTTCACCACAGATTGTCTCTGACGCTTCTTCCTCCTCAGGGTGAGGACTCCTCACACTCTGCCTCTGCTCCAGCATGGGGCTTCTCCCACAGGAGAAAGTCCTCCATTAACTTCTCCAACATGAGTCTTTCCCATGGGCTGCAGGTTTCTTCATTAACTGCTCCAGCATGGGTCCTCCATGGGGTGCAGTCCTTCAGGAACAGCCTGCCCCATCCTGGGTCCCCCCTGGGTCACAAGTCCTGCCAGCAACCTGCTCCAGCCTGGGCTTCTCTCTCCAGGGGCCCACAGGTCCTGCCAGGAGCCTGCTCCAGTGTGGGCTTCCCACAGGGTCACAGCCTCCTTTGGGCATCCCCCTTCTCCAGTGTGGGGTCCTCCACAGGCTGCAGGTGGATCTCTGCTCGGTCATAGACCTCCATGGCTGCAGGGCACAGCCGGCCTCACCATGATCTAAACCACAAGCTGCTGGGGAATCTGCTCTGGCAGCTTGAGCACCTCCTCCCACTCCTTCTCCACTGACCTTGGTGTCTGCAGGGTTGTTTCACATATTCTCACTCCTCCCTTCCACTGTAGTTTCTTCTTGCCCTTTCTTAAATATGTTATCCCAGAGGTGCTACCACCGTTGCTGACGGGCTCAGCCTTGGCCAGTGGCAGGTCTGTCTTGAAGCTGGCTGGTGTTGACTTATCAGACACAGGGGAGGCTTCTAGCAGGTTCTCACAGAAGCCAACCGTGTAGCCCCGACACTACCAAAACCTTGCCACACGAAACCAGTACAGTATGCACATACTTCAATTTTCCATTTTGACAAGTTGCATAGGCAAGAGTTGTTTCTAGCTGCACATCTGTTAACTCGTGGTATCACTTTTAGTTAATTTCTAGGTTAATTAGTTCACCTTAAATTAATCCAGTTAATATCATTTTCAATAGTTTCTTATGGGCATATATTGTAAAAATTATTTATTAATTTTGTCAAAATACTTTTGTACAAAAGATGCTTCAGAACACAGAGAGACTGTCCACTGTTGAGTAACTGAAAGTAATCTAATTGGGAGAGTGGGAGTTTTCCCTAAACGTTTTCCTTAAACTGAAGCACCCTATCTAAATGTTCATTTCACCTGCAGTCACCTTACTGTTTCAACACAAAAATAGGAAGAATAAAGAGTGAAAAGTTATGCAGATGTTCAGGTTTAGTAAACTATATATTAATTGCACTAAGGACATTAAGACAGGCTTGTCTGCTCAAGTTTTAATAAGTGGTGTCTGTGGCTGATGGCATATTGTGAACTGATGATGAAAGCAACAAGGTAAAATGCGCCCCAGTGGTCAGCCAGGAAACTCAGTGTTGGGTCTCCACACCCGTCTCCTTCTACAGGTGGTGTCTCCATTGAAGCACATGCTGGTGATGACAGTGATTAGGATTATATTTTAACCATGATTTTTCCCTAGTACTATATACTCCTATTTGGCACTCACTCAAACTCACCATTTGTTATTATGTGACTGATTATTCCCAGTCACAGTAATGATTTATGTATGCTAATGAGGTTGTTTTGTACTTTCATAGGCTATTGTTTCTGTGTGCACATATTATTGGGTAATATTTACTGAGTATTTAAATTACTAATATCTACTTCTTTTATGAACCCTATTTTGGTTTTCTTTAATGTGAACTGAAATCTACAAAACAAGAAGTAAGGAGAAGGAGAGAAAAAAGGGGTGATTCTTATGATGGTGGCAGTCACTTCCCATAGGAATGCTCCATAGCAACGCTACTGGGATTTGCAGGTCCACGGGCATGAGAATAACAGTATAAGAACAACAAGGAAAAAGTACCATCAACATAGGCTCTTGAAACGCTCACAATTGTTTAAATGAGATGTTAGAAAGCTGTGAGTAAAAAGGCAGATGCAGGCCTGTAGCAGTACTATGGCTAAGACATTAAGGCATATTAAGACATTATGCAGCACATTCAACCTCTACAGATACACAGTTCAAGTATGTTGTGTTGCCTGAGGGCAATGAAAAATTCTTTATTTGTAATTTACTAGCACCCCTTCTCATCCTTTCTTTCACAGTTTCATCTTTTTTACTTGTGTCAGTTCTAAGGACTGTGTTTATGAAGACAATATGTTTTTTTTTAATAGAATCCATTTGTGAATTGCATAAAGTAGAAAGAGTGGGTATATAGTGGAAAGGGCATACTGGAACAAGCTGTGTATTGGACACTTTGCATTTTTTCCTCAATTCAAAACGATGATCTTTATCTCATCATAGCTTTATGAAAAGTTCAAAAATTTAAATCTATCTGATGAGATAACTTTCTGCTACCATTTCTCTTTCTGGTATTTTTAATTTAAGGTGTCTGTATTTCTCTAACTTACCAAAGGTATCTCATTTCATGTATGGAGTTCAGCCTCTCTCTTCTGGGGATGCTCTGAAAACATCTGAAGTATACACTGTGAATTTTAGTTGCAGCATCATCTCTGTTATGAAGTATATTGTTACCATTTGATGGTTCAATTCTGGCTTTCAGTCTTGTTTTACAACCAATTGCGAGTCCTTTGGTGTTTTTTGTAGTTTTGGAAATGAATTCCAGAATTGCAAAATGTGAAACATTTACAGTCTCAAAAGTGTAGTGACTTAATATGTTGGTGAATTTTAACTTTTTCTCTGTTTTACCTCAATAATATCATTAGTTTTATTAGAATTTTCTCATTCTTTTACTGTTGGAAAAAACCTTTATCCATTTGCACTCTGAACATAACTCCTGCTTTAGGCCAAGAGTAAAATCTTCAACCTCTGTCCTGTCATAAAAAAACCACACTGATTTTGCTTCCCCTTTGTTTAACAGTCAAAGAACCTGCTCCAAAACAGAATCTCATTTTAATGATGAGAATGTTAATGAATTGTGACATGTGACCTCAAAGACATTGCCTTTGTGACTTCAGTTAGCTAAAGGAAAGCAAACTGAAGGCTTATACATGGTCTATAGAGACAAAGTAAAGAGCATCCTTATTTGGAGCTTTTCTTAACCAAAATGTCTGAGCTTTGCTCAGGATTAGAACATGACTCATCATCTTGGGCAATGTTTCACAACTGACTGACTGAATTTTGTCTTTGTATCTATTACAGTACAATCAATTTTTATATTTAATTAATATTTACCCAGTGTCATAGGCTGATTGTAGTTTATGGAAAATTGTTACTTTAGCTGACCTTTGTCTCACTTTAATTATGAAATAGAGAAACATTTTGACGATGCAATTCACCTATCCTACATTAATACATTATTACAGAACCTCACAAAACCAACACAGGCTGTCTGTAAAATGAGAAACAGGATTTATATTTTTACGGACTGATAACAAAACTCAAAATAAATTTTGCTCAAAACAAAACCACTTCGAGACTCTGACATATATTAACAAGTGCAGAATGTCAGTCAGGAGTTAATACCACACCCAGTTTAAGAATTCCTAAGCTTTATGGCTAATGACCTAAAATGTTCATTCCCTCACCCGGTAAAGGGAAGGGCTTTCAACCTGGAGGAGGTTCCTCAGGTAGTATCACAATCTAAGGGGAGGGTCCCCAACTGCAGACCTGTTTCCCTCAGGAAGCCTAAGCCAAGATGGCTTTCTGGTGGGGGCCCATTTATATCCCAGTCATGCCTGACCTCTGGTCATATATGGCCACGTGGCCTCCCACTGGCTGAAGATTCTAACTTCTATACTTTTCAGTGGTGAATGGCTGGCCACCATTGTGTGGGTGTGAAAAGAGCGGTGGTGGGAAGTTCGGTGGGCTTCTGTCAGGTGGTTGTTGAGGCAGGTGCATCTGCCATATATGTCTACCTGAAAATGGCATTAAATGGTGTTTGTAAATGAACAGCTATGCATCACAGATTTTGTATGTGAGTAGTAAACTTAATCATGTTTAGTTTGCCTAAGGGATTGTAGGAGGAACATTTATTTCCATATTCTTATGCCTCTTCTTTGGCTCACCTTTAGAAACATCTTAATGTCAGAAATATGTAGTGCTATCTATATTCTTATTACTCAGATTTCTTGATTATGAATACAGTTGATGTTTACTTTGAGAAAAGTTCTGTAGTCAAACTTCTTGGACTGTACCATGCAGCTCTCCAATAGCTGGATCTACAACACAGATTTCAGACATAGTTCCTAAAGAAATAGTTGCTAGCGGTAGTTTTGAATAGAGAGGAATATCACTGTATGTAGTGGAAGGTGAGCTATGGAAACACAAATAGTAAAACTAATGTTGAGATTAGTTTATTTACTTGACAAAGCTGACAAATACTGACTATGTTAGAAAATACAATAGTTGATAGTTTTTCTGCAGGTCATCATCAGTTATCGTGTATTACAAAATCAAAAATAATGTAAACATTACCTATATGTAAATAGTTTATCAAGGAAAATGCAAGATGTTTCAGGCAACCTTAACTTTGATGTTACAGTTTCCAAACCATATTATTAGTGTTAAACCAGAAAGCTATTATTTTTAAATGCTGAAGAATAACCTGCACCTAAGTTTACTTTTCTTATTCTATAGACTGTATCTGTATCTGAAAGTCCTTCATCCACTGGTAAAGAACCATCTTAACAGTATGGTTCAACAAATTTCAGAGAGAATTTGCTGACAGCATCTATAGTTTCTGTAAAAAAGACCAGAAATTTAAATTGTTCTGTCATTGAAGAAGGAGATATATTGTGATGTCACACCTAGATATAGCAAAGTATCTATACTAAAATCCTCTTTCCATAATAGTCTATGGCAATTTTCCTTACTGAAGCCAGCATGACCAGGTGTCCCTCCACATATCTTCATTAAGAGAAGGAAAACAACATATGCTATTGTACATAGTTAATGGTGCTAAAATAGATGTTTTCTTCTGCTGTAGACACAGAGAAATTAGTGTCACTGTTTATTTCACAGTTGAGATTTCATGATAAAAAGCCCTTAACATTTTTCAGTGAATACTTGTCTATGTAGTTACTTATGTAGAGGGCTGTGTTAAAGACAAAATTTACAAGTTTCGTTACAGAAACAGAAAAATGAGAAGAAAAATTTTTCAGAGTAAAAAATAACAGATTTAGACTGGTACAGGACAGTTTTCAGAATTTCAGTGATAGACTTGTTTAGAAAGTAAAGCGATTTAAAGACTGGACCGTAAGTTCTAGTTATGTCTCTAATATTTTTTTCTTTTCCCTGGATATTTAGTAAGGTTATGACATAAATACTTCAGCATATTTCTCCATACAAAGTACATATCTGAAATCCTCCTATGTCACCTCCAGGTAGAACAATATAAACATGCTGAATGGTTATCTTGTTGAAGATTGTCATTCTCCCTTGTTGAAGTTGCTTCAGTATGAATAAGTTTTAAATATATTATAGAACAGGGCCTGGTATCTTCTGGGCACTCCATTAAAATGGTTTAGGTTGACCAAATTACTTATTTTAAATGAGTAAACTAATTAATGAAATAAATTTTTTTTGAGCTCTAGTTTAAATTCTAGTCCTGATGTATGACTCTAAAACCTGACTAATTTTTTGGTTTACATTATTGTATATATAAAGAACAATATGACATGTACACTTAAATAGAAATAGTGTGCATGAAGTGTAAACCTAAGGATGAAATCATTATTAATATCAGTATACCACTATTTTGAGGTCACACGTTAATCTTGTAACAACAGACAAAGTCTGTTTCTACCAATGACATGCTAAGACTATATTTTTACAAGGAAACTTTTCTTACAATCTGTTGCTGGTCATGGAATAAAGCTGGGACTTCTCTTAAATACACTAGGTAAATATTTTTTCATTAAAGTAGTTATTAAAACATGGACTTCTTTTTTTTTTTAATTAGTTTTTCTTTGAGCTGCATTTCTATTGTGTTTTTACCACAAGAGAAGACCTCTCATGCCCAAACTTGCCCAGTAACTTGTGATCTGATGTAATAGTAAGGCAAATTTGAATCAAGAGAAAGTTATGGTTTATGCCATTTCTTAATATAGGTCCAGTGATACATTTACTGGTTACATGGGTGAGATAGTGTCATTGCCATGCATATTCAGGTCAGGATAATGTAATCTGGTAATATGACATTATGCCTTATAACAATATCAAACAGTGATGCTAGGTCAAGAAGTTGGCCCTGCGCACCTTCCTAATAGTGTCTAGAGTCACAGGCAGAAAAAGGAATGATAAAGTGAATAAAGTTCCTGATTTTGACTCATGTCATGGGTGTTCCACATCTAAAATTATGTGCTTTATGGCAGTTAAGATTCAAGGTGGATCATGCAGCCAGCTGATCATTAGACTGCTTCCATCCTTGTGTTTCTACCAGCTGTACCACACTGGCATAGAAGCAGATGATAGAAGCAGATGATAGAAGCAGATGATAGAAGCAGATGATAGAAGCAGATGATAGAAGCAGATGAAAGTCAGCTGAAACTTTTAGGCGTGAACTTTTTAGGTTTTTATTAAGCTTGATATTTTTCTCCCATTCAAGCATGCAAACCTGTCAGTCTGACAAACAAATTTAATCTTTTGGCTTCCAGCCTTTTGGATAACCAGTATAAGAACATCCATTTTGTAGCCTCTTTAGAACTCACTTTTTATTCCTGCCTTTACATGGTAATATAAACTAATGTAGTTATTTCACTAGCCTATCCTTTAGTTCATAACTGTGTTATAAAAGAAATATGGTGACTCAGTTATATAATCCCAAGCATTATATATAATTTTAAGTTATTAAGAAATCTTGGAGATGTCAGGAATTATGTCAGCCCCTGCAAGCAGCTGAAAATGTCGAGTTTACAAGCTTAATTTGTATTGATGCTCAACTGAGCAGTAAAGCTTTAAGCTCTTCATTGTGATGTTGTTTGACAGAAGATACTTCTTACCTCCTGAGACTAGTAGAAAAATACTTTCAGAAGAGTATTTCAGTTCTTCAGATAAAGGTCAGTTGTCTTTTTGCATACAACTATAGTACTTAGTAAATCATAAATCAGTGCAGATTCTACCAACACACAACTAGTTTAGAAATGTCATTGCACTACCAGTATTGATATAAACTTTGTAACTGCTTGGAGATTTGGTAAATCCTGTGCTGAAAGAAATTAATGGAATTAGGCTTTTTTTGGACTATTAGATGTGCACTATTAGATACACTATTAGATGTGCATACAGGGAAATCATTATGTACAGTGTAAAGCTTGGAAAAACAACAATTTAAGTAATTCAAGGAAAACTTTGAGCTTTTTATTTTACTCTAAGGTTTTCTCTTTCACCAGTTTCATTCATGTTGTTTTCTTTTTTGTATTTTGCTTCTACGTATTATAATTTAGACAAATTATTCAAGTGTGTGCTTTTGGAGGACAATATATATAAACATTTTAATATAAATATTTTTAATATTTTATACAAATATATTTATATTAATGTATAATGCGTTTCAATTAATTATTCCATATTTTATGTGAATGTTTACATATGTTAAAGCTATTTGGCTTTATCAAGAACTGTCAGGGAGTTTCACCATATTATTCTATGAATGAATCTTTTTGTAGTGCTGTACGGTGCAGGTTAGCTTTGTGTATGGGCAAATGTCAGTCAATTTCCAGCACAACATTATATCAATAATTTTCACATAAGGAAGCTTCTCTGTCTCATTGTCTGGCCTTTCTAGAGTAAATTGTTCAAGTAAGCCTACAGCAGACATTTCTAAATTTCATTATCCTTAAGTTTTCTTTAAAGGAAAAAATAGTATCATCAGTAGATTACTAACAGAGTGAAAAGAGGCATGCTAAGTTACTGATAATTAAGAAAACATTTTTAAAATACTCTTTGCCAGAATTATGTATAATGGTTGACATAATGTCTATATATATATATTATTTTGTATAACGGCAGACTGAGCTCATTTTTCCATATAGAAAATACACATTGAGCTGAGGAACAAAGCATCATGGTCATAGGCTTTAATTGTTTGATTACTGCGTATTATCAGGCTGTAGCATGTGAGATCAAATTTCCATCTACACTGCTATCCTTTATTAAAAAATTGCAAACAACAGAGGCTTAACGAAGAGTGTAAAAAGGAGTGAGCATGTAACACCACACAACTCTTCTCCTTCTAAATTAATAAAGTAACAAACATCAAAAGTCCAGATTTTTTGAGTGCAAATTTGTTAATTAAATGCATATTATGCCTTTTTAATTTTTATATTAATTGCATAACTCTGCTTCTAATATCCAGTTTTTAAGAGCACATTTCAGATCCTTCAACCGTGTCTTCATATCATGTTCAGTTATGTTCCATAGACATACAATCAATGTCATTCATCTAAGTTTACAGATTAACATATAGCTGTTCAGTTATGATGTTTAAACAATGTATTAGCTTCTTTCACTGTAACCTTTATGTAATCAGTGATGGTTTTAGTCTGGATAGAGCTGCTTTCTTCACAGCAGCTGGTATGAGGTTATGTTTTGGATTTGCCATGAGAACAGTACTGATAAGATTTTTTTCTGTTGGTGTTAAGGAGTTCTTGCACCAAATTCAAGGTCTTTTCCAGCTTCTAATACTGCATGTTGTGTTCCAAACTTTCTCATTACAAGCAGTGTGTAAGGGGGACACAGTTCAGACAGCTAACCCAAACAGATTGAAGGAGTATTTCATTCCATAGCATGTCATGCTCAGGGCAATTAGTCAGGAGTGGGCCAAGAGGCCATAGCTTGTTAGCTCATTAGCTTCTTAGCTCTTTAGCTCGTTAGTTCATGCATTTGTTAGTGAGCTGGTTGGCTTTCTTAGTCATGCTGTCTCTCTTGAGTCTTGCTTGAACTCTGCTGTGATTGTTCTTGGGCTCTCTTGCTCTGACTTTTGCTAACTGGGACCTGGCCTGTGGTGAGGAATTGTATCATTTGTTGCATTTTAATTATTTATTATTAGCGGTATTATTAATATTATTAGTTTTACTGTAACATTTCTTATATTCCATTATTAAATTGTTCTTATCTAAATTTACAGGTCTCCTTGTCTTTCCCTCCAATTTTCCTCCTCCCATGGAGGAGGGAGGGAAGGGGAGCAAGTGGCTGTGTGGTACTTTATCGCTAGCTGAGATTAAATCATGGCATTATCAGAGAATCATAGAACAGTTGGTACTTTAAAGATCATCTAGTTCCAACCCCCCTGCCATGGGCAGGGACACCTTCCACTAGACCAGGTTGCTCAAAGCCTCATCCAGCCTGGCCTTGAACACTCCCAGGGATGGGGCACCCACAGCTTCTCTGGGCAACCTGTGCCAGTGCCTCACCATCCTCTCTGGGAAAAACTTCTTCCTGATATCTAATCTAATTCTCCAGACTTTCAATTTAAACCCATTACCCCTTGTCCTGTCACTACAGGTCCTTGTAAAATATCCTCCCTCAGCTTCCTTGTGGTCCCCTTCAAGTACTGGAAGGTGCTATAAGGTCTCCCCAGAGCCTTCTCTTCTCCAGGCTGAACAAACCCAACTCTCTCAGCCTGTCCCCACAGCAGAGGTGCTCCAGCCCTCTGAGCGTCTTTGTGGCCTCCTCTAGACTAGCTCCAACCGGTCTATGTCCTTCTTATGCTGGGTGCCCTGGAGCTGGACACAGCACTCCAGGTGGGGTCTTGTGAGAGCAGAGTAGAGGGGAAGAATTCCCCCACTCGCCCTGCTGCCCAAGCTTCTCTGGATACAGCCCAGGATGCCGTTGGCTTTCTAGGCTGCAAGAGCACACTGGTGGCTCATGTAAAGCATTCTTTTCTGCTAATAATGGATATTTTCAATATTCTGGAAAAGAATGTGTGTGTTAAAACATATTTTTTACTGACCTGATATCTGTGTATTTTTTTACTTTTGTACTCATTTTCTGATTTCATTAAGGAATGTATTTATTAATGTGTTACATTATTTAAACTCTAAAATATAATGTAAAAAATTATAAAATCTAAGTAGTTTCAACACTTAAAATTTGGTTGGGTACAGCCACTATACAGCACTGTATTCTTTCTCAGTTATATGACATGATTGTGCCTGAGAAGCTTCTCTCTCCCTTCCCCTCTAGACTGCAATTGTGTCTGAATGATTAAGCATAAGTGTATTCATATCTTTTCAGTGATTGAATTAACAAGTTTAAACTTATTATGAGTTGAAAGCCTTTGTTTTCCTCTTTGCATAAAAACATTATACATTAAAACAATAACATGTTGTCTCTGAATAAGAGAGAATTGCTATGTTTTGGCTCAGTCATTGAAGTTTATTCTTCTAGTCAAACGTCTTCCGAAAGTAGTTTCACATCATAGTTAAGTACGTTCCATGTAGAAAACAGCTCAGACATTTTTACTATATCCTAGTAATATAAAATGTTGTATAGCTTTTCATCCAAGTTAATTATTCAGTATGTTTGTCTTTAACATAAATGTTACTTCCAGATTCTAATTAAACTTTAATTAAGGTTTAACATGGCTGTTTTTAAAAAACTATTATTAACATTTGATGACCTTTCTTAAAGACTAGATAGCAACAATATTTTAAAAATAAACTAACATTTTCTCATAAGATATATGTAAGAATTAAATGCAAGTATTAACTGATCTGTTGGGGAGGCTTTTTTATTTGTTTAGTTTTTAGTTCTGGCAGGTGTTTCTTTGTTCTTTGTTTGCTTTTGGTCTTTTTTTAGTGGAAGGAACAATGAACAGAACACAGCTGAATCTCAGTTTTTTTGAAAGAAATATACATCACAGCTAGACAGCAACAGATAGGATCCTAAGAGTTTTGATCAATAGATTCTTATAAAAGTATTTTATTTTTGTGACAGTTTTCTGTATTTTTTCACTAGAAGGATCAAGCCATGAGACTTACATTGTCTTTTAGTTCTGAAGCCTTTTGATACATGACACCTGCATTCTAGTTATAAAAATAAAACATTTGATTTTAAATGAGTAATAAGTCAGTCATTCACATTGCCTCTCCTGTGGTGCCACTTAGTTTAAGTTTTATTTTCCTGTCCATGTTACTTTAAGTAACCATACTTTTTGCAGTGTTAATGAAAGAATTGTTTAATGTTGTGATTGCTGACACTACTTGGTCTGTATTCATAGAATCATTTAGATTGGTAAAGACAATTAAGATTAGTGACTCCAACTGTTAACCTAACACTATGAAGTCCACAAATTCTAACACTGATGTTTTCTTCAAGTATATCCTTCAGAAGAAATGTGTGAATCAGCTGTTAAAAGTGATGTTCACTGAATCAATAAACTCTAATGAAAGCATTGTTTTAATAATCTTGCTAAATATTTTATTTCCTTCTTTACTGAAAAATGCAACATTATTGTCATTTTTCTTGAAGCAAATATTTATCTGGAAATGGAGGAAAAAAAAATTTTTATAAGTCACGAAAAATTAAAGAAATTAATAAAACACTGCATTTAGGATGAGAATGATTGAAGATAATCTTGTAGTAAGAGTCATTCTTTGACCGTCACGGGGTTTTCTGTGTATATATATGCATGGTGTCATTCTATTACTAGTTCATTTTTTGAAAACACAGAATAACTTAATAAATAAAGATATCGAACCTACATTATTACAAACAGCTGAAAAGACACTGTACACAATTTTATTTCCAGTGAAGTCTTTGTGGCAGTTATTACAAAAAAAAAAAAAAAAAACAACTAAAAATACATGTATATGTATTTATAGATGCTTGAAATGCATTTCACATATTAATATAATTCAATTATATTTGAATGTAATATAATTTGAATATTTTCTCTCCTCATAAATTACCCAGGATTTTTCATATTGCATACTACTGATGTTGTGTAGAATTATTTGTAATTTTGTTGTGTTGACCTGTAAGCAGATCAATACTTAACAGCAGTGTTTTGAGAGGTCTAATAGAAACAGTTATAAACCAGATATCCTTTTTATTGTATTGTCTTAGAAATTAGTCTGATAATTGCTATAATTCATATTTGCTTTTGAACACGTTCTGCCATGAGTTACATATTTTGATCCTTACTTAGTTTTGTATCTCTAATGTAAGTTGTTTCTTTACCTGTTAACATAACATTTTTCTCTTGTGTTTTTCCACTCTCTATTCAACAACTGAAATACCCTGCATGAAATTTAACATAATAAACCTTTTTACTTATCCATAACACAATAAAATGGCCAATTTCACAACTGACAACCAGTGTTTTTACCATTAGAAATCTATTCTGTGTTACGATACAATACAATAAACATGGCAATATCAGATAAAGAATAAAGCTGTGTTGTAGAGTAGCCATCTGACAATAAAACAAAGATAACTTTAACAGTTGGCTTGGACTTCCATAATTTTGTGAGAAATAATCTAGAAAGCCATGGTGATGATACCTTGTTTTGTCTGTTTTCTGTACATTAGCAACTAGAATCTCTAAAAAGGAAAAAAATGTCATTTGTAAGAACGATACTGAGCATCCATTCCTACAAAGCTGTATAATGCAGTCTAGGACCAGCTCAGGGGGGAACTGGAATATACATGGCTGGAAGGAACCTTACAGCACAGCAAGGGCTGGGAACTCCTTACCTGCACTGCTTGTCATACATATCCTTGGAGGCCTGATTGTTTTCCAGGTCACTGTAGACTTTCTTCACCACAGCTAATCCTTAGTACAGTATGTAAGCTTATTTTGTAAAACCAGTGTCTTATAAATGCTGTAGTGGAATTTAAAGGAAACCGCTTCATTATAGCTTTACATAGTACATTCATTTTGGCTGTTGCTGAGGTTAAAAAAAAAAAAAAAAGTGGTATTTCTTGTTCATATGCTTTTCCCAGAGTTTTAAATTGAACTAGATTATTAATATCATGTAATTAAAATCAGCTGGAGCTTTTCGGCTCCTGGTGAAGCTTCTGATAAACTTTAGATAGTTTCACCATGAAAAGATAAAAGATGTAGTCAGGTTTGGGTCATTAAACAGTTTCTGCGTCATTTGTGTCTACATTATGGCATTTATTAAATTTCTTAAATGTCACTTTCTTGATTACCAAGGGCCAAATAGAAATATTTCCTGATGTCACATGATTTCAAATGGACAATTAAATTTTCATCTCAAATACTATTAAAAACACAATTCATACTGGAATTTGTTGCTGAATGAAGATGCATGGGAAATACTAAGCTGAAAACTTTCAGACACACAGATATCCATTAGTAAGATCTGAAAAGAATTGATTGAAGCAACTCTGTAGTGAAACGAAAGTTCTTACATAATTATTTCCAAGTATTTCACCAGCTGTGTGATTTATCCATTCAGCTCATAAACAGACATTAATTTTACACTTTGACTGAAAATGGTGTGACATGTGATCACCTCTACCTGTTACAAGGTAAGCTTGTCGTCTAGAGCAGCCTTTTTACATTGCTCTCTTGCTTTATTAGCAATTTAGATTAAAGCAGGTTATTATTCAAGACAAACTAATAATTTATTTTTGCATTGCTATGAAATTTGAGAAATCATTAGTTTGTAAACCATAGCATTGTCGGGAACAATTTATAGACTTTTTTTCATTTAATGTACCTGTTATTTATATGATAGTATGTAAAAATAAGGTCCATTTAGACTCTATGAAATGCTCAAATTGCAAATTAGGTTAATGAAAAGCTATAATGATATCTAATTTAGTACTGTGCGTGCTTGCATGCTCTGTTTTGTATCTAAACGTTTCTGAGTGTACAGAACTACTCAATTTTATTTTAATCATGAAGAATTAATGACTTGAAAATGGATCTTCTAAAATGTGCAGTCTTGGTGTTTTCTGAACATAGGTCATAGAACACTGTACAGTGAAGATTTAGAGGTGCAAAAAGTAATGAACTACATTAAATGGGGTATTTGTGCAGATTAAGCTGTGTAATATGTGCTGACTGTAGGTGAAAAAAATCATATTATTGCAATAAATAATGTAGTGCATTTTCAGAAAAGAATACAATTTGGAGAGCAGTACAAATGACCTTCACTGCCCACAGATTTGGTTTTGTAATATGATACTGCAGCTTTAAAAATATCTGGTGTATTGCATTTTTAATAATTTTGGGTATAAATACAGATCAATTTTCTCCTCCCTTGTACCTTCCCCTCTCCTCTGACCTTTCCAGTCCAGCATAGCCATGATCAATCCTTTCTTGAGTAGGAAATTATGTACCCTTTATGGAAAGATTTTCTAAGAGCAGTTCCTTTAAAAAATTTTAAAAGAGCTGGGCCTTCATAACTCATTCATAGGCTTGATTTTACTATAATATTTTCAAAGGATCTTTATTTTTCCTTTCAGTTTCCAAACAATGTCTTAGTGCTTAAGGAACTTTTCCAAATTAGAGTACTATTTACTTTAAATCATTACAGTTACAACACGCAATAAAGTAATGAATGTTTTGCAGCTATTCTAGCAGTATCTGTTGTAATGTGTAAAATAAATGAAATACATGACTCCTTGTAAATACATACTGGGTCCAGTCTGTGTCTCTAGGTATGCCTGTTGTTATGTTTTTCCTCTCTTTTGAAAGAAAACAAAGGGAAAAGGGATCATTTCCCTGGGATAGTGAGTATATTTGGGTTTGTTTAGATGCCAGGGAATGGTATTAGCATGTGTGTACATGCATATAATTCCTCACAGAACTAACAATTCAAATGCTTTATATATATATATAAAAACCTTTTGGATTTTTCCTATCATCTGCATCTCTCACCACATTTCAATCTACCTGTCTTTGATGGTTCCAAGGCCTTAAATTTATTACCACTTTTTATTTTCTAATGTCTATACAGCCTCTACATGAATTATCAAAAAATGGATTTATAAAGCTACCTTTATATAGAACATGATGAAAAGCCTGCACTTGTTAATGCTTCTGTTGTGTTGTACTAGTATGCTGTAGAAAAGATTACTGAGTTTTGGTGAGTAGCATTTCACCAGCTTATTCACCTTGCAGCTGAACTTTTTTTTATTAACATAAACAGTTGAGTTTGCTTCAAACTCTAATCCACTGCTTGGAACCACTGCCACAGGTTTCTCTTGTGGTATTTTGCTAACAGCAGCATGTAGAGAAATGAGGAGGAATTTTAAAGGATTTCAGCAAGAACTGTATGTCAAAGAAAACGTTCAACTTTTTAAAAAATTTCCATTTCTTCTCACAATGTGTTCAAGAAAAGTGGTGCAACTTATTTGTTGGGATTCTCTTCTCATCTTCCAAGACTGCAATAATATAAAATAAATGGATTATACCTGATCTATTTGCTTCTCTGTAGTATAGACTTTTGGATGGAATATTGGTGTGCTTTCACCAGAACGTGTACTCTGATAAGAACAACATAAATATACATATATATTTTTTCGTCCCTTACTTGGGCTATTTGATAAAAAACAAAGTGCTATCATTTTTTTTCCGCGGCTTCTCTCAAGTCCAAGATTTCAGAATATTGCAATGAGTTAAAACCATTGCTATTCACTTGTTTGTAAAATAAATCTCTTCCTGTCACATTCCACCTCCTGCACAGGACTGTGAACTTCGTATTGGAAGCTGCAGAAAGAGTCTCTCTCTTTTTTTTTTTTTATTTTTTTTTATTTTTAATATTATTGGAGTAGATCACTTTGAATATCATGTCTTTGTGTAGCTTTAGTTAGAGCAACACATATCTATTCAGGATGAAACGTAATCAGGAAAGCATGATAAGCAGGACCCCAGCATACATCTAGAACTTTCCATGCTGAAAGTGAATAATATTCAGCCTACCATTTCTGTATATATGCAATGCATCAAATTGTAAATATTTCTAGGAATCACACAACTTTGTCAAGAACTCAGGACTTGTGTTGTATGGCAGTTTTACACCCTTGTAACTGTCAGAATAAGTGTTCTTTGAGATATAGTCTTTAGATTCTGGTTCACTGTAACATTTGTAACTAAATTCTGTTTTTCACTGATTATTATAATAAATTGGAAGTAACAAAACCGATGCTTAAAGTTGTCTAAATGGCAGGAGAGAACAAGTTAGACGTAAATTTTACTGTTGCGGGTGTGCATAATGTGAGGTCATAGTATTTTCCATTATGTGTGGAAACATACAACAAATGAAAAAGAGAACAGGTATAATGTGAGCAGCACTTGTCAAGCAAACTGAAGTCGCATATTTTTAATTTTAAGCAAATATATTTGTGATTGGTAACAGGCATTTTACTTGTACACCGGTGACTCTACAAAAGCTACAGTTAAGCTTGAGTTTACATAATTTTTAACAGGAACAGGACTTTCTGGTAGCATTTTGCTGGTTGTTTTGTGTTTGTGCAGTTAACATCCACAGACAAGCAATACTCAAAGGAAGGTTTTATTCACAAAAAGCACCCCATTCTTTTAAATCCCCAGAATAAGCCAAGCTATCAGTCTTCCTTTGCTGGTTGTGAGAGTGGAGGAAAAAAAAAAAAAGATGTTGAATAGAATTTTCCAACTGAGAAGTCCAGTCCACATATGTGAAGTCAAATAGGTGGTTAAAAATGCCCATGAAGACCCTGTAACATGCTTTTGTGAAATTTCAGTTTTTTAGTTACTGTCACTGAGAAGAGCACATATATTTTACTTATCTATTTTTCTACTTTTTTGCTTATTTATTTTCTTGTATGTATACTACCCCAACAAAATATTTACATGTACCTGTAGGTATGCAGTGTTTTGCTATGGCTTTAAGGAGTATCTTACAGAGTGAATTCTAAGCTGTGAGGCTTTTTTTATTTATCTACAGAGTAGTTTCATGTTAGTCTATGTTCCTCAGAAAGCGTGTTATGTTAGGGAGGAAGAAGTCTTTCCCTTGTCCTTGTTGCCGAAGTCTTGTTTGGATTGATATCTTAGTAAAGAGAAGGAAAGTATGTCTTCCTTAAGCAAAGCCCAGGACTCTGGTGGATGACAGGACAGGAACAAAGAAGGAAGGAGGCACAGCAGAAAAATTGTAATCGTAGATAGTAACAGGAAGCTGTTTGTGGATGGAAGGGGGGGCACATGCAAAAAAATCTCAAAGTTAATCGAAGAGAGAAACTTTTTCTTATCTTAGTGAAAATTGTGCATCCCCCCAAAACACTAAAAGTTGCTGGGCTGAGTGCAGTCCTGGAGAGCAGGATTTGTCCTGCAAAGGTAGAACATAGGAGTGCAGAGCCTAATGATGCTTTTCGATTTTTCCCCTTCAGAAGAGTATTTTTAGAGCAACACTTGCTTCTTACTGCTGCTTTACTGAAATAGAATGGTTAGGTTAAGTTATTTGGAAGTCCATGCTGCACCAATATTAGTATTAGTTTCAGTGCAATCAGCTTTCCTCTTTCAAATGCTACCAAAGTATCTCTCTCCCTCTTTATCCATATCTATGGATAGTTTCCATTTTTCATTTGAGCACTGACTGCTTTTATAACCTGCATTAGCTTACTTAACTTGAAGCTCCAACACATTGGGAGGTATTGGGAGCTCCAGCAAATGGAGAGGCATGATTTAATGGATGGACTGCTTTGTGGATAAGGAACTGGATTGATGGTTGCACTCAGAGTTGTGTTCAAAGGTATGATGCTTGAGTGGAGACCAGTGGCAAGTAGCGTTCCTCAGGGGTCCGCATTGGGACCACTGCTGTGTAACATCTTTGTCAGTGACATGGACAGTGGGATTGAGGGTACCCTCAGGTGGTGGCATCAAGCTGTGTGGTGTGGTTGACACACTGGAAGGAAGGGATGCCATCCAGAGGGACCTGGACAGGCTGGAGGGGTGGGCCTCTGCCAACCTCATGGTGTTCATCAAGGCCAAGTACAAGGTCCTGCACCTAGGTCAGGGCAATACCAAGCACAAATACAGGCTGGGTGGAGATTGGATCGAGAGCAGCCCTGAGGAGAAGGATCTGGGGGTACTGGTGGGTGAGAAGCTGAACATGAGTCGGCAGTGTGTGCTGACGGCCCAGAAAGCCAACCGGATCCTGGGCTGTGCCAGGAGACGCGTGGCCAGGGGGTGGAGGGAGGGGATTGTCCCCTTCTACTCTGCTCTTGTAAGACTCCACCTGGAGTGCTGCGTCCAGCTGTGGAGCCCTCATCTTAAGAAGGATATTGACCAGTTGGAACAAGTCCAGATGAGACCATGAAGATGCTCAGAGGGCTGGAGCACCTCTCCTACGAAGAAAGGCTGAGAGAACTGGGTTTGTTCAGCCTGGAGAAGAGAAGGCTCCAGGGAGACCTTATTGCAGCCTTCCAGTACCTGAAGGGGGCCTAAAAGGAAGCTGGGGAGGGGCTTTTTACAAGGTTCTGTAGTGACAGGACAAGGGGGAATGGGTTCAGTTTGAAAGCAGGGACATTTAGATTAGATATCAGGAAGAAATTCTTCACAGGGAGGGTGGTGAAGCACTGGCAGAGGTTGCCTAGAGAATCTGTGGATGTCCCATCCCTGTCTGTCTTCAAGGCCAGGCTGGATGAGGCTTTGAACAACCTGGTCTAGTGGAGGGTGTCCCTGCCCACGGCAGGGGGATTGGAACTTGAAGGTTCCTTCCAACCCGAAGGATCTATGTGATCATGTGAGATCTATGATCTCACACATGGCATCCCTTTTAAACTTCCATTTTTTTTTTCATGAGACTGTACTCATCAGTCCTAGTCTTTAGGGAGAAGGTACACTTATTGTAAGGTGTAGAAGTGGATACTCAGGGAAAATAATATCCTCCCATCTAGTATTATTTTACTAAATTCTCAGTTGCCATAGGCTTGAAATACTGATTTTTTTTTTTTTCTTGATGAGTATGAGGAAAAGCAGTGCTTATGTGGACACATATGCACAGGAAGACATGTATACTTACAATATAAGTCACAGTACTACAGCATTTGAAAATACTATGGCTACTGATGGTTAACTATTCTCTGTGATATCATTTGTATAACAAATTGTTAGGATTGGCTAAAAGTGAATCTACTAAGCTAACTGAAGCGGTTCTTCTGCCTAATGATAATTCTTTATTCACATTTATGCTTTGACATTATTATCTAATCTTAATCCATTTAATATGTGCTAAATTGATTTTCTATGATGTGAATTCTTAATTAGGATGTCATGTGTTGCTAATTTAAATGGTTGAAAGAAGTCTGAATGTATTGTGTCAGCCAAGTTTATAATCTTATATTCATATTGTTTGTATGACATGACCAATTTTCATTAAAGCCATATTAACTGGTGTTAATTATATTGTCATCTTTTAACCCTTAGATGTACAGTCCTGTGTTGGCTTTTCTGTTACTTTGCCTAGGGTTAATGTTGACTTTACAGTCCTATAATTACACAGGTCATTTTGTTTGCACTTAGTAACACATTGATCCCTTTCTAGACAAGTATTCTATCTTCCTTGCTAGGACTTAAGGTGTTCAAGGTTAATTTCCTGTAAAGGTAGATAAAACATACCACTTTTCCATTTTGAGGGGACAAATTATATACAGATATATATTTCCTCTCTTTCTCCAGTTTTAGGACAGTTAATACTTGTGACTGTGTCCAGCTGGGTCCTCCCTTGTCCTCCAGAAGTTCTTGAAGATAATTGCTAATAGTTCATAGGCGGCTTCAGTTTAAGTACTTTAATGTGATTTTAATTAGGCCCTGTTCCCTTGAATATGTCTACATTTTCTAAGTAGTCCTTAACCTGTTATGTTCCTGTCATGCCCTTAATTTTATTTAAAATTTTGTTTTCTAGCTATGACTTTTTTTTTCTTGGAAAAGTGAAGTTGTTCCTCATTGTCCTTTCCTTCTATCTATTTTTCTTTCTCATACACCAATGATTTTCTACAAGGACTTTTACTGGTTTTGCCCTCATTCCATAGTTCACCTTTTCATAAGATTCATCCTTATATTTTGATTGTTTATGAGGCAGCTGCTCTTGCTTTTTACTATACTTCCTATTTTCCACCATAATATGCTGACTTCCATTCCAAAGGGCTAACTTTCGTCCAAGGCACTGCTCAGCATCTTCTATAGACAGACTGTACTCTCTGTTAGTAAAGAAGCATGAACTCTGCAATTTGAACAATACAGTATTCCTTATTAAAAGCATTAGAATAAAAATCTACAGAGAAACCAAAAGCCTGTAGCACATAAACACCAGACAATAATAAATGTTTAATGAAAGAATGGTGAATTATACGGTGATAAATCAAGAGAAAGAGATAATCACGGAGTAGTTTCCCTGTTTCCAGAGTTGTATGGCTCAAGTACTTCACCTTTGTCTCTTAGCAAGTTTTTCTTGCATGTATTTGTCGAATGATTTTTTGAACATGTATATTTCACTTCCAAAAAATAAGAGATTTCCAGTCTATTTTGTTGGTCATCAGCTCTTCAGAAACAGTAACCTGGATCTTTTTTTTTTCCTTTATTCAGTGTTAGTGCATCCTTTTTTATATGGAGAACTGCGTGCAATATTCAACATGCAAATGAAATAGGTTTTTGTGTCATGTCAGAATCGTATTTTCCAGTTTGTTCAGTGTTCCTTTCCCTAGCTATACCGAACAATTTCAATATCTTAGTTTCATACAATTGCCTTTCATATGCACAAATTCTTTTTCCTTAGTGGTAGCTTTGAATTCAGCATGTTTCCGTGTACCTGTAAGCTCAAAATATTTTTTTCCAGATTTATTTTTCTATAATTACCAATACTGAATGTCACTTGTTATTTCATCATTTAGTTGGTATCATAAACATCTCTGCAGCAAGTAATGTAAAGCTTTTTACTAATTAATGTTCAGATTAGGTCTGCATTTAGCCCTGGACATGTACAACTGATTGTGAAAGCTGACATTTTTTCCTGCATTTTATAATGAAATATTTAAGTAAATGTTAAATATTAAAGAACATAGTTGTCAAAAATATTTGATCTATTCTTTGCAAATTGTTTATATCACTTTAAAGATTTTTATATTATATTGTGAGATATGACATTTTAAAATATGATACATTATTACTAACAAGCCATCCATATGCTATGATAGTGATTTGTTAGCTTAAATGGACTTTCTATAAAATTTTTCATGTTGGTTTTCCATCTATCTGATTCTAAGGTCATGTTTGGCTTTTAATATTGATACAGAATGCAATAAGTTAGAAGCAACAAAAATTAATCTACTGGATATGATCTGTGGCCTTTTTGATAATAGGAAGGACAAAACATTTCAGAGAAACTGTGAGACATCTCTCGGAATGCTGCTGGGAACTATATGACCTGTGAAGGAGGCCTTCTCTTTTTATAGTTGGAGAATGACAACAAATTGTACTGTAAAATTTATTTGAATAAATTTACTGGAATAATGATAATACTGTGTTAATCTATAAAGTTATCATTGGTCCAAATAGGTTTTATTACTGAAAATTGGTGGGAAGATCAGCTTAAAGCTTTATGGTATACATACAATAAATAGTATAAGAGTTGGAATAATTAAAGCAGAGCACTTGTCACAGTTTGTTCTGTATGACAGTATTTTTTTCTGTTTCTTTCCTAAATTTAAGGAAGTGTTATGTAGGTGTAAGATTCCACTGTGTCATCAGTTATTATGACTGTTAATGCAGGGAGGTATGAGCAATAAGAGGAAATAAACTAAATTAATCTTTTTCTTATACTCCAAACATGAATTTCTGTGGTCTCTCACACGAGAGTTTAGATGTTAAACTGAAAATGTCTTATCTGATACAGGAATAACCTTCCAAACTATCTATCTTATTGTTTTGTTTAGGGTTTGTGGGGCTTTGTTTGTTTGTTTCTTTGTTTGTTTTGGTACATGTATACCTGTGTCAGCTCTCATCTTCCCTTAACCTATCCTGGCTGTAGCTAAGTACATAATTAGTAAGTGTTTTAATTTAATGACTTTAGGTTTGAGAGGTATTGACTTCAGCTTTATGGTAGACGTTGTACTACAAAAGTTTACTTATGTATCTATTCTATGAAACAATGGATTGTTTAACCCATGTGTTTAAAACACTTCTTTGAATTGTATTTATACATCTGAATTATTAAAGTGTGAGGATATTATTCATACTGTAGTAGTAAAAGTTATATCTAGCTACAGTTTTAGTGTTTGATGATGATTCAATAATCATCAATAATCATGTTTTGATGATGATTCAATAAGCTAAAATACTGGATAATGCAAATGGAAGCATAATGGCATTAAGATTTTAATTTTAACTGTGTATTTGTAATCTAGTAACACGGAAAAAATAATAAAATACCACTATGAACAATGAATTCAAGACTGGCAAATGTTATAATCTATCAAGTATTATATATTTCAGATACCTAGGCTGAAAGAATACAAAACTTTTAAGCAAAAGGACTTGAATTGCAATGTGACACCTTTTAAAGTAGTAGTCATAATACTTATTTAGATGCTTAATATCACTTTAGAATTACCATTTTTTTTTCCTTTGAAAGAAAACATAGCAACAGAAATGTCTTTGATTATATTCAGAATGATCTTCTCATCAGTAATTTTATCTTGTCATTCTTCCAACATTAAAGAGAGAATATTCCCTGAAACTGAGTAAATATTTCTTGTTTACAAACAAGATGAAAAGTCTCTTTCCCCAGGCTACTGAAAGAGAGTACATGAAAGGCAAAAACAATTGAATAAGTTCAACATTAATATTTTTGTTAACCAGAGGAAAGCTGAGGTTTGAGCTTGAGAGCTTATTTGCAAACTTCATGAAGTTCACACAGCTCTAAGGACTCAGATCAAAAGAAGTCCAACATGGAATGAGTACACAGAATAATCCTAAAGGAATAGGGTTTTTATTGCCACACTTTAAATAGGTTAGGATAGCTTTTATTTTCATGTTGTCCTTTTAAGAAATTCCTCTGTCCTGTAGGATTTCTGTAAAAGCTCCATATAGCGCTAACAGACTTGGTCAGAATAATGTTCTGTTTTTAGCAAACAGATATATAGCCTTTTTACAATTTATGAAGAAGAATAATTGTGCATGTGTTGAACTAATAGGCACAGTGCACCTCCACTGAATTTACACATTTAAAAAATTTGTGCTCTGATGAAATCAGTGGAACTTGGACAGGTACCAGAGGAGACAATGAAATAAATAGCCATGTTAAATCCCAGAGGACAGAAGAATGCTGGCAATCGTTAAATGCTCGTGCTTATCTAGATATCAACAAAGAGTGTTCTTTATGTAGAAAGAAAAACCCCTTAATTTGGCATTCTTCGTCTTCCCTAAGTTTTAAACTGTCATTAATATATGTGACAGAAAGCTGGCTTTTTACTACAGAGGAATGTACAGAAAATATTGGATCTGACAATCTGCTTTGTTCTGTCACTCCCTCCTGATTTCTTGAATACTAAGAAATTGAATATTTAGTATTTTGTTCTACTGCTGACAGAATTTTTACATGGATTTATATTTTATAATACTTAGATTGAAGTAAAATTGTGAAACTAAATTTGTACATTGTAACTGAGACAACTGCTAAAAGAATAAAGGTATTTTAAAAAACGTTTGTTCGGAAATCAATTTTACACTAAGTGCTTGTTTTTGCTTGCAAATCACGTACGTAAAAATCCAAATTATACCTCCTCCCCAAGTAAAACTGGACAGTCTTGGATGAAGGGTGATATATTAAGAAGCTCAAAGTGTTCACTTAGCCGCTGAAGTTTATCCTGCATTTTTGCCTTCCTCAGTAAGAGCTTGGTTTTGACTAAAGACATACTGTACTGGTTTTGTACGAAAAAGGAATTTTCAGCCTGCCAGAAAGCTTAATTCTCGATAATTTCTGTATAAAAGTTTTGGTTCCCTAATTCATAACACTGTCCTAGAGCTTGATGAATCTCCTGAGTTAGAAAGCACCATGATCTGTCTTCTACTTCAATAAATTCATTAATTAGAGATATTTTGATACTTCCTCTGTAGACCATGGATAGAAACGCTTGTTGTTTTCTTCTAATAGATAAATCTTCAGCAGTGCCTTTGCAAAACTTTGCAGACAGTTTGTCCCCTTACCCTCCTGCCTGAGGTAACATTTCTCTATTCTTCAATACACAACAGGTTTTTGGAAAAGAGTTTATGATCATTCCCACATGCTGGATTAGGTACAGGTCTGCTATCAGTGGAGAAAATGAACATTTTAAATATGAGTTCTGTTTTTCTGAAGCTCATGTAGGATGTGGAGCTGTGAATAGCAGTGGAAACTTGTGTGTTCTCAGCTACACTGTGGTATTAAGAATCAATGTCTCAGTAGGAGCAGGAAGGTGAAGCGACAATAAAGGATTTGTCAATACACATAATTTTGGTTCCTTACTTATAAAGATTATTTGTGATATTGCTCTACTGTTGTTATGTTATAAATGTATACTGAACTTTTTTGAAGAATATTTCATTCCTTTGTTAGAAGAACATTCTAATATTCTGGTAAGACAAATCATTTAAATAAAAAACCAATGTGGAAACTGGCTTAAATTCTTAGATGGAATAGTTACTCTTAATTTTCTCTTCAAAGTTTGATTTTAAGACTGCCAAGAAATTATTATATACCTTCTTTTAATATATCCTGATGAGTAGTTTTATTTCTAAATACGTGAATACCTTTCTGAACATACTTCTCAACAATCTTTTCACTACTTTAAGTTGCATCTTAAAATTTCTGTTGGTGATAACATGTCAAGATACACACTTTTGTCAGGATTTAAAATCAGTAGATTTAACAATATTTGACAACAGACATTTTTAATGGCGTTAAATTACATTGATTTTTTTTTAATCTTTAGTGAGCTGAATTTTCTTGTTGTCATGAATGTTTCAGTTTTCGTACCTTGGAATGAACTGTGAAACATTTAAATAACAAGAGTTTTACCACTAATCTCATTTGAATGAGTTTTACATGAGTTTACTACAGATCTAACAACACAGTTTATAGACACCGAAGTGCTTTGCTGTTACTTTAGCTGCTTAAATGGAAATTAATAGGAAAAAGTACTTTAAATTTAATAGAAATGCAGCCTTCATTTTTGATGGACAGCCAACTGTATACTAAATTTTAAGGGGATTCAACATTTCCATAACATGCAAATTATATTTACATTTCCTTTCCTAATATTCTTGTCATTAAAAATTTTAATAATATTTGTGACTTTGAATATTTTTATCTTGTATATGTACAATGTCTACAAATTAACTAATTTAAAAAAACAGATCTCCTAGAGAATAGTGAGGAAGTATAATCCAAAATGTTAATCTCTCTTCAGCACAGCCGAATGCAGCTGGAAAAAATGTGCTTCTAATTTGAAATATGAGATTAAGAAATAATTTTTCCTTTTTTTTTTTTTTTACTATATTTTAGTGTTTAAAGTGAAATTAATTGATACTCTCAGTAAATTAAAAACATATAATCATATCGAGACTAGCCCTATAAATAAAATGCAGATGTGAGTGTTCAGGTAATTTATTACTAGTACATCATTATCAGGGATAGGATCTACATGTACTATGTCTCTATGGTTAGAATGGAGACTATATCTGGCTTTATAATTTCACCTTCAAATATTCTGTAATTCAGTGCAGCCATGCAGTTAAACATGAGTATTTTGTTATCTTCAGCAATGCAGGCATGAAAGCTGTTACGTTGTGAAAAGACTTCAGATCTTAAGTCATCTTAGTGGTGATTTTACAGCGTTTGCCTCTAGCTCACTTTCAGCTGCAAATGTTAGGTTAAAGCATAATGCCAAATATTTTGAATTCACTTCTAATACTGACATATAAATTGGTTGCAAGTATGTTTTCCTTATTACTGTGTTTGAATTTTTTGATATTCAGAGATTGAGAAAGGAGGTTGTGGAGACCCTGGAATTCCATCGTATGGAAAAAGGACTGGCAGCAGTTTTCTGCATGGCGATACACTTACCTTTGAATGTCAAGCAGCTTTTGAACTGGTGGGAGAGAGAACGATTACATGTCAACAAAACAACCAGTGGTCTGGCAATAAACCCAGCTGTGTCTGTAAGAATATTTTCTTTTTCTGTATTATTTTTCTGACTTTAGCCACTTGCTTTTCTTAAAAATTGTGACTAGCCAGCAGGAAAACATTTCAAAAGACCTTGAAGACTTGTTCAGTTAAGTGTTTTTTTAGTTGGCTCAATGGTAGCTTATTTATGGGGAACATCAGATAGGACTGTTTTAGAATGTTCTTTCCCATTGTTTTATATTTAATTAAACCGTTTAACACTCTTAATGTAAATGTGTTGAATAGGACTCTAAATGAGCAGTTCCTAATGTCATGTAAGTGTTCAAAAGGAGTCTGTGGCACATACACATGGATTCTGTCAGTACAAAGCAGCCTGCAGATCCACATAAGAAAACATTAGGGTTTTTTTTCTGATATTCTAATAAAGTATGAGTTTGAAGGTAATTAAAACAAGGATATCCAACATGCAAAGAGGGTAGGTATGATCATTAGTGGTGAAATTTGTTTTTAAAGATAAAATATATTTGTAGGTAAGCTTGTAGATTGATTTATATAGAGAGGTTTTGTTTGTGTTTTCTTTGTACTTTCTTTTTTACTTCTTTTCTATAGGAAATCTTTCTAGTACACGGGTATATTAGGTACTTCAGTTCTCTAAACCACATTACTTTTTCCTACAAAGAGTCTTATAATTCAGTACTGGACTTTGAAAACAACCTTAGTGAGGTGTCCAGTTCTACTTGGACATATATGTGTTTTGCAGCTGTGTTGCTATAGGACTTAACAAACTCAGTAAGCTTGCTCTGGACTGCAATAAGTCTCTGTATGCCCTTGCAATGCTGAAGCATGTACTTTTAAGGGTTCTTGATCCAAGCAAATCTAAATTTCTGCTATTATTTACATCAGCATTAATTCTGTGTACTACAGACAAAACTGGCTTTTGTGCTTGGTGTTTTTTTGTTGTTTTCTTTTTATTGCAAAATATATTTTCATGCATGTTTCTTATAGGAAAAAAAACATGTTCAAATTTAGAAGTTGCGTTTTCATTTCAGAACACACCTGCCAATTTTTCCAAGTTCTGACACGTCAGGCATTACTTTTGCTTTCTTTGTGATTTTCTGCATACTTCTAATAATCTCTTGCAGGCCCTGATTCAGTCACTTAGCCTCAGTTGGGAAAACAGAAACGTGCAAGGCTGATGTGTTATACTGGAGAAATGTTCTGACAGGCTTAAATGTCTCCAGGTTGCATGAGTAGTGGTTTTGACATCCAGGCTTCAAAAGCATAATTTTCCACAAGAATAAAAATTATAAAGACAAGCATTTATAATGTTTATGGATAGCATTTTGAGAATCTGTTGTTGTTTTCTTTAGTCTCGTGTTTCTTCAACTTCACCGCACCATCTGGAATTATTCTTTCTCCAAATTATCCTGAGGAGTATGGGAACAACATGAACTGTGTTTGGTTAATCATCTCAGAGCCAGGAAGCAGAATCCATCTGATTTTCAATGACTTTGATGTAGAGCCTCAATTTGACTACCTTACAGTGAAAGATGATGGGATTTCAGATTTACCACCTCTTGGCACTTTTTCTGGCAATGAGGTTCCTTCTCAGTTGGCTAGTAGTGGACACATAGTAAGACTTGAATTTCAGTCAGATCACTCTACCACTGGAAGAGGATTTAATATCACCTACACAAGTAAGAACCTCTGCTTTTATGTCTGGATTTTAAATCTCTCTATCTTCATAATAATGAAAAATAGAACATGTTCTCACTGGTGAGAATGTTTCCTATGTGGTCACACACTCACATGGAGGTGTGTGTTGCACCCTGTGTTGCCACTCCACTAGTTGGAGATGGGCTGCTCTCAGCATCCCACTGGGCAGTTGCTTTGTCTGGCCCAAGCAGTGGCCATAGCTTATTAGCAGTAGCTTCTGTTTCTGTCAGATTATCTGCAACGTGAAACCCCACTATAAATTATGTTAGACGAAAACAGCTGGATTTTGCCCAGTGGAAAATGTAATCAAATTGTTCATGTGTATCTAAGCCCCACATAAGCAGAAGCTTCAAAATGTGAACTATGTTTTGTTTGTGTGAATGTCATTGGATTTGATGCTGACTTTTTATTAAGGAATTTCCTATACTTGCAGTTATATTCTAATCTTGTTACTTATGGAAGTTTATTCCCCTCTCCAAAGAAGACAGAGGCAAATTTTAGAGGACTGGTGGTTGTTCTTGCTGTTGTTATTATTACTATTATTATTACTACTATGTTTTTATCAGCCTTTGGTCAGAATGAGTGCCATGATCCAGGTATTCCTATAAATGGGAGGCGTTTTGGAGACAGATTCCTTCTGGGAAGTTCTGTTTCCTTTCACTGTGATGATGGCTTTGTGAAGACCCAAGGTTCTGAATCCATAACATGTATTATGCAAGACGGAAATGTTGTATGGAGCTCTACTGTCCCACGTTGTGAAGGTAAGGACACAATCTTTAATTTGCACCTGGGTTTGAATAATGAAACTATTTAAACTTAGCTTGCTTTTTACATTTCTCTTGTAAATAAGACTGCTTTAGCTGAAGTTATTTGTTCATCTTACTTTAACACTCTTCCAGTCGAATGAGAGAGCAATAATAAAAACATGATAGCTTGCTTTTATATTCTTGGAATATTTTAGCATTCTAAAAATCTGATTGCTATTCTTTTCAAGTTTTTCACTATCATTATTTGGCTGTGAGTTGCAGTTGTTATAGAAGTTTTGGCTGTAGCATACTGAAGAAATAATTATCTACCACATAGAAAAGTGATGTAAAGTTTTATTTTAAATTCCTTTTTAAAACTTTGCACCTTTAATTTTCTCAGTATGAAAGTATACCTGAATTTCTGTGTGTAACATGAATCCGCAGTAATTTTTTTTCCTGAGAAATATTGTGCAAATGAGAGCTAAGTTTAATACTCATTATATTCCCCCCAAAATTCCAAGTTTGTTTAGTTTTGCATAGGTGAATAAACAGACTAAAATGAGCTATTCTTAAATCACTCTTTAGTATGAAATAGTGAGAAAAAAATAAGTACACTGATTCCTTAATGCTTAACAGTGATAGTTCCAAAAGCAAGACAGATGAATGTATCTAACATCCAGTGTGTGTTGGAAAAGTAATGTTCAAAAAGTTGCATATTTTTAGTAAACAATGGACATATAGTCAGTCAATTAAATGACAGTTTTTTGAAGAAACTGATCAAAACCTAATTAGTGTTATCTCACAAATCTATTAATTTCTGTGGCATTGCAGTGACTTAAGGAGGTGGAGCATATTACTTTTATGGGTTTTGTTATTCATTTTAAAGACAATATAGAGAAACTGGAAAAAACATGGTAGTAGCCTGGCAAAAGTATTTTCTGTGAACCTAGATGTTGTACTAGCAGAATTTCTTACCCTGATCAAGCCAGGTAATGAATTATGCAGGGGAGCAGGTCTTTTTTGCCTAGAGCAAAACCGTCCCACTCCAAAGCAGAGAGCAGGGTGAGTTTCTTTATCAAAAGATGATTTTTTTATTTTGAAGCTCTGTACACAGTTGATAGTGTTCAATGTAATTTTGGTCATTTCCGCAAACACATAGAAAAAGAACCAGAGATGAACACTTTGAGAAAAAAATGATAAAGTAAATACAGAAATGACTCATACATACCACTCCATTATCCTTTGAACCTTGCAAGTTGTTTATCTAGTTTTTAATGAGGATTAAACTATTAGATTCTTTTTTTGTGGGGGTTTGTTTTTTTTTTTTTTTACATTTCACCTTTTGTTGGCTTTGGCATAGAGGGAGGTACAGTTTTAAGTTACATTCGGGATGTGTTCCTTTCTGATGTGAATTCTCATTCTAGTTGATAATTGAAGAGTTTTTGCATTTGGATTACAGTATGGACCAAGCATCCTCACTAGTTAGTTTGGACATAATTCAGTTTATCTCTAGTTGTCTGAGATTTCTAAGCAACTGGTTTTTTGTAGTTGCTCTGCCCTATGTATATTGAACAAATTCTATAAGCAAAACTTGAAATATGCATAATAACAGATGTGTTATAATCGGGTGAGGATCAACAGTCTCCTGGTTGTTCTTAGTTTTAATATGACAAAATTTAATTTAAAGAAACACCATGGAATACATTACATTCTTCGTTAAGTATACACATGTGATATAAATTCCATTTTCCTGGACAATCATTTTGCTCCAGAGACATTTCAGTGTGTATGTTTTGCATTTTATGGGTTGCTTTTTTTCCCACTCTTGTAAATCCAGAAAAGCTTCCCACAGACAACTGCAAGTCATAAATGAAATCGATTAATGTCTGAGTTCCATTTTTTCTGTTAAAAACATTGAATCAAAACTAGTATTCTTAATTTACTAGTCACATATTCATGTTAGTATTCATTTCAATGTGGCATAATAGGTTTGCTTGTCACTACTTAGAGAAACAGAAGAAAAGTGACAAAATTTCCTGCACTGCAGTATGGAATTATCTGATAATGATACCACCGACTACTTGAGGGTAATACAAATGGTACTAGGATAAATCTACCTGACCTTGAAAGCCTTCCTGTTTTAGACTGCTCTATAGCCTTTGGTAAAATACAACTTCCCAAAGCCATGTGCTATATCAGCTTAATTTTTTAAGGAACTTATATTTCACAGAATCTGCTCAGTTGTTTCTACTGTTGTTAAATCCTGCACCAAAGCCCTCTGATCCTGCTCTGAAATATGTTCCATGTCTAACCCTGTTACTTTCATAGACCAGTTGGCACACTTTTCCCCCCTTTTATGTATGAGAATCAAGTTAGAGGACATTTAAACAAACTTGACATACAGGAATGGGCCTGATGAGATGCACCCCACAGTGCTGAGGAAGCCAGCCAATGACATTGCAAGGCCACTCTCAATCATCTTGGAAAGGTATTTAACCCAGGAAGGGTAGGAAAGCAAATTCTTATGTTCAAGATAGGAAAGAAGGAGGATCTGAGGAACCACAGGTCTCACATTGATCGCTGGCAAAGGTGATGCAGCAGTATTCCTGGAAACCATTTCCACACAATGAAGAACGAGGTGGTGATTTGGAGCAATCAGTATGAATTTATGAAGGGAGAATCATGCCTGACCAACCTGATAGCCTTCTGCGATGAGATGACTGGCCCGATGGATGAGGGGAGAGTAATAGATAATTTTTATCTTAGATTTAGTAAGGTGTTTGACAATGTACCGTATAAGATTCTGATAAAAAGAAAGGCTCAAGAAAAGCTGAACAAATCAAGTGCCATCCTCTGTGTATTAAGATATGTATAGAGACATAGGCTATGAAATGATACATTGCAGCACTTAGGATTCTGAAGAAAACATAATTCTTACAACAGAATGTAGAACATTTAGTTGTGTTTAATATGACGCTTATTTTTCTGTGCTTTTTAATTCAATTTTTGTAAGTTCTTTAAATGTATAACATTGTATTCGAAATACTGTGTGTGGTACAAGCATACATGTTTTTTTCTTTCAGCACCATGTGGTGGACATCTGACAGCATCAAGTGGTGTTATCTTACCACCAGGATGGCCAGGATATTATAAGGACTCACTTAATTGTGAATGGGTGATAGAAGCAAGACCAGGACATTCCATTAAGATCACTTTTGACAGGTAAGAATCATAGTCAAACAACAAGTAATGTGTGAACACAAATACTTGTTTTAACATTGAAGAAAAAGATACTTTAAGGACCCAAACCAGAAAAAGAAATCGTAATGCAACACTCATAATACTATCCCTCAAGCAGAAAACTGAAAATTTAAAAACTACATTGTGTTTCCTTATGTTTTAAGCAATTTGCATTAAATGTCCACTTCCTAGCACAAAATTATGGATATCTTAAAGTATATCAATATACCTTACATAGATAGACAAACCCATAATACGTTAGGTGAGCAATTCTCTGACGGTTTAAGCTCAGAGTTACAGTAAATGAGGTTACATTGTTCTGGCGACCAGTCACCAGTGGGGTTCTCTAGGGCTTCATTCAAGAGCCAGTGTTCTTTAATGTTTTTGTAAATACTCTGAAGGCAGGAAACAAATGCACATTAAATTTGCTGATAATACTAATCTAGGAAGAGCTGTGGACCCCTTCAAGAGCAGAGAGGCCTTATAGAGAGATCTGGATAGTCTAGACAGCTGGGCAGTCACCCAGAGTGTAAAATGTAGCATGAGCAAGTACATCCCTACCTAGGATGTCGTAACCCTGGTTATATATGCATCCTGGGGGACAAGAGGCTGGAGACCAGCCCCACAAAGAGAGATCTGGGAGGTTGGGTTTATGGCAGATTGAATATGAGACAACAGTGTGCCCTGGCAGCCCAAAGGGCCAACCGTCTTCTGGGGTGCATCAGGCGCACATAGCTAGCCAGTCGAGGGAGGCGAGTGTCCCACTCAACACTGTACTGGTGTTGTACCACCTCGAGTACTGTGTGTAGTTTTGAGTGCTTCAGTATAAGGACATCAAACTATTAGAGTGTGTCCAGAGGAGGGTGACCAGGATAGTGAAAGGTCTCGAGGGCAAGACTTAGGAGGAGCATCTGAGCTCATTTGGCTTGTTCAGCCTGAAGAAGAGAAGGCCAAGAGGTGGCCTCACCGCAGTTTACAATTACCTCAAGGCAGGAAATGGAGGGAGAGTTGCTGGTCTCCTCTCTCTGATGGAAATGAGGAAATGGAATGAAGCTGCATCAGGGAAAGTTCAGATTGAACATTAGGAAAAGGTTCTTCACTGGGAGGGTGGTCAGTCACTGAAACAGGTTTCCCTGGGAAGTGGTCATGGCACCAAGCCTCTCAGAGTTCAAGGAGCATCTGGATGAAGCGCTTAGTCATATGGTTTAGTTTCAGGCAGTCCTGTGAGGGAGTGGGACTCAATGATCCTTATGGTCCCTCCCAACTTGAGATACTCTACAATTCTTTGACTCTACTTCAGTGTTTATTAGCATACTATATGATAACACTGTTGATATCAGGATTTTGTTTGCTTGTATACTGCAGGTTTCACTGTGAGTACTGACACAAATCAAAACAAGAAAGAAAAATATGTCCAGACATCAGAATATTGTTAAAGACAGAGTCTTAAACTTCATTTTAAAGTATTTCCTAACAGAAACTATCATCCCAATTAATTTGCAAAACTGTTCTCTCAGTGTGGACCTAAATTAGAGTTGCTGTAATGCACTGGGATTATGTCCCTGTGCAGTGTGCATGTTTCTTCTGGAATAATAATGTCTTTGTCAAGGGGAATAATTTTCAGCCTCTTATGTGGAGTGTGGAGGTAAAAATGCATTTAGACACGAGGAATGTGAACTGCAGCATGTTTAATCCTTTTGTAATTATTGTGACCTCAATTAGTACTTTTGTCTAAGCATGCAAGTATTCAACAAAAATTGTGAGGTGTTTTGTTTTTTTTTTTTAAAAAAAAAAATGCTTAAAAAACCCCCAACAATTTAAAAAATCTTCAGCCTTTAAACATCTTTGTAAAATAAGTAAAAATATATCCATTTGTTTAGGTGTTTGATCTAGATACTAGTATCACATTAAATACTCCATTTGACAAAAAGGTGCAAAGAACAGTATGAGAAGACAGACCCTGGAGCTAGGCTGTAGTGCTTCTTTTGTAATGGCCTTCCTGCATTCTGCTATGACCCATGGAGAGGTGGTAACCTGTGTCTAGCTTCATCTTCACGTGGAGTCAATGCGATGAGCAAACTAACCTTCTATTTCTAACAGCAGAAACTTAAGGGATGAAAATTAATAGAGAGCAGGGTAAAAGAATGTAAAAGAGGAATGTGTAGACATGGCACTTGAATACATGGTCTAATGAGTATGGTAGTGTTGGGTTGATGTTTGGGCTAGATGATCTTAGAGGTCTTTTTTAACCTTAGTGATGCAGTAATTTTGTGAAGTGAGTTTCTGGGTCAAATCAAACACCCATCTTGCTTGATACTGTGTTCTTCACAGGGACAAAAATGCAGAATCCTAGGGAAGACTGTGAGGACCACATAAGTGTATCTGATATTTCCTCTAAGTAGTTCTCCAATTTGCAACTCAGGACATGTCTGAACTGAAAGATGTTTTTCTTAATGTGCTTTTTCTAAATGTGCCCACTATGAAAACTGTAACAAAGTGTCATACTAGTGGAAGCATGAGTAAATATGATGTACTGAGGAAGTGTCGATAACACTTCTGTAAAATAAATTCTATCTCTGAACCCTAGGATTCTTTGATGGTGTCAGAAAGCATAGAAATACGTTGGCTATACTTTACCTGTTTTTTCAAAATTCAAGTTTTGTATTTTGCACCTCATCCTGCAAAGGACTATTAAAATGCTAAGCATCAGTTTAATTCAAGAAAGGTCATTGCATGAATAAAAACTTAATTAACAGATTATAAAAGTCTCATGGTGGAATTTTAGATGTTATACAGAGATCTGTGTTATGTGCAAAAATGTTCAGCATGTTCAGAAATTATATTGAAAGGAGAAAATTAGACTAATAATACTAAGTTATTCAGGATATTAAAAGCAAGGGATGACTGAAGAATTGCTGAAGATTCTTAGAAGACTGGATGTCTGGGCAACAAGGTTACAGGTAGATTAAGTAAATGCAAAGTTAATCATATAAGAAATTTAATTCCACCTTGACATGTAAATGGATGTGTTTTGAACATACACTGGTCACTGAGCTGCTGAAGTTCTGGTAGCCCTTTGTCAAGAAATATGAATTAAAACTAAAACATCATGGAAGATTTTTGTGAGCATGATTAGAGGTGTGAAACATAGTGTAGGGGAGAAGATTAAAATAGGTTGTACATTTAGTTTGCCATATCCTTTTTCCATCCCTGCTTTATTTTCTATTATGAATCTGTAACGTTGGAGACAAAGGAGAGAATGACCAATACCAGAGAAGAATGGGAACTATTCAACCATTTTCATAAAATAAGTGTTCTTACAGCAGCAAAAGGTTGTTTTATTTCATTGTGTTTAGCAGGAAGGTCCAACATTTTAAGTTGCTGATTTTTTTTTTTAATTAAAAACTTAATTATAAATTTATATCTATTTTCCAGCTTTTTAAAAAAAAAATCATCATCAGAATCATGAGGTTCAGGGATGTCTTCTCAAATCCAGTGAAAGCAAACAGCCATATTAATTGTAAGATGGAGCATTTTAATTGTATAAAAGGAAGTACGTAGTGTGAAGTTGCAGATTTTTGGGTGACTGACTATGACCGTGACAGTATGACCACTGTATTTCTGAGGAAATTAATGGTAAATTATATTCCTGTGATATTTAGTCCAGTTTAATAATGAAATTTACTGAATTCTAGACAAATGCACACACATATTCCATTATCAGAAATCTAGAGCTTTGTGTGCAAATTGAACAACAATGAAATGAAAAAAAAAAAAATTGTTTACCCTGGAACAAAAATGAGAATTCTGATGGCGTATGATTTTTCAAGTACAGCGGACAGTCTATTAATCTACTCCAGCTTTATATTAGCATTATTAAAAGAATTCTGTCTCCTTTCTCTAAGTGTTTCAGTTACTAAACTATATTACCGTTAAGCATGCTGGTTTTGGTAGACAGAGAAGAAACCTTTCTTTGGAGGTTTATGGAGCTTTCCTGACAGGTTTAGAAAATTGTATAACTTTACTACATCACATATAAATTTCATCAAAAATGTTATATTTTGAGAAGTTAATGATAGTAAAATACTCTACCTTTTGCAATAAAGTTATTTTCTTTTGTTAACATGAAGGCTTTCCCACAATAAAAATTGGATGGAAAGCCTTTTTTCTACTTACAAGAAACAAACTCTGTTGTCTGATATAACATTAGTAAATTACAAATCAGTAAGCAAAATCACTATCAAATAAAGAAAATAGATCAATTAACTGATGTTGTCAATTAGTTCTCAAGTGTGTTATTTTGTCAATTGTTTGATCTGGTTTGGGGATAAGTAGAACCCTTTTATACTCTGGTATTTGACTTGCCATCACTGATAATCTCCAGAATGAAGCTTTACACAAATGTGATATTCATAATGTAAATTATCTCCCTCTTGAGCTAATGAAGCTTTGACATACCTAGAAAACCTACCTTACCCAGATTATTTAGAAACTTTCTGGAAATAGCAGGAAATGACTGAGTAACCCTATGAACATTTTACATATTGAAATATTTTGCATTTCAGATCATGACTATAGCCTGGAAAGGTATCAAAAATGTAAAATCTAATTGATTCAAGCCATAAGGAAAGGGGCTAGATGGATAACTTCTGACTGGAAGATTTTTGATATTTTGAATACCAATGAAAAATTATTGCATAGTATGTAAAACAAATTTCCTTATTCAAAACCTACCTAAACATATGTGAAGAATAGTATAACACTACATTATTGAAGTATTTTTAAAATTCTCTGTGAACATTTGGAGAATGTCATACCTTTTACTAACATAAGTATGCTAATAAGCATTAAAATAAAATAAAACCCCAGAAAGTAACTCTTAATTAAGTACTTTCAGTAAGGATGCAGAACTTTCAGTAATAAATTATCCTGATTTATTGTTTCTGTGACAGTGCAAAGATTGCAAGAAAACCCCAACCCAAAACTCAGCACACACACCCCCAAACCCTAAAAAAAACAGACAAGTGAACTAGAAATAAAATTCTGAGATGATCAAAAACCTTCTAGGAATAAAGACTGTAGTAATGGGCAGCAATTCCTGTAGGAATTAATTTTTTTGTCTCCAGCAAGGGTTTGCAACCTACTGTTGTTATACTGCCCTGCTAAGAAAACAACTACAATTGCTGACTGAGAGTACTTTATTCCTAATAAGCTTCCCTCACAAACACAACTGTCACAATAATTGAACTATTGAATTATTGATCTTGAGTCCATTCATTATGAGTACAAATAAAGTATTTAAACCAGCCTAGCAGTATCTGTCTGTTTTCCTCATTCTGCTGCAGCGTAAATCAATGTATAACCTCTGAAATTATGGTCAGGTACTGAAAAGCTGTCAAGTGCTTTACTGATGCCCTCTGTGACTCTGCTTTGGTAAACTAAACAGAATCAAAGAACTTTCCCAGACAAAAGAACTAATGTTTGTGCAGTTAAATTGTTGAACTTGTCAACTATCATTCTCCCAAATAATTATCATACATGGCCAGAAATTTGTGTGGGCAAGCAACCATTCCTAATAGGAAATTTGAATAATATCTCCCTGTCTGAGAGGTTAAAGGATGTGTTTAATGGTATGGATATAGGCCATTCTGTGCTGGCTGGCTTCATTGCCAGAAACTGGTCCTGAAAATGCCTCATGTATTAGCAAGCCTGCAATCCCTGTGTTCCACTGTCTGAGTGAATAGATAGCAGTCAAAGCAATCATACTGGACTTTAGCCAACATATCCAGATAGAGGAGGTAGCTTGGTTTAAAGCTCTATAAATATAGTCTTCTCTGTGAAGGGGAAGGAATGATATGAAGGATCTAAGTCAGTTTCCAAGCAGTCATTAGTTCTGATAGTTAAGCAATTGATACTTCTAATTTCTGAATGTGCTTTTGTTTTCAGGGAATCATGAGAAGAGCTTTAGAGATCAGTAAATAATTGCTAAATCTGAACTTGCTGTTCTTGATACTGATGGTGAAGCTGGTTTTACATGACTAATTGATCTGTAAAATATAATGGCCTGGCTGGGAAACTTGTTCATTCTGTCATCATTACTTAACAAAGTATGAGGTTTATTTACACTTTGAAGGAATGTCCCATATATTTCCCCTTCAATAATTTGTGGTTTTCTTTATTTTCAAGAGCACAGTTTTTTATCTCCAGGCCCATGAAACACGTGTCCCATATTGGCAAGACAGCTTCAAGGCATTCACTTTGAAAAAAGTGTTGTATTGCACAGGGACAGGGTTTGCTGCTCTCAGAAGTTAAACTAATAAACCCTATGGGAAAAGAAGAGAAGATCTCAGAACATATGCATTTCTGAAAGATTAACATTTTATGAAAATAAGAATATTGGGTTTGCAGGCAAATATATTTAGACTAGTATAGGTATCTGTGTAATAGCACAAACTTTACTGAATGAAAAATTGATGTGTGCATGGTGTAGATGCTGCAGTTTGCAAGAGTATCTGATGTAATGGTGAACTGTCTTGACAGTCATCTGATGATGTGAAAAATGGCAAAGTTTAGTCTACAGCAAGAGCAGACTTGAGCTGCTTGATTTAAGAACAACTAGTAGTGGATGACGGCACACATAGACCTCCTTTACGACCTGGAGAAATGTGATGTGGTTTAGTGACTGACACTGATACTGACTCTGCTGTCGATTATGAAGTTACTTGTTCTTGTAAATCAACTATCATCTTGTGTCCTTCTCTTTTTCCATTCTTGACTGTATGGTTTATTTGAGACATAGCATAATTCCTTAGTTTATCTCTTATTTTAACTAACAAATTTCAAAATGAAGGCTTGATGGAAGTTTAGTATATTTGTACTGCTTTAGTTCATAGGACAAAAAATAGTGATGTAAAAATACAGTAGCAAACTATGTTAGAAAAAGGTCTTTGGATAAAAAAATGAAACAGCTGAATACGTAAAACAGCTTTTGCCAAATAGCATATGTGAAATAATGGAATTATTGAGATGAAATACAGAAATAATATCAAAGTTGTTCTAGGATGTCCAACTACTATTTAGCCTGAGGGAAAGAAATTTCTTGGATACTCATAATGCAGTTTTCTCAGAGACAATTTGCATTTTTGTACCCACATTCCTCACTATGACAGAAACAACTCACCTCATTTGTGCATCGGCTACACTGGGGACACAGAATGCTTACTCATCTCCATCAAAAGGAATTGAATCCCAAACACTTCATTGCTCACTGAGGTCTGAATAACATAAAAACTAATGATGTCAGACATGTGGGGAAGTGACCCGAAGGAGTCTACAAATTTCTGAAGCCCAGTCATATGGTTGATCTGAAATACATTGCATGCCTTATGAATTTCATATGATACCAGACAACAAACAGTGAGAAAGATGCATGAAGTCTTCGTTAGTTGTTTTCCTCAGTAATACACTGATGGATTTGTAAATATGCAAATGTTTATATGTATGGTATTCTTGGGCAGTTACACATGGGTTGCATTTCTAAAAGTTAAAGAAAATAACACCATTCCTCTGTCTACCAGCTGAATTGCATATTCCTTTTCAGATTTCAGACTGAAGTAAATTATGATACTTTGGAAGTCAGAGATGGGCCGGCTAACTCGTCACCATTAATTGGAGAATACCATGGAACACAAGCACCACAGTTCCTTATCAGTACTGGAAATTACATGTATCTGCTGTTCACTACAGACAACAGTCGTTCCAGCATTGGTTTCCTAATTCACTATGAGAGTAAGTCTCATATTTCTCTGATTGATTTTCATTTAATTCCGAAAATAAGATTCAATTTGAAAATGAGCAAATGAATATGAACAAATAAACTTCAGTAATCATATTTGTATAAGAACAAATTATGTTTACTCTGTGCTGTACTGACATAACTCTGAAACTATTAATTAATTTTGGAAATTTTTTCTTCATGAGACCTTGTATGTTATTCAGAGTGTTGATGGGCCTAGGTGTTTAACCAAATCAAGAGGAATTTTTGAAACTTGTCCTTATGGGTAAAGATATATTGTCCCTTTTTCGTTTGGTTATTTTTTATCTCCTCTCTCACTTTCTCTTTTTCTTTTTCCCTGTTTTTAATGTGCTTTTGCAGTACTGAACAGAATTCAGGCTTATCCACGATGATTTCTAAATGCAAATTAATAATAGCATTTTCGTTTAAATTAGATACGTAAAGTGACATATAGTAAACTGTCTACAGTCATACTGATCTTTGTATGACAAAATAGCCATTCACTTAAGTACCGAATAAAGAGAGCTTATGTATGTAGTGTGTATGCATTAACAAATAAAATTGTGTTTGTCAATTGTTCTTATCTGGTAAGTAATACGATTGCAGTAGATTTGTTGTCATAACTTATCTGGAATGAGTGCCTAAACTTATATTTCATAGCTAGAACATAACTTGAAAATTCTGCATAGCTTCTTTTAGCTTTGGCTCTGACGTGGTAATGGCTGGACAATTGCATGGTAAACTCCAGGACTGCTAGATCATGTAAAGACAAGGAATGGTAGGCAGGTTTCTGCATCAGTGACATGCAGATGGTGATTCTCCCTGATTTTATTGGGTGTAAATATTGCCGATGATTTTTGTAATACTGTCCTGAAATAATTATAATTATGCGTTTTAAGCCTTGTCAGATAGATGTTCTCTTAAAAATTAAAACAATTAGTAATATCTGCTCTACAGATTCTTAAAGAAGAAGGTCTAATCATGATATTATTCAGAACAATATTCATATATTCACTTTTTATCTTTGTTGGAAGATTTAATATCTCTCACACACTTGACCACTACCTATTTTTCTTGGTAATCTGATAAAGCATCAGAGTTAGACTTGGTTAGTGCACTTTAAAACTTGAAATCAGATTAGATGTAGAAGATGTCAAAAAGCCAATAAATGTTATTCATCCTCTTTTACATATAAAATATAGTTCCCATGCATGATATATAAGAATAAAAGTGCCTTTTATATATATTAAAATATATATTTTTACTTTTAATAACAAAATATAAAGATTTTTTTTACAGACTCTTTCTGAACAAATTGATTCCCTGAATAAAGCATCTTTCTCTTTCTATAGATGTAACATTTAAAATGGTGGCTGGTGTTTTTTGTTTTTTTTGGGTTTTTTTTTTTTTTTTTGCTTAGAAATGAGTAAGAAGATGAAGTAAAATTAAGAAAAAGTAAATTATTTCTCAATTTAAGGACTGAGATTTTTTTGTGATTTTTTTTTCAATTTCAGTTATCTGAAAATTTAATTTCAATAAGTTTTAACAAAAAGCTTAACATGGTTTTTTTTTTCACTGTCAGTGGCAGCTGTTTTGCTTTTATGTCATTGTGAATGACATTCAGCTGTCAGGTTAAACATTTAAATTTAAATGTTGATATAGAAATGTCTAGAACATGAAGCTTACATTTTGGGCAATGGAGATCTGGTCAGTGCAATCAGTAAAGTCTATGGAGCAATTCAGTAAACTGACACAGCATCCAGGGGGCTAGATTCGATTACATAAGCATGGAGGAACTATTTAGGAACTATTCCACCTAGTAGCCGAGTACAACACTACAGATTTGGATCTTGAACAAGTCCTTTGCCAGTTTCGTAGAGACATCCTTATTGTGGCAGGATAGCACTAGAAATGTGAATCGAGACAACAGAATTTCTCTTCTTGTACCTTTGAGTAAATTGTTCTACAGTTTCCCTGACTAGGTTGATCAGCTCTCTTTTGACTACGAAAGGGTCTTAAAGACCAAACAAACTTACAGACATGTCAGTGGAAACATCTTAAACCAAAATTGAATATTACCCTCAACATCCACACTGTAGAAAGTGAAGAAATCTGAACAGAGACTTTTTACCTGTCATCAGCTGGAATGGTCATGTCCATATTCACAGCATAAGTTATACAGAGAAAGCCTTCTAAGCACTTCATAACTATGTTAGTGCATTTGCTCCACAATGCTGCGTAGATCAGTCACAGCCTCACTGTCACATTAGGTTTCTCGCAGAACAAAAATTGCCTTCGTGGTACACTGTGTTGCACATGTTCATGTAATGCAACTGACTTTGTCAGAGTCTTTCTTCTCGCGCTAGTCAACACGAGAAGCATTTCTGTAGTGGGTATCAGACGTACATCCTTCCTTGGTCCATTATTCTGTATTGACAAATGTGGACATGCCAGAGGGAAGATTGTTAAAATATCTAGTAATATGGAAGTATTAAGCAGATTAAGTCACTTTTTTTGAAGAACAAAACCAGGTGGGAAGACCCTATAGAGGGTTGAGTAGACTGTCAGGAACAAGGGAGTCCAAAATTATACTTTGGTTGCCCTTGCAACTATAGACGGTGCTAATGTTAACGATATCACAATAGAACTTCAATTTGTTTCACATTTCTTCCATTTGTAGAATAAAAGACAGTCAACTGTAAGTTTTCAGAAAAGTTTCTGAATATTTTCTTTGAAAATTCAAATTATCTTATTTGGAAATGTCCTAAAAATCTTCCAATTACAGTAATAACTTTGAAGATAAATTAAATCATTGAAGTGTGAAGCAGAAGGATCATAATCTTGCTTAAAATAAAAAGCTTAGCATAAGCTCTACCGAGCTGTTACTGAGTCGCCAGCAATATTCTATTAAGCTAAAATATGCCTATAATACAACTTTAATAAAAATGTGACCCCTTAAAGGTACTTCATGTGTGAATGCAATCTGTTAATTCCTTGCCTTAAATGTCTGTAATTCAGCTGTTTGATGAAACTTCTAACATAGCTAATGCAAGACAGTGTAGGTGACTCTTATGCATCTAAAAATAAAAAATACAAACCCAGACCCCGTAATAGTCTTGAAGTAAAACTACTGATAAAATACTCAATGTTATCAAGGATAATTAATCTATATAATTTTGGCCACCTTGCCTAATGCCTCACATCTCCCTGATCTCTCAACTGCCCTAGTTCTATGAGTTTTGGGGTTTTTTTTCAGCTCCTCATTCTGTGAAATTCTGTGGAATTGTGGAATCTTAGTCTTTTTCTTAAACCAAGACGGATAGAAATACATTTATTCTCAGATTTCATTAATATAAAGCCACCTTTTATTAAAGTAGTCTTGAAAATTATCTTTCCTTAAACAAGAAAACAGCAATTAAAAAAAAAAAATATGAGCAATTATTTCTTAAATCCAGATAATTAATTTTGAAGTCCTAGTTTATTTATGGATTAACATTCCCTTTTATACTAAAATTTATTTAAGAAAGAGAACAGAAATCACAGTTATGCATCGAGACAATAATCATTCCATATTACCATGTGCATCACTACTTATCTGATAAACGTTACAATTCTCTTACATAGTCAGGGGAAATTGTTTAAAGTCAAGATCACCTATCTTTTTTTAAAACTTTCCTTCTAGGTAATTTAAAAAATCTAGTAAAATTAATTTAGTGATTTCCCCAGGCTCCCCCCCCCCCCCCCCCCCCCCATGAATTAAATGGTATTGATAATAAAAAAGACGAAGCTAATACTTGATTCAGTGTGTATGAAGTTAGGTATTTGTTTAGATTTGGGTTTGGAAAAGAACTTTTTAGATCCACAAATGTGCAGTCTTCATGGACTTAAAGTGTCAAGATCATTTACACAGCTCACAATCAGTTTTAGCAAGAATAACATAGAAACAAAATACTCCCTTAAACTTTTTTATTTGAAGAAAAAATAATCCTCAAGAATAGTCTGGATGTGAAAAAAATTCATAAATTTTTCACTTACAAGACACACTCACTGCAAAAAGTTCTTTGAATGTTGGGAAGAACTTCTTATTTCAGCAGTTGATTTTTACTCTGACTGATAAGAAGAACAAATAGAGAGCCTGAGTAAGAAAGGTGATTTCTGTGAAAGTACCATGAAATAGCAGTTTGTGATTCCTAAGAAATGAAACAATGAGACAACACATTTGTGCTCAAGTTGATGACTTTCAGAAGTCTGAATTTCACAAAACTTGAAAAATTGGTAGGTGAATGTTCTTTGAATTCTGAAAGTCATTTATAAAAGGTGATATTAAGGTCAAACAGCAAACTGGATTATTTGGGGAGAAAATGCTGTCAATTTCTGTAGCGATTTATGATACAATTTAAAATTTACAATAATCATGTGAATGTTGGATATAGTCAAACATTGCTATAGATGGCCATCAAAGAATAACACAGACCTTTTAGGATAAAATTAGAAAATCCAAAGTACATATTTGCTCCAGAAGCAAGAGACAGAAAGGCAGTAATTAAAAAAAAAAAAAAAATCTATAAATGTATTCAAAATAGGAGGAAAAAAAAACTTGAGCAAACATCAGATATCACGAGAAAGACTAAACTTTGTTTTGCAACATTTACGGAAAAGCTTGATTTTGACTATATCCTTAACACAATTCGGTGGACATTTAGAAGGTGAGTATACAGCATATGGGAACAGGGTATTACACAATACTGAGAGAATTAAATGTAGTTTATTCATTAGGGATTGTTGAAATGCCTTGTGCTGTACTTAAAGGCAAACCAGAAGCAGTCTCCACTAATATGACGTCTGAAAACGAAACTTCCCTTCAGTTTTAAAATTATTTAGAGAAGGGCACACACATTCCAAAGAAAAGAGGTACACACACACACAAAGAGGACCAGAAGGATCAAGGACATCAGTTTTATCTTCACTCTTTAAAGATAGTAGTTTCAAGTTGACAAGGTGATAAGGAACAAATGATTTGTACTTGATAAGAACAGATTGTGTCAAACCAATCTAATTTCTTTCTTGACAGGGTAGCTGGTTTTGTAGATTTGGGAATGGAAAGGGAAGGAAAAAGATGTGTGTTGACATTTATAAGGCTTTTAGAAGTTTTCCAGAGTAAATAAATAAGTTTGGTCTGGATGTAACTATTAGAGGGACAGCAAGCACTGGAAAAAGTTGCCCAGAGAGGCTGTGGAAACACCATCCTTCGAGATACTAAAAATGCACTCAGACATGGTGCTGTGCAACTAGCTCTAGGTGTGATCCTGCTTGAGCAGAGGCATTGGACTGAATGAGCTCCAGAGGTTTCTTCCAGCCATTATGTGATTCTGTGATGTTGTGAACAATTTTGAAAACTTTTATGCAGAAGGCAGCCAGCAATTAGTAGTTCACCATCTGACTAAAATTTGTAGGGATCTGACTGGTATCTGGCCTAGATCCAAAACTATCTGATATTTTTATTAATGATTTTGATGACAATATAAGAAGTACCCTTACAAATGCTGGGGATGTTCCTACCCTAATATTAAAACAAGCACTATGGTGCAGATGGTTAGAATTAAAAACAGGCTAGATGAACTGAAGAAATGGTCTTAAATTAAATATATATATATAGGTAGAAAAGTCAGCATGGGATTATGAAAGGCAGGTCCTGCTTGATTAACCTGATCTCCTTTGAAAAGGTGATCCACTTAGTGGATGAGGGAAAGGCTGTGCATGTAGGCTATTGAGACTTGAGTAAAGCCTTTGGCACTGTTTTTCACAGCATTCTCCTGGGAATACTGGCTGATCATGGCCTGGATGGCCATAGTTTTCACTGGGTAAAAAACCTGGCTGGGTGGCTGGGTCCAAGGAGTTGTGATGAATGCAATTAAATTCTGTTGGTGACTGGTCACAAGTGATGTTCCCCAGTATTGGGGTCCAGTCCTGTTTAATATCCTTATCAACTTCCTGGACGAGAGGATTGAGTGCACCCTCACTAAATTTGCAAACAACACCAAATTGGGTGGGAGTGCTGATCTGCCTGAGGGTACGAAGGCTCTACAGAGGGACCTGGACAGGCCAGATCGATGGGCTGAGGCAACTGTATGAGGTTCAACAAGGCCAAGTGCTGGGTCCTGCACTTGGGTCACAACAACCGCATGCCATGCTAGAGGCTTGGGGAAGAGCAGCTGGAAAGCAGCCCTGTGCGTGTTGGTTGACAGCTGGCTGAACATGATCCAGCAGTGTGCCCAGATGGCCAAGAAAGCCAATGGCATCCTGGCTTGTATCAGAAATAGTGTGGCCACCAGGACTAGGGAAGTGAATGTCCCACTGTACTTGGTACTGATAAGGCTGTGCTCCAGATACTGTGTTTGGTTTCTGGGCCCCTCACTACAAGAAAGACACTGATGTGCTGGAGTGTGTCCAGAGAAGGGCAACGAAGCTGGTGAAGGGTCTGCAGCACGTGTCTTATGAGGAGCAGCTGAGGGAACTGGGATTGTTTAGCCTGGAGAAGAGGAAGCACAGATGAGACATTATTACTCTCTACAAGTACCTGAAAGGAGGCTGTAGTGAAGCAGGTGCTGGTCTCTTCTCTGAAGTAACAAGAGCTAGGCTGAGAGGACACAGTCTCAAGTTACAGCAGGGGAGGTGTAGATTGGATATTAGGAAAAAATTCTTCACTGAAAGGGTTGTCAGGCATTGGAACGGGCTGCCCAGGAAAGTGGTTTAGTCACCATCCCTGGAGGTATTTAAGAAACAAGTAGCTGCTTAGGGACATGGTTTATTAGTGGACTTGGCTGTGCTAGATAAACAGTTGGACTTGATGATCCCAAAGGTCTTTCCCAACCTAAATATTTCTATGATCCTCCCCCTTCCACTACCCTCACTGTCCCACTTATCTCTTCACATTTTCAAGCACTTTTGCTTTCCCACCTCCTTTATAACGTCACTAATATTTTTATCTAGCATGAATGTTTTTAATCTGTTGACTCTATCACAGTTTTTAGTGATGTCATTAAAAAAATAATGTTACGTTATTGTGATAACAAACAATTCAGATGCAATCACTGACCACTGCACTCTTAAAAGCTTCTGGAAGAACACAGAGGCTAAATGTTTAAGCATGCTTGCAGTTCTTTGAGGCTAATTTACCCTTTTAAAATCACAGGAAAGCATTTCTGGCCACTTGAGCTATATCTGATCCAGTAATATAGAAATTCTTGAGTCTTGGCTCCAATCTTGCAGTCATTCCTACAGTTTAAACACAATCCCTTGTATGATTTTGATGTATGCCAGCTAAAATCTTCCCATACACCACCTGGACATAGTTCTAGGAATAATTTCAGCCATAGAATGTTGTCAAGATGCAACAGTTTTACCTAAGGTGGGCAAGATCTTCTGTGTGAATGTCATGCTTTGAAATTGGTGACAGAGAATGGGCCCTCTCCTGATGTAATTTTCTGGCCTCTGTTTCTAATTCTTGGAACTGCATTCTGACAAGCAAACACATATCCTATTTTTTTAAAAAATAATAATTTTTCAAAGAAAAGATAATTTACACTGTTTTCCCTTAATTATTAGAATAAGACTACCTATACTCTTTGATTAGGCAATATTTTTCTTCTGGTCAAAAAATTGCTTTTTTCGTCTGCCTTATTGATGTTCTGAATATCGCTCAAAATATTTCTGAGATTCATTGACTAACACAGCAACTGCTCTATAGCCAGCAAGAATGGGTAACAGTGATTATCGCCCACAGACATGTTTTGCTTTCTGTTTTTCTTACCAGACTTATTTACTTCATTCATTTTGTGCAATGAGCATTTTTTTTAGTAATATCTCACACTCTGATATTCACTTTTTTAATGGTTTAAACTGTTACTCTGTGAAAAGTATAGGTGTGTACTATATGTGAGTATGTGGTCTATAAAACTGTGTAGCTGTTATGCTTCATGCATTACAGCAACAAGCCAGTTTCCTCTTTAGAGATCTAATGGAATCTAATGATTAAACCAGTTTATAAAAATCACTTATAATTCTAAATGTTTGCAAAATATGCATTTTAATAATCACCGAACCATCTATTATAGCTAACAATATGTTGACAAATGTTTGTTAAAATGTCAGTATTGATAGTGAATATTTTGAGGATGACTGTCCATATTTTTCAATTATTCAGTGATGTACAAAATCTCTTGTTTGTATGTTGGCTGTTTACTTTGGATTGTGTGTTATGGTCCTTTGAAAAGAGAATGTTTAAAGGGTAGGATAAAATTATCTGCTTATCTGCTTTCCCACTGCTGCCTGAAGAGGAGGGATCTACTGAGCATGCTCTTCTTGAGAAATATTGCATTATGTAGGCTGGAAGAGAAAAGACATGGTTTTCACCCAGACTTCAATCTTATATTTAAGGAGGCAATTGCCATAAATAGTATTGAATCAACTCTTTCCAACCAAGACCCTAAATTTTATCACTGTGTTGTCTTAATTTCCCTATATAGTTTAATATTGTCTTCTTGTAATTAGGACTCTCAGTACTGCTCATTATTAAGTTTGTCTCATGTTGTCTCCTATTAAGAAAAAACTCAAATCTTTGTTCAACGCAGCAAAGGAAAGTTATTTCTTTTCAGCTATGTTTATGGTTGCTAAACTTTATATACTGAATATTTTCCCCTGAGAATGAAGCTCTGTTGCCCAAGCTGACTTTTTTATTTATACAGCACCACTATTTCAGTCAAGAACTTGGAATTTGATGAGGTCACTACAGCTTTTGGTCTCCTTGCAAAACTCTGAAACAATGTAGTGAATTTAATCTAGAGTTATCATTTGAAAAAAGAAACTGATAAGAGTTTACCGGTTATACATGACTAGGAATCTGAAAGCAGGTGATGTGTTGAGGAAGGGGTGCCATAAGAGGAATTAATTTTAAGGGTGCTACTGTGGACCCCCATATACTCTAACATACCTCAAAACATGAAATATAGTTTGTCTCGGAAAAAAAAAAAATAGTGTGTATCAGTGTTAAAATTTAATACACAGTACTTGTTTAGGGCACATAGAGTGCAGAATGTAGACTTAATAGTGTTCTTAGTATGTATTAAACAATTAAGAGCATGCAGTCAAGTCTAGGAGAAACATTCATCTAGAATTTAAGTATGGCAGGGTTACTTCATGAAAACTGGATCATACGCTTTCAAATCTGAATTCTAACTGAGATATAAGAATAGCTGGAGGCTAGAGGGAATATTCCTCTGTGCAAGCTATAGTAATTATTTATGGTATTTTTGATTGTAGTCCTGCTTCCAACTCTTATATCTATAATTCTAAAACCTTTACTTCATGCCTTGATAAATAATTTTATTCCTTAGTTTTTAACTCCTTCTGCTTCATTCCTAAGGTGGGTTGGTAGTACTGGATAAATAAAGTAGGGTAAAAGCAGTAAACTGAGATTGCAATGTCCACAGAAACAGTTATAGATACACAGCTGAGAAGATCAGCACCTTCAGGATGAGTTTATGGGGCTAAGGAGCTAGGAAATGGATAACACTGTGCTATAGAGAATTTTGTGCTGTCAGCATTTAGCTTTGAGGAAGGAACATCTTTGGCAAAAAGTAGACTGGAAAGAGTCATGCTAGAAATTCAGGTCACCTGTGAGGAAACACATAAAATCTTTAAAGACCCCAGGAGACCTAATCTTGCTCAAGGTTCTCACAGCATTTATGAGTGATGACATTACCTGTTTGAAATCATGCCAATTTACAGCATTCTTTCCAACCCAGCACTGAAAGAAATGCAAAAAATAATGTGGAAATGCTGAAGTTAATGCAGTGGGTGTCAGAGCTTTGAGGTGGATATGTCTAGATTTTATCCCAAAAGTCAACTAGGAATTTTAAACTCAGAAGTCTGGTGTTACTTAAACAGACATACAACAGATAATTTTTCAAAATAATGTAGATCAAAATATTTGCCCAAGAACAAACACTAAAGTGTTTATAAATGGTTCCCCCCCACACACATTAACTTCCTGTCCCTTTGTGAGCAGTTTTTTAACAAGTCGTTGGCTTTTTGCAGTGCAAAAGAAACTCTACACAGGCTTCTCTGGATTTCTGTGTTATCTCTGAGGTTCAACTATGGGTTTGCTACCTGCCGTTTTCAGCCAGCTTCTAGTTTTTCCTTTTACTGAAGGTTTCATGCTGTCTGTGCCCTTCATAATCTCAGGTGTCTTTTTACCCACCACAGCCAGCATTCTCCAGGTTTTCCTCTGGCCACGCGCAGCTTCTCCCAGAAGGAACAATGTCCCCATTCACTGAAGCTGTTCTGTCTAAATCAGCCATTCTTGTTTCCAGGCTCATGACACAGTGTATCAGGTGTAGGCCTCGAGGTTTTGGTTATGGGGGGACTGCAGGGGTGGCCTTTGTGAAGAGAGGACACAGGCTGCCCTGTGTTGTGTTCCTGCTGTCTCCAACAGCACACAACCCCTCCCACCCCCGAGGCACAGCGAGCTCCACAGCCAAGTTGGTGACACCTCACGTGAAAGTGTGGGAAACAATCCTACAAATACCAAGGTCAGAGAAGAACAAGGTGCTCCAGGCAGAAATTTCCCTGCAGCCCATGGAAGAGACCACAGTGGAGGAGATATCCACAATGCCCCCCATGGTGGGCTCCATGTCAGAGCAGGTGGATATTCCCTGAAGGAAGCTGCAGCCCATGTAGGCCCACAGAGAAGCAGGTTTATCCTGAAGGACTGCAGCCTGTGTGAAGGACCATGGCCAGAGCAGGGGAAAAGTGTGAGGAGGAAGGAGTGACAGAGAGGAGCTGTTCTGGACTGACCACAACCCCCATTCCCCATCCCTGCCACGCTGCTTGGATGGAGAAGTCTAAAAGTAGGGAATGAAGGACTGAACCTGAGCGTGGGAACAAGGAGATGGCGGTGGTTTAGTTTGTGTCTTTGTTTCTCACCAACTTGCTCTATTTTTAATTGGTAATAAGTTAAATTAATTTTCCTCAAATTGAATCTGTTTTTACTCTGATGGTAACTGGTAAGTAATCTCCCTGCCTGTACCTCAGCTTTTTCATCTTACTTTCTCTTATTTTCTCCCCCTGCATTGTTGGTGGGGGGAGGGGCAAGTGAGAGAGCAGCAGGGTAGGGGGCTGGCAGCCAGCGAAGTCAACCCATCACACATAGTAACAGAAAATGAAAGAAATTCCTTTAATCCCAATAGGAAATCTATTTTTCCCTTGCGTGTATCCGTTATAGCTCTTACATGATTAAATTCCACAATTGTTTGCTATCGCTATAAGCGTAATGGGTAGTGTTCCGTTAATGAGCCTCCATTTGTTAATTTTGGTTTTTCTTCCCTGTGTTCAGCGTATAGCTCCAGGTTTATTTACCAAACAATAATCAATCTCTGTTATAACACATAATTACTAAAGACTCCTTCTATCAGAGAAGAGTTATACAACTGTGTAAGCGATGTTCATTTTCTTTCTAACTTTGATATGTAGGATGATATCTGTAGGAATTAACAAGTAGTTTCTGAGTTCATCGGTTGCATTTTTTGACACTGTATTTTGCTAAGTCAAATAACCATTACTATGATAGAGGGAAGTTGAATGGTCCTGCAGTTTCAGAAATTAAATAGATGAAATGGAATAATCAAAAATTACTTATATACTAGCAAAATGTGTAGTCATACTTTGCACCTTAATATCTTCCTATAGTTTCAAATGTTTGGTGCTTTTGTTGGTTCTTTTGTTCATTGTTTGTTAAAATGTACTTTAAAGCTCCAATTTTTTCCTACTTCATTTGGACTTCTCTGTTCTGGGAGATTGAAAATTCAAAAGCTGTGCTCTGAGTCAGTGACCACAGCTAGAGAAAGTGCTTTATATACCACATCAAGCAATGCTAGCAAGATTTTTTGGGTTTTTTGTTGGGGTTATTTTTGGTGGGGGTTTTTTTTTTTTTTTTTGGTGCTCTTTCTTCTTGTCTAACTCATTTTGTGTTTTGTTTGGGATTTTTTTTTCTGAAAAAAAGGGAAATAAATCTGTATGTTTTAGGTGTTACTCTGGAATCAGATTCATGCCTTGACCCAGGCATTCCTGTGAATGGCCATCGCCATGGTAACAACTTCAACATCCGCTCTACAGTAACCTTTAGCTGTGATCCAGGATATACATTGAGTGATGATGAACCACTCATATGTGAAAGAAACCATCAGTGGAATCATGCCTTACCCAGCTGTGATGGTACGTGTTAAGCTCTTCAGATGGCAACTTTACAGTCCAAGAAAGTTAATCTCCTGTTTTAGAGAACTAACTAAGCTTATTGTTGCTACTACCTCCTTTCAATTACACCAAGAGCCATACTTCTCAAAAATGAAACTGTGAATGAAAATGGTGCCTAACAAATAATATTTTCAAAGCAAATTAACTTACATTTTAAAATTAGAATACTGAATGCCAAAATGAGTGTTCAAAATATAGGATTATCAATACGATAACAGAATATGATCAGTCTAGGTAATTAATTTTCTTGACATAGTTTTGTTTTTAAAATTTGATTTGTTCCTTAATATTTTTGTGGGATGTACGATATGAAAGTGTCCAGAGCTTTCATGAAACACTTTTTTAAATGTTGAACTAGCAAATATTTCTGTGCTCTATTTTATATTTTTTTTTTTTTCTAAGAAATTTTTCTGTGAACTAGAGAATCAACTCAGGTGTTTCATGAAATGCTTTTACAGTTGCTACAAAATCCCTCTGACAGAAACCACCGAAAATAACATCCACGTGTAGCTAAGTATTTCAATAGGGATAGAACCCAACATCTATGAAAATTCTCAATAAACTTCTTTTGTTAAACTTCCCATTAAAACATCCTATTTTTCTCTCTTCTGGTTGCTAAATGATTACCTTTAAAAGCATGTTTGTCTTGATCAGGCTTCTTTCTGGTTAAGATATAACTGTGTTCTAAGGTAGTGATGAAAGATCAGTGTGTGAAAGAAGACCCAAGCCCATACCAATAAAGCTCTTGATTTAGTGAATTACTTACATCAGTGAATTTCTGATTCCCTTTCAGGTCCAAGGTTTTCACTGCTTACAGTGGAATGTCAAAGGGCAAACTCAGAGTTAGATTCAGCAATGTATTTTAGTTTCAAACTGTTTTAAACTGTTTTGCTAAAGCTGAGCACTTGTTCTCACTCAGGGGTTCTAATTCTTACTACAGCCTTCTGGCCCCATACACAAAACATAGAAGCTACCAAAGGATTATTATATAGTTAAAAGCTCCTAATGTATGTGTGTATATGTGTGTATATATATATATATATATATATATATATATATATACATTTACAAACAAGTACTGCATGGTTATTGAAAGTTTTGTCATGTGTGTTTGCCATCTAGCTTATGGCAAAGTGTATCCCTCCATATGAGGAGGAAGATTAAAAGCACCTTAATGCTTGATTGTTTTATTATTAAACATTCAATTTATTAAACTTAAAAAATAATAAAAAAAAAGCTGCACAGCAACAGATGAGTGAAGAGCACAGCCATGCTGTGTTTATAAGATCAGTGAGCAACTCAGCATGCAAATCTTAAACTTTAATTAATTTGCCGTGCAAATTTGAGCAAACACTAATATGCATAAAATGCTGTATATTGTAATTTTCTTGTCTTTCAAAATTCTCAGTTCCAAATAAATTACTTATGATGGGACAATCTGAATCTTTGAAAGAGAGGAAACTACACTTTTTTTTCTTGTGAACATCACAGAAGAAATAACATAGACAGACACTTTTCTATTATTTGAAAATAATGTTTTGTTTCTTAAATTTTTTTGTTTGATAAAATGGAATTAAATATATACCTTGATAAGTATGTAGTGCAAGAAACGTAGCTGCATGATATTTTTGAGGTAGTTCACACACACACAAAAAGTTTATCTTCTTAAATACTAACACAGTAGGAATTAATACTTGCAATACTCTGTAACAAAATTTTACAGATTTTTGTATTCTGCTGGCCAACAGGAGAGACTGTAGATTAAAAATAAACTCCCTTTCAAGGACTAAGTTAAGAATAAACAAATTGTTATCAAATCTGAATATCATGGCTTTGGTCTGATTAACTTCTCATTTTAATACTTGGCCCTCTTTTGAATTTTAAGGGTGCCTCAAACTAGATTTCTTTTTTTTTTTTAACTAAAAATCAGGACTTCTGTATGACTTCTGTATGACTTCTGTATGACTTCTGTATGACTTCTGTATGACTTCTGTATGACTTCTGTATGACTTCTGTTTTCTCCCCCCTTTCTTTTTCTCTTGTTAAGCTTTATGTGGTGGATATATTCATGGGAAGAGTGGAACTGTTCTTTCTCCAGGTTTTCCTGATTTTTATCCAAACTCTTTAAACTGTACTTGGACTATTGAAGTGTCACACGGCAAGGGTAAGGATCTAATATGAATTGAATATGTACATGTAATATCTATGTTTTAAAAAAACATACACATCAATAGAGTAAAATACATCACTAATGAGTTAAATCAGTGCTTTCTGTAATTCTTTTGAAGGAGTTTAATTTCCCAAAATAAATGTCTTCAAATGTGGTCTTCCTACTTTGAGTATATTTTGCAGAATAAACATTATTTTAACAGTTACCAGAGGAGATGTGTTTAAGTTTCTTAGAAAAATGGGCAGAAACTAGAAAACGTAAAATATATGAAAATATTTGTTACTTGTTAAACAGCACTAAATTTTTCAGTGAAAGCCTTTGGGACATTGTAGGTAGCTCTTCACCATTATTAAGCATGAAGAAGCAGATTTGATCCGAGTATTACTAAACTTAAATTTCAGACTGAAAGCATTAGGGTGAAACTATCTATCTTTATATATACAATAGACTACCATTTGGATGCAGTTAAGCTTTGCAGCTTATCTGTTAGGGAAATATGTAAAAGAACTAAGGAAAATCCTAGGAAGTAATAATGATGTCTTACATAACACTGAAACAAAACAATAAAATTACTCCTCAATCTCCTTTCTATGGCAAGAAATGTTATCTGTCATAGTCTGAGAAATACATTGGAAGTTTCTACTGCTTATAACCTTCTTACGGACTGGATTTTTGTTTAAAATCCACATGGCATTTTAACTGTGAAATACATGAGAATACTTTCTAAGAATGTTGTTCCTTACTGTAAACAATTGTGTTTGAAAAATTAAGTGTAATTCAAAATGTAATTGATTGCTGGACTGGAAGTTGGCAACTGAAAAAACAGTCGTGACCACTAAATTACTGGTCTGAGAAGATCAGAATCGGGATATAGGGAAGATCATACATAAAACTTCTGTCTGCTTTGTCCTTGTGTATGGGCACTTTGCTAAAGTTTAGAGTGAAAAACACAATTGTGCTGGAGGAAATGCAAAAATAAAACATGAATACAATATTTTAGCCAATTATTAGTGTATGTTGCCTAGTTTAATACTTAGATTATGGTAGAGATTTTAAATAAAATGCAGGCACTTTAATAAAATCTATAAAAATAAATTTATAATTTTAGAGTGCTATATACAAATAACACTGAATCCCATTAATTTTCTTATGGTACCTATTGATTTACAGGGAGATAAACATCCACACTGCACATACTGGTTGGTTGAACCTAAGTGCTTTCTGCAAGTTTTGTTCTTTGTATTTCAGGTTTTGATTCCATGTGTGAATTTTTCTAAAAATATTTTCATATGTGTAAGTTTTATGTTCTGTGTCACGTGTTTATAAAGGAAGAAAAAAACTTATTAAATGCTTTTCTTTCTGCCCTTTTTCAGGTGTACAGCTTATTTTCCATACCTTTCACCTTGAGAGCTCTCATGACTATTTGCTCATCACTGAAGATGGCAGCTTCACAGAACCAGTAGCCAGGTTAACTGGCTCAGTCTTACCCCCTACCATTAAAGCTGGTCTCTTTGGAAATTTTACTGCACAGCTTCGATTTATATCTGATTTTTCAATTTCTTATGAAGGCTTCAATATAACATTTTCAGGTAAGAAATTCCATTCTGCTAAATATCCAGAAACTGTTTCCAGATAGTATTTTGTAGATAGCAGAAACATTATGACATACCAGTAAAGTCAGTAGAAATTGTATAGTATATGACCTAGAAAACTGACTAAGGTTTATAAAGGTGGCTAACAGATTGAGAAGGATGTTGGTGATGTGACTGTTTTAAGAAGTTTTCCTTGTTCTCTGAGAGCCATCAACTGTTAAAAAGAAGTTTGGAAGAAAACTAAGGGTGGGGGAAAAGTACAAAGGTGGTACTGCTTCAGAAGAAAGAAACTAACTGGTACTGTTTTACCAAAGGAAGTATAGAGACTGTAAAAAAGAAGTAACGTGGTAATTCAGAGTCACAGAGGAGTCTAAACTGAAGGCTGAATTTGGAATAGAAAATATATATATCGAAATAAAATAAAATATCTATTACCTGTTGATAGATGAAGAACTGCTAACTTTTACAAATTCCTCAAAGATAATGAAAAAAGTTGGGTTATTCTTTCTTACCTACAGTCTTCTAAAACTTGATGACATATAAAATACACTTCTTAATAATTTTCTTTACCTATCTCTATTACTGAAATACAGAATATTTACAGATATGCCTATAAATGAATTAACTGGTAGTTATGTTGCTCATTAACATGGATATTCTGTGGAAGAAATACATAAGGAACTGATATATCCAACTTCTTATATAATTTTTCAAGAACTGGAAAACATTTAATATTTTTTTCTTGAGCTCTAGCAATGTTACAGATGAACATACTGTTAACATATATCTCATTTAGCTTGTTTTTTTTAAAAAAAAGAAAAAAAACCCACCTTGCTGATTAGAGGTTATTATTCATATTGAATGCTGAATTACATTTCTTATTGATGCTTTGGGCTAACCAAATCAGAGGTCAGCAGTTTTGCAAGTTTGGAATGTAAATGCAAATATTAACTTAGAGTTTATTTATGAATATCTAAGAATGGTAGTGGGCTAGGTAATTTGTAGAAAAATACCAAAAATATCATTATGGATGCAAGCGCAAAAACTGTAGAGTAATAAAATGTATGGATCACACAATTTTTTAAACACAAGCGAAGGTTTATGCCGTATCTACAACTGACATACACAGAGATAGCCATCATATACCATCATTTATATTAAATAAATGTTTTAAACCCTATTATCAGGAACATTAATTTTATGACACAAATGGGTGAGTCTGTTTTCTTATTTTCACACAGTCAGAATGTATTTCTCCATAGAAAGAAATGTCTAGTGAGAAGACTTTAACCTGTTTTGAATGTCATCTCGCACAGAAAGTTGTAAGGAAAATTCCCAGGAGCCTAAAGATCTAGCACAGTGTATCTCCATGTCTACCTCAGTCTTTATAGTGCTGAGCAGAGGTAGCAGATCATGTGTTTTCCAAACTTACAACTTTTGCCAGAAGAAATTGGTGTGGTTTATAGATTCTTTCCACTATTCAGGACCTTCCCACAAGACAGTTATTATAGGGAAGTATTTCTTTATTTTGCAAATCAGCTGTTTAAACACTCATTCAGAAACTTTGGGTTAGTTTCTTCCCCTGACTAAATGAAGTTTCTTTCTCTAAGTGGATTTGATCCTACCTTCTGCCAAGCTCCAAGACAAATGTTTTAGAATGTGGCTTTTCTTATCAGTTATCAGAAGTGTCTTTGTTCTAAGTCTTTTGGATCATATTCTGAAAAATACAGACTCAGTTTTGGGGTTTTTTTATTAGATGTAAAGTTGATCTGTCTTAACATCTTTTCTCAAACAGTGGTCAGTAATTAATATCTAAGGAAGGAGAAAAAAAAACAACCACAAAATGGGACAAACATACAGTGATACATCCTCAGCTTATTCTGTGATGATGAGGCTCAGATATTTCCTGACTTCAGTATAGTCCATCTGCATGTAACAGCCCTGATTTTTTCATGTTAATTTGTTATGACTCCATCTGAATTATTCTTGATACATATTTCAGTTGAGACTTCTTTATATATATACATATATATATATATATATATATATATATATATATATATATATGCGTTTGCAGTTGGGTGACACCTGTAGGATTTCTAAAAGGCAGGCAAATAGAGATTGCCTGATTAAGAGTGTAGCTTTGCTTGGGAAACTCAAGAATACTTCTCAAAACTGTGGTCATATTTTTCATTCACCGGACACTTTGATTTTTTGGTTAGATTTTCTTCATTACTATTTTTTTTTTAAACTGTAAATCTCACTTATAAAGCTGTTGGGGAGTTCAGATTAAATGAACCAAGAATTATACACAAAGGATGTAATTAACCAAAATTATAGTAAACCACTTACAGTACCAGCTGATTACAGGCCTTGAAATTAAGAAAATAAATGTAGTGTGGGTGGGACACAAAGCATACTTAATTACTGTATATATAGCCATAACAGACATATAGAAACACTACTGGGTTTTAGGAGACAACACCACTCTAAAATATTTGTTTTGTAAGTGTTCCATACTGACACAGTGCAGTTAGTTTGGTTAGCCTTTTTTTTTTTTCATTTTCCATGTGGACAACTTGTCACATTTACTTATATATTACAATTTATTGCATGCAGAATATGATCTGGAGCCATGTGATGATCCTGGTGTTCCTGCCTTCAGTAGACGAATTGGTTTTCATTTTGGTGTTGGAGATTCCTTGATCTTTTCTTGTTTCCCTGGATATCGCCTGGAAGGTGCTAATAAACTTACCTGCCTGGGAGGTGGTCGGCGTGTATGGAGTGCACCTCTGCCAAGGTGTGTGGGTAGGTGGTCACATGCTTTCATTTCATTCATCAAATCGTTAATAGCACATGGCATGTGTCAGAATACTGAACAGAGAACAAAGCGCTTGGGTTGAAATGATGAATCCCCAAGCTGTGCAAATTTTAGTCAGTGCAAGATAAAAGCACAGTGTATGTCTCTTACTTAGAGAATTAAAATAAGAAAGAAGAATACTTAAAATTATGATAGAAAATAAAATCAAAATGTCTTGTGAGATAAAATGTAAATCTAAATATTGAACTATATGTTTGCCATAATTAAGATATAAATTTCTTACTTTGTCTTTCAGAGTAAAGAAACAATGTTTAGAGCTTTTAGGTGAAAATAGCCTTTGTTAGACTCCCCTGGATGGTTTTATGGGTGTTTTTTTGTATTGTGTTCTTATTCTTTTAACTCAACCTTTTTTTTTCAGTTTATAAGCTGTGAACTGTATTACAGCATTGTAAATTCTAATTTTTAAAATGAATGTGCTGTTGTTAAAAATCAGTAACTTTAAGCTCAAATTAAGTGAAGAGTTCTTTTCTGGGAAAAGCTCTTGGACTGTATTTTATACAAATCGTAAATTTGCTGTATTTGGATTTTCAGACGATTTTATCACCACCATGTGAACTGAACCTGATCAAGTACTATTGACATAATGCTTTTGAAATGTCAAATAGTTCCACTCACCTCTAAATGGATTTCCTTAAGAGGGTTCTTGTTTTACATAAGATTTTATTTCATTAGGGAAGAAACTCAGCTTCGGCTTGTTTCTTTTGTTTGTTTTAAAGGATAGATCTCTATAGATGAAAAAAGTCATATCACCTTGTGCTGGTTTTGGTTGGGACAGAGTTGGTTTTCTTCACAGTGACTAATATGAGGTGATGTTTCGGATTTGTGCAGAGAAGGGTATTGATAAGCCGGTGTTTTCAGTTGTTGCTAAGGAGTGTTTGTACCAAGTCAAGGGCTTTCTTGGTTTCTCGTGCTGCACCTGTGTTCCCAGTTTCTTCATTACAAGAAGCTGGGAGTGAACACGGTCAGGACGGCTGGCCCAGACTGGCCAAGAAAGTATTTCATTCCATGAAACATCCTGTTCAATATAGAAGTTGGGGGTCCGGCCAGGGCTGGACTCTCTCTCTCTCTGGCTCCAGCTCTCAGTCAGTTGGTGGGTGGTGAGCAGTCATATGACTTGTTTTCCTTTCCATTATTTTCATTACATAGTAGTATTGTTATTATTGGTATCATTGTTTTATTTAATTTACTTTCAATTATTAAATTTTTCCTAGCTCAACCCACAAGTTTGTCTTTTCCTCCAATTCTCCTCCTCCACTGGAGGAGGCATGGGACATGTGCGAGTGGTTGTGTGGTACTTAGTTGCCAGCTGGGATTAAACCGTGACACATCTAAATTGTATGTAACACCTAAGATACGCGTACAGTTTTTATAGAAAAAAGTGAACTATTTCTGATTTTGTTATAAAAAACTGGTTTTATTTAACCCACAATGAAAGAAAGTAACAGAGGAGAGCGGAGCCAATATAATTTGGAGTTTACCATACACTTGCAAATTCTAGATTTACATCTTGGGCTATTTTCAGCTTGATTTGTCTTAGAAGTATCACCGACTTCTTAACACTGCCTATGAATGTTGGCTGAGCAAGTGCACACCGTCCTATATCATGGAATAAATGAGACATAGAGAAACTCAGCTTGGAAGGTACCTCAGAATGTCAACTAGTTCAATCTTTAGTGGGAAAGGGAACCTAGATGAGATTACCTACCAGCCTGTCCAATTACATCTTGAAAACTACAGCGATGAGAACTCTACCATGTTCCTGGGAAAGTTTTCCAGTGACTAATTGTTCTCGCTGTAAAAAAATTTTCTTATATTGAGAACCACTTTTACCTGCTGCCCCTTCTCTTCTCCACGTGGCTTCTTGTTTCTCTGTTCTTGAAGAAAAGATGACTGTTAGTTGTGCTGTATCACAATTCTTAATAAGTAATATGTTACCTGTTAGTTTTATCAAGGTATTGTTAAGTTATATCCATGTACAATTAAAACTGAAAATAAAACCTCTTGCTACTGCGCATTACTTAATTTTAAAAGTTCCTCAAGTGGCTCATTCTAATACAGTCAACATATTAAAGTGTTTCTTACATACCCACTTTATAGGAAGCAATATGAAATTAATAAAAATCATACTAATATAAAGCCTTTTTTAAGCAAATAATTTCTGGTTTTTTGAGGACCGACAGAAGAAATGTACCAGAAATTTAACTAGTTCCAATACTATGCATTGTGACCGGGGTTCTAAGTCTGCAGATATTTTATAGGGAATAGGGTTCACATTAAGATCCAAAAATTTGACTTTGTCTGCAGTGTCATTGCATACATGCGAGCAAGAAGTTTAACCTCTAATTATAAACAGCTAAGTCAATAAAGTCAGTAGAAAGCTTAGATTTTAGGGGTCTTTTACAGTGAGATGAATGACATCATTTCTGGACATCATTAAATCTATTTATCAATTTATTTATTAGTTAATTAATTTATTTATAATCACTCATTGACAAAAGTGTCCTAGTTGGCCTACTCATTCCCATTGTCTCCCCTCAACATAATTATTGCTGCTTTATACCTTGTTAGCACACGTATGGAGACTTGTGGCCAAGAGGTCAGTTCAAGAGCTAAACTACTGCTGTAATCCAGCACACACCACTTTTGGTTGCCTGCATTTTTGTTTCATTGGACGTACTTTAAATTTCCATTTCTGCTACATACCCATGTGTTATGTTAGTTCTCTATTCTGAGATAATCTAGTCTCTGAAAAGTGAATTGGTGCTCCCTACAGTATACGTGGAAAGATGCTTTAGGAGGGATTTCTAGACTTGCTAGGTAAAGATCTTGAAGTCACTTGTCAGTTCTAAGAAATGAATGTAGTGAATCCTTTAGCTTTCTGAGGTCCTCTCCAGGTAGATCTCTGCATCATATAAGCAGAACCTGCCTTTTTGATACCATGCTGCAGTTTACCCAAAGCAGGGACTAAATTACAACCTCTTTTTATTTGATGTTTAAACAAAGTTCAAATAAATTGTAGACCTGCCTTCATAACCAAACCTTTCAAGCAGAAAGACAAAAGCCTGCCTTTGTGGTAGGTGGTGTATAAGGGGGATCCCAGTAGTCCATTTTTACATAAGAGCCAATGGGTTGCTGGAGTAAGAAATGTTTTCTTTTCTCCTCCTCCGGTTAGATTTTTAAAATGCCAAAGAATCAGTAAACTTTATAAGAAAAGAATACATATGTATTTAAATATATTTAGTATACAGTGAGTGAATATGTATGCTAACTGTTGTGACAACACTGGAAAAATAAAAAAATACTCTTTACTGACATTTTTAGATAATGAAGTAGTAATTTAAATTTGACAATATGCACTAGAAGTATGATCTGCCAATGTTTATACAGACTTAATAATGTAAGCAAAGCAAAGCTGTGTTCATTTAATGTAAGCTTTCTTTTTTATTATATGCTTTTACTACCTTTTTAAGCATTATTATTTGGAAAGTAATCTGTCTCTGCTCCCCAATTCATCAGTTATCATTTTTACATATGAGGTCAGAGAGATTTGTTAGAATAACAGAAAATTAAAGTAATATTAATTTATATTCTTTGAAAGATTTAATAATTATTACAAAGTTCCATATATACTAAGAATTGTGCTAGAATGATAAGCTATATAGTTGGTGTTGAAGATGGTATTCAAACTTGCCATCTTGTAAACTTTACTTCATAAAATGGAATTTTTGTTATATTATTTGTTTTCATGTTTTAGTACGTGCTCTATTTATTGCTTAATTTTATTCATGTATCATTTGAATATATAACTTCGAAGTATTGTTTACAAACATATTTTACAGTTATGTGTAACAAACATTCATATGAACAAAGATGCTCAACCATACAAAAAGCGCTAAAAGGTCTCATTTTCAGTATGTAAATTCAATATGAAATAGCTTGTCTACTTGCATTTCATTTCAGTTACTTGTTACTTGGTTTTCTTAGAAGAGGAATTAAAATGCATGTCTGCACCATACTGAAAAACAAGAAAATCTATGCTAATTATTTCCTATAAAAATTAAGAACTTCTTGAAGATTTCATAGATCAAATAAGTTATAAATCTTGGGAAATTTGGGATATTTGACTGACTGGGGTTGTTTGGTTCGTTTGGTTTGGTGTTTCTTTCTGCTGGGCTTTTGTGTGTTCTATCCAAACACATTTGTTATTTCAGATATCATAAAATTGCATCAATCTGCAGGAATACTGTAAGCTTGTGATGAAGAAAAGATATTTTATATCGTTGTCACGTTTGTTTTTTTGTTTTTTGGGGTTTTTTTTATCTTTTACAATGGCTTTCCTACATAATGTACAGTAATAAGATCTTGAAAATGCTCACTTAGTGTGCTGGGTTTAGTCAGGAAAGAATTTTCTTCACAGTGGCTGTTATAAAGGTATATTTTTGGATTTGCCCTGAGAAAGTACTGATAAGGTGTCTTCTTAGCTGATGCTGAGCAGTGCTTGCACCAAATTCAAGGTATTTCTCAGCTTCTGATACTGCAGCTGCATTCCCAACTTTCTCGCTACGGGCAGTGTGGGGGGACACACACAGTTTAGACATCTGACCCAAACTGACCAAAGGAGTATTTCATTCCATAGGACATCATGCTCAGTACATAAGTGGGGAATGGACCAGGGAGCCTTTTGTTGCTTCCTTACCTCCTTTGTTAGCACTAACAAGTGCAGAGAAGATTCAGGCCCTAAGGGCTGACTCCCCTCCCATTGCACTGTTTAAAGAACAGGAATGACCATTACACAAGGTGTTGTCAAATTTCCCCCATCTCGGAAGATTAAAAATTTTCTCCCCCCCCCCCCCCCCCTTAAAGTTGTGCTTCTCCTATGGAAGCAACTCCCCTTAGCTGTCGGGTGAATTCTATTTACATTGACAAGATGGGGCTTTTCAGGAAGATCCCTTTCATTCACCTCTTTATACCAACAGTAGAAACACTGGAACTGCCAATCTCCTCACAGAGGAATTCGCACTCTACATTGAATTATTTTTAAAAAATGTAGTGGGGTCATACATAAAGAAATCTCATTTCCTGTAAAAGCTTCCTCAAGAGTGCTCAAATAAGAATGATGGCTTCCCTGTCAATGTGCTAGTAGTTGATATCTGCAGATGAGACGCTTCAGTCTCTTTCCACACAAGAATGCTAACTGTTTCCCTTCTTTCTAGATAACAATGATTGCATTTGGAAGAGCTATCCTGCTGTCTTAACTAGTGACTCACTGCAGCAAGTATCGTACAGCAAGGCTTTATTGCAGTTACCCACAGTATAAAGGACATGGTCTTTTGAAGGAAAAAAAAAAATGGCTGTCTATCTTTATGTAACTGTTCTTTGAGTTATGATGTCTAAATGTACATTTACAGTTTCCTCTCTTACTCCTCAAAATTTACTGTAACTGAGAGGAGTGAGAGATTGAGTGGAACTGAAAAACTGAGAGTAACATTCTGCTACTTTGCAATTCTGTGTGATTCACAGAATTAGTGGAAATAGATACACATTCCTATAGATAATGTCAAGGTAAAAATACCCTCCTAGCAATTATAGCAGTGGGCTACCTGGAAAATAAACATGCACAGTGTCTTGAAGAAGAAATGTCACTAAAGTAACCCTTATCTTTGGGTTTGAGACTACTGATGTAGGCATCTGGGTTTTTTTACTATTCTGAAACAGCTTGTCACGTATCAGATTAACGTTATCATCTGGCACATTGCTGTAATTGGCATGTTTGCCTATGTGTTGTAGGTTTAATTTCCCAAATTTACTTCTGAATAATTTAATTATAATTTTAAAATCACTAGTTTAGTGTTTCTTGGTATGCTTGTATGTGGGTAAAAGCAAGCTACTGGAGTACAGACAAGCTTCCCCTGATTATCTTTTGTCTAGTTGAGACTTGAAAACAAAACCCAATTTCTTTCCCTGTCATTCATTGACATCTCATCCTTTCTTATAATTTGGTGTTTTCTTATTATTACTTCAGTTATTATTCCAGTGTTTTCCAGGAAAAAAAATTATATCAAAACCATGCATTTGATTACCAATTGTGGTTACGATGGGTTATTGACACTACTTCCACATGTATAATTTATTCCCATTATGTAGCTTGTTTTGACAGAGTTGCAAATGTGTATACAAATTTATACTTATTTCATGGCTGTGTGAACAAAATTGCTTGAGTGTGGATACATATTCTTCTCACTTTTTCCTTCCAGAGATAGTTTTTTTTCTCTACCTATAATTACACAATTCTATTACAGTTTCATTTACATTTCACAGTTGACTAATTTTTCTTGAGGACAAAGCCCAACTTTTAGTGAGTTGGTCTTCCTGGAGTACAGATCCCATGGTAAATCTCCTAGGCACTCATGCACCTCTGTGCATCCCCAAAACTGTGCTAATCTCAGAAGCGTGGTGATGACTGGGATCCAGAAATTAGCTGAAACAGATCCTTGGTCTGTTGAAGTCCCTGATTCTGAGGCTAATGTCCACCTAAAGGAGACTATCACAATCAGGTTTTACCTGCCGTCTTTTTGTCTTCACTAGGCTTTTAATTAGGAAGCACACAGTTTGTCTGGGAAATCTGTTACTAAGGCAGATTTCCTGGATGTCATCTAGAAAACCAGGACTATTCTTTCAATCATACTTTTCCTACCTTTCCATTTGCTTTAAGTCAAATTAGTCAGGAGATTTCTACCATTTGTATTGACGTTATGCTACTGTTAACAAAGGAATTGGAAGACTAATAGGTTAAGAGAAGAAGCATTTCTATAAGTAATGTTTTGAAATTCAATGTAAAAATTCAATGAACCAACACGATGAACGTTAGAAATAGTTCTTGAATGAAGAAAATGCTCCTCCTACCCACAATGTACACGTTGAGCTCAGTGCCATAGTCCAAATGTTTCGCTGTCATGCTGCGGTGCAGAATGCTGTTCCTGGCCTCGTGAATTTCATACATATTCCCTTCTGCACACTAGCATGGCTTTGTCAGTATGAAGAGAAGTTAGTTAGATGCTGCTCAACCTTTTTTTTTTTTTTTCATAATACTAGTAGCATGTAGCTTCTCAGGCTGGTGGGGAGTAGGGTATGTGCTAGTGAGGAAATGTGACATGAAACAAGGTATCTGGTGAGTATACACATTTCCAGAGATAGGTGACTGATAAGTAGAAGCTGAGGGAGAGAAGGGAGTTTAGATTGTAGCTTTGAAGACATGTCTGATGTACACCTAAATTATCTCCTAAGTACCTTTTGAAAAGTCACTTTATCATTTGTAGTGACACTCTAACAGATGAGGAATAAATGTTTTAGTTTTGGAATTCTTTATGGCGCACTGTGATATGCTGATGAAATTCTGAAAGAGGGGAGACATTTCTCTTTCCTTCCTACTTTCCAGAGGTGTGCTGTTCAATGATTATAGAATGTAGGAGGTAGCAACCTGGGTGGAGACACCTTTCTAGTGAATTGCAAGTTATAGTGCCCAAGTGTACGTTCCCTCCTCTTGAAAAGACATTTCAGAAATTGCTAGTTCACTCTGATGTATTTGTTAATATCTGAGGGGTACCATACAATAAATGTATGTTTATTATCATAGGAGATATGTGATGCAAGGTCCTGCACATGGGCCGAGGCAATACCAAGCACAAGTACAGGCTGGGCAGAGAATGGATCGAGAGCAGCCCTGAGGAGAAGGATCTGGGGGTACTGGTGGGTGAGAAGCTGAACATGAGCCAGCAGTGTGCACTGGCAGCCCAGAAAGCCAACTGTATCCCGGGCTGTATCAGGAGAAATGTGGCCAGCAGGTCGAGGGAGGGGATTCTCCCCCCTCTACTCTGCTCTCGTGAGACCCCACCTGGAGTGCTGTGTCCAGCTGTGGAGCCCTCAGCATAAGAAGGATATCGACTGGTTGGAATGAGTGCAGAGGAGGCCACAAAGATGATCAGAGGGCTGGAGCACCTCTCCTATGAAGAAAGGCTGAGAGAATTGGGCTTGTTCAGCCTGGAGAAAAGAAGGCTCTGGGAAGACCTTATTGCAGCCTTCCAGTACTTGAAGGGGGCCTACAAGGAAGCTGGGGGGGGGTGCTTTTTACAAGGGCCTGTAGTGACAGGACAAGGGGTAACGGGTTTAAACTGAAAGCAGGGAGATTTAGATTGGATATCAGGGATAAATTCTTCATCAAGAGTTTTGTGAGGCACTGGGACAGGTTGCCCAGAGAAGCTGTGGATGCCCCATCCCTGGAAGTGTTCAAGGCCAGGCTGGATGAGGCTTTGAGCACCCTGGTCTAGCAGGGAGTGTCTTTACCGATCATAGGGGAGCTGGAATTAGATGGTCTCTAAGGTCCCTTCCAACCTAAACTATTCTGTGATTCATTCAGTGTCTTTGCTATAAGCCAGTTTTATGTAAACATATACATAAAAAATTTAGCTTATTCCATCATATTCGGTCTATAATATTAATTGCAAAATTGAAGCAGTAGTAAGATTATGGGACCAATATTAGGTCAATATTAGGTTGTATTTGCTAATCATTTTCTTTCAACTTCTTTATATCTTGGCTAATGTGAATGGCCTTTACTTAGCCTCTCTGCTCAGCTGAGGAGCTGCCTTTGTTATTAGAGATCGTTATTTTCCTCTGTTCACAAGTACATGTAACTAAACAGTTTGATCACCTCTTCCAGGATTTAAGCATTCAGACATTGCATGATAATGGGAAGGAAAGTTTGAATTAGTTCTTCAACTATCCTTTCTGAAATATGTGAAAAACTTCAAGGATAAGGCTGAAAAGAAATGGCTACTTAATGTTTTCAATTAATATTTAAATGGTGTTTTTCCTTTAGTAAATTTTGAATTGCACTTGATTTTTAATGGTGCATTAATACAGTATTTGAGTAAAATCTTCACCAAGGTATTATTCACTGGTATTCACATTAGTATCACATTAATTTATCATGTTCAGTTGTTATAATAAATACTAAATGAATAATTAATGATAGGGTGCTACAATGAATTGCTGACACTCTTCAGTAAGTTGTTTCTTTTTAATAGTTTAGTTAGTATTCATTGCAAAATCATCAATTATAATTAATATACTTTGTCATGTTGTAGCATTGACTTAATTTCCATAAAGATTGAAACATAAGTGGGAACCTTGTTAGCTTGAATAGCACTGTAGATTTCTGTGAGACCCTTGAGATCTAGCATTCATTGTTTTCTTTAAATTCTCTGTAGCATAAAATCTGAATTTGAGTTCACCTTTGAGAAGTCAAAGTAGTCTGAAAATTACTATTCATTTTAGCTAGTGCTTAGGCAGAGAGAGCTCTCATTTAGGAGCTGCTCATGAGCAAGAAATCTTATATAACATCAGTAGTTGTATCTCTCAGTCTACAGACAGTAATAAAGATGTACAGGTGTCCAGTATCCACTGTCTTTGGGAATGCTATATTTAAATGCTGTCACATTTAAGTTGTTAAATCTCTAGGTTGTTTTCTATTTTGTACAACATATTTAATGAAGATATTTAATAGTGGTTTTTTTAAATAATTTCAATTTCTTTATCATATAATATTGCATTTTTATAAATACAATTTAAAGGGTTTTTTAATTTTTCATTTTTCTGTCAATATTTGATAGGAATTTGAGAATTTGTTCGAGTTAATGTTTAGTCTTACTGTATAAGAATCCTTAAAATATGGTTCAATATAGTAATTACAGTTTTTAGTTATCTCTATTTCAAAACAGAAACTTTAATATTCAGGGAACACTTACATTTTCAAAATGAAAAGGAGGAGTGATTTGTGTGTGATCTTAATCACCTTACTGTGAGACCTGCTATAAAATTTTAATCACCTATAGTAAGGAGGAATAATGATTGACTCGGGTCACTCTTTTGCCTTCTTTCTACGTTTTAAGACTGCATATGCTAAATATTTCGTCTTGATAAGACAATTAGTGTATGTTATTTTCATAATTCATTATCAGATGATACTAGAGAGACTAGACAAAAATCTAAAGAAAATAAATAAATAAAACGTTCTCACCTTGGAGTCTGCCAATTACCCCCTGAGGCCAACTAACATCATAGAATTTCTTTGCAGAACCTGAATTCTATCTTATGTCAGTAACATGTGGATTGAAAATTAATTAAGCAAACCTCATGTGCTGGGTTCAGTCAGGAAAGAGTTAACACTCTTTACCGTGACTGCTATGAAGCTGTGTTCCTGGATGCTGAGAGAAGTACTGATAAGGTCTTAGCTGGCGCTGGGGAATGCCTGCACTGAATTCAAGGTCTTTCTCCGCTTCTGATACTGCAGCTGCATTCCCAGCTCTCGCTGTCTCACTACAGGCAGGCTAGGGGACACACAGTTCAGACAGCTGACCCAAGCTGGCCAAGAAAGTGATTCATTCTATAGTACATCATGCTCAGGGCATAGGCGGAGAGTGGTCTGGGAGCCATTACGCTCTCTCTTACTCTCTTTGACTTCTGTATTCTTGCTAACACTCTCCCTGACTCCTGCCTTAGCTGCTTTGCTAATTCCTGTGCTGGCTCATTCGTGAGGGAGTTGGTGGGTTTGTTTAGTTTTCTCAGTTGCCTTATGGCTGATAGGGTTTGCTCGGAATCTGCTGCAACAGCTTTCAGGCTCTGGCCCTCGGGCTGCATCTTTCGTGCAGTGATCGCTCTCGGTCTGCGGCTCTCGGGCTCTCTGGATCTGACTTTCACTAATCAGCCCTTGGTTGTGCACTGGTCAGAGAGTGTTGAGCAACTGTATCATAATTGTGTCATATCATATGTTTTGTTTTCTATTATTTTAATTACTTATTAGTAGTAGTATTTGTATATATTTATATTCAATTAGTAAATAGTTCTTATCTCAATTTTACGAGCTTCTTTGTCCTTTTTCCTCTCATTCTCCCCCTCCAGCGGAGGTGGGGAGGGAAAATCTGTGAGAGCGGCTTCGTGGTATTCTGCTAGCTGGAGTTAAACCAGGACACATCAGAAAAGGTTTTATGTACTCTTTAGTCCTTCCTTTCCTACTCCATTATTCTTTGCAGTGGAATGGTAGAAAAAATATGGAATAAGAGGTTTGCTATCAGCAAGGCAGTTCAGTAAGGTTTTTAGTGTGGTGTTCTAACTTTACCATCATCATACAGGTGTCGCTTAAAGAATGTTGAGAGAGTCTTAACATGCATGTGCTTTCGGTGTGGTCCATAACTGATGGCCCGCCTTGACTTGAAATCTATCTTAAAGAAGCAAACAAAAAAGGAAAAAAAAAGAAGGAGAGAGAGAAAAAAGGGAAAGTCACTCCACAGGCACCAACTGAGACGAGAAAGGAGTCTCCAAACAAATACCTCTCCAGTAAAAGTAGTGCTGACGATGATGATAGTAATGACAAAAGAGCTCAACATCTTCCTTCTTTCTCCCTAGCACAGTTATATTTTTCATGCAGACTTTCTCAAGCTCCTCACTGGTAGCTTATGTCAACACTGACTGGAGCATGTGTGGGTGCTGCATACTAAATAGAATCATAGAATCATAGAATGGTTTAGGTTGGAAGGTACCTTAAAGACCATCTAGTTCCAAGCCCCCTGCCATGGGCAGGGACACCCTCCACTAGACCAGGTTGCTCAAAGCCTCATCCAGTCTGGCCTTGAACACTTCCAGGGATGGGGCATCCACAACTTCTCTGGGCAACCTGTTCCAGTGCCTTACCACCCTCTCAGGGAAGAATTTCTTCCTGATATCTAGTCTAAATCTCCCTGCTTTCAGTTTAAACCCATTGCCCCTTGTCCTGTCACTACAGACCCTTGTAAATAGCACCCCCCCAGCTTCCTTGTAGGCCCCCTTCAGGTACTGGAAGGCTGCAATAAGGTCTCCCTGGAGCCTTCTCTTCTCCAGGCTGAACAAACCCAATTCTCTCAGCCTTTCTTCATAGGAGAGGTGCTCCAGCCCTCTGATCATCTTTGTGGCCTCCTCTGCACTCGTTCCAACTGGTCGATATCCTTCTTATGCTAAGGGCTCCTCAGCTGGACACAGTACTCCAGGTGGGGTCTCACGAGAGCAGAGTAGAGGGGGAGAATCCCCTCCCTCGACCTGCTGGCCACATTTCTCCTGATACAGCCCAGGATACGGTTGGCTTTCTGGGATGCCAGCATACACTGCCAGCTTATGTTCAGCTTCTCATCCACAAGGACCCCCAAGTCCTTCTCCTCAGGGCTGCTCTCAATCCATTCTCCACCCAGCCTGTACTTGTGCTTGGGATTGCCCCAACCCAGGTGCAGGACCTTGCACTTGGCCTTGTTGAACTTCATGAGGTTGGCAGAGGCCCACCTCTCCAGCCTGTCCAGGTCCCTCTGGATGCCAGCCCTTCCTTCCAGCGTGTCAACTGCACCACACAGGTTGCTGCCATCAGCAAACTTGCTGAGGGTGCACTCGATGCCATTGTCCGTGTCACTGAAGAAGATGTTAAACAGGACTGGTCCCAACACCGACCTCTGTGGAACACCGCTTGTCACTGGTCTCCACTCAGTCATTGAGCCATTGACCACAACTCTCTGAGTACAATCAGCCAGACAGTTCTTTATTCATTGAGTGATCTATCTGTCAAATCCATACCTCTCCATTTTAGAGATAAGGATGTCATGTGGGACGGTATCAAAGGCTTTGCACAAGTCCAGGTAGATGATTTCAGCTGCCCGTCGTCCTTTATCCACCAAGGTCGTGACCCCATCATAGAAGGCCACCATATTTGTCAGGTATGATCTGCCCTTGGTGAAGCCATGTTGACTGTCACCGATCACCTCCTCATTCTCCATGTGCCTTAGCATGATTTCCAGGAGGATCTGCTCCACGATCTTGCCAGGCACAGAGGCGAGACTGACTGGCCTGTAGTTTCCTGGGTCCTCCTTTTTTCCCTTTTTAAAGATGGGGGTTATGTTTCCCCTTTTCTAGTCAGCGGGTACTTCACCAGTCTGCCATGACTTTTCGAATATGAATGATAGAGGTTTTGCAGCCTCATCCACCAGTTCTTTCAGGACCCATGGATGTATGCCATCCGGTCCCATGGACTTGTGCACCTTCAGGTTCCTGAGGTGTTCCTGAACCTGATCCTCACTGGCCATGGGTGGCTGTCCTTTCTCCCAGTTCTTGCCCTTTTCTTCTGTGACTCTAGGGGTATGGCTTGCATCCTTGACAGTGAAGACCAAGGCAAAAAGGCATTGAGTACCTCGTCCATGTCCTGGGAAACCAGCTCTCCTGTTTCCTTCTGTAGAGGGCCCACATTTTCCCCAGTGTACCTATAGAAACCCTTCTTGTTGGCCTTGATGTCCCTGACCATGTTTAATTCTGTCAGGGCTTTGGCTTTCCTAACCTGGTCTCTAACCTCTAAATAGTAGCCAAACTTTGTACACATATGGTATTGCGTAATATTTCTTGTGTATTAAAATAACTATTATCTTCTTGTTATGTACTAGGCTCTATTCCAATATGAAATTACATGCTAAAATCCACCAGTTCTGGAGTAATGTGATCTTAGTGTAGAGTTATAGACTAAAAGTTACAAAGCAAGTAATGAGAAGTAAGGTGAGAACAGTATGATTTAAAAATGAATGGAAGTGACTTTTTAGGAGAAACACAGCATAGCAGTACCTCAGAATTCATCAGTGCCAGGTGAGAACAAGAGCACTTGTCATACCAGTATGAAAGGCTGGCCCCAGTGGCCTGGCATTGTGTAGATGAATGGTTGTAGGCTCAGAAGTGAAGGGCTGGCAGCAGCATTGGAGATCAAGAAGCGCTATCATTACAAAGGTTAAGGTACTGTGATACAGAGGTGCTGCGGAAATTCCATTTGCACCTTGACTTGATGCAGCATTGCAGTTAACAGGAAGCTCCATCTCCTTGTACTGCATTTGAGTTTGTATATGAAGCTGTGCTTGAGTCTAGTGCCCTGCGAAAGTCATGCTTAGCTTTAGAGACCCCTCAGCCTGTGTCTGTGGGGAAACCCTAAGTTTTTGCTAGTATGTGAAGACAGAGCATATGATGCTTGGTTCAGCTTTATCCATGATCCGTTTTGCTCTTGGTTTAACATTTCACAGCCATCCTAGTGGGCAACAATGTTGTCCAATAGAAACAAAGAATTATCAACTGCGTTCAGCTTCTCATATTTTGTGAACTGCTGCACAATTTTGTAAATACAATGAAGGTATTCTGCACTCAGTAGAGAGCTTTGTGGCAGAGAAGCCTTTAAACTGCCTACTGTACTACTTTCATTTGATCTCTGCTTTTGAGATCTACTTAAAATCCTGTCAAACCTTTTAGCAAGACGTATGAAAAAAAATAGTAAAGCAAACTTTTCCATTAAACAAAGTTAATGTAACGTTTTTACATGAACTGTATTTCAAAGCATTTCAAGAATCCCTGAATTTTGTTTGTTTTATAGAGTTTATGTTCATATTCAGGAAATGTTTGATGATCTTCAAAAGATCTATCCTCTGCTGTTTCCTTTTATCCAATTTCAAGGAAGACAATGAAAGAAGAAAAAAAGTTACTTATGTAAATAGAATTTAAGTGACCTTATTAAGCAGAAGAACAAAGAATGGTGTCAAATGCCTGTTCCAGGCAGATTGCTCTCACTGCAAGGGAATAAAAGAAGAGTTTGAGAAGGTAGCATTTCCCAGTTTGCTGCAGTCCTCAGCAAGGTTATTACAGACAACTTATAAGCTGTAGTGGAAAAAAAACATGTAGTTACTCCTCTAAAATCCTCTTGATTTTTATAATAAATAATTAACTTTAAAAAGCACTCGAGATTCAAAAGTTCTAATCCAGAATTAGATTAATCACGTTTTATCTGCTTTTCACCTTTTGAAATGTAGAACCAGCATTATGTAGATCTTTTTCTTTTAAAAGAAGGTGAGATAAAGTGACCTTGTTTTTTGGAGGGGGTGGTTTGGCAGATATGAGAAGTGAAGAATCTGAATTGGAACCATATAAATAGCTAAAATTTACAGAACAAATTTAATGTAGTATATGCTCGTTTAAGATATGTAACAAGCCATTTAGATGTGATGATAGTAACTTTTTAAGCACTATCAGCCGAACTATGTAGAAAGAATTTGGGAGCTGAGATTTTAGAGAATTTACTCTTCATTTAGAAACAAAAGCACAAACATCTGTAGCACTATGAGCACATTTTTATTTAAATTGCCTACTTAGGATGCATTACAACTCATTTACAACACAATTTTACTGCATACACAAGGGTGTATTCTTAAAGAAGGTCATTATCCCTTCCTTGTCATCCTCAGCAGTGGATTCATAGCTACTCACTGGGGACATCAGAAAGGTGTACCCCATTCTTAACTTACAGGTGCTTAAAATCTGATGGTTTGTAATAGAAATTAAAATACATACTTGGGGTTTTTTCCATGTCTGAATGGATGTTTTATAGTTCTTCCTCTCATTCTGTCAAATTACAGAACTAGATTCACTAGGATATTTTTAACATGTTAGTTTTTAGTCAATAAATCTCATATTTAAATTGTCCTCACTTTTTATTTATAGTCCAATTCTAATTAATTAGAACCTTTTAATATGGAAACAACTTCTTAATTTTATAGATGATCTCAGAACACAGTAGGTGCTATTTCATGTTACTTCTGCAAGAATGTGCCTTTTTTTCTTCCTCCCTCAGACTTAAAACAATGGCATACAAATTGCAACAATACCCCTATGTCCTTCCTAGAAGAAAGACAAGTGTTTCCTGTCCTTACAAATTGAAGCTTTTTGTCATTTCTTATGACATCTAATGAATTATCAGACTTTTGCTTTCATGAGATAAAATTCTTTACAAGTTGTCATTCTCTATTTTGTTTATTTTTGTTCAAAACAGAGCTTTGTACATATTCACTGTTGAAAACTGTCCTGGACTACTCATATTTTGCATTTTGCCACCAAATATATTTAAAATACCAGAGTAAATAGAGATAAATATTATGATAAAGTGACAACTGGATCTTTTCTGTTTAATCTAAAGAGTAGATTTAGGTGCCAATAACTATATTGATGATAAAAAAATCTGAGAACATTGAATGAATTTATGTTGAATCTTGAAAAATTAAATAAATTACTACAAAACCAAAGGAAAGTAAGGAAAGCAAAATAAAGAAGGTATCTGTATGAGTCTGTAATTTATTGCAGTGCTACATCTTTTTTGGCAATTTTTAGGCATTATATCATATGCAGATTTTAAGTTCTTAAATTGTACCTACATTAGTACTGATATGCTAGTCTAAGAATATCACAAAATCTGACAAATAACATTACAATATATTCCTTTTCTTTAAAGTCTACAGCTGGGGGAGCTGATCCTGAAAACACTGCTTAGATAGAGCATGTTCAGTGGGTATGTTACAGTATACCTCTTCACTTAAATTCACACTGATTTTTCCAAGACAAGGTTGCAGATCAAAGTATGGAGACAGAATATCAACAATAATTACTTTAAGATCAGTAAAGACTATTTCGCATCACAAATTCTATACCTGTTAATGTTTGCATAATTTGAAGACTTGTGGATACTGATAGGGATATAGTTGATTTTTATCAGAAGGGTGCATATGATTAATATTCAGTGAATTGTATTTAATAAATAAAAATACAAGTAGATACAAGATTTTTTTCTCATGTAGAGAGCATGAGAATACTTTTCTCTTTCATCTGTCCTGGCTGGGAAGGCAGATCATTCTCCCAAGATGACGACAGGTCTCTGGAACTCCGAAGGAATCTGGAAGGCGCTGAAGTGAAAAGTGGCAGGAAAAACTGGAAGTCTTTGTAGCCAAGAACTAAAAAGCTCTCTCAGCATCATATGATAAGATTTTCCTGATTAATTTGAGGTACTAAAATCAGTACTTACTTTTAGAGCACATGCTAGATAAGAAATGACTACATCTTCTAAGAGTGATTGGCAGGAATTTATTTTTCAGTTACATAGGTGGATGAACCATATCACTTAGAGAAAACTTCAAGGTTGTTCTTTCATTAGGAATTTAAGAGATGTGGCTTCGTTTCCTTTTTTTCTGTAAAAGAATTTTAAATTGTATCTGTTGTTTCCTGGTGGAATGATCTTGCCAGTGTGGCTAAGGGCTTTTGTTTCATTTTGCATAAAGGATTAAAGATTAAGTGAGATGATGAAAATGGAAGTGAACATGAATATATTTTTCCAGTCAAGTGGTTTGATAGTCACATGATAAAAGTGAATGTTGATTCATGGCCTACTTAAGAATTTTATTTCCCAACTGTTTAATGTACGAATTTCCTCGAAGAAGTATTCCTCCTTCCCTGTTTAATGCCTTACCCATTATGTTAAAGAGGTTAGCTAACATTTGCTCTCTTCGTGACTAACTGATTTTCTAATCCCTTTATGTGAAGCAGAAGTCATAGGAGATGCATATTTAAATCCCCAGAGGCAAAGTGGATTGTATGTGTATGTCACATATTATGACTGCATGTGTTAATCACTGTATAAAAAGCATCAAAATTATCAGCTACTGTAGATATTTTTTAAAGAAAAACCATGACATTTCCTATACTGCTGAGTAAAATATTAAGGCCTTGAAGGAGAGAGATACCTTTGACTGCATAAGCTTTTCCTGCTGACAAGACCAGACTCAGCATTCCTGTTCATGGCTGCTCTTCTGAGCCTTCTAGTTTCTCATTATATGTAGGGATTTCAGCCAGTTCTGGATTGCAGTGTGCAGAATGGTCAGGAAAACACTCAGTTGAAGTTCTTAGTGCATAAGGTCCTTTGTATGTCTGGGCATTGATCACAAATTAAAGAGATTTCAGGCATTAGGTCACCAGATCTTCAAAAGCTCCTGTGTCCTGAAGAGAAAGGAATCTATCCATGGATGAGGCCAATGTTTCTCTGAAAAAGTGTCACCTAAATCTCCAGACCAAGAAATTAGGGGAGCTAAATAAACACAGCCTTATCTTGATATCCTAACAGTAGCAAAAAATGGCAAGAAAACGTGAACCTGAACTGTGAGATGTTTTGTATAATTTTTCTGTTGAAGGGGTGAAGTTGACAAAGAAGGGCTTTCCTTTGGAAACCTCTTTCTGGGGGCTGTGTCACTAATTACTGACTGACATGAAATGAGCTAGGAGACTTGATGGTCAGAAGACATGAGCCAACCTTTGTCATGATAATGAAGGGAACCATAGGGCCTGGTGAAACTGCATAGCTGTCAAATATTTGCAAGGTGTTTGAGAAGGGGTAGTGTGCACTGAAAACAGAATATGGTTGTATAGGATGGGTTGGAGGTGTATGAGTGCCAACTTGAGTTTGAACAATTTTGCTATGTAATTGAATTTTAGTAAATAACTAATTGTTTATAGCAGAAAGCATGACTACTTCTTGCAGAAAACAGTATACTTTAGGAGGGTAGTAATGTTATATTAATTTTAGCTTGTAACCCTCATTATTCCTGACCTTACACATCAGTAATTTTATTCACAGATTTAGATTTCCTTGGTTTTGAACTTTGGAATATAGATCTAATGGAACAGGAAATGTGGCCAGTTCTAGATTAGGGAAAGCTCATTGTACACTTTTCTTATTACTGTATGTGTCTTCGTGGTTTATGGTCAATCACTGAAACAAAATGTAGAATACTCTATGAGCATTAGGTAAGAAAAAAAAATTCCATAACATTTTCTTATTTTCTTCTCTTCTTCAGCATTTTGCTTTGGTATTTTCCAGTTCTTTGAAGGAGGTAGATAATAAGATACAATGCAGCCTAAGGGGATGTAGATATTTTTGTGTGGATCTTTACTTGGGCAAACACTTTTTTGGAGAAGACTTGTCTAGAGTACTATAATTTTAAACACAAGAAGACATTTAGTAGTATCGGTCTAAACATGTATGGCATTAATGTTGGCATTGCTTGGAATTACATTTTGTAAGCTTAATTAGTTTCACCTTTTCCTAAAAATCAAAGACAAAAATAGCTACATCTGAACATGTTCATACAAATATATATCTATATATATAGAGAGAGATACAGGTATACATCACTGTGTGATACCTATCACATATATGACAGATCCTTTACCAAGGAAGTATCAAACTAAAAATCTAGTTAATTTGTCAGTCTGCTACAGTTCTTGGAAACACTTAGATAAAGAAAAGTGACTTTAAACTTGATAGAAATACCTGGTGCATCCCATACTCCCCAGTAAAGGAAAAGTTTGGCTGTCTGAACTTCTTATTCCCCAACACTCTTCTGCCTATGAAATATAAAGCAGCTCAGGGCCTAAGGTAAGGAAGGAGAGAATATAAAGCTCTACTTTAAAACAGCAAATGAACTTCAACTTACGTGTTAAATCAAAGCTCCTGAGCTAGCTTATTGTTGATTTCCTTTTTTGTTTTGCCTAAGGAGATCCCAAATGTAGAGTCAAAATAGGGCTCCAAATAAGACTGTATTTCATTCCCCCTTTCCGTTCTTCTCCCCTTTCATCTTTTCTTCCTTCCTTCCTTCTTCCCCTTTCTCCACCCCTCCCTTCCACCCTCTCCATCTTCCTCACTTCTATTTCAGTTTTATTTAGATTTTTCAAAAGCAAGAAGCACATAAATGTGATGATGTCTATCAAGGCCTCAGAAATGTAAATACAAAATGTTTAGATTGTTTATATGTAGATATGAAACATGTATTTCTCCCTGAATATGCTGAAATGAATTGTCTATCTTAACATTAAATTTTCAAAATGTTTCTTTACATATCTACTAATTAAACTATACCGCATTTTACCTAAAATTGTAAACCCTACACACTTCCAAAAATGAATATTTTAACATCCTATGAACCCTAAAAGTCTATTTGGCATTTATAGAAAAAATACAGATTTGTTTTTTAAACCTTTACATCTTTGATAAAAAATATCTGTTGCTTTACAATTATAGATTAATCTATTATTATTTTAACTATTATAACATGTTTTACCAAACTCTGAATGAGGTCTGAATGGTATTTAGTTCAAAATATGTACTTAACACAGTATATTTTATCTTTATACTGAACAACAGGATATAAATATAAATCTCATCCACCTTAGAAAAAATGTAGATTTATATTAGCATGTTAATGTTAGTGTGGGTTTTAGAAGGTCGTTTTAGATCTTTTTAAAAAGAATTTAGAATATTTGTTTGAACAATGCACCAGTATTATTTTCTATCTCTGTGGATGTTTTCATTTATGTACTGAAATTTATATTGCACGTTTGGAATAATGTTAATTAGTCTTCATTCAAAATGCAAACTGAGGCCATGGGTTGGAACACACCCCTCTACCTACACTTTGTTATTATCTTTACTAGGGAGCAATGACAACAATGTCTACTCCTAAAAGTTTCAGTAAGTTCTTTACTACAGATACCTGTGAAAAAGACTCACCTAATCTTTACGTGGTAAGAAGGGAGCTGTCTGCTTGGCCCTGACTGGTGTCCATAAATGTTGGTTTGTGGTTTAGGATTTATTTATTTTTTTTTGTATTACTGGTGGAGGAAAAATATATTTTTATGCTTCTGATTCATTGCCAGATTCTTTTATCTCAGCGGCTTAATGTCTGCGTTTTCTAATATTTTTTTGGTAAAGTGGAACAGAGAATTAAGTGAAATCAATGTTACATTTATTTGAAATGTTACCAAAATATATTTCAGCAAAACACCCAATTTTTATGGAATCTGGCAAACCTGCCTTACGGGTTAGTTGAATGGGAGGACCAAGGAATAAAGTGGAGGTAAAGGGAATTGCATGAAAGTGCACATAATCAATGTACCCAGTGAAATGCAAGAGATAATAGCAACTTTGTTAGGGTTTCTAGGAGTTTCTCCTACAGAAGAATTCTGACAGAAACATACTTTTCCTATGTAGCCTGTTAAAGTTTTCATAGGATCTAAATATTACTGCAAATATAACACATATTTTCCTGAAATGGATAATTCACTTTCTCTCTCTCTCTCTCTCTTTTTTTTTTTTTTTGTTTTAATGTGTCTGTTCTCTTTAGCTGAATGTGGAGCAACTGTCTCTGGAAATGAAGGAACGTTACTCTCTCCAAATTTTCCATCTAATTATGACAACAACCATGAATGTATCTATAAAATTGAAACAGAGGCTGGAAAAGGGATCCGTCTTAGAGCCAGGAGCTTTCAGCTGCGTGACGGAGATATTGTTAAGGTAAAAAAAAAATATCACTTTCTCCTATGCTGAACATTCACATTGCATGAACAACTCCCCTTTTAACACCAATAATTTTTATTTTCATTTCGCTTTCTTACAAAAAATGAATAAATTCTGTGTGGATAACATCACTTTTTTTATACTACATTCATTTATTTATACTAGAATCTTTAGGTGACATTAAGAATTCAGTCTATTTATAGAAGTGTTAAGCTATTTAAAGTGGGTTAAAATATAGAAAGAAAACCAAAATGTGAATAGGGACTTTGAATACCAGACTGTCTATATTATTTTGTGTTCACAGTAAAGTGTAGCATGGCCATTATATAACATTCCTTTTAGACCAGAGAGAATTGAGTAGATGGGCAAAATATGTGGTCTGTGTTGTCTTTTGCTCCCATCTTTCATGATTTGATGGTGCAGATCCCCAAAGTATTTTTTGCTCTGAACAGATGCAACAGTCAAGGATGAACTTAATTGCCCACTGAGTTGCTTCAATATGGTACATAGGTCTCCCAGAAGCTTAGCATATATAATTTATAAATAATTTAATGAACTACCTGAACAGCAACAAAAAAATCTTAAAAAAACCTAAACAAAAATTGAAGATACTCATTTATCCTTCAGAAAATTTCCTGAGTAGTGTCAAGCATACTTAGAAGTATTCCCTGAAGGTATAAGAAAGATTTGCCTGAGAGAAAGCTGTTCTGAGCAATCTGTTAGATACTTTCTTCTTTCATAGACCTGTTAACACAATACTCCTGAGGATCCAAAGGAAGCAAAAGCAAAATTGTGGTGATGACTGCACTGCAAGGCCTGTTCTCTGGTTCTGAGGCAACCAGCACAGCACAACTTCCATTTGTACAATTAAACTCTCTTCCCTCATAACCTCTCCATAATTTGCATTTATAATAATAAATCTATTTGCTCTTCACTCCCATGCTAGGATATCCTTTTACATATTCCCATTTGAATTAGTCCTTGATCTAGTCCCTAAACCTATCCAGGCATTATCTGGAAGACTTTCAAAGAGGTGCAGGCCAAAATCTTGACTGAAAATGTGCTGGAGGTTGAACAGAATGTGCAATTGAATGTTAATGTTTAGGGTAGTATCCTAACATTGTTTATATTAGTGGCTAAAGTATCTCTAGCATTCATGTTTTCTAAACTTGTCCATGCAGGTTCTGATTTCTTTATTTGATTTATAGGAGATATTCTATAGATATAGAATATCTGTATTCCTTATAGCAGCCTTTCAAGATGGAGGGAGACTTTTTACAAGGGCCTGTAGTGATAGGACAAAGGGTAATGGGTTTAAGTTGAAAGCGGGTAGATTTAGATTAGAGATCAGGAAAAAATTCTTCATGGAGAGGGTAGTGAGGCACTGGAACAGGTTCCCCAGAGAAGCTGTGGAAGCTCCATCCCTGGATGTCTTCAAGGTCAGGTTGGATGAGGCTTTGAGTAACTTCGTCTAGTGGAGGGTGTCCCTGCCCATGGCAGGGGCGTTGGAACTAGATGGTCTTTAAGGTGTCTTCCAACCCAAACCATTCTGTGATTCTTTTAGACTGAAAGAAATGTTTCCAGTCTTGCCATGCATCATGAGAAAATACTGACTGCCTGACTGCCCCTAAAAAGACACTTTGTGATGGTATAAATCTGCTAGCTGAAAGTAGAGTACATTCCAGCAACCTAGCATAGGAAGGCAGCATGCAGAATTATTGTTTTCTAGAACAATGCCAGTTATCTTAGAAACATAAGAGTTATCTTGCTGAGTTGAACCACATGGCCCATCCAGCTCAGTATGCTTTCCCTGATAATAGGAATAGGTGGTTTTATTTAGGTAAAATATGCAACCTTGGCCATTGTCTGTGCTCCATTGCCCTTAGGTTCCCCAAACATCCACAGTTGCTGGGTTAAATTAGACCACACTTTGCTGTCTCTCCCATATTCTACAGATCTGTTTCCTTTGAATTTTGATAGTCCTTAAAATCGGTCAGTACTACAAGATACTTCTTTTGTGACAGTAAATCCTGGAAGTTTGCTATATACTATGTAAAAGAGTAGTTTCTTTCAAGTTTAAGTATTCATTTGCTCTAACAATAGAGGATTTAATGAATAGTTTAGTATTTATGCTCTCTAATACCTTCATGGTTTTGCAATCCTCCATCATATCCCTGCTCAGCCTTCTCTGTGCTTCTAAGGTACATAGTCCTTAATCATTGCCTCTGTCTGCATTTCCCACAGCTGTGTTTCACCCTTCTGCACATGCACAAAGCAGAACTCTACAGAAGACTTAAGAAATGGCTTATATAGATGAATAGTATAAATGGATACTATAGAGGGTACTTTGCACAGAGTTAAAAGTGTCCTATACTTTGTTTTCAGCCTTCTTCAGTCCTCTATAAAGTCTGCTATTTTAGTGCTACATCATTTTAGGACTAATTGTTAATTTTGTTTGTACATATGTAGTGATACCTTCTTTCTCATACACTTGCCATCTTCAGTAATTTATCAGAGGTCACTATTGAATTCCTTTTCCATTTTCTTTCTCTTTCAAGAAATTAGTTTTTTTATGAATAGGTAAAGGGGAAATACCTTATGGACTGCAGCACCTAATTTTTCAGCAAGAAGGATGAGTTCATTCTCAGCTGACATGATTTATTTTATTGTATTTTATTGTGGGGTTTTTTTTTTTCACATTATTTTAATTACTTAAAATGTTTCAGAAATGTGCCTTTACTATGGTTGCATAATTTGGTTATAGCCTAGTTTAGGCCAGTATATTCCATCTACTCTCTTCTCCCTCTTACCTTTTCTCTTTTGCATGGGAAAGAGATCTAAGCATGTGAGACAGAATTAAATTTTCATGTGTCCTGACCAGATCTACAATCTGAACAATTGGGAAATTAAGACATTCTCCAAAAGGTTACCTTTCCCACAGCTTTGGCAGGGCTGTGGACTTCTGAAGTTTGTTTTCTTTCCTAACTGTGTCCTAAATATGAGCAAAATATGTTAGAAACACCAAACTTGTTCTTTCTTGTGTTTGCACAGAAGGAAGCCCCAAGACTGCCTTGCAGGCAGATTGCAAGGGACGCACTAAGCCTTAAGAATATTTTTAAAAATGAGCTGAAATATAGGACATTTTCCCACCTAAATATCTTGCTCTGTTTTTAAATAAAATATGTACTTATGTAATATTGCACTGAGTGCAGGTTCCAAGGTTTTGTTAGCGAGTGGCTACAGGGGTGACCTTTGTGAAGAGAGGCCAGGGCTGCCCCATGCCAGACACAGCTGGTTCCAGCCAGCTCCAACTGCCCCACTGCAGGGCATTGCTGAGACCCGCAGTCAAGGTGGGGGTGCTTCTGGAGAAAATGTATTTAAGAAATGGCAAAACATGCAGCACAGTAGTGTGTGAGAAATGAGAGTGAGGAAAAAATGTGTGAGAAAATCCTGATAACGCCAAGGTCAACTTGCTTTGAATGTCTTATGAAGTATACAATATCACTCACTGTATTTGAGCTAGGATCACTAAGAATTCCATGAGGATTTAATTAAAAGGTTTGGTTATATATAGAAAGATGCGTTACAATGTCAGGAAGCTATACAGAAATTACCTCTGAAACCATCAGAGAAGTATTACAAAAGCATTTCCTTTTGGGATGATTTCATACCTTAAAGATCTCTGCAATTAAGGAGAATCACAAAGTTGTAGGCAATTTCTTTTTACTGTCAGAATGAGAAACTGGAGTTTAAAAAAATCTACCCAGCATTTCCTTCTCCTTCACGTGTCTGTTTTCACATTCCTAGAGGAGATGCAGACATGTTTGCATGATTACTAGAGCATTTCACATCATGAATAATCGTAGCACTGTCCTCTTGCCTACATATTTAAATTCCAGCAGTAGAGCAAGCATTTCTCTCTTAGTTCCTTACAAATGTTTAGTAGAAATGAGTCATCCCTGAATGCTCTGGCTACATTTATCCTAGTGCTCCAAACAGCACTGTGATCATTCCCTGCTGCCCCCAAGGCCAGCTTCCACAGGTTGGCTTCCTCCATAAAGTTAAACACTCTAATCCTATAAAACAAGGTGTCTCACTCAAACAGTCTTTCAGAAACAGTCCCTGGCCTATGCAGCTCCTGAACTAATGCTTTCTCAGGAAAGATTTGTGAGGGTGTTAGTAGGTCTGCATTAAATGTGCATCAAGGATGTACTGACAATAAATACTATGTAGACAGTCTAGTTGTGGTGACTGGGCTCCTACTCTGTCACTGTTTACTTGCTCTGAAAATATAAACTGCCTTCAGCTGTATATATTCAACTGGGTTTACTCTTGGCACAAGTGGGAATATTGAGACTGGATATTGAGACTGTGGTGCATAGGGAATTACAAATAATTTGCAAGGCTATTTCTGACATCAGTAAAACCGTATGTGTGAGGAAGAAGAATGTCTGCTTTCAATGAGAATACATGCAGGTTAATGACCGTAAGTCAGGGGCAAAGCTTTCTATAGCTGTGGCAAATTTTGAACTTGCATCAGAGGGAAAGAAATCTGAAATCAAGAAATAGAAGCTCTGTTTCAAGGCATATGGCAAACCTGAGTACCTGGATTATCTATTTTAAACCTTACCAGCTTCCTGATCTCCCTGCTTTAACTGACATTTGAAATATAATTCTTTAAAGTGGGTACTTATGGTGAAATGTTTATAATGCAATCACTGTGAATTTGTTAGTGGTAAGAGGAAAACCAGAATGTGATTTCATGTCTTTAATCTATTTGGCAAAATAGACCTTTCTTATTTCTTCATGACAGAGAAAACAGTACTTAGTGCCACATTGTACCATATGAATTACATTTCAAACATGTTTTCTTAAATTAGTTAAACATATGCACTATATATAAGTTAATAGTTAAAATGTGTAGACTAGTGTATTAAATGTGTTCTCTGGCTCTGGAGACAGACATATATGACAGAACACAGTGGTAGCAGACAACCTGCCTATTGGGAATGCTCCTTGGCCCACACTATAGTTACAAACCATGACTGAGAATTGTAACAGAAAATGCTTTTTTGTTTCTCATGAGTGGTTCAAACAAGTTATCAGTATAGATAATGCAGATTCAGTGCTTATATTTGTTCACTAACACGGTTTCAATTATTAGAGTAGACATGTACCTAGTTGTGTCTGTAATTTTAACAGCAGCTGACAACTGTCACGAGTTAAAAATTGTCACAATATTTTTTACAGCTGCTTTCACATAATTCCCCTTACCTCAATTAAAAAATAGTTTTCATTTATGTCTCTATTCATCTTGAAAGATACTTTTATTTAATTTGATGATCCTACGGTAGGAAGAGTAAGGTCAGTGCAATGGAACACTGATGGAACAGTATGTCTAAGGGACAACTGTAGTAATTAGCTGTTATATTTTCCTTTTATATATGAACAACAATCTCTTTTATTTTAACATAGATAGCATTTTTTATTAATGACAGTTGTAAGTAGATATTTCCATTCAAAGCAATATCTCTCAAACACAATAAAATGTATCTGTGCATTTTGCATAATAAGTATGATCAGAAAGTTATTAAAAAATAAATCTCATGGTGAATGAATGCTTATTTATTTTGTACAATAGATTTCCAGCTCCGATAAATAAAGTGTAATCAGTCCATGAAAATGATGTGTAGTTCGGGCCCCAGACAATGGTAGAAGCTTGGAGGAATTTTTTCAGATAAAGCTTAAAGACATATATCTGCCAAGAGGTAGACATTAAGTATGTGTTACTGGCCACACAAATCTTAAATTGTGTATTCCAATAGCTCATCTATGTGCTTTGGTAATAAGGACAGAATGTATTGTTTTATCAATTGCTAGCATAATATATTCTTTTTGAAAGCTTCTTTTAGGGAAGGTCATTATTCATATCTGTGTGTGCTTATTAAACTAAATTTATGTTTTTATCTTAAAAAAATCTTTATGCATGTTGCTTTTATTATTTGATTTTGTTGATGTCAGCACCTGAGATGTATGAGGTACTTTCAAGACATTTACCTATATTTTCTCCACTGAGAAAATAGCTCAGCTTTTCACTATTGGTCATCATCCGTAAATGTAGTTGCAGTGATCTGTCCTCTCAAAAGATGCATTTCTAAATTTCATTAATAGATCTAACTGGACATTCAAATACGAAAAAGCGTCTGTGACTCAAATGTAGGAATTTAGATTGCTAAGTGGGTCACTGCCGCCTTCTGGCTGGAATCAGTATAAATCCTCACTTGTACAGCAAAGTCTGAGAGTAGAGAGATGAAGATCAAGAGCTTAGGATATTTACTGTAATTGTAGCTTTTGCACTAGATATTTACAGTCAATCTAAGACATATGAGATCAGGGTAAATTATAGTTTACTTCATATTGGAAACCAGCTGTTCAGATTCATTACTTGCTTTCATATAAGCATCCACATGATATATGGTACGTGTTTTGGAAGTATGAAGCACACTCCATATTTGCCTATTTTTCCATGAGAAAGTACAGGTGATTTATTTAATTTAAAGAAAAAAATAGATTTTCGTAATTCATCCTGAGGGGGCTGGGGAAAATCCAAACCACAGAAGACTATTTTGGCAATTTTTGGCTTTCAAGGTTTTGCATGAGCAAAAATAATTTTCACCCGCTAGCCAATACTAACTCTTTGCACTTGTCCTGTATTGGTGAACAACCAAGACTATATTCTTATTCATTCTGGGCTTTGAAAAAATCATAGAGGTTAATACTGCTGATTTTGTCTGCAAGCTTTCAATAAAGTAACATGATAAAGAACATCTCTACTCTTAGTTTAGAAATAGACTCACATATCTTTTTGAAGACCTGACTTTCTTTTTTAAAACCTATAGCAAAACAAAAAGTGCTGCAGGCTCAGAGTCTGAAATAAAAGGTGACAGATTGACTTTAATGTCTCACTTCTGCTGTTGACATCTGAAGGTGAGAGAGCAGGGTAGAATGGGGTTTATCTTTTACAGCCTTACTTCAGTGATGATTTCAGAAATTATACTTCTGTTAGCCTTTGTGAGTAATCAAATATCAAGTATTTCAAATATTTAGATTTGATGTTGTTTCATGCTATTATTTTGTTTCTACAAGGTTTATGATGGAAAAGACAGTTCTTCACGCTCTCTCGGATCCTTCACCAAAAATGACATGATGGGCATTATCCTTAATAGCACTTCTAACCATTTGTGGATAGAGTTTAATACCAATGGATCTGATACTGACCAAGGATTTCAGCTCACTTACACAAGTAAGTTGCTCACGAGTATGATCTGATTAACAGTGTTGTGGGGAAATCTATAGTTCTCAGCTGCAGTGTTTTCTCGTGAAATGGCAGAGGTAATTTCCTAGAATGTACTGTGGTTGGCAGACTGAATTTTAATTGCCTACATGGCTGGATAGGTGTTAGTATTTTAAGTACATTACTAAAAGCAAAACTTGTAACCTTTTAAATTTAGAAGGCATCATTATTTTGAAGACTTATCAGTGGGGTTTGAAAATGTGAATTGTGAGGTATGTGGGTTGAATATATTAGTGTTAAACTGTAGGAGAAAACTTGCATGGTGCTAGATTTTTAAAATGGAACATTCAATTCTTGCAGTCAAATTTAAAGAGTACCAATGAGAATAAAAAGGATATAGTGTTCTTGGGTGCACATTGTTAACATATTCTGAATGCTTGTCTGGATCTGAGTGGAGTATGCGGGAAGGAGATGTCCTGGTTTAGGCCCAGCTGGCAATAAAAGGCCACGCAGCCGCTCAGTCACTTCTCCCCCGGTGGGATGGGGAGAAGTAAATATAAGGAAAGGTTCATGCATTAAGGCAAGGACAGGGAGGGATCACTCACCCATTATGGTCACAGGCAAAACCGACTCGATGAAGAAAAAACCCAATTTAATCAGTTGCCAATCAAAATCAGAGTAGGGCAATGAGAGACAAAACAAAACAGATTTTATAAACCTTCCCTCATCCCTCCCTTCTTCCCTGGCTACCTCCTCCCACCCAGCAGTACAGAGGGACAGGGGATGGCAGTTTCCCAGTCAGTTCATCACACATTTTCTCTGTCGCTCCTTCCTTCTCAGAGCGGGAGGAATCCTCACATTCTTCCCATGCTGCCATATGGGGTCCCTCCCACGGGAGACACTCCTCCATGAGCTTCTCTGGCATGAATCCTTCCCAGAGGTTTCAGTTTTCTTCACTAACTGCTCCAACCTGTGTCCCTCCCAAGGACATTAGAAGCAGACTGCTCCAACGTGAGCTTACCATGGAGTCATGGGCTTCTTTGGAAGCTGCTGCCTGCCCAGGCATGGGGCACCCCATGGACTGTAGGTGAATCCCTGCTCCCCGGTGACCCTCCATGGCTGCAGGGCACAGCCTGCCCTCTCACCACGGCCTGCCGGGGAACCACTGCTCTGGCCCACCTCCTCCCCGCCTGACTTGTGGTGTCTGCCTTGTGACTCTCACGTCCCACTCCTCTCTCCATGCTGATTCTCTTCACTCTTCCCACTTCTCACTGCTACGTCTCTTTTGTGTTTTCCCCACTTAAATGTGTTAACTCGCAGAGGCGCTGACTGGCTTAGCCAACGCCAGAGGCAGGTCCAACTTGGAGCCAGAGGAGCTTTGCTTGAAGCTTTCTCACAGTAGCCATCCCTGTGGCCCTTCCCCCACTACCAAAACTCCTCTTTCACACAAACCCAACACAGGAGACCTGAGTGAACAAGTTTTGACGGGACAAGCACAGTGTTCACAGTTTGCATGTAATTAATTTAAGTAATTTAGCTGGTAAAACCGTGAGCTTTTTGGCAAGGATAACTTTGTGAATAACGACTTTGTTTCCAACACACATAAACAGATATTTTGTCCAAGTTTCAAGGAATCTCCAACTACCATTTGCTTTCAATTATTGCCTTTTATATCAGCTTCCATGTGCGCCTGTTAAATCCTGCAGACCAGAGCACCATATCATACTATGGCACAGAAATGGAGTCATAGCTCTTCCTGGTACATCTGCTGGTTTCTGTTTGGGTTGGAGCCAGCTGTGGAATAAACAGAAATCATTCACTTTTCCTTCTGCCTTTCTGCTGTGCCTGATAAATCTGAAATCTTATCACCTTACCTTTAGCATTTATTTCTTACAGAACCATAAAGGAAAGGAAGGTTTCTCTGACTAGATGAAATGTATCAGTGATTTCTTTCTTTTTTTTATTTAGTTAGTAGATATTATTTAATTTTATGTTTTAGAATCAAGAAAAAACCACTAAGCAAATCTTCTCAGATTTGCCTATAGAGACTGTAGAATTCTTCCTTTGAAAAAAGGAAGAAAATGTTTGTTTTAAAAATAATCTTATTTTGAGGGCTCTGATTTCAAGGGACTTGAATCAGTTCCTTTCAAATCCTGTTGCAGTGGTCAGTTCCACCTACCATATAGAAATGTCATTTTATTTAAAGATGGCATTTTGCTTAATTTTAGCATTGAAGAGCTTGATTTTGCTACACTTCAGTTTGCAATTCTAATAAAATTTGCTATCCCAAACCAGATTTTTCTACGTAAGTTAAAATATGATAATTCTCCTCCTAAGGCTTTTTTTTCTTGGCTGTTTGATTAGTTTTAAATCTCTGTTTTCTATTCTTCCAAGTATTTTCACGTTTTCAGAAGTGTGTAGACACAATTTGACACAGTATTCTAACAGCAGTCTTAACAATACTGTGTACATAGGCAAAACTCACTTCCCTATGTCTTCATAATATTTTCCTTTTTTTTTTTTTTGCTGCTAAATATCTCATTTAGTATATCATATGTGATAAATTTGCAGTAGTTCATGTTGAAATGATTATCTGTAATGACTTTCCCTCCTGCCTGCTCTTCACATGAGACAGTCTCCAGTTGTAAATACAGTCTAATTCCTTAATCTTCACATGTATTTTTAGTAAGCCAAATTCAAGGCAATACATTTGGAGATAGTGACCATCTGACCAGGTGATTTCTATCAATTGTAACAAGAAAACATATTCTGTTATTTCCAAACACTTCAGTGTGAGACTTTTCAACATTTATAAATTGACGCAAGCAGAAGATGCATTCTTTTGGAATGCTTTGAAAATTGACTGCACTGCTACTCCCACTTTTTTTTCTGAAAGATACCAATGCTAGCAATATTTTAAAGATTAGCTATACCAGAAATTTATACTCATTATTTGATGGGATTGGACTTTCTGGTGCAGTTCCAATGCAGTTGCTAAACGAATGCATCCATTTTGCATTTGGTAAATATATCAAACATGAAATTATAATTATCTGTTAGGATTAATCAAGCTGTAGTTTACAGGTGGATTAACTTCCCTGAAAGATTACTCTGCAGTTTATTTATTCTTTTCAGCTTAAAATATAATGCCAGATACTATAAAATTACTTTAAAAAAAAAAAGTTGAGTGTTAAAATGTGGTCTCGCTGAAGAAAATGAGAAATATATATGCTGGAGTAAATTAAATTGAATAATAAATATCATAAGACACTTATAAAGAGCTAGAAGAAGTGATGGTGTAATAAATCCAGCGGTAAATCAATTCTGGTTATTCCCTGTCCGGTTGCTGAGTTCTTACTGCTCACAAGAGATACATCAACTGCCTTTAATTGTTGGTCTCTGTATTGCTTTTCTTCCCATTAATGCTATTGAAATTAAGATTAGTGCATCTTTGAAGCTTAAATTTTAAAATCATTGAATGTGTTATTAAAAAGACTATCTTGAGTGGTTACTATTTCAGTTCTCTGCAAATATATTTCCATCTTTTTTAACCTTCTGAATTGTGTGGACGATGTTAAATTTACAAATACAAGAGAAGAAAAAGCTAATGATCTGTGAAAACAGAAATGTGGATAAAGAAACTTCTATTTCTGTTTTTCAGAATCTTATTACTGACATAATAAAACAGAATTTTATTAATTCAGAATCTGAGTTGCTCATATGAATTGTAGAAATCTGAATATATGCACATAGTAAAAGGAAATCTACAAAGGATTCAAGTTCTAATGAAATCTGCTATACTTGAAATTATTTCAGGATAAGAACAATACTGAAAGGAATACTGAAATTATAGTAATTTTATTCTTTGATCTGTAACTACAAGATGGTCTCAAGGAAAAGGATTTAACACAATGGGAGAGAAAAATTTTACTGGATCATGAAGAAATCTATACTCTTTCTCAACTGTTTAGAGAAACAATAATATTTTGACTAACGACTAAAAGTATAGGGATTGTATTTAAGGAATCTGGTTCAGAGAAATGGAGACCGTAACATTTTGTTAATATTGTAGTTTGAGATTGGTGGGGTAAGTATATATAAATGGGAGTAAATGAAACTGCAATTTGAGCAACATTGGAATCTGAGTCTACCAGAAGAGAAAAAAACAGGAACAAAGTAGAAAGCTTATCTACTTTCTGTAAAATAAATTTATATAAAGCAAATTCCTTAAAATTAAGGGGAAAATATGTTAGGATGAATAAGGGACAGTGTCTGTTTTCACCTATAGTACCTCTACTCTGGTGTCAGAAGAATTACTGTGAACATTCATATCTCAGTGCTGAGGAAATGACAACATACATAACATTGATGGACTAAATAATTTACCTGAGGATGATTTCAGGTTTCAACAGATTATTCCATCTTAAATGTCTTTCATTACCAATGACATAAGAAGTAAGAGAGTCTTCCAGTATGAGAAGTCAGTGGATTATTTTATTCTTAAGAATGAAGCCAAAGTTGTATAAATTTTCCCTTATGTTACTTCTTAATCCTCTCCAACAGATCTTTCAAAAAAAGCAAAATATTTCTTTGCCTCAGTATATTTGTCTTTCTAACATGGGAAGTGTTTGTAAAATCCAAGGAACAGAAAAGGACTTTTAAGATTATTTTAATTCCCTAAGAGCAGAGGACATCAACAGATATATCTGCATGTAAAAATGTTTATACATGTTGTAGACACAGCTAGCTCATGTGACAGTTACTTTTTTTTGTAGAGAAAGTATCACTTCTTCTCTCAAAATTTCAGTTTTATCATTTGGGGATTCCCCCCCCCCCCCCCCCCCCCCCCCATCCAATTAGAACTTTTATCTACTTTTTTGGGGGAAGAGAAGATGTAGCCATAGGCATTCCCACAGCTGGACATTCGGCCACTCTAGTATAAAGATGCCAGTACTTTTTGCAGTCCTGTCAGTAGTGTTTAACATTAAATTGACATTCGAATTAAAATGAAATCTTATTGATGCCACAGAGTGACAGGCAGTAAAAGCAAAACACAGCTGTCTGGTAAAAGTAACAGACTGCAACTTTAAATAGGGAGCAATGTAATACAGCCTCTGAATACCAAACAGGCAGTGTCCCTGCAGTGTGTAACTAGTCCCCTATCACTGTTCAGACACAAGAGGAATTTTACCAGTGGCTTTTTTCACTCATCATGTGGAGAACTTAACTTACACTAGTGTCACAAGTGTTTCTTCACTGCTGTTTAATCCTCATTCCTTGGACACAGTCTCACTTTTCTTAGCTATTAGAGAAACAAAACCAGTCGTTTCACACTTTATCATGGATGTTGTACAAGTGTTTTGTGATGCTTTGGGTACTGTGTAATGCTGACTACTCTGTGAGCTTTATGGAGTTGTACAGATCACAGTGTACTCCGCACTATACTGAACTTCCACAGTGACCACTTAACTCCTGTGAAGATAACTTGAAATTTTACTTGTGTCTTATTTAGTGCAAGTAGATGTCAGTGCAAAACTTACTTTCACAATTTCTGTTTGCCAGTAACTGTGGTTTTGGTTAGATTTTAAGGACATTGCTGTTGCACATATGTGTCCAAAATTTATAGAAAGAAGGTAAAACACTTAAAACAGTCTTCATATCTCAAAAAAAAGCTGTAACAAAGAAGGCAGTATCTGCGCTTCCTATTCATACACTTATCCATCCTTGTTTTCTCAGTAACAGTTCCCATGCAGTTGAGAAGAAAATACTCTTTCCCTCTGTCGTGGTTTAACTCTGGCTAGCAAAATACCACAGAGCCACTCTCACAAATCCCCCTCCCCTCCTGCAGTGGAGGGGAAGAATCAGAGGAAAAAGAAATAAGGAAGCTCGTAAAATTGAGATAAGAACTATTTACTAATTAAATCTAAATCAATATATACAGGTACTACTAATAATAAATAATTAAAATAGTAGAAAATGAAACATATAGTACAATATATACACTATGATACAATATGATACAATTTCCCACCATCCGCTGACCAATGCACACCCAGATGTTGAGGGATGAAAATCAGACCCAGAGAACCACAGCCCAAGAGCGATCACAGCCCGAGAGCCGCGGCCTGAAGGCCAGAGTCTGGGAGCTAACGCAGCAGATTCCGAGCAAACGTTATCACTGATAACACAGCCAGAAAACCCAAAACAATCCACCAGCTCCCACACGAATGAGCCAGCACAGGAGTTGGCAAAGCAGCTAACGCAGGAGGGTTAGCAAGTTGCCCGGAGAGACGAGCAAGGGAGTAAGGGAGAGAGAGAGAAGGGAAGAGTAATGGCTACCGGACCCCCTTCCCCACCCCAAGAGACCGGAACATGACGTACTATGGGATGAAATACTTCCTTGGTTAGTCTGGGTCAGCTACAGTATCCGAAGCGGACAAAAGACCTTGAGTTCAGTACAGGCCATCCCCAGCACCAGCTGAGGCCTTATCAATGTTTTCACTTAGTGTCCAGCAACACAATTCCCTGGCAACCAGAGTAAAGGGAGTTAGCCCTTTCCTGACTGAACCCAGCACACCATCACAGTACCAGCTAGAACTCTCAAAACTCATTTATTCTCATGCTGCTTGAAGATGGGTGTCTGTATTCATGATACCGTCCACCCATGTCTTCAGAAAGTATCCAGAGATTGTGATGTGTAATGAACTTTACCACTATGTAGAACTGTTCTTTGGACTCCTCTCAGGCATGAGGGCTTTTACCAAGTTCCTTATGCTGGTGGATGCCTGTCTGAGATAGCTTGAAGTTGCTCTCTGGACTTCTTCACACCACTACTTTTTTAGGAGCAGCTTATCTAGGTCTCTATGGCAATTTCATGGTTCCTCAGTCTTGTGCAGGATATAATAGAAGAAAGCTGCATTTATCGGCAGGATAAGCCTTGGAATACATTGTAATGAGTCAGTAGATGGGTCCATCTGCTCCAGGAATATTGACAGATAGTATCTGTAGAAATGTGCCTGGCTGCCCTCGACCACTCAGCAGTATGTTCTGCCTCATAACAGAAACCTGTGTGCTTCAGAAGCATGTAGAACTAGTTACAGCCTTTATAAAGTCTAAAAACTATTCAGAGATTTGTGGTATACTCTGTAGCTAGATTTTAACTTTCTGAAGGGTTTTCACTCACTTGTTACTGATTCACTGCTATAAATTAAAAATTAAGTTCCTTTTTAGTTCCTCAGTGCTTCTCTTTTATTTGCATCTTCCATTTCCCTATGATGTGAAAGTAGATCTTTTCCTGCACTTTTATGCTAAGATGGAAATGAATGCTGGAAAAATTCTCACTAAGGATTTTTCTTTTTAGAGAGTGAACATTATGTAGGCTCCGTTCTTAACATTACATTAACTGATGCCCATTTTAAATCCATGACCATTTCTTGCACTGAGAGCAGAATTCTCCATGGCTATAATTTCTGCCAGAAGAGTGGGAAAGATTCAGGCCCTTGAGCTGTGCTCAACTCCGTAGAATTTGCATCAAACTACCTATTATTCCTTAAAGAGAATAGATTTTTTTTAATGTAGATTTGATTGGGTTTTTTTTGCATTTACCTTTTTCTATATTTAGCATGCATATTAAGCAATTTTACAAAATTCCTTTTATTGGTCTCAAGATAGACATTTCAGTTTAAGAAAAGAAATTTTGAACTGCATTTCTCAGACATGATGCACTGGTTTGGCACTCATACTATTCTGTTATTGCCAAAGACTTAGTTCTAATGTTAAGTTTAAGTAAGTTCTATGTTACAAACATTCTCTACCCCTACGTCTTTCAAGGGATAGTAAAAGTTAGCCATGGAGGCTGAATCTGAATTAGTTTGCTTCAAATATATATAAATAATTTAAACATGGAAATTAATTGAAGAGAATCCTGTACTGAAATTTAATTTAGTTTCATTTCCTATTCTACAGTAATTGAAAATGTTAAAAGAATGTTGTTGAAAACAATGTTCTGAAACTGCATACTCAGTCAATTATTGTAACACACAAACAGACTCAAATTCAGAAATGTAGTGACTTTGCCTCAGGCTGTATAGTGCCAGTTGAGCAGAACAATCCAGTAATGAAAAGAAGCTCTTGCAGTTTTCCTTCAGTAACTAATTGGTATATAAGATCTGTTCCAAAGAGAACAGTGCAGCAAAAATGTGAGACAAAATGAAATGAAAATAAACAAAAGCAAAAATCATTAAATGAGTGTCTTAACCTGTACATATATATTCACAGGGCGTTTTACGAGCAGTATAATTATGTGACTAACCCCAAATTAATGTAAGCTGTATAGCACGAATAGAGAAATTATGTAAAAATTTAATAAATGCCGAAAGAAAGGCTTTATAGGAATTTAAATTCAGTTCACTCATGTAGAAGAATTATGATACCCTGTTTAATTACATGATTACAGTCTCCTCCTTCCCCCAAAAAATGGAAAATGCCTTCTGCTACCGAAATATTCAATACTTACACAATCCAACCACATTCTCAAAGCTATGCTTCTTCTATGCACTGAATGATATTTCTGTTTAGGGCAACATGATAAGGGAAGATATTTTCAAAATCTTATTTTGTGAAAAGCAAAAGGTTTCACAAGATTAAGATGAATTTACATTCAGTTTTAAAGCATAGAAAAATTATCCTGAATAAGACAGGATTTTCAGTACAGAACTCTTAAGTACACTTTCCCCTTGTGGTGAATTCCAAAATAACAGTGGGTTTGCTTTTGTTTTGTTTCTTTGGTTCAAAATGAAACTGAATTTCAGTTTCATAAGCTAATTCATTAAATATTTCCTCTTTATGGGTCTACCTCACAGAATAAGTAACATAACAAATTGTACAGTCTAAAAATAATTTGGATAAAATTAAGATTTAAGGAATTTCTGTTAAAAAAGGTTACCTGTTTCTCTGCTTACATGTCATACAGTGGCTTGTTTGTGTGTAGTTTTTTTTCCTGCAACCAGAGTTCCCAGTGCCCCAAAATTAAGGAAAAAAACCTTATCTTACTAGCAAATGAGCAGAAAATATGAAAATCTCTTTTGAAAACAGAAGTTATTCAGAGAATTTAGGTGTAATTAAGTATAATTTCATATAATGTAATCAGTATAGTGTAATCTGTATTTTTAGAGCCATACCTTAATGTGTCAGGGCCTTCTCTGCTACTCACTCTGCCACCCCAGCAGGTAAGCTTAGGGTGCACAAGAGGATGGGATGTGACAGAACTGGGACAGCTGACCTGAATTGAACAATTTGACATTCAGTACTATGTAACATCATGTTTAGGAATAAAACTTAGGCGAGTTTTTCCAAACTACCCATTGCTTGAGGACTGTAGTGACAGGACAAGGGGTAATGGGTTTAAACTGAAAGTCAGGAGATTTAGATTAGATATCAGGAAGAAGTTTTTCCCAGCCAGGGTGGTGAGGCACTGGCACAGGTTGCCCAGAGAAGCTGTGGATGCCCCATCCCTGGAAGTGTTCAAGGCCAGGCTGGATGAGGCTTTGCACAACCTGGTCTAGTGGAGGGTGTCCCTGGCCATGGCAGGGGTGTTGGAACTAGGTGATCTTTTAAGGTCCCTTCCAACCCAAACCATTCTGTGATTCTATGACTGTCTGGGCATCAGCCTGCTGTTGATAAGTGATTGCTTTTGTATCGGTTGTTTGCTTTGTTTATTTAGTGGGGGTTTTTTTTTGGGTGTGTGTTTTATGGGGTTTTGTTTGTTTGTTTTATTTTGTTGTTTTTTCCTTCACTTATTAAACTCTTTATCTGGACCCATTAATTTTCTTGTGTTTGTCGTTCCAATTCTCTTCCTCATCCCACTGTGGAGTAGAGAAAGAGCAACTGGGTGGGGGCTGAACACCACTGTGGTCATAGAATCATAGAATAGTTTGAGTTGGAAGGGGCCTTAAAGATCGTCTATTTCCAACCCCCCTGCCATGGGCAGGGACTCCTTTCACTGGTAGTGTTCTCAGTGCCTACTGTCCTGTGAGTAGCCTGACAATGTGAGGATAGTGCTGTTTGATTGCAATATCAAGGAAATAAAAGACAGACTTGGAGAGGAGGGAAGAAGAGAGAAGGAAGGAAATAGATGGTCACCTCTTGTTTCCATGTCTGCATCTTGGAATAAGGGAAGCTGCAGTGCCTATCCAAGGAGACTTGAGCAGAAGTGCAGGAGGCAAGAAGAGCACCATGGGGTGTCAGAAAAGATGATGTTTCAGATAAAAAGACCAAGACAAACATGTAAGAGAGGAAGAGAGCAAGACAAGCTCTCCATGAAACATGGAAAGAAGATGAAGTGGAGAACGGCCACTGTCTTAATAAAAAGAAGGTTGCAAAAATTAAACTGGGAAGAGGAGAAATCTCAACAAATAGGAAAGTAGAGGCATGCTGTGGTAGGAGTACAGGCTGAATAGTCCAGGACTATTAAACTGTGTTCTCCAAAAACACTTGGACTTAAAGCCAGGCTTCTGATTAAAATATGTGTATTGTAAATATACATTCATAACTTGAACAACAATTTTTAAAAACATTGTCTGAACATTTCACAGGAAATGTATTTTATTTAGTTTCAAAAAATTACATAATTTATCACCTTGAAATCACTGAATTATTCCTCTGTGAGTGATGAGATTAGAAAGAAGAAAAATGTTAACTATTTCTCATTTTCAATTAAGGAAAAATGAATTTTGATATGAGGTACTAGAATATGTGAAAAAGGTAATTTGTTAAAGGTTATTTTGATTTGGTCTTGATAATTTCCAGTTATAATCTGTTGAAGGGCTCCTGGTTTTTCTATGTATGGGTCAGAGATTCTCATCCAATCTAAAGCCAATAGATTTTCCTGTTATAATTCACATCTGCTGTCAAGAATAAAACTGCTTTTAAAAATCTTTTGTTACAAAGTTTAAAAGGCAGTTATACTTTGAAGATGAGAAAGAGAGATCACCAAAGGTGTCCATATGCATGCATTCTTTTGCATTTGTACTGAAATTACATCTTTAGAACATGAAAGTAAGATTTTTCTGTAATGCCAATTCAGGTAGGCTTCTTAAGTGTATCTGTTTCTCATCTGCTGGTGTATGTATGCATCCTAGCTATAGTATGTGCTTGAAATTTGCAAGCAGATTTCAGTTAAATTCATAATTTCACAAGTGCTGGCCTCAAGATTATGATACTAAAAGAGGCAATCATATTTGAAGCATTATTTCTGAGACTTTAGTGGTAATACAGAGTTTCCATGAATTTCTCTTGATGGACAGAACTTCTTTACCTTCTTTTCCACCTCAACCTGGACCTCTTTTTCCTCATATTTTTTAAAAAAATATATTTCTATGAAGCTGTTATAAATAGTATGTGACAGTATACCTTATAACAGTCTAATTATAAAGTCTAAGCAACACAAGTGTAAACATATTATTCTCTTCAACATTTCTCATAGTAATATAAAAAATTAAATCCTTGCGTAGGGTTGTTTTGGTGGTGGTTTTCTTTTTTTTAACATTAGACTTTTCAAGTCATTTGTATATGCCCCATTATTTAAATTGAACCATTTATTTAAATTTTGTAATTAAATGGTTTTTGAAAACATGAATTTTCAGGAAAAAAATAATCCAGCATTAATTTGTAAGGATTTTAACAGTTCAGATGCAGGAATATGGCTGTTGTCTCCCCTGCCTTCATTGTATGAGAGAATTGTTTACATTTCAACAGCTTAAGCTTGTGGCCCTAGTATCTAGTAATTTTTTATAACGAGGATAGCAAAAAATAAGAAACAGATTTTTTCAGTCATCAAAACTATGTTTGTAATTATTTAAAAATGTAAGAAAGTTATTTAAGAATAAAATTAAGGTTAATCCTTCAAAGGCTTGTACATAGTATTAAAATCACCCTGCAAAACTATGTGTATAGGATAAATGAGCAGAATTAGGGATGCATGTAGAGACCAGACTATTTGGAAGGTAGTATAGGATGATGAGTGTTATAAGCCTATTTCTTTCTATTCCTTTTGTTTCCATAAAATTACTAAGTGGGGAAAGTTGCTTAAGACATAACGACGAAAGGTAGATAAGATCTATGTGTTTGTCATTACCTAAGTTGTTCACCAGAGTGTATTTAGAACTTCATTTTCGCAAGTGTAGGGCATCTGCCACCAGCCAGAATAACAGGTGCTGTGTGCACATTGTTCTTCTGTCAGCATGGAAAAGAATAAGCAGCTGCAGTTGATAGGGGTCTTTAACCTTCAGTCTTATCTGTGCTATACTGGTTTTTATAAGCCTGTACAAATCTTTTTCTGTGTTTCAATACATCCTTTATATTCATGATGACATGATTACTCTAAAAGCGAGTATTCTAGAAAAGACTGTGAGGAAATGAATGCATTTGTAATCACTGAAGCATTTTGTAGGTGTTAAGCCAAAGTACCTTGCAGTAAACAACACAAGAAAAAAACATATATGTTCATGTTATTTCTTTTCCTTTTTTCCCCCTGCAAAAGGTCAGACCAATGCTCTTCTCATAAGTAGCCTACAGAATGTTTTTAAGTACTGACTGTACCCATCATTTCCCCAGTGATTATAAAGAGGTCTTAGACATGGAATATTTCTGAAGATATCTGTTTATAGACACTTGAAATTCGAGTTCTTAAACTCACATGGACTCTCATCCCTGCTTCTCATATATTGAGTATAAATTATAATTAATTATTCGCTTGCTTGCTGATTGCAATGCTTACTTTTATGCTTTCTGTATATGTACAGTAGTCACCTTGATGCGGTCACATGTATTTGCATACCTATCTCTTGCAAGTATTGTTATTTACTAAAAATATTTTCCACTGATGAAAACATCACATGCAAATCCTGACTTCTAATGGCTGTTTACATGTATTTAACTTGCTTCTCGATTATTTTTTTTTGTATGTGTGGATATTACATCTGAAAATGGGGTAACAAATTTTTAATAAGACACAAATGGTGGGGAAAAGCCATAAAACTTTCTTGTAATACACTTATTACATAAGAAAATTACATAAAAGTTACTTTCTTTTCCATTTTATGCTTAAAAGACCTGTTACTGACAACATACATTAACATCACCCTTTTACATTTTACGTGTTTACATAAATTTTCTTACAGGTGGCTTATGTCAAGAGAAAGCACTGAAACTCCTATTAGAAAGTGTTATCCATTGGATTACTGTCTCATCAGTGTAGTCGAACATGAATTGCCAATATATTGCAAGGCTTTTGAGAAACTGAGTGTACCTCTCAATTTCCAAAGGACACAAAGCAGCAGGTGTCATTACTTATCGTGAACTAATTCTGCTGTACAAGCATGCAGAAATATTTTTTTAAAAATGTGGCTCCGTTGGTGTCTTTCAGATGATCTGTGTTAGAATGTAAATTATTCAATCATCAAGACAGAAAAGTATTTCAGCCCTCCTTGCAAAAACTTTACAGATCCAAGAGAAACAGGTCTGGAGCTAATTTTGTCCCAGTGCATACAGCCCACACTCATTTGTCATACTGGGTTCTTTGAACGTTCATACACGTTTCTGACACCTCACTACAGCACATTATCTAAACACTTTTCTCTCTGTGGACTTTTCTATCATTCTAATTAGCTAGAGATTTTGTAATTGGCACATTTTCCAGTACATTATATAGACTTTTTTGTCTCTACAACTATAGATTTGAATAGCACATAAATGGTTCCAAGACAGGATGAAAATGCCAGGAACTCTCATTTTGAATTGCATTGGTTTAATTAAATAGATTGTTATGGATTTTTAAGATGCAACAACTGCAGAATGAGTATTTGTTGACATTTACATGCATTTAGAAATCCATTATAGACTCCGAACATTAACTCAAGTACCATTTCATACTTTTAATTACTCTTTGGCAGTTCAAAAATGATTCTGTGTAAAATGTATACATTATGTTTATGAGCTTAAATTACTTGAGATTAAGATAACACTAACAGAGTTCTTGATGTTTCTAATGTTTTCACATTACCTCATTTTTTAATATGAAAACATCTGTTAATATTTCCATATATATACATAAATAGGATTTATATATGTGTTTACCCTTCTTTTTTGGAGTAATTATAAAATATTTTACCACGTCCCTTTCAGAAACTGAAGATAGTTTATACATAATTTATTATTTCTTTCTTTCATGGCAAGTAGAAATGAAAAGACAACATTATGTTTTCATTGAGCAGGGCCTACCCAGTCTATGCTTATGGTATAGTAAATAATATATTTATTAGAAACTATTAAATACTATTTGGAGTCTCATGGGGTGTGCTTTTGATCCTTCAGTTCTTAATATATGAGCTACAAAAAACTTTTTTACATTCAAAATAATTAGCACATCATGCTTTGTTTTGTTAGGTTTTTATGGGGATTAGTGGTATTGCTGTTTTAATAGTGTCCCCTGTGTGTAACAGCAATATTAATAGGAAATTATATGACTATACATTTACTCATCTAAGCTGAGATCATTGATAGTGTTGACCTACATGTATATGCTATATAGAAACTTTAGAAATCTAAAGTTTTACAAATACCCCAGCTAGTGTTTCTTTTAAAATGTCTTTACAGTTTTATCTAGCAGACTTTCTATTTGAAATTCGTACTACAGACTGTTGTATGTCTGAGTCCACAGAATTTACAATACAGGTTCATGCTTTTTTGAAATTACAAGAAGAAATTCCTTCTTTTTTTTTTTTCTTTTTCTTTTTTTTTTTTCTTTTTCTTTTTTTTTTTCTTTTTTTTTTTTTACAGCTTGGTGACTACTGTTTTCCTTTACTTGGTGGTTACAGTATTCTGGGATCGTCTCTGAGGCCAAGGTTTTATTAAAAAGGAATCTGTACAGCATCAGAACATCCATCATGATTGAGTTCCTCTAAAATTAACTAGAGCACACAGAAGGAAACTTCTGAGCATTTTGTGCTTTTATGCCAGTTATATATGGTTTGGCATGAAGTCAGAATAGCATTGACAAATAATTAATAATAATGAATCCAATAAAAGTCTGTGAACAAAGTTAACCTGCCCAAAACTGTTGAAAAAATTTGCACCATTGGCCACAGTATTAAGGACTGTGATATTATATTTATTTGACTGTCAGTTCAAAGATTTCCTCTGTTTTAAAACTATTCTATTCCATCTCCAAGGTTAAGGTTTTAATTGTCAGAGTATACTTTGTGCCAATGCATGAACAAGGTTTACTAAGCCAGAAATTAAGAAAAGGAAGGAATAAAGTCTGGTAGCCTAATTTTTCAGGTACTCATAGGGTACCTATATTCTAGTCCCTAGTAACAGTGGTCTTGTATGTGCTACTGAGGCAGACATAATGGGACATCCCTCAGCATTCTTTGGTGTAAGATGTAAAATCTGGGTGAGTACCGTAACTCACAATTCAGAGTGTCTTTGTTGCTTTTGTCCACTGTCTACACCAGGAACTCATAACTTATTTTTTCTCAGATTCTTCATAAAAGTCTTACTGTTGAACTCAAGGTTAGAGTTTGCCAGTAGGGACCAAATATGTAAAGGTTGTAATGCATGTCTTTTAGATGCTTACTTTTTTGTGTGTCTGGCTTTAGGAGAAAGATTATTTCAAATTACCTTAGGACTTCCTCATAAAGTAAGAGTAAGAAATTACTTATTTTAGATTACTTTTTTTCATATACCCACTGTAGGTTTACATGCAGTGCAAATACACATATATATCATAAGTAAACTGTATTCTTCCTTTCAAAATAGGTGAAGAAAACATTTGCAGATATCTCAGAACTTCATCAGCTTCTCTTAAAAGTACACTGTACTGTATAGAATCCCTGAGAATTTCCCTTGGGAGTACAAAATGAACACTCACTTCTACCTTTGTACTGAAGATGATAGATTTTGGAGGGTACAGACCTGAGGCTGAACTGAAAGGTGTGCTCCAGGGATGCCCTTAGCTTATTCCACCTACCAATGGACATAAAAGCTAGTCCAAAGTAAAAACACTTTAGTGCAGATAGTGTGAACATCATGTTCTCAGGTTCATTGTTTCACTGCCCAGATTTGCTTTGATTGTCCTGCACTACTTACTAATGTAGATAGTAACCACAGTACCCATCATAATTAAACTGAGTTGAAAGAAGTTGTAATTAATAGTCTACATACATTACAGATATGTCAGTAATTTTTACCCTGACAACTCGTATTTCTGTATTCCTGATTATTTATATCAAATATGACAAAACAAATCATGTTGAATAAATAGTGTCAGGAGGTGATAGCCAATCATCAAGATGTATTCTGGTTGTTTTGCTTTTAATTTAACTGGATTTTATCCATTCATTGTTCTGATAATCCTATAATGAAACTCAGGAATAAGAAAATTGGCAACAATTTGCCAGTACAATAATCTTTCCCAGCAATAAGAATATTGGCAGAATTTCTCTGACTGCTGGCTCGTTTCAATGTCAGGTAAACCCGAGTACTGTGATTGTGTGGCGCTCATGACCATAGGTCCCCACTGTGAAAGTTCACAACATCTACACTGAAGTTCTATTGCAACATTTCAGCAGTGAGATTTCACGACAATAGGTCCTTTATGACAAGTTACAACAGATGTACAAGAGCATCAGGGAAAAAGGGAATGGAAGAATATTTTTTTTGTGTGTGTAAGAATATGGGTTTTTATGTATGTGAATTTTTATTTATATTTCTTCTTATCTAATTTCTTCCCTTTCCCGGGGAAGAAATTCTTTATGTGGTAGAAGGTAGTGGAGAATGAATCTCTCATGTAGCTTTCTAACTATATATCAGTCTTATGGAATGTTTATTGCACCACACACAAGTACATTCTTTAATCAGGAGTGTTTCATCTGTCAGTCACATGCCACTGCCAATGATAGCCAAATCCTGCAGCTACTAAGGGATGGGAAAATATCTAAAAGCAGGTTGCAGAGAAAAATTGTTACACTGGCTCATATCATCACATTATCTATGAAAAAACTTGCATTTTCAGCATTTTAAATAAATGTCTTTGTATGTTGAATAAGGAGATTAAAATAATGAAATACAGCTATTTCTTGTGAAGCTCAGCTCATCTGAATGACCTAATCATCTTTGCACTTTTATAGTGAATGAAGAGAAATAAGACTTTTTTAGCATTGCACAGTTCATCCAACCTATTTCAGGTATCTACTTTAGGATGAGATTAATCATAAATTACTCTTAACTCTAAAAGACAGACAACTGCTTTAGATATGGCTAGTTATATAGTCGATGCAGAGAGCTAGTTGCAATGAATGCTACTCTTGTCTGAGCATCTTTGCTTCTTTCTTTTTGTCAGCAAAGTGAAATAGCAGGGATATGTAAATATTCACATGGAACCATCTTTTAGCATGGGAATAATGATAAATATGCATAATCCATTTGTACTCTGTGATTATACATATTCCTTCTGACACATAGACTACACCTTGGTTAGGAAACTGAACATTGTCAGGGCATGAGTTTGAGTGTGGGAAAGTGATTGTTGGTGGTTGTTGAAATGTTAGCATAAATGCTTCTAGCTTGGGTTGTCTATCACTCTCCCAGACATTCTCAGGCATAAAGTAGTAGACAGTGTGAGCTAAATTCCCAGGAAGTGGCTTGTAGACAGCCATGCTATTTTGAATGGTAATTGAGTTTAACAGTGCATGGCTCTCGTCAGATCATTCTCATTGCTCTTGGGCCCTGACGTTTCTTAAGATATCAGCACAGATAGAGGTGCAGTGTATATATGACAGAATAGCATTCTTTTTTTCTCCCTAAGTCTAGATACTTAAAATTCTGAGCCACCATGGCCTACTATATAAACAAATAACCTAAGCTCAGGTTACAGTAAAGGTAAAAAAGAAGTGTTTCTAGAAGCTGATTGAACTGACTGTTCTGACTCCTTATCTAAATAAGAGTAAGTTTGTTTTCTTGAGATTCATATTTCTGTACTGATTATGAAAGTAGCCAAAGCTAACTAGTTCAAATTTAACCTTCTAATTTTCAGAAGCCTGAGTTATAACAGGTAAATCCCAACCTTTGTGCCCAATTTATGAATAAAGAAAACAACATGGGTTTTTTTTTCAGAGGACTCAGTTATGGAACAGCTTTAATATCTGTATTGGAAGAACAAGGTATTAGATTCCTTGCCATGTTTTTCAGCTGAGGTTGATCTTAGTGCCAAGAGAAAGTCAATGAGAAAAATATGATACCAACTGTAGTTTGTGTATTTGTAAAATAATTAAAGGTTTTCTATGGATATGTTATGTACCATAAAGAAGTATGATTCTTGACTAGAGTAGTGAAGGTCCTCATAGAATAATGGAATCATAGAATAGCTTGGGTTGGAAGGGACTTTAAAGATCATCTAGTACCATGGTGTCCTGTAAAAAGGGGTAATTTGGCAGAAAATAAACTTCCTTGCATTCCAGTGTGCCCTCATATATCAGAGGGGCTGGGGCCAGCTAGGTTTAGATTCTGAGTGATATCCAATTTGGCACTATTAGTCCAACCGCATTCAGTGTGGCTGAACTATCACAACTCCAGATTCACTAATAGCACACTGCACTCCTGACTAGTTGTGCTCCACGGTATCACACAGCCAGTGAAGAGCTGGCAGTGCCTGCTAAGAGAGCTCTGCGGCCAGCTACATACAAGTGCAGTTTCTTAAAGCAACAGAAACGCAAGTTCTTATGGATTGCTGGTTTCAGAACACTGTCTGCAAAAGCACGTGCAAATATTGAGACTCTGAATAATACAGAACGCAGAATCTAGTAATGTAAAACTACTCGAGTGATACAGCAGTATAAAATAACCATATATAGAGATTTTAAGTTTCCTAGGAAAACAAGAGTTTAAATCTCACCCAAAGCTTCCCTGTGGGGGTGGGAAGAAAGGCTCAGCCCATCGACTGATCCCAGGAGTCAGAGGCAATCTGCAATGGTATCTTCCCTGACTTGTTCACGATGACATCTTCCCTAGTAACCCTCTTTTCTTGAGCAATTTTTATATTATTTTCTATCTTCAAGGTGGAGCTTGAGTGAATCTAGTCATACATACCTTTACCTTTGATTGGTGTAAAATTATCTCACTTCACTTTTAAAGGTATAGATTAAGAAAAATTCAGAGCGCAAGCTCAGTGAGGGGTGGTTGCACCTCAGAGGTGGGTAGCTTTTGGGATGGAGGTGTGTTTTGGTATTATAATGACATTATAATGAGCAAAGTTCGCACAAAGGACAGCATTTTGTCAAAAACTGACAGACTGTTGGCCCGGTGTGGCAAATATGTGGCTTATAAGTTCATAGCACCAGTAAGTTCCCATCTCTGCGATGATTCACAGAGCCTGGCCATGGAATCTTTGCTCAGCTCCACCCTCTGTGCTGCTCTGCAGTCAATATTGTTCAGAGAATGATCATGGAGTGGATTTCTTGCATACCAGCTGCAACTGCACTCCATCCTGAAAACCCCTTCAAAACCATGCCTCTCCTTAATGTGTGAACGATGCCAGGCCTTTCATATAAGTTTAGTTTAAGTCAGCCCCAGTAATTATTCTACACATGGGCAGATACCGTCCACTAGATCAGGTTGCTAAAGCCTCATGCAACTTGGCCTTGAACACTTGCAGGAAGGGGTATCCACAACTTCTCTGGGAAACCTCATGTAGAGAATGAACTGAAAACAGCAAACTGAAAGGAAGACCAGCAGCCTGATTCAGAACCATTTACTGAAGCTGTTCAATAAAATAAGGGTAGCAAAATGGAAACCCTTTGTAGAGTCAGAATTAGTTCCTTGGCCTGAGGACATGACCGTAAGAATATGGAGTTGAGAAAGATTAATTCGGAACCACTCCCTATATTGCTCCAAGATCTTTACCTCAAGGCAAAAGAATGTGTCTTTACATTTTTGCAATTCTATATGAAGAAAATGCAGAGAGAAAAGGGTAAAATATGGAAAGAGTTGTAGCTGCTTAGGTTAGAACTGTTCATTCCAAGAAACACAGAAGGAGCTGTTTATCCCACTCAGCATGTTAACAGGCCAAAAAGAGGAACGCTAATTGTAAATGAATGTAGGAAAATTTCTTCATTTCAGCAGAGAAGAAAGTGAAGCCACGCTATCTTGACACTAGGATGGATGAAATAACCTTTGCATTTTTTTCCTGAGTTATCACTATGTCTACTGGCTTTGTTATGGAGATTAGATGAAGAAGTGAATTTCCCACTTAATGCCAAATAGAGGGTCGATACTTCCTTTCCTCTGAATAAAAGAGAATGGAAGAATAGAAGTGGTATAAATTAAGCTGCTCACTAATCTCTTTTAGGATAGTGTAGATGATACGCTTTCTTCAATAAACTAATGTTATAATCAGTTATCAAATGAATCATTAGTTCTTAGTGTTTCAGTTTCTGATTTACTCAAATTATATATAATTTATCTTTGGTCACTGTGAAGACATCTAATCTAATTGAATCATGAGAATATAATTTGCATCAAGATCAGATTGTCATTGTATTTTGTTTGATATTTTATATCTGTGTGCCTTTTTTTCTTCCTTTCTCTTCCCATTTCTTATTTCAGGTTTTGACTTAGTGAAGTGTGAAGATCCTGGCATACCAAACTATGGCTACAAGATCCGAGATGAAGGACATTTTATAGACACTGTCATTTTATACAGCTGTAATCCTGGTTATACAATGCATGGTAGCAGTATTATGACCTGCCTAAGTGGAGATCGAAGAGTTTGGGACAAACCTTTGCCTACTTGCATAGGTAATATGGATTACGACAATGAAAGATTTCAGTCTGGTGTTTCATGACATTCATGTTTCTTATCTATTTTAATCAGAAATTATTTCAGCACCTCATTCCTATGAAGCTAAATTCTCATTTTCTGGGTTGTTTTATCTGCGCGCTCTTGTGTTGTTGTTGTCATACTAGGATACCCCATCTGTCAGAAACTTGAGATATACCTTTTCTTTAAATGTCGCTTGTCTTCAAGTTTCTAAAACTGTTTCATTACAACCAACATAAATATTAAATAGAGAAGTACTAAGTGAGATGGATAAGGTAAGTGAACTCCAGTATAGTTATTGCCTATTTTACCTCTGGTATGGCATTTTCTCTTCAGTTTTGCTTTGCAGTCCAGCAAGTACCAGTGACTTCCTGAGTTAGTTTCCCATGGAATACCCATGAGTCCTTAGGAAAGTCATTATTTGTATCTGTGTTCTGATGAGTTGTTTTCCTTTGCTGCCTGCTGCTGGCTGGCCACCAACTGCTTTCAGTGCTCACCTGATCTGCAGGATCCTTTCTTGTTGCTTCTTGCATATTTGGTGCTACATTCTCCATTCCAGGAGCTGCTTTCTGCTGAACATATTCACAGAACTGCAGCCTACAAAGAAGCAAGCACTCTTCCTTTCAAAAGTTCAACTTACCCTCTGGGTCAGTGCCAGAAAACTGTCAGTGAACAGCATTTCTGCTGTTTTAATAGAGGTGTTATTTTTCCCACTTGATTCTAGAATTATATCTGTAAATTTTCTTATACATATAACAGTTCAAAACGACTCTTTCCAGTTTTGATTTAAAGAATTTTCCAGGCTCTTTATACATTCAAAACCTCAAGCTCTTCAGTTTAATTGGCTAGCTTCCTTTTCCTCTAAGTTTGCCCTTTGATAGATAAGAGCCATAATTAGTCCTACCTTTGCCTATTTTCCCATTTAATTTAAATTAAGTCATTACTCTAAGGTCATTTTCTGTAATATTTTCTTATGCCTCTGATCTATGTCACCTATTTGTATCAATTCTAAAATAATTGTTATTTTCAAGTCTATTAGGTGAATAAATCCATCTATCTACTATTTCCTTTCTATCATGTTTTGTCCTCTAATCTACATGTGGGATGTTAAAATCTCAAAATGTTAAAAAAAAAAGAAAATTTATATTCCACTGTGACCTGGAGAAAGATAGGGAACCCAGGATCGAGTGAATCTAAATCAAATTCCCATTTTAGCTCCTGTAGAAAATCTTTCATAACTCTTCTCAAGTATTTTTCACCAATATGTATGTATGTTGATGCTGACTTTATTCGGTTTACTGCATCACTACTATGTAATGCTTCCTTCACTCCCTCTAACTGTATTCTTGATAAGAGTATACTTTCAAGCTTCTATATTCCACTGATGTGGAGGTTTTGTTTGTTTGTTTGTTTTTAATTACTTGTACAAATATCTCCTATTTCTTGAGGGTTTCACTTCATCTCTAAGTGGAATTATGTCCTGATATCAATAGAATAGTCAAATTTCTTATAGTATCCTAAGACAGATTTTGTTCTTGTTTTCTGTCTGTTCAATCACAAAGCTGTATTTCTATCTATCTTCATCTCTTTACGTATCTTTTTATTTACTGTCCTTGTTCCTATCTTTAAAATCAGATTTGGGGATTGCATCAGTTTTGTATAAGGTCTCTCTTCCTGTTTCTTAATTTAAAACTCTTCTGAAACATTAATTAGCTGCCCAATAAGTCAAATGTTCACCATTCTGCCTGAAGATACTATAAAGGTGAATCTTTCTAAACAGCCTTTCATAAACAGTCTACCTTCATTAAATTATGGGGGTTTTCTACTGTTCTGTGCACAGGAATAATTGTTATGAAGATCCCTGAAAACTCAGTTAAACATGTGCAGATCATTTCTCATTCTCTTGTTTTCCCTCCACTCTTATTTCTGTATTCTTTTCTTTCTTCAGTTTTATCTTAAGCTAACAGTTTTATTTCTTCCCACTTTCTACTTAGACACATTTCCTTAATAACCTCCTGTTTGTGGAAACCTATATTTTTAATTTGTTGTGTTTTAGATCAGCGTTTGATATGTGCTGTTCTCTCCAGTGATATTTACATCCATCAGTGTCTTTACAATCATTTAAATCTAATTCACAAAAAAATTCAAGCCCATACATAGACATATTTCACATATTCTACACCTAGTCATTTTCAGCGATACACTGATATATTGGTCCAAGCATTCATTTCCATTTTTTTAATGTTCTAAGCTTTAATGAAGAAAACCAATTAATTCCTGTATTTCTTTCTCTAGAAGGTTATAGAACTTGTTTGAATGTAAGTCACTTCTATTAGTTGCAATTATTTACTTCATATAGTATGTTCTTCGAGGTGGTGATTGTACATTATGCTTATTTCTGCATATTGAAAAACAAACCTTTTAGATTTTTTCTTATAATCACTTTTGAAAGTTTAATTTTGATTTGCTCCTGAAAGGGATATATATTTTTTTAAATATATGAAATATATGACAACTATATAATGCATCATCCCAAATTTCATCATGTATTCTGTTTCTATCTGAGTCTTCTCAGAATTCAAAAGCAAATCTGTCAATTAATTTGACTTCAAATAATTTTGGTTTTACTGAGTTATTTTGAATTCTTTGGTAAGAACAGTCCTGTATCAGTCATTTCTTTATCTGTAGTTACATATCACAGCAGTTGCTGCATTCTGAGCTTTCTTGTGTAATGAAAGTTAGCTGAAATCTTAGGTTATGTTTGAAGAAAGTATGTTGTAAAGAGTCTTTCTGCCGTGGTTCTGTAAATAATATATAGTGTTTTGAGTGACCAAACCAGCAGGATAGGTAAGTGAATCAGTCACTTTGTTTGCTCCACGGTGGTTTTTCTTCCTGGTAATAATTTAGTTGTCAGCAGTGACTTGGTAGCACGTAAGGCTTATTATTAATTAGGAATGTTGGTGATAGATTATTTGTTCCACCTGCCATGGTTCTTTCATCATCTGCATCTTACACAATGTTTGCTGTACAGCTGTGCTTGAAGAGGTCCCCATGGTAGCATTTTTTCAATACCACTGCTTGTAAGGCAACACTGTAAATGCAGTAGGAATTCACTTAACTGAAGAGTTACTGATACTTTTTGGTTCAGTGGCGTCTGACTGTTACACACTTCCAGTTTGATTATGGTGTGTCTTTATACTGGCCACACATCAGCATGATGTTCTAAACATGCAACGTAAGAATCATTTGATTCTGGATGCTGAGCACTGCAATTGATCACTCCACAAAGTTAAGATAGCATTGATAATAAAAATGTTTTAAACCAGACACTGCATACTTGCAAATTGTAACTTTCTGATATACATTCTCATTTTGTGGACACAGAGCATGTAAATTTTTAAATGCTAAAGGGAATTATGAGGCAATACCTTACTGCTTTTTGATGTAATTAAACTTGAAATGATATAGAAGTAACTTGAAAACATTAAACTAAATGTATTTTTTCATTAGTTCTACAGAGAAAACAATTTTAGTTACAAAAAACAATGCTGTAAATTCTGAATTTGATCATTCAGTGTTACTTAGAAAAGCTAAATATGTTAGATGGAATATTTCTGTGTCATTTTTACTCTCTTGCTTACACTAAAATTGTGCTTTTGTCGACTCAGTTCATATTGAACTACTTTTGATTGTTAAATAACATCACAGAAGTATGGTTTATCGCTTTATAATAAATAGGAATGAGATGATTATATGTGCATTTTTGACTTATGTACATGCTGTGGTTTGTATGCATGTGTACTGCTTCAGAGATCCTATGTCATTACAATACATTTTTAGAAGATGTGTAATGGACAGAAAATGGAAGTGTGAAATATTATGGTCTTGTAAAAACAAATGTAATCCTTACTTATTTTGTAGCTGAGTGCGGTGGTCGAATTCATGCTGCTACATCGGGGCGTATTTTGTCCCCTGGTTACCCAGCACCATATGACAACAATCTTCATTGCACTTGGATTATTGAAGCAGATCCAGGAAAGACAATAAGGTACATGCTTAATTTCAATATTTATTGTTGACATCAGTATGTTATAAATTATACTCTATGCCTTACATACTCTTCTACACAATTTTTTATTAACTACTCCTTACATTAATGAAATTGATGCTAGTTATGCTGCCATTTATGAGTGCCATTTCTCTAGGGAACTTGGGTATCTAAATTGTGTAGGGGACACCATCTGATTTAGAACCATGAATTCTGTTAGATAATATGGCCTATAAATCTTCAGAGTGGTAGTGTGGTGCACTGCTTTGCCTTTTTCTAGCTGTAAACAAGCTAAATTGCCAAGCTGTCAACTGTGGTTACAAAATTCTTCCCTTGAGTCATTGTAATGCAATTCTTTTGTAACTTACTGTCACATTCAATATAATAATTTGTTTAAAATCAAATATAATTATTCAACACTATTTCTTAAATATATTACCTCAAGCAGCCATAAAGTTCCTGACTCTGCCAGGAGTGCTCAGATATCAGGCATCTTGGGCCATGTTAGCTATCTATTAGGAGCTGTCTTCTTGTCACAAATGCTTTGATTGGATGAGGAATTGAGAATTAACAGCAGTAACAGAGAAGATTAGTGTTATAAACCTTTATATACAACTCTGAAGGGTTTTCATTTTCCATTTCTGTTCTCTTCCATCATGTCATTATTAACATATATAACATTTTGAATTATGTAAGCATCAGTTTTTCCCCATAATCATTTGAATAGTAGGACCAGCAACATCTCAGAAGACATTGAGAATAATCAAATTTGAGAAAAATGAAGAAATTTTAATAAGAATTGAGTAAAGGACTGATAGAATGCTTAATAGATAAGGACCAGAAGATTTCTTCATATGGATTAGGCAGCACAACAGAAAATGGAAGAAATCAGAACACAGAAAATTAGGGAACATCTGGTGACTAATGCATGAAATAAATGTACTTGCCAAGAACTGAATGATGGATTCTAGAGCTTTTATTTCTATAATGATTTAAGGAAAGATTCAAAAACTCAGGCAGAACGAAATTAGTAATACAAGAAGAACTTTTAAAACAGTTTTTCCTCATCAGTTTAGCATACTGAGAAGACTGTTATACTTTGCTGTTGGTGTATTATTTAGTGAAAGGAATACCAACATTTTAAGACTCTTGCAGCTCAGATTTGCTGTAGTAACACAGATTCAAAAACTGTCCAATTATTCAAGCTAGTTTGTTTACTCCTAACATGAAGTTGCTGTGAAAGCAAGAATGTAACAAAAACATTTAACTTGTAATCAAGATAGATAATTTCCTTCATTTTAAAATAATTTATTGTCAATAATATGTTTAATGACATGCAACAGAGATTAGTTTTATACTCCAGTGACAAGACAGAATTATGTGATCTCCAGTAAATGTGTTACTTTAGAATATTAGCTATTTATATATTTAGTGCAAAAAGTTAACAAATAGTAAGCTATTTCATTATTCAGTTTATGTGGACAATAGTTTTAACTGGTCACTTAAATGAAACTTACTACTTTTTAAAATTAAAAAGGGAAAACAATATAAGCAAATGGCAATTCACTGGAAGGTTTTCTTCATTTTTTATTTTTAGTAATATAGTTTCAATAAACCAAATAATGAATTCACTCGATCATAAGTGATTTAAATGCATAATTCATATTTAAATGACAAATTTCAAATTAATTATTTTCAATTAATGACAAATCTATTGAATAAGTATCAACACACAACTATTTGAAACAAAAAAAAGGTTTTGATATTTGCTTATTAGATTTCTTCAGTGTTGGAAATGTAAAGTCAGAACTTGAAGTCAATGCACATATTTTTAGTAATAACGTAGCATTCTTGAACACCTTTCCAAATCTGATACTATGCCTCGAGATAAATACAGGTTAGTTTATTATAATGCAATCCTACATTTTATGAATTTGAGCACAAGGCAAAGATAATATAATATATTTTCTGCTTTTGTATAGGAAAGAAAACGCCATGCTGACAGAATGTCCTGTGCTATGTATGCTACTGTCCAGTAGCAGCTGCTTTTTAAAATTTGCTTATAGTTCAAACCCATCAGTGTTTGATATCCTCATTTGAATAAAGAGTAGAAATCTTTGATGAAATCATAGTCCTTATCCTTTAAAATATCTATCATAAAAATAAGTTAATTTGTAGAACAAGTACTATATGGCCTGTAATAGTGTTTTCTGTAATTCAGGCATTTATAAAACAGAATAACGTCTCTCTTACAAGATCAACTCATTGAACAGGAAAAATTTAATAATTCTGCAGGGCCACTAGCCCTTTTTCAGACCTAAACAACATCTCAAACCTAAGTACAGTTTGGGAATGATTGCTTGGAGTTTTGTGTTTAATGACTAATATGCAGCACTTTTTCTTTGCAGCCTGCATTTTATCGTTTTTGACACTGAAGTTGCTCATGACATCTTGAAGGTATGGGATGGGCCTATTGAGAGCAGCATACTTCTGAAAGAATGGAGTGGCTCAGCCCTTCCAGAGGATATTCACAGCACTTTCAACTCATTAACATTACAATTTGACAGTGATTTCTTCATCAGCAAATCAGGCTTCTCCATTCAGTTTTCAAGTATGTAATTTATTTATTTTTTTATTTATACACATTCTTCTATATATTGACTGTTTCTCATTTTACAACTTCTTCTGTCTTAAAAAAAGGTTATATTATTTTCCTTATTATATTACTTGTTTATGCAAATAGCTACGAATAGTGAGAATTTCTGGATTTGCTTTGAATATTTAAATTTTCCTATTCCTTGTCTCATACAGCATAGTATTATCTAATTATCAAATTTTGTAACAATTCAAAATGGGTTTGTACATACATAAGTTTTCTTCTGCACTGGTAGTTTTAAATAGTCCCACCAATGTTACCTAATAATATATTAGTTGCTATTCATACTTTATGTTGTTTGGGGTTTCTTTTCTCACAACATATGTTGCACGATGCATTATTTTTATGGCCTTAACCTTTCTTTGTGTACATGATTAAAGTGAAGAATACAGTATATCTTATATTGAAATGCATTTAAAAATTTACTGTAAAACTGACCAAAATCATCTTCAGGCCTAAAGTAAAATCTCCTCTGTATAAAGAGTAGCTGTGATCAATATTGTACAGGTGATCAATACTGTAAAACTGGATTTTTTTCTATGCTATTATGACTGAAGCATTAAAGACTGAGGGTAGGACTGCAGGAAGACTGTATCATTGTCTTTGACTCAGTCATTGACTATATCTAAATATAGTGTATGTAACTGTATTTCTGCTCAGGAGCATAGGAAAAATACGAATTAATAAAATATGTGAGAGTAGGAGTATTATTTAAAACCTTTTCTGTAGCTGCTGTCATTCAGAAGTAAAGGGTACTGATAAGCTTCAGTCATTACTATTTGCATGAAGAAATATACTTTGAGGGTTTCCTAGTCTCTAAATAATACGTTTTGAATTTACTAATTGCTTCATTCTACTTGACTTTTCTGACTATTGGAGCCCCCAAACCACACAGTCTTTCATCAACCCTAAGAAGCCTAGTTAAAAGTATGCTGTCGTGGTTTAACTCTGGCTAGCAAAATACCACGAAGCCGCTCTTACAAATCCCCCTCCCCTCCTGCAGTGGAGGGGAAGAATCAGAGGAAAAAGAAATAAGGAAGCTCGTAAAATTGAGATAAGAACTATTTACTAATTAAATCTAAATCAATATATACAGGTACTATTAATAATAAATAATTAAAATAGTAGAAAATGAAACATACAGTACAATATATACAATATGATACAATATGATACAATTTCCCACCATCCACTGACCAATGCACACCCAGATGTTGAGGGATGAAAATCAGACCCAGAGAGCCCGAGAACCACAGCCCGAGAGCGATCGCAGCCTGAGAGCCACGGCCTGAAGGCCGGAGTCCGGGAGCCTACACAGCAGATTCCAAGCAAACCTTATCACTGATAACATGGCCAGAAAACTCAAAACAATCCATCAGCTCCCACCTGAATGAGCCAGTACAGGAGTTGGCAAAGCAGCTAACACAGGAGGGTTAGCAAGTTGCCTGGAGAGACGAGCAAGGGAGTAAGGGAGAGAGAGAGAAGGGAAGAGTAATGGCTACCGGACCCCCTTCCCTACCCCAAGTGACCGGAACACGACGTACTATGGAATGAAATACTTCCTTGGTTAGTCTGGGTCAGCTACAGTATCCGAAGCGGACAAAAGACCTTGAGTTCAGTACAGGCCATCCCCAGTACCAGCTGAGGCCTTATCAATGTTTTCACTTAGTGTCCAGCAACAGAGTTCCCTGACAACCAGAGTAAAGGGAGTCAACCCTTTCCTGACTGAATCCAGCACATATGCATAATGTATTAAATACAAAGAGCAAAATAAATGTTTCTAAAATTTCTGACAGTGTACTATATAATTACAGTGCTTTTCATGTAGTTTGAAAAATGTTTCAAACTACAATTTTACATTTGTGGTAATAAAGGAGTTTTTTACTTAGAGTTGCAAACCATTTTAATGTTGTATTATATGAAAATATATAGAAGTTCATGCACAAATTTTGAAAGGGGGAAAATATTTAAGCAGTTAGATTTGTTAACACATTCTTTGACCTTCAGTGATACTTGTAATAAGTAGGAGACGATTTAATGTTTTAAGGGTGAAGAACTCATTTTGTCATCTTAGTATAATATCTGATGGATGCACTCAGTGATCTTGCTGGCAATTGCAGAATATGTCTTACTGGAATTAATTGGAATTAGTGGTGAAGAACTGAATGCCTCAGCTCAAGCAAAGGGAAAATGATATTAAAGTTTCATTCACCCTGCTTGACAAGTGGAATGTTTTATTAATTTTTTAATTGTAAGGAGTATAAATATGATTTAAGGAATATATTAAAGTAAACATTAAAGTATTTCATCTGAAAATCAGAGATGAGTTTATTTAGTGTCATTGAGGCAATGGACAGACCACTGTGGCCTTTATCTGTAAAGGTTTTAAACTAATTAAACCATGGCTAAGTGAGGATCTTTGCATGCCTTAGTATTCATCATGCATTCAAACTGTAGGCCAATATATAGCAAAGCTGCACAGAATATTGAAATTTCACTGCTTCAGTAGTTTGTAACTCAAAGAATAAGTCTTGAGTTGCTTAAACTTTTTTTTTTTTAATTGCAGAAGATGCAGATATTTTATTACAAGTTTTAGGAAGGTGTACTCACGTGTGTCTTTGTGTCACTTGAAGGATTTCACATGTTGCATTTCTTTATGAGTATATTTAATTTAAATATTAATTACAATAAACATTTGCAAAACTGTGCAGGATTGGAAATAGTCTTTAATAATCTGGACCTCTTACACATGCAATTTATGTACTGAATTATGCAATTGGGATGAGTGTCTACATCAATGAACCTCCACATATGGAATCATACAAAGGATATACATATGAGAGTATCTAGTCAAATGAACAGCTTAAAGACAAAGCATTAAAGTGCTAACCTTCAGCTGGAAAATTTGTTTCCTTGTGCTGTGAATGTGCCGATTATTTTCAATACTTTGCACTCTACAATGTCCTTACTGTATCTGCCTAAAATAAGAGGTGCTGTGAAAGAGTACTATGAGGTAGATCAGAAAATATCACAAATAAATTGCTTACTGTTGATTGTAAATGTAATTAGAGGTATTTTTAATGGAAAAATGTAAGTGGTTGAAGCTTACAAAATGTTTGAACACTATTAAAAGTGCCTTGTCTTGCCCACTCAGCTCAGCATGTAAAGCATGAGGACACGAACTGACAAGAGTGATTATGTTAATTGTAATCAGTCTAATGCTTTTCATTAAAACTTAATTACCATTTAATCATGCATAAAAAGACAAAAAATGGTGTTCAGTGTACAAAATTGACCTTTACTCTGGGGGTTAAATACATTTAAACTGTGAATTACAAGCCAGGGATGTCAACCAACTCTTTCTGGTTATGATTAAAAAAGTGAGCACAGAAGAGTTCAGTCAAATTTGCTATTTGGCTTCTTTATTCCAAAGAAAAAAAGTTATTGGCAGCAAAAACTTCCTGACTAAGTAAACCATAAGAAAGAAGTTTTCTAACCTAGCTGAATCCTGTTCTATCTGTCTAAAGTAAATGGGATAAATCTCCCTCTGAAGTTGCCTTTTTCTTTTTAGCAGCTATAATAACGGAAACTAAATCTCAAAACTTCTGGACATCTAAGAGCATGTGAAATGACTCCTACCTGTCATTTCACAGGTGTCTGGTTCTCTAGATCCCATAAACTATTCTGGCTAGTCTCAGTCTGCCACTCCAGAAGGTCACACACACATAAGTCTGTGGTCATATCTTCCCGTCCTGTGCAGATACCTCAGATATTGTAAGGCATCTCAGGTGAGACTAGCCACCTATGGTGAAGCAGATCAATCTCGCCCTCAGTGTCTAATCTTCAGCTAGACTAGACTTCTGAAAGTACTTGGGTCCTATGCTAGTGGATGGTTCATTGCTTTGATTGACCTGAAGCTTATTTTAAGCGCTTGTTTATATCTAACCAAATAATTTGTTTATTTGATACTTAACAAAATCAACAGAAGTGGCATATAGGGGAACAGCCCTGGCAGTTGCTAGTGATGTTATCATTCTTACGGACTCAGTCAGCCTTTTTCTAATAATGCCTAGTAGTTCTACACTTACAGTCTAGCCTTTTTTCTTGAACTAAATTCTCAGCTGTTGTAACTTAAGAGAACTGTATCCTTTTCTTAAACTAAATGTTGCATTCATAGTTTCTCAGCTGGTTTCATAGATTTGGCTCCTCAAGGCTGTATATATTGAAGGTTTATTAACACTGTTCTTACAAAGGAAAAATAATGTTGGAAATGTCTCGCTTCTCTAGAGTCAGACCCATCTTTGATCATTTTCTATGAGTTCCTCTGGTTCTATGGCACTGTTAATTTCTCGTAGTCATACTGTAAGCATGCACTTTAATGAAAAATACACCTATCTGTGCTTTCATGCAAGCAGAAAGGTTAACAACTGTCAAAAAGTTTCTAAAGTAGCAAAGTTTTTCTCAATTTCTTTATAGCAGTCATATCTTATTAGAAGAACTTCAGACACTCATTTTATTAAGAGACAAGATACAAAATGAAGTTATATGTACAGTTGGGTTAGTAAAATTTTGGGAGTTTTGTTGTTTGTTTGACCTACCAATATTTTTTAAATTGCTCATGAAGTAAATGCAGATAAAAGCAAGGACAAGTAAAGATGTCTGACTAAGTCTTTATCTTAACAACACAAGTCATCAATTATGATAGCAAAAATACACAACTTATACCAACCAGTTAATTAGAACAATTATTTGGATATTATGGCATCTAATGATGTGATATCTTACTTGCTCTGACAAGAGCTTAAGCATCAGCAGTTCTGTGTTTGATAGTTCCTAATAGTGTTATGCTTAATCTGACAAATCTGTTTAAGCAGTGATGCCTGCTTCTGTCCAGTTTTGTAATTCCATTTGATCATTTGTTTGTCTACAGCCATTCTTACAGTAACTGTCACTTTTCTTAAACTGTTAGAGTACTGTTGTCTTGTAAATTGTTCTTTTATTGCTGAGATATCTTTTAATCACTTGCCTAATGGCCTGAGCTACCACATTTAAGTAGTATAAGCATTTCCATGACAGAATCTTCATTGCTAAGATTCATGCAATTGTTCCAGTTTGATTCACAATTAAATTATCAACTAAAGAGGGTTAGCACAAAAATGTATTTTAAAAGAAATTTACACATGCATAATCACATATCTCCCTTACTAACTGAATTTTGAGTTCAAAGAAAATTAAATCCATTAAGACATCCCTTGTTAAAATAAATAAAAGTACACAAGACAAGAATTCAAGATTCCATTTTTGAAGTCTGTAACCTAATAATTTCACAGTTAAGCCTCTTCTCTTGCTTTCTGTGATGCTATAAATGTTGTGTTGCATGCTCAAAATATTGCAGTTTCATGCTAATGAAACTGTGTCATAGCATTCTTATCCATCATCTAATCCATGGCTTGGGCAAGGCATCCTCACTCTCATATTGGGTAGCAGTTCTTCATTTGGTTCCTGTGGAAGTAAGCAGAAATGAACCTTCTAGGTTACTTTGATGGTTTTCTCCAAACTTGTGAGCTTTCTACTTCAGACTTAATGAAAAAGGCAACATTAGCATTTGGATTTCCTGTTTCTTCATATTCTTGGACAATTCAAGACATTTAAATATGTGGTTGATGCTAATTGGCACAGTTCTTAGTCTGTACATTTACGTGTATCATGTGAGATACTTTTTAGAGAGCAAACACCATTCATTTACATTTGAAAATGTTTGTTAGTCTGAAATCACTGCAAATCCTATCTACAGTCTCAGCTTTGATATGGCAAAATGTTTCTCAAACCTGTTATGCAGGTGCATTGCACTAAACAGGGAAAGCTTGTGCATTGCTTAGTTGTTATTATTTTTATAACCATGTGGAGCAGCAAAAATATTGACTAGCAGAACACTGTAGCAAATGGCTTACGTGATTGTTTATCTTAGACATAGTGAAAATTACATTGATGATGGTGATATGTTTTGTTTTCTTTTTCTTGAGCCTCAATAGGTTACAGGCTAAACTGACTGATATAAGAAGTGTCCTTGAGGTAAAAGATAAATTAGAAACAAATCTAACATATTATTCACAAGGCTACAGACACACAAATATACACTGTGTCATATTCTCAAAACCAGTCTCTTACTGATTTTCAGTGAAATTTTAAATCAACTTTGAAAATGTAATTTGAGTACCAAATCCAAAGTAGGATCTAAAATGGGATTCTGGAAGATTAGGAAATTAAAACCAGAGAGGCTTAATACCGCATCTGCCCAATGTATGGAGGTCTGAAAACTCCCTAGCAGTCTGTGGTTTTCACACCTGCCCATTCTTCTGGCACCCTACCTCTAGTTCCATCTTTTGTGTACACAGAAGCCTGTTCCACAGGCATAACAGACAGTAAGAGTTGGGAAATCTGTACTGAGTGTTAATCTATAATCCAGTAAATAGCACATGTCTTACTGCTTAGAACACGTGCAAGAACTGAGAAGCAGTGATTTAGTTAATTTCTAAAAAGTTTAGCTATGGCATTTGGTTTGATTTAGCATCCTTGAGTGTAAAATGTAGTTCCTGCTTCCCCTGCTTTACAGCATATATGTTTTAGTTCAGCTTCAAGTTTCTGAATTCATCTTTTTTTTTTTTTTTTTAAATTGTGTATGGTAATGTTACATCACAGCATGAATAAGGCCTTTTTCGTAAGTATGTAGGCTGGATATTAGATGCGTATCCATATATTAGTTTAAAGGATGAGAAGAAAAGAGGCTATTATAAGAGCAATGGCAGAAGAACTGGTGATTTTTTATATCTGGATTGCTTATCAATGCATATAACCTCTATACCCTTTAGATATTTGCACAATACCAGATGAAGAAATAGTAGACTTTTAATTTTCATGCAGTTACAGAATCTCTTGGGAATCCTGAGAAATAAAACAACTTGGAATGGAGACAAGTTGAAAAGTTGACAGTCTGTCTAAATGTTCACTTTACTAGATGACACATCAGTGCTTAAATGTCTGGTGTTGTGTTTAATTAGGATCAAGTATATTTGGCATGTTAAAATGGTTTTAGTTTCAAATACATAACTTCTGTGGCTGCAAGAACAAAAGCATAAAGAACATTTTGGTGTTTATTAAACATCTGTGATTGTTTTTAAAATTTAGAACTTTGTGTATAAGTAATTGAGATAACAGTGAAATGAATATTAAGAGGCATCAGTCCTTCGTAATTGGTGCATCCTTGACACAGGCAAAATGGGGAAAATGTTGTTTGCTGAGATATTCTGTTGCTTATTATGTTCATTGAAGATATTCAGAGGTTTGATGAAAAAAAGATAATAATTAATGACAGAGATGGGCTTATGCTCATATACTTGAAAGAATTATGATTCTTTAACAGATAGGCACTTTAATGATAGATTTTTTAGAGCTGTTATTGTCTGTCAAATAAGAAATAACTTCTCTGAGGTCATGATCATGCTTTCCTTCCCCTGTGGCCAAGTATACACTTAGTAAACTGCACTAATATGGTATGTCAGGTAAATTGTCAGATTGGTGCCTGGGGAGTGCTTACACAGTACTCATTAGTAGTGACAGCCATTACTTTAATTCTTGGATTGATGCTTATAAATTCTGGTGGGAAATAGTCCACCACTGTTAAAAACCTTCCATGTCTCTTTTACTTCATTTAGATATAGGAATCATCCCAAGGTATGAGACATTTTATTTTGGAATGGAAACAAGGTCAAAAATTTATGAATAATAAAATGTTAAACAGAATTCCTGTGTTTGTAGTGTGTTAAATATTATAACCCATAAATTGTTCTACAGAGATGTTTTACAGTTTCTGTGATTTGTCTAACTGACCATCTGTTTGCTAGAACATGCATAAAACCATTTTACCAATCTAAAATATTTGCTTCTCATTTTGCTCATTCTTTTTTAAACCTTTTTTTATTCCAGTTATACAACTTGGTAACTCTTTGAATTTTGCAAATGTTTAGTTGCTCTTGCTGTTTCTTATAGTGGTATACCCTTTTGGTGTGGATGGAAGGAGTAGATGCAATTATTAGTAGATAAAATGGATTACCCTCACATTATGGTCACAAAGGTTGCATAGTGGTGATAGTGATGGAGCTCTTCTAGCTTATGAAAGCTTTTGAGTTTTACCCTCCAAAATAAGCTAACAAAATAATTTTAATGAAATATTAATGTTTCCTGGGGTTGAAACAGAAAAAAAGAAAAAGAAGCCCAAATCCCCCAAAAAACAGAGCAAGGAGGATGGGCTGTTATCACTAGCACACTTCACTTATAGGAGGTAAGGAAGAGACTGTGCCCTTCTATTTAAAAAATAGAAAGTGATTATCAAGCATAAAGAAATAATATTCTATGTTCTTAGTGGGTTTTGGCCAGTAATTTGTAATGCTATCCTAAAACCTAAGTTCTTGAAGTGCTACATACTGCTTAAAATACAGAAATATACGGTCACTGGTTTCTCAGAAAATATTGGAGAACAGCACTGGCAAATATGATAAGTAACAATAACAGTATCTCATCAGCCAAAAAAGTGGTAAGAAACAGTTTTAACAATGGCATATATGCTTGTAATAAATTACTTCAGTTTTTCTCTGAATGCTCGTCATTTGTCTAGTCATGTTTTGCAGACATCAGAGCAGAATTACAACTTGAAAAGACATCAAATTTAGACTTGAGATAGTTATAAACCAGTTTAAGAATGAACGGTTTGCCTGATGCGTGAGGGCATAAGAAAGTATACATAGTTCATATTAGATTAAAAGACAGTAATTTAATGTTGATTTCTTATTTTTCAAGGATTATCCCTTGCAGTGACAGAGATGAGCAGAAGGGTACAGTGTAGCAGTTTTTTTAAGAAGTCTGGTCTGGATTCAAGTTTAAATTTGGTTGAATGAAGATGACCAAAGTGGTAGAGGGATTTACTTGTAGATACTCATTAATATCATTAATGGTGATTATGATACTAGGTTTATACATTTTTATTTTTGCTTTTGTTCACCATTGTGTTAAGTTCTTTGAAAAATACACGCTTGGGTGGAGGAGCGTGGAGTGGTAGAAAACAGAGTGCAATTCAGTGATCTAGGTACAGTAGCCTTCAGAAACAGGGCCTTCTCTCCTTGGAAAGACTGGAATGTTTATTGCAACTCAGGATGTTGAATACGTGAAGCCAGTAGAAGAAACCTGTCATCTTCCACAAATCTACAGTGGATGTAAATTTCTGTATCCACTTTCTGGATGATTACTTGCTTTAAGTCCTACTGTAGGTTGTTCTGCTCAAACTAAAATTGCTTTTAAGAATATTTTTTTTTTTTTATAAAACAAAATCAATATCAAAACTCGGGAGACTGAACATAGGTGAGCTATTTTGGTTAGATTCAGTTTGTGAGTACTCTGAGAAAGCTGTTGCTTGCTCTTGAAACAGGAACTTCAGGGCTACATAAAACTGCTCTATTTGATTCAGCCAGCTGGGTAAACATAGCATTAGCATGCTGCAGGATATTAAAGACTATAATACAATGTTATTTTTATTATGAGACTTACTCCATTGCACAAAAGGCATCAAAGTGTATGAAGAAGTTTGTTTTGATAACCAGAACACTGGAATGAGAAAAGGAGTTACTAGCACTTTCGATGCATTAACTGGACAAAAAACCCCCAAAAAATAAAAAAGCAAGCTTGTGTTTGTTTCCTCTCAGGCCATATTTTATACTAAGGAAACTGGCAGGAAGTCAACATAATCATGATGTATCTCAGTAGGCAGATTCTCATAAAAATAAAGAAACAACATGCCTTCTTATATTAATTTATGAGTAAATAATACTGCCTCTGGTTGGAATGCTCATGTAAAAATATTGTGCTTTTAATTATCAGTGTTTAGTATGAAAACCTTAAAGGGTTTATTTCATCATTCCTTTACAGCTTCTATTGCATCAACCTGTAATGATCCTGGGACACCACAGAATGGCACTAGATATGGAGACAGCAGAGAGCCTGGAGACACTACGACATTTCAGTGTGACCCTGGCTATCAACTTCAAGGACAGGCAAAAATTACATGTGTGCAACTGAATAACCGATTCTTCTGGCAACCTGATCCTCCTACATGCATAGGTAATAAGATGAAATGTTACCCTCTCTTTAAGATTAATACAGATCAGATTTCCAGTTCAACTAGTAGGCATATGATGCTCGTACTGGAGTAATGCTCTTTGCAGAACTCAATTGTTTTGCACTTATAGTTAATGACAGCCTCATTCTCAAAATTAACACTGGATTTTGGATGTAATTTTCTCACTTCTGTTCTGTTCTATTCTATACTTTAAACTTCATACAAGTCTAATATTGAGAAAGCCTAATAAAAATAATTAAATGGAAGAGAAGATTTAGATTAAAAAAAAATTCTTGTTGAAATTGTCTCATTATAAGTCTTGTATGTAATAATTTAGTTACATAATCAGTGATCCATTATTTATTCTGAAATTTTTCTTAATTCTCCTATAGATTAAATACCTATTCTGTGCAATCCCTAGGAAGCTAAAGATATTTTTCCTGAAGCAGGATGCTTGTTGAGATAAGTAGATGCAGAGAAGGGGGTCCAAGTGACAATGCTGTTGAAAGAAATGAGATGTATTTCCCTAACACCAGGAGAGGGTGGAAGATCTTCTTTATTTGGAATCAGTTTTGGTTCTTGATTCCATGGTCCTATATGGCATAAAGGTTTCTCTGAGGTTCTGCTCAGTCGACTAATAATTGCAGGCTTAGAAGTCTTCATGAAATATATTTTAAGTCATTAGTATAGCTCTTCTAAGATTAACCAACATCTGTGAAAAATTATGTGCTAGGTAATTTTTTAAATCTTTATGATTTTGTTGCCTATTGATTTATAATTAAATGAAGACTTATTTTAATGATCATAAAACCCAGATGCAATGTGTTTTAATAACACTGGGATAAGCATAATGTTTTTTTCTTTATACAAGACATTTTAGAGAGGCTCTTTCTAAAACAGCAAATCCCTAAACAACTGTAGTCCCTCTGTTTCTCTAAAGTGTTTACGCAAATCTCAAAAATACTGGGAAGGATTCAGGATAATGCAGGATAGAATCATAGAATTATAGAATCACTGAATGGCTTGGAAGGGACCCTAAAGATCATCTAGTTCAAACCCCCTTGCCATGGGCAGGGACACCCTCCACTAGATAGTGTCTCTAGCTCTGTATCATCTAGCAGAATTGGAGCAGCATATACATTCTGCATTGCACCTGGATAACTTCTGTGCAATGCATAAATAGAAGTATGAAAATGCTTATTAAACATACTGGGATTATTCAAAAATAAGAAAATTTAAATTAAAAAAAATCTGGTGCCTAAAGGTCTAGAAGATTCATAGGCTTTCTGTAGATTCCATATTTCTTTACAGTCTATTTAAAAAAACAAAACAAAACAAAACAAAGAAACAAACCAAACAAAAAATCCCACCAATAAAAACCCCCAATAAATAAAGCAGGAAAGAAAATGACTACCTTTGGGAAAAAAGTATATACATATTGCTATTCTTTCATACACTCCAGGTGACTTTGAAAGGGAAAACAGATTAAAGTAATCCTTACTGTAGACATGACAATATTAGAAACCTTAAGGGTTCTGTAAAGCCATTGTATGTCACTTTCAAAATGATCATAAAGTCCTTTTTTCAATATACTGCCATATAAATCAAAAATTATTTAAATTTAATAACTGTACTTCTCAGTACTCAAAACATTGTGCTGCTCTATTCCTGATTGATTTATATTTTCTGCCCTATTTGTACTTTAACTTTGATCGTGGTTGTCTCAGGCTCAATCATCAGCACACATAAAGAACATGTGAAACATTTTCTGGAACCATTATCTATGAATAAACTCAAAAATAAATAAAAAACTAAAGGGGTGGTGGTGGGGTGGGGTGGGGAGTGAGGAGGGAGGGGAAACCCCACCCAAACCAAAACCACACTCTATCAAAAATAGCAACTAAAATACCAACATACATACAGAAGAAAAAATAACTAAACTGTTTAAATAAAGAAACAAATAAATAAATTATGGAGGGAGGAAATAAAAGTTTAGTTTGTTTTCATAACTACCTCAAGGTTCATTAATGAATATCTTCATTCATGTTTTCACTTTGTTTATGAGCATTGTTTCCATGTAAATTTTACTCATGATTTAGTTAATAATTTTCAATTTTCTTGGAACTTTTTTATAACTGAACTGCAAAATGTGTTCTGTGAGTGCCTCTTAGGTACTCCTACGTGTCATGAGCATTCAGTCCATTGGACTAGACTAGAAATGGCCTGAAAAAATCCTTCTTTAGAATGTTTAATGCAAATTACAAATCCTTAGTACCAACTGTTTTTCACTACAAATGTGTTCCTATCAGTCTGCATGACTTCATAAAGTAGATACAGCCCATGTTGACTACTGTATTTTTTAGTTAAGACTTCCATGTGATTATCGTTTTGGAAGCTGGATTCCTTATATATGTATGGTAACTAAATGAATGCATTTGGGTTTTGATTTGGGCAATACCTCTACTGAGTGAAGCAAACTGTTTTGTTTTGCATCTGTGGTCAAAAGAAACTACATCCTGAATCCTGCTATTCGGCTTTCTCAGTTCTTAAAGTACTTCCAGTACATACATAAGAAATTTTCAGCTTGAGAGAGATGGGATTAAGTAACATCAAGAATATATAGGACTTCTTATCTAACTTCATATTTTTTATTCCTTTAAAAAGAGCTTCTCTTGTGCTTATTTTGAATATGAACAGAGCTCACATTTTAAATGAAAATACAAAAATGTTTGCTAGCTGGAAGTGGGAAGGTTGTAGATTTTTTTTTTAATTATTATTTTTGGTAGAAGTGAAATTCAATTTACTTGTATTTAATAGCTAAAATGTGCTTTTGCATTAATATGTGACTATATTCTTACTTCTTTTTACATTGTGACAGCTGCATGTGGAGGAAACCTGACAGGCCCAGCAGGAGTTATTTTATCACCCAACTATCCACAGCCTTATCCTCCCGGGAAAGAATGTGACTGGAGAATAAAAGTAAACCCTGACTTTGTCATTGCCTTGATATTCAAAAGGTACCATTTCCAGATGAATGCCTCTGTTTAAAAGGATTTTAAATGTCACATCTAAAAATGGCATCTTTTGTCACTTCTTCAAACTTCTAATCATATTCTCTGGCTGAATCCTGAAGCATACCTCTCACATGCTATATCATTGCTTCCAAATAATGTAAAAGAAATATAATATAGTTATATAGCACTTTTTATATTCCTGAGCAACAAAACATTATGTGATCTGTGAAATAAAAATCTTTGGGGAAAAAAAAGGTCAGTTTGTAGAAATGCTTGATTTACATTGTTGTATCTTACAGTAGAGACTTGAACTGTAGCAGAAACTCCATCTGAAACTCAGTTCTGAAAGGTTTTTACAAATACAAGCTAAATACACTTTGTCTGGAGTGAATAGATCAGGAAGAGAAAAGTACTTAGTAGAGACAAAAGATGTCTAGATAATGTTTTATTTACTCAGTGTTCCATCATCAATCTATATTTGCTGCATTAATTTTTAACAAAAATTGAAGTTCAGGGGTACAGTCATATTCATGTGTTCAATTTATCATTTCCATTTGAATCAGGCCTATATAATCATCTTGTTTGCTATATCTATGGAGATAAATGTAATTTTTTTTTTTTTTTTTTTTTTTTTTTTTTAGTCTAACCTAAGTCTACTCTTAAGCTAGGACTGGTAACATTGCTGTTGACTTCAGTGGGATGGTGATCAATTCTGATTCTTTTAGGAATATATGATGGCATATACAGAATTTTGTGGTTTGATATTTGCACCCTTTCATGAAAAAAATCCACACCAAAAAAAAAAGAAAAAAACAACCCCCCAAAAAACCAACAACAGTTTCTTTTATTGACTGATCGCAGTTTGTTTTATAATAATTTATTGATACACAATAAATTAAATTAAAGTATCAAACCCTAAAGCACTTGAATTTATGTAATCAAGAATATGATAATTCTGTTCTTCAGGTATTTGGTCAAAGAGCATTAAGGGATGAGAACCATTCTCCACTAATTACACTCTTGAAAATGTCACGATAGGTGTGGTAAGCTGCATAACTAATCAGCTCAAATGCTCCATTTAAATTAAGACAAAAGAAAATTGTAGTTACTCAGTATTCAGGTTTGTGTGTAAATTGTATTTTAAGGAATGCAAGTATGAGCAATATAATGGAAATTCCTGTTTATGCTATAATTCCTCCACATTTTATAAATGCAGTCCAATAACACACACTGATATTTACCACAATTCTGTGATATAACTTGTGTATGAACAAAGGTAAGTCCCAGGACAATGGGTTTTCCATACGAAAGTCTCTTGCTTCTATAATGGTGAATTTATGTTTGTATAAGATGGATTTAATATCATCCAGTTTATCCAAATAAAGCTGGACTTTTAATTTAAGCTAATCGGATCATTCCTGTGATCACTGGTAAGAGGCAGCTTTTCTGCAGCAGGTGATTAATTCCAACTTGAGAAATGTGTTTAAGATAGGTGAGGGGATATATTTCTTTTTCATTGACTGTAGACTGAGCCTTCATGATGGCCTGGTAGTGGATCTTTTGGAAAGCTTGGAAAGCTGAAAGTGTTCAAATCAATGTTAAAGAAAACTACTTTGAAAGTTAGTGCGTTTTCACTGTGAATAACGTTTAAAACTACTTTCATTTCTAGAGAAGAAAATGTGTTAGAAGGTTGGCGGCCACAGTCACAGTAGTGTTTAACTCATGAAAAAGAAATTACTTAATTCTCTTTTTCCTTTATTTTCAGTTTCAATATGGAACCGAGTTATGATTTTCTACATATTTATGAAGGAGAAGATTCCAACAGTCCTCTAATTGGCAGTTTTCAAGGCTCACAGGCTCCTGAAAGAATAGAGAGCAGTGGTAACAGTCTGTTTCTGGCTTTTCGCAGTGATGCTTCTGTTGGAATGTCAGGATTTGCCATTGACTATAAAGGTACTGTTCTCACCATAATCTGTGGAAACATAAAGGGAAAGAAATTATATTTAGTATTTATTGAGACTCAAATCTGTTTAATTCTAGATGTACTCATAGTGAACTGCCAAATACCGCTTTGCATTGATGTATGTTTTAAAAACTATTTTCTGTAAATGTGTGAAGGAACACAGAAATCCTTTCATGAAATCTCTTTCATATTACTTATGCACATTTTCGTCTTCCAGGAAAAAGAAAATGGTAGAGATGCAAATTAAAATTAGCATTTGGAAAAGAGTTGTAAAAGAATGGAATTGTCGTACCCTATTAGAATACATGACTGCTGATACTTTCTTGCTCATACATACAAACACTTTTTCGTTTCCACGAAATTGTTGAATCTATATACGCATTTTTGAAGAATTACTGCAGGACAATATTGGCATTTTTGGAGGGAGTACCTATTACTAGCCAGATGAAGGGTTATGCTGACTGTTTATTAAAATCACACACTTTTTTCTGGTCACAGATGCTGTCTCTGGCTTGATTATCATCTCTTCTGAGATTTATTAAGATGTTTTTCATTAGCAGAGTGGCTTCCTCAGCTTCTTATTCCTGACAGTGGAAGAAAACCACATTAATTTACATGTCAAAAATAAAGGAACAAAAATATCTGAAAGATATGGAAATAACATACCGATAAAAGTGAGGGAGGTTAAAAAGAACTATTAAATAATTTTTATATCTATTCTTCATCTTTTATCCAGCATTGTGCATTATGGTCCATGTTGGCAAGGCTTTTCTTCCCAAAGTAATTCTCATATTGCCATAGATGAAATCTTCTTCAGTTTGTTCCCATCTAAACTTGAAACAATATAAATAAAATGGGAAAATCATTTGTTCCAGGAAGTCTTGCTGGCCTGCATGGAAAGAGAATGACAAGTTGAGCAGAAGGAGATAAAGAGATAAAGATGCCTGTTAAAAATGTGCATACACATTTTCACTGTCTGAGTATATTCTATTCTCAGCATACTTTGATGTGTTTGACTCTGTGCAACTGGAAGTTAGATGAAATAATAAGAAAATAAAAGTATAACATATAAGAGCAGAACAGCGTATTTTTGAAAGTTATTACATTAAATTAGCAGTTCTTTTGTGCCTAGTAATAAAATACTTGATTAAGTATATTATATAATATTTTATTTATATAATTTATTACTTTTCATCTCTTATTATGGACATATGTTTTTGCTTTCTGGTCATATTCCTCAAGTATTTCATTAAAATACGTGCTTTCTTAACATTTGATAAGGGAAGGAGGCATGCTGTGAACTTTGACTAGGAATTTGACTTCTGGAATTTTTTAAGAAAAAAACCTTTGTCTCCTGAATCCTTCCATCCTGAAGAATTCACATATTTAGCAAAATATCATTTATAGAAGTAATATTGCACAGTATTTTAATATATTTTAAAAGGACTGAGTTGTGTTTATGCCTTTTGTAAGAAAAATATTGTATGGTTATCAACATTATAGTAATTTATTTAATTATGATGAATGTTCAATGCCTAAATCCTTTCTATTTGAAGACCATCTTAGTCATATTCTTGAAACAAAGTAATTTCTAATACAAATTATTTTTCCCATCTCTTTTCTTTGTATTTTAACATGCCAAGGATGATGAATGAAATCCTAATCTTGTTAACATCAGTGCCTATACTCACTTTGACTTAAAGATTTTGTACTTATTAGCTCATGCCAAAAAGTAACTGTTGTGCTTACTTTGTCAGCTTTCAAGATCCAGTTATTATTAGATTTTCTGAAATATGAAGCATAAAGGAACAGTACCTTTTTAATGTTTAAAATATTCCATAATATGGTAGCTTTATTGACTACTCAGCATGATATTTCGTTAAAAACCATAATAGTCATAAGTGGTGAATTCTAGAAATGGTAGTTTTCCTTCTACACTACTAAACTTCTTTGGAGTCATTCAGCTTTTGGAGACTTCTACTTCCAAAGGTAGGAAGAAAATGCTGTTGGTTAGATCATCTCAGCATAATTTCCTTGCCCAGACAACCAGTCTAATGAAAAGATTCATAATCTTGTAGTAAAAATGCAGATACAAGAAAAATACTTTAATAAGCTGATGAAAAATGTAAACTGAATAGAAAAAAAACCACATAAGTGTTCAGTAGATTTTTTTTTTTAATTGAAAGCCTATATAGATTTACTTTATTTTAATAGAAAAGCCACGGGAAGCTTGTTTTGATCCTGGAAACATCATGAATGGAACTAGAATCGGAACAGACTTTAAGCTAGGTTCAACTATTACTTACCAGTGTGATTCTGGATATAAGATTATTGATCCTTCAACTATAACGTGTGTAATTGGTGCAGATGGAAAGCCAGCGTGGAACAGAGCATTGCCATCTTGTAATGGTATGTACTGTTTTCTTACCATTTCCCTTGTCCCATCAGTGAATTCAGAGATTCTCAGTCCCTGAGGCTATTTATACTATTTCTATACGTATAGCTTGTATTAAAAAAAAATCTGAAGTTGAGAAATTGGCATCACTAGATGGATGGATGAGGAGAAGGCAGTGGATGTCTGCCTTGACTTCAGCAAAGCTTTTGACACCGTCTCCCATGGCATCCTCATAAACAAGCTTAGGAAGTATGGACTGGACCATTGGATGGTGAGGTGGATTGGGAACTGGCTGGAGGAAGGAGCTCAGAGAGTTGTGGTCAATGGGGCAGAGTCCTGTTGGAGGCCTGTGGCTAGTGGCATCCCCCAAGGGGTCAGTGCTGGGTCCAGCCTTATTCAATATATTCATCAATGACCTGGACGAAGGGCTAGAATGTCCTCTCAGCAAGTTTGCTGATGATACCAAACTGGGAGGAGTGGCTGCCATGCCAGAAGGCCATGCTGCCATCCAGTGTGACCTGGACAGGCTGGACAGCTGGGCAGGGAGAAATCTAATGCAATTCAATAAGGGCAAGTGCAAAGTGCTGCATCTGGGGAACAACCCCATGTTCCAGTACAGGTTGGGGGCTGTTTTGTTGGAGGGCAGCTCTGGGGAAAAGGACCTTGGAGTCCCAGTGGACAACAGGATGACCATGAGCCAACAGTATGCCCTTGCAGCCAAGAAGGCCAGTGGCATCCTGGGATGCATTAAGAAGAGTGTGGCCAGCAGGTCACTGGGTTGTCAAGAATTGGAACAGGCTGCCCAGAGAGGTGGGGGAGTCTCCTTCCCTGGAGACTTTCCAAAGCTGCCTGGACTTGTTCCTGTGTGATCTGCCCTAGGTGATCCTGCTCTGGCAGCAGGGTTGGACTAGATGATCTCTAGAGGTCCCTTCCAACTCTAACACTCTGTGAATCTGTAAATTAAGAATATGATGAGTTTTGGTCTATAGCTTAGTCACTAAAGTATTGCTTTAACTGTTTTAAAAATGTCTTTAAAATCTGAAATCAACACATGATAATACTAATGATTAGAATGTAATATGTAAGTTTCCATGGTTCCCCCTGTAAAACAATATTAGTGGAAAGCTCTGTGATCTGTATGAGAATCCATATAAGATAGACAAAATAATACTTATGAAGTACTACTGGCCTATGTATTATTTCTTTTTATTCTCTTTGTATTGTCTGTTGCCAATGTATTATTTCTGAGACTGCAAGTAGGGCCAGTCCTTTTAACAAAATTATCAGTGTTCCCACATAGTCTCTAATTGTCTTCAGGCATTACTTTCTAGTGTTACTGATTTAGAACAGCATTTTAAAAGAATGTAGCAACTTGGACTATGCATATACTATTTGAATAGTGCTCAGCGCAAGAACTGGAAATAGGTTAAGTTGTTAGACTTCAGTTTTAGACTATTTCCAGGAATTATATTAGTCCAAACATTATAGAACTCCTTAAAATTTAAGCATGGTACAGAGGCTGTTCTTGGTAGGCCCACCTGCAGTACTACTTCTAGTCCTATTACAGGTATTTGCTGTGGCAAATCATGCTGTTTGGTCTAAAGGCCAAAGAACAGCCTCTTGTAGTGTGCAGTGTAGCCATAGTGTAGTCAGAGGTCAGAAGGAGCAGGTCTGCTCCACAAGGGCAGATGAGCCAGGAGCCGAGGATGACCAAAGCACAGACTGTGCCTTCACTCACTAAACACAGTTCCGCAGCCTGTGAGCTGGGTCAGCAGAGCCAGAAGCTGGTAACAGCGTCCTTTGATAGCCCCAGACCAACAAGCTTGTTGTCCACTAGGATCCCAAGTCCTTCTCCTCAGAGCTACTTTCCAGGCAGATGTTAAAATGTAATCATCTGCTGCATGGAAGATTCCCAGAGCAGAATAACACTAGGTTACTTTGTTCCTCGTAATAGAAAGTAGTTGTTTAGATTATGCAATGATCTTTTCTTTGTTAAAAAAAACCCAGTTATGTGACTATTTTAGGGGGGGTTATAGTTAATTTATATATTAATTTGATTTTAAAATAATTATTTGCTTCTTGGGTAAAATAGCAGTATACAATAACAAAATAATATTTTATTCTTGTAAAACCTATAGTTTTTAGTAGTGTTTGGTGAAATCTTTGGATTGCATATAACTAATGTAATTATTATGACTACATTTTAAGGAAGATCTTGGTTGGAAACAAAGCCTTTTCATTAGTTCTTAAATGTTGGAAAGAGTGACAGCAATACTTTGATTTCAATGTATAGAAAGGTGTTTACTCAATATCCAACATGGAAATGTTTTAACATATTTAATTCTGTGTTTACAGTTTCTTTCAACTAAATATTTTATACTTCCAGTCCTTTATGAATACTTGCAGTCAAGTAAAACTCAGGTATTCTAATTTTAAAGAAATTTTAATAAAAATTATACCCTGGACAAGAACCCTTAGATATGTCATTCTTGGAAAACCAAACAGAAACAACAGCACTAAACTGTCACTTTGTAATCTTAATTTTCAGACTGAACTAATACAGACAACTGTAAACAATATAACACATTTCTTTCTGTTTTGTTTTCAGCACCATGTGGAGGGCAGTATACTGGAACAGAGGGAGTGGTTTTATCACCAAGTTATCCTCATAATTACACTGCTGGACAGACTTGCCATTATTCAATAACTGTACCTAAAGAATTTGGTAAGAAATTCTACTGATTTATCAATCATTAATCATTCTTCTTCCGTTCAAATGTCCTACATGTATAATAGTGACCTTACATTTTCAATATGTTGCAAATTATTTTACAAAAATAAATGTATTCTTGACACAGAAATTGATTCTAGGGTTTTGACATTTTACTTCTCCCTAGAGTAATATAGACTTCAGCTAAGCCATTTGTGTCTGCTATCCAATCATATCCTGAATACATTCATTGATTACATCATTCATCATTCTAGGATAATCATTCAAGCTTCTGCAAATTAAAATCTGTTGGCAAAAAACAAGCATCAAGGGTTCTCTTATATTTTAACTTTTTTTTTTTTCATATTTTAATAAGAGCAAGATGAATAGGATCACATTTAACAAGTACAGTGGAGGGAAAGAGAGTGATTTTACATAAAAGTATTAGAAATATTTGTGATTTTTCCCCTGTTATTTCAATGTGTCAAAATACTTGGACAAAATCCCTAAACGTGCAATTGTATGTAGGGCATGGTTTGCTACAAAGCAGATTTTCTCTAATTCAAGTCCAGACAAAGCACTAAGATCCAATATTTACTAAAAGGCTACATACCCTACAAACTTAATGTATTTGCTGCTTTTCATATGCAATGAAATCTGTAAGGGCTCAGCAGTTTTTTCACTGAGGAATTTGGAATGCTGCTGACAGAAGCAGTTAGAGATTTACAGGTTGAAAGCTTGGGAAAATGTTATTACACTTGCTAAATAATGTTATTCTAGTACTGAACTCTTGATTAATAGTTGTCATTGTTATTATTATTGTTATTGACAAGGTCAGTGGTTTTGTTCACATTTTTTCATCACAACTTTCTAGTAAGAAAAGAATTATTTTCATTTTCATCATGTTTTAGAAAGTTTGTTCTTACATTTCAGAAGCATTTCTACAGAAAAAGAGAAATATGTTTGAACACTAGATACTTGCAATAACTATAGTTAAGTAATTATAAAATAAAATAAATTTTAATGAGTTGCTGTCCTATTTAAAAAAACCACGATATGTATCATATAGAAGTTATTCGTCAATGTTTTAGGAGTGGGAGTAAGAAATCATTGACATTTGTACAGTAAAGTTTAAAAGTACTCTATTCTTTATAATAGTTTTGATTTTCTACAAGACATAGTGAGAATTGGTAGGACGCAATTGTTCTTTTTCCTGCTAGAACTGTATAGAGTGCAAGAAAATAACCAATAGAACAAGGAAGTGGCTGCAACTTATAGAAAGGATCCATCAAATCATTCAAAGTTATTAGATCCCCAAGACAGTAGTTACAGTGAAATGCTAGTGGAGATTTACAGAGACACTTTTGTCCAATTAGAGGCTTTATTACACATTTTTTTTTTACTAGAACTCCTGATCAATAACACTCAAAATATCTGTAGGCCCATATCAGTAGTTGTGAAGTTCTTCAAAATGATTACAGTGTTTAATTTTTTGGTGTTTAATTAATATATTGGATAATTGAATAATAACCAGCCATCTAAACAAATAAGTATTTTTATTCTTATTTGTTAGAAAGAGAAACTGGCACAAGAATCTATAGGTAATACTTAGGATGCTTGACAAATACATGAAAAAATGATTTATTTATACTGGATCTCATGATGGTCCTGACTTGAAGAGAGCCTGTCAGAAAAGTTACTTGAATGTGCTGGCCACAAAATCAATTTAAAATAATCCTTTCTCATGCATGATATAAGTTTTCTTTTTAAAAGATGCATTTTTAGAAGTTCTAATAGGTTTGAGGATTGAAGAATGTTGCAATAACTTTACTTCTAGTTGATAATAGCTTACACAAAGGATGCCCATGCAGCAGTGAAGACTAACTGCATTCTGGGCTGTATTAGCAAGTAGCCTGCAAGTTGAGCGAAGGTACTGTTTCCTTCATAGCTTTCATGAGGTAGCATCTGGAAGCTATGTCTATACTTTTGTGCTTCCAAATTTCAAGGCACAGATTGCTAAAACAGAACAAGCTCAACTAAGAACCTGGAAGGTCATTAGGAGGCTGAAGCATGGTACAAGGAAAAGTTGAAGGAAGTTCATTCTGGAGAGGATGAGTGAAGGAGGAACCTTCTTTCTGGTAGTATGCAGTAACAAAACCAGTGGCAGTAATCACAAGTTGTAGTACAACAGATTCCAACTGGGCATAAGGAAAACATTCTTCACCATGACAGTGATTAAGTACAGGTAGCTCAAAGAAGAATTTTTGACAACTTTCAAAAGTTGCTCAGAAAATGACCTGACTCTACAGAAATTGTGCTGTATTGAAGACCTTTATAGACAGAATCTTGAATAGGTACCATTTTAAAACTGATTCCTCCCTTGTCAATAGAGTATTGATGGCTCGAGTGATGAAGTGATATTATTACTGACTTGATTTTGCTGGTTTATTACTTCATGTTTCTATTGCTATCTGATACTTGAATTCAGTGAACCATTTGATATTTACTAGTGAGATGTGTTGTATAATTAAATGATTTATTTGATAATGCACTTTAAATTACTTACAGCTGAAGGGCAAATTAAGTGTAGTGATATTTCAAAACCAGTATCACATTGACGTTTTAAGTATTTGATCAGTTTTTATATTCTTTCTGTTAAATAAGTGGATAAGCAACTAATCATGTGTGATAATAGCTGCTCCTTAAAATCTGCTAAGGTTGGTAATTAGATTTTGGTAAAAAAATTTCCTTTTTAGATATTCCATTTCCTTATGCTTATAGGTGCCTATACAATAAGGAACAAGACTTGTTTGACTGGAGAGCACACTTTTGGGGAAAGAGCAATTTAATTATCTTTCAAAAAAAAATTGAAATAAGGAAATAATGAAAAGCACATCAGTTTCTTATTACTTATGCTTAATGCAGCTGCTTTAATATGGTAGGCAATAAATTAACTTGGAAAGGATTCATGCAGGAATTCACAGATAACTAAGACAAGCAAAACCATCTCACTAAATTTGTTTTTAAAGACTAGGTTCTTGTTTTATCTTCTAACTGGTTTTTTCCTCTCTTTTTTTTAATTTTTTTTCTTTCTTTCTTATATACAGTTGTGTTTGGACAATTTGCCTATTTTCAAACAGCTTTGAATGATGTGGCAGAATTATTTGATGGAGAAAACTCTCAGGCTAGACTTCTTAGTTCACTGTCTGGATCCCACTCAGGTGAGTAGTAAAGAAAAGAAGTACACATTTCTTACACAGCTCAGTATGGAAAAAATAAATCATGAGACTATTTTGAATTTCATTTGGAAATATAAGGTCATTGGAACAAGATGCCAAGGGAAATGGAAGACCCTTCTAAATCTTTGAATCAAGACATTGTTCTAGAACATATGGTTTAGGCAAGAACTGATCGCTGGGATGAGTGCAGAAATAATTGAATGAAATGCTCAGATCTTTATGTAAGATTGTAGATTGGATGGTATAATTATCTTCTCTCCCCCTCAACTCTGTGAATTACACATCTACATTTTCTGAATATCTAATTTAAACACAAATTACTAGTATTCACAAAATGCAATTATCTGTATGCAAACATGCACTTACACTAAAAGCAGGCCAGCTGTTGCATTCAGGTAACTATAGCAAAATGTTGACCCTGTGAAATAACAATTAAACTTATATGGATTGCAGCATGGCTAGAATTCCCAGTGTATGCATATATAATGACTGTGTTCATCTCAAGTGGATGAAATACATATATATATATTTCTGCTACTATGAATGTGTTTTGACATTAACTTCTTAGTATTTAGGAGAGTTTATATGTGAGTTTCAGATTTTTGCAGTCGAGGGCTTTTCATGGCTTCTAGGTTTTCAGTTTGAATAAATGGAGAAATACTTGATATTAAAAGAATGTAACGTTTCTGTTTGATTTGTAGATAACCTTTATTATTAGAAAAATACAAATAATAGTTTTCCTCTGGTGAATCCTAGCTATTCGTGTCATCGTAAGGGTTCACAAATTAATTTCAGTATTTGTTTAATTACTGGCAGGAGTTCATCAACAAACCAAAGTATTTGCTTTTTAATTTTAAACTTAAGAGACATCTAAGTACTCAATTTTTCTGCATCAAACATAGAAAAATTTGAAACTAATGTCTGTTTTCAAAGCAGATATTTTAAAATAATTGAAGGAAATTTAAACTTATGATTTGTACTTATTACTTGTGACGTATTTGCTTTACATTGGTTTAAGATAGGATTCTATTACATGGGATTGCTAGTCAAGAAATAATGTAAAACTACTCTAATTTAAAGAATTATAAATCCTGTTTACCCAGGTATCTAAGATATTTTAAATTGGTGCTTTATCACTTATTTCAGTAGAATTTCCTAAAGTATGAGTTGATATATTTCAATGAGAATAAAACCAGTTGTCATTTGGATTCCCATTCTTCCACTGTAAAAGTTCTCTAATTTTGTGTGTAGTGATTTATTACTGAACTTTTGTCATGACCGTAAGTAGATGTCTCAAGAAAGAAGATAAAGTATATTAAACATCTCCATTAATCCTCAAGTAAATATATAAAATTTGAAATGCTATTAGAAAGTTAATAATGTAATATAGTTCATGTATGACCATGTATTTTAGTGAAGAAACTGCATAAAACGGATCATGGATCTGTTGTCTCTCATTTCAGTTTTAGTTTTGAAACAGTGATCGTCTCATGAAGATCCACTGTGGCATTTTTCAAACACTTTTAATTGTTTAATGTGTTTATCAAAGCAAGGTAAAGCTCTCAGTCACAGAAAAAAGTTAAAATAATCTTCTAATGATGTTGGCCTGAGATAGCAGTAGGATTTCCCAGACAAGTAGTTTATTGGACCTCTAGTTCCAACAGCGACAGTAAATATCAGAAAGTTTATGTTGTTGAATCATGAAGTCTTTTTATTCTGTCAAGTTGTCAAACCTCCAGTGGCAAATTTAAATTTATACACTGTTATTTAAGTTCTCTTTTTCTATAGAGGAAAACAAAACTATGTATTTTAACAGTGTATTTGATTATGTGCTGAAGAGTTGTAACTGTTGTTTCTGTTTTGACTATTTAATTTATTTTCTGTTTTAATTTTTAGGAGAGACATTGCCTTTGGCTACATCTAATGAAATTCTTCTGCGATTCAGTGCGAAGAGTGGGGCATCAGCCAGAGGGTTCCATTTTGTTTACCAAGGTAAACATATCTGCTTTTGGTGGAAGACGCTGGTGCCAGTCTCACACAGTGTATTATTTTAAATTCTTCTTAGAGTATTTCTTTAAATACGGGTGTAGGGGTTTGGGTTTTCTTCACCTTTTTCCAGTTGCCAGGGACTTCTCTTGGTGGTAGATGGGCTTTATAACGGCAGTTGTCTTCAGTGAATCCTGTCTGGCCCCATGGACTTGAATAAGTTCACCCTTTCTTAGTTTTCTGTAATCTGTTGTTCAGTTACTGCTGAGTGTTCATGCTCTCAGTCAGTAGAAGTACATGGTGAGCATTGTGAAAGCAAGGTAAAAAAGACATTTAATGCTTAAGTATTTTTGGCATCATCTGTCATTAGGTTGTCTACACCTCCCCCCCAGCAATGCATCAACATGCCCACGTATATTTTGAACTTCTCTTTGTAATTAGTATATCTGTAGACTTTTTTTCCCTAATGTGCCTTTCTAGGGACACTGTCTGCACACTGTAGATGAAATGCAAGGGTGAGACAGCATGCTCAAGTCTGTTAGCATGCTGCCAGGCAGCTGAGTAGAATAGGTTGATCCAGGTGACTTAGAGAGTACAGACTGGTGACACCTGGAGCAGTACTTACAGGTTCATTGCCTGTACAGGCAACAAATGCAGTCCCAAAGGGGATTCTGGACAGGTCACTAGATTTATTGCATACACACTCAGTAAGTTTATTCAGACAATCATTGAACACTGTGGTTTATTGTACACTATCTTTTCAGCTTTACTAGATTGAACTGTAAAAGTGGGGGGTTTTTTTGTTACATTGGAGCACTGTCCTGGTTTGACACAGTAAATAAATGGAAAGAACTGTCTCACTTCAGGAATATTTCTATAGTTGTAAGGAGCTTGTTGGGACTGTTCAGACTCCTTCTTGATAGTGTTTTAAGCCTTCTTACTTCTGTATTTATAGAAAGATATCACCACGACTGCACACTCTGCTTTGGCTATAGCTCAAGATATCTGTACATGCCCTTTATACACATAAAAAGCATCACTTGCATTTAAATCTATTAAGCATAATTAATTGGAAAAGGGGGAATATAGCCTTCTGGAATTAGAAAGCAACTTTCAGAATTTAATTCTTATCAAATGTTTACATATGAATTACACCGTTGTCATATTTTATTTGGTTTTTTATATGCCTAAACTGTTTAGTTATTATTTGATGCTTCTAAAGAATTCTACAAAACCTCAATTTTGTTAGGTGTATGTGTATAAACACACAAAAAGATGTTACTGTTGAATGATAAGTCTCCAGGTGAGCAGAATGATATGCCTCATTTCAGTCATTTATTTGGACTACAATTATTTTTTAGCAACTCTAAGAAATACATTTTAAAAAATGAAAAAAAAAAAAACCAGAAAATGAGTCAGGCAAAGCTACTTTGTCTCAGAAGAATCATGAGCTATTTGAATATCCAGCTTTTAAAGTATAGTTTAGAATATATTTTAAAGAGCTTTATTTAATACATAAATATATGTAAATATATATTGGTTAAAAAGTTAATAGCATTTAAGAATCTCTATAATTTTGAGATTTTTTCGTCGTCTTGGGAAGCATGTGATCGTATTTCCAATGACCACAGGCTGTCTAGCCTTTTAAATACTCTAGAGAATAACATCCAGTCTCACACTGAACACAGTAATCTGGTCTGCAAAGTCAATCATTTTATTTATCGCCCTCTATTCCAGGTTGACCTTCTCCCTGTTCACTTTTCCACTGGGCTGATTTCAATTTTGTTTCACAGCAGTATGAAACATCTACTAAAAGATGAAGGATAATTGCTACAGAAAATGAAAGGTCTCTGTGATACAGCTTGAGAAGTCTAGTTTGCCAATGCTACAGGCAAAAGCTAGAAGGAAGGGTAGAAGGGAAATAGTTATTGCTTGCATTATTTCACATTCTGGTTTGAGCAAGCAATAGATAAGGTTTGTAGCTTTTTAATGGCTTTTGCAATGCCAATTTCTCCAAAACTTCTTTTTAGCTACATATGTCATCTGTGCCTTCATTTCTTTTTCTCGGGAGACTGTATTTCCTTGTATTTCATGCAATCGGTAAAGGCTATCTGTAATATCAGACTGAATGAATATCCCATCTTTCAGAATATTAGGGTCAGGTATGTTGAAATATACTAGGAACAATCACATTTGGGAAGAATGAGTATTATATTTTTTTCAGGTTTATCTTATGCTTGTTCCCCTGCTCTGACATAGTCTAACAATAGCATATATTTTTATATAGCTGAGGCTGCAGCAGTACAGAGTTCTTTCCCAAAAATACAGTGTGATGACCCTTCTACCACCCAAAGATTTATGGGTTTTTAGTGTTTGTCTTCCTTTACTTGCTTCACCATACAAATACGTGAATTAGTTTATGAGGTCAAATGAGATTTTCAAGAGGACTATTGAGAAAGGTAGCATACTAGGACAAGGAATGACTGTGGAAGAAAGAGAGAATCAATAAAAGAGGAATATGACTTTAACAATTAAGTTGATATAATCTGAAATAAGAATAAAATACATAGCTACATAATTACTGTTGAGTATAATTAGGGAGCAGAACTAAGACTGTTAGTATCATTTTCCGTATACGTTACCATGAAACGTAATGTCCTGATTTACAACAGGCTTCCTAGACTGGTGGTCAATGCCCCAAGCCTGTCAGTGTTTAAGAGGCATTTGGACAATGGCCTTAATAATATTAACTTGGTCAGCCCTGAAGTGGTCAGGCACTTGGACTAGATGGTCGTTGTAGGTCCCTTCCAACTGAAGTAGTCAATTGGTTTAGAGGCATTTCAGCTAGGCTGTTTGCCATGTCACTTCTTAGAGAAACATACCTGTTTTCCTAATTTTTTATAGATGTTTGAAACTGTACTGCATTTTGCCATGGGTTACTTCAATCTAAATTCCATTTTTAGCAGTATGGGAGTACCTTACTTTGTTCTTGTTTTTGGCTTGCATCACGTTTCTTCCTAAGGCAGTTTTTCCTAAAACAAGGAAAAAAAAAGTAGAAAAATGATGCCTCTTGTAGTGAATGGCATGGTTAATTTGTGCATCTTTAGCATGGCTTATCTCACTCTAACCAGTAGTAGAGTGTTAGTAAAATCTGTGGAAACCTCAGCAAAATGTCAGTTTTAACATGGCATTTAGGGTCTCCTGATGACAATAGAATAATCTGACACAAATCTAGCCAAAGATGTTTGTAGCTGTTATGGCTATTTTACTTACTGGCTGTTCTCAGTAGAATGGTGGCATTCAGTCTCAAAAGAGAGCACATAGCCGTACTTCTGCTACATGAACTAATTTAAGAGTGTTAGTAAACTATCCCCACATTTGCTATAATGACAGAGTTAGCTTGCCCACAGGAAAATAACTTTCATAAGGCAATAGTATAAAGAAACCAGATGATTTGACATCCTTGTTGGGAGGTGTTGAAAATGTTACTTACACAAAAATATCTATCTGGTTTACAAATGCACATATGCAAATTTCCAACTGTGAATACTGACGATTGTAGGATATTCTTTAATCTTATTCTTATAAAGGGTCCTTTACCTTTTCACAGCTGTTGTAGGGATTCTCCAGATGTGGACTTCAGATGAGGGTTAGAGAGTCTGAACAAGGATTTGCTTCTGAAACTTCCTCCCTTTTGAGCAAAAATAGAGAAAGGTAGTATTCCCATAAAAGGCTGAACAGGAGTTGCTTCTACACAGTGAATAAAAAATACCCCAGGAGCCATGCAGAATTTTTCATTCAGGTCATATAGCCTCTTAGGAAGCAAGTAAGGTTTAGACACATGTAAAGCTAAAAGTTTAACTGCCAGGGGGCTGTAGTGGTGACCTGTATGTGAGGAGGCCATGAGATACCATGTGCCACTCAGAAACAGCTTCTTCTGAAGCAGATGTAAACAACCTCTTATATGCCAAAATTCCACCAGTCAGAGCAGCGTGTGGTGCCTGTTCTCAAAGATATTTGAGAAAGTGACATCTGCTTTGGGCCAGAGATGCTTCCGGGGGCATGGTGATGTAGGGATTGTTGGAGACACACTCTTAGAAAGAGACCCTCCATGCCAAAGGGGTAGCAATTCTAAAGGGACCGTGGCCTGTGAATAACCCATGCTGGAGTTAGAACACCTCAGAGGGGTTGGCAGCCTGTGAAAACCTATTCTGCAGTAGGGGGACATCTCTGAGCAACTGCAGCCTGTTGGTGACCAGCACTGGGGCAGGAACACGAAGAAACATAATGATGTGAAAACTTGAAGAAGCAAAAAGCAAGAGAGAAAATCAGTAACATACTACGTACAACGGAGGAAAACAAAGAAGCAAAAAGAGAAGCACAAGACCCCAACCTCCTGTGCTGCCTCTCATGTCACTGGTGAAACTAAAGTGGATACAAGGAATTTGAGACAAAGAAGGAGGAGGATAGGTGTTTGACTGAAGTTAAGTCTGGGAAGAGGGAAGAAAAGCTGTTTAGTTAGGTGATTATTTGATTGTTTGTGTCCTCTTTCTTCTTAACTCCTGAATTGGTATTTTATTCTTTGTAAATTGGTAAATTAAAATAAGAATAATTAAATATAAATTCCCATTGTCCAAAACAATGTATGAAATGTTTGCTAACACATGATTGCCAGTGATTTAAGAAAGCAGTCCTGACCAAAGGATGGATTAATGCCTAATCATGTGGCAGAAGCTGTAGTTCCAGGCATATGATATGAGGCTGGACATGTGAGCAGCCTTGCCAGTTGAAAAGTCATTATACAGTAAAAAAAATGTTTGAATAATAATACTTGCATGGCAGACTATTTGATATAGAAAAAGCTAGTAGTCCCAGTGAAAGAGAACAAAAAGAGCAGACTGGGTGAGTTGAACTGTCCTGGCAGATGGCATTTAGTCTGCAGGTTGTGGTCAGGAAGAACTGTGACTGTGTGAAATCCTTAAACTATGGTTTCTTCATTATCCTTTCACAAGTGCAGAACAATTTCTTCCCGTGGTTAGGACTGTATGTAGGAACAAGTTTCACAGAGCAGCTGGGTGACACTGAGGTCCTGTTGAAATCTTGATCACAAAATCCCATTTATTTGAACAAAAGAGAATTTATTTAATTTATTGAAAGGGAAGTAATTTGTTTACAGTATGTAAAGTATTTAAACATCTTAAAACATTGAAAAATGTATTTGATTTACTTTTGCCATATTGTGTAGTTATCATTCCAGGTATATGTTAGTTTACCTCTGACCGTTTCTTTTAGTTTTGGATACATTTAATAAGTCTCTTAAGCTTTCAAGACTAAAATCTTCTACAACCATCTAACCTAATGATTTAGAAGTAAATATGTGTTACTGTGTCTTTATGGCCTTGTCTGAAAAACCAACTCACTGCATATTAATAAAAGAGCATATATTATACTGTTATTGATAGCACCAATTGTTCCTAAATAATTTTTTGAAAAGCTTTTCTCTACATTCAATAATAATTGCGTAAACTTATCTGTTATTCTCAGTAGCAATACAGAAAACTGCTAGAACATGATGTAATCACAAATGAGAACTGCCAATGTTCTGCTAAGATGTGTTGCATATTTCATGCTAGATTTAAGATAGTTTTGATTTCAATTAATATTCTGTATCCAACTTGTCAATAAATGATAACTTCTAGAGCACTTACCAGTACTTAAAACCACTACACTTAAATAATTATGATTCTGAACACAGAAAATGACAGTATAAGAAATAAGAAAATAATAAATCTATCAATATGAAAATATTTATGTATAGGCTCCAGAAAACTTATCTTTAATTAGTTACCGGGATAACTGAATAAATCTGGAAGGGAGAGGTGTCTGTGTGTACAGGTTTGCACATGAAGAAATGGAAATATTGCTCTTCACTGTAACAGGCCAGAAAAGAAAATTAAATGTAAGCATGTAAAATAAAATGAAATAAAACCATGATTCTATTTACAATAGTCTTAGAATAGGTTATTAAGCCAGAAACATGATGTTTAGAAATGTGGCAGGAATAAAGTCTAAACACTTTTTTTTTTTTTCCTATTCTGTGTCTTCGTTAATTAAGGACCAAATGGTAGGCAGTTTTCATGGTGTTACTTATTCATATCTAGGTGCAGTGATCTCCTGAAAAGAATTGTTGAAGAAACCAAAGTGATCAAAGGAAGCTTTTCAACATGCTGCTGACACAGAAATATTGTATTTAATGAGATTATTTTAAATGTAAATTTATTTTATTATAGTGGAAAATGTAGATGATATTGCACACAAAAACTACTTCAATCTTTTTTTCTATAAATACATATGTTAAAAATTTGGCATTTACTAAACTGAAAAACGAAATGTAGAAAGAACAAGTTTGAAATCAAACAACATGCACAATACCAAGGAGTCTCTAGGTATAAAAGAAATGCCTGTTATAAAGAAGAAGTTTTAAATATCTAAACCTAAGGGAAAAGAAATCCATGGGCTTCTAATAAATTTAATTATTTTGCTCCTTAAATGTTGCTTACAGTCTTCTGTTTGTGTATCACATCATGTTTATGAATTCTCAGAATTTATTGGTAGAAATAATTGTTGTCAGCTGTAAACACTGAAATAACCCTGGGGGTACGTTGTTATCACTTTGTATTCTCCAATATGATAAATTAAATATTTGTATAATATTACATTGGTTTTCTATCTGATCATCTACAGCATAATATTCTTCTTGGCTTCTAATAACAAACTTCTCATGAGAAGCCAAAACTTCCATATTCAATAAGTAAAATAAGTGGTAGGTATACTATTCTGTTATTTAAGAGGGCAGCTGAAACACTGACTTATCCTCTCATGCCGAAGGATGTGCTTCCAAAGTCAATTGCTCTCCAAGCTGCCATGGCACTTGCATTATGTACATGGCCACAGACCAAAACTGCAATCCAGCTAACAGCCATGAAAGCATTAGGCCATTTGTTGAGAATACAGGAGCAGAGCAAGTAAAAGGAACAAATACAATGAAGCTCGGTCCTACAAGAAACATTGAGCATTTTTAGTATTCTGTTTACTTCTTAGATGATGACAGCCATTGGGACTCATGGCATCTTTTTTTTTTTTTCCTTTATCTCTTTATGCAGCTGTTCCACGCACAAGTGACACACAGTGTAGCTCAGTTCCAGAGCCCAGGTATGGAAGGAGAATCGGCTCTGAGTTTTCAGCAGGCTCTGTTGTTCGATTTGAGTGTAGTCCTGGCTATCTGCTACAAGGCTCAAAAGCTATCCGATGTCAATCTGTACCTAATGCCTTAGCTCAGTGGAATGACACAGTACCAAGCTGTGTAGGTAAGCAATTACATTTATCTGTTCTGTCACACATGTCTCTGAATCAGAATTCAGGAACTGTTTCAGAAAATAGTATTTAACAGATATATTCACTCTCCTTCGATTAATATCAGTCATGCCCAATTTAAAAGTGCAGTTTTCCATATCAAAAGTAATTGAATACCAGCTGGCTGGTAGTCAGTACGGTGTTTCGTATAATGACTTAGATTATATGAAGAAGTGTGATGCACATTTTCTTGAACATTCATTATTTTCATGACTCATCTACAGCTTGAAATACAGGACAGAATTTAATTCTCCAGAAGTGTCTTTATCTGCTTTATTACACAGTACGTGCATATTTATATGGCACATAGGATGATGATTTCTTTTGTCAAGTAGCATAGTGCACATTGAATAATGATAGCATTTTTAAGTATAGCTAATTTTCTTCCGCCTGTCAATAGACCTGCAGTTGGGTAATGCTTAGCACTACATTTTTTTTTTTTTAATTTATTTATTTTTGTGAATGGTGATTTATTTTTTTCTCTCCCTCCTTGGATTTATAACCAAAAATTATTGCTATTCATAGGAATTTATAATTAATTAAAGTGTTCTAAAAATAAATGTAGGTGTCCTATTTTCTGAGTGTTCTGGGGGTTATTTGTTTAGTTCAGTTCTATTTTCTTGAACCTTACAGAAGAAATTTAATTTAAAATAAAAATATTTAATGTACCACACTGCTTCACCAGCTAGATCCTATCTTAGGCTGTGGGTAAGTTCACATGATTTCTGTCAACCATGATTGTGTTTAATGTTATTTCTTTAGTTTGTTGTTATTCTCAGGTAAGACATGATTAGGCTGTGCTACTAGGCTGTTCTAGGCTGTGCACACACAAGATGAAGTTCACTTCTGAATTGTTTATTCATGCAGGTTGTACCTTATACGTGATCTCTTTCATATAATTTAGATAACATTGCTTTCTAAGTTCAGCTCATTACTTCATATCTATGAGTTTATGCTACAAAAGAGAATTATTATAATTATCTTGGTAAAGTTATTACTACTTTTCTGTTCTCTGAAGTGGTTTTGATTTTGTAATAAATCATGATAATACTTTCTTTCAGTTCCATGCAGTGGGAATTTTACTGAGCGGAGAGGTACTATTCTTTCACCAGGTTACCCTGAACCTTATGGTAACAGCTTGAATTGTGTGTGGAAAATCATAGTGACTGAGGGATCAGGTATTCAGGCAAGTCTATGTTCTGTCAAGCATGGAATATGAAGTACTTTATGGTTCAGTTTAAAAAGTAATTGTTTGTTTCTCTAGAAGTGTCAGAAAATAACAAATACTAAGATAATTTTGGGGGAGTAGTTGAAATATTTTTGCCTTTTTTTTTTTTTTTTCCTCAGTATTGTTCTTTAGTTAGCTTTATTCTGTGTTAATTTTTGCATGTGGGTATGAATGAAAAATAATAGTTTACATGCAGCGTTCTCTTTTAACCATGTGGAATACTGAAACCAGGTCCTGATCCTTTACTCTAGTATGCAAATGCCAACCTATCTGCTAGGATATCACCGAGGCATTTGAGAGATCTGCAGCTGACTTGATTATCTGCTCATTTACACTTTGAGTAATTATTTATAATCATGCAAAATATGTGCAAAATCTTTCTTACTTACTTAGTGTCATATTTTCTAAAAGTTAAGAAAACTTGAAATGTGAACATAAATACATTATTTGCATTTTTCACTCAGGTGGTTTTGGTTTGATCTGCTTATTTATGTTTTCTTTGGGGCATGTTGATTTTAATATTGTTCTTTCTAGAACATTAAAAAATTTATATGGCTAGTTGGTTTAAATGTTCTGTGGTGCCGTTTTACAGATCCAGGTCATCAGCTTTGCCACTGAACATAATTGGGACTCTCTTGAAATATATGATGGTGGAGATATGACAGCACCACGTCTTGGAAGCTTTTCAGGTGAGCATATACCATGATTTAAACATACAGTTCTATATATAGGTGTGTGAGAGAACATGTATTTTTTTTCTCACACATACAGACAAGGAAAGTGTTTCCTCCAAGGAGGAGATTTTAGGTGCTGTAAACATGTCAGTCAAATTTAAAAAGAAGTAATCCAAAGAAAATATGATACTAAAATGTTTAGCTTTGATTAGTGGATTTTATGTGATAATACTTTCAAAAAATTTATTTCTTTTATCTACCCCTCCCACAGAGAAGATACATTGATATAATTTGGTATTGACATTCAAGAAGCTGCTTTTGATAGCTTTGACTTGCTTTATCCTTGTTAGCCACTCTTTCTCAGGAAAAAGCTGAAGCATTTAGTATTCAACCAAACTTAGCAGACCTCAGAAAACAACAAAAAAAACCCCAAAAATTGGGACATAACTACCCATATAATTTGTCGCTTCACATGTATTTCAGGCATATATAATTTTTTTACTTTTTTATAAGACAATTTGTGTAGAAAGAGCATGTTCTATAAACGAAACCAAGAGAAAGAGATAACTCATATAAGGTTAGGTCATGAATAATATCCCACACTCATGAATTCTATCACATATCTGATTCTGGTGTAGTTAATGCATTTTGTAGAATTCTGCCTCTCTGGTGACTTCACAAACTTTTAAAATATAGATGTATATTGGATTATGTAAAGAAAATTAACGATCAACTGAAAAAATTTCCTCCATATTATTCGATATTGAATTAAATAATTTGAAGTTGCACCACAAAATTTACATATTAAAAAATGTCAGAGGTTAACCCTAGTAGGCAGCTCAGTCCCACCCAGCTGAAACCAGCACAATTGTGTAAGCACTGCTCAGCAACAACTAAAACATCCTTGTGCTATCAACACTGTTTTGGTCACAAATCCAAAACATGACACCATGCCAGCTACTATGAGGAAAACTGACTAACCCAGCCAAACCCAGTACAAAAGGCTATGTTTTGTATTAAATAGTAGTAAGTATGCTGTATATTAAATTGGAAATAAGGAAGAAAGAACTTATAAAACATAATCAGCTTTTGACAAGTGAAATATATTGGACCCATTGGATAAAGACCTGTTGAAACAAAACTATACCAATTCTTGTGTCAGGGCCCAGCAGGTCACTGGCTTCAGGTGCCAGGAGCAACGGGGGCTCCCTGGGGCACTGGGGCAGCCCCAGTCAGAGGAATTGGGCATCACTCTGGGGACCGGAACAGGTTGAGGCAGGGCCAGGACATGGGTCTGTGGGTGGCTTTGGCTCAGATGGGCCCACAGCCAAGCAGGGCAGGGCTGTGGGATACTGGAAACTGGCCTGCTGCAGTATTATTGGGGCAGGAGCTGATGGCCTCAGAGGCTGAAATGGGGTCCTGGGCCATGGGCAGGGTGGGGGCAGGCCACTGGGTGCTGGAAAGGACCATTAAGGGCTCTCAGTTTGAGCATGTTGTCTTGTCCTTTTTGGCTTAATACTGTGGGTCACCAGTAAATGACAAAAATATCATAGCATTTTTTCTTCTTTTTATGCTATAGTAATGTTTGTGATGTCAGCATACTATTTTAGGAGAAAGTTATAGGGGTTTCATAAACAAAGTTATAATAAAAATCCTGAGACCATGTGCTAACAGACATTAAGATACCTTATGCTGCTGTCATTCTGGTGGCAGAATACACGCATTTTTGTACACCCATCTTGACAAGAAGCTACTGTGGATAGGACTGGTGTGTTGAATGCCAAGAGGGATTCACCCCATGCGTGTTCTTGTGGCATGCAACAGCAGAGTGAACCAGTTACTTTCCTGTGCCTAATAATGACAGGTGATGCTTTTTGGTGGGTAAACTGATTCTTTTTAAGATAAAGTTTTCCAGGTGATACTAGACAGTGTTCAGAAACATTCAGAATAATTGGAAAACTGCAAGTTATTTTTGCTTTCAATATTACTGGTTCGTCAAAGTACTTCTCATGGCTTATGAAGAAATGAAACTAACATTGCCTTTAAAAGACAACCATTAAAATGATTTCTTATCTTTATAGCATTTGCTGTACCATTTACAGAATCTATAGGTATAGCAGATTTTTAATTAATGAGTGGAACTTAGTGGCGGTACAAAATGCTTGAATAAACCAGAATCATTAGGAGAGACAGAGCTAATTCTTTTCATATTCTTACTATAGTAGATATGTTTCCAAGTTTACGTAATAAAGTTATTGACTCTTAATTCTCTCAGTTGAGAAGTTCCCAGTTTGTATAAACATGATAGAATTTTCCTTGCTATATTCAGAAGAAAAGAGAAAAAAAAAAAAAAAAAAAAAAGCCATAACTGGAATTGATTTTTCTCCTGCAGAGGAACTATGCTTAATTTTTCATTTGGAAAAAATTATTTAAGAAGTTCCCTGTTTTTCATTAGCCATACTGCTTTCCAAAAGGAAATGAATTTATTTTAAAATACGATGTTAAAGAAAAAGAGAGTTTCATTAAATGATAATCAGGTTATATGCATGTTAAGTTTATCAAGTGTCAGATCTTCCATGCTGCAGTCTCATAATTTCCACTTCCTTAATCCAATATGGGTATCTTCCTTCCAGGAATATTCTTCTCTTCTAAAACCTGCTTTTGTTATAAGACCACAAAATTGTGTATTGAATTGGGACACTCGCTTCCTACAGCCCATTAATGGCAGTTCCATGAAGCACAAATTGCAGAAAGACTTATAAAACTTGGATAATTGTCAGGCATCCCATGAGTATTTGTAAACATGTCATGCTGTCAATTGTATCACAGAATGGAATTATGAGAAAGTGGAAGTTCCTTGGATGAAAGGACAGGAAGGCTTTCATCAATATGCCAAAGTGAAGCCTGTCCTGGACTACTTGATGAAAGTTGTAGACGTAGTAGTTAAGTGCGAGGACATTCTTGACAAACACATTGCTTTTTCCTGAGAGTATGAAATATAAACTTAAGTGAGAGATCAGTTACTTAATACACACAAATGAACAAAAAAGTGGAAACAAGTCAGAAAAACCAACAGTGTTTTAGAATTGCTAGTTTGGGACTGATGCTTCACTTGCTGTGGTATATTCAAACTGAGAAAAAAAATAGACTAAATATAGCTACAGATCTGTCTAAAACTGGAAATGCAGATAATATCTGAAATTCTTTTATATATGTCTAAGTACTAAAATATGCATATATATGTGTATATAGATATACAGAGAGAGTATACAAATACAGTAGTCATTGAGGTTGACACCTGGAAAATCTACTCATATGATGGTAGTTAAATTTGGAAAGAAATTGGGTAACAATGTCACCCATCCTCTGTTCTAACCAAGGAAATGCCTAAAATGACCATTAATCTCCATTCTTGGTCTAGAAATTTCTTAGATAATTAGATAGCCTTTTGTAGATACAGTCTAGTCTTCATTCCTGGAATGAGATATATTGCTCTTGGTTGTCATTGCTAACACTTGAAAGGGATAGTGAACATAATTTTCTACATTATTATCATAATTAAACGTTAGTTTAAATAGAAAAATTGACCTCATTCTCTTTTAAGCCTTTAGGGAGGCAAACATGCACTTACTGCCACTTAGGGGAGTTCTCTATTTTCCAGATTACAGTTTCTCAGTCAAGAGGTTAAGAAGTCAATAAGACTCTGGTATCCTGACATGGTATACATCTATATGAGTTATAGATTTCTACCAAGGAGATACCTACATCTAAGCTCTTATTCATGAAATCTGATCCTGCCCTTTAAGAGCTGTTTCTTTCTATTGATGATAAGGGAAGTCCAAAACAAATAGGACACTATGGACACTACATCTGGTTGCCACACAAAAATGTATCTTCTGTTTCCTATACCAAATCCCAGAAGAAGCATATGTTGGCAAGTGATAAATAAAATTTAAAGTAAGTCATAGAATCACAGACCAGCCCAGGCTGGAAGGACCCTGAAAAGATTATCCAGTCCAACCTTTTGTGAGAAAGGGCACCTAGATGAGATTGTCCAGCACTCTGTCCAATTGCATCTTGTGCACCTTCAGTGATGGGGACTCTACCGCATCTCTGGGGAGGTTGTTCCAGTGACTGATGGTTTTTAATGCAAAAAAATTCTTTCTGATGTTTAGATGAAACCTTTCCCAGTGCAACTTGGACTTGTTGCCCCTTGTCTTCTCCATGTGGCTCCAAATGAAGGAGAGAGCCTCCCTTTGGAATACTGTGAAGTCCCTGTAAGAGCTTTCTCTTCTCCAGGAAGAATAGACCTAACTCCTTCATCCTTTCCAAATAGGACAGATTCTCAAGCCCCTTAATCATTTTCATGGCCCTTCTTTAAACCTTCTGCAGTCTATCTGTGTCTTTTTTAATTTGGGGACCAGATTTGGACACTATCTAGGTGCAGCCAACAAGTGCCGAGTAGGGTGAGATGATCGCATCTCTATCTCTGCTAGTAATGCACTTTGCCAGTAATGTCTTCGCCTTGGTTGCTGCAGCAGTGCACTGCTGACTCATGTTCATCTTGTAGTCCTCTAGGACTCCCAAGTCCCTTTCAGTAGGCTGTTCCACACCCACACAGATCCTGTACTGGGCTCTTTGGTTATTCTGACCCAGGTGTTGGACTTTGCACCTTGTTAAACTTCATACTGTTCTTGCTAGTCCACTCTTTCAGCCTGTACAGGTCTTGCTGTAAGATAGCTGACATGGCAACCTTACCACCCCGTTTAGTGTCATCAGCAATTTTGGTTAGGGTGCTTTCATTCTCATCATGAGATCATTTATGAAGATGTTGAAACAGGGTGTCGACCAGTGTCAATCCCTGGGCAACCCCACTTTTGACAGGCTGCCAGCCCGAACTATGCCATTGAAAGTGACAATTATGAGAATTAAAAACTCTAGCCTCATTTATTTCTCATAGTACAATAGGATATAATTTCTCATCTTACTGAATATCACCCTCTAAGGAAGTAAAAGACTGGTGTTAAATGTTAACAGAGCCTACAAAGGAACAAAACTGCCATACGAGCAATTTTGTTCGATGAAGAGTATAATCATTCTGAGTCAACATCCTCATTCTTACAGAACAGACACCTTATACATCCTTACATGTATTTCAAATTCCATATGGATACTGTGAAAAGTCCTCCCTCCAGGAAGATGTTTCACTATTTTCTGTATTCCGTGGTAAGTATTGTGTGGTATGAATGCTCTGTACTGTCTGTGAATTTCCATACTTGGAGTTTCCATGTCAGACAGTAAAAACTTCCTTAAAGGCCATCTTCTCATTTTTAGCTTCTCACCATCTATATCAAAATTGCTTACTACAGTTTCAGATTTAAAAGTAGACTTATAAAAACAATTCTTTCCAGCTTTTCTTTTTAAGCCCTAGTTTCAACCTCATACCTAGACTGTTCATTCACATTTAATATAGAAACAGAAAATGTCCCACAGGTAATGGAAATATTTCTTATGCAACCACGACTGAAGTTTATTGGCTACTTGATACTGTCTTTGACAGTAATCATAGAAAATGATGTATTTTTTAGCCTCAGTGTATGTTCCAGCTTTATACTGTAGAATGTGAGTTACATAGTAGTCATGTGGGAACAAAAACGTAGCAATGCTAGTGGCAAAGAAAGTGTCAAGGATTATTGATAAGCTTGTTGCGTACCACGTGCTAAAGTCAGTGGCACACGATCTTATGGTAGTTATTTGAATTAGATATTTTTTTTTTTAATGTGTTGCACCTGGTTCTTCATTTCCTGTCATACTCTCAGAATTTGGATAAGTGCTTAAAATATTATTATGGGAAGAAGGTGTGGAGCTGACACAAAAAAAAGTCTGGACTGCTATGTTCTGTTCTGCAGGATTTTTATACATGTGGAAAAAAGTCCAGTGGCAGTTGAGCTTTTTCTCATGATCAAATACTTTACACGTGTGATATTTTTTTTTCTGTTTACGCCTCTTTTTTCTCTCCAAGTTAATACATTTTTATCTGAATATGATGGGATCTTATTTGATTGTACTTGCATAGCCCCTTAGTTTCATGTCTTGTAATCAAAATTTTCTTGCAGCTTCAGGAGAAAACAAGGCAGAACATAGAACGTTTGAGATTTCCCTGCACATAAGGAGAAGAAAATGAGCCTGTCTGATTCAGTCCTGATTATGTCTGTTCAGTATAAAATTCCGATATATCATCATGCTACAATTTATTCCATAACTTTTATTTTTCTAGGTACAACTGTGCCAGCATTGTTGAATAGCACCTCAAATCAACTTTACCTGCATTTTCACTCCGACATTAGTGTGGCAGCAGCTGGTTTTCACCTGGAATACAAAAGTAAGGCTACTTTTTTTTTGACATTTACTCAGAATAAAAGCATGATTATGGAAAGGGAAAGAGAGAATTTATATTGTTGTTTTGTTTTTCTGGTGTTTTTTTCTTCCCTGACTACCAGAGTTTACTCAGCATGAACCTGATATAAGTGCTATCTATTAAACTGAAATTGTAAATGAAGTGACATTTGAAATTGCTGAAAACTAGATTTCACAAATTAGCATCATATAACAAATAAACTTGACAATTCAGAACAACAGTTTAGAAAAGTGGGGTTTAATTACAGTGCAGGGTTTTTTCCAATTTATTTCAGCTTAATTCTGAAATTTAGGTAACGAAAAAAGTAAGTTACTTTCACTGCTTGGAAATAGATGAAACCAGAACAGATAACACATTTTCTTTCTATATTGCACATGCATATATTTATTCCTTGCTGTTCTTTCCTTTCCTTCAAATTCTTTTCCCTCAACAAATTGCAATAAATGCAAAAACCCATACATTATAATCCCAGAGCTACAAGAAAACACTACAGTTATCTTGGAAAATCACTGTTATGAGCAGAATAACCTAAGAAGTTTAATGGCAAATTCTGCCATATATGAACATCTTATATGTTTTGTGAGCAGCTCAGTTCTAAAATAAAGAGGTTTTGTTATATATGTCAATGGATTACTTCACATAATCATATTGAATTCAAACATGAATGTTTACATTATTATCTCTCAGAAACTTTAAATACTATAAAATAGTAGTAAATTCAGCGTATGTGGTTTCATAGAATTGCTTTTAACTGAAAATAGGTATTGCTAACAGTATTCTTGACTTTAAAAAAATAGCGATGAGTCAAAAAGCTATGAATGCTTTGATCACAAAGGTCACAAAGTAAATCCTCCTCTTTAATTTTTGAATATAAACATGCTCTGTTTTCTTACAAAGGACATGCAACAATTTTTTTGACAATGGAGTTCATTTCTCTATTACAAGCATTCCAATATTGATGTCTAAAAATGTTAATATTGTTATTCACCTTTTTAAGAAGTACACATCAGTAAATAAACACATGGGTGATCTTTAACAAGCTCTATTTAGGACTGAGATTAGAAATTGTGTAAAGCATAAATAGGTACATTATTTTAAAAGACTACATTTTTAGCTCATAAGAAATATTTTAAACTAAATATTATCCACAAGGGAGTCTTCTCTTTTCATTTAGTTTCCTGTATATTTCAAGCATTTATATGCAAGTATGTTGTAGTTTTCTTAAATACAATCATTCTAATAGTTGTGTAGAATGAAAATACAACTATTAATTACTTCTGCAGGATTTTTTTTTAGAATCTACTATTTTGATGAAGTTCTCTTTTTGTCTGGGGAGCCCTCCTCCCCAGTTGCTCAGCCTGTTTTCCACCTCAAGCCTTTCCCCTTAACCTGCAGTGAAAGTATAGTTCCATTTGAAGTGTACATAAGACAAAAATTTATTCTAGGAAGTTGCTGTACAATGAACATTTTGAAGTTCAATTTTTATCTTCTACTGTATCAGTTTTATTATCCCTGTGAGTCCTGAAAAAAAAGTGTTCCGTTAGCAAGTAAAAAGTGTTTGGGAGCATGCAAGGTCACTTGGATTTATGCTTTTGTTTGTCTCCTAATTGCCAGTCCCACAACTGTGCTCTGTTAAACTATATCTATTGACTTCAGCGGTGCTAATATTTCAAGGCCAGGATTTTTCAGAAGTGCAACTCAGTATAGGTCAAGGTAGCAACATTCAGCATTCAGAGCTTTGTTAACTATTCTGTTGATAGTCTGGCAGGAAAGAGTAATTTCCTTTCTTATGTGGCTATGTGGTCTCTGCAGGGCTAGCAGGAGCACAGTACATCTGTGCATGTCTCTGAATACAGACTGAGCAAATCCCCACAGTAAGAATTTACTCTTCTATACCGAGCAGTCACCTTTCTAGATCAAGAAAGAAGCAAAGAAGGATTTATACTTTTCTGTGTAACAAGATACAGATATTGCTGGTGTTTGATTATGAATTCTGAAGCCTGTGATCATTTGGTCACCTACTGTTTGAAGCAGCATTGAAAAAATAAATAGCTGTGAGTCAAAAGTCAATCTAAAATTCGGAATAAAAATGGCATTTTGTTGAGAGGTTGTCTTACTAAAGCAAACACAAAAATGTCTGGGTTTTGAAAAAAAAAATCAGCATGAAATGCTATGTCACAACATCAGATACTTTGGATTAAAATAAAGGAAAAGGAGGCCTAGATTCAGAGTCTATCCAAATAAGATACTTGGCAGTTTTTACGTTCAGCTATGGTGTAAGAGGCTTCAGTTCAGTTCTTTTTTATCTTCTTGCAGAAATTTGCATGTCTGTGTAGTCATATCTACTTTTAAGGCTTTTCTAATTAATAAGACAAACTAAGCAGCTGAAGTAGGGTTTGTGTCATCATTCTAATAACCAGGAACAATGGTGAATCATTCAGGTTCAGTCTATATTTAAACATTCTTAAGAAAATAGTAGAGCACTAAGATCAGATGTATAAAGAACAAACACACCACTGTTGTGAGGCCAGAGGTCTATGTTTAATGTGTACATTTAGGGGAGACCTGGACTTCGATTGTGTAGGATGTAGGCAATCGGTCATGATACTTCTCTGGGTTTTCAATTATTGTCCAAACATGTGTTTTAAAAATTTATAGAATGGAATTATAGAAGAGAGCTTAGAAGTTTGTCTCCTTTCCTGAAATTCTCTGTAAATCTCCATGATAAGGATAATCCTCTGAGTAACAGCAATGTGCGTTGAAATCGTTGCAGGTAACAAAGGCCTTCCTTCTTACTTTTTGTAAGTAAGTTGTCATTAGCTGCTTTTCAGGAATTCACTCTGTTGCATTCTTCCTTCATTGAGGACAGAAGAAAAGCAATGGATTCTGGACCCTGCAGTGAGGAAGGCCTTCCCCATTCATCAGTTCTTCTGTTTATTGTAACACTTCTATTTTATGAAATCAGAACAAAAGAAAATTCAGTGATGTATGGAAAAAAATAGTATTTCAAAAGTGAATGATGGATTTCCAGGAAGATTTATATAACATCCATTTCATTTCCTGATCAGAAAGTAAAATGAAGGGACAGAGTAGATTAGAGAGAGTACAAGACAGCATGAAATTTCTGAGAAATATTCTTGGTAAGGAAGAGCTAGTATCAACATAGGTTCATTTTAAAAATTGACAGAATTATGCCAGTTTATATCAGTTGAAAATTTGTCCCTTAGTTTTGTGAAAGAAAAAAAAAAAACAAAGACGACAATATGATCATGCAAGCAAACCAGAATTAATATGTATTTATACATATTAAAATATCCAGCATAGCACTTCAGCAATGTACATGCAGAGGATAAATTATTTAATGTTATATTACCTGTGGATAGAGAGAAAGTCCGATATATTTTAAAATTGGTAGGCACACTTTGTATATGATTTTCAACTAGGTCATTTTGTTCATCTGTAAAGAATTTTGCTATAGAAGTCTAGCGGGTCTTCTGAGACCCTGATTAAAATTTAATAATGGTTTTATTGTTGGTATTTAATTTATAGCTATGCTTATTTTAGTATTTAAGTAATGCTTTCATGATTCCAAATATACTTCTGCATCGTTCCTGTTTTTTTGTAGAAGGGGAAAGGCTTTCTTTATGAAGTTGTTTTCTTGAGCAATCCATTGCTGTCAGTCAAAACTAACGATAAAAACTTGATTTTTTCATCAGATTTCAGGGAAATTCACAGGGGTCATGGCTTAATTTTATTTTCCAGAACAATAAACCAAAATACTAAACTTCCTGGCTACCTAGATTTTTCATCTTATATATCGTTAGAGCTCCTTTCTCCTGTTACATGTATGTAATTCCCACTTAGCATTAACTGAAATTATATGTATGCGTCAGAGGACACTGGATCCTTTCATATGATTTTATATATAAGTATTTTGGAATGATTTCTTTCTCTGGAATAGAACATATACATCACCTTAGTATTTTAGAATAAATAGGTCAGCATTTCTACTTTAAGAGATATTTTCAACAGTGAACATGTTGTAAGGATGCCTGGCTTTAGATCAATATGGTAGGGAAAATTACCTCATTTCAGTAAAATATATTTAGTTTTCTGTCATTTGATCACATAACTTATAGTCCATACTGTATATTGCTGTTTTAAAGTAACTCTATAGGACTAAATAAATACTTTATAAAAGCTTCAGCCACTGATGACAGCCTATTTTAATCCTAAATATTTCAAGATAAATTAAATAATTTAATAATTTTTGGTTTATTTCTTGAAACTTTATCTTCCTTTTAGCAATGTGTCTTTCTCTTGCTGTCTCCATTTGTGAGTTCTTTCTATGTATGTCTTTATTGTCATGGGAAGGATCTGGACAGTCTGCTCCTGTAAACCTAAGTTCACATCTAACCCAGGCAGTGCACATGTTCCCTTTGTAGCCATCAAAAACATATGACTCTTCCAGTGAATAATATAATTTTGTCATTTACTTTATTGTGTTTTTGTGTTAAGCATCAAATATGTAGCTGTGAGTTGGTTGTCCAAGTGAGTGGTCATACTTAATCTGTATGCTACAGTCAAATTGATGATGGGTTTTTTGCCTTTGTTTCTCTGGTGGTTTGTTGGTTTGTTTTAAAAGTCAGATAGATTAACTCAGTCAAATTAAAATAACAATTGGTGAGTGCCTTAGAAAAATTTTGTTCTGGTCACAACATAATTGTAAGTATAGAGAGTCACTGTGTGACATTGTTTCTTATTATTTCAGAAGGGTTGTAAGTGTTAAACTAGTTGCAGTAACCTATGATGAGAAAAAAAGCCATAAAATATGCAACAGATAACTCTAGAAAAGACAGGAATTAATAATCTAAACTAATCCTTCCTATGCATTCCCTGCCCCCCAACTGTGGTAGAATAAATAACATAATTATTTTCACAACCGCCAGCAAATCCAATCACAATGTGCTTTGTTGCATTTCTAATATGTGCAACTGTAGGAAGAGAAAATATTCCTGCTATTTGATTGAATTCCTTTTAATGTTAATGAACAAAGGAAACAACTATCCAAACACTATGGTTTAGAAATGTGCCTGTTTAATTCAGTTGCATTTCTGGACACTGATGTTTCAAGCTTTGTCTTAAAATCTCATTTATTAATTCAATATAGTTTCAATATTTTCTTCCATATACAAACAAATTTAAAAAAAAATATGGAAATAGCGAGTGTTTGCTCATACAGCATGCTGCTTGAACCTCTCAGTTGAAGTCAGGTTTGTTTTAGTAAGAACTGAGTATATGATGAATATAGACATGTATGTTCAAGCAACAAATGTCTATAAGTATATATGTGAATATATGCAAATGTGGCAATTTGAATTAAAATGTTTAAGTAAAAATCCTGTGTTATGTAATCAGTATTTTAGTGGTGTCATCTAGCCTTATTATCTTGCATTAGGATATATAGCACAATCCAGCATCATTCTTTTTGTAAGCTTTTCTTTTTACTGCTCTACCAAGATGATGTAGTAAGTGTGAGAACATAAACGTATTTTGAATTACTGTCTCCTATTCTGAAGTTTCTCTGTTGCATATTTTCAAGTGCTAAAGGTTCTCAGGTGCTGAATTAATGGATTCATTGGTAAGGGAACTAGAGAACAGTGGCAGTCTTTTGTGTTACTTCTCTATCATAAAGATCTCTAATAAATTCAAAGACAAAAATCAGATTAGCAGAGAAGAAAACGTATTCTTCTCAGCAGCATATTGTTCTTTAGGTACAGATTAAGATCTTTCATACAATTTGATCCTTAATGCAACTCTTCAGTGCAGCAATCTTTAATTTCTCCTTTTGTTAAAGCAGATGTGAATCATAAATATGCCTTTTTTAATTTAGCAGGTCCTGATCCTATCAGTATATCTATGCAACTTGCTAGCTGTTGACATGAATCTGATTCTTCTTGCAGTAAATCACTGAGATAAATGCATTTTCTAGATGGGTGTCTGAAGAATGCAGTTTTAGAAGGGACAACTTGTGTTTTCTTATACATCATCATCAATTCAAGAACAATTCACTCCAGACTGATGTTTGTAATCTAATAAAGAACAATATGTTTCAGTTAGCCACTTGGGGTGGGAGGGAGGAATTGAAAAAAGTCTGATGACTTTTGGTCAAGCTGTCAAGAAATTCTTGTGTTGTTCAGTTTGCAGCTTTCTGAAATGGACACTAATGGGCATTCACATTGTCAGATATGCCAGCAAGGATTTTCTTTCTGCCAGCAATGGCAGTGATGTTTGGACAGAATTTGAGGTAATTGTAGACATGTATATAATTATGGAAGTGAGGCATATTTGTCTTATGCCACTGCAGAGCCAAGAAAGTATTTAGCAGGCAGTAAGTGGAAGAAGGTCAGGGAGAGTGTTATCATTCTTGACATTGATGTGTTCTCTTTTGTACTGCATAGCAGAAGCTGAGCTCTGAAGAGCATGCACTAAGCAATCCTTGTCCTCTTTTGATTGCTTGGACTTGACGTTTAACATGTTTTCTCTCTATTACTGACATTTCACATACAATCTAGTTTAATGTATTTCAGAGTCTCAGAATATTTAAGTTCTCTAGTTAGTCCCCGGATACCAGCATTTGTTTGCTTTCTTTCAAACATTCTTTAGATTTTTGGACCAGTTCTAACTAAACGTGTTATTTAACTGAACTAGGCTAGTATTAAGTAATGATTAGAATGATGGGTTTGAGGATTCAGAATAGTATTTGTTTCCAATTTTCTCTTTGCTTTTGGTGAGTTATTATTGCTTCTTAATGTCAGATATATCAAATCAAGTCAGTTATGAGTGGGGTTTGCGTAGTGTTTTGTGATATCTTATTAGAATATTCTCTATTATAAGTTGTATCATCACACCAAAGAAATAGTGTATAGAAAGTATGATACAAAGTATAAACAGCTAGCAGAAAGAAAAAAGTTTTTACCAAGTTACTAGAATATGTTAAAGATAAAATATGTAGTGTAATACCATCTCTAACAGTTGCACAGAAAATTAATAAGATTTTCTTTTGATCATATTCTATTTAAATTCTGTATGCTATTTAACTAATGATAGAAAGAGCTATATTACAAGCAGATTATTAGTATTTCTAGGCAGTCACTGTTATAAAACTGTTTTTGTGACTCAGAAAAAACTGCAAAAGTAATTTTATTCATACAGATCTAAGACTGCAGGCCTGTAACTCTCAACACACATGAATGATGAGTTCAACCAAAATACAGATTTCTTGAAGACAGAAAGTGAACCTCAAATTTATATTCACAAAATTTAGCAAGTACGTTTTTATCTGTAAGCAATTTAGTTGCAGTGTCCTTGCTAGATTCTTACTTATTTAATAATGAGGAGCTTGGAGCAGATATTTTTAAATTTTATTTTCTATTCAAGAGTGAAGAGAGTAAGGAAATGCAGAACTAAACCTTGATTCCTTTAAGTTGTGTCTGAACACTGGAATCTGACATTAGTAAACAACAGTGTATGTACTGTGTTTTGAACTGCTGAAGTAAGATATTACCCTTCACTTAATGCTGGAACAGACAGTTTGTGTGGATGCAGATAACAACTGTTTAGTACCTATACTCAAAGAAATTTTACAGACATGGATACATTTATGGTATTGCAGAATACAGAGTGGTTGACCATAAGAATGGTAGTAGGAAACTGCAACAAACCCAAGATCATTGAAGTTAATGATGGTATCCTCATGCCTATTTGGAACATAATGACCACACACAAAGTCCGTAGTTGTCACACAAAATCACCATAACATCATTGAAAAGTTGATGGCATTGGTAGAACATCAAAATTTGTAAATTCCATGGTAGAAATTGCTGAAAAACTTTAAAGTACTTTTAGATTACTAAATTATGCATTCCAGTACATAAAGGAGTTAATTCAGGGAGATCCTGTACCTTACAACTATGAAATAATTCTTTGTTAGTTAGAAAATCTTTAGTTTACTAACTAACTCTTGCATCAATTGTTATGAAGACTGCACTTGATACCTTGATAGCTGTCACTTAGCATTAAAATAGCTTGCCATTATCACTGTTCATTCCTGAAAAAAGTGAAATGTGTTTGGTGGTGTGAGTAACAACCAAAAGGACCCTGTCCCCCACTAACATTGATGTTTGAATTTCAGCTAACAAATTCGTACAGCAAAGTAAAAACATCAACTTTCTTGATTACAATAAGGCATGAACTAGTATACACACTTGCTAAACTTCTGAAATTCAGAATAGTCATATATTTATGCACTTTGCTTTGTGCATAATCCTCTTCATGAAAGGGAAGAAAGTTACATATGTTTATTTCCTTCCTTCCCAGTAATGCAGGTGTACAACTTTCAGCCTAGGAGATATGTAACACTGTCCTTAATGAAACTGCATTTATTCCTGTTCAGTTGTTTCTGATTTACACCAGAATAAGTGAGAACAGACTTGGATTTTTAGAATATTTAGAATATTGCCAAATTTCAATTAAGACTCCAGGTCACAGGATGTTTAACATACTGGATTATGAAACATATTTCTGCAGGAAAAAGAAAAAAAAAAGCTCATTAATCATGTTTTCAGGTGAAAGTATAAAAAATATTTCAAACTTCTATGTGCTTCATTAGGAAAAATATAGTTACTTTAAGCCTTGGGCTGCAAATTATTGACTGAAGGTGGGTGAAGTGAGAAACAAAAATCTAATGTGTTTATTTAAGATTTGTAAGGCATTTATGTTTGAGTGATGAACAACAGATACATAAAGCTTTAGGGCATAAAGTTAACCTCCTGTCTGTATCAAAATGTGTATGCGGCATTATCTGAAAAAAACCCAGTGTATTTCAGTAGAAAGACTAGGGTCTCAGTGAATAATATTAGATATTGTTTCATGATGAACCATCTGGAACAACAGACTCTATAATGTCAGATATCAGAGTAAAGCCAAATATCATGTAATTTCTGTACTAAACACTGTCAAGTTATACTTACGGCCACCAAAGGGGTTAGATTTCATAAAAAGACAGTGAGAGTTGTAGCATTTAGTCAGCTTTTTTTTTTCACACAAGTGAACTGAAGGACACACAGTATCACATTTAGAAAAGTACTATTTTTGTCTGATTTTTACAGAATTTTGTGCTAATAAATTCTAAACATCTGTTCTCACACATTGTGAAAATATTTTCCATTATGTTATGGCTTCTACACGTCATATTTTAATAAAATATAGCAGTTACATATGTACATTTCAGTAGTAATTTCTTCTAATTAATAAATTACTTCAAAATTATTATTATACATTTTTAATTAATTTTTTTCTTCAAATAAAGTTTTTAATATTATAAGAGTAATCAAATTCTGTCTTCTGACTATAAAGGAACAAGTCAGTTCTGATACTTCTCTTAGCAAAGAAAATCTTAAAAGTGCAGAATTATTGAATCTAATCAGCAGTTTCTCAACTGTCTTGTTTATTTGGAGCATTTTAGCTTAGACAGCAGAGATTATATTTATTTTTCAGTTATACTGACTAACAAACTCCTTAGATAAACATCCAAGGATAAACAAGATAAGTGATATGCACATGGCAAAAAGCAGAAGCTGATACTTGGGATTGCCAAATTTAGGTGAACACATTCGAGAAATGACTGATCATGGAGGCTGTTTTGTAAAACTAATTATCTGTTTGCTAACACCTGTCTTAAAAATAGTTAAGAACAGACTTTCCTGTCACACCTATGCCGAGGTTTAGTTTTAGCACTAAATTTCAGTGGTCTGATCTTCTTTATAGTCAATGGAATTGTCTAAAAATAAGGAACACCCTTGGCCTTTAGCTGCTTTTCTAAAAGGCTCTGCCACCTAACCTCAGTAGTTCTGCTTACCTGTTGTTGAAAAGAGAGAATATGCATAAAGCGTATTCCCTCTTTCTCTCTCCATATCCTTCACAAGGGAAAAAAACCCCAACTGTTTAATATACTAGAATTACCATACTGGTTGAAGGCAATAAAATGGCATAGTATGTGATAGCAACATGACATAATAATTGGTACAGTCACAGCATATAATCTTTGTGTTTCAGTCATACCATTTGTATTCTATGGAGCAGTCCTGTAAAAAGACTGTGTTTAAAACAAAATTTCAGTTTAATGTTGAAATAAATTTTTAATTCATGTTCTCTGATAAAGCCAATGCTGTGGAAAGAGTTCATTAGAGCAGAGAATATCAATGAAGAGCTGTTTTCCACTTATCTATGTTTTTTCAATCTTTGTGTTTACTTCCCTCAGCTGTAGGCCTTGCTGCCTGTCCAGAACCAGTAATTCCTAGCAATGGGATCAAATCAGGAGATAGATATATGGTGAATGATGTTTTGTCATTTCAGTGTGAGCCAGGATATACATTACAGGTATTTCTTTCTTTCTTTTTTCTTCAAATTATACACTGTGGAATAATTGCAACCCAATGGCAATAGACCCACCCAAAAACTACTTTAATGAAGAGTCTGTAATATGTCCATAGAGATGATTTAAGTAGAGCCTATGTGAGTACTCGCCTATTATAAAGCTAAAAAATGTGTAGCATATCTAACTCTCAGTAAATTGCAGCTGGCAAAACTTACCATACCATCGAGCAGTAAAAACCATCAAAATGCACAAGAAAATAACATGGTTAAAAGGTTTTCTTTAGAAAATGTTTTTAGTACTATGCTTATGGAAATTGTACTGTGGTTTTCCATTTTAGAAGTGGTTCCTCTAGGTGAAATTTTAAGAACAGTGGTAGGAATACATCATGGGATTTTGTATTCTGCTCAGAAATTGTGGAATTTAGTTTCTAAAGCAAATTTTATTCATGCTAAATTTTTTTCTTATCAATCTTTCAAAGAAAGAAACGTTACAAACTAGTTCACAGATTGTGGATGTTCACAGTTCCCACCCTGCTTTAGTTTTCCTTGGAATACATGTTATCAAGCAGCTCTTTGTAAATGCCACAGCACTATGTAAATCTAAGACTGAAAGCGTTTTTTCTTCCTTCATTAGTTCCTGAATTCATTTACATATATTCCACCACTGGTGCAATGCATTGAAAACATTGAGTCCAGAGTCTTTTGGGGGTAACACTCAAGACAATGTAAAAGCATACCACTGTATCAGAGTATCACAACTTCTGCTCTAGAGAAGGACAAAGTCATGGCTCCCTATCTGGTGTTTGCTAATTCAGTGCTCTCTCAGTTTATAGAGATTTATTCTTTTGTCTCAATATTCCTTAACATTGTCTGAAAATTCAGACAGTATTCAAACTGAACGTCTTAGTTGTAGGCTAGCTGTGGGAACACCTACAATTGAAAAGTCTCTCTAGGTAATCAGCAATCTGCTTACCTTTTCAGTCATGTATTACAGATACAAGGTCAAGTCTTTAACTTAATCCATGTTCTTTACATTTATAGCATGACTTGAAACAGCCTGTATCAGAAGCATACCACATTCATAGCAAAAAAGTTTTCTGTCATACCTCTATGAATTAGAAAAGATTCAAGACACATGCACAATAAAGCCTACTCTACACATCTGAAGTACTAACAGATCATTTAATGTTTCAAGGATTGCTTACAAGCCAGCTGATGGTTCATATATAAACTAAGGTTTTCTCTTTCCAGCAAATGAAAGTTTAATACTATTTTGAAAATACATGCTGGTTTAAAAACTTTAACTTTTGGACCTTCTTAATTTTATTTTTCCCGTTTCTTTTCCTTACACTATCCTTCATAGGTAGCAGTGATGTCATTATGAACATGAGAGATTTGATGTCATATTTTTATGATACAGTCCTTTCAAGGGGACTGTCTGCCATTAAAGCTTGACTCCAAAATAAATTCTGACTTCCATTCAAGACTGATAATGTCATTCATATTTTCAATATTTGTAGAAAAACTGTGTGAAATTCTTGTATATACTTTTATTCAGTTCCACTCTACGGTGAAAGGATGAGGATCTGATGGTGGTGCTGGTAGGACTGTCCTATAAATGCTGTTCTTATAATTGCCAATAGGTGCTTAGCACCTCATTGCTGTGATCCAGGCCAGTGCTTCTGAGTTGTTAAGACCAAGATAGGTGAAAATCTGATTGTTGGATAAGCTTCTAGCAGTGATGTGCTAGAAAAAAAAAAAAAAAAAAATTACCCTATGCTGTTTCCTCTGGTGATGGAATAACATCTAATCCAATTTATTCCATCTAAAAGCCAGCTATCTAATCTTACTGTGACACTAGAGATAAACAGCCACACACATCCAAGGGCTGATTCACACTAAGAATTTTTTGTTAGGACAGGTGCCTTACATCGAAAGTACCATCTCTCTTCACTGATTAGGTTATTAAAAGGTTAACATGGGTATCTAAATTTAAGCATCTTAGGTTTAGTGGGGTAAATCCTACTTGTGTTACCCATCATATTGCCTGCCCTTCTTACGCTACTTTTTAAACTATGAAACATCTGAATTTTGCATATGAAAATAGGTGCTGATTCCATTTTTATGACATGGATTAGAAACATAAAAACCCTCCATATACAGCATCATTGAATATTCTGTCCATACTTATTACAGTACTGCTGAAATACTGAGGTGGAGTGATAACAGTAGAATATGAACTTCAGAAATAGTTGGAATGAGTACAGGAAACCTTTCGAAAATACACATTATTAGACTTGACTTGATGTTTTGGATCATATTTTTACTTAGAAAAAGACCAGAAATGTGAGTTCATAAATACAACATTAGTATAAAACAGTCATGTATTTGTGAGGGAGACCTGCACATAAGAAACTGATCTGTGTTAAAGATGATAAACTTTAATGCACTGTGTATATCACTATCACAAAACCACGTGACAATTTTTGTCTGTACACAGGTCTCTTCTGTAGTCCTTGAATATGGCTAGCTGCACTTTTGATTTTATACTTACAGGCATTCTATAATGAAATACTTTCTTAAAATTGTATAACATTTTGTTCCTTAACTCTATTAACCTTTATTTCCGTACATATATAGATTTAATCCTAACTTTGGAGTATGATATACAAAAACTAGTTTCATAATCTAAAGTGTAAAACAAAATATCTTCAATACACAATTCAATAGAAAGGAGTTTGAATAATTTCAAAATGTTAATGAGGATTTCTGTGCTGTATGGACTCTGCTGTAAGAAAATGCATGCAAATGTCTATATAGTATGTTGCTCAGACAGGACAAGAAAATATGGATCGAAATTAAAAAGAAATAATAATAAAAATGAAGTTCTTCCAGGCAAAGTATGCTTGCTATTCAACAAGTATAGATCAGCATAACTTTGCATATCCTTTTTTTTTTTTTTTTTTTTTCACTCTAGCTGTGAATTTACCCTCAGTCTTTAGAGAACATATTCACAGCTAGCAATAACAATCAGGTGTGGATTAGTTTATAATTGAGACTTACCAGAAAAGTCACAGAGCTCAAAGTACTACCTGGAGATGCATAAGAAAGGTAATTGCTAGCTGTAGGATTAAGTGTCTCCCCCCAGGAGGGGACTTTAAAAGACTGAAATCAGAGTGTGCTCTCATTGGGAAGAGGCTTGAAGCCAGAGGAATAATTTCATTTTATATTTCAAAAGATCTTTCATTAGCCATTTTACTTTTTTTTCCTGACTGTGGTAGTTAAATTATGGCTTCCCCCTGACTCACATCAGAGACGTGCAATCATAGAAGACTAGGAAGAAAGCGTAAAATAAAACAGGGAATATTGCATTAAGTAAATTATTCAAAACCTCATCCATTTTGCAAGTAACTAAAATGACACACTAAATGCATGCACATATTTCCTTTAAGTTAAAAAGGTTGCTTTAAAAAAAGTATTTTATTGAATTGCTATAAATTGTTAGTAATTTTAGAAGAAAAATACTAGTTTAGTATGTCATAATTTTAATCGAAACTGATATTTTTTTTTGCTTCCAAGACATTTATTGGAAATGCTTCTCTTTGCTTTTCAGAAGCTGGTTGTCTAAATATGCTTAAATAATTACTTAAAGTAGTTTTATTCCATACAATTCCATAAAACTCTTTATGAACTTTATTTGATGTAGTGTGTGTAGTTTCTTCTTTGTACACATAGAAAATAATGCAGAAGTAATTTCATCAAATAGATTTTCCTTTACTGTAGTTTTCTTGTTCTATCTTTTTTTTTTTTGTTATTATTTTTATGAGAATTTGATTGGTATGGGCAATTAATAATTAAATAACTATTCATATTATATTGATAAAATGTGATACTTTACTAAATATTAGACTTCTAATATACTTGATAAAAATAAACGAGAGAAGTCAAGTGACTTGCCCAAGTTTCTGTAGCCAAATGATCAAACCAGGAACTATACCTTGCTCTCACTCCTGTGTCTCAGTCTTTATATCGGACTGTCTCACTCCTGCCAGTTTATTCAGATTTCACATTCCAACAGCAGAATGCATATCCTGAGTTCCTCAGTGGATACAGAATTGACAAAAAAAGACTTTTGTTTGAGCTACTGTTAGGTTTTCAGCTTGAGCTGTTACAAGTCCAAGCAAAACTGGGTGCATTTTGCAGTTGGTCTTGGGCAGCCACCCTGAAATATGTGGGAATGGGATTTTCAGGTTACAATCATGTCGTTTTTCACTTCTAGCTACCACATGACTGCCTAGTTCTTGTGACTTTTCTTAGAAACAGACAGAGTAAATTAACCATGACAGCTATATAAAGAGGCAATTGTACTTTTATAGCTGTCTGCAAAGATGCTGCATATATGCAGTGGGTAAAGTTGTGAGGCCATGTGAGAGTTCAAAGCCTGCTGGTAATTGTGGATGAGTGTCTTGGCATGGTCCACATCCATACCATCTGTAGCAAGCAGATGTGGAACATATTCCTCTCTGTGTCTGTACTGCTCATTCAGAGAAATAGTTGATTCACTCCAGATTGCAGTCTGAAAATGAACTAATATGCTTACACTGTGGATGAGAACCCTGTAATTGAAGTTTGACCATATGAATGCATGTAGCCTGCTGCTTCTGTTTTGTAACCAGCCTTATAATACAGCTACAAATGTGAAGAGGTTTTGAAGTTATCAAAGGAATGGTGTTTTAGAACATTTATCCAGTAGAAAAAATTAGAATATAAATCCTGAAGTATTTGAAAGTAGAGTTTAAGAGATTAATAAAACTAATTATATAGTTGATTGATATGACACAAATAAGATGATACAGGAGGTGCTCTGTAGCTCTGCCTTCCTGGAAAATCCCATAATGAGTATCTGTAATCTAATATTTTGCCCTTTCCAAACAGGGCCGTTCTCATATCTCTTGTATGCCAGGAACAGTTCGACGCTGGAACTATCCATCTCCTCTCTGCATTGGTATGGATACTTACTTGTTTTCAGTGTGTTCTGAACATCAGTCAGAAGAAACTCCTGGCTTTGTCATGCTTATTGTTCCTTCACTTAATTCTGTTTCATTCAAAAATCTTTGAATTTCCATTTGTATCTTTAAAATACGGAAAAATTGCAATAACTTTTTTTTCTTTATCTATGTTGTATGTGCTATTTAAAAAAATATTATGAGAGTGGGCAAAGGAGGAAATCCAGATGTTTACCACTGTCTAGCTTGTCCTGAATACTCTGCTTTGAATCAGGCTGAATCTTCTTCAGAAGGGTGGGGAAGTTAACACATTCATTTTGCAGGAGGCTTAGCTTGGAAAGCCTTCTCAAGAACAAGACAGGTCATGCGGTGAGCCTAGGAGACTTCTCAGAGAAGCAGGTAGTCTGCTGCAATGGAGAGCAGCTCTAAAGCCAAGCTTTCAGGTGTAGTAGAATGAAAAAAGTTTCAGGGATCCAAAAAAGGCAGACTCTTTTCATCTGAGAAAGCTGTTAAATGATGCTGAGTTCAAAAGCAAAGCTAACAAGAATTTCCCTTTTAATCACACTAAGACCTCACCCAACAGATCTGAGTTTAACTTGTGTAGATAATAATCTTGTTCTGATGTATTATTTCTTGATTAAACACAGTTTAAGAGAGTCAAGATTGTGGTGTCTTTCTGCATGTTTATTTCAAGAAAAAGCAGGAATGGAGGGGAGAGAAGCACAGCTCCATCATAACATTCTGTCATTTAAGCTTTGAAATTCATTCTTCAGTGAATGCTTTTAACTTTAATAGTCACCAAAAGCTGTTCGTTTTAGCTTCATATAAAAGAGGGATTTAAAAGATTGGGATAATATTGAGTATTAATGTGAAATGGTTTTTGTCAAGTTGGACCTATATATCTTTTTGTATTGTCAACTTCCACAGCAGCAGTCGCTTCTGATTAATATTAAAGCAGTGCAGTTCCTTCAAATCAATTTTAGAAATGGAAAATGTATTCAGAAAAGTATATTTTGGAGGTTTGTTTGGTTTTTTTGTGTAATCTTATGTTTCACTTTGTACATTAAATATAGTTCCTCTTTGTAAACACTATGCTCACTGATTTTTTTTTCCTTTTTTTTTTTTTTTTTTAATTTCCCTTTAGTTCATTAAATTTTGCTTTCCTGGAAGCTAAAATACTCCCAAGAAAACAAACAAACCCTTAAAACATGACACCCCTCCTCCACTGCCTTTAGCCAGTGTCTTGATTTTTCTATAAACGCAACCCAAAATCTATTATTTTCACTAAATGCATTTAACTTTGCAAGGAGGTAGATTTTTGAGAAATTTGAGACTGATTTCTCAGCTCTTTAGTAGAGTTATTCTTAATTTGATTCAATTTCTTGTGTAGTCTACCTAGTATATTATTTTAATTTTTTCAGTACAGTTATCACAACACTGGAGACTTTCAAAAGGCACCTGGACTTGTTCCTGTGTGATCTGCTCTAGGTGATCCTGCTCTGGCAGGGGGTTGGACTAGATGATCTCTAGAGGTCCCTTCCAACCCCTAACACTCTGTGAATCTGTAAATACCTGGCATGAAGACTCATAGGCTTTAAAGTAATGATTCTTCAAATCATAAATATAAATTATGAGATTTTAATTTCATTTCTTGAGGTACTCTTACTTTATATTACTGTTCTAGCAAAGATGTAAACTCGGACACTTCTTTACAAGTTGCTTCACATATTTATAGTTTAGCTTTACGTCATCCTAAATGACAGCATTTCAATCTCCAAACACATGAATTTGCTGAAGAACAGCACACAGATAGTAAGCAAATTGTAAGAATTCTGTTATGCAGCTAGTCTATCCTCATTCTGAATTAAAGAACAAACTGTGGTGTGTTTATTTTGTTTGTTTTTAAACTCAAGTGTGGTTTTAGCTATATTAATTAGTAGTTCTGCAGCTGCATTTTGGATCAGTGTCTTAATTCAGTTTAATTCTCAATTTGTTCCTCTGATTATGAAGCCTATTCAAACATAGCATCAGACGTTTTTAACCATAACTGGCAAGGTGAGACAATGGAATACCCAGTCTTTATGTGCAACTATACTTTTCAGTAAAATCAAAGGAAATATATTGCAATTATGTAAGCAGTTTGCTATAACTCAAAATAGGTTTGTTTTTTTTTTCATGAGGAATGTTTTCACTGTGATAAATGTCTCTGCTTGGGTATCTTGGGCTAAAAGAGAAAATCCATTTTTTAATTAATCATATGCCAAATATTAAGAAATAATATTAATAAAAGATATAGTGACTTTCTTTTTATTTTTCATAGCTAAATGTGGTGGAACGCTGACAAACATGGGTGGTGTGATCCTGAGCCCAGGTTTTCCTGGAAATTACCCTAGTAACTTAGATTGTACATGGAAAATTTTATTGCCTATTGGATATGGTAAGTAAACTTTCATTGGAAGAGCAATTATTTGTAATAATCAGATTTAAATACATATAAGAATATTCTAATTTCCAGTATGAAATCCAGTGAATGTATTTTGAACACTTTACATAATTATGTGTTATTTTTTGATTTGAAAATGGTTGACAATTTAAAAATACATCTATGTCATAGCAACTTATTATTTGTAAAACTCAGCCTGTCTCAGAAACAGGTTTCAGAGCAAATGAAATGTGCTGCATGATGATATGTCAGATGAAATAGGTAAAGTAGTTCCAATTAATTAGTGGTCTTCTCTTTAATGTCCTTTCATTGTCCTCCCAAGTGATTTTCTAACAGTAATTCTTATGTGCTCTGAAAATGGACAAACCTTCATTTCTAGTGCTATGAATTTGGTTAAAAATATTTTAAAACTGTATTACAAGCTCCTGGTAACAGTTGCCAACTTAGAAACTTTCTTGGTTTGCATTAGAACAATTGTCATACAGAAAATATCTTCACAAATAAATAATAATTTACTTGAGAAGATAATAATGGATAATAAGGGATATGTAAGTGCATGTATAAAATAAAATCTATCATTATCACAATTAAAAGAGAAGTAAGTTTTCTTTCTGTGAAACATTATGCCCCATACTGTAAATTCCATGCTAGTGCTCAAATAGATAAATCAACTTTCAAAGCTTATTATTAAATTCACTATACCCATCTCTGAAAATGAATTATTTCTGTGTATTTGCATTCATAAGAGGGATTTTTGTAGTAAAATGTACTACTTAGAGTTTATTTTACGAAGTTAATTTGTAGAAATACTGTGCTACTATTTAGAATAGTGCACTTCATCAGTGCCTACCTAGTAAAACTGATCCACCATAGTTATGGATAGCCTTAGTAACCTTGGATATCCATATCTCCTTAGGACAACCAAAGACAGGATATCCTTGGTTAATTTTGGCATTCTACAGCTATATTTGCAGAAAATATCAATGATAAGCTACTATTCTAGAGCGATACCATCTTGTATTACTACAATACTGCCTTTTAAAAAACATTTCTTCGTATTTCTCAGAGTTGCTCCTTTTTTTTAAGCTCTTCCATGTAGACAATGTTTCATGAATTAATTACACTAGAGTGTCGTGTATCCTATTATCATCCTTCTCACTTGTCAGAAAGTCTCCCATAGTGCTAATCCTATAAATAGAAAAGATTATGGCTTTGTTTAGCAAGGGATTTAACAGGTACAAGGTGTTCATACCATTAACCTATCATTTCTTTCAAAAAGACAAGAGGAGGACATTTTTTATCATTGAATTGCTACAGGTATCTTTTTTCTCAGTCTTTGTCAAATAATCAACAGATGATGTCTTTATACCAGGTTTAAAAATTGTGATTGATGTGATATTTCACAGAGAACTTCCACTGCGAAATCTTGGATAATAGTTTACTTTAAAGTATAAGGTTGTTTACCTAAGAGCTGTTTGTCTTCATTCATGCTTTTGTATGAAAATAAATATATGCAATCACTGAAATACAGAATTTTTTTCAAAAAATGATTAATGGTCCAGGGGTTTTTTTGAAACATTTTAATGTGATATTGAATGCGTTAGAGATTAGCACTGTGCACAAAAACTGAACAGGACACTTATGAACACATAATGATTGATACAATTGCCACTGAACGAAATAACCTCACAATGACTTAATCCCTCAGTAAGTATTCCTTTATTCCCATCCATTTATTCAAGCTTTGTACGTAAATGAAGTGGATGATGTTATTGACTTCGTGCGAGCACACGTGTGTTTAAACAAAGTCTGATAATAAAATTGTGGGAGCTAAATATGTCCCAAAGTATAGTGCTCTCTTCATTACATGAAAATATACTGATCGTTTAAGAAAAGACACTGCTAAAATCCAGACATTTTAAACAGGTTGAAAGTACATCTTGTCAAGTGAGTTGCAGTGATTTTACAATGATTTCAGGTAGCTGTTAATTGATTAACATTTGTAAAAAAAATTTAACTCAGCTTGGAATTCTTTAGAGTCTGTTCAAGTGAGAGAGGAAATCCTGTTGAGATTGAGGCAGGAAGTTGTATAATTATGGTTTGACCGGATAATGATTTATTTTCAGTTTTATTTGTATAATTTTATGTAAGAAATTATTGAGTACAAAAAACTTTTTCTTTGAGACATCAAATTGACAATTCTAGGTTGTATAAACTTAGAGTTAAGGCTTGAGTGACACATACAGTGTGTTCTTTAATAGAAATTAATGCATTTGAAAACCTTTAGGAAGAAAATATGTTTGAGTTTGTGCTTAAAATTTGTCTATTTTAGGTTTTTTGAGTTTTTTTTAAGTTACTGGTATATCTACTTTTTGCTTTTAAAATACAAAGCTTTTTTACAATCAATATTTACAATTAGCTGTATAAATTCTTTCTCAGTAATTAAATAAGAATGATTCAATTTTATAGGTACTCCATGGCTCATAAAGAGATTATTTCAGAACAGTAGGGTACTTTTACTTAAATACCTAAACACTGATTTTGGGTCTAATTACATATGTCAAATTCAATTATCAGTCACTTTATCAACTTAAGTATAATATTAAGTGGCTGCGCAATTCTTTAGAATTTTAGTGCTGTTGACATCTGGTCTCTGGTGGGTATCACTAATTGCTGATACTGAAGTCAAGATGTTTCCAAGCTTCTTTGTCCTACCTCATCTTAAATCATGAGAGCATTGTAAAATTAGTGACTTCACTGAAGTCAGTCTAACCATATCAGACATCATACAAGAGATGGCTGATACTGAGGCATCAATATGTTCTGTATATGTCTCTCTTTTAATAACATTGGAATAAGTTTTCTTAGCAGCTGAAATACTTGTTTTCATATTTCTCATCTGCATAGGTCAGAGAAGGTACTAGAGCTAAATATATCATATTCTTATAAGTGCTCTGTAACAATCAGTGTATTTGGTACCTTATTCAGTTTTTCCTGTAGAAAAAAAATATTCCTCTCATACCAGTGATTAGATATCAAACCACAGAGACAGAGAAATGAGCTATAGATCAAGACTGAATGAATGACTTACCCTGATGATTAATCTATAAGGTACTCTTCTAGAATGAAGAATATGTCTCTACTGCTAAACAAGAATGTGAGAGAGTTAAGGCATTAAATATATCACACTGCTTTGTTGGATCTTTCAGTAGTTCATTGTTCATTATTTAGTGTTTTATTCTATTCCAGCTGGTTCTTCATACTGTACCAGAGCAAGGTTAGACTCAAACTGTGTGGTTGCAAGTTACTTGGTACTACCTGGCTTTTGAATCAGGGGTTCATCCCCCAACCCTCTTTTGAGCATAATTTGAGAAGCTTGAATTCCAAGTCCTTAGTCCACATGAAGTAGTGCCAGAACTTAAAACCGGCTCTTCCCATGACATTATGCTTATATTTGCAACTGTTCCGAATTTTGGAAGTCATATCTCTGACGTTCATTTTGTGAGAAAGGCCTGGTTCAGCCACCTGACTTCCCAAAAGGTGAATGTGTTAAAGGATCCTGAGTAAGTACTTGTCACCAGCCTGGAGTTCAGTGCATCTTACAGTGCTGCAGAATGGCCCACGCTAGGTGAAGGAGGAGGCAAATGTAGGTTGCTTGAGTCAGGAAAACTGAGGCAGAGTAGACGGTTGGAACTAGGTAGGTAAATTTCTGCTTCTGAAAGGTGGCTGAGCTCATCCAGGCTATGAGGGGCCTGGCCCAGGTACAGTAATGATCTTTTGGCAGAGTACTGACCATGCCATGATACAGCAGGATTTGTGTAGTGCCTCTCCTTTGAGTGTTTCTGTTGCCTGGTTTAGGAACCTGACAAACATCTGGTGGTTGACTTTGCGACTTTCTTTTGTTGGTCCCTTCATGTGCAGCTATGATACTTATTGGGAACCAGAAAATTAGAAGCTCCAGCTCTTGCAATACTCAGCAACTGTTTCCTTCACTTAAGCATGCCACTTTGAATGACAAATAAAATATAGTGCCCATAACAATTATTGTAACTTTTGTATTTGCATGCTGTAGCATTAAGCAACATGAGTTATTAAAACTCTGTTACCATTTTTTTTCTGTCTTTCTCAATGCTGCAGGTGTACACATTCAGTTTCTGAATTTCTCTACTGAAGCAAATCATGATTTCCTTGAAATTCAGAATGGGCCTTACCACACCAGCTCTATGATTGGCCAGTTTAGTGGAATGGAACTCCCATCACCCTTGCTAAGTACTACTCATGAAACACTTGTCCATTTTTACAGTGATCACTCAGAAAACAGACAAGGCTTTAAGCTGACATACCAAGGTAAGAAGAAACTAGCATAATGAACTTTATGGTTAAAAAGGAAAATTAATTTTTATTTTTATCATTATAAAATATATTAGGCATATGCTATATAAAATTTTTAAATCTGTGGATTGTTTACTCTGTTGGTTGAACTTTTTTCCAACTGAAATAGTGTTGAATTGGAATTTTATTATACTGATGTAAATAGCTGAGGATGATGTCATTTGCCAAAGGTCACATAGCTGATACCCCTTTCCATCCCATTAAGGTGTACTGTTACTGGACAATACTGTTATTATTCACTGTTATTTTTCCAATTTATGTAAACTTGTTATATGTAGTATAATGGATAGGGATTTAAAAATATAGTATGAGTTAGTTTAAATGTTCAGGTAAAAAATTTTGTAATTCATGTATTATATTTTTGCAGTCTAGACTTAAGTGAAAATTGACAGGAAATTAAAAGACACCAGATAACACACATTCTGTGTCTGAATTTTCAAATACATCTATTCAGTATTTGAACATGTGAATTTTTGTGGCCTTCTACTTGGCTTTTTTCTTCATCTTCATTGTTATTTTTGCTTTGTTGTTTCCTCCACCCCTCCATTAGTGACAATAAATCATCATTCATTCATTCGTGTTTCTAAAATGTTAACATAGTCTTACTGAAAAATGTTGAGCCCCATTGCAGGATCTGAACCAGGATCGGAACCAGATCTGAAGCACAAATCTAAACCACAGCATCATATAAGCTGCCATGCAAAAATTTATTCTATCATAGCCAGGCCTGGCACACTATTTATTTGCATGCACACATATATACAGCTATAGTTAGGTCATAATGGATAGGGAGGAAGATTCTGAGCACCTGAATTGTGCTAATGCTTGTAAATAATGCATACAGAGAGGTCAGATCATTATTGCCTGTGGAGTTTTTTTCTCTGACATAGTCTTTCACAGCATCACACCCACCTATTTTCATTCTTAGCTGACAAGGGTAATTGTGATTGGACAGATGACTCTTTAGAATTTTCTGGAAAGACAGCAAAGTGGAAATATTGCAGAAATGACAAATAAATAAGATGCAAAGCCATGTGGCTGCAGTGCTCTTTTTCTTTTTGTTCTAAATAGTGTGTTGTTCTTTCTTTACTATAGCAAGACCTTCCTTAATGGTATTGAGTCTTTATAGGCTCAACTATATGTGATTAACTCCTGACTAAAAGCATATTCTGTCACAACATAAATATTTAAAACTTAAGGCTTTTGTAGACTGTATAATAAATTCTTGTAGAGATGATGTTCCAGCTTGCTCAGCTTCTTTAAAAAAGAACTCATACACTTATATTTTAATAGTCTATGAGAGTTTCAGCAGGGGGACAAGGAGGCAAGTTCACTTTGCTTTTTAATCATCATAATACTTGGATTTTTGTATCTTCATCTTTTCTTGTGTATCATATGGATCAACATATATTTTATGGTTTTGACAAGGACAGTGATGTTTGATGTTTAGGGAGATCATAGTCCAGATCAAAGTAAAAGATAACATAGATTTGGGGGTAAAACAAGATATTTTGACTGGTTCACGACATACTGCTTTTGACATAGATCTACTCCAAACTCTTCCAATCATTGGTCAGTGCATGGATCTGTTTTCACTTAGAGCCCAATAACTAAACCCAGTGACAAAATTGGTACTGCAAGACTACTGTGATATCAGATGTGGTGCAAATTACCTGTGGTTACCAATTGAATTTATCATTTAAAGTACCAATAGGTTGCTCACATCCAGACTCAATATTTAATAACATTGAATATAGATATCTATCTATCTACACCAATAATGTGCTTACAGCCCAGAAAGCCAACTGTATCCTGGGCTTTATCAAGAGAAGCATGGCCAGCAGGTCAAGGGAGGTGATTCTTTTCCTCTGCTCTGCTCTCATGAGACCACACCTGGAGTACTGCATCCAGCTTTGGGGCTCCCAACGTAAGAAGGATATTGACCAGTTGGAGTGAGTCCAGAAGGGTCCACAAAGATGATCAGAGAGCTGGAGCACTCTCCTATGAAGAAAGGCTGAGAGATGGGCTTGTTCAACCTGGAGAAGAAGGTTTTTTGGAGGTCTTACTGCTGCCTTTCAATACTTAAAGGGGGCATGTAAGAAAGATGGGGACAAACTTCATAGTGGGGTCTGTTGCAGTTAGGACAAGGGGTAACAGGATTAAACTGAAAGAGGGTAGATAAAGACTAGATATACGGATGACACTTTCTACAACAGCGGTGGTGAAACACTTGACCAGGTTGCCCAGAGAGGTGGTAGATGACCCATCCCCAGAAGCACTCAAGGTCAGGTTGGATGGCTGTCTGAGCAACTTTGTCTACTTGAAGATTCACAGATTCACAGAGTGTTAGGGGTTGGAAGGGACCTCTAGATGTTATCTAGTCCAACCCCCCTGCCAGGGCAGGATCACCTAGAGCAGATCACACAGGAACAAGTCCTGTTGGCTTTTGAAAGTATCCATGGAAGGAGACTCCACCACCCCTCTAGGCAGCTTGTTCCAGTGCTCAGTCACCCTCACAGAGAAGAAAGATATCCCTTATCATTTGAGGGGAGTAGGTCTAGGTGACCTTTAAAAGTCCCTTCCAACAAGAACTATTCTATGACATTATGGTTTTCTACACTTTGCCTGTCTCAGGCAAATTTATTTAATTTAATTTATTCTGTATATTTGAACAATATCTGCTTTTCACTACAGACAGAAAGACTCTGTAATCTGTGCTACAATCCATAGAACTACAGCTGCAGGAAAATGTATTGCTATAATTTTTCTATCTTTTTATTTATTTTATTCATTTAGCCAATATTGATTGTTTCTCATTAAAACAACTTAGTAGTATGCCTAGCAATGGGAAACTGAGCCTGGGGAATCATTCACGTGCTAGTCAAGTGTAGCTAAGAAGATAACATGTATGTTCAGAAGGTAAGCTGATTGCCATAACCCATCGTCTAAAGGTTAGATGAAATCTTTGGCTTACTGAAGCTTACAAGCAGTTGTGTCAATTGTTTCCGTCAAACCACAACTTCTCTTTCTATCTTTTTGCTTATTACAGGGACCTTTAATCATCCATGATAAGATGCTGAAAGAATCTAATTTGACCAGTGTGGGGTTGCTGTTAAGATGCTAGCTTTCATAATTCAGAAATCCATTATATTAATGCATGAAGTTTATTCCAGAATTAGAAAATGTTGTTGAATTAAGCTCATAATTCCTCTTTTCTTCTATTCTTCCATTCCCCACTATGTCCAGTAGGATTATTTTGTCTGGTCCAAAGTAAATGGGAATATGATAAATAGGACACCATAAAAAATAAACTGGTGGGGTTTTTTGTTCACTCTAACTCTCTTTTGTTAAAATCACTTGCTTTTTAGATAAATTGCTTTCTTTCTGCTTCTCTTAATTGCATCTTGTAAGATGACAACAAAAGTGTTATCATGAATAACTCATTGACAGCATAAAATGTTATTCTATTATTTAAATAGAGGACAAGCAATGCACCTAAAACCAGAACAATGTATTATGAAATATTAAAAAATACTGGTGGGCCTTATAACAAAAACTTTTTAAGTGGCAATGTGTACTACACAAGATTGTGTAGTAGTACTGTTAGAATAAAAGAAAACTGTCAAATGTATTCTTCATAGAAATTCAGAAACTTGTAGTAGTATTCTGCAAATATTTATTTAAAAAAACAGAAAAAATATTGTTGTCAAAAATAACAATCATTTAATAAGAATCTTCTTATTTTAGCTATTACTTTGATAGTTGTAATAGTAGATAGAAAACTCAGAACAAATATAAAGATACTGTTAAATTGAATTATGTGTGAGTCATTCTAATTTTAAATAAAAAAAATAAAGCCAGTATTTATTATCTTGTTTCTCAAAATGCGTAGTTATAGGTGTATTTGAATTACCAATTGCATACACATTCATCCAGTTTTATTTTCCCCATGAGTGAGAAATAAACAAATTTTTCCAGTAAAGGCAACTCACACAGTTCATTTTTATGCAATACTCCTTGCTTATAAAGAGACTCAAGGGTAACTCATTCCTGCATAGTTCGAAGGAAACACAGTATTTTAGTCTGTGTATTAAAAAATAGATGGTTTTAAAACTTTAAAAACCAACCACACTATCCACTCAAATAAAAAGATGTTGGGAAAAAAATTAATTACTTTACGAGGTACTTATTATTAATTGATTTTTTTTCCTAATGTGGTAAATTGCTGACATTGTCATGTTCAGTTTTTAAGTGGTTAGGATCTACCAGCTAAGCTCATGTTCCTAAACTTCTAATTGACTTACTTTGTCTCTTCCATCTACCCCCTTTTCTGCATTCAAAAAACAGATTTTGGACTTCTGTTCTTTAAAAATGAAATGTCTTTAATGTGTCTGTATTTCTTCAGATAGCATAAAACCTCTCTGTTCTATCAGAGATCTCAAATTGCACTAAGCATTTCTACTGCTAACATTTCTCCATTGGTAATTCTTTCTAAGATTATCATGTTTTACAGCTTCTTATTACTGAGCACAAGTTACTTGCTCAGCACCATTTAGAACATTTAGGAAATTGAACTGTCAATTCGAGTTATTAATAATCTAAGAGCTTCCGTAACTATTGTGTTTCAGTGTATTCACCACTCCTCTGATGTACTCTGACAGAATATACCAGTGGTTTACAATTAAGGAATGTTAATGACTCCTTTATTTTTCTTCTGTCATGGTTTAGGCCCAGATGACAACAAAAGACCACTCAGCTGCTTGCTCACTCCTCCCCTTCCCCCGTTGGGGATGGGGAGGAGTAAAAATAAATAAAGGCTTCTGGCTCAAGACAAGGTCAGGGAGGGATCGCTCACCCAGTTTCGCCATGGGCAAAACAGACTTGGCTTGGGGAAGAAAACTCAGTTTAATTAGTTACCACCTGAATCAGAGTAGGACGGTGAGAGAAAACAAAACAGATCTTAAAACCTTCACCCCCACCCCTCCTTTATTTTCCAGGCTCAGATTTGCTCTGAAATCCTCTACCTCCTCCCCACCAGCTGCACACAGGGACAGGGAGGTTTCAGTCAGTTCACCACATGTTGTTTCTACTTCTCCCTCCACCTAAGGGGGAGGACTCCTCACACTCGTCCCCTTCCTTCTCCAGGATGGGGTACCTCCCACAGGAGACAGTCCTCCGTGAACTTCTCTGACATGAGTCCCTCCCATGAGCTGCAGTTTTCTTCACAAACTGCTCCAGCGTGTCACCCATTCTGCATGGTGCATTCCTTCAGGAAGAGACTTCTCCAGCGTGGGCTTACCACAGATGCTTTGTGCACAGCTGCCTGTTCTGGTGTGGGGTCCATGGGCTGCAGGCGGGTCTCTGCTGCACCGTGACCCTCCTAAGGCTGCAGTGGCACAGTTTGCCCTCTCACCACAGGCTACAGGGGAACCTCTGCTCTGGCCCACCTACTCCCCTACTTTCTACCCTCGCCGTATTTGCTTTGTTGGCTCTCTCACATCCCACTTCTGTCTCCTTCCACACCTCACTCCAGTGTTTCCGCTTCCAGTACTGATTGTCCTTCTGTTTTCCCCTCTTAAATATATCTGGCTTGGCCATGGCCAGGGGTGGGTCCAAGTTGGAGTGAGGGGAACTTCTAGCAGCTTCTCACAGGAGCCATTCCTGTGTCCCCTCCCCCACTGCAAACCTCCCACCGCATATATATACTTTAATATAAATTATGTGTAGTTTTCTATAGTTGACTTTTCTGTTTCAGTCCCACAGCTGTTGCCCTTGATACTTAATGGTCTTGTCTTCCAGGTTGTCTCTGGAGTTTCCTACTTATTTTAATATTATACTTCTGGATTTCTTTCTCTTCCTCTTATTCAGCCTGCAGTTACTGAAAATGGATTAAAAAAATAACTCTTCATCTCGCCAAAATGTTTCTCTTTCCTTCTCCTTTCTCCCCACTTAGAAATTTTGTTTTCCTTTCAGTAAGTCAAATGTCAAATACATCTTAGCCTGAATTGTGTGGATGACAAGACTTACACTGTTGTGATGTCTGACTGTCATGCTTCTTGATCTACTTCTATTATGCAATTTTGAAACCATTGTCCAATTTCAGTCAAATTTCACGGTTCCTGGAAGTGTTTGAAAAGCAATATTAGTAATGTGGATGAATGAGTCCTGAAATAGTGACCTTATAGAGAGGAAAGATGCAATATTATTCTATAGATATCAATTCAGTTTGACTTGCTGGCTACCCAGTTGAAATATTCTTTATCACCACTTATTCTAATATGCACTGTGTTTTGCCTAACTGCTATTCATGGGATATAGCCACGGGAGGGAGGTAAAATAGGAGGGGTTGGCATGAGTGTCACATTCGACATGGGCGAAAGGAATCATATTATATATAGAAAGCTAAGAATATATTTTTGGTCCTATTAATGCTTACACAGTGAATTTGAACAAGCCACTTACAGAACAAAATAATAAGCAATTCAGTTGAAATTGTTATGCAAAAAATTCTATCTACCCCACATCTTTTGTTGTGATGGTGGATGGTAGAGACTGAAGCAGAGTCCTGCTTTTGTTGGTCACCAGGGTCCAAGGGGCCTCATTCTCAGGGGTGTATATATATTTTAATATACATATATAATTCTCAATTAATATATTTTAATTGAGAAGAAATCTGTAGTTAAAAAACTTTGCTTTTCTAATAATGAAATTAACTTGATATACCCTTTAAAAAAGATAAATAGGTAAAAAGAGTCCATCATTGTGCTCACATTCACCAAACTCCTGCTAATAATTTAATAAGTGTGTTACATATTAGCAAGTGCCCACAAAACTGCATAGCTTAATCCTAGTCTGTTTTTTTTTTTTAATGTACTTGAATTTACATTAAAAGGAATTTAAGATTAGATTTATCCTTTTACTGAATAGTACTAAGCTTGGTTCAATTCCAGGTCTGCTTTTTCATGAGTAAAAAAAAAAGTACCATTTCTACTCACTATTATACGTGTAGTAGTGATATCAAGGTAGCAGAAGGGTTTTTACAAGGTAGATACCTTTTTTAAAGGTACCAGTTGAAAAATAAAGGGAGAATGTTAATAGGTATTCAAGCAAACTTCCGTGTAATAAAAAATGAAGATTTCTAGAGATTTTAACATTTTAGGAAGAATAAGGCTTTTTGATAACCCCTCATCTCAGGGGAAAGCAAAGAATATGAATATTGTATAGAAAATTATATAATTAATAATGCTATTTCTCGATTTTTCTACTGGGTTTCAGAAAACAGAAAAATACTTCAGAGATTTAAGCTTAATATAGCTTGGGATTGTTCTCTGGGCACATTATTTTGTGGAGGAAGAAAAGTGTATGCACACTGAGAACGGTATAATATTTGCTTCCCGTGGTTGCAGGGAGCTACTGTTGCTTCTTAAGCAGTAGCCTGTGAATTCTCAAAGCACAGGATTTGAATATATAACCTAAATCACCTAGGAACTGTGTATTTCTGAATGCAGTAAAAAGCTTTGTCTCCTTAGCAGCACCCCAGGGAGGTTACGGCTCTGAGTACCATTGCCAGTCAGCTCCTTGTTTTAGGCTCTGATGTTCTCATGCTTTGCTATCACTTAAGCTTTGTAATTGCACTATGTAAGGAATGGTGGGTATTCCATGATGTTAAAGACTGAGTTACTGAATTTGTGTGTATTGTGAAACCTTGTGTTTCACTTGTGGCAAGAATGAAGTTCATACTGATTACCTATTGAACTATCTGAAGCAGTTAAAATTTACAAGATACTATTTTTGTTTATTTGTAAAATGAGAGGACTTCAAAAGTGCCTGATTTTTAAACAAACATCATTTAAGTAAAATTAAATCTTTTCTGTTGTTGAGATAAATATTGTACTCTTTATTTAAAAAAAAAAAAAAAAAGCAGCATTGAGAAATGGTGTCTCTTTGTTATCACTGCTGTGGTTTTGCCACATATGAAAAACATCAGACAGGAAGCAACCAGAAATACTTAGAAGGACATTTCTAATTCACAAACCTGAGTTTCCGAGACCCTCATATCTGCTGAATTTCTGTATCTGAGATGTAAACAACCTATACACACAAGTTCTGAGTGTCAGAACAGTCACAACAATCTGATTGGCAAGCCAAGTTATATAATTACAGGCTCGGGATACTCTGCATATAGCTGGAATTACTGAAGATATATGCTGAGTCAGAAGAAATAAATAGCTTTTATGGCCTTTGAGAGATGTCAAAATTTAGTACACAGATGAATACGGTTAGTCTAACGGTTGTTAAGACATGTAGTTTTCAATCTCTGACTATATTATGACTGCTACCTCAGACTTCTAATATTTCTGGAACATCTTTTTTCCCCCATAGCTTTCCCTTTAGGACTAGAGCTTCTTTAAGGGAAGCAGATAAAATGTTTTATTTTTGTTATTTTTACTGGGGGAATCCTAGTTCCTATTACTGTAACTCTTAAGTACATTTTCTGTCTGTTCGGAATTTCAGTGTAGCGTAAAGCTGAATCTGAGATAAGAATCTTACCCTGTTGTCCTCGGAGAGTGACATGTTCTAGAAAACACAGAAAAAAAGTTCTAATTGCCCTCTCTTTCTTCCACAAGCACACTCATGCTTATACACGACATGATTTGAACATGTTAAATCTGATGACCTTTAGCTAGCAAAAAGACAATTATGATTGCACTTCTGAGTCTTGTTCCCGGAAAGTTTAATGATTTCCTGCAATAAAAAAAGAATTGTTGACTACTACTATATTTCTAAAATGGTTTTGGATGATGTCCTAAGAGGGCAATACAAATCAAAATAAAACAGGATATCTGGGGGACTCACAGTAAATTATTTGCTAACTCATGTGACAAAACTAAGCCATGTTTTGTTAACTCCAATTTTAAGTCATTTCATCATGAAAAATTATGTTTCTTAGTGCCTAAGGCAATAAACTGAGATTCCAGATTGCTAGATCTGTTCTGGGCTGCAGCAAATTGTATCCTGGGTTTCCATAAAAAGAAGTGTGGCCAGCAGGTTGAGCGAGGTGACACTCCACAGGGAATACTGCATTCAGCTCCAGTTCTTAGCATAAGAAAGGCATGAACCTATAAGAATGGGTCCAGAGGAAGACTACAGATATAATCAGATGGATGGAACACTTCTCCTATGAGGAAAAGAGACTTGGGATTGCTGAGCCTGAGGAAGAGAAGGTTCCAGGGAGACCTTATTGTGAATTTTCAATACTTAAAGGTGGCTTGCAAGAAAGATGGAGAGAGACTTCTTGCCTGTAAGGACAAGACAAGGGGCAACAGTTTTAAACTGCAAGAGGGTAGATTTAGAAATATTTTAATAATATAAAGATAAAGAAATATTTTAAGGTGGGGGTGGTGAGACAGGAACAGGTTGACCGAAGAAGTTGTGGATGCCCCATCCCTGTGAAGTGTTCAGACTCAGATTGGACAGGGCTTTTAGCAACCTGGTGCAGTGGAAGATGTCCCTGGCAATGGCAGGGGGGTTGGAACTTGGTGATCTAAATGTCCATAGCAACCCAATCCAATCCATGCTAGTCTAGTCTAGTCTTAGAAGTGGATTTTGTTCTGGAGTCTGTAGGTATACACTGCATGATACTGGAGGAATGTACAATAAGACTAAATGAAAGTTTTAAGTAGCACTAATTGTGAGCTTTCCTAACATTTGTATGTTTGCATGCTCAACTCTCTCCTCATGCAATTTTTCTGTAAAGTAGTTATTTGCATGTTGAAGTGTTAAGATGTATGTGACACTGCAGAAGCAATAAGTCACCCTAGTGTTAATGTAAGAAAGAAAATATATTTGAATCATAAAAACAACATAGCAGAGGATCAAATATACTTCTTCAGTGATTTACACTTTTTTCTTAACAATTGAAAATATGTTGCACAAAGAAATGCCAAATGTCAATACAAGATAATTTTAAAATTCAAGTATTTGACTGCTGCCAGCATTAGAATTAAATCCTTCTCTCAGGTTTTCTTTACATTGGGCTTCACTTCAACCTCTGACTGGAGGCTTTTTTCCACGGTGAAATGGTATATCATTTTTTAAAGCTCAGTACCAAACAAGTCTTTGGTCATGACACTCATAAAAAAAGCTTTCTTTTGGGAGGTGTGACATCAGAATTTGTGGGAAATATTTGATAGTGATGACTGAGTAATGAATAGCTCTGTTAAATCAGATATAGTTGTTGCATATTTCAAAATAACAGAGAAGAATATAATTCATACTTACATTAAAACTCTGAAACATATTCCCTCAGTGACCTATAAATCATGATATCATAGTCAGATGGATTACCTGACTTATAGTTACTCCAATAATTTATGGGTCATCTATAGGATTTATACCAGAAGTCACATGCAGAGAGTATCTTCACGTTTTATGCCTGCCTTTGTTTTCTTTAAATTCTGCTCTGCTCATGTACAAGTCCTTGGATTTGGATCATGGACAAATTTCTTCTAAATAATTTTAATATTTATTACTTGGAATTAATTGCATTTTTTCTTGTATGTTGGGATAGGAAAAAAAACATTTGAAAAATTCTGTGACAATTTTTAATTTTGAGACTCTTTGCAGAAAAGTGACCCCCTATTAAATGTGGTCAATTAAATGATGACTATTCATGTGTGCAGCTTTTGGATTCAATGTTTCTGCATTCAGAGCAAGATTGTTTTTATTTCATACATAACATATTGAGTTAAAACTGAGTATAAATAAGGTTTATGAAAATTTTTGATGTACTCATGAAATTACATCACTCAGTGACATACTAGATATATCAATATTTTTAAATAAATTAATTCATGTATCTTGGATAAAAAATGTTATCCTATTAGAAAACTACTTTTCAGATCTTAGGCATGAGGTCTGAGAGTAGAATTTTCTTTAAAAATAAACAGATTATTTATATAATTTCCTAATAAGAATATTCAACTTGAACTACTAAACCACAGTATTCCATCTTCATGCCCTGTACCCAATGGTTCTTTAACTTTCCTCCATAAATTTCTGAGGTAGATGGCAATTCGTTCTGTTCCAGATTTTTATTTTTCCTATGCTTTGTCTCTAGAGATAATTTTTTCATTCCTTTATTAAGATCTGGATGGTCCCAATGGATGATTTATCTCTTTTTATGTGCTAATCACTCTATTATTGGAGTCTGACATTCCAGTGTTTACCTATTATGGAATGCATTACAGAATTTATATTAATGTTTACTTTCTGTCTTGGGAGCTGACTAAGAACTAAAAAGTACTTCTGTTCTCTTCCAGCTTATGAGTTACAGAACTGCCCTGATCCTCCTCCTTTCCTGAATGGATATATAGTCAACTCAGATTACAGTGTGGGCCAGTCAGTATCATTTGAATGCTATCCTGGATATGTTTTGAGGGGTCAACCTGTTCTCACATGCCAACATGGAATCAACAGAAATTGGAACTATCATTTCCCTAGATGCGAAGGTAACTTTCTGGTAGTACTTTTGATTCAGAACTCACAATACTTAATGTATGTTTGTTACTTGTTTGTAGGTATGTAATGCAGCTTTTGCTGAAGAACTGAACCTTTATCCTAATCTGTAGTGTAATCAAATAAAGTCAGAATAGTATCTGCTTTTATAAATAATAAATATCTTCTGAATCATGTTCCTCAGCAGTGATTTATTTCTGGTATTAATATCTGTCAGTTATATTGATTGTGAGAACTCATGATACTGCCAGAAATTATCTAAAATTCTTTTTTTTTTTTTTTTTTTACTTTTTTTTTTTCCTGATTTGTGGGCAAGGGGATTTTCCATTGTAAAGCTTTAACTTGGACTTTCATCTAAAGATTTAAGTGTAGAAATGTAACTTCTGACATTTCTTTAGCCCTTTAGAGGCTTTGACAACGTCTCGTATAGGATGTCATGACAAAACTGGGTGGTCATTTTGTAGAATTGGTGTCATAGATAATCGACCAGCTAAGAAGATATAAAATACATTGAAATAAATGATTTCCATCATAACAAGAGGCAAATAGTGCTACAGATTTTCACTGCAGAATGTATGTTCAGTAAATTTGACACTGATCTTGAAAGATGGGATAGACACTTGTCTACACAAAACACCCAATATCTTTTAGGTTTGTCAAACCAGAAAAGGCTGAAAGGAATTCAGGAAAGATCTGAGCTACAGGTAGAAGCCATGAAAAAACTGTGAAAGAAGCATTTCTCATTTTGCTTCAGGACAGACTGCTAGAGGCTGGAAAGAAATTTTTCAGTGGGATAGGTTAACATAGTGTTTTCTACTTCAGATTCTTCTTTGAGTTCTTATTAGGCTTTGAGAGTTGAATACTGTCAGAAGCAAAAACTACACTAGACTAAGGATATAACAGCTTTAAACCATAAAGGATATGACATCTTTCTGCATTTCCCAGTCCTTCATAATTTTTCCCTTTACCTTTTCCCCTTTTCCCTTATCCCATTTCCTTTTTCCTTTTTCTTCTCCTTTTCTATCACTTGTTGAAAGGTGAAAAATAAATGAGGATCTGCATGAGAGTCATAGGAAACCTGGCAATAACAACATTAGCTTTATCGTAAGAGCTAATGAGAAAAGTTCCAGAGCTGGGCTGAGTGCCCACAGATGAGTCTAAGGTCTCACTCTAATGAGCGAGACTCAATCAGTTTGCACTAATGGTTATATATCTACTCATATCGATGCTTGCATCCATAATCCGTCAATTCCCCCCAAACTGAGACTCAAAACACTCCCACATTTTTGCTACCATTGAATTAAACCCAACACTTTTTCATGACATTGATTTCATTCAGCAAGCGTATGGTAATTTGTATTTCTGTCTTCATTTTACTTGTCATAATAATAATCAGAATAGAAACTGCAACTGAAGTACCATTAAACAGGGCTAAAATCTTACAGAAACAGAGTGTAAAGGTGTTTGGGGTAGTGAAAGAACAAGCAGCCTTTTTATTTTTCCAGAATTGTGTTCCAGTTAGTTCAATTAGGGTTCAGTTGTATGTGAACATGCATGCTTTGTTTGCTTGCTTATTTGTTTCTTTATCTCGAATGCAAGGAAAAAGTGCCCCTTTTAAAATGTATGCTGACTTAGTTTCAAGAATTCTGTATGAAAGCAATATTCCCAGTGGATTTTGAGGGATTTTAAGAAATATTATCTGAAAGACATCAGAATAAAATTTGTTTTAGACATAGCAATACTTTCTGTCTCTGAGAAACAACCAACCAAGGAAAAATACTGTCCTAAAGACCTAAATTGTCTTGTCCTGTTGAGCTTTTACAATTTGGGAGAATTTTAATATTCCATTTGTAACATGAAAAAGTATTTTTCTGCTACTAATTTTTAATTTTTTTTTTTTCTTTTCAGCTCCTTGTGGCTATAATGTAACTGCTCAGAATGGTACAGTTTATTCTCCAGGATTTCCAGATGAATACCCAAATTCCAAGGACTGTACTTGGTTAATTATTGTACCTCCGGGCCATGGGATTTATATCAACTTTACCTTACTCCAAACTGAACCTGTGAATGACTACATTGCAGTTTGGTATGCAATTTAAAACAAAACAAAAATTGATTTTTTTCAGATTAATTTATCAGATCTCCCTGCCCCAAGCTACAGCTTTGCTCTTTAAGTTGTCATTAGTGTTGAACAGCAGCATAAAACAAGTTTTATGATTAAATGGGAAAAAAAATTACATATCACTGTCTAAACTCTAAGAATTTTCTAACAAAAGTACTTTGAAACCCAAACTCAGTTATCAATTGGCTCTTCTTTGAGCTCTTTGGTTTCTAAGTGAGGCCATGAACATATGAGGAAATATATGTAAGTTGTAGCAAAACTTTTTGACATCTTTAGGCATTAACTAATTTAGACATGAATTAAGATTGTGTTAAATTTTCTTAATAACTTAATATGGCTGATAGACATAATCTATATTTCTCAAGCCAGGATTTCAACTCTTGTACCTCTATGTATTTAAGTTTTTATATGGTATGTTTCTCCTCTCTTGAACTTGGATTTCTTACCCCTCAAACCCATCTCAGCTTTTTATCTTCAGCTGAAGGAAGAGGTCTTAGAGCTGTTTAAATTCTTGCATAAGAGGTTACTGCCAGAAGAGCAGGCATAGGCGATACTGAAGTTGTTACATACCTTCTCGTCTATGGCTAAGCCTGATCCTTACCCCACATAATGTGTAAAGTGACTTTGTAAAATATGCTACAGATAGTTCGGTAGAAGGACAGTTTGCACAGAATCTAGGTTGTAACACCCCTGTGTGAGACAGCTCTTCGTATCTCCAAGCTGATTCACTGTTTCTTTATCTATTGTTGCCTGGAATGATTTTTTTTTTCCAGACAGCAGTACCGAAGTCCATATAATACAGGGAAAATGCAGTCAGTTTATAGAGATGTATAACTGTTTATGAACTGCCATTTGGTTACCTCTAGTATTTACATTACCTATTGTGCTGGTTTTGATATGGATAGGGTTAATTTTCTTCACGGTAACTAGTATGAGGCTGTATATCAGATTTGTGTTGAGAAGAATATTGACAACACACTAACATTTTTATTTGTCACCAAGCAACGTTTACATTAAGCCAAGGACTTTCTCAGTTTCTCATATTGCACGTGTGTTCCCAAATTCTTCTCTACAACAAGCCGGGAGGGGACACAGCCAGGACAGCTGACCCAAACTGACCAAAGGGATATTTTCTGCCATAAAACAACATGCTCAGTATATAAGATGGGGGGATTCATCTGGGGGGCTCTCTCTCTCTGGGTCTTGCTGGAATGGGATGGGCATTGGTCAGCAGGTGTTGAGTTGTTTTTTTCCCATTGCTGTATTCCTTCCCATTACTTATTATTGTCATTAGGTAGTAGTAGTAGTAGTTTCATGATGGAGTAGTAGCAGCAGCAGTAGCAATAGTATCATTATTTAACTTATTGTCAATTATTAAACTGTTCTTATCTCAACCCATGAGTTTTCTTACCTTTTTCTCCTATTCTCTCCCCCCATCCCACTGGGCATGGGAGGATGCAAGCAAGTGGCTGCGTGGTGCTTAGTTGCCAACTGGGTTTAAACCACAACACCTATAAAGCCAGTTCTAAAACGTATCATAGGTTGTGCTGTCTGGAACGTCACATAAATAAAAAACCCCTCTTCACTGGTAAAGATCTAATTGTGTCAATATCTATTCTTTTTTCCTTAGCAATTAAGTCCTAAAACTGTGTTAGTTTTTTGAACTAGTTTGGCTGAAGTATGTCCTGAATTGTTTTGTTAGTTCAATAAAGATTTTAAAACAACTGCTTTACAGCTTATTTCTCTCAGTTCCCAATTGCCCTGAATTACAAGCATGCTTTCTGTAGTTATTTTCTGAACTATCAGCAATAGGTACCTTCTGAATTTACTGGGTGGGGACTATTTAATATAATTGGTATAACTTTATCTATGTCATTCCCTTCTGTATGTAAATTCAAATCTTAAAAATCTTAAGAGCGAAGGATTTTGGTTTTTTGCCTTTTTTCCCCTGAGAATCAGACTTTTAAAATGAAAACCTAAGTAAATTACCATGTTCCTATTCAATATTAATTGCTTTCATTCTTGTTTTCAACACAGCAGGAAAAAGAAAATATATTTTCATGCCAAGTCAAATACAGGTTATTTTTTCTTGTCACTAATACAAGAGTAGAAATTGGAAGCCCGAATAACCCTGAAAACCTAACAAGAGAAAAATAATTTAAATTACATTTTTAAAAATAGAAGCTATATGTCAGATTTCTATACATGACATACATTCTTTGAAAAGTTGGAACAGGGTTTGTCAATACAGTGGATATTTTATTTTATGAACAGATTATCTTGATAAGTTTGAGACAGAAATTAGTTAATGTTAATGGTTGACTTTGTAACAATACAACTGAGGTGAGAAAATATCGTTCTGATTGAAAGACAGTGAAAAGTCAAAAGCTAACAGCTTTCAGAGAGGTTCTAGGTAATCTCCAGCCTTCTAAAAGACATATGACAAATTAATAACTTCCATTCAGTTTAGAATTTTTACATGTAATATAAAAAAATTCCAGAAATAAGTGTTGCAGAGCTCAAAAAACTCTTCAGTGATAAAAGCAGTGGATTTTGTCTATTTATTTATTCTTTCTGTGCAGACCTGAGTGTTCTCCTGAATGCAACCTGATATTACCGGACTATATTTCTGTTTGGTGTCTATCTTACTGGTCAGACACACAATTTTTTTTTTCCCTTCATTTTTCTGTGTTGTGGTTTGTTTTGTTTTGTTTTGTTTTTTTTCTTCTCTTCTTCAGGAGATATCTTTGAGTCTTTCAAATGAATTTAAATGGGAGGAGTAACTTGCAACTTCCACACCTCTGTATGTTAGTCATGAGTAAGGATTTGTAGGATCTCAGTCAAAAATGTTAGAAATATGACAAGATTACAAGAGTTTTCCTGAGTTTTTTTGTTTGGTTTGTTTTGGTTTTTTTTTTTCCCCAGCTGATGTGTACATAAGAGTTTTTGTCAGGAATAGAAAGAGAAAGTTTCAGTCAGTCAATAAATTTCTTGGCCATGGAAACAGAAAAGCTATTGTGAAGTATGCCTGGTCTCTCAAAAGATACTAGACTTTAAAGTTAAAGAGAATATTCATTGTAGTTAGAAATAAAAAGAAAACAAACTCATTTTGAATCATTAGGACAAACCTTCTTTACAAAAAGTAACCTGTTGTCCAGACAAAAGAGACTGTTAATTTAAATGTTAAGTACTTTACTTTTTCAGCTGATTTTTTACGTTTCCTTTCATAGGGATGGTCCTGACCATAATTCGCCTCAGCTGGGAGTTTTCAGTGGGAACACAGCTCTGGAAACAGCTTACAGTTCCACCAATCAAGTCCTCCTCAAATTTCACAGTGATTTTTCAACGGGAGGATTCTTTGTCCTCAATTTTCATGGTCAGTTTGCTTTATATCATTAACATTTAATTACCACAATCAGTTGGTGAATCTTAAAAATATTTTTTAATTTTATGATGTAGTGAATGATCTTAAATAAATTTACTGTAATTCATGGATTTTCTGCTTTTTTTAAAAAATAACAGTACAAATTAGTTTTTAAAAAAATTCTTTAAAAAAAACTTAAGAACATTAATTTGTGTCTTTGAACAAACTACATTTAATTCTAAGATATGTAATATTGATCTTTTATTTTCTGAAATATTTTAGCCCCTTTATTAGTTAATTTTAACGTTCTGTAATAAAATTATTCACCATCTGACTAATTCTAGGGCTCATGGTCAAAAAGGTCAGTGGGATGGTGTGGGAGGGCTTCACAACAGCTTTAAGTATGATATCCAGCAAAATACTTTGTTCAAAGTTATAGTCAGGGCTACAGGACATGCAAATTAGACATCTAACTCAGAAGTGAAATGCTGAATTCTAATTCTAGTTCTAATTTTGACTAATTCACCCAAATTATATATATTCAATAGAAGAATGTTCTGAATTGTAATTTAAAAGGATAACGTGAGTTAATTCACAGGGACAGGAGGAAATTCCACAGAAAGAGGGTACCTGAAGGTACTCTATTGGCATGGGAAAGTCCTTATGGAACCTGTACTCAGTCTGAAATGTTTTTCTTTTTTATGGTTTTGTCCTAAAAGAAGGATGTGTGCTGGGTTTAGTCAGGAAAGAGTTAACTTTCTTCACAGTGGCTGGTAAGAAGCTATATTTTTGGATTCACCCTGAGAAAATTACTGATAAGGTGTCTTTTCAGCTGGTGCTGGGCAGTGCTTGCACCAAATTCCAGGTCTTTTTCAGCTTCTAATACTGCAGCTGCATTCCCAACTTTCTCACTGCAAGCAGTGTGGGGGGACACACAGTTCAGACAGCTGACCCAAACTGACCGAAGGGGTATTTCATTCCGTAGCACATCATGCTTACTACATAAGCAGGGAGTGGGCAGGTAGGCCATAGATCATTAGTGTGCTTATTGTTAGCTCATTCGCTTGTTCATTCTGGGTCGTGCTCTTGCTTGTAGTGCTCACTTGGACCCTGCTGCAATTGCTCTCAAATTCTCCGTCTCTGAGTCTTGCTACTGGAGACCTGGCTGTGTATCAGTCAGTGGGTTGTAAGCAGTTGCATAATTTGTTTTATTTTCCATTATTCTAATTACTTATTAGTAGTAATATTGTTTATATTAGTAGTAGTGCTTTTTATATTATTAGTGTCACTATTTTATTTATTTCTATTCAATTATTAAATTGCTGTTATCTCAATCCATGAGCTTCCTTGTCTTTTCCTCTGATCCTCCTCCACTGGACGAGAGGGTGTGGTGAGTGAGCAGCTGTGCGGTACTTTACTGCTAGCAGAGATTAAACTACGACAGCGTGATGTGTGGTAATCTGAAGAATACATATGAGAAGGAAAAACTTAAGTATCTGGCTTTAGTCATCATGCAGGGAACTTACAGCTCCCATGTAACAAGACAGCTCCTGAGAAGCACACTACATGAGCGTTTTCCTATCTTAAATTGAAGGTACATAAGCATGTTGTCAGTATTTCAGGGTTGATGACTTCAGATGACAAAAAAGCAAGATATATACTCTAATCACAGCATGTAGAGCCTTAGCCTTGCAACATAAAAAAGAAGAAAAAAAAAAGAATCTGCTTCTTTTTTTCAGCACTGTCCCTTTATTTGTCATGATAATATCTTGCATAAAGTCCCATGGGTGGAAATCCTGTACAATGTGAACAGTGTCCATGATTTTAATTGAATTCAAAGCAGTGACCTAGGCCACTATGAAGAAAAACCTGCAAACTGGGCTTCTGGGAGACTAAATTGAAGGGATTTGAGCCCACACACTCTGGGTGATACATATTTCTGTGAAGTCAAGGGCCTTACTAGACATGCTTATATATATAATTTTAAGTTCTTGGAAAATGTTATTGTTGGAAACCTTCTTAGTGTCTATTTCTTAGATACTTTCTGTTACAAGTGTCTAAGCATGTTGCAATGCTTTTCTTTATCTAACAAAAAAAAGTTGCTATTAGGTATGTATAATAATAATTACATGTATGTGTTTACATATGTATATTTCAGAAACAACATACAAATACATAACTACACAGGAAAACATACATGCTTTCTCCTCCCTGTCCTTGGAAGCTCTCTATGGATGAAAAAAATTGAAACTCTCCACAGACAAAAAACTCTCCTTTTTTTTTTTTTTTTTTAATCGTTGTACAATTACTTCACAGTGATGGGTTAGGGAAGCATATGTAGAAGATAAGGGATGATTCCCAACATTTTCCATTTCTTTAGCTTCTCAAAACCAGTAAGTGTGTACAACTATCAAGTTACCAAGGGAATTTATATTGACCGTGATTTATTTCCATGAAAAGGAGAGGTTTTCTATAGTATGTGTACTCTGATTACAATCTGTACTCTCTATTTTTGATTTTTTTTTTTTAAATCCAGAAATTACTTCATCAGCTGTGGTAGGCATTCTACTCCATTTTAGAAACATATCAATTGTACTAGTCACCTTCCTTATGAAATTGCACATAATTCAAACAAATTGAAAAGGTTTTGTTTTAAAGGCATCATTTTTTTAAATATAACTAACATTTTTGTTGTTATTATTATTGTTATTTTTGTTATCATCATTAGTATTATTACTGCTGTTTCTTCTTAAAGTAAATATATATACACCTGTATCCTGAGAAAGAAAACTCCAAGTACGCTTAAATTAAGAATGAATATGACATGTCAGGTATGTGACAAGTAATTACAGATTAACCAGGAAATCTAAGTAATCTGTGATGTATAACCATTAGCCCTATCCTATATCCAAACACATTCACATGAAACAGCAGCTTTGTAGCTGCAAAATTCTCCACATAAACATCACAACTGTATCCAACCCTACAAAACCTCTATAACTATCTAGGCTGTGTAGTATGTTATCTATACTGATATATATATATAATATGGAAAGTCATGGCATTTCACTTGGAAAATGTAACTGAGAGACCACGAGGTTCAGTTCAGCTTTGGTAAATTTGGAAGTGTGAATAGCAAATGAACTTTCTGTAACATAACTCTAAACACACCAGTATTTAATTTTTTTTTTTTTACTTAAATTTGCAGCTTATCAGCTGAAGAAATGCCAGCCGCCACCCACAGTTCCACATGCAGATTTGTTTACAGAAGATGATGACTTTGAAATAGGTGATAAAATAGTATCTCCTTTTCTTTCTTAACTTTTCACTTGAATTCTTATTAAACTGAACCATTACTATATTTCGTCTTCCACCTGAGATTTTGGTATACTTCTGTTAGAGGTATTTCGGGGTTTAACTTTTTGGCCAATAACCTTTTCAGGAGATTTTGTGAAGTACAAGTGTCATCCTGGTTTCACCCTTGTTGGACAAGATATATTAACCTGCAAACTGAATGCACAGTTGGAATTTGAAGGATCCTCTCCATTTTGTGAAGGTAAGTATATGCCTGCATGGTCTGTATATCATTAGAACTCATCTTTTTTACCTACCTAGCATTAAGGATCAAATTTTTTAGCATTGTATTTTCATTAATGTTTAAAAGAAAAGTTTCCATTTATTTCTTCAGTATCTCATAAGTGCACGTTTTCAAATTAGTCCCTAAATTTTTTGAAAAGACATTCAATTCTTTAGAATTAAACTTTCAAAAAACCATAAATTATTCTCTCTGCTTTCACAAAGACAGTGACATTGTATGACAAATTCACATGAAAAATACATTCTAAAAGTAATATGTGACAAATTTAAATTCATGGAAGCACTAAACGTCAGTGTTTAGTTACAGAATAGTTACAGTATTTCAAAGAAGGAATTTAAGAATTTCATTTGAATAATGTTTAGGTGTGTATTCATACACAATTTGCTCATCTTTGTGGAGAACAAGTATATCTTGAACATTTGTACTCAGTCCTCAAAATTGTTTTCAACAGATGCTCTTGGTTATTTTTCTCTTTAGTTGGGTTTAGTTTGTTAAATTTTGAATGGCAAAAAGATTTTGAAATGATGAAAAAGTGATCAAGAAAACATCTGTAGAATGTTGTCCTTAACTGCCTCACATTTACTTTGGATAGAAAATGGTTATTGATGAGACTCCATCACTGAAATTTTAAGGAAGTCCAAAAAGTGATCACAAGTTCTCATATTCATAAAAATTTACTAGGCTTAGCTTTGATCTATAATATGTAATTATGGATGAAGCATCTTCCACATCATGACACACAACAGGTAACGCTGGAAGCACAGCAATTATTGTGACACTATTAATAGCTGCATGTGTACCTTCTTTCCTGTTACCCAGGTTCTCTACTTCCATGATTTAAAAATTAATAAAGTATTCATAATACAAGCTCTGTCAGTTTCTTGATGCCAAAATATATTTGATGCATCTGTACTAATTTGTCCATGTGACTGCCTATGCCTGTACCTATGCCTAAAACTGACAAGTAAAGTTTTACTCTTTCCCTTTCTTAACATCTGCATAAAATAATCTGGGATCTGTCCTGCATTGAGAGACAGGGAGTCCATGTCCCTGTTTTGGGTGCAGTACATTCAGTATTCATTTCAGGACCCACTCCATAAAATATGCAAAAATAATGAGAAAATTATGTATTTCTGTGTATTTCTTCATCAGATAACTCAATACTTATCAATGTTCGATTTTTGATGGTTTTTTTGCTTCCCAATTGGTATATTTTAATAAATGATTGTACTGCCAATCCAGCTTTCAATTTTAATTTAACAGTAACAGTAGTAAATTAACTCTTGACTGTGTCAATTAGAGTGTAAATAAAAACAAAAGGCCTAAAAAAACCTGAACAATTATTGTAGAAGCTACAGAGATATTAAGAGCTTCTGATAATGTTTAGCCATCTGTTGAGCACAGGGGAGTAGTTTATTTCCAACAAATCTTGCAGATGCTACAGAAATTAGTCACTTTCTCTGATGGTAGCAACACTTGTTTCTTTGAAGTCCTTGGAGATATTGTAGATGAATACTAACAGCTCTGTACTTTCCGCACAGACTTTGTGAATTTTATGATTTTCTTCCCTTTCCTGTATTTGTTAATTATTTTCTTTTCAAAACAACCCTATATATTAATTTTACTAGAATTTTACTATAAGTTGTTACTTATCATTATGAACATCTTTACACCACAGTTTTTTTCATTTTTGTGAAAAGGATTAAATAACACAATTCCAGTTGAGGACCAGATTGCAACCTGTAAATATCTTTCAGTCTTGCGCTCTTTTAATATGAACACAGCAGAACTTTATTATAGGGAGGACATCAAATGAAATAATCTGATAACAAAAACAAACTTTCTGGGTGTAATTTGGCTACAGGTGTTTCTGTCTCAGGAGACAACCCCTGAATTAAAATTGTCAAAAGAATTCTTACCACTTTATATGCCATTACCCCATAGGCTTTCCCTCTCTTAGGCTGTCTTCTATTAAAAATGGCTTTACCTTAGAGATGCTGTCTGCTACAGCCAGTGCTGTCAAATGATAGCAGAAAGGGACACATTCCAAGGAAAACTTATTTGCTTGCCATTTTTTCCCCAGCCCACACCTTATTCTCCCTGCTTGATGGTATATTCTCACTTGAATATTGCATCCCTCCTTTTCTAAGGCTGACATTTTTCCCTCTGACTGAAGAAATTCTTTTAGATATACAAGATGAGAGGGAGGAGAGGGAGAGAGGGTTTCAAAAATATTTCTTCCTGAATTTGCTGGCATGATAATGCTACATATTCTTCAATCTATTAGACTAGACTGAAGAAGAGAAAGTTACAACAAAAATTAATAAGTTGGTTTTATTTTTTCATGCTTTTCCCCTCTCCTTATATCCCTAAATAATCAGAATGGATTTTAGAGAAGTGATTTATAACATATGTTAGCATAAAAAAAAAAATGACACCTGAAAAAATACCACCCTGAATTCTGTGCTGAGGGCTCAACCTATAACCCAGATCTAAGGAAGTCTTGGAACAGTTAGAAAGGAACTGTTTTGATACTTAGTTTTTTTCTAAATTTTGGTGCGATTAATAAATTGGTAGTCCTCAGAAAATTAGTTTGTAAGTTAAGATTGAAACTCATACCTTTCTCACATAATGTATCATGGTTTGTAATACACTAAAGAATCTGGGATTGTGATGGAATGTTGCATTCTCCATCTCAGGCATGTACCCTTTCTCTTACATTCCACATGCAAGTCTGGAAAATTGTATCTAGGTTAGAAAAAGCCAGCTTCTCAAAGGTAAAGGTCTGTGGAAAATGTAGGAAAGTGATGGCTAATTTGTATGTGAAGTAATTGATCAAATTCCTATTTTGTTTGCATTGTTGCTTCTGGTGGAAGGTTCAGATTTGTCCCCAGTGTATGGAACAGAAGGTAAAGAATGGACATCTCTTACAAAATATTCATTTCCTTCTCTACCAGTATACTTAATTTCTCTGAGAGAACAATTTAAGTTAAAGGTCTGACACTGTTTTCCTAAAGTTTACAGCACAATTCTTCTTGGCTACAACTGAACCTAAATTTCACCTCTGAGGCTGGAGTTTGTAAAAAGCCAGCTGTGGGAAATGGTCCATTTTTTAATATTTGATTCTGGTAGCTATGTGTATTTTTTCCCCTGTAACATATATTTTTCCCTAATCATTTTTCCTGTGTTATGTTTTTCACCTTTCCTATAAGTTTTAATTTATGCAAGTACTTGGATACCATGTCAGACAGTTTTCAGGGATGCATTTCTGTCAAGACACATTTGTGAATCTTATAAAAAAATAAAACATTGTTAAAATGCACATATATTATGAAACTGTGGGCATAATGTATCAGAACTCAACAGCAAACAGGCATGAGAAAGTCAGTCCTGCATGAGAAGCAAAATGTTGAAAAACCCCAGTGACCAACAAAATAATTTCTTAATCAAAACTGGTATTTAGGATATAAAATTTACAGCACTTTACTCTAGTGTACTCCTTGTCATATCCAGAGACCATAAACGCTTATGAATACTAGTGAAACTGCTTGTAAAATTTTATTAATTCAGAGTTTAAATAACAGTGGAGGTGGTTGCTGATAAGGTCTTGGATGACTTGGAGTATTCTGTATCCAAAATAGACTCTTTGTCTGAGCAAAATGTGTATGTTTTCAAATAATCTGGTGTGCCTAGAAGCTCCAGTACATTGTCATGTGCGTGTAACAGACTTCATTCTTAAAGGTGGGTATTTTTTTAGGACTTCAAATATAAGACAACTACTAAATTTCCAAATGAATATTTTACTAGGACTTTTACCTATGTGAATGATCACAGCAGCATATGTGAATCCCTTGACTGTAAACCATTTGGGCTGTGACATATTTCTAGACTAATATTTTACTATAATTAGTATCCTGTTTCATAAGTGTAGGGTTTATAAAGATGGTAAGGTTTCTGTTTGTGCTAAAGGGAACTTTATTGTTCCTTCCAACTGGAATACAATCTTAACTTGTTTTTATTTGGAAACTGAACCTGAAACATACATATCTGAAAAATAATAGTTTTTTCATAGAAAGGCAACACATTATTTAATTGTTATTCTTGTCATTCTGCTTGTTGTGTCCTTTTTAGCACAATGTCCAGCAAATGAAATCCGTACAGAATCATCAGGAGTGATCCTCAGTCCAGGTTACCCAGGCACCTATCCCAACTCTCAGACCTGTTCTTGGACTATAAAGGTTGAGCCAGGATATAACATCTCGATCTTTGTAGAAATGTTTCAAAGTGAAAAACAATTTGATGAGCTGGAGGTATTTGACGGTAAGAGAGATTTAAATTATATCTAGCTGCAAAAGACCAAATATCTGGTCAAGCAGGGATTGATTTCCAGTTGTTGGTATGACAATGTAGTCCTGCATCTGAAACTTAAATAATAGTACAGTATTGCCATTACTTTTGCCTTAAATCTGTATCTGTTGGACAATGAATGTTTTTATAGATGTATTCAAGACAAAGAGGCTTTTACATTTTCTTAGGTATGGTTAGAGGAGGAGCAGTAGCAGCTGCAGCACCCCTATGAAAGTCACACAGTTTTCTGTTTCCTGGGAAATGTATGGAAGTGTCTGAAAGGAGAAGTTAGCATGCTGTTATGTAATGGATCATTCCTGATGAGGAAATATTTGGGGATATAATTGCATTTGTCCAATTAAATACAATTAATTCAGTCTAAATACTCCTATTTGAGTTCAAATAGCCAGTCTACTTTCTCCATAACCAGTGTTGCACATTGTTTGAACATGATGCTATTAAAGTATTTCACTATCTCTTATGGGACAAAGAGTAGAGAAATGACAAAAACTCAGTTTCTGAAGTGTTAGTGGGACCTCTCAAAGGGCCCTATGCAATTAACAGGATATTCTTATTTTCTGCTGAATTATGAACTTATTATCACTTGTTCTGTTCTCATTGATTGATGAGAAAAAACTAGTCTCTGATTGTTCTTTAATACATTTTTATTCATTGAAAGACCATTCTAATATCTTTCCTCATTAACCAAGAATATATGACAACTATGATAAAACTGATTAATATTCATTATGGGAGTTTCCTAACATGGAAAATATTAAGAGTTCATATGTTCTGAGGCATCTTGTTCTAACTTTTTCTAAAATGGTATGCTTTTAAGGTTTAAAAATGTCTTTTTTCACATTTTTTGATAGCGTTCTGAAAATCATCACAATCTTTTTCATTTTTAAAAACGCCAGTTCATTAGTATATTATTTTTCTTTATCAGGTGTCTTGATCCGTGTCAGGTTAGTGGAGAAAATGGCCTGAAAGAATTATAAATACTGTCTTTTTCTCTATTCTATTTTGTATTTAACGTCAAGACAATATGTACTGTGCCTGGAATATTTCTAGTGATCTGAACACTTTGTTTGTTTTCTTTTGAAATATTCTGTGAAAACTGCTTAATGTTCCTGATGAAGATTTTTGTTTTCTTTCTCAAGGATTTAAATTTAATGAAACCAGATTATCAATAATAGATCTGAGGGGATAATTATAGTTACTGCATTTTTAAGCATTGTCATTTCATGACATGAAGTTGCATTCTTACAAATTCATCTCTAGTGCAGCTCTACTGAAGTAGTTTTTTCTACCACCTACCAGCAAACCTAAATGAGAAAGATAATGGCATATTTATAACCTCTCAGTACAGTGCCATGTGGAGATTCCTGAGCTAGCTCTCAACAAGTTGATATTTAAATATGGCACATTGCAGTGCCTTGCAGAGATACTTGTTTGTGTCCCTGTGGCCACATTAGCAATGTGCTTTGCTAGCCTAATTAGTTCTGCATCTCAGCATGATGAGTTTGTTGGGGCAGAAGGCAATGCTGATGTGGATATACTGTTTCCAGTGATAGATACAGCTCAGACTAACTTGTGTAGAGTTACCTTAGGTACTTCTCTGTATTACTGCATTTCACAATAATATATATCATAGCCCAGGACTTTGTATAGTCCAAAACAGCATACCTTCATTTAAGTAAGTACAACTTCTAGGTTCTATCTACACCAGGTAAAAATTTGTCACCAAACTTTATGCAGAATGTATATAAACAAGACAACACTTAGAGAAACAGTATTTGCTAAGGCACAGATCTCTGATTACTTTAATAGGTAGCTTCAGAATGAAAAGCAAATTAGTGACTACGCCTAAGTGACCATGTTGGACATTATGGTGGTTCAGCACCTCTGTGATGATCAGTATAGGCATCCAGCCAATAAGGTTACCCTGGTCAGCTGGGAGCAATAAGACCATTGGCCATTCCCACATATCAGTCACACCCTTAGGAAATTCCAGATATTTTCTAAACCAAAGAAGCTATAAATGTACCATGAATATAATTATTAAAGGATTTTGAACTTGAAAACATTGTATTCAGGCTACTTATACTGAACAGTATTCATTTAACAAAGGAACAATTCTTTGGTTCTTCCCGCCTGCCTGTCAAAGACTAACTCCTTAATATGAAAAACAAACAACCCACAAACAACCCACAAAGCATTTTCATGAGACAGGCTACTCAAGCTATAGCCTACAGCTGTTCTTATTTGTTCTTATTTTGTATATGTATTTATTATTTAGAGTTTATTTAGTAATGTCTATTTAGGTCTAGTGGTGTCATTATGGTGACTAAACTACAGTTCCTGAGGTCTGGAAAGTTGTCTTAATCTTCATGGTTTGCTGTGCTTTCATATCTTCCCTTTTTTACATGAAATAGCCCAGTCAGAAATAACTTTTTTTTTCTTTTTTGGACTGGAAGGGGAAAACGCTAACAATTGTATTCAATTTTAGGTATCTTTGCATCAGTTTTATTTTTTTTTTGTTTTCATGAAACATTCCAAGGAGAGTTGATCAGGCTGTAGCTGCTCAAACTCAGCAAAAATGAGTGAAGCAGCCTCTTTATTTGAAATAGCTGCTGTGGCCAAGATAATATTAGTTGAAAGTGACTTCCTAAAAGTGAAAAACACAGAGCAAAAGGTATAGTAAGCATATGAAAGGGAGGAGTTTAGCTGGAGGAAACACAGCATTCATATTGAGGAAGAAGAGGCAATTTCATGTTTTAGAAAGCTTTCAATTGGAGATGAGTTTGATACATTGATATTTTTTTCTTGCATCTATGTTGTTTTATTATACCTTTATCCCCCAAATAATTATTTATGCTTCTAGTTTTTTATTTTTATTTTATCATGGTGAAGATATTAGTCTATTGTTAGGACATATATTTTTCATCATCTTGTATTTAACATGAGTGTATTTTCTTTTACATTAAATGATATTTTGATTAACACAATACCTTTTACCAGAACTGAGTCGTAATTAAATATGTATTGTAAATTCATAGCACTTGAACACATGTGTATTCCACAGTGAAAATGTGGTGATCTTATATGTGACAGGGCATTTATTTAGCTGTGTTCACTGTGTAATATGGTGGTGTTTAAAATTATACTAGCTGCACAGTGTCAAGGAGTATACAGATTTGATGCCACTCACTAGTTGGAAAAGATTAAATAAATATTAGATATAAAATGTTAACGAGCAGAAACATAATCTCATTCAAAGTAATTCTTCCAAATAGAAATATTTTTTTTAAAAAACGCTGATTTTTCAGTGTTTATGGAACAAACATTTATGGTTTTATGCTTCAGTTTTTGTACCAAGATTTTTTTATTCTGCCCTCTAGTGAAAACCTAAAACTTGATGGATAGTTTAAATAGAGTTCTGTTAATTTTTCATTGGCAACTATGTGTCACATTATTTCCTAATCTTCCCTTCTATATTCATATTCACAGCTGAGTTAAAATATGGAAAGTATTACTTAAACTTGTCGTACTTTAAAGTTAAAACCTCATTAGTTCCTTTATTCATCTCTGAAGGTTCTTCTGGGCAAAGCCCTCTACTGGTTGCTTTAAGTGGAAATCATACCGGACAGCTGAACTTCACAAGCAAAATGAATCTGCTGTATCTTCGTTGGTCAACTGATCATGCAACCAGCAAGAAAGGATTCAAGATCCGTTACTCAGGTAATTATTAATGATTTCCATTAAGTTATATTTTGTAGTTACATATAGTTTGTGGCTCCGAGACTGGTGTCACTGGCAAAATATTGTGTTTTTTCATCATGAGTTGGTCTACATGACATCAGGCCTGCTGGAGACAAATGGGGTATACCAGAAGTTATCAGGGCTCCTTGAAAGAGCTTTAAGCTGGATTTGAAGGAGGGAAGGGATAAAACCAGGCTTACTAGAGATAAGCCTGGGGACAGCACGCCAGTGTCGGAAGGACAGTGTGCTAGCAAAGTCCTTCAGTTCCACAATGTGCTCAGTACGCTGGAGCATATTTGAAATGTCTCTATACTAAGGCATGCGGCACAAGGAAATAAACTGGAAGAGCTAGAAGCTTTGGCCCACTTCCAGAGCTACGGCATCGCTGGCATAAACAAAACCTGGTGGGAGGAGTCCTGTGACTGGAGTGCCATGTTGGACGGTTATAGGCTCTTCAGTAGGGATAGGCAGGGATATGGTACTGTGTGTAAGGGAGGGGTGGGATTGTATGGCACTTACAGTTGGTGACGACACAGTTGTCTGGGTAAAGATGAAGAGGGAAGCAAATAAAGCATATATTATTGTGGGAGTCTACTGTCAACCATCCAGCCAGGACAACACCACCGATGAATTATTCCACAAGGACTTAAAGGGATATCTGTAGATCAACTGCCCTTGTCCTTATGGGTGATTTTAACTTCCCAGACATCAACTGAGAATATCATAGAGTGGCCACAAACAGGTCCAGGAAATTTCTGAAGCATGTTGAAGATGACTTCTTGGTGCAGGTACTAAAGGAGCTGACTAGGAAAGCTGCCCTCCTAGATCTGTTGTTTGTAAACAGAGTGGAACTTGAGGGTGAAGTGGTGCTTGGTGGCTCTCTTGGTCATAGTGACAAAATAGTGGCTGAATTTCAAATCATTGGTGATAGGATAAATACTGCCAGCTAACCTTCAATCCTGGATATGGGGAGAGCAGACTGCAGGCTTCTGAAGGAGCTAGTTAGTAAGGTACCCTGGGAATCTGCCCTTGAAGGTACTAAGATCTGTGAATGTTGGTCACTTTTTAAAAGCCATCACTTAAAAAGGTGGAGCAGGAGCAGGCAATTCCAAACTGTCAGGATTCAAGCAAGTAGGGCAGAAGGTCAGTTTGGCACAGCAGAGTTCTTTTCTAGAACTTAAGAGGAAAGGAAAAGTGTATGGACACTGGGACCAAAGGCAGCTGACACAAGAAGACTACAGAGATGATGTTCACCATTGTAGGGAGAGAATTTATGAGGCCAAAGCTAGATTAGTGTTCAAGCTGGCCAGCACCATGAAGCACCATAAAAACGGCTTTTTAAAATATGTTAAAACAGCAAAAGGAGGATCAGAGATAACATTGGTCCATTGCTTGACAAGGTCAAGCACCTCACAAATCAGGGCGTAAACAAAGCGGGGATGTTTAATGCCTTCTTCGCCTCTGTCTTCAACACCAATGATGGGCGCTGGAACCTCTGGAGCCCTATGTTGAGCTGCGTTATGCCATAATGGGATTTGTTTCCATTACTTTTCAACAGTCTTGGAAGTCTGAAGAGGTCCCAGTTGACTGGAAGCTGGCAAATATTGTCCTAATTTTCAAGAAGAGAAAGAAGGAAGACCCTGATAATTACAGGCCTGTCAGGCTCACTTCACTGCCTGCTAAAAATTATGAAGAAGGTTATTCTGGGAGTTACAGAAAAACACTTGAAAGACAATGCAGTCATTGGTCATAGCCATCATGGGCTCATGAGGGGGAAGTCTTGCTTAATCAACTTAATTTCCCTTTATGACAAGGTCACCCATCTAGTTGACAAAGGGAAGCCAGTAGATGTGGTGGTTTTAGATTTTAGCAAAGCTTTTGATACTGTCTCTCACAGTATCCTTCTGGATAAATTGTCCAGCACACAGCTAGAAATCATAATACACTGGGTGAACAATTGGCTGATCGCTCAGGCTTCAAAGAGTTATAGGTAAATGAGGTTACGTCAGGCTGGTGGTCAGCAACCAGTGGGGTTCCCCAGATCTTTATTTTATGACCAGTGCTCTCTGATGTTTTCGTAAATGATCTGGATGCAGGAATCGAATGTACATTAAGTAAGTTTGCCATTGGTACAAAACTAGGAGGAGCAGTGGACTCCCTTGAGGGCAGAGGGGTTTTATAGAGAGATCTGGATAGGCTAAAGATCTGGGCAATCACCAACCATATGAAACTGAACAAGAACAAGTGCCAGATTCTCCACCTGTGATGAGGCAATCCTGGTTATACATACAAACTGGGGACGAGAGACTGGAGAGCAGCCCCACAGAGGATGTTGTGGGGATTTGATGAGTGGTATTCCTCAGGGGCCAGCATTGGGATCTGTACTGTTTAACATCTTTGTCAGTATCATGGATGGTGGGACTGAGTGAACCCTCAGCAAGTTTGCTGACAACACCAAGCTGTGTGGTGCAGTCGACATGCTGGAGGGAAGGGATGGCATCCAGAGGGACCTGGACAGGCTGGAGAGGTGGGCCTCTGCCAGCTGCATGAAGTTCAGCAAGGCGAAGTACAAGGTCCTGCACCTGGGTCAGGGCAATCCCAAGCACAAGTACAGACTGGGTGGAGAATGGATTGAGAGCAGCCTTGAGCAGAAGGACTTGGGGGTACTGGTGGCTGAGAAGCTGGACATGAGCCGGCAGTGTGCGCTGGCATCCCAGAAAGCCAACTGGATCCTGGGCTGTGCCAGGAGAAATGTGGCCAGCAGGTCGAGGGAGGAGATTCTCCCCCTCTGCTCTGCTCTCGTGAGACCCCACCTGGAGTACTGTGTCCAGCAGGGCAGTTGGAATTGGATGATGTTTAAGGTCCCTTCCAACCCAAACCATTCTATGATTTGGATTGAGGGCGAGTTGGATATGAGACAACAGTGTACCCTGGCAGCCAAACAGGCCAACCATGTCCTAGGGTGCATCAGGCACAGTATAGCTAGCCAGACAAGGGAGGTGGCTGTCCCACTAGACTCTGCACTGGTGTGGCCCCGCCTCGAGTACTGTGTGTAGTTTTGGGTGCCTCAGTGTAAGAACATCAAACTATCAGAGTGTGTCCAGAAGAGGGCAACCAGGATGGTGAAAGGCCTTAAGGGCAAGACTTAGGAGGAGCAACTGAGCTCACTTGGCTTGTTCAGCCTGGAGAAGAGAAGGCTGAGGGGTGAGCTCACTGCAGTCTACAGCGTCCGCAAGGGGAACAGCACAGTGGGAAGTGCTGATCTTCTCTCTCTGGTGACTAGCAAGAGGACAGGAGGCAATGGAATGAAGCTGCATCGGGGAAGTTCAGACTGGACATTAGGGAAAGCTTCTTCACTGAGAAGGTGGTCAGTCACTGGAACAGGGTCCCCTGGGAAATAGTCATGGCACCAAGCCTCTCAGGGTTCAAGGGGCGTGATGCATTTAGTCATATGGTTTAGTTGTAGGTAGGCCTGCAAGGAGCAGGGAGTTGGACCTGTTGACCCTTATAGATCCCTTACAACTTCAGATATTCTATATACTATTTAGCATAAAATTAGTACTTGTAATATAATATCTGTTTCTCCAAAGAAAGTAATTTCTTATAATGTACATTTTGAAGATGTGTAATCAATCTATTGCAAGTTCAACGTAAGCACAGGACTCTGATGCTCCTTTTTTGCTCAGTTTGCCGAAGATCTCTAGTTTAATCTTTTTCCAATAAATACTTCCCTCTGCAACCTGTTATCTTGTCTTACCAGGCCTGGAGCAAGGCCTTTGAAATTTGGTGTTGTGATGATATGAAAATTTGTAAATAGTCTAGCTAAATAGTGTTTAAAATTGTGTCCCTTAAGAAAAAAAAAAAAAGCTACCAGTATTACAATACTTGATTATAACCTCTGTATAGACATGGTTGACCCTTGCTCTGTTTGTGGTCTATTTAAGATGTTTTCACACATAACTCTTGCAGACGCATTGCTCCTAAAAGGCTTGACTTAGGGATCATTTATGTCAGGTAAATGGTGAGAGAGAGAGTTGGGGGGATGATAATTATTGTCTCTTGTTAACATTTGCTTTTTCTGTGTTTGGACTTGACAAGCAATTTAAAGGTTGTGTGTATTAATTCTGGTGGCTAATAATTGTCAGTATAAATTAAGTAGAGAAAGGAATACTAAGAATGCTGTAGAAATGTTTATAAAACACCAGGTATCTCCCATTTAGTCATGCTAAATGACATTTAGGGAGATGATTTTCAGAGCTCAGTCCTTTGCTGTACCATCCATGCACTGGCTCTCTAACCTCTGGAAAGCTTATCTTGTTACTGAAACAGTAACCAGTAATGAGCATAACAATGGTCATTGTTTTGGGGACTTAAGAACTATGAGCAGTCAAGGGAAAAAAAAAACAAAACCAAACTGTTAGTGAAAGAATTACCTCCTTTGCTAGTTGTGGCTGAGGTAGAGTTATTTTCTTCATAGTAGCTGGTATAGGGCTGTGTTTTGGGTTTGTGCTGAAAACAGTGTTGGTAACACAGGGATGTTTTTGTTACTGCTGAGCAGTGCTTACACAGAGTCAAGGCCTTTTCTGCTTCTTGCACCACCCCACCAGGGTGTAGGCTGGGGGTGCACAAGAAGCTGGGAGGGGACACAGCTGGGACAGCTGACCCCAACTGACCAGAGGGATCTTACATACCATATGAGATCATGCTCAGCATATAAAGCTGGGGAAAGAACAAGGAAAGGGATGCTATTTGGAGTGATGGTGTTTGTCTTCACAAGTAACTGTAATGCATGATGAAGCTTTGCTTTCCTGGACATGGCTGTACACCTGCCTGCTGATGGGAAGTGGTGAATGAAGTCCTTGTTTTGCTTTGCTTGCGTGTGCAGCTTTTGCTTTACCTATTAAAGTGTATCTCAACCCATGAGTTTTCTCACTTTTACTGTTCTGATTCTGTCCTCCATCCCCTGTGGGGGGATTGAGCGAGTGGCTGTGTGGTGCTTAGCTGCTGGCTGGGTTTAAACCATGACATCTCCACCTGCAAGCAGCCTTTGGAGTATTACTACAGAAAAACTGAAACTGATGGATAGAGGAAAGGGAAGTTGTTTTCAAGCATACTGAATATTCATTTAGTTTTTCATAGGAAAAAGGCAATTGCAGGACTTAATAGATGGATCAAGAGTGTGGAAGATGGAATGAAGAGAATCTGTCATATGATAACCCTCAGATGTGTGGCAGTAAAGGGTGTGTGCCTTCTGTCATTAACTTACAGTGAGGAAATAATGTTAGGGTTGCAAGAATAGAGTTAATGTAAATGATTCATTTTGTAAGTATCAAATTATTAAGGAAATGTATTTTTGAGGAATGAGAAATTATTTTACATCTTTACATGTATGCAAAACATTTTTCAGTCTGTTTAATTGCTAGGCTCAGTTCATCAATTATTATGACACTAGCTGCAACTAATAACAAAACTGGAGGACTGGAGAGAGATATGCAATCCTTATGGCTATGTTTTAGGAACAAACAACTGTTTTGCTTTTTCTGCTTCACTAACAGTCAGTGCCTGCATTTTCCTCTAAACTTCTGTATATTTTAGATTAGATTCAATGGAAATAATCAGCATGAAAGAAGAGTAACAGTGAGTGGCAGCATAAACAATTGGATTTGAATCTTAATGAGGTAAAGAAACATTATGAAAGTAGGAAAAAAACAAGATCCCAAAAAGGCTATTGATACCCTGGCAGCTGTGACTGAGCCAGCAGGCTTCCTCATAATGAAGACCCTGTTGAAATGAATTTCTTCTCTCCCACAACCCTCCCCTTCTTCAGCTAAGCCTGTGTACAAAATTTTGCAAATTGTAGTTTTGTCACAACTAGATTTCATTAGTAGATACAAATTTTCTTCACTTTTAAAAAGTGTTGGAAGCTTTCAGAGGAATGCTTAGTATTGCCTTTAGTATGAGTTTACTAGTGTAACTGTGTCTAATGTTATTTGTATGTTCTCTGTCTTGTGATTTAAGGTATTTTGCTAAATCTTAGTAGAAAAAAGCTGTAGCATTACAGCAGAGGGATATTATTTTATGGACTTTGAATATTACAGAGGCACTAGCATAATTTTAATTTAAATAATAGATTTCCTAACTGCGCTAACACCTAGATATTAAATGATCTTTTCCTTAAATTAGTGAGTATCTGGATAGTATAGTGAAATTAGGAGGGGAAGCATCAATTAAAATTTTGTGTATTTCTAGAGAAGTAATGCCTTTTTTTCTTTGAAAGGTATGTAGTATGGTAAAATCACTAAAATGGATTCCAAAAATATCAGGAAAAGGTATTACATGGTGAAATACCTTTTTTTTTTAAATGCTTGCTTGTTGTTTTGTTGTGCTTGAACTTGACTTCATGGTGCAGTTGGGTTCCACTAAAACTATGCAGTTTATTACAAATGAGGAAGCTTTGTGAGTGCAGAAAATGGAATTTGATGAGACCAGACTAGAAAACTCACTCTGTAAGAGATGAAACCTTGAAATTGCTTTGAAAGATACCTGCAGAACCTGCTTCTTGGCTTTGTTTCCCCTCAATAAGTTATAACCCTGCATGCACATTCATACGCAAGCAAGCTAGCATAAAAGCATTACAAAGAAGAGGTGGATGATTATTTTTTAAGTAGTGATGGAAGGAATGAAGTGCACTATGGCACCTGGCACACCTACCGGAGGCATTGCCTCTATAACATTTACAGGTTTTTATTTAACTTTTGGTTAGTCATTCAACAGTAAATAATGCAAGTAGTTACTTGGCTAGTTTGTAAATGACTGCTAGGAGAACTGTAGAGAGAGATATATATGTATATCTCTATAAAACCCCACCATAGATCTCTATTTTACCTTTATTATGCTCTTGCAACATCATCTGTTATTACAGAAAACTTAATTCTTCGCCATTACATTAACCTTATTTTTAAACTTTGTATCCGTGAAACAGCTGTTCCTATTTCCTCTCTATTTAGATTAAAAGGCTATTGATTGGCTTGATTTTGTCTTTACAGTTTCAGTAGCTGGTTAGAATTGACAAGGGAATTGTATGAAGAAGTGAATCAGACTATTTATAAATATTTCTTCTGTGGTTCCTAAATTTTTAGGTGATGATTTGCTCTAGTAAATACAGGAAAGGCACACAAAGAAGGTTCATACAATACTTTGAATCAAGACCAATTCAAACAGTATCATTTATAAATGTTGAACCATCAGTAAGAACATCTGTACTAAAAATAGCAGATTATTTAGTCAGGTGTTTATTTTTTGAAGCAGCAGACATTCAGAATTATATCACTAAAGAAGGAATAGGCCTTTACAAATTTACCTTGCTATTTTCATACTGTTTACATGTTAGATTTAAATATATTGTAAAAGAAAAAGAATGACAGCCTGACTCTTTTTTTGTTGCTTGGTTGAGTATTGTTCTCCTTTTTTGATTCTGTATATTTTAAATTGAAAAAAAAACATGGAATGGATGGTTCATTAATTAAGGAACAGTTGTAGTCAGAAAAGGTATGTTTGCTTTTCTTCTGTGATCTTACCTAACACTTAAGCCAGTATTTTTATCTATAAAGTGAGAATATCTTAAGTGAAAATGATAGTAAATCTCTGCCTCACTGGGTATTTCAAGAACAGCAGCAAAAAGGACATGATTTCCTGGTAATATGGTGATAACAAGAAGTATATGAGGGAAAGTGAGAAGGAAGTAGTGGACTAAGCTGTGACTTCTTCTGTGTTAACAAAAAAATCTAGCATATAAGCAAAACAAAGGCAACATGGGATTTGAAGGAAGGCTTTTTGTTTATTTATGATTTCAAACATAGGAAAGCATTTCAGGTAATGGTTATAAGTGTCTCTTTTCATATAAGTTTTTTGGACAATTGATCAAAGACACTGCTGGGAAATTAAGTCCTTTGCTAAAATAAATTCTTATAGAAAATGTCATTTATTCCCTGTAAGACTGAGATTTACAAAATCATCTGGGGGGTTGGACGTCCAGTTTCAAAGAATTTTAATTTGGAATTGGGAATTATTTAATTGAGCTTCCCTTAGACTGGGTGTCTGAAACATCTCAAAAACCTTTATCCCTTATCCTGTCACTACAGGCCCTTGTAAAAAGTGTCCCCCCCCCCCCCAGCTTTCTTGTAAGCCCCCTTCAGGTATTGTAAGGCTGCTATAAGGTCTCCCCAGAGTCTTCTCCAGGCTGAACAACATTATAAATTGTTTGCGTATCAGCCTTTTATATTCATATCCAGTTTCTTTTCCTGAATCATACATGTTTTCCTTGCATCACATTTTACTCTGAATATAATCTCAGTCTCTGATACATCCATCCTTTTGATGCCACTTCTGACAGCTAACTAGATCTTCTTGCTCTCTTTCCTTCACTGGCTCTTAGCATCTGATCTCTCCCCTCCAACTTCTTGTCTCATTGCAGAGTATCTCCTGATTGTTCTTCCCCAGGCTCTTAAATCCAGTAATTTTGTGTCAAATATTCTTTCTCTTTTTTCTCGTTATAGCATTCCTACCCAGTCAAACAGTCTATAGCTTTATTTTCACATTTAAACCTCTGCCTTTAGATTTCACAATATCAGATGACAGCAAAGCTTTACCAAGACATCTCTGTTAAAAAGGGATCTGGGGATCAATCTTCTTTTCCCAGTTTCCTCCAGCACCATGCAGATGCTGCCATCCACTCAGCGAGACACTTGGGGTGGCCGGAAAAGTAAGCAGTAGTAAGAGTTTGCAGTGATGGTTGAATGCAGTAGACAGGAGTTGTCAACATAGCTGGAGAAGGAAAATGTGGATTTCAATAGGAGATTTGCAATAATAGCCATTATGTACTTAAGTATATTTGCCAAAGTGATGTTCAGGTGAATTCTGAGTGATATTCCTGTTTTGTGTTCCTCTTGTTTTCTTGTATCAATTTCTTTTTCTTAGCTTAAAAGATTTTTTTATTATTATTTTTGCCTGATTTTTGTTCTGAGCACCACTTAGTTCACTGGAGAGCTTAAACTATGCCTTTGGGCTCTGGGCATTTTTAATTCTTACAACATAAGCAACAGTTATGAGTGATAGATTTCCCCTGTGTCCTCCCATGAAATTTTCAGTATTTTGACATCATTCTGTATAATTCTGAACGCCCTATATTTCAAGGCTGTATGGGTTGCCTGAATGTCCTATATTTCATGCTGGTTTAAAGCTGATCTCTTTGGAGGTTCATATACACTATATATTGTTAAAAAAATGGCAATAATTTCACTGGTAATCAGAACACAAAGAACAATCTCTTATGCTCAAAACCTTGTTATGGTTAAAACCTCCAAAATTTATATGTCTAGCCAAGAATTTATTGTTAGTATAACTGAAATGTTAGCAGTTTAATAAAAGAATTGCTAGTTCAAATTAAATAGTTATAAGGAAAAAAATACAAGAAAAAAGAATAAATGAAAGCTACTATACAGAAAAATACCAGCAGTATGGTTAGAATTGTTATACACACACTTCCCATTATCTAACCTTTCCCCTGGTGCTACAGTCAGGCTTCCATTGCTCCTTGGGATCCCAGGATCAATGCCTTCAATTAGGTGTTTGTGTGCCAGGGGAGATACTGTAGGTGACCAGCAGCTGGAGTCCTTCAACAAGAAGAGTGTGATACTGATGATTTCCTCCTCACTCTAGGATGCAGTTTGGGTTCTTTTTGTTTGATAACACATTTTTATGCCTTGCTGTTTGTCAAGTTCAAATTATATATGATTCTACTGTATATAGTCAATTTTACATGTAGTTACTGCTTCTTTGCTCTCTTATTTAGGCTTGAAAAAACATTTTTGCTTAACTCCAAGTTACAGACCTTTTAACTGACCACTGGCGAGTTGTGTATAGGTTTAGATGGAGCATGGGTTGTCACCCTCTTATAGTACCATGCCCATGCTCTTCTACACTGTGTCCTATGTCCCTACCTCTCAAGGCCTCTCATTGTGTACCAGGCCTGTGTTTGTCTACACATCACCAGGCTACAGTCCTAAATATCTTATTTTACAGAACAAGTATTAGTTACAAATGCCTGTATAGAGCTATGATAGTATCATAAAGAGATAGTAGAAAATTGCAAAGACAATTCAAAAGTAATACAAGTCAGGCACATCCACCTGACTACAAGAAAAAAATCTGTTAAAATGAAACAAAGTAAAAACAAAGCTGCAAGCAGGTCAATAAAGGTTAAGGCAACAGAAATCTGAACAACCTTGGCCTTGAAGACTTGCAAACTCAATACAAAGGCTGTGACCTTTTACTGGCAAAGCCAATACTGTATTTCTGGGATACAGGGTTACAGATCACACGGCAAATATTTTCTGTTTAGAATTGCAGTACCGAGGAGATCAATTTGGAGTTTTATCTGGATGGCATATTATGTTTAAGACTCATCTGTTATTCTTAATGTCCCCTAGGATATTTAAAATGAAATATTGCTTAAGTGGTTACTGAAGGCAACTTCAGTGGTCTTAACCACTGCTCTTTTGGTCTTAACTGGCAATATTATATTGCAATAACAATATAATTTTTTTCTTTAATAGGTTGAAAAGAAAATTAAAGCCACATTTATTGTGCTTCTTTAAATGTCAAATCCCCTGGTAAATTTAAAGAGTATTTTAGTAATTCAATTCATTTAGTTAGATGTGTCACTGTGCTTATAAGGCATACAGATCATGACCCCAGACAATTGTTTTACTGGACAATTCTAGCTTATTGTTTGTCATCCTGTTTCTTTACTTTTTTTCCTTTTTGATATATTTTTTTCACATTATCCCCCGAGTGAAAGGTTTTTTAAAATTTTTTCTTTAAAGAGAACATTTGAGTAGAAATGACGTTGCTTAATTGAGAACTATAATTCTTTATTAGTGTGTCAACAGATACCAACATTTTTCAGCAACTTGAATGGACAACCTAGTTTTACAAGGCCAGTTCCATGAGGTTCAACAAAGCTAAGTGTCTGGTCACAATAACCCTGTGCAATGCTACAGGCTTGGGGAAGAGTAACTGGAAATCTTCCCTGCAGAAAAGGACCTGGGGGTGTTGTTCAATAGCTGACTGAATATGAGCCAGCAGTATGCCCAGGTGGCCAAGAAGGACAATGGCATCCTGGTTTGTATCAGAAATTGTGGGGTCAGCAGGGCTAGGGCAGTGATTGTCCCCCTGTATTGGGCGCTGGTGAGGCCACACCTCGAACGCTGCGTTCAGTTTTGGGACCCTCACTACAAGGAAGACAGTTAAATTCTGGAGTGTGTCGAAAGAAGGGCAACGAAGCTGTGAAAGTCTGCGCTGGTTTCAGGCAGGAATGCTCTCCTCTCCTCCACAGAGCTGGCTGACCTGCAGCAGCAGGGGGATTTTGTTTCATTCCATGTTAGTTAGTGGTTTGGGGGGGTCAGGGGATTTTTTCCTCCCTGCTCAGGGGCTCATGGGCTGGGGGACTGCTCACTGCTGAGGGACTTGGCTGTGTGTTGGTTGGCACATGGTGAGATACTGTATAATATGTTCTATTTTCTATTGTTTTAATTACTTAATAGTAGCAGTATTGTTAATGTCACTATATTTTCATTTATATTATTAAATAGTTTTTATCTCAACTTTTTATGAGCTATCAGTTTGGTTTTTTCCTCTGATCCTTCTCCACTGTGGGAGGAGGTGGGGAGGTGAGCAAGCAACTGAGTGGTAATTGATTGCCAGATAAGGCTAAACCTGGACAAGAGTCTAGAGCACAAGTGTTATGAGGAGCAGCTGAAGGAACTGGGGTTGTTTAGCCTGCAGAAGAGGAGGCTGAGGCATGACCTTACTGCTCGCTACAACTACCTGAAAGGAGAGTGTAGCGAGGTGGTTGTTAGTCTCTTCTCCCAGGTAACAAGCAATAGGACAAGAGGAAATGTTCTCAAGTTGCACAGGAGAGGTTTATATTGCATATTTGGAAAAATTTCTTTATAGAAAAGGTTGTCAGGCATTGGAACAGGCTGCTCAGGGAAGTGGTTGAGTCACCATCTCTGGAGGTATTTGAAAGTCTTGTAGATGTGGCACTTGTGGACATTGTTCAGAGGTGGACTTGGCAGTGGTAGGTTAATGGTTGGTCATTCACAATCCAAATGATATTTCTTTTATTCTACTGCTTTTGTTGGGTGACATTTCTTAGAAATATTGACTGATACACTGCATCTAGATCTACACATTTAAAGGAAGTATCTCAGTTAAGAGTCTGTTCAACTCTATGAACTCTACAATATCCATTCTTAGGTGGTAATAGGTGCATCTTAGGGTGATGTAATACACATTAAAAAAAGGGCTACAAAAAGAGAGCTGAAAGAAGGATATCAGGGATGTATGAAAACTCAAATAATATTAAAAACAATACTTATAGATGTAAACCAAATTATGCACTTGTGAAATGCAACCACAACTTTTACTGGATAATTGTCTACAGAAAATTATATGAACATCATAGTATGCTAACGATACATTTCAACATGATGTAGTGAGTATTGTAGCAGCAGTTACAGTCTCAGAATCCTTGGTTCTGATGTTTAGTTACCAGTGGAGTTCAACCCTGTCTTCCCTGTAAAGAATGTTTGTAGGCTTATATCAGTGGTGGATGTTCAGCCAAGTTTATTTGCTGTAAGCCATGGTCAAGAAAAACAAGGTCTTTGGTACTCACTTTTAGCACAATTATAAATTTTGTCCTTTCTTGACTTCCTCAACACATGTCGAAACATTTCATCTCTGTGTCACAGGTTCTTGAGGACCCTATTGGTCAGGAAAACCTGTCTGGGAACAGTATTCATTATAGTAGTGGTTAAGGTTTAGAAAGGTTTGTTTTCCTTTTAAAACTTAGGTTTAAACAAGTGCATTCTATCTTACTACAGATGTGTCATGAAAGGGGGACTATACTGAGTGGTTTAGGCCACTTAAAAGATCAGCATCACAAATATTAGGGGAAAAACTAATATTTTTAATGTGAATATGTGAGAAGCATCACTTAACAGAATTCGATGGCAAGGTCCCATCTACTACTTATTTGACATGGAAAAGCATAAAAAGGCAAAAATGAGATTAGCAATGGATTAAAATAGTTTGTATATTAATTAAAAAAATTATTTACAGAGTCAGGGAACTCAAGGCAGGATTAGATTGTTGTGATATGGACTAGGGAAAAGGGGCAAGGAAATTCCTCCTGTTCAGTCACAAGGTTCAGAGTGAACCCCCTTGCTTTCTAAACTCCTCAGAAGAGAAGTCTAGGTGCGGCTGAATCCACTCCTAGTCCCAGACCTGGTCAACGTTTTATGCCTAAGGAATCAAGGAAAGGATCAGTGTGTGTGGAGTTTTGTGCTTGGTGTGAAACTTGTGGGTAGCAACAATGTGCAGCAGCAATAATTCAAAAGTTCCTTAACACTATTCAGATATGTCACACAATTAGATCACACAATTCCTCAGCAGGGCTTAACTCTCAACAAATCAGTACAGTAACTTAATCAAAGATTTAACAAGGTTATCAACATAAAATTGCATGCACACACTCACACAGATGTAGAGAAAGAGGTACATATATTTGTATGAAGATACCTGTTAAAATTTCCCCTTGAGTTCAGTGAAAATATTCACTTTGGATGTCAGTGCAACTCGAAGTGGGTGAAAAGTTGAGCCTCAGGGGGGGTTTTCAGCCCAGGTTGTGTTGACTGTTCTCTGATTTCACAAACTTGAGAGTTTGTGAACTCTGAGAGGCATCCTACTCAGAGGGAGATGCTAGGCGCAGCCCACTGCAGCCCAGGAGAGCTCAAAGGGTCATCCTTGGAACTATTTATAGGGTCACGAGATAATTGACTTCAGGCATAAATAATTTTACATCCTGGCCTTAATTTGGGCAGGTGATCATTGGAATTTCCAGCTGGTACTGATCTACCCAGACTGTGATGAGGTTCAAGGCTGGCAGGTCACTCTCATCCCCCACTGTAACCAGGCAACTGACCCCTAGTATGGCCATTCCCCACCTTGGCAGTGCAAGAGTGTTTTGATATGATAAGGGGCGCTCAACCACCAAACTCTCTGCACAACGGCCAAGGTTTGGCAGGAATCTCCAAGGCCATAAAACTTTCCAGGAGTTAAGAGGGGAAGAAATACACCACCACAAGATGTACTGTAAATGCAACATATAGGAAGCTACACTCACCTAAATTACATTCTTTTGCTATGAAAATTAATACAATTGACATTACATTAGTTTTAATCTGAAAATTACATTAATTTTAATCTCAAAAAAAATGCAAGTTATGAATCAATTTATTGTACTTTGGCATGTAAATTTTTAACATATATGGCAAAACATTTAATTTTTTACTTAGATGCCTAAATACAATGGATTTTTTAATAAAACTGTTAATAATTTTGCATATTGTGTAGCTTAAAGAACAGTTTTCTATATATAAATTTATCAAATTTGAAATAGACTGTTTACTAACAGTGAACTTGCTGAAAAAACTGTCTCTTTCCTGACTGCAGCTTCCTCATGTACAATAGCATAAAATGGTTTGTGATAATAAACTATGATTTTCAACTCAGTGATATTTCTGCATAAGAAGTCTGAAACTTCACTGGTTTTAATATTGTCCCTTCTTTTGGAATTTAGCTCCCTATTGCAGCTTAAACCCTACCTTGAGGAATGGTGGAATTGTAAATAAAACAGGTGGTCCTGCTGGAAGTAAAGTTCGCTATTACTGCAAACCTGGGTATAGAATGATTGGTCACAATAATGCAACATGTAGGCGTCATCAAAATGGCATGTATCAGTGGGATTCTCCTGTGCCGATCTGTCAAGGTAAGGCATTGTTTTCTTGTTGAGTATGCCTCTACAATTTCACTGCAAATAGTATTCTACAAAACAAAGAGCGAGCATTGTCAATACTGCTGTATGCCAAGAGACACATTGACATCATTAGTTTATCCAAATACATATTGACTTATGTACTTAATGTGTGCAGAGCTGAGGTATTAAGGAGATTAATGTAGTCAAATACAGACCAAATGAAAAATCTGTTTTCAGTACTTTTTTTTTTTTTAATTTATTAAAATACTCTTGTCTCAAATACCAAGTGATAGGACAAGATTAAATGGCCTCAAGTTGTGTTAGAGGAGGTTTAGATTGGATATTAGGATAAATTTCTTCACTTCAAGGGTTGTCAGGCATTGGAACAGGCTGTCCAGGGAAGTGGTTGAATCACTATCCCTGGAGGTATTTAAAAGATGTAGATGTGGTGCTTAGGGACATGGTTTAGTGGTGAATTTGACAGTGTTAGGTTAATGGTTGGACTCAGTGATCTTAAAGGACTTTTCCAACCTATATGATTCTATGATTCTTTAGCTCTAAACAGTCCACAGCTCATAATATTTTTGTATTACAGAACATGTTATGAAAAAATAGTAGTTTTCAGGCATTAATTTCATTAATTTAGAGAATTACATTATAAGCAGTGCTTTAAAGACATAATTTGTAACTTTTGCTTTTTTTGTGTATCCTGGTGTTACTCAGAAAGTTAAAAAAAAAAGAAAAAAGAAAAAAGTTAAAAGAGATGGCCAACTGTGATTTGGTATGATATGTACTCTTCTGTTGAGGGTGTGTTGTTAGCAAGAAAAGCAAAAAGCTAGTTCTGCCAAAGTGGGAGGAAAAACGTGCAAATATTTGCAGGACTTGACATGAGGTCCCAGGACTTGATCATGGATAACCAGAGGACAGAGAGTTATAATAGACAGGGGACAGAGAATAATAAATTCTGAACAAAAAAATTAAGGAGACTCAAGAAAGTAATAAGATACTGTCTATCCTTGTTATTTTATGACTATGTGCAATACATAGCTGTGAAATTTTAGCAATGTAGCATGTGCACAAATAAATTTTTTCTTTAATTTTAAGCCATATTTATAATTTCAGCAATATTTGTGGCTGCAGGTATGTAGATTTCTGTTAGCGGTAGGGGGAAAAAAGACTGGGGAAGATAGGAAGTGATTTTAATCTTTACTAGAAATTTCTTATTAATGTAAGATTCCTCAGTTTCAATATGTTACTTTTACAACTCTGACACAAATATTCCAACTTGTATATCTGGATGATATATGCAAGTTGTAATTTTTTTTAGACAGAAAAAATTACAGCTAAACTTATTTCAACAGGATCTTAAGTTAGCCTTTCGTTCATTTTTTTTTTTTCTTCTTTTCTCAGAGAGGCTAGTGAAAGACTAGAATAGATTGCCTGGGGAGAATGAGGAATTTTCATCCTTGAAATTCTTTCAAGAACAAATTAAATGAATCCTGGTCAAGTATAGTTCTGGCTTGTGATAGGAGAGTAGGCTAGATGACCATTCATGACCTTTGTTTGCACCCATAGCCCTAGATGACACAGTCCTGTTTTCAATTTCTTTGTTATTTCCGTATATATACAGGTCTGAGAATTAGGATTTCTGTGGTGTGGCTGTCACTAATGTTTTTGATTTGGTGTCATAGATGTAAGCCACTCAGCATGTCTTTTGTTATGAATCCCACTCTCAGGGATTTCTCTATTGTTACCTTTAATTTTAAGGTATTTAAATGCTTTTCTCAGCACTATGTTCAATGCCAGAAGCGGATCACTAAAGGATAAATGCTTGTGCTTTAAATTTAGGGATTTTTCAGTGTATGGAGATAATTTCAATGTCTGATTGTAATGCAGTATCCAGCTTCTTCTTTATGCAATGAATTAGCATACTTTAAATATGAATAATACATAAATATCTTAAAGGTGTATAAAGGTACAGATATTTTAAAAGATTGCCATAAACTTTAAATTTACTGGGTTTGATAAAAAATAAATACCATTTACATGTAAAACATTAAAGAGCCACTAAAACTTCATCTCAGTTTCTAGGTAGTGAAAGGCTTTTCCATTTGCATTGATTACTTGTTGTTTGGAAGAAGTATATTTTTCTGCTGTGCAAGATAATAGAGATAATTTATATTAAGTTATGTATTTTTCACACTCTGAATTGCACATCTCCCAGTTGGAACCTGGCAGTCTCATCTAATCATTGACCTAAGAAGCATGTTGACAATTCCTCAAGTTAGATTTCCTGACGCCATTCTTTATCATTTTACAATCATTTAGGAAACTGGAAGCTTACAAATACTTGGATGTAGGATGGTAGTGATGTTGCTTGCATTGTCCAAAGACCGTATGTCATTTCAGTCAGTTTACTTCTGGTGAAGTTACTTTGAACATAGAAGTACTTGCTATTTAGTGAAACTGGCTGTGCTAATATGTTTCATTTGGACACTACTGTTCTAAAAGCCATTAGCAGCCTCAAGAAATTAGTAACAGCAGGATTATTTCTTTCCAATGCCAGTTTCTGGGGAAGAAGAAAAAAACAAAAACAAGTGTAACAGCAGCAGTGCCAGAATGCCAAAACTGCTTTTATGATTAGTAGCCAAAGCAGCAGTGAGAATAACCTCACAATATAGCAGTCAGTACAAGATTCAGCAGCAGCTGAGGAAAGAGAGAGAGGACTGAGGTGCAACACTGATAATAAAAGCTGTGAAGTGAGACAGGTAAGCGTAGATTCTGAGGTGCCTTACTTACACTGGACATTGCATCTGACCTGACATAACTGATAGGCCCACCTGGGTGTGACCTGGGCACTGTACATCTTTTGTTTTTTAAACTAACTTACACTAAGAGCTGCTCAGTCTTGAAATTGTCAGTAGTTTCTGGAAAGGTTGTTGCGAGAGATGAAGAGCAAATGCTAACAGAAGTATTTGCTTCTAACATGAACTCAACAGACCTGGTTTGTTGTTTGTTTTCAGATGACATAATCAGTTCTTCTTGCTCCGTCGAAATCACTAGATTATTTGGAGTTAGGTCATGTTTGAAGTATTTAGAGGAGCTAAAGTAAGGTCCTCCTGTACTTACAATACATAGATTGATTGTTTGCTAGACTGATAGTTCTGAATTTTGGTTTTATACAATTAAATGTATGCATACTTAACACAGAGATTGTTGATTTGATATCATAAAGGAGACCTGAAAAAGAAGTTGACAAGAAATTAAAGCTTCTCCATCAAGCATTCAGATACATTGCAATCAGGCAGAGAACATAGAGGCTTCTTAGGACAGGGAGGGACATAGTGTAAGGCTCTGGAGACACTGAAAGATTTCCCAGTAAACTGACTGGAAATGGAGAATACAAAGGCATTTTCAGGATGTAGCAAAACACAGTGACAGATTAACTTTCTGTTAATTCAGCATGCAAACACACATTTTGCAAGTGTAAAATTCTGCTTACGTGATAGATGGTCAGAGTTGGTTCTAGTTGTAGAGAAAGGATTAAATTGGTTATTAGGGGAGTAGATAAAGCATTGAACCAGATGCAGCTCTGTTGCCTGCTATGAGTACACCAGAGCCTTGAAAAGCCATCATTCCTGCTGTGGTCACATTGTGGGGAATGACTCCTACTACAGAGCTCTTCTCCCAGAAGAAACAAAACTTGCTTTTATCCTTCCCCTTCTTCACTTTCTCTAACACCATTAAGACCAGTAAGTGTGGGTCTCCTTATGTGCTTTCTATATCCTTGCTAGTATTCCTTCTAGTGGTAGGAGGCTCAGCCCCTACCCACTGAGGGAGAAATAACTCAGTTTTGAAAAGCAAAGAGCACCACTGGTTGGGGTTCAAAAAGTGTCAAGAAGCTGTGTTACAAAGGAAGTAACTTATTATTCCTACAGTTCTACTTCTATTAGCAATTTGACAGATTCCTGAAAGAAGCAAGCAACTGAAATGAAGTAATCATTCATCATTTTATAATGCTTACCTCTCCTCACTATAATCTTATGCAAAGTACTGTGTTGTATTTAATTTAAATGTATCAAATATGGCAATTTGGGAATACTGAAGACAAATTTTAGATTTGTGTTTATGGTACCATGACGATGTGTTGTGAAATTAATAAATTACATTGAATCACATAAATGATAATAAAAGGTAGGGTTTTTTTGAAAAATACTTATTTTCACCTGTTTAACAGATTTCAGACAAAGGCTGTTATTTCTTCTTTTGAAATATATTCACTTTATTAAAATACTAAAACTTCCCAGTGTCACGGGGAAAGGAACAAACACTCAAAGGACTTTTTAACTCTTAAATTGTTGAATTACATCTTATAATTGACTGTATATATGGAAAAGACATTTTTACTTACAAAACTCCACTCTTATTGGGAAATATTTAGAAATGAAAGCTTCAAAACTATGTTTTGTTCAGTGTTTTTACTGAAGAGCAATAACTGGATGCCAAACTCAAAGCAGCTAGTGATTCTGTACACACATACCTTGGTTTATATAAACTCTTTAAATAGTTTCATTGTAATAATGTGCTGCGAACTCTGCTCCAAGTTACTGTTTTGCAGGAAATTATATCCTTTCAGAGAAAATGATACTGTAACTTTCCCTTCAGAAGTGTCATGGGGAAAGTATAAAAACTTTACCAGCATTATTGACTTATTTGAGCACCTGCAGTTCATCTGTGTGCATAAATAATCATTTAAAAATAAAGCACAACATTAAAAGAAATTTCTTAAAAGGAACTGGAGAGTTGCCTTTCTTCTGTTCATTATCAAAATCCAGGGAGCAGAGAAGTCAGATAGCAGAAGGCAATACTGCCTTGGAGACCTTTCCTAAAACTGACTGAAATAGATATTTTAGTAATTATAATCTGCTCCAATATAGTATATTATAAGATACTGTTAAATGAACTGTGATGAGCTCTACTTATATAAATAAATAAATATGTAATAAAAAAAAAATAGATAGTACTCAAACTTCACTAAGATGATAGTAAATTAAACTTTGTGAGCATGAAAGAATAACTGCTTGTCTCGAGAGAAATTTTGAAGCAGCAAACGTGAAAATAATTATTATCTTCATAATATGGAAAATTAGTAAGTCTGAATTCACAAAATTCACCTTCTGAGGTGAATTATTCAAGTGTGTAAATAAGGGTTTAAATATCTGAATAATGCCCTGAAGTTCAGTGGAACTCTACCATGTCTAGTCATATCTTTAGGTGCAGACAAAAAACGTTAAATTGAATTTTTAAATAACATTGTTTTATATGTATAGAGCAGACAAATATGAAGTTTTGTTCTAGCAGTGCAGGAATGATAGAAACCCTGAGAGAATGGAAGCAGACTACTAGAATGCATTTAAGAATTTTAGAGGGCATTACCTCTTAGACCAAATCACTTTGGACATTTTCTTCCTTCTTTTCCCTGGCAAATAAACCATTGCCCTTAGCCTATGCTGAAATTTCAGTCTCTACAGTGGTTGGATTAAACAAAATTACTATTTATAATTTTTTTTTCTATATGACATGCACTTCAATGTGTTTATCAATGTTTTAAATACTGTTACATTTATCAGAATGTTGGAAACGCAAGGAAAATTAATTTCAATTTTTATGAATGGGATATGTCAAAATTACTGATCTGTTTCTTATTTCAGTGGTGGGACAGTGTTAAAAAAAACATATGAGAAATGCCAATTCTTTATCTGTTTCTTTCCTTTTTCAGCTGTATCTTGTGGTATTCCTGACTCCCCTGGGAATGGTTCAGTTATAGGTAATGAATTCACTTTGGGCAGTAGATTGATATATGAATGTAATGAGGGCTTCAAGCTAGAATCTAGTCAACAAGGAACAGCAGTGTGTCAAGAAGATGGATTATGGAGCAACAAAGGGAGGCCACCTGTTTGCAAATGTAAGTGGGCATGTATTTCTCAAGCACATTTCCCTTGAACTTTCTCAGGAAAAGTTTCACTGATAATGTTTAGGTTTTATGTATACATATGCCCTGAAATGGCTATTCAGGAACATAAAATCATTTAGCATTTAGTAAACTAGAAGAGGCCTATAAATTTGGTTAATTAAAAAAAAAAACCACACAACTTTTTTATAATCTTAAAAAATCCGAATTAAAATTATTAGATAACTCAGTTTCATGCATATTTCCTTATGAATAATGTGCTTTTCTCCATTTTCACAGTAAAATTTGCGATGACCAGAAATAGTGATTTATTGTAATATAGCTTCTAAAGTAATAAAAGCAAGAAATATGCCTGAAAATACTACTAGTTTAGATAATTAAGCTGGATAAGAGTCCACTAGTCTTCATTTATCCTTCCTGTCAGAACCAGTCAGTGTAATATGGACTCCTCTATGATGAGACATGTTCCCTTCTCTTCTGCCTGTGCAGTGTTTTATCCTTTCCTAAATACACTTTCCCAGAGGTGTCACCATCTTGCCTGATGGGCTCAGCTGTGTCCTGCAGTGGGTCCTTTGCAACCAGCTGTGTCCAGCAGCCCCAGCTTCTCTTCACAGAGGCCATACCTGCAGCACATCACTCCCCCCGCCCCAACACCATGACTCCTGCACCCAATACACTCAGTCACCTCTTCTCTAGAGATACCTGTCTTGCTGTTATTCATTCACAACAACAGTTGATGAGGGAAATGGAAACCAACAGGGTTGCAGCAGGTAAGTCAAGTGTTGACATGGCATTGCCAGAGGGTGGCAATCCTAGTGGGAACATTTATAGTGCTCCTGGGAGCATGGAGATCTCAGGGGCATATCTGAAATGCTTATACACTGACACACCGAGTATGACAAGTATTCTTGTCAGAGAAGAGCCAACTAGGAAAGATGCCCTCTAAGACTTGCAATTTGAGAAAAAAGAAGGACTTGTTGGGGGGGATGTGCTGGTAGGTGGCTATCTTGACCACAGTGATCATGAAATGGTTGAGTTTAGAATTTTCATTGCAATAAGAAAAAAAGAGTTGCTACCCCGGACTTCAGGAGAGTAAGCTGCTCTAAGTCCGGTCATATTCAATGTACAGAACTATCATGGTTATGGATGCACAAGTAGTGTGATGCACTGTTGTTCTAGTTACGTTCAATGAACTAGCACGGCCAGACTTAAGGAGTTTGATCACGTTCAATAAAAACTCCAATGGCTAGATTTCTAAGTTTCCTCGGAAAATACTTAGTATAACTGAGAGTTTAAATCTCACCCAAGGCGTCCTTGGTGGGGGTGGGGAGGCTGAGCTTGTCAACTGATCCCAGAAGTCAGGGGTGGTCTGCGATGGTATCTTCTCTGATTATTTGTGATGGTGTCTTCCCTGACACCCCTCCTCTCTTAATCAATTTTTATGTTATTTTTAACCTTTCAGGTGGAGCTTGAGTGACTCTAATCACACATATATTTCTTGTGATTGGTGTAAAATATTCTCACTTCGCTTTTAAAGGTATAGGCTAGGAAGAATTCAGAGCGCACGCTCAGTGAGGCATGGTCGCACCTTGGAGATGTCTAGCTTTTGGGATGGAGGTGGATTTTTTTGTATTATAATGAGAGTATAATGAGCAAAGTTCACCTAAAGGACATCATTTTGTCAGAAGATAGCAGACTTGGCTCAGGGTATCAAATATGCAGCTTATCAGTTCCATAGTACCTTGAAGTTCCCATATCAATACAGAGCCTGGCCACAGTGTCTCCACACTGCTCCACTCTGCACCGTTCCTTTTAGAGTTCCCCTAGTGATGTTAACATCCAGGGTTGCCTGGGGAACTACCATGGTACAGATTCTCTGCATATAGGCCGCATCCACCCTGGAAGTCTCTTCATTGCTGTACCTTTTCTTAACATATTAATATAAATTTAATTTCCAAGTCACCTCCAGTAATTATTCCTCAGCAACAAAGCTGGTGAAAGGCCTGGAAGGCATGTCCTGTGAGGAGCAGCTGGGGCCTTCGGCCTTGTCTAGTTTGGAGAAAAGGAGGCTGAGGGGCAACCTCATTGCTCTCTACAGCTTCCTGAGGAGAGGAGGTGGAAAAGGAAGTGCTGAGCTCTTCTCCTTGGGATCCAGTGGTAGGACACATGTGAATTGTTCGAAGCTGGACATTAGGAAGCATTTCTTTACTGAGAGGGTGGTCAGACCCTGGAACAGGCTTCCTAGAGGGGTTGTTGTTGATCCAAGCCTGACAGTGTTTAAAAGGATTTTGAACTATGCCATTGACAACATGCTTGTCTTTTGGTCAGCCCTGAATTGGGCAGGCGGTTGGATTAGATGATTGTTGTAGGTCCTTTCCAACTGAAACTCTCTTCTCCTCTCCCTCTGCCTCCCCCTCTCCTCTCCTCATCTCATTATCTCTTCATACTTTTTGGACTGGTGATTCTCTTTATTGTCCTCTGGTCAATCTCCAGTTGTTCTATACCTTTCTTGAAGGACAGTGCTTGAAACTGAACATGGTGGGTTAGCAGAGTACATAAGAAGGATTATTATGGAAAACCAGCTGTGATCAGGGACATGCTCTGAATTCAGAGCTGTGTATGAAGGGAAGGCAGTACTGCAATGTTTTGAACTGCAGTTCATTCTCTCAGTAAACATTAAGAAGGTACAAAGAACATATGTTGAATGATAAATCAGCAGAAATACCAACAGGTTGTTTGGAGGCAAGAGGTCAGTTAAACTGAGGATTAAAAATACTGAATTTATAATCTTTTATTATTGAGATGATCAAACTTAACCAGACAATGAGTACCCTGTAAAAGTAAGCTTAATTAGTAACATTTAGCATAACTTTCAACTTTAAAATATTTTGTTTAATATTTATAATAGCCTAACAAAATATATATAACACCTTTTTGTCTTCTTTTTTCCTTTTCAAAAAATTTATTCAGTTTGAAAAAGAATCCCATTACTTCTAAAGCCAGGAGTGCTAAATTAAAATGCTAGGGATCTACATGACAATATGAAAGTCAATATTTTCAAAATGGATTGCTATTCGGAGGCAGACATGCTTTACCCAAAATTTCTTACTTGCAAAGTGCAGAAAAGCTTAGGCAATCTGCATAACAACCTGCTGTTTTTGTAATATTGCTGCTGTAAATAGAAATGTATTTAGTCTCCAAAGATAGAAACATCTCAGAGCTGGTGAACAGCAAACAGAGTACAGGAAAGTAAATGGTAAATAAATTAATTCATTTTATCCCCACATCTATTAAAATGGAGTTTGAAATCAGCACAGGATTTTTGCAAAATATCTGTTAATATAATGCCTGAGACAGATGTTTGAAACTCCTTCCTTTTCATTAAAAGTATTAACATTAGATTTGTACCATGAGAAATACGATTTGTGCTGGTCATACAGGAAGAGACAGATGGATCATGGACAATAGGCTATTGAATTTAATTTCATGAAATACCAGTCAACAGATATCTATTAAGAAAGCTCAATTGAATGACAAATAAGTAACTTGCTTCAGTTATTCTACAGAGACCTCTAACACATGATGAAGGAAACCAGAGATGTCTATTTGTATTGCTATTTGAAAACTTTTGTCAGGCAATACTTTCAATCAGGCCAATACTCTCTTGAGAGAATGACCATATAGTAGAAACTTTACATATGAAGTGTGTATAAACACTGTATAAGGTATGCAAAAACTTTCTACTGAAACCTGTAAATTAATACGTTACTGTCAGTCAAAGAACTGTATGTGATATACAGTTCCAAAAAAGCATTCCATCCAAAAGGTGTAGATAAATCCAATAAACACCAATAAATCAAATAACTTTGGTCTCACACTATAGATGAGCACTGGTGCTTGCATAATTCTTTCCTTACCGTATGCCATATAAACTGCCTTTAATACCTTTTATCCCAACTGATATCACTTGGATAATACTCAGACAGAAACAAAAGGATGTGTAGTCATGATTACAAATCTAAGGTTTTAAGTTGTAAGTATTGTTAGCTGAAAAACAGTTTTATCTATCATCAGCTTTTTTACACAGCTGTAAATTACTCATAAAAAAGTCGTAAGTGTCCTTCTTTTTAAGATTTTAAAAAAGAAGAGGTTTTTTTTGTCTATTCTGTTTCATCAGATATGATTTGAATTTTGTCTGCTACTGTAGAAATACAGATGCGTGCTGTTAAAAAGGGAAAAGAACACAAATGAAATTTCCTTCCTCTCTTTTGGATGGTATAATCTCTTGCTATTATTCAATAAAATGGCATCATTATAGCATGATTATCACATCTTGTTTGTGACTAACTAGTGAAAATTATTCTTGTTATTTGGTGCCTCACTTTCTTCAGAATATATATTATCAAGTACAGAGAAATCAGGTATTTCAAAGCAGAGACTGAAAGATGGGAAACAGAAAAGTACTTATATGTCAATGCAAAACTTAGATATGTTGCCTTCTGAATTAAATCCAGAGCCACACTTGAATATCTAAGTTATTTACTGAATAGAAAGATTCGTGCTTGGAATAGTATCTGTATTTATTTTGTAAAGAAACAGTCATTTAAAGGTTTTGGTGAGGGTAAATCCATTAATTAGAGACACTTCTTTTGGTTTTACATTTTTGATTTTTACTTTTAAATATTTTTCGCAGTGTACTTGTTTTCTTGTCTATCTTTCTCCTCTGTAAAATTCCTCTGATTTAGAAATCTAGATTTTTCAGTGTTCTAGAGGTGTTTTTCCTTTAAAATCTTGTACAGGTTTTTTTACTTTGTGTACACAATTTCAAAACTGAGAGAAATTGGAACAGAAGTATCATAGATTTTCTCCTCAACATCTTTTTAACTTGGACTATCTCTCTACATTTCATGTTCTAAAGACAACAGATAAGAATAGTTTTAATTTAGAGAGTCATTAAATATATTTTCTTAAGGGTTTTGATTTTGCGGACACTTGACACTGACTTTCTTCAGCAGGTTCTCCCTCCACAGCAATTAAACATTCACTGAAGCCTTTAAAGTCTGCTCATGGCTTCAATATGTTGTTGTTTACTTTTTCTCTGAATAATATGAACAGTTGGTTTAGAACATTCTTAAGAATTGGAAGAACTAGAAAGAGTTAAGTTGTACCTCATTGTCTGGACCAGAAGGAATAATTTTTTTTTTTTTTTTAATACAGATATTTTTACATGCTAGAAAATGTCTAATGCAAATTCTGAAGAAAACTATGATTATGATTGATGCACAGTTTTGGGTTCTGTTAGACATGTAGTAAAAAAAATATACAGATACCTGACCGCTTGAAATCAATATAAGTATAACCTTCTTTGTTCTATAGGAAACCTGCAGGTCTAAAGAACCTTTAAGACATGTGCAGAAAAGAACATTAAAGTAGTATCTGGTTAATACACAGCAGAACTTAGAGTTCTGTGCACTATCTGTGCTTTTTACCAGACCTAGGGAAATTATTTAAAATATTATGTCAGAGGGTGAAAAAAAAATGACAGCACATGTTATGATTTACTTTCATGTTTCTCTTCACAAGATCAGAAGACTGAATGTGTTCACGTACTTCAAGATCATGATGTTAGATTTTTTCCTGATTATGCCAAAGTACCTCACCAGTTCTCTAAAGCCAAATACCGTAATTTATAAAACAAGAATATGAATGTATACAGTATTATATAATATTTCTATATAAGTACATATAAAGTGGTTTTAAACTGAAAGAGGGTAGATTTAGGTTAGTTATAAGGAATAAATTCTTCCTGGAGATGGTGGTGAGACACTGGAACAGGTTGCCCAGAGAAGCTGTGGGTGCCCCATCCCTGGAAGTGTCCAAGGCCAGGCTGGATGAGGCTTTGAGCAACCTGGTCTAGTGGAGGGTGTCCCTGCCCATGGCAGGGGGGTTGGAACTAGATGATCTTTAAGATCCCTTCCAACCCTAACCATTCCATGATTCTATGAAAAGGTACACATACAGATTATACTCCATGTGTGTTGGTGCTGAGATCTGGACTGGTATACATTTATTAACAAAAATACTGAAATAGGATAACATGTTAGCCTCTGTTCTTACTTGCTTGCATTTTTATGACAGTAAGTGGATGCATAACCTAGAAAATTGATTTTGTAGTTAATTATTTTTTCTTACATTCTAATTGCCTGGGTTGTTCCCTGTAATTCCATAACTTTATTGCTGTTTTACATTACTCCTTCAATATATTCATTCAAAGATTTCAATCTAGTCCTTCATTGGTTTATGCTTTTTTCTCTAATATCAAACAATCTAAAGAATACCTAATGTTACCTTTGCATAAGCTACATATTTCAGATTTCACTATAGATATTTTTGGAAGCTATGGTGTGCTGAGCTATAACAGTGATGGTTCAGACATTGACTTTTGTCTAGAAGTTAATTGGAAATTAATTGGAAAATTTAGAGGACTTTTTATAATTTTCATTATGTTGGTACAATGTCTAGTTTTAGAAATATGAATTATAAGAAGTTCTGGAATAAAGTGTCAGTTATATTTTAAATGCAAAAAGGGATTTGTTGTTACAAACAGTAAAAGCTACACCCCCAGCTCATCACAGATATTGTGCAATTGCTGGTGTTTTTATTAGCTAGGACATTCAGAATGTCATACCCAATAACTATCCTAACATTTTCTTCAATAAATTCTGAGTTCAGTAAGTGATTTTTGGAGTATTTTTTCAAGATTCAGTATGTAAAATTGTGCTGGGTTCAGACAGGAAAGAGTTAACGCTCTTTACTGTGGCTGAGAAGTACTGATAAGGTCTCAGCTGGCACTAGGGAATGCCTGCACTGAATTCAAGGTCTTTCTCCACTTCTGATACTGCAGCTGCGTTCCCAGCTCTCGCTGTCTCGCTACAGGCAGTGCAGGGGACACACAGTTCAAACAGCTGACCCAAGCTGACCAAGGAAGCGTTTCATTCCATCGTACATCATGCTTGGGGCATAGGTGAGGAGGGGGTCCAGGAGCCATTACTTCCTCCCTCTTGGACTTCTGACACTTGCTATCTCTCCCTGACTCCTGCATTAGCTGCTTTGCTAACTCCTGTGCTAGTTCGCTCGTGAGGGAGTTGGTGGGTTTGTTTAGTTTTCCCAGTCATGCTATCGCTGCTAGGGTTTGCTCGGAATCTGCTGCAACAGCTCTCGGGCTGCGATTGCTCTTGGGCTGCGGCTCTCGGGCTCTGACTGTCACTTCTCAGCACCGGGTTGTGCATTGGTCAGTGGGTGGTGAGCAACTATCATAATTATATTGTATCATATGTTTTATTTTCTATTATTTTAATTATTATTAGTAGTATTTGTATATATTCATGAAGATTAAATTAGTAAATAGTTATTATCTTAATTTTATGAGCTTCCTTATTTCTTTTTCCTCCGATTCTCCTCCTCTGCAGGACGGGGAAGGGGAGAATTTGTGAGAGCTGCTTAGTGGTGTTTTGCTAGCCAGAATCAAACTATGACAAATATAGAGTACTTATTAAGGGTTAGTACTTATTCAGTGAACTGTAGTAAAGCAGTTAATTAGTTTAGGCATTTTTGGTTAGTCCATATACATTAGATGGATAACAGATTGACTTGATATGGCTGACTGGTATTAACAGACTGATATTGAATACCATATGATCCTTCTGTTTATCTGTTTTGAGGTTTTGAAATCTTTCCACTTTAAATATATTAAATGACAAGGAGCACTTAATTTTTTTTCTCTGTGGTGTTCTTTCTCTTAGCATACAGAAACTATGAAATTGCTCAGGTGATCCTGTTTTGTTCTTAGGTCTTTGTTCTTAGATTCTGTGGTGTGGGGGATTATTTGGTTTCCTACTGTATTGTTTTGCTAATACTTATGAATTTAAACGACACTAGTTTCTCAAGCATAACAAATGACCTTAATCTTGCTTTTTTTTATCATTACAGTGAATTTAGTGAAAAGTCTATATTTGAACAATTTAGTTGTCATTATTGCATTATAAGTTCACAATCCAGTATCATAAAAATCCCTTTTCCCTTTCTTTGTGATTGTTAACTACCTGCTGAAGGACGGCAACCAAGTATCAGATGTCATTACACTTGCTAATAAAAAATGGGAAAATATCTTGCTATTATATATGGTACTTTTTTTTCCCCCATGCAACAAGAATTACACTCATAGTCACAATACTCAAAATATTCCTGTAATTACATGAGATGTCATTTTTTTCCTTACCCAATAATAAGCAAAGACAAGCAAAGGCTTGTAGGTAGAAGAACAACTCAGTAAAAGGGAAGAGTAGGTCTTCTGATATTCAGATTCTAGAAAAATATTGATACTAGAACGTGCATGATGACTGGATGAGGAAGTAAAAAGAAATTACAAAGAATTAATCATTCTGAAGGGTTAAAACTAAGGGCTAAGCACATTACAGCACAAATTCCTTTAGATTTTATTTGTTGTAGTTGCAAAGATCTTGTTATATTTTATAGACATTGCCACATTTCATACAGTGAACATTGTTCTCATGTCTTGAATAGCAAATATACCTGGGCTTAGATAACAACTCATTTTTTTGTCTTTTATGGTAGGTGTATCTCATTATGAATTCCCTGCTTTTAAGTCTATTCAGAATTATTAGTATATGGAGATTATAATGTCATTAAAATGGGTAATCCTCACCATAATTTCAGATACTAATTATATATTTTTGACGTATAATTTATGTAAAGCAATATTATTCATACATTTCCGTATTAAAAATACCTGAAGAGAGAGAAAATATAACATCTTTGCATCTGCCAGAAGTTGAAATCATTCCTTACAGAGTTTCGTCTATGTAAATGACAATATAAATAGTGCCCAGTCCATAATTCCCATGAGCGAGACTGAGAGAGGCAGATTGATGCACTCGTTCATTAACCATTTCCACAAAATCAAGCATCTGTTATAGTTTTTTTGTTTGTTTCTTGAAGGATGGGGAAAATAATAACTCAAATCAGTCCCTGTAAAATTAAAATAATTTAAGTAACAGTTTTTGTTGATTAAATCAACACAGTCTAGAAGTATATTCTGTACTCAGTAATATCTTCAATTAGAAATTACACTATCATGTATCAGCATTTGATAGCTGTTTGTAAAGTGTGCTTACAACAAGATTCTTAGTGTATTTATAGCTAAAGACAGAATAAATTACATACTAACCTCGTTGTGGAGAGGAAACATATGTGTCTTATTTATATATTCTGAAATAGCTAAGGCTGTTATCTCTAAGTGTCTTAAGATATCCCCTGTGGTTAAGACTAAAATTTTTACTATTAGACTAAATAAGAACCTTGCTTTCATCATTGATAGAATCATATTTCTTAATAAGATTATTGCTTGAAACGAGAAGTGATAAAAATGTTAAATTTGAAGGGCATTACATACATATTTAGAATATTTTTTGTCTTCTGACAGACCTATATGATTTTCACTCCAAGATGTTCAGTGCTTTAATATGCTTATTTTGTTTAACAGGAAGTAAGAAAAAATGTTTCTTGGTTAATAATTTATAATCTTTGAGTATCAGTATAAAATTAAATTAAATTAGGAAGTAGGAAGTCCTCCTTTAACCTGGAAAACTGTTCATAACTAGTCAGAATATTGCTAGAGAGATCAAATTGAAGATCTGTTATGTTTCAAAGTGGTTGTATGCTGGCAATCCTTACTAAGATATAGTGGAAAAAGTTCTAAGAAAGTATTCTACTATTTCAACTCAATGTCACCTTATAATCTGTGATTTGGAAGTTCTTCATATGATTTCCCGTTCAGAAATTCTAACCATCTTCACAGTTATGTTTTGGTGCCAGCTCTGTGTCTCCTAGATGAAAGTATTTACCATGGGTAAGGTAACTATTGGAAAAGGAAGGTGTATAATTGTAGCATTATCAAAGGTATTCTGAAAAGTGGTGGAAACCTAAGTTTCTACAGGAAATTTTCTTCTATCATTTTCCCTGTATTTCAGTGATTGCCTGAACTAGTCTCTTTTATCACACACTCATACGAGTCATAAAATCCCTTTATACCTCTCAGACATTGTAAAGTCTACAGAGTATGTGATTATTTTTTGTCACCATTATTAGTCCTTCCCCTGGTAGAATGCTGTAAATTTATTATAGCATAAATGAAAATCAGACTATCTTTTTTTTTTATTATTTCTTCAGTGTAGTTTTGGGTTTTTACACACTTCATCCTAATTTTTTTGTCTTACGCTGAAGTGTGTAGTGACTTGAGTATTGTACAAAAGATCACAGTTAATGATTCCTAAGTGACCAAATATTTAGCAAATCTATCAACTTTTTTTTAGCAACATATAAGGAAAAAAGGGGAAATAAATTTCTGTTAAATGTATGTTTGTTTGTTTGCTTATTTTTCCTCAGAGAATATAGATTCTCTCAAGTGTTGCTGGGGTAGTAGTTTTTTCTAAAGTATTCTTTGAGATATAAACAGTCACTAAGTCAGTCAGACTTCTTCTATAGCTGAGAAATTCTGAACAATATGGTATAAAATACCAAATACAGTTATTTTAAAATAATCATAAATATTTTTGTAAAACTAGTCTAATCTTTACAGAGACAGAGGCACATTAAGATGGGATACATGTCTATATCATAATATTGTAAATATTCTGTGTATTTTAACTTGAATTCCTGAGCATCAACTTGCAACTGAAAACTATTTAGAAATGCTGTATATGATTGGTAGCTATATTAAGCCTTATAAAAAACATAAACTACAGTTCTTGTCTATTATCAGTAACTGCAGTCTCTTACAAAATTTGAAAAAAGAAAAGCAACAGAACTGAAATCACTCTAAAATTCTCTCTAGATGTTATCTTCACTATTTATGTCAAGTGTTTTAACCTGGAAGGTAATCATTTTCCTGAATACCCACAGTATATAATTTTACCATAATTAACATTTGAATGTTTGTTAGCAGCTTTATGGCAACCTGTTTTAAGAATGTGTTGGAGCTTTTCTAAAGTGAATATCAAGGATTGAAAAAACAAAGCATCATTTGAGCATTTGCAAAAACATGTTGCTTTTTTTTTTTTGTTTGTTTGGGTTTTTTTGTTTGTTTCGTTGGGCTTTTTTAATCTCTTGTGGCCTGTGATGTGCTTTGTTTCTAAAATTTTTAAATAAATCCCAGTGTGGAGCATAAGTGTATGTCATTGTTCCACTGCATCTCACTAAATGAAAATGTATTACAATGCTCAGTTTGAAATACTCACTGTATGATGTTAATTATTTTTTCTGGAATTTGTATTTCAAAAATGCTTATGGTATACTTAATTTTATATTGCAAAACTTCTGCCAGTAAGGCAAGACATATTCTGTGAAGAAACTTAGGAGTAGAATGTGATGATCTAAGTGTCCTTTCTTCACAGCTGTAACTTGCCCCAGCATAGAGAATCTGCTCTCAGAACATGTTGTCTGGAGACTGATTTCTGGGTCACTGAATGAGTATGGAGCTCAAGTCATGCTCAGCTGCAGTGCTGGATATTATTTGTTGGGTCAAAGACTCATACAGTGCAGGACTAATGGAACCTGGAGTGTAGGCAACGAAAGGCCAAGTTGTAAGGGTAAGGAACATACGTGTTTACAGAATATATTCTGATTTTTAATACATATGTTTAATTTTATAAATAAAGTTTATTTAAAAATATTTTACTATCAATCTCCTGTAAGTAAGCAAATACAAAATTTTCATTAACTTGTTGAAATTAATTGATTCAAACACTTTATGTGTAAAGTACAGTAAATTTCATACAAAAATCAATGAAGTAATAGCAGAAGGTTCATCTGGATGATGTTCTGTGACTGCCTATGGGTTTATTCAACTAGATAGTGCATAAATATTTAGAGAGTATTAGGAGATGTTATTGAGAAGCTTCCAGATTAGATTTAAAGATGATATTGCTTTGATCTCGAGTGAAAGATAAAATCTGTAGTGTTGGAGAAACATATATCTATCTATATATATATGTATATATGCTTTTATAATGTTGTCTTATGGAAGTATCATAAATTACATCAGCTTTGACTTTGGATGTTTAAAGATTTAGAGAACCTTGACATTCTCAGTGGGATCATACACTTGTCAAGTGTTACACTCTCAGAGTCTTAATGAATCACCCCAAAACTTTATTTCTGGTTTGTTGGGTTTTGTTGTTTTTGTTTGTTTGTTTGTTCCCCCAAAGAGTTATTTGCTTTCATGGAAAATGATATTTGGTACATCAGCTAGTTCTTAAAGTAGAAAGTTTTCCTATATTATGGTAAAACCCTTTCAGTGCCAGGGCAGCACAGAAGATTCTGGCATCTGAGGGATAATGGCCCACTGACAGGCCTAGCATACTAAGCAGAACTGGAAATAAAATTTAGGCATTCAATTTTTCAAAGTATTATGTCATTTTAGTGAGATACGCAAATTTAGTATTCCATCCTGAAAGAGATGATTTATTTTTTTACTAAAAGTGACTTTTTTTTTTTTTTTTAATTCAGTGAAGTTCCTAATATTAGAAGATATTTGAGAATGGCTATTCTAAAACAAGCTGATTTATAAGAGACTTTTTATGGCAGCACTGTAGGAAAGAATTCTTGGGAACAGGTGAACAGTTCATTAAATTATACCTTCTATATTTTTTAAACAAAGGGAACAGAACTGTTCTGCTTTGTCAAACTCTGTTAAGTCTGCAGACATGTCAATAATACCGTATGATAAATGGTACCAGAAGTATTTCATATGATTCAATGATAGTGATTACAGAATAAATTTAAACCTCACATAGGTTTTCATATTCCAAAGAAATGGTTAAGATAAACCAAAAGATTTCTATTTTTAGCTAGTAGACTACCACATATGTTACATTCCCACCACCACATTCCCCACCATGAATAGTGGTGGGGAATAAGAAAAAAAGACAGTTCACAATAGTTCAGAGTATCATATTTTTTAAAAGTATCTTTAAAGAGACATAAAACTTCAAATGTCTGGAAAAAATCTATTTTATATATATAAAACAATATAACTACAGTCTTCCCAGATATTCATGTAATTCTCTTGTTTCAGAACTGAAAACACAGATTGTGTTTAAACTGCTGTCAAGATGTGAGGATATCCTAAATGAATTTCCAGATTCAATAACTGTGTTACCAGATCAATCATAATTATAACCCCTTACTGTGGAATACAACTCTTGCATTTATTCCTATTACATTTACTTTTTTAAGAAAATGTGAGGTGCTATATTGTTTTCCATTCCAAGAAATTATATTTTCATATTTCAGTTTGTTCTGTTGTTTGGGTTTTTCTTCCTAGTTATCTCCTGTGGTGGTCTTCCATCTCCACCAAATGGAAATAAGATTGGAACCTTAACAGTGTATGGAGCTACTGCAATATTCACCTGTAACACAGGATACACATTAGTTGGCTCTCACGTGAGAGAATGCTTGGCAAATGGTCTCTGGAGTGGTACTGAAACCCAATGCTTAGGTAAAAAACAAATCTGTTTTTTCTTATGTTTTGTTTTACTTAAACACAGTATCAAGTACTAGAATTCAGTTGATGTCAAGCAACAACATTTTGAAATCAATGAAGATTAAAAGGTATTAAATGCAGTTGTGTGCTGCATATAATTTTATACTATTCTGCTATATAACTTTTTATTAGAAATTAAATAATATTTGATGTTGTTGGGATGCTTTTTGTGCCAAGAGCGTTTTTTAGGTGACTCAATTGTCTATATTTACAGTATTGCTTGATTTTTGGAGCAGTCACAGGGTGTGTGATGAAACTAAGCTGGAAGATGAGCTTCATTTAATGAGCGTGCCTGATGAATTGCAACTACAAAGAAGGTTTCAGTATATGAAGCATTCAGTCAAGGGTAATAGACAAGAGCCAGCCGAAAGTAAAGCAAAACCAACACCCTCTCAAACCCTGAGGTGTAGTTTAGACCTTAAATTCTCATCCCAGCTCTAATTCTTCAGATCCACTCATATTGGTTTGCACTCCTAATACAGACATAAGAAAATAGTTTTCTTTTTCAGTCCTTTGAGGATCAGAAGTGATTGTATTCCTGGTTGTGGACAGTAAAGTACATATTTACTTCTAGAATTTTTAATTTGCTTTGTCTGCCCCCATTTTACAGATTCCTTACAGCTGAATGTACTCAGTTACTCCCATGAAATGAGGAATCTCTTCTTTCTTCACCGTAGTTCAACCTCACTTAAAAAGTAGCTTTCTTCTCTGTTGCTTAGCCACAAAGTGAACACATGTTCCCTGCCTATCCAGTACATGTAAAACAAAACAGCTTGACCGCCTGTCATAGGCAAGAAATTGATTTTTAAAACCCAAAACCAGCTAGAGTAACTAAGCTATCATTATCCACAATAATCAACATTTTTTTTTTCAGCAATGAAAAAGTAAAAACATTGGTTTATAAGAAAATGGTACTAGCTGTAACATGAATTGTCAGAAATTATTCTACATCCAGCACTCACTTCTTGTAAAATTTTCAGCTAGACTAGAGCAATGTTCCACTAATTAGATGCATGTCTAGCAGTAATATTTAACTTAAAGGTTTTCAAATAAAATATGCTGATTCATTTCTAAATTATAAAATCCCTCATCCTCCCACTCTGTGGATACATTACATTTTTTACAACAACATAAACATGAAAATTTTGCATGTGAAAAATAAAATGTCAGTTATCTTCGTCTGACTGGTATTTTCAAAATATCCTGTTAAAATAATATGGATAGATATGTTTTGCAGTATGTCATGAAGAACAACATACTTTTGTCTTCTCTGAAGAAATAAATTCTAATCAAAACAAAAAACCCTTTGTCCAAGCCTCATTTCAAACCTTCATGCTGTCTGAAGAATTTCCGATGTTGTCAGTTCCATGAACCAAGTCAAAATAAACCTGATATCGGTATTTACAATAGGTCAGTGACAATACGGATCTGTGAGGAAGAAGTTTTACACGGATCAAAAGAACTTACAATGAAAGGTTGCTGAACATTCTTAGACACTTGAATCCATTCTTAACTTTCTCAATGTCAATAGTGTCCCTGTCTTTCTGTGTTCAGATAGACACATGATCTTTGGCATATCGTGTTGCTGGTGCTCATTACCTTACAGATATAAATAATAAGTAGGTATTCTGTGCTGTTTTGCCATAAATTTCTAAGCAGAATTTCTTCACAGTACAATCATAAAGGGCATTTGCATTTTGTGTTCATGCTCTCACCAAGGTGCAAAACTGAAAAACAATGGCTACAGTTCCCTTGAGAAAAACACAGAAAATGAGAGCTGCATTTTAAAATGCAGCAACGTTCCCCTGGCAGAATATTATACTGAAATAAAAGAACATCTGTATCACAATAACCAGGTGTGATGGAACCACACATCAACTCAACCATGTATTAAAAAAAACAGTTTCGTCTTAGCAGGTTATTAAGGAAAAGGAATAGAAAATATCATAAACTAAACATAATTTGTAACAGAGTATTAATAGCAATATCCTGCATTTCTGGAGATTTTTAATGCCTGAAAATACTTGGAGAAAATATTTTGAAACAGATTGCAAGCCACGAGATAGTAATGCACAAACAGACATAAGCATAATGATCTAACCTTGATGAAAAGAATGTGGAGTTATCAGCTACATATTAACTCTATTCTTCACCAGTATAAAACAGACAATTTGCTATTGTATAGGTGAAATATAGAAATGTGGATGTCTTCTCTCAGAGACAGGGATAAATTCTCAGTCTTTGTATCCTACTTGCCATGCTGATTGCCTTTTCTTCTTTCAGTTCAGATACTAGGCTGCAGCAGCAAGGAAAATGTAGAGATGATCTTTTCTAAAAAAAAATTTAAAAAAATCATGAGATCATGTAATTCAGATATTAATTAAAATGTTATAACCTTTAATCATGTATTCCTGATTGATTTCTTCATTTTGCAACAATAATGTTTGTAGTACAGTTTTTGTGAAGATAGTTTTACAGTATTTTATCCCTTAAGATACAGAGTGGTCAAATATCGTGACCATTGTCTCACAGAGAATCTAGTTTCTGAATGGCAGTTTGTTATAGTGAGTTCCCAGCAAGTTGTAGTTGTTTACAGCAAATGTTGTGTGAAAGCAAAACACTCCTCTGGCTTGATATATTTTCAGTTTCTTACATTTCAGTTTCAAAGTAAAATAAACTGTATTGAGAATGTTGTCATATTCATGTAGGAAATAATGGTATAAATGGAATATATTTTAATTACTATTTCTTTTGATACTTAGAGTGGTAAAGAAGTAAAAAAAATTCTTTTTTTTTTTTTTTTTTGAACCTAGGAAAAAACATTCCACTGAGGTGCTGGTTAGGGGAATGCTATGCATCAGGATTACTTTTTCACATATATAAGTTCATCAGTTCCACAGTAGAACTATGTAAGAGATTTCTGTGTGAAAATGCACCAGCTTCCTGCTGGTGTCAGGTTATCCCTAGACTGAGGCTGCAACTGTGACGATCCAACAGCCCCAAATTTGCATGTATAGGAATTTTTTCCTCATCCTTTTCTTGTGTTGCAAACAGTCAAGCTATGTAGTTTTAAAAGAAATAAATCTATTACCCCTCAAATTTTTCTGGTGTGTTACACCATTCCTTGCCGGTATAGTGCCTGACACCTGCATGTAATAATTTTATGCATAAGAATATATGCTAACATACATTCATTTTATCTATCCTGAAATATCACTATTATTATAATATTTAGTACTTACTGTGGGGTTTGTTTTTTTTTTTTAAACCTATACACACAGGATAATTTGACTGCCAACATATACCCATTAAATAATACACAAATTTCCATGGATTCTGTTTGTATTATAAATAACTCATGCTCATGAAAGGTTGGAAAACATTTTTTCTTCTGACTACTGAGAAATATATTTTACCAATAAACACCCCAGATTTACTGTCTACAGTAGCCATTAATTTTGATTCTATTAGTGCAAAGATGAAGAAGAACTGATCAATACAGGACTTACATAGTGAACAATAACAGTTTATTCTCAAAGTCAATTTAAAAACTGCACACAGTGAAGCTTTTAACTCTTTGGGAAAAAGCTAATAAGTTTACTAGATCTCGTAGTTAGGGAAGACTTTCTTTATAGGTAGCTTGAACTTCATTTATATGAATTCATCCTTTTCTTCTCCAGGAGTTATTTGCTGTTAGATTTTGTCTGTTTCAGGTATTTTTACAAATCTGTATTGAAATTGTTATCCATTATTACTATTTTATCCCCTTGGTCATGGCTAATAACATTTTTTTTTTTTCTTCACCTGACTATCTGCATTTTAAATTATTTCTACATATCTATTCCCACTTACAATGAACGCAGGACCTCTTGGAGGAAGTGTTACTGCAGTAAGAGCAATGCTGGTCTTATACCTTCCAATTCTTTTTTCTAAAAAAATTTGATGGACTTTGGTATCCGTTTGATGTATCAGATTGATTGAATTCTGCTTTAGAACTGTTAAGAGTACAAATCCCCTCACTAGACAAGAAAGATCACATTTAGAGCTGGAAAGCTGTTAATCACTATTTATTCTTTGCTATTTCAAAATAAGACAAACTTTATAGGGCCAAATATATTACACAACTCTGAGTGTGAAAGTCTGTTATAACAGAACTCTTCCTGCCCCTCTGTATTCTCTCAGATAAGGGATATTCATACCATGTACTTCAGGCATCTAATTTAGATGCAATTTAGAGTACAACCTAAGATCCTAAATTCCCAACAAGGTCAATGCAACTATGCAGGCTCCTCCAGAGAGCAATTCAGGAAAGCTAAATTCTTAAATTTTAAAGCTAGATGATGTGAATGCTTCCAGTTGTGTATTCCTAAATTTCAAGGACAGCATGCACCAGATTTATTTCAGAGGTGCCTTTAGGACTCACCTGTGAAAATCAGGAGGCAAACACCCAGGGAGCTCTGAATGAGGCTTTCTATTTCAAAGGAATGATAATGAGTCAACGATGTGTTTTACTTACACTGTACCTGCATTATTGTAATTCAGTGCAGCTATAGATGAAAATAGGTATCACTTTATGTTACCCACTGGTCTGTGTAGAACCAATTTATGATTTCAGACCAGATGAATACACTAATTTCTGTATCTCAGGAAAGGGTTTGTCAAGTCCTAATTATTTGTCTCAAAAGAATACTAAAACCAATAACTGTAGTTAATGAGTCCAAGGCCAAATATAAGAACTAAGTCTTCAGGTAGTTACCATTATATGTATTTTTTCTGAGTTATTCAAGGATGGATACGTACTGTTAGGCGAGATATTTTTCAATCTCACTGAATTGCTCACACTGCTGATACTTCATCTCTTCCCCTTTTTTTACTTCCAAGAATAATTGCACCTGTAAGTCAAAAAACATATGAGTTTGTGTGCATGCTTTATGTGTGTGAGTGACCATACATACGTGTAGGGCATAAATCAAATTGGAAGCATTAAAGAGTTTGCCTAATTCCATCTTTGTTATTGGTAGCATTTAATCATGGACTAAAGTGTTTTCCCAAACTTTTTTTTTTTTTCCTGATATTTTATGACTTTTAGGTGCAAAACTGCACATAAACCTTAAATATTATCTACTCCATTCAATTTTCATGTATTTTAGCATAATTACACAAATACAATCCATATTTTAAGTGTAAGACTTCCATATTTATGTATTTCTAAAATATTTATAATTCACCACATTGGCTAGTGTGAAAAAGGGCTGCTACTGACTGTGCTTATGTAAAAATATCAGATCCAGTAATTGATAACTCACAGGTAAATAACAGTATGATCTTGTGATATTTTCTCATATTTCAAGTTCTAGATAAAATAAAATACACTTATTTTCATCTTGCTTTCCAGCTGCTTTAAAATAAAATGTCTGAAGGAGTCTTGAACCTGTGAACCATTTCCTTAATTTCTGAGAGCACATTTTATTAAAAAATCCATTTGTAGCCTCCTTAATTTTCTTTCAATCTTATCTTACTTGATGTGAAAAATACATACATTTTGTGTTATTGAAGTGCTTTTTCAGTTCTTGAGTTGTTGAAGTATTTAATCCAAATGCATAAAAATTCCCAGAAAAATCATTAAATCGACTAGCTGAAATGATCTGTAAGTGAAATGACTCATATAGGAAGTCCAGTACCTTGTTAAAGCCATGTCTAAGTGCATAAGATTTTGTATTTTGTATTACCTCCGTTGCCCCATCTCAACTATTTTTCTTCCTGAAATTTCTTGTGGTTCCCCATGTTTGGCTTCAGTGCAGCAACTGCTTTTCAATTCTTCACTATTTAGGTCTAGAAAAAATATAAAAAATTAAATGTATTCCATTCTATTTTGTATAAATACAGCTTCTATTTTCCCCTTTTGCATCTGTTTCATAGATTTCCTTTCTCAATGTCTGTAATTGTCCCAATTGCCTGAATGTTAATTTTCATAATTGTCCAAATGCCTGAATAATTACAACAACAGTAGATTCTTTCGCTTGGTGTTGTAGAAAAACTTTTGAAAGGGTTTCCCATAGTGTCCTTATAGCTAAATTCAGAAAACAGGGACTGGGTTGGAGGCATTACAAAATGAGTGGAAAAGTAACTGAACCACAAAACTCTAAGGGGAGTGTTTCATGATTCAAAATATAACTAGTAGCCAGTGGATACTGAGGATACTCAGCATAAACAAAGAATGTGTGCTGGCAGCCCAGAAAGCCAGCCGTATCCTGGGCTGTATTCCCAGAGAAGCGTGGCCAGCAGTTCGAGGGCAGTGATTCTTCCCTTCTATTCTGCTTTCAGGAAACCCCACTTGCAGTACTGCATCCAGCCCTGGGGCCCCAAACATCAAAAGGACATGGACCTGTTAGAGCATGTCCAGAGGAGGCCCACCAAGATGATCAGAGTCCTGGAGTACCTCTCCTATGATGAAAGGCTGAGGGAGTTAAGGAAGCTCATAAAAGCAATAAAGACAAAGAAAGAATCCTGCATTTTTCCTAGAATAATGCCATTCATGAGTACAGGCTGGAACGGACTAGGTAGAAAGAAACTTTACAGAATGCAACCCAGATGACCTAGTGGAGAGGCTGAACAAGAGTTAAAAGTGTGGCCTTGCAGTAACGGTCAGAGACTGAACTGTATAAGCAGCAGTGTATTCAGTGGGTCGTGGTTATTATTTGCTCTTTGGCACTCAAGGGAAGAATAGTGTCCTCCACTATATGAGAGAGATACTGGAAACTGAATCAAGTCTGAGGAAACGACCCATTAAGAGGCTAGAAGCTGGAGTATGTGATAGACAAGGATAGGCTGAGTGAGGCTGGAGGAGAGAGAATAGTGAGGGGGATCATATTGCTTATTCGAACTGAGAACAATAAGATAAATTATTCCATGAGACATTTCAAGGATAAAAATGTGCTTTCAATGTCTTTGTTACTCTCTGTTGCCATATTCCCTGTCAGGCAGAGAGTAGCTCTGTAAGAAGTTGGGTGTGAAAAACTTAGATTAGTACATTCTTCCAGTAATTTACAGAACAATAGCACAATTTCTCCTGAAAGACATCCACAATCCTATAATTAAGGTTATTATAATAATTCTATGTGTATGAAAAAAGCAGTCAAGTGACATAAGTTCTACCCTCCTAAGGGTTTAGAAGAGCCACTAAGTGTAAATGAAATACAGCATCCAGTGTTATTAGAGCAGCTTTAGTAGAAAAGAGATTCAATCCCAAAGAAGCTGTTACAAATAAGCCTTCTGTTGGTGGCTACAGCCTGTGTGAAAGGGAACACCACCCCACCCCATTCTAACAGCAGTCATGAGCTTCAGGTCTTTGTCCTCACATCTGAAAAGGACTAAAAGCATAGTTTCCCATGGAATTATTGCCAGTTGTAATAACAAAAAAATGAACTTTTTTTTCTCCTTAATAATGAAAGAGCAATAGTTTCAAGCTCAACAAGTTTTTTTCAAACAGTATGAAGAATCAAGAGCGAATAAAATCATTACTTGGCTTCATTAGTACCAAGAGTGCTATTACCCTGCAGTAATGCATTCTGTATTGTTCAGCAACAGCTGATGTATAACTAAGGAGGAAACAGTGCTGGTAGTCATTCCTTCCTTTCTATGCCTTCATCTGTCTAGAAAAGTTGGCTATTTCAAAGTGTAATGACCAAATTGGCAAGCAATATGAAGAATTTACTACAATTTTGACATGAACATGAATTTATAAGCAGAGAAAGAGCATTACATATATCGGTTTCCTAAGAATCAGCTGATGGTAACATTAAAAAAAAAAAAAAAGAGTAAACACAAATAAAGACTATTTTTACAATTCATTACTAAAGGCTATTAATAAATAAACATGAACTTAACTGTAGAAACTGTAGCTGACTGTTAGGAATTATTTGAAAATAACAAGGTATACTTATAGGTAGAAAAGATTTTTTTTCAATAAGTTTGTGTCCAGTGTTTTGCAGAAGCCTATGTTGCCAGCTTTAAATTAGACTGGAGAAAATGCCTAACAAGTGCAGATAAATATAAATATAAGCCTAAATGACATTATAAAGGAGCAAATATTGTTAAGGAAACATATATACATATCTGAAATAACTCAGTGTTTCTTCTCTTGAAGGCAATAGACTGACTGTGATCCTAAAGATATTATTTATGTTTTCTTAATTTTTTTAAAAACTGAGCTGTGATTTTTTTTAAATTTTATTTCAGTCTTAGGATCTATCTACTAATGTCTGAAGACCTGCTAGTGAGAAGTCAGTTATTTGTTTGATACTTGTAATAGCATGGGTTATGTTTATTCTAATAAAATAAGAACACCAGCACATGCAAACAAGGATGAAAATTTATCATCTCTCCTGTTAAATCATTAGAACAACACCCTGACATGGTTTAGGCTAAGATTCTCCAAGACAATTGCCAAGAACTGTTCAAGTCATCTTAAATCAGTACTGATCCTGCTAGGGAGCTGGCTAGCAGCTGTGCTGGTCTGGAGGGCAGGATATTTTCATTTTATGGATGTCTGTTACTTTGTGCTGGTTGTCCTCTGCTGGATTATGGTTCCAACCATGTTTAATTTATTAGTAGAGATCTACTTACAAAGACCAAGGCAGATCATGAATAAGAGAAATCAGAACTCTATGATGAAATAATAGAGTGGGTTTGAGAGTTAAAGACCTTCTAATTCACACTTCTCTGAGGAAAAGGCAACCTTACTAAGGCAAAGGGGAAAAAAATATCTATGCAAACATTGTCAGTTTTCTAGCAATTAAAGTGAATCATTTGCAATTGCAGACATTTGCAATTTACATTTTCCAGTCATTCTTCTGACATATTTGTTATTTCTGCAACAGAATATCCAAAACTATACATATGAAAATCAAAACTATTTGAATATCACTTCACCCTAAAAAAATAGAAGGAATATCACCTGTGGCTTTTATGCCTCCGAACTTCTTCTGCATAGTGCAGTATTTGACTGTAATATGTTGTTTGTTGAAAGCAAGGATGAAATTTTGTTTTCCTATAGCATTCTTGTAAATATTGGCCAGGTTTGTAAGACTGTATGTTTCTGATGGGTTGTTCTTTTATTGTAGCTGGTCACTGTGGTTCTCCAGATCCGATTGTAAATGGTCATATTAGTGGAGATGGTTTCAGTTATCGTGATACTGTAGTCTATCAGTGTAATCCTGGCTTTCGACTTGTTGGTACATCTGTCAGAATTTGCCTACAGGATCACAAGTGGTCTGGACAAACTCCTGTTTGTGTCCGTAAGTATCATTACTTTTCCCCTGAATTGGTATTTTAAAAGTAGTTGAACATTAACAGTGGATTTGATATTCAAAGGTGTTTGAATGAGGTGCTCAGATCAGTTCTTTGATCTATTTACGATAGACTGAATGACTATATCTAGTAATTTCTGTTTTCTGTTCCAGAAACAGGATAATGTAAGCACTGAGTGGGTTGAACATCAGGCTGCAACTGTATAACTTCATCTATCTCTTTCTCTCTCTTTCTCCAGGCATAATTTCTATGTCGTGTGGGCTTACAGAGCCTCTCCCCTATTTTTTCAACAGGAATACCAAAATCCCTTGGTCTATTTTCATTGTTTGGTGCGTAAAGCTGGAATATTGTTCATCTGTGCAGTTTTGGTGGTGACTGCCCATTTTTCCAATTTGGCCTCTTAATATTTAGCAGCCCAGATATGGTATTGGATTATACCACATCTGATAGAAAAAAAATTAACTTTTTATACCCCTTAATAGGATTCTTTTTTCTATTACTTCACCTGCTTTTGAAAATACCATAATTAATTAGCGGAATTGTTGGGCCCTTCTTACTCTACTTCCTTCCTCATTTGCATGGCAGGTTTTCTGACCCTTTCTGAACGTTCAGCCATTTAATCAGAGTCCAGTCTGATTTCTCTGCCTTTTATTTTACTGCTTTACTGTGGAGATTTTTTTTATTACTCTTTTTCAGTTTTTATAAGGCTCCCCATTTTTATATAATTTTTTGTTGTTTTGAATGGAGCATTTATATCTATTATTTCAGTTCTGTGGGTTTTTAAGATGTCTATAGTTCCAACAGAAATATTTCTGTCTACACAGAGATAGTCAGTGAGGTAATCAGCTTTTCTGTTCAATCCATCTTAGTAGTGTTATTTCTAAGAAATATATTACTGATAAGTCATTAGATTTCAAAATGTTCAGTATTTTCTTTCTTAGTAATAAAATTAAAATTTCTACCTGTATACACCTTCAGGAAATATCTGCCAAATGTCACTGTCCTTTTAAAATGCTATTTATATCTTCAAGTGATTTATGTTCATCAAAGAAGAAATGCCACCTGCTAGTATTACTACTTTTAGTGGATTAATTTTACCATGCAGTGAATAAAATCCCTTCAAAAGAAAGGGGCAGATCGTGTGTGTGTGTGTGTGTGTGCGCTGTTTCTTTCTAAATTGATGTTAGCATAACCATTATGAGAAGAACTGGCAGGAATTTCTGTCATTAAATGTTGTCTAATATTTTCCATTACAACATGGGTTTCTTTTGCTTATAATTCTGACAGACTAAAGAGTGATACAAGATGATTTTTTTATGTCAGCATCCATGTTTCAGGTGGTATCCATCCATCCATCCATCCATCTATTGAAAATTCTCATTAAAATTGTTCTGTTATTTCTGAGAAGGAAAGTGAAAACATACCATTTGCCAATGCTGGAAATGTGCTCCCTCATGTGATATTGCAGTGGTTTTCTGACTGAGCAGTGTGGATCAGGAAGTAGAAATATGGCAGATACTATAAGGAATTTATGGAATGTACCACTGAAAAAAAGATCACACATTGTTTTATATTTCTTATTGGCTTTGAAAGGGATATCAGAGCTGTAAGGACTACACATTGTAATCCTTTAAAAGTATTATCTAGGGAAGTACAGGGTACTCCATCCATGACTGCTTTAGCCTCTTAGTTTCATATGAAAGTCAGCCTTCTCAATCTTACACAATTTTTGACACACAGCTGTTTTCTCTTTATTGTATAACCAGTTGGACCACATTTTAGCAAAATATTATCTGAACAATCTTTTCACTTACTGGTTATTGAGAGTTAGCAAGAAATGTGGAGGTGTCTGATTAGTCCCTTGTGAGTAACCACACAACAAAAATCAGGAGAGTAACGTTCTTTATTAAAAGTCTATACAATATGAATAATGACTGAAACATAGGCTTAGCAATGTAGCTGGGTACTCAGACTGGATTTTTTTCTTGTCCAATTGCTATCAGTACTACCATTATTTCTTCCGGGTTACATATTTTCTGTGATGAGATGGAAGTCTCTGGGGTCTAAGAAAGATACTGTGTTAAAGTCTGAAGTATATATTTGAGAGTTCTATTGAGTGGATCTCTTTAAAATAGGCAAATCTGTAATTCCTTAGTGAGTATTGATTTCAGACGTGACGAGTGCATCTATTTTCCCGTGACATATTTAGGACTGTTTGTGTGCATACACACATAGGGTGGTTATTTATATTAGGATGGAGGAGAGAATTTGCAATTCACCATTTAGATGACATAAAACAACAGTAGTAAACTTTATTTGAAATGTCTTGGCTACTGCTTAGTTAAACAGTATTGAATTGATTGCATAAAAGCCCAGTGGTGAATGAAAACACTATAACGCCAAAATTATATACTTTTCCTTTTTTATTTTTTTATAAATATGATTTTGAGTACTTACTCCTGTGGGAATCTAATTATGTCAGTGTTGATCAGTCAACAGGTCAATGACATCTAGTAACTGTAATGGAGCCGTGGCAGAACTAGGTGCAGTGATTAAGATCTCAGAGTCCAAGACCTTTACTTTCTGGAAGATGTTACAAAAAACAGAATCCTGTCAGAAGTAATGATGAGGTCTAAACAGAGACTGACTGACTAGGGTATGCTTTTGTTGAAAAGGGCAGCTGAACAGAAATATCTTTCATTATCAGAATTTTTACAAGAGACCTAAATTATATGTTGTTAAAGCCTATGGCATATAATTTGTTCAAGAAACTGCAGGAAGTTTAAGGTAATAGCATATTTTTTATTTAATCAGTTTTTACATAGTTAACTGTTCTACTATGGCCCTGGAAATTGCTTTGTTTATTGAAACTTGATCATCTGTAACAGTTTAAAAATACAACAACTGGACTAGAATAATGTAGATCTTGTGCATGTAGTAAGATTTTATTCTGATGTTCAGGGTTTCATCTTCAAATGCTGCAAATAAGACGGTGCAGAAAAGATTCAAGTGGTTTAAATAGATTTGTTTACACAGTGTAAGGGCTAAATACAGAAGTCTGTATACAGGAAGGTGTCCTATTTAATTCCCAAAGATCAGGCAGGGTTGAATTCCATGATAAAATATAAACACATTTAAATTATTTTTCACTTGTCTCTTGAATTTAGAAAAAACGCCTCCAAAACACAAAGTAATAAAGCAGGAGATAAACCTGTGTATAAGATATTTATTTGAGTATGATAAATGTTCAGCACAATGTTCAAAAGGGGTGTGTGTGTGTGTGCATGTGTGCATATATACATTCTGATTTTATATTGTCAGCATCTGACTTTTGTATATTTTTCCATATTATCTTAGTGTCTTTTCTTGTGGAAAGATAGAGCTTAACCATAAGAACTGCATTTTATGTGTCATTTAAGCAAAATCAAGACATATAATACACACAATACAAAAGATTTACTCCCAAGAATTTCTCTGTTGCCATAAGAAAATCTGATTAGAAGGATCACCACTTCAGCAAACAACTGAAGAACTTTGGAACAGGAATGCTTCAGAAGTCCAGAAGACTCTGAAGCAGTGTATCAGATTCCATTTGTTTGTCTTTACTACATTTTGAATCTTGCAGGGAAAAATATTATTTTTAGTTGCATTACTGGGACATATAGTGAACTCTACATCTTTTAAGGTCTAATACTTATCAGGTGGGTGTCAAAATCATACATATATGATTATTTATATTAAAAATTTCAACATAAAGTCAAAAGTAATTTCTGAAAGCTTTATTGAAAAATGAAGATTTTTTTTTCTCCTGGCAGTCAAGAATTTTGAATAAATATATCCTATTTTTTTCTTAAGTTTCTAGTATAAATGTGAAAGGCAAATTCAGAAGAAAAAAAAAACACAAAAGAGGTCCAACCTGCGAGTGATTTCATGGAAAAGTACCTTTCAGTTAGATGCTAGCCTGTCTATTTTTCTTTTAACAGCAATCACATGTGGACATCCTGGGAATCCAGCTCATGGAATGACTAATGGCAGTGAGTTCAATTTAAATGATGTTGTAAATTTTACTTGCAACACTGGATACTTACTTCAAGGTGCTTCTCGAGCACAGTGCCGAAGCAATGGGCAGTGGAGTAGCCCTTTACCCAACTGCCGAGGTAAGAAACTTTCTCATACATTCTCTGCTCTCTAATGTCTTATTTCAAGCATGATCCTTTACCTTGCCTTCAAAACATTGAGATATGATTCAGAATCCTAACCTTTAGGAACTTATTGCCACCTTTGAGTTTTTGCATTTCTGTATTGGAAAATGGAGTTATGCCTGAATATTGGGGAAGCCTAAGCTTTTCAGTATTTTACCTCAAAGTTCTCAAACTGCAATCCCTAGCATTTAGTTTATAGGCATATAAAGTGTATTTTGTATCACAAAAGTTATATTACATTAATAAATCACAGTTGGCTATCCAGCCTGAATTAGGTGGAGTACAGGTTCCATAAATGGTCCATTACTCCTATTAAAACATGGTTATGTAAACTAATATTCATTCATCAAAATGCTGTTAATTCTTCTGTATTTCTTAGCAATACCTGAGAGGTGTTCATGACTTTTGTACATGTGAAACCTGACTTTTCTTTGCCCTGAAAAAAATTATAAAGTAAGATTTAATTCTGATTGGTTTTTTTATGAAGACATATCTGAATTTGATTACTAGTATGTTCTGGGTAAGCTGAAGAAGTTTGAAAGATGAGAATAAACCAAGGATTTATGTTATGAAGAAATCAGTGTCAATTGTACTTACTGGGGAAGGACAAAAACATTTTAAAACACAATCCAAAGTTTACAGATTTCACTATGTGTCCTTATCATTTACTTATCCAGATGCCAGTAATGTAATTAAGATTAAAAGTGAAACAAGTCTCTGAAGTTACTCTATTGTTAGTCTTTCCAATTATGGGCATTATTTATCTGTTTTCCTGAACCTTTGGTTATTGTTGCTGAATATGGAGCTAATATCAAACCTTTGGTCTGTTCCACCAATATCTTTATCAGACCACTAAAATCTGTTCCTTGGTCTATTGTTTTTATGTTGTATGCCCCGAAATAGCATGTACTAGTGTAATACATTTCTGAATCCAGTAAGATGCTGATAATATTTAATGATACTGTGTTTTCTTCTGAATCACTGAGGCAGATTGGAAAACTTCTGGCTATAAAATAGATCCAGATTTTCAGAGAAGTAAAAGTTGAGGTGTTGTAAGATCTCAAAAGCCCAGAGAAAAGTATGTGACATACTGTATCTCCTTCAGTGCTCTTCTTGTGAAGGTTCCAGAGGGAAATGTATTTTAATGGATCTAATTTTAAAATATTATTCCTGGTCATAGTTCCTTTTCAAAGCTGAAATCGGCTGGGTCTATTTATATCTTTAAACAACAATACTTATTTCCAAATGTGTAAACCAAGTCCAAATAAAAAATTCTTAGTCTCTGAAGAGAACCTGATGATTTTGCCTGGTATGGAACATGCAAAGAAACAGAACACAAAGATCAATCAATCGACTGATTGACTAACTGATCTCTCTGTACATTTATGCACACATATAAAATATATATACATTATACCTAAGATGGATGTTTGAGTATTACGTTGGAATTGGCAAGGCTGGCAATATTTCCTTCTGTGACATAATTTGGTAAATCTTTGCTAAAGCATGCATCCTCTAAAAGGAATATCACACAATCCTGTTAGGTTTTTCCTTAGGCTGATGAACGTTTCAGTTCTTTTGCATGGATTATATCTCATGCCTGAATGCTGACTACAAAATTAAGAAGCTAGGGATTACTTCACAAACTTAAACCCCAGTATTTTTTAAAACAGTCTTCCACTATTCAAAATACTAGTCTGGAATTCTATTGTCCTTTCCGATTAGACAGGGTAAAGTTAGACAGCTTGTTAAAAAGTGAGTTAATACTAAAGCAGATAAAATAATCTCTCCAGATACACAATGGCTAGTAAGATATTCTTGAGTATTTTGTTTCACTACAAAAATGATCACCTAAATGTTAAATCAATGTAAGTACTATGCTTTTTATTTTTTTGTAACTTGTCTTTAATGTGCTAAAGGAAATTGCAGTCACTGAAGTTGTGCTAAGGATACTAACATGGGAATAAAAATCATGTAATAAGAAGTTAACTTCAGCTATTGGTAGCTTTATTATCTCCACCTGTTGGTTTATTAAAAATCGTATTGTATCACAATGATTGCTCCTAAGAATAATAATTATCTTTGTTGATTAGCTCATCATATTGTTTCAGAGAGAGCTGATGCAATTTTAAGCTCAGTGTGTATGGAATTAGATATTTCATTCTCATTAAAACAATACTAAGATGGCAATTCCCTCATTCACTACCCTCAGAATTTATTCAGCTGAGTTAACTAGCATAGCAATGTAATTATTGGACTGGAGAAACAGGAATTAAGAAACTGTTCATATTTAGTCTCATTGCTAGGCTTTGGTGAACAAACTCCTCTATCTCATTTGTGAGGCATTTAAGTAAGGTTTTATTTGTTGAAAATACACACTTTTTCACATATCCTGTAGATGCAGTCTAGATCTGCTGTATTTGACTGTCAGAGGCAGAGATTGCATGGTTTACTGAAGTTCAACTCCATTAACGAGCTGTATTACTCAGCTATTTACATTGAACTCAAGTACATTTATTAAAAGGAAAACAAGTGAAAAAGAAAAAATTGGACATTCATGATAAATAATAGAAAGGCTGAGAAGATTTTGAAAAATCCCCAAACAAAAGAATTATGTTTCAACATTATTCCAGTTGTGTCTCCTGTGTACTTTCATTTTCATTTTTTATTTCAGATGAATCTGAGTATTTTCCAGGCCAATTTATGGTCTTAAATCTTGTTTAGGAAGGTTGGTTTTCTGGAAGTAGTGAGCATTATAGGTACAACTCTGCAAACACCCGTAAGAATGGCCAACTCCTACCAGAATGGAGTGGCCCAGAGTACTCTCAGCTGAGTATCTGGAATTTTGTCTGTTATCATGCAGTTAGTGTAAAGTTGGACTTCTGCCTTACACCCAGTACTCCTTCACTTTATTCTTCCTGTCACTTAGTATTTCTTTTTTTATAGCAACAGGTATTTTTCAGTGACTTTCTTGTATCTCTTCTGTCATGAACTGTGAGGATCCATCTAATCTTGTCTGTTGTGTAACTGTAGGTCTGTATTACAAAGCATAGGGTTTTTTTAGGAACTGTAACCAATAAAGATTTAAATGTTGTTGAAATCAGGATGACTTAAGTATTTATATAATTACATGTCTTGGTTGAACTTAAGAAATTCACAGTTAGTGGGAAAAAAAAGAGACTTGGTCAGACTAATACAGAAATGTTGAGACATGATCAACCTTGAACTCCAGTTTGACATTAGAAGTGCTCAGAAAAGACGTATGTCATATAGTGTGAAGTTATTCTAGATTCAAGGTGAACAAACTTGCAATCCATGTTGACATTTAAACTGTTTGGAAAGAGGTAGGACATAAAGTTCGCCGTTTCTCAAGGAAACCCTACTTTTGGGATTTGTAGAGGAACATACTATTTAAAGTAACAGTAACTGTTGTAAATGTATTTTTGCACCAGAAGATACTTAGTTGTAGTGCAAAAGGAATAGTCAATGTTCACTTCAGTTTAAGCATGTCAGTGTTAAAATAGTTCTATTCCATTGACTTCCTACCTGCACCTCTGATCTAGAAATTTTTGAGATTTTATTTCAATTATACAAAATTTTAAAATGTATTAATTGTCTGATAGTTGGTATTGTTTCTTATTTTAGGTTAGTGTGGTGGGTTGACCTTGCAGTCAGTATGTAGCCGTTTCTCACTGCCATTCCTTCCTTCTCAATTTTTTCCTCTTCTCTGGCATTTTCATTCAGGAGCATCTATCCGCTCTGCTGTGGGTCCTCCATTGGCTGCAGAGAATATCTGCTCCCGCATGCACCACATCATTGTCATCTAACCTCAGTGTCCCCTCTGTTGTTTCTCACTAATTTTTTTTTGTGCCCTCCTCTCTCTCTGGTGTTTTCTGCCCTTTCCTAAATATATTTTCACAGAAACACAAAATTCCCTTATGGACTCAACTGTGATTTGAGGAGAATCTGTGAGTTTTTCAGTCTAGAGAAGAGAAGGCTTAGAGGAAACTTACCAGTGGTGTAAAAAAGATGGCCAGACTTCTCAGTATTGACCACTGAAAAGACAAGAGGCAAAGGACACAAATTGAAATAAAAATAACTTTTTAATGGTGAGGGTGGTCAAACACCTAAACAGATATTCCAGAGAGGTTGTGGAGTTTCCATTCTTACAAGTATTTAAAACCTGACTGGGTAAATCCCTGGGAAAACTGCTTTACCTGTCCCAAAATCAACTACTCTGTGTTAACAAAAATAAGCAGACTGAAAACCTTTAAGATTAAAACACAGACTAAGGTAAAATGAAACCAAATGATGAGTCTGTAACCTAGATCATCTAATCAAGGATAAAAAATGGGTAACTAAGGTAACTTCTTAACCATCTCTGCATGACTCTCCATCACTCAAAAGACAATTAAAGATACATGTAAGTACAGAGGGTATTAGTATTTTCCCAAAATTAGACCACAACAGAAAAAAATAAGCAAAAATTAATTCCACATATCAGCTAAACACTAGAAGAGTTTATCTAAATCCTGAAGTCCAGAAACCATGTCATTTCTAGCCTTCCAGCTTCAGAGTTTATGCTTGACACTGTTAAGAACCTCAGCTAAAGCAAAAGGAAAATAGATTTTTTTTTCATATATTCCTGTTTAAATATTCTTCCTTCAAACTCATGTGTAATGGGAATTTTGTAGAAAAGAACATGCGTATATGCTGCTGCTCACAATGAACTTAGGAATTCACTGTGAAACACAAAATTTTTGTTAATCCTTCAAAAAAAAAAAAAAAACAGTCTGGTTCAAACCTTTGGTTCAAACCAGCACACCTCCACACCAGCCAGGCGTGTTCCCGCAGAACATTTATCTGCATGCATCTACCTAGTTTAATTCTAACTATATGTCTGGGAAAAGGAGCCTTCTGTCATGTAAGCTGCCTCACTATAACTTCATAGCATAATTATTACATCTACAACATTTCACTGAGAGCAGAATTTGATATACCATTTATGATCTTTATTTCAGCAAAACCTACATTTTTGGAACATATGCTGTGAAAAAATATGAAGCATATTTTTATGATAATTATTCTTTTTCATTTATAATTTGATAAAGTTTTGATTAAAGGATGGATTTTCATAATTCAAAATGGCTAGAGATTGGTTTTGCCAAAAAGATTTAAATAAAATAAATCTTGAATTATATTATTCACATGAAAGAAGAGCAAAGAGTCCTTATTGGTTACATATAAAACCTATTAAGGTGCTTTTCAATGCACCAAATCATGCTGAAATGACAAATTTACATCCATGATTTAAAAAAAAAAAAATAAAAATTCTGTCAACTAAATGTCTTATATCAAATATACTCCTAAAGAATTTATTAGAACTTACCTAAAGCAAGTAATAGCATTTCTTCTGGTATATGTCTGTCTTTTTAAAATTGCCTTTTGTCTGATGGGTGAAAAACATTTGTGCTCAAGTTCATAGTTACTGATGAATTATTAATTTGTGTACAAAGAAAGTATATCTTCCAGCCCCTTAAATATACTGCTGGGAAGGGATTGATGTTCCTGGCAAACATGTACCATTTAATTCAATAGAGATTTTATGTATGACCATTCTTTCAAACTTCAGTTGAGTTCACTTGAGTCAATAATGAATTTGGCTTCACTTCACTGAGACTATACATGCAGTTATTACGAAATATAGATTACTGCTTCAAGCTATTGCAGAATTATTTTATTTTATTTTGTTTTATTTTATTTAATTTAATTTTATTTCATTTTATTTTATTTTAACTGAGCTATTATGTGGACATGGGAAACCTTGATATTCTCAGAAAATAAAGCTGTGCAGTTCTCAGTCACTCTTTTGCAATGATACATTGCTTCTATCTATTGTTTCATTATTTTTGAAAGACATTATATGTGATTTGCCAGACAAAAAAGTAATACAAAAGGTAATATGTGCTACTCTATGGCCATATGACAAAACTTGTGTGAAACAAAGTATTTAAATATATTTGTATATCTTAAATGCACTGAAAGCACTGAACTGCTTTACAATAGTATTTCCACCCTACTGCAGCATGTAATTATTCTGATAATTTAATAATGATTTCATATGTTCTGGCAAACTGTTTTGGAACAGCAAGTAAAATCTTTATTCCCTTAAAATTAAGATTTTTTTTTAATACTTGATTTTTTATCTGTCTTCAGAGGTAACATAATAAAACAGCTATGTCTTGGAAAAACTCATGCTCGTACTCTTCTTTTTACAAGTTAAAAAAAAGACTTGTGATGTTGGGATAATTTGTGAGCTAAAAAACCCAACTTTTTTAGATTACTGAAACAATATATGTTTAAAAAAATATATTTAATCATATTCATTCATTTATTTATTTATAAGATTTGCAATTGTCTTTTCTGGAATGTTGAGATCACTATATATATGATTTTAATATCACAACTTGTGAGATAGGACATTTTCATCTCCATATTAATTCTATCTCTGCCTTTATTTGATAAAAGACATCTCAAGTAGTCAGTTTACTTGCCTTTAAACTGGAATCGAGTGACATAAGAAAAATTCTGATAGTCAAATGTCAGACCTGCCTGAGCAGGACTTGGTGCAGCCTGAATGTGCTACCCCAGAACTAGCTATGAAAATATCAAATTCTAAACCAAGTATGTCCAGTATGGATTTTTTTCCCTTCATTCCGTTTTGTCTTTGAAAGCACAGAAAGCCATTCTGTCCACGTTGTATTTTTCATAATAACTCTTAACCACCAAAATGAGAACTGAATCAAATGGTCTCATCAGGGCTTTGCACTCCTGATTGCACTGCAGGACATTTTTCCATGTATTATGCTTAAAATAAGAACTGCTTTATTAAAGACCACACTTAACCACATCTTCTAGAATACAAGTCTTTGCAAGGAGATTTTCTTGTTCTGGTTTCTTTGCTTTGGCATTGGAGAGACTGTCCTGTTGCTTGCTGCCAGTTCATAAAGCAGTGACAGATTCATAACCTATGTCAGGAGAAATGTATATCCTTTGCTACTGTTCCCTTCAGAATCTGCCATGTCTTCTAATAAGCAACATTTAAGAGCTTTTCTCCATTTCAAAATTGTTTCTTAAAAGCAGAATTATTTTACTGGGAAAGACTGTTGGCAAATTTGCAGATGTTTAAGCTAGCTCATATTCTCCAGTCTATATTAGAAAGTCCAGGCTATTTGTTAGTAATAAAGAATTTTGATCTCTGCATTCATTTATCCTGGGTTTATACTGAATTTCTTATGTGATAGGTTTTAAATTGTTTTATCTCTTCACTGTTAGATTCTTGAAGAGCTTAGTTAGACTTTTTGTCTTATCAAGAATCTGATATCTACAAGAAACTGTTAATCTGTCATGTTTTCTTTATTGGATATATCATTTGGACCAGTGGTAATATGCTCCACTCCCTCACTGACAAGAAAAATAAATCTTTCTAATGACAGTTGATACAATGGTGGGAGAGTCTGAGACTGATGACCAACTTTTTTGTTCTGAAGATAAAGCAACTCTGAATTTAAGTAGTTTTCTATCTGTGGTGATATGAAGGATTCATGTAACCTGAAAAGATTTTGTTCAGTTTTGTTTTTCCAAAGTCAGACACCTTTGTTGAGAGTTTTAAATTCTAACTTTAAATTTTAGATATTTCTAATCTGTTCATGTTGAGAGCGTGTTGATATCCTTCAGAAGGATAATTAGCACTTAACTAGGTATCCTAAATAAAGAGTTGAGATTACATGACAGATGCCATACAGCACCTGAGCTATTTCCCTGAAACTGGCAGAGATGACACAGGACATGAAATTACTCCTCTGGTTTACATGGGAGAATTTCTATGATAAAATCACTCTCCAACTTGCCCATAAGGGGGCGGGGGTGGGTGAAATCAGACTCCTACATATTTGACATTTGCAAAGTGAAGTTGTATGTTGAGCAGGATTTTGATTTGTTTTGATTTTTGCTTTACTTCACTGAGAAGTTATTATTGCTGTGTATTGTTGACTTTGCATTGAACTTTACTGAAATTCCACAGACTGACAATTTTGTGAAGGTGCTTTCACAAGCAGTGTCTTCTTTTTTTATAGGCAGCATTTTTTAGAATTTGTCATAAAGCCAGAGTGAATTCTTTGTTCTTATTCACTCAGAGTGCCAGTCCCTATACATACCAATATTAATGTAATATTTTTCAAATAAAAAAGTTTTAAACCACTGTTGACTGGATATGAAAGTTTAAAAAAGAAGCGTAACATTGTTTCTGTCAAAGGGAATAAAAATAATTTTAAAAAAAGGCAAAAAAAGCAAGATCAAGAAATGAAATACTGTGTATGATATACATTTTGGTGATCATTCAAGTTTTTAACAGAAAACTGCCTAAAGGACTCAGATATGGTCTTTTTACTTTTTTTTGTCCTCAAGGGTTTGAATCTACTCAGTGTGAGGTTCCAAAGTCATCAGGGCAGACTTAAAGCATTCTCCCGCTTTTCTCAACACTAAATTGAGAGTGCCAGAATTCATTTCCCATGTAACCCTTGACAGCTGTCATTGAGAGAAACCAATCTCAGTCTACTCTCACCATGATTTACAACTCTGTCCCCAGGGTGAAAGGCAATCAGGGAAACTACTGCCTTACTTCTGCATGCTGGCCAACTCAAATTCTTTTTTCAAGTACTCCATACTGCAGCCCTTCTTAGCAACAGCACACTTATGTATATATATATATATATTAAAAAACCTATAGCTGATGTTAAATGACACTGCAGGCATTGTTTACTTTTTAGCCTGAGGAGTAGCATTCTCTTGCATAATCATTTGTAAGTCTTCATGTACAGTGCAAGAATTTTGTGGTGAAAAGCACATGCTTAAATTATGCATTCAGTGACTTTATTTTATTCATCACTGAATTGGCTAAACAGATACTACTACTACAAGAATGAGAGCACTATATCACACAGAAAAATGGAAACTTTGGGACTGTAATATATTCCTTGAATATTCCATATTTCTGGTCTGCATGAAGAATTAAGTTTTTTTCCATTTTCCCTATTGTTTTTCGAAGATAATACAGTTAAAATTGCTTTTTGGTGCTTTAGAGCATCATGTCTTAATGAAACAATGGTCTCTTCTTAATTCATAATTGTGGCTTTTTGGATGCTAACTTGGCAGACTTACCCATTAAACCAATGTTTCATTGTAAGCAGTTGTATTTTATTTTGTTTTATTTTCATAATCTCAACTGTAGTAGAAAAAGGTATAAGTATCGTGAATGCTTGTTATAAATTAAACTTAAGGAAATACTTCAGTAATACAGGGATTGGAAGAATTTTAAAAAATAATAATATTCCTTTATGAATATGCAAAACTTTCAATAAATGTGAGAATTTTGCAATATGCTTCAGATTTTGCTTCTATTTCAATAGAATATTTCTATATTAAAGTTGGAATAATTTGGCCAAATAGTTTCAGTGTTCTGTTTCAACTGAGCCAGTGCATATTGGAGAGCAATAGCAATGATTTTCAATGAATTGCAGTAAAAAAAAAATAATTTCTACTCTTTCTTTTGTACAAACTCTAAAATTTCATTTCACTGTTTATTTTACTATCTTTTACTTTTACAGTATTTTTTTAAAAGTTCAGTATTTCATAACAGTAAGCTTCCACTATTTATTTGTAAATAAAAGTTAATCACTTTGATCTAGGAATAAAATAAGCATTCAATATTATGGTTCAAGAAATAGTACTTTCCAATATTCTGGAGTTCTCACAACTTCCCAGTGAGATTTGCACGACTGATGAAACCATGGCAAGTTGTCTGCATTTTTCCTCTTTTTAAAGGTCAGGAAAAACCTAGGCCTTTAGATGCCTTGTATCCTTACCATTCCAGCAAAACAGCACCAGGGCATCTGATGCATTTCTGTCCCTCATTCAGAACTTCAGTCAAGGCATCACTTTTCTCCCCAGAGCAGCCATATATTGGTGGCACTGTGTGAACATAGCAAATGTGTCAACAAAAGCAGTGATGTTCTTCACAGTAAAGCAGTTGCAGATCATTCATTACATCTTCACATAGACTGTCTAGAAAACACAGCAATGAATTTTTAAAATGGTGGAGGCAGACAAGCCCTCACTTAGCTTCAACTTCCAGTTGGACTCAATGTTCTTACAGTTGGATTTAATGATCTTGAAGGTCTTTTCCAACCTAAGTGATTCTGTGATTGTGACATGATAAATATAAAGTCTAAGCTCTTAATCAGCCTGAAGAGTATCAAAGGGACTTCTTAGAAGCACTCTTGTATGTTCTGGAGGTGGGTATTCCTTATACATCCTGTCCGTGATTTGTTGGTTTGAAAAGCAGAAGTTAAGATTTTTTTATGGTAAGAAAAAGCATCAAGAGAGCCTCAAATGCAGTCCTTAGTCTTTTCAATAACACTGAACAAATTTGATTCAATAAAGTGCTCAGAGGATTGTTTGTTTTATCTAGTTACTGTTTCATTTTTTTTTATTATTATCAAGAAAGAGCTGCTCTTGCCGGTAATCAAGATTGTTGCTAAAATAGGTAGATATTAGTAGAATGGAATAGTGTTATTTTGCTGTAATTACTTTTCAGTATGCAGTTTCATTGCAAAGTGGTGTACTGACTAGAGCATGGACAAAGTTCTCAGAAGACCTAACCTCAGTTCTGTATCAGTACAAATATTCCATATGAACTTGGACATCAGTTTGTGATATGAAAAGTTGCGGATGAAACCTGTATTACCATATAATAGCCATTTTAGCTAAATAGGAAATACTGACTTCTGCATTTGAAACTAAATGTGGCTATATTTTTAAACTAAACAGTCCCTGATCATAGGAACTGAATTGCCTTCACTAATGAAGAAGGTTCTCCTAGACGTTTTTCATTTGAACCAAGTAACACATCTACAGGAATTGCTCAGAGCGTGGTTCAGGGCTTAGCATGTACATCAGAACCATTCCTAATGAGCAATTCAGAGAAATTCACCGGAGTCTGGAGGGTAACAGAGCACAACAGCATAGATGTGGCCACTGTCTACCAGCCTCATGCCAGAGAACAAATGCTGGTATTCTTTATTTCATATTGATATGGATGTAGGTTAAAATGTATATATACGTATATACTTGTGTAGAGCGATTGAGTTTAAAGATATGTTTGTACAAAAGAAATTTATAACTATGCAGAGGATGCAGGCTGTTTCCAAAAGTAGAAGATTTAGAGCAGCATCTAACAGCACTACACCATGTCTAATTGCCTAAGAAACAGGGTTAATTGGGATGCAGTGTGCGTTGCTTCTGGGAGCTGTGCTAGTTTCTGCAACAAAAAGAGTTGCGCTGTGAATACAGACACATGAGCTCATTCAGATCAGGCTTAATATTTTGGTAGGACTTCATGTCAGTGGGCTGTATGTTTCACTTGTGTCTCTGTTTTACAGTGATAGTTATATTGCCCGCAAAAGAATTAGACTTAGTTGACAGTGATTAGTAATAATGGAAAAAAAGCAGTAACAAAAGATGAAATGAATTTTTGTGTAATGGAAAAGAATAAAGCATTTTCTCTTGATAGAAATTTTAAATAAAGATTCCCAGAAGCAGGAAATTTCAGAATTCTTCAAGTCAAGTACAGAGACACAGACTTGCACATCCAAATCTTTCACAGCTTTGAAAGAACAGTGAGATTTTAGGACTTTGTATTTTTCCCTCTTTTGTGGGACAGAAAAAAAATCAGGAGGTAAAGAAGTTATTTGCTTCTGTCAATGAAATACCAGTGTAATGATATATTTATTTAACCTGCACATATCCTATATATAAACATTTATAAGGTTATAACTTAAATAGATGTTGGTAGAATAAAAAGTAGGTAAACTGGTCTAATGTAAGCTAAATGTAACTTCTTTGGTGAATTATTTCATAGGATTCACCACTAAACAGATTGGGTATAGTTTTCATTAGGAGACTGTAGCTATACTACTATTCAGGAAACAAAAAATCAAGTCCCTTCATCAGTCTAGATAATGCCTTACTAATGCTTTATGTACATCATTGTAATACCTAGTGGTTTTTTTGCTTTTCTGTGTAATTTTATCTTCAGTGTTTTTAATAACAGTCAGTAGTAACAGTAGTAACAGTAGTAACTTCATGCCAAAGTCTATTCTCCCTCTCCCCTCACCCTCAAACACTACTTCTAAAATAATTCTAATAAAGGAAAGATTTGGATCCATTTGGAACATTCTTTAGACCTAGATACATGCTTCTGTAGAATCCATTGCAAAATTGAAATCATGAACATTTAATACTGTATTGGGTTTGCGTGTGCATTGGATGGGCATGGCAAGTTTTTGGTAGCAGGGGTGAAAAGCTGCTAGAAGCCTCCCCTGTGTCTAACAGAACCAATGCCATCAGGCTCCAAGATGGACCTGCCGCTGGCCAAGACCCAGTGTATCAGCGATGGTGGAGTGCCTCTGGGATAACATATTTGAGAAGGAGAAAAAAGATTCAGGAAGGGAAAATTGCAGTAGAGATAGAGAGTGAGATGTGAGAGAAACAACTCTGCAGACACCAAGGTCAGTGAAGATGGAGGGGGAAGAACAGAGATTCCCTGGCTGAGGCAGACCGTGGTGCAGACCATGGTGAGGCCGGATGTGCCCCTGTAGCCATGGAGGTCCACGGAGGAGCAGAGAACCATCTGTGGCCCAGGGACGATCCCACATCAAAGCATAGGGATGCCCAAAAGAGGCTGTGACCCCATGGGAAGCCCATGTTGGAGCAGGCTTCTGGCAGGATCTCTGGCCCCATGGAGAGACGAGCCCAGGCTGGAGCAGGTTTGCTGGCAGGACTGCACCCCGTGGGAGTGACCCATGCTGGAGCAGTTTGTAAAGAACTGCAGCCTGTGGGAAGGACTCTGGTAAAGTTCATGAACTGTCTCCTATGGCATGGACCCCCCCTGGAGCAGGGGCAGAGTGTAAGGAGTCCTCCCCTTGAAGAGGGAGGAGTGCCTTTAAAAGGAAAGAGAAATAAAGCCAATTTTAACTGGTTTTCACTCAAAATTAAATGTTAGAATGCTAATATTTCTTTAAAATCATTATACTTTTTAGCTGATTGAGTTAAATATTCTTTCAATGAATGAATGTTTGCAAAAACTGACTTGTTCTAGTGTGTTAGCTAATCAGCAGATTTAAATCATCTATATGATAAAACTTAACCTTGTGAAAATATGATCCAGGAGTTAAAAACAGTGCATTAGTGACTTTGTTTGTCTTACTTCTGAAATGTTAATATTATCTGATGTTCTTCTCCACTGTTTTCTTTTTCGGGAAAATTAATTTGAACTAAATTATATACTTGAGAGGTAGATTCCTGTCATTGTTTGATGAGCTGTAATTTATAATACTAATAATACTCAAAGCTTTTTTTTTTTTTCCTACTATTATGTTTACAGTGAAGATGGGGAGGGGTGGAGGAGGCTTTTATAACTTTTCAGATAGCTTTCAGATGAATAGACAGCAAAATTGGGAGTTTGCAAAGGAGTCCTCAGTGTCTTATCATAAACTTCTACCAAGAAACCATCTTCACTGCAGGATATAAAATGAAGGATTGGGGAGGGTGGATATACCTTATATAAAAACTAAACCACTGATTTTTAGGTTTGTAACTGCTATGTGAAAAATAACTTAAGGCTTTTTGGTGGTTTCCCTCATTCCTGCTCCACTCTCAAATATTTGATTTTTCATCATCTTCCTTTTTCTGTTCTACATATTAATAGCAGAAAATGTTCTTGTTAATGTTGGAAGCAAATTTTCTCATTACAGGAAATTAAAAAAGAAAATGTTAAAGTGTTATCTAAATTATGTGCTGATTTGATTTTAATTTGGTTTCCTTCACATTGAAATTACACAGAAGACCAAACTGGGCCTAGCAAGAGAATGATAAAATATTCCTCCAGTTTCTCTTTTGTCTTCAAACCATTTATATGTCCAAGAATATTACAAAAACTGGAGTGAAATTGTAGTATTACTTTCAAAGCAGAAAGGTCCAGAGACTTACGTAGGAGTCAACATATCTGATATTTAAGTCAAATAAAAGACACAAGGGATATCAAGTGGACCACAGTCATGAGTTGCTAGTCAAGGAACAAAAAAATCACTGTTACCCTTTATTTATGACATTGCTATTATGCATCAGTGATGAACACTTTTTGTCTTACAGTGGTGAACTGTTCTGATCCTGGCTTTGTGGAAAATGCAATTCGGCATGGACAGCAGAATTATCCTGAAAGTTTTAAATATGGAACAAGTGTGGCATACCATTGCAAGACAGGATTTTATCTGTTGGGCTCATCTGCTTTGACCTGTAAAGCTAACGGCTTATGGGATAGATCACTACCAAAGTGTTTGTGTAAGTATTCCTTCAGTTGGATTAACATTAAGGAGTAGTACGTAATTTTTAGTCATGATAAACAAAGAAAAAAGGTTTAGCCATCTATTGAGGAACAAAACTGGACTTCAGGATCAACATATTTCAAATTGTATAGCTCAGTAAGAAAACATTAAGACAAGTTGTCGTGCAACTTGTCATTATTAAAAATGAGTTTAGAGGGAACTGTGGAGCTATTATTTCAAATGCCAAAAGGTTAATTTCCCCTTTTGGTGAGTTTGTAAGATTGTCTGAAAATTAATATCCCCATTTGGTTGTTGGTAAGAGTATCTGAAAATAGCTAGGGAAGTGTAAAATTATTATTTATATATTAGCATTTAGATTAATAGTCTAAGACCATTAATGTCTATCTCAGAATTATTTTTTGCAAGAAGTACTGACGTGTGTATGTGAAAACAAATCTATGAAATGTATAGGAAAATCTTCCTCAAGAGGGTTTTACATAACATCACTTCATACTTCCTCCATTGCTTTTTCCTTAGGGAGGAAGGAAGTCTTCTGCTCTCTCCTATAATTAATTCAGTGAGCTTCAGATCTCTAGAAAATAACAGTTTGGCTGACTTTCAGTTTCCATTGAGGCATTTTTCTTCTCTAATCACTATTAATTTTCTGACATTAGATTTCTGAATTCCAGTGCAGTTACAGGAAATAAAAAATAAAATTAAAATATACTTTATTTTGCAAACACATCAGATTATTTTAAAGTTTTTGCTTTACAGAATTGTGGTTATGTACTTACATTGTTTATGAATATATAGTTATTTTTGTATACCAATCAGATCAATAAATATAGCTATGTTGGTGAATTTTCTTTTTTTTTTATGCTTGCTGCCTTCCTACTATTATGTATCAAATATTCACATAACCCAAGCAGTTTTGTTTTGATTTTGACAACAATCTACACTTTCAATATCTGTTAGTAATAGCTTTAATCTTAAAACTGGGTTTATTCACATTCCATTAATAAAGTAATTAAGCAAAACACATTTTAAATACAAAATAGCTGCATAAAACTGTTCATTTGGCCAGAATATTTTATTAATGCAAACATATGCCTCCCATTTTGTATCTTAGAAAAACCGTGATGAAAGTCTGTGGCCAAATTCTGGCAATGACTCCTTCCTAATTCCGGGACTGGAGTTTCAGTGTGAAGGAACACTCTTTATTCAAGAGGCGGAAGAGGGCAGGGAGTCTAAATCACTTAGAATAGCTACCCATCTTTTCTCGTCTAGTGTTTTGGATGTTTGATAGCATTTCAAGGCTTTCTGTTGTTAGGCAGAACTTGAGGGAAGTCTTAGTTGTGCATCCCCTCAGAACAGGAAATTTTGATCAATATCTGGGGACTATTGATTGAGGTTGCTGGAACTTTGAAATGAGCATGGGAGGTTACTACATTCCTCAATCACCTACTGGATTAGCTTCTTCTACTTTGCTGCTGAGGTACTGAAACACTGTCTGAATCCTAGATATCGCAAAGACAATTTTAACATTCTTTCCCCTAAGAAAAACTCGGTGAAATTAATAGGGGTCTTGATATGAGAAAGATGTGATTATGTATTCACACATGAATTCACTCAGGTTCTTTTCAAGAACAATGAGAAAGATATAATTTTCAAAGGTCATGAGTGACAAAATCTCTTTTTTTTCAAGTGTAAGATGGTGTTTTGTGAGAGCAAAGTGTTTAGAGAAGCAGGTGAGAGAAATTTTGAACCCAAAGTGAATGCAATGTTTATCACTAACAATTGCAATTTGATAGTAAAAAAATAGCTACATACTGCTCTTTTATATACAAGGGGAAACCTAAGAATGTCATTGCTTAAAAAGGAATGCCCCTTTTCTTTTTAATAAACTGGTAAAATTTCATGCTACTCACTTCAAATCATTATACAACCACATTAAGGTGTCCTACGTATGCTTTTCTTCCAAAAACTCTGATCACTCAATGCAGCTCCTCCCAGACTTGTGGCAGAACTGAAATTTGCATGGTACTGAAGCAAGTTCATTAAGGTAACTGATCTGGCTGAAAAATATACACCATTTTTTCTGTGGGAATACTGTTCAGCTAGATCAGTGTCCTGATTTGGTTTAACATCTGCTACATGAATGCTTAAGACAGCCCAAGGAAAGCAAGAGAAACACACAGAAGTGAAAGAGCAGTGGTCAGGACTGTGCCTTTTGGCAGACATTCATTGTGCAGTCAGCTTGACATTATCATGGGACCCAGTGTAACACAAATAATTTTGATGTCTGTCAGGAGTAACAGGCATCAGAATAACTTTTATTTTTTCCTGAAAATATGTTTGAACCATACATCATTCATTCATTCAAGTAACTCATAAACGTGCTCAAATTCAATTTCTCCACTTGTGTTTTCTGTTGAATTCATGTGTCTGTTTACTAGAGTTCTGTAAAAATTATTTTCTTTAGCTTTTCTTTCTCTACTGGATGACCTAAGTTTTACATAAAAAACCACTGAAAATTTGATTTCTAGTTCACCTTAGAATAACTTATGTTTCCTCATATAACAGATCTGAACTACTTGTTTGCAGGTTATTCTGCACTAAAACTCTTGTTATGATTTTTTCTTAAAAAATGTACATGTTAACTTCAGCATAAATAAGATACATAATTTTTAAAAATTATCAGTTATCAATTTTCCTCTTGCTCATCTTAGTGCAGCATATTGTCATAACAATACTACAGATTAAAGGATTTTTATTTCTCTATACTGCCTAAACTGCATCTACAAATTTAATAGAAATGATAAAGGTACTTACCATTGTCATATATGTTAAATATAAGCACATTGCAACATTAAACTTGTTTGGTTTCTTCTTTCCCAAACTTAACAGAAATAATGTTCATTATTTGTAGGGAAAGATAGTGAACAGAAAGGAATGAGGAAAGTGAGCTCTGTATATTTGCAGGGAAAGGCTACACTGGATGCGTTAGTTTTACATGAAGTGTTATGTTTTATCTTACAATTGATGAGTAAATCATCTATAGCAACAGAAAACTGAAGATATGAAAGAGCTGAAATCCAGACAGAAGTTTGTGTTGTGTGGAACTAGCCTCCGTTGTAAAGGTTTTATATATAATATATATATAATTTATTTTATATATATATATATAAATAAAACCTTATTTATATATAATAGGTTGTTGGGTTTTTTTTTTTTTTCATGCCATGAAAACAGCTTATAATATAGTGCTCTTTCCTCTGTTAGCCATTTCTTGTGGACATCCTGGTGTACCTGCCAATGCCATTCTTTCAGGAGAAAAATTTACATATGGCTCCATAATTCACTATTCTTGCACAGCGGGTCGAAGGCTCATAGGAAATTCTACTAGGGAGTGCCAAGAAGATAGCCACTGGAGCGGGACTCTCCCTCACTGTTCAGGTACTTGTACCAACCATCATCCAAATGTTACCGTATAATTATATGAATAAGGCTATTCTCAAGCAATTTTTAACTACAGTCAGATATTTGGTTTGCTTCTTTTCCAAGTATATTTTAAGTTCACCAGTAACCAGTCAGGTGAATTATTGCCATTTCCTGAAATATTCTCATGTATTGTCTCACTCTCTTTTTCATTACTTCGTAAGTACTGCTCAGCTAGATGCTGTAGTTGTATACTGCAGTATATAGAAGACACAAAACACTGTTTAAAACCTTGTAGAATTATAATTTAAAAGGATGTATTTATTAAATTTTATTTTTAAGAACACTGCTTTGTGTAAATAAGAGTGTTGCTTTAAAAAACAAACAAACAAACAAAAAACCCAAAACAAAACAAAACAAAAAAACCAAACAAAACTTCGCACATTATGTTCCTTTTTTCACTTACAGAAATTTTCTCTATTAGTGCCATAATGTGCAAATACCATAAACCTCTGCAATGTTCTTGGTACTGTCAGGAAGTACAAGAACACTTTATTCTCCCTGGACTATATGTGCAAATTTAGAAGAAGCCATAAAAGGTTATACAGCTCTGTTGAAGTCAAGCGCTCAAATGAGGATTGTCTACTAAGGACATCCACAGTGTATTAATAAGTTTTGTAAGGGAAATAAGCCTACATGCTTTGGTATACAAGAAGACAAATATGCAACATGTTTAAAAAGAAAATTTCCTATTGTGAAAATCGTTCCATAATTACACATTCTGGAACCTTCTTATAACTTCCCCTAAGCTCTTGGACATGCGCACTGTTGGGCTGATCTGATTCCACATGATTCAGTTCGGATTTGACCTAATTTAGATAGGTATAAGTTATTTAAATAAGTGTAAGTTATTTAAATTCTGTACTTTGAAAAAACCTCTAAATAAGTGTTCATTGGAAATAGTCCATTCATAAGCTGATTCTGCAAGGATACTGAGCATAACTTCAAACGGTGAGGAAAGGAAGTGAATTTAAATCAGTTTCTTTTCTGTTCTCTGCTGGTCAAGGAGGAAGGAGTTTACTTAGAGTTTTCTCACTTCACTAGACCTCACTGCCATCATGGTCTCTATGCCTAGACCTAAAAGAAATCTCTGCAGTACAATCACATGGATAGTTTCCATACAGAATTGGCCTTTTCTTGGTTATCTTAAGTCCACATTTCATGTAATCCAGTATAAAATCCCAGATCTGAAATTGCACTGAGACTTTAAAATTTTTAAGGTCAGAGCCTTCTAGAGCTGTTATGAAACGTTTCCCACCAAAATGGAAATTCTCATGCTGCTAGAAAGAAATTTTAATCACTAATAATTGAGAGTCTTCAGATATGTCATGAATATGATAGTGTTTTTATATACTCATAGATTTTTTTAAATATTAAAGACCACTGTAGTAATCTCTTATGTTGGGAAAAATATATCTGTTGTAACTAAAACATTGTTAGTGATGGAGAATTTAATTTTGTTGTGACACCATTTTGAGAGGAAGGTGAATCCCTAGGAAAATGGGAAACCTATCTCTATTAACTCAATTAAAAACAAACAAACAAACAAAAAAAAACCACACAACCCCAAAAACTTCCAAACAAACATTAAAAAAAAGCTAAAAAAAGGTGCCATTCCTCTAAGGTATTTAGAATTATATAAATAACTACATTTTCCCTGTTAGGTATTCAGGAGATTACTCAATTAAATAAACAATATTAATAATTTGTATTCCTAATGCAAGTGAAAGAATGATTGTGTCCAGGACAACTGAGACAAATAATTGGTTTTATACTTAAGGGTTATGAAAAACACTCTTAATATAAACTTGCAACCCGTAGTATTGTCGTGGTTTACTGTGGCTAGCAAAATACCACAAAGCCGCTCTCACAATTTCCCCCTTCCCTCCTCCAATGGAGGGGAAGAATCAGAGGAAAGAGAAATAAGGAAGCTCGTAAAATTGAGATAAGAACTATTTACTACTAATAATAAATAATTAAAATAATAGAAAAATAAAACATATGAAACAATATATACAATATGATACAATATGATATAACTTCTCACCATCCACTGACCAATGCACACCCAGATGCTGAGTAGTGAAAGTCAGACCCAGAGAGCCTGAGAACCACAGCCTGAGAGCAATTGCAGCCCGAGAGCAATCACAGCCCGAGAGCCACAGCCCGGGAGCTAACGCAGCAGATTCCAAACAAACCTTATCAGTGATAACACGGCGATAAACTCTAAACAACCCACAACTCCCACACAAATGAGCCAGCACAGGAGTTGGCAAAGCAGCTAACACAGGGAGGGTTAGCAAGTGCCTGGGACTAGGCGAGCAAGGGAGTAAGGGAGAGAGTAATGGCTACCAGAACCCCTTCTCCGCCCCAAGAGAACCGGAACATGATGTACTATGGAATGAAATACTTCCTTGGTCAGTTTGGGTCAGCTATCTGGACTGTGTCCCCTATGCTGCTCGCGAGAGCTGGGAATGCAGCTGCAGTATCAGAAGTGGAGAAAGACCTTGAATTCGATACAGTCCCACGCCAACTAAGAACTTATCAGAAACACAGCCTCCTAACAGCCACAGTAAAGGCAGTTAAGTTTTTTCCTGACTGAACCCAGCACAAGTATGTTTCTGCATGTGGTTTATTTCTTTATTATAGATTAATATATGTTTGAATGCATGATGGAATAAATATGATCTCAGGGTTTGTCGTCACCTGGGAATTGTTGCAGTGTTAGACATTTGTAACTTATGAGTTAAATGATAGTTGAGATTTTTGTTTAAGATGACTCACATTTTTCAGAATCTATATGTAATCATCTACATTGCTAAATAGAAAAGGGTCTAGACCTTCATAATACTGTAACTGCCCTTGTCTATACCCTTTGACTACTAAACTACGTGGCTCCAGTTAAAACTTCAAGACAAAACTAAGTGTGTTAAAAAAAAAAAAAATATGATAATTTGTCTGGAATAAATCCCTCAGCAAAGTCCCAAAGCAAAGTGGGACATCAGAATTTTAGAATCATAGTTCTTTCTACCCTGAACAATTCCTGCAGTCTTTGCTTTCACAAGCCAATATGTGCCACATAGATGTCTCATGCTGTAGTAGCCTGAATCACAGCCTGTACAATGTGTTATTTCACACATTTTAAGCAGACAAAAGTGTCTGTGAAACAGTAATGTCTTGGAGTAAGGGGAAGCAGAGGACATCGTGAGGTCACATCTGGACTGCTGATTGAACAGTGCCAGGGCATAGGTCATGGATGCTAGTACTTGATCACTGAGGCTGTTATGCTCTTAGAATTGTCCCCAGAATGGTTTTCACCCATCCCAGCTAGCAGTCCATCAAACAATGCACAAATACTTTGCAATTTAGTGTATGCTGGAGATCGTTCTCAACAGCCACTTCGAATGTAACGATGCTGTTTTAGAGAATGAATTTAACAGTGTAACTGTGGACAGAATATACCTGCTGGCATCAAGACACTCAGAGTTTACAAGCATGTATATAGAGGTCTAAATGCTGTAGGGCAGGGTAACAAGGGCAATCAATTTTAGAAGAAGTTAGTACTAAGCAAAGTAGACACAATCAAAGCCAAGTTAGCCTTGAATTCAGAAACTGTGTCTCGGTCTCCTTTTATGAGGAAACATGATTGTATCCAAAGTGTCTGTCTCAAACTTGCTATACTGAAGACCTTATGCCGCATACATAATCATACTTTCTGACTTTAGAAAGTTTTCATTTCTAAAATAAAAGTTAGAGTTTTGTCACTGCTCTGCTATTGCTATTCCTTTGTTCAAGATTCTGTCCTTGGCCTGAGAGGCATGCCTATGATGAAAAATCTATGTAAGAAGATACAGACTTCAACATATGGAATTATTTCAGTATTTTAAATAAAGAAACCCCATAGTTTTAATTGAAATTCACTCTAGACGTATAGCTTAAAAATGGAGAAAAAAGCATAATGTTGCTATGAACTACAATTCAGATACAGGGATTTAAGAGAAGTACAATTTTATGTCAAAATTTGTAATAAACTGTTGATGCTGAGAGGATACTTATATGTCAATCTTGGGTAGCATTTCCTGCAGGAGCTGCTTTATCTAATAAGCCAGTTAACTGGCTCATTAGATCTATAAGGACATGTTTAAGAGGTCTGCTTTGCAACGGCTTCTTTCTCTTCTAAAATTGTCACCAATACTTGCATAGGAATTTAAAAGATAAGGAAAATTATGAGGTGTCTGTTCCATTCTTTGACAGCCGCAGAGAAAAGACCTTTTAGTCTTTTCTATGGATATATGTATTTCAAACATATTTCTTAAGAAACTTGACTATAGTTCTCTTCACTCTTGCTGTTATCTAATTTTTGTTAGAAGTTGTTACCAGCAGAGAAGTTGAAGAATAATGTACAAGGTGTAGAATATGTTATTTATGTCAAAAAGACCACAAATTTGTTGAACTGACAAAAAATTACAGGGATGCTTCCTGTATTCACAACTGTCTTTTAGTTTTTATTTATATCACATTGTGTGTTTATGTTTGTATGGCTGTGAGATAAGAAGTAGATTAAAAAGTCATGTTATTCTCATCTTTGGGTTTGGTTTCACACCCTTGCACTGGGAGAAAAGTGATAAATTATAATAGCAACAATGCAGTTAGTAGTACTATTCGCAAGAGAGTAGAATCACTACCACTACATATGCACATAACGTCTTTGCCAATAATTCTACTCTGTTATGTTCACAGGAAATAATCCTGGCTATTGTGATGATCCAGGAGTACCATCTCATGGGTCTAGACTAGGGGACGAGTTCAAAATAAAAAGCCTGCTACGTTTCTCGTGTGAAATGGGTTATCAGCTGAGAGGATCAGCAGAACGAACATGCTTGCTTAACGGTTCCTGGTCAGGTATACAGCCTGTGTGTGAAGGTGTGTATTGATATCATTGGAATTTATGACACCATCGAATGGTATCTACTAATGGACTTTTATTCTTTAATTTAAAAGAAATTCTATGCCAGAAATATGCTTTCATATTTCTCTGATGAAATTTGATGTAAAAGAGTTTGTGAACATTTCATGTTTTGCTTTGAAAATCTAGATCCAAACTGATAACATTTTAAAGTATATATTTATAAGAAGATTGTGAAATAATCATTCTAGTTAAACAAATATTGAGCCTGAAAATAGAGGATATTTGAGTTAAATGTAAAATTAAATGAATGTTTCTGACTGAAGATATGAAAATGAAGTGATAAATAAATCAGTCATCCATCTTCTAACAATACTTTCATCTTCCTTTTCTTTGTAATGTCTATGCATCAAGGACTGAACTGATGATAAAGTAATGTTGTGTTCTTAACGAAATATAAAGCTGAGGGCTCGTTAGTACTAGAGAGACGTACTTATTGGATAGAGTCCAGCAAAGGGCCATTTAGATGATGAAGGGACGAAAGCATCTTTCCTCTGAAGAATGGCTGAAAGAGCTGGGACTGTCCAGCCTAACAGGCCCAAACTGAAACACAGGAGTTTTGTTTGAACATCAGGAAATACCTATTTACAGTGAGGCTGACTGAGTACTGTTACAGGTTGCCCAGATATAAGGTGGAGTCTCCATCCTTGGAGACAGTCAAAAGACATCTGGGTATGGTCCTGGGCAACTGGAGTGGAACAAGCAGTGCAAACTATCTGAATAAGGTGTTGAAACAACAAAAGAAAATAAAAGCAAGTAAAGCGATCATATTAACAGAGAAATAAGAGGTTAACCGAAGAACATACCTATTAATTATTTTCTTAGTAAAACTTGCTGTAGCTTTTTTAAAGTTAGTCACCTATTATGAAATTATTGGGGTTTTTTTAACCTTTTCTTCACAGCTGTGTCTTGTGGGAACCCTGGAACCCCAGCCAATGGTATGATAATATACACTGATGGAATATTATTCTCCAGCTCAGTCATTTATGCCTGCTGGGAAGGTTACAAAACCTCAGGGCTAACTACTAGACATTGTACTGCTAATGGGACATGGACTGGCACTGCTCCAGACTGCACAGGTCAGAAATAAACTTTCTTCCTCTGAAGCTTTGAAGTAACAAGTCTTCCAGCTTTCCTACTGAAAATGATCCTTTTGTTAGATAAAATAACATTTTTTTCCCTGTTCATCTGTCTTGTAATACATGAATATTTTGTGTATCTAAAAGTACATGCCCCTTTAATACACACTAGGAAATACCTTTTGAAGATGGATATATAGGTAAATTTCTGTATTTGTTTACTTCATGAGTGTCAACATTGATAATATTAACATTATTCCTAAGAATAGGTGTTTCTTTAGAATTTCACTTTATTTTGTGTGTGTGGCTTATGTACAGAGGATAATGTTTTCGTAGTTCTAAATCAGATTTTACCTAACTGGATACATTACTGAGACAGTTTTTGATTGATAGCCAAAGGAGTCGGATCTGACAGAACCATTCTGTGAAAGACCAAGAGTCAGGGAGGAGCGAGATTGAGACACTCGATCCAGGAAAGGGAGTGGGGAGAAGAAAGGTGCTGCAAGGCCAGCAGGGTCAGTGGCTTCACTGACAAGGCCAGACCCACAGTACGTCAGTACAAAAAAAAAAAAAAAAAAAAGAGGATTTTCATAACTCTGATGGAATTGCATTGCATCATCAACATAAGGCATAAAGTGACAAAGATGTCAGTATGAAGAAAGGAGAAGTCCTTTCAAAACTACCACTAACTTAACAGTGCAGTAGCAGTACAGCACACCAGCTTAAGCTAGTGTATTTAAGGAACACAATATTTGGCCCATGTTATTGCAATGGCTCAAAAATAGGACTTTTTAGGTAGAAATTAAACATTATGTTTTTGATTTTGGTGAAATGTATTGATCAAAAATTTTCTTGTTTTGGACACTAAAAAAAAAGGGACATTAGCTATACATAGTTCATTGTTTCATTAAATGTTTATTGAGAAAAAAATCCCTTTTTGTCTTTTCTTCACTAGTGATCAGCTGTGGAGATCCAGGTGCATTAGCAAATGGCATTCAGTTTGGAAATGATTTTACCTTTAATAAGACGGTCAGCTATCAGTGCAACCCAGGATACTTGATGGAGCCTGCCAGTTCATCTACCGTGCGTTGTATAAAAGACAGCACTTGGAACCAGAGTAAACCAGTTTGCAAAGGTGTGATTTTGAACTTAAATAGTTTACAAATACTGTTTTGATACTATATATAAAGTTCACTAATCAGTGTCTTCATAAAAAATTGTCAAAACATTATCTGGGACAACTGCCATGCAAATGCAACAAAAACATTTAGATAAATATTTGTGGCAAACTTGTATTTATTTTGCGTATCTGCTGTGGTATAATATCAATCACAATAGTGACATTGGTGACTACAGTAGAATCAAATCACTCTGCAATGAAGACTATCGGTGTGCTCAGTTTTAAAGGCTAGGTATGAAGTACTCATTTTCCTTTTGGGTCCCTTTTATCTTGGATTAGATGGCTAAAATTCTGTAAAGGGATCCTGCAAACCAAACTTCCTATAAAAGATTCCCTTGTTGCACTAGTGTAGTCATCATAAATAGCCAAAAAGATGCTTCGCAAATAGCTAGTTACAAATGCTAACATAAAGGTTATAGTGGGGATGAGGCTGAAAGGCAAATAAGGCAGCCTGGTGAAAATTATTAGCACTGCTACAGCAGCTCAGGGAGTAAATTTAACAGCCAAAGGCATCTTGTGCTTGTAAAAGTCCTAGACTGCCAACTCATATAGCATTGCTTTAAAGTGATCTCTGTGTCTAGGCCACTAATGAAATTTTGGCATATGCATTCGACTGACCACATTTTCTGTTGTAAAAATCACTGACTGAGTGATTTTATGGTTATGCTCTTTGTTGAAAGAACTGATGTGTAAATGTAAACTTGGTCATTCCAGATTTCATTATTTTGGGCACTCTTTCAGAAGCTGGAAAACATCAGAAAATTTTCAAATAGCCTTACCCACTAATTATCAATAAAGTCAACATCCATTGTGTGCTGAAAGACTTTAAAAATGAGCAGGTGAATGAACAGTCATATTAAATGCTTTAAATAATGCTTAAAAATTAATTTAAAATAAAATGCAAATATTTAGAATCATAGAATCATAGAAACATATTTATTAAAAAGAACCATATTTACTGAAAAGTTCTACCTTGCTCAGTAGCAGGTTGCCAAAATGATCAGTAATGAATATGTAGGGAAGTGAGTCAGAACTAGGTAAGCTATATATTCTTCTGGCTTCTAGAAACCTAGAGCTCAGGGACTTCCTAAACCTAAAGATGGTATTTTTGTATTTAAATTGGTTTTCTGTCTATTGTGGGCTGCTTTGTCAACACAGGAATGATTTGTTGGAACTGAAGAGCATGATTTTTTGTTTGTTTGTTTGTTTTAAAAGTATGAGTAGATATTATGTTGCATTCTCCTAAACCCTGTAAAGTCTTTAAATTTTTAAAATTTTTTTTTTTTTTTTTTTTTTTGGTAACACAGCTATTACCTGTGGTCCCCCTCCACCAGTACTTTACGGGAAAGTGGAAGGATCTGATTATCACTGGGGTGCCAGTGTGAGTTACAGCTGTGCAGAAGGCTATCAGCTGTCTAACACAGCTATTCTCTCCTGTGAGGGTCGAGGAATTTGGCGGGGAAACATTCCACAATGTTTGCGTAAGTTTTCAGGGTACAGTTGTGTTGGGCTTCAGCAAAGCTACAGTCAGTTGTCTTGGGCTAGCCAGTTTCTCACAGTTCAAAAAGGATTCAGCAAGATCAGGTAATACTACTGCAGGGTTCTCCTTCCTTCATCCAAAAAGCATACCTCATTATGAAATTGAGTGATTCTGCCCATTTAAGGTCATGGTCTTCTTCCTTTCCCCAAAAGTCATCTCCATCTCTTACCATTTTGAATGTTCTGAATGTGCCTTGTCAAGAGCATCATGAAAAAATTTCCCTTACACTTTTCCTTTTTTTTCCCGTTTCCATTTCCATTAAGAGGTGAAAGCAAGGATGCTAACCCTTAAGCTCATAGCCTTGCTCTCCTTTCTCAGTTTTTTTTCTTTCCTGAAGTCGAGTATATACCCAAATGCCTTGTTTATATTTGTTTTGAAGCTTCTTCTAAATCTGTCAACTCGTCTCTTTCAGTGTTTGAAATCTTGTCAGGACCCTGACAAATATTTTACCTTTTACTTAATTAGGGTAAAAAAAATTCCAGCCTACTCATGTGTGGATGACTGATGTGAAAATTGGATAAACTGTGAAGCATTACAATATAGCATTGTCTACTTTTGTTTAAGATTACTTTGTCATCTAAATGTAATCAGCATTTAAGTGTCTCAATTAGATGTTTTATTTTTCCAGGTTAAGTTTTATGCTTATAATAACTATAACAGTGACAATGAATTTTAAATTGCCTTCAAGAATTTAGTTGAGCTACAATCCTACACAGATAAATGAACACAGAATTTGTACTCATATTCAGTATACCTGATATGCACATAAAACATTGTAGTATACTTAAGTTGAAGCATGTAGGGTTTTAATAACATTTTTTTCTTTCCTTTTTAATGTATTAGCTGTGTTTTGTGGTGATCCTGGTACTCCAGCAGAAGGACGCCTCAATGGAAAAAGTTTCACCTACAGATCTGAAGTTAGTTTTCAGTGCAGACCCCCTTTTATTCTGATAGGCTCCTCAAGAAGATTCTGTCAAGCAGATGGTACCTGGAGTGGAATTCAGCCAACATGCATTGGTAATAGCTACCACTGCTTATGCTATTTCTACTGAGAATATTCTTGATAAACTATTACACTATCATATATCTAGCAATTAACTTTTCATATATGGAAAACGTCTGTGTAATATAAAAAGAACTATATAAATAAGGTTATATTTTGAGTATAAAAATTTTAGGATAAACACAATCACATATGAAGTCAATTATAAATTTACATGATTGCTTGTCTGCTTGAAATCCAGAATATCAATAAGTGCAAGCGCATAAATTTGTTACAGCTATTTTTAGTATCTTTTAGGTACGCAGAAGGCTTTGGCAGATTAAAGACCAGATTCTGTCCCTGGAGAGTTAATGTCATTTGTCAGAATCAATCCTAAATCAAAAAGCTTTTTGGACTTTGTGAAAGTGGCTTGTACAGCTCAAAAGGATGAAGTGTGCTGATCTTTTGAAATTCTGATAAACTGCCAAGTGCTATCGGTTTCTCACTGACTGATGTGCAACTGATAGGCTTTTAGCATGTTACATAGTCAAACTAACTGAAAGAAATGTTGGACACCTGTAACTCCCACTGACATCAGCATTTGATCCAGCTTGGGGTGGCCTGCTCGAAAAAATTATTTTGGTGCAATAATAGAAACATACTCTTTGATATTTCTAAACAAATGCATACAGATATAGACTGTAGCCTATTCATGTATTTTGCTGTGGCTGGGACATTGGCTGCGTGGAAGAGCTGGAGTGGGCACTCTGGGAAAAGGTGACAAGCGTGATTATTGAATGCAGCCTGTATTTGTAAGTTAAGATATTAACACTCAATACAATTTTTTAATATGAATTCAAAACACCCTCTGTCCACAGTTTTTATGAACTGGGCAATCCATCTTACATCTATGTTTTGTAACAGAGGCAAGAATATTTACAAAAGTTAAATCTCTGGTCTATTGTGAAAAAAAAAAAAAGATATCATATTGACATTTCTATTTATAAACTATATAGCATAATATAGAAGTACATGAAAAACTGCATCAAAGACACAAGGTTTTCTTTCACATCATGTTTTTTTTATATTGTCGTAAAAGGAAAGTATTAGGCCAAAAAAAGTATTTACAGATACCACTGTTAAGCAATTTGAAAATTAAGATCAGTGAACAATACCTACAACAATGCCTAGAACTAGCATAAGACAGAAAATGACCGCAACCTGTTCTATTTTTGGATATGGATAATTAAATACTTGGAGAATTCTTTCTTTTTTCCTCACTGTTTCTTCAGATAAGACAGATCTTTAAAAAGTCAATTCATCTTATGTCTGTTATTACCCATGGTATTCTAATCATAATTTGTAATGAGTTTTTGAGCTATTCCAGCAGCTCACAGTTAGGAGAGTGTTTGGCTTTTAGTCTTCTTGCACATTAGGTCAACATCCACCTAACTTCTGAAGCCTTTGGTAAATGCAAGTGCAGTTGAATTGTTATGCTCTGCTGTTGGTCAACACTGAAAATGGAAGTTGACTAAGAGTGAAATGACATGCCACATTATTGTAGGTGATAAGTTCAGTTTTCCCTCTACAGAAAACCAAAAATGGTTACAGAAGAAATACAGTCACAAGTTGCATTCTTGGTATCAGCACAAATGCAGACTTGGTTGCCAAGAGGGAATCACATAGTACAGAAAGATCCATCGGATCAAGTGCTATGCTGTCTACCTGGTGGATATGACTGGGCAACCCAAAAGCAAATGCACCATCAGAATGTCAAGAGGACGTGGCTGAATCAGAGACAGTTTCAGGCTGCTTTAAATTACACTCATGAAACTGATCATCATATAATTAATTATACTCTGACAGAGTATTGGGGGGAGGGGGTTGGAGGTGTACTGTCTTTCATTCTCCAGCAACAGCTGAGGTAATAGTCCATTTGATACTTAGTGACACAGAAAAGTATCTATCAAAAAATTAAGTATTTTATTTGCTATAAGGAAGCAGGTTGGTCTGGGGTTTGGGTTTGGTTGGTTTTGGATTTTTCTGGGGGATGGTGGTGGTGGATTTCTTTTAGAAATGTAATTTAGCCATTAAGCTGTTCCTTAGGAAAGAAGAAAAAATTTTCCTTTAATGTTCCATCTACATTTTGAATACTAGGATATTCTCTGTATTCAAAAAGGCTTAAAAGGATAAACTTAGTAAAAATTAATGCAATGCTAACTCTAAAGCCTACACTGCCAAAGAAACTTGCAAAAAATATTGTTAAATAGTGTCAATGTACTGAAACAAAGTACTGTGATCTGTCTTGGAAACTTAATCGGAAATACAAGTGTAATACATGGAAATACACACATTCTATTAAAAGTTCAGTTATTGTAATCACTAGACATTGATGAAATTGCTAAATCTTTGCAAACAGTTTTAGAGTATTCTTTCCATACCATAATAATATCTGTCATGTTTCACATTTTACATTAGATCCAGCTCACAATACATGTACAGACCCTGGTACTCCACATTTTGGAATACAGAACAGTTCCAGAGGTTATGAGGTAATTCTTTCTTTTATTTATTAGCTTTCTAAAATGAAGATGCATTTAGTAATTACAGATATATTAAATTATCTGTAGGCTTAAATATCTGATTTAAACCTTAGGAAATTTCCATTCCTTTTTAATAAAAACTCATGCTTCATTCCAAGCTATTTTTTTAACATACAGCTTAAACAAAGAACTGACCTTGCAATATATCATGTTTTAAATCCTTTAGGATACTTCAGTAAGGAGGACTATTTATGAATTGATTACCTAATATGATATGACATTATGTAATTCCTTTTCTTTATGATCATAATTCTTTCATACGTTGATGAATAGTCAGTAAATACTTAACAACCAAAGCCATGTTGGTTCCAAAGGCCATGTAGTCCTTGACGAAAAAGTCAGCATATGGCTTTACTAAATTAACAATTCATGTTACATTTTATTCAGTCAAAGATAAAATTATTTTATGTGTTGGATCCAGGTTCTCTGTGGTGAATGTCCTTTCTATAATGCCCAAAATTCTTCACAGGTTATTAGTTTACCAAATGACAGAAAAGTGACTGAAGAAATAAAAGTAGATACAGTGTTGACCAATCTGCAGACATCGTGTGATGGCAGACAGCAGAACTTTGAAGGGTTTTCCCCTACCTACCAACATCTTGTCTTGCCCCATTTATTTTGTGCCTTTTGTTTTTCGCTGTGTTGTGACTGTTACAAATGCTTCCAGTATTTTTCATCTAAATATTATAGAATGTGTGCACTACTTTTTTTTTTTTTACTTGTAAAATGAGAAAGAACTATAACTCTCTAGGTACCTTGAACTTAAAAATAATTTTTTTTGCTTGGTCTTTTGGATTAGTGAGGAAATATTTGCAACTCATCGTTACTTACTGGTACAAGAATTGGCAATTTCACAAGAAGTAAGATAACTTAGAGTCAAGACCAGCTACACTGTTCTAGTCTCTACTACAGATATGCTGTGTGTCCTTGGCAAGATAGAGATGAATATTTTTTAAAATACTTACAAATGCATAAGCTGACAAAACCTTCTCAGTAATTTGACCTTTAAAAATACCAGCAAATTTCCCAAGCCACCTCAGGAAGAACCAATGTTACATTTGCTGAACATCTAGCATAATAATCTGGTTTTATGTAGCTGAGTATGTAGTTAACAGGTATACACTTTTGAAGATAATTTTTAATGTCCATTGAAGTCCCTCTATGAAATTTGTGGTGTAGAGCTATCTTCTTTTATATACCTGCAAGCTATTTTATTAATATGCATTTATCACTATTCATTTGCAACTTGCTTGCATTTGTCCATGTGATGTTAGTTAATAGTAAGTTGTATAATTTCAAATAATATTAGTTCTCATGAGTTTTTTTCATATTTATTGCCAAGGTGTATTATCCAAAACAAAAGCAATGCTTTATCTGTCAGGCCAGCATTCTTAAATATCTTGGCCTGAAGTGGTATTCTGGTTACTTTTGTCAATAGCATCAATAAGTCCATTTTACTAGGACTTTCCACACAATCTCTCTCTCATATGTTATGAAAATTCCTCATCACTTGCAGTTTCGTATAGAGTTTTCATGCTTTTCTGTTCTCAGCAGCAGTCTCAAGAGAGTTTTTTCAGTTAATTTGTCTTTTTTTTCTGAGAAAGGTCACATCACAGTTGACCATAACTAGTCTCATTCTGCTACTTGAACGTCTCTAGTAAAACTTAGTTTATAGTAACAAGTGTAGTTTAAGGAATTGTATCCTGGAGTCTTCTCTACTGAATTTATTTGTAGATGGAACACCACTTCATTGTATTTACTTTTTTATTTTTCCCCTTAAAACATTTTCAGTCAAGTCACACAGTGAGAAGCCTTTGAAACAGACTTTATGATCAAGTTCTATTGAAATATGTGCAGTGAAGTACAAGGAAGAGGGACATCTCAGTCATTTAGTTTGCTTCTGTCCCACTGATAAACTAGTAAGCTGAAATGAGTGTTGTTCTTTTCCATGCACACAGCCTAATCAATATTTTTCCACTTATTGCTTCCAAATAAGGTTATGAAATAGTAATTGCTCAAACTTTTCATCTCAGTAAAAAAAAAATTTTGAACTCTTAAAACTGTAAAACGTGGACATTTTTATTTTTACAAAAAATCTCTGTAGTAGCTTATCACCATCTTGATATCTGACTGCACGTGATGGATACCCCTTTTACCTAACATTCTGTTTTGGTCCTCAGGTTGGAAGTACAGTCTTTTTCAGATGCAGAAAAGGTTATCATATTCAAGGATCTACAACTCGTTCTTGTCTTGCTAATTTAACTTGGAGTGGCATACAGTCTGAGTGCATTCGTAAGTCTGGTATCTTATCTAATGAGTTAGATTACTGTGCAATTTTTAAAATGTTACAAAGTAATGCATGTGGAAATTCACAAATTTTTACTTAAAAGGTTTCTCCAAATTAACCCACTTCATTATCTGCTTTAAATTAATATAGGGTTTTTTTTCTGTGTTGGATTAATAGAGAACCGTGGACTGAAGTATGCATGGGGCTATTTTGTTGGCTAGTATTTTGTGAATCATAAACTAGAACTCAGCAAAATTCATTTTTGGGGCTATGCATGGGTATGCAAATAATTAGTGTATTTATAGCTCTGTATAGGTTAGAAAACATCAAATAACTATTCTATTAAAACACACTGATCTAAGGTAAAAGTAATTAATTAGGATTACCTTAGATTCTTACCCTTTTTCCATTTATCTTTTAAATTAACACCATGGAGCAAAACCAAAGAAGTATACTGATGAACCACATCTGTTATAATGAATATACTACGACACAGCCTTCTTATGGAGCATTTATTTCATTTGAAATTTATAATGAATTTATTTAGCAAAATAACAGCTCTGCAATTTTTAAGGATCTTTAAAACACTGAGTGGAAGACATGCTTGAAGCTGTGACAGTACAGTAATTCACATGACCAATCATTGCACCATGTACAATGGCACGTGCCTCCCTGAATTTTATTTTCGTTTGTTTGTTTGTTTGCTATCATGATTTAATTCTGATGCATTGTTTAAAAATATGTGATAGCATCATTTCCATCTTCCCACAATAATACAACTATACACTCAGAGTTTTACAAGTCATAGCTACTTGACATACCTAAAAAATGTACAGAGTTTACATAATGAAAGGGAGTAAGTCGGCAATGCATTTATTTCATATTGCATAATCTAATCATATGGAAACTGCTTACCACTACTTTTTCTAACTCAAAAAAACCCCTTTACAGCTCATGCTTGCAGGCAGCCAGAGACACCAGCACACGTAGATGTGAAAGCAATAGATCTTCCTACTTTAGGGTATACTTTGGTGTATACCTGTCAACCAGGATTTTTTCTTGCTGGTGGATCAGAGCATCGGACATGTAAACCAGATATGAAATGGACAGGAAAATCACCTATTTGTAAAAGTAAGTCATTACTCAAGTGATATGTTGGACCTTACTTGGTTGGAGTTAATTTTCCCTTATATTTTTATTTTAAATAGTAGGATTAATTTTTTCTACTTACTATTTAAAAACACATATGACACAACACCTTTTACTTTATGAAAGAAACATTAAAATCAAACAAAAGTGAGCCGAACTTCTAGAACTCTTGGGTGAAAACCTAGGGATATGTGTGTGTAAATGAACAGGCACATATATATAAGTTTGCTCTGAACAACAGCAAACAAAACCTAAACAACATAAGGTATTACTTTTACCTGTATTTATGTCATGGTTTTAAAGAGTATTTTAATGTATTCAGTGTTTAATGTATGATTCTCTATTAGGAATAAAAAAAATTATTTCATAACTTGGCTTTTAGACTCAGGTATGCTTTTTGTGTAAGAAAAACTTCTAAAATAAAAATTAAAAATAAAATAAAAAAATAAATACATCATTGCACCAGATTCCACTTTTATTTCATCTATGTTAATTTCATGTAGGTTTGTTAGAGTAGCTCTAATTATATAATTATGAGGGTTACATTAGCTCTTCAGAAGTGAATAAACATGGCTATACATTCCTGATTCAAAAAAACAAGACAGAATTATATTTAGAATGTGAATAAAGGATGAGAGTCAGATGCCATGGGAAAGATGTTTGACACATGATTATTAATTCTAATATGTCCAAGAATGATAAATAGATTTGATGTTTAAACAATATTTGATTTTTCATTAATGTCTGGGTAGACTTCTTTGTACAAGACATATGGTCACCACATAAAAATTCATCTTCCTATTGTAGTTCCTTAAAGGGTGATTTTGTTCATGGATACTACATAATTAATAGTTTGAGAGAAATGATCTTGTATGCTTTTCGGGTTTTTGTTTTTTTGGGGTTTTTTTAATTAAATATAAAAGACAGGAAAAGTTTCTATAAGCAAGAGTTATTTTTTTTAAATGGCTTGCAGTTTTACGTATAATTCTCCAGGCACTTTCTGTGCTTTCTTAGCACTTGATTAGTCTAATGAGTGAATTTCTTCTCCTTAAATATAATTAAAAAAAAAATCAAGACCAAATCTTCCTACAGGAGATTAACCTTTTTGAAGTGGCTAATGATATGAGACCACAATTTGACATGGGGTCAATGGACCTCCTAAGTGTACCAGAAATATAGCAAATTACACCAGTTATGATTCTTTCCCATGATATCTGATCCTGTCATCTTAATTCAGCTATCTGGCTTTTGCTGGTTTGTGTCATAAATGTATCAATCTTTATTAACACAATTTTTGCTATATTTAATATACTATTATTCATAATTAGATATGGAATTTGTCCCCTCTATAAGGCTCTCCTTTATAGCACTGGGACTGATATAAAAATGTTAGGCCTAAATATATGAAATACTTAGCTAGCCAGACAGCATTCCACAAGAAAAATGCTGTTTACCTAAATTATTTTCTGATAGTTTTGTGTAAATATGTAAGTTTGAACTTTTGAAGTGTTCAAGACCAGTTATTTGTGTTTTAACCATGGCTCTATTGGATAAGAGATGATTGCATCCATTAGGCATTGTTTTAATATTCTATTTAACAAAAGGAAGCAAATATGTTCATGAAAATGATAATTTGTCTTTTTACTTGTAGGTAAAGGAGTGAGAGAAGTTAATGAAACTATAACTAAAACGCCAGGTTTGTATACAAGAAGAGTATTAGATCTAAATAAATTAAATTTATTTACACGTTAGATTGCTATGAATAATAAAATTATTTCCAATATTTAACAATCATTTATTACTCATTTCAAAGGAATATAAATGTTGAGGTCTTTCATAATAACAGGTGCCATGTAAAGCCTATTCTATGAAAATCTTTCCAAACTTTTTTTCTTAAATTTCTACAGTGCCAATTTTGTGAATTGCACAAAAAACCCACCAAAACCAAACCAAACCAAAAAATAAAAACAACAAACATGTCAAGCCAAAAGATAAAGCATATATAGACAAAACCTAGATTTCAAGTAGTTTTACATCAGACAGATTGCTATAATGGAGAGCCTTATAATGAGTGTAGACTGTAATTGCAGAGATTGGGTTCAGAATTCTGCCCTTTACATTGCAAGTTTGCAAGTGTTGTAAGAAAGCACAACAACAAAAAAGTCAGTTGTGGAAATTTTGATGATCTTAATTTCATGGAAACTCTCAAGCTATATGATAGAGGTTCCTAAACTGTGTGGACCACCAGCAGCAGGCAGACATTACTGCTGCATTCTATGCCTCCTCATTGTCATGTGTGCAGTTAACAATTTCCTCCTGCTAGTGACAAAATGGACAAATACAGCTGATAAATTCTTGATGTAGATCTCTTTAGTTTCAATCATTTTCAGAAAATGAACAGCCTAATTTATTTTTACTGACCTATTTAACAATATTCAGAGTTTTCACCAAATAACTGATCTTACATCTCTATATTCTGAACTTCAGCAAGCTGCAGGGAAAATAAGATTAATGGTTCACACTCATGACTGTTCAGAGAGGACTCTGTAGAATGCATGATATAAAAATGTATTTCTGCTAATAATTAACTTTCCTGGTGAATTTATAAGTGACAATGTCTGGTGAAACCAGAAGTGAGTTCTTCTCAAATGCATACTTATGCAGACCCACGATAAAGCAGGATATAATGTGCATTCATTATAATTAATATAAAGTCTTCATTTATTTGAGGAGTCACCTCACCAAACTCCTTAGGTATACATTAATCTGCTACCACACAGATTTTGAAGTTTCAATTTACTTCTTCCTATAATTCATGCTTTATTTTGTAGGGTTTTTTTACTTCAGTTTACACAAACTGCAGTTTCTGAGAAACAGACCTTTATTTTAAACCAAAAAGTTCCCTGCTCCTGCAACTTCACTGTTCTCAGGTGCAGGGATACTGTATGGAGAAAAGATGCAGAGTCTGAAAATGGCTGATAAAAACTTGTGCTAAACTGTATCTGGAATTCAGTGAATTAAGTTGTATATTCAGTTGATACTCGTTTGAAAGTCACACACAGTGCTGCTTTAACAGATTTCTGAAACAAAGTGGATGTCCTAAGAAAGTGTCTCCTTTGAGGAATCCCTGACTTCAGAACATTCTTTTTTTTCATCACACCTTAAAGGTACAGGGCTTTAGGGGAAGAGTCCAATATTTTTCATTTTCTTGGGGACATTCAGTGAAGCACACAAGCCATGAAGTATGAGGTTATTTAAGAACATATATTGTAATGGACATGTGTAATATATTATAGGCAGCTGTGTGGAAAGGTCGTGAGATATATTGTCTTTCTTTGTTTCTTTTTTTATCCACTTTTATTCAGTTCCCTCAGATGTGTTCTTTATAAATTCACTGTGGAAAGGGTTCTATGAATATTTAGGAAAAAGACAGCCTGCTACTCTGACAGTTGATTGGTTCAATACAACAAGCAGCAAAGTAAATGCCACGTTCATTGAGGCATCCAACATACAACTCAAACTATCAGGTAGGTTCAGAATTTGGTGTTAAAAAGCTGGTTTTTTTTTTTTTCCTGTTAAGTTTTGTTGCATTTTCTGCCAAACACAAAATGAAACAAAATCATAGAATTATAAAATCATAGAATGGCTAGGGTTGCAATGGACCTTAAAGATCATCTAGTTCTAACCTCCCTGCTGTGGGCAAGGACTTCACTCAAAAGATTTTTTTGCTCACTTTGTAAAAGCAAAGGTCCTAATATAATGGTCTGCACAGATTGCACCCAAAGCGGTCACCCATCTATTTTCCCCCTTACATTTCAAATAAATATTGAAGTAGAGTTTTTTTTCATCTCAGGCTGTTGGATAGTATTGATGTGTTGAACTCACAGGTAATATTGAAGTGGCAGACAAAATGTATGTAGGCATTTTAAAAACTGTACCATTGACAAACTCCATTCCATAGTGATTAATATCTGCTTTAAAACAATATGATCTTGACAATGTCATAAAATGGGCACAGAACATTTAATAACTTAGTAAATTATGCATACCTTTAAATCAACATAGTGTATTCCTTTCTGAAAACCTGAATAAGAGGTTCTGATTTAGCTTGTGATCAGTTATATTTGAAAAGAGCATTATCAGCTATCCATACCTTTTAAGGTGAAAAGTTCAGAGAGAATTTCCATAGTTCTCTGCCAAATAACAAATTTTCTATCAGTACACTATTCATATTTACTACAGAAATATACTGTTGTGATGTGAATAAAATTCATTTTTTTCCAGTTCAAGAAAATTCCAGGCAAGAAATTCTGTGTGTATTCGGAATTATTGAAATATTGTATGAAAAGGCAAATCATCTATGTTGCTCATCTGTGTATAAAATTAAAGAGTACAGAAGCATTTTTGCATCCTGTTATCAAATATGATATGGGCAAAAGATCAGTAAAATAAGTTTCTGTTATTACAGCACTTTAAATCTTGTTTTCTCTAGGTTATAAATTCCAGTTATTGCAGAATGTTTTCTACAAAACACTATAGCTCTAAAGCAATATGCTTAGATTTGAAAGGATACTTGAACAAACTGGTTGAAATATTAAGAGGCATGTGTTACCTCCCTTATGTTAATAGGTGTTTACAAGAAAGAAGAAGCTCATTTGCTCTTGAAAGTTTTTCAGATCAAAGGACCTAGTGACATTTTTGTAAGCAAGTTTGAAAATGACAACTGGGCACTAGATGGATATGTAAGTAACCAGACTGCTGTGGATAAAGCTTGCTAATTTGAAGTAATACATGATTTCCTAAATAATTCTATACAACTTTTTATATTATAAATATGGCATACAGCACTCTAGATCTCAGTGTAGAGATCACATTCTTTTTCTTTTAAAAATATGTATACAAATGTCTGTCACACTCCCATTAAAATTTTAGTTTACTAAGGGGAAGGTGGAGCAAAGCAGCATATTTTGCCATGTATGTGCCAAGTTTTCTTAGATGAGAGTAGGAATTTTACATTTAGAAATATTGACAGAAGCATAGAATAGTTAGGGTTGGAAGGGACCTTACGATCATATAGTTCCAAATCCCCTGCCATGGGACACCTTCCACTAGACCAGAGTATGCTTTTTTTGGTTCGGTAAATAGTTCACTGTAATAAAATTACATTTAATCTTGAAGAAAAAGAGAGTTATTTTACTCTTCACAGTTCTCCTTTGTGCTTCATAATGCTCTCTATGGAAAACAGTTTAATATGTGACAATTCAATTGACTTCTGTATCCATATAGTAATTCAATTATGTGTGTGCCAGTTGAAGAATTTTAAATCACAGCAATATACATCAGACAATTTTCATTCCAGGTGTTTTTTTGAAACTTTATTTGATGCTGTTGCCAACTTAAAAAGTTAAATATTATATAAGCATAGAGAATGCACTAATATTTTAAAGTATAAAATTGAAAATCTGGGCTCCATGTATCTACACTAACTCAGAAAATCAAAAAGATCCTTATTTATTGGTTTCAGAAATATTTTTTTTCCTGTTTTAACATATTCTAGGTATCATCAGGGCTTGAAAGAGGTGTTTTCACATATCAAGGTGATATACATGGAAAAGACTTTGGAAAATTTATGCTCCAAAGACAAGGTAAATGCATTCATAGAGCTATAATATATATAATCTTTTTTAGTCTTGCAAGAGTGAATTCAACAAAAGATTCAGCTATCTAATTAAAACAAACATGTTTATTTCATGCCATTGTTACATAAAATACAGTGAAATATGCTTATTTGAAATGTATAGTTCAAATCCCAGTTTACCTCTGCTTAACATATTACCATCTCATATTTACTAGTATAGCAACCTAATGATGGTAGGATCCTCTTAAAGAGAATGCCGTTGCAACTGCCTGCATTTCTGTGAATGTCTTTTTGAAAGCAATAGGGCTGTCATGTGATGCAAAGACGTTTTCAGCTCAAATGTGTAAATTGCAGTCGTAATCATATAGGAAATTAAAAAGACAGAACTGACACTGATTTCAATTCTACTTTGCTGTCAAAAATATGAAATGAGTGACTGAGGAATATATTACAACTGTGGATTTAAGTTCTCCAGCAGCTGGTGAAAAACTAATTATTTTACTAATAAAATAATTTTGTCATAAAAACTAATGAAACATTTACTCATGAAATATTTACTAATAGAATAATTGTGGCAAATAACAAGTTTAGATATCTGCATTTCTTGATCCTGGAACTGCTGCAGAGTGATTGAAACATTATATATATAACAATGTGCTGGGTTAGTAGGAGGAGACAGCCTAGCCAATATATCTGTAGTGGACTGTATCTACATTTTATAAATTGCTTTGGTTTCATTAACTTCATTGCTGCTGTACCCAATGTCCTTTAAAGTTCTGCCAAGTCTCCCTCGTATTTCTTTGCTCTATTAACTGCTGTAATAGCACTCATCATATGGATTCGATCGTCTCGGCCACCTCTGAAATTGCTATATATGTTTAACCACAAGGAGTGGGAACCTTACTCTTTAGAGTCTTAGCCTAAGAACTGCCAATTATTAAAGCCAAATATAAATTCAGTCTTCAGAATAAAATTTTCTGTGGGACAGATTATTTGTCTGCCTGTACATTCATGTAATCCTTCTCCCTTTAGTATCTAAGATGCTTTTTCTTTCTAACAAGCACACTGTAAAAGTAAAGCATCAAGATTTATTCAAATATGTCTTTTTTTAGAAGCTTTTGATATCTTAAAGCAGTGACAATATGTTTTATTGGCCTTGGTTTTGAAGGAATGTGTTTTTGTGGTGTTTTTTCTTAAGCCAGGCCAAAAAAGATATCCATGGTTTGCCAGGTACATAATAAAAGTTTAGATCCATGTGTTTTAGCAGTGAAATTAATAACTCATGGGGGTAAATGAAGAACAAGCAAAATGACAATTCAATATTTACAGCATTCTCCAGTGGATTCTACAGTAGTGGAAAACATTGTCCGAATCAGTTTGTATATTCCCAAAGCTAGTAAGGTGCTGAAGTGTCCAAGTTACACATGCATTCCTTGGCTGAGGGTCTCTCATCTTCACCTTTGACTTCTCATCAGAGAGCTCACTCCAAATGCAGATGCTGTCTCTTTTGGAGGATTTCTTTATATGATTGCTGAATAGGCACTGATTGTCTATAAGATGCCTGTTCTCTGTCAAAGAACCCACAGCTAAAAGGAAACAGCAAATTTCCAGCCAACATGGTAGTATTTGTCCATATCCTCTCATATTCAAGGATAACTTGCTTTGTTTTTAAAATCTGTTCTGTTCATGAGTACTCTGTTGAGTAAATGATCTCATATGTCCTCCAGCTGAAGACCTGACATATTTCCATTTCTTCAGGAAGTTAAATTATTTGCTGCCTTTACACTAAGCCAGAAGTATACATACATATATGCATGCACTGGTGCATACATAATGCAATATGAAATTCTTGACCTGCAAGCATGCATCAAAGAACAGCATTGTCTGAGAAATATTTATTTGATGAAGAGTTCCCTGTCACATCCTTCTAGAGAAAGACCAGGCTCAATGGATGTGTCCAGTCTTGGAATTTAATGACATGAAAACAGAAAGAACTTTTGTTTCTGTTTATCCTCTTTCAGAAGCAATTCTGTTTGTTTCTAGCCTTAAAGAATAACCCAAAAGGCAAAGAAATCTCTCTTACAATTTGCCAAAAGAATTAGAACTGTATGTGAGCCTGATTAAGGGGCCCATGTTGTGACACCAAATTATTTAACCTGGTTTGCCAAGTGGTTAGTCATTGCTGGGGGCTTTTTTGTTTGTTTTGTTATGTTTTAACAACTTGGTCTCTGAAGTTCTAGAAAATGTATATTCTAAAATCTTGACCATCTTCATTCCATTCTGGACTGTTCTTTAAAATTGTATGTATATTTTATTTTGTCTATTAGCATGCAGGTATTTAGACTTTTCTGGATTTAGCTGTGCCAGCAATCCATATGTAAATTATGGCAGTAGAACAGGCTTTTCCATTTCTCATCATGATAATGCTGTCAGAAGAAATACAAAGTTCACATCGGGATATGTTTAATCACAAACAACTCTGAAAATGATTGTAATAAGTAGACCAGACTGTGTTGAAGTTATATTGAGTATCATTAATAAAATTCAAATTATCCAGAACTGCAGAAAAGTTATCTTTCCATAATGAAAAGCACACCCAATGCACAGTCCAAAGCTGGCCAACACTTCTCCAATGCCAATTAAAGGTTGTAAACCTCAGTTAAAAGTCTCAAGCTTGTTTACCCAAAATGTGGCACTTCAAAACCGGTAGAGATATAAAATATTCAATTACCTCCTATAGGAGATTTGTGTACTAAGTACTATTGCATGTGGGTCAGTTATCAGAGATCACTTAAAAAGAAATAATCTAAATGCAAGTTTGTGACTAGTTTTAAATGTTCAGTTACACAACACCACCTTCTATTTAAATTTTCAGATACTTCCATACCAAAATTTCATACCAATATATGTTTATTATTAATTTCAAACTATTGTTTTATTTTAGCTAAATTCTGATTAAATATTTTATAAATTTTCTGCTACTTATACATTACAATGCATCTATGACATGGTCCATTTGCCTAGCTTTGAGATACAAATTAAAAGTTCATTGATCATACATATTTCTGTTTGTTTTGGTACTTAGCTAGAATTTTAAACAAGAGAATATTAATTGTAGGTTTTTGCTGATATAGCTGACTACAGTAAATTTGATGATTACCATATCTGTTATTAATTACTTCAAATAATTTGAAAAAAAAGCTGGCGATTGTGATAGTAAAGGATAAAGACCATGATAACTACATGCAAATTTTTAAAATTTCTGTCTTTTCTTCTAACTAATAAAAAATTCAAAGAGGCATTTGAATTAACATTTATTAAACTTTCCGTAACTACGGTAACTACTTCATTCTATCTGTCTTTAATTTAGAGTGGTTGAAGTACATGTGCAATAAAATCCAAAATACATATACCAATGCCAACAGGCCCTCCACATCTTGAGTTTTGCAAGAAATAATGGATTAATAAAGCCCAAATTTTTTTATAATACATTGCTTCTTCTCTAAAACAGTTCAATCTTAATTAAGATACTCCACAGTAGCATGATAAAGCTCATAACATTAGTGCAACTATCACACTATTAGTTTTTGTTAATTTGAAAAGGTTAACCTTCACCAGTTCTGCAGAGAAATATAGAGGAGTCTAAAATGTGACAGATTAAAGCAGTGGAAAATGTTGAAGTACAGTTTTTTGTCATGTTCAGTGATCAAATCTGGCAATTCTGAAATTCCTAGGGGGTCTATCTTAATTTTAAAAGGAACTTAATAGCTTCCTAGAATCTAATACTTTTTTGTAAAATGAATTGCTCAAAATGTATTATAATATTAGCAATTGAAACATCTAAGTTTTAAAAATATCTAACAGCAAAAACTTACCTTGTTCTTTCTAATTAAGCTTAAACTGCAAGAAATCAGAGGAGAATTGTTTGCTTCTTTCCCTATTTTGAAACTTATTCTGATATTTTGGTAGACTGCTGAAAGCAAGTGGTGGCTGTGTCTCTGCTATATAACTGGTCTGTGCTAGAGACTGATCGATGCTGTTGCCATCAATGAGGCAGTTGTGGTGGTTGAGATAGTGTGTACTGGTGGGTTGGTGCATTTCTGAGGGGTAAACAGCAGTGTCTCCTATTCCTCTCTACTAGCGTAAGCAAAAACATCCCAGAACAGAAAGCCTAGATATCTGTCCCAGACCCATCCTCACTGTACTTTCCCTCTGTCCTGGTTTCTCTTCCTTGGATAGGATCTGTATATTGCTCTCTGAAGAACTGTGCTTGCAAACTAGCAACATAGAGTTGGCTGTGCATTGTTTTTTGCTGTGAAATTATTTTTCATCCTTCACAATTTGAATTTTCAATTTGGCCATCTATTTAAGCTATTTAAGCTTCTCTCTTTATACTGATGGAAAAACGCACCCTGCAAAATGCCTTACAGTCGGGTTATCCGCTTGTCAGCCACACGAACCTAGCAACTCCACACCACAGGTCTTTGCAATGTCTGCACCCCACTTTTATCCCAGTGCAAACACAGCTGCCAGAGGCTCTAAAACATACTCATGTCTCACCTGTAATAGGGGGTTGCAAAGCAGCCAGGACGTGCACACAGGTGGACAGACTTGGGAGTGCTATTGAGCTGAGCAGAACCATTGTGGTTTATTGCAGTTACCTCAGTTTTCTCTTCCTTTTTCATGTTTAAAGTGATTTTACATTTCTTGTTGTTTTTAAGCTGAATATTAAGACTGCAGGCATAGAATACATTTTGCTGTGTTAATAATTTTTTCAGAAGGTATATGGCTTAACTGTATTAAATGAGTGACTCACGAGAGGTTTAGTTCATAATTATTTTACTTGCTGAATACTGTTTTCAAATAATTTTGATAGTTATCAATAAATTATTAAGTGGTATTAATGAGATTTATACTATGATACTGCATGCTATTTATTTCATATTTTTAAATAAAATTATTTTTTCAAGCCACCATTTTCTTCCGTTCTTGAATAAAAAGATAACTGTGAGATAGAAAACCTGGAAGTTTTATTTCTGTCCTTTTTGTTTCATTGCAGGTCCTTTAAGTGCAGACACAGACCTTTCAAATCACTATTATGGTACAAACAGCAGTTCTGTTGCAGCTGCCATCCTGGTGCCGTTCTTTGCTCTAATATTATCAGGGTTTGCGTTTTACCTCTACAAACACAGGTATTGTAAATGTTATTTATTTAGTAACTTAATAAGCTTTTTGTTTTAATTTTGATAGGTAAGTGTAACTAGAAAACAGAATGCTAAAGTTTTCAAGAATATCTTCAGTCCAGAAAGACAAATATTTCTAAGCATTCCCATGAAGGGGTTCAGTGCAGAGCAATTCTTTATGGTGAACAAGAAAAATGAGTCACTGTGTTAAGGAGCAAAGACCTATAAAACTTCTTGGTTCGTTAGGTTCATTAGGCTGAATCAGATTGAAATCTCAGGTCACATGTTTTATTCTTTCTTTTTAATGCTTTATTAAATTGAACATACACTGATTCCAAAATGCTTATGAGTATTAATTATAGAAGCTGAAAAAATCCATAAATACCATGAGGGAACAGCAGAATGAGACTACTCGCAGTACATGCTGAACAAGCTAGTGGATACTACTAGAACTGGCACCTCTTCAGATCATATGAAACTTCTTAGTGCAATAAATCTAACCATCTTATCTGAAATTTGGTTTAAAAGCTGATATCTGTATCTTTTGTACATTGGTTCATTCTGAATGCTGTTTGGCTAGAGATTTCTGGAACAATTCTTGGGGTTTTTTTTGTATACTCTCTGACTTCCTTGTATTTTTTTATAGTGTACAAAATGGTGTTTAACAGAAATGCTGATTTTTAACATGATCTTAAAAGTTTTGTTCTATAACCATGATACCAAGATTATGTTGTGATTTTAAAACATCACATAAGAAAACTGAAGTCTACCATTGCCCTATGATGGGCTGGACTATCTACCTACCTATGCATTAGATAAATTGTGAAAAAGAAATTGCAGTGTTGCTTGAACTTGTGAACTCCAGTTAAAATGATACATGTCCTGTATTGTAAAATAGCCTTTTCTTGAAAAAAAAACTGCTCAGGAAGAGCTATGAACTCTGTCTCAGAATACGGTATTGTAAGACCCCTTTCTGATACCTACAGATCTGCATTCTCAGATAGCTCTGCAATGGGGGAACCTATAGAGCTGCATGAAAGCACAGGCATTCACATCAGGCAAAGAGATGGAATGTAAAGGCAACAGTGCTGTTACTCTGCTCTCAGAAACGGGAGACAAACCTTAAGAAAAAGTGTATTGTGACGTAGGGATACATTTTGTGGTTTATTCTGTGAAGTCCGTTATGTGCTACATGAGCAGTGGAGATTGTCTTTTCTATTTAGTAGGAATATATATTTTTAAGAGAGAAAAAATTTAGTCTTCAGATGAGCAAGTGTAATCCCAATGTTTATGCTGGTGCAGGATTGCAGTTCTGCCCACCTTCATCTAATTTAAATGCATAAGATATTCTAAAAAGGAGATGCTACTCATTAGCTTAATCTTTCCAATAATATTCTTCCTTTTTTATATTTTTAAACTATTTCTTCCTTCAAACCCAGGTTTTAGAAGTGTTATCAGTGTCTTATTGTCATCAGAAAATTAATGAGTTTATTACTGTTGTAAAGTAAGTCTAGGTCACCTTTATTCTCTTCAAAACAAAGGATGTTCCAAAGGAAAGAGGACAGACTCTGTGACTTTTCAAGGTACTTCCTTGAAATTACCTTAATGACCAGAATAACAGCATGAAATTTTTACAATGATGAGATAGTTGTTATGCCCACGGAGGCTCTCTATATCAGAGAATTTGAAGGTGTTCTTAGGGGACAATTTTATGAATGTTTCTGCTGTGCCTGTGTCAGATTACTATCGTCTAATTAGAACCAGGGTTGTTAAATTTTTTACAGTTTCTGTACCTTTATCTGACATACAGGGATTGCTTCAGGAATTAAGACAGCATCTCATTTTTCTTTCTGAACAAAACTAAAATATATTTAATTGCTTAAACTTAGGAAAACTCCCAGTTGTCAATTTCTATTACTGACATCTTCTCAGTGATATTTTTCCCTATCTGCCTTTGAAAACAGAATTATTTTCTAAGAAAGAGTTTGATTATAAAGAACCTTTTTCAGTTTATTCATGAGATTCTTTTCTAAATTGTTTTACATTTATTCAGCACCAAGTATCTACAGTTTGCACTCCCTCATTGACTTGCTTGCACTATTTCAAGTACATGTATAAAGTTGTATACCAAACCTCCTTTCTGTATTTGTTTAGATACTTTCAGATGCTAAGCAATTTAAGGTTAATGTAGTTAAATATATTATAATAGGATATCATTTTACTGGATATATCAGAAAGTCTGCACAATTCTGATTTATTTTTCATTTAATTAGTGGCTTAATATGTTCTAACACAACTTTGCATTAAAATGTGAATATCCTTGAAGTTTTTATGTATTCTTCATGGTGATAAAACTATACAAAATAGAAGAGTGGACTGAAAGATAATTATTATCAAAATCAAATATCAAAATTTATGTAAATATTAGCTAGGATTTTATCCTAACTATCCTGATTGCATATGTTTGGATATATGAAATCTCTGTCAAGGTATTCAGTAGTGTTCATTGCTGAAAGTATTTATGGAGGTAAGCAGACATGCCATGGCAGATCTGTCTGGAATAACTGAAATTACCGACCCTTGTCTGAAGGTTACTACCACTAGCAGTCCAACACATTCTGGACATTTGCTATGTCAGTGCAAGAGTTGCCTGATTGAAGCTATGCTGGCTGACTTTGCACTGTCTTAGATTTAGTAGTACCCAGGAGACCTGTTACAGCACTTCAATGGTGCAATGCTAACTTCCTGCTCTGGAATGGTAATAAACAGCTGATAGCAGCAAATTGCCAAATGGTTCCCTCTACCTCTGCTCAAAACCATCTAAGTCAATAACATCTGCGGGTGTTTAACTCATCTACAAAAGAACATGCTATTGAAAGGATGAATTAGGAGGCACTCACTCTCATCTTTCTATGTACAACTAGTCATCTACTCCATTCAAGCCTGTTAAATTGACAGTTTGTATTGATCTTCATCAGAACATTTGCACAGAAAGTCCATTTGCCTTCCTAGGTATACTGTAAAAATTAGTGTGTGTAAAATCCCAAATCTCCAGGAAAGTCAATTGGAATGCACTTGATGGTGATCAAATTAAATTTACCAAGTAAAGATGCTACTGTATTTTTTACATTAATATCAATACTTCAGAAAGACAAGGATATATATTTGAAAATTGGCAAGGTGTTAATTTAGTAAAGCTGGAATAAGTGTTTCCACTATGTGTAAGGATTCTTTTGTGGTAAGATTAGCAATCTAGAACTGAAAATGCCATCAGAAAATATCATAATTGTTCCTACTGACAGAAAGTATAAATGTTATCCATTCCATCTTCACTTTTGTGTGTACTTTTGTTGTACATTGCTTTACTTTTGACTGACAGTTTTGGCACTAACAACAAGCTATGAAGTGTCATTCTTTTGACATTTTTATAATGGCAAATACATACCTATGTTTTGCCTACATTGCCTCTATGCTTTATAGCATCAGATTACCCATTAGGAATTTCTTTTCTTCTTGCTATGAAAAATAAATTCCAGACAAATTTCTCTTACTTTTTAAGTCTTTGTCTAAAAGTGATATAAGGAGACTTGCAAAGGATGTTGCAGTGTCATGCAACTTGTGTAGACAGGATGGAAACATAGATAAAACAATAATTATATATTTTTTATTTTTAAGGGTTACTAATGGTAATTTTCTCTTTTCTTCCCTAGAACAAGACCAAAAGTACAGTACAATGGGTATGCTGGACATGAAAACAGTAATGGACAGGCTTCATTTGAAAATCCCATGTATGACACAAACTTAAAACCCACAGAGGCAAAGGCTGTGAGGTTTGATACGACTCTGAACACAGTTTGTACAGTGGTATAGCCTTCAGTGCCCAATATGACTGATTCATAGCCATACCTCTGATGGACAAGCAGTAATTCCTTTGGTGCCATATACCAGTTTCCCTTCTTCTCTTGGCTTTGCTGCTGTAATCTTTAACATCTTCTGTCAGCCTACATGCAGCTAAATTTTCTGGTAAAAATGTGTCAGTCTTCTGGGGATCAGACAAAGAATATTTTTTCATCTTAAAGATGGATCAAAATGCCTGGCTGCATCTGCTTCAAATCAAGGCACACTGTAAGGAAGACTGCCAAGTCATGCCAATTTATCCTATTTAATGCCTCAGACTTTCATATTTGTATGTGGCTGGATGCCTTTCAATGCATTCTTCTGGGCACTTGGATAAATCCTTTGAGTACTGTGACAAATGATAGCACCACAGATCATCCCCGGGAATATTCTGAAGAATTAAAGCTCTCTTGAAGGAGAAGACAACTTTCCTTGAGGTTGCGTACACCTGCAAATGCTTTATCATTGAAATCTTGCTAAAATTAAAGAAACTTTCAGTGTATGTCTTATACAGGGCAGTTTGCCAATTTCCCAATCAGCCGTTATATTGCAAAATGTTAATGCACAAATTTTTTGCACTAGAGTGTTATGGATGACTGAGTAAGATACTGGTAAAAATATACAGGGTTTCTACACACTGTCCATTGTATATAGACATTCACTCACTCTTTGCCAAGCGAAACATTCCACAATAAATTTACTAGGAATATTAAATTATGAGCCCCATGCTTAGCACCAGTTAAAATCTTGTACGAGAGAGGACAATATTTCTTTTGTCAATTTTTGACTAAATTTCTTTGTAAACATGATTACAAGTCACTGCAGACTTTCAGCCACAACAAGAGCCCATTTCTAAGAAATTTTCATTGCCAGTATTGTTTTCTTCTGAAATCAGTCATCAATCACCGTTGTCAGTATCATACTATTTAACAGCAGGGGGGTTAGCAGCTATTGCTGCTTGCCATGTACAAATGTGAATAGTAATTTATTTTAGATAGCTCATAAAGCCTGTGAGCCTGTGCTCATAATACAGTCTTCCCTTTTGCATTTTTTTCCATTTTTTCCTGTAATATGACATCATTTTCTGATGTTACATGGAACTAAAACATATTACAGTAGCATATGTAAACCCAGAGCAAATTGTCTATAACAAGCTGTCATTCAGTTTCTACTTTGAACAGAGAAATACTCAACTATCTTTGCTTTCTGTTTCTTTTCAGATTTTTTAAACATACTGCTTACTGCTTTTGTACTTACACAGTTTGACAGAGAAAATTGACATTTGTAAATATGAATGGTTGAGTAAATCATTAACATTTGCTTAGAATTAGAGGTTTTATTGAATGAAAACAAACAATCAAAAGATGCCATTGGGCCGATTAATTAAATTGAGGTTTAAAACTAGGAAATTACAGGAATTAATGAAGCAAAATCTGATTTTAGTCATACATGTTGAGCTCAGAAACCAGGAAAGCTGCTTTGCTTTTCTTTAGAATTCAGGGTGGGTTTTTTTGTTGTTCTGTTTTAGTTTTCTGAATTTCAAACTGTCCTAATGTCCAGTTGCTATCAAAACTTGTAGAAAAATGTTTTTGAACTCCATATGTGTGTAGATTTGGCTGTTATACACAAAACAAAAAAGGTAATGTAAGCCAAATAACAGGTTTTTCAGCTAATGTTGCAGAACGCAAAGAAAACTTCAAAGGTAACCCTTGGTCAGTTTAACAACTTTACAACTGTTAGATGAAAAATACCAGCAATATAATACAGTATTGTAGGGCCTCCAGCTGTTATATTTTTCATATGAGCAAGAAACTCTGAAGAAATTTAATAAATAATCCTTTCCAGTCAGTTCCTTGTTCATTTTGTTAGTAGTTTTGGATTTCTGTTTTCTTTGTTTTTGAGGGTTTTGTGCAGTAAGTTTAATTTATCATCTGTCACATCTCAGAGCCCTTCACATTTCCCAAGAATGAACAAAGTTATCAGTTCAAAGTTGTTGTCCTGATTCTCACCCATGTAGAGGAAGTCACTCTGCAAACTGTAGGAACAGTGGGCCAGGAAGGGAAGCTGTTGTGTAATTAAAGTTTTTGACAGGTGTTCAAAACCGATATTACTGCTTTGGAAGGGTTTCTGTAGTGATGATGGCAGGAAAAAGTGGGAGTATTGAAAACAAGTGCAAAATTCTAGCTAAGTAGCTATTATTGATGTTTTCTACTCCTGCCCTTACAATGTATCTTACAGGGTATCCTTCAGTGACCTGTCTCACTATGACCTGTGAGGAATGTGCTGGAGGAAAGGTCCCAGAAAAGAAAACAGTTAAATTATCTGATCTTTTTTGTTAGAAAGCCCAGATCCTGTGAATCCTTTATCCAGTGGTTCATTTGGGGGAAGTTATGTAAGGAATGTTTATCCCGATTGAGTGTTCCTTGATCAGGGACATCCAAAATTGGTATACGCTGACAAATTCTCCTAAGAGGTTTATTTAGAGTATCAAGTAAACAGGAGCTTCAGGCTGGAACCCAAGTAAAAGAAAACTCATAGTTTTATCAGCTCTATCCATGTCTTTTAAATGGTTCTCCTTCTCCTCTCCGTTGGAGTCTTCTGTTCAGACTGGATCTCTTTCTCCTGAAGTTATTTTACAGAGTGTAAACTTACACTTACATATGGTGCTTCATCAGAACAAACTCTTAAAATGTGCAGTAGCTGGGTAATGGCAGCCAGGAAATCAGCTTTCTGAGATATATGCAGAAGACTTTTCCCCCAGTGTTGACCAGATCATTATGATGGGCTAATAATACATGCTATATATTATTTTTTAAAAAACAGGTTATGTGCTTCAAAGCTGTTAAAAACTGCTGCTTGTATCACACATCTTGCCTTTCTCCAGGCTAGCTGCAATAATTTTTTTTCTTGTGTAAAATATTTTGTAAACAAAAAAAAGCTGTTATTAAAAAACAAACAAAAAAAAACCAAACAAAAAATGAAAAACAAAACAAAACACAAAGGGGGTTGGGGGGGTGGTGCTGGGGAAGAACGCCGGCATTATGATCAAGTTAATCTAATTTTCATTCCCAGTATTTCATTCTGCCATTTCACTACATGCTGCTGTGACATGAAGTAGGTGCAAAAGAACTTTTTGTACAGAGATATATTTTTTATGAAGAATTTGTAAAATTATTAAATATACTGTACTTTTTGATTAATGTAGGAAAATTGTTAAAAATAAATGTTTTTACAACACAAAAAAATTGTAATTTTCCCAATAATGTAAAATTTACCATCTTTAGCTGATTTTCAGTTCTGATCCTATTACACATGTATTAATATTAAAGTGGCCTGTTAAAAATAAACAGTATTCTCTTTGGAAAAAAAATAAATACTATAAAAGATTGTAATATAGCCTGTGCAATGCCACCTACCTTGAAAGCAAAACCAGAGTTCTAATTAAATATTTAATTTTAGATTTTCAGCTTGTGTGACCTATTCTTATCAACACTTATCTTCTATTTATTCTTATAAATCTCAGATATTGATTTTTTTTATTACATTAGATTGTTCAGTAGAATCTTAATCTTGTCATTTTAAGTTCCGAAGCATGATGTAACTTGGGAACAATTTTCAGGTGTAGTCTAGTGAGATGGGGTCTTCTTCCTGTTATCTCATACTTGTCATTCAGTTTTTAAAATGAGACTTGGATGCACAGATCATTTGGTTGTTTTATAAAAAAATAACCTTTTTATTCTTCCACAAGCCTGCATCCTGCCTGTGGAAGTGGTGGATCACATGGAGCCAGAGGTATTTCCAGTTCTAACATCTGAGAGCTAGCTCTGCAGTCATATAGATGTGTACTGAAATGAAAATGCTTACATATATGAAATAGCCACATATATCAGTGCTTTCTGGAACAAGATGTGAAATTCTAAACATTTTTTTATAAATTTATTTCACTCTGTATTCATGTAAAAGATTGATTTATTTGATTTACTTGTGGAGAGCTTAAATAAGAATGTCAGTTGTCAAGACTATTATCCATTATTCCATTGTGAATAGTAGTAGTGTTTAAGTGTGTTTCACTTTCAGAAGAATTCCTATATGTGTATGCCCTTTCTTCCTTTCTCATCTTCACAATCTGTCCTTTTGTTAATATGATATCTTACAGTCATTGAAATTTCTCTCAGAATGATCTGACTTTCCTTCTGACACTAAGTTATAAGCTATAATCGCTAACACTATCAATGTAGATATTGAGGCATTACCTGACAGGGAGTCATGGTTTTTACCTCTTCTCACAAACAATAGTCTAACATATAATGAACAAGTGAACTATTGTTCTTTTAACTACTGCCAAACTGCAGTGCCAGCTTTCAAACATTATGATGTCTTAGGATCTACTGAAAAATTTAACATGGGATATTTAATTTGGGATTCTAGACAAACCTTTAGAAACCTACAGAAAATAAATCTTTTCTGTGTGTTGAGGATACAGTAATGTAAGAGCCACTCAGCTGAATCTGTAAAGAACAAGAATTTTTTCAGATGGAATCTACTACCTCTGTAGCAACAGTGAGGTCACAAACAGTATCAAAGGGAAAGCATACTTTGTGGTACACGTTACTCAAAATGGAAAATGCTTTTTTTTAAGGCTGCTTTTAATCTCCAACTCCGATAAACTACATTAAATACACTGTTACCTGCTTTAGCATAAATCCACAGGAGCTTGAATGTATATGGCTCAATGCTTGAGAGAACAGAGGTCAGAAGGTGGAAGCTCTTCTGCAGAATACAGTCTTTAAACAAGTAGAATAAATTCATTTTAAGCATGTATCTGTGAAGCTCAAAAAGAAAGAAGAAAATAATTCTTCAGGGATCCATCCCAGAGGCCTTTATTTTATTTTTAGAGTAAACAGTAAAGCAGTATTACAATTTCAAAACCTTGTCAATAACAGTCTTCCAACACAAACTGCTTTCCACAAAAAAGCACAGGATTCTACTCTGGACCACACTGGGACAGGTATAATTATGGCTAATCAAACAGTGGCTGATATATGCCTAGGAATTAGTTGCCAGGATTGGATTATATATGATATAATGAATTAGAAGATCCTCCTAAACAGTTATACATATATTTGTTTATAGAAAATTATATTAAATTACAGTCATGTGTAACAAATACATAGAAATGTGAATATGCTTGGAGTCTAATCCACAGGAGAACTCGGGCTAAATTTTGCAGCATACAACTTCCAGGTGCTTATTGCATGGTAGAAACTTCAGCGTCAAGTTTTGTAGCTACAATCCACGAAGAAATGATGAAAGAGGTAAGAATTTACACGTGAAATCCACAGAGGCCAGCAAGTTGGGTACAGCCAGCTATACTAATCTGTAAGAAATACTAAAGCAAGAAGAATGCTCAAGCGTCTCACTTTTGACCTGAAGAACATAACTCTTTCCTCTAGTATTCATATCAGAAATCACTCAAGGTTGGGTAGATTAGTCATATCAGTTCTTTTTTGACAGTAAGCCTCAAAACACAATGAATATTTGATGTTTCTTTTCCCTCTTACACCCAACAGACTTCTGGTTAGAGTGGTCAAATTAGACATGGAATATCAGAGTTCAGATCGCTTCTTTAGTCTTAAGGAGAAACACCAGGTTGTTAATCATAATGAAGATTGCTAAAACATGCAGCTGTTGAAAGCAGGTGCTGGGAAATTATCATTACCTCATTCTCCTTGCAGTGCAGTATTTGACATAGTAAAAATTTATAAGAATTCTTTTAGGGTTATGCCTTGCAGACAAAATACTTAGGGAGTATTCCTAGTTTGAGAATGCTTTTAGCCATGGTGTAGGCAGCTGGCCACAAAGAAAATTTTGTGCCTGGTAGTCTTGACAGAAGAAATACTGGTGCTTTAATTGGGTTGAAGATCAAAATGCAGTTGGAGGAGTGTTTAGAGGATATAAATTCTGTCTGGAAACAAATGCTACATAGAAACCAAAGACCTATTTGCGACTTGGTGTACCAAAAGTTTGAGTTTACTCATGCTGTGAAAGAACACAAGTAGAATCATAGAATGGTTTGGGTTGGAAGGAGCCTTAAAGATCATCTAGTTCCAACCCCCCTGCCATGGGCAGGGACACCCTCCACTAGACCAGGTTGCTCAAAGCCTCATCCCACCTGGCCTTGAAGACAGCCAGGGATGAGCAACTAAAACTTGCTCAAAGGAAAATGTTGGACAGAAATTCAAACAAAAGAAAACAAATTCCTGAATTAAACCTTTCTAAAAATAAGCTAATATTTTCTAAAGTGTAAAAACTCTTAAGGACCCCTTAAATCAGCAGTCCAGACCCCAGACTGGCTTATCAGTGTAATAATATTTTAAATAACATCAGAAGTACATTCTAAATAATTCAACATTGAAAAAAATATAAGTATCAGCTGCAAAGATAGATATAGGTAACAATAAAAACAAGGTTATAGGCAGAAAATTGTTGAAGGAAACTAAATATGTCAGAAAAAACCTTCACAGCTCTTGGTTCCTAGGATGATAAGGGAAGGTATTAATAATGTGAGAAATGAAAGAATTTAGAGAAAAAATCATTATTAAGCGCAGTGAAGGGAAATAGAACTAGCAAAAAAGAACGTATTTGATCCTTACTAGAATTTTTCACCTTGCATTTTGTAATTGGAAAGATGTTAGATGTTTCCTTCACTTAGGGATTACATAGCAGCAGCCAGACTATTTGTAATTATGAAGTATTTAAGCAATAATTGATAGACAAATATTTTTAAAAATCAGAAACAACATAAAACTTCTAGTAGTTCTGAAGAAATTATCTGAGTAGCCCTTGACCATGAAACAATTTTGAATTTGTCTTGGAAAATGAAGGAAATGCCAGAAGCCTGGAGAAGAGCTGTTACTGTGTTAAAAGATTAAAAAAACAAACAAAAAAACCCCAAACAAAAAACCCCCCAACCATTTATTTAAATATTAAATTTTGAGGAAAAAAGGAAATCTGTTCAAGATCCTTTCAATAGAAAGTAAAATGACTGGATAGAGTTAAAATCTTGACAACAGATTTTAAAGCAGTTCTTGTCACCTAAATCTTATTTAATCCTTGAAAGCCTGATTGATAACTACTTTTGTATTAAATTAAAAAAGAGACAACAGATTCAGTAGCACACAGTAATTAACAAATAGAAATAGAGAACATCAGTAATTACAAAAGAAATTATTTAAGAAATAGCTCTCAAGCACACAATAGGTAATTATCACTGTAAAAAAGGCAATGCTGGAAAAAGTCCATGGGTCTGCTGCTAGGCCTGATGATGCTCAACAGTGATGTGTAAATAAGGATAACACTTGCTGAAAAATTTAGATAAGTAATTTTAGGATGACAAATGATAATGAAAAATGTAATGACACAAGTTGGTCTAGTTGGTATGATAAGTCTATTTAAACAAAATGTTTAAAATGTATCCTCAAGAATAGTTGAAAGTAATAAATAAGGAAATTGAGGCCATCTTTATTAAAAAGATATTAGATCTTAAAAAGTATTATCTCTGAAAAGGATTAGCAAGCATGTTAACTCTAATGCTGCAGAAAAACAGGAGGTATTGAATCACTGGTTATAAAACAGGAGTGCTGAACAGAAACAGAGAAGTGATTTTTAGTCTCCCTGCATATGAAGCTGTACTAGATTCTCCATATATTTGCATGGTTCACTTTAGAAATAGGATGTCAGAAAAAATTTGAGAGGGTGTAAAATAACAACATACAAATGTAATTTAAGTCTTAGAAGAAAAACCTTCAGCAAGAAATGTAAATCTGTTTAATCAAAAAAAAGTGTAACACACTACATTCATAGGATTACTATACTGCCCTATTATTTAAGGAAAAAAAAAAAAACATGACAGACACCTTAGTAAACTTGCAGTTGTAGCCAGACAAATTAAAAGGGAAACTTAGGCACACAGGTTTATGAGTGAAGCAAATAAGCCTGTGAATTAATTTACTAGAAGAAATTACGTGTTTGCTGTCTCTTCATTGCATCAAGTTAACCCTGGATGGTTTCGTGTAAAATTGATATCTGTTCTACATCACAGATCTTTCATGTTTCAATTCTCTGAAAAACACTAAATAAACATTTAAAAAGCAAAAGGAAAATTAACTCAATCTGAGATCTATAAAACATAAGGCACTTAATCTGGCTTTTAGAACCCTCATTCTGAGAATTTAAATAATGCGTCTGCCACCTCATTCTATTGAGTTATGTTAAACAGTTCAGGAATCTAGCCTGAAGCAAAAGCAGTACAATGTAATCTGCATCTTGTATCCATATGGTGAAATTTTCCACCCTCTCAAAAAAGCTAGACGACAACAACAATCTGTTGGGAAGGGTCTCTGTCATTGTCCCCTAGGATCAATGTAGATCTGGTTTGGCAGGCTGATGAAGAAGAATGTGTGCTCCATCTGCCATTGTGGAGGAAACTGGGTGTTGATCTAGGTCATTGTGGATGGAAAATAGGTTCAGGTAAGGAATCAAGGAAATGTGAATCAGAAGAGGTGTGCATGGAGGAGTCTTCCAGTATTTATCACAGGTTTTCCACAGGACACAGCACTTTTACTGGAACACAGTATTTACAGACTTCAGGCTGTACCCCATGAATGCTTGTACAGCAGTAATCCATATGTGAGCATACCAATGGGGTTAAATCACATACAGCAGACATGGCTAAATTATTCATAGGCAACAACATCGCAGTAGTATGGCAACCTGAGGCAGATCTTCCTCCACTGACCTAAAGGATATTCACCTCTTTCCCAGGTTCACTTCAGGTAAAATAAGATGCTGGATCCCTTCTGTCATGGTTTAGCCTTATCTGGCAATTAAGTACCAAACAGTTGCTCAATCACCTCCCTCCCCTCACCCAGTGGAGAAGGGTTGGAGGAAAAAAAACAAGGAAAGATAGTAAAAGTTGAGATAAGAAATATTAAATAATGTAAATGACACTTGTAATGCTACTAACAGTACTACTACTAATAAGGAAGTAAAACAATAAAAAGTAGAACACTTGATACAATATCTCACTACTCAGGGACCGACACAGACAGATTCCAAAATAGCAAACAAAATCCAGGTGGAGAGAAAAAACCTAACCCTGAGCCTGAGAACGGAGAGGAACCACCCCACCCCCAAGCCCGAGAGCCCAAGAGCAGGGAGAAAGAAAAGGACAACTCCTCACCCCACTAACAGAAGAACCTGCTTCCTTGCTAAGAGCCATGCCAAGAACTAAAAAAAGGAGCTATCAATGCAGCTATCAGCTAGCCCCAGAAGCCTTAACCATACCCCCAAGCCAACTTCCCAGCTTCCAAACTGTGCATGCCCCCAGCCTGAACACTGAGGCTGATGTATCATGGAATGAAACAAAATCCTTTGGCCACTGTAGGCTGGCCGGCTCTGTGTAGGAGAGCGGCTTGTTCCTGCCTGAAACCAGCTCACCTTCTCATACAAAGTGGCTTGCAATAACAAAGAAAAGACACAAACAGGGATTAACACCTTCTGTCTGATATGCTTCTTTCACAGGGACATCTGAAGTGGAAGTCGTGGTCACAAGAAGGTGTTGACCTAAGGAGCTATGCAGTGACAGGCTGGGTTGTCAGTAACTGGTCATGTAACTAGAAAGTCTTACGAAGGAACAGAATGATGAGACTCTTTTTAGAGCTCTCTGCAAGTGGAACAATACTCAGAAGACGTGGCAAGGTGTTAACTGTCAGTCCTGATGGTCTTTGTTGATAAAGTCATATGGAAGCCAAGGTGGAGAAGTGAACCAATGAGTGTGAGGACAGCAAGATTCTTCAGGAACCTTTTGGTTTGCAAGGGCTAGATGAAGAAACTCCAGCAGCTCCTGAATCCCTCTGAGAGACAGCTTGGGAATCCCCAAATCTGCCAGATCTATGCTGCTCATCTTCATATGGGTGAGAACACAAAATGGGCAAATAGGAGTTCACTTTTCCTTCTCCCCACCACTATTATCCTTTCCTGGTGCATGATATTTGTCTTCTGTTTGTTTTCTGAGTATTAGACTTTCTTGTTATCCATACTCACCCCCTTGATGTCCTTTTTTTTTTTTTCTTTCCCCTTCTTTCCCTATAAATCACCTTCCAGTTTGCTATGACTTTATGAATAAAAAATGTGATTCATACGGATTTTGGTTTTTACTTTTCATTTCAGGGAATAGCAAAGTCCAGTGAAGGTGGAAGATGTATCCGAGCAGTTGGGAGTGGGGTTTCAGAACTTGATGTGGTTAGGCAAGGGTAAAGAATAAACAAGAGAATGGGGTAAAGTAGGTTGGCAAGGGCTATATTTATAATGGAAGCAAAGGGAAGTTGAACAGTATCAATAACTTGGGAGTTTGCTTGTTTTACTACTGCTGCAGTGCAGCAGGCTTGGTGGACTGCAGCTATCATGCTTGTGACAATTATGACTGAACTAGCTGTATAATCTGAGACTGGAGAGGACAAGCAACATCATCTGTCATGCTGTTTGCATAATACAAGCTTTACTTTGTGTACCATGAAGTATGCACGTTAGGATGAGATATCCCCTGTGCATCCAGCGCTGCAATAAAGAATGCCTGCTTTCTAAAACTCTGAATTGGGTTTGCAAGTTTTCTTCACCGGTTTACAGTAACAATGCTGGGGAGTGTCCTTGGTGGAGGGAGCACTTGGGAGGGAAAAGGATGGTCCTCTGCTCTTTTTTATTTTTTTGGGGTGTGTGTGTGTGTAATGAACCACTCAAAGACTCTTAAATAAAGTTTGTGGTCAGTATAGTAGGATATCTTGTCTATGAGTGCTCCCTAGTGCTACAAAAAGGACAGCAAAATGAGAGAAATATAGTCCTTACAGTGGAAATGTTGCAGAGTCCTGCAGGTGGGGCAATGAATGGAGGGAATTCCAGTTTATAACAGGGTGAATCCCCTTAAACAGCTTTCCCACCTGCCTTACCTCCTCCATCCCAGGCCCTGCACAGTCTGGGTAGTTGCACAGCACCCACAGCCTTGCATAGGATATGGATAGACCAAGTGATTGATGATTTCTGCACCCTCACTGCTATTCTGATTGCTCTCTCATATGTTTTTTGCACAGTGACCAGTCACTGTCAGAGCTATCAAAAGTACAGAATGTGGTAGCAAGTCTTTTCTTTACTTGGTTGATTGCCTGTGGTACTCTGGAAGTGGATGAGCTGCAGTCTTCCTTAGGAGAGCAGTGAGGTGTGTCTTCAAATTTAAAAGTCCCACAGTGACTGTTGTTAGTGTCAGTAGTAATCAGTTACTTTGGTCTAAAGGCCAAGGTTTGCAACACCTGATGCTGTTGACTCAGGTTTTGGTGTCTGGCAGAGGTCCTTTTCTCTTCCTGTACTCCCTGTTTGATTTCCAGAATCTATGCAGTGCAGTGTGGTAGTGAGTGGTGGCTGTGCTGATCTGCCCACCTTTAAGGGTATAAGAACACTTCATAGTAGTCTTAAGAAGGTATCAGAGACAAGGCACCAAAGGCCATCTGACACAGAGATATGTGAAAAAGGCTTCATGTACCTGAGTTGTACCATTGATAACACAACTATGCAACAGAGGCTGCTGTTTGAAGAACATACAGCACGAAGCTGTTTTTATATCATGCAGTGCACTGCATAGGAAAGATGAGTAGATGGCATATCAAAATGGTTGATGTTGGAAGAGAGTGCTGGAGGTCATCTGGTCTGATCTGCCTGCTCAAGCAGGGTCATCTAAAGCCAATTACTCCGAAACATGTCTGGATGACTTTTCAATACCTTCAAAAATGGAGACCCCACAGCCACTCTAGGCTACCTGTTCCAGTGCTCGGTCACCCTCACAGTGAAAAAGTGTTTTCTGTGTTTCAGTTTGTGCCCATTGCCTTTTCTCTGGTCTATAGCTTCTCTAGGGAATCTTAAGTCTTGGAAGCTTTACTGAATTCAAGGTAGACAGTGTCCACTGCTTTCCCCTCATCTGCCAAGCCAGTAATTTCATCATAGAAGCTTATCAGGTTAGTCAAGCATGACTTCCTTCTTGTGACTCCGAACTGAGTACTCCTGTTCACTTTCCTGTTCTTCATGTGCCTAGGAATGTTTTCTGGGACTAGTTTTTCCATCTGTTAATTTTTTTATCCTTCTAATTGTTCCATCATTCTGGTTTAATGATGTCTTAGAAAAAATGTATTAGTAACCTTTCCTTTGGCTTCTCAAGGCCTTAAGCTTTGTCTTTCGTATTTCTACTTTCTTTGGTGTCTAAAGGTTGGTGAGAAAATGACAGCTCTTAATTTCCTGAGTACCTCAGTACTGTGTCTTCTCATTTAGATTTGCTTAAGGTTCACTGTCTCTTCAGTATTTTTTTTTCATATCAATAACCTGTTCATGTTAAGTGACATTCACTTATTATCTCTCGCTCAAAGAAAACATTTATGTGTGTGCACTTGTTACCTCTTGCTCTGTCTCCCTTAAACACACTCACACACATGTACAATTACTTTACATTTTCTTTAGAGAAAAAATCAAAATGTTTTTTCCTTATCTTGTGAATTCACATAGTAGCTTGAAAACTTATATGCCAGTGGTAAGAAAGTAAAGCAATTTTTTTACAGTTCTAAAAACAGGTAAAGTTTTGCTACTCTCAGCAATATTTTTTGGTTTTATTAAATTGCATTTAATTAGAAGTGTTTTTAAAGTTTATTCCTAATGCCAGAAATGCAATAAGAAATTGTATGCAAAGAAAATCTGCTTCCTCATAGTCTTGCTTACTTTTCTGACAGTCATGCTTTTTTCTTCAATTAATCATTTCTTTTCAGGAAATGTCTATGATACTGCTGTTGGTTATACTCCAGATGTTGGCAAAAGGCTTATGCAAGACTTAAGAAATTAACATAATTTGATGAAGGTTCAAACCTTTCCTGATCAGGGTATCATTGTGCTTTTGTAGTAGTTTAACCCTAGTCAGCAACTAAGCACCATGCAGGTGCTTGCCCACCTCCCCTTTCACCCAGTGGAGAGGGAGAATCGGAGGAAAAGGCAAGGAAACTCATGGGTTGAGACAAGAACAATTTAATAATTGAAAATAAATAAAATATTGATACTAATAATTACAATAAAACTAACAATTCTAATAATACTGATATTACCATTAGTAAGATGCAATGAAAATACTACTACTACTACTACGTAAATAAAATAATGTCAAAGAAAGCAAATTATACAAATGCTCACCATGCACTGACTGATGCGCAGTCAGTCTCTGAGTAATGAGAGTCAGAGCCAGAAAGCCATACCCAGAGCAAGACAGAGAGAGAAGAAGAATGCCAATGGGCAGATGAGCCCCAGTGGGAGTAAGAGAGCACCCCTGGTCCATTCTCCCCACTTGTATACTGATCATGATTGTTTATGGTATGAGATAAACCTTTCATCAGTTTGGATCAGCTTTCCCTGCCCAGCTTCTTGTAAAGAAGAATCTGGGAACACAGGTGTAGTTTCAGAAACTGAAGAATTCCTTGACTTGATATAAACATTCCTTACCAGCAACCAAAAACATTAGTATGTTATCAATATTCTTCTTAGCACAACCAAAACTTAGCCTTATACTAGATACTTTGAAGAACATTAACTCTATCCCAACTAAACCCAACACAGCTTTTACTTACTAACATTTTTTTAAATTAATTAAGTTCTAATTCCATGTGAAATCAGTGAAAATATGTGCATATCCATACAGGATGCATGGATGATAATATTTCCAGCCCTGCTGCTGTATGTATGTTAAACACACAGAATGAGACTCATGTAGGTTGGAAGAGACCCCAGAGGCTACCCAATCCAACCACCAGCTTAAAGCAAGACCAGTTAGGTCATGCTCAGGGCCACATCCCGTTGGGTTTTAAGTATCTGTAACAATTGAGTTTTTTGGGCTTCTCTGGAAAACCGGTTCCACTCATGCTGGTCTTCACACTGGGTATGAAATTCCCATATTTTAACTTATGTCTGTTGTCTCTAGTCCTACCATTGTGAGAAGAGTCTGGTTCTGTTTTCTCTACAACTTTCCATTAGCTGACTTTACATAGCAGAGATCTCCCTTTAGATTTCTTTTAAGGCTACTAAGTTCTCCTAGCCTATCCAAACGTGTGCTATGTTGCAGATAGTTACTGAAGGTAAAACCAAAAGGCTTCACATATGCTAATAAATAAAACAGTACCAAAAAGCACTTCTTGGTCCTCAGGACAAGCTGTTGTAGCAGGGGTTGTACCTGTATAGCTGGAATTCATAAGAAAATTCAAATCTGAGTCTAAGAGGGAAACAGACATCTATAGCAGGGTCTTAAGAATTCCTTTCAAAATTATTAAGCTAATTTAGTGCTAACACAAACTCACTTATAAACTAGGGGTCATTTAGAAGTAATAAGACTTTAAAATACCTTTCCTTGTTTAAAAATATTTCAGGTCTTTCATTTTAGTGCCTTTTTTTTCTGGTGCATTAAATGGTAGTCTGTTGAATACATTACTTCATTTCTCACAGACCTCTTGCAAGTACTATTTTTATACTCACAAGCAAAGATGATTTTAAAGGTCATGTTAAACTAAACCATTAATCAACAGAAACCCGGAAGTGTCCAATATTTAACACACCTGCTGCATTTGGTTTCAAGTTTTCCGTAACTACCCACACTATCAAACTGGTATTGCACAGAATGACATTTTCATGAAATATTGCAGTTGATGAAGGAGAGGAGCTACTGTATGTACTGTACAAATTCTACAACATATGTTAATCACAACACAGTATAGAAACCCCTTTCAGTTGTAGCAAATTTTAGAGCACAGCTCTCTTTACGGTCTCTTTTAATTATTTTTACTCACACTCTGTATGTTCCAATTTCTGGTTCTTCCAGTTCTTCATGTTCTCTCTGCTTTGTTATAGACTCGCTATAAAGTTACTAAATATGGCAGCAGAAATATTTCACCTTCACATTTATTCTATCTTTCTTTATGTAATAAGGAATTAAATCTTCACTCCATTTTGGGGAAGTTTTAAAAAACAAGGGCTTATGGTAAAATACTTAATATATACTTACACCTTTATGTTTTTTAATGAAGTTGAAGTGGCTAAGACATATATGTAGAGATCTTACACTTACCTTTAAGTTTCTGTCCTCACAAGATGGTTTACTTTGTGTTAAGCTTTTTTATCAGACACATTATTTTCTGTTACTAACAACAACTTTACACCCAGCTAATAGCCTAAGCCAAGCCAGGCATCTTGTACAACACACAAAAAACCTCTCCATGACTATTATTCTGTCAGCTTCCCAGACACTTCAAGCAATTAATTTTGAGGACTTTTTGACTATGTTTATCTAAAGTTAATCCTTCCTATTTTTCCCTGTAATACACAATCATTTATTTTTATGTCACATCTTGAGACATGCCTTGCAATGTAGAAATATCATGCAACTTGTTTTACTGCTGACAGGTCTTCTACGCCATTTATGACTAAAGCAAGATTTTTTTTCCCTATTGTATTCATAAGATTTGTATGCCAATGCCATGAAAATGACCCACAAGCTATTTTTCATCTTCAAAAACTTAACTGGTCTGTCTTGAGAGGAATACTTTGGAACTGGAAAAATTTTACATTCTGAAGTGTCATTTTGAAAATATGGTAAAAAATTGTCAGAAGAGAAAAAAATAGATTTAGAACAAACCAATCCAAAACAGATGTTAAAATTAATATGCTTAACTAGCAATATTTTCCTGTAAGTGTTAGTCTTACCAACATTTTGTGTCCACACAACCTGACTGTACTCTGGTTTTGACACTTGGTGGACTAAGACCAAGAGGCCAGAACTTATGTTTTAAACAAGGTAAAATTTCATATAGAGACAATGTCAAGGCCTTACTTGGATTTTGATATAATTATTAAAAAACTACTACACAGCCCAAAAAATTGAATTGTTGCATCCCATATATTTTGTCAAAACCTACTATCATGGAAATATGCATATTTGCAGATTTTACATGGTATTAGCAGGCCTCATCAACTTTAAATCTAAAGGTTTCATGAACTTATGAAAATAACGTGGTGATAACCTAGGACAATTACAGGGAAGTTGTCGAAGAGGTCAGAGATCAGGTTAGGAAAGCCAAAGCCCTGATAGAATTAAACCTGGCCAGGGACATCAAGGCCAACAAGAAGGGTTTCTATAGGTACACCAGGGATAAAAAGAAGAGCAGGGAAAATGTGGGCCCTCTACGGAAGCAAACAGGAGAGCTGGTTTCCCAGGACATGGACAAGGCCAACGTACTCAATGCCTTTTTTGCCTCAGTTTTCACTGCCAAGGGCGCAAGCCGTACCCCCAGAGTCATGGAAGACAAGGGCGAGAACTGGGAGAATGGAGAGCTACCCATGGTCAGAGAGGATCGGGTTCAGGAGCACGTGAGGAACCTGAAGGTGCACAAGTCCATGGGACCGGATGGAATACATCCACGGGTCCTGAAAGAACTGGCGGATGAGGCTGCGAAATCTCTATCCATCATATTCGAAAAGTCATGGCAGACTGATGAAGTTTCCGCCGACTGGAAAAGGGGAAACATAACCCCCATCTTTAAAAAGGGAATAAAGGAGGACCCGGGAAACTACAGGCCAGTCAGTCTCACCTCTGTGCCTGGCAAGCTCATGCAGCAGATCCTCCTGGAAATCATGCTAAGGCACATGGAGAATGAGGAGGTGATTGGTGACAGCCAACATGGCTTCACCAAGGGCAGATCATGCCTGACAAATATGGTGGCCTTCTATGATGGGGTCACGACCTTGGTGGATAGAGGACAGGCAACTGACGTCATCTGCATGGACTTGTACAAAGCCTTTGATACTGTCCCACATGACATCCTTGTCTCTAAACTGGAAAGACATGCATTTGACGGATGGACCGCTCAATGGATAAAGAACTGGCTGGCTGGTTGCACTCAGAAAGTTGTGGTCAATGGCTCAATGTCTGAATGGAGACCAGTGACAAGCAGTATTCCACAGGGATCGGTGTTGGGACCGGTCCTGTTTAACATCTTCATCAGTGACATGGACGATGACATCGAGTGTACCCTCAGCAAGTTTGCTGATGACACTAAGCTGTGTGATGCGGTTGACACACTGGAAGGAAGGGATGTCATCCAGAGGGACCTGGACAGGCTGGAGAGGTGGGCCTGTGCCAACCTCATGAAATTCAAGAAGGCCAAATGCCAGGTCCTTCACCTGGGTCGGGGCAATCCCAAGCACAAGTACAGCCTGCGTGGAGAATGGATTGAAAGCAGCCCTGAGGAGAAGGACTTGGGGATTCTGGTGAATGAGAAGCTGAACATGAGCCAGCAGTGTGTTCTGGCATCCCAGAAAGCCAACCGTATCCTGGGCTGTATCAGAAGTGTGGCCAGGAGGCCGAGGGAGCGGATTCTCCCCCTCTACTCTGCCCCTGTAAGACCCCACCTGGCGCAGTGTGTCCAGCTGTGGAGCCCTCAACGTAAGAAGGATATCAACCAGTTGAAACGAGTCCAGAGGAGGCCCACAAAGATGATGAGAGGGCTGCAGCACCTCTCATATGAAGAAAGTCTGAGAGAATTGGGTTTGTTCAGCCTGGAGAAGAGAATGCTTTGGGGAGACCTCCTTGCAGCCTTCCAGTACCTGAAAGGAGCCTACAATGAAGCTGGGAGTGGGCTTTTTACAAGGGTCTGTAGTGACAGGACAAGGGGTGATGTGTTTAAACTGAAAGCGGGGAGATTTAAGTCAGATATCAGGAAGAAATTCTTCCCGGGGAGGGTGGTGAAGCACTGGAACAGGTTGCCCAAAGAAGTTTTGGATGCCCCATCCCTGGCTGTCTTCAAGGCCAGGCTTGGATGAGGCTTTGAGCAACCTGGTCTAGTGGAGGGTGTCCCTGCCCATATCAGGGGCTTGGAACTAGATGATCTTTAAGGTCCCTTCCAAGCCTAACCATTCTATGATGTGACTCTCTTATTTTTTCCATTTTGTTTAGTTTCCTGTTGAGTTTAGAAGAAGATTTTTAAAACCTGGTGGAGAATTTTCTCTTTTTTGTATTTTATATTCATTAATCTTTTCATGCTATGTCAATACAGAAACAGAAGTAAACCCTGCTGTAAGTTTTTTTGTGTTTCACTTCATTTTATCATAGAGAGTTGGTATGGGAATCTTATATCTAGCCTTGTATCACAAAGCATAACCTATTCTAGTTCTGGCATAATGAGGGACAGAAATCTATGTGAGTTACCTTGTGTGTAATTATCTGAGGAACTTCATGTAGCTGTATGTATGATTTCACAGTTTTTAAAACTAAACTTTAATCCACCAAAAATATACAAACATTTTTGTCACCTGCAGGAAGGAAGAAAACATCACTATCATATCCTCAAAAAGATGTACTTCTTAGAGTTAATTTGGGGTTGTTTGTTAGATAATATTGCTCAAATTGTTTTGAAGGCAAGAGTCTTATATTCTTGTGAGGGTGTGTGTGTAAGAGTTGAAAAATTTTTGAAGCAATTGTGTTAGAGAAAGTGGTAATGGTGCATGTCTTTGTGAACATTGAAAAGTGCTGACACATTGCTTTCATTACTGAACGTGTAATTTAAGACCTAATGGAAATATGAAACTTTCTGCTGCTGAATCTGTCAATATGTCAGCTTCAGAAGCAGTTTACCTTGTGCTGCAGGAGTACAATTTGAAGTTGTGGTTACAGGTGGCTGAGCGCTACCTCTAAATCTCATCATTTTGACTCATGCATAGTATCCAAGCTCATGACTTTGAAATACAAACAGTCTAAACCCTTGGACATAAATGCTTTGTAACCTAATATTTTCAGGTGTGAGGTCTAGCTAATATAAACAGAGCTCAACATTCTCTTTCATCACTAAGAATCATTATACAAATCAAGCTTAAATTATAGTTTTTTTGTAAAGTATTCAAATTTAAGTCAGGTGTAACTGTACTACCTTTTCTTTCTTGCCTTTTTTTTCTTAAAAATTGCCATGGATATTCAACTGAGAATTTGAAAATATGCAGGTGGCATAACATCATAAATATTCACACTTAATTGCTTCAAAGTGTGTTTCTAAAAAGGATACAAAGGTATTGAAAGAAATACACTGAATACAGCTTTATTATAAAGCAGAATGAACATTTCTCATCCAAAATTAGTCATAGAAATTGATTTATTAGAAAAAAGACCCCATGTGTGATTTAATTTTTTTAACATGAACTCTCTGAAATGGGTCAGAGAACTATTGCAATAGTCTGCTGTAGACATTGTTTAGCTCTTATTCAGGTAGCCTAAGTGTAGGACAGATATTCTCTCCTTAGAGAAAGGTGAGACATTGGAGGGGGAGACAATGCATGTCGCAGTTGAGGAACTCTGGAACACTTCCCATTCCCTGGCATCACCAAAAAGGCATGCTCTGATGACATGCTGGATGCAAAATCCTGATGTCCATTAGGGGATGTTCCAGTGCTCAATTGCATTAGGAAGAGCATGACCAGCAGTTTGAAGAAGGTAATCCTATCTCTACTCAGGACGACTGAAAAAGTTCTGGAGTGATGGGACCAGTTATGGGTTCTGTACTGCAAGAAAGACATGAACTCCAGCTAAGGGCCACAAAAATGATGAAGGGACTGGAACATCTCTCATACAATGAGATGCTAAGAGAACTGGGAATGTTTAGCCTGGTCAAAAGAAGATTTGAAATGATCTTATTGATGTGTATAAATACCTGATGGGGAGTAAAGAATACAGAGACATAGTCTTCTCAGTGTTACATGGTGATTCAGGACAACAGGTAGAGGGCACTGCATACGTCTATACCATGTCCAATATACAATCTGATTCTTCATTAAATTTTAAATCCCAGATTCAACTAATCTGATTTTATTCACATAAAAATTAGGTATCTAGTCTAAACTTATTTCCTCAGGCATACTAACAGTCAGTGGTGAGACAAAGAATAATTTGTTCCACCTTAAAGACATGTGACCCAGAAAGGTAGAATGAAGTGCCTGCTGATGGTGTCTATACACAGGTGTTTTATGTAGAGCAGCTAACCCAGACTAAATGACCAGTTTTCATACAACTGCACTTAAGTGAGAGGTATCCAGGCATAACCATAATACATCAGTTTAAATAGATGCTCACTAATTTATATACCACTGTAAAAATGCTCTTTAAAAGTGACATTGATATTTGACATGTCAAAATACTGGATGTTTTTACACATCAGAATGTCACTCACATTTTTTTGTAATATTTTGTAAACAGAAATATTTTGGATGCTGTAGTACATACAGAAGTCTGACAGGCACATGTGACAAAGTCTGATGTATTCTGGTAAAAGAAGACTTACTACGCATGATATTTGTGGTTACTCTATGTGAGGGTTGTTTACCTAAGGATTTTGGACTTCCAATTTCATGTTTATAACAGCTGCTCAAATCTGGAACTCTGAAAGCTTGAAAATCCTAGGAAGATGTGTAAAGGCATTTTCTCTCTTTTGGGGTATAGATTCTGCATATAAGAAAAGCATATGTGATCTAGACTTATCAAAATTACCTTTGGTGCTGGGGTCTAGTTCAGACTTCATGTAGCTTTACACTTTCCTTCAGGGCTTATGAATAAGCATCATATGTTAGCACAGAGATTAGTGACATAAAAAGCTTGTGCTAGGGCACCTGAAATGCATTAAAGTAGATGCAATATCAGCAGTACCATGGAAAAAGAGCTTTTAAATTGAAATTAGTTCCCTTCATCTTTCATTGCTTTCTTGTTAGTTTAAACATAGTATCTTTACTCAAAAAGGATACAGAGGAAAACTGGTTCATTTTCTTGACTGAATATATGGCAGGCCTTGACATTTGACATGATGATAAGCCAAAACTTCTGACCTCAAAACTGTTGCGTGTAACCAGTTATCACTGAAGAGTGTCTACGTGTTTAGAGAAGACTTTGTTAGACAGTTATGAATAATTGGAAGCTACTAGATGCAGACAAGTAAATATTTGTAAAACTGTAAAGACATGATTCATACTTCCATGAGTGCATTTACACAGTAAATCACTATTAAAAAGTAACTTAAATTTTGCCAGAATGTCTTCCATGTAACTCTTAGTACTTCTTGTACTAACAGTACAAGGAGTTTGTTCATTATTCTTGAAACAGTTAATAGCAGTATTAGTTCACAGTGGTTTCCCCATGACCACTATATGTTCAGAATATTTTCTCTTCAGGAATGTATGCAGTGATGCTCCTCCTCCTCTACATTTAGCACTTCTCTGTATTCCTGCTGTCATCATCTTAAATTTAGTATCTTTAAAGTCATCTTCTTTGATACACATTCTGTTCTTGAGCCAATTAGTTCTAAGTCAAAAGTGTAACTTCTTAGACACAGCAGCAAACCTTAGCCTCCCTTTACTCAGTTAAATAACTCGACTACCCATAAGATATAGTGTCACACTTTCTACAACTGCTTCTCCCCCCTTTACCCTGCTACCCTATCCTGGTCATTAGGAATAATAAATACTGCATTTTTCTGCTAAATAGTTGCAGACATGAAAAAAGAAGTGGCTCTCACACTGCCTGTCAGTTAAATATTTTAGGTGGTGGATGTGTTCCCAAACCTTCTCACAACAGAAATCTTCTGAATTTCAACAAGTTCTCTTCCCACAAGGCCATTATATAGTCAGGACCTTTCTGCTACAAGAAAATATCACTTAAAGTTTTTTGCATGAGTGCAGGAGGAAGTAAAAGACAATATGTGTTCTCCTTCATTTTTCTGATTATGCTTAATAATAAAGATCAGCATTGTCCATATCATATAAATCTGTTTCAGGTAAGCTTCTCATGATTTTTTAAGCTCACGATAAATGGAAAAGGTCACCTCTGCATGATGAGATTTTTCTGTCCTAATTTTGGTTGGAATCATATTCGTGACAAAGATCTAAAACTTAGGTACCTACATATAAGAGTCTACAAGCCAGGCAGTATAAATGTTGCCAGTGTAGTCAGTGAGTATGTAATGAATACATGAGCAGAATCTAGAGATCAGTTCTGCTAACCTAAGATAAAAAATAAGGGCTTCACGGAGTTGCCCACACAGAGAAGTCTAGCATTATTTGAGATAACCAAGGTTATCACAGCTGGCTTCCAGGTATTGTTTCAATAGACAACAGTTTGCCTGTAAACCTTGAGTCATGTTTGAAAGCTTCATGTGGGTGTCTTGGGTATGACAGAGTATCTTAAATGTTGCTCTACATCTGCATGAAGGCAACTGAATGCTGCCCCCAGAGCCTTGCGAGTTGGATCTGTTCCTACTTTCCATTAATTTTGCTGATTTTATTTCCTTTGTATAAAAAGGGAACTTTGACATTAAAAAAGGGATTCAGTTGTTTGCATAGGCATTGGTTGCCACTTCAAATACCTAGTTGCGGCTCCAGAAGAATGGAAGTCTCCCATACGTCTGTTATTCTATCTGCAGCCCTGTGCAAATGCTTTGGACACCACAGAACATCTCAAGTGGTAGAAATTTCGAAGTTCAGCCAAATAAAGTAAGTCCCTGGTGCACATAAAGACACCTACCATAGCCAGTCCTGAACTCAATCTAGCTATGCTACATGTCAAAAAAGTTCAAGTATTTTCTCGCAGGTGCTGATGAAATGGACAGTTTGATTTGCAATGTATACACACCCCAACAATGATTTCTGGACAACTATTTTTGTTTATCACTGGTCTTGGTCCAAAAGAAAACAATTAAATCTTTTCATTTTGGTACACCTACATTCCCTCTGGGTGGCAGGAATTCCAATATATCATCAGAAAACGCTGCTAGGGCTTTCTCCTTTACCACTGAGTGATTTTTTTTCCTATCAACTTGTTTATTTTTACATGTTGTTTGCGTGGCATTTGTTCATTAGAATGTACCTCAGAATTCAACCCATAACAAAAAAAGAATCACACAGGGCAAAAGACCTTGAAGAATTTATTTCAAAAATCCTGACATTTATTTGGTGGTTTACATGGACTGCTGGTGCTATAAACTGGGACTTATTGATCAGGTAGTTGTGTGTATATTGGGACTGAAAAAGACAGATCTTCTTCACATAGGAACCTTACGGTTTGCTAAAAGCTCCAAACTTCTGGTGTTTAATAAGATGACCCTGCTGGCTTTCCCTCAGCTTTACAGTCCAGTAGAGTAGGTTCTTCTCCTTTCTTCACATTACCTTTGTTAATTTTATGACCGATTAGAGGGAAAAGAAAGCAGATTTGCCTTTGTGCTCTTCAGTTTACTTCTACTCAGTATGAAGAAGAGCAGGTGTCTTTTGCTAATGATGAAGCAATATTGGATGAAACTTTACCTCCAAGCTATTGGCTTCTTCTTTCAAAACTTTCTCCTCTGGGAGAGGAGAATTATTAGTAAGTTTGCAACACTACCATTTGTACATGTTGTCAAAGTAAGCCTTCCTGCTTTAAGCACAGAATAAATTATAGCCCTTGGTGGTTGAACTCAAAATGAAAGACAAGACACACTATCTGTAAGTAAATGTTTCTTTTTCTGTCCCATTACACAGTTTTCAGAAGTCTGTTCACTGTGGATACATATTTCAATAATGATTTTTGCCAGCTGTCATTCTTCTGCTGCTGTTTGATCTCATAATATACTCATGTCATCATTTGGCTGTACAGAGTAGCTATTTCTTTGCTTTTTCCTCAGTTCTCATTGTTGCCTTTCATCATCTGTGCAAGTGCTATTCCACCATCTTTCTGTTATTAGTAGCAGTGCTTCCATCCACTTTTTTATCCATGATAACCGCTTTTTAACAATGACTTTGACCTGAGTTACTTTACTGATAATGACCTTGCCCTGGTAAAATACCAAATCCTTTTTCTTTATATTTTTATATTCTTGCCAGATGTCTAGAAAGAAACTATTTCCTATTGCAAAAAATATAAAGATTGTGTTAGTGTCCACTTCATCTGGTTAGGTCAGCAGGTTCCTGTCAATCAGTCACTGACTTTTCTTCTTCTACAGCTTCTTCTTTCCTGATAGTCACCAAAGAAGTGAAGAGTAGCCTGGACCTCTGTTCACATGCTGAACTCAATTTCATTTTTGCTATCTTGGAACAGTCTATTACTAAGTGAAACTTCTCTGTGTAGTTTAGATATGAAATCTTCCTTAGGTGCTTTAACTTGATCCTGTTGAAAATAATGGGAAAATTGTCATGTAGTTGCTAATTTTCGAAGCGATGTTGTAAATAAATGCCTGCTTACAAATGTCAAAAATGAAGATGTGTACAACTGCACACATATGCACAATATGTCTAAACTTTCACAGATGATTGTTTATGTTTATATATCTAAACAGTGTGGCTCTTTATATGAGTGAGATTAAATGGATATGTTAATTTTAAAGCTGGTAATATTTTAAATGTATGTCTGGGGTTTATCTGCAGATAAATAATGATGTGGTAATTTTTTTATTTACTATTTTGTTTTCCCTTATTTTTTATACTGTGAATAATAAAATTACATATTTCAATAATAAAATAACATTGTTTCATCATATGCTAAAACATGATGAGAAAGAAGACATGCATATCCACCTCTCCTGGTCAAAGCTGGAATCAGGACACTGAGCAAAGTATAAACATGATTCCTCCCTAGGGAGTGTAGAACTTTTTATACTAAATGTACATTTTCTATGAGGCCATCTTTGTGCAATGCAGTCATGGAAACCGGCTTGATGGTCACACTCTGAGAGTTGTGGTCAATGGCTCAATGTCTGAGTGGAGACCAGTGACGAGAGTGTTCCTCAGGGGTTGGTGTTGGGACTGGTCCTGTTTAACATCTTCATCAGTGACACGGATGATGGCATCAAGTGCACCCTCAGCAAGTTTGCTGATGACAGCAAGCTGTGTGGTGCGGTCGACACACTGGAAGGAAGGGATGGTGTCCAGAGGGACCTTGACAGGCTGGAGAGGTGGTCCTGTGCCAACCTCATGAAGTTCAACAAGGCCAAGTGCAAGGTCCTGCACCTGGGTCGGGGCAATCCCAACTGCAAGTACAGGCTGGGTGGAGGCTGGATCGAGAGCAACCCTGAGGAGAAGAACTTGGGGATTCTGGTGGATGAGAAGCTGAACATGAGCCAGCAGTGTGTTCTGGCATCCCAGAAAGCCAACCGTATCCTGGGCTGTATCAGGATAAGTGTGGCCAGGAGGTCGAGGGAGGTGATTCTCCCCCTCTATTCTGCTCTTGTGAGACCCCACCTGGAGTACTGCATCCAGCTCCTGGGCCCCCAGCTTAAGAAGGATATCAACTGGTTGGTGTGAGTCCAGAAGAGGGACATAAAGATGATCAGAAGGCTGGAGCACCTCTCCTGTGAAGAAAGTCTGAGATAACTGGGCTTTTTCAGCCTGCAGAAGGGAAGGCTCCAGGCATACCTTATAGGACCTTCCAGTATCTGAAGGGGCCTACAAGAAATATGGAGGGGGACTTTTTACAAGGGCCTGTAGTGACAGGACAAAAGGTAATGGGTTTAAACTGAAAGCGGGGAGATCTAGATTAGATATATGGAAAAAAAATTTCACTGAGAGGATGGTGAGGGACAGGAACATATTGCACAGAGAAGTTGTGGCTGTCTTCAAGGCCAGGCTTGATGAGGCTTTGAGCAACCTGGTCTAGTGGAGGGTGTCCCTGCAGGGGGGTGGGAACTAGTTGATCTTTAAGGTCTCTTCCAACCTAAACAGTTCTATGAATTTGATGAAAACACCAGAGTCAACATTGGCCACAAGCAGTTTACTGTCTAGTGCTTAGCATAGGGCTTAGAATATTTGCTCAGAAAGTGGGATCCTTAGTTTTACCTACTTATTCCATGGGCTAAGCAATGTTTAGTCCCCAAATCCTGTGTCCTCGGTAAATTACATAGCCTGCCTGCTATAAGACCTTTGTTTTTCATGGCAGTATTGGCCACAGATGTGGAAATTAAAGAAAAAAAGTTAAGGCCCAAGAATGATCAGTGAAGTAAAAAATCCACGGAAGTCTCAAATATTCATTCTACGCATGCAACCACTTTTGCAAAAACATTCAGACAAAAGCAGTATTTGTTGCATCAAAAGCAATGTGTGCCTTACACTCCTTGACACACAATATTATTCGCATTGTTTTGTCAGCTGTTACTTCTACTATCAAAAGGGCAATAAAAAGCAAAATGAATATATGCTAGGCAAAGAAGTATTTGAAAATATGACAAGCTTTTATAAATATATCTCATGGGAAATGAATGTATAAGGAAACACTGACCTGACAACAAACAAGTGAGGCTAAAACTACTGCCAATTAAAATAAATAAATAAATAAATAATGAGTGGCTAGACTGTATTAAATGTTTACCTTGAACAAGAAGAATGAAGGCACAAAATGTCAATAATTAATTGGCAATAAAAGTCTTATAAAAAGAACTTTTGTTCATGAGCTGATAAGGAAGTGGCTATTCTTATAACACAGGCTGAATTTTTACTAGCTACCTGGGATGAAACAAGAACCTACTGGTTTGCACAGCTAGTAAAAATAGCATGTGTCTTTTACATCTCTTGTGTATATCTCTTGTGTGTCATGACATACAGTGGTTTAAAGTCACCATACTGATATGAGTAATGGAGAAGGCTAAGCTCTATATAAAGAGAACTGGTCAATAGCCTGAATAAAATCCACAAAATGACCTGAGCAAAACAATAAATAAAGCCTGTGGCCAGATGCTATCTCTGGGACAAAGCAATCTTTGAGAATCATGTGGTTAAGTGAGTCTGGGGAATTTTTACCAAGGTGAATGTTGAAGCCATCAACCACTGTCTTTCTGAATGCCCTTATTTTTCTGTCTGAACAAAGATAAATCAACTTAAGCACAGAAGTAATCAATGCTCTCTGCTCATCTGGAAAACAGACATAAATATTTAAAACATTTACTGGGGAATTGGGTATTTCACTTTCAGTCCCGTATTGGAAATAGAAGACCTTCAACACTTCAGTTTGTGGTAGGTATCAATGGTCCATTATGTTTTAATTGCATGCCTTGATAATTAGCATTTTTATACATGATCGAGAAAAAAATAATCTTCATTGAAGAAGTGTGGTTTAATTTTTGAAGGGTTATGTGACAGTTACAGCTATAGTCTCAGTAAGGTAGAAAAAAAATAATACAGTTATTTCCTTTCTGAGTTTAGATTGCTTGATGACTATGCTTCAGTATGAAACCCTCTAGAACGGTATTTTATGCACTAAGTTATTCCTTTGTCCTCAGAACTGATAGTACAAGATTGCAGACACTGTTCTGTCAAAACACCCCAAACCTGCCTAGTGAGTAATGGGCAGGATCTATTGAGTGACATCCTCAACTGGAGAAGGAGTGACAACCTCAAATGCTGAAAATATTAATATATTTGAACTTGCCCATTGCGTAAGACAGAAAAGGAGTCCCTTACTTTGCTCTTTCAGCATTTTGCCTTTTTACTAAAATTGGAGAAATTGGTTACTAGGGTGAAGTCCATATGCTACACAACTGTTATGATATACAAATCCTTTTGATTCTTAAGGGATACACAATTGGATTCATGTATATGTTTTCTATATCTAAAATCTATGATATTGCATTTTTTATAAAAAATTACACTTAATGACAATTTAAAAATTACATATGTCCAAGCTGACATCTTGCATTTTTTTGCTTCACTTTTTTATGGCCAGTTTCTCCTCAGAGATCTGTTTCCACATGTTTCCATGAAACAATCCTGTTAAAGCATCTGGACAAGTTGATCACAGTTTAAAAATGTAATGAAAATGTTTACAGCGACAGTAACCTGAGGAATATGTTGAGTAATGTGTAACAGATAAAATCTTTGACAGTTTCAGAGTGAATGTCCTTGTTTATACAACAAGCATATCAAAACTTAATAAGTTTTCACTGTCTACGCTAGATATTAAAATTCTCTGACGATTCTTCTTAATCTTAAAGTTAGAAAAAAAAGCAGGAAAATGGCATGAATCCATTTTCAGGAGAATGAGTGTAACAATAGATAGGTGTATGTCTTGGCAGTGTAAAAACAATAGCAAAATTTGTGTCCTTGGTTTTTAAGGCTTTAATAAATTGAATGCTCAGAAGGCAATGAGTTAGACATTGCCCCTGTTGAAATCCATAGAAATACTGAATGAAATTAACTGACTTATTAACCAATATTTATTTGCACTATTCCATAATTTGTTAGAAATTGTGCTTCGATTCTCTTCTTGGTGCTAAATAATTAAAATCCTCAGTGCCAATTAAGACTGTCATGGTTTAGCCCCAAGTTAACTCTACCCCAACTAAAACCAGCACAAATAATAGTAATAGGCAAAACTGTGAGACAACATAGACATGTTCATTCATCATCTCTCAGTTTGATTTGTAATCTATTTTACTAGTGTATAATCATTATATGTGCAAAATGAACTGGTGTCTGGAGAGAATACCATAATAAAGGCCTCATGATGCCTCCACCTTCTGCTGCTCCTTCAGACGAGATTTCTTTAATTTCTTTTTTTTATGTTTCTGTGGAAAATCTGGACTCATCCTGCAGTCAACACTCACATAAGGATGATTTTAATGGTGGGGTTTTACCATTCACAACATGCTCATGAAGATTTCTAAGCATTAGTGCTTTAGGAGTTCTCAGTGCTTCATTTGACTCCTCCAGGAAGCTGTTTAGGATGCCTGGGTCTGGTGGCAGGGAAGGATTTCTATTGATAGGTATCTCTTGTCTCTTTTCTTCCTCCATCATTCAGTCATTTCCCAATTTCTAGGATGTGGGAGTGCAACAAGGATAGAAATAACTTTCACTGCTGTGAATGCAACAACATTGCACAGGATTCTCTTCCCCAGAAAAATGTGGAAGCCACCACCAGGGGAAAGACTGTTTATTCATTTGAGAAGAAAGGGGAAATATCAGTGGCTTTTCTGTTTTCAGCATGTAATAAGGGCTTTACCTGGTACAGGAGGAAAAAGGAGAGGAGAATAAAATTGATAGCATGTCATACAGAAGTATTTTCTTCCTACGTCTTTGAAGGTAGGATTTAATTTTGTCTTGAAAACTGAGGAGTCTTTAGTTACATCTGTTCTCTTTAAATTGCCCGCTTTACATCCATTTTTGCTGAAATCTGTAACAGTGGTAGGCAGAAATCTCAGTGCTTGTGTATGGCGGGCAGCTGGGAAGATCCATCAGTTATCTGTGTGGAACCTATCTTCCGTATGGGGGTTTTAGAATTGCACAAGTTTAGACTGGTATAAATCACATTTTTTTTGGGGGGGTGTGGGGGTGTTGAGGGTTGGGAAGGATGTGTACATCCTGTAGCAGTGGCACTGCTGAAGTAGTGCAGTTCGAAGCTGGATCATCAGTGATTCTGGCAGAAAGAGTTTTACAATACTCAATAGTATATTGTCAATATTAACACTTAATATACCTTTGAGTGAAGCAAGAAAATCAAAGGCTGAAGTGTAGCACTGAGAAGGGACATTTCTAAACATGGTATTAATTCAAATATATGTCCAAATCTTATTACTTTTTTTGTTAAAAGAATAAAACTAACCCTGGGTATAACAGATGGGGCCACAGTGGTGATGATCTTATGTGGTAGTGAGCAGAATCTCAGTGGGCTGGAAACGTGAATTTATAATTCAGTGTCTGGGCTACTGAAACTTCCAAAGAAGATTGGCTTCTTTTTGATTCAATTTAAAACAACCAGAAAAGGAGAAAGTGAAAATAAGACCAGATTATTTAACGTTTCACCCTGAATATAAATCCCTGAGGAGTGCAAACAGCATGCACAAACATCTACTATAATAAGGCATGAACATTTTTCTTGTTGTAATATATCTCATCAGGAATGCAAGAAATCAACACAGTTATCTGCAAAAGTTACAGAAATCTAATCATTAGCTGAACTGCTTAGCAAATGGTCCATATTAAGTGGTTCAATTCACAAGTCGCTTAGGGATGACAAGACAATAGCAAGTGAATGAGTGATTGGATAGCTGAATCAGGAGAAAAATGATGGTTGCTACTTAATGGAGAGAAACAGATACAATCAAGATTCCTTCAGAAATGGACATTAAATGCAACATCACCTACATGTTAAAATGTATTATGACAGACATCATTAATAATATTCTAAGTCTACATGTCAAGATGCAACGTTGATTCAGTTTTATATTCCAACTGTGACTTTCTGGGGCAACAGAAAATTAACTGTTACAAATGCCAGCAGAATTGGGGCTCCTAAATTTCTTTATCAGTTTAAAAATTACATACTCAGAACATCAGAGTTAATTCCAAAAGGGATGTAAAAGTGTTGTTTGGTTACGTTATGGACTGGTTTTAGCTGAGAGAGTTAACTTTCTTCATAGTAGCTGGTATGGTGCTATGTTTTGGATTTGTGATGAAAACAGTGTTAGTAACACAAGGATGTTTTACTTATTGCTAAACAGTGCTTATAATGTGTTCAGTACATTCCCATTTCTCATACTGCCCACCCCAACAAGTACGCTGGAGGTTCACAAGAAGTAGGGAGGGGGCACAGCTGGGACAGCTGACCCAAACCAAGGGTGTAACCAGTTCTCCCAAACTGCTCTAACTTTGGAGAGACATTTGAATTTCATTTCACCAATGGTAAAACCTGGGTTTCTGCTTGAAGTACCTTTAAGTATTTCCATGTAAGTCTTGAAAATAATATATAAAATTATTTGTGACTTCAAATATTATTCTTTGGGCAGAATAATATTTGCCCAACCCACTTCTTATCCTCAAGGTCAAAACTGTGTTATTTATTGGGATTTAAGATAATGGAATAATTGTGCTTTCACTGAGACTTTGCCAGATTTGACATGTTTATTGTCAAAAATATATACACATTTTCAAAATTATTTCAGTCCTAAATTTTATGTAATGTGCATAACACTGTCTATTTCTTATATAGTTTATAATGAAGGTGGGAAAAGAAAACTGAAGGGAAGAAGAGAGAGAGAGAGAGAGAGAAAGGAAGGAAGGAAGGAAGGAAGGAAGGAAGGAAGGAAGGAAGGAAGGAAGGAAGGAAGGAAGGAAGGAAGGAAGGAAGGAAGGAAGGAAGGAAGGAAGGAAGGAAGGAAGGAAGGAAGGAAGGAAGGAAGGAAGGAAGGAAGGAACCAAACCCACCTGTACAAATGATCAAATGGTGCTCTTAATATTTTTCTTCTCACTGTCCCAAAAGTCCTGATGCTAGAGTATTTTAAAACAAAATAATATTGCGTGCTCCAAAATACATCCTTTTTGTCAAGTATTGGAAGTCTGAAGAAAGACACTGATATAGATGAAAGCAGAAGAAATTTGGTTCTATTTAAGACTATTCACAGCAGAAAATATTATTAATTACATTTAACTTTTTCTATATATATGATGACAACATAATTTAATTACTATATCTTAATTAGGTGTCTCCTTCCTGTCTTGGGGGAATTTTTCAATAGTGATCAGAAAAACTGAAAACATTCTGTTGTATGATTTTAGTGCACAAATTATTCACATGCAAAATGAACAGTTTAGGAAATGTCTAATTAGTTGAATACCTAAAATATGAACCAGTTAACAGTCCAGAACACGTTTAATTGTCTATTTCAGATTAAAGGTAATTACAATGACAATTAGTTATGGATAATTTAACAATGGTGCTTCCATATGTAACATTTTGAATTAGATGTTGCAGATAAAGTTATTTTGATTCATCAGAACATCCTATTTTATGTATTTATTTTTCAATGCATTGTAAATAACTATTTTTTTAAGTATTCTACATGAATACTCTGCAATTCTCTTATTTTATTTAGAGATTTTTCTCCCAAGGAAACAAGCAGGTGTTCTTCACTGATTGAAATTGTTAGGAAATTTCACTCTTCAGTGACTTTGTGACATACTTCTGAAGTGGGAAATGGTAGAAAAAGTCGGTGCAGTGATTATGGATATTGTTAATGGTGGAGGGAAAAGCAAAAGTGGAATGAAGAGAGTTGAGAAATAAAGACATAGGCCAGGAAACAAAGGGAAAAAATTATTTTAAAACGTATGAAATATACAGGTTGAAACTGTAAGGAAATTATCTTTTGGTTTATGCTTATAGAGGTTTTCTGGATGTGTGTGTGTTTCATACATAATGCTGAACACAAGATATTGAAAAATATTGTCTAGATTTTTTACTTACTGAATTGAGATTTCACATCATTCATATTTATCTTCAAAACTATTTTTTGGCTCACGTAATATGTAATATAAAGACAACTCTAAAAAAAAATTTAGTTTTGTTTTGTTGCTCGAACACAAAGAAAGAAACGTGAAAATATTAGGCCTTTTTTCTGGATACATCTCTGGTTTAAAATAATCCAGTTTAATTCCACAAATGAGGCTCAACTATCTGTGATCAAAAGCTACCCTCACCAGGCCTGATCTTGTCTCCCAACTGTGGACCCATGTCCCGTCCTAACCTAGGCACGTGACCAGGGAGGTACCTGACGCCTGGGCCTGCCCTGGTGCCCTCCCTGGCTGCCCTGTTCTTGGCTGAGGTGGTGGAAAAGGCCCTGACTGCCAGGCCCCAGGGAGCCCCAGGTGCTTCAAGCTCAAAGGGAGAAGCCAGCTGCTACTGTGTCCTGCACAAAATTCTTTTCCTTGATCTCTGTAACTGTTAAGGTGTGAGAAAGCGTGTGAGCTAAAGGCATGTAAAACCAGCAAAATTAGAGACTGAAGTATAATTGTTGGGACCAGAATAGTAAGCAGCTCAAGTATTTAAGAGGAATACTAACGTAAAAGGATACAAAACACTAAGAACAAAACCCTGGGGTGCATGAAAATGGCAACTTGGAAACCTTGAAGATTTGTTGAGCCTAAGGAGACCCCATAAAGCCTGGCTCATCTTCACCTGGTTGCCTTAACTGTAAAGACTACTTGAGTCTCCCATCAGGGATTGTGAGCATATTCATATTATGCTAACTCATTAGCCCAAGCTATCAGTTGTGTGCATTAACCAATAAATAATTGCTTTGTATAGTTAAATTATGTATATGCTGTTTGGTTTTGGTCTCTTTCCAAGTGGTAGAAGTAACCAAAAAATTGATCCAGAGATGGAGCAATAAGATACTTTCTAATCTTTATGCATAGATTGATAAAAACATTTTACATAAATTACTGATGATGCTGTTCTAATTTGTTTGAGCATCATTATTTTTATTGCAAACAATAATATATGTGAATTTATGAGAAATGTAAAAAATCTCAAAAAAATTTTTGTCAGTAAAGAACATTCAATCAATCATTCTGGATTTTTTTTTTTTAATTGCTAGGAAGAGTAGATTTCAGTTTCCTTTCATCGTCAATATATTTGAGAAAAAGATTTTCAAATTTTCATATGATTTTCAGATTAAAAGCTTGACTGACTTTTGTGATCTTCATATCAAGTCCAAAGGGACTGGAGCTGTTATACTTCTTCTGTCTGAATGTTCATAGCATATTATGTAACAGTTTTGATTTTGCTCAAAAATATTCTTGCATCTTATCAAACAACCCTGTATTGCTTATGTCCTGGTTTCAGCTGGGATAGAGTTAATTTTCCTCCTAGTATCTGATATAGTGCTGTGTTTGACATTTAGCATAAGAACAATGTGATAACACACTGATGTTTTGGTACTGATATGCTTTCTCCTATCCTCATACCAGTCTTCAGAATGCCTTATTACAACTTTGCTATAAATAGCTTTCAGGATCCCTCAAGTGAACAGCACAGGGAAAATACCCTATAAGCCCATTAAGTCTTCCATAACTGGAAAACTGAGAAGCAAGAATCCACTTTAATTAAATTTTTTCAGCCCAAGGAAATGTAAAACTCTTCAGACAAGTTAGATTAATTACCCAGCTACTGGTCATACTGCACTGTATCTTGTATTCACTTGCCACACAAAATTGCACAAGTTAAACTAGCATGGTTCTGCGCTTTCGACCTACCCAGATTGTACGTAACTTGATACTGATGGACCTCTCAGAGAAGAGGGAGAACACTTGAAACTGTCCTGGAAGTCTCCATTAAGCACTAAACTACTTTAGGAGGTACAGATTTTTGTCAGGTATATATTTAACTGCCTGTTATGCTTGTGGAGCTGAATCCTGTTGGAGCTGATTCCTGCTGAAGACACATTGGGAGAGTCTCTGGGAAGGCAGGCAGATTAAGAGCAATCTGGATATCTTCAGTGGGTGTTTGAGATAACTGCTGATGAATATAATGCTTTCAAGAGATGAAAACTTTGGGGCAAACAGAATTTTTCAGGCATACAGAACAATTATGCATACAACGAATGTTCCTACAAGTTTTTGACTATTCATGGTTCTAAAAATATTTGAGTATCCAGACCTTTATTGTATGTGCCTCTGTTCCATTGTAAAGATTTAAGTCCTTTTCTGCATCTTTGGATCTTTGCAAATGCCCGATAGGCCTTGTCCATGACCTACTGCACTACAGAACAAGAGTATGAGAGGGAGAAAAGGAAGTGTTACTTCCTTGTACTTACTTACTTGTATTCACACAAGTTGATGTTTCATTTATGTAGCTACTGCATGTTTGTTTACTTTAGAAGTTATCTTAAGTGGGTCTCTGTCCTGTGTCATGTTGTGCTGGTAAAATTCCAAGTGTAGGTTGCAGTTTTATAGCAATGCCACTGCTTTGGTACTGTAATTATTAGTTCCCCACTTGACTGGAAGGAGAGTGGAAGTCACAGTGATCATGAATGTAGTCAAATAAGTTCCAGTTTCTTATTTTAACAAATGTAAATAGGAGATTCTATCTCCCTAGCAGAACATATGAGCTAGAGATTTTGAAGGGTATATGTATTTTACTTTTTCCTCTGGTCTTACACCTGTAATTGGAAATCCAACCCAGAAGTTTTGTCAAGAAAAATTGTGCCTCAATTAGCTTCTTCCGTGCTCCCTATATTTTTACTACACTCCAGTATTCAGTGACTGAAGAATTCACTAATTCCTATAATGTTATAGGAAACATTGCTTTAGTTAGTCAAAGGAATGAGCTGCTTTCCTTTCCTCAACTTGACCCTGTTAGAAAAAAACAAATCTGAGTAAAGTAAAGCCAACAAACAGTAAAGAGAATAAAAAATGCATTTCCCTAAGGTACTCTGAAAGGTCTGAAATCCAGCAGGAATCAAAGAAGCATTCATTATACTTCTCTGCCTTCCTTTGGGCCAGTTCTGCCCTGCCAGATTTGCAAGACCTCTGCAGAAACTGTATGTACTTTTCATTTGTCTTCAGTGTTCCTGGCAGCAGTTTTGCAGGACTTTCACAGATTTGCATGCATTTATAATCAGAAACTTTGTTTTCTGGCTATATAGGGAAGTCAGCCTACTGAATATTCACTTGCAGAATATGTTTTCCACTAGCACAAAATGAACATTGAGGGGGTTCTATGGTAACATCTCTGGGTACTGTAACTGAGAGTGTTTCAACTACGCCCTTGTGAAAAGATGTACTCTATATGAAAAGGACAGTTTTAAACATTCAAATATCCTAAAATTCTCTCTCTATTTCAGAAAAAGTGTAGACACAAAGCAAAAATTGAAATGTCTGTTATATGCTTATGTGAGAAAAAAATCATACTCTCAAAGAACTATTTAAATAGATTTGTTGATATAGCTGGATTTTAAAATGAAGAAAATTTTCTTTGGTGGGTTTATTCCAGAATTTTATCAGAGGAATGATTTCTAGTTGTTACCAGTTTTCCAACTCCTTAACTAGAATCTATTAATCCTTTTGAAGGAGACAAATGTTTTTTGTAGGTTTTCAAAGAAATAATTAAGTTAAAATCCTGTGTGAAAAAGCCAACAGTTAATAATTTTTATATCCATTTCAAAACCAAAGTAACTTAGTATGACATGGTATAAATACAGTAATCATCATGCTTTTCAACGACAATGGGATGTTCATAAACTTTAATAAAGTTAAAGCAGAATAAAAATTAGTTCATATGTACTTGAAACAAAAATTAAGATTAATAGGAAATGAAACAATCTGATTTTCCTATACTGATTTTTAACAATGCTTTTCTGTTTTCCTTTTAGAAGCTTATATTTCAGGTCTGTAGGTCTGAGTGGTAATATGTATTAAAATAATCAGTGAATTCCAACACCAGGTGTTCAGAGACCTATACAATGATTCGTCCACTCTGTTTACATTTCTTTGAAACCTTCAGACTTTTTAGATGAGGTAGAAAAGCAATGCTCAGAATCAAAAACTAACTGGGACAAAGTGCAATACATTCTCTTCAAGTTGTGTATGTTTTGAAGTAAACTCAAGAATAATTTTAACAAAAACTTACCTAACTTCTTTTGTTTTCTTGTATTTGTTTATAGAACAGTAGTTGGTGATAACAAATATTTTTAACAATGGCAATAAAACCCCAAGAAATAACAATTTATGAAAATTGCCTTTTGAAGCAATTTGCAAGTTCAGTTGAGTTTCTGTACTATCTATGTTTTAACTTCCTGAAAGTTTTTTCATGTCTTTTCTCAAAAAAACAATGGAAGATTCAAATGTTCTGTCTCCATCTCCTGGCAGATAAGAAAGAAGCAAAAAAATGGGGACTGGAATGCATGAACCTGAAGGAGCTAAGAGGAATTAAATTTCTGTTTCTTGGTTTATTTTCCCCTTTTCTAAAATCATTCCAAGCTATTATAACGTACCAAAGAAGAAAATGATAATTTTATGCAGATAGAGTCAAAAGATCGTATCACTTTGTCAGTAACCCATAGGAGATCTTAAAGCTCAATTTTCCATTAGAAGAAAATGGGACCACACCATGTAAAGTACTAGAGAAATTCCACTTTACAGTAAATAAGTATTTGAGGATTTGTAAAATACCTAGATTGATAATTTAAAGCAAACATGATTTAATTTTCTTTTGTGAATATGCCAACAACCAGAGTCATGTCTTTGCTTTAACTAGTTTACCTGGAAATAATGTATGTTTTCATGATGTTTACTGTACGTTAAGGTATTACATTTACCTTACATGATTTCCATGTAGTTTAGAGGTTTGTTTACCCTTAATCTCCCCTGGTGTTATAGGTATTATGACAGAACATATTCCCAAATGCTGTTTAAAAATTATTGGGATAAACAGTAAAATAAAGTTCCATTTCTTGTAATGTGACTGACTTTACACTGCTGTTATTAGCATTCCTTAAGTAAAGATATAGGAAAACATAAAGTGACTTTTGCTAGTAAATGTGTCAACAGAGAATGCTCTTCTTAATACTTAATCACAAGATACAGAAACATGTTTATCATACAATTTCTCACTGCATATATAGACAAATTAGAGCATATCTGCTTTATGAAGTGCATCATATTTTGGGATTTTTTTGTTTTCTTTTCTTTTCTTTTGTAACAGCCAGTACAAGGCTATTCGTTATGCTAGGTAGAGAAAAGAAAGAGATCTAATGTTCTGGCAAGGAGAAAACGTCAGCATTTCTGTAGCAGTATACTATAGAATGACATGTATGCTTTTTTTTTTTTTTGTGTGAAGAGAGTGTTTGTTTTTGAAATTTAGACAGTTACAGAAAGCAGTGATGAGCTGATGTTCTGTGTTCATAGAAGAGTTTTCCGTAATTATGTCATTAGGTCTTACATTAAGTTAATCTTAAAAGGAATGTCCTCAGTGGTTTAATGTGTTGCCAATAGGTGAATTATGAATTAAAAAAAATTACATGTCCTTGTAGGTCTTCAATCTTTCCCTGAGTATTATCTACTAATTTTCATTAATTGTTTGGGTTTAGAATATAGTATAAAGAAGGTATAAGGAATAATGAATGTATGCAAATTATTTATATTTTTCTACATTAAAAACCAAAACATGTTTGCCATTACTAATATGCAGATTTACATTGATATTTGTAACTATGTTTAATAATACTAGGGAATGGAAAAAAATATTTTACTGTAGGATTTTTTCACTAATAAAATAATTTCTTTGAAGAACAAAGAAGATAGATAGAAACAAATTCTGGAACCGATCTTTGCCAATAAAACTGAGTTTGTTGTCTTTGGAGAACATTTACTAAAGAAAACATGAAAACGCCACATTTTAAATTATTTCTCTAATATATGTTTATTTCATTTTATTTAATATTCCTCCAGAGGAAAAAAAAAATCTATCAGCATGGTAATAACTTGTATTTTACTCATATGAAAAGTAAGAATTATGCTAGTATAGGTTTTTCTACTGCCTATCTCAGTTCTAGCATACAAGAAGAATGATAAATAAGATTTATGGAGTCAGACTAAGACTACCCAGTTTAAAGAGTGCTTTGAAATACATGGTGGTAGAGGAAAGGTTACCATTACAGACCTGTACTACAGATACTGATTTAAAAAATAGAGACATAATTTAAAATAAATAAAAAAAAAGAAACAAAATATTGATGTTTTCCAGAGAGCAAAGTTGTGACTCCATGTTTTCTTTAATATTCGTTCAGTATTGCAGAACTGAAGTTCAAGGCTTACAATATCATCACACAGAAAATAAGTTTCCGAAGTCACACTTATATTTGTCATGTATAAACACATTCACAGAAGCATATTACACAAGACTGTCACTGTCATACCACTAATTACAAAATATTAGGGGTCAATTTTCTACATTAACATTAATGAAAGATCTATACAGTCATTAAACAAAGTGTTATTGTGTGATAATAACATGCCCAGTAAGACTGTAAATCATAGAGATGAAAACCTATTCACGCCTACAGTAGGTGCATTATTATTCTGTAACACCTGAACACCTTTTGTGTGATTCTAAACCACATTTCCACAATAAGAAACACAAGAAATATATTAACTCATTGACAATATTAGGATGATTACTTAAAATCCACCTTAGAAAACTATGAAAAAAATCCCTCTTGTTTTTGATCATACTGAATTCCAAATGTTCATGAAATATAAATAAGTGTATGCTTCCATTAGCCTACAGTTTTTACAGAGTCCTGAATTTTTTTGATATTATTCAAAGTTTTTCTTGGTTTGCTTTTATCTTCCCATATGCCTCCACTAAAAAATCTGTCAGTCAACAGTGCAAACTTTGTGAACGTAATGTGAAGAAAAGTCAGAGAAGTTGGGGGTTAACTATGTTATTTCTCTTTCAAAAGATCACTGAGCCCCCATAAAGAGTGTGAAGCAGATATTGCATGTGGTCTTCCCTCTCTAGTGTCTATTCATATATACATTTATACATAAAACTGTCTTTTGATCTGTGAAGAAGAAAATAAATACGGGTGATTATGTAAACTATAAATTGCTTTTTTAGCATGCTATTTTAAAAATTTTCATCTTGCAATTTGAAATTTGTTGGTTACCAACTCTTGTGTCTCAGTGAGGAACATACTTTGCTTTCAGAGTTGGAATGTGAAATGGAAAAACTTTTCTTCTGTTTTCATCCCTGACTTCAGGGAACCTAAGGCAAAAGAAGGATCATAAAGATCATCTTACTTCATACAATTTTGCTATAAGTAATTAATATAGGTACTTAATATATCCAATATGTTTAATACGTTTATATTTTGTTGCTGGATCAGTCTGTATGTTCATCGGTATAATGTTATGGAAGATTTTTCATCTTATTTTTCACCTACCTGCAGGAATGGGATCATAGAATCATAGAATGGTTTGGGCTGGAAGGGACCTTAAAGATCATCTAGTTCCAACCCCCCTGCCATGGGCAGGGACACCCTCCACTAGACCAGGTTGCTCAAACCTTCATCCAGCCTGGCCTTGAAGACAGCCAGGGATGGGGCATCTACAACTTCTTTAGGCAACCTGTTCCCCACCACCCTCTCAGTGAAGAATTTTTTACATATATCTAATGTAAAACTACCTGCTTTCAATTTAAACCCATTACCCCTTGTCCTGTCACTACAGCCCCTTGCAAAAAGCCCCCCCGCAGCTTCCTTGTAGGCCCCCTTCAGGTACAGGAAGGCTGCAATAAGGTGTCCTCACAGCCTTCTCCAGGCTGAACAAACCCAGTTCTCTCAGCCTTTCTTCATAGGAGAGGTGCTCCAGCCCTCTGAGCATCTTTGTGGCCCTCCTCTGGACTTGCCAAACCAGTTGACATCCTTACGTTCAGGGCTCCAGAGCTGGATGCAGTACTCCAGGTGGGGTCTCATGAGAGCAGAGAAGGAGAATCACCTCCCTCGGCCTGTTGGCCACACTTCTCCTGATACAACTCAGGATATGATTGGCTTTCTGGGCTGCCAGTGCACACTCCCAGCTCATGTTCAGCTTCTCATCCATCATTACCCCCAATTCCTTCTCCTCAGGGCTGCTCTCAATCCATTCTCCACGCAGCCTGTACTTGTGTTTGGGGTTGCCCTGACCCAGGTGCAGGACCTTGTACTTTGCCTTGCTGTACTCCATGCAGCTGGCAGTGGCTGACATCTCCAGCCTGTCCAGGTCCCTCTGAATGGCATTCCTTCCCTCCAGCGTGTCAACTGCAGCACACAGCTTGGTGTCATCTGCAAACTTGCTGAGGGTGCACTCAATCTCATTCTCCAAGTCACTGATGAAGATGTTAAACGACACTGGTCCCAACACCAAACCCTGAGGAAAACCACTTGTCACTGGTCTCCACTCAGACCTTGAGCCATTGACCACAACTCTCTGAGTGTGACCATCAATCCAGTTCTTTATCCACCGAGTGGGCCATCTGTTGAATCCATGCCTCTCAACATGTATCTCCTAATAAGTAAGTTGGAAGTTACCTTTCCATCTTCATAGTTTCAATAGATTTAGGCTGGATTTCTACAATTTCTCCGAAACACCGTGCTCAATCTTGTGTTTCACTTACACCTATATACAGTCTCAAACAAAAGCTGGCCTTATTCAGATGGTGTTAATGAATTTTAGATTTGTGTTTCAAAATATTAACTTGTACTCAATTTGTCAGTGAACTACATTATGCAAGGATGAATTTAATGTGGGTCATGGAACAATCCTATCTGGCAAGCAAGAACTTTCACTTTGCTATTTTCTCCATACTACACCTTATACTGGTGCTGAACCTAGTCTTATTTTGTTGGTATCTGTCTCTGTACCCCAGAAAGCTACCTTTTATTTGTATTTGATGTAGACCTGGTTCCTTGATCAACTTGATGACTGGAGGATGGCATCGGTATTTATACAGTTTTGAGGGGACTCAAATTCCTACAGGACTACAGAGGAACTGAGCAATGACTTCAATAGTGTTAATGTTTCCTAAATTATGGGCATACTTCCGTAAAGAGACAAATTGGCACCTATGTGTATTTGAAGATGTGAACCTTAGTTATAGCTATGAAAGGCAGACACCATTATTTTGTCCATGATTGCTTTAAGTAGTACCTGGCTAAAAGTAACAGATTATTACCCAAGACTGAACATAACATGCCATTATTTTCCTTGAATATACATAATTATCTGTTCTGTAAATCCAAAGGTAATCCATTTTAAAAATGGTTTCTACATTAAAAAGAAAAAAAATATGGTTTGGTTATTATAGTAGTGAATAAAATAAACACTTATGGTGTCATTATATATTAATTATATTTTTGTCCGAATTCCTTGTCAAGACATTGACTTTACAAGGATTCTTGCCATTATTGTTTGAAAGGCAGATCTGTAATTCTTCTGTTTTCATGATAGGTTGTGATACCACTGCTTATGACGTGTCAGCTTCAAAGGACATGTAAAAGACTTTCTTGCCAAAGTTTATATCCTGGATCTGCAAAACTGTCAGAATGGCACAAAACATACAGTACCAAGGGCACTTATCTCAATAGCAGAAAACAAGACAAAATGTTGGTCACATGACTGTATGATAAATGACTGAGATAGCTTTTCCTTAATTTTCTTCTGATGGTGTTAGGGATATGAAGGTTGTACAGCCAGGTGACTTCTTCCTCATTGTATAATACGGTTAATGAGCTCTATTTGTGACATTAATATAATCTGTCTGGTTCATAATGTACTATAGCACAGGCATTATTTTCCTGAATGATTTATGGGATCTCTATTATGTTGCAATGCATTTCCTAGGGTAATAGACGAGATAGATTATCTTGTGTTTCCTAGTATAATGCAGTTTTGCACATCACAAATATAATTGGCTCATAAGGCAATCATATTTCATTAACCAATGAGAGCTATTTTGATGACAGATGTCCTTTCATTAATTAAATATTTCCTTTTACTTGCCATGCATTTCTAAGTATCTCCTAAATTTTTCTACTATTTACAATATTTCTTGCTATTTTATATGTATGCACTATTCTATTGTGAGATACTAAAATATTAGCTCATAGGAATCAAAAATATCAAATCTTTCAAAAGCAAAATAATATTTTAATTATTTGTTTGGGTTTTTACATTAATTCATTCATTCATTAACAGTTCCTAGTCTAGATCAATTTCCTAAGAAAATTGGTCTTGTCCTAAAATTTTAGGGCAATGATGTGTCAGTGTCTATCGGTTCTATTTTCCACCATTCTCAATATGGTCTGGCAAAGGGGTAGATCTCAAAATTGTTAAATACCTTCAAGTTTTGTGAATATTAGTAGCTGGTGCTCACTGAAGAGAAAGACGCTGTAAGTAATGTTATTATGATAACTAAGTCCCTCTTTTTCTCTCTTGAAAATATATAGCTTATTAATTAGCAATATTCCAAATAGCCAAATTTCATAATCTCCTTGCTAAGGGATTGCAGTGGACCAGAGGAAGAAAGAGTTGGGGAATGTGAAGGGAGAAGAAGCCAAAGCAAGGTGAGGACAAGACAGGCTAATGCTAGCCAAAGAAAGGCAAGGGAAATAAAGTATTTTAGTGTTAGAGGCTATTAGGAACATGCTACAGAGTTATCACAATATGAGGATGTTATAGAAAGCTGGGTCAGACAGACCCTTGAAATACAGCGATTTACTTGCATCGTAAATATTTGTAACGTGTTCCTATCACTAATGCTGTGGGTTTGGGATCTTTTCATAACAAAATTACAAAGTGGATGGAATACAGTAGCTATAAGTAGAGATCTGAGGACAAGTTTGCTGTCAGTGTCCTGCAAATTGTGATTCCCCATTTCAGTCTCACATGCCAGTCTGAGAATGTTCTGGGTCTGGTCATTGCTGCAAACTCTTGGAGAAGTCACGCAGTGTGCCCTCATGCTACTGACTCCTCACCTGTTTTTCTGTTTCTTCTGCCCAGCATCAGATGTTTCTCTGAATTAGACATATTCCACTGCCCTTGCGGAAGACTTAGTATTTGACTTCCTACTGACACTTCCATTTGATTGTACCTAAATGGCATAATTGGCAGTTATCTTTCCTTTTGCAGAGCTGTATTGTTTTAATGAACCACTATACACAGTTCATGCATATAAATGATGACTTTATTAAAATGTGGGCTTTCTTAGCTCTACTGCTTCTGGTTTTCCATTCATTTGCAATATGTATCATTGTTCACAACAAGCTGATGCGTAAGAGTTCAAATCATCATAAGATTTCCACACTACTCCTCAGTCAATAGGAGGGTCCTTTGGGGTACATCATCAACTCAACCTTACAGAAACCAGATCTCTTGCCACTTGTTAGTATAAAGTAGATTGAATGATGTATATAACAAATTTTGGTAAATTTAAATTATGTATGAAAACTGAGCTGATTATTTTTATATTCAGCACTAGATCAGCAACATGATCTAGTGAAAGATGTCCTTGAGCACAACAGAGGAGGTGGAACTGTATGGTCTTTAAAGGTCCCTTCCAACCCAAAACATTTGATGGTTTTATGATACTGTATATCCTAATTCAATCTCTAAGTCATCATTTCACATATAAATCGATTGGTGGGTAAACAAACAAAACCAACATTCAGCATTACTTTTTATTTTTTTTATTTTGATCACACAAAAAATACAGCTAGGTAAGGAAGGTATACTGTGTGGATGAAAATTAGGTAGCTGATCATTAAGTTCTGACATGATTTTTGTCATGATTTAACAGACAAAAAAAAGTATCACATCTAGAAATTCCTACTGAGAGACTTTGGAGACTGCCAAATCTCTGGGTATATGTTTTAAATCTTGTTCTGTCACTTAGCTCACTTTAAATTAGGAATTTTCAGAACAGTTACCCTATAATGAAAATGCACAGTATACTCAAATACCATATCTTGACATATAGGGAATGTACAAGTGAAAACCAGTTAAAAATAAATATTTTACCACTCATTTGCAGTGATAAGCACTTCTAAAAGAATTGTAGTGTAATTTTATACAATAATATAAATAGCTTAAGTATCAATTTTTCAAATTATAACTATAACGTCTCTCTAAATACATTTTCAATAATAGTTTTGTTTTGACAATAGACACAATTTCTTATATCATAGAATCATAGAATGGTTTGGGCTGGAAGGGGCCTTAAAGATCATCCAGTTCCAATCCCCCTGCTGTGGGCAGGGGCACCCTCCACTAGACCAGGTTGCTCAAAGCCTCATCCAGCCTGGCCCTGAAGACAGCCAGGGATGGGGCATCTACAACTTCTTCGGGAAACCTGTTCCCCACCACCCTCTCCGTGAAGAATTTCTTCCTGATATCTAACCTAAATCTCCCTGCTTTCAATTTAAACCCGTCACCCCTTGTCCTGTCACTACAGGCCCTTGCAAAAAGTCTCCCCGCCAGCTTCCTTGTAGGCCCCCTTCAGGTACTGGAAGGCTGCAAGAAGGTCTCCCAGAGCCTTCTCTTCTCCAGGCTGAAAAAACCCAATTCTCTCAGCCTTACTTCACAGGAGGGGTGCTCCAGCCCTCTGAGCATCTTCATGGCCTCCTCTGGACTCGCTCCAACTGGTTGATATCCTTCTGATGCTGAGGGATCCACAGCTGGACACAGTACTCCAGGTGGGGTCTCACAAGGGCAGAGTAGAGGGGGAGAATCACCTCCCTCAACCTCCTGGCCACACTTCTCCTGATACAGCCCAGGATATGGTTGACTTTCTGGGCTGCCAATGCATACTGCTGGCTCATGTTCAGCTTCTCATCCACCATTACCCTCAGGTCCTTCTCCTCATGGCTTATCTTATGCACTTTGTGTAAAAGAAGAAAAAAGACAGTAAACTTGTCATACATGTGTGCATACTAAATATTCATTGTTACAAAAAAAGCTCAAACAACTACAATTTTAACACATTTTTCTCCCTTGCAAGTTTTAAATGGTGATAATGACTACAGAATATCCAAAATACCAATAATGTCAAGAAATGTAATTCCACTTAAAGATTGCACATTGTAATGCATATTTACAGACTATGTATTTTTTTGAACCCTAGTTCCAAAAACACCATGCACAAACATATACATTACCAGTATATTTAGACAGTCAGCAAATCCAACCTTTGCCTTAGTTTCCTTACTGGAAAAGACAGAAAATAAGTTTAATAGCATTTCCAGAGGTTAACATATCCACCCTTTGGTGAACCAAGTTATAAAGTGAATGGGTTCCAGAATAAAGAACACTCACAGAGAATTGCTCTTTCATTTTACTTCTCTTAGGAAACTTTTCATTTGGGGGGAAGCAAGTGAGGACTTGATTTTTCTGCAAAGAAGAGGAGTCCAAGTTAGACTGCAGAAGAAACTTGTTATCTGATTTGGCCTACGGAATTTTAATTTTAGATCTTAAGCTTCTGGGAGCAGGGACTAACTTCTGTTTCACATTTTCAAAAAAACCCAAAAAAGGTCTTATTCTTTAATGGATACAACTGTGGGCTCAAACTCCCAGGTGAATTAAAGTCTTCCATTCTCCCACAAAAAGCTACCCCTCTCCTCAGTAGTTTCTATTCATTTTCTATTGGTGTATATATGTGTTTCTTCTCCTCTTGTAATGGCTTTTTGTATCTAACTCTCATACACCAATGTTTTCTTTTATTTAGGTATGTGATTTGTTCAGAGAGGCTCGATAGCCACAAGTGAGAATTTGTTTTAAGTAAATCTTATCTTTTTTATTTCTTTTCCTTGCCACATCTTTTTAGATTTAAAAAAAGTCATAAATTTTTTGAAATGGTTGTATTTTTTTATCTACTCCCTGTCCTTGGAATGTTTTTTTTCAGGTGAAACAGGCTTCCTGAAATTATCTATTTAATAATTTCAGTTTGAACTATATTTTTTTAAAGGAAGGTTCCTTTAAAATATAACTTTAGTTGGCATGCTGAAATGTGAACATTTGCTTTTACAGAAAAAAAATATTGCAATCATTTTTATCTATTCAATAAGAAATTTGAGAACTTATTTAACTCAATATCTGATTAATTTTTTTAATCAAAATTTTATTCATCTTTCAATTGGTAAGAATTTCTCCATATAATCATGACTAGTATATTGTCATTGATAAATGGGTTTATCTTACGGTACAATTAAGGACAAAACTCCCCATTGTATTAATTGATCAAATGAAAAGCAGAATTACTGGATTTTCAGGCATCAATTGACAAAAATCAAGTTAGTGGTAAATGGTAAACATTAGGCTGATACCACATTTTAAAAATGTTATCAAAGAAAACAATATTTTCATCATTAAAAGGGAGAAATAGGCATTAACTGAGTGTCCTTATATGCCATCCACTTCTAGCAAAGCCACAGCTAAGTAACAGGCTGTTATTTTCTGGTAGCACATACTTTTTGACAGATTTGTGGACAAAGTCCTAGGGAGAAGTTCTTTACCTATAAAAATGTGATATACATGAGTAATTTTAAAAAATGCTTTTGGCTTTCTAACAGCACTGCATTTCTAGGCCATGCTCTATTCAGTAGAAATATTATTAAAGAAAGGATCAGTAGTAAGTATCTTCTGAAGAAAATTACATGTGCAGTGTCTTCCATGGTCTCAACCAGAGGAAAGCTACAAGTGCTGCAACTAAGACTGGATTGTTCCTGAATGTGCATAGATGGAGAGCTTTAGATAGCCAGAGAAACTCAAAAACTGAATTGCTTAAAGACCTGAAGATTAGGTAAAAGCTGAGGGTCATCTTTCAGTGTCTAAGTTTTTGCTTTGCATTCGTAATCTAAATCATATATCTAGACATTCACTTCATGCCTGGATTTTTCCCAGTGTCGTTATTCTGTATTCTGTCCTCACTTGTGTTCTGCTGTAATAATCTTTACAATTCTTTAAGCCAATAGAACAGTTACATGAGCCAGATCAATAACATCACCAAATAAATTGAACTTTAAACACACACTGACAATACTGTCTCTGGAAGTTACTGATATATAAATAATCTAGTCTTCTAGGTCTTTAAGTTTCAGGTTCTGTTTCTTAAACACTTTAACAGTCATTTTAAGATTAGTGAAAAAATGTGTATCATGAACAGTCTATGGAGTACTAAGGTTTAGAGATGCACTTGGAGGGATCAGTTTTTCAGAATCTGCAACTTTTTGTTTGTTTGTTTTTATATCCATTACTTAGCCAGTGATACTGAGAATGAGATTTCTTAGTTTGTAAATGACATAGAAGTAAGTCACCAGTAAACATGGGGAAGGTACATCTTTAAAAAAGGAGCTGGAGAAAATTACGAATGTTCTTTTAATACATAACACTGAGAAAAAAGAGTCAGAAGACTGCAAAACAAATCGAAGGGTGAGCGACTGCTAAATCAAAAGATACTACAGTATTTGACCTTGAGAAAATTTATGTGCAGTGGTGAAGAAATCCTTAAAGTCTTCATCTCAACTTCCCACTGCACCAAGTAAAATGTAAAAGAGACACTAAGTTGTATTGTTCAAGAAGCACAAAATAAACCAAAAAGAGTAGAAGTATTGATGCATGAAGCTGTGACTACATCCCAGGAAGCATTTTCTGTCCTGGTCATCAGTACTCTTTTTCATACTAATCAGTGTTTCATCTCTCTTTAAATTTAGAAGACTTATGAAAAGCAGATATATCTGATACAAATATAAGTAAGCGTTGGTTGTGAACATAAACTGAAAACACAGCATGCTAAACAGGAGACCAAACTAAAATAGTGCTTGGAATTACAGCAGGAACAATAATATGCTATTTCTTTCTGTCTATAAACAGGAAATTGTTAGCAAAAATCACAAATTAAGTGTTAAAAGATGGGACAATATGAAGCACAATGAAAGTGCATTACTGGCAAAAAATATTTTCAGTCAGAAAAAGGAGCAGACCTCTTCTGTATTATGCTTATCCCAATTAAGGTCTATGTTTTAACTATTTTTCAATAGTGGAAATGTGTTCTAAATCTGTCACTGAAGTCCAACTCTCCTGGAAGTGCTAATTGCCAAAATCAATGATGATTTGGTCTATTTTTCCTATATTTTATGTGCCTGAGCTAGGAAACTGTATTTACATTTTGGGTAACTTCACAGTGAAGGAAAGTCTGAAGGTGGGATTACTTAAACCTTGGGTAAAATACAGAGAAAAATCTTTCTCTGAAAATCTACCACTGTACAAGTACCTATATGGAACTTGTATTTCTTGCCCCAAACTAGATTGTAGACATATGTGGTTAAGAACAGATAGTGTCTAAGAAAAGGGAGTTGGTCATCTGTTCTTGTATATACAATTATATGCATACAAGATAGTCCCAATGGCAGACAGCATGCTCCGAACTATGACAAAAAGGAGTTCAAATTCTTTTCACCCTGAGAGGCTTTAATCTAAAGCTGTCATATCTGCAGCCATCAGGTAATAGAAGGAGGTTGGATAGAACAACTCTCTAGTTCAAGCGTTCAAGTTCAGCTATAGCAGAAAGAAAAGGAGAAATCAGGGGATAGGTTCAAGGCCTCTCAGACAAAGGAGAAAGCCGAACTGTATTTGCCAATGAAAGCACTGATTGATTACAAGGTAAAAACTGGGGAGAATCCTTATGCAGAAGGAATGCATAAACAATAATGCCATCAAAACACTAATAAGGGGCTGAAAGCAATTAAATTAATTTTGGGTAAATCTGTGGGGGTAAATTTCCACTGAAATAATACAATAAGATAAGAAAATTAAAGGGAAATAATTTTTAGGAATGAATACCACATTAACTAGAAATTTGTAGTCTCTGAGGAAAAAAATAATAAACAAAAAGAACCCCCACAAAAAACAAACCCAGAAACAAACAAAACTAACCAATGGAAAAAAACCCCAAACACTCCAGAAAAGTGTTTTTCCTAGTTTTCATATATGAGCATCCTGCTTATTATTCTCAGCCACAAAGCACAACTAAGCATGTCATTCTAAGTCTCTAAGAAGAAGCTGTTCTTCAGAAGATAGAAGGTATCTGCATGGTACATTGATAGACACACACACACATAAAAGTTATCTGGAACCATAAAGTTTTATTGAGAAATGAAAAAACATTAATCCATATGTAGGAGTTTATCCTTTGTGATATCAAGGTGAATGTTTCCAACTCTGCTGGCAGTTATTCCATGGCAACCTAACATTTCTTTTGGATATCTGATAAAATATTTTCTGGCCAATATACATTAACTCGTTTATTGCCCAAGGAAAAATGTAATCTGTATCTTTGAAAGTAACATGTTTCATCATCCACTCATAATACACATTTTTTGCATTCAGGACTTAAGGAATTCTTCTACAGCACAGAAAATACCAGAATAAAACTGAAGCCTTGGGGTGGATATCTTCTATTGTGTTTCAAGGGATAAAGAAAGAAAACAGTGTAGTGAACAAAATTAGAATAGCATTCAAACCAAGAACCACAAGTGAGGAACGATAATAAAAGTGCAATGTTTTGTAATCTTTTAGGATTCATTGAAGCCTAACCCTGCTTCCCTGTGTACTTGCATAGCCTTATGTTGCACTCCTGATTTGCTGTGCTGCATGTTTTCTTTTTCAAATTTCAGAGACCTGACTCCTGATCCACATCACAGTACAGTGACTTCACGTCTGAGTTATTACAACATAGTGACTTCTTACTGTCATGCAGCTTCAGCTGCAGACAGCAGACTTTGTTCTAATTCATCATCAATGTAAATATCTCATTTATCTCATAGCTTTGCTAACAGTGTGAATCCTGACTTGCAGAGCTCAGAATAATACATTGGATGCACGTGTGTGTGTTGTGTTTTCTTAAGCTCACACAAGGTCTCAAATACCTTCAAGGTATTCTTAAAATATTTAATATAGATTTTAAATATTTTTTTACAAAATATGTAAAAATATGATCATAGGAATATCCAAAGGAACAGGTTAAAAAAAGTTTGTAACAGTCCAGTATCTAAATATTAAAAAATGTGGAAAACAAGAGGAATGAGAGACTACATTATAGTAACAAATATAATGTACAAAGCACTGCTATTCTCTGGCACTGATGTCAAGAAGATAAGAAAAGGTCAATGTCCATGCTGTCACACTCAGAAAGCTGTGGTCAATGGGTCAATGTCTGAGCGGAGACCAGTGACGAGTGGCGTTCCTCAGGGGTCAGTGTTGGGACCTGTGCTGTTTAACATCTTCATCAGTGACATGGATGATGGCATCGAGTGCATCCTCAGCAAGTTTGCTGACGACACCAAGCTGTGTGGTGCGGTCGACACACTGGAAGGAAGGGATGGCATCCAGAGGGACCTGGACAGGCTGGAGAGGTGGGCCTGTGCCAACCTCATGAAGTTCAACAAGGCCAAGTGCAAGGTAATGCACGTGGGTCGGGGCAATCCCAACTGCAAGTACAGGCTGGGTGGAGGCTGGATCAAGAGCAGCCCTGAGGAGAAGGACCTGGGGGTACTGGTGGATGAGAAGCTGAACATGAGCTGGCAGTGTGTTCTGGCATCCCAGAAAGCCAACTGTATCCTGGGCTGTATCAGGAGAAGTGTGGCCAGGAGGTCGAGGGAGGTGATTCTCCCCCTCTACTCTGCCCTTGTGAGACCCCACCTGGATCAGTGTGTCCAGCTGTGGATCCCTCAGCATCAGAAGGATATCAACCAGTTGGAGCGAGTCCAGAGGAGGCCATGAAGATGCTCAGAGGGCTGGTGCATCTCTCCTGTGAAGAAAGTCTGAGAGAATTGGGTTTGTTCTGTCTGGAGAAGAGAAGGCTTCAGGGAGACCTTCTTGCAGCCTTCCAGTACCTGAAGGGGGCCTACAAGGAAGCTGGCAGGGGGACTTTTTACAAGGGTCTGTAGTGACAGGACAAGGGGTAAGGGGTTTAAACTGAAAGCAGGGAGATTTAGATTAGATATCTTCACGGAGAGGGTGGTGAGAGACAGGAATATGTTACCCAAAGACGTGGGTGCCCCATCAGTCATGGTTTACTCCAGCTAGCAAAATACCACAAAACTGGTCTCACAAAATCCCCCCTCCCCTCCTCCAGCAGAAGGGAAGAATCGGAGGAAAAAGGAAATAAGGAAACTCGTAAAATAGAGATAAGAACTATTTACTACTAATAATAAATAATTAAAATAATAGAAAATTAAACATATGACACAATATAATACAATATGATACAATATGGTACAATTTCTCACCATCCACTGACCAATGCACACCCAGATGCTGAGTAGTGAGAGTCAGACCCAGAGAACCCGAGAACCACAGCCCAAGAGTGATCGCAGCCCGAGAGCCGCAGTCCAAGGACTGGAGCCCAGGACCTAATGCAGCAGCTTCCGAACAAACCACGATAGCGCGGCCAGGAACTCTAAACAACCCACCAACTCCTCCACAAACAAGCCAGCACAGGAGTTAACAAAGCAGCTAACTCAGGAGGGTTAGCAAGTACCCAGGAGTAAGCAAGCAAGGCAGTAAGGGAGAGAAAGTAAAAGGGAAGAGTAATGGCTACCATACCCCCTCCCCACCCAGGACCCGGAACATGATGTACTATGGAATGAAATACATCCTTGGTCAGTTTGGGTTAGCTGCAGTATCAAAATCAGAGAAAGACCTTGAATCCAGGACAGGCCCAGAGCCATCTGAGACCTTAGCAGTGTTTCTCTCAGCATCCAGAAATATCGCTCCCTAGCAACCACAGTAAAGGGAGTTAACCCTTTCCTGACTGAACCCAGCACACCATCCCTGGCTGACTTCAAGGCCAGGCTGGATGAGGCTTTGAGCAACCTGGTCTAGTGGAGGGTGTCCCTGCTCATGGCAGCAGGGCTGGAACTAGATGAACTCTGAGGTCCCTTCCAACCCAAATCATTATTCTATGACTCTATGATTCTATGCTACTAAATTCTCATGTCATCCATATCAAAGATGTATCCAAACCTCATACTAAGAGCCATACTACCTTGACTATGACTTGTAATTATTTGGGTGAGTGCTGTCTGGCCAACACTAAATCCAGGCCATCCTAACAATATAACATATTAGGTGATTGTTTCCAGTGCTCTAGGAAACTCCATGGCATTTTTGGTTTATTGTGATAAACTCTGGCATAGCTACAAAAAACATTGTTAAACAAAAGGATATTTAAGGTCAAGCTTTTCTGACTCTTTTATTAGCTACATTTTCTTCATATGAAAGATAAACAATAATAGAATAGAATCATAGAATCTTTTCTAGTTAAAAGACAGAGTTTATTTACTAGCATCAGAGAGAAGTATTAAATTGAAATAGAAAACAGTGCAAGGGAATTTTGCATGCCACTGCTGAATATAGTATACAGTATTTTCCAGATACTGTGACTATTACTTTCTTGTCAGATATACAGGAAACATAAGTGTCCCCTATCTTTTCTATAGAACAGGCAATATAGGAAATAACAATCTGATAGTTCAACTACAACTGAAGTAATAGGTAGTTTCACTAAGCTATCTTACATATGAAAGTCCTTGTGCTGTGTCCTGGCAATAGCTCTGTGTCATTTCTCGTGTATAATAAGAATGTTTTTAAATCGCCATTTTTATCGATATGACATCTTCTATGACATCTCATCTTACACAAATAGCTCCAACACACGTGAGACACTGACCTATAGTGTCATCTTTATGTGTGCAATTTAACAGCAATTTTAGACTGTATTCCACTATTGCAAAAGCCTTCCTTTGAAAATCCCTCTGACTAATGGTGATCATACTATCAAAATGCAACTACTCCTTCAACGGGTGCAGGCTTACAGAGCTACTTTTGACCTAGAAATGATGCTGTCATAGCTATTGAGAAGACACCACAAAAGAAAACCAGAAGAAATCTATCATTTTCCTCTTTGTTGTTGTTCCTAGGTTGACTTTGACTCAACCACGACCTGCAACAATTAGGGTTAGAGTTAGGGTTAGGGTCAGGAGTACCAGAAAGCCCAAAGGCCCAAGATTACAAAGGCCTGCCAAGAAGAGCATGGCACTGCGCCAACAGTGCTCCCTCCCCTGCTTTCCTAGACAGAGTGGCAGTGGGGACATTCCCGGGAACTGCGATCTGCAACTATTAGCGTTAGGGTTAAGGTTAGGGTCTGGAGAACCAGAAAGCCCACAGGTCCTGGGATAATTGGGATTGTAAAGGCCTGCCAAGAAGAGCACGGCACTGCACCAACATTGCTCCCTCCCAAGCTTTCCTAGCCAGAATGGGAGTGAGGACAGGCTCAGCAAATTCAGATGGCAACCATTAGGATTAGGGTTAGGGTTCAGAGAACCAGAAAGCCCACAGGCCCAGCAATAATTGGGATTGCATGGCCTGCAAAGAGGAGCATAGCCCTGTGCTGACAGTGCTCACTCCCCAGATTCCTTAGCCAGAATGGCACTGGTGTCTAGTTCAGGAACTGTGGGCAGCAAATATTAGGGTTAGGGTTATGGTCGCAGAACCAGAAAAACATTGCTCGCTCCCCAGCTTTCCTAGTCAGAACGGAAGTGGGGTCGTTCCTGGGAACTGCGACCTGCAAATACTAAGGTTAGGGTTAGGTTTAGGGTCCAGAAAACCAGAAAGCCCACACCTCCAGGGATAATTGGGGTTTCCCATGAACAACCACAGTGCTGTTCTGTCTAGGAAAGCTGGGAACAGAACACTGTTGGTGCAGTGCCATGCTTTTCTTGGCAGGCCTTTGCAATCCCAATTATCCCAGGACCTGTAGGCTTTCTGGTTCTCCGGACCCTTACCCTAACCCTAATAGTTGCCAGCTGCAATTCACTGGAAAGACCCCACTCCCGTTCTGGCCAAGAAAGGTGGGGAGGGAGCACTGTCAGTGCAGTGCCATGCTATTCTTGTCAGGCCTTTGCAATCCCAATTATCCCTGGACCTGCGGGCATTGTGGTTCTCCGGACCCTAACCTTAATCCTAATAGTTGCAGGTCGTGGTTTGCAGGAATGACCCCACTGCCGTTCTGGCTAGGAAAGCTGGGGAGGGAGCACTGCCGGTGCAGTACCATTCTGTTCTTGGCAGGTCTTTACAATCCTGATTATCCCTGGAGCTCTGGGCTTTCGGGTTCTCCAGACCTTAACCATAGCCCTAACCCTAGTAGTTGCAGGTCGCAGTTCCCAGGACCATCCCCACCACTGTTTTGGCTAGGAAAGTTGGGCAGGTAGCAGTGTCGGTGCAGTGTTGTGTTGTTCTTGGCAGGCCTTTGCAACCCCAATTATCCCTGGACCTGTGCGCTTTCTGTTTCTCCGGATGCTTAAAATGGACAGGAATATAATCTGCATAGAATTCTGTATTGTCCTCAGTTTTTGAAAATTCTCTCAGGATTGTCTTTCAGAGATCCTTGATAAAAGAGCAAGTACATAAAATGTGTGGGGTTTTTTTTCTTTTTTTTCTTTTTCAGTATTTGAAGGAAGTTGCTAATATTATACTTACTGAGTCCAGACAGATTTATAATTTTTAATCCCTTCATTTCCACATGGTATTATTTTGGCCTTTACAATGTATACATTTTTGCGAGGTCAGGAGCTATGAACCAAAATCCTATTATAATCCTGCCTTTTCTTTACATAGAAGTCCATCTAAACTTTTACATCTTCTAGTACCTTGTCAAGGCTTTCATTTACTAAATCAGTTAAGAAGATTCCTCTTCTGTAGCAGTCTATGGTTTTGTAGACATTTCATTTCTTTATATACTCTTTAAAATCCCACACCAATAAAGGAAATTTTGATCATGTTTTTATAATATTGTTAATTTTGCTTTTGGGCTTTTATTGTTAGGAGGTGGAGATAAGGTAACTCTATAAAACTGTGTATCACAAACTGGTTGAACTGACCACAGTAAATCTGAGTGAAACAACATACTGACCTAGCCACCATTCTCCCAGTGGAGGGGACTGGGGGAAGCACAACAGTTAGAAAACAAGGTGTTGGGAGACTGTGTCTTAACATTCTTGATTGATTACAATAATCTAATTCCTCATCAGTGAACCAATAGAGTTATAACTAATTAGCTTTCTGGCCTTTTATTTGTATCCAATGTCAGGGAGTGATGAGGGCTGGCAGTTCTTAAGGAACAGGGAGCTGAGCAAGTCACCTCCATGGCCAGGCCAGTCCAGGCCAGGTCACACCAGACCAGACCAGACCAGACAGGCCAGGCAGGGCAAGTATCTGAACCAGGGGAGAGGACAGGCCTGGAGGTGGGAACCAGGCTCAGTGAAGAGCCCAGACTGCCATACAATGATGATGATTGATGATGATGATGATGATGATGATGATGATGAGGATGATGATGATGGAGGGCAGAGACTGAGTTAGAAAGTCAGCCTGCAGTTGGGGTCAGGATCAGGCCTGGTGAGGTTATTCAGGGGCAACCCCTAGGATGGCTGGGCAGGGCAATGGGGATGGGGACAGGGACAGGCTGAGGACAGGCCAGAACATCAGCTGATGGGTATTTCTAGCTCCACAGGGCCCATGGCTGGGCATGGCAGGACTGTGGGGAGTTGGAGGCCATGCTGTGTTGTCACTGGGGCATAGATGTTGGCAGCCAGGGGCTGAACTGGGATCCTGGGCTGTGGACAGGGTGTCATCAGGGATCTGACGGTTGAAATAATAGTCCATAGCATTAAGTGATGCTTAAACATCAAATGAGATCAGTTAACTAGCTGAGTGTTGTCAGTGTCAAGCGTTATTCATTTGGGTTTCCTCTGGAAATTGTATACTTTGTATATTTTTATCAATTTTTTGAGACAAAATCTCAGTGTCTGTTAGAGTCTTGATAAATATTATTTAAGATACTTTCTTCAAGGTAAGTGTTGTTATATTGACAGTGTCTTTTTTTGAAATAAAAAAAAGAACAATTTCTGAACATTAAAACACAGATGAATCTTAAATCAGTAGCAGAATTCACGTGATAAAAATAAGTTTCAAAAAATCAGTAATACAAAAAAAATATTTTTTGTAAATAAGAAAAAGGGGCACCAAAAAATAAGGGAATTAGAAAACAGATAAAATATACACAAGCAAGAGTCTCATTTGACTTACAAATGAAAATTTAACAAGGAAATAATGGACAATGAATAACACCAATAATATCAGAAGAATTGTACAAGTGTGAATTACAGGTCTCCAAGAAATTAGTTTCTGCTTTAGTGAGTAAGAGAATTAAATAGTTCAGATATGTTGAGCAAAGTAGTTCTGAATATGGTAAGAAAGCAGATGACTCCCAGATACCAATTAAGGGAGAAATAGGCAGACAGAGTTGTAATAAAAATAAAACATTCAAAATGCATGAAGACATTAAATAACCTTTTGAAGCATGTGATGCATACTAGCAAAACATATTTGCAGAACAGGAAGATTCAGATAAGAGCAATAAAATGTCAACATTTGTGAATAACCTCCAAAGTATTTCAAAGTTAATCAGTGCTTAAAACTCCCATAGAATACTTTTTATCTTATAACTGAAAACAGCACTGATTCCTGAAAATGTTTCCCTTTCCTTTTCCCTTCCCATTTCCCTTCTCCCTTCTCCCTTCTCCCTTCTCCCTTCCCTTCCCTTCCCTCTGCCTCTCCCACTCCCTCTGCCTCTCCCACTCCCTCTGCCTCTCACTCTCCCTCTGCCTCTCACTCTCCCTCTGCCTCTCTCTCGTTAGGACCTCATTACACTAATGTCTCCTTATTCTCTCCACTAAAACTTGGGTTTCACTCTCTTTTTTTTTTTTTTTTTTTTTTTTTTAATTTCATTGTGTACACACCCCTAAGGAGTTACAGCAGGCCCATAAACCCTGTTTTTTCAAGGCACTCTCTGGGAAAGCTTTACAAGCCATATGTCTGAGTTTCTATTCATCCCTTGCTCTATTCACACATGTCCATGTTACTGTCTTCTATTATTTTAGCAGATGTTAAACAAGGAACAATTTAGGATATATTTCTAAAGTATACTGCAAACAGAATGGTAATCACATTTCTCATTCTCCTGACTGACCATAAGTAATGATAGCTAGTTAGCTCAAAGTAAACAGCTGTCAATATGATAATCATGATAAAAAGGTAAGACTATCAACATGTGAGCTGGGAGATGTTTTATTATCCTGGCACTGTTAGCTTGATAATTCCTCTGACAGGCCATCGTTACAGACTTTTAGTGGTGATCTGAGGTTTTAGACAGAAATATTAAGGAAGGTCATGCAGTCCCAGATCACATTTGGGACTGACTTTTTCTCTAGTGAGCCCTCTGACTCTCGCTGTCTACATCATCAGACCAATGAAGATATATTTGGAGGAACAGAACTAGAGATGGAGGAATCTACTCCTATGTGTGAACTCTTTTCAGAATTAGAAAGGAAGATCAGTGCAGAATAAGTTTGCTCCATGCTAAGTCTACTGCAGGTGATCTGAAAATCTTAGGTTTATTGGAAATTCCTCTGGGAGCAAAACAGAGATATGTACATTTTTAATAGGAGGAAGCAAAGCTAAGGATCTTTATGTTGGCACTGTCTGTCAAATTAGAAAAAAAAGGTCATTCAAGTCTAGTTTTTGAAAAGAACAACAAATTTATTTTTTTGTACTAATCTGACAGACTTGTACAAATAAAAAGAATTTAACTCAGAACAAATTTAAAGGAAGAGCAAATAAGACTAGACAGTTACAGTATAACTCTATGGAAAAGAACACTCGGGTTTAGGGAGAGGTAGAAGCACGCTGGAAACACTGACAGTTCCTAAAGAAAGCAAATCCAACAAGGGCAAAGTCACAAAGAGGAAGCACTAGTGTGAGGTAAGAAAAGGTCTAAAGTTCTGACATTCACACTTAAATGAGCATACCTGCAAGGAAGTTTCCTTTGATATTAAATTAGATTGATTAGTTTGTCAGAATGTATGCAACAAAGCAGCGAAGACCCAATGATGGTTTAGAAGAAGGACTTCTGAGGTCAGCCATTACAATTCTGCGTCTTTGTGCTATATACCTGACTGGAGAAATACAGCAGAAACTTCTTTAAGCATCAACATGCACTTTGGCAAGCTAATAAGAAAAACAGAGAGAATACATGAAAAGACCCTTATGATTTATAATATTAATTTCCTCTGAATATACTATAAATTATAAAGTAATATGAAATTATTGCATGCTTGTAATAACTTAATACTTTGATAAAATTAAACATTGATACTTTTTATTCTAATTATTTTTAGTTTATATTTCAAGTTAAAATTATGACAGAACCCACTATATATGAACCTTAATTTTATTGCTGTATGATTTTAAACTGCCTGTGACACAGATTTTAAAACCTGAGACAAATACGTTTGCTGTAATACTTGCTTACATGCTTCTGTGATCAGCCTCTGTCTATGCCCACATTATCAGCACAGAAGCCTTGTAGATGGAAGGCAGACAGCACACAGGGTATGCAGTGATTACCATGTTCTCACATGAGCAGCTGAGACACAGCATTTAGCATCCTGATTAAGAAAATTCTAATAGTCAATGACATACCCCATTTTTTTAAGATTATAAGCCCTAGACTCTTACAGCACTTGAAGTCCATAGCTGTTTCTTAGTACAGACTTGTCCAACATTCAGTGTGGAAAGGCAGGCAGGTGACACAGCCATAGACCTCGGCTGTACTCCAGACTGTCTTAAGAATCAGGTTACATTTTCTTGAAGTGGAACCAGTTAAGTGAAGCCCCAGCTATACTGTCTCTGAGCCCATTCCATTGAGATTCTGAGGAGACCTACTTCAAGAGCAGCCTGTGCTTCTACCTGCATATGAATGAAGCAGTGCCAGAGGGTAACAAAAGGTTTTTCCCCAACTCCTATCAGACAGGAAGACTGCATGAAATACATCTTGATGGAAAGCAAATATATTTTTTGCTACAGTAATGAAGAAAAAATCTGCCCTAATAAATGTTTTCACTAATAATTATCATATAAGGGTAAAATACCGATGTTATATAAGATACAATTGTGTTTGTTATCACTGCGGATGCTCATTTAATGCCTTATTATGTATGCACTGAAAATGCTCCCTGATCCTTTTTTGTTTGCTGTGCCGGAGGTTGGACTTCTGGGTATTGTTTCCATGCAGTTTAATATGGAGAATAAAGAAATATTGAAAGGACAAAGGGTGCTACTGATGGTGATATTTAAATAAAACAAGAGGTGAATAGAGTGAATCTGGGAAATGTTATTACATTCTTTTAAGATTAAATAATGTTGGTTTTGCCATTTCAGAGGCAGAATATAATTTCTGAGATTTTTCCTTGAACCAAACCTCAGAAGGCCAACCTTTGTTTTCTATATCCAACAAAAAAGATAGTATTTGGTTGGCCTTTATGACAAAAAATTCTGATGCTTTTTACCTAACTACCTACATCCCCAGATGTCCTTTTGTTTAATTAAGCTTATATGGTCAAATAATTGATCACTGTGAATAAAATCTGAATGTTCTATATTTAAAAAAAGATAGCTGAATCTCTTCCTTGATCTTTATCATGATCTATGCATAATCTTACATCTGTTTATCAGAGCTCTAAATATCAGTGGCTGTTTGTATGCCTACAGTATTGTATGCTATTATCTGTTATATTTGAATGCCACTTTATATAGCTAACAAAATACTTTAAAATTACCATCACTATTATGTAATATTATTGGCATATCCATTAGTTGTACTCTTTTTAAAAAGACCAGAATATGCATGGATTAAACATGTTTTACTCTGCCTGTTCTAGAATCAAGGTTCAGATCTGCAGAAAATTCAACTGCATGGAAAACAATGATAAAAACGCTGCATCATATCAGACACTTAAAGGAAAAGTAAATTGAGATAAGGTGTGAATAGTTTTGTTTTACAGCTATATAAGAGCTGAAATTTGTCAGGCAATGACTGCTTTTATAGAAGGATGTTGCATATAGACTCCTAACCACCAAGACCCACTGAAACACTTTTTCAGGAAATATATGCATGAGCCTAATGAATTACAACTTCCCATATAATTTATAAAAATACTGTTCTAATATATTAAGGTTATTAAGGGATAGAAGTGTAAAATCTGTAGCTGATTAATAACAAGACATTGTATGAAATTCTTTATCTGTGCTAATCTGCATTTTTACAGGCTGACCTACTAGTAAAAGACACTGTCAACAAAAATATATGCTTTGTTCCAAAACAGATCTATATATTAAAAGCTAAATATAACAACATAGAACGGGTAAGAATTTATGTAGTTTGGCAAATATCTGAATGAGGCTATGCTATAGGCAGTAATTATAAGGCCTTGAGAAAGATGTCATTTTGATAACTCTGAAAGAAAAGACTACATTGGGAATTAGTGAATCTGATAGCCCAATAGCCACATGGCTAGCACAGCACCATGTCTCAGGGGTAGCCAGCAGTGAGGCTGAGTATGAACACAATACATATATACATCTACATATGGTCAGCCATACAGATAAACACTGACATGAAGACCACCAACAGCTTCAGTCTATTCCTGCCTGGTTGATCAGGATGAAAGCCCATTCATCAAAATCATGTGCAATGTGGTTTCCCCCAGTAGCCGAGCTCAGACACTCAGTCTCTCCAGTAGCTACACTTGGATCCCAGTCTCCCCAGTTGCTGACACCTGGGCATGCCAGTCACTAAGGCCACTGCCCCATTCTTCTTGCTGGTGCTTACACCTACATACAAACCATGTAACTGGCCTTAGGCAGTAGATGTCCCTTAAATCTCTATTTGCCTCCAAACATACACATGCAAATAGGTTTCCTGATACTTGGTCCACAGCTATGACCTTGTCAGTAGCTGACCCCCAGACCCAGTCTCTTCAGGAACTGCCTAGGATGGCCTGGTGCCTCTAGTAGTCAACTCTCAGACCTGTTGGTCTCCCCATTATCCAGCCCAGGCTTATGTCCCCCTCCTCAGTACTTGAGTGCCAAGCCCCTCATTCAACTTGCTTGCTCACAGTGACTACCCGCACTAACATATGCACCCACAATATACTTGTGCACTCCAGCCTCTCCAATTACTGACATGCTCAGGCACACAGGCCCCTGTGATCCCTGGTCCCGCTCCAGGTTCTGACACTCAGACCCCCATACACAGACATGCACACAGAATAACGTCCTTCATCCAGGAAAACAGACATGGAGTTTAAGCAGAAGACAGGACAGACTGCATTAATTAGGTGGAGGGCACAGCCAGACAAGGGTACTAACCAGCAATCTATACATGAAGAGACCCTTTCATCTATTTTCCCACATTTTTTCATTCCATTCCATCTTGATCCTGCCTTTTCTCTGCCTTTGGTCCTTCCCAAAATGTTTCATAGTAAGTCTTGTACATTCCAATAGTCTATTTAGAAGACCTCATAACAAGTGCCACTCAGTCCCCAAATCCTTTTGCCTTGTGTCCCATAACAACTTCCAGACTTGAAGTTACTGTTTCATAGTTTTACAGCAGTGGTTTCTTAAACCACTGTAAACTGAGCTCAGCTTATCATATGTTTGAATTCAGTGCACTGAGCAGCATGTTACATAACCATTAGAAAATTTTTGATGGAAAAAAGGAAACAAGAATAAAATAGAACACTGTAATATACAATACAAGACAATAACAAAAAATAAAACCAAGAAAAAATAGTATTAATTTAAAACAATTTTTCACACATTAGGGTGGTTTTTTTTTTTTAATTTATATTTATTGTAAAAGACATTTCTTTTATTCATGTGTTATGTACCCTGCAAGGTAAAAATTTAGAGTAAGAACATTTACATAACATTTTTTAAAGCTCCCCAGAAGCTTTTCTTTTGTTTAAATGCATCCCCATTCAGTAATTCACATTATTACATTAAGGTTATTATTCACAGTCAAACTCAGCTGCTTACTGGGCAGACTTAAGCAGTTGTCTTCCACTATAACACAACGGTTAAGTTCTGTATCACTGAAATTAGAGAACATGGATTTTTTTCATCTGTTGAACATTAATGCTTATTTGAATTCTACTATGAAGTAGATGCAAAATTAAATTTAGAATATATCATATGAAAATACACAATGTTCTCTCATCTTTACACTAAATAAGAAGTATGTAAGGTTTGGAAGGCTAGTTACCCTCAAATATCTGTTTCTCCTTTAACAAGAGGATTGCTACAAAAGTTTTGATGGAAATCTGACAATTCCAGTTTCTTGTTAGCAAGTATGGTGGTCTTGTTAGCATTGTACTGATGAGCTAGCAAGATTGGAGAGAACATAATCTAGTTTCTTAATTTCGGCTGCTGCTTCTTTACCAGGAGTCCCAGATAAAACCTGCATAGTATTGCCTCAGCATGTTCCTAATATGCTTCCTCTGTTTTACTCATTTTTATAGTAGTTCCTTGTCTTTGTAATAGTGTACTGAAATTTACCTTTTGAAATGTTATTCCTGATACTGTTTATTGTCACTCTGTTTATCAACCCAGCATGTTTTTTTCTAGTATAGGTTGTAATTGTTTATTTTTTATATAAGGAGAAACTCTAAGAATGCTAACAAAAAGACACAAAGTAAAATAAAGAAAAATATAGTGGTCTATAAATAAAATTTAAAAATTGTAAATTGATGTAGACAGCAGTTATGTCAAGTAGGAGTTTTCAGAAGCTGCAATGAAACGACATTGAATTAGAAAAAAGTGGTTTGTTTTTTTAACCTACTTTTCTAAGTTCTTTCCTGGCAATTATGTTATTTGCTATGCACTACTATTTCTGGATATTTACAAATGTTTGTTTCCTTACTGTTGTCCAGGTAGCATCTATTAAAGATATTTATTCTTCAGAACAATAGTGAATATCCAGAAATGCAAATAAGCGTGTCTAGATTTACACTCTTTTCCTTCCTGCAGAGGATTGATAACAACTTTTTGACACAGGTGGTGAAGGAGACAACAAGAAGAGGGATGCTGCTGGACCTTGTGCTGATAAACAAAGAAGGACTTGTTGGGGATGTGAAAGTTGGGGGCAGCCTTGGCTGCAGTGACCACAAGATGGTGGAGTTCAGGATCCTGCATGGAAGAAGCAGGATAATAAGTAGGATTAGAACCCTGGACTTCAGGAGAGTGAAATTTAGGCTCTTCTAAGACCTACTTGGAAGAGTCCTGTGGGTTAGGGCTCTAGAAGGTATGGGGGCCCAAGAGAGCTGACTAATATTCAAGCAACACTTTCTCCAAGCTCAAGAGCGGTGCATCTGTACAAGTATGAAATGAAGCAGAGGAGGCAGGCAACCTGAATGGATGAGCAGGGACCTTTGGGAAAACCTCAAGTGGAAGAAGGAAGCTTAAAGAATGTAGAAAAAGGGAATGGTCACTTGGGAAGTATATAGGAATGTTGTCAGAGTATGCAGGGATGTAATAAGGATGGCTAAGGCCCACTTTAGAATTAAATTTGGCAAGGAACATCTAGGGCAACAAGAAGGGGTCCTACAAGGACATCAACAGCAAAAGGAAGACTAGGGAAAAGGTAGGCCCACCACTGAATCATAGAATGGTTTAGGTTGAAAGGGACCTTAAAGACCATCTAGTCCCAAGTCCCCTGCCATTGGCAGGGACACCCTCCACTAGACCAGGTTGCTCAAAGCCTCATCCAGTCTGGCCTTGAACACTTCCAGGGATGGGGCACCCACAACTTCTTTGGGAAACCTGTTCCCGTGCTTCACCACCCTCTCCAGGAAGCATTTCTTCCTGATATCTAATCTAAATCTCCCTGCTTTCAGTTTAAACTCATTACTCCTTGTCCTGACACTGCAGGCCCTTATAAAAAGTGCACACACACACCCCCCCAAGCTTCCTTGTAGGCCCCCTTCAGGTACTGGAAGGCTGTGATAAGATCTCCCCAGAGCCTTCTCTTCTCTAGGCTGAACAAACCCAATACTCTCAGCCTTTCTTCATAGGAGAGGTGCACCAGCCCTCTGAGCATCTCTGTGACCCTCCTATATCCTAGAGGACAGGCCTATCCTCCTACATGGCCGTTGATATCCTTCTTATGCTGAGGGATCCACAGCTGGACACAGTACTCCAGGTGGGGTCTCACAAGAGCAGAGTAGAGGGGAAGAATCACCTCCCTCGACCTCCTGGCCACACTTCTCCTGATACAGCCCAGGATACGGTTGGCTTTCTGGGATGCCAGAACACACTGCCAGCTCATGTTCAGCTTCTCATCCACAAGTACCCCCAAGTCCTTCTCCTCAGGGCTGCTCTTGATCCAGCCTCCATCCAGCCTGTACTTGCAGTTGGGATTGCCCCGACCCAGGTGCAGGACCTTGCACTTGGCCTTGTTGAACTTCATGAGGTTGGCACAGGCCCACCCCTCCAGCCTGTCAAGGTCCCTCTGGATGACATCCCTTCCTTCCAGCATGTCAACCACACCACACAGCTTGGTGTCGTCAGCAAACTTTCTGAGGGTGTACTCGATGCCATCGTCCATGTCACTGAGGAAGATCTTAAACAGGACCGGTCCCAACACAGACCCCTGTGGAATACTGATCATCACTGGTCTCCACTCAGACATTGAGTCATTGATCACAACTCTCTGAGTGCGACCAGCCAGCCAGTTCTTTATTCATTGAGTGGTCCACCTGTCAAATCCATGCCTCTCCATTTTAGAGGTAAGGATGTCATGTGGGACGGTATCAAAGGTTTCGCACAAGTCCAGGCAGATGACGTCAGTTGCCCGTCCTCTATCCACCGAGGTCGTGACCCCATCATAGAAGGCCACCATATTTAATAGTCAGGCATGATCTGCCCTTGGTGAAGCCATGTTGGCTGTCAACAGTCACCTCCTCATTCTCCATGTGCCTTAGCATGATTTCCAGGAGGATCTGCTGCATGAGCTTGCCAGGCACAGAGGTGAGACTGACTGGCCTGTAGTTTCCTGGGTCCTCCTTTTTTCCCTTTTTAAAGATAGGGGTTACATTTCCCTTTTTCCAGTCAGCGGGAACATCATCAGTCTGCCACGACTTGTTGAATATGATGGATGGAGATTTCGTAACCTCATCCGCAAGTTCTTTCAGGGCCCGTGGATGTATGGCATCAGGTCCCATGGACTTGTGCACCTTCAGGTTCCTCACATGTTCCCGAACCTGATCCTCACTGACCATGGGTGGCTCTCCATTCTCCCAGTTCTTGCCTTTGTCTTCCATGACTTTGGGGGTATGGCTTGCACCCTTGACAGTGAAAGTTGAGGCAAAAAAAGCTTTGAGTACCTCAGCCTTGTCCATGTCCTGGGAAACCAGCTCTCAGTGCTATGCCACTCTCCATTATCTTTGAAAGATCCTGGAGAACAGGAGAGGTGCCTGAGGACTGGAGAAGAGCCAGTGCCACTCCAGTCTTCAAAAAGGGCAAGAAGGAAGACCTGGAAACTACAGGCCAGTCAGACCCCGGAAAAGTGATGGAACAGCTCATTCTGGATGTCATCTCCGATCATCTGGAGGAAAAGAATGTTATCAGGAGTAGTCAACATGGAATCACGAAGGGGAAATCATGCTTGACCAATCTTGTAGGCTTCTACGATGGCATGACTAGCTGGGTGCATGAGGGGAGAGCAGTGGATGTTGTCTACCTTGACTTCAGCAAGGATTTTGACACTGTCTCCCATAACATCCTCATAGGTATGCTTAGGAAGCATGGATTAGATGAGTTGAGAGTGAGATGGATTGAGAACCGGCTGAATGGCAGAGCTCAGAGGATTGTGATCGGTGGCACAGAGTCTAGCTGGAAGTCTGTGGTTAGTGGGTTTCATCAGAGGTCAGTACAGGGCCCAGTCTTGTTCAACATATTCATCAACAACATGGATAAGGGGACAGAGTGTACCCTCAGCATGTTTGCTGATGACACAAAACTGGCAGGAGTGGCTGACATGCCAGAAGGCTGTGCTACCATTCAGTGAGACATGGACAGGCTAGAAAGTTGTGTGGAGAGGAACCTAATGTGGTTCAACAAGGGCCAGTGTAGGGTCCTGCACATGGGGGCCAATAACCCCATGCACCAATACAGGTTGACCTTCTGGAAAGCAGCTCTGCAGAGAGGGTCCTGGGAGTGCTGGTGGACAGCAAGTTAACCATGAGCCAGCATTGTGCACTCGTGGCCAAGAAGGCCAGTGGTATCCTGGGGTATATTAAAAAGAGTGTGGCCAGCACATTAAAGGAGATCATCCCCCTCTCTACTGTGCCCTGGTGAGGCTGCATCTGGAGTACTCTGTCCAGTTTTTGGCTCCTCAGTTCAAGAAAGATAGGGAACTACTGGAGAGAATAACATTTTTATTAAAATTAGTTTCTCATCTTATATCAGTTCCAGGAAAAAAAAAAAAAAAACAAAAAAAAAAATTAAATAATCATTTTACATTTAAAGGGCTGTTTTAAGTGTCATATCATATCATATCATATTCAAATATATGTGAGTATATTATGAGTTCCTACTTAATATATTATTATTTTGTGTATATAATTATTAATTATTATTTTTCCAATTGATTGCATCAATCAGAACATTAATTGACATACAAATAAAGGTTTTCATTCATGTTCTGATGCTGCTCCATATTTATCCTGGAGCAGAACTTGATCCAATATTTATTCATCTGAAGAACACAAGCTGTTATAGAGGAAAAGTCCACAAAAAAGTGTCTTAAATTCTGAGAGATATCAGCAACATGGGGAGAAAAAGATGATTCTCAAGTCCTGGAGTATTTTTCATCTAAGTAATGTTCTTGGCAGGATGAACACTGGTCTGGTTTTGAGAAGCGACAAATGACTGAAGTTTAACCAGGGTCTAGACTGCTCAATGAAGCATATATTGCTCCTTCCTATTCTCTATAATGTAAGAATTGCTGCTTGGATGGTTTCTTTATCTTAATCAACAGATCAATCTTCTACACTTTTCTAGTGCCGCAACAATTTACGTTTATAGCTTAAATTTACTTCATTGTTCTCCATAATTTAGATGCAGCCTTGACTTTCCTTTGTTACCATTATTACATATTAAGATGAGTTCATGTATGTCATTAGTGTTTGCACCCATCTAGTTTGACTCTAGACATTTAAAAATTAACTATATACATGAATTTACAGATAAACTAAATGCTCTTGCCTTGCATAATCTGCAAAGATAAAAACAGCTGTGCAGCAACAATTTACTTTTTTTTTTAATATCTTCTTGTGGTTTTGATTAAACCATGTCTTCTGGCAAAGAATGAAAAACCTCAAGGGAAAAAAAGGTGTTTCACTAGGTCTAAAATGAAAAGCAATCTCAGACATTAGGTTGCAACAACAGCTTAGACAGCTAGACATTTTACAATTGCAGTGGTAACAACTTCGTTGGCCATAAATTCTTATGAGCAATATTGTAGACTTTCACTGCATTTATTCACTATGACCCTCAATGGTTCAAAAAACACATGAAGGACGAGGCCATCATATGGCAGGGAATGGTAATTTTAAGCTACAATTTGCCTTAGGACTACAGATTGTTTTGGGGGTCAGTACCTTCCATAAAACATTTTGAGGCACTGGGATATGGTTCCTTTTATGGTGGTCTTTCTTGTGCTGGTTATGGACTGTTGCACAGCTCAGGGTTAATTAGAATGGCTATATATGTTGTGCTATGTTCCCAGGCATGCACATTCCCAATTAATATATGGGATATGTATTTAAAGAGACATAAAGCCAACCTACATCTTACTCCTTACTCTCCTAGAGTCTTCTACCATCCTGTATCTTGATAAGATACAAAAAGACAGACTACAGAGAGAAGGATGTTCCTAATACACGATTCCTTCTCATGCTGTCATACTTCAGTAGTTGAAAATTTTTAAATGTGCTAGTCAAATTCTTGGTGCCTATGTGCCTTTCATACACAAAGGTACACAAACACAATGCTAACTTATAACTAGTGTTGGCAACCCCATTTGATCCGTTCATATTTACTATCCACTTTGATTCTTATGTCACCTCTGAGTCTTATGTATTCTGATTTCCCTACACAGAGGATGTAGAATGATTTTGTCTACACTGACTTTATTTTGTCTACAGTATTTCATTTACATATGTATTTTTCAGATTTCATTTTTCTGCTTTTAAACAGCATTTTTTGTGTTTTCTAATTTTGATAGTAAATAGTGCAAAAGAGTAATATAAAAACCAGCCCTAAAACTGTGCCAGCAAGGCACTTGTAAAAATGACAACAGTTATATGAATAGCAGCTATGAGAATTAGATCTCAGCTTTTTATTGTTAGCAGGACTTGCATCCTAAGTGAATTTCTGCTCACATGCTCTTTGTATAAAGGTTTTAGCTCACAGTGCTTCTCTGACCACACTCACAACTGCATTAATTGTTCCTGCAACCATTTCAGTAACTTATTGTTTCAGTAACATTTCTAAAATGTGCATCTCTTATTGTTGGAAGTCATTGCGCTGCAGCTTCCAGTTCCTGGATCTTTTCATACTTCTTTCTGTTATGGTAGAGATCCCCTTATATGAAAGCACTTCCTCATATAGCTGCTTGTACATCTCAATGTATCCATCAGTCCCATTTGGCACAGTTAGTGCAACTCTGAGAGCTCACATTTAAGTCTACCAGCCATTAGACAGATTTTTCCTGAAGAAAGACACAGAAACGTGGGCTAGAAGTAAAATCCCAACTTGTAAAAAAAGTAATTTCACCTAACAATCACCTGAAAGACATGTTTAAGCTGGCCATCTATTTTACTTTGTAGTCAATGGGGAGATAGAAGCACTTCCACAGTTGATTCATGCAACTCATCTCGGGTGTTCCTGTATGAACTGATATTTTCCTTTTTTTTCCTCTTTATTAATGGAAAAGGGAACACAAACAACTTAAACGATACACTTACTGAATGTACCAAGCCACAGAAATCTGATCTACACCCCATAGCTATTCTGTGTTTGGACTTGTCAACACAAACATTTAATTAATTAAAAAGCTATTAATAAAATGTAAGTAATTTGTATAAACTATGGAGTGATCCCTTTCATTTACAGAGCATAAAAATATTACCCTAAATGTAAGATGATGAGAGTATTTACATCACAAATATCTAAAAAACCCCACACTGCTTTGTGAACAACAGTATCAGAAAGAACAGTTTCATTTAGCTTCAGGAAATTATTCTGTGAGTTTTACCGAAAACAAAGTTCAACAATTTTACAGAAAAATATGACTGTACCTTGTAAAAAAAGAAAGGGGCTTATTACTATATAATTCTTTAAGGTTCCTGCTATACTCTTCATTATCTTTTTGTTTTGATTGCTAATTATAAATAATTCAAAAAAAAAGACACCTCTGCCCAATATCCACACCTATCCTTTAAAAAAAACATATTTTAAGAAAAGAGTATTAGTGATTAAAATGATAACACTGAGGAATAAAAAAGAAGGTGCTGAAGAAACCCTGGTTAAATGTCTCATGATTACCTCTTCAGCTATGATTGTATAGGTGGAATAAGCTCTGGAGTCCTCGGTACAAAAAGGACGTGGACCTGTTAGAGTGGGGCCAGAGGAGTTTCACAGATTCACAGATTCACAGAGTGTTAGGGGTTGGAAGGGACCTCTAGAGATCATCTAGTCCAACCCCCCGGACAGAGCAGGACCACCTAGAGCAGATCACACAGGAACAAGTCCAGGCGGCTTTGGAAAGTCTCCAGGGAAGGAGACTCCTCACCCTCTCTGGGCAGCCTGTTCCAGTGCTCTGTCACCCTCACAGTGACAAAGTGTTTCCTCACGTTCAGTTTGAACTTTCTGTTTTCCAGTTTATAGCCATTACCCCTAGTCCTGTCACTGGACACCACTGAGAAGAGCCTGGCCCCATCCTCCTGACACCCACCCTTTAGATATTGATTAGCATTGATAAGATCCCCTCTCAGCCTCCTCTTATCTAGGCTAAACAGACCCAGCTCTCTCAGCCTTTCCTCATATGGAAGGTGCTCCAGGCCCTTCATCATCTTAGTGGCCCTGCGCTGGACCCTCTCCAGTAGCTCCTTGACCTCCTGGAACTGAGGAGCCCAGAACTGGACTCAGTACTGCAGGTGTGGCTTCACTAGTGCAAAGTAGAGGGGGAGGATAACTTCCCTCAGCCTGCTGGCCACTCTCTTCTTAATGCATCCCAGGATGCCATTGGCCTTCTTGGCCGCGAGAGCACACTGTTGCCTCATGGTCATCCTGTTGTCCACTAGTACTTCAAGGTCCTTTTTGCCAGAGCTACCCTCCAAGAGAACAGCCCCCAACCTGTACTGGAACATGGGATTGTTCTTCCCCAGATGCAGCACTTTACACTTGCCCTTATTGAACTGCATTAGATTTCTCCCTGCCCAGCTCTCCAGCCTGTCCAGGTCACGCTGGATGGCAGCATGGCCTTCTGACATGGCAGCCACTCCTTCCAGTTTGGTATCGTCAGCAACCTTGCTGAGAGGACATTCTATCCCTTCGTCCAGGTCACTGATGAGTATGTTGAATAGAGCTGGACCCAGCACTGACCCCTGGGGGACGCCACTAGCCACAGGTCTCCAACTAGACTCTGCCCCATTGACCACAACTCTCTGAGCTCTTTCCTCCAGCCAGTTCCCAATCCACCTCAGCACTCAATGGTCCAGCCCATGCTTCCTAAGCTTGTCTATGAGGATGCCATGGGAGACCGTGTCAAAAGCTTTGCTGAAGTCAAGGTAGACCACATCCACTGCCTTCCCTTTGTCCATCTATCTAGTGATGCCATCATAAAAAGCTATCAGATTGGTCAAGCATGACTTTCCCTTGTTGAATCCATGCGGACTACTTGTGATTAGCTTCCTTTCCACAACATGCTTTAGGATGGCACGAAGAAAAAGTTGTTCCATCATCTTTCCAGGGATGGAGGTGAGGCTGACCGGTCTATAGTTGCCTGGGTCCTCCTTCTTGCCTTTTTTGAAGATTGGAGTAACATTGGCTTTCCTCCAGTCCTCAGGCACCTATCCTGTTCTCTAGGACTTTTCAAAGATTATGGAGAGTGGCCTAGCAATGACTTCTGCCAGCTCCCTCAGCCCTTGTGGGTGCACCCCATCAGGGCCCATGGATTTGTGGATGTTCAGTTTGCTTAACTGATCTCTAACCCAATCCTCTTCAGCTGAAGCAAAACCTTCCTTTCACGTGACTTCCCCTATGGTTTTCAAGCTCTGGGACTCCTGAGGGCTGGTCTTAGCAGTAAAGACCAAGGCAAAGGTGGTATTCAGTAACTCTGCCTTCTCCATATTCTCGGTCACCAGGGCATCTGCTTCATTCAGCAGTGGGTCCACATTTCCTCTGGTCTTCTTTTTTCCTCCAATGTACCTGAAAAAACCTCTCTTGCCAGGTTCAGTACTAAGGAGGCCTTAGCTTTCCTTATTGCATCCCTACATCCTCTGACGGCATTTTTGTATTTCTCCCAAGTGGTTAGTACCTACTTCCATGTTCTGTATACTTTCTTTTTCCACTTAAGTCTATTCATTAACTCCCTGCTCATCCATGTCTGTCTCCTAGCTCTCTTACTTGATTTCTTACTCTTTGGGAAGCTCCAGTCTTGAGCCTGGAGGAAATGGTGCTTGAATATTAACCAGCTTTCATGGGCTCCCCTATCATCTAGACCCCTAACCTACAGGACTTCTCCAAGCAGGTCCTTGAAGAGGCCAAAGTCAGCTCTTCTGAAGTCTAAGGTAGTGACTCTGCTTGTGGCTCTGTGCCTGCTGCATATGATTCTGAACTCCACCATCTTGTGGTCACTACATCCAAGGTTGCCCCTACCTTCACATCCTCGACAAGTCCCTCCTTGTTCATCAGTACAAGGTCCAGCACTACCCCTCTCCCTGTCGGCTCCTCCACCACCTGTGTCAGGAAGTTATTATCAATGCACTGGAGGAACCTCCTGGACTGCGCATGCCTGGCTGTGTAGCTTTTCCAGCAAATGTCAGGGTAATTGAAGTCCCCCATGACAACCAGAGCCTGTGACTGTGAGGCTACTTCCAGCTGCCTGTAGAAGGCTTCATCAGCTTCCTCATCCTGATCAGGTGGCCTGTAGTAAACACCCACAACAGTGTCTCCCACATTAGTCTGACCCTTGATCCTTACCCACAAACATTCAACTCGCTCTTCATCCACCCCCAGGGAAAGCTCAGTACATTCCAGTTGCTCTCTCACATAAAGAGCAACTCCACCTCCTTGCCTTACTGACCTATCTTTCCTAAAAAGGACACAGCCATCCATGATAGGGTTCCAGTCACGTGAGCTGTCCCACCACGTCTCAGTAATTGCAACGATATTGTGGTCCTGAGAGTGCACGCAGATCTCTAGTTCCTCCTGCTTGTTCCCCATACTGCATGCGCTGGTGTATAGGCATTTCTGAGAGGTGGCCAAGCATGCAGGTTTTCCTGGAGGAGAGCGGGAGGATATATCCTTGTCACACACGGTCCCAGCGTTGTCTGCCTTTTCGTCATTGTCTTTGGTGGTAGGTAAGGAGTCTTGGTGCCAAGCCTGGTTGACCTGATTCGATTTATTCCCCAGGTGGATGCAACACCATCCCCCACCTCAACTGAGACAGCAGATTGAATGGCCTTCCCAGCACACCGTCCCACCAGCACTGGCATGTTGCGCACAGGCTCCTGTCTGGCCAGCCCAGTTCTGTCCCCTTCCCCCTTCAAATCTAGTTTAAAGCCCTTTCTGTGAGCCCTGCCAATTCATGCACAAGGATCCTTTTTCCCCTTTGAGACAGCTGAACCCCATCTCTTGCCAGTAGACCCGGTGCTGTGTAAACAAAATTGATCAGGGGGATGAAACACCTCTCATCTAAGGAAAGGCTGAGACAGATGGGGTTGTTCAGCCTGGAGAAGAGAAGGCTCTGGGGAGACATTATTGTGGTCTTTCAATACTTAAAGGGGACTTATAAGAAAGTTTAGGACAGACTTTTTAATGGTGTCTGTAGCAACAGGAGAAGAGGTAATGGTTATAACCTAAAAGAGCATAGATTCAGACTAGATATAAGGAAGAAATTTTTTAAAATGAGGGCAGTGAAATACTGGAATAGGTTGCCCAGACAGGTTGTCAACCCTGGGAACATCCAAGGTCAGGTTGGACAGGACTGTGAGCAACCTGATCTAGTTGATGTCCCTCTCATTGCATGGGTGGGTGGCTGAGATGACCTTTAAAGGTCCCTTCTAATACAAATAACTCAATGTTTCTATGATTGTATTAAGATGATCAGACTCAAGAATGTTTTGGCTGATGATTTTTCTGGTTTTGATTTTTTTTTCTGTTTTGAAAGACACTAGTTTATTATTTTACTCATATGCATTCTGCTAACTTTTTATTTTATTAAAATCTGGTATGTATAACACACATTAAGCATACTTACCACCAGAATCAAATGTTTCTCAAAAAACAACATTATTTGGAATTTCCTGCCTAAACTATGAAAACTATGATAACTATGAGATACATGATAAATTGTTCATGATTCTACAACCAAATTAATTTTTTTTTAATAAACAAACTGATCAACAGAATGAATCTTTGTTTCTCATGTACTTTTCTTGTCTTTAAAACTATGAGGTATGCACAAGAGAATGACTAACAAAACTGTATATTGACTCTTGTGGTTGTTATTAAGCATATTATATTGCTACTTCAAGTTACAGTGAAGATATAATTATATTCTATCCATATGTTTAGGCTCATTGCAACAGGATTTGAAAACAAGAAAATGAAGGCAAATCTGCTTAAAATGTGAGATACTGCAGATGTACTCTGCTGATATATTTAAGCTGAATAAAACTGCATTACTCTACAGTCTCAGAGAACATCTTGCCTTGTCATGCATAAAGAAGAAGGTTTGTTACCTCAATACCTTTATATGCAATGCACTATGGCACTTACTAGGAAGGACAACAGACAGTATCTTAGTACAAAGCTTGATAATACGAAGCTCAATTGTCAAGATGTTTTTTACCACATACAAGCATTATTAATCCAGTATGAGATTCTTTAAAACTCTTTCATTGCATCTTCCAGCAGTATGTCCTGAGTCAGTCTGTAATAGATCTAACAGATCTAAATGTATGTTCAAGTAGTGGTAAAGAGTTTTCTTCTCCATGAGCCTTACGCTGAATATGGTTTCTAGAGAATGTGAGCGTTCTAACCCTACAGACTGGGAAGGAACTGTTACATTATGTCTGAAGATTAAGTTACATGATGATGTCAATGTTGATGACATTTCTGAATGGGTATCCTTTACTAAGGTTTCCATGTATCTAAATACAATTTTGTATTTTAATTTCAAACACTTTTTACTTACTTGCACTATTAGCCACACTGCTTTCTTTGCACTTCTTGCAATACAAATATTTGTACTGTATGTCTCCAACTCAAATTTCCAGTATCAGAGCTAAGCACATCACTTCCATTCACATTGCATTCGTTTAAAGGTCCATCCATGAGTGAAAATGCACACAACTGAGGATGTTTCTGGTACATATGCCTGTCTTCTTACATCTGTCAGCGTGGGACGCAGCGGTGGCAGCAGTTGCTGCCGCTGCTCGGCGCTCGATTGAGGCAGTTGGAGGGATTCTCAGACCCCAGTGAGCAGAGGAGCTGGGCAGCCCATGTGGTACGGACAGTGCCTGCGAGAGCAGCTGCCATCATTCAGGGGAGCAGCCGGGAGCAAACGCCGGGGATTTAAACTCCGCCCAAGGAGCACGGCGACCAGAGCGGGCAAACAGAGAGTGGCGCGGCAGCCAGGGAGTGGCAGGGTAGTTCGGGCAGACAGGGCGAGTGGGCAGGACCCGGCCATGGTGACCACTAGGAGGAGAGCCACTGTTACGAAGAAGGTGGCAACCCAGACACTGCTCCCGCTTAGGGATGCCGCCGTCCAAGTGTCTGGCTGCAGAGGATGCCTCAGCCTGTTCCTCACACCTGAGGGCAGCAGAGACAGCCCCTGCATGAGGTGTGAACAGGTGGAGGATCTGCTCAGCGTGGTGGCCCAGCTGAAGGAGGAAGTGGAGAGGCTGAGCAGTAGGAGGAAGGGTGAGAAGGAGAGAAGTCCTCACTTCACCAACCAACCACCTCAAAGGAAAAGGTAGCAGTTGGAGGGCATGCAACTCCACATGTCACCAGGCAGAGGGGGGAATCTAAGAGAGGGAGCAGAATGGATACAGGTACATGCTCAGTGAGGGAGGAAAAAGCAGCAGGGACACCAACAGATGCCCAGCACCTGGAAAAAAAATCACTGCTCACCAGGAGAACACCTGGCAGGCAAAACAGGGAAATTCTAGATGCTCCAGTCTGCAAGCCAAGTCCATCGGGAGCCCATCTTAAATACCTCTATGTCAATGCACAGAGCATGGGGAATAAGCAAGAGGAGCTAGAGGCGTGTGCACATATGAGGTGCTGTGACCTCATTGGCATTGTGGAGATGTGGTGGGTTGGCTCCTATGACTGGAGTGTCAGAATGGAAGGGTACAGGCTCTTTAGGAATGACAGGCAGGGGAGAGCTGGAGAGGGGGTTGCTCTCTATGTCAGTGACCAGCTGGAGTGTGTGGAACTCCACCTGGGGAGGGATGAGGAGCTGACCAAGAGCTTACAGGTCAGGATTAAAGGGAGGGCAGAAAGAGGGGAGACAGTAGTAGGAGTTTGCTACAGGCCACCTGGCCAGGATGAGCAAGTGGATGAGGCCCTCTACAGGCAGATAGCAGCAGCCTCACCGTCACAAACCCTGGTCCTCATGGGGGACTTCAACCACCCCAATATCTGTTGGAGGGACAACACGACAGGACACAAGCCAGCCAGAAGGTTCCTGGAATGTATTGATGACAACTTCCTTCTCCAAGTGATAGAGGAGCTGACAAGGAGGGGTGCCATGACGGATATTGTTCTCACCAACAGGGAGGGGCTGGTGGGGAATGTGAAGCTCAAGGGCAGCCTTGGCTGCAGCAACCGTGAAATGGTGGAGTTTGAGATCCTTACGGAGGTGAGGAGTGCGCGCAGCAAGCTCACTGAAGCTCAGGAGAGCAGTTTTCAGACTCTTCAGGGAACTGATCGGAAAGGTTCCATGGGAAGACGCCCTGGAGGGAAGAGGGTCCCAAGAAAGCTGGCAAGTATTCAAGGACCACCTCCTCCAAGCTCAGGAGCGCTGCATCCCAATGAAGAGGAAGTCAGGTAAAAGTGCCTGGAGGCCAGATGAACAGGCAGTTACTGGACAAAGTAAAACGAGAATAAAAAAGCCTACAGTGGGTGGAAGCAAGGATAGGTGTGCTGGGTTCAGTCAGGAAAGGGTTAACTCCCTTTACTCTGGTTGCCAGGAAACTATGTTGCTGGACGTTAAAAGAAAACATTGATAAGGCCTCAGCTGGTGCTGGGGATGACCTGCACTGGACTCAAGGTCTTTTGTCTGCTTCGGATACTGTAGCTGACCCAGACTGACCAAGGAAGTATTTCATTCCATAGTACGTCATGTTCCGGTTTTCTTGGGGTAGGGAAGGGGGTCTGGTAGCCATTACTCTGCCCATTACTCTCTATCTTACTCCCTTACTCGTTTACTCCCAGCCACTCATTAACCCTCCTGCATTACCTGCTTTGCTAACTCCTGTGCTGTCTTGTTCGTGTGGAAGCTGGCGGGTTGTTTACAGTTTATGGCCATGTTATTGCTGATAGGATTCGCTCGGAATCCGCTGCGTAGGCTCCTGGGCTCCGGCATTCAGGCCACAGCTCTCGGGCTGCGATCGCTCTCAGACTGTAGTTCTCGGGCTCTCTGAGTCTGATTTTCATCCCTCAACATCTGGGTGTGCATTGGTCAGTGGATGGTGGGAAACTGTATTATATTGTATCATATTGGATATATTGTATCATATGTTTTATTTTCTACCATTTTAATTACTTATTAGTAGTAGTATCTGTATATATTGATTTAGATTTAATTAGTAAATAGTTCCTATCTCAATTTTACGAGCTTCCTTATTTCATTTTCCTCTAATTCTTCCCCTCTACTAGAGGAGGGGAGGGGGATTTGTGAGAGCGGCTTCGTGGTATTTTGCTAGCCGGAGTTAAACCACGACAACAGGTAACCTGGGACAATTACAGGGAAGTTGTCCAAGACGTCAGAGATCAGGTTAGGAAAGACAAAGCCCTGATAGAATTAAACCTGGCCAGGGACATCAAGGACAACAAGAAGGGTTTCTATAGGTACACTGGGGATAAAAAGAAGAGCAGGGAAAATGTGAGCTCTCTAACAGAAGGAAACGGGAGAGCTGGTTTCCCAGGACATGGACAGGGCCACGGTACGCAATGCTTTTTTTGCCTCAGTTTTCACTGTCAAGGGCACAAGCCATACCCCCAGAGTCATGGAAGACAAGGGCAAGAACTGGGAGAATGGAGAGCCACCCATGGTCAGTGAGGATCAGGTTTGGGAACTCCTCAGGAACCTGAAGGTGCACAAGTCCATGGGACCGGATGGAATACATCAACGGGCCCTGAAAGAACTGGCGGATGAGGTTACGAAATCTCCATCCATCATATTCAAAAAGTCGTGGCAGACTGATGATGTTCCCACCGACTGGAAAAGGGGAAACATAACCCCCATCTTTATAAAGGGAAAAAAGGAGGACCCAGGAAACTACAGGCCAGTCAGTCTCACCTCTGTGCCTGGCAAGCTCATGCAGCAGATCCTCCTGGAAATCATGCTAAGGCACATGGAGAATGAGGAGGTGACTGTTGACAGCCAACATGGCTTCACCAAGGGCAGATCATGCTTGACAAATATGGTGGCCTTCTATGATGGGGTCACGACCTTAGTGGATAGAGGACGGGCAACTGACGTCATCTGCCTGGACTTGTGCAAAGCCTTTGACACCGTCCCACATGACATCCTTATCTCTAAAATGGAGAGGCATGGATTTGACAGATGGACCGTTCGATGGATAAAGAACTGGCTGGATGGTTGCACTCAGAAAGTTGTGGTCAATGGGTCAATGTCTGAGTGGAGACCAGTGACAAGCAGCATTCCACAGGGGTCAGTGTTGGGACCGGTCCTGTTTAAGATCTTCGTCAGTGACATGGACGATGACATCGAGTGCACCCTCAGAAAGTTTGCTGACGACACCAAGCTGTGTGGTGTGGTCAACATGCTGGAAGGAAGGGATGTCATCCAGAGGGACCTTGACAGGCTGGAGAGGTGGGCCTCTGCCAACCTCATGAAGTTCAACAAGGCCAAGTGCAAGGTCCTGCACCTGGGTTGGGGCAATCCCAACTACAAGTACAGGCTGGGTGGAGAATGGATGGAGAGCAGCCCTGAGGAGAAGGACCTGGGGGTACTGGTGGATGAGAAGCTGAACATGAGCCAGCAGTGTATGCTGGCATCCCAGAAAGCCAACCATATCCTGGGCTGTATCAGGAGAAATGTGGCCAGGAGGTCGAGGGAGGTGATTCTCCCCCTCTACTCTGCCCTTGTAAGACTCCACCTGGAATACTGCATCCAGCTGTGGAGCCCTCAGCATAAGAAGGATATTGACCAGTTGGAATGAGTCCAGAGGAGGGCCACAAAGGTGAACAGAGGACTGGTGCACCCCTCCTATGAAGAAAGGCTGAGAGAATTGCGCTGGTTCTGTGTGGAGAAGAGAAGGCTTCAGGGAGACCTTCTTGCAGCCTTCCAGTACCTGAAGGGGGCCTACAAGGAAGCTGGGAGTGGGCTTTTTACAAGGACCTGTAGTGACAGGACAAGGGGTAATGGGTTTAGTTTGAAAGTGGGGAGATTTAGATTAGGTATCAGGAAGAAATTCTTCCTGGAGAGGATGGTGAAGCACGTGAACAGGTTGTCCAAAGAAGTTGTGGGTGCCCCATCCTTGGCTGTCTTCAAGGCCGGGCTGGATGAGGCTTTGAGAAACCTGGTCTAATGCAGGGTGTCTGTCTTAGCAACCTGGTTGTCAAGGTGCGTCATGTCGATGCCCACATGCCCAAAAGCCGAGCCACTGAAGAACACCAGCACAATCAGCAGGTAGACCAGGCTGCTAAGATTGCAGTGGCTCTGGTGGATCTGGACTGGCAACATAAAGGTGAGCTGTTCATGGCTAGGTGGGCCCATGGCACCTCGGGCCACCAGGGAAGAGATACCACGTACAGGTGGGCTCGTGACCGAGGGGTGGATTTGACCATAAACACAATTGCTCAGGTTATCCATGAATGTGAGACGTGCTGCCATCAAACAAGCCAAGAGGGTAAAGCCTCTTTGGTATGGGGGGCGATGGCTGAAATACAAGTATGGGCAGGCCTGGCAGGTTGACTATATCACCCTCCCCAAGACCCACCAGGGTAAGTGCCATGTCCTCACAATGGTGGAGGCAACCACCGGGTGGCTAGAAACATACCCGGTGTTCCATGCCACTGCCCCAAATACTATCTTGGACCTTGAAAGGCAAGTCCTGTGGCGACATGGCACTGCTGAAAGAATTGAATCAGATAACGGGACTCATTTCCAAAACAGCCTCGTAGACACTTGGGCTGAGGAACATGGAATTGAGTGGGTGTACCACATTCCCTACCATGCACCTGCCTCAGGGAAGGTCGAGCAGTGCAATGGGCTGCTAAAGACCACCCTGAGAGTAATGGGGGTGCAACACTCAGGAATTGGGATGCCAACTTGGCAAAGGCCACATGGTTAGTTAATACCAGGGGATCCGTCAATTGAGCTGGTCCTGCACACTCAAACCCTCTACGGATGGTAGAAGGAGATAAGGTCCCTGTAGTACACACTAGAAGCATGCTGGGAAAAACGGTTTGGGTTACTCCCACCTTGGGCAAAGGCAAACCCATCCGTGGGGTTGCTTTTCCTCAAGGACCTGGGTGCACTTGGTGGGTAATGAGAGAAGATGGGGAAGTCTGCTGTGTGCCCCAGGGGTATTTGATTCTGGGAGAAAACAGCCCATAATTACATGAGGGACATGAATTGCTGACACTAATCCCTGTTTTTGAGCTTTATGTTACAGACACCCGCTATGGCAGAAAAACCACCCCACCCTACAGAGGTCCAGCCTCGCCAGAAGTGCAGCAGTGACCTGACCTGAGCTGGCTTCGGCGCCCAGCGACCCCACACAACCCTTCCACCTTTGCCTGTCCTGAGTGACCCCACACCTGATGGAGTCTGAAGTCATGGACTAATGAATAGTTTGCTAAGATTGTCCATAGACCAAGGGAATGATATCCATGTGGGATGGGATGAGAAAGGGGAAGCGGGCTGATTGGAAATTATGGAACACTACAGGAGGTGAGCTTGATGTGGATGTGGTGAACCAAAAGGGGTGGATTAGTGTCTTAGCTTTGCACCAGCTAGTCCATGTTTTGCTTCACCCTATAACACATCAAGCTGCATAGGTGGTGCCAGCCCGGGACCCGCGGCACTGCAGGACCGGCGGGGAGGGGGTGGGGATATGGGTGGAAAGGCTTGTGGTTGGACAGGACCCTGGGAAGGGGAAGGGTCTGAGGGGGCTTCCGACTGAGGGGCCTGGGGGTTTGTTTGGGGGACCTCGTGGCAAGTGGTTGGTGCTCCAGGCAGAGCCAGCATCTTGCCAGGCAGATCGGTCTAGGAGTCGGGGTTTGAAAGTTTTTTTTCCTCTCTCTCACTCTCTCGGCGCCCAGGCGGTTTTGTGGGGGGTTTGCTCCCTTCGGGTGGGTTTTCTTTCCTTTTTTCCCTTCTTGGGATGGGATCCTGTATCATTTGTTCTACCTTTTTCCTCTGTTCCTTAAATTACTCATTAACACGAGCATTGTTAGTAACTCCCTAATTTTCATTTCTATAATTAAATAGTTCGTATCTCAACTCCTACGGGCTTTTCCTCGGTTTGTTCCTCTGACACTTCCTCACCGGGAGGGGGGCGAGGGGGGGGGGGGGCAGAGTGGTAGAGCGGCTGCTTGCTAAAACCAGGACAGTGTCCCTGCCAATGGCAGGGGACTTGGAACTAGATGATCTTTTAGGTCCCTTCCAACCCTAACCATTCTATGATTCTATGATATTATTTTTTTTTTTTAATGGTTTAGCACACAAAATATAGTTTGGGCAAGACTTTTGCTGTATGGCTATATGACTGTATGTCTGAGTCTATTTAACAACTAATGCATAGGTAAGAAAGATGAATAAGTCCTGGAGATGGCGAAAACAACAAAATTAGTAACAGTTTGTGTCCCATTTCATTCCCAAGCCCTGATTATTTTCTTGATACTGTCATCAAAATAGATTCACAGGTTTTATATGTTTAAATCCTGTTTCAGGTATCTGTGCTATTCAGAAGTCTGTAAGTTACCCTGAAGTTACAGAAGTCTCACAACAGGTTCTTCCCAGTCAAGTGCTGAGGTGTTTAGATTTCCTCTTTTGGACATATGCACAGAAGTCAAAATGCTGTGAAATCAAGTTAGGCAAGTATCTACCTCCCACGTGAGCCTGTCCGGAGTTCACAAAATATTCTTTTACCTATTCATCTCAGCTGTGGTATCCAAGTGAATAATGTGTTCAGTTTGTGAAATACAGAATGTGTTTTTACCCAGTACATATAGGTTTCATCTTAGATGCAGACTGCTTTTCTGACCTTTGATGTAAATGGCTTCTTGAAAAGTCCAGTAAATGTTTATTTTGATGCAAGAATAGATTTTCAAATCTGCCCCAATTTTGTCTGAAGAAATGAGTTAAGAAATGAGAAATTTTGTCTTAAGAAATGAGAAATGAGTGAAGAATGGGAGATTAAGAAATGTTAACTCTTCCCTTATGTAGAATGATATTATCTTAATGTATAATGATTAATGTAGAACTTCAGTGCTTTCATTCTTAATATTATTGGGTTTGATCCTCCATTTTTGCTGCAAGGATATTAAGTCTTACTCCAAAATAAGAATATCCCCAGTTGTGTCTCTGAATAAGGATAGAAAAATAGTTAAATAGAAAAAAAGAAGTGTCTTTTTGGAACATAAAAATAAAGGTGAGTAACTAAATTCTTATTGAATGTTTTCTTCATTCAGTTATACTGCCCAATATCTTTGTCAAAAAATAAATTGTTAAAAGCTACAAAAACTTTTTAATCTTTAATATTTTTCAAGGATTTATTGTAAATAGCAAAACTTCAGCCTAGACTTGATGATTTCCTTGTCTAATAAGATCTAACAGATTGTCAGCTTTGAGTACCTTTCACTGTCAATTTTTAGTTTCTCCTGAGTTTTGCTCCCTTCTCTCATCTTTGATGTGATTCCATCTCTTATCAGACACTCAAGCTGTCTCCTTTCCTCACTCCTTCCCTCCCCTCATTCCCTTGTTACTCTCCAGCTTTAGATCAGTCACAAACACTTTGATGATATCACCTTTCTTCTGTATTCTCTGATAAAAAATATTTCTCTTGTGTACATTTCATTTTCTAATGGAGTGCAGTAATGTTCTAATTTCTGTAACATGCTTTTGCAGTTTATCATCGTCTGCTTGAGTTGCCTGTAAACTTAAACATATCAAGTGTTTCAGGGCTAGCTATTGTGAGATATAATATTATCCGCTGAGTTTTACTTTTTTGTGACACATACCTGCTTCAGACACACAATGAACTACTGTTCTCTATTTATTTTCTATGATTCCATAATGTTCTGTCCTTGCAGTTTTTAATTACTTTCTTTTTCCAACCAGGATGTATAAAAAATATGTTTTTGCTCTGGCTAATGCCTAATGGTTCTTGAGAATGTGTTATATCGGTAGGATTGTAGTAACGGGATGAGATCAATCCCATTACACCTCTTCAGCTCTATCTGCCTCGTAAACATGCTAACGGGCTCTGCTGAAACACCATCTTGTTCATTGACAATATTCTCCAGACCTGGGAGAAAGCCCCCTTACCAGGGCTTATTCCACAGTGCCAGAAAATCACCTTCCCGACCCTCATGCCTGTAGACAAGACAGTCATGACTGTGCTATGAAGGGCTACCACTCCTTGTTGTTCAAATAAGAATCATTCTAGGGGGAAAGTTAATTTAGGTTGCAGACGGGCATTCAGCCTCATTATTCAGATCATCTACATTCTTATGGTTATAAAAGTACTCACACAGTTCTGATTCTTCAGCGCCAATTTAAGCCAGCTTAGATAAAGAGTCTATTCATGCTTAATTTACTTCTGAGACAGGCCTATGGAATACAACTAAGTCCATGATGGCTGTATTTTTGATCAGACTGTCATCCATTGAGGCAAAACAGTCTCTTTCTCCTAGAGGAAAGTACTGTGATAAACTGTCCATTTACACTGTGGCTAATTGTGCTTGTATTGCCAGTCCTTTCCTACCTATGGATATGTAGGATTCCTGAAATTTCAGCTGACTTTTCTTTTCCTGCCATGACATGGTCAAGTATTCTGCTTGTCTCATTGAAGGATGAAGTGCATTCTGGATCTGATTCAACACCAGTGTTCCACAGTCTGGGTGCCAATGTTTTGGAAGAGCTTTTTCATATCAAATGTCTGGCTGTGGATGTGGCCCTTTCTGCACAGACAGTGGCTCTGACTCACGGAGTGGAATAAAGGTTCATAAAATCATTTTCTTACATGCACTTTTAACACCTACCCTAAACAACTACGAACACTAATTTTTCATTCACCAGTGCCACAGCCCCTTCCATTCTCATGACACAACATGTAATTCTTCCTCTTTCCACCAAACCCAGATTTTAGACTGATTCTAGGAAGAAGGAACCTGACCCAAGTATTGAGGTCAAATGTGCTTGGGCAGAGAGGAACCTGATGAAGTTCAACAAGGGCAAATGTAGGGTCCTGCACCTGGGGAGGAGTAACCCCATGCACCAACACAGGTTGGGGGTTGACCTGCTGGAAAGCACATCTGCAGAGAGGGACCTGGGTGTCCTGGGGGACAATCAGTTTACCATGAGACAGAAATGTGACCTTGTGTCCAAGAAGGTCAATGGTATCCTGGGGGGGCATTAAAAAGAGTGTGGCCAGCAGGTCTAGGGAGGTCATCCTCCCTCTCTACTGTGCCGTGGTAAGGCCACATCTGGAGTACTGTGTCCAGTTTTTACAGATTCACAGAGTGTTAGGGGTTGGAAGGGACCTCTAGAGATCATCTAGTCCAAAACCCCTGCCAGAGCAGGATGACCTAGACTAGATCCCACAGGAACAAGTCCAGGTGGCTTTTGAAAGTCTCCAGAGAAGGAGACTCCACCCTCTCTCTGGGCAGCCTGTTCCAGTGCTCTGTCACCCTCAGATCTGGAGATCCAAAACCTGCCTGGATGCATATCTGTTCAAGCTGCTCTAGATGAACCTGCTTTGGCAGGGGGGTTGGACTAGATGATCTCTAGTCCCTTCCAACCCCTAACACTCTGTGAATCTGTGAATCTATGTTATACTCAGACAGCGTCTATCATGACCAATCCTTCTGGAGCTTGCAAAGTTCTGGGACTTCTACTGGAGCAGCCTAAGAACAGAGCTTTCTCATTCAAAGTTTCCATAACAGGAAGGATGTCACTTATCAGTCATTGCTGAAGTGTGAAAATGCATTTGGTGGTATGGACCCAGTACTCTGGGAACTCCTACATTCCAATTTTATATTTTACAGCTGTCTATATAGATGCCTAGACCTGTTCCATTCCTGAGCAGATTGTGTTCCATAGGCATTTGTTGGTGATATGAATAGATATAAACAGATATGAACATATCAACGGTTGGTAAGCACTCATGAACTTAAGAAAGCATGAAATGACTTACAATGAATGCTTTTTATCTGCACCTGCTAAGCAGAGACTGTGACTGTAAAAAAAGGATTAGCAGAAGCTGGCAAGAGAGTTGCCTTGTCCTTTTTGTGGGATGGAATAATCATCTCTCTTATGTCTTTCAGGATGGGAGGAATGCATGCTAGTGGTATGAAAGAGAATCCGTCATGACTGCATGATTATTACATATAGTGACTGTCCAGTCAACACACTTCCCCTCTCAGATCTGACTTGCGTCACTTTATGCCTATTCCATTTCTTCCCGGTTTAACACAATAATGAGAATATTGCTTGATTTTTGCCATAGGTACATTTCTGTCAAATAATGCTAACAGTGGAACATTTAAATGATGGGACATGGGACAAGAACATGAATCATGGAATCAAAGACTCAATTAGGTTGGAAAAGATGTTTAAGATTATGGAGTCCAACCATTAACTTAATACTGCTAAGTCCACCCCTAAACCATGTCCCTAAACACCTCATCCACACATCTTTTAAATACCTCTAGGTGTGATGACTCAACCACTTCCTTGGGCAGCCTGTTCCAGTGTTTGAAAACCCTTTCAGTGAAGAAATTTGAAGGACCGTGCAAGGTCTCAGAGTATACTGGGACAACTCTCAGAGACCTGGACAACTCCAAATCTGGAGTGATTTTCTTTTGTGCATAGCTGGGTGGACACGAACACAAATTCTTATGTAAGTGCCTAGATGGAATTGCCAAGGGACATGATAGAGTTAACTCTGAAAAGAACAAATTTTCTAAGATAGATATGAAGACTGGACTCCTTGCACCAAGTAGGAGTGTCCCAATGATGTAGCTGCAACCTTAGTTTTATAAAAGTATTGTGCTGGGTTCAGTCAGGAAAGCGATAACTCCCTTTACTCTGGTTGCCAAGAAACTATGTTGCTGGACACTAAGTGAAAACATTGATAAGGCCTCAGCTGGTGCTGGGGATGGCCTGTACTGAACTCAAGGACTTCTGTCCGCTTCGGATACTGTAGCTGACCCAGACTAACCAAGGAAGTATTTCATCCCATAGTACGTCATGTTCCGGTCTCTTGGGGTGGGGAAGGGGGTCCGGTAGCCATTACTCTGCCCTTCTCTCTCTCTCCCTTACTCCCTTGCTCGTCTCTCTGGGCAACTTGCTAACCCTCCTGCGTTAGCTGCTTTGCCAACTCCTGTGCTGGCTCATTCGTGTGGGAGCTGGTGGATTGTTTTGAGTTTTCTGGCCATGTTATCAGTGATAAGGTTTGCTCGGAATCTGCTGCGTAGGCTCCCGGGCTCCAGCCTTCAGGCCGCGGCTCTCGGGCTGCGATCGCTCTCGGGCTGTGGTTCTCGGGCTCTCTGGGTCTGATTTTCATCCCTCAACATCTGGGTGTGCATTGGTCAGTGGATGGTGGGAAATTGTATCATATTGTATATATTGTACTCTATGGTTCATTTTCTACTATTTTAAGTATTTATTAGTAGTAGCACCTGTATATATTGATTTAGATTTAATTAGTAAATAGTTCTTATCTCAATTTTACGAGCTTCCTTATTTCTTTTTCCTCCGATTCTTCCCCTCCACTGGAGGAGGGGAGTGGGATTTGTGAGAGCGGCTTCGTGGCATTTTGCTAGCCGGAGTTAAACCACGACAAGTATACAATACTTATGTCTGATGGTTTATCATCTTATCTCACTAACAAGTTTCTATTCACAAGGGAGGCATGACCTTTCTGAGAAAATAAAATTGCTTAATTTTTCACTGATTTTAATTTTTAAAGACAATAATTAGAGAATTAATTAACTGAAAGCTTTAGAACTAAATAATCGTCACTGCAGAACAGGAGCTATACACAATATGACTTTATGATACTTACCTAAGGCTCATGGAACTACACCTCTCCACAGTGAGCATCCACTATCAAAAATGGTCTTGATACCAGAGTGCAATCTTTTTTATGTGTGGCTGTTATTGTCCTAGTTACATAGAGAAAAAAAGGAACAAATAAGCTTAAATAACTTGTATGAAGTCATAAAAAGAGAGCTCAGTGGGAAAAGAACTTCTTGGGTGATAATGGAGTGACTCATATAAAACCCCACTTCGGACAATCCTATGGAGCAAGTATTCTCTCATTATTCACTCCAGTATAAATTATTAAAATAAATATGAACAAGAAATGAACAAACAGAACATTATAGTTCATTTTTTTTTAGTTCTTAAATATTTCTGTAGTTACTGTGGTGACAAGAAATACTGGCTCATTATATGTTAATGAATATGATCGGACTTTATGGCAGAGCAAAGGATGCTAGATCTTCTGAAGGTTAAACATTATGAGTGGGTCAGTCCTATAGTTCATGTCATTTGAGCTACTTTCCTGTAAAGCATTCATTTTATAAGGTTGTTCATTTGGATTTGTGTGATCATGATGTGTCATTTATCATCTGTTGGTCTGGAAAGTGAAATTTGGCAAACGAGGTTATGTTTCAAGCCAATTGCCCTTTGACCTTCACCTTTCCTTTCTGCTATTATGCACTGCACATATTTATTTTTTCTTTTGTTAAATATGTGCATTTGGGTGAAAAATGTATTTGTTTTTTCTCAGCATCTGTTATAATTTTATCCACGAGACATACATTTCTTGCTTGAAATGTGAAATGTAGTTTCAAGGTTATAATTCTTTGGTTTCTCCATTGTCTTTCAGTGTTTCTTTGTGAACTGCACTGTGAATTACCCTGGCTTATATCATCTTTTTCCTCAGAGACACCTACACAGAAAAAAAAAAACCAAGTAGAATGCAGAAGAATCTCCATGTGGATGACCTTGCACATTTCATGGATAACTGCCCCTCTGGGACTGTATGGTTCACAGGCATAAAAATGGTCAGATTGCAAACTGTAGAAATTGTAGAGAGTCTGAAGTTGAAAAAAAGAAGGAAAAAAAAAAAGATGACAACTCTCATCTACTATGGGCTTTCAGCTGTGAAATAATTACTCTACTGACCTCTTTTACCACTGACATCCATAAGAGCAAAGATTAATCAAGGTTGAGTGCTTCTGCAAATCTCACCTTTAGTGTCAGTGAGAAAACCTGCCCAATACAGGTTCTTACTTTGCCTGATGCTTAAGGATCTACCGTGAAGACCCCTCATAGCCCCTCAAAGGTTGGAGGGGCAAGTAAGGGAGGACAGAAGAAGAAGGATAGGAAGACCTAAGGAATCTTTCCCTCCCTACACCTACTTAAAAGTTCTTCAGTCAAAATGTCTCCCATACTTCTTGTAAAAGTTAATCAGGGCATTGACTTTATGCCTGAATGTTATTTACGATTATTAATTCTATTTCAAACTGGTTATTATATGTAAATTAAAGCATCACACTCTAAGAGAGAAAGTGGTGATAGATTTTGCTGACAGTAGTACAATGACTAAATGAATGTGTCTTTTTATTACCATTTTAATAATATATTGAGCAAAACTTCTGAATACATAGTGGATGTGTCAGAGGCTTTATAGAGCGAAAGCTGTCATCCTGAAGATAAAGAACAATACTGCTACCAGCCAAATGAAAATGTGGGTCTATCTGTACATCTGTGAACAAGACTTATGCTGAGAATGGTTATAAACTTGCTAAAAAACGTTGAGGAAAGCAGGTAACAGAAGTTCACCTTTTCCATACCGAGTGGAAAACAGTAGCTGGGTAAACAAAATACACTATTGTTTAAAAAAATACCAAAAACTTAACATGCTTTATATTTTTCTTGTGAAGGATTTCAGCAACAAATAAGACATTTGTACGTAAGCAGGAGTTTCCTACTGCATAATGCATAAATAACCTTTAGAATCATGTGTGGGGTTAAGAACTAGAGCTGAGGATGTGCAACTCGTGGCGAAGCAATGGAATTCAAAGATAACATGATCTGGATCCCTGTAGGTTGCTCATGATAAACATAAAGCCAATGATGTGTTAAAGTTGTGTTATCTACTGATGTTTCTAGAAGTCAATTTTCTTTCTTGAAGATATCATATATCAGGACTTCATCTTTGATGGCTCTTCCATGTGTTGTCACAACAAAAATTGTGAGGATGATGAGAGAACAGAATTAGGAGATCTTTGTATGGATTTTAGTTTTATTTTCCTTACAATGCAGTATTCCATAGGATGGGATTCTGGCCCACTGCTCTTTTTTTGACCTTGTGTCATAGGATGGAAATATTAATGCAAAGCATTGTTATATTGTGCTAATGAAATTTACTTAGACAGAAATAATGTTTTAATTAAAAGTTTTCATGTCTCTTCAATAGCTAAACAGAAAAAAAATTATCTATATAATAAGTATTTGTCATATTCTAGCCATTAATATTTTACATAAATAAACCCAAATGCATAAGGGACAGATAGAACTGTGTATTCTCTTATTAGCCTAACTTAATGCACCGAGTCAAAACCTAGGAAATATAGATGGTTAAGCACAACATTTGTATTTTTCTTAGGAGTTTAACCTGGATCTTGCAATTAGACCATATTAAAATAATCTGGCTTTTTTTATTCCCTTAGAAAAAAGTTCTTACTTACAAAGTCACATTTCTGATCTTCCGTAAGTCTGTCTCAAGGATTAGTTTAGTATTCATTTTTCCTTCCCTTGTTCAGAGTGAGCATTTAGTGAGATGAAATATGGTACTGCAGAAACACAAAATATGACATAAATGCAGATGGTGACATGGTGACATTGATGAATGGACTCATTTTTATATACTGTACTGCAGGGCTAGCTAGCACTATTGAACGTGCTTTGGGATGGCATGTTTCTGTATTTGCTTTTCTCACTTTTCTAAAATACTTGTGTTGCACAAATTTATATGATTTAATTGTCATTGGTTTTCTGGTTTCATTTATTCATCCAATTGTGTGAAAATGCTCAAAGATATTGTAATATTTGTTTTCAAAGAGTGCCAATACTTCTAAATGCCATTTTACAAGGCATGCCTTTGGGTCTTTGAGTATATAGTGGTTTTTAATCTAAATATGAGGAGAGATTTTTTTTTTTTTAATTCAGAAACGCAGGTTTTCATCCTTTATTAGTCTGTGTATACTATTCCAATTCTATTCCCTCAGCCATGTTATTTATTTCTGCAGACATCATTTCAATCTTATCATTTGTAGAGGTCATTGGCAGTGACAGCTTATCATTTCTGGCATAAATTCATTTCCACATGTGTCTAATAGAGTGCTTGCACTCTTCAAATTTCGGTGGAGGGTCCTCTGCACACTGAGATCTCAGAAATGACAATTCTGGTTATGATGTGTGGATTTGGTTTGAAAGCACTAGTTTTCTTCAGTTCTGATATTGGTATTTCAGCACAGTTCAGTCTGAATACACCATCAGTGAACCAGCAAATTGTATTTTTACAGCACCCAAAGCAGACTAAGCAGTGTGTGGGACAGATAGAAAGATAGTCTCCATGATGGACAGATCTGATCTTTTTTTTTTTTTGTTGCACAGCTAACATATAGTAGGATGTGTTCAAGTTCAAACAAACAAAACAAAACAAAACAAAAACCCCCAACCAAACAAAAGTTTCTAACAAGACTCAAAGTGTTCCTACTTCAGATCTTTAAATCTTAAAGTTTGGTACATTGTGGGGGGATGGCTGTTTATGTGTGGCTACAGTGGTACTTTGCATATGAACACGTACACACAGACACACATTAATATTTCTTACCTGTTCCCTATGCACATACATGTATGTGTCTGTGTAGCTAAATATGGAAAAATTATGCAAAGTATTTCATGCATAGTAGTTGTGCTGATAAAAAAATAAAAGCTTAATGTCATTCTAAATATAATGGGAACTAGAAGCCATTGTCCAAGATAGAAGCAATATGTCCATCAGCTGCTTGATGATACATTGCCTCTGAGGAAGACAGCAGTTCCTGCATTTGCTGAAATTACTGACCGTATTTTGCTTCTGTGAAGAGCAATGACTCCTGAGCAAGCTTTCCACATGATTGCCAAAGAAATAGGAGATACTACTTTAAGGAATTACATGCTGCCATTCAGCTAATCATTGACATCATGGCCTCTTTATGACTCTATGGCTTCCTAATTCTTACTGAGTTCAAGACCAAGGGAAACCTCAGATCTATTGCATTTCAAAGGAGCAAGGTTCCAAACCTGCTCCTTCATTCAACATCTGTTTCTCTTCTCCAGTGAAAACTGATGAGAAATACATGTACTCAGTTCCTACTTTTCCTTGGTCAGCTGTTTCTGCACAGTCAATGGTTGCCTGTTCTTGTGAAGTTCCTGTGGGCTAGTTCCTAGGACTTGTGCTCTAGACCCTTCACCAGGGTTTATATCATCCTGATTTCAAAATAGCTATTGATGAAGCATTTACACGTAATATACTTCATATATAAAAAAATATATATAAAAATATATACCCCAAGAAATGGAAGGAAGGAAGGAAGGAAGGAAGGAAGGAAGGAAGGAAGGAAGGAAGGAGAAGGAAGGAAGGAGTAGGAGGGAAGGAAGGAAGGAAGGAAGGAAGGAAGGAAGGAAGGAAGGAAGGAAGGAAGGAAGGAAGGAAGGAAGGAAGGAAGGAAGGAAGGAAGGAAGGAAGGAAGGAAGGAAGGAAGGAAGGAAGGAAGGAAGGAAGGAAGGAAGGAAGGAAGGAAGGAAGGAAGGAAGGAAGGAAGGAAGGAAGGAAGGAAGGAAGGAAGGAAGGAAGGAAGGAAGGAAGGAAGGAAGGAAGGAAGGAAGGAAGGAAGGAAGGAAGGAAGGAAGGAAGGAAGGAAGGAAGGAAGGAAGGAAGGAAGGAAGGAAGGAAGGAAGGAAGGAAGGAAGGAAGGAAGGAAGGAAGGAAGGAGTAGGAGGGAGGGAGAAGGTCAGTGTTGCAGCAGGAAGACTAGGGTTCCTCTTCAAACCTCTAACTAGTCTCAAACTTCTCACTAGTCTCAGCTTAGTAAGACCTTCTAAGATGAACTTTAGAAAAACAACTTTTCCTTTTGTTTTTGATAGGGTTGAGATGTGAAATACTCTTTGACCACTTTTAAGACTGAACAATTGTTTTCTAGATCTTTGATAAACTTCTGGCAGTTTAGGTGTTGAAGCATTGTTCTGCACTTCAGCCTGAGTCTCACAGTCTCACAGGGTCTCTGTGACAGAGCAGGGAGTGAAATTTGTGTCACAACATCATTTCACTTGTTAACTATACACATATGTGAAATGTTTTTTACTTTTATATTTACTCTATGTGAGAGACTGTGTTCTACTATTCATAATGAATATGAAATATTGCGTGTATTCCTGTTACCTGTAACAATTCTTCCTATATTTTAATTAAGATTTTTCTTTCATGTTATAAAATTCCTCCTTTCATTTATAAGATGCATACCAAAAGTTCACAAAATATAGAATATTTGAGTTAGAGAGATCAAATGATATATGTAAACATAACTAAGCATATTCTGCACATTTTGAACTAGATATGCATTAACACTAATGAAGAGAGATAGACCACAGAGCACATACAGCTTTGTTAAAACACTCTTTTCCTCCTTCAGCCTAGACATTCAGTAATAAGTTAAAAATGTACTGAGGGACATGGGGGTAAGTGAAAAGGTGGGGTTATAACACACATGAAGATAAGCCAATATCACACTTTTCAGAGAGTAGGAGTTTCTTATGCTTTGGAAACTTCATACTTTTCCTAGGACTGGGTCTTTCATTTCTGGTTAACAATCATGACAGTTTATGATTTCTGCTGAAAAATACATGTGAAATAAATTGAATTTAACTCTCATTTCTTTCAGCAAACTCCTTAGGGATTTTAATACCATATCCACACTAGATATTCTTGGATTACAACAAGAAAAAGTTGCTGTCTGATTCTTACCCATAAGCAGCACATTATGGCTTTTTCTTCTTTTAAACTTTAGTTAACACTTTTAGTTGTAAAATTTAAACCTTGTTCCATTCTGAAACTAACATGCAGCTATTTTTTCTCTTTATGTCTTTAGTAGCCAGATTAAAATTTTCTCTACTGTGGTATCTGACTAAAAAAACTAATTTTCATCTCATAACTGCTTCGAAAAGATGAGAATAGCAACTGAATAGCACTTTTGTGATCTTCAGACAATATTCACATTAAAAAAGTAAATAAAATAAGGATCTATGTAAAGTAGAAACAGAAATATAAGAGCAAAGAAAGTGTTATGTAAATCCATTCCTTGTGTGATTCCTAACTCACATTTTGAGAAACCGTGCAGATGTGAAAGCCACGCAACATGCAACTCCAGTGGCTATTTTATAATTACTGGAATACTGTGGGTGTAAAGGTTCACATGAAATATGAAACTTGTGTTCATGCTCACTGAGAAAAGGCTGGAAAAGGAGGAAAAAAGCAGAATACAAAAATAAAAATGAACCCAGAGAGAGTAGGTAAAATAAAAACTGAATGTAGAAGATCAGTGCTAAATAGAGAGAAGAAAAAAAAAAAAAAAAAAGTTAAGGGAAAACATAACAAAAGCTACGTTCATGAGTTCTCATTAAATGTGACAAGTGTAACACACTCAAGAATTAAATCATACTCTAGAATTAATTCCTGGGGCTTTGTCTAGATTAGTAAACTAAACAGTGCCAGGGAAAACACTTGAATACTCTCATGTGAGTATTTATACTACCAAATCAATAGCAGACACTCTGTAACAGTTCTAGCTTTGGCCACAGCAGACAGGTTGGAGTGAGCAGAAGTGGGGGACTGCTCCTGCCTGCCTTACAAAAGGAAATCCTCTCAGTTTCTGGAAGGGGAGAGGAGGAGAGAGTACAAAGAGTACTTAGCTACACGAGTACAATCCTGTTTTGCTACTTGCAGTCCAAGGAAAAACTATGGCCCTTGTACAATTTTGTTTACTATAACAACATATATTTATTGTCCATTCAATGTACTTTAAGAACCTGAATGTTTCAACCTCCTCTCCCCCTGTTCCTAAAACAACAAACAACTGACTTTATATCTCTGTATCTCAGGAAAAGCAACTTATTCGTCAAAGTCTGCAATTATTCTTCAAAACCTGTTATTGATCATGTCATTGCAAAGGCTACTACCCCAGGATGGGGTATTGTTTCTTGCTCACTAAAAATGTGTAGCTCACTAGGTAAAAAACTGCTGGATGGCCAGCCCATAGAGTTGTAGTGAATGGAATCAAATCCAGTTGGCAGCCAGTCAGAAATGCTGTTCCCCAAAGCTTAGTACGTGGGCCAGTTTTCTTGAATAACTTTATCAATGACCTGGACAAGGGGACTGAGTACACCCTCAGTAAGTTTGCAGATGATACCAAGTTGGACAGGAGTGTTGATTTGCCTGAGGGTAGTAAGGCTTTACAGAGGGGTCTGGACAGGCTGGATTGATGGGCTGAAGCCAACTGTATGGGGTTCAACAAGGCCAAGAGCCAGGTCCTGCACTTGGGTTACAGCAACACCCTGCAATGATACAGGCTTGGGGACGAGTGGCTGGAAAGCTCCCCAGTGGAAAAAAGGACCTGGAGGTGTTGGTTGACAGCTACATGAATGTGAATCAGCAATGTGCCCAGGTGGTCAAGAAGGCCAATGGCATCCTGGCCTGCACCAGGAACAGTGTGATCAATAAGATTAAGGAAGTGTTCATTCCCCTGTATTCTGCACTGGTGAGGCCTCACCTTGAATATTGTGTTCAGTTTTGCGCCTCTTACTACAAGAAAGCTATTAAGGTGCTGGAGCATGTTCAGAAAAGGGCAACAAAGCTTGTGAAGGGTCTGGAGCACAAGTGCTGTGAGGAGCGAATGAGGGAACTGGGGTTGTTTAGCCTGGAGAAGCAGTGGCTCAAGAAAGACCTCATTGCTCCCTACAACTACAAAAAGGAGATTGCAGAGAGATAGGTGTTGGTCTTTTGTCCCAAGTAAAAATTGATGGGACAAGAGAGAATCACCTTAAGTTGCACTAGAGGGTGTTAAATTGGATATTGTCAAGTTTTGATTGATTATGATAGGTAAGCCCAAGTTATTATTAATTTCTGTACACCATCTGTGAAGTAATATACACTATTACTATCTATTAGAACTATTTTCATGATGTGTATTACAGTTGTCAGCATTATTGATGCTGATATTACTAATGGCTATTCTGACCTTCTGATTTTAGTGCAGGTAATATTTGTATAGTATAAGTTAGTATAAAGCACTGCCTACATCACTGTTCTCTCATAGTTGTAAGGAAAACTGTTACAAATGCACACTGAACATATAATGCTTGGAAATTCATAGCACAGATTGCAGTCCCTAATCTTGATGCCTAGACGTAGTGAGAAAGATAAATTATATGGTTGACGTCAAATGCCCACATACTTATGGTTTTTAACAGGAATTACTCTGAATTTTCAAACTGTTCATAAAAACATTTCATGCTTGTCCATTTCAACATTAATCAGAATCAATTAGTCTACTGGGAAAATCTTACTCACAAAATAGCCTATGACACTTGTAAAATGTAAAATTGGGATTTCTTTGTCTCATCAACTTTTTCAGACTTTAATGGTAATTCAAAGTTTCTCAATATCTATAAAATAGAGATATTTAGAAACAAGGAATGCATGAAGATTATTTAACTCTCTCATTATCTTAGCATTAAAACAGTTTATTCTTCCCATAAACATTGCAACATTATCAAAACTAAAAAAATCCTGCTTTCTCCACTACTGGGACATTCCACTAGCTAGCTTCAAGCCCCAGATAGACCAACATTACTCCTATTTGAAAGTCAGATGAAAGAATGCTGTAGGGGTCTTAACTCTTAATAGACCTTGCTAAGTCCAGCATTGCGCAGCACAAGGGAAAGCTCTCACTGCATTGTCTGAGGCAGGGGAGGCTATAGAGAAATTATAGCATTTTCAAATCAGAAAGGTAAAGATGCCTTTCTGTTTTCAGCAGAAAGCCACAGTTGCATTTATCTCACACTTTCTTACTTTAGCCAAATAATAATAAGGATATATTTATGGTTTTATGGTGTCATGGTAACCATGTGAAGAAAGAAATTCTGAAACATAACTAAAATCTTGAAATAATAATTTTATATGACACTATTTACAGTTGGATAGTAGAGACTTCAATTATTTTCAAAATTATAAACATAGATTAGTATAAAAAAGTATTAAAAAAATGTGTTAAAAAAATCAGATCATATATATTATATTGAATGATCGATGTTCATTAGGATATATGTACACAAGTTTCAGTATGAAAATTGTGCAAATTTTCCTGCTGTAATTTCTTGCCATTTCCATTTCCTAATATTGTAAGTTGGATACCATACTAACAGCTTTTAATTCTATAAAAGAGACTGAACTGGAGCAGAACAAACTATTTTTTTGTGGTTAACACCAGTGTGCAACTAAGCACCACACAGATACTCGCTCACACACAGTGGGATGGTGAAGAAAATTGAAGGAAAACGTAAGAAAACTCATCTGATGAGATAAGAACAGTTTAATAATTGAAAATAAATGAAACAAGATAATGATACTAGTACTACTTATCATCATCATAGAATCACAGAATGGTTTGGGTTGGAAGGGGCCATCAAAGATCATCTAGTCCCACCAGCCCTGCCACAGACAGGAATACCTTCCACTAGATCAAGTTCCTCAAAAGCCTCATCCATCATGACCTTGAACACTTCCAGGGAGGGGGAATCCTGGAAGGGCATCCATGTATAGTTTAGTAATTAATATTGTTATTAATAATATGTAATGAAAATAATACTGATATTAATAATAATAATGATAATAATATGTAATGGAAAGGAAAACAGCAGTGAAGGAAAAAAAAACACAACAAAAAATCCCAAGTGATACAACTGCTCACCACCCACTGACCGACACTCAGCAGTCCCCAAGCAACAAGAGAGAGAGCCTTCTGGAAAACTCCCCCAAACTTATATAATGAGCGTGATGTTTTATGGCATGAAATACCACTTTAGTCAGTTTGTGTCAGCTGTTGTGTCTGTGTCCCCTCCCAGCTTCTTGCGGAGAAAAATTTGGGAACACAACCACAGTATGAAAATCTGAAAAAGTCCCTGGCTTAACGTAAACATTGCTTGGCAACAACTAAAACCATTAGCATGTTCTCAATATTCTTCTCAGCACAAATTCAAAACATAGTCTCATACTAGCTAGTAGTGGTGGATTTGGTAGTGTTAGGTTAAAGGTTGGAATTGATGATCTTAATGGCCTTTTCCAATCTGAAAGATCCCATGATTCTATGATTCTACTTGTCAAATAAATTCATACTCTACCAAAAGGGAAACAAATATTATTATTTTTTTTGCAAACTCTAGAACAATGGGAGAGAAAGAGAGAGAGAGTGGAAGAGTGAGCAATCTATGAATCAAATTAGTATGCTATAACATATTTAAGGAAAGTAGTACTAAAGCTATGTTGCCGTAAAGCTGACATATTTACATCCTTATCACTGAAGATTTTTATTGCATTTTTTACTGACTCAGTAACTCAGGCTAAATACTGAAGTTTTGATATCTCAATTTAGTTCCATGTAAAGTTGTATTGTCATCCTATTACCAGGAAATATTTGAAAATTATTGAAAACCATCTACCTAGTTCTGTATGCTACAGCCCAGTAGCTTACAATGAAAACAGATGGGTAAAAAAAAGCAAAGTCTGAAAAGGCTTTTTATAAATTCTGCAAAGCTCAGTATGAATTATTCAAAGGCTTGTAAATCCAACACCTGTGCATTTCTAAAATGTAACAATGACAACATAAATGTTATAAAGCAGGTTTTTTCCACGTTTCAAAATAGCATTGCTCACTAATGGTCAGTGATTTCAAGTTCAACCGTGTGACTCTTTTAGAGGTAAAACTTCCGTAAGAGTAGTAGGGGAGCTTTAAAAAATTTCTGTAGGGCAGAGTTCTTAAGTGGTGCTTAATAAGATATTGATGTGGTTTAACTCCAGCTAGCAAAATACCACAAAGCCGTTCTCACAAATCCTCCTCCCCTCCTCCAGTGGAGGGGAAGAATCGGAGGAAAAAAGAAATAAGGAAGCTCGTAAAATTGAGATAGGAACTATTTGCTACTAATAATAAATAATTAAACCAGCAAGTGCCCAGGAGTAGATGAGCAAGGGAGTAAGGGAGAGAGAGTAAGAGTAATGGCTACCAAACCCCTTCCCTGATACTGCACCTGTGTTCCCAGCTGCTTTGCTACAAGAAGCTGGGAGGGGACACCAACAGGACAGCTGACCAAAAGGACATTTCCTGTAATACAACATCATGCTCTGTATATAAACCAGGGGTGGGCTGGAGACTGTGATGGCTGGCTTTTTTGTTCACTTTTGTTCTCTTGCTTGGTGGGTCTCTCTCTTGTTGGGGCTTGCTCTGATTCTGGTGCAATCTCTCCCTTGGGCTCTGGCTCTCACATTCTTGGGCCCTAGCTTTCACTGTCTGGGACCTGGCTGGACATCAGTCAGTGAGTCTTGAGCAATTGTATAATTTGTTTTATTTTCTACTATTTTCATTACATATTATTACTAGTAGAGATAGTATTATTTTCATTACATATTTGTAGTAATAATATTAATATTCTTAGTATTTTTAGTATTATTGATATTCTTAATATTAGTATCATTATTTTAAAAATTTATATTAATTTATTAATTTGTTCTTATTTCAATCCATGAATTTCCTTGTCTTTTTCCTCTGATTCTCCTCCTCCACTGAAGGAGGGGAAGGTAAGCATGTGGTTGTGTGGCTCTTAATTGCCAGCTGGGGTTAAACTATGACAAATTCTGATAAAATAACTAGAATCAATTAAAACCCGTGTGAGGGATGACACATATTAGTACAGCTCTCAAAGGCCTGAAATTAGGAGATGTCTACTGAGGAAGAGTTGTGCTTGAGGAGGAGGAGAAATAAGCTATTTTAAGTTTTTTGTATATCACATAATGTCACACGCTGTGATTACTCTGAGCTTTAGAAAGAGACACTGAAGACAAAATATTCTTCAGTGCCTTCATAAATGAAAGTAGATTTTGGCCCAAAGTATTTTTTGACTGAGGTGGGGCTTGAAACAGATAGACTGCAGATATTACTTCTTACTAAATCTTGCTATGATACAATGATTCCATGTTTTTCTATAACCTGAATCCTAGAATGACGGTGCTGTCCTACTTTCATAGGTGTGAATTTCTGTAGGCAAATATTGAGGAAAGTAGAGTGCAATTATTCTAATTTTCACTTACAGTGTGTTTGTCTTTAACAACAAAGAAGTACAAAGAGAAAAAACAAATGCTGGAAGGATGAGAGAGGTACAAACACAATGCCAATAAAAGTGACGAGGCAGTTTATATTGTACCAAGTGTGTGGACAGTCCCATTTTTATTATATGAAGTTTCTGTGCAGCTGCCAGCAGGCATGATGTCAATTTGCAGTCACCAAGGTAACTGAATCAGGGGGTTTTGCTAGCCAACTTTTACTCCTTTTAGATGAGAAAGCAATTAAAATCTCTTTGTTTGAACACAGTGAAAGAGCAGAGTCTACTTTCTGAGATACTGGATCACAGGTAAAGACTGGAACAGAAGTATTCCAGGGTAAATAAGCAGAGTTTGTCTGGAGTTTTGTGGAGAGTGGAGTTACTGATTTGTGAGACCGTATGCCTGTGAATAACAGAACCTGAAAGATAACAGAAAGAGGCAAAAAGATACAGAAAGTCAAGCAAAAATAGGAAACATAAGTGACAGTGGTCCAAAATGCAGAAGACAAAGATTGATATGTGTGGTCTTAAGAAAGACCACAAATCAGCTTGTGAAAAAACATTAAACCCCCTGGAGTGTTCTCCTCATGCTCAGGCCAGCAGAACTGTGCCTGTGCTGCAATACTGTCACGAGTGAAAACTGAAATAGCTTTGCAATTCCATGTATTTTTTGCCTTCAGCTGCAGTTTCCAATATGGCCTCAATAAAGCTGGGTTCCCAATATATTAAAAATTAGAATTGAATACATACTTCATGCAAAACACTTTAAAAAAGGAAACATGGCATGATATGGCTTACAGAATTACTTATACTCGTCATTTATTTTGCAACCTATTTACCAGTTAGAAGTAAGGTGGGTTCAGTTACTTTAAGAAACAACTAAAAATGTTCCCAGGTTTTTAAGGCACATGCCTATGCTGTGGAAAAATATGTCAATGTTTATTTGTATCCATGTTTGTTTCCTAACATCCTTCTTTTGATTACACACCTTTTAATAAAAAATGGCAAACACAGCAATATTCTGCATGCAAAGCTTTCAATATTCCCTTCTCCCATTCACTAGCAGAAGATATTAACTTCTGCAACAGGCTATCATGTTTAAACATATGTTTCTTCTAACCCTTAATTTATAAAATTATGTAATTAGTATTCATTAATATGCATCTTCAGAGAAATACAAAATAAGAGTCTGGACTGGTTTGGTAACAAAAGCTAGGAAAGGAATGAATCTCCTACATGAATGTATTTATTCAAGCTACACTTTCACTTAATCCTAAAGTAACAGATTTCTATATTTTAGGTTTTTTACATATAGAGAAAGATTTGTCAAGCTAGAAGCCTTTATCTGTCAGGTTTTGGGGAATGCCAGGCCTGATAATATACACTATATTAGCTGTATGCAACATAACTGAACATCTGTTCTTTTGCATCTGTTAATTCATATACTTTTTCTGAGTAGGGCTATATTTAACTTATTATTCTGGTATGAGAACTTTTATTCATTTCTGACGACGTATTTTGTGAAAGGCAAGTCTTCCTGTATCAGCAAGGCCATGTAAATAAGATATCATACATGAGAAACCCATAACCTTTAACTTTGCAGCATCTTGCCATGATCACCATAGTTTTGTCTTTCAAGGGAGAATTATGCAGACAGTATACATTTTAATTCATTGATATTCAAACTTTAATCTATGTCCATCTATGGACACTTAACTGTTTCTAAATGCTCTATGTAATGTAAATAAGAAAAACAGATTTAACTTATTATGTTCCAGACTACTGTACTTCAAAATGATTTCATGTTCAAAACTAAAATGCCATAAAAGTTTGAAAAGCACTGCTCTAATTTTAACATGGCATATTACAGATAGGGTTTCCTTGAACTTAGTGGAAATAATAAATTAATGAGTCAGAAATTAATATATAAACAGAACCCTTTATAAAGCACATTTTATTCCACAATAGATGGTCTACTTAAAGACATGAAAGATCATAAACTGAAGAACTTTTTCTGTACCAAACCAGCTTTAGAACATAAGAATTTCAAATTTGCATGATATAAATAAATAAATCAGTAAAATAAGACATTTCACAAAATGTGGTAGAGCATTAAAAAAACCCTCTTGGATATACAATGGGTCAGTAATTCTAAGAAAATTGTTCAATTGTTTAAGCAAACAAAATCAGAAGCACAACCTTTTTTTACATAATGAGATATTTATTATTAAGCAATTAATTGCAATTGAAAAATAATGTTGATCTAAAGTATCATTGAAAGTAAAAAATAATCCAGTCACCAAGACATACGTTATCTCCAGTCTGCCTTTTTTATATCCTGCCCCTCACATCTTCCATTTTCCTTAAAAATATTTGAGCAGGGGTGCCAGGAGTTCCTTTATTTGTTGAAGCTTTTGTATGCAATGCTCTGTTTCCATCAGTTCCAGAGCCAACTGAACCCTGCTGTCACTGGCAGAGGGCAGTTCACAGCCACCTTCAAGAAATGACACCACTGCAGACCCCTCTTACCAAAGCCATGCCAGTTATGCTCAATACAAGAAGTGATGGTTCTTCTTAACATTCTAGAGTTGTATCAGTGAATTGTGCCATATATTTTAGTAAATGAAAATAATATAAGAAAGAAAAATTGTGACATTTTTCCTTCTGTCATTTATTCTTATTGAATTTTACATGTCTTGAAAAAATGTTGAGGATGACAAACACATTTCAATGAAAAAAAAAAAGATATAAAATCCAATAGTAAGAATGTGAAGGAAAAAGACATACATTTTATAACTAGACAGACATATTTTATATAACTATGCCTATGAGTAGCACAGATATTTTTTCTGAATTATTACATTGTTTTTTTCAGCTTTCAACACTGAAGGATATGTACTATCTCCCCATGTTTTTATAGAGTACTGATTTCACTAGATTTGACCCTGGTGATCAAAATGAGTCTCTAGTTTCTTTTCCATTATAAATATTAAGTAAATGTGAACACACACATTGTCATTTTTGCTTCATATCTTAGTGACGGCAGAGAAAGAGGCAACAAAAAATCACTTTCTCATTCTTTTGTCACTAATCTGATCAGTGTAAAACCTCTTTCTTCATCAACCCTGTGCTTTTCTGTGGTACAGGAAGATTTGGACTCCAAGATAAGTATTTACAATATCTTTACGAAGGAAGGGAGCTGTATCAATAGCATCTCTAAATACAGATCTTTGAAGTATTCCCTGCAGACTTGAGAATATAATGCCTAGTCTCAGGCTTCATGGCAAAATAAACGTTGGCTGGAATCCAAATTTAACTACTTTAGGCATCTTGCTTGGCAACTATATTAGCAGCCATTTAATCTCATTTTTGTCATGTAATAGGTTGGATTGTACTGTCATCTGTGGTACTCATACAGTGAAGTAAGACAGATAATCTTGAAGAGTCTAATTATTTTCCATATCTTACATATGCTTCAGTATTGGATGCATTTGATTAGCTAGCACTACTTGTGAATGTGACTTTTCATAAATAAAATTTTTTAAATCTCTAAAGCACAGATCTTTTTGTTTCTCCTACGCAGCATCCCAAGTAGCCTCTGACTCTAATTCTTACAGTGGCATCTGGAAACAAGTGGAAATATTAAACATTGTACAGTTGTAAGCAAGAGGTGATACTGAGAGAGCTTGCATTTCAAAAAGACACCACCAACAACAAATGCAGAAAGGCATATAACAGCATCTGTTTGTTGAATATGGGAGGGCATAAAATTCAGAAAAGGGCAACAAGGAAGGTCAAAAGGTGTGGAATCAATTCTATACCATGGATGGCTAAACAGCAAAGGACATTTCAGTCTAGGAACGACTTGTCTGAGGGCAGATACTTGAATTCTGAATGGCAAAGGTAGATGAACCGGGCATGATTACTTTCGAAAGGAAACGGGAAACATCACTGAAGAGATGGTAAGTGCAAAACAACAAACATGGCTTAGAATATCCCAGAAATTTGGTTTGTAAATTGTTTAGGTTGGGAGGATGTTCTGGGGAAACATACTTTGTTCTCTCACTGTTCTCTAGCTATCTCAGAAATGCCACCATCAGATGCGGGTTGCCCTGGTATATGTACTCTGGTGAGTATTCGCATGTTCTTCCCCTCTAACTTGCATGCTCACTGCAGCCCAGACATCTTTTCTCTCTCTAGCAGATTGAGCTCTGGCAGTGTTTATCTTGGGGAAGATAAAGAAGCACAAAGTAATCCACCATTCCACACCCCCTCAAATTAAAAAGTTAGCATCAACTATTAACAATGACTAAATGGTTTCCCAGACTAAAATTCACATATAAACCAACTATGACATAAATTACAAGATCAGTCATTCTAATCTGAAAATGAAAGATAAGCTATCTTGGGGAAAAAAGAAACACAAATATACAGTGTGCCTGCTTGGCCTGACAACCACAGTCTTTGGGAGTGAGATGCTAGCTTGCACCTTTTTTTCTTCTCTGTGAGGAGAGTGATTTGCTACCTAGAGAATGTGACTCTTTCAGGACACTATACCACCAGGTGCACCTCAAGAAGGAAACCATATGCACATGGCAGTAACTATTGGGTATTCCTGGTCCTGGAGCTGTAAGTGGATGTTTTCCAGGAATCAGCATCTCTCAGCTTAGCTCATATTTTGGTAGAAAGCCCAAACAGCAAGGAACTTCTATCACGTGTGCTTCTTGTCAAGATCACTTTGTGCAGAGGGAGTGAAATCTGTCACAATCCATGCTCATACTTTCTGTAGCATGCAGACCCTGGAGAACATTATCCTTCCTTCTGGGTACAGTTTTTCTGTATCAGAAACCTACTGGCATCATTCCAGACCACATCCTGAGACCAAAGTAGTATGTATACACTGAGGGGAACAGGTGACAAGGTAGCAAACCAAGCTTCTTTATCCTTTGAGGTGTTGCGGCTATTAATTGCATAATAATTATTTTAAAGATATATAATGGAATAGAACAATCATATTTACAATGCTTTATAGCAGCATGACTTTAAAATAAAAGTGTGTTCGAAAACCAAATGTAATGTTAATCTAATGTAATTAATGAAATGAAATGTTACTATGTATAAATGACTTATAGTGGTCACAGAATAATACACTATATAGAACATAGTTTGAATAAAATCAGGACAAAGTGTGCCAATCTGACTAAAAAGGAAGCTAAACAGAACAATGAAATGAACACAAAAACCACAAAGGTAAAAGGTTGTAAAAGGCAATGAAGTGTAATGTGGTCATTCACAGTAAAAATTTTTTCCTTAAGCATTCTGAGTATGAAATTAGTACTCTGCACACTCCTTACCAATTTGTGGATTTAATATTGTTACTGAAGCCAAACCAATTAACATACATGGTCTTTCAAATATGACTAGATTAGACATAGTTTTATTAGACATACATTATGCTGCATACATAAATGTATTTTGCTTGGCTTTGTGAAGAGTAATGAAGAGATGAATAGTGTCTTTGTGATGTTTAGATGTTTAATGATACCTTTGATTTGGACTCTGAAAATAGACTTTTTTTTTCTTTTTTTTTGTGTGTGTGAGGGGTTTGTTCCTTTTTGAATGTACGTTGGGTTAATGAACCACCAGAACTTACAGACACAGAGTCTGAATGTGTCTGTAGGCTATTTCTCTTCTGTGTTTTTTCCTTTTACTTTTTTTTTGTTTTGTTCTGTTTTATATTTTTTTAAAGACTGAGCAATGTTACAGACTAATAGCTTATGGCAGTCAGCTAATGAGTTGAAACTTCACTGAAATAGAAGGCACACACAATGGAAATGTGTGAGAATTCAAAATGACAAGGTTGTTAAGGTGACTGTATCTTGGTTATGTATTTAGGATCTTATTATGATGCAGTGAAATGAAAACTTAATAAACTTACCTTGTCATTATGAAGGGAAAAAAGAAAGACGTTTATTAACTGCAAGAGGCATGAACTTGCTGTCCCTGCGTTGTAATGGAAAAAAAGGAAGTGACAAACAGTACCCAACTGACTGATATGACTAGCCCATGCCAATACAGAGCATTAAAAAGTAATTTTAAGAAGTTGCCTTTTCATATTAACTTTGTAAAACCAGCTGACTTCATGATTTTGTAAATGAGAATTTAAATGAAAATGTTGTGCCTATTGAGAGCATGCGAAGAATGCTAACAGGGCTTTGCAATTACTGCCATGATGTGCTATCACAGCACTTTTCTCCTTACTTAAAAACATAAGTTCATGCTTACACATACTTACAAAACTGAAGACACCAAGGAAACTGGATAAAAAGAGCAGCTATTTTTCCTATCATACCATGGTTTATCAAAATATTACCTATGTGATTCACTAGTAGCCATGTATGCTTCTTTGCTTGCTGAAGCCATAATCTCTTTTGAGTAACGTTGTGTATTAGGGCCACACTAGCTCTACTGTGCTCTTAGTCTTTCTCTAGTTCTCTCAAGTTCCCCGTCCCTAGAATTTTAGAAAGAGCAGAAAAAGGAGGTGAGTCACCCAAAAAAGGTTTCAAGGTTGCAATGTTCATTGGTGGTAATAATGAGAAGGTTAAGGTGGAGACGCCAACAGTGATGAGTCTCTGATACAACAACATAAAATAAAGGCAGAGATAAGACTCTGCAGGAAAAGAAGATGAGCATGTGTATCCACCTGCAGCAATCAGAATATTAGTTAAACAACTAAAACAGATCTAATAAGAACATTTCAGCAACACATCATATATCAATCTGGAAGTAAATATCCAGGTTGATATGACTGGTGCCAGGTAGCTAGTATCCCCTGAGGATGGTGAAAGTGAAAATATCAACTGCACCCACTGAAGTAAGATTGGACTACGGCTTTCCTGAATTTGACATCTGATCTGGCAGCTAAATCCAGCATACAGTAACTTGACAAGCACAACTGTTTTTCCCACATAGATTTCAGATGGCAATACATTTTGGAACTAGGACAGAAATGTTGTTTATGTACTGGCAGAATGAATCTTGATTTTTGGTAGCAAGATAGGCTGACAACTGGTAATGTAATGATATAAAACACTGATGATTTTTATTATCTTTGTAGTGAAAGAACCTGGCACGTATAGAAAACAAGTCCAAAATTCACAAGCAAAAAATTGGAAAATTGGAGAAAACAATGAGAAAATTGGAAATATTTGGTCTTACAGTTAAACTACTGGAAGATTCTCAAGACATCCATATTCTGTAACTACTTCACTCTTTTTGTGAATATTTAAAAATAAGAGAAAGATTCTTAACTGATTGGTCTAGGTACAAGACAGAACAACTTACATGTATCCTGACTATCATTTGTATCTATAGCAACGTATTCACAACAGCCTGAAATTTCTTGTCTTTCTGGCAAAGCTGGTAACAACCTAAATTTGTTCTGAAGGTGAGACAGTGTACTTAAAAAATAATCCAAATATGAGTTCTATAATTTTAGCTTTACAAAGGAGAAATTATATGATTAAATCCAATATTAACATTGTAAATTAAGAAGCTCCATATATATTTGTTCAATCTCCCTAGGTGTAAAATAAAATTGACATTTTTGAATAAGAAGCTACCAGTAAAATATAGTTCCTGTCACTATCTCTATGCCTTGTCAACAAAGCAGTGAAGAGGTTTGGGTTTTTTTTAGTTTTGGGTGTGCTTTGTTTTTTTTTTTTTATTTGTTTGTTTGTTTTGGTTTGTTTTGTTTTTTATTACTTATATTTAAATAATATGCTTTTAGTAAGAACTGAGTGTAACTATTTCTTTAACTGCCCTACTTTTATTCGTTTATTCAACACAGTCATAAAGCAGGCTGAAACAGCTATACTACTACTCACACATTCAATACAAAGGAGTTCTTTATCTTCTTGTAATCATTGCTAAAAATAATAGTTGTGTCAATTTTTTTTTTTTTTAGCATATACATGACACACTTAAACTTCATTAACGGGAGAAGAATACTGCTTCCAGAATTAATGTAATTTCACCTTTTCTTAAAAATAAGTTTACTTGCTTGTGGTGTCACATTGATTTATCAGAGTTTAGACTCATTCTCATCAATGAACTGGGCTTTTTGAACTGCACATGTTACACAGTGAGGTAGTGAATAACAGGTAATATTGTCTCTGATAAGCATCTTGGGTTAACTTGTTCATCAGTCCTAAGAGAAGGTAATGGGCTAATAGGCATCTGAACTATAATTCCCAAGAAAAACATTGAACTGTGGATCAGTTGGTGAGAACTATAAGATCGAATCAACAAAACCAATATGAATCATTGCTTCCTTTCCTCTGCATTGGTTGTGAAAGGAGCCTGAAAATGTTGCTCAAACATAACAGTATATTTCTATGAAGTCTGGACTAGATCTGACTCATGGATAAAAACTCCTTACAGGCAGAAAAAATGGATGACTCTTCTGCCTCTATTTGTATAAACATAGCTTTATATGCTAAAAATCACATATATTTCACTAGCTTTTGATTCAGGGTTTCAAATATTTAGTGTAAGCAAAATAATGTAATTGTGGAATTAAAATTTCCAACATTTCTGTTTTCAGGTTCATACTTTCTGGAGAGCAGCAGTTTGGGCATGAATCATGTTCAGTTGTATTTTCTAAATAATTTACTGTGTATTTTTCTTTTGATATATTTGACAAATAAGTGACTCACCTATGCTGCTGGTCAAAAAACATATGTGTGTAGTTTTCCATTCAAAGAATTGTAAAAAATATTTAAAACAAAAATTTTTATGAATAATGTTATCTGAACATATATATGACAGATGTGACAAATTGTCAGAATGATTCTACTATTGACTTCTGAAAATCCAGCTCAATGATTAGTGCATGTATTTAGAATGCAATCATGTAAATACTAAGTTCTTATTCCAGCCTTTATGGAAATTCCACGATTGCTCATTTAACCTCTGTAGAGACTGATCCAAAGTTCAATGATATCTCAAGCTGTTCTCCCAATACTTCATCAGCCTTTGGATCACTAGCTTACCCCAAGCATAAGAAGGGCTTTCAATAGAGGCTGCTCTGATCTGATGAGTGCATATCTTATTCCATTATCCATTGTTAATTTATATGCATATTTGAAATCAGAGTTGAGTGTGTCAGTTGAAAAGCAGTGTGCAATTAGATTAATTTATCTTGTGAATACATTTATAAAGAGAATGGTGAATTAACCATCAATTACAGCATTTAATTTCAAAATACTAGTAGACTAGATGACCTGGGTATTGTTTCACTGTTTAAATTGCATGTACAAAACCAGGTAGTAATTTAACTAAATATATCCAAGATGTATTTATAGTTAAAAAAAAATGAGATGGGTAACTTCCATAGTTGTTTGCATTTTATGATGATTTTTACAGAAGACTGTAACGGGGGTGAGTTGAATCAGACTACACTATTATATTTCTGCAAGGACTCGCAGAATTTTGAACAACATCATTTTTGCTATTCCACCATTAATATACATTCACTATTCTATTTTCTTACTCTGTTTTTGATAGGTTTCACTTGTCAGGGTTATGCATTTTGGTTATTTTAATGAATAGAGAAAACATACAATGTTAAAATATCTTACTGAAAAACCCAAGAGAAAAATCAAACTAGAAATAGTTTTACATCACAAATTTAAGTTTTAAAATGTTTGCTGCAAAGAAACAATATTCAGTGTAAACTATACATAGCAAATTAATTTCACAACTTCAGTTGGTGCTCAAAGATAATGAAAAAGCGAGTTTAATATACAAAAATTGTTGATAGTAGTACTGTTTGCACTGTGATCAGGCAAATGAGACTAATGATCTCAGAATATTACTTTGAGGTCGGCATTATGTCTTCTATCTGCACAAATGACAAAATTAAAATATGTTTCTAAAATACTTTAGTATTGTTCCATAATATTAGTAATCAGGCTACACAGTACTGTCTTTAGATACAGAAATTTAACAGCAGTTAGGTGACCTAGGCAAAATAAAAAAACAAGTGTTACATTTCTAATTAACATTCAAAGTTTCTGATTATCACATTTCTGTTTATTTAGACCATTTATTCTAGTCCCTGAATTTAGGTGTTATAATCACTCTAGAATTCTAGTTTAAGACAGTGGTGAGGGAATCAGATTACACTTTTCCCTACTGACATGCCTTATGTCCTTGTACCGTCGAAGTAGAAATTTTGTCGTGACCCAGGTTTCTAATTGCATTGGGTTTGTGTGGCAAGGTTTTGGTAGTGGTAGAGTGGAGCTTCAAGGGTGGCTTCTGTGAAAAGCTGCTGGCAGCCTTCCCTGTGTCTGATAGAGCCAATGCCAGTCGGCTCCAAGACAGAAATGCTGCTGGCCAAGGGCAAGACAATTGCAGACAGAACACCTGTGTGATAACATGTTTAAGAAGGGGAAAAAAACCAAAAAACAGAAGAGGGGAAACTGCAGACAGACAGAGAGAGTGTAAGATGTGAGGGAGAGGAGACTGACAACACCAAGGTCAGTGGAGAAAGAGGGGGAGGAGGTACTCCAGGCACCAGAACAGAGATTCCCCAGCAGACTGTGGTACAGACCATGGTGAGGCTGGCTGTGCCCTGCAGCCATGGAGGGTCACAGGGTAGAGACCCATTTGCAGCCTGGGACCCCACAGGGGAGCAGGTGAATGCCGGAAGGAGACTGTGACCCTGTGGAGAGAGGAGCCCAGACTGAAGCAGGTTTTCTGGCAGGACTTGTGACCCCCTGAGGGACTCAGGCTGGAGCAAGCTGCTCCTGAAGGACTGCACCCCATGGGAGGGGACCACACTGGAGCAGTTGGTGAAGAACTGTAGCTCATGGGAAAGACTCATGTTGGAGAAGTTAATAGAGGAGTGTCTCCCATGGGAGGGACCCCACACTGGAGCAGCAGAAGAATATGAGAAGCATCTCCCTCTGAGCCGAACAGACGTGATAAACTGAAAACAACATCCATTCCCCATCCCTCTGCACTGCTTGCGGCAAAGAGGTAGAAAAGTGGGAGTGATTTGAGCCTGGGAAGAAGGGAGGGGTAGGGGGAAGGTGTTTTAAGATCCGGGTTTTATTCTCTTTTTTTCTGATTTTGATTGATGATAATTTTTTTTTTCCATCTGAGTCTGTTTGGCTCATGATGATAATTCCTGAATGATATCTCTCTCTCCTTATCTCAAGCCAAAAGACTTTGTTATATTTTCTCTCCCCCGACCAGATGAAGATGGGGGTGACAGAGCAGATTGGTGGACACCCGACTCCAGGCAAGGTTAACCCACCATGCTAATAATGAGCTCAGTTAGAAGGAATGGATAGACATGAACATATATTATCACAATTTCAACCACTGACAGTTAAAAAATATGCAAAGGGAAGACATATGGAGAGTGTCAGTTCATTGCAGGCGGTTTTTAAACACCAAAGAAAGTAAATCTGAATACCTAAGATACCAGTTTTTCCCTGGACCAGTGTACACACAAGCACAAACATAGTGGTTCTACTTTCATTGATATAAAATGGACGTTGTCTGCTCAAGACTCAATGCATCTTTTGCTTAGGACACTGATAAAAGAACAGAAAATTTTCTGCTCTCGTTCCTGTCCATTTTCTTGGGTGTAACTATTATTATTTTTATTGGATTGTACAATATATTTGTCTTAGTAAATTTTATTTGTGATAGAAATCACAAGTACATGTGATTTAATATGCTTTTATAGTCATATTTATTTTGCAATGTGACCACAATGAGAATGCACAGAGTAGGAGACATTATATAGGAACACAAAATACAAGAAACTTGACAGTGAAATGTTTTAGTTATATTTCTTGTCTTGGATACGTAAGTAATGGAAGATGAATATTTTTAAAACATATGTACACATATACAGGACTGTATATAAGTTCTAGTTGGTACATAAATGTAAAAAAATTGTGTAACATCTTTGTTATATATTTCATTACCATGGAATATCTGGTCTATTTAGGGACCATGTTAGGCAATAACATAGTAAATTTGATTTTGTGGATTCAAAGGTCTTTGCACTCTTCATTACAGATCAAGATTTATCATCGCTACGTATTTCCCACTGTGGACTGTTTGATGTGCTAAAATACTGGCCTGTTTTGTGTCATTTGTCTTTCTAGACAAATGAAAAACATATTGTTAAAACTTACTATAGTCTTGCTATCAAATTCAAATTCACAATGAATATGCAGGTCTGATGCATGCTTCTACTTTCACAGTACTGGAACAAAAAAGAGTCTTTGGGGTTTTGGCCAGTCTGGATCTGTCAGAAAATCTCTTGCATGTGTTGGTCACTGAGCATGCCATGGAATGACTTCTTTTCCAGTTTAAGCTGCACAGGAGGGACTGTTGTAACCCTCACATGATTTAAAATAAAATCATCTGCAGAACAACAAAGATCCTTATTTGACACACACCAAGACCCACATCACCCTCGAGCTTATCCCCTTTGCCCAATGTCTCTTGCCCAGGACATGTAGCAGAAACATCTCACCTGCAGCAGGGGTACCTACATTCTTTATTTGTGTCAATCAAAGCCCAGCTTGGACTTCAGGCATAAGAGAACTTTGAGAAGATGTCTTTGTAATGTCTTATCTAAAATATTACTGCTCAAGTGACTGAGCAGTATAGTATCACATTATTAATTACATAAATACATACAAAAGAGATTATACAATTTTGACTTGCTTATAGAGGAATATGTAACTATTACTATGGCATTAAGCTGAAAGTGAGATTTTCAGAAATTTGGAAAAAAACCCACGATTTATAATTTCTGTTTTGTTTCTCTATTGCTTTGGAGTACAGGTTCCTCTATGTTAAGTTGTAAGGTGAGCTATTTCAATACTTTGTCAGCTGCAGTACTTCAGAATTGGTTTTTTGTAGACAAAAAAGAGATCCATCTCTGAGTCACATGGTTGGGCACATTTTGCCATACATAAAGAGCCCCTACGAGCACAATATTTGCAAAGTAGTTATCTGTTGTTGCAGCACAACAAAACATAGATAAGATTAAAAATTTTATCAGGCTAAAACTTTCTCCACTCCCAATAACAAACCCAAGGAATCCCTGTAAGTAAGGTATGTATCAGTCAGGAGGGGAAGATTCAACCTCTTTCTTCCTGCTGAGTTGCCTACTTGCACTTTAGATTTCTCCTTGAGAATTTTATCTGTTTCCATCTTGATGCTTCTTCCCTTGACTAAGCTTCTATAAGTTCTGAGCTCAGTAATCCTACTTCCATCAGTAATATTATTTTTTGCTATTTTGTATGGTTATACAGTACAAACTTTCTCACAGTACTTTCCGAAACAATAATTTCTTTGGCCACCCTTGAAACTCTGTAATTTTACAGTTATATCAGCAACCTGAGGCTGCCCATTGTATTCATAGATTTAATGAATGTGATGATTCATGTTTATAATTTGACAAAGATCTTTTTGTGACATTTTTTAACCCCCAGACTTCAGTGTAGACACATGCTTTAGGGTAGACTTGACAGTGCTATGTTGGCGGTTGGACACGATGACCTCAAAGGTATTTTCCAGCCAAAACATTTCTATGATTCTATTCTATAATCATGGTAAGGCAATTCCACCTTGAAATTCTGGATACCTCAGACTCTCATTTTTGCATCTTTCTGGTAAGTTTTGGCTGTAAATATCTGTTATGTGATTCTGATCTCCTAAGACACTGTTCCGGTACATATTTGTTTTGAATACTCCTAGTTCAACCAAAGCAAGTACACGACAATTGCTTTCTTGAGAATTAAGTCCAACAAGTTATGTGTTGGATTTGTGTGGTGGTGTTAAGGTTTGCTAACAGGAAAGGGGCCTCAGGGATGTATCCTGTGAGGATCCACCTGGGGACACAGCCAGGCCAATTAATGCTTTTGTTATTAACATATTTAAGAGGGGGAAAAAAGAGACTAGCAGAAGGAGAGAGTAGTGGGATGTGAGAGAGATAACAAGGCAGACAGCAGAAGTCAGTGAGGAAAGGAGGGGAGGAGGTTCCCCTGCAGCCTGTTAGGGCAGGCTGTGTCCCTGCAGCCATGAAGGTTCATGGTGGAGCACATACACCTGCAGCCCATGGAAAAGCCCATACCAGAGCAAGTATCTGCACCTGAAGAAGCCTGTGACTCTGTGGAAACCCCTAGCTGGAGCAGTCTTCTTCTGAAGGACCGCATGCCTGTGGAAGGAATCCATGCTGGAGCAGCCCATGGGAAGGACTCATGCCAGAAATGTTCATGGAGTACCATCTCCTGTGGGAGGGACCCCACACTGGAGCAGGAGACAAGTGTGAGAAGTCCTCCCCCTGAGGAAGAAGGAGCAGTAGAGACGATGAGTGATGAACTGACTGCAATCCCTGTTACCCAACCCCCTGCACCACTTGTGGGGAGGAGGTCAAGCAATGTGGAGAAAACCTGAGACTGGGAAGAAGGAAGGGGTGGCAGAAAGGTTTTTAAGATCTAGTTTTGTCTCTCATTGCCCTTATCTGATTTGATTGGTAACTAATTAAGTTGATTTTCTTCTCCAAGTTGAGTTTCAGTTGCCCATGACCATAACTGGTGACTGATCCCTCCCTGTCCTTGTCTTGACCCACAAGGTTTTCCTTGTGTTTGCTCCTCCACATCCCACCGTGGAGAGGAGTGATAGAGCAGCCATGTGCTGTTAAGTTGCCTGATGTGCCTAAACCATGAGAGGTTGTCATCAATTCCTTTTTTGTTAGAAGTTGCACTTATATTGATGTTTCTCATCTGTAGAAATAGTTGGATGCTGGAGAGCATGCTCAAGTCCAAAACAGATTTCAATGCTTGCTTGCAGCAGCACTTTCAGGGTTAATTCTAGTTTGACCTGGTAGAATCTGATTTATATAGTGCTTTGAACACCCTTGAGAACAGAACATGGGCAAAGCCTCATATCCTGTGCAGGAACAAAAGTACTGGGACGTGCATGATCGATCCAAATTTCTAAATTGAAATTGATGCCCATTTCCATACATGCTATTTTTCCCTGGCTATGTAGTTTTCATGAATAGTAAATGTATAATAGTTTTGTTTGAGAACTGCAAAAAAAGGCTGTGTATCTTAACTGTATGTAATCTTAACTTACTGCAACCAAATTTCAAGTGGGACATTTGCTTTTGATAATTTACATGTATATTTTTCAGACTATAGATGCTACTTACTCAGGGTGACCATTTTGTACAGGAGATCTAGGATTGTTGTACTAAAGTCATGCATTACATGGAAGGTGTATATGAATTATCTCTGCTATTACTGAACAGTAAAAAAAACCTGGGAAAATGTCAGTATTTCAACAACACTGCCTGCTGTCACTGAAAAATGCTTCAGGTAAAGCACTTATCAAACTATGTATTATTCTACACATGTAAAGATTTAATAATAACATCCAGTGAGGAGAGTTGTTTCTTAGTAGTCGATTATTTTATAATTAAGGATAGAAGTATCAGAAATATTAAAAAGGAAGTAAAAATCACAAAAGTTTTGCATTTATTTTTTGGGTTGGTTTACTATCGTAAAACCATAATAAAGCTATAATAATGCACTGCAAAACCTACAGTACAACAGGATTTTTGAAGGACAAAAGAACTACTACTCTGTGTTTATTGCTCTGTAAAGGTCTATTAGTAACATCTAGCTTAATATTAGGATAAAATAATTAATTTTAATGCTTAAAAACCAGATTTTTATAAGCAATGATTTTACTGCTAACATATTGAAAGTATAAAATTGACTGTTGTCTCACTGGTTTATTCACGCCCAAGGTTGAAGATTAGATTTAGCTTGATTTTTTTTTTTTGTATTTATAATTAAATAAAATTAAATGAACAATTAAATGAAGAGATTTTTATGATTCTTCTGATTATTTTAATTGTGGAAGACCTTGAAAATTTCTTGAAGCAAATTCTATTATTCAGAAACAATCAAATACTGAAAACATGGATTAATTATTTCAGAAAAGCAGAATGGAGAAGCCCAACAGTACAAAAAGAAAATTGCGTGAATTAAACGTGTCAATGAGAAAGAGAGAAATTAAAACCAGATATGAGCTGCAGCCAACTCACAAGAGGTATATGCGATAAACAAAGACGAAAAAAAGAAAAAAAAACTGAACAGTTTGAAGTGGCTCCTTTTAACTGTCTGGTAGTGAAGGTGGGTCTGAAGCACCTTGTTTAGTGGAGGCAAATTCAGACCACATTGATATCCCACAGTACACAAACTCAAGGATCAAGCATCAGCAGCTATTTGACCCTTAGGAATACTTTGTTCTCTTTGAAGGGTAGCTGCAGGGACATGATTCAGCAGAGAAAAACTAGAAAACATTTGAGGAATTAGACCAAAAATGAAAAACATGAACTCCATCAGCAGTCCCAAAGTCACAGTTTCTTGGATCCTTCTTGAAGAAAATCAGAATACAGCCTTCCCAAGTGCATGCACTCAAGCAGTAAGTTAGTACTTCTTCCTCTGTTTTCTAATGTTTTTCAGTTTATTACCTTGCTCCTATTATATTAATAATATTACTGTAATATTTTTATACTTGCTGTATTTCAGGAATGCAAGTCATCAGGTGAAAAGCACTTTTTGCCTACACCTCAGTGTATACTCACCTATTATTGCCCAAAAAATTGCAGGCAATACTATTTAGTAATTTTAGTGAGGGTTACGTTAGGGCAAGAATGGTTTTCTCCAAAACACTGTTTACCTCTTTGACTCACATAATGAAATATTTCAATACATTACCTAATGCCACTAAAGCTCACTATATGATGACTAACCATAGTAATAACATGATCACTCTGTTATAATTCAACTGCTAAATACTTTACTGCAACAAAAACATGCCTTACTGTTGTAAATAATTTTGTTTTGCCATTATTGTTTTATTCAGTCTTTGTTCCATTGGAAAAAAGAACATACCACATCACCTAAAGAATTGCATAAAGATCACTTTAATGAATGAGTTTAATGTTCAGCTCTATGATGTTTAGAAAGGCAGTGACCAGACACATTCAAAATGCACTTGGCACTCGACAAGATTCTACATGTCTAACTAAATTTACAGAATGGTATACCTACGTCTGTAATTCCAGGAAACAAGGAGGTTTTTTGATCTAAGCAGTTCTTTGGCCTCCAACAAGGTTTGTAGCACCTCAGGGATACCAAATATTCTCTTCCTATCTGAACTCAGAGATTCTCTACTGTTTAGAGACCTAAAAGCCTTAAGGTTGAAACATTATGGATAAATATTTTATTGAAAACCTCATCTGTTTAGTGACCTCTTGGGCATGAAAATTTTTTCCTTTGACTTCTGTTCTGGATGTGGGAAAATTCTGCAGTACCAAACATTTAATCTACTATAGCAGAGACTGACCTTCTGAACTAGATATTCCAAAGTACCAGGAGAGTGAAACTAATCGATGAAGTATGAGGCAAAATTATCTGATCATAATATTTTGTTTTCTAAAAATTAAAATATGAAAAAAAGATTATTTTGTTTCATGTCTGGTTCTGATGGTGATACTTGTTTCCCTGTTTTATATGTATGCAAGTATGAGAGAAAGAGAGAGACTGTAAACGCATGCTGCGACTATTATTTTTCACTTAAAAAGTAAAAAGCTGGGACTTCAGTAAATTCCAGGAATACAGATACTTTTGCAACCTTACTTTAACTCAACTGTCCATATGTTTAAGAAACAGATTTTCATTGCACAGCAATATAATGTAAGATAAGATAAGATAAGATAAGATAAGATAAGATAAGATAAGATAAGATAAGATAAGATAAGATCTCAACAGCAATACCTTGTTTTGGGATTTCTGTATTTCATATTTAGAACACAGTATAAGACCTAGTCTGAAAATGAAATTATTAATTTTCTCATGTTTTATTTTTTCTTGTTGCTTTCCTTTATAGTGTTTGAGTGCCTCGAAAGTTGTAATGTATTTAACATTAAACCACACTTCTAGAGACAAAAAAAAAATACAAGAAGATTTTTGCCTGAAGTCCCCATGGAATTTGTGAACCCAAACTGGGAAATGTAACGACCTGATTCCTACAGGAGCTAGGTACATATTAGCACTTTATATATTAATCCTTCCTGATCTCAGAGGTATTTCTTGAGCGCTCAGTACTTATGCTGGTCAGAATCCAAACCATAAGGTCAGACACCCCAAAAATGAAAATAACATAAATAATAAACAACTACAAAAAAGTTTCCATTAACCAGATTTATTGATACTAGATATGATCTGGTGGGGAAATACAGACATTGACCTTAATCTTACAGATACCTTTCCATCATGGACGTCATTAGGTCACTCCTTTTCTCTTTTTGGCAGTTTCTGCCTCTGTCAAACTCACCTTCAACTGGCTGTAAGAATTGAAGTTGACTCCTACAAACAAATGTGCGCTACAGTGTCTTTTTTAACCCTTACAGCCCATCCATCCATCTCTTCTAATGTGGTTTTAATTTCAAATATTTTTGCCTGCAATTTTCTTCCTGATTTCTTCCGTACCTTGCCCTGGTTATCTTATTTTCAACTAGTCAGTTCCTATGACTACAGATAGACAGAAATCCATCTTCTGGCTTTCAAGTTGAAAAGCTGATTTTCTGGTTTTCATCTTCTGGCTTCAGGTTTTCATGAGGCCATTTTCTCTGGAACTATCGAAAATAGGGCATTTGCTAATGCATAAACACGTAACACATAACATGCAGTGTGCTAGCCCAAAACTTGGAAAATGAATGAAAGAAGCTGTAATTTTAGAATTGTCAATTCAAGTGTAAAATTGTGTGCCAATCACCCTAGCATCTTGCCAGCATCACATAAAACTGTTGTAGGATTACAACTACCAGTTTGTGAACTGGACTGTGCTATTAGTACCTTCAGGTGTAGACATGCCCTTCCTGCTTTCACATTGTCGTGGTTTAGGCCCAGCAGCAACAAAAGACCATGCAGTCTCTCACTCACTCCTCCCCTGGAGGGATGTGGAGGAGAAAATTATAAGGAAAGATTAGTGGGTCAAAAAGGACAGGGAGGGATCACTTATGGTCATGTGCTAAACAGACTCGACTTGGGGAAGAAAAAACAATTAAGTTGGTTACCAATCAAATCAGAGGACAATGAGAGACAAAATAAAACAGATCTTAAATACCTGCCACCCATCCCTTCTTCCTGGGCTCGGCTTTGCTCCTAGTTTCTCTACCTTCTTTCCCCCAGTGGCACAGAGGGATGGGAGAGGAATGGTTTTCAGTCAGTTCAATTTATAGACAAATTTTAACATTTTTTTTTAAGGCATTGCTATCTACTGCAGCATAATATTATATTGCAAGTTTTAATTTAAAAAAACTACAGTGTAACTTGTTTTCATACAATCTTCCTGAAAATTCTTAGAGCCATGTAGATGTGTACAATATTTTTAAAAAGATATTTCACTTTTAAAGAATTGAATGAAAACACAGAATTCAGGAAATATTTGCAAGCATGTACAGTAGAAGAAAAGATGAAAAATTATTCCAGGAAAAGTTTTGGATACTACTGTTTGGGTTAAAGTATATAAGTAGGAATGGCAGTTCCAACTGAGAAAAGAAATAAAGCATGTAGTAAAATAAATGAAAAAAGCCCAAAATTTTATTGGTTTGTTATTTCTTGTATAAATCTTGCTGTCAGGGCAAATTGAGAGCAACTCAGTCATCTCAGGTTTGCAGAGCATGCAGAGCTATAATTGCTCTTCTCATAAATTTCGATATTAAGTTCTAAATGTAAAATGGAAAATATCAGCACAAAGGTTGATATAATTCTTAGCACTATAAGGGAATCATCACTCAGAATTACTATACCCCAAAATCTAAACACATTAAGGCATTTAAAGAGACTATTTGATTGATTAATTATCAGAAGAGTTTTATAAACAAACTAACATGATTCACAGACAGAAGGGATCAACAACTTGACCTTTAAAGAGGTATTTCTTTAGAAATTAGTGATGGATCTTGTTTTTCTAGAAATAGTATTTTGCAGGGGCATGATTGTCAAAAAAAAAAAAAATCCATGAAAAACATTATTGAAAGCAAGAGGTAATTTCTTATAGAAATAGAATATGGACCTACACCTTGGATTTGGACATTTATGTCAGATATGCAGAATCCAGATTCACATTCTTTTTCTAACTAGAATATGTTTAAACTTGTGTTTCTCATATTGTTACTCAATACCTTCATGGCAGCATATCTTCCTTTCTGATGTTTTTAATTTGAAAAATTGGGGAAAACCCACAGTCGTCTTGTATGTGCATATATGTTTCTCTGTGTGTAGGTATTCTTAGGGGTGAGGCACCCGGGGAGTCTGAGGATCCATGGATGGATTGTGTGTCCAAACCAGATACTAAGGGATCTGTAGTGTGTGTGTATGTAGGTTTGGGGAAAAAATGTGGAGGTTAGGAAGTGAGTAAGGGGACCTAGCAGCTGACATGGAGCTACAGCCTCTGGGGCTTACATGCCTGGATGCCAACAATCGGAGAGATTGGGATCCAGGGGCAGCTGCTGGGCGGATCAAATGTCTGAGCCCAGCTTCTGCAGGGATCCACATTGTACATACACACATTTCCCACGGATGGACTTTCACCCTGATCAGCCATAGAGAGGAATAAAATAAGGTCATTGATGTTGTGTTTGATGTGAATCTTGAGTGTGACTGTCTGTGCTGATCTGTGTGGCCAGCTCTGTGTATATACACGTTGCATATGTGTGTTTGTGTGTGGACTTAACTGATAATACATGCTCAGCCTTACTGCTGGTTGGGCCTGGGGGACACAACTGCAGCAGCCACAGGTCTATTGGGCTAGTAGATTCAGTATCCTCCTAACTAATTTTACTGAGTTAAGAATCAAATTGTTCACGTTGGGCACCAAAAATGCATCTAAACACCTCCCATAATTTATGGTAAATCTAAGAAATAAAATCAAAAAATCAATGTATGAATTGAATATAAACCAGTCCATTGTATTAAAAATTAGTCCTTCATTCACTCTGAGAACACATTATGTTTAGGCTATTGCTCAAGGATTTAACCCTCACATATTTTTGTCCTTAATTTACTATTAACACTGGTATGTGCCCAGCATTTCAATGAGCTAGTTCAGGGAGGTAAACCAGTACTAAACTGTTAGGGATCTAAAGGGCTCTGCTTTCTGCTGGTTTCGCTCTACCATTATACTGAGATTATACTTTGATCAGATGAGTATCAGGACTGTCACAAGGCATGTGGAAGGAGCTTATGAAGGAGGAAAAAGCAGGCAGTGTGCAGCAGCAATTAGATGTTGTCTCAGTTTTGCTAAAATGTAAATGGTAGGCAGAAGTGTTTATACGTTTTTTCTTTGTGAACAGAAATTATTTAACAACCCTTCTTAATAGAAATGTTCTGTCTCAGTTTAATTCTTATTATCTTCTGCAACTGCAGAGATTTTCTTCTATGAGCATTTAGGTCCATAACATTGGTCATATCCCTTTACCAGCTAACCTGCCCAATATTTTCACAGCAAGAACTAAGGCTTTTTTTGTGGCCAAGGTGAATGTGGGGGACAGGGGCAAGAAAATGAGAAATTTTTGCTAAGAACACGTATTGTATACAAGTATAGCTTGACATAATAAACTGTAAGGGAATTGCTAATTTATGCTAAGGATTAATACACCCTCTACACATATAGCTTTAAACTCCTTTTCTACTACATCTTCAACTACTAATCCCTTCTACCATATTGCGATTTTGAATTAGAACAGAAACAAATAACTTCAAAAACAACTGGTAAATGTAAAATTTTCAGAATAATTTCTGTTATATATTTAGAATTTCCTACTTCTCATTTCTCTTATCTACCTTTGTAATTAATTAATAAAAATAAATATTTTTTTAAAGCAGGTTAAGTAGGAAAAACATGGCAATATTAAATTGGGAAAATAAGGAAACCTTTTTAAGTAATTAATATATAAATCTATTTAAAAACCTGTATATGCCATTGATTCTTTTTTGATTGTCTTCTGTGTTTTTTTCAGCTGTAGTTTATTTGGGCTGGAAATTGCTTTATTAATAAATCATTATGGAAGAAGTCATTTTGACTAGGAACTGAGAAATAACAGAGCATGGATTTTAGGAGATCATCTTGTCCTTCAGTCTGCTCCGAGGCAGTATTAGCAGTCCTCCTGACAGACATTTTTGTTTAACCTTCTCTTAAAGACTTCAGTGATAGATGTCCTTAGGCAATCTATTTCCATGCTTTATAATCCTCACCACTGGAAATATTTCCTGATCTGATGCTTCTTTCTGCAATTTTTTTCCCTTCATTTTGCAAGTGTTCATGAAATATTATCTGTCCTTAGTACTTTATCCTTCAGGCTAACTATTCTAGTTTTTATCCCTTTATTTTCTCCAAAGTCTTACTTTTTTGGACATTTTGATGAATATCAGAGATTGACAGACTTTAGCCATCTGATCAACCTTTACCTGGTTTATAGCTTCTCTTAAATGCAATATGTGCAACTGTTCACAAACCTCCCTAAGAAAGCTTAATGAATCCTGAAAAACTATGCGGGCTTGCAAACTGTGCTCTTGTTTGTTGATTTTGGTATGATAAACATTAGTCTCAATACTACTGTACATAAATACATTACATAGGCACAGTTCTTAACCTAAGTTTAGTTTGTGATTCCCTATAACCCCTTTACTGTAATGTTGCAGTGAAGTTGACTTCAATTGGTGCAGACAATTACTCCTCCTTACAGTGAGGAACCTTGCAGTTGCCCTTATCACATAACTTTCTGTTTTAAGCTTTTTTTTTCAAATTCTTAAGACTTCTTTGTATTCTGATCATGTTTTCCAATGCCTTTGCAGCCTCTCCTGATCTAGTTTCACCTGACATATTCTCTCATCACTCAGGTAATTTGTGAAATTATCATCATACCTTAATGAGGCATATAAGCTGCAGGACAAAGAATTTGAGTAGCAATTGTAGCTGTGATATTTTTATTACAAACTCAATTGCTAGTGATTCATAGGTATCCAATATTTGGTGGATTCACACCAGTATAACAAAGCGTAAGGTACAAATATCCTGCATTCTTAGTCACGCAGAGAAATATGAACAATGAGAGCAATGAAAGTGTGAGGTTAATATTTTGGTAAAAAAAAAAAGCTACAAAAAAACAAATACGTTTTTTAGACACAAAACCAAGTAGTGTTTTGACTGACAAAGTTTTGGGATTGATCTGGCTGCACAGCAATACTGAAGTTAACAGAAAAACTGCCTAAACAGCTTTATAAAATTACTCTCAGTCTTGCTCTCTTTCTACAAACTTTCAGAGGTTTTTGGGTTGCATCAGACTCCATAAAGACATAATTTACTATATGTGTGAAGATTTTTTTGTTTTTTTTTTCTTCTTTTGTTTTACTACCTTAGATACTTAGTCATGTATGCTATGCCTCTGATTGCTTATGTCCCTTCTTGATGAGATATCTTGTACTGCCTGTCATGCTTGTTGAAAGCTTTTCTCACTTGACCATATGTAGCAGGCCCTCAAGAAGCCACCATCTCCTTCTTCAGTAGAAGCTTCTAGCTAACCCTGACAGCAGCAGTCAGAACAAGGCAACTAGCAGCAATCTCTCAGCAGCCATCACAGTCCTATATTCCTTTAACCTTCTGGGCATTCAAGAGGTTGTTTGGGAAGGTTAGGAGAAAAATTTCAGCTTTTCAGCAATTCAGACATTTAGCGCAATCTTAAAGAGCTAAGGCATTCAAGACATAAACGGGGAGCTGGCAGATACAATCAGGGTCATATGGGATACTTGTGATTTTCATGAGTGTGATTGGAGGCCAGGAAGAAAACTGTGGCGCTAGATGCCTCTCTTTAAGTATCTGAAGTCCACTTAGATTGTATGAGTATGCCAGTTTGTAGTCTTCTTAGACTGTTGAGGGAGGAACTTAATGTCAGTCACTTATTTTCTGATTACAATGGTTTAGTTCTTGTTGAAGAAAAATACAAAAAAGAATATAATATCCAAAATATACAGTAGAATTAAAAATGTTAATAAAGGCTGAAATTAATTAAGACCTAAACTTATTTACTTATTTACAACACTAAATTTGGAAGATGGCTCTTTTTACCCTGTATACGTAATGTAATTTCATGCTGAAATGTTCCTGATATACAAAGTTCATATATTTTATGTCTTAGATTGCATTAATCTTAGTTTTCATGTAACAGAGAGAACTCTGTATCTGTGAAGCATGATGTATTCTATAATTAAACTCTTTCTTAGGTGTTCCAGAAAGTCCTAAGTGATTTTACCTCTCTTCTGTCTCACTTCACTTTCCCAGTTCTTTAAACTTAAAACATTTCTAATTTCTTTAGGAGACACTGTTAGACACCTTAATTCAACAGTCTTGTCTCTGAAGATAAAATATCAGATCAGAGATGATTTTGTGATTTAGATGTTAATTCATACCTTGGTGTCTCAGAAAAGAGTAACACTCCCTTATCTTTGAGACTTCACCTTCCCTGTTCTGTATGAAATATCTGAAATATATTATATATAAAACTTGATGTTGCCAAAATACTTAATGTAGACATTTAAAGGGATAAATGTGTGTAGCTCATTACTAGCTTTTGACTAAGACCAGACATGATGGTAATCAACATTTCTGGGTGATAACAACTTTAGATTGCTTGCTGTTGCTCTTCATCCCATTGTTTAGAGTTTTTTTAAACTATTTTCTCCAGAGATACAATAATAAATTCTTACTGAAATATTTTTGGCTGAAATTATTCACTTCTGACATACCGAATGTTTCTAACTATGTTTCTGGGTTGTTATTTAAAAAAAACAAGAGATTTGTTTGCTCTGATCCATCCATATCAGTGTGAGAGCAAATCTGTATGTTTTCTGTTTGTTGCAGGTCACCATCTTCTGAAACATTTTCATCAATACATAAATACCTGAAGTGCAATTTCACAGTTCAATAGTAATTTTGGATGCTCAGGGCTTTTTTGGATGCCCAAGTAAGAACTTAAAAAAAAAAAAAAAATCCATTTTTCATACTGCCTGTTTTTAGCTGTTCAGTTTAGATGTTTGGATAGATTCACCAATCTATCTGCTGAATGCATTTACAATGAAGACAGAAGAATTACGTTTCCTTATACTGTAAGGAATTTTCATTCTTCTTGAAGGCTTCTAAGGGTTTACTTTTTCAAACATGCCATCTTAAATGATGCTTGGTTTTGAAACAGGATAACTTGAAATGTGTTGCTAGTGAAATAGGGTGTTTTTTCTTAGAGACTCCATGTAATACAGGGTTTTATTCTGCATGACGGCTTGAAGCCATAGGTGAATTAGTATTTCTGATAGACCTAAGAGGAAATTGTATGTCTACTTGACTGTGAAGTCCAGTACTTTAAATGTCATCTTTGGTTAAAATAGTCACTAGGGGATGGACAGTTCTGGTTACTGGATAGACTTTTATATATGTAATTATGTTAATATTTTTCCATTGTTACTCTTGTCCAGCTCCCTTTTAAAAATTGTTCAAAAATAAAACCTGCTTTAAAAGTAAACAGATCCTTTAAGGTCATGAGATTTATTTTGTTGATTTCTAGGAGTGAGTTAAACGAAGGTATTTCTTGGAAAGCCAGGTACAAAATTAACCATAAAGCAAATACCATCACTCACACTGTGCACTGTTTGTTATTCTGATTAAATGGGATGTTGTATGTTAATTAACACATAAAAGCCCTGTGACGAATTCTTAAAATGTCCGTTTAGTTTAAGTGTTTGTTCATCTGTTTGTTTGCTCTTAATAGAAATCAAGACCTTATGGAGAGCTGCTTCTTTAAAGCCAACATGTTCTTCCTACCATGAAGATATAGAAAGCTAATTAGCTTCCAAGCTGTTCTGAGTGATTCGATTAGACTTCTATATCCTAATTCTGGTTACACCTTGGATTTTCTTTTTTTTTTTTTTTTTTTTTTTTTAATAAAACAGCAACACTGACATCCAGTGTCTAGTTAAATTAATTGCAATTGAGTAGTCCCTAAGGATACTCCAGGTGCAAATCTTCTATTCTTTACATATTTTCTAATTATGGTTAAAAGTGACAGTGCATCATACAAAAGGAATTCTGGTTCAAGACTTATTGATAGAAGAAAGTAAATTATTTTTCCCAGATTTTCTTTAATTGAAAAAGTGTGTTCAGCTTGGGAAGTTTAAGGTTTTAGTTCCAATTAGTTCTAATCTTTGAAACATGCTTTTTTTTCTTTTTTTCCCTCAAAGGGTTTTCATGCATCTTAAGGCATCTGCAGGATGTGAGCAATGCTGAGGATTGCCTATAAAAATATAAGAAGAAATATGACAGGAAGAAGGTCTATAGATGACTTGTATAATTACAGACAATCTTTGGAACACAGAAAAATTATAATAGTGCATTTCAGTGCACTACTTCTCCTAACTAAAATTCTGATATCATGTAACTATTAGATACTTATTTTTCTCTTAAGTCAAATCCAGTTGGCAGCCAGTCACACATAGTATTCCACAGGGCTCAGTACTGGGCCCAGTTCTGTTCAGAATCTTTAACAATAATATGGATGAGGGGATCAAGTGCCCCCTCAGTAATTTTTCAGAAGACAACAACTTGGGCAGGAGTGTTGATCTGTCTGAGGGTATAAAGGCTCTACAGAGGGATCTGGACTGGCTGGATCAATGGGCTGAGGTCAATTGTATGAGGCTCAGCAAGGCCAAGTGCCAGGTCCTACACTTGTGTCAAAACAACCCCATGCAATGCTACGGGTCTGGGGAAGATTGGTTGAAAGTTGCCGAGTAGAAAAAGACCTGGGAATATTGGTTGACAGCTGGCAGAATATAAGCCATCATTGTGCCCAGGTGGCCAAGAAGGCCAATGGCATTCTATCAGAAACAGTGTGGCCAGCAGGGGATGTGATTGTCCCCCTGTACTCAGCATAGGTGAGGCCACACCTCAAATACTGTGATGAAACAGAAATGTTACCTATTGAAACTATTATTCTGTACAATGCCAAAAAGTTTCCAAGGATGATTAATATTATTTTGGATGCTGAGCCCTTTATATTTTTTCAATTTTTTACATTCTATTTAATATGATGTGTGATTTCTGAATCCAATTCCAGTAAGACTTGAAATCTTCCCAGAGTCAAGACAAAGTAACAGCACTAAATGTCATTCAGAAAGTATTTCTTGACATACAAAATTATGTCCTAAATGCTTCTAAAATTTTTGAGATAAACTTGTTAAGAAAAACACATCATTAACTGAGAAAATAAGCAAATTTTAAGACAGTATGTTTAAGTATGAAAGGAAGCCTGGAATTATTAGGGCCTTTTTGCTCAGTTATTCACTTACAGACCCTAAAATTTATCTGCTTATACTTGCTTATGAAATATTTTAAGTATTTTAAGAAATATTATAAGTATTTTAAGAAATTCTTCCAATAAATTATTAAAGAATAATTTGAGATCATTCCAGTTAATACCTTTCTTGCTAGTACAATCACAATTTTCTTGCTAGTACAGTCATAATTTTCTAACAGGGGAAAAAAATAACATTTGAAAATTATTGGCCACAATTCATATTCAGCAGTTGAGAACAAGGCTTTCTTTCACCAAAATTATAGAGAACAAGGCTAAACATAGTATCAGTTCATGCAACAAAGCTTAGATCCTCAAATTCTTTTCTTCAGTTGCTGATTAACTACAGAGTAACTTGCATGTCCAAAGACATAGACAGCCTTATGCTGGGTTTGTCAAAATGTTATGTAAGGAGTCAAGAACTTGCTAAAAATGTCACCAAGTTACCATCAATACTCTTTGTGAAAATGCCGTACTGTCGGAACAGATATCTGTGATCACAGTGGCTTATCAGATATTCTGTTTAGAATGAACAAGAACGGTTATTCTTTGTCTACCATATTGCTCAGGTATCAAAGGGGCTGCCAACATCAGGAGGCAAATGCTCAGTAAGCTAAAGTGTTTATTTACAGCATACATGTTATCTCTCAATAACTCCCTGTGTGGATACTTTCACTGTGAATTAAGAATGCCTCTGCATGAAGTTGTTGACTCTATTCTGAAAACGGGGTGAAACATTTCACACCTAAGTGTCTTTGAAAAAAGTTAATTTCTGACATTACATTATAAATGGACACCCCTAACCCTGTGTGCAGGAATTTCATTAAATAAGCAAGTTACTACATATGCTTTATTTCTGACATCTAGGCACAGTAAGCAAACATTTTATAGAATTGCCCAGTATTTTCCTTTCTATTCTCAAAACCGATTTTGACATTTCATCATCTAACTTACAGAGAGAGAGTGTGTTGGATTTCCATGGTGGTGGTGGTTGGTAGTGAGGGAAGGGCCACAGGGGTGTCTCCTCTGAGAAGCTTTAAGAAAAGGTCCCCTGGCTCTAAGTCAGACCATGCCTCTGGACACGGCTGAGTCAATTTGCTAACTAAAATTAGAAAACTGGCTAATTAATGTAGCAAAGTCTGCAAATTAAAGTAGTTAAGAGGGGAGAACACAAGAAGAGATAGCAGTGAAAATAGAAACAGAGTGGAGAGAATCAGTGTGGAGAGAGAAGCAGGACACGAGAGAGACAACAAGGTAGATAACAGTCAGTAAAGAAAGGCTGTGAGAAGGTAGGCTGGAGCAGAGGTTCCCCTGAAGCCCGCGGTGAGAGGGCAAGCTGTGCCCCTGCAGCCATGGAGGATCACAGGGGAGCAGGGATTCCCCTATGGTCCATTTGGAGTGTCATGCCAGAGCAGGTGGCTGATCCTGAAGAAACCCATGATTCTGTGGTAAGCCTGCACCTGAGCAGACTGCTCCTGAAAGACTGCATGCCCATGCGAGGAACCCATGCCGGAGCAGTTAGTAAAAACTAAGAAAAGAAGAAAACTGCAGCCCATGGGAAGGAGTCATACCAGAGGAGCTCATGGAGGACTGTCTTCTGTGGGAGTTACCCTATGTGGCAGCAGTGGAGGAATGAGAGGATTCCTACCCCCCTGTGGAGGAAGGAGTGTCAGAGACAATGTGTGGTGAACTGAATGGGAACCCCCATCCCCCACCTTCCTGTGCTGCAGGAGGGGAAGAGGTAGCCTGGGAAAAAGGGAGTGGTGATGGGAAGGCTTTTAAGATCTTCTGCTTTTTGTCTCATAGTCTTAATCTGATTTGATTGTTAACCGATTAGATTGAGTTTTCTTCCCTAAGGCAAGTCCCTGACCATAACAGGTGAGTGATCCCACCCTGTCCATGTCTCAACCCTCGAGACAATCTTTGTATTTTCTCCACATCCCACCAATGGGAGTGAGTGAGCAGCCACGTGGGGCTTTGGTTGGGGGCTGGGCCTAAACGCCAGCAGTTAGGTACTTCAAGATAAAATTTGCAATATTTGCTGGTGCCTCTGGTTGCAAATAAGAATCTAAGCAGTCCAAATGTCAAAGTAGGAATAACACGTCATTATGTCTAACTAATAACTCACAGTGTAAATGCACCTAAAATACCCAATGTAGTTCTGCAAACCCAGTTCAAAAGAGATTCAGTAGAAACTGAAAACTGATATGATACAAGTTTTTAATATCCTGGAAATGAAGGTTGACGACAGCTATCTCAAGTGAAAGAACAGAAGGTATCAAAGAAAACCATCATTTTGCAGATTCAAAACAAAGTAAAAGAGCAACTTTGTACAATACTTAGTTAAAAATAACAGATAGTGTTACACAGATTTTACAGACTCTCTTGGACACTGATAGATGTTATTGCAGGGTTTTTTTTTTTTTGAACCATAGAACAGTTTGTGTTGGAAGGGACTTTTGAACATTATCCAGCCCCACGCCCCCTGCCATGGCAGGGATATCTTTCACTAGAGCAAGTCGCTCAAAGCCCCATCCAACTTGACCTACACCACTTCTGATGATGGAACGTTTACAAATTCTCTCAGCAACCTGTTCCAATGTGTCATCACCGTCATTAAAAAAAAATTATTCTTTGTATGTAACCGAAATCTACCTTCTTTCAGTTTAAAACCATTGTCCTTTGTCCTGTCACTACAGACCTTGGTAAAAAGTCTCTCTCCACCATTCATAATTTCATTTCATATACTGAAAGGCCACAATAATATCTCCACAGAACCTTCTCCAGGCTGAACAACCCCAATGCTCTCAGCCTGTCTTCATATGAGAAGTGTTCCATCCCTCTGATAATTTTCATGACCCTCATCTGGACCCACTCTAACAAGTCCATGTCTTTCTAGTGTTGGGAAGTGCAGAACTAGGTGCAGTACTCCAGGTACCCAAACCATTCTATAATTCTATGATTCTATGATATTCGGCCAAATGACACACTGTTAAGAGGAGTGAAAAATGGGCAAAACAAGAATCAGAAAAGAAAAAAATTACGAATGCACAGGTCTCTTTAAGATCATCTGCTTTTGTTATTTTAATTTTTGAGAAAATAATTGTATTAGGGCACATGGATAAGTATATGATTTTTTTTGTTTCTTTGTTTAAGTGAAAGATATTAACTGAAAATTGGGGATACCATGGAAACTTTTAAAGATACTTTTTGAAAAGATTAAAATCATCATAGGTGTTGAAGAAAAGGAGTGATCTATATACCTGACAGCTTTGATTGTGGGTTATTTGAGCCACCTTTATAGTATGAATTTTTATCCACAATTTTAGCATCATCACTCACTACCACTCGTTACAGAAATCTTGTTTTGAGGATTTTTATCCATATACTCTTCCTGAGTTATGCCCTATTTATGAATGGCAGGTTTGGGCAGTGCTGCCCTCCCATGGTGTTTGTGTGAAGCTAATGAAAGATACTACTGTTCTGTATTTCTTCAATCTTCATTCTTGGCAAGCTCTTCTCTGCTATGGCCTTCTGTATTTTTCACACTATAATCTTGAATATATTTTCCAAGATAAGAAATAGGGATTCTAATTATTCAAAATCCTTTAGAAAAATTCAAGGATTTTAAAAGAGATCAAGTCTTTTGCTCAGTCAATGTTCTAATAATCTACAGTATGTCACTGCATGTCCCGAGGGAAGACAACTACTGAGTTAAGTCTCCATCCCCATGATGAAGAAGTACAATTTCAGGTCAGATAGAACTACTTCAAAAAATGAATTAAAAAAAGGAATCACATCTAGTGTCCTTGATAGCACATGTTGCTGCTGTGCAATCCCATGCTGAGCATAGTATGTGTTACCCAATCTCTGGTTTCACAGTCACCAGAAAAAATCCAAACTGAAGATTATAACTACAAAACAAAAAACCCACCGGTTGGGTGGATTCATATAAGAAGAACACAGTTTAAAGCAATATTAAATAAATAAAAGAAAAAAAACCCCACAGGTGGAACATCTTGACCTGAAATGCAAGAATGAAGGAAAAGACTCCTTTAATAGGTGCTAGACTTCTATCTATTCCAAAACACTGAATGCAAGCTATAATGTTTCTCCAAGTCTGATACACTGTTATATAATGATATTAATGTATAAATTATGTTTAATCAGTGCAATGATATCCTATGTCTTTACACTGTTACTTACTGCTTAAGGCTGGATATAGTTTAAAAAAAAAAAGGTATAGCAGATATCTGACTAGTCTCATGTTTCAAAGTCCTTAGTTTGACAGAAATATATATTTTTTTAATCCATAAATTATGAAACAGTGAATATTCACTGTAAATAAAAATATACTAATTGATAGTGGGGAAGAAGTTCATGACACTCAAAGTGTTGGCCATATTAATGCCTAAGACAATGGACTAAAATGTGAAACCTGTTAGTTTTATTCATTACAAAAAATTTCTCTCTTCAACCTGGCATAAAATGCCTTCCCTTTCCCAGTTAATATGTGCTATTTTTCTTTCACTTTCATTTGTAGTTGCAATCAAAACTACAGAATTTACAGGGCTTTCACAGGGACTACAGAACAGCATTTTACATGAAGCTAATATTTTTACTAACTGTTTCAGAACATTTGTATGATTTAAGCTATGGCTTTGATTAAGTGAATTACAGAATTCCATCTAAAAACATTTGTATGTTTTGTATCTAATAAAGGAAGATAAACTCCATTTGAAGTGTAACACTCTATTTGCTCTGTAGTCACAAATGCTTATGCATCAGCACAAACCAGAATATGATCACAGTCACCCGAAAGGATATCTCCAAAATCATGTTGTGTTGTAATATAAAAGCTATTAAAGCTTACTGTTGTGATTACATGCAATTATCTCATCTTATGTACACTAGCCTTTAAAATTTCTGAACTTACCTAGAATCAGTTTTCCTTCATGCTACTGTCCTTGCATTACTCTTTAATAAGTGTTTTTGAGGTTAGTATAAGTGTCCTTTTTTGTCAAATTTGTTCTTTATCTAAATTACAAATTTGCAGTTACAAATATTACATTATTTGGACATCAAGTTTAGACTTATATATAGCACTTTTTAAAACTTTTTTTCATAATTTCCTTCAATTTTTTTACTTCTGTTCTCAATTGAGAAGAGCAGAGGAAAAGCTATAAATTTTCATTGATTTATTTTAGGTAACATAAATTTTTTAGTATTTTCCTTGGTCCCTGGGTAATTATGGCAGTAGAGAAGACCATGGAGGAGATAGAACATATCTTTTGTTTCAGAATAACTGGTGTCACTTATTTTGAAACAGACCTAATGAGCTGATACAATTAGTACTCTTCTTTCTTGCCACCCTCAGGATATATGCAATTACATAACTATCTCACAAAGTTAATGGGCCACCTGTAACATCACTGAAAGTAGTTAGGTCTATTAGGTAAATAACTTGGAGCCTGAAGATCAAAAATACAAGTACTAAAGTCAACACTCACTTGAATGAGCTGTGCAATTCTGAAGATTATATGCTACAACAATGGAGAAAAAAAAAAAAAGACACTGTTGGGATTTTCATAAGTAAAGAGGATATTTGACATGGCAGATATGCAATTATGCTGTTAGAACTAAAGGGGCATTTGAATGCACAGCATAACATCTGGTTCAGGAGTATTTTTCTTGAACTGATTCTCTGACAATTATTAGGTACTTAAGACTCCTTGTGATACTGAAAACAGTCAGTCTTGTATCTCAAATTCCCTGAAAAGTCATATTTTGGACATGTTCATGTCTCATCTATTTTATAAGATTTGGGTGGGGAATTGCACTGGATCCAGCTAGAATGGGGTTGACTTTTTTTCATAGTAGCTGCATGGTGCAGTATTTTGCAGACAGTGTTGATAAGAAACGAGTTTTGGGTATTGCTGAGCAGTGCTTGCACAGCTTCAAGGCCTTTTCTGGTTTTCACCCTGTTCTCTCACCCAGTAGCTTGGCAGGGTGACCCAAATTGACCAAAGGGATATTCCATACCAGGTGACACCATGCTCAGCAACAAAACCTGAAAGAACTAAGGAGGAGGAAACAGTGATATATGTGGGTTTGATGTTTATCTTTCCAGGAAATTGTTATGTGCACTGAGGCCCTGCTTTCCAGGAGGGAGCTAAACATCCGCCTACTGATGGGAAGTAGTGAATAAATTCTTTTTGCTTTGCTTGCACGCTCAGCTTTTTCTTCACCTAGTAATCTGTCATTATCTTGATCCACAAGTTTTCTTTCTTCTCATCCAATGAGAGAGCAGATTGAATGAGAGGCTGGGTGGTGTTTGGCTGCCCGCTGAAGTTATTCCATGACAAGAATTAACAAGGACTTAAATTTTCAGTGAATGTGCCACAGTCTTTTGGGGAATTTGATGCTGTTATTGAAACTTGACCACTGTGCAGCTAGGAAGGATAATTTTTAAGGGTTACCAGCTGGACACTGTAGCTTAGTATCTTCCTGTTTTGTAAAATATTCACAGCTCGTTCACAAAAGAATGGATAAGGACCTACAGTAAGTGTCACCAGTCTCCCTTGCCCCAGTTCCAACCCTCTAAACAACAAAAGTATTAATAGAATGGTACACAGCAAGTAATTTAATCCACTTACCACCTTAGAGATGGTGGGTCAGTTCTGAACAAAATTCTGAATGTAAGCTCAGTTTAAATGGCAAGAACAGCCTCACCCTAGTGGAGAGAAATTTTCTGCTGGAGCTCATTTACCAGTATAAACCATCCTAACCACACATAAAGCTTACAGTACTGGTTTATATCTGACTGTTCTTTTATGATGGGTAGTCTTTAAATGATGTTGAAGCTGTAGCTATTTTTTCTTGAAGATTGGGTCTGTCCAAACCCAGGCATGACAGAAACTATCACCAGCATTATGCTTTATTTGTTAAATGCATACTACATGCTCAATGGCCAATGTTTGAGACTCCAATCTACATGTTAGTCAAGATATCTGTAAATCAAAGGCAATAACACAATTGGTTCTCCAAGGCATTGTTTTTTTCTATACTTATATGATGGTTTAAAGTTCAAATGTGAACTCTTATCTTTGGCATCTTTTAAAGTTCGGTCCCTGGATGTCTCTCTTTTGCCTTTTCACTTCTTACTCACTTACTTCCATGTGCCACATCTGTCCTGGGAAGATTTTTCCGTGTTGCTGCCCAGGTTACATCTTTTGCAGACCATGTAAATATAAACTTCCAGGCTCTGTTATGACAACCTGACTGCATGTTTACACTGCATTATTCATTTAATTCTTAAATTCTTTTTTGAATACTTACGAAAAGTGTTTATCATTGATATGTTTTTCATGTAACATTCAGGTTGCTACAGATGGAGTACTTACATCTGTTCTTTATTTCTGTAGCATTTATTTCCCATATCCTCAACTGCTTTATCGTTGTGTTTATACCATGTGTTATTATGACCCACATTCTTTCTTTGTAGGCATAAATAGATTGTAAAATCTCATCTTCCACATGAAAATTAAACTGAATGTGACATGAAGTATAGAAAAATAAATGTGCTACTTCATTCTTAGATAGCCTTTTAAAGAATAAGATGGAACTGGTAAGGGACAAGTGCAAGGCATTTTTCTTAGACAGTAATGGTCAATTGCATGAATACATGATGGCAAACAACCGTTTAGGTACCTGTTCTTCTGATATGAATCTGGAGGGAATAGAACACAAGCTGAACATGAGCTATCAATGGCATGCCCTGTGCATAAGTCAAATATAATTCTGACATATTAAAGTATCAGTATAACTTAAATGAAATGTGATTAATCCTTCAAATCTTTCGATAGTTTGGGTTATTTCAGTTAAGAAAGGTATATACAGATTGGAGACAATGCGGCAGATAACTGTGAGGATGATCAGGGGGTCTAAAGACATGACCTAAGACAGAAAAAGAAAGAAAAAAACCCACTTTTTTTGCAGAAAATTGAGCTTAAAACCATTTTGTCTGAAGGTGGCATAATAATAGTCTTCATACAGTGAAAATAGCTAAAGATTTAAATCACTGTACAAAAGATTTAGATAGAGTAACCTCTAATGTCGAGTGTTTAGAAGCACTGAATTACCTAGGAAGGCTGGAATCTGAAGGTCTTAAAGGCCAGGTTACACACCTGCCTGTTTAGACTGATACTGCCTTGAGATGGAATGATAGACTATATAACTTTTCAGGGTCATTCTTTACTTCCATGACTTTGATTTTATTAGTATAAATAAAGTTTTCACTTGGATATGTAAATTATTTGGGGTATTTTCTGTCACATTCTAATGGAAGAGCATATATTTTTACCATGAAAAAGGGAAAAACAGCTCTAGTGCTTGAAAGGTTAAACAGTTGGTACATTAGAATTTTCTGAGTAGTACATATTCAAATGAGTTTATATGTGTATATATTATCATACAGATGGCTTCTTTTAATGGAACTTTGTTAAATATCCCTCATTCTCAGGCAATGGGTAACCATTGTTGTATAAAAAAATGGGTGTTATCAGTATAATCTGCTACATACTTTACAAGGTCCGGCATCAATCAGGGTTTCTAAATGTAATCAGCATAAATAATGTCTCTCCTAATTAGATAGTTTTCTGTCCTTCCTAATGCTAGCAATATATTTGGAAGATAGTAAACACAATGTTGGATGATAAAACAAAACACAAACTATAAAACACAGTCTGTGTATACTCTTAGAGCAACTATAACTTCTAGAATCGCATAGCTGGTTTACATCTGTTCCCCAATAGACCTCTGGTTACCACAGTGTTATTTTCCTCTCTCTTTTCCTCTCTCATTTCCTCTCTCGATCACTTTCTCCTCAGTCTTTAATACTGTTCAGGAAAGTTATAATCTTCTTCATATGGAAGGAAGGTGTATCTTGCTCTTGAAAACTGAATAGATTACTCCACTGAATCTTGCAAAATATTCTTTCCTGGTCTGAGAATCAATTTAAGAAACTGCATCCTAAAAGCTAAACACTGACAGATGTGAAAATGAAATTTAACAGTTTATGTAAATATGAATGCTATTTTCACACACACACTCACAAATGTGCACACATACACAGAGTTTTGTTTCATCAAAATGTGTATGTGTATAGGTGTACGCATGTATACACACAAAGTTCAACCATTTGTATCTCAGGATACATTACTTCCTAAAACTGTCATTAATGAGAAGCCATCGAGCTGATTGGTAATTTTGCTTCAATTTCAATTGTTTTTGTTTTGCGACTGCTCCACTGAAAGAATTTTTTCATGTGTTTTAATACAAGCATATATTTTATGCAGCTGTTAAAATCTGAATCATTATTGATCTCCATTATTATGAAGGCAATATCCCCTTGCATACAAATCTGTTCTCTTCAAAATACTTTACTTAAATGAATCAATATAAACTCATTTAAATGAAATATGTATATGTGAGAATTTATTTGTATTCCATCAATTATTTCTGTTTAAACTTGAATCCTCAAAACCTGATTATGCCAGTATTTGCTGTATTAAAGATAAACGTATCATCACAGTAGTGGCATTTTACTAATGCATTACACTATTTCATCACTAGAAGAACAGTTTCGGTGGTACACTATTAGGGCAATGCCACAATGACGAGGCACTACTTGCTAATAATGCTGGCTACTGCAGATAGGCTGCAATTCTTAAAAAAATTATAATAAAACATACATTTCTAAGTGTGTAGCTTAAACAACCCTACTCATTAAAAAAATTTAAAAAAAGAAAAAAAAGGAATTTTATGAAAATTTGAGTCCTATATGCTTCAATCATGCCTTTAAAATTGTTTAAGGTAATACTTGAACTCTTTGCTGCTTGTACAGTATGTTCTGTTTAAACATCATTACATTGGGATGTTGAGGTGTTCCTCTCCCCATGCCAGTGAAGTTCGATCTATGAGGATTGAAGAAGACTGACAAATCTGATGACTCAGATCAGTATATCTGCACATGCTGAATACAGAATACATCAGGAGTAGTTGTGGTGGAAGTGTTTCCCACAGCATAACCCTATCTTGCAACAGCTCTGACCTGCACTCAAAGCTCTTTAATGGCAGTTCATTCCTAAGTATTTTATTTGAAACCAAGAACAAATAACACAGAAAAGGAAGATGGGGTCAGATTTATTTTTTTTTTTTAATTTCAAATCTAGATGATCTCTTAAAAGAAAGTGTACTATAACTGTCAAATGCATTGACATTATGAGTTTTATCATGTATGATAACAAGTCTTGGTAGATTTGCTTATTTTAGAAATAGAAAATGTGCGATTGCAGCCTGTTACGGTGCACTAGCCAACCAGGCAACGTTTTCCATGGTAGTAGTAAGAAAGCGTCCGGGGACACATAATGCAGACAATAATCTGGTGGGAAAACCTGTATAAAGGGAAAAGGAAAGAGTATGTAAATACTCTGCCACTAGGAGCTGTGGAAGCATGAGAGTGGACAGGAGCTTGATGCATTGTCGAAATGTCTAAATTACTAAGAAAACTACTTCCATTGGCTCTGACGGGAATTCCTGCTTTGGTTTTGTTGGCCATAGGAAATTTCATAAAAAAGGAATATCACTTTTGTTAACAGGGACTTTTTCTGAGTGATTTGGTACATCTGCTGTTCATTGTTTCAGCATTTTTATATAGTTCCCTATATGAACATGAATATATCTTATAAAATATTTATTCTTAGAAAAGATTTTTTGTAAGCCAAACTACCTAAGAACTGAGATGGGACTATACTTTACAGAAATCTTGGTTTTCTATAAGGGTAACAGGAAGTAGGCCTGAGAGTCTGGATCTTTTTGCTATGCAACCTGAATTTGATTCCTGCAGATATTTTGAAGGTAATCTACACAGTGAGTTTCCAAGCTTATGTGCTTGTCTTCATTCACATGACAAAAAATCTGTAAATATTAAGGAACTCTTTAGCCTCTTCTAGGGGAAAGCAAGTTTAAGTCAAAATTCATTTGATTGACTGACAGAAAACTTCATAACAGAGGGAATTACTTCCTATGACTATTACCAAATGAAGGAAGATCTTAAGAGATTTAGACTTGTTTTGTTCTGCTTTTACTTGACAGTGATTGCTGCAGGATTTTTCAGGTTTTTTGAGTTTTTGGTTTCTGGTGTGTGTTGTTTTAAGAAGTGAGACATTACATTTGGCTTTGGACTTAAAATAAAATATTACTTTGTCTAAACTGTAGCCTTTGCCAACACGTGCCTCTGTCATTTCTCATTGTCTCTCATTGAATCAATTCAAATTTACATCTGTTCTATCATCATGTCCATAACTTGTCCTTCACAAAGTCATGACTCATAGCTTCATTAATCATGCCAGGTTTCTAACTTTCAAATTTCTATGGATAGCTTGAGTGCTGATGAGGTAGATTTTAGTGTTGAGATTCATCACTAGTGTCGTAGTGGTTTTGAAATTCTGCAGTGGTACGGTTGCTTTTCATCATGCAGACATTCACTCATCCATTGACCTACTTGAATAGGAGTCATAAGAATATCACACATATATATGAAAAGGAGATTCTCATCTAAATCTTGAATGCATTATTTATATTTATTGTTATTATTAATTATATTAATACTATATTGGTGTGGTTTTGCCTGCCAATGCTGTAGTTGTTACTACAACAATATTGTTAACTTCTACACTTCCAGTGGGTGACCATAAGCAGATGCTTAGAACTTGTTGTGCGTCAGGTTTTTTCTGAGTTTAGACAACACAGTGTCTATAAATTCATCTGTGCTAATAAATGAGACCATTACACTAAATAAAGAACAGGTATCCCTTTACCATCGTGTAGACGGATAAGAAAAATATTTGGTTTGAATATGCAGAGCATAATAATTCTGTTTCCTAATTTCCCTGTGGAAACACTTTGCAAGTTTCCAGTAATCTTTGTGCATGTCTCAGTGTGTAATTAAATTCAAAAAATGAAATTTGGTTATGTGCATCATACTTAAATACATGCAAAACTACAGACACGAGTTCTTTCTATGTAATCATGTATTTCATAGGGACAAGCCAGGAGTTAAAACTGCTGAACCCTTTGCTCTGTAACTTTAAGAAAAGAGTACCACAGAGTAACCTGCTTTATCCCATAAGCATTTGCAAACATTCATGGAGAGCAATACTTATTTTTTAACATCTCTAATTTCTTTACATGTTCAAATGAAACTTTAAGTTTCTTATTCACCCAGCTAAAGGTAGAGGGAAATATTCTATACAATCGTACCTTGTCTTTAATTTACATATGCAGATGGAGAAAGATCCAAAGGAAAAGTAGAAGTTTATTAATTTGATTATAGAACACAATGTCTGAAATACGTTTATAAGGTCAAATCGAACCTGATTACAAGCACAACAGTGAGAAACACTGTTATAATCTAAGGAAGATAGGTAAAAATTGCAGATATAATCATATCCACTATGATTATATTCTCTTCTAAGAACTGTTTCATTAGTTATTTAAATTTTAAATTCAAGTTGCTATTTGAGTTACATGATCTGAAATAAACCCTATGTTGATTAAATGTACTTTTCTGAAAATATTTGTACTGTTCATATTAGAAATGGGGGAAAACTACTAAAACTGGGATAGCTAATAGCAAACTCTCAAAACCTTATTGCAGAAACATCTTGTCTATAAATACAGCCTAAACCCAATATAAATCTCATGAGATATTAAAATGGATATTTCTTAATTTGTGAAATATGAATTATGTCACAGAAACCAGATTTAGTTCTCTTTAATTATACTGTATGCATTTACTCATTATCATTTCTGAAATCCATTATCATGTTATTCATAACACATATTCATAAATTATATCTTTTATTTTCCTTCCCTGTAAGGAATTGACTATATATGAGCACTCATGATGAATTTTAGGTGGAATTTAAGCATTTTTCACACTTTGAATATTAGGGTTTCGAGGTACATCTTTTATTTTCTATTGAGACCCAGTTTACACTAACTTTCTCAATCAATGATAATATTGTTATGCCATATTTTTCTGTACTTTAGTACAACAGCAGAGATGCAGGCTAGTCCTTATAGCTGATTTTAATGCAATGTAAAACAGTATGGCTATGTATGATTATGAATTTTTCAACTGCTCTTTTTCTTATTGGAAGAGATGGTCCCTATCTACAGCAGTACATTGAAAGTTCTTAAGGTCAGTTTGGTTTTGATCAAAAGAGAATGATTTTAATCTTTGTTAAGTGATATCTTAAAGACTAGCTGAGCTTAGTTTATGCTAATCTGTCTCACCTTTATAACCTTAGACATAGTGAGGTATTGAGAAGTGAGGCTTACTAGAGAGAATTTCAACATGACATTTGGAAAATAATCGTAAATAAATAATACGTTACACAGATTGGCAATACCAATTTAGAGAATGTGAGTATTACCTATTCTGATGACACAGACAATGTCTTTAGCACAGTAATTTTGTAGTATCATCTCCAATTTGTTTTTAAAGAAAATAAATCTAATCTTCCTCAGGCAACAAAGGGACTGAATTAATAAAAGGAATTTCTCATCAATTATATAATGAGTAAGAAATAAACAGAAATCAGCCCAGAGAAATCAGTCAAAATGACAGGGAGAGATTGATGTATAGATGATAACATTTGATTTAGCTCAGTAATCCATAAATAAAAATTGTTATTGTGTCTCTGAGAAGAAGAAAAGGGTATGATGGAGACTGAAGGATTAATGGTTCGACTTGTTCTTAAAGATATTTTCCAACCAAATATTCTATGATTCTATGATTGGTAGAAATTTAAAATTCTTGAAGCACATTTTTTTATGGGACTGGTTAAAATTCCTAATGAAGAGATTTCCAAGATCTATCTTAAAGGATAACCTTAGCCACAATGGAAAATAAACAGGATTTACTAAACAGAAACTTCTTCCATCTTGCTTTGGTTTTAACCAGAATAATTTTATACTGTCATATTATTAGAGACTGAAACAGAGATAAAGGTCCCTATATTACTTTCAGTTTTCACAATTCCACACCTTCTGCAGAAGTTGTTTAAATGCCATTGGTTTTATATCAAAATAAAAGTGGTTTTGGCTGATGCTAAAGTATGGCATCTGCGGGTGAATCCTCAGGACCTATGTTCCTCAACTTGAACATCCAATACTGCAGTACCATCTATATGGCTTTTCTGAAGAGTAATTTCATCATTTGGGGGGCTACTTATTGAAAAAAACTGATTATTGCGTACATCATTTTATTGATTATCTATTTCCTACCCTCTTGAATATTTGCTATAGTTGTCCAATGTCTACTTTGTGCACAACACTTTATACATAATGTATAAAATAATGCATGCTGTGTTAATGCTCGTTGTGCTTTTTACTGCATGACCAGAAACAGGTCATACAGGTTTAAAATCAGTATCAAACATATGCTTGATCAGTTTGGACAAAGGACTGAAATGGATTGATTTCTCTGGATAGAAATAACAATCTAATTCAACAAACATGTAATACACCTAATCCTGTTGGTTCAAATTTATATAAACTTGATTAAAAATAATGAAGGTAGCAATTTCTTCAGATAAAAAATAATTAGACATTAAAAAAAAGTAAATTAGAAAAATAACTTGAGGCAGCATTTTTTAGCAGTCTTACAGATATGTACCCGTGGTGCCCCCCATCCCCACCCCCCCAACCCGCCCATCTCCAGTGTACAATTTTACATGTAATCAAGGGGCAGCACTAAATGAAATGAGAAGATAAAAACAGTCTAGTCAATAAAAATCTGAAAGCAACATTACCTAGTAAGATTAACTTCAGAATAGCACAGGCTGGGAAATTACTGTATTGTTATAATTAACATCTAGGACAATAAAAGCATTTTTTAACATCTCATGGGCTCCTATTGATTATGGAACTCATAATCAATATCATCATATCAGCATGATGATACTAAACTGAAAACAAGTAAAACTCGTGAACAAGTATAAACGCTGAACAAACTATAAATTCAAAGTAATGTATGGTAATGCCTAAAGTGTTTACATCTAAGAATGTTAGTACTGTATTATTTATCAAAGTTAATTAACTTTGCCAGAGAAGAAGCAATATTCAACAAGTTTCTAGAACTAGTTAAAAAAATGTCAGCCTTAATGGTATTTATCTTAATAAAATTTCTTCGCCATTCAGGTATTAATATCACACAATCAGTCAAGATTGAGACAGCTTTAGTATAATTAGGCAGAAGTGCTGGATAAATCTGTTTGTTAGTACTAAATCATTTTGAGAGACAAGGGATTTCAGTTATTGCATACACCAGCAGCAGTTTCTGAACTGAACCCTAAACACAAGTTCAGTTGTAAGAATTTAAATACAAACATGATGTAATGTCAAATACGCATTTTCCTTCATAAAATACAAGGCTTTTCAGATGAAATTAGCAGCTAGAAGCTGGGTACAATAAAATAATTCAACAGCTGATTTCATAAATCAAGGTATAACACTCAACAGCATCTGAGAATCTTGTTTGGATTATATCATCATAAAAATTATTGTATTCAAATATCTTTGTATATTTTATTTTCAGATACAGGAAAGGATAATATGGCACTACAGGATAAGAAAATAACATGAGAAAAGAAGGACACAGAATATTGCACAGAGATAAATATAGAGCAAGTAGGAAATTGTCAAGACATAGATGAGGATGATTGTTGGCAAATGCTTTGTTAAAGCAAACTCAGAAATTAAAGATCTGTTCACTCAGAGAGGCATTTGTTTCTTTTAATTACAGTTAAGGAACAAGTGGTGATATTCTTCTGAAACCCTGGAAGTTTACAGAACAAAATATTTATGTTGTATATCTCAGTGGCAAGCAGTGATCTAAGACCAAAAACTGTAATTTGAAATAGCAACTCGTACATAAATGTTTCATTCAGGAATCAGAGTACGTTTTCATAGGCTATACATCTGAACTGTAAGCCTCAAGGCACTGTGAGCATCAGGGATTACTGATTAAAAAAAATATCTAGGTGATAAAACAAGAAAAGTCTCAGAATCCTGAGACAGAGTCTCAGAAACACCAGCAGATGGAAAAACATAACATTTGTCTATTTAACGTGTGAGCAGGGCTATGGACCAACTAATATACATAATTTTGGCTGCTGCACATACATTTTTAAATATATTAATAAATTCTTCACTTCTTTAGAAACTACTTTCTGATGCAGCTTCAATTAACACTATTAGTCTGTAATCTCATTAAAAATCTTGTCTGGCTTTAATGGGGACAGGTAAAGTAAAGTTCAGCTTTTAACTATGGAATAATTTTTATAGTATGGTGCTGGTAGATTAACATTAGCTACCACAGCTCTGATGGAAATATTAAAGAAGTCCAGTGGGAGAGTCTAACTATTAACACAAATGAACTGTGAGTCCAGACTTCAAAACAAAGGCAGAATTGTACTCCACATAGTTTGAGATACAATAAAGAGTATAAAAATACATTACATTATATTTCATGTTTACATAAGGTGTAGTAAAATAAGCTAACAAGTCTCCAAGCAATAAGTGAAGAACCCAGAGAAATTTATATCTTAATTTTGTCTTACAAGAAAGACATGAGGAAATTAAAAAGTCATCCAGAGGGAACACAGAGACTGAAATTATCAAAGAAGAAGTGGAAAGTGGTTGACAAAACAATGAGAGAGAAAACAAAAGTGCAAATTGGATAGAAAAAATTCTCAATAAGATTGATTTTGGTTTTGATTGCCTCTATACCTTTGGCCATCAACTGAAAATAACTATTTTGGCTCTGTCTGCAATATATTCTAGCCATGACATCTTACATCCTCACCTAAGCAAGTTTGCTTTAAAGTTTTAACCCAGAAGAAATGAATGTGATGTGAAGAACAGGCTGCAGTGTATAGAGTGCCAAAAAGGCGTTGAACATAGTTGTGAATAATATAGAAATAGTGTACTCACTTTTGTTTTACAAGACACGACAATAGAGTGGTTAAGGTTTTGTTGCTTTTCCTGGAAGCTGTACAAATTTTATTTTTAATAAAAAATAATAACAATGAAAAAACCCAAATCAAAACCAAACAAACTTTTCAATCAAGTAGAGGAGTATTGGCGCTAGTCCAAAGCAAGTGTTTAAAACTGTAGATTAATATTTTTTCAGAAACAGTAAGTCCCAATAGAGAGTGCAAAGGTGAAATGTAAATCAGCAAAATAAGATGAAAGGAAAACAAATATATATTTGAGGGGTTTGGATCTTTTACTAGATTTCTTCAGTGGATAGCTGTGCAATTGAATGAAGAACATCAGAAAGTTTTATATAAATTCCTGATGAAGAACAGAATTGTCTAATGTAGTTAAAGAGGGAGAAAATTTATGTGCAGTAGTGCCTCAGCTGTTTTCAGATGAGATTCTTCACCTTCATTTAACTCTTCCCTGTACTACAAAATCTGATTTTAAATTACTGAGGCCAAAATTCAGATATAGACTAGTAACTACTGATACTATATGAAGTAGCATTTATAGTATGGAAAAGTAGTATTTGTAGTACTGGAAAACTCTCTGTCAGCTTTAACACTGTTCTTTTTTTGCTAGCTGTTTTTAATCACCTAGGATGATGCCATACTTATAAAAGTACATGTCTCTAGAAAGACTAAGAGTTTGAATCTTGGTAGAAGAAAGGGCTGACATATTTACTGCCGGATGATTTAGGATCAAGTGAAGGATAAAACATGTTCAACATAATGCTCTTTGCCAGACCTTACTCAGCTTGCTCTGTTGTACAAAGCAGTTTATCAGAGTTGATAAAATCTGATTAAGGCTAACATGATAAAGAAGACATTAAACTAGCTCCACACTGCAGAGCAGATTTCATCCACACTGAGGAAGAAAATAATTTCAGAGCCAAAACCTTTCTAATATATCGTCCAGTGCTATTTTGTACTACACCGAGGGTAGTAGGTCTTAAATCCCAGATCGATATGAGAAGGAAGATAGTTAACTTTGCACTCCTAGATCTACAGTCCTGTCATTATCACTAACACATAAAGCATTAGCATATTGCAATGGGAAATCACAACTCCCACAGCCAAAGATTAAAATACTGCAGACACAAACAAATAATACACTGTAAATCCCAGATGGCAATGACCAAAACAAAGTACCGTGGAACTAGGCTTCCATTTTATGTATCTGACCATTTACCATGCTTCCACTCTATTACACAATTGAACAATATCAGGTTGGCAATCTTGCATCAATTTACCATTCATAGGAAAACTGTGCAGTATATTCAATATACTGTTATGATAAGCTGTGCCTTTTACATATGTGCAATGCATGAGCTGCATTAACAAATTGAAACATAAACTCTATTACTTCTTTCAAACAACCTCAGTAATTCAGTATCATAGATTATTGCAATGACTCTTTAGATGACTAAGTTGGTAAAAAGACTATTGTGTCTCTCGCAGCTTTTATTGAAGATTTTTCATTACTTCAAAATCAGTCAATAACTAAGTTCAATGAAAGTGGAACTTTTTTTAGAAAATCATTCCTTTAAACCTCAGCATTTGCAAAATGTTAGTAATCTTAATCACATAAAATGTTAAAACTGCAAGGACTTATAAATTCAAAGACATCCTGTCTTTCAAACTTTTTATATATATAGAATACTATTTCAAAAAAAATTAGAAAGCCTAAATATTGTATCCAATAATGGCATATTAATGTGTTGTATAAAAATATATGGTCCTACTAACCAATATAAATATTTTCAGATTTTATCTAAAAATGTCTGCTCTGAAATAACTATCTACACAAAAAGTATGTGATAGGGTAACCCAAATAGCCATTTCAGAGTGTATTAATATACATTTGTAGATGTTTCAGAAAGAAAGCATATGTCATATAGTACAGCCACCTGCTCAAAGAAGGTCCAAGTAGGTTATTTAGTACTGGGTCCCAAGTTTTGAGCATCTCCAAGGATGGATATTTCCCCAGCTTCTTTGAGAAACTAGGACTACCATCAGGGTGAAGTTTGTCCTCATATCTAATAAAAAATTCCTGTGTTGCAATTTGTGTCTGTTGCTTCTTGCCTGATCACTATGTGCTTCCAAGAGAGTCTGACTCTATAGGAGCATATAGCTTGACAGTTTTTAATCAGAAATCATGGTTATCAATAACATAGTATTTTGTGTAGTCATATCTTCTGTGCATGTACTAATATAGTACCAAAATAGTAGACTTCTCTTTATTTTCCTTCATGTTAATATTACATTACCATAGTATTTTCCCTAATCATTATTTACCAAGTATCTGTAGTTTCATCAAAAATATAAGTAATTCAACTGTCACATTAATAGTTTATATGTTTCCATTTCATACAGAGCTGAAAGACAGCTACTGATAAGGGTGTTTTAGGAAGTGGAGAGATTGGTTTTTTATTTTTCTCTGGCAGTGTCAATGGGATCTGCAATAAAGTTAGTCTTTGAGTTAGCTAGAACACTGAAAAAAAAAACCCCAGAAGAATTATAAATTAGGACCAGGACTCTGAATATATTCTAATTGTGGAAGCAGGACAAGTCAATTAATGCAGAAGGGACTTGATTATTTAAGTGAAACTTTGCTGTCAAAGGGGTAAATTTTTATATTGTGCATCATGCTCTTTTTTTATGTGGCCACTTTCTACCTTGAATTATTTGTCTAGTGACATCACTGCTCACAGACGTAGTTAGTTCAGGTCGCTACTTCGCACAGTGTCCTGGTTTAACCCCAGCAGAAACTGAGCACCACACAGAAACTCACTCACTCCCTCCTCAGTGGGAGGAGGGAGAGAATCGGAAGGGTAAAAGTGAGATAACTTATTGGTTGAGATAAAGACAGTTTAATAAGTAAAGCAAAAGCTGCACACACAAGCAAATCAAAACAAAGAATCTATTCACTAGTTTCCAACAGTAGGTAGGTGTTCAGCCATCTCCAGGAAAGCAGGGCTCCATCATACATAGCAGTTACTTGGGACACAAACACCATAACTCCAAACGTCTCCCCTTCCTTCTTCTTCCCCTGGCTTTATATGCCAAATATAACAACATGTGGTATGGGTTATCCCTTTGGTCAGTTGGAGTCAGTAGTCCCAGATGTGTCTCCTCCCAACTTCTTGTGCACCCCCAGCCTACCTACTGCTGGGGAGTAGAAAAGGCCTTGCCCTTGTGTAAGCACTGCTCAGCAATAATGAAACCATCACTGTGTTATCAACAGTTTTTGGCACAAATCCAAAACATAACCCCAGACAAGCTATTGTGAAGAAAATTAACTCTATCCCAGGCAAAACAAGCTCACACTGCAGATCAGAAATGCATTCACTCATGGGTAGACTTTCCATTTTGACCTAGCTATATGCCTAAGAGAGAGGTTATATAGAAACATGAATTGGTGCAGTTTCTTCGGACACTGTACAGTTTTCCCAATTAATATCATCTAAAAGATTTAGCATGCAATGATGGAATTTCAGAGAAAACAGTATCAATTCAGTTCATCGAGATATATGTTTTCACAAAGAAATTTTGATTAATACTAATTGCAGCATTTTTCATCTATCTTAAGCTGTGAAATTCTCCATTGTACTTTACATGATTGTGCATAGGATTGATGCTCAGATGGCAAGCATCCGCTTGCTCATAAAATAGAGACAATCCCAAACGCAAGTACAGGCTGGGTGGAGAATGGATAGAGAACAGCCTTGAGGAGAAGGACTTGGGGGCACTGGTGGACAAAAAGCTGAACATGAGCTGGCAGCCCAGAAAGCCAACCATATCCTGGGGGGTGTCAGAAGTGTGGCAGCAGGGCAAGTGAGGTGATTCTCCCCCTGTTCTCTACTCTTGTGAGACCCCACCTGGAGTACTGTGGCCAGCTGTGGAGCCCTCAGCATAAGAAGGATATAGAGCAGTTGGAATGAGTGCAGAGGATGATCAGCGGGCTGGAGCACCTCTCCTATGAAGAAAGGCTGAGAGAATTGGGCTTGTTCAGCCTGGTTCAGGGAGACCTTATTGCAGCCTTCCAGTACCTGAAGGGGGCCTACAAGGAAGCTGGGGGCAACTTTTTATAAGGACCTGTAGTGACACGACAAGGGGTAATAGGGTAATTAAATTAAAAGCTGGGAGATTTAGATTGGATTTCAGGAAGTTCTTCATGGAGAGGGTGGTGAAGCACTGGAACAGGTTGCCCAAAGAAGCTGTGGATGCCCCATCCCTGGAAGCATTGGAGGCCAGGTTGGACAAGGCTTTGAGAAACTTAGCCTAGTGCAGGGTGTCCCTGCCCATGGCAGGGTGTTGGAAGCAGATGATCTTTAAGGTCCCTTCTAGTCCAAACCTATCTATGATTCTATAAATATAATCTCCATGCTCTACATATTCTATTGCTTTCATTTTCTTTAAGTTTTTTGGAACTTCTTCAGTGTTAAAAAGGGTCATTCAAAATTATCATATTCTGATCAGAGTTCACCTTATCTAGCTCTTTCAAAACTGTGATAAAGATGACTCTGAAGACTTTAAATTGCTTTTAGAAGTATTAAATACTCTGCAGGGTTAATGTTAAATTCAAATATCTTCATTTTTTTATGTGATATGTCATCTGAGGTGTTTTTTTAAAAGCCAAGAAGTTTTTATTGAACAATTCTGACTTTGACATTATTATTGGTGTTTTGAAGATTTCCATTAGGTACCAGAAAGTGCTACTCAACAGCTTTCCTTAGGGAAAGTATCTTTGAGATCCTGTTATTATAAATTATTTGTCCATATTATATTATTCCTTATATCTGAAAATTCCTGTTTACATGTGTCATGGTTTACTCCGGCTAGCAAAATACCATGAAGCCGCTCTCACAAATCCCCCTCCGCTCCTCCAGTGGAGGGGAAGAATCGGAGGAAAAAGAAATAAGGAAGCTCATAAAAATGAGATAGGAACTGTTTACTACTAATAAGAAATAATTAAAATAGTAGAAAATAAAACATATGATACAATAGATACAATATGATACAATTTCTCACCATCCACTGACCAATGCACACCCAGATGTTGAGTAGTGAAAGTCAGACCCAGAGAGCCCGATAACCACAGCCTGAGAGCGGTCGCAGTCTGAGAGCCGCAGCCCGAGGGCTGGAGCCTGGGAGCTAGCTCAGCAGATTCTGAGCGAACCCTATCAGCAGCAGCGCGGCCAGGAACTCTTAACAACCCACTAGCTCCCACATGTACAAGACAGCACAATAGTTAGCAAAGCAGCTAACTCAGGAGAGTGTTAGAAAGTGTCCGGGAGTAGACGAGCAAGGGATTAAGGGAGAGAGTAATGGGAAGAGTAATGGCTACCGGACCCCTCCCCCACCCAAGACCCAGAACATGACGTACTATGGAATGAAATACTTCCTTGGTCTGTTTGGGTCAGCTGTGTCCCCTACGCTGCTTGCGAGACAGCGAGAGCTGGGAACGCAGCTACAATATACAAAGAGGTGGAAGACCTTGAATTCAATACAGGCCCTCCCCAGCACCAGCTGAGGCCTTATCAGTATTTTCTCTTAGTGTCTAGCAACACAGTTCCCTGGTAACCACAGTAAATGGAGTTAACCCCTTCCTGACTGAACCCACCACAACATGGTCCCAGTACAATGCCATTTTTATCTACTTTTTTCTTGATAACTTCACTATGTAAAATATAGTGTTTACCAGAATTTTGTGTACAGGACTGCTACATTCAAACCCCATCTCTTTTCAGCTATTTTGACTGTTTCCTCATAATTCTGATAGTCAAACCAGAAATACCAATCTATGGTGACATCTTTGTAGAACTTCCCATTTGCCTTCCATTTGGGTAATAATTGTAGAACATATTGGTTTACAAACACTTAGTCAATTGCCACCAACATATCTATTGTATTACTTGCTTAGACACATCGACTGATTTACAATGCTCTGGTAAGTCTACCACCTAGTTAAGGAAAAATGTTGTACTCTTTGGCCTTTTGGCATAATTATTATAAATCAGAACCAACTTGGTCTTTACTGCCTGCAGGATATATTTCAGTGTTAATCAAAAAACTACTCCATTTCCTAGAAGAAACTATTCTTCTTTCCTGCATGCCCTAAACTGACTTAAGCCTCCCAAGTCTAATAATTTTAAAAATGCCTCTGGCTGGCTGTCAGTGTTGCCCACAAAGGCACTGTAGCAGTCATCAGGGAGTTGACCAATGTTGGCAAAGTGAAAATTGATTTACATTTAGACAGCTCCCTTTTTTTTTTTTTTTTTTTTTTTTTTCCTTTCATTGAGTTCACTAGCTCTGGAATTTGCTGAGGTGAGAAGGACCTGGAAGCCCTCATCCATCATCAAATGGCTGTGGGATGCTTCTGCCATACAACCGTGATAAAGAAAAAAACAAAAACAAAAACAAAAAAAACCCCAGTGCTACAGTATAACATGGAAGGTCTTTCAAGGGAATCAGGACAACATAAGAACCACTGTGTAATGACCTTTAGGAGACCTTATTTTGGAATAACATTCAAAATTCTGTTCTGTGTTTACATTCCCTTCATGATCTGTGTTCAGAAAGGATATCATAGAACTACCTGACACAGGAATATATGTAAAGAAGGGCAATATATATAAAAAAGACTAGAATAACTACCAAAACAAAACACATATTCAATGATTTTTTTCCTTCTTTTGTAAATTGGCAAAAAGAAATGTTGAATTTGACTATTGCTGATAAACACATCAGTGTAAACATAAAAAAGTTAGGAAAAATATTCAAATCACAAGACAATTACTTCATTCACAAAAAACAAGGATTATTCACAAAACAAGAATTGTATCTGGATAGAAATTAGAAGACCTTTAACTGTGAAAGAACTCTATATCTGTGACAGATCTTTATTCACTGTAATAGTGATAAGAAAATTACTTTTAAGATGGGCCTGGGTAAGTTTATGAAAATGATTGTTTTATCTGAGGACTGTGGTAATACAGGATTGGATTAAATGATAGAAGGTCTGGTTAATTTCTATAATTATCTAACAGATGAAATTCCCTCCCTTTACCGCTGTGTGTCAGTACCCATCTGGATCCAAGCGACAACTGAATTCCATTTGGTTGAGACTCAGCAGTAACATTGTCAGGCATGAAATACTGGACATCTGCAGATATCCACAGAAAGTGTCTGCTGCTCAGCCAGGATGCAGTAACTTTCAATGTTTGCTTTCATGTTGTTCAGCTATTTGCATTATAAAGCCTTCAAACAGGAGGCCAATTAATATTTTCAACCTCAGGTCACGTGCACCATTTAATGCAACTGTGAGTTAAAATTACAGGATATGGTCTGGACTTTGGACCATTAAACTTTTACCTGTATTATCCAGAGTACGGTTATTTTTTATTTTGTTTGGAAGACTGGCTGTCAAAGGAGGATTTTTAGATAACTGCAGTAATCTTATAATAATATATAATAATTCAGTAATTCCCAACTGAATAAATAATATTTGAAACTTTTAGGTCTTTTTTCAGGCAGAAACCTTTAGTATAAATTATGGTAACTTACTGGTACTGAAAGGGAGTTTACAGTTTATTTAGAATGTAATCCACATGTGTGTACTGATTGGGCCACAGTGGAGTTAAATTTTCTTCATAGCAACTTGTGCAGTGCTGTGGTTTGAGTTTCTGACCAACACTATGCTAATAACATATCAGTGTTTTAGTACTTGCTGAACAGCATTTGCACGGCATCAAGGCCATCTCTTTTTCTCTGCACCCCTGGTGTATAGATTGGGGGTGCACAGGAGGTTGGGAGGGAACACAACCATGCAGATAACTCAAATTAACCAGAAGAGTTCTTCCATGCTGTATAATATTTGTAATACTAAAATTCAGGAGAGTGGTTTTTAGGGAGGTTAGCTATCTTCCACAGGGGAACTACCTGGCCATCAACCTACCTGTGGGAGGTGGCGAGCGTGTTTTCATCATTTGGTTTCTTTGTCTTCTCTCTTTCTTATTCTGCTTTTCCTATGCTTTCTAAACTATTTCTATCCCAACTCTTGAGTTTTCTTGTTTTTACTCTTCCTTTTCTCTTCCCATGCCCCACTGGAGGCCAAGGTGGGGAAGAGTGAGCAAGCAGCTCTGTGGTGCTTAGCTGCCTTGCAGGGCTTAACCCACAACAACGCAAAACAGAATAGATGCAGAAAAGTATAAGAAGGTGCCATAGGATCTTTAACAGCACTGAATGCTCCGGATCGGGGTTTTTTTCAGATCATATGCAGGCCATTGGTTAATTTAAAAACATCAAGATAAAACATGAAACAAATAATGAGCACTGTTGCAGAAGAGGATCCTACAATTCATGGCATTAGAAGTTTTCCATTGAAGGTTCAGAGCATTCACCTTATGTACTGAACAAATTCTGACAATTCAAGGAAGGCAAAAGTGCATACAGTTAGAAGAATTTGAAAATAAAATATGTTTTTGTTATGAATGCTTCATCTAATGGCAATCAATTTTTAGGCACAAAAAGAGAGAAAAAAAATCAAATTAAATATTCTTTAAAGCCTTGAAAACATCCCTGCTAATTCTTTTTCCAAATTCATGCCGTAAAGGAAAGATTCAGCTTAACAACCAGAGTTGTTAAGTAGGTATTCCTTAATGTAGTGCTGGACACAATGGGGACAGCTGCTCCAAAAGTGTGTACCTGTCATCACATTCACAGAGCTTTTATTCCCTTTCATATATGCATATGCATTTATTTCCCAGAAAGGGAGGGAATATTATAATTTTTCCTGGAACTTATTTACCTACGTCTCCTCCTCCAGGCACATGCGTAGTACTTCCTGCCAGTGGTCTTTTGGGGTCTTTTGATGAAGACTCCAAGTCTCCCTCACAAATAATCCTTTGACCTTTTCTTCTACTTGGCCCTTGCCAAATAAAATCCAGCTTGGGTCAGTCCCTTTTGCCTGCCTTGCAGCTCAGCTTATCTTTGTGGTTTAGGAGACATTCCTTACATACCAAGTTCCTCATAAATATAAACAATAGGTTAACTACTTAGAAAGATATGAGTTTAGGTTAAATAGCAGTAAGATATGCGAGTTTAGACTAAAGAGCAGTATGATATGTGACTTTATGCTAAAGAGCAGTAATCATTTATATTCTTCAAAATGTTGTTGATTAGCATTCCAGCCATGTTATGTAAAATAACGTAATTATAGTGCTATTGTGCATGACAGAGATTAACAAAAACTTATTTACTAGCAGAAAATCTGTGAAAAGGATGTTTTGTTAAAATTAGGAAAGCCTTTTTTCACTAAATACTCAAAGAACTGATAGAAAATTAATTATGATATTTGTCAAAAAAGTGAGTTTACTTTCTAATATTTGCCACAGGGTGGGGTTTTTTTGCAATTATCATCTTCCATCATTTAACTTTTTACAATGTATAGTGTCCAAAACACTTGTGATTCACTGTGAATATATTAAGATTTTATGGCAGTCTCCTAATGAACAGAATAGAGTGAGAGTGGAGCACCTGGCCATGATTAGACTTTTTCTCCACCCATATATACTTGGCCTTCTGCTACAGCAATATACTAATATACATTAAGAGGATATGTTAAATTTGTAAATTGAATCAATGTAATGGTGTACAATTTTCCCATACAGCCAGCTCTTTTATTCCTATAAATCAAAGTAAGCTGAAATTGGATCTGTTCAAACCTGTAGCTGTCAATGCTTATGCAAGTTTTACAGAATATAGCCAAATGTATATCTTTCCTCTATTGTTCACATGGAAAAACAAACCATAAGAAAAACACCAACACAGATGGAGCTGTGAGTTTAAAACTAGTCAGTAAAACTTTTTCAGATAAAGGAGTTCATGCCTTTCATAGATGGATGCAACTGGCCATCTGGCAAATAGAATAAATGTTCTGTGAAGTTTGTTTTTATCAGTGTGTAGGGAAAATGTATTTAGACTCTTTTAACACTGTGCTATAAAGAGAAATTATGTATATAATGATTTACTGCACTGTACTTCAAAAAAGCATGAAGCAGCAGTGTATTGGTGGGGCAAGAACGTTTTCACCAACAAGTCAGCCAGTCTTATAAGGAGAACTTTAAGCTGGACTTACCAGGGGAAAGGGATGCTGTTTTGAGTAACAGGGAAGAAGCAGGGAATGTATTATTTCCACCTGATGTATCAGGAACCAACAGAGAAACAACTCTGAAATGCCTCAAGGGAATTAGGGTATGTTCCTCTAAAATGATAATTCAGTCAATAGCCCAACTGAAGTGATTCTATACCAATGTACGTAGCATGTTTAAAAAAACAAGGGAGCTGGAAGCCACTGTGCAGCTAGAAGGCTAGGATCTAATTGCTATCACTGCAACCTGGTGGGATGAATCACATGACCAGAGTGCTGCAATCAATGGGACATCTGCTGGAAAAGCATCACAGAAAGCTGTAGACTGTCCAGGAGGCTCCTGGAGTATAATTGCATGGAGGATAATTTCTTAATCTAGGTGATATAAAGCCCAACCAGAAGAAATGTGTTACTGGACCTGTTTTGTATCAACACAGATGAATAAATTAGAGATGTCAAGACTGCTGGAAGCTTGGGCTGCAGTGATCATGCCCTGGTGGATTTCATGTTCTCTGAGGGATATGGGCCAGGTGAAGAGTCAAGACCCTGAAGTTTGGGAGAGCAGACTTTCTGTTCTTTAAGGAATTAGTGCATGAGACCCTTCTGAAATCTGCCCCCAGGGATAAAGAAGCCAAAGACACCTGTCATTTCCTCAAGGAAACCTTTCTTAGAGAACAAGAGCACTTGATTACCATGTGTAAGATATCGTGTAAGTAAGGCAGGAGACCAGCATGGCTGAAGAATGACTTCAAGCTAAAGTGTAATAAATGCATGCGTGGACCGTGAAATCAGGGACATGTATCCTAGGAAGAATATAGAGATGTTCCCAGATTTGTAGGGGTGTGATCAGGAAAGCTAAGAGGCAACTGGAGGTGAATTCGGTAAGGAATGTGAAGAGTAATAAGACAGGCATTTACAGGCATATTGGACAGAAAAGGAAGATTAGAATAGAATAGAATAGAATAGAATAGAATAGAATAGAATAGAATAGAATAGAATACACTATCTCAATAGGAAGGGACCTATCTAATCCAAGTACCTGACCACTTCAGGGCTGACTTAAAAAATCTACCTGTCCTGAGTAGTAAAACAAGAGAATTAGTGATCTTTACAAGGTTGAGGTACTTAACAACTTCTTTACCTCAGTTTTCACTAGCAATCATTCTTCCCAGTTCTTTCAAGTTCCTGAATTTCAAGGTTGGGGAAACCAAGTACCTTCCGTTGTAAGAGAAGGTCATGTTTGAGACAACCTGAGAAACCTGAATATACACAAGTCCATGGGACCCAATGTGATGAATGCCAGGGTCCTGAGGGTATTAGCACATGTAGTTGCTAAACCACACTCTATCATATTTGAAAAGTCTTGGCAGTCAGGAAAAGTCCACAGTGGCTGCAGAAAAGGGACCGTCACACCCATTTATAAAAAGATTAAAAAGATTCCATGATTCTTTATTTTTGTGGGTGAAACATGCAGAGTTACATTAAACATAGAAGAATAAGGAAGTTATAAATGAAAATGGCTAGTTCTCTGTGTGCACCTGTAAGTCAGCATAATGACACAGTAGCTTAAGAAAGCTAGAAAATAACACTTATTTGTATCATCTTAGTTATTTTGAATAATTATGTTCACTGTTTGAGAATATTTATCATAGTACCACTACTTTTGCACTACTTTTAAACAACAAAGAAATGTTGTTGATATGATTTTATTTAGGGTACTAAAAGAGAAATTGCAATATGTAATTTATGTAAACAAATATGTTACTTTCCCATAATGCTAAAAAATTTCTTAATAATTGTTAAAGTAGCACTTTGGCAACCAGAAACTTTCAAAAACAAATTCTATAACTAAATTTTTAACTGCCACTAAAACTTCTACTCATAGGATTTAAAGATAAATATTATATTTCAAATTGTTCGTCCTTTTATATTTAAATCCAATAGAAAGAAAAAACTATACTTAGATTAAATGTATTAATAGAGGTTTTCTTTCAATACTAGTGCAGAATATGGAAGAAAATATTTGTATTTGGCTTCAAAATATTAATTTTTCAAGTAATTTTCAATATATGCCCACTAGCAACAATTGTTCTACAAGATCCTGTAAGTTTTATGACAGACACATTGTTTGTGATACAAAGAAAACAATGTTTGATTTTTTAAAATTATTTCTGTAAATTTTAACTGCTATCAGCCTCTCGTACACACTCTTGTTCTTTCCTTTTGATTTCACTCTGAATAGAAAACATGAATTTTATTTTCCACCAAGCATTTTAAATATAGACTTCTAAATTTGAAATCAAATGTTCATTATATGTTGAGTTTTTGCCTTAACTTCATCTTAGAACAGCATCTGCCTTTATTTTAAGTCTCATACAAAGTTATTCTATAAATCTTTAGAACATGAATTTATGACTTCTTCAAGATATAATTAAAAAAATATTTATTGTTTACTTATTTTTCAATATTAAACATTAAAATTGTCAGTTAAAAAGATGTTCATAGAATCATAGAATGGTTTGGGTTGGAAGGGACATTAAAGATCATCCAGTTCCAACCCCCTGCCATGGGCAGGGACACCATCCACTAGACCAGGTTGCTCAAAGCCTCATCCAGCCTGGCCCTGAAGACAGCCAGGGATGGGGCATCCACAACTTCTTTGGGCAACCTGTTCCAGCACCTCACCATCCTGTCCATGAAGAATTTTTTCCTGATATCTAATCTAAATCTACCCTCTTTCAATTCAATCCCATTACCCCTTGTCGTGTCACTACAGGCCCTTGTAAAAAGCCACCACCCAGCTTCCTTGTAGGCCCCTTCAGGTACCGGAAGGCTACCAGAAGGTGTCCTGGTAGCCTTCTCTTCTCCAAACTGAACAAATCCAACTCTCTCAGCCTTTCTTCATAGGAGAGGTGCTCCAGCCCTCTGATCATCTTCGTGGCCCTCCTCTGGACTCCTTCCAACTGCTCTATATCTTTCATATGTTGGGGGCCCCATAGCTGGCCACAGTACTCCAGGTGGGGTCTTATGAGAGCAGGGTAGAGGGGAGAATCCCCTTTCTATCCTGGTGGCCATGCTTCTCTGGATACAGCCCAGGATATGGTTGGCTTTCTGGACTGCCAGTGCACCCTGCCCTGTCATCTTCAGCTTTTCATCCACCATTACCACCAAGTTCCTCTCTATGATTGATGGATACAGAAAATTATTTTTTTTTCACCTAGATTCAGTTATCTTTCAAAGTCATATTTTACTACTGTATTGCTAAGCTTTAAGAATGTAGAAAGAATAATAACTGATGTTGAAACAAAAAAAATCCAGGTATAATGTGGTTGGCTTAAATTTTTAACATTCCAATTCTTAAATTCAGCTCTTGCTATTTATCTTACATACTGTCATTTTCCAATATGTTTTTATAGTAAGTATTAGGAAGTATAAGTCATCTCATCTTTTAATGAAATAATACTGCATGTTTTTCCATCCCATTCACACTCTGTATAGTAGAGGTTTAGTCACACACTGTGATTTACAATGAACAAAATCTACTAAAGACAAACCCGATTTCCTGCCCCAGGCAAGTATGAAGCCCAATATGGACCTCAGTAGGTCCATTTTTCTGAACTAGTATACTAGTGGCTTATTATAATACCGGTTTTTATTCATGCAGAATGATCAGTATAGCAGGCAGAAAAAAAGAGTCCCTACTGATTATTCAGTTTTATGTCAGAAGATGTAAAAGAAGCATAGGTGAAGAGCTGAAAACTACTATCTGAAGGATGTTTTCCAGTGCAATAATTAGCATGAAAGAAGGCTAGAAGCTGAAATTTGGCAAATAAAACACAAACTGCAGTAAGATGACAAGAAAGATTTAGGGAAGTTGGCCATGAGAAGGTGAAGAAAGAGATTCAAGAACAATACAAAATAATGGGGGATAAGGTTGAGCAACACGAAGTTCCTGAAGCTAAATCTTCTCATAATATCAGTAGGAGTTTTATTACAAACCCTGACAGGAGAGGGATAGAGCTTTCTTTGTACTAACTGTAACCTTGACAATTTTATGCATGGTTCATAACATCTGCTTCAATGAACAGCAGCTGGCTAATATCTTGCCAAAATATTGGCTGAATTAGAAAGCTGTGAATCACTGAACTCTGCCAATTACATGCTCAAAAGATTCTGTGAACATCAAAGCTCCCTGTATACAAGTATAGTAAGAATTCATAGTAGCAGTGCCCTACAGAAATGAAATGCCAACAGTATATTCTGCAGTTTATGTCATTATTCTCTTTGCTAAAAATGGTAAATGTGTAATTGTGGGCTCTGTGTTTGTGATTAGTTTTTGGTGGGTCAGTTTGGGCAAACTATTGGAATATATATATTTCCTGTATTTGATAGACTGATAATACAGCTTGCAATTTGTTGTAAAGTTGCCTAGTGTAGTGGGGATATTCATCAGTAATTCACAAAAAGAAATAAATTAATATACACTGTGGCCTTTGTCAGAATCTTTTAGGACTTAAGCCTTTGAGGTGGGTGTTAGAAAGACTTTGGGAAACATTAAGAGAACATTTCCAATTGGTTTTGTTTCCACTATAGAGGTACCCAGAATTCTTTAGACACTTTCATAGTGAGATTGTTGCTAAACATCTTATTTCATAGGAGCTTTTGGATTTAAGTGAATACTGAATTGAATTCTTAGGGCTGTAATTCATGACTAAATGTTCGACACAATTATTCACATGAGATACAGAAACCCCACTTAGACGTTTCCAAAGTAGGCACCAATGTAGCCTAAAAAAATAGATTCCTGTCCCCAGGAGTGTGATTCAGAGCACATAATTTAGATACTTACACTTCTTATATGACATATGGGAAATATGAAGTGATAAGGAGTGATTGATGATGATGAAGAGTGATTCAGAAAGATTAGATGCTGAATATACACCCAATCTATTTTCAGAATGTTTTAATGCTTTCAAGCCACAATAGCTGCAGAAGGAGATGCTGCAACAAAATTTTGCAATTAGCCCAAAGACTTAACTCACCCGGGGAGGAACAAGCCAATACTGAACTCCAACCTTAACCTTAGAAAGCTGACAGACATATTCCTTGCTTCTCAGATGAGTGCTTTAGTCACTTGACTACAAAATATTTGGACAAGGCACCAGTCTTGAGCAGAGGTCTGGTCTAGTCTCTCAACTACTCAACCCTAAACTCACCAGGATAATCAGGCCACACTTGCATGATTGGTTTCAGCATGTTCTGAGAGAACCTATCACTGGAGTGTCACTTGTTTCTGACAAAATTAAATTTTATTTTCCACAGTACTTACTCAGAGTGGGAAAGTACACATTAACTTCTCAGGTAAGGATTGGCAATGCTCTGTGAATACAGAAGAATCTGTGTACAATATGTGTTTATGCACATGCATTCAGAAGAGTGGGCTTTCCTCTCCTAATCATCTTATTCATGCATTTTATGCCTTGCAAATTTAATACTATTTTTCCCCCCACTATACTGTTACACATATAGTAACAGTTCCTAAGAGTATTTAAAATTTTATTAAAATTAAAGTTCAGTCATTAGAAAAATATTATATTTAACAAATTACACAATGTATTAAGTCTGACAGAGGGGTTTCATTTAGGGACAGTCACTACCACTAGCAATGTAGCAGAACACATTCCTGGAAGGTGGGAATATGATCTTGATTGAACAACTTCCTGTGGTTATTCCTCTGCCAGTGGGATAAGGAATGCTTTATATGATGCAGCTGTTGAACCTCATAAAGTAGTAAATTACTCTAACCACTCTATTTGACAGAGGGTCCTAGGTTTTTTTTAGTATATGTATTTTTTTTAATTTCATTAAAAAAATATTATATGAACTAGCTGTATTTGGAAATTCTCTTGCTAACAGTCTCAGGAACTGGAAGCTTCTGTCACAGAAGAGCTGGGAGTAATACAAGTGTATTCACATTAACTGTGTGCCTAACTCAGATCAAGGAAGGAGAAAGAGTTGTCTAAATTCTGTCCCTGTTCACTTCTTGGCTGCTTTTTAGATGCTGTTAACAATTTGCAAACTGCGATAAGTCTGGATAGAAAATGTGCTAGTACTGCAAATAATTTTTATACAGCCAGGCTTTGTAAGGAGATGGGCTTTTAATTGCTGTTGGTAGAGCTACGCTGGAATTATTATCTTTGAGACAATAATTCCTTTAAATATTAATAAGCTTTTGAATCATTTGTTTTCTGAAAAAAAGACTACCAAATCATTCCTAAAGAATCAGTTGGGAGTGATATAGGGATAAGAGATAAATAAGTGAAGAGGAATTTGAGCAGAATCAAATTTCCCGATAACATGCTTAATAGTTCAGTCCCTTGTTTTGGCCCTTTCCTTTTTCCTCTGCATCTATCTTATATGTTCTTCTGTTGTTCAGATACCACATCACTTGATACAAACTTAAATACTATTGCTAATGAACTCTTCAAAAACTCCCAATGGTAATAACTTTCTGCACAAACCCAGAAACATGATGTTTGAACAGTGCTGTGGCTATCTACTGCCTTAACAAGGCACAGAAATTACAAGACACAACCCCTATGTGCTCTGAGGGACCCTAATCTCAGATTGACCCTGATTCACTGTGACAGGATCAGGTAGCTTTCAAAATAAAGCTGTAACCACATTTATAAGAATAGTGGTGCTGCCACTAACCCTAAATATAGGGTCTTCATATAGAGGTTAAAGAATCCTCTTGAAAATGTGTAGATATGAGCTAAATTCTCTCATTAGGTTGAGGAGGGTTTAAACATGTTTAGATCTTTACATTTCCATATGGAATTTACTTAACTAGAGCTCACCTTTTCATTGTTATAAGTACCTACAAAGCAAACTGTTTTTGTAATAGATATCTGTCTAAATATTTATATATTTCCCCATCATCATATTAACAATTTTCATTTTATCATCTTCCTGAGTCTATTTTATCATGTTCTTTTAGGTGGAAAGAAATTATTTCTGAAATCTTGAAATGGCAGATGTTTCACTTCAAAAACTGTAGCTCTAATTTTATATTACCAAAAGTGGGAATTTCAAAAGAAACTAAATTGCTTAACCTTGCCAGGTTTGGAAATTTTCAATGGGATTTTTACTTTGTCCCCTAGGTACTTTTAAGAAACCTTCCTCTGATCCTAATTTAAACACTTCTATTGAAGAGGTTGGTTTTTCAAAGCAGTAACAATGGTTTCCACTGTCTTCAGTGGGAACATATTAGTTCAGAATGTAAGGCCAGTTTTATCAAGGTGGTGGAATTTCAGCACTCAAGGCTAAAGTGTTTCACTGAAATATTTAAAGTCAACCTGTGATTTCAGGAAAAATACACAACTATGTGTGGATGTCTCTGAAAGGTGAGCCGCTAATAAGGTTGTTATTCCTCATTTTCCTTTAGAAGACAGCATTAAAAGGCAGATAAGAATTCACTTCATTTTTTCCTAATTTCACTTCCCAATTAGGCAATTGCTGGATTTCTTTCAAGGATAATATCTGATTGTTTTCCTACCCATTTAGAATTTGAGCAATAGCAAGCAGGAGGTAAGATGACCCAGTTGGAAGAATTTTAATGATAATGTGGTCCAGATAATGACAAAGTTTGTGTAATCTAGAGCATTCATTTACTAATAATGTATTTTTGTAGGCATAATTTGTCTAAAAGAAATAGGATCAGCACTCAAGTTATAAATTCATATTTTAAAGCACATTTTATGACCACCTATCACATCATAAAATACACTCATCATAAAAAACCATACTTTTATGACCCAGTTCTATTATGAAATAACCAGATTTTTTAATACATCTATCCATACTTTTCTATTATGTTAAATAGTGCACAACAATATCTACAGAAATTGAGGGCTCAAATAGGTTCTTAAAGAGGTGAAGTGTGCATAGTTTATCATCTGGCCTGCTAATGAAAAATATAACCAGTGTATTCCAAAAGCTAAGTGGGAAGCGTGGGACAATTTCTATCTTCTTAGAATTGCATGCACTAAACGATTTATGGATGTCAAAGGACAGAGCACTTTCAGGCTTCAAGGGGATTTTTCTAAGGCTATGTAAACTTACAGAGCATTGTGTGACAAGCTAGAGTTCCTCCAGGGTCATCTCAACAGAGCTGTGCAGGGAAGGACAGATTGAAAAAAACAGTAAATGCACAGCTGCCCATAGTTGCAGGCTCTGAGGATGAAGAGGTGAAGTCTCCAGAAAACCCTGTCTCCTGTGGGCTGAGGCTTCTGGTGCTGCTTTAATTCTATGTACGCATGTGTAGCCAAAGATTTGATGATTTTTTTAGTGTACTGCCATAATAATAACAAAACTGCCACCTTTCCCTAAAATCTTGTAGAGCATTTTATGTAACAGCTTTGTAACTATACCTAACATTAAGGAAGAGGAGTAATTCTACTAAAAAGTCAGACTTATTTTTTTCATTTCAGAAACCCAACAAAATACATTTAAAAATGTGTTTTAATCAGTAAATCATGTTGTATATATAAATGAGGAATACCCTGTAGCAAAGCCTTCTGCAAAAGCGGCAGTTAGAAAATGTAGCAATATTTTGCCTTATTATATTTTAAGAATTGATCTATCTAAATGATAACATTCTGCAAAAAATGATTAAGTTATTCTGGGATGAGACTGTAGAGAAAGTACTAGGCATTTCCAATTCTTCTGACAAACTAAACGTGATATATTATATTCTTTAACTTATTCACTTTAGCTAAAAGACTACATAACAAAGTGGTTATCAATATATTGAAAATTTTGAAAATGAAACTTTAAGAGGAGCTTGGCTTCCTAGATATCACTCAAAAAGAAATACCTGGGTGAGAATCCAGCTCTCCTGTGCCCCTGTGTTTACAAAATCATTAGTTTGCTGCCACCACGTACATCACAAGGGAAACACAAAAATTTCCTTGTGGCACTCAGATGTACGTGATGAAGATGTTAAACAGTACTGGTCCCAAAACTGACCCCTGAGGAACACCACTCATCTCCACTGGTCTCTATATATAATTTGTATAGAATCATAGAATGGTTAAGGTTGGAAGGGACCTTGAAGATCATCTAGTTCCAAGTCCCCTGCCATGGACAGAGACACCTTCCACTAGACCAGGTTGCTCAAAGCCTCATCCAGCCTGGCCTTGAAGACAGCCAGGGATGGGGCACTCACAACTTCTTTGGGAAACCTGTTCCAGTTCTTCACCACCCTCTCTAGGAAGAATTTCTTCCTGATATCTAATCTAAATCTCCCTGCTTTTGGTTTAAACCAGTTACCCCTTCTCTTGTCGCTACAGGCCCTTATAAAAAGCCCACTCCCAGCTTCTTTGTAGGCCCCCTTCAGGTACTGGAAGGCTGCAAGTAGGTGTCCCTGAAGCCTTCTCTTCTTGAGGCTGAACAAACCCAATTGTCTCAGCCTTTCTTCAAAGCAGAGGTGCTGCAGCCCTCTCATCATCTTCGTGGCCCTCCTCTGGACTCGTTTCAACTGGTCGATATCCTTCTTATGTTGAGGTCTCCACAGCTGGACACAGTACTCCAGGTGGGGTCTCACAAGGGCAGAGTGGAGGGGGAGGATCACCTCCCTCGACCTGCTGGCCACACTTCTCCTGATACAGCCCAGAATACGGTTCGCTTTCTGGGATGCCAGAACACACTGCTGGCTCATGTTCAGCTTCTCATCCACCAGTACTCCCAGATCCTTCTCCTCAGGGCTGCTCTCAATCTATTCTCCGCCAGCCTGTACTTGCAGTTGGGATTGTCCCAATCCAGGTGCGGGACCTTGCACTTGGCCTTGTTGAACTTCATGAGGTTGGCAGAGGCCCACCCCTCCAGCCTGTCCAGGTTCCTCTGGATGACATCCCTTCCTTCCAGCGTGTCAACCACACCACACAGCTTGGTGTCGTCAGCAAACTTGCTGAGGCTGTATTCGATGCCATGGTCCATGTTACTGATGAAGATGTTAAACAGGACTGGTCCCGACACCGACCCCTGTGGAATGCTGCTTGTCACTGGTCTCCACTCAATTGACCACAACTCTCAGTGCGATCAGCCAGCCAGTTCTTTATTCATTGAGTGGTCCTTCCGTCAAATCCATGCCTCTCCAGTTTAGAGACAAGGATGTTGTGTGGGATGGTATCGAAGGCTTTGGTATCAAAGTCCAGGCAGATGACGTCAGTTGCCTGTCCTCTATCCACCGAGGTCATGACTCCATCATAGAAGGCCACCATATTTGTCAGGTATGATCTGCCCTTGGTGAAGCCATGTTGGCTGTCACCAATCACCTCCTCATTCTCCATGTGCCTTAGCATGATTTCCAGGAGGATCTGTCCCATGAGCTTGCCAAGCACAGAGGTGAGACTGACTGGCCTGTAGTTTCCTGGGTCCTCCTTTTTTCCCTTTTTAAAGATGAGGGTTTTGTTTCTCCTTTTCCAGTCAGCGGGAACTTCACCAGTCTGCTACGACTTTTTGAATATGATAGATAGAGATTTCACAGCCCCATCCGCCAGTTCTTTCAGGACCCGTTGATGTATGCCATCAGTTCCCATGGACTTGTGCACCTTCAGGTTCCTCACGTGTTCCTGAACCTGATCCTCACTGACCATGGGTGGCTCTCCATTCTCCCAGTTCTTGCCCTTGTCTTCCATGACTCTGGGGGTACGTCTTGCACCCTTGACAGTGAAAACTGAGGCAAAAAAAGCATTGCGTACCGTGGCCCTGTCCATGTCCTGGGAAACCAGCTCTCCCATTTCCTTCTGTTAGAGGGCCCACATTTTCCCTGCTCTTCTTTTTATCCCCAGTGTCCCTGTAGAAACCCTTCTTGTTGTCCTTGATGTCCCTGGCCAGGTTTAATTCTATCAGGGCTTTGTCTTTCCTAACCTGATGTCTGACCTCTCGTACAACTTCCCTGTCATCGTCCCAGGTTACCTGTCCTTGCTTCCACCCCCTGTAGACTTTATTTTTGTTTTGCTTTGTCCAGTAACTGTCTGTTCATCTGGCCTCCAGGCACTTTTACCTGACTTCCTCTTCATTGGGATGCAGCGCTCCTGAGCTTGGAGGAGGTGGTCCTTGAATACTTGGCAGCTTTCTTGGGCCCCTCTTCCCTCCAGGGCATCTTCCCATGGAACCTTTCCGATCAGTTCCCTGAAGAGTCTGAAAACTGCTCTCCTGAGCTCCAGTGAGCTTGCTGCGCGCACTTCTCACCTCCGTAAGGATCTCAAACTCCACCATTTCACGGTTGCTGCAGCCAAGGCTGCCCTTGAGCTTCACCATTCCCCACCAGTCCCTCCCTGTTGGTGAGAACAAGATCCAGCATGGTACCCCTCCTTGTCAGCTCCTCTATCACTTGGAGAAGGAAGTTGTCATCAATACATTCCAGGAACCTTCTGGCTGGCTTGTGTCCTGCCGTGTTGTCCCTCCAACAGATATTGGGGTGGTTGAAGTCCCCCATGAGGACCAGGGTTTGTGACGGTGAGGCTACTGCTATCTGCCTGTAGAGGGCCTCATCCACTTGCTCATCCTGGCCAGGTGGCCTGTAGCAAACTCCTACTACTGTCTCCCCTCTTTCTGCCCTCCCTTTAATCCTGACCTGTAAGCTCTTGGTCAGCTCCTCATCCCTCCCCAGGTGGAGTTCCACACACTCCAGCTGGTCACTGACATAGAGAGCAACCCCCTCTCCAGGTCTCCCCTGCCTGTACTTCCTAAAGAGCCTGTACCCTTCCATTCTGACACTCCAGTCATAGGAGCCAACCCACCACATCTCCACAATGCCAATGAGGTCACAGCACCTCATATGTGCACACGCCTCTAGCTCCTCTTGCTTATTCCCCATGCTCTGTGCATTGACATAGAGGTATTTAAGATGGGCTCCCGATGGACTTGGCTTGAAGACTGGAGCATCTAGAATTTCCCTGTTTTGCTTGCCAAGTGTTCTCCTGTTGAACAGTGATTTTTTTCCAAGCTCTGGACATCTCTTGGTGTCCCTGTTGTTTCTGCCCCCCTCCCCCCTCCAACCTAGTGTAAAGCCCTGTTGATGAGCCCTATCAATTCATGGGCTAGAATCCTTTTTCCCCTTGGAGACAGATGTACTCCATCTGTCACCAGCTGGCCTGGTACCATATAAACCTTCCCATGTCCAAGGAACCCAAATCTCAACCACTCACATCAGCCTCTGAGCCATGTGTTGATCAGATGTGCTTTCTTGTTTCTCTCAGTATTCTTCCCTGCTGCTAAAGGGATTGAGGAGAACACTACCTGTGCCCCTGATCCTGCAACTATTTGCCCCAGTGGCCTGAAGTGTCTTTTGATGTCTTTTGGATTCCTCTCCTTCAGCTCATCACTGCCCACCTGCATTACCAATAGAGGGTATACGTTTGAATCATTTATTTTTTCCAAAGTTGTAGATTCACACAGTATGAAAAATAAATATATTTTTCTTTACTAGATCAGAAATAATTTTTATTGATTATTTTCAAAATCTGATACAGTGAAAGATATATTTCTCATCAAAAGTGCCAAAAAGCCATCTGTGGGAGGGAAGAGTTGCTAACTCACCCATTAAATGTGGGAGATAATTCCTAATGAAAGAGTTTTATTTATGTATCTCTGAGTTTAGCTAAGAGCATGCATATCTCTCCACATGCTGAAAAGATGCAGTATGTAACCATAAATATTTAAACAGTCCTATCCCCTAAGAATATCTTAGTCATGACATGGAATAAAACATGTTAAACACCACACATAGTGGACTAAAATGACCGGTCTCTAGCCTTTTTCTTTAGTAAAGAAGATTTTATATTTGTATCTTCCTGATATTGCAACATGAGGGTTGGGGTTTTTTCCCTGTGATGGCAGAACCAAGTTATATTTAAACAGATTATTACAGGTTACCTTACAAAAGGGATTCTTCCATAAAAGTAGCTTTTTCACAATTACATTTTATCCTACCAGCTTTACTGTGTTATTACCTACTTCAGGCTCTCAGATAATAAAAAATATATTAATATTTGGATTAAATCAGCTTCACATCCTCAGCCCATGTATCATTTGTCAAGTAAACTCCCAGCAGTTTTAATGGGTCAGGAAAGATAGCTTTTCCTAATTTGGAAACTACTGCAACATCAGCTCCCACATTTCAGAAAGAAATTTCTATAATGGTGGATCTGATTTAGCTTGATAGAAGCACTGATGAACAATGTTTCCCTTTGAGATAAGGGACTGACTATAATGCAGATGTAAAATTAATAAATTATGCATATTTGTTAAGGGAAGTCTTCGTCAGCCCTCAGGTCTGTTCCCTCAGTACCTTCTTCCAACCATACTACTAACAAACCTAAACATGGGGTTAGAGAATTTCAGCTATTGCACAGTAAAATCAGAATCTGTTTCTAAGGAGCAATTGACCCTTATCACATCTGGAATCTTGTTACTGCATTAAGTATTTCTTGGAACTCAGTAACTGTCTCAAAAACAGATTGCCTATTGATATTAAATTCATTAAAAAATTACAGATGAAATAATAACAATATCTTTGAAAGTTTCACTGAAACAGTAGAATAAGCTATAATGTTTTAAATAAATCGCTGAAAGTATATCATGTCTGAAGGCAATAGTCTTCCCACCCCATGAAGAAATTCTAATTTACTGAGCCATATAGTAAATAATGAATTATTTAGCCTTACTCTGACTTGAAAGAATCCATCGACTCTGATGTTGTTTTCACACCCATCTTCTCCTATCATACTATCTTTCCAATATTTCTATAAGTACAACTTTTTAGCAGGAATAGTTTTTCAGAGAACTATGATCTATTTTTGCTTTTGAAGCCAGCATAATCATATACAAATAATTGTCACTGCTCAGTTCTGCATTCTTTCTAGTAAACATATGTGTCTAAAGTCACTGAAATACTTGTCAACTGTGATATTAAATTGGGTCATGTAATTTTAAAAACTTCAAAGCTAGTCTTTGTATCCCACAAAAATAATTCCTAAGAAATTCTTATTATGTTTCTGTATAAGTATAGCTTAAAAATATGCACCAAATTCTGTCATCTTTTCCTCTGGGATGCCTGCAGGGCTTTGCATGATCTCTGGATCTTGAAGCTGCTATAATTTATATGAAAAAGAAAAAATGTACCAGATTTCCTATAATATAAATATAAAATCCTTTTCCTTTTTTTCCAGTGTTTCAGAGCAACGTATGAATTCAGAATTTAGAAGGACTATGGTTAAAATATTAAGGCAATCTGACTCATGGGAATGATCAAGACAAATATTTCAGCATTTCTTCTACAGGTATAGTTTCATTTCCCTTGACTAGCATGATTTTTCATAACTTCTTCTTTTCAGTCTGTTTAAATATTATATAACTGATGTCAAAACACTAAATAACCACTTGACATGGTTTAACCTTGATGGCATCTAAGCCCCACACAGTCACTCGTTCCCTCCCTCTACAGTTGAATGGGGAAAAGAATAGGAAGGGTAAAGGTGAGAAAATCCATGGGTTGAGATTAAAACAATTTACAGACAAACACCATCACTCCGAATGTCCCCCCTGCTCCCTCCTTCTTTCCCCAGATTTATATACTGAATATGATGTCACGTGGTATGGAATATCCCTTTAGTCAGTTGGGGCCAGCTGTCCCAGATGTGTCTCCTCCCAGCATTTTTGTGTACCCTCAGCCTACTTGCTGTGTGGTGGTGTCAGATTCAGGAAAGGCCTTGGCTCTCTGTAAGCCCTGCCCAGCAGTAACTAAAACATGACTGTTTTATCAACACTTGTTTCAGCACAAATCCAAATTATATCTCCATTTCATCCATATATCTAATCTCTCTGTCTGTAAATACAAGATAGTTTAATTCACACTACTTATTTAGGACGGTTCCTGGATTTAGATATACTTTAACTGTGGTTGGGTATTATCTGGATAAGCATTAGCAGTCACAGTCCAAAATCATACAAAGCATCGTGCCAACAGTTATGTGGTGTTCTGGACTGAGGGTCAGCGCTCAAGGATGTGTGTTACCCCTACACAGTTTACTGGTATAGCTGTACCCAGACTGTCCACAAAGCAACAGACGTAGCAATTTCTGTCCTCAAACTGGGTACTTAGAACCGCTAAGCCATGAGCTGAAGTTGATGTACAGATTACAATTCTTCTCACAAAACTTTATTTTCTAGGCTATTGATGTGTTCATGTTGCGGTACGGATTCGGTACATCTAAGTGGTCACTTAAACTTTTTATTAAAGCTGCTAACATCATACTTGCTCTTATAGAGGTCTCTGAGCTGGACTTTTTATGGAATCATATTTTTAAAAAGTGCATTTTGTTATCCAGTGGTGAGAAAGTAGATTTTGATGAAGAGAGTACAATCAAAAATTCAATGTTTAGCTAAGCAACCTACTAAAACAGTTAAAATGAAACTGCCATTCAAAAAGTACAATTTTAATTATATTCAGACTAACAGTTAACAGAGTAATTCAATGTAGAAATTTTCATTAAACAGTAATAAGGTAAATTGATAATATCTTTGCACGTTGATATGAGACGCAATTCTATACTAAATTAAAGACTGCTTTCATAAAATCCAGGTATTCCACAGTATTTATGATCTGGTTAACATTTAAAACAGTTATGTATCTGTAGCTCTGTATCTTCATAAATTTATATATCTGGTTTATTTCATTAATAGCTTTAGTGTTTGTAAAGTTACTTCTTTTTCAGGTACACTTGTGAACCTAGTACCCAGAGTGACAGACCTAAAAGTACCAAAATACATCAGCAAAAATGCAAGACCTTGAACATTTTGTAGCTTTTATTAAAATAAAACAAGGGTAAGTTTATCAAGAGTGTACTTAAATGTGACTAATTAAGCTGGCTGAACATAGGTACTAAGATTGCAGAAATTATTTAATCATCATATGATTCAATGACTGAGATTGTCATAATTACTATACGTTACTTTCGGAGAAGAACTACACTTATAGGAAGGAAAAAAAAAAAAAGGAAAGAAAAAGAAAATAAAAAGCTGTTCATATGATAAATTCAAGCTTTGAATAAAAGATATTAATCTAAGATTTTTCTGGTTAAAAATAAACCAAATATTCCATCATTAGTGTGATTAAACATAAATTGGGAAATTATTGTATTGCAATCATATCTTCTATATGAAAGAGATTTTTTTTACATTTATGTGGGTATGAGAACGTACTGTTTCTCAAATAATAAAATACAGTATTAGGTACATTTTTACAGCCTGAACTGTCACAGTGAAAACATGTGTTAATAATGTTATTTACCTGGTTTATTGCTCTAATAGTTCATTATATATGTTTATTGACATATTTCATTGATATATTGCCTTATTACCTGAGGTCTTGAGCATCTGGAGCCTGTACTGATACCTGAAAATTAGGACTCTTCGCACCATGAAGAAAGAAGGGTTCTTTCATTTTAAATATCCAGTATCTGATTAATGTGGTTTCTTTTAAATCAGCAGCATAGATATCATTAGCACTTTTTAGGAAATGAGACAGGTCCTGATAATTGCAAAGTTAATTTAGCTATGAAATGAAGGTATCTGTGTGTGCCAGCAAATGTCCTCTACTAGTATATGGGCAATAACAACAACTGGTATAAATCTGCATGAAGTCTATTAAGTTGTGGATTTATACCATCAAAGATCCTAGTCCCAAATTAATCTTGCTATTCTTCATTTCATAGTCCCATTTGCATAGACGAGTGAATTATAGAAATAGAATTATCACAGAAATTTTCATCCCTTAGTTTTTATTATAAATGACCAAACCTTTCTCAGACAGACAGAAAAAAGAGAATTCAATAACACATATTTATCAAAATGCAAACTCATATAAACCTGTTTCTGAAAGCCTTAAGTATTATAAAATTCTTATATCTAGAGCTACAAATCCATGAATGGAGTCATTCCTAAGAAAATATTGCATCTACCTTCCTCACAGACACTCATCTAACAGTCCAAGGATGCATCTTGCACTGAGACTTAACCAAAATACTCTGGTTTCAGTAATTACTATTTTAACTTCCAAAAAGCAGACTGAAATGTCTTATGCTCCATTTTGGATTTTTTTTCCTTTTGAAAGTGGAGCTGATTTGTAATACTTTTCTTTGGAAGCCAAGTGTTATTGGTCTTAATACAGCTTTGTACAGGACATTTTTCTTAGGCCCAGGCTAGATAGCATTGTGTAGAAAAAAATAAACGGTAGGTCAAAGTTACAGACATTTTCCTGTGATTGCAAAAAGACATGTTTAAGATTCTCTTTTTCCAATTCTTGTACTTTTTAATATGAACTTCTTCAGGAATTTTCCATTAAATTTGTTGCACTTTATTCTGAAATTCTTTCCATTATAGAAAAACCTCCATTTTAGGTAATTTATGAGTATGAAGAAGTCATATATTTACAGTAAACACAAATATCTGCTTAATTTAATGATTAACTATTTAATAATGACTAAACCTATCTGATTAGAAAACTGCTTTGCTTATCCCACATTAGAGCTTGGATGTGACAAATATACATTAAAGGTGGACAGTTACAAGGCTCAGAATATGGTGCACAAAAAAAGACAAGCCAACAGGATAGTACAGATATATTTTAAATCTTCCCTGGAGGAGTCTTTCTTTCATCTTACTAACTAAAGAGCACACTGACAGATAAAGTTATATCAACCAAAACCAAACATATAGTGCTTCTCTCTGCTTTGCAATTCTTGTATATATTGCTAGTCAAAAACATGCAATGGAGTTTGTGGTTAGAAACTTGTTTCTTTTTCTCTTAGCTGTGACCTATGCTTTGACAGAATCAGACAGTGTAATAAGCAGGTTAAATTCAGGTTTCCATGGATTGCTTTATCTCTGATAAACCTGTGGTGAATTACAATTAATAAGTAATCTTGCATTAAACTCCAGTTTAGGTCTTATTTCTTAAATTCTAAAGGAATTTAATTATGCCATTTATCATCTAAACTTAACAAACAGGATTGGTATTACAACATTCTCAGTTCAATACAATCTAATATGAAAACTCATGGATTTACATATACATTTCTGTGGTCTTGTAAATTGTTTATGTTTTTGAAACAACCTGGGGTTTTTTCTGCCTCACATTACTGTACTTTCAATAGAACTTTTCCCTGACTGACAGTTACTTGCATCATGAGACAACAAGGGAAGATTGTGGCGTCTGAGCATACTGTCCTTGTACTCCTTCCTGCTTGTTGCACAGATTCCATAACATAGAGGTATCTCCCTGGTATCATTAGTGTAGCTATCTTTATTGATAAAGAAATTCTAGGTCATGTGGTAGGGTTAAATTACCCTCAGTTAGTAACCTCTTTTAGAATGTTTCATTTAATACATGCATGCACTAACTGGTCCCTTAATGCATCATTTAAGCTCTCTGAACTGGAAATGCTCTGTTAATTTTCTTAATTCAGCCACTTTAAAAAAAAATTGTAGAAGTGGAAACAGTCCAAAGTCACCAGCAATTTAGAGACTAAGTGATTTTGTGCAGTTTCCACAATCTATGTAAATGTTTTCTTCACTGCTTTAATAGAAATCCTTAGCTTACGAAACAGCTTAAAAAGGTTAACCACCGTTACCCTCACTAAAACCACAAAGCTTTTTCTTCAGTTTAACATATTTGTTCATATTGTGTCAAGCCTGAGATACAGGTGGGTCAGTTCTCTGTTGAGCTATCAAACAATTCCATTTTCCTCAAGTTAGACATTAACCTTTTTTCTGGTTTAAAACAAGCAATTTACTCACAGTCCCAGTAGTTATATGATGTTTTTTCCAATGTTTTTTGCTAGGCTTTAATCACTCTTTATTTTACAGTATTTATTAGGATTCCATTTTATTATCAGTGTTATGTCCTTTGCCATTAATGCAACAACTGTATTATGAAGAAAAAAAAAAAATCAGGTTTACTGAGAATATGATATTGTGTTACTTTTGACTAGAAATATATACAACTCAGTTGACAGTATTTTACATCTAACAAATGGTGAAGTAATCATAGTAAAAGAATTTGTAAGTAATTTAAACACATTACCAACTTCTTTTACATGCAGTGTATAAATAACTTTTTATCTCTTTTTCATATTTTTCAACAGTGCCTAAGCACATGTTAGTTTTATAGGTTTCAGACAGCAAAACATAGAATCACAGAATGGTTTGGGTTGGAAGAGACCTTAAAGATCATCCAGTTCCAACCCCCCTGCCATGGGCAGGGACACCTTCCTCTAGATCAGATTACTCAAAGCCTCATCCAGTCTGGCCTTGAACACTTCCAGGGATGAGGCATCCACAGACTCTCTGGGCAACCTGTTCCAATAATCGTCACCCTCTCCATAAAGAATTTCTTCCTAATATCTAATTTACCCTCTTTCAGTATAAGCCTGTTACCCCTTGTCCGGTTACTATAGGCCCTTTTAAAATGTCTACACTTGCCCAGCTTTCTTGTAGTTCCCTTCAGGTACTGGAAGGCTTCAATAAAGTCTTCCTGGAGCCTTCCCTTTTCCAGATTGAACAAGTCCAATTCTCTCAGCCTTTCTTCCTAGGAAAGGTGCTCCAGCCCTCTGATCATCTTTGTGGCCCTTCTCTGGACTCGCTCTGACATGTCCATGTTGTTCTTATGTTGGGAACCTCTGAGCTGGACACGGTACTCCATGTGGAGTCTCACAAGAGTGGAGTAGAAGGGGAGAATCACCTGAATCTTTGTAACATATATCTTATAAATTTCCCTGTTGAATATTTTCTGCTTTACAGTGCAGTATTTGGCCATCTGTAGAATAAATTTAAAAAAAAAAAAAAAATCATCTTCTTTACAGGAGAAAGGTCCAGATATTATTAGGAATGTATTGTGCATGCCCATATTTGTATTAGCTCAGTACTCACTAGTTAATAATAAAAGCAAACTAAAGGCTTGGAATATTAGAAAAAGAATGCAATAAAAAGCCCAAATCACCCTTACACAACTCTTGTAAATCCAGGGCATCCTCACCTTTTGAGTACTTAAGAGCCTCATCTCCAAAACAGTAAGAAAGAACTGAAAGAGACACAGAACAAAGAATCAAGGCTCCCTAATGCCAAGTGCCAAAAAAAAAAAAAAAAAAAAAAAAAAAAAAAAAAAAAAAAAAAAGAAGAAGAAGGAAAAAGAAAAGAAAGATTTTTCAATCTGGAAAAGAAACAATAAACAAATGGCACGACACATGTATCAAATAGAGAGTAACATAGAAAAGATAAGGCAAGGATCATTGCTGGGTTTCTCTTCCATATAGTAACTCAGGAGTTCAGTTTAATATTAGATCTTAGACTGGTTTATTTCTGATATTGTGTGACAGGAGAACATAGAACTTATAGATAAAAAATCATAAAGATATAATTCAGATGATATTAACAATCTTATTCACTTACTGACATGTAGTGAAGTTATCACTGCAAAACTCTGCAGTTGGCTGTAGTTCCAGGTGTCCATACAGAGAAAGAGACATTGGGAAAAAAGAAAAAATTAACCAGAATCCTTAATGGTATTTCAGTGCAGATTATTTCGGTTTGAAATTCCATATTTCTTTTTCTCTTTCAGATGTTGCACTGCTAAAATATACTCTATGAATAATAGCGCAAAGGTATTTCTTCAGTCCCTTAGGTGAAACTTTTCTCTACACCTCTGCTTCTTTAAGCTTTTTATGACTGACAACAAAGCCACTAAACTTCATAATAAAATTAAATTCTACTTGTAAAACAAAAGATATTCAAAAGCTGTAAATGAATCAAAGTGAAAAATTGGAGAACAATTAGAAATAGGAAGGTTGCTTGGGCAATTTAACATGACAATAGGATATTCACAGGAAAGTTGTAAGGGGCTTGGGATTTTTAGGTCTTTTATTTTTGGTGTCTCAGGTCATTTGTCTAAAGACACAACAATTTGCTCACTTTGGGTTTTATAGAACTGCTGTTGCAATGATCAAAGCCAATACAGCAAAATTATGCATGTAACATTTTGTCTTAAGTGGCATTGTGGATCAGTGAACACATACTCATTTAAAACTTCAAGGAAGGATAGAGATCAGAATCATAAGTCATATGTCAAGAGACAAGAGGTGTAATGAAATTTCCTTTCATTATAATTAGACAAATTTGTGAAGTTAAACTCTCCTTATGAAATATCCCTGGATATCATTTCTATCATTACCCTTAGCACTAAAAGAAACTTGAAACTTAGAGAAACTTTTAACTTAATAGCTTTTAAACTTTATGTGTATCATTGACACATCTATTCCTGTTTCCATCATCAAGACAGGAAAGGCCAGGGAGAATGTCTTCATCCCAAGCTGTGACATTATTTTAGTGTCACTTTATGGAGCATGGTCTAATAGATATATGTGGATCTTTGAAGTTCTGTGAACACAACCCCAATCTACCTCTGTGCTTGGTTTTCCTCCAAGACCATGGAAAAGATACTCTAAACTGGCAGTGCTTTTATTCTGGTAATCTCTGTTTTCATGGAATCCCCAGCTATGTCAGTACTTCAAAAACAACTAAACAACCAACTGACCAAAAAAATTCTAGCCCAAGTCGAAGAGGAAAAAAAGCCCAAAACACCAGGGGTGCTTTATTAGAATGCTACATGTCTCTTCAAAATGTTGCAAATGCAGAAAATTGAAAGCATGTTGCTATAGAAGTTTATTTAATCACTACTGAAATTGTAGAGGCCAGGTATAGTTGTCACCTGACAGTAGGATTCTAGTTTGAAATGTCCTTCAAAAATTAATGCCATGTGTCAAAAAGGGACACTCATCCATGAACACTATCAAAATCAATTTATGAAGTGGACCAAGCCAGGGACAGACTGTGTCAGTAATAGCTTGACATACACACATGTACACACACGGGCATGGACATACACAGGCATGCACATACATATGCACAATGTAGTTGGGCACTGAGGAAGAGATTTTACTGAGAAATTGTGATTCAAAGCAAAATAGAGGCTGAATACAACCATAGGCATTGGTTGTAGAGATCTCTGTGTTAGCATCTGAGTGCACTGAACCCAGCCAAACGCTGTATAACCTGAGCACATATGACAATGTCAGCGTACACTGCCTTTGTATATGTCCTGTAAGAACTTGTCCTATGAAGATGTAGAAGAGCATAATAACCAAAGCGAACCTCCACATACTGCATAGAAAGTTCAGTATTGTACAGGTGAAAATTTGATGGCTTTGTTCACCTGGAAGAATACTATGAAGATGAGAGAAATAGTGAGACTGGCCAACACTACCACAGATGGAAATGTCATGCCATGGTCCACAAGCTGGGTCTTGTCCAACACTGCACAGCCAAGGTTCCCAATGCCAAGAGGGACATAAAACTGCTATCACTTTTATCACTCTTATCTTGGTCAAGGCAAGGTGGTAATGTTCTTGTGAGAATCACCTGGAGGCCATTATCTATTAATTTTTAAGCTTTCTTTGCAGAGTTCACTAGAAAAATATTAACTTGCTTTCATCATAATCAAGTCATTTTAATAAATGATCATGCACTTGGCAGTAATAGCAAGTCAATGAAAGATCATCTTGTAACTGTCATGGCTTGATTGCAAGACCAATTTGATCAAATTGCAGTTGATGAGTATCTCCAGCTTAAGTAGCTTGGAATGCCTGTTTCCTACTCCTAAAAAACTATTTGTATGACTAAGGGAAATTTAAATCTAGAATTAGGCAAAAAGATGATCAGATAGGCAACAGATTTTGTTCTACTGCTATAAATATATTAATTTATCTTTTGAAGAATTTCTGTTAGAGAACAGATTGACAACTTTATTGGTTTTATGCAAAATTTCTTAAATACTATTTCTGACAATGAGAAATCAACCATCAAATCCATGCCTTTCCAATTTACAGACAAGGATGTAGTGCGGGATGGTGTCAAATGCTTTGCACAAGTCCAGGTATATGCCATTCATTGCTCTTCCCTTATCCACCATTGCTATAACCCTGTTGTAGAAAGCCACCAAATTTGTCAGGCATGATTTGCCCCTGGTGAAGCCATGTTGGCTGTCACCAATCACCTCCTTGTTTGCCATGTGCCTTAATATAGTTTCCAGGGGGATCTACTGCATGATCTTGCTGGACACAGAAGTGTGAATATTTAATAAAATATTTTAAGCTTCTAATTTTTAACTGTGTTTCTATAGAAACAAGTTGCTTGCTCATGCAATCTCTGCTTTTTTTTTTCATTTTAATTTTTTATTTCTTTTCTAACTGTTGTAAACCATTGGTCAGTTTCTGCTAAACTTAGCAGAGAAATAATAAGAGATCTGCCCAATCTGATACAAAGGGTATGGAAATTCTTTGTAGACATCTCCTAAAGACAACTGTTTCCTCTCCAGCAGCTGAAAAAGATGGTTCTTTAGTTTCACAAACTACCCAAATAACAGCAAACATCTTTCCAATAAACGTGCTTTTTCTTATCTTGCAAGTCCTCTAATAAAGTAAAGAGAGCTGGAAGAATTAAGATAAATAATAAAAAGGGTGATGGCAAGTTAGTGCAGCTATTGATGGGGGAAAAAAACAAGACCAATTAGCAAGATTATTTTGATTAAATGACTAGACATAAAGCATGGGTTTCACTTAGCTATACCGTTTCTAATAGTACTTAGATTTTTTTTATTTTTGCTTTTTAGGTTGGCTGTATAAATGTGGGAGATGGAATAATGGTTTTATACTGAATTATGAGGCAGAATTGAACAAAGTAAAATAAACGTTTCATTTACAAGGCCTATTAGTGTGCCTTGGTTGAAAGTCCATTGCGTCACACCGCCTGAGACAAGAATCAGGAAAATGTACCTGCTACTAGATTGTGAAGACCTTAGATTACTTGTGAATTAACTGATATTATATCATCCACAGGAGAACTCCCTTATGATAATATGAATGAAATAGAAAGCTTAAGTATTAGAATGAGCAATTAAATATGTGTATGTTCAAGCAATAAACGTCCCACAGTTCAGCCCAAGACAAGTATTTTTTCACACCTTAATGAAAACTGAAATTTTTTCAGTTCTATTTCACTTTTCTAGTTTTGGCTAATCCTGCCTCTGTGTATTTCTGTGATACTAAACATTATAATGCTGAAATATATGTTGTCATAAAATATGATACCAAAATCTGTTTTCAGCTATAAACTGATTGATAAATATGATTTAAAACAGTTTTCAAAACTCAGGACAATTAATAGAATTATTTCTAGTACAAAGTCAACAGTGCTTAATTCTTTGTAAATAATGAGTGATACAGTGTACTTGCTACAAGTAGACCCTTGTTGATTAGCCACAGACTCTCCAGAGGTTTCCTGCTGCCACATTGACTTACCCACAGCCACAGTGCCTTCAGAAGTAAACCTGCTCCAATCTGGCCTTACTCGTGGCTGCAGTCCCCTCAGCCATGTACCTGTTCTGTCATGATTTTATCCACGGCCACACGCTTTAAGGTGCTCTCATCCACAGATGCTCTGAGGTGTACCTGCTCCAGTGTGGACTTATTCTTGGACCACAATATCTTCAAAGGTGTACCTACTGTGGCACAGACACAACCATGGCTGCAGACACTTCCAGATGTACTCCTCTAGCATTGGCTTATTGACAGCCACAGATGTTTTGGGGTGTCCTGCTCCTGTGTAAACTTACCCACAGGTGATAATCCCTTCAACTCAAGTTCACACTGGAGTTCCAGCCTGTCGAGTACCACAGCAGAGAAACAGCAGTGATGCCCTGGCCGTCTGCCAGCCCAGTCGCATGATCAATGTTGTTATCAAAATGTCCACAGGCACAGCAGAGTAAGATGATCAGCACTACAGCAACCAGTGAAAGCAGAAAGCAACCACCAGTGAGCACTAGACTCTATTATACAGTAAGGCAAGCGAGCCCTGTGGCAAGGACTGGAGCCTGACAATTAATAGCTAAACAGCAGTAACAACTATAAATTTTATCTAGCACATTCCAATCCAACTTGTCGTTTTCACGAAGCCTTAAAGCCCATGTTGGGGCTGATTTAACCCCAGCCAGCAACTAAGCACCCCAAAGTCACTTGCTTACTCCCCTCAGTGGGATGGAGCAGATAATTAGAAGGGTAAATGTGAGAAAAGTCATGGCTTGAGAAAAAGACAGTTTAACAGGTAAAGAAAAGCTGTGCACACAAACAAAACAAAACAAGGAATTCTTCACAATTTCCTATCAGCAAGCAAGTGTTCAGCCATCTTCAGGAAAGCAGGGCTCCATCACACATAACACTTACTTAGGAAGATAAACTTCATAACTCTGAACATCCTCCCTGCTCCTTTCCTCTTCCCCAGGCATTACATGCTGAGCAGAATGTCATATGGTATAGGATATCCCTTTCGTCACCTGGGTGTCAGCCGTGCCAGCTGTGTCCCCTCCCATCTTCTTGTGCACACCCAGGTTACTCACTGGCTGAGTGGTGTGAGGAGCAGAAAAGGCCTTGACTCTGTGTAAGCACTGCTCAGCAATACCAAAAACATCCCTGTGTTATCAACACTGTTTCCATCACAAATCCAAACCATAAGCCCATACTAGCTACTATGAAGAAAATTAATTCTATCCCAGCCAACACTAGCACATCAGTCTTTAAAACCACCACTGTGAAACAGTTTGAATAACAAATTGTAATAGAGTATCCAACCGAACCTGCTTCAGAAGTTGGCTTTAAGCACAAAGTAAGGAGTTGGTTTGGCAAGACAGGCTATTTCTTATTTATAATATAACCCATACAAAATTCTATGCTAAAGTTAGAAGTATTATTTCAGGTCCATTAGTGTTAGTTTCATTTTTCAAGGTCTCTCAGGACAGCTAAAATAATAGGAAAAATTGAAGACATATGCTTCTAATGAAGTCTGTTTCATAACCTCAGAGCTATGTTCTTGTACCATTTCGACAAGAAGTAATTATTTTACCCAAAGGCTAAAATTCTAACATATGAGAAAAGAGAGAGGGGAAAATAGAGAATACATGTTGAATTATATGTGCAGAAAAGGTAAAAATAAAATAAAATATTACTTACAAGTAAGCATGCAAATTCTAACTGAGATTAGTCATATACCAACAAAGAAAAGTAAAAGTAGAATTGTTTGCTAGTTACTAGTCTTCCTCAATAAACTATTTTTAAAGACAACAAAAGATAACACATCTAAATAAATGCTCATTTTTATTTTAATCAAAGTGAATTATTCATATCAGTAATAGTGACAGTAGTTTTAGAACAAAGTAGGCTGGAGTTCTGTTTAGTACTGTGTGCACTTTTGTCATAACAGATGTTACAGTCTAACATAAAGTTTCCTGTGCTGAATTTTTATTAATATTTTTTTGACAGGGGCTTTTTTATACTGTTAATTACAAGAAGCTGTTTTTTTCTGCTTTTGTCTTTCCTCTATACCTCAAAAGTGATTCCAAGTATCACAGTATTTAGGTGGGTGTCTACATGAAAAGACCACACTAATCAGTGATCTATAATCTAAATTGTATTTGCTAAAGAGTATAGGTATAATATTTGATTACTGATGTTTATTTTAAGATTTCTGCTCCGTGGGGTGCACAAACAAGCCTCTCTGGTCCAGTTTAGAGAAGAAACACAAACCAGAGGAGCAGAACCCTCACTCCAGGGTCAACGTGCCAAGCGCTGGCTGTTGGCTGGGCTTCTATGCCATGCAGCTCTCCCTTGGGCTCAGCCTTCCCCATAGTGTGAGGCACACCTTCATGTGCTCACCTGTTGTCCTGCTTTTCAACTGTTTCTTGTAATAGCACCACACTGTATTAAGCCACCACTGGCACCACTAATTAGTGACCCTCACCCTCTGGTCTCTGGCCACAAATGTGTTAGAAAAGTCTGCAATGTGTTTACTGGGGTTTTTTTCCAGCTCATACCATGTTAATCTAGTGAGTTAGACCTGGATAAACCTAGTCAAAGTCTCATTTTTTGGATGGTACTTTTGGGTTGACTTCATCCCATAAAACTAACACTGAAGGCTGTTGTATTCTTCACAGTTTGTGGAGACTGCAGAGCATATTATTCAGATAAGATGCATGACATGAAATCACTGTCAGACAATCCTTCATCTACACAAAGTCATGTCTTTATGTGACCCAGTACTCTTAAGAAGCTGGGACTTCAACTGTTTTAATTAAACACACATTAAAAAAAAAAAAATAAAATTAATTCCAAACTGGGCCTATGTACTGAGCTTTAAATCAGTCTTAAATCATATACAATTGTCCTGGATAAATAGGGTCTGACTCTAGCTGTGCCACTTCCACAGTATTCCTAGAGCTCAGATTACATTTGGAAAATAATATTTAGCATCTTTATTACTAAAATGATTTAACCAACTTGTGAGGCAAACAATTCCCTCAGAAATCTGTATAGAATACTGGCTATTTAGAGATAGGTCAACTCCTTTACTGTACTTAAAATGTGGCTTCATCATCACAAAGTATCTAGTGGGATATTCCAAAATAAGACCAGGAAGAAATCAGAAGGCAATTTAATGTGCTCTTTTTAACTTCTGTCCAATCAACACAGTAGTTTTGTTCATGGCTTACTGTCATCAGGTACCCCAGCTCTTACACACACAGCCCTGCTACACTGCTTATGGAATCAATAAAGAAGATTATCGTAAACCTAGGCAAACAGGTGAATAACTTTCTATTTCTAATCTCTGTCTTGAATAACCGAACCTGCAATTGTTACTCTCAGACTCGACAAGAAAATTTAATCAAAACTCTTACAATTAAGCATAGATATGCATCTATTCAGCAATCTTTTTCACACTTCCATTTTTATCTCTGTGTTGTCTCTGAAGAAGGCTGCAAAACTTTTTGGGTCATGATGTCAGGAAAATGGACACCAGGAAGGCAATTTTAGGGGAAGACAATCATTTAAGGGATATAACTCCATTCCTGAACATGGGAGAAAGCAAAGAAGTTGAGTTCTCCAAAGTTTAATTAAGGAGTCATTTTGACATAAGCAAGAGAGCCCAGTTACTAGGACTGAAAAATAAAGAGACACTATGTTGATGACTGGTAACCTGTCATTATTTTTTTCCTAAGTGCTTCACACTTAAGTGAAACTTCAAAATTGAAGGGGACATATGTTATATATAAGAATTAAAAATTTACTTCAACACTATTTCCTGAAAAGCTAGCATGACATAAATAGGGTTTCATTTGCTGAATTAATGACAGCTCTCCCTGCATTGCAAACATGTGAAAGGAGAAGCAACTTCCAGTATTTCAGTTAGAAAATGGAGATGGGACTCATTGCCATGAGTAAGGAATTCTTCTTTAGTAACAGTGTTTCAGACAACTTCAGTACATTAATACTAAGTAACACAGTAAAAAATATCAATAAAGGCACCATGTTATCAAAAAAAGTGTTACAGCAAATAAAATAACATTAAATATAAATATTTTTCTGAATCTTATGTCATTTAATATTTTAAAGAAATATTTACTTTTTCCTTTTCAAAATCAGATTCCTATGAAGGTTATAGATTTGATGCATACTTCATCAGTGTCAGTAAGTCTGAAGTGACATCAAAGAGGGGAATATTAAATCTGTTACCTTTAAATTATGGTTGCAATTCCATAATTAACCATTTGAGAGAAAATGGGTGAATTAAGGTAATAAAGATGTAGGAATGAAACAAATAAGAATTTTTTCCCTGAAATCTGTATAAAATATTTTCAGATTTCTCAGGTGGCTAGACTGTAGCTTTTAACTGACATCTGAACTCCAATGCTTCATCAAAGAGATCTTAGGAAAAGCTAGGAGTAAAAGAGAGCCAACTCCTCTAAGGTTAGCTGCTAATTAAGCATAATAACTAATTATTTTGGCTAACAAGCTCAAAGATCATCTGAGAAGTGGCTCTAATTACATCTTTAGTATCCTCAGACCATACTATAAATAAATGTATTAGATCAGAAAAGCATAGTAAAATATCTTTCTTGCACTTGGGAAAAAGTTTATGTCAGTGGGAATGAAGATCAGGTGACATCCATTTAAAGGTCAGATTTTTGAAATATTTAGAGAAGGAGCTACAGGGTAGGCTAAGGGTGAAGTCTTTAAATTGGATGAAAATTTAACAGAAAATTTCTTGTCTTAATCTTACAGACTATTAGTAACCGTAAGATTTTCTCCTATTTGACATTTCAAACTTCAGTATGTTTTCCTTCCTGTACAGAAATAAGGGTGATAGTTTTTCCCCCAGACAAGTAAGTAATAAGTAGACAAAAGAACAGATAATTCTCCCATGCCAGCTCTTTATGTGGACCTCTCTTCAGTGGCAAGTTGTGCATTTCAGAAGTTCTAAGAAAGTAAGCACAGTTGTTTTCAGAGCAGCCTTCAAATTTCCTTGACCTTAAGTGATGTGGCATTAGATCAAGTTACACTGAGGAAACAGCACTGACTTTACTGACAACTGATTTCTCACTTGTGATGGATGAAGACATCTGTATATTAATTCTCTTAGATTTATAGCTGTTGTTAGAGACACTGGCCATGATCTCTTTTGAATCTGAAGAGTCTTATATGAAGTGAAGGGATTAACCAAGTGGGCTCCCCACATTTTTCTTTTGGTGCCCTTTGAGGCTCACAAAACCATTGTTTATCATTTTTAGAGATCTTTGATACAGATAAAGGCCATAGAAGTTTACGATAAGTGGAGATAAAGAAAATTGAGAAAAAATACTGGAAAAAAATACTGAGAAAATTTAATACTAGCAAGACAAAGTTAGTGGTGAAAATTTTTCTTAAAGAAATTATTTTTCAGTGGTCTTGGTAGAATAAAGAGAGATGGATGAAAAAATTTAAGTTTCCTATACATCAAAAGTGGGTTTTAGCAACCTGTGTAAAATGGAATCGGCATAAGCTTCTTTATTCCCTACAGGCTTTTTTGATTTTTAACCAGGTTGCATTAAATATTCCTGTCTTACAAACATGTGCAGTTAATATGGATCTAAAGCAGTTAATAGAGATCTAAACATCTTTCTTTTTTAATACATCAGGTTAAGTTAATTGAAATATAGCTTTATCCTTTTGATCTGTACTTTAATACTTGGAGGTTCCGTCATTTGCTACATGTTTCAAAGATGAAAGCTACTTCAGCTGATACAATATTGGTAATAATCCATCAAATACTAGTCTATGCAAGGTGTTCCTCAAGAGATTCTAGGTACCAAAGGGCTTTCAGCTGCAGTTAAACTGGAAGTTTGTAAGTTATTGAAGTTTTAATCTGTGGTTTTGAAGGTGTTCACCTCTCTGTCCCTGCATTTACGTGAAAAATCAATAATAAAGAGAAGAAATTGCATGATCATTTCTATGAATTGATGAAGTAAATGCTACTTCAAAACATTCAGAAACTTCCAGGAAAATCTTTAGAATTCACTCCTTTCAGTATTATTTGAGACTGCATTCATTATCCTTCATATTAATTCTCCCAGGTTTCTCTTGAAGTAAGGGGAGACAACATACGGACAAATTTTTGCCTCAGAAAGATTATTGGAAATATCTAAAACTGTATTAATTTTTGATATTTCTGATTTAACAAGTTACATTTGCAGATATTTAGCTTTTTAACTGTATTTAAGAACCTCAGAATATAGGGCATAGATTATCAAGAAATTCTGTATACAAAACTCTCGATTTATGCTTTTTAAATCTTTGTATTACATTTGCAGATCGTGTTAAATGCAATTAACAAACATTAAGAAATAGGATGTTAGCAAATAACAAAAATATTTACAAACAAATATTCCTGACAGGCAGTGTTTATATGTGTTATGTATTTACACAACTTATTTTCAGCTTCAAAAGTTTTAAAGGGTAAGTGCAACTTACAGTAGAAATACCTGAAACACATGAAAGGAAGAGCACTACTCAGGTGGTTTTAATTGTCAGAGCAAAATATTAATGATTATGAAATTGTGAAACCAGGATCCTTAGAGTGTATACTGATTAATTGCAGTGAATTTAAATAAAGGATTAAAATACATGTTTAGGTGTTACAGTGCAAGGAAGTTACTGGTAAACTGGAGTGAGTTCAGCCACCAATTGATTGTGAAGGTAGAGAGTATGATGTAGTAGAGACATTCTGAGAGATCTGCACCCATTCAGACTTAAAAAAATAATCAAAACCAAAACCAAACCAACACACACACACACACACACACACCCCAGAATATGGGACTGAATTGCTGATGTCTTTAACAATCTAATAGGTGGTTATAGAAAAGACAAAGCTAGCCTACACTTGGAGATGAACAGTGAAAGGACAATAGACATAGCTATGTCAATAAAATATTTCAGTTAGATCTTGGAATAATAAAAAAATCCCAATGACTTTGGTCAAATACTGGAAGAGTTTGCCCACGGGAACTGTGAAACCTCCTGAAGTTTTAATAAACAGACCATGGTGAAGTCTCTGAGCAAGCAAATGGGTCCTTTTTCAAACAAGGGGTTGGACCAGATGACATCCTAGGGTCCCTTTCAAAAGAAATTATTCCTTACATTTATAAAAGCTGATTTGTTCTTCATGAGGTGGTCAGTTCAGATTTAAGTTTTCAAACCTTCATCTTTCAACTGCAATTTTTGCTACTGTGCAAAGCACATCTGATGTACTGATATTTATTGCTATTGTGCCTTTTTTTTTTCTTTATTAGTTGGTTAATAAAACAGTACACCATTGCCTTGCCTATTGTAATTACCCACAACCCAGAAGATTGGGGTTTTTTTTGAGGTTTAGGAAAGATATTTGATGAAACAATATTGATTAGTGAGAAAGTAAAAATAGAATTAGACCATTAGCACAATTCCTTCCATAAAGAAGGTGTTTGGAGGAAGATTTTAACAAGCATATCTATGTCACTTGGATCAACAGTAAATTCTGCTACTTACATTGTTTCCATGAAACCCCAATCTGCATTTGATCTTTCTCCCACAAAACTGGAGACCAAGTGTGTTTTATGGTATATCAAGAATTTTTATTAAAATCAACCTTTTTATAAAATTCTTATAAATTAATATAGAAGTAGTAAGGCCATAAATATATATAAAGGCATTGTACCTGATTTCATCATCATATGCTATTAGTAAAAGAAAGTCAATCTCTCTCAAAAATATTTATAGCTTATATATATATATATATACAGGTTTAAACAGATCAGGATTATATGTCCAGAAAAGTTCAATTTTCTAGACTTTTTCTGAACATTTCTGTCTTGATTCTTCAGCACTGATTGCCTCTTATTCTCTTTGAACTGTCTTCTATTTCAATCTCTATTCTATCATCTTCAAAGTGTGTAATAGGATTTTATAAAAGAAGAAAAAGTCTCATTAGATTGCATTTTTGTTATAATGCTAATATTTCTATCATCCCATGAGCTGTTGTCACTCAGCACTCATATCACAATTTAGATAAACAATACAGAATTGTATTTTTATCTGTTTCATTCATTCCTCAGGTTAACAATAAGATGTAGTGACGTCATTTCTAGCTTGCATTAATAACTCACTCATTTGCTTACACTGGTGTGATGTCAGTTGCAGGTTTTCTATGCCTTTATATGGATAATTTTATTTTTCTTGTGATATGTTTTAATAGCAGTCACTTTCATTTTAAAATGATGAGGCAGTTCCATTTCCCAGTCCTGTAATCCTCATAGGTGCCCTGTCAAAAGGGATATGTGTATGGCTTTTCCTACCTTCTCTGGCTACCTTCTTCGATATTAGCTACGCTTGAACTAATGCTAGCCCACTGAATAGCCATTCTGCTTTCCCACTAGCTTGTACGCTTCATTAAGACACCTGACTGGAAAAGTTTCTGACAAAGAAATTCAGACACAAGGCTTGAAATAACTCGAATTAAGGCTCACTCTTGTAAATAGTATATGACCACTGTGTGGCTGGAAGACTGGGATAACGCAGCCAAGTCAAACTATCATAGCAAGTGTCACTGCCTTCCTACTGAACACTTCATAAGAATTTACATGTAAGCTTATTTTTAACCTAAATGATAGGCTATGGGCTTTACAAAAACTTTTGTGAAGCACATCTGAAGCATTTCTAGGTCAATATATTCCTGTTATAACTGTCTAAGACTACTCTGGAGAAGAACTGACAGTTTATAAACTTTTGGAATGAGCTTGTGAGGGTAAAAAATTTTGTGTTAATTTTATCCAATAAATGTTGACTTTTTTGGTATGATATTATCTGGTTATAACTGGCCTTAATAAACCAGATGATCAGAGAGGAAAAAAAAAAAAAAAAAAAGCTGATAAGGTTCACTGTGAAGATATGAAGCAACTCTTTTGGGCAACAAGCCAGCCTTGTAGTCTGTATGAGGAATTTCAAGAGGTTCTTATGTTACTGACTAACAAAAAGGCCTAAGTGGCTCTTCACCTTTTGTCTCATGGAAGAAGAGATTTTGCTGTGCAAATCTATGTATATGTTTCTTTCAGGCTATACGGCAGCAAAACACAACATTTTCTGTTTACCACTAAGAGCCATGGCTAGAAATGTGTCATCTAAGTTCAGGGAGAAGAATGAGAAGCCTCACCATTTGAAGGACTGAAGTGAAGCAATAGATAGGACCATTCTGGGCCAACTATTTTGATTGAAGGTCATTATAAGGGATATATAGACTTAGATTAGCTATAAGGAAGAAATTCTTCATGAAGAGTGTGGTGAGGCACTGGAACAAGTTGCTCAGAGAAGCTGTGGATGCCCCATCCCTGGCTGTCTTCAAGGCCAGGCTGGATGAGGCTTTGAGCAACCTCGTCTAGTGGAGGGTGTCCCTGCCCATGGCAGGGGGGTTGGAACTAGGTGATCTTTAAGGTTCCTTCCAATCCAAACCATTCTAGGATTCTATGTTTCTACCCAGTGGGTAATACAGACATCAGTAAAATCACCTTGTGTACTGCCCCGCTGTCACCATAGTCAGGTGACAAAACCTGACTATTCATTTAAACCCGGAATAATATGACCTTAAGGGCCTGTCATGCTGCACCCAAGTCTATGCAGAAAGCACCTTGGAGAGACTCTTGGAGACTGGGAAGAGTCCAGGTTAACTGTAAAGTACAAAGTATTTAGACATTGGCACCCAGACATTCACACAAACTACATTTTAATCCAAGTTTTAACATTGAAGCAAGTGTCCCTTAAAATTAAAAAATTTATTTATAAGGAATATTAATTATTCATGAGAAGTAACTGGTAAGCAGTATACATTTAGTTGAATAGGAATTATTTGTTTAACTATACAATCTGTTGAACAACCTTAAAAATGGAAAGATTTTAACATTCTCTTTTCTTTTGCTATTCTCATCTTTTCCACCAATTCCCTCTGCTGATATTCAGCTGATAAAAACCATGCCACGAAGATAGAAATGTAAATCAAATTAATTTCTAAACATTCAGTTTCAACCACATCTGCTTTTTTGTAGTGGTAAGTACTGCTTCGTTTCATCTGTCAAACACACACTAAGTCACGTATTTGGATAGTGCGTATTCTTTTAATGTTCATTATCTTAAAAAGGCATGGGTTGGAAGTGCTTTATCCAGACAGATGCAAAGTTTTTAGGCATATAAATCATGGTTTGAGCCATGAACTTTACAACATTTCTTTTAGACTTCCCGGGAATACAGACTACTAAGTCAACACTGTTTGTAGTTTTCTCTCCAGAGAATCCTTTCAGAATTTCAGGGAAATGCTGAATGAAAAATCTTGTTTAGATAAGGATTAGAAGCTGCCCCAGAAGTCAAGATAATCCTTATAGGGTTTCTTATTCTGTCATGATTCTTGTTTCTTTGAAGCTTATCCTAGTGTACTTTTCTGTTGCCATTTCCAAATTTTCACCCTGGAAACTTTTATTTATAAATAACTGAGCATGTTGAAGTGGCTTTCAATATATGCAGAAACAACAGAAACATTCTTTCTTTTCAGGTCTCTTTAATGAGAATATGAAGAGAATGCCAAGCAGGGGAGAAATCAGATCTGATAATCAAAAACTATTTTTCACAGAAATCTGCTTTCTGAACAAAAATGTCCATTCTAGATTATCGAGTTCTGTAAGAGAAAAGAACACTCTTCAAGAATCACTAGCTGATAAACCAATTTTGTACAGTTATTTTCAGCTACAAATGTCACCAAGATAATTCAGAAGATAGTTATTCAATAGACATTTCAATAGCAATATTGAAAACAATCCTTTCCACCATTTCCACTCAACTTATTTTCTTTAGTATTCTTATTTCAATTGCTTCCTAATAATCTAGCTGATACATTTTTCTGTACACATAGTAAGACTGGGGTGACTAAATAGAGTTTAGTATTTGTAGGTATTTGTATCTGCCACTTAATATTTAAGGACAGAATTATGTAAAGAACCAGACTGGGTGTGCCCCACTAACATTTTAGAATCCTTGGTGCATGTTAACCAATGGAATGAAAATAATATAAAATTGATTTTCCTTTTCAACCATCTTCATAATTTTTAAAAAAAGGCTATTAAAATTAATTGCTTTTTAGAATAATTTTGTAAATAGAAACTATAAATTACAAAACAAAGGACAGAAAATAAATGGTCATCTTCTATATTTTCAAAAGCCACAGAGAGAGCGTGAAAAGGATCTAGTAAGTCGACTATTCATATTTTATTTCAACAATATTCTCTAATACTTGGTTTTACTGTTAACCTGTTCTCTCTACATTACACACTACTGCTCTGTGACTTTCTGTTGACTCTTAAAATTATTTCAGAAATTCTATAACAGGGATGTAGTCTGACATTTCATTCCAAACACATCAGTCAGTCTATTGCACTAAGCATTGTCAAGACGGTATAAAAATCATCCAGGAGAGGAGGGATTGAAGAAGAAAGAAAAGAACATAAGACAATCATAGAATCATAAAATCATAGAATCACAGAATGGTTTGGGTTGGAAGGGACCTTAAAGACCATCTAGTTCCAACACCCCTGCCATGGGCAGGGACACCCTCCGCTAGACAGGTTGCTCAGAGCCTCATCCAGCCTGGCCTTGAAGACAGTCAGAGATGGGGCATCCACAGCTTCTCTGAGCAACTTGTTCCAGTGCTTCACCACACTCTTCATGGAGAATTTTTTCCTCACATCTAGACTAAATCTACCATCTTTCAATTTCAAGCCATTATCCCTTGTCCTGTCACTACAGGCCCTTGTAAAAAGCTACAATAAATCTACAGAGGTTGAAGAGATTGCAAGAACAGATTGTAGCAGTGTTTAGTTTGTGATTCAATCCACTTTTTAGTCTTTTTCAATGATTTCTTTTTTATTTATAGATTGACTTACTTCATAAGCAATATATGAAGAAGGTAAGAAAAGAGGCCTTCCTTATGTTGTCCTTTAACTCAGTGTCATTCCTCAAGCAATTTAATTCTTTTACTGCCTCTATCTTTGTCTTGGACTATATCTTTAACATAGAAGCACTACAGGCTATGAACTGAGCTGTGTCTAGATTTTGTCTCAGCACCCCATGGAAAGGTTGATTGTATCCTTGATATTTGGGCTTTCAATCTCTCCTTCTCCTCTCCTTTTTTTTTTTTTTTTTTTTTTTTCCTAGAAGAAGATAATTTCCCTGGGATTGTTGAAAAGAATGTAGCAGCTTGACCTTTCAATGTTTTGTTGCTGTCCTCACTCATGGTTCCTGTAATCATCTGCCCTTCCCCTGTCCAAGATGACTGGTCACTGGTGATCCGAATCACTTAAGATGTTATTCAGACTTCAGGTGTTTCTAATAGATTTTTTAGTAAACAACTATCTGATGGCTCATCTAAATGGTATTGATGTTCCTGTAGAGAGGTGACTGTTGCTTTGGCTTTCATCTTCCCAGCAATGTTTGTGCCTTTGGAGAAATGTGTTATTTCCATCTCCTCCATGCTGTGCAGAACTGGCATTATTTTTGCTCTGCATATTTCATCTCATTTTAAATAGATTTCCCAGCAGTGCAAGAGAAGATATTTGTAGGATGTATTTGTAAAACTAGCATTTGGAGTTAAAAAAGTATTTACTTATAGAAATATATCTTTTCTTGTTGTCTAAATGCTTTTAAAAATCAAGACAAATAGAAAGAAGTCAGCTTACACATAAAACACATAAGAAAATACAGAAAGAGATAAAGAATTGTGAATGTCGTATTCAGTTTAAATTGAGGGAAAGTTATAGCATTCCTTTATTAGACATCTAGTGGTTGAATAAAAACTATCTTTTACCAGTGGCTATTCCCTAAGTTCCTTTGGACATTATTGTACAAATTCTCAACAGCCAAGAAATGTCAGCGCTCTCCTCAAGCCAGAAGTTTTACAACCCTACCTATTACGTAAAAAACCCCACTGATGTTAACTATGCCTTGTGAGATTTTTCATTTACTTTAATGGATTTTGAGCATTCACATTTGTTGCATATATATCTCTTCCACAGCTCCTCAGGGATGACCATCATTTCTTAAAAATGAGATTCTGTCACCTGTTAGCACTTGTAGGATATGAGCTTTGGGAATCATGGGAGCTATCCATGCCTTTAAACTGGGTATATCAACTGTTATTTGAAGTTTATTTTATAGTACTGGAAAAAATTACTTAGTCTGTTGCCAGGAGAACTGGAGAAGGAAAACCAAGTCAAACCAAAGCAAAAGCTAAAAAACTAGATACTTTACAGTCTTCATGTCCTAAAAGCCCTGCAGGCATCATCTCATCTAAGGTGCAACTGTCCTGTAAGAAAGGGATTAGACACTAGTGGAAATTTCCATTGTCTTCCTCCTTTTGAGCAATTTCAGGATGCATCTGCAGGCATGAATATACCATGCTGAAACTTCATATGAACCACATCTGAAGCTGTTAACTTTTGCCCTGTTAAGGTTAACAGGTGGTAGTACAAATAGATTTCTATGACTGCAGAATATTTTGAAGTGGGCCAATGCTAGACTTTTTCAGAAAGACAGTTTCCCAAAGTAGTCACAGTATGTCTTTAGTTCTGGATAAGACCAGGTGTTTGAGATGGGACTTTGGGAGGGGGGGGGGGGGGACGACGGGGACACAAAAAAAAAAAAAAAAAACAAAAAAAAAAAACCAACCAACCAACCAACCAACCAAAAAAAACCACAAACCCAAAACCAACCACGTTTAAGCTCCAGTAAACAGAAAATAAAAGTTAGGTGATTTGGTTATGGTGACATCAGAAAAAAAAAAAAAAACCACACAAAAACCAAAAACCAACACTATAAATATGCTTGGAAAGTGGAAAGATCAAGATAGTGAAATGGGAGAGCAACTACTGAGCACAAGTATTTGGTGTAACCCCGTAAGATTCTGTGGTCACAGGCAACTAATTCAATTGCAGCTTGTGGCACACATAATCTGTCAATCTCTGTGATATAATAGAAAAAGTATCTGAAGACTGTGTTTTCGTCACAATTTTTGTTCTCTGTATCTCCCAAGCAGTGTACTACTTTAGTGTCTAAAATAAATGAGAAACTTCTTTGTATATTCATTTTCAGTATCAGGTAGGCTACAGCTTATAATAAATGTAATATTTATTTTTACTTTCAAGTGTAGGTGCCAAAGCAAGTTTTATGTAACTTGACAGCTACCTTCTGCATGGCTGTTATTCAGGGCATTACAAAGCCTTTCTAACAAATAAAATTCCTTTCAGATAGATTTAACTGAAAATTATCAAGCTGTTTGGTCTTTAATGAATTAGATGTTTATTAAGCAAGAATAAATTAAACTATTTGCATCAATTTAAATACCTATGTTCCACAAAGTGACAGATCTGAATTACTAATTAATCACAAAAGGGAAATTTGCTATTAGCGATAAGAGGATCACTTTTCAATAATCTTTTAAATTATTCAGAGAAATAACACTCTGAACATTTTAATATGTAACATGGATTTGCAAACAAATTTATCTCAACTATTTTTTTCAAATTAGTGGAAAATATCCTAAGCAACAAGCAGAAAATCATTATTAGATACACATATAAATATATGTATAACCAAATACAAAGCTAGCTTCATCAACTTATGACTTTACACAAGAGTAGATTTACTTTTCAGAAAAATTCATCCTCAACATCTAATGGAAATAAAGACACATTTTTAGGAATCGTCTTATTGTAATGAATAGTAAGTGCATGGTAAGACATTAATATCATAAAACTTTCAATCATTACACTACAAATAGGACTTATTTTCCCTCATTAAAGATGGTTCCAAACCAGATGAAAGAGTACGGTAGCTATAAAATGTAAAACAACATTAATATTCATATCAGGTGAAAAATATTAGTTGGGGAATGTAATGAATAAATATGGAATCATGTTTATAGAACAAGGCAAATTTTCATTCTGTTAAAAATCATGTGTTAGGTACAAAAATATTCAGATGTAGTCATGCTTCACAGTATGTTGGGAGCTTAAAGTAAGTCAGAATCTGATTTTAAAATAAAAAGCTAAATTCTACTCACAACTAACAATAAATGTAGCATTTACATAAATTGGTGCTAACAGGGCATTTTTTTCTTCTATAATGTTTCAAATCTCAGAAAAAATCAATTTAAGTTTTATGATAATGTCATGATATATACTATGGTATGTAAAAACTGAACATATGCTCTTTTACTTCAACTAGGATTGAATAGAAAGAAAATCGCTAGAGCAACATCTGGGTAGCTTAGAAGGAAACATATATTCTTTTATTCTGTCATGAACAAAGGCACGACATGACTAGAGCAAACTGAACATATTTAATATCTACCAATATGCATATGAACAAAATTAATTCTCTTTTCCTATTTTTCTATTTGCTAAATGACTAAAAAAACCCCTCTGCAGCCCAAGTAACATCTGATTTTCTACATACCAAGTTACAGCAAGTTTTTCTTCACTAGGATGTCCTCAGTGTGCAGGTAAAGAGAAAGTGAAGGATTATGTAGTTCGCATAAAGAATTCTGAGAAAAGAGAACAGGACACAAAAAACCTGGATACTAACCTAAGCCACTATCTAAACATGCATATGTTCCTCTAAAGTCTATAGTCCTGTAATATGAGACTTTTATGAAAAGTCTACACAATATCTTTCTATCTCCATCTTAATGTCTTGTTAACCTGGTGGTTCATTAAACAAAATATAAGAGAAGTGTAGTAGTCTTAAAGACAATAAACTTCATGATATTTCCTAGGAATAAGAAGTTTGGAAAAGGAAAGATGGAGCTTCAAACATTCAGAAAATTCTTTTTATATATATATATATATGATTGTTACTGTGTTTGTATAGCTGAAGGTGATGGAAATTTGCTCCATACAACTGTGATGTAAACTGAGTGTAAAAGTTATGCCTGTGTGAGTTTCCAGTGCACTTAGGCATTCTAAGAAATCTCTGGGAATGCCCCACTTAGTCTCTGCATAAATGACACATTGGACTAATTTGCAAGGAGTTTATTGAACTTGCACAATAAACAAGGAGATTGACAATAGTCCAGGCCAAATGACAGCACAGCTTACTCTTTGTCACAGGGACTTCTAGGTAGAACCTCAGACAGAGCCAGAAATTCCCCCTGTAAACTCCTGCTCTGGTTAGGCCAGTTAGACATTATTGGTGACTTTAGATGTGCTTATTAATACCCTGAAGGAGAACTGCAGGTAGTTCCTACCATAGAGACAAGAATTGTCCAAACTGCGTGAAGATAAGATAATTTTTCATCTATCTGTAGAAACTGTTGCTGCAGGAATGGTTTCATCAGATAATCTTTTGCACACAGTTAAGGTACTTGGGATTTTTTTTTTTTAATTGATTTTTTTTTTTGGTACGTAATTTAATATAATCATCAGAAAGGGATTGTGTACAGGCTGGAATGATGTTGATGGTTAAACCCAGCCAGCAACTATGCACCACACATCTGTTTGCTCACTCCCTCATGATGGGGTGAGGGAGAGACTCAGAAGAGTAAAAGTTAGAAAACCCATGAGTTGAGATAACGACAACTTAATAGTTAAAGAAAAAGCTGCTCACACAAGCAAAACAAAGCACATAATTAATTCACCACTTCTTTTCAGAAGGCAGGTGTTCAGTCATTGTAAATATGCCATCTATATTTTCTTCTCTGTCCCCTCCTCTACTAGCTCAACCCTCCTTTAGACGTCTTTTCAGTCAGAAGATAAAGTGGGCCAAAATCAGAATATGCCCGATGGTTCCCACTGGGCTTTGGTTCTACACTCCACCATGTCTGCCCTCAGACTGTAGAAACATTGTCCAACATCTCTTGACTCCTCCCTTTCTTCACTGGGAAAGAAAGTTTTTGTTACATTTAGAGTTACCAAGAACAAGTATCATGCGTTACCTAAACAGATTTCCCCCCAGATGTTGTCTGTTTGCTTTGGCCTCCACTTCAAGTTAGGTCAAAGAACAGGCTGAAACTCATTTGAGCTGGAGGAGATGGTGAAATAGCGCTGTGCACAGCTTTGGATTCCTCTGGGACTCTGTGTAAGAAGTCTGAGAACCAGCTGCTCTACATAAGTGGAAAGTAAAAATAATAGAGACTTACCATATTTTTACTAGCATTTAATTTGCAGTTTATTATAAAAATTACTTTCTTAATTGGAAACTTGAAAAAAGATATAATAATAATAATAATAATAATTTGCTGTTGTCAAATAATACCCATACTGCTGTTCAAGTAAGTGCAGCTCTGGAAAAAAAATTGATGGCTTTAGAGCATTCTTCTGAATGTTCATGTATTCATGTTCATAAATCCTTTCTTACTGATGATCACAAATATTGACTGCAGTTCTACCGAATTGTATTATTTTGTATTTATAAAGATGAATGAATTAGGCACAATCCAAATGATAATTCACACAACCCAAACTATTTAAATGGTTAGGTTCATCTCCATGACTGTGGAAAATAAGGTTCAATTCTTCAACACACAGTGGAGTACCGTGTAGTTACAGGATGGTATTTTCCAATGTATGACATTTTAATCCTGTATTTTCAATTTTCAGCTGTTTATATCTTGTTATCTTAGAATGAAACTCTTCATTTCTGTAAGAAATACTCTATAAGCCCACACTCAAGGTAATGCCATCCTTTCCCTGCAGGATATATTGTACAGGAAGGATCTTTCCCAGCACTGATTAGCTTCTTTAGGTAATATTCAGTTTGTGATACATTTCCACTTGTTCTTGAGTACATGGAAGATATGTTTTATCTAAGTTTCAAAATATCATCCTCTCTCTGGCTTCAGGGATTATAGAGAAGATCATCCTTTTCAAGTAAATAGGTATTTGTGGTCTGCATTTCTGTTAGAAAACTACACATTTTTTTCTGTAGTATGTAAATATGGAAGTAAATATGGTTAATGAAAATATCTCAGTTGTTTAAAAGTATTTTGAGGTACCCAGTGGCTGTTTTTTGAAGTGCAAATGTGTGCCTGGCTAGCTCAGTTGGTAGAGCGTGAGACCCTTAATCTCAGGGTTGTGGGTTTGAGCCCCGTGCTGGGTGCCAAAAAGCACTGTCATGGTTTAACTATGGCTAGCAAGATACCATAAAGCCACTCTTGCAAATCCTCCTCCAGTGGAGGGGAATAATTAGAGGAAAAAGAAATAAGGAAGTTTATAAAATTGAGATAGGGACTATTTACTAATTAATCTAAATTAAAATATACTACAAATAATTAAAATAATAGAACATGATACAATTTCTCACCACCTGCTGAGCACAACCAGGTGTAGTGAGAGACAGACCCAGAGGTCCTGAGAGCCGGAGCCTGAGAACTGCCTCAGCAGATTCTGGGCAAACCCTATCAGCGATAGCACAACTGGTAAAACTAAACAAACCCACCAACTCTCTCATGAATGAGCCAGCACAGGAGTTAGCAAAGCAGCATAAGGCAGGGGTCAGGGAGAGTGTTAGCAAGTGTACAAGAGTAAGCAAGCAAGAGAGTAAGGGAGAGAGCATTGGCTCCTGGACCCCCTCCTTGCCTATGCCCCAAGCATGATGTACTATGGAATGAAATACTTCCTTGGTCAGTTTGGGTCAGCTGCCTGAACTGTGTGTCTCTTACACTGCCTGTAGTGAGACAGCGAGAGCTGGGAATGCAGCTGCAGTATCAGAAGTGGAGAAAGACCTTGAATTCAGTGCAGGCATTCCCTAAGAACTTATCAGTACTTCTCTCAGCACCCAGGAACACAGCACCCTAGCAGCCACAGAGGTAACTCTTTCCTGACTGAACCCAGCACAAAATGTTTGTTAAATGGACTGGAAAATAAATATATTATCCTACAAATATGGAGTTTGAATCTATTAAAATTTTGATTAATGTAAAGACTTTGAGTAAGATTCTGATATCAGTCTTATCAGTAACTGCAAGTGTAACTAAAATTAGGATGTAATTTTCCCTGTTTTCTTAAAGTTTTCTTGTTTGACTGAAGTTGTTAGCTAAAACTGAGTTTCCATCAGGAAGAAAAATAAGTCGTAACATTTGAATATCTGAGGCAATTCTGTTTATTGACAGAAAATTGATATGCTCTTCTCCAGTACTCTCAACTCTCCCTCTTGTTGACAGTTTTCTCTTCCCCCTATGTTTCCTCTTCACATATCCTGTCATCTGGTTGATATAGAACTATTGTTGATCCAGAGGAATGCATTCACTTATAGGATGTGGTGGACTGAGCCCGGCAAGAAGCTTAAACACCCACCCTCCATTTTGCTCACTCCCCTCCTCCTGCAGATAGGGAGAAAAATAGAAATAAGGTAAAACTCATGGGTCGAAGTGATGACATTTTCATAATTCAACAAGAGAAAGTCATGCTTGACCAATCTGATAGCTTTTTATGATGGTATCACTAGATGCATAGATGAGGGGAAGGCAGTGGATGTGGTCTACCTTGACTTCAGCAAAGCTTTTGACACGGTCTCCCATGGCATCCTCATAGACAAGCTTAGGAACCATGGACTGGACCATTGAGTGCTGAGGTGGACTGGGAACTGGCTGGAGGAAAGAGCTTAGAGGGTTGTGGTCAATGGCACATAGTCTAGTTGGAGGCCTGTGGCTAGTGATGTCCCCCAGGGGTCAGTGCTGAGTCCAGCTCTATTCGACATACTCATCAGTGACCTGGACGAAGGGATAGAATGTCCTCTCAGCAAGGTTGCTGATGATACCAAACTGGGAGGAGTGGCTGCCATGCCAGAAGGCTGTGCTGCCATCCAGTGTGACCTGGACAGGCTGGAGAGCTGGGCAGGGAGAAATCTAATGCAGTTCAATAAGGGCAAGTGTAAAGTGCTGCATCTGGGGAAGAACAGCCCCATGGATCAGTATAGATTGGGGACTGTTCTCTTGGAGGGCAGCTCTGGGGAAAGGGACCTTGAAGTCCTAGTGGACAACAGGATGACCATAAGGCAACAGTGTGCTCTCACGGCCAAGAAGGCCAATGGCATCCTGGGATGCATTAAGAAGAGCATGAACAGCAGGTTGAGGGAAGTTATCCTCCCCCTCTACTCTGTGCTGGTGAAGCCACATCTGCAGTACTGTGTCCAGTTCTGTGCTCCTCAGTTTCAGAAGGACAAGGAGCTACTGGAGAGCGTCCAGCGCAGGGCCACTGAGATGATGAAGGGCCTGGAGCACCTTCCATGTGAGGAAAGGCTGAGAGAGCTGGGTCTGTTTAGCTTGGAGAAGAGGAGGCTGAGAGGGCATCTTATCAATGCTTATCAATATCTAAAGGGTGGGTGTCAGGAGGATGGGGCCAGGCTCTTCTCAGTTGTGTCCAGTGACAGGACTGGGAGAAATGGCCATAAACTGGAAAACAGAAAGTTCAAACTGAACGTGAGGAAACACTTTGTCACTGTGAGGGTGACAGAGCCCTGGGACAGGCTGCCCAGAGAGGGGTGGAGTCTCCTTCCCTGGAGACTTTCCAAAGCCGCCTGGACTTGTTCCTGTGTGATCTGCTCTAGGTGGTCCTGCTCTGGCAGGGGGGTTGTACTAGATGATCTCTAGAGCTCCCTTCCAACCCCTAACACTCTGTGAATCTGCGTAAAGGCTGTGCTCACAAGCAAAACAAATGGAGAAATTAATTTACTACTTCCCATTACCAGGCAGATGCCCAGCCACTGGAAAGTGGGGCCTCCAGATGCATAGCAGTTATTTCATAAGGTAAATGCTCCAACTATACATGTTCCCCCTTCATCTTCATTTCCCTGAGTTTTTTATTGCTGAGTGCAATATCTTATGATACTGAATATTCCTTTTGCCAGGTTTTTCAGCTATCCTCACTATGTTCACTTCCAATCTTCTGGCCACCTCCCATTTACTAACTTTGGGAAATCATGGGTAGGAGGGAAGAGAAGGTCTTAACATAGAATCATAGAATTGTTTAGGTTGGAATGGGCCTTAAAAGATCATCTAGTTCCAACCTTCTAGTGGAAGGGACACCCTTCACTACACCAGGTTGCTCAAAGCCTCATCCAGCCTGGCCTGAAACACTTCCCGGGATAAAGCATCCCCAGCTTCTCCGGGCAACTTGTTCCAGTGCCTCACCACCCTCTCCAGGAAAAATTTCTTCTTGATATCTAATCTAAACCTACTCTTTTTCAATTTAAAACCAGTGCCTTTTGTCTTGATACTGCACAAGGACTGTTCAGCAGTAGCTAAAATACTGGTGTGTTATTAACTCTGTTATGGCCACAAATGCAAAACACAGCACCACACAAGCTAACATGAAGAGATTTAAATTCATAACTTCATCACAGTCAGACCCAATACATAGGAATACAATAAGCAACATACATTGAAAGCATATTGATAAACACATTGGTAAGAAAGTATATTGTCAGCTGGACACTCTCTTATGAAATAAATTAGATACTGAGTTACAATAGACTTTTTTTCCTTTTAACCAGAGACATTGATCTGGATCTTCATCTTGTGTCCTACTCCTGGTTTTCATAATTTTAGAAATTTCAAACTTTTGAACCATTTGCTTCTTGTCTGAATTTACTGAATGGGCAGAAAAATTATTAGATAAAGAAAGATAAGAATAAAGTCAAGTATGCAGCCAAATCAGACAAGTCTTCCTTTGGAGGATTCCAGGCAGGTCTCATTTATCTTCTAACTTTTTCAGTGTTGTACTATAAAACCAAACAATCAATTAAAAGGACCATTGAAAAATATGCAAATGGTTATGTGATAAAGTTTACTGATGGTACAATATGAAAAAGAAGAGCAGTACGCTGCACAAAAGAGTACTACAAATATTCTAAGTTCTCTGCTTTTCTTCTTTTACTAGAACAACCTTTACTTGCCCATTATTTTCCAGTTCCATAATGTCTCATGATACACAAGGTAGTACTCAAGTTCTTTCTACTCTTCTGAAAGAAAGAGCAAGTTATATGTTCTAACACTTACGAATGCAGCACGATATGTGTACAGAGAGCATCCTGGCTTGTTCAATCCTGACTGCTGAAATTTCAAACAAAAAGTAATAAAGGAAGAGATTTTTTGCTCAAATTGTCTAAAAGGTGGCTATATGGATAAACTAAGTCATATAACACTGTCTGGAGGTCCCTCTTTCTATTTAATGACAGTAAGACAGTCAAGATTGGGTTACTTAGAGTCAAAGATATTTCAAATTAGGTAAAGTTAATATACTTTAGATGCTGAGTGTAGAAGGGCCCACAAAACAACTACACCACACAGCAAAACCCCTAAAATTCTCAATACTTTAAATAAATATAAAATGCGCAGTAGAAGACCATGAAACACTATATTTTCAGTGAGCAAAAGAAAGAGGAAAGACCATAGTTCATTTGGGTCCATTCAGGTATTTATATGACATAGAAGTCATAATGGTTTTATGTATGTATGGTTTTTACCCAACACTCAAGAATGAATGAAGGAATCCTTACTAGTCCTTGACTATCCAGTCTTGTAAAAAATTACATTCTGACTTCAGGCTGGATAATAAATTTAATCAAGAGCGTAAACAGGTAATGGGTTTGGGCAGTGAACTCAACATAATGCAATAAAACACTCATGATGGGTTGCGAAAATCCCTCCAAAATAACAACAAAAAGCCCCAAACAACATTCCACTATCTTTTCAAACTGCACGGAGGCAGTAAACCAAAATTTTGCAAAGTAGTCTTGTCTCTGGGATTTTTTTGTAAACACCCTTATAGGCTTAGCAAACTGCACTTTAAAGTCATTTTGATTCTTTGCCTCAGAAAGATATTCACATGGTTATTTCAGAAGTTCATCCACCAGCTCATCTGAAACCTTATATAATATCCAGTCTTAACCTATTCATAGCCATTTATCATGTACTAATATTATTCTTACAATTAAAGTATTTTTCTTGCCTTGATATATCCACTTTCATTGTAGTTATAAAAAGTCATTATATTCCCTCTTAACCTTCCCCAGCTAGGCTAGACAAACAGAGCTCTCCTTAGTCTTTTCCTTGTAAGGTAAACATTACATTGATTTAATCATATCTCTTCTCTGAATCTGATCCAATTTAAATTAATAATTTCTGAGAGAAGTTATTAGAGTTGTACACAATATTGCAGATGAGGCATTTGCTGATGCCTTGTGTAGCAGTATTTATATCCTCCTTTCACTTCTAAGAGTGTGTCACTCAATGCATTTTACAATAGCAGCAGCTTTGTTTCATAGCTACGTGACTCTGGGAGTTCATACGCAACCATAACAAATACAAATATACTCAGATATTTTTACTCATTTCATCCCTTTATATTGACAAAGTCCATTTTGTAGGAAATTTTGATTATTAATTCTTGAAAATATGCCTCTGAACTTAGTGGTCTTAAATTGTATTCCTTTTGCATGATTTCTCTCCTTAGGATGGTCAAATCCTCTTGATGCAATCTCAGAACCTTGTTGCTTAGATATTTCTCAAGCATATACATAGGTTTCATCTCCATGTCATAAACAAATACAGTATATATGATCAGTCCCAACACTGATGCTTGAGGGATATCTATAATTGATTTTTCTCCAGCCTGTCTAGCTGTTTAGTATAGCTGGAGATAGTCTTTCTCTTAACAAGGTTCTTTCACACCTCATGTTAATCACTGTCATCATCACCATGTTCAATATCAATTTAATTTCAATAAATCTTATCAAATCTACTCTGAATAGAGTAGATTTTTTTTATTAGTCTTTCTAGAGAGTCAGTTATCTAGAAAGATATCAAACTGGTCTGAAAAAAATCTATATGAGATATAACGATGTTATAATGTAAGTTCCATTTACCTCTATGCCCTTAATTAGTTCTCATTCAAAATCTGCTCTAATGTTTTGCATAGCATTATAATCAATCTAACTGCTTGAATCATATTATTTTCCTACTGCTTTTTATCTTGATACTACATTAATTCTTCTCCAAATTTACTACTACCAAATTTATGAATTTTAAATGTCTTCTACTAGATTTGCAATGCCACATGCAAATTCATTCAGTTGACTTGCATAGACGTTATCAACCTCTTTAATTCTTCCTACGTATAAATAATAATTTAGCTTCTAGTTCCATACTGTAACTTGTATCATGGTCTTCTCATTTGCCGCAGATAATGTGTATTAGCCTCACAATGACCCTCAAATAAAAATAAAATAAATAATTACTCAAAAAAACCAACCAAACAAAAAACTAACAATGAAAAGAACTCACAAACAGCCAAACAAGCAAACAAACAAACAAAAAAACCACAAACAAACAAGCAAACAAAACCAAAAAACCAACCAACCAAAAAAAATGCCACCAAAAACCCACCATGGATTGGAATAATTAAAATTTTTGGCCATTTCTAGAGCTTTTTTTCTGCCTTCTAATTCCAAGTTACAGAAACCTTCCTCTTTTCTAGTTTCCCTTCTTTATTTATCTAAAGAATATGCATAAAAATTACAGTATAAAAAAAATATTTTATGTTTCAGTTCTTAATGCTAGGGTAAGTCCTTCTGAGTATTTAGCCTTTACCTCTTTAATATTTGAAACACTGTATTTCTCCCAAATAAATTGTTTTCCCCATTCTTTTTGTCTCTGTTCTTATTATTTTAACCTTTTTCACATGATTTTTCATACTGGAAAGCACATTCATACAAGCATTTAGTTTTCTTTTTGAATATAAGCTCTAATTGTGCTGCCACATTTTACATAATAGTAAGATAATAGTTTGTCTAGGTTTTCTCTGAATTCAAATCTTTAATTTTCCCAAACCAATCTGCCTAATCAATTTATTTGTCTAGCATCCCAAATTTTGACTTTCTAAATTCCCAAGGATTATATACAGACTTATTTTTGTCTATCCAGCATTTTAACATTGGCTGAAGCAGTTAAAGATTGCTGAATAATATTTAATTTACTGCAAGGCTGCTATTCATAGAATCATAGAATCATAGAATGGTTTGGGTTGGAAGGGACCTTAAAGATCATCTAGTTCCAACCCCCCTGTCATGGGCAGGGACACCCTCCACTAGAGCAAGTTGCTCAAAGCCTCAACATATGAACAGCTTCATAATGGTGATATGATTGTCCAATTATAGCTTAATATTACATTGTTAACTGAATTCCTTACTTTCTTCTTAGTTGTATTTTTTATATAACTGTACAATTTGTTTCTGTCTATGACAGCTAAAATGAAGAGATGGAACTCTTGAATTTTTGTACTGTTGGTCTATTCATCTTTCATGCCACTTAATTTTTATCTTGCTCTATAGCAGGGTAGTTTTGAATTGTTCCAATGAGCTCTAACAGGGATCTTAGAGGACAACCCACTCCAAAAGGATCTCCCAAAGGGTCTGTATCTCATTTGACTTCTACACTACACAGGGCTTTAACACTTAGCCCATTCTCACATAATACCTACATTTTTCACCCTCAGCAACTATGCACCATGTGCATTAAATTATGCTCTCAGTTCAGTTTTGCCTAGGAAAACATTCCCATGGGTAGCCAGCTTTCCCTAGAGAGAGCTTGCCTTAAATGAGCAAGACAGTCTGCAGTTGATATAGATGAATTTATTCATTCCATTAGATTTTTTTCTTTAAACAAAATTGTTTAAAAAAAATGCTAATACACTTTTTGGTGAAAAGAAGTGTGTCAAAATATTATTTTATTTTTCTCAAAACAGATATATATATAAAACTCCCACAAGATTTTTAATGTATAAGTAAAAAAAGAAACCATTTTAATTTTACCTTTGATAGATAATAATAGTATTAAAATTAAAAGAGACTGCAGTCACTGAAAATCTCAAACAAGAAATTCTTCAAAATATATAAAAAGAAATGAGTTTTCCTTCAGTGCATTCAGTCAGAAAAATCAGGTGAGAACTAGAGAGTCATAGGATAATTCAGGTTGGAAGAGAACTTAGGAGGTCTCTGATCCAGACACTTGCTCAAAGCAAGTTGCTTAAGCATTTATTCAGTAAGGTCTTGAAAACTTGCCATCCTTGAACAAATATTTTTGAACCTTATTAGATCTTTCCTTTCCCTTTATGTTCCTAGTTTATATTCCAAAATCGAGAAATTCCCAGAATAACAAATGGATGCCCAGCTCCTATCTCCCTTTCTTGCTACCACCAATCACCATTTACACTCGAGATTCTTTATACAAGACTACTTTCTATAAAGGAAACATGGTTACCATGGATGCTCTTCCTACCTTAGTAAGCCTGCTGTTGCTTTTTATGATTATTGTGCCATCTCTGGTCTCTCTTGTTACATAGATTTTTGTGTTGCAATGTGCCACGTAAAACCTGTATTACAGTTCATTCAGTTCAAACTTCCACAAGTTTCATTAAACAGTTCAGATCTGAAATTTTACTTTGACCATTTCATGTCATATACATGACAGGCACTTATTTCCAGAATACGAGTATACATTTTTACCCATCATTACTTGCATATAACCCTGCTACACAGGATTGAGCTGAGGGTTTTCTGAACAAACCCACTCAGAGGACATTAATTTTTTTTTTTTTTTTTTGGCGTTACACAATTTTATTATCTCAAACTCTGTATAAACTTTATACAGAATGATTAAAAAAAAAGGCCTAACTTCAGGAGTTGCCCATGATACCAGTACTTGCCTATTTTGTTTCTTCTAACAGCTTGTTAAGAATGGAACAGACACCTTTGTCTTACCTGAGCCCCAAAACAAGATTTGAAAGTCCTTGCAAGATAACTGCAGAACACAAAGGAATTCAGAGTGGTTTTGTGTTTCAGATAGCAATATATTTGTCTGCTTGGTTTCCTATTTACATTCATCATTCAAAAACCTACATAATTTTCTTAGACACCTAGAACAAGAATTCATTGAGTATTTAAAATGTGCAGTATTCAGTAAGGCTTTAATTTTACAATATTCCTTTTTTAATTTTGCCTCAGCTGTTAAGAGTTTTTCTAAAAAAAAAAAAAAAAAAAAAAAAAAAGTTTCTCATTTGACAGTCTTTTAGATGGTAATAAAGATGGTAATAAGTTCTTCTTTTGTGAAAATTAGAAAAGGTTATAGAAGAAAATCTTACAATATAGGTCTGGAAAAGGTCAGCTAGGTCTTGTGCTGAGACAGAATCAGTTCTACCCAATAGTTAACAGAGAAGATCAAAATCTGGTGTTACTGCTGTCCTTGTTGAAGTCAGATGCCCTTTCACTGAAGATGGATCAAGACAAATTACAGAAAAGGCTGGAGAAAAAAACTGCACTTGCAACAGGCATTCTGAGCTGCCCCTTTAAGATCTTCCAAACTTGTAGAAACATCAGGCTGTTTAAGAGACTGCTTTTTAGCTGCTCTTTCCCTGTGGCTCACAGCAGCACTGTGATAGTCTTGGTTCACTAAACTGGCTTTCTGGCTTTCAAAGCCACAAAAGACAGACATAGGGAAGAAGAAAACAATACAGTAGAGAAAGACAGCAAATAAAAATGTTTGTAACATTATGCATACAATTTTTACACTAGCTTATGTTCAAGATCTTGCCAATCCATGGAAGACAGGAGGGTGGTATGAATAGTGTACCTTTGCTTTTATTCAGAATGTTTGATGCTAAAGATCGAACAATCGAGATGGTTGAGTGAGTGGAAATTGAAAAGAGTGAGGTTTGCTGCCAGATTTCCCATGAAGACACTTTTAAGACTTCATAATAGAGCAATAGATGAAAATGTTCAGCTGCTCAGTATTTTATTGAAAGTGCATTCTAGGGAATTTTTTTAATGTATCAGTTTAGGCACATTGATTTTTGTTCCCTTATTTCTCTGTTTTATGATACATGGTTTCAGCTTAGCCATTTCTCATTTAATCAGATTTTTTTTCTATATTCTCATTGACACTAATTCAGTCATCTTCTTTGACTATTACAATTTCTTTCAATACACAAAGTTAGATTTTTGTTTCTGTGACTTGTAATTCTCATATTTTTACTTCTTTTAACATTCACATAGAAATATTCACATCTGTCATAAAATCAAATGGATGTTCTTTTGGTTAAGTTATACTAAGTAAACTGAAACAGGACAGAAAAACTTAGCTTGAGATGTAAACCAGAAAGTATCAGGGACAAACTAACATAAGAGAAAATGGAGAAATGTGATGTGTATTCAGTAAATTGTGTGAAGCAGTATATAGAAGCTGTCACAACTTTAAAGTTTCGTTTAAGGTTGCCTTGTTGAAAATGAGCTCTTGACTGCCAAATATGCAGGTGTCTTTCCAGCCCAAACCGTTCTATGCTTCTATGATTCTATGATATTTTCATGAGTATGTACAGAAGCACTAATGAAATATTTTAAAATAGAAATATTATTGACAAATCACAACACAAATCACAGTTACCTTCATTACCTGGTTTGTTTAAACCTGTTGTTCATTCCTGTTCATAAAACCTGCTGCAATCTTGAAGTTAGGAGAAAGCAGTAGATGTGGTACTCACAAATATGGCCAAAGTGTCATTAATTATATTATTTTACAGCTTCTACAGACACTGAGGTCTCTCACCCAATCTTAATAAAGGGTAATAAAAGCATTACAGAGGCCACTAGTAATTCCCCATCAAATTGTCCTATGACATCTTAAACTCACTATTGATTGGTCTGGGACAGGCCAGTCAATGAGGAGAGAACTGATAGTGGTATATAGTTTCTGCTGCTGTGGAAATGTTTAAAGTTTAAGAAATATAACACAGATATAAATCATATACAACTAATCAGTGGTCTTGAAAAATCTTACTATTTTCAGATACAACAGAATATTTTATTACTAGAATTACTGATTCTGACTGACATGACAGCAATACCTACTAAATGGCAATTCAGATGTTAATATTAATCACAGATCCAGAAAACATTTGATGAAAACGGGGTTTTAAAATTCAAAGCCATAGGTTGTTAGGGCTGTTGTCAAGCACTACTTTCAAAACAAAGATGACTCCTGGTCTTTAGGGGTCCATTTAGAAAGTAAATGCTGAACAGTCCTTTTAATTTGAATTTTGACAGCTTAGAACAGCTTGGTAGAATTTCAGAGGGTCCCACAGCACTAAATACCTGAAGTTAGGTCTTCAATATTCAGCAGGTTCCCATTTCTCACAATATTCCCTTTTCCTGTTGTAGTGGCATTTGTCAAAGCCATTATTTGTTTTGTATGATTAATGTAAACTTGGTTTAGTGCATCCTTGTACTTCTACATGTACTTATTACTTGTAATATCTCTTGTTTTCCTTGATACTTAAATAAAAGATACTTTTTCCTCTACTCACATTGTTTTCCCCATGAGTAATGAAATAACAAAGACACTGTAACACAAGACAATGTTAAGAAATATTAATTTATCATCACTCTGGATGAAAGGGAATCCACTGTTGATAATAATATTAATGATTTGGTAATATTTGATGCAGAAAAATACTGTATAAACTAAAAATGTATACATGTTGTTGTAGAAAGGCTTGCTTTAGAATAGAATTGCATAGTATAGTGGAGTTTGAAGGGACCTAAAATGATCATCTGGTCCAATTTCCTGACCACTTTAGAGATGACCAAATGTTAAAGCATGTTATTAAGGGCATTGTACAAATGACTCTTAAATACCGATAGACTTGCAGCATCAACCAACAGTCTAGGAACAGTTTGACCACCTTTTCAGTAAGGAAATGTTTCCTAATGTCAAATCTAACCCTGTCTTGTTGTAGTTTTGAACCATTCCCATGCGTCCTGTCACTGGATGCTAGGGAAAAATGCTCAGCAACTCCCTCTCTAATTCCCTTCCTCAGGAAACTGTAGAAAGCAATGAAAGCCCCTCAGTCTCTTATTAAAACTGCACAAGCCCGAAGTCCTCATCTGCTGCTCACAGGGCATTTCTTCCAGCCCTTTCACCATCTTTCTTTCCCTCCTCTGGACACATTCAAGGACCTTCACATCTTTAAATTTTGGGGCCCAGAACTGCACACAGTATTCAAGGTGAGGCTGCACCAATGCTGAATATAGTGGGATAATCACCTCTTTTGACCACCTGTGTTTGATGAACTCCAGGGTACAATTTGCCCTCATAGCTTCCAGGGCACTCTGCTGACTCATGTTGAGCTTGCTCTTGACCAGTACCCCCAGATCCCTTTTGCAGGGCTGCTTTCAGCAACCCCTCACAAAATTTATACTTGTGCCTGGTATTGCTCTATCCCAGATGAAGAATTTGGCGTTTGTTCTTGTTAGATTTCATGCCATGAATGATTGCCCAATGTTCCAATCTATCTAGATCCCGCTGCAAGTCATCTTGTCCCTTGAGGCAGTCAACAGTACCTCCCAGTTTAGTAGCATCAGTAAGTTTGCTACTGGTGCATTTAACTCCTGAATCTGTGTCGTTAATAAAAACATTGAACAGAATTAGCTCTTGAACTGAGCCCTGAGAAACACCACCACTGACTGGCCACCAGTGAGATGTAACTCCACTCACTATAACCCTTTGAGCTCTGCCCTTCAGCCAGTTCTTCACCCAGTACCCCATAAACCCACTTGTCCCATAGTTGGAAAACTTGTCCAGAAGGATACTATGCTAGACAGTGTCAAAAGCCTTACTGTAATCCAGAAAGATTACTTCCACTACCTTTCCTCTATCCACTATGTGGGTGACCTTACTGTAGAAGGATATCGAATTTGTTAAACAGGGTTTTCTCTTTGTAAACCTATGTTGACTGTGACCGATGGTGACTTTGTTCTTTAAATGTCTTTCAATAGCACTTCTCAAAGCCAAGATAAATTGAAAGGAAAATTGTCTATAAGGAAAAATACAGATAGAAAAATCTGAATGGAAATGGGTAACACTTGAAGAAGAAAGGTATGATAGTAGAATTCAGGAGTGCAGTTCATCGGAACATTCATCCTGGTTCTTTGTGAAATTAAAGCAACAGTTAAAAGTACAAAGCAAATGGAGTAAAGGTAAATAAATAGAAGTCACATATAAAACAAGAATGTTGTAAATCAGAAGAATCAATTACCTCTTTAACTGTAAGATATGTATCCACTATTTTGCTAGTAGTAGTAGAATGTTATTTTTACCCTTTTGTATGTCCTTCTAAAACATGAAGAATGTAAACAAAGAAAACTGACAGGACACCATGCACATCTCAGAACTATGGAAAACTATTAATGAAAATGATGTCTTAGACTGGTTATGACAACCCTAGAAACAATATATTGTCCCATTTACTCATTTTAAAGATTACATAATTAAATATCTCTCCTTCTGAAGTTGCAGATCTGAAAAATTACCCATCCAGAATGCCACAAAATAAATGAGGAGACACACACCAGGTGAGTCTCGTGCACTTTATCACTATACAAGAATTTATCACATGTGTATGGTGCCATGATTAGAGGCATAAGTAAATATCTGCTTTTGCTTAAAAAATAGCAACAAAAATATCCCACAAGTTCTCAATCTTTTACTCAGTCAACAAAAATGATAAAAAATAAAATATCACTAATAGTTATTTTTAAATTACTTGTCTCAAAAAACTTGAATGACAAAATCCCTAAGAGATCTCTGGCCCACTGGAGCTACCAGAAAACAGAAACCTATTGTGTCAGTACTCAGAAAAGATAAAAGAGGCTGAACTGTTAGCTAGAAGTTGTGTAGTTGGACTTAAATACTTAAGGGGACAAAGAAAAATTCATAAAGGAATAAAATACCAAACAAATGAAAAAAGAGTGTTAGTTGAATGGCTTTTTTAATGCATCTTGTATACACAACTGATTTTATTATGACAAGTTTAAAAAATGGCAAATGAGAAGATATAATACACTAAAACCTTTGGAATACATTCAGTATCATAATTACATTTTATTTCCATTAAGAATTAATGTACATATCAACAAACAACAAATTCGAACAGTTTCCAAAACTGTTACATTTCACACGATACCCTACAGTTCTTCATGAACTGTCCCAGTGCGGGTATTTTCCATGGGGTGCCATCTTTCAGGAACAGACTGCTCCAGCAATTTTGGGACTGCAGGGTCTGAAGTCCTGCCAGCAAACCTGCTCCAGCCTAGGCTCCTCTCTCCATGGGGACACAGGTCCTTGAAGGCGTATGCCTTGGCGTGGGCTTCCCACAGGGTCACAACCTCCTTTGGGCATCCCTCTGCTACGGTGTGGGGTCCTCCCTGGGCTGCAGGTGGGTCTCTGCTACACCTTGACCCTCCATGGCTGCAGGGGCACAACTGGCCTCACCATGGTCTGCACCACGGGCTGCTGGGGAATCTCTCCTCTGGTACCTGGAGCACCTCTTCTAGCTCCTTCTCTGCTGACCGTGGTGTCTGCAGAGTTATTTCTCTCATATCATACTCTCTCTGCTGCAATTTTCTCTCCCCATTTTTTTTTTTTTACTCCTCTTACATATGTTATCCCACAGCACTATCACGGTCACTGACTGGCTCAGCCTTGGTGATCAGTAGATCCATCTTGGAGCTGGCTGGCATTGGCTTTATCAGACACACGGGAGGCTTCCAGCAGCTTCTCACAGAAGGCACCCCTGTAGCCCTCCCCTACAAAAACCTTGTGATACAAACCCAATACCCAGGCAAAAGAGATCCTGTATCAGAAAGCCAGAAAACATACTGACTGCCCAGTGGCTCAGACATACACTGTGGGTCTACAATTAACCTTGCAAATTCTCAGTGAAAGAACATACTGTAAATAAACAGATTCCTATGCTTTACAGAAACATCTCTCCCAAACTTTTACGTATGGAACAAAACGCCTTTAAATAAAAAGCCATATGCAAAATTGTATGTCTGGGAGAAATGAATGATAATCCATGAGAAAACATTAGCAATAATCACAAACACTAAGAAATCTTTGCAAACCCTCTGAGTGTTATAGTTAAAAATCATCTAACACAGCTGGATTGGTTATTTCTTGTGATTGTGGGTAACTCAGTACTAGCATCCTCGCAGCATTGTGTTGCACAGACATGATGAGACAGCAGTCCAGTTGCAAGGCGTTAGAACTCTTGCAAAAGTATAGCCACATCACAATGTGACTTAAACTAGCAATGTCTAAAGGACATAAATACAATGCTAACAAAATCAGAAATGTATGCAGTAATAAGGAAAGGATAAAATATTACCGTGTCACTAGGGATAAAATTTCAGTGTATAACATTATTTTTAAATTAACACAAAAATAATGTTTGGTTAACATGCTGCTGAAGAACTAAAATCTCTTCAGAAAACTGATTAATATGAATATTTTAGCATATTCTACCTATTATGTTATCAGATTAATAATAAATAAATAAAATCTTATTCTTGGAGCCATATCTATTGAGGAAGTAAACATGATGCCTCAGCCTTCTTATATGTGTTTGGAAATAACAGTAATTTTGTGACAACAGAAGAAAGAAAATATTTGTGTGGGTTATATGTTAATTACAGTCACAAGACACTCAGAACAGCATAGAAGAATAGGGGTCAGCTATTCTGCAATGTCAAGAAGATTTTATCAGGTAATCTCTGAAATGTTGTCATATTTGGCCTTTACTTGAGGTCAAACAGCCTAATATTTTTTGACTGTTATAGACACTTGAAGGTCTTTATTCTTGATTTGTAGTTTTGCAATAGCTTGCTCTGTGAAATGCCAGCTGTCTGGTTATGCAAATGACTGTACGTCTTCCTTCTTTAATGTAATCTAGAGTCTTAACTGGTTTAAAATGCTGCAGGCTAAGGTGCTTTCCTCTAGAGTGTTGTGTTTAGGTGCTCAGCTATACCAGGCAGATGAGATGCTCTGAGACGTTCTGTCTATGCAGATCAGACACAAGGGAAACACCTCAAAAAGATGTGCTGCATAAAGTCCTTTAAGGCTGATTTCAAAAAGCTGTTTGCACTTCTTCAGTGCTGGTTGTCACATACCAGCTGGAACCCAAAGTGGCTGGGGAACAAGGGGAAAGAAATATGGAGCTCTTCTTTCTTTGTTAAAGAGAGTACTCACATACTATGGAGTCTGTGGAGCATTAGTATATGCAGAAGTTAACAGTTTAGCTGTAAAACTCAAGCAGACTCAGCATACATCTTTCTGTTAGCTGAGGATGGGATCTGTATTTGTTTTGGAATACAGACTTGATTAACATTGAAGCATGCACTGAGACCAGGTCAGAATCTCGACCTCTATCACCAGGAAAAGTTGAGGTATACAAAAGCACTTCTATCAGTCTAAGCAGCTAGAAGAGCTAAGGCCAAGCATCTTATAGCCTAGCCCACAATGATTTTATCCCAAGGCAGACTTTTCTTAAACCTTTTGAACACAAGTTGAACTACAACCAGGCTCAAAGCATATCAGTCTCTCTTACGTCACAGTGGTATCTGCGTTGGCTTTCTGTTGTGGTGGGTATTGGTAGCAGGGGAAGGACAACAGGGATGGTTCCTGTGAGAAGCTGCTAGGAGCTCCCCTGACTCCAACTTGGACCCACCTCTGGCCATGGCTGAGCCAGTCAGTACCTCTGTGATTAACATATTTAAGAAGGGAAAACAAAAAGAGAAGCAGCAGCGGAAGCAGAAACAGAGTGGACAGAGTCAATATGAAGAGAGTAGTGGTATGTGAGGGAGAAAACCAGGCAGAAACTGAGGTCAGTGAAGAAAGGAGTGGAGGAGGTTTGCCCAAACAGAGGTTCCCCTGCACCCCGGGATGAGAGGATAGGCGGTGTCCTTGAGGCCATGGAGGGTCATGGGGGAGCAGAGACCCACCTGCAGCCCAGGGAGGACCCCACACTAAAACAGGCAGCTGTGCCCGAAGAGGCTGTGACATTATGGTAAGCCCCTGCCAAAACAGTCTGCTCATGAAGGACCACATGGCTGGGGGGGGGCCACTCACACCAGAGCAGTTAAAGGGGAAAAGGGCAGCCCATGGGAAGAAATTACGACAGGGAAGTTTGTGGAGAACTGTCTCCTGTGGGAGGGACCCCATGTGGCAGCAGGGGAAGAGTGTGAAGAGCAATATGTTTGATTTTGTCTCTCATTGCCCTACTCTGATTTGGATTGGTAACATATTAAGTGGATTTTCCTTCTGCAAGTCCAGTCTGTTTTGCCCATGACAATAGCTGATGAGTGATCCCTCTCTGCCCTTGTCTCAACCCACAAGTCTTTCCTTATTTTTACCTCCCTATTGGCCTGGGAGGGGGAGTGGGCAAGGGCTCTCATGGTCTTTTTTTGCTAGTTGGGCTTAAACCATGAGAGTATCATGATGTAAGTACCAAGATTTTCCTAAACAACATCAAGGTTGTCTTGCTCCACAATGAAACAAATAGTTGTAAACCATAATAAATAAAAATCCTACCAACAGTTCATTTTCTTACCCATATATAAACTACTCCTCTCACCTGACAATTGTTTGAGATACAGGGCCAATCTGTTCTTTAAACACACACTAGTTACAGAATGCAAATGAATGAAGATAAATAATGAATGAATGAAGACGAGTAATGAGAAGGAAAAAGCAGAGAAAAAGGAAACAAATTTTTTTTATTAAATCTCATAGAGGAGAGGAGTAAACACTGGTTTCATCACCACATCCACTGAAGAAAGGGAGAACAAAATTATGATGAGATGAACATGTTTCAATTAATTATCCTTTATTTTTGTGTGGGAGGTTTTTTTACAAAATGTCCTTTCTGCAGAATTTTTCTTTTTTAGGTAGTAAATGCTACAATGTAAATGAAGTATTTTAGGACACTGTATCTTGCACTCATTTCCACTATATTATATAGTACAATTTAAGATGTATCTTCAGTATTTAAACTGGTTAATGTAACTGCACAGATTCACAGTTCTCACAGGATTTAAAATTACTCATTAAAAATGGTTTTAAAAATTATTTACAGTTTTGGGAAGAAGTCTTAGTTGCATTTTGACTGTTATATAATTTATGCTTCTTGGTATAGAAATTGAAAGTACTCTTCATGTTTGGATTAAAACGTTCTCCATGAAGAAAATAATTTGCTGATTTAAACCAAAGATGGTAGAAAAAGAAAGACATGGAGTGCTAAATATGCTGAAAAATAAGTTGAACATAATGAATCAAAAAAAAAAAAAGCTTGCTGATTTCAAAGAAAGAAAAAATCGGAGGCAATGTAATTTCCCTAATTTCCTAGCAAATCATCATTTTACACATATAATAACATTAAGAAAGTACTGCATACTTGATGCTAGTCAGAGTGGATGAAAATCTATAAAGTAGGTGTGCTGATTTTGGCTGGCATAAATTCTTCTTTGTTAATTTTCTTCATAGTAGATAATATGGGGCTATGTTTTGGATTTGTGCTGGAAACAGTGTTGATAATAAGAGATGTTCTCATTATTGCTGAGCAGTGCTATACAGAGTCAAGGCCCTTTCTGCTCCTCACACCATCCCACTAGCAAGTAGGTTGGGGTTCACAAGGACTTGGAAGGGGACACATCTGGGACAGCTCATCCCAACTGACCAAAGGTTTTGTGGTGGGTTAACCTTGTCTGGATGCCTGATGTCCACCAAAGCCACTCTATCACTTGCCTCATCAGCAGTACAGGCGAGAAAAAATACAATAAAAGGCTCAAGGCTTGAGATAAGGGCAGAGAGATGTCATTCAGCAATTATTGTCACAGGAAAACAAACTCAGCTTGAGAAAAAATGAATGTAGTTTATCATCAGTCAGAATCAGAGTAAAAAGAGAACTAAAGCCCAATCCTATTCTCCCTGCCCCTCCCTTCTTTCTGGGCTCAAATTCACTCCTGCTTTTCTCTACCTCCTCCACCAAAGCAGCGCAGGGGAACCCAGGAATGGTGGTCGTGGTCAGTTCATCACACGTTGTCTCTGCTGCTCCTTCCTTCTCAGGGGAAGAGCTCCTTGCACTCTTCCCCTCTTCTAGTGTGGGATCCCTCCCACAGGACACAGTCTTCTACCAACTTCTCCAATGTGTTGTCACGTGCTACAATTCTTCATTAACTGCTCCAGGGTGGGTCCCCCACAAGTCCACAGGTCCTGCTAGCAGCTTGTTCCAGCACAGTTTTCCACAGGGTCATGGCTTCCTTTGGGCATCCCGCTGCTTTGGAATGGGGTCGTCCCTGGGCTGCAGGTGGGTCTCTGCTCCCTTCTAACCCTCCATGGTTGCAGGTTCATAGCTGGCCTCACCATGGTCTGCACCATGGGCCACAGGGAAATCTCCGCTTTGATGCCTGGAGTACCTCCTCCCCCTCCCTCTCGACTGACCTTGGGGTCTGCAGAGTTGTTTCTCTCACATCTCACTCTGTGGCAATTTTCTCTTCTCACCTTTTTTTTCCTCCCCCTGTCATAGTTTAAGCCCAGACAGCAGCAAAGAACCACACAGCCACTACGTCCTCCAGTGCGGGAGTAGAATCGAAGGAAAATTTGAGGGAACTCATAGATTGAGATAATACTAATAGTACTAACAATATGTAATGATAACAATGGAAAATAAAAAAAAAAAAAATGATACAACCACTCATCACCTGCCAACTGACCGAAAGCCAGAGCTGGAGAGAGAGACTCCTCCCTGGCGCAAGCCCAAACTTATATACTGAACATGAGGTTTCATGGCATGAAATATTGCATTGGTCAGTTTGGGTCAGCTGGGAACACAGGTATCAGAAACTGAAAAAAAACCCTGAAGTTGACATAAACATTCCTTAGCAACAACAAAACATTAACATGCTATCAACATTATTCTCAGCACAGCCAAACTGTAATCTCTTACTAGATACTGTGAAGACATCTAACTCTATCCTAATTAAAACCAGCACATTCCCCTTCTCAAATATGTTATCCCAGAGGTGTTACCACACTTATCTTGGCCTTGTTACTTCACAAGTAATGGTTATGTGTGATGGAGCCCTCCTTTCCTGGACATGACTGAACACCTGTAAATTTGACAAATTTACATTACATTAGTTTGATTTTACTTACATCAGACTGCAAATCTGGTACATTTACAGCTGAAATCCTGAATTAGGTATTTGTATGAACAATGATCAAACAGCCACACCAGATCTTTATATTTCTTTTTTAAATAGAAAGTACTGATCTGTAAGACTATAAAAGCTGTGATGTTTTTCTGTAGGCACCTAGAGAGAGCAGTAAGAGACAGATGATCTAACAGACACAGGAGAAATTTCTGTGCTAAATTTGCTGGCTATTTCCAAGTTTCTCTATTGCAAGTTCTTAGATTCTGTATCAATAGGGGAGATAGGGAGAGAGACTTTAACAACCATATGATAAACATAACTTCCTCTCTATCTGAAGATTAATTCACAGTCTGTACAAAACCAGATAATGACTTCTTTACTATTGAATAGTAGATCTACTACTATATGACCTATTATGACTGGTTGGAGTGAGTCCAGAGGGGGGCATGAAGATGCTCAGAGAGCTGGAACACTTCTCCTGTGAAAAAAGACAGAGTTGTGCTTGTTCAGCCTGGAGAAGAGAAGATGACGGGAAGACCTTATAGTAGAGTACCAGAATCTAAAGGGGGCCTACAAGAAAGCTGGAGGGGGGACTGTTTACAAGGTCCTGTAGTGATAGTACAAGGGGTAATGGGTTTAAATTGAAAGCAGAGAGATTTAGATTGGATATCAGGAAAAACTTCTTCCCGGAGAGGGTGGTGAGGCACAGGAACAGGTTGCCCAGAGAAGCTGTGGGTGTCCCATCCCTGGAAGTGTTCAAGGCCAGGCTGGATCAGGCTTTGAGCAACCTGGTCTAGTGGAGGGTGTCCCTGTCCATGGCAGGGGGGTTGGAACTAGATGATCTTTAAGGTCCCTTCACACACAAACCATACTATGATTCTAGGATTTCTATCAACACTTTTATATGATCTTAATCTTTCTTTGTGGTAGCCAGAAGACAACACAGGAACATTCATAAGAATCTGAAAATGAATTCAACCTTTTCTATTAGAAGTCTTTCTAGAAGTTTGTATGTACTCTTTGGAAAAGTACATTGTTATTTAGAAAACATGAGCATCTATTTTTTAAATGGCAGTTTGCAGAGGTATTGAATTCATTTTAAGAAAACGATAGAGTAAAAAGCAAACAAACCAAAAATGAATAGAAGAGAGGAAAGCTAAAACAAATTATAAATCATCTTGATTATAAGAATTAATCTAGATATCTTGGAAGGGATGCAGAAACTGTCCAACTCGCCAAATGAATCCAAACTAGAATTCAGAAAATACCAAACCAGATGAAACTAAACCAAAAAACACCCAAACAAAAAGTATAACATTCAGAGAAGACTATACTAAAAAAGAAGCTATTAAAATTAGTGTTTTCTAAAATGTACCAGAAAATTAGGACATTGAAGAATAAATAAGAGCTGGAACAGGGTTTCCACATAACAAAATTGTTATACAATGGAGGAAAGCAGCAACACTAAATTACCCCTTAAGGAAAGAAGAGGAAATACAAAAGACCAAAACTGTAGCAATGACATTCTCTGGATGTATGCTTTTGGCATATAGATGTGTATCATCAACAATGTTCACGCTAGTAAATAAAATGGACTGTTGCCCATTTTTTAACCCTGAAGCCAGCAGATACAGCATGGTTCCCATGTGTGTAACTGTACACTCCTACTGAGTTAGCTCTGGTCCAGCTTATCCCAGATGAAACTACCTTATGGATCATAGTAAGATAGTTGCCATAGTTGATAGTGTATGCCTTTCTTTGTAGGTGCTTGAGCCCTTGTCCTGACCTTGGTCATATTACAAAAAGACCTGGTATAAGTAAGTCATTTTGTCTATTTATGCTAGTTCACAGATAAAATATAACTGTCCTATTTTTAATTCTTAAAGTTTTCCAACCCATGAGAGAGGAAAATTTATTTTTGCTATTATATAGGAAGGTGTTAGAGGTCGACATTATGTCATTATAGAATTAGTTAAATTTCTATTCTTTACATCTTATGTTACACCTGTGATCCCTACAGAGGGCAAAGCTTAAAATGCATCCTCATTGACTTCAACATGGTTATGTGCAAACTAATGGGAATTCATCAGCAGTAGAGTGCTGGTAGAGAAACAAGGAATAAGTGTGGTTTCTAGTGAGCAGGCAGGGAAAAAAAAAAGAGGTGTATTAAGTGTGTAACAACTTTGCATGTAAATATACTGCCAAGTTGGTGTGATGGACCTCTGGTCAAAGGCAGCATGAAGACTAGTTTGCCTCATCTGCTTTTCTTAAACCATTTCGGATAGAATCAAAAAAATTCTGATGTAGCAATGTCCCCCATTATTATGATAGCAGAGGCCTTAATAGAGACACAGGATGGTACGAGAGGCCTCCAATTGTATACACACAAGTTGAAGATGATCTGCTGGCCACTATAGGAATGTAACCTTGAGAGCAGAGCTGAACTGTTTAGTGTACAACAAGGAGAACAAATAGTGTGTGTCCAAAATACATCATACATTCTGCATGTGGTCAGAACAGGATAACAAGAAGGCATAAAGATGTTTAAAGATGCTACTTGAATGGGGTTGGGAAGAATTCCTTCTGTGTTCTTGGTTAAGGATGCTGAGCTGATCAAAGTTGTGGCTTAAATGTCAGCAGGTACCCCACCTTTGCAATATCTCCCATCACCTTCCCTAGAGAAGGGAGTGCTGCATTTTGTTTGCCAGTCACTGCACTTTGCTGCCACAACTTAGCCTTTATATGAAAAACATTACCTTTCAGTCTATTACAGGGTTGAGCAAATTAGGGTTTTAAAGAGCTATATGTGGGACTGGTGAGTTAGTGGTGGATATGTGTGTTTATATGTGTTTTTCTACTGTAACCTTCCCAGGTGACAGTGATGGATAGTGTCATGCTGGACCACAATATAATCAAATGAAACACTGGAGGCTTGCAATCTCTAAAGTCAGATTTTATCAGAGTAAAAAGAATGGTTTAGAGCATGATAGAACGGTAAATACTGAAGATTGAATTATTTTCCATTAGATTTGAAAGTGAATATTTACAAATGGATTTAGTATGATTCTGCTGTCTGTTGCAGAGTCTCTAAAATGACTGAGACTGCTATCAAAGGTCAGGGTCCCTGCAGCCTGGTGCTAACCTCTGTTCCCTCTGCTCCATGCCCAAGGAATCCCTGAGTGAATAGACCACCTCGGTGAACAACACTGCACCTCCTTGCAGAAGAGCCCATGTGATCCCTAGTGCAGCTACCACAGAAATACAAACAGATAGCAGACTGCTGTGATACCCAATCACATCATCTTCAAAGATTGTCTTTTCAATAAGGTGTGGACACGTGAATTACACCAGTTTTATCAATTTTCACAGCTGCCGAAAGTGATTTTTCTCTGTGTTGCTTATAGCATTTGACAATTCCAACTAAACTAAAGAAAGCTAGTAGCTGTGTGAAAGGTCCTTTGTTTGTCTAGAAAGAAAATTCCCACAAATTATGAGGCATCTAACATTAGGCTTATTAAAATGCTTGGAATCAGCATTATTGCTGATAGTGAAGAACAGCCTATGTTCATGTATGATGCACTTTCTGCAGTAATGGAGTTCTCAGGCTGGTTAATTCTGATTACACAGCTTTTTGCATGACAGTTTTGGTGCTAATAATCAAGCCCTTATAATCAAAAGTTTCAAAATGTATACATTTTCTCTTTTTTTATCTTTAGGTCTGTTCTCATATATTTCCACCAGACAAATAACTGTCTCATATGTGAGCTCATGTTAGCTTAAATCTATTTTCAACACTTCAAATAATACGGCATAAGCAGATGTAAAACTACACAATTTAACACCAGGGTCATGCAAAACAAAGTTAAACAAAACAACAAATTCTATTTCCCAGGGCATTTTCAGGTGCCACAGGTGTACCCAGTTCTGTAGTTTACAGAATCTAGGGCCTTTACTTCCACTTAAAGCAGAAACAACCATAAACAACATATGCAATGGGGATATATAATATTATGGAAGTTTTCAGAGGACTTAAATATAACTATTAAAAATATATATAAATGAACATTTTCTTTTCTGATAGTTATTTTTGATGATGCTAGAGATATATATGGATGTCATCTATATTAAAAACAGTGGAATATAAAATATGAGGCATTATGGCTTGATCTGCTGCCATGTAGACTGTGCAACTTTATCACAATTTACAAGGCTCTTTGCTAAACGCCATAATTTGTGAAAATATATTTAGTATGACTAGGACTGGGAACATGCATAACTTAGTTGGGAACAGCTGTGAAGAACTGCTCTTTATAAATGTCCTTAGACCTTAAACCTTAGATGGCTCCCTCCAGAACAAACTCCCTTTGTCACCTTAGTTCTTTTCAGAAACAGATATGTTGGAGTACTGCCTCCAAATCTCTGCGTCAGCCTGAGTTCTCCTTTATCTGCTGTAGCTGACACCTTTACCAGTTCAAATACTGTGATACAATAAAGAAAGCTTGTTTCTTTGAACATAATTGCTTTGGAAACTTTAAACTTCAGTAAGTGTTATAGATAGATAGATCGACAGATAGATAGACAGACAGACAGACAGACAAACAGACAAAAACTTGTGGTCTCCACTTTCAGTGTCTTTCAGACTACTTAGTGACACAATTGAGTATGGGTGACATTTCGTAAACCATTACCTCTGCTCTATGCTTCATCTTGCATATAGATCTGCCATCCACAAAAGACCACAGCAAACTTTAAATGGGAATTTTTGCTTCTTACTAGATAAGCTCCACAAACTCATCAGGGGAATCCTTTAATAAATATGTATCTGAGATATTTGATGGATGATTTACTTTGTGTTTATTAAGTTTATAAGCACTTTACATATTTTTCATGGAAGAAGCACTTTGTCTAGTAAATGAAAGGAAGTGGAAACCTTGTAGACTTTGTGGGAGCTCATTTTGTGTTGACCTTATGTGCTGGGTTCAGTCAGGAAAGGGTTAACTCCCTTTACTCTGGTTTCCAGGGAACTATGTTGCTGAACAGTAAGTGAAAACATCGATAAGGCCTCAGATGGTGCTGGGGATGGCCTGTACTGAACTCAAGGTCTTTTGTCCGCTTGGGATACTGCAGCTGACCCAGACTAACCAAGGAAGTATTTCATTCCATAGTACGTCATGTTCCGGTCTCTTGGGGTGGGGAAGGGGGTCCGGTAGCCACTACTCTTCCCTTCTCTCTCTCTTCCTTACTCCCTTGCTCGTCTCTCCGGGCAACTTGCTAACCCTCCTGCGTTAGCTGCTTTGCTAACTCCTGTGCTGGCTCATTTGTGTGAGAGCTGGTGGATTGTTTTGAGTTTTCTGGCCATGTTATCAGTGATAAGGTTTGCTCGGAATCTGCTGCGTAGGCTCCCGGGCTCTGGCCTTCAGGCCGCCTCTCTCAGGCTGCGATCGCTCTCGGGCTGTGGTTCTCGGGCTCTCTGGGTCTGATTTTCATCCCTCAACATCTGGGTGTGCATTGGTCAGTGGATGGTGGGAAATTGTATCATATTGTATCATATTGTATATATTGTACCATATGTTTAATTTTCTACTATTTTAAGTATTTATTATTAGTAGTACCTGTATATATTGATTTAGATTTAATTAGTAAATAGTTCTTATCTCAATTTTATGAGCTTCCTTATTTCTTTTTTTCCCCAGTTCTTCCCCTCCACTGGAGGAGGGGAGGGGGATTTGTGAGAGCAGCTTCGTGGTATTTTGCTAGCCGGAGTTAAACCATGACACCTTAGTACATGCTAAACAGATTGATGTGGAAAATGTTTTTGCAAGTGACCTCTGATTTTATTTATATAGATCATTAAGCTTATTTAGAATATAGCACTGTCAAATTTGAGCCCATGCTGGTGCCAATCTGCTCAAAAATGATCGGTTAGACAGTTCATACTTTGATAAGCTTGCCCAGATGAATAGTCAATCTGAAATTATTGTGAGAATTTACGAGTTGATATCAGCAGACATTAAGGCAGAAGTTACAGTTCATTGTTGTTGAAATGAATGTGGTTTATTCAGCCAAGACTCAGAACACAGAAATAGAATGAGGTTACCTCCCTCAAACTGTCCATATTCATCCGTTTGGTTCTTTAACTCTCATGTGGATATGGAGATGAAAATAACAATTGCCCTGAAACCTCTCCAAGAGATCAACATAATAGACATGATATTTTACTTTATCTACTACTTCAGGTATTTATTCACAAAGCATTTCTTAATCCATATTTGATTAATAAGTTATGATATCTCATATATCATGTACATTAGTGGGAAAGATCAGATCTAGATTGTATGAAAATCATGATTGTTAAAATTTGCATTTATAGCTGCTAATAAAACAATTATAAATTCGATTCAATATTTAACAAATTTCTAACTTAACAATAGGAGGTGGAAGCAGGGACAGGTAACAAAAAGAAGAATTAGAAACTTCTACCCAGGAATGTAGGAGTGGTGTCAGAAAAAACCCACACTCTAGTTTTATTTGCAAGGGACATCAAGAACAGTAAAAAAACTTCTACTGCTATATTATTAAGAAAAGATTAAACCATGAAAATGTGGGACTGTTGCTGTCTAGGGTGGGTGACTCAGTGACGGCAGACCAGACAAGTCAGGTACTCTGCTGCCTTTGCCTCCATCTTCAATCCTTTTGTTTCTTCTTCACCTTAAGCAGAATACTGTTACAACTATTCATATTTCCAGCAGCTTGCCTGAGAAGCTATAGCACTGTCTTTTGATAACTGAACTACTGGTTGACACACAAGAAGCTAAGCTTCTCATGGTCTGTATTCCAAACAGAAGGATTCTCTGCTGAGATCTGGGCTCAGAGGAAAATGACATGTTCTGAGAGAGGAAAATGGCCTTTTTTCTCATTTGGCCTGCAATTGTGCCTAGCTACTCAGAAGTTTCCTGCTCCTCTCCATTTCGCAGTAACCATTCTTTTACACAAAGCATGAATATAAGAAATTAATGTTAACTCCTGTGCAACAAGTTACTGCATAACACCTGGACTGTGATAACTATGTGTATATGTGTGCTTTCATAGCAATAGTATTTCCCAGTCACATAGAAATCTTTCTTTAAACAATTTTTTAAATTGGATTTATTCCTTTTTTCCTGAAAATTCTCATATATGCTTGAATAATTCAATCCTCTGGTGCTGTGCTTTTATTCCAGTTAGATTTATATCAGTACATTTTCTCATAAAAACCACATTCTATTCTCTTAGCTTCTGCCATGTAAAGAAGAAGCCTTTATTTTCTGGGTACTACTACAGTTGATGAAGTCAGTGTGATTTCTCAGTGCCTGCTATATTTGCAAATGTGTCAAACTTAGCTTTCTTCTTTTGGTTTCTCTATTTTTCTCTTTACCATAAATGTAAATGTTTAATTTATATGAGCTTTGTTTGGTTGTTTGTTTGGGAATTTTTTTTAATAAATGGTTTGCAGCCTTGGATTTAGGCATTCCCTTTCCATATTTTCTGTTCAGCTAGAAAGTTCAGCTGCCAAATGACAGTAATTGCCTGTTTCTTTTCCCAGTTACATCTAAGATTCACTACTTTCAGCTTTCTCCAGAATAGGTGTGCTTCCATAACTTAAGTCAAGTCATCACAGTGCAAATAATGTGATTCATTATCACCATGTCATTTGCAGTGTGAAAGAGATGATGAGACAAAATGAGAAAATACAGGTTCCTGTCAAGAAAGAAGATTGTAAACTTTTCTTTCAGGTTAGGGAGTTGTTAAGTGTATTTTCCAGCTGAAAAATATTTATGTAATGGGGATAAACAGTAATGGTTTTGGCTTGAACATATACACTAGTAACTTGTTCGTTGTCTAATCCTACTTTGTCTAATAAGTCCCTAAACTCTCAGTGGCTGGAGTGTATCTTGCTGAGATCAGCTATTTACACTATTCAATGCTATTTGAGAAAGAAAACTCTAAGGCTGGAGACAGGGATTTCAGCCAGACAAAATGCTTTGTTTTACAGGTACTTGTAAAATTTGATAAACGATCAGCTGTACATTCTTCCTGAGCTACTATATTTAGGCAAGTGGAACAGATGGTACGGCTCTGCTTTTCCTGCAGAGAAACCTAGATATTGATGAAGGAAATGCCAACATTGCATGTGCAGTCATAAGAGTGCATTGTAAAGGTGTGGGGGGGTTTGTGGAGATAAGACCCTCTGTGACTTCTGATGATGGACACAAAAAAGAAGATGTAAACCAAATAACACCATTAAGGTTAAGACTACTGACATTCTTACCAGTAAGTATTAACACACAATAAAAATACATGGCAAATAACAACTCCTGAATAACTGAAACCATACAATCAGGTCCTCTGCTGTGTCATGGAGTTAATTCTCTTCCCCATACACACTATCCTCATTTTGCTATCCTCATTGCTCCTGTAGTTTACAGATATCCTGGAACAGTGTTGACTACACTCATGTGTTATGATGTACCTATTCTCGGGGTCAAGAGTTATTCTCACCTTTTGAGCAGTAAAGAAGGCTGTACTAGATACATTTCCAATGTGTCAAGCAGTAAGTTTCAAGAATAGCCCTTGGAATTGGAGTAAATTAAGATATAATGCTGGCACATAGTAGACCGTTCACATATTAGCTTTACTATTCAGACTCCATGACTCTCTTTTCTTCCTTTAGGTTCAAGAACTAACATCTATTGAGAAAATGCAAATACCTTGAGGAAGGTGGAGCTGTGTGGGCACCTGACTGTGGAAAACCAAACCACATAAAAATCTGGATAGGTTCATACTCAGATTAAGAAATAGAGTTGGTGATTTAAGAATAGTATTTGTGATGTGTCAACTTTCTTTTAGGCATTCAAACTGAATTTTCATGGTGTCTGTTATGTCAGTGTAATTGGACCTTTCCAAACCCATTTAATTAGATTGCTTTGTAATGGAACCCAGGTACACATTCTTATAGCTTAAAACTAAAAATAAAGGAATCTTTTCTGCCACAGAAAGACCATGATTTTTCAGACATTAAATGACAGTTCATAGTGATATTTTTGTCTTAGTTTTGTTAAAAAAAAAAAAAGTAGGTGTAAATATAGAGAAAACACACAAACTTATACATCAAATGAAACAAAGTCCATATTATCTCACTTGCTGTCACTTTCCTTACCAGACACAATCATAACAATTCTCCTCTTGTCTTTAGGGCTGAAAAATTCACTGCAGTGTCATTTCCATTTTCTACAAATATTTTCTTTTGTTTCCATCAGTCTTTAAGGATAAATCTATATTGCAGAGTCCACAGTTAGTCTGGGTTCTCAGAGCAGTATATCTGTGTAAATTCAGCCTAGCAAATTGAATAGTTGGCAGAAAATGTGCTTATTCATTGTTACACATAGATATAACCCAAAATTCACATTTTTGTCTCAAATTGGACCCATCTGAAAACCTCAAGCAAAATTTGTGGGGAAAAAAAAAAAAACTAGGAGCAGTGAAGCTTCAATGCTGATGAATTGCTATTGACTTTAGTATATAGATATGGCTTTCTAGTTTGCACAGAAGTGAGGACAAATTCGTCCCAATAGAATTTCATATTTCTAGATGAGCTTTTTATTTTTTTTAAGTTTCAGTTTTGTAACAAGCCCCAGAATCATCAATTTTAACATGTGTGATATAGTAGATTACAGTTGTCTAGATTTTGCTTTGTTCTACTTGGAATGTATATATATATACATTCATTAAGCATGACCATAGCCTGTGACATTTTAAACAATTACACCTGAACTACGGATTTCAAATACTTCTTTATGCCCTTATGACATGTAACTTTGTGTTTGCATGGTGAAAATAAGTTGCAATACTTTTGAAGATTTACAAAACACTAAATTAATTAATATACTAAAGTACCAATATGTTTAGTATAAATCTTATGTAAATAAAAAACCTAAAAACGTTCTATCTAATATCTGGCAAAATATTATCTGTATTTTATAGAAATTCAGTTCAGGTGAATGAAAATGAGCCATAGTCTATAAATTTAAGCTTATTTAAGTTGTCAGGTAAGAGAGAGAGTGGGGAAAGTGAAAGTAAGGGAGTGCTACAAATCGAACGTGGGCATTTTATTTTGAAAAAATATTTTAAAAAGAAATATTGGAAAATGGGAGAACACCACCTGGGTGGCAGCTAATAAAGCAGAGAGAGCAGAATCGGGTTTACCAAGAAATACACTTAATCTCACCCATGATTTATGCACTACCCTGGTTGACAAAGGTTTGCAACACTGAAGAGGTTTTTTTCATGAGAACTTACCATCAAGTATGGTATTTTGATTCAAAATTAAAAGTCAGCTGAAGAAATGTTTATTTATCTGTTAGTCATAAACATAGAAACATAGAATTGTTAGGGTTGGCAGGTACCTTACAGATCATCTACTTCCAACCCCCCTGCCATGGGCAGGGACACCTTCCACTAGACCAAGTTGCTCAAAGCCTCATCCAGCCTGACCTTGAAGACAGCCAGGGATGAAGCATCCACAACTTGTCTGGGCAACCTGTTCCAGTGCTTCACCACCCTCTTCCTGAAGAATTTCTTCCTTACCTCTAATTTATATCTATCGTCTTTCAATTTAAAACCGTTACCCCTTGTCCTGTCACTACAGGCCCTTGTAAGAAGTCCTGCCCCAGCATTCTTGTAGTCCCCTTCAGGTACTGCAAGGTGTTATAAGGTGTCTGCAGAGCCTTCTCTTCTCCAGGCTGAACAAGCCCAACTCTCTCCGCCTTTCTTCGTAAGAGGTGCTCCAGACCTCTTATCCTCTTTGTGGCCCCCCTCCAGACTCACTTCAACAGGTCCACATTTTTATATGTGTCACTATAAAGGCCAAGTAATCATCTGCAACTGTCTCAGAATTTTAATTAAGCACATGATTATCTCCTCCAAACTCAAGAAAGGTCCCTCTCACCAGGGAAACAAGAAAAAACAAGAAATCAATAAAAATCATCAAGAAACCTGTATGGATGAGCAAGGAGCTACTAAATGAAGCCCTAACTGAACTCAGGCTCAGAAAGGAAGCATACAAAAGAGAGAAACAGGAACAGGTAACCAAAGAGGAGTAAAGAGATGCTGTCCAGTCATGCAAGGATGAGGTTAGGAAAGCCAATGTCCACCAAAGGGCAACAAGAAAAGAGTAGGGAAAACATGTGCCTGCCACTGAATGGGCAGGGGACCTCATAACAAACAACATGGAAAAGGCCAAGATACTGAATGCATTGTTTGCTTCAGTATTCACTTGTTAAGACTCAGGATTCAGGACTAAGACTAAGATTCAGGAGTCCTAGGCCCCTGAGACAAGAGGGAAAGTCTGAAACAAGGCAGTCTTATCCTCAGTGGAGAAGAACCATGTTAAGGAGCACGTAAACACACTGGACATATGTTAAATCCATGGGGCCTAATGGGTTGCACCCATGAGTGTTGAGGGTCATGGCTGATGTCACTGCAATGCCACTGTCAATTATGCTTAAAAGGTCATTGTGATTTGGAGAAATATGTGATAACTGGAAGAGAGCAGATGTCACTCCTATCAAGGACAAAAAGGATAATCTGGTTAACTGCAGGCTAGTTGGCTACACCTCAGTCCCTGGGAAGCTGATGGATCAATTATTCTTGGAAACTATTTCCAGACACATGAAGGACAAGAAAGTGATTAGGAGGCGTTGGCATGGATTTATGAAAGGCAAATTGTGATTAACTAAAATTGTAACTTTCTACAATGAGGTGGGTCGCTTGGTAGATGAGGGAAGAGCAGTGTATGTTGTTTACCTCGACTTTAGTAAGGCCTTGCACACTGTGTCCCATAATATCTTCATAGAGATGCTGACAAAGTACAGATTAGGTAAGCGCACAGTGAGGTGAATTGAAAACGGACTAATTTACCAGACCCCAGGGGTTGTGATCAGTGGCACAGTGTTCAGCTGGAGGCAAGTTACTGGTTCTGATACTGGGATCAGTACTATATAATATTTTTGTAAAGGACATCATTGACTCTAGGACAGAGTGCAACTTCAGCAGGTTAATAAATGATACAAAACCATGAGAAATGGCTGATACACCAGATGGACGTGCTGCTGTCCAGAGACATGTCAACAAGCTGGAGAATTGAGCCTAGAATTACCTCATGAAGCTCAGGAAGGGGAAATGTGAATTCCTGCATGTGAGGTGGAATAACCTCAGGCACTGGTACACACTGAGACTAACTGGTTAGAAAGACATTCTAGGTGGGTGCTGGTGGACAGCAAGCAGAACATCAGCCTGCAGTGCTCTCTGGTGCAAAGGCGGCTAGCGGCAGACCGGGCTGCATGAGGAGGAGCATTGCCTTTGCCAGCAAGTCGAGTGAGGTGATCCTTCCCTTCTACTCATCCTTGGTGACACATGTGGAGAGCTGTATCCAGGTCTTGGGTCCCCAGTGCAAAAAAGGCACAGATGTATTGGAACAAGTCCAACACAGGGCCAAAAAGATGGTTAAGGGATTGGAGTACCAATCACATGAGGAGAGACTGAGAAAGCTGGGGCTGTTCAGCCTGAAGAAAAGGGTCATGAGGACGATCTTAATGGGTGATCAAATACTGGAAGAGGTTGCCCAGGTTGGTTGTGGAGTCTCCATCCTTTGGAAATATTCAAAACCTGACTGGACACAGGCCTGGCCAACCTGCCATAGGTGACCCTGCTTGAGCAGGGGAGTGGGACTAGATGGTATCAAGAGGTAGTTTCTAACCTCAACCATTCTGGGATTCTGTGATTACAGTTGTCTGCTCTGTGTGTGCTTTGGCTGGGTAGTAAATGAACCCAATAGCATGGCATGAAGATGATTGGGAGCCAACAACTGCACAAAATTTTGGTAAGCAAAACTTTTCCCCCTCTCCATTTGGAAGTTTTGAGCTGCAAGACCTTGAATGAAAAAACACAAGGCCTTCCAGAAAGTTGACTGGAGGAATAAATGCTCAGAAAATCAGCTTATTGAAAGCAATTTCCTATAAAAATATGTACTCTCCAAAATGTTTGAAGTAAAGGACCCTGTACACACAAGTAGAACACAGCATTCTGCATTACATATTCTAATTCTGAAGACTGCTTGCTCTAGAGGAAAAAAAATTAATATATTTTGCATCTCATAGTTGAAAAAAATAGTTCCCTACCATTTAATTTGCTATGTGTATTCAAGAAAGGAAGAAAACATTCCTTATGCATAAATTCTGTATGTAATTAAATGGTTTAATGAAGGTTCTTCTGCCCTTCTAACCTTATGTCTTCAACCCAAATATTTTAATTATATTATTTTGGAATATGGCTTCTTTAAAAAAAACCAACCAAACAAAAAAACTCTAAATTTTTTAATGACTCTGCAGAGGAGGATGGAAAATAATAACTCTTGAAATTTCCATTGTGAACTTCCTGGGACAGGAAAAGTCTCTACCGTCTTTCTTTCTCTCTTTTGCTCATTTTCCACTGTACTGCTCTAGAGAAAGGACACCCCTAGTATTCTGGTTTCACCTCTGGCTTCTGCAGGTGTTGCTATGGTTACAAAGTATCAGACCAGTCTGACATTTCTATGCACAGTCATTGTGCTTTGCAAAGAGGCAACTGACCTTTCCCATATATTCTACCTCTCCCATCCTCCCCACCTCCCACCCCCCACTTCTTTCAGGACTGTACCCTTTGAAAAATCTTAGGGATGTTAGCTGAATTAGGGACATGAAACATTTTCAAGTGCCAGGCTAACAACACTGACATTTCTCTCATCTCTAAAACCAGGAATTTTTAACTGCAAATACATACACATAATTATGTATGACCACTAGTCCTTTGGAGTTTAAAAGACCTACTCACATAAAGTAAGTTACCTGTGAATGTTTGGTTTATTTTTCACTTCCATTACACCATCCTCTTCAGTTAAGATCACTGAAAGATTATTCTAACTGAATATCTAGGTCATTATTTAATGTAGAACATGTCAGCTGTAATGAATTCATTAATTTGGTAACCACAGAAATGCTTGTAGGATATATGTACATATGCAAAATATTTTCTGGAAAGAAAAACAAAGACAAATGAACAAAAAAATCAAGCAGCAGTTTGGAACATTTCCACCTTCAGGATATATATATACATTAAGCTACAGAAACACAAATCTGTTTACCCTTTTTAAAATATCCTTGTTCATATGAAAGAAAAGAACTAGCATAATATACATTGGGGTTTTTGGAATAATTTTTCTTCAGTTAAAAAAAGTCACCTTTAATGTAATCAAAAACTAGAAAGTGCAACAGCTAAGACTGGAAAATATTTCTGAAATATAAAACTAGTTTCAGGATGACTTTAGGGCTAAAAAAGTATTTGCACACCACTGGTTATAGTTCCAAAATCTTGTATGTTTATTTACAGTCGATGCAAAATTTATAATACTTTCTTTGCTTAAAGTGCTTTCATTGCTTTTGAAATAGTTTTGTTTGGAATTTGGTAGTTAATGTTATTTGGACATTGCTGAGTTGGGCAATGTTTATAAAAAGTCATTGGAATATCATGTCCTCATGCAATGGTTGACTTTGATCCTAATTTATAATTTTTGCTGCTTAGAATTTTCCTTTTCCTTGTCGTGTTTTCCATCTAATCAGTGCAACAGCTTCACAGCTTCTATCACTGATAAACTGTTAACAGTTCTGATCAGCTACTGCCTGCTAAAAAGGGAAAAGTGAAGAAAATTTTTGAAGCATTTTCAAGAATGAAAGAGAGGGTTTTTTTACACAACTGCTGTGCCTCATCTGGTTCAGGTTTTCCTTGACCACTTTTAGAGGGACCTTATTTTAGGAGTTCTACAATAACTTTTAAATCTTTCAACCTGGCATCAAAATAACCTTGTTCCTCATCAAAAAAGTCATCTGTAGACTACACTAGCAATTGCACATTCCATTCTCCCACAGTGGACATTGCCATCCAGTGAAAAGCAAACATAACCTACATATTGATTTTTTTTACTTATCTATAATTGTTCTTTCCTCCAACATAATTCTGGGCTTTGGATCTTATAGTCATCATGCAGTAAAGTAAGGCTTATTTTTTTTTTCCCAATCTGCTCTGAAAATTCTCTTTAGTGTTTCTGTCTTTAACAGCACAAATACAGAAACCCGATGATCATTCATAGGTCCATAACAGGCAATCAGTCTAGGTTATCAGATCATCATGTGAGTGCTAAAGCCAGCTGTTACAAAGAAATGAGGGGATTTAAAAAAAAAAAAAAAAAAAAAAAAAACTGAGAAAACTCTTCAGGTAAAACTTTTCTTTCTAATGAGTAAATATTACTGATGTTCCTTAGAGTGGAAATGTTCCAAACTTCTGGTTGATTTCCCCACCCCCCACCCGAAAATCTTTTGAAAATCATTTGCATATCTGTTCTGGAATTATAAGCACAGAGGAGAAAAGAATTTCAGCCAGAACCAGATAGACCGTTAGTCAGACAAAAACACACAAATACATCCACCTGCACTTAGTATGACATGTTTTTCTGTTTGTTTGGCTTTGTTTTGTCAAGACTGTGCTATCTCTTTATGTCTGTTTGAATCTTCTGCACACATTTATGAATCCCCAGGTGTTCAAGGTCATGTATAGAGGCAGTGCTTGAAGACTGAACTTTAAAATCTTACAGATAGAATCTGATCCTTGTTTTATAAGAAGCCTCATTTTAAACTTTCTCAGAAATATGAGTTCAAGGATTTGTTATCTGTTTAACAACTGTTGACTAAAAATTCAATTTGGGCAACAAGACTGCCTGATCTGTGACAATCTGGGAATGGATCAGACAACAAAAATTTGACTAGTCCCTTTAGATAGTTATATTGCTTTGGGGAACAAAAGATGCAGTTTGGATATCAAAAGTTCTTCACAGTTGTGTGCAAAACGGGAAAGACTTCTTGTTAAATATTTGAAGAATTGTCTCAACCACAAGAGGAAACTATAGATATAGGTATAGGTAAATATATAGCAAAGTTTTTGTAGCCATGAACTCCAAATATTCTAGTTCATGTGAATTTCTGGAATATTCTCAAATGAAGTTTCTCATGGATAAGTTGTTGAATCCCATTGTAAATCAGGATAAAATAATGGGAAGACAATGAATCAAAAGATATTTTTGTCTAAATTTGGCCTCTGGATTAGCTCTTGACCACCAGTAGATTAAGAACTTGCACTCATGGGAGTGACTGGATGCAATTCAGTTTGACAGACCTGCTAGGACCTAGTTTGGATGAGGCTGAAAGAAGATCTGGCAATACTAAACACATTAAATGGAGCCTATGAAAAGTATAAAATATGGTTCCCAGCTTTTGCAGCAATGATCTGTCAAAATGTAATAGCTACAACATATTAAGGACACATCAGACATATATATCTTTTCATAATAATTAATCTTTTGTGTTCTATGACATTGCCTACAGATGTGCTGCACATCATATATGTACAGCAGGAAATACTGGACAGAAAAAAAGGACCCCCGCTACAGGAGCATCAAACCAATGCATATATTGTAGCATCAATTTGCCCAAAATGTTCTAAGTTTATCTTCACTTCATAAACATAAAGAACTCAGTAGTAGAAGATGAGTAAAGTTTTCTTGACAGTAATTATGGAAACAAAGTACCTGATAAATACTGACCTCGGTGGATAGAGGACGGGCAACTGAGGTCATCTACCTGGGCTTGTGCAAAGCCTTCAGTACCGTCCCACTGGACATCCTTGTCTCTAAACTGCAGAGGCATGGATTTGATGGATGGACCGCTCGATGGATAAGGAACTGGCTAGCTGGTCGCACTCAGAGAGTTGTGGTCAATGGCTCAATGTCTGAGTGGAGACCAGTGACAAGCGGTGTTCCACAGGGGTTGGTGTTGGGACTGGTCCTGTTTAACATCTTCATCAGTGACATGGGCGATGGCATCAAGTACACCCTCAGCAAGTTTGCTGACAACACCAAGCTGTGTGGTGTGGTCGACACGCTGGAAGGAAGGGATGGCACCCAGAGGGACCTGGACAGGCTGGAGAGGTGGGCCTCTGCCAACCTCATGAAGTTCAACAAGGCCAAGTGCAAGGTCCCGCACCTTTGTCTGGGTAATGCCAACTACAAATACAGGCTGGGTGGAGAATAGATTAAGAGCAGCCCTGAGGAGAAGAACTTGGGGGTACTTGTGGATGAGAAGCTGAACAGGAGCCAGCAGTGTATGCTGGCAGTCCAGAAATCAACCGGATCCTGGGCTGTATCAGGAGATGTGTGACCAGCAGGATGAGGGAGGTGATTCTCCCTCTCTACTCTGTCCTTGTAAGATTCCACCTGGAGTACTGCATCCAGCTGAGGAGCCCTCAACATAAGAAGGATATCGACCAGTTGGAATGAGTGCAGAGGAGGGCCACAAGGATGATGAGAGGGCTGCAGCACCTCTCCTATGAAGAAAGGCTGAGAGTATTGGGTTTGTTCAGCCTGGAGAAGAGAAGGCTTCGGGGACACCTTATTGCAACCTTCCAGTACCTGAAGGGGCCTACAAGGAAGCTGGGTGGTGGCTTTTTACAAGGGCCTGTAGTGACAGGACAAGGAGTAAGGGGTTTAAAATGAAAGCAGGGAGATTTAAAATTAGATATCAGGAGGAAGTTCTTCATGGAGAGGGTGGTGAAGCACTGGAACAGGTTGCCCAGAGAAGCTGTGGGTGCCCCATCCCTGGCTGTCCTCAAGTCCAGGCTGGATGAGGCTTTGAGCAACCTGGTCTAGTGGAGGGTGTCCCTGCCCATGGCAGGGGGCTTGGAACTAGGATATCTTTAATGTCCCTTCCAAGCCAAAACATTCTATGATTCTATGATAAATAAGTAATGTATATTGAACACAATGGAAAAGCCAAAAATTCTTTTTTATCTAATCCATAAAATGCCTGGCCCATCCAGATTTGAATTTCTCAGTATACAGTAGTGAATCTGTAGTATGAGCAGACTCATCATATTTCCATTTATATAAATTAAATTTTACTTTCTAAAGACATGAACTGCATCTGATTTTAAGGTAATATGTTTTCTTTGAGGAACTTAGACAATGCATAAAACTACATATAGCTTGGCATGGCAGACAAGGCACAAAATATTTCCAGTTAGTTTTGTTTCTCTGTGTAGTTAAATAGAGAAAGAAAAATTCAAACTATATTTTGTATGCTTAAGAAAGTGTTTAAATTATCTATGTAAAACTTGGAAATATATTTATAATATTTTTCTGTAGTCCATACATTTGATGTTCCATCCTATGTTTTCTGAAAAGCCAAGTTAATGGTGTAGTAGATCAATAACTTTATGTTAGCAACAGGTATCCAGTTAGGCCTGGATTCAACCTGCCAGTTTTAGTCACCAAGACATCTAACTTCCGGTCTTTCAAGCAGAGATGGACACGTTATCAAACAGTGATTCAAATATTGAGCAACTCCAATCGTAAGAAGGTTGTGTTGCCCTTTGAAGAACCTTTCTTTCCCTTATCATCAGTTAGGTAAATATCTAAGAACGGGCAGATCTCTTAACAGAGCATCTAAAATCAGGTTGAATGACTATGTTTTGCTGTGGCTGGAGAAGTGAACGAAGAGACTGGACATGATGAGAAAGTCTTCCTTCCTCTCCTGCACAGTCTGTATGAGGAGTGGTTCTTAGATACTTCTTAGCAAAAACTGTAGCATTGTCATGTGATGGGACATACCCAGGCAGACATTTAAAAGAGATACCAACTTCCTTCCATGCCAAGCTCCTGCTGTCAGAGCCACTTTTGCTAGTTACCCTAGGTAGCCATTTACTTTTTCTTGGCTGGGTGCAATCAGGCCAGTGCTTTTCATCTTCACAATTATATTTTTGTGTGTGTGACCAGCCTGATGATTCTGACATTAGAGCTGGTGCCAGCTCCCATGCAGGGGATAATCTTCCTCCTTAATTGGAACCGCTCAGTGTAACCAGCAGAGTAAGAAACTGCTGCCACTGCAAGATCACCTGCTGGCTGAAGAGGCATTTCAAGCAGCCACAGGGAGCTGGGATCTAGCTTGTTTCACTTACTAAATCTTTACTCCTGCAGTAAATTACTATGTTGACTGTGTACCCAATGGAGAGACAGTCTACTGAAGACCTTCAGAAGGAAATTTTGTTCAGTTCTCAGATAGAATGGTGCAGAGAGGTTACATTTTTATGTAGAAGAAAAAACAATCTTTTTTTTAGATTAACTTTGGTAAACTATTTCCCAGTATGTAGTAGATCAGTTGCTAAGTCATTCCTGTTATAGCTATATAGACAAGATTACTGGAGACTGTGATACCCTGGGATGTATCATAGAGAGCTTATATTGTCCCACTGAAATTAAAAGAGAAGAAAATTATTCCATTTTGATGAAAAAAAAAAAACAAAAAACCCAACCCTAAACCCCTAAAAAAACACCAGAGAAAAAATAAGAAACATGATGTTTAAGTCTGAAGGGATTAAGATAAGTGAAGAGTTATACACATATGACCAAGGAGAATAAGGCATATAACCACTAAAAATATAAACCAAGATACATCAATGACATTTTCTAATCTATAGAAACATCTGTGTGTGTGTTTGTGTACAAATACATGCATGCATATGTAGCTGAGAATTTCAAGAATCAGGAGCAATGTTCTGCAGAGGGAAAGCTCTGCATAATGAGCTCATTAGTAATAATCTCATTAGTTAAAACTCTCCTTTCCTATCCTGTCTAGCCCTGACCTGCATAAATTATGCAAGCTTCAAACAGCTATTCTAGCTTTTTTTTCTGAATAGATGAGTCTGCTGCATAGCTAAAGCACATGACCTTCAGATGCTTTTTCAGAACAGCATTTGTCTGTTACAGAGACTGCCAGGAAAAAAAAAAAAAAAAAAAAGAGAAAAAACCAAACAACCCAAAGAATGGTAGAAATTATTTTCTGGTTTTTAGGATATATTTTTTTCAGAGCTGAAGTGAAATTGATCTAAAAAACAATGTTCTGAACAGAATAGGAAATATTGTGAGATTAGGTTTTTCAGTTTTAGTGACAAAAATTAAAGCTTTTTATCACCATTTTCTACCTGAAGTTATGTGTTCATGGCTGATTGTAGTCTTCAAAGATCTTTCTTTTCAGGACTTCCTTAGGAAAAATTGCTACAATTTCATAAGTATTATCTTAGAATTTTTATAATTCACTTCAGTAACATAAATAAAATCAACACACTGTAATTGTTGGAGACTAAATAAGATTCCTAAACCTTCCTGAAAACAAAGCTAAAGAGAAATTCCTTTATTTAATAATTTTTCTGTGCCTTTTATTTATTACATATTATCCTGGGGTTTACTCAGACAGGCATTTTAAAGTTACACTTTTCTCAAGTATACAATAATCTTTATCCTACAGTATATGAGGCTAACTTATATTGGTTACCAATTGCACCCAATGTCATGGATTTGTTTTATCTTTGACATCCATCTTTAAATGAAGATCCTATGATCTGTTTCAGTGCAAACCAAAAAGTACTTCCCATACTCAAAACAATTCAACCCAAATAAAACTGGCAGAATGATAGACATAACAAATGGTTTAAATCTGTGCAATAGATGTAATCCAGGTATCTGCCAGAAGTTATGTCTAGAATTTGATCATTTCATTCACGAATAAAAGACCAATGATGAATTGCAATTCTCATATACTCACATTGGCGTACTAGTGATGATCCCCATATGAACCTGAACTTGTGTCAAATTCTTATTTACTGGAACACAGGAAAGGAGGGAGTCATCTGAGTCTGGTGCAAATACTGTAAATGCAGACATTCAAGGAGTACCTGTCCTGTCCTGAATGGCTTTATGAATGTCTGCTACTCACAGCAGTATGAAGACAAAAATGTTTCTGAGACCTTTTCAACAAATTATGAAAACTCATAAACTGTAGTATGCCAGAAGAGAATATGAATCATCAAAAACCTACCCACTGTCTTAGGTCACTGCTATAGGAATTTATTAAACTAAACACTCAGTATTTTATTATGAAATAGACTGTACCCCAGTGTATAAAACCAGGACTAATTTTCCCTCCTGCTCATTATAAATTCTCTGACAGTACATTGACATATGAGAAATATTTCATTTTAACACCAAATCTGGCACTCAGTTTTGACCTTGAACACATGAACAAGAGATACCAACTAGATATTTGTGAAGTTTTATTTATAATAGGCTTATCAGTGCACTTCTGTATATATTCTCTCAATCTGTAGCAAATTTCCAACTTTTAAAGGGAAGGAAATCCTCTTCTTTCTCCCTGTCTTTCTTATGGAATGACAAGCTTTGTATGAAGGTGAAAAATATCCTCCCTGGTCTCCAGAAAGGTCTTCTCTGATCTTCATAAGAATCTCTAAAAAAAAAAAAAAAAAGAAAAGGTGCTTATACTGAATATGTAAACAGAGTTCAAACATGAGTTCACTTTAACTCTTATGGCAGAGGCCGACATATAACCACACAATTGATGCAGAATGCATAAAGTCAGACCATTTTATTTTTTTCTTGTCTATTTATGTCAATTTAAATTTATGTGCATCTGATATACACATTTTGATAGTGTTTTAATCAAGATCAGCATCTAGATCTGTATGTAGGTTTTGGGAATGTACAAAATCTAGAGAACTCTGGCACCAAAGGATTTAATTTGAAACAGGAGTTCTAATGCGTATTATTTCAATTGCTTGTCCTTCATGTGGTGGTAAATTGCTTACTGTGGAGATTGTTCCATTTTGCTCCATAGTCTTCCAAAGGACTGAGAGGAGACTGGACATCCTGCAGTTTCCTGGACCCTCAGTCTATCTCACCATTAAAGCTGCACAGTTCAATTCCTACTTTTGATTAGGCTGTCTGTAACAGATGCCTATCACAACACCTCCTAGGGGTGCCCACCCCAACCAGGGCAGCATGTCAGCATTTTCATAGCACTGACTCTGGAAGTTGCATACAGACTTAAACACCACCTCCATATTTCACCAATTTCTGTATCTCCACCAATTTCTGCATTATCTTTCTAGTTCTTGTTTTCATCTCCCAGCTGCTGTCATTCCTTAGGTGTTAGCTCAGTAGGAAGTCAGACAGAAATCTGCTCTCCACCTCTGCAACTATGCACAAAGTTTTGCCTGCAAAGAAATTTATTGACTGTCTTAGCTTTGCACCAGACAGTTTATGTTTTGCTTCACCCTATAACACATCAAGCTGCATAGGTGGTGCCAGCCCGGGACCCGCGGCACTGCAGGACCGGCGGGGAGGGGGTGGGGATATGGGTGGAAAAGGCATGTGGTTGGGCAGGACCCTGGGAAGGGGAAGGGTCTGAGGGGGTTTCCGGGCGAGGGGGCTGGGGGTTGGTTTGTTGTGGGAACCTCGTGGCGAGTGGTTGGTGCTCCGGGCAGAGCCAGCGTCTTGCTGGGCAGATCAGTCTAGGAGTCGGGGTTTGAAAGTTTTTTTCCTCTCTCTCACTCTCTCGGCCCCTGGGCGGTTTCGTGGGGGGGGGGGGGGGGGGTTGCTCCCTTTGTGTGGGTTTTCTTTTTTTTTTTCCCTTCTCGGGGTGAGATCCTGTATAATTTGTTCCACCCTTTTCCTCCATTCCTTAAATTACTCATTAACACTAGCATTGTTAGTAACTCCCTAATTTTCATTTATATAATTAAATAGTTCTTATCTCAACTCCTACGGGCTTTTCCTCAGTTTGTTCCTCCCACCCTTCCTCAGCAGGACGGGGTGTGAGGGGGTGGAGTGGTAGAAGTGGCTGGTCGTGATAACACCAGGACACCAGAGTTAAACCACGACACTGACTTTTTGGGTTTTGGCTGCAGGTTTATGACTTGGAGAACATCAGTGCCATTCTGCCTCCCATGCTAAGCTCCAAATCGCTCCTAATAGGTTTGTCTGTTAGGTATCTGTTTTCCCACATCTGCGGAGATCTAGAAACTTGACATTACTCTGACAAATTCCCCTAAGAAATCCACCTGGAAAAGTTTCTCAGAGAAGACCTGACACACCCATCTGGACCAAACTGCATCAATATAATGGTGCTAATAGAATTCAGAAGGAAGAGAAAAGACCTCTAAGATCATCTAGTCCAACCTTTCTTCTAGTGGAAGCAAGGATGAGACCCACAGGTTCAGTATGTCAAGACAGCTGATCCTCTTCCAGAAGACTTGCATTTTCTCCTAGACTTAGGTACCTTTCCCAAGGGTGCAGGAAAGCACCTCCATCAGCTTGAGATCTCAGGCTGTTATCAGCCATGAAGACAGAGGTCTCCTTTAGTAATAGAGCAGGTCTTTGAATCTAGGCTGGTGACTACTAGCCAAAACGACAATCAGAAGTGACTAATTGTACAATTGGACCTTCTGCTCTTGCTTATAGGACAGACAAGTTTTTACCATTCATACTTTCCTAAAGTCAGGTGTTCACAACATTACAGCATGTGGAACCAGCTGTCACAACCTAGCTCCACGGAGAGCTAGTTCTGTTTCTGATAGCAGTTTAACTCTCTGATATATTAGCATGGCACCATATGCAGTCTAATTAGCCAGGTCAATGGCGTATGTAATGTAGCTATATAGTTTCCAGTCTCAAAGCTTGCTGGTTCAGGTTGAAGTTCTAGTTTGAGGTTGTATGCTGGGCACCTCATGAATAAGAAGAGACGGTATGTATAGTTTCTTCTTTTTTCAGCTAACAAACATAGAAATTTGTCAAGTTATAGGAATTTGTCAACATTTTGTCAGATTCCAAGATTAAAAAAATGCATTAAATATATAGATCACACAAAAGGAATTCAACAGTGGAACTGATAATTATTTCAGCAACTAGACCAGATGTGCTTAGTTCTTCTTTATGCTGATCATCATGCTGCAGCTGTTTCAGCCGTATCATTTTGAATACAGATGCCTTTTAGCAACTTTCAAATCCTAAGAGTGGCTAGCCTAAGCTGATGTGATGTTTTGCATCCCTACCATTAAAAGTTTCTTCAGATGCTCTACAAGTATCCTTCCAGTGTGACAATATTTGTTTCCTGAGAGTATGGAACAAATGTTTGCTGTTAAACTGAGTCACCCTTCACAGTATTAGCAGATTCTGCAAAGTATTTCAAAAACATCAAAGCTATATATTATTTTTCAAGCTGGAAATCTGCAGAAGCAAAGACAAGATTTCCTTCAAAAACAAATAAAACAAAGTGTCTGGTGCCTTTGAGAACCACTCAGAAAAAACATGCTCCTATACAGGTACTTTCATATTTTCTTTAAAGGAGCATTTTATATTCATCTTTCCCCTGTTTTCCTGAAATGCTTTCACTTGGTCTTAAGTGTGCTGTGTGATACACAGTGTCCCTGTGTCTCTGGATGTTGGCCTGGTATCTCCTGAGTTCAAAGACATGGCATGTGTTATTCTTTCTGTATGCAATCATACGCTATACAAACTAAGCTGGGCAAAAAACCCAAAGAAAACAACCCGTACTACAATATTTGGCAGCATGTTGTATCAATCACTTTGGCAGGAAAATATCCTGTGAACAGGCTTTTTCAGTTTTTCTTTTGAAGACATAGCGGTTGACTCATGGAAGTGAATCAACTGAAGCCAACAGAATATAAAAAAATGAAAGCTACCTTTAGTGAAAAATGAAACAAGCCCATTGGATTTCATTGGATTTCTACAGAGATTTTTCTGAAATACACTGGAGATATTTTGCTTAAACCAAAACTAAGTAAACCTGAATTGTAGAAGTGCTAAATGACTGCAATATCTCAGTACATGCAGGTCTTGCTCACTGGCTGTTCTGAGATGGAAAAAAAATGGGCTAAGTCCATAAATTTGGATTAAGAAGGAGGAATCTGTATGATTTTTATTTAAATACCAGTCTTTTTTCATAGTGACCTGAAGGTTGAAGTATGGGCACAGAGATTTTACTTATTTCTGCTTTCATTAGTCTTAAGGAAACATAGATAGAAGGTACTGTGTAGTCTAGTGAATTATTTCTGAAAACAGTTGTCACTTTATAAACACAGGCCCAGCAAAACTCAGAGATCTCTACTTAAAAAAGTATTTTGAACAGAATCCTTAGTTTAAGTATTGTGAATATATAGAAGTTAGTATACCTAAGGATACCAGGTGAGTATTGGTAAAATGGAAGGATTCTCAAAGAAAAATTATTAAAATTAAATGGTCATGGAGTGTACCTTTAAGAATTTTGTAGTCTATCCAAGAATTTAGATTGCATTTATCCACGGTTGTATACCTCACACTGGAATGCAAGAATGGCCCATAATGAACCCCTGGCTGTCTTCAAGGCCAGGCTGGATGAGGCTTTGAGCAACCTGGTCTAGTGGAGGGTGTCCCTGCCCATGGCAGGGGGGTTGGAAATAGATGATCTTTAAGGTCCCTTCCAATCCAAACCATTCTATGGTTCTATGAGAACATAGGTCCTTCTGTCCCTGTATCATGACTCAGAGAGCAGTCAACAGTGGGTCAGTAGATAAGTGTATCACAGCGAAGTCAAGACTGAAAGAGTCTGTCCCACACTCTGCATCCTTTCCTGGTTTTTCTGCCTCACTCCCAGCCATGCCTGTACCAGTATGCGTATTCACAATAACATGACATGAAAATTATTCAAGTTTGATTTAATTCAGATCAGTGTACTGTGAATGATTGCGACTCAATGTTGGATTTTAATTCATATAAATATTTTACTTTCCACAATATAAGGTGGCAATGACTTCCCCTTTTTCACACTTTGTTTGAAAAAGTTGTTAGGGGAGTTGCTTTCATTAGAACATGCTAATTATAATTTCTTATAATGCTCAAAAATGTACTTAGGGAAAGAAATGAATAATCAATCTCTATTCATATTTTCTCTGACACATGTTCTTACCACAATCTCTGCTTGTGTAAGCGTAGTTATCTTTACAGCTTAACTACTTTAGTCAATTATCATAGAATCATAGAATCATGGAATGGTTAAGGTTGGAAGGGACCTTAAAGATATCCTAGTTCCAACCCCCCTGCCATGGACAGGGACACCCTCCACTAGACCAGGTTGCTCAAAGCCTCATCCGGCCTGGCCTTGAAGACAGCCAGGGATGGGGCACCCACAACTTCTCTGGGAAACCTGTTCCAGTGATTCACCACCCTCTCTGGGAAGAATTTCTTCCTGATATCTAATCTAAATCTCCCTGCTTTCAGTTTAAACCCATTACGCCTTGTCACTACAGGCCCTTGTAAAAAGCCACCACCCTGCTTCCTTGTAGGCTCCCTTCAGGTACTGGAAGGCTGCAATAAGGTGTCCCCGAAGCCTTTTCTTCTCCAGGCTGAACAAACCCAATTCTCTCAGCCTTTCTTCATAGGAGAGGTGCTGCAGCCCTCTCATCATCTTCGTGGCCCTCCTCTGGACTCGCTCCAACTGGTCGATATCCTTCTTATGTTGAGGGCTCCTCAGCTGGATGCAGTACTTCAGGTGGGGTCTTACAAGGACAGAGTAGAGAGGGAGGATCACCTCCCTCAACCTGCTGGCCACACATCTCCTGATACAGCCCAATATCCGGTTGGCTTTCTGGGCTGCCAGCGCACACTGCTGGCTCATGTTCAGCTTCTCATCCACAAGTACCCCCAAGTTCTTCTCCTCAGGGCTGCTCTTGATCCATTCTCCACCCAGCCTGTACTTGTAGTTGGCATTACCCAGACAAAGGTGCGGGACCTTGCACCTGGCCTTGTTGAACTTCATGAGGTTGGCAGAGGCCCACCTCTCCAGCCTGTCCAGGTCCCTCTGGGTGCCATCCCTTCCTTCCAGCGTGTCGACCACACCACACAGCTTGGTGTTGTCAGCAAACTTGCTGAGGGTGTACTTGATGCCATCGCCCATGTCACTGATGAAGATGTTAAACAGGACCAGTCCCAACACCAACCCCTGTGGAACACCGCTTGTCACTGGTCTCCACTCAGACATTGAGCCATTGACTACAACTCTCTGAGTGCAACCAGCCAGCCAGTTCCTTATCCATCGAGCGGTCCATCCATCAAATCCATGCCTTTGCAGTTTAGAGACAAGTATGTGTCGTAGTTTCACGACAAGCCTGCTCTACTACTCTTCCCCCCCACACACACACACCTCCTCCCGGTGAGGAAGGGTCATAGGAACAAACCGAGGAAAAGCGCGTAGGAGTTGAGATAAGAACTGTTTAATTATATAAATGAAACTTAAGGAGTTACTAACAATGCTAGTGCTAATGAGTAATTTAAGGAAAAGAGGAAGAGGGTAGGACAAATGATACAGGATCCCACCCCAAGAAGGGAAAAAAGGAAAGAAAACCCACACAAAGGGAGCAACCCCCCTACGAAACTGCCCGGGGGCCGAGAGAGTGAGAGAGAGGAAAAAAACTTTCAAACCCCGACTCCGGAAACCCCTTCAGACCCTTCCCCTTCCCAGGGTCCTGCCCAACCACAAGCCTTTTCCACCCACATCTCCACCCCCTCCCCACCGGTCCTGCAGTGCCGTGGCTCCGGGCTGGCACTACCTATCCAGCTTGATGTGCTATGGGGTGAAGCAAACCATAGACTAGCTGGTGCAAAGCTAAGACAGGATGTCATGTGGGATGATGTCAAAGGCTTTGCACAAGTCCAGGCAGATGATTTCAGTTGCCCGTCCTCTGTCCAATGAGATCATGACCCCATCATAGAAGGCCACCAAATTTGTCAGGCATGATCTGCTCTTGGTGAAGCCATGTTGGCTGTCAACAATCACCTCCTCATTCTCCATGTGCCTTAGCATGATTTCCAGGAGGATCTGTTCCATGAGCTTGCCAAGCATAGAGGTGAGACTGACTGGCCTGTAGTTTCCTGGGTCCTCCTTTGTTCCCTTTTTAAAGATGAGGGTTTTGTTTCTCCTTTTCCAGTCAGCGGGAACTTCACCAGTCTGCCACGACTTTTTGAATATGATGGATAGAGGTTTCACAGCCTCATCCACCAGTTCTTTCAGGGCCTGTGGATGTATGCCATCAGGTCCCATGGACTTTTGCACCTTCAGGTTCCTGAGGTGTTCCCGAACCTGATCTTCACTGACCATGGGTGGCTCTCCATTCTCCCAGTTCTTGCCCTTGTCTTCCTTGTCTTCCTGACTCTGGGTGTACAGCTTGTGCCGTTGACAGTGAAGACCAAGGTAAAAAATACATTGAGTACCTCAGCCTTGTCCATGTCCTGGGAAACCAGCTCTTCCATTTACTTCCACAGAGAGCCCACATTTTCCCTGATTCTCAATTATATTTTGTACTTTTTTGATTTTCCAAAGAAGGAAAACTAGGAACATTAAAAAGTACCCATTGAACATTGAGTCTGCTTATGAGATTGGTGTTCAAGGAACATGCAGAAGTGGTGCTTGAGGGCATGGTCTAGTGGGTAAGAACTGTTGAGTTGATGGTTGGACTAGGTGATCTTATAGGTCTTTTACAACCTTAGTGATTCTGTGATTTAATAAAATGTCAAGTAATTAGTACTGGGAATTAAAGCAGTGTCTTAGTAGCTTGTCTGTGTGTTGCAGTGTTCCCATACTACTCGTCATGAAAACTTCTGTCTAACACATTTATATTCATGAGGTTACTTTAAGTAATTTCAATCCCATAATTGAGATAATATTCAAGGGCATCACTAAATTATTTTCTGACATCTCAAATTGAGGGGAAATAAGAACTAGCTCCAGCAAGACAAAAATATTAACCAACACACAAGTTAATCATATATTCTATTCATCAAGACACTAAGAGAGGTATGAATTCCCATAGTGTTACTTAAGTTGCCAGGAGGGATGCATTTTTTGAGAGGGTATGATAAATTTTGTTCCTGTGAAATCCTCACTGATATGCACTCTTGATTTTAAATGTGGTAACACTGGGGATTGACTGTTAGATAATTGATTTTCAGTGTGTGATGTTATGTATTTTGAGTAAATGCATCCAAAATTAATTAACCCAGAACAGATTTCTTCTCAGTTTCTTCAGTATAGTTGATTAAGAATTAGAACAGAGTAGTCTGAACAAATCCCATTCTAGACCATAATAGATCATAATGCATTTTTCATATTGACTGAAAAAATAAATTGTGAGAATCTACAGTACCTTTCCTGAATAACAGAAAGAATGTATTAATTTAAGCTAGGAAAAAGGTGACAGAAACTTCTGAATTCCAGGTCCCTCAGATAAATGCAAAGACAGGCCCTCTGTCTTAATTCTTGTCAGCTCCAAAACATGAGTAGACATAGCTGAACACTGTGTGACTAATGAATATATTTCAACCAGCAGTAACACAATTGTGTTTTCACAAACATATGTCTTAAAAATAGTCTTTAAAATATTATGGGCCTTAAAAATAGTTATTTGAGAAGGGGGTCTTTCAGCTGAATTAATAAGAATTGCTAAGCAGGTGTTCATATGATGGAACAGCGAGCAGCCAGACTCCCCATGTTTCTCCATATTTTCCCCATGTCTTCAAGTGGTGGATCCTAACATTTCACTGGTGGGATCTTGGGAGATGCCACGTCCCCAGAGCCACTAGCTCCTATGTATGTGGCAGTTCTCTCTCCATCTGGCTGGTATTGATACTGGTATCTGCAGCAGCAGAAGTCACGGAGAGCTGATGGTGATGCAGTGACAGCAAATGGGGAGCATTTCTGCTTTTCTTTCTCCTTAGGTGGCAGTTGAGAAATATTAGTCTCTTGACTGCAGTCAACATACCAAGCACATGAAGAACAGATTCTGTGATTCTGTTGTCTTTCATGTGTTGGTCAATATTGGAGGCAATCAGTGGGGGTACAGACCTTTGGTTTGAACCAGTATTACAGTACATTGTAGGGAACTGCATTGTCATTGTTGCTCGAAAATTATAGAGAAATTATCTGTAACATAGATGTTTAATTTAAATATTTTAAAAAGTTTCATGTTTAATTACTGCTATACAGCCATTGTTCAGCATGTTCAAAAAAGGAGAGTGTATAAGATAAGGATACAGAATGAAGCTTAGGAATTATTGCCATTCTCTGTGAAATGTGAACATGTTTAAAGAGAGCTAGTTTTTTAAATGCTGGATTATATTTAACCAACCACCAAATCATCATCTGACTCTCTTTATTGTTGCCATAACTGTGTGTAGTCTATAGTCTTAATTTTGCTACATTTGATACCTATTCATCACAAGTTTTTTATTTTCTCAACGTCAGAAGACACTTTCTAAAACACTTTTATCTGAATGGATTAGAAAGTAACTAATGTAGCAGAACCTAATGCACATAATTCAAGGGAAATTATCAATATATTGATAACATAGCAGCTGAATTCCTACAAATGTCCTGTCTTATTTTTGGAGCTATATTAAAGTCCCCACATTTGGAACATGAAGGACAGCTACTGAATGCCAAACTTTTCAGTGTCTGTCAGGTTCAATGACCCAATGTAATCCCCGTACTTTCCAATGTTATGCTTACAATCCATGTCTATGCAGCATGACAGATACATGATGAGTGCAAAATAACTGCAAATTTATTTCTAGCAATCTTCAATTTTCTTTGACAACACAACCCATTAAGTAAGGTGCCCACTTAAATCTGACCTGAACCAGAACATACACTTACTTTCTAATCAATGAATAACATACATCATCTACTACTGTGACAAAGTATTTTTGAGCTGTTACCTCTAAAAAATATTGAAGAGCTTACTGTTCAATCAGGTTGAAGAGAGAAGAGACAGTCAAAGTTTGCAGGAGGTATGAAGTGGGTCCTTCCTAGCTTGGTGAGACATGAAGCAGAAGAGAGCTTTTCATCTGCATGCTTTGAGGTGCACCAGCATGAAGATATTTCATCCCTGTTTTCCGACTCATCAGTAAGGAGCCTTCTGTGACTTTTCTCTATTGAGTCTTTTTTGTAGGTGGACAGAGGCCAAATGGTGAAACTGAGATGACAACATTGAAGGGGAGTAGCAGTGCATGTAATACCAGAGGAAATAGTGAGTGAAGAAAGACAAGGAAGTACCAAGGCAATTATGAAAAAGAGAGGTAGAGGGAAAAAACCACCATAATTAAACAAAGGACCTAGGAGGTGCTTGCAAAGAAGAGATGCATTTTGAGGAAAGGGATTTACATAATAAAAATTACTAAATTAAAAGAAAAATAAATGAATGGCAGAGAAAAATTGAAAATAAATAACACAGCTCTGAGAGTAAAACCAGAAAGAATGCAATCTGGAAAGCAGGCATACAGAATGCAGGAGAAGAACTGCTATTCTAGTCACTTGTTTACCCAAAGTATATGGGGAGACACTCTTCTGAAAGTCTCTCCTTTATACTTCTGGCCTGTTGCAAAGCTGCTCTGGAAAATCCAGTCTCAGTTATTTTTACTTTCTTGCCTTGTCATTCTCATTACTCACTCAATGGGATCCACAATGCAAAAAATAAGTGAAGTCATCAGCTTCACAGCATTTTGTATTGATCCACAAATACGAATGGCATGTGCAGTTTTTACCAGGATAAAAAATCAGCAGAAATGTGGAAGGAAGGTGGCTACCTGGGGATACTATTGCTGAAATATGGCTTTGAAAAGAGCAAGTGTGTCCTTCCTATAAACACAACATGACCAAAGTTTAGGTAAAGATTTTTCAATACTTATGTTGTTCCATTTTTATGTATTTTTGTTATTTTCAAAATTTGCCAATGCAACAGAACAACCCTTGAAATTAATTAAAAAGTGTAATGAATTATCACAACAAAATATTTTATATTTGACATACAGAATGTAAGTAAAAGACAAAATAAGTTAGTCTATGAGACAATAAATTGTGTAACAGTATTATCATGGAAACAATTTCTGTGGGAAAAATTTCATTATTTTCTTTAATGAAACATGGAGAATATGAATGTGTAAAGTCAGCAATAGATTAATATTTTGTTTTCACAGAAAATTCAGATGCAATATTGTTGATTGGTGTTTGCTGTGTAAAAGCTGGCACATATGTACTACACAGCATACTTACCCTAAACAGTGTTTTTAAATCAAATTTAAAGTAACCCTGTCCTTTCATTGCGGCTACTATGGAGATTAATTTAGTAATTTTCAACTGTTTCACACATACCTTAAAAAGTTTCAAACCACTGAAACAATGGTTAGGCTGTTTACAAAATAAGTTTTAGAAGTGTTTGTTTAACAACCTATTTTACAGATACCCCGTATTTGTCATTTGACATTCAGCACACAATGCATTCAATACAAATGAAGTTCTGTGAATGTTTCCTACAAAACGGATAGAACTAATTTCCCAAAATATTTAATATTTTCATGATATTTTTGCTTATATTTTGAGAAGAATTAAGTTGAAACAGTCTCAATAAAATGAAATATTAATGTATGGTTTTCTTTCCAAATGTATAATATAACCCCTGTTTATATCTTCCTTTTGTAATTTGATATAAACTTCACAGATAAGGTGTGATAGTTTGTTTTTCTTTCCTTATAGCCTCCTTGTTCTTGTTAATGTCAAATATGGACGCTGAATGGCCCTTCCCTATGCTTTAGGAAGTAAGGGACACCTAGAAAGTAGCTGCTTTTACTTGGCTTTAACAGTAAGCCTTTGGCATATTGGCACTTGTGCACACTGATAAGCCATTCTAAGAGAGACCATCCACAGCTTTAGCTGGATAAACAGTTTCCAAGTGATACTTAAACAATTTAAATGTGCAGAGAAAGTCATATATCAAATATCTATTTTCGTTGATCCTTGTGTTCTAAGTAGAGATAGATTTGAGCTGTAAATGTGTGATCCAAATGCATTGTACAAAGTCTGGGAAATTATGAAAGTAAGTTGGTTTAGTTTTAGAGTCTTATTTTTCAATAACATATTGCTGAGTTATGAATAAAATTCTGAAAATAATGTTCCTAAAGTTCTATGAACTTACGAAATTAGTAAGGCAATTTAAGATATGTAATTACCAACTATTCAGAGACTAGTTAAATAGAAGCATGAAGTGTTAGTCTTTCTTTTGTTTTCAGTGCTGTTATTATTATTTATACTACAATAATATCTGCAGAATTCAGTCTAGGACCTGTTGAAAGCTAGCAATACAGGACCATTGTTCCACTGAACATCCAGAATTATGACAAAAGTTTAAAGTAAAAGGAAATTAGACTTATGGGGGACCTTATCTGTACATACAGATAGCCTTTTAGGTTAGTACTTGAATCCTTTGATAAGGTCCCCTCTGAGTCTTTGCTTCAGGGAGAAAATACTTAACCCCTTCAGTCTTTCCTCATAGGGCAGGTTCTCCAGCTCTTTGTTTATCTTTGTGGCCCTCCTCTTGACCCTCTTCAGTCTGTCCATGTCTTTCTTGTGTTGTGGGGACCAGAACTGGACACAGTACTTCAAGTGTAGCCTGACAAACACTGAGTGGGATGATCATGTCTCTATCTCTGGTAGTAATACCCCTCTGGATGCAGCCCAGGATCCGATTTGCCTTGATGCTGCAGCAGTGCACTGCTGACTAATGCTCAGCTTGTTGTCCACTAGGACCCCCAGCTAACTTTCAGCAAGGTTGCTCCCCAGTCATTCAGATCCTAGTCTGTACAGGGCTCTTTGGTTATTCCAACACAGGTGCAGGACTTTGCACTTGTCTTTGTTAAACCTAATACTATTCTTGCTAGTCTACTCTTCCTTCCTGTCCCAGCCTCCCTGTAAGACACCTTTCCTTGCTGATGTGTTCACCTCAGCATCCAGTTTAATGTCATCAGCAGACTTGGTGAGGGTGCTTTCAATCCAGACGATTTATGAAAATGTTGAACCAACATGGAATCCAGTATCAATCCCTGGGGGACTCCTCTTGTGACAGGCTGCCAGCCTGAGTAAAAACTATTGATCACCACTCTGAGTTAGCCAATACCTGCCCATCTCACAGAACACACATCCAATCTGGTTTCCGGCGGTTTGTCTGGGAAAAGGCTGAGGGAAGACTGTGCTGAAGTCCAGGTAAACAACATCCACTGTTCATCCCATGTTGACAAAAGGTGTTGTGTTGTTGTAGAAGGTGATCAGGTTAGTCTGGCACGATTTGCCCTTGGTGAATGCGTGTTGGCTTTTCCCATCACCTGCTTCATTTGGTTAGCAATAGTTTCCAGAAGGACTTGTTTCAGTGATTGAAGTAAGACTAATAGGTTTGCAGTTTCCTGGATCCTTTTTTGGGCTCTTCTTGTAGATGGCTATAACATTTGTCCCTTTGCAGTTGTCAGGGACACGCTGGGATCTGCACCACTTTTCAAATATTATAGACAGTAGCCTTGCAAGAATGTCAGACACTATTCTTACGGTGGATTTAGACCATAAATTTATGTGGGTTGAACCCTCGCAAGAGGCTGCATACCAGTCAGTCCTTCCTCCACTACTGGTGGGTCAAACATGCATTGTTGCAGCTACCTGATCTTGTAACCTGGGGTGAAGGTAGAGGCAAAGAAATTATTGAAAACCTCTGCCTCGTCAGCACTATTATTGACTATTTTCCCTGTCCAGAGTAAAGTCTTCCCTGCTATGCTGCTGGCTGCTCACGTATCTGAAAACCCCTTTCTTGTTGTACTTGACATCTTTGGCCACATTTGGTTCTAGATGAACCTTAACCCTCCTTACTGCAACTCTGCATACCTCAGCAAGAATCTTGTAATCCTCAATAGGTATTTGGATGCTTTTCCACAGCCAGAATTCTTCTTTGTAGCTTTTAAATGCAAACAAAATCTTATTGTTAAGCCAGGGTTGTCTCTTATTCTGCAGTTCATGTGATGACTATCCTATCTTAACTCAGTTGTTCAGCAAATTTGCTTCTGAACACATCAATGTGAATTTGGAAACAATGACAGCTTCTACTCACAATATGAATAGACTCCAGGCTCTTTGCTTACAGACTCAGGTAAGGGTGCTTTTTTCATACATTTGAAGTCCTTGTAGTTAGTTCTGAAACTACTTTTAACCCACAAAACCCAATAGCAATTTTTTTTTTTTTAGAAAAACAAAACAAAACAAAATATCACTTTAAATCTGGAATATGTGCCTCTGAAGATCAGTTGTAGCAGATTTTTCAAATGGAAGGTATATCACAGTCTTTTTCTATAACATTCCTCAGCTTTGAAGGATGCATGTGTGCTCTTTCTGCTACAGAAAAGCCATGGGGTTGCAAAAAAGCATATAGCTGGAGGTACTGTAAATAAACATTGTCAAAACCAATATTGTGTTTATGATTCTTCTTCAGCACTTCTGTAAACAAGGACTATTGTGACTCACTGCAGTAGCACCTTTGTGAAACAGGATAAAGTAAGAAAATAATCATGTTTTCTCTTCAAAAGTACACTTTTCTGTGCTCCTAACAGCAGATATTATTACTGAAATTTAAAATATATCTTAAACACTATATGTACCATGTTTTATTTCCAAAAGTATATCAACAAACTTGAAAAAGTAAAAAGAAAAAAAGAACAAGTCTTAGTGATCCCAGTATGAAATTGTCAAATAGCAGTCTTAAAAACAAAGGCAGTATTTTTTCTACACAACTTGAAAAGAACTTGGGTGAATAATTGTCACAGTTTATCAGGAAGTCCATAAGTTAAAAAAAGGTTAAAGAAGACAATAAGAAATTATTGAAGGAAGTTTGTAGTGTCAAAAAAAATGACCCACATGAAACTTTCATCTCTGGAAGCAGCTGATGTGCTGATTCGCAGAAGCTTAGAGAAAATAACAGAAAGGATCATTTTTTTCTCATCCTCATACTCTTACTCAAACACCTGGTATACTGTCCACAGTCTGAATTATGAATTAGAAAGAAAACTGTGGTCCAGTTCAAAAGTTCTTATGTCCATGTAACATTTACTGTATAGATCTACAGAAGTTCATGTACTAGCTGGATAAATTATTTTCCTTACTAGTACCAATAAAGTTTTTATATCAAAAAATCTAGTTTAATTTAAAGTTAATGTAGCTCAACTTAAAGTACACTTCTGCATCTGAAAATTGTTTATAAACTACGCTATATTTAGGAATCATCCTTTCTTAATTTGTAAAGTTACTTCTAGATTTATTTTACACAGCTAAACATACTAAAATATATTACACAGGAAATTCTAGATACCATGTGTTAGTTTTAGCTTAGAAATGACAAAATATAATGGTCTCAAGGAGCTTTTATTCACCACTTACTTTCTAGAATCTTATTATTTCTTATCATTCACAAGATGTTATGTACACTAGGTGCTAGCAGGTTTAGCAATTTTGTGCTAATGTTTATGTAAGTTAGCATAGTCTGTTTTTTACCAAACCTCTACTAAAACCAGTGATAGAACAGAGATAATGGGAACTACCAGTAAAATGGAATTATGAATTATAAGATATATCTTTAAAAGAAATGGGAAGGAAAATAACCAAATTTCACATCAGAGTTAGACAGCAAATAATAATAATATTAGGATTAAATAGATGTGTGCACACACAATTTAAATTTCTTTTTAGTTCCTTTTTACCCCATTTTCTTAGTATGTTTAGATTTTCAGGTTCTTCTATCCAGGCAAAAATGTATTTTTAAAACAATACTATGTGCTTAGGATCATGAGAAACTAACAAATTTCATTTCTGGGTCTTTGCTTCATGTTACATTATCACTTTGAGATTACAATGTCTAAAAGAGGTATCTGTGGCCATAAAGAAAAACTTAATCTGGTGGGTTTTGTTTTGTTTGGTTTGGTTTGGCTTTTTTTTTTTATAGTACTTGTCAAGAAAGTCCAAGTAGTGCTATTTGTAACTTTATGACAGCTCAGAGAAGCTTTTAAAGTCTGGGAGAAATAGCATGAAAAATTTTTATACTTTACGCATATTTGCCCTTTCAACTACATGAAATAACTCCTGTAGCCTAGGACGAAATAAATACTGAAACTGCTTGAGCTGACAACTTGATTTAGAAAAGTTAAGATAATATGGTGTTTTGAAAAGACATCTTTCCATTCATTTCAAATTACATCTTGGTTTATTTTTTTCCTTCTATAAATTTCCAATAACTGGATTAGACTATATCTGATATAACTACTTTGGTGATATCTGTTATTTGAATATTCACCTAAAATTGTTTTAATCTCAAATCCGATGTTATGTTAGAGAAAGTGTATAGGAATCACTGAAATCTCTGTATTTTGTGTAACTTAAACTATAAGACCTCATAATTTATTACATTGTATTGTACTATTTATCTATAATAATACCATAGCCCATGTCTAGATTTGATCTGACTTGACTTTTTTCTTAGTCCTCCAGTTACTTAGGTTTTTTTATTCAGATAACAGCTACAGATGTAGGTATGAATAAGCAAAGTGATTTCTGTGTCTTTAAGTTGATAATGAATCAACTGTCGTTATACATTATTTCTTCATGAGCAAGGTAGGGGCAGGTGCTCTCCACGGAAAGTAGGGAACAGCTGAAGATTAAAGATTATTTTTGAGATATTAAGTGGATTTTTTTTTTAATCTAGGCTAAGATTAAAAGAGAAAACTTGCATTAGCATTAGAACAATTGTACAGGACGTGCTCCTGTCAAGTTGTTTGCACAAAGCTATGTAAATATCAAAATAACTGAGATCAATAAGGAAAGACTTCTATTTCAAGTAATTTGGTAAAACTTTGTTCATGTAAAATATAATGACATTGCCTTTCATCACTTTTAACTTTTAGAATAAGGTTAAAAAGAACTACTTTGGGAAATTGTTACGTAATGGTACATAAATATAACAATAGGAAAGTAAGATAATAAGACAAATGATCAATCTTTCGTTACAGATATACTTAAAATAAAAACATTTTAAAACTTGGCTGGATGGAAAATCAGGTTTCTTATTTAAATGTTTGCTTATAGACAGTAGCTTGATGTAAATTAACATAATCATTTAATAATTGTTCAGCTGGTCTTGAACATTACATTAAAAACCAATCTTTTTGATCTGAAACCTTTTTGAACTTATAATTCCATTACTTGAAGAAGCTCTTGTCTACACTGGATCTTAAATCTCAGTTCTATGAAAGTTATGGTCCAGGTTGGTGCAAGTACAATGGTGAAGACACTTGACAGACTGTGGTGAGTTAAACTTGTCTTGCTGCTGGGTGCTGACCAAGCCATACTTTATAAAAATGCATTGTTTGATATATAGTTTCAGTTGACAGTTTGCAGACAGATATATTGTGTCCATATGAGCCAATCATACTGCACTCATCATTTATTGTGAAGGGACAGTTCTCAAAAATACGAAACACTAATTACAGTCTCTGGAAATGCAGTGTGGTCTGGAAATCGTAGTCATTTTCTACTGCAGAACACAGGGCTAGCTAAATATCTGCTCCCTAAACACACAGAAAAATTTAGAAGATGTGTGGTAGTATGTGGTTCAGGATTGCACCCAACAATGATTGTGGCAAAACCTCCACATTATTCCGCCCATGTTAGTAAGACACAGCAATACAAATATTTGCTTGCAGTCTTGCAAATACCACAGTAAGATTCTTTAGTCAGCGTTTCAGTCCCTAGATAGGTCTGAATTGGATAAAATGTCCATTAGCCAATTCTCTGTAGAAGGGCATTTCAGGATTGAGACTCACTTAAAATTTCAAGATGTTAATAATATAAAAATTTAATTCTTACATTTGGTGGAAGTTCTATTATTCTGTCTACTCTTATATCTACCCAGTTATGTGAAATATTGCAGGCAACTCTAATCCACATCAGAACTTCTCTATATCTTCTCCATAATAAGGCAAAAAAAAAAAAAAAAAAGATGAACTCTTCAGACATTTGATTTATTACATATTTTCTATTTTTTAATCATCCTGTATTTCTGCTTTGAACTTATTCAAGTGCATACAGCCCTTTCCTGGACTGTGGGAATCCATATCAATAACCATAAATAATAATTGCTTACTTCATTTTCACCTGTTCAAATATAGAAGGATAACCATCTGATATATGGCTCAAATTGGATGCTTACTTTTGGCCAATTTATCTGCTGTGGATTGATCACTCATTAGTATACTTGTTCCCTATCATATGACTTCACATTTATCTGTTTATATTAAAAATATGCTCTTTGCTTGTTATATATGTGTTTTTGTCAGTGACCTTCTTTTGCTGTATCTATTTCATCCTGAGGGTGGGTGATGTTTTTTTAGGAAAGGAATCTGTTGCCTTCTGCGGCACTCTTTCAAATGTTGATTACTATGTGTGATAGCACCACGTTGTCCATCATATGCTTTTTTATTTCATATTGATTTAATGTATATCAAGGTACTGGTTGGGATAGAGTTAATTTTCTTCATAGCACCCCATTTGATGTTGGTTTTCAGATCTATGTTGATAAAAATACAGTGTCATAACCACTGCTCAACAATCCTTGCACAGATTCAAGACCACTTCTATTTATCACTCTGCCTCTACAAATGAATGAAAAGGTTGGCAGCAGACACAGCCAGGCTGGCTGATCCAAAAAGACTAAAGAGATATTTCATACGATATGATGTCATGCTCAGCTATAAAACTGTAGGGGCATGGTTGTTTTTCCAAAGCAACCTGCGCTTGGGGGCTGGCTGGGCATAAGTCTGCTGGAGGTAGGTGGTGAGGAATTGCCTTTGTATCACTTTTTTTTCCCCCTCCTTTTTTGCCCTTCTCTGATTAAACTATGTCTTGAGCCACAAGTTTTTCTCACTTTCGCCCTTCCAATTCTCTCTGCCTCGGGAGGATTGAGTGCTTAGGTGCTGGCTGGGGTCAACCTACCACTATTAATCATTTCAATAATCTGATTCTGATCACTAACATCCATTTTTAAAGTGCTAATATAATTTTAACTTTCTTCCGGTTCCTTAGAACTTTTGAAATACAACAAAATTTTTGAATGTTAGAAACCAGGTGATCAGGCCCAATCAGTATGGATTTATGAAAGACAGATCCTGCTTGACTGACCTCATGTCCTTCTATGACAATGTGACCCACTTAGTGGATGAGGGACAGGCTGTGGATGTTCTCTTTCAAGATTTTAGTAAATCTTTTGACACTGTTTCTCACAGCATTGTCCTGGAGAAACTGGCTGCTCACAGCTTGGATGGGTGTAGTCTTCACTGGGTAAAAAAACTGGGTAGATGGTCAGGCCCAAAGAGTTGTGGTGAATAGAGTTAAATCCAGTTGGCGGCTCGTCACAAGTGGTGTTCCCCAGGGCTCAGTACTGGAGCCAGTTCTGTTTAATAACTTACCCTTATCAGTGATCTGGACAAGGGGACTAAGTGTGTCCTCAGTAAATTTGCAGCTGACACCAAGTTGGGCAGGAGTGTTAATCTGCTTGAGGGTAGGAGGGCTCTACAGAGGGATCTGGATAAGCTGGATTGATGGGCCGAGGCCAACACTATTAGGTTCAACAAGGCCAAGTGCTGGGTCCCACATTTGGGTCACAACAACCCCATGCAATGCTACGGGCTTGGGGGCTAGTGACTGGAAAGCTGCCAGGCAGAAAGGACCTGGGAGTGTTGGTCAACAACTGACTGAATATGAACTGGCAATGTGCCCAAGTGGCCAAGAAAGCCACTGGCATCCTGGCCTGTATGAAAACCAGTGTGGCCAGCAGGACTAGGTAAGTGATCGTCCCCCGTGTACTCAGCATAGGTGAGGCCACACCTCAAATACTGTGTTTTGGACCTCTCACTAGAAGAAAGACATTGAGATGCTCGAGTGTGTGCAGAGGTGGGTAATGAAGCTGGTGAAGGGTCTAGAGCACAAGTCCTGTGAGGAGCAGCTGAGGGAACTGAGGTTATTTAGCCTGGAGAAGAGGAATTTCAGGGGCACTTTATGACTCTTTACAACTACCTGAAACGAAGTTGTAGCGATGTGTGTGTCAGTGTCTTTTCCCTAGGGACAAGTGATAAGACAAGAGGAAATGGCCTCAAGTTGCACCAGGGGAGGTTTAGATTAGATATTAGGAAAAATTTCTTCACTGGAAGAGTTGTCAAGTATTGGAACTGGCTTCCCAGGAAAGTGGTTGTATTACTGCCCCTGGAGGTATTCAAAAGATGTATGGGTGAGGCACTTAGGAACACAGTTTAGTGGTGAACTTGGCAGTGCTAGTTTAATGGTTGGATAGTCAGACTTGATGTTCGTAAATGTCTTTTCCAAAGTAAAATATTCTATGATTAAAATTCTGATTTCATTATCTGCTTTGGGTGGCAGGTGAGAGTTAAAATCTCTACTCTTAATGTTTATCATTTAAGAACAACTCTGTGTTCTTAAATGTGTGATGGTGTGAAGGTTGTCTGTTTTCCTATAACACCTTTAACATCAAGTGAAAGAATTCAATAGCTCTGACTTTGATTTGAAATACAATGCCAAACAGGAATCACAGGAACTATTGAAATTTCACCAATTTTATTGTGGAAATGCATTCTCCTTCAGTGACAAACCTCTTCAATTTTTCCTCAAGTTTTTTAGTCACATACTCTTTGTCCTCTTTTCACTGTGCTTACTTTTTGGTCACACATATTTTGCATTCATTACAAGAAGAGTCACACCATGCACAGAATGATAAAGAATTTTATAAAAAACATAATTCAGTGACTGATGGGCCCAAAGTGTTACACCTGCCAAAATACATTACTTATTGTAATGTGATGCAACAGAGTATAATGTGAATAACTTGAGCATGACACATAGGAAATTAAATTAACAAATGAAAGATTTAAACTAGAAAAAAGTTTAGTAGGGAAAAAGTTGCAAACCTAAGTTTTGGTTTTAGAAAAAATATAAAATTATGCTCATTTGATAGCAGATTTGTGTCAGGTGAACTGATTAGGAGCTCAAGATAATTGGTATTCTAGGCAGTCCCAGGATGCTGAACACATCCTACCTAATGCCAGGAAATAAGACCACCCTATTGTAGGAGCTACACCTGCCCCAGCACAGCAAGGTAAATTATGTAATTTGTTATAAAAATAAAAAGAAGTTAACAACTTCTAACACATTCACAACCCAGTTAAAAAATCCCACAACTATAGAATGAAGTATTTAGAGAGATTTTATTCTTACTTCCCGAATACAAATTAAACGATAGTTTAATTTGTGAGTTTAAATGACTGGCCTAACCTCGACGAAAGAGATCTTTCTTTATCCTTTGGTCAAACTTGAGTTGAAAGAAAAATCAGACAGGTAATACTTTTTCCAGGTACAGAATATAATAAAATTCTATATCATACTAATACAGTAGACCCTAAAAGTAGCTGTTAGGAAACTATTACTTCTGTATTTAGGCAAGAATACAAAACACCACTCATGTCTATGAAAATCAGACAAAATATGTGAGAAAGAAAATTGATCAAAGTATTCTGTTAAGTCTTGAGAAGTGATTTGTACCGATTTGTGTGCTTTGTTATAAGACAGAGCTCTGAAAATGGAAGCAGCATATTGTAACTCCACTTCTTTTACATTTTATTGTTTTTATTTTACATTGTAAGGATTGCAAGGGCTTCTTCAGATGTGAAGCTGATGTGAAGATTCTTCAGATTCTTCACATCAGCTCACTCATCCCTTTCCCCCGCCTCAGCCCGGTGGGATGGGGCAGAGAATCAGAAGGGTAAAAGTGAGAAAACTCATGGGTTAAGATAAAGACAGTTTAATAAGTAAAGCAAGAGCCACACATGCAAGCAAAGCAAGCCAAGGAATTCATTTACCACTTCCCATCGCAGGAAAGCAGCTCTCCATCATGTATAATGGTTACTTGGGAAGACAAATGCTATCACTCTGAACATGCCCCTTCTTTCCCCAGCTTTATATGCTGAGCATGACATCATATGTTACGGGATAGCCCTTTTGACAGCTGAGGTCAGCCATCCCAGCTGTGTCCCCTCTCGACTGCTTGTGCAACCCCAGCCTACTTGCTGGTAGGGTGGTATGAGAAGCAGAAAAGGTCTTGACTGTGTGTAAGCACTGCTCAGCAATAACTAAAACATCTCTGTGTTACCAACACTGTTTTCATCACAAACCCAAAACCCAGCCCCATATGAGCTACTATGAAGAAAATTAACTCTTTCCCAGCCAAAGCCAGCACATGAGGTTAGGATTGCTTTTGTCACTTAATCAAGTCTATATATTATTTTACATTAGACTGCTTCTATGTTCAGCAAAACAAACTATTGAACTATATTTAATAATGATTTCTGAGATGGAAATAACATCTGTCTCAACTTGTATCAGATACATAGTCTTGTCTTCTGACATAATCAAAAAAATAAAAGTTCAGGCAGCAACACAATTACTGCTAACATCCAAACAAAAACCCACAGATCAGACAAGATATGTAAAGAAAATGCTGACACACATTTACAAGCTGCAACATTTCTGATATATATTCTGACATTGATGAATACTGCTTACTGATTGCTCAAATTCATTTTAATTGAAGCACACCTTTGAACAGGAAGTATACAACAGCAGAAGAACATGCAGTTGTCTGTCTTTCCTAAATAAATATGATTTTATTGCAGAGAGAAATGAACTATAAGTTTTCACAAGCACTTTCAAAGCATGCTTAAATATATCAATATGATGAACACCTTACTAAGTGCATACCTTGTATCTGGCCTTATGTATATATACATACATATATATGTGTGTATTTGATCATGAACCTAATTTTACATCTTTCTAATTTTGAGTTGAAATTGAGACTATAATTTGGAATTCTTAAATTAATGTACAACTGCAGAGACATGCAAGGATTCCTGCCTATGCCTCCACCTACTAAACCGGTGATTATTAAGATGAATGATTTTAGGTAAAAGAATTAAATGTTTTTATTACATCTGTTGCTCACATACTCCAATGGAGTTATTACCTGGCAAAACATCTTTGTCACGGTGTGTTCTGAGTGCAGCCTTGCAAGGGAACCATGTAGATGTTGCTTGCTGTATGGTTGTCCCATCACTGAGAGCTGCCAGCCGGGAGTGTGACTAACTAGGTAAAATGTTCAAGAGGTAAGAACTGATCTTTGACATGTCATTTCTCCCATGCTGCTGTGTGGATCTCAGCACAGGACATACCCTCACTTCAACTAGGACACTATAACTGAGTTTATTTAAAATACAATGCTCATAGAGATAAAATGGTAAAGATCTAGAAATCTATGTGGGAAATGCAACACTTTGATGGAAACCAGTACTGAAGTCATAATACTCCAAAGGGGTATAAGGAAGAAAAATATGGCCTGATGTGCAAGTGAAATATAAAACGTAAGTGCAGAAGGTATTGTGCCACACTGTGGGTGCAAGAAATAGGTCAAAATTTTTTCATTTTATTTTATACAAGGAAGAAATTCTTCCTGGAGATGGTGGTGAGACACTGGAACAGGTTGCCCAGACAAGTTGTGGATGTCCCATCCCTGGCTGTCTTCAAGGCCAGGCTGGATGAGGCTTTGAGCAACCTGGTCTTGTGGAGGGTGTCCCTGCCCATGGCAGCGGGGTTGGAACTAGATGATCTTTAAGGTCCCTTCCAACCCAAACCATTCTATGACTCTATGTTTCTCTAACAACAGTGAGAAATAGTCATTTGTATATGACAGTAAAGAGAAAGGAAGACGTGCCCCTGCTGTTTCCTCATTAAGAAGCGCATATACCCCGATTTCAGATGTTTTCTGACTGAAGGGACATGGAGTCCCCAGCAGCAGCTGTGACTGGACCTGGTTCAGGTGGTGCCTGGACATCTCTCACTAAAAAGCAACAGCAACGAGAATGGTACAGGGATTTGACAGTAAGCATAATAGAGGATGTGAAGAGGCCCAAAACTCTGTCTGAGGGTTCATGGGACCTCCAGAATCATGGGATCTCTGGTCTGCCTGGTCACTGTGGGAAAGTGATGATGTATCACAGAACATGCTCCCAGGTATCAGCTGGAATAACCGGTTCCCTGGAAATTTAATCCAGATGGAGCTCCAGAAGGACCACGTGTGTGCCCAGACACTGAGCCATCAGGATAAGGGTAAGCAACCAGATACTTTAATATAAAAGTGAAGAAACAGAAAGTGTAAAGATCCTTTGGGGTGGACCTTGGAGAGGAGAAAACCCCGAAAACCACATTTCATACAGGGAGGAACCTGCACTCAAGCCTTTATTTGGGATGGACTAGGTTCCTTGCATGTATATACTTACAGATATAAACTAACAGAATATTTATAGGGTGCTGGCAACAGCTGAAAAGGAACAAATCCTCCCGGGGTAGCATCAGAGCTGTTTAAGTGTGATCCACCTGTCAACACCACAGGCAGCAATGGGAGATTGTGGATGGAGACATCCATCTGTCAACTATATTATCTGGTTTAGAAGGTTTATTGCCTTCCAGGAGTTCAGATCCAGAACGTTTGAAGAGGCATTGCCAAGATCTATCTGGCTTTCAAACTGTTACTCTTTATCATCTGTGTGGAACCAACAATACTGCCAAGAAGACCCTGAGCACATCAACAGTGACTGCAGAATTATGACAAACTACACCTTGACTGCCTAATGGGATGATATAGAGAAGATGGATCCAGATTCTTCTTGGAATGTCACAGGGAAAGGTTACAAGCTGGAACAAAGCAAATTCCAATTAGATTTTACCATGAGAGTGATCACCCTTGGTCAAGTTACTTGTTGAGTTTGTGGAATTTCTATCCATGGACATGTTAACAGTTGGCTTCATGTGATCCTGAACAACATTATCTGACTCTGAAATCAGAAGTAACTTCAAAATTGTCCCTTGCTCAGAGCAGAAGATGGGCTAGGACTACTGGATTTCCAAAGCTTCCTTTCAACAAACCTTCTATGATTTGTGAGACAATAATTACGACAGAGCACTTCAAAATTTTCTGTTTAGTTAAGTACACATCCATTTTTTTAAATGATAAAGTAGATTAGAGGCCAGTATAGACTATCATAAACATACAATTTTTTCATAAACATACAGGTTATTCTTTCTCCTAACATTAAGACATTTAAATTGCTGGCATAAAGAAAACACAAGATGTCGTTGTGGAGAAAAACTGCTTGTTTAATTGGTAGTCATAGAGGAACTGGAGAATATGAGAAAAAAAATGCTTAATAGACTAACAACTGATCCCTAATGACTGATCCATGGTCCTAGAGTTCAAACATACTAAAGGAGAAATGGGCAGGAACTGCAGAGCGAGAGGTAGTAACAGAATTTCCCTGTGCCCTCCCCTATCTACACAGACAAAAAAGTTTATTGTGTTCAGGAGATCAAGTAATGCCTGCACTGGAGGAAAATAAAATCTCTGAGAAGCCACAGTTTAGTGTCTACAGTAACAGTAGCACAGTGGGGATGATGACTGAAAATCAATGTTGTTGCTGTTCATCATTTTGTTTTATGAGTAGAATACATCAGATGTAGGAGACAAAGTGTACTTCCAAAGTTTCAGGTCTTAAGTAGAGGCTTTGTAGCAATGCATTGTTTTATTTCATTTTTCGTAGACCTTTGTTATAAAATAATTTCATAAGTGTTTACAAAGTTTCAGTTCATAAGTTGCAAAGAACTACATTGCAGGAGAAAAATGGAAGAGCAATAAATTTATAGAAAACAAAAGATAAAAGTAATGTTTTAGGTAACAGTAAAAATTACTGGAGCACAGAAAATCAAAGTGTGACATCAGTCCAAAAGTCACAAACACATTTTTAAAAATAGTTTTTGTCTTGTGAAAAAAAAAATACTAATAAAGCTATTTAAATTAATCAGAGACAAATATTTGCAACAGGCAAAAAATCAACATTTCTTTAATCCTTTAAATACATTCATTATTTTATAATAATCTCAGGATAGAAGTGTTTAAATCTGCAATCTTGTATAGTCTCATTCTCTAGAGAAATTACTGCTTTGACAGCTAAGCAGCAACTATACTCAGACTACCTTCATGGCCATCTGAGTTTGATGGAACAACATTCAGAAAATAGGTGGATTAGAGGCCTTGAATAACCTGAGAAAGATGGCTTCTGGAATAGCATGATATGAAACTGTATGCAAAAGGATTAATATTATTTAACACTGTGAATGAGAGCAAATAGCTTTGGAGGGAGGTAATTTAGTTAGAGAGTTTAAAGAGTAAACAAGGGAATGAGAAGTCAGAAAAGTGATGGAAACTAAAGGATATCAACAGACATACTGGCTTCAGTCAGAATGATGACTTAATGGGGGAAAATCTGCATTTTGATTTTAATGAGATCCATTTTTCTTTGATGAAATATGGACAGGTGAACATCTGACAACAGGAAATAATAACCAAAACCTCTATCCAAAGATGGAGGAAGATCTCCTTCTTGTTCTAGGCACCTCAGTTCTGATTCTCAGCAATGATGGCTGTACTGAAACTGTACAAAGAGCAAACTATATATCTACGGGCATTGTCTAAACATTTCATGAATGCTGACAAGCCTGGGGATATGACCTCTGGGCAGCTTGTCCAGTGCTTGACCATCTTCTTGGTGAAGGACTTTTTCCTAATAGTCAGTCTGAACTTACTCTGACACATTTCCTCACATCCTAGGAACATGGTCATCCCTCAGTCTCCTCTAAGTTGAACAAACCTAATATCTTCAGCTGGTCCTCATAAACCATGCTGTCTAGTCCTTTCACCATGCAGTGGACAAATTTTCAGGAGAAACCAAAATGACTGTTCCTAAAATGTCTTGAAAACTGGTGGAATGCTGTAGAAGGGAGCCTGAAGTGCCAAAAATTATATGATTTATATGAAGAAAATAAACTTTGACTTTTCTTTTTTTTCTTGTGAAATGGAGGAATTGGAAGCCTTCTCCTTGTCTGCTTGTCTACTCCATAAGTGAATGGAGTATCCTTCCTTCCTTCCTTCCTTCCTTCCTTCCTTCCTTCCTTCCTTCCTTCCTTCCTTCCTTCCTTCCTTCCTTCCTTCCTTCCTTCCTTCCTTCCTTCCTTCCTTCCTTCCTTCCTTCCTTCCTTCCTTCCTTCCTTCCTTCCTTCCTTCCTTCCTTCCTTCCTTCCTTCCTTCCTTCCTTCCTTCCTTCCTTCCTTCCTTCCTTCCTTCCTTCCTTCCTTCCTTCCTTCCTTCCTTCCTTCCTTCCTTCCTTCCTTCCTTCCTTCCTTCCTTCCTTCCTTCCTTCCTTCCTTCCTTCCTTCCTCAAAATAAATAACAGGACTATCTTAAAAAAAACCCATGAATATGTGGGTTTTAGCTGGAAGCCATTTATACTCTGCACCACTACACAGTTTCGTATTTATTGAAGTGGGACACTAGAGCTTTTGGTTCCTATGGACAGTTATAGGCATATTGCCCAGTGTTTCCAGAACAGAGGATGCTTTCAGGACCTTGACCTAAGTGAATTTATCATTGATCTCATCTTTTTTCCAGAAATCAGTGTGGTTTCTCTTTAAAAAAAGAGACATAAAGGTTCATAGAATTTGGAAATGGAAGAATAGATAAATCAAGGACAAACAAATGTGTAAAAGCTTTCATTCTTCTCTGGATATGTTTCTGTGTACATTATGTTTTACCCAATACTGTCTCCTGGAGTCCTCTTATGACAAGACAGTCAGTAGTTCATCCAGTCTGTGGATTTTCAGGTAAAAATGTAAACAGTTATTCCTATCAGTCTCTTACCCTTTTCTCATCACTTAAGAAAATATTCCAAGATTTCAATTATCCAAATTTTCCAAACAGACTTTTAATTGGTATTCTGTTAGATTCTGATATAACATTTCTTTTCAATTTCTGCCCAAACATCATTCTTTAAAAAAATTTATTGTTGGATAAAGAACAAATTCACTGTCAGACCAGTGAGCTGTTCAAAAAACAGCTTTAAGATTTTTCACTCCCACTGCATAAATTATAAATTGAGGTCTTCAAAACAGTCTTCATCACATTTTAATTAGTTTAAATACTTACTAGATGATTTGCTGAGTGACCCGTTTACACTTTTTATCGCCTGTGGTGTAGACAAAGAAATAATATTGCCTGGAATTTCTCTTTCAACTCTGAAAAGTTTTAACTGAGCTTAAAGATAGGCACTGTTAAAATCTGAAGCAAAATTGCCAAGTGTTAAGTGATTTTGTCAAAGATCTTTCCTACAGGAATCAGAATGAACATTTTCACCCCATTAAAAAAAGACTAAACCTTACATTTTATGAAGACAAACAGTGGCAACAGCTCAGATCTAGATAAACCTGTACTTTAATGATGGAATAAAATCTGTTCTTTAATGATGAGCTAGGGTGGAATCTATTCAGATACAGAAATATGATCATATATTTACAAATAGAGTTTAGATTTATCCTTATTTATTAAATAGACTTAATACTTCTGTTACACTTCAACATCAGCAGTAGCAACAATGGGTAGAATAAGTAAACTATTTACCAAGCAGCACATCATTAATACAGGTAAAACTTGTTTTCACTAGTCCTTTTATGCAACTTTTCATAGTTGGAATTGGGATAAAGATCAATAGACACTCCCACAACTTGACAGGCACAAAAGCGGCTTTTTTTTTAATTTTATTTTAATCATACTTGCATGAGAAAGATGTTCCAAAAGAAGAAAATGTGTAACAAGGACAATGGTTTTTCTATGAAAATAATAGATAAGAGTGGTAAAGCATGAACATATTGAAGACTGCATTGCACAAAGAAAGCACAGGCAATGGAAGTTTCATCACAGAAAGAGACAGAGAGGAAAAGATTTTTTCCTCTTGTCATTGCCACAGTATGACAGCTTGGGCAACTCAGTGTATTGCCAAAGCAGTTAAATGTGAAGTCCCAAAAGATGGCACAGAACTTTGATTTTGTGAAAAATGTCGTGATGTAAAATTGAACCCTAAGTCAGAAAAGAAAATCACAAGAGACCACAAGGGAACAAAATAATAATAATAATAATAAAAAAAGAAAAAAAAATTGACATTCCAACAAGTATAAGAACCATGGTGTAAAATATATATTTCAAAAAAAATTTAGAGTGACTCCCTTAAATACAAAAATATGTCAGCATGATTTCAAGGAAGACTCATTCTTTAGGTTGTAATATATAAATTATAATTACTTGTCTCAGAAGGATATCAACACACTGAGATACGCTTTTCACTTTATTTCCCTACCATAATCCTCTCCTTCTTAAACAAACAAGTTTCTATGGAATCAGAAAAAAAAAAAAATAATAAAGAGGAAATATGCAAGCTTATTACTATTTCATAATCTCTTTCTTATATAAAGTATCTGACCATCTGAATTCTAGGGAGATAACTGAATGTTTTGAATACAAAATTACATAAACAAGTCTGAAATATATATTAAAAAAATGTGTTGTACATAGTTATATTGCAATGCTGAAGTCAAAACCACCCTTGATCAAAAACTTACTCTCTATATGTCTATGAGTGATTTACATGTATCCAAATAAATGGTTATAAATGGACAGATGAGGATCCTTTAGGGAAAACCATTTCAGTAAAGGATGATCAGATTTTCTAGAGTCTCAGCAGTAAAATTAATAGCTTTTAGAAAGAGTTAACAACAAGAGCCATGATTAACTTTATTTAGGGAAATTAATTATCTTTCCTAATCTGTCCAAATTTAGTGTAAAAACAAAATTATAATAACTTTTTTAAAAAAGAAAATATCTATTAAAATTAATCAGAAATACAAGTAAATTTAAAAAATAGTTTTCATTACAGAAAATACTGAATAAAACTAAAGTTTTTGACAAATGAAGAGATATTTTTTAAAAAAATAAATTACTCTGACCAAGAATAATAGAAAAATAGTCTAGTTATCATTCCTCTTTCCTTATACAGGATTTTACTTACAAGTCTTGCTCTTCTGCAGATTCAGGAGCACAATTTGAACCTATCTCCATTGTTGTATCAAAATTCTATACTTACAAAAGTGTCAGGGAAACTTACACAAAGGCTGACTATATAATTAAGTAGAAAACATTACTATCCACATTTTTATAAAATTGTGAAATGATAGAGTATTTTACATCTAAGATATAAAAAAGTGATCTTTTAAACACAGCATAACAGACATCCAGAACCAATAGCCTCTGATTCTTTCTGAAATAACTGGTTTCCCGTTTTTAGAATAGTAGAAACTATTGCACTTCCACAGTCATAGAATGTTTTAGGTTGGTAGACAACTTAAAGATCACCTAGTTCCAACCCCCCTGCCATGGTCAGGGACACCTTCCACTAGACCAGGTTTCTCCAAGACCCATCCAACCTGGCCTTGAACACTTCCAGGGACGGGGCATCCACAGCTTCTCTGGGCAACCTGTTGCAGTGCTTCACCACCCTCTCTGTGAAGAATTTCTTCCTGATGTCCAATACAAAATCTACCCTCTTTAAGTTTTAAGTCATTACCCCTTGTCCTGTCACTACATGGCCTTGAAAAAATCCGTCTCCAGCTTTCTTGTAGGCCCCTTCAGGTACTAGAAGGCTTCTAGAAGGTCTCCCCAGAATCTTCTTTTTTCCAGGATGAACAAACCCAATTCTCTCAGGCTTTCTTCATAGGAGAGTTGCTCCAGACCTCTGATCATCCTTGTGGTCATTCTCTGGACTCAGTCCAAAAGGTTCATGGCCTTCATATATTGGGGACGCCGGAGCTGGATGCAGTACTCCAGGTGGGGTCTCATGAAAGCAGAGTAGAGGGGGAGAATCACCTCCCTTGACTTGCCAGTCACACTTCTTTTGATGCAGTCCAGGATACAGTTGGTTTTCTGGGCTGCAAGCACACATTATTGTGTCATGTTGAGCTTCTCATCAACCAACATCCCCAAGTCCTTCTCCTCAGTGTTGCTTTCAATCCATTCTCCACCCAGTCTTTACTTCTGTTTGGGACTGTCCTGACACAGGTGCAGGACCTTGCACTTGGCCTTGTTGAACTTCATGAGGTTGGCAGAGGTCCACCTCTACAGCCTGCCAAGGTGTCTCTGGATGGCATGCCTCCCTTCAGCATTTCGACTGCACCACACAGATTGGTGTTGCCAGAAATTTTGCTGAGGGTGCACTCAATGTCACTGTCCATGTCACCAACAAAGATGTTGAACAACACCAATACCAACTCTTGAGGAACACTCCTCATCTCCACTTGGACACTGAGCCATTGACAAGAACACTTTGACAAGTGGTGCTGATTTCCACTATCTAAGGAGCCCAGTGTGAGAATGGCTTTTGATTCTAAAAAATATCTCTATAAATAGTCTGTGAGGAGAAAAAAAAAGAAAACAAAACCAAAAAACAGCAGCCAGAAATATGACAGAGGCATCAAATATTAATATACAGAATATTCTATAGTATTGAAAATAGTTACACTAATATGAGCTACTGCTATATAGATTTTTGAAACTATATCACAGATAAAATCAGTAGCTAGAGGTATAAAAAAGGTAATTTATTTGCTCAGATGATGTCTTTGGATTCAGTTACAATGAAAGTTACTAGCTCCTGAATTAGTGATGTCTACTATGCTACATATCAGTATACCTAGCATATAGGAATAAGCATGGCCAGAAGGTCGAGGGAGGTGATTCTCCCTCTCTACTGTGCTCTCATGAGACCTCACCTGGAGTATTGCATCCAGCTCTGGGGCCCCCAACATAAGAAGGATATTGACCAGTTGGAGCACGTCCAGAAGAGGGCCACGAAGATGATGAGAGAGCTGGAGCACCTCTCATGAAAAAAGGCTGAGAGAATTGGGCTTGTTCATCCTGGAGAAGAGAAGGCTCTGGGGAGAACATATTGCAGCCTTCCAGTACCTGAAGGGGGCCTACAAGGAAGATGATGGGGGGACTTTTTACAAGGGCCTTTAGTGATAAGACAAGGATTAACAAGTTTAAATTGAAAGCAGGGAGATTTAGATTGGATATCAGGAAGAAATTCTTCACGGAGAGGGTGGTGAAGCACTGGAACAGATTGCAAGGAGAAGCAGTGGGTGCCCTACCCTTGGAAATGTTCAAGGCCAGGCTGGATGAGGCTTTGAGCAACCTGGTCTAGTGGAAGGTGTCCCTGCCCATGGCAGGAGGGTTGGAACTAGATGATCTTTAAGGTCCCTTCCAACCCAAACCATTCTATGGTTCTACGATTCTATGATATTTCTCTCTTATGACTTTTCTTCATGCTGAGTTGTTGCTGAAGTTTTCTACCTTGTCAGTTACTTTTCCCATCTGTAAAATGAGTGCAATAAGAGGTAGTACGGATGTAGGACAGTATGACAGACTGCCTTCAGTGACAGCCCTTGCCAACAAAGGCCATGAGAAAAAGAAAGTTCAGCTGGAAGAAGGATATCAGAAGGGATTTTGTCTTAATATAAGAACTGTAACTTACTGAAACTTATCCTTTCTCACATGTGGTGCACATTGATCATTATGCATAGCAACCCAACTACTTTGCAATAAATGTAAAATGTGTAAAATCCAAAAGCTTGAGTTTAGCTTTGATTTCTCTTTAAAGAGAGAAAGAGCACAGTTTCTCTGTGAGCCAGAGCAACCACAGAGAATATGGTTGCTTATATCTGAGATGACTGAGTTTGTTAGGCCTGTTTTGAGTGTAGGGTTGACTAGCTGACCTCCAGATGTCCCTTCCAGCCTAGATTTTTCTCTGATTCTGTGAAAAGTACAGAAACATCTTACTGCATTGATCTTGGACCAAAAGTTCTGTGGAGGGAAGAGCTTAATCCTGAGGAAGAATAATGTTGATGAAAGAGCCCCAGACAGTGTTTTTCATGTAAAGGCCCAGAATTAAAGGCAGTCTAGAATCTATTAATACCGAGGGGATTTGAATGCATGTGGGTTCAGTCTGTTAACCAAAATACAGATGTTAGTCATAAAATGGATTTAGACAGAAGCTGAATGACAACAAATAGTTGAAGCTCTGTTAATGATACCTTTTCTATTAGGGTTTTAATATATTAATTAGCTTTCCTCAAGGCAGCACATATTGGCAGAAAATAATTCATCTTATCAAATTTAACTATATAAAATCAACTGTTTAGTCTATGACAATCATGTAAATTGTCTCTACTGTCTATAGAGAGAAAGGCATCTCAAGACTAGATGCAATCTATTATAAAATGAATGGCTTACACATAGGTAAATTGACTATTGCATGGGTTTCAGAAGTCCAGAACAGACATACGCATATGTATGAAGTTACATCTACCCTACATACCCAACAAATACTGTCATTATATGTAATGAGCAGAAGAAAAGGACTTGCTTGAGTGTGATGCGTTCAGTCAGGAAGGGGTTAACTCCCTTTACTGTGGTAGCTAGGAGGCTGCTAAGAGAAGCATTGATAAGGTCTTAGCTGGTGCTGGGCCTGTGCCACATTCAAGGTCTTTCTCTGCTTCTGTCTCGCAAGCAGTGTAGGGGACACAGTCCAGATAGCTGACCCAAACTGACCAAGGAAGCATTTCATTCCATAGTACATCATGTTCCAGGGTCTTGGGCGGGGAGGGGGTCTGGTAGCCAATTACTCTTACTCTCTTTCCCTTACTCCCTTGCTCATCTACTCCCAGGCACTTGCTAACTCTCCTGCCTTAGCTTCTTCGCTAAATCCTGTTCTGGCTCCTTTGTGAGGTAATTGATGGGTTGTTTAGAGTTCCTGGTCATGCTATCGCTGATAGGGTTCGCTCAGAATCTGCTGCGACAGCTCCCAGGCTCCGGCCCTTGGGCTGCGGCTCTCGGGCTGCGATCACTCTTGGGCTGTGGTTCTCGGGCTCTCTGGGTCTGACTCTCACTACTCAGCATCTGGGTGTGCATTGGTCAGGGGATGGTGAGAAATTGTATCATATTGTATCATATTGTATTATATTGTATCATATGTTTTATTTTCTATTATTTTAATTCTGTATTAGTAGTAGCAAATAGTTCTTATCTCTATTTTGCAAGTTTCGTTATTTCTTTTTTCTCTGATTCTTCCCTTTCACTGGAGGGGGAGAGGGGGATTTTTAAGAGCGGCTTCGTGGCATTTTGCTAGCCAGAATAAACCATGACACTTGAGTAGATCAGTTTCTGAATGTTTGTAGTGTACTTTTTGCAAAGCACCAGAAAATGCTGAAGATTTGAAAGATAAGAAGGTCCTGGGCATAAGTGAAGATTTTTAAACAAATTAATCTGGTTTAATGTTATAACTAGAAATATTTTTTATTGCCAAGATTCTTTTCTATTATATTGTACTATTACTAATATTGACCAAATTGCCTATGATGGTGCTCTCATGTATTAGTAAGAATATCCTTTCCTAAAATATTCCACACCAATAGTAACAGTTGAGTTTTTCTGGGTACTATCATCAAAATTTTACCAAAATGCATCAAAGATCAATGCAGGAATTGAGACATTTTCTGTTCTTATTCCATGCACTAATCAACACATGCAAAGCAGCTGATTGTGTCTCAGCAAGTCCTTGATTCCAGCACTTTAGATACATAATATATATAAATATATGGAGTATGATGTATAAAACCGTACTATATATATTTGAAGGTTTTTTAATATTTTCTTAGAATATATGAATTATAGTGATCAGTGTAGTTTAGTAGTGTATGGATCCCTGAAAGCAATGAAAAAGACAAATGGCTGAACTTGTAACACAGTGTTGTTTCTCTGTTCTTCTCCCCATATCAGCATCAGCCTAGATTAAAGATATCCATTTTCATGTTAACGCATAAATACAATGTTTGCTTTCAGAGAAAATCAAATATCCTGTACCTTTTAATCATATTGTTCTTAATACCCGTGGCAAAGCCTGTCTTGATGTATTGGTTCTTCATGTTTTCTAATTTCACAAAAAATTAAGATGAAAAGATGTGTTTAGTTTCTGTGCTTAAACCAGAAACAAATATCTTAACTGCTTCGTGATTAGACAGAAAGCAGCAACAAGATGTCTCTGAAGCCAGATTCCACATGTCATGTCCAAAACAAGGTCTTTATTTGTATTTCAGAACCAATCTCATTTCATGTTCAGAAATATCAAATTACTGTTGGAAAAAAGTACTGCATGGTTGCAATCCATGTGACATCTGACAAGAGCTATGGCACCAGCGGACTGCAATAATCCTATGGAAGTCCCAAAGATGAGGAAAAATAAGATTTTCAGGAATCTTAGAGGATGTAGAAGGCTGATACAGTAATGTCATAGGCAAAGAAATGAAATTATATACACTCAAGATGGCACATACATATTTACTCTCTTCTGTGCATAACAATATCTTTCAGGTAGAAATTGAATTAGTAACTTCATATTTAAATTGTTAGGAGTTAAGGCTTCTCTTATAATTCCATTATAGCTGACATATGTAATTTCTTATATGTCAGAATGACTAGTGAGAAATATTTTTGGTAACAACTCTGAAGTTAGACATGCACTTTTAAAAGTACAGTACAAGACTTTCATTTGTCATTCTTCACACCAAGCTTTGAATATTTTATGGATACATTCAGGAACTGGATGGCTGCTTCAGAATGAATAATTAAAATTCATTTTGAAATAACTGTCTTTGGGGAATGGGTGTCTCAGTGAACTAAACAATTTCTATTCCTGTTCTCAGCATTATTTCCCTGTAATTTCCTGACCTTATTTGCAGTACATTCTTGTCTATTTCAGGAAAGAAATATATGTCAAGATATCATGATGTGAAATAAAAATCCTGATACTGTAGTATTGCCACAGAGAATTTAGATGACTAAACAGAATAAAAACCTTCTTTCCACACAAGCTAGATCTTCCTTAAATGTTCATAAAGTCTAAGGGTAGTTTTAATCCCTCCTTTATGAAGCTTGTCTGGTCTAGACAGATGATAAATCACTGCATACCAAAGTTTGCCAGAGTCTTTCTAGGAGATGATTTTCTTGTCTAAAAATATTAAATGATTGAAAGTATTTTGTGGAAATGTACCAATCTCAAAGAAACTTTAAAGAGTGATGAAAGAGACCTTTTTTTTCCATTAAGAATTGTGTATTCAATATTGCAGTATATAAAGCAGGCAAACATCTAATTCAGAATTAATTAATTTTTATAAGTATAAATTAATTCTTGGGGGTTTTTTGTTGGTTTTTTTTTTAATTATTCTTTCTTTTTTCTTTAATTGTAATTGGATATTACAGTTGCTTACTGGTATCATGACATTTACTATGTAACAAAAACATCCATTCTTACTCCTTATTGCTGTAACATTCCCTAGCAGACTTAGGCAAACATTCTCCTAAATACAGCTTACTTAGCAGCTCAGGAGAAGCTGTGATGATTTCAATTCACTTCAAAGCCTGTTTTTCTGTTGCTTGAATAAATATTGAAAATTAAGAAAGTATTCTGTGGCAAATATATATACTTTTTAATACAGAGAACATAACTGATTGATAGAAAAATTCTGAGCAGATATTTTTGCCAGACCCTGACAATGAGGCTCATGACTAAAAAAAAAGGCTAACTTAGATTTGGTTCTGGCATATAAAATAAATATGACACACTAGAAAGAGGGTCAGACAACTATATCAGCTGTGTCAAAGTAATTTGCAGGAGTTGGTCAATTCACAAGAACATTCTAAGTTTTACAGACATGTATTGCAAACTGAGCTTGTATATCAGGGGTCAGATTCTGAGAAAATGGTCTGGAAAGAAAAATTCCTAATTGGATGAATACTGCAAGACTTCAGTTGAGTGACAGGCAGTCTGAGTTTTCTAGGCTACTACCTTTGCTGCAGTTTGATTATTCTAACACTGACAGAAGAAATAGAAAGACATAGAGGCAAAGGAAAATGTGGGTTTGGAATAAAATATATTTCAGGCCAGAAACCCCATTGTATAAGTCTTTTTTTGTTTTGCTTTCTATTATGTCAATCAAGGTAATAGTGAAGTCCCCAAAAATTGAACATATATGAAGTGTTTTGAGTCAGCAACCACTGAAAAGATTGGATGCTTTTTTTTTTTTTTTTTACTTTAAGCTGTGTTTTAGAATGTTATGTGTAAAAATAAGAGTTACGGGGTATTTTTTCTAGTATTTTGAATGCCATCTTTCCCAATTTCTGATTTCATTGAAGGTCAGAGGCTTTCTTAAAATTTTCTACCAGTAAATTATAAGGTCATGTGTCATTTGAACTGAGGCATTTTTCACCAGCTAGTGATGTCATTTATAAAGCAGACCAGACTTAACAAAGAGGTGTTGGCTATATCACTCGGGATTTCAGTTCAAATATGAAACTAAAAGAATTATTAGTAACTAAAACAACTAAAACATTTGCTTGAGCTGTGAAAATTTAAGCTAAATTTTGTAGAATTGTGGAAGAAAAAAAGGTGTAATTCTCTCTTGCTTTTACACTCACTGTAGTGTGCAGTTACTGAAATTATTGGTCATATAAGAAATATACATTTAGATCAGGCATTAAGAAGCAAATTATCTTCATTTCATTACCCTTACAGATTTGTTTATATAGATGGGAAAAGGAATAGATGGCATCTGTGTTAATTTGTAATATCTTTGCAAATGAAATAGTATTTAAAAGCTAGACTAAACAGATTTAATTTTCACTTTGTTGACTTCCACGACACTTTTATATTTCCAATTGAATCAAATGCCAATATGCATGGTTTTCTGATCGAAACATTAATTTTGGAAATGGAGATATTTCTAATCAGAAATTATTTCTGATTAGATTTCTGATTTTTTATTTCAATCAGAAATTAAAAAGAGATCAGGTGTGCTGAATGTTAGGTTGAATTCTGAATCTAATCTTCATTCTTTTAATCTCACATTATTATGCAAAACTGGTGATATGTTTGTTGGGTATTATTCTTTGCCTTCAAGACTAGTGGCTTCATAAATAGATTGACAGGGCAAAAATCATAGCTGTTTGTGACTCACTTACCAGGATTGCAAAAATCTTTAAAAATACCCTGAATTTTCCAAATGTTGTGGCAAATTCCTAACAGTTTTCCTAAATTCAGTTTTCCTTTCACGTAAGGAAACTGAAGATACTGTCTGTCATTAAGCTAAGTAACCTTTTTTCCGCCGAAAAATTAGTTTATCCAAGATTATATCTTGTTGTTTTCTTTGCATGTCTGAGAATGCAGCCATAGACCAAGTCTTATTTTACTTTTTTATAGTAAAAAACTTAACATGCCTATTGTTGTATCTACGTCTAATACATTTGTATTTTTAGAAAGGTCATCATTCATCCATGGAGAGGAATTATGGGACACATTTACTTACACAGGTAGACAAGTTATCAAAAATAAAACCAACAAGAACACTTCCATTACGGTGAGAAAATCACTATGGCTTAATGGAATAAAAACTGGAATGAAGAAAGTGGATTCCTGAATTATGCCAAAATATTTTTATAAAAGGTGAGAAAAAAATTTTTAAAAGTTAATGTCTGTCCACTGGAACTTACATGTCTATATTTAAAATACTAAAGGATAATAGCTGTATGTATTGTTTAATAAAACATAAAGTATGTATAGTGATACTGAGTGCAACCATTATAAGGTAAAACTAATTAAATTATGAGAAAAACCTGACTATTCAGCATTCCTGTGTACAGGAAACTACAGAGAAACTTTTTTCCTGCACAATTACATAAGACAGTAAAAATGAAGACAATATCTTTTAATTGCTTTCTTATACAAACAATCTGAGGCTAAATTCCTTTTCTTTGTTATTAATATCTTGTGTAGTATCTGTAAATTAAAAGACAAAATACCTTAAGTCAAATTTAGTATCAATGTACCATAGTAATTTCATAGTCTTCCTTGCCGCCCCATTGTCTTCACCTTACAAACTGAGTGTATATAAAGAATTAACGCTAAATCTTGAAAACTTATCATTTCATTGTTTATAAAATAATGTTATACATGTATCTCATTATTCTAGCCAACTTTCAAATGTAATAAAATGTCTTTCTTAATAAAATAGCTAGTTCAACTAACACATTCAAATGTAAAGCATTTGTAAGCATATTGTGTCTTAGATATTATGAGCCTTGTTTTTCAATTGTAACTTTAATAGTTTTGTAAGGAAGCTCTAAACCATGAATAGCATACAATTTTATGACAGTTTTATAGAGGGATAATGAATGGATGTTATTTATGAGGAAGTTCCAAGTCTGTTGGTACCATAAAACTTTAGTTATTATATAGTATGTATACAACAAAGGTGATTTACCTTCAGACCTCAGACAACTCTGATTAATTATTACATTTTACTATGTGATGTTTTTCCTTCACAAAATAAAAAATAAGGGGTTTTTACTTGAATTTTATTTTTTTCCTGTTTCTTGGACATCCTTCTGGAAGGCATATTTATAACATTGTCCTTTTCAGTCTGTTGCTATAGCTATTTTATTGACATCTAGTAGACATTCCTTCATTTATTTGGAAATGAAATTTTACATTTCTCAATATGTGAAGTTAATGAAAATAATTTCAGACTGTGAAAGAAAAAAAACAGCTTGACTTTTGAAAATTCATGATGACTGTCAGCTTTGAGTTAGGGAACTAGAGAGGGTTCAGTATTGTTTACCAGGTACCATAATTTTTAAAACTAACCTCCATGAGGTACTTCTTGATTTTTATTTTTTTTTTTTTTTGGCCGATCTTAGTATATAATTTGTCATTTTTCATTCACTGTTCACATTCACAGATTGACAGAACAGATTCACAGAGTGTTAGGGGTTGGAAGAGACCTCTAGAGATCATCTAGTCCAATCCCCCGGACAGAGCAGGGTCACCTAGAGCAGATCACACAGGAAGAAGTCCAGGTGCCTTTTGAAAGTCTCCAGGGAAGCAGACTCCCCCCTTCTCTGGACAGCCTGTCCCAGGGCTCTGTCACCCTCACAGGGAAGAAGGGTTTCCTCACGTTCAGGTTGAACCTTCTGTTTAACAGTTGATGGCCATTGCCCCTAGTCCTGTCACTGGACACCACTGAGAAGAGCCTGGCCCCATCCTCCTGACACCCACCCTTTAGGTACTGATAAGCATTGATAAGATCGCCCCTCAGCCTCCTCTTCTCCAAGCTAAACAGGCCCAGCTCTCTCAGCCTTTCCTCACATGGAAGGTGCTCCAGGCTCTTCATCATCTCAGTGGCCCTGTGCTGGACCCTCTCCTGTAGCTCCTTGTCCTTCTGGAACTGAGGAGCACAGAACTGGACACAACACTCCAGGGGAGGCCTCACCAGCACAGAGTAGAGGGGGAGGATAACTTCCCTCTACCTGCTGGCCACACTCTTCTCCCAGGATGCCATTAGCCCTCTTGGCCACAAAGGCACACTGTTGCCTCATGGTCATCCTGTTGTCCACTAGGACTCCAAGGTCCTTTTCCCTAGAGCTGCTGTACAAGAGAACAGCCCCCAACCTGTACTGGAACATGGGGTTGTTCTTCCCCACATACAGTTCCTTACACTTACCCTCATTGAATTGCATTCGATTTCTCCCCGCCCAGCTTTCCAACCTGTCCAGGTCATGCTGGATGGCAGCACAGCCTTCTGACATGGCAGCCACTCCTCCCAGTTTGGTGTCATCAGCAACCTTGCTGAGAGGACATTCTATCCCTTCATCCAGGTCATGGACAGCACTGAACCCTGGGGGATGCCACTAGCCACTGGTCTCCAACTAGACTGTGCGCCATTGACCACAACTCTCTGAGATCTTTCCTCCAGCCAGTTCCCAATCCACCTCACCACCCAATGGTCCAGTCCATGCTTCCTAAGCTTGGCTATGAGGATGCCATGGGAGACTGTCAAAAGCTTTGTTGAAGTCAAGGTAGACCACATCCACTGCCTTCCCTTTGTCCATCTATCTAGTGATGCCATCGTAAAAAGCTATCAATCAGGTTGGTCAAGCATGAGTTTCCCTTGTTGAATCCCTGCAGACTACTTGTGATTAGCTTCCTTTCCACAACATACTTTGAGATGGCACCAAGAACAAGTTGTTCCATCATCTTTCCAGGGATGGAGGTGAGGCTGACCGGTCTATAGTTGCCTGGGTCCTCCTTCTTGCCTTTTTTGAAGATTGGAGTAACATGGGCTTTCCTCCAATCCTCAGGCACCTCTTCTGTTCTCTCGGACTTTTCAAAGCTTACGGAGGGTGGCCTAGCAATGACTTCTGCCAGCTCCCTCGGCACTTGTGGGTGCATCCAATCAGGGCCTATGGATTTGTGGATGTTCAGTTTGCTTAATTGACTTTTAACCCAATCCTCTTCAACTGAAGCAAAACCTTCCTTTCTTATGACTTTCTCTATGTTTTTCAAGCTCTGGGACTCCTGAGGGCTGGTCTTAGCAGTAAAGACCGAAGTAAAGGTCGCATTCAGTAACGCCACCTTCTCCATATCCTCAGTCACCAGGGGACCCACTTCATTTAGCCGTGGGCCCACATTTCCTCTGGTCTTCTTTTTTCCTCCAATGACCTTGAAAATATGCACATACCTGTACCATCCTTGGCTGAAGTAATCAACGAAACTTTTGGCATTTTAGAGTGGATTTTATACACTGTATACCCATCAAAAAAACCCCATGAGAGACTATCATAGAAAATGAAAATATTTTTTTAGGCAAATTAAATTTAGTAAGGCCACAATCTTTCAAATGGCTGTGTTGCACAGACATTGGGAATGGGATTCATATGAATGATGGCTGACACCTAGAAAATGTATATCTAGGCAAAGCTAGTCATCTAAGATTTTTCCACAGCCAGTAGAAGAATATAATCACAGCCAACAAGGATCCCCTCCTCAAACCATCCATCATTAAGTGTCTAAGATAATAGGATGACAAGCTATCTAGATCTCTCTCTCTTTCCTACCCCCCCCCCCCCCCCCCCCCCGCTGTCTATAATAAAGTGCTGAGTAAAGGCCTACCCATCCAGATTTCAGTTAGCTAAAATGAAATTAATTGAATGCCACCCTCAGTGGCTAGGCTCTGTTATTCTTTTTCAACTTTTTCTGACTTCCTTCGATACAAAAAGGAATTTAGAAGCTCAGATTTTAAAAGAAAGAAAAATCACTTTGAAATGCAACACAAACTGTCAATCTCTTTTATCATTGTGCTGAATATTGAGCTATGGTTTGTCCAGTTCCTTTTCTTGAAAGACCCTCCCAAGATGAAAAGACTGGACTGTGTTGGGAAATTAGTCTGATTATTAATTATCTGAATGGCTGCATTGCCTTTATATGTAAGATGATTCAATGAAAAGGCTAAGAGATCAATTATACAAGTTGATCAATTCAGCATACTGAGAGCAGGAGTATTCCTAGTGTTCTGTCACAGTGATTTTTGGCATTTCTGGACACATCATAGACTCTGCATAGACGTTTGAGCAGCATCCGAAGGGAGGTCCCTGTGAATTCACTATCATCAGCTTCTCCAGACCAACTGCACACATTGCAAGTCATTTGGCACTTTGAACAAAAAACCTACATATACTTAGATGGTGACTGATCTAATTTGCAATGTATAGGTTATTTATATGCTATCTGTATCTTCAGACAGGTAGTGGAAGTATATGGTGAAAGCTGATGGTATTTTTTAGAGAGAATATAGCAGCTTCTGTTGTGCATCCTGTGATCAGGATACACAAAGACCAAAGCACAGAGAAAATCCAGAGAACTTTTGTAATCTGTGCAAACTCAGATTTTCATATAACAATAAAGACAACAAACTCAACTTTAGCTAGGTCCTTCAGTACACTTAAGTGTATCTGAATTAGTAAATAGCATTGACTGAAAACTTATGAGTGTTGCCCTGGGAAAGTGGAATGACCATTCTCAACCATCTATTCATTGGCCTCCAGAGACAAAAGAAGGCCCCCAGTCCCATACCATAGATTTGTATTGTGCCACCCCTGAAAAGCACATGAGTTTGGAGAGTGTCTAAAACATAAAATTTTATCCTAGCTCTTGATGTGGACTTTTTTCCTGTTTGCTAGTCTCACTCCAGATCCTGCCTCTCTGAAGGCATAAAACTCTCTCTGATGCATAGATTCCTCTTCTACTCTACTCAGCAATGTGAGCTGAACATTATGGACTTTAGCATTCTGAAATTTGCCTGACATATGATTATTTTCTTGCCTCAGAACTTGATCTGTCAACTCTTTTGCTTTTCCTGATTCTTCCTTTCAGCTTAATATGAATATGGCATTCGAATATTTTCACCATGAATCAATCTGGTTTCCAGGCCTCTCTACCTCTTTCCTGGTTTCTGCAGGCATGCTCTTGATGGTTTTGCTGACTGCCTGCAACACAACATTTCCCTCTTCTGTCTGTCAGCAGCTGCAAAATTAGGCTTTAGCTCAGCACTGTGAAGAGAGACAAACTAGCATTAGTAAAACAGAAAACAGGCTGTGTCACAGTCTGAATCTCATAGTATCTTATCATCACAGTGCAAACACTAGGACTGAGGAGTTGAGGTGGATTAAAAACTGGCTGAACTGCCTGATTCGGTGGGTGCCTATCAGCAGCATGACATCCATCTGGAGGTCAGTCACTTGTGGTGTACTCCAGGAGTCCATATGGGGGACAATTCTGCTTTTACAGCTTCATTAATAACCCTCAGCAGGTTTGCAGACAAAAAAAAAAAACTGTGAGGAGTAGTTGATACACCAGATGGATGTGCTGCCATTCAGAGGGACTTTGACAGACTGAAGAGGTGGGCAAACAGGAATTTCATAAAATTCAGCAAAGCAAAATGCCAGTTCCTGAACCTGAGGAGGATTAAACTGGGGCACCAATACAGACTGGGACCCAACATGGTGGAAAGTAGCTTTGTAGAGAACATGCTGAAAGTCCTGACAGATGAGTCAGATGTGAGCCAGCTAAGTGTCCTTGCAGCAAAGACCAATGTCATGCTAGGCTGTATTTGAAAGGGCACTGACTGCAAGTCAGGGGAGATGACCCTTCCTCACTACTCATCACTGGTGAGACATATATAAAGTGCTGTGTCCAGTTTTGGACTCCCCAGTACAGGAAAGATACTAGAGCAAGTCCAGTGAAACGTCACAACAATGATTAAGGCGCCAGAGCATCTATCATAGGAACCTGAGAGACCGGGACTGTTGCTCCCTTCATATTAAAAAACAAAGCTGAAGAGAAGATTCAGGGGCATAATTTCAAAGTGTATAAATACATGATGGAGAGGGTGAGACAAGGTAACAAAATGGAGCCAGAGTTTTCTCAACGGTATCCATTAAATGGACAAGAAGCAACAGACACAAACGGAAATGCAGGAAATTCCACTTAAACATAAGAAACCCATTTTTTTACCATGAGGGCAGTCAAACACTAGAATGGGTTTCCCAGAGAGTTTGTGGAGTCTCCATCCTTGGACATATTAAATACCCAGCTAGACATTGTCCTGGGTAATGCAATATAGGTGATGCTGTCCTGAGCAAGGGCTTGGGACTAGGTGATCTCCAGACCTCCCATAAAACCTCAACTAATCTGTCCTTTTGTGATTTTGTGAACAGCATAATTGTCATTTTCTCTCTGTAATTTCAAATAACAATGGTAGTGGCCAATCTGCTGCCTCTGTGTAAAGCTCAGTGCTGCACACAACAGGCTACTACTACCAAAGGTCCTCAGAGATTCTGCAGGAAATGTTTCTAAAGTCAGTTCAGCTCAGGTGTGAACTAGCCTACTAACCTAGCCTCGTCAACACTGATAAATAGCTTGGTATACACAGACTTGCAATTTCAGGCAGATTTAGATTTTCTAAACAGCTTTATTAGCATTTAAGGATTTAAGAAGTGTGGAATGTGAGGGCTGCTGAATCTGAGCAAAAATTATTTGGTCCTCTGGGAAGTTAATAAGCTATGAAATGGGAAACAACAGATCTTTGTTGAGCCCACCACCATTGTTCAGTGAAACTCTCTGAGGTATTGAGTATGAGGATTGTAGTGTGAGGAGTGAATAATTTTTGAGGGAATGTAGAGAGACAGCAATGGCAACCAGTTATGCACTTCTCCTTTCTGATATTTTTCTCATGGGTGGCAAAGTAGGTTAGTCATTTTGATGCCTTTCTGTGTTCTTCCAGCAGGGTACAGAGGGTTCTGCTTTTGCATTCAAAGAAGTATAGATCAGAGTACACCTTTTTGTGAAATTAATTCTGGCTTAGGAGACAACAAAATTATCATGTTTTCTGTGTTTTCTTCTCCCTTTTATTTTCTTCAGCTTCCATGTTCCTTCCCAATGCACTTTTATTATGTTTTCTGAATAGGAACTAAAATGGTGATTTCTGAAATACCCATCTGATTACCTTTTAAAGGTTTTACATATAATGCTGTGTGCTTGATGTTTTTTATAATGCAAATAGGAAAAGATGACAAAAACTCAAAGAGATGTCTTGTGAAAAAAAGTATATTTAATAAATTTATCTCAGTAGGTTTTCTTCATTTTGATAAGTCTTTTGATTTCATACAGACATTTTGCAGTGAACCATAGACTGTCCAAACATAAAAGGAATTATTTCCTAAAAGAATAATGTAGAAAATGTGTTAAAGACACATCAACATTTTGCAACTGGGTCAGAATAACCATCCACCAGATTCTTCATTAGGGTAACAAAGTAAGGATGTGACAGCTAACATCCTGTATCAGTATATGAACTTGTAGTCTTGTCAGCTAGAAGTTGAAAGAAAGATAGAAAAATTACCTGTTTTCTATGAATGTAATCTGGAAGGAGAATGTACATTTTAAAAATCACAAATGATATTGACAAACCCAAAAATGCAGATTAAGATAAAATCACACTTTATTTAAAAGGAATAGAAATGCCTTAAAAGGGTGAAAGCAGAATTTTTCAAGTTTCAAAGTCATTAATTACTTTTACAAAAAGTATTTTAGGAATCTTACTTAGAGGTAGCTGTACAATATCCTTCTTTCAGCCTCATTTTACAAAAAATAGGAAATTAATTAAGAAATTAACTGTAAAATATTATAGTAACAGTTGTAGAATTCAGCAATTATAGACTTAAACAATTATTTGGAAAAAAAAGCACCTTTGAAAGATGACCAAAAAGATACCTCAGTCTGTGGTATATGTCCAAGATTTCTTCTAGAAAGCAGGAGTAAGTGAATGAAAACACACAGAAAGGCATTTAAACTGCTGCCTGTCTCTGATCTCAGGTTTCCTGGATGAGAACCAAATATCTGATGCTTCTAGTCACCTGAGATACACAGCATAAAAAATTTTGAAACTCCCTACAGAGAAGGGCTCAATATTTTAAGACAGATAAATATTGAGCAGAAGGACCACTGTTCTGCTTTTACCTAGTAACAGAGTGATTGGAATGCTCTCCTGGGAAGTAAGAGAATTGCATTTGAATTGCTACAGATTGAAAATGGACTTGAACCATATTTGGGTTTTCTTCTTCATTAAATACCAGATATTATACAGAAGACTAAATCTTCTTCAGTTTATCAATCTAGAAGTTTGCTTTGACCACAACGCTTTCAGTCTGCACTATTCTTTACAGTTCATAAGTCAATTAGCCTGTGGAACATAGATTTGAATCTCACCCCAGAGCTGCATCCAACATGCCTCCTCAGCTGTATCACAGACCTCCTGGATTCAGCTAGGGATCTAGATCTTTTCTGAAAATTTAAGACAGTTTTATAACTGATGATGCAACTGTTTAGATAACTAAGATAGTCAATGTCTTCACTTTATTACTTTTCATCACATAATCCTTTTTCTTAATAATCTTTTAGTGATGAGACTGTGATGAGAAAAGCAACTGCTACTTCATCAGAGAATTAAACCAAGTGACCATTAGGTCACTGTTCTCTCTTATCTAGAATTTATCTTGTGTTCTGAAGCATGGAAACAGAGACATAATTATGATAATTATAAAGAATACTTATGATAATTATAAAGAGCCTGTATAGATTCTTACACTGCAATCTAAATGCTTGCTATTAGTGAATAAAATGACATGACTATCATCTTGCATGTGGTAGTTGTTCTTTCAACTTTTCCTCAGAAAGAGGACTTTGCATCAGGTTTAATTTTAGTAGGGATTTATTCTTTCATATATACTGTTATAGATATGATTACATATGGTTTAAGGTTGTTGCATATAGTGCACATACACACATGGTGCTGTATACATTAATGAAAACAAGCTCACAGTTATGTACGATACACTTGGAGCTGAAAACCATGTGGCTTCCTGAAGAAATGAATTCTCTTGTTCCTTTGATCTCCAAGGAAGCATCTTTTCTTGCAAAGGTAAAGATTGACATTTACATTTACTATAGAAAACTGTTATGCAAGTTGCTCATTCTAGCATTTAATAGCTCATTTAGCTATTCTGCACTCAGGTTTTGATGGTAAGAATATGTATTGAACTTGATAAGATTCTGGTTTCTTGAGAAATGTAACAAACCAAAGAGAGATAAAAAGATTTGGGGCATTTAATCAATGCAAAGCAAATAACTGGAATGCAGTGATGTCGAAACAGATATCTAGTTGACTGATGGTAAATTGGTCTAAGGTTCCAGTACTATATGGAGGAGTATGAGGCTATACGCTGAATATTAAAGACCAGCAATATTTCTCTACATGTCACAGTTCTGAATGCGGCAAGAGGAAATTCAATAAAAAGCCTGTAGGCCAAGAAAACTTGCCTACAGAAGGGCAATTTCAGTGATTTGGTTATAGAGGACAAGGGTTACATGCCAAAGACTAAGGGCTGACTGACAAACATTAATGAAATTATCAATGAGAGAACAGTAGCATATTATATATAATGTGCCCACCTCTTTGACTGTTGTATACACCAGGCAATAGGGAGATTTAATCCTCTGTGATAGGATCCTATCCTGTCTTCTTATAGTATTAAATCATAGGAAATAATAATTTGAAAATAAGACAAATTGGAATTGGGCCCTCTATCATACAGTGATGCCTTTCAAGTGAAATCTCTGACAAACTATAAAACATCAATGTAGAGGTCTTTCTCCTCACCTGGTCATATACTTCTATGAAGCTTGTAGGAATATAATATTTTTATACCGTCCTCCCACTCTAAATTTTTTTAATGGGAAGGCAGATAGACACAAAGACAGTATACAATTCTGGTATGTAGCTTGTGCAAGACTAGGTAGCTGCCTTCATTAAATATGACATTTTTCTACAAGTATTCCTAATTGCTTTTAAGGTATTTTTCCTTACTCTCACAGGAATTCCCTATTGACAAATCTAACCAAATATTTAAATGCTCCTAGGACCTTAGTTCAATGACTATACAAATTATGCTGTCAGATAATTCAGTGGTGTTTTCCTTGCACAGCAGCCTGACTTTCTTGAGAGATTTGTTGTCAACTATCAAGCAGAAACTCTTCAGATAAAGAAAGGGAAAAGACTTTGTCACATAATGTCATAGATCCTTCTGTCTTTGTACTGACCTATAGAGAATTTCTCTGGTTTAAACATAGTTACAGGATAAGACTTGATTTGGTTGCTAGACCACCATGCAAACACATCACAAGTGTAGTATTCTGTTCTGATTATGTACACAAAGTCAGTTTGCTTTTCCTTATTCCATTATGCAAAGGCAAACCCACTGATACAATAGAATCATAGGATTGAAAGGGACCTTAAAGATTATCTAGTTCCAAACCCCCCACCGTGAGCAGGGACATTGTCCACTAGACCTCATCCTTATCTCAATGGAGATATACAGATACAATCCAGAACAGAATTTAGCATCAAATGTTAAAGCTATTAAACAGAAGGAAAAGACAAAATTATTTCTGTCAAACATTTGGGTCCTTCCTCATATGGCCATTCTCCAGCCTTATGATAGCAAAAGCACTCTTCACCCTGTTTAGAGAGGCAGTAATTATTCCTTGTCAATTAGATTCTCAATCACTGAACTATAAACAGCTGGTGGTGTATAACCATCATCCCAGTTTAAAATTATAGTACCCTTTCTTACACTTTTTTTTTTTTTTTATTTCCACATGTTCACTAAATTTTCTGCCATAAAAATATCTTATCCTGACTTTAAAACTGCTAAATAAAACCAGGAGAAATGGTACAACAGTCTGAAATTATAATGATGGTTATGTATCACCAGCTGCTTGTAGTTCAGTGATTTAGTGTCTAATCAACAAGGGATAATTACCTTTCCTGTATAAGGTGAAGTGTGTTGTCAATCTCTCAACACTACTCCTATCTCTAAATATACATTACAACATAAATTTGAAGAAATTATTTTATTGTAAAGGTTTTCAATATTTTATTATCCCAAATGTATAAAAATGGTTTCCTTGTTTTCAAATAATATATTATTAAAAATACCTACTAATGAGAATTTGTACATAATTTTTTTTTAATGTGTGGGCAAATTATTATAAAATAAACATGCTTTTTTGTCTCTGTAGTTTATTCTGACTTTACAACATAAAATTAACTTCAGTGTATTTTACATACTGTTTTTACAACAAGCATGTTTTTCTGGACAAGACTGAGAAGAGAACCATCTACAGAACTCATCTGTCAAAGCAAACGCAGTGAAAACTTCTTCATGCTAACCTGTACATTAAATACTAGAGGTTAATTGTATTAACTGGGTAATTTTCTGGCAATGAGTTGTCATCCTTTTTTGCATTCTGTTCAACTTGTGACATTTCATTTTGTGCAGGAATACCAGTTAGTACTTATTACACATTATACGAGACATATCAGGTCTTGGACAACAGCTCCTCCCAGGCACTGATACCTCATTTCTAGCTTTTTCTGGCCTTTCTCTCCAAGGCTCTATCATTTTTGCAAGCACCACCATGAACAAAGAGTGTTGTGAAATGGAACAGTTTCAAACTGGGTTTTGGCTTCTGCTGCTGAAAAAGGAAGTTCTTCTCCCTGCCCAAGTGTACAACCCTCATGCTGCAAGAAGTGATCTTGCCCTTCTCAAGCTCAGCACAGGAATCTCCACAGCTCTACAGCCCACTCACTTGGCTGAAAAACAAACACTTCTGTGGATTTAATTTTCAGAAAGTTTAACAAACTGATGTGATAAAGCAAAGAACCACGGGACTGTTAGTTCCACTACAAGGGACAAAGTAGAAAGACATAGCCAGAGGCAGACAAAGAATGGTCCCAGAGCCGACATAGTCTTAACTTACACTGCCTCATACAACTTATGCTGCCCATGAAACCAACACCTAATACCAGACATGTAATTTTTGGTGACGCAATTTACTTAACCTTACAGCAAGTGTGGCCAGCAGCTTGAGGGAGGTGATTCACCCCCTCTGCTCAGCTCTCATGAGACCCGACCTGGAGTACTGCATCCAGCTCTGCCCCCCCCAACCTAAGAAGGACATGGACTAATTGGACTGAGTCCAGAGAATGACCACAAGGATGATCAGAGACCTGTAACACCTCTCCTATGGGGACAGGCTGAGGGAGTTGGGATTGTTCAGGCTGGAGAAGAGAAGGCTCCAGGGAGACCTTATAGCAGCCTTCCAGTACCTGAAGGGGCTGACAAGAACACTAGAGGGGGACATTTTTCAAGGCCATGTAGTGACAGGACAAGGGATAATGGCTTGAAATTGAAAGAGGTTATGTTTAGATTGGATATCAGGAAGAAATTCTTCACAGAGAAGGTGGTGAAGCACTGGAACAGGTTGCCCAGAGAAGCTGTGGCTGCCCCATCCCTGGAAGTGTTCAAGGCCAGGCTGGATGAGGCTTTGAGCAACCTGGTCTAGTGGAGGGTGTCCCTGCCCATGGCAGGGGGGCTGGAACTAGATGATCTTTAAGGTCCCTTCCAACCCAAACCATTCTATGATTCTATGATCATTTCACTGACCCTAGGAGAGTTGGGAATTTTGGAACCCAGTGGAGCACCCAGACTAAGGAATCTAAAATTTCACAAAATGTCAGATGAAAAACCATAGAGTCAAATCTAAGAATAAGTCAAAGTGTGAGTATGCCTTTAGAGTCAAAGACACTGATTCTCATATTACTTACACCATTTTCAGTGAAGCAAAGGAACAATTCTCTCAGAAGCTACTTCAGCTCAAATTCTGATGGAGGTTTTCATGATTTAAATAATGTCTTTTCATAGACCTGATAACTATAAGACAATTGTAAATGTTACTTATTAATGTGTTAAAAAGTCAGCTCTTCACAAAGCTCACTCCATATATATTAGTGACCTTTGCACTACTATAGTATTCTGATTTTCTGCTCTAGGATTACTAAGAGAAAAAACAATGAAATCAGCTTCTCTGAAATACTTATGCTCTTGCAGATCTTTATATAGTTTTAAGCACGTTCATGTCAAATAAATTGCGTACTGACTTTGGAATCCAGGTTTCACAGAAACAATTAGATTTCTCATAAACAAAATATTGGTTTTAACAATAAAGCATTATGTCTGGGTTTCCTTGTATTTATTTTTGGTTTGTTTTATTTTTTCTAGTTTGCTTTGCTTTGCTTTGTTTTTGTCCCAGAGATTTTTTTATTTTATCACTGGTATGTTTTTCCAGCACCATTTTTCTGTAACAAAACATGTAAGGACCAACGGGGTTTTACTTTAGTTCCTTCTTTTGTGAACTAAAAATTTGCTAGCCTGATGCAAACTAGCATGAAAGTTTCTGAAAATAAAGAAATATTGTATTAGTATTCCAAAGTCTTTGGCTGACATTTCATATATTGCCTTGGAAAATATTTCTTCACTATCAAACCTCTAATTACATGTATCCACATACTCATGCAGAAGATATCCAAATACTGCTAATAGGAACTGATGGATTACAGCTGAGGGAATTTAGTGTATTACAGGTCATTGGCTCTGCCCCTTGTTTTTCATGAACAGCTTTAATCAGACTTCAGTATGTACAACCATAAAGTATTATTTTGAAACAAAGAAAGGATTATACATAAAAAAGACAAGCACAGCAATGCTAACAAGGGAAAATAATGTTTACCGGACTTGATATTTTCTTTAAATTATTATTAAATATTTATTTAACATTAAATATTACAGCATTATTTTTTTACCTCCATCATTAGATTTTTCAGACATAAAAATCTAGAAATTACTATGGTCTACACCTGTATTATTCCCTGGATGCCACTTTCTTCTTGACGATATATAATTTGGGAGCTGACCCATTCCCTCTGTGAAATGAGAGGCATTGCTACTGAAGACAGCTCCACCTCATTGGGGAGAACATGTATGGGAATGCATTTGGTTCACAGCTCCTGATGACAACAGTTCCAATGGCTCATTGAATGGATAAGGTCACATTTCTGCAGGTCACATTTCTAACTGCTTCTGTCAATTTTTCGACATGTGAATGTCAAAATTATGTGTAATCCCAAGCAAGGTATAATTCTATCTAAACTATGTACTCTAAAATTTTGTCAAAATCTCTGTTTCCTTCTTGCCATGGAGGAACAGACACTGCAAAGGAGGTTCCTTAGTAAGCATTGAGTGGCTTTCAAAACTTCAGACTCTACTTCAGCCTAATCATACAAAAATATGGTGCCATATAAAATTTGAAGTTTGATGCTGGAAATGTGGTTGGTAGCACTATACCAAGGGAGAGTCAATGTGCAGAGCAAGGAACAAAGAGGAGAACAGATAGAATAGGTTACAAAAGGGACAGGCTGTATGTAAAATGGAGCTGGTCAGTATGCTTGTCTAACTGAGCCCTGCGGTTGATCACTGCAGTCTGTGCTATACTCTTTTTAAATTCTTCCTTAGTTATCCCACTGTGCAATCTCACTCTATCTCATGTGTGTGAGTGTGGCAAGGACTGGATGCCAGCTACTGGAATTAGACCGGGCTGTAGGTCTCCCTGGCCTATGGTGTCAGCTACAGGAGTTAAGTGGCGTGCCAATGACAGTGACTGGAGTAGGTGTGGGTCTGTAATCTCCAGCCACTGTGGGGGAATAGTGCGCATCTCAAAAAGTATGTGCCTGTACTAGTGACCTTCAGTCTCTGCCAGCCCAAGGGGAGGAAAGGATTTGGCTTCCTGTGTCTATGTCTAGTGTGAGTCCTATATGTTGGTGCTGTTAACCACTGCCTTTTCTGTGACCATCCATGTGACCAGCCATGACTCTGTCCTCTGTGTGTGTGTGTGTCTCTGGGATACATGTTCAGCTTTCCTACCGGATGAACCTGCAAATGGGAAGGTGGCAACCATGTCCCTCAGCCTGAGCAGAGACCTCAGGGCATCCAGACTGGAATCTAGTGGCTGAGCAGGGCTGTGTCAGGTTTTGTGGAGGTGGTGCCCATTCTCTTAACATCCCTTAACAGTTACAAAGTAAATAAGAAGATTAATTAACCCCCCCACTTTAGATATTTACAATATAGCCATCTATATATCAGCTAACTGTGTCAACCACCCTGTGTGTCTTGTGTTGGCTGTTGGGGGGTGAAAGTGTCTGTACCATCCCCAAACTGGTTGTACATGGTGTGTATTTTTCAGCAGACTCATTACAATCTGTGAAATGAAATGGTAACCTTGGCAATTCAGTTAATTCTGCCTTAATGTGGGTGTCTAAATTAGGTCAGATAAACTTGCACCTTAAAAGGGCCTATTTCTCTTTATTGACTATAAGTAGAATCCAAAGAGTTCAGGTCTAGCTGCTACGTTGCAGATGTCTATATTTAGATGAGATGAATTTCATCACAGATACCATGCAGAATTTAGCTTCATGTACATGATGCTTATACACCCTGCTCAAACATACACTTCAAATATCCTGCATTACACAAGTGCCTAAACCATGCTAACATGCTTGCTTGTATAAAAACAACCTGAGAACACAAAGAAAACAAATACAGGGAATTCTTCTGTCACATACATTCTCACAGAATTCATGTGATACAAGATAAATGGGAAGGTTTAATGCAGAATATATACTTTTATCAAATGTTTGATTTTGTCTAATGACATCTGCAATTGTCTCAAGACTTTAATACTACACTGTATGTACCTATGTATGTAAATTCTCAGCTGCATGCTGTCTGTAGTCATGTAATTCACATAATTCACACCAGTAGGATCAGACATACAGGGTATTTCACAAGTGTGAATGATCAAAATATTCTCTAATGTACCTGTAATTTCTATTTTCTAACTTTAACTATGTAAACCAGAGAATCTCAGTTTTGGGTTACCAAAAGCAACAAAGAAGTTGGGAAGAGTTTTTAGAGATTACTATTGTTAAATTGTGTTTCTTTAACTTTCGTAAAACAATGCAATAGTTTCAAGAATACTACCCAACTCTTTTATGCAGAAAGCATAGAGGCTCAGCCTGGTTAACCATTATTTGAGATATATAAAAATTTATTGAATGTAGAAATGTTTTTAATATTATTCATGTTTAGCTAGACCTTTTCAAATAATTCACTGCTAATGAAAGAATTTGTCCAGGACACCTTAGAAATACACAAGAATTTATCTGCTAGGGATAATTCTTTAAACTACCATTCTCTATTCAGACAGTCTATCTATTTTGGAGGAAAAAAAAAAAAAAAAAGACAAAAAGCTGCAGAAAACAGAAGGCTTTATTGCACTACTTAATTATTAACTTTGCAGATGTCATACTATTTATTGTTTTTAAATGTTCTGAAAATTAGCTGCATCAGTCTTCCTGTTATTGTTTGGATACAGATTCTTAGATTCACTGGCCTTCCCAAGTATGCCAGCTTCTACGCTGTATTACTGTTTTCTATAGTGTAGCTATTTCTCAATACTGATCTATTTCTGTCCAGTTTAATTGGCTGAATGGTTCAAGTAAGTAACAAAATTGCAAGGATTTGCATGGTAATGACACAATTACTTCTTAAAAGCTATGCAGTGTCTATTTATTTTGATCACTTTTTGATCACCTCTGTGATTTGAATAGCCAATGTGACCAGAACATTTTTCACTAGCAAAGAAGTTATCTTCACCAGGAACCTCTTTGCCTGAAATAAAAATGTACTGTAAAAAGAAGATTAAAAAGTACTATTCTGCTGGAAATTATTAGAAACATAAAACCTTTTATATAATTCCTGCTTTATACATTTTTCCCACTTGACTTTTTTTCTCTCTTTATAAATAAAAAATAATGTGCCAGAATAAGTATCTTATATTTTGGGTTTCACTGATTTCTGTATAGATCTTTCCTGTCTATTGACAGTGCTTTTTCAAATATAAAACTTTAGCACCTCTGAAACAAATGTGAAAGACACATGGAGGGGCAGTTCCTTCTACCTAACGAAGGTAGAAAGTGGTGTCATAAGCATACAAGTGAATGCAGAGCAGTGTTATCACAGCTATGATATTAATTTTTTCTTTCTTCTTTTCTATGGATGTTTAATCTTCTTAAAGCACATAGTGAGAGACTATTATTTTAGGCAGATGATTCATATCCGCATGTTTATTGACCTCTTTAAAGAGCTTCAAGTTTTTTCCAAAGAAGGACTTCCTTTCACAGTGGTCATGTTGCCTTTTCCCAACTATACGTTAAATTTATGCAGGTGTCCACTAACCTTTACAAGCCTCTAGTTACTTTCCTGTACACGTCAGGCTTTTCTTAAGATTAGTGTCACATATGCCATTTTCCATTTTCAGACATAAAGAGAATTTTAAGTAAGAGGTTAAAAAGTATCTTCAGTCCTAGTGAATTCTTACTGTTCAGTGTTTTTGTACCACAACACTTCCACAATAACTTCACTGAGTCCAGATCTCAGACAGATCCTCTGCTACCCTCCCCACTACCTCCCAAAAATACCGTGTTTGAGAACCTCAAGAACTGTTTCTTCCACAGTGAACAACTCTGAAAAATAATTTACATTCTCTGCAATGGTCTTGTCTCCTCTGAGTGTCCCTGTAGGGTTCACGAAACTTAATTACTGATTTTAGACCTCAACCAAAAAGCTGAACATGGCTATTTGGACAATTTTACAGATTTTCCACTTTCCACTGTGTTTCTGATGCCTGGAATTAGAAATTAATCCTTCCTAGAAGGATTCTGCAGAAGAACCAGGCAGAAAAGCTTGGCTGCAGGAAATAAAAAGTAAGATATAAGTGGGGAAAGAAAGTATGAGAATGATACAGACATACTAAACAAATCCAGCAAAGGACCACAAAGATGACTAATGGACTAGAGCATTGGTCATATGAGGAGAGGCTGAAAGACCTGGACTGTACAGCCTGGAGAAAAGAAGACTCTGCAGGGATCTGTCTTTACTTGAAGGACTGCAACCCATTGAAGGGACCCGCACTGGAGTAGTTTGTGAAGAATTGCAGCTCATGGGAAGGACTCATGTTAGAGAAGTTGGTGAAGGACTGTCTCCTGTGGGAGGGACCCCACACTGGAGCAGGGGCAGAGTGGTAGGAGTCTACCCTGAGGGGGAAGGAGAAGCAGAGACAATGCATGATGGACTGACTGCAACCCCCATTCCCCATCCCCCTGTGCCACTGGTGGGGAGAAAGTAGAGAAAATCAGGAGTAAAGTTAAGTTTGGGAAGAAGGGAGGAGTGGGGGAAGGTGTTTTAGGATTTGGTTTTAGTTCTCATTACCCTACTCTGATTTTATGGGTAATAAATTAAACAAATTTCCCTGAGTCGTCAGTTTTGCCTGTCACAGTGAACTGGTGAGTGATCTCTCCCTGCCCTTATCTTGACCCATAAGCCTTTCATTATATTTCCTCTCCCCTGCCCAGCTGAGGAGGGCAGTGACAGAGCAGCTTTGGTGGCCACCTGACCTCCAGCCAAGGGCAACCCACCACAGATACTGTGTTATTTCCCTAGATGACTGTAGTTGGAAGGAGACCTAACTGAACATTTATAACTTTGGTAGGTTCATCTCTAGCTAGTTAGTCAGAAATTATTATCAAACAGTCACAACTCTACTAAATAAGAATGGATATACAAGCTAGCATCAGTGCTGCAGCTGTCTCCAGCAAAGACTGGAGCACTAATGAATTAAGCACAACCTTTTTCTTACATAATGTCTGAAATACTGGTTTACATTTTTATCACTTCTATATCACTATGATCTTATTATTGTGATTACTATTATTAGAGATTAACCTTGCACTTTGTTAATCACTCACAACTGTCCTAGCAAATACCCTGAAGAATTCGACCTTAATAAATTTTCGACAAGAACCATAAAAAAATATTATGGGAATTATGCTAAATTTCTTGTATCAACAACACTCACTGTTCATTAACTTTTGTCAAGTAGCTCCTAGAATCAGGGCCAATTTATCCCTGCTTGGTTTCCATTTCTCAAAAAATGAAGAAAAAGACCCCACCCTAAAACTTTGTGATGTTTAGCATTTTTGGAAGATAACATGTTCTTTCTTTTCTGTCAGGTCTCTGGCTGCCACAAACACATTACACTGGAGAAAGCACTGTACTGATGAACAACTTCTGTACTGCCTGAAGTCCTCTTCATCCAACGAATCACAGGTTTGATGAGTCCTTATAGATGACATATCTTAGTTCATTATTCAGTCAGACTTTCAGTTCATAACACTGTTTTTATATTCCATTTTACAAGATTCGACTACATTTGTCTATTTCTTTGATTTCCCTGAACTAAGGGCAAGCTTACCTAAAATAAAACTGGTAAAATGAGGAAAATGCAGTAAGTTAAGTGTATTTTCAGAAGACACCTTTTCCCTTTGTGTCATCTACTATTTTTTCTTCTGTGCATTTCTGATGTTAAATTTACACTCAATTATATGCATGAATAAATTGTTTTAACCTGTATTTATTGTCAGTATTAATGCATTCAATAGAAACATTTTTTAATCAAATGGTGTGAATCCAGATTAATTTTAAACTCAGCTTTAAGAGACCTTTCACAGAGAAAATACTCTTTTCATTACTGCCTCAGAGGTAATAAATGCCACTTGTCAACTGTATTCTGAAGGTAGAAATTTTCCTTGTAGAAGACTGTGGAAACATGAACACATCTCCCAGTTTACAGCATTACTTAAACAAACACATCCTTATCCACTTTTTTATCTAAGTTTGAGACTTTATTTAGTACTTCAGTATTTCTTTTAAAATCATCATTAATTACATGTAATTAATTAAAATAATAATTAGTGTTTAAGTATTTAAAACATTAATGTTTTTTTCCAGAGTGGCTGAAGTACATTATTGTAATTTTTGTTTATTGAAATAAAACCAAGATATCAGATCTTTTGAAAAATAAAGCATAGCACTAAATGAAATTCCCTTGCATTTTTTGTGATTTCTTAGGATATGCTGGAGAGAAGAGGTATATTTATTACCAGAAAATTTGTTCAAAAAATGTTGTTGCAATTATACTCTTCAGGGAAATTATTTTATAAAGCCCAATACATGCAAATGTCTCTTCCTCTTCTTCATTTGACTTTTAATTCTATATCACAAAATAAAACAAATAAAGGACACCAGATACAACATTTTGAGCCTACTGCAAAGGAGACAATACTGCAAATATTTCCAATACTCAGTCTTTGAAGCTGTTGCCACCGTATGATATTTGATATTCTCAAGGGAATAAAAAAAAAAAAAATTACATTTCTCATCTGATATTCAGAAATAATGCCTAACTGCTGAAAACCCCATTTTTAGATGTTTTAACAGGGTACAGGAATTCATCTTTAGGAACACATTTCAATACTCCTTTATATTCAAAGATGGGGAAATTAAATAATGAGTAATTATAAATGCTTTTAGCAGATGAGGGCAAAGATTTATAACATTTTTAGAAAATCTTCAAGATAAGATGATGAATTATCAGTAGTGTAATCTGGTCTATGATACAGTCCATAAATTTTGGGAAATTAGCTGGAAGAAAATCTCTAATTTTACATTTACTACTAAGCCCAGCATTATCTTTTGCGAGTGATATCATAATTACATTTCATATAGGCTTTTTTCAGGATCTTTTTACTTTCTCAGGTATTTCTATAACAATTTGAATATCTATTTTGAAACTATCAGGCAGACAATGGATTGCTCTCCTATGACTATGCAATAACAACTTTGAAACATTTTGGAATTTGTGTTTTAAGGTTTTAGTGCTTCAGTATAAAGAAGATGTAATAAACTGCTAGCAACATATGAAGCTTTAATGTTACCAAGAGATTTCACTTAGCTAAGAGTGAGTCCTGAAAAGCAACATTACTCAATTTGGTGTTGTAATCAAATGATCTGTGTGAATGACTATGGATAATGTGATGATACTTATATCTGTTGCTTCCACTGGAGTATCTTTTCTGTTTTTGTCTTTCCATATTTCTTACCTACAAAACATTCTCAAGCCTCGTATTTCTAGAACCAACATGAAAATAATTTTTATTTTGGTTTGCCCTAGTTGCATGCTGTCTTACAGTTGATAGTCTATAATGAACAATAAGAAACTTCTTTCTCATAAACTGCAGCATTTTTGGGTAGCCATTACTATCTTTATTCATCCATATAAAAATGTGTGTCTGCTCTGCTCTGTCTTCATTGGGTCACTAGTACTGTTGATTTACCAGGTATGATTCTAGAATCATCATAGCCACTACAATTTTCAGAGCAAAGATGTAACCAATACAATCATATTAACAAAGTGACCATACACTCATTTTAAAATAAGCATTTGTTAAATTCAGTGTTAAATAACTATCACTGTGTCCATACTGCATACTTACCTGTTGATGTCTGGGCCTCAAAGTGTTCATATTTTAAGATAAAATTACTTTTAGGCACAAAAATTCTGACTATATGCATTAATACATTCTGCTGCTTTTGCAGATAGACTGCTATCTACTTTCCAAACCTGCCTTTTGGCATTGCAAGGTTGCTGTATTTATTTCTGTAAAAAGTTTGTAAAAATCCCCAACAAAAAAACCCCAACAAACTCTTGGTTTAAAGCTGCTACATATATTATTGTTGTCTGACATCAGGTCTGGTACACAAGTCAGTCTGGAGAAATAAAACGGCCTTTAGCTAAGATAGATGAGAGTTGATCATTCCGAAATCCCCCTTGGGAATGAATGCCCTTACATCTTTTACTGATTTCCAGCTTGTTTTTCTCACTAACCAGATTTCTCAGTATTCAAGCAGCAGTCCCATTGCAGGATTGAAGATAATTTTTTAGAAAGTCTCAATTCTCACCTCAGTTCTTGTCTGAAACTCACACTTAGTTCTTCTCTAAACTTCAGAGGTCTATTTCCACCAGCCAGCAGTCCTTCTGCAATTTTCTCAAAACACTACAAAGACAAAACACAACAAAGTTCCTAAGGACCACAGTTATCTATTTGCTGACTGTTAAGCCTGAATAATTTTTTTTTCAGAAAGCTTTAATAAGGCTTCTTGGGAGAAATTCAAAACACTGATGAGCACCTTGCTTCAAAACTCTATCTTGTAAATAGCACTCAGAGGTCCTTTGAAGTAAAACTTACTAGTGACAGTATATGGCAATCATTTATTCTATGTACCTTGTGTAATGCGTTTAGTTTCTTCCTGTGTTTAACACTCGCTTACCCAACTTACAAATGCAAAAAGCAGAAACTTTGATTTGCTTCCCAGTTTTACACAGAAAGTTTCAAACATTCAAAATGTTTATTTCAACTATGGAATTTCACTCCAGTCTCTAGAAAACCCGAAATGAAAAACATGTTCTCTTTTTTGAGCCTTGTGAATAGTTTCCAGGGCTGTGATTTTACATATATTTCTATCATCTATAAATCTGGCTTATATTGGTTTTCTTTCCCCTCATTCTGGGAACTCTCACTGGCCGTTCATACCTCTATACCATCTTCTCCAAGTTGGTAAAGTTACTTGTTACATAGTGAAGCAGAATGATGAACTGATATGATTGACCACACCTTTCTTTTTTTTTTCCTAGAATGGGGAAATATGGAATTTGCTCCTAAGAAAATTGTCAGAAGAGACAAAGTTTAGCAAGATTTCATCCCCTAAAGAAACTTCTTTGTGTGAATGCGGTTTCAACCTTTTCCTCAGTCACGTGACACCCAGGTTAAATATGGCATTTCCTTAAAACAAAGGGAAGGAGAAGGAAAATGTTTATCCTTAAAAGGCAAATAACCCTAGTATTCATCTCAAGGTGAGCTCTTGTACCATTTTGTCTTTAATTTCTATATAGAAAATGCTGGATTTCATATTAAAGATATAATATTTAATTTATATTTAACTTCAAATAATGTGCACTGCATCAGAATTAATACTATGAAAGCAAGGTGATTAACTTTTATACTTTAGCCTAGTACGCATAAATGAAATAAACACATTTCCTTTATGTTTAGATAAGACCAATAAAATTTTTTATTAGTCTTTTTATGCCTTAATGATATGTACAACAGAATCAAGCAGGCACTACTAGTGTAGAAAAAAAAAATCATGGTTCCATTTTCCATGGATTTTCTTTACTCAATAGAATTTGGTTTCCGTCTCCAAACACTTCCAAACCTAATTCTGTTCTGTTCATTCAGGCAAAAAGCTTTATTGAGGGAACTATGCTGAGAATTTTGCTTGCACTGAGACCAGGATTTTACACATAAGTTCTACCTGTTCTAACAACAATGAGACTTTGAGCAACCTGGTCTAGCAGGTGTCCCTGCCAATGGCAGGGCCTTGGAAACAGATGATCTTCAAAGGTCCTTTCCAACCCAAACCATTCTATGATGATTCTATTCCTGAAGAGTAAAATGTGTGACTGAATGGGGAAAGAACAAAATAGGTTCATGGCCAGGTAATGATGAGTATGAAAGGCATGGAATTACTCCTGAAGAGAGTACAACCACACAGGACAGTTATCCTTCTTGGAATTTAGGAAAAGGGATACTTTAGGTGGAGATATGATAGAAAACATATTTATGGTATGCTAGTGAAAATATAACAGATATGACAGAAATCATGAATGGCATAAAGAAGATGGTTTGGGATTGATTGCCTACTCTTTTAATATGAGGTTTAGGGAGGCATTAGACAATGTTAGTAAGAATCAAGATCCAAAAGAGTCAAAGAGAAATGTTCCTTACTATATCAAGAAACTATGGAGCTAATTGGCAGAAGGTTTAGTGGATGACAAAATTTCACATGAGATACAGTGAAATTGAATGAGTTTACAGAAGATAAATCTTCTGCATATTACTAGTATATGAATACTTAATATCAATAGGTGTCTGCTCTTGGCCACTTTGGGCAGCAAGATCCTTTCAAAATATATTTTTTTTTTCTGCTTTGATCGTATTTATGTTCTTACATCTTCTGCTGCAAGAAGTTCTGTTCTAAGAAGTTCTCCAGGCACGATCAAACTGCCCCCTGCTAACATTTGGAGTTTCCTTTAAATCATGCCACATAGCATTTCTGGTTCCTAAGCTCCACAGCATGTCCTCCTTAACTGTAATTTTGAGTTATTATTTAGAAGATACCTTCTCATATTTGCAATGAAATGCTAAGTTTGGAATAAACTGCCATTATATACTGGCCCATCATCTCACATCTAACACTGGAAACCATTCTGCTTTCTCTCATACTAGGTGCACAGCCACGGTCACTGATTTAATTTGTTTTCAGTATTTATTTTCAACAAGTTAAGGAGGTTTAATATCTCTTTTTTTACATGCTTTTGGGCTGTTAGAAGTGGATAGCAGAGATCAACTGTCAGCAAAATATAAATCATTTAGACATTTTTGAATTCTCTTCTTAACTTGTACCATGACTCTCAAGTGATACTACGTCATCCAACTAACTTTCTTGCATATGGACAAACACTATGTGTCTTCAAAATGTTTAGAGAAAGATTACTTGTCAAGTAGTAGTCCTACCTTTCATGCCTGCAAAGGAGTTGATCACAATCTTTCACTTTAAACATTTACCTCATTCTTCAAGAAGCTTTAAAGTGCAGCAGCTGTAGCTATGGGATTGTCACTGTTCCGTTTGGAATATTTTTGATACCTGATAATGACTTCTCCAGGGACAGACTATTGTGAATGCTTTTTCTTTAACACATTACTATCATACAAAAAGCCTACATCCTGCCTGCATATTATTATAATCTGGTGGTTATTAAAGCTGCTTTAGTGTTTCAGATCCAAGACAGATTTTTGTGACCTAGAGTTACTAGTTTTCCTTCATTTATAATGATGATGCAGTGTAATTTTAGATGGAAACAGCAAATAATCTATTACTGATATTTACAACGAGCAATAACTATGTGAAAAAAGATACTGCATCAACAAAGGCATGGTCATAACATTTGTTTTTCATCTTTTGTACAATAGTTGTCTACAGGACTTCACTATTCTAAATCACGTTATGCTTTCAGTCTTGTAGTCCTGAGGGTCAGATAGGAAAAGTCTTGTCAGATCTAGAGGATTAGTATTTTACTATTCGTTGCCGGGATAGATTAGATCACCAGAATACTAATAAGCACTCTGCTACACCAAATTTGGTAGACACTCATAGACACTGTGATGAACATGAAGAGAGGAATCAGAACTGACAGTAATGAACACCACAGCAAACAGCTGCAGCTGCTCAGCAGCAAACAGCCAAATATAACAAATTAATATTCCATATGCCACAAAACCCTTTCAAGAAGATTCAGGAGTTTAGTATCTTCTCACTAAACCCACTTCCAAAGAAGTAAAAGTTTGATGATGAAATGTCTTAATTGCTCCCACCGGGCATACACGGAATTGGCCAGGTTTGGTACACATGAGGCCATTTTAGAAAAGGAGAAAAACAATCCAAGGTTTTGAACTATACTGAGTGATTACAGACGCTGTCTGGTTCTAATTCAGGACTATGTCTACTGCTGGATGAGCCATTTGACTGAATTAACAGTCACATGAAGGGCATGACAGAGAAAATAAACAAGTGAAATCTCACTCTGCAACTAGGAAATTTATAATGCCTAGCATACTGATTTACTAAGCTGTGCTATATATTGTACTGGAAACTTGTTTAATACTGCAGAATGAGCCATAGTTCTCTCTGGTCAGAGACAAAAATCTGAAGTTGGTGAGCATCATGAGAGTTGTCCATCATATTCACAAAGTAGACAGGAACATATCACTATAAATTAATACTATATTTGCTAGCAGGCATTGAAGAGATCTGAAAACTGCATTGCTTTTGATAGCAACCACAAAAGAATAAAGTATTCCTCTTAAAGAAATTGACTCAACAGATTCAGTGAGCCAGATTTGGAGGTTGCACCCTTTTTAAATGGACTGTAATCTCCAAATGTGTTTGATTCTGTCAAATCAAATCTCAGTTGAAAGCTCATCCTAAACTACATTCTGTTTTCATTCCTGTGTCTGTACTAGTTCGTGAAACAGATCAGGGCATGCATCTGAGCAGTGACCTGTAGTCACTCATACCGTAAAATTGTTAGCACATTCCCTGTTCTATTTTGGATTGGGTCAGCTAAATTTTCTGGGCATTATCTAGGCATGGCTCAGGAGGAAGATTGTTCCAGAGACAGTCTCCAATTGTCTACGTGGATGCTGACGCCCTAGTCTGCACAATAAGAGTGTTCAGCTGTATGAACACATGCCGTTCCATGTCACTTGGTCTCAAGACAAGAGAATGGTCCTTGAGTGTGTTATTTTATTAATGTAGACAAAGTCTACATAGTTCATTTTTATCACATAAGCTTCCACCATCAGCACTGAAGCATGGCCTGGGTAGCTTATTAATTTTGAGTATAATTTTCAAGTTATTTTTTATCTTTTCAGTCCTGGACTAACTGGCAGCTCTGTAGTAGAAGTAAAAGTATTGACTCTTCCATGTACTTGCATCTCAGTGTTACTTTGGACTCTCGCTTTGCACTTCACCACTTCTCCTGCAGTGTCTCCGTCAGTGTTGCCTCCTTAGTCTTCTCTTCTCTACATATTGTTGGAAGATTAAGTTCTCCAATAAGTCATCAGACTTTTCAGGAACATGCCATTGCACACCATGCCTGGCTATACACCATAATCACTATGACAATTCTTAATGCACCAGCAAACTCTTGTCTGACTCCATATCTGTGTGTACTTGCCACTACGGTCCATAATGAACAAAATTTTTTTTTTCTGCAAATATAGCCTTTGTATACCTGTGCCACAGGTATTTGATACCACTATCACTGTTGATACACAGAAAGAAAATAGAAAATAATTAATTGTTCTTACAGATCTGAGATTTTGATGGTGGCATGGATCATGGTGTCCCATGGCAGATCCTAGAAGGCTGTTCCCTGGGGCAGGAATGAATCTCAGGTACGGAGGCTGGTCTTCCCCAGCAGATGTATGAAAAATATAACAGTACTTTTACAAGCCTGTCATTCCCCAGTACACCCTCTTAGCATGCAATGGCCTGAGTCATATAATCTAGGATACAAGACAATGCGTTTACGGTACCATCATCAGAAAGTCAGTTCTAGTGGGCTCTTCTTAATTTGCTGGTGCTCTTTTGAAATGTGATTGTCTACCCATGTGTGAACTGGGTATTAACAAGGAATCCAGAAATGTACAAATCCAATGCTAAATAATCAAAATTGAGAAACTTCAATCATCTTAGAATGTTTAAGGCAGTTTAATACGTCCAGCTGTTGTGGAAATCAACAAAAAATCCCAGTAAATAACATTTTCCTTTGAAAAGCTATCCCCCTGTGAATACTAGAGAACACAAAATTCCCCATCTATATTTTCATATACTGACAGTAAAAGAGGGGTATTTTTCTATAATGCTGTCTGCAAAGTTCTCTGTGTTCTCATAAGATCAGGCAAGCTTATTTCCTATAGTCACAGCAAAGTGAAATTTTCTAAGTTACGGTGAGGTCTTGTTGACAGTGATCCTAGGCTTGATGGTATTCTAGCTCCATTATCTTGTCATACCTCATTCAGTAAGAAAATATTCATACCATATTTCTTTTGAGCTATTTTTGAACACATTTCTTCATCACCATCCTTTTACATTGGAGAGAGAGAGAAAAAAGAGCTATATTTAGTCTTACTTTGTTTCTTCCTTGCCATTTAAACTTGCTCTCATCCCAAATATTTTAGCAAACAGAGAATTTCTGGTGCTGGCTAATTCTATACTCACTTGGGACATTACGTTCAACACCAATTTTTTTTTTAATTGTTAATTAAAAAATTCTGCTTAAATTAGATTGTCATCACTGATTTTTTTTCAATTCTATCTGAATGACTAGTTTTCATAGTGACTGTGACAAGATCTGTGTGTAAAAGGCTGTATGTTTTGTACTCAGTGATCATCCTACTAGTGATATTCCTTAAGTTCAGGAAATTTATCTTCCCAGTGTGAAGGAAGTTCCATCTCTATAGTACTTAAATACTGCTCAGGGTAAAAGTTTATTTCAATTGTTCTTCTGATAATACAAGAAATACTGTAAAGGTGTATATTCAAATGTATACATAAATGTATAAATACAGTGTGCTTTTTAAAGTTTGTGTGTCTGTGTGAGAGAAGGAAAAAAAAATGAAAGTGAATGAGCATAGGTTTCAAACTACATTTTACTACAAAAAAATTAATTGTATACCAGTGCCTGGAACACATGACTGGAATTAAGGAAACCCACACATCACTTCCAGTTATGCAAGTAACTCATCATGTGACCTTCAATGGCCTAAGTGGATAGCAATCCACTGAGTCTGAAAAGGCGTCCTTAGAATAATAACCTGCATAAAGGTTATTATGCACTGCTGCATTCCTATCTTCAAAATAAAAATAATGATACTTCACCAAATGAAGTTGAGAATACCTTGCTATTCACAGGTGAAACATATGAATCTTTTGTCATTTTCCTATTACTATGTGAAAAATAAAATGCTCTTTTCAGCTGGGTGGATTAGAACCAGATCCATCAATTTACAATGAAAGGAGAATTGTCTGGCTTGGAGAAGTTTTTCTCCATTCTGAAACAATTAATCTCATCTTTACATGAATATTTTTTTTCTTCCTGAACTGTTCTAGAAGTAGAATTTAATTTTCTCTTTGACACTGAATGTCTTAAAAAGCCAGAACCATCCCCTCATTGGCTGTGTAACTGAACCTGGTTTCTTTGTTTACATGGGTATGACTACAGTAAGGATAGTGGATTCTATCTGTGCCCATGGACACAGAGGAGCTCAGCTAGTGCCTGTTGAAGGCACTTATAAACTGTAATGTCCCCTATGAACCTCCCCTGGGACCTTCCTTTACTCCTTATCCAGGGATTCTGGAGCTTCATTTCAGCTCAGCCAGTGGCCCTCAATCCCTGCCTGAGTTATATTACAGGGAGAGTGTGTGTATGTCTGTCTGTCTGGTCCCATGTCCTGCTGTTCCTGGCTGTACTTGCTGCAGAGAACCAGATCTGACTCAGACTGACTCGCCTCATGGTCACTGGACTGTCAATGGAGTATGCTACTGTCACCAACAAAGCCCAGTTCAGGTCCTCTGGGCAGTCATTGACTTCTCTGTGCTATGGTCATTCTCAATTCTGTCTCATTTTGCCTGTGGAAGCATGCCTGCTTTTGCGGTTCATGAAATTTTGAAATTGATTTCAAAGGCATGCTACTGGAGTTGAGAGAGGCTTGTTTAAGTTTCCATGGAGAGGGCAGGAAATTCTAAATATGGGATTTCAGGTGCGTAATATGGGCATCCGGAGCCTTTGGAGATGATCCAGGGTATCATCTGAGCTATTCACTTACCTCTGCCAGGTATGTCACAGTCTTTATAGGAGCTGCATAGCCTTCTGGAGAAGTAGCCAAGGAGCTGGTGAGATAACTCAAATGGAAAAAGATGTTTATATTCAAACAACTGAATCTCAGGGTACATCTCTCACTTTCAGGTCAGAGGCTCTAATCTACTGCCTTTTCAAAAATGGAGAGACAGCTTAGTTCATGAAAGGAACAGCATAGATGCCACTTCAGAGGATTCAGAGCTGTGAAACCTCTTTCAGCAGAGGCATAAAAATACTAGAGCCTTGTGTGAATGAAAGTATGTCCTTGAATTTCTGCTATGATTTTTCTTCATTATCTCTAAAGAGATCTTGGAGAATGATCATTCCAATGGCTTTGTTCTCACTGTGCAGTACATAGGCACTTAAATCTTCATGTGTATTGTAGAGGAGAGGTGACTTAGCAAGTCAGCCCTTCTTGATCCTCACACAGCACATCTCTTGTTTCATTCCCACTAACTGTTGTGGTTTAACCTCTGCTAGCAGGGAAGTACCACACAACTGCTTGCTCACCTCCCCACCTTCTGCCAGTGCAGGAGAAGAACTGGAGGAAAAGACAAGGAAGCTTGAGACAAAGCTTCCTTGTTGAGATAAGAACTATTTAATAACTGAATATAAATGAAAATTAAAGTGACACTACCAATATTAACAAAACTACTACTAGTAAGTATTTAAAATAATAGAAAATAGAACATATGATACAATTGCTCACCACCCACTGACTGACACATAGCCAGGTCCTGAGTGTACAGAATAAATGAGACAAGCGAGAGTCTGAGAGGTGAGAGTCAGAGCCTGGGAACCCTGAGAGCCAGAGCCCCAGTATAACAACACGACCATGAAAAACCCAGCCAACCCCCTAACTCACTAACAAACGAACCGGCCCCACCGCTAGCAACCGTGTCAAGAGCTAACAAAGGAGCTAACGATCCAGCTATCGAGCTAGTCCAAAGCCTTAATGACCCACGCCACTTCCCACCTCAGAATGGCACGTGCCCTGAGCCTGGCCACTGAGCATGATGTACAATGGAATGAAACACTCCCTTGGCTGTTCTGGGCCAGAACATCAGCATTGTGAAGTAAAGGAGCAAATTCCTGCCTGAAACCAGCACACTAACTTTTTCTCATTCAAACAATTTAGCAGATTCAGAGTATGTGATTAGACAATCTTATTGCATGGAGGTACATAGCTACAGAAGATACCTTCTATGGGAGTTAGGTCCCATGTTTGTGAGGTACTTGTGAGGTGATTGTTCTTTTTCCCACTTTGCATTGGGATTTACATTGTATTTCAGAAAAACAAAGGATTATAAAAATCCTTCAGGGTCATCAGCTCTGGTCCTTTGCTGTCACAAAAAAACTAGATTAGTCCCTTTCATAGGATGATGAATGTCTATAAAAATGTTATTTAAGATTTTTCTATGGTTTTCCTGGTTTTGTTTTACTTTTCAATCTTATGGCTCCTGACAGGGTTCATGGCTTTCAAATATATGATTCAAAACTTTTCATTTTCATCTTCATCTTCCATTTCAATTTTTATTCATTCTTCTTTGGTCTCCTTTAGTCTTCCAGTACCACTAACACTCTTTTCCCTGCAGTTTATTTCCATTATGTATTTGTACAATAGTACTAGTATACCCTACTTCTTTGCTGAAGGAAGCTAGGAAAGCTGACTGCTCCTAGGACATAACCCCTCAAAGAGCTCTTCTTCTGAGCAGCCCCCAACCAGAAGTTGTACTGAAGGGCGGAGCTGTGCTAAGTCACATTGTTCCACAGAAGTTATGCTCTTTCCACACCACAAATGGATCATGCATGGCACTCATTCTCTCATAGCTATTGCCCTGAAAGCACCTGCAGTAGCCATAGTGTCCAGACCCAACTCTATGGCATATTACTGATCACTTTGCTATCTTGCACTAAATTAATGTACCCAGCACTAAAACCATTGCATATTGGTTTAGTAAGATCAAAATAAAATAGAGCGTATGTTGTCTATGAACCTTTACTCTTTTGAAGACAGTGCTTTCACTGTTCACTGGTAAGCACATCTGAGTTCCGTTTTCTAGACTAAATTGTGATTAAGGCTTTTTCTAATGCTAGAAATGCAAATACCTGTAAATTACAATGCTATTTAGAGCTGTTGTAGAGATACTGTTGTCCAAGAAGAGGTAACCAATATCTATTTTATGACTGATATTTTGATGATTTTTTTTTTTCCAAACCAAATGCATTTTCAGATAATGATGTAATCTATTTGTTTATTTCTGAGAAAATCTAGCTTTAGTGAGAAGAGACAATAGGAGGAACAGAAATCCCATGCTTACATATGTAACATACATGTCAGTCATTGAATTAAGCAGTAACTTTCTAAGAATTAAGCATTATTTCAGTGTTAAAATAAATGTGAGAGAACAGAAAGTGTTCTAAGCAAGGTTAAGCAGCTAATAGAATAAAGATAGTTTCTTATCCTTGTGGTATTGTTAGAGACATGCAAAAAAATAGACTACTGCTCTAACTTTGTAGGTTAGTGGGAAGTGGTCTTGGGAGAAGGAACAGAATAACATAGATGAAGTCAAATGAGAAAATGTCAAGTACAGGGCACATAACTTCTGATGAAACCAAAGAGAAGATCACTTGAATTATGTGTGAACTATCCTAATTAACACAGTAAGAAAACCCGTGCTCGTGTAGGGAAAGCACCTTCCCCACAGAACATAAACACTTAAATAAAGAGGGTACTGTGACTTTAAATGAAGACACAGAACCAATGGGAATGAGGGTGAGTAAGTATGACTAAAAATATTGATAACAGTTACTCAGTATGTATAAAATACCTACTATTCGTTAGCTGAGATATGTTAACTTTATGGAATTACCACCCAGCACCCATCTGTCACCTGTAGAGACATGAAATAAAAGCAAATATCTCAACTTGCGTGTGTTGATCAGCTCTTTGCATACTGGTTGAGGAACCCTGATTTTTGGGACAACAGTATCAAAATATATAACAACAACAACAACAAAAATACTCTAGAAACTATGTATGTGAATAAATCTAATTATTAAAACATCTCAAATTAAATTGGACATGCTACCTTCATTTTTCTTATCTGTACAACACAGAGACTTACTAGGTCAATTCTGTGTTGAAATTTCTGTGCAAATGTCCTTGTCACAGGGGGTCTTTGCTTAAGTCTATTTATAGAGAAAACATGCTAGACAAGTGTCCTGGGGACACTTGTGGTGGTCTATACCACTGCAACAGGATGTATAGAAATGATCCTCAGTGTGGGCTCAGCCATATTCACTTGTATTCCATGTAGGATTGGCATCTTACTTTTTTTGCTTATAACTGTATTTTGAGGTCCTAGTTGCAAATCTGCAAGATATATCTCTAAACGCACCCAAGAAGTGCATGTGTGAATATTTAAAAAACCTTCAGCAGTTCTTACTGTTGGTGTGACTGGGAGATCATATTACACATCTGCAAAATAACTGCCATGATCTTTTAAAAAGGAAAGCTGAAATTAAACATATTTGTATTGAAGAATCTACATACAGATAGGATGTTTAAATATTGATTATCTACAACATCTTTACATTTTAATTATTATTTTGAAAGCTTAATTGGTAACTATGTAGCTATCAAATTTTCAATAAAAATGCAATGTTAAAAACGGATGTAGATAAGCACTGCTGAAACTGGTGACAGCATGAACAGGATTAAAAATGTTCAGTATAAAAATGTTCTAGTTGTTCATTATCAAAAAGATCGATTGATATTATATTCTGTAAAGTAGCTAGTATATGACATAATTTAAAATATATTTACTAACAATATAAAATTTTCTGTCATATCTGTTTTACAAGATGTATAATCTTTTAATTCTTGTCAAATGCATGAATACAGAAATTTGAAAACGTAGAACTATAACCTCAAATTGACTTTGGTATCTCACTGAATACAGGCTACTGTAAGTGGTAAAGTTTTGGACGCTGCAAGTACAGTGTAGCGTTAAATAATTTACTTGGTCTAACAACATTTCTAATATTTATTTTCTAAAATTTTCTTTGTACAGATGAATGGACTTCAATCCTGTTTAGCTTATTCACACATTGAACAGCATAACCCATTTTTTGGTAAGAAATAATTTCTCATCCATAATGTATGGCAAGCTTAAGGGTCCAATAAAAGATTACACCTGGAGACATGCAGAGGTATTATTTCATCTGTGAACCTATACCACAGAAACAGATCTTTTCCCAGACATCCTTGGCTTTCTGTACAACCCCTGTGATCTTGGATTGGAATTTGTGATATTTTCCAGCAAAATATTTCACATACTGCCTTACAATAGCATGGCTAGAAAATTTCTGTATGAATGGATACTCATGAAAATTATATGAAATTTCCATTGATCATTCTAAAAATACGAAAGTATAAAACTGCCTTAGGTTAAAAATTCTCAGTTGAACTCCAGCTTTTCTACTGTAATTTCTTCCTCATTATTTTTAATATTCATTTTAGAATTTTATGGAAATTTTGTGGGTTGGTACAGTGTTTTTTCTTGCTATGCCACACACATATATTTAATTTGTTCTCCATTTTTTTCCTTTTGTTTTGAAAAGTATTAATTAGTAGGCTCAGTCTCTTGGAGTAGTATCTCTTACTTTTCTTTTTTAATCAGCTCTCTTACATCCTCTTTAGGATATGTGAAAATTAACCTGTATTCTACAGAAGTTACTTCTGTCTTCTGCCCTGCCTCTTGCAAAAAATCTTGTTCTGTTTCAATGTTTTTGAAAAGGTATTTGTAAATATATGTTGGGTTAGATTTTAAAATAATATTTTTTCTTACACTTGGTATCAAAAGACACATGCCAGGCTTATATAATGATTCTGAATTTTTGCTCATTTTTTTCCTAAAATGGAGTTCATTCTTCCTCCCCTCTGTTCATTTAGGTTCTTTCATGGTTTCAAAATATATGAAATGTGAATACTGTTTTATTCCTTCATAATTTTGATTTTTTTTTTTATTTTGTCTGGCTTATTGTAGTCTATCCTAAAATTGTTTTGTTTCTATAATCATATTAACCATTCATTGGATCACCTTGTTATTTTATGTAAAACATTTATATTGACCATGCTCTGTTGTCAGATGTTCAAATGTTAATTAACTTCTACTGACCAAAAAGTAAGTATTTATTAAAAAAAAAATAAGAAATATAAATGTTGTTACAGGAGACAAGATAGGAAGTTATAACAGTGGATGGATGGTGAGCCATAGAAGGTGGTTTACCAGATACAAGAAAACATATACTGGTTTTTTATCACTGTGGTGGGTTGACCCTGGCTGGACGGCAGGTGCCACCAAAACTGCTCTGTCACAGCCCTGCTCATCTCGACAGGGAAGAGAAAATATAAACAAAGGCTTGTGAGTTGAGATAAAGACAAGGAGAGATCACTCACCAATTACTTTAATGGACAAAACAGCCTCCACTTGGGGAAATTAGTTTAATTTCTTAACAATTAAATCAGAGTAAAATAATAAGAAATAAACTCAAATCTTAAAATACCTTCCACTCACCCCTTCCTTCTTCCTCAGCTCAGATTCACCCCTGCCTTTCTCTACCTCCTTCCCCTGAAGGGCACAGGGGGACAGGGAATGGGGGTTATGGTCAGTTCACCACATGTCGTCTCTGTTGTTCAGAGGGAGGACTCCTCACGCTCCTCCCCTGCTCCAGCATGGGGTCCCTCTTCCGGGATACAGTCCTCCATGAACTTCTCCAACATGAGTCCTTCCCATGAGCTGCTGGGTCCCTCCCACTTGGTTCAGTCCTTCAGAAACAGTCTGCTCTGGCCTGGGTCTCTCGTGGGGTCACAAGTCCTGCCAGCAAACCTGCTCCAGCCTGGGTTCCTCTCTAGATGGGTCCACAGGTCCTGCCAGGAGGCTGCTCGAGTGTGAGCTTCCTATGGGGTCACAGCCTCCTTCTGCATTGGACAGCTGAGGGTCTGTCTTGGAGCTAGCTGTCATTGGCTCCATCAGACATAAGGAGGGTTTTAGCAGCTTTTCACAGAAGCCACCCCTGTAGTCACCCCACTACCAAAAGCTTCCCATCCAAACCTAATACAATCACAACAGGACAGAATAAAAACCATGTTAATTAGACTGTACAAGGTCTACAGTGTGTATAAATTGGTTCCTGCTGTGACTTTTTGGCAGATTACCACCTTAAATCCTAGCTTGTTTAGGTGAAATGGTATGGGAATGAACCTTTTAAAGATAAACAAAGTACAAAATATGGTAAAATGAAACCCAAAGGGATTAGATCTTCAGCTTTCAAGTTTAATACAGATGGAGAACAAAGCTGCAGATTTTGTCCCAAAAATGATGAATTACAAAGCAGGACTGTTTCTCATGTCAAAGTTACAAGAAGGCTAGATGGATAATGATGGCAGATAATGGATACAGTACCTGTGCAGATTAATTTGAATGCAAATTTAATTTTATACACAATTGAGAGGTGAAATTTTCCCAAACTATATCCCTCATCTGTCAAACAAGACAGTCTTTAAAGAGTCACCTTTATAGATTTGGAATGCCATATTAAGATCTGTGGGTAGGATTCCTCTTTCTAACTGTTATCCACAACAAAAATTTTGCCTTTCCTGGGTCATTTGCAACAACATGATGAGCTAACATCAAAATCATAAGCTATATTAATTTCCTTTCTTGTTGTCTTATGTGAATGTTCTTTCTTTTTAACTTTGGAAAACCATTTGCATTCCAAACTGAAATGATTTGGCATAATAAAATAGAAAAGAAAAAGAGAGAGGGATAATTTCTGGTGAAGGATCAGAATAAAGCAATTATGCCTTAATATTTAGACTCTAAATAATTACAATGCCCCAGGCATAAGTCTATTAGTCCAAGTTAAAAAGGATCTCTCATTGAATAGCTGCAAGTATATCAACAGAAGAAAGAATTCAAGTGCCAAAGGATGCTAAAGATATACATCAACCAAGTCATTAATTGAACTGAAACAGCACCTTATACCTGGGATCTGAAGGATTAAATCTGTTTATGAAATTATTATCAAACTTATGTGGCTTTGGAAACTTTTTATACATGTTAGATAAACCTCTCAAATTTTCCTAGGGAATTTTGGACATCTGTGGCTCAGGAAAGCAGAATCCCCAGTATTTTCCTTTAAAGGAAGAATTAAGGCTGTTGCCTTCGCAAGGCGTGGCGACCTGGTTCAGGAACGGCACGGCGACCCCCGCCCCGGGCCGCTCGGGCCATCTGCTCACAGACACCAATGTGGTGGACGGCAAATGGCGTTTATTGATGTGTAACACCGCGTTATATGGCTTAGGTTTGTCACGTCACTTCCGTCTGTTTACATTGCAAACTACACGCTACTGGCTATCAGGGGAGGGTCCCTGTCTTTCCGTACAGCACGTAATCTTCCGGCCGCCAGATCCTAACTACCCACATAAGGCAGTTTCTTTTTTTTTTTTTTTTTTTCTGTTCAACAAGAGTTGGTTCTACATAGGAGAAAGTGGGTAATATTCTTTTTTAATTTCTAAAGAAGCAAGAACAATGGAAAAATAAAATATTTAGGAAGATCAAAACCCTAGAATCTTAGTAGATAAAGGAATAAAATAAGGTTGCTTAAGTATGTTTTCTTTAATTAAAAAAGTACATTTTTGATGTATTACAACAGAGCTGCTCAGGCACACAAAGTAATGAAAGGCATAATCGAGTCCTAGGTGCCACACCCAGGCAATAATATCATTCTGCTCCTTCAGTCAAGTGAGCCTGTGTCACTTCTTCAAATGGCTTGTGCATTCACTGCAACCTGTCATCACTATTTCTATCTGGATGGTGTTTCAGACAGATAGCCCCCTTTAAACCTCAGCCTTAGCTAATAAAGAAAAAATCCAGCAGCTGCATGCCCAATGTCAACTGAAATAGAGCCATAGAGTCAAGTGCCATTAGTGAACATCTGGCACTAAAAGACAAGTTATTTCAGTATCTCAGTAAACATATAGACAAACTAATGTCTTTCTCGCTTCATACTATACTGTCATTGCAATCTTCTCCAACAGCTCTGTCTATATTTTACAAGCTGAACGTTTCCTTTCTCACAGTTACCTAATATTCAAATACCCTATGGTATATTTTTAGCAATTTGCTTTTCTTTAGTGTGAGCACAATATTATTCCTCCCTGTAAGACACTGCTTTTCCATTATTCCTTTAGTCCTTCTGCTTTTGGGAAGGGGAGGAAGAGAAGATTTTTTTGTTTGTTTTCTGACTGCTTTTTCTGTAATTTAGATGGTTCTGTTGATGACTAAACCCTGGGTTTGTCACTTTGAATATCAGTCTTCAGCATCATACTATTAAGCAACCCATTTATTTAAGTTCCAATCTTTTCAGGTTTCCATAGTTACTGCTGCTTAGTACAGACCATTGTAAACTGATTAACCAAAGCCACTGTAGCTCTAAAAAAAATGACACACCTGAATTTTGTTTTATTTATAAAAATGAATCTTTTTTATAATGTATGGTAGGATCAACCACGTCAACTCCAAAATATTAACACATATATGTTGTATATACATTAATATATATAATTATAGCTGTAGGTTACCATAATACAATATATTTTTTAAAAATATTAACTATTCAGAATATTGTATGTGATATATGCTGTATATTACAAGTAAGATTGAAGAATAAAAGTACAAAGTATACAAAAATATTAATTACGAAGACCTGTCTGCCATATCAATGGAGACTAGACTTCAAGAGAAGTTGAATCACTTTCTCCTGGAAAATTAGGGGTTCAAAGGCAACACTCTCAGTTGTCACTGAGTCTGCTGCTATTCATATTACCTATAGACAGAAGAGTTTTAGCTATCTAATATACCTACACTTAACTGAAGAAGGCAACTGTGAACTTTATTCAACTGGTTTATGACATATATGAAGTAAATTGATGAATGTCAGTTCAATTATTTGTGCTACCACCAGGAAACTTGTATCAGATTTCACTGATAAGTGCTTTAAAACATAGCTGTTGTAAAACTGGCACAGAGACCAAATCACTCTCTTGATCTGGTCAAAGGTGAGACATAAAACAGAAAAAATCTTTACACTAATGCATCAACCCTTAATGCACTCACTCATGCAATATTTTGTGTAGTGCAGTTCTCATTCTGCAAAAAGGAAAGAGAAAAAAATATGGGTACCAAGATTGGTCAGAAATGTCAAGAAAGATGGTGCAGAACTAGAGTTACCAAGCCTAGGCTGACAAAGATGTTAAGCAAGGAGAAAGATAATAGCTGGTTATAAAACCTATGGGTCATCCAGTGAAATGAGTGGGAAACAAATTTAAAATAAATAAGTTCTCCTGTTTTGCACCATTCAAATTGTAAAATGCACTGTCTGGAACCTAAGAAAATTAATACTATGTATGGATTAAAGAGGGATTAAATAAATTCATCTGCCAGTGATTGATCATAGAATAATTTAGGTGGGGAAAGACCTTTTAGAATATTGAATGCAACTGTAAACCTAACACTGCCAAGTCCACCAAAGAACCATGTCGCTAAGTGCCACATCTACAGGTCTCAAATACCTCCAGGAATCGTATTAATCACCTCCCTGGGCAGCCTGTTCAAATGCTTGATAACTCCTTCAGTGAACAAATGTTTCCTAATATCAAACCTAAACCTTCCTTGGTACAACTTTGGACCATTTTCTCTTGTTATACTATATGTTACGTGGGAGAAGAGACTGACAACCACCTCACTACAACCTCCTTTGTGGTAGCAATAAGGTCTCTCCTAAGTGTCTTTTTCTCAAGGGTAAACAATCCCAGTTCCTTCAGCACTTTTACACTTTAATAAATATGTTACCACAGAGATAAGAGACCAACACTCTCCTTGCTACACCCTCCTTTCAGGTAGTTGTAGAGAGCAATAAGGTCTCCCCTCAGCCTTCTCATCTCCAGACTAAACAACCACAGCTCCCTCAGCTGCTCCTCATCGGATTTATGCTCCAGACCCTTCTCCAGCTCCTTTGGCCTCTGGACACACTCCTTCTAATTTGCTACCTGCAGATGAGGTGGATGAGTCAGGAACAGCTTCTCACCATCTTAAGCTGTGGCTTCAACATTTCCTGACTTCAGAGAAAAATTGCACCTTTTTTTTTTTTTCTTTTTTTTGCCTCCCATATACATGTTACTAGCAGAACTAATGAAAAAGATTAATTGAAATTTCAATAGCATTATGTTTTCTACTGGACAAAATGATACTGAAGTCCCAATCATTTAAAAACTTTCATTTGTCCTCCTTTGGACTGAATGTAACTTCTCAGCTGTTTGGAAAGTATTTTAAATGAATGCCCAATTACAAAAAAAAAAAAAAAAAAAGGTAAAAAAGCTGAAGGCCAAAGAATGTCCTCTTTTGTTCATTAAGACCATAAACAAAGAAATAAAACCGCATCTAGAATCCCACATTTCTCTATGTGATCATAAAATAATACATCTTCTAGGTAACAACCTAGATTTAGGACTTCTGCTGCATTTCTTGACCTTCAGCTGTGTAACACAAATTACTTCTATGTGTTATTTCCTAAAAATCTATAAAGAAGTTACAGAGAAGCACATTTATACTTCAGTTAGATTGACTGGACTTGAAAAATGATCAAATAAGGAGAATACAAATAATGATTTAAAAAATAATAAAGAAAATAAAAGGACATGAGAAGTCATGAGAAAGGAAGGTTCTGCTTCAGTTGAAGAGGATTCGGTTAAAAGTCAATTAAGCAGACTGAACATCCACAAATCCATAGGCCCTGATGGGATGCACCCACAAGGGCTGAGGGAGCTGGCAGAAGCCATTGCTAGGCCACCCTCCGTAAGCTTTGAAAAGTCCTAGAGAACAGAAGAGGTGCCTGAGGACTAGAGGAAAGCCCATGTTACTCCAATCTTCAAAAAAGGCAAGAAGGACAACCCAGGCAACTATAGACCGGTCAGTCTCCCCTCCATCCCTGGAAAGATGATGGAACAACTTGTTCTTGGTGCCATCTCAAAGTATATTGTGGAAAGGAAGCTAATCACAAGTAGTCTGCAGGGATTCAACAAGGGAAAGTCATGCTTGACCAACCTGATTGATAGCTTTTTACAATGGCATCACTAGATAGATGGACAAAGGGAAGGCAGTGGATGTGGTCTACCTTGACTTCAGCAAAGCTTTTGACAGTCTCCCGTGGCATCCTCATAGACAAGCTTAGGAAGCATGGACTGGACCATTGGGTGGTGAGGTGGACTGGGAACTGGCTGGAGGAAAGAGCTCAGAGAGTTGTGGTCAATGGGGCAGAGTCTAGTTGGAGGCCTGTGGCTAGTGGAGTCCCCCAGGGATCAGTGCTGGGTCCAGCTCTATTCAATATGTTCATCAATAACCTGAATGAAGGGATAGAATATCCTCTCAGCAAGGTTGCTGATGATACCAAACTGGGAGGAGTGGCTGCCATGCCAGAAGGCTGTGCTGCCGTCCAGCGTGACCTGGACAGGCTGGAGAGCTGGGCAGGGAGAAATCAAATGCAATTCAATAAGGGCAAGTGTAAAGTGCTGCATCTGGGGAAGAACAACCCCATGTTCCAGTACAGGTTGGGGGCTGTTCTCTTGGAGGACAGCTTTAGGGAAAAGGACCTTGGAGTCCTACTGGACAACAGGATGACCATGAGGCCACAGTGTGTTCTCACAGCCAAGAAGGCCAATGGCATCCTGGGATGCATTAAGAAGAATGTGGCCAGCAGGTTGAGAGAAGTTATCCTCCCCCTCTACTCTGTGCTGGTGAGGCCTCCCCTGGAGTATTGTGTCCAGTTCTGTGCTCCTCAGTTCCAGAAGGACAAGGAGCTACTGGAGAGGGTCCAGCGCAGGGCCACTGAGATGATGAAGGGCCTGGAGCACCTTCCATGTGAGGAAAGGCTGAGAGAGCTGGTTCTGTTTAGCTTGGAGAAGAGGAGGCTGAGGGGGGATCTTATCAATGCTTATCAGTACCTAAAGGGTGGGTGTCAGGAGGATGGGGCCAGGCTCTTCTCAGTGGTGTCCAGTGACAGGCCTAGGGGCACTGGCCATAAACTGGAAAACAGAAGGTTCAACCTGAACATGAGGAAACACTTCTTCCCTGTGAGGGTGACAGAGCCCTGGGACAGGCTGCCCAGAGAGGTGGGGGAGTCTCCTTCTCTGGACACTTTCCAAAGCCGCTTGGTCTTGTTCCTGTGTGATCTGCTCTAGGTGACCCTGCTCTGTCCAGGGGGTTGGACTAGATGATCTCTAGAGGTCTCTTCCAGCCCCTAACACTCTGTGAATCTTTGAATCTGTGACGTAAATATATAAAAATAATATACCCTATATATTTAGTTATCTTTCTTTGACTTAGCAATTTCAATAAAATTCAGATAGGAAAAGCATCAAAAGTAATCTGTGTCAACATATTAACCATCAGGTAAGTGAATACAAATTAGATGTTTTGATGCATGTTGGCACACTATTAAATGTATTGATGGAAGTAATGACATAAATGGAAGTTTCTCAAACATATTTTAATTTTTTCATATTTGCTAATATCAGCAAGTTATGAAATAGAAAATCACATTTGTCAGTCATTTTGATCTTCCAGATTGGTGTGATATATGCAAGGAAGTGAACTGGTATTCTTTGAACTGGACAAAAATGTTGACAATGAACATGTAATATCATGGATGGCTTAACAACGCATTTACTGGTTTTATCTTCTATGGGAAAACATTGAATCAGAACTCAAGCGATTTTACTCTCTAAAGAAGATGTTTTTATTTACAACACTAAAGTGAGTGAAGCAATATATACACCATTTAGAAGACATTTATAGTATAATCAGAACCTATCAGTTCATACTATGGGCAATATAAGCAGATCACTAATGTACTGAGCTTGTTTAAGTGGTAAACTCTACATACATTTCTTCCATATAGAATGAACAGCAAAATGTTGACTGCATTACTCATTTGTTAGAGTGTTAACTATGTGTCATGTTTCTGTGGTGGTGATTTTGGCAGCGGGGGAAGGGCCACAGGGATGGCTTCTGTGAGAAGCTGCTGGAAGCTTTCCTGGCTCTAAGTCAGACCCTCCTCTGGCCATGGCTGAGCCAGTCAGCTCCTCTGTGATTAACATATTTAAGACAGGAAAACATAAAAAAAAGAGAAGTAGAAGCAGAAACAGTGTGGAGAAGGAGTGGATCCTGAAAGAGACAAGGTGGACACCAAGGTCAGTGAAAAAAGGCCAGGGAAGACGTACACAGAGGTTCCCCTGCAGCCCGTGGTGAGAGAGTAGGTTGTGCCCTTGTAGACATGGTGAGTCACAGGGGAGCAGACACCCACCTGCAGCCCAGGGAGGACCCCACACTGGAGCAGAGGGTTATGCCTGAAGAGCCTTTCACTTTGTGGGAAGCTTGTGCTGCAGCAGTCCACTCCTGAAGGACTGCACGCTCATGGGAGGGACCCATGCCAGAGCAGTTAGAGAAGAAAAGAGCAGCTCATGGGAAGGACTCAGGTTGAAGAAGTTTGTGGAGGACTGTCTCCTGTGAGAGGAACCCTACACTGGAGCAGGGGAATAGTGTGAGGAGTCCTCCTCCTGGGGAGGAAGGAGCAGCAGAGACAACATGTAGTGAACTGACCATAGCCCCTATCCCCCTCCCACCTGTGCCACTGTAGGGAAGGAGGTAGAGAAATTGGGATCAAAGTTGAGCCTGGGAAGAAGTGAGGGGTGAAGGAAAGGTTTTCAAGATTTGTTTTTCTTGGTCTCATTGCTCTACTCTGATTTGATTGGTAACTAATTACATTGATTTTTCATCCTCAAGTCAAGTCTGTTTCACCTGTGACCATAATGTGACTCTCCCTGTCCTTGCCTTGACCCATGAACATTTCCTTATGTTTTCTCCTCCTCATGTCACCATCAGAAGGACTGAGCAAGCAGCCACATGGTCTTTTGTTGCCGGCTGGGCTAAATCACAACACTATGTTTTAAAAACTATGACCAATTACTATTAAACATAACCACTTCATTCAATTAATAATTGTAATAGCAGGAGGTCAAGGATTCCATTAGAAAACTGCAAGATGATCTTATCTGAATATATTTTCATACAGTTTTGGTATGCTTCCCGAATAAAGGTTTGCAGGATAACTGAAGGCAAGAAGAGCAGAATAGGGAGTTTACAAAAAAAATAAAACAATAATTTTCTATTCCTGAAACCTATACGAATTACCAGATTCTGAGATTTGGTGTTACTGCAAATAACAAAAGATTCCAAATAGAATCCTTAGCAAAATCTTGCCAGTTCTCTAACTTTAGAAGAAGTACTTCACACTAAAGGAAACTCTGACTCAAGCTAGCCTTGGTATATCAAGCTTCTGAGCAATTCTACTTTTCTGAGTTAAATTGAATTTCTGGTGAACTAAATTATAACATGGATCTTAAAACCAAGACTCAGGTCTTCAAAGTCCTACTTTTTGCAACCTGAAAGGACACAAGTTCTGTAGTCCTCTTATCTTTCATCATTAATGTTCCCCAAGAACCTGAAATTTTACTTGTGTTTGTACCTGAAGCGTCTCCAGCCACAATAACATGATACATGGAACTTAACAGCAAAACAGTCCCATTCACCTGCCTCCTATCAAGACTAGTCACTTGTTTCTGTACGGCCACTTACCCCTTTATATATGAACATAAGTTCAGTTCCTTGAGGTTATTTCCAGTGTGTCTTCAGTATCACGTTGACACAACTGGGAAAATGGTGTGTTGCGTTACAGGTGCGAATGCCTGCCCATGATCAGGCAGTTTTGCTGCTGAATTCTCCAAAACATCAAGGTTCATCCACATATTATATAGGTTGAACAACTCATCAGGAGTTCATGACTAAAGCTGGATGGATTGATTCTGTCATTCCCTACCCTAGTGTCCAGAGAGGGGACTGCACTGCATAATGGATTCTGACCCCGGTGCCAAAATCTCCTGTATTTTGCTGAAAGACCTATTCACACAAAATTTATAATGGGGCTGTGGAACAAAAATTGGGCTGTCTTATCCACATCTTCCAGAGGATTACTGTAACTAGGCACTGTCATGTTTAGCATTGTTCTCCTTCTCTGGCCAAATTATTTTTCAGTTCTTTTATACAAAGTAGAACAAATTCAGCCAAAATCTATGGCCTTCCTATAATATGAAACCTAAAGATGAAAAAAAAAAATCAAGAAAATGAGACTGTTTTTTCAATCCTACCAGAAGGCAGAATTTTCAGCAGATTCTCTATATCACATATAAATGTTCTGTCTGTAATTCATTGTTTAAAAATTAACACTCTCTTAATTAAAAAAAAATAAATTAAAGATAACAACATATTAGGTACACAAAACAAACCTTTAGTGCCCATTTAAAGAGTTTCCTTCTATCTGAATCTCAATGTCTCTTAAAATCATATTACATTAAATCAATATTCATGGAGCAAGATGTATAACTTTGCCTGTGCAGGCTCTCAGCACTGTAAACTCAGTTCTGAGACAGCCAATTTCTTCCATACAGTTTAGACACCTAATTAAGGTCTTGATTTCCACTATGGGGGGTATGCTACCTAAAAACTAGTCTTTGCAGCATTCATCACTGGCATTGCTTCAGGATACTTGGCAGTATGTAGTTATACGCTAATTCAATATTCTTACTGTGCTGTTTTGAGTCAGGACACAGTTCATTTTCTTCACAGTAGCTGGTATGAGGCTTACTAGCTTTATGAGGTACCTTATGAAGTATGACACTTATTAGCTATATAAAAAAAGCTGTTCTTCCCTTTACAGTATTTTGGTTTTATTCCCATTCTCCTACCTGCTGTAAAAATACTTGAATCGTCAAAATTTTGGAACAACTATCCTTAAAAAAAACCCCACACAAACGAGAAAACACCCTTGCATTGCACCTGATTTCTACCTTTACTTCACACCAGAAGCACTTTTGGAAGTCAAATACATTGCAAAGTAATCTTTCATGAAGGTATGAACCTAAGTTTTCTGTACACACTTTCTGCTATTTAGTACTTCGCAGAGCTATGCCAAGTAGTGTAAATCCTGATTACTATAGCTTGCCTACAAGAAGGTATAGTATTGCTCTCTTAATATCATCACATTCGGATTCACACAGATTACAAAGCATCAGATCAAGAAGTTACAAATTAATAAAATTGTGCATCAACAATTTTTTTCTATCTTTAAACACATTCTCAGATTTGGAATCAGATTTGTGAGTCCTGCTCTATAGCTAGAAGAAGTGAAACATGTCTATGTCATACTTGTCACAGGTAAATCTCAAACTGGTCAATGAAATACAGGGCAGCATTAGCCTGGGGGGATGGTGGGGAAAGTGCAAGGTAAAGAGAAGAAGATGAGAACAAAGCAATGACAAAATGATAGCAGAAGTGAAGGAGTGAGGTGCTGTTGGAACTTACAACAGCAGAGTGGAGAATTAAGGCATCATGCTGCAGAAATGTACACGTGGTAGTGTCAGGGAGCAGCCAGGACAGGCTGTTCTTCAAAGGAAGGTCAGTTGGGAGCAAAGGATCACAACAAGGCAGGCAGGAGCACTATCCTCACCACCAAAGGATGCTGTTTCAGAGCACCTGGGAAAAGATAGCATGTCTAGAGACACTAACCTGAATCAGACACAGACAAATAATAACTAGGCAAGTCCATAGTGGTAAGGTAGGTCTGAGATCAAGCTGGGATGTCAAATCAGAATGTCAAAATTACAAAGCCAGCAGGGTACCTGGCCAGGGATGAGAACAGACAGACCATAGCTCAGAGAAAGAGTAAGGGTGACAGCTTGAATTTAACTGCACCTCCTAAGGGAGGTTAGGCATCCCTGGACAATGCTTATCTCAACTCTGTCACACAGCTGTCTCCACCACAGTCTGATCCCAGGTTACGCAGTGGTGTCATACTGAGCTGACCTTAAGCACAGAACAGACTCCTGGGAAGGGACAAAAGAGGTGACAAAGACCACTGCTGCACTTAGAGCCCTAGTAGCCAAAGTTTCTAAGCCCTGACAGAATTAAACCTGGCCAGGGACATCAAGGCCAACAAGAAGAGCTTCTGTAGGTACATTGGGGATAAAAAGAAGAGCAGGGAAAATGTGGGCCCTCTGCAGAAGGAAACAGGAGAGCTGATTTCCCAGGACATGGACAAGGACAAGGTACTCAATGCTTTTTTTGCCTCGGTTTTCACTGTCAAGGGCACAAGCCGTACCCCCAGAGTCATGGAAGACAAAGGCAAGAACTGGGAGAATGGACAGCCACCATGGCCAGTGAGGATCAGGTTTGGGAACACCTCAGGAAACTGAAGGTGCACAAGTCCATGAGACCTGAGGGAATACATCCACGGGCCCTGAAAGAACTGGCGGATGAGGCTGTGAAACCTCTATCCATCATATTCAAAAAGTAGTGGCAGACTGGTGAAGTTCCCACTGACTGGAAAAGGGGAAACATAACCCCCATCTTTAAAAAGGGAAAAAAGGAGGACCCGGGAAACTACAGGCCAGTCAATCTCACCTCTGTGCCTGGCAAGATCATGGAACAGATCCTCCTGGAAATCATGCTAAGGCACATGGAGAATGAGGAGGTGATTGGTGACAGCCAACATGGCTTCACCAAGGGCAGATCATGCCTGACAAATTTGGTGGCCTTCTATGATGGGGTCACAACCTTGGTGGATAGAGGACAGGTAACTGACGTCATCTACTGGACTTGTGCAAAGCCTTTGATACCATCCCACACAACATCCTTGACTCTAAACTGCAGAGGCATGGATTTGATGGATGGACCACTCGATGGATAAGGAACTGGCTGGATGGTTGCACTCAGAAAGTTGTGGTCAATGGCTCAATGTCTGAGTGGAGACCAGTGACAAGCGGAGTTCCACAGGAGTTGGTGTTGGGACCAGTCCTGTGTAACATCTTCGTCAGTGACATGGACAATGGCATCGAGTACACCCTCAGCAAGTTTGCTGACGACACCAAGCTGTGTGGTGTGGTTGACATGCTGGAAGGAAGGGATGGCAGTCTGAGGGACCTTGACAGGCTGGAGAGGTGGGCCTCTGCCAACCTCATGAAGTTCAACAAGGCCAACTACAAGGTCCTGCACCTGGGTCGGGGCAATCCCAAACACAAGTACAGGCTGGGTAGAGAAGGGATTGAGAGCAGCCCTGAGGAGAAGGACTTGAGGGTACTTGTGGATGAGAAGCTGAACATGAGCCAGCAGTGTATGCTGGCAGCCCAGAGAGCCAACCGGATCCTGGGCTGTATCAGGAAAAGTGTGGCCAGCAGGATGAGGGAGGGGATTCTCCCCCTCTACTCTGTTCTCATGAGACCCCACCTGGAGTACTGTGGCCATCTCTGGAGGCCTCAGCATAAGAAGGATATTGACCAGTTGGAACGAGTTCTGAGGAGGGCCACAAAGATGCTCAGAGGGCTGCAGCACCTCTCCTATGAAGAAAGGCTGAGAGAATTGGGTTTGTTCAGCCTGGAGAAGAGAAGGCTTCGGGGACACCTTATTGCAGCCTTCCAGTACCTGAAGGGAGCCTACAAGGAAGCAGGGTGGTGGCTTTTTACAAGGGCCTGTAGTGACAAGACAAGTGGTAATGGGTTTAAACTGAAAGCAGGGAGATTTAGATTAGACATCAGGAAGAAATTCTTCCCAGAGAGGGTGGTGAAGCACTGGAACAGGTTGCCCAGAGAAGCTGTGGGCGTCCCATCCCTGCAAGTGTTCAAGGCCAGGCTGGATGAAGCTTTCAGCAACCTGATCTAGTGGAGGGTGTTCCTGCCTATGGCAGGAGGCTTGAAACTAGATGATCTTTAAGGTCCCTTCCAACCCTAACCATTCTATGATTCTATTTACTCTTCATTTTAAAATATTATTAAATAGACAGCACTTTATGACTATCCAGTGAATCTAATTCATCCTACTAATGCTACCTTTTAAGTTGTGAATGTAACACATCCATAGCAACAAAAGGCATTAGGTCATTGCGGAATAGACAGGAATTGTGGGTTGCTTCTATGTTATGGGGAAGTCTAACATCAATTGCTCTTAAAAGTGTGACTACATCTCAGGTCTAGAAGAGATCAGAATCCAGGAGTCTGGCTAAAATTCTAGTCAGCTGAGTTATGGACACAGTAATAAAGAAAGTTGGTATAAGACAATTTCATCAAGTAACATTTTCGCACAGGCAATCTTAATACATTGTGTTCATAGAATCATAGAATCTTTTAGAAGGAAAAGACATTTAAGATCAAGTCCAACCATTAACCAAACACTACCAAGTCCACCCCTAACCATGTCCTTCAGCACCTCATTCATACTTCTCTTAAATAACTCCAGCTTCATTGCCCTTTCTCTGGACATGCTGCAGCACCTCAATGGTTGTTTTTCAAGTGAGTGGCCCAAAACTGAACACAGTATTTGAGGTGTGGCCTTACCAGTGCTGATTACAGGGGGACAATCACTTCCCTAGTCCTGCTGGCCACACTATTTCTGACACAATCCAGGATGCTATTGGCCTTCTTGCACACCTGGACATACTGCTGGCTCATATTCACCTTACATTCAGAGCTGTGAATTTTTTTCCTCTTCAAAACATGGTGCAAACATTAATTAACTAATTAATGAAACAATACTAAGAATTTTAATTAATGAAATAAATGTAAATTAGTTCTATGTATTTGAAGGAAAATAATTTAATTCAAATAGTAACTTGAATTTAAGATTTGAAAAATAATTTTTTTCCCAGAATTTTATCATCCCTTTAAAATTGCTTTTAATCTTCTTCTGTTTACTAGTGAATCAGAAACTACATCCTGAATTAAAATGGTGTGATCTAAAAGCCATTTGCAAAAGTGTCAGCTCTATTAGCATTCTGATCTTTTCTCAGTTTAAAGAAATGCTTACACTAGAAATTCACAACATTACTTCCTGGTTCTGACAAAGGAACAGGTCTACTTGCAAGTATGGACTAATTTCTCCAAGAGTGGTAGGACAAAAATCCTCTGATAATTAGAACTGGATGCAGAAATTACAACTAACATCTTTGTGGGATCAGGTTAGACAGATTCCTAATAGCTCAACCTAACTTAGGGAAAGAGGATGTGTTAGACAACCTTTGGATTTCCACTCCAAAATTCTCATTGTTTCCAGGTTTCCATTGGAAATGAGAGGAGTAATAATGGCATGCCTTTGAAAATTATTCTGTGATACTATTTAATATCTGGGTTTAAGTAAAACATCAAAAGAAACATTTTTCTAGTAGCAAAACATGTAATTATCTCTGCAAGTGATTAATACTAGAAATAAGCAAAAACTCAAATAGAATGTTATTTGAGTTATGAAAGGCTTTTGATATTGAAGATCAACACACAATAATTTGATTCCTGTAATTAAATGTCGCTAGAAATAATACTGTGAGAGCATTTTAACTTTTTTAAGCTGAATACTGTAGGGCAAAATATAAATTTCTGTTTTCAAGGGGTCTTGTCCCAGTTATAAATTTTGAAATGCACCAAACTGACCGTTTCAGCCTGGTAAAAATTAAAATGCTGTTTGTCTCACTACTACCTTCTGTCTGGTTCTGTCAGTGACATAAAATCCTATTCAGTTCTTACTTCTGAGACTTAAAAAACTCTCAGGGATCTTGCAGAAAAAAAATTATTCTGAAGTGAGAAGATTCATATATTTATGTCATAAATCACCTGCAATTTTGAAATATATCACTAGACTTACTCGTGGAAAACTTCAGACTCTCTCCTTCAACAAATGAGGGCTATAGAGGCTGTAGGATTACTCTATGTGTTTTACACAGGTAGGCATAAGCAGGAAGCACAAATACACAAAATTTCAGTACGTGAAATAAGCCAGAAATTCTGATGTTTTTCTCTGTGGTTTTACATTGACTGAAATTAATAAAAATATTTAGAATTTACATTCATGTGCAAGAGTTAAAAAAATTGGATCTTTTGTGTTTAATACATCTTATTTTACCAAAACATTATTTTCACCATTGCTGTACATGAACATGCATATTATATGTTCCATGAGAACTGTGTATAATGTAGTACAGCTGATCTTAAGTATACTGATACAGATTTAGGGTTAGAAAAATATGGCTTGATATTTCATGAATCAAAGTACAAAAAATAAATGGAAGAATTTGAGGTATGTTCGAGTACTTTGTTTACTGTCTTATGCCTTATACAATTGTCATTATTTCATTGGAGAACGACACACCATATTTTACCTGAGAGTACAAATTAATTCACCAGAACCACACCCAAGATAATCTTTCTTTCCTTCCCATTAGTAAAGAATCAAAGCTTGTCAACCCCAAGGACACTGGAATAACAAAAATTTCAAATGGTCTGAGACTGCTTTTACTGAATTCTGGATCATGCCCCTAGAGCTGTAAAACATTTTGAAGCTTTACAAAGCGTTAGACAAAGACAGTCAGCAGACATTCATTTTCGGTGCCTGGGCACGGTAACACTCTTCATTACAAAGGGAAAGAGGTTACCATTACTGAATAAAACCAACTACACTGGTCACAGGAATTGCTGTCCAGCAAGGAAGGTTAGCATCTTTAAAGGTTTTGTAGTGTTGGAGACTGTATATAAACACTTGGGTCATTATTAATGGGGAGGGGAGGGGAGGGAAAGGGAAGGGAGGAAATGAATTTTACAAGAACATGTACATGTCATGCTTTATTATCTTCATATGGTCTTAGCTTAGTTTGTGCTAATCCATAGCATGAAGTCTGGGTTACATTCGCTGTTGAGACGATACCCTGTTGAGCCTGTAGCACAGTACATAACTGCTGTAGAATCACTTATGGAAACATAGGAGGTTTAGCTTGTATTTTAAACACGTTTAAAATGAAATGTCTGCAATTTATTGAAGGACTATAGGGGTAGTAACACCTCCCTTTTTAAGTGGCTTGTATTCCATATCACATCATGGATTCACACAGACAGACAATCTCCCTTTGTAAATAGGGGCCTGTTTGGGCCCCTGATGTCATCCTGTGAATTTTTGTTGACAGTGAAGACAAACTCATCTGAAAACTCCATGTAGCATAGCTACATTTCATCTAGTTGTCACATTTCTACTTCAAAAAGTGTTTCTTCATCCTTGTGTATAAGATTCCTTGATAGCTTCTGAACACCTGTCAAGTAAAATTTTATTACTAGATACTTCCTTTGACTGTCAAATCAACTGTTGATTCCTACCTAGTGGGACAGTATATGAAATATCTCATTCTCTTAGCTATGTAAGATCAGCAATGTTATCCACCCAGCTGCTTTACTGGTACCCCCATAGTGATGAACAACTGAAACTCAGACCTGGACTTATATAAATGCAGAACATGTTAAATCGCAAGGCAGAATCAAATTAGGTGGCGAAAGAACAAATCATGTTGTAGCAGTAAACATATACAGGTAAAGAAAAATTCATCAGTAAACAGCGGTATTCTGCCTAACAGATAAGCAGAAAATGTTTAGGTTTAAACACATGTTCATGGTAATAATCAATCAAGAAAAGAAATAGGTGCATAAGAGACAAGCTGCTGTTACGTGCCAAGCAAAGAAGTTAGCGATAACAGGGTATCAGTCACAGCAGGAACAGTAGAAAAGAACAAATCACAGTATCAGTGAGGTGGCACATTTGAAAGAGCTGAAGGCAATAGTGTTACAATAATCAAATTTAAAAGTGCCTTGAAGGGGAAATCCAAACTATGACTCTAAAATCTCAGCTTGTCTCAAAAGAAGAAACAAAGTCTTCACAGGGAAGGTTTAACTGAATGCCTAAACAAATTAAGTAAGATTCATGGAAGCTAAACTGATGAGAGGGCACAGGAAAAAAAGTAAAATTAATCTGATGATTATTAACCTCCTGTACTCTGTAGTTTGTTATTCATTAAGAAAAGCATACTAATACAAGTTTTGAGAAATAATATTTAACCTCTCTTTGCCGAGAAACAATTTAATAAAGTTATATGTCAGAAGCAATCAAAGCAAAGAGCAGAACAATACTTTACGTGGAGTTCATAGACCTGTGTGAATTTCCTCCACAAAATCATGGCTTGCATGTGGGTGTTTTTATTAAGAATAACAAAGAGTCTCAAAGATATATATGAAACATTGGTTACTTTTTAATCTCCAAGCTGTAAAAACTGTGAACAGCTTATAAGAATATTTTTGTGCAATGTGATTAGAAGAGAAAATAGTCATGCCTGAACTCTTAGAGACAGGTAAAGACACATATAAATATATAAGTATATATGTGCATGCATATGGTCTCACTGAAAAAAATCTGGGTATTGTTCTGATAAGTATAAACAGACTGTAAAAATATAAAGGCACTATATAAATATAGCTTAATTGCCAGTCTCACGCCATAGCATGCCACTTTCTGGATCTACATAAATAGTTTAATTAGGTTTTATCAACAGCTTTATTAACTCAGTGAATGCTCCCTGACAGCAGCTCCCAATTACTTATTTAATCAATTATATTGGTTAAGGCCTATATTCATCATGACATCATCTGTATGGGCACATACTCATCTGAAACTTCCACATATCATGTTCGCATTTCATCTAATTGTCATATTTCTTCAAAAATTGTGTCTTCCTTGGGATGTAAGACTCCTTGATAACAAGGCCAAGTACAAGAACCTGCACCTGGGTCAGAGCAATCCCAAGCACAAGTACAGGCTGGGTGGAGAATGGATCAAGAGCAGCCCTGAGGAGAAGGACTTGGGGCTACTAGTGGATGAGAACCTGAACATGAGCCAGCAGTGTATGCTGGCAGCCCAGAAAGCCAACCAGATCCTGGGCTGTATCAGGAAAAGTGTGGCCAGCAGCATGAGGGAGGTGATCCTCCCCCTCTACTCTGCCCTTGTAAGACCCCACCTGAAGTACTGTGTCCAGCTGAGGAGCCCTCAGCATAAGAAGGATATCGACCAGTTGGAACAAGTGCAGAGGAGGGCCACAAAAACGCTCAGAGGGCTGGAGCACCTCTCCTATGAAGAAAGGCTGAGAGAATTTGGCTTGTTCAGCCTGGAGAAGAGAAGGCTCCGGGGAGACCTTATTGCAACCTTCCAGTACCTGAAGGGGAAAAAATTCTTCATGGAGAGGGTGGTGAAGTATTTGAACAGGTTGTCCAGACAAGTTGTGAATTCCCCATCCCTGGCTGTCTTCAAGGCCAGGCTGGATGAGGCTTTGAGCAACCTGGTCTAGTGGAGGGTGTCCCTGCCCATGGCAGGGGGGTTGGAGCTAGATGATCTTTAAGGTCCCTTCCAACCCTAACCATTCTGTGATAACTTCTGAACAGCTATCATGTAGTTTTATTAGAAATCTGGGTTTTTTCTGCCAACTCAGCTATTCATTTTTGCACCACAGAACTCAATGGCTTCTGTCAGCCCTTTGTCCTTCCACAGCTGGTCTCAGCCTCTGCTGGAAAATCATAGTGCTCTAACCATACATGAGGGAGGAAGCAAAAGAGGATATCCTGTTCCCTGCATAAGAGTGTCAGGATTTTCCCTTAGATTTTCTGTGAAGATCTTCCAATGTTATTTTTTTTTTTTAAATCAGCCCCTTGTGAAATGAATATTCCTGTTAGAAATCTGCCAGCTGATGATAAGAGCAAGTAAGATTTCAGTATCCTTTTTAACACTGGTCAAAACTTTAGTTATGACTTAATAGAAGACATACATAATTTACTTAAATTATTCATGATGTAACTAATATTTTTGTTGATGAACAAATCAACCTGGATCCAATCAACTATGAACAAAATATTGTGCCACAAATGCCTTATGTACATTGAATGTAAATGCTATACTGGAAAATGATAGTGTGGAGTTTTCATTCTATCCCATACCCTAGAAATTTATGCCTGGATTACAGATCCTGTACCTCTGTGACATTGTCTTTAACAACTCTGATAGTTGTCAAGAACGTCCTTCTCTTGGCAACATACATCTCTCCTAAAATGTAGAAAAATAGGAAAACAGATTTGTCCTGGAGCTTAGGCATTGGACTGCCCTTTGCTGACCTATTACTATGGGTTTAATCTGTTGTAACTGATAAAGACTGGGGGTTAGCCATAAGGAATTGGCATGAGCCACCATAAAAGTCAGGCCAAGACTTCTCACTGTGCATTTAATTAATATTTTAATGGATGCTTTAATACAGTGGAAATTCATCAAAGTAGAATCTAAATCTGATGTGAACAAAGGCAGCTGTATGCTGCCATAGTAGTAGAGTGTCTCCCTTCCACTTGTTGTGAAGTAATTTATTATGATTTTATAATTAAAAATAATCCATGACAATAAAAAATAATTCAAGGTAGAGAAATTAAAACCGAATAGGCAGGAAATGTTCCTACTACATACCAGAAATGCCCTTTGCTTTTTCCAGTCATTAATGAGTTCCTCTCACTAATCATCAACAATAAGTCAAACAAGGACAATTATACTTCCAGTATAAGTCATTGAGTTCAAACAGTCCCTTTGATTTAGACTTCACAAACTAACTTGGGTGTGTCATATGATTAATTTCATTTACATCACTAATTAATTTCAAATGTATATATTTTTGTAGCTTATGATGTAAATCCTAAATTTAACCACTTGTTCCCTTACTTATCCACCCTCAAGAGATCGAACACAGTGTAAGCTACAAGAATTAATGGAGAAAAGTAATACTGTCAAAGAAGAAATACTTTCATATCAGCCAAACTTGGCTGTACTCATTCTGTCATTCTCTTCTCTCTCTTTCGTAACCATAAAACAGCATAAGACATTGCAGTGTAAAAGATTATTAACGGAACATAAATTTTTACATATAAACTGCCTAGTGTCAGGAAACTCAGAAATTAAATTTCTTTTCTGGTCTACTTAGTTTTCTGCCTTTTCCTTCATCTTTTCCTTCCAAGTATAATGCTGCCCACTAGTACATTTAATGGTATCTTAACAGGATTGATTTAATCTTGCTTATTTATTACAACACACTTATATGTTTTTTAAACTTTTTAATAAGACAATAATGTCTATCCCTTAGATTCTCATCCAGCAAAAATAGAAACCATATTTTTCATTGCTATTACTGGTACTGATTTCTGCAAATAGTATTATAGCTAAAATGTTTTGAAAAACAGTAAAAGATGATGTAGTGTTCAAAAAGTATGTGTAAAGTCAATATATATTTACTGTGCGTTTTACAAGCCTTGATAGGAAAGTAATATTTACATCATGTCCACCTTGATATAAGATGTGAAGAAAATTGTGCAGTAATTATGAAGATATTAAGGGAATAGATACATACTGTCTTACAGAACTGAGGCCATAAAAAATACATGAGGAAATTGAATTATTATAGCAGTTATAATGAATTACAGAACACAGATACTACAATATAGTCTAGATGTCTAAATTATTCCTAATTCCAATTTTTTGCTCTTTTTAATTAGCTGTGATAACTGATACTCACTCTTCAATCAAATATAAAATGTGAAATGGAAAAACTCTTTGAAAAGACTGAAGTAGAAAGAAAAATAATGGGTTAATTATTCCCTCCAGTTGTGGTATTTTGTTTGTGGGTTTTTTTTGTGGGGGTTTTTTTGTTTTGTTTTGTTTTTTATTTTGCAATGCTGCAGAATTAAACAATTTTTTTTTTTTTTAGTGCTTCAAGTCACCAGATATTTTCTCTGAAATGTCTCTGTTGTTTTTACCACTGTCATGGTTTAGCCCCAGCCAGCAATTAAACACCACACAGCCTCTCACTCACCTCCCCTGTCCAGGTGGTATGGGGGAATAGAATTGGAAAACAACTCATGGGTTGAAATAAAAACAGTTTAATAAGACAGCAAAGGAAAAGAAAATAATAATAGTCTCATAGAATGGTCTGGGATTGAAGGGACCTTAAAGATTATCTAGTTCCAACTCCCCTGTTGTGGGCAGGGACACCTTCTACTCGACCAGGTTGCTCAAAGCCTCATCCATCCTGTCCTTGAAGACAGCCAGGGATGGGGCATCCATAGCTTCTTTGGAAGCTTCAGTTTTCTAGATAACTGAATCCTAGAATAATTCAGTTTGTCAGGAAGCTCTGCAGGTCATCTAGTCCAACTCATTACTTAAAGCAGGGTTACCTTCAAAGTTGAATCAGTTGCTCAGGGACATGCCTCACCAAGATTTTAAAATCTTCTGAAGTGGAGATGGAACCACATCTGTGACAGGTCCAGTTCTTGACCTCACACATTACGGAGGAGTTTCCTTTGCTGCAACTTGAGACCATTATTTCTTCTTCTTTTGCTCCACATCACTGAGAAGAGTCTGGCTCCATCTTTTCCCTTATTATCAAGTATATAGTTGAAGACTGTAACTAGATTTCCCTTTAGCCTTCTGCAGACTTATCAAGTCCTCTCTTCATGTGTCAGGTACTCCAGGTACCTGACCAGTCTGGCAGCCCTCCACTGGACTCACTCCTGTTTAAGAGTTTCTCCTGTACTGAAAGTCTTCTACATCCAGTCTAATGAGTGAAGCCCAGGGGAATAAGCACTTTCCTTGGGTATGCTTTTGCTTATGCAGCCAGTATGTTCTTAGCCTTCAAGGCAAGTGTGCATTAAGGCAAATGTTCAGCTTATTCTCCATCAGAATCCTTTCTACAGAGCTGCTGCCTAATCAGTCTGTTTCCAGCCTACACTATTGCATAGGATCCATGGTCTAAGACTTCATATTAGAATTTCTTGAACTGCATTAAGTTCTTGTTGCTCCATTTCTCCAGACTTTTGGGTTTGTCTGCCCTCTACTAGTGTACCAGCCATTCACACAAATTTGGTCTTATCTTCAAATTTGGAGACAAATACCACTGTCCACAGCATTGCTGATGGTAATAAATAACATTTTCAGGTTGTTTTTTTTGTTGGATTTGTTGTTTCATTTTGGTTTTGTTTTCAGGCAGGATGTATAGTTGAAACAGAAGCAGTATAAAGTAATAGTGAATTCTTAGATAACATTATTCAGATTATATCATGTTGTGCTGGTTTTAGCAAGCTGCCATTCTACCACTCCGCTCCCCCCACACACATCCCCCCACACACCCCCTCCCGGTGAGGAAGGGTCGGAGGAACAGAAGAAAAGCCCGTAGGAGTTGAGATACGAACTATTTAATTATATAAATGAAACTTAGGGAGTTACTAACAATGCTAGTGTTAATGAGTAATTTAAGGAATGAAGGAAAAGGGTAGGACAAATGATACAGGATCCCACCCCAAGATGGGAAAAAAGGAAAGAAAACCCACTCAAAGGGAACAAACTCCTCACGAAACCGCCCGGGGGGCGAGAGGGTAAGAGAGAGGAAAAAACTTTCAAACCCCGACTCCTAGACTGATCTGCCCGGCAAGACGCTGGCTCTGCCCGGAGCACCAACCACTCGCCACGAGGATCCCACAACAAACAAACCCCCAGCCACCTCAGCTGGAAATCCCCTCAGACCCTTCTTCTTCCCAGGGTCCTGCCCAACCACAAGCCTTTCCACCCACATCCCCACCCCCTCCCCACCAGTCCTGCAGTTCCATGGGCCCCGGGCTGGCACCACCTACGCAGCTTGATGTGTTATGGGGTGAAGCAAAACATAGACTAGCTGGTGCAAAGCTAAGACACATATATTGGCACATTTACACAGATTCACAGAGTGTTAGGGGTTGGAAGAGACCTCTAGAGATCATCTAGTCCAACCCCCTGGACAGAGCAGGGTCACCTAGAGCAGATCACACAGGAACAAGTCCAAGCGGCTTTGGAAAGTGTCCAGAGAAGGAGACTCCCCCCTTCTCTGGACAGCCTGTCCCAGGGCTCTGTCACCCTCACAGGGAAGAAGGGTTTCCTCATGTTCAGGTTGAACCTTTCATTTTCCAGTTTATGGCCATTGCCCCTAGGCCTGTCACTGGACACCACTGAGAAGAGCCTGGCCCCATCCTCCTGACACCCACCCTTTAGGTACTGATAAGCATTGATAAGATCCCCCCTCAGCCTCCTCTTCTCCAAGCTAAACAGAACCAGCTCTCTCAGCCTTTCCTCACATGGAAGATGCTCCAGGCCCTTCATCATCTCAGTGGCCCTGCGCTGGACCCTCTCCAGTAGCTCCTTGTCCTTCTGGAACTGAGGAGCACAGAACTGGACACAATACTCCAGGGGAGGCCTCACCAGCACAGAGTAGAGGGGGAGGATAACTTCCCTCAACCTGCTGGCCACATTCTTCTTAATGCATCCCAGGATGCCATTGGCCTTCTTGGCCGTGAGAGCACACTGTGGCCTCATGGTCATCCTGTTGTCCAGTAGGACTCCAAGGTCCTTTTCCCTAAAGCTGTCCTCCAAGAGAACAGCCCCCAACCTGTACTGGAACATGGGGTTGTTCTTCCCCAGATGCAGCACTTTACACTTGCCCTTATTGAATTGCATTTGATTTCTCCCTGCCCAGCTCTCCAGCCTGTCCAGGTCACGCTGGACGGCAGCACAGCCTTCTGACATGGCAGCCACTCCTCCCAGTTTGGTATCGTCAGCAAACTTGCTGAGAGGATATTCTATCCCTTGGTCCAGGGCTCTGATGAATTTCTAAACCTTCATGCTCTTGTACTGTATTAAAGATGTTTCTGTACTTTCTTAATGATTCACAATAATCTGTTTATTCCTTATTATTATAAGATTAGCTAATAAAGAACCTAGAATAATAGCATCAAAAACGTATTCAAATTTATTCTTCAAGAGAAAGTTAGTGTATGTGTGTGTGTAGGCAAATTCTAAAAACTATTAGAAAGGTAAAAGAATTGGATAAAATATGAAAGTCTTATATCTGCATTATTTATAATTATTTTAATATTTTGTTTACAATTGTTAAAGTGTTTTTGGATGAACAATGTTAACTTTTTTATTTGAGGAGACCTATATTTTATGTGATAGTGGTGGTTAATCTCACATACAAGGAGAAATACAGGGAATGACTATAAGAATATTTTTCTGTTGTTACCTTATGCCAGAAAATACTATTTTCAGTGTAATAGTGCAATTTCTTTTTGACTAAGTTTCCAATTCCTTTCATGTTACTCTAAGAAAGTTTGCAGCTTATAATTGCAAGTAATCAAAAAGAAAGTCTTAATGAATTTATGTTTGTAACACTTGTGTTTTCCTTTGGGACACTAATGAAAATTGCCAGCAATCTGCTAGCATCTTTAAGGAAATGCCAGCATCTGAACTAGTCTGTTGCAGTTCTGGACAATAGGAGAATAAGTTTTAGCAAATACTCCACAAGTGACAAGTAGAAAACTAACAACAAGACTAAAACCATCACATTTAAGCTGTAGATCCTTTGTCAAGCTGTGCGCTAACGTAACATGAGGGGCATTGTGAAGATGTACCAAAAAACCTGTCACTAGAAGCTAAAAGAACTTTAAGCTTCAGTGCTTGCTTCTCACAAAGATATATGTAAAAGGTTACTGTCAGCTCATGTTTCAAATTAAATAAGGAATAAGATTCAGGCTTGTCTCCCACTGTTCCACTTAGAGCACTGAATATCTGCAAGCATGAGTGCATCTTATAAGTGTAGTCAGAAGCCATGGGAATTTAAGGAGATCATTCAAGACCTGTTCTCATACCAGCAGCCAAACAATAACTGCCTGACTGCCAATATCTATATTTAAACCTCTTTCATTAAGTGTAAGCTGCCTCTTCAACAATTGCATTTATAATAAACTTCATGTAATTTTAATGAAGCATTTTGGAGACCTGATCATACAGTATTACAAATAATATTTGGTATTCTCCCTCTATTTTCAGTCGTTGTTGTGGGGAAATGCATAGCTTACCTGATTCTGTAGAAAACCAATTAATTGAAGAATATTTTATTTGGATGTTTTTCACCTCTAATACTTTTCACAAGATAGCTTGTATAACCTTATTCACACTGATTCAAACATACCTAAAACATTTGCACATGCAATTCTATGCAGAAATAGTAAGCGTTATGAACAAAGCGTAAGACTTCAATCTGTTAAAACTACAAGTATATTCCTACTTCATTTGATGTCTCCTTAAGCATACACATAAATCTTAATAGGATGGCAATTAAACTCCTATTGCAGAATATTCTTGCAGATACTATACCAGAATCTTAGTAAAAATGCTATTTCTTCTGCCTTCCCATATGGCCCATAGTAACAAAAATGGGACCCAGCCTGTAGTAATGGCAGCACCATTACCGTTTTTGTTTTCTGAATCATATAAAGGAGCAGTTCATTGTATATTGAATTATACACCATTTGTATTTCCTTTTGAAGAGCTTGATTTTCTAGCAATCCTCAAGCAAAACCACCTTTGACATTAATGCATGTTTTTTGGTGAGAAAGACCATGGGATCAAATTCTAAATGCTCTGCTCTAAAGTTTTATGCCAAAATATTGATCACATTGAACAATCCTTTTGCTATTGATAATCCCGTTTTCCTGTACTCAGTGCCATTTTATGGAATTGTGTCTGAGTTCCAGAATAAGAAAAACATTTATAATAGTTCACAGTAATGACTAGATTATATACTTTTGAGACTGTGAATTTACCTTTTTAAAGGGCTTTACTGCAACAAAGATGCTACCATCCATCTGAAGTTCCAGGGAGTATTTCTACAGACTTAAATGGGGAATTATTACAGCTGGATAAGATATTTCTATCCTAGTACATCAGGATAATGCTATCTTACACTACATTTACATTACTGTTGATGTTGAACCAGTCACATAAAACCACAGTAGTGACTAAAGTATAACCTTTGTTATATGTTCATAGACTGAGCCTAATAATAATATTTAAACTTATACACACGTGCTTTCTCTTTCTTCCCTATTACTGGACTCTTATTGAGCTGAGAGGACAGAGATAACAAAAACACTGCCCATAGAGTTGTCTTGACACCTAGGTTTGTTCAATCATGGATATTAAGAATTCCTGTGAGTTTAACTGACACCTAGGACAACTTAGTGTAAAAACCGGTGTTTTTAAAAGGGAAGGGGGGTGTTGGTTGGTTGTTTTTGTTTTGCGGAGCTTCGCTTCAGTGATCTGAAGGGGTGGGAGAGTTGTCCTGGAGAAACTCCCAAGTCATTGCAGTACAAACAGTGACCAACATGTCACTGAGTGCTGTAGCACAAAGAATCAATTCAGCCCGAAGACAAGGTTTTTCAAATTATAATGAACAGCATTTGATAAGAAATTTCCATGTTGAAAACAGTAACTTTTCTAGAGGTAGAGCAGAATAGAAGATAACGCATTAGACAGCAGTGCCCATAGGCCGTGAATCTTTAAGTATTGTATATTTGGAATACACATGGAATACAAAGTTACAGAAACAAGATGTATATAATTACTCCCATATCCATAAAGCAAGATGGGAGGATTGTACAGTCATTTACATTAGATGCTGCAAGAAGATTCGGCTTTATACGTAAGGATGTCTGATCCTTTTTCCTAGCTTATAGAAACCATTCACCAGTAGCTTTTCCTGTATTTTCTCACTTCTATTCCTCAATTGTAACTATAAAACTTTGCTCCAACCCTTCATTTCCTATTCAAGTTAAAATTAAACAGGAGATTATAAATCTCAGATAAATTTGGTCTAACTTGAGAAGCCTAGATTTCAGCATTACATGCAAGTTTATTTTTCAGCCCTTACTGCAGTGGCAGCTAAATAATATAGCAGTACTTCAACACTGGGTTACATTTAAAGCATTGTGCAGACTTTCCTCCTTATAGAGACTATTTCCATTCTTTGGTAGACTTTGAATAGAAGACATTGATGCAATTTCAATCAATGCATCTGAGCTAATTTGCTAGTGCTGTTTATCTTCTGGAAAACTGTGACTTCAAGGCCAGTAGTTGATATCTCCTATTGGCAATAAAGGACTACATGATCTTTGGTTTGATGGATTCTGTTGTGTTGGGTTTTTTGGGTTTTTTTTCAAAATATCACCACCTCTGACTAAGAAAGGCTGCTTGTTACTTAGGGAAGGAAAGGCATGATAACTCTTGCTTATTATGCTAATGGTTCTGCTGATGTTATATTTCAAAAAATAAAATTAAAAATAAACTAAGTTTTTACAAGTCATGTGTTGATATTATCTGTTGCTTTTCCATATTTCTTTTTAATCCAGAAAAGTGTACATGCAATGACTCTTTCCCCTTTGAGTTTTAGCTGGCACAGTTGTGCTGGGTTCAGTCAGGAAAGGGCTAGCTCCCTTTACTCTGGTTGCCAGGGAACTCTGTTGCTGGATACTAAGTGAAAACATTGATAAGGCCTCAGCTGGTGCTGGGGATGGCTTGTACTGAACTCAAGGTCTTTTGTCCGCTTCGGATACTGTAGCTGACCCAGACTAACCAAGGAAGTATTTCATTCCATAGTACATCATGTTCCGGTCTCTTTGGGTGGGGAAGAGGGTCCGGTAGCCATTACTCTTCCCTTCTCTCTCTCTCCCTTACTCATCTCTCCGGGCACTTGCTAACCCTCCTGTGTTAGTTGCTTTGCCAACTCCTGTGCTGGCTCATTCGTGTGGGAGCTGGTGGATTGTTTTGACTTTTCTGGCCGTGTTATCAGTGATAAGGTTTGCTCGGAATCTGCTGCGTAGGCTCCCGGGCTCCGGCCTTCAGGCCGCGGCTCTTGGGCTGCGATCGCTCTCGGGCTGTGGTTCTCTGGCTCTCGGGGTCTGATTTTCATCCCTCAACATCTGGGTGTGCATTGATCAGTGGATGGTGGGAAATTGTATCATATTGTATATATTGTACTCTATGTTTCATTTTCTACTATTTTAAGTATTTATTAGTAGTAGTAGTACCTGTATGTATTGATTTAGATTTAATTAGTAAATAGTTCTTATCTCAATTTTACGAGCTTCCTTATTTCTTTTTCCTCTGATTCTTCCCCTCCACTGGAGGAGGGGAGGGGGATTTGTGAGAGCGGCTTCATGGTATTTTGCTAGCCGGAGTTAAACCACGACAACAGTCTAATCACACGTGACATGACATATATTATTTTTGCAATATAACTTCAGATATCTGTTTTGAGAAAAAAAATATCAGAGTAAAAGCTATTGGTTTTCCAGCTGCAGACAGTGTTTGTCAAGGCTAATATTTAATACCACCTGCTCATGGTGCTCTATTAAGTTATTTGCAGAATCATTAGAAAGAAGGGATTATGGTAAGTAAATAATGGACTATCTATTCATACCAGCTCTGCTTTTTGATGTATTATTCAAATTGCAAGATGTTTATTTATAACATAATGAAGTTTTTTGTTTGTTTGCATCTGGGAAGCTGTCCAATGAAGATCTGAAATGTGTAAGAGAAAATCATGTAACACATAATTTCACCAGATAATTTTTTATCCCTAGATCTTTATAAGGAAAATGAACCTCTAAAATCCACAGTAAGAAGAAATAGATAACAGCTGGGGTTTGGTACAATAGTGACATGTTCTAGGAGCTAAACAGATGTTATTCCACAGAATAAAACATAGGAAGATGATAGTTAATTTCAAAACTAATATCCTATGGAAATGTAGTTATTTGTTTGTGACTGTTTCATTACAGTAAAGTCAGTACAGCAAGATCAACTTGATTCTACACTAATTTTTGAAAGGAAATTTATTCTAAACACATCTTTCTCTCCATGTTATCTGACTGATGAACATAGTAGGTACACTAAATATACTATGTATTAGTAGCAAAAAAATAAATATGCCAGAAGAAAAATAAACAGTAAACAAATCCCTAGTAATCTATGATGGACAAGCTTGGAGGTTGGAAGGGTCAATTTGTTATTAATATGAAAATGCTTACATACTTCTTATTTAACTGTCAGGACCTCTGGGACCTTAAAAAATATTTACAATTGATAATGTTTCATAGGAAGCATGATCTAACATGTCAAGGAAGAATTTTTAAATCACCTAAGCATACAGCTCAGTCTCCCTCTACTCAAATGTCATGAATTATACCAGTACAGGACACGATCAAGGGGGACTAACAAAACCCAAAGTACGCAGGTTCTCCTGCTTACTGTTGATACATACATGGTCCAAAGTCCAAATGAAATCCTCTTGAGCATTTTTCATTAAGCAGTCCAGAATACAGGCATATCTGTCCAGACATAGAATTAGACATGATACTCACCTTCTTATATCAAAATATTATTTCTGTTTATAGCTACCAAAAATGCAGTCCTGGGGATGTGAGGTCAATGCAATGTACCAGCTGAAACTAGCCTGATAGATGAGATTACAGCAGTGAAGTGTGACACATATATCACCAGGGTAATTTCACAGTCTGGAAATAAGGGGTGTTTGTTCTGATGGTAAAGAAAATCAAACTAAAACAGCATATAGCCCATCTTCACATGATTGCTGCTGTACAGTACTAAAAATGTGCACTGTGACAGAGATGGGAATACATAAAGCAAACCTCTTAACAGTCTCATTGATGAAAAAACATCTGAAAACCTGTATTGCCAGCATCTTACTCAAACTTTTCTTTTCTGACAAATAGAGCTGTGTTAGTACATTACAAATAAATGACAGATGCCAATAATAGTGAAGAGTGTAATGTTAATTCAATTGGTGCTCATGGTGTCAGGCACAGTGTCCAACAGCAACAAGACTGGACTGATACTCAAGAGAAGGTGAGCAGAGAGAAAAGAGCAGCAGCAAGGCTGGCAGGGCCTGTGACCTTGCCAGTTCAGCCAGACCCCTGGTTCTGGAGCAAGAAGAGAACAGTGGTGGTATCATGGGTCAGCCACAATTTAGTGATTGTCAGTCAAGCTCACAGAGATGAGAAATGTCAAAGATCAAGCCAAGAAGTCAAGTCAAGGATAAGGACCAGGGAGGCACAGGCAGGGACCAAGAGTAAGTGCCCAAGCTTAAATGCAGCTCTTGGGTGAAGGAGGAGATAACAAAGCTTCTCACAGCAGCCTGTTATATCAAAGCTGGCCTTGAGCATGGGCAGCTAAACCCATTGGAGGGTTTTGAAATCCCATACTCCCAGAGCAGTGCAAAAGGTTTTAATGTAACAGTTACATGGGATTATAAAGTGTTACTGCGTCTTGCAGTAAGAGGTAGATTTGTGCAAGGTGTCTCAAGTCTTACCAGATTTATCATGCTTTACATACAGACTCTATAATCTTCATTTTAATCCTTTTCACACCATTTTGTTTTGAGCAGCTTGTATGGTTTCATTCTCCTAAGCATATCTTCATTGGCTCAGAAATGAATGTTTTTGGGACTGCTACAATAGTCACTTAAAAACCAACATATATTCATTGCACTTGGCTTACGTAATAAGAAATAGTCAAAAGAAAGAATCTACAACTGGAAAGGCATCCTTTGGGCTTGAAAACTAAAATGCCAGGAAAAACGAAAGCCACTCTATTCTTCATTTTGTTTGATACCGATACATGAGAAAAAGTATCAACCATAAACTAGATTATTTTAAAGTACTTTGAAATATGCAGGAATATCTATGTAAAATTGTGTTTATTGATTACATGAAGAAACAAAACAAAACTTTACATATTTTCAGTTTTACATGGGAGACTATGTATAGCTTCATGACACCACAGCAGTCAGAAGTAGTAAAACTTCGAAGAAGTTAATGGGATGTATATTATGTTCTGCCATCACATTGTCTCAAGAAGTAATAGCATTTGTCATTTTCCAGACCTGGCCCTTATTTCTTTGTTGTTACTAAACTTCGTTCCAGCTAGTGTGGAATTTTGTTTTTATTTTTTCCTGAATCACCACCTTTCACACACTACCACAGCTGCAAATTATTTCCTTGGATATATTCATTATAGACAATATCCCAAATCTCTATAGACTATACCAAACTAAAATGAAAGTATTGCATTCATACTTCATGCAGGATCATGTCCATCTTCCCCTGAAAAGATAATGTCCCTCTGTGCACATAATACCCAAAGTAATGAACAGAAATGCAGTGAAATACAAATTCTGAAATAAGACACCAGAGTAGGTACCTCTAATGCCTTTACAAAGTGAAGGGCAATATTTTAGCTTAGGTACCTTTACAGAGTAATTTTAATTGAATTTTAGCTTATATACTTCATTATAGTCATAGGTTGTTTAAAGTATAGGGAAACTAGAAATGTCAAACCATGAGTCCAAAAGCAACAATTTCACACTTAAAAGTAGCTGTAATTGTAGATCGCTGAAAAAATATTATTGGAACTACCTGACAGAGAGTCCCTGTCACGTTAGAGAAGAAAAGCTGTTCTCAGAAAGTTTCAGTAAGTGTTCTCTAGATCTTCTTAGTAGAGTGATTCTCTAGATTTTCTTATTAGTATTTGAATTTATTAACTGCAAGCTTCCTACAGGGGTTGGTACTGGGACCAGCAACCTTTAACATCTTGGTCAGTGACATGAACAGTGGGATTGAATGTACCCTCAGCAAGTTTGCCGACGATACCGATCTGTGTGGTGCAGTTGACACACTGGAGGGACAGGATGCCATCCAGAGGAACCTTGACCAGCTGTAGAGGTGGTCCTGTGCCAACTGCATGAAGTTCAACAAGGCCAAGTGCAAGGTCTTGCACCTGCATCGGGGCAACCCCCAACATGAGTACAGGCTGGGAAGAAAATGAATTGAGAGGAGCCTGAGGAAAAGGGCTTGGGTGTAATGGTGGATGAGAAGCTGAACATGAGCCATCAGTGTGCACTGGCAGCCCAGAAATCCAACCATACCCTGGGCTATATCCAGAGAAGTGTGGCCAGCATGTTGAGGGAGGTGATTCTCCCCCTATCCTCCACTCACATGAGCCTTTACTTGGAGTACTGCATCCAGGTATGGAGCCATTAGATAAGGTTATTGACTGGCTGAAGTGAGGCCAGAGTACATCCACGAAGGTGGTCAGAGGGCTGGAGCACCTCTCTAGACTACAGGCAGTGTGTTGGACTTGTTCATTCTGGAGAAGAGAAGGCTTCAGGGAGACCTTATGGTAGCCTTCCAGCACCTGAAGGGGGCCTGCAAGAACATTGGAGTGTGGCGGTACATTTTTTCCCCTCTTAACTCCTGGAAAGTTTTATGGCCTTGGAGATTCCTGCCAAACCTTGGCTGTTATGCTGGGAGTTTGGTGGTTGAGTGCCCCTTATCATATCAAAACACTCTTGCACTGCCAAGGTGGGGAATGGCCACACTAGGGGTCAGTTGCCTGGTTACAGTGGGGGATGAGAGTGAAATCATCCCCTGCCAGCCTTGAACCTTATTGCAGTCTGGGTAGATCAGTACCAGCTGGGAATTCCAATGAGCACCTGTCCCTGTTAAGGCCAAGATGTAAAATTATTTATGCCTGAAGTCAATTATCTCACAACCCTATAAACAGCAGTTCCAAGGATGACATCCAGCATCTCCCTCTGAGTGGGACACCTCTCAGAGTTTGCAAACTCTCAAGTTTGTGAAATCAGAGAATAGTCAACACAAACTGGGCTGAAAAACCTCCCTGAGGCTCAATTCTTCACCTGTTGCAAGAGGCACTGACATCCAACGTGAATATTTTCACTGAACTCAAGAGGAAATTTTAACAGGTACCTTCATACAAATATACATACCTCTTTCTCTATATCTGTCTGTGTGAGTGTGTGCATGCAACTTTATTATGACAACCTGGTTAAGTCTTTGATTAAGTTACTGTACTAATTTGTTGAAAGTAAGTCCTGCTGAGGAATTGTATGATCTGTGTGACATACCTGAATAGTGTTAAAGAACTTTGAATTATTGCTGCCCCACATTGTTGCTACCCCCAAGTTTCACACCAAGCACAAGTCTTCACACACTCTGATCCTTTCCCTGATTCCTTCAGCATAAACCGTTGACTAGGTCTGGGACTAGGGGTGGATTCAGCCACACCTAGACTTCTGTTTCAAGGAGTTTAGAAAGCAAGGGGGTCCACTCTGAACCTCATGACTGAATGGGAGGAATTTCCTTGCCGCTTTTCCCTAGTCCATGTCACAACAATCCAATCCTGTCTTGAGTTCCCTGACTCTGTAAATATTTTTTCTAATTAATGTACAAACTATTTTAATCTGTTGCTAATTTGATTTTGCCCTTTTATGCTTTCCCATGTCAAATAAGTAGTAGAGGGGACCTTGCCATCGAATTCTGTTAAGTCATACTTCTTACATATTCGTATTAAAAATATTAGTTTTTCCCCTAATATTTGTGACACTGATCTTTTAAGCAGCCTAAACCACTCAGCATAGTCCCTCTTTTGTGACATGGAGGGGGACTTTTTAGAAGGGCCTGTAGTGACAGGACAAGGGGTAATTGCTTTAAATTAACAGAAGACAGATTCAGACTGGACATCAGGAAGAAATTCTTCATAGAGAGAGTGGTGTGACATTGGCACATGTTTCCTGAAGAAGCTGGGGAAACCTCCTTTCCCAGAAAAGTTCAAGGCCACCATTGCTTTGAGCAACGTGGTCTAGTGTAGGGTGTCCCCGCCCATGGCAGGGGGGTTGGAACTAGATGATCTTTAACACCCCTTCCAACCCAAACCGTTATATGGTTCTATAATTCAAAGTATCCCAAAGAAGCCTAGACTGCTTATAGGGAGACTATTCCTAAACAGTTTTACTAGCTGCTGTTAGATACCACTTCTGAGACAGAAAAAGTGAAAATCAGCAAAACCACTGTGCATATGGGCTGCATGACTGTGACTGAGACCAATCTCTAGGACCAGCGTAAGGACTAGGATGGTTATGTTCCCTACATCCTTCAGACTGCAGCCTATATCTTCTCTGTGGATTCAGATCGTGTGGATTTAAATGAAGAGATAACAGACACTACAGAGGTAGGGAAGTCGTTACTCTACTTTTATATGGAAGAGAACTTGGCATAGTGATCCTGAAGAAACAGAACCTGCATTTATGGTTCATAGACTTGGGCAGATGTATTCCAATAGAATTTTTGTTATTGCTAACCCCTCTCCTTCAAAATATGCTATGAAGAACTTTACAGAACTGACTGAAGACTTCGATGATATGAATTACCTAAATAACTCATGTCTATTTCCAGCGTCAACTTCTTTAGCATCTGAAAGGAATGTAGGGAAAAAATTCCATCTTGCTTAAGACAAGGTTCATAAATGATGGAACTATTCAGATATGTGTTTTTGTTGTGATGATACCCATTTGTTGCATGTTATTTTAGATCTTTTTTCCTTTTCATCTTTGTTAAATAGTTTGTCGGTCATATGAGTTGGTCTTTAATTATCAATCCTACCACAAGCTCACCTTTGTTGAAAAAATGTTTTTAATATTTTCTCCTTCATATCTGCATCTTAATTTCTCCCTCCATCATATTCTTAATATAATGCTTGTCTGAAGTGATTTTGGCTCCTTGTTTAGAATGTAGGCTTTACTAAAAATATGATATAAAATACTCTATTTCACTGATTAGACATTCCTTGAAGAACACTTCTTTCTCCCATCCTTTTTTGTAAGAGGACTCACTTGTAGATTAAACACTTGATCACTATTAATAACATTTGAGAGTCATTTGGTCTGGTGACTCTTTACAATCATCCTTTAATCTATTATTGCCAGCTAAGTGATGTAAAATGAAAGGCTAACAAGAAAATGTATTGTGTTAGATGAACCAGGTATATTTAAATGGATGTGTATAACACAATTATTTTGGTTTTCAGATTTAGTAAGTTACAGACTTATTGGTGTAAGTTAACCAGTATAGGTAATAGTTAGCAAAAAGTCAGAACTCCATTGTTCCTTCACCGACTTGTACATCTCATGATCTGATCTAGTATTTGCAGAATTTAAGTAACATTTGTTTGGTAATTTTTTTTAAATATGACATGTAGAGGAGTGTTACTTTGCAGTTCAAGCGTAACATTAAACACACCCAGAAATATACCATGATGTATTTGCTTGTTCTGCATTATCCTGGAAATGAATAAATTAACGAATAAAGCATCCTGCACAAGACCACACAGACCACAATGAAAATGTGATGGCTGTTGTGTTATATTGGTGATGCTCAGCTTTGCACAAGGCATTTTCTAGACAAACAATAGAGTTTGTTTTGTTAACATTAGTTAGCTGTATATTTTAGATATATGTACACATATATGTTATGTATATGTATTTACACACATTACAATGCAAAGTTTAATAAAGGTACTGAAGTATTTCGTTATAGACATCAGCATAGCTTGGAATATAGGTGTTTCAGTCAAACAAATGATTCATTTAACATATCAAAAGTGTCAGACATGGTTTTTTTTAGTGAGAGGTGTCAACATTACAGAGAGCACCAACAGAACTGACAACCTAGTTGCTGCTTCCACAAAAAGACCTAAAGGTTAAATGAGTTAGAAGACAAACACTCAAAGATGCAGAGCTGACCCCTTGGAGAGAAAGTTGAGTTTGACTTGTATGCAGAGATTTTGATTATCAGTGCCCAACTTGTATTTTCTATGTCCAGAAAATAAATAGCAGATTTAATATCACAGTTGTGTCACTCCTGCATCTTTCATAAACATACAGGTTACTTGAAAAATAAGGCTGTAGAGAAGACCTAGCACAGTTCACCCCAGACTATTTTGCTACTGATTTAGGCAGAGAAATTCATAATATTACATAAGCTAAACTCAATCTATTCTAATGGCGTATATTTACCCATTAAAGTGTTACTGATTGGATTAACCATTCCTGATATTATTTTAACTTTGAATAGCACTAGAGAAGGAAATTAATAAGTAGACACTGACAAATCTTTAATCAAGGTCACTGCTTGTAAACTACACTGACCATATCTCAATGCTGTCTGCACTTGTCACTAGATACTATGACACACTTGAATATAAACTGAACTTGACAGTAGAAGTGAGTTCCAGCTAAAAATCAACAAGGACAATGGTGACTGGAATAACAATCAGCTTCATACTATCAATCTTTCATTTGTTAAAGCTGAAAACGTGCAGCAAAACTTGGCATTCTCAGCTATGCGCCTAAGACTCTAACCATTCTGTGAACATTTACTTTGCAATTCTTTCCCATTTTTTTATTCTTTGGGTTATTAAATTTTTTAGTCATGTCCTTTCATACCAACGTTTATGCTTTATATGTGTGTACACATTCAAGATGTAGCATGAAAACATGGTGATACCTCCTTCTAGTCAAACAAACAACTGTCATTTAAGTCAATAGGAACATAATACGCTTATTTTACATGAATAATTTAAATATGTCTTGTAGTTACATGTTTTCTGTGTCTTACAGAAAAGGCTTGAGTACGTATTTGGTAGTCCTGCCATTCATAACACTGGAGTGAAACTCATGAGTTCTGGGTTTATTTCTCTATGACTCTAGGCAGCCATAATTTAGGTTTTAGTTGTCTTGTAACCTTTTTCCTCACTTTTATCATCTGAGCCTCATTAGCCTTGAGAATGACCTGAATGCATAAGGGGTATCAAGACACAGAAATTCTTCTTGAAGATAAAAATCTGCTCAGAATCCTGTTCTCTGAGACATTTTTGAGTGCTGAATATGGTGAGTTGTGGTTTTAAGATAAAGGGGTTTAAGAGAACCCAAATATTTTCTCATGCATAGAAGTTTCAAAAACCTTGAAGATTTTAGGCACACAGATTGAATAAAATTGTGGTATCTAATGCCTTTGGGCTACTCAAACCTCAAAAATTATTTATGAACTAGATGATTGATTTAATTGCTGTGGTTATAACAAGATAGCTGGTATAGAGATCCCTTTAATAAATGACTATAGTATATGAAGCTTGAGAGATGGATTTTATATACTGTTTTTATTTAGTTATATAATAATTTCATATAAACCAAGAATCATAGACTGGTTTGGGTTGGAAAGGATCTTAAAGATTATCTAGTTCCATCACCCAGCCATGGGTGGAGACATCTACTAGAAGAGGTTGGTCAAAGCCCCATCCAGCCTTGATTTTGAACACTGTCATTGATGCAAATCCAAAATTTCACAGGAAAGCTCTCTTCAGTATCTCGCCACACTCAAAACATTTCTTCCTTAAGTCCAATCTAAATCTACCCTATTTCAGTTTTAAACCATTGACCTTTGTTCTCTCAGTACAGTCCCTGGTGAATGTCTGTCCCTATCTTTCTTATAAGCCCCCTTTACATACTGAAGGCCACAAAAAGGTCCTCCTGAAGCCTTTTTTTTTTTCTCCAGACTGAAAAACTCCAACTTTCTCAGCCTCCCAGAGGAGAGGTATCAGCCCTCTGATTATTTTTGTGCCCCTCCTCTGGATCTGCTCCATTAGCTCCATTTCTTTCTTGTGCTGGGGACTCCAGAGCTGGATGCAGTACTCCAGATACTCTTACAAGAGCAGAGTAGAGGGGTAGAATCACATCCCTCGACCCACTGTCTCCACTTTTTATGCAGCCCAAGATACAATTGAGTTTCATGGGCTTCAAGTGCACGTTACCAGCCCATAACCAGTTTTTCTTCCACAAGTATCCCCAAGTCCTTTTGGACAAAGCTGTTCTCAAATGATTCATCACCCAGTCTGCATTGATACTGGGGATTCCCTCAGCCCAGGTGTAGGATGTTGCTTTAATATTGTGGGACTTAATGAGTTTTGCATGGGCGCACTCCCCAAGCCTGGATAGCATTTCTTCCCTCTAACATTGTTAACCTCAACACTCAGCTAGTGTGATCTTCAAACTTGCTGGGAGTACATTCCATCCCACCATATGTCATTAATAAACATATTAAATAGTATTGGTCCCAGCATGAACTCTTTAAGACACCACTTTTTACTGGTTTCCACTTGGACATTGAGCTGTTGACTATAACACTTTGGGTGTTGCTATTCAGCCAAATCCTTATCCATCTAACAGTTCACCTATCAAAGCCATTATTCTCTTCAGTTTAGCAGCAAGAATGTTGTGGTGTACCCTAAAGGTCTCACTGAAATCCAAATAAATTACATCTGTTGTTCTTCCCTTATTTACCAATGCAGCAACTCCATCATAGGAAGTGACCACATTAGTCAAATATGGTTTACCTTATCATTAGCTTAAAATAGGAAAAGGTATAGCCAAAGAGGAATAGTGAAAACTCAGAAGAGAAAAACCGTGGAAGCAAGACAATAGTGAAATGCACACAATATCTGCAGGATATACGAACATACATGAAATACTGAATCCCCGGTCAAATATAAAATATGGAAAACAATGGTAAGAACTAAACCAGATGGAATTAGAGTCACAATAAATAGTAGTCTGCTAATGAATTAGGGTAGAGAAAACTGAGTGCAATGGAAGTCTTGAGTATGTTACAGCACTTTTAAATTTAACAGTATTTACATACCTTATGGCCTAATAGTTTGCTAAAGTTAAGCTATTATTTGCATAAAAATATAACCCTAAAAAATGTTATCTGCTTTGGAGAGGATCAGAAGGTTATATAAATGAGGAAATAGCTGATACCACTCAGTCCATTAAATAAGTTCTGAATAGACGCTTGCAGGGTATATTCCCAGACCCATCAATATTTTGAAAGTCAAAAAGTAGGCCAGATTTCTGGACATGCGGCTGACTTGTCTGTTCTCCAGGATCAGAACCCTAATGTATTAACATGTAGAAACTCTCAAACTTAAGGCTGCTTTTGCAGACTTTACCAAATGATTTATCTGTGTAAAACACAGTATGTAGCAACAGTTCTAGCCACATCAGACTGATTGCAACTCCACACTTTGAATTTGCTATATCTGGGTATATCAGACTTCTCTTGTGTGTATTGCTTGGTTATCATGGTTTAGGACCAGCCTACAGCTTTCATAAAACCTTAAAAACCAACCAAGTCAGACCAACTAGCAACCTAAGGATTAGTTTATTTTTTACAAAGGTGTAACAAACTCAAACTATGTTTTACTCTAACCAAAACCACTTTGATACTCCAACAGACATTAACAATCCACAAATTCAGGATGTTGATCATGAATGAATACTGCACACCAAATTTAAGAATTCTTAACATTTACAGCCAGTAACCCACAATGTGCAATTACTCACCTAAAAAAAAGAAAATGCTTTCCACCTCAAGGAGTTTCCTTAGTAACATCCTAACCTAAGTGAAGGGTCACCAACTACAAAACCACTACCCCAAGAAAGATTGACTTCAAATGGCTCTCTGACAGGGCCCCATTTATACCCTAGTCAAATGTGACCTGTGTTCATATATGGTCATACTGTTGCCCATTGGCTCGGTACCTCACATTTCCAGGTGTGTATGTGATACCTTGAGGAATTTGACAAGAGCTATGGTGGGCAGTTTTTTGGAGGGCTTTTGTTGGGTCTTTATCAGGTCTTTGTTGAGGCTGGTGCACCTGCCAGGGCATCAGCCAGTTAGTGCCTGTATGTATCATCAAGGGATCAGATTGTATCCAGCTGTAACAGTAATAGCCACAACATGACAGCTTTATTCCTAGAGGTTTCTTGAGAACTATTTTGAAGCTTATCAACAGCCTTTATCATCATTCCTGTCCTGTCTCAGAGAACAGTATCTATGTCACTGCATAAATAGATACCAACTTTATACTAATTACAAAAGCTGAGTTACTCATACTGAACTGAATTACTTTATAATTGAAAGAGCACAGTTTTACTAAGAAGCATGTCCTTGGTAAAAGCTTAAATTTTATTTGCAGTACTTGAACAAACAAGGGATTGTCACAAAATATCTGTTCACTTAGCTAATTAATCTAATAAACTATTTATATATAGTTTATACTAATTAGTATTCATCACACATCCTTATTATACTCTTTTTCAGGTTGGCAGACATTACTAAGACTCTGGGTCACATACTTTAATAAGTGTGAGCACATACAGCTGAATATCATTCACACCTGGAATGATAGCCATTCAAAAGTCTTAACTCTTAATCTAAACTCCTAAACAAATGTGATAAAAAATCATGCTTTCCTATTTGCATTTTTCTTGAATTAGGGAATGATGTTTATGGATATCTCCAGTTTTATTTAATTTAATATTTCAGTGGTGTGCTAAACTCCAGTATGGTCTTGCTACATTACAGTCAGAAATGAATATTTCAGACTTTTTCAGTACATCCTACTTAAAGTGCTAACCTCACTGCAACTTTCATTATGAGCACACTATTGCTGCCTCTGTTATACCTGTGCAAAGCATTAAAAAAAAAAAAAATCTAAATAAACTAATCTGTTCTCACTTATTGTGGTGTAAATCAGAAATAACTGCACAGGAATCAATGCAGTTTCATTGAGGACAATGTTACGTATTTCCTAGGGTGAAAGGTGTATACCTGCATTATTGGGAAGGAAAGAAATAAACAAATGTGGGTTTCTTCCCTCTCATGAAGATGATTAAGCACAAAGATAAGTGCACAAATGTGTGACTATCCTGAATGTAACAGTTTAACATGTACCATATTTCATGCCTTATTGTAATCTGAAAGTGTAGTCCTTCCTTCTAAGAACTAGCACAGAATTTTTAATAACTCTAACATGAACTTCTGAAATGACTAACAATGCACTTCTAATCGAGTCTATGTTTTGAGAACATCATGCAACTAACTGTACAGTTATATGTACACTAGCTCTAATTGATGCCAGAGTAGAACAAAATGCCATTAATGTTTGGCAAATGTCTTCTGCTGAGTGACATAATTTCTGTCTTTCCTGGCACAAAACTCTATAGCAATAATGCTATTCGAATAGCCTCCTAAATTTAGTTACATCTAATACATATTGATATAATTTTTCTGTATTTTTGAACAGTCCTAATTTAGTACACAGAAATATAAAAGAATAGGGAAAATGGATTGTGAGAGGATGAGGAAAATCAGTCTAAAGTCAGCTTCTGAAGTAATGATTTGGATGCAGGTTTCTCATAACTAAATTAATTGGACTGATTTTCTTTTCTGCTGTATAGGTCAAGTCTTACATTTTGTTCCTCATAAGAATATACTAGGGAGTGAGTAAAAGAAGAGCACACTCATACACCAAGAAAATAAAAATAAATGCAGATGTGTAGGAGAAGAAAAATAAAAGTTCATGCTTAAAGCTGCTATATGGGACTATTCCACTACCTACTATTCTGTGCAGGTGAATGTACCTCCTTTTCCATCAGTGTTAATTATTCTGAATGGAAAGTTAATGCTGTTTCTGGTAGCTCAGCTAAATCAAAGTTAGCTCAGGTGTCTGCATAAGGGAATAGCATCTATCTTGTAGGCACAACCTGCAGGAGAGCTCTCCTTTATGTTTGCCCCTTAAGTTACCACATGAGCCACATTCTCTTCTCTGCCACCTGCTCTGCATGTATGTTCAGGACACATGCTGGCCTTCAGGGAATGACTAGCTCTTAAATGTAATTGCTTGATTTTACTGGTTCAGCTATTTCACACCTTTTAGCTAAGGGCTCTGTACTCCTACAGGTTTATTTTCTTAGCAACTAGTATTTCCCCTTTCCATTTCTTCTGGCTTCCAGGGGGTGGTTTTGTTAAGTGTCATTTTTTTTACCAATTAGTGTTCTTCAACAACCTTTTAAATACTCAGTGTCTGATTCTCATCTCACTTTAGAGTCTGTCAAAGAAATCTAACCCATTTCAGGTGGATTAAATTGGCAGGATAGACTTTGTTCCTAGGTTTGGATTTGTAGAACAAAAGGTAGGAAAACAACAAGAGGTCCCACCCTAATTATATACAATTGTTTTCCAATCTTTCCTGCCTTTAACATCTGCCACTTGAATGACTTGCTTGTTTGATTCTATCCTTGTTCTTTGTTTTCCAAAATGAATGAAAAATCAAAAGGAGAAAGGCACCAATATCGGTTAGTATCTTTTACACACTTTCTTGAAGAGGAAATATATAAGGCAAGAGAAAAGAAGGGGAAGAAAAGGAAGTGATAAAGAAAAGAAAAGACAAAACAATGGGGAAAAATCTTAGGAAAGAGTAAGGATAATGGGGAATGATGAGGTAGCTGTCCAAAATTAAAATGTACTGCAAAACATAGGATGGGGAAACACAGTTGCTGAGTTTGAACTAATAGAAGAAACCTAGTTCATCATAACATACCGAGTTTTCCTTTAGACAGGTTCAAGAACTCTAAAGTTATGAAAAAGAAACAATAAAAAATAGAATATGAAAAGGCCTCAAATGATTAAATAAGTTCTATTTTACTTATCCAGGTATTTGTCACCTGTTTGCAACTTGGTGTGCCTTTCTACACTTTTTTTCTGAAGCCAGGCCTAGATTAGTCCCCTGTCAGTTTTTTGGTAGTTGTTTACTGCTAAGAATGAATACATTGCATCACCTTGAAATGCCCATTTCATCTTCTGAATAGTAAAATACAGCTAAAGAAATAACTGAAGGGTCCTTTCAAATGTTTCAGTCAATGTGTATTATAGTTCACAGGTTATCTCCAAAACTCCACTTCATGAGTAAAGGCAGAATTTTCCAGAGTGAGTACACAAGTTACCTATAATCCTTTTGCGTTTGCAGTCTATGAGGTTACTGAGGACACTATACAATTTAATATGGTATTCAAAAAGTCCACTTCAAACCTGTGTAAGTTATTATATTTAGAAGCTTCAACAATTCTTGCAGCTGTTCAGCTGAATATTTAGAGTACAGGAAAAATGAAAAGGAGATGAGACATAAATTTGGGAAAATGGGCTTTATTACATTTATTTTATTTATTAAATTCCCATATTACTTCATCAAAATGACCAACAACTTTTTCTTGTAGCAAACTTGTAGGAAGATACATAACAAAGTAGGGTCTGTCCAAAAACAGGAAAAAGAATTTGAGAAGAAAACAATGAAAGTTGTAGTAGAAGCACAGACACAGGCTTAAGATAGCTCCTTCTTCCTTCCAGAAATATTAAAAAAATCCCCACAAAACTCACATCCATACAACCAAACCCAGAAAACCACAAACAAACAAGGAAACACTTATTTCTGTAACATCTTACCTTTGCCGTTGAAGAACAAAGAACTGGAGGCCAGCACCTAAGTACTTTGATCATTCCTTTGTTTCTCACTCTTGGATGAGAACTGTTTTCTTCACAAAGTGAGGATTACATACCATAGGGCTATAGAAGAATTAACAGTGTCTACACAGAGACAAGGAACTGACATGAATAAGTGAAGGTCTGGAAGGTAAAGATAATAGGATGTGGAACATAGATGAAAGTAATATTATTTTATTTTATTCTAATGATCTGGGAAAACATCCTTGCAGTACTGTTCAGAATTAGACAGATTTCCCCAATCCAATTCAAGGCAAAACAGTTTCAGCTAACAGCTTTTATGCCACTAATTTTAAGTTGTACAGAACTGTCAGGTTGTGGAAAATACAGAGATCCTACACCATATGATATCATCAGTGTGAGCTTAGAAGTTTCTTTCACATGCTGTTGACTGTTCACTTATACTCTAACAGGAAATAAAAATTCATTAAAATAAAAATTAGAGTAGAATAATCACAAAGTTAAAACAAAGTGCCACGAGCAGAAAGGCACGGTCTAAAATTAAACTTTCACCTGTGTCTGCTCTGCAACTTCACAGATTCCCTGGCAATCTGCATTTCTGCAGATTCATGACTTCTACATATGTGGAAACTCCAGTTCTGAGTTTTCTGTACTTCCTTTTAATATACATATGCATTATTTATGTAACCCATCTTTAATCTAATATTAACATCTATTATTAATAGATCCAATTACAAATCCAGCAGTCAGTAGGCATCTAGTACTGTCATTTATTTTGTTGTAAATCAATGATCTACCTCCTTCCATTATTTATAGATGCATTTTCTATTTTGTATTAGGAATCCATTCAAAGAATTTTCAGATTCTATGAAAAACTTCCAAAAGAAGACAGAAAGAGCAAAAAAGATCCTTAGAGTTATTAATACTAGACAGAAATCAACAGCGCAATGGACAGGGAAACCCCAAGTATTATATAGAAACTACTAATATAAATGCATAGTAGATAGAGCACACCAGTGGCAAATCTGTTATTACCATTATGAGTTATATAGACATTTTTGTGTTGAATTAGAAAAGAAAAACTACTGATGGGTAATTTCAAGTATTTCCAAAATTAATATCCATTTGGGGTTGTACTTTATCCTGCTTCTTTTCACATGGGAGTGGAAGCATACAAAAATCGGTATGAAGGAAATGTAAACTGTGTTCTACTCAGTGAAATTTGGATTTAAAATCATTATTGATATAGCTTAATTTTAGAATAGCCTGGTCTTCCAAACCCTTATTTTATCCCAAATAACCAACTTGCTTCCATTGCAAACTGAGATTGCTTGCACTAAAAGCAAAACATAGTGACAAGAATTAGATGTAAAATACATTTATTTATGCAAAAATATGTATTAAAATTCCCAAAATACACATTTCCCAAACACTACACAAATCAAATGAAAGAGGGTGAGGGAGAGAACTCGGCACAAGCTGTTTATCTATTTTGGCTTTAAAACTTGCTAATTTTGTGATGTAAGACAGCACAGATACTAGTGGCCCAGTGCTTGAATGCCTACTCCAATGCTCTTTTATTTACTACAGATGTACAGCTTAATTAAAACAAACCAATTCTTCAGTGACTGTATTCATATAAAAACAATCACACTGCTTATCTGAAGTCTTACTTCAGCATCATCTTGATGGTTAGCAATTCTTTTAATGCTTGTTCTTAAACAAAGGAGCTATAGTGTCCACCAGCCCAGCCCATATTTAAAGATACACTCTTGGATAAGGACATCTAGTAAGGTATAAAAATATGAGCTGAATCTGTGAGCAACATATACCAACACAATTAAGTAATATGAGGTTAATCATAAGTATAGCCCTTGTGCCTAAGGAAGTCTAAAGCTGTGTAAGAGAAATCTGAAACATAGTTGAAATACCATATGGAAAGGTCAACTTGGTATTTCTGTGAGAGCACAAATACATCTTAAATGCCATGGAAATGGCAGTAATATGGTATTTGCGTTATGGAAAAAAAAAGCTAGAATGATCAGTCTTTTACTAAAATTTAATAGAGAAAGATGCAGAAGAAGGGTTTTATAAGGTTTGTGTTACTCATGAAAAGAATTACTAATAAATGTAAAACATCAGCTTTTTTGAGTAGCTAGTGATATGGGAGACATCAGCCATACTAATGCTAAAGTTATTATAAGCCATCTGGAGTTTGTTGTGATGATGCCGTAGCGGCAATTTGATATTTTCATTTATGGTTTGGAAAAGTGGAATATATGTAGATTAAGATAAGACTAAAATAGTCTCACTCCAGCTTCTTTATGTGCTTTCCATTGAATTAATCACTCACATTTACTGAAGTAATTGATGATATTTTAAAATCAGTTACCAGATTCTCATTACCAGTTATTTGTCAAAACAAAATAGGTTTTATAGCTGAGACAGAAGGAAAAAGTACAGGAGGGGAAAAAAAAAGCTAAGTAGTGTGCTAGAAGGTGGTCCTTTAATAATAATTTAAAAGTGAAAAAAAGAAATGTCACTTTTCCATTAGAAAATGTTCCTTTTCCATTAGAACCTTGAAATGTTTGAAGCCTTAAAGAGCACACTATCATTGAGGCTGACTTGCTGGGTAACGCAGGTAAGAGGTTTCTGAAGAATAATTCCGGCATTCATAACTTCTTCTTGAGCCCAAGTTTTAGAAGGATAATGGATATTTAAATATAAAGACTTTGTATGATGGAGAATGTATCCCATTAGTAACAAATGGTTAAATATCTTTATGATTTAAAATACTCACTTTATTTTTAAAAAGAGGTGGGTTTTTTAACCATCCTCTATTCCATTTATATTGATATTCTACTGAGTGACAGGTTAAAGTTCTGTCTAATATTAGAAGTCTTCCTAAGCAGGTAATTACAGATTGTGATGAAACTACCAATTATTAATATCTATTTAAACTAAGTGGTTAGGACTCCATTTAGATTTTTCTATAAGATAGATTTTCTAGACTTCAAATAATTCTTGCACACCTTTTGTGAACCCTTTCCAAATTGTAAATAGTTTTTTGTAAGCAGCACAAACAGAATTTCAGATTTTGAGTAAGGATCTCACAAAATACATCCAGAGGTAATGACTTCTCCTTTTTCCACTTGCTAATTCCTGGTTTATCTAGCCTGAGGACTGCCTTTGTTCCATTATCTACTATTGGAGACTGGGAAAGGAATACCTTTGAGTCCAACACAGGGCTTATAATTTCCCAAAACAGATTTTTGCCTTACAGGTGTGACTACGCTCTCATATTTAAACAATGTAACAATTACCTTCTTGAACTATTAATGTGATCTAGAAAAAATACAGTCTTTGTGGGATGAGAAAAACATCCAATAGCAACTACAGCTCTGTCCTTACCAAACAAATTGATCTCTACACCAGAAAAATGAAACTTCAGGTAAAGGCTTATACTGTTGTGTTCACAACAGCTGTGTATTTTCCCTAGCCAAGTATCTTCTGGAAGACAGGTGGTATTATTTCTGAAGTTTGTATATTATCAGATACTATATTTGCATATATTTTATGGAGATAGAACTTTCAGTTTCTAAGATGTCCTTTCTGGTTTACAGGAAAGCATACAGTTTGGGGTAAAGGTAAAAGTGAGATATTTTCTTAAAGTATAAATTTATATGTGCTGTGGAGCAAACAAAGATTTAGAGTTATGTGCAATTAGTTTCAGATACTTTACCTCTGACAGATACATACTGGCTCAGCTATTGGCAGGTTGAGGGATAAAGTTTTATAGAGCAGATTTTCCTGTCAAATATGGAGAAAAGGGAATTTGTTACTCACAGAAGCATTTTTTCCATGTTCATGTATTACAACTTAGTGAGTACATGTTCATTTCTATTTTCTCTCAGTTCTGGAAACCACTAACTGGCTTAGAAATCCAGTGAAGGAATAAAAACTGTAAAAAGAAAAAATGTCTGCATGAAGAAAAAAACCAATTTTTTTCTAAACATGATTCCAAGGTGAGTGTACAATTCATCCTTTTTGGCGCATCAGTTCATGGTACTTCTGGGACTCATATTTACAGTTTCAACTATTATTCTGATTAGCCGTGATCTTCAATTGGTTGCAAAGGGCTTTGGTTCTGCCTTTTTCACTCCCTTCCTGTTTGTTGCATCTGCCCTTTTCACTCTGCCATCTTGATCACAATTCTGAGGCCTCTCAAACATTTCAGTAACAATCTGGCAGTGAAGACATAATATTATAGTTAACCCATTGTGTTCATTCAGACTTCAACAGCTTCAGAGCAATCACACAATAAATTTTTGCTACAGTTTAGTAAAATATAAATTTGTGGAAAGATCAAATAGATACTATGTGTAATGAGATGGTCATAATCTGTGTTTTTATGGTAAAAGCTAAGACAACACATGTGAACATGTCTTTAAATTGGATAGGAGATATAAGAAAATGAAGTGTCACTGCAAAGTGGATTAAACTTTGACAGGTAATCTTGATATTATCGACTTGATTGTATGGATTTTGGTGAGGGGGAGTAAGTGGCTGTACTATTTCTTTCTATTGGGAGATAAAATGAACAGAGGATCTGTAGGTAATTAAACCATATTTCATTTCCAAATTTCTTCACAGATGTTAGCGAACCCATCCCCAAAATGTAAGTAACATTAGCATAAGTGGATCCCCGTATCACAAGAAGTCCAGTAAAACCAGTATAATTGTACACAGGACCATAGACATGACCAAAAGCAGGTCAGTAAAACCCTGGACTTAGTTTATCAACAAAAGCTACTAAATAAGTCTTAGGCATCATAGTAAAAGTGGATAAGTGAGACGAAGACATTTCTATAAGTATGCTTCCCAAGCTATGAATATGTGCAGTTCACACTGGTACCAGCAAAATTGCAAGAGGTATATGAAATAATTTTGAGCATTTTCTCACAAAATACATCTTTTAAGCAAAAAAGATTCTTCCTCTTTTAAATTTTATTAATTGTTTTTTTCCATTTTTCAATTAAAAATCCTGAGTTGAATGATATTGCAATACTATATTTTAGTTGCCTGTATTTTAGATTAAAACCAATCACTATTAAAAGTCAGGTTTTTTACCAAAATCAGTGTTTATTTTAAGCAATTTAAAGGATTAAAATATTTAAAGCAATTTTATTCCTTTTTTTAAAGGCAAAACTAAAATGCAAGAAAGCTAGTCTCCTAGTAACTGTCATTAAAAATCACTGTATGACAGTGATCCAAGTATTTTAATTTCCTGTGACTGATTGATTCAACCCACATTGTCAGGAGGAATTTACAAAATACAAAGCAGATTCTGGCTCTTTCTAAATATCAAGTAATAGCAATACTTCACTACTTCTTTTTAGAGACGAAAGAAGGTGATTTTAGAGGCCAAAGACCCTGGAAAGAATAGTGTGTATCTTCATTTACTGAGAAATGGGGAGTCACAATTGAGAAAAAAATAACCAAACCCAAAACTAGTCTGACTGTGCTCTAAAATGAAAAAAATAAAAGCTTTAAAATTCACTACTGAAACTTTCAGATATGAAGTAGGTGCTGCTTTCATCATATTTTTATTTGATTTTCTTTTGCTTTTGCACATCATAAATAGAGCTCAGCCTTTGAATAAGCGATAAGTAACTCTATATGCTCCCTAAGAGAACTAGCTCATAGCTTACAAGTCAGTGCTGTTGTCATATTTAGTTTTGAGGGTGACATTTTTCAGTTGTCCTTGTTATTATCAAAGAACATTTATATTTTATAAAGGAATAAATTTGGGTGGGCATAGCACATTACAGTAAATGCAACATTAGGTGTATTTTGTTAGCTTTGCTAAATCTGAAGATTGTAGCCAAGGATATTAGAAACTCAGTAAATTGTGCAGTGTAAAAGACAGAACCAAGTGAACACAGATCTTTAGAGAAACCTAATGTATACATATCCTTCTGAAGAAAATAATAGCTGTTATGATGACTGTCTATGGATAAAGATCAGAACACATACTATGACAAAAATGAAGATAAACAATACTTGAGACTAGAGAGAAGTTAACTAAATTCAGTAAAGGCTTTGAAGGCTGAAGAGTTATTGGAAATTTCAAAAGCCAGCTAATAGATGTTTTCTTTTTATTCTGATCTATATTATACAGAAAGTATAATTAGAGATTTGGTGGACTTGGCAGTGTTAGGCTTATGGTTGAACTCGATGATATTAAGGATCTTTCCCAACCTAAATGATTCTCCAATTCTTTATTCAAGAATCAGAATTTAAATATCACAGGTTTCAATCTGGAATGACATACTACTTAGTTTTCATTTCAGAACATTTATCTGTCTCAGTGCACCTACACAGAAGCATCAAGGTCTGAAATATTGTGTTGAGGTCATCATTTGACCTGCCTTATAGTGTCTGTTTCACATAGTTCACAGACTGTCCCATTTGTTACTGTTATAAAAGAAACCTTGAAGACATCTGCACACCAGCTTTACTTGAAGTTGATATAAATGTCATCCAAGAAAATATCTTAAATGCCCTAAAAAATACATAGACAAGAGCTTTCAAGCTTTCTATATGCCTGCGATAAAGACAAAAGGCAACATACCTTATCCAGCTGGAAAGACATTTCTAATTAAATTAGATTTTGAGAGAAAACTTCCACAGAGGGCCATCAGAAGGCCATTTTAGGCTGTGAAGTTCTCAGTGAAACAATTGTAAGTGAAATCAAGGTCATTTAAAGGAATGCAGTTAATTTTGTAAATATCTTGTCCAAACCAAGAACTGTTCCACTGCTCCAAACTGAATACTAAAACAAAGCATATGTTTGCTTGTTCATAGTGATCAAAGCCATGTGCCAAATTGAATGGTGTAAACAAAGTCATTGATTTGATCAATCAGCTACTGTACATGCTGGAAACGCAACTGATGAACCATGCTGACTAATGATCATGAAATATTAAGCAACAGATGTTGAAAACCTGGGAAATATGCATATGAAGCATTGTGCTGATTTATATCATGGTGATGAATTATAAGTGACCCCAAAGTTGGCTATTTATAATCACTGACCTGAATGTGTTTTCTATAAACTTGAGTATCTGTCTCATCTATTTAATTCAGGTCTAAACTTTAGCCAATAGCCTGAGTTCTGTTTTTAGTGAGGACTTAGTGAGTTTTATTTTCAAAATGCACATCCGTATTGAGGACTCTGTGATACAATATTAAATTTAAATCTAAAATGTTTCACATTGTATTATTGGAAGTGAGAAGAAACCTCTAGGAGATGTGTAAGCATATATTCTTTGGCAGTGGAATTCAGCCAGAGATGCTTTGAAGAGTGTTCATGGGAAATAGTCTAGAAAACATGAAAGAAAACCTGTAGGTGATATTTCAAAATCAGTCCAGCAGAAAACAGTCACCAGCCCAACTCTTGGACTAAAAACCTAGTTCCATAATCTGAACTAGACTGAGGCAGAACCATACCATCACTGGAGTAGTGTGGACAATCTTAGGTGAAAATAACTCCAGTGTGCTGCAACCGCTTATTCTCTCCTCATTTAAAGTGATAAGTAAAACAAGTAATGAAAGAAATCTGAGCAACTTGAACAGCAACTTAGTAGACATAGAAAAAATCAGATGATACCTGAGGAGCTGCACAGACAATATAAGTTCAACAGTCAAACATTTAACTAATCAGTTAAAACAGGGAGGTATCTCCTATGAATGTTGAAGGAAGAAACTACTGATTCTGTAAAAGGAATGGCAGGTTAGCTTCCCTAAGGGTGATCCCAAAATTGATTTTTTCCCCCTCTTCTTCTTCTTGCTATAACATTAAGGGTAAAAATGAGGATGGTGAAGTATGATGACTACTTCCTGTACAATAACATAAAAAAAATTGACAGCATCATTGTTTGAAGGAGAAAACCTTGTTCTAAAATGTTGAATGTGAAGCAAAAATAGACTGAGAGCCTTCATGCTTATGAGAAGTGATTGTGGAGATATTAGGAACTAATTTTCTGTACAACTACTATACAATGATCTTGGGTTTATATTTCTATTAATTAGACTGTCATAGAGATTTTTTTCAAAAAGCTCTTAGCAGCAGTCAGTGCTAATACTAGAGAAGAACTTTTCAGTTTCTAGCTGACGTGGGATCAGTTTAAAGCTACATTAGGGGAAGTTTTGACTGGACATTAGGAAGCACTTCTTTACGGAGAGTGGTCAAACACTGAAACAGGATTCCAAGAGAGTTGGTCAATGGCCAAAGCCTGTCACTATTTAAAAGGTGCTTAGCTGCTGACAGAGATTAAACCATGACAGGACATTGGCAAATTTTGAAAATTATATTAATTCAAATGTCATTTTATCTGTAAAACCCCAAGGAACTATGAGTTTCAGAATTTTCAGTCTCAGGAAATCCAAATATTATCAGGGTATAATGGCCAGTCTGTGTCCTATTATGATGAAAAGCACAATATTTATTTCTACTCCTACAAAATGAAAGTATGACAAACAAATTTTAATAGATAATACTTCAAAACCTCTACAGTTCCGTGACTCTGGTAGTCAATATTGTTTAAAAATTGACTCAGTCTTTAATACGGAGACCAGTTGTTGTCTTGGTACCCAGATCCCTGAGCTGCAGGACAGGAATGGGCAGCAGAATGAAGCCCTCACAATCCAAGGCGAAATAATTACTGACCTGCTACAACACTTGGACACACAGAGGTTTATGGAGCTGGATGGGATCCACACAAGGGTACTGAGGGAGCTGGCGGAAGTGCTCACCAAACCACTTTCCATCATCTATCAGCAGACCTGGCTAACCAGGGAGGTCCCAGTTGACTGGAGGTTAGCAAATGTGGTGCACATCTAGAGGAAAGACTGGAACAGGAATCTGGGGAACCACAAGCCTGTCAGTCTGACCTCAGTGCTGGGGAAACTTATGGAGCAGTTCATCTTGAGTGCAACATAGAGGACAACCCGGTGATCAGGCCCTGACAACATGGGTTTATGAAAGGCAGGTCCTGCTTGACTAATCTGATCTCATTTTATGACAAGGCGACATGCTTAGTGAATGACAGAAAGGCTGAGCATGTTGTCTACCTAAACTTTAGTAAAGTCTTTGACGTGGTTTCCCACAGTATTCTCCTGGAGAAACTGGCTACTCATGGCTTGGATGGGTGCATGCTTGGCTGGGTAAAAAAAATGGTCGGATGGCTGACCCAAAGAGTTGTGGCAAATAGAGTATAATCCAGCTGGTGGCCAGTCACAAATGGTGTTCCCCAGGGCTCAGTATTTGGGCTAGTTCTGTTTAATGTCTTTATCAATAATGTGGACGAGGGGTTCAAGTGCACCCTGAGCAAGTTTGCAGATGACATAAAGTTGGGTGGGAGTATTAATCTACTTGAGGGTAGGAAGGCTCTTCAGAGAGTTCTGGACAGGCTGGAATGATGGGCCAAGGCCAACTGTATGAAGCTCAACAAGGCCAAGTGCCGGATCCTGCACTTGGGTCACAACAACCTTGTGGAACGCTACAGCCTTGCGGATGAGTGCCTGGAAAGCTGCCTGGTGGAAAAGGACCTCAGAGTGTTGGAGGACAGCTGGCTGAGTATGAGCCAGCAGACTGCCTAGCTAGCCAAGAAGGCAAATGGCACCTGACCCGCATCAGGAGCAATGTGACCAGTAAGACTAATGAAGTGATTGTCCCTCTGTACTGGGCACTGGTGAGGCCACACCTCAAATCCTGTGTTCAGTTTTGGGCTCCTCACTACAAGAAAGACATTGAGGTGCTGGAGTGTGTCTAGAGAAGGGCAACACAGCTGGTAAAGGGTCTAGAGAACATGTCTTCTGGGGAGCAGCTGAGGGAGTTGGGGTTGTTTAGTCTGGAGAAAAGGACTCTCAGCGGAGACCTTATTGCTCTCTACAACTATCTGCAAGGAGGATGCAGAGAGGTGGGTGCTGGTCTATTCTCCCAAGTGACAAGTGATAGGACAAGAGGAAATGGCCTCAGGTTGAGTCAGGATAGGTTTAGACTGGATATTAGGAGAAAATTATTCACTGGAAGTTTTCAAGCATTGGAACATGCTGCCCAGGGAGGTGGCTGAGTCACCATCCCTGGAGGTATTTAAAAGATGTGTGGATGAGGCGCTCAGGGATATGGTTTAGTTTTGGATTTAGCAGTGTTAGGTTAACAGCTGCACTTGATCTTATATGTCTTTTAAAACCTAAAATATTCTATGATTCCAAATGCTGTGGCAATAGAAGAGATTGGAACAAATCCCAAGATCTCAGCAGGACCATAGGAGAGAGATTTGATTCATAGGTGAAACTGTTCATGTATGCTAGACAAAGAGTCCATGAGGGACTGTAGTAATGCAGATCACCTCAGTGTGTATTGATTGTAAAACAAATTGAGTGAGTAAGCACAGAAAATCCTTTACGTTAGGTAGCAAGTCTGTGTTTTGATATTTAGTTTGAACTGAGAATTTTAATACCTGCAGTCAATGAATACTATGTATAAAGTGAAGTCGAATTCTAAAAATTACTTTGGAAGTTCAAACTAATATCAAGATAGTACTATTAATATCAAGTAGTCATAATAGAAAATAAGGAGCTGCAGTTCTTTGCATTGATTTTGTGAAAGCATTCAACTTAAAAAAAAAAAATTAGAAATCTATTAATTATTTTGGTATCACAGTCATTTAGGAAAAGGGTTATTACCTATTATCTAAATATTAGAAACATAAATTTGCAGAAACAGGCTGTATCAACAATATTAGAAATACTCAAGATTTTGAATCCCTCAAAAGAATTGCAGTATACTAAATAAGAAAAAAGCAAGAGGAATCAAGCATATTACTTGATGCTTCCTGCAACGCGATTCTTTTCAAGGGAAATTAAACCCCCTCCTTCTGATCCTGAAAAACAAAGTTTTTCTTTCCATTTCTTGATTCCCAGAATGAGGAGTTGTCAAGCTGCTGTGATGAATGCAACACTATTGTTCACATCTATCACAGATATACTATATGATATCTGAATCAAGAATTGAAATCTGCTACAGATATGAATCAAAAAGATTAAGCTTTATTTACCATGAACAGTACAATCACCCTTGAGCCTTAGAATGTTAATCTTCAGCTATTGCTATGCTTATTTTCTCAGTAATTACATGTCATCTCTGAAAACTACTGCTATAGTAATCAAATTCAATTTCTTTTCAAGAAAACAATTTAAAAGAAAATAAAGCTTATTAAAATATTAAAAATATTTTAACATTAAAAATTAAATTAATAATAGATCTTTAGTCATAGTGTCTTGAGTCAAAAATGTATAAAACAGCTTTCTGACAGGATCTTGGTCAGTGAAATATCTATGATGGAACTTCCCTGGCCTTCATAACAAACTTAGAAACAAAAATTAAGGTGGTTTTTTTTTTAGATTATGAATTATAAATGTTAAGTTTTAAAAAGGACAAAATTCTAAGGATCATGGCTGGAAATAAAAATTATTTAATAACAAATGTTCTGCTACCTGATGTATTCCTCTTGGTGAATCATTGCTTCCATTCAATCCAATGACATTCTGAGATGTGATGAATTTTGCATAGTGCTTGTGGAGCTTAGGATGTATACACTGCTAGCACATCTGTGGTGTGGATGCCTACTCTCTGCTCCTCTGCACCCTCTGGCATGCTCTGCTCCTGAAGCAGTCCAATAGCTGCCAGAGGGAGAGTATGTTCTCCTCCTAGCTTCCAGGGGTCCCTTTTGTTTTGCTTGTACACACAGGTTTGGAACACATATAAATATTATCAGTTAAATGCAGTATAAAGGTATAGGAAGACTTTGACAATAGATTTGCACAATGCATATTGAACAGCTAGAAACTGCTTAAATTAATTGTACATCATAACAATTTAACAGAACATTGAAAGACTATACTAACTTTAAAAAAATGTTATTATCAAACTAAAGGAATAAGATGCTGTCAGAAAGCTCTTGTGATAATTTTTGTGCCACATTAGATGAAAATTAAGTCCTATGCTTATGACAACAAATTTAGAGAGGTGAAGATTTTTTTGCATTTAATTTGACACCTCTAATAATATGTGATGTCAGCCTGATAGAATCTGTGGCAGTGAGAACATAATTTAGTTTCTTTAACGCTGATGCAAAAAGAAGCTAAAGAAAGCGTAAAGAGAAGGAATTATTTGAAGGATAGAGAAAATTCATAGCAAAAATAGATGAAAAAATGAAATGTCTTATTCCATTTAAACTTGAAATAAGATCATAAGGACAAAACTCTTTCAACCTGATCCACCTAAGTTCAAATATCAAGAAATATTATATATTAAGAGCCAACAGATGTAACTGTTCTGATAGCTGATTTTTAAAAATAAATATTCTTCTAAGGAAGTAAAGGACCCCATTGGCAATTTTTATCTTAACTTACAAAGTAAAAATTACATGACATTTTTCACATTGTAAGTCACTTCAGAGCACTGGAACAGTGACAGTACTAGGAGAAGTTAAAAATAAACAAAGAAAGGGTAGGTTCCCTGTGCTGGAAATTAGAAAACAAAATATATGAAAACATCAACAGAATTTATTTGTCATACCAGAAAATTTATGGAATCCATTCTGGTCTTTCACTACTGCTTCCAGCTCTGGAGCTGTCCACATAAGAAGGATATCAACCAGTTGGAATAAGTCCAAAGGAGTGTCACAAAGATGATCAGAGGGCTGGAGCACCTCTTCTAGGAAGAAAAGCTGAGAGAATTGGGCTTGTTTAGGAAGGCTTTGGGGAGACCTTACAGCAGCCTTCCAATACCTGAAGGGGGACTTTTTAGTGGGTAGATTTACGCTAGTTATCAGGAAAAAAATCTTCACAGAGAGAGTAGTAAGGCACTGGAGCAGGTTGCCCAGAGAAGTTGTGGATAGCCCATCCCTGGAAGTGTTCAAGGCCAGGCTGGATGAGGCCTTGAGCAACCTGGTCTAGTGGAAGGTGTTCCTGCCCAATGCAGGGGGATTGGAACTGGATGATCTTTAAGGTCCCTTCTAACTTAAACCATTCTATGATGATTCTTTGAGGAGACACAAATCCAATGTTTTGCAACAAATCAGGAATTGCTCTAAATGATGCATTACCTTGGGAAAAGAAAAATATTATGATTTCTTTTTTTAGAACTCCAGAATGGTGACGGTGACTGTGATGGTTTCTAAGAACTCCTTGCATAAAATATTGAACTCTTGTTCAAACCCGAATTACCACGATTTACGTTTGTTAAACCTGAAATTAATAATTTTAAAGCCTTAGGTATTTCCTTATTCACAGTAGTTCACAATACTTGCTAATTTTAGTTCACAATACTTGCTTATTTTATAAAGCAATGTACTAAACTGAACAAAAAAAAATAATTACTACACTGTTGCATAGTTGTAGTAGTGCAAATCCATGGGATGAGCTATGTGCATGGATGGTAATGTAATGCTGAGTAGTAGGTGTTTGAAAGTATCATCCTTGACAAATTGACTACCACAATGACCAATTGTGGTAAAAGAACACAATCTAATTGTTGTGTACATGCTCTTAACATTGTCAGAAATCTGGATATAGATACTATGAGCCAAAATATTTGGAACTGAGGAACAAGGTAAGACAATGTATAAAATACACTATCCAGGATGTGCAGATCTTCCAAAGGCACATGTAAAATCCTTCATACAGTAAGCTTTAATAATTAGATAAGAAACTTACCTATTAGTAATCCTTTTCCTAAATGTATTTCTGAGGAGTTTCTGCATTATCTGGAATTTATTTTTTTTCTGAATCTTTGCTTCTGCAGTGTGATTTGTGCTTTGATAGAAGCCTATCTATCTATCACGTAGCAATCACTGCTGTCTTCTACACCCTGTGGAACCGGGAGCTTTCAAATTTGTGACAACTGGTATTCTGAAACTGTTTCCCACATTATTTTATGATCTTCCTGAACTTCTTGCCTCTGTCTCTGAAGCATTTGTAGGTATCATATTTCAGAACAGATATAATCTCTACTGTAATCTAAAAACTCTTCTCTCATCTCATTTTTTTCTTAAATGCCTTATTTTTTTTAATGCAGATAAACAAATGTGTATTAATAAATTACATATAATATTGTCTTTTAAACACTGAAATAAAGGGGAATCATCTCACTTCATGCATAATAAAAGGAGGAACAGTTTCAAATAAGAAGATCGGATTACAAAATACAGTACTAGGTAGGTAATTTTTTACAGGTAAAGAATTTAATGAGCATTTGGAAGCTTAAAAAAAGTAAGTGCTATTTAAAAAAAAAACAAAACCAAACTAAAACAAAACAAAAACCCCACTCCCCTACCCCCCCCCCCCCCCCCCCCAAAAAAACAACCACAAAAAAACCCCAACAAACAAACAGGAAAAAAAAAAAAAAAAGAAAGAAAAACAACAAACAAACAAACTAACTAACTAAGAAGAGTTTTATTAAGAAACAGCTGAGGTGAGATTCATTTCTAGATACTGGGGGGCAGTGTCAGTACCAGATTTCTGAACAAAATGGATCAAGGACCAAAAATATGCTACAAAAATGTGTTACAAAGGATGTTGGAAAAACAGGTCAAAATATTTTTGGATCAAATAAACAACAAAATCAGTATCCTGTCTTGAACAACTAAAAGTTTCTAATCAATAAGAAAGTATATTCAATGAGAACCAACTTGAGTCTTTAATAAACCTGGTTTTTTATGTATAGTACAAAGGGATAAACTATAGCCCATATGAGCTTGAAGAACTTAAAATGAACTTAATATTCTCCACTTTCAACAAAATATCACTTTAAGGAATTTGAAAAATAAAATGTTATGTTATTTAGGTCACATTTGATAATAAAAAAATGAACAATTAGGGAGGTCAGTTTCACAGACCTTTCTCAGATGAAAAAGTCCTAGCTGTGAAACTTACACCTTAAGCCATGAGAATTCATTAAGATTTTGGAGTACAGTGCATGTAAAAATACACTGTCATTTCTTTATTTGGATTCCAGGGATATATAGGAAGACAATTTTGGTTTTATCCACTCAGGTACTACAGCAGATGAAAATATCTCTTTGGTTGGCAGGTGTAAAACAGGAAGCCATGATAATTAACGTTGACAGCAAAAGCAGGTAAATGTTGTGATTTAAGAGGGAGATATAGCCTTAGAAATCATGGACAAAACATCTCTGGAAGGAATAGAATATTTCAAAAGTTCAGCTAGACCATCCTTTAATTTTCCAGTAGGATTGACCATACTTACATGATCCCAGACAAATACTTGTCTAAACTGTTATTAAAAGCCTCAAATAATGGAAACTACTGGTTTTATTATCCCTATTAGTAAGAAATTGCTTTGTCTTCTTCCTTTTCCTTCTGTTCACAGTGGACATGAAAACAGGTTAGTTGTTTTCTCTTTATAGCTACCTTTTCTATGACTCTTCCCCAGCCAGACTTTCAGCAGAATAAACAATGCTTCACTCTTGCCCTGTAAATCCTGTTTTCCAAAAGTGTTTTTCTCACCACTTTTCCTGTTTTCCTCACCATTATCTTAATGCAGTGGCTAAAATAAGAGACCTTCAGTCTGTTTATTTCCATTTTGTGAAAATTATATACTTGTATATTCATTCTAGTGCATATATGTCGTGTTTTAGCACTGTCCAGCAATTAAGCACCACTAGACGTTCTACCACTCCACCCCCCACCCCACTCCCACTGAGGAAGGGTCAGAGGAAAAATGAGGAAGGCTCATAAAAGTTGAGATAAGAACTATTTAATTATATAAATGAAACCTACGGAGTTACTAACAATACTATTGCTAATAAGTATTTAAAAGAACAGAAAAATAGAACAAATGATACAGGAACTCACCACCCGTGGACGGACAGAGACAGATTCCAGGACAGCAAAAAAAAAGTCCCAAACTCTGAGCCCAAGAAGCGGAGGGAGGAATATCCCCTCCCTGAGCCCAGGAGCGGAGAGCAGGGGGAAAGAAAAACTTTCAACAGCCCCCTTCCCAGATCCGTTTCCCTGATAAAAGATGTTACTTCTCTGCTAAACACCCACCACGAGGTCCGGACAAAGACCATGCTGCTGAGTGAAAAAAAAAAAGTTCGCTGACAGCAAAATAAAATGCAGTGATGCAGGAACCTTCAAGCTGCCCCCCCAAAATGCCTTCTGTGTCGCCTTGCAAAGTACCCCCACCACCGCGTCCCAGCCATCTCCCATTGCCGGTGGCTATGGAGGTAACAGTGACCACTCAGCTTGATGTATTATGGAATAAAACAAAATCTTATAGACTGGAACCAGCACAACAGCCTATAATACCATTGCAACAACATATTATACACTGTCACTCAGTTAATAGTCCCAGAACCCCACGTGGTCCCACCCTTTTTAGCAAAACGATTTTGCTACTGATTTCAGTTTATTATAAATGGCTTCCTCAAGCCTGCTAGAAGCACATCTGTTTCATCATGACTGAGCTTCCATCAACTAATTGTCTGATTGTAATCAGCTAAGATTATCTGAATATTGACTGTCCTCCTCTAGTGGTGTTAGGTTTACAGTAGTGGAGGATAGAGCTGAACTGAGTGTCTTGCTGTGCAAGGTACAGTTACTAGTACACTCTGAGCTCACCCAAGGAAGAAAAAAAAACTTAAACAGAACAGTCAACTTTCAAAATGTCCTTCAATAACCATGTACCTGATTTTAATTCATCTTGATACAATTCTCTTTTTACCAGTACTGAGCAAGATGGCCATTATATTTACAGCCAAAGAACAGATGTTACTGTTCAGTAATAATTTGTCACAAAAATGAAACAAATTCCGAAGATTGTGTTCAATTTCCCACCACATAACCATATTCTCTTAACAATCCTATTTCATGTATCTTCTATTTCCTTCGATGGAGAAAAATAAATAAATGAAAATAAACAACAATGTAAAGAAGTTGGGATGTTTAAATTCCTTTTTCTCTTGCCTTTCTCTCCAGTTTTATCCTATGAGTAAGTAAATAGTAAAGTGCTCTCTCTGCTGTACTCAAGATGATTTTTTTCTTTTAAATAGATTCAGGATTCTCAGGGATTAAGAGAAGTAAGCAAGAAATATAGCAACAATTAAAATTATACAACTTTGGATCAAGAATCATCAACCTCTTAGGATGCCCATTACAATAAGGAAAAAGTCAGAGGATGTGGTAGAAAAATTAAATATTATATTGTCTAGAATAAAACCCCTATGCAAAATAAAAGAAAATATAATATCAGAAACAACCTTTCACTACTGAAAAGATAGTTTAGATAGCTTAGATGACCCCATCCATGACTAGGCAGGGATAACGAGACAAGGATCAATTCAAAAGGATTATAAAATGTTTTTGTTGTTGTTCTCTTTCTGGTGAGCTCTGACATCCAACGTTTGTTTCAGTCAAGTTGTCAACTTCTTGATTTGCAATGAACACCAAACAATTCTTAGCAGACTGTCATATTTTGCTTAAACTAAGGCCCCTTGTAACATGGCTGTAGAATTTTCTGCCTTACACTGTAGTATCTCAAATATTTCTTCAGTCAATTAGATTTCTTCTCCTCCTAGAGGGAGTTCTTCCTGGCCCAGGCTACTTAAGAAACATCACAGAGCTGGATATTAAACAGAGGAAATACACAATCCATTCCACACCAGAAAGCTGAGAAACATTTTTAATAGTAATGCTCTTATTTCAGAAGCACTGGTTGGGATGGTATTTTGAACCTATTACTAGTCTGAGACTACTTGTTGTCTGTCCTGAGCTTTAGACCAATCTATGCTGTAGCATTATCTTGTACTTCTTCAACAAATAAATAGGATGCACTTGAAGTTACTTAGAGGACTGTGTAAGGCTGGAGGTAGTCTTGATGGAGGTGTATTAGTGTACAGAATAAAAACCATGTAATATGTTGTTTAAATATATGAAATCGACCTGCTAATAACATTTATGTAAATAAGGAATTCAAATATTTATTTCAGATAAATTTCAGTAACAAAGTACTTATAGAAATTACTGGTGTAGGTTTATGTCCTGTGTTATATAGAAGGTCATAGAGACGGTGATGAGGTAATAAAAAGACCTCTTTATAAAGTTTTTTAATACATCACTGAAGCATAGACATTTCATAAGTATGGGGAAGATGACAGTAAGTCAACATATTGTAGAATCATGGAAATATAGATCCCTCAAGAGACTTTCTTGTTCATCTTCATTTTTCAAGCTATGTTCAATAGACTCCTGACCCCTTTCACAGATATGTCTCTCCAAAGCTTCACTGAAAGATATTTTACAACTTCTGTATAAGTAAAGTATTCTAGGGCATTACTGTCTTTGAAATTAAAATATTTTACATGACACCTAAATCACTCTTTCTGAAAATTTAAATGAAAAAGTATTTTTTGTCACTCCTCCTGGGCTTTCAAATTTATTTTACAACTTTCTTAAAGCATTTTGCCCCAAAGTGGTTGTCAAATACTCCTGAAGGCTTTTTCAGTATTAACTGAGTAGAATAATTATCTCATGCCTTATTTATCACATTCTGCTAATACATTTTAGAATATTATCTACCTTTTTTACTAACATCACATTCCCAAAGTACTTCTGAATTCTCGTGCTGTTTTCCTTCACAAGGAGGGCTGTACCAAGGCTATAGAAGCGCACTGTGTATTCCATCATCCAAGTCATTAATGAAATTATTGAACTGTACTCAGGGAAAGTCCCAGTGGGACCTTGCTTAAAATACCCTTGCAGTTTGACATTGAGTTATTGATAAGTAGTCTTTAGTAAAGTTTTAAATTTATTTCTAATTCTTTCTGGATCATGACTTCTTAGTTTGCTCTTGAGAATAAGAGAACAGTTTGTCTCAAAAGCTGTGTCAAGACATAACACATAAAATGTTTCCTTCTCATTCACAAGGCTGGCTGTTGTCAGCTAGAGAAATTAGATTGGTATGATATAATACATTCTCTACATATCCTTTATGGATTTTTCTTATGTAATTGTTCTAAATTCATTATTTAAGAACTTTTTCAAGTAGCTTTCCTCATCCTGAAAATAACCTACTAATTTATACTTTCTTGGGACACCTGTTTTTTTCCTTAGAATTGTCCTACATTGTATGACCTTGTACATTCTGCCTGCATTTTCAGAAATCACTAATCGATACAATTGTTTAAGCTAATTCTTTCAGAACTTTAAAATTAATTTAAACAAGTGTGCTGGTTTTAGTCAGAACAGAGTTAATTTTCTTCAGAGTAGCTGGTGTGAGGCTATATTTTGGTTTTGCCCTGAGAAGAGTAGTGATAACACTGGTATTTTTTAATTGTTGCTGAGGAGATTTTCTACCAGTTTAAGGACTTTTTCAGCTTTTGATACTGCAGCTGTGTTCCCAACGTTCTCCTTAGAACCAGTGGGGTGGGAGGGAACACAGTCCAGACAGCTAACCCAAACTAGCCAAAGGAGTATTTCATTCCATTAAACGTCATGTTCGGTATATACGTCGGGGGTTGTTCATTCGTTTGTTCATTCTTCAATTGTTTGTTAGTTGTTGGGTCAATTGACTTTTTTGTTTGCTCTCTCCCTCATGGAGCTTGCTCTGACTCTGGAGTGATCTCTCTCTTGGGCTTTCTTTCTCATACTCTGCTGCGATTGCTCTTGGACTCTGAATCTCTAGCTTTCTTGCTCTGATTCTTGCTACATGGGACCTGGCTGTGTGTTGGTTGGCAAGTGGTGAGCAACTGTATGATTTTTTTTTATTTTCCATTATTTTCATTACTTGGTATTATTGTCAGTACTATTAGCATTGTTAGTATTTTTAGTATCACTATTTTATTTATTTATATTCCATTATTAAATTGTCCTTATCTCAATCCATGAACTTCCTTCGCTTTTCCTCCAATTCTTCTCCTCCACTGGAGGACGGGGGGAGGTGAGTGAGTGACTGTGTAGTATTTAATTTCTTCCTGGGGTTAAACCACAATAACTAGTCATCCTGACAGACTGTTTAGATTAAGAAAGCATTTTAAAATTTATTATTGTGCTGGTTTTCTTCATAGTATCTGGTACAGAACTGTGTTTTGGATTTGTGATGAAAACAGTGTTGATGACACAGGGAGGTTTTTGTTACTGCTGAACCGTGCTTACACAGAGTCAAGGCCTTTTCTGCTCCTCACACTACCCCACCAGAGAGTAGACTGGAGGTACACAAGAAGTTGTGAGGGGCCCTAGCTGGGACAGCTGACCTCAACTGATCCAAGGGTTATCCCATACCATATGATTTCATGCTCAGCATATAAAGATGGGGGAAGATGATAGAAGGAGAGACGTTCAGAGTGATGGCATTTGTCTTCCCACATAACTGTTATGCGTTAGGGAGCCCTGCTTTCCTGGAGATGGAAAAACACCTGCCTACCAATGGGAAGCAGTGAATAAATTCCATGTTATGCTTTGCTTGTGTGCATGTATTTTACTTTACTTATTAAACTGTCTCAACTCATGAGTTTTCTCAATTTTACCCTTCCGATTGTCTCTCCCACCCCATCATGGGATGCTTACTTGCCAGCTGGGATTACACCACAACAATTAGTTTCCTCTTTGGGCCAGTGTTTCTATTTATTTTTTGTTCTTTTATATCCAACCATGTTATCTAACAGACATTATTGCTTTAATCTTACCTATATCATGAATCATTAGTTCACCTTTCTCATTAAGCATTGGATCTATGTTTTCTCTTTATCCTTCTTTGTAATGATTTATGGGAGCTTTAATTACAACTATCTATGTTCCTGATTTGACTTAAGTAGTCACATAACTCAGGTCTTATGTAGTTATATAACTAAACCAAGACTGGAGCCTGCTCAATATGTTCTATGTTGTGCAGTCAGGACTGAAGCTGAGCCAGCTCCTTAAGTTTGTTTGTTCTTTTGAACAATGTCTTGTACTTTCTTGGCTGATGATCCACTCCCTTTGTCCTTCTTCCAAGCATATTACTTCATGGATTAGAGTCATCTGGAGTCTATTATATTATTATTATGCAAGTTGTTTGAAAGTACAACCTTTAAAAAGGTATTTAAGTTAAAACCACAATGATGTAATAATTTTAACTGAAAATACAAGCTGATCAAGGAATTTCCAATATAATATTACAAATATTACAATCCTCTAAACAGATTCCAGTCTATACCGCTATTACAAAATTAGTAAGATTGAGGTTTTGATTTATAATAATGGCTAATTCTGGTAAAATTCTAATAAATTGTAAAAAAACCCACTACTAGTGGCAAGGACATGAGAAGAGAAACACCAAGGCCATTTCTTCCTTTGGCTCATTAGGATTTCTATACATCATTTATGGTTAACCCAGCGGGCTGAACCTGATCCCAGACTTCGAAATCAATGACATTAAAGCCACAGACCTTCTTGCATGGTCTATCACTGAGCCAATAACAATCTTCCAGTTAGAGGTTGACCCTGCTTTAGTAATATTTCCAGTAAAGATGGCATAATGCTATACTGCAAGAAGGATTTGGTCTTGGAAACCAATTTGCAATACACTGTGGAATAGTAGTGTTCACCAAATCCTATAATGTTTGGACTAATTGCCTAAGTTGTATTTCAAACCAATTGTCTTCTACACAATGATTATTTAGAGAATGGTAGTTAGTATTTTTAACACTTTTTGTTTCATTTTCAGTTACACCTCAGGCAGTTTATTGTTACTTCATCATATAATAACTTGTTAGCATTTTCTATTTCCAGTGTGTTGTAAATGATGGTATTAACTGAATATTAAGCCGATAATGCATTATGCATTGTATCCTGCCAACTGGGAACAGTATAATTTGCATATGTATATTCTTTTTAATAACTAGGAAATGTGTACAAGTGAAAATGGGATTGACAACATTGTCGTTTTAAATGAAATAAATTAAGTAAATGTAGAGTGGTTTACAGTTAGCATGTCTGAATGGCTTTTCAGTGGGCACTGGAAAAAATCTCTGTGATAGCTGTTTCATCTTTTTTCTTTGCTTGATTCTAATTGTTACTGATATTTTATCTGTTGCAGTATAGTAACAAACACAAAAGTTATCTAAATTTAAATTGTGTATCTTTCATTATTCTGCAGTCACTATAAGCACACATATAACTTGATGGCCATAAACTTGTGTGGAAATTTTACAGATTTTTTTTCTTTTTTTTTTCTAAAGACAATCTAAAAGTGGTGAGGACATGAGAAGAAAAACACCAAAACCATCTCTTCCTTTCCCTTATTACAATTTCTTAACATCATTTATGGTTAAACCTGTGGGCTGAACCTGTTCCCAGACTTCAAAATCAAGGACATTAAAGCCATATACTTTCTTGCATGGTGTATTGTTGAGCCAATATCAAAACCCTGAGGTATCAACCAAATGCAGTAAAACTGAGCCAACTTCAGAGTCATGGTTCCATCAGTTTCTACTAGTTTTATCAAATGACTTGTGAAGGACTCTTAAGAAACCAATAGTTCAGTCCCATCAAAATTCGGTCGCAGATTTGGATATTTCAGTCACTGGATAAAAAGCTGACAATCCAATCAATTGTTATAACTGTGCAATAGCCTCCTCCATTTGCATATTTTGCCTCTATCAACCCCATTTTGTTGATACCCTATGCAATAGCATGCACTGTTATGACACCATAGGCAGGATAAGGAGAGAGGGGTGAAAACTCAAGTACCGCTAGAAAAAAAATGAAAGCTAATAAGAAAAATATGAATTATAATGAATTCCTTAAAGTTCACACTGAATCTGTTCTGCAGGCTAATAAAACTTTCTTCATCCTTTTCATTAGAGCAGCCAAATCCAAACCCAGAGAGCTAGAGAGGTGTATATTACTTCATCAATCCTGACTGCCCACAGTCTGCAACAGAACTGAGGGCTGAATGCGATAGGAATTATTATCTTCTCAGACATCATGGATCCATTCTATTTATCTCCAGTAGGCAACAATTCAACTGTTTTTCCAGAGCTCAGAACATTCATTAGTCAAGGTATATTGAATACTTGCAAGATTCACAGCCTAAAAAGATGCAAGTCTGACTCAAAGATCTGGTTATTAGAAGAGACTCATGAATAACTAGGATCATTCCAGCCCAGAACAGGATACAATTTTATTTTAAATACTCAGAAGTCCAGATGAAATGGACGACACCTGCCTTGAATATTTTGGCTTTAGTCAAATACTGCCCAGCAGCAAGCTTTTAGTTTCTTAAAAGCATATGAAGTATTAAACTGGAGTTACCATTACCTATCTAGATAATTAAAGCTAATATTCCAGTCACAATGTAATCTAGATTTGCACTAGGACAAAATATTAAAACCAACTCAGTAGCACTTATAGTTGTATTTGTCCCATCAAAGTTATGCAGAGTAGTTCTCATATAGCAAACTCTGAACTGTATTTAGTGTTGTTTACCATGGACAATGCTTTCAAAAACTCTATCTGGGATGGAATGCAGCAGACAATTTCTTCAACAACATGGGAAACAACAGATTCCTGAAATCTGCTGTCAGATCACTTTATGTACCAGAGCTTTTAGTAAAATTATTTGTCTTGGTTTCATATTCACTGACTTCTGTGTTTGGGGATCAGCACAATCAAGGACTTTTTACGTTTTTGGAGTAAAGACTTTGGCTAACATTGTCATCCTCTGGCATGACAGAGGCTTTCAAATGAAACAAAAAATCTAGAAGACAAACTATTCACAAGATCTGTCCCAAACTAAAAATTACATTTCTTCAAGGTACTTCTCCAATACAAGGTGTATTTCATCAATTTTGTCTAACATAAATACATAGAAACTTATATAAAAATAACTAGCAATAACAAAATCCATCCTAAAAAAAGATTTATACATGTGAGGCTGATAGCCTAAACGAGGCAGACATTGCCTACTGCAAGACCACAAAATCTTAAATCCTATGGTATTGAGTGTAATTTATAGTAAAGTTGGGAAAAATATTACATTCTTATTCAGTTATATGGATGCCTTTTGTAGTTATTCTTGGAGTTTATAGTTTATACTATTTAGATTTATTCCAACAGATTAAAACTGCACTTTGTACAGTATTTACATTACTAAGCTCAGAATGCCAACACTGAAGATTTATATTACTTTTATAAAATTTATTTAACTCCTATTATTGTTCCTAGGTGTTACACTGGGAAAAGTCCTGTTTTTCATTAACCTTACTCATATGAGGATGTTGTTATCTGTTACTTCAATGCTACTGTCATACTTCCTGAAGAACTTGTATAGTATGAATAAAAGAAATATGCAACAGAGCCATCAGTAAAGACATAGCTCTAATAATTTTTTTAGATGGTAGGAGGCAAATCCAGGTTCTTCCTAACTTGTTCCTTCTCTCCATACTTATGTATTTTGCACCAAATATATGGTTATTTCATCCAGAAGTTGTTTTCCTAGCTTGCTTAGGAAAACTGAAAAGTCAAAGTTTTATGGAAGTTAAGATATATAATATCTGCTGTTTTGCACATATTTCCAGCAGCAGTTAAACTGTCATAAAACGTGATTCATTTGTTATTGGTTTGTTCAAGTGTCCTGTGAAAAGTGTTCTATTTTGCATAAGGAAATCTGAGTTGCACTAGGTTTTTTGATTTGGATGTTCACCTTGGAAGTCAGCTGGAGCACTCAGTGCAGCAGCTGTTAGATATAAAATGGACCAAAAATGGTTGAAGAAAAAATTAAGTCTGGAATCCCACATTAGTCTCAAATCACAAGGTTAAAATTTCATTGTCTTTGTCCCAGTGGGTTATTAGTCTTCTTCTCCAATATAGAATTGCATAAGAAAGAGAAAGCTACAAGTCCTGGTCTCCTTTTATTCTACCAGATCAGTCTACTTTTGCAATCAAAGTGTACAGATTTGTGGTTTGAATAGTCTTCAGAGAATTGAACTTCAGCACAAAAAATGTCCTTATGGTGAGATGAGGGTTGAAAAGATGCACTGTAAGAAACAGCAGCCTCTAAAAGATTAATTTAAAAACACAAGGATTAATCTGTATACTTTCATTTTAAGGAAATATTTGAACCATCACTCTTAGATTTTAACTATATCAATATAACAAAGTAGCTCCTCCTGGCACTTAGATAGATATGCAAGAACTGGTCAGAGGATGAGAATCAACATATTTATACTCATCACCTCTTTATAAAGTCTGGTTACCTCTACAGCTGTCAATTACTCTTTATTGTGAATCTTATTCTGAAGAATGTAACTTTCCATAAACAACGCTTGCAATGTGGACACCTAATGCACCAAGCCAGATACTCAAATGACAGTCATTAGATAAATGAACTTGTTGCTTAAAATATGTACTTGATCTATCCCTTGGTCTGTGCATCTTTTAAGAGTTTCAATGCTTCTTTTATCACTAAATATGTGTCAAAGAAAGTTTCTGGAATATGAACAAGATGCTTCATTTAGACAGCACCAGGAATTATAAGTTTTACTTTTCCTCTGCAAACTTTCGGTCACGTTACAAAGTTTCTTTCTCCTTAGAGAAATCATGCATGTCTTAAAATCAATACCAAATACGAGTTCACTTAACTATACTGTTGAGAATCATTGCAGATGAATTAAAGATTATCTGGTTTTTCACTCTGCCTGCACACCTAAATTATCATCCAAGTGTCTTTTGACCTTTCTTGATTCCAACACCTCCCTGTCAAATAAACAAGCATAGCAAGTCTTTTTGCAGGCAAGTTGCCTCATTTGTAATATGTTTAGCAGCTCTGATTATGCTTTTGTAATTCCTAAAGAAAATCTTATAATACTAAAATTATTTGCTTCTCAGCAAAATGATCTTCAAACTGCAGTGGTTGTTCATGTTTTCATAATGAACCGTTTTCAAAGCTGTATAGCAACACACACAAATGCATTACAAGTTACAGCTGTGATGCAATGCCTTTCCTGTCAGGTATAAACATATATGATGGAAGACAGCGTAGATTAATGAATTCTTAAATACCACATTCTTTCAAGCTTTTTTTTCCCTCCCCATCTACTACCAGTCTAGACACAACTCTCATGCCTTGTGTAACCATTCCCATGTACACTTATTACATAATACTCTTCAATTTATAGTAATGTTTTAAATTTAATGTACTAAACTTTTTTTTGGCAGAATTTAAAATCTTAAAGATTTTAAAGTTTTGTGCCCAGTTAAATGGAATTCAGGACTCAGAACTGAATACAAAATAATGTGCAGGTTTCATCTGATGAAATATAAAAGTCTCTAATCTGATTGTTTGTATTTGAGGTGATTATCTAAACTGCTTCTTCACTCTGTAGCTAGAACTAAGCACTTCTGTAAGATTCACTGCACTTTAAAGGACACTTCTTGCATAGGTCAGATAAATCACACAGTAGAAATGCATAGCTTTCTCCACCAACTACAGATAGAGCCTCGTCCAATTTACATAGAGTAGCCCTCTGGATAACATATATGCACATTTGGCCAGATGAATCCTCTCTTATGAATCTTATTTTGTCATAGCTGAATCAGAAGTACATAGAACATGTGCTTTGGAGGTTGAATATGTTTTCTATACTACTCCACTCTACTTATAGTGTTGTAAATCAACACGGTATTAAAAACAGTCAGTGTAAAAGTCTGTAAACTGAAATATGCCTTAATGAAATTTTAGTGTAAGACAATGCATCAGGAAAAACATGACGTTCTAGTGGGGATTTTTTTTTTTTTTTTTTAATTACATCTGTTTGTGATAGGGCTATTGAATAGAAACAAGCAGTAGATGAGTTATCATCTTCGCTTTATTGTATGTCAATATATTGTGAATAGGTGATAATGTAGCACTTTAAATTAGTAGGGATGTTATAAATGTGTGTCTAGTGAATCACACAAACATGCATTGGTTTGTCATGAAACACCCTGTTCTTTTCATGCTAGATGGAAAAGAGAATTTTTTCTCCAAATATTTAAACCAGATATATTACTACAAAATATAGTTAACTATGAATTATCTTTGAATAAATTAGCTAAGCATGACTCAACACAAAGCAGTTAGCAGACCTTGATTTTGAATGCTGACTTAGGGCAGTACAGTCCCAGAAAAATAATCTTTATCAGATCTTGATTGTCTTCACACAGACTTGTCTCTTCATCTGCCTAACATTCACAGAGCAGTGGTGCAGGTTCCCCAGAGATTCAGTTCACATCCAACTGTTCCATAGCATTATCATATAGAAATCACTGTCTCCATCTCCATAACAGAATATCAGGTTAATTTATCAATGTCATAAAAACTTAGCTCTTTCTGTGGCACAGCATGACTCCTTATCCATGGTGTTAAACACTTTCTTGCCAGAGAAGAAGGATTTTGTCCATTTTTCTGTCTGGGAGCTAGCTGTGATCTGTACCATCCTCCAGAATTGCACCAGTCCTTGTCTAAGGAGAGTTCATTGAAATAGACAATGCATATCTAAATGTGTGCATGTTTACCCATTTATGTAGAATAGCTTCAGAGACAAGACTGAGATATGTAGACTCTGGACTTAACCGTTTTCTAGTACAGTGGTATCCAAGCACTTCTGAAGAGGCCCAACCTAAAATACTTCAGACCATAAAATATAACGCAGGGTTAAAAAATTAATGTAAATGTTGGAAATATATCACTAAATTTCTCTCCATTCTTAGTTCTTGAGAAAATACTCAGGGAAAAATGTCACACATCACAGTAAAATATTAATGAACAGGAAGCAAAGAGAGGCCTGAGATGCAGTACCGTTATGTGCTATTTTATAAATAACTCCTTATAGTATCCAATTTAAAATGTAATCTGCTATCAGTGGCAACAACAGCAAAATCTGCCAAATCATACAGACTGCTGATTTCCAGTCTGAAAAACAATAAAGAAAAACTTTTAATAATTAGCCTTCAGCAGACGATGTATCCTTTACTTGCACAGTTACAAGACAAAGGGCTGGAGTGGTTTGGAACAGAGGAATTAACAAAAGAGAAACTATTCTTGCCACCACTGACAGAGCTGTTGGGGGTGAGAAAACTTTCCCATCTGTGGATTACATCATAAAGGCAAAATCCTGAAAAAGACAGGAGGGGCAACATTTTACATTACCACAAGTTTAAGCACAACCGATCCACCAGAGACATCATCTGCCTAATTACCTTAAAACTAATTCAAGGTATGGGATTCATTTCACTTAACTGTCTAAAAGGTATGCATATACTTTTCAATTACTGGGTTCCTTGTATTGTCAGTGAAGGGAAACAGACATATTCATGTCAGATTTGAACGGACCTATTTTAGGTGTCAAGTGCAGACTGAGATTAATCACATAATAGAAAACATCTTTTTTCTGTAGAGTGTAAAGAGAGTCTATACAGATTGCTGAGGTTTAGATGTATACATTTAGTCAGATTACTACTGTCTTTGGAGAAACCCATCTAAGGTTTTCAAACAAAACCACTGAAAGGATCTTATCCATACTACAAGAAGAAAATAAAATCTGGAGGTCATTTTCTACTATATGTTTGTTGAATACCTAGTACAATATTTTCACAGTCTTCCTTTGAAGGCTAATCTAAAAAATAAAAAATATAGCAGTAATATTATATACATATGATATATTTCTTTAAATTCCCTTATAAAATGGTTTTTATTTGCTTAATAGTTCTCTTGTGTTTATTTCAAAGTACATAATTTATCACTTTAAAATTTTCCATTTTTTCTAGGATAAAAACTGTTCAAACTTCACCACAAATTTACTTTTTTTTTCTCTATTTCTTTTAAGAGAATTTATCTAAGAGACATAATCATCTGTCAGTGCTAGACAGAAGTGCTTTTACTGTAATACTGTTAAATCTAATTCCTGCTGCAGCACTTCACTGTGAAACTTATTGGTCTTAGATAGGCACTGGTTCAAATTCTGAAATAAATAATAAAAATGCAGTTTTCTTGTTGTCTGAGTTGTGCTCAGAATCTAAAATAAAGATACCTGTTATATTTGGAAGAATAGAGAGTTTTTTGGTTAGTGCTCAGATGAAAAGAACATTTGAAAATATGGGAGTGACAAGGTCACTTGTGCTATACTTATCAAATAAACCATCTGAGTAATGGGAAGAAATGTTGTTTCTGCAGGCTATCTACAAAGTATTTCAAGTGTGGAACTACATTAAATACAACAAAGGATAGGAAGGGAGAGTAAAACTTGAAAAGCAAATGAGGCAATGTGGACAGAGACCAATAATTCAAGGTGGAAGCACCATAATTAAACAACTGATGTCTTTTACAAATTCTGCTTTTAAGAATCTATAACAATGTTTTCAACCACAGATGAGACATGCTTGAATCAAGACATTTTCAAAGAAAGATCTAACCTAACAGTTATAGGTTATATATGGAGTGGGAAAGGTATAAGAAAGTACTAAATGATTCTGTTTCTACCTTGCTACTCTATTCTCTGTCCCCAAGCACTCCCCTTCCTCCAGTATGTTAAACACTTTTTCTGAGAAACCAAAACCCTACAGTTTGGTTCCCACATGTAGAATACTTGATAGATAAGAATGACTGACTTTTAAAGCTTTGTGAGCTTTTCATAATAAAATAAGAACCTATAATAATTTTGTGTCTGAAAATGGCTAAGATTTTGGACATTTAATTGAATGTCAGAGAAAAAGTTTTCCTCTCTGTAGATGGTATTTTAAAAAATGTTTTGTTTATACATTAGTTTCATGACTGAACTTGTGAAACTGTACTGTAGAATGAGTCCTGGAGATGTCACCTGTAATGACCTCTCAAGAACCCTTACACAACTGAGGGAGCTTAACATAGCACAGTTTGATTTTCAGCTCCTTTTTTTCTCATACTGGATCACTTCCACAAATATTCAAGCAAAATGCAAAGATGTGAAAGGCAAATGAAAAGGGGTCTTCACAAACCACTTGAAGTCTAATACAATTTCATCAAATTCCCCACAGTTGACATCTGTAGCTCTTATGGCATTTAGTTGTGAACTATCTGAGATAAAATCAGTTGAAACTTAATTGATTATATTACCTTTCTCCCAGTTCCCTTATACTCCATCTGATGCAGGCCACCGATTTGCAAAAAAAAAAAAACCAAACAAACCCAGTGCTACCTATTCCTCCTTAGCAGCCCTGAGGAAAAGGACTTGGAGGTACTGGTGGATGAAAAGTTGAACATGAGCCAGCAGTGTGTGCTGGCAGCCCATAGAACCAATCATATCCTGGTCTGTACCAGGAGAAGTGTGGCCAGCAGGTTGAGGGAGGGGATTCTCCCCCTCTACTCTGCTCTTGTAAAACCCCACCTGTAGTACTCTGTCCAGCTGTGGAGCCCTCAGCATAAGAAGGATATCGACCAGTTGGAACGAGTGCAGAGGAGGGACACAAAGAGGCTCAGGGGGCTGGAGCACCTCTCCTATGAAGAAAGGCTGAGAGAATTGGGTTTGTTCAGCCTGGAGAAGAGAAGGCTCTGGGGAGACCTTATTGCAGCCTTCCAGTACCTGAAGGGGGCCTACAAGGAAGCTGGGTGGTGGCTTTTTACAAGGGCCTGTAGTGACAGGACAATGGGTAATGGGTTTAAACTGAAAGCAGGGAGATTTAGATATTAGATATCAGGAAGAAATTCTTCCCGGAGAGGGTGGTGAGGCACTGGAACAGGTTGCCCAGAGAAGCTGTGGGTGCCCCATCCCTGGCTGTCTACAAGGCCAGGCTGGATGAGGCTTTGAGCAACCTGGTCTAGTGGAGGGTGTCCCTGTCCATGGCAGGGGGCTTGGAACTAGATGATCTTTAAGGTCCCTTCCAACCTTAACCATTCTATGATTCTATGATTCTATTCCAGCACACACGGCTTTGCAAATTCCACATTATCCATTACCTGGAGTATTCCATGCCCTCACATAATAGTGTCATTTAAATGACTTCAAATTTATCTTTGTTTATTATTTACACTTTAGTCATGGTAAAAGATAACACTCATAAATAAGAGTTAAAAAACTTAATCAATAGCTCAGGTTGCCATAATTAAATACTGTAGAATATGAAAAAGAACATCTGCACTGGTAATGGTATAAGAATATGAAACAGTAATGTGTCACAATTCTGATGTCATAACAGTATGAGCGAATGGTGAGGTCAATGGTGAAAAAAGTCCTGAAAAAGCTGTGTCTGAAAGAAGTAGAGAGCTTACTGCCAAGGATTTTTATTTGAAAATGGCAGTAACCAAGGGGGAAGAAAAGATGTGTGTATGAAAGGATTGTATATAAAAGAGTAAAGAACAGTTTGGGGAACATGATGCAATGGTTTTTACAACTACAAGGATTCACTATTATGAGCTATAATGCACTGACCATGAGTCACACCTTTTAAAAAAAATGTGTGATACAACAGTAGATCAAAGATGGCTATTTTTAGGGATTACTGTCACTCCTAATAGCCATCTAAAAGAGATATTACACTTTATTTTTTGTGATGTAAAATAAATGTAGAGACCTTATATCCCACTGAGGGACAGTGGGAAAGAAATCAATGGGGAAGATGATTCCTCATCTCTGTGGCAATGTTTCCTTGTCTCTTGCTGTGGAGTATCTAGATATCAAGAGCAGAAGCACTAGCTGTCTCCTTTTCTGCTTGGATTTTGGGAGCATCTTTGCTTCAGTTGTTTTATCCAGTCAATTTATTAATCTAAATTAATACCTGATGAAAATCTTAAATTCAGTTGAGTTTCACCAGATTTTATTTTGCCTCAAAAAATTCTGCTATCCTTTACTACATTCTGATGATCTTTAATTATATTAGAACAATAAAATAAGCTATATTCAAAAGAAAAGAAAAAAATTATATAAATAGGCAGTATTTAATGAAATACTCTAGTGACACCACTTTAATTTTTTATCTAAATGGGTTTTCAGAAAAACTGCTGACCACTAGAGGGTCAAAATAATTTCATTTTTCACACAGAAAGGAAATTTGAAATATGTGTTATCATAACACATAGTTTTTACAATTATGATAAACTGTTATTAAGCTAAAATATTTGTGTAATTCTGACATGTTGGAAAAATATGTTGAATGATCATTAAGCTTACCTTTGAATCTTCTTAGAAGATTTCTGTCAGTGTGTTTTTAGGTTATAAAACATAACATATGAGGCTACCAAGTGCAAAATACTCAGAACTGCTTACATTGTGAGTGTGATTTTACTAGAGTTATATATATAATTCATACAATTAGTTATTTTTTTGCTTTTAGTATTAACAATGATTTTCGTAAGAAAAAACCTCAAATCCTTATGTTCGCTGATTTCAGTTATTTACCCTCAAAATATATTGTGTGCAACATTTTTGTTTTCTAGATGAGCAATTACATTTGAGTTGTCTTAAAAGGTAAATCCTACGATTTGGGTGATATTTTTACTGCAATATTTGAAGATACAAAAAATGTAAATTTGCATTTGATATACAACTTCATTTACCTGTTGCATATCAACATCTCAGAGAAGCTCTGTCACTCACTGATAAACTTTGACCATAGCCACCAGCTTCCTTCCACTTCTAGACATGATCCTGATGACAATAAGAATCCAATGCGGCTAGCCAAAGACCAATAGTGAGAAGTGGAATAGAAGCCTACACATTAATTGTGATGAGGAAGAAAAGGCACATGTGGAGGTAATCAGAATGTAATGAAAAGAATTTCACTTTCAACTTATAATTTTGCTTTATTTCTTGCACTACTATATGGGTTAATGTTTAACTTAAACAGAAATATATTTAATCATAGAATCATAAAATCTAAACAACTAAAACCATCAGTGTGTTAACAACATACTTCTCAGCACAAATCCAAAACATAGCCTCATAATATCTACTGTGAAGAGAATTAACTTTATCACAACTAAAACCACCACATGTCAGGAAGCAACTGGCAGTCTTCACCTCTGTTTAGATGCTCAGTGACAAATTTTGTTGTTAAAACATACATCTAGTCTCTCTGTTCATTACTATAATTCCTTCACTTTCTGAATGTATATTAAAATCAGCATAAATTGTTACTTTCTGGTTCTGAATTTCTCTTTTCCTTAGAAGATTGTTTCATAGAATCATAGAATGGTTTGTGGTGGGAAGGGACCTGAAAGATCATCTAGTTCCAACCACCCTGGGCAGGGACACCCTCCACTAGACCAGGTTGCTCAAAGCCTCATCCAGCCTGGCCTTGAACACTTCCAAGGGTGGATTATCCACAGCACCTCTGGGCAACCTCTTTGAATGGCTCAGCACCCTCTCTGTGAAGGATTGGTTCCTTATACCTACACTGAATTTACCATCTTTCATTTTAAAGCTAGTACCTGTTGTCCTATTACTACGTACCCTTGTGAATAAACCCTCTTCAGCATTTTTGTCGCCTCACCCCTTTAGGTAATTAAAGTTGCTAGAATATCTCCCAGGAGCCTTCTCTTCTCCAGGCTGAAAAACCATAATCTCTCAGCGTGTCTTCACAGGAGAGCTGCTCCAGCCCTCTGATCATCATCGTGGCCATCATCTGGACTCACTCCAACAGGTCTATGTCCTTCTTATGTGGGGGCTGAACAGAGTACTGCAGGTGAGATCTCACAAGAGCAGAGTACAGAGGCCAAAACACCTCTATCGACTTTCTGATGATGCTTCTTTTCATGCAGCCCAGGGTACATTTTGCTTTTTTGGGCTGCAAGTGCACACTGTTGGGTCATGCTGAGCTTCTCATCAACCAACACTCCCAAGTCCTTCTCCTCAGGGTTGGTCTCAATCCATTCTCCACCCAGCCTGTATTAGTGCTTGCGTTGCCCCAACCCATGTGACGGACCTTATAGATCTTCATGAGATTCGCATGGACCCAGCTCTCAACCCTCTCAAGGACCCTTTGGATGCCATACATTCCCTCCAGTATTTTGACTGCATCACACAGCTTCATGTCAACAGCAGACTTGCTGACAGTGTTGTTTCCCTCAGTATTCTCTTATAGAAACTTTCTGCTCATGGCTTTGACGAGCACATTCTTCACTGGGTAAAAAAATGGCTGGATGGCCAGGCCCAAGAAGTTGTGGTGAATAGAGTTAAATCCAGTTGATGGCCAGTCACAAGTGGTGTTCCCCGGGGCTCAGTACTGGACTCAGTTCTGTTTAATATCTTTAGCAATTATGTGAATGAGGGGATCAAGTGCACCCTCAGTAAATATGCAGAAAACACCAAGTTGGGCACAAGTATAGAGGGTAGGAAGGCTCTTCAGAGGGATCTAGACAGGCTGGATCAATGGGCCAAGGCCAACTGTATGAGGCCTAATAAGGCCAAGTGCTGAATCCTGACTTGGGTCACAACAAACTCATGGAACATTACAGCCATGGGGATGAGTGGCTGGAAAGCTGCCTGATGGAAAAGGACCTGAGGGTGTTGGTTGACAGCAGGCTGAATATAAACCAGCAGTGTGCCCAGGTAGTCAAGAAGGTCAATGGTATACTCGCCTGTATGAGAAACAGTGTCACCAGGAGGACTAGGTAATTGTTTGTCTCTCTGTACTGGGCAATGGTGAGGGCACATGTCAAATATTGTGTTGAGTTTTGGGCCTCTCAATACAAGAAAGACATTGAGATGCTGGAGGTTTTCCAGAGCAGTGCAACGAAACTGGTGAAAGTTCTAGATAACAAGTCTTATGGGGAGCATCTGAGGCAACTGGGGTTCTTAAGTCTGCAGAAGAGGAGTCTCAGCAAAGACCTTGTCACTGTCTACAAATACCTGAAAGGAGGTTGCAGAAAGGTGGATGTTGGTCTCTTTTTCCAGGTGACGAATGATAGGACAAAAGGAAATGCCCCCATGTTGAGCCAGAGAAATTTTAGATTGGATATTAGAAAAAATTTCTTAACTGAATTTTTTCAAACATTGGAACAGACTGCCCAAGGTGGTGGTTGAGTCACTATTCCTGGAGGTATTTAAAAGATGTGAATAAGGTTCCTGGGGACATGGTTTAGTGTTAGATTTGCAGTGTTACGTTAACAATTGGACTTGATGATCTTAATTGTCTTTTCGAACCTAAAATGTTCTAAGATTCTATGATTCAGTTCCACTGTCCATGTCACCAATGAAGATGTTGAATGGCAGTTGTCCCATTACTGACCCCTGAAGAATGCCACTCGCCCCAGAGAATCCCACTATTTCAGTGTCCCAGTATTTTGGAAAAATACACCTAATAATTCTCCGTTAGAGTATTTTCAAGTCAATGTCAGTTTACTTGTAGATGATTTTCAGTACAAATACAATAGGGATATGTTGTATTTCATGAACAGATATTGTCAGTAACTGTTATGAAAGGGTATGTGTATGGTACAACTAAACAAGATATTTTTCCCCTGAGAGTAAAAATAACACATTTCGATATATGATTGAATAAATTGTTCTTTTTTATTAGATTAGATTTCTATTAACTACTTTCTTACCCACAAAAGTATATATGCGTGTAAAACAGAACCCAAGGCTAGTAATTAAGTATGTAGAGTGCAGAAACATTTCTATAATAACTAAAAGATTTATGTCCTTTTGCCAAGATGGCCGGATCTGAAGGAGTCATTGTTATATTTGAATTGTAAATGTCTTAAATTTTCTTCTTTGGCTGCAGGGATTATATACAGAAGTAGGCAGCCAAGCTCTCCATACACTGAAAAAGGGAACTTAAGCACTTAAATGTGTTAAACAGGAACTCATTGTCTGGAGCTCCCTCTTGCCATTTGTTTTTTAAATTATCATTCTGATGAAAATAGCGTATTTGCTCTTTTCTTTGAAAAGAGCTAAAGAAAGATGTGGAGGACTCAGGATGTACACTGCCAGGTCCCTAAGGACAGTAACGAGCATGACTGTACCTGTCCAGACCCTTTGGGGTCTCCCCTGAACCACCCACAGCCCAGGACGCCATTTCAGCCCCCCAGGGCTGCAAGTAATGTAATTATTGGGGTGCAAATATTCATCATTCCACAGGTACCTCAAGACTACTGTGAGAAGTGTGTACCACTTTGCTGTAATAACATTTGACAAAGAGTTACTGTGTGAATCCAGAACAGTAATACAACTAGAACTTCTCCCATCAGTGGAACTTTCCCAGTGAAAATTTGGACTTCCAGAAAGCTGGGGATGTACATCAGCATTTGAAGAATGAGATACCAGGTCTGTACATACATTTCCTATTTGCCTCAGAAATTATTTCAAAATAAGGGTCACTCAGCACGATTTCCTGTTTTGATTCCTTTTGAAAACTACTTTATGGCATTCATTAACAAAATTAACTAGCTTTGCAGCATCATATTATGCAATTAGCAGTTCCTTACATCTACTGAGCTTTCAACACTACAGCCTTTTATAAAGCCTTCTATCTTTCAATCTGCAAAGAGGAAATGCTTTTGCAAGGAAATCTAGTGTGTGTCAAATAGCTGGCTGAAATAGCAAGGACAAAATAAAATGTACAGTATGCAAAACACGGTCAAGCATCTCTGCAAAATGCTGAATTTTAATTATTATAGCTAATTACAATACTGCTACATTACACTCACATCACAGATATATACTGGGTTAATGTGGCTTAGGATAAAGTTCTATGAGGAAATTGCAACAAAAATAGAACACCAACTCATGTTTATAGAGAGGAATAAAGAACTTTTCCCTAAAGACCTGAGCCTAATCTTCTGACATCTTATTAAATTACATTGGTTGGAAAAGACCTATAAGTTCATTAAGGCCAACCAGTAACTTGACAGTCCACCAGTAAACTGTGTCTCTAAGTACCATATCTACATGTCTTTTTGTTACCTCCAGGGAGGGTGACTCAACAACTTCCCTGGGCAGCCTGTTCCAATGCTTGACAGCTCTTTTAGTGAAAAAAAAAAACCTTCAAAAAGTCCAATCTAAACTTCTCCTGGCTCAGCTTGAGGTCCTTTCCTCTTATTCTATCACTTGTCACTTTGAAAGAGACCAACACCCGTCTTTCTACGTCACCTTTCTAGCGAGGGGCCCAAAACTCAACACAGTATTTGAGGTGTGGTCTCATCAGTTCCAAGTACAAAGGTGCAATCACTTCCCCAGTTTTGATGGCCACACTGTTTCTCATACACACCAGGCCATTGGCCTTCTTGGCTACCTGGGCACATACTTCTGGCTTATATTCAGCTGGTTGTCAACCAACACCCTCAGGTCCTTTTCCATCAGGCAGTTTTCCAGCCACTCATCCCCATGGCTGTAGCATTCCATGGGGTTGTTGTGACCCAAGCTTATGATTCAGCACTTGGTCTTGTTGGGCGTCATACAGTTGGCCTTGGCCCTTTGATCCAACTATCTCCTCCTAATTTGCAAGAGTTTTCTATCTTAAGACTAAAACATGCTTAAGGTGTATGGATACTTTACAATTCTTTGTTTCAGATGGGCTGCAGTATAGGCAAGAATGAAAACTTATAATACAAGAAAAGAAGAAATTAAAGATATCTCATTTTGCTGGCCAGTGGTAAGAGAAGTCTTATATTTAAAGGACTGCTGATATGTTGTCCACTTAAAAAGTACTGGACAACACACAAGGCAATACTGGGAAATGGGAAGACCTAGATCAAATCTCTAAGTCCCTAGGCAAGAGCCCTGCAATGAACTATTGTGTAACACCACAACATAAGGAAAGCAAATACAACCCAAGGTAAAAGGTGGTCTGACTTTCACGAAAGTGGGAAGATGGGGCAAATGGGCTTTTTAAACTCAAGTTTTCCAGCCTTTGTAAGAAATAAATTAGGTTTGTTTTCTACCACAAAAAGGTCTATTTCTCTTGGAGGAAAGCAAACTCTTTTCCAGCTCTTGTAGAGACTAGAGAGTTTATTTAAACAGATCAATAAAGTACTGCATGAAATCAGATCGCTTGGGAGGAGGACAGAATAATGGTGAAAGATGAAATGTCTGGGGTACAGTTATATCTTCAGAGTGAGTCCTGTACATATAAATGTCTTGTTACTGACAAAAAATATTTCTGTATAATTTCTTCCTCCATAAGGATGGAGAATCATTTTCCACAGCTGTCTGGGTCATCAACTTACAGGTGAATCTGGACTGACTGCAAACGGGCAGAACCCAGAACTCATAATTTTCTTCACTATATATAATCTTTTATTAAGAATATTAATCAGATCAGAGGAGGTCTGTCACCATGTTGTGGTCCCAACAGCATAGCAATTTTCATTTAATTATGCACCCCTGAAAGAAAAAGTCACTGCTTTGTCATGGATTGATATCAGAGGTAGCTACAGAACCTTTTCTTCCCAAGTGCTTGTGCAGTGCACCTACCATTACAGCACCCTGGTTTAGACATATTTGATAGAAGTAACATAAGATCATTCTGGGGAGGATCTTCAATGCTGTTTTTCAGTACTAAAAATTCCACAGTGTGTGAGCTGGTTCAAATTTACATATTTAGAGCTCTCAGCACAGTACTTCTAATAAAGGAGATAACTTGAAGAAATGTTCACGATGGTGGATCTCCACAATTTTAAGAGATTTGCTTTCTCTACAAGTTTGTTTTAAGCCAGTTATAGGTTGTTTCTTTTTTTTAAAGACAGAAAGTCCACCAGCATTGGACTAGATTTGTGCCATTTAGAGCATGCCGTCATGGTGCTTCAAAAACCCAGTTCTGCTGAGCATAAAGTTCCTAAACCAATCCTTTGACCATCTCATAGCTCTTCTCCTTCTCCACAGGACTTAGGGTCTTTTTACGCTACAGACAGCTACATTTGCAAGAAATCTGCCTGAAAGAAGCTCTCATTTCCACAATTTTGATTTCTCACCGTGTACACCTCATTACCATTATCTGTTTCCCACTAATAGATACAAGAGAGTCTACTCCTGAAGAACAAAAAATGTAATTGGATGGCCGTGTTGCAGCCTGCAAGGTACTAGAGGAATGAAGGAAGGTCTTTCTTTCAACGTGAGGTGAGTTAAACAGATACTTCCTGAGTGTGACTTCAAAGGTTAAGTGTTTTACTCAAAAACATTCTGGATGTCATTGATTGGATTTACAATTTATTATGGGAGATTTTTTCCTATAAACATAGGCTTCTTTTTTTCTTAACTGTCATTTCAGCAAACATAGCCTGGGGTCAGCTTCTTTTCTTCTTATACCACCTGTCAGGCATATAAGAAAAGAATCTCTGCTTACTGAAGTTTTCTAACAGTGTAATAGTATTTGATGATTTCTGATTTATTCTATTGGAGTGTTACACTAGAATTTGAGATCCTCCAGGCTAAATGGTCACCTCATGTGCATTTATGCAGCCTAGCTATTGATCTCAATCTCTGGTGAGATTGACCTACTCTAATCAAGGCCACCCTTTGGACTGCAAAATTTCCACTGCTGGTGTTAATCTGTGACATGGTAAAACCTTAAATTGTCTCTAGAAGAGTAAGGGCAATATAGTTCTTGAAACTGGTATTCACAAGGGAAAAAAATAAAGAAAATAAAAAGGAAAGCTGAGCAAATGTGATGCTGAAAGACTGAAGTCACTGAGAGAGAACCCCAGGATATTAGTTTTACAGTCACATTCCAGACCAGAACCCTGCCTTAAGGGAACAGTCACCAGCCAAGCTGTGTAAAGAGAATGAGGAAAAATATTTTCCTTTCTGCCTTTGATTATTTGTGAATAGAGTAATGTTTCTTTTCTATAGGTCTCTTCCTATTGTAAATTCCATTTTTAATCAAACTAGAAAAAAATCAGTAAGAAAGGCATAAAGAGAAACACTGAATCAAGAAGTTTTCCACATAAATTAAATGACATTTAATTGCTGTTATTCTCTCTATATTATGGTGCTTTCAGAGAACTAGCTAGTGATGGCCTTCATGTGGGTGTAGGGTTAGGAAGAATACAACCTGTTTTATTCGTGAAGATGGGGAGGAAATAGTTTTGTGCTCCCCTCTCTCCTGTGGGAGTATTTGGGTCTCAGAGGGTTCCTGAGCTGTATGAGATGAAGTTACATCTCTGCAGTCCTTTAGTCAATCTAGAGGCAAATCACTGTGAGTTCACCCCATCTCTTCCAAGGCATATCAAAGCAGCACAAAGGTGCATGAAACTGTACTAACCAAGCAGCACTTGAATCCATTAAAAATCATTATAAGCAGCTGATAGTGTCCATCAGCACTCAGATCAAAGGTTTATTATTGTAAAATTCCTGCATGTTCCTTCTACTGATCTGATCAGGGGGTCTCAACAGGAACAGGGTTGTAGAGTTTGTAAATGTCTGGTTGAAACTTCTAACACAATAATGCAAAAAGGCCAGGATTTCATAAAAGAAGAAAAAAACAGCAGGTGGAAAAAAGTGGTGAGTCCTGTGATGGTGGATTTGGCTGTGTGCAATGCTGTTCAGAAAATGCTGTGCCTGCTGTTTTTATAATAGGATGACCTTTTCCACTGCAAAGACACAGCCATCACAACCATTAGTAAAGCACTAATGAGTAGCCTCCTATTCAAACAACAGTAGCAAAGCAGGAAACTAATATCTCCTACATCCCTTTCACTTCACTGAAGTGCAAACTCTCAAACCTCATTGAAAACAGAATATTTCAGTGACTGAAATAGCAGGAATGTCACACAAAATAATTCCTGCTACAAAATTTTCAATTTGCTGGCCTTTAATGTTTTTGGGTTTTTTTGTTTTTCTTTACTATGCATATGCTTAACACATCTGAGTACAAGTTACTATGTGTGCTATTTTTGTGCCTAGAAGCCATGATCCAGGTAAAGGACTCACCAGGTTATCTAATGTGCAACTGCGCAGGATATATACTCCTGACTGTCTTGTGTTGCTATCTCTGACTAACATCGCATTTTTTTCTGTCAGACTTTGCCACTCCTGAGGGGTGTGAATGCTCAATAGGTGTGATTAAATATCTACTCAAAAGTGATAATCAATTTAAATGCTGTATTATTCAGACTCCTGTTTGTTTGGTTTCTTTTCTGACAAAAAGACAGGATAGAAGATTCTCTGTAGCCCAGAATTTAGAGGTAAAGATCATATTCTACCTTCAGTTTATGGAAGTAAGATAACATATTTAGTTTGTGTAAAGTCTTGTCAGCCAGAAATTGTTTTGGGTTTAGCTATGTATAGAAAAAGATTTTCCCTAATATCCAGATATTCTGTAAAACAGGCTACACAAGTCATACTTCTCCCTTTTGAATTCTCACTGTTGGTAAAGAATAGTCTGTAGTAAGAAATCTATATGAGCTAACTGTTTCCAGACCCTGAGATTTTCTTCAAAAACACTTAAACTCTTAATGAGATCATTCTTAATTTGAAAAATTAACCACCAGAGCAAGTTGGTTAATGTAAGCATACCCTTCCACTCTGCAAAGAAAGTAAGAGTTGAGAATGAAAAAGATATTTTCCAGGCCTTAGATGTGATTTAAGAACCTAAGATACATTCACATTGTAGTTAGATAACTTCTACTACTTTAGAAAACCTATCACTTGTAGCAGCCTGTCAGCATTTCTGCCCAAAATGTTGGGCTGCTACAAAAGGAGTACAGATAATCATGCAGGAGTATTCATGCTTGTGCTTCAAACCTAGAAAGGTCATGTTAGCTTTGGAAATCTCTCAGAGCATAGTTTATCTAGCTTGATTTCCTGGATTTGAACAATTTATTCCTACTAAAATCTTTCAGATATTAAATTGCGTACTATTTGTTGACCTGTTAGAATGGAGTTAGAAAAGATCTGTACCCTTAATGATGTAAATAAACATCTAGTTAAAATTTCAGAAGCACCAAACCAGATGACATCACAGGTGGTCATAGATGCTGATGGAAATTCTGAACCTTTATATGTTTATTTTAAGCATTTATATGTATCTTCGGCCTAAATCTTCATATATATATTTTAACACTAAACCCCTAATAATTTCAATGGGAATCTAGACCCTAATCTCTTGGGAAAGAATTTTCTGATTTGCTTTTGAAAACAAATCTTAAACTCTTACAGCTTAATTAATAATAATATATATCATATGAGTATGTACTATTGATACTGTTGTCAAAATAGGCAGATGTGCTATAGTATGTACACGAAGATTTGAAAAGATTTGTGAAGTTGTTCAGTTTTTACCAGCTCAGTTACATCCATTTCTTCATTTTATTGATGCTGTGCTTCTTCTTCACCCCATCAGCTTTTTATCTCATTCACACACACACAAAAAAAAGTCATTATGAGCAAACACAACTGATATAAGAAGTCACTATTTTAGTCTAATATTTTTTAATTTGCCTATAAATTAAGCTGTGAAATGGATTTTTAAAATTTTGATTAAAACACTAAGGAATGTTCCCAGGAGGAGACAACTGTGCTAAGCTTCCTTCCATAAAGAAGTTTTATAAGTAGGTCATAAACCCCTGAAATTGTCAGAAATGCTGACAGACCCCAAACTTTTAGAAGCTCTGTAAGCTCCAGTCTAATCATGTTCTCCCAGAGGGGGGAAATCTGTTTCTTGAGACTAAATTGTAGACTGTAAAATTGTTGTTTTGTCACGTAGAGCTCTGAGTATACAGTAAAGAAATGTACAGCAAAGAAGAAATGTGTTGTTACTATAGCAACTAAAATACAAAAATATATCTGAAAATGATATTTTTTTCTAAATTTATCCTATGAAACATTTCCAAGTCTTGCCTAATTGTGTTATATGATATAGCTTTCATTTATTAGCATGGGTCAGAAGAATTCTGAAACTACACAGAAATTACTGGAGGTAAACAAATATAAACTAATCGGCAATTTGTCCTCAGTGGACCTCACATAGAGTAGAGCATGGAAAAAGCTACATAGAATTAAACATCTAAAATTTTCATCTTAGAAGCTCTATGTGTTTGTGCGTGTGTGTGAATAAATTTGCTTATTTTATATAATCTTCTAAGAAATTATCAGTTGTTGTTGGGCTTTTTTAACTTTTCAAAGCAATATCATGATATAACATTTATATGAATTGTTTAACAAAAGTATTTGACTGAAAACGTTTGTGATTTTTGCAAATTATTTATTTATCAGGTATGGAATTTAACTTTTAAGTGTTCACATTTCATAAGGAAAAAAGAATATAAAATAGATTATTGTTAAACATTATTTTTGTGCATTGCATGCTATGAAGTATATATTGGTAGGAAACCAAATTCTTAGACTTCAGTTTGTATTTGTTTCATGCAAAATAAAGCCAGAATAGATTAAGAATAAAGCCAGTGGTTGCAGTGGAGAAGAGCTACTAGAAAGTAACAAGAAAGACCCACAAAAGGTCACTGAGGCTATTATTCTGTTTCCATCTATGCAGAAGTGACAATTTCTCTCTGATATACTGATTACTGCTATAGTACAGCAGCAATACCATGGAAGTTTATTTTATACTACACTGGAAAAAAGCATGCTTGGGAAAAAACTACAAACAAACAAACCCCCACAACTTTCAGACCTACAGTGGTCTTCTTGAAGGCATATTAACAAGCTATAACTTGGAGCTCTTCATTGGGAACTCTTTTTTGTGTTCAAACCTCATGGAATTTCAGACTTGCATGTGTGTATGTTTATTGTTCTGTTTTCCTTGTACTTTAGTATTTTTCAGTTCAGTCTTTTTTATACTATAAAATTATTTCGTATTATAATGAAAACTATTATTCTGTGTTTACCCACCTAGAGGGCACATAGATTAAATGTGTGGTCAACTTTCACCTCTTTGATGAGGTACCTATTAAAAAAATAGAGATTTCATGGTCTGAGACTGTGTTAACAACAAAAGACGAGCTGGCAGAGGCACCTTGTAGTGAATGAGAATGGAATCGGTTTTACAATAATATAGTTACCAGCTTCAGATTACTTCAGTCAAAGAACCAAAATGATATATTAAGATTCACCCAGGTCTGTGAACCAGGTCTGTTGCTTGTAAATAATGTGAGTCAGAATTATTTGGTCTCCCTGTTAGGCTAACTTATCCCTAGAATCAAATCCACAAGGAGAATTTCCTTTGGTTTGCAGGACCTAATAAGAAAAAGAGCAGAAATCCTGCTTTCCCTTCTATGCCCATTTAGATGTTTAGCCCTTGACTTCCATACTGGTTTCCATTCTTCAACCCTATACACAACACATACCTGAAAGAAGCCTTTATGACTTAGTTTATGCTGTTATTGCAAGTAACATGATTTTTTACTGTGTTTTTGTGTCACTTTTAAAGCAACTGAGTTATTTTTTTATGTTAAATATTTACTGACATTTCTACTTAAAAAAACAACAAACAAAACACACACAGGCAGGCACACATGCACATACACAAAACAAACAAAAGCCCCCTCCAAATGAAAAAATCCCACAGTTTAGTTTCCTTTTGCAGAGCTACTTGAAATCTCAAGGTCAGGTAGTAGCAATGTGTTGCTCTGTTCCTAAAGCTGTGTAAATGGACTTCAGTGCCAAACAACTCCCTGCTAATATTAGAGAACAATTTCCATTACTGACAGTCAATACAGATTCCTCATACTCATTCTGAAATATTCAAGACAGCAAACAAGACTAATGAAGAATATGGTAAGAACTAACTCAACGTGAAATTTGGCTCCAGATAACTAAAAACTGTAATTTCTCTGTCTTCCTATCATCTCCCTTAATCCTATTTATTCATTCCTTTAAGAATTTAATTCTTCTTTCACTGTCTTATATTCATATTATCTACTTTATTTACTTACTTTTCTCCCTTCAGCCACATTATTTCTACTTAACAATCTCTGACTATAAAAATATGATTAGTATGCTATTAGATAAGACAGATGCCCAGAACATCAAGGAATCATTGCAGATATATAGTAAACCAAACTTATTCCTACTGCTATTTTGTGGTTTAGAGTCATAAGTATTAAAGCTAATCCTGATTATTAGCTGTGTGTTGCAATCCCTATAAAAAGCTGTGGGCAAAGCTTCTGACAGAAAGAAAAATACTAAACTACAGAAACTATATAAACACTAAGGAATACCCTAGCACTAATAAAGTGTGTATTCTTGTGAATAAGAATAAAGCTTTAAAGATTTAAAACATGTAATCACTTAAGATAAAAACTGAGACAAGTAAGCACATATAATATTAATTATAATTTATTTCTTTAGAATATTTTTAAAAGATATATCATCTACATATCATCTTATACACAAATAATTAATTAAAAATTAAATATTATGGATTTATAGATATCAAAATAATAATATGACATAACAATTGTATTGTAAATGCTAGCAGAATACTTTTTCAAAGTTGGGTGTAGCAAGCTTGCCATCTACTGATCAAGGAAAAAGATCTTTGTTTGCAAGGTATTTTGTATGCCATAATATTTAGCTTGAAACCCACTTTATATGATGAATCAGTATTTGTGTATTTAAATAAATCTGTTTCCAGTGCTCCTGCAGGTCACTATAAAGCCTCAAAGGTATTGTGCTATTGGCTCAAAGAGGAGTTCCATTAGTACTTCTTATACACACTGAGGAATATTTCTCTCTAAGAGATTATCTCTCTCTGAGAGACCTAATTTTATTCAGTATTTGGGTAACTCATTTGGCTTCCCCTTGTAACAGTATAATCCTAATTCATTGATGTTCTGATGAGGTTAAAATATTTTATGAACAATATCGCAAAAGCAAATATTCTCACTTTTTCCAGTTCTTTCCATTTCACACAGAGATCTTCACTTGTCCCCTACCATCTGTCAGTTTTGCCCTCAGTCAAACCTTGTCAGTGTGTAGTGGGAAATTGCAGAAAATCCATATGTTGAAATCCACAGTTATCTCATGTACAATGAAGAGAAGTCTTTACTCTCTTTTAAGAGAGTCCTTCTTATAGGTTAGGTCCATGTATTAACATTACTATTACTGTATTATTTTTCACTTTACAACCCTTAATTGACTTCATTCAATGTAGAATTATAACAATACGGATAACAAAGCATGTCAGTGGATGACCTGTGACTAAGATCTATACAGTGATGGATTATTTTTTTTAATATGTCTTTATAATGATTTGGATTTTTGTGGACATATGTATAGCATAGAATACCTCAATAACTGAGGACATAAAACTTCTGAAATTGACAGATCAGAACAGGATTGAGAGGACAGAATATGGTCATTCCAAACACACAACAATTGTCTTTCCACCTAGATAATCTAGACTCAGTGGCAGGTTGTTTTTCCACACAGTTGCCATGTAGTTGCAATGACTGGGCTTTTTTCATATCTTCCTTACTTCTCTGCTGGATAATAGTCTGCTGTAACTCCATTACATTAAGTTTGATTCTTATTTCATTTGTATTGGTATAAATCAGGAATAGTTTCACTTAGTTAAGGGATTTAAATTTACCTGTGTTAACTCTAAATCGAATAAATATATTTGCTGCAGAACCTCCCATAAATAGGACTGGGATTTTTAGACTGTATGGGACTATAATGTAAAGGCAGAAAGTCACAGAGGCACTATGATTTGTAGAGACTGCAATATTTCAAGAGATTTGTCTGCAGAAATCAATAAGCTTTGTGAAATAAATTTCCTAGATGGCATTCAAAATTTCTACCACATCTACTGTACATGGCTTTGTACATCAAGCAAGTTAAAAATCTGTCCTTGAGAAGGGGTAGGAGGAAATCTGCAAGATTTGGGATATTTTGCTTGTTTGTTCTTTAAAGCTACAATCTGTATCTCTCAGAAGGTGACCTGAAAGTACTCTGTGTTTTTGGGACCAGATAGGTCAATCTCTATTCTGGGAAAGCTCTGAGACGGTTGGGGCAAATGAGTCATATCCATCCTGCATATCAGCAGGAATACATCACAGCATGATAGCATGAAAGCTATCCCAGAATGATTTGCACTTCAGCTCTTTACAAACACCCTGGATCATCTGTCTTGTCCACACTTCAGTAAATGCCAGAAAAGAGGCACACATGGCACAGCTCTTCAAAACATGGTTTGTTTTCCCCAGCTGGCATCATGGTACTGTTGCCACTGTCTCCAGAGCATCCACAAAGGAGCCATGGGATGGGTAGACTGCAAATTAATTTCATAGTGTGTGATGGGACAGTAGCATTATTATGTACACTATCGCATATTCCATACCTTGCTTTCCTTTTTGAAGGAATTATTTAGTTCACTACAAAAGAGAGCTTAGAATGAACTCTATATTAACTACAGATAACTGGAGTTGATGACCTCTGTGTAAAATGAGAATAAAGTAGTAGACAGTCCTTAAAAAACCCTAAGGTTATGACTATTTTTCTCTGTCATCAGAGGTAAAAGGAAACAGGTGAAGAAGCATAGTTTTGTTTTTTCTCTGCTTACAAGCAAACTGAAAAGAAGAATTTATATTTTAGATAGAACATATCTAAACTGAATGTCATGATCGATCTGAAAATACTATATTATTGAAATAATAAGGCTGTACACATTTGGAGACACATAAATAACCAAATATTTATAAATATTTTAAGATAAAGGTGGGGTTTTTTCAGTGTCAAAGTAAATTTTAAATAAGAATTTGATATTCATATGTAATTAATCAGAGCAGGATCAGAGAAATTGGGAAAATGTTACAGCTATATTTGATCTTTGAGAAGAACCTTATTAAAAATGGTCAACTTCATTTTTGTAGGAAAATATTAAAGCTTTAAAGTAGGACAGCTAAGAGAGAATAGCACAATAATAATTCTGTAGTAGATTCTAGTTATTTCTGAAAGTTTAAATAGAAAATTAGGTAAATATGTGATTTGGTGCTTCAACAAAATTGCTCTAAAATAAACTTTTACATTGATTAACTCAATAATCCCAAAGATGCTATTTCAGAAATACTTACCAGAGCATATTTAACTACACTACTTACATAGATATAGCATCTTTAAACTTTCGTTATGGTACAGCTTTACATACAGATCTGAAAAATATGAAGAAATTATTGCTTTTTGTCAAAGCTCAAGTCCAACTTCAAATATGAAAAAAACAAGCATAGCTTACTGAATTAGTCTTTTGCCTCAACTGAATTTGATTCAGCATTTCCTGAATGTTACAAAACTTATCCAAGACCAAGTTACTTTGAATTTAGGGCAGGAGAAGGTCTCAGACAGCAATAATTAATTTTGCTGTATTCTTTTAAAATGGCATTACACTGTGGCTCTTAATATAAAACGCACTTAAACATTAAAATACGATTTCAAACAGAATCATTATATTTTATTATTATCACTCTTTGTTGTTTTCTGCTAGAAATTTGGTTCTTAAAACTTTCAAAACTGACCTGTTAAGAACAACTGTATCTCATCTGGAGTAGTTAGGTTGAATAGTCAATATTCTTACTGTTTTAAACAAGATTTTTAAAGCAATTAGCATTCTGCATGTTTCTATTTTTCTACATATAATTTAAAAGTCTCAAGCAGCTGCTGATATTATTCCTTTGACATCTTCTTTCCTGCTGTTCAGTGAGAAAAATGAATATATGATTCTCTTCTTGTCTGTACAGTCTTATTCCCTGCGCCAAGTCTAGAAATTTACATCAGAACTATTCTGCTTTCTTAGACGTAACTTATGTCCATTTATTCAATTCAGTGGACTAAGTCCAGCACTATGTTTTCTTGGGTTTATCTATCTGTAATTCATACAGGGATTACATTGAGGAAAGACACAGAGTAAACAAGCAGTAAGTCAAAATCATTTTATTCTTTAAGAGAATAGCACAAAGCAAGCATTCCATGAATCACTGTAAGAGGTAGTTAAAACTGATGGGTCTTATGAAAGACATAAATTTTTAAGACTGGCTTAAGACTAGTCTCTAAATAAAACAAGGGTGAGTGACAGATGTTAACCCATTTCCAAGGTGTTCTGCTGCTTCTGTTGATACAGCAATTGAAAATAACTCACACCACTCGTGGAGCATGAAGTATAGAGCATGAGCTTTTACAGCTCCTGTAAGTTATATTTGCCACTTCTAATCCAAAATATCTATTACTTTTCCATTTGTCTTCTTTTTTTACCAAAGCCTTCCATCATAAAGTACTTATACATGAATTACTGAATTCTTTACAGCTGTACATCCCCTAATTAACTAATTAATTAATTAATGCATTATGATATACAATTTACTGTCCTGTGACTAAACAAACTGAGACTAAAAGGTGTTTAGTAGGCATCAGATATTCAATCAATGTGATGCCTAAAGCTGTGCAAAGTTGGAACTGCATTATTCTATTTTTTGCAATTCTAAGTTTATGTTTTTAAAAATCCTAGGAAAATTCAGCACAAATCTTTGTCTTACTGTAAAACTGAGACCTAATGTTTTTCTAATTATGGGCAGCTCTAAAATTCTGAAGTTTTGTTACCACTGAATTATTAACCATACAAAGGAAAAATGCTAAGGTAAACCCATAAACTATGTGTGCAATTCTCATTGTGTTTAGATCAAATGTGCTTTCCTGTAGTATCACAATGGAGCACAACAATTCCTGACTTAATGATGTCTGCATGAACCACTAGGATTTGAAATTGATTACCCAGTATTTAACTGAGGCCAGGGTAATCTGGTTGTGGCCCTTCACACATCACTTAGCAGTGTACTTGATGCCCTGTTGCTTAACTGTGTATCAGTAAGCATCAGTAAAAACACAGGTTATAACAGAAATTTCTCATTAAATACTGACATACTTTCATCTTTACTATAGAGTTTTTAGGTACTAATAACCAAATTTTCTTTGTTATCCAATAGTCTGTAAACCACATTCTCAGTACATACTTTATGCGACGTTTAAAAATTACAAAGTCATCTTTTTGTGCCTTGTGGATGTGAAATAATGATTCACAATGCACAATACTGACTGAATATGTGTGCTCTTCTATAATGAACTGAGAAATTAGACGTTAAGGTTTCAAGAGAAGCAGAATTTTGTCCTTCTCACACTCTGGAAAAAATTCCAGGTCTTCCCTCCCCGTGAGAATAATCTCTGCTATTTGCCTTTCCACACTCTTGTAAGTGTTCCAAGCCTCCCTTTCCAGAAAAATCTTCTCTACATGGTTCTGTGTGTGTATGCACAGGCATGTTCTTAGAAGGATATTTTAATGCATAATTTATTACATTTTGGGGTTGTATATATCTTTCACAAACACAGTGTTATGTTTCTGGTAAGTAGAGATGGGATTAAATTTCAGGTATTTGGCATTGTCATCTTTCCTGCAGGTTGTTTTTTGGTGTTTTTTTTTTTTAGCCCCTACCTGAAGTAGTTCTTTCCAGCTTCTCTGCAAATCTTCCCAAAAACATTTCAGTTATATAACCAATATGTAGAAATCTGTGTGACCATATTTGCAGTCATCTCATTTCTGACCTAGTTTTTCAGTGCAATCTTCTTGTCTCCGTAATTATTTCTAGTTAAACATGATGCAGCTGTAGCATCACATGGAATAAGACACACTAGAAGGAAATACTTATATAGACAGCAGAGAAAAATAATGGGAATGAGGTACAACTTTACTGAGATGCTCCATGACTACCTGTATTAACTTCAGCACCATATTAATTGAATTATTTTATCTTGATAAGGAAGAAAATTTATGGGGGCAAGTTTTTTTCATTGCTGCTTCTGGTACCTGTTCCAATTTTGTTCAGAACCTAAAAGGGAATGAAAATTGATAAATATAGATATGGTTAATTGCTATAGGCTCATGGAAAAATCTGAGTTGAAGTAATATTAAGTAATACAGTAAATTATTTTATTGAATTCTAAATCTAATTCCAATCCTTAAAACAAACAGCATGAAATATCAGAGAGGAAACATCCTGCAGTACTGTAACTACTAGTCATTATCTTCATTGTCATGGCATAGAATGTAATCAAATTATTTTATTAAAATAAAATATGATTTGATTTCTTCTCTGGTTTATGCTCCCCTTCGCCAGATGGGCTTTCTGAGTTGTACGGAGAAACTAAATGGGGTCATATAAATACAGTAAGGTTCGTCTGTTGACCTAATTTGGTAACGGTGGTGAACGTAATAATATACTTACACTGGAAGGTAGCATTGCCAATATTAATGAGAGTGTATTAGGGCGCATAACTTCTTCCATATTAACAAAGGAAAGGGTGCCTTTCATAAACATTCATTGACAGAGTGTCTGCAAATGTAATTTGAAAAATAGAAACATTTCACTGAATGTCAGCCTTTATAGGGCTTGTTGAAAGACCAACAGTGAGAAAGACTGAAATAAGAGTCCAGGTCTCTACTCCTGGATAAGCAAGGTCATGCTACTTGGAGATAGAAGGCCCCAGATCTTTACAATAAGGTACATTAGAACAATATGCAGACGCCTGAGTTAAAGCAGAATGAAACTAGCTTGGAAATAATTGTATGAGCAAGCTGATTTTGTATTACTTTAGTTTTCTATTACTTCATGTGGATCTACTTTCAGAGTTCTACAGAAATTCAAATGAAAGAGGAAAAACATGAGATATGTCCTTGAGAACGAATCCTATGTGATTCGCCTCCAACCACTTTGCCACACAACGCCACCCTCCCACCCCCAGGTGAATTTTTCATATAAAATGAATAGTTCATTATTACACAATAACATATTTTTGGTCCTGTTTTATCTTTCTTGCTCTCCTCCTTGTCAGTGGATTCTTATATCCATGTATACAGCTTCAATAAATAAACTATTCTCCTCCTGGAATAAATGGAAACCTTGTGGTTTGGAATTACAAGTGGATCCAAATTTCTTCAGCCAATTTACAGAGTGCATTTCCCTTCCTAGATGAATGCTGTATGTACTAAAAGGTCTGCATTCAAGCAAGCCCATAGCCAACTAGCTTATTCTAAAATTAGAGTTTACTGTAATTTAAGTTAGGCTATGTTACATTTAGGCTTTCATTTTAATTTTAATCTTACCCACAGTGACTCCCAATATTTTTACAAGTGGTATCCCATGCTTCATGCTGCATAGCTCCTATTGCAAAGATCCTATTGGCTCTTCCTCACTCTCCATGAGCTGTGATACAGGCACTGATACTGAGCTAGCAACTGAGGCTAGACTTGTGTGCCTCTCTCAGGATATTCACATATTTGCCCCTGCTCTCCAAATCTCTTGATCCAGGAATACTGCACAGGCATATGAGTTAGCTGTATGGAGAATTAACACAGGCCTGGAATTACTACTCTGTTGCAATATTAATTTTCCTCTCACTCCTAACGTGCTCTTACCTTACAAAGTAGAGGTAACCTAACTAACTGGAACCAATGTTTGTGTGTATATAGAAAAATACATAGAAATGAAACTATGCAGCAAATTTCCATCCCTCCCACCCCGCCCTTCTTATTTGGTCTTCAAAACAAATTAATTTCCCCAAGTTGAGTCTGTTTTGACTGTGACGGTAACTGGTGAGTGATCTTTCCCTGTCCTTATCTTGACCCATAAGCTTTTCATTATATTTTTTGTCCCCTGCCCAGCTGAGGAGGGCAGTGACAGAGCAGCTTTGGTGGGCACCTGGCCTCCAGCCAGGGTCAACCCACCACATCTGTATTAGTAAAAACATGTTAAGTGTAAGGATGCTAGCTGAAACATATTAGAAATTGAGATTTGGTTTGAAGTGCATGAAAGGTTTGGGTGGTTTGCTTTTTTCTCTTTCTAAGTATACACTCCTATGTGTGTGTATGTATGTGCTTAAAAGTGAATCCATTAGCTGAAAGTCTTCAACTCTTTTTTGTTGGTCTTATTTGGAAATCAAGGTGAACTTTTGAATGATAAAGTGTTATAATTTATATAGAAATTCTTAATTTTTTGAGAGCACTAGATGGACTATAAATACCTTTCTCTCGCTTAGCTTTGGGTATTAATATATTATAAAACCTAATTACTATTTAGTATGAAGACATATTGACCTCTGGGTAACATCAGTGCAAGCTGCATTGAAACACAATGAGAATGAGAATGGTGTTGAGCAATATATTTACAAAGTGAAAGGATTTTGATTATCCTGTGTTGTGTTGAAATTTGAAGTACCTAAGATTCCATTGAGAGAATTTTTCAACATATACATACATTACATACTTGTATACCAAGAAGAAAGGCAATCTGGAACAGTATGTAGAGACATTCATGATATAGGTAAGGATCAAGTCCTTGCTATGGATATTTTTATGCAAAGGAAACCTAATGTCAATATATATGGGTGTTGATAATATTGATACAATCCTTTAAGAACAGTCAGAACTGGGATACATGAATAATAAAGGCTGATGCAATTAATGGAGGTCTGTGTACCATATTGAACATCTCTTTCCATTCCAACCTCTCCACCCAACTGGTAACTCTGCCAAATTAAAGAGATTTTTTGAACCTTCTGTATTGCATATACATGGTATAAGGTCTGGTTAAAAAAGAGAAACTGTTGCTCCTAAGCAGATAATCATAACAAAATAATGAAATCCAATATTCTTAATTTGTGTTCCATGGCTCAGCAGCAGACTGGGAGCAAGTATGTTAGGTAAAAGTGATTATTAGGTTATTCTGCAAAGGAGAAGAAAATTTAATTCGTTAGAAGAAGCGTGGACAATGTGCTATTCAAAGACCAGTTATTAACATTTGTTTGATAATTTTTCTAATTATTTATCAGTTGCATAAACCAGTTTATCTTGCTTTTCAAAATGGCAGTTTTCCTTCAGCAAATAAAAAGAGAAGTTATTTTAAAGTTTTCTTTCCTGGAGATTTTATTTCTTCAATTTCCTCTTATTTAATATATTCTTTCCTGTGTATCTAGTTTTGTCATGATAGGCAGTTCTAAAAACTGCTTACTACCATTTTCATTCTGAAGCTTTGAAGAAAATTGTTTCTTGGAAGCTCTACAGCTCAGCCCTATGTTTAGTTGCTCAGAATATGACATATCTGGGTCACTAGAGGAATGATGAGAACTGAAAAGTTGAGGCTATAATCCTGACATTTTTGCACCCATTGCAAAGATTCCATGTTACTGAATGTTTGTATTCAAATAAAAGAAAATAAAGATGGTTTGTCCAAATTCCACAATAATGTACTTACAATCTTGTTAGAGTTACATTCTTGTAAATTATCCCACAATTTATTTATTTTTAAAATTATAATTATTTTTATGGGATTATCTAGCTAAAGAGAAGTTAATTCTCAATCTATTTTGACAAAACCATGCAGTAATGTATTCAGCAACGCGTATCAGAAAACAGAATACTGCAGTAGACAAGCAGGTTATGGAGCTGTGTGAAAATGCATGCTGGTTAGACTGATTGTTTAAACACAGATTCTTCTCAGATTTGTGTAAAGGAGATACCATTTGGATTTTCTGAACTGACATACTATTGATACATTGTTATTCAGACAACAGACTGAAGGTTGGTATGTTCACTTAGGAAATTAAAAACATATTTGTTAATGTTGCTGAAAACCAAGGTTGTATTATTTTGATGGTCGGGGTGGCTTTGAGATTTCCCTGTATTATAAGTATATATCAAGTATTTTTATCAGTGTTTCAAATATGGATTTAGGATGATAGACACTGAATTGAAGGCTAATATCAATAAAGAAAACAAATCAAGCTTTTGCCACTATTAAAGAAAATACCAATAAAATAGGTTTATTGGAACACAAAGCTCATTAATTTCTTAACATGGTATCTTAAGTAATGAGGATTTTCATGAAGTAGATGAGTATTTATGACATTTCAGAAAGAGAACATGGCTCTTCCCAGAAAGTTAAAAAGACCCTTGTCACTGAAAAGGACTGTGAGAAAATTCATGCTTTTATTCAAGAAGAAAATTGCCCAGTGAATTCCAAAGGAGAGTCACCTAGCACCTCTCTCATAAAAAATGAAGGAATTGTGTAGAAGTTTGTTCACTTAGTCAATACCTTGAGATTGCTAAGAGCTATTTTTGGGGGGCTTGATTAGGTTACATTAACTTAACATGAACAGATGACAATGTCATGTGCTAGCCATTAGAGAAAAACTGAGAATTCGATGTTAAACTGCTCCAGGTCTATGTTCTCAACGAGTGACTAATATTATTGTGTAACATGTATGAAATGTTGAAACTAAACATCAAAGAAGTAACAAAAGGATAATATTTCACATAGGAGCAGTGAAAAACAGACAACTTGAGTGGGAGACTCAACACCACACCACAAGCTGACTTTCATTTGTTGCAGAACATGAACATACTCCAGGTAGATCAATAGATTTACAAATAACAAAAATAATGTAATGAAGTTTAAAGAATTTTTTAATGTGATGCTTGAATTCTAACCATCATTGTAAAGTTTGTAATCAAGAGAGATATTTGTCTGAGATTAGATAGGAAAATTCTGACACACATACATAAGATACTTTCAGGGCATTTATTCTAGTTTAAAATGCACAATTAAAATTATTAGAACTGAGTAAAATCTCTCCTTCATGAGCTACAGGAAATGACTTTAAAACAGTTTATGGGGAAAAAAAAAAAAAAAGAGTCAACTTTAATGTGCATTAACTTGATAATACAACACTTTATGAATTAATCCTTAATATCTCTCTCTGGATACGTTTATACCTTTCAATCTTCTATGAATTTCCATGAAAGAATTTTACCCCACTTTACAAACATCAAAGTAGGTTTGTGAGGTACATATTATTCCAAGTTTTCCTGTGACTGAACTGAGATACGGATCACACAGACCGTACATAGAATTACTGACTTATATATGCATGAGTTGTGTGTATGTAAGTTACATAAAGTCAGTTGTGTATTGTTTGAATTTTTGTTGCTCAAGCAACAGCTGATTGCTGGAAATACTGAAAATAGCAACACTCCACTGATGCTAATCCACACATATATATACTCCAAAACTTAAGTCACTGAAGACCAAATAAAATTCAAAGCATAGGAATTACTATTGCTATTGCTTTAGATCACAAATGCAATTAGTTCATCAGTATGTCTAACAATGACTAGTATCTTAGCAGTTGTAGCAAGAATCTTTTAACAGGCAGATGTGATACAACTCTTTCCTCATCTTTCCCACACACACACAGAGCTTACTGTGAATAGAAATTACTGTAAACTGAAGTAAGAGGTTTAGTCTTATTCCAAAAATTTTCTTTTTGTGGAAATTTTCTTTTTCATTCAATATTTCAAACTACCAGTTTTCAGCATTATAAATATCAATCTGAATCTGACTACATCCTTAACCTGAACGATTTTCTGTGACATCATGTTCTACAGTCTAATCACATGCTGCATAAAAACACTGCCTTTTTATCCGTTTCTAATTTTCTAACTTGTAATCTCAGCATGTCACCATAGCTATATTAGTATGAAACAGAGGGAGTACTGTGTTCAGTTTTGGGCTCCTCAGTTCAAGGACAAGGAGCTACTGGAGAGGGTCCAGCGCAGGGCCACTAAGATGATGAAGGGCCTGGAGCACCTTCCATATGAAGAAAGGCTGAGAGAGTTGGGTCTGTTTAGCTTGGAGAAGAGGAGGCTGAGGGAGGATCTTACCAATGCTTATCAATATCTAAAGGGTGGGTGTCAGGAGGATGGGGCCAGGCTCTTCTCACTGTTGTCTGGTGACAAAACTACGGGCAATGGCCATAAACTGGAAAACAGAAGGTTCAACCTGAACGTGAGGAAACACTTCTTCACTGTGAGGGTGACAGAGCACTGGAACAGGCTGCCCAGAGAGGTGGGGGAGTCTCCTTCCCTGGAGACTTTCAAAAGCTGCCTGGACTTGTTCCTGTGTGATCTACTCTAGATGATCCTGCTCTGGCAGGGGGGTTGGACTAGATGATCTCCAGAGGTCCCTTCCAACCCCTACCATTCTGTGAATCTTTGAATCTGTGATAATATTTTATATCCAGAACTGCAACAGTTTCCAGTAACTGCAAACTATCCATTCCTCACGTTCAAGCTGTTTTCTGTATGTTTTTCTGGTGAACATCTGACTTTTGTTAATCTTCTCTCAAACAATAAATAGTTTCAACATCTTTGCCATTTATATATTGTTTAAGAATAACGATTTTATATGAATACTCTCTTCACTGGTTTTTTTTTTTTTATTTTCTTTCATCTCCACCTTAATGATAGTTTAATTCATAATCCTGAAACAAAAGCAATTTAGTCACAAAAGAGAAGAGTAGAGGTAAATGGGAAGAATCACACTGACTGCATCAGGGTATGTGATTCTGTTAAGCTTTTATCTTAATAAAGAGGGTAAGGTTGATAAACAGAACACATTGAAGATTAATATTTTGTCTTTCTCTACGTTCTAGTGGAAGAAAATTAAAAATAAACAGGCAAAGAAAGCTGCACCTAAAAATGAAAAAGCACACCTACCAAAATAGATCTTACATGAATTTATTAGACCGGCTCTAATCTGTTAGTAGTTGGAAATATTGCAACCTGGTTGTGACTCTACTAGAAAATTGTATTAATTTCTCTTCGAAGAGTAAAAATACCTGTCATTCTGTTCGAAAACTGAATACAGGTTAACAAAGTTTCTTACACATCAACACACACAAAGTAATCTCAGGAGATCTCTGAGGTCAAATTATAGTCAGCTAACAGATTGATTGCAATGGCCATTCATAAAATAATTTTAAAATAATTGGCTAAACAACTGACTGTATTAATTCAATTTATATCCTGATATCTTCAGCAAGAGATCACTTTAAAATGAAAATTTAAAATAAACTGTAATTGATAGATTTGGGGTCAGATTGTAATAAGGTATTTTGGTCAGCTGATACATGTTATGATACAAAGATATATGCCTTTTTATATAAAATACACTATGTAAAATTTAGGTAACTTGCAGACCCATATTGCAAGTCCAAAGAGTTTTTCATATTGAAGACATGTATTTTAGATTTTAGAAGACCAAACTTTAGCCTGCTCAGAGCTCAGTTGGGAAAGATTCCATGAGAAGTTACCATGGAGGATAAAGGACCTAGCGACTGCTGTGTATTTTTCAATAATGCTGTCGTGGAAGCAAAAAAAAACCAAAACCAATTAAACCCCTTTAAAAAAAAGAGAAGTGAAGCAAGGCACCTCCTCTTACCATCAGTGAAAGAGTTCATATGTGAACTATGACAGAAGCTTGACCCCTAGAAATTGATGGACCCTGACATTATCCACTTAAAGTGTTAAGAGAGCTGCTAATGTCATTGTGAGGCCACTCTCCATAATCTGAGAAGTTGTGGCAAACAGGGGACATCCCAGAAGACTGCAAGAAGCCTAATGTCAGCCCCATCTACAACAAGGGCTTAAAGGAGGATCCAGAAAATTGTAGTCCCATCAGTCCTACTTCTGTCCCTGGGGAAGTTCCAAAAAAAATGCTCCTGGGAATTATCACAATTCAAATAAAGCACGTGATTAGGAAAAGTCAGCACTAATTCACTAAGGACAAATCACACTTGACAAACCTTCTATAACAGTAGTTTTGTTATTCTAGAATTTTTTAGTCTTTTATTTATTAACTTCCAATTCTCAGTCTGCATTTATTAATGGCTATAATTTCGTACTATGACAATATTCATTTTCTTGTGTAGTTTTTCTTCCACTAAGGTAATTACAGAAAACAACCCCATCACTTCTTACCTTTCATTTTCTTAAGAGAAATAAACAAAATTTCTATAGTCACCTCTATTAAGAAAACCTCTCTACACCCTGATTAACTTCTTTTTAAAGTTAGAAGTTACACTCCATCTCTTGACAGTTTGAGCCCAGATTGTATGGAGGATTCTTGGTAGACCCTCGTCAGCACCACGGACAGCACTACAGTACCATCTTGCTGTGAAAAGGACTACCAAAATATCTGTTGAGTTTCATGACTGTGTTGTCACACAGAATATTTATGCATGGAAATAATGAATACTTTTAAAGCATGATAGACACCTAATATCTGTTCCCAGGTGTGTCATTTTATTTTCACGTGAAGTGCTGCATAGTTACCTTTCTCTACAGAAACCAATGCCAGTGCATTAAACTGAGAAGCATCAAAGTGCATTGTCATCCAGATAATATCTCTCGAGAAGTTTGCTGCCTACAAAGAGCTCGCATTTGTGACATTTCTGAGAGGCTTCCAAGACTGGCTTGGAAGAAGCCAAGTTTTGGCTTCTTTGGTCATGGATGTCCCTTTCCCATGGTAGGGGGATTGGAACTAGAGGGTCTTTAAGGTCCCCTCCAACCTAAACCATTCCATGATTCTATGGATCTACCTGGGAAAAAAATGTGTCTCTTGGAAGCTGGTAGGATTCACCTGCCTAAGCGGAGCAAGAAGGTCTTCACTAACGAGATGGACAGACTTATAAAGAGAGCTTTAAGCTAGACTTACCAGTGGAAAGGGATGGAGTTTTGAGTAGCAGAGAAGAGCCAGAGGATACTGAATGTATTTGGAAACCACATTCTGAAATGCCTCAGAGGAATTAGGGCATGTACCACAAAAAATGTGACAAAGTCAATAGCCTAAGGGAAGTGAATCCATACCAATGCACACAGAATGGGTAACAAACATGAAGAGCTGGAAGTCACCATGCAGCTAGAAAGCTATGGTCTAATTTCTGTCACTGAATTCTGGAGCACTGCAATCAATGGTTATAAACTGCTCAGAAAGGACAGGCAAGGAATGAGAGGTGGAGGTATTGTCTTCTATGTGGAAAAATGGATGGATTGATTGCACTGAGTTGTCTTTGAAAGACAGAGATTAACAGGTTGGGAGTTTATGAAAATTAGAGGCCAAGCCAAGAAAGTAAACCTTGTGGTTGATGTTTACTACAGGCTGCCTGATCAAGAGGGAGACGGTGACAGTGTTCTTATTTCAACTACAAGAGCACCATACTCACAGACTCTGATCTTGCCAGGGGATTTCAATCACCCTGATGTCTGCTGGAAAAGCATCATAGCAAGATGGATGCAGTCCAGGGGACTGCTGGAGTACGTCGAGGATAATATCTTAATCCAGGTGACAGAAAGCGCAACCAGAGGCGAAGTGTTGCTAGCACTGTTTCTTACCAGCACAGATGAACCTATTAGGTATGTCAACATTACTGGCAGCCTGGGCTGTAGCATCCATGCCCTGGTGAAATTCACATTCTTTGAGGGATATGGGCCAGATGAAGAGGAGAGTCAAGACTGAATTTTAGGAGAGTGAACTTTCAGTTCTTTAAGGAATTAGTGAATGGGACACCCTGGGAAACTGTCCTCAGGAACAAAGGACCTGAACAGACCCGGAAGCTTTTTAAGGAAATCTTTCTTAGACCAGGAGATCTCTAGATTACAGATCTCTTACCTGTAAGAAATCAGGTGAGGAAGGCAGGAGACCAGCATGGCCAAGGAATGGCTTCCTGGTCAAACTAAAGTGTAAGAAGGGAATGTTTACACAGTAAACCAGAATACAGGGATGCTGCCCAGATGTGTAGAAATGACATCAGGAAAGGTACGGCACAGTTGAAGCTCAGTTTGGCAAGGAAATAAAAATAATATGGGTATCACAGGTACATTGGTCAGAAAGGAATATTAAAGCAATTGTACCCCTCCTGAGAAATAACACAAGAGGACAAGTGACAACTGACATGGAGAAGGCTAAGGTAATTAACAATATTTTTTGCATTAGTTCTCACTGATAATCACTCTTCCCAGTTCTCTCAAGCCCCTAAACCTCAGGCAGGGACTGAGTAAACCAAGTGCCTCCCATCTTAAGAGGCGATCATGTCTAAAGACCACCTAGGAACAAGTCCATGGGACTCGAGGGGTACATGCCAGGGTCCTGAGGAACAGTTTTGTTCTTAAGACAATCCAAAAAATGTCCTTTAAAGAGCTGAAAAAGAGTTTTGGGTTTTTTTGGGTTTTTTGGGGTTTGGTTTTTTTTTTTAATTCTAGAGAAGGAATGGATGACTTGCACTGAATACCAGAAATCCATAAGATGTAAAATATCTGGCTTTTGATAACGCTCCATGTAGCTGTGTCTGTATCTGTGAAGCTTGTTGATTCCTGCAGTTCACAGCTAACTAGCCCTATCAAGTACAATAGCAAGGATTCACTTTAACAATCCTTTAAGCAGATTGTCCATAAGTAAATGAAAAGTGTGTTGATAACTTTTGTTGATGAATTTGAAGCCATATTATCGATGACAGTAACACGTAAGTACAGTTCCAAATAAAGTTTTTGAGAGTGATTAGGGACAAATATAATTAGACCATTTTCCAGAATAGAATTTTGATGCAAATGAAAGCATATTTAAGCTTCAGTGAGTTAAGGTAAAAGAGCATATAAAGGTAAGCATGATTCAGTTTTTAATTTATTATTCTACATATTTTGCACGTTTAAAAAAGTGTTTTCATCTACGGTTTGCTATCACCAATTAAGTGAAGACATTATTTTGTTATTCACAAAGCACCGTGGTAATCAAAGGCTAATCTTAGTGGAATTATGAATTCTAATTGTAATTAGTGGGGAATAAAAAGTCTGGTTCATTAGGGTGCACCTTTAAAGAAAGAATTGATCACGGTGCAAAATGGCTAGTTTATTTTAATATCTAATTACTTTAAAAATTAAAACCAGGTATTTTCACATTCGTATAACTACAAATGATAAATGAAAATTAGAATCTTTTGAAGATATATAATTTCATAATTTTATGTTTTCAGATACAGTATTTTTCTTAGTAAGAAGGAATATATTACACAGATTGGAACTTATGCTTGTTACAGCTATGCAATAAATAAATAAATAAATAAATAAATAGATAGATAAATAGATAAATAAATAGGTAGATAATCTCTCTGTGTCTTGTTACTCCTATTAAGGCCTTTATCCTGTGTGCTAGTTTTATTCAGGACAGAGTTCCTCCACTAGAGGAGGAGGGGAGCATGTGGCTGTGTGGTACTTAATTGCTAGCTGGGGTTAAACCACAACGTGTTTCTCCCCACTCTGGGGCTCTTGGGCTCTGGGACTGCTTGCTGTTTTTGGGACCTTGCTTTGGGTCAGCCAATGCGTGGTGAGCTACTGTGTTATATGTTCTGTTTTCTATTGTTTAAACTACTAATTAGTAGTACTATTCTTAGTATCAATATAATTTTTCATTATATTACAGATTAGTTATCTCAACTTGTATGAACTTTCCTTGTTTTCTTCCTCTGACCCTTCCCCACTGTGGGAAGGAGAGGGGCAGGGGGAGGGGGAGGTGAATGAGCAACTGAATGGTACTTAATTGCCACATAAGGCTAAATTACAACAAGGTATATTCATTTTTAAATAGGATTTTTTATGTATGGATCAGGGCTAAAGAATAGTAGCATTTGAAATATGGATTGCTGGATAATAACATTTTTATCACTATTGTTCCATGACTGAAAACACTCTCCTCACATGTCATGTTATCTCAAAATACTTATTTCCGAGGGATTCAGACTCTTTTGAGGCTAATAATAGAGCTACATTTTATTGACTGATTTTATTGACTTCTTGCTTATTGGCTATTTTGTTACATTAGATAGTTTTGTTTCCACATGTAAAACTGGTAAAACAAGAACACAGGTTCCCCCTCTACTCTGCTCTTGTAAGACCCCACCTGGAGTACTCTGTCCAGCTGTGGAGCCCTCAGCATAAGAAGGATATCGACCAGTTGGAACGAGTGCAGAGGAGGGACACAAAGATGCTCAGAGGGCTGGAGCACCTCTCCTATGAAGAAAGGCTGAGAGAATTGGGTTTGTTCAGCCTGGAGAAGAGAAGGCTCCAGGGAGACCTTATTGCAGCCTTCCAGTACCGGAAGGGGGCCTACAAGAAAGCTGGGGGCGGGGAGGGGCAGAGGGGGAGGGGGGCTCTTTTTACAAGGGCCTGTATTGACAGGACAAGTGGTAATGGGTTTAAAATGAAAGCAGGGAGATTTAGATTAGATATCAGGAAGGCATTCTTCCTTAAGAGGGTAGTGAAACCCTGGAACAGGTTGCCCAAAGAAGCTGTGGATGCCCCATCCCTGGCTGTCTTCAAGGCCAGGCTGGATGAGGCTTTGAGCAACCTGGTCTAGTGGAGGGTGTCCCTGTCCATGGCAGGGGGGCTGGAACTAGATGGTCTTTAAGGTCCCTTCCAACCCAAACCATTCTATGATTCTATGATAAGTGATAGCATTGTGTAACACTGTAATCAAACTAACATTTCTTCTATAACTATTTCCTGCTTTTAATTGATTTCTAATTAGTAAATAAAAATTCTTCCATTTATATGTCTTTTATACTCTTACTTTGTGCAACAAGAACAACAATAAAATCCCCCTACTGTGTTCCTCCATAACCCCACAATTATCTTGCATGAAAATAATTCCTGGTGAGGTGAGGGATGAATCATTTAAAATGTTAAGTAAAAATATAGTAGTAGTTTAAGACACTACTGTCATATTCATGGTAAATAATATGTATGGTATTATTTCTTTTGTTCAGTTTACCTTTCTCCTTTATTTTAGAAGGTTACCATACAAGCTTTAAAGATGTTCTGTTTATCATGCATAACATTAATTGTTTTCAGTTCTCATAACTGTGAATAGTTTGATTTAAATTATTTTGAATTCCAGTTTTTTAATAATGATTTTTCAAATATTTAAGATAAGAATGATTTTAGTATGTCTTGGTTTTGACTTACACATCTTTTTGGCTTTATGTAGAAATGTTCTTCCTTATCCTGTGTACATATGAGAAGAAACAACTAAGTAGTTTACTAATCAGATTACTTGAAATAGAGGCAATTATATAATTAATTTTTTATGATCCATTAACAATCCCAGAAAAATGTAAACATTGCTTTTAAGGAAACATGAATTTCCTTTCTTTCTTATTCTCCTACTCCTCACTTACTATTTTTAAAAGGCTCACAGTATCAGAAATAACAGAGTTTGCATGTTCTGTGCTATGACAGATGACTAATTTGCTATTGATATTGGCAATTCAGTCTCCTAATAGAAAAATTCATATTGTATTTTAGAGAACTTTCTTATAATGAAGATGAGTTGTTTCTGAACTATCTATTTATGTATCCATTTATCCATCTCTTGTTTATAGGTTGACAGCCTACAGGAGTGGAGCGGGTGTATGATTTCAGAAAAAGAGGATACCCTTTGATGAGTACCCACCGTGAGGAGCAGAGATCTGGACTCACACTACCTAATCTAAAAAAGTGAACTGGTGATTTGCCCAAGCACTGGAACTCAGAACACCCACCAAATCACCTAGACTTGTGATATGTAATATCTTTGTCCCTCTTAACATTTAACTAATTGGTGTTATTACAGTAGAAACACCAATATATCTTGGCCCATTCCTAAATCATTACTAAAGCCTGATGTTTAATTAAATGTAAATCTCCGATGATTAATTTAAATTCTTAGGTTAACCTGAACTACACAAAGTTCAAGAATGAGAAAACGTTTTTAGGAATTATTATCATGCAGTTTTCTAATTTTGACATTTCTTAAACCTCTGTTGCTGACTACATCAGGAAAACAACACTGGGTTATATGAAACTCTGGACTCACCCATGTTGGATTAAAAATAATATTTAGGGAATTAGAAAGAAAAAAAAGGTCTAGACTGCAAAAGTAATCCAGAGAACTGCAGCTCAAGTAGAACCCTCATGCAGCTCCACATGAAGTACTTCTTATTCCCAAGAAAGAGATAATTTGAGAAGCAAGCTTTTCCTTTAACATTTCTGTTAGTTACAAATCAGCACCTTTCTTCTTAATTCTGTAACTACAAAGGACTTTGAGATGTTGCCTGTGTCACTCCTTAATTAAAACACAAAGATGCAGAAGTCTGTATTAGAGCTCAGCTGAATCCAATCCTCTGTCACCTGAGTTTCCTGTTTGGCTAAATGATCATCTCCCTCCTATTTAAAATGTTCTTGCTTTCACACCATCTGGGCATTCTCTAGACCATGCATTTGTCGTGGTCAAAAAGTGATTAAATCCACAAATGGATTACTAATAATTATGTCGAATCCCTTCAGGATGCCAGATAGTTTTGCTTACCTTTAAGTAGTCTTAAAATAATTAGAATTTTTAAATTAAAAATTTGGGCAAATGGTGCAATGAATCTAAGGTGATTAAACCATCTGGCTGATGCTTTTTATAAGTTAATTTAATACAACTGTGCAAGTTTTTATCACTTTATAATCTAAAAATAGAAATAGTTGAAATCTAGGAGGGAGTTGTCCTTGTCTAACCAAAAGAAATATGCTTTTTTCTCAGTTTCACAGGCTCTGTGATTGCAGTAATATCTACACTACCTCTGTTTTCTAAGCAGGCATGAATACCCTCCAAGCATTTTAAAGTTTCTCTTTTTGTCCCTAGTATTACCCCTCCTTCTATTGTTCCAAACACCAGCTCCTAAGTGTGTTGGTTTTGGCTGGGATAGAGTTAATTTTCTTCATAGTAGCTCACATGGGGCTGTTTCAGATTCGTGCTGAAAACAATGTTGATAATACAGGGATATTTTACTTAATGCTGTTAAGTAAAGCGGAGTTAAGGTCTTTTCTGTTTCTCACCCCACCCCACTAGTGAGTAGGCTGGGGGTACACGAGGAGTTGAAAAGAGACACAGGTGGGACAGCTGACCCGAACTGACCAAAGGGATATCCCATATCATATGAAGTTATGCTCAATGATATAACTAGGGGGGAAGTTGGCAGGCAGGCTGAAACAAGCTGTTTAAAACATTTTACTGAGAGTGAAGTACTTAATTTTTCCCTAAATTTGTCATGAGGTAGGTGTGTTCACACACTCTGTCACTATGGCTATATTCACATGTGGTAATGCCTCTATATTAGTAACTCAGTCATGTGTCTGGGCTGTAAGAAATGCTCTGTACCCAGTAAGCAGTTACAGTAAAAATGTACCAGAAAATGGAATTGAGACATAATCTTCTGGTTGGTCATAGTCTACTCCTCAGTCCTTAGTCCTGATCCCCAATTTCATGGTAGATCAGCTGATGTGATTTCCGCCCTCCCCCCACCCCCACCCCACCCCCACCCCCACCCCTCCCCGACCTGATCTGGTGACATGGCAGGGAAATATCTGAGGTGTGCTCCAGTAAATTCTATTTTCCAAGTTTGTGGGTGTACTGCAGAATGTTGTATCTGATGTTGTGGACTGCACCTATTATGGAATAATTTGGGTTGGAAGGGATCATTAAAGGTCATCTACTCCAACCCTTACAATGCATATCTAGGTGACAAAGATTATTTGGGAAATGGTCTTTCAATTCATAATCATGAATACACTTTTAAATATTTTTACCTTGAATACCTCAAAGTACTGAATTTATTTTGGTCCCCCCCCCCCCCCCCCACCTTCCACTGAAAGGTAGATCATGTGACTTCCCTGAAGTCAGAAGCTAAATTTATTGTTTATGAGTCTCAGCATGTGCCCTGCACACTAGAATATTTTATATGCTTCAATGGAGTGACTTTTCCTTTATAATCTACAGAATATACACACCTGTGTCGATAATAAATAAAAATCTCTAAGTTACAAAATTCTCACAAATAATTCTGAAGACATATAAAATCTGCTTACAGGAAAATATTCAGGCAAAACATATTCCATAGTACAAGTGTTTATGTAAATGAGGCAGACCGAGGAAAAGTAATATCATTTGTTAGATCAACTGTTATAACTGGGTAAAACAGAAAAGCTTGATGAAAGCACTATGTTGAAAGGCATGCCTACTTTTAGCAGCTTTATGAACTGAACAAATGCATTGTCTTAACTTTGCAAATATCCTCCTATAATTTTTTCTTTACAATGGGTCCAGTTACAAGTCTTGAAAGCATGAACTAAATACCTTTTAAGGAAAAACAAATGAAATTTAAGTAAGGGGGTGGGTGGGGTGAGTGCAGGGGAAGCCCTTAACTCATTTCACTCTCAGAGCAATGACCTCTTACTGTCCAAAATACTCTGTTGATCATGTCTAGCAGCCTAGACTCCTCAAGTGAAACTAATTTCACTTACCTTTAGATATCTACAACTGTCTAATTATCCTGTATAATCCTTCTCCATAGTCATTGGGGACAGACAGACACATCCAGGTATGACTGATTTTATTGATGTTAGCAGTCACTTGAGGACAAAATTATTCATGGTATAGAAATTCCATGTTTTTTCTTTGTTTTTTACAAGGAGTCTAGATGGCCAGTATGAATATATAGGCCATAGACATCTGGAGTGAGGCAGGATGAAGCTTGCTGTGGTTTAACCCCGGCTAGCAAAATACCATGAAGCCTCTCTCACAAATTCCCCCTCCGCTCCTCCAACAGAGAAGAAGAATTGGAGGAAAAAGAAATAAGGAAGCTCATAAAATTGAGATAGGAACTATCTACTACTAATAAAAAATAATTAAAATAGTAGAAAATAAAACATATAATACAATATATACAATATGATACAATTTCCCACCATCCGCTGACCAATGCACACCCAGATGTTGAGTGATGAAAATCAGACCCAGAGAGCCCAAGAACCACAGCCCAAAAGCGATCGCAGCCTGAGAGCTGCGGCCTGAAGGCCGGAGCCCAGGAGCTAATGCAGCAGATTCCGAACGAACCTTATCAGCAACAGTGCAGCCAGGAACTCTAAACAAACCACCAACTCCCTCACAAACGAGCCAGCACAGGAGTTAGCAAAGCAGCTAACACAGGAGGATTAGCAAGTGCCTGGGAGTAGATGAGCAAGGGAGTAAGGGAGAAAGTAATGGGAAAAATAATGGCTACTGGACCCCTTCCCCGCCCAAGAGACCTGGAACATGACGTACTATGGAATGAAATACTTCCTTGGTCAGTTTGGGTTAACTATTGTATCAAAACCAGAGAAAAGACCTTGAATTGCGGGCCCTTCCCAGCACCAGCTGAGGCCTTATCAGTATTGCTTCTTAGCAACCACAGTAAAGGGAGTTAACTTTTTTTTTCCTGACTGAATCCAGCACACACCCTTATGCTAAAATTTTAGGTATCAGCAATAATGGTCAATAATTGTAAAAAAATGGCACCAAACAACTCACTAATCACCTGAGTAATTATCAATGTTTATCTTTATGTGAATAAGACATTTTGGTCAACTCGATGCACAAAACACATTCAGAGATTCAGATCCACTCACCTGCTGTGACATCTTTTAACCAGACCTCTTATTTCATCTTGCATTTACTCATGTAGTTAAGATTAGATAGACAGGGAAAATGAGGACACAATCTTATCTGACAGTATTGTGACATCTATCACTGGTTTCTTCAGTTATGTTTATGCTGGTAGGTTAAAGTCATTGGGAATGTTGCTGGGTGCCAGACTTCAATTGTTTATTCTAGAAGTACTCAGAACTGACTTCGGCATTCTTTTGATCTCTGCCAGTTAGAAATCTCCCAAACAATTCTAGACCAGGGACAATTGCTGGTAAGCAATTTCTGTGTGCCCTTCTTATTTAGCATGCTAAGAATTTACATGTACACCCTATGTGTTAGCAGGATTTAGTATTCTGCTTTGTCTAATTTTCTAGTAAAGCAGGATTTGCTAACAAAAAGCATTAAGAATTCCATAGAAATAGCAAGCATATAAAAATATTCTGGAAGTGCATGGTAAAATGAAGGATAGTTCACCATCTTTTTGATCTGTGTTCCACTAGAACAATGACATATTAAAATTGCTACATGTTGAATCAGATTTCTACAGATGCACATCACCCTGTTCCTACGTATCATAGTCTTATAAGCTTTTATGGTTTGTTTAGCAGCTGGCATTCAGCTTGCACTGCTGATTTTTGAATAACATGCTAAAACACTAAGAATTCCATTGTTTTCTTGCATTTAGTCTGTGCCAAACAGCATGTATTACATCTTACCATAAGGCAAATGCTGTATACCACAAAAGTAATTGAATGATAAATCCTGAAGACAATTAATCAGAAGGAGATTAAAACAGCTTCACACTTTTCATAAACAATAAATGGACTTGGGGCTGTGTTCATTTTTTCTCTCAATGGCAAAAGGAAAGAACTGGAAAATATAACTGTAAGAGAGGAAACTGTTTTGCATTTCATGTCTTTACAGCCTCCTAGAGAGCACCACATGCAGTGGGTAAATTATACCCTTTTGTATCCAGTATATTTGAGGACGATCTGTGGTTCAGTAAGAGTAGTACTAAAATGTGTTTATTATTAGATAGTTTAGACCATTGGAATGGCCACAGAATTAAGAGCAAGAGACTCTTTAACTTTGTGATCTTCTATAAAACCCTTAATAACCCACTGCTGACGTCAATAGAATTTAGTCTTTGGTGTTTACTGCCTCATCTGTAAGAGAAGGATAATACTTATCAACCTCACAGGGATGGTATAGGATTAATTATTTAATAGTTACACAATTATATAAAAGGCAAATCATTCTATTGCCTTCATTAATACTGTCAGGTGGTTGTATCTAGTTGACACTGCCAGCTTGTATCTAGTTGAAGGTGGAAAAAGAATGTGTGTATTGTGTCAGCAGTAACATCCATGAAAAATTGCAGCATTTTGTGTTTGCTGAAGAAAAAAAAAGGTTTCCATAACAGTATCTTAGCTCCACTTCTAAGCAAGTTTTATAATCTGTGTGTGGCCTGAGTAATTTGCTCATGCAAAAAAGACTGAAGAATGTTAAATAGTAGTTAGGGAGTGCACTGCAGGTCATGCATAACAAAAATAAATAAGGAAGTTTGGGAGACTCACAGAATTGTCATTGCTCTCAGAGAGATATTTTTGTGGCAGACATACAACAAGGATATGCTAGTTGACCTAACCATTGTCTACTTTTTCTCCACTTGATCTGAATATTGAAAAAGGTCCTCTGATGCAGCTTGTCCTTCAATAATTTTTACACTACAATATTTTGTAATGAAATCTTTCTAGAACTGGACAGGTGCCATAGTGCACAAAACACATATTTAAGCTTAGAAACTTACTGTGTTTTTCTTCTGTCAAATGATGAACTGACAGTTAATATCCATGATTACAGTAATGAAAGTATTTCTCAAGTACTATCCTGTAAAAGGCTATAATCTTTTGAATCTACATCATTTGAACACTAGAACTATTGAAAAAAATTATACATTCATCAAAGCATCTTGTTTTAAGTAACTTCTTATGTAGTTAAAAATGGCATTACAACCTCATACATTACAAAGTATGTCAATGTGTACCAATTTTGAACATCAACAAGCATCAAATTTTCAACTTCTAAATTAATTGGTGTATTGAATCATACTAATTCAGTTTGTACTAAAGGAATCTGTGAAGCAGAAAAAGGAAGTAATTGTGAAAAAAATAAACTTCATAACGGAGAGACATTCATTCATTGTCATATTCTAAATAAGGAAATAGAAAAGGTTTTGACTAAGAATCAAATGTAGCCTGCCTACAAATGAGAAGCAATGAGTGTGTATGGTTGACATGCTGGAAGGAAGGGATGCCATCCAGAGGGACCTTGACAGGCTGGAGAGGTGGCCCTCTGCCAACCTCATGAAGTTCAACAAGGCCAACTACAAGGTCCTGCACCTGGGTCGGGGCAATCCCAACTACAAGTACAGGCTGGGTGGAGAATGGATCGAGAGCAGCCCTGAGGAGAAGGACTTGGGGGTACTGGTGGATGAAAAGCTGAACATGAGCCTGCAGTGTGCGCTGGCAGCCCAGCCAACTGTATCCTGGTCTGTATCCAGAGAAGTGTGGCCAGCAGGTCGAGGGAGGGGATTCTCCCCCTTTACTCTGCTCTTGTGAGACCCCACCTGGAGTGCTCTGTCCAGCTGTGGAGCCCTCAGCATAAGAAGGATATCGACCAGTTGGAACGAGTGCAGAGGAGGGACACAAAGATGATGAGAGGGCTGGAGCACCTCTCCTATGAAGAAAGGCTGAGAGAATTGGGTTTGTTCAGCCTGGAGAAGAGAAGGCTTCGGGGACACCTTATTGCAGCCTTCCAGTACCTGAAGGTGGCCTACAAGGAAGCTGGGGGGGGGGCTTTTCACAAGGGCCTGTAGTGACAAGACAAGGGGTAACAGGTTTAAACTGAAAGCAGGGAGATTTAGATTAGATATCAGGAAGAAATTCTTCCATAAGAGAGTAGTGAAACCCTGGAACAAGTTGCCCAGAGAAGCTGTGGATGCCCCATCCCTGGCTTTCTTCAGGGCCAGGCTGGATGAGGCTTTGAGCAACTTGACCTAGTGGAAGTTATCTTTGCCCCTGGCAGGGAGTGTAACTAGGTGATCTTTAAGGCCTCTTCCAACCCAAACTGCTCTATGATAATTGTATTCCCTTATTCTACATATGTGATTATGTGGTTTGTCCATTGATCATTGTATCACACCGGTCAAAAAAACAGGATGAGTTTTTCCTGTATTCTCAGGAACAGAATTAAGGCTCAAAACAGAGTCAAGCACAAAAGAAAATTATTTGCCCAACCACAGTTTCACAAATGCAAAAGGGAAAAGAGAAAGAGAAAGGGAGGAAAGAAAGAGTCAGTTGCAATAGTTGCCACTGCAGAGCTGCAGTGTCCTGACAGCCTGACCCATTTCAAGTTAGGTAGGGGAACAAGTGTTCCATCCAATGTGTGTTGTTTCTGTTCTTTTATAGGGTTGTCTTATTGCATATTCAGTCTCTTTCCAGGAACCACTTAGCATGACCACACCCACCACCCGGCAGTGGTGTGCATGCCCAATACCTTCACTGCAGGGAGTATCCAGGCCCCTCTGTCTTCCTGACCCCGGGGCCTGGGCGCATATGCGGGGGTTAGGTTAAGTTTCTTGGAATTAGCTCCACATCAGGTTCCTCAGAAGGCATGAAACCACTAGCCTTGTATTCCAACCGTTTGACACAGTGAGATAACAGGGAACCTCTGGCCTTGCAGTCCAACTGTTGCTACATTTGATGCAGTGGTGTCTGCCAGTGGCCCCATGTTTCAGCAATGTTGAGACAGAAAATCTGACATAGTTTTAAAATGTCCCATGCAGTCTCTTACAATCATTAGCTAGGTAACTCTCTCCCAGTTCCGTGGATAATCTGCAGCCTGCAACTGCCTTCCACCTATATCCTCTTTGCTTTACATTGGTAATGAGAAGCATTTAGTATTATTTTCTAGGAGCAAAAAGCTGGAAGCAAGATCAACAAAGAATTATGATTCTGACCATGAATCTTCTAATATATGTGGCTAAATTTACATATCTGAGTAGCTGCATTGACTTCATTATAACTATTCACATGAGTAATGCAAAATATAGACGCTTGTACATCAACCCTAAGGCAGCATTTTCTGCATTATGCATTTTACTTCACTGAGTAACTAAAGGCATAGTGTAAGTCAATAGTCCCACAGTTATATGCAAACAAGAAAACAACATTATTATTCACATGTTCTTACTTTCCTTTCAAGGTGATGTGAATGTATTTATGGAGTAATGGGCAGAACACAATTTCATGCAGTATTTTGTGGTTTTACCTTCTTACCCAGTTCCAAACTCATCATCACCTCACCTTATATATTCATAAACGACATAGAACTCTAATCAGATTTTCACTAGACTGTCTAAAGAGTTAAAAAGTATAAAAAAACCCACTAACACTAATCCTAGTCACATCATACCCATAATGTTCTTCTGCACTCTTTTATGAGGCAATAACGTAGTTCCAGTCTTGAAATAAAGTGTTCATCCTTCAGCCTCATAGTTTGGGAACAGGATTATAACCTCATAAAATGGCACAATAGTACTATTATAACTTAATTAGAAAACCAGACATTCTAGTGTACCTGTTTATTGTAGTTTTGTTAGAATTCTTCTGTAACAACTAGCCTTCCAGCATCAAAAATATGTTCAAAGTTGCTATAAAAGTGTTTTCAAAATTTGCTATTTTTAATTTGTTTCATTCCAGGGAGAAATCAGATTTTAAATACACAGAAACCTACATAAATAACACAGCTGGAACATCTACTGGAAGCAACATGAGTTTGGTCTTATGCAATTATACTGTCCATAATTATTTCCCCTGCATTGCATAGTGCCATGTGGTATTTAAACCACATGACTCCAACTGACTTTAATGGGAATCAGATGACTAAAACTATTTGGAACTTTGAGAAAAATGTATAAAATACAGGACATGATGATAACCCCATTACAAGCTTATTCACCTTCTCTACCCTTCTCATAAACATGATTTTCATAATAATTCACTGACCTGTTCCTCCTCTAGGGACTTACTCCTGAAAAAACACAATGCCTTAATCAGAACCTAATAAAATTAAATTCAGTGTGCATTCACATTGCACAGGTATAAATGGCTACTCAAAATGCCATGCAATACAGAATAAGGGTAATAGCTTTTAAAAGGCATATAAAGACCGCAAAAACACCACCCATGTGAACAATTTTATGGAGACTAAATCTAATGTGATAGAAATAAATTGTTTATCCTGACTTTCATTCATACACCTGTCTAAGAGGTGCAAGGCAAAGGGCATTAAACAGACAACTGATATCAGGCAGCATAAACTTTGGGAAGGGCATTTTATGACCTTGATGTACAGGTTTGAAAGCCGACACACAGTCAAACTCCCCCATTTCTTGGTAGTTCTAGACATGTCAGTACTAGCCAAGATGAAAACAAAGGTATACATAGACTGATCACAGACGTTTAAAGGCATGTACAACATGACATCATCAGTGTCTTAGCTTTGCACCAGCTAGTCCATGTTTTGCTTCACCCCATAACACATCAAGCTGCATAGGTAGTGTCAGCCCAGGACCCGCGGCACTGCAGGACCGGCGGGGAGGGGGTGGGGATATGGGTGGAAAGGCTTGTGGTTGGACACGACCCTGGGAAGGGGAAGGGTCTGAGGGGGCTTCCGTATGAGGGGGCTGGGAGTTTATTGGTTGTGGGACCTCGTGGTGAGTGGTTGGTGCTCCGGGCAGAGCCAGCGTCTTGCCAAGCAGATCAGTCTAGGAGTCGGGGTTTGAAAGTTTTTTTTCTCTCTCTTACTCTCTCGACCCCCGGGCCATTTCGTGGGGGGTTTGCTCCCTTTGGGAGGGTTTTTCTTTCCTTCTTCCCTTCTTGGGGTGTGATCCTGTGTCATTTGTTCTACCCTCTTCCTCCGTTCCTTAAATTACTCATTAGCATGAGCATTGTTAGTAACTCCTTCAGTTTCATTTATATAATTAAATAGTTATCTCAACTCCTACGGGCTTTTCCTCGGTTTGTTCCTCCGACCCTTCCTCACCGGGAGGAGGTGGGGGGGTGGGGACGGAGTGGTAGAATAGGCTTAATCTTGAAACTACGACAATCAGTTTCACCATTAACTTGAATCTTTGTGTGAGTACCCACAAGACCAACATTGTGCCTCCATTCAGCAGTATTAGCTGTGTTAAGGTGTAAAACACGGCTTTAACTGAGAAGTGTCTACCAAATTCTCCTACAGGAAGACACTGTGGACAGTAACTGAAGCACATTTCCTGAAATACCAAGTGTAGTCTGTTCAATTTGGGGTTGGGTCCACTGAAAACATGGCAAATTTCAATGAATGTAACATCAGAAAGGAATATGTGATGTCCTCAATTAACCACAGGAACTGTGGGTCTATATCCACTATCAAATCCAAATATTAGGCAAACTAAGAACTTTCATTTACTGGCATACATACATAAAGTCAGAAGAAAGGAAAAAATAGATAACAAAACACACTGGAGGAGAAAATCTCTTCATTCACAAAATGCACATTAGGTGAAGTATGTCAGATAATCCCAGACAAGGTAGATAAATCCTTTCACCTGCTGCAGAACAGGGTAGAAATCCACAAAAACTCTAAATATAGCGGCTGAGTCACCTCTCAAGCTTGTATTTTATGAGTAAATAGACTTATATCCATTTGGGAGGGATTTAGCTAACAGTAAAACACAAATATAGATATCTACATGGTTACTCTGTTTAAACTTGAATTACAGTCAAGAAAGATCAAGGTGCTGGATCTTCTTGTCTGTGCATAGATTCAATCCACTTGTGACACTCTTAGGTAACTTGGCCAGTCACATGTGCTATCTTAGCTACTTTGGAGCATCACAGCCAAGTCTATGTTTAGATAATTGAATTACATCTTTTACTCTCATATCAAGTGTTGTTTTGCATATCTCACATTTCTCCAGATGTGCAATCATTTTTTGTCGTCTGCAATGCAGTAGTTGTAGAAATTCAGCGTCTTGTATGTCTTTAATTCTAAACTTTGAGAAGACCTTAGTCATCAATACTGTTCAGAACCTTAAATTATCTCACATCATGGTCATTACTACCTCTAGCACTAGTAGAAGATTAAGTAATAAGATTCAGTTCTAACAGATGACCCAAGGAAAGAGTTAAAGATTTTGATTTCTTGGCTGGTACCGATGTTGATATAAGGAAACACCCCCAATATTATATTTCGAATACTCTTTTCCAAATTGCAGTATTACATTTAAGCAGCTGGCATGAGAAAATATTTGCCATCTTTCTATATGCAGAGATTTATACATATGCATTCTTTCAGTGCAATGTGGTGTGGATGTCAACAAAAAATTGAATTATAGATCACTGATTAATGATTTGAGAAGACTTCTTACTGAGTCAGTGCATACTGATGACTTGATTAGATTTGCTAATGTACTTCTTCATGTTCTATCTGGAAAACTCCTGGGTTTTGTCAGGTCATGAACTTTGTGTTTATTCTAAACCTTGAATATTATGACCTATAGTAATGTTGTTATTGCAGTTGAGATAAGTGAACATGATCATTTGCCTTTCTTTGTATCAGTTTAGAACTAAGGCACTTTTTTTTTAATTCACATGTCATAATGCTGTTTCGTAGTCAAGGTGATTTGTGAAACTATCTGCACATTTTTTACACAAGACTGCTGTAAAATTAGTGGAAAAGTAATTTGGAGGTCATATTCACTGTTAATGGGAAGACACAGGAATGACTTTTGGATTCATTACTACTCACTGAATACTTAATGTTGTAAGTAGCTTCAAATAATTCCCAGACAGAAAGGACAACAAATAAGTTAAAGATTGAGTTACAATTTGAACTACAAGCTACAATAACAATCATCCTTAACAATGCAGTAAGAACAACGTAGACTGAAGGAAAAGCTTGTGGGGGGAGCTATGTATCAGAAGACACTTGAATCAGTAATGTTATGCTGCTGCAGAGAATGCAAATGACATAGTGGGATGTGTAAGGGTGCATCTTAAAGGTAATCTTCAGCAGTGATAAAAATTCCACTGAGATACTGTGTCACATTTGGGGAAATTTGTTACAGTTTGTGTATTTCTAAGATGTAAACCTTTTTTTAAAATTCCAGGGGAGAGCAATGTACTTGATCACAGTTCTGGAAATTTTGATTTTTGAGGAAAGATTGAAGGAATCATTTTAAATACTCTAACAAACTAGAAACTTAGGAATCTCTGCTGGTTTTAAAATACATTAAATATAGTTTCAAGAAAGAATAAAATTAACTGATTTCCTTTCCACTGTGGGCTTGAGAAGAAATATTTGGTGGTCACTGAAGCAAAGTAGATTATGTTCTTTGTTAGGGCATACCACAACAGTCTTCAAGATTAAGAGGAAAAGAATATTTTGCTGTTTCAAAGAGAAAGCATGTAACCTTTTCTCTGTAACAACTCTGAAAAGAACAATAGGTTGGAGGATGGGAAAAACATACAAATGTTAGGGAAATGAACCGGTGGATAATACAGAGACTTGTGGCTTCTTTTACCCCATACGTCTTCAAGGATGGAATGACAGAAATACTAGGAGTGACATAGCACCAAATACAGGTTTAACAGCCACTCTGTGCAATTTATTGTTACAGTATTCTCTTGCTAGATCAAACAGAATCCATCATATAGCATTAGTAAAAAGACATATGCCACAAGCGGTGAACTGTCACCTAGCCACTGCTGAACTTACACTGAACACTTAGTTGTATGAGGAAAGACCATGAAACCAGTGAAAACTAGAAAGATATGATAGCCACATCCATCAGCAGAAGTTGCCTCCTAGAGGTAAGAAAAGGAACAGCCCTCTTGGACACAGAGAAAGTATCCAATGAGGAACAAGGAGACTGCAGACCCAAATACTATTATTGGACCAATCCACTGAGTAAGGAGAAAGCAACTGTGATTGTAAGGGTATAATTGCCCAGAGATCCTTTTGCTCAGCATTTCCAGAGGCACCCAGCTGGAGCTGTTCACCACCCCTGCACCACTCTATAAATTCATCTGGCGTTCATCATTTTGGAGATTCTGCTTTGGGAAGCCTAGGGTTGAGCCTGAGAGAAGAGAAAAAATCTGAGTGTGTGTGTGTGTGTGTGTGTGAGGACTTGGAAGGGGCACCTGTCAACTCACTAGAGTCACCCACTGTGAGGCAACTCTGGTCCTAGCAGTTAAAGTCTAGGGTGATGTGTGTGCCACTCCCTGAATGTTGTGTGAATGTTCAGGCAATGGCTTGTCCCTTAACATCACATAGGCCGAAGAAGCACACCTTATGTGCAAAACCAAGGATTTATGACTAGTTCAATTAAAGACTTAAAAATCCAATCAAAGAATTATTATTAGTCCTGTTACAATGTTATAGTCCAAATTATCCAATTATTACATCTCGTTCCCTATAACGATACAGTTAAAATTGATGTACAGTTTTGTCTTTTCTCTGGTATTATGCTCACCTTTCCTATATTCTTGTGGTTTCAAAGATCAGTGAAGAAAGACAGGGAGTTAGAACTAGTCATTATCACCCACAGTTATTTGCCAAAGGAGTTTAATGTTGATGTTTTCTTACTCCTTGCTCTAGTGTTTGCTTAAGGTATTTTTTCTATGTCTTACAATGTGCATTACACCTTATCCTCCTTCTTCATTGATTCACCATTCCATTTTCAATCCAAATTGACTACATATGATCTTGTTTACTCATGCTGGATACGTTTTTCTTGTTCCCTTTGTTATCCTTAAAGCTATTATACTCACCTCCCAAGGCTGCTTTTCTTTAATGATCAGTAGCTGACCATCGGTGAGAGGGCCTTGGGCCTCTGGCTTCATCCATTGCCTTGTACTTTCAAGGCCTTTGCCACCATTTCATGCTTGTACTTTTGGGGAACCCTGATAAAGTCCCTTTTTTTCCTTAGCGCCCTCAACCTATGGCATCATGATATTACAGCTAACATTTATCAGAACAGCATTGTCAGAAATAAATATTTAATTAGTAGTTAGTTCTACAAAAACAATGATGTACTCGAAGACGTATACTTACAAACGCTTACATGGACAGATGCAATGATCTTGAACTGCTGGTCACCAACGCTTGGTAGTAATAGGAATTATCACTAGTGCATTATCAGAATCATTCTACAACAGTAATTAATTTTAGCAGGAAAACGATGAAATGTATTCTGAAGGTGTCTTTTAACATTATAATTCTGCTGTATGCTCTGTACCACAATGATGGACTTCTTTCTCAAAGTTAGTATTTCAAGGGAAAAAAAAAGGAAATTATGTTTCTTATGTAGCAATAGGTTAATTTTAAGGTATTGTCCACTTCTATTCCAAAGGTACCATCTAAAATGGGATTCAATATCTGTTGAAACAGCTGTGATAGCAGGAAAAAAGGTTATATGAGCATGTGTTATGTCATGGCAGGAAGCCAATATTAACAAACAAGGATTATGCTCTTACATGTTCTTCAGTGACTAGCTGTGAGAAAAACTTATAAAAATCAGTTTCATTCGCAGGAATGTCTTCTAAAATTGTATAGAACAACTTAAAATTGTATATTTCCTTAACTAAAATTGTATAGAACTAACATTAACACATCCAATTAGCAGACTTTGCCTAACATTTTGAAGAAAATTTCTATCTATTCTCATTAGAATGGTCATTATATTACCATAAATCAGTATCTCTATGATTTTCTGTGAACACTGGGCACATACCACAAACACTGTTTTGAAAAATGACTTGTCAGTGCTATTACAGTGAAAAACTAGCAGTTTTGCATTGATGTGTATGGGATCTCACATCATGACTTTAATGAGTGTGAAGATGATATTGACATGCACTACCTTAAGAGTGACTATAAACCTTATGCCACTTCACAGGAACACTCAACATGTGAGAATCAGAGACAGAATTGAAAGCTGTACCTGTGTAACCTGATGTGAACTCTTCTGGAAACACTGAGGCATGATAGGGAGTAACAGTTAGATCACAAATCTGAAAGGATTGAAAAGACAACTTAGATGTTCTCTAGGGAGTCTGAGTTCTTGTCTGTATGACAGCACTTTTCACCACATATAGTCATGCCAGCCTACAGAACAACCTTCCGAAAATATATACCTATGCATTTAATTATATTATACTTAATTGTGTACATTTTAAAGCATTTGTGAGTATGATTCTTGTCTGAGTTATACAACATAAAAGGCATTTCTTCAGTGAAAAAGAATTTTACTATTAAAGTCCAAAACCAATAAGATATCAAAAAGCAGTATTTCTATTTATGAAACTTTGGTTATCTTTAGTGGATAATTTAGAATTTAACAGTAGACATAAATTGGGATTTTGCTACTACTTATTATGTATAATGTATTAATATTAAAATAGATGGACAGAATTTTTAAAGCTTCAGTGTCAACAATTAGCTGTCCTAGATAGTAATTTCCAGTCATAAGCGAATATAAATCATTAATGATACTCATGGCAAAAGAACAGTGATTAACTGTGTATAATTCAGCTTCTCTTCTACCCTCCCAGTCACTGATAAATTCCGTCTTTGTAAAACTGATTATCCATGAGATCCCTATTGAACAAGAGGATTTGATTCACATTGTTCAACAGTTAAGAGGTTCTTCCAAGACACAGAGCGAATTATGTCATCACAAAGAGAAAAAAACCCAAGGAATTCTAAAAAGAAGGATTTCTCTTCACAGTCACATAAAGGTAAAATAATCCTAAAAGGTAAGTAAGTGGATTAGTATAATCAGTAAGTCCATCACAATAAACCCTAAACAAATAAAAAACCAAAAGCAAAACAAAAAAACCCAAATAACTGAGCTGTGTTTATTAAAAGAATTCCAAAACCTATATAATAGTTTTATATGAAATCTTGGTATTGTTGTTACTGTACAGGCTCAGCTGCCTGAAAAATGTGGGGAAATGATATGTGAAAAATTCAGACATTTGCAACTTGTATTAGTGTGCTCTGTTCTCAGATTCATAAAATACATATGAATTAATGCATTCTATATACTTATGCTCCAAAGTGGTGAATACCTTATATGAATTAGAGGAGGCAAATGGCTTAAAAATATTATTATTTGCCTTGTCTGTTGCAGGAAAGCAAGTACTAACAGTACAATTTGTATACTTGAGAAGTAAGGGAGTATTTGCAAGATACTAAAATATATTCAGTGAAAAAAACATTAATGAAAATTATCAATGAGAAATCAATAAGTGTTTTCTTATTTCAAGATTTTAATTTCTTGACCATGTGAAAAAATACATCATTTTTTAAAACACTCAAAGGTGTTGTAAACGTCTAGAAATTTCTGTAACATATAGCTGCATAATTTCTACTTCAATTCATAGAAAACAGAAATTTACCCAGAATTTCTTAACACTTTCTCAAACTCCCTGAAAAAATTTCAAATGCTCAATTGTGTTCTAAATTTTTTTAAGCAATCACATAGTGATAGACTATAAGGAAACAAAAAAAAACCATGAAGAAAGAAATCATAGTTTCAAGTCAGCAAACACTTTTTGTGTCTCATGAGTCTATGAGCTATTTTAAATCCCTTCTCTGAATCCTTTCAGAAAAGTAGGAGTATTATCTGAGGTCAGAGAATGAGGAGAATGTTAAGAATTATGATCTCATATACTGCGAGTGTAAATGATCCCAATGATAGCACTGAAATCATTAATATGGACATTCATTTCATAGCAGCAGCTCATTTACTGCAGCTAGAATTGTCCCTGGAATACATTTAAGGATAAAGTGATGTGAAATGTTTCTTTTCAGACAGCATTGGCTACAAAATGTGTGAAACTGGAAAAAGATATGAGAGTCTGATGTATACAAAACCAAGAACAGTGTTTTAGATAAAAAAGATCAAAGGAAAATGTGTTCATGGTCAATGTTTTTTAGTTTAAAATTAAAAGTACAAGGTAGATAAACCATATAAAAGTTGAAAACCACAAATAGTGCCCTTTCATCACATGTTAATCAGATTTGTCTTGCTACACTTCCAGGGAGGGGCATCCACAACTTCTCTGGGCAACCTGTTCCAGTGCCTCACCACCCTCTCTGGGAAGAATTTCTTCCATAATTCCAATCTAAATCTACCCTCTTTCAATTTAATCCCATTACCCCTTGTCCTGTCACTACAGGCCCTTGTAAAAAGTCCCCCCTCAGCTTCCTTGTAGGCCCCCTTCAGGTACTGGAAGGTGCTATAAGGTCTGCCCGGAGCCTTCTCTTCTCTAGGCTGAACAACCCCGACACTCAGCCTGCCCTCATAGGGGAGGTGCTCCAGCCCTCTGATCATCTTCATGGCCTCCTCTGGACTCACTACAACTGGTGGGGAGTCTGTCTTCCCTACCAGGCTAAGCATGGGTGGTCTGTGTGCTAGCATTGAACATGGATAGGAAACACACTATGCCCATGCAGGAACCACCTCCATCACTTTTAAAACCACTACTTCATTGAATGAATTAGGGACTAGCTAGAATAACCTATATGTTGCACCCACTGGAATAATGGAATATAGATAATGAGGCATCACAAAGTCATAATATCTTCTTCATGGGCATAAATTTTATAGGATTTATTATGGCCTTTTGTCACAATTTCCTTGTTTAGTTTCCTGCTACTTAATACCACATAGGAGATAATGTTTTAAGACGTAAGATATATCACTAAGCTTTCCCAGTAGGTACGCTTGAAATCAGGGTGATTTTATAAACTCATACCCAGAGTTATTATGCATATCATCAGCAAGACAAATGCCTGTTTATTTGTGGTAAAAGAGAACACTGGTAAAACTGTAACTTAGCTATAACACAGTCATGTTGTTGCTCAGAGAAAATCTTTATTTTTGTCTCCGCAATTGCTCCTTGTGATGAAATGCTACTATAAAATCTAAACCCAGGGTTTAAAACATTTCATATAAATAAATTAAAGAAGTTATTAGTATATTTTCAGTTCTAAATGGAAGTGAAAGAATGGATATTTCTGATTCTTTAGCTGCAATTTCCTCAAAATGAGCTTTTCTATCATACATCATTCTCTCTGCCATTCTCCTCCTTCACATTTTCATCTTCGTCCTTCTCGATTGCTTCATCTGTTCATTTTCTCTTCCAGTATATTCTTATATCCTTTCTCTTCCTCATTCCCTGCTTCCACATTTGTGGTTGGGTTTTTTTTTAATTTTATTTCTCAAAAATGGCATATTGGAGTTCTGGATTGTTAAGTAATCCTGATTTATATTCAAATATGAAAGAATTATACAATTAAATTAAAAACCAAGAAAGTTTACTTTTTCTACAGAACTGGGACAAGGGCCCACAAACAAACAAACAAACAAACTAGCCAAACTGATATGAGCAAATGCAAAAGTGAAAGTAATGCATACAACACTAAGATTTGGCATTTGGGAAAGGGTGGAAAGAACTTGGGTTCTTTTTCTAACTCCCACTGCTTTCCTCATCATAAAGTAAAAAACCACAAGACAATTGCTCACACTGTCCTCAAGATTTATGAACACACATGCTGGTGAGAGTTTCATGTATGTTTACCAATGTCATAGAAAATTTTTTCAATATTCTTTCCTTGGTCATTCACACTGACTGTGGTGCTGTTGCCTGCTGTGCTGGTTTTTCTACTCTCCATATAGGACAGTAAACTAAGGTGTCCAGCCTCAGTTTAGTAATTTTGGGAATTAGACACCAAAATGTGAGACAGAGCATTAATGAGTCTACAGATCCTTTTGTGGGCACACATTTGAATATAATGTTTCAACATGCTTCAAGTATAAGCTGATGGTCTTATGTAAAATAGAACAGATTCTGAAAATCAGAGACTGCTTCTGTTAGCCAGGTGAAACCAAGTTTTTTTGTCAACGTTAAACCATTCTAGAAGAGTTGGATAGACCAAACACCTTTTAATGGACACTTACAGGTGTATGTAATTCTGGAAATCCACTGTTGCTATTTTAACTCCGTTTTTACTATAGGCAGTATTATAAAATAAGATACTTTTTTGTCACAACCCAGCTTTGCTGAATTATTGCCTAAACTATGTACAGTGAATTTCAGCCTTATTTACTTTTTTATATGTACTTTATTGTGAAAAGATTCGTTTCTAGCAGCAACTCCACAGATTGTCTTGTGTAATTTACAACTCAAAAAAAAAGGCTGATTAAAAATAAGTTCACTGTATACAAATGTAATACTCTGCTGTAGATCTTTAAAGTACAGATTTACTATAGTATGAGTTACTGGGTAGAAATTAGCAAGCAATGAATGAATTTGATTTCTAAGAACATCTATCAAGGGTGAGATCATTAAGCAAGTTAATATACCTTTTGACAATTAATGCATAATGCCCTTGTCTCATTAAGACAGAACTTTAGATTAGATTTAGTGCACACATGTCACAAATGTCAGAATATGTACTTGTCTTAGGGGTCCCAAAGTTTGAGTGATGGAAAAAATAAATAATCATAATTTTAAAATATATCTAAAACTAATAGCCTATCTATTTGTTTCAAAGTTTTCTTTGCTGTTTTTTATTTTCACAATAAAATCATAATCAGATCCCAGCCAATACTGTCTAAAGTGTAAACAATTCTTCATTTTCAACACACTTATATTTAAAAAACACTTTTGTAGAATAATTTGAAAAAAAAGAGTTTATTTGAGTAGGTATATCAGTTGAATCTGTAGAAACAATGTTCATAAATAATATAATTCTTAAAAAAATGTGCGCAGATTTTAATTTCTTTTTCTTAAGCTGTTGATTTTAGTATTTCCTAATCTTTCTCTAAGTTTTTCACTTCTCCACTTAAACAAATTTATGTAGAGGATTCCAAATATATTTCTACTGTGTCTTAGCATCATAGAAGCATAGAATCATAGAATGGTTTGAGTTGGAAGGGACCATAAAGATCATCTAGTTCCAACCCCCCTGCCATGGTCAGGGACACACTTCATGAAATCAAGTTTCTCAAAGCTTCATCCAACGTGGCCTTGAAGACAGTCAGGGATGGGACACACACAGCTTCTCTGCACAACCTCTTCCAGTGCTTCACCACCCTTTCCATGAAGAACTTCTTCCTGATATCTAATCCAAATCTCCCTGCTTTCAATTTAAACCCATTACCTCTTTTCCTATCACTACAGGCCCTTGTTAAAAGCTCCCCCCCAGCTTTCTTGTAGTACCCCTTCAGGTACTGGAAGGCCTGTTTGTCCAAGCCATCTTGCCTTCCAGACTATCTTTATGGACAGTGGAAGCAGTGTTCTTTTGAAGAAATATTGCAGAAACCCAAAAGTTCTCAGAGCCCATTTAAAGGGAAGAAGTAATATAATAAATTCTTAAAAAGAAAATCAAAGTGTCTTATAACTGCTTCAGGTCCTTCAGTTCAGCAGTTTCTTAGAGGATGTTCAGCAGCCTTTCAGAAAATATTCTTTCTTATTCAAAATACTTGTTCTGTCTTGGGCTTTGACACGGTTAACATTTGTGCTTTTTTATCCACCCTTTTTTTCTCTTTGTGTATGTGCTTCTTGCTTGTATGATTTGGTTTTTGGTTTGGTAGGTTTTGGGGTTTTTTTTGCTTTTTTATTTCCCTTTGACTACACATGTTAAGAAAACTTAACAAATATTCTCTATTATGTCTTTAAAAGTAATGAGTTTCTTTCCTTTTTGGAGGAAAGCTTAAAAATATAACCTTTTATTACAAATAAAGATTATTTTTGTCTTTTTTACAGAATCAAAATAAGCTCCCATCTCTGTGGAATGTGCACTTTTTGAAATGGCTCTAAAAATACATGAAAGGACATAATTTTTTTGTTCTTGGCCTGTCTTATCTGCTGTGAAGAACAGCACAGTACTGGGAAACACAGGAGAGATCTATAATCAAATTGCTCTCACTGAACACAAAATCAAGGTATTCCAAGGAGAAAGCTTCTGCAGAAGGAACTTTCATGTAGATGTTGGACTGTGAAGAGAGTCATCGAGGGAACTCGACTTCTAACAGAGCAGCTAAGGAGTTCAGATCTCGAGGTGATACTGCAATGTGCAAAAGACCATACTGAAAATCACATCTGCAGGATTCTTGTAATTTGCTAGGTATTACTGACTACATGATGGAGTTGAGTATGCAGGTGTGGGATTTAGAAGGCAGTATATGTGCTTTATAGATTTTTTTTTCATCTCTGTTCTACTCTGCTTGAGGGATAGTTGAAAGAGCTGGTGATCTAGTAACCCTAAGTCCCTCCTTTCCTGCCATACTCAAGATTAATCAGCTACTTCCCATAAACACAGGATTACTGAGAAAAGAGGCATGTCACGTGTCCTTATTGGGTGGGAGTGAAGAATTTTCAATCTCCTTAGGCTTGTGGAATTGTGGAAAGCTGAGCTATAGGAGCTATAGGCTATGCCAGTACCAAAAATCATTCTAGCGAGAAAATAACAGAGCATATGGAATTTCCCACATTTTCCTTGTCTTCAGATGTTGGAAAATAAGCAGATTAAAAGTATTTGGGCAGGGCAGGGAATTTTGGTCATTCAACATGCAAGGGAGATTAAATTGTTGGGGGGGTTCTCCTCTTTCAGTAACCACAGAATAGGTGATTGTTTTTCTTTAAAGGAAGAACCTCAACACTACATACCATCAAATGTAGTCATTATATTAGACCTTTACCTTCAAAGACTGCTACTTTAAAGAATAAATATGAGACAAAAACTTTTAAAATGTTTAATTTATCCCTTTGAACTTATACAAGTAATTACTTGAGGAGAAAACCAGTGCTGTTATGGTTATATTTCCTGGTCATCTGCAACTTAGCTATGTATAAAATTAAGTAATTTTTTAATGAATATTTTCCTCCTTTTCTCTAAAATGCCACTGCATAATCTAGTACATACACATCTTTGAATTAACTGTCTTTCACAGGGTGCAGAAATTCCCACATTCAGTCCAAAAGGGATGGCTAATTTTATTGTATACTTCTGCCCTTGACCTAGAAGTTGGTGGTTTCACAAATAAGCTGCAAGCTGCTTAGCTATTATCATAAACTAACTCTTCCAAACCCATTTTTCCGTTCTGCTATTGCTCCAGCAGTCCTTTCCAGTAAGCCATTACCCTGGACCTAGAAAAAGGAAAACAAAAAATCAGCAACGTGTACTCTACTGTTAAGTAAGGTCACAGAGAGCTGTGTAACTAGAAATAGCCTAGCAGATGCTATCATTGGTCTTTCATCCTGTATCACTGTAGAATAAATTAGCTTCATTCCACCCTTTCTTCATAAATAGCACTTTTTTTACATACTTTCTCAACAGACCCCCTTCATAGAGGAATTGAGGACAGTAAAGACGAGTGTTTTTTCTTTTTCTTCTTCCTGTTTTCTTACCCAGACACCCCTTCAAAAAAAGTGGGAGATAGTTTTCCGTGATAGCCAGAGAAACAGCCATCATTGACTTTTGGTTAGGTATGAGTGTAGTTCAGATTAAGGAGACTTTGATGTATGATGGTGTCTCAATATTTAAGGAGGGGTTTTAAGAAAGGCAGAAAAATACTTTTTACCAAGGCCTGTAGTGACAGGACAAGAGGTAATGATTTTGAACTGAAAGAGAGTAGATTTAGGCTGAACATAAATCTACCAACATCATAAGTCTTCAAGGTCAGGCTGCATGAGGCACCCTGATCTAGTGAAAGATGCCCCTGCTCTTGGCAAGAAGGTTGGACTAGATGATCCATCTTCAAAGGTCACTTCCAGCCCCAACGCATTCTATGATTCTATGAATGTGGCACCATCAAAACCCTCTAGAAAACAGGATTATAAACTTCAATGTTTTATGGTGTGGGTTCCATACATATGCAGAAACAAAATTAATTTTTGCTTGTAATGTGTGACTAGAGTTCTCAGATACTGAACTGCTCATTTTCTGTGCACCTTTTAAAATATAGTTGTCATCCAAGCAGGTTTTTTACCTAGTAGATAGATATTTCTGAGAGAAGAGAAAGGTAGGACACATTTCCACCTCAGTTTCATTGTTTGCTGTTTATGATTTCTTTACAAACCTTTTACCCTCTTTCTCTATCATCCTTAGCTTTAGTACTTTGTACAAATTCATTTAATGTTCATTGTCATTCCACTAATATGCTTACTTAACTTTCCAGGTAATTAAGATAGGAAATATACTTGGAGCAGAAAATGGTGTTAATATTACTAGATATTTAGGGACATTCAACAGTTCTTAATGCAGACTCAGCAGTCTTAAACGTATTCTGGTTTCTTCAGGTGTGTCTTCAAACACAAGAGGGTGAAGAATGTTGTACACTGGAAGCAACGTTTGAACACCTTCTGTCTTCCCTGTCTGCTATTAGTTAGAAATTTTAATAGGAAACATGTCTAAGAATGATCTAATAGTAGTTTTTGAAATCCTGGTGCCATTGAAGTCACTGCTAAGTCTTTCCCGTGTACAGCTATGAGATCAATAGAAGGACCCTTCCACAAAACAACCTTTCTAAAATTTGGGAGATGTCACTTCTGTGTTTCTATCTCACAAGCCAAGGCCTCAGTGGAAAAAAAGGATAATGAAACTTATTTATATGTGTAAAGCTTTGAGAATTGGCTATCTCTATAAAATTTTAGAGTTATAACACACCTTAACAATCCAGCAGATATATTTCTTTGAAGTTTATTGCCAGTTTAATTTAAGCTGACAGATTTAGTAAAATTGAAGTTGTTAGATGTACTTTTCTCACAGAAAACCTAAGCATCATGTCATTAAGTTGCCTCTTATGCCTTGCAAATGAAGCTAAAGTGCATTTGTCTGATTAATAAAACAGTAAAACATAAGATGTCTATAACGAGCTATGGCTTGATCCAAAGACCTTTGAAGTCAGTTGAATTCTTCCTGTTGACTTCACTGACATTGGATTAGACCTTTTGTGTACTTATACTGTTCTCCTAAAGTAGAGACATAGTATGCAACAGTATGTCTGTAACAGACAGAAAAATATATTTGAATAAAGCCATATCTGAGAACATAAGACATCATTTCATAGAACAATTCCAATGTTTCAGAGGACAGATGAAGAAATTGTGTGCTAAAAGACTAGAAAGTAATTTCTAAGGAGTATTAAATATTACTGCTATGTACTTCAGGCTGTTTTCTTTCTAAAAACTAAGGGCTAATTAAAAAAACAAATGCTATATCTATATCAAGTGGGGGAAAATGTCATTGTTCAAAAAGCCATAGAAAATTCAAAAACAAATGTAGCTGCTAATAACCGTATTTTCCAGGAGTACATGAAATGGTGTCTAGAAATAGGCCATTTAAAGGACCTGTACCAGGTTCAGATTACTTATTTCTCACCATAAAGTGATCTCTATCAGAAATCAGAAGACAAACTTTAGAAAGGAAACTTTAGACTTAATTTTAAAAAAAAAATCTCCTTTTCAAGGACATATAAATCAGTAATTTAAGTTCTCACATCATTGCATTCGGGAAAAAAATATAAAAATCTCAATTTCTATATACCTTAATGAAATCAGAATCAACTTTCTAGCAAAATTGAACAAAATTATCTCATCATAAATTGTGTATTTCAAAGAGGGTAATGCCTATGTAAAATGTCAGAGAAGGACAGCAAAATTAGGCAAGAAGTCTGGAATAGGGACTAGAGAAAGAAAATGGAAGGATGTGAGAATTGAGCTGAGGTAGTTCTTGGCTACAAGACAGACACTGGATTACAGGGTGAACATGCATATCCAGTAAGACTGTGTAACAACAGGAAAATACTAATATCACTTAAACCAAGACCAGAAAGGTATAACATTATTGCCTGATAATTAATTAAGTTTATTTATCACATCAAAGGATTTGAGATTTTGGTTTTCAATGCTTCAATGCTTCTACCCTTTGCTTTTTTCCTGTATGTGTGTGCCTAAGATATGGTTAGACATGGCTTTTATGTATATTTCATTCTTTACCAAAAGTTCTTTTACTAAGTAAAAAATTAACTTTTTTTTTCAAAGTAGAAATGTTTTCAACCCTTCTTGGAGAAGAAATAGAACCATAGAATTATATAATCACAGAATGGTTTGGGTTGGAAGGGACCTTAAAGATCATCTAGTTGCAACCGCCCTGCAGTGGGCAGGGACACCCTCCACTAGACCAGGTTGCCTAAAGCCTCATCCAACGTGGCCTTGAAGACAGCCAGGGATGGGGCATCCACAGCTTCTCTGGGCAACCTGTTCCAGTGCCTCACCACCCTCTCTGGGAAGAACTTCTTCTTGATATCCAATCCAAATCTCCCTGCTTTCAATTTAAACCTGTTACCTCTTGTCTTATCACTACAGCCCCTTGCAAAAAGTCCCTGTCCCCCGTGTCCCCCCAGCTTTCTTGTAGGTCCCTTCAGGTACTGGAAGGCTGCAATAAGGTCTCCCTGAAGCCTTCTCTTCTCCAGGCCGGACAACCCTATCTCTCTCAACCTGTCTTCATAAGAGATGTCCTCCAGCCCTCGATGGATGAGTTTAAGTTGTTAGCTTAGGAATCTGTGTTCAATCCTCTAATAAAACCCAATCACTTAGAAGACTTTCACCAAATCACTTAATTTTTCTGTTTCATACACATCTTCAGTTGAAGGATAATAACATTTCCTATTTCTTATCTTTTTTCTAGGAATTTTGACTGCACTATCCCTTTTTACTGGACAGGCCTAATACTGTTCAACATTTATCTAATTTTATTTATGAACTCCTGGTACTTTTCATTGTGATTAATTCCTTAGAGTAGAAACCAATGATTGCAAACTGGGGTGAGGTGAAAAAATCTTAGGTGATGGATTAGGTTTACCTAATACAAAAAATATTTCACCTTCCTCAGCATCATTAATTGAAATGGTCTGCTGTTCATACTGTTGATACTAAAGCAGTAGTGGAGGCTTTTCTTCTGCAAGGTTATATTTCTGATCAGAAAGACTCACGCCTTCCCTCATCATGAGAAACCATGGATGCTAATTTGCAGGTAAGTGTTCTAAAGTGAGAGCTGCTAAGTAGAACACAAGGATATGAGTTTTAAAAGTGTTCTTCGCATGGTTTCATAAGCAATCATAGGTTTGGGTTTTTTTCATACTGTGCTTTGCTACATAGGAGTAGTGGTAAATTAATTGCTCATTTCTATAGACTAAATGCATACCTATGTGAACAAATACTGTTGAAAGTGAACTCTGTATGATCATATGTGCAGTATCACAATATTTTGCCATTGGTTAGCTTAAATTGGAGAAAGGTAAAAAAGTATGTCCTGGAGAATTCCCTCAGATGATAGATGAGCCTTTTCTGTACTTCCACATATATCATAGTTCAGTTTCTTTTACACATTCACCTGTTTTTTATAACTTCAGTTAGAAGTTGATTCATGTAATGTTCACATTAATTTTTTAAGTCTTCCAAGATCATGATCATCAACTCAGAAAAATGCTGAAGGTTCAATTCTGTCAATGAGTATGTAAGACAGCCTTTGTATAAATACAGTACATTTACAGTCCTTATCCAAAACTGATTGAAAAATTTACTTACTTTTCCTCATAATATTAGCTAACCAAAAGTCAACATTGGGAGAAATTTGGTTGCTGAAGATTGTTTTCAAAGAAGATGGTCACCAGGGCATAGTCATAGAATCATAGAATGGTTTGGGTTGGAAGGGACCTTAAAGATCATCTAGTTCCAACCCCCCTGCCATGGGCAGGGACACCTTCTAGACCAGGTTGCTCAAAGCCTCATCCAGCCTGGCCTTGAACACTTCCAGGGATGGGGCATCAACAGCTTCTCTGGTCAACATGTTGCAGTGCTTCTCCACCCTCTCCGTGAAGAATTTCTTCCTGATGTCCAATCTAAATCTACACTCTTTCATTTTAAAACCATTAACCCGTGTCCTGTCACTATAATCCCTCATAAAGGGTCCCTCTTCAGATTACCTGTAGGCCCTCTTTAGGCACTGGAAGGCTGCTATAAGGTCTCCCTGGACCCTTCTCTTCTTCAGGCAAAATAACCACAGCTCTCCGTCCTCACAGGGAAGGTGTTCCAAACCCCTGATGATCTTTGTGGCCCTCCTCTAGACCTGCTTGAGCAGGTCCATGTCTTTCTTATTCTGGGAACTTCAAAGGTGAACACAGTATTCCAGGTAGGGTCTCAAGAGTAGACTAGAGCAGGACAATCACCTTCCTCAAGATGTTAACCACAATTCTTTTGTCATAGCCCAGGATATGGTTGGCTTTCTGGGCTGTGAGTGCACATTGCCAGCTCATTCAGGTTTTTTATCCACCAGTACCCCAAAGTCCTTCTCCTCAAGGATGATCTCAATCCATTCTCCGCCCAGCCTGTACCCATGCTTGGGATTGTTCTGACATGTTCAGGACCTTGCACTTGGCCTAGTTGAACTTCATGAGTTTCACATAGACCCACCTCTCCAGCCTGTCCTGCTCCCTCTGGATGACATCCCTTCCCTCTTGAGTATCAACCACACCACTCAGCTTGGTGTCATCCACAAACTTCCTGAGGGATGAATTCAATCCCATTATCCATGTCACCAACAAAGATGGTAAATAATACCCATCCCAATACAGATCCATGAGGGACATCACTTGTCACCGATCTCCCTCCAGACACTGAGCTGTTGAACACAACTCTCTGAGTGCGACCATCCAGCCAATTCTTTTTCTACCCAGTTGTCCAACCATCAGATCCATGTCTCTCTATTTTAGGCATAAAATTATTGTGTGGGAAAGTATAAAATGTTTTGCCCAAGTCCAGGTAGATGATGTCAGTCTCTTTTTTCCTTATACACTAATGTTATAATCCTGTCAGAGAAGGCGACCAAATTTGTCAAGGAGTAATTTCCCTTTAGTGAAGCCATGTTGGCTGTCACCAATCACGTCCTTTACTTCAATGTGCCTTAGTATAGTTTCCAGGAGGATCTGCTCCATGATTTTACCATACCGAGAAATGACACTGAGCAGCCTGTAGAGCCACAGGTCTTCCTTTTTCCCCTTTTTAAAAATGGGAGTTATGTTTTCGGTTTTCCTGTCACTTAGAACTTCACTGGTCTGCCATGACTATTCGTATCTTGAGCTGTATCCAGAGAAGTGTGGTCAGCATGCCAAGGGAGGTGATTTTCCCCCTCTGCTCTTGTGAGATCCCACCTGGAGTACTACGTCCATCTTTGGAGCCCCCAACACAAGAAAGATATCAACTGGTTGGAATGAGTCCAGAGGAGGGCCACAGAGATGATCAGAGGGCTGGAGCACCTCTCCTATGAAGAAAAGCAGACAGAATTGGGCTTGTTCAGCCTGGAGAAGAGAAGGCTCCAGAGACAACTTATAGCAACCTTCCAGTATCTGAAGGGGACCTACAAGGAAGCTGGGGGGGGACAAGGGATAATGGGTTTAAACTGAAAGCAGGGAGATTTAGATTAGACATCAGGAAGAAATTCTTCCCAGAGAGGGTGGTGAAGCACTGGAACAGGTTGCCCAGAGAAGCTGTGGGTTCCCCATCCCTGGATGTCTTCAAGGCCATGTGGGATGAGGCTTTGAGCAACCTGGTCTAGTAGAGGGTGTCCCTGCCCATGGCAGGGGGGTTGGAACTACATGATCTTTAAGGCCCCTTCCAACCTAAACCATTCTATGACCTTTAGTCTTCCAAGTGTTCCAGCATAAAGCTGTCTTAAAGTCCTCTATAACAACAACTTCCGAAAAAAGTATGGTAATTAAGCCACTGAGCTGTGTGATATCATCTTCTTCCTCATTGTTTATTCAAGTTCTCATAGGTTTGGTTTTGTCTGTGCTGATTTTGTGGACTATGAAAGAGAGGATGTTGACCCTCTAAGCCAATTTACCTAAACTGACACATGTCTCAGCTTGTAGGAAGTTTTATTTGGAGTAGACCAACTGTATCTACACTGTATAGCACTTAGCACTTTTTTGTTTTGTAGGTTAATGCTTTGTTCTATTAGACTCAAGAGATAACTCTGTATATGTAATTTCAGTTTCAAAGTACCTGCTGTTTCGTATGTCCTGAGATGTAGAATGAAAGCACATGGAAACAAAAGGCTTGCTGGAACACTGTTGGAGAATTGCCTCTAGGAGCCACATCTAGCACAATGAATATCCATAATGTACTTCTGGATCCCAAAGCAAAGTATTAGTTCAGTCAGACATAAGTTGAATTTGGAGCAAGACAGTCAGTGAGGGAGCAAACCAACATGTGCACACCACTGGATAGGCAATGGTACAAGATCCTGGAACCAATTGGTGAGAATTTTCATAGGATAAGCACAGCCTACCTGTTCTTTCACCTTACCTCTACTTGAGATTACGTGGATAACTGCCCTATGCAGACAGCTGAATGCAAACATGCACTATGCAAATTAGATCTGGTTTATGCAAATAAGGAATGTGTAAAGAAAACAATTGTTACCTTTGATATTTTAAATATAGGCAAATCTTCTTAGAAGAAAATCTCCTTTCATAAGAAAATTCATCCCAAGATCAACTTCCCTCTCAACTCTTCTAACTCCTCCCTGTGAGTTGTGTAAGCGAATGAAGAATGGTTGTTGCAGTTAGTTCATAACATTTCATCTTCTCTACTCCTTCCTCTTCATGCTCTTCCCCTGCTCCAGTGTGTGGTACATCTTATGGGATAGACCCCTTCATGAACTTCTCCCACATGGGTCCTTCCCACAGGCTGCAGTTCTTAAAGAACTGTGTCAGAATGGGTCCTTTCCATGGGGTACAGTCCTCTGAGCAGAGTCCAATCAGCTTGGGTCCCCCATGGGCCACAGTTCCTGCCAGGAGCCTCGTTGTGCATGGGGTCTCCACAGGATGCAACTTTCTTCATGACATATCCATCTGCTGTGGCATTGGGTCATCCATGGGCTGTAGGATGATATCTGCTCCACTGTGAGGTCCACAGGTTTCAAGGGAATCTCTGCTCCAGCAGTTAGAACACCTCCTCCCCCTCATTGTATACTGATCTTGAAGTCTGCAGAGTTATTTCTCTCACGTATGCTTACTCCTCTCTCCTAGCTAGTTTCCCCAGCATTTTTTCCTCTTCTTAAATATGTTATCACAGAGGCCCTACCACCGTTGCTTACACGGAATAAGGGTTTTTCCATACCATATGACTTGATGCTCAGCATATAAAGCTGGAGGAAGAAGAAGGAAGGGGGTCATTTTTGGAGTGATAGCATTTGTCTTCCCAAGTCACCATTACATGTCATGGAGTCCTGCAATCCTGGAGACTGCTGAACACTGGCCTGCCAATGGAAAGTAGTGAATTAATTCTTTGTTTTGTTTTGCTTGCATGCACGACTTCTGCTTTACCCAATTAACAGACTTTACTTCAAACCATGAGTTTTCTCACTTTTACCCTTCTCGTTCTGTCCCTGATCCCACTGGAGGTAACTGGGCGAGTAGATATGTGGTGCTTACTTGTCAGGAATGAATAGTAAAATAGATTGGTAGATTTGTTAGATATGATCATTTTGTAAATTATTATATATTTGCTACATCTAACATGTTCTGCATGTACTACAGAACAGAAATGGGTATCTTAAAATTCTAACAAAAGGATAGCTTTTTTTTCCTCTTCTTCCCTTTTCAGACTTTAAGAAAAAATTAGGATTTCATATGGTAAGGTCTCAGTTGTTGGACTGAAGTTCATGTTTGGCAGCTTTCACTGTTTTATATTTAAGTACTGACTATTTAGTATTTCAAAGCACAGAATATCAACTACTTTTTGTTATAACCTACATTTTTTGTTTGCTTATGTTTAAAATTTTTGTCCTGATTCTGACAAAAGATGTATGTTTTTCTAAACTTTCAACAATATGAAGTGTCCTAGCAGGAAAATTGTTTTTTACTTTATTCTTTTCACATCTGCTTGTAATTCTAAACACTATTGGTTTTGTCAGATTATGGTTTGTACTTAAACCTCATTGAGATTCTAACAATAAAGTTTTCATATATTTGCATATTGAAATGGCTTTTTCAAATATGGTCATTAAATTAAAAGAATTAAGCTTTTTAAGTTGCTTTGTCATAGTGTGACATTGGGTATCCAAACTATATTAGTAATTTCAGGAATTATTGCCATGTAAATGACTTTCTGTGTAATTAAAATTGGGAAAGAATACCAAGAACAGTAAAAATAGAACAGACATATAAGCAAAGTCACGAAGTGAGAGTTGCTTTGTGTAAAATAAGTAATATCTTCTAGAGCATTGTCTAATTGAGCACTGGAAGATTTAACACAATACTTATTACTTGAACATTAGAGAGAGCATTTAAATTACTTATTCAGTCTGGTAGCCTCTTCCTAAAAAAAAATCCACCTAATTCTATTACAAAAATATGGTATTTGTAATCAAATATTTAGTTGTGTGTGATATTCCAGACAACAGGAACACCTGGTGGTAGATGGTTAGGGTTTAAAATCAATTTAGACTAATATTAGGAAAGAAGTAATTTGACTGTGATAAGGATTAGATTTGGGAACTGGAACTAGAAGACAGGTCTTTTTAAAACTTCCTCAATATTCTTAGTATGAGCTAAATCTGAAGTTAACATTGTTACTTTTTAAAGTTTTTTAGGATAATCAGGAAACCAGATGCTTAATTTTCTGAAGACTTGAAGTGATAGCCTTTTGGCATCTTACCTACAAGATGTTTGAAATTATATATATTGTAAATTATGTTTAAATATATCAATTAAAGGCACTGTAATATTGCTCTTAGATATTTAATGGCAGCTACCTGAAAATAAAGTTCATTTTGCATTTTAAGCTTTTGTATCTAAACTCCACATGGGTAAACACTCACATATATATCATTATTTTACCATGTTTTGTGTGAATATAATCCAGTAATCACCAAGACGTAAAGGCTTACAAGAAAACAAAAAATCTATTTTCATAGAATGGTTTGAGTATCAGTACATTGAATGGGGAATGGATGCCCTTGAACAGTGATGACTAAACAAATTGTTTGAATAATCTCTTATGAATTAGGTGTTCTAAATTCTGTGAAATAAGTTCAAAATGAAACACTCTGTCTGGGAATACTCCAGAGTTCAGTTGCACAAACGTATTCCAACACTGGGTTCATCAGTCCTGGTGACTAAAGGAAATAAAGGTTGGGAACTGAGTAGCACCAGTTTTAAGTAAACAGAGAACATAAGTCTAACATATGTAAACATTCTGTACTTGATCAAAATACAGACGTCTGAATGGCAAACCCCCATCCCTATAAGAACTGAAACCAAGGGAAAGCAGAGACACCAGTTGTTGTAGCAGTGTCTCCTCTGGTTGCTGTGCCTCATCAGGGTTGTTGTTTTTGCTCAACAAAGTTTCCCATTCCTTTTGGTAGAGAAGGGAGCACTGCTTTTTGATCTCCCATTCACTATGTTTTGCTATTGCAGCCCATCAAACATAGTAAAAATTTCTCACTTGAGGTGAGTTCACAGAGAAATCAATGAGGTGCAAAGAGGTCATAACACCAAATTATTATTATCAGTTCTTATAGAGCAGTCACAACATTCAGAAAATGGGAGGATAAAATAAGATCAATCCATAAATCTCAAGTTTTATATTTCTTATTCATTGCCTATTTTAATAAGACAAATTAGGTATTCTTAATTCCCAGCTAAAATTTATCTCACCCCATTGCAAGATCTTTACTTTTTCATTCTTTTGTCAGAGTTGGGCAAAAATGAAATGTGAAATGAGAGGATATTTATTCTTTGTCATTCTGTAGATCAAATCAGCTACGGGATAGTCATTGCAGTGTTTACATAATAGTAATTAGTAATATCTTTGGTGCTTCAACAGCTATTTAAGCAATTGAGATGGAATTCTGTTAGGCAAAGGTTTTTATATGTAGAAGTCTTTTCTTCTGCAAAAATTTGCAAGGAAGCTGTCTATGAAAAAGAGTGTTAGTAACACAGACTTGCATTCTGGGTTTTAAGCATTTCTGCAGTATTTAGCATTTCTGGTACAGTTTTAAGATGTCGTATAAATATTGAAGAGAGTTCTTTCTAGACAAGTTTTAAATATTAATCACTTTATTAATTTTTTTCCGGCTTCAGAGTACATCTCAAGCTTAGTGATTTTGTGTTTATTTTAATCTATGTTCTGAAAAAAGAATTTATATATCAGGTGTATCAGTTGCCCTATTTTTCATTAAAAATTGCAGATGAATTGATATTGCGTAGTCATGCCTCTGATATCAAGACAAGAAGGTATCTTTTTCTTCCTCTCATCTGTACTGAATGTCAGGATACGAAGTAGTGTGTGTGCATCAGACTTTCAGTGCCTTGAAACGGAAACTGCTGTGCCAGTATAAAATATGTAGCATTAAATATTACTTTCATGATAAACTATGGTTTTCTTGTCCTGCAGCAATTTGAGTTACAAAGCACCATTCTTTCTTCTCCCAAGCATTTTGTGGTCAACAAGGTTTAAGAAAAAATCTAGGTTTTGAGTGCTTCTACTTCCTAAAACATCAAAAACCATTTATTTCCCTCCCAGGAGCTGAATTAATAACCAAAGGTTAAATAAAAAATGTTATTCTCCTGCCCTCAAGCCCATTTAGATCTCATTTTGGATATCTTTTCCACAGATATGTGAACATTTTCACATATATGATAATGTTGCTACAATCCCCTGGATGTGTATATCTCGAAACAAACATTCTGTGCTGTCACCTCCCCCTCCGAAACACATAGTTGGGAAATATTACTCAGATAGGGAGTTTGATCCGAGGAATAAAATTTTATTAGGGTTTAAGAAATATCTAATGCACCAGCATTCTTCTGATCATTGGAATTTCAGAACATTTGGTAACGGTCATAACAAAAAGGAAATCTTGAGTCTGAGGAAAGAATAGCTTGAAGGTCAGACATCAGAGTGCAGTACGGTTAACTGTCCGCCTACAACCCTAACAGACTCAGCACCTATAGACATCTAACAGCCCAAACAATCAATTTAGTCAGTCCTTCAGTTGAAATCCTTTTATAATCTGCTATGTGGTTGTGTAAATCTCTGATACTGCAGAGGTCTTATACAGCAATAAGTAGCTATTTCCACAGGACTACAAACTTTTAGACTATTTAAATTTATTTTCTACCTGGGATCAGTACGAACCTCTAAATATAATATTCAGCTTGATACAGTTTTCAGTTTTTCTAGCAAGTTTTGACCATTCAGTGTTCATTTGGAATTTTTACAGGTCTGAAGATCTTCAGAAATTACTAATCTTTTCCTTAGCCCTTTATATGTGTTCTATTCAAGTCAAGTGATAGAAGAAATTAAAAACCTGGAAATAAGTTAAACGTTTTGTTTTCAGAGTTATTCAGGACACAGTGAGCATGCCTTTGAGTACAGGACACAGAGCTTCTATGGAGAAAAGTACATTCAAGTTGAGGCAGTATGTTCAGTTTTTCAGAATTTTTTATGCTAGTCCAGCTAGATTCAAAGTCTACTTCTAGGTACCAAATTAATATTCAGAACCTTTTAAAGTTTATGTAGGACTGGAGGATTTTTCTGTTCTTGAGGTGCCAGCTTCATAAAAGTATGGCACTTCATCCTCTCCTTAACATTTTACCCTGCACTCTAAAACTGCCTATTCCAAAGAAGACTGCGTTATAGCACAAGTTGAAGGTTCATCTTTAGATTGTCCTTCTGAAGTCTGTTCTGCAAACTTAAGAAAATTCTTAGAATGAGGGCATATTAATTGTCAATCCTTCTGAAGGCATAATCCAATTAATTAACTAGAGCATGAGAACTCTCCTTTTTTAGACATTGTGTACTAGTGAAGTTACAACATTTAACAAAGTTGTTCATCTGTGCTACTTCAGAAAGTCTTATGAATAAAATTATCCTAAGCTGCATAGCTGGGACAGCAATTACAATAGTACATTTACTTTATTTCTTTTATTCATCTGAAAATTAAATGTGAACTAAGTTATGTTTACTTTAATTGATAGCAATGGATGTATCATACTCACCTGTAATAGTGAGCTAACTAGCAATTAGCCAAGAGAAAAAAAATAAAAGTAACTCTTATGTTTTGCTTTTAATGCTCTATTTCAGAGTGTAACTCACTTTGGAAAAATTCCGACAATGCAAAGTTCATAGGGGGAGGGGGCTTATTTTACTTTTTGTCAAAAAAAACCCAAAAAAAACCCAAAAAGATGAAACTGGAGATGTCTTACTGCTAACTTTTGACGTGTGATTAGGAAAAAACCACTTCTCTAGGAAAGGAAATTCCTTTTCCAAAACCAGTGTTACAGGTGAAGAGAAAGATACTTTTGGAAGCTATGACATCAGAAATATTAAAACAAGGTAGAATAGGACCAACAATGTTTAGGACTTTTAAAGAAAAAATTGGTAAAAGTTTCTTTTGATTGAGCCTAAAAATACATACTTTGACCCAAGGAAAAATCTTCTTTTTTGTTTCGTAAGTGAATGGTTTTTTCACTTACAAATAACATTGTTTTAAAATGGAAAATATCATATCAAGAGCAACAGACAATTGTTATCAGAAACTGTCAAAATAAAATATTCTATAATTTACAGGTGTAGTTAATAATTTTAACTACATAGTATTCTTAGCCGTAATATAAAATACTGTTAATCTCTCATAGTTAATTTTAATTTTTATTGCTATTATTAACACATTAGAGTGTAACTTCCTTCATAAACAGGAGCATCTCTGATTAAAAACCAAGTCAAGAACTAAACCCAAAATTCTGAGACCCCAGGGAAAATATTCTGTGCTATGTCCTGGGCTGGTTATTCCAGAAGGGGAAGATTGTTGTGCCCAGAGTGAGATTAAGATACAAAGGAGGTCAGATGCTGCTAACTGAGGAGTTTCTTTTTGTTGTAAGAAAATAACAATAGGAGACAGAGAAAATAGAAAAAGGGGAAAATTTAGTAAGCAGTCAGGATAGAATTGCAAGAGATAGTCACCACCATGGATCCAGCGGCATTCGATTGGTCTATAGTCTTGTAGTGTTCAATGGGGAAGATCCCTGCCATGGTTTGATCCCACAGTCTTTCATAGGGTATTTTTTGCTGATTCCTGCCTCCTGTGCATGCTCTCAGGCTAGGCAGCTGATCCCGTGGGGTGCATAGGACCACTACGTGACCACTTGCATACTTTCGCAGTCTTGGGGGTCCTCTGTGTCTGGACCTCCTATAAAGCGATGTGATTGTTCTTTGTCCTTGGTCAGAACTGGTTTCTGGAGGCTATTTGCTTCTTATCTGTTCAGTAGGCCATTTGGCCCTTATCTATTCAGGCCTTCAGGCAATCTCTGCTCCACCAAGCCACCAAAAACCAAGCCACCAGGAAGTTTCACAACTTTGTCAGGAAGCTTTGAGACAGTCAGCTCAAGATAAGGTCTCTCACAATGATTTTGAGTTACCTATGTATAGAAGGGACCAGGAGAACGAGGAGTTTCCATTGATTAAAAAGACATTTTGTTGAACCCTCCCTCCATTTTTTGTGTCAAGATCAGAGCTGTTGCTGATACCTGTCCTTTAAAATCACCTTTTGCTAAAACTAGTACCCTTTTGTAGTGAAGAAAACAGTTTAGATATGAGTATGACTTTTGTCTATAGTGATTTTTTCTTCCATAAGCTGGGGTGGTGATGTGATTAAAGCTTTTCACATATTCATACTAAAGACAAAGTAATTATTTTACAGTAATAACGAAATATGAAAATATATTCCTTTAATGTGATATCTTTGTTTTACATCTGAAAGATCGTTTATAGGATCATTTTAAGAGACCCTTTAAAAATTGGTTTTTTTCAGGTTTCAATTGACTCATTTTTAAAACTGTCTTAACATTTCTTTTTTGTTATTTCTGCATATTTATCTTTCTCAGGTGCATAGTACAGAGAGAGGAGGAAAGATGAGGGATGCTACCAACATCAGCTATTTTACCTTTGATGTTGGTTCACTTTGTAGCCCTATGGGCATCATTTATCTTCTATAACCCACATGTACAAGTAACATTACACAAACATACGAATACCTTTTATACTGGTGCTGTTAAAATTATTGAGGATGCTTTGCTTTGGGTATTGGATATCTATCAGACTTTGGCAAATATTCGCCCACACCTTTATATTTCTATTTAGCAAAGAAGCATATGATGTCTACCCAGAAAGGCATGATTTAAAGAACATGCTTGTAAAATTAAATGTCCATTACAGTTTTGACCTTGATCAAGGAAATTACAATTAAGGAAGCAAATTATTCTCTAGTTACAACACAACAACTCTATATATTTTTATTATACTGCTTTAGAACATTCCAGTATCAGTAACCTAATTTCTTTGGAGTATCAATGATACATTCTTCCTTAAAATAATGGAGTCATCAATTAGTCATAGAAATAATACAACCCTCTTCTCCAAAAAGTGAGGATATTATTTTCTTTAGTAATGAGTACTGTCTGCTTTTGATCCAGTGGAAAAGAAACATAAAGCTTGATTGAATTAGAGTCTGTTCATAGGGTTCTCCTAGGATACAGAGTAACTGTGTGCCATACAGTTCATTGTACTTAATGTTTTAACTTTCGCTATTCACTGCACTCTGACAGTTAGACAACTTTTTTAAGAGTATGTTGACCTTTTCAATAATATATATTTATATCACAATAATGTGCATGGATATAAGTGGAGTTTAGGACTCCAGTAATTTCCTTACAAACATAGTCAAAAACATAGCTCCCAAAATGAAGACCTGACAGAAATTCACAAATTACTGGCCAACACAGTAATAAGTGAATGAAATTTAATTAACTGTGATAGATATATGAGGACAGATTAGATGATAGAATAGTCCTTCTAGATTTAAACTTTCTTAATCTCTGAGGTTACATGGTAGGAATTATTTGCACTACTATTTCTGTGTTCCAAATATGGTAACCTTGTTATCTGTGACCCAAACTTCATTATTAGGTGGCTGATGTCTTACAATCTTCTTGATTGTAAGACATCATACACCATGTATGTTTTAAGTGATAAAGCACTTCTATCAAAGTAATCCATGTCTGAATATTAATTAGAATGTCTGTTGAGGTTTTGTTTCTTATCTCAGAATGAATTAATGATTCTTATGACCATTTTCTTTAAAGAAACAGGTTTGCATTAGCATATTAATACCATCTACCAACACACGTTTAGAAACACTCAGCCAAAAATGTGGACAGAAGCAAATCAACTTAAATATTAGAGAGTAAAATTTAAAATCTATATTTATTACAGCATTACATGTTGTGCTTATAGAGACCCAATGTTATTTCAAAGTGAAAGAAAAGGCAAGTCTTATTTTCTAAAGCAATGGTATAAATACTACATAATGCAGTTGAAGGGGAAATCTATAACGCAGGTCAAAATCTAAATTTAAGTCTGATATTTTCTTTAGTTCAAGTCACGGTTTCCTGGGACCCATGATGTTGCTCTGTTTCTAACTTCCCTCTGTACAAATGCAAGAATAAATCACTTTATTGTCATTTTCTACCATTTCCTACAGAGCTGACATATTTTCTACCTAAGAGTGAAAAACTATTAGTTTCTATTTTGAACATGAACACATGTGACATGTCAGTGGGAAAAATTATAGGCCTCACTGAAAAATAAGATATTAGCATAATAAGGTATTGCACTCATGCAACCAACAATGCCAAAATATTTTTCATATATTTTCATGTTCTCAAGTATTAAAAATACAAACTAACATATGTGGCAGCTTCTGAGAAATGAGGTAAAAGCCAGGATAAAACCAAGCACCAAATAATTTGTGAAATTTCAGTTAAGGAAAAGATAGGCAAACAGTAAAATTTATAAAATATTAACTCTAGAATTGCATACTCTTGGTCTTTTTCAAGCTAAAAGGAATGAGCAATAAAAAATTACTTTTCCTGGAAATGGTCCTAAAAGTTAGATTAAAATAAAAAGGAAGGGTTAGTCCATGTTTTCTGTGCCAGATTAAGCTGAATTGTCTTTGATTTGAGAAAAACAAATACATGTAAAAGAACAATTCTTGTGATATTACTTGTTACTAAATCACACTGTAATTTGCCTGTGTGTATATATATGTATGAAGAAAATTTCTATTACAGTTTAAATCAAATCTAAGATAATCCAAATGAAACTGGGATGTACATTTACTGATTTAGGCAAAATCCAGACAGAGTCTGCATTGATGATTGGAAATACAAAAAAGGCTGAATGTCCATTTGGGACTGCTGAGAGTAATTATCTTCAGATAAACTGGCTATTTACTATTTTGAAGTGGAGTGGAATGTCAATATATTTATCAGTGTTTCTTCCAGACGAAAAATATTTTGGACAAAGACAGGAGATAAAAATGTCATATTGTTTACTCCAAGATGTATGTTTTGCATTTTTATTCTGTACATCTCCTTCTATAGGCTTTGCTTTCTTCATCTGTCATCTCACACAAGAAATACCAACAAACTTACTGTACATATAAAATCTTTCTCATTCGGTATATTTGATAGTAATATCTTTTTCTCTCAGGGTACAACAAATCTATCATTGTCACAGAAATTACAAGGAATTCTATAAACTATCTTATCTAATATACATCCAAATATCCTAAATCGAATTAGAATGTGAATTTATTTCAGTAGATCAATATATTGAACTTGAAAATCTGTCATATATAAGTAGCAGGTAGTTCTGAGTGAACAGAAAGAACAAGATCTGAAGATTACAAGGTCAAAGACAGCTTCCACTAAGACACAATTCACTGATCTACTGATTTGGTGACACAAAAATTAGATGGTAGTCATTACTGGTTGATTCCTGCTTAGACAGTATTTGTCTGTCAGTAGGTCTTACTCAAATGGTGTCCAAACATAATCCAGAGTACACTTGGATTTATTTCAATAAATTTTGGATTGGGCCCCAAAAGACATAAATTCACTCTGTCAGATACACTGCTCAATAACCACTGCTTTCATTCCCCTTTACACTACAATAATATGCTTCAGAGTTGATAATAACAGCAGCTAATACAGCAAAACATGCCTAAGATATAACAAAAGAGATGTGGCCTTTTTCAACAGTTTTCTGTAGTAATTTCTTACACCCTTTGTGTCATTTGTTATGACTAATTGTAAGGGTGATAGGGAAAGAAGGGTTAAGGTTAGTGACATCTCAGATCCTGTATTTGTTGCTACTGAGGAGAATGTAACTTGTGAAGAAGTCAGATTCTCTTTTAATGACTACTGGATCATTACTGAGATAATTAATTTTGGAGAAAAAGAAAGAATTCTGTGAACATGTATCAGAAAGAGGAAAAGATGCAACTTCTCACAATAGACCATTCAAGTCTGTATTTTGCTTCTAGATCTTTGTAAAATATATTCATTTCCACTAATGTAAACTGGTAGATAATTTTCAATTTTCATGTCTGATTAAAACCATGGCAGCCATCATTTTGTCAGACTTTATCCACAGGGAAGTAATTAGGGCTTTCTGAGAGCATCAGGACAGTTCTGTCATCTCTTAAGCTCATATTTAACTATTTATCAAATACTCTACTAAGCAAAGAAAAAGAAAAAGCACCAAAACAGTGTTACTGAGCATAGTTTCTTCTTCCACTCATGCAAGCTCCTGAAATCCTGCCTTTAATCTTTCTGTGTTGTAATGGAGACCCACCAGGATTAGACAAATGAGTAAAATAAGACACATTTAAAAACTAGTAAAGAAAGTTTTCCAAGTATGTGTGCTTTGCCATAAACTGACGCAATAACTCATTTTAGGAAAAAAATTGTCTGATTTCAGAGCATACTGCAGTCACATATATTCCCTCAGTGCATTTTGGAGGGACAGATCCACAGAGCAGTTGTGGAATAAAGCACCTAAAACCAGTAAATTTGTCTGAAAGGGTTTGCTTATGATTGCAATTCAATAGACTGTAACATTATGACAATGACTGACAACCTCAGTATTTATGTGACGTCTGTTCCAGAAAAGACACCACAAAATTCCGTATCAGGAATATATCCATTTGTCAGCTTTGAGTTATTTCCTTATTCTTGTTCATGTGCATGTATACTTAAACATGTGGATTAATTTCCAAATATACATCTAAGTTCAGCAAGGAAGGAAAATAATATTACCACCTCACTTGGTTTGTCATGCCAAAACAGAAAATGACAGGCAGTGCTGCTATCATCATCAAACAACAATACCTTACCTTAATATGGCCAGAACAAGGCGAACATGTAGGGCAGAGAATGGATTGAGAGCAGCCCTGAGGAGAAGGACTTGGGGGTAACAGTGGATGAAAAGCTGGATATGAACCAGCAGTATGCGCCAGCAGCCCAGAAAACCAACCATACCCTGGGCTTTATCCAGAGAAGTGTGGTGATTCTCCACCTCTGCTCTCGTGAGATCCCACCTGCAGTACTGTTTCCAGCTCTAGGGTCCCCAACATAAGAAGGGTATCCACTGGTCTGGTGAGCCCAGAGGAGGGCCACAAAGATACTCAGAGGGCTGGAGCACCTCTCCTATGGGGACAGGCTGAGAGAGTTCAGCTTTTTCCGCCTGGACAAGAGAAGCCTCCAGAGAGAACTTACAGCACCTGCCAGTAGCTGAAGGGGCCTACATGAAAGATGGAGGGGAACATTTTACAAGGGCCTGTAGTGACAGGACAAGGGATAAAGGTTTTAAATTGAAAGCAGAGAGATTTAGATTGGATATCAGGAAAAAGTTCTTCATGGAGAGGGTGGTGAGGCACTGGAACAGGTTGCCCAGAGAAGTTGTGGATGCCACCTCCCTCAATGTCTTCAGGGCCAGGCTGGATGAGGCTTTGAGCAACCTGGTCTAGTGGAGGGTGTCCTGCCCATGGCAGGGGAGTTGGAATTAGATGATCTTTAAGCTCCCTTCCAACCCAAACCATTCTATGATTATATGAACATATTAGCACAATATCTACAAAATAATTCTTGTTTCAGTTTTCAAAACTGAAATAATTATAATAAATTGTTAGCTTATTAGCAATTTATAAAGGTTCAGTTGGACCACGCTACTACCAAAATACTGCTTAGCTGGCTTGCTTATTCTTACAGTAATTCCATGGATTACAGTTACACAAATGATGAATTTGCTCTACAATAGCAAAGGTAGGTGGCTGTATTTTTATAAGGTGTTGACCTATTTCTCTATTACATCCCAAGAGTTTATTTAGTATTAAACAGGGCAGGAATGAAGCTAGCAGTCAGAAAATGTGCTGAAGGATATTCCTTTCATACCAAAACTCTGTAGGCCATCCCTTTGTTAGTTATGTTTATTGTCTTCAGGTAGAGCTGTAGCCTCAGATGTTGTCACTTTGTCTGCAAATGGCTGAAATGACAAGGCTGATGTTTTCCACCTGTAGGTAGAGAAGATGTTGCAAACATTTGTCCTGGATCCAGTCAATACTTCTGCAGTCCTTAACAGGACTTAATGTACTCAGCCTGAGACTACAGCTACAAGTAAACTGCAGAAAAATGCCATTAATTCACAGTAAGTTGAATTACTCTTACACAATGTCAAGGTCAGTGACTAAGATGCATGGAGGTGTTACTTCCTTCTTTTCTCGCAGGGGTGTATTTTGCAGTTGCTTGAAATGCTAGTCCAGATTGCTGGATAGCAGACTCCTTTTTATTAAGTATGTATTGGCAACATGCATGATAAGCCTGGCAAGATGCTTCCCTCCAGGACTTGAAAAACATTGTGTACTCAAGGGGAATGATAACAGCTCCTTTGAAAATTAGTAATGATTTATCATAATGTAAACAACAAATAATCAAAATATCAGGGTCTGTTTATCACCTGGAGACTGGAACAAACCCACCCAGTTCAATATTTTCCACTTGGATCTGTAGGGCAAATTGGTCTCCTGTACTTTCTCTGTACAATGTGGTCCTTCTGTGATCTTATTTCTTAATTACAGCTAGCAATTAATCCATCACCTTGTAAAAGTAGGAGTGTTAATCCTGTTATTAGATTTTAGGATGAACATGTGGAAATAGTTTCTTAGTCAGGCTAACAAAATAACATGCACTTTTGTTTATATCTTTGAATTTCTTGGATTCCAAATTATCTTGTCCTTTGTTTCTCTTTATCGGTATTTTTTTTCCACATATAGTCAGGCATACAGCTATGCTTAAGAAACTGAGGAAAATATAATGTTTTTATTGCCAATCTCACAAAACTGTTCACATGGTTAGCACAAAGCCTTTGCTTTCTTTATTAAACTATCATTATCTTGACCCAAGAGTCTTCTTGTTTTCCTTTTATTTTTCTCCCTGTCTTATAGGAGAGGGTAGCTGGTAAGAGGCTTGTGCGGTTCCTGAGAACCTGGTCGTGAGAACCTGACCTGTCCAGCTGGTCTGCAACAATCACATTCAGATAGTAAGATCATATTAATTTCACCAAAAATCATTCACTTTCTGAGAAAGAAGACAGTTGAGACTTTTATTTTTTAAAAAAAAAAAAAAAAAAAGGAAAAGTAGCTGCTCAAAGGGCTTTATCCTACCTGAGAAAAGGGTTTAACTTTATAGATCAAAGTAGTCCCTTTTGAAGATAATGTTTGCTGGAACTGAGCATATGTCATGTTATTCATGACAGGCATAATAACTCTTGACCTCACTTGCTACTTACTCCATTGCCAGTTTTTCTAAAAGATTGCAAATGCTCTTTCAAATGGCATAGCTATTTATTAAAATACACAGCATTTAACAGGGCAAGATTCAGTTAGTGGTGTTCAAAATTAGTAGACCATGAAAATCTAAGTATTTTTAACTACAGATAATTCAAGAAGGAATTGTTTGGTTTGCTACATCCCTACAAATAAAAGAGTTTCCCTGTTCATTCCAGGAAAAAATAAATAACAAAAACACACACACACAAACAAACTAATCAACCAATACAACTTATACAGTATAGTGATAAATTTTTTCACGTTTCATGGAATCTCAGTGGTATTCCAGAGTTCATATTTTCTTTGCCAGAGATTATGCCTTCCTGGCATACATCATACTATAAACAGAATATGTCACTAAAAAAGAATACTAATGCATGTTTAAAAGGAGTAAGTTCTTAAGGCAGGGCTATTCTATTCATAAGGCATAATACACACTTCCTCATGTGAGCCTCACATACTATTGCAGGCTGAAAGTCTCCATGATGTTCATCACAAGCCAGTGCACGAGTCAATAACCTCTTACTGAAACATACAGTGTTGCTGCAGTCAATTCCTACTTGTGTTTTACAGCATTTTCTTGAAAACTTAAGGCTCTTTTCTTGACATTGTCACAATAATTATAGCTTTATTTTTAAAACATCATCAAATTACATTTTTCAAGTTCATATACACCATATAGATCCTTTACCATTTATTATTTTACACTTTAATCTATTTATTTCTATCATTCCTTATTACAAACAAGTTTCATCATAGTCTCATACATTTATGGCTTGGATACCTGTAGAAGCTGGGAAAATATGAATGGGTCAGCTTGCCTTTAAATACTGAACAAGATGTGCTAAAATGGTTTGAAATATTAGGTTTTTGTCCTATCAATGCTTATAGAGAGAATCTTTCAGAAAAACAATCAAAGAGAATGATACTATTTTTAGACCTATTCAATGAATTTTTCAGAGCAGAAAATAATTAAAGGATTCAAAAGAAATAAAAATAAAATCTTCTGTGTGCTCCACAGTTGCTTTTTGACATGAAGTACAATGACATGATGCTTCCCCCTCCTGGAATCTAATAAAATTTGCCAGTAATTAGTCAATAGCCAATAACCGAATTGAATGCAATTGCCTTTTAATCTTCCTTGCCTCTGAAATTTCAGTTTCAGGCTTCAGTGTACTTAAGCAGAGAATTAGGGTTTTTTACATGTTCTAGTTGTATATAAATGAGAGTGAATTTCCTCCTGAAAACAAGAAAGTGATGGTTTTGCTGGCATAAAGCCTTCTCTTACCTCAAGGAAATTGGTACAATAGATATAGTTTCTCTTAAATATTTCTTATCTAAATATCTATCCAGGACATCATGGAGGTTATCAAGGTAGATACACTTTAGTCAAGGAACAGGTTTCATCAGACCCAAATTACTAACCTAAATATGGTCTAGCTTAGGGGACTGTAATGATTTGTTACATGCAGAAGGTCAGAGTCAATGATCGTTAATGATTTCCTGTAGTCTTGAACCCTATCAACAATAACATTGCACAAAGTTCTGATAATGTCAGACTACTGGTGAGTCAGTTTAGGTAGGAGAAATAAACTGTGTTCCATTTTACAGTCTCTGCATACCCTAGTTCTTTGTCCACCAGTAGCAAACCATTACTATTTATAGACATATAAAGCCTAATCGGAATCAGTAAGTATATAAATGAAAGCTGCACATAGGCTACTTTGCTGCTGTGTTGTGCTGATGTTTTTCCACTGCTGTTCAGACAATCCTGCGATTCAAATTTCCAGTTTAGTTCTCATTATCCTTCCACACATACCATTGTTTCTTACTACTTCCAAGCTTTACTGTGAGGGCTTTTACACTGATCAATTAAAGGTTTTAGGAAGACTATGAAGAAAATGAGCCATAGTGACAAAAAGTTTGGGTTTTTTAATGTCTGTTCTTCAACATGTTAATTATTGCATAGAACAGTGCCATGGTTTAACCCTAGTCAGCAACTAAGGACCACAGAACCGTTCACTTATCTTCCCCCTCCCCGAGTGGGATGGGGGAGAGAAATGAGGAAAAAAAGGTAATAAAACTCATTGACTGATATAAGAACAGTTTAATAACTGAAATAAAATAATAATACTAATAATAATAGTCATCATCATCATCATAATAGTAATAATATGTAATTAAAAAAAAAAAGATACAAACCACAGGGGAAATAAAAACTCAAGTGATACAACTGCTGACCACCCACTGACTGATGCTGAGCCAGTCCCTGAGCAGTGATCCCCCTCAGCCAACTAACCCAGCTTATATACTGAGCATGAAATAGCCCTTTGGTTAGTTTTGGTCAGCTGTCCTGGCTGTGTCTTCTCCTAATTTTTCGTATAGAAGAAGCTGGGAGAACAGGGGCAGTGTGAGAAACTGAAAAGTCCTTGGCTTAATGTAAACATTGCTTGGCAACAACTAACATCAGTGTTATCAACATTCTTCTCAGCACAAGTCCTAAGCATAGCCTCATACTAGTTACTATGAGGAAAATTAACTCTATCCTAACCAAAGCCAGCACAAAGAGTAGGCTTACTGAAACAATTGAAGGTAATACCTAAGTCTCGAATCCACCTAAATCCTATTGTGAGACATGACTGAGGTTAGATTTTCAAAGATACCTGGATTCCTAACAGTGCATAACAAAAGTTATAAAAAGTTAACAGCTGACATCCAAGAAGTGATAAGTGGAATAAGTGTGATGAGAAGATGAGAAGGGAGTGGTAACATACGAAGAATAGTGCAGACATCTATTTTGGAGATATGATTGGATATAGTAGCTCTAAAACAACTCTGAGAATGAAGGTCATATACACACATCAGAAGCCTTAAATTGCTAGAAACAAACAGAGCAAAAGAGAAGAAAATAAAAGCAAAGCAGGCATATTCAATGAAAAAAAAATACTTGCTATAACAAAATAGGAAGTTGTTCTTGATTAAATTGTAATGCTGAATATGTTTTATATCATCAAAAATGCCTGGAGAGCATAAGTGTATGCTACTGTTAGAGCAAGAAAACGCTTTCTGCCTACTTACAGTCAACTCTCTCCAGAGAGTTATAAAGTTTTGACAGCAACTGTTTGAGTGATGGAATAACGAAAAGAAATATAGTTGTAATTGTGGACATCAACAGTAGGAAACTAAACTTTTTCATGAACTGTCCTTGCGGTCAAATTCTGCTGTCAGATACAACTATGATCTTTCATGTGATGGAAACATTCAGCAAAAAGAGAAAGTGAAAGGAAAATTTACCATAAAGTAAAATATATGAAACCTCAATGTGATAAATATCATAAAAGGATACAACAGAAGAATTGTGATCTTCCTGACACTCTTGGAAGTACACTTCCATCAGAGGTACACCATATTTTGGTATAAGAGATGAATGTATATACATTAATTTATGTACTTTTAAGTATTACATTAAAAGAGATGTCAGCAATAAAATTTGGTGAAGATACTGCATATACTGTTAGACAAGGTAGTACCTCCACTCACAATATCTGTGCGTTTTTTTAATATATTTTGTCATTTCCTGTATTAGATTATTATCTGAACATAACAACCCTTTTTATGGACATGATGATAATTTCTTTTAGTCAGAAAAAGGAAATCAGTAAAAATACACTAAGATTATTATAACAATGATCTTCTGTTACTTGAAATGTTATATCAGTTCTTGTCATCCTCCTTAACTATATATTGTAAGAAAAAGCAGATTTCAAGGCTGATGATAAGAAAGATTAAAAGCATGGAAATATTTTGCTGTGAAGAAAATCTGGCTAAAAAAAGTTATTTTAAAAATCATAATGAGAAAGACTGTAACAAAAATATTGAACAAAAAACATTGAATAGTGCAATCTAAAGGATCAAATATTCTGGTTATACCTTCTAATAACACATATCAAAAGTTATTTAATGCAATTAATAGCTAAGCTTTAGAACTAATTGTTTCAAGATGTATCTTAGATCAACAACTTAAGATGGCTCACAAAAAGCACAATTTAAATATATATTAATTCTTTTTGTAGTAGTAGTACAGATAGAAGTAACTAAAGGAAACTTTTGCATATAAACTACAATGGTTATGTATTTTGGAGTGCAGTGTAATGGGAAAATTCAGACCAAAAATAGAGTGCAGTGGAAATTGTATTCCTTGCCTGATGATATAGGTAATATTTTCTAAATATTGCTGTGCTCTAACCAGGCAAATCAGAGACAATCATCAGTATACTCAGTATCTGAGGTACTCTTTTAATGTGGGAGATGGATCCAGATTATATTCCCCTGAAAAAAGAAGTACAGATTAGGCCAGGGAAGGAGGGAAAGGCAGACTCCAGAAGCTTTCAGCATGGTGACAGACACAGATGGCACTAAGATGGATTCTAATCATTGAGCTCCTTCTTTTGGCTCTGCCAGAAATGCTGCTCTAGGGAACATTTCAGAAACATTTCACTAGGCTTATGTAATTTTGCAGAAATTCAAATTTTCCCTTAAAATGTCAAAAAATAATTACAAAATATTTATGATTCTAACTGCTTCCAGAGAAGCCTTGACTGTTTTCACAGTCTGTTCATGTATGAAACATACAGCTCACATAACCAGATTATTTATTTCTATTTTGAAACAAAGAATGCTTTTTTTTTTTAATAGTGAAACTGAGAAAACACTTGTTTCAACAAGAAATTATTGGAGTTGCTATCTGTGGTTATGTAACTTCTCTCTTCCAGGTGAATATTGTTCATGATCAGATTGAAAATACTGAGATATATGTAACATTATTTTGCTTTTCTATAGTAACCTTGTGATGCTACATCACTTGCATTCTAAGGTAGACACTACTGGCAGTTGTACCAGGTACAGAAGTTGGGGGTTTTGCACTTAGAAATGACATCAGCAGGCAAAACTTGGACAGTGCTATTGTACACAAATATAAATTATATTGAATTCAGCTCCAACAAGAGAACCAAAGCACCACAACTCAAGTCTGAGAAAATTGATTTTGTTAAGCTTGGAGAAGAGAAGGTTTCACGGAGACCTTATAGCACCTTCCAGTACCTGAAGGGCCTACAAGAGAGCTGGAGAGGTGCTTTTTACCTTGTAAAAACTGTACACAGGACAAGGGGTAACAGGTTTAAATTGAAAGCAGGGAGATTTAGATTGGATATCAGGAAAAAATTCTTCCCGGTGAGGGTGGTGAGGCACTGGAACAGGTTGCCCAGAGAAGCTGTGGCTGCCCCATCCCTGGAAGTGTTCAAGGCCAGGCTGGATGAGGCTTTGAGCAACCTGGTCTAGTGGAGGGTGTCCCTGCCCATGGCAGGGGGATTGCAACTAAATTGTCTTTAAGGTCCCTTCCAACACAAACCATTCTGTGATTCTATGAATACCATGTTTCTGAGTTTTCCTTTTAAATACCTCTTATGGGAGGAAGCAGCTATTCTTTTCAGGTTAATCCTCTTCAAGAAACAAAGAAGGGTAAGATTTATCCACTTATTATTTAGTTACAAGGGAATTAATTTTGTTTCAAGACTTTTGACATGTCTCCAAAAGTCAATCTCAATAAATGTCAAAGAACGTGGAGATAGAAGTTATTTATCTGTGATCAATTTTTATGTGACAAAATAATGAAACAGTGAGAAATGAATTTTTTTAGTAACGCAATTTATTCTGAGAGAGAGAGATAGATTTTTCTAGATATTCTGGATCTGTATGATTCCAATATTTGTTTAGTCAAAAAGAGAGAGTAGTGGCAATTATTACTTTTCTGTTGTAGTCTTAGAATATCTCTGCTTAGGTTTTCATTATCTTCTTTTACACATACTCTTTCACACATACTCTTTCCCAATAGTTTGTCCAATATTTAAGCTGTACTCAAACCATCACAGTGTGTGTTGGAATTACTTCAATATGTAAAATGGAAAGCTTGGAAAGGTAGTAGTATTTTTCCGTTGGTGTTGTTTTTATTCCTGTATACTTCTCCATGTTGGACACTTCACCAGCTTAGAATCAGATCTGATATAAACTCATAAACCATATAGCAAGAAACATATTCACAATACAATGTATTGATATTCTGTAAATATTATGAGAAAGAAGAAAAACAGGTAAAATTAAATGAGAAATTTGATAAATATTCTGATGTTACTTTGGTACTCAGAATCACAAAATTTTTAGTATGAAAATGTCTTAGACATACTTTTTCATCTATAATTTTCCTGAAATGGAAACTTCAATGTTTTTCTCCTTAATTTACAGTATTTTTTAATTATCATTGATGATATTTATATTATTGCCATTGTTTGTTATTTCTCTAATGAATTTTCCAGGGGGTTGGAATCAGAAAAAGCTTCCTATTTTTTCATACATGGTGTTTTGCAAAGAGGAAGATTTTGCAGTGTCTGGTAATTTTACTATTCATCTTGTTGAAACTATACAGTCTAGAAAATGAGAAGGCGTAGACTTTACCATAACAAGATGTCTAATATAAATCAAATGAATGATGTCCTGCAATGAAATCTGTTCTTCATTAACTAACTCAGACTTAGTTTAGAGTCAGATTAGCTGAATCCCACCATTCTAAACTGGGTACATCTAAACATTTGGACCAAGTTCTGTGAAACAGAAAAAAATATTGAAATCAGCTACTATATGTAGGGTTTCAATGATTACTTATTTCAAATAACATTTTTCCTTTATAAACACACTGATTTTTCCTTGTTAAAGAGAAATCATGAGGAAAATTTACACCAAATGTGGACCATAATTTCAGATTAAATCCTAGGGGTTTTTTTTATTTACAAAAGCTTTAAAAAGTTTTTACTCTAGAAAAATATAAACGTTAAAATGAAAAAAACACTAGTAGTCTCCAATAACATGTCCCTAACACCTTTGTATCAGTTCAAGAAAATAATAAATGTAGTCCCTTAGCTGTGCTCCCTCTCATGCTAGAGGTGGAAATTTCAATTATATCATCATGTAGCAGATTCACTACAAGAGAATAGTGTGGATTTCTGCTTTTATCACTGTTGTACACTCTTCGTGTCTTATGATCTAACCGGTGGTTCTGGGAAACTCATCGTACTTCAGAAAGATTTATACTTTGCCATTTATCTCGTAGGGAGCGGAAGATGTACATCTTTGCAGATGTTCCCTGGATCCAAATATTACCCCCAATGGATTTTCATTGGCTCCACAGTTACATGAAATTATTTTGGGGAATCTTTGTTTCATGAGGGTGCCATCCCTTAAGCTTACGTAGGAAACTGTGTTAATTATTGCTTAAACAACGTTAAATAACACTGCATTTCTCAAGAAATATAAATAATTTAATATTCAAATGACTTTTTAGGTTAGTAGAAAGTTATAGCATGGCCCTGTGGTTCATCTAACAGTAATTTCAAGTAAAAATATCACAAGTTTGCATTAGAAATAAAAAATGAGGGCATGCCCTGCTGTTGAAGAAGGTATTCAGTTTGGCTGGTTGGCATTAACCAAGCAGTTTCCATAATTACAATGCTGTTAAAAATGTTCCTTAGTGAAGGAACAAGCAGCTTCCTTGAAGAAGCACTCTTTTAAAACAGAAATAGCATTTTAAGCCTCTGGAGAGGGAAACCTTTATGAAGGATTACAACACTTCCTTTCTCCCAGTCATCTTCAAACCTCTAGACAGCTGTGTTAAATAATTAAAGCTAAAGTTTACAGAATTCCAGAGTCATAGAGCAGCTGAGGTTGGAAAAGTTATAACAACAGAGGAGAGGACCTTGTGAGAAAGTAAACAGAAAATGCCATGTACTCTATGCTTCTTTACTTTGGTATTTTCTGGTAAGATTTGCCTTCATGAATCCCAGGCCCCTGAGGCAAAGACTGGAGAAAGAAAGAATTACCCTTAGGGGAGGAGGATCTGGTTAGGGAGTGTTTAAACAAACAGAACATTCACAAGTCCATGAGGTCTGATGGGATGTACCCATGATCTGGCTGATGTCATTGTGGGGCCACTCTTGACTATCTTCAAAATATCATGGTGACTGGGGCAAGCTCCTCAGGACTGGAAGAAAAGCAAATACCAGTCCTGCCTTCAAAAAGGAGAAGAAAGGACCTGAGGAACTACAGACCTCACCTCAATCCCTGGGAAGGTGATACAACAACTAACCCTGGAAACTATTTCCAGACACATCAAGGAAGAGAAGGTAGCCATCAGCATGGATTTATTAAGGGGATATAATGCTTGACCAACCTGATAACCTCCTACAATGAGATTACTAACTTTGTGGATGGGAGTGAAAGAGAGCAATGGTTGTCTTGATTTTAGTAAGACTTTTGATACTTTTGACACTGTCTCACATAACATTCTCATAGACAAACTAATAAAATACAGGTTAGATAAGTGAACAATAAGGTGGATTGAAAACTGGCTAAATAGCTGAGCCCAGAGGACTGTAATCAGTGACACCAAATCCAGTTGGAGGCCACTCATTAGTGGAGCACTACCCCAGAGGTTGATATTGGGAACAACATTGTTTAATGTCTTCCTTAACGGCCTGGAGACTGATATAAGACTGTACCCTCAGCAAGTTTGCAGGCAACACAAAACTAAGAAAAAGTGACTGATACACTAAATGGTTGTTCTGCCATATGACAACCAGAAGAAATGGTTGATGGGAACCTCTCAAATTTCAACAGAGGGAAATGCAAACTCCTGCACGTGGAGAGGAACAGCCTTAAGCACAAGTATGCACCGGGTGCTGACTGCCTGGAAACCAGTTTTACTAAAAAGGCCCAGAGGGCCCTGGTGAATGCCGAGTTGAACGAAGTCAGCAATGTGCCTTTGAAGAAAAGGCCAATAACTTCCTGAGCTGTATTAGGAAGAGAAGGAAAGGCTCAGTGGGGATCTTCTCATGGTGACCTAGTAAAGTGAAGAAGTGAAGAGCAGCCAGAATCCTCATGGTAGTATCCAGTGAAAATACAGGAGGCAATGAGTACAAACTGACACATAGAAATTTCTACTTAAGCTATCTACTGGGAGCATGGTCAGACACTGGAACAGGTTGACCTCTGGTCCATGTGATCAATCCTTAGACATATTCTAAACCTGACTAAACACAGCCCTGAGAAATCTGCTATAGCTGATCTGTTTTAAAAAGTGTGTTGAACCAGATGATCTCCACAGTCCACTTGCAACCTTAACTATTCTGTGCCACTTCTGTCTTATCATCTTCATTCTATTACAACACTTCCATTTTCCCTTCTCTTCCATTTTACTCTTCCACATTCCTTTAAAACCCTTTCTGTTTTCCTAGGGTTTGTTTCCCACATTATGTACGTCTTTCAAAAGGCTCAGATTTGCCCACTATTTGTGTGTGAGGTGTTGCTGTTGTATATGCCTTCCAACAAAGTGTGAAGTAAGCTTTCTGGCAGAACACAGCCCCATAATGTGCTGCCTGTGCCCAATGATGTAGTGCACCATCAAGCTGTGAATAGCTGATGAAGTCTACAGCAGCCTCTGTGCCCCAGTTAATTGTTTGTTCAAGTTCCAAAGCAGAGCTGACACCTGTGAAAACTTGGCTTGTGTTTCTTTGTCAACACATATGCATCATCCATAAATGCCTTGTTGATGCTTAATAGAAAAGATTAATCCATGGAATATCTGTTTCATTCTTTATTTTTAAAACATGTAATAAAATCAAGTGAGTTTGCAGCAAAAGAAGGTATCATTCCTTATGAATTGTAGTATGTCTGCTTTATGACAAAGAGCCATAAAATTGCTATTGGTGATTGATCAGTGTTATTGTAGCTGCCTAATACTTAAACTACAGAGCTTGAACAGCAAGAAAGAGAATTATCTGACTGGTCTAGAGTGTAAAATCATTTTCCATAGTACATTCTAATAGTTTAATAAACTTGTTTACCTAAGAACTTTTTATGACTTAGCTCATTTAATACTGTGCCAATTATTACTTCATTATTATGAGCTCCACAAGTGTTTATTTTAGATATATTAAGGTTAAGGAAAACCATCTAAAACTGAAAATTTTGAGATGCAGAAAAGGTAAGAGAATAAGTATTTTTCTCAGCAAACCCAATGACAACTCAAAAAAGCTTTTTTTCTGTATCTGTCTATCAAAAAAAGCAACCCTGTGATTGCTTGTGGAATAAAAAAGAGAAGGCTGAGTAGGGTTGAAAGTCAAGAATTTTTCAGTTCTGCCACTAATGAGACTTATTAATGTTTTTCTATTGGCATGCACAGTGCTTAAAAATATTTGGATGAGACCCACAAGGCTGTCTGCTAGGTTTGGACCCAGGAGTGAAAATATTGAAAAATGAACTGCCAATTAAGCCTAGGATAGGTTTCAGCCAAAGCAAGTATAAAGAGGACTTGGTAGAAAGAGGAGCTTGAAAGACCCAATCCATTGCCTTTCTAGAGTAGCTGTGCCCAAAAATGACAACTCAAAATTTGGTTTCTGTTGAGAAAAAACATTCTTACTTAAAGAGAATCCTCTCTTCTTATTCAGCATGGTTCTTAAGTGAATTAAATTACAATAGGTAGTCCCTGTACCTCTGTACAGATAAGAGTAGTTGCCATTCTAAATGTGGGTATATGAGCTCTATGGGTTCTTCTTTTCTAAATAATATATATATATATTTTTACATTTTACTCAAATAAAGTAAAAATGAGGATCTGATAGAAAGAATAACTATCAGAGATCACAAGATGAATTAATTTCAAAGCCAGGATTTGATGTGAAGTCTAGGTCAATGTTTAATTCATATATAGCAAAGTTATTTAGTCTCATAATTTTTTCTCTGATCTTAATTTCTTTTTTTACTTATAACTTTCATATTATTTGTATCAAAGTACAAGGCATGGATAAGTTACTCTTGTCTTTAGCCATTTCATGTTTCCACTAAAATAAATAAATATATGTATTGCTGTCAACATTCTGTAGCAATTCCTCAAGGGCAGACTAGTGTATGTTTTAAGGCTTATAACACAAATTTTCTTCTTTTCTTACTTAATTTTTTCTTCCTGTTCTTTCTGGTGTTTCAAACTCTTCTACTTCCAGGAAACCTTAGCATTGTGAAGCAAAACATAAACCAATGCCATGATGCAGTCTGAGACCAAAAATAGCCTGAAACAAAATTCTATACGCTGTTAACCACTGCATTCATCTTAGTCAGGAATGTAGAATTATGCATTTTTCCATGGTGGAACATAATGGAATTTTTTATTATGATATTCATGATTTTCTTTAGCTCAATATTCAACATAAATGTTACAGTAATTCTACAGGGAACAATGTGATCCTGTTCTCCCTTTTTGTCTTTCCTTTTCTGTGTAGATAAAGCAAGCAACCCAGATTTCCTATTTGGCAAACAACAAAAAATGTATTTTTGAGATTCAGATGATGGAATGGACTGTACATTCTCAAATGAGGCTTTTAATAACTAGTAATAAATGTCATACAATAAAAGGGAGAAGTGTTGAAGCATGTGGCGTCTAAGAATCCTGCCTTACAGAAGGAATACCAAATTTTTGGAAGAAATGTTTTTTAAAATAGAAATACATATTCAGATCATGAAGGTTTCTCTTATCTTGAACCAGTATAGATGGTAAAAAAAGGGTTTGACATAACTGAAAAGGCACTCATTATGCTGTATAGGGTGATTACAATAATAGCCTCATCTTTGCTACCCTCCCTTATTTTTCTGATAATTGTAGATTGCATTTTCCGTTCTTTCCTTTCTCTGGTGAGAAAATTGGGGGGGGGGGGGGGGGGGGAGGAACCAACAACAAAAAAAACCCCACCCAAACAAAAACAACTCAAACCAAAAAACACAAAACAAAGCAAACAAAAAAATGCCAACAAATAAAGAAAAAAAAAAAAAAGTGATCCAAGTCTGGATCTCAGACGAGAATATTTTGTAGCACACCTGTATTCTTATCTGCCTATTACCTGCTGTTTTTCACCTGTATAAAGCAGGAATCTCATTTCAGAAAATACTATGAGACCAAGCATAAAAAGGAGAAGCATAAGAAGCATAAGGTATTATATTAATTTCTTCTTTTCTTTTTTTTTTTTTTTGGTACCACTACAGAACAAATTAAGCTGATGTTCCAAGCTGCCCTAAATTGTCAAAAGAGTGCTTCAGAACTTAGGTTATATGTATGTGATTATATGTATGTGATTCTCTTTTTGGAGGTTGGCATAAGGAGTACACTGGGTATAAGTAGTAGAGGACAGAGGTAGTTATATGATTGCCTAGGAATTATCTCAGGAGGATAAATTTTCCCATCAGATCCATGAAGCACCTTGGAGGTGCTTCTCACTGTACAGGTGGTGTAAGGGATTAGGCTCCTAACTTCAACACTTCCATTTTGATGCCTTAAATAAATGGAATTAAATGGACCTTCACCTTTCTATGTGAAGGGAAGCCAGCCCCACAACCTTCATATCTTTAATTGGTATAAGTGTTACATTAGGATCTGCTGCTCGTAATGAAACAAAATTTATTTCCTCAGTGACAAATCCATTTTGTGACTACACTAGGTGAGGTCAGTCACCTAGCAAATTTTTGGTAAGTTGGTACTTCTTAAGACAACCAAATGAAATATAGTTGTATTTGTCCAGAATGAGTCCCTACATAGGAGAGGTCAGGCTGTTTCACAGTTCACTGATGCAATATACAGAGATTGAAAACCAGAAAAAACTTTGGATTATTTCAATAGCTATTTCTCTCTGCTGAAATGAGTTGGCATTATCGTTCTTCTTGTGCTGATGGTGCATGTAGTACAATGAAAAAACACTAGGCTTTAGACAAGGGTCCAGCCATGTACAGACAGTCATTTTAACATTGTTTACTTTCACAGGAATATGGGAGTACACAATATGTCAGTAGAACTGCAAAAAGTACCTGATAAGACAATGGAAGTTTTTTCATTTTTTTAACAGTTTCTCCAACAGAACTCCTGTCTACTTTAGATAGTTATATGGGCATTAACCACCAGACCTCCTTGTCCACCAAACAACTGTTAACTGCCTTCTTGCAGTTAGAAATAATGTGTTTGATCACAGAGAAGAAATTATGTTTCCTTGTTGCATGTTGCCTGTCCTTAAAGAACACTTCACTGTCCAGCAGCGTGTTTTTTCAGCACTTCCCAATACCCTCAGTTGTGCAAAAAATTTGCAAAAGAGTCATCAGGGAGCACTTTCACACAGGAAAGGTTGAAAGTCACTGTATCAATTGTAGTTTTTCTTTATGTAATGCTGTAGATCTTAATGATTTGGGATTTTTTCCTCCCGTCTAATTGATGGACAAGCCGTTTCAACTGCTTGGAGTGCTTTGCTAAGTGAATGAACACTGCAGTATATATAGAAAATGTGATGCTGCTTAAGTGGCTTCTGACAAGAATGTCTATAGCCACTAATCCCTAAAGAATGTATAAAATGGTAAAGTGCCAAAAAATTGCAATATGAATAGACTGACAGGAAAATATGATAAAATTCTTCAGAGCTGTAATGTGAACTAGAATGCATTTGATGTTTGAATAGGGCAATTATTTAGGAAATTAAACATAAAATCATTCAGTTTCTGCACTTTGACATGATTCTCAAGCATGAATGACAGTTAGATAGGAACATATTTTACTTCATGGTGGTGTTTTCTCCATGTGTTATTTAGCACTTACTTTAACTTCTTATTGATCTTCTGCTTTTCTTTCCAGTAGCTTCCAGTCATTTCTTATTACCTCATATTTTTTTCTAGTGACCATGCCATGGTAGTACTGTGGTAGAAGCTGTCTGCAATGTCACATCAATGGCAAATTGAATGCAGAGTAGCAGTGTCAAATCAGATGTACAAAGCACAATAATAGCAAGCAATATTAAATAATCTGGAAATATCCTCCTACTTAAAAGGAACAAACAAACAAGAAAAAATTAAAGGCAAGAGTGGAAGACAGTAACTGTATTTCAACAGTACAGTTAGCCCATTCAATTGTTTGAGGTAAACATAACACTTGCAAGCAAATGGAGATTCAGACTATGTCATTTTAGCCTTCTGAACATGTTGCAAATTATATAACTTCATTTACCATGTCCTTTACTCTCTTTTTATCCCATTTTATTCCGCTGCTTTTCAGGCTCATGTAACAATGCTTCCCCAGATCTTTTCTTCTGTCTTGCTTTGCAGCCTTGTCAATTTGTCCCACATTGAACAGGATTTCTTTATCACACTATTTCTACAATTTTTTCTTTAGTTCAATCTAAGAGGAAAAACTTTCCTGGTTCTTTTTTGTTCATACGATTGCAGTCGTGTATGTTTGTAAGTTCTTTTAAATTTGAAGAGTTTTGATATGCAACATTGCATTCTCAGCTTATGTTTATTGATACTTAAATGAAGCCACATGGATTGATACTGACCCAGGTCAAGGTCCATGTTTTTTACAACAGGCACATCATCAATTTTTGTCTTCTCAGTCAGGCTACTGTTACCTAATATTGTCTTGGTCAATAGTGTCTCACTGTCTACTCCCATTAGAAGATTACTTTCATTTAATGTAAAATATATGCAATTAAGTTATTTTGTGATAGATTATTATATAACACAAATTTAGACCCCATCATTTTATACTGATGATTTTACATTTCATTTTATATTTAAAATATTTAAAATACTTGTAATAACAATACTAAAAAATATGTATGAGACAGGTATCTTTTTACCATATGTAAAAAAGTAGTATTATATGAAGATTCCCTGAAATAAAAATTCTCGAAATATTGACTGCAAAATTTTGTTTTCAAGGTTTAGCACCAAAATTTGGGATGAAATAGAGTAATACCAGAGAAGATTTATGATATGTTCTGTTGTTAGTAGAAGTAGAACCTACAAAAAGTACCGGTTTCCTGACTGCAAAATCCTCTCCTACTGCAGACAGGATGACCATGTTCCAAGGAGTGGAAAACAAATTTCTGTGCTTATCTAAAATTTCCTGCTGCTACCATGGGGTAGGAAAAAAATCTTGTTTTCTTGGAAACTTCTTTTCCCCTACCTTTCTTTTGGAATAGTGCAATCTGAAAAATAATTAACTTGGGAACAGGCAATATGAGGGGAATCATTTAATCAAGAAAGAAAAAGGTTAAAAACCTTATTTGAAATCTTGTAGGGAGATACCCCTCAGACCAAGTGAGATGAAAAGAAAGAAATTTTATAGCTTCTTGGACAGTTGGAAAAAATGTTTTAGAGAACATTTACTATGATTTTTCACAAAGACTGTTAAAACTGTGAATTCAAATGAGAACTGGTTTATGAATTTCTATAAAACTCAGGTTATATACTTGATTCTATAACATTTAGATTTCATTTAAATATGGAATTTGCAACAGACATATATGCTAGAAAAAGTACATACATGCAACCAGTACATACATGCTAGAAAAAGTAAAATACTGTGAACCTTACAAATGTATTATATCTAACTATGTAATAGAGAAAACTTCAAAACCACAACATACTTAAATCTGAAATTAAAACACATTCATCATTGAAAAAAGATTGCACTCATACAAAAATACTATATCAAACTAAATTAAATGAATCAATGAATAACCTACAAGATCATTTTATTTTATTTTATTCTTCTATTCCTTTCGTAAAAGTAAATTTTACTTTATCTGATGAAGTGGATACCCCTGGGTTCCAATTTCAACTCATGAGTTTTCTTACCTTTTTTCTCCAATTCTCTCTCTCATCCCACTGGGTGAGGGGCTAGATGACCAAATAACTGTGTGGTGTTTACTTTCTGACTAGTGTTAAACCATGACAGACCTGCCACTGAGCACCACTGGAAAGAGCCTGGCTCCAGCTTCTTTACATTCACCCTTTAGATATCTGAATGTATTGATGAGATCTCCCTGAGCCGCCTTCTCTCTAGTCACTCCAGTTGTTGATACTCAGACCTACACACACACATATACACAAGAGGGATACAGATGTATAAGCGATTGTCCCTGTAACTGGCCTTAGACAACCCGTCTATACAGTTGATGGCCCAGGGTTTCCCAGGTCTCACATTTGCTGACACACACGTATGGACAGGTGCCCCCGTGAGAGAGGGAAACAAAACCTATGAATCTACCAGTAGACAACCCCCACATGCCATGGTCTCTCCAGGAGTTAGCTTAGGCCCTCTGGTCTCTCCAGTAGCCAACTCCTAGGCTTGTCGGTCTTTTCAATATCCAACCCAGACTTATGGTCCTGTGGCCTGACTCCAGCTGCTGACACTCAGACCCCCCATACACAGACACACACAGAATAGAGTCCCTCACCCAGGAAAACATTTATAAATGGAGTTTAATCAGGAGATGTAACATAGGGTCATAGGTAGTAAACCCCTTCCGCAGTCTGTGAGGTGCCCCAGAGAGCCCTCACTGGCTCCTGGAACTTGGTGTTCCCCAGTCCCTAGGGCTGAGGTTCCTCTGGGAAAGGTTTATGCATATGGACCTTTAGTCACATAACCTAACACTGGTCACTGCTTTGTGAAGAAAATACTAAAATGTTGATATAAGGTGAGAAGAATTTTTCTTGTAAAAGGATTTAAGCATATTACCTAGTAAAGTAACATATATGTGGTTATTTCAAGATAATAAAAACTTACTTTACCAAATATGAAGTGAGATACTGTAAATGAACTCATTCAAATTATCTTACATAATTTTTCAAAACAAATCAATTGGGAGAAAATACAAAGAGGGAAAATATATTAAAATATTAATATGTTTAATGGAGAAAAAGATACCGAATTCAACTCTATTATGCATCCACCAAAATTTTTGCTGTTTAAAAACCTTTGAAAATAAAAGAGCAGAATAAAATATTCATCTTCCATTTGACAGTTTTTCTTCTTCCAGGCAAGAAATATTCAGCTGAATTAAAAGTTCTTTCTTTAAAAAAAATTATATTTAATTTACCTTAATAAAGGATTAATATGATATACATCAAAGTAGCTATAAAATAATCAATATTTTTCTATAACACCTGAACTCTCCCAAAACATGATAGAGGAGAATTCTCATCCTAAATTTAAAGACTCTATGTTGTAGTTCTCTTGATCATATGCCAATTTAAAGACACAGTAGACTTTTTAAAGTATCAAAGAGCAAGTATATATATTTAAACCAGTTTCAGGAAAATCCAGTTATATCTTGTGGGAACTTATCTGGTAGTATGAAGAGTTCAAGATCCAAGGCTCTACATCAGAAAGTTCAGCAATATTGCTGAAACTGACAGGGCACCATGTTCAATTTTTAATGTGCTCTTGCCATGCTAGTGATTTTGTCCTAAAACGGGATAGGTTTGGTTTCATCATGCAAGACATTATATCTCAAAGAAGTTTACTGAGTAGCCAAATAATGCAGTTTGTCAGAATCTTCTTGTTTTGCTTAAATGAGCATAACATTACTCAGATCCTGTCAAGTGTATTAACTGTTTATGTTTTTAGTATATTATCAGTTTATGTCAGTAAACTCTGTCTATATCTCTTTTATTAGAATGCCTCTTATGTGTGGAGATACAATAAATTAATAGCTACAATAAATTAATACATTTTCTATATTCCATTATGTACTTTTTGAAATCCTTGATGATTTAGCTTAGCTATCTAAAAGGCTTAGATGTCTGTGTCAAAGCCAGTAAGTCTTTGCTGGCTGTACAAACGATGGATGGTCATGTCATTCTGAAGTATGTGGCTAAGACGGGTAAGATGAATTGCCCTCTTGAGGTATTTGTATATTTCTGGAGGTATTTATGTTTTTCTCTAATTCTGTTTACAATGGAAAAAGCACATGGTGATAAGCCTATTCTTAGTTTTTTAAACAGCCTAACTATCTAAATCGGTATGATGAATTCTACATATTAAGAGGTAACTACATGTCATTCTGAGTTTTGGAAACTGTAGTGTTTCTATTACATTTTTATACTGTTTTATTATATGAAACGCTTTTTTCTGAAAAAGACTGACTTGTCTGAACTGAAATGTTTATTTAAGATAAATATGTGTAGAAATATTATCTTGTTATGGGAAGTGATTTTGTATAATATACACAGCACTATTTCTCCACAGGAAAGTTGTATTAGTTAATCTTACTCTAGTACCCACAAAAAAACATCCTCACCTTCCCTTTTTTTCAGCTAGTTGTGGTGATGACATAAAGCTTCTTATATTCAGTGCCTAAATGCACTATTATTTAACATTGTCTTAGAATTCATTGGTGGGAATAATTTTCCTGACACAGGTACAGCAAAATGTCTGTGTTTTTACAGCAGGCTCAATCTACAATATTATTCTGCAGAATTTTTATAGTTTGTATCTCTTCTCTTCAAGGATAACATGACGAATGCAGCAGCATTTGAAAAAAATGGTAAGTCTCAAAGGTCAGCTTTTGCACATCTTGTTTTTATCATTTGGGGATAAAGAAGACCAAAATCCAGACTGTTTTCATCTACCCTCACAATGAAGTTCATAAATTATCAGAATTTTCAATCTGCTTTTTCTATTGCATTTCTGGCTGCCAATTGTCTTGATGTCCTTTGTGACATTAAGCAAATATCTTAAAATGATCTTCACTTCTTTCTGCTATATAGTGATATACAGTTTGTAAGAACCTGAATAAATCAATTTAATTGTCCATCTATGTAATTCCAAGTCATGTTAATGGAATAGTTTCAGAACAATGACAAGAGGATACCATCTAAATCTAAGATGATCCAAATTTGGATAGGTCTTTACATATTTTTATACAATCAGATGCTACTATGACAAAGAAATTTAAGATTATTTTAATTAACACAGATTTTTTTTATTTTTTCAACTTAATTATTGTGACTTCTCCAAGGAGGAATTAAATAGTTGTTTTCTACTGCATCAAAGAAAAAACATAGTATTAGAGAAATATGACATTTATACTAATCTTAGGGCGAAGTCTTAAAGAACAAATGTAAAAATCTGTAATAAGAAAGATTCAGAAAAAAATAAAAATCAGGGAAAAAAGTCATTATGAAGATATCTGTTTGTGGCTGAAATTTGAACTTTGATATCTGTATATCAACCTGGAAAACATGGAAATACTCAAACTTCCCTCAAAACCACCTTTCAGATCAGATCCTGAATTATAATTTTAGTTTCAGTGGGAAATCTCCATTTGTTATAAATTTCTAAGAAGATTATCATTAATAATTTAGTCATGCTGTCAACTTAGATGATGCTTCCTGATTTAACATCTTCATTATTTCTTTGTTATCTACAGAAATTGGACAGCTTTTGCAGCAAAATGAAGAAGTTATTATGACACAATGTATGAAAGTCTGTACTTTTTATCCTGTATCATAATCCAGAAATAGAAGATAGCATGTTCTTTTCAACTACCATTTTTGCTTATGATTATACTGACAAATTAGGGTATGAGAAATAATTTTAATTTTTCTATTTATTTGAGGACTGACAAGAATAAAATAGTTCAATAATTACAATATTAACAATAGCACTTTAAATTTAGATTCTGAAGATCAGATTTTCAGTTAACTCAAACCCACCAGTTCCTATCTAAGAAATTATCTAAGCAGCTGTATTTCCACTTCATTTTATTTATTCTGTTTGCTTTATTTTTCTGTAGCAAATTTAGTCCATTTGCTACCATTCCTTTATCACTTCTGACAGTCTCACAGTGCAAATATGTAGTAAGAAGGTCTGATTAATTTGAATGTATAGATGGATGATCATATGTGATATATTTATGTAACATAGGGGAGTGCCTGCTACACTAAACACCAAGACTTTTATTATTGATAGTACTTTCCTTTTGTTACTTTAACTACTATACCAAATTTTACAAGACGTATATTTCATCTTACATTGTCAAACCAGTGTGAAAATGTTTGAGCAAAAGTTGTCTGCAGCCTGCAGGTAAATAAGTGTATGAAGCCAATTAAAAAAAAAAAAAAAAAAGAAAAACCACCGAACATCCCTTTTCATGGTTGCCAGCAACAGAAATCAAATCATTATTTTTATTAGATTAACATAATGTTGACAATAATTTTGTCTTCTGAATGCATAGCATAGGAAAAAGTACATTATGCAGAGAAAGGAGCTCTTAAGTTTTGTTTGTTTTGCAGCACAGTGGGACAAACGTGTCAGACAGGAGAGAGATGCTGCTCCAGCTGGGTAGATGGTTACACCCACACAGAGAAATTCAGAAATCATTTCATGTCCCTAGGTTGAGCCTAAATTAATAAAAAGATTGGTAAACAAACAAAGTCAAAGTTGGAGTGACAGGAGCTCAGGTAATGTTAATATTGAGAGGACAGTGATATGCGTACATTTCTGTGTGCTGAGCCTGCAGGTTACAGATATATTTGCTTATGTACTCCTTAAAAGATTGAACAAACAAGACATTTTACTGCTGGGAAATCTGGCTGATAACTGCTTATTCATCTCTGATGCACAAAAAATACATATGATTAGAAGTGTCAAGCTTATTTTCCTTAACATAGTTAAGGATAAGGTAATTTATGTACTAAAAGAAAAACTGAAATTTTCTAGGTTCCTTCTGACTTTTGTGGTAACAGTGAACTGTTTTCTAGACATAGACAAATACCATTTACACAAAACCCACTCAATCATGTTTACATTGACAGACCATCAAGATCCCACTCCTATTCCTAATTGTTATCATTTGGTTTTTTGGTGGGGTTTTTTTGTTGTTTGTTTTTTTTTTTTTTTGCAAAAATTCAATGACATTTATAGGAGTTTATTTTGCTGGCAGACAGCAACAAGGCAACATTGTATAGCAACCAGATTGGTTATGAAAGTCTCCAAATGTGCAACGTCACTACTGCACACAGTCTATGGACTCCAGAGAAATTTCAGAGTACCTAGTGTCTACTGCATTTGTAGTAATTCATCTGAGTCTAAGCTGCTTTCACATGGACAGCTCTAGAAGAGGTTGTGAACAACAGCAGGGCTTTTGCAACAAAATCATTAATTGTCTTGATGAATATTTAGAAAATCATACAAAGTGTTCATTATGAAAAGCATGAATAAATCCAGTCCACTAGAAATAGAGGAATCTAATTATGGAATTCATACATTTATTTGACTGATTGTGAAATGGCTTGAAACACTATGTTTATGAATGTGGGCACTGGAACATTCCCTTTTTGCAGAACTGTAATAGATATGCTTGACATAGATATGTACTGTTATTTCCAAAAATTCGTCTTGAATAAATCATATTAAACAGTAATAGCATAGGAATAGCATTGACTGCATGGTAATGGTAAGAAAAAGAGGATATCAAGGTTTTTTTACTTATAAGCCTATATATATCCTAGGGAGTAAAACACAGAAGATAGATATGTCTGATAGCTCATTAGTAGCCTCAGTCCACAGAAAGCTACCGGAAAGTAAATGCTGTACTTCAACAGTTTTGTACCAGAAGACTTCTTGTACAATTTGAATATGTCCTGCCTTTCCTACTGTTAAGAGTTTTCCCTACCACTATGCTTATGCCAGGAAATTTAAAAAAATATCATGGTCTCTTTTCTGGTCCCAAGGGCAAGCAGAACAAATATGTATAACTTGTAACCATATAAATAAGCTCTCTGCCTTCATTTTTCTATCCAAACATAGGAAGGCTCCATCCATTACAGCATGCCAAGAGCAGTGTCTGGCTCATGCCCAGACATTGCCTGGGACAGGCACAGGCTCACAAAATTGTAGAATTGCTCTTTTTGGAGAGAACCCTTGAGATAGCCTTGCTCAGAGCAGGGCCAATTTAGTGTCCTCTAAGAACATGCGAGTGAGCATGTTAACACCTTAGCAGTTCAAACTGTTTCAGCACAGCATTTGTGCCCATTACCTCACCCTTCTTATTGGATTTATGGCTCATAGGAACATGGAAATGCTCTGCCAGGACTTGACACAGACCTGTAAAACTTCAGATGTTAATACCAACGTGATCTATAGCATAGAGTCGAAGATCTCTGTTTCCAGAGAAACCAGCCTGCAGTTTTCAGGAGCACTGGTTTAAGAAACACTATATATCTACTCTCTCTCTCTATTCACTCAAATAGCCACTCTCTTCTGATAGAAAAACTGTAGAGCTGGGCTCTTACCCTTTAGCTGGGGTAGTCAGAACTTACAGCAGGAGGGGCAGATATGATCTCCAGAACTTTATTAACAATTATTTCTGGTCTGGAATCATTATTTGATAATAGTTTCAATTAAAACTTGTAAAATGAGTAATACTATCAAGACATTTTGTAGACTCTAAGGCACTCCTATTACTTTGTAGCCAGCACAGAGCTTAAAATTGCTATCCACTGATTTATTACAGAGTGACATATAGAGCTGAAATAGCTTAATATGTAACATCAGCTCTCCCAATTACATCTCAAATGTACATGAAGGATAAATAAACCAGCAACTTCACTCCATTTTGCAAAGATAAATAAAATGTCTGATTTATTAAGTGTATGTCAAAATAGAGTGGCCAAATTCAGTGGCCTGAACATAGGGAAAAGACTAATATTTCCTGAACTTTAATCAAGGTCAGATAATGGTTAGGTGAAAAGGCCAAAATAATCTGTCAGAAAATAACAAACATAACACCTAATGGTTACTTGGGGTCTCTTTGAGAATCACTTGGCATATGTCAAAGGCCAAATATTAGTGTAAGTGACATGATAACTGCATGCTACTTCGTGGCTAAGGTGCTTAGGAGCTTTGAAGATGGAAAATAAGTAATTTTACTTGGAACTAAACTGTGTAATTGAAAAAGGGTTAGTCTGACCTCACTTTCTCCTGCCATGGGAGCGTTTGCTTAGCACATTTGTGTGCTTCTATATAACGTCCTCAACAGTAGCTATTGAAAACATACTACTCTGACAGTTACTTTTCACTTGTTCTTCACACACTTCCTCCTACAGAGGGCAGATCTTTACTAGTTCAGCTCCAATTAATCTGTAACAACATTAATAGATAACATTCACAAAAATGAATAGAAACTCTAGCCACATCACACATCAAATAAGACTGTCCTCCATTTTCATACTTGGAGCCAGATGAAATAATATGTGTGCTCACCGTATTCTTCCTGTAACTTCAGAACAATTATTCACCCCTTAGCAAATTTAGGCTTTGTTATTACAGTATATGTGTTTTGGTGATTAAATATGATGCTTCTATACATCAATATTTAGTTAGACAACTTTGAACTTATCAACATATTGTATTTTTTCCACAAAGGATTTATGAAGTAAAGTAAGAAAAATAAATCCATCCATTCTGACTTTGAGACCTTAGCTGACAGCAGTAAACTCAGCCTCCTTCAGCTGCATAATCCAATATGAGATGTTAAGTGGATAAATGGCAGATAAAGTTATTGTATCAAATGGATCAATATGGCACTAATATTGGACTTCATTTCTCCTTGTTTCTTAGCTGAAAAATAAAGTCTAGGTAATATTTAAAGACATCAACTGCTATTTAACCATTTGCTATTTAATGTCAAGTTTAAAAATATTCAGTTTCCAAATAATTTATTGTAAAGGGAAATTAATTATTCTTTGGAGACTTATAATTTATGTTCCAAGTTTATCCCTCTCAAACATTTTCACCAACAAAGCATAAGTATATGAAATTCACAAACAATGATAAATGTTAGCTCTCTTCTATTATTCATGAAGTCAAAGATTTATTACAAAAAAAAAATGTGTTTACTTCAAGTAAGCATATTCAGCATGTTTTTCCTATGCTTGCAATTATTTTTATATAGTAGACGGTATTACTGGATCTAAAGTATGGTCATACAAGAAAATTAGAATGTATCATGAAAAAGCAGTTAACTCATTGTATTAGAAGTTTAAGAAGCAGTATTAGCACGTAAGTATACTTACATAACTAAATGTAAGTAAATGTAAACCTGACTGCATTACCAAATTTTATTCATTTAAAAACTAAATTTAATAAAAAACTGCCAAAGCAGTCCCAGGAATCTAGAGTCCACTGGTTTCCTAATCATCTGCTCATTCTACTGATCTACAAAGTTGTGCTACCTGATATTTAATTATATCTAGCTTCACAACTATATTATTCACTGTGTTTTTCTAATGTCTAGCTGTTTAGGAACTTTGTCTGGCATGAACTAGCTATGATGAAATTACATTTTCTGAAGTTCACTTGCACGTAGAAACTTTTTTCTAATTCCTTGCCAAATGCCCAAAAGTGGAAAATGAAAGGCATTATCATTATCCCTTAATGGGTTTAAATGCCAGTTGCATGCCTTCTTGACTACTTCTGAACGGTTCATACTTCAAAGTTCCACCTCAAACAGAAGTGTTAACTCCTATGTTCAAATACCAATTTCTGTGGATGTGCAAGAGCCTGTCCATAGGCACAGTGGTGATTTTGCTGTCCAAAATGAAGCTAGGCATCTCAAGGCTTGGCATGTCTGGGCAACACATATTCTGAATGGCTGTCTTGACCTTAACCATTTGCTTTCCACCTGATGTCACTTTATAAGCTACAGTTGGAAGCCTAAATAACTCCTTGAGGATTTTTTTCTTTTTTGACACAGTGAATATATTAGATAGTCATAAAGATAAAAAAGTCTTCCACATTAAACACTTGCTCTCAAAATAGCCCAAAGTAATATATGGCAGCTTCAAGTGGAAAAGATCTGGATACAAATTTCTGCTATGGTTCACATAAAAGGGAGATTTAAAAACAGGTCTAGGAAGTCTCAGATGGCAGCAATAATCCTGAGTTAATGCCATGGGGACAACAACTGAAAACAGTGCATTTGGACAATATCTAATCATCTTTGTCCCTGATTTCCATCCCTCTCCTCAGCACTTCTGATTGGTTAAGTTAGAATTTGGGTATTTATTTGTACACCTCCTATATTTGTCTAATTTCCCAAAGAAGTGTACTGATGATCTAAATACAACTTGGTGCTGTGTATTCTACTAGAAAGACACCTGAAAGTGAGAGACTGCACTACTCAAATCATAACATGACCTAGCTCTTAACCTCTCTGTGCTTAAGTTCCCCATCTGTAAAACACATCATAACTCAATCTGCCTATCTCATAAGGGGGGTGTAAGGATAAGTATGTAAAAGATGCGAAGGTACTGTGGTTAAGTACCGGACACAGAGAGCTATGGAAGATGAAGAAATTACAAAGGATCATGGACAGTCAGATTTAAGGAACAATGCAGATTTATGAAACCACACTGATGCATGTTTCAAGGCTGAAACTTAAGAGGGTGATGCTAACATTTCCATGAGAGAGTTTATCTACAAAATAGCCTCAGTGTTTGACTACATTTTTTATAATACTGCAACATGTGCTTAAATTAATATAGTAAGACAATATTAAATATTGTCATGGTTTAACCTCAGCTAGCAATGAAGTACCACACACCTGCTTGTACACCTTCCCCCCTCCCCCAGTGGAGAAGGAGAACCAGAGGAAAAGACAAGAAAGCTCATGAATTAAGATAACAACAATTTAATAATTAAATATAAATGAAGATTATAGTGATACTAATAATCCTAACTATGCTACCAATAATAAGTAATTAAAATAATTGAAAATAAAACGTATGATACAATTGCTCACCCCCTGCCAACTGGCAGACAGCCAGGTCCTGAATAGAGAGTCAGTACCAGAGAGCTCGAGAGCCAGAGTCTGGGAGCCCCTTGTTGGGTACCACATCTTTTGAAAATAGTGCAGGACCAGAATGAAGGAAAAGAGAAGACAAAAGCACCTCTCCCTTCCATCTACATACAACAATTCCTTTTTTCTAGTGACAAGTCAGACGGTAGAAGAAGAAAATGCAATTTTTAGGACAAGCTAGGAAGTTATGGGTATAAACCTTTCCGCATGATGACAAATTCAAATTATTTGTAAAAAAAAAAAAATAATCTTTGGAATATTTTGAAATTAATACTTTTTAGGTTTCTTTTCCATGTAAGCAAACTCACAGGAAAAATCAAATTCACATTCAAATAAAAACACGTCTTTCCTGAATCTCAGCAATCAGGATGTCCCATCTTTTAGCATTCTATGGTCAGAAAATTTCCCATTACTCTGGCTCATGATACAGAATAACTGTATTGCTCTCAGGGTGGGTGGAAAAATATGTATTTCAATCTCCCCTGCTGATATCTTTCCCAGTTGTATAAATCATTTCAGTGTTAATTGAAATAAATGATATATCAGAGAAAGAGTTCCCTAGTCTTAAGAATTTACTTCATAAAGATAGAATAAGAAAAGACATTAGGTTTTTTGCTCAATAACAACTCCAGCAGAACTGTGTTCCAAATGAAGTGACAATGCTGTTTACTGGGGATGGTATTTTATTGCCGTATTTTAAAATATCTTATGTCACTTCTGAGACAACTTCTCAAAAACATGATCAGCAGCTACTGTCTCATGACCAAACTGTTATATCTCTCACTAGGCAAGACATCCATCTTCAAAATCACTTTTCTTATTAAACTGAAATATTATGTATATGGCCCATAAAAATCTCAATTTTTGTGTGAAAATGAATTAATAAGAATTTCAGAAATCACTATTGCTAATAGCTCTTCCAGATAATAACCACCCATGAAATGGAAAAACACCATGTAGATAAAGTAACACCATACACAGGAGTGCTGATATTGTACTTAGATCTATAAGCATTAAACAAGGCAATCAAGCAAAAAAAAAAAAATTATCAGATGCCTAAATTTGTGATGTAGTAAATGGATTAACGGGTGTCAGCATTTTAAGTACTCTGACTATCTCTTAAGGGTATTGCACAAGGAAATGTCAGTGTTAAAGTACATTTATTACGTCACTGGGGAAATAAAGATTCACCCAGTTACCCTTTGATTTTTGAGCTCAACAACTTTTCCAGAAGCACAGACATTATATGAATTATGCATTTAAAATGGTTTCACCTTGATGAGATTAAATAACTCTTGTCAAGATGTGCATTTTAGCTGTTTGACCCACCACTGAATTTCAAAACAGGAAATTACTTTAATAGTAAAAAAAAAAAAAAATTTTTTATAAGGAAAACATCAGAAGTCGAATTTAGTTTTAATTTTTCTGGTGATTATATATGTTTGGTTATTGCATTTATAGTGACAAGAAGAAAACACAGTAATCAGTTATTTTAATATGATTTTTTTTGTGTGACATAAACTGTTGGCACAATTTACCCTCGGCTGTTCCACTGAGATGACAACACATTTGTTTATTTGAAAGCTCTGTCAAATAATTTTTAAATAATTTGGGGGGAAATAAAATAATAGACTTATTTTCTGACACATGCAGAACACTACACTTTTAAAGTGCTAATTTAATTAGGACATTTTCTAAAAATGGCTCCTCCTAAGAATGTTTAAGAAAGACACTGAAAGATGAAATTGTTAAAATTTGGTAATTATAGTTATTAAAAGGTAAAGAATTAAAGTAAGACATCTTGCTTTTCAGATCAGAAAATCACTTGAGTGAAGACTGGTACTAATAAATGTGTAAGCCCGATTGCTTTGAAATTAGTCAGTAAAAGTGAGGGAAATTACATGATCAAACTCTTAATTGGAAGAAATTTTATATTTTAAAAATGCAATTCTTGTCACAGAGCAAGACAGGATAGACAGTAGTCCAGTAACTGGAATACTTGCCAGAGATTCGAAAGATGCAGGTTCAAGATGACATAAGTCATGGATCAAGGTAAACACATAGACATCACTTAACAATTATTGTCATAGGCAAAAAATATTGCACATGGGGAAAATTAATTTAATGTATTGTCAATTCAATTACATTTTAACAATGGAAAAAAAAATCAAAATTTTAAAAACAGCTTGATCCCACCCTTATGTCTTTCCCAGTCTCAACTTCCTCCATTCCTAACTCTTCCATCCTTATAGCCCAAAACAGTGAAACAGGGATGGGGAATGGGTTCATAACAACTCGACTCTGCCATTCCTTCATTCTCACACTTTTCCCCTGCTCCAACATGGGTACTTACCTTAGGCTTCAGTCCTTCAGGATAAACTTACTCCAGCAGGGGCTCACCACAGGCTGAAGTACAGGTATCTGCTCCACTATGCTGTGGGGAAATCTCTGGTCTGGCACCTCGAGTACCACCTCCCCCTCCTTCTCTCACCTTGGTTTTGCACTGTTGATATTCACAGACTTACTTTGCACCACCACCACCACCCCCGCACCACATCTTTGCTTATTCTTAAATATGTTCTCACAGATATGCCACCACCTTGGCTGCGGGGCTCAGATGCGCCGTGTGGTGGGTCTGTTGGAGCCAGCTGGAACCAGCTGTGTCCAGCATGGGGGAAGTCCCTGGCCTCTTCTCACACAGGCCACCCCTGCAGCCCAGCTTGCCACCTACACTCAATGCAACTGTTTCAGTAATAGCTTATTGACTCAACTTCAGAATTATAGATTTGAGTGACTTTGATAAGTTCTTTCTTTATTGGCATTCATAAACAAATGTACAGCTGCTTCCTATGAACATGAATTCTTAGGACTTCTTAGTACTGATTATTTTTATTGTTATTTTATGATTTAGCTAACCTAATATTGAAATTGATCTATTGTTCCAACATAGTATTGTTTCATACATCTAAGAATATTAAGCAGAAGTAAGGATACTATATCACCTGTACTTTGGCATTGTTGTAGATCTACTGAAATATGCTATTAAAACTCAAGAATACCTAGATGACAGTTCCCAAGAAGATCCATGAAAAATGTACAGCAAATAAAGATATTAGAAGTTCCACTAGGTGTTGAAGCTATGAATAAAGTATTATTATTCAACTATTTGGCTAGGTAGACATTGGAACAACTTATCAAGCAAAAAAATCTCCCTTCTTGTAAATCTATAAATTGAAAATCATATATATGTCACAGTAAGAGATAGCAGGGATACCCAATTTGTATTTCAGTGCAAATCTGTATATTAAATAGACATCTCTTCTTATTCTTTTTCTCCTCTGAAACGAATCAACTAATCTTTACTTCAGGTATTTTGTAATATAGTAGGCTAAATAAAGAAGTGACAATTGAAGTGGATGAACTTAGCTTTTGCGGCAGATGCACCTGCCTGGCCAACAACCTGACAATGACCTGACAAAAGCCCACCAAGCTTCCCACCGCAGCTCTTGACACACCAACACAGTAGTGGTCAGACATTTGAGGGTTGAAAGTAAGACAGCTGGGGTCTTCAGCAACTGTGGGGCTACTTGACCGTATAAGACCTCAGGTCATATTCTACCAGGGTATAAATAGGGCCCTGCTGTAGAACCATTTGGAGCTGGTTCTCCTCAGAACAGCAGATCTGTAGTCAGGGACACTCCCCTTAGTTTGGGATGATACCTAAGGAAACTCCTCAAGGTTGAGTGCCCTGCCCCCCACCTTAATGAGGTTAGTGTGCATTTTGGGTCATTTTCCATAAAGCTTAATAATCCTAAATCAGGTGTGTAGTATTGATTCCCAACTGACATCCTGAACCTGTGGACTGTTAATATTTGTCTGAGTCACAAACCAAAGTTTTGATTAGAGTGAAACTTGGTTTGAGTTTGTAAACTCTTTGTAAAAATAAATTCTATTTCTAGTTTGTTAGTTGGCCTGGTTTGGATCTGCGCAATTCCATGACAACTTTGAGAAAGGACATCTGGGCTTTCTGCATCCAGGCCTTTTACATGCATGGAAATAAACTGTCCCTTGCTTGAGAGGTATATGCTTCTTTGCCAGACCACAACCAGTGCTAGAAAGAGTTGTAATTCCTGAAGAAATATGAAATATGTTCCAAAGTACAGAACAGGAGAACGTACACCAAATGTGATAGCGTAAGCTCTTGCCAGGGCAGGTCAATGAAGAAACAATTTTAAGTGCAAGTTAATTCTGTCATATCCAAATTCTGTATTTTTAAATCAAGAAATTAGAAGGGGAAAAAAAACGTTTATGGTACTTATGGACTTATCCACAGTGATGATGACCTCCTATGTTAAAGCAGCAGACTTCTGTGTACTACACATAATAAAAATTGAAAGAGTTTAAGAGGTATTTAGGAGTCCACAGACACGGGCCATAGCTCTTTCAGTGGGCATATCTGGAAAATGAGAACTTCAAATTATTACAATTAAAGGATAAGGGCAACAAATGAAGTTATATCATTCAGCATGGACAGATAGAAGGAAAAGAATATAAGACAAAATAGAACACAATCAATAAAGTGGCTGAAAAAACTATGCCTAAATTGTATAGGAAAGTGGGCATAGCTAGTGGGAAAAAATGAAAATATTGTCTACTAATAAAATAAATCACTATTTAACAGAAGTATTACTACTTAACATAATGAGTACCATGAGTGAGACAGAGGTATTCAGCTATTCAAAAAAAGACTTTCAAAAATATTCACAGGAGAAAAGAGGCTGGATAACAAAGTAAATTTAATAATGGGGAAAACTGTAATAAAAATAAGGAATAATAAGATATTTGCATTAAATACTGTTGCAGAACATGGTAAAAAAGTTAGTGTTGGTTTTAGTATTACAATTATGCTGAAGACACAGGATTAGGCTTAAATGGTCACAGACACCTCTACATGACTTCTATAAAAATATTTCCTTGTTCCAAAATATAATAAACTTTTATATTAAGAACATAGTAGACAGTCTTGAAACAGTGATAGAGGTTTCAATTATCATATGTATCAGATGTATCATCAAAGAATAACCTGACATAAAAGAAATTATTGTTTAATCATGGATTTGATGGTAAGGTGATAGAAATTTACACAGGATAATCTTATAACAAGCTTATTCAATTTAAGTTATGTTACATACAAATTCATAGTTCTCTAACACAGATCACTGATTTCCAAGTTCTGCCATTCAAAATATTTGTTAACATTTAATAGCTCCAGTCATTGAAATTAAATTATGTGGGCTAAGTTTTGATTTTGTAAGACAATTAAGAATTGTTTAGGTCAAAGGGGTAAGGCCTACCTTCAGAGTATTTCCCAGGACAGATGAATTCTGCAGCAAAGGGTTTTGGACATTTCTGCGTGAATAATAATCAGAAAACATAGTAAGAATAAAATGACAGCTTGGAAAAATGAAAAAAGGTCAAAAAAGAAATTAAAATGAAAATTAAAAAAGTTCTTCACTTACATGTGTAAAAAGGACAGCACAAATGCGATAAATTTAATTTAAATTGCTTTAAACAGTCCCCAAGACTTAAATTAAAATTTAGCCTTATTACATTGTACATCTATAAAAGCAGTCAGTACAATGTGTCTTCCTCCTTATGATGTTTTGCCAATAACAGTATGGTTAGCGGTTATGTCCTTATAATGTGTGGATAAAGTTGGTATATAGCTTTTTTTGATTCTTGTCTCAAATCTGGAGGCAAGCCCAATGACATACTGGATCTATTAAGATTCTATACGATTCTATTCTATTCTTTTCTATAAGTCGGGAATGGAAACAGCATTGGCAAAAGACGAAGCATTGAAACTTTTTACAAGGAAGCAAAAGTCAGTGACAACAAAGGTCTTTGAGGGATCAAAACTTAACAAATGGCTTGATATTATAGGATTTGTGTATCATTGCTCATCAGGGAAAGTGGAATGTATGAAAATGATATTTTCTAAGGGCATTTCAGAGTTGCAAAATTAAGGATGATAGCAGAATTGGCTATAAATTGATTAAGGTAAATGAAAGAAGATTTGCCCCCAAAATATGGAAAATATGTAAATCAAACAATAAGATTTAGACTGTGTGTTTACTTTTCTTTTAACTCTTTGATGATCTCAAGAGCACTTGGAAAAATCCCATAAAAACATTACATTGAAAATTACCCAGAGTAAAACAAAAGGCAACAGATCTTTAAACTCAATTTCAATTAAAGTGTATGATTCCTGAATAAATATGAAGGACTTATCTAAGAGCAGCTGGAGACAAGTAAAAATTGATGAAAGAGGAGATGAATAATAAATAAGTGATTAACCTAAGGAAATAAGAATGAGATATTTAGGATTATATCAGTACATGGCATAAGTATTTGATAAAAGGTTTTAATAGAGTCTCTGCAGAAAAATAAGAAGGGAAGAAAGGTTTTGTGTCTCTCTCATGTCCTCTTTCTAGCAGCGTCTGTTAGTACTTAGACAAGAGTAAGAAAACTGCAAACATATTTCAGCTTAATGTCCTATTTTCAGCTCTGTGACTTGTTGATCTAGACAAGGTTTCTATATGTTTAGTAACCTACACCCATTTCTCTGCTACAGATATAAGCTGTTTCCTTCTGTAGGCATGCATTTTATTTCCACTGTACTCTTTAATGAAAAATTTCATCCTTCAGAAAAACAATTTTGTTTTCTTTGTTTAGATCTGACTTCACTTATTAGTCTCTAGTCTCTGACCTGCAAGAAATGCTGAATCCTCAAGCCCTGTCAACACATGTCCATGACACTCATACCACTCTTTCATATCCTTCCTCTCTTTTCCAGACTTACAAATTTACTTCTTCTTTACACTGGAACTGGACCATATATTTGATCATCCTTGTCTTGCTCCAGTTTTCAGTTCTACATTATCCTCTTAGAGACTGAGGAGACCATAACCATAGACAATACTCAAGGTGGAAATGAACAGCTTATAATCAATTTTTCGTTCTTTTTTTTTTCCCCTAACAATCTTGAACATTTATTTCTTACTGTTGAGCAATCTGCAGTAAAACAAGATCTGGTCCTAAAGGGTATTGATGAGTTTCATCTATAATTCTTTATCTAACTTATCTAACTTTTTCATTTTTTTCATATTTATCTACACAGAATTTTACCTGTTATTTAACTTCCCAGTTAGTCTCATAACTCTTCTTATCTTCAGCTGACCCTTGTCCTTATTGCTCTAAATAATCTAGTATCTTCAACAAACTTTCGTGCCACTCTACTCTGTCTGCTTTACATCATTTATGAATATTTTGAGCAACACAGATTGCAGCACATATCCCTGATGAGTTTCTCTACTGACATAACTCTGCTCTCTTGAAATAATTTACTTCTCTTCCGTTTCTTATTTTAACCAGTTACTTACCCATATGAGGACCTTACTCTGGTAACCTGCCAGCTTCAAGTCTTTTGCTGAGAGTATTTGCAAACAACCTTTTCGAAACCCAAACAGACTTACTACATCCAAGTTTATACTGTCCCAGTGTTGTAGAATCACTCACTTCTGCTGTTTGGGAAAGTTTGAGTGGAAACACACACATTGCTCTTTAAAATGTTAACCTAAGTACCACAAGTAATATAGGGTAACACCTTACCTACGATTGCTGAACTACAGAAGCAAAATGTGATGAATGCCATTTCTCCTTTTTCCACTGAGGGTATGGAAACCTGGTCTAGGTTACCAGCAATGTGCATCCAGCGCACTTAACCAGGTGAGGCACTGTTAGGGCAAACCCCTCTCTGTTCTTCCTTTCTTCCTCTTCTCACAGGAGTTCTGATATCATCCTGTGCTTGTACTCTCTGTTACAGACTGTACCAAACAACTTTATCAACATGATTATAGACCATCTTGGGAGGTTTGTGAGGCTGTGTTGACTCTTCCTGAGTATAACATGGTCATTCTTGTGTCCACTAATTCTAGTTCTTCCAGGATTCTTATTCCATAAAGGATTAGCAAGGACAATCTAGGATTCAGTCGTAAAAAATTAAACCCAACACTGTGCTCAGTTTCTTTCTCATAAAAATAAACTAATAACGGTAAGGTAGTTTGGTGGTTAAAATAATGAAAGTTGATGTTGTGTTTAGCTTTGATAATCAGCCAGAAGGGAATTTCTAAGGAAAGAATATAAATAACAGTAAAAGGAGTTGTAGTTTGCATCTGTTAATAGCTCATGATGGTCTTGTTCCAGTCCACTTATCCAGTTCTAAAGAACCCATTTATTTAAAATTTCTGGCCTCTACTTAACTTCTAAAAAAAGAAAAAAAAAATATTTCCTTTTGCTAGTTTTAACCTACTACCCCATAATTTTGTTGTTTCCACCACGTCATGGGTCCATTCTTCCCCACTCATTGCCATTTGACATTTAGGGTTGTGCTAGTTTTATAGATTTCCACAGTATTTTATTCAAAGAGGAACCAGTTGAAAACCCAATTGTACTTTTTGATCATCTTTAAGGTTACTATTCATCTTATTTCTTGAAATGGAATTACATGTGTGTGACAACAATCCTGACTACAGTTCTGAAAATATGTGATATACATCCTGTACTTGTGAGAACTAGGTTCTCCACTGAGCCTTTGGCTAAATATGTCTAAATGTTGATATTGGTTCATTGCCTTTAATAAGACTGTTGCTGATATACAACTCTACCATCACAAACTGCAGACTCAACAAATCCATGTCTCTCATTGTTTTTAAGATTTCCCCATATTTGTCTATATTTCAGATGCATTAATTGAACCAGGGCTTGCGATTTTTTTGAAAAAAAAAAATTATTTGGATGTGTGATGAATAACTATCATTCAGCAGACTGTAAGGTAAAAATTAGTATTAATTTTAGAGCAGCCTATATATTTCAGTACAACTGCTATTCTACTGAGAAAAGTATTTCTAAGTCTTTACAGATATGATTTTCCATAGCTTGGACGATGTGTGCTCTTTGCAGACTTGATATGGATATGATTAACATATTAGAAGTCTAGCCTGAGAGGTTTTGGCTAAAATCAATTGGTCCCTATTAATTTAGGACTTAGTTCTGGTGCTAAGATTAAGCCCTGACTGACAGCATTTACACTCTGACATAACATCCTTTTAAAGCTCTGAAATGATTATACAGGGTGTCTATGCTGCACAGAGAACTTCTTAACCACCATAACCATGTGGGCATTAATTTTTTGAATGTCACATCCTGAGTTAGGCATGCTTTGTTTTGAGACAAAAGGTGAGAGACCTCTAGAAATTCCCCCCCACACCAACACCCTCTGCCGCACCTTTGTCAGTGCCATCACCTGATCCTGCCATGAGACAGTGAGTGTATTCTTCACCTACTGCATCATTCTTCTTTCCCAGCAACCTGACAGAGCTTTCTGATTAATTATAATGTTTGTGCAAAGGGTGTTCTGACCACATTGCAGATCTCTACCAAAATATCAGGAATTTCATTCTATATTAAATGTTCTCTTTCTCAAAGACAGCCAAACTAAAGACTGTATCCAGTCCCACAACTCCCAGAGTCAGAGTTGCAATAAATTCCTAGACTTCAAAACAAAAGGTCTTTTTTATGTCTGAGAATTTGACATATATGCAAATCACCAAAGGAAAGTAAGAAAGAGGAAAAATACATAAGTAACAACCAGGCACATGAGGGTCAACTTGATTGGGTATTGCTTGCTTTTGACTCAACATTAATGTAAGTAGTAGTAAAATAAGACGAAAAGCAAAAAGGGTAATTTATCATGCTTTTGTTGTGGGAAAAACATTAAGGCAATAATTATATGTGAATATGCATTATAATGCTAACAAAAGCATGCAGAGTGCAGCCAGCATAACAGCTGTAATAAAGCCATCTTCCCAGCTGAGCTATTCCCTGGGATTTTATGAAGACTGAGTCAATGGGAAGACATTACAATCTTCTGAGTCAAATCGCATATACTGACAAAGATTCATGGTATAGCTGACCATCCACCGGTTCAGTAAACCATTAGCTTAGGTTCATACATAAGACTGTGTGTGTGAGAGAAATGAAAACTTTGAGTCTGGAGATATCCATTAAATCTGTCATAAGTAGAAATTTTAAAGAAATTAAATTGAACTTTGGAATGAGCTTTGTGAATAAGGGTATTTTTATAACCTTGATCTTAAATAATTCACAGAATAGTGTCTCTGAGAAAGCTGTTGAAATGTACATTTTTTGGTGAATTATTTAAGTTCATTGGAAGGAATTCAAAGGGCACAGGGCTTTTTTAGGATAAGGCATACTTTGTATATTGGCATTGCAAATGTTTTGAGAATAGCGCTCTGAGGGATTAACTGTATAGTGTGCACTAACCAAAACACTGACCAAGGCATAAACATGAAAGAGGAATACAAGATTGTATTTGAAGAGTTTTCACACAAGTTTCTGTTGCTAAGGAAACCACTTCCTTCATCTGTACTTGTTCCAAATACATCTATCTCAAGGCACTTCAGACAGTGCAGATTACAAACTGTTATGATATGGAAAAAAATCATGTATGTATATATGTTACAGAGAAGTGGGGTGTTTTTTAAATAATCTGCAGAAACTGTAGAAGATTCATATGTGCCACATACTTTTGAAGTTTACAAAGAAACCTATACACAGCAGCCATTGTATTTTCATTTTGTTTGCAATTATTTTTATTTTACTCAAGTATTCTTCTTTGTTGTGTACCTAGCTTCCACTGTGTTAGTTACACATACACTTAACTTTTAAAAATAATAAATAAGAAATATTACCTACTTTTAATAATCTCTCTGAATCCTTCAGCTTTTTACATATTATTATCCAATGAAGAAAAAATAAATCTGGCTATGCCTATGGAGCCAGAGACCAAACAGATTACCACAGTTGTGCCTACAGGCACACTGGCAGCATCAAGCTTCAATAAGCACTGCCTACCATCACTCTGCCTCATTTAATCTCCTGATTCAGTGAAGTAGAGAAGTTCACAGAACTTCATCATTTCCAGTTGAGAAATGGTAGTTTTTCAGTACCTGTCATCTCCTACATAAGTCTGAAGCCTGCCCATGTAAGCTCTTCTTCCACTCCATTCTGCCCCTTCACTTAAGACAAACTAGTTTATGCCAGCACTGGAAAGCTAGATCAAAGAAACACTGACAGAATGATTTAAAATGGAGAGCAGAAACTAACAGCATTATGCTCCTTTTCAGACTGAAGCCCACCACCTCCACAACGAAAATATATCTCTGTCTTTCAAATAAAATGAGAACCACAAGCATAAGTGTGCCAAGAGGAGACAACTAGGCTCACACCATGCTTAAAATACTGCCTTCTGTCTCCAAAGAAGAGAGAGAAAGAGGAGTTTTTATAGCTGAACCCTGGTTTCAGCTTGAAAATAGAGACTGGGATTTGAGAAGCATTTACTTCAAGAATTTATCGGTGTAGCAAGATATGACATAAACATAGGCTCTAATCTCGGCTTAATGTGTAATATAAACATGTGTGACCACTATAATTTTTTGTGACTCTGTAGAACAGGTCAAAATTCGGGAGTTTGCTGTTCCATTTCTGAGCATATCTGCTAGTAAAATAGCATGCATTCTTTTTTAGCACTATGTTTATGCATATTCTTCTTCAAAAAAACAAACATAATAATGTACTCCTGTCCTTAAATTTAAGCATGACTTGCTTTGCCAAACTAGAGTCAGAGAGAAACCTAATGTTCTGAAATGGTTTCTTGAAGGTGATAACCCAGAAGGAACCAAGAATAGGTCCCAAATCAAAATTAAATAAAAGAAACTTTAGATTTCTAATCTTTATTCCTACTTTTTGGGTTTGATTGCCATTGCTGACATTTTGATTGCACAGGAATAAAGGAAGAAATAGCCATAGTTGAAAGACATAACAGTTTGTATCAGAAAAAAAAAGGTTGCTGTTTAGGCCAAATGTTTTGGTTAAGAAAAAATTTGGTTGAAATCTGAAGTTTTGGAAAAATAAACCAAATTGTTTCTTGGTGGAGAATCAGTAACAACAATGATAGTTGTTTGAATAGTGACAGGAACTAATGCATTTGCAAGGAAAGTGTGTTGTAATACAAAGGAAAAATCTCCAATATGTCTATGTGTTTATAGTTAGTAGACCTTTGATCCTGCCTATTCCCCATTACTTCACAATATCACTTTCCCATTTTTAAACACATATAAGACATTTAGGGTTGCCAAGGGGCTGGGATTATGCAAGAAAGTGTAATTTGTGTTTTACCTTCTTTGTGCAATTTCTTCTGATGCTTGGTAAGACTATTTGCTACACAGACTCATAGCAGGATCTCAACTGCCAACTAGTACCAGAACTCCCATAACCTTCATTAAGTCTCATGGCTATCTAAACTAATCTCTCTCCTGAAGTTCTCTATCCAGCACTAACTACCACAGTAACTAAGTTGTTGGTATGTAATTTTAAACCTGTCTGTACGGTTCACAGACTGGAGTGCAAGCAGCCAGACAACACATGCAAGGGACAAGCTTGTTTGTCTGCATGGGGCAGCCCTCCTCCTCCAAACCTTTTTTCCAATCCCTACCTACATAGAATCATGGAATGGTTAGGGTTGGAAGGGACCTTAAAGATCATCTAGTTCCAACGCCCCTGCCATGGACAGGGACACCCTCCACTATACCAGGTTGCTCAAAGGTTCATCTAGCCTGTCCTTGAAGACAGCCAGGGATGGGGCATCCACAGCTTCTTTGGGAAACCTGTTCCAGTGCTTCACCACCCTCTCCAAGAAGAACTCCTTCCTGATATCTAATCTAAATATCCCCGCTTTCAATTTAAACTTGTTACTCCTTGTCCTGTCACAACAGGTGCTTGTAAAAAGTCATGTGTGTGTGTCCCCAGCTTCCCTGTAGGCCCCCTTCCGGTACTGGAAGGCTGCAATAACGTCTCCCCGGAACCTTCTCTTCTCCATACTGAACAATTCCAATTCTCTCAGCCTTTCTTCATAGGAGAGGTGCTCCAGCCCTCTGGGCTGCCAGAACACACTGCCGGTTCATGTTCAGCTTCTCATCCACCAGTATCCCCAGGTCCTTCTCCTCAGGGGTGCTTTCTATCCGTTCTCCGCCCAGCCTATACCTGTGCTTGGGATTGCCTCGACCCAGGTGCAGGACCTTGCATTTGGCCTTGTTGAACTTCATGAGGTTGGCAGAGGCCCATCTCTCCAGCCTGTCAAGGTCCCTCCGGATGACATCCCTTCCCTCCAGTGTCTTGACCGCACCACACAGCTTGCTGTCATCAGCAAACTTGCATTGTCCATGTCACTGAGGAAGATGTTAAACAGGATTGGTCCCAACATTGACCCCTGTGGAACACTGCTTGTCACTGGTCTCCACTCAGACACTGAGCCATTGACCACAACTCTCTGAGTGCGACCAGCCAGCCAATTCCTTATCCATCGAGCGGTCCATCCATCAAATCTATGTCTTTCCAGTTCAGAGACAAGGGTGTCGTGTGGGATGGTATCAAAGCAGAAATCTCTTATTGCCATTAGAATTAGCATGCTGGATGCAGGCCTGGCAAGGGATCTTATTTTTAATCAAGCTCAATGTGCAGCCATTCCTGAATTTGAAATTCATGTTGTATGTTGTTTCAGAAAACTGGTAGATGCTGAGATGATAAACTTGCTATACTTCGTCACTGCTAGCTGTACAATCAACAACAAAGAAACTAAAGTTTGTTACTAGGATAGCTGACGTTGTGGAGATTTGTGACACTGGTCTCATGGCAGCAGGTTAATTTCTCTTCCTGGAGTGCAAAATAATTTGGGTTTTCCTGAAAAAAAATGTTGAAGGGCATGAGGCAGCCTTTTGCATCCGTTCTCAGTGGTGAACTCACAAAGTAGTGTAAGCAGCTCACTGAACTGAACTACTATAATCCTATTTTTATAAATAGATAGTAATAATAAAATTACAGTGTTAACCTCATTAAATTAATACTCTTCATGTTGCCAACTGTAAACTTTGATGGAATCTGTCTTTCCAAACTATGTGATTTGCTTAAAGTTTATGAGATTTATAAAAAATAATGAGGTTTGGATTTCCACTCCTCCGCATATCTTCTGAACCTTAGAATGTCAGCAAACATAATGTTTAAAAAACACTAACTTAATAAAAAGAAACTACAGAATGACACCATATCTTAGGAAAAAATATTTCTGATATTGCTTTACTATAGGTTTTAATAAAAACACAATGTGTAACATGGAATATATTAAACTTGTCATATATATCCCTATAATACCAGCTTTATTTAATTAGATAAAAACATTATCTGTATTTTAAAAGCTTTAGTTCTTTTAGCATGTGCATTCTTGTTGCAACATTTCATTTTGATTGATACAGTTTGTCTCCCAGTTCAGGGTAAGCTTTTCTTTTTTTCTTTTTTTTTTTTTAATTAATACTTTTACCACTTTTGGTAGTCTGACATTTCTTTTTGTAATAATCTTTTGTTATGACTGAAAACAGATGATTGATGGAGGTTTTTTTACCAAGATACTTTTAATTGAATGTTTGACAGTTTTCTGCTCCTCTAAACACTTCACATCCACTCTTTCTGTGCTTAGTCTCTGTCTTCATATGCCTTGTCAGTCAAGGTTGTGGAGAAGAAATAAATACTTTATCATCTAATTTTTTAAAAGAGGAAAGGTGTAAAAAGTACATTTCTGTTTTGTTCTACATAGATGCTTTTGGGTATAAAGCACAACAGAATTATTCATATATTAATTATTGTCTTTATGTGTGAGCTTGATTTTTATTAATACAAATAATAAATTTAAAAATTCTCATTCAGTAGACTCGTTCCTCACATATAATCCTCATGAACCAGTCTCCACAGAGTTAAGCAAAGTTAAGACAAGCATGCCTTGGCATTTTAATTTTACTGAAATTGTATTGCGCCATGTTGTTGTTTTGCCTTTTTCTCCCCCAGTAAATGTGTATGTATATTCAAAGTATAACAATTTAACCAAACTGCAAGTACTCCATCAGCACAAAACCACAGATAGTTTACAACTCATCTTCTGAATGAGAAATATATTAAAATATTCTTTCAGAAATTTTAAAAGTAAGAGCAGAGTATCTCATTGTTGGATAGAAACATATATTAATTCTACTTTCCCTTGAGTCCTAAAGTGAAAGTGGAAGATCAAAAGCCTTAGAGTGAGTTTTGTTCTGAAAATAGGTTTGAAATATTTGACGAGCCTGAAATTTTATAAGGAAGCTCTGTTTCCACCATCCATTGACTCTAAGATAAAAGCAGTATAATTGTCAAAATAATTCCCACATTTGAAAATACTTTGCTTTCAATTAAATGTGTACATTTTCCTAGATGGATTTGAATTTTTATATTCATATTTGTAACTGCAAAGAATTTTTAAAAATGGAAGGTATAACAAAATTTTGAAGAATTATTGAAACAAAACATATGCGGTCAAAGATATTCATGGAATAAAGAGTTCGGAGATTCATCAAGCAGAAGAAGAAATCACTTCGTACCTAGCTGAAGGCAGGGAGTTTACATTTTCTACAAACAATAGCCTGCAGGGTTCTTTCTATTTCTTTGCTTTTCGGTCTTGAAGAACAGTTGTGTCCTCTCAGTGTTTATACATCTCTTTTGTCTGCTTACAGTGACCCCATTCCAAAGGGGAAATGTAAAAGGCTGCTCCCTGCACCTCACAGTGAGGATGAAACCTTCTTTTAGATGCTACATGAATCTCCTTGTCTCCTTTCAAAATAGCTTCCAAGACCTCTGAAGAATTTCACCCTTAAAGTAATAAGAATGCTTTGTCTTTCTACTGTGTTTTGAAGTCCATCAGAAAATGGGTCCCTGTTTTAGGGGCATATTTACAGTACATTTTGTGGTGCAGACTTTCCTTAAACCAGCTCTGAGCATCTCACCTTGGAACTGGAATCAGAACTGGTACATGAAGAGGACCTCAAGCAGCACTCCCAGCTATTCAGCCAAGCACAACTCCCTCCTGGCAGCCCACTCCTGAACTTTTCCCACTGCCTTGTGGACCTTTCTCACCTGCAGCTGGCTTGAAGTGCTCTGCCCCATGTTGTATTCCACCCCATAAACACATCTCAGGTCTTGATTTGGGGTCTGCCAAGTGGCTGCTCTTGCACACCTCCTTAGCAGTTAGCAAGCATTTTTCTGATTGGAGGCAAATTATTGTGAAGTTTTCAGTTGGAAAACTGAATACTAACAAACTTTCTATTCAGCATTCAGTAGTGAATTCCTATTAACTTTGAAGCTATGAAATTATGCTTAATTTCTCCCTTTTATATCACACAATGAGGTATTAACATTCAAAAAGGACTAGTTTCCCTGCTTAAAATGAAAACTAATGGGTTTTTATTGTAGGTTTGCAACTCAGGACAGGCATTGTCCCATGTGGTGGACTACCATTAGAAGTAGAGACTGCTATAAAGGTATTTGGAATTTTATAACCTAATAATGTCATTTTGGGGCTTGGAGTATTTTTGCATTTAGTGGATGTGTATGTAAGAAAAAATTCTGAATACAGTGAATGGTATTTTAAAAAGGAAAGGGAAAGGGAAAGGGAAAGAGGAAAAATATTACAATCTTCTGTTATTGTTGTTGTTGTTATTCTCTTATTACTATAGCAGTAAGCTGAACTGTAAAGAACAGAATTTGCTATTATAAGGACCACAGGGAAAATTCTTCTCTCAATTAACTGATGCAAGCCTCACTGACTTCAAAGGGAGCTTGGGACATGTAACTGAGCACAGAACTGACCTCAGGACTTTAAGTCAAGGTCTCATGTCACACATGCATCTAAATCAGATCATAATATTTCTGAACTTTTAGTGTGTTATCAGTCAGGTATTTTTTCCACAAAGACATTTTTTTTCTGAGGAACATAACATCTTCTAGAATAAAGAAATCTCTCATCTCCAGACAGTTGATGATTATGATTTATAAGCCATAACAAGGCTCCTTTCATCAGTATTTAATTTTTGTTGTTCTATCTCTGTCTTTTACAAAATCATTTGCCTTTCTCTATCTTATTACTTTCTGAACTATATATTTAGGAATTATACCCCAGGTTTTACTCTTCCATCCATGTGCCTATATTCTGCTCAACTATAATAGGATTTAGTGGCAGGACTCAGTCATGCAGTCTGCAAAATGTTGGTGCTTATTATTTCACACAGACAAACACTTTGAGCAACATCTTCCCCTGCAGAAAACAACATCAAAAAAAAAAAAAAAATCCATATTTAGCTACTGTAGCTGGTTCTATAATTATTCCTCCTACATATACAATTGCAATAGCGTTGTACAGCAAACCAGTTCTAGGCTAAAAGCAAAGCCTCCCATGCTATCTTCCCTGACTCTCTTTCCACAATAGTAGGATTCCACAGATACTGGTTGAAGATACATAGATGCCTAACTTGACCAAGTATTCTGCAATGGGACAATCACAACTGTGGTACATGATATGAGAACACCTGCTAAATTGGCTGATACTAACTGTAAAGAATAGGAACTAGTCAAGCTCAACCTCTAAGTCTTCCTTTTATCATTGCCAGTAGAGCACCCTACATATGGCCTGAGGACTAAACAGTAAAATTTACAAATATATCAAGTCACTGTCATCAGAGAGGAAATTTATAAGTGGAAGTGGTCCTTTGCTCAAATGGGAAATGTAGCAAAGTCTCAACTCAAAGATGGATATCATAAACTTTGTAAAATCTATGTATTAAAAAATGCAAAATATTTTGGAGTAGGAAGTCAAAAGAATTATGTTCAGGTATTTATAACTTCTTTTCTGTCTGATTCATAATCTGCAAGAACTAAGGGGTGAATAAGGACAGAATTGTGTTTCATCTTGAAATAAGATTCATCAAAGATTCCTAAGTTTTAAATGCAAAAAGTGTATTATGATCATCTATCCTGACCTGGAGGGATGTGGAGGAGAAAATACAAGGAAAAAGGTTCATGGTCTGAAGCAAAGGCAAGTAGGGATCACTCACCCATTACAATCATGGGCAAAACAGACAACTTGGAGAAGAAAAATCCATTTAATAAGTTACTTATCAAAATCTGAGCAGAGCAATGAGAGACAAATTTATAGGCCATGCAGCTTCTGTCAAGAAATGCACCACAAATTTTTTGCCCTGCTTTATGTAGCTGTATATATCAGCAGGTGTCTTCATTATAGACAGCTATATCTGAGTTAATCAATTTGTCTACCTTTAATGTCAGTGGAGAGAAATAGGTACTTTTAGGGTATGGCTACCCTGACTTCTTTTGAATGCCAACACTAGGATGGAATAAATTGCATCTTTGATGTGCCGTATGTAGGCATATGTAATGTAGGTCTATCTCTTTCCTCAGAACAATGTTATTAAAAATTACTAGGTATATTGTTCAAAAAGTAATTATCCATGTTAAAACTGGGCACTTGCATTGTTCAGCATCCGCTTCAGATCACTGGACATTGTTTTACTTCTTTCTCCTAGTTTAGAGAGATGTCAGCTACCAGCTGTTCCTATTACTTCAGAAGCTCTTCCCCAGGTTGTCCATTTTCAGAAGGGTACAAGCATTTGGATGAGTTCTCTTCTATTTGTTTTTATGACTTGCCTTTCTCCACATAATCCTTTTTAAACCTACTCTTGTGTTTCATTTCAAAAAAATCACCAGAAATTGGAAACATCTAAACAAAGGGCAGTTCATCTTGTTCCCACTATTGTAAATATGGATTAACTCTAGCAAAGTAATGGAATTACATTAGATTCAAAATTAAGTCAGAGATCAGATTTACAGTTTGTGCTTATTCTTCTACCTTGAACTTTTGCTTTGGAGGAAATACTCCAGCTCACACATTTACACATTGCTTTTAAGCAAAACCAACCCTGAAAAAAGTTACCAGAAGAACACAAAATTTCTTCTTCTTGTTCCACATCACCAATGATTACTGACAGAAATCTTTGATAGTCAAAGTTCTGTCAGAGCTTCCATCCACAGGGATTTATACTACTGTTAAAAATTGGTGGTAATTCTGACAGTTCACAGCTGTCATATCTCTATTAATTCATACAGGCCAATTTACATCTAAGCCAGAAGAGAGGTACTTTTATTCCATTTTCTTTCATGTAAATTGGTTTGGATACTTTTGATTTAAAGATATTTAAAGCCATACTGCCAGGCATGTCATCCACTTGGATGGAAGTGGGCAGCTTTAATCTACCTCACTGGGGCTCAAAGATAATTTCCCACAGGAGAATACAATGAATCACTTGATCTCAGCTGAGATCAAGTTCTGATGTGGAGAATGCTATATCTCATATCACTGAAATCCCTCCAGGTAGATTTACTAGGCACCTCCAGGATATTCCTGATATTTTTTACTAGTATAAAGTTAATCTTTCCAGAAAGTAACCTACTGTTTCAAAAAGAAGCGATATGTTAATATCCTTATTCTCTGCTTTTCAGAAATATATGCAGCAAAGATATGAAAGAAGGTATACAAAAACTACAGCACCGTAAATTATAGAAACACATAGGCACATAAGAGCTGTCAAAGACAGGAAAAGCAGTGCAAGGATTTAAAGACACATCCCAAGACAGTCACTGATATTAATGAAAAAAGAATTGTAATAAAATATGCATTTATGGTATTTGGCATATGTTTTTCTCAGGGATTCCTTTCCAATCCTATTAATGCTTTGTTTAACTTGTGCTACACTTGGTCAGTAATACCCATTAATTTATCCTGATGAACTTAGGAGGTTTAGTTTAACCTTTTGTCAGATTTTTTTTTTTAACTTATGCGTCACTTTTGACAGGTTTATTTTATCATTGTAACTCACAGAATAGCTCCATTCGTTTGTTTCTGTTATGGAGAATCTTGAAAAAAGTGCAAACGTGTTATAAAGAGCCTTTTGCAAATGTTTTTATTATTATTTTCATAGGCCACCTTTAAGGTAAAAAAGCAGCCTGAAACACAAGTATATGTATGATTCATCTGTAAGGTCTGACACAGTCCAGTCAGGGAAGGAAATTTTTAATCTAGCATTAAGGTGGTTAAGGCTGCGGATCAACAAGTACTGTGAAAGAGCAATATGACTGAGCAATGAGCTACAGATGCACAGTTTGTTCTCTGCACTTGTGTAGCAACACCTTTTACCTAGAAAAGATGTTGCCGTTGCCTGTATCAGTAGGAGAAATGTAAGCAACAGTTCAGGGAATAATACACTCTTCTGAGGTACAAGAAGACAAAATAGAAGACAATACTACCTTAGCCCTTATTTTAGTCCTTGGTTAAAGAGAATAAAACAATTAGGAATAAGACCAATATATACTGTATGGGAAAAAAGATGTGGGAAGGTATCAATATAAATCAGATCCTGTGAAGTACAGAATTCTTGTAAGAACAATGAAGTCATCAAGGGGAAAACTCAACTTGGCACAAAAAGGGCAATATAAAAGAAAACTGTAGTTATTTACTTTAATAACTTAAGGAACAAACCTTGGGAATAGAATAGGCCCATTATTGAATGAAGCTGATGACACTGTTTACGATAGACAGAAAAGACAACCTTATTCAACTATACAATTTCTTTTCCTTTTTTTTTTATGGAATAAAGTATATATATATATACACATACATATATATATATATATATCTCACACGAGAAATATGAGGCCCTTTTCTGTTCATTAGCAAGTAACAACTGTCTCCTACAGGTAAATATTTAAAAAACAGAAGCCCCATTCAATCTTTATTCAACAGTCTGTATTCCAAAGCATTAATGGAGGTCTCTGGCTTGAGCCCACAATATTCTCTAGCATCAAGGAATGCAAATGGTATCCTGGGATACATTTGGCAAAGCATTATCAGCAGGTGGAGAGAGGTGATCCTTCCTACCTACTCAGTACTGGTGAGACCACACCTGGGGTACTGTGTCCAGTTCTGGGCTTCCCAGTACAAGAGAGACATGGACATGCTGGAGAGAGTCTAGCAAAGGGCCATAAAAATGATGCAAGGACTGGACAGGAGCATGTCTCCTGTGAGGAAAGCCTGACACAGCTGGGACTGTTCAACCTGAGGAAGACAAGATTCAGGGATCTTACTAATGTCTACAAATACCTAAAGGGAAAGTGCTTTTTAGTGGTGCCCAGTGACAGGACCAGAGGCAATGGGTACAATCTGAAACATAACAGGTGCCATCTGAACATCAGGAAACACTGTTTTACTATGACAGGCACAGGTTGACCAGGGATGTTATAGAGTCTCCATAATTGGAGATATTGAAGTGGTATTTGGACATGGTCCTGGGCAAGCAGCTCTAGGTGGCCCTGATTGAGCAGGGGTGTTGGACCTGATGACATCCATAGGTCCCTTCCAACCACAGCTTTTCTGTAATTCTGTGATCGCTGATACAGGCAAAGAGATAAAGGAAAAGACTGCAAAATGCTGATATTGTGGTAGTGAAACAAGAGTAATGAACATTAATTACAGATAACTTAGTCTAGCATCAATCCCTAGTAAAATCAGACAAAAGGTGACATAAACTTCAGCTGACAAAAAACGTCTAGTACTAGAACGTTATTAATTACAAACCAGTACAGCTTTATAGAAACTAAGTTTTGTAAAATGAATCAAAATTCATTGTTTTATTCAGTCACAGGTTTGGCTGAAAGACTACTGTTTTGATATATAGCTGTCATAGTTTAGGCCCAGCCAGGAACAAAAGACCACACAGCTCCTTGCTCACTCCTCCCCATGGTGGGATGTGGAGGAGAAAATATAAGGAAAAATTCATGTCCTGAGACAAGGACAGGGAGGGATCACTCACACATTATGGTCACAGGCAAAACAGACTTGACTTGGGGAAGAAAAATCCATTTAATAAGTTACCAATCAAAATCAGAGTAAGACAATGAGAAACAAAACAAAACAGATCTTCCCCCCACTCCTGTCTTTTGTTCCCGGGCTACCTCCCTCACCCCCAGTGGCACAGGGAGCAGGGGATGGGAGTTTCCCAGTTGGTTCACAACATGTTGTCTCCATAGATCCTTCCTCCTCAGCAAGAGGACTCCTCACACTCTGCCCCTGCTCCAGCACGGGGTCCCTCCCACCGGAGACAGTCCACCATGAACTTCTCTAACTGCTCCAGTGTGGGCTAACCACGGAGTCACAGACTTTTGGGTATAGCCACCAGGTCCACCATGACATGACACCTTGTTGTCTCTCTCACATCTCACTCTTCTCTCACGCTGATTCTCTCCAACTGCCTTTTCTTTCCCTTTCTGCTTCCACTGTCACATCTTCATGTGTCCTCACCTCTTTAATACGTTAATTTGCAGAGATGTTGACTGGCTCGGCCATGGTCAGAGGCAGGGTCCAACTGGGAACCAGGGGACCTTTTCTCAAAACTTCTCATAAGAGCCATACCTGTGGCCCTTCCCTCACTAACAAAACTCCCCACCACAGAAACCTAACACACTAGAGTGTATAACATTTTATGCAGTTTGGTAGAACATTCTGGGGGAAAAAGAACAGTGTATATTAAATCACTGTAGTTCATATTAAATAGATTAAAAAGGGGTCAGACTGTAATGTTAAAATAATGTGACATTACTGACAGATCAGTTCTGCTGTCCACAATGATTGGTTCAAACCTCGTGGCAAGATACTTATAAATCACAAAGACACTTACAAAATGTGAAAGACACTTCTAAATGTGAAAGACACTAGATTGCTTTTTAACATGGGGTTAATAATAGAGGGTTTAACTCAAAATATAGGGTAAACACATAGGAAGAAAGAACATACATTATACATACAGGATGAGTACATCCCCTGAAGATAAGAAAGTTTGTTTGATAAAGTTACTACATAGCAGATGACTTAGCACATCATTACATTTTCATAAAGAATAATCAGTGCTACATGTTACAATAAGCAACACTTTAAATGCACCTGACTACCTGGCAAGTATCCAATAGTAGTTGACAAATGAAAATACCATGAATGGAGTTATTTCGATGAGACTACAGAGGGACCAGAATTAAGCCTGAGGCTATTCATCATTTTAATCAATTATCTGAAAGTAAATACAAAATTACTACTGACAAAATTGTCTAGATACCATATCTAAAATTTCTGCAGAATTAAACAGTAGTGAATAACTTCAAGAGAGGAAAATGCATAGACATTTAGAAAAAAATAAAGACAGGATCACTGAATTTTTTGAAAAGTAGCTCTGAAGACAGTCTGTATTTGTACAATGTTTGTAGCTATAACCTGCCACATAAGTATTAGACTCCTCTGCTTACTTCACAAAAAGAAGGCTGAGAATTGTCTCAATGTATGGCATTGGTAATGTGCACTTCCAGCCCAGAAAGCCAACCATAACCTGGAATATGTAAAGAGAAGCATGGCCAGCAGGTTGAGAGAGGTGATTCCCCCTCTAGTCTGCTCTCTTGAGACCTCACCTGGAGTACTTCATCCAGCTCTGGGGCCCTCAGCATAAGAAGGATATCAACTGGTTTGAGTAAGTCCAGAGGAGACCACAAAAGATGCTCAGAGGGCTGGACCACTACTTTTGTGGGGACAGGCTGAGAGAGTTGGGCTTGTTCAGCCTGGAGAAGGCTCCAGGGAGACCTTATAGCACCTTCCAGTACCTGAAGGGGCCTACAAGGAAGCTGGGGGGGGACTTTTTACAAGGGCCTGTAGGGACAGGACAAGGGGTAACGGGTTTAAATTGAAAGCAGGGAAATTTAGATATCAGGAAGAAGTTCTTCATGGAGAGAGTGATGTGGCACTGGAACAGGTTGCCCAGAGAAGTTGTGGATGCCCCATCCCTGGAAGTGTTCAAGGCCAGGCTGGATGAGGCTTTGAGCAACCAGGTCTAGTGGAGGGTGTCCCTGCCCATGGCAGGGGGGTTGGAACTGGATGATCTTTAAGGTCCCTTCCAACCCTAACCATTCTATGGTTATATGATTCTATAATCTTCCTGGAGAAAACAAGTTGAGTTCCTGCTTCTCTCAGATGTACTGGAGGAAGTTACAGCAGGACATAATGACAGCAATGGGAAGGTGTACAAATTGAAATAAATAGGACACTGTTTTTTAAGAAAGAAACAGTTAGCAATGGTAACATAGTACTAATGAAAACAGACTATTAATAAACACTCTTATCTGAAAACAGATATTTTCCAAGTGAAATATACCGCAGCAAAATCAGATGATGTTACTGGGCACTACACAGAAGTAAGGGGATGCAATCTGGTAGACTTCTACATAGGAGATGAGGTAAAGTGTTCCATTGATTTCTTCTGTCCATAATTGATATACATACAAATAAATTTAGGAGATCTGAGGGTTTTTTATTTTTCTCATAACTCTTCCTGACATGTTCTACTTGCTGCAGAAAACAGAGAGCAAAAGCCCAAGGGCATCAGCCAGAACGACTTCTGATTAATTTTGGAAAATCCTTTTGCAGCCTATTTGGAAATGGTGTTCCCATTGCTTCACAAAGAAAAAGTACCTGCTCTCCAGAGTGCCTTGCCAAAGATGAATATACTCAGAAGTTCTGGTTGCAAGCATTGTAAGATTGCAGAAACCATACTAATAGTCTTTATTTGGAAGATTATATAAGACAATTTGTGAAAGTTAGCAAAACTATGGGAACCAGCATCCTGTTGTTCAAGTACCAGAAGCAATCTTCTAAAGGTTCATTAAGGAATTAGGTGGTGATGCTAGAAAAGTCTAGCTTACCCAGACACATTCTGAAAGATGAAAGTTTTCCTTACAGCACATAGTACATGACTAGCATTCATTTGTCTTTGTTAAATAATGTGAAATTAAGGTCCTTGGGGCCTTATTTTTTTTCCTGTGTAAGTTTTTCGCAGTAATTGATTAGTTAAGCTTTTTAACTGATTTCATCTAATTGAAGAAAATAATTATGTATTAGCTTATGGAAAAAGCAGAACCACACTCATTAACCTCCCAAGTGCCCACATAATCTTTTTGTCCTTGTCTTCATTCTGTTCTTTTACCATTCTTATGTTATTATGTTCACTGAGTTAAACAAAAGTGTGGAAGCGAGATTATGTGGTCACTCAGGACCTTGCTGTCTTCAATGGCTTTTGCATCAGGTTCATATTTTGCTAGGGACTAGCCCTACAAAATTTTCATGATACTTAATAAAATGATCTAATAAATGCAAGGAAGACAGCTAAATGTATAATTTAGCGACAGTGATGAGAGAATATGCTTCACATCTTAGAAAATAAAGGAAAAAAATACTTCTTATGTCAATCACAGAATCACAGACTGTTTGAGATGGGAAGGAACCTCTGGAGATCATCTGATCCAACCTCCAGCTTTTCATTATCTTGAAAGCTATAGACTCCACAACCTCCCTGGGTAACCTGTGCTAGCGCTCGGTTACAGTGTGCTGGGTTTCATCAGGAAAGAGTTAATTCTCTCTGCTGTGGCTGGTATGAAGCTGTGTAGCCGGATTTGCACTGAGAGAAGTACTGATAATGTCTTAGTTGGTGCTGGTGAATGCATGCACCAAATTCAAGGTCTTCCTCAGCTTCTCATGCTGCAGCTGCCTTCCTAGCTCTCTCTCACTACAGGCAGTGTGAGGGGGACACACAGTTCAGACAGCTGACCCAAACTGACGAAAGGGGTATTTCATTCCATAGTACGTCATGCTCAGCACAGAGGCAGGGAGTGGGCCTGGGAGCCATTACACTTTCATTCTAACACTCTCTTTAACTCCTTTGTTAGCTGCTTTGCTAACTCCTGTGCTGGCTTGTTCATGAGGGAGTTGGTGGACTTGTTTAGTTTTCCCAGTCGTGCTATCCCTGATAGGATTCGCTTGGAATCTGCTGTGACAGTCCTTTGGCTGTGGCTCTGGGGCTCTCTGTCTCTGACTCTCACTACTCTGGACCTCTCTGTGTATCAGTAGGTGGTAAGCAATAGTATCATAATTGTATCATATTGTATTCTATGTTTTATTTTCTATTGTTTTCACTGCTTATTATTAGTAGTATTTGTATATAATCATTTAGATTCAATTAGTAAATAGTTATCTCAATTTTACAAGCTTCCTTGTTTCTTTTTCCTCCAATTCTCCCTCTCTGCTGGAGGAAGGGAGGGAGGACCTGTGAGACCAGCTCTGTGGTATTTTCCTGGCTGGAGTTAAACCACGACACACAGTAAAAGAGTGTTTCCTGATGTTCATATGGCACCTCCTGTGGTTCAGACTGTGTCCACTGCCTCTGGTCCTGTCACCACTTAAAAGAGCCTGGCTCCATCCTCTCCCCTTTTACATACACTGACAAAATCCCCCTGAGCCTTCTTTTTCCTAGGTTAAACAGTCCTAACACTCAGGCTTTCCTTACAGGAGAGATACTCCCATCCAGTCCTTGCATCATCTTTGTGGCCCTTTGCTGGACTCTCATTAGCATGTCCATGTCTCTCTTGTACTACAGAGCCCAGAATGGGACACAGTACTCCAGGTGTGGCCTCACCAGTGCCCAGTAGAGGGAAAGAATCACCTTCCTCAACTGCAGACAATACTTTGCCTGATGGAGTCCAGGATACCATTTGCCTCCTTTTCCACAAGAACATGCTGTTGGTTCGTGTTTAACCTGGTGTCCAACAGGACCCCTAGGTCCTTTTCTACACAGCTGCTTTCCAGCCTGTTGGCCTTTGGTATATATTGGTGCATGGAGTTGTTCCTCCCCAGGTTTAGGAGTTTGAATTTCCCTCTGTTGAACTACATGAGGTTCTTGTCAACCCATTTCTCCAGCCTGTCAAGGTCATTCTGGATGGCAGCACAACACTGGCATATCTGCCACGCCTCCCAGCTTAGTATCATGAGCAAATTTACTGAGCATACACTCTCTCATCATCCAGATCATTAACATTCAACAGGATAGGACTCTGTATTGACTCTTGGGTTATACTGTTGGCCTCCAACTAGACTCCATTGCACTGATCTCCATCCTCTGGGAACAGCCATTCAGCCAGTTTTCAATCCACTTCACTGTTCATCTAGCCCACAGTCACAGTATCTCTATGAGAATCTTAAGGGGCACAGTGTCAAAAGGCTTAGTTTTTAAAATAACTATAGGACACACTCCCTCCCCTCTACTGATTATATTTAAGTGACCACCTAATCCTGCATGAAATAATTATATACTACCTGTTATCTATTGCATTTTGGAACACATGTACAATAACTTTAATTCACAAATTACAACCATCCTTCTCCTTCCATATGGGGATTCCAGATAAAAGTAATTCATTTTCTATTTACTACGTGCATGGCTAATTTCATGGCTCATGATGATTTTACTTTTCTTCCCTCTTGCCTCATTCATATGAATAGACTACAGGTCAGGATGCTGAAAGCACACATCTGCTCTTACTAAACCTAAGTATTCAAAAATTATGTGTTGGACTTCATAAAAATCTAAAGATTACTTTAAAATAATAAATTCTGTGTTCTGTTTAACAACTAGGCTCTCATGATGCATTCCCTTTCTATTTTTCTAGGTATCATTTACTGCTATCTACACACAATACATACAACGTTAATTACATTGTTTGGGAAAGTTTAAGGCTTGGATGAAGACAAGCAAATTGAGTCCCTACTCTCATGGACTATGATCTGGCTGGGAAAAGCAGTTGGAAGGGCAGGGGATATCTGTAATATAAAAAGATCCATTTGTCCATGGTTTATTATAAGGGGTTTGAAATCTACAGTTCTCCAAATGACTTCAGCTGTTTCTAGATGATCATACATATGTGTGTTACAGACAGAATGACTGTTTTTATTTATAGACTGAAGCCTACTCTCATTTCTTTCAGATGGTGGCCTTGAAGTCTCACCATGCCTTAGTAATTTCAAGACTAAGGTTATATTGGTAAAAAAGTGCTACATCTTTCTGGTAGTAGATCTAGTGCACCATTTGCTAAGCAGTGCTTTTTCTTTATGAAAGCGTATTATGTGTGTGCACTATGATCTGTATTAGCTGTTGTTGGAGCTGTCAGATTGAGATTACGATATGGGGTTAGATCTATAACAGCTGGGGACCTACACATATGGGAGACTTACCTGTCTTTCACCCTCTGCTGTATCTCTATAATTCTGAGGTGAGACAAAGTTGAACTGAACTTCACTATATATAAGAAAAAGTATCTGGCATCTTTTTATTACTGTTTCACTGTCTCTGGCACTGTTTCCAGTCTTGGATCATAACATCTGGAATCTAGGTTGTGGGGGGTTTTTTCCAGGGCATACCATAAAATCAGTCACATTTTCTTATACTCACAAAACCACAGTGGTTAGTTAAGTCTTGACGGCAATACTCTATAGATATTGTGGGAAGCATAATTACTTTTGTTATATTCCTTTGTTGTTAGGATACTTAATGTGACAGGAGTTAGCTGAAATGTATTAATTTGCTTTTAATATGATTGTACCCAGAATGCTAGATGCATGTTTTCCATTGTAGAGCCAAAAAAATTCAGATAAACAAATAAATGGAAAAGAAATCAGCATGGAGACATTTTCCATGGACTGTGAAAAGCAGTAAACTACCATTTAAGCATTTATAGAAAAATCTGGTCATTTATTTCTGGTTTCATAATGACTAACTGCTTAATTCAGTCCTTTTTGCTGCTCCAATAATTCCTCTGATTTTATTGTAAATTCAACATTTACATACCATATCTATAATAACTTTGCACTTTTATTTAAGGTCTCTACTTCTAAATTTACCATATCTGATATATTGGTTAGAATGAGTAGAAATGGTTTGCCATTTGCATTCCTTTTTGGTGAGGCATTTTGCAGAAACAAAATAAACACTTTTTTACTGGAAAGCTTAGTTTGACTATTTAAATCATCAGCTGTGAAACCAGTGGTTTTTATTAATCTACAATCTTGTTTAACTTTTGAGAGCCAATAAAACCCCACTTAAAGCAACTCATTTAAATTATGTATTTAAATATGTTTCTGTAATTCAACTGAAGGCAAAAAAAATGTACTCATGGATACCTTCAGTTCACTTTAACTTGGATCAAATAATAAACACTGTTTTGGGGAATAAGCTGTAGCTCAAGTACAGAATAAATATGTTCTCAGTATTATGAAATATTTCCATTATGGTGGTTACTTCGATCTTTAGGCAGAATCACAGTGCAGTTGACTTACATATTGCAAAGATTCTTAATTAAAAAAAAAAAAGGTTTAGAAAGCTTTCATATTTTAGAAATTAAACAAATGTATGACAGCAACAATTTTATAATACAGCACCTTTTATTTTTTGGCTTAGATGTTCTTGTCTGTAATTATTTCTCTATCATCACTTTCAAATAGTGACTTGCTGAGTTAAAACCATCATCATTTTAGTCCTTCAGGCTGGATCAACTTGTTACTTTTCACTTCTCAAGAGTACTCGGCCTCATAGAGAGTTTTGTTTTAGAAATTCATTAGTCTCTAAGTTAGATATGATTGTACAGTATTAAAAGAATATCGGACAAAGTGTGAGCACCTTAAATGGTTTGTCTCAAGTTCATGAGTGTTCCACTAAGTATGGGAAGTTTCATTCTTCTTCTCTTAGGAGACTGTCCCCTTTCAAGATATTTGCAATAGGAAGAGATACTAAAGAAACTACAAACTTTAATTAATACAAGCAGTCAAGAAGCTTTAAAATTTTTCAAATAATTACTTGGGCAAAAGTATATTTCTTCAGGGTTCAGAACACAGGAAAACATCATCATCATGTGTCACAAAGCAATTGCAAGGAGAGGCTGTAAGTATTGAAAGTAAGAGGTAAAGTTTGGCGAAGAGTTATTTGAAATGCATCAAGAAATTGGTGGTATTTTTAAGGGAGCAGTGTAAAGTAAAGAAAGCCCATAATTTATAAATTAAAGAGACATTTTTAAAAATTCACTAGTGAAATTCCAGCCCTAATGAAGTTAATGGAATTTATTTTATAATTTTTGTGAGCTTTATTTTTCTCAAGGTTTCCTGCTATAGACTAAAAAAAATAGATCTGAAATATGTAACTTAGGCTAACCCCATTTGGCCTCTTGGAGAATTCTAGGAAAATAGTTAATGATCAAGTTCATAATGAGAAGCTAAATTTTATCCCCACCAGTAGAAATGCACCCTTCAGAATACATATCACTCAGTAATAATGATGAAGTATTAGCTTCGTCTGTCTGCTATTTCTGGTCTGACTACATAAATTCAGTGATGCTATAAGAGAAATACCCACACATACACCCTTCCTTCCATTGTTTGTGCACTCTGCATTCTTCAGTCATAACAAAAAGATCATTATGTATTTCACATTTTAGTTCCTGCCTGTTATTCACACACATTTTCTCCAAGGCCCTATACTGTATATTCCCCTATTGTTTTATGGGATTTATAACATTGTTTTTATTTGTTTTCTATTACAGTACAAATGGTAAAAATGCATAGCATGATACTGGGCATATATAAAGAGCACAAACACTGCGTGGGAATACAAAGTGCTGCTTTTTTTGTCTCACAAGAAGAAATGGATGATGGAAAATATGATCTATAAACACGGACAAGACAGTGAATAAACAGGAATTGCCATTAGGGTTCAATGCTGGATATTGACATTTCTCTAAGGCTTTTGATTCTTTGTGAAATCAGTGAATTAAATTCATTAAGTATTTTCAGTTTCTGGTGTTTGCTGCTGCTATAAAATGGAAACCCAAGCCCTGACAGATCTCCTATCATGTCTGGAAACAGAGTGGTCTACACTGAAGTTATAAAAATCCTGTATACAAAGAATTGACTTTATCATAAGATACACTAAACATGCAGATACATCTGAAATAATAGAATCATAGAATGGTTTGGGTTTGAAGAGACCTTAAAGATCATCCAATTCCACTCCCCTGCCATGGGCAGGGACACCCTCCACTAGACCAGGTTGCTCAAAGCCTCATCCAGCCTGGTCTTGAACACTTCCAGGGATGGGGCATCCACAACTTCTCTGGGCAACCTGTTCCAGTGCCACATCACCCTCTCTGTGAAGAACATTTTCCTGATACCTAATCAAAAACTACCTGCTTTCAATTTAAACCCATTACCCCTTGTCCTGTCTCTACAGGCCATTGTAAAAAGTCCCCCCCCACAGCTTCCTTGTAGGCCACCTTCAGGTACTGAAAGGCTGCAAGAAGGTCTCCCTGAAGCCTTTTCCAGGCTGAACAATCCCAATTCTCTCAGCCTTTCTTCATAGAAGAGGTGCTCCAGCCTTCTGAGCATCTTCGTGGCCCTCCTCTGGACTCGTTCCAACTGGTCAATATCATTCTTATGTTGAGGGCCCCAGAGCTGGATGCAGTACTTCAGGGTGGTCTCATGAAACCAGAGGGAAAGAATCACCTCCCTTGGCCTGCTGATCACACTTCTGATACAGCCCAGGATACAGTTGGCTTTCTGGGCTGCCAGTGCACACTGCTGGCTCATGTTCAGCTTCTCATCCACCAGTACCTCCAAGTCCTTCTCCTCAGGGCTGCTCTCGATCCATTCTCCACCCAGCCTGTACTTGTAGTTGGGATTGCCCCGACCCAGGTGCAGGACCTTGTAGTTGGCCTTGTTGAACTTCATGAGGTTGGCAGTGGCCCACCTCTCCAGCCTGCCCTGGTCCCTCTGGATGTCATCCCTTCTCTCCAGCATGTCAACCGCACCACACAGCTTGCTGTCGACAGCAAATTTGCTGAGGGTGGACTCGATGCCATCATCCATGTCACTGACAAAGACGTTAAACAGGATCGGTCCCAACACCACCCCGAGGAATGCCACTCGTCACTGGTCTCCACTCAGACATTGACCCATTGACCACAACTCTCTGAGTGTAACGATCAACAAGTTTTTTATGCACTAAGCAGTCCATCCATCAAATCCATGCCTCTCCAGTTTAGGGAAAAGGATGTATGTGCAGTACAGTGTTGAAGGCTTTGCACAAGTCCAGGTAGATGACATCTGTTGCCCGTCCTTTATCCACCAAGGTCCTGATCCCATCTTAGAAAACCACCATATTTGTCAGGCATAATCTGCCCTTTGTGAAGCCATGTTGGCTGTCACCAATCACCTCTTTATTGTCCATGTGCCTTTGCATGGTTTCCATGAGGATATGCTCCATGATTTTGCCAGGCACAGAGGTGAGACTGGCCTGTAGTTCCCTGGATCCTCCTTTTTTCCCATTTTAAAGATGGGCGTTTTGTTTCCCCTTTCCTAGTCAGTGGAAACTGACTGGAAATCACATTGATCTCTGGAGTTTAGGCACCTAACTGTTCTCTTCGGATCCAGAGGCTGGGTACACCAACCTCTAAGAAACAAAGCAAAGCTGACTCTTAAAAAGGAAAAAACATTCTGCTGTACTATGCCTTTTATAAGTGCCTGACAGCTGTATCATTCAAACAGCAGGCTGGATATGTGATGCTAATTTCATTCTTATAGTGAACAGTTTCAAACTCCATGTCTTCCCAGTTCAAACCCATGTAAGATGCTGAAAGCTGAAATATCCTTCACCTTGAACTTTTTCATGGAAATTCTTTTTGGCTGTGAATATTCTACTGAGTAGGCTACTTTGTAAGAGTTAAACAGCACCTATGGTTATAATTTTTCTTTAAAATTTGATCAAACTGCATTTCATGAATGATGTAGTGTCATCAGTGTGCTAAATAGGCTCGGAAAATGGCTGTCACAATGGATTTCTCAGGTCTTTGAGAAACATCATGTCTTCTGATTTCTAATTCCCAGACTTACACTGTATTTAATTCTACACTTGACTGTTTTAAAACTCATGAACAGTTCCAGAAGCAGAGAACGTCTTCTCCCTTCTGGCATGTCTACACAGCCCATTTATTCTCTTTGCCATTTTATACCTTGACATGTAGGAAATAGAAAATAGATTTAAATCCTGTCAACTGTAAGAGGAAATCAAACCTGGATCATACACTCGTGGTCAAATGTCCCAAATATGAGGCTGTTACTGGAAATGCTGAGTGAAACAACCATCACTGTTTCCCTTCTGGCAGAGCAAACTTCTTTTCCATAGTATCCCATGTTTTTAAGCTGTTATGGCTGAAGAACATTCTGCTAAACTCAAATTGCTGTGTTTGGAAATAGGAGACTGAGAATTGCTAGAGATGTAAGAGTTTAGGTCCCTCTTTTCTAGACTGCAGCAAATTTCTCAGGCTACAGATGTTCTCAGGCTCCACATATCTACCAACTGTCATTGAGAGGCTAGGAAGAGCTTAATTACGGCACGCCTCTGTTTTTAAAATCAATTTTGGATGTTTCTGTTATTTAGCATACCAAAGTATATAGAAGTACTGCATTTGTGTACCATTGAAACTTGCTAGTACATTTTATTAGGTGTGGACTTAAAACTTCTACCTAAATCCTGCTTCAGGCTCTTGTTTCAATGTAGTGCTTCAGGGTCTGAACCTAGCATCATTGATAACTATATAATTAGTTCTCCCTATGTCAGTAAGCCATGAATTAGACCACTAGTATGGTTTGTAAATAATTATCCAGTATTTTGGTAAAATCATAAAAATGATTATTTCAGCTATGATATGACTTGGCAAAAATTGGGTAAAAGTTTCTAAAAAATTGTTACGTTTTTGTTTTCATCCCCAGTATGTATTTTGATCTATTGGTCTCACTGTGCTAAAGATCAGTAAAACCTGTCGCATTCAATCTCTTGGGACAGCAAACTTCAAATGTCTCATAGGAATGATCTTCGCAGTGTTTCTACCAAGTAAGATATTAGAAGTTTTTGCTTGTTTGTTTAAAAATTCTACCATAGAACAATCCCACTCTACTCAAGAATAACAGTGTTATTTTGAGAAATGAAGGAAAGCAATACAAATTTCAGGTCATTGTCCTGCAGAACACTCCTGAGGCCACTTAAGCTGATGATTTGCAAGTAGTGGGAACTCAGTACCTCTTCTATAAATAGCGGTACATTGCACAAAAGTGGTCCCTGGAAAATGACTTAATAGGCTTGCCTCCTGGTTAAGAGAACATAGTAGGCTTTGGTCCTTCTCACTGGAATGCTCAGATCTTTATGTGTATTATGTTTGTTATTTTTATGACAGTTCCTGATAAAATTCAAAACACTAGAATCAGCCATGCAGAAATCTTGCTTTGAGAAGAGGAATGCTGAACTACCCTCTCTAGATTTCAATCTTCCAGAAATGGCATCAGAATGACTCTGTATTTATATGGAAAGCTGCAGAGGTAGACCTGAATGTACTATCAGGAAAAAAAAAAAAAGAATAGAAAATCTTTAGGGGATAGAAACATATATTCACTGGAGATTCCTGAAATACAAAGAATTCTTCATGGCTGGCAGTTCTGTGTCTGAGAGTGAGATGCTTTGCTGAAGAACCTAGGTTATGAAAGGTTTAAAATAACTGTAATTGCCTGTTGCTTCTTGAAATACGGGATGAGGAAGAAGGTAGTGAGGAAAATACAAAGATTAAAGCTATATCTAAAGATAACTGAGAATTTCACCATTTTATATTATTATTCATCTTCTGTTCTACTTCTTTCCATTTTTATTTTCTTCTTCTCTTCATCATTTAAAAAAGAATTGATATGGTACCCTTTCTTAAAGTACTTCATTTTACAAGTCCTACAAACTTCAGCACACCTTCCCACCAAACTAAAACAGTATGACATATCACGTGGCATAGCTTTGCCTGTCAGAACTAGCTAAAAATTTTCTATGAGCTCCTTTGTATTTATCCTGCATCTGTATGAAATCTTTATTCTCTAACAACAATGGGGCATTAATCTTGCCTTATTAAGCAAATACATGTTTTTACATTGTTGTGAAAAGATCAATATTTCTGTGATTGCATTCTAGTATTAGGACTTTCTAAAATACCAATTTGTATATAGTGTTATGGGTTAAACACTGTTTATGACATATGCAAGCTATTCAAGACATTTCTAAACTCATAGGATCACAGAACCTCAGGAAACTTCTAGTCCAAAATCCTGCTCAAAGCAGGGTCACCTATGGGGTCAGACCAGGCTGCTCAGGGCTTCACTCAGATCGTGAACACTGTAGCTATGTACAATTTGGGCAGTCTGCTCACTCTGCTCCCTTAGCTGTCTGTCCTTATGGTGAAAAAGGCTTTCCTTATATCAAGCACTGCTAACTGATGTTGAATCTGTTGTCCAACCACCCTGAGATCTTGTTTGGCCTTCAGCCAGTCATGCCCCAGCTACTATCAATTCAAAAGTCTCTTCCTTCCCAGTCAAAAGACTTTGCATTTGTCCTTACTGAATTTCATGAGGTTCCTGCTAGACCATTCCTCTAGACTACATCACTTTGGATGGTAGACCTGCCATTGAGCAGAGCTTCTTCCCATGAATTTAGCATCATCAGCCTACTTCTTTGAAGCTATTGAGGAAGATATTAAACAGGACAGGTCTCAGGAAAAACCCCTCTCGAGCTTCACGTTACCAACCTCCAGACAAAGTACGACTGATTAATCACAACCCTTTGAGCATCATTCTGATCATTCCTTCATTAGTCCACTCTTCCAGACCGTAACATCCTAACTCAGGTACAAGAATGTTTTTGATACTGGCAGAAGCTTTACATGACTTGAAGTAAGTGACATCCACTGCTTTCTCCAAGCCAGACTCTCTGGCCTCTTCCACAAAGCCAGTCTTATAGCAGAAGGCAATCTGGTTTGTCAGGTATGATTTCCCCTTGGTAAATCCATTTAGGCTGATCCTAGCCACCTTCTTTTCCTTCATTTCCTCAGATGTGTGTGCTGAGAGACCTTACAGCACAATTTGCCCAGGACCAGAAGTGAAACTGACTTCCACGCCTTTCCCATACCCTGTTTCAAAGGGTTTGGCAACATTTGCTTTTTCCAGTTCTCAGGAGGCTCTTCTGATCTCCATGAACTTTTTAAAGGAAATGGGGAGGTAAATATAAGAAGAATGTAGGAAAACTATGAATACTCAAATACAAAATTTTCTTGAAAAAATATTTTTATTTTTATAACATTTTCCATCTGATTCAGGTTAGAAGACCTAATGAAGCAGACTGTGGCTCTATATGTCTTCTTGAAACTCAACCTAAAATCCTTGAGATATCTGATAGGGTCTTGCAGCTGCATTTTTGCCATTAGCAGACATAGTGGAAAAGATTTTTCTCTTTCTCCTTACAGTATGTGACAGTCTGGTCTGTTTATTCTGAATATAGGTTGCCTTCGTTTAGAACAGTAACTTGTTGAATTGTTCTTTTCTGGAGGACGGAAGAGGTCAGAGAGACGAGCTTCCAGAGACACATGGAGAGTGCATGAAGAAGAGAGACACGGCAGAGAACTGGTCAGCTTGAGGGACTGCTGAGAGCAGCAGGCATCAGATATACTAGGCAGAAGCCAAATGGGTCAGAAAGAAAACTTTCTGAGTAGACGAAAAAATTGTGAGTGGATGAAGGTTTTCTGATAGTTTGCTGAATTTAAAGTAGTGAACATTTTTCCCCCTCCCTGAACGTGTTCAAGGCCAGGCTGGATGAGGCTTTGAGCAACCTGGTCTAGTGGAGAGTGTTCCTGCCCATGGCAGGGTGGTTGGAACTAGATGATCTTTAAGGTCCCTTCCAACCCAAACCATTCTATGATTCTATGATTATAAATAGGCTCTTTCTAGAGAAAGAAGCATCTCTGGAGGACTTTCACATTTACTTTAAGTAACTACTGGGAGAAGTGCTAATTCTTCACCACTTCTGAATGGAAATGGCCTAGCCACTGGCCAAGACCATACACCTCACATTTAGACATCACAGACTGATGAAATACATCTCAGAGAATTTGCTCATTTTGCTAACTTTCATTGTTACTATGAGGTAAAAGAAATGTATGAAAGTCACCAACATAATTTTTAATTTACAGGTCAATAAGAACTTAGTTTCAAAGGAGTGACATATAAACAATTAGATTAAAATATTTTGCTGTGGTTTGTATGCTTAATTCAAAGCTTATAAGTATTCATTAATAGGTAAGACAAGTTGTGATTAAAAAAAATAAAAATCAGTCACATTTGGATCAATTCAAAAGACAAACCCAAAGTTCTATTATGTATGTCAATCCACTTTGCCTTGCAGTTTTTGAAAACATGAAGAAAGTAACTACCAATTTTTTGAAATAAGGACCTATTTATATTTTGTATTAAACAAATCCCAAAATACAGTGCATGAGCCATTTATTTCCAACACAAGTAAGCCAAAAAATCAGTCATGAAATATTCTTGACCTCTATGGCTTTGTTAAAAAAATAGTTTGAATTGTCCAGGGACTTTATGTTACATTTGTAATTTAGACAACCTGCCATATGAAGAATTTAGTATCAAACAGGGTCAGTGACTTCTTTTAGCATATTTACCAGCAAATCCCTATGTTTTACAGAGCTTTTTTACTGATTGCTTAACAGAAGTCACAAAGATAGGTGTACCTTTTTATTTAAATCTTTTCTAAGGACCAGAGAAAGACAAGTTTTCCACTGAAGCAGAGGATAATGCTCCTGTCATCTGAATGGTGAATAGTTAGTGGTTTTAAATGTTTGGGGTTTTTTACTATTATCAGAAAAGAGCATAATGCCATGAGGATTATTCCATCAGAGGATACACAGTGTAAGAAAGTATGTGGTTTCTTGCCAAATTGGAGGGTTTGCCACCTAATGCCATACTAGGACAGTTTTTGTCCCACTATAATAATTTCTTTCTTCCACTACAGCCATCTCCATGCACTTTGGATCATTGGTTGTCCTGGTATTACTGCTGATAAGAACGCATGGATAAAGGTCATAAACCTGACAAATGTTTAGACATTTCACTAATATCTCATATTTGGACCATTAGAAATAGAATAGTGCCTCAGGTTTATTGTTGTCAACAACATAACAAACATGACAATAAAATATATATCTGCAAATGGTTCTAAGTACCCAGCTCTACAAAAATGATAGCCTGAATATACCAAGAAGCAGTATGAGTATGCACAACAGAGAGAAAGAAAGCCAGGAAAGAACATATAGGCATGGCTTGCCAAGCATCTTAAATAACTGCATACTAAAACAAGCTTTTTTAAAGAAGTAAACAGAGGAGCCTGACATCTTTCTCTGTAATCAGAGCAAGAATCTAATTTTTACAAGTTTAATAAAGACAAATGACAAGACAATTTACATGAATAGGACTTTACTAAAAAAGCATACAACACACTAAACACAGACCAAAAAAAGGAATAGGAAAAGCAACATTTTGTTGCATATTACAGACTACTCTGAGGACCAGAATACAGAAGTAGGTACAACACTGAGATCTTCTTCAGTCATACTTAAAAATATAACAATATGTATTTTCCATCTAGCAAGGTAGTCCACTACAGGTTTAAATTAAACCTAGGAAAAGAGGGTGAGGCTTTTTTTTAAGGAGTTGGCAGAGTTGCCTTAGTATCCCACCCAGATGGCAAAAGAAGAGATGTCCAACAAGTAGTGGAGTGTACTTGTCGCCACTGGTGGTGGAGATAAGCAGAGAGGAAGATCTTCAGGCTTCCTTTCCCATTCAAACTGAAGAATGTTGAGATGGAAAGAATCATAAGGCAGCGAGATATTTTTAGGGTAGAAGTGCAAAGTAAAAACAATGGATTTCAGGAAAGAAGACTTCAATAAACTCAGAGAATTGATGGACTGCATATCCTGAGAGGATAGTCTGAGCAGAAAAGATATTTTAAAAATCTGGCTGTTCTTTAAAGACAGACTTAAAAGGCTCAAGCACAAACTATCCCCCTGCAGAGGAATGACAGAAAATATCGTAAGGGACCTACTTGTCTAAATGAAGAACACTTCATGGATTTAAAAAAGAAATTAATAAAAAGGAAATGGAAACTAGGCCAGGCTAATAAGGAGGAACATGAAAGTGTAGCATGAGCATATAAGGACAAAATGAGAACCACAGTGGCAAAAAAATGAGCTGCAATTAGCAAAGAACAAGGAGAATTTCAAGTACATTTGTGACAAGAGAAAAACCAAAGGAAAGGGTCAGTCTGCTGTTCAGCAGAGTGGTACAGATAACCGCAACTAATGACAAGAAAGCTAGTATCTACTGCTTTTCTGCACCAGTTTTGAAAACATAGCTCTACTGCAATTAGGGGCTGTAACAACCCCTGGTGGCAGATAGAAGAAAATGAGGAGGTGAGTGACAAGTTATATTGATTTGTTATGAATGGATTGTGTCAACCAAAATATAATTTCTCTCTAGTACGGAGTAGAAGGCCTTGTGAATAGAAAAAAAGTTAAAAAATATTACTTATATCCTGACCTAAGTAAATCTTTGACAGACATTCTCATAAGCAGCCTTGGGAGACATAATCTAGATGAAAATAGTGAGGACTAGAGACAATATTAATGTTTCTCTGTCAGAATGAAGGCTGTATCAAGTAGGGATTTCCAGGGTTCTGTCCTAGGTCTAGTATTATTCAATATTTTCATATGTTTCTTAATTTTGCTGTTCAGTGGGGACAAATAAAGGATACTAAAATTATGCAAGTATACACTGCTACACAAATACAAGTCACAGTTTTGATGCAAAAAGAACAAACATTATTCTATGCTACATTTTGAACCCTGAATTACAAAGTCATGCTCTTGGAAAAGAAAATATAATCATACTTAAATGAGCAAAGAGGATATAGCACATAAAACACATGAAGCAGTCTGATCCTGTGCTGTGCACTGGCAACACTCCAGCTGAAGTGATGCGTTGTTTGGGCGATATATATATATAGAAGGACAGGACATAACATAATACTTTTCAGACACAAACCAGGATTCAATAAATACAGGATATATCATTACTCTGTGTCCGTATCAAACAGCAGAAAAAATAAAGTAGCATGGAAAACTGCATGGAAGCAGCATGGAGAGATTTTCTAATGACAAAAATTGAAGCTGAAATTGACTGAATTTGGCTAAAGCCGGCAGCACAGACTGAGTTATCTTCATCAGTAGACCTATTATAAATATGTGTTACTGTGTGTGCATATATAGACACACATATCTATATATTCGTGCCTAGAAGCAAGGATAAGGACCTCTGACAGTATCTTTCATACATGATTCTGTAGCTATGTTGGTGAATGTATTGCCTTTAGGCTCAAAATAAAGAATCCTAGGGATAATTCACTGCTGGTTAGAAATAGAATGACAACATGGTAACTAGCCTAAAATAATTATAAAACCCCAAATCATTATTTGTTTATAGCCAAGAACCTCATACAAGTCTTTTTTTCTCTTGCTTGGATAGCTAATACGTTCATTCAGAAATTAAATGTTGTAGCTTATATGATGTGAAAGTTCAGTAAAATACTGAATACTCGCTTTATATACTTTATAGCACTGAAGATTTCTAAATGCATTTTCAACAAAACTGATAATTAACTATGTATAGCTACTTTTCTGTTTTTTCATGAAAGGCATCCTCCTTTCCTGAGCTCTTCATGCATATATGTGATTATTATATTATAAATTATTATTTTAAAAGATCTCGTGATCTATATGTACAGCATGTTAAAATAATGTTGTTTGATCAATAAAAACAGAAATTTAAGTGAGGAAAAAAGGTGAAATAATTAATATAGTTTAAACCAATCAAACTAATGTGTAAAAAAACCCCTCTAGTTTCTTAACTTTTCTGACAACCATAAGACATAAAAATATGCAAAAGGACAGATAGAAATATATAGATACATAGAAAAAAGCTAAACCACAAGTGAAATAGCCATAGAGGACAAATTAAGAAAACTAACATCAAACTTTTTGGTCAGAATCCTGCAGTCTTATAATTCTAGTCAAATATTGCAGAAAAAATATTGTTAACCTATATAGACAACGAATTCTGAAAATTTTGTCTGATGGCATTTTAACCTATTTGATTCTCTTTACAAAACATTTTCATCAGGCAATATTTGTTCTAACAATGTCATAGAAAAAGAAGATATGAATATTCATGGAGTGCATTTTGTATCAGTGCAAATGTTCAGAACAGAATTGTTCCTTTTTTGCCACTTTAAATGTCCTGTAAGCTTGAAAAACATCCAGACATAGAATAAAAACAGTCTTGTGTCTCAGCATTACTAACGAATTTGGAATACAGAATATGCAAAATGGTTATTGAAAATTGTTTCCAAGTACTCTATATGCTGAAAGACATTTGTGTTTCAGTAATTATTCAAGTTGTCACTGAGTAATTTAGACTGCTGAAATTGTTCATGAAAACAACTGGACTTGAACACACAGCCATTTTGCAAATATGGTAGTCTAATGATTTAGCATTACTCTTTTGCTTGTTGTTACCCTTTGGAGGTTACTGCCCACCACAGCTGAAAACAATGAATAAAAATATGAGACTATATCCTGGAATCAATCACAGACGAAGATTTGAATGCATATGGTTGATTTAAATTCTGTCAAAGTCTGACTCTGCCAAAGTAAAAAAAGGGAAAAGAAAGGCACAATACAAGCAAAAGCAATTATTAGATAAGTGTTTAATTTTTGGGGGGGTCCTTCACAATGTATAAATTTCTTTTGATTAAGAGCAATTAATAAGTTTTGAAAATGGTATTTGAAAGAAAGAGTTTAAGTCTGGCTCAAGTCTGACTGTTTCTTTCAGGAGAGAGGCAAAACAACCAAATAACCCAGAAGGAAGGATTTTGAGCTAAGAACATTTACATACCTACAGTTATGCTACATGCTAGAAAAACAAAAATATCTTTTCTGTCACTGATGTGCCTTGAAGAACAATGTGTGCTTCCTGAAGTCACAGTGCTGACACAAAGTAAGTTTATAAGCTAAATTGTTATTACATGGGACAGTGAGTTCCAAAACCTAATGAATGATGTAGAAAACACTAAAATACCAACTTTATCAACAAATAGGAAAGTCAATAATAGACATCCCTCTCCTAAAACATAATCAAATATCGCTGCAAAATCAGCATATAAAAAATGACAATTACAATTCAGAAAAATTACAACTTAATTAGCCATATTAAATTGACAAATCAAAAGAGATTTTTCCTTTTAATCTGATTTACTTCAGAAATATTTAAGAGCTTAAATACTCTCTCCTAGCTCAGTAAGCCAAAATGAAAATGTTTGACTTCTTTTTTGATGTATAAATTACCACTGAAGCAAGTACTCATCTCACATAATTTCAGCTTTCTACAAACAAGTCATCCACATTTAAGTTAAACCCTTAAAGTAACTGTCAAGTGTTAGAAAGGAGGATCATTCAGTAAGATATTGAGTATGCCTTTCTTAGATATCACATAAAACTTTCTACACTCTTCACTGTGACTTTAGAGGTCTCTGTACACTCAGAATTCTGCACTTGGGACAAAACAATACTGGACGTGCACATATACTGGGGGATGAGAAGCTTAAGTGCAGCCCTGAAGAAAGGGATCTGGGGTTTTTCATTGATGGTAAGCTCAGTATGAGACAACAGTGTGCCCTGGCAGCCAGAAGGTCCAACCATGTCCTGGGGTGCACTGAACATATACTAAGCATTGGTGCCGCTTCACCTCCAACACAGTGTGCCAGTTTGGACTCCACAATATAAGAAGGATATAAAAATATTAGAATGTGTCCAAAAGAGAGCAACACAGATGGTGAAAGGACTAGAGGGCATGACTTATGAGGAGCAGCCAAGGATACTAGACTTGTTCAGCTTAGAGAAAAGAAGGCTGAAGGTTGACCTCACTGCTGTCTACAATTTTCTCATGAGGAGGAGCAGAGAGGGACAACCTCTTCTCTCTTGTGTCTTAGGACATGAGGGAATGACTTAAAGATGCTTCAGGGGCATTTCAGATTGCATATTAGGAAAAAGTTTTTCACTGAGAGGATGGTCAAGCGCTGGAACAAGTTCCTCAGCAAAGCAGTCATAGCATGCTGGTATTGAAGAAGCATTTGGGCAATACCCTTAGATAATTAACTTCATATAAAATTTATCTTCTGTTTTCTAAGCTGGTAAAATGTTTCTAAGCTTCTCTTTGCAGCAAGACTAGGGTGGGGTTTCTCGTTGGTTTGGTTTTTTTTTTTTCATGGAGGATAGCATCGTAAGAGAATTCGGAATTGCTTGATCTCAGAAATTAAGTTAGAAAAATACATCAATGTACATTTTTTTTTCCGAGTACTAATAGCATCATAATATGAACACAAACCATGATATAATAGGAAATGACTCAATTGGCAAGTGATTTGACAAGGAAAAATGTAGTTCTCCGAAAGTTTTTGTTAGTTTGTAAGGACTTCTAATTCTTGTGCCTTTCCTGGCCAATATACAGAAGTGAGGTTCACTGTAGGAACGGTAAAGGAACCTTTAATTAGTACTACTGGACTATTACTTCTGGAAATTATGACTAAATGTTAGAAAATAGTATAAATATATAGTATCTTGCTTATTTAAAAATGAAATTTAATTCTCAGCAGATTTATATTATTAGTGAGTTGTATTCACAAATACCATTATATATTAATGAAACTTACTACTATCATAAAGCATATATACAGAATGGGTGACACACTCCACCACACATCTAAAACCAGCACTATGTGTTTTGCACATAAGACATATAGAATCATAGAATCATGGAATGGTTTGGGTTGGAAGGGACATTAAAGACCATCTAGTTCCAACCTCCCTACCACAGGCAGGGACACCCTCCACTAGACCAGGTGGCTCAAAGCCTCATCCAGCCTGGCCTTGAACACTTCCAGGGATGGGGCATCCACAGCTTCTCTGGGCAAGCTGTTCCAGCACCTCACCACCCTCTCCGGGAAGAATTTCTTCCTGATATCCAATCTAAATCTCCCTGCTTTCAATTTAAACCCATTACCCCTTGTCCTGTCACTACAGGCCCTTGTAAAAAGTCCCCCCCCCCAGCTTCCTTGTAGGCCCCTTCAGGTACTGGAAGGTTATAATAAGGTCTCACCAGACCCTTCTCTTCTCCAGGCTGAACAAGCCAAATTCTCTCAGCCTTTCTTCATAGGAGAGATGCTCCAGCCTTCTGATCATCTTTGTGACCCTCCTCTGGACTCGTTCCAACTGGTCAATATCCTTCTTATGCTGAGGGCCCCAGAGCTGGACACAGCACTGCAGCTGGGGTCTCACAAGAGCAGAGTAGAGGGGGAGAACCACCTCCCTCGACCTGCTGGCCACACTTCTCCTGATACAGCCCAGGATACGGTTGGCTTTCTGGGCTGCCAGAACACACTGCTGGCTTCTCATCCACCAGTACCCCCAAGTCCTTCTCGGGGCTGATCTAGACCAAAAGTACATGTTTTTCTGCCCATGTATATGTGGATGTGCCGATATTTATACATATAAACATATACCTTGACTTTTGCTGATCTACATATAACAACCTAAGTATAGGACTAAAAAGAACATCCAAAACATTCAAGACCTCGTAGGCTACAAACTGCAAGTGACTGCAGCAATAAAATCAAGGTGTGGGCGGTTGCTTTATGGTTGAAAACTTGACACAAAATACTATTTTTACTTTCTTGCAAATCAGAAAGCTAATTGTTAATTCTCTCAAAAGATGTTTGACTTTTACAATAGGCTTCTTAAATAATTATTTTAAATAAACTACATTTAACTTCCTGGCAGTTGAAGGTGGGAAATTGATTTATAAATGCAGTCTCTAATAAGTATCTTTCTTTATACTATCCCATAAAGCCTACTCCTCTTTGAAACGGTTTTGATTTTCAATTTATCAGTCAGAAATACTTTGAGAGGGATATTTGAAAATATTTTAAAATTGAATAGTTATTCCATTTTAGGTGTTCAGGTGCCAGCAGAAGGACAATGCCTTTCAGGTTTCTGCAAAACCTGAAAGTTCTCTAACTGAAGCAGCTAAAGTCCAGATGGGATAACAAGTAATTTAACTAAAAATGTACAATTTCTTATTACATTTTGCCTCTGGGTATCTTTATAACACTGTGTATTGTAACAGGGAGGCACTGATCCACTGTTGTGACAGATGCAAACTTTCGTCCAGCCAGATTTTCATTGCAGGTGTTATAATCTTGCTTGATTCAGGCAAGCACACAGAGAGATAACCACTAACTTGAGACTTCATTTGAATGCACAATTCACTGCAGCTTTCAGCAGACCTGGTATAATGCTACTGCAGATCAGACACTCTATTTCTAAACTTGTGTTTGCACAGACTTTCCACAGCATATTTATAGCTGCAGTGAGACAATTCAAATTAAATTTCTTTCATTTGAATAACATGGATGAAGAGAAATAATAAAGAAAATACTACATTTATTACTTCATATTATTTAGCTTAGCCAGCCAGCAATATTCCCTCCACATCAGTGTATATAATTCTTGTACTACATAACCTGCAAAAATCTCATCTTGGTTACTATCATTGCTGCTAAAGGACATGGATAAAAGAACAATACACTAGCTATACAAAATTCAAACAAATGCAAGAACAGTAATGCTTCATTAACATCTCCCATCACAAATATTAGGGATTCATAACCAATAATTTCAATATACTGTAAAAGCTTACTGTGTTGTGATTTCTTGAAGCAGACTATTATGTGAAACATGTCAAGCAATGTAAATAAGACATGGCAGGTAGAATATGAAGCATTGATTTTGTATTTCAGGCTGAACACAGCAGCCAAAAGCTACATAATCAAGCAGAGATGGTATTCAGATGACTAACGTACTTTATGGTGGTCATCTCAGACAAGTGACTTTCTGCATTACATTTCAATATCCTGATACTTCAATGTGAATAAAAAAAAATAGTTTGAGATTAGGCAATAGAAATACTACAGAGTTTAATGCCCTTGAGGTCTTTATAATCCATGGCAAAACAAATACTTGTAAAGAGATGGTAACTTAGATATAGATTTCAAATTAATTAAAGAAAAAAGCTTTATATTAAAGTAAGCACAATTGCATGCACATTTTGGGGTGGAGATCAAGGTCCAAGTCTTGGCCATGCTGAATCTCATCCATACTGCTTCAGTGATGGTAAGGGGCAACACCTATCTTAAATCCACAACCGTGGGTACTGAGCTGGTTGTAAACTGATGTAAACAATTTAATAACCCCCTGCTTGACACCCCTTCATGTTATTTGTCTATGTAAAAGTGGTTTTCTTTTTGAGTCAGTGCTAGGCAGCAGCTTCAAAATGTGCACTCCACAGTAAAATCTATTTGATGGGATTTCTCAGAGTGTGTTTTTGTTTTCTTAATAATTCAGAGCTCAAAGCAAAGGCATGGGAGGAAGCCCTCTGCATAGGCTCCAGCTTGTTGGGATAGCTCACTCAAACTAGGAAAGCACTGGAGGGAAGCACCACTGTAAGCAAAAACAGCACTCCCCTTGATATTCCTTGTGATATCCTAACACAGCTGTTAAGCAGTCATAATAAAGACTTCTCTGTTGCATGGAACAGCAAGATTAGGACTTTCCTGCTGGAGCTGAAAGGAGTTACTATACTGGAAAGACTGACAAGCCAGTAAGAAAAACTGTACAAACAAGAGTGTTACAGAAAAAGGGAATTTGTAATTAAAATGACACCAGAAGAAAAATAAATGGAGAATGCCCACTTCAAAATCTTCCACACTAATTTTTCTCATCTCCATGAATAACATAAAACCTCCTCACAATAGTCTCCTGCCCTCTTCCCCCATGCCAGTCATGCCCTCCGTGCCTTTCCTTATCACATAGGACAGTAGAATTCTTTAACAGCTACAGACTAGCCTCTAGAAATAACTTTGGACTCCTGTACTTGTTCCCCATTCCCTGAGGAAGTGGGTTGGACCCAGTTTTCTTGTTGACTGAAACATCTTCTTACAAAAAATATCTAATTTTATATTAGATATCAGGAAGAAATTCTTCACTGAGAGGGTGGTGAGGCACTGGCACAGGTTGCCCAGAGAAGCTGTGGGTGCCCCATCCCTGGAAGTGTCCAAGGCCAGGCTGGATGAGGCTGGGAGCAACCTGGTCTAGTGGAGGATGTCCCTGCCCACGGCAGGGGTGTTGGAACTAGATGGTCTTTAAGGTCCCTTCCAAACTAAACCATTCTATGATCCTGCCATGTTAGTGTGTGGGCACACATTCAAAAAGGACCAAGTGTGGTTGCTGCATGGAAAACAAGTCTGAATTTTTAGGATGTTAACGAGTTTGTAGTAGCTGCACAGATTTTTACCCAGTTTCATATTACTTGCAGAGAAGCTTTTTTCTTTTTCATCCTGAGAGGAAAACTTTTTAGGGCATGACTCTGCCTATTTTAGGCATGCACTTTAGCATGAGATAAACTGCCTTCTCAAGGTGTCTATTTTTCTTTATTGACAGTAATGGGAGCCTCAGGGGTAATTACTGCAGATGAGTTGTAGTCACTGTAGTTTAGTTAATGAACCCACACCTTTTTCATCCTGAAGAGAACTCAGTTTCATGCCCGTACCCAAGGACAATAATAGCCAATATTAATTTAATTCCCATATTGTGTTTAGTATGTCACTCATTTAATAGGAAAAGAGGTATGCTACAGGTAGACAAGTGAAACTACAGGTTCTTAATTAAATTATGTCATGTCCAAGGACACTTCGTCCTTTGATCCAAGGCAGTTCAAAACACTTCATGGTTCAGTTATCAGGATGGAAAGATGAAGCATACAGCAATCTCTGACTGTAGCAGTAAGGTTAAATTTCTACCTGTTTATTCTAGGTAAAAGCTTACCTGTGGATGGTCTCTCAAACCCAGATTTCAGCAAAGAGTAGCACAGAATTTCATCACTGCCAAGAGCTGACCCTTTTCTACCTACCTGTTACTCACTGTTTCTCCTCCTGCAGCTGGCAAGACATGTAAAGGGTGAGATATTGCTGTTCAGCTCAGCAGAATTTACAGTGCACATTGGATCATCCATTTTGCTGTTCCTTGACAGGTGACAGGGATGTGCAACCTAGTAAAGGGAATTTAAACTATATTTTCCATATGTTTCTCATTTACACTTTACTGATGGAATTCCAAATCAACTTGATGGCTGTCATTATAGTTTTTAGTATTCTTAATTAAAACTATAAAGCAGAATTTACATTTGTCATACTACATTTGCATTGTTGAAGTAAATGTTCTTTTCAGATAATTACTGTATTGAAAAACAAAAATCTATGCATAACATTTAAGAATTAAGCATATCAAAATACAGCAGAATTGGTGGCATTTCATTCTTGAAATGTGGAAATTCTTAGATTCAAGCCAGGCATGTTGTTTAGGGTATTTGACTGTCGCTTGGGACATTCAGTTCACTATGCCCTGTGAACTCCAGCAAGTCCTGCAGATGAAAATCTGGGAAGGGAGTCTTCCTTTACTTCTGACATTGTCACATGAAAGCCTGAGTCATTCTGAAACCATGTCTGTGATCCGGTAAATAGTTTATTTTCTCATGGCTACTTAAAGGACACAGTCTTTGTATTGACCTGGCAGGGCATAGTCTCTGGATTTGTTTGGGCTTGTCCTGGCATATGTTAATTTTACCTTGATTTAGCTGTGATAACAATCATCTAAGTTACGTTTGATCTAGGATAGATGTAGCTTATAGTGTAGCTAGTTGCTAGTCTGTGTAGAATGATTTATCTGTGTGGTTTGTGCAAGTGTAAACATAAAATTGTACAAGAGATCCCAGACTGTAAACACAAATCTCAGTGGCCCATCAGTGGTCACTATAGGCATAACATCTTGTTAAAGCATCTTGGATAAAACAGAGAAGAGAAAACTGAATAATTGAGAACCAAGGGAGGAAACCTCACATGCACAGACTGTGTTAACAAAAAATATAAAAATAAGCACAAGCAGATACTAAAAATATAAGAGGAACGGACCAACATCATCAAACTTATCTTGATGAGGAACTTAGGACACTGATGGTTCACTGACAACCCCACCACCTTCAATTAAAAAGTGTCTATAAATTCAAGGCAATGCTGGACCCATAACCTCACCCTATTTAAATGTTCTAGTATAAGTGCAGCCATATATACCTAAAAATAAATTGAAATACATGTGATTTAAAGCCTTTTGCCCTGTAAGTCATTTCTACAAGTTCAACCCAGATGGCTGGTGATTGAAAACTGTGGCCAGCTGATAGCTATTTTGCAACTCAGATGTAGTCAATTGGCAGTTTGTCCACTTGCTAGCAGACAGATGCCCACATTACAAAAAAACACCATCATAATTGACACTAATTGACACCCTTGCATAAGACTAAGCAGTTAGGCCAAGGACAAAATAGGTACAGAGACCAAACTTCCCAAAGGTGGTTCTTCCTGATCACAGCTGAAAGATATTGTCCAGGCAATTTGAGAAAATGTGAATTATTTCTGCTTGGGATGTATCTTTTCTAAAACTGAATAGAACGGTCATATGAGCTCTGAATTCACTTGCAAAAATTAATTATAACAAAAATGTTTCCAAAATTTAATGGTCCCTCATCCTGCTCTATTGGGCAGATCGCTTTGTATTAGAGCCATGCAACCGACAATAAAGCAAGCTAATATTCATTTTTCATGAATTATTTCTTAACTCATGTCCAGAAAAGACCACTTCAGCAAGGAGCTTAATCTGTAATTAATATGCACATTCATTTGTTGGTCAGCAAAACAGCACAGGCATATCTGAGAATTTAGGCTTTAGTTAGATGCTGCTCCGTTCATTGTTACAATGTTTTGTTAATTTAGAAAGCAAGGTCTCATTTTCAAAGGTGATTTCCTCTCACATGCATCTCAAAGACTCAACTAAAACTCTATTTAGCCCAAATCCAATAGCTAAATAAAATTAATCCCTCAGAACTGTTGATAAACTCCTCTCTAAGTCTTCACACTCTTGTGCCCCTGGCCCTAGCTTTCTACTAGTTGACATTTGCATGGTCATCCCACCTTGATGCTATTTTCCCATTAAGTTTTGCAGTAACTTTCTTGCCTTCCACAGAGCCAGTGTTTACTTTTTCCCAGTCCTCTGTGCTTAACTTCACAGTTCAAATCATTATACTAGTGTAAATAAGATGGGAACCTTTCTGTTTCAATAAACTCCCTCTATTCATCCAGAGATTCAAATAGCCACCTACTGAGGTTTCTAAAAGACATATGTACCTGCATGCAGTTTGTATTGCAGTTTCAGTTCAAATTAGGTAACTAGGAACCTTTGAGAACCCCTCTAAGTCTCAGATTACATATTCAGAATATAAGCACCATAGAAATCTTGGGTAATTTGCCTTTGGCTCTCGCCCACCACCCAAAAATAATAAAAAAAAGAGAACGATAAGCTTCTGTAAATGTAACTACGTCAGTTACTACAAACAAAACATCAATGGTATACTGTACATCTTCCTGTTATTCAGAAATTCACAGATGCCTATAAATAGATAGTATGGGAGACATTTCATAACTGAGTCTGTATCCAAGTTACGATGTTATGGTCTGAATGAGTAGACAGCTAGGGCGGTAAAAGACTGGTTGGATTACCAGATTACAAATTCAGAGGATAATAGTTAATAGGTCATTCTCTACCCTATGGATGGTAACGAGTACTGCAGGGGTATGCCCTGGGACCTCTCATGTTTAACATCTTCATCAGTGACTTAGAGGAAATGACAAAGATAACTGTCTTCAGGTGTACATATTATGCTGGGTTTTAGGAAAACCACTTGACTTGAGAGCAAAGTTACCAGTAAAAACCTAGGCAGCCTGTACAAATTATTTAATAAGAATCTTATGAAATTATGAAGTCCCTCACTTGAGAAGGAAAAGCCCTTGATAGTGACACAGGCTGGTGTCTGATCAGCTGGGAAACAGTGCTAGAGGTCTCGACAAACAGCAAGCTCAATATGAACCAGCAGTGCTTGAAATAAGGAAAGCCTTTTTCACTATGAGGACAGCCAAGCAGTGGAGTAGTATACCCAGAGAGGTTGTGCAGTCTCCATAGTTACAGATTTTTGAAGATATGTCTGGGCAAAACCCTGAGTAGCCTGGTCTGACCCCATCGCTGACCCTGCTCTGAGCATGAAGTTGGATTAGAAACATCCTGAGGTTTCTTCTGAACTGTATTATCCCATTGACAGTGTGACTCACCAGCCAAAATATTCATGTGAAATTTGATGGCTTAACCACAGCTTGTGGTTAAGAGAGATACTCTTTTATGTTGTTTTATTTATTTGGTTGTTTTGGGGTTTTTTCCGGAAAAAAAGACTAATGATGGCTAGGAAACATAGGAGTAAAATGAAGGACACCCTTTAATTCCTCTCTGTCTGACACTGCTTGACTCTGTGTGGTCCATTCTCTACTGTGTTTCACTGCTGTCTAATCCAATAAAGGAAGACAAAAATGACGAGGAGAATGTAACAAAGAATATAAGATACAGTATGGAAATTTATCTGAAGCAAGTTAGTTTTCAGATACTTAGATATCCACTGGTTTTAAAGTTCAGACTAAACATTTTATCCCTGACCTTTTTTAGAGACTGAGGCTTTAGAGTCTAATAATGCCCAGCTTGAATGACAAACAGAAAAATCACTTGTCAGAGTGCAATATGCTGACCATCTTTTAGATACTCAGTGCATGGAGGGTGTAATGTTTAATATCAAATTTTCTTATTTGAAGATAGTGGATGTTACATGGGATTTCTGATTTAGTGGAATGATACAAAATACACTGTATAAGACAGTAAAAATGTAAGTTACATTTTGCAAAACATAGCATTTGCAGTACACAGTTCAATCATAATACCAACGGGATTCCCATGATCTCTTTCTAAAATATGCTTACCGTCATGATGCTGGGCATCGCCAGCCACCAGGAAGGAATATGTGGGTTGATGTCACTTCAAGCCCATGTCTCTCTTTGAAATACTTTTGCTAGTTGTTTTTATATTCTCTGCTGGACCGAGCCACATATTCCTTCCCTTCACATTCTGGTCTGTCTAAATCAGGGAGACATTCACACATTTTTAATTAACTCAGGGAGAAACATTTACACCACCAGTTGATGCACTCAACTATTGACAGCTGTTCATCTAAAACAAAGAGCACCCTCCTTTACAAAGGAGTCACGTGGCAAAGCAACTGATGACTTTGCAAGGTGTGATCCGTCACACTGCTTTATTCCTTGAACTTCAGAGGCTTCACAGATCTCTCTCCTCTGAGCCTTCTTCCATTTTAGGACTATAATGGTCAGTCACATAACTTTAGACATCACTGTGTGCTAGATGCTATGGTAATTTTCATTGTAAGAAATCCTACAGTTGATCACAGATAGCTGGATCTGATAGTACACAATTTTATTTCTGTTTTTTTAATATTTCTTGAAATTTCCCAGAGTTTATGTTTCTGCCAATTCTCTTAGCAGTATTCCCCAGTCTTACACTGCTATATGATATATTTTTCCTCAGTGAGATTACCAAACGTATATGTGGTAATCTAAATGTGTTACAGGAAAATGATCTTTTTCCTATTAGAAAATTTGCCAGATGGTCTTTCTTCCCTCACCTTCCAATATCGTCTAGAATATTACATGCAAAGAGAAGTTTAGACAAAATCATAAGTACCTTAGGTAATCATAATATTTTCATCTTCATTTGGAAATCAAATAGAGAATATTTTTCCATGTCATGAATAACTTCATACTTGGTTATGTGGATTGCACTGTTGCTATATCAGCATTATTGTTCTGACAGGACACTGAAAGTTTGTAACATGAAATGAATTTTTCAGTTGTGTCAACAAAAACCATTATATGATGATTGAAGAGCATAGAAACAACACTGAAAGTGGAAAATCCCACTTTTTGAATCCAGCAGTTAATAAGATGAGAGCATTGATCTTATTATGCCATGCACTAGTATAGTTGAGGATGGAAATTGTGGTTTAACTCTCTCATTAGGATTTACGGATTGGGATTAGACCTTGTGCATGTGCAATCACATTGGGATAAAAATTAGATACTCCTCTTGTATATTCCAAAAATTATTTGAGCTTGTTCATTCATAATGTCAATTATTTCTTTCTTTATGTGTTTTCTTCTGACAGAATCCACAGAAGCACAGTATGAAATCCAAAGACAGCAGCATTCATGAATTAACAGTCTAAGCATCAGAAAAAAACAGATCATTTAATAAGAAGAAAGGTTACAACATATATGAAGAGAGGTTATATGGTAAGTGTTCAGGTGATGAAAATACCATACATTCCTAATTTCTTTCTCTTATGTTTATAGAGGAAGCATAGAAAAGACCAATTAGACATGTTTGATTAGAGCAATTCCATTTTCAGTATGACCTGTCAAATGTCAGTTCCCTGGTCAACAAGACCTGTTGAAACATGCAAATATAACTTGATACAAACATTTGGAGTATCATATGTAGACACAGTATATAAATACAGGAATCATAGAAATGTCAGCATCTAATTTGTAGATAAAGAAATGATTTCACCACTTGGTAATACACAAAAGAAAATAATGTGTCTCTTAAAATAGAACCTTTCTACTTCTGTACTTCCATGCAGTTCAAGAATTTTTTTTTTTTCAATTGTTCCATTTAAAATTAATTAGAAACTTCTGGAGGGCTAAGTATTTCCATGTAAATAGAATTGTTCTTAGAGCACGTTCTTTCTCATTAATTACTTCAGTAATAATGTACATTTCATTGACTTTGTCTACACAATTATCTTATTCACAGTTTTATATGTGAGAAAAAAACTTGTAAGTAAACTCAGTAATTATTAGTAAGCAAATGTAATGCTCAGATATGATAAAGAAAAGCTCATCTCAACACTTCAGTAACTCTAATGTGAGTAGTCAAGCAACAGAGTTAATTAAACCAATCACAACTATGTTTCTATATTTGAAAACAACAGTTTTATTCTGAAGCTTTTGTCATGCCTTGGTGTGGAGGACAGAAATAATTGAAATAAATACAATGCGATTCAAAGATATAGTTATTATATGGGGTCATTCCAATGTGGAGTTTACATTGTTTGGGTGTCTTAACTCTGCATTTCCATATCTTATTAGAATTTGATGTCTTTGTCTAACAGTAAAATTACTTTTCCTGACTTTGTGTCTCATTATTATGTTGCCATGCTCAAATGGTGATGCTTACTCAGTTCTATTTTTACAGAGATTTCTACGCATGTTTTGTTTTGAGATATATACTTTGTATTTGTATTCTTGTCAGCAGCTGTAGAGAGACAATATAATTGGGTCAAAAGCAGAGTCAAAGTTAATCATTTTATGAAAAAAAATTTTGACTTAATATTTTCAGTGTTACTCCAGTTCCAATTCTGAGTTTGATTAGCAGTGATGACAATAGCTTTATTCTGAGCTGACCCTTTACTAATACAAGATGACATTTCTAATATCATGCTTTCTGTGGCCACGCTGTTATTAGACAAAAGCCTGTCTGAACCAAGTCCCCAGACATAAAACATTCCCAGGGATCATTTTCTAAATTACAGTATGAAAGATGCATTCGGCAAGGTAGATAGGCACTGGTGTCTGCATTGAAGGGCATACCTAGCAGCAGAGCTTGCTGGTTGACTGATTTAATTTCACGTGATACAAAATTTTGTGGTAGCAAGCTGGTATGGTTTTAAATGAATCTCTTAATAATTCTCATTAAGTAGGTAGCACATGTTCTTCCCCACATCCTGCCATTACTCAGGGATGGAAGCAGGATGCATGACTCATTGTGTAGTGTAAATTATTTTTGGCTATGGCTTTGATACTGAGGAACATTTTAATAGACACGACAGTTTCCATCATATGTTGTTTTCCCTTCCCTTCTGTGTGTTAGGCATCACACATCTTTGAATATTATACATTAATTTTCTGGTTTACTCTGCATGTCCAAAGACCTGTACTAAAACAAGCAAAGGCCCTCACAGTGTCACAAGCTATAGGTATGTGCTAGTTTTGCCTGGGATGGGCAAAAATGCTATTTACTGCATAGTAGTTAGTATGAGGCTCTGGTTTGGATCTGTGCTGAATGCAATGTTGATAATACAGGGATGTTTTATTTCCTTCTGAGCAGTGCTTACACAGAGTCAAGGCCTTTTCTGCTCCTCACCCCATCCCACCAGTGAGTAGGTTGGGGGTGCACAAGAAGTTGGGAGGGGACATAGATGGGACAGAAGACCCCAGCTTACCAGAGGGATAACCCATACCATAAGATATCATGATCAGCAATAAAACTAGGGGAAGAAGAAGGAAGGAGGAGATCTTCAGCGTGATGGCGTTTGTTTTCCAAGTAACTGTTCCACATGACGGAGTCCTGCTTTACTGGAGACGGCTGAACACCTGCCTGCTGACAGGAAGCAGTGAATAAATTCCTTGGTTTGCTTTGTTTGTGTGCACAGCTTTTGCTTAACCTATTAAACTGTCTTTATCTCAACTCATGAGTTTTCTCACTTTTATTCTTCTGATTCTCTCCCCCATCCTGACAGAGGACTGAGCAAGTGACTCACTCTTCTTTGTTGCCAGGTGGGATTAAACCAAGACACAGTATCAGGTTCATCAACAAAAACATTTAACCCTTTCTACTTGTACTGATGAGCCTAGAGGTCGATTGTGAAAGGAGCTGGTGATCCATATAATGACCAATTTGGTGTATACCTCTGTATCATCAGTACCGTGTGGCCACAAGGTATATCTATCTAATCAATGATATACTTACCAGTATACACACAATATACAGTTAATCAATGTATATGTAATCAATGTTATTGGTTTATCCATATTCCAGGACTGATTGGTGTCAGTGCCTGACAGTCTGCTACTATGAGCAAGCCCCTGTAAAAATACTTATGGCCTTAGAGCTGCCAAAGCTCACCGTTGACAGAATCTCTGCAACGTGCTGTGCCCTGACCAGATGTTCATCCAATGCTGCAATATCTCAGGTTTCCTTTCATCAGAAGGGATGTAAGATTTTATAACTTGCTATCAGCATTTTCACCTCTGTATCCGTAGTTGTCTGTCTTGGAAGTGTGCCTTTCTTTTTGGGGTCTGAAAAGAGTTAGCACTGCCTGGTTCCACCATAAAATGAGATAAAATCCTTTTATTTACTTTCCCTTTTTATCTATTATCTGCCTCTTTTTCTGAAGTGTGAGTGAAAGATAGGGTATACAAGCAAAGCCATTTGCTTTACCAAACCAATACATATGGAATTAATTATATGAAAAATATAAGCATTTTGAATGCTTAACATATATGTCTAGAATCAAATTTCAAATCCAGATGTTTAAGGAGATATTTCTGAAATTTTAGAGCTGTTAAAATGTCAATGGCACTCTGTAAGTTATTATATTATTGATATTAAAATATTTCTATGACTTTTTTTTTATCTCAATTTTGGTGAAAACTATGGTTGTGAGCTTTTTAATTGCTGGGTTTATTCCAGAATAAGTGGATTCAAATTTGAAGATATATTTTAGATTTATTCCAATCTTTATTGTTGTGGTTGCAATAGCCTCACATTAAGACATGATTTCTGAGCAAAGTGATGACATTTAAAACATCTGTAATATTATTCTTTCAAACAGTCAACAAGGTCTTGATGGCCACCAAGTGAGAATGGAAACTGCAGTTAGATTTGTTTGTCATACTATCTTTTCTTGCAAAACATGTTTTTTTAAATGCGATCAGAAACAATGACAAAAGAAGCTCTCAAAAAATGTACTGTAACAGTATCTTTTACAGTGTTTCTTATAAAGCATCTTACTTCTACAGTGCATTAAACATACTTTTGAGTAAAAAACACTGCTAACAAAGATGCTGAACTCTAAAGGAAAACATTGGTTGCGTGAAGGGTCTCCTGTCTCCAGGCTGCCTCAGCTCAATAACACTTCAGAAGGACCAGAGTCTCTTTTTAATGTAAATATTGCTTTAAAGTGAGGAACAAAGCTAACCCGGAAAGTGCTAAAGTTACCCTTATACACTGAAGGCCCTGAAGAGGCTGTTTGTTTATCTTATCTGGCCTAGCTGCACTCATCACTGTGTCATCACAATTCCTGGCTGCTGGCAACAGGATATTTAGTTTATAACTAATGTTTAAACTGTAGTCTTAAAGGACATTTTCCTTCTCCCTAAAGTTCTTTCCACCTTCCTGCTTCAGTGAAGATATCAAGAATGCAGTCACACTTTCAAATGGAAGATAGTAAGATAGCAGTTAACACCAAAGGTTTCTCAAACAGGCTTTCCTTTTCCAGTGAAAGTATTTTGCCCCACTGTACATATATTGTAACCATATGTCAAGTTTCCTTGTCACACACTCAGAAATAACCCCCAACAGCAGCCACCCAAGAGAGGCATGTACACAAACAGAGCAAATAAAACTACTGCAGAATATTTTATATGCCCTAAATTTTCTAATGAGGTTTTGTTCGCAGTTGATGTCTGACAAATGATCCTCTGTCCTATAAAGCATGCTAGCTGGGGATCCGGGAGCTGGCAGTTATCAAGTATGTCACGCCAGAAAGCAGATGTGTGAGCTGTAGTCTGACTCTGAGATGCATCATGTCAGACTACCCTGAGCAACTCCATGAGCCTCTGAGGTCCTGATTTTGCTATCTGTGCTTAGGCAAAATCCCACCGAAACCAAGGCAGGGGTCGCTTCATTGGGTATGAAAAAATCAACAGCCCACTGATTCAATTATCTCAAGTACTTTTAAATTACTCAAAGCTCAATACCTGTTTTAAAGGCAAAAAAAGGATTATTGTCTATGAAAGAAATTAATAAGGTCCCTTTGAAGATTAGGCACCTGACCATCATCTCCGGAATCAATGGGAAAAAAGTGGATGCTTTTAATGCTCTGCAGTGTTGCTGCCTAACCCTGAAGACAAAACTCAGAAACATGATTTTCATCAGGAAAGTGCCCTAGACCACACTAGGAATATGCTCGAACACCCTAGAGCTAACAACTCTCAGAAGTCCAGAGTCTAACTCTTAAATGGTGTTTTTAAGAGTCATGTACATAAAACACAAGGATGGTAAGGGAAAGGTAATGCTGTGGCAGACCATTCTTTCCCATCCAGGAATCCATTATTTATCCCATCAATATGAGATTAGAAATTCCTTCTGCAGTCTTTCATCTGTTTTGAATCAGGTGTTTTTGAAATGTTTGACTCATAGTAAAATATATAAAATAAAGCTTCAAAAAGGTTCAGAAGATAATCTAAATCTATGCTCCTGCCCAAAAAGAGGTTGCCATCATTTCCTTCTCATTATTCAGGTAGGTTTGTCTAATCTGTTCTTAAAGTTCTGTACTTACAGACTCCACAGCTTCTGGACAGCCTGTTTCAGTGCTTCACTACTGCTTTATTTGGACCCCTTTTTTTTCTAAAATATAACATAATTTTTCATTATTGTAATAAATCTCTTCACTTCTTTTTCAATTGGATAGTAGATTGTTTTCTTCTTGCCTACAGCAACCTTTTATATACTGAAAGGTTGCTATCACATCCCCATCAATCACCATTCCCTTCCATCAACTAATAAACCCTAGATATTTCACCTTCTGCTTACATGTCAGGATTTGTAGTTTCCAGTTCTTCTCATTGCTCTTCTGTGGATATATTTGCAGTAGCTCAAATTGGTCACAGCATTCCAGCTGATGTTTTGCCCACAGTTTTAAGTGGAGATTAATAGCAACTGGCAGCAAATGCAGTGGGGAAGAATCCTATTCCAGAGCATCCAAGCTTTTTTGCTATTTGTCAGGTTGTCTAACTAAGCTTTGTAGCCTGCTGTGACATAATAGTATGAATTTCATCCCATCTGAAAGTGTTAATTTCACGACCCTAAAAACATCTAGATTTGAAGTCTCATAAGGCATTTAGAAATGCTAAACTAACAGCCTGCTGGATAATGTCATGTTCTATATTTAACAAGATAAGCCACCTTTTATTTCCCCAACCAGAGCAGAACGTCACATGAATGTGAGGATAATGCATTCACTTAAATGTGATAGTCTCAGCAGTTTTCAAACTTGGGGATTTTTTTAGAAAATAAATTTCCAAAAGTAAATAAAACCAGAATTTCTGACAAAAGCTTTTTCTCTTAGGATATGGCAGTAATTAATTCAGCTCTACCAGAAGCACTATAACAAAGAAAATCAATAGAGCTCCTCTATAAATACAGAAAATGAGCTTGAGGTTTGTCTGTTTTTGTTTTGTTATGTGTGATAGTCCCTCTATTCCTATGATCCATAATCAATATTAAATTAAAATAACTGGTCTATAAATCCACAACAGTGAGACTTGTGGCTTTCATAATATATCATTAAAACATTTTTAAGTATACTATTTTTGAGTCTAATCCTTGCATGCTGTGTGCTGTTATTCTGTGCAACAGATGCTCTAACAACAATTTCTTACTTAGAAATCTCATAGTTTGCTTACCGTAGGTAGACAGACTGTTCATCATGGCTTTACATATTGCAGTAGGGAAACCAGAAATATCTATTTATGGCCTATCAAACAAATGGCAGATGCCACAGGAACATCACTACCTGGCCTTGACCGTGAGCTGAGGACTGAGCATTATCAGCCAAGGCAGACAGGGCAGCTCAGACAAGAACTGAGTGACATGAGTCCTAGTAGGGGCCCTGGACCAACAAGTCACAGGAGACTGCTGGAAAGGTGCAGTGCAATATCACCATGGACTGACTTGATGATGGCCTCTGACAACATCCAGCCACAAATCCCTCTCCAGGAACAGAAACTGGGGAAACACCTCTACCAGGACTGTGTATGAGCAGAGAGCCCATGTCAGGGTCAAGCCACGGAGCAGAGCCTGACACTGAGCCTGACTGGGGTGAGAAACATGCTTTCCCAGGCTGGACTGTGCCCACCCACCAGAGGGGTGCTGGGGTGGGGGTCTTGCCTAATTCCCACTCTGCACATATATATGTGTGTATGTGTGCTGGGTTCAATCAGGAAAGAGTTAGCTCTCTTTACCATGGTTGCTATGAAGCTATGAAGTTCCTGGATGCTGAGAGAAGTACTGATAAGGTCTTAGCTGGTGCTGGGCAGTGCCTGCACTGAATTCAAGGTCTTTCTCCACTTCTGATACTACAGCTGCATTCCCAGCCCTCACTCTCACTACAGGCAGTGTAGGGGACACACAGTTCAGGCAGCTGACCCACACTGACCAAAGGGTTATTTCATTCCATAGTACGTCATGCTCAGGGCTTATGTGAGGAGTGGGTCTGGGAGCCATTACTTTCTCTCTTACTCTCTTGCTCTTTTACTTCCATACACTTGCTAAATCCGGTGCTGTGAGGGAGTTGGTGGGTTTGTTTAGTTTTCCCTGTCATGCTATTGCTGATAGGGTTTGCTTGGAAGCTGCTGCGACAGCTCTCGGGCTGCAGTTCTCAAGCTGTGGCTCTCGGGCTGCAATCACTCTCGGACTGTGGCTCTCATGCTGCAGTCACTCTGACTCTCACTACTCAGCACCTGGTTGTGCACTGGTCAGTGGGTGGTGAGCAGCTGTATCATAATTGTATCATATTGTATCATATGTTTCATTTCCTCTTATTTTAACTATTTATTATTAGTAGTAGTGTTGGTATATATTCTTTTAGATTCAATTAGCAAGTAGTTCTTACGTCAATTTTACCAGCTTCCTTGTCCTTTTCCCTCTGAATCTCCCTTTTCCACTGGAGGAGGGGAGGGGGAATCTGTGAGAGCAGCTTTGTGGTATCTTAATTACATTAAAATTAGCTAGTCAGAGTTAAACCACGATGGTGTGTATGCACACAAAGCTTGCCCTTACACAGCCTGTCTCTCACTTGGTCCACTTCATAAACTGGGCTTAGCAGTGTCCATAGACACATGTTCCTTTTTGCCTCATTGCAATAGAAAATTGTGTCTTGGGACTGTAACATACAGCTGGATCACGCATCAATGTGCCACTCTGTTGGAGAAGATGCATGTCACCGTTCCTCGCTTATTAAGAAAACATCTACCTCCATTTACTGAAAGTTCTTGCAAGTTTTGTAGGTTTCTTGGACTGAACATACACTATAGCAATGCCCAGCTTTGCTGTAAGTACTCATTTTCCTTAATCGCCTTCAGTACCCTAAGTATTTTTTATTGTTATATAATTATAAATTCCTATCTTAAATTTTTTAACAGCTTCCAGTAATGCAGTAAGCAATGTTATTAAAGATGTCATATATTCCATTTCTCTTCTTCTGTTTATTCTAACATGATCTTGTCCTTTCCCCTGTTTTCTAAGTGTCTTGAGAGGTAAGGGGGGGGGATTATATGTTTGTTTGAAAAAGAGGACAAGAATGGGGAATAACTTGAAGAAAATGTATTTTTATGACATTTATATTTAAACTGACTGTTCTTAAGTGTAATATTTACTTAAGTTACTGAAGTTTAAATAAAACAACAATAGAGAACACTTTATTATGGGAAAGGAATTATTTCAAGCTTCACCATATAACATATTTGGTTAAGAACAGTAAAGTCAGATATTTGATAAAAGACATTATCAAAAACAAGGCCAAAATAATATTGTCTTCTCCCTAAGGACATTTTAAGCAGTCTGAGCCAGGAATTATACATGGAAGCACACATTTGAAATACAGATTTTCATATTAACATACTGGTTTTGTCAGTGAACTAATCTCACATAAAAGGAATGTGTATTCATTTTATATATACATATATATATATCTCGACCAAAAACTTTTGCAGTTTAACTCCATGGTTTTTTTGTTGGTGAAAGGTGGCAAAGATACAAGGGAGAAGAGTGACTAGTTGCTCTTTTTAAAATTATTTTATTTCACTGAAATCACATAACCTAGCTTAACTACTTTTGGCTCTGCAGCTACAGGATATATGCCTACTCTTAACAATGATAATTTTATTTTCTAATTATTATTTCTATTCTTAAAATATGGGTTTATAACAATTTTCTTGATGCATTTAAGCATTTATTTCTGCTCTGAGAAAGTTTGCCACATAATCAAGTCTCGTGAGTGAGGGCAAAATGTCATTTCCCCACTGTATTAGTCAGTTTGATTAGCATTGTTTTCTGAAGGATGTCTGCTCTCATAATGGTGTTACATTCTGATTTTTATTATGCTGTTGTGCTGCCTCCAGTATGAGATCCATAGAACCATGAGCAATTGACAATCCACTTGTGGCTTTTGTGACACTTATTTTCTCCAGGTTATACTGTAGCTGTCCCTACCTGTAATATCTTCTTTTTTGTACTTGCCTTCCATTACTATAATTTCTGTTAACAACATTTATCATCATTCCACATTTATCCTTTCCTCTGCTGTATACTACTCCTCCAAACACCACATAGGGTTAACTTTCTGATATAGATGTAGAATATTTTGACAAACTGAATTCCTTCAATTTACAGTACAGAACAAGATGATAATGAACACTGTTCTGAACTAGACCTTTGGGTTGTTATTTGTCTTGCTGCTTGAATAAGAATGTGCTTGAAGTTATGACCTAAGAGGACACTTCTGCCACCTTCAAAATGAAAAATAATGGCAGGAAAAAAAAAATTGTAATTATTTTATACCAATCAAAATCTCCCAGATATTATAAAGCCCTTTATCTGTGTGATAGACAATATTAAAAAACAAAAACAAAAACAAACCAAAATCAAAAACCCACCACCAAACACCAAAACAAAACACAGTAACACAAACCTTTAATAAAATATAAGAAAGAAATGGGTCATCAGACATGACATATATTTGCTAACCCAAGGAAATATTTCCTAGTGTATATAATTACTCTTTCTGTTGAGAGCCATGACACCTATTACAAGATATAATATTACTTGGAGAAGACCTGTGTTTTCCACTTGAAGAATAATTAAGTTTTCCACTGCTCAGTAGATTACATCTGAAAGCACAACCATAGATGGAGATAACATGGCAGAAAGGCAAGCTTATATCAAATTGAAATCGTAAAAGAAAAAAAAAAAAAAAAGAAAAGGAAGAAAAGCACAATATTTTTACTTTTAAAACATGAAGGCTTATTTTCCCGCTCAAGTGTCTTGGTAGTATTTTTTAAATTTGGTTTTGGGCAGTAGCAATCAATTACAAATAATTTATTTGTAGAAAACTAGTTTCTACTTGAGTACATAAACCAGTTTTAATGACATAATATGTTATTCTGTAAAAAAGAATATTCTAGTTTAGAGAAAACTGGCCATGGACTGGTGAGAAAAGATTGCATCCAGAGTCAGTTTATCACTGTGTTTGTAATAAATCTTTGTATAGAATTTTCTCAAGACCTGAATCTACACAATAAGTTAGGGATTTGTTCAATCTTTTCTTGACACACTTACAACTACTATTAGCGTGAATTCCCATACCTGCCCACTATAGAAAATAAAGTCACTGAACCAAATCATGAGAGCTACACTATTCAATATTTAAGTGCCTAAATCCAAGAAAATAATCCGTGAAATCCTTGCCTCACTTGAACACTTGTGTTAAATTTTTTGGAATTTTGGTGTTTTTGTCTTCCTGTTATCTTATTTTCAAAGAGTCAAGGTTAAAAAAAACCCAAACAACAAAGAGAAAAACCAAACTAAGAAAAGGACAGGGTATCTGAAAGTCTAAAGTTTTAGCAAGTGGGGTAGGCATTTGGCTGTGTGCCACAGGGTTCTGCGCCAGTTTATCTGATGTGTCATTCTGCCTGCCCAGAAGAGACTGCCAAACTTTCATGCAGAAATCCAGTCTGTTTGTCTTGTAGCATTGTCTAGCATCGTAAGTCCTTAAAATTCCCTATGTTCTTATTGCACAAGCACCTATCACTATGAAAAAATGTCCAAAACTTTCTGCTGTGGGACAGATGCCATTTCTTATCTGGAGCTAGTCAAGATCTAAGGACACATCAAAAAAGGCCAGGAATGGTGAACCTCCAAGCATACTTATCCCATCCCTCCCACATCCTATGACCCTGAACTACTGCACTTGAAGGTATTCTGAGTGAAAGCGCTTTCCCTGCTGAAAGGGAAGAGCAGAACAGCAGAGCAGGAGAACAGAGGCAGGAGCAAGCCTTATCCTGCAACTGTTATCAGGGCACCTGGTCAAAGGAGAAGGCTCAGGATTAACACTGCTTTTTAGTAATGACTGCTGGTCACTGATCAGTGGTAGCTAGTGCAAAATGCAGCAACATTTTGTTCTATCCTCTGTGAGAGTCAGGCATTGTAATGCCTCCTCCCTGGCACTGCAACCCTGGCACTGCTCGCTGCAGAAGTGCTCTGCTTCCAACCGAAGAGTGAAGGCTGCACTTAGCCTGTGTGCTGTGGTTTCAACTTCCTGAGGCTGAGGACTGGATGCCCCAGGCTCTTGCTCTAACTGGTGGGGAATTATTTAAAAGAATAGGCAATTAAAAAAAAAAAAAAAAAAAGAAAATAATCTTGCTTGCTTTATCACTTCTTTTATAACAGAGCAGTGTTGTAAGACTACTTTCAAAAGAGGAAGGAGGGGGAATCCTTGGTGGATGCAGCTTCCTGATAATTAATTCCTACTATGTTCTCATATAATCAGTGGCTAACGTTAGAGCCTGACCCTCAGCAGGCAGATATACTTTTCTGTTAGTCATCGCTCTGCATGCCTTCCTTGGGTGTCACCTGTTAGCACAACTACACAGTTCTTTCCAGGTCATGGGCAACACATACTCTGCTTCTCACTTTAGCATTATGCTTATGTTCAAGACCAGCTTCAGCTCTGCTGAACAGATTGAAGTCCTAGTGAGGCCTGAATTACCTAATAGCAACAACAACAACAAACCAATTCCAAATTATTCAACATTCCTTACAGATTTTAATTACATTTACCATAAGATCAGAAAATTCCATATCACAGCTGGATAAAATCACTGGACTTTTATTCCCTGGGTTAACACAATACACAGTAGGTATCCTGCCTTCTAATAAAATTCTTCTTTGATGTCTTTTATCACAAGATTTTTATGATTGTGTATTTTTATATTATGAAGCTTATAATAAAAGCATACCCTTTTGATCATTAGATTTTTGTGCTATACTTTTCAAGCTAATAATAAAGGCTAAACTTGAAATGATATCCTGTTTGACTTAATATGAGGCATAGGACACTTGTTTAAGGACTAAGGCTTGTTTATGCTTATCCAGTAAAAATCACCCAGCATAAATAACTTGCAGAAAGTTTATAGCCTACTTAAATGTCAGGAAAACATTATTTTAATGACTTAGCTGCTAACACACCAAAGGGATTATGAATACTCTGAACTTAAAATACATAAATGAATAAAACTGCCTGTGTGCTTTGTTAGATTTTATGTGAAATTTCAGTATAGTTACTTTATCCAGAGGTCTATATTGATGATGATCAAATAACCCTCTCTTTTTGGTATACATTTATTTGCCTAATAAATTCTTCAACACTAGTCAGAAAATACTTACAATGTGTCAAAAAACCTCCCAGAAAAACAACCAGTCTTGTTTTAATACTACTTACTTGGGAAAGAATATGGCATGGAATAATTAAAATAAAAGCAGCTATTATCAGTAAGAAATCATCAATCAATAGAAATAATTTTTTCCAAAGATTGCATTGATTACTCTTTAAAGAATATAGAACAATTTATCAGATACTGATATACATACCAGTGTACAGTGTCAGCGTAACATCTAAGAACACACAGGGGCCATATACATTTCTAATGAAACCAAAAATAAGACTCAGTTAAAATAACATTTCATGGTCAATACACACAAGAAAGACAGGGAGTGAGTAAACATGAGTTTATTCTAACAATGTTTATAGAACAAAAATCATTTTTTCAATTAAGAGTACTTACTTTTCTAAACACAGTTAAAAACAGTAAAAAATACAAACTAGAACCCACTACAGTAATAATAACTGATAGGAAGGGAGGTCAGATGATTTCATTAGCTGGACATCATTAACAATCATCAAAGGCCAAACTCAAAAAACTCCATTTCATAATTCCTTAAAAAAAAAAAAAAAATAAGAAAAATGCAGTTTTGAACAGACCTGACCCTTCACAGAGCAGATGAATAGTGCTCCATGTCAAAAGCATGTTTAAAATAAAGAGCAAGAAAAAGGCAAAGGAGGGAATATTCCTCAATTAATGAAATACAGCATTACATCGAACTATAATATCAAACTTGTAACTATTCTGAACTAAAAAGAATGTACAGGCAAAGTCAGGGAGGCAGTTAGGATTTTACTTTCCTGAAACTATATCTGAACATTAAAATTTAAGAATGAAAAGAAGTACCTTGTTTTCAGCATATTAATGGGAAGAATCATAGTGACTTCTTATGAAATGTGTAATTCTATTGAAAAAGTGTCACAAAATTTGGTCAGAAATGCACGATATAATTTGGTACATGGTTAACTGGAGAATAATAAAAAGCTCCATATATAAAATTACATCAACTGTATTTTAAGTGGCAGGAAACATTTACTTGTCTCATACTGTCACCACAGAACTGTGCAGTCCAGTTACATCTTTATACACAGACTTTAATGTTATAGGAATATGGGTAAGGGCATAGGCAAGGATACATAAGTGAAAATAAAAATCACTGTATAATTCTCAATTGTCCAGATCTAATACACAGTCAAAAGCATTTTTAAAAAACGGTGTGTTAAGGCATAGGTAGTTAATGCAGTGGAAATGTTCATGGTAAATAAAGTTCAAAATCTGTCCAACCCTGGAGTTAAATAAACCATTCCAAAATCTTCTAATAAATTCTGTCAAATGGTAGCAATTTGTAGCAGTCCTTATGATTCATATGCAATATTGTAGCATCAGGTCTGCAAAGTCAATAAATCTACATTAAGGCAAAATTCCTGCTCATGTATAGAAACAAAACCCATGAAGCAGGAACCACGCATGTCGAACCCATTAATTTTTTTTCCTTGATGTAATTGTGTATTTTTTGCAGAAAGATGTTTCCCCTACATTTCAATGCATTCCTCAGGTGTATGTATGGGATATATGTCTTATGAAATTATGTTACATGATTCAAAATGTGTATCAAGGCTTACGATTTTCTGATACCTTCAGAGAGTTCTCTTTCATGTGGGGAGTTGAAAGCAAATGGAAACTGATTCCTCTTTCCTGAATTCTGATTACTCTATGTATTTTATATGCTATTAATGCAGTTGTATTAAATAAACTAAACTCAAAAGAAGTTTCAATTAGCACAACAGCTACAGCGTTATGTATAGGAGCAGCTGAGCAAAGCTTTACATACTTGTATGTAGAAATGGCTTCCTCTGTTGCCTATTGACTTACTTTACTGCACTACAACTGCAGGATGTCGTAAAAGAATATTTCATTTTGTATTGTTCACGCACAACACCCAGAAGTGTGCTAGGTCATTTGCAGGCATAAAAGAAACCTCTCTCCAAGGGATGGTGCCTTTATTCTTCCTTGTTTGGCTGTTACCTTTAATCTAAAATTAAAGCCACTTACACTGATAATATATGCTTGCTTCTTGTATGTCGAAAGCAAAACACAGACTCTGGTATTCAAGCAGGCTGCAGGATCAAAAGCCTCATCACTGCCTGGCAGGCTATGAAGTAGCTGCCCCTGGAGAAAGGCTGAACTTCTGCTCCTACCACACAATTCCTGGCCAAAGAGCCTGGCAGACCTCCTCCCTTGCACTGCAGGGAGCATCCCTGGCAGCTTCCATTGCTAAAGAAAACAGAAGCAGCAGCAGCTATTTGCCTCCAGGCTGTAAGATGCATCATTTCAGGCAACTAATCCCCATTAAGAGGGTTGTAGTAGAAGACCTACTCTTGCAGGGATAGAAAAATGTGAATACACTTTTAATTAAGGACTGGTATAAAGTGACAACAGAATTGGGACTGTGTGATAATATTAATGACATTTTGAACTGTTACAGATAGAGCTTACTCGTGCCACCCATGCTTGCAGCTGAAGCTTGCTGTACAAAAATGAGGCCCCAGAGGCTTGAGCTGCCAAGGTGCAAAGCTCTCTCACAAAGCAGTGAGTGCTCTTAACGGAGACCAAAACCAGAGACACTTGGTCACACTCAACCCCCCACAGAAATGCCCGGAATCAGCATCAAGTGTATCAAGTATATCTTGATTCCCGGAATCGGCATCAAGATCAAGTGTGTCTTAAACTGGGAGCAAAAGGCAAGCAGAAAACAATCTTCTGATAATGTCCAGCTTCTTTGTCCCTTCCAAAGGCCCCGCATGGCTGGTTAAAATTATGCAATGTCAACCATTCCTGTTAGTGGTGCTGATTTTTCTTCCTGAACATTTTGTCCTGTACTCAGCAGCACCTCAGTCTGAATTCAGCCTCCAGCTATATTGCAATTCCTTGTGATTTATAGCAGGAGATCTGACACAGATTTCTACAGCAGTATATTGCTATGCCCACTTCCTTCCAGACTGGGATTTCAGTCTCTTTCTCACATTTAGGTGTATCTGTAATTTTTCATTTCATTGCCTTAGATGCTAGGCATACTTTGCTACAATTGGTGATACTCTGCTATCGATTGGCAGTTGTCCTTTAAATCGCCATCTGTCTCTGCCTTACCCCAGTCCTGCTGATGCCAGCTGTGATGGTAACTGGACACTATTGCTGGAAGATCGTGTCTCACCAGTTCACACTATTTGCAGAGAAACCCAACAACCACAGGGAAAAAAAAAATAGTTCTCATTATACCAAATGTTGCTCAGTGATTCCAGCACTGATGGCAGCCAGACACTGGCACCTAAAGAGAGTCTGGTAGCTGTGCTGGGATATAGAAATCCAACATACGAACTCAGTAACTCTGAGTAACATCAGAATGAGCAGCTTGCCTGATGCTCACAGACCCACTATCAGTTACATGTGGTCTGTTTCAAGGTGTTATTGTTTGTAAACCTTTGTAATGTTCAAATAAATATTATGGGGTTTATGTGCATTTTAAACATACCCAGAGGTGGAAAGGATATGCAAAATCTCTGTTTGGTAATTCAAAGATCACTGTATGAAACCTCGGAGAGTCTGAAAAGAATCAAAATGCATGTCTAAAGTGAGCATGTTGCTCACTGTCTTTACACTGCCTGATGTACATACATATATATGTTTATATCATCTCATAAATAAAGCTGCAAGTGATGACATGCATAAATAGCTCCTGGATTTTTAAGGATTAATAAACTCCTGTTTTTCTTGTTCTGTACTGCAGACTGTTTCCATATGTACTGCTATTTATGTACATTTCTAATGCTAATATGATGTTGATCCAAATATGCATCAGGCTTGCTTTTTCAGGTGTGAATCATGAATGAATCCATTTATCCACATTACTGGATTTGTTTCTGATTTAACATGTGAAGAGAGGTCAAATCCAGGTGATGTTTTTGTGCTGAATGCTGGACGAATTAGAGATTATCATTACGTATACTAAAGGAAGATCTATCCTGGTTATCCCAAATGACAGTCAGTATAAACTTCGTGGAAAACATAATATTTCTGTGCTTACTAATTCCGTAGTATTACAGAAATATGAGTTAGGGATCTTTGTATTTATTTGATTTTGTTGAGGTGGTGGTAGTACTGTTCTTAATAGCTGTTTGTCTCTTAAATCAGATGCAATGTTTACCAGGAATTCAACTAGCTAAGACACAGACTGTTCATAAAAGCCCTTAAAACAGCCTCTATTAAAATGTCTCCACTGTGAGACAAGATAGAAGTACTCTTTCCTGAGACTGAAAGTGGAAATGTCATTTGTCATTTGGAAACTAGAAATCTCTCCCATTCCCTGTTTTTAGATTATGGTTTTAAAGCTCTGACATTTTTCACTGCAGCTTGAACTACCATGTGCATAAATACATACACAGTTCTGCAGTCAAGCCGTTTTTCCAAATCAAAACAAATCAACAGCTGCTTAAAACATGATGCTGCAGATACTTCTGGGCAGGAACAGTCTGATTTGCCCATTGCATGAGTATTGATTTTTGATTGCAGAGGTTATTCTGCAGATGAAAAGATCATAATCATACTAAGAGATGCTCCACTGAAAACTTGCACGCTACAAAACAAAGTGGAAAAAAAAATTCAGCTAACTGAAAAAGAAAGCAGCGATTACTGCTATCTTTGTCCCTGTTTCTAGGACCCTGCTGTAAATTAACTTAAAAGCCTGTTCATATCAGTACTACCTAAATAGCAAGAAGTGGAAAGTTGGAAGTTGGGCAAAAGAGAAGGAGAAAAAAGACAAGTAAAGAGCATTAGTTTCTTTATGCACAGCAAGGACTTGGCCCAAGTTCCTCTCCATCCTCCATTTCAGAAGCTTGGAGGATAGATCTGTAAACAGTGAGGGTCTGGAATTCAACAGGTCAGAAAAAAATGGATTTGTGGATTGTAAAGAAAAAGAAATTATTAAATATTTGAGATAAGAAAGTGCCCAGCTACTGAGCCATGGCTTGGAAGCACTTCAGGGCCATAGGCATGTCCCTGTTTAACCTCAAAGTTCCTGAAAGCACCCCAGCTTCTGCATCAGTGCATTTGTAGAACACCCTGGGCTGTGGGACTCAGTTAATCATGTCAGGATATGGGAGGTAGGCTGGTTTCATGCCAATATCTCACAAAGTCCCTAATCTTGCTATACATGCACCGTGCTTGTATAGTGTACACAGGCTGTATGAAAAAATGCAGGTGCGGCTTCCACCTCCTTCAAAATGAAGAAACTGTCATTCTCCTGCTAACCTTTGGTATTATACTTCCCTGATTAGAACATTCGCTCTGCAAACAAAAGATCCATGGTCATTTTTCTGCTCAGCATGAGCAGATTTAACCTTACATCCTCTACCTCCTATGTGAGTGTCCTAAATATCAGACTGCAGACACTTCTCTGCATGTGACAAGGAAAGTATCATCCTCTCCTACTGAAAATGTAGCTTTGCAGAAAAACCTAAGATTCATGGGATAAATAGTCAAATAGAGAAACTCAAAGAAATTATCAGCTATTTTTGTACTTAAAACTATCAGCTTTGTGGAAAAGAAAATAAGGAGTTGACATGAATCAGCGTGAAGCTGAAATATCAAACTAGGGGTATCAGACCACTACCAACTCCATTCAGAAATCATTGGTTGTCCTTTATATCTTTTGGGAAGAGGCTGATCCGGCAAATGCCACAGGTACATTTGGAGCATATTTCTCAGATCGGTCCTCCCCAAAGCTTTACAGAGAGGAACAGGGAGCCCGAGGAGGAAATTCAATCTCCATACCTCTGGAGGGTAGAGTAAGCAGTTAACTAATAGATATAAGGGGACTGAAACCTGTTGTGGATCTAGTTCAAGGAAGAGCCACAAGAAATATTGTAGATGCCCATGTTTCGGGTGTAGCATTGAAGTACTTAAGAAGATAATTCTGTGTAAGAATTTTCTGTGTAAGAACTCGGAGTTCTTTCTTAAGAACTCCAGCACACAGAACATCTCCTCCCCTTCCTTCTCCACTGACCTGCATGTATGCACAGTTGTTGCTCTCACATAATCTTACCCCTCTCTTCTGGCTGCTATTGCACAGCCATTTCTTCCCCTCCTTCTTAAATTTTTTATCCCAGAGGTGCTAACACCGTCAGTGATGGGCTCAGCCTTCGTCAGCGGCAGGTCCATCTTGGAGCCAGCTGGCATTGGCTGTCAGACATAGGGGAGGCTTCTGGCAGCTTCTCACAGAAGTCACCCCTGTAGCTTCCCCCGCTACCAAAACCTTGTCATGCAAACCTGATACAAATCATCTTTTTGATCTCCTCTTTAGTTTGCATATACAAAGATTTTTTTTTTTTCATTTACCAAAATTGTTTATCTGTTTAATAGTGAGGTTTGTGCAATAGATTTCATTATGGCTAGAAAGCAACAGTGGGTAAGCGTTCCACTAAGTACTGCAGTGTGATGGTGAACTATGCAAAAGAATAGCATGAAAATCATATCATTTTCATATTCAAACTTCCCAATTTTTTTCATTCCAGTGAACTGACTATGTTCAAATTTGCAAAACTGCTATGCAACAGTCCTTTCTTCTGTCCTAAGTTGTTTTGTCTTCCCTTGTTCTTTATTTCTCATTTTGGTCAGAGATGCTCCTTCTGCAGAAACATGTACTATCATCTGCTCAAATTGCTACAGATTTTCTCTGAATAAAAAGCTTGGAGCATAGAGGAAGTGATTTTATATCATAGCTGAGTCCAGCTAAGTTAAAATGAATGCCTCGTTCCTTTACTCTGAACATAGAAAGCAGCTTTCTCTGCATTTATTTGAGTAATCTAAAAGGAGGTATTGACTTTGAGAAAAACTTCAGTTGAATCCATATTTACTTATGTTTCCATTTTTAGGAATTACAGTAATACGCTTTTTCTCCACCATCAGTTTCAAAGTACACCAGCTCTAGATGAAAAGTATAAAAGTCAAAAATATTTTATAAATTATGAAGAGGATGCAGGTTCTGAGTGCACATGGATGGAGATGCGATAAAGCTATGGTTTTTTTAAACTCACTATGGTTAGCTTCATGATACTGCTAGATATTCTGCTCTAGATACTGTTTGAAGAACTGGCTCACAGGTGGGGAGGAAAATGGGCAGTTTTTCATTTCCACTCTCCAATAGTATGACTTTTTCTTGAAATGGTGTTATTGTTAGATACTTCTTCAATTTCTGTTTTGAGGAACAATGGGCCAGAAAGATGAGGCTTTACCAAAATATAATGCAGAGCACACAAGAAAAAAAAGAGTGTGAAATATGGAATTATAAGGTTATTAAGGGAACGGCTGTGGTTGATGTGGCAGGTTTAGCTTTGTAATTCAAACAGCAGGGGCAGCATGTTGTGGAGCAGAGACATCTGTACCAGCATGCCTCAACAGAAAATATCAGAACAGCATTCTGTCTTTTTACCACTATTACAGCTCTAGCTGCACCTTTGTCTTCAGTATCTCGACTGCATTCCTGAAATGTTAGGTGCCACTAACCATATCTTTGGATATAACTTAAATGTTCTTCACTCAGACTGAGCATAAAGCACTGCCACATCTCGTCACACCAAGGTGTTTCACCTAGTATCCCATGCCCAGCAGTGTTCAAGAGAGGGAAAGATTGTGAGAAATTGGGCATGCAGTGACACAGTCCCTCTCTGGCTTTAGTGTCCCCCTGCTTTAACAGCCCCAGATTGAACAGTCTCTGAATGAGAGGCTGCATCTCAAACACTGTGTCCATGTCCCAAAACAGATACAGCGGGTTTTAAATTTTTTTTCTATCCATGTAAACTCTTATCCCTGTGACTGCCTCTAATACTCATGTCCTCAAATCCCAGTGTCACAGCACTGATCAGCAGCTATTAAAACAAAGTTGTTTAAGGGTTTGTTTGCTTGTTTGTTCAGCAATTGGAACAAAACAGCAGGCAAAGGGCTTTTAAAACAATCAGCCCACACACATATCCAGTCTCACCTTATGCTTTCCTTCAAGCACAGTTAGATAAGCATTCCTCTTGAGTTATGGAAATGCAACCATCCAAATCACACACATGACTGCTTGTCCTAGTGTCCTCTGCCTTCCTTAAGTTGTATGCATCTACTTCCAGGAATCCTGCTGTATTTGCCAAGAGTTTCTGGGCATAGTTATCATAAAGATCAACAGTTTCTCTCCTTCACCCCAAGTGTGAAGTCTTTGGGGCTTGAAATTGTGTTTTTTTCTTGGACTGATGAAAAATCCATACAGCAGAAGTTTATCCAGGATAGCACCACGCAATACTTGCTCAGTGGCTTGGAAAGCTACACCTATAAGATCCTTCTCATATACTGTTTTAGCACTTCTGAGGGTTTGGTGTCTGCTGTCAATAAGGTTAAAATCACTGTAATTTATTGGCCCTATGCAAACTTCTTCATTGGTACCTCTTCTCTAGGCAAAACCATACAATCTTAAATACAGTCTTAAAATATCTGATCTTATTAACTATAGTGAAAAGATAAGGTATTAGAGAAGGCACTTTTCTGGTTTACCAAACGTCAAACTAACTGAGCTGACAATTATAGGACAGCTGAGGTTATCCTTCAAGCTACCAACATTTTAAAATTTACTGAAGCTGTTACACTTTGCTAGTTTCCAAGAGATAAGCAGTATGAGTGAAGAAGACCTGTTCTTCTGGGTTATCAGAACTTCTCTGGTTCATGCAATTCAGTCAAAAACCACATATGAAATATAGTAACACAGCTATAATAAGATCTTATTTAACTTTTTTCTGCAGAAAGACATTATTGTACTGAGTCGTACAAGTTGTTCCACTGTAGGAAATGGAATAGCTTAGATATGGGGAAGTCAAGGGAAAACAGAAAGGGAATAGAAAGCAAATACTGTTCTCCAGAAAACAATGAAAATAATATTAGAAAATGAAACAACACAAATTTTGCATAAAGAAATTGAACAGGAGGGAAAGACAATACCTCTGTTTGTGTATCTCTGTTCTATTCAGGCATAGAAGAGGATCTTGCATCCACCAATTCACTGTAATTGGAGATGTTCATAGCCAGCATGATAAGGCTATTCGACTTAACAATCAGTCCTCTTAATATACTGGAATGAAAAGCCTTCCTTGGTTCCAGACTGACTACAGTTCAAAAATGTTAGGCCATCACAGATGTATTTACTTTTCCAGAAATAAAATGTTCTCTAATAAAAAAATCTCAACAAACCTTATTTTTAAGTCCCATATATTATAGAGAACTGACAAATGTTTTGCCAACATAAGAAATGAACTGCAGAAAGGAAAAATGCTACTTTCTGCAGGAATGTGGAATGTGTATCTGGAGTTATGATGGGAAAGATGGGGGTAAGGGCAGAGGCAGGATAGTTTGGGAGAAGAATGTTGGGGTAGGGTAGCTGTTGAGTCTGACGTTATCCACAAGCCATTTGGATACTGAAATTGCCATGTATACTATCAAAAATTGTTCACATTTTCTTCTTTTTCTTTCCTCAAGTAATAAAAATAGTAATCCTTAGTTTCATATAAGTACATTTTTAGGAAAATTCTTTTTATTATGGAAGCAATGATTCTCTCAGTATCAGACTAGTAGCACTTAGAAGCAGTAGACAGTTTACCACCACAGTTAAAAGAAGACAGTTGTATCAAGCAAAAACTGAAGATACCCCAAAATTTTTCCAACTGCTTTGGAAACTCTACTTTAGAAATACTTTTCCTATAACCTCATACCATTTTTATTGTTTAGAAGTTAGCACTTCTGTCTCCTGGAGTTCAACAGGAAGTTTGAGCACGTACATAGCTTTAAGTTTTATAGTACCTCCATAGACTTCACACAGATGTGTCATAGCCCAGATTTGTAACATGGATCAAAACCTAGCTTGGAGTCAGAAAGTAGAGAGTGGGATTAAATGGCCAATTTTCAATCCTAGCAAAAGGTTAATAGTAGGGGCCTCAAGGCTCAAGAGTAGGTGTCATGATGCTTAATGATCTGGAAAGGGGATGAGCAGTGAGAAGCAACTTCTGCAGATATCACAAAGATGCTTAGGATGGTCAATCCCATGCTGTACTGTTAGCTTCTTCACAGGGCCTAGGGAAGTCAAAATAATGAGCAATACGGTGATAGTAAAACAACCCAGTAAACACTTGCACAAAGCCTCATAAAGATTCGAAATTAATTATCAGATTATCAAGGCAACTTAGAAAAATATGTAATCACAACTGTAAAAATTCAAGTGTTAGAATATGCTTGATGTATAGCTACAGTTAGAAAAAGAAAAATGTTAGGAATGGGTGATCACTATGGATACTGAGCTAGACAAATCTTGGACCTGATTGGATACCATGAAGTCATGTTTCAAGTAGACAAGGATCCTCAAAGAGTGAGTCCAAAAATTATCTAGGAAGGAAATTCAAAATGTTATGGCTTTCCTTCCTTTACTACGAATAAGATTTGCTTTAGCTTGATGATTTGATGATTCTTTAGTTCAATTGTGAATAACTTTTCAAAAGGAAAGGTAAGGAGAATTAAATGAATTCAAGAGGTGGAAATACCAGTTCTAAAGTTGTTGATACCCTTTGAAATGAATGGTTTTGGAGGTTGAGTCATTAAGCTGGAGGATTGAGATCAGACATTTTGCAGCATTAACTGGGTCAAAATGAGAACTTGAAAACACAATGGGAAAAGCACTGCTATTATACCAGTCATTTGATGCAAAGCACTGCACGTACTAGCAATTCAAAACGAAAGGGGCAAATTCTAGCTAGAAAGAAGCAACAGTCTTAAAGTCATGAAAGCAGAGAGAAACAAAGGGTCTCTCCAGGTTGTGTTGATGTCAGCCAGTATATCACTGCTCAGTGATCACCAGGAGCCGGACTCCACTCCTAATACACAGCTTGTACCAGGCTACAGGAACTGCAGTCCACCTGGTTTTAAATACTATGTATACTAAAGAAATTATACCTGAGGAAATTCTAAACCTGATTGCAAAGAAAAGAAAATAACCTGCCTTCTTTAATAATGGGAGAAAAATCACAAGGAAAATAGCATTTTATGAGGATATTTTACATAGATATACAGAGTAAAAAGGGACAGCTGTTGTTGTTACTTTTGAAGTATTGCATCTCATATTTTGTAAATTTTTATGTATGTTTTATTCAAAAATTTCAATATTTTCCAACTATGTTTGATGAACAATAGGAAAACTCTCGTAGTTAATTTTTGAGTCATTAATAAAACACTCTGTAGATAAAGAGTTTCTAAAACAACTAAGGAGATACAAACATTCAAATGTTTATGTAATTCACTTTCTGTCAATGAGAGATTAATTTTGGGAGTTTTGTCAAGCAAAACAAGACTAGATTTATGAAATTACATTTAATCCAAAACATATTATGCATATTTAGATGCCTTACTTTCTTGATCCAGGAAAAAAAAAAGTAAATACCTTTTAATTCCCCATTTTACAGTCCACCTTTCAGATGGGTAGAGTCTGTAGTAGCAGAACAGGACAAAATCCACCATCTCTGTTGCATATGAGACATACCAGAGCACTGAGACAGAGGCTGGTGCTGGCTGCTTACTAATCTTCATCAGAGTGTTATTGCTCTTCTGGGATCTATTATCAGATGGAGCCTGGTATAAATCTGGTCCCCAAATCAGGGATCAACAAATGATACTGTGACTTGGCCCCTGTGGGTGGGAAAAAGCTGTGACTGCAGGACTGCAGATATGACTGCAATACCACAAGGGAGATGGCAGCTGCGTGACGGTCGTTACAGCATCCTCCTGCAGATACAGGATTGTCTGTTGAAAATCCTTCTGAATTGTTCCTGAAATCTGTCATGATTTGACCCAGCTACAAATGGGTGCCTGATTGCTTATTCTGTGGAGCCAAAGGCAGTCAATTATGATGCTGGCCTTATCGCATTCTTGTGTTTTGCTGGCTAGAGAAACTGGTATGCCTGAACCAATTAAACCAGTGAACCATTTGGGTTTAGATGGATCTTTGACCTCCGCCTGTGAAGGCAAGTTAGTCCTGCCATCCTTCAGTAGAAGTGCTGTAGGGCCCAATTAGGCTTCATTCTTCCATTTAGACTACTAATCCAGTACAGATATCGTGGTTAGTTTACTTTTCAAATTGACAGATTTCAGCCCACAAACCCCCTTCTTTCAGTTCAGCCTTGGACGCAGTACTTTGTAGCTGATGTTTGTTGTGTGGTAAAGGAAAATATTTATTTTCCCGTACATGTACTCACTGCAGAAAACCTTTGATCCTCATCTTCTCATTCCTCTGAAATGTTATTCCTTGTAATTAATTCCCCATCAGGCTTCCCAGCTTTCTGGGCTATCCTTCAAGTGGGTAGTAAATGTAATATATTTTCATTCTTTGAATTTGAAAGCCTTCTGTAAAGAGACATGTGGTGGTCAAAGTGTGTCAAAGGCCACCAGAGGATGCATATAGCATATTGTAAAGTCCAGCTATTAGGGAAAAAACAAGTGAAGAGCAATTTTCCTGCAGAAAAAAATTACAGTAACATTGGCACCATTTTCCTGAACAGATCAAATCTCATGTGTTTTTGGACTCATATCTACTTTTGTGACAAAAATAAACACCATTTTTTTTGTTTCTCTTAGCCCTGCAGAAGTAACATAACTATTTGAGACAGCTGGATACTGTTCCATCTTGAGCATCATCGGCAGAATTGCTCACTAAATCCCAATAGCTACACCTGTTCAAAAGCCTTGCAGGCAAAACAATTGCATAGGTACCACTAAGGGCATAATTTAGCCCTCGGAAACTTTGTTACTGGTGATGATATGTGATGTGGAAAGAAACCTGGCTGCCTTTCGGAGCCCAGAATCAGTTTCAAAGAGTGGTGCTCAGGAAAAGCTTGTTTCACTGTTCAGGAAAGATCCTGGGCTGTGGAAATGAGTGTGATAACTGGGCAGAAAGAGAAGAACCTCACTTCAAAAAATGCGCTAGTTTCACTGGTAGTCTGGCAGGTGAAGGGCTGACTGGAATTTCACCATGAATACTGTTCGCGGCCCTAGTGATCTCTGTGATGGTTAGACAGCTCATCCAAGTAGCAAACGTGTGAGCAGATGATATGTAGGTAAATATTATGACAGAAAACTTGCTAGGAAAAGGTATCTTCTGCGAGCAAGTAATTTAATATAGGAGATTACAATTTCTATAACATAAACTACATTAAGTACTTGGTGTCAGCAGTTTCAGTATATCCTTCACTGGCAGTAGTAAGTATGCCTGGAAAATCTGACTCATAGTATGACAGGATTAAACTGGTGAAACCAGTGGGAAACAAAAATTGTTTTGTAGCCTGTGTGGTGGAATATGAGGTACTGAACACCCTCCGTCCTCCAAACAGCCATATTTATTCCCGCAGTGCCATCTACTGTCCAAAACCAGAGATATGCTGACAGTAACGAAGAATTTACATGGGTATCTGCTGCAGATTAACGATCTGATCCTGTATTGAGACAAAGAAAACAAATGTTCATTATTATTCTAATAGCTTTTCCCATTTCCCATAATTTTAAGTTAATATTCAGGGTTTCTTCATAGATGAAATTTAGTATAAATGGTGCCATACGGTACAGAATGCCTTCAAAAATGAATGCATGTACTATACCTGAGCTAGAAATTACCCCATTTAGCTTATATAAACACAGAGATAAACATTTCACACTTCATTCAAATACAGACATGTATCTTATTTTCACAGGAAAAACAAATGGGCATGCATGTTCTACCTCATGTGTACTTTAGAAATCTGTGGACTGAATAATTACTCTGAATATTTTAAAAGTTCCATAGCTCTGTTAATGTCTAATAATTTGTCTAGATTTCATACAAGAATTTACTAACTTTAGATGGGATTTCTGACTGTATGAAATCTGTACAGGAAGGGTTATTGCATCAAGTATAAATCCCTAAAGTTTCACAAGATGTAAAACTCAGACCAGTCCTCCAATTGCAGGAATGGGTGAGAAAAATTGGGATTCCCATTCTGTGGGACCTTCCTTTGTGTTCGGCAATATTGACGGACAGATATTTTGGCCTCACTTGTAAAGCTGCAGGAAAGGAAGGAAAGGATAGCATCCCAGCTTTTTCTCTAGCTTAGCTCAAATTATGATTATAGCAACAGTTCCCCCATCCACATCCTCAGCTGTGGAGCCCTGCAAGATTTATTCTTATCCTATTTAACATCAGTCTATTAGTGCTTAAATGTATTTTGAGGCAGCACAAGCTTAAGTGCCAGAAAGACAGTGCTAACTATATATTTATAAGAAGCACAAAGCAACATCTCCTTATCAAAATGACTATCTGAAAGTAGCTTCTGGATGAAAAACAACTGACTGAAGCAGAAACTAGGTGAGCTTATTCTGACAATACGAGGACAGAACTTGTCATTTTTACAATAGCTACTTCTGAAATGATCAGATAGATACCCTGGGAGATAAATTGGTTTTGTACCACTAGTTGCCCAAATAACCAGTAGAGCAGAAAATAGACAGACTTCAGTGCCTGATTCCAAGATAACACCTTCTCATTTTAGACAAAGGTTTGTGATCTCCTTTCTTGAATGTATGTATTTATCACAGGTAAGAATGGAGCCTGTGCTGAACATTAAATCCTCAAAAGAAGCTTCACAGTAATATTTGGCAAACTATGTTGAGGAAGTCAGGATCATCTAATTCTGTATTCTTCAAATGTGTGAGTTTCTGCATCTCACTTGTACTAGACATGGGACCCGGTGGTCATATATTCTAGTATCAGTCAGTTTCAACACAGTATATCTTCTAAAACAGGGTATTTGAATGCATACACAGTAGAGATTGTTGAAAAATGTTCTTGTACTTCCCAGTCATCTTCAGAATGACTTTAGTGATTAACCAACAGTGTATCTGAACCGAACTATCACTTCTTCTTTTTTATCGTTAATACTTAGACAGAGGCTTTCTATCAGTCTGCCTCCCCTCTGAATGTCTGCATCTGACCTCTACTTGTCCTCACAGCAAGAGGTTTCATTATTTATTTTGACAGTAACTGTCTTGCCTCCTTCTTGACCACACAGCTTCATATTCTTTCTTAAGTCATCTATTCATCAAAGATTAATTCATTGCTCAACAAACACTATCTATTTCTCTTTTCCTTTTTCCTGGCTGGATACACACACTTAAAGCTAATGCCTCTAGAAATCTATAAGGTTCATCAACTTGGGTGACTATATTCCTCAGTCAGTATCACTGAAGAACACACTGACTTTTTTACAGTTTCAGTGAGTCTTATACTAGCTGAGTAAAGCAACTCCTATTGTTGGTACTCTCGTGCAAGCCATTCCACTTCCATTATCTTTGCTGCTCTTTTTGAAAACTCTATTTTGAATTGGTGTTTTTATATTGTCATTGCTAAAAATTTCATAGGTGTAGACATGCAGCCAGAAGACTATCATACAAGGAGTTAGTGATCCACATGCTTGCTTCATCCTCATGTATACAGGTGCACTTTGAATGGCCTGTGACCACTTACCAACCATCTGTGGCAGAATATCCATGACTTCTCAGGTGTATGCCTCCATATCATGGATATCATGGGAATGCTCTATAAAAAAATTATAATCACTCAATATATCCATAAAAAATGCATAGTTAGTTAACGTACATTTATTCAGTGTGTATTCAAAAATTAGTGCATTGTCTCATCAGCCTGAAATATTATTTGTACCTGTTCGGGAATTATTGCTTTATTGAGACAAGGGTGTTGGAGTGTATTGTTCAACGGACTCTTCAAAGCTAGATCCACACTCCAAATTTGACTGCTCTCAGTGACTGATGAAGCTGTATTGTGAGCAAGACCCTATAAAAGTACCTATGAACTTAGAGCTGGTGAACCTTACCACAGATGGGAATTTTGCACAGTGTACCATGATCCATGAGGAGGTGCTCATCCAGCACTGGCAGAGATCCCCAGCTTCAGGAAGGATGCAAGATTACTTTCACATTTTCTATATTTTCCATGTTTTACTCAACACTTTAGGTAACAAGCTTTGAGTGTTGGTGTCTTTCTTACTGAGTCCCCAAAAGAACTGGCAACTCCTTAGTACAAAAGAGTAGGAAATTACTGTGCCTTCATCCATAACACAAGGAATGAGGAGAAGACTTTCTTCCTACATAAAAATGGCTTCTGAACACTCTATAGAGATAAGAACAGTGTGGAGAGAGATCTTTTCCAAAAGACTTTTAAAACCAAGGGAAGAAACACACTGAAGAACAGTCACTAAGGAATGGTCCTGGGCTTTAGGAGAGTGCTAGTCCTTTCCTTCGTATCATAAAGAAATTCCTTATTAAAACAAAATCACTGACAAGTGACATATTGGCATTTTTCAGTATGCCTTGTCAGTTCTACAAATTTGTTATGAACTTATGTGCTCTCATAAGTCCACTACTGACTCTATTCTATACTGCTACAGATTTTAATCTTTTCGGTCTGATATTCTTCCCATTTTACACCAACATATAAAAGAGAAACCCTACTCATTCAAGATTATCAACACAAAAATGGAAGTTACGTGTAGACACAGCCTGTTGTTGCAGATACTCTATTCACTGTGGGAAATGGCTTAATGAAATATAAAAGGGAAAAAGGCTTTCGTGCAAGTCCCTGAATGCAGGTGAGCAGGTACAGCTACAAAGAGAGGAGAAAGTTCTGTCTGGAAAGCACACAGCTTACTGGGCAAACACGATTTTCTGTTGGGCAACTTGGCTAAGATTCCTGCTTTACTTATACACTGTGTTCTGAGGCATAGACCCTCTCATGTCCTCTTGTGTTTAGGATCAGGCCTTCCACACGATCAGGGAGAAACTAGGATTGAATCCATCTTTCTCTACAATAGTAGGGATTTCCAAAAATCTGGATGAAATTCAGATACTCAGGAAGAAGATCCATATAGCTTGGATTCAGGAGAGAAAACAAGGTTAAGTGCAGGTCAAAAACTCCTTAGTCTACATGTGATCTCTTCAAGTTACTTTTGCTGCAGAGTCAGGCAAGTGAATTTATATCATTTTCAGCATCTGTTTAATCTGATTTTGCAGTGGGAGTCGCCTAATCAATATAGATGTAAGACAGTTTAAGGACCTGCCATGTACTGGTCATACTTCTCAGCCATTCACTTCTGTGAATGCCAGCAGTGGTACAGCCAGTCAGATTAACCCACAGCGGTGTAAGAAAATGTGTTGGATTACGTACAGTAGCAGAGGAGATGACCACTCAGGAAGTGCCTTTAGTGCTCATGGTGGTAAAGGCTATACCTGACTCAAAGGGTTCTTCCTATCCAGGGTGAAGCTCAGCAGTTAATTTATCTGCTGGCAGTGTCATCTGCAGCCTCATTCTCTGTATAATGTTCTGTCTTCTAGTGTCGTGAGAGCAACTCATGGCTTAAGCCTATGCAACTTCATAACAACGTAACTGGCTGCCAGAGAAGAGAAATTGTCGCTCAACTGTTTATTCCTCAACTTTTTCTGACATCTGATTTGTTACGTAGCGCAATTTAGACTTTAAAACAAGAGACCAGAAGATTAACCAGCCCAAGGTCCTGATCCCACATCTGGGCTAAACATACACCAAAATACGTCTCCATTATGTCCAAGTTCTTCCCTCAGTGATATCTAATCAATATCACTTAGGACAACAAATTGGTGTGAAGGAAGACAACATTTGTCACCCACATTTTGCTATATTATAAATTCTTGGCAATATCCAAAAAGTAAGAGCAGATTGACTTCCACATCCTTGACTAACTTTGCAGAACCTGCTGTCGGGGTCATGCAGCTTCTATGTGCAAACTGTGTAAATTTGATATGGAAGTTGCTGTGACACAATGAATATGGAACAGTGTCATTGTTCAAATTAGGAATGCCTTAAGCTTTGACTCACAACAGCCTTTTTACTCCCTTCTCTAATTACAAATTCTGCCATATGAAAGGTCATGAAACTGCAAGGTAGGACAGCATGTGAGGGAAATGAATAGAGTTCCTCTGGTGTGGCTCTGACCTAAATCAAGATGACAAGTCAACCAGCCTTTTTAGCTCTGTGATGTTTCTGAGTAAAGGCTTTCAAACTCTGAAGCAATTTTCTGAAATCAGTAGACAGTGACTAGCTACCAGGACCTAAGGCTTAGACCTGTGAACTCATCATTGTTTATACCTAAATCAGACATGCATTCATTTACTGGCTAGTATTATTAAATTTCCAGAGTTAGATGCTGACCTAAAGTTAAAATCAACTACAAGATTCCATTTTATTCTAATGAAAAAAAAAATGGTTGGGTTTTAAGAATTTGATCGTTATTGTTATCACACTTTTAATTAATTAATCATCTAAAACTTTTTGAGGAAGATAAATGCATACAGTAATTCCAGTTACTGATTATCTGTTGACACAGAGTGTTGCCTTCGCAAGGCGTGGCGACCTGGTTCAGGAACGGCACGGCGACCCCCCCCGGGCCGCTCGGGCCATCTGCTCACAGACACCAATGTGGTGGACGGCAAATGGCGTTTATTGATGTGTAACACCGCATTATATGGCTTAGGTTTGTCACGTCACTTCCGTCTGTTTACATTGCAAACTACACGCTACTGGCTATCAGGGGAGGGTCCCTGTCTTTCCGTACAGCACGTAATCTTCCGGCCGCCAGATCCTAACTACCCACATTTCCCCCCTCCCTATGCGTAAGTAAATTGACTAAAATGTAACAATCTCGAAAATACGTATATCGCAATCTTGGAATTGTATCCCGTTCTTAAGCTATGCTTTACAACAATTTTGACACATATCATGAACTTGAATAAAAAATATAAGGCACGCTAGGTGAGAGGCAACAGGGGTGTTACTGGGAATAACAGGGTATGACTGGAGATAGCTAAACAATTCTGAACAAGAACACTTTTATAGCAATTGTCGGTATTCTATCATCATGATATTAACTGTTTCTAGCCGGCTTTTAACAAATGACATGAACTTATTCAATACATGGGGTCCAAAAATCAGTGCTATTACAATTATTATAATTGGCCCTATCAGGGTAGATATCAGGGAGGTCAGCCATGGTGAATGGTTAAACCATGATGCAAACCAGTTTTGTTGTGCTTCTCGTTCTTCTTTTTTCGCTTCTCCAATCCTTCTCGCACTTTCAGGTGTGGACAGGATGCTTGTTGACTTGCAGTCTTCTCCTGCTACCAGTGCGTACGGGTTATAAGGGCGTCTGATAAACCGGTTCTGTGGATAAAAACTCACAATTTTTGTTAGTTTCATTCTGAAGATTTGGTTTGATCGATTTAAGCGGACACCACTTAACTTTTCCATCTTTTTTAACCGCAGCATACCCTCGTCCTGTAAGAACTAGCCTCCACCCTTGTTCCCATTCCCCTAGCTTGTTTCTAATTATGACCAGCGGGCCTTCTTCTAGCGCTCGAGTAGCCCAATGTTTCTGGGTGGGGCTATTCACCTCTTCCCCCCTAGGGAATTGATTCAGTGCTAACAGAGCAGTCGCTAGCAGGCGTGCTTGGTCTTTTGGGGGAACAGCATTGGTAAAACCTTCTGTTTTTGCTAACACCTCTAATTTAGCTTTCAGGGTTTGGTTCGCCCGTTCGACTATAGCTTGTCCAGTGCTATTATACGGGATGCCGTGTGTTAGGGTGATACCCCATTTCAATGTAAATGCCTGGACAGATCTAGAGACGAAACTTGGGCCATTATCTGTTTTAATCTGATTGGGGACGCCAAGCCACGCCATGGCCGTCAGCCAATGTTGGATGGTCGCTTTCGAGTCGGCCTTAAGGTGTTGTGTGGCTACGATCACTCCACTGTATGTGTCTACGGTCACCGCTAGCCACGCTCGAGGTTTCAGCAATTGACAGAGCGTGAAATCTGTTTGCCACACCTCGGAGGCCTTAAGACCTCTGGGGTTGACTCCGCTAGACCACAATGGTGTTTTCTGACAGTGGGGACATGTGGCTACTATGTGTTTTGCGTCAGTAATTGAGATCTCGCTTTTTTTTTTTTTTTTTTTTTTTTTTTTTTTGCTAGCGCTTTAGCTCCGATGTGGAGAGACTCATGTAGCTGACGAGCATCTCTTAACGTCCACAGTCCTTTTGCAGCGGCGTCTGCCTTGTCGTTGCCGGTTTGGAAAAACCCTTTGATTGGGTTGTGGCTGTTTGTGAACACGACAGAAAAAGCAAACCGCTCCTTGTCTTCCTCATGCAATGGTATTGAAAAGAAACAGTCTTTAATATCAAGGACAGCACACGGTTGCCCTTCTGGTATCATGGAGTTTATGGGCAGCAGTGTTTGAACGGGACCCATTGGTTGAATTATCTTATTTACTTCACGCAGGTCATGAAGGAGACGAAACCCTTCGTTGGTTCGTTTGGGTATTACAAAAACTGGTGTGTTCCATGGGCTAGTGGAAGGCTCTATATGACCTCGCTGTAGTTCACGGTCGACTAGCTCAAGAAGAGCGTCCATTCGAGGCTTTGATAGGGGCCACTGCTCGACCCACACCGGGTCGGACGATTTCCACGTGAGTTTAATAGGTGGAAGTGGGTGTGCGGCAGTGGCCCTCATGATAAATTTGTCACCCTGGCTTTCAAAAGGGATAGAGCGTCCCTTCCCAATAGGGGTGGGGTTCCTGACATGACATATGGAAAGAGGGTAATGGTTTTTTCTGGTCCCTTTTCAGTGTGAAGCGTTATTGCTACCAATTGAGTACTCTTCCGAGCTCGGGTTAGTCCTCCGACTCCACCTACCATGGGGGCGTTTTCCAATTTCCAATGGGGGGGCCAATTCGTTTCAGGGATAACTGTAACATCTGCTCCGGTGTCAATCAAAAAGGGGATACTAATAGTGGTGTCATTTAAGGTATTATAGAGGGAACAAATCCCCCATACAACTGGTGGACTATCGCATTTTACTGCCAGGGCCACCCTAAGGTCTCGTCCCCAGGAGCTGGTTGTTGCTGCTCCTGAGGTAGGGACTGGTTTGGATGGTTCGTTGGTGGAGTCATAAAATTGGTTGGTTCTCGAGGGGGCAGTAGGTTCCATCTGGGGTTGGCATAACTGGGCCGCCTTATGTCCCAAGCGGGAGAGGGCTGTGCGCGGCCCGGGTGCCCCCTCCCCCATACGTTTCCCTGGTTTTTAAATTTGCATTCTTTAGCGAAATGTCCTTTCTTTCCACAGGCCCAACACGGTCCCCTCGGTCGATTTTGACGCGGGGGGGGGGGCTGTGGGTGGGTCCCCAAAGTAAGGGCAGTTTGCCACTATGTGGCCTGCCTGACCACATTTAAAACATACCATCACATTAGCTATTGCGGTGCGAACAGCTACCTGAATTGGGGCTAAATGCTCTTCCTTTGCGACATGCTTGATCATGGCTGCGATACTTGACCCTGCTGGCAGTGATCGCAGGATTTCTTTGGTTGCCGAATTACACTGCTGGCGTAAACAATCTGCAACGACCGGGCCTTTCGCTTCCGCGGGCAGGGTCGAGGAGTCGACCGCTGCTTGAAGGCGATCCACAAACTGCGTAAAGCTCTCGCTTTCATTTTGCTTAATTGTGGACCATGGTGATGGCTTGACAATAACTCTAGAAGCGGTGCGAATAGCTTCTCTAGCCGCGCGAGTAGTTGTCACAATTTCATAGGCCCCCAGGCCCTGGGCCTGCGCCTGGGGGGTAATCATTGTTGGGTCTGTACCTATCAGCCGCTGCACGCCAGACCCATATAGTGGGTGATCCGCCCCGGTTACTTGGGCTAGTTGCCTCACGCAGTTGTCCTCCCATTCTTGTTTAAAAACAATCATTCCTGCCCCATCAAAGATCAATCTACACATTTGTTTTATATCAAACGGGAGCAGATCGTCTCCCCCGAAAATACCATCTATGAGGGTGCAGACCATGGCAGAATTAAGCCCTTTATCTGCAATTGCCTTAGCAATCGCTTGTATATCCTTAGGGTTTATTGGCGAGTGGACCCTCTGTCCCCTGTCTGTCACCCGGACCGGGAACGCTAGCGTGGCTGATGGGGCCCAATCGGCACACGCAATTTTTATTTTCCTCCAATCAGTGAGAGGAATATTTTCCTCTCGGGGTCCCTTTTTATTTTGGATGGGAGTATTTTGGCTTTTGAATGTATCTAGTCTCATTTCCTCCTCCTCTGAGTTTGAATCGGTTGCGAGCCGCTCGTCCCAGCTAGTGTCTGACTCAGAGCCGGAGCTCGACTGACCGGGTACTTCCGGTTTTCCGTACCTTTTTGTTGGGACCCGGCCCCGCCCGCTTCTTCTGTGGGCGGGTCGTTCCCTCCCTCTTGACTCGGCCCTCCTTCCTGTGTCGTCCCGCCCTCTGCGCGGCGGGGTGTTCGCCCTACTGGGGCGTTTCTCCAGATGGCCGCTGTGATTGGCTTTCCGCCCTTCGATCACGCTCCCCTCCTTCCCCCTATCGCCCCCGCCCTCTTTCTCTTTCCCGTTCTCGTCCCTTTCTTGTTCTCGCGCGTTTGTTAGTGCTGACGCTTCCTCCTTATCTCCACCACTGGCATCTTCGCCCCGCCCTTCTTCTTTCTGTCCGGCGCCATTTTGGGGCGTATAGGGCGGCGGTTTAACCCAACCCTCCTCCGACTCTGGTCTCTCCGCCGCGCCCCTGGCTTCCTCGGCTAGCCCACCCCAGAAAGATTTAGCTTGTTTCTGCGCTTCCGTAGGCGGGTCGGGGTTCGGGAGTTGAGGGGGCGTGTCGCCCTCTTGCCGGTCTTTAGGCTCAGCAGAATCATTACCGTCTGGGGGGTGCAAAGTCTGTGTGGCTGCCCCGACTGCCGTTTTCGGGGCGGCCAACAAACGGTCCTTTGCCACCCTCCAGGTCTCCTGTTCTTTTAAAGTCTTCTGCAGTGCCTGTACGACTCTCCCCCACGACTTAAGGTTTTTCCCACAGCCCGAGGACATAGTCTCCTCGGCTAACGCTTTAGTGTATTTATCCCACACCTCAGGGTGGAAAATATCCACTGGCTGGTCAATGACCCCAGTTTTAAAAGGCCTCGCAACTGCGAGAGTAAAATCTTTGGGTTTACAATCAATACCCCACTGCTCATATAATAACAATACGACCTTCACAAGGGCTTCCATCCTCCTTGTTGGTCCGGGAGCGTCCTCCCCGCCGGGCTGGTCCAGCCGCTCCGGCCGCCGTTCACCCGAATCCAGGCGAGTTTTCCCGGGTTTCGGCACCACTTGTTGCCTTCGCAAGGCGTGGCGACCTGGTTCAGGAACGGCACGGCGACCCCCCCCGGGCCGCTCGGGCCATCTGCTCACAGACACCAATGTGGTGGACGGCAAATGGCGTTTATTGATGTGTAACACCGCATTATATGGCTTAGGTTTGTCACGTCACTTCCGTCTGTTTACATTGCAAACTACACGCTACTGGCTATCAGGGGAGGGTCCCTGTCTTTCCGTACAGCACGTAATCTTCCGGCCGCCAGATCCTAACTACCCACAACAGAGATATTCAATGCCTAATTTTAGTGGAACTTAAGACATCTAAATTCCTGTAAGAATTGGTGTATAGTCATTGAAGTAACTTGTCCAGGTTCAGTTGGAAGATTGGGATGGTACCAGCACTGAACTCAGCTTTTCCAAATCCAAGGTCAGCACCCTAACTTTAGAGCTTGCACCATTAAAAATTGTCAATATTCACCCTCATTGTGAGATTAGGGCATTGATGAACTCATTAGACAGCCTCCAGATCACCGTAGTTTAGGAATAGAACTGACCTTGTCAAGAAACTATGAAAGTCTTAAATTCCCCCAACTGTGGTTCTCACAAAACTGTAGCCTATAACTTTCTGAGAATTATTGCCGTATTATATACTCTTTTTTTGTCTTGAAAATGGTTTCAAATTTTTTTTTTCTTATCTGATCATTCATTTTAAAAAATGGGCAGTTCTTTTGGAAAATCACTATCTTATGTTTGATAGGTATACCACGGGGGTTTGTAGATTGTGCTCAGGACTTTGTGTGAAGAAGGCTTGGGATTTTGAGAATAAGAAAATCATGAAATATGCATCGAAAAAAGAAGGTTTTTAAAGCAGTGCAAAATTTATATGTGAAATCCCCTGCTGACAAAGAATCTAAATTGGATACAAAATAATTCAGAGGAAATGGGGAAAAAAAAAGAAGGAGAGAGGGAAGAATACCTCAGACCACAAAGTCCTTTTACAGGTGAAATTCAAAGGTTCATAAATCAATTATAAATATGTGCCACAGGCTGCAATTTTGAATTCCAGTTCCCAGATGTGAATCATGGTTTATTTGTTTGCCTGTTTAAAACATAAAAATGAGAAATTTTTTTTGTTTTTAAATCAGACGAGTAGTAGTGAATATATTCACTTAAGCATTTTTCTTTCTTTCTTGTTTTAATCTACAGTATTTCTTAAAATGAAACTTTAAGTCAATAATTTAAGAATAAAATAATTTACAGCTTTGGAGGAATTGTTGCTCTTGGGTCAACATCTACTTTTTAAAAAAATACTAAAATATTTATATTTGCATGATGAGACTTAATATTTTATTCATGTACTGAAAACACTTTAAATAACATTAAGGATTATTTTTGCAGTCTCACTGAATGTACGTTTCATAACTTCATCAGAAGGCCCCAGTACCAACAACATCCTTTCCACTGCTGCATGGCCATCAGCTAAAATGCTGCCCAGTGATAGCTCTGAAGACTAGCAAATCTCTGAAAAAAATCAGAAAAAGTTGGAAAAATTATCTTCACACAGAGAAAATAAGATTATCAACAGCACTTTTTATGTCTGTTTGGCTGCTAGAACATATCGAATAGTATGAAAATAATCCTTGAAAATTACAAGGGACTTTCCCAAAACCCAAAAGGAAGGGAAGCTGGACATGCTATGGTAAGGATAGCAAGTAGACATATTGCTATATGCAAGGCAGTGATTCCCAAGTACTAGATAGGAACCACAGCATTCTCACATGGATGCTGCTCCAGATCCTGTGGTACTACAGCACAGACTTCCTCACACTTCCCCAAAAATAGTGATTTCCATGGGGCAGTAGCTAAAGGCTATAGTAGCAACCAACAAAAAAATGTAGCAAGATGATGTACTTCCCAAGAGTACTTTGAGCATAAGACTGCTTCCCACAATTCAAGTAATGTATTTTTGGAAGAGAAAAGACAGGATTTCTGCTTCTTACTCAAAAAATCATGGACTTCATTGGCCACTAGAAGCTGAGCCAAGCGCATACACTAAGCACAGTGCTCACATAGAACCATAGAATCTTGTAACTTGAAAAAACTTTATCATCGAGTCCAACCATTAACCTAACACTGGTACCAGCCCTAAACCATGTTCTTAAGTACCTCATCCACACATCTCAAATACCTCCAGGAACCTCACTTTAGGCTTCAAGCTGGCACTCCCTTATGTGGAAGAGTATCCACTTCTTCCACAGTGCCGCAACCTAGCAGCAGTGCTGTGACAGGCTCACATGTGCACAAGCTGTCCGAGCAGAAGAGAGAAGCTGGCAGAATGCAGAGAGAGGTTATATCAGTAGTATTTTCCACAGTGGCAGCTTATCCCTGGCACATGATCCATCATGTAATCTGCTCTTCCTCATGTAGATGCAGCACATGTTTTGTGAGGTGTAAGATTTCAGACACATGTTTTATATGCCCAGACAGTAGGAGGTTTCTGGACAGTCTGTCTTATTTCTCTGTTCCACTCATGACAAGTAACACGTCTCCAGCACCCTCAGAGGACACTTAGGAAATCAGACATTAATGGCAAGATAGAAATTCTCCTGCCTACATTACAAATCTTGTTCCCATGGCCCCCAGGGGTTCCACTTCTGCTAGGGCTCTCATCAGCTCATTTGTTGGCAGCAACAGTTAGGCTTCTTTGAAAATGCCAGCTGTAGAAACATAAATGCCTTAGGGATCTTAGGCATACAGAGAGATTAGTGCCAGTACTGAATATGTTACTGTTGCCTACCTGGTGCACTTCGGTGGCTATTTGCTTGTTCAAGCGTCAAAATCACTTTTAAAAGCCTGGCCAGAGGCTCTTAGCGCTCAATATACAAACAAGCAGATTAAAAGACTGTCACTACTGGACTGATATTCACAGCAGGGTTTCCATGTATGCAGCTAATAAATAAGTAATGACAATAGAATACTTTCTGTTCTGCATTTGATTCTCTAATATTGTTCTGCAGTACTACTTCCAGAAAGACAAAAGAGACAGAGATTGGTTGATTTTTTTCCTAGTCCCACAGAAAAATTTTGGCAGAAGCAAAAATAAAACATCCGTTTCAGTCCTTGCTTACTTGAGCAGTCATGTAACCTGAACAGAATTATATATCTGAACTGCATTATTTGTGTATTGGCTCTATGTCTATGAAAACAGTAACTTAGAGAAATAATATGAAAATGTCTCAAAATGCATTACAAATCAACCCATTTTTCCCCTTATCGTCTGCACACATATCAATAATATCCTTAAAATCTTTCTTTCATTCTGCCTCCGTATCCGGAAAGAAGGCAGTCCTGATGTAGATGTAATGCTGACACAGCCAGTTTGCCAGCATGCTCTCTGCTACTTAGCAGGAGTAGCTATGGGGGGGGGGGGGTGGGGTGGGTGTAGGGTGTGTAGATGAGAGGATGAATGGTCTTAAGTGCATTCAGGTGAGTTCCCTCAGAAAGTATTTATCAGTTAGTACAAATTGGGGCTGCTCTTAAGATGCTTTAACCTGCCTTTGAGTCATTCAAACAGAGTAGGTACCCTAATTACCATCACAAAGTTTGTCCTCTTGGCTGTATCCAGAATGAAGTGCCTAGCACCAACAACTTTAAATAATTAAATTAGACTATTAACATTCAGGAATAGCATCACCTGATTCAGTGGACGCAGAGCAGCAGACTACCTTGGTGTCATAAGTAGGGATGGAATATAACTTCTGCATCCCAAAGCAGGAGATGCCTGATAATCTTATTCTGAACTGCAGCTTCAAAGGTCAAAAAACTCTTAGGGGAAAAGCAGCAGGGAATATGGCTTATATCCCATAACAAAGAAAATCTGAAATGTACTGAAGAACTTTGAATTTAAATAGCCTCAATAAGGGGATGAATGGAAAACAAAAGAATGCAAAACCAAGCTTCTAAACCTATATTTAAAGAAGGGAGAAAAGCCAAAACTTAGATGACAGTGGCTCCTAGAGGATGACAAGCATGTAAGAAAGTCATTAAAGATGATCCAAACAAAGGGGAAATGTGACCAAACTGAGTGGACAAAATCAAATTTAACTGTGCTGAGGCAATCCAAGAACAAAATGACAGATTTATAAGAACAGTACTTAGTTCAAAACAAACTGGCATGCTGCTGAAATGAATGCAAGCAGGGCACAGCCTTATTGTTATGCTAATTTTTCTCACAATCTGCATATTGGAAGAAAGAACATAGCAAAGAAGTGAAACGATAGGGCAAAACAGTACAAGAAAATGTCAAAGTGAAAAGACAAGCCTTCATTTGCTAACAATTCTTTCTGTTTCCAACAGGTCTTTGCTACTTTTCCAAAGCCAAGAGGTCCTCTTTATTTTTTCTCCTCTTGTAACCTTCTCTACATGTTATTGGAAAAGGTCAGAGTAAAACAAAACAAAATCAAACAAAAAACACACACCCCAAGAAAAAACATCAAGGTGACATAGCATTACAGAAAAAGAAAAGCTTTTCAATAAAACCATGTATTAAAAAATCTTCCTATTCCATGGATGCAACTTTTTTTTCCCCCAGGAAATTCCAAGGACAAGGAACGATAACATTTTGAATATATTTGCCCTTATTTTTCACATTTGCTTGTTCTCTTTTTTTTTTCCCCCTCCCTTCACCACCACTTCTTAAATGCTCTTTCTGTCTGGACCCCAGCATATTATTCAGTCGCAGATTGCTGGACTGCATCATAGTTTTGCACAATCACCTCAGATAAATCCTCTTGTCTGTAGTTTCTACACATTTGCAGAAATCTTAAAACTTTCCTCACTGCTTTCTAGTCTCTTCTAAGCACCCATCCTCACGATTCACAGCATTTCCTTTTGTTGCCCTGCTGACAAGTAGAGATTACATGGGGCTGCTTTATGGAAGTCTGAATCCTTGTTTGTGCCAGGTATCAAAAGGCTCACACATGCCACCATAGAGAACTCCTTAGAAGTCAACAAACACCACAGGCTGAGAAACGACTTTGGTCAAAAGGAAACAATCTGTTAATACCACCGAAGATATATGTCAAAATCAAGCCTGTAAAAAATGATACTGTCCAGAAATGTTGTTAGCATTTGAAACTAAGTTTAACTGATGAACAAAATACCAGGACACTGAGCCATTATAACCATCTTGGGAGGATGGGGAAGAATTTTTTCTCTGGCAATAACTCCAAGAGAACAGATGGGTGCAATAGAGCAAACAGTTCCTGGGATTCTCTGAGACACTGTAGCACAATTAAGACTTCATGGTTGTACACCAAGAGACGTCCTTGAGAAAGAAAAGAATGAGAAGAAAAAGGATATCTAACTGTCTTAGAGAGATTTGTATCCTGTCTTCTATTTTTCACAATACAAGAATTAAAGAGTTTCTGATTAAATATGCAGCCAGTACTACCTGGCACCTGATAATGTGAGATTTAGTATTCTTTTTCTGTCCCTTGCCCAATGTTTCTTTTTCTGGTCAACTGATTTTTTCTTTAGCTCACTGTTCTGCCTTCTGCTTAAAAAGTCCTGTGTTAACCAGGCAAAAGTGCATCTTGTGCAATGTGACTATGAATTTGTGACTAAAAAAGCAACATATACAATCTAATATTGGAACAATTTTTCTAGATCTTTGATTAGCCGGTAATCCTATGCGGTTTGCCTGCTTGTCCTTAGCAGTGCAATCACAAAAATGTGCCTTCTGTCCCACTTTTGATCCATTCCTTTGTCTTCCCATTGCATGTTCCTTTTGCTTAGTCTTTCAGGAAGCATGATAGTATTCCCATGACAAATTAAATTTTATGGAATACTACTTGTGGTGGGTTTGATTGTGATAGAGTTAATTCCCTTTACAGTAGATAGTATGAGGATATGTTTTGTATTTGTGCTGACAAGAATATTGATAACACACTAATGTTTTCAGTTGTTGCTAAGGAATATTTAAATCAAGTCAAGGATGTTTTCTGTTTCTGATACCTCTGTTTCCAGCTTCTTCTTTACAAAAAGCTGGGAGGGGACACAACCAGGACAGCTGACCCAAACTGAACAAAGGGATATTTCATTCCATAACACATCATGCTCAGTATATAAGCTGGGGGGAGTTGACCGTGAGGTCAGGCTCTCAGATCCCTCAGGTACTGGTGCTCTCTCTCTCTCTCCCACACACTCTGGCTCTCACCACTTGGTAACTGGCTGGGGATCTGTCAGTGTGTGGTGAGTGGTTGTATCATTTGGGTTTGTTCCTATTATGATGACGATGACGATGATGATGATGATGTAGTAGTAGTAGTAGTATTTGCATTACATATTATTATTTTTATTATTGGTGTCATTATTTTATTTCATTTATTTTCAATTATTAACCTGTTTGTACGTCAACTCATGAGTCTTCTTACCTTTTCCTCCGATTCTCTCCCCCATCCCACTGTGGGAGGTGAGTGGGTGGCTGTTGTGTACTTAGTTGTGCCTGGGGTTAAACTACAACATTACTCCAGTTCAATTATCTTTTCTTCTTCTTCCTAAGATAAAGGAAATCTTTGACCATCTTTACTATGAGACAAAAAGTTTGTGAAACACCTTATTTTCTTCTAAAGGAAAAGCAAATAAGGAATTTCAAATGTTAGAATGAATACCTTAATTTGTAGTTCACATTTCCAACTCTATGTTGTCCTTCTTAAAAGTTTTAAAGACTTTCAGCAGTGACTACTTGCCATGAACTAACTAAGGTTCATTCACCACAACTTCACTCAAATAAATGTGACTTTACATCTCATTGTAGTCCCAGTGACATTCAGGCTAACATTAGGGTAAATTCCTGTTATAGACAATCAATATCACTACTAAGGCTTTCACAGATTTTCACCAACTTCAGTGATGCAATGTAACATCCTTTGTTCATGTTTAGTCTCCTTTTGTGTGTGTATCCTCTTTCAACAATCTGCAGTGTGGATAAAAACAGTACAAATATACAAGGCAGCAGGGCCTGGATTTTTACCTCCCTAGCTGAAAACCTGCTGACTACAGGGTTCTTGTTTGGTGTTTCTCTCTAATCAATCAACTCTTGACTCTAAAATCTAAATAGTATAGGCAACATGAAAGACTCACTGTGCAATAGCACATTGACTAAGGACAAAGTTGGGAATTTAAAGTATTCATTTCAAACCTTTATACAGGAGATATTCACCACTAGCTGTGATTTCAAATGAGACAACTATTCCTCCCTGATTTTGCACTGTCCATGGAATTTGGGAGTGCCTGATAAAGTGGGGTGCCTCAAGGACTTAAGTGCAACTGAGGTCCTTTTCTGCCTTACATCTGGCAAGAGAATTCAGTATCTTTTTCCCTAGATAAAAGTACCTAAATTTAGAGTCATACTTCCAAAATATAGGCGCTGTATTTTGCAACTAAGTAAACACAGTTTCTGGTTTGCTTATCTGGGTTTAAGTATCTAAATTCCAGATTTTTCCTTTGGGTTCTAAAGTAGCATTTAAGTTCTTTCACTACATATTTCTAAGGGGCATGTGAGAAAGCAGAAAAAGGAGCATGTATGTTATACCCCAAGCAAGAGCACTAAGGCTCAGATGATCACTCTTTTCACCAGCTGTCTTACATATATTATTCTAAGTATGCAATCCTTTTCAATCAAATAAAGTTAGAACAAACATGCTGAAAACAGTCACTTTACCTTCTTAAAAGCAGAATTACTTCATGAACAGATTTTTTTTTTTTTTAATTTCACAAGTGTTACACAGGCTGCAGTGCCAGTTTAAAGTAACTCTTTTTGTTATTTGACAGAGAGACTGCCTTTTATTCTGTGTTCACATAGCATCAGACAGTTGGGTGGTGCTCCATCACTCAGGCTCATAAATGCTATGATTATATAAATAAAAAGTAGTAACAGGATTATCTGTCAAATATAAAACTAATTTTCTCAAAGAACTTGGGAACTTGTATAAAGTACTGTTAAAGCATTGATTTCCTGATTCAGCCTCATTTTGAGGAACAGTGGTCTATAAAAGACATCAGGTACAGTTTCAAATGCCCATCAGTGGTTACTGGATGGCAGAGGGACTGAAAGCAGTAAAGATTTCCATTTGCAGTACTACTGAAGGGGAACAGTCATCAAGGAACTCAGCGTTGTGAAGGAACTTTCTCACCTGTGAGAATCAAACTTTCAGTTACAGGCATGACTCATGGTCCAAGAGGGTTATAAGCATCAAAAGCCCACTCCTGCAAAAGGTGACTCAGATGAATCAAATATCTCAAGGAGAAAGTAATCTTTTATTAAGTGTTTTTGGGTTTTAGGTGTTTGGTGCCTCTTCATTGATATTCATACTAGAGCTAACAAGTGGTTTCCAGCTTATAAAAATTAAACTCAGTCTGGGAAGATACTGTTAAGCGCTGTGTCTCTAGGGAGAGCATACTTGTAGTTCTAATAAATAGAACTCTGCATTCATATTTAACAAGTTACTTTAAAGAGAGTTACTTTGACTGTAATTAGTTTCATGTGGATAAAACTGCACAGTACTTCTTTGGATCCTGGCTTTGCAGTAGATACTGATCCCTGCAGTAGATGATACGTGCTTTGCAGTTTTCCTTGCAAATTGTTGCAATAGCTTAAAAATTAGTTTCCCAATAATCACACAGCTGTTGTATATTATTCTGTTTTGAGATATGAGTATTATTAGTGTTCACCAGTTCAAATAGAGAACATCTTTCATGATGATAAAGCAGGGAGCACACTTCAGAAATTGCTCTTTTTTGCATGATTCTATCTTCTAACTTTTCTTTTAAGAGAGTAAAGAAGAGAAATCAAAAGATGAATGGTCACTAGATTCCTTGTCATGTGCAAACGCCCTTAACAAACTTATTTTGGAAAAAGAAGTACTATAATTCAATGGAAATCAAACTTTGAAAGTGCAAGAACAGTATAAAATGAGACTCACTTTGAAAAGATAAAAATTAATACTGTGAAATACATAGTTACAAGGTGATTAAGCTATATTAAGCCCACAGAAATTATGGAATCACCACTTTCAGAAATTTCAGAAGTGGGCTGGGGAGGCTCTGGACAACTTGATGCAGCTTTGAAATTAGCCTTTCTTTGCCCATAAGTCTGGCTTATATCACTTCCAGATGTATCTTCCTTTTCCTTGCACTTAAACCTTTCTATCAGTCTGAAAATATCCCAGAATAAGTGTCATCTTTTTGTCTTTCCTGGGTTTCTTTGTTTACAATTTAGATCTTAAAGACAGAAAAAATGTTAGCATCTGTTTGCTTAGCCCCACACATGCTAATTGCTACACTTGGCTACCACAGAATCCAGGAAATTCCTTCCATCCTGCTATTGTATAATAATGTGGAAGGCTATTTCATCGGGAAAGTGGTGTTTGACTCCCACAAGTACTGGGTTCTTTCAAAAGTACCTTTTTGCTGGAAACCCTGTTTTTCTACAGGTGACTGTATGATATGTTGAATATAGTCCTCAAAATAGAGAAACACAGTGAGAGAGCCTGCATAGTAGAAATATTTCAATCATGAGACTTCTATATTTCTTGGGAATAAATTCATACCAATGGGTTGTTTATCTTTATATGGCCCTGCAGCATAGGTAACCAAAAAGTAAGCATTATCACTGTCAACGCTCAAGGGATTTAGTTTAATATATCGTGTACAAGTGTTTGTTAGGTTTCAGAAATATTTGTTTATAAATGTTAGTTGCATCCCCCCTAAATAGGGATGCAACTAAGATCTTTTGAATGTCCTTCTAGAGGCTTAGAGAGTCAAAACTTGCCTAATTTATATGAATTGTCATTTTTTAGAAGCACTGGAATACACTCATGCAGTTATTGCTTTAGCAGTCTATAATGAGGCATGGGTGTGGACTGCTGGCTTTCATCAGGATAAAACTCAGAGCATTCAATGGTGAATTTTATCCTGTTGTAGAATTCTGTACTGTCTTATCAAATTTTAAAGAAAGGATATAATTTAAAACATTAATTCTTTTCAAACTTTCTAAAAACAGGGATTTATTCTAAATGTCCCCAGGTTTCATAAGTAGATGCTGATGACAAAGTACCTGTATTTAATTATTCATGTTCAGCTCCTGTTTGAACTGCACAATCAACCTTTTTCCTACTTATGAAAGCCTTTTTGCTTTTTTTTTTTAAGTTATTCTATCATGATCTGAAACAAGATTCAACTTTGTGATGGACTACCAGTGGAGAGAACAGCAGTAACTGAGCTGCAACATTCACAGTTCTTAAACTCCCCATAGCTCTGAAGTTGCTGTTTGTATGTATATAACATTCCTTAATGCATTTTCAAATGTTACTTCTACATTTCTTCTCAAGCATCACTCTACCATAATTTAAGAGCATAAAATGGGGTGTTGATCATCTCACTGCAAATAAAACACATTACTACACTATCCTATGGTGTGCTTTCTTAGAGAGACTGTTCTAGGTACATCATATTAGTCATTTTTAGTAATGGTTCCTGTGATATTGCCATGTTTCAGACAGTTAAAACCCATATATTTTGCAAAACCTTTGAGCAGTATCACTCTGGCATTTTAACATCAAGCATTGGATCTTTATGAATATTATCCTTGTAATTACTGATTGTGTGAGTACCACAGTCACTATTGCCTGTGCAACAAGGTAAAGCTATGCAAAGAGGAGACAGCTAAACTCTGATTTTTTCTCCACTTATGAAGTCTTGGCTAGCTATAATGTATATAGAAGAAATAAAATCAGGGAGCACGCAGAAAAAACTGACATTAGTTTTATGTTAGTGCGGCAACTTCCTCCTCCTTGATAACACAAATATGCTCAGAAGAAGGATAGCATAAACTACAGAACCTGGTAGAAATAATTAGTTTTGAGACTGAATTCAAGGCCTGGAGACAGACACAGGAAGCAGTGTTGCTACATGAGCATTGGAAGGAGCAGGAACTACCCTTATCTAAACTGGATAAGCAGAGTAGGTGCGGCAGTCTGGATGATTAAGTTAATTGACTCAGTTGTTACCTTTGCATGACATTATTTCTATACATGGGGACATAAATGGATGGATTCTTTCTCCTCCTCAAAGGTTATAGGAGACATTCTCCAGCTCATCACTCTTAAAAGAATTGCTTCAAACTGAAAAGCATAGAAATTATGAGGCCAAATCTTTAACCCTTCAACTCATAGTAAAAAACACATATATATATTTATAAAAGGAAAACAAATCCTCCCAGTTTTAAAGTGTTTATATTACTGCTGTCCCAAAGCAATTAATTGTGTTTTAAATTCATAGCATTAGAGGAGACATTACTAAATGGGAAATAACTATGACTGGGTGGAGGGGTGTTGTTTGATAAACTTAACCCTCAGGGTACATAATTAACTAGAACCAAGGATCATTTTCAGAAGCCAATGTATCAAAGAATTTTGTAAGCTATTCTTCTGGCAAAAACCACTGCCTGTCCAGAGCCTAAATAAATTACTATACATCAGTCCTTTTTGCAACCCTATGTATTATCAGTTAACATTAAGATATTTTCAGGTTTCTTTAAGTGTATTAGGACTTTTTGATTATTTAGATGGTTGAAAATTAATTTGTTTATATCTAAATTACTCGGTTTTATACATATCACACTCAAAGAATCCAATCCCACAAAGCACTTAACATTTTCCACTGCCATTAAAGCAAATAAAAATTGAGGCTCCTGACCCCTCTAAGGACTGGGCACAAACACGAGTAAGATAATTCTTTTCCCCACTTACCATCTAAATTCATTGTAAACAAGATTCTCCTCTGCTCTTGAGAGGACAGTTTCTAATTTAAAATCTGATTATCATCTCATTAATTTTAGCCAGTAACTTAGTCTTACAAAAATTCTTAGAGGGTTCTTTTTCTTTCTTTTTTTCTTTTTTCTTTTTTTTTTTTTTTTTTTTTTTTTGTGTAAGGAAAAGGATAAAGGAAACTGTATTAAATTGGGAATTAGAGTTTGTCATTGTAACAGTCTTTTTAGTTTTCATGTTTTTCCCTCTTTGCCCACTCTGCTTTCCATCTCATCATTATGCATCTACATTTTCCTCTATACCTACTTTTAGGTATAGTGCAGTTTCTAGAGGGGAAACATTTTTATCTCAGTAAATAATATATACATATACCTATATATAAATACACACACATTCATACAAATAAATAATGTCAATATACAAATTCCTACAAATTCAGTCCTCCCTTCCTGACTTTACCCTTCAAATTTACACTTCTTATAGACTATATGTTAGGCAATTAATCAAGTTCTTCCTTGTTGTTGTGTCTTATATTCTACCACCACTGCTGGGAAAAGAAACTGAATTCAGTTGTATGTATGTATTTTTTTGCCCAATACTAGTCATGGCTCATTGTCTGTCAAGGCTTTAAAAATATCTCTGCAAGTGTGGCATTATTTAAAGTCTTAAATTAGAAAGGAAAAGAGCACAGGACAAGCAGCATATTTGCCTGGGGTGAGAGCCACTGCTACAGATTAAAGGAATTAAAACCCCCATCTCCTCTCTGCAAGATTAATTGAGCAGGTGTCTCTGCAGTACAGTGTTCAAAGAAAAGCATCAGCTTAATGGAAGTGCAGAAATGCTGTTCTAGGGGAACTAAATAGCTGCTAAAGGTCATGCTTTGCTACAGGACTCCTGGACTTTCCCACAGGCTGCTGGTACCAGTTCCTTTTCTTGCAGCACCCAGCAAGAGCTCAAGCCTGAGCATTACCTTGCCTTTTGTTTGTACAGAGATGGGCACCATGAGAATTCAACTGTCATGAAGGGTAAAATCATGCTACCTTCAGCTTTGCATTCAGGGTCATCTTTTCCTTGAATAAGAGAAACGTGTATGTCAGAAGGGATCTCTGGAGTTCTGCAGGCCCATCACCTACTCAAAGCACAATGAGATCAGGTTGTTCAGCTCAGGGTCACATCCAGTCCCATTTTGAATATCTGCAAGGATGGAGAACCCACAGCCTCTCTGGGAAACCTGTGGAAGTATTTCCAACCTCATGATAAAAGGCCTGTCATAGTCTTTATAGTTGCAGTCACAGAAACATGGTGAGATGACTTGTTACGACTAGAGTGGTGTAATAGGTGGCTACAAACTCTTCAGAAGGAATAGGCAAGGAAAGAGAGGTGGTGGGGTAGCCCTGTATCTTAGGAAGTGTTTGGATTGTCTAGAGTTTAATGACGGTGATGATAAGGTTGAATGTTTATGGGTAAGAATCAGGGGGAAGGCCAACAAGGCAGATATCAGGGTGAGTCTGTTACAGACCACCCAACCAGGATGAAGAAACAGACAAAATATTCTATAAGCATCTGGGAGAAATCTCACAATCACTTGTCCTTGTTCTCGTGAGGGACTTCAACTGAGCAGATGTCTGATGGAAATAAAATACAGCAGAGAGGAAAGAGTTTAGGAGGCTCCTGGGTTTTGTCAAAGATAACTTCCTGACACAGCTGGTGGCTGAGCCAACTAGGGAAGAGCCCCACCTGACCTGTTGTTTGTGAACAGAGGACTTGTGGGTGTTGTGACAGTTGGAGGATCACAAAATGATGGAGTTTTTTATTCTCAAAGAAGTGAGGAGAGGCTCAGGAGAATTGCTACCTTGGACTTCCAGAGGGCATGCTTTGACTTGTTTAGGGGCCTGGTTGACACAGTTCCTTGGGAGGCAGTCCTGAAGGGCAAAGGATTCCAGGAAGGCTGGACATTCTTCAAGAAGGAAATCTTAAAGGCACAAAAGCAGGCCATCACCAGTTGTCATAAGATGAGAAAGCAGGGAAGAAGACTGGCCTGGCTGAACAAAGAGCTTTGGTTGGAACTCAGGGAAAAAAAGAGAGTCTGACATTTGGAAAAAGGGGAAGGCAACTCAGGAGGACTTCAAGGCCAGTCTTCTTCCCTGAGATTTCTCCCAGCTGCTTATAGAATACAGAATGACCGAATATCAACAAAAACTTTATCTGGCTATGGCTGTAAAAGACAATAAAGAATGTTTCTATATATGCATTAACACCAGGAGGGCTAAGGAGAATGTCCATCCTATATTGGATGTGGGGGGAAACATAGTGAAGAAGTCTGAGGTACTTAATGTCTGCTTTGCCTCAGCCTCAGCTCACTTTAATACTGAGCTATTAAAAGAGAAAGAACCAGTTGTTTCCCAGGTACCTGGCCCTATGAGCTGGAAGGCAGAAGAGATGATGTAGTGCTTAGGGACATGATTTAGGGTAGACTTGGCAGTGCTAGGTTGATGGTTGGACTCTATGATCTTAAAGGTCTTTTCTAACCCAAACAATTCTGTGATTCAGCATTGGTTAAGCTGCACCTCAAATGCTGTTGTTGCCTGGAGGTTACAAGTGCAGTGGGTGTCGGTCTCTTTTCCTAAGTAGCAAGTGATAGGATGAGAAGAAATGGAACCAAGTTGCAGTAGGGGAAGTTTAGATTAAATATTATGAAAAAATTTCTTCAACAAAAGGGTTGTCAAGCATTGGAACAGGCTACCCGATTAAGTGGTTGAGTCACCATGTAGATATGACATTAGAGTCATGGATATTGGTGGACTGGGCAGTGCTAGGTATGGTTGGACTTGATGATCTTAAAGGTCTTTTCCAACCTAAATGATTCTACAATTCTAACTGTCTATGTTTTGTTTACTGCCTCTCATCCTGTCGCTATTTACCACTGAGAAGAATCTGTCTCTGTGTTTACTATATCCCTCCCCCCATAGTGTTCCAGGCAATAGTAAGATCTTTTCTTCATAAGCCTGAGCAAAACCAGGTCTCTTAACCTCTCTTATGTGCCCCAGCCTGATTGCTATTGCATACCTTGTAACGCCAAAATGATAGAGATGTCTCTGCCCTACCATTTGCATGGCTCAGCTGCAGACTCTGAAGTTATAATCCTCTATACAACAACTTACCTCACGGAGAGAGGGCAAAACAGAGAGACACTGAGCAAAACTGAAATTCCTTTCACGGTTTTTATACCATCATTGTGTATGTAGATTTTACGCCATAAACTATGCTGCCTTTGCTGTAAAGTATTTCTTCATCATGCATCTCAGGAACTCTTCATCATTATATACTAAGTATTGTAATGGTATTACCATTAACAAACCTTTATTTTCACATCTATAACCTAATTAACTGTAAAGAAAGTGAACAGCATCAATTAAAAGCCAGGGAGAAAGGTTATGTAACGTGTAATGCCTGATTAGTGAAGCTTCAGGGTCTAGTGATCAATTACAAATTTGTGACTGATTCTGATTAGTGTCTTCTTGAGCGCTACTGAGTATCTTATACTTTTCTTAGCTATAGTAAAATAAAATTTTTACTTGCTGCTTTATAAAATAATAGATAGTTGCTCTGTATAATAAAAAAGGTTACATTTTACCATTTTAATAATTCAGGAATTACAGTTATAGCTGATCTTGAGCATGAATTGTAATTTAACAAATTGTGAATGGCATGATGGTGGCTTGAACATTTAATGGGGCAATTTGTATGTGAGAGGGAGCTCATGAAAATGTCAGTGAAACAGAGGATACCTTAGCATGGTACAGTGCATTAGATCATTCCCTGCTTCTAACTTTCATTGTGAAACAGCAGCATTTCTTTCCATGCAGTGGTGCTGGAGAAAGGCTCTTCCTTAACCCAGACTAGGCCACGATCCCCCCTTCCTGTGGGAAAGCCAAAATTATTGCTGCTGAGTCCATCTGCTGTCTTTTTTAACCACTATTTGTTGCAGAGAGAACCCAGCTGGAATGGAAGAGCCTGGTTAATGGGGAAATGATTTGGAGTTTATCTGAGGCTGAGGTCCCATACAGCCAACCTAATGGCTATTTACTGCGTTGTCATCTGTGCCTGCTGGATCCTGCTATTTCAGTTCATTAACCTAGTGAAAAAGTGTCCATGTTGGGATGGCCACTACAGCTGCTGCAGGGAAAGGGTTGGAAACGTGTAGAAGCTGTTGGGTGAGGGCAATGTGTTACATACAGCACAATGGTAGCCAACTTACTTCATTTAAAAGAATGATATGTGGAAAGAGGTGTGGATTGTTTGCATGGATCCATGCAGTTTTTTTAGGGTAGGAAGAGGTCCTTGCCTTGCCCTTAAAATCATAACTCCTTCCTTTAAGCGTTAAGTTGTCCTTCTGTAAGTTGGTGAAACTTGCAAAACATTTTGGAATCTTTTGTAATTATTTACATTAATGCATTACATGGGGAGAAAACCAATCATGACAAGGCTCTGGAGTGGTTCCAGTTACTTCCAGTTTACTTTACAGAGGGCACTATTAGCAATCTCTTCTAATTTCAGTTCTCTATGTTTTAAAAATGTGGGCCTGCCCTGCATTAAATACATGACCTTAAAATAACATTACGAAGCAATATAGCCTGTGTATTTGTTTAGGTTTGCACAATAATTTAGAAAATTAGCCTGATGTGGTTTTTGCTGGCCTGGATGAGAAACGTTAGAACTCACCCTGATGGTGCAGGTAGGCCAACAGCTTATTAACCTACCCAGAAACAAAGGAATGGATTAAGGGACAGTAGAGTCAACCTTAAAAGAATAAGGGCACCAGAGGCTAATATCTGGGGATAGGTTTGAGGTGTCTGTCTTTTATTGTTCATTTATATCTGGATTAAACTAGGCCTGTGAAAATGGCGGTTTGAATTTTAGGCTGGCATGCTGCTGCACCGAAGAGCAGCTAGAGCTAAGTGGACATGAATGGCTTCAACTGCTCAAGCCATCTGGATAGAGCTGCAAGTTGACACTATGGTCACATGGCCTTAAAAGCCTGGCCCCAGATCACAGTTTGCACTACATTGCTGTAATGGATATATTCTGAAATTGCCTCCAAACCTGATTCACTCCTCTGCTCCCCAAAAGTATGAAGATACATGTTATAGACAGACATTCCACCTCAACATTGAGTTGTATTTTTCATTTTTCTGCTTTACTCACACCTTGTTAAAAAGTACATTTCTTTATCTATTGTTTGTCCATCACATTCATATGTTGTATCAGTTTCCCGATTATAACAGTAGTGAAGTGCTTCTTAATCTCTAATATATTTAATCTCGGACCATGCGTGCAAACATTGTCTCCATTCTGAAGTACACTCCAAAGTGGGAGTTGCATATATAAATAACTTTAGGGAGTTTATAGTAAAAGTTTAGCAGACCTGTCTTGGGACCGAGGCTAGTTGATCACCAACTTGATTTTTTTCTCTCAAAAATGGATAGGCAAGGGATAGGAAAATCAAGAGAATCACAATGAGGTGGTGGTGGCAGATTTAGCAGATATTGGTGTTGATGGTTTATGGAATTATGTACACTGCGAATCACAGGGAAAGAATTTAGAAGTGAAGGTCAGGAAATCCTTTAATATAACACTTCAGTGACATTAGTATCTTGTAAACTGCTGGAACAAAATTCATATTCTGGGTCATGTTAATCTTGAGGTTGTTAACTAAATGCTTACAATTAGAAAATAAAATTTTATTACAGACAACCTGGCAACCTCCCTGTTATTACTGACCTCTTACTCAGAACAAATTTCACCGTATGTTAGTACTTTTTTTTAACAGTAGCTTTCTGGCTGCACTGAAAATTTTCAGGAGTACATTTTCTCTTGCCTGTGAGTGATGAATTTGTGAGGGCATATTACTGAAATAAAAAAAGCAAATACTGACTTCTTCAAGAGATGATGACCTTTTACACAGGATTTCAGTAAATCAAAATTTTTTAAAAAGCAAATCCTTTCAGCTATCACTTCAGTATTGTAGGTACTTATAAATATTTCAAAACTAATATCAGAACAAAAATCAGGTAGAGCTGGAGATGTGTGATCCATAAATGAATGGGTTTATCAATGCTATAAATGAAGGATGGACTTCTATGGATAAGTATGAGGCAAATTATCCTCATGTCAGTTTTTTCAAGGCAATACATATACAGATCTGGTGCTGAAGACCTTGTTTGGACATGCGTTATGACAAACACCTCCACCACAAGAGCCCAACCATTATGGTCCTGTTCTGAGATCCTTGAGAAAGACGAAACCAGACTCCGAAACAAATAGACTTTTAACTGTATTTTTAACTTTATTTTCCTGCATCATGTTGAGCTGCTTCATGTTTTCATTTTACCTGAGCCATTTTGAGAGTGAATTTCAGGACTGAATGCATGTGTTTATTGTTGGAAATGGCTGCAGTTGATTAAGTAACCCTGAAATATAACATAGCTCTAGTACAATTCTAAGCATTTTCTTAATTCAGGAAAAGAATAAAATAGGATTGCTACCACATAATATGTAACTATGATGTAACTACTTCTGTTATGAAATAATTTTGCATGTTCTTGCTTTATGGAAGGAGAGATTAAAAGAAGTAAAAAAAAAATCAATAAAAGACATTTATTGATGCTCAGTTTTAACAATGAGAGAAGACTATTTCCTTAAAGCTGAGTAATACAAAACAAGCCAAATATTTTGGTTAGGATCTAAAACCAAAATGATGTCAGATTAGGTTTTCTGTCTTGTCTGAGACATTTTTAGGTAGCAGTAGTCTTAAAGTAGACTAAATACTTCTCAGTTTCCTGGTACACTTAAATAATCTGATTCTTCATATATCCGCTGGAGAGCAAAGCAATCAAACTGTTTGGAAATACTTAGGACAGAGTAAGGAGGTGAGTAATGGCCAATGGGGATTTGTTATGAATCAAATATTTTGTGCAAAAAAGCACAAAAAGTGGACAATCTCCTCAGTATCATTCTAGACTGTGTGGCCGAGAAGTTTGGCATATAAAGCACATGATGCAAGGCAATACTATTACTCTTAAGGCAAAGAGAAAAATGTACTCCAGGAAAGATGTAGATTTCTTACAGTGGTGAGCAATGACAACAATCAAGAGGTCTTGAAAATGTGATCTATGAGAGAAAATGTAATGAATTCCTGTTGTTTAGCATCAAGAAAGGAAGAGAATGGGAAATAAAGCAATAGATTTCAAGCATGTAAAGGCAAACAAAAAAGATTACTGCCAAGAGGAAAGAATAATCTCTTCTTCATGACCATGATGAATAGGACAAAAACTAATAGGTGCATATTGTAGAAAGATTTAAGTCAGATATGAAGGAAAATATTATAGTAAGAAGCATAGTGGAGCACTGGGATGGATTGCCTGGTATTTCCAGTACGGGATGACTTTACAAATAGGTTAGCAAAACATCTATCAGGAGTGACACAACGTATAGGTAATCTGGCCATGAACAGAAGGATGGACTGGGTGAAATATTGAAATTTTCAAACTTTTGATTCTGTGCTCTGATTACTTGGCTCTAGTTTATTATCTGACCTATTACTTATAAATAATGTTGTCTTTAACTCAGCCACCGAGTTTAATCATGACTTTGATTTGACTACAAAACTATTTGGTTGCTTTGGGTTTTGTGGGTTTTGTTTGTTTGTTTGTTTTGGGGTTTTTTTTGTAATGTTAGCCTTGCAATATGAATGGTTAATGCCTGCTTGCTGCATCTTTTTGTTTCCTCTCCATTCTCCATAAAAATACAATCTGATTTGATTGGCTAGAAACAACTGGAATTCAAAATCTTAAGAAAGCTTTTTTTTAATTGCTTCAGAACCATTTGTCCCTCACTTTATTTTAAAACTGTTGTTACATAACTTGCATGAGTTGTTTAGATTTTTCAATTCATTGTGCATCTTACATATGTTGTTTCTCAGTGACTTTACAACTTTTTTTCCCATGCCTCCTTTGTTTAACAGTCTTTTCATTATTTATCAAAATATATTCTTTTAAAGAGCAAACTCAGTATTTTCAACTGTTTTCTGTATTATCCATCATTTGATACACAATTTGAAACAGCCATGCTATGAATGCCTGATCCTTGTTAGTAATCAAGGTTGGTAATCAAGTCAATGAGAATAGCTCAGTTTTACCATGAGTAAATCAGTGCCAATTAACCTTCATCCTAGACATATACATACTGCTACTTAGAGATACGTTATTGTTTCTATGTTCCAGTGCCTTTAATGACATTTTTCGTCAGAGATTTTTCTGAAGTACCAAACTTTTTCTTTCTCTTTTTCTCTCTTCCTCTTTTCATCTTCCTCTTTTTTTTTTTTTTTTTTTTTAGAGAAGGAACATTGAATGGAAAATAATTTCGACTGATTTTTAAGCGGATAGTAACAAAACTAGTAGGATTGGACCCCACTTCAAGATGTTTACCCCCGTAGTGCATAATATATACTGTAACAGACATAGTAACAGAAAAATAACAAGATTTTGATCCCTTTCCCTTTAGTATAACATCTAAGTTGGACTGCGTAAAAAAAAAATAACATTTTTTCCTCATTGAAAAGTTTTTCAAATTCATTCCTGTGTAAAGAATAACAAATGCCTCACATAACAGTTTATAATACATACAAGTATCATGTCACTAGAAAACTTTCAGTTTCCATAGAAGCTAACAGAGTAAGTTTCCTCCCTTGGGGTACTGGCACCATTGTTTTCTTTGGATTTGTGAATGATGAATTTAGAGTAGCAGTTGCTTAATGGTTTCTCTGTGTAAAAAATTAATGAAGAATCAATGCTTATCTCATCAGATGTGTTTCTTGTTTCATCTGACCTCCTTTTAGTGAACTGTTGTCTCTGTTTCACATTTCATCTCAAGTTTTGTCCCAGCCTGTCAGCTGTCTCAGCCCAAAGAAAGTTTTAAAGGAAAATTGCCAATTTTTCTGGATTTTTTTAAGCTGTGAAAATTTTAAAATGGGTTTTGTCAATTAGACTTACAACTTAAAATTTTATGCCATTGCTTCTGATAAATCCAAGCCCATGACATGGCATTCTTTCCTTCTTCTGAAGTTGGATGAGGACATGGTTCTAAACAGTAAAGAACAAATTACATTCTCTAAAATGTTTGTCTGCTGTATCACTTTAGTACAAAATTATTGCAAGTAGAAATAAAATCAGCTCTACTGTGTATTCTCATTTTAAAATAATAATGCAACTCAATTATTATGGATTGTCATATATAAAATCAAATTATCACACAGTCCTTCAAATTAAAGGTGAAAAGTTCTAATCAGTAACATATTCAGATTCAACTTAATGCTTATATATTTAATTCTAATGTTAACACCATCTCAGATAAATACTACCGACAAACAGGAAGCTATTAAAAGAAATCTGAAATATGTCTGAGCCTAGGACCAATCAGTCTATTTTCATATACAATACCGTACATCTTTAATGTTATCTTCCTCCACCAGTCTTGTTAATTAGGCAATTATCACTGTCCAAGTACTCTGCTCCTGAGTGAGTTATGGTCAACTTTTTATTAAATTTGCATACAAATGTCACATTGTATGGTTCTTTTGCACAACTCAGTGACAGAATTCATTCCCAGATAAGTAACTAAGTTGTTATTCAATGACATATTTCATCTGCTAGATGTTCAGGTGGGAAAAGGTGGCAAGTTTAATTGATATTAAAAAGAATGGCAATTAGCAAAATTAAATAGGAAAAACAGGACATAAGGGTGAGGAAAACTAAGTTTGAATTAAGCTAGAAAATGTAATTATTGGACAATAGTTTCCTTTGACCAATACTGCAGAATCTCCTTATAGAGCATCTGCATTAACAGAATCTGGCTGTAGATTGTAGTCTTTTGGTGGGAATAAGTTTGCTGGAAAAAGGCATTTTCCAGCAGGCAGATGTGTCAGTAGACACCGGAGGATAAACTGAAACTGGAAGGCACTGCAATTTTCAGTGTTTGGAGACAGAAGCATGTCTTCAAATGAAGATTGCTTCACTCTGCTTTGGAAAGAAATGTTGTCTCCTCTCCTCCATCCCCTTTCCTCCATGGTTAAATCTCTGGGGTCAGAAAATATTGTTCCATGATTTATCTTTGACCAAAGGATTTTTAAACCCTCAACAGGTGATAGTAGTGGAACCAGGAACACTAGTGAGGAACTTTATGAGACGGGGACACAAATATAATAATTTCAGTACCTTTCTGGTTTAGTAGTGTTCAAAACTGTTAAGGACTTTATTAACTTGAGAGAAATCCCTCTGACTCTTACAAAATAAAATGTGTTTCAACCTACCTATTCTTATGGTGAACATTTCTAATAAGGATAAATTCTCTTTCTCATTAATCACAATCCTACAAAAATATGCAATTTAATTCACTAGCTTTAGTTTGCATCATAACCACTGTAAATCTTTCCTTCACATAAGACTAGGACATATTTCGACCCTTTCAGTGTCCTCAGCTGATACAATCATTTGCTTTCACACTATCTGTGACAAAAATTGCAAGTGACAAGTCTTCCTAGCGCATTGCCAGTGATAGAGAACTTCTGTTTCAGATGCCCAAATCTTTCTTACAAAGGCATCACACACAATGCCTGCACAATTACACCAATTGCAGCGATTACTTTGTCTATTATTTTTGCTATATTACTACCTGCTTTGTCATAATTGTTCTTTATTTAACTGTAAGAAAATATCTGAACGATTTTTCTTCTCACTTTGGTAATCTATGACCTAAGCAGATTTATGTCAAGTACAATGCCTTAGGGTCAGAAAATACAGAGCAAATTTTTTTTTCATGTTAGCAGAATAAACATGTTTTCACAGGTAACACTTTTTCTTGAGATTTTTTTCCCACCATGTAATTTACCCATTTAAAATTTATTAGCTAATTATGTGTGTGTGATGGTATTTGAGATGTAAGGATCTCTTTATTTTGTTGATAGCAATTAATTACTTTTCACTTGAGTGTTTTCTAGCTGTGATACTATGAGATGTTCAAAATAATTATTGATAGATTTAGTTAAGTATATTTCACTAATTAGGGCACTGTGGGGATTTTTAATTGATTTAATTGAAGTTGAATGACTTAGTAGATATATGGGTAGCATATAAAAAGGAACACAAGACTGCGGGAGGCTGGGAGATATTTGGAAACAGAATAACTGGCTGAGAATTTATGTTTTAAGTATTGGCTGTTCATAAGGACATATCACAAACATAAGATATTTTCCTAATTTTATTAGGAAATGTTATTCTGTAGGACTGGATTTTAATATATGAACATCTGTTTGTATATGAACACATATATTTACATATATATATATATATATATATATACACAAAAACACACACACATACATTCTACATACATATACATACATTTATATACATTTAACTTTTAAATAGCTGTTTTCTTCCATGTTTTTATCACATGTAAGTTACATGTATAAACATACATTCAAACACACATTTGCCATGTTTGTGCTTTATATATTACCAAAAGGGTAATGAAGGCAAGGGAGATAACTTGTTTTCATAGAATAAGAAATTAAATGATAGCACAGATTTGACACAGAGGACCAAACTTTTGAGTATATAATAAAAATCCAAAAGATTTATGAGAATAGTGAATAGAACTGGACTCAAAGCTGCATGCAAATTCTTGCTCAGCCACAGGTGCCAGCGAAAACAAAGTATGAACTTAACCCATCAACCATTTGTCAGTCTATGTTGCTGGATCCCCTCTCATCAGTCAGAGTAGCTATGGATTTTCCTATGTCCTGGTGGTCAAGAACTGCAAGGGGAGTCACTGAGGACATTCTAAAAATACTTCATTTATTGACCATAGAAAAGGAAGCAGGAAAGGAACACTGCCTATTGGGCTATGAACCTTTCTATATATCCAATAGCCAGTTAAAGCTGACAGGTAGTTTTACAGCGTAGGACATATACGTAACATTCTGCTATATCAGTCTGGGATGTGATCTGCCACATTAGAGGAATTTCGTCTTAATATTTTTGAGTATGTCTGAAGTGTAAACATATTTGAGTAGGTTTTTCTTATCTCACATATGATTCACTCCCTTTTTACAAGTGTAACTCAACACTGGTGCTGTGTAACAATGCTCTCTGAAACAGACTAAGTATTGGGTTTTTGTGGCAAGGTCCTGGTGACAGGGAGTAGAGCTCCAAAACAGAACCACCGCTGGTCAAGGCCAAGCCAGCTAGTGACAGTGGGATAATATACTTGAGAAGGTGGAAAAACAAAACTGAGAAGAGAAATCGCAGCAGAGAGAGAGGGTGAGATGTGAGAGCAACTCTGCAGACACCAAGGTCAGTGGAAAAGGATGGGGAGGAGCTGCTCCAGGCACCGGAGCAGAGATTCCCTGGCAGCCCGTGGTGCAGTCCATGGTGAGGCTGGCTGTGCCCTGCAGTCATGGAGGGTCATGGTGGAGCACAGACCCACCTGCAGCCCAATATGGACCCCACACCGGAACAGGGAGATGCTCAAAAGAGGCTGTGATCCTGTGGGCAGCCCACCCTGAAGCAGGGTCCTGGCAGCACCTGTGGCCCCATGGAGAGAGAAGCCAAGGCTGGAGCAGGTTTGCTGGCAGGACTTGTGACCCCATGGGGGACTCACACCAGAGCAGGCTGCTCCTGAAGGAAGGCACCCTGTGGGAGGGACCCACACTGGCGCAGTTTGTGAAGAACTGCAGCCCATGGAACAGACTCGTGTTGGAGAGGTTCATGGAGGATTGTCTCCTGTGGGGTGGACCCCACGTGGCAGCAGGGGCAGAGTGTGAGGAGTCCTTCCCTGAGGAACAACAAGTGGCAGAACTGACCACAGCCTCCATTCTCTGTCTCCTCTGCTGCTTGTGGGGAGAAGAGGTAGAGAAAAACAAGACTGAAGTTGAATCTGGGAAGAAAGGAGGGGTGTAGGGAAGGTGTTTTAAGATTTGAGTTTAGTTGTCTTCTACGTGTGATTCGAACTGTCAATAAATTAAATTAACTTTACCCAAGTAGAGTCTGTTTTGCCCATGACAGTTAACTGGTGAGTGATCTCTCCCTGCCACTGTCTTGATCCAGGAGCCTTTAGTTACATTTTCTCTCCCCTGCCCAGCTGAGGAGGGCATTGATAGAGTAACTTGTGAGCACTTGCCTCCAGCCAAGGCCAATCCACCACAACTGCTGCAGTTTTCTACTAGACTGTTGCAGGTTTTTGTAATAAACGGTTACATTTTTGGAAGTAAGTTTTGATACCTTTTGCATCCCTAGAGGAGAGGTGATGTAGTTCATCATCAGCAGAAGCACTAATTATATGCTTAAAGAACAACAACAAAAAAGGCCTGAAATGTTGTCAATTAACTAATATTACGCACAGCTTAAACATGGTTGCTGCTGCCTAAAACATGTATCTACAATGAAAAGGTGTGCACCTTTACTGATGCATAGCCAGTTTTGGAAGACAAACTGTACTGAAAATCCAGTCAGGTAAAATGCATGCATCTGTTACACTCAAAACCTGGTTTACAAATAGGAAGCACACATCATGTATTAGTAAAGCCAAGAATTAATTGTTAAAATTATTGAAATCTTATGAGTATAATCATTAGTAGCCCAGATCTAATTGTTACAGAAAAAGAAGGAAAAAAAATTGAGTTATATTTGTTCTACACACACTTCTCAGTTGCTCCTCCTTCTGCTCTTTTGGAACCTAAGATTGGTGGTTTCATCTTGAGTGGAGTTTTACGGGATTTTTCTACCATGTGGAGTACTTTGCCACGAGAAGTATGATATCAATGGTTTCTTCTTCCTAAGCCTAGAATCCACTTGGGGACGGTTTCGTATGTTTTTAAAGCACTTTTACACCCTTTTCTTTCTTCATTAGGTTGCAGGTCCGTGCTATATCCAAACTCACCATTTATGGTGTCTGTGTATGTTAGATATGACTTCTTTGTTCTCTCCGTTACCACTAAAACATTTTTTTACCAGTTCCAAATCTCAGTTTCTTTTACTGACCATGGGCAAGTTTTTTATAACCATGAGGCTTCTAGTGCCAAGGCTGTGTCTCATTTCTTCTCGACCCATGCCTGTACTTCCCTATTCTGCCTCTGGTGTCTCCACTTCTAAAGGCCTCTGAAGTTATACCAGGCCTGCATTTCTCTGCTTTATGTCATTATGCTAAAGTCATAAATACCTCATCCTACATTGAGAAAATGCTTATTACAGCTATCTATATAAAACTGTGGTTGTAATACACAGAGATGAACAAAAGCAAAATAAATCAGCCATAGGTTTCTTGTGTGTTGCCTCAAGGGAGTGGTGGTTCGTTATGACCTGAGTAAGAAAGACACTCAAATTTTGCAAAGTATCTCTTAAAATACTCTTTACTGGAGCTAACACCATAAAGAAAAAGGAGATAGTATAGATAAATTTACATCCCTTGAGATACTGGGAACTCTGAGTTGTGTGGTATCAAATGGGCTCCAACCAGGGCACCGCATGCTATTAAGGTCCTCTCCATGGAAATGTTGCCTCATTATGATAATTTGAACTCTTACAGGGCTTTCTTAAAGGAAAGCAATACTATTAATTATTTTTACCATTCTATAAAAAGGATGTTCACATGACAATTTCTTGCTGTACTTCTGGATATGACAAGGACACACAGGTGGTGTATTAGCCGAGTGGGAGCTGCCCATACACTCCTCTGTTACAATTAGCTGTCTACGTACATCCTGTGGCCAGGGGAGATGTGCAACACAGCACAAACTTGAAAGCCATGCCATGCATGCATGGATAGCACAGCACACGCCTGCACCTACTCAGGTTAATTGTTATGTGGATCACTACCTTCTCAGTATATGATGGTTTTCCTGTCAGGGTCACTACACCCAGTCTTTTAGAGAAATTGCTATTGCTGCTAAACCAAGTGAAACAAAGCTGCAGGCAAGTCAGGAAAAGTTGAGACAGACCAGTTGTCTCAGTTTTGAAACTCAGTACAAAGTTTATGGCCTGTTACTAACAATGGCAATGTTGGATTATAAGCCTACATGCTTATAAATCAAACAATATAACAGGTTTTATTGATGTAATTAATTGTCTTATGATAGAACTTGGGCTTGCAGCTAAGACAGAGACATCATCATTTTTATCTTGTAAAAGCTGATTTCATGATCAAGTGGATTAACATTTACAAAAACTAAAGGAGCAACCCTCACCTACAGTTTGAAAAACGTTTTTAAGAAGAGACTGATTATTTGAATATATGTGTTTCTAAGCATTACTGAAATGAACAGAATTAGGCTGAGTATAGCACACTGAATCTGAAGAATTTGCATGAAATATTTAACTGAATTCCCACTCCAAAAAAAAGCTGAAATTCTCAGGGCAAGTTCAGAGGAATAAGAACAGGGTGAAAAGGCAGGGAAGGAAAAAGAAGGTTTTTAAAGCTAAATTAACGCATATCCAAAGTTTATGCACATCACGTAGCAATAAATACTCTAAGAATAAAAAAGGTCAGCAGGGATGTACAAGAAAGTCTAAAAATAACTGAAGTGGGAAAATAGTCTATCAAAGATATAAAATATCCAGCAAGAACTTAGAATGAACCCTGAATGAGAACAGTAATATGGAAAATTATAAAAGAAGAATCAAAGTGATGTGATGTTAGCACATCTAAAAAAAATACCACGACCATTTAGATTTAATATGAGGTGTGGTCATGGCAACTATGATACCAGCCCCTTCATTGCTGCAGCTCAGAAGGAAATAGATGTAGATTATTTCAAAAGTCTACCACAAAATTCATAGTGAATTAAAGCTACTTTGAGGACAACTTTATCTATGTACAAATATGAAAACATAAAATCATCAGGTTACTACTTCAACTCCTACATTTTTCCTGCCCCCTTCTCCCCTCCACAGGATTTTTAATTAAGACTGAATGAAACTGTTCTTTTTTCAAAATATTTGACTTCAAGTTTGAGCATCAGGCAACAGAAAATTGCAAACAGATACTGTGAACAGAAATATGAAGTAGGGAATTCTTTCACACAACAGCTGAATCCTTTCTTATTTTAATTCAGTGACGGTTTAATGCAAAATAAAATGTTGGAATGGCCACTGGGGGTCAGAACCATGCTCAAAATTCAGATTGGGTTGTTCAGAATCTTCTCAAATTTCAGATATCACCAAGGGTAGTTTGGCAACTTTCCCAGGAAACCTCTTCCAGTGTTTAATCACTTTTGTGGCGAAAAAGTTTTCCTTATAACTACCTGGAATCTACATTGCTGCAATGTCCATGACCTTTGTTCTTTCACAATGTTCAAGAAGAATCTGTCTGTCTCCTTTCCTACCATCTGTTAGGTAACTGAAGACAGCATTAGATCATCCCTTAGCCTTTTCTTCTACAAGCCAAAGAGTCATCTTCTTTGGCCTCTCATACACAGTCTTTAATCATCTTGGCATTCCTCTGATGGAGGACTTTCTTGTACAAGGAAATGAAAAACTGGACACAGTTCTCCACATGTGATCTCAGAAGAGCCAAGCACGTATGGATAATCACTTCCTTTGACCAAGTGGCTGCACTTGGCTAGTATGGCCCAGTATGCAGCTAGCCTTCACTGTTACATTGCTGACTGCTGTTCAAGCTGCAGCCCTCTGTTCCTTCCTTTCTCTATTCTGTTGTTCTCCAAAACCCACAAAAACCTGGTTCAAGGCTCTACTTGCTAGATTAGCAAGACTCTTGGCAGATACTCTCTTGCTCTGCTTTGTTATCTGACTCCTGCCCCTTCCCAGCAGTCCTTGCTCCTCAAGGAGATAACTAAGGGATTAAAAGCATGTTTATAACAGCTTTTCCATCTCTCAATTGAAATCCCTGATGCTGTATGACTTGTTTGCATCCTACTCCAATCCTTTAATCTGTTGGTTCAGCAACTCAGCTAGAACATACCTTCCCAAGGTATCTCTCAAACATAAGGGAGGAACACTCAGCACTTCCTAAAGTCTAAAACACGGATAGTTTTGTTCTCCTTCCTTTTAGGATCAAGGTCTCTGAGATGACTGAGGCAGGTGTTCCAGCCAGTGATGAGGACTAGGTCATGTATTGCATCACCATGCTCATTGCACTGAAAGCCTTGCATGCCAACTGCTGTGTTAAATGTTACGGCCCTGTTTGCATACCCTGTTTGCTAGCACTTCTGGTCACTGATGCTCTCTAGGTATTAGTTAAATCAGATTTCAATTGCCTTAGGGCAATTACTTCTGCTTTGATTTTTTTGTTTCCTGACTGCACTATGCTGACTGCATGAATCTTGAATATCCTGCACATTTCTTCTCCTCACCCTGTGCTCCCAACAACAAATCCATAAGCAGAAATGAAAGCAGGAACAGTTATCATGGTTTAAGAGGTGTCCGCTCTTTCTTTTTCTAGCTTTGGAAACCTGTGTTCCCCTTTGCTGATCACCTGCTTTTTTTGTGCACATAAATGCATCATTATACCACGTACATGATGACTTTAAATAAGGCAATTATGTGACTATTTTTGCAACTGTTTAATAGCGTCATATACAGCTTTCTCAGCTGTGTAAGAACTATATTATCCTAAGTTAATTTGATTGATCCAAATTGCAGGACTGTAAATAAATCTCTTCATATGAAGTGTAAAAAATAGAAGAATAAGAATGAAAGATTTTTCATGCAAAGAGACTTTTCCACACTTGATGACATTTCATGTGCTGAAATAAATACCTAATCTACTGGTTGGTTTTGTTACTTTGTTGGGTTTTATTCACCTGTCTATCTGTCTCCAGTGATATCACTTCTCTTAAGCATAGCTTTAAAATTCCTTGAGACAGGGATGAGCTTTGAGCTCATTCTTTGCACAACAGAGGGCAATGGGTCTTGATGGATGACTGACGCTCTTATGAAACAATACAACAAAACAGTTGGCAATAATTTACAGTTATTGAACTACCAAGACAGTGGCTACTCTGCATTTTACATCCAAAGGAAAGAATATCACTATGTCAGAATGAATTTTTTTTCTTGGTTTGTTCTCAGTTTTTTGGTATGTTCCTTTAAAGGAGTTACTCGCCGGTATCCAGGCAGAGAAGAGAAGCTTTTATTCCCAGACATATTGCTGTTGTAGTGTAACTGCTCTACCCAAAGGCAGAGATGCTTTGAGACTGCAAGGTGCAACGTAGAAGAAAAATGCAAGAAAGAGGTCAGCGAAGCTGAGACCTTAGGAAGGTCCAGTGAGATGAAGGGAGCAAAGAGGCAGGGCCAGGACTTTGGGGTGACAGAAAGAAGTATTTCCTGGGGAGGGTACCAGAGATTGCTGAAGGTCACTGAAAGTACTAAAATTAGGACCTTGCTTGCAGGGATGCAATAGTCAAAACCACTTTTATTTTGTGTAAATGTGTCTCATTTATATTCTACTTTACCTGCTCTTTTTTTTTTTTCCTGTGAAAAGTGTATTATTCTAATTTACATTTTAATAAAAGCTGCCTTTTTGTGTGTAAAACCTCTTGTGGTCTTCTACAGAGAGCACACCATGAGGAAAATGTTTAGGGAGATTCACTTCAAAGCTCAGATTAATTTATGATCCTGTTGTGGCACTATGATACTATCACAATAAAGCTACTTTAAATTTTTTGGGTGCCATTGAAAAAATATTTCTCTCAAAGTCTCGAACCAGGAGTGTACTTATCCCACCTCTGAACACAGATCAGGACTAAAGTGAACATTTCTCTGCTTAGACACTGTAGCAAAGCCTGCAATTTCTTCATGTTTCTTACCTTGCTTACAAAAAAGAGACGTTTGCAGTCCAGGCTGACTAAGCTGTTTTTCTCCTATACGTGTGTTTCATAGCTATTTTGAATGATCAAATCATGTAAGTTCAAGAAACACTGAGCTTTTAAGATTTATCTTATTATTCCTTGGAACAAAGATCTATGTTGATTTGAGAAGCTGCATTTCCATTTCTTAGTGATCTTGAATTCTCCAGGAAGACTGACTGAAAATAAGTGAAGTAAATTCCTTTAAAGCTTTTTTTGGTCTTTTTGGAAAACATGGTCTCCAGTTCCCAGTATGGCACAGAGATCTGCAGTATCTTTTTGTAAGCAAAGCATGCTTCCAGAGTAAGCAACCTTGGCCTCCCAGTTCCTCTTTCACACATTCCCATGACTTCTCCAGGGACGTTTCACTTTTTCACCGTCTTCTTCCCATTCCAAAACTAAAGGATACTCAGATCCAGTTCCATGGTAAGGTGAACATAGAAAACCTTTTTGTCTTTTTTAAACATTCATTGTTTTTCTCCCTCATGATCCTCACTGGAAGGTTATTGCAAATTCTGGCACCTTTTTAGTTCGTCATTGTTTCCCAACACTTCTCACACTTTGGAAGTCTTTGCTACATCTCATACTGGATGTGACAGCAGCATTTTTGTACTTTCTGCATGTATAAAAAATTACTTCTTAGAAAATGTTAGATAAGAGATACATATTTTTAAAAAATATGACTGACTGTTCTCTTATTACATCATCATAAACCCCCATTTTTTCATTGAAATCAATTTACACCAGTATGAATAAAGTAAAATTTCACCTCTAGAATCTCTACTGTTCACTGTATTTTCTACTGCTTCAGCATAGTTGAATGTTAAGAGTATGAATGCTGAAAATAATGTAAATATATTGTTTTCTGGACAATCAGCTCCTTGGTTTTTTGTTCTCTGCTGGTGAATCCCTGTGTTCTGAAGCCATTTCTATTCCAGTTTGTCAGTTTTCTCTCGTTTTGATTCCTTCACTTCTCAGGAGGGTTTATTCTCTACCTTCTAGACAGCCAGGCTTAAAGAATCAGTGACATAGTTATTTGTTGTTTTTATCTATCCCATGGTGCGTGCCATTCTCCCTGCAGCTCAGGCTTTTAAATTAATCCTTAACTTCTCTCCAGGTTTTTACATACTGCTGCAAGGCAAGGGGAGGAGGAAGCATACAGTCTGATGGCTGTAGCTGTCTGAGAATTATCTGTAGTCTAACAGAAAAATTAGGAGATTGTCATCTTTTTTGTAAATGATGACTCAAGTTCTAGTCTCATGACAGTGTAAATCCAATTCTATTATTGGCCTAAACTGAGATCAGAAATACTTTTCCAGTATTTCTTCTTAGTATGGTGTCATGGTTTAACCCTAGTCAGCAACTGAGCACTACCCAGCCCATTGCTCACTACCCCATCAGTGGGTGGAGGAGAAAATCAGGAGAGAATATAAATCAAATAAAATAAATTTAATAATAATAATATACAAAAAAATTATGCACAATGCAGTTGCTTATCACCTGTTGACCAATGCCCAGCCAGTCCCGCAGCAGCAGTCCCCTGGACAGCTTTCCTCTAGTTTATAGACTGAGCATGAAGTCATATTGTATAGAATATCCCTTTGGCCAGTTAGGATCAGCTGTCCTGACTGTGCCCCCTCCCAGCTTCTTGTACACCTCCAGCCTCCTCTGTTGGTAGAGCAAAAGAAGCTGAAAAGCCCTTGACTTAGTATAAACACTGCTTAGCAACAACTAAAACACATACACATTATTCTCACACTAAATCCAAAACACCGCACTATACTGGCTACCAGGAAGAAAATTAATTCTATCCCAGCTGAAATCAGGACGTATGACTATTTTATAGTCACTTTGCATTTAAGACTAGCTTTAAGTATGCAACTGACAAAAAAATGTCTGTATTCCAGAAGAGCAATAGGAGAAACCCTTTACTTAGGAAAGAAAACCCTCTCCATTCAATACATAGTTTGAAAAGATATTTTGTATGTCTAACCCTGGTCTGAATATTTCTTGCAAGAGAGATGTCTATGGTTGCCATGGAAGTGATGAAATGCACCCAAAGTTAAAAGATGGAGGAAGTGGCTGGATAAACTGTTGTTGCTATTGATGGACCAGCATTGGTACAGAAACCTTATTAACACTAGAAAAGGTTAAACAGTTCTTTCAGCATAATGAGTAAGCAAAATTTCAGCATTCAAGCCCTGCATGTACCCCCTCTGAGTGGAAAATTAACCCATTCAGTGAAGAAATGCTCTCCAAGAGGAGAGAGTTTACATGGGGCAGAATGCCACCAGGTTAAGTGCCTAGGTCTTGAACCATTAGCTTCTTTCTTTCATTTTCAGACTCCATTTGTAAGACAGCATTCTCGTTACTAAGTGTAACATCATCTTAGAATGTCTCTTCTCCTCTCTTCTTAAAAAGGTGGGCACATTCCCTTGCTTTCATGTCGATGCACAAGCATATTCCCATTAACTTTTGTGAAGGAGATGCAAATGCTTCAGTAAGCAAGCAGCCCCCTTCCCCATCACAAATGGGGAAGAAATGATATTTTTTGTGTGCCTGAGATATGAACTCCAATGAAAAATCCCCTCCAGGCTCTCTTGGAGAAGCTAAAAAACTCAAGCCAGGATGAGAATACAAAACAAGCCTGAAAGCTGCCAATATTTAAATTAGCAGGATCCAGAGGTGGGTTTTATTGTTTTGTTTATTAATATGAGATAGGACAATCAGGGAGAAAAATGTCTTAGTAAAATCAGAACAAAAATAGCACTTTTAAGAGCTTGCTTATTTTTTTTCTCTCAGTGTTTTCTTCATTGAGTTTAATTAAACTCTCCATAGCCTGATGAGCAAACTTCCAATTAAGCTCTTGTAATAAAAAAGTAAACATATAAAATAACTGCCTTCATGGGTAAGCACATTTGAAATTTAGGTATTCTAGTAAATGTTAGTACTGTGAAAGAACTAGCTCCTGTTTTTTAAAGTTGTGGGTTTAAAACTAGTATATTCAGAATTAAACCACTATTCTAGTGAAAATTATAATAGAGGGTAATAAGATTATATTTTTCATTTTTATAGTATTTAAATTCTCACAGTATCATTATGCAACAGGTTGGTGATATCAGCAATATTTTCCAGATGCAGTAATTGAGATGAGTCGAAGGGTCAGTTAACTCACTCTCACAGAAAATTCTGTACAAGAAGTGTCAGAGAGGTGGGATAGGATGTAAAAGTCTTGGAAGAATGCAAAAAAAAATGAATTTGTTGTTTCCAACAAGGTCAGGAAACTATAGATTTAGCTATTTGATCCCATGGGGAACACCACTTGTGACTGGCTGCCAACTGTGTTTAACTCCATTCACCACAACTATTTGGGCCTGGCCATCCAAACAGTTTTTTTCCCAGTGAAGCATGTGCCCATCCAAGCCATGAGCACCCAGTTTCTTGAGGAGAATGCTGTGGGAAACAGTGTCAAAGTCTTTTCTGAAGTACAGGTAAACAACATACACAGACCTTCCCTTTCTGTTGGAGAAACAATAAGAGATTATTTAAAAGAAAGAAAAGAAGAAAACATTCTGGGATAATGTCAAAATTAGTATCTGATACTGATGCCAGGAATCAGTACCTTGCAGAAGGAGAAATTTTGAGAAATCTCTTTCAGATGGTAGATAAACCTAAAAGCTCAATTGGCTTCATGAAGTGATTAGAAAAAGAATTTCAGACTTCGGTGTTTGTAGTGCATGTGTTGATATTTTAATAAAATGCAGCATGACTCCAGATAGTAGGTGAGTTAATGCACATACATCTATAAAATCATCCTTCTGAACAAACTTAGTTTCCTTGGAAGATAGGAACTATTTCAGCAATTTCTATAGGTAGAGGAGATTTTCTCTGCAGTATTGTTTACATTCACCATGTCCCATTCTGTTCAGGCCACCGGAATATTCCTATGTGAAGGACAGACAACCTTCCAAACCTCACATTCATGTAGAGGTCGTGTTGGCTGATCACAGGCATGGCCTTTGTTACCTTTTTGATTTTCTCTCTCTTTTGTTCTTTGTGTTGTATATTTTCATGAGATATTGAAATGCTATATAATTATATGACTCGAAGTAATTCGACCTGAACAATGACCTGCCTTTCCCATTTCCGTTCACTTTCACCTCTGACCCTGAGCTCATACTTTCCAGACTGAGCTCTGTGAGGAAATTGCTGAATATAATGCTAAATATAGATACTAAAAAATAACTATGAAAGTTAAGTATTAAGTGTTACCAAATTTCAAATCATATACAATGAGAGAAATTGACTAAAAATTTATGTTAGGCTTAAAATACCAAATACCTGAATATTTGCATTTTTAAAAATATTTGTATCCTGACAAATAATCCACAGATTTTCCCAATTAAATGGAAATGTAAATGGCAGATTTATATGTCACTTTATCACTGCAAAAGACCAATTCTTTTATTATGATACTGTTGCTGCACATCGACTATGGAAGTACAGTTTACTGAAAATTTTCTAACTAAAAGCTAACTAATAAAGCTAACGCCTTTTTTTTTTTTAGAAATTAGTCTCATGGTATCAAGAGCAAGGTGGTAAATAAATATCAGTTCTGCTATATACAGTCCTGGTTTTATTACTGCTCTCAGTATGTGGCTGTGTGTCCTAGCATACAAAACTATTCACAAGTTTAAAAACAAACAAGCAGTCTACTTTATTCTGCCGATTTGTATGGAGTTCTGCAATCTCATTTATTCCTCGCATCTATAAATTCTTGTTGATATTTGCTATATTTCTGCTTCTTTATAATGCATATGCAGATCAAGTCTGGAAAGTTAAGTTTCAAGCAAACTGTACTGAAGTTAGTAGAGAGTCACCCATTACTTGAGTGGCTTTTCAATAAGGATGCAGATTTTAAAAAAAAAATAGAAGCTACATTACTGGCTTGGAAAAGTCACTGAATATGCACTTCCTTTATGTGAATTTCTACTCAGTTAACTGCTAATGGCAGATGATGTGGTTGTTCATTCATTTCAAATAAACTTTCTGTCTGAAACACCAGTAATTCAACACTATGCCAGAAAGAATGAATAACAGCAAAATAAAGTTTTGCATTTTGCACTAAGCTATCTTACCATTACTATTGGTCACAAAAATGATTGGATGATGCATCAGAATTTCCTCTCACACTATCTTACAAGTTAAATTTCAAAGAGATGAGGTCATTAAGTGACCTAGACTTCTTTTCCTTGGGCCTTTACAATGGAATTAGTTCTGGGCTTTGTAGTGTGTTCATATTAAGTGTTTTAGATTAGATCAGAGTACACCTTTGTAGTGAGTATTCCAGTCATCTCCATTTACTTTGCTTTCGTTCACATTGCAAACTGTCTTGGGACGCATGAAATGGATTCTTTTAGGATGAAGCTAAACTTGAAATGTACTTCAGTAACAAGCTTAATGCTCTCCTGAAACAAATCATTATTCAACTAATGAGGGCCATCCTAGAACTAATTCAAAGCAGAAAAACCATGGAAATATGGTGCCAAGCCCAGCAATTATTTTTTTCTGCACATCCATACCTATTGATTGGTGCTGTCTATCATGTAGTTGTAGCCTCAGTGTTTCATGGTGGATGATAAATTATTCCTAGATGACACTTGGCTAAGAAACTGGTTGCCAGTAGGAATCTCCTTGCTTTATTTTTATGCCATATATGTGACTCATCATTTTCTGAGAAATCCCATGCTAAATAGTCCCTATTGGGTCATAAATTTGTTTCCTCTGAAATTAAAAACAAACAAACAAACAAACAAACCAAATTAAAATGAATTAAAAAAAAAAAATCAGGATACTTTGGACCAACTAGAGTTCAGGAGTTCTTTGGCACTCTATTTTCCACATTTTTTCCAAACAGCAATAAAAGGTTATTTATAGGAAAGTTGATTAAAAAGGCCTTATGAATTTACAATGTACCACTACATGACATTAATGAATTATGTGATTTGTACTTTACATCTTGGAGTTCTGTGCTGTCTCAGGGTTCTCCCAGTGTAAAAGAAACATGGGAATACTGAACCAAGTCCAGCAAAGGACCATTAGGATAATAACGATTTTGAAGCAGCTGACATAGAAAGAGAGGCTGAAAGAACTGGAACTGTTCAGCTTGGACAAGAGAAGGATCTGAGGGATTTTATCAATATAAATAGCTGATAGTGGGAGAGGTGGGCAGTAGACATAAACACAGGAGATGCCTTCTGAACATAAGAAAACACTTTTTTGTAACGTGAGAATGGTTTATCAGAAGAACAGGTTGTCCAGAGAGGTTTTGTAATCTCCATTCTCAGAGATATTAAAAACCTGATGGGACACAGCCCTGAACAACCTGCTCTGGCTGACCCTGTTTTGAGCAAGGGCATTAGACTACGTGATCTCCAGAGGTCCCTTCCAACCTCAAGCATTTTGTGATTCTGTAGTTTGAGACAATTAAGCAACCAGTAACTTAGCAATGTTAAATGCTGAAACTATTCAGTGCCTACAGTTGCACACTTTTAGGGTCTGTGTGATTGTATTAGTTTAGGATCTGCGTGGCATAGTCAGTTAAAATCACAAGGTCACTGTGTTTCCCATTTTACCACAAAGCCTTTTGGTATTTTAAATACGTTGTCATTCTCTATTTTCTTGTCATGTTTTCATTCCTGCTAAATGTGGCCTAGAGATATGCTGTACGAGGGAATATGTTAACATAAAATCACACCTGAGTAGCTTTTATTTTTCAGGTTTCTCAAAATACAACTGAAATTTTGTAAAAGAGATTGTTTTTGTTCCAGATGACAAGAAAAGTGAGCCTCAAATATGTTATAAAGCCTGTAAAAACCCATCTCATGAATATTTTTGTTTGTTACAAGTTTTGATAATATATTACTGCAGAACATACATAATAAAGATGCTCAAAATTCTGTACCATCTCTATACCAGTGTTTCTTTAAAGAGGTAAATAAAAGATTAAAATGTAAATTTTTCATGAACATTCAGCTAAACGCAGTAGCTATTAGATTAAGTATATGCAATTGTGTAAAGCTGTTAATTGGTTAAGATTCCAAAATATCTTCTACTGATCTAAATGAGCAATGGAGAGATGCTGCCATCACAGGCCACAGTGATCCAGAATTTTGTGAAGCAGTGACTTATTGGTGAAACTCTAAATTTTTCATTACTTGCCTTCAGTTCTAATACAATAGCAAAGAATATTTCCAAGGAAACGAAAAGCTGTATAAAATATAAATATGCAGGAAAAACCTAATTTTTCTTCTAATTGTCCCTGGATCAAACAAATATGATTGATTTATGTGGTTAAAACAGGCAGTAAACACAAGGTCTAGTGCACAGAGCTGCTACAGGAGAAACTTGTCAGTTATGCTGGAGAATCCCTCTTCCTAATGGATTTTTTTCTTTCTTATAACTGTTAACCACTGCAGACCCACTGGTGTGAGTTATGCTACAATTTATCTTAAATAACTTACGTATCTAGGAATGAACCAGCTTAGGAGTTTCCAGCAGTCAAGTGAAAGAATGCAGGGTTTCTACCTCACTTCATCTCCATCCATTAATTATAACCATACTTAGCATGTCTTCTAAATTTCAGGTGACTGTAAGTTCTGGATATGCATTTTCTTTAATATGACAGGTAGGTCATAATGCCTCTAGTAGTTTTTGATTGGCAAGTACTTATTTGTATATAATGTAATGCATAGAGAAGGTAGTGGGTTGCCCTTCTGTCTTGCTGAATGGCAGGATTCCAAGTAAAGACACAGACTCCACTTTAATATATAAAGATTAATACGCCTTTATATATATATATATATATATATATATATCATAGTAACAATCAAAAAGAACAGAAAAGCAGAATAGCAATGCACCAATTAGAAAGGAAAGACAAGCAAGATAGTGATGCACCAGTTCATTACTGTAAAGCAGGACAGTGATTAAGAGAAGCATACATCATCAATTACCACCTCAAAACCATTATCCGGGTTCACAGGTGAGCTGGGAAGTCCCTCGGCAGCCTGGCCCCTTGAGAACTGGGGTAATTGGGAAAGTCCTACACGGTGCATTCATGCATAGGTGAGGCTTCAGAAGTCAGCCTGAGGGTCTCCCACTTTTATAGCCAGTAACAAACACCTTAACATAAGTCTTTTGGGCACAAATCCTGTGAACTTGCAGACTGTTATGCTCCAATTATCAGTCCCACCCAGAACACTGACCAGGTGCCCAGGATGAGACAGAGAATCAAGCCACATCCTGTCAGCACACAATATGATATTGTCCAGATGTTTATGTTACCATTCGCAGAGGTGGATAATTATAGAGGCAGTAATCAATCATGAGCAGTAATCAACTATTTTCACTACTCCTTCCTAGTCCATGGATTCGTAGACTAGGCAGAGCTCAGCTGGCATTCTGACCATGCCTCGATCTTATGTCTGTCACAAAGATAAACCGAGCTTTTTATAAAGGAAACAAAGTTGCTTCTACCACCACATCACTTTCAGTGCATCTGCTGACCCTGACAGCAATATTTTCACTACCTGCAGAGACTGGTTTTTTAGAGAGTGTAGGAGCAGATTAGTGACAGGACATAGCTGATCACTTTGAAACTAGCCAACACTTATGTTTTGTATAAAGCAAGACAGAGCTTTGAAGGAAGAAAGTTGGCCACTTAGCCAGATTAAGCATTCATCAAAACTCATTTGATCATACCTGCTCTTCGATATGTATATCCCTAAAATTGTATCATAATCAGTGAGGTAGGGTTTTTTAAGCTGTCATCTTGAACTTCCCTTTGTTTCTTTTCCACCACAAGAAAAATTATTGGTGAGATGTAATTCGATAGATAAACTATGGAATCACAGAATTGTTGAAGTTGGAAGAAACTTTTGGATGTCATCTGGTTCATCGCCACTGCTCAAGCAGGGCCACTTAGAGCCCGTTGCTGAAGACCATGTCCAGATGGCTTTTTAATACGCCCAAGGAAGAAGAGTCCACAGTCTCTCTGGGCAACCTGTCCCAGTGCTCAGTTAGTGTCACAGTGGAAAAGTGTTTCCTGATGTTCAGATGGACCCTCCTGTTTTTCAGTTTGTGCCCATGGCCTGTTGTCCTGTTGCTGTTGTCATGGTTTAACCTCATCCAGCAACTAAGTACAATGCAGTCGCTTGCTCACCGCACCCCTTCCCCCCACCTCCAATGGAGGAGGAGAATCAAGACAAACTCATAAGTTGAAATAAGATCAGTTTAATAATTGAAAGGAAAGGAAATAATTATACCAATAATACTAACAATACTAATAAAATGGAAATGAAAATAACGAAAGGAAAACAAATCACCACTCACCACACTCTGGTTGACTGAGAGCCAGTGACAGAGAGAGAGAGTGAGAGTCCACCCCTGTCCCAACCTCCAACCCATACACTGAGCATAAAATTTCATGGAGTGAAATACTCCCTTGGCCAACCTCAGCCAGCCGTCCTAACCGTGTCCCCTTCTATGTCTTTTAGTGAAGAAGCTGAGAAGACATGCCCAGCACCAGGAACTGAAAAAGTCATTGGCTCAGTACAAACACTCCTTAGCAACTACTAAAAACACCAGCACTATCAATACTCTTCTCCACACAAAGGCAAAACATCACCTCACACTGGCCACTGTGAAGAAAACCAGCTTGGTCCCAACCAAAACCAGCACAGCTGGATACCAGGAAAACAGCTTCATTTTCTTGTATCTTCCTTCCAAGTGTTTATGTATGTTGATAAGATCTCACTGAGACTTCTCTAGGCTGAAAAGTCCCAGGTCTTTCAGCTTGTCCTCATAGAGGGATATGTCAGACCCAAGACAGGACTAAAGTTGCCCCTGGACTAAAGACCTAGTAGTTCAAGCTCAGCTGTGATTATGGAAGATGCTGCATAAGTCTATTACATCAATGACCACACTACTAGCCTTCACAGGGATCAGCAGCAGTCAGTTTGGTAATTTAGGCTTTATTGCCTTACTTAATATGTGGTTCAGCACACCATAATTTGTCACTCTAATTTCAACCGAGGTCAAAGGTAAGGACTTCTTTTGAGACTGCGTTATACTCACTGCTAGCAGTTGAAAAATTCACTGCAAGTAGCTCAACAGCTAAATATTTTTAATTGATTATTTCTGTATTTTCCCACAGCTCTTTCTACTTTGCTGCAGAAGCAGGGAATTAAACATGATTGCACTGACATGACAGTTGCTGAACCACTATCCACAGCCTAATGCTGTGCCATATAGCAACTGGAGGCAGAAAAACTCTGGCAGACATTGCCAGTATTTGGCCTTTCCCAACTACCATCTCACTCTGAATGAGAAATGGAAACCAAAATACAGCAATTAATTTCTAGACACAACAAAGACAGGTAGTTGACAGATGAATTTGAAGAGATAGATCTTCAAGTCAAACAAAAGCTGCAAGAAGGAGGTAAAAAAAAGATAAAACTTAGGCAAGCATACATTTATCAGTTATGCCTCTAAATGTCAGAAAGCGAGCATTCCAATATTTGAATCTATAAACATGAAAACATGTTTTCTAGATATATTACTATAATGCTATTAAGCTATTACTTTATGTTACTAAAAGGACACAAATATCTGAAACTTACCACATGGCTCCTTTCTTTTACTCCTATATTTATATATTGCCCTACAGCTGACAGCATGTAGTGTTCCCTCATTATCTGATGTTAAATGTAGTCAGTATAAGGATATGTATCCAGACTGGTCTGTTTTCAAGCAATGTTTCAACCTTTAGGAGTGGTGTAAAGAGATATTTAACCAAACTTGAATCTCTTCCTGAAAGACCATAGCCTTCTATCTCCATCCAGGGCACATCATCAACACTTCTGTAACCTTCTGTTGCCCTTTCTACACCTGCCTCCACAAAATCTCTTCTGAAATATTCATAACATTCTGGTTCATGAAAGAAGGTTCACAGAAAGTGCCAATAATAATTTTTTGCTTATTTTACATAGCTTATACATGCAGGTTTATATTCAAGTCTATGCAACCTATTTAACACAGACAGTAGGTACGTATCTTATTAAAATTTAATTTTAACTTAATTTCTTTTGGAGTCAAAATTAAATGTATTACAGAAAATAGAAAGTTCATAACCTTCCACTTGTTTGCAAGTTATAGGTAACTATCTTGGACAGTCTAAAGCAAACATTTCAGCCAAACAGCTGCTCACACATGCTCTCTTTGGCCAGAATAAAAGTAGCACAAAACTTTAATTATTTAATGCCAAAAAAATTTCAAGTATCACAGAGATGAATGTGGTTTATACAGATAAGTACCCAAGGGAAAAGGCTTCTGAATATATATATCTTTAAAAGAGCAAATGTGAGATGACAGCATACCTTTAAAGATACCATCACAAACCAACAAGTTTACTGTTCCCATTACATAAAACTCCAGAATGATTCAGGCAGTTCAGTAGTTCAGGTAACTTTCTCTATCAGCTCAGACATGAGATACCTGGATCCCTGCTTCCTTTGACTAATTCTGTAAGAAATTATCTTATAGTAATCCAGTTTTATAAATTAACGTGCATATAACGCTTGGGCTTGTGCAGGTTTTAGCACTTGTGGAGGTCTGCATTGGAGGTTCCTCAGACACGTCAGGAGATCTTGGAGATATATAGGTTCAAGACAACTCATAGGTACAAAAATTAAGCAAATTACTTCATGGGGCACCTCATGCTACAACCTGAAATGCTACAGCTAAATGGCAAGAGAAATAGACAAAGATATGGCACTCCCTTTGTCATGCATTGCTTTCTTGGAAGCACATTGCATCACCATGAGAGAATAAAATCTGTTACAAACTTAGTAGGGTGAAAAGGAAGGTTAGTGTATCTTGTGTTATAACATAGCATCATAGAATGGTTTGGATGCAATGGGACCTTAAAGATCATCTAGTCCCAAGCCCCCTGCCATGGGCAGGGACACCCTCCACTAGACCAGGTTGCTCAAAGCCTCATCCAGACTGGCATTGGACACTTCCAGGGGTGGGGCATATAACAGCATGGAGTTGCAGCTATAAAAACATTTGCTTCAAGCATAATTGCACACATACTTATGACGTATATCCCTCCCCAGAAAGTTTTTACTTGAAATGGGTGTCCCGAAGGCAAATGACGATGTAACATTATCCAAGTAAGAAGAGGTAAAAATAAGATACCATCAGAGATGTATATGTCAAGTTTGCATACATCTGTGGCACAATTGAATAGGGCCTGTGTTGGAGCTGTTTGATGTGAAATGGTGTCTCTGTCATCAAGAAAGAATAGCAAATGATAAAAATTATATCTTTGATGTCTGAAATGCACCATGTATCTAAAAGCCCACTCACAAAATGGAAGCCCATGAAGGGTTATCTAAGGGGAACTGTTCTCTACATGAAGAAATCTCATGACTGGATAACTGTTCATAAAGAGGGACCAAAGATCTATTCTGGACCCCTTCTTTTAACACACTTAAAAACAGTGCTTTAAAATGCATGTCAGAGTTCACTTAGAATATGAATAGTTTTGTTTTCTTGTGGAGTTGTGTAGATTGCAATAAAATTAAACTAGTAATAACATAAACATGACAGATAATAGATGGTGTTAAGTGATCACAGTTTGAATTTCCCATCACTGTCCTAATGAAGTGCTTTAATCCTGGTAACAAAGGTTAGTGACAGCATAGAACTCATTCTTCTCTTGCTTACCCTAATGACATTGTTCATTTTTCTAATAATAGAAAACAAAACTTAATTTATTTCTCTGTGGTAATTATTTCAAATAGACCAATAGAATTGCAATCCAGACTGCCCAATACCTTCACCATGTGGTATTACAGAGCATTCTGTTTTCCAACCAGCTTTGTATCACTACAGTTTTGAAAAACAGACAGTAGTTTTAAATGACAGTAATAACTTTGAAGGAGCAGGGTTTGAGCTTTGTTTAGTCTCTTTGTTTTCTCTGTTCCCTCCTAAAGCTACTTCTCGATATTCTAGGGCTCATAGCTATCCTTTTCTGGAGCAGTGAAGAGCACAGAGTATATACAAAAACATATTGCAGTGTGAATACTTGTAACTTAGCATTCACACATCCAAAGCTACAAAATAATCAGGGAACTATTGAACTAAACTGCATGTTCTTCAATTTGCTGGATGTTATTAGATGTATGCTTATGCTATTATTTAAGAATGTCAAGTAGATAATTTAAACCTCAAAGGATGTTATGACAGTCTGTAAACAGAACACATGTAAGTGGATTGTTTCATCCAGGTAAAATACTGATGTGATTTTGCTCAGGAAAAAGTCATTGACATGTCAGAAAACAGACAAACAAACACAGAAGCCAAACAAACAAAAAATCCCACCCAACCTTAAAAATCACCCACAAACTTTTAAAGGCCTAAAATGCCTCTTAAGTGTTTTGTCAGCTGTTCTTAGACATGTAGGAAGAGGAGCCACCCTAAAAAGGATGCAGCTTTTATCAATATAATTCAGGATATGTTTATTATACTTGCAGTGCCATTTTAGTGCCCTGTGATATTTGTCTAATTCCACTGCAACCATTGGCAATCCAGTTTGTTATTCTGTCCTGGCTTAAACAGGGGATGCTAATGAACCTTAGGTATAAACCAAGCAAAGGTGATGGAAATGAAAGCAATGGTGAAACCAAATAGCTAGAGACTTGTTTAAAATAAGGCTGAATGGAAGAGGTGAAAAAATCCTAAAATTAAAGAAAATTAAAGGGTAAAATCTTGTTTTTAAAATACCTTAATAAAGGTTTAAATATTATGGTATAACATGCCAGATTCTATAAAAAAAAAGAAAAGTAACTATTTACTTAGTAAATAACATGCAGAAGTTCTGATTAAGCATTTTGAAATATTGACTATTTTTATGCAATTACCCAAGCACTATTTTGAAGTAAATCATGCTAACTCTTGTTTTTTAAAATCAAGTGTTAAACCCACAGGCACTTAATATTTCATGCACAAATCTTAACACTAATTCCTCAGGCAAGGCATGACTACTGTTTAGTATTGCATTTTTTGCTCATGAAAGCAACAATACCAAGTAAGGTGGTGACTTTTGACCACAGAACTCAGAACAACAATAACCTGTGGGCTGAAAGAAAATATGTATTGCAGTATGATCCCTAGTGGACAGTAGTGCACATAATAAAACTACCAGACATAAAATGTTAGGGGTATAAAAACTTAAATTTTGCAGAAACTCCCTATTGACTGGCTGTTTGAAATATGGCCAATGGCAAACATGGAACACGAATGACACCTAGTGGTCGCATAGTCTTTCCATCAGGGAGGCTTGATTCTAGTCTTCATTTGCAATGTACAGTCATATATGTACACACCCACCTAGTTTTCTCAGTCTTACCATTCATACTACTTTTCACACTGCTAAAATCGGTGTTCTTCATCCCCAAGTAGTCCCTGACTCATCTTGTAATCTAAGGAGACAGTCTATAAATACAAGGTAAAGGAAAGATGTTCTTAAATTTGTTCAATTTGTATTCCTTGAGCCTGGCACTCTGTTGCCGAATGCTGATGTGCAAGAGCATGTGTATATACTTCTTTGTCTTAACTGCTTTTTGATTCAGTAAACAGCCCATATTTATAATCCAGTTACCACCCATATTCGCTTTGATTAGCTGCTCCATTTCTCTGAGACAGTCTGAGAGGAAGACATATTAAAAAGTAAAAAAAATATGCTTGTGGACTTTGGCTGAAGAAGGGTATTCTATTATTATTGGAGTGCTTTGAAAATGGCTGAGAGATGGGTTTGTGGAGAAAAGGCAAATAGAACTAACACCTGTGTGTACATGAATGTATTGAAAGAAAATTCCCTGGCATAATTAAAATAAATTAACATCTGTTCTTTTTTAAAGCTGTTCCTGACATAAACGTCCTCTAACACTCGGTTTCATTTAAAAATTAATAATATTGTCGTGTTCCCTTTCTTAATATTTACCTCAAAATAACAAATGCAAAATCTTATAAAAATGGTTATCCATAATCAAGCAGAGGAAAAGATTGCTTTTCAGAAACCACACTCCTTAAATAGGCAGTAATGCTTTCATTGCTCCCTGAAATATTCTGCCTTATGCTCTCCTCACAAATACGTGAATATTGTTGATTGACAAAAGCCTGCATAGATATAAATCAAAACCTTTTTTATGTTAATTTATATAAAGATGTAATGACATTCTACTGCATATTTTTCTGCTTCTGAGTCTATTTCTGTACCACTAGTAATAAAAAGGCATTACTTCTTTCAAAGGTCTAATTACAAACCTCTAGAGAAAACAGTGCAGTGGAATTTAAACATTGTCACAGTCACTGACCTCAAATTGAACAGAGAAAGCAAACCTGATACAGTCCTTCACTTTACTTCTAAGTGGCATTGAAAATCCACACCTAATATTCGTTATATTTATTTACATGCTATACTACATGACAGTAGAAAGACCTCAGAAAATACATAGATTAAAATAAGGCAGATAAAATATACTCTGCCCTTTATGAGCTTATCCTTGGGAGACAGGCTTAAGAAGTGCTATGAGCTTTCCTATAATACAAATCACAAAGAGATTGCTTTATGTGGAAAACACAATGGGCTGCTAGCTACGTGTGTTAGTATGCTGGCCATTTCATTGAGGATGCATGCAGGTTCCTGAGAAATACTGTTTTTCATATTACCAAAGCGTCAGCCTAATCTGAGTCCTACATGTGAAATGCTCTTGAATGCTGTTGGTAGACTTGATCAGGAAGACAGCTTTCAATAAATTCTAACATAATGGGCAACACATCAGGGTTTCTATGATTTTCATCAGAAGGGAGGGGTCTTGTATATGACCTGTTAAAAGATTTGTGGCTTTATTACTGTGGTATAGCTGCAATTCATTTTATAGCATTGAATTTATCTGATGAAAGGAGCAAGATTTTCCTCCTCTTTTTCAAGAAAAATGTGATTGTCTGATTAAGTTCCTGGAGTAGAATGTAGGATTTTGTGGTTATGTTTCTGACTTCTGTGTAGACTGAGTCTAGATCTGAACTTTGTGACTTAAGTTCTCCATCTGTAAAATGAAGAAAGTAATTTCTTTATAATTCCTTTTATTCAGCTCTGTCTGTTTAGGTTATAAACTCTTCCAGGTGAAGCATGTATTGATTTCTTTGAATGTATAGAGTTTAGCAGCAACAGAGTATTGGTTCTGCACAAGTCACCCCAAGGATCTCAGACTGGTTAGGATTTTAAAAATGTGGCTGTTCCCTAACATCTCAGGTCACACACACTGACTTGTCTGTTGTCCCACCCTTCACATTATTCACTTGCTAGTGTATATTTGAGTCTATCACACCTCTGTTCTTTTGCATAGTTGAAAATGTTGTGTGGATTTTACAGGCCACACAGAAGGCAAAAGATGTTACAGCCTTTTCCACAGGCTCTCTTAGTTGTAGCTTTCCTAGTAGATTAGAGTGCTAGGCAATATTTCCAGATGGGAATCCATTGTGTTAGACCATTGGGTTAGACTGCCAGCAGAGTTCCTCACACAGCTCTGGGCCAGGCAATTGTCAGTTTTCCAAGCAGTGCCTGCACATGGTTCCAGTTCCACAATTTTCCTTTGTAAAGTCCTCAGTGGCAGTGGTGGAATACAAAAGAGGTAACAGCAAAATGTGTATGGTACGGTCAACGATGGAGACGTGACCACAGTGAATGGTCACCACCAAAAGTAATTAATCTCTTCTCAGCAGCAACGTAACATCTGGATGCCTATTCAGAGCACATATTTCTGAAACTACTTGGCCTACAAACTCCACAAGATATTTCATAAGACATTTCTCTCTGAAACTTTCCTTAAACTTATGGTTTATAGCTAATCGTTTTAAGATGGTTTTACAAATACCTCATGCATCCTTCTGAGGCAATAGAGAGATTCTGAAATGAAAGAAAAAAGAAAGCAAAGATAGACTGTCTAATTATTCTCACCTATGAAATCTTAATTTATATATAAATTGTATTATGCACTTCTGTATAATTATATGTATTACATAACAAATATACATTGTTCATTTTCTCAGTGCAACTGTTTTTAAAAGGATAGTTAGAGAAAAAAGCTGGAGTTTGTCTGGGAGAGTTAGCAGAAAGGCAGTGTGTTAAATCTGTCTAAAACATTGTGTTTGGGTCCTGTAAATACTGTTTAAGTTATCAACCCTAAAATAAATTTCCTACCACAGCCTTTACTTAGGTGGAACAGCCCTAGCATACATGTTAGATCTTTGTCTGGCTTAATTTCCTCTGTACTGGCTGTATTACAAGGGAAAACTGGACCCTGCCCTTTGCTGTCACAAACAATCTCCCATATTTCCTATTTTCTGCTCAGTGATGTAAATGTGAGATTATTGTCCCTCTCTTCTTTGTGAATAAGTGTCAGATTGCTTCTCTTTGTGGATTCATGCTAGAAAAGCATCCTGCCCTGAATGTTCAGTTGAAAGACGTCATTAAAAAGAGGTTCACATAGTAAAGCAAATTAATTCAATACGCACCATAATCCCTTTGTGATGCTCATCCTACACCATCTTCAAGCCTGGAGTGAAGGTTCAGGTCAGTTCTTGTTCTGTCCTACATGGAATAAAGAAAGATTGCAATTTCCTGTTACCATGTTTGTAAAGAAAAAAACACTTTAAGAGTTGAAATAGCTAGAATTTGAAAATTATGTACCCAACTTGCCCAGGTGAGTCTTCATGTAACTTGATTTCTCAGGGAAGTGAGGAGACTTTCACCACACTCAGAGTCTGTTGAAGGAATTCAACAGTAAAAGCAAAAGATGACTATCACACAGTTTTATCCGCTTCAAGACTTTCTCACTCTCCATGCAATGAGTCTTGCTAGGAAAAGCATGGTCCGAGGACTTATGTTTAAGGACTGCTAAATAGTCAGCAAATGGTCACAGCCTCAAATAGAAAGGAGAGATGAGAGGAAAGAAGGTTACCTTGCATATCAGGCAGTATAAGAACAAAATGTAAGCTCTTTATCACCTTCATTCCATGCAGATGACTGTTGTAAAAAATCCCTTCTGAAAAGTGACTTTTCCAGGAAGATAATAATAAATGACAGTTTAGAAGAGGGAACAATTTACTGATATTCTGAACCTGAATATTTAGTTGCCTGGGTAAGGTTTGGTTTTTTTCCTTCTTCTTTCATTTATTCTCACTTTTATTACAACCCCTCAAGCTCTGGAAATCGGTGTCTTCAATTACAAGTTATTTAAATCAGCTGTTCCAGTAACATATTTGCTATTTTGATCAACTTTTGGATGCTAATTAGAACATTCTTCCTACTGCTTTTCTCCTTAGGAGATAGAAGCTCAGCTGTGTAAATCAGCTTTTGATGATGTACACAGTGGTATGTTTGACTCTGAACATTTAAAGAGAATGGATATGTTGCAACAGCATATTTACCATAATGGTATTTGACTTCTTCACAAAGATTGGCAGAGGGAAAGCAGATAGCTTTGTACCTGAGAAGTTAGATTGCAGTTCAGGAGATCAGTTCTTTTGAATCAGTTTTCCTGAATGAGTTTCTTGAAAGACTAGGTCAGTTCTTTTTTCCACAACACATTTCCTGTCTGACAATTAAATCCCAGTCCCTTTGAAAAATAAGAAATAGACTCTCCCACCACACCAAAACGCTTTAAAGTTGTTTCTAAAACTTTCATCACCCTCCTTGTAAATAATGAGTGACACATATGACCTGGGGAGTACTTCTAAGTTTTTATTTTTAAACAGTGGAATATCTACAGGAGAATGTGTGACATTTTCATCAACAGTCTCCATGCTACCTCTTTCCCAAATGAATTTTCTTCATAATTAGATTGTGTGGGATGCTAAACAGTAGCCAAAACTAGTGGACCAACAGGATGCACCCAGTGAAACCAACATGATTTCTACTCTGAGTCCACTGAAACAAATGTACTGTATTTCAAGATACAGACTGATTCCTCTTTGCTGGTCTGCCAGGTGTGAAGGTGCTGCAGTTCCTGGTGTCCAGGTGTAGCCTGCAGTGAGACTGTGCACACACGCTCTCAGACAATATACATGCCCAGTACAAAAACAGCCAACCACCAACAGATAAACCCCAAAATGAAAACGGTGCTTTTAGAGGTGACACCACAAACAGCACTCACATAAATTTGAACTAGTCTGATCAGGATGAGAACTAAATGGAAAATTATTAAATGGCCCCATCTTGTTGTTACTTGACAGTTAACCAGAGTGTCTTAAAGATGGCTAGCAGACCCCACACCCTCTGCACACATACACTTACACCCTCTGCAGCTGGCCTAGACTTCTCAGTAGCCAGCACCCAGATCTCATGTCATACTTACTGGCTAGTCTAGCCTGATGTTTGTTGCTGTCTCACAGACGCACATAGACCTCTCCAGTAGCAGGCCCATAGACCCATGGTCTCCCCAGTATCTCCCAGACTGCTTGAACTAGTCACCAGTTTGTCTGCCTTGAAGGCTGCAAGCTTCTTGTACATAAATGAATTCAAACAAGGAGCAGAGAGCACATTCAGACAGAAAAATGTGTGGTGAACTTAAAAGCTGCCTGCTTAGATGTCACTGGCCCCTTTTATTCCCCTTTCTCTCTGTTTTCTTGTTCTCTCCAGATCCACCATCTCTCTTCTCATGCCTCTTCCCAAATAAACAGCCTGCTTCCTATTATTTTTTCTGCATTCATCCCAGTCTTCTACATCCACACCCAAATCTGGTGTTTCTGAAGGACTGGAGAGATGACTACAGGTTTGTTTATGTGAACGTTTTGTGATGGTAAAACTTCCTTAGACTGACAGTCTTCTTTGGTCTGTGGAGTTAATACCTGTACCTAGATGGCTTGTTAGTATCATCTACTGTATCTACTTTGTAGGAATTTATCTGGACAAAGAACAGTGAGGTTTATCTCACTTCTGTGTATAGTCCTAAACTGACCAGGTGTAAGATGTCAAGAACAAATGAAAAGTAATTCAAAATTTACTCAAAATTCATGGAGATAAGACTAAATACACAAGAGGAAGCACTATCAGACTGAAAGCAATGTCAGGATATTATAGTTTATTTCATTAATCCTTTTGAATATCCAAGATCACAAGCTTTTGCAGCCTGATTCTTCTTTTTATATAACTGAATATCTTTCAAAGCTAGCATTAACCACAAGCTGATTCTGAATTAGAATCAGAATTCTGAGTTCACATGGACAGCCAAGACTTGGCTGGATACCGCTACAGGAGTCCAAATGGTTATCTACATTTTATTCTGAGGGAATATAAAATCAGTTTGCTACAGTGGTATAATTACAGTCTTCGTAATCATTTTGTTCTTGCATTTCGGACTAGGGCACTCCTGAAGAGATCTCAGACGCATTACATTTCAAATCATTCTGTGATGCTTGTTGTTGCCTCTCAGAACTTGGAAAAGAGTGGATTCATGAGTATGAAGAAGAGAATGACAGGTCGAGGGTTTTCTGCTCAAAAAATAATTTTAGCAGTCTTTTTGTACGAGTAGTTCAGTAGGCATCCATATTTGGTGATTCTAGTTTGGTAGCTGTGTATGTTAACACCTGCAGAGGTATGCAGCGCTAGGGATAGGTACTTCCAGGGAAAAGATTTTTTTGGCACCGTGTATTTATGTGACTATTGACATCAGCTTAGAGGAAGCAGCATACTAGCACAATGATTTCCACTTAATGTGATCACTAGCTAATTTGATACTCCCTGTTATTTGATTTAATCTCAAGGAAATAAATCATTTTCATTGGTTCTTATTGTGGATTCTTATTGCTTATTTTGTTCATGTCCACTTCAGCTAATACTAGATAATTCAATCAACATTTATTGAATCTGCCATGGAAAAGGGAAGAGTAATCATGTTGTTTACAACATAAAAATAGACTTGTATCATGCTTATGTTTTACTCTTCAGTTTTTCTGTACCAGTAGATAATTATTTGAAATTAGTAGTTACTTTTGAGAGGAGCTGGAAATTAACATTTTACGGCACCTGCAACCTGGCCAATCATAAGTTAAAAATAAAATAGTAAAAAGCTACTAACATGTTTCTGCTCTTATTTGTACTGATGTATAAAAGCCCACACTGCTGAAGTCAGGCAAGCTACACTGGCATGAAAGTAATCAAATCAACATATTACATCCCTGGTCTGTCTTAACATTAAGTAAAGAGCATGTACAGAGCGTTGTTTTTAAATAGAAATTTCAATAGTTTTGTTTTCTCAGATCATTTTATCAACATGCACTTTAGGTGCTCTCCTAAACCTCCTGTGGATAAATCATCCACTTACTTAATATGATCCAAGTAAAGTGAAAGCAAAGTTACTAAACAGCCAGGTTGTGCAGAGAATTCAGTTGAGTCAGTGTCTATGAAAAGTACAGGTGGCAAAAATTAACTTAATGATGATGGGAGCATTAATAAGTCTTTTCAACCACTAACGCAAAGAGATTTTACACTAGCTATTACTATTAACGTCAAGGGAAGCCATGGAGGTGATTCTCCTGCTCATTGACCAGTGACCCAATTCCTTAGGCATGAAGTGTGAAAAACATGATCTTAAGTACTGTCTACGTTTTTGCCTTAAAATGTGGGATCTTAAACAAGTTCCTCTACTGAGCGATGGATAAATAGGGCTGGGTTTTATTTTGATTTTCAGTGTTGTGACAGCACTTTTAGTAAAGATACCAGTATAAAGTCAAACAGAAACTCAATGGAGCAGAAAATATTTCATATGCAAACAACTGCTTCTAATTGAATCTCTGCTCTAATTTTATCATGCTTCATTTTTACGGTCAACCACCCAAAGAGATATTTTTGCAGCATGACCAAGAGGAGGTTTTTATATGTATCAGCAAGTAAGCACCATTTTATTATATGGAGATGCTGGGTATTTTATTTTAAATAGTTTATATATATGTTGCAATATATTATTGTTGTCAATATATTATTGAACCGTAAAATACAATATTAAATATAAAAATATAAAACCTATAAAATAGATAGAAAAAAACTAAGGCTTGATGTATTTACATTTTATGACATAATTTCAGTAAAGAAATAAGTATAAAGAAATCATTATTTTCAGTTCTATGCTAAGGACCTGTTGTATATTTTACTCTAGAATGCTCCCTGCTCCGAGGAAAATGGAAAATCCCATCATATAAGTTTTCCTTCTGGAAACTGTTCTGGGCAAGAGATGGCCACTTCAGGGAAAGGGAAGTTGTCGTGTCTTAATCATGTCTCATATTTTCAATCATGTTGTGAGACGCCACAGAGTACAGAGTCCAGCCGTAGGGGTTTCACAGTGTAAGAAGGACATGGACCTGTTGGAGTGAGTCCAGAGGAGGCCATGAAGATGATCAGAGGGCTTGAGCACTTCTCCTATGGGGACAGGCTGAGAGAGTTGGGCTTGTTTAGCCTGGAGAAAAGAAGGCTCCGGGGAGACCTTATAGCACCTTCGAGTACCTGAAGGGGGCTGCAAGAAAGCTGTTGGGGGACTTTTTAGAAAAGCAGGTAGTGATAGGACAAGGAGTGATGGTTTTAAGATGAAAGAGGGTAGATTTAGATTAGATTAGAAAGAAATTCTTCACAAAGAGAGTGATGATGCACTGGAACAGGTTGCCCAGAGAAGCTGTGGATGCCCCATCCCTGGCAGTGTTCAAGGCCAGGCTGGATGAGGCTTTGAGCAACCTGGTCTAGTGGAGGGTGTCCCTGCCCATGGCAGGGGGGGTTGGAACTAGATGGGACTTTAAGGTCCCTTCCAACCCAAACCATTCTGTGATTCTATCATTGTATACATCAATGCAAATTAAATTCCAGTAGTTTTTCCCATATCTCCTTCCAAGTTTCTAAAATAACTGTAATTTTCACTTCTAAAAGCTCATTAAGAACTGTCTTTCATCAAGCTATCAAAATGGAGAATCACATATTGCTATATCATGAGATCTTCTACTGAGATGGTTATTTAACAACCAAATATTTTAATTATGCAACTGTTTAAATCAGCTAATTTGTTTATCAGGTAGGAACTGGAAGAGATTAATGTCCCAACCTAGAAGAGATAATTTTCCAGCCTCTGGTTCCAAAGCCCATAAACTGGCTCCTCTGCAAGATACATCAGACAATAGCAACAGACTAGATTTTCTCCATGCTGCAGAGGGAGAAAACTTGTGAAAGGCAAGCCATTCAGACCTCATTGGAAATGTTTTCCATTGCTAAATCTGGAAAAATCCATAATCCTGAATAAGTAAGCAAAACATGGTGTTCTTTTAGACAGAGAACTCTTCTAACAGCTCAGGACATTGACCATTTTGACTAGTGTCAGATTGCCAACCATGGCCACTGTCTGCTGATTCAGAAGAAATCAGCAAAAATAAAATAAATAGAAATGATCTAGCTAATTATGCACCAAGAAAAACCCATCTTCATGAGGTATCACAGTCTAAAAGTTAGTATTTCTCCCCATAAGTTATAAAGGAACTCTAAGGTGACAGAATCAGGTGTAGATAAGAATATTTTGTAGGTGAATTAAGTCTATCCACCATGTCTGTAGAAGTTCAGGAAAATAATGCACAAAAATACTGAATTAGTGCAGTTTATTTCATATTTCAAGAATGTCTGTCTTCATTCTAACACTGATGTTTTTGTGTAAAAGATCCTGCAGTGAAATCCATCCCACAGTCTCAGTGCAGTGGCTGTTGATGTTTTTGCATGGAAGAGAATAGCACAGGCAAGATACCTCCAGACCAGATTCGTTCCATGTCACTTTTGGAATCAAATGCAGGTCTCAGAAGGGCTACAACATCTTCTGGAGAGAAGAGAGACTTACCACTTTCTATTGTCTGCAGGAATCTAGGGTAATTAAGTCCTTAAATGTGTGTATTTCAGTTAAATGCCATAACTTAGTAGGGAGGAATCTGCATTCCTTTATATTTGTAGAAATCAGTGAACTGTTTTCACAGAAGCTAGGAATAAGAAAAAATGAATTTTTCATATTCAGTAGGATATTAACTGTATACTGGGAAGATGTAAGAGCAATGCTCTTTTCCTTGAAGACATATTGCACTAACCTTGTTAGAATAAACTCCAGAAATCCAAAGAAAAGAGAGCTATAAAAATATATTTGAATGAACCAGCACTGATCAAACAATATATAAAGGAGTAAAATAAACTGATGAAAAAATAGTCAGTTTAAATGTCCAGTGACTGAAAATTGTGTATCAGACTGAGAGATAAACATACAAGTAAAATTTCCTTCTGAAGTTAATTGAAGAGTCAGTTTAAAATTAGTGCAGAAAATCCATAAAGTTGAAGTAACCCTGCCATGAATTTGTTGATAGACAGGCTAGAGAGGCTGCACATCTTGTTGCTGGAATCAGTGGTGCTGAATCAGACCCTCTTGCAAAGACAGCAAAATATTTATTTGTCTATGTAATACAAATCATTGTATTACAGGAATTAATTTTCCTTCTCCTTATTCAGTAGTATCGCTTTCAGATTCAGAAAGAGTAGAATTGTTCCTTGTATCTATATTCTACCAACTTTATTTAGCTTAGTACCATCCTTGCTGTAACTACCAGCAGATTAAGGTGCTACATATCAACCACAAGTCAAGAGAGGGTGATGAAGAGCTGTCACAAAGCTCAGTATTTTTCACACTTTGGCATTAAAGTGTGAAATAGAGGAGCACCTGGCTTTAATTCCAAGATGATTTGAAAAGGCAGCCAATACTAAAGTGCAATGCAGTCCTGTTACTATTCTTAAGAATCCAGTAAAGAGCTACAAACAAAGTGGGTTTGGTCTAAAATAAGTACTATGGCTTATACAACACCATCTGTTAATACCATCACAAAGCTACTGAGATACAGGTATCTGATAACTACATTAGGTTGATCATTGTTTACAATGTCATGCCTACACCAAGAGTCTTAAAGTCTAAAGCAAAAAGTGAATACAAGTCCACACGATCACAAGTGGCATGGAAAGGGTGGATACTGTTTGATTGTTTCCTCTCCTTTCCAGAGTAAGAACACAGGAAACCAAACGAAACCATTAGGAAAGTTAAAAAAAAAAACCCAAAACTAAAAAAAAAAAAAAAAAAACCAAAACAAAACAAACAAACAAAAAAAAACCAAAAAAACAAACAAACAAACAAAACCAAAAAAAAACTCAGCCAAAGGGGTGATTCTTCAAGCAAGTGGAATTCCTGGCCAAAATGTTTTGTGGATCCTGAAGATTTACACAGATTCAAAAGGAAACTACACAAATTCAGTTAAGAAATATACTGTGGTTCCATATGTGGTGGTTCTACATCCAACTCAGACAGCCATAAACCCATGGCATCATTGAACAATTCAGGTTGGAAAGCACAAATGGAGGCCATCTATTCCAACTCTCTGCTAGAAGTAAAGCTAACTTCAGAGTTATTACAAGTTACTCAGGTCCAAGCATAAAGATCCCACCACTACTTTGAGCAAACTTTTCCAGTACTTAACAACTCTTATAGTAGAAATATTCTCCATATACCTACTTGAAATGTCTCTCACTACAAGCTGTGACTGCTGTCTGTTACTTGTTGCCTATGCATTCCTAAGAAAACTCTAGTGCCTTTTTCTTTCCATCTCCCCGTTAGGTACAGCATTTAGGTGACTCTTCAGTGCCCTCTTTTGACCACAGGACAAACCTCCAACGTCTCCTTTCAGGTTGTATTCTCCACCTCTCTACCCATTTACCTCTCAGTCAGCGCGGGATGCAGCGGCGGCAGCAGCAGCTCCTGCCCGGCTCGGCGCTCGATGGAGACGAGCAGAGGGTTCCCGGGCCTCGATGAGCAGGGAAGGAGCCGGGCAGCCCGCGTGGTATCGGCAGGCCCTGCGAGAGCGGCTGCCGTCACTCGGGAGCGGGGGCGGGAGCAACCGCGGGGGATTTAAACCCCGCCCAAGGAGCGCGAGCGGTCTGGAGCGCTGCGAACAGAGTACAGCGTGTCAGATAGGGCAACGAGTGGGCAGGGCGCCATCTCCTCCGGGCTCAGGAGCCCACCTCACCCAGTGGCATCACCCTCCCAGAAGAGAGGAGGACACAGCAATGGTTTCTACCCGGCCAAAAGCCGTCGGCAGAAAGACGGCGGGGACCCAGCCGGAGCCCCCACACTGACATGCAGCCGCCCGGGGCTCCGGCTGCAGGGACGGCCTGAGCCTGGCACTGGGACCGGGGGGCAGCAGCGACAGCCCCTGTGTGTGGGGTGGGCAAGTAGGTGACCTGCTCAGCCTGGTGGCAGCACTGAAAGAGAGGTGGAAAGGTTAAGGAGTATCAGGGAATGTGAGAGGGAGGTGGGTTGGTGGAGCCACACCCTGGATCCCTGAGGGAAAGGCAGCAGGTGGGGGCCCCACAACAAGCACAGGATCCCCTACCCTCTCACCAGCAGGCAGAAGGAGGAAGAGACCTGGGAGATGGGGGGGAATGGAAACAGGTACCTGCTCAGGGTGGCAGGTGAATCCCCTCCCAGCCTCCCACACCTCCCCAGGTGCCCCTACATGACAGGTGTGGGGCTCTGGAACTCAAGGGCCAGGCTTGTGGGAATGCAGGTGAAGGTTCACCCAGGGAATCACTCAGGGAGGGTCAGGTATCCCTTTGCATCAAGACTTCCTCTGTTAAGAAGAAGGGGAGGGTTATTGTTGTAGGTGATTCTGTTGTGAGGGGAACAGGGGGCCCAGTATGCTGGCCAGACCCATCCCACAGGGAAGTCTGCTGCCTCCCTGGGACTCGTGTCAGAGACATCACCAGGAAACTCCCTGGTCTGGTGTGGACCTTGGACTATTACCCACTTTTGGTCATGCAGGTGGGCACTGATGAGGTGGCTGAAAGGGATCAAAAGGGATTTCAGAACCCTTGGGCAGTTGGTTGAAGGATCAGGAACGCAGGTCATATTTTCCTCAATCCCCTCAGTGGCAGGAAAGAATACAGAAAGGAACAGGAAAACGCACCTGATGAGCATGTGGGTCAGAGGCTGGTGCAAACAGTGGAATTTTGGTTTCTTTGATCATGGGGAGGTTTACATGGCTCCAGGCCTGTTGGCAACGGATGCAGTCCAGCTTTCTCAAAGAGGCAAAAGGATTCTCACTCATGAGTTGGCTGGGCTCATTGAGAGGGTTTTAAACTAGGTTTGAAGAGGAAAGGGGATAAAACCAGGCTCACTAGAGATGAGCCTAGGAACATAAGGCCAAATTTGGAACCACAATCCATAGCCCACCTCAAGTGCAAGTACACCAGTGCATACAGTATGGGCAACAAACAGGAGGAGCTGGAAGCCATGGTGCATCAGGATAGCTAGGACATCGTTGCCATCACAGAAATGTGGTGGGATGACTCATGACTGGAGTGCTGCAGCTGATGGCTACAAGCCCTTCAGAAGGGACAGGCAAGGAAAGAAAGGAGGTGGGGTGACCTTCTATGTTAGGGAATGCTCCAGTTGTGTAGAACTCAGCAATGGGGATGATAAGGTTGAGTGCTTGTGGGTAAGGATGAGTGGGAAGGCCTACAAGGCAGACATCCTGCTGGGAGTCTGTTACAGACCACCCAACCAGCATGAGGAGACAAACGAAACATTCTACAAGCGGCTGGCAGCAGTCTCACAGTCACTAGCCCTTGTTCTCATGGGGGACTTCAACTTACCAGACGTCTGCTAGAAATACAACACCGCAGAGAGGAAACAGTCTAGGAGGTTCCTGGAGTGTGTGGAAGACAACTTCCTGACACAGCTGGTGAGTGAACCTACTAGGGGAAGTGCTTTGCTCGACCTGCTGCTTACAAACAGAGAAGGACTGGTGGGGGATGTGGTAGTAGGAGGCCATCTTGGGCTTAGTGACCATGAAATAATAGAGTTCTTGATTTTAGGTGAAGTAAGAAGGGAGGTCAGCAAGACTGCTACCATGGACTTCTGAAGGGCAGATTTTGGTCTGTTTAGGACACTGGTTGAGAGAGTCTCTTGAGAGACTGTCCTAAGGGACAAAGGTATCCAGGAAGGCTGGTTGTCCTTCAAAAAGGAAGTCTTAAAGGTGCAGGAGCAGGCGGTCTCCATGTGCCATAAGACGAACCACTGGGGAAGATACCCAGCCTGGCTGAACAGGGAGCTTTTGCTGGGACTCAGGGGAAAAAGGGAGAGTTTACCACTGCTGGAAGAAGGGGTAGGCAACTCAGAAAGAGTACAGGGATCTTGTAAGGTCATGCAGGGAGAAAATTAAAAAGGCTAAAGCCCAACTGGAACTAAATCTGGCCACTGTTGTGAAAAACAACAAAAAAATGTTTCTACAAATACATTGGCAGAAAAAGGAGATTCAAGGAGAATCTCCATCCCATATTGGAGAGAAACATAGTGACAAAGGATGAGGAAAAGGCTGAGGTACTGAATACTGCCTTTGCCTCAGGCTTTAATAGGAGAGCCCTGCAGAGGGACCTGGACAGGCTGGATCAATGGGCTGAGGTCAATTGGATGAGGTTTAACAAGACCAAGTGCCGGGTTTTGCATTTAGGCCACAACAACCCCAGGCAGTGGTACAGGCTTGGAGAAGAGTGGCTGGAAAGCTGTCAGACAGAAAAGGACCTGGGGGTGTTGGTTGATGTCCAGCTGAAGATGAGCCAGCAGTGTGCCCAGGTGGCCAAGTAGGCCAGTGGCATCCTGGCCTGTAACAGGAACAATGTGGTCAGGAGTAGGAAAGTGGTTTTGCCCCTGTACTTGGCACTGGTGAGGCCACACTTCAAGTACCATGTTCAGTTTTGGGTCCCTCACCCTCACTACAAGAAGGACATAGAGATGCTGGAGCATGTCCAGAGAAGGACAACAAAGCTGGTGAAGGGTCTGGAGAACAAGTCTTATGAGGAGCGGCTGAGGGAGCTGGGATTGTTTAGCCTAAAGAAGAGAAGGCTGAGGAGAGACCTCTACAGCTACCTGAAAGGAGGTTGTAGGGAGACGGGTGTTGACCTGTTCTCCCAGGTAACTGATGATAGACCAGGAGGAAACGGCCTCAAATTGCATCAGGGGAAGTTTAGATTAGATATTAGGAAAAAATTCTTCACTGAAAGAGTGGTCAGGCACTGGAACAGTCTGCCCAGGGAAGTGGTGGAGTCACCATCCCTGGAGGTGTTCAAGGAGTGTGTAGACGTGGGGCTTGAGGACATGGTCTAGTGGGTATGGTAGTATTGGGTTGATGGTTGGAATAGACGATCTAATAGGTCTTTTCCAATCTCAGTGATTCTGTGATTCTGTGATTTTGGTGGCACTTTGCAAGACACAACTTTGTAAATTTCTTTCTTGGAAAATAATAAATTGGACACAAGCCCTAAACTGGAAATTATTGCAGGTTGAAATTTAGACATTAGAGTGAAAAGTGTAGTAGTTCCTTTCTACCACCCTTATATCTGTTTCTGCATACCTGTTTTTGGCTATTGTGGGAGAAAAAATACTGGCTAGACACACTTTGGATTGATTCAGTATGACTTTATGTTCATTATTATAATCTCTTCGGGTTTATGACTTACTGCCTTTAGTTATTATTTGTATTACCCCAGTGCTTTTGATTGGAGTTACCTTGTGCTAAACAAAGAGGATCACGGCCTTGGAAGACTTGTTCTGAAAGTATTTGTCCTGTCTTTAGTCAGTATCTGGTCTGCCTTTAGTCTGTTTTCAAGTTTTGTGTTTTATTTCACATTATTCAAATGAAATGACTGTGGTTTCATAATCAGAGACTGCTGTTCTTGCTGTATTTATCAAAGACCAAATGCTAAAAATACTGCACCACAATCTTTTGCTTGAAGTATGGCTCCAGAGAAATAAAATGTGTAAATGGGCCATTTTCTGATAAAGTAAAAGCAAAAGTATAAACTCCTTAATTCCATTTTAATTATTTAAATTAAGACTTTTTAAATTTTACTTAATTAATCTATTGTATTTAAACTTCACATTAAAATATTCCTTCTGTAATGCTAATCAGAATGGTAAGTGATTATCAAGTAGTACAATGTTTGCCTGGGGTAAAATTTATTTTCATAAGAAATGTAATATTTCCTATTCAAATATGCAAGCTGTTCAAATCTTCTCCAAGATAATGAAATCTAAAGGATGATGGTTTTTTATCTCTGCTTTTCAGACTCTTTTTCACTGCACCATAAACAAAAAGAAATTTTTTGCATATTAAAGTCAAAAATCTAGCAAACCAGGATTTTCTAATGAAGATTTCTAAGCCTAATGAAAGCAAATCGTTCTCTTTCTTAATGAGAAGAACATAGGTAACATGAAATTTCAGAAACTTTCTCAAAACCTGAGTATTTGATGCATATGATGATGTTTAGTGACTTGCAGCACTTTCGTGCACGCTGCACGGCTTGCAACATCCACAAGTCTACCACAGCAGTCAATATTTGAGAGCAAGTCTGTCTGTACCTGTTTGAAAGATAAATGTGATTTGTTTGCCTGAAGCCTAAAGAAAGATTTAACACTTTGTGTATGTATTTCCTAAGTCATCAAGCATGACTTCCCCGTGCTTCCCATACCATAAGACTTGAGGTCTTCTGTTCACTCTCAAGCCATTATCATAATCAATTTTCTTGCTGTTTATGCGTCTTCCCTGGGATTTTTGGCATCTAATACACAGAAACTTGCAAGCAAACCTGTAGATGCCAAACTGCAGCTGCTGTTGAAAATATTCATTCTCTAATCAAATCCTGCCTAGTTATCTTCTGTCAGGGGAGGGAGTCTTTTCTTCAACCAAACTCACTGAAAAAATATTTAGTGTTCCCATTATACCTTTCTCAGACAATTGCCCCACTTCTCTTCTGCATGTTAACAGTTTATTCAACATGTACAAGCACTAGCTACTCTATTCCAGACAAAATAAAATGTATTACCAAAGGCTGTTTAAAAATCTCAAGGGGCATTTATTCAGACTTTCTGAAATTTATACCTTGGGATGCGTCATAGTCCACCAGTACAACAAGACAATGTACAGTTCTGTCCACAGTCACCTTCCTGTATGGCATAGGTCTGCTTCTATTAGCTAAAGCTTAAATACTGAGCTTTGGACAGAGCTGAGTTAAAATACGAGTCACTACCCACTGAAATTAAAGTTGCGGAGTTCTCCGATATGGAGAGAGTTTCTTTGAATACGATGAAACAACAAATATGCTTTGAAATTATTATGCTTTCTAATACATCACATGCTTAGACAAGTTCCCTTTTAATTTGGAAATGATATTGTTCTGGACCTCTCCCAAATACTGCCATCTACAGCAGATAACTCTCATTCTTCTTTCAGCCACATAGAAAAAATAACACAATCCCAAACCATATCTTAAAGCCAAATTGCAGATTGCCTAGGGGTTGCAGCTGTAATTCTCTTTGATATCTCTCTTTCCCAGTTAAAGATATCCATATCTGCCTGAGACATTTCTATTGCCAGGATTTCTTCTCCACTGTTTATAATCTAATTCCATTTCCTATAGGAATCTCATCCTAGTCAATACTGCATTCAGCCCCTTGTTTTACTCTTCCACTTCTTGTCACTGAAGTTTCCTTCCTCGTATGCAGCATTTCTTCCCGGTTTGCAATAATGTTTACCTACCCTTCCTGATTATACAATGGCCATTTCATGTTTCTCCCATTCAGCTGTGATCTGCCATATATCCACACTTGCTAATGAGGAGACTGCTTTGGGTCATCCTGACAAAAACTCTTTGCACATGTTGAGAGTTCTTTCTTCTGATTGCACTTCTGAAAAAATAAAGACCAGCAGTAGTTGGACTAAAACCAATCTTACATGAAGATTGCCATTATGTGGAAAGATTGCTGAAGTCAACTGTAGACAGCAAGTACTCAGATGCCATTTAAGAGTCATACATTCTGGTTTATGCTAGGAGGCCTGAGAATTTACTTCACTCTGGTATCTGGGTGTACACACAGCTGTATCTTGACTCCACACAGAAACTAGTTCTGGGTACACTCTGTGGCTTTTGCATGCTGGAGGCAGATGTGCAGGTATCAATGGAGGAGTAGTCTTATTTCCTCTAACCCCCTCCTAGTGAAGAAAGCAGGTTTTGGCAATAGTGGCTTGTTTGCCTTGAGGGAAAGGTAAGTATGCTGAAACACTCTGGGGCAGTCTTCCTGCTGTTCAGTTAGAAGACCAGAAACACTACACACCACAGACTCCCTTATTTCTATTGGTCACAATGCAGCTGCTATTACTGGGAACACACTGGGCTCATAACATTCTTGTAAAAAATTGAAAGATGGTTCCTCTCCCACAGTGTGGTACAACAATTAAACTTCTGTATAAAATGCAGAAATAAAAATGTATGGGTGGAACTTTCCTTCACCATAAATGAGCTAGTTCAGACTATCCTTATTCCTGGTGTATACCCTTTCCTAACAGTGAGATTTCCTGATAGTATCAAGAAATGTTTGTAGATGTCAGAACAAAACTGGGCCTAAAGAGTGTTGCTCATTGCATGGTGATGAGCCTTAAAAGCACCCAAAACAAATGTCCCTCACCTCCACAGTGTGCTGTTCTTTTTTTCCCTGTTCCTACTGTCATGGTTAAGCCTGGGGAGCAGCTTGTTCGCCAGAGGCTCTTTATCAGGGGCTGTGACTAAGGCAGGACACAGGGAATTCTGTTTTCTTGCTCATGCATAGCCAAGTGGAGTCTGACTGAAAAAAATAAGGTTTTGTCTATCCTCTGGTAAAAATTCTCAGCAAGGGCTAAATTGGTTACCAATTTCATTGGGATTTAACTTCTCTCTTTAAAATTTCCTGGAGTTTCTTAGAGATATGTTCTCAGTAACCTCCTATCTGATAGAAATGTCTTTCTTTCTCTAACCCTTTCATGGTACATCTCTTCCCATTTCAATCCTTACTGTGCTTTTTAAAAAAGAAACAACTTTTATAACAATCTTCAAAATACTGGTTTTTGCCTTCTCCTACATTAGTGTCAGAGGGTAAGATATCTTTCAGTCTGCTTTCCTTTCAAAGATTTTGTCTTCACAAATTCACATGGGCTTAATTAGAGCCCTTGGCTGGAATATTTCTGGTGGAAGAAAGTTCACATTTAAAAGTCCATATTATTGCAATACATCCTATAAAGGGATCCAGAGGTAAGCATAATATCCAACAATGAATATTGTTGTTCTTGAAGACCACTGGAAGATTTCCCATGTATTGAGGGCAAATTTTTGTGGATTGAAGTCATGCCTAAATTAGCCTAAATTTGAGCTGAAAAACGACAGCTTACTCTGCCGCAGGAGGATCCTTCACAGTTGTTCATTTTATCCCACTATTTCCTCCCCCAGGGAAGGACACATCATTGTCTCATAATGAAGTACAGTACTTTGTGTGTAACCGTCTATATCCTATGGTGACATAACCGAGATCCTGCTGTTAAGCAGACAGACCCCTTGTAGCACTTGCATTCCTCTGTGACATGCCATACCGATCCATGGTGCTTCTGCTTTACTAAGCTCTATTTAGCCAGGAGTTAAAGCCATTGCTATACTGTACCTAAACAGCCTCTGTCTTCCACAGCTTTGTTTTAGCAATTCCAGATGGTTAAAGGATTAGTGGCTGTCTAAGTATGTGGATCATTAACCCTGACAAGGCAGGATTTGAACTTTACCGTCACCAGCTTCCCCCAGAAATATCAGTTCATTAATTTATAAATGTAGGCAAAAATGTGTGCTTAGTAAACTGTGTGATCACATCTATCACACAGCTAAGGTCTCTGGCACAGATTGATTGAAAAATAAAACAAAAAATCTGTGATGTCTTTGGAGAAAAGATTTAGTTACAGAACTGTGCAAGTTCCAGTGTCAATGGGTACTTTGCACCTCCTCTTAATGGATACAAACTGAGACAATACCGCTCCTGAGTGCTCCCGGGATCTTGTTCCATGGTTACATGACATGACATTTCAGTGTCTCCACTTACCCATATTATTTAGTTTGGCAATACTCACAATCTAATTATTATCACTTATTTTAGTCATATTCTGACTTTGATTTATGCTACAACTTCCTTTCAGTTGTTAAGATAACGTTACTTACCAGTCACTCTCAGGATGACCTAGGGCTTTTACAGGCCACCTACCTTTCACTTTTCACTCTGATTTTGCAAGTGTCTCTCCTAATGCTCACCCTCTTCATTTGTGTTGCCAAATACCACTGGCAATTGTAATTCTGTGTGTGCTAGTTATGCCGACTCCAATATCTTTCTGATCTTCTATTGGATATTCTTTACTAGATGCCTGTTCACTACCTCAAGCACTCTTATCCCCTCTTTTTGATCATTTCATTATCCTTAAGGATGCTCAGCATCACTACCTTTTACCTCTCAAACCCAGAGGTCTAATGCTGTTATTTTCTGTTCAGGCCAACAGACTGCAGATACCAGCAGATATCCGAGTTATCGTGGTTTCAGCTGGGATAGAGTTAATTTTCTTCCTATGAGCTGGTATAGTGCTGTGTTTTGGATTTGGGATGAGAATAATGTTGATAGTACACTGATGTTTTAGTTGTTGCTAAGCATTTCTTACACTATATCAAGGACTTTCTGGCTTTTCATGCTACCCTGCCAGTGAGTAGGCTAGCAGTGCACGAGAGTCTGGGAGGGGACACAGCCAGGACAGCTGATCAAAACTGGCCAAAGGGATATTCCATACCATATGACATCATGCTGAACATATAAACAGAGGGGAGTTGGCAGAGGGGTGGCGGTCACTGCTTGGGGCCGGTCAGCTGGTGGTGAGCAATAGCATTGTGCATCACTTGTTTTGTATATTCTATTATTATTATTATTTTCTTTTCTGTCCTTCATCTGTCTTCATCTCAATTAATGAGTTTCACCTTTTTTTCTCATTCGCTCCCCCATCCCACTGAGGGGAGGGGTGAGCAAACGGATGTGTGATGTTCGTCTGCTTGCCGGGTTAATCCACAAAAGTTATATTCACCATAAATGCTCTTGAATAACCAGGGTTTGCCAATGACATCCTCTGTGTGAAGATTTTGGCAGCCATTTTTATGATACTGAAACTGTTCCAGAGGGTGCTGGCATCTCTGACTATATATTTTCAGATGATTTTCACCTTTTTTCCTCAAGCCTATATTTAGCTTTAGTTAAATACATTAACACTGTGTAACGTGCTGTCAGACTCATAACAGAGCAAAATTTAAAGGAAGAACTTCATTTACCTTTTTGTGGCCAGTTTATTCTTTCTAAGTGATAGCTGGTCACTGTTACCACACTTTAGATGTCTGGGAACCACCTGTTTAACTTCTAATCATCACTAGACATTTTTTACTCCATTTTGATGGTTTTACAAATGAGTTTTTTATTCCTATCAGATAATTCTGGATACACAGGATAAATCTGTCAGAAACTCCCTCACAGAACTCCTTGACATACTTTCTATATCTTCTGAACAGAAAGTCTCCAGCAAACCCCCAGTTTTTCCTTAATTTTTAACACACATTAATTTTTGAGAAAGGTAGCCTTTGGGAACAAAGTGGAAACTCGAACCCTCAAGACATTGAACTATTTCATCATCAACAGTTAGTATAAGGCTCTGTGTCCCTGCCCACCAGGAATGGGAATTAGACCATAAGCTTAATTTACATAACTGAATAATGATGACTTACAGACCTTAGTGACCTGACTCAGAGTTCAATGAATTAGATAAAAAAGGTGCAGGATGGAACAAATTTCCTAAGTCATACTTACTTTGCCTCTGCTCTATTGGAAAGGTATTAATTATTTCAACAGCTTGTTCAGAAGTTCAACAGACTGAAGTTAAAATGCTGTATATTGTCAATGATTTACCATGTGTACGTGCTACCCATCTAATTGAGAAATTCCTCTATTCAGCCAATAGGCAGTTTTGGACTGTTGCTGTGCATCTGGATGCTTCAGTTCCTTACACACCAGAAAATTAGCACAGTCAAACCATGGAAAATTGTATTGGCTTTTCATGTAAAGGTTTTGGTAGTGGGGAAGGTGCTACTGGGGTGGCTTCCGTGAAAAGCTGCCAGAAACTTCCCTATGTCCGATAGACCCAATGCCAGCCAGCTCCAAGATGAAGCAGAAATTTCCCAGCAGCCTGTGGTGCAGATCATGGTAAGGCTGGTTGTGCCCCTGCAGCCATGGAGGGTCATGGGAGAGCAGCCCAGGGACAACCATGGGTTCGATGCAGGGGGATGCCCAAAGTAGGCTGTGACCCCGTGGGCAGCCCACGCTGGAGTAGGCTCCTGGCAGGAGCTATGGCCCCATGGAGAGACGACCCCAGGCTGCAGCAGGTTTGCTGGCAGGACTTGTGACCCCAGGGGTAGCCCAGGCTGGAGCAGGCTGCTCCTGAAGGATGGCACCCTGTGGGAGGGACCCCATGTCGGAACAGTTTGTGAAGAACTGCAGCCCATGGAAAGGACTCACATTGGAGAATTTGGTGGACAACTGTCTCCCATGGGAGGGACCCCACGCTGCAGCAGGGGTAGAGTGAGGAGTCCTCCCCATGAGGAGAAAGCATCAGCAGAGACAACATGTGATGAACTGACCATAACCTCCATTCCCTCTCCCCTTGCAAAAATGAGGAGGGAGTAGTTAAAGAAAACTGGGGGTGAAGTTGCGCCTTTGAAGAAGAGAAGGGGAGGGGGAAGGTGTTTTTAAGATTTTATTTTATTTCTCATTAACCCGATCTGATATGATTGGCAATAAATGAAACTAATTTCCCTGAGTCAAGTCTGGTTTTCCTGTGACAGTAATTGATGTATGATCTCTCCCTGTCCTTATCTCAACCCACAAGCCTGTGGTTATATTTTCTCTGCCCTGTTCTTCTGTGGATCAGAGTGATAGAGCAGCTTTGGTAGGCACCTGGCATCCAGCCAGTGTCAACGCACCATAAGACTGAAAGACCTTCTACAGATGACACCACTCTTAGGACACTGTGATTAAAAATGACCAGTGTTGTGACAGCAATGAATCCAGTTAAATGGACATGTCAGTGTGTAGTAAGTTCATTTCAGTACTCAGTGTAAAAGGAGTCTGGGCTAGTGGTTTATACTTCAGACCTCCTTTATTTGAGTGTACTATTGTTGCTTATTAGATTGTTTAAGTAAATGACCCATAGGTTGTGCTTGTTTGGAATATCCCCTGGGGACTCCTATCCAGCAATGTCAGGCAACCATGTGTCCTCTTTCTGAGCTTCTTGGTCCCTGTTTATAGTTACTACATGCACGTATGCCCACTGCATGCATAACTACATGCCTAGTCCCCCAGAGAACTAGGACACGTCGTAAAAGATGTCAGTGTTAAATCTACTTGATTACTGCAGCTCCAGCTTCATCAGCTTCACAGGTTTAACAGTTCTAATGCAAGATCCCATTCTTTGATGTCCTTCATGTAGATACATGGCTCCAGCTAAGTTTGATAAACATAGTTCTTCAAAATTATTAAAGGTATTTTTAATGTAAAAAATTCACAGATGTCCTCCATGTCCTCCAATACATTTGAACATTTCAAAATGAGCATTGATATAGCTGTGCAAGTCCTAGTGAGTGATCTAATGCTTGAAAAAATATCCTCAAATAGCTTCCCCTGCTGTTGATGTTAAATGCAATCTTTTCAAAGCAGCTAATTTGCCAGTGATTCACTGAAAAAAATTCTCATTACTGGTTAGCTGCAGAATAACTTTTTCCTTGAGACTTCTTCCCCAAGGATTTCTGCATCCTGAAGCTGTGTCACTTTCCAATAACATATAAAGGTCAATCCTATTAGAAAGATTTTGTTTCATTCTGCTAGTTAGGGTGGTACTTTTATAGGCTGACAATCAACTGACAATCAGCCTATGAGATACTTTTTTGAGCAATGAACTATTTCCTTGATGTCTGGGTTCCCACTTTTAATAAGGCGAACAGGTGCTTTGGTGTTTACCCCCCTCAAAGACAAACCAAAACTGTTATGTTAAATCAACCTACTTTAAAGCTATTAGATTTGTCTACTTGACTGGTACAAGGGTTTAAGCTTTCAAAACTATGTTTTGAAGAAGATAAATGATGTAAGAGTGGGTGATTATCCTGTATGGAAAACATCTTTGTGTCCATAGAAAGGGGTCTTTTGCATTCTTGCCTGAATCTAGACTTAGACTGAGTAATTAATTCAAAGTGCAATAAAGTATCACTTAATAACTCGTCAGACTGACTAAATGACAGAAGTTGTAGAATACAAGTGCCCTATTTGATAAAATAGTTTCTGCTCGGTGCAGTTCAGATTAAGTCTAAAAGTAGTTTATAAATAGCAGAGAACCAGTGAGAACTGGGGCTGTTTTCAGGGATTCTGGACAGATATAAGAAACTTTTGTATATCCATGTCTGACACTGAGCAGCATTGAGAGATCCCAGTGTTTTCTATGTTAGAAGCAAAGAAAGGGCTACAGGGCTATTACCTCCTCCCTTCCTGTTCTCTCTCTAGGCAGAGGTTCCAACTCAATATTCTCCAAATTCTGCAGAACTGAGCTAGTGCAGAGATTAATACAAGTTTACAAATGTTATGGTCAGATTAACAATTATCCCTGCATAAGCTTCGGAACAAAATTAGTTAGCATCTATTGCATGAAATTATTCATGGATGTGTTCTGCTTCTGCAGTGAATATGCAGCAACACAGTCCAATCCCCCATGAGCAGACATAAGCTGGGACTCCAGAAATCACACTCCATCAGAAGTGCAAGTCCATGCACAAGAAATGAATGGAACTACTCAGCAGAATAAAATGATTCGCAGGAAGGTAAAAAGTCAGTGAGCCAAGTTGAGGTAGGAAAGACATTTCATCTTCCTTACTGAGACTGCAGATAAATCAAACAAGGATCTTTACCAGCTATGCAAATAGATGACGGCACCTTCATCAGGAGCAAGTAATTCTATAATAACTCCAAAGAATACAAAATAACGCTATGTTTCAGTCGATATACCTGTTTTAGTCAGGACAGAGTTATTTTTCTTCAGAGTACCTGGTATGAGGTTATGTTCTGGATTTGCCCTGAGAAGAGTACTGATAACACTGGTGGTTTTTAGTTGTTGTTAAGGGTGTTTGTACCAATTCAAGAACTTTTTCAGCTTCTGATACTGCATCTGCGCTCCCAACTTCTCACCACAAGCAGTGGGGTGGGTGGGCACACAGTTCAGACAGCTGACCCAAACTGACCAAAGGGATATTTCATTCCATTGAATGTCATGCTCAATATATAAGCCAGAGGACCAGGGAACCATAGTTCGTTGTTCGTCCATTAGTTTGGTTGTTCGTTTGGTAGTTATTTCTTTTGTCAGTTGGCTTTCTCTCTTCGTAGTCTTGCTCGTGGTCTAGCTTGGACTCTGCTGCGATAGGGCTTGGTTTCTCGCTCTCAGACTCTTTGGCTCTGACTCTTGCTGCTCAGGACCTGGCTGCACATCAGGCGGCGAGTGGCAAGCAATCGTATCTTGGTTTATTTTCCATTGTTTTCATTACATGTTAGTATCTTTAGTATTATTAGTATTGTTAATATTATTAGTATTACTATTTAATTCCTTTATATTCAATTATTAAATTGTTTTTATCTCAATCTGTGAGTTTCATTGTCTTTTCCTCTGATTCTCTTCCACAACTGGAGGAGATGGGGGAGGTAAGCAAGAGGCTGTGTGGTATTTAATTGCTAGCTGGGATTAAACCACAGCAGACAGACATCTGATGTTTGTGTCCTCATTCAAAACAGCTACAGAAAATTTTTATTTGGACATCACTGAAGTGCAACCATAACTGAGTGAAACATAATCATTACTTTAAAGTATTACAACAAGATTACACAAGTCAATGAGAGGTAGTAATAGAGATCTCTTATAGCTGACTTTACTGGTAAATTTGTAGCCTTTTGACTGAGTTAAGGACTCACATACTTGGAACTATTATTTTGGAAACAAAAAAAAAATGCCTTGAAAGTGTTGTTCCTGAGCACTCAAAAATACAGTACAGCAGTTCTTCAGCAGTTTTCCTCTAATATTTACTGGAGTACAGCTGTGGCAAGTAACTAGTCAGAGTCTGACTTCTTAAACAGAATTTAAGGACACAGAATCATCTAGCCAGGATATCAAGGGGATGTTCAGTGCTTAAGCACTTTGTTACACTAAGGACTGGATTTATATAAGAGTAGGCAGGTGTTGGAACGAAACCTGGTATTCTGTGCTAGATGCTGTATTGATCCTGACCAAGAGACCGTTGCATGTTTAGGAACTGGAGAACCACACAACAGTTAAACTGAGTAGGTCCAGGCCTGTGCCATGAAGCATACAGTGTGACTGTTTGTTGTGGAGCTCAAAACCCTTGGGTGCAGAATACTTCCAGCCAGCTCATTGTAACGAGGGAGGCTGTGGGCAACTCCTGCTCAGCAACAGCATTTGTGCAACCTGCATGGCCTTGGCTTTATCTAAAACTGCAGCAAGGTCCCATGTCAACAGTCTTTAGGAATAGATCTGTTTTCCTGTAAGATGTTATATCAACTTGAATGACCAAAAAGTTCCCTCCACAGGCAGGATCTGCTCTGAGCAGAATGTCATGGGAAAATCTATCTGGGCTCCATCTGAGGCTTCATGAACATGGGGTGCCCAGCACCTAACGTGACTTAAGACTTGCTTGCTCTCTATATTCCTCTTCTTATTCTGCCTTATTAAAACAGGTACTTTATTAAGTCATTTGCTGCTGGTCTTATTGAGAACCAGAAAGGACCCCGCATCATATCTTTCATCTCACCTCACCCCACCACACGTGATGGTGCAGAACAGAAGCATCCTGTATAGTTCAAGGAAAAAGATGGACAATTGCATTGATAAAGCTGGAATATTTCTTTTGCATTATTTTGCTATTTCTTACTGACCATCTCTAGCAATCCTTGCTGGGTGTGCTTTTCTCTCAAAGGATTTCAAGTTAAGAACCAAGACATCAACAGATGTTCAAATACTTTCCAGTGACACAGAGCAAATACTTCCAGATGACCCCAGCTTTTGAATTGTGCCTCCTCTTGCCAAGGAGAGCTCCAAGAGCTCTCTACCACTACCTAAAAGGAGGTTGTAGAAAAGTGAGTGTCAGTCTGTTCTCCCAAGCAACAAGCAATAAGACAACACGCAATGGCCTCAAGTTGCACCAGGAGGGGTGTAGATTAGATACTAGGAAAACTTTCTTCACCAAAAGGTCTTTCAAGCATTGGAACAGGCTGCCTGTGAAAGTGGTTAAGTCACCATCCCTGAAGGTATTTAAAAGACATGTAGATGTGGCATTAGGGACCTGGCTTAGTGGTGGACTTGGCAGTGCTAGGTTAACAGGTTGGACTTGATGATCTTAAAGGTCTTTTCCAGCCTAAACAACTTTATTATTCTAAGAGCCAGTAAATTTTTGCAACCAGGCATCCAAGACATGAGTCCATTTCAAAGTGTCTGCCATCAGCCATTGCTGCCCTGTCTCCAGTCCCTAGCAGTCATCAGATTGCTATCTCAAGGAACTGCAGTAGAAGTGAACACAAAAAAATTAGCTACACGAAAAATAAAAATACCACATTGTGTATGTTCACCTGCATACATAAAGTGATATATCACTGGGCTCTGCACATATATAACCCATGAGAAAGAGTCACAGACAGTATTTCAGGAGAGAGCACAGACGTCATGGTCCTATTAAAGGGGATTTGAACAATCCCGTAATACCATGGAGAGAAGTCAAAATGGTACAGCTTCCAGAGCTGAAGGAAATCACTAACAACTACACAAAGGTCCTACCTCATCTCACCTTAGATAGTCCTCAGCACTGTGACAAGTCCAATAAATGTCACCCAGGTTGAAATATCACATAGTAACAGCTTGTGCTCCTTTGTGTGTGTATGTAAGAAAAAATAGACACACATATCTGCTGAGATATCTGTAATATTTGTTACAGATTTCAACTAGTCTATCTAATTAGAGTTTTAAGGTATGAGCATTCAGAAGTCCATTGCTGTGATTTAGGCCCAGATGGAAACTGAACACCCTACAGCCGATCACACACTTTTCTCCAGTGGGATGGGTAGGAGAAAATTATCTCCCTGTCCTTGATTTGACCCAACAGCCTTTCATTATAGAAAATATAGAAAATATAAGGAAAAGCTCGTGGGTCGAGAAAAGGACAGGGTAATCACTCACCAATTATGGTCATGAGCAAAACAGGCTTAACTTGGAGAAAAAAACAATTTTATTTGTTACCAATCAAAACTGAGAAGTAAAACCAAATCTCACGAACACCTTCTCCACATCCCTCCCTTCTTCATGGGCTCAGCTTTGCCTCCATTTTCTCTCCTCCTCAGTGGCTTAGGGGGATGGGAGATGGGAATTCAGTCAGTTCAACACACATTGTCTCTGCAGCGCCTTCCTCCTCAGGGGGAGGACTCTTCACACTCTGCGCCTGCTCCAGCATGGAGTCCTTCCCAAGGAGGCTGTTCTCCATGCATTTCTTTGATCTGAATCCTTCCCATGGGCTGCAGCTCTTTACGAACTGCTTCAGAGTGGGTTCTTTCCATGGGGTGCAGTCCTTCAGAAGTAGATCGCTCCAGCATGGGCTTCCAACAGTCATGAACTTATTCAGACACACTCACCTGCTCTGGTGTGGGGTCCTCCCTGGGCTGCAGGTGGGTCTCTGCTCCCCCATGACCCTCCATGGCTGCAGGGGTACAGCCAGTCTCACCATGGTCTGCACCACAGGCTGACATGGAATCTCTGCTCTGGCCCACCTCCTCCCTGCCCTTCTGCACTGACCTTGGTGTCTGCCTCATTGTCTCTCACCCATCCCAATCCCCTTTTCACTGCCAGTTCCACAGAAGATATTTTTCCCACTTCTTTAATATGTTATTGCACAGGTGCTGTCACTGTTGTTGATGATCCTGGCCATGGCCAGAGGCAGTCCAACTTGGAGATGGTTTGGGGCTGCCTAATGCCCAACATAGTTGGTTCCAGCCAGCTCCAACCAACCCACTGCAGGGCATGGCTGAGCCCTGAAGCCAAGGTGGTGTTGCCCCAGAGAAAGTGTATTTAAGAAAGGAGTGAGGAAAAGGGGTGTGATGAACAGCCCTGTGAACACCAAGATTAGAGAAGGAGGAGAGGGTGCTCCATGGCTGAGCAGATCTTCACACTGCTGCCCATGGAGAGCCCACCCTGGAGCAGGGGAAAAGTGTGAGAAGGAAGGAGAGGTGGAGAGGAGTTTCTGTTGCTGACTGTAGCTCTCCCCAGCCTCCTGCACCACTCAGCAATGGGTAAAGCCTGGAGTGAAGCTAAGCCTGGGAAAAGTAGAAGGAAAGATGTTGTTTGTCTTTTTGTTTCCCTCTACCCACATCACTAATTAAATAGTTATTTTTATTGGTAATAAATTATGTTTTCCTAAGTACTACGTGTTTTGCCAGTGATGGTGACTGATAAGAGATCTTCCTGTCTTTCTCTTGACCCAGGAGTTTTCTCAGGAGCACACAGGTAGGAGTATGGCTGCTAACCATGGCTAGTCCACCACAAACAGCAAAGATTCAGATGGCTTATTCGTCAACACATAGTCCTGACACACTTTAACTGATAAGATGTTATCATGTGCATGTCTACAGCAGGGCATTGACACAGAAAAATATCCTGTAGGTCAATGCAAATTTTATTTAGTTCTGACTCCCTTTCTTTGTACAGAGATCAAAACAAGTCACACTAATTAAAACACGTTCTGAAGAGAGATTTTCCTGTTTCCCAAAACATTCTGAACGTTTGGTACATTCTGACATGGATTTTCTTGACCCATATCTATCACACGGACACAGGGTCCTCCCATGTTTACCAACCTCCCTTCTATTATTCCCCTCTGTCAGAATAGCACATCTGGTACCAACCTTCTGCCCCGCTTCCCCGTTCTATTGAGAACAGCTTGTTGGTCACAAGCTCTATAACGTATACTTTTAACATTGCTTTAGCAAAACCCTTACATCAGCACACATTCTAAACAATCCTTCAGCAAGTTGTTCATTACGTGTGCTGCTTTTTTCCCCCCTTCACACTTTATCTTCATAGAAAGAACCTTTATATTTTTTAATCTTAATGAACGAATCAAAAAATCATCACAGCTGCTTTTATCCAAGTTACAGTGCTGCCTCCCATGTTAGAAGGATCAATTTCAAAGGCACAAGGTGTTCCGAACTTGGATACTTAACTCTATAAATAGGAGGATTCTGTTCTTATAGACTCAGCTTTCTCATCCCTGATTCATACACACACTTAGCTATAAACAAGATATCTTGCTTTATGTCTCCTTGCTAAGAAATTAGGTCCGTGAGTATCTGAGGGAAAGGTTGAGAGAGTTTTAAAGTGTTTGATACTTGCCAAGTTCTAGGCATAAATTAAGCTCTGTAGTTTCAAAAAGAACTTAAATCCCATTGGAAGAAAAAATATTAGCACAATCTAACTTGTGTTGATATGCAGCCATGTAAATTCAAATAAAGAAATGAATAACAGTTTAAGCCATCGTCTGAGGTATTCTCATCGGTTTCTTAGTCATTTTAGAGAATAATTTATCTCAAAGAAGCACAAGGTGTTCTATATTCACAACATGAAATCGGAGAAGCAGATCTCAGTTAATAATATCATTTATAGGTGATAATAACTTTAAAATCTGGTTTCTTGGAAGGTGTGCAATGTTTCTGCTTCTTGTTTGATAAATGTAACTGCAGCTAAATTACTCTGCAAATTTATATGCAGGAACCGCAGTCACTAATTGGAATTTGAAAGCATCAGACACTCCACTAGCCCTAGCCTATTTCTGTACCAAGTAATAAGATTATTGAAAACTCTGTCCTTATGTATTGTGTTCAAGGAGAAAAGCACTGAAAAATTCAAAGGTTTAATTTAGGCACCGTTAGAAATATATTGCAATTCTTGAACTGTTCTATGCAGATCAGCAAAATGTGTCCCTACCGAACAGGGAGTAAAAAACAGAGTATACAGGAAAAAAATAAATTAGAATAGTTGATGTCATATACATTTCATTACTGTATGTCACATACTTTTCATTACTGCTTATATACATTTTGGTTCGTAAAAATCGACAGTAAAATGTGCACGTAAAACATATAGCATTTTCAATTCAGGTTACTGGAGTAGACTTCTTAATGGAGAGGTATTAATATGAGCTATTGCCTTCATGGATGTCCCTGAAATAAAATAGTTCATCAATCATTTCCAGATACATTTGCAAGTTGAGCAGAAGTAATAGACTCTTAAAGGTCAACATATTGGTTGGTATAAACATGCCTAGTTCACTTGCTAACAAGATGCTTTAAATTTCACCAAAGTAAAGAATTACTTTCTTTGAATAAGAGGTTCTGAGGGGTCATCTATCCCACTATTTTAATTCATAGACTTTTCCAAGCAGGCTGTGTGGGCCATGCTTTTGTATTACTCACTCATAGTCAAAAGTAGGAAGGTCTCCTTAATTCTCATATGCAAGAAAAAGCATACTTTTGTACATATACAAAATTTTCTTCTCCTTATTCTAAAGGATTTGAATACTCAGTGAAAATCTATTTAACATGATCCATTATGTTAATGGATTTATGTTAAAGTCCATTTGCATGTTCAGGTCAAAGCCAAGTGACTTTAATAAATATTTAATCTTCAGCATTTTTGTCAGTGTAGCAATCAACTATTCAGTTGAACTTGAGATAGTTAGTCCCATTTATCTAAAGATCGCCTAACTTGGTTTTTCTTCTAGCATTTCGCACCTGTATCATGAAGGATAATTGATCCAATGAATAGTTAAAGAACTTCTGAAATTGATTTAATTTTTTCTCAAAGGGAAACAATTTTTTATTTTATGTCATCCTGTTTTCAGAATTTCTCTAAATCGAGATGAATATTTAATTTTTTTTTTCTTTTGAAAAGCACACTGAGATATGAATGCTATAGAAATGCAAACCAACTTCAGTTCTCTGTTCATTTTCTCAGGGACTGACTTTCTGCTTCAGCAGTTGTAAATCACGGCACAAAGTTAAGGGAGTGTTAATATTTTTTATAGATAATTTCGTATATGTCTACTTTTGCAATATTCATATTTATTCCATCTGTTTTCAGATTACCTTTCAATAATAAGGTTATATAAACAAATATTCTACATAAGATTTAAGTAAAGTCACATAGTTTTCACTTGCATTTTGCACACGTTTATTTTGTGAAGTATACATTTTTCATTTGGTCATTTGTCTGTGAGGCAAAGAATATAATTGGTTTTTGAACTAAAGAATGGAGTAGGTTTATTGAAGCAAGGTAATAGTTTTGTCTTGCAACCGTGATGGTCTGTGTTGTTTCTCACTGTCCTTTGATCCAATTTGTTTTCTACTATCCTTCCCTGTCATATATTTGCAGTTTGGCTTAGAAAAATGTGAAATCTTGTAAAGAAATTATGGTTGCATTATGAAATTTTCAGAACTAACATTAGCTGACCTCAGCACACAATGTGCTTATTCACTTGATTTGCACGTGGTCTGGCTAGTCACTGTTGACGCAAGCCTTTCTATTAAAATGTTAATAATTTCCATCTGTTGATATAAAAGAAGCATCTTTTTCTTCTCAGTGCACATTATGGAAGAAGGCTGCTCTCCCTGGCTGGCTGGGGGAAGGACCCATTCCCAGCAGAGGACTCATACAACTGGCCCATTCAGAGCATTTGAGTGCTGCCTGAGTTCACAGCAGTTCTCAGGAGAAGTGAGCTCAGAGCTATCCTACATGTGCCTACACCTATCCTACAGAGCCAGGTGTGTCCAACCATAGAAACACAGACTGGTTAAGGCTGGAAGGGACCTTAAAGATCATCTAGTTCCAACCCCCCTGCCATGGGCAGGGACACCTTCCACTAGAACAAGTTGCTCAAAACCTCATCCAGCCTGGCCTTGAAGACAGCCAGGGATGGGGCATCCACAGCTTCTCTGGGCAACCTGTGCCAGGGCCTCACCACCCTCTCCGTGAAGAACTTCTTCCTGATATCTAATCTAAATCCCCCCATTTTAAATTTACACCCGTTATCCCTTGTCCTGTCACTACAGGCCCTTGTAAAAAGTCCCCCTCCAGCTTTCTTTAAGTTCTGGAAGCCTGCAATAAGGTCTCCCTGGAGTCTTCTCCAGGCTGAACAAGCCGAGTTCTGTCAACCTTTCTTCATAGTAGAGGGCTCCAGCCCTCTCATCATCTTTGTGGCCTCCTCTGCACTCATTCCAACCGGTCTATATCCTTCTTATGCCGAGGGCTCCTCAGCTGGATGCAGTACACCAGGTGGGGGTCTCACAATAACAGAGTAGAGGGGGAGAATCCCCTCCCTCGACCTGCTGGCCACACTTCTCCTGATACAGCCCAGGATCCAGTTGGCTTTCTGGGCTGCCAGCACACACTGCCGGCTCATGTTCAGCTTCTCATCCACCAGTACCCCCAGGTCCTTCTCCTCAGGGCTGCTCTTGATCCATTCTCCACTCAGCCTGTACTTGTAGTTGGGATTGCCCCAGCCCAGGGGCAGGACCTTGCACTTGGCCTTGTTGAACTTCATGAGGTTGGCAGTGGCCCACCTCTCCAGCCTGTCAAGGTCCCCCAAAACCATGAGAAAGGGTGGGATGTTTTCTGGCAAGTGTGCTGTTTACATGCACAGGCTTTGGGGGTAGAGATCTGAGGAAGAAAAACAACAAGCCCACCTAATTTATATGTTTCAATATCTGGTTTTGGTGTCCCTGATCCTTTCCTGTATGTCAGGAATACATGTGCACTTTCCCATGGCTATATCCTTGAAGGGTGTGGATGATGAGACATACTTCCCTGTGCCTTCATTCCAAAATAAGATTTCCACTCACATAAGTGCTGGATTTCATAAGGCAAGAGCACAGAGGAGGACATGTGCACAGACCCATGGTTATCCTTCACCAAGGTGACAAGACGTTTGTGATTTTTTTAGGGATGTAAAAGCAGAAGATCTATGCCAGCATTTCTGTCCATTTTTGGAGATACAGAGTTGAGAGAGGAGGAAAAACATTTGGGGTGTGAGCATGTTCATGGTATCAAATGCCCAGGATGATTTTCAGTGCTATAAACGTTTTCCTATTCTGCCTGCTGTCTTCCCATCTTTTCTGTCTTTCAGGGCTGGACTGTGCCATGCTGTGTGCACAACATAGCTCCTGCCTTTGCAGGGAGAGTGTGTGAGGAAACAGCTCACCATGTAGAAATCATGCATCGTCACTGCCTGGAGGTGTGAGTGTCCTCAGGGAGTATGTGAAGTGTGAGCCAACTTAGTGGTCTGGTGCCCTTTGTGGAGAGGGAATGTTTGCTAGGAGGGGGTTTTGAGTGGGTTGTGATGGCCTTGAGGATCTTCTTAAGAGACAGAATGAACAGTGGTGGCTAACATTGCTGTTCTGCACGTCTGGCTTTCCACAGGGATATTCCTAACAAGAAAAAACCCACACAATTTTTTCAAGGCCTTTCTGAAAGTGACAGAAGTGACAAAGACATGCAGTCAGACATGTCCAGGGCAAGTCACGGCTTGCCTTTGCCATGAGTGTTTAGGTGGCTGAGCCATCCATTGAGGATAATTTTTTAGCTGAACTGTAGTGTGCATCTGTACATTCAGTGTCTGTTAGAGGTTGACTGCTTGTTACACCTCTTGTGGGGTCCAACATTTTTTTCTTTGTTTTCACTGTGATACCCAGGTCACATCTCACCAACCTGGACAGCAGTTTGGTGCTGGATGATCACATCAGAGCAAATCATAACTTTGGTCTTAATGCTTTTTGGAATCATAGATCCAGTTTGCAAAAATAGCACACCCAGTAATCCAGACCCTTCCTCATACCAGGTTATTTATTGTAAAGATATTTGTATACCAGGAGCTACATCTCATAAAGAAGTAACAAATAAGACCTAAGCCCAGGAGATATCCTGGAGGAGCCAAAGATGAAGCAGGATTGTTCCACTGAAGCTTAAAGTACAAGCTGTGGGACTTAGGCAAGACCATTGAGCACACGAAAAATGTAGCTTTAATTAATTAGTAGCAACATCTAATCTATGATATGACTGGTCAGTCATGATTTTAAACTTTTTTTTTTAATTAAGAAAGAATATTAGCAACATTTAACATTAAATAAGTTTCAAATATATTAGTTTATTAGACAAGATGAGTAAAATAAAATGCAGAAAAGTATTGGTGGTAATTTTTAGGACCTGATACCTGGTACATTAATAACAAAACAGATATCCTGGAATTTCTTTCAACCCAAGAGAGTCAACAAGATATTAAAATTATCTGGTTTGTGGAAGTGAATTTAAATAGGATTCTGCATGAATGACATGTTAGCACCTCAAAATATCTTGTATTCATATAGACGTAAAGATTAGAGAATTCTTCATGATCAAAATGTAATTTGGTTCTGGTTTAGAGATAAAGAATTCCTGAGATACACAGATCACTGGGATTCCTTCCAATTATTATAATTATGAAAGTTTGCCTTACTTTGATTGTTTAGTCACAACCCAAGAAAAATTCATCTGGACAGGCTATCAGGCAGCCTTTTTTGTGGGATAAAATTAAACAGTTTCCTCTTCCATCATTCACCTTCCTAAATGAAGACATTTGTTTATCTAAAGCAGCATGATAAACCATGGATCAAAGATTTCAAACATGTTCTGAACCTCTGGACTCTTCTGAGGGACTCAATTGGACTCAACTCAGGAAAAAGAGGCAGAGAAAAAGCTTGACCATGTACTTTCTTCTCTTTGCTACCGTGGTGTTCATATGCATGCTATCTCCCTTTTACAGGTGAACTAGCATCTATATTCTTCTGAATAAGAGCTCAAGAAGCCACAGTATATGGACAGAACTTAGTGAAATAGCATGAGACTGTATGTTACCCACAAGGAATACAGCACTGAGGCAACACAGGCAAAGTTCAGCTTTGCTAGCTCAGCTTCTGGCATTATCCTTGGTCAATGTGTGTATCTTGTCTCACCAATGCAATTTTTCCTACTGTGTTTATGTTATAGACTGGACTGTGCAACCGTCTAGCACATTCACTAGCTGTACACTCATCAAGAAGCTGAATTTTTATGTCAAAAAAGTGTTGCATTCAGTTTCTTTAATGTGGTTTCTTTCATGATAAATGCTAAGGATAAATCTTGATTTCTCACTTTCTAGATGTAAATAAGTGATTCTATTGGCTATTTGGATCTTTAAATCATGTGGATAACTGCAGAGGTTATTAGCATTATTATTTGGTACATGAGGATGCAATTTGCTCCCCTGTTTTAGCAACATTTATCATCCTCTCCAAGTTGAAATTGTTTATTCAAATAACACAAGTAAAGAAAAGCTAGAAAGATGAGTTATTAAAATAAAAAACATTATCTTTATTTTCAGGAGACACAAAATGAACGTATTTTTTGAAATGGAACAAAAGACTAAGATAACCCAGGTGGAGGAGGATTTAATTAAAGCTAAAAGGTTGGATGAAAAAAATAATTTATTTTTTATTAACATGCAATGAAGCTGAAAGGTCAAATGCAGGATTCACTCTGAGTTAAAAAAATATACTAGTATGTCAATGGGGTCAGAAATGGAAACTACCTTTTTGTTACAGAAGGATGGCGATGGCCTTCCTAATACACCTGCCAATAATGTAGTTCACAACAAAGAAGATGAATCAGCAACTCTGTTTTGCTACATCATGCACTTCAAACTGGATACTTTTTTCACTTGGGCTTGTCAAATGTTATTGTCAAAGTTCTAGTGGCTTTTGGGAAATCTTTGTGCAGTAAAAGATATTGGACAGGTGAGAAAAACCCTGAAATTACTTTTACTAACACCAGGGATTTACCATTGAGGAAACATAAGTAAAGTACTCCCTTATTTTGGTTTTCCTTAGATAATTTTATAAAGGCCTGAGCAAGTGGTGATAAATGAAGTAAATATATTTCAAAGAAATTAAAGCCAAATCCATCAACATTTAGTAATAGAAGTAGTCCCACTGATATCTGACATCAGTTGTTTGAGTAAGCACTTCATGTTCAAGTATATTAGCTCACAGAGTGCTGATGCACTAGGCCCCATTGAGTATTAAATAAGCACACTTTGTTTATACTTTGCTGTTGAACACTTTTTCCCATTAAAGCTAAGTACAATAGATTCGCATAAACAAAAAAAAACTTTGGAAGAGAAAATATTAGGATACCAACTGACAAATGTTTAAGATTATGTTTATTTAAAGACTTGTTTTCTACACACTCTATATACATGGTCTTAATCGAGTCATATCTTTCTCATTCTCACCCTTTTTCAAGGGTGATTGATTCCATAGTTCAATTATCTTAAAATGGAATGAACCTCTTTTTGCAACTACATATCCCTCCTACAGACACCAACAGTCACTTTTAAGTAGCTATTGGCTGCTGGGATGAACACCAGTGATAGAGTCGGGCAAGTTTTCTAATTGTTCATGTGAAATTAATGCCTCAGTAATGGCTCCACACTCCAGAAATGAGTCTCTTTGGGGGAATTTAGGGAAATGTTAATATCATTGCTTTTTCCTAGCATGTACAAACCTTGAAGGTCCATGTTGTCATGGTTCCAGAGGCAGTGCTGTAATCCTGGGTGTTCATGTACAATTAACTTTTATTAATGTTTATTAATGTGCATGATTATATTTTATGAAGGCGTGCTATGTGTGTGAAGATGTATGACAATAGGTTCAGAAAACCTAAAATAACTCCACTGACTTCTTATTGACTAGCTGGTTGATGGTTTGCTACAAAATGCTTGTTCCTGTGGCTTATACTTTGAGACTGTAATATGTTCTCATCACCTTCAATTGGCACTTCTGTTAGAGTCCAGAATTATTAAGGAAGTAGTCTAGTGCCTGCTTCTTTCAACATGGTCCTTTGGGGAATAAACACAAAAAAAGCAAGAAAAGGAGAAAAAATTTGGTTAGAAAAGTCAAGATGAGAATGCATACAGTACAAATCTTGGTTTCAAGGTGTTCTTATTTAAGTTCATGCGTACAGATTTCCATGACAGAAACATATCCTGACACTATTTGTCCTGCTTTTCCTCCAGGCGTGAATCCCTCTTTGGTTTACAACACTGTTGAACATGATTCTAGCTATTATCCCATGCTTCCTGCACTGTTTGTTTCACTGTTTTAATCTAAAATTATGAATTCTTCAGAGTAGGGATTATCTTTCTGTCATGTGCACTCCCTCTGCTTTAGTACAATGGGTGCTTGAACTTTGTGTGATATTCACAGCCAATACTTGAAAGCAGAATGTTCGTTATGAATCTCTAAACTCCATTAAAAATGGAATTTTGTATAATGTCATACCATTTAGCAATTTCTCTATGGATGAATTAAGCAGAATTCTTGTGCTTCTCAAAATATGCTAGTGAATAAAAAACAAGCTGATAACTTGGAATTACTAAAGGGGTACAAATGACAAAATGATACATTCTTTACTCATCAGCACAAGAAAATTTCAAAGTTATGTTGCTTTTGGGCCAACTGCTCTACCATTACCTGAGCTGTGTCCCAACCTACTCCGGCTCTGAGTTCTGTAGTGCCATCACCCTGGGAGCACTGCAGGACACCATTGGACAGCTGAAAAGTGTTATAAGTCTGGGGAATGTCTTCACAGTGAAGCAACAATAGATGAAAAGACAAGGTACTGTGTTTAAAACATAGCTAAGAGACAGAAACAGATATTTAAACCCTATGTTCTCTTCAAATTCTTAGATTTGAGAAATATGGACACATGACATGAAGCATTTGTGAATTGCTAAAAAGATGCCTCTTTATAATTCAGTTTGTTTCTTTTTTGAGCAGGTAAATACATCAACAGTCTGCTGTTAAAAATTATTTTCCCTGATTCACTTTTTAGTTATGCACTGCAAAAATTAAATAGGAGTACAAGACACAAATAATACTGTAACACAATACTGATAATAAAGGTGCAAAACAAAAGGCAATAGTCTTATTTTACTGCACAGAAACAGGGAGCTGAAGGTCTGTAAAACCTCAATATGTGTGTCAGACACAAATTCTGAGATTAAAAACATATAATTTTTAATAGCAACTAAGTTCTAGCCATCGATTGGAATGGCAGGCAGCATATGCAGGAGACGCTTTCATCCCTACGGCAAGAAAAATTGTGTTTACTGACTGTTAAATTTCAATGCAAATAGCTATGCTAAAACTAAGCAAAACTTATTCTAAAATCACCTGCTTAAACTGTATGTAACCACACCAATTCAACTATTCATTTTCTGTCTCAACTGAAGATGAGATTTCAAGAACAACCTTCTTTGAGGGAAATAACCTGATGTATCATTAAGCCAGTGCATTGGAATTCTGTACATAGTTAAACAGATTTTTCACACACTTCATTCAACGTGGCATGTCCATTTTCGTTTAAGGTAGGTGCTACTACAATTCACTGCAGAGATGTGTATTCTGGGCAAGTGATTATTTATTCCATCACACACTGACTACATGATAACTTCCAAAATGAAAATTTTCTTTGATTATTTGAGGTGGGAGTGTAAAGACAATTTTTTTGCTGTAGTTGTTCAGGGAATACTTGAAAGAAAAGTTTCTGTACCCATTACATGGCTATTTAAGGATAACATCCAATGTATACTCATTTCTGACAATTTTATTGTTAATTATCCTAGCAATTATGTACATGATATTGTACATAAAACGTTTCTTGTGTTTACTAAAATAGAAATTACTCTTGCATTTATCATAGCTACACTTGTTTAAATTTGAACAGAGTGCTTCTCTACAGGAGAATTATAACAATGGATTTGCCTTTTATTGTATTTTCATGTACTCACTGTTCTTAATTCCCCGTTTCCACCTTTTTTTTTTTTTTTTAAAGGAGAAGATAAGTGCATTTCTGGCAGTACAGAAAAAATTTTGTTCTACTTCTGAAAATCATAAAGTCTGGAGGTTAGAAGTACTCCATTTATCAAAATAAGGCATGACCCCTGAAGATTGTCTTCTTTCTCCATTCTTAATCTCCATCTTTTCCTTTTGCTCTACTTCTCTAAACGCCTTCCTTCCTTCTGCTTCACAACATCTATGTTCTTCCTTGTCCTGTCCATGTGAACAGAACAATATCCTTGTTCTGTCCATGCCACTGCTGCTGCTACCAAGGGGTCAGAAGGATTATTTTACTCTAGTAGTGTGGAAGCATGTGAGAATATAGAATTATAGAATCATAAATCCATTGAATGGTTTGGGTTGGAAGGGACCTTAAAGATCATCTAGTTCCAACCCCCCTGCCATGAGCAGGGCCACCCTTCACTAGACCAGGTTGCTCAAAGCCTCATCCAGCCTGGCCTTGAACACTTCCAGGGATGGGGCACCCAAGCTTCTCTGGGCAACCTGTTCCAGTGCCTCACCACCCTCTACGTGAAGAATTTCTTCATCTTCATCTTCTCTTCTGTTGCACAGTATAGAGACAGACTAGGATGACAGATTCCAGACATCAGTGCCTGAATTTCAATGAAATCTGAGCTCCTCATATATCTTGAGGTTAAGGGTCCATGAGGGTCTCTTATGTCAGGCCAGATCTACGAGGTAGCAATCTGAAAAGCAATGTTTGATTTTATTAATGAGATTCATATGACACTGGGACCTTTCCCTATACCTTAGTGATTAAAGCGTGTTTCATTATCCTGGATCCTCACCAAAACAATATGCAATAAGGTGGGAGTTCATCTGAGCCACAGATTATATCATTAAAAAAATCTTTCTAGGCAAAGCAAAGTCATCCTATCCTCTCCTCAGCTGCTCATCTCACTTCTCCAGCACAAAACACAGTTTCTGTTTCTACATAACAGACTTGTACTTATACAGCCCAACATTTCAAAACTAGAACATACCTATAGAAAACTAGGAATCAAGGCAAAACTGAAATGTAAGCCACAGATAGTACACAGGGGTTTTTGTCATCTGCTCCTCTGAATTTTTACAAATATCCACTAATTTTCTCTGTTTTTTAATTGATTTCTTAAGTATTATGAGAACATGAAGGGAAAATTATGCAAAAATTGCAATTATTCTTTAAATATTTTCTGAAACACACGAGGATGTTTGAAGTACGTACCCAAATTTATAGTTTATATTTTAACTTTCTGTGTCATTTGTATTGTAGGAATACTTATGTATTTAAATTATGCCTACAGTATCTGTGACCTTCATAATCTATAATGTATTTAGCCTCCAAAACCTCCTGGTGGCAGGGAAGTAGTATTAGTATTACTTTATGTATAGAAGTAGCAGTAGCCATAGTTGCAGCAGCAGCAGTGATGTGTTTGTAGTATTGTATACATTGTATATTATAGTAGAACTAGCATTTTTTATGTGGCTGGGAAGATATATAGTAAAGACCAGAATTCTGTAAATATTGAAGTTGGGGGTTGGACAAGGTGATCTCCAGAGATCCCTTCCAAACCTGACTACTCTGTGATTCTGTAACTGTTTGTCTCAAGGGCTTTTCAAAGCGGAAATTGTTTGAGCTTTTGAATATTTTCTTACTTGCATCTTTAACCATGTATATAGTTTTACTGTTCCTGCAAGAAATGTTCAAATAGCTTTCTTTAGATTGCATTCACATGTTCTGAACAGCTCTAGGAGCGGCATAATTCTTGCCTTACATTCCAGATTAAGAAGTCAAACCCACGGTCAAACTCCGCAAATTACTCAAATTTCTTAACTTAAACAGATGAAGTTAATTGGACACTGATTATATGCAGCCATGACACTCAAATGCAGTACAGAATTTTCTTTATCTAAGCTGAAACCTTGAGATCATGAAGTGTACAAGGTCTATAACCATACCCTTGTCCACACTAAGGATGTAACATAAATCCTATTCAATAGGCAATGCTTACTCTATTTGTTGCTAGTTTTATAACTTCATTACATTAAAATGTAATGTAATATTGTTTTGGTGAGGATTCAGGATACTTTGTCTTACTGTTAAGGGACAAGAGGGATAACAGACCCATAGAGGCATAACAGTCCATACATCTGAGTATCTGTGTTGATGAGGTACAACAAAAAGAAAATTCTCCTTTTCCATAGCCCAGAAAAACTATCTAATTCCCACTGTCGCCTTGCACTTCTTTATGAAAACAGTGAAGTAATGTAATCACTCACCCAAATACATTCTTTCATCAGTCCATTTCAGAAATATTAGTTAATGAAACCTTATAATACCTGAAATGGTAAGTTTGGGTAAGGGGAAACAATAAGTAAAAATAAAAATAGAGTTTATACAGGATTTTTTTTTTTATTGTACAATTTACAAAAAATACCATCATATCTTAAGGTCTATTTTCCTGTTATTATACATACAGTAATATTTTATTAATAATAAAGCTCCCAAATCTGCTTTATTTCAGAATAAATTTAGAAGTGGATGACAACTGAAATACAGATTTCTTCAAATACCCAGCACTAAGCAAAGTCATGATTTTCTGCAGCTGACTTCACTGCTGGAAGCCATAGTAGAAAGTAGCTAGATTAGATAAGAGACTCTTCGGTTTTAAGAGTGTCCCACACCTGTAAATCGGCATTATCTAGTGCTTACTGGATAATTTATGAGATACGAAATTATGCCCTCCAGGATGGTTACATGCTTGTTAGAAGACCAGGCAGGGAAGCATTCCAGTGTCCCTACATTTCTAGATTAGGACAGAGGTTAGTTCAAGGATAGTGATGATAGTGCTCATGGTAGTTATGGTGCCTCATTTGAGTCCTTATCTCCTAAATCACTGGATTCTCATTATCATCTAGAGTCCCTCTAACTGCCAGTACTGATTTGCGTTGAAATAAAACACATCTCCAAATAATATTGCCCAAGCAATTTGCAGCCTTCTCTTTAATTACAGTTTTACATATTTCTCAAGTTAAAATGTCTCAGGCTTTCAGGACTTTCTGGAGCATGTAGGCTATACTTCAGCTTATTAGAAAAGAGACCTCAGAAACATTTTTCATAGATTTTGTTTCTCAATGGCTCAGGTTGAAAGAACAAAACAAAAGGCTAGATTTTACTTAGCTGTGATGAAGATACTTTGAGGACATTATTTAGAGCCTTTATTTCCCCATACTTTCTGAGCATATAAGAGTGTCCAAGAGTGATAATCTTTGGTGAAAATCAAAACAAGAACACAGGAGTAGATAAAGAAATCTTGTCACTGAAAGGGAAATTGGCAGTGCCTGGAAAAAAAAGCCTCTCTTCTTCTCCATGGAAGCATCCTGGATTGAATAGAGGCAGAATGTTTCCCAAAATGGTGTGCAACAGTTGCACATTATCCCTGTCTCCTGCCTGGCTGAGATGAGCCTGGGGGAAGGAATGAAATGGTGCTCCTGTTCAGCCAACCACCAGCATGAACCAGCTTTCCAGTCTTCAGTAATGCAGGCTACTGCCTGGTCTACCCGTACCAGCAGAGTTGTACATCCTGTACAGTCAGCTACTGCACACTTGACAAGGGGCTTTTACAGAGCTCAGTTCAGCTCAAAATTAATATCGATAAATGACTGTAGGAAATGGTGGTCTGCCAAAATCAAACATCTACATGTATCTTTACCAGACGGCTGTGATATGTAATTGTGTAGCCGTTTTCTATAAATACTAGGCCACTGAGTAGGTGGAAGTTTTTTCTATTGTCATGATATTTTAATTGAGTTCCCGTAAAAGTAGCTTCTCTACTAACAGTGTTGTTCAATGCAGTAGAATGGAAATGGTAGTGAAGAGGAACATTTTTCACAGCATACTCCAAGTCAGCCTATTCTCACATGACAGCAAGAGCAGGTAGTGATTTGAGAGGGAAGCTGTCTCAGACTTCAGGCTTTGAAGTGTATGAGAAAATACCTTCTTTGAGCCTTATCACTATCTATTCATCTCTCTGAGCTATGGGGTTTTTTTTGAGATACTGTGAATTCAGTTTGTTCCTCTCCTGTGAGCTGTGTTAAACAAATTCTACAGGTTTACTGTGATAGTATATTTATAGACATGCTATAGATTTCATTTTTACCCTCAAGTACTAAGATATTTGTTTTACATATTTCCTTGAAAATCACCAGGGAAATATGATGAACAAGACACTAACAAAAAATTAAATCTTCTAGCTAGGTCTTCTTTCTCCTGGAAGAAGGTACTGAACTGAATGCTTTTTGTCTTTCACCATACAAATTCCATATTCATAGTTCTCTGAGTTTTACTCATTATCCCAGTGTCTATTGTTCGGAAAAAAAAAAAAAACCAAAACCAAAACCCACAAGGTTACGTTTGTAGTCACACTTAAGGTCTGCTAAATGTTTCATAATGTTGATTTGCATAATTTAACACTACTAATGAAATCTTATTTCAACTATGTTCTTTAAGTTCTGACCAATGTAATGCAAAGATTCTGTTTCATTAATATAATAAGATCAATGAAAATGATGATGCCTTTTTCACACTAAGAATAAAAATGTTTTCAGGTCACAGTCTCCATGATTAGTGAGTAGTATCAATTTTAGAAGATCAAAAATTTTCAGTGAAATGAGTAAAAGTCAACAAAGTGTTAATACAAATAAGATCTTTAAAAGGTTGTGCTGTAGTACTCGTATCTGTAGCATTTGAAGTTGCTGTGCTAATCTGCAAAGTGTGTGACGGTGACTCCTACATTCACACACTGTGCTGTTTCTGGCTGGGATAGAGTTAATTTTTTCACAGCAGCTAATATGAGGCTGTGTTTTGGAAACTTGACTGCATATTTTGTGGTGCTTAGTTGCTGACTGGGGCTAGTCCATGACACACATGTACTGAATGGTAAATTTTGTCCCTCATCATCCTTCACACCAAGCTCCCCCATTTCCTGGCACCCTTCCGACACTCCACTCAGCAACAAAACCTCCCTTTCCCCGTTACCAAAAGATGCTCATTTCCATGCCTCTTACATCAACTCTGATCACAAATCTTGCATGGTCAACAGCATTTATCATTTCAGCAGTTTAGGTTCTCCCTCTCCACTCCCAGTTTTCCCAGCTTTCCTGTCTTTGCACCACATTCATCCTATTCCCCCAAGCCCACACAATACAGCTTTAGCAGAAACCTGTTCTCCCTACACGTTGCTTTTTGTTGTTTGCCAGACAGGCAAACAGCAAAAAGAAAGACCAAACAGCAGCCTTTCCTTTTCCAGTACAAAAGCAAATGTAAAGCTACCTTAGACTTGCAAACATCATGTTTTCCCCTCCACAGTACACTATCAAAAAGGCGTATCTACTTTCAGCCCTGTTCTTTTTGGCAGCTTTTGCCCGCAGAGATAGGCAGGTAGGGAAAGGAGCCAGGTAGGTGGAATAAGATCTCTTGAGCTGTCAGGGACCTGTGCCTGTGATGCCAGTGAGGACACCTGGTTAGGCAGGAGTGAATATGTCTGATAATCCTGAATGAGTTCTGAATTCTTTTTCACCTGTTCAGATCTTTTTAGAATCCCAAAGAATTTTACATTATAAAAAGTTAGCCAGCTAAGTAGCATAAACATTAAATCCTAGATCAAATTTGTCAAGTACAGTTCCTTTTCTATGAATAAGTAAGCATCAAATGTGGATCAAAATATATAATAAATGATAAAAGCAAAGTAAACACTTTAATTCTCTACAATTCATTCAGAAGAAGAATTAAGGATTCATTAATGGCAGTGAGTCACTTTTTAATAAAATCTATCAACAGAACATGAAAAAAACCCTGTGGTTGTCATGGTATTTAATATAAAATACATGGTAAGATAAATGGCTGATTTTTAATTAATAGATCCGACTCTGTAAAGTCAGATATTCAGGCTCTAAAGCCATGTAGCACACACAGAAAATTGCCTGGATCTAGGGCTTTGCTACTGAAATTATAATTAGCCTGTCTGCAACTCCATCTGCAGAATGATTCCTTGTCAGAGCATGAATAGATTCTGTTGTGGCAGCAAAGAAAATTCCTAAGTATCAGTAGGAAGAATGACAGTCACAATATGGAAATCTCTTGTCACCAAAAAAAAATTAAAAAAAAATCAAACTAAAACAGATGCTAATCCTTAAGAAAAGTCCTAAAATATAGTTTGCATAACAGCTCAAAAAGCAAAGAAAACCATAACTAGGAGACAGATATTTGCTTGGCCAGGAAAAATTATCAGGCTCTTCCTAGAAGTCCTGTGGAAAATTGTTCCTGACTCACCTGGAATACATTGAGTTTTGTCTGTGACAAGAAGCAAAGAAACCCACCAGTAACTGGGAAGCTGTCCCTATCTATTACTTTTCCATTCTTTCAGCTGGTACTCCTACGAATCTTGCTCAGGACTCCTGCTTTAAGGGGCTGGGAAAGTTTATCTGCTCACTAAATCCTTTTGCTTATTATATTTGTGTCTTCACTGCTGCTGTAAATATTCCTTTCCCTTACCTTAATCACGTATCACTCATAAAGGAAACTATTATAACCACACAATGCTTTGCAGAGTAAATGATTACATCTTGGCACAAAGTAAGTATTCCTGAGTCTTCTTCAATGTCCTACTGAGATCTTACAGGAATGGAGGGGATCTCAGCCTGCTGATGCCATGGGGCACTCATTCTTTGTCTGCCAAAGGCTTCAGGCATGCTTACTAAAAAATGTTTATCTGAACAGGTTTGGTTAGGAGTGATGTCAAAGGACTAAAATTTGGCCAAAGCCAACTTTGTCATACAATTTTTGAGTGAGTAAACAATGAATAGTTAAATACTTCCAGCTATAAGGGCAATGTTTCATTAGTACTCTAAACAAAGACTAAAAGATCAGTTAGTTAAGCAGGAAAAGATCAGAACCAGTAGGTAATTTAGGTCAAATAGAGAATTTGAAAGGAATTTATGCTTCATTGAAAAGTGGATTGTTTTCTTTGCCATGATTTTATTTTAAACTTAATGAGTTTAGAAATATTCCAGGGGATTCCTCTTGTCTCTCCAGAAAGTTTGTCGAGGACCTGGACTACGGCCCTAGGACTAGGCAGATGCATAGCCTTGCTCTCTACTCTGTTTGCCTGATCAAAGATTTCTTCTCTCTGTGCACTGGGATGGGGCACCAAGCTAAATATGATACAAGTAATAGGAATAAAAACAGGAACTGGAACACTGACTGCTTTGGGGATCATTACTTGTAAAGTGCTACTGTATAACTGCTAGAATATAAAAGAAACAGAATGAGCAGGATTGCACTATCTCTTTATTATATTGTAAATAAAGAAACATTGTTTGACAGTTAATATGGTGATTATTTAAAGATTTTGTAAAACAAAAAAGTAAATGCTTTGATTAGTTGTATTGAACTGAATTTTCATGTAGGTTACACAAAATAAATGAAAAAAAAGACAGTACCCATATTATTTTCAAAATCTGTGCTCAACAAAAAATTCTTCAATGATGAAGAAAGAGGAAACAGCTAACAGCTTCCCTCTCACTCTTCTTGTCTTTTCTCAGCAGAAATTTGATCATTCACTTTAACTTCTTCCACCAGCCTCCCCAGGTAGTTCTGAGAGATCAGTGAGAAAAAAAAACTTCATAAGGGGAGGAACAGTATGCCATCTGGCATCTGGTTCCAGTGTTTATGTGTTTGAGACAGGTGCCTAAATGTTAAGAAATACCTTCATATGCACATATTGTATTCACACTAATGGTAAAGGAGTAACAAATCGTCTTTTTGCAGTTACCCTCATCAGCTTCCATTACAGGGAAGCAGAAAGTGTCACTCCACTACCTGTTTGTTACATGTGTTGTAATATTGCTAAAATGGGACAATTCTCGAAAGCAGAGTTTCAGTAAAAATACAGATTGTATTAAGACCTATCTAGATTTTAGGCATGGGTTTCCACTAAAGTTGATCACAATTTTTTTAATATTGCTTATAGGGAGAAGTTAACAGTACTGTTTGATGACCACCTTAACTTAAAATTTATTCCTTCAGAAGACAGCCTAAAACCTGTGGTCTAATAAAGTTTTGGGGCCAAAACATAAATGTCTGGTGCCAAAATAAATGTTTCCATAATAACACTGTGGTATTATTATTTTTAAATACATAATGAACAGATGTGTACCTGCAGTTAACAGTTTACATCAACGTTATTTTTTCCTGTCTTGTTTGAAAAAAAAAAAAAAAGTATTAAGAAGAAAATGTCTCTTATTATACCTTATTTTGAATAGTCCTCAATTTTCTGTGATTTGAGTAGAAGCTAAGGCTGACATTAGCAAGAACCTAATGTTAAAGTACTTAAACAAATATTAACATCTTATTCTGAACAGATGGTGTTTGCTGAGCCCAATCATTCTATGGAAACTCTATTATGTGCTATGTTTGCTGTTCTGAAATTCTGTATGTTTTAGACCATATTCTAGACTGCATTTGACCTTTATTTTCTTTTTTCCTTTAACCTTAGAAGTATTATTACTGAAACTACCACTATTAAGTGCAGTTCATGGTCACATGTTTTAAAAAATCTGCAGGCTTAATTCTTGAGCTAGAAATAAGTGATTGTTTTTCTCTGCATTCTGATTAAACTTGGTAGCGTTCGATTTAAACATTTTAGTCACAACCACACTTAGTCAGTAACTGGTAAAAGAATATGCACAACACTGTACCTACTAAAAGCTTGGCAATCTCTCTCAGAAGTCCTGACCTTGTCTCACCAAAAGTGCTGTTAGTAACTTGTGATTTAGGGAGAAAGAGACTGGACAATACAACATTTATTTAGTCTGTCATTTCCTGAAGATAAATGTTGTTTCAAAATCTTCAAAGAAAATTTAACACATCCTTAAACTGTGTGTGGCAAGGACTTGCTATGAAAACAACTGTTTTTCCATTACTATGTCATACTTACATCTTTGTATCAGCAGCAAAAAGAAGGAGAAAGAAAATTAATGAATCAGCAAATATATTTATATGCCTAAGATAAGCTGCTGTGTCACTGTGTTGCTGTGTATATTTGTCTCCCATCTGCTCCTACTCAGTCATTTATTTGTAGAGGAGCCATATGTTTCAGAGCTGCCTTTGAATCATCCAGCTTATTTTAGAATGCTGAGATATCAGTTATCACACTTTACATGAACAAAAGAGACCTGAGCTCTGATGATTAGAGTGGCTGTGAACACTAAGAAATTAACAATTTATAACATATTTTCCATCTCTGCTAATAATTCCTAATGTGTAACATCAAAAATCGTAATCTACTTTCATGACTATGTAAAATTTAAGACCAGGACTGTGATGTTAGCATTTCCTGTTTTGTGATTTCCTAATTGTAATTCCATGGTTCATGGTTCTCAACTCAATAAACCATGGGCCATGCATTACTACTCTGATTTCAGTGGAAGCTTTGGGAGAGAGTGGTGGGTCCAGGTTGAGTCTTCAAACTATGGAGCAAAGTTTCATTCTATCCATGTGCCATAATGGTTTTGCCTTTTAGATTTTTATTCTTAAGATCCTTTTTATTACACATTTTTTATGTATCTTTTACTTTTTTTAGGGAATTCTATTCCTTTCCTCTATTAGAGGGTTTGAGGTTTTTTATTTTGCTCTCTTTATTTTCTTTCCTTCCAAGCTCTCTCTAGTTCTCTTGATACTGAGCATTATCCACTGTTCTAAATAAAACCAGAAAGTTATGTTCAAACAGTAAAAATGGTTATCAGCCAAGTGTCCTTTTATTTTATATAATTATGTTCTTGAAGAAGCTACTAGAATATCCGTGAAATCTGAACTGCCATCTGAATACAGTAGCACAACTGTGGCACACAACTGGCTCTAGTCTACTCACTCAAAAATGTGAATACCTCTAAATGACAGCCCAGAAGAACTCACCTCCCCACATTTTTAAGTCAGGATTTAAACGTTTTTTGAAGGTCATTTGTTAGAAGTATCACGTCAACTGGCAACTACTGCACTAAATTTTGTCCTTTTTTTTGGCAATTTACAATGTGCTGTTATGAGTAAATCAATCTTCTTCTAGAATATCATTCTTTGAAGACCTAAGCGAAACAAGAAACTCTAGCATAATAAAAGCTTTATTTGCTACTGGGTTTACTCAAGGGATTATATATTTCATTTACTCTGTAGAAAATTCTCTGTGTGTTGCTGTACTTTTTTCCCAGAATCAATGCGTCTATAAACAAGAAATACCTTAAAATATTCCTAACCTTTTGACTGAGGCTGTAGTTTTATTTAGCTTCAGTTTTCAGAGCAGAAAGAAAGATCTACTGGTGTAGAAACCTAAATCTAAAGGCCAGCACAAAGATGATAGATGAGCAAAGATGGTAGATACATAAATAAGGTTATTTAGAGAAAAAGTTTAAATAAAGGAAGAGAATGGAGGACATGACCTATGGGGCACACACAGGAAGCAGAGATATGGAAGGGCTTCTAAAAGATATGTCAAAGGAATGATTAGACAGACAGAAAGAGAGACACAGGTGAGATCAGTTAGAGAAGCAAAGACAGAAAAAATATTTCAAATGAAATAAAAGGCACTGTAGAGGTCAAAGATGATGAAGACATACTGGAAAAGTCTGAGATTCTGCTAAAATGTCACTAAAGACTTTGGCAAAAGTAGCTCCCTTGGAATGCAAAGGAGAAATTGAGTATAAATAGATGGGGAAATCCAGTAAATGTTGTGTTTAATGAGCTTGAAGTAAAAGGGAGGAACAAGACAGGGCAAGAAATGAGGAGAAAATTTGAGATAAAGGTGGGATATTTTTCAAAGAGCAAAGACTGACCCTTTTGTACTGCAAAGTAAAAGATCCAGAAAGTAGTGAGAAGTTATGTGGAAAATACAGGCAAGGGTAAGAGTGGTGTGAGAGAGTTTCAGAGGCGAACGAGAGTAAATCTGGGGGAGAATTGGTAGCAAATAAGCAGATCAGCAGCAAGAAAGAAAGATAACAGAATTTCGGGAACAAAACAAGGAGGGAAAAGAAGGTGAGAAGCAAGTCATCTTGCATTTCATCTATGTCATCTAGTCAGAAACTGGAAGGGTCCCATATGGGAGGGAGGGAGGGGATAGAGGAAGATTTTAAGTCTGAGCCAATGAGGGGAAAAAGCAGATGGGACTATGGAGATCTAAAGTAGTTGGGAAATAGTTATTTATCTAGACAGAAGGTAGAACTGAACAGAAAAAACAGGTTTGTAGTGAAGAGTGACTGACTTCACAACTACTTCAGAAAATATTCCACTCTGTGGGGGAAAATGTGGTGCAGATTCAAAGACGTAAGAAAATTATAATGGCTGAATGAAGTGACAAAGACCCTGATCAGGAACCAGTGTGAGGGCAGAAGAGAAAATAAAGAAGAGAAAGATGCTAAACTCAAATGTAAGCTCAAAGCTCAGCAGAGATTGTGAGCGAAAAACATTCTGTAACAGAAAAAAAACAAAGGTGTATTTGAATGGACAAAACCAGTTCTCAGTGAGAGCCACCAGCCAGTGGGAAGGAGGCATACTGAGATTCAGAAATTTTTTAAATTTTAGAACAGGACGGTTGGATCACATCTGGAAACTTTATCATTCTGGTACAATGATCCTCCTGCAGAAATTTATTCATCTTCTACATTAAATACACTTTTTTAATATATATTTTCAAAATTTCCAAAGAACTTGTATGGTGCCTTAAAAAAAAGGTGAAAATTTCTATGGCATTCTTCAAAAGGTCTGGGTTTTTTTTCCAGTTAATGCTTCAATCTTATGAGAAAGCTCAACATACAAGAAAGTTGACTGTCTACATGCTTCCTCTCAGCTTCTTCTTGCTGTAAGCTTTTCTGTGTCATTGTTCTTTCTGTGCAGATATGTGTAACTGAATCCCTGCAGGTTATTTTGCCATGTTTAGCTTTCCTCTAATCCACTTAAGTTCTCTGGTCAATTTATTAGCTATTCCCAAGAAAGGTCATGCCACGGCATTCTAATTTGTTTTATTCAACCCACCTCTGAAAAGCACTGATAACTTTCTTCTACTCTCTTTTTAAAATAGAAAGTGTCAAGTCTTCAATTATTATTTGACTTCAACACAGATACTTAGAATATCCACCGGCAGAAATTTTCACCGGCTCTGCAGTCATTTTCCCCCTTGAGGAAATGCAAAGCTGCAACACTGATAAATAGTGCCTTTTTAACTTACATTTCACCCTGACCTCATATTGACTTAATAGAATCTTTACCTCGGTAAGGGAAGAAGAGTTGGTCAGTGCCACAGGGGCAGCGTATGTTTTCAAAATAGTAGAGAACAGAGTAACTTCCATTGCTGTGATGTAATTCATTTTCAAAATGCTTTGTGGCTTCTAATGACAGATTCCATATGCTATAAAACTGAGCACTACAAAGTCACTATACATATAAGATTTTAACATTTGAAACAGAATAAAATTAGGGAAAATCTGAATATTCAAACCAGAATAACTATACTATAAATTACTCACACACAACCTTGCATTTCAACAGTGACCTTGGCCCTAATCAAGAATTTAGGAAGAAAAATACAACTCTGGAGAGGTTTTTAAATGCATGCCTCATCAAGTTATCATAATTAAATCATCATTTTCATCAAGCAGTAAAATGTGACCAAATTACCATGCAAAACTATTAATCACAGCACATATACATTTCAATTGCAAACAGTTTAGGATGCATTTATAAAAGTCTTCTTAAGATAATAATGAGCTAAAATATGTGAATGTTTTGCCATTGGAGGAGGAGCTAAAGGTATTTTAGAAAGTTTGTTATTAAAAATATTAAATCCCCAATCATGAAAATTATTTATGTGGATAAGTATGTATGTTTTCAGGATTGTTACATCAGCAATTAATAGACTGAAAAAGTTGAACATGTTCTTTATATGTCCAATTTTAGGTACACTACACCTAAAGTTAGTTTCAAAGACAGACGGAAATCATTACTCACAATTGTAAGCCCCCTCTACTTCAAATCTACATATCCTTAAAAAGTTTGGGTTACTTTCTTCTAGAAACCAGAGGTGTAATAATGCGCAGCATCTGAATTTGCATGCATGATGTGAAGCCATCTTACGTAATTACATGAACATTTTAACTGTTATGGTAAATGAAACCATATAATGGAGAAAATATAACTGAATTCATATTAAGACTCATAATCTTCAACAAGGGTGCAGTGTGCTAAACAAAATTAATCTTTCATGGAAAATGTTTTGACAAGAAAAGAAACAAATTATTAAAGTATTTGTTTCAAATTCATCACTCTCATCTTTTGATCCACTTTGAAGCAAACACCCCATATAACTTGTCAGAATGTTGTACTGTGCAGATAGTCTCCACTTCTCTTTATTTTAGGTTCCATGGTTTTTAGGCTGATGTTGTCATGAGCGGTGAGCAACCTCTTTTTGTAGACATTATGCATTGCTGATTCAGCAATTTAAAAATTACAATTATATTTGCCTTTTTAAGGAAAATCAGCAGTGTTCCAACCTCACCTTTCCATATTAATTTCATGCTTCGGGGTATACAAATATTTCTGTGCTAACTCCACGTGACCCTTTTTTTGGCATCCTCAGCTGTTCTTTTTTCCTAATGGTTTCTGTTGGGTTTAGTTGACATCACCCTGGCAGACACAGGAGGGACAGTGTCTTCCCCATTCTCTCTCCTGCCATCCTATCCATTTCCTTAGAGAGAAAATGTCCAGAGACCTCAGGCTGCAGGACCATCACTTCAGCCATTCAAGGAGAGCCACACCCCTTGATATATCTGCCTACTTGGAGTTGTGTCTATCTTTGCCTTCATTACAGAGGAAAGTTCTTCCTGCAGGAGAAGTGTTCTGAACCACTTCTGTATTTTCTGAATGGAGTTACAACATAGACTTAATGAGCCAAATCTGTTTACTGTCTGCTTGTCCATTGAGTAAATTAGTTTCTAGCAAAGATATGGTGGGTTTCTGGGTTTTTCGATGGTATTTCTCCTGGCTCGTTTGGTTGTGTCTGGGATTATGGTGTTCTGATTCATGCTTAGATCCCTGAACTCAGTTTTCAGTGGTGAGAAGATCATATCACATCCAGCCAGAAGAAATAGGTGGGATAAAACAACCCACCCTCCAGATGCTATGGCTACATCTACACTATAATTTTGCTGGAGGTGACAGATGCTGAAGGTTAGCAGATCCCAACTCCACATGTCTTCATGGCATTTGTGGGCAGTCCAGATTTCTGCTGACTCTGCAGCAGGCAGTGCCAAGGGCAACTTGTCTGCTCAAAATTAACCAACCCAACATCACCTCAAAGAGGTGGGCTGCAAAAGGAAGAGAGCAGTCCCGATGTGCTTTGTTCCTTCAGCACTGTAAAACATTAACTAATACAATAATGAAGTATCAAAATAGGTGTTTGTTATAGTTGAAAGTATACCTGAAACTCTCCTCCCTAAGAATACAAACTGGTTTACCTGAACCTCAGACCCAAGAGGACTTCTGAAAGTAAATGGCACAGGCTGTTAGTAGATTTCACTTTCAAACTGGGTCTAGGATTATTCCGCAAGAAAAAAAATAAATAAATTAACAAAAGAGAAGAAAAGTAGAAACTCTAGCTCAGAACCAAAGGAATGGTTTTAACAACCTCTTCCATGCCAATAAAGGACCACTTGAATTCTTATTTCATCTGTGTTACTTTGCCATAGTCTTGTATTGGTTGTTCAAGAGATAAAGGTGCAGATTTTACTGTTGCTGATGCAAATGCCCGGTAGGACAGGCCAGATCCCAGTCTGGTGTTTTGTACACAGTCCTTGACTGCAGGTGATATTCTTGTAAGATAGAAGCTTCTTTTTAACTTTCCTGCTATTTAGAAGAGAGACTGCTAGCATGATTTGATGATTTTTGCAAAGCTTGGAAGAACTGAGAATCAAGCCTGTCTTGAAAATGACAGAAATTGCTTGTAACTCAGCATTTCACACTGTTTTAGCAATATTCAATTACTTCAGACACAATTTATCTTTCTAGCAGTGGAGCTTAGTAGAGAAGTAAGTTATGGAAATTGTTTCCTTCAAGAGAACCAGTTTTACTTTGTTTGCTCTTTCGTCCTTATTTTTAAATACTGCTACTGACAGAATTAATACAAGAATATTAATAAACAATGAAGTCTGTTGTTGGACTTGATGAAAAGATCACCTTTAATCTTGTGGGTTCTGATTAAAAAATATTGCCATTGCTCCTACTTAGTGGGCAGGGAAAATACAGTTTGGAGAGCTTTGTCTCCATGGTGTGTGGAACAAGATATTGCTTTATTGAAAGCTCTGCTGAATTTATTACTACATTGCTGATCTGTACAACATCAGCTCTATTAAATTAGTTTAAAAGGTTAAACAGAAGAACTTTCAGCTCTGGTTTCTAACATATGGAACTTGGTTGACAGTGACAATCTGGCTAAGGAACATGTCTTCATGAATTGTAATATAGCTTAATTGAAATTGGATTTTGGGCCTGAAAAGTTAGATATAATCTCCAGTCATTGGGGAAGGAGATGGTTAGAGAAATACACACTCAAAAGAAATCAAAATCCACGAAGAGAGTCAAAAGGAATAGTCCAGGACATCTAAAACTATGGGATATATATTCCAAATGTAATTGCAATTTTAAAAATATGCTAAGAACAATCTCGCCTTAGCTTCTTTCCTTACTTTCATTAAATTATAATGTATTGCTTTAACCAATAGTAATATAGAAGACACCACCTGAGGTAAGGCAATCTAAAGAAATGCTTTCAAATACCTCAGTGAAAACTGGTGCTTATTTTTATTTTGGTAAATGAACAGGGAAGGTCATGGGCTTCATCACTGGTCCCGTACTACCACAAATTTTCAGATTGGTTGTGCTGGGTTGGGATAGAGTTAATTTTCCTCACAGGAAAATTGACACTGGAAGGAACCTCTGGAGATCATCTAGTCCAGTGTTTCTGCTCAAAACAGGGTGAGCCAAAGCAGATTGCTCAGGGCTATATACCCTCACACAAATCATACAAATATGTAGGAGACTGAAGAACTGGAAAGACAGATCCCTCAGAGGAGAAGTTGCCTTTAGCATCATGAAGGTAGAGAAGAAAATGCTAGTATCAAATAAGGGGAACATAGAAAGAGATGGGGACAGAAATCATCCAGAAGACATTTGATTTGTAAAACTTGATACAACGACAGAAAGAATTTTTATATAAGCCATAAGGTGTTATTTGGAATTGAACGGGTCATATGCTGAAAGAATTTGAGCAGAGGATGACTCTTTATTAGTGGTCTGGTTTTAAAAAATGAAAAACATTTTTCAAAGTAGAAAAGAGAACAAAAAGGCAAACACAGTAGTATAAAGGAAAGAAAGGTGTAAAGGGAGATAGATAGAAATAAAGAAAAAACCAAAGTGTGCACTCAAGGTAGAAATGAGCAAAATAAGAGATTAAATTTGGATTTATAGGCACTAATAAAGATGGACATAAGCTCGTTAATAGAGGATTATTAAAGACCATCCAGCTATTTGCATACTGATAAATGTGTGACACTATGAGTCTAACCAGAACTTTGCTAGAGGATAACAATAAAAATATATTAATATCATGGGATATAAATTGTTTTTATAACAGCCAACCAGTGTAATGATGCTCAGGCAATTAAGACAGAGTGGGAGCATTATAACTGCGATATATAGGTAGGCAGCTGATTTTGCTGATCTCTCTCCTACATATTCCTCAGCTAAAAATTATAGAAGTGTTGCAGCTGAACAGATCACTATCCAGGCTGTATTAAAGGTAAAAATATGGAATTCTTAGGCAATCACAGGCTTATGGGCCATATCTTAAAATGGAGTGGAATTTATTAAGGTGCTTATCCCAGCCAGGGGACAATTTATGCTATCTTCTTTTCTATTTCCTACTGTCCATATAGGCGTGTGTGAGATAGAATGTTATTCCAAATAAATACTTAGCTAAAGTTGGACATGTCTCCATAAAATCATAAAATTATATTCTTTGTGTCCAAAATCCCAGAGTATGTCATAGTCCCTTTTTTTTTTTTTTTTTTTCCCATATGCTCATGCTCCATTTTTCCTACTAGCATTGCTTTTTTCTTTTCAGTTGTCATTGCCGGATGCGGGTATCTTTTCTGATTAATAAGGATAAGTACATCAGTAGATGTCAGTCAGGGCTATCTCAGTGCATTCAGTTTTCTCTGTAAGCACCCAGACATTGCAAAGATTTACAGAGTTCAAAAGAAATCTGGGACATACAGCTAATCCACCAGAATATCCCTCCCCTTGAAAAATGTAGAATTTAACAAAGCATTTGACATCAGTCAGTTAAAAACATTTCAGAAATAAGAATTTAGGCCACCTACTTTCCAATGAAGATGCCTCAAATGGGATTCATAGAGATCTTTTCATATATGACTTAAGCACATGTATTTTATTCCCTTTTCCGTTCTGTTTCAACTAAGTTGAAACTGCTCTTTCTCCGTATCTCTTTATCTGATGTGATTCTTTCAGATTTGATGCATATCTTCTTGACACTAAAAAAAAAGAAAATATATGTCTTCATTGGGCTGTGATTTAAGACTCTGGGTCTTTGAACCTATCTGTGACTTTGCATGTCTTTTCAGAGGAATTTTAAACATCCGTCATTTACAATAGAGCGCAGTTGGTTTATAGCTCTAATGACAGTGTTCGGAAGAAAAATGTGCAGATTGAAAACATATCACTAACACAAAAATATCTTTGCTGCACCTATTATTTATTAGTATTGTAATTGTGCCAAGAGATTGCAGGCATGAAGCACGACTTCATTGACCTTAAATACTTTGCTTAAATACAGAAAGAAAGAAGGTTCTTTCAGGTTTTAAAAGGTTTCATACTTTATTACATTTTTAAGTACTTGCTGGTTTGATCCAGTAAATGAAAAGTGGAGTATGACTGCTGTCTCTGAATATGTTGGTGAAGACAGGAACAAAGGAGGGGAAAACAATTCTAACTTTAAAGATTAAAAAAATTAGTCTGATGTTAATAAGCATGAATGGATGTAGGTTGAAACTGGACAGATTTTTTAAACCATAAGATTAAACTCCAAGATTCTGGAACATCCTTCCTCCAGATTTTGTATTGGACATAAAGGTTTTATAATGGGGTTATGTGCATTTGTAAAGTGCTTCCTCTGTTAAATGTTCTAGAGACTGTTCCCTCAAGACAGTCTGGAGTGAATTGCTTTGGAAGAGAAGAGTTTTGGCATATGAATGCAGGGCCATATTACTTGGTCTCAGGACCAAAGGATGGTGTCTGGCCTATTAAATGATTTGGAAATTTCAGTTCCTTTTCTATTGTCTTCCATGACCCTAGATACCATCTTCCTCAAGATTTCTGTATTTTTCTTTCTTTCAAAAACATCATTTCTCCCCACAAGTCTCCTTACACATCCTTTGCCTTTCCTCCCACTCCTGAGTCATACCATTTCACTTGTGCTAGTGGCAATGTGTGACCTGACCTGACGATGGCTGAGGGTTTATGCATTCCCATTCTCCATTCTTCCTTCAACATTTGCTGTTTATAGATGATCAGAGAACAGCTTTGAATCAAAAATATTTTTAATGATGCTTGCACATAATGAGTAGGAACAGCCTTTCATTATCTTCTACCCCTTTAGGGAACAGGCCAAACACCCATGCTTCTGAATTAGACCCTTTGTTTTAGGAGTCATCTCATGGAAACCTGATACACTACAGAGCACAGGATAGTAAGACGTAGGAAAAAACATACATGTCTTTAGTTTCTACGTATTAATACATTATTTGAAGTTAGGGCAAGGAAAGAGGATGTCATTGTCCATGTGCATGAGTTACAAGAAAGCACAAAATGTGACATTCCAAAAATATGATCATCTTATCACTTACGTATGAAACAGACAATATTTCAGGGAGATATTTTTGTCCTATTTCAGGAACAACAAAGGAAAAGTTATTATTCTGTGGAATGATTTTAAAGAAACAAGTAAGGAGAAAACATAACCTAACAAGAAGTAGGGAACAATAAGAAACAAAATTATTAGGTTTTTACACTGTCATTTTTATGATGGAAAGATAACTTTGCTGACTCAACTTCTTTTGCCAAGAAAAAATACATATACTTCTTCCACAATATAGTGGAAGACAGAAGTTTGATAAAAAGTTACAAAATGGTTGACGTGAACTTGATAAAATACTTTCAACATATTATCTGATACTGAAGATTTATATCCTTCAGTAAAATTATGCTGTCATTCTGTGCATCCCAGTGGGAACTTGGCTAACCCGTTGGTTATTTTAATATATAACTCATAAATCAAAGGCTCAGGTGCAATCAAAAAGAGTAAAAAATCCTGAAAAATAGAACAGAAAGGACTTTTTAAAATCCTAGATTCTTACTTTTTGAATTATGGAAGTTATTTATTAGCAGATTCATAACGAAAATTTAAACATGATATCAAAGGCATTGTTTGATTTTGGCATCAGTAAATTTACTCATACGGTAAAATGGTATCTAGAACAAATTCCTGCAGTACTTGAGGAATTCACATTTCCACAGAAGAAACAGTGTTCGGAACCTGCCACAAGAGAAATAATTTTGCCATGACCAAAACAGACATTCAAAAAATAATAAAGATATATGCACTGAAGAAAAAAAAAAAATAGAATTTGAATACAAACAGAAATAGAGTGATAGAAATAGAAATATTGCAAAAAAACTCCCAGGTAAATCCAAAACATGTCCCATTTCCCAAGTAAATAACATATTCTTAAATTGATATTGAAATGTTGTCTACATGGAAAAACATTCCAGAAAATCTGTCTAAAATAAATTCTAAAGAACGCTGTGTAAGTGTCTGAACTCATCCTTCTATTTTCAAGGAGTGTGATGAAAAAAGGAAACGTTGATTTTATTTTTGTTATCATAGACCTTTCATTTTTATCTTGATTAAATTAAATTTAATTTAGTAATATTAAGACAAAAATTTTCCATCACTGGGAACTTAGATACAGCACAGTAAAATCAAACCACCTTAAGTAGTATTTATGATATAGAATTAATTTGGTGAGAAATAAACAAAAAAAAAAAAAAAGAAAAGGTAGCCCTCCGCAAACTTACATGCAGTTAACTTCTATCCAGCCTCCCTGAGCTTCCTTCTCCGCCCCAAGTCAGGTTGTTAGAACCAAACAATACCCAGCAGACCCACAGTCAGTGGAAGATCCCTTTCCCCTAGGACCTTTGGCAACAACTGGACACAGTGAAAAAACAGATGGGCCAACCTGTGGTGTCTTAGAGGGCACCAGTTTCCTGAAAGTCTGTCTAAACTTGAAACCTGGAGATGAGAATGAGTATATTAAAGCAGAACTAAAATTGCTGTCTGTTGAGGTTAGTGTAGTGGTTCATACTTTTCCCATGAAGAAAGGAACAAATAGGATGATTTGTAACTTAAGAAACTGAAGACAAAAGCAACCACCAGAATTATTGAGGCTAACCCGCTGTACATGCACTGACCATTGCAAGGGGCAGAATGTTAAATAGGTTCAAGTATTAGCCCATGGAATGCAGAAGATGAAAATCAAACCTTTTTGAAGTTAAAGTTTGTTTTTTCATAATTTCTAAGTATTTTGTTAAAATACTTCACAGCAGTAAGAATCCAGACCAAGTAAGGAAAACAGCATCTAGAGTCTTGCGGCTCTTCCAGTCGTGACATTTTGTTTGTTTCATATTTTCAGTAAAAATGTGGTTAACAGGAAGAAATTTCAAAAGTAATTTTCTGAAGAACGATTCTTCACATTCCAGTCAGCATCATGTATAATAAGGACTAAACGAAAATAAAATTGAGATAGAACAACCCATGTGTTCCCTGGAAAACTCACTTCATCATATCTCCAAGAGGGTATCACCATTATAATAATAATTGTCTGTAGGATATAGTATATTTTTATCTGACAGAGTGAACAAGCTTTCAAACAAAATTTCCTCATCTCTCCCACTTACTACACCTTCATACTCTGAGAAGTCCTGGAGCACACAAACTCAAGGACTTTTGGATGAAACTAAACTTCATGAGTGCACATACCATGTTTCAGTTGCTAATGGATTGCAGTCCACAGGGGCACTCTTGAGCTGCTCCAGAAGAAAACTCTCAAAGCTCAGTGTAGATGTCAGATCCTCAGCACCAGTTATTTGACTATCTGTCCCCTAATTACACCACAGAACATGTTTACATAGACACAGCTTTCTCAAATCACTGCTGGGATCAAAGCCCAGGACCTTGCAAGTATTTTAATACTTATCTTCTAGATCCATAGGTATTAGATGCTTGAGAATCCCTCAGTGTGCAGAAAAAATCTGATATAAAAGATTAAAAAAGAGAGAAATATTGATATGCACTGTCAGTGTAAATGTTAAAAACAACCCAGGTCTATTCCTCACAAACAGTACACTGCTCTGTGTTATGTTTTTAACTTCACTTTTCTTCAGTCTTAAATACTTTGGCTATCATTAGATGGGGAAAAGGAAAAAAATAATTCTTGTAAATAACAGCTTGGTCTATTAATTTCAGTTTGATGAGCATATATTTTTACTCCAGACTGGGGTATGGCATTTGATCTGGATCTATTTTTAATTTTAGTCTGATGGTTTTTAAATCAGGTCACTGACAAGTACATTCACCCATCTTCAGTTAAAGCAAATATATCCACATTATGCTTTGTGGAGCATTTCAATGTAGCAGCAACCTCTAAGATTGCATTATAAAATCTTGTAGATAACAGCACATAATTTTATCTGAACAGCAAAACTACCTAAACATAACATGCCACTACAGTTTGCAGTCACTTCTCATTAGAGTTCTTTACCTTTTGTATTTAATACCAGAAATTCCTGACTGGTAGTTAAACCACTGTTAATATCAGCTGAGATCTCAAGAGTTGTGTAGCTGAAGAATCAGGGCCAGATTTTTTAAACTTCTTGAAGAGAAGCTGAAACATTGTGCAACTTTCTTGTTTCTTCTGTGTTTGCTATGTCTGATTACCTTTGGGTTCTTACCACTAGTAGTGGCACAACTTACTACACCTAAATAAATTTCTTACTAAAAGGATTTTGGGGGGCAGATGTTGGCTATGCCATATGACATTAGGATGAATTCTGTATTGCTAGATTTTTAAGGTAGAGATTTTTTAATTTGTGGAGGTTTTTTTCATTTTTATTATTATTATTTTTTTATTTTAGGTGTTACAAGGCCAGCCAGAAACCACTACTGCTTTATAACCCATGTATTACCTCAAAGTAGAAAAAAAAAAAAAAAAAGGCACATTTCCATAACCTTTAAAATTACACAATGGAAACATGAACTTCCTAGAAGTACTTCAGCTAATCCAAACATCTTAAAATGCTTCTCAAAAAAACCAGCAATTTTATGGTAATACGAAAGAAGTCCTTGATACCGCAATATAAGCAAATATAATGAAGTCACACAATGGAAAACAGTTCCCTGCTGCAACAATGAGAGTGGAATTGAAATTTAGGAGGACTAATCTTAATCAAAAATTGACTTAAATAAAAACAAGATCTGATATAGAAAGAAAATTCTCAATAACTATAAACTTTTACTGTAATTCAAAAGTTGCTATAAACACATAAATTCAGTCAAATACCTAGAGTTGAAAAAAAAAAAAAGAAGAGGATCTAAGTGCTTAAATTAAACATTGAAAAAGAATATAGTTCCCATCATCTTAAATATCAGACCTTGAGTAACAGTATGCCAGTTATCTGCTGTAGAATGTTGATAAGTGAAAGCTATAAAATATTTTACATCTCTTTCCATTTTACTTTGAATAAAATAAATATTGCTAGCATTTAGGGGTTTGTTTTGCTTTTTTTAATTTTCACTCTAGCTTCACTAGGTTTCATGTATTACCTTATCTGCTAACATTAAAGACATATATTACAAGTTGTGTCCAACTTGCTGGCCTTCCAACCCAAACTGTTCTCTGATTGAGTGATCTGCACACCTCTGTCTCTTGGTGATCAGAAGGATGTCAGCTGCATCTTCTCTGCTACGTTGTTAGACACCTTCCCAATGGATGAAGGTGTTTTACTGCTGGAACTGGAATTCTATCCCCACACATCTAGGGATATTGGTTTTGACACTCTGTGTTAATACGGGCAATTAGTATGCCCAAGCTAAGAGAGTATATAACAAAATTATGTTTTTCTTTTGAGAGAAGTGAGCTGTTACACACTTTTCTGAGGTTCTGGGCACTAGCCAGGAGAATCCAATCTGCAAGGGACCACAAGAACCATACGATGAAAAAATGTTTTCAGTAGCTCTTAGTATGGCACAGTAAAGAACATTTTTGTAAAAAAAAAAAAAAAAGAAAGAGCAGCAGCACTAGTATGATCAACACCTACTGTTGCTCCAATATGTGCAAGATACTTTCTGAACCATCTTGTCTGATGACTTCATAAAAATACAGAAGAAATATTTGATGGTAAAACAGTAGAGCAATAGCTACAGTGTAAAAATATTTTTTATCCCTCTAAACTTCCTTAAACTCTGGGAAAAGAACAGACTGTGCACATGTAACACAATAAACTGACGGTTAAAACAACTCATGATTGTTTTAAGATGTAAAGTGTTTGCTGCTTAAAAACAGTTTTCATCATTTCATAACAGAAACCTTTTGAGAGGAAAATGAATGCAATTATAAAAGTATTATATTTTCTCACTTACATATTAATCTGTTTTCTTCTATCACACTGATAGAAATGGTCAAAGTGTAAGGGAATCATCTGGTTGCAAAAAGAATATTAAAATTTGAAAAAGGTCTTAGAGCTGATTAGGGATTTTAAAGGAAGTGTAACCTAATCAGCATTTAACTTTTATGTTCTAATTACATGACAATCAGTAATCACCATTGTCTCAGATTATATGAACTAATAAAAATCTTTCCTAAGTGCACAATAAAGTAGCGCAACATTAACTGAATTATATAGCAAGCAATTTTTGGTTTTAACATTTTTAGTAGACTTGGTTGCATTGTTCAGAGGTTGGGTTTGTTTGGTTTCATTAATTATAGTGAGTAGGTGGAAAAAAAAAAAGAAAAAAAAAAAAAACCACTCTATCCTGATTCACAGATCTCATTTATTGAGCTTTAGTTACTTTCTGTTCTACTGCAGTATGTTTCAGAACAGTCTCCAACAGAATCCTGTGGTGGGGTTATGGCTGCGTACATGGGTTTGGAGGAAATTTCCGCTTCTCTCTCAGACAGCTTTGATAGTGAGTTTAGAATTGAAATGCTGCTGAATTAGTAACATTCCAATCTATCAAATCTGTGGATCATTCATTTCTTTCTCTTCTCTCCTTATTGAATAAGTGAGATAGAAATTATTGATGAAATGGTCATATGCTACTACATCATACTGAGCATACCAACTCAGTCTGTAATTTATGCTCTTTGCTCAAAAAAAAATCTGTTTTCAAAGAGTGACAGACATCAACATTCAGCACCTTGTGATCAACTTAATTTCTGTATGGTGTAAACACATATGTTAATTTCCTGTCATTACAGTAATCTTTCAGTAATTATAATTAGATAAATATGTATCTGCAGTTACTTTGCAGTTGTACCTTGAACTATTACTGCTATTTCTGATTCTAAATATGTGTACCTAACTGTAAACACCACAGAGAAACTGAACAGCTGGTTTTTAGTGTGGCAAAGACTGAAACAACAAACATTACCTGTTCTTACCCTTTGGGACTGGAACTGAGTATTCTCATGTACTTAATGAACTGATAAAGTAAAGCAAAAGATATCAGAAACAACATAGTCTCATACAAGAGCAGCTTGCAGAGATTAGTATTATTTTTGTAGTTCTCTACTAAAGGTTAGAACAAAATTCAGAAATTGGATGCTAATGATTAATGTATGCCAAATTTAAGAAGCAGAACTTTTAAAGAATACATAATATTTTGAGGAAAGCAACAAACAAAACCTTTTATTTTAGTAAAAACTACTTCCTTCCCTCTTTTTGTTGTTTGAAAAAAAAAAACAATAACAAAATTCCTCTACGTTTAATTAAATTTTATAAGACACTGAAAATAACGTGAAACAGTTTTGCTTCCAGATCAGATTAAATTCTTTGTTTTGCTTCTAATCAGTTTTAGATGCATTTATTCATTATTCTGTTGGATTAATTAAAACAGCAGGTTTAAAGAAAAACCACCTGCAAGCTTTATATTCCAGCATTTGACCTTGGCTGAGGGAGGGCTATGAAGCAGCAAGGGGGAGATGTAGATTCCTGCTGACATATTCTTCAGCTTTCCGAAAGTGTTTATGAGTCTTGCAGGCTGCAGCTGGCCTCACTCATAAGGCCAGTCTCAGTTGTGCTCCAGGACTACAATTCCCTGGCTGCCATGGTATTTGCCTGCTCTTAAAATGAGCACAACAGTGTTTATGCTGCTGAAGAGTCAAAGTCAGCAACGCCCAACCTTAAACTGGTCTCCCAGAACCTTCGCAGGCAGGAATAGGCCCATACTCATTAGGCAACCTGGAAAAAAAATAAATTGTGTCTGTAGATCACACACATGTGCTTGCCTTCACAGGTAAGATGTCCAGTCCTCTTTACCTGGACCATCAAGCTACACAAAAATGCTCCTGAGTTTTATCAGAAACAAAGGCACACAGCTGAGAAAAACTAAAAAAAATCACTAAGCTTCACAGACTCCCAGTACTTTCTTTTCACTGAAGGAAATCTCCCTTTTTCCACCTACCTGACATGCAGTTAGGAGTAGGAAGGGCTCAAGGCAGACTGACAACCCAGGCTAAGATCCAGAAAGCCTGCTTGATGTTGCTGATTAAATGCTGGCTTTTAGGTTGCTGAGCAAACCAAATCTTTCTAGCAATGAAACTCTTCAATATCACAGGTGAAATAAAACATGTGCTCCTAGTCAGTACTGTATGCATCGCAGAGCCCATTTTGACCTACAGTATCTACCACACATGACTACAGCTGATGCCTCCTATGCACCTTTCTTTTCCCTCCACACAACACAGGAGTTGCCAGGTGCTCTGCCTTTTTCTGTCATCCGCACTGTACATTCAGAGTCCACAAGCCAAAATCATACTCTTTTTTTTTTTCCCAGACCTTCCGCAGCTATGACCATCAATGTTGGTGCTAGGGAGAGAGGAAAGACTGCACGCAAATGCTAAAAAACCAAAGAATGGAGTGTCACTTCTGTCCCAGGGCCAACTTTGGGATAGGATGGTCACATCTTTGGGGAAGAAGGGATGGCACTTTCTCAACCATCTCCCCGCTATGTCCAAGTTGCTTCCTGGCTCTTCAGCAAATGGGAGTGGAAGTCAGCTCAGTGATCACCCTGTTCCCAAACCCCGAGCAGAGGCAGTCAGGAGCCAGCTGCAGTTCATGCAGGTAGAAGAGGAGCCTGGGTTCAGCGCTGGATTTGTGCTGCGCCTGTCTCTGTCTTCCCCACAACAAACAGCGTGCACTGGGCGCCAGAGCAGCAAAGACACCTGGCACTCCCAAAACATCGTGAGCTGGCTGTTTTCTCTTCTCTGTGCAGGGAGACAGACCAGCCATTTTTGTGGCAATCTTGCCTACCTAGCAGGACCACTGGGACTACAGCTATGCTTGTAAAGTAAAGGTTGTCAGGGGCACACAGTCAGGCAACTTCTTTAATCATAGAATCGTAGAACAGCCTAGGTTGGAAAGGACCTTGAAAGAGCATCTGCATCAACACCTCATGGGCAACCTGTTCAGTCACATCTTAAAAACCTCCAGCAATGGAGACTCTACCATGACCTTGGGGAGGTTTTTCCAGTCACCAATTGTTCTCATAGTAACAAAATTCTTTTTTACGTTGAGATAAAACCTTTCCTGGTGCAAGTTGTACCCACTGCTCCTTTGTTTTCTCCATGTGTCTCCCTGTGAAGTGGAAGGCTCTGTCCTCTCTGCAGGCACTCTTTAAGTATGAGAATACCGTGATGAAATTCCCACCTGCACTTTTTTTTCTCAAGTGAGAAAATAACTAACTAACTCCTTCAGTCTTTCCTCATAGGGAGTTTCTCCAGTCCTTTGATCATCTTCATGGCACTCATTTGGACCCTCACCAGCCTTTCCTCATCTTTCTTGAATTGTAGACCAGAAATTAACACAGAAGTCCACATGCAGCCTGACAAGCACTGAATAGGATGGGGTGATCCCTTAGCCTTAAAACAAAATGGCCACATGCAGATTACCTATTGAGGGTAGTCTGTGGCATGCCCAATTAACCATCAATACTAGCTGAGCCAGGCCAAAAACTGTGCCAGGGTGCACTGCAACAATTCAGCAGTAAAAGCAGTTCAGTTCAAGTGCCTGCACGAACACTGTTTAATTTACTGGTATAGAAACAGCCTACTATTCTAAATGATGTGATTGTCCTGAAAGTTCTAAGGGAAGTGTTCCTGGCTTGCTAGCATTTAGGAGGGCTGGGGAGGACCACCTCTCACTGTGAAGGCACCTGACATTCCCATGAGTTATGCTGCAAAACAGGTTATTCTTCATCTTCATCACTCATAATTAACACACCAGAAAATTTATCTGGCGGCTGCAGAAACAGAAGGCACAGAAAGCATCAAGCCTTAAAAATTCATATGTAGCTGGTTAGCACCACCCTTCTTGCAACCTTCCTCTTTCTCAACACAACTATATCCATTCCCATTACCCTCTGGACCACAACTTCTTAGCCTTACCCTTGACAAGACCCAACTGCTCACTCACATTCCTCTGAGTGTACTTTTAGGGTAAAGGAAAAAATTACTGAGGTCGTGCCTCAGTTCAGAATATTTGTCATTTCCCAGTTTCCTGTAGCTATCAGATTCTTTTATATATGTGTATATATATGTATACACTGGTTATGAGTTGTTATTTCTATTTTGACATTCACTGCAACTCCAATGGCCTTTCTCATGTTAGAAAGCCTGCATTTAGTAAGCAGCACATGTAAGAGTTGTTTGGGAAGTTTCTACTACTCATGAGCCCTTTCATCCTTCACAGATATTGAACGCTGATGATACTAACTGCAGCCTCTTAGGAGGATGGAGAGAAAAATCCAAGGAGTTTAAGAACACTTTCAAGCAACTGATGCTTGTGCTATTGCAATTAGAAGTCAACATGTCAGCTGTGAGGAAAGGAGTTCCTTTATGAAAATACATGAAGGAAACAAAACTCTTTCTACAGCTTGGTTTTATTTCATAGCTTGCACATATTGAGGGTTTGCAAGCAATATTTTCCCTGAACACTGAAGTTGTACCTGGGTAAACATGTACAGGACTGGAAGGGATCTCCTGGATCACATCTGTTCTCCCATTACCACACATAATGACAATTGTGATAAACTGATAAACTGACCAAGATTCAGCTAACTCAGATTCCTCTCACTATTCACAATGGAGGTTCCCATAACCTCAACCCTGTGATGACAAGACCACTAATTCCCAGCCTAAACATATTTATATCTTTGTTCCCATATCAATATTGTCTAAACATGAGCACTTTTACATTTTTACCTTCCTTCAGAAAATATTTTGTTCAGACCTTTTACTATCTCAGAATCCTTGAATCATCTTTATTGAATGCATTTTAGCAGTGTCTTATACTGATAATATTTTATGTTTCCTGGGAAAAAAGCATCACCCAATAATGCCCATGATGACATTTATTTTTTTCACAGCTATATCACAGTGATTGTTTCTAGTCATCCTGCTATTGATAAATGCACTTTCTTCTTATTCTGTTTTCAGTGGCATGAGACAGATATGGGTCCCTATTGTTTAAGACTCATCTGGGCTAAGAATAGCTTAAAAGGTAGGAAAAGAAAATCTCTTTGATTAGTTCACCTATTACTGAAACAGCATTATGTAGCAACCTCAGTAGCTAAGGCTGCATGATTTTATATTTGAAAATTATTTGTTTATACTTATACTCAAATGTACCAAATTTCAAACTTTCATAATGGCATTCTCTGCCTCTGCTTTCTGCCTGAGGCATTTTGTGTGACATGGGTGAAAACACTTCAGCAATTTTTAAGTACAGTGAGCAAAATAAATACTCCATTGCCATTATTTAAACATTTTAGAATAAATTTAATACCTGTGGTTTGCAATAAACCCTTGATATTTGACAAGAAAAGTCTTGGAACAACAAAGGATCAACAGATCTCCATAGAAAGCCCACATCTATGTGTAAACTAAGTGGAATGATCTTTAAATCCAGATATTCCCAAATTTTCTTGGTACCAGATGTGTATCTATAAAAAAAATTTAAAAAAAGAAATTAAATAAGGAGGAATACATTAAAAAACTCCCTGTGATTATGTTTACAGGATGAAACAGGAACTTGATTTCATTCAGCCAAACCGAGCAACCGAAAGACCAACAGAGAGGCAATGAAGTGCGTGAGTGAGTCTATTCTATGGGAAGGCAGTGTAAAGACGAGCAGTCAGATTTACCTTGCTTAGGGGAGTCTGCTGTTGTGTTCTGCACTATTTGGAGCTTCCAAACATCTGGTCTTTGTCCATTTGTCTTCTCTTTCACTGAATCAGAATTAATCTTAGAAGGGGAATATTACAGCCCAGAAATTTTCCTAGCTATGAGTGTTCTTTGTAGACAACAGGGCTTGACGCACAGAGAACACTTAAGTCCATGAATTCAGGAGTACACAAGATGTGCCAAACAACAGCTTCTAAGAAAGACCTGTCTAGGCAAAACAGCTTTGATCCATTCTACTACATTATCTTCCAATATAAGATAGCTGACTGCAAGTTCTCTAGTGAGAGGGGTCCATAGCCCATGTTAACCCTGAACCATGCTAAGAAATCTTTTAAGAAAGTGTTAGTTCACAAGCATGCCAGGAACTGCTCTGGCAACTCACATGATGAAATTTCAGCATGCAGGCATGTTCCTTGGCATTATCATGTTCATTCAAAGCAGCAAAAAGATGTAGTCACAGCGTACAACTTTTATGCCCTGCAGCAGGATTCAGCTTTGGTTAGATGGTTATTATATTATACATGGTCTGACAGAAGGATTAGGCAACTCAGAAAGTATCTTGACTGTAAGGACCCATGGTCAATACCAAGTGAGATATATGGCAGATAAAAGTGGACACGAATGTTTCTCCAGAACGAGCTAAGTTCAACTACAATGCCAGTGATGTGGGCTTGAACCTCGAACAGGTTCAAGATCCTTGCTCTGTCTCTTATTTCTGAAGCTGAGTTTAATGTTACCTGGTCTTCTGGTAAAATCCAGGAATAATCCTGTGACCAGAGAAAAGAAGACACATTATCCATCCAACAGGAAATTCCTGCCTTACAAAGTCATACTTATTCATGTATGTTCTTATTAACCAGCAAATCTTGTCACCACCATTCAGCAGCAGTGCAGAGAGTGCAATTCCACGGAATGGCTGTAATGCAGTTTTACTCAGAAAAGGCCTTTTCCTCATGGTTCAAACACTGTCATGGGGAACGTGGACAGGAACACACAAGCTGAGAAGGGAATGAAATCGGTTTGGAACAACTTCAAAAGAAAATGCCAGTTGAGGATGTATTTTTTCAGGTACCAGATACTATCCAAGGCCAGGCTGGATGACGCTGTGAGCAACCTGGTCTAGTGGAGGGTGTCCTTGCCCATGGCAGGGGGGTTGGAACTAGATGATCTTTAAGGTCCCTACCAACTTCATAGAATCATAGAACAGTTAAGGTCCCTTCCAACCCTAACCCTTCCATTGAGCAGTCCATCCATCAGATCCATGCCTCTCCAGTTTAGAGACAAGGACGTTGTGTGGGACGGTCCTGAAGTCCAGGTAGATGATGTTAGTTGCCCGTCCTCTATCCACCAAGGTGGTGACCCCATCGTAGAAGGGGTCAGACATGATCTGCCCTTGGTGAAGTCATGTTGGCTGTCACCAATCACCTCCTCATTCTCCATGTGCCTTAGCATGATTTCCAGGAGGATCTGCCAGGCACAGAGGTGAGACTGACTGATCTGTAGTTTCCTGGGTCCTTCTGTGTTCCTCTTTAAAGACGGGGGTTATGTTTCCCCTTTTCCAGTCACCGGAAACTTCACCATTCTGCCATGACTTATTCCTCTCTCAAAACAGGTCATCTACAAGCACAGAGAAGGATAGGAAACAAAATAATTTCTTCCACTTGCATATTCTATTTTCTAGTGTAGTTTTTATAATGTGCCAACCATTCAAGTGAAATAGTTTCTTGGATCAAACTGAGCTGAAAAAGCATTAGTGACTGCCTAAAGCAACATAAATAAAAGAACAAAGTGATGGGGTTTTATTCAGTGTTTTACTTTTGTTCTTGTTTTCTTTTCCATTGCTAAACCACACTTCTCAACAAAAAAGACACTGCATGTTTGCAGGTCACTTACATAATTTCACCTGGAGACTGTAAGCTTTAGTTCTCCAAAATCTACTCCAAACATAGTCAAAAACACAAACAAAAAGATCAACCACTTAGAAGCACTAAGAAGTTTCCAATTTTGAATTTTGCTGTAATGGAAATACAGATTTCAGCACAGAGACTTAAACTCGGCACCCTTTTAGTCTTCAAGACACCCATATCCTCAAATAATCTGCACCAGACTGCAATAATAAGGGAAGAGTAACATGAGGATTTTCAGACCGTGAGGAGGGAGCAAGCTTTTAAGAGGACGGACCACTCAGCTAAGTTCTTTACATCACTTATACACAAACAGCACCTGTAGTGCTCATGAAACAGGGTTTTTCAGATAATTTACAGGTCACTCATCTAAAAATATGGTAGTGACTATCTGTCACCATTTGTCAGGCAACAAACAGACCACCTTATCAAACTTGATTTTCATTTTCATCTGTGTAACCTCAAGCATGCCCTAGATGAGTGTAAACAGACATTCTGTTCAGTATTATGATTCTTATTTAAATGAAGTGAAAAAGTAATAATTCCACATATTGCAAAGCGAAGTTAGTGATCTCATTGTCCCGTTGTGTTGCATGCTTATTTGTTTATCTGCATGAAGCAGCTTCTTATCTCTTTTCCAAGCCCAAGGCAAACAAATTTAACATTTAATTAGAAACCTCAGTTTCTAAAATTAGTGATGTTGTTGCCTTACAGTGATCTCCCTGTTCACTGACAAACACCCAAACAGCAACTTTCTAAACTTGTATCTACTGATGTGGGAGAAGTTGGTATTAAAATCACTGATTTCCTGTTCTTATGCAAACAACTTTATTTCAATGACGTTTAAAGAACCATTGAGCAGACCTGGGTTGATGGTTTAACCTCATAAACTAGCCACCAGTGGTTTAGTCCTGTTGAATACATGTGCAAATGGATGATGATGACGTTAATGGAAATTTTGCCTACATAAACATTGCCCTCTAATGGGAGAGAGGCTCAGAATTTATATTAGGATCCTGTGGTTCATAACCCTTTTAAAGGAATGGGCCTTATTGTGCTTTTGTGTACTACTTTGATTAACCTTCCATTGCTTCATAGAATTTGAGGCTTCAGGGATCTTCAGATCATCTAGGCTGATTTCCTGGATAACACAGACCATTTATTTTCACCCAGCAACCCTTTTATTAGTACAAAAAAAAAGAAACTGCCTTACGTTATAGCATTTCAGTCCACAGAAGCTGGGACTGTTGCATAGCACAAGCAAAGAAGCAGGGAAACTCAGGGTACAGCAGCACTTCAGGGCCCCAAAATAGCAGAGAAATAAATAGAGGATATATGCCTCAATAATCCTACAGGTGCTCTCCGCCTCAGGTTGCCAAGGAGAAAAAAGGAGGAAGTCTACAGTCCTGTGAGTCTGAATGGCAAGAATATTTCTTTCTAACTCCAGCTTTGACAGTTGCTCAGGTTGTATTTTTCTGAACACAAATGATTGTTTTATTCCCCAGTCAGGTGACACACTCTACCTCAGGGCACTGCCTTAGGCCATCTCGGTCACCTCTGAGGTGAGAGAGAGGAAAACAAAATAAAATAAAATAAAACAAAACAGCAAAATATCTGCTTGATTGTGACTAGAAGAAAATTTTCCTTCAAATCCTGGAGAAAGTATTAGAAATGGTATTTTTTCATCCATTTTTTCCTAATGCTGAACTTCACTTCTTTGGGAAACACGAATGCACTCAGGAGGTGAATTATAGCTTTTTTTCTTTTTTTAGTATCCAAACTTGTTTGTATTTCTCTGAGTCCATCACCTCCCCAGTGTTTAATTACCAGCACTGTAGGTAAAATTCATCTTACCTTAAGGCTGGTATTTTTTCTAACATTAACTTCCAGTCATTCAATCCTGTTTTGACTTTTTCTAGGAACATTAGTAAGTTTCCACCCATCAGATTCACTTATGTGTGAAATGATCTTTCAGCTGGTTTTTCAATAAGCTCAATATGTTGAGCACCTTAAGTCTTGCATTGTTTTGCAATTCATAGGTCACTTTGAGTGTCTTCCTTCAAGCTGTCTCCATACATCCCCCTTAAATTACAGAAGAAGATCCAGTGGACTATCACTTCAACTTTAACAGTGGTGCAGCCAGAGGCAATCTCATGACCCTATTTCTACCTCTTACCTACACAAGGATCACATTAACTCTTCTTGCCCCCAGCATTACACTGTGGAGGACATAGGGAGCTGGCTATTCCTGGTGTCCTGAAGCCATATTTTTCCAAGATTTACATTCTCTTCTTGTTGATTGTCTGCATTTCTTACCCAAACTAACATGTTTTTCAGAATTAGAGTGCATTTTGTTGGCACCTGACCACTTAACTTGACAATCTATATCCCTGTATGAGAATATGCAATCCTCATTGCTTATTCTTCCATCAATAGTCATGCCATGGCTGGATTTGGTTTGTAAGTTGTTTCATCATCAGAAAGAAATTTACTATATAAATAAATACTAAAATGTTAGTCCAAGGAGAGCCTTCTGTTATTTGCAACAAAGAAAGCGTAAATTTAGAGATTTGCAGTAGACAAACCTTAAATTAATCTGAAAGAGTTCCTGTTATTTCTATGTCAATCTTTTTAATTAGTATGACATTGGATACCACAAAATTGTCAATATGACTATACATAATCCATCCAAAACCAGTTCTTACAATACAGTTATAAATATATTTTTTAACACTAAATTTTATCATGAAGTTCTAAATCCCAATCATTATTTTTTTTCTGAGGACCAGTGTCCATAAACTGGTCCACTTTAATTTCTTTAACACTAAAAATCACAGTCACAGACATCCGTATTTTTCAAAGTTATTAATTAATATTAATTAAATCAATAGTGTAATTAATTAGCTAAAGAAATCTCCTTTAATAGTTCTTTTAATATTTTCACATACAATATCTATCCCTATTGTTGTTACAGACTTTTAATATCTATTCTATTGACTGCAAGGTGCTTATTTTTAACTTATTTTAATACAAAACATTCCAAATATATTAAAATTACTTACCTTTTTTGTATCACTGCTGATGGTTTTATCATCTGCTACCAGCTGAAAGTATGATTTTTTAAAAATTTATTCTGAAAATGTATCTAAATCCAAATATCTGATACTCAAGGGTCATCTTCTCCATACTCAATAGTCCATCCCAACAAACAGGAAACCAAAGCCAGCAGGAGGTCCACATGGAATATAGAGATGCTTTCTGATTGTGCAGGGTTGGGTTTAAGAAAGCTAACATCCACCTCAACAAACAAACTGGAGAAACATAAATCCATGGGGCCTTAGAGATTTTCACTCACAGGTGATTGGTTGCAGTCGGCAAGGATCAACTTGTCCCCAGGCAAGGGGTGTCATGGTTTAGCCCCAAGCACCTCCCCAGGTGGGATTGGGCAGAGAATCAGAAAAAAAAAAAAACCCCAAAACAAAACAAAAACCACTTCTGGGTTGAGGGGAAAAAAAAAAAAAAAAAAAAAATTTAATAGGAGATCACAGGGAGAGGAAATAATAATAATTATTATAATATTACTGATAAAGGTATCAAAACAAATTATGCACAACAATTGCTCAGCACCCAGTGATTGATAGTCCATCCCCAAACAACAATCTCCCCCAGCCAACTCCCCCTTTCTTATACACTGAACATGATGCTTTATCACCTGAAATGTCTTTGGGTCAACTGTCCTGGTTCTGTTTCCTCAGCCATGGGCAATGAGGGCAGGGGCAGTATGAAAATGTCTTTCGTTTAATATAAGCATTACCTGACAACAACTAAAACGTAGCCCCATACTAGCTACTGTGAAGAAAATTACCTCAGCCAAAACCAGCACAGGGGGAAACCATTTTACCCAACCTAATAGCCTTCTGAAATAGGTGATTAGCTTAGGGGAGGAGGGGAGATATGAGAATGTTGTTTACCTTGACTTTAGTAAGGCTTTTGACAGTGTCTCTCATAATTTCATCATAGACAAACCGACAGTCTGGGTTAGATGAGTGAACAGCAAGGTGTATTGAAAATGGGCTAGGCCCAGAGAGTTCTAATAAGTGACAAAAAGTCCTGTTGGAGGCCAGTAAGTACTGGTGCACTGCAGGGATCAGAACTGGAGCCAATGCTGCTTCACATCTATTCTGAACTCTGGGATAGAGTGCACCTTCAGCAAGTTTTCAGGTAATACAAAACTGGAAGGAGCAGCTGATACACCATATGGTTGTGCTGCTATTCAGAGGGACCTGGACAGGTTGAAGAATTGGGCAGAGAGGAATCTCATTAAGTTCAATAAAGGTAAGTGAAAAGTTCTGCACCTGGGGAGGAACAGTCCCATTCATCACTACATACCAGGGGCCAGCTACTGAGAAGCAGCTCTGCAGAGATGGACTTCGGGTTCCTGGGCAGCAAGTCAGCTATCAACTGAAAATGCACCCTTGAAACAAAGAAGCCCAAGAGCATCCTAGGCTGCATTAGAAAGAGTGCTGCTTGCACACAGTTGAGGCTATCCTTCCTCCCTATTTATCACTTGTGAAGCCCAGTACAAGAAAGATATGAATATGCTAGACCAAGTCCAACACAGAGTCATGAAGATGATTGATTGGAGCATCTGACATAGGAGGAAAGGCTGAGAGAGCTGGGACTGTCAAGATGAGGCTTAGGGGAGATCTTTTGTTTAAATACCTGATGAGAGGAAATGAAAACTCTTCTCAATAGTGTCCTCTGATAGGAGGGACAATGGGCACAAACCAAATCACCTGAGAATACATCTAAGCACAACAAACCACTATTTTACTGTGGACGGTGGTCAAACACCAGAACAGGTTGCCCCAGGAGGTTGTAGAGTCTCGATTCTTGCTTGTGTCCAAAGCACAACTGGACATGATCATGGATAACCTGTTCTGGTCCTCCTTGAGCAGGTGGTTTAGAGTAGATGATCTCCACAGATCCCTTCCAACCTCAACTGTGTTCTGTGCTTCTGTGATTCCATAAACATGTTGTACTATTTTAGTAGTCTTTAGTCTATGAGACTAATATTTCATTCATTCAACCAGCCTCCCCAAGTTGCACCTTAATTTACATATATAATAAACTTTGGCTCCTTTTCTTCTCACAACACCTTTCTAAGGATTAGTCTTTTACTTTCAGCTAAGCAGATAATCATGGGCTAGAAAGAGCAGAAATCATGAACAAGAACTCCGCTACTTGTCACTTAGCACTGTAGTTCTAAGAGTTTAAGGAGTGGGGCTGGATGACCTAGAGGCAAAGCTTTGCCTTTGACCATGATCTTCCCTTGAACTGCAGGCATGGGTTAACCGCCAAAGTTCTTACTGGAGATAACTTGTGGGTCTTGGCTTAAAGCTGACCTTTAGTTTGAGTGCAAAAATTAGAGCTCATTGAAGCCTCAGTAATGCTCAAGATTTTTCTGAAGAGATTATTTATTGAAGTATTGTCTATGTGAATTAAAAATTTAGCCTTCTTTCTTTTGTAGTACATTTACAGGGAAGTCACAGTTGTTATTGTTCTTGGCTTGTGTTTCATTGGTTTCCACTGGATTATTATACTAGTAATCTAGGACTAGTAATCTAGTCCTCAATTTTACACAGTGTTCCTAAGGGACAGAAATAATACTGCAAAACCAGAGAGGTCTCAAAGGTCCCAAGCTTTATTGTCTTCAAAAATGTTCAGACTCTTTGCAGAGAAACACCTCTTTCAAGGCTTATTGACAGCTCCTGATTCAGAAACACATTCAATAAAAACAGCTAGCCAACTCAAGAATGTGGCAATAACAAATAATGAACACTCCGTTAGGAATGAGAACATCTGGTCATCTTAAGATGTGGAGTGAAAATTACAGAACTTAAGGCCAAGTTCCCATTGTCTTCTGAATATTTTATCATAAAAATCTAAACTTACACAGCTCTTTCAGTAATTAATGTCAAACACAGTATTTCACAGGTCTTTGTCACAAGGCAAAACCACAAAAGCAGGAAAGCGCATTAAGAGTGTAACATATAACGGAAATAATGACTACAAAATAAAAGTTCTACAAGCTCAAGTGAGAATAAATATTTGATAATCAGACCTGTCCAACATTCTTAGGAAATCTGAAAAGATAGTCATATGTTCTTTATCCAAAAGGCTCCTATAGAAACAGTGCATTCTACCACAAAAAATAACACTGTAGTTATGATGTTGCTAAGTGCAGACAAAACGAGCCCTGAAATATTGTCAGATATTTAAAAGCATTGTCAAAGTACCGTGTAGTTCTGTATTGCTTCTATGAAGGGGGTTAATGTAAGGAAATAATTCGTTTGAACAGGCACTTCCTGAAAGTGGCAAATAGCATGCACATGTTCTGTGCATCATAATATCTGTTTAGGCTGAGCAGACTATGAGAGCTTGTACATTTTTGAACATGCCTACTTGTGTAAAACTAACATACACACAATAACTAAAGCCAATTTTACTGGTTTTGTCTAAACTTCATCAAAGGATTAAAAGCAGATGAGCTGTGGTAAAATTAAGTTCAGATACCATCCACAACATCTATTGCATCTGTATAGCAGCATAGTCCATTTCTCATTTGAGTAAATTAGCCTCCATTTAGCTCTGTGCTATGCTGCCAAACTGCTTCCAAGCAGTTTGTTTTAATTCTGCTTAATCCCACAAATTAAACATCCCATGGAAACTAAATATAAGTGCAGACCTTAAAAGCACAGAATTGGGAAAGGAACCGTAAGAGCATACTCTTATAAGGGCATGTGAGAGCAGAGAGAATTTGTTTCTACTATTCGATCAGCTGTGAATGAACAAATGCAAGTGAACAAATAGAAAGGAGCGGCACTCTGAGTTTATGAATGAATGAGAAGGCACACTCAGGAAAAGATGCTCTGGAAGGCTCAGACCATATGCCAGAGATAATTTCTAGGGGTTAGGTATAATAAGTAATGTGTACAGGTGGGTTACTTCTTGTGACTAGACCTACACATCATGTGTGCCATCAAAATTAAAGAGTAGTTGTACTATAAACCTTTTGGCAGTCCTTCCATTTGTGAATGTACAGCATGTTGACCATGAAAAGATTTGTATGATAACAGATACCCGCAGAGTAGCCAAGGTGAGCATTCGCGCCAGGCAGTAGGGTAGCTGGATCACAGAATTGAAATGCTGTGAAGATCAAGTCAGAGACCAATGAAAAGGACAGTTATGGAACCCAACTGGACCACAGGAACACCAGTCCCCCATAGGGAGACTCAATTACAGAATATTTGTATATATCAGAAATCTGGGGCTTGGGACTTTTAAACAAGTGTGCCTGATTCTGTGAAGGATAAGCTGCAGGGGCAAAAATGTGCAGTATACATTAATGTAAACAGATACACAGATACATAGGAAAAAATATTTCTGAAATTAAAACCCAAGGAAAATCAGTGTTCTGTGGATATGCCTGGAAATCACATTATTTTTGTACGATGGCATGAAACACTGAGGAACACAGGCAGCATTTAGCTATAGTCATAGAATCACAGCCCTAGGAGTGCACAGGACTGAGAGTTTATCTTGCCGTGACTGATTAGAATCAGTAGAGAAAATGATGCAGAAGACATCCTCATTCCTGCATTATCTTCTTTCAAATACTCTTTAAAGTTTTCCTTTGCCACAATGGCTACAAGAACCAAGACCTCGTGGACCTGTCTGTGTGCACGGCTAACCAGGATTCTCTTATTCTCCTACACACCCTTCTTTCCCTGTCTCTCTCTAGACTCCAAACTGTCTATCGTGTGGTGTATGATCAACTGTTCTATGCCCTATTTGCACATACTGTCTGTTTCATGCATTTGGTTCCTATACGTCACAACATAAATCTATTACAGTACAAAACTGTTCTTTCTTTTTATCATCTGGCACATTGCAAAGATTTTATTCTGTGAAGAGCTTCACAGAAGGTATACATTGATATGTTTTATTGTCAATTTGTGACTCTTTCCTATACCTCTAAAAATCTACACATTTCCATTTGATATCGTTATGATTACACTCCTGTTTATCAACACCTACATTTGCTGGTAAATTTTTCAGGCTTTGTACCAAAATACCACCTCTATGATAACCACTGAGAAGGAACCAGGTTTATTTTACCTCTTCTAATTAACTCCAGGGGATATTCTCTCCTAAGCAATTGACAGAGATGCAGAATATCTAACAAGTCGGTTTAAAAAATTAAACTCCACCAATTATTCCCCTAACCATATCAATACAGCCAATAAAAATCTAATCCAGTAAAGAACAGATGAATTAACTTTAAAAAAAAAAAAACAAACAAGTGTTCTGTTCCACTAAACAATTCTTTCCAAGGCAGCAATGTTGTATTCATATCTGAATTGAGCCCTGGAAGAATGTTCACATACTTTCTTTAACTTCATTTTAGACATCTTCAATGAATAGAAGACTTCAAATAATTATAATCTTCCTTTAGGAATAAAAAAGTCTGCGTGTAACTTATAGTAAAGTCCATTAAACTTTTAATACCTTTTTAATATGTTATTAGCTACATGATTCAAAGACTGAAAAGAAAAGAAAAAAGGAGTGAAAATGCTGGTTTTATTTTTACCACTAGCTGTAACCCAAGGCTTTTAATAATATAACATATTCTTTTAATTTATCCTTCATCCAGGAAAATGTAATTAATTATATATTCTTATTTTTATAGCTGTGATAGGAATGCATGTCACAACTGTTGGCATTTCAGTCTTTTGAACGTTTCTACATCCCTAGCAACAAGAAGATGCTGAGGTGGTGGTGTTTTGTTCAGTGGAATAACGTCATACTTTTGTTAACTCTCAATCATTGAATCTGTTATTTACACACACAGAATGTTTGAGGTTGGAAGGGGCCTTAGGAGGTTACCCAGTATGCAAGCAGGGCCACCTAGAGATGGTTGCTCAGGACCAGATAGATTTAGATTGGACGTGAGGAAGAAATGCTTCACAGAAAGGGTGGTGAGGCACTGGCACACGTTGCCCAGAGAAGCTGTGGATGCCCCATCCCTGGAAGTGTTCAAGGCCAGGCTGGATGAGGCTTTGAGCAACCTGGTCTAGTGGAGGGTGTCCCTGCCCATGGCATGGGGGTTGGAACTAGATGATCTTTAAAGTCCCTTCCAACCCAAACCATTCTATGATTCTATGGTCATGTCTAGATGGCTTTTGAGTATCTCCAAGGCAGGAGACTCTACAACCTTCCTGGGCAACCTGTGTCAGTGCTCAGTTCAAACTTACATATTGGTTTCTTCAATTATTTTTGATACATATACTCGTCATGTATAGGTAACAAATTCATACTCAGAAGGTGTATCGGAGTCAGGAGATATTATTCAAGAGACCCCAAATTCTCAAAGGTAGCGGAGGACCTCAAATGACATTCTTCTCCTCTAACCTTGGACATGGACATCTACACTACTGTCCAGGTCATAAGTCACCTTCTTCCAGTTTTTCTCCAGAGGAGAGGTGATAATCAATTCACTTAATCTGAAGCCCACAGCTCAGATGCCTATACTTGAGATAGTCACCTGAAGTACCCATTATAGTCAAAGCAAAGAAGTCAGCGTTTTTTAATGTGCAAGCCATTTGCTAGCTTTAAAAGCAATGCAAAAAGTTTGTGATTAGTACATCACAATAAAATAATGTTTTTAGTATGACTACTCATTAATCAAATGTATCACTAATAATTCAACAGAGTACATACAGAAGATCTACAAAAGTTTTCTTAAATTATATTGATTTGATGAATTAAAACATCCATATTAGAGATTATGGTACCGCTGACCGTTAAAAGAAAAAAATAAAAAAGCAGTGTTTGCCTTTCTACAGTTAGTGCCAAACACTTGTAAAAAAACTTTCTTACCTTCTTTCCTCATCTTTCACCATTTCTGATTGTCTTCTCTTCTACTATTGTTTTTCTTGGGGCTTCTTTCAGTATCTTTCTGCTGCATTTTTTTTCAATAACCCCTGGCTTTTTTTACTCCTTCCAACTCGTTATGCAAAGCTGGCTCTGCTCCACAGTCTCTAGATTCAAGATAATGCAATTATTACACAGTATTATGTATGGTACGTGACGCCTGAACTTATTTGGTGGGCACCTGGAAAATAAGTTGTTTGCAATAGAAACCAATCTGTGAAAAATTACGCTTTGGTCAGATATTAAAAAAAATACTCTAAAAACTAGGGCAGACCTTCAACCTGAATAAACAACCATAATTCCATTGTCTTCAGTTTACTGATGTACCCTTAAGTAACTGCTTATTGCTCTCTGCTTTGGAAATAAATATGTTGTGGTAATTTGCTTGAGCCAACAGCCTGTGAACAGCTTTTCAGTGGCAGAGAGAATTAATTGGATAGCAAACCACTGCCCCTTTACCCTTACAGTGAGCACAGCCCTTCTGCTTTGCAAATAGCCCCTTGAATAACGTCATCCATGCTAGGTTTGTGTGAGTGGGATGACACACATCGCTCTAAGGGAATGAAAGGGAACATCAGGAGGCAGACTAAATGGCAGTGTATTTACTTCAGCACTATTCATATATTCACACCAGCTGAGGATCTGGCTCCTGAAGCTCCCTTTCAGTCCAAGAAAGCAAAGTGCCTCATCACAGAGCAACAAACTGCTCACAGTTGGTGCCATTTGAGATGCCGATTGCAAAAACAGAAGTACTTTGAAAATACTGGAAAAAAAGAAAGTCCAGTGGTTTCATATCCAGTTAAATAAAATACTCTCTGCCCAGACTCAGGTGAATCACCAAAGCCCTGTAAGATATACTGCCAGTTCATAAACTACTGAGGAAGCAAAAACCTGAATAGTTAATGATTATTATGTTTGAAAATTAATAACTCTTCTGTTAACATTTACAGCATGGCATAAAAATTGTAAAGAGTGGTTTCTGGATATGAGATTTTCTTGTTTTCATAATTCAAGGAACTCCCTTTCTCAAGCAGGCAAGCCACCCACTCAAGTAAATGTATATATCCAGAAGAGGCAGATCCTGTTAAGATGGATGTAGCTCAACAGTGCAGAAAATATGCTTTGTTACAGAAAAATAAATCTCTAGAAATGTATATGAATGAGAGTAATGATATTGGATTTCCACATATTTCTTTATCAAGAATTCATTTAATTTACAAGCTAAGGCCAGAAAATGCTTACAGAAGTAACATTGTTCAATTATATACTGTTCAAATTATGCTGTTTATTATTTTTCAGGACGAGTGAATTTCTTTTGCCTCATTTTTTGTGCACTCTTAAGCATCATGGGCCTAATTCATGCTACAAAAGAGAATCTGAGGTAGGTTAGATTTTGGAAAGATGGCACCGAACAGGGGGTGACTACCCAGCAATATCGCCTCACAGCAGTTTTGCTGGCTCATGAAGCAGCTCTGTTTAACTAACAGCCTACCTCAATATTACATCTGCATGCCATGTACATGTGGAAGAGGAAAACACACAGAACAGGAGAGGAGTCTGGCTGGGCTAAGTCCACATTTCAGCGATCCCCTCCTTTTGTAGCAGGCTGGCGCAGCAGCAGTCAGTGAAGAGCTGCAGGATGTGCTGCTGTGACCTGTGTCAGGAAACGCTTCTGAACAGCAGAAACGCAGAAAGCCACGGAGGTAGGTGGCCCAGCACTTGTAGCATTCTGCAGTGGACCAGTATTTGGTGACACTGAGAAAGTTGCATTTGCCTGCATCCCCTCACCTTCTACAGCAGATGTGCATAAGAATTTGTACCTGTAATTGGTCTGTGTTAGAAACAGCACAAGCTACAGCTTTTCTGCACAACTGTTTCTCTGGCACCCCTCTTACCCTTGGAAGGCCCAAGTATAGGCATGAGCAGTCCAAGAGCTTGCTCAAAAGCCCGCATCCCAAGGCTCCCGAGCTTGACCCATTATCCTTCTCCATCACACCTCTTACCACCTTAAGCAAGCGATTTTGTCCAACCTGATTCCTCCTGTGTCTGCTTTCATACAACTCCATGCTAACTTGTATTATGTTATCCTGCAGGCAAGAAATTTATGCAGAGCACATGGAAGCTGTTCCTATTTGAGGAAGCAGGTTGGAGCTCCAAAGCCTCTTCCCTGGTTGAGTCTATGTCAGGGTCTGCTTGCATGTGGGAGTGGGGATTCAAACAGCAGGCTTAAAAGAAGAGGAACAATCAGGGGTTGGGAGAGTGGTAGCCTTATGGGACTGGCTGTAGGAAACTGAGACCAACTAGTTTTTTTGGAAGGCCATCTTTGGCTCAGACTCTGCTTCTTACCTTCAGCCTAAATTTTACATGTCGCCATTATCGTTATGTTCTCTACTTTGCACTGGAATCACCAGTATAGGTGGTCAACGTGCTTTTTGCACGGCCAAGTTCCTAATCAACTGTCAACAGTGGAAATAAAAACGATTAAATAATGTGCACTTGTCTCCTCACACTTTAAGGTACCAGTACAAACATGAAAGATGAAAACTTTCCATGTTCCTTGTTGCCATATGTTCAAAGGATAAAAATCTAGACAGCATCAATCATCTTCTATATAACCCATGTATTAATTGGAGTGAGACTAATTAGTTCCCTACCTTTGATGGGAAAAGATAAATGAGATCTCCTCCTCCTCTCTTTTTTAATGTGAAAGATTTACTGCTCAATTTTAATGGCATTTTAAACATTTCCTTCTCTTTTAATCTGTGGTACTAATTTAATACAGATACCTCTGCAGTAGAAAAGCTTTCTGTGAACAGATTCTGATACATAAGGTGAAGCAAGATCATTTTTCAATAAATTGTAGGAGTCAACAGTAAACTGAACATGATGCTCTGTTGTTGAGCTCAATTAATTAATTTGGACTATGGATTTAAAATGTCAACAGCTGATGTAAACTCTAATAAATTATATTATAATTAGGGTCTCTTACTATAAAATCTCCATTCCAATCTCTTCTAAAAGCAAACAAATTACTATACGTCACAATTTGGTGTGCTGACCCAATAAGGCCATGCTGATTACCACACAGTAATGAATATATGTATCACGAGTAGTTTCAGTGGTTTAGAACAGCTATAGTATATGTAAACTATATATTGACAAAGAGCCTTTCTAGAAATAATTTAAGTTCTGCTGAATGTAAGAAAAAAAAATCTACTCTTTCCAGTGTCTGAGATTTGATGAATGATACTCACTGTTCTCAATATCCATGATATTGGCAGAATTAGTGTAGCCACCATGTGATGAAAGTATAAAACACTCATTACGGAAGTAGTATTCTTTCCTACAAGTTGATTTAAATGAGAAAAATGAACCTTCTGAAATGTTACTGCCAAGGAAATAGGTATACAACAGTCCTCCATCAGATCTTGCTGGATTTGAAACGTTCTAACAGCTAAGTGTCTGTTGGTGCATCTATTTATCATTTAACAGTATGACAAATTCAAAAGAAAAAGTTTAACAAAAGCTTTGTGGACTACCTCAAGTCTCCTGAGGTTTATGCAGAACAATTCTAATCTTTCATATCATGATTTAGTAAACTGCACCAGTTCCATGCATTTCTAGTGCACTAATCAACATAGAAATCAACATGGAGCACCATTATTTTGGGTATGTTGTAGTTTAATGTGATAGATGATTGAATTTTATTAGCAAAGATTTACCAGGATCCAAATACATCCTCTGGACCTTACCATGAATGCTGATTTTCTGTTGAGGAATTCAGATTCAAATGTTATCAACCTTGTGGGGAAAAAGTTTCCTTTACATACCTTTATGTTTACAAACAACAAAATGAATAGCCTTTCTCAATCGGTCTTTTCAGTATTATAATTTTAGATTTTGTATTAAAATGAGATTTTCCTTACACATAATTTTATTTAATTGGAAACTTTTATAATGTTACATATGGGATGGAAATATTGCACATCAAAAAAGGCAGTTGAAATAAAAAATTCTTTACAGTGTACAATTGGACCCTTGTGCATATAGAATGTTATTTAGGATTAAAAGTAATGATTCTTTGCATGGCAGGTTTGTCCATAATAACCATACTGCAACTTCTGAAATATTCTACCTAGTATATATTACTACTTAGGTAAGTATTGCAATACTGGACTTGCTGAGGAAGTATGATTTCAATGGAAGTGTATGGGTCTGTGTTAGCTCTGGATCTGGGTCTAGACCGTTTTCTCAATGTCTGAGTATCAGGTAATTCATAACCAATGATCTAACTACCGCTGAGCTACCCTAATACACTAACCTAGTAAAGGTCTGAGTTAGTAACCTAAGTTATTTCACAAGCGAAATTAATTTTTAAATGTCTGTATGCAGCGACATGACAAAACATAAATGGCGTAGAGATGAAACTGAACAGTGGGAGTGGTTTATTTCTGCTACTGTTACTAGCTTTGGCTGTGTTTTTTCCCACAAGTGAATCACACAATGTTCTGTGTCCTATTTCATCTCCAAATCAAAGATCATAAAACATACCTTGTACAGTTTACAGGAAACTTGCGGTTGATTCCTGTCTTAATCACTTGGAGCCAGGCCAATGTTTCAGTATATAGAGGTCACATGATAGGGAATATCCCTTAATCTTCCATCTACTGGACTGAAAGTCATAGAATCATAGAGTGGTTTGGGTTGGAAGGGAGCTTAAAGATCATCTAGTTCCAACAAACAAGTATTGGTTTACCCTGATACTATTTTGCAGCTACAGTATCCCACCATGCTGGGAGTGTAAGAAACAACTCTCCTGCCAGACACCCTGGCCATCTCCTGTCAGAGGCTTCATCCTCCCCCTTCCTCTGTGTGACCCAAATCCTGTGACTGCATTTTCTATTAAGTGTGTTTCCTAATGGGAAAAAGCTGGTGTTGAGGGCAAGGAAAAAGAAGGCAGGGGCAGACATTCCCTCAGCTGCAAGGACTGCTCATGCTGAAGGGAATTGATGACACTGGTACACACACATCCTGGTTCTCCTGCCAGTTTTTCTTACCTCTCCTCCTTCGTTGTCTCTCTTCTTGACAGCTATTCAATAGCAGGCACATCCAACTTCAAACATTTGTTTTTAAAATACAAAAATTTCAAGGGTTGAAAGAGGAAATGGAAGGAGTATAAGCTTTGTGTGTAGATGGAAAACCAAAAGGAAAAAAACCAGCTCATTGATTGCTGAGAAAAAAAAAAGCTTTGCATGAGTAACTATGTACTTGGAAAGAAAAAAAAAAGTCATTTTAATATCTCTCTACAATATGAGTTAAAACAAATTAATCACAAACCAAAGATATTTAAAATGCAGTTACACTAAGGTACAAAAAAACCACCACAACAGATCATGAGATAATGATTAGATAATTACATTTAGCAGACTTTTGTTTATGGCTTTGCGAAATAAGAGATCCACAAATGTCAGGCACTTGCCATCTTGCTGAAATCAAAGATGTAAGTAAAACCCTCAAGTAATACATTTCATGCTTTTCAGAAAATCTAAAGCAGTGCTTGTTACATCTGTATATTTTTCCACGGGAAAAACTCACATGGATATTTCCACCCTCTTTTGTAAACAATTAATTCCAATGCAAGTACATACAAACTTATGTTTATCCCTTCATAATCTACAGTATATTGTTAAAACTGACAACAAATCTGTCTTTTCCCATGAAAAAAAATGGATGTACGTCTGCATGGATATCCAGTATAGTGACTTGCTTAGGAATTGTTGAAATATTAGCCTTTAAATGATTACTTTATGACAGAGGCCCAGACTGTGATCCTCGCACCACTCTAAGTCCTGCCCCGCTCTGCTAGGAGTCCAGCTAAGGTGCAACTTGCTGAAAGGTGAATTAGAGTTAGATTTATGGCTTAATTTACATGCAGTCATTTTAAGAAAGGATAAACAAATTCTCCTAAGTATCAGTCAGTCTCAGAGCTCATCAGGTGCTTTTTAAATGTTAGCTGGGAGACTGACTAAAGCAAACCAGAGGGCTGTGGTCATGCAGACAGTTTCAGTGAAAATGTTACACCTGAGTGGTCCTGCTAATACAGGAGAAGCTTAAAGCATTAGAGATGAAAAGAAACCTAGTTTGAAAAGTCTGTGGTTGGTAACAGAAATCAAGCAACTTCAATTAGACTTGCCCCCAAGGAGACGTCTGAAGCTGCAATATGGGTACAAATTGCATTGCACTGAGAAAATACAGAAACTGTCTCTTTCAGAACGACAAAATCTGCTTTGAACAGACAATAGGCCTACTAGCATATCAAGTGGAACAAATTAAAACTGTCAACATCACAGCAACTGTTTTAAATCAGTAACTTAGCATGACCCTAAAGCGGAATAGAAATTAGATGTTCTGATAATGTTCAGAAAAGTGAAGGCAGCGATCAGCATCCTGCCCTAGCAAACTCAAAGTTATACTCTGCAGAGCCCTTCCACGAAGTGTTGGCTCACCCACACAAAACACAGCTTTAGAAACTTTTATAGGTTGTGCAATAATCTAAGACAGAATAATTATCCAAGGAAAAGAAGTCATCAGCAGTGAGTAATGATCAGATGAGTGATTTATCACTAGTCTTCTAAATAATTTGTCATGGTGATTTTGAAAACTTCAGCTAATATTTTAAAAATGCTATGGAATCAATATATAATCTTTACTGTATTGCAATACATTATCAATAAGAGTGTGAAGGGTCTAGTAGCATACACCGCTCCTGTCTTCCTAGTGTTGCTGTTTGGTTAAAAAAATGTGTATGTATATATATGTAAATTCAAGAAAAATAAGAAGCTATTCCTGGCATCCTTTTTCAAATTCAATTGACAGATTGACAAATAGATTAGAAAATTCTTACTCCCAAAATATTCCCCATATGCAATGACAACCAGTCATAATGAACAAAATGTAAGATCCCACAAGAATTCAGGAATCAAAATGTTAAAGAGAGAGTTTGCAGTGAGTTAGTGCCCCAGCACTACCAGACAGTAGAGTCTTCCATTTGGGATTTGCAACCTGGAAACTTCTTAGACCCTTTTCCCTCTATCCTCAAAACAAACGAGACAAGCAAACATACAAAAACACACAAAAGCCACCAACCAAAACAACAGACCAGGAATTACTGATTTCTTTCAAGGTACTACTTTTTATAGAAGGAAGTGTCTAAGACAAAGACACAACTCTCTGCAAATACTAGCTCAGGACACAGGAGGAAAAGACAGACTCAGACAGACGCCAGCTTGTCCCAGGAGCTCCCTGGCCCCATCACGACTGAGGTGCACCCAGGTAACTTTTATGTTCTATACTAGGTGTTCAGCAAATGTAAATGGTGAAGATCAGACAGAAGCTGGGTAAGGGTTTTTTAGGTGCTTCCATTCAGTCTAAATCCCCCTTCAGATGCTGTGGCCTTTTCCTAATCTTTGAATGAACAGCTTTAGGATGGTCTACAAAAGCCGCCTCAGTCATTCAAAGTCAAGGAAAACAAAGCATGGGACCGCAGCTCATTTAATGCTGGCCAGATAAATGTAATAATGTGGTATTATGCTGAACTGATACACTTGACTGGTTGCTTGCTGACTGGCCCACAAAGCGCTGGAACTGCAGGCTGTGACCTTTCAGGGGTGAAAGTTGCTCCACAGCGCTGACATTTACCCAGGCTTTGGGAGTTTCTGTCTCCTAATACAGTGACTGCTTTATGAGAGTTCCTGGCATATTCCACAGGAAAAAACACAAGAGGAGGGCAGTGTAGAAAGGACTTCAGCAGCCTAGGTTACCAGGATAAGGAAAGAAGGTGGTAAGCAATCTAGACATGTAGGCTGACTAATATCCCCAGGGAGTGGCAGCTCACCAAAACCCCATTAATTTTACAACTGTGGCTTAAACTGGGTGGATTTTATTGCACAGATGAACAGTGCCTGTTCCCTACTAGGTCTGTCCTAGTTTCACATGATTCAATTGCTACCTCTGAACTTCTGTTTATTGGTGTCCCTGGCTGCAGATGTTCCTTCCTGTTCTTACACTAGATTAATTTCTGTTTGTCTGTAACAATCATCTGCAGATGATAAAACCTCAAGATCTTGAAAAATATTCAGAAAACTGCAAAATATGCAAGTCTTTGACCAAAAGCCCTGCTATATAATAGATAATACTTATCACTAAAAAGCAGGCAGCAGAGCAGGCAGGGAACTTTAACATGCACTAGTATCATCACACTGTGCCAGCTGTAGAGAGGATGCTGTTGCACTGACGGATAATTTTGTCAATAACATTGCTTTCCGGTTACCACTTTTTACCCAAGTTAATAGTCTTTTGATACCGTTAAAAACATTTTGTTGGATCTAGGCTTTACAATTAAAGCAAAATTACTGCCCATGCTATTACGATAAAATAGAACATAAAACAGAAACGAATGCAAATCAAGGGAAAGTATATTGCCTCAGCTTGTCCCCTAAGCTCAAGACAACACACAACATTTTACTAAATTAAAAGGGCCAGCAGATATGGAAAGTTTATTCAGGGTGGGGTAATTTTCTAGTCGGGCAGAAAAATTGAGGCAGTTCCCATGTTACCTTCATCCCTACAGCCATAGTAAGGAAGGAAAGGGGGGGAAAAAAAGCCTGACAAGGACTCAGCATGATACTGGCTGTACATGACTGCCACAACAACCATTCAGGACCACTCACAGCAGCAGTTAGAATCTTGCAACTTATGCCACCGGTCTGGTCTGATACACAGCTGGCCCAGGGTCATGGTAATGGTATCCAAAGTAATTTACAGCATCTGTGCACCTCCCCCAAATTACACTGTGTGCCTCACGGCTGCAGTGAAGAATTTGGATCATTAACTTTAGAGTCATTTAACTTATGTTTGCATTATGACTGCTGTGTGACGGCATCCTACTCCTCTAGCTGTTCCTAGGTTGCCATGACAAACTAAAAATCTTGATGCAATGAGAAGTTAGTAAATCAGAGGAGTTCCATAAGAATTTAGGGGATAGTAGCTCTGCCTCCAATATCTCACCAGATAATCATTTTCATGGCCACTTGACAGTGGCAACAGTTATGACTTCTGCATACTGCCTCATTAATATTTCTTGGGTTCAGCACTCTGCTAAGATGCTGCTGTTCTTTGATTCATGAACACTGCAGCACTGCACAGAGCCTACACGTGGCCAAACATTCATTAACCCCTTTTCAGGCACCTGTGAATGTGACCTGCTTTTTACTGTTACTGGAACCTTTAACACATCCCTGGCATCATGAAAGTGTTTCTACTCGTGTTCTGGTAAAAAAATCAGCTCCTTTTTCTCCTCTTTTTCTTCACCCTTAAGCTAAAAACCATTCATTTCATGAATTTGTAAATTATCATTTTATATGTTGGTAAGTGGGTTTTTTAACTTGTGACTGTGAGTTAAACTTTTATGCATCTTTTTAATGAGCATATCCAGGATTCTGTATCTTCTAGACCTTAGTTTTCCCTTCTAAACAGTAAATACTGAAGATCTGCCTTAATGTGAGTTTAATTCTGACTAATCTCCATTTTTATAAAAGAACTTCTAGAATATTTTATTTATTCAGAAAGAGATTTTATTTCTCTTGTCAGGAGCAGAGAGATATTATGTGACAATTATGTTAATAAGCATATAAAAATTTGCTTTAGATTAGAACAAGTACAAGCTGCAACAGTGAAAAGGACAGCACATTTGGTTGGATAAAGAGATTATTTATGAGTTTATGGGTAAAGATAACAGTTCTGTCATTAGGATCCTACAATGCATGATTGTACGTTGCAGTAAGTAGACTATTATGTGAATATGATCAAGAAGTCTTCTTGCACAGACAAGCACATTGCTGTGCCTGGAAATCAGAATCCTGTGTGAAGGAAAGCTTTGGGTTTGTTTTATAAGTAGGTTCTTTTCAGATAAATCTTCATCCTCACACTATTTTAATTACAGGTGAAGGTAAAATTAACCTCTCTATTCATACATAATTAACTATCAGCTAAATGCCTTCAGGTTTATGATAAATTTATAACCCAGGGATGCTCACCTCATATCCAGTGGGGCTTTGTGTGGCCTGTCAGAAAAAATAATCCTTCATACAGCTGCTTTCAGCATCCCTTTCTCTTCAGGCAATTCAGCAGCAACCAAGGAGGAGGGGTTAAGTCTAATAAATTGATTTGTTTCTCTCATGTCATGAGGGAAGTATCACAAGGGAAAATGGTGATGAGCAGCAGGTTGTGGTTGTAACAAGGATAGTTCATGTGGCCTAGAGGAGAGCTTTCCCCAGCTCATGCTGCTGCCAAGGAAAGAGGCTCCGTTTCAGATAGTTCTCCAACATCCTCCAGTGCAACAGCCCATACCTGGAGGCTTTTCTTTGGGTGCACCTGGGGAGGCCACACATCTGAATGATGTTGTTAGAGTGGACAGATTAATTTCAGTTCTTCTAGGAAGTGTTAAATGCACTTGATGACTTTTTTATTTTTTTTCCTCAAAGGGTAAATTCTTTGATTTGCTGCCTTCACTTTTTTTTAACCTTTCCTGGTTCGTGTCCTCAAGCTTTTCTACCCCACCTCTAGACTAGAAATACATTCTTATGTTTTAAATTAAAGCTGATATACTCACATCTGTCTAGAACTTTGAGCCTAAATTGTGAGGTGGTGCAGTAGAAACTGCAGCCATTAGCAGCATTACATCTCATTAATGGATCTGGAGCTTTCTGTACAACTTCTAGAACCATTGAACCATGATTTTCAGCAGAAATTTTATTGTTATTGTAATAAAAACAATGAACACTTATATTTTTAGTATGATTGCTAGACAGCTTTTTTTAATCTGTCCTGTATCACAAAGACCACTTGAAACATAAACCATCCTACTACTGAAATGCACAATGATTTAATGAGACACACTACTGTAAACTCTCTCTTATTCTCATCAGCCTTTTTCATTACCAAGGGAGTGCAATATCAAATTGGTTTAACTTCTTGACTCACAAGAGAACACAAAGAGCTCACAAATTAAGATTCTCCTGCAAGAATGTTTTAGTGCCAGGATTAAATGTGAATGACCAGTTGATTGATAAGCAGAATTAGCACAGGCAAATAAAGTCCTTGGTGGACAAACCTTCCCAATGCCCAACAACATGTCACTTAGTATGACCCCATTTATTTCAACAATATGACAAGCCTGTGACTCAAAATTTCAGTCTGATGATATACAAGGAGTTGCACCCAACTCAAGATCATTAATGATCCCCATTTCTGAATGCAAAGACAGCTGTACCTTGTCATGTATTTTTTACACTGGGAAAAGCTTCATCCCTCCTCCCCAGTAAGGGAGGTGATGTCTCACAAAAACACCTGGGTGGACTTTGTCTTTCAGTTACTTCTCGTTGTTACTGAGTTGCACACCATTCATAATTACAAAGTTAATTATTTTTTTGTTTAAGACCTTGTCCCTAAATCCATGGGCTGAAGAAAGAATTAAGGTTTCACTTAATATCACAGGATCATATGGGACTACTGCAATTGCTTCATAGATTTTTAGGGCAGGAAGAAAATAATTGACCAGCCTGAACTAAAAAACCCACAAACTATATTGACCAGGAATTATTAAATAACTTGTACCTTAACTAATGTGTAACTATTCAGAAAGAGCCTCTTTCTCCATTGCTATTGAAAGCTATTCCCCATACGTGAAGTGATTCTCACTGTTGAAAACTAGCTGCTTGCTTCCAGTTTGAATTCTGCTGGTCTCAAGGAGAGTTATTTCTTCATAATACCTGGGCTTGAATTTTTATGTTAGCCATGTTTCAAGCAACAGAATGAGGGCTGGACTTTAGTACTGCTGATATTTTCACACATTGCTTTTTTTCGCATGTTTTCATGAATGCTACATCATATGAGACACGGAATCATCTATTTGTTTCTAGAGGTATATGTGCTATAGCCCCTATGAAGAACCTATCCCTCTAGGGAAGAATACTCCAGAGATAAACTGAGATTTTATGGTGGATCAGCCACTGTGTAGGTGTTACATTTCTTTCATTTTTTCTTTTAATTTTTCTTTAAATTTTAACAGGTGGGACAAGCTACAAAACATCTATTTTTATCAGCTTGTGTTGTCAGAGCTTCCTACATTCCCACTTGCTAATTTTACTCCAGCTCACGATTTTGGTTTTTTTGGAGAAAGTCTCACTTGCTCATGATATTTCTTTCATGCTATTTCTTATGCCTGAAGTACACTACCTTTGCTCTGCTATCCTACCCTCATCGTTTATTCTTTTTCTGGCAAGAGTTTAAACAGCAGCCTGTTAAATCTTTTCCCTATAAAATGTACTCCCAATAAATGATAGCTAATCCTAGAATCATAGAACCATAGAATGGTTTGGGTTGGAAGGGACCTTAAAGATCATCTAGTTCCAACCCCCCTGCCATGGGCAGGGACACCCTCCACTAGACCAGGTTGCTCAAGGCCTCATCCAGCCTGGCCTTGAACACTTGCAGGAATGGGGCATCCACAGCTTCTCTGGGCAACCTGTGCCAGTGCTTCACCACCTTCTCTGTGAAGAATTTCTTCCTGATATCCAATCTAAAGCTACCTACTTTCAATTCAAACCCATTATCCTTTGTCCTGTCACTACAGGCCCTTGCAAAAAGTCCCCCCCAGCTTTCTTGTAGGCCCCCTTCAGGTACTGGAAGGCTGCAATAAGGTCTCCCCTGGAGCCTTCTCTTCTCCAGGCTGAACAAGCCCAGTTCTCTCAGCCTTTCTTTATAGGAGAGGTGCTCCAGCCCTCTGATCATCTTCATGGCCCTCTTCTGGACACTCTCCAAGATTTTGCCATTCTGTGTTGAACAGAAATGTTGCAGCAGTTGCTATCAAGCTTCTCAGATGTCATTCATACTGTATATGAGTCTATGCACTCAATCAAATCCTTCTAAAAGAAGGATGTGATACTCGTATCTCATCTGGGATTAGCCACCAATATAAAAGAAGGAAAATAAGAGCTACATGAAGTAGCTTCCATTTGTCTTCCAAATTAGGTGTATGTTCACCACTGAAACATTTATCATTATTCAGGAAATCTAACAGGGCAGGGCTTAAAAAAACAGAAAATGGCAGTTAAAATATACCTTTTTTTTCCTGCAAATGTAGTGCTTCAGTTCTTCACACAGTTGCTCGTGGCCACAATGGCAAGGCAATGAAAACAAAAGAAAACATTGAAAATCCTTCTACAGGTGAGAAAAATACATGCTAGGTTCTTGGAAGTTGTTTTGTACCATGTCAGAAGAGCAAGAGAGTCATACACATTAAGCTTATGGTCAAAATCTGTCACTGGAGCTGAGTACAGCGAACAAGGGACACATCAGTGAAACTGGCAGGCCACGGTATCTCTTTATTATTTTTTCTATTAAAGATTTTGTCTTTGTAAAACCAAAGCAGTAAGCTATATATAGATTGACAGATGAAATCACTGCAGAGAGAATACTGATAGCTGTGCAGTTCCTGCTCTGCCCTGTTTGAGATCCATCCTACTGCCACTCAACCAGAAAAGAAAGTTTAATCAGGCTGTGTAGCCCAAACATAAACTTGCTTTTGTCAGTAGTTCTGTTATTAGTATTTGGACAGCTGGTAAGAAGAAGAAACCCCCAAAACTAAAAAATTCCCTACCAGCATCCCCTCAGATAGAAGAGAGTGTCCTACTTCCGCTCATAGATAACATTCAGACCACCCTATGTATTAAGCTTAGAAGGTCCTGTGCTGTACAGTGATCCTGAGAAGGTGACAGACTTAACTACCACAGAGTTTCAGATCGAGATTTTGCAAGTTTATCTTAAGGATCTGGTCAAAGATTTTCATTAATTTATTTAGAATCATGTAGCCGAGTCCCTCAGTGAGCTGCTAGTCTTCACATGTAGAAGATCAGAGCTTCGCAGGGCTGTATCTGTCATAACTAAAAGAACAACTGTTACATTCATCTGACTAGCTTGAACTTTCTTGTGCAGCTCAATCTCATATCTCTGTCTCTGATACCAGTGCCTTCTGCTACTTAACACTTCAAGGAAATTCTGACACTCCCACTGCAAATATCCTCATATAGCCATGAATATATCCACTCTCAATCTCCTTCTCAGCTTGCAGGCTTGGTTGAACGTTTATTTTCTCTCTTTCTTCCCGCATGCTCTGATTGGTGTTATTGCCAAGTCTTGCTTTAATATCTCAGAGTTGGTACCTTTCCATGTGACTCTGGCTTGTGGTCTGACATGGTCTTACCCAGTTACAGCTGCCTCTTTCCCCGTGTTTCTCACCAGCGTCTCTCTTCCTGTCACTCTATCCTACCACTTAGATCTTTTGATTCTCCTGAATTTCAGCCTTGTTACCCACTCACTTGCCATGCTCTCCTCTCTCAGAACCTGCCACCAATAATAATTTTGACTAATCAACAGCAGGTTTCATAAAATGTATTAATCTACAATACAGATGTCCATGATCTGAAACACGGCCCTGAAACACGTCATCCAGCCCATGCTTTTGTCCTTCCTGCTTTTGTGCCTTCCTTTCCAGTTGTATTTGTTTCACTATTGCCTCTTCCACACATGTATCTGGGTACTCAGCCTGACTGCCCATCCCCTTCATTGCAGTTTCCTTCCCCTCTAGCTCCTGCTCCCCCTTGTGGTTTCAAAACTCTCTTCTCTCCCCTATTGCCAGTTTTCACAGCCAGTACTTGCACAATCAGATGCCCCCTGAAGCTGTCCTGTTCACCCAATCAGCTGCCCCCCAGCATCCCCACGGTCCCCCTTCCCCTCTCCTCTCTGCAGTCCCAGGCTTCCCACAACCGTCTCCCCCCACCTGCTCTGCACCAGCATCAGGCAGCTTCCTCTTCGTACCCTGCCTGAATCCCGGAGGGAAGCAGGAGAGGGAAAAGAGATGCTCTTCACCGCAGCATCTAGTTAGGAGGAGGGCAGGCGCTGCCTCTGGCATCCCAGAGGAGTCATCTCAGGGAAAGGGCAAGATGCTGTCGGCTGGAGCTTGACCTGTGTTCACAGAACCATCAGGGACTTTTGCCTCTAGGAAATCTCTGCTCATGTGCAAACTACAATTTACCAACTTGGCGAAATTTAGACAGGTTTTCAAGAGGACGGTAAGAGGCAATTTTCTTCTGCAGATCTCCTCTCTATTCAGTCTCAAGACAAATTCAAGGCCATGTCCCAAATGTCTGGGAGATTAAAAATAAATAGTTTTGAGAGGGCTTTAGTCTCCATAAGATGTTTAATAAACACATTTTTCGGCTATACTTTATATAATAAATAACATGCACATACATTACGCATGTGCATGTATGTAGTGTATGCCACATAATTCCTCCTGACTTCATAGGAGCAGCTGATATGTTTTCAAAGAAATTCACATTTTCCTCCCAAAATAAAATATCACTAAAGTAGAAACATTCTGAGGCAGAGACGTGCCATGAAGAATTTCAGTAAAAAATAATGTAATAGTCAAACATGTAAGCAATTTCAGACAGGATTTTTAAAAAGGAATCACTGGAGAGCTTTCATATGTACCATCTTTAGTCAGTGGGAATGCAGATTTCAAAGAGAAATAAATATGCTTAAGTTTATTCACAAAAGTAGATCAGTGAAAGGGAAATGTTCTCTTGCACAATGTTGCAACAATGTTTTGTTGTTGTTAAAAACCCTTCAAAAAGCCTTCAGATCATTAAACTTGGATTTTAGTATGCATTTTATTGCATTTCAGGTAGGACCAGGGTGGCAATATTCAAACAATGAATGAAGGTACTATTATCAGTTAGTACAAATACTGTACATACTGTATGCTTTCTGTTTGTGTGGTTTCATGTGTGTTTTCTGTCTTATTCTCCTTCATAAAATCAGCTCATTTAGTGGAAAATAAAAATTAAAATTACGACTTTTTTTTTTTAAAGTAAGACTTTTTAAATTAACACAAAGAATTAGCAACAATAAAAATAACAGGTGTTTGTAGATTTTCTTCATAAAACATATGTATTGCTTGTGTATATGTTATAAAAACACCCTAGATTATTATGCATGAAGAATTGGCAAAAGAGTTTTAACTGTCATTTTTACTACTTTTTCCCCTTTTTCTTGATTCAGGCAATGAAAATAGACCAGCCAATTGGTATTCTGTTTGTCTGTGTTGCTAGTCAATTCTAGTTTCTTTGGCACAAACCCAGTTTTGCACTACTTGAGTTGCAAACACTGCAGACATCTGTTTATCTGATGATCCAAAATACCTGAATGCATTAGGAATGTTCAGAGAATGACAATGCTACCAGTGGCCTTAGATTTTGCAGACTTTGTAGAAATATTATTATGAAACACCTAATTCAGGCCTTTTTTATATGAACAGAATCAGAGTTTCGTCAATGTTGTTTTAGACTTAGTTTTTGTTTCCAGTACTTCTTAGATTAGGAATTGGAAATTAAAATATTCTGCATGTGAATTTTCTATTTGGCAGCTGTTTATTCACAATATCTTTCCCTGAATGTTAATAGCACAGAGATGTTTAGGACATCCCATTCTCTATGCTATCTTATCTTTTCATCTCCTTAAAAGGGAGAGGTGGACTATATGTATATGTATTATATGAACTAAATAGTGTAGACACTGGAGTATAGGCAAAGAATTAGGCCATATTCTGTGAAAATAGAAAATTAAGTTAGACCCTGGTCCATATGAGCACAGTAATTTTGTTTTCCTGTTAATTTTTTGTATTTTTGGGACTACCTGTCCCAGTGGCCTGTTTCACAACTCCAGAAATTCATGAATGCCTCCCTCAAATTCTGTGTCCCCACTTCTTGTTGTCTGTGAGGAAAATGAGTTACAGCCAGTTTTCCTTCACCTTCTAGCAGATCCTTGGCATTCTCTGCACTTATCCTGGATTTTCAGGCACCTGTTCAAGCATGGGAATAGGTCTATTGTCATAACTGATGACTATAATTTGTGATTTAGCAAAGGAGGTGGTCAAGACAAAACTGAATATGTCTGAAAAGTCAAAGCACTTGAAAGAATAACAAATTGAATAGGAACTCAACTGAGGCTTTTGAATGTTAGAAAAAATTTTCAAAGATAAGCTGTGAGCTCAATGTAAGTAACTCCAAGTCAAGCATGCGATAAGTATCAAAGCCCTCCGACAAGCACATGGTTTTTTTATTGCCAATGAAACCATCTTTCTATCCTTTATATTCCCTTTTTTTTTTTTTTTTTTTCTTCTTTTTGTTGGTCATCTGGCCCCAGACAGCTGCAGCTTAAGGGGAATAAACAAAAAGGGGTGCCCATGTACCAAGGTTTTTGCTGTCCCAAATCATTTTTATAGACTATGTTGAAAAAAGGTTCATGCTATAAAATTAGAATAATTCCAAAGGAAGTGTTGGGAACAAATGTTCTTCCTATAGTCAGCACTTAGCAACTCTCCATCTCTGAACAGATTCTCAGGAACTGGCAGCCTTCAAGAAAATGTTGAGAGATGTACAGGTGCAGAAGGCAGTTTTCCTACATTTTGCACTTTCATATCAGATGTTTGTGAAGATGAGGAATAGGTAAGAAACCATGATTTAACAACCAGAACATCAAAATACAGGATCATCTGAAAGAATTAAGATGAATATAAGCAAGCTGCCAATCCTGAAATGCCTGTGGAGCATCTGTAATTACAGCCCGAGGCCTCAGGAGGAGACCTGGGAGCACAGTTACTGCAAAGTCATTGGCCCATGGCATTTTCAATTAAAGCCTGTCAGGCCCAAAGACACTGTGCTCAGATGGAAGGCGAATTACTAGCTGTGTTCTCCAGAATGAAACAGTCATATCAGTTCATGTTTTGGCATGGGATGGACACGAGGCCTGACCAGAGCCCATCAGAAATTATCATGCGGAGCTCTCAAAGTGATGGAAATTACATTTCTGAGTCTTCCGTTCTATGAGGTAAGGATAAGGTTCTGAGAAGGGAAATCACGGTTAATTAAATGGACAGGTCTGTCAGTGAAGCGGGAGACAGGTCTGCAAGAGATAGATACTCTCTGATTTGCGACAGGACACTTCAGGCAGCCACAACAGGATGGGACACAGACTTACTTCAGGTGAGTAAGCCTGAAAAGGAGATCCATAGGAATTTAGCTGCCTGGAACCAGTAAAAGGAGAACTGTGCATGTAAACATGATTGTGTTTAAAGGGAACACAGAAGCAGGTTTAAGACCTGATGACAAAGGGAAACAGGTCTGCACGTCGCAGACGTGCAGGGAAAATAGACACATCCAAGGCAACCTGGAAGCCCATTGACCAGGCATAAATGCCAACCAGACTGGAGCAGCACAGGGTGTGCACCAAGATAAGGAGAAAGGTCTCACGAGAGCTCAATCCATTCCTGAAAGGTCAGAACATAACCTTTAACAGCAAAAGCTGCCACAGGTGTTTGCTGTACGTGACCTGGAGCTCTATCCAAAAGCCAAGAAGAAAATCAGGATGTTTAAGGTCTAAGGCTGCAAAGGGCTGTATACATTACAGAGGCGTTCAAGTACTAATGTGACAGTTAATCATAATCCATTTTTTTTCCCACAAGTTACCCAGAAATTAGTGGGAAGACAATCAGTGGTGAATGATGATAAAAAGGCATCATGAACAGGAAAGGGTCAACATCCAGAAATGCTGGTTTCAGCTACCAAGAGAGACACACAGGCTGCTGAACAAAACAGTTCATTTTCATTAGGATAGGCTCACTTACCAAAAGTGGTTATGAGAACAGCAGGCCATGTAGGATCAATTATTTACTTACTAACAGGACACTAAGTCTTGATGCTCTCACATACACATTTCATACGGCTACTGGTGCTTGGACACTTTAGTTACAACCTCTGTAGTAAATTAACGAGTGCTAAAGCATCAGCATTGAACTGAATAAGCTAGTACTTCTATTTGTTCAGACTGACCTCAGCAATGTTTTGGTGCAGGTCAGCTCACACTCTCCTAAACACCTCCTGATCTGATGTTAGGGTGAGTAAGTACTATCTCCAGTGGGCAGTACAGATGACATTATACTTTGCAGCGAACACTAGAACAGGTTTATGTTATGTGTACAGGGTGTTGGATTAAGGACTAAATAGATAACCAAACCAGGCACTGGTTTATTTACTGATAGAGATTCTGCCCTTAAAGTAGTATCAAAGGACAGTGGATTGAATGGCAAATGAACCCAGATCATACCAAGAAACCAGAAAGTCTAGAGAGTAACAGCTGAAGAAAAAGGTAACCGAGAATTAGTTAGAGACAACCAGAAGACTAAAGCCCAGGTTCGCACCCAGGAGCAGGAAGATTCAGAGTTTTGGTCAGTCGCTAAGCAGCCTTAGGCACACTGAGGAAAGTTTGGCACATGGGAACCACAGAACTGTGATTTTACAGCCAGAGTGTGTGCCTGGCCAGCACGACAGAGAAACTGCAAAGGCAAGTCTTATGGGCTTAGCAAAAGGGCACTAGTTGGCCAAGAAAGGCTTACGGCATCTATTGATTGAGATGTTGCCACAGAGCAACGGCACTGAGAGGAGCAAGGACAGAAACAAGTCCCACACTAAAAGCAGAATGACAGCCGAATCAAAACCTGGCATGATCTTTAGAAGAATAGAAGCCCTAACACAACGTGTTGGTAAAGGCCAAATCACGTGAGTCAACTATGAGTTGGGACCAAGCAGCTGCTGGAAGTCAGCAAATGCTTGCACAGAGATTTCAAAATAACGTGGATATCAGAGAAGGCAGCAAAGACTTCAAAATACAGGAGTTCAGTAGAAGAAGCCAGCCTGTAAAAATATAGCGAAAATTCCAGCTATTTTGAGGCATTTCTGTAAATAGATTTTTCAGCTAAAGAGCTAATTAAATTAGAGAAACATGGTGCAGAATTTCTCTCACCTAACTTCAAACATCAGCCATGTGGATGACTCTCCTCCAACCTGGTTATCCTAAGCTCCCTTTACAGTCAGTGGAAAGAACAGCCATGATTCATCCGACTTATTTGGGACACCTGCTTTAGAATGACATGACTTGTGCCATACTAATGCTTGTTTCTCTCCATTTTCTAAGAAGGGACTTTCAATGATTAGCTCAGATGGAGACATCTGCATGTGGCCTCGTAACTCCCAGCCAGGGAGTCGTCTTGTGTTTTACCTCCCATTAAGCACCATGCAGGAGGTTGATTGCCATTTTCATATGTGGAAGGCATTTTTTCCCAGACAGAAAAAGCTGCACATGACTATGTGGGGTTCTTTCTCACATACTATGTTGCAATCAGGAGGGCTGGCTTTGGGGTTGATTTACAATTGTTGGATTGGCTTTTAGTGTACTTCTTCATTCAAAATGGTCCAGTGGAGGTCACTAAGTCAGGAGACTGAAATTTTGATCATCGTTTTTACCATGATTTAAAATGGTAAAGAGCTACATTGGCTCTGTCTTTAAGAGAAGTTATAGATCCTTCCATCTGTCTCTCTCCTACATGCTGTGTGCACCAGCGTCATCAGATGGATAATGGCTTCTTGCAGAGGCCCTCAGCAGGGTGCAGGGCAAATTGTCTCTTGGGAGACACTGGTGCCCAGAGAAATCTGCATGGGACAACCCCACTGGATAAGTTTAGGATGCCATGGGAAGGGCTTTAGCTGCAGCTGTTAACCATATTACTTCTAACTGCAGTAGGGTGTCTAAGTCTCTTTCTTTCTATCAGACTCTCAGCTGTACGATATTAGTGTAACAGAGTAGCAACAATAACAGAAAATGAAGTTACATTAACTTAAAAAATGAGACAAGTTTAGCACGTTAACAGTCCTTTAATGCACGGACACAAAGTTCAAATGTTCGTAAAGGAAATGATGTGAGGTCAAGTGTGCTATTTTTAAAATACAACAATCTGATAAACCTTGAGCTAATGCCCAAGGACAAAGCTGCTACTGAGTTACTGCACATTCCAATGAGGAATTAAATATTAACATAGAAGGCTACTGGTAGTTTTTTACAGGTCTCGACATCACTGAATCTTGCAGTGGCAGTGCTGACAGCCAGACCCTGCGCTCTTTGCTCCCAGACCTCCCGTTAATTTCAAATGGAATCATCCCTCTGTAAAGACTGAACAAAAATTTTAGGGAATGGGCCTTGCAATGTTAGAAACAGTGTTTTGAAAACCTATGGAAGCTGCTAAGTCTGAGAGGTTTGCCTTTAGAGCTCCAATTCAAATCTCCCTTTGCAAATACAGTCGATACGGTGGGGTGTTCACATCCTAAGGAGAAACTTGATGTAGCATGAGTCTTGCAATATTTTACAAGGGATGCTTAACCTCTTAATGTGTGTCATGCAAAGATTAAGAGGCAGCGTTATTGCTTGCAAAATCACCTCTTATTTCCGGGAAGCAGTCATTTGCTGGACCTGTCCTTGTCACTGGCATAAGTATAATGCTTTTAATAATCTCCCATTCCCTAAGTGATGTGTTTGCATCAAAATGATGGATATGCTATAGCAGGCAGAATTTTTTAAGATCTGCTCATTTCTATCTTGTTCCTCTGGTGCCATCTAGAGGTTTTATTCTTAGTTCTACAAAGCAGAAAACGAAGTGCTTTATTTTATTTCAAAAGGTTCCTTTAAAAACTGCCTGTGCATTAACATCACTTAGGGTGCTATTATCACTGAACCTCTGCCTCCATACAAGAGCAGATTAATGAAGTGTGCACAAGTTTTTGAGCTGTGGGATGCAAGTGAACCTTATGGGCTGAGGAAATATTCACACTAGAGGCAAATACAGTCATAAAAAAAAAACTTTTCCTCATAAAAAGCACCTGTAAATTGGCCTTAGGAGGAATTTTCATAGAACTTGTTTTCAAGAAAATAAACAGTAACATATCAAAGCTGACTCAAAGAAAGCAGGTGCTTGGAGGAACGGCAGCCTTGCCAGCTTTGTAGCAGAATGCCAATGTGACAGACACAGCCATGACTTTGGCCCATCACCACAACTGGCTGACATCTTATCTGCCTTTGTGACAAGTCGACGATGCTCCATTTCACGCTAGCACTGCCTAGGAAAGCGCAGCATGGAACTCAGTCAACACAAAACTCACTGCTGTGGCAGAAAGTAATTTTAAAAACAGCATTTCTTCTTAAAGGTAACAGAAATCACTAATTCACTGTAATGGGCCCCTTGATTTGAAAAAAATGACAGACTAAATTTACATCCAGTATTAACGAGTTAATCTCCCTTGACCTTAGTGTGGTAGGCTCGTTTAGCATCAGACCTTCTCCAGCAAATCTTACCTTCTTCTCTTCCCCCTTCACAATGTTTATTAATTAAATTAATGCTGACATCAAGTGTGTGAAGGGTGTGTGCAAATGCTAATACGCCTAATCATGTATTCCATTCTGACATGATTACCAGAGCATCCTATTTGTCCCTCTAATATCCATTCAATGCTACTGACCCTCCGGGCAACTGGATGCACATTCACTCTGAAAAGATGGTCCCCTTTAAACAGAGTTCACCTGATCCATTTCCTAGCACTGATAACAAGATTTTTAAATGTGTACAAAAAAATCAAAGGTACACTGAACACTGAAAGATGTGGAACGGTTTCTAGGAAGTCCTTTTGAATACAATGTTCCTGTGAATGATAATTTCCGTACTTCAGCAGAGGATTAACTGTCATAATAAATTATTTCTGTTTGCCTGGAAGGAAATAAGTGAAGCTTGCTTAACTAAGAAGGCCAGCTAAAGGTACAACCGAGATGAGACTAACCTTGTCCCCTGTGCCCAAGGATACCTCTGAAAAGCTGCCATAACATGCAATAATTTGATAGTCTCAGCTAAAATTAACCCGTGTACTGTAGAAGGAGATAAAAATAATATTAAATTCTTGCTGATACTCACTTTGTATGCTATGGAGACTGACTCTGATGTTTTGTGAGCCTGACATAGTAAGATTTTTAAAGTCTTAAAGGCCTTTAATAAGAAATTAGAGTAGGAACGAAGAAAAACTGAGCCATTTCATTGAGAGATTTGCTGAAGTTCTTGTAATAAGAGATTCATATAAAAATATATTTTCTTATTTTATAGATATTTGGAGGCTAAAACCTTGCTTTGCTTCATGTCCTAAAATTTCCTAATTAAACTATCTCATGGACATATCATCTTTGTGACTCTTTAACCCTTTAGGGCAATTTCATTCAAAGACCAGACACAGAATGTGGTTCCATAGACACAAGAATTTTTCACCCAAAAGAAACCTTTTTCATTACTGTGCAATGTAATTCTTGGCTGTTTATATTGTATTTAAATATAAACCTGGTGTTCATTGGGTCTAAGTACACAAATCTTTCTAACACAGTTTATTTAAAATCAAATAATCTTTTAATAAAGTGTGATTAAAGACTATTTCCTTCCCAGATCTGGCCAGTTGTTTTCATCATGACTACTCACAGATGTCAGTGAGTTGCAAAGGAGGCTTGCAGTCTTTCTTATTTGAGGAATTTGAAACTACAATGAATCCATCCTCATCATTATCTGTTCAAACCATCAGGTTCTTAAATAGTCTATAACAGCACAACCTCAACCCCTCCTTCAATACTGAAAATGAAGAAAAAGTACAAGAAAGGGAGAAAAACCTCTCAAATCTAGCATTTAAGATGCTCACGTGAGAGGTAGGATGCCAAGGTCTAGTCTCTTTTTCAATCTATGTACCTAGTCAAAGTGAAAAAGGATAAATAGAAGCATCAGTTATAAATATAGGAAAGACTGGGGATTAGTGCATTACCATTGTTGGTCAGAGATACAGGTTCAAATCTCCATGGATGGAGAGAAGGGGGAAGGGGAATGCTGCTCTCCTGTCTCCCAGATCAGCACTCTAACCTACTGTATCTGACAGCTTGTAAATTGGCTTCTCATTTCCTTGTTTTTCATGTCTCAAAAATAAAATATTTTTTGAATCAAGTGAATGATTTGCTTGCCAGACAGAACAATGGAAGGTTAATGTCACTTACATCAGGAAAAAAAAAAAAAAGTCAACAAGTTCTGAGATTAAATTTACTCTCTTCACTGTCCTGTTTTTTCAGTTTGTCTGCTGGGAAATACAAAACAAAAAACAAACAAACCAAACCAAAACCAAAAAAACCAAAAACAAGCAAACAAAAAATCAAACCAACAAAAAATATCACACAGAACAATTATTTCCGTATTTTCCACACTTAAGCTCAGAGGCTGTCAGAGACCCAGCACTGACTTTCAGCCATGAACCCAAACACAAGTTATAGTCCCAATACTTATGCCAAACACTTTCATCCAGCTTCTGCTGTGAAGATTTTGCAGAGTGCCAGGCCACCCCTCATCCAAGCTCCCCTCTATCCCTGTGCTCAATGCTCCCTTTTCCTCGCATTTATGCTGGAGACTGGGGGAAGTGACAAGAGAAGAGAGCTGCATCTGGGATGTTTGTATCACAAATGATACTTACCATTAGAAGAAATCTTTGTTAGAAGCTGCTTAGCAAATTACAGATGTTCATCTAAGTAGTTAAATGGACTTTTATTGAACAGGGAACCTGATCTGAAAAAGCCAGCGCTGCAAACAGTCATTTGTTTTATGACAGATGAGAGTAATGTCAGAGAAGCCCATTCTATTTGGATGTTTCATGATAAACATATACTGAAATCTTTGCCTAGCAGAACATCACCCATGGAAGAGTTCTGTTGTTCATTCTGGATAGAGGACAATCAAAGACATAATTATCATAAATGACTGAACTGTATTACATGTCTTTTGGTATCAGTTTAAGCTTGCATCTTGACCTGTATTGTAAAGAGTAAAATTAATGTCGCAAGTGCCACCCAGTGACTGTGATTAACCATAATTTGCATTCTTTATTGAAAGTCGATAGTCTGTATGCTACCAGCTGTGAAATTGTGCAATAAGCAATAATTAACCAATGAAAGAGAGTAAACAGAGCTAGTTAGGTGTGATTTGGAGCAGTAAGTAGCAAAGGTGACTTTTAAAGTTTTATTAGCACAAAGCAAGAGAAACAAAATACAACCATGCGACCTATGCTTCAATGCATAAACAGCGAACATTTGTTGAAGTCTACTAAAGATAATGCCACACTATAAAACAACAGTCTCACTACTAAATAGAGACTATCCACTCGACTTACAAGATGAGTAGCTTCAAAGTCAAAGGAAACGTGTATGGCACAAAGCAGGAAGCATCACTGAATATTTATCTAACCGCGGTTCACTACCTTTACTGATGGAACATTTGTTCTCAGAGGGTTGTTGGGTTGTTTTCATTTTATTTTTTCTACAGAGGGCTGGGAAGGGTGGAAATGGAGGTTTACTGTAGGTTTGTGCAACTTGTCATTGCATGTGGGAACCTCTGTCAGGCATTTGGCTTTTTGCTGTTTGCAAGTCCCACTCCATTACATGCATCCAAAATGAGATTGTTGTAGATGTGTACAGCACCACAGCACAGCTACCTCCCTAATGCAAACTCCTTAAGCTCAGTTTTCCTTTGGACGTTGTCAATCACTTATGTGTGGGAACATCTCAACTACAGCTCACGTATTCTATTTTGTTTGTCAAATGTAGGGTCAAGCTTTACGTGTTGGATTTTGCCTTGCCCTCAGATTTGAGGACTTATTCTGATGGTGGTATTGGCCTGGGTTTAGCAAGCTGGCCAGGCTTAATTTCGGGCATTTTTTCACCATGTCTGTACACACTTACAGTGACATCCACTGTTTCCCCACCATACTTGTTCTTGACATGGATGCTGTATTTGCCTGAGTCTTCTGAGGTCACTCCCTTGATTGTAAGACTGGCATATTTCCCTTGTTCCAGTGAAAACGCGTAGTGCTCATTAAGTTCAAAGGCCTTGTCATTCTTGAACCAAACCACTTCAGGGTCAGGATTTCCAAATACGGTGCAGGTCAGATTCAGCGTCTGAGGAGGAAAAAAGAAGCAATTTTGAGGATCAGTCAAATATGTTTAACCAGAGTACTGTCAATATTACTTTCAGGCTCTTCTTATTCCTAGTCAATTAAAATAAGATAGGTATCATGTTCTTGAGGACTGAAAAGTAGAGTTCCTAATCTTTTTTTTCCTTTGATTCAGTCTTTCCACCATCTTACCAGTGACTGACGTAGTAATAGCCTTAGGGCAACAGTGTCTGAAGATGGTAAGTTGGACTGTCATTGCAGTCCTGCCTGAAGGAGACTCCTGACAACCCGTTAGTCTGACATGAGGTTCAGGCAATGATAGGTTTAAAAACATCCTTGAAGATTCCCTGTACACAGCAGGGAGGAGAACCGAGCAAATCTTTTCTGACCAAGGCCTCCTGAGGTTATTGCTTGAGATGATAAAAAACCAAAACCAACACAAAAATAGAGTGCATAACATGAATCATTGGCCATTGATTTCAGGTACTGCTGACTAGTAAAATGGAAATATTTCACGAAGAATAAATAACACATTAATGTTGAAAAAGTGTTACACGCATGTATTGTGTATTCAGAGACCAGCTGAAATGACCCAGTAGGCCATCCTGGCAGATCAGGTATTCTCCAAGGATTGTACTGAGATTAAAGAAGCTCATAAAATTTTCACTGTTGTTTCTCCAAATTTTTATATCATTACTGCTGAACACCATTTTGACCATCACATGTGTACGTATGCATACTGATGTTTTTAGGTACAGTGATGACAGAATAAATGAAAGAATCATTTGAGAAGTTGCATTGATTAGTGCCGACTTTCTCCACCTTTGCTGGAAACTCATTCTGCCCAATATTCTGCCTGAGATAATTAAAAGTCACCTTAATTTCACTTATGCACCACTGTGTTAGAGGAAAAAAAAGAAAGAAATATACCCAATGAACAACCCAAAACTGATTTCTGTTTCTACTAGAATGCCTTCTTATATTCCCTGCCCTCCATATGGCCCTTCAGATTTTACCAAATCCTGACCCAGAGGGAGCAGAGAAAGTCCGTCTGAATGCAGAGTGCATGCCTTTGTGCAATATTTTTCTTGAATGATGATGACTGAATAGGTGTGGTATAACTCAGAGGAAAAAAGTGAAACAGGATGAAATTTTAAGTCATCAAAAATGTTGTACATTCACCAGCAGAAGCAGTCTTCCACACTACATGCATCCAAAGTCAGAAAGTAATGTTGAAAGAAGATTTACATTCTCTGGGTACATACTAGTGGCAACATAAGTGTGTGAGTATTCTTAAAGAAGTGATATTGTGTTGGATGCAAAGTTAACTAACAGCCTCAAGGAACTAGCCTTACTATAAAATATTTAAAGCATTAATGATGCAAACATGAAAATTAAAATTTTGGGAAATCAAACTAATGTCTAATAGCATGAGTTTAAATCTTACTGTCCTTTCTGTAACTCAGGCAACATTTCATGACTACTGCCCTCAAAAGTGACCTCATTCAAGATCAATTAATAATTGATTCTTAATAATTAATCAAGTCTTAATAAGTTAATATTAAAAACTTACCAGATAATAGATATATTCCAGAGTCATTTTAGATCATTTGGGCCTGTTCTAATTTATTAAATTATAGATTTGATCTAAAATCATTTATACTCCTTTAAGAAGCACTAGTAAAGCTTTGTCTTGTGCCCTTATATTTGTATAGTTATTCCATTCCATTGCATGAGGAAAATTTTCTGCTCCTTTTTTTTTTTTTTTGTATATTTATATTGGTATATTATATTTACTTCTCACACTTGTACCTGCACAAGTCTTGAATAGTACCTGTTCATATTTAATTTAGAGCTGATTTTAAAGTTTCACTTCCTTGTGATCCATTTTGTTTTGCCTGATTTCAAGAATCGGAGGTTTTTCTCTTCACACATTATTTAATCACACAAGTAGGTCTCCCTTGAAGCCTTTCACATCCGGAAATGCATTATGTAGCATTTCCTTAATGTAAATTTGTAATCTTTAGGTCATAATTGTATGAGGAAACTGCAGCTAGTCTATGCATGCAGTCAGGGGAGACTTCACCAATCTCTTGCCTTAGAGTTAGACTGGTTTAAGACGTTGGTCATAGAGTGGCTGACAGCGAACCTCGTAAAAGTCTAGATTTCTTGCTGTGAGGTCCCTCTGTCTACCAAATAAGAAGACACCTTATGTGAACAACCATTAAAGACAAAGGAAGGAATGGGTCAAGAGGAAAATCATCTCTGTCTGGTTCAGAGTTGAGCAGCTTTCAGCATCCACTGCAAGGACCACATCTTCGCCCATCTTTCTGAAGAGACTGCTCCTAGATATCCAGAAAATGGCCAAGTATGTAGAAATTTGGAAGAGATGTGTGCAGTCTCTTACTCTGGTGATAAGAAAGACAGTTTCCACACAGAGCAACAAAGCTGTAGTGTGTGAAGATGCACTTCATACAAGAGACATGAACAGCCTGATTAACAGACTCTTGATAGCTGGAAGATGGTAAGAATCACATTGGCTCATGAGCTGATCTGCTGCAGTCAGTCGAAGTAAAAGTCCACCTAGAGCTTTCCGAGCTCAAAAGAAACTGCTTAATAAAGTATACAAAAATACAGAGGATGAATAGTGTGATCCTATTCCCAGTATAACTTCCTTCTTTCTACAATTTGGTTGTTTTAAAACTGGTTATAAGCACAAGTTGTATCAAGAACATTGTACTTAATGGTCCCTGCTGGACTTCCTTTCATAATATTTTCTTTTTGGACCCAAATCTATTTTTGCCTAAGCTACTAAGGCACAAATTAATTATGAACCACTTGAAAAAAATACTTCCTTTTGATTCTTTAAAGCCTGTAATGACCATGTAATTAGGCATTCCCTCGTTCTTGTGCTGTGAGAATTGCTGGATAATAATTTCCAAGTACCTCCTCTGCACTGTGCACAATACTGCAGATTTCTTTTGGTTTTACCCTATTCTCATTCAGTTTATTTTCTTCCCAGACTGAAAACCTAGATTCATCTGTATTCCGCCCACCCACACACACACACACCCCCAAAGCAAACCTCTTACCAGTCAGCATCAGTCATTGACAAAAACTGTCCTTACCTTCCCATCCATTATAGTAACCACATCAGGCAAACCACCAATGACTTTACCACGATCTAGGAGTTAAAGAAAAATATGTGGACCATGAGAAATTTAGACCTCCAAATTACCCTTTTCTTAATGATTTTATAACTTGGTGCCATATGAAAAACTTATCTAAAAAAACCACCCTGTAGTCACTGATTAATAAACTTAAAATCATACAATTCTCGTGTTATCACAAAATAAAATATAATTTTTTTTATGTATTTTATGCTCCCCTCAGATTTTCTTAGCAGAGATTGTAATACAGCGTTCTAAACTGATACACAAAACAACCTGGAAGCTACTGCTGAGCTTGACAGTTTGTGCTTTGGGCACAGAGCAAAGCAAGGAGGATGCTTTTAGCATCTTGGTGGTATCTAAGATCTAAGGAAAATTTGTTCTGCCACTCTCTTTGTGGTCAGAAACATCTTGTTATTATCAGGGAAACTGATATCAAAGTACCAGAATTCCTACAGCCCCTGAGAGTAACAAGTTTCCCCACTGTCTGTGTCTCAGCAAGCACTGCCCAACAGGCATTAGCAGGTAATTTTTTACTTAGTAGGTAGATTACAATATTCAGTATCAGCAGCAGCTTTCAGAGTCAGCACCACCTTATATGACTCTCAGAAGCTCACACCTCACAAAAGCTCGCCAGACACAAGAAGTTAGAGTGGAGGCTTGCAAAATATCTAAAACTCTTAGTTTGTTTCAATTGGAATTAAAAACAAATAAATCCACTAATAGCTATTATTATTGCAGTATTATGTGTTAACAGGGGATTTCTGCAGCTACAGAACTCTGAAAGCTATGGCAGCATATCATGATGGATTCCTTAAAGAGAACACTGGACTACACTGTAGAACACCTTTGATAAAATGTAAAACAAACTTACTCTTCTCAGCAAAAGCAGCAGCCCTAAAATTGTTGAGGAAGAGAGAAAGAGAAATATATAATGTTATTAATGAAACAATTAATAAAATACGTTTCTGTAAGTGAAGACACTTGTTACAGCATTATAATGCAAAAAATGTAGCACTTACTTGAGTCGCTGGAATTCTGCATATGCATCATCAAAAGCTGTAAGAGAAGAATGGAGTTTAGAGATTCACAGAGTTATTGTCCATGAACATAACTTACACTTGGGGTTCAGTATAAACATTTAAACACATACCCATTTTCAAGCTCTTTTAAAACCCATACAGGACTACAGTATTAATTCCCATTACAGCAGCAAAATGGGGAACCGAACTGCTGAAACCCAATCTGGTGTGAAAACAGATACAAGACTAAAAAGATCAGAACAGTTATGCAACTAACCTACAACTGGTTATGACCAAAGCTTTCTGGTTTTACTGTCATTCCTCCGATTATTGCCAGTAAATTCTGTTCAATCCATAAAAAGTTGCCATATAAGTATGGTCTTATAAATATACCTTGCCCAGACAGATCAAGTGTGCGTTTGTAGGATTCCTTGCCACCAAAGATTTCAAAGGTGTAGTTCCCCTTATCCTTTTCAGTGGGTTCAATTATCTGCAGCCAGGCAACATCCTCTCCACCCCCAATCTTCATTCTTTCACCAGAAGAAATCTTAGATTCCCTGGAAAAAATTAATAGAAATTAATTTGAACATTCTTTTCATAAATATTCTCCATAGGGCTTTTATTCCAAAAATTAATTTGTTCACCCTCTTCTCATTCTTCTCTCCACATACAAAATATCTGTGTTTATATCTATATGCACATACATGTCTGTATACGAAAACAGTTCACAACTTTACAGTTCTGTACACCTCATACACATGAACACAGAATGCATCGGAATAGTAAACTAGAGGCAAATAGTCCTTCTGATGAGGAAAAAGACCTTTACTTTTCATTAACTTCAAAACGCAATTAAGAAAACAGTAAAATATTCACATAGAATATATTATTATTGCATCAAGTCAAAATACACTTTTGGTGGGTTTTTTTAAGAACAAGACAAGAAGTAAATTTCTTAACCGCACATAATTAGTAAACCAGTATTTAAAAAACAGTGGCGTTATACTGACTTACCACTTCCTAAGCTAAGAATATAAGAAATGCCCTACTGATTCAGATCAGGGGTTCATCTGGTCCATGATCTGTCAGGAAGAGTGGTAATTGAAGAAGCTATTTAAAGAAAGCATGAAAACCAAACAGCTTCCAATTATTTGAAGTGAAATTTCCTCTGTTACTCATTAACTAAAGAAACATTTCTTTTCATCCTTCCTCCCCAAGCATCTTTAGCTGGAATTTTTAATAGATGAAGTCAGCATTAGCTTCTCTTTGATCAATTATTTTATTTGCCCAGAAAGGACTGATTTGGCTTCATAGCTGGAGAGTTACTTTGATGGGAAAAAGGAATTTTTACTATTTCCCTTTCCGTAAGACAACTACAATTAGTTCAGTGTATCAAATTAGATACCCAGATAGAAACTACAATATACTAAAAAATACTACGTATAATATTGCTCACTGTGCCATGAGTGGAGGATGCATGCTGACTTTAGGACTTTTATTGTGTTCACTGCTATGCCATATAGTGGATAATACAAAACTAGCTAGAAATTTACATGGAATGTATCACCATGTGCAGAAAATGGTAAAAAAAATATGGATTGTCTAGCCCTTAATTTTTTGCTAGTACCCCATTTAAGAAAGCAGAGAGGTTGGGAAATGCTGAGGAAGGCTGGTTGGTTGGTTGGTTGGTTTTAGTCTTTGTTTTGGCTTTCACAAGTCTGGCTTATATTCATGGAAGAATTGAAATTTTATTTGTTCAAAATCTGTTTTCAATGATCTTCAAGACAATCAACTTACAGTCAAAATAAAATCTGAAATACTTGGGGAGGAACTGTCTGTATGTAAAAATAAATATGCATGCTGATATTTCCGTATTAGTCACGTGGCATTCTCTGGTGTTATATTTCTGCAAACTGGACAGTGGAATGGACTAAATCACTTTTAAAACTCAAGCAGATGTAGCAAAAGGAAGAGGCAAAATATATTTTTCTTTCCCTTTCCATCATATTAGTATCACATTACTGAATGAAGGAGCAGAACTTACCGAATACAAAGCTTGAGTTATGAGGACAGCTGCACACCCTTGCAGAAGCGTTTTTGAGCTCCCTAAACCTGATGATCACTGACACTTTTCTTGTGTTCCTGTCTTCATAGAAATCAAGTACAGTTCAGCATGGCAAAACTAGGACAACATGCTGATGAACCAGCCCCTTCGTGTCCAAGTCACACCACTGTGTGTCATCTTTGGAGGCCATCAAGGAATGTGAAAGTTGAAAACATTCAGGGAGTTTTCAACCTTACCTGAGGTTTCAAACAAGTGAGGGCCTGACACAGCAGAGGATTTGAACACACATCTCACTGTAAATACACAGATGAATAGAGTGTCTTCACAGTAAAAAAAATAATGTAACATGAGGGTGGAAAACTATTGGGAACTTTATAGCTCATTTTGGTCATATTCTCAGCTCTGAGTGCTATTCTCAAAGTATTCTGTGCCTCATTTAATATATTTTCAAAGAGGAACAGAATTAAAATAATTTGGGTTGCTTAAGACTGTATCAGTTTGGAAAATAAATTAATTTCTTAATATAGGCTTTTATTAAACTGTGAAAGCAGGTCCTCGGTATTCACCTAGTATTGGAGAACTTCATCCATTTAAAGAAAATTGCAGCCCTGAATAAAAAAACATGCTTGAATATTTTCCTATCTTTGAACCAACGAGATAATATAGTGGAAGAAAAACAGTCTTCTGTTCAATAAGAGGCTGAAATGCTATAGATTCTTTTTTCCTGGCTGTTAAATACCTCCTGATAGGTGTTGCACAAGTCTGCTAATATTTCTTTTATTGTATGTACTATCGATGTGAAAAGAGAATATGAAGTGCCAGAAAAAGAAAGTCACTAGTATGGACCAATTACTGAATGAATACTACAGAATGGTAAACAGTAAATCATAAAGATGGTGTTTTTTCTAAAATAAAATCGAAAAAAATATTCTCACCTACCTGTGACACCAGTTGACTTTCATTTCTTCGTTGTAGTACTTCAAGAAACACTGGAGCCTTATTCCTTCCTCAGTGCAAAGGATCTTCAGTGGAGAAGCTGACTTACCTATGTAAAATAAAATATATGCAGATCAGACAGGATAGTGGAATGAACAGGGAGCAGTCAAATGGACTACTTGTACTGTCAGGAAAAAAAAAGAAAATTCAAGATCTAGGCCATGATCTCAACTACCACAAAGAGACAATTGTTCATGCTTCTCAAAGGAGATCTGCTCATTTATATCATGTGAAAGTTCAGTATGAGCTTATGTTTTTATTGTCCTATATAGGCATTATGACTAGAAAGATCCATTGTAAAATAACAAGCTACTCATGTAATTGCCATGAAACAGCAGTGTCATGATTCTAATTGCAAGAAAATTTTAATCTTGTGCAACGCCTGTTCTTTCAGTGGAATGACTCCCAACTTCTCACTGGCAGCAGGATCAGAATCTCATTCTCTCTGATTCAAGGTTCACTTACTAATGGAAAGTAGAAAGGAAGTTATTGCTACACTGTCACAGTATCTAAAAAAAGCAAGCCAGGTGGAATAATACTTTGTTCCCTTTTAATACTGTCAATTAGAAAGGTCCACTGCCTATTCAGAATCTTAATAACATGTCCATAATAATACAAGCATCATGACTCTGAGAGATCTCCCAGCTACAAGAAAAAATTTCTGCCTCAGGCTGAGACGACTTTAGCATAAAAAAACTTACAGTAAAATCCAAGACAGCATTTACTTACCACTGACTCCACTCAATGCCAGAATTATATCATCATACACTGAAGAGGGGAAAAAAAAAAAGAAAATATATCATCAAAATTCCATCAAAATATAGCTTTTTTATGTTCAGTTTAATTAAAGCAATATGGGAAATCTTCACATCCTTAGGCAAAGAAAACCATTAAAATTGCAACAGGTGTATGGAACAAATTGGATATGGTCTGTTTACAGCATATGAATTCTGTGTCAGTATCTCCACTATATGTGGAGTCAGCTGTCTGCTGTCAAATCTTTGTCTTTGTATCCCTCAGGGCAGAAACAATAAAAGGTCATTAAACCTGGATAGTTTGCATTCAAAGGAGAGAGCAGGGGAAAGCAAAATTATCGCATTCTAGGAGAAAAGAGTTTTCACATGTTCCCTGTAGCATGGCATTTGCCAAACGTAAACCCCTTCAAATGCAAGTGAAAGAAACCAGGTATCATATCAAGCTTTTGAAATATCACAGAGCTGGTGGGTTTGCAGATGGGGAGAACCCTGGGGACAAGGGCAGAGAAGCAGGGAACTCTTTCATAGCAGATGAATTCTATTCAGTGTCAATGTGTAAGACGGAAAGAGAGAGAAAGAAAGACGCACCATAATCTGAAGGTACATATTGAAGGATGTAGAATTTTTATTAATAGGGAGGACAGTGAAATGTGTGAAGTTCAGGAAACACTATTTGTATATTTGGTCTGTATTGATCTGTATCAGCACATTTTTTGTCTCTGCTAAAATAAATCAATTCTGTAACTCTCCACAAACTCCAGTATGCTTCTACTAGCATGTTGACATGAGGATATGAACAGAATGCTACATATACCTTAGAGTACAGATGTCTGAGAAAGTGGGGTATATTACCTATATAGTAACATATTACCTATACTGTCTAAATGAGAATTTTTTTCTGAAATAATAATGGGCAGAATTTATGCAGGGTAAAAATCCCTGAGAGACTATCAAGTGACGATACAGCTTTTTGATGTAAACCACAGCTTAAGTACTCAGTCTGATATTCATCTTTTCCTCTTATTTCAGGTAATCTCCCAACGTGCTGAATAAAAACCTGTTAAGATCTTTGATAAACTGAGTTAACCTTTGAACATGTATTTCTCCTTCTATTAGGACCTGGCAAAAAATATTCAATATTCAAAATACATTCAATATTCAAAAATACTACCCTCTAGTTGGTGGGACCTAAGCAAAGCAGCCAAGGGAAGCTCTCTCTACCAAAGTTAAGTAAAAATCATTTACATTGGCAACAGATCAATCTTTGCTATAGTCTCTGGAAGCTGGAAGAACCCCTGACCATAAGATGAAGAGCTACTGTACCTTTTAACTACAGTGGTTAGGATCCCCTTACTTGAAAATCCATAGACTAAGGGAATTATATTTGTGTATATATCACAGGACAGGAAGGAAGGAGGTGGTTAATGAGGATGTATTGGTGAGTGCGGGACCTCAGCATGACATAAAATGGTATGAGCATGACATAAAATGGTATGGAATAAGAGGCAAAGATTGTAGTGGGTTTGACTGGGATAGTTAATTTTCTTCATAGCTGCTTGTATGGTGCTGTGTCTTGGATTTGTGACTAAAACAGTGCTGATAACACAGGGATGCTTTAGCTATGGCTGAGCAGTGCTTGCACAGGGTTAAGGCCTTTTATTTCTCTTCCTCAGAGTGCCCCATCAGTGAGTAGGCTGGGGGTGCACAAGGAGTTGGGAGGGAACACAGCTTGGACAGCCGACTCCAACTAACCAAAGGGATATCCCATAACCATATGATGTTGTTCTCAGCAATAAAAGCTAGGGGAAGAAGGAGGAAGGGGGAGACATTAAGAGTTATGGCACTGGTCTTCCCAAGTAACCGTTACATGTGATGGAGACCTGCTTTCCTGGAGATAGCTGCACACTTGGCTGTGGTGGAAAGTAATGAATTAATTCCTTGTTTTGCTTTGCTTGAATGCACAGCCTTTGAGAACATGTGGAGATCATTATTTCAATATAGTACCGTACCTTTTCCTGATAATTCAAGAGTAGACACATCCTGACCTCTATCATCTGATAGTGTCGCCTTATAAACTCCTTCATCTTTGCGAGACAGCTACAGGGAAAACACAAGATGTTTGTGTCAAACAACACACATTTTACCCCATTCTGGTTAAATAATCTTACCAGAGATGAGATGGAAACAATGAATGGCTTGTGCATGCTTTTTTATGGAGCTGAAGTTGGTTCTTAAGCCTAAAACATATTCTGAGTCCAGTTCAATGGCCTTGAGAAACTGCTTTTTCTCTTGTTCCAAAACAACCAACAGGATTGATCCTGGTCAGTTGAAACTAAAAGTAGTGTAGTAGGATGTAACAGAAGGTAACTTCAGCCCACACAGACTTTAGAAATGCAACTTTTTTTCAACCAAAATAACTACTTTTTTGAATCAATCTGTGTAAAGCATAACAACCAATCTATATACTTCAGTTGTCTAAATATCATCTCAGTAGCTTTTATTCAAGTAGCAACAGTAGTCAGATTATATCTATGCTAAGTAAATAATTAATTCATTACCCTTGGAGTGCTTACATTCTAAAATCTAATACAGTGATGCTGCATAAAAGGCAGTAGAGGTTTGTGGTCTGGGTGGTTTTATTTTAAATTATTTTAAAACATGAAGAAAAAATATGAATAATTATATATAGATTGGAGTTTATTTAATTGAGTCTTAGACTTATACAAGTCCACAAACAAGTAAATCATAGTAGAAGCATCATGTAACTGAATGATGAGTAACAAGAGCAATTCATGATGAGCAGAAACCACCCTCCCCCAAAAACGTCTACTCAAGAAAAATGAAGCTATTGAAAAGTCAGTATCCTCTTGCAAGTAAAATTAAGGAAGAAAATTAGGAGAATATTAAAACAATAAATAAATCAATCAATTAAATGGAATGCACATTATGCTGAACACAGAAAAGCTTGATCTGTGGAGGTTTTGGCACTTGATGAAGGCAGCAACTAAGCTAAGGCTTCAGACACAAGTTAGGTTATCCTGTTTGCATAAAGATAAGCCTCAAGAAGCCATATACCTTAAACCTATTCATTTTAGACAATAAAACTGAAGCACTGTCAGAAATTAGGTGCTTCAACAAACTGAAAAATTAAGAAGCAGTAAGAAAGGACAAGATAGAGTTCACCTAAGGATGTTGAAGCAACTTAAGCATGAATTGTCTGAGCTGATAAAAATAGATACTTTTTTACTAGCATTAGTTAGTCGCCAGCTAATTGAAGGGTAGCAAATATGCTTTTTCTTAAATTGGTTAACAGAAATCATGGTAGCTGGTTTAGTGCTCTGCCTGGCAGTGTATAGCTTGTCAAGCAGAAGCTATCATTTCTAAATCAGTAGGTGATACTGTACCCTGGGAATACTGAGGTGACATTCTCCCTTCTGCAGATCAGGCACCTCATCAGCGTCAATCCCAGAACCATCTTTATACCACTTGAAACCAGTCTCCTTCTTTGTGTTCGCAACCTGTACAACAGAAAAGACACATAAGCCTGGCTGTGTCCTGAAGTATTGCACGGCAGGTAGTCACACATGTACTTTCAATATAAGAAGATTTTTTTATAACACATTTCAAATAAAGCTGAGTGAAAAAAAAACATTTCAACCAAGTCCTACTAAGCAAATCTTAGGTCTATGATATTTATTTGCAGCACAGAATTGATCAGAATTATACAGCTTAAAGATTCAGAACCCTGACAAAACCTTAAATCCTGTCAAATCCTGTCAATCTCTTCCCTTAAAGGGTCTTTCACCCTTGCTATGTGGTCATAGTTTGTCTAGAGATATCTGTGAGAAATATATTTGAAATTAGAGCTGCTGAAGTCTCCTTTATCTTTCTGTGTTTGCCATGTGACTCCAGAGAGCTGTAACACAGAACTTAGGCCCTATCTTAGAGAGTCTTCAGCCAGTTTGCAGATTTATCCCAGCTACCTAAGCACTGTCTTTCAGGGCTAAACTGCAGAGAGCAATTGAAATTACTAAGCTGAAAGCATTTGTGGCTTCAAAATTGCAAGCGGCACCAGAAATCCTTATTTTCTACTACATTGTGTCCTATAGGAAGTACAAAGCCTTGAGGAATCCTACAAATTGCAGTCTCTCCCAGCACAAAGGGGCTTAACTACGTAGTGCAAATTCAGAGAAGTTGCTTGAAAGCCAGAATATTGCTGTAGTAGCAGCAGCTCATCTAAGTAATGCATAAATAGACTACAGCTATACTTCAAGTGTTGCTATAATTTTGAAATATAAAGAGTGTATTGATGACACTTAAAATATTGCTGGATGAATGACCTCCACTGTGAATTCAAAGAAGCTAAAAGCACTGCTCTTTTTAGAAACCCTGGCAATATATTTTATTTTTCTCTCTTTCAGAGAAATTGTGGTTTATTTGACATCACTATCCCCATAGTCTTCTAAAAATCCCGAAAATGCAACACTATTTCCATGCATAGCCTGAATTCTCAGTCAGTGTGGCTTTGGTAGAAGGGTAGAGCTGGCAGGACATTTCTCAGTCCCCAGGCAGTTGCTTTAAAAAGGCTCCTTAAAAAAGAACTGAACAAACGGACAGAGGGCAGTCCAGAAGTTAATACAGTTCTGCAATGGTTTTCAAGCGGCTTGCTTGGAGGAAAAAACATGCACCAATTTCTAACCCTTTCACATTAGAGAAGTCATTCCAGAGATTAACAGATCTATGAAAACTCTCTATAGAGGTGTCTAGACAAATAGAAGGACCTCCTATACTGATTCCTGGACATCTCTATAAAACTGGCTCAAGTTAATCACATATATTGCTGCTTAATAGCCAGTGTGGTTGTTATGGATCTCTGACAAAGTATTTGAGATCACAACCTGGCCCAAAGCAATGCTTTGCTTGAGAAAAGTGAGCAGGATTTTACATTTACCAGTAACTACAAAGTGGCTATTCCTGGAGTCATATGACATGACTGGCAATTTTATTTGAACAAAGCCTGAAGGAACAAGCCTTTAATGCTTTTCAACAATTTTTCATCAGACTGTTACCACTCAGTCTGACAATAAATAGACTGAGATTGAGACACATGCAATTTGTAGTGCTGAAGTTATTTCATGTTGACATTTACTATGAAAAGTTACCTTTTTCTCTGTTTAGCCACACATCAAAAATCTTGCTTTTAATGGACACAGTACAAATAAGTGTCAAAGTTATACAAGAATAGGTAGCTTCTGAACATTCTGCATTTTAGAAGCACTTGAAAAAAAGTTATAGTAGACGCTTGCATATGAAGAAATATAAATGCACAATAAAAAGCAAATTCCACCAAATTATCATTCATATGGACAAACGTCTCACTGGCATGCAGGGGGAAGAACCAAGAACAAGGTCATCAATCCCAACTATTAGAAAACTAAATACTAAGTCAATCAAAAGTCAGTCAGGTCCAATCACATAGAAAATAAGTGGTGAGCGATATACTCTAACAAAATGCATATTTGTTCATTATTACTGTTATCGACCTGGATCATACAGTCAGTCCTCTGCCCTACGCAAGCTTCCAGTTGGCCTGGTTTCCTAACTCTGCTATTTCATGCCATGGCCTTTGAGAAAGTCAAGATGTACTGGTTATGGTTGGGATAGGCTTAATTTTCTTCATAGTAGCTAGTATGAGGGTATTTTTTGTATTAGTACTGAGACTATTGATAACACTAACACTTTTAGTTGTTGCTAAGGAATGTTTATACCAAGTCAAGTTTCAGTCTCTGATATTGCACCTGCATTCCCAGCTTCTTTTTTACAAGAATCTGGGAGGGAACACAGCCCAGATAGCTGATCCAAGCTGACCAAAGGACAGTTCATAGAATCATAGAATGGCTTGGGTTGGAAGGGACCTTAAAGACCATCTAGTTCCAACCCCCCTGCCATGGGCCGGGACACCTTCCACTAGAACAGGTTGCTCAAATGTCATGCCCAGTATATAAATGGGGGAGTTGGCTGGGGAGGGGGTGGGGTGAGCAAGTGGCTGTGTGGTACCTGATTCCTTATTGGGGCTAAACCACAACATAAGGCAAAAAGCCCTCTTTTACAGGTACTTCCTTCACATTATCCCAGGCTCTTTCAAGAGGTAAAAACACCCCTGATAATAATTTTTTCACACAAGCATTGAACAGAGCCTAGAAGACATCTGGGTGAAGTGCTATGATATGGCCTGGAGAGGCAGAGACGGTTTCTTGGATAATTTTATTGGCACAGAAATAGCACAGGTAAGCCACATTTCTAACTGGGATGTCAGGTATCTGAAGTTGGTAGGACAAACCCAGGCTTTATTTTTCAAATTCTTCCTATGTACAAATATCAGTTAAACAGGCATAAACAACAGTACCACGTGAACCTAATGGGCAGTCACATACTAACAGTAACAAACACTGTAAGGTCAATGGCATAGTTAAAATGATGAGTGTGCAAACAGCCCACATCCTAGATTTCATTTACATAAAATGTTCTGACCTTATGAATAAAAAAGTACACTGGTGAAAAGCATATAATCAGATGCTCAGCCTTTCACGTTTTCAGTGATATAAACAGTCTTGACAGTCAATGAAAAGAAGGATAATTTCAGATTAATTTGTAGAGAATTAACAGTGGTATAACTGTTTCAGCAACATTTAATTCCCCATGTGAATAAAAGGATAAGCAGGGTTCATGCCTGAGGCAAATGCATGTCGAGATTACAAAGTACTCCCACTACGCAGCTCGGTACCTGCAATGGTTCCATGTTAGCTAATGAGTGCTGAGCCCTAAAATGGGGGCACACAGAATGGCAGCTTAACCACTGGGGTCACTTTTACTGGGAATAAGTTGATGTTAAAGGTCTTCTAATTAGTGAGCAGAAAAAAAAAGAAGGGAAAAAGTCCCACAAATGAACAATGTAAATTGCTCATAATTAATGATTCAAGTTAGTCTAATTAAAAGCCTAAAACTTATTTTAAGAAGTGGAGAAAATTAATACGAAAGAGTCCATATTACAGAAAAAGGCAATGAAGAACAATTTGATGCCTGTTGAATTCAATTAACTTAGTTATTCAGACCTCTAATTAGTCACTCTGGAAAAGCAACAAAAATGAAAATATATCAGTTTAGAATAGCATATAAAGATGTCAGTAGCAGATGTTAATAGCAGAAGTTACTCTCAATTCCATGCAATTAACATTAGTTAAAATTCAAAAGTCATTAGCCAAATATAACAAAGATCACTTTTTATAACTTTAATTCTAGAAGCCTTTGTTACATTTGGTTACAGTTGACTAAATAACAGAAGCTTTGGTAGAGGAACCTCCAAATCAGAAAACAGTGAGGAAAGAGTTTGAACTCTGGCTTTTTGTGGGTATTTTTTGAGGAACATAGAAGGACCATCAAGGGATGAATATTTTGTTTAAATTATTTTTATGGCTCAAAGTATTAGATCACTTAATACATTGAGAAACATTCTGGCTTTTTTTGTTTGTTTGTTTTAATGATGACTACTTCTGAAGAGTAGTAAGTCAGAAATTTTATTTTAAATATTTTTAAATAACAAAACCTTTTATTTATATGAAACTTTTAATTTGAAAAATTTCAAAATCTTTCCTTAATGTTTAATCAACACATTCTAAAAAAATATTTCAAGTATATTTCCTCACCTTACAAGCAAGTAAAACTTCACATTCCTCTGTAACTTGCCAATACAAAAACTGCGCAAAGTGAGGACCTAAGAAACAAAATTGTTTGGGAGGGAGGGAGGATGGGAGGAAGGAGATTATTACGTCCTTACACTAGAACAATAAGAGACAACTCCTTAACTAACCATGCACTAGAAGGAAAATCCTGCAGTAAGTTTTTGCCATAGTCCCAGATGTCTATAGTATAGTTTAGAAACTTGAGGTTCATTTTGTTCGTATAATTAAGTCATGTAGTATTTCAAAATTTAAAACCGCAAGACAAATTAGGTTACTAAATATATTTGTGCCCAATTGCCAACTAAGGAAAGGAAAGAAACAGTAGCTACAAAAAAATGTACAAACAATGTATTTAATACAAAGGAAACTGGAGAACAAACAAATGTATCCAAACAACCAATTAATTGTTCAAAGCAAAAATCCCATGCCAGGCATTATTTGTCCAGATTATATGAAGTTAAAAAATGAATTAAACATTACAAGCAGTACAGGAAATATTCCTTTTCCCCACTGAGGTTCCAGTCCTGCAAATACATACATCCTTAAGTTAATTTACTGACATGCATAGCCACTTTAAAGTCACTGTGGAGATTCATGTCAGTAAATTTACATGTTTTAGTGTCTTCTGGATCAGGGCCCATAATTGCAATATCCAGTCCTGGGAAGTAGCAAAGTCCTAAACTTTCACTTAAATCATTCAGATCTAAAAGATCTTGTGAGTTTATGCTGTAAGTGGTATCATTTCTTTCCTAAATCTATTTACAAACAAAAATCCCTCTCCCATCAAAAAAAAAAAAAAAAGAAAAGAAAAAGAAAATAATAGAATTACACTGCTTATGTGGAGAATCTTACCTAAGCTATTTAGAATAAATGCTTTTAATTATATAGTGTTACTTTCATCCTAAAAAGCCATGTGCTTGTCAAGTAGAAATAACAAACTAGAGCTCAAACTTTTATTTTTAAGGATTTACAGCAATAAGATTCTGAGTTAGGTATTCAATAGTAATTCCTACTTTCAGCTTCAGATAATATCGATTACAAGTATATAACAAACTCTGTAACTGTATAGCAACTATACAACAGATATACATTTAGTTCCTGGAATTTTGCCTGGCCAGAAACCACAGGATCAGGTTTTTAATCTTCTTGTCAGACACTACGCTGTCTACTCTTCTGTCAATTATATTGAAGGGACAATTTGTATGTTTAAAACTAAACATGTCGAAATGTTTTGTTGGATCAGAGCCTACAGTAGGCACACTTCTCATGAATGTTGAGCAAAGATAACCTCTTGTAAGGACTCCCACTTTATTTCTCTACTTCGTGAAACTTCTGTCACAACTTGCATGTATCATATGACAATGTTGTAAAATAACACTAAGGGCTCAGCATCTCCTCAAGCTCATAAATACACTCATCCTCTAATGAAATCAATGGAAGTTGGAAGCACTTAGTATTCACCAGAGATGCATCATTACCAAGAAACTGTGCCTAAAGTCACTAACCTACTCTGTCTTACCTTGCTTCCTGAGAAATTCCTTTCGCTGGAGCTCAGACTCAGCCAATACTGACTTGAATGCTAAATTTTAGAAGAGGTGAATGAAAAATTAGTTAGTCACAAGATTACTCAAAGAATAATTGAAGTTCATTTCTTCATCAGAGTCAAAGTTTCAATGCTCCAGTGAACATACCATCTCCAATGAGAACTAATGAAGACTGGTTCTTGGCTTTCCCATCTTGAATCTGTACTGTGTAAGTTCCTTCATTGTCAATTGTAAATCGGTCCATCACCATTTCTATAATGCCATTTGCGTGGTCACAATGTATTTTATGCCTCTGAAATAAACAAGTAATAACTTTAGTATAGTATAAATTACTTATGATTCCCTATCGAATTTATCATGTTTTATATCCCTGCCTCGACACTAAATCTTCTTCATGTCCTTTTAATTGTAAACTATAGAAACAGGGCTGTGCTTGTATTTACTGTTGTACAAAAAGATCGCAGTGGTGACAGCAACTTCTGTGTGCAGCTGCATTTGGAATCCTCAAGTCATCACAATACAGCTGGTTTGGATTTAAAAATAATAGTTTATGCACAATGCATGTTTGAAGAAAAACCTACACAGCCAGCTTTTAGCTGCATTACAGCTTCTGGTTCAGCAAGGGGTTTTGTTAGGCTGAAGTACTATTCTTAGCAGAGTACAGAAATAGCTGGAAGTAATATGTTTGTAGACACAAATGTACATCTCCAAATAAATCCATCACAACAAATCCAAGAAGTCATCACTACTAAATATCTCTAAGACGTATGTGGCAGCTTGATTCTGGATCTTATTTCTCACTAAAAAAAAAGATTATATAGGAAGGGTCATCTAATGCTTGGTATTCTTTTCAAAGAACATTTAAGTGCAAGATCATGAGAAGAGTAACGTGTACAAAACCAACAAAATTTCTAGGAATTAGAAAGATCAACCAAGTCCAGCAAAACAGAATTAAGATTCTGTCAAAACATCTAGTTAACTACTAAAGAGCTTGCAGAATACCCAAAACACTAAATATGTACTTGAACTCAAAGTTAAATACGCTTTTCACTGTTTGTGTCCTTTTTGCATTTGCTTTCTATTAAATATCCCAGAAAGATAAATTAATGTCAGGCATCATCAAGCATACAGAAAATTGCAAGCAAGTATTGGACAATACTTGCACAATATGTGTTTTGAATATGCAGGTGTTATTTTAGATATAACTTTTTCACTAACACCCCCTTTCATTCAAGGAGTAACAACCATGAAGAATGAACAACCCACTAACAGTGATGTTGTTTTAATCTCAATTAACAAATTCCTAAAAGCAAATAAACATTATCCACAGAAGTTACTTGAGGAATACTTTTAAGTAACCAGTGTGGCCAAGGATACCATACACAAACTGTTCAGTTCATGATGGGACAGAAAAGTAAATGTCACAATCTAGAAGGAGTTATATGAAGCAAATTATTATAGATGCTGTTACTGTCAAAAGGAGACATGATGCTTTATAATCAGAATGTTTTGTTTAACCTTCTTATTGAAATCCAGAACTAGAATAAGGTACCTAAAGTCACAGCTAGATAAAGTTTAAGATAGGGTAAGAAAGAAGCAAAATTTAAAAAGCTAGTAAAAATATCACTTATTGAATTCTCTGGAACCACTTCTTTAGGTCTAAGAACATTGAAGTACTGATTGAAAATTGGTAGGAATGAACCCACAGATTTATCTGCTTTAGTTTTGAGGTACACATCCTGGCCAGCCTCAAGAACAGATTCACTGTTGGATGGACAGCAAGCTTGGAAGAATAGTGTAGAGCAGTCAATATGTTTGCCATTCATTACTGGTACTTTCAAATGTATAAATAATACTAGTTTAATGGTGTAACTGAAGAATGAAGAAAGTGATAATAGAATTAGCAAAACAGTAGCCAACAGATTGATTATGGAATCATACAACCATAGAATGGCTTGTGTTGGAAGGTATCTTAAAAATCATCTACTTCCAATACCCCTGACATGGCTAGAGACACATTCCACTAGACCAGATTGTGCAAACCCCCACCCAACCTGGCCTTCATAATTTTCAGGGAGGGGGAATCCACAACTTCTCCAGGAAACCTGTCTCAGTGCCTCACCACCCTCACTGTGAAGAATGTCTTCCTTATATCTAATGTAAATCTACCCTCTTTTAGTTTAAATCTATTACCCCTTGTCCTACCACTACCTGGCCTTGTAAAAGGTCCCCCTCCAGCTTTCTCGTAGTACCGTTCAGGTACTGGAAGGCTGCTTTAAAGTCTCCACGGAGCCCTCTCACATATGATAGATAGTGGTTTAGCAGCTTCATCTACCAGTTCCCTCAGGACCCATAGATGCATCTTGTCAGGTCCAATGGACTTGTGCACCTTCAGGTTCCTTAGACATTCTCAAACCTGGTCTTCTCCTACAGCAGGACATTTCTAATTGTCCCAGTCCCTGCCTTTCCTTCTGCAACTTGGGCGGTGTGAGTTGAGCACTTGCCAGTGTAGTCTGAGGCAAAAAAGTTGTAGAATATTTCAGCCTTCTCCACAACTCAGGTAAACAAATGTCTCATTTCCTTCTGGAGAGGACCCACATTTTCCCTAGACTATCTTTTTAATCACCAATATACCTATAGAAGCATTTATTGTTGCCCGTGACATCCATGGCCAGATTTAATTCTATCAGGGCTTTAACTTTGCTAACGTGATCCCTGGCTGCTCAGACAATTTCTCTGTATTCCTCCCAGGCTACCAGTCCCTGCTTCCACCCTCTGTAGACTTCCTTCTTGTGTTTGAGTTTGTCCAGGAGCTCCTTGTTCATCCAGGCAGACCTCCAGGCACTTTTGCCTGACTTCCTCTTTGTTGGGATGCATCGCTCCTGGGCTTGGAGGAGGTGATCCTTGAATATCAACCAGCTTTTTTAGGTCCTTATTCCCTCCAGGGCTTCATCCCATGAAACTGCCCAGCAGAACCCTGAAGAGGCCAAAGTGTGCTCTACTGAAGCCCAGGGTAGGGAACTTGTGTGCCTTCCTCACTGCCCTAAGTATCTTTAACTCCAGCATTTCATGGTCACTGCAGCCAAGGCTGCCCTTGAGCTTTCGCATTACCCACCAGCCCTTCCTTGCTGGTAAGAACAAGGTCCAGCATGGCACCCCTCCTCATCAGCTCCTCTATCATTTGGAATAGGGAGTTGCATATCATCCATGCATTCCAGGAATCTCCTGGATTTCTTATAGCCTGTTGTGTTGTCCCTCCAACAGATATCAGGGTGACTGAAGTCCTCCATGAGGACCAGGGCTTGTGAATGTGAGACTGCACCTATCTGTCTCTAGAGAACCTCATTTGTTCTGTCTTCCTGGTCGGGCATCCTGTGGCACATCCCCATGATAAAGTCACCTGTCCCTGTCCTCCCTTTAGTCATGACCCATAAGCTCTCAGTCAGCTCCTCATCCATCTCCAGGTGGAGTTCCATGCACTCCAGCTGGTCATTGACATAGAGGGTGACACTCCTTCCTTGTCTCCCCTGCCTAAAGAGCCTGTATCCTTCCATTTCAATGCCCCAGTCCTCACAGCCATCCCATCACATCTCCATGATGCCAATAACAATTTGTTAAATAACTTAGAAGGAAGAGACTGAGATATAACATTTATATAAAATAACAGGGGAAAATGTTCATATAATTTGGATATGCACTTTCCCATATCTAGTTCAAAGAAATTATGTCAAATAATAAGACAAGACTTAATTACAGGAAATTAAGTGGAAAAACTACTTATGCAAGGGTACATCTGTAAGAATTGAGGACATAGGAAAGGTAGGTTAAAAAGAGAACTTATAAACTTCACCAAACTAACAGAATGTGCACATTCAAATGCTCCCTTGCAGTGTCCTGCCCACAGAGGTCAAGCAGAACACTTGAATTTGTTTCATGAGTTTTCAGGAAGAATGTTAAACTGAGATTTGCCAGAAGCAGAAAAAGAAGAAATATATGTATGTTTTAATCTGATCCTTTATCACATTTCTTCTTTATTTTTTATTTTATTTTATTTCTTGCTTTTGGGCAAAAGAAAAAAGATATATATATTAAAATGACAGGTGATCAAATGAGGCCCATTTCATTCCATTCACAGATTATTTTGAAATCTTACTGAAACCATTCTCTGTTAGGACCTAGAAGGAAAAATTTATCACTTCAGCCAATGTCAAGAATCAGACTACAATTCACCAACATAACGGTCTATTGAACATGTTCAGTGACTGTAGCCCAGTCTCCAGGCAGGTTTTAGAGTGTAATTAGGCTTCTAACTATTGCCATTATGCAGCAAGATGAAGTTCAATGATTTTATGGGCACCATAAATACTAGGCTTTTATGTGACTTTCCACAAAAATATCATCAGTCTCCAAACGTAAATGTCACCTGTGGGTTACTAATTAAAGAGGTGAAATAATGCAGCTCCACTTCAAGACTCTCTCTGATGTCAACACTTCCAAAACATATGCGAACTAAAAATAGCTTGTTCTGTTCCACTAACATTGCCAAGACAGAATATTGTCATTTCAATACATCCTAGTCACTAATATTCATGTATCAGTGCTATAGTTTATTACTTATTAAAGTAAGAAAAACAGAGAAGTATTTTATGCAGAAACGCTTCTTCTTCCACTTGTCAATATGTAATTAAAGTAAATGCTCTTTGCTTTTCTATGGTATAAAAATGCTGATAAGCTTCTCTGGCCAAAACCAGGCTTTGGATCCTCAGGACTAAATAGACCTTTCAAACAGCTGCACTGGAGGTGGATTCTTCACAGGAAGAGATATTTCCCGTGCTGTACTTTATGACCCGTAGATGAACCATACTTCAGCCCGGCAAAGGCATGACCTTGCTTTTTTCTCAGACCAATTTGACCACTTTTTTTATGTCCCTTTCTATGAAAGGTCTTCCTTGAGCCATAAAAATGCACGAAGCTGGTGGACTGCCCTTCCATCTCCATATAACCATTCAGTGCCCATTTAGCGTGTAGGCCAAAATTAAAAAAATTTGGTAAGAGACACCATCTAGAAGTTTTATATCTATGACCATTTTTGCATTGCCAAGTGCATCTCACAATATATGTAAAACCAGTAGCAGTAGCCTCGCAGCGTCTCTGGGAACAGCATGTCTTGCTGGTTTGGAGTCCAAAACTGTACCTTAAGCAGCTTTGAGCTATTTTCCTAAAGCATTCGTACACTACTTTTAGTCAGATTTATTTAATACTAGTTTATGTCTAATTTCTCCTTCTGTTTTGGCTGTCATCTAGCTACCCAAAACAAATACACATTTGGAGGGTTAAGCTTTGCTCTATTTTTTTTTTTTTTTTTTTTTTTTTGAATAGGCTCAGCCTGCAACAGGAATTCTATAACGCAAAAAGGATTCAAGTTAAAGGTTGGCATTCCTCTCAGGTATTATCAGACCTGAACAACATGGTTTTAAGCAACTATAAAAATACAATACCTATTAATGCATAAAGGTTTATGAAACAAAATCACACATTATATATAGTATATAGGGACATATGGAGACAGGTACTTACATCATTGTTTTCAACTTCTTTGTCATTAATAACGAATCTGAAAGTAGAATCTGGTGATAAGCTTTCAGCCTGAATCCAAAAACGAACTTCTCCTTTCTCCAGAACCTCATAAGCTAATTCTGATTTCAGAGGTATTGCTGCAGAAAGAAAAGCAATCAGAAGTCAGTAATGCACGAATCCTTGTGAGAAAAAGGACTATTGTAGTAAAATATTAGTATCTCCCTATTATTTATAGAATGTTGAGTATAGAATAAATTTTATGCAAGGAAAAGATGTCTAATGGAGTCTTTGGCTGATTTTTAAATTAATTTCTCGAAGCGAGAAAATAATTTATGGCTTATAGTTTGCACATTGTTTAAGAAATTGGCTAGTAGCAACTTATAGTCTATTTTCAAAGTTAACCTTCAAAATACTTTCAGCCAATAATGATTTTATTCAATGCAAACTAATATTCTTCTAAATGAATGGAACATAAGGAAGCAAGTTTTTCCATGAAAAATGAAGCTGCTGTTGTCTCAGGAAAAACCTTTTTGGAAGTCTAGTCATTAGTATGTAATTATATTTCTTCTAGAAGTACCAAATAGATTCAGATCTTCAACTTACTTGGATTCTTTATTTCATTGCTTAATGCCATCAAACGTTCAAATTCTGAAATTAAGAAAAATACTCATATTTTAATTTATTCTGAAAAAAGTAGTCAGAAAATGAGTGTCAAAGAAGGTGCATATCAGCATCAGCAGATAATCTTCTTAAGTCTTATATGTGAAATACCCAACTCTCATCAGTAAATGGTGACTAAAAAATATTTAAGAAACTTAAATTTCTGATGCATGGATTTAGCAAGTGTTCCTATTTCATGCATTTTCATGCCTACCCTCTTATGCAAAAGAATCTAAACAAAGGATGAAGCCTATTTTAAACTCTCTATGGAATTGGAACGAAATATGGGAGACAATAGCTTTTAAGTAGTGTATGAGGGTCCTTTATCTGCTGACTTCCTTTTTGTCACTGTACCTGAAAATCTTGTTTTACTGTAGCAGGATACAAGATTGAGTGCAGGTTGGTTTGAAAAAGGTACAGAAAGTTTTATTCAGTGCACTAAATCCACATGGAGACTGTGTGAGAGACTAGAAATCACTTCGTTAGATTTTTCATACTAACCCTAGTTATCATATTCATTACTAATAAAGATTTGGAAGATGAATATTACTGCCAATTCCAAATTTACAGATAATGTAAAGACCAGAGGAAATTAGCAAGGATTTATAACATAGTTGAGATTTTAGCAAAATTACAGGAGAATTTATAGCATTTGATGAAGAAAATGGGCAGTGGAATAATTGGTTTCAGTGCTAAGATACAAAATCGGACACTTGTGCAGGGAAAAGTGTAATCTGAGTGACAAATAGGGCCAGGAAAGACATGAGCTGACTGTGGACGGGAAACACCTTCAGTGCTCTTCTACAAAAAACACTTTGAAGGTAGCACTGACAGTGACAAGACCTATAGACTGGTTTCAGATGGATGCTTCAAAACTAAGCCAAAGGGAAGTTCTCATGATCAAATGCATATCTGTCCTTTCCAACAGTATTCACTGGAAAATAAAAGTATTACACATTAACTTCCCTAGACGAAACAGATATCAGTAGTAAGAGTGCATAATAAATGGTCCATATCCTGGAGAACCTTATTTTTTGTGGCTGCACATGGATTTCTTCTCAACACCTACTTTGAATGTGAGGTTTGACGTGGTTTGCATTGTGATAAATGTCCTGCCTACTATCAGACTCACATTCAGTCTCATGTTAGAAACACTCACCTCACCTTAGAAAGAAGGTAAGTAGAGGGATTTTCATGCTTAAGGAACTGTGCATAGTAATTGCAGCCTGTGGACTGGGAAAGCACCGACGTAATTTTTGTGTTATTAGAAATAGCAAAGTCTCCCTCTTTGGCTTTCACCTCAGCACCTCTCAATGGTAAACCAAAGTCAGACTAAAGCAAATTCATTGCAACTCCAATGAAACAAAATAGCTACAATAAAATAAATCAGAACTAATCTAAATGTAAGACAAGTGTTAATTTAACCTAATGTATTCAGATTTTGTTTAAGCAACATCCTTTTTCTTGTGTTTTTCTTACTAATTCTCTGCATCTCAGTTATATGAAACTATATCCAGACCCTCAACATCTGTCTCTATATTAGGCTCCTTGTTAAGCAGAGATCTGATGGTAGCTTTACAGCTAACAGAGAACCAATTATTGTAAGATATGAAAGGCTATAAAGTCAAAGCACAGCAAAAGTGACATGCTAGAGAAAGAAATTCAGAAACAGTGAAAAAGTAACATTTTCCAACATTTAACTGAAATTATTTGCAAACTGATATTTGCGAACAGCGTTGTAATCCCAGCATAAAGAAAGCAATTCTAGTTGGGAATATTCTTTAACTTTTTAAAAATAAAATGTCTTAAGTTATCCCAACTTTCATTATTGCGATAATCAGAAAAATAAGTAATCACACAAAGCCTATTGTGTGGTCATTTTTGGTTTTCCTTAATGTATATGAAAGAATGTGAGAGTTGTGGGGTTCTTTTTTTTACTGGACAACTTTTAAGAGCAGTTGAGGTTATAAAATTAAGGAAGACCTGAGATGGTAAGGACCTTACCTTCCTCATCCAAAACAAAGCTGGATGAAACCCCATCGGTATCACTTACTGAGATCGAGTATGTTCCCAAGTCTGATATATCAGGATTTTTGAAGTATAGCTTAGAACTAAAGTGATCAATAAAGAAGAACATAATTAGCAGGGTTTCTCATTTTATTGAAATTTTTAACAGGACAAACTTCTAATATAATCTGATAGATGCATGACTTACTGATTTCCTTCTGTTTCAATCTTAAATTTATCAGAATCATCGATCTCCTCATATGATTTACCCCATGCAAAATGAGATGCATCTGTAGCTTCTTTGCACTCAAATGCCAGGTAAATATTACCCTCATCATCCACACCTGAAAAGATTTCTTTTGTTCCTGCAAAATAGGATTTAACTCAAATGTCAAGGCTGCATTTTTCTTTTAAACTACAGCTCAGAAATTACTAAAGCCCATGCAGATTTTGCGTATCTTCAATAACAGATACTGATCTTATTTGCAGATCTTGAAGTATGTTTATGTCATACACTGACTCAGTATCGCATACTGGCAAGATTCTTACTCTACACAAAAAAAGGAATACTAAAAACAGTAAATGCTTATTGAGAAAAAAATCTACCAAATGAATAGGAGAAGGTAGGAAGAGTTTAAGTAAATCAATTCTACTATCCCTCTTGATTTAATAAATGTGTTGTCATACTTCTTTTCACTCATAGAAAGTAACACCTTTGATTATGAGAATAAAATCTAAAATAACTGTTTATCAAGTATTTCCTGCAGTATGTAAAGCAAAAATCTTGACAGTACCTCTGTATCCACATGATTTTTTCCTTAAGTTTTAAGGTTAAGAGCATCTTAACTCTTGAAATACTTACCTGTGCTACAACATCAAATCAGATTGATTACATTCACCTCTAAGTAGTTCAGTATTTTAGCAGCAGAGGAGATAAAGCAGTTCATTACCTGGTCGTGCCTCAACAAGGACTGGTTCAGATATCTCAGATGACTTCCCTACCCCAGCATCATTCACTGCACGAACTTTGAAAACATAGGTATGACCCTCATGTAAATCAGTGACCTTGAAAAGATGAAGAACAAAGCCAATTTAAAAAACAATCTAAACTCTTTTGTTTACTTATATGGAGACATTAGCAGAAACCCAAGTTCAAATACACATCTTTGTTGTACTCAAACAGATGTTTTTAGAAGTCAGTTTTGAATTAACACTAATGAAAACGTTACCTTAAAATAGCGCTTCGAAGAAGGTTTCTCATTAGCAGTGATCCAGTCTTCTGTATCTACTTCCTTATAGTCCACTAAATACCCAGTAATAGGACTTTTGCCTTCATACACAGGAGCTTTCCACAGAAGAACCAGTGATGTATTTCTAATTTCACAAACCGTGAGATCATAGGCAGGACCTAAAATATTTTTAATATTGGAAGTTCAGTTCAATATAATAAATGTTCGCAAAGTGGCCATGTGGAGGTCAAAATGCACCACTTTTACATTTTTTATGACTGTGTTTGCTTTCAAAAATCTCATCCTTTACAATAAACCTGGTAAACATTATATTTAGGTCATTTTCTCTTCATGGCTGTATACAGCAATATCTGCATTATGCAGTGAGTGACATTAGTATTCTGAAGCACACATTCTTAGCTGGATCTCAGTAACTCCATTTTAAGGGAAAGTTATTCATGTGGAAAATCCATGCGGTTTAAAATTTTCCAACAAGTAACAGAGTTTTCTTGCCTATTATTTAATTCACCAGCCCCACATCAAAGTTGCTTCTCTGAACTTGACTCATTTATTGTTGATATATACGAACCATGATCCTTTAGACTAATCCAAAACCCACTGGCAGAGTGGGCTTTGGCTCAGGCTTCTTGTCCCCTGACAGAAGGATTTTTCATTGTGAAGTGGATAAAAATAGCCAAGAACTTCTCAAGAGAGCTTCTGTTAGAACTATTTACACCAAAATCTTCCTGATGCTGTGTCAGTAAGTGAGAGTTCATACTTTTCAGCTCTCAGGTTATGGTCTCTCTCCTATACTTGCCTTCTCCTTCACTTAAGTATTCTAGTGCCATTCAGTTTAACTTGTAGCATTTTTTTTTTACTATACTCTTGATATTTATTTATACCAGTAGACTGTAAAGGCATAATCACATCATTTTCCTACCATGGTAAAAATACCCATGACAGAATTCTGGCATTCAGTCAAATTATGTAGCTGCAAGCTTGCTTCTTGTGCTCTTGTGTCTTAAATTTAGAGTACGGAATCCTGAAAGTACCTGAAAATTAGGGATTTTCTCAGTGTTGGCAGTTTCACCTAATTCCAGATATTACTTTTCCTTACAGCATGTCTTACCTTTTAAAATAAAGAACAGTAGAAAAACCTTACAAATCAGCCTCATTGACATTCCAGTCTACATAATGTTAACCAGTGATGAATGAATGTGGAATTTGTAAAGGCTGATATGCAGCAAATACATGGCAAAAAAACAGCAAAATGTGTTTCTCCATAGTGGATAAGCACATTTCAGAAAAGAAACATGTAAGTACTAATTGCAGACCTTATAAGGATAAATACTAGATTTTTCATGGAAAGACTGTCATTTTCAAGGAGCCTAAAGCCTTCTCTCAGGGCTTTTGAAAAACCCCAAATTAAATGTCTACATATCCACAGATAGTTAAAATTCCACTGGCAGATGCACCTGCTAGAAATCTAGACAGGAGAAGCAAGTGTGTAACGAAGTGTGTTCTATTCTGAAACCACAGACTTTTTTTTTTTAAGTCCTGTAAAATAATTCATTACATATCATTGCTAACTCACAGAGGCTCACAGAGATACCTAAGACTTGAGTTCTGCAGAAGGATGAAATAATTATGGGCTCTGAGCAAGGAATCCATCACTCATGCTGGAAATCCTGCAAGGGGTTTTGGCCTAAGGAATCCTCCCTTCCATATCAAAAGGTGGAAGAATATTTCATTGACACTGGGAGTATATTGCCGTCACATTACGTTGCTTTTCAATATCTTTAGTAAATCAGGGAAGAAGGTTGTCAGCCTCTTTCTCCCAGTTTTAAATCTCCATTATTTCTTTTCATTATTGCTAAGCCATTGTTTAAAAACTTATTATAAAAAAGAATTGTGAAATATTTTAACAGATTTGGCAATTTGGGGAGGGAGGGGACGGGAGGATTATTTGTGATGGTTTTTTTGAGCAGGAAGAATGCAATATTCTCTGTTCAACTAGCTTCATAATGAGAACAATGTAATCAGCCAAGGAATAGAAAGGTCAGGTTGTTCATTATGAAAATGGAAATTTCACTCTCTTCATTTCCTGAAAGTGCCTTTTTTTTTACTTCTTTATGTATCATTTAAAATGAAGGATAATCTTCACTTGTTTACACACTAGGCAATTTCACTGATGTTTTGAAAACACTGTGGAGAGTACAAATCACATTTCTTTAAGGAAAATAATTGTTCCACTGATGATGCATTTATACTAAATATTACAAAATGATACGAAAAATGTAATTAACACCAAGGGAATTAAGGTCAAAGGATTAAACATTTTGTTATTGACAGCTTTGCCATGTCATTAAATCCAGAAGGCAAGATTTATGAACTCAGAAGAATTTAGCTAGAAAATGTGGAGAACAACTCTCTGACAAGCAGTTTTGCAGAAAAGTATCTGGGCATTAAAAGGAAGCAAACTTGGAACTTAGCAGAACTTTAATAGTTTCTTTAAAAAACAAATAGAAGAGGATTTGTAAGCAGGCAAATAATTTTAGGTCTCGGGTTACCATTTCTCTACTCAGCGCTGAAAAATCTTTGTTTGAAATGTCTCCAGTTGGTGTGCTGCTATTCAAGAAAGATATGAACCAACTAGAAACATTTTAAAGAATAGCTAAAAATTGTTTATTTAGAGATAGAGAATATATGATCTATGGGAAGTTTGCATTAACTGGATTTCGCCAACACAAGGAGAAAACTAGGGGCATCTAGCAAAGTCTTTAAGCACATTGAAAAGCTGTTGCAAGGAGGAAAATACTTAAGTCTTCTTCATGTCCTTGGTGACAGGACAAGAAGCCAACAGGCTTAAATTTCAGGAATATTCAGGAATATTAGAAATACTTTTAAACTGTAATCATAATAAGATTAGGAATAAATTCTGTCCAAAGAACCTGGACTCTTTCAAGGGCAGAAGTTTTAAGGATGGATTAGAAAGCCTCTGTCTACGAGACAGGCATAGCTGACCCTTCATGTGGGCAAGCAGTTGAATTAGATGATATTTGAGACTCTTATCCTAATAAAAGATTCAGTGACCTTACTGAACTATTTCTCGCTCCAGGCAGGAATGTACTTTTTACGTATAGCATAGAAAAGAAAACTCAGATTTTCCTGGTGCCTTATGCTAACTATGCCTTTTTGAAATCACTAAATATCCTATAGTTTTACAAAACCAGATTTAGGAGCTGGATTTTTTTTCTTTTTCTTTACTGAGAAAATAACTGTATGAACATTTAGGCATGACACAGATGTGTGTAGGTGTCAGACACCTCCTCATGACATAAACAAGTATTGGAATGGGTCCTTGGTTGTGCAGCAAAGCTCATGTCATAAATAGAATTCAATTTAACAACACAGCAGTATTGTGCAGCATTTTGGGGAAAAGAAGGTAGAAATATATTAAAGTGGTAGGTGCCTGTGTTTTCATTATGGGCTGTACTGTGACACGCTTTGTTTAGGTGAATCAGTAACAGACAGCAGAACTACCTTCAGCAAAAGTGTTGCTCAGTATGAGTGAGGGTGTTATAAAGTAAGCAGAATGGGCCTTCAAAAACCCTTTCATGGTCTATTTACAGAACTCAAGCATTACTAAGTGGAACCAACTCCCTAGATGTCTAACATTTAGCCACAAATTTGTATGGTCCGTGGTAGACTAAAGTTTAACTTTCTTTTGCTGGAGGACTTGAATTCACAATGCTTCTATTTAATACTTTTTACACTGTTAGCATTGCAATTAACAGTCTTCAGCTACGTATACACTGCTAAATGACAGACAACCTTAATACAGATTTGAGTAATAGCATGCAGTCATTCCTACTATATGTTTGTTAGAACATTTGTCCTAAAACCTGGGTAATAATCATCATCATCATCATCATTTCTCAGGTAACACCTAGGTACAGTCCACAGGAAACATTTGAATAAGGGCCCAGTAATTGAGACTGGGAGACGTTAGCTATAAAGTGTGAGCTACACTATGCTATTTGCCTCTGTTTCAAGAAACAGGCCCCTGTTGTGTCATATTTATGACCAAAACCCATAGTCTGAAACTCCAGGAATATTCTTAATAGCCTGAAATTATGGTGTAGAGATGTCTATGTATTGTACAGGTGGTGAGTGCAAAGTGTAGCTTGTAGGGTTGGGGTTGAAGAGCTGATAGAAATAAATACACTAAAGGTTGGAAGACTTTTTGCTCTGAGCTCACGTGGCCAAAAAAAGCAAAGTAAAGGTCATCCACTTCCCTGACATTCAGTGTCATCAGTGGAGATGTGGACATACCTTTTAACAGGAGAACTTGAAAGCAATGACAACCTCAACAGGTAATATGACAGAAATTAACCAAAAACCATCCAGCATAGTTTGGCTGGAACATTACCCTGACTATGCTCTAAGGAGTTTATATTGAATGGAAATTCATGAGGAACTAATAGACTTACCAGGTTCTGGCATAGTCCAGGCTTTACATTTAAAATGCTCACTGGGATCTGAAGGTTGACCTATTCCAACCAAATTTGCAGCAGCAACTTTGAATTCATAGAAGGAATCTTCGGTCAAATCCTCTACCTTTTTGGAGAAAACAATTCAGCAGATCAAAATCTATTATTTCTTATCTTTTAATAAACTAAAGCCTAAAAAATAAACATTGGTTAATTCATCATCAGGTCTTAGTGCTTGCTGGAGTGCTGGAAGGATTTAATGTGAAGATTTTACTCTTAGATCAAACACAGTGCTGAGATCTACATTTGTGCTGGGTTCAGTCAGGAAAGGGTTAAGTCCTTTGATTGATTTAGATTTAATTAGTAAATAGTTCTTATCTCAATTTTACGAGCTTCCTTATTTCTTCTTCCTCCGATTCTTTCCCTCCACTGGAGGAGGGGAGGGGGATTTGTGAGAGCGGCTTCTTGGTATTTTGCTAGCCGGAGTTAAACCACGACAACATTGTATTTCCATGTTTCAGCCACATCATCTTAGGAATAGCAGCACTCAATATATTGGCATGGGAGGCTGTAAAAGGTTAGAGCAACAGCCCAGGGAGCCCACTCAATGAATGACCACTAGCAGATGCTTATGGGTGAGTTTTCTACCTTGAATTACCTTCTTGCATTGCTTATGAACGGCTGTTCATAAGCCATTCACTTCAGCAATATTTCAAATGGTGTTTTGGTCTAAAGAGGTCATACTGGACTGACCAGAGAGGAAAGGAGAGCAACAGGAAACTTAAGGAAAATCCAATCCAATTAGTTCCACAGTGTGTGATATGACTCTGGGAAAGATTCCCTTGGCAATATTTTCTGGCTTGCATACATCTTTCTCTTAATATTACCTACTGTTACAAAGTGAGGAAGTAAGCACTGGAAATGAGATGAGATAACCAGAATCCATGCTATACCTCTGCAAATGTCCCTGGTAAATGAACCCTGACTTATCTAATGAGTCCATCACCACATCATCATCTCAGATTTTGAGGTCAAGGTAGACAAGCTATATGGCGTGAGCTTCTTGACACAGTGAGCACCTCACAGTAGCAGTCCTCTTACACCCTTTCTCCTCCAGACCGCCTAAAAACAATAAACAAGTCTTCTGCATCTCAGTCCTCTGCATAACTTTCCCAAAGTTATATTTAATCTCAAGAGAAAGAGGCAGCTGAGGGTAGTACTTCTAGTGGAGATACCGGACAGTTTTAGATTTCCATGAATAGATAAACTATAACTATACTCTCCAGGAGAATGTGAGGTAAAAAAGGATTTTGCTGTGATTTTTTTTTACAAATGTATGATGGGATGGTAATGAACACATGATGGGATAGCACCAAATACAAGACCAAAGCGAACGATGTAAGATAGGAAAAGTTAGGCACTGATAGAGTGTAAGACAGAATTTCCTGAAGATAGAGAGATACAGAGTATGAGTCACAAGAGAGAATAACAGCTCAGCCTGTAAAAATGGGTTTGAAATCCAAAGTTATTAAGGGAAAGAATATTAGTGGGGTTCCTTTAGAATTATTTAATCAGAGGGGGTTAAACCTTTAGTGATTTTCCTGTACTGTACTGCATATCTCAGGGCCTTCTTTGCTCGCAGTATCTCATAAAATATTCTGTGCTACTAAAAGCTCTCTTTGTTTTATCTCCCATCAGTGATTCAGATTCCAGTCATTCAAAGTAACCTATGAAGATGTACCTTCAGGAACAAATAGAGTTACTAGTGGGACTGAGACTTAACTATCAAATTAATTAAATTTGGAATGATTTCACTTAATTTACAATACTCACTTGTTTAAAAATGAAAATATCTGGAAAGCATTGCTTAATATTGCCCTTTCATGCCTATCCTACCCACCGTTTCTTATTTCTCAACATCCATGTTCCATCTGCTATGTCAGAGATGCCAGTTAGAAACTCACTTGCAAGTGTATGTACTCCTGGGTGTTGTTGGCTACCTTCTGCCTGTGCATTAAACTTTCTTCCTGAGCTCATCTGCAGCATTATTTTCTACTTCAGTGTCAAATATCTGCTAAAGACTCACATCTGCCCTGAGGTTTATAGGAAAGTTGCTGCCTTGCAGAAATATTTTAAGAAGTATTTGGGAATAAAATCTGATTGTTCAACTGAATTTAACAAGAGTCAGATTGATTAATTACTTGCTATATCCTATATTCTTAACTTTTCCTCATGGAAGTTCACACCAAAATTTTCCTCTTTTAAGAAACACTGAATACATTGTAAGCGCAACCAGAAGTAATTTATTTTAAAACTAAAATTATCGCTCTGGTACTCTGGAAAGGAGGCGATGAGGCATAATGCTAGGTTTATTAATATACTTCCCTTTCCAGATGAAGGCAGATTTTGAGAGTAAGAACAGGGACATTTGTTCTCAGCCCATCTCCATTTCATTTACAAGTCTCGAGTTCTACAGACAGCACAGTCATCTGTCCTGCTAAATGCTCTCATCCTTTCTCTGCATGTTATTACAATGGTGATACATACAGTGCTCATTAATGAATATAGTCTATGAATCATTTTATAGCTCATCTTGTTCTTTGTGAAAAATGCGCTTCACACCTTTTTTCTCAAAAATTTCCTGAATGGACATATCGGTCTTCGAATTTCATATCAGGGGATGGCACTGATTCTTTAACCCAATTTTTAGGCTTGTTGTACACCAAAATACACAACGGAAGGGCCAGCTTTAGTTGCAGTAAGCATTTAAAGTATTTCTCTTAAAGAAAGTAGAACTCTGCTAAAAGAAAAGAAATAGTACAAACCAACTCCAGAAAGATAAGGATTAAAAGTACCAACCGTATAAATTGTCCGGGTAATAAGGGAAGAATTGACTTCATGCCAGTTTTGATGATTAGCTTCCCGTTTATCCATATAATAACCAAGGATTGGTGAACCTCCACTGTACTTCGGTGCTTTCCAGCCAAGGGTCATTGAATGACCATCACAGTTCAGAAGTGTGATACCATGAGGATATGATGGACAAGCTATAAGGAAATAAACACCCTGAGAGTTAGGACAGGGTCTAAAACACTTCAAAGTAGAAGTTGTTTAGCATTTTTGTACTGCAGCATACTGTTATCAGTTGCACATCAGTAACAAAGTAGTTGTAAAGCTGCCAATCAACATTATCTCCAAACATAAACGTGGAAGCTTTTGAAAGATCTGCCTAATGTCCTGCCCTCTGAGAGACAGCAAGAAGGAATAGATGATCTTTGGTATGGAAATGGTAATGCCAGCAAAAGAGTCTCCAGACAAATATTGTGGTAGAAATGGATCAAATCTTTTCCTGCTAAGAAACATAAAAGTTGCTCAAGTACTTTCGGAATACAGTAAGAATCTGTCAATAAGAAAAAAAAAAAGCCATGAATTTGAATGAAACAGTCATACGACTTGTCTGATCTGTGGCCTTCACAGTTTTCCCCACCTATCCCTATATTATATGCCTACTTCAGAGTGAGTATTTTCTGCCGTTGTAAGGAATAGAAAATATTTAGACTTTCTCTAACAGCCTATGTGGATTCAGAAAGGACATTTTCTTCATTAGTTTATCTACATGAGTTTACTGCCATCTGTAGCAGAAGCAGAAATGTTATCCAGGCATCTTCCTAGATATAAAGAAAACTGTTTTCCTGAGGTTTTTTTCTCCCCTACCACTAGCCAACCCCCTTTCTAGAAAGCACTGTTTTATATTTGCCATCTGTGCATGAACATTTGCCCGAAGATGCCCCTTTCTTGACCCTCTTGTGCTCCAGTCAGTACAGGCTAAGCTTCTGGCCCTAAAGCTCATCTGATATTTTCAGTTGAATTACCCCTATAACTTGAGAGAATGTGACTTACCTCGTTCAGAAGAGAATATGTTACCCGAGGCCCTTAATACAGTCCCTGATCTTGTAGCTGTACTAGTGATCATCATGAAAATAGATAGTTATCAGCAGAATTGGCCATTTGGGTTTTTTTTCAAATGTGGTTTTATACTTAGAGACCATAAAACATGGCCTTTGCAATTATTACCACTTCTGGGTAAATAAGAACGAACATAGCAAAATCCTATAAAATCCCTTCAAAAAAATACTACAGAAAGATTCTGCCCATGCTAATGTAAGTCACCCATAAATAGTCTTGCTAAATTCCTGTCAAAGCTACCAATATAGATAAAATCTGTATCCATCCACATCCAGTAAATGTGTGTAAGATCCATGTGCTTTGTGTTCAGTGACATACCCCATGCAACCCTCAGCTTCAAAACACACAGTGACAAAACAAAAGGTACAAGTGCATTAACGACATAGGGGTGATAGATGTACAAGTGTCCGTGCACCACCTACCCATATGAGACACACTTTGTCCTAAAAAATCAAATAGAGTACATTTGTCAGTAACATCTTATTCAAATTTATCTTCTCATAGCCATTCTGACTTATAATTCTTTTAGAAGATTACTTATGACAAGTATGTCTATTGGTCTTCTACAAGAGGTGGAGGCCATTAAGGTGGTAACAAGGACTTCTATTTTCATTTTTCAGTATGAAACAGGAACTGTGCAGAAATTAAAACCAGACCATAGTAGCCCAGATCCTGCCCATGGCATGGGGGTTGGAACTAGATGATCTTTCACAGAGTCACAGAATCACTGAGGTTGGAAAAGACCTATAAGATCATCTAGCCCAACCATCAACCCAACACTATCATACTCACTAGACCATGTCCTCAAGCGCCACGTCTACACGTTCCTTGAACAACTCCGAGGGATGGTGACTCCACCACTTCTCTGGGCAGCCTGTTGTCTTTAAGGTCACTTCCAACCTAAACCATTCCACCTGTGTATTTTTTGTCCTAAACAATTATCCAACCTTTCACTCAGTATGTGTCATTCCTACTGAAGGTTGCACAATGGATATTTCTTACACAGAAATTTTGTTTGCAGAGTACCAGGGGATGTAGGTTGTGCTCCAAACTGGAGCAGCCACAGGGAATTTTCTGGTTTGTTCAGCCACACAGTAATAAAGTCTCCTGAATCTTTTCTAAATGGAGCAGATTCCATGCTAAACTGATTTGCACCATTTCAAATCATCCAGAAGCTACTAGCCTAACTTCATCTAGATTTACAGTTTCTTTGTTACAGCTGAGAAGCAGAAGGCAACTTGGTTGTTATAGGGAATGTAACCATGTGTTTCTAACAAGTATTATGAATAACTCTGTTTTAAGACAGTGTCTTTTCTTTACAACAGCCACATGCCAGAGTACAAACATCACTGAGAGGATGTGCTCAGTGGCTGCAAAATGTACTGTTACAGCAAATGAAACCAAAGGAGTTGATTGCTGAAAATAGGTAACTTAAGAAACCAGAAGCTGAGTTGCCCAGTCATACTTACTCAGGGCAGCCTGTACTGTTATAGCCTCCGACTCCTGTGAGTTTTCACTGAATCCTACAGCATTCACAGCTTTCACACGGAAGATATACTGCTCTCCAGTTTCCAAACCATGAACAACAAACCTGGTTAAAAAAAAAAAAAAACCAAACCAGCATCACCTACCAGTATATATTTTATAGGCATCAATCTGTGCTCTAACATGAAATCTTGGCAACAATCAGAAAGCTCAACTTCACAAGTGTTCCACAAAGGAAAATATTTCCAAGAGGGAAACTGTAATACAATGGTGTGATGTAGTACAGTGAAATTGGGTGGGACACTGGAACAAAAGCCACAGCTCTCATTAAATTGTCAGTGCTGATCTACCAGGTAGAGTCAGATAAACTACAACATATTCCCTCTGAACTTTGGCTTGCTAAATTCTTATCTATACTGGGAAAGGACTATATTTTTCACTGTATTTTCATTGTCACTATCAAAAATAGCTTTCTGTTTTGATCTGAGTTTCTAGGTATTTATTGTAGCAGATAGAATTGTCAAAAATATTCTATTGTAGGATATATTCATATATGAACAAATGAAATGTTTTTTCTTATTTTTTTGCTGTCCCAATCTCTTCAACCAAGAATTAGTGTTTACCTTATTTTTGATGAATTTCCTTAACTACCTGATCAAAGGATTCAGCAGAATGCAGAGTCACTGAAAATTAATTAATAACTGACAAAATACACTAAACAACATGATGTGTTTGTTATATATCCATAAGAAAATATGAATTACACATCTAAATATTGCATTTCCTGAGTGTTTCCAATAAAAGTAAGTATGATTATCACAAGGAAAATAACTTGAAGAATCACATAATGAAGTGTGATATTTTCAGGTGGGAGTAAGAAATCATCAGAAATGTAGGCAGAACTAGCATCATGACAAGGGAACTGGAAACAAGGGCTATTCTCTTCTACCCATAGATGTAGTAGGTCAGGGAGCCCTGATGTTCCTGGGATGGGACACTTGGATTTCCTGCACAGTAGCATCAGCAGCCGAAGCACTTTCCCCACCATGTTTACAGCAGACATGGCCTGCCCTGTTGCCCTGATGTCCATGGACTATAGGAAAGCTTCTGAGTTGCCTCTTCTTCTCATACTCTTCCTCATGTGCATCAGATCTGCTTACTCCATAACATAATTGTGCTGGGTTCAGTCAGGAAATAGTTAACTCCCTTTACTGTGGTGACTCTTATTTTATTATTTCCCATTTGTGGTTTTTAGGTTTTTCTTCTAATACTGGGGTTTGTTCTTTGCTTGTGGGATTTGCCCCCGGTAACTTCACAGTGGGAAGTGGAGCTGCAAAGACTTTAAGAAAGGCATTTATTTTATCCTCACTTATGTCCAGGACATGCAGAATTATGTCTCTAGAACTTGCTTTTATAACTCAAAGTCATGGAATATACAGAAGATGCTTCTCTTTGGAGAAAAAAATAAAGGGGGGCAGGGGGAGAGGGGAGAAATCTGCAATCTGAAAAGCTTAGCCCTGTGAGTCTGCAGAGTGTTTTTCTTCACATTCCTTCAACGTTCACCTTCCATGATAACACCATTTCTTAGCACAAAAATTGGCTAAAAACTATCCTACAGTTGTCAAACCTCCCAAAAATACAGAAGTATTGTCAATACCTGCTATATTTAATAGGTTTATGGTTACTAGGTTCCCAGTGATTTGATCCCACCACAGAATAGTCAATATAGTAGCCATATAAATCCTCTTCATGTTTCGGTTTATCCCATTGAACCACAACTGATGTTTTGGTATTCCTTGTGGCCACTACCCGACCAGGTGCAGACGGGACAACTAAGAAAGAGAGAGAATACATATACTGTTACAAGATACATAAAAATAAGAGCAAGCTGAGGTAGATACAACTCTGTATACTTTTATCATGTTTAATCACTACATCTATGACTTATTTTACCATGTTAAAATTGCTACATGATATATAATTATATTTGTTTCACTATATGTCTGGATATTTCTGTGTATGTGTGTATCAATATATTTATTTTTCTATTTGTTTACTTAGAGTTAACTTATTCTAAACTATGAGGCTTCGTACCTGTCTGATTTTATACACGTTTTCTGAGGAGTGAGTTATAGGAGAACATAATTTCAAATATTAATGCAGATAAAGACATACATATATGAAAATGTTCTCTCTCAAATAAGAGGCTTATGTATATCTTATGTTGTCATAGCACTACTGCATCAGTAAGAAACATGCATAAACTGCAGAGGCATGATACCATGAGTATTAAGAAATACTGCCTTCCAGTCAACTAATGACAACCCTGATTCAGAAAAGACGAGCTTTTCAGGACAACTTTAAGAATGTGCTTGAAACCTAAGTTTACCTACTTAGCTAGATGGATTTCCCAGAAGCTTAGGAACATTGGTTGGAAGGGCTCTCTGTAGATCATGTAGTCCAACATATCACTCAGAGTGGTATCACCAAAACTAAACTGGATTGTCAGCCACAAGTTGGTCACAGGCTTGAAAACTTCTGACAATGGAAATTTCACAGCTTCCTTGCACAACCTCTTCTAGCACTGCACTCTTGTACCTTTTTCACTAAGAAAGTATGTCCAACCTGAATTTCCTGAAGTACAATTTGTGGCCCTTGCTCCTCTTTTTTTAATTTTTTTTGGTCATCTGGCACTCCTGAGAACAGTTCAACAACATCATCTTTGTAAGTCACCAAAATAAACATGCCCAGCTACCTCCACCTTTCTTCACAAGTCACAACTCTAACCCTCTGACTATCTTTGTTGCCATCCAGTGGACTTCTCCAGTTCCTCTACATCTATCCCTCTAGACTAAGAGAGCCAGAACTGGAACTGGAACCAGCATCAACCTCAGCAGTAGCAAGCAGAAGTGAATAATGCTTCCTTTGTTCTGTTGTCTACAGTTTTCCCAATGTAGCATAGTACACAGTTCACTTTACATGCAATGAATGTTTACTTTTGGTTTTTATGGATCTAAACACCCTGAATGTGCAGATATAGAACCGGAAACATCAAGGTCTAAATGAAAAAAAATCTAAGTAAAGGCCAACACACAGCCTGTGTACTATAAAACACCTATCTGAACTTTTAGAACATAAGGAAATAAGTCAGTATCTCAGTCTTTCATAATATGGTTAAGAGAGGCATCCAGCACTAGCCTACTGAAGGCATTTTAGTTTCCTCAGATTGATATATTGGAGAGAACTACAAGCAGCGTGAAACAAAAGAAAGGTAGCATTTTTTAAATTCAGTCTTTCAATCTCAAAATAAAAAATAATACTTACACGCTATTGTACTTTATGCAGTAAGTCTGTAAGATCAAAGGGGTTCAGTTTGAAATAAAGGCAACAACTTTTAGGACTTTGTGTGTCTACAAGCACAAGTTCTTAAATTGCCATTATAGTCAAAGAGCTAGAGCTTAATTCAGTTACCCAAACAAATTCATTTACAGACATTTTAAGCATCTGAGACCTCTTCACGTACCTGCCAAATATGACTCAGGAGATATTGAATACCTACATCCCTCCGAAATGGCAAACTGGAAGCATTTGAAAAGGTATTAGATGTCTGGCCAATTAAACTGAGCCTCTGATCAGTGGTTGGCAGAGTCCTGAAAATTATTCATCTGCCCCCAGTGTAGACAGTCCATAGCTGGGTGCCATGGGGCAACTTAGGGCAACATCAGCCAACTTATTCTCCAGGTTCCAGTTGCCACAGTGAGAGCAGAGACATCTAGAGTACCTGTAGATGCCTACATGGAAATGCCTAAATTTAGACATTAATCTCAAACTGAGTACTCTTTTACCACTCAATTCAATTGCATAATATTGTGTCATTTTAGATGGCCCCGTCCATGTTCTAGTTTGTGCTCAAGACAGAAAGTTACCCATAATTCATGTGTAATGATTGCCATCCCCATGAACTTCTCTCAGCTACTCTCAGGAATGTCAAATGGCACTTCGTGCAAGCAACTAAATGGAACCATGTGTGTCTGGTGTATTTTAGCTCAGGTGGTAAACTCCATCTCTGAAAATACTCCTGCCATTTCTCTTTAAAATAGCATAATCTGCTTTCCACTTTCAGCTATAGTCATGATTTATTCAGTATGCCTTTTGTTAACCCCTAAGGGATAGCCTATTTTCTGTACTAAGTGAAATAAATACAGTATTTTTCTTCACTACTTTGGGGAATGCTGAACGGTTTAAATAATTTGTATGCATTAATGAGACATCAAATCAAGAATACATAAAAGAAAAATATGATTTTATTTCATCATGTATAGTTACAGATCAAGCTAAAGGTGATGGATTGTAATTTTTAATATTATGGTAAACATTAAGAAGACTGTATCTTTCAATATTTAGTGAACTATAATAAAACAGATACTATAAATATTTATTATATTTCCAGCAAGTCTACTAGTAAGATATGTGCTCTTAAGGTGACAGCTGTCAATACATGGGGCTGTTATATGTGACCTCTGAAAAGCTGCAAGAGCAAACCAAATATTTGAGCAATAAGATGAATAACCATCCTTAAATTTTCACTTGTGTTTTTGAATGTGGCCCCAAGATAAACACTTCATTTTCATTTGGAATTTACCACTAAATATGTAGAGATATCTTCCCCTGTCCCTGAAATCTACTCATCTGCATTCCACAGGAATTCTGCAGCAGCAGTAATTTGCAACTTCGAACACTAAGAAAGAAACAAAAGGCTAACTTATCTAGCTGAAACTGTAGGGAATTAGGTGGTATATAATTACCTGAACCAGACAATATAATTATGTGACTTAATGATTAACCTGCATTATCCTTTTTTTTTTTTTTTTGACAAGTCACATTAATAGAGCACTTTGAAGTATGAATAACAAAAATTAGTTTAGCTTTTTAACAACTATCGGTCTCAGCAAGAAGGCTTGTGATCATTAGGAAAATTTTGGAATGTTCCTAAAATTTAGCATCTTGGCCTTTTTTCAGTCCTTCACAGTACTGAACACAAATCAACACAAATCAGTTCAGTTACTATTATTGTAATTATACTAATCTAATTATAATGAGAGTTGTCTATTTCCATTTTGTAAAATATCTATTGTACTTAATATTATTTCCTTACAATTAATGCCTTACCAACTCTATCTTGTGGCTGAATAGGTTCTGTGATTTCAGATGGATCACTGATGCCATGCTTGTTTGCTGATAAGACTCGGAAAACATATGATTTTCCTTCTGCAAGGTCAAACACTGCATAGCGAGGAGATTTTACTGCAACCTGTGCATTGACTCTTTGCCAGCTTCCACTGCCAACCATGGACTAAAAAAAAAAACAAAAACAAAACCAAAAAATTGTGAATCACTTCTGTGAACTGTCAAAAAATGAACGTATTGCTGTATTGCATCCTGTCATGAATTTATTTAAGAGCTGTAAAAGAAGGATCACTCCCAAATACCTCACTTTAACATATGCAAATTCTCATAGATCATGCATTCCATTACTCTAGCAAAAGGCCTGAATACCTCACTGTCTCCCTGCCTGTCTAGACTTCAGTATATGCACACTTGTACATACAGCTAGCCTTCAGTTAGGGCTGAGACTGCCAATTGTGATCAGTCCCACAAGAATTACTCTCATGTCCCACAAAACTCGAACACCCAAAGGTTTGGTAGAAAGTCCTAACTGAAATTCTGCAGAGACCTAGGGAGGGGGATATTACTTTACTCACTGCTTTATCTTATATATTCTGTTGAGTAAGATCATGTCCCTAAAATCATTCATCAAATGAAATACTTTTGAATATTCTTAATGCAGCAGCTGAGCTAATCATCACCAAAACTGCACATGGAAGAGAGCCAGCAAACCAGCACTTTGAGAGAAGTCTGCTGTCCATTAGGTTCCCCAGATAAACTGTTGACCTAAACCAAAAATTAGAAATGGAATCTTTTAGCAATTTTAGTAAAACCCAAGCGCCCAGTAAAAAGCTTAAATAAAATCTCCTTCAAGCACAGAAAGGTGCATACAAATTAAATATTTATAAAATTTTGGAACAGAGTGTCTGGGAACAAAATCCGATAGACTGTAAACTTCTTAGAGGAGGAACAGTGTTTCATGGGTGCTTGGAAATTACACCATATATAATGAAGCCTACTTTAAATAAATAAAAAAAATGTAAGCAGCTGGAGCCCATATATCAAAATCTTTTTATAGATATTGAACCCACCTAACATTCTCAACAGAAAAAAATAAATATAACATCCATTTTCTTCATAATAAAAACATGGGAAATATGAAATAAACATTATTTTGCCATATATTTTACTTTCTGGCATGAATTGTTACATTTCATTTACACAGAGGAAAGAATCAACATCACATTTTATTTTGCAGTTTGATTTGATTTATCTATTAATGATTTTAAGGGAACATTAAGGGAACATAACAGGGAGAACTCGTTTCCATTTTATGTTTCTTAAAGCTGTTAAAAATACATTTTTATTCTTCAGGAGGGAGTCTTCTTTATTTGAAAATTATTAGAATTAATTTGAAATTGTGCTTTTCTAAATTTACAGATGATTGTGGAAAGCAAAAACAAACATTCACCCATGAACTGATTAAGCTATTCATATATATGTTATTTATATGCAAAAATATTTTAGATTCAGGTATTATTTATTATCATTAACCTTTTTTTCTAATAATAGCCTTTTAGTCCTCATTCTCACTTTCCATCAGTAAGTTTGGCATTTAATTAAAACTTGTTTGTTCATCATTGCCATTGCTATGTACTGTTTCTGGAGCTATATAAAGCTATTTTTGTAAAACAAACAAGTACATGTATTTTCCAATTCATACTTAGAATGAAATTCAAGTAACCAAGTATAGGTGTCCACTCAATGAAAATCTACATCTGAGCTTTTCATCTGGCTATTTCTGCATATTCTGGAAACAACAAGGTATTTTAACACCAAGAGCCGATTCAAAACCTTTAAGTCAGTATGCTTGAAATTTATAGATAAGAGCAGAGGTATGCAGCTGAGATTAAGTACAAGGAAGACATACTATTTTATTGCATAGAAACAAAACTAGATATTTATTTCTATAGAAATTTTCATTACTCCCTTCAAATGTGAAAGGCAGAGCGGGAGAAATCATGGACATGCTTGCTGTGAAAGTTAAGTAGCGACTGGACTTTACACTCATTGCTTTACCATCCATCAGGTAGTGGATGATGGAATGTAGCGATGGGCAATAAAGGTCTTTTGAAGTGAAAATTTTGATGTGACTGAGAAGGAAAAGACAAGATGGGGGCTGCAAAACAAGGAGTGATGTGAACAGAACAATTGGCTGGGAAATTAACTTTAGAGGAATGTGCTGAACAGATGTGAGAAGAAAAAAATTTGCCTGGTAAGGGATTGAGAAAAGGCTGTCACAATATTCAAGATGCAAATTGAATGTGTGGCAGTTTTATGGGCAGTTTTAATGTTTGTGGATCATTAAGAGGGGGCATATGCTGGAGGCATAATTCATAAAAACTAAGTATAGCTTGGCATGTAAGGGGTTTAGAGGTCAGGTATGAGGCCCGATTTACCTACTGGGGAAATTCTGTAGCAAGGAGGAAAGATTATGACCTCTGGCTGTAATCCAACAACTTAATTTAGAAATTTGGCTCAGGGAGAGATGTATCTAAATCTTAGTAGCTTAGATGGGAGAAGAACAAATCACTCCTCCTGTGAGCACTGAAGCCTCCTGCCAAGCCAGAGGGAAGAGGAAGGCAGCCATGAAGACTACCAGGGAGCAGTGAACCTGATACAGGCATCTGCCTCTCCTCTGACCTTACAGGGAATAAATTGGAAATGTCAGGCTATAGCAGAGGGTTCCGTAAGCCTGCAAAAAGGAAAGTGAGGACCAAATTATGAGTCACTGTTTATTCCTTACTCTATCACAGGACTACCAGAAACTTCCCTTAAATGCAGGCAGACTGCAAACTTCCAGTCTTGCCTGTAAGATTGCAAGATCCTAAGATGTTTCTTTTCCACTAAACCGCTGCCTTACACATACAGTTTGTTCTCATTTTAGACAGCAGTAAGCAAGTAACACATTGGCATCCTTTTCCCCGGACCTTGAATTTCAATGCTCATTAAACTGTTTAATAAGACATTTGATTGTCCATGCTTCTCTAACATCCCATTACTAAATCCTACGAGACCACAGAAAGTATTAGTTTTATTGTTCATTCTGTAGTTCTAAAAATGAGTTGAATGTAATTGCACACAGCAGTGAAACACCTTACAGCAGAATGCCACTGTACAGTACAGTACCTTCTCAATGAAATACGTCAGTGGCTCCCTGCCACGGGGAACAGGTGGATCCCAGCTGAGTACAACATATGTTTTGCTGATTTCTGAAGCATGTACATTGGTGGGAGGGCCCGGAATCTGAATATCGCCTGGAGGAGTAATAAACGTAGACAGTGTTAAACAGCAGCTTAACCCCTAGGTCAGCACTCATGCTACAGCTCATCTTTCTGAACTCCCACCCTGCAGTGCAATGCGCAGCTATTAGAGGCTACAGTATCATCTGTGCAGTTCACTTGCTCACTTCAATTAAATTCTGAGAAATAAAGCATCAGTATTAAAAGCTAGCTATTTACTTTTTCAGTGGAAATTAAATATGCACCCTAAAAACCTGTGCATTTGTCGCATTTCTTTGGTCACATTTGCACTGCTTCTATCTGCTGGGCAGAATGCCCTGGAAAAAAAATTACTCATTATATATAAATAAAAAAATCCTGACTCAATATATGTAAACAACAGATATTTTCTGATCAAAGACAGAAGTCTGAAGAGTTATTACTAGAAACTAGAATAGAAGAAGATATCTGGAAGTGAAGTACAGTAAGGAGAAAAGCAGCTTAAAACCAAGTGGAAAGAAGAAAAAGAAGCAGAACCTATTAGCACTGTATCCTGTAATGTGACAGTATTACAAGCCATATAGTCTAAAGCACTTCTAAAAACTGCGGATCAGAGACATAAAACTATGTCACCAGCTCTCTGCTCACTCCACCAGTTGGTGTGGCCTGATCAAACCCCTCTCCCCACTCACTCTGCAAGGTTACCAGGAGCATAAGGCAGTGCCTGCATACCCTTGGCCAGGCTGGAGGAATTCTGCATGGCCCTTTTCGCTCATTGTCACCCACCACAGCGTGTGAAGACAGTTTTGCTACCCAAGGAATTGCAATGGTGTCAAACAGCACTAGATAAGAGAGACTCAGACCTATGATGTACTGCTTCAGGCATAGCTACACAGCCCTGAAGAAGCTTCATCCTAGTAATAGGTCAGAAATAGCAACTCAGCAGATACGTACAAATATTTTATTTTTATGTCTTGCAATAGAGAAAGCAGAAAGATTTGTTCTTTTAAGGTACATTTTGCCACTTCTCACGTTAGCAAGGTGCATATATCCTGTAAATGCTCAGGATTTGACATTAAAAAAAAGATAAAAATGTTTCAATAACAATCTCTAAATCATGGAAGCAATGTTTTAACAGTTTCTAAACATCTGTAGAACCAAGCAGCTCAAAATATACACTGAAGTTATTTCATTTTACACATTTCCCAATCAAAACCGGACCGTTTTTAAAGTAAACTGACAAAGCCAAAGAAAATGCTTTCTATATTTCTTTTCCCACCAATACATTTTTTCTTTAAGAAAGGCACACGGATCATCTGAGTTTAAGTCAAAATTGCTGACAGTCAAGAAAATTGCAATAATCCTTCACAGCATAATGCATAAAGTCAAAAGGTTTCCAATTGGTTTCACATAACTAAATATCAACATGTTTTCTTACATCCTTGAAAATCCCAAAGCTAACATAATTTGTAATGATATAACATGATGGTACAGCCTGCTTTCCCAGAATGGAAGGTCATCTGTCACTAACAAGGAAATCTATTTGTGATCTATGAGATCACTCCTTCAGAAAGGAAAGCAGATGAAAGTAGTAATCTGTATAAATGATCGTAGTCAGATATTCACACTCCTTTATTAAATATGCACATTCATGTAACAGAAATCCAAATATCGTTATTCATGCTTATACCAGTGTGGCTATTTAACACATCTGATCATTCTCAGGCAATCCTGACAGTAGGAGTACATTCTGTGATGCCAAACAAGTAAGACAAATGTATTCGGATCCTATAATGTGATTCGGATCCTATAATACTCACAATTTGTAGAAAAACTTCACCTGTCCTGCCCATGCAGTGGGCAAACCATTTAATGTCTGATTCTCCTTTGAACTACACCTGTTCTCAGGCGGTTTCTCTTTTACTATGTTATTATTGGATTTAGAGCTTATAACCTTTATGGAAGCGAGTAGGCAGAGGTTTTTTTTTTACTACTGAACCATTATAGTTAACATTTCTGACAGTTTACATGAAAATAAGACCATTATCCAAGCCTAAAAAATGACCACATACAGAAACAACTAAAGACAGAAGAAATTCAGGCTTTATCTCAAAAGTTGGTAGTGATGCTTCCAGTTCTTCTGAGGAAAACCAATATTTAGTGTATAACCTTAACATTAAGAACAACCCCTCTATTCATATAGATATATTAATTAAAGAATTGGGAGGGATTTCATAAGTTTTTATCAAAATGGAAATAACTTGTTCATATCATCAAATTACATCTAAAAGAGCTATATTATCTCCCAGAAGGATAGGAGTAAGAGAAATGTGGGCAATCAAATGCAATGTTCAGCTGTTTAAACTCGGCCCTAGGCAAAGCAAAAAGGTGAGGAGATCTGTCAGCACATAATGAAAGTAGGGCTGTTGAAGTGTGATGTTCACTGTGCTTTTAGAGCTCACATTTCACTTGTGTTCTCTCAGCCTTGCAAGCCAGAATATCCATCTTTATTATTATAAAGAGTTTGCTCACCAGGTGGATTTCTTTTCAATCTATGTTTCTAATTATAATGCTAAATTTCTGGAGTATAAACAGATGGACTGAAATCATAAAAATGATACATACCTTCAAGGTCATCCTTACTGATCACAATCTTTCGCCCTTCATCCACATGAATAGCTGTTGATCAAAATATTCGATTAGCTTCTTGAATGAGTTTAATATACCAACAATTTTTGCAAATTATTGTTCATCGTCTTTTCAAAAGCCTATATACCTTTATTTCTATAACCAAGTTATTAGATCTTTTCCCAGATGGAGTCGACTCAAAGCCATACACTAGTTCATTCACTTTCATAGGAAAACAGCATGATAAGACAGTGCTATTTAAAGATTTTTTTAAAATGAAGAATCATAGTCACAGTAGATGGATTCAATTCTGTGATAGATTAGTAAACAACTGTATCATGAATTGGTCTTTTGTTATAGGAATTAATCTTAAAGCTATTGGAAATAGAGCATATTCAACTCAGATTTTACAAGCAACACTATGGCAGTGCTCTGCAATGTTCATAATGAGTTTAATTCCCTTCTGAGTAAAAGAAATACACAAAACAGAAGATGTGCAAGTACACAATATACAAAATTTGTACAGGGGTTTAGGACAGAACTAAATCAATAAAACTACTCCCCAGAGCAAGCCAGATTATTCTGTTCATGGAGAATCTCTCATACGGCTCCTTTGCATTCTGCAGTGGCCTTGAGCACAAGATCAGCTTTCAGAAAGAGCTTGTTCATTACATAGATTGACTTTTACCATCTGCCAGAAAAGCCACAATATCAGAGAAACCCCAACCTGTAGCATGGGGGTTTTGTGGCAGTACTGGTGCTTCACTGAGAAAAAATGATGTGGTTAAATACAAAAGTCTGTGAGCCAGTTAATTCATATGACATTTTTTCTTTTTTTTTTTTTCCCCACTAAAACTGAAATATTCAATAGCTTTTTCAAAAGTTACTACCAGCAAACATAGAAGTTCATGGGATCTGAGGGCCCATATCCCAGGGCAAATTATTCAAGCTTCCAGGACATATTAGCTCTTTAGAAAACATTGTACCTTGTGATAATGAGTGTCTATATTTAAAGCTAAGCAAAACCAGCTATAATTGAGATGGAGTCCCCAGGTTCTTCCAAATTGTCTGTATGGACCTTGCCATTCCGACTACACTCTCCACTGCGAAATTAGTGAGATGAATGTGAGAGAAATAAACTCTTCCTTATGTTAAATAAGCAAACAGAATCTTAAAAAAAAAAAAAAAAAAACACCATATTCAACATCTGTTACACTGTTACAGCCTTGCATAACCTACCTTGTGTTCTCTCCAGGTCAACAGGGTCAAGAGCTGCAACTGGTTCAGAGACTCGAGAAGGCCTGCTAATGCCAGCACTGTTCACTGCTCTCACACGGAATATGTAAGATCGTCCCTCATAAAGACCAGTCACAGGATACTTGCAGATTTTTACAGGAGCATCGTTGCACTGGACCCAGTTCTCCAAACCTACTTCACATCTTGGAGCAACAGAAGACAGCATTTATCAGTATCATCCCACAATAATGATCTACCATCTTATACACACCAGGTCAGAATCACAGAAGTTATCCTCACTAAGATGAGGAACTAAACCATACACCTCATTAATGAAAGTCACACACTTCATACACTTTCCTCTGAGCAGACAACCAATTCTCTTCTTGCTCATATTTATTCATAATGCAATTGCAAAGGTCATTTTTCTCGCATAGTTTTTGGCTTTGTCAACTCTCTCTGCTTCCCTTCCATTTGGTTCTCTTCCTTGTCACATAAAGAACAAGTTATACACTTCTATTTTTAACATGCATCTCCACAGAACATGCTGAAATTGCAATATTCACCTAACCTTTTCCATCTCTTTCTTGTCATATTTTTAAGCAAGCATCTTTGGCTTTTCCCTCCAACAATGGTTGGGCCACAGAGTGTAGGAGACATCAAGAAGCAGGGTGATATGCTCATACTGGCTTTTTAGTGTGTACATATCTTTTTTCTGTCCTACTACCATAAACTTGTGTGGAGAAGACTGCCTTTTGCCCTGACAGTACCAGGAAAAATAGGGTTGTGTTCAAGGTCTCCTTGGCACTGCAGTAATCCATGCAAAATGTCAAAAGGCACAGCTGACTAGATTATACACAAAATAGGTGAAATGTTCCCATGATCTATGAACTGCACAAAATGGATATAAATGGTAGAGTCCCCAGGGCTTAAGTTAATTTCCTCATACTGACTGCCATTCATAAGCCAGTATTTTCCAGCAATTCCCAGACAGTTGTCACTGAACTAGACCAAATTACAGGATAGCAAATAGCAATGAGCTGCAAATGTTGTTTTTAAGCGTAGAGCAGTATACATTATGAAATCGTTTCAGTAATGGTTTTACTGACTGACAGTTTCAGACACTGAAGATCAGATGTTCTGCTCTGGCTACAAGGGGCAAGCATGCACTTCAGTGGAAGAGATACGCAAAACAGCACTTGGATCTCCTGTTCACCAGCTGTCTGCACTGAGCTGAAACCCCAGCAAAGTGCAAAGCAGACTGGAGGAGAGAGAATTGCCATTCTGATTTAAACTACCAGCTCCTGGGTGCTCATGCCTTGAGCCCCTGGTGTACCGCAGTTAAGGCAGAAATAAAAAGATAACGTAATAACCCCTAGATTTCAGCTTTTGCAGTATACAGATTAAAGAGACCAAATATAATTCAAGAGGTCCATGAATTCTGGCTTCTATAAATTAAGTGTTGCCAGCGCTCATTCTCTGATTTGGCCACATCCATACTATTGAACATTTTTATTGTCTGATAAAATGTGGCTGCCAGAAAATGATTACTGGGAATGGCCCCCAGCCCTTGCTAACTCCCAGACTGTGCCCAGAATTGCCTGGGAAGGTACTGGATCATCTGGGCTAAAAGCTGGCCAGGCAACAATCTAGTAATTTAACACAGTAGGCAACTGACTTCCAGTGCCGAGGGTCTGTAAAAGTATATCTAAAAAACTCACATATTGAAGGATGTAATGGTAATTTTTTTTCTTCTACTGAAGACATATGTGAAGACATACTGAAGGTATGCATGTTTTGGCAATGAGCAAAACCAAATAAATCCCAATGTTTACATACTTGTCAACAAAATATCCAATGACTGGGCTCTCGCTGGTTGTGTTTGGTGGTTTCCAGGTGACAATAACGTAGTCTCTGTTAGCATCATGGCATTTAACATCCATTGGTGCCCCTGGTGCTCCCATGATCAATGCATCAGCATCTGGACCACGAAAGAAAATAAATCAGTTTTGACCCTGACTCCTCTGGACCCTATCACAAAGACAAAAGGGAAGATTTCCAGTTCACTGTGATACTTGTTTATGTGAATGGGAACCCAAAGATTTCATTACACACTAATTCACTGCACCAATGAATCGGGCCCATGTCTATCCTTCCATATGGATGAAAATATTCAGAGATAATTTTGAGGACAGAAAAGCAGTTTAGGCATCAAACAAATATTGCTTTTCATGAGAATTGAAAAGTCTAACTGCCCCATGTGTTTTCAATGCTCTTTCTCACTGAAAGCTGTTGCTCAGTGGGTCACTGCTCAGACCAAGGTACTCAGAAAAGAACATGTTGTTGAGGAAAATAAATCACTTAAGGAGTAAAAAAATTGCAAACTCTTGGCACATTTCAAAGTCTACATTTTATTTAAAGTCTAACAATACCAACAGACATAAGTAATCAGTGTTCCACAATTATGATACCCTTTGTGGCTTCATTTTGTGCGCTATTGACTGATGTGAATCCACAACTCTTAATGAAGTCTCCTAACTTGTAAAGTTCTTTCCCTTCAAAGAAAGGTTTCTATGACATAAAAACTCTGTGTATAGAGTCTAACTGCAATTGCTTGTGAGGTGGCTGGTGCTCAGTATTAGATCACAGCCTACATGAAAAATAGGCAAGAGGAAGGCCAACAGAGAACACTAGAGACTCCAAAGGACACAGCTCAAGTCCATGGTCCTGTGCATGCAAAGGGATCAGACATAGCATAAACAGGACAATAGAGATACCTAAAACTGATCCATTACTACAACAAAAACTTTTAGGAAAGTTATTATATATTAGTGGGTCTTTTTCACCTGGGTACTTTCTTTCTTAAAAGGTAATTGGGAGATAGAAAGCTTTAGCAAACTGTCTCTAATGAGATTGGGGTGGCAGAGGAGCTTGTTCAGGACATATTGCAAAGATGATGAATCCCTTGCATAAGTCCTGTGAGGAAGATGGATCTCAGCCCCCTGAAAAAAAAAAAAATCATGTCCCTTCACCCAACACAAACTTTCTGGATGACAAACTCTCTGCAAGACACATGTGTTCCAATACATTTCCAAGAAGAACAAAATTTAAAATTAATACAGCTCCAATGGCTTCAGTGGTGCTGCTCCAGTTTGCCACCATCAATGACATTGTCCAATCTATTTAAAAGAGTGAAAGAACTGCTTATCCAGAAATATCTTAAACTTTTAATGAAAAATAAAAAAGTGAAAACTAAGTTCTGCTCACAGGTTCATCTGGAAGCTCATTTTTGCTTCACTGAGAGTTGTGCATGTAAATCTGAGGGAAAATTCTGACCTTTATTCTATTTTAATACATTTACCTCCTTTTCCCTATGTCCCTTGTGAAAACTGTATTTCTTCAGTGAGCTAGTTTCTTACTTTGCTTCTTTTCGCTGATTATTGAGATTATCATGACTGGTATAGGGGTGGGAATATTTATTTTGCTTTCTCCTGTGACCCCTTCTAAGGCCAGGCACAGGATTTGTGAATGACCAACAAGGCTTATTCCCAGCTGGCAATCTCTAAAGCTAAAACCACCACAGTGAGGACTTGTAGCATGCAAAGATGTTTATTTCCTACTGGGAAAGAAACAAGATGGTTCTTCACAAGAAGGATTTCTCCGGTTCTTCAGGAAAGAAAATGTCCTCAGGAGCACGCTCCTCTTGAAGCTCCCCATTCATGTAAGGTGACTGTTTTTTCTAGCACAGACTACTATATAAATCAAATTACTATGAAACACCACAAAGCTGGATTACTTTTGTACTTCTGTCATTACATGAGATTATTTAATAAAAATAATCTTTCTACTGCTCTTTTTAATTTCTCCTCAAGAAACAGATGAAAAGTTTACCTCTGACAAACAGGTATGCACTGCATTCACTCACTCCGCCTCTTGTAACTATGCGCAGGGTGTATAAACCTTCATCATCTTTGTTCAGATGAGTAAAGGAAAGAGCTGCCTGGCCTTCTCCAAAATAAAGCTTTGTCCACTTGGAGTCCTTTATCAGCACATCTGGAAGAGAAGACCCATCAGACACGTTACTAAGCTGGCCAGAACAACCTACGTCCTAGTGCAGCTCTGTGCTAACCAGGGGCACAGACTGACCTTTATGACAGCTTTATTCAAAATGGTGGTGCTTTGATGCTATGAAAACTCTACAGAGAGTAAGCTGCATCTCTCTACACCTATGTGATCAGTGAATTTAGACAATATGAGGCTTCAAGCTACCCTATGCAGTAAGAACAACAGAATTCCCATCACTATAATTTTTAATACACTGACAGAGAAAAATACTATCCACATTTGGAAGTAATGACATGAAAATGCGCCATACCCTGTAACGAATGCAGGGTGGAACTTTGTTTTATTTTTAATAAATTTTGCTACCTGTTCAGGTCAAATGTCAGATTATTCAATTTCTTCCCCCAAGTTTAAACACCAGATTTCAGTTTAATCTGAAGACTTGTATAAATATGCACCAAACTTAAATCTTCAAGGCATGCCTGTTGAGCAGTGAATAAAATTAAATTTGAATCTCTCACAGGTGAGAGGTGGTGACCCATGATTAATGCAAATTAATCTGATTGCTTAGTGAAACCAGAGCAAAAGAATGAGCAGGATATTTTATGCTAGCCAAGGGACTTTCTCATATTACCCTTTTTAATAATTGATTGGACTATTTTTTATTTTTAACTCCCTAAGATCTATTGCATACTAATTTATTGTAATCAATGCAGCAGAACTATATTTAAAGGAGGTGAATATCTATAAATGTTTATTATTCTATTGCTTAAATACACCTTCGTGTAGATTCTTAAACAATTGCAAATGAATCCACTTTCCCAACTACCAGCTAAATTGCATAAGAAGGTATAAAAAATGACACACATTCAGATTACAAAGCACCTGGAAGACACACACTAAAACTTACAGCGGTAAATTACATAATCACCTTAGCATAGATTTGCTTTCTGAGAAGCTTATGAAGTAAATTCAGTCACATTTCTGCCCATAAGATCCTTAATCATGAGATCCTTAACTAGAAAATCTGCATGTCCCCTTTCTGTCATGCGTGACACAAGGGTATTGAGATTTTCTGTAGAGAGACATGAAGTACTTTAAATGAAATCAGAAAATGTCTTCACCTAGAAACCTTAACCAATGCATGAGTTCTGTGGAAAATCTTGAAGAAAAAAACAAAGTTGAGTGACTAGCACCTCTGAATCATCCATTTCCACCCTTTATGTTTATCTGAGACCAGAAACTGTGGAGGCATTCATGTTTTGTATGAGGAGAAAAACTTTCTCCACACAAGGACAAAGACCCACCAGGTCCCTGAAGAAAGCAGGAACTTTCTTTCTTAATGCAGTCTGGATGGATGGCTTTCTAGACCAGTCAAGATGAGTCAATTTTGGAGGCCACAAACTTATTTAGAAGTTCTAGTAGAGCAGGTATTTAAGCACCTGCCATCAAAATAATATTACAACTACAGGATCTCACTACTGCACTCAAATTCCCAGTCTATTCACGTGTTATGGTCTGTCAGTTCTCCCAGAATTTACCAAAGAATGAAACTGCAGGAGACTAACCCTCCTAGGCAGTGTGAATAATGCCTCACATGCAGTTTTCAGTACATGAAATTATTTTCCTAAAACACTGTTCTGCTGAAAATTCATATAAAGAGCGGGCAGCTACTTTATACCGAAGCTTCTTTTCATCATGTATTATGGTCTGCTGAAGTTTCAGCTAAATTCTGCACTCCACGATTTTTCCCTCTGAACTCAATTACTTTATTCTTGATTACAGTATAAATGGCTGCAAAATGTTGGTGCATATAGCATTATAGTCTTTATATTACATTAGAGATCAATAACAGAATGCTCCTGTTACCCGCTGAACTCACATCCAGATTAGATATATGTTCCTGAAGTGTTATTTTGATTTAGTTCTTTCAGATTCTTAAATTGTTCTAAGTGGGCCATGAATTATAAACATCACATTCATGTTTGTCAGATCCCTAACCACTTTAGAGGATTTGATTCAGTTGACTTACATGCCCCTAGGAGTCTAGTAGACATCCTCAATAAGATTCACTTGTGTGAAGCTTATTAATGCTGGATAAACATATATTTCTTTTATGTATAATTAATAGAAGTAAATCATACATATCCAGCTCAGGGTTTTACTTGATATTATTTAATTAACAAAACGGAAATATTTTAGGAAAAATATAGTTCATGCAAGGGTAGTATTACGTATTCCATCTCAAACAAAAAAAAGAACATCTAAAGCATGTGATGTTGAACAAATTCTTAACCTTCTCATTGTTTACATTTATGCATGGCCTCCCACTCTCAAGAGACCCAACACAGGTAACTGTAGCACATAACAGAGATTCACAGTACGTGAATTCCTGATGCGTTTAGGAACAAGTTCTGCCATTTGATGCGTCTGCACACCTCTTGGAAATACTATGATCCATATACACGCAACAAAGTACAAATCTAAGCTTGTTTATAACATCTTATTTCCTGTAACATAAATTGAATAATGGGATGAAAGCCTATCTGACTCACTAGCAAAAACCTATTGGCTTCAAAGAGACCAAGTTTTTATCTCAGGTTTTCACAGGAAAGGTAAACTTAAGTCAAACAAGGGGGGAAACAATATTGTTATATGTCAAGAGGGGATTATCTTGGCTTTATGAAAGGCTAACTTGAAACAGATGTAAGCTTTTGTTCACCTATCCATAGTGCAAGAAAAATTCATGTTGGATTCAAAATGGAACAATATGAGGCATCCCTTGAAAATTAGCGGCTTGTTATAGCTGCAGTTCCAAACCCAAAATTTCAGAGGTTTGGCACCTTGAGAAACCAGGCTGAGTAGGAGACAAAGTAAACATACCATTGAAACTGACGGCTCACCTCAGAGTGAGGTGAGTGATTATTTATAGTGATTACAAATTACACGTCAGTGGGAACAGAATTTGAGTTCAAGGATAAGCTTTAGATTTAGGTTATTGACCAAACAAAAAAGCTTTTTTTTTTTTTTTCGTATTTTTTTGTTTTAGTAATGTCTAATAGCTCCATAATAATGAGGTATGGAATGAAGTATGAGTAACAATCTGTTCCCTGAAGGACTGGATGCAAATCTATGTAAAACTATGATGTATATGAAACAAAAGGCATAACTAGCAGCAGTAAAAGAATCATTTTTTGGATTTTCCTAATCTTGAATTTTCTTGACTGCCTTATTAATCTTACTGTCACTTTTTAGTTTATGCATCACATTTTGTCAGCTAAGGAAATTTCTGCTAGCTTGCCTGGGACCAGTCTGAACATCAATCTTGGGAGTCCACCATTCTCAAGTGGTTGCACTGGAGAAGGGTCTCCCCATTCTCTTAAATCCTCAGGCAGAATATTTGCTTTAGAATCCTGCCTACACAGGGATTGTTGTTGGTGAAAAGTGGTGAGATAAATACTTAAAATAGCCTGCTATCTGTTACACTAAAAGTAGCTAATTTTATGTTTCAAGACCTTTTCTTTTGGTGCAAAGAACAAACTCTGCTCATGCAGGGTTTTTATACCATCCACCATGTATATGCTAGGCTTCAGTGATGTTATTTTCAGTACTTCCTGTTAAGATTGCTTCACTTGGCATGACATAGTTTTTCACTGACAAAAGAGGTGAGGAAAACAACCTACCAACATGACATTTAAACAGCAGAGCAATGGTATATGTTTCAGGCCTGGCTCTTATAAGTGTTTCTGAACTATACATTAAATTGATTTTAATATAAAATTCACAATAAATATTGCAGCAAGACGGAAGTGGAGGCCCATACCCACATTCTTGTGCTTCAACCTTTAATTACTGCTCTGTGAATACCCTTCAGCTCAGTGGCTACAGCATTCAATTGTAAATCGTGGTCAACTCTAGGAAGTGAGGTTGGATCTCCATCTAGTCAGTAAATGTTCCAACTATCATGTAATTAGATTAACTCCTATTGCTGTAAATGTGTGCTCAAGAGAAGGTTGACCAAGACACATAATTGAAAGAGTGCAGATCTATAAATTCTAACTAGAGAGATACCTTCCGTATATTCCAAATTTATTTCTGAGTTTCTCATGTTCTAATCCTGATCTGTGTCCTCAGTGTTTCCTCCAGCATTTTCCAGGTAGCTTCTATTCAATATACTAACTTACCATCTCTATACCACTCAGCACAAGGTCGTAGTCTTTTCAGGTCTGGGGTGATCAACATAGAACATTTCAGGGTCAGTGTTTCACCTTCAGTTCCAAAGGTGACTCCAAACTTCTCCAGAAACTGGACATCAATGTGGGTGAAGCAAACGCCATACGACAGGGGCACTACGCATGAGAAAATTAAAACATTCTTGAGTAGAAGTAAATTGTACTTGGCACAAACAGATTACTGTCCAATCTGAACAAGAGATGGAGCTGTCTATTATACTCTACGCTGATCTAGAAACGCAACTGGGAAAGCAAAAGCATCTGGACAGCTCCTATTGTAACTGAATGTTTAGAAAGCAAAACCCAAAGAAGCAAGTTGTATCCAATTTCTCACCTGTAAAACATCACTGTGATAAGACTACATAAACCCATTAAAAAAAAGAAAAAGCTTACAGTGGAATGGCATTATCCCAGCTGGGTGAGGCTCTTCATCCTCTCTGAACCCTATAAATAAACATACAATAAACATTCAATGACATGAGCATTATATTTATTTCTTGTTTTAATCATGAAATAGGACTTACTTCGCACAATCACAGCACAATTAGTGGATACCTGCCCATGGACATTACTTGCAACTGCTGAATAGGTAGCAGAATCATCAAAATCAGCTCTGGAAAGGGGAAGAAGGAAAACATATGACTCTTTACACAAATATAAATTCTCTTAATGATTGATATTACAAACCCAGCTATGCCAGCCCTGAGGAAAGTGTATAAATCTCTTTGGTGGTGTCACACAGTGCAAGACTTTGATGAAAGGCAATCAGAAAGATGGTACTGTTTTTTACTGCAGTTTTATCACAGTTTAGTGTGCAGGTTGCATTAACTTGAGCAAACTGGAAATGACCTTTAGAGAATGATCAAAAAGAGATAGCTGGAGGGTGCCACTCTGGCTATTCCCTTTCTGTATGTAACCTTCTTCCTTAATCTGTCTTGCCCTTCTGCCATGTATTTTAAGAAAAAGACATGGAAGAAAGGTACATGTGATGCCTACAGAAATTCCTCCTTCTACAGCTATTCCCAGCAGGCTGATACTGGCATATTTTGCCCTTCTCGTGTATCTTAGGTAGTCCAGAGGAAATAATACAAAAACAGGGAAACTGTCCAAAAATGTTTATGGGCATAAATGTTCTGGCTTGATATATGTTTCAGTAAGAAAATATACCTATTATGCAAGGATAAGATAATAAAAATAAAGTAAAAAATAGTTAGTTCATGTAAAAAAAGACCCAGTGATGGATTGTCTCACTACATCCTTGTATGAGGAGGAAGCTACATTAGCAGATATATGGCCAGATGTTAAGAAATAGATACAAACTTCAATGTCCCAGTTCTTTTTTGATTTAAAAAGAGGTCAGTCAGGAGAAGAGCTATTGACATAAAACTGAAGTAAAGGAAAGGAAACTAAACTATGTGCAAATATATATTTTGGTGCAATTACTCAAATTTAAAGTTAAAATAAACTTATTTGCTACATTTTTAATATAAATGTGACTACTGACATCTCTCCACTGAGAGGGCAGACTGAAGGACCTCACTAGCACATCGTCCCTCAAACATTAACATGCCGCCCCCAGGCATGAGATGCATGCGTGCACTTAGTTTCCTCTCAGAAGAACAAATTTGTATCTTCTTGGCAACTGCCAGAGCAAAGGGATGAAATTCTGGTTGCACTTGTGTTCTAAGAGGTTGTCTGTCTCAGGTGTGGGAGAATAACGAGCATGTAAAAGTGTTTGATGTAAACTGCATAACAGGATCCCAATTCTGGGGTATGTAGCACCTGTGACAGGCCTATCAGACACCTATTTTTCAGCTCTTGCATATATTCCGGACAGTGTCATATCACAAAAATGATACTATCTGTACTGTGATGTCTAAAATACAACTTGATGAAAGCTCTATTAAATTGAGATTTATCTCTCTAAATATACAGGGCTAAAAGCTCCTCCTGAAGGCAACTCTTCAGCCACACATTTCACAAACTAAAGCAGTAAAACACAAAGTTTATCGTACTTTCAGTTTGTGTGGAAGAGATTGGTAGCAGAGGAGGGCCTACAGGGATGGCTCCTATAAGAAGCTGCTAGAAGTTCCCCCCAGATCTAACTTGGAACCATCTCTGGCCAAGGCAGAGCCAATTAATGTATCTGTGATTAACATATGTAAGAGGTGAAAACAAAGGGAAACAGCAGCAGAGAGAGGAGTGGGATGAGAGAGATAAAACTAAGCAGAGACCAAGCTCGATGAAGAAAGGGGGAAGAGCAGAGGTTCCCCTGCAGCTGGTGGTGAGGGGTCAGGCTGTGCCCTTGCAGCCAGAGAGGGTCATGGTGGAGCAGAAAGCTGCCTGCAGCTCAGGGAGGGCCCAACGCTGGAGCAGGGGGATGTGCCTGGTGGGAAGCCTGTGCTGGAACAGGCTGCTCCTGAAGAACCACGCACCTGTGGAAAGGACCCACGCTGGAGCAGTTAGACAAGAAAACTGCAGGTTGTGGGAATTACTCAGGCCAGGGAAGTTTGTGGAGGACTGTCTCCTGTGGGAGGGACCCCATGCAGCAGCAGGTGGATAGTGTGAGAAGTCCTCCTTCCCAAGGTATAAGGAGTGGCAGCAAGAACATGTGATGAACTGACTACAGTCCTCATCCCCGTCCCCCTGTACTACTGGAGGGGAGAAAGTAGAGAAATCAGGAGCAAAGAGGATCCTGGAAAGAAGGGAGGGGTGGGGGGGAAGGTGGTTTTAAGATTTGGTTTTATTTCTCATCATTTATTTAGTAACAAATTAAATTGATTTTTCTCCTGAGTCAAACCTGTTTTGTCCATGACCATAACTGTTTTGCCCACGACCATAACTGGTGAGTGATCACCCTGTCCTTGTCTCAGCCCATAAGCCTTATATTTTCTCCTTGCCATCCCACCAGGTGGAAGAGTGTGCGAGCGACCATGTGATGCCTAGTTGCTGGCTGGGCCTAAACCATAACACATAAGATCAAAGATAGAGGGGCAAGACCCAAAATTAGGCCACTTAACCTAAAAGCCTCCAGTTGAGTATGAAGCCCTTGAGTGCCTTACTATAGTCTGGACCGGGACAGTAAGTCTGAAAAAATATTTTAAAGAATTTAAATATGAGGCTCAATATTATTCAACAATTTCTTTTGTTTTCAGGGAGGATTTTAAATAATGCCCATACTTGTTCACAAGTCTATATGAAGCTTAACTGATTCTGGACTTGCTTGAAAGCTGTCAGACTTGACAACATTTCTTTGAGCTAACATCTTAAAAGAAGGACATTTTTTTTACAATCCCAGTTTCACACTATTTAACACTTGGGTGATAAAATGCCAAAAGGAAAGTAAAACTGCAGTACCAGATCTTTTTCCTAAGTCATGTTATAATGTCTCTATACTGAAATGTACATAGTTCATACATTTATCACAACCCAGCATGGTATCTTGATATAGTGAAACAAGCTAACAACAAATGAGGCATCTCAAAAACTTCTTACAAGAAGGGGCATTGCAGAATTAACTGTACTGGAACTGTAAGATGTTCTCATCATTCTGCACTACATCCCTATTTTAAGGAGATATATATAGAATATACAGTAAATAGTATATAGCAATAAATATATATTGGTAATATATATTTAATAACATATATTACATATTCATAAATTTGTTCCCAGAAACAGGATCTTGATCATCCTTGTGCTGATGTGTTAGAACAGCTCTTGAGATGCCTTGGTGTGTGCTAGTTTGCCAAAATGATTCACAGACACAGCTCAGGGGATAGTAAGGGACTATTTCCAGAAAATAGTCTGGATGTCCTGATAGCCCTGTCCTGAAGGACAAGAGAATTAGTCTATCCCATGACAGGAGGCCACTGTGGCAGCGGATATATGGAATTTACTATGTCAGGCAGAGCTCAGGAGTGCAGTTCCTAGGCACTGGTGGCAAGTATATGCCACAGTGTACCCTGCAGGCCTTGCCCCCAGATGTATGCCCTATAAAGGCTTCATGCCCTCCAGCCCACAGTCCAGGCCAGTGACCATCCTTCCCAAAGACCTATGGAGGTGTAGCATCTTCCTACCACCTATGGTCCAGGCTTCTGCTGGGTGAGCTAGACCATCCAGGAGGATGGTGCACACTTACATCTGGAAGGACACGTGCTGGGGGAGCCACGCTGTGTTTACTGACGAGATGCTGATCCATCCCTTGGCTGGACATGATTTAGACAGCATACAGCACCCATATCATAACTGAGTGATGAACACTACCCCACCATTGCTGTATTAGGCCATTCCCTCACATAAACAAAGTGCTACTTCAGACTGTTTTGCTTCTGTCAAATCCAATTTAACAGCTCTTTAAAACATTTCATTGTTGTGACAGAGTGTTGACAACAAGGATAAAATATCAATATTTTCTTAACTGAGGTTAACTGATTAATTATCACTTTAAAATGGTCATCATCTGCTGTCAGTGTTGGCTTCATTTTCCAGCAAAACAACAGTTAAAATAATCAATAGGAACTCATTTCTGTAAGAATTACAAAGCATTCAGAATCTAAAGAATGATTTATCGTTAACCACAAGGTGGCATAATAATAATCCAGAAAATATAGAAACATGTATGCTGAAAAACATGAGGCCCCAGTCTATGCTAGACCACTCAAAGGATCAGAAATTTAGAGGTGCAGGAACCGCACAGTTGTCTCCCTAAAATGAAGCGGCAGAGAGGCAGATAAATGATTAACTTTTCAAATGGATATATATCTGTGCCCATTTTAATCCCCTCCCCATAGTTTTGCTTTCATAAGAAACAGCAAAGTGCATCTCCTGATGAGATTTTCTAGTCTGTGATGGTCTCCAGGGTGGAAAAAACAGAATATGATCCTACAAGTCTCTAGACCAGACAGGAGATTTACAAAGACGTTGTTTGTTTAACCCAAGAAGTTCAATGTCTGAAAGCAACTATTTGACAAAAGTGAGTGATGGAATGATAATTAATTTTCTTAGGGAGAACAAAAGAAAGAAGTCACTGACAAAATGACTGACCACACCCTTACAACATACTTCAGTTTTATGAAGAGAAATAAGATAAAGTTTTTATGCACGTACAGATAACATTTACCTAGATTAGGCACTTTCTGCTATTTAAGAGGTTGGTCATAAGAGCTCTATCCACTTTCTGGAGGTCACTGCTTTGAAAGCACTTTACAATTCCTTGCTAAGATCTCTAATGTGACTTTCCAGGAGAGAAATCAAACCATCTTAGCCTAGTACTCAGTGGAATACCTTCAAACCTGATATTGGAAGCGTATGGGGTTAGTGGCTAAGGAGTCAGACAGCACATTTGTTTAATATTCACTATGAATAAAGTTGGACAGGATGGCATGTCCCCATAAGGTCCTCACCCTTCATTTGTGCCAGACAGTGCTCAGGCTGAGGGTTATCCTGGAAAATATCTAGTTCCCTGTTTGATAAAAACCCTAGATTTCCTAAATTGCACTGTAAAGTGCATTGAGTCAAGACCAGTTAGAAATGATATTTGAAGTACCCAGGAGGCAAGGTGTGGTCTCTCCAACAGTTATTCTTGCATCCTGATGGAAAATGTGTTTTCCAACCTTTACAAAGGTCAGATAAAATATGCATAGAGTACATTTAGATAGCATGAAGTGTGAGTGCAGAGCTGTATCTGTCCCAAGGTACTAATACTTTTTGTGAAAATTAAATTGCCCTGAATCCACATGAGGTTCTGAAGTGCTAATGTTTGTGTGGGGAATATTCCCTAGGCAGATACATCTGTTTAAAATGCATATATTCATCCATCTGCCTAGTGCAGATTTAAATACAGGAGTTAAGACTGAAATAACATTTTTGCTTGAATTGGAACACAATTCAGTGCATGTCAAGAACAGGAAGCAGAACGTAGCAAATTACAGAGTTAAAATTGCCACTTTTGAATCCAAATGACAAAATTTTCAGGGCTGTGGCTATATGACATCAACGTGTGGAAAACTCTACAGGATTACCATCTCATGCACTGATTCTCCAGTCACACTGATTCTTTTTTTTCATTCGGGTTTGTTTTTACTGAAGAGGGGACCTCTGTTAGCAAGGTGGCCACTTCTTCAAGCTCCCAGCTATTGCAGCGTATAGGGGACAGTGACTGACAGGTCAGGTCACAGACCATTCCACGTGCAGGCTGTTGTTTGCAGTGCAGCAAGGAAAGAAGAGCAGAAATACGCCACGCCTGCTGCCTATACACTCACTGGTACCGCATGCGGGCGAAACCCTGGGAGCTGCAGTTTATCACCGGAACGACCCTACACAGCTCAAAGGCTCTGCCTTTGCCGCAATGCCTCTGCTCTTCTCCCAAGTACAGCAGGAGAAAGGGCAGGCCTCACTCTCCCTCTCTCTCCAGATTAAATCATCTCAAGCCTTTTGTGCCTAATCAAACTAAAATAGCGCCGTACTGACTGCACAGTGTCATTTGTTAAATGAGAATAGTTAGAGGAGAAGGTTCATTCAATTTTTAAGCGTTTTTTAGAGCGGTGCTGGTGGTGCAGTGGAGCGCCTGAGCAGAGGGATGGCTCTCCTCTGGCAGCAGGTATCACACTGCACTCTGCTGGCTCTGCCACACATTTCTGCTGATGCCACCACACACCTTTTCTGCTGCAATCACAAGCGCTTCTTAAGTGACGACTTAATGAAACAGGAAAGGGAGAAGACCCTGATAACAGACAAAATACTGCCAAACTTCGAGTCTTGTACAGGTGAGGCTGTGCAGCCACACCACACTGACAGAGCTCTGGAAAATCACACTTCATCCCTGCTCTTTCGACCATCCAGCCCCCCATCAGCTCACCTGCCTGTTCACTGTGGGGTGCGGGTCAGGAATGCCCCCAGTCAGGAGCATACTGCCGTCCCCTCTATGCCCCAGCCAACATCCCAGGAGATGTAATACAGCCGTTCACAGTTGCGTAAAGCTAAGTGATTCGTTTAAGGAGGCATCACCGTACAAACACAAACAAAAAGAACCAAAGCCTGTTGCTAAACAAGTAGCAGAAATAGAGAAATTCAAAAATGTTATGATTTTTAATTACTAAAGGCAGAAAATATTTTGCAGCTATGCTGTAAAGCAACAGGGCATCCTCATCTCAACTACCTCTGTTACAGGAATCTTATCTTGTATTATGTGCCTATCCATAGTTAAATTCGGTGGGATAAAGATCTACATTTTACACAAACCCTCTCATTCTCAGACATGTATCAGTCACTCCAGCTACAGGCAACTTTCCCTCAGAGGACTCCTCACAGTCTCAGGTGAGAAGTGAGATGAAAGCTGGGATGAACCACTATCCCAGTGCAGACTGGCAATATCTTTTCTCCTATAATTATGAGATATGCAAAAAATATAATTAAACTCCAAATTCCTTTTCTTTACTGCTCAAAGGAGAACTTGAGCTCAAGCTCTCAATTGAAAAAGCCTAAAAGGAGCAAGAAAGAGGTAATATGATAATGATAATGCTGCATACATGCAGGAAATGTGGAAAATGGAGCACAGAAAATTATAAAAATATGAGACACAGAAATGAAAATGATCTGGTTACTGTATAGGCTTATGGACCCTGGAAGACAGCAAACAGGAGGGTGTGAAATTTTGTCCAGCTGCTACTTTAAGACGACAAGGTGACGTTCTGGTTTTGGTGCCTCAAGAATTTTTCCACTGGGATCAAGGAATACTTGTAGGAATAAATATCACATTTGCATCAGAAGGAAAAGTTCACTCCACGAGCTTCACTGAAGCACCAGAAAGGTAGCCAAGAAATTCCAAGGCCGTTCTGAGAGGCTGTGGATCAGATGACATGCAGCTCAGCACTTCGGAATGAGCAGCTGAGAAAAGCATAGAAGTGGATAGGCAGAAGATCCCAACGGTTTTACTTCCCGAAAAAAAATAATACTCCAAATGTATGGGCATAAAGATATGTATGGAAGGTCCAGAGTTATTTGATACATGCTTGTATAAAAAATTAATAATATATACATTTTAGCCACTACCTATACATCCACTGTTTTCAATACAAGAAACACCTAAATTAGTAATGCACTATCAAAACCTTCTTCTATTTCCTGCATGTTGGTTTTCTGTCTTTTGGAACAGAAAATGCAGTTGACGGTCAAGTTTCGAAATAAAATATATTAGTAATAAAGAAATTAAAGTTAGAAATTTTAATTTCATAAACTGTACAAATCTATGACAAATAAATCATAACTCTGGGTCTACAATCCCCCAGTATTCTTTTTAAGTGGAGAAGGAAAACCTCTTAAGAGAGAAGCCAGGCATCTTTACGTGGCAAAATGACCACACTGCCAGACAGAATGAAAGAGAAACAGAGCAATAGTCTCTGAACATGGCTGAACGTGGGGGAACCTGCCTGAACACATGCAGGTATGGGACTAGCAAACAGTGGGTGATGGTGGGTGGGTGTAGGGACCTGAGTGGGTGCCAATTAATGATGCTGTGGTGTGTTTGAATAAATATGGTTGCATCTGAACAATCTCAAAACTGATTGTGGATGGAGTCTACATGTCTGATAACCAGCACAGGAAAAAGGAAAGAAGCACCAAGGGGATATAAGCCATTAATACCCTTCAGCCTTACAGTTACAGATGCTCAGAAAGCAGCATCAACATTGATTCTCATTTCTTCAAAAAGACATTTACTCCCAAAATGTCACAAAAGGAACCTATGTACTACATATCTGGCATCTGGACTCAGCAAGCAGTTGTTCATGGACACTAACCAGGGGAAATAAACACAGTCACAGTCACTCACCGGCAGGAAGTCACTGAAGTTTCTTTCCTGACTGTCACTCACACACATCCAGACAAAGGATAGCATTTTCCATTTTCCCTGCTGCAAGGGAGAGGATTGCAAGAGGACAACCTGTTTTAATCCTTAACCTCCTGCTCTTATCCCCAAAAGTAATGTTGGTGGGAAGAATCAGCTGTGTTGAGACGTCTCAGGGATACAGAGAACAGTCAGCAAGTTTTCCATGGCCCGGGGGTAGAAGACTGAGTATCTTAGAAGTACTACTCCTTGAGAAGAATCTCTTAAGAAGCAATAACATAGTGATTCTTGCTGCCAGCTTCTGTACAGGAATATGTTTTTCCCAGACTGAGCTATGAAAAGGTGAAGAGTTGGGATGGATTTTGTTGCAGGATGACAAAGGCAAGTAGCCCTTACCAAAAGCAGAAGGAATGTTACACTTATTTTCTGTACTAATGCCATGAGGCTGTGCCCAGAGCTGCTTCCACTGCTGACAGATGGAGAGAGAGTAGAAGATGAAATGTTTGGCTAGCCAAGTGTTAGCCACAAATATTCCAGCTGTTTCAGAACAGCTGATGCTCATGTTCTGGAGAAATTAAAACGGGTTTTTTGGTGTCTCTGCTCTAGATATTAATTTTCTTTATAAATATCAGAGTCATGAGCTCATTTTTCTTCGGGTTTTTATATTTCTTTTAAAAAATGTTGTACCAAGCCACATGTAACATGCAATATTTCAATTGTTTAGGACAGCATGAGAATACTTTTGGGAAGCTGTTCTACTCAGGTATTTTCTATATCACAAGGTTAACATCATTTTGAAAAATAAAACTAATTGTATAAGAACATTTTAAAAAATAATAAATTTACACTTCATTACTTTTTGGAGAACAAAAAAATGTAGAACAAAACGTAAATAGAACCTGACATATAATAAAAGAAATATTGATGACTGGGTATCCTTGACCACACCAGCTAAACCTTTGTTTACCTTAAAGAGCTTCATCATAGCAGGAACATAAAATACACAATTTTACACTTGGAATGCTGGGAAGATATAATCCTAATCAAAAAGGAACTACCATTCTTTCAGCTACTTACTTCTTCTTTTGACTGCTGGAATTAAATATCTAATTTTTCATTTCGTTTTCATGATCCAATATTCAGCTACTTAGTGAACCTTCTCTAGCCTAATTGGGAGTACCAACAGAGAAGTGTGCTGAATTTGAGAACTCTCTTGCAGCCTTTGTGTGAGTATTTAATTGTATTTGAGATAAAATACTTTGTGTAGAGTATAAAAAAACCTTGTATTCCCCAGAATACCTGTTTATATGCAACACATGTACTCCATATTTGCTTTCAATTCTGTACTTTACTGGATCACTTCCAGGAGTAATCAATTCCTCGTTTTTATACCTGACAATCAAGAAAAAAAATGAACTCATTAATATCAGATACTATTCACTGCATTAATTTAGTAGACTTTTATATCCAGGTATCATTTACCATTATCGGACCTCTCTCTATAAATTTTCTCTACATGCATAGAATATCCTCCAGTGTGTATGGATAGACACATGTTGTGCCATGAAGGGAAAGGGAGACCATCCTTGCAATAAGAAAGTAGAAAGAGAAGATGTGCACCCAAACCAGAATAGTAGGTGGTAAAGCAGAGAGAAGATGGCATGTCACTTGAACTTTCCAGTCCACTAGTCCTGACACAAGATGGGAAGCAAACTTTGTCTTAGATCACCGTAAAGCACTTCAGCACCATCAGGGGAAGCAGAAACAGGATTGTGCCTCAGGTTGTATCTTCACAGTCCAGCCTGGGGCTCCCATGTACACAAGGCAGCATTTGTCTGGAGAGGAGGGCAGCTTCAGAGAAGTTACATTCATGTCCACCCCAACAGAGGCTGACACAAAGTGAACACGGATACAGCCCATGACAGTCATGGTGCTGTGCAAGTTTACATAGGCTTAGCAAGTAGCCTGTGAGCTCTGCGTATTTTGCCATTTGTTACTTCATCATCTGGGAACTCAGTGGCCAGAAGGAGTGTAAGGCCTTCCACAGTCTGCCTTCTGAAACTCCAGTTTGCTTCTCACACTGCACAGGGCCATTCAGCAAGCTGTCCTCCCACTCCTTCCACTGCAATATTAACTGCTATGATCCAGCACATCTATGAGGATTATAAAGGGGGTTTAACATAACCATTATGTATGTGACGCTTATCAGTTATGCCATAACTTCCAAATGAATAGAGCTTAACAACATTTTTAGAGGGCTAGGAAATGCCAGTCTCTTACCATTGTACAACGGGGGTGGGAAATCCTTGCACAGTGAAGCAAAGGCTCACAGACATCCTTTCCCAGACAGTGTGAGACCTCAGGCGTACTAGAATTTCAGGAGCTCGACTTATACTTTCCTCAACAGCATGTCTTTCCAGAGCCATATTTTCTTCTACCTATTAAACATAGGAAAAGAAGCATCTAGCACCAGACTCAAATGGGGTAGAAGCTCTAAATGTAAATCCACAAAATTAAAAGATGCTAATTCACTGCTGGCATTTGAAACATGGGTCTAAATTTCAGTATATCTTATAATTCCGCTTAGACAGGAACAAAAAGGTTTAGCACTGTACCATCCTTTGTATAGCAAGTCTATCCAGATGTTCTCTAGCACGGTGCCTGGCTGTGTGAATCTCTTTTTCCAAAGCAGACAACTCACTGGCAAACCGGATCCTTTTCTCTTCACTTGCATGAGACTTTTGTTCATGAGACTTGTGTTCATAAGTCCTGTAGGACAAGAAAAAATAGCAGATAGGGGTAACTAATATGAAGCTTTAAGATTGTCACTCATACATATTAGCCAACGGAGGGCTCTGAAACCATACCAGCAAGATGTAAAATCTAGTTTAGGAATTATTCTTGGAGTCTACCTGCCTATCCTAATGAGCATGTGAAATGAATATGAATTTTCTTTCATTTTCTTTCCCCCTGGAGGAAGGAGTTGGGCCTTGTTTGTGGTGTGTCCTGGACTCTAGAACCTGGGAAGCTCTGCTAGCTGCATGGGCTGTATCAGCTGACTTCAGCTGAAAGACAGAGACCAAGGAGTTCACAAGGATTTGATGAACCGCTGTATGCAAAAAAGCTATCCGTGGACAAGGATGAGTGGGAAGTATTATAGAAACTACCAGGAAAAGACAACATTTGGAGAAATTTGTGGGTTGTTCCCTACAAATCTAACTCTATAATCTTTTTTCAGAATTCCTCAAAAAAAAAAAAAAATCCAACTCATGTTTTTTTGGAGGAGCTCTATCAAACTCCTGCATTCATGCTGATTCAGTAAGCAGCCTATGCTAGTCTTTGCCTTTCCAATGGGACAAAAGAAGGAACTGAATATCAGACCTTTCTAACATGACTGTCATTATAGAATACGGCAAGACTCTTAGAGCATAACCCAACATGCCCTAAAGCTAATGAGAAGGCTTGTGTGAAATGCAGTGAACAGATCCAGACATTATTTTAAAAATATTTCTTTGTACCATTTCAATGTACTTTAAATACCAGCCTTGTTCTGCCATGCAGTTTTTATATTGATAAAATTTAAGGCAATTTAAAAAAAAAGAGTATACAAATTAGTTTGATTTTCCTAGTGTTTGGTTCTAGGATATGTGTTCCAAAACAATCAAAGTACCAGAACCATACAGATGTATATGATGTTTGCAACATATTTTCTACAAACAAGGCAGAATTCATTCTCATAGTATAAATTCTATATGTCTTTGATGCAGTCACTGTAGCGCATGGCAGAGCAGAAACAGTCAAATTCACTAACAGGAATATTGCACCCGCACATTTACTATAGGACTTCATATCAAGGCTGTAACTGACGTGACAGTTAGCCCTCTTGATATTAAGGAGAGAGCTCAGAATGTTTAAATTGATCCAAATCAGAAGTCTAGGAACAGTGGAGTAGACCTGTTCAAACAGGAGTTTTGGATCCCAGGAAGATTCTAATTTCTTTTGGGTTTCAAGCTGTTTTCAAGGGTCAGAGTGTGGATTAGAGGAACAACTCTGGGTTGAAATATGAGACTGAAAAAGACACTCAGTCATTTAGTATTCCAGCCAAAATAGATTAGTGAAGAACAGAGTGACAGAGAAGCCTCCAGTCTTGTCGACTCTGAAAAGAGCCCTGGCAAAGAGCAATACTAAATGGGATCGGAGCCACTACACAGGTCAGATGGGACCAACAGAGCTTTACCTTTTCCTGGATTCTTGTATTGCTTCATGAGCCAAGGTGCGTGCCCTCCTGGCACAGAGTCTACATGTCGTTTTTCCCAAGCCAGATGATTCATAATAAGCTGCCTGTCTAGAAGCAGCCCTTCAAATATAAAAGACATTGTTATAACCCAGCAATTCCGGTAAAACATGAACTCACTAAAGTCAAAGAAATTACTTTAAATGAGCTCAATACCATGACTGAGCACTGTTCAGTGAGAAATCTACTTTGCATTTCTCACTGACTGTACTAGGGTGCTGATTCTTACTTGTCCTTCAAGGGCTTAATGCCCATCATCTGTCACTGTGGATCATTAAGTATTTTATTTCATTCAGTTCTACTAAATTTATACGTATCTCAGTCTCCAATCATTCAAGTGCTACGATAGCACTTCAGTGAACCACGAGAGTACCAGCCTGTCTAATAGGCAAATCACACAGAATCCCTATAACACTGTCTGTTTCTAAATACTCCTGCCTTTCTATGCTTCAGGTAACCTTCTGCATAAATAACTCTTCTCTTTCATAAGGGAAGCTGGACAAGCTAGACAGCCAGCGAGGCTGGCAAAGTATCCTAATTACTGAGGAGGGAGGACAGTGATGCCAGCGCTCCAGGCTTAGAGGTACAAAGAACGTGTATATTGTGTCTAAAACTCTGAGATTTTACGAGGAGTGAAGTCCTTATTTAATTTTTTAAAAAGTAAATTGAATGATAAAAACTATAACTAGGAATAACCAACTGCAGGAGAAGGAATATCCTGGTGCCATATGGAAGAATGGGTAAAAACCTGTTTCTGTGATTTACAATAAATTTTATGACAATATTCCTTAAGTCAGAGTTTCAACCAGAGCCTAAAAGGAAGAATTTCCAACTTGGAGGTAGTAAACAGGACAGATCCTGAGCTAAAAGGTCTGTGTAGGTGGGTTGCAGCACTATTAGATAGTCTAGTTATGCTGGTGGGAGACTACAGACATGGAGCATCCCAGTGGAAGGAATTGGAAAACTACCATTCTGAATAAATCACAGCTATTGTGGGTGGATGGGGAAGCTAAGTATCTTGATTATAAGAACTGATTACCCAAAATAGAAACCTCTCTATGCTCTGTTCGAGAAATACATGGTACTTACTTTCTTGCTGCATATTCCTCAAGTACATATCTTGTCTGAATGTTGCGATAGGACTGATCAAAGTGCTTGTGCCTCCTCTGGTAAAATGGCACCGCTACTGAAGACATAGTTCAGTCTGTTACAATCAGTAGTTCCTGCAGGGAGTGAAATCACAGTTAGCCATATATTTCAAGCACTTATGTTTGGTATTTTTTGATAGACATGTGTGTGTACATGTGCAAATGTATAAAATTCCACCGATTTATGACAAATAGATCCATCAATGATATATATGTGTACCTCAGGCTGTATCTTATCAGCCACACAGTGTGAGCTATGGAATCATAGATGATAGAGCTAGAAGAGAATTTGTCGGATCATTTTTCCCCTTCTTTGCAAATGTCATTTAACACCTCCATAGAAATTTCCAGGGATGGAAATTTGACAGCTTTGGGGACATTTTTAGGTGTTTCAGCTCTCTGCTCTTCACTTCAAACCTGTTACTTTGTCTCTTGTTGCAATTTATGCTCATTGTTTCTTGCTCAATTCACTATGACAACAAAAAATAGACTGTATTCACTCACTTTTGTAGCATCCTGTTGTGGATGTTTTTTCACATCTCCTTTCAGCTGTCATGTTTAAACTAAACAAAGCTGGTTCGTCCAACCTTTTCTCTTGGGTTATTTTTCTAGACCTCCAAGCATTCTGGTTGCCCTCCTGTGGACCTTCTCCAAATCATGGCATAGTTTGATCAGCATTTGGAAGGAAGGTTCTCAAATGTTCAGGGAGCTCCCAGATGCAGCGTGGGTTGAAAAAGCATGTTTCCTGCTGCGTCAGAGTTAGGCAAATTCCCAACCATGGCGTTAAAAGAACATGGAGGTGCCCACATCCCCTTGTGCTCCTTAGGAATATGATGAAAACTTCTTGCAAAAGTGGGGAGTGTTGCCAGCCATGTCCTGAGCAAGTGCCAGCTGGTGTAACTACAGTCTGCTGAATAAGTCCCATTAACAGTCTCAGTTGAATGTGGGGCTCTTCACTCCTGGGTCACTTGACATCAACCCTGGCGAGGGATTCCAGAGAACAACTGAACAGCCAACACCTTCCCCATGACATGGTTGCGCTTCAGTGACAATGGAAGCAATTTCCCGATATAAAGTCTACAAAACAGTTTGGGCCAAATCCTGAAGTCTTTAGACAGGCAAATTCCTGCAATGTTATCTGATTTCCTCCTGAAAGGTAAGGGGAGCACCCCTGTTATACTGCCATGCGGGGTGCAGCCTGTCAGCTCCACTTCAGCACCTGGGGCATAGGCAGACCTACCTCAGGGCTACCCATGGGAAGTGCAGCAACCCTAGCTCATCCAGGGGCCATATTAAGAGGGTGTCAGGATCCTGGAGACAGCAAGGGACCTGACTGTGCCTGCCCAGCCTTCTCCAGGTCTCCCCCCATCCTGCCCATAGCCCAAGAACATCAGCCCCTGCCCTAGCAACACTGTAGCTCCCCACAGCCCAACCCTGCCCAGCCATGGGCCTTGACAAGAACAACCTGTCCATGATGGAAATACTCAGACCCACAGCAGAAATCTGCATTTGTAACAAAAGGTGCCATAAGTAGGCAGCTTCATGATGTATATAAAATGAAAGCTCAAAGGGATTTGAAGAGAAACCTTACAAACTCATTTAGATACAACATGGGCTCCTCCTACTTAGTTTCAAAGGCATTGGTACTGGCCAGTTTGAGGCCGTGTTCTGTATCCTATCAAGTACCTGGAGATATGTGCTTTGGGAACAAAAATGACCAAAACCCACATTAAATTTCAAATAACTGTTTCTGGAAAAGAGTGGTTTCTGGTAAAATGAGATCTAGTTCAAAACTGAAGAAATTCAGTCACTGCATCATTGCCAACTTTCAGATTCCATGTAATCTTTTTTTGTTTCATTAGTGGTTTTACTGTGTGAAAAGTATATGCAATCAATGTATTTTAATAAAATATTGCTGAAGACAGGTTTCTAAATGTTTATTATTTATTCTGAAAGCAATGATGTTTTGTCACATAATCTCATGTTTTGAAAAATAATTTTGCAAAATCCTTCTTTAAGAATGAGAAATAACAATAAAATTGTTGAAAATTTACAGATATTATCAAGACTTTGCACTAATTTTTAAAGTGTGACTTGTTACCATTTTTTCTAATTGTATTACTAGCCAGATGGTAAATGCAGAAGAAAAAATTTTCTACATTTCATTGCAGCAATTTATTCTTGAAAACTGAGAGCTATACAATGCATAATATTTTTAGAAAGAACATAAGATGATTCAATGGAAGACTGCAATTCTTAGTTTAGCAAGTCACCATTTTGTGTGTTTGGCAATTTTGCATGAACCGTATAAAATTAAACACAAATTAATTAAAAAAAAAAAAAACCAAACACACCAAAAAAACTCCACACAAAACATATGGCTTATGGGCTAAGAAAAAGAACCTTTCCATATGGAAAAATACCTGTAAATACCATGTTTCCAGCATATAGTATTTGCATATAGTATTTACCAACAAAATGCTAGTTACTGATTAAGTAGTGTAATAAATTCCAGCTGTGTCTGATTGCTATTTTCAGGTGTTCAAAAGAAGAGTCACAAGCCCACAAATCATGACATTCTTGTATCAGCTAGTTTTACTTTTCCAAGAAAAAGGTGTCTGCAGGAGAAGGCAGTAGGTATATTTAATACAACCTATTTAAAAAAAGTCATGAGATCTAAAGAGATGACTTTTTACAATTTATCATCTGAGAGTTGCATCTTCTGAATAACCTATAGTTACCTTTTCCAGCCTTTTTTGAAGGATATGAGAATGACAAGTGACAGGTTCAGGAACGAGAGCTTGAAGCAAAATACCAGACACTGCAAGACAAAAATAAAACAAGTTTACAACTTTAGTATGGGACATTAAAGAAATACACTACCCCTTTTCTAGAGAAATAAGGAAAGTTAAAATGACTCAAGCTAGTACAGCAGGATACAGCACTTTACAGAGATACTAGCTTAGTAAGGTGCCCTCATGCAATGCTGAGCTGACATGGACCTATTAACTCATCAGAAAACACATTGTCTTAATTACATGAACACAGTTACATGAGCAGCCTTGGCTTCTTCTAGTTTTGGTATCAGTAGATGACATGATGCTATACCTGCAGACATCAAATACTGGTTTTCTTCCTGCTGTCTGTGTGACTATTGTGTATATGACATTTGACTTCCCCTTTAGTTCATACATTAACTGGACAGTTAATGTCAAAATGTTCCCTCTTTTTATTTTTAATCAGGCTTTTCACCTATATGAAAGTGCAAAGGGCAAACCCATAGGTTAACCTGACTCAGCTGTTAAGCGCTACTCTTGTTTATATGTGGACAAGTTAAATAATTCTGTGAATGTCTCAACATGCAATTTAAGTATAACTCTCCCTGAGATCTGACGTATAAGGGTTGCAGAGTAATTCCCATGTGTCTGGATGCATCACAGCCTGGGTTATTTTCATATTTGAGGTAGGAGAAAACACATTTGTCATTTACAGTTCAGCCTTTTCCACTAGATGTAAAACTTACCTTTTTATTAGCATATCTTCTTCTATTAATCAACACCCAGGGTTTCTCAAAATTTGTGTTCAGATATTTTTCACATTTGCCCAAACACCCTTAGAATAGAAACAAGTATAGCCATCCACTCCCAGCCTCCATACAAGCAATTAACTGAGCTTGTTAGCAGCCAGACTCATTTTGCCTTCTGGTAACACAGAGGGGAGCTGCCTGGCAACATTTCCAAATGTAATAACCATCATCAGTTAATTACAATGATGCTTGCAGAGTATGTATTTAATACTTAATAGTGCTGCAAAAACAAGTATCTGAAGAGCAAAATCACATCCCCACTGTAAAATCAGCTGCAACAGAGTCTACAGAGCATGCATAGAAACTCATGATAAAAGGAGTTTCTATTGTCCTCCTTGGAACCACGTGTTGACTGTTTTCCCAGTTTACCACTGATACACATTTACATGATATGTTTGAAGTATATATTAAAATTTAGTCAACACACCACTAAGACAGTTAGATACATGATGTGCAGATGACAGTTTAGCCCCACTGAATTATTAGTTTAGGTTAACCAAAATTTTATTACTGGCAGTGGCTGGAGTCCTAATTCTACTGGCAAGTCAGTTGGTGGAACTGACCCAAAAGCAAGATGGACACAGTGGTCTGGCAGAAGCCAGAGGCAGGAGGCCAGGGGGAAAGAAAAGAAAAAAGGTATTTCAATGGGAAATCGAAAATTCAACAACCCACCACCCCACCCCACACACACACCCAAAAAATCATTAATAGGCCAACAGAAAGACAAAATAATTGTTTGGATAACTGTAACAAATTAAAAAAAACACCAAATCTCAAGTTTTATTCACCAAGATCTATGGGCATCTGACTGCAAGAGTTACAGGGAACTTTCTAAACTAAATGGCCTGTGGGTCACAAACAACCCTTGAACTTCATCCATGCAGATCCTATTGATGTCCCTGGATTTCAAGAAAAAGACCTAGAATTACAGGACAAGAAGGTCCTGAAACTTTTAGTCTCCCACCCAATCCTTACTTTTTTGGTGGAACAGAGAGCCATTGTAGTCCTACTTTTTTTTTTTTTAATTCCAATTTATTTCTATGACTGAAAATGCGGAGGACATCAGAAGAACCTAAACTGCGCTGATCTTTGTGCTGTATAAAACAGAAGAATATTAAATGCAAACAAAAATATTAAGTCAGCCATTAATGATATCAAACACAGGTGAATTAGACTGTTCAAAACAGTTTACACACGTATGCATTTCTGTATGTATATATCAATTTATATTTGGTCATGAATAAAAGGCTCAGTTCCCAGGCCAGGATGTGCATAGTTTCGTGCCATAGTAATGCTGATCTGAATAGAAAGCAATAACGTAGCACCACGTGACAAGGGGCCACATTCTTGAGCAGAGAAGCCAAGGGTCTGATATAGACATTGTTAGCTTGATAAGTGAGTTAATTTAAGATTTAAAGGACAGGCAGTAAATTTTAGCATGATCATTCACACAGCCTCAGAGAGCAGGCACACAACCAAATAAACTGATGGATGAGATTGACAAATGCCATGGGAAGAAGAACATGGTTGTGCTCACCATAGATAGACAACTTGCATTCCCAGACTCAGGAGGCTCCTGTCATGAGCAGTGCACTATACAGCATGTACTTTCTCTGCCTGACCTGTCAATGCTATACTGTGCAACATGCACTTTCTTTGCTCATCTCTGTCCTTGTCCATCTGCAGAAGTGCCAGAAATGATTCACAGGTTCTTGCTTGCCCTCACATAGCCTATCCTCATTCTGGCCAAAAGATCAGTACACCCTGCTCCTACATGCATATCATCATTCTTGATCTTCCTCTGTATCTCATCTTTCTTAAATATCTTTGACCATTTGTATTGACTTGAGGGTTTGTCCTGGTTTTCCCATGACTTAGGCGTTTTTTCCTCTAGCTGTCTGTAATTCTGTTTTTGTTGTTCTCCACACTGTTCAAAGTTAAGTGTTTTTAGGAAGCCCTGTTTTGCCAACTTATACTTCCATGGTACATTAAAGCCCAGATATTTAGCTGATAAAATCAATTTAATTCCATACCACTTATATATCATAATGAAAGATAAAAGGAAAAAAAAAAAAAAAACAAAACCAAAACCAAAACAAAACACACACACACACACAAAACCACCTCTAGTCATCAATTGCTTCTAATGACCAGTTTAAAGAATTACCACATAGCCACAGAAAACATGTGGTCCTTTCCAGATACCCATATCAATCCTGTAGAAATTTCAGTAGATAATAACATAAAAACATTTTCCCCCAGGAAACTTACTTTGGTGGAAACCTTGTAAAACCATCATAGATCATTATGCAGCTCATAGACACTGCAGTCTAGAACCGAATGGGATGTAGAGGGTCTGGTAACATCTTCCCCATTTTGGTAATAAACTTTTTAAATGTTAGTATGTCTCTCCAGTCTTTTGTCTCTGTGTGCATGCGTGTATTTAGATCTTACACAGAAAATTAAGTTCTGTGTATGACAAAGGATGAACTTAAAGAACGACACAATCTACTGTCATTTTAGGATGCTTCTGTCTTTCCCATTGGTGAAGGTCTTTTTCTTTCTGCATAATAAGAATTCAGTTTTAACTTGTTTGATGGAAGAATACAAATGCTTATGAAATTAAAAAAGCATATGGAACTCTAATTTGTTTAAACCCTACGGAATTCCAGACATTAATCAGCAAGCTTTGAAATTCCTTGTCCTGTCTTTTCTGATGTCTTTAGCTACATCATAGCTGGTCTGCTTCACTGATCACACCTCATTTGTATGGGAATAGCATTGTCCTAGTTTCACAAATCAGTTTTAAACAGAGATCTTGTGGACAACAAGTTCAATCTGGTTAAAATCATCCCCAGGAATGCATGCATGACTTTTCTCATTAAATTAAAAATGGAGTTCTCTCATCTATTTCCAGTCATCTGAATATCCAGCAAAGCAACATTTTCAAGCAGCTGACAATACTGACCATCACAGAAGTGTCTACTCTCTGTTAGTAATTTCACATGTCTTGAATGAGTAGATTTTTATCATTTCATCACATGGAATGATTCTTCTTGGAAAGACTGAGCAATTTAATGCAATTTTTTTGTCTCTAGCACATGTATGATTCATTAGAATGCCCACCTTGACCTTTTAGTAGTCCCTGAATGGTTTGCTTCACCCTCTAGTCATAACAGTTCTCATGGAGGTAATTTGGAACATATCATGGGTAGCCATGGTCATAGAGACAACCCCTGATGGAGTTAACCACCACCTTTGCTCTGTGGCAAGTAAGTAGAAGGCAGAGCCATAGGTACCCTTCCCTCCAGCACAGTCATTTTTGTGGAGGGGAACACCAGTTCCTGCACTGTTGTGCGTCTGGAAAGAAAAAAGGTAATATTGGCTTTTCTATGACTCATGATGAAAGGGAGTGGAAGCCTCTAATCTGACTTGCCCTATCCCTGTTATCAGTTAAGCTGTATGTAGCCCAGAGAGGGTACTCCTGTAGGTGCTTTCTTATGAATTCATGATCTTACATGACTGGGAGTTAAATGAGGCTGAATTTGTCCACATTGACTTGAAACCCTGTCATCCTAACATTCCAAATGCACAGCTGCAACATGTTCCAATAAAGTTTTAAGAGTTCCCATCACTTGACAAGTGTATATTACATCCCTTCAGCTGGACAGCAAGGAATGCGAGACAGAGACATGGTGAAAGTCACTTCCCATCATCCCAACCTTCATTATCCTTCATTACTACAATTTCATTGGCTCACAGGTATTATCAATTCACAGGCATAGTTTCAAGAGCATGAAGATGATTTCCCAAGAGTCTATCAGTGGCATTTAGCTGGAATTTTCATGGAGCACAGAGCACATCACATAGCCTAGAGCAATACAGACAGCAGAAATGCATCTTCTGAAGGCATGTGCTTGAAAGTATGGTAGACAAAACATAATAGTAGAATTTTTTGTCCTACATACATCCTATTCTCCAGCATGCCAGATAGATAGATAGGTTTTTCCAGCTACTATAGGATTTTATACTTAATTATTTAGGCACATACTTCAGATAAATCGTGTTTTCTCTCTTTATACAGTAAAAGCACATAAGAAAGTGGCACTGCCAATATGTGTGCAATTGGCAAAGCACATATACCAATAGAACTATGGATTGATATAATGTAGTTCTTTATATGCAGAAAGAAACATAGGAAATGTAATGCACAATGAAGTCAAGCTGACGATGCACAGAATAAAACAATTTTACTTTACTTTTTTGTTTGTCCTTTCATAAACCAGTGTCCTGCTTATTGTTTTCCCCAAGGAAGGTAATACATGTTTTACAGAAAAGCACCTAACACCCTCCCACAATCACTCCCATTTGTTCTAAACAAGAAAAAACTAGATGAAAAATGGACTTACCAAGGAATATATAAAAAGTGCAAAGCAGAGAGGAAGACCAGCCTTTCCCAGCTTAGTAAACTCTGGCTGAGGAAAACAAAAATAATTCCCGTCTCTAAAGGCTACTGCCCCTTCAATCCCATTTAAGGGTAGATGCAGTGCTATATTTAGAACTAACCAAGTGATTCTCCCAAAACTGAGGTCAGCCTAATAGGCAATAAGGGTGTGATATAAAGGCAGAAGAAAAGCCCTACCCCTATACAGTTTTATACTGTATTTTAATGAAAGAGAGACCTCATTCTTTAAAAAAAGCAGCTGTTCATGTTAAAAGTGGGGTTTCCTTTCCCAGCAACACCAAGCACATAGGAAACAGTTGAATGTCACAAAACAGTTTTAAAATTTAGAAATTTTTATTTAGAAATTATTGCAGTTTTAAAATAATCAGTAACTTAGAAGACCAGTAAGGAGACGTAAACTCCAGAATCTTATTAGCAGACATGAGATCCCCTTGGTGCCTCAGGCTGTAAAATGAGCCTCCCCGTTGCCTCTTTAAGAGTTCCCTGGATTTGAGAAGATGGCTGCAATATGTGAAGTCATAGCAACTATATAAAAAGCCTATTAATAGGGATTTAAAGAAAGTCCAATTCCTACTTGCTATTTTTATCTCTGGAAAGTCAGCAGTCAACCTGAGAGAGATTTCTCTGTATCGTGTAGGTAAAGTAGGAGGAATTAATATGCACAGAGGCATACAAAGGCAGAGGAAAACCCACAGCCAAGACACTTGATTCCGTAAGACCCTGCTATTCCCTGATTACTACCAACTAACAGGGAGCGTTGGTGCCTGTAGAGCTCCTAGATATCCATCTAGAAGCTCCAAGGCAACGCTGGGGTGGCTTTGACATGCCCAGCTGCAAAGTGATTGTGCCTCTGTACTCAGCACTGGTGAGGCCGCACCTCGAGTACTGTGTTCACTTTTGGGCCCCTCACTGCAAGAAAGGCACTGAGGTGCTGGAGCGTGTCCAGAGAAGGGCAACGGAGCTGGGGAAGGGTCTGGAGCACAAGCCCTGTGAGGACTGAGGGACTCAGCCTAAAAAAGAGGAGGCTGAGAGGAGACCTGATTGCTCTCTATAGCTCCCTGAAAGGAGGTTGTAGGGAGGCAGGTGCTGGCCTGTTCTCCCAGGTAACTGGCGATATGACAAGAGGAAATGGCCTCAAGTTGCATCAGGGGAAGTTTAGATTAGATACTGGGAAAAACTTCCTCACTGAAAGAGTGGTTAGGCACTGGAACAGGCTGCACAGAGACGTGGTGGAGCCACCATCCCTGGAGGTGTCCAAGGAATGTGTAGACATGGCACTTGAGGACATGGTCTAGTGGGTTGATGGTTGGACTAGATGATCTTGCAGATCTTTTCCAACCTTAGTGATTCTGTGATTCTTTGATGGGGTAGCAGCACTTGGTCTGCAGAGCTGGTGAGCATGGTCTCAGTGGTATTCTGGTGGGATGCAACCCTGCAGGGATTTGTCCCATGACATGACCCCGCATGGGGAATGGAAGGAAGGGTAGGAATTCTGACAAGGCTTCGTGACAAGTGTCATGAAATAATCACATCCCTTCTATTCTGTCTGGAAATAGGACAACATGCCTGGGAAAACCTAGCTATATGGCAGACCTAATCACACCTCATTACATGGCCCATAATGACTCAAATATTCAGAGAGTCAGCAGCACACGATAAGTAGGGAATTCATAGATATTCAAAGTGCTCGAAATAACAAGACCTACTTTCAATTTATTTATATAGGAATGGGGTGAAGACCAAAGTCATTAATTGACAAATAAGATCTTCCATTGCTCAGTATAAGAAACTTTGATACATGAATAATGCTCTTTTAAGTCATGCTTTCTTCTTATGCATACATATATGAGAAGTACAGCATGTTGTGGAAAAGCCTTTAACCAACTGATTCTGATCACATCCAGAGTATCCATCCAAGTTTCCTAAATAGCTCTGGTAAGAACCTTTCCCACTTTTTTATTGTCTAGGATTACCATTTTCTTGACACAGATTTCTACCTTCTTTCCATCGATCTTAAATTATAACTCAGTCTGACAGATCTACAGAGACAAACACATTGGAGTGAGTGCATATGCACTGAGCATAGATGTTGCTTCAGAAGCAGCTGTCAAAGTAATTAGCATGTAATAATCCAGAGCAAACCCACTTTATCTACACAGCCCCTTATCTTCTCTCCTATTGCGTTTTCCTGCGGGATGTAAGAGGTTTTCAGGAAAACTTTAAAGTTCACATTACACTTTCTGCTTTTAATTTCTTGTTCTATAATTATTATTTTTAAAGAAACGGAGGAATGTACAGCCTGGTGTGTCTGCTTTTACACTTGCGCTCTCTTCTATTTTATGTTCTTTCTTCAGGGTGTGGTTGGATGTCAAAAATGTGCAAGTGCATCCTGAGGGCTGTGGGGAATATGCTATAGGCAAGACCAACAACAAGCAATGCAGTGGGGACAGTTCCAGGTTGTCTCCAGGTCAGTCAATAAATAAATTCTCAGTCTCTTCATAGATATTCACAGAACAGGGTAGAAGGGAAAACTGCAATATTGTTATTCAGTGGTGTAGAAATTTAGGCAGCAGAGAACCAAAAATTACACAGCATTTTGATTGTAAAATAATTTACATTACCTTCTCAAACAAACTTCATCCCTGACACAACTTCCTTTGATCCCTCCATTTCCCAAATAGAAGTTCTTCCCTAAGAGGTGCTTTTTTAAAGCAGTGATTTAGCAGGGTATCAAAAGGATTATTCAAGTGCTTAAATCTGAGCATGTGCTAAAATCCTTTTGTGAATGTGAGATTTTAGAATTACCTCTTTATCTTATAACAGTCCCTTGATGTGGGTTGTTTAATTGATACAGGCTTAAGTAATGGCTCAACTACTCCAGTAAAGGGAAAGATGAAGACCTGAAATGGAGGTTAGAAAAAAGATGCATTGGCTTTTTAGCTACTGGAAAAAACATCAAAATAGTAATGAAATTAAATGTAACAGTGTTCGAAGATGTATGTGCTTAGCCTGCAAGAGTGCCTTAATAGTGGCCTTTTGCTTGTAGCTTTCTGCAGTTCCAAGAAATCCTAATGCACCCTTTTATGGCAGCTTCTGAAGTCTGGCGTTGTTAATGTTAGCCCTTGATTTCTTCGAATGCTTGTTTCATATTTATACATTCATATAAATTCAAAGATTTGTAGTTAGCAATGAAGATCCTCATCTCTGCTGCAGCCCTAATTATTCTCAAAGCCCTGTGGTAAAGTTTCCAAAGCCATGCTAGAGCAATGGATACCATGCACTGGTGATCATAGAGGAGTCTCCTGGATTTCCCTCACAGCTACCCAGGTCCTAGCATCTCCCTTGGCATTACAAATTAAAGACAAAACAGTGTATGCAAGATCAACCCTGTGAAAAATGAATCATGCTCCTTGGTCAGACTTCAGGATTATCAACTATGGGATCCGTATATGTATCAATTAAAGTGTCTTATTCAAAAGACCACATGAAAGACTTATTTTTTTTAATAAAAAAGAAGTTTAGAGGCAGTGCACCTGCTTATGAAGATTAGCTGACAAGAGTGCAGTAACAGACACACGTGACTGGTGACAGCACTGTAAACGTGTTCACGCAGCTGAGCGCAAATCCCCAAGAGAAAACACACCTGACTGCCTCTTTCAGGTGGGGAGAGATGCTCTCTCCTTCTCTCTCTACCTCCTGCTTTCTGCTTATTTTCATTTTTTCTTAATGCATTTTCTCTTCCTCTATTAGAATATTTTTTTCTTTGTTGGCTCCCAAATTACAGGTATTTTAATGTTATCAGCTGCAAGCTGCCAAAAGCTAAAACTACCCCTCCCAGAAAGAAGGATAGGCTGTGTGGAGGTGAGACCATAGAAGAGCTGAGATATTTGGAGAAGGAGCAGACATTTGCAACCAAAGGGAAGCTGTGCAGCTCTCAGGAGAGAGGACAATGGCAGCTGCCAAAAAACCCCACTTGCTCAAAACAGTTTCAAACATCCAGACCGGGATTTTCAACAGGCAATTGAACAGAGCTAGACCGAAATGCATCCAGAACATCAGACACTTTCTAGGACAAGCCTTTGAACAAATATCAAAATACCTGAATATACGAGTGTTAGGATTTTTTTTCCCTGTGTCATGGTTTAACCTCAGCCGGCAACTAAGCACCACACAGTCACTCACTCACTCCCCCCAGGATGGGGGAGAGAATTGGAAGAGTAGAAGTGAGAGAACTCATGGGTTGATATAAAGGCAGTTTAATAGGTAAAGCAAAAACTGCACATGCACACAAAGCAAAACAAGGAATTTATTCACTGCTTCCCATTAGCAGGCAGGTGTTCAGCCATCTCCAGAAAAGATTTGGAAGACTTAGGAAGACAAACGCCATCACTCTGAATGTCCCTCCCACTTACCCCTGCTCCAGCTTGTACTTATTCACAGTCTGTAGCTCCACAGGGTTGTACCTGCACAATGCCTTCAGAGATACACCTGCTCTAGTGTGTCCTTACCCACAGCCACAGTCCCTTCAGAAGTAAATCTGCTCCAACGTGGCCTTACCAATGGCTGCAGTCCCTCCAGGGGTGCACCTGCACTGTTGGGGTCTTATCCATGGCCACATGGGGTGTACGTGGTGCAGCATGGACTTACCTACAGCCACAGATGCGTCGAGGTGTACCTTCTCCAGCATGGACTTATCCTTGGGCCACAATCCCTTCAGACTACCTGCTGTGGCACAGACATAATCATAGCCATAGATGCTTGGAGATGTTCCTGCTCTGGCATGGGTTCATCAGCATCCACAGATGCTTTGGGGTGTCCTGCTCCCACGTGGACTTGTCTGCTGGTCACAGACCCTTTGACTCAAGTTCACACTGGAGTTCCAGCCTGTCTAGTACAGCAACACAGAAAGAGCAGCGATGCCCTGTCCGTCTGGCCAGCCCGGGCGCATGGCCATTGTTGTTGCCACAGCAGAGTAAGACGATAAGCAGCAGAGCACTACAGCAAGCAGTGAAAGCAGAAAGCAGCCACTGACAACCAACGGACTCTAGTAAGGCAAGAAAGACCCATGGCAAGCACAGGAGCCTGCCAATTAATAGCTAGGCAACAGTAACAGCTATAAATTTGATCTAGCACATTCCAATCAAACCTGTCATTATCTCAAACCTTTCAAGCCCCACGTTTGGTTCCAAAAAAGGACTGTAGTGGTTTAACCCCAGCCGGCAACTAAGCACCGCATAGCTGTGGCTCGTGAAGTGGCTGGGTATCAGTCAGCAGGTGGCCGGCAACTGTATTTATGCATCACTTGTTTTGTATATACTTTTATTATATTTTCCCTTGCTCTCCTATTAAACTGCTTTTATATCAACCTGTGAGTTTTTCCCTTTTTTTCAATTCTCCTCATCCCAGGGGAGTGGGAGAGAAGGAGCTGCTCTGTGGTGCTTAGTTGCTGTCTGGGGTTAAACCACGACACCCTGCAACATAAGATAAAGTGAATCTCTTAGTAAGTACTCTTATTTATATCTAAGAAGACAAACACACCACTGAGTTGCAGTGAGTCAATCATTTATAAGACATTTAAACAGTAATGTGTCACTGTGCTGTCCAAGCACCCATTCTGCAGCACAGAGGCAGTGGTAAGATTTTACTGACTCAGGAAAGCTCTGATTCATCCTTCTTGATTTAATGCCTCTTTAAATAGTTGACAGAGGGTTAGCTCAGCCACAAACAGAAAATAAAGGGTTGCCTGGCGCAGTAGAATGTTTCAACTACTTATTTTGTGAGTTACTACAAGTGGCAACAAGAGTATATTTTCCAATGCTTTGGACAGCATAAAATACTCTAGAGCTGGTAACAAGCTGACAGTGATACTTTAGTTAAAATTGGGGTTTCAGCCAGTGGGAATGCTTAGGTAAATATGTTTTGCTAAATTTTAGGTGAGCCAAGCAAATTGCAGTCTCTTGCCAATGATGTGAAGTTAGAGCTCAGATTTCAAATGCTGTTGGTTCTTTTAATTGAATCTTTTGGAAGATTCAATTAAACTGAACACTTCTGGAAGTGTTTCTGATAAGCCTTAATGAGAACAGCACTTACTACAATTTACTAACTGTAGTTAGACAAACCATACCTTAGGAGGCTCTGCTAGCAGTACGTACCAGCTCAGTGACACCTCTTCATTTACCATTGCAGTGGGATCTATTTTTCAACGAAGTGCAAAGATAAGGACCATTATGATTTTAGTCTTATCCTAGTATATTTATTCAAGTGTCACAGAATACACTCTGCAGATACTGAATGTAGCAAAATTATCTCTATCAGCTAATCTCAATATCAGCAACATATTAAATCTAGACACATCCACAGTTTGCAAGAGAACAGAGACAAGAACAAGTTGCACTTCAGCCATGTGGCCCAGAGGCTTCACCACCCTGGGAAATGCAGGCGAGATAGCTATATATACTATCTGACTTTTATATGACCATAAACGTGCTCTAGAGTAATGAGTCTTTGGTATATTCCTAGAAACAGGAAACTCTCCTTAGAAAAAATGTTAGTTTGGTTTCAGGGCTAAATGACTCACAACAGCTTGAAGGAATGATGTGGAGGTCTGACTAGGTTCCACCGTAAACAGGCAAGAACTATTGGAAATGCAGCCCAGGAATGATTTTCTTTAGGAATGATAGCAGCTGGACCCCCTAATTCCTGTTCCTCACTACTGCTGGATTTCTTTGATTTTTTGGTTGTTATAATCAAAATGACTGAGTTCACCACAGGTAGGTACAATGAGAATTGTGCCAAGACTGCTGGTCCCAGGCAGGTCCCAAATTTATACTGTTTTAATAGACAGCATTTGGCATTTTTTGTAACAACAAAGGAAGAAACCATTGTTTTGCAGAGGTACCAATGAGTCACACTGATCCTTTTCCAATTCTCAAAATACAACCGTCCTTCTCTGTAGTTTCTTTTCCAGGATGCCAAGACCAATGCACAATGCACAATAGTGCACAAAACAAGCAACATATAATTACAGAAATCAGACTGAAGGGTCCTACTTGGTTATTGCATCCCAGCCCCTAACTACTGGTTTTCTGCAAGGTGAATATGCTGGTGCTTCAGATCAAGCTACACTTGGAGGTCACCAGTTCTCACCATAACTGCTACTAGTCCTCAGTTATACAGCTGATGGGGAGGTTTCGCTGAATTCTTTGGCCATGCCGTTTAACTGATTATTTGCTCTTCCCACGCTTTAGCATTCAGTTGTCACTAAATCAGTCACCCACTAGCATCTTCAGTCCTCAAGTTAAAGACTCCTTTGATTTCAAAGAGTGCTTTTGCCCAAATAAAGAATGTAGGAAACCCCACACAAATACTCTTCAAATGCTACTTAGACAAGTTATTCCTAGTTGTTCTTTTTCTTCATAAGTCATCTAGTCTGTGTCTCCTCTCATATGCTGGGCTTGCTCAGTATTCCTCTGCAACTATATTTTTATCCCAAGGTAATATTTATATTGTTGACTGAGAAACTTTTACAGATTAAGTATATACATTTTGATGCCTACCTTACTAATAACTTAAACAATTTTTCCATTACTCTTAATTTTAGTCGGAGGAAGGTATGGGTTCCAGATATACAGATAGCTTGAGATGGCAGTAAATTTTTTTCTACACAGGCAGTGTAGAACCTGTTTCTTTTATTCTGAATTTCTATTGCAATAAGGCAGCATTAGGTAGCATTCTGGATTCTACTGTAACATATCCTAAATAACAGGTAGGCAGGTTCACAGAGCTGCAAGACCAAAAAAGGCTTTCTTCCAGCATAATAAATATCTTGAGGCCCAGGTTACATCAGAGCAGCACAGAATGTAAAGCTTTGAATGCTTAGGACAGCTGTCCTCCCTCCCTGCCTCAGTGGCCTTTCTGGCTACACTCATACCCAATCCCATCCACTGGCAGTGTTCCCCAAATGACACAAATACTACAGCAGAGCAGGAGAGGAAAAAACCTTGAGCTGAGTGCGGTCGTCGTGATGTCTGGGCATTTACGATGGAACAACAACAGCAGTAACATCATAAGATCACAGCTACCATTAGGACACTTCAGTGAGTGACAAATTGTTGCTCTTTCCCTGACAAAGCACCTGAAATCAGCTGCTCTGAGTTTCCAAGGCATGGGAACTCTTGATTGGAAGCAAAGTTTGAGGCCAGAAGAATCATGATGATCATCTTATTTATACCACAGTCTACTCAGTTATTTTTGCTACTTTTGTGCAGTGACACCATGCAATTAATAAAACATGTGGTCAAAACACCACCTGCCTGAAGTACTTGTTCTATAAAAGGAAATCTGTCTTAATTTGGAAATATCCAGGGATTAATTCTTCCCTATTGATTGTACTTTCCCCCAATTATTAATCATATTTAGGGGAAAAATATTGTGCCTTTTTTTCCTCAGGTTGAAATTTGTCTAGCGTTACTTTCCATCCAGTAGTTCTTGAGGCCTTCTCAGATTTTAAAAAAACCAAGACCTTATTTTCTTCCTCTGGAGGTGCTTACACACTAACCTTCACATTTCACCTTCCCATTGCAATTACTGGGCAGAATACCTGTTTCTGACCACGTGATGTTGGTGCAGCCTGCTAGCACTAAGCAGTCAGGACTTCTGTGAACAAGGCTGAAAGGACTAAAGAAGCAAAACAAGTTTGGTTCTGGGATGCTTATAATTGTCATTTTGCAGACGTGGGAAAAAACAGAGTGACTGCTTAGAAAATATTGGAAGTAGGCAATGAAATAACAGGGAAGCTGGCATTATGTGCTGACCTTTGGATAATCAGTCAGAGATGAGGGACAGGCATAGGTCATGATGAACATTAAGCAGTGGAAGAAATAGTTTGTAGTAATATGTTACAAAAAATTAATCTCCTGGAATAAGGAAGCTTGTAGAAAGAAGAACCTTGTCTAAAGGACACCATAGGATTATGATCCTTTCAGAAGCTTTCTGTGAAATACTGAGCAACCTGTGTTGCATTCCTATATTCTCATAAAAGGTTAAACTCGAACTTCAGCTGTGTGCATATAGAAAGACAAATACACTTTGCAGATGGTTTCTCTTGCTTAATCTCAGATAGAATTAGTTTAAAGGTGTAAAGAATGTATCACTGATTGTGCTAGCTGCTGGTTGAGAGGCTGCCTGACAGCTTGGAAGGTCATGTCTTCACAGGAATCATGAAAGGAGCCAGCAGAGTCATGCGGGAGGGAAAGCAAGAGTTCTCTTCTGGTCTCAGTGAGTTTACCTGGACAACAAAAAATGGTGGCTGGTTTTATGTGGATCTTTGATCAATCACACACTTTATACTCATGCGTGATACATTTGGAACAGAAATACTGCCTCCATATCCACTTTTATAAAATATGGCACTAAACAGAACAGACTATACACATGTATCTCCCTACTAGCAGAAAGGACACACGTGTGCAGGCAGTGTCACTCCGTTCCCAATGGAAGTATGCCAGCTGTTTCCTAGTGTATCACATGCCCTGAGAAACTATTGTACCTCATGAGAACCACATGGAAATAGTCCATTAAAACTCCAGTCTCCAGTAATATGGAGCAGCTGTCTCACAGTGGGACTTTTGATTTTCTGTGTGCCTGGTATACATTCTGCTATTACTCTGCCTCCCATTCCCCAGCCCCTTAATAAGTCTCAAGAAGAAAGAGAAGGGAAATGTCCAGGTGTGCCACTACTAGTGTCAGCCCCGGGGATGAGAGGAGGACCAGGAAGACAATGCCACCATCTCTCACCACTAACAAAGACACAGAAAAAGCAGCATCACCTGTAACTTCCCAGCACAACTAATCATGCCATCCATCAGACTTCTGACAGGACTCTACAGGCAGTCATCCTTCCTGCTGATGGACCTCACAGGCACCTGGAACATGCTGGGCTAGCTAATGCTGGTCCTGAAAGAGTTCTCCACATCCAGCCCTTCTGAACACACAACCGCAGAGGTACTATATTCACAGAGTGGTAGGGGTTGGAAGGGACCTCTAGAGATCATCTAGTCCAACCCCCCTGCCAGAGAAGAGAGCCCTTGATTCTCTCATTCACCTCATACAGCCCTTGATCTGAAATTGGGTAGAAGGATGGAAACTACTCTGGGGAGCAGCACAACACATACTTTTGCTTTGTTCTTTAATCCTTCCTAGGGACTTGTTATTTGCCATAGAAAGGGAGAAGACACTAAATTTACCTCTAGGCCTGGTCTAATAAAGTCATTCTTATGTTAAGACAACACTTAGAAAATAGACACCAGGGATCTTAAAGAGGATAAGGTCAAAGACTTGATTTGCATTGCAGAGGCTATTGAACATTTTCTTGGTGAATGTCATCTGTTGAAAGAAAAGACTGGGGAACAGCAACCAAGTAAGGAGGAAAGATAAATCACAGTGTGTATAAAAGAGATCAGAAGAGGAGCCAAGTACAATGACGTCTTTCTAGGTAGATACATTACAGTTAAAGATCAACACTAAGGATCAACAACTGCTTCCAGGAAATAATTTAAATAGTAGCAGTCCAAAGATGGGACTGTCTGTACAAGGTGTTTACATTTAATAATACCCAGAAACACCTCAGATTTCTTTAAACATTCAAGAAAGTTTCATGACTTGATAATTTTGGCTACCATTCACAAGACTACAAACCAGCATTTCACTAACCACCCCTGGATTAATTGTTACATACATTATTAAAATGTGCATGCATAAGCATTTACACTGAAATGCCATGATGATGATTAAGGGATTAGAGCAACTGATATACCAGGAGAGGACAAGAGAGTTTGACTGCTCAGTTTGGAAAAATCTCAGGGGAGGTCATATGAATGTGTATAAATACATGAAGGGAAGGGTGTAAAGAAGACAGACACAGGCTCTCTTCAAGTAGTGCCCAGGACTGTGAGGCACTGAATACAAGCACCCCTGCAGCACTATTAGGGCAGGGACTGATGGACCTGGGGGCGGCTGAAATAGGGACAATGGTAGGGGGAAGCTCTTATTAACTCAAGGTGTAGGGTCTTATTAACTCCAGGTGTAGGCTTTTATTAAGGCCCAGGGTGTAGGGCCCCATGTGTGCCATGTAGTTTGAGGAAGAGATGAGAGGGCAGGCACGTACCAGGTGAGTGGCTGGATGTGAGGCTGTTCCCACCTGCCTTGTAGTTATTACTGGCTCACGAAGCCTGAGCCCAAGGTCAGAAGACCTTCCTCGGCATGGAGGAAACCTTCTCTGAAGGTATCCTCAGAGATGGCCTGCCCTCTGGGCTGCAAGAGGAGATAGCCACAGCCCTGCACCTTGAGACTTAGCACTCTGCCCTGTATCTGTTCATCCTCTCCCCTCAGCCCCTTGCTATTTGGGAGCTCCTCTGTTCCTCCACAGCAGCTCTTCCTCTTTGGTGTTAACTTGAGCATGGATTGAAAAAGGGATTAAATCTTCCCTCTCCAAATGACTGCTTTTGACACTAGACCCAGTTTCCCTACAATTTGAATGAAATCGCTTCACTAGAACATACAAGAGCCCAGGACTTGATCATCAATAAAGGCAGGGGAAGGACTTCCATTTATCATGAGTATCAGTACGGCTTCAGTTCAAGAACTTTTTCTGAAACTCAGAAATCATAACGAAAAAAGCATTATCTGTCTAGTCCAGAGGGGAATATTGCTGTGATACAGAGGTTCTCCTGCAAATAAGATCTATTTCCTAGAAACCTTATCAGCATTCACCTCTGTCAGCCCTTCACGCCTTTCCTGGGAAGCTGAGCTAGGACAATAGTTGGTCAGTGTAATGGGTCTTATGGGAGCATTCCAGCTGCCATAACTCTGGCACCGTGCTTCAGATCATTGATTCTGAGTAATTTTTTCCAGGATCATTTATTTCAGAAATTATTTTAGTCCTAAGGCTGAGAAACACAGTGGGGAAAAAAAAAAAAATTTAGAGCTTCTCCGTGCCCAGAGAGAATTTAGAGATTCTCCAGGATTTGCACAGCTAAAGATCTTGTCCGCTCTATGTGACTCCTGAAACAGTGTAAAACCAACCTAGGCTGTCAAAAGAGAGAGCTGTAAGTGTCCTGCAAAAGGGATGTTTCTTATAGAAGCCAAAGAACAAAATAAGAGAGGCTGGAAACTGATAAAACTAATACAAATGTATATGATGTCAATAAGGAGAAAAAGGAAAAATCACTTATTAGTCACTCTTTCACACAAAACCACACACTCACAAATTGCTCCTTTAAAACTTTTCCTCCTTCATAAACAGTAAACCGAAGAGTCACATTTTCATGGCATGGAAAGCCTTCTAGATACTACATCACTTGTCTTTTTTTTTTTCTCTGCACTAAATTAGAAAAGGAAAAAAAATAAAAAGAACCAAGACGAAGATGAGTGCAGGGTCATGGTTCAATAGTCAAAGTTAAAAAAAAAAGGCTTTTTTTCCCAACAATGTTCTTCTTATTTTAGCCAGACTCTCGTTTGTCTTCCAATATCTCCACCGCGGGAGTTTCATATTCAGTGTTTTCAAACAACCTTGCTATGCAGATTAATGAAAATAATCAGCATATCCTTTACGAAAAAACTTTTTGCGAACGAACCCTGTCACACAAATTCAGAAGTACTCAGTCTCAATCCCTAATGATTCTCTCGGAAGATACAAGTAGCACAGAAACTCTTCAGGAAGTGCTTTCATCGGGGTTCATTTTAAATGGAAAGACTGCGAGCTATGTACATTTGCAGACACTCTCTTGAAAATAGCTAGTTCTGTAAAACACATTTGCCAGAGAAAACAGTTTTATCCTTACCAGATAGTTTAGCTATTTCCTCCTTTATTTTCCTTTTTATTTAAAAAAAAGGCAAATTCTTAGACAGTTAGGGCCATATGTTCTGTCTAGCTATCCATCTTACTCCCTCGGGTTACACTGAATGACTTAAGTGCAATTGAAATCCAAATTTGGCTCACTAAATTCATTTGACAGATGGACTAGAAAAATGTCATTTGTAGAAGTAGCTTGGATATATCTATAAAACCTTTTTCCATTTCTCAAGACACTTTCTTTTCTTTCCCTAATACGTGTGTACAACAAACAGTTCATGTCTGAACATGGTTACCATTTGAGCAATCCGCCACATAAGCGGTTCTGTCAAGACAAAATACAGTTTTTAAATGTTTGGCTCCGACAGACCTTTTAGTGCTGCTGGAATGCTTCCTATTTTCAAGGTTACTTAATAAGTCTCTTAACTTACTGGTATCTTCACAGAGTAATACTGATATCCTGGAATCATTTACCAATGACTGCAACATACCCAGTGAAATAATGCAGCCATTCCTTTAAAACAGTACAAGAAATGCAGAGATAAAGAAGGAATGGGTGACTTTTCTTTTCTTTTCTTTTTTCTTTTCTTTTCTTTTCTTTTCTTTTCTTTTCTTTTCTTTTCTTTTCTTTTCTTTTCTTTTCTTTTCTTTTCTTTTCTTTTCTTTTCTTTTCTTTTCTTTTCTTTTCTTTTCTTTTCTTTTTTTTTCTTTTCTTTCCTTTTCTTTTCTTTTCTTTTCTTTTCTTTCCTTTTCTTTTTTCTTTTCTTTTCTTTTCTTTCTTTTCTTTTCTTTTCTTTTCTTTTCTTTTCTTCTTTTCTTTTCTTTTCTTTTCTTTTCTTTTCTTTTTTCTTTTCCTTCTCCTCTCCTCCCCTCTCCTCTCCTCCCCTCTCCTCTCCTCTCCTCTCCTCTCCTCTCCTCTCCTCTCCTCTTCTCTCCTCTCTCTCCTTTTTCCTTCTCTTTATTTTTACAATTGGGGTATGCTTCTTCTATGTTATGAAAATTGTTGGCCTATAATGCAAAGTGACATTGCCTCTAGAGAGACACAGAAACAAAATGTCAGCAGGTGAAGAATGAACACACAGTGATTTCGTTTGTGATTATTAAGCTCTGTAGGGACTCTTCATATCAGCTCTTTTTACTGCTTTTTATTTCCCAAAGCAACACAAATGAAGTTGCTCTTGGTGCTGTTCAGTGCAAGGCATTACCCACTAGATGGGGCCGCAAGGCAAGAAGTTCTCAGCTCATCCTGATAAACTGCATTTCCAGAGGAGAATTATAAAGGCAATAAATGGTCTGAAATACCAGAACCACAGATTAAGAGCGCAAGCAGAATTTGGCACTTAGTTCATAAGGGGACTTGAGTTCTACCAGCACCTACACCAAACAGAAAGCACACGCCCTCTACCCCACAAATCCTTGGCTACCTAATCCTTAAAACCCAACATCCTTAAAAACAAATTAGATGCCTGTGTTCTACCCATAAAATTCAGAAGATTTTCACATAATTGTTTCAGACTACATAGAACTTCGGGAGGACATGGACAAAATGATGCGATAAAAGCGGCATTATGCATTTCCTTCTTGTTGGTCCAGACAACAGCAATGCCAGCATCCTTCAGGAAAACACGTTTACAACAAGCAACAGTCCTTTTGAGACCTTTCAGCTATTGCTTGGTCTGCTGGGCACTCAGCACCTCACAGAAATGTATCAGCTTCCCTGCCCAGTTTCTGTTTCATAGATCCACGTCTACAGAAAATGTTGATGTTCGCATATAAAATAAGAGAAGGGGTCAAGAAACAAAAATCTCTGTGCTTTACAGCCAGAGCCATGACGACTGATCCAGGACACCATTCTGATTTGTATTCACTTTGACCCGCAACCGTTCTTCATTTAATCTATTCAAAGTTGATCTTCAGCTAATGATTTACTGTCTTGTAGGTGAGTGTTGAACAATGTGAATGTCGACTGTGATTATCATATAGCTTATCCTCACATTTGTACCTGAACTCGTTACCGTGGTCTATCTCTGCTGCCAGTGGACAAAGCCACTTCACAAACGCAATTCATCCCATTCTGAAGTTAATGTCTAAAATTTGTCCTCCTAGGATAGTTCAGATACAGATGTCAAAGTTGCAAAGGTCTTAGAGGTGGGAAAATGGTCCCTGCATCTACTTCTCGGAGGAGACACATTTTCTTAGCTTTGTGTTTAACAACACAGGCAGTAGACTCCTGAGTATAACCAGAAGCTTTTATCTCAGATTCATCATGTTTGTAAGGCAACTTTACAACCTTCTATCTGAAACCATCTGACTCTTTTCTGGGAGGCTCCCACTGCTGAAGTGACAGAATTTCAGCTTTTGACTTAAATGTATAAGCCTAGAGTTACAAAGATAAGCCAGAAAGTGTTAATTGCAAAAGCTTCAAAAGTTTGTTTGAAAGTTTGGAAAATGAGGGGTGGGAGGTAATTAACGTGGTAAATTGCAGGAGAGAGAAACATAAACCTTGAGCCTTGAAGTTAATTATTCCAGGAAAGGTTAGTCACATGATGATTAGACAATGCTGTAATCCATCCCACACAAACTTCTGTCAGCATTATGGTCTGTTTCCGTTCTTAGGAAAAATCAGGCTTCTGATGTTTACCAGCTTGCAGGAAAATTGATTTTTCATATCAGCTCTGCACAGCAGCGAGTGTGGTGAGGGGTACCAGCCGTGCTGGATGAAGACAACCTGGACTTGCTCATGCCAAAATGGGTAAGAGCCAAGCCGAGGTTGGCTGAGTGGTTATCCTGTTTATGTCTGCCAGGATCAGACCCTGGAGCACCAGCCTTCTCTAAGAGCAACTTCTGAAGGCAGAATACATTGGCTACTCGTGAACCTAACAGATTTCCAGGCACAGTAATTCAGTGATCAATACTGTTACAGTGTTAGAGTGCTTCTTGGCACCCTTTTGGACTGGGACACATGGTACTTTCCCAAACAATTCCTGAGTACAGGCAGGATTTGACCTGAGCACAGCATGGAAGTTTGGATGTGCTCCTCCTCCTCTGTTAGCTTTAGAGTGCAGACACGACCATGCCAGTAGTTCCAGGAATCAGCCATGACAGCCATAACCCTTTTCATTTTATTAGTACACAGATACAGCTGGTAAGCTCAGAACCTGGTAAATTTAAAAATGGCGCACTTGAGCAATATTGGTATTTGGAGTGACATCGGGATTTGAGATAGGCAACACAGGAGTAGCATGGAGGTGAAGCAGTTTGTTCATATTAAGTCAAGGTCACCAACAATCTTGGAAGCCTGTAATTGGAGCAGGGGAGAACAACATGCCCTAAGAGAATTGACAAAATTTAAATGAAGGCATGGAGTCATTAACGTGCAAATTCAGGATTCAACTGGAGCAAAGAAACCTAAACAGGCAAGACTTTTCTCTGTGTCTACATAGACTGGCACAGGAGCAGGAACATGAGCTCCAGCTACCACTGAGAGTTTGCAGTGACCAAAATAGTGCTTGGAAAGTGCTTTTGAACAGCCAGGCACAGGGAGAGCCAGTGGTTTCTGAGAACACTAAGTCTTCCTCAGGAGCTGTGCAAGGCAGGTCCAGACTGAAGAATGCTTTCTCCCTCCTTTACAGCTTTTTCAAACCAGACCCAACTCTCATCCAGTAATTTAAGGAAGGGGGAAGGAGATCTATTACGTCATCCTCATGAATGTTACAGCTTTTCTTTGCTGCCTCCTACGCTTCAGCTGCCACTGCTTTAATCTGCCCACTCTCCCACTTTCACACGGCTCTTTTACAGCTCTATGTCAGGAAGATATCCTTTGTCACCTGCATGCCTTGCTTTGCCGAGGTCACTTTCTCACACATCATCAACTGTTCATTCTCCTCCCAGCATCTTTAGACACTCTTTTCATTAATCATTTAATGAATCAATAGTTTTCCATGTTCATTTTATCCTCTTTGAGGATTTTTGATCTTCCACGTTACTTTTCTTCCTTGCTTTATTGGGCTATAGCCTGCTCAGCTCTCTCCAAAGCTGAACTTGGGAATTAAATGGGAATGGGTGAGCCCATAAGCTCTCAAACAGTGCTAAGATAATTAGAAACGTATATTGTTAGAAATGTGGCATCTTTGTTCAACTTATGCAGAAATTACTTAGTCCTGTGTGGCCTGAAGGCACTACAAGAGCTTACAAAATACAGGGTAAGTGTATCTAAAGCACATTTCAGGCACTGAGATTTTTAGTAGTGAACTAATAAAGCGATGAGCATGTTGTGCATCCTTAGGTAGGCTAATAGGAATACTACTACCTTAACAAAGTTTTCATCGTATCTAGCATGAATCTTTTTAGCTGCAGAGTAAGCAAAAATTCATCTGATTTCTTCGTGCACTTCCTAAATGAACAAAGAGAATAACTGATCATTATCTTTAAGAGCACCCTTTTACATAATGAAAGACTTCTCATGTTCCACATTCAGAGTTTAATTTTCTAGACTAAATATAGCCAGCACTCTGAAACTGTCTTGGTTTCCTAAACATCATCTTCCCTTTGCTGCCCTCTGAATTGTCCCCAGTGAGTCCACATTTCCAGTCAAGGGCAATGCCTGAAACAAGGTGCAGTATTTCAGCTGGTCTCACTCCTGCCAAGAAGAGAAGTGTAATTAATACCCTTTTTACAAATAAGGCTGCTGCTCAGACTTTTTCTTAAATGGCAAATTTCTCTTTGATACATAACAGAATCACACTGCAAACCAATATCCTTTCCTTTTCAACACCACCCCGAGGGAGCCGGTGGGATTCTGCCACCTGGCCAGCTGCTCCCTACCTCCATTTCACATTTAGTTTCTACTCTACAAGAGCAGTATTTTGTGCCATTCATTACTTTTGCTTAACATTTGAGGGAAATGCCCTACTTATAACTCCACTTAGGAACAGTCTGCGGTTTTCATGTCTTACTTCAGGCCCCTGGCTTCCTGCAATATCTGTTTGCTGCATCACTCCACCCCCAGAAGAAGATGCATGCTGTGACACTTCGTGTGATAAAGCAGTTCTGAAGAGCAGACTCCTTGCTGTCATGAAGTTCATTTTTATTGCCAGCCATGGCATATGGGAAAAAAGACACACTCAGCCTCTGTGGGGGTGATGCAGAAGGTAAAATCTGAAAAGGAAACAGGAGGAAACCAGTATGCTTGTTACTACAAGACAGGGACAAACACGACACAGACCATGTGGTTAAAGCAAGCATATATAAGGTGTCCAGGGTGTTGATGTGAAACAGATTATATGGCATTAAATATTTTTTACACAAAGCTTAATTCAAGTATCGTATTGCCTAAACAGTCTGGGAATGGGATGGAAGAAAACTAGCCTTTCATTATGTCCAGGAAATGAACAACTTTGTTCTGGTGAACTCAGGGAAGAAAACACAAAATTTGAAGGCTTTCAGCAGAATAGCACCTTCAGGTCAAAAGCCTGAGCCCACTTTGGGCACCTGCCAAACCAAATGGGTCATGGAGCATAGGGGTTACTTGCTGCCCACCTGGAACATCATGTACGGGGCAAGGCAGTCTCAGGTGTGTCTCCCTGAAAACTGCATGACCGTAGTCATAGGCTGAGGTAGCAAAAGCAAGATCTGCATCTACCAAAATATTCACACCACTCATTACAGTTCTGAATATTGTAGGATCTCTGCTTAGGAGACTTTATGTCCTCTTGTTGGTGAACCTTCCAGTTCTGTGTTACACCTTTGTGCTACCTCCCCTTGCCAGCATTGCAGTAGCTTGTCCAAATCTGTACTGCAATTTCCCACACATTTTCAAAGCCATTCTGAACGAGGAGAAAGGCAAAGTCAGGGCATTTCAATCAGTGTTAACCTGTTACAGCAAAGTCCTCCAGAAAAGACACATTTTTAGTATCTCTGCCAGTCACTAAATGAGATTTTTCTCCCTGAGGTATTTCTCTCCCTGTGCTTGTTTGCAAATAAGGCACCCATGTGACAGTGACATATGTTTAGTTTGCACACAAAATAATCCCACTGGACCCCACAGGTGTTCTCCATTGGCTCACCTAGATACAGCATTTCACCAATAAGACTACGTTGGCACGAACAGTTAGGCTAAGCACAACAGTTTCCTGACACAGCAGCTATTCTAGTTAAGGTTTGAGGATATTTTGTAAGCATTGAGGAAGAAAAATAATGTACGTGTACAGTACTATAAAATACTCTGTAAACATTGTTAAAGCTATTCAAATGCAGGAAAAAAGTAACAATGTTACACAGAATAATGACTTTGATGAATTGGTTTTAAAGAGTCAGTGTATTTTATGTAAGCTGCAACGATCCCTTTGAACAGCAGAAGACATTTAGTTACCCCAATTTGTCCCTTGAACGGTATCCAGAGGGAAGAACAGTGGGAACAGTGAGGAAACTGAGCCTGGGTATGGGCAGAGAGAAAGGCCCTTTTGTGCGGCAGCAGAGGCAGAATCCCACACGCTCACTTTCACACACAGACAAAGGAGGAAGGGGAGCATTTATCTCTTCTGATTTTTCTAATTTTTTTCCAAGGTCTGCACCACAAAAATCCCTCCCAGGCAAGTTGTCAGCAAGGAGGAAGCATCCTGCGTGCAGAAGCCCAGCCTGAGAGATTAGCGATATCACTTACCACAAACCCAACACAGCAAGAGAAACTGCTGGGAAAGGGCACAGCGGAGAGGAGGTCTGAGAACTGTGTAAGAAAATAACAAATTCAGCTGCCGCTTTAATCATTTCACTAAGTTTCCAATGATGGGCTCAATTCACCACACTGCTGAACGCATGTGGGATGCCAGAGTAGCTCACGGTAGTCAATGGAGAAGCTGGGGTGAATTAAAGCTGAAGTAAAACTAGCATGGCAAAGTCTAAATCTAATCCTCCACGCCACACTGTGTTACTGCTGCATTCTGACTTCACTTGTTAAGCAAGACAGATGCACAGCAGCAACTGGGCTCCTCTGCGGGGAGGAATGCAAACTCTAGGAGATCGGAGAGACGGCAAGAGACATCACTGCCATCAGTGACGGTGGCCCACAGCCAAGCCAGAACCAAGGCTGTTGGGTTTTGTCCCTGATCCTGGGGTCCTTGAGCTTTTTGCATTAAAACTCTTCTGCATAAACAACTGAACAATAAAGAGAGCAGGGACCTGTCTGCATCAAACTGCAGTGTCCAGCACCTTCTTGTGTCTTGTCTCTCGTGCTCTCTCTCTCTCAGCAGCATCACACTGTCGTGACAAGAGAGGATGAGACTGCCTTCAGAAGGCTCTAGGACAATGAGGTTTTAAAGTATGAAAGGCACTAGGAGAGGTCTTAGTGACAACACTACTAAGAAAGGGTACGCAACTGCCACAGATTTCAATGGGACAGAGGCAGTCTCACATTGAAAACAGCCATTTTAGGCAGCCTAGCTGGAGGATGAATGTGCACTGTAAATCCCAGTGAACTGAGCTCTTCTGCTCCAGGGAGAGATAAGATTCGGAACAAACCCCAGTTTTGTGCTCACTGCCACCCTGTAAGCACACCAATCACTGTGATGATCTTAAGGGTCTTTTCCAACCTAAATTATTCTAAGATTCTACGAAACTAATTCATCAGCATCAGAATTTTTTCCAGGCACACTCCACCTAATCCCCACTACATTGCAGTCTGAGTCCAAATGCCCTGAGAACCTAAATGCCCCATTGGGCACAACAGAAAAAGTACAACACTATCATTCAGCTCCACGTTTACGTTATCTCCATGTGCCATCCAAGTCCACCAACTAGACATATCACACTTACAAGCTGTCCTTTAGGCAAGCCTCTCAGAACCTCCTGTTTGGGTCAGCATCTGCACAAAATGCAGGGAGAGAGATTAGTCCCGTGTATCAGAGGCAACTTGTCAGAGCTTTAATGTAAATGAGGGAAAAACAGTTTCATGCCTTTCTCTGTCAAGGAAATGTGGACTCTTCTCACCACATTCCCTTGGTACAATCAATAGTCTAGAAGGTTTTAGGTTTTCTAGATGCCTTTCTCAATCTTTTCTCTGTAAACTGCTACATATGGCATCAAATAATGAAATATTTGATGGACCATAACAAAGAAATAACTCTATAGCCTAGTTTGGAGAGTCGTCACTGGGAGAGAATGGACATGAATTCCTATTGGCTGTTAGCTGTTTCTTCAGAATCTTTAAAAAATAATCTGGAATACTGGCATATCCTAGTGTTCGGATGACTAAAACCATAAGGTTTTGCTCATACCAGCTCTACTAGGTAACTCTACTGTGAAACCTCCCTAAGTGAAATGCACATTATCCCGACAGAACACACTTCTTAATTACAGCATCGAACCTTTCCCCTAACCAGAGTTGATCATACAAGCAGAACAACCTTCTGCCTGTTTAACTCACTCCATCTACACCAGCCTATTCCCACAGTCGGCTGTCTCACGTATGACAACCACAGTGCTTCAGAGATCCACCACATCAGAACCATGTTGCTTCTGTATAAAGCACGAGTCCAGCTGAGTGAAAACCCAGCCATATGGGTAGGAAGCATCAGAGTTCTCCTAAGAAGGACACCACCACCTACTATGTGTTTAATAAGCGCCATGACTTTGCCATGAAGAAAGGTGGGAGAGATGGAGGTGGTTGGGAGGGGTTCAGGGTGTCAGGAGTTCCCCATGCAGCAGGAAAACACAGCCTTCTGCAGAACTGGGTGCTCTCGGCATGACTATAAAAGCTGATGTGCCTCAGAGACAGCCCAGAGCGTGGAAATGGTGTGAAGAGCCAGTAAACTTGGTATCAGAGTTTTCCTCCGTCCTGTAAGCAGGATGCAGAGCTGCAGCAAGGGCCATGAGTCCCTCTTTTACCATGCAACTGAAAAATGTCTCTGCTACTACAACTCCCTCTCCCTGCCTGCTCCCTTCAGCCTCCCCTGCCCACAGCTGCTCCCGCAGGAGCTGAAGGGAGCAGCACTCTAGGCTGGTAAATGAAACCATGAGGAAGAAGGGGGAAGAGCAGTATCTGGCAACTCTCTTCAGCTCTGGATTTAAGCACTTTGGACAGACTGGAGGTAGAGACAGGACAGGTTTGACACCTTCCTCCCACACAACTTCTAAGTGACGGCAGGTTACGGCACCAGTGTTCTTAAATTTAGATTAAGTCTGCAGCGGGTAACACTTAATGCTGCTTTGCCCAGGCATCCAAAATGATGGATACCTTAAAAATGGTGAAAGATAAACCATTTACATTTTTGTAAGCATTTCAGTCTCTCCTCCGTATCCTGGTCTGCAATCACAAAAACACAAACGGTGTGCCTCCTGATGCAAGAACCGATTTCAAGGAAGCGCAATAGGTAGCAGGGAACCGAATACATGGCGCAGGGGAGGCATTTGAGCAGATGCTGAGCACAGCTCTCAAAGACTCAGGCTGCAAACCTTTCATCCGTCCCTCTCTGCTTTGTTTATGCTAGGAATCGGTAGAGTAGCAGTTAGTGCTGGTGAAGGAAACTGCAGGCTGGGTGTGGGAAGAGGCCTTCTGTCTGAGTGCAGTTCTTATCTTCCCTTGATGCTTATGCTCCAGTCATGTTTCATCTACCACGTGAGATCATTCCCCCCACCCCGGGCCTGTCCCAGCACCTCTGCACTGCCAGTATCACTTCATTATTTGTCATCCAACCCACAAGTTCACATGTTTACGCACATCTCGGCTGTCTTTTGCTTTACTATTGCTTGCTCCATTTAGATTTATATGCCACCTACTAGCAGTAAGGCAATAGTTTTGTTTCCTTCCATAATAAGTAATTTACCTCTGGAAGAACTTGACTTTTTAACAGTTGGAGGGACATTTTTCAAAAGACTCAAAATATTGTTTCTTTATCCTAGGATATTTTTGACTGATTTTCCCCTTCTTTTTTCCTATTCATCTCCAATCCAGTTCCACTGATGCTTGCAAAGGTCAGATAGACATCCTAACTTAAAATACTGCCACCAGCACTTTAAGTTCTGTCTCAGAGGGATCTCTTTGAGCTGAGTTAGCAAGCACAGTATGTACAATCCCAGCAGTCTCTTGGAACTCTCTGGGCTAGATACCAAATCCCACTAACATCATCATAATTCAACCAGTGATTGTTACCATGGGATATTTTATTTTAAAATATCTTGGAGTACGTGCTGTCACGGTCACCTAGGAGATGCTGAATGAGTAGGAGTTTAGCCACAGATAATTTTGAAAAGTCATACTTTGCAGGGTGAATCTACCAATCCTTTCTTTCGCTGGGAAGCGGTCCATGTGACTATTGTAAAATAAAACATTAGAAATAATTTCTCCTGAAAATGTAGCTGCTTACAACTGTGCTCACTTTAAGAAGACTAGTAAAAGGAGTTGGGTAAAAGCAGAAAAGGGAAGAACAGTGTAAGATGGAGAAGTAACACAGAGGCTAAGGAAATTACTGAAATCCCAGTTACTTAACAGCAGACATAGAAGTGAAATTTATGGTTCTTATATATCATTATGTAAGCTGTTACCATTGGTGCAGTGCCCATAAAAACACCAGTGAATACGACAGAAAGAAAAGTGTCTTCTGCATGTAGTCTGCCTCGATGCAAACTCTTGGGGGGGTGGGGGATGATGGAGAAGATAAATCCTTTAAAACAAGAGATATTATAACCTTAAAAAAGGTCATATGAAATGTGCCTTGCTTTTCCAAATATAATAAAAAGGTGGAGGGAAAAAGCATGCAGGCTTGGCTTTGTGTGTCAACACAAACACTACCCTGCAGACAAATCTTTGTCTATTGCCCCTTAATTAAAGGAGCTGTCCCACAATTTTCTTAGATCAAAGAGAGAAAGAAAGAAAAAGAAAGCTATATGGGGAGAGAGAAAAACAATAAGGTCTCTGTTTCCTCCATGACTTTTACTGGGGGAACTGTCGTTTTACTGCAGAGCCACAGGCCTTTTCTATTTACAAATTCAAAGCCCAGTGCTGAACTTTCGAAGATGCTTGTGCCAGGTTCTGTTTTCAATTACCTGCATGCTGTGTGGTTTTCTAAGTGGGGCTTCTGCTGAAACCATAATCAGCCTAAAGTAAGTAATACCCACAAATGCAGGCATGGATCAACAGGCTACGCTCCATGTCTCCTGCAGCCCCATCCTGCCTGCAGGAAAATGCCTTCTTTACTATCAAAAGAACACAGCTAAGCCTAGATGTATTTGGCTTTAATTTAGAAGTAGGCCACTGCCCAAGAGAAAACTGGCAAATGGATGTAAAGGGAAACTGATAAATCAAGTATTCTGTAACACTTCTTCATGGGCTTTCCCTCCTCCCTAACGGCTCGCAGTGGTGAATGCGAAAGGCTCTGCAGGATGCTTGAGCCCCCAGAAGTAACAATTGGCCCTGTCCACTAGAAAACAGTATCTGCAGAGGATTTCCAGCTTAGAGACCTCCAAGTTTCCAGTTTTGAAAGGAAGGGGAAGCTGCAGGAAGCAGCTCTTTCAGTAAGCAGGCTGTGCCCTTGAAATGGAGCGCAGCACCCTTGCTAGCCAGTCTGGATGGGGACGGAGGTGCCGCATTGCCGAGGGAACTGGCGAGGGTTGCCCCATTCTTTGTTTTGAAATTTTAACCCAGGGATGCTGTGGCAATCGCCAGCTGTCTGGCAGACGCAAGAACTGACTGTTCAGTCAACTGCACCACCAAAACCATTTAAAAGGACTTGACACAGGGATGGGTGGTGTGTTTTAGATATCCTTACAGCCTCAGATCTGTACATAGGAAGACACTGGATAAAGTGACCCAGCAGGCAGATCTTTGGGAAGCACAAATCAGCGTTGTTCTGTTGACTTCATGTACCCAGGCTGGCAGCCTTTGGCAAAACCTATGATATCTAATAAAAATGCAACAATTCTCAGTGAATAAATTTGGTTGTTTCTTTCTCCCAAATGTTAGGGGATTTAAGTTTATTACACTTAAACATTTAATTATTTACTTATTTACTGTCAGAAATCTAAATTACCTGAATTCTACAAAAAAGCAACAATTCAATGCTGTAACAAGATTTTTACCCTTATAGAATTTAATCTGGAAGAGAAAATAAATTAAGGTCTCACCTGTTTGAATTCACACAAAGGGCTCTAATGACTTGTTCAGGGCTTTTGACTGTTAGAGTTAAGACAAAGACATAATCAGCCCCAAAATCTTTAAAAGTTAAAAAAGTTAAAATTTGAACATTTGTAATGTTAATTATATGAAGACTGTGAAGTACGTAACTTCTTTTTAGATAAAGGGAGCAGAGAAGAGACTGCGAGGAAGATCTCCACTTTTTCATCCCATTTTTCTCCAGATTATGTGTCCTTCTGTGAGTACAAAATTCATGGGCAAGAGGTGAAGGTAGAGGAATAGCCGCGGTATTACCATTCCCGTACTGTGTATGTCTGTGCATTAAACTCACCTGGTTCCTCCACCTCAGACATCTTTGCATCAACAGAAAGGCAGGCGTCTCGCTGCTTTTGTCTTGGCTTTAGGGGTACAGGGTGCTGCAAAAGGCCACAAATAGGGACCAAAGTAGGAACAGTTTCACTTCACCTTTTTTCTGTTCAGCTCCCCAGGAAGAAAATACTCTGTTCACATGGAGCAAACGCTGTAAAAAAATGAAGCAGTAAAATAATACTGCAGTATGAGCCAGTGTTCCCACAGTGCTTTACTGATGCAAAAAATGAATGTATTTCCAAAACCTGATGGGATGAATCATCTTTCCCTCCCTCCTCACCCCCATTTTTCTCTTCAGAGAAAAACTGAAGCTTAAACAGCTTTTCCCCAGGAATAAATGGAAGTTCCTGGCAGAACCAGAACTAAAATGAGGTCTTCCTAATGCCTGTATTTCCGATTGCAACAACAGCAGAAACCAACCGTAATTCCATTGTTCAGTCACTGCTCATACAATTATCTTTTTTAGACTAAGTGTGTGCTAGCATACATAGGAGTCAGAAAAATTTCAGCTGGAACGGTTTCCCAGGTAATCTGCACCTACGACGTCTTCTTGCTGAGAAGGCTCCGCTCAAGCCTCCCTTCACTCCCCACACTCTCTTACCCCTCCGCTGACCCATCAGCCATGGCACAGCAGGGCAGGGAGTCTCTGTGGAAGACGAACAGCTGTCACTCAACTCACTGGACTCGTTTGCCTTTTTTAGTGCCCTCAGAGAGCAGAGCAAGTTCAAGAAATGTGAACCTATTGCCTGGATCCCTTCGCATTTAAATTGCACGTGAGGAAGCTCTGGGACTGATGAGGAAACCTACAGTATGTTCCAGCTGCTTCAAATACAGTAGCAACATCAAGAGTAGCCAATACAAATACTGGGTTTTTTCACTGCCCCTTCAAAAATAACTTCTTTTACAAGTTCTCTTTTACCACATGTAAGCTGAGCTATTTTCTTGGCTCTCGGGAATGAAGGGCAACCTTGTAATTTGAGTAAGAGGAAGCCTGGAACTGTGTTTTCCCTGGAGACCGACAAACGAGTAACAACTGAGCCACTGCGCCACTCTCTTATTCTTGGGAGCAGGAATATACAGCTCCGCTCCTTTCTGCAGGCACTGAGCCAGGCAGTCTGGTCGAGACAGCAGCAGGAGGCAGAACGACTTCTGCTCGCCGTGTCCTTCCAGTCATTGCTTACAACAGGGAGTATCAGGTGAGCAGCCTCTGCTCCTTCCCCTTCTTGGCTAGAGGCACAATGCCCCTTTCTAGCCCTGGGATGAGTGATACATATACTGATACACACCTACACACCAACAGTCTGCCTGAAAAGTCTAATGTAGCAATGACAGTAGGCACGGGGAGTTAAAGGGCAGGCCGTGCTCCTTGCCATTAGTCCATCGGTCAGCTGATAAAGAGACAGGACTCACTGGTACGGACTAGGCTTTTCAAACAAACATCACGTGTATCGACACGCACTATCATCATACCTTCGTCAAAGGCATGCCCAGAGTTGGACATAGCCAGAATCTGTATTTAAATAACCTTTGGTTAATTGAAGTAGTGATTAACAAGGAGGTATGAAGGACGTTGCTGATGAATTAAGGGGGTTTTAAATTTTTTTTTTCCATTAGTATTGTGACACTTCATTTTGTTTTAGGATGGGTGATAGAGTACTGCTTCTCCAAGGTATGTTATCAATTCACACAGTCAGAATCAATATTTGCTTTCAAAAGATAGGTAAGAGCACAGAACTAGAGTAAGAACGCAAAGGAGGGAGGTTCAGCTTCTCTTAGTCAGCCTGTGGAAGTTCCCACACAGCGCTGCTCCCAGTCCAGGAGATCTCTCACGGACCTGTGTGATTCTGAGTCATCCTAAAGGTTTAAATCACAATTTTAAGAAGACTCTCTGCCTGCCCAGAACTTCATTATGATCTAGAAAGAGACTGTCGGTGATGTCAAAAAGTGATCGTTTCAGTTGTATTTCCTGAAGTTATTAATTTAGCCTTTATTTCTCTGATTCTAATCAAGATTCAGCAATTCCTTTAATCAGAAAAATATGGGAGAAACATGCGATCCATCATTGCATATGATAGGTTCATTTACCTGTGCAGAATAGGTAAAAAACACTACAATTTTTCTACTTACCAACTCTGCAGTGGTTTTGCGCATGTGCATAGAACTGTAACACAGAGGGGGTGAGGAGAAAAAACCAAACCCTTCATCTGTAATGCACTAACAAGCTGTTAATAAACTAGGCCCTCACCGGTGAGATAGTGGTTAATGGTGTGGGAATTCACTTAATTCTGCAGCAGTTTGTGCTTTTGCTTCATTCCTCAGAGACCTCCTACCTGGTCAATACTTCAATCCTGCAGTTACTTTTCCTTGTAGCCACAGCCTGCAGTGACTAAAAGCACAGGAAAGCTTAACAAAAGGTGCAGAACTCTTCCCTTCCATCTGCATTATGACTAATTTAATTGCTTACAACTTTAATTTCCTTAAGAAGCAAACAGCTTGTGGCTTGTATCGTTCTGCCAAGAAGCAGGTGGATGAAGTCTTTCCCACTTCATCTAGAAATTCAGGGTAAAAATTAGCAAGCTAGGGAAGGAAAGTCTGCCTCCTGAGGAAAGGAAGTTCCATTGGTTTCCAATAGGTAATTTTTCCAAATTTATAGACCCCTTATATGACCTACTGGAATGATCAAGCAGAGAGAAAAATACACACAACCTGCAAAGAACAAAAAGGAAAAAGAGAGAGGGAGAAAGAGAAGTAAAATAGAGGGGGAAAAAGATGGGACAAAAGAAAGGATGACATAAGAAAAAAGAGAAAGGAGAACAACAGAAATTAAAAAAAAATTAGGGAAAAAATGAAAGGAAAAAATAAAAAGGGGGGGATGAAAAGACATCACCTTGAAAATTCTCCAGGCGTAAGCTGCTCACTGGGGAATTCACTGAGATCTGGGGCTGCCAGCATACACAGAGAGCCCGGCAGTGAAGGCCATGGCACAAGGCCACCAGGAATGTCGTTTCCTCTCTTGTCCCTCTGGACTTTGTGTCAGGACAGCTGTCACTCCAAGGATACTCGTTCAGCTCCCTTCCGACACTGCTAGCTGCTGGAGCGACCTGCCAAGAGGGTGCCGGTGTTGTGGCAGGCCATGCTCCCTGCTCCCAGCGGTGTTTATGAGTGCAGATGCTCCCCACACTCGTCTCAAAGCGAAGCCTGCAGGTACATGTCACAGACGCCTACTGCTCCCCAGATTTAGCCACGTGGGTTTTCAGTCTATGAATGTTTTCAGTCTCTTCCGTTGACAGGTGCCTAGACAACGCAACCCTGAAACAGGGACAGGGTTTGTTCCTTGGCATGGTCCCCGTGTTCATCGTTATTAATTCAAGTTGCCTGCGTCCCCAGGATGGGTACACCTGTCCATAGGCTGTGAGCTCATGTTCCATGACACTGTGGTGTTGCACGCTTGATAATTACTTGGTATGGCATGGGAGTTCCCAGGTATACGTGACCTCCCTGCTCACGCAGTCTAGGAACAGGAGAGGATTTGTCTTCCAGCAAGACTGCTCTGCCTGCAGGGGAATACGAGTCAGCGCCACCGGCCTCCGGATGTTTTCATATGAAATCTTTTGTGTTGAAGTCAAATACATGGGCGCAAGTGATGCTAAAAACATGGAAACAGGCCATACCAAAATCAAGAGGAGTTGGGAACTTGAGTCCGTTGTGCTACAACTGGTAGTTTCAGTGTATCAGAACGGAAAAATTGACCTTGTGATGTGGCACAAGTTATTGGACCCAGCCACGTCGTTTACAAGGCTGTGGCCTAAGCATCCGGAGACGGGTAGGTGCAAGATGTTCAATGAACCGAGCAGCACGACATACTTGAGAGAAACTTTCATCGGCACTAAGCTTCCCGATGGCTAGGTCACAGCACAGAGAAACATGACCGAGTTAAGGAATTTATGTTCTAAATAAGTTAAAAAAAAAATACACATTCAGGTTAGTGGTTGCCTGAGTCTTATTCCATCGGAGCTGCTCTTTCTCTTTTCCAACGAAGGTCCATAGTAAATTACAACAGGCTCAAAACTCTGGGGCTGAATGGAACAAGTTTTCTGGCAATCTGAGAGGTTTGTCTGAGTTATTCCAGATTTAGCCCGAATTAACCAGCAGCACAATCTGGCCATTCTAAAGAAAATGTAAGAAAGCTGAAACAGGTAGAGCTTGCGTGTTGGGGCAGCTAAGGAAATAATGGAAATGACACCAAGTCCAACCCCACCTAGTCTCTCTATGAACCTTGGAGTTTCCAAACAGGTTATATGACTCCACGGAGAGGGTGGTGAGGCACTGGCACACATTGCCCAGAGAAGCTGTGGATGCCCCATCCCTGGAAGTGTTCAGGCCAGGCTGGATGAGGCTTGGAGCAACCTGGTCTAGTGGAGGGTGTCCCTGCGCATGGCAGGGGGGTTGGAACTAGATGATCTCTAAGGTCCCTTCCAACCCAAACCGTTCTGTGATTCTACGACTTCAAGAAAACTATCTGATGAGAAAATAAGTATGAGACAAAGTATGAAATTCAAGTTGTGTTCGGTTCTAGTTTTACTTACACTGTCGCAAATCTACTCCAGCAGGAAAAAAAAAATAAAATTTAAGTGAACTGGACGTTGCACTGATCTGCACTTAGGGAAGTGCTTTCACTGCAGCATATTTCATATTCCAAATACCCAGGGGACTGTGAAATGGAAATATTCCCTTCTGCTTAGTGTTAGAAACTTTTCCTAAACATTTACCTTTGTGATAATCCATGTCTTTGCTTTATAAGAACAAATATAATATTGTTTACTGATTGGGTGGATGACAAAGAAAAAACACCAATTACCCAGAAATCCCTAAGGGGGAGCATAAGCTTTTTGTATGTATTTATTTCATTACAGCATAAGTCGGAGTACATAAAAAGCTCTACCTATATATACTTCAAAAATGAAACTGTTAATACATCAGTTACACATATAATTCACCTGAATTGTGATCAGTGTCCAAAGCATTTGCATTAGTTAATCTCTTGTAAGTGGCAGCATTGACATTGTTATTTTATGGTTTCACACATTTGTCCAAGTTTTATTCGCCAAGACTTAAAGCCAAAGCACGAGATGCCTGCAAAAAAAGTAGCTTATTAAACACTGTGGTTGTTTGAGACATATTGCAGGTGCAAAATGGTAAGACTAACAACATAATTGGTAAAAATCTGGGCTGTTTAAGAAATACGTGAAAAAATTGGTCCTGTAGTCACCACTGTCCCAAGTACCAACTCTGTTTTCCCTTCCCCACTATTTGTTTCAGTTGTCTATATAGTAGGCATCTTTGACTCCTAACTGTTCTCTTCCTTCCGATCCCTCCACCCCACACTCCCATTTCTTCCCATTGAGTCATTTATGAAAATTAGTCTCCAAAAGAGCCTGCTGATTCCTAATACTGATGGGTTCATTCCAGCAGCTCTCAGCATTCAGGCCAAATCAAATGAGAAGTGTGTGATCATACATTCTGAGTGCACAATTTTACTGAGATTGGTGTCCATCTCTCCTTTTAGCAGCAGTAAGGTAAAGTCAGAATAGTTCCAGTAACCTACTAAATGTGTGGAACTATTACAAACTTGCATTAAATTATCTCAGAGTAGGAGTGGAGGCAGGAAGTATACTTAAATAAAAACATACTTGGCTGAAACAGTACTCGGGTTCATACTGGTAACAGCTATAGAGAGATGTCCTGTTAAATCCAGTGTGAATCTGGTACACAGAATAATGGCAGACAAAAAAAGTAGTTAATTAAATGCTTGTTACTACAACTGCTCAATAGTACCACCATCTCCCCTTCTTCTGCTTTCTGAACTTTCCCAGGAGCAATACCACCAAAAAAAAGCCCAAAGATACAATTCTGCCGAAACCTTCTGGGTTCATTCAAGTAGAAAACACTACATGTCAGTCCAGACACAAAGCAAATTGCCCCAGCACCACTGCTAAGCTTTGTGATAATGAAGGGTAACACCTCTGTGGAGCAATGGAATGGACACCGTAAAGCAGGAAAAGCAATAGGCCGCTCATGAATAGTGATAATCAGGACACAACACTCTGAGAGCCAATCAAACAGCACAGGAGAGTTACAGCTTTCATGTGAATAATTTATTCTTTTATCACTTTCAATTTTACCAGGTACTTATTTACAATGAATTTTTTGTTTTGTTTTGTGGACAGAATTTACATCAGCTACTGCACAATTTTATTCATTAATAGGGCGTGATTAGCATCCTTCCCGTGTTGCTTAACAGTGCCTGTTTTGATCAAATAGGGTTATTCTTTTGCCAATTATTCCTCTGACTGAGTTTCCAAGTGTAAACAGAATTTGTACAAATGCCTTTGCCGCAATTAAGATTTCTTTTTACGGAACCAGTTCATAGATGGAAATAGTGAAGTTCCATCTGGTATTAGCATTTGCTAAGAAGGCTTGGTTCTTTATTGAAGCGGCGATTTAGTTTTAGACGCAATGAAGGCTTTAGGCATTTCCACGTTAGGCACTGCAATGCCTCTTCAACAAGGCGTCACCCCTGAGAAGAATCCAAATTACCTGCTTGGCCTCCCAGTACAGTGCATGGAGTCCCTCACCTCAGACTGGCAACCCAAAATACAGAGCCTGTCAGGAAAAGCTTGCCACACAAGAAAACTCACCCAATTGCACCCACATGTAGTACATGTGTCCTGAATTACCCATTCAGGAGCTGGAGCCTGGAATCTACCCAGAACTCGGTGTGCAGGAGCCTCTGTGTGCTTTTGGAGGACTTGCATGAGGTTCACCCCTGAAAAAGAGCCGTAGGAGGTGGTTCCAATACCCTTCTTCTAAACAGTCTTCCAAATTTGAGAACGCACACATACGAAGCGTAAGGCCTGAACCCAGTCCTCACTCAGCTGAAGGGAATTCAAGCCTACATCCTCCATCAGACAACCTCGAAAACAGGGGTACTCTGGGGAGGAGAAGGAAGCAGAAAAAATATTCTGCACATCCTACTGAAAGTGGGAGAAGGGGTCTGAGAAATTCATGGAGAAGAAAGACAGCAGAGAGGACTGTCTCTCTCCAGCTAGTCTCAGATCAGCCACTGAGGATGAGGGTTTGAATTCACCTACCTGGACAATTTCTGAGATTTTTAGCCAATTAATGTAGAATACAGAATGCATACATATTTAGAGATCAGGGATTAGCTGCAAGAGGTCCTTCAATCCATTGCCAATCAGGTGGTGGGGGACGCGGATTGAATCCTTGCAGGCTAAGAAAGCAAACATGTATCTCCCATGCTACAAGCCTTCAGGCTATTAGATAAACCAGCTCTGTTTTAAAAGCAAAACATACACAAACACAATTTGAAGGCGGCCTGGCCCTTTAGTTTATACCATAAAACCATATTCCACCAGTGGCTTCCCAGTATCGCATCACCTAGTTTCTAAGGAGTCGAGGCAGTAGCTAGGTAGGTGCACACCAGCTCAGAGGTGAGCGGTCCTGAATGGGCGGAGGGGAACTGCTCGGCACCTCCGCACACAAAAGGACGGTGGTTGCTCAGTTTGTTAAACTGGAGAGCTCTGGGATGACAATTTTGGTCTTCAAATGCCCGAACTCTACATAAATTTTGGGTTTAGTAGCCAAGTTTGGTGGATACACTGAAGATACAACTGGGGGGGGGAAACAGACTCTCGGCAAACCTGCCTCAGGCATACCAGGGAGGCCAGAGTAGGAAATCTGGCTAGAAACATGCCTCTGTTGTCAATCATCAGGCTGAGATTTATGCTAAGAGTGTACAAAGGAAACAGGTTTGATGGACAGCTACTAATGAAGACCAGACTCTGCCCCCACTCACACTGTGTAAACAGTGAAAGCGGGTAAGCACTTCACTCGACCCTTTCTAACAATAGGAGCTAGCAAAAATACAAACCACTGCAGGTTCACGGAATGCTTATTACTGTAAAGATTATTTCCAAACATATTTCTTCATGGTGTACAGAAACAAACACTGCAAGAAAGGATATGTTTCATTCCTTCCCAAATGTCTGTGGCATATTTTCGCAGTTTAAATCATGGAGTTTTCCCAAAACTAATTTTGGAGTATTTTCATGCATTAGCAGGAATGAAAATGCTTCATTAATAGGAATGCAAAAGCTGGCATGATTCCTCACTATGCTGTAGTATAAGAACTATACTACGTAATATTTTGAACTATGAAATTATACTGTATTGTAAGATAAAACAGACGTTTCCTTGGGTGTTCCTGGTTACTAATGCAAAATCCGGCCTAGTGCTTATCTCTTTATGTATGCACCTAAGTGTTGCACTACACAGCCTGAAATACTGTCCACAGTTAACATAAAAATGATGCTGAAGGGAAACTCATCATTTTTCATTCCTGCTCAGGCTACAATGCTGTAATTTAATTTAGAGTCAATATTTCCAAGGATTCTTGTCTGAGAATTAAGTCCATCATTCAGTGAAAAAAATCAATTCGTGAATCACTAACGAATACGCCATCTGTGGTATTAAATTCCACTGCACCAATCTGTACTGAGGCTAAGATAAGCATCACACTCCACAGGCCTACAGCTCCTACTGCAGGATGTTTTAATTAGCTCACTAGGGAATAGGCTCGCTTGGTTATTCAGGACTGACCACTGTTTTCTACAGGATGGCTAACCAGATCAGCTGCATTAAAACCCTGTGCAAGATAGATGGAGAGGAAAAAAAAAAAAAAAAAACCAACCAAAAAAAACCATAAAAATGAAGAAAAAAATTATAAACTTCACTATTCTCTTTCATGAAGGTGGTGTCTCTTAGGACAGAGCCTGCTGCCTTCCTTTGGAACTAGCAACAACATATAAGAATGCTAATGTCCTGTTTAACAGAAACAATGAAACATAAAAAGATCTGCTTTCTTTGATGTAAGGTCTTGCTAAAATATGAATCTATACTAGAGCTTTGAGTACAAACAATTCCCTTCCACAGTCCATGCCAGTTCCAAGCTGAAATACCAATAGCAAAAACACTGGTTCTGTTTTTTTTTTTTTCAGAAAAGGTTTCGCAGTGATTTCCCATAAAGCTAAAACATTTGCCTTGCCTACTGATTTTTTATATAAAATGTATAAAATAAATGCATGTGCCCTTTTCAGTACAGTCTGCATAGACGGTTTATGCTTTTCCAGTTCTGAGTGACATGACAGAAAGTACGCTCCAACTTTCCACAGGCAGGAAGAAGCTTTGTATGGTTTTGTCTCGTTAGGATGCTGCTCCACCAACAGCGCGCTCGGGCGGGTCAGAAGCCTAGTGACAGCGTACGCCACCAGCACGTACTGCAATTACAAGGACTTATTGATTACAGCGATCATTAGATCGAAATAAATAAAGCAGTCTCTCAACCAAAAGATAGGGAAATAACATCATGCTAGTGCACAACACAATCAACATGTGTAGCGCATTCCTATTTTCCATGTCCTCCTTTGATGGTCTTGCACTAAGTTGGAAAAGCCACTTGCCACAGGATAATGAACATACAGTGAAACATTTAAGCTGTCTGCAGTCAAAGAATTTACATTTGGTTTAGGTTAATCTTCCTCGACCTGCAGTTAATTACAGACCATGTGAAGTACAAAATATTTCCCCCAGCTCTAGTGGCATACATGGTCATGTCAACCGGCTGCAGCCTGAACAGCTTCAGTTCATTTTTGTTATAATTTAAACTCTCTGATAAAAAATGGTAATAAAACAATCTTTTTATACAGAAACCACTGCCTTTGTCAAATAAAGAACATAGCAACATTTCATATCTGCAATACTATGCCACATTTCAAAAAGGTAACTTGCCTTTTTCTCTTTTTTGATTTTTTTGTGTGTGTGTGTGTATTCCAAATACAAACCATGTGGCACACATTTGTGTTACTTAAAACTTTAAGTCTGGTATCTGTTAAATCAGTTGTGGTTGAAATTCCTGGGACCACACAGTGCCACGTCTTCCTTAAACCATCTATTTCACCAGAAATGAAAGGCTGTGATGATCTTCCTATACTTCTCTAACACAGGAAATAGTTGGTTTCACATAAAAACAAATGCAGCTAAGCTACGCCGCCAGCAGTGTTTATCCCTCCGTATCATCCCGGAGAGAAAGAAAACAAATGGCAGAAAAGGCTCCAGCCCAGATCGCAACTACGTGTAAACACGCGACCAACACTAACAGTAACGTCCCGTTACGACACTGTTTTCAGGAATTTTTTAGAAATCCAGGTGTAAAAAAGTTTTTCTCAGATTGGGAATTGGCACAAACATAATCCAGAGATTATCCTTTATAGCAGCTTTCCTTTCATGTGCTTGGCTTTTCACACAAAGCACAGCAAACACGGGAAGAGTTACATCCAAGTTTCAACCAAGCGGCTGCAGCTTAACATCTTGGGAGCAGAGAAGAGGAAAAGGGGAGCCCCTTCCCTCTGTAGACACACCAGAGAAGGACCCCTCTATAGGGGGGAGTTTGTGGGTCCCCCACAGCTGCAGCCCAGCTCCCCACTCAGGAAGCCAGAGCCAGGCTGTCCACCTCACAGCGGCAGGGAGCCCTCTTGGTCTTCTGCTTTGTCCAGCCTCTCGGGCAGGTTGAGCACAAAAGGCAGGAGGACACCCCTGGCATCTAAGGGAGCTTTAAGAAGGTCCCCATCAAAGGTGCCCTTGAGCCCGCCATCTGCCTCCACCTCGCCATCCTGGGCTAGGCTGAAGCGGAGGGTGCCGGTCCGGTTGACGCAGTAGATGGTGTTGCCCAGGGGGGCACAGCGGAAGGGCTGGATGGGGCCACCACTGGGCCGCAGGCTGGCACACTGGCTCCAGCGCTTGGCTACCGTGTTGTACCGGAAAACTTCGACGCCACCGCCAGTCCCACCGCCTGGGCCCTGCTCCCCGCCACGGCCACTGCTCACGTCGAAGCGGTAGATGAAACTCTTGAAGGCCACCATGTCAGCAGAGCGCCGGCGGCTGCTATTGTAAGGGCACTCTTGCCACTCGTCACGTTTGGGGTCATACTTGAGCAGGCGATAGAAGAGGGAGCCTCCTGACACATAGATCTCCCCGTTGCAGGTGGTGGCCTCATGAGCCACGGCAAAGGCACCCTTGGGCAGGGGTGCCACGGGGCTCCAACGGTCGGCCCGCGGGTCATACCTCTCCACGGTGAAGAGGCACTCGCCCCCCACAGCATAGAGGTAGCCGTCCAGGGCCAGCAGCTTGAGCTGTGAGCGGGGCTGAGCCAGCGGCCGCACCTGGCTCCAGGTGTCGGTGAGGGGGTTGTAGCAGAAGACCTTGTCGGAAAGGCGGGCCCGGGGCTCGCTGCCCGCTGGCCCCGACGCGATGCCCCCTGCCAGGAAGAGGTAGTTGTGGAGGACGCACATGGCGCAGCCCTTGGCATTGGCCTCCTCGGGCAGGCGCGTCAGTACCCTCCATTCGCCGCTGGCCTCCTGGTAGCAGTGGATGAGGGAGCCGCTCTCCTCCAGCGACACCACGGAGGAGGGGCTCTGCGGCCGGCTACTCTCGCGGCTCTGCGGCCGGCTGCCGCCACCGGGCCGCTCGAAGGCGTCGCTGACTTCAGCCACCAACAAGCAGGGCCGGCCGGCCTCCACGCGCCGCTGTAGGATGAGGTCCCGCTCCGTGCCGCTGAGGCGGCCGTAGACGCCGGGCTCCCGCAGCACCTCCAGGTAGTGGTCGCTCATGAAGCGGTAGGTGGCCTCCCGCAGCTCCGCTAGCCGCTGCTTCTTGGCCAGGCAGAGGAGCTGGTAGCAGTTGTCGAGGCGGAGCTGGGCGCGCATGGCCTCGGCGGCACAGTGCAGGGCGCAAGGCATCTGGAGGACGCGGGCGCCGCTCACCACTTCGGCCAGGTTGTCGTGCCTCACCTCGCCCATGCGGGCCGTGTACACGTAGTCGATGAGAAGCCGCAGAGCCCCGTAGCTCACCCCCTTCACCCGCAGCACGTCCCGCGAGGCACGGGCGCGAAAGTAGTCGCTCTTGGCTGCTAGCACCGACTTGTGCGCCCGGATGCGACGCCCCGACACCTCGATGACCAAGTCGGGTTCTTCCTCCGGCCGTTCCCGCGTTCCCACCGCCTCCTCTTCCTCCTCCCGCTCCGGCTGGCAGGCGGCGTTGTTGATCTCCCACTGGCTCTCCACCACCCGGCCGCCGGCGGCGGGCGGCTGCGGCTCGGTGGCGGTGCCGCTGAAGCAGAGGGAGGAGCTGAAGCCGCAGGGGGCGGCCGGGGTGGGTGGCGGCGGCGGCGGCGGAGCGCCGCGCCCGGCCCCGCTCTCCTCCTCCTCCGCCGCGCCGCTGCCCTCCATGGAGCCGCGCTAGCTGCGCCGCCGCCGCGCCGCGCCCGTGCGGAGGGCTCTCGGCCGCAGAGGAACGGCCATCACCTGCGGGGGAGACCGGAGAGCGCTCAGCATCCCGCGGCCGGGACCCGCTCCGCCGGCGGCTTCCCCCCACCCCCCCGTTTCTCCGGTGTAATACTCGGAGCCGCCGTTCTCAGGCGGGGCTGTCTCTGGTTTCCGGGGCTAAACCCGCGCTTCTCCTTTCCCTGGAGCACCCATCCCGTGGCTCTGCCGCCTCCCGCCCCTCCCCGAAAACCTGACCTCTTTCGGGTGGGGGGATCGCCCCTCAACACCCCGAAAAGCAATTCTGGGTTTCCTGTTTCTACGCAAAAACATTAAGCGGTTTGCGCGCGCAGCATCCTTTCTCATGACAAGTGGTCCCTACGCTGCGCCGGGCGATGAGGAAAAGCATCCTTTAAAGGCAGGTACTTGGGAGCGCTAACGTGATTTACTCACCTTGGGCAACGGTTTCAGCGGAAGGTCGTAGTTGCAATCTGTTCTGGAAGGAGCTTCTCCACTAGCCAAGTTCTCCTTTACATGGCCTTCACGAAGGTTTCTTCGTATCACTGCTCCTCGTGTGCACTCCCTCTGTTTCAAAGAAAATATAAACAGGTGATTCGTTTTGAACTCGATATATTCTCAGTTCACTCAGAAGTCTGGGCCGATCCGAGTTCCGTTTACTTTAAGAGGATACTGTAGTATCTTAAAAGTGACCAAGAAATACCCTAATAGATTCTAATGGCTTACAAAACACATCAAAAGACGTTTGTTGTTGCTACCGCAAAAGCTACCTGACATGTTACCCACTGTAATGCATTAGCCAGACGTGAATCAGACTTCACGGGGACTGGCTCATGTCTGAAAGATTTATGGCTTATGTTAATAAAAAAGTAGTAGAAGCGAGCAAAAAAAAAATCACAAGAGATAATTAGAACATGAAGTTTCTTCTGGGAAAATGGCAGGCCACAGGGCACGGCTGTAAGTAGGTTAGTGCCTGTCAGCCAATCACCACCCAGTCGTATCTTCATTTCACAAATGTCGTTTTTAGAATTTAACAAAGTCCTGTTCGTTTGCCTCGTGTTTGTTTATGTATTTCCCAGGTTCGGTTTAAGTTTCGACGAATGATGCATGAAAATTGTCTAGATGTACTTAATTTCATCTAATAAGTATCTGCAGCTCGGATTCTATTTTTAAGGGGGTTGTTCATTTCCATTAAAAACCCCGTTGGCAGGTTTTTCCCAGCCCTCAAGGAACACTCATTTCTATGTAAAATATACCTTGTGACTTCCTTTCAGCAGAGATAATTTATTTACCCTATTAAATTAATATTAGGAAAATCAAACTTTTGGATGTGTTTTTAATGAAAGCATAATTAGTAGATGAATTTGTCTGGAAATTCCTGAAACTGAGAAGCCCTTACTTGCACAAGCAAATGTCACTCCAATGATAGTATCAGTCTTTTCTTACAGGTTTTTATTTTGTGCACTTGCCCTGTGAAGGACTTCCTACTACATTTGGTCACATTCACTCAGACGAGAAATCAATCCTGAGGGTTGACTTCTGGATATTTGAGCCTTTGAGACCATAACAGGGTTTCAACAGCATTTGAAAACTCCTTACTAAAATGAGTTGATCTCACATACCTTATGTTTTTCATCTGGGTGCTTAAAAATCTAGCACTTAGGAACTTTCTATGACATTTTATAAACTTTGGATAGCCTTAGTGGCAAATTCCACGAGGTCCAGACCCAAACTCAGTAGGTTAGGCATTACTGACTCCTTTTCTGCAGCTTTAGCTAGACGAGGAGAAAGGCAGTGTTCCACTCTGTGGAAGATACACTGATTCATTAATAACTTAAACTGGGCAGCATCCCTGTCGATGTGATTTTGGTTTTCAGTGAGTCTTCGCAGTATTGAATTCACTACGTAACCTTTTCTTATTCTGATTTATTATGCTGTTGACATTGAGATTGATCTACTTGCTGCTCCAGGCCTTCCAGAGCCCTGATGCTCAGCTTTGTTCCAGAGCAGCTACTGTAACTGACACGGGTGAAATGACAACCGTCAAACAGAGAAGGTTAGAAGAACACCTAGAATGTCAAGCTCTGATGTACTGGGATATTGACAACATTGTTACAGCATTTGTAACATAAATATGTCATTGAAACATTCTGTGCCTGCTCTGCTCTTCCTTGGGCTGAGTGCCCTGATCATCTTGCCACAATTCTGGGTAGCTTGACCTCTCAATCAGGAACATCCAAAGGGTGCTAACAGACTTTTCTCCCATTGCTCTCAATTCCGCTGGTTTTGGCTGGGATAATTTTCTTCACAACAGCTGGTACGGGGCTCTGTTTTGGATTTGTAAAGAATACAGCGTTGGTAACACAGGGATGTTTTTGTTATTGCTGAGCAGTGCTTACACACAGTCAAGGCCTTTTCTGCTTCTCACACCACCCCACCCGCGAGCAGGCTGGGGGTGCACAAGAAGTTGTGAGTGGAGACCACCCAGACAGCTGACCCCAACTGACCAAAGGGGTATTCCACACCTATGACGTCATGCTCAGCATATAAAGCTGGGGGAAATGGAAGGGGGAGATGCTCAGAGTTATAGCATTTGTCTTCCCAAGTCACTGCTACACGTGATGGAGCCCTGCTTTCCTGGAGATGGCTGAACACCTGCCTGCTGATGGGAAGCAGCAAATTAATTCTTTGTTTTACTTTGCTTGCATGCACAGCTTTTGCTTTACCTATTAAACTGTCTTTATCTCAACCCACGGGTTTTCTCACTTTTACTCTTCCGATTCTCTCCCCCATCCCACTGAGGGGGCAGTGAGCAAGCAGCTGGGTGGTGCTTAGTTGCTGTCTGAGGTTAAACCATTACACAATATCATCATCTTTGTGGGTTCAGACATACCCCACTTCTGAGACCACTTCTCCTGCTTATGTTCCCCCTCTACAAGAAGGAATGAGTAGCTTCAGATAGTTTCAAGCTCTCAGTTTACTGCGTCATCTTGCAAGTGAAACTATAAAGGAAGAATGAAAGAGAATGTTACCAAAAATAGAAAGTGTGGGTGACTGAATGTGAGGAGTGAAAAACAGTAACTGTAATACCCGTAATATCTCCATACGGTGAAATGTATTTCCTGCATCATGTCTCGAAGGAAAACCACCAATTAGAATATTCAAAGTTGTTAAAAACGGCATCCAGGAAAAGTGATCTTTTCAAATTTCTTGAGTAACTAAAATAAAAAGGTAAGAGCCTCCTCAAGCACAGTAATCATACCTTTTCCCACATTCAGATATGTGCTTGGCTTAGAAGTTTGACATGACACTGGAATGATATTGAGAAAGAGGCTGCCACCTCCCATAGTCCTAACAAACACCTGTGTTAGCATCCTCTTGAGAATCACACGGAGGAAGAAGGACCGACGGTGCAGCTTGCTAGTGGCAAGCAGCAGAATTCCAGAGAAAACTGTCTTCTGGTACATCTAAAGCTAACTACCAAGAATATGTTGAAATCCATGCTGAGCATGAGGAGGACTTGAATCAAAGTACCGCGTGCAATTTAGGCAACAAGGAACTCTACGTGGAAGCTGAAGACTCAGAAAAGCTAGAAGAGGGTTTGGAGGACTTTGTCAATGACAGAGCAATGACTGCTCTAGCAATTTCAGCACATTTGTCTAGCTAAAAACAAAGTATAAGAATTACACAGAGCTGAAGCTGAAAAGACACTTGGGAGAAGTTGTGGAACCTTCCCATTATTGAGCAACATGACCGGTTCGAGTCAAAAGGTCATAGATGTAGTATAAAACAGGAAGCAGCTGAAAGGGGCTGATGGAAATACAGTACTGAACTCCTTCATTATTTTCTTATGCAGTGATCAAAGAGTTGTATTGCTGCTTTGGTGACACAGAGCATTCAAAATTACAGAATTCCAGAAGATACTTGATAGCTGTGCTGATTCAAAAGGATTTGAGCTCCTAACGATCTTGTTTGGCTTAAAATGAACTTAGTTTTAGCACTTTTTTCCAAACTCACAAAGGATAGGTACTGGAAAAGGAAGCACGCTGTTTATAGTACATGGCATCTGTGGACTGATGTCACCTTTTATCCTGGGGACTTTTAAGGCAGAAGCTGAATTACTTGGACTGAAACTGTTTTCATTATCATGGGTTTGGTCTAGGAATGATGTAATGTTAATGGACAGAGGAACTGCCAGCAAACATGAACTGTATTTACAGACTTGGCAATGACACACTTACAATATCCTGGATGTGTGCCCCCAACCTCAGATGTTGTGAGACATTGCTCAAGTAACAGCTCAGATAAGAAGGTGCAGCTTTTTCTGACAGAGGAATTGTAATGAAGAGCTGCAGGTAAAGTTTCCTGGCACTGTATTCATTTGGCAGTTCTTCTGATAAAATGCAATTAAATGCTTGTTTTTCATTGTCCTCTATTTTTCTTTTTGTGCAGTGCCAATAACCTTTGACCCAAACCTTGTCCTCTAGCAAGACCCGCTTTCTCCAGGGAATACGCGCATGTGGGAGGAATTGGGTTACTGCTCTCCAGTTCATAAATGGAAACTGCTCTGACTCAGTCCCAGGGTAAATAAAAGCAGTGCTTTCCCTATCATAAATAACTCTAATTTACATAAGCAGGCTATCCTCCCCAAGGGACACAACACCAGTTCAGAACTGTCAGAATGCCATTGTGCTCCACCTTAGTCCAGGAAATGCTTTTGTAAAAACTTGTACTGCCAAATTTTACCCCTACAGAGAATTCCCTCGGGATAGGGGCGTCATCTGATTGAGATGATTAAGGAGTCTGAAGAGGCAAGATCATCAAAAGAGAGAAAACATCCCTTGTATTTATTTTAAAAACTAAGAGATCACTCTTGAAAGTAGAACTGGCCAGTACTATCATGCAGAGTGAAGACACCCAGCTCAGACCAGGAGAAGGCAAAATCTTCTGGAGGGCAGAGTCAAGTGTGGAGAAGTTTGCATATTTATAAAAACGGTCTGCTACACTCCCACTCATTGAGCAATTCTGTGAAATTTTGTTTTGAAAAAATGGTCTCTTCCTAGCTGGGGAAAACATCTGGAGCATAGAGATGCCATTTCTCTGAAAGAGCTTGCAGCACTTAAGATCTTGCATCCTATTACACGTTTAAACTCTAGATCTTAACTGCTTGATTAACCTGCTTGTAAGAAAAAAAGAATTGTCTTTCCATGGCCCACCTCAAGAAAAAATCGCAGAAAAAGTCCATTTTTTCTTTGCCTTTTTTAAAATTAGGCGTGCTCCAAATGTGGGTTACAACACAACCCTCGTGTCTTGCCCTGCCTACTGGATGTACGTCTTTTGTAGTACTGCATCCACGCTCAAGTTGCCTATGCAGCTTCCTTGTGACCTCTCAAGGTGCTGTAATTTTCTCACCACATATAATGGAGGTAGGAATATTCTTCTCTCATGACTGCAAAATTTTCATACAATCACAAAGGAAAACAAACATTTAAGAAATGCAGCTTATGATTACAGACCACACAAGAAACATGTGGGCAGCAGTTCCTCATCAGAAACTCCATGGAAGAAATGGCTGAGTGTGTCTGGGCAGGGATGAAAAGAGAGAGGAAGTAAGTCATAATAAAAATATTATCAAAAGCCTGATGAAATTGATATTATAACTAGCAAATCTAAACTAAAAATATACAATGAAATCCACAGAGACAAACATTCTTCAAAAAGAAAACTAAAAAAGAGGTTAGACTCTTCAGAAGTAGTCAGGGAGAAGCAGTGTCTCTCTGGAGTTCTTACACCAAACAGGAAATAACACTCCCACAAAAGCAAAATCTAGCAAAGGTTAAATGCAAGTCCTCTCCAGTATCTCTTTGAAGAAAGGAAGTCTAACAGAAAAAGAACAGGTTCTGAGTCAGTACAATACCTTTGCGGAAAACTCCAGGCTGACGAGCTGGCTTCATCACTAACGCATTACAGATCAAGAGATAACGGCACGGCAATACCACACTGATGTAACAAGGCTTTCCATGGAGAATTGCTACTAGTTCTAGGCATGGCCTCGTAATTAGAGTTCTAGACACAAGGTGAGAGCACGTGGTCATGTCCATGATGAACTGAAATTTGGTTACTTTCATCGTATCTGGACACAGGTTACACTCCATTAGATAAACAGCCGTACTTAACATACCGGCGTAGTGCTACAGCTGAAAGGATGAACGGAATCCTTGAATGCCTATACTGGGAAATAAGGAGTAACCATAGGGAAAAGGTTAGCTTCCATCTATAGCATTGGTAGGTTTGTAATGGAAATGGATGGATGGATGGATGGATGGATGGATGGATGGATGGATGGATGGATGGATGGATGGATGGATGGATGGATGTTCCAGCCTTTACATTTTGCAAGTAGTATTTTAAAATCTGGAAGGGTAGAGAAAAGTACTACATTATTTAAGAGCTATAGAAAAACACTTCAGTGAGAGACCTGCAACAGCACTCTGCAACCAGACACAAGCTTACTCTGTCTCCACACAGTATACGTCAGTCTCAAGCCAACTCGCAAGCAAAAAGGTGATACACAGCTTAGGCACCACCTCACAGCCACCCTTCCACAGCTTTGGAGAGAAGGTGGCTTACGCTAGTAGCTTGGAGAACAGGTAGAGCAAGCCTTACTCAGCCTGAGAAACGCAGTGCTGACACTTCTTCAGGGCTTGGTATGTTTGCTTTGTGACTTGATGACTGTGCACAAGTGCAGGCACATGAAAATTCTGCAAACTGATGGCCTTCTTAGGCTGGTGGAGAAAGTCCTAAACAAATCAAGGGTTGGAAGCGTAAGCAAAGCAAAATATTTACACTACTGAGAGGGGAGAAAAAAATTATCACAGCATATTGCAGATACTGAAAGTTTACATGAATTGATGAGGAAAGTGAAGAATGAGCTCAAGGAAGGGAAATCTGTTGAAGGTGACCAAATACATACTAAACACTAAAACTGTGTCCAGCTGAGGAGGATCCTGAGTTGGAAAATGGTCAGAATATTAATATTCAAAGGTGAAGTAGCACCCCATGGGCAAATACACATTTTTACCCTCCTACATGCTTCTTTCAATACTGAATTACAGTCCATGTGGGAGTCAGGATGCTGGGCTTGGTGGATATTTGATCTGACATGAGAAGACCCTTATTCTGATGTGATGAAGGAAATCGGGAGTGTGTGCCTTGCTGGAAGGCACTTGCGAGTCCAGGGAGAATGAAATTTGACAGCAGCAGACTAGTTGATCTAGTGATCCTTTCTGACCTTAAATTCTGGAAATTGCCATACACCAGGAGTACTGACATCAAGCAAAGCACCAGCCTGTGATGATTAAAAGCCTTGTTTGAGCATTAGTGTGGTTAACTGTTGTAATGTTGATTGCAGAAATGCTTTTCAGCATTAAACTGTGTTGTCAACAAATAAATAATTGCAAACATGTGCAAAGTCTCTGCGAACACTTTGGCAATGCTGGTTGAGGAGGAGAATATCCACTGAGAAGCCAAGTCAAGCAAGCCAGCAGATTTCTTTAGACATGTTTTTGAAAATAAAAGAAGAGTCAGGTTTGGTTTTGCCTTCCAGAAGAGCATTAGATCCCCATGAATGTATTGCATTCTTGCTAGACACCTGCTGTGTACTGCAGTTAATACAGAAGATGGGTCAATATATTTGGAGGAAATTAAATTCCTTGCTTAAGATAAAACTTAAGATTTTGCTTTTAATTTCATTATGGCAAGGACATACAGATTAAAGAGCTCAAAGCACCAGAAACCTGTCAAAGTATGGCAACAGTGTGCTTGAGAAAGAATTTGAGAAGTAACAATAGAATTTAACGGAAAGCCAACAAAGTCCCATTTTTCTGAGACATGCCTAGGAAAAGAAAGTAATAGGAAAACGTCTAGAGAAGGGAATAATGAAAACACTTCTTTTTCCAGACAAACCCTAAATCAGGTACTTAAAGGAAAAAAGCCCCACTTCTAAAGACTGAACAGGCTCATTGATTTCTTGACAAACTGAGTAAGAGATGCTTAGAAAGGCAGAGGTCCTCCGGATACACGGTGAATGGCATCCTTCTCATTTTTGGAGATCATATATTTTTTCTTTGCCCAGATACTTTTTCAAACTTAAGGTTTACAGTCACTTTACCCGCAGCTAAAAATTTACACTACATCTAGTTAGATTCATAAAACAGTTCCAGGTTTCTGCAGACATTATCTCTACGCAGATTTTGGACTGGATTCAAAGATGGAGAGACATGCCACAATGCTAAACATGGCAAAGGCTGACTTTCAGGGCAGTTTAATCTGCAATGAAACAGAGATATAAGACCTAAGACAGCCAGATCAGATAGCACAAAAACCTCCAGTACGACAGCCCTGTTCTGAAAGGAGGAAAAGAATTAGCTTGCACACTTTTTTCTGTCACGGCAGAAGTGCTGCTGGTAGAGTTTGCTGTTGCACCTATAACTTGTGCCCTATTAGGTGACTCATGGAAGCCTGACTTCTTTTATTTATTATTTCATGGAAACCAGGCCAAGGTGGAGAGACAGAGGGCAGGCCTGAAGCCGTATTCCTGCACAGAATTGAACTGTGGGTGGGATGCACCCCCAGTTCTCCTGCAAGGGCAGAGATAGATGTTGTGTGTCTGAGCTGTACTGCTGATCGACCTGTAACCAGCTCCTGGAATGGGATCGGGAACATACAGACAGCTTCTGTACTCATATGGGTACAGGTAGATGCTAATTGATTAGGATCCTCAAAAACCAGCATACGAGAGCGACTGAGGGCTCCCAATAGAGAAATACCAAAGACTATGGTAATGAAGGGCTGAACTTGTGCGATCAGGAGGCGTGAGTTCTTGCTATTGGTGCCTCAGCCCAGAGCCCTCCCCAGAATAAACCCAATTTATTTTAAAAGCTAATAGTATTGACTCTAGCTGCTACTTTGCCTTTCTCTACAATAATTAGTGCACTGACCAAGCCCCAGGGGTAACTTGCCACTGCTCCTTCCTCTGTCTGACAAGTTTAAAACCCCCAGTATCAACAGAGTGCCCAAACCATCAGGACTATGAGAGGAGGGTTGCTCTCATTCAGACCAAAGCTGTATTACTTTTCACAGAAACAATAGGTGTCACCGGGGAAGAGAAAGGAGAATCCTGGGTTCTGTTCCCTGCTGAAAGGGAACTTGCCGTACTTCTTCCCGTTGCTTTTGCTGGGGCAGGACTCAGTCGCACTGTCTGGAGAACCAAGCCATCACGGCTTGCACTAGGATTGAGAAACACTTTTGCTGATCTCAAAGCAGAAACACATGCTAGAGTCACAGGTACTTTTGTGGCAAGACTTCACTATCAGAAATACCTGTAGGCTGTCAGCACAGATTTCACCAAGCAACGGGAATGTTTTTAACAGCAACCGTGTAACTGAGGGCTTAACAAAATATGACGCTTCTCCATGTGGTCATCAGAACTGAACAAGGAAAGAAGAGAAAATTGAGTGTAATGCATGCTGTTTACATTACTAGAAGGTAACTTTTGCTGGCCAGTTTGAGACAGAAATAAAATGGGTTTCTATTAAAATACTCTTATTTCCATTGCCTGACACTTTCTCTATTGGATGCATAACATTTTTACTATAATGTGAATTTCATATGCTGGGCCTGGGTGTACAGGCAAAGGTTTTCTGGCTGCACTGATTTCTCCACCTATACTCAACTTTAACATTTATAATTTAGTGCAAGCAATTCAATATCTCTCACAGTTTCTTTTTGTCATTTAACAGGGAAGATAGGTAACAGTTAAGATGCCTGAATTTAAGGGACAGAAAAGGCTGCCTGGTAACCTTATTCCTGCATGAACAGGCCAAAGAATTTTCCTCCTGTACCAAGCCAATAACTTCTGTCTGAATTAGGTCAAAGCATTGTTCTGCTCAAATAATTCGTCTCACATCTATATGGTTTCTCTGCTTTGGCCAATGACCTTGATGGAAAATCAGGTGTCAAATGGATCAACTCAGATACCTTGAAGAAATACACATGCTGCTTTTCAATTTAGACTTCACTTTTTTGTCTTCTACACTTTTGTATCTGCTGACTTGGCAGCATCGTTTTCCCAAAATGATCCACGCTCTTTCTGAAGAGACATACAGACTGACAACATAAGCGTGAAGGGTGCCTCAGGACTGTCCCATCTGCTTTTGGAGCTCCTGACACAGAGAAGTAAAGGCTGTAGTATGGCTGACTAAGCTATGATTCAGATGTGTCCTTTTCAAGTGCTACGGGACAAAATCTTGCTAATGCATGCAGTAAAATTTGCATCATGTGTGACAGTCGTGGCGCTACTCTCGCATTTGTTAGGTAGCGATCTGGGCAGAGCTGAACAGTCAGGACCTAGAGTAAGAACTAAAACCTTCAAATCAGGATGTGAGGCAGAGAAGGGTTTGGGTTTATGGTTATGATCTGGGACATGTGAGAAGAAGCACACATTCAGGGGTCCTGATTTGTGGTTCCTGACCATTTTAAGATTTTGATATTTCACTTTTAAGTCTAAAGTTTGGACTAGGAAGAGATTGTAGGATACATATCAACAACATCCCCTCGAAGCAGATATTGAGGCTTTTCAGCCACTGTACTCTGAAATGTGGCCTGACTTCAGGGTTGCAATACAAATATTTGTTTCTCATGGCAGGGGTACTGTCCAGGCATTGGGCTAAGAATTTAATAGATCCTTACAACTCTATTGCCCATCATAAAGGTCTTGGGTCACAGAGAATGAGTGGTACAGACCTCACCCTGACCAACCAGAAGTAGCACCAGTGAATTTTATCATAGGAATGCAACATGAACAGTCTTTGCCCTTCTCTTCCCATATCACAGTGTAAAACTTCTTGGGACACATGGCACTGATAACTCCAAAGCTCACAAAGCAATACACTCAAATGACGTTTACTTTACTGTTTCAGCATCTGCTGTGAAAACCAAACTCCTTCAGGACTCTATTGTTGTTGTTAAACAAGAAATAGGTCATCTGTGCAATGCCCACTTCCATGGCTTTGGAGAGAACGAAGCTTTTGCTAGTAGCCTGCAGCTAGAAATTTCCACCTCAGTTTCACAGAGCTTTTTGATAAGGCCAGAGTCTGACATCACTTTAAATCCCATCCCTGTTGGGATCAAAGGAAAATTCCCATTAACTTTACGAGCATCTGGATTTCCTACACTGTACATATAAATGTGTATGGTAGCTTTTTTCAAACTGAGGCAGTGTGGGGAGCTGCAGTTAAGGAGAGATGAAAGAAAGCTACAGGATAGGAGGAGAGCTCTCCCATGAAGAGATTTGTCTTTGACTGACGGAATCAGAACGTTTGCTGTTTGCATGCCATTCCTGTAGCAAAGGGTTGGGTTTTGGTTCTTACTGTCTAACACTTTAAAATATGGGTCGCAGAAATAATACTTTATCTCCAGAGCTTAGGGCCTGTTCTTGCAATCTACATACAAGAGAGGGAGAGAGGAAAGCAGAACTGCTTCCAAGGGGAAAAAAAAAAAAATATTGCAGATCCTTGACAGGTTGATAGTCTGAAATGATTCAGAAGTCCAGAAGCCTTCCAGCAAATAGGGATCCACATGCAAAGCTTATCTGCTCCTTAAATAATCCTGGAGGCATCAGTGTCCAGAAAAACAACAAACAGCTTGTAGTAATCTGTGAAACTCAAAATGTAAAATAACTTCAATACTATTAATTAATGCAAATCATGTTGTGACAGACAACATAGCAGCATGCAAGCTGCTTGTCCAACTTATGTGGATTTATATGGAAAGGTTGCGGTTCCTGGCGTGTTTCCGAGTGAATTAAAAAAGGCTGTCAACCCGCCTGTTTTAGCCAGAGGCATAGCAATGGCAGCTCGTGAAACATTGCACCTGAAAAGCATTTACGTGACACATCTTTCTTCTCCCTCTGAGACACAATGCAAAATTTGTAGAACTACTGGACGTTTTTTTCAGCTTGTTTTGCATTAAATGAACTGGCTTAAGCGATCCTGACTTCCTGCCATCCTCACTGATGAGGTATAAGAAACTGGAAAGTACCAAATGTGCAGTGCAGAACAAAGGACCTAGCCAACTCTTTTTTGCATTAACACTAAATCACCCTATACAATACTGACCCAGTCTTGTAATTCTTGCAAAGCCAAGACTGCCAGTTACCATCCAAGAAGCATTTTTAGGATGAGGACAGGAAAAAAAGGCCACAGAAACACTGTCTAAGAGAAACACAGCATGCATGGTCTCATCCTGCAGAGAGTTACGTGCTGATTTTAATCCTCTGCTCACAGGACTAGCCCCACTCCTAATGCCAACATCTACATACGTAAACTGAATGTTTGCTTAATTAACTGCAGGAGGAAGGCAAAATCTCTATCCATTCACTGTACTGTCACGTGGTTATGAGTGCTGGCACAAGGAAGCAAGCAGGAATGTATGGCCCAGGCTGTGGACGGAGCAGGGTCCCTTCCCACTCAGTGACAGCTCAGTCATAGATCAGGTTAAACTGGTTGTCAAATCCTGCACTGCTATAAAGTAATTCTTCTTCAATGAAAGGAACTAATCATGTCTGTTCTCTGACAAAACACCACCGAGACCAAAAACGAAGCAGAAAGAGCAGGTGATGACAATTCCACTGAAAAGTAAAACAGCAGACATAAAAATGTCACGTCCCAAGAAGGCTAATGAGATCGAACACAAAGAAAATGAGCTCATTTTTTAAATGAGCATTTCCAAGGATGTGAAGAGGTATAAAATGACTTCTCAGCTTCTGTTCACGGAAAAGAAACAGCCTCCTAACTGCAATGCTGCAGAATCTCAGTAGGGATAAACAGCAAAACCCCTGCAAAATTCATACAGGATCTCACAAGACAGGGAAAAAAAAAAGTTTAATTCTACTTTAAAAGAAATTGCAGGATTTCCTTTCATGTTTTACTATACCCTTCTTTAGCAGCCAGCTGCCCCTAATATCCTCTTGCAACAGGCTACTACAGGATGCCGAAACCCCCAGTAAGTAGGATCTGGATGCAGTCACCTAACCACATCACTGTCTCTACGGTAACCTAGGCCAGCCTTAAATACTATAATCCTGCTTTACTATAGTAAAGCCAGTTAATGGTTTTCGTTGAACGTTCCTGCCAAATAATGGTGCTCTTGTATTTGTTGATATTTCAGATCTGTCCACCTATTTGAACTGTTTGTTACACCGAAAAGTGATGCAAGCAAAGCATTCATAGAAGAAAGGAAACTACTCAGGATTTCAGTCTTTTGCTATAGTCAAGGTACAGTCCTGCAAAATCCAGCTTCTAAGAGCGTCACCATTGACTTCAGTGCCACCACTGCCAGGAGCAAGCCCCTGCAGAGTGGGGGAGAGCTGGGGCAGGCGAGGGACCAAGTCCTGGGCTCTTTGGCAGGTTCTCATCAGACAGTGCCATTCACACTGGATGGCCGGAGGATCCCATTGGCATGCACTGGATGTCCTAATTAAAGAGTGAATAAATGCTGTGTGATGGGCCCTGGGAAGAGGAGAATGCAGAACAGGCAGGCTAGGCCAGAGGGTTAAACCAGGGAGCAGATACTGCTTTGTCAACACTAGTGGCCATCTAATTAATATTTTCCATAAACATTCCATTTAATTCCATTTTGGGAGACAGATGGTTAAGTCTGAAAATCAGAGGAGTTCTTTAGCTTCTCAGATCATATAAAAGGATTGTTCTATTTTATTGCTATTCTATTTTTTATTGCCCTATTTTGTTCTAGCTTTTTGTTCCAGTTTTCTAACGTTCAATTTAATTGCTGTGGAAAAGCTTTACAGAATATTATTTCTAGCAGGTTTTCTTATTTTCCTCGATGGGTGAAAAAAGTTGGCTATGGGATTTAATACTACCCTTTGCTGCGCTACGTCTAAGTTCAGGTTTGGGAGCCGGCTTTTTTGTTGCTTTAAAGGACCAGACATCAACACCTACCGGCTTCGGACACACGAAATCTAGTAGGACTTTTTCTTCGGGCATCTTCCACCCTGCAGAATCGTGTGCGTATACACCCCAGGGCTTGCAGCACTCGTGTGCTTTCAGTAGGATGGGGAAGCACGCCATGAAGAATTTATAGCGGGAAGCAATTCACTGCTGTTACACATCCCTAAACGTTAGCGTAAAGAGTCATTGGGATTTTTTAATAGGTCAGCAGGATAAATAAATAAATAAATAGATAGATACGCAGGCATCAGTTTTGGCTCCTCTGCGACATATGGAGAAGGGATATGGGGGTATGCCCGGCCTCCCCCCTGCCCAGGGGAGGTGGATTAGGGGCGACTGAGGGAGGAGAAAAGCACGATTAAGCCTGACGGTGCTTCCAAACCCCTTCCCAGCACGGCTACCGTGGCTCTGTATCGTGGTTTATACCTCAGCTACGGACAGATACCGGTATCAATCCACCCCGGAGGCTCCGGCGGCGGGCCGGGAAGCGGCGGGCGGGCGGGCACGTCCCGGGGCCGGTACCCCGGCCCCGGGACGTGCCCGCCCGCCCCCCCCGCTTCCCGGTCCACCGCCGCCCTGCCTGTCCGCTCTCCTCCCGGTAAGAGCTTACCTTTCGGCGACGGCCAGCACACTCCGCATCGCTCTGGGGAAGCTCCCTCCGCCTTCCCCACCGGAGCGGGAGCAGGCGGGGGGAAAGCCGGGAAGGAGAAGCGCGGGGGGCGGAGTGGGGGGGGGGGGGGGGGCGATGCCAGGCGACGCAAATGGCTGAAGCGCAGGGGCCGGGCTGGCGGAGGGGGCCGGGCCGGTCGCTGTGTGGCGGGGGCCGCGTTCAGCCCCTTTGTTCGCCTGAACCACAAGGAGGGAGGAGAAGGGACGGACCTGTTGATCGTGGCGGCTCCCGGTGAAGGGGGGCATCGCTGAGGCGGGAAGCGGCGCCCCCGCCGCTCCGGGCCGGGTTGTCCGCGCTCTCCCATCGGGGTGAGGCGGGACGGCTCCACCTGCCCGCGCTGAGGAGAAACTCCCTCCCGGCGGCACCGGGAGGGGGAAACGGTGGGTCCTCAGCTCCGGGTGGGGTAGGGGGAGCCGTCCCTGAGGCAACCTGCGTGCGGCAGAGCCGGTGGGGTTTGCTGCAGCAGCCCCCGGGCCGAGTACGGCCGCCCAGCCGTGAGCCCTGACCGCGGCCTCCGGGGGACACCCTGTTCTCCCCCTCGGCTGGGGCACCCTCCGGAATCCGAGGGGATAACCCAGCCGGAGCCTCTGGGTTATTCGTGTTCCTGCTGACGGAGGAACAACGAGGAGGAGGCCAGCTGGTTTCTGTTTGACTGCAGTTTGGGTCCCATTTTATCCTGCTTTTCAAAGCTGAGGCTCTCATCAGGATTCCCAGAATTAGACCCGTTTCCCAGTTTCTTGGAAAAAAAACCAAAAACCCTGTCACCCTAGTTGTACCCTGGGTCTGCTCCTGATGCAGTTGGTGGTACTTCCCCAGCTCACACGTCCCACCGCGGGCTGCGCTCTGGCCGACACCAGGACGCTGACACCGCGCTATCCAAGCCTTTCTAAACCACCGCCGGCGACTGGACGTATCACAGTGCTGGTGCAGTGTATAGTTTTCCTACGATACTTCTCTCTCACTATTCATCTGCAGCTTTTCTCTTTTCCCCCTCTTTCCACTTGACTCCAGGGTCCTGTCTGACTGGTTCTTCTCCAGCAAGTGGCTCCCGGCCTTGGCAGACGCTCCTGAGCAGACTTGCAAAGCTGCTCCCGTCTCCTCTCTCAAGCTGACGCAACGATTCATTTCTTGCACTCTGGCAGCGTAATCATTGCAGCTGTATATTCTTTCAGCTTCGTGGTGGTGGTGGTGAAGAGGGGTTGGGTGTCTTCTCATTCATTTTGTCCCATTGCTCCTACTTTTTGATGTTGGCTTGGCTAAAACACTTCTTAGGTTTTGAGTTAGCCCTTAGTACACTGAAGTGCTTGCTTGGAGTGCTGGGTAAGTGTAAGCACTTGAAACCCTCTGCTCCACTCCTGTGGCACGCTTCCTTAACTGCAGCGCTTAACTGGAAGGCTGGTTTACGAGCTGAGGTCATGTCTCATCTCTACTGAGGGAGGCCAGAACGCTTTTTAGTGCCATAAGATAAGTAACAATCATACAGTGTCGTAGGGGTTTTAGAATAATTGTTAACCACAACAGGTGACTTTAGCATAATTGTGAATTTCCCACTGTCCCCTAATTTGGGTCCATTACATGGCTGGACTGTTAGTTTCTGTACGTGGTTTTATTCCTTGCTAGCTGGACAAGTTTCAATGTGATACAGCAGATCCATTAAAGCCTGCCAGAAATAACTCTTCTCTCCTGACATCAGGAACTAATCTTCCTGCTGTTTCGTGTTACACTAAATACTGTATATTTCAAGATGACACTGAAATTAGACAACTGATAGAGGTCTGGAAAATTATTTTCACTTTTAAAATCCCCATTATTCTACTCCCGTGTGGAGGATCGTCTCCCCTTGAGGTGCCTGACTTCCCTTAACACTGACGAGAGTTAAGTGGCAGTGCCAACAGTGTCATATCTGAGATCGTTTGAGATTGTTCTGACTCATGCTTTCTGACTTTAGATGACAATTTTAAGCAGTACTGGATTTGCTTAACTCCTCTTCAGGTTTACCTGTCACGTTGCATTCCAGTCTGTGTGTACACAGAGGTGTCTGAGCTACGTTTTCTGGTGTCAATTGAAAATGAGTGGTGGGTAGGAAGTAGCATATTGTGTCTTTGCGGGTCACGCTTGCTCTTGTGGCTGGAGCCAGCAGGCGGCCTATAGAAAATCCAGGCTCTGTGGAGGTTGTAGCCTGAGAAGTCAGGTAGCACTTGGCTGTTGCTGACGTTACCTCTGCTATCACTGAACATTGCCAGAAGAATTTTGGGGAAAATGACCTCCGTTCTGTTTTTTCAAAGTTTAACTTTGGGCAGTGATTCCTTGAGTTTGTGAGCCTCAGTCTACCATCCACCCTTCAGGTTTCTTTCTGCTCCTCCATGCCCCTTTGTCATCAAACCTTTAAGTGAAAACAGATGTAAGAGAGATTTGCTCACCTCTTAGCATGACTTCTGCAAAGTACTGCTGCTCTGCAAATCATAGGCTAGGAACCTTCCCGTGGACCAGAATAATGCTGCTTGTCGAGTAGCCTTTCAGATTTCAGTAGAACTGGTGATGATGTTGAAAACCGGGACACCTGTTGTAGAAATCATCTCAGTTCTAGCTCTTTGATTTTCCTACTTAACTTGAGTTCCCTGAAAGCTCTGTTTATAATTAATGTACAGGAATAACCATGTCTGGAGGGCAATTTTTCTCACCTATTTTAGACATCTTATCTTAGGATGAATCATCCTTGGGTATTGCTTGTTTCTCTCCGTTAGCTGTAAAGTCAGGCTGGTACAGCTGTAGACAGTTAGTTTTTAAACACCTAAATTACATGAGAAGATTCACTGTCCCAGTGCAGAGAAGGTGCTGTCCTAAAGGTAATCAGGTGTCACACAGCTCTCAGGAGACATCATTTTGTGTCTGTCATGCATTTCTGCAGCTCAACTAACATGACATATTCAGGGGGACTGACAGCTGCTACGGGCCATTGGGACTTGCTGAGATACCTGTGTTCTGCAAGGGGTGATTGCCCCGGAGCAACAACACTACAGTGCTGAGCACCCCGGGGTGAGAAAAGGCAGAAAGGGGAGAGCTAGGCGTTTGCTCTGTCCCAGAAACCTCAGCTAGCTGCTGCCTGCTCACATGCAGCTCCTTCTCTCTGTCTCTCACATACCAGCAGTAGTGCTCAGTAATGAAAAGGGAATACAGTTTTCAGATGCAGAAGAATTTTAGTAGTTGTTCATCTGGTTAAGACAAAAATCCAGATGGAGAAAGAGGAATAGGAAGGTTTCTTCATCTTGTGCACTTGAACTTGGACAGGAAATAGGCATCCTTTCTGTCTGTACAAGCCACATCAGGGAAAACAAAAGATTCTCAATTTCTTCTCTCTAGAAGCCATCAGACTGTGACATCTCTCGTATGGAGACGGGCAAGTGACCTGAACACCATTCTCATAATAGGGTCACCAAATGGCCACCGGATCCAGAGAGAGGTACCTCTGCTCAGAGTTTGTCAGGGCCCTGCTTTTTCCTGCAGGAGCTACTGCATTTCTTTTCTTTCTCCCACCAGCTGCAGCAGTGGCTGCATCGCTGCAATTCCCAGCTCTGAGGCCATTGTGCAGGACTGGGCTACCCTGGGGCAAATGCATTGTTCCTCAGTAAAATTAGCCTGCAGATCACATCAAAGATTAATCACTCCAGTATCAGGAAGTTTGATTCTTGGCTTGTGATGCAACAGAATTTCTCATTTAAGAAGGTTAGCCATCATTTAACAAAGTTGTTATTTTACTCAGATGAAATACATGCTGTGGACCAGGAGGCTTTAAACCTTTCAAGATAACAGGCTGAGTGTAGCTCACACAGGCTAGCTTTTACAAGTAAGCACGGTAGAGCCCTGCAGGTAGCGTACCCATGGCAGCACGAAGGTGAGCATGAGGCCATGCTCAATTATTTACCCAGCTAATTAGGTGGGCTGTGCAGCCTTCACTCGTGGAGTCCATTCCGTTGCGGGCACACGTCCGGCACACAACGTAGGATTGGTATGCCTGCACGGTCTAGACTTGCTGCCAGCATCTCTGCAGATGCAAAGCTGTTGGTAGGCTGTTCTTCTGTATTTTAGATTGGCTCAGGATGTCTGGGGTAAATAAACATTGCAGTATCAAAATTCTGGTAGTGGCACAGGCGAAACTCGGTGATGTTCCTCCTGTGCGTACTGGAGTATGAGCGGCAGTAGCTGATTGGTGGTCCCTGCAGTACCCAGAGATCTGGTTCGTGGCCAGAACGCAAAATGTAAAACCAAACTAAAAACAAAAACAGAGAAGAAAATCTGACTCCTTTTGCTTATTCTGTGTTTGACAGCTGAATGCTGCTGTGTGAAACGCTGCTTCGTATTATAACACAACAGCCCCAAGGACTGTTTGATGCTATTGCTGGCACAGACAAAATGCTTATTGTATTTCTGCTGAGCAGCCAAAGATGCCTAAAATACATGTTGTATATTTGGAATAAACCCCCCTCGTACGTGCTGTAGGCGTGTTACACAGGATGGGGCTGTGTACGACGGATGCTGACCCAAGCTGGTCTGCCTTTGCGTGTTAGTTTTCACGCGTCCCCGTAATACACCCAAATAATAGGATAGAAAGAAAAGGGCTGGTTGCATCGGAAGGGTGATCAGCTTGTAGCAGCTAGACTGGCAGTAGTCACAAGAAAAAACAGACCATAAGGATTGTTTCGGTGTTGGCTTGCATACTTTATGCACCAGAGACAGATCAATATTGGGTTTAATTTAAGAAAAAAACCACCAAAACACTTCAGGGGAGCACAGTGGGGGAGTGTATTAGTGCAGACTTTTATCACCCAAACCAAGGCTCTGAATAGGTAGAACAGCTTTTAATGAGGTTGAATGCATCTGATGAGGTCAGAAGATCGAGAACATACAGCATTTACTTAGATGAACGATTGAGAAAACGTGCACATCGTCTCCTAATTTGCTAAAGATAATAAAGGCCAGAGGATTTGAATGAGAGTGAAAGCCTACCCTTGCACTTTACAGTGCTTGGAGATTATCCAGTCAACATTTCTTCCCAGTCGTGATTAGCCATGGATTGTCCCACCACCTGTCTCTTCAACACGCATTTATGACTATGGCTCTTGGGTTTGTCAGCAAAATTCCTTGGAATCATTAAATTTCTCCCAAAATACTGTTTCCTATCAGTGAAACATCATCATGTATACGTATTCCACCTGATACAGCCTCAGGATGTGTGTCAGTGATGTCTGAAGTGCTCGAGTTCAGCAGTGTAGATGCAGCTTAACTTAACCGACGGTGTCAGTTGCTTGTGATGGGGATTAAGAGCACCACAGACTGCTCTGAGCAACACGGCAGAAGAGTTGTTGCCCTTACAAATCTTGGCCGAATTAGTGGTAATCCTCCTCATTAATGCACACAGCCTGTGCTACCCAACCCTCCAGAAAAGAAATCTCTTCAGAACGGGACCATTAAAAAGGCCTTTAGTGCAATCTGACAGGCATGTTCTGAAACTTGAAATGCAGACAGGGCAAACCAGAAAAGCCCACAGGAAACAACTTCTACAATTTGCTTCAGAAGGTGCGAATTGATACGTTAAGTGCCAACATTCAAGGCAACCCCAGCGCTCAAGGTGAAGCCCGGAGGATTTCTCTCCAACGTGGAATAATAGAAAGCAAAAATGAAAATTCTGTAACTCCGTAGTTAAGCTGTATCTTATTTCTTGCATTTAAAATTTTCCTTGTTACCTGCATTTGAGCATGTAAATATACCCATTTTAGTGGAAATTAGGTACTTTGGTGCTTCATAAAACTCTGCTGGGGGGTCAACTGAATCTTTTGATGTCCCAATACTCCTCAAATTGGATTTCCAGTGAATTCTTACAATGATTCCATCTCCCCCGAGGTGTGTCATTTTAATCCTAGGTGTTCTGGCTCACCTTCCAGGTTGGGACACACATTAATGATAAGCGTGATTACCCCTGGAGTATAACAGTGCACACAACAGGAGAACTTGCAGTTCTGCTGTCAAGGCCTGTTTTGCTGGAGGGAAAAAAATTCCCTTTGAACACCTCTGAAGGTCGTGCAGTGCATGACTAACCGCCTTTATAGTGCGGTTTATGGAGCTTGGCCAAAGCACTTGAAGTGCTTTCGGTCATAGGTTGACGTTGTTGCATTCCAAGTGGAGGCACACAGTAAATCTTCATTTGCCTAGGAAGTTTTCAGATCCTTTCATCTGAAGCTGCTTCGGTGTTGCTATTTTGATTCTTTCTCTTAGGAGGCGAAGAGTTTCTGGCAGTTTGGTGGCTGGGCATGCCTTTAAGGAAAACGCAATGATCAAGTAAGCACAGGTACGAAGCAGCAGCAAATCAACTCATTCTGAAAAACTTGAGCTATGTTTCTCGAACCAAATCGCAGATCCAGGAGTGTGCATGCTGCCCTGGTGAGGAAATGGGATGTAGGTTCCAGATACAGCTGTAAAGCCCCTAAATCAGAAAGGTGAAGGAAGTAACCCAGAATTTTGAGCCATGGTGTAGTGCCAGCAGCTGATGAACCATCACAGAGACTCCTCGTACCCAAACACTGGTACCCAATTGGTAGGTGTCGAGTCAATGGTAGTACCTGTTTCTGTGTCCCAGCTGTCAGAGAATGGTCTCAAGTTCTGGACAGCGAGGCAACCAGCCCACATGGAGTAGGTTGTACGGATACACGTTAGGCTGCATCAGTATCAAGAAACCAGAAGCAGAGAGCCTATTCCGCAAGCGGCACCACACAGTTTACATCCATGTAGTTAATCAGTCCCCAAAATATCCCAGATAAGTGACCTTGTCAGTGCTGCCTGATGGGAGCAGCCCAGGCCAGGCTCAGTCCCAGCCAGCCAACTACTGACTACGATCACAGGGCAGTGCTCAAGTTGTTGCCCTAGTTCTGGCCAGTTTACTAGCACAGATGGTCCCCCACCACCACACGGACAGGATGCCTGCAAGGAGGAGGCGGCCTGAAGGGCTAAGCATGGGCTTAGAAAGCAGGAATGGCGTTAATCTGCGTGCTTTTACAGACTCATCATTGGGCTTTGAGTCAGGCAAACGCTTTTCAACTCAGCTTCTTCCTAACTGTGGATGATACTAACCTGCCTTCTTAACAGGAACATTTCAAACCCCAGGTTTTTCTCACCCCCAAATGCATCTCACGTGTCTTTATGCACTCATTAAATTAAATAGGACAGGAGAGGAACAAAGAAGTTTACACACCGAACCACAGTTTGGGACACCCCTTCCAATATTCCACCCTCTCTCAAAGGGGCAGTATGCAATTTTTAGCCCTCAGCCTCCCACCCATCAATGAGAAGTTGTAGATTCCCATTGGGACAGAATCTGGCCTGAGGTGTTCCTGCACTCAGATGACTGGATTTTGATGTTTCTGAGGACCAAATATTGAAGAGATGTGGTATAAAAACAGGAACCAAAAGGCAGGTTTTACTAGCAACCAAACAGCTCCCAGTAACCCTTCTTGTTTATTTATAATGGTGCAGGTACGCACAAACAGGCTATTGCCGAGTCTGATGAATACAAGCCCTAGAATTTAAACACAGTCATGGGACTCTGTCTGTATCCTTTAGGGCAGATTAATTAAAACAAATTGCCAGTTAGCGAGTGAAAATTAATTTCCTCTGTTAATGCTTTTGCTTGGCAATACTTATTTTGAATATTAATGCTTCTCGTTTTCATGCATCCTGCATGCTGCCCAAGCGCTGATGCACACTCCATGCAGACAGCATAGTAGAAATTCTGCTTCAACGCTATTGGTGTCCACTGGTAACGGGGGTCAAACTTACTTTGAAAGACTGCATCATTTTCAGAAATTGTATTTGCTGGTCTTTAAATTGTGGATACTAGAAAGCTAAAAAATACGCCTCTCTCTTGTCCTAATCACATCTCCTATTTTCCTTTTCATGAGTCCATTAATATATATATCACTCAGTAATGCATGCACAAATTCTAGCCTTCTAGTTAAAATGACGAGCCGAGAAATGTACTTCTGAAGTTAATTTTTATCACATTTTTTATTAAACATTTTTCTCAGTTTATACTTTGAACATAAATACACAAGTTTTATGGCTCATGTTATAAAAGACACTATGAGTTAGAAAATATATATAGAATATATCATAGTGGTTACAGTTGCTCCCCTCTTTTACTAATATTTTCCCTAAGTTCTGTTAATCTAGAAAAGCAGTATCAGAAAGCAAAGTCCCACCTACCTAGCAGCACAGTCTACAACAGCCGTGAGGACTATTTACCAGCTGCCAGAGAAACTTTGGTTCCTGCCTGTTTTCATAGCAGGGCAATGAAAGCAGTTAGCTGCGTATCGGAAAACAAACACTGCACCTCTGCTCAGTTAGTTACTAAAAACCTAGTTCACGGTAATGTGCAATTTTAAGGACATACATACAGCTTCTCTTTTGCTTTACAGCTTAGTAAGATAAATAGAGATGTATTTTCAATAGTATCAGGTAGGTGAGGAACTCAGTTCTGTCTTACTGAAGTCACTGGCACAACGCCGATGTACTTCCAGAAGAGCAGATTTGTACTTTATTTCTACTGTTTCACTGACAAAACTGCAGAAAATTACATTTCAGCTGGAAGATAGGATGAATTTCAATTTAAACCTCTCATGCGTTATTGGTAGCAGATGCTGTAATAACGCCATGCACGGATGTCCAGTTGAGTGTGTGGTGGACCCCGCTTGTGGCTTCTAGTGAGCCATGCGAGAGAGGACATGATCCTCCAGCCCCGAAGGCACGGATGTGGAATCCCACGCTCAAGGAGCATGCAGCGTAAAACCTGTGGTCTTTTTACCACGGCGCAGCAGAGGGATACTAGAATATATATGCTTTATACACAGACAAACCTTCTAGCGTGTTTTTTTCAATATACATACATTAAACTGTACAATGTAGTACTTCCACACAGTGGGCAAAGAGCAGCTCCCAGCGCCATAGCTATGGAGTGTAGAAAACGCAACTGGCCTTGATCCCTCAAGCCGGGCAAGGCTAGGCAGTAGGCCAGGGAAAAAAGGAAAACTTTGGGAAAATGTTGCCAGCTGCCTGGCTTAGAGGCACTCTTTTTTTATTTTTATTTTTGCACCAGGACTCATGCCAACACTAAGCCCATGCCAGCGCTGACAACACCCAACTGAAGTTGCAAGATTCACAGAGCAAGACCCAGAATAAAAGCACAAAACACTAATGAAGATCTTAAGCCTGCGATCCAATCTGTAACCTGTCCTTTGCGACTCGATGAAGAGCCGTAACAGCACAGACAAGACCCCTGTTCTGATCATGATGTAGGACGCGGGAAAAACCTCTGTACAGAAAGCAGGGAGCGTATCTGGTTTTTGAAATGCCTGTTTTGGTGTCAGCTAGCAGGCAAAGACTGACTGCGTTGGCATTCCCTTGTTCCTGCGTACTTGGTGGCAGGGAAGACCTGACGTCGCGCCGGTGCTCTGTTGAACATGTTAAGTCAGCCCACCCACTGATTTTGGGGTCACTGTGAGAGAGGATTCCTTTTTAGAGCAGGTAAAGTGAAAATTTAAGAGATATACAGATCTGCTGCAAAATAAAGGAAATAAATTTGAGCAACATTTAAAAAACCTCCTACTGCTATTTTGAAATAAAATCACCAAAAACTTGTATCTCCTATCAAACAAAAGAATTCAGACTCTTGCACTGTTTACCTTGACATGTCAAGTGCTGGGAAACACTGTAATTATGGTTGGTGATGGTCTAACCTAGACAGATTGAGACAAAACCTAGTGGAATCAAGGAGCTTGTGTTAGAAGTAGCAGAAATAATTTCCGGGCAAACCACCACCTTACTGGGATAATAACAGTACCAAAGCCCAACGTTTTACCTGATTCCAGTTAATGCCTATATCTGACAAATGTTCCGCTTGGGATATATTTAATTTGCATTTTAGTGAACTGACAGACATTTTTGCGTTCCTAACGTGTTCAACTGAAACGTAACCATCCCAATTGTGTGTATCTTTCAGTCTGTTGACGAGGGAGAAGGATGTTCGCAGTAACTCCATTCAACACGTTACCTGTATCAAACAGATTTTGACTGAAGGATGTGTCTCATCACCATTTTTGGCAATGTCTTTCTGAGCTGAAGGCTTTGTCTCTGCACATTTCACATGCACATTTCACATGTGCAGAGACCAGTGCAAAACACAATTTCAGTAGGAATCCCAAACTCAAAGTTTCCTTTACATAAATTCATTAAGGAACGACGATTAGGTCTCCATTTAGAATCCAGCCCGCTAACGCTACCAAAGCAACTGCTTGCCAGCCTGAGTGAATGAAGCCGTGCAGACAATTTTCAGAATATCCATTTACATGACCATGCTTTGCCGAAACTCTGGGTGAAAAGAGGTGACCGCCACTCACATGCGACTGTATTTCTGCTGTCGCTGTTGCGCTCTGACGTTATTTGATAGGTGTTTGCCTGAGGACATTGCATAAATCTATCAATCTAGGACCAATACCCACAAGATTACCTGCTCTTCCTATAGATATTCCAGTATTAGTGTATTTTTCCCCAATTAATGACTTAATTAATACTTTCCTTATTAATATAGTGGATGTGCATGTGTCCTTAAAATAGCACAGTCCACATCTAGCTTTGATACCGAGTTGCCAAGGGCGAACGCGTTAGCAGCACTACAATGCCCAGCTGTCCTCTATCTGCACTGTCTGTCTGCCCTAAGCCATAGCACCCTTACAACCTTCCCTGTGTAACGAAGGTGAGTCACAGAAACATTGCACCCACCAGGAAAATAAATGTGCTTTTTGTGCTGCAACATTTTTAGTAATACTGAGCATTAGAAATCATAAAATCTATTTTCTACGTTGAAAACAAATACTAATCAATGAATATAACTGCTTTTGTCCAGACCAAACTCTGGCTTGTGGAATGATGTTACAAATGATTATAGTAATTGCCAAATTAATATTAGCTTGCATTAGACTATTTATTGTTCAAAAATACTTGCTAATTCATTAAAATCTACAGTCCATACAATATGTCACTTCAGAAAAAGAAACAACAGCTGATTTACATAAGCAAAAACCAGCATGAGACATGGCATGTGTTCCTTGCCTTCCCTAAGTGCTATAGAACATAATTATGATATTTATAAATGTGAATATAAATAAGGTAGAGATTCTAAAACCATTTAAAAGTGTCTAACAGATCCTTTTCGTTCTAAGTTTCAAGGACAGCATCAACGGTCAACGGGTAAACGTTTTCCAACACCCTAAGACTGCAGAACGTTCCAGGCACGTCAAGCCTCTGTCTTGCAACCCTTAATCCCGTGATCCAAGCCTACTGAAATTGCTCCCAGGGGTATAAAGGCTATCCATTTGGGTCCTAAAGCTGGCATTTGCTGCAAAGAGATATCACGCTTTTTTTAATAGCATAAAGGATCTTGGATTTAGTCCAGTTAGATATTTAATAGTGGGATTTGCCAGACCATCACCGAAGACACTAGTTCATCTTGTCGCTGCTGCTTGGTCTTCTTGTTCACTCTTCTGTGTCCTTGGCCACCAGAAATGACTAATACTGAACTTGCTTTCATTTTCTTGGATCTCTGTCTTTTACTTTTACATGAGATATTTTGATCCTTCAAAAGCTCATAAATGTTACTGTCCTCTGGCCTATGTTCTAGGGAACTTGATCCATGAGACAAAGTAAGGGATCCGGAAGACGACGACAAGTCACTTTTTTGTGCAATGGATCCTACTGACCCCCCCAGCCAAATTGCAGTATCGTGGGTGTTACTAAGGGAAGAGCCTGGTCTTTCGTTGTGAACGTTCTTCTGGTCGTCATCTTTAGGTTCTGAGCCAGGAGGCAGGCTGTTCCTCAGTTTGTTTCTGTTCTTCTTGTTTATAGATGTAGCTGTTACAAGAAACTTGACTGGGCCATTGTGCGCGTGATATGACACCATTCCCCTTCCTGGAGCCGAAAGAAAAAAGACAGTTAAAGAAGATTATTTATTCTAACCACAGTCTTCCACCATAATTAGTTTATGAAGTTTGCTCGGAAGAGCATAACTCTTAAAACCCCGTTATACGCATCCAGTCTGTCTTTCGCCTTGTGTGTGCACAATTTACAGAAAAAATGTCTAAAAAGAAGAATCTATTGTACCACGAGTGTGTTAGGACTGTATTAATAAACCAGCTGAAACATGGCATTGGGAATTTTAGTCGACTTGCTTTTGTGCTCTGTTCTCACAACAGCACGAGTGCAGAAATGCTGCTAACTCCTTTTCGGTGGCATCGACACAAACCTAACACACTGAGTTTTCTCCAGCAATCCACAAACAAAACATGGGGGGTTCAGTTAATCCTACTGTACCTCTGTACCTCTCCAGACGAGCATAAAAACATCCGTGTCAGTGCAACAGACCCCTCCGCACTATATGGCAGGCACCGAAGCTCATCCTTCGGAATGGTTGTCTAGTTACCGTGGCAGATTCATAAGGAAATGATTGAACAATTATTATTTCTTTTTTAAAAAAAGGTAAGTAAACAGCGGAGTGTTGGTGGTACCAGGGAAATTTACATTGTGGAAATCGTTAGACTGTAACGAAAACCAAACTGCATACTGCCAAATTCAGAAGCCGTAACAGTATCAGTGTATGTGGCTCTAACAGCAAAAAAAGAAAAAAATTGTAGCATTCTAAAAAAATCAGCTACAATATAAAAAACCTGAGGCTATGAAGGGAAAAACCCAGAGCCCTACAAATCACTCTGCCCATCCCTAACTCCCTGATGCATTCCAGGCTGTGATAAAACATACTCTGCTTTTACAGAAAGAGCAATGATATAAAGGGGAATTATCACTATTGGAAGCACAACTGGGGAAAAAAAAGTCACAATTTTTCAGTTCAAATTCCAAATATGTTCTCAAAGACTATTAAAATAGACCTCTAAGTGTGATGTTGCTCGATCTACGAAATCTGACAAACCTTGACCCAAAATAAAAGCAAGAATATACAGGTGACATAAACCACAAGAATCAAAACCAGAAAATAGAAGAATAAAATGAGAGATTTTTTTTGATTCTGCAACTCTGCATTTTCTCGTATCCCATTTATTTTCACCTAACGTTGGTTCTGTATTTTTTAAGCAGCATTTATCCCATGTCACACTGGATTATTGCTGCGTGTTTTGCTGAACACAGAGGATTGCGTTTTCATTTTGAAAAGTTACATAAGCAGTTCCCCCCCCCCGCCCCCGAAGGAAGTTGCAAACAGCTTGCCTCACAAAATCTGCCAGCTTCCCTCCACAGCACAGAAGCTCAAGCAGAATTCTGAACCCAAAACGTAGCATGGCAAAGCCCCTCTTAAAAACACTTAAAATGTTGCTTCTGCTAGTAGCTTAAACATTTGCAAAGTGATACAGCAGCATTCATGCGTTTGTGTTTCAAACGGGGCAACGTGAAAGTAACGCAATAAACGCGTCTCTCCAAAACGCAAAGATCTTGATCACTGTCAAAAAATAATGAAATATATACCTTCATATATTCCAAGTCTCCGGTTTTGGGGAGAAGGGGCACAAAATCAATTTGCTGAATAACCAGTCAGACAACACACTAAAATTTTCACTACCTATGTCTCTAAACCTAACGCATCTATCTTCCCCAAACCTGAAAGAAAGACACTTTGCGTTCTCTCCTCATCCCCATATACTCGACCGTGCTCCGACAGGATTAATGCCTATCCTTTTCTTATGCTCTAAAGAAAACCGGTTGTCCTAGCTCAAACAACTGAGACAAAACTAGACCACTATGTGGATATGCTGTACAGCTCAGGAAGAGCCACAAATATAATTTCATCGCAGAGCTCTGATACATACCTAACCAATACCTATAAATTGGCAGATTTCATTTAAAGTACCGACACAAGAGAAATGAACTCTTCATTATAAAACCATCGTACTCGATCCGTTTGAGAAACGTCACTCACCAGTTACTTTGGGAATCCCCTGCAAGCGTGGCACTGGCAGTGCTACTATTATGCCCAGGTTTGTTCCGACCAGCAGTAAACCATGGCACACCAGGAGGCTGGTCACAGACACGCGCTGCTGCCCTGCGAAGTTTAGCAAGAGCTCCGTTACTGAAGAGTGATGAGCTTTGCCAAGATACTTCAGGCAAACGCAATCAGCTGTACCGTCTCAGCAATGCACCCATCGCAAAGGCAAATATTTTGCTGGATTGTGGCATTAAACTTTACATACACGACAATTTAAATACTATTAGACTTCTGAAAAACTCTGTCCTAAATCTCAGTATCAAAAAGGAGACATAGATTATCTTTACAAATAGGCTTTAATGAATAGACTATGTTTGCATGTTCTCGAAAAGGCATTTCTCTTCACAATACCCAATAATATATTGCCATAACACTCTCTGGACTCAAACCTGTTCACAATTACTTTTTTCCTCCTAGTTTTTATTCTGTTCAACTGTATCAGCAGTGCTGTGTCCCCCTGTCAAAGTCTGGCTCTCCCCCGTACAAGAACGGCATTGGCATGTTGGAACACGTCCAACGGGAGACGACCTCGATGATCAGGAGTCTGGAGCGCACAGTGCTAGAAGGGAGGTTCAGAGAAGTGCTGTCTGCACCTAAGAGGAGAGTGCACGGGAGACAGAGTCAGACTCTGTTCAGATATGCACAGTGACAGGATAAGACCCAACGGATCCAATTTGGAACATGAGAAATTTGGATTGTAAACAGGGAAAAGCTTCTTCATCATAAGGGTGGTCAGAGGCTGCAAAGGGTTGCTCAGAGAGCTTGTGTTATCTACACCCTATCCAAAGATATTAAAAATTTGGGTGGACAAGTCCTTGAACAACCAAGTCTAATCAGGCCTGCTTCAAGACGGATGGACACGATGATCACCAGAATAATTTCCAATCATAATTATTCCATGATTCTATGATTTTCTACAACATATTATTTATGGGATTGCTATTTTTCCAATGAAAACAAATTAATTTTTTCTTGCAATGCCAACTAAATCAGTTTGAGTCAGTTTAGATGGATTTTCAAAATTGCCTTGAAAAGTTTCAGAAATGGAAAATATTCTCTGCCTAAACTTTTGCCATGGTCCAAGTTTATGAGGAAGAGAATTTAAACTCTGCTGGAATCCTCCAGCTACAAAACCTACGTGTTCTTGGATTTATGATTAACTTTACATGCAAGAGAGCAGTCACTCCCATCTTCATCACAGCTCTCAAGTTGTTAATCAGTAAGTCGGGAATTTGGATACCACATCCGATACAATTTGGATGAACCCACATGTTCCACACTTTGAAATGGACTTTAATTATGGTGTATCACAAATGAATGTATTTTCCATCTCGTCCCTTGAAGCTGAGCTAATTTACATCCAAGAATATATGAATCACAGACCCAGTGGGGAAGAAAGGAAGGAGCAGCTTGACTGCAGCCCAAAGCACTCAACTGGAAAGCAGGAGGCGGACCACAGTTCGAGTGTTTCCTCACAGAACTTTACAAAAACCAAGTATTAACCCAGCAATGGTGTGTTGGAATAAGGCACAGGTTGGGCCAGATCTGGAACTCCAGCTCTGCCTACCCTCATTCCAAGTACCATACCCAAATACCCTAAAGGCGCAACAATTAGGTCACCCTCGGCAGGTGTAACAAGCATGAGTAAGTCGAGGAGGCTCAATCTACTCATGCAGACCTTCAGAGACACCTACCCTGTTTTTCATAAGCTGTAGGTGTTTTTGCTGGCAGGGCTGCGTCATCCCTCTTCAGCTAAATAAGCATGGATGGTCCATGCCTATCAATAAATTACCAGCCTTTTGAAGCTTGGAGTTTGGTTTTTTTTGTTTTGTTGTTTTTTTTTGTTTGGTCTTTGTTGTTGTTGTTTTGTTGGGGTTTTTTGGTGTGGTGTTTTGCTTTGGAGATATTAATGGGCTTCATTTAGTTTCCAAAACAAAGGCGCTCCTTCAGCCAAAAGAAGTTCAAACGGTGTTGCCCAAACAACTCTGTGTATTGGAGTTTTCAAAAACCAGTATCTGAATTCTGTGATGTAGAGCTCAGGCTTGCTCAAGTTACGTGTGACATGCGAGTCCTCTCCCTCAACTGGTGCCACAGCAAGCGCAGGGTAACTGCAGGTTACCTTAACCTCACTCCATTTCACTTAGAGCTTGTTTTATACTAAGTGCAAACATAAACACAAAATTTACATAGGAGAGCACCTCTCCTAAGCAGAAAGGCTGGGAGACTTGGACTTGTTCTGCCTGGAGAAGGCTCCGAGGAGACCTTATCGCAGCCTTCCAGTACCTGAAGGGGCCTAACAAGGAAGCTGGGGGGGGGACTTTTTTCAAGGGCCTGTAGTGACAGGACAAGAGGCAACAGGTTTAAATTGAAAGAGGGCAGATTTAGATTGGATATCAGGAAGAAGTTCTTCATGGAGAGGGTGGTGAGGCACTGGCACAGTTTGCCCAGAGAAGCTGTGGATGCCCCATCCCTGGAAGAGTTCAAGGCCAGGCTGGATGAGGCTTTGAGCAACCTGGTCTAGTGGAGGGTGTCCCTGCCCATGGCAGGGGGGTTGGAACTAGATGGTCTCTAAGGTCCCTTCCAACCCAAACCATTCTATGATACAAACATAAATACTTAAGTACAATTTTTAAACTTTTAATATTATCAGAAACTCCAACTGGACTTTTGCCTTTCAAACCCCTTGCAGAAGCAAGATGCTCACATATTTAAGATCTTAATAATAGCTTTTGGATGCTTTTTTAAGTGTTTAAAATGTAAAATAATACACATGATTTCACACTCCAACCCTGGAGCAACTTCTAACCAGTAAGTTTTTACCAGGGAAAACTGGTAACAGGCATTGCTGTTTTCACAGGTAAAGAGAGCAAATTATCAACCAGCAACTTAAAATCTTAAATACTGAGCACAACCTTAAGCATGAGCTATCTATGGTGAGGTCAAAAGGAAAACCGCTTGTTTTGAAACCTTGGAAAAGCAGGAAACATCTGCCTCAGAAAATATACTTTGAAACAGCACGTAACAACTCAACAAGATACATAGATTTAAAGAATTATGTATTAAAATACTAATTTGTTACCTGCTAGCCAAGGTTAGAAATCATACTTTCCTTTGTTATTTTGTGACTTTTGAAAATAAATTCCAAAATGAGAGAGAAGGAAAAAAAAAAACCAAAACTGATTGTCCAGAATGCCTTATGCAGTAAGCACAGAAATAACAAATTAAGAAGGGAAAAGGATAAACATAAATGCCAAAACACATCAAATGCTCTTGTCTTTAAATGATAACTTTTAGATCACAGTGCCTCAATGCAATGACAGAACTGTTAAGATCTGTAAAATAATCTGGCCAAGGTCTTGGACTTTACAAAGAACTGAAGCCAACGATTAAGCTTATACGTGGACAAATGTCTATGTTGACCTGTCCCAGCTCTCAATTACATCATGTTCCCACCTAGATCTTCTGAACTCAGCCCTAGGTAGGTGTAAGGGCATACTCTTACATGACCATGCTGCTCTTACTAGATAAGAAAAAAAATAAATCCACTGTACAGTTCTATCAGGCTGACCTAAAATTTTCCCCAATCTTTTTATCATTTCCCAGCAGTAAAATGAAAAAAACTGCATTTCATGGCCTGGCACCTGGTGGAGCGAAGACTGTAAGCGGCAAAGCATAGTTTGTTTTCCGTAGAGGGGAAATGATACGGGTTTTTTTAATTTTACTTTTCTCATCTGTTTCCAGGAAACACACATCCCACTAGAGGATATATGAACATAAACAGAATACAGCAACCTAAGCAGAAATCACCTCTTTTAAACAGGTAACTTGTCATTATCCATGTGAGCAATGAAATCACACGTATCAAGGTCACAGTAATATCTTTAAAAGGACAAACTCTTTCCGAGCTGACAGGAAAAACATGTTTAGGGATGTTCTTGAATAATGAAATACTGAACATGACTATGAAAAAACAAGCGGACTGTCTACTCATGTCCAGTATGATTTTTTGTGCGAGCTATGATAAAAGCTGGTGAAAAGCTGCTGTTGTTGGGATTTCAACTACAGAGCACAAACACTCAGCATAAACTTGCTCTACAAATAAATTACATTGTACTAGTGAAGGGAGCATATTTGTCTTCAAGTGTTAATAGGTATTTTTTTTGCTGCTGCTCAGTATGCCCTCTGTTCAGCTAACAGTGCTTGGGTCACTGAAAAGCAATCCAGCTGTACTGTGGTTTACTAGACAGTAAAACAGCTAACTACCTGGACATATAACCATGATGATGCTCTTCCTCTCAACCACTCTCTGCCTCTCTCATATGGCATTTGTGCTTTTCTGATGTTTTTTTTATAGAACACAAGCTTGTTATACATTTTAGGAAGTATTCCTGATGATATATGAAGTAAAGGTACTGAGGATCACTGGACTAAATGTCTATCCCATGGATGCCTCTCTGTCCCTTGTTTAATTTTCAGCCCTGCATGCCTACACACAAACTTCCCATAATTCCAGAAAGCACAAGCCCTCCCACCTCTCTTCTTCATAAGTGGACTGCCACGCATTTAAAAGGTTATGTCCAGCAGACAAAAGATTCTGCCAGACAGTGTCTGCTTTTTAACATCGCTAAACTCTGCTGAATCGTAAGGACAATCGCCTCCTGCGCCGTTTCCCTTACACTTCACCCCTCTGTGATTCTGTCCAGCCCGCTGTGCTGCAGGGTTGTCTCTCAAAGCCAGGCAAGCAAGGCGAGGTTGTCTCTCCTTTATAAGCCAGCAGGCAGTGATATTTAAAGCTGCCTTCTCCTAAGAACAAAATTGGGAAAATTTAATGCTATGAGAGCGGATTACTGAGGTTATCAGAGCCTCCTACTCCTCTATCTTAATTAGTTACTACAGCTGTCCTTTAAATACAGCACCGTAACCATTCCTGACAGTGACAGTAAATCTTTCTTCTACGGTGTAACAACAGAATGATTTCATTCACTTCACGGAGTGACATTCCTCTCATTTACATTGCTTTAAACAAAGACACAGATGACATCTCCAGGTATTACATACTGTTCTTCCTACTAAAATCTTGGCAAAAGAAGTTCAGCTTCTTTGAAGTTATATCGAGATCTTGCCTTTTTAATCTCTCTTCTTAAGACTACTAGCAATATTTTTACATCAATTTCTTCTCTCTCACTTCAATGCAAGTTGAATTTTTACTCTTCTGTTATTTTTGCATATTAAGGAATTCCTGTTGGATTTCAGAAAGCTAACAGACCTGTTTCCTTTAAAGCTAAAAGTCCTAAAAATCCTCAGTAAAGGCAAATACATATTTTGCGTAAATACGCAGCTATTTCATTCCTTTTCCGTTTCACTTTTTTTCTTTTTTAATCTCAGTACACACTACACAGAGCTTGATTTATTCTTTCACCGCTTCTAGTTCCAAAAGGTCCTTACTGCTGCTGTATTATGTAAACCTCCTACTCCTCTGCCTTTTAGCCTTCGTTGTTGAAGCGTTACTGGGATCGTATCAACAGGCCCAAGAGCTGCTGCTAAATAATTGAAATTCATTTCATTTTTAGAATGGATTCTCCCTTGGAAAATTTGCTGTATTATGTTCTGCTCCTGAAATAAATTTCCATTTCCACTCACTGGTGTGCTTTTTCTGAAGATATTGAGAGGAGGGGAAAAAAAAAAGCGAACTAAAATGGGTAAGAATGACACTGATGAGATATAATTAGCTAAAACTCTTGTACAAAAAAACCCGGGATGTTACATCAGCAGTTTTATTACCATGGCAATGATCACTCAAGCTGAATTTTTGAAGTTTTTATATGCAGAAAGTATGTGTAAGGGAGGCCTTACTTCCATTCCCCCCCACTCCCACTATAAATAGCAGACCATATTAAAAATTAATCTTCTTTTTACAACTGATCTTCATTTCTTTGCCTCACTGTGATGAACTCAATGAAATGACCTAAAGGCAGGCGATGTGCTGCTGTCCAGTGTTGGAGCTAGTCAACCACCACGTGTGAAAAACACCCTGTCTAGAACACGATATAAATGGACACAATTTAAAAGAGAGCTTTATTGCAAAGCTAATGTCACCTGAAAGAAAGCGCGATAAGACAGAGACTGAAGAAGTGACGCATTTTTGATGGCAGATTTACACCTAACTGTAAGAATACAAATACGATCTCAGCGTGGGAAGAACTGGCTTCCTCTAGAAAGGAAGCAATAAAGCTGGCGCACACGTTACCCATAAAAACTGCAGAAGCTCAGTCTATTGCAGTCTGTAAACAGGGAGAGACAGAAAGAAGGGCTGTCCTCTCATGGACTGCTCGTGCTCAGCCATGCCAGTGTCACTTTTCTGTCCATCTCTTCTAGCACTGCCACAGCTCCCACCCAAGGGGCTTGCCGAGGTCCTCGACACCCACTCACAAGACTGATACAGTGCAACTCTAACTCACTGTTGATTTGGGGACGACTGAACAGCTTCTGTCTTAAAACACTTAGAGATGTGTTAAACTGCATCCAAACAGCCACAGGTTCCATCTTTACCTGTAAGACTAACCTTTTAATTGAACAAATTAAAGTTCCAATCAGCAAAACACTGAACACACTCGGAGTGTTTCGGCAGAGTTCACTGGGATTACTGATGTAACTAAAGCTAAGCAAGTGGTTTTCTGGTCTGGATCCTGAGCAAATTGACTCCATCACGTGCTTTGATACTAAGTCCCAGCAGCAAATGTTAAACTCTGCAAAGCAAACACCTTTTCATGGCAGACTGCATTGTCTTACTGCTTCAGAGTCACAAAAACCAGAAAAAGACTAAACAGAAGACTCCATCTGCTTATCTACACAATTACATTTATAACCTCTGAGGAGAGCTGCTACTCAAGCAGCTCACTGCACACATTGTTCTTCTGGGCAGGCAACAGACTGCGATTTACCAAAGCAAATAGTCACGAGACAGTTATCAGACTCAAAGTCCGAGACGGACCTTCTGATTCTAGCCTAATCTGCGACACTCCGGAGAACAGCAGCGATAAAGACAAAAACGTTATCATACGGTGCGATTCAGCTACCTGGCAACATGTTGTGAACAGGGGTGGCAATGTTGACGTCTTGGAGGTGCTTCAGTGTCTCGGTGTGAAACAGGCGAAGCGTAGATCCAGATGTGAAAGCAATCCAGATTCCCACTCCGGCCACAGCCATGTGAGAGATTACCATCCCTTCCTCTTGATGGGCTTCAAAATGGCTCTGTAAAAAAAAAAAAACAAAAACAAACAAGGACTCTGTGAGGAGATGCAAGCGAGCAACATCATTCAACCTTCCTGATCAGCTCTTCAGTGCCAGCGCTGTATCTTTGTCCTCCGTGTCAAGGGCCAAGCTAGTTCCCTCTCCTTTGCTCAGGATGTTCTGACTGCTGCATATGATGTGCTCATTTGCCTGTTAGTTCTTCTGGAAAATAGTCATCATTAGTGTGGAAGGATTCTCAGCTCTGGAACCAAAGTTCTGGCTAAATGATACAGTAACTTAAGACACTGTATGTAGTAAAATATTGCATGGTAGGGGCTGAGCAAACCCATAACAACCAAGGCTTAAAAGATTTTTGTATTTTATTATTGATACTCCTTTGGGAAAACTACGATGGACAGGGTTCCAGGGAGTGGGCAGCTTTTTTTCCTAAGACGCCACTTTTACCTGCAGTAGAACCCTCCAAACAATTAAAAAACACTTTTCTGTTAGGGGATCTTTTCAGAACAAGGATAACAGAATCAAGGAAAAAGTAATCTTTAGAAAGTAGAGTGTTTATGAGTATAAATACACCATTATTTGCTCAACTACGTACATAGCCATGTGAGCCTTAGTAATGTGGCTTGCTTTCCGACTCACAGACACTTGTGAATTTCACAAGCATTAGCTATTTTTTTCCCCATCCTTCAAGATATTGATGCTTCTCATTAGAAAAGCCAAAATCCTCCTTCTGAAGATAACAAGTAATGCAAGACTTTCAGGATAGATGGTTTTCCTTGATACAGTGCCTTCACAGTTACATCTTCTGCACAGCTCCAGGAAGGCCAAAACCTCTCTACGTGCCCCTGTTAACATGCAAGATAAAGCTGTAGTAAAGTTCTTTAATCATTAACGAGAAGTAGGGATATTTTTTTTCCCAGTTGTGTCTTGTAAGTAAACTGTCTCTGAAGTTAAACACAGCCTTTTAATGTTGTACCAGCTATTATCAAATACAAAGAGATATGCTGATAAACATAAAGCTCCCTTGGCTGAATAAATGACAAACTGTTCCTCAGATACACATCTCTTTGGGAGGGAGATGGAAGTAAATGTCTGCTCGAATATTCACGCTATGGATCATATTTTAATTATATTCACAGATATAATGCAAAAGTACCTCCTCCCTTCTTGTAAAAGGACACTTAAATTTTCCATGAATTACAGGCAAGAGCTACATTTTGGTCATTTTGCATCAAATCTAAATTATATGTTCTTCAGGCTAAGCTCTTTGCCCAAAACAGTTGTTTTTAATGTGTTAGGTTTATAGATGTATTGTTCTAATTCTCCATCTAAATTCAACCAGCAGGCCAAGAGCAGAGGTCAAGAATAGAAGTTTAAGATTTCATAAAGTGTAATTTTGGATATTATACTTAGTAGGCCCTCAATTTTCTTTTCATACTTTATTAGTCCATAAATTAGTACTTTCCACTGAGAAACTGGCTGTTGAAAGATACAGAGAATGATTTGGTTTTTTCCCTTTTAATTTCTTAACACTATTTTTCAAACATTCATTTTTTAGTAAACGGAGAAGTTTCTCTTCAACTATTAGGCAGTGGTGCAGTTTTTGAGAGCGTTACTCTATCACCTTTGGACTCTTTGAATAACAACACTGCGGAATGCAAGGTAAGCACTTGTGGCAGGCACATTTATAGTCACTGTTTTCCTCAAGTAAACCCCATTCATTCTTTACCAAATGATGTGCACAGTTTGAAAATCATACAGGTTCTTCAACAGAAGAATTCACCACTGAACTGCATCTTTTAAAACCAAAAATATCTCTTAAAATTCGATTTCTTGATATTCTCATCATACGTGTTTCATTGCAAACCAGATTTTAAAATAGTGATGTGTGTTGTCAGACTTTACATCCCTACACTGATAACCAACTGACTCCTGAAAACTTCTCAGGGACAGATCCAGGGCTGCTGACGTGAACCTGAGCAGCAACTTGCACCGTTTGGAATTAGAAGAAAAAGAAAGCTGATTGTAGAAAACCAATTTACTCTGCAGTGGTCTGACCACAGCTGACAGTTCTGTTGGTGCCACCGTAAACAACTGGCGCATGCATTTTTGTCACATTCCATTTTTACCAGCCAACTCATTGTACCCCCACTTGGTCTGCCCTGCCGTTCGCACAGCTGACCGCCGAAACACCCAGACGCGTCTGGAAAAAAACTGCGATACTGTTGATGCCACGAGAAGCATATAAAAATAACCGTTCTTCTCACTCAAAGGGTCTTCTAACACAGAGTAGGAACGTACCAAACCCGTGCATTCTCTTACAAATGGTTTTTTGTAGAGAGTAGCTTTGACAGCTGTTTCAATTATACATCTATCTGAAAACCAATACCTGGCCTTATTCTTCATATTGTTTTTTTAATCTCATAGCAAGAAATACAGATACAAAAATGCCTTATTCTCCTCTGTTATTAAAAAATAAATAAAATTTAACTTCATTCTACTTTTATTTTTCATACCTACATTCCTTTCTATTCAGAGCCCAGCTTTCTTTTTCCCCTCAGGCTCTCCCGTTCAAACTCTATAGCAACACGAGAGCTGCAGAAGACATTCTGGATGCCGCAGCCCGCCTGCCCGGCAGCGCAGCCCGACATAGCTCACTATTGTTTGAGCAGCGTGGGGCATAGCTGGAGTCTTTCTTTTGAGGGGGTGCCCACTTGCAACAAACAGCCGCGCCAAGAACACAAACAGCCGCGCCAAGAACCGAACAGCGATTTCTCAAGCTTCATGAGAGATGCATAATGGGTATCATTGTCCACAAGGTAAAACAAATGACTTCTACTGCTTTAAAGAAGTTACAAAACTCGGGCAACGTACGCTCCTGCACAGGGATTTTCATTTGTTTTGTTTATTCAGCTGAACACATCAGCTTGTTCTACCTGAATCGTTAAAATGAGAGTAACTCACGTATAGTTAGCCAAGTTTAAAAAACAAGACAAACCAAACCATTATGGAATGCCATCCAGTTGGTGACCTTATTCTGTTAAATACTCTGGCATTTTTTGTTGTTTTAAACAAACACAGAGTGCCTTTGCAGAGGCTACATGCACAGACACCACTATAGATCAAGGTCTACACCCAACAGCCATACAACTGTCAGATCTAGGGTCAAGACTAAGGATACATTTTTTCTTCACAGAAAGAGTGTCCGAGTATGTAATTAAACTATAACAGCAATTGGTGCTTTTCTCACATATCCCTTGCCAAGGAGTTTGAGGCATTGTGCCACTTTGGGGCACTGTGCCAATAAAAGACATTTCCTAAAACATTCTATTGCAGTAACGTATCATTAAAACAAGTAATTGAGAGTCTTGTCCGTATCAGAGGGGAATAAAAGGCAGGAAAAGTTAATAACATCCCAACCCAATATACAGGATGCCAAACCTGCTCATTTACTAATAGTTATTTAAAAAAAACCCTTCAATAAGAATCTTAGAAAAGGAGGCAAGGAATGAGACTGTTCTCAAGAATAACGTACATCGCACTTAGCAAATGCAGACAGTGAAATACGAGGCACCTCTAAAGCAGGGAGTGCCTCGCAAAGGCAAAGCTTACAAACTGGTCTTGAATATGGTCATGGGCTTGCAGAAAGGTCATGGCCTTGAAAACTAGTCAGCTGCCTTTGTAGATAATGTATATAAAAGAGCATATACTATGTTTGCATGATAGTAGAAAGCAATGAGCAAACCAGCAGCTGTAATTTGAAGCACATGGAGGTAGAAAGGAATAAAACAAAGAGGGCAGAGTAACAGTTGAACCCTTTGCAACACCTGGATTCCCGTTGCTAAAGATGAATGTTATGTAAAAATCTTGAGTCAAATCATTACTAACTCTCAATAACAGAGAGCACAGAGGGAGAACAAACATTTTCTTGCTGCTGTTTCCTTTCACACAGCAAAGCTGCTCTGCACAGTAAGGAAGAGGTGGCTTAGATGTATACAGTTGCTGATATTTTCAAATATTCCCTACAGACAGTCTAAATGTCCTCATGTATAAAATAATATTGAAACAACAGTGCCAAGAACATGCCATACACATCACAGCAGGTCGCTTTTGGAAATACAAACCCAGGAATTTATCAAAGCAAGTCAGATAACTGAGCAGGTAGCAATAGTGAAAACATTAGTAAGCTGTTAATTCTGGTGTTGAAAACAAGATCAGTACTTGCATGTGTCTTGGGACCCGTAAAGAAGAATCAGAAAATAGTCATTTGTTGACAATTCTATGAGGAAGATGACGCATTGTGGTATGGACATTTGTGTAGAATAAAAAAGATGACCCTCAGCCAGTCATACAAAATATCATCATGTTCTTGAATAAAATTAGCTGTGTCGAGAAAACATTATTAACTCATATGCACCACTTACAGTTGCACCATTTCTTTTATGTTGTTTGCTGCAGCTTTCATTGCCTGTATATTAATTACAGCTTTAAAGTCAGAGCTCAAATTATTACAGATCCTCTAAATACAATGGGCAGGTTAGTTTAAAAAGCACGCTGGAAATGAAAAGAAACCTCCTGTGATGCTTTTGTAGGAAAACTTGTAGTAACAGCTGAAACCCAAAACTACCATGTCTGAGAGATATTGATACAATATTTATTATTTTATCTCTCTGAACTTGTGTGTTCAATACTGCAACCCATTATGCTATGCTGTATTTTGACAGAGTAAGCTTGACACATTCTTCTGTCCTCCAAGCTTGTTGAATTCTGGTTTTGTTCTCCTGTGCCAAAACAGCACAGCATAGCCCAAACTGCAGCCATGCCACCTGATCCAGGAAGAGCTTTGTGACAGAATTAGCCCAGAATAGCCAAACTTGTTTACAGAGATCTGGCTGTATGTAGCCAATCTCACATAGGACCATCTGGCTATGATCTCTTACCTTTGCTATGCATGTGTGAGTGAGAATCATAGATTCATCATCGAAGGCTGTAGGACAGTAACCAGGTGTCTCAGAGTATACCCTGTCCCCTCAGTGAATCTAAGAAATCCGTTTCAAGCACCTATCCAAATCACTCTTCCAGAAATCTTTCCCTCATCATACCATTCAAACTATCAACAAAACAAGCCTTGAAGAAAAACCAAGTAGGAAAATACATGATCCGAGCAGCTACTGGATGAAACAAATCCCCAGAAAGCACAGATAAAGACAGAGGAAATTAGGATGTTAGCCATTTCCCTGCAAACCCATGACAATGACTCACAGAATCAATTGTACCAAATAGACGATTGTTGGGAGAAAACACGATCATCAATGAAACAAAAAAGCAGCAACAAAGCACACAAAGAAGGAGGCTGTGAGCTCATCGGGACTCCTGTTTGAAAGAACTTCATGGCTGTAAACATCATGCAAGTCAGTGTAACTGTATCGTAGGTTGAAGGATAGGCTTAATTCTTAACATTTCATCAACTCTAAATAAACTTTAGGCCACTAAGACATTCTTTTGGTGGAGGCTGCAGTTTTGACACAATGAGGGTTTAATGCTTGCTGGAAAATGTGGTCACAAATAGAAGCTCAAGTCCTCAACACTCTTCTCCCCTTCCAGTAAAGATGATTTTTGTATGATTATTCATTGGAAAACGTCCTTACACAAAGCAAATTATTGTTGGACACCAAGAAACAAAACTTTGAATAAATACATTACGAAATCATCACAAGGTACAAGTAACATCTAATTATGTAGAGGCAGTCTCTTAATTAAACCTGCTTCTGTAATGAACAGGCATTTTCTGTAGGCACACACTTCTTTGCTGCCTTCCCTCAGATCTCATTTTTAAGCAAACCTCTTGCCCCAAATACTCTATGAATTTCAAGCGCCTTATGGAAGCCTGGGGGTAAATGGAAGAAAACCCTAGGTCTAACGAGACATCAGCAGAAAACATCATGGCAGAATTTCAAACCGCGGGGAGTGGGATTTAACAGAACTGAAACCATACTTCATGAAAAACTTCCTCAATCGTAAAACTTCTTAAACAGATTTTCATGTTTAAAATTTCACCGCTTACACCCTGTAGCAGACTAAGTGAAGAATGCTTTTAAAAGCGTTTACCTCTACGGAATGTGTCACAGTGCTGATTATAAAAATTTGTCCACCACAGGCAGCCCAAATGGTCTCCTCCATCACAAGCAGACTTCTAACAGGCAGCACCCCCAGTTTAACGATCTTCTGGGGTTCCGTGTTCCATGTCCCATCTCCAATAAAAAAGAAGAAGAAAGGTTATACACAACAAAATGGTAATCTTTGTTTTAAAACAGCTCTGAAAACACTCTCTCGAGCCTACTGCTCAAATCTCTGCAAGCTGCCACTTCAGCTGTAGCTGAACTGTGATTTACGTATGTTTAATTTTAGCTTGCAGGGTAAATTCATAAGGGTAGTACATCACCAAGGGGAAAAAGCCAAACACTTGTATATTTGTTAACTGAACAAACTTTATCCGGATTAATTAATAAGCAAAGAATCCCACATTGCTGTTCTGCTACAACAGCTTTCCTTCCTGAGGAAATAAAAAGCCATGGCTGATACAATATTCTCCAACTCAGAAGCAGCTCACCACCGACCTGTTTCAAGATGAATCGACTTCCAACTAGGACAGAATCATCTTTCATGTAAAAAGTAATTAGCAAGACTTTTACTGTAGGTTCTAATGAGCTCAGATGACTCCAAGAGCATGTGTTGGAGTGGACTTCCTGCTACTACATGCTTCATTTAAGAAGGATTTTTTTTTTAAAGAAATTAAAACTTAATTTTGTGCCATATCTTCACTTTTCTCATTCCCACCCCCCCACCCCCAACTATAATCCACAGTGTTTTCTGTGGACTGCGTTTAGCAAACTCGAAATACATTATGCATGTGTATGCAGCACAATCAATTATTCAGGGACCTTCTGATAAAAACTGCATGTTGCCACTTACCGCTCCAGTCACTCTCGCTTGCCATCTCTTTGAAACAAGGATTAGCAGATTATTTCTCTCCAAATTTAAGAGCTAGTAACATGGGCTTCTTGAAATAGTTGTGGCTGTGTCTTTTATACATACAGTTTGACATACCAAATATGTCAATAATCGTTTTACTACTTCTGTACTAGTTGGTTGCTATTGTAAGCGCTCAGCGTACATGAAGTCTCAAAGACCGCATTTCCATACATTCTGCTTTAGTAACAATAAAATAAAAATCTGTCTGAGTATCTGGTTTTACATTGAGATAAAACATGTCAAAAAGGCCCCCATTTCCTCACTTCAAAGCTTTCTTCCTGCATAAGCTGCAGAAAAGTTGTCCACTTCACTGACATTTGTTTCAACTCAGTAACTACTTATATTTTGATTGATGAGACCAAGGTAAACACATCTTCAGGCAAGCACTTAAGGACAACTATTTTTCTTTTTTCCCCAATAACAAGTACATCGTTTATTACCTGCTTAGGTAAAGGAGTATGAAACTGCCTGCTTCACAATAACAGCAGTAACAGCAACAATGAGAAGCCTCAGCCCTGGAGTACTTCTCATTGCTTCTGCCATCTGCGTGATAAAACCATCGCTGAGTCATTCTCAGGATGTGGCTCTCTTCTGAAAGCATCTTTGTAAAAGTGACATTTAGTTTCAGGCCATCAAATCATTTTCCTGATTTCAGTTTGCAAGTGAGAAGCGTGTTTTCAGTTATCAGCCTGCAAACTCTCCCAGCGATGTCAAAGTCACTCCGTGTCCTTCATGACTCATATGTACCATTAGTAATAAAGAAACTTCTGGAAAAGTTTTCATTTGCTAGCAATTACATTATCCTGTAACGAAATACTTGAGTGGAGGCTGCCCATACCCTAGGAATGCTCTAACCACGGCAGGCAGTTCAGTGCAAGGCCTTCAGAGAGCAGAGCTGCACGCATGTGCGTATCCTGACTTTGTGCCTAAGGTATGCTGACTGCAGGAGTCGTAACAGCATCATGTGCCAAGCACTCCTAGGTTCCCCTTTTAGGGAAAAAAACAGCATAATTCTAGTGTTCTATTAGTGTCTCTTCTGAAGGACAAAGACTGTGAATTTGGGCAAAGAGAGCTTCTTGCTATCTTTTCTTCTGTAGTTATATTTTCACACCGAAGAACACATTAATGTTCAGACCAAACCATTCACCCAACTCAACAGCTTTTTCTCTTAAGTACATTCAAGATACACATTAATCAATACATAGCTGATACCTAAGTGACAGGTGAGTGGAGATTTTCAAGATCCCAACTGAGGACCCTGATTTAAATTTTGCTTACGTTTCACTCAAGCATCCAAGGTTTGTTTGGTTCTTTTTTAAATCTGGATCTTTATGCCCTCAACTTCCATGCAACTAACTCCTCAGATGGTTAAGCATTAAGACATGTTATTAATTTTGATCAAGGCTTATTTAAAATTATTATCTAGCATTTGTAGTAGCTTTTGAGTGAAAAGGAAAATTAGACCTGGTGTCAGGTGGATGTTGATTGCAAAAATAAACACTCTGGAACAACTTACTGCAAGGTAAGAAGGTGAGTCATGAACGCTACCAGTGTTACGTATATTTGATTCAACAAATAGGCCTATCAAACCTCAGTTCTCACAAAACCATCTTCCGTTGGTGCTGCCAGCACAGCACTTAACAATCCAGTTAGCTTTAAGAGTTTAGTGGGTGAGATGGAGACCCGAAGTCTTCCACGGTACCACGACTTCACGCAGAGAAACGGCAACCCATATCGGCTCATAAAAAATCCAAAGTTATTACTCTACCCAGACACCCTAAGCCGTGTGATCAGGCTGTTCTGTAGCACTTTTTTATTTCCCCCTGCAAGCACCGCTGTCTTCCAGATCAGACAGCATCTGAGACAGACGGGGGGAGAAAAGGGGCAGGGGGAGATTCTCTAGCCTGGTAATTAGGGCAGTATTTAAACGATGGGTCAGCTGTGTTCTGGTCCCTGCCTCAGTGAAAGCTTAATTAATTATACCAAGTGGAATGGCACCAGGACGAGAAACTAATCACTTTGCATCTCCCTCCTCTTATTTTGTGGCAGCCAGGGAAATCTCTTGAGAGTTGGAAGCATGGGTACAAATCCTCTCAAGCAAGTCAAGGGATTAAGCCTGGCAGTCCAACATACTTCTGTGAATGCTTTAACCGCAGGCTGCTGGCTAAAAGCAAGATCACAGCTTTATTACGCTGACCAAGAATTTTATCACCCATGGCCAAAATTACTTAGCAAGTCTGTGTCTAGTTCACAAGTTGCTTCAAGACTATCAAAATCCCACTTTTAAGCAAATGTAATACACTGCCTCTCTCTCCAGATCTCAGCAGACCCTATTCAATACCTGCCTGCAGAGACTTCCTGTCTGATGTTGGCTATTTCATGTTCTCTCTCTGATCCCAAGTCCACTGCTTCTAAAATCTAAGTGAAAAGAACTATCTCTGTTCTACCTGTGTAAACGCACGCAGATTCAAAAACTACTTATGTAAGCAGGTCCAACAACTGGCACTATCCATGCATTCAAAATTAGGCACAGCACTTGCAAAAGATATGGAACGGCTTTGTTTGATGTTATAAATCCTTGGTTAGTTACTCATTTAATAAACTGGGGTTTTTTCCTAAAGAAAAAGAAGCAAGAAATTGTAGCTGAGATAAAACTTTTGCCAATAAAATCTCAAGGCATACAATAAGACAAAGCCAGTGCAAGGAGCCCAGCTAACTAGTTTCTGAAAAACAGGAATGGAGGAAAAGAAAAATAGGCAAAGGAGATGTATATAATGCAGCTCACAGAGACCTGGCTGGAGAATACCTACGGGCGTGCCCACAGAAGCGTGGCCTGTCTTAAAGTTCTGTTCAATCGAGGCCTTAGTTCTGCTTTCTAAATAAGCATTGGTTTAGTTTCAGAAAGTTTTCATGGCCATCAATGTCTCTAGAATGCTGAAAAGCCACAGACAATAAACTCTTCTTCTACCTATGAAGCAAGTATATAGATACCGAATGAGACGCAGTACATGTATCCTATAACCAGAGGCTAGTCCGTATGTGGAAAATCAGTTATCCGCACCCGGAGTAAAAACAAGATCGAAGCCTGACACCTGTCAAACAGGAAGGGAACAGTGGGAAGATAAGGGGTTTCCTTCTGCTTTGTGAGAAATGTCCGTACAAGCATTAAGACAAAGATTACCGCAAGTTTTAGTTGACTCGGATCTTAAACTGACAACTTCACAGCAGGTACAGACTCTTAGCACAGATACACCAGACGCCTATTACACAAGACATGACGGTCTGGCAGGGTCTGTAACATTACTGTGACAGAATACAGGCATCTATACGAACTGCAGGTACGGCTATTTGCAGGAATGAGAGGCGCCTACGAAATCCAAAAACAGGGTCAAATATAAAAACAAAGGGACTTCTAGAAATAAAATGGCATAACTTATCCACTCGATGGCATCGAGTGCACCCTCAGCAAGTTTGCTGACAACAGCAAGCTGTGTAGTGTGGTCGACACGCTGGAAGGAAGGGATGGCATCCAGAGGGACCTGGACAGGCTGGAGAGGTGGGCCTCTGCCAACCTCATGGAGTTCAACAAGGCCAAGTGCAAGGTCCTGTCCCTGGGTTGGGGCAATCCCAAACAGAAGTACAGGCTGGGTGGAGAATGGACCAAGAGCAGCCCTGAGAAGGACTTGGGGGTACTGGTGGATGAGAAGCTGAACATGAGCCAGCAGTGTGCGCTGGCAGCCCAGAAAGCCAACTGGATCCTGGGCTGTATCAGAAGTGTGGCCAGCAGGTCGAGGGAGGGGATTCTCCCCCTCTACTCTGCTCTTGTAAGACCCCACCTGGAGTGCTGTGTCCAGCTGTGGAGCCCTCAGCATCAGAAGGATATCGGCCAGTTGGAACGAGTGCAGAGGAGGCCACAAAGATGCTCAGAGGTCTGGAGCACCTCTGCTGTGGGGACAGGCTGAGAGAGTTGGGCTTGTTCAGCCTGGAGAAGAGAAGGCTCCAGGGTCACCTTATCGCAGCCTTCCAGTACCTGAAGGGGCCTACAAGGAAGCTGGGGGGTGCTTTTTACAAGGGCCTGTAGTGACAGGACAAGGGGTAATGGGTTTAAACTGAAAGCAGGGAGGTTTAGATTAGATATCAGGAAGAAATTCTTCATGGAGAGGGTGGTGAGGCACTGGAACAGGTTGCCCAGAGAAGCTGTGGATGCCCCATCCCTGGAAGTGTTCAAGGTCAGGCTGGATGAGGCTTTGAGCAACCTGGTCTAGTGGAGGGTGTCCCTGCCCATGGCAGGGGAGTTGGAACTAGATGATCTTTAAGGTCCCTTCCAACCCAACCCATTCTATGATTCTATGAACTTCTGGTGTTTGCATATTAGATGAATACTTAAAACACAGGTTTTAAGCACTATTGTGTCTGTGCACTAATAAATCTGTGTTACGCCACTATCTGTAATACCCTCTGCAGGTTATATTTCTCCAATAGTTCGATGCCATAGTTTACGCCCCATTGCAGAGCAGTATCTTGCAATGCCTTGTATCAGGCTGTTTAGCTGCAGCAAAGTAAGGTATCTTATGCTTAGAAAACATTTCTAAAACTTTAATGTAGAAGGACATTATTTCCACTCATTAATTTTGTTATTAGTCTCATGGGTTTTAGGAATTTTATGAAATCAGTTATCCTTCTATTCACTCAAATCTAATCAGACAGGGGAAGTTTTAAAACAATGTTCATTTTGTAAGACAGAATGTTGGCTATTTTATCTTTCTGGGGTTTGGTTCCATAAAACCCAATGAAAGAAAGGAATATTACAGTCATTTATAAAAATACATTTCTTATTATATTTATAAATAGTTTATTAATAGTTAGTATTTTTAAAATTATGATTTTTTGGTGCTCTCAGGCCCTCATATGAGATAAACTATACTTTATTAGATTATCTCCTCACGAAGTCTTTTTGAGGTTTGTAGTAGTTTTCCCTTCTGTTACGCTTTCAGTCGGGCTGAACTGAACACGCTTTTTTGTTGGTAGCTTCCTCTCTTACTTAGCAGCACTATTGATGATTTCCACAGGGCTGCCAGCACAGCCCTGGGAACAGCGGCTCTTGGTTAATTTGTTCACTGGAGCACAAACATTTTTTCCATCACATGGTACATAAACCAGCCCTGCTGAAGAGTAAGATGGTAGCTACAGAAGTAAAAAGTTTAGCACATTTCTTATCACTTGGAAATAAGCTGAGACACTCAGGTCTGCTCTTCTAAACAAGGTGTAACTAAGAATGTTCTGTGTTACACATGCCAAGTCATTTGGGCATTGGACTAGATGAATTTTAAAGGTCCTTTCCAACCCAAATTATTCTATTGTTTTTTTCCTACACATGCAACTAATTCTTCATGCTAAGTAGCTACAGAGGTCTGCACAAAATTACAGAGCAGGGTGGTGCTGGAAGTCCCAGCATGAGATACGCAAATAAGACCGACTGCAGTGTCAGCGTATTCCTGGGCAATCCTGCTGACAGTGATAACACAGTCAAGACAACAGTATTTATTTCTTTTTCAGTATCACTGCTCTAGTCCTCTCCCTAACAGCTTAATAGCATTCCTTACTTTTCATAGCAATACTTCTCACCCTGTCTACTTCAAGTGGCAATCACATGCCAGAACTGCACTCTTCAGGCACGCTGGAGCGGCGTGGGGATCGACCCAAGCTCTGAAGTGTGACATCAGCGCTTTACATTGCACATATTCCATCTGTCCTGCATTTGTCAACGTACACAACTCTCTTGCCAAACTGATTAAGGCATCTTGCTAATGAATTGGCCTGCTACCCCCTTCAGTGTTGTAACTGTTTCCCCTTACTCTTCTATTTCCTTTCAGTCTTGGTCATTTTCCTTGATACTACTCCTCTGAAAATGATCACTGCTAAGTGTCATGAGGCCTCTTTGGCCAGGTAAGTCATCAAATCTCTTGACCAGCTTCAGAGCTGCCTAATTTTTTGCCAGTGAAGTCTCTCTGAAGAATGCAAACTTCAGTTCTGTGCATGGCCAGAACTGCCTCAGCTGTTGTTGTTGTTGTTGCTTCACATCCAGTTGCAATCCTCAACACTGAGCTTTTCTTCCTTCCGTAAACCTCAGGGCCAGCACCTAGTATCATACACCTATGAACAGGCTCCACAGAATCCTACTAGAAAATACAGCTTTCATTAAAACATGCAAGAGACTTTCTCTTATGGGTGTGTGGGCTCGTTTCTCTCTAAGGGACAGGAAGATTCACATCAGTATCTCTGGGCTTCCAGAAGAAACCTCCAGCCACCCTGGCGAGGGCCAGTCACAACTGCAATGGCAACATTCCCAATCCCTTCTTCATGCTAAATCTGAGCCACTCTTGGAAAAGAAAAAAAAAAGAGTCAAAGACTGGGGGAGAGGCAACAGAGCAAAACTGTGTGTATTAAATAATCGTTTGATAACACAGAGGCCTCTTCAGCTGCGAGCCTAGTGCCTTAGCCGTTAGGAGAAACTACATGTCCTACTTCTCCTATCCTGGTTAAAAAAAAAAAGGCAGTTTCATCCTCATCGTAAGAAACCAAACATAAGTGCAAGCTGCGCACAGGGCACCTCTCTAGCTCAGCGGCACCTGGAAGTAGGATGACATTAAGGAATGCCCTGTTTCAATTTCTTACTGGTTTGCTTGGACATTTCTCTACCCACAGAGTCACAGAATGGTTGGGGTTTGAGTGGACCCTCTGCAGATCATCTGGTCAACCCCCCTGCTCAAGCAGTCACCTAGTACTGGCTGCCCAGGACCATGTCCAGATGGCTTTTCAGTATCTCCAAGGTTGGAGATGCCACATCTCAAGGCAACCTGTGCCAGTACTCAGTCACCCTCACAGTGAAAAAGCATTTCCTGATGTTCAGACGGAACGTCCTGTGTTTCGGTTTGTGCCCACGGCCTCTGGTCCTGTCACTGGGCACCACTGAAAAGAGCCTGGCTCCATCCTCTCTCCATCCTCCCTTCAGGTATTGTAGAGATTGATGAGATCCCCCTGAGCCGCCTCTTCCCCAGGCTGAACAGTCCCAGCTTTCGGCCTTTCCTCACAGGAGAGATGCTCCCGTCCCTTCATCATCTGAACAGCCTCAGCAGTGCTGAGCAGAGGGGAAGGATCACCAAGCATGCCAAGCGCCGTGAATTTAATTCCAGGGGTGAGCGTGCAAGGGCTCGCTGCAGCTGCTGTACACGGGCGAGAGGCTACACATACCCACGTGCCAAATGAGAGGCATTGCAATCAAAGCAGTATGTCCTTTTTGTGCATCTATCCTCCTCTCACCTCAACCAAACTTTCTGAAACTACTAATATATTAATTCTTCTACTCTTTGCCACAATGACTCTGAGTTTATTTTCTTTTTCCTGTTTCTCTCCATATCCTCTACAGGAATTCACGGAAAGGAAATGTATATCAATGTCTAGAAGAAAGGAAGTAGCTGGAACTGACTACAGTGTATCAGGAACAATACACCTGTATTATATAAAGATTGTGATTTCCCTTTCCTAAGATACTTTCCTGAATAGAAGTCAAGCACACGCTGACCTTTCTTGCTATTACATCACTCAGAAAACACATCTGCTGGGCCGTCTGCAATCATCACAAAGGGGATTTGTGATGTTTTTTGAACAAAGACAATACAATGTACTTTTTCCTTAACCTGGAAATATTCCTAATAATTCAGCCTGAGGCAAACGCTAAATACACAGCATTTCAGACTGATAACTGTGCAAAAGTTAATAACACTGTAAACATGTTCCTAATACAGGAGGTATCACAAACTTTGAATCTGCATCACTACCATTCCTACATATAACAGAAGTTAATGCATTAGCTGTTCCACTGTTTTCCAAACCAGTCTTCTCACCCATATGAAATTAAGGATTATTAAGGATAATTATTAGGTCTCCTATTTTTAGGATTAATGTATTAGCTAACCTACATCCTAGTCCTTCTGTGACATTTTCACAGATCACTATGTTAGCTCACATTTAAAAGCTGAGCAGATTTTACTATATCAGTGCCCCATTGACTTTGTTTTTAGTTTATGGCCAAATACATTCAGGCCCAAGTACTTTTTAACTCCTAAGTGAAAATACACAGAAACAGAAGCGTCTCAGTAAAACATGATTACCCTCCACAAAGGGAGAAGTCTCACTGTGCATCTTCAGCTCTCCCTCTAACATGGCACGTGCTCCTCGGTTTACTAGATATACTGCTTATTCCATTTTGAATTACTTCCTGCAGCCAGAAAGCACCCTGGGTGCTGCTGATCTGAACGTTTTCTTGTGAAGAAAGTCAGAAGAGAGCACTTGCTGTTTCTAAACAACCTGGATATTTACATGCACTGAGACAAATCAGGGCGATGTCAGTACTGAACACCGAATGAGAGAGGTCGTGGCTCTTTGCATGCATAAAGACATCGAGCTTCAGTGAGCTGATCCACTACACTTTCTGCCCACAGGGGACAACACAAGGATCACAACTCCAATAGAGACTGCGAGGTGGATTTTCATCCTAGAAGAAAGGCAACTCCTTTTCATTCACAGTCTCACAACAAACTGCACAACTATTTTACCTGTGCATTCCTTAGCATTTGTCCTCAGGCTTCAAAACAAGATGCCTTGTAATGCAGTGACCATATTTCATGTTCGCCTTTAAGTCTTTCCTTAATCTCCTTTATCCCTATAGACCAAAACCCAAGCTGAAGTGCGTGGCTGGAACGTAAGTCCCTCTGTAGAACAGACTGTGACCCTGATGAATTACACACAGCTCTTGGGAGGCAGCATTCCCCCTCCCTCCCATTTCACCGCTAGGATTTCTTTGTTTGGTAAAATAGGTCAGTGCCCAGAAAAACACCCACCCCCCAGAGCTGACTGCCTCACATGACCACGGCAGCCGACCATAAGGAATATGAACGCTAACATGGGAGCGGCTGATTCGCACAACTTCCATGAGGCATGGAGAACTGAAATAACACAGGCAGACCAGTCTGTAGGGGAAGGGACTACAAGATGAGTCAGGGAAAACCAGGAATGTGTATTTCCCATCTCGGAGCTTCAGCAATTCTGAAACAGACTGTGACGTGCTCCATGAATATCTAGCTGCACAGAACTGGTGTCTTCAGAAGCAGATAAACAGGGGATGCTATGATCCTGGTCGACACAACACAACCTCCAGCTCCTAACGTAATTCAGCCTGGTTAACAGCTCTGCCCTGTCCTTAACATCCTCCACAGATACGCAACCCGTGCATCCTTTCTTCCCTATACTGCCCAGGATGCCACTCGTGATTTTGAACTGGCCTTTTCTGGAAGAAGCTGAGTGACAGCAACTGCAGTTTTAAACAGCTTAAATAGCCAATCCTTTTCAGGGAAGACAACAGCTTCACTTTAGTACCCCACCCAGGTACACACAGAATGTGAAACATCAAAAACGATGTTATGAGCCTAGGATCAAGGCCTCATTCCTGTGCCTCCAAAACAAAGAAAAACTTGCTATTCAGTGGTAAAAAAAAAAAAAATGGTTTAAAGGGAACTGAAATCTTGTGTCTGGCTTCAAATCAGAGACAACAGCTCAACAGGAAACCCACTGGGCTGAGGATGACAACTGATGAAAGGAAATCTCCCAATGAATTTTTTTTCAGATTCATTGTTGCCTGGAGAAAAAAAAAAAAATTGCATCCTGTACCTTTCCCAAACTAAGTCTTTATATGATCTAGTAGTGGACCCATAATTTGTTCCAAGATTCAAGACAGTGAGCCTCAGCCAGAGGCTGGCAGGGTCTAGCAGCTGAGATACACTGCCACACAAATGCATCAGCACTGTTTACAGGGCCCACCTCATCACAGAAGCACAACCACCATTGTTACGCAGCTTCCATTAATAAGGTACACAAGATTTCTGCTGGCTCTGCACTTTGCAACGTTAGGTGTGTCTGTGCTAATATCACACTTAAAAACTCCGTTTCAAACTTTGAGTAAAGCCTCACTGATTTTGAACTGAATTAACTATATAGGTATACAGTACTGCGGATGTCCTGGAAGTACAGAGACAAGCACCCAAAGCAGCTCTGGAGAAGACAGTTGTGGTTCAGACATACTACCTGGGATTCTCCTTTACTGGGTAGCTGAGAGGAATTAGCACTGTGCTGTGCAAAATACAGTATAGTGCCTGTTACCACACAAACTTCTGGACTCTTCTCCTTAAACCTGGGGTTTAAGCTAAGGTGCACAGATCAGTCTTCACACGTATCGTATGGTAAAAGTGGAAACTATCAAAGTACCTACTATCCTTCAAAAAGAGAAAACAGTGTGAAAACTCTTTTCGGAGGTACTGAAAAGTGTAGTAACCTGAGTTCAGCAGTTTTACAGAGAATCTTCAGGAAACATCATAGTGGAAAACTGCTTCTGCCAAAATAAACTGACATGCAAGTTCCTCAGGATGTTATCGTATCATATCGCATCACTACATTACCTTCTGCTTTTGTGTAGATGGAGATGTTTCCATTTACCAAGCCAGCAAACAAGTATTGAGACATATACGTTAAGCTCATAACAGTTGATTTTTCGGGAGTGAAGAAGTGTTGAAGTCGAATTTTCTTTGAGCCTTGGCAACTTTTGTAAACAGAAATGCTACAGAAAGAAGCAAAAAAACCCAAAACAACACACCTGTGAAATTATGTTTTCTCTAGTTCTTATCAGAATATGCACAAAAGAGGTTTAGCACAAAATATTTGTGGAAGAAAAGATGTTCTCCTTCCATTCATTGAAAGATGAGTATGGAAAGGAGTATCTCGACGGTCCAAAATGTCTATGCAGACAATTTGCAAGTAATTTACATTGACATATGACAACATTTTTCGTATTATGTTGACTGAAGAAACATTTATTCAACAAAGAGACATAATAAAAATTCTGATCTAAGTCCTGATTGTAAGTCTATCCAAAACTTTCTCTTAGTTTAAAACCATACGGATTAAGTACTACCTTGACAACCAGGGAAAAGAAAAACTCAGTACCAGACACCAACTGCACTTAAAATTCACACCATTCCTACTACCACCATGGGTGTGTTAGAAGTACTGAGTAATTAAATCTGGATTTAATTACACTTCACAAGCAAAGATAATCAGTACAATTAGATGCTGGAATTCCTAGAAACATACTTTTCCTTGGAGAACTTTTTTCTCCTTCATTTATACTGGTTAGAAACCCCTTAAAAAATATCACATTATAGCCAGTGAGAGCATAAGTATGCGGCTACAAGATCTGTTTGCTGACTGTCCTACGAGTTTAGAAAATGTAGCTTTGTTCTTCAATACTTCATCACTTCAAAGTGATGACTCAGTAAGACCACCAGTTCAAACAGAGCAAAATAATTCGTGTCAGTAGTAAACAGCAATATTATCTATTCACATGACAAAAGCCACACATTATCACAGCGTAGAAGGTTTATGGGTTCCTCATTTAACACTTTGTCATTCTGAAAATGTTCCAATACCTAAAGATGGTGTTGCATCATTACAAAATAATATTTATATTTTTCAGACATGATGTATGATGAATTAATCATACATTTCAAAGATATGCATTATTTTAATTTTAAATACTACCCAGTGTATTTTAAAACCACGTGGAGTGTATTTTTTGCTTGATTTAGGTAGAAAGGGTAAGATCACTGGGTACTCCCGGACACTTTTTAAAAAGAAGACATTGTCCTGGCAGTATCACACAATTTTGCTACAGAACAGTAAACCTAATGAATAAATCATACACAGTACAATAAAAATGAGAATCACCTTCCTTCTTCCATGCCAAGGCAAATAGTAGGCACATTAGAAGCTTTTGCAAGAACATTTTCAGAGTCGAGAGCCTTATTTTGCTCTTTCAGTTTCTCCTCCTCTGGTATGTAGACCATGCAGAGAATCCGTGACTCCACATTGAAGCACTCAATAACCTTCGGGCCGGAGCTTTGAAATGAGACTATTGCAATCTGGCCCATCTGATTAGTACAACTGCCAATCTGAATTGGAAAGAAGAAAGGAAAAAAAAAAGAAGACCACCAAGACTGATACCAGTCTCCAGGAAGATCAGCATTAACAAGAAGGAATGACTGGAAAGTTAATTGAAGAGTTCACCTCAAGTTATATGCGTGAAAATGAGTTTTCATGCATTAAGACATAAACAAGAAAATAATCCAGCACAAATACAACAGATCTCAAAACATTATATACACAAAATTCCCCTGTACACTCACAAAAATAGCTCGCTCTTTTTGAAAGGAGGAATATTATGGCCTATTCTGATGTCTGACTCATATGTATATACACAGTGTAATGGGAATTACAGTAAGTACCTGTGTAATATTTTAATAACCGATGTTCTAAGTTAGCTCAGATTCTCTTAAAACAATATAGCAGAGGTCAGTCCTTTGCACAGTAACAGGTCTAAAATAAGGGCTCTGTCCCAGTAAAAATAGGGATTATTAATATAGTGCCTTTTTGTAAACTTGCTGATACAGAATCCTAAAATCCTCCCTGATCCAGATCTAAATATCACCAGTATGTCCACAAATCTGTACATTTTGGGGATCTGGGAAGAGTGGAACAAAAAAAAGAGTTTGTCCAAGCAGCAGTAAGTGTTTTTATATAGTAACTCTATGTTTCTATGAAATGAAAAAGCATAGCAGAGAGAAAGAAAGAATATTTTGTGTCAGTAGGAAGGTTTCCTTGGTATGTATTTGTGATGAGTGCTTACAGATAGCAAAGACAAAAAGAAATTGTCCGGGTCACCTTGAAAAAGACGACTGAGAAAAGCCATTCCTAACTTCTGCTTTTAATTCACAAGGGTTCCCTTAAAATTTCAGTATTGTAGTAACAAGAAAAGCTACGGAAATCATTAGTGTTGTTTAGAAAAAAACATTGGCTAATTCACTTTGTTTGCTGGAATATCTGCACATCTGGGGTCATTGCAGCATGCCAGAATAGTGGGTTTTTTTCATATGCACACACAAAGAGATTATTTATGGCTAAAGTGTTTTTTAAGTATGGAAACAGACAATAGGACAGTGTGAGCTCATATGGGTTTTAGCAGCCCTCGTTATAAATTAGCACACAACTCCCTTCTGAAATGTGGTCAGCACTTTGGAATTCATTCTGTGCCACACTAACAGATCACACGCATGTAAGTGACACCCTACAGAGAACAGTGAGATCACACTGACAAAATTACTAGCTATCCTTTATAGAAGTCCATCTTAAAAAAAAACCAAAAACCAAACAACATCCAAAAAACCACACACAAAAAAAAAAATCCAAATTTTGTTTCAGATCCATATGTTGCTCAGACTCTGAAAAGCAATGCAGTCAAACGCGAGACAACCCCTTTTTCGCTTTTAAAAATGACACTTACCCAAAGAAAACCATGTTCCATGGCACAGGAATCTGACTCCGTTTCACCGGAGAGGTACGGCTCAGGATTATAAGCAGCACATTCAATCTTCAAACAAAGGAAAAGAGAGCAGTTACTACATGAAAAAGATATGCCCGTTTCTGCCTAATTTAGTCTGTAATAACTAAAACATTTAAGAATATCAAAGAATCACAGAAGGCAAGAAGTCAGTTCAGTCCGTCCAGCTTCCCATGGGCAGGGTCAGCTGCACGTGTGTTGTTCCTGACACATCCCTTATCTGCTCTTACAGACATCAAAAGCCAAAGACTACAAGTTCTCCAGCTGATCTGTTCAAATGCTTCATGATCTTTTTTAAGATCCCAAATACCCAACCTAACACCATTCTTGCTGTAACCATTGGTCTGTTATTGCTCACCTCAGCCACCAGGTCTTTCCCTTCTGCTCTGTCCCTTTCTCTCTCCAGCACATACATCAGCTCCGTGTATTTGAGAGAGCAGAACTTGTTGAGTTGAACAGGCTATTCTAGCAGAGCTGTTGGCAGCGCCACATCATGGTTCTGTCTTCTAAAGCCTGTTTGTCCACATCCCATTGATTACTTGCTCTTTGTAACAAAATTACACTCTTAACCAATCCTTAGGCTTGCCAGTCTATTAAAAATTACTTTTATGGACTTTCTGCCTAACCACCTCCTCAATCTGTATTTGAAAGCTCTTCATTTCTGCCAGATCATACCATGTGTCTGTCCTACTGACTGTCATCCTTGTTTTTTTGCCTCTTTTCCCCCCCTCAAATAATTTCTCCAGGTGCTTTACTCATTCTGAATGCTAATGCTATCATCCACAGTACTGCTATTCCCTCCCAACTCCATGTGATTGTGTGACTGTCAGTAAATTAATAACCATACTCATTATTTTATCACACAGGCCATTTAAGAAAAGATTGAAAGCTACACCAGACTCAAGATCTATATTTAAATCCATTCCAACTCGGAAAATCATTCAAGCACCAAGGCTCTGAAAACAGGCATTTTTATGCACAGTCATGGGTTTCTATTTTCCCTGGTTTCCCTAATAGCCACAGCAGAGCTCCCTAAAGCTTATGTAAACACTTGAAAAATATGTACAAGCAATTCATAACCGTGTAGAGAATTAAAAAGGTTTCTGATGAGGTGTGATACCACATTTTTAGACAAGATGCTCTATTATTCACACTGATGTTCTTGTCTCTCACATCAGTGTCAATGCGATTATATTGCAGTACTAGAGACAATTTGGTTAGTATTAACTTAGACAACTTCACCATAACATGGTGACATCACTTCCCAACAGTGGATAAAAAAAAAGAAACTAGCAGGCATAACTTGGAGTTATAAATTCCTAGTTTACTTAATTTTCAAAAGTGCAAAGCATTTCACAAATCTCCCCAAGGCCAGCAGGCATCACCAAGTGACCAGCAGTAGTAAAAAAATACATGTATTCACCAAAGCAATTCACTGTAAGGATAAAAGATGGAAACAGATAGATGAGAAAAAGAAGAAAACCAAGAGAGCTATCCATGCCAGTCTTCGCAGGTCTCATTTAACACATGCTGAAACTATCTACTTGTAGGGGTGATTTACAGCGGCTGTGACAGCTAAACACATCACTAGTGAAAGAAAAGACAGCCTGCATGCTCGATATTCCTTGAGCTCCTTGTTACATCTCTGGGTTACTTTGCATCTTAGTCAAAACGGATGATGTTTTTCCATAGTGAAACACTGGTAGTTTAGCTCTCGGTCTTGACAGAAGCCCTTTGCCTGGGGGGTAAACCTGCTCTGATGGAAGAGGTTGTTACAGGCTCCCTACACTACCAGCCAGCCTGGGCAGCACGCAGAGGTAACAAGCAGGATCAGCCAAGCAAAGGGTCTCTTCCCATCCAAAGCTGTGGCCTGACACCCAAGCCATGGCTGAGGCTGCAGCAACCACCAATAATACTTGGATCATCTTTTCCAGTAATACTGCGGTCTTAGGAGCATCAGGCATGACAGCTGGGCTCACACATTATCTTTAGGACAAACTGGCAAAGTTGACCCAGAGCTCGGGCAAATAATGCCACACACTGTATTTGCCTTGGTCACCTCGGGAGAAGACCATCACCTAACTTTATGGGCAACAGACTTGACTTTGCTTTTCAAACAAGCAGATCCTGCTGCGACTTGATTACAGGACTTGAGCTTGGGCCTTCGAGGCTCCTAGCAGGGACCTTCAAGACTTAAAAATGCACAGGCTCTAAGGCAACAAAATATTTTCAGTAGACTTTGGCCGCTCTGCTTTGAAAACCACTATCATAGGAATGGTTTGATTTAACAAACTTCCCTCCTGTGTAAGCTGTCCTAGGAACGAGGGTCTACAGACTTAATGCTTTAAGCAGTACCCATGTGATGACATTAATTTAACACCGGGATTCTAGCCACACGTATACAATTTCATCTCCGTTAGTGTTTCTGCGCAAGCCTGACTGACTGATGGTCAGTAAGAAATCCTGATGATGCGTAGGAAAAAATCGTATCCAGCACCCTTCCCCTCCATCTGTTGGTCTGGCTGTACTTACTTTCACCATTAAAGCCAGTGGTCAATATGACTCCAAACTGACACAGTACTTTAGGAAATGAGCCATTAAGACTATTTCTATGTCATTATTCAGACTAGAACTACGTTTTACACAAGATGCCATAAAACTGATTTCTTTAAATTATTTTAAAATTATTGCTCTCTGTGCATTAATAAAAATCAGAAACTTGAGGAAGATTCAACACAGTTACCCCAGTACAGGAGAGCTATCATGGAGATCAAATTCCTGCTCTTTGCTAAGCTGCAGGTTACCCTGGAGTCTCAAACACCTGGAAACCTCAAGACCGTCCAAAATTCCCAGCAGTTCTCTTTTCCTTGAGTGATGAGCTTACACCTGAAAGTGAATGTCATACTATATAAAAGTAAACTGTGTTCCTTAGTGCCTCACAGACTGAAGCACTTTGCATTCCTGTGACCCCCTTGGAACTTCCATCACTACCGGTCTTACACCAAGGAAGTAACTCCAGAGACCGAATAGATGTGAACTAACACATGCATTGACAACATGGTCGTCTTAGCAGTTGTATCACAAAAGAAAAGCAATGGTAACCTCATAAATAGGATGTTCACCTTAAACTCCTGTTGCTTGGCCATCATCACTGGCATGTGTCTAACAAGCAGAGGATGCTTCTCCTTTTTGATTTGATTGCCATCTTCTTCTACACAGAACCAACCTAACAGGTTGTCCTCCGCTGCAGTGGAAAGAACAAAAAACAAACATCCCACAGTACTTACAGTGAATTACCACTTCCACCTCTACACAGGAACAGAAAAGAATTCTGTTGGGATCGGTTAATACTGATCAGGCTGTTCTTAGGCCATATATGCATAAATGACAACGTAAAACTAGGAGCAAAAATTCACTCTAGTAGATGACATACACTGATAAGGCAAAAAAAAGAACATCTTACACTAGCAAAATGTTAAGGGTGTTCTCTTAATGACCGTGTCAGTAGGTTATTAGAAGAGGAAAAGGTACATCAAACCTCTCCTCAGACTCCAGGAAATCTCTTATGCAAGTAGCAAGGCAAGGTTTCTCTGCCTGTATAAGTGACATCACTACCAATTACTACTTATCATCATTGTAAGGATCCTCCTCCAGAGAGGAGACATCCATTCTCTCATTTTTGTTATTTTTCCTGCCTTCAGTGAAGTAAAAGCACTATGTTTTGACAATGTGCTGGTGAAACTTGCTTTCCAGCAAGCGCATATCCTCAGTGTTTCTCAACTTTGGCATTCAAAATCCCAGGCATCTTTGGAAACCTATACAGGAGACTGATAACATCACAGGACAGCACATTCATTATGGCTCCTGCTTAGATCAGGTTTGTTTGTGATAAACCCTCTAGTGAACACTACAGATTTACATTATAAAAAACCAATAAACCTCTCCCAAAAAAACCTTGACTCTTACTTATTCATCTATAGAATACTGCATTATATTAAAGCTACAACCATAAGTTTATTTCATGCTCTGAAAACTAAACAAATTAATCCAGCAGCTTTAATGATGTTTCCTAGCTAAAATCATTCTGAGCTAAAACTGAGAAATTTGAACCTGAAGTTCAGCGTTTAAAAAGTTCATAAGATCTGAAGAAGTAAGTTTATCATGGAATAAGTTCCTTATGTGTCTGTCCTGCAGTGTATCTCATTCTTGTTGATTCAGACACAACAATAAGTAGTAATTACCACAGGCTTCCTGAAAATACTGCAGAAATTATATTCCTTCATAATGAACCCCCATCGTATCTATAAAGTCATTACTTTGTAGCAATACACCATCACTATTTACTGTATTGTAATTTTAACATCTGAAGATAGATTTTTCACAAAAAAAAAATCATTTTTTAAAAATAAGAATGAAAAAATACACATTTTACATTGAGAGCTATCTTAACTTTAGAGGAAATTTGAATAACTAAGACTTACCAAGGGCCAGTTTAGCCATTTGTAAATTGTTGATCCAAGACTGTTTGATGGCAGGGGTAAACGTATTGAACACGGCTGTAAAGAACGTGGGCCGCCCAGACCTGCAAGACAAAAAAAAAAGGCCTCTCTCAATGCACTGAGTATGACATACAGTCGAGGATAGAAATGCTGAGCAAGATGAAATTTCATTATTTTCTAATACTTAGGCAAGGACACAGCTCCGATACCAGCATGCAGACTATGGTACCACCGTACGCCCGTCTTGCTACGCTTTACATGAAATGGTATGAGTAGAACACCCTCCGTGGCGAAGGAATGTAACGGTGGCTGTTCCCTGTTAGCTGCCACTGCTAAGGTTCCTCTCTTGCGTCTTGCATCTGGAACGCGGGGTTGAGAAACGGGAGGAAAACTACAACGCTGCCCTGGAACATGCAAGTTCTCAGCACTGTGGCATGACAGAAGTAGTCAGAGGCTAACTGCGGGGATAGAAGAGGGAGAAGAGCCACAGATTCCCCAATCCTCCCTGGTATATCTATGCCTAATACATAAGCCCATTTAGAAAGTTTTGTAATCAAGATTACTACTGACTTGTCCTGTTTTCCTGGGAGTTGCAGCTGAATTCTACAGCGATCTGCCGCTCTGATTTCATCTTCTTTTTTCAAAATCAGTTTTTGTAAACCTGAGGTCCAGTCATGGGCTACAGATTGGTTTAAGTTCTGAAAAATTGAAAAAGCTAAGATTCAACTCCAGCCTACTGGCCTATTTCCAACAGACTAAGGTGATCTCTGCATATAACAAACAATTCCTGGCACCTGGGCCTGGTTCAATCCACATTTTAATCATGGATAATTTAGCCATATTTGTAAACATATTTCAAAATATCTGTAAAAAATTTGCTAGCATCATTTATCTGATGTTTTAGTCTCACGTTGCTCAGAGTTTGATGATACACAAATAACATTCCCAAGCATGTGTCAGCTTCAGAAATGTAAATTTGCATCAGGTGTACGCACAACCCTTTCACTTCATTTCAGTGAGCAGTTATACAGAACCCACAAAGACTGTTTCTCAATAAAATCTCATGAAAACGCCTTCCAAAACATACTGCCAAAACATTTTTGTTCAAATCTTTGCGCCAACATGTTTACAGAGCCACCATGAAAGCTGTCTGTGTGGTTGGAATCTAAGTAGGATGCTGAAACAATAACCCTCAGCAACCTGATTCTTCTGTCACAGAGGGTAAAAGCCCACCTGAGTAGCAGTTAAAGCATTAACAGGAATGAGTGTTCATACACAAAAGTACACTTATTTTCCATAGTCAGAATTTGAAGTCTTTTTCAAAAAAAACAGAGGAGCCGACCTCATTCCTCAACTAAACTCCTCTGATCATCTCTACCTGAAAACATTGACCGAATTTTAAGTTTTCAAATCGCGGTTGGCTCTGACTGGCAGTACAGGCGGAAAGGCTTTGTATGTGCTGATGGGTGAATGTCTTATGGCACCTGTGCTATACGTATTCCAAATAACGTGGTTGAAATTCACCTTTCAAATACCTGTGAAATTTTTTGTCCAAAATACTGTTTCCATAAACTTCCTTCGCAGTACATATGTTTACAAAACATTAGGGTTTATTTAATGTCCTTGACTCTGATGGCAAAATGCCCCACGGGAAACTCAGCTTTCGTATACCTATTCTCACACACACTTACATATTTAAAGCCTATGGTGGCAGGTAGGGGTTAAAAATTGTGCGCAAGCATACATAAAGCATGTAAAACAAAACACAAACCAGCAATTTTTTTAAGTCTTAAGACTGTGGAGAACTCATTCTCAAATTTAAAGTACTATATCTGTTTGTCAGAATAAGTTAAATAAAAGGGATGTGAACAAAGCCAAAGCAAATTACTTTCAAAATTCCTCTGAAAATCCTTTTATATTTCTGTAATTTGCAGTCAGTACAGCTTCCCCTGAAAGCCAGGATTATGAGCTCGGGAGGGCATCAAGAGCTTCCTCCAAACAACCATCCTCCTACTACCTGTCTGACTGCAAGAATCCAATTTCTTAAGATCAAAATGTAATGCTGTTTTCATAGAAGCTTATCAGCTACTGAGCAAATGCAGACACTTGTAGTATCCACCTACGCTTAAAAACAATAAAGAAAAACAAGATTAGAAGGACAGCTGTAATCTACTTATAATGCTAAACAGTTAACAGTAAATGAATCACTGGAGTTAAAATTATTACACTCTTCACAGCGGGAACTAAAGAATGTCTTGCACAGATCCTAGGGAGAGACAATTATGCTACAACAGGAACATATTTGAAAAATAAATCCAGCTTTGTTTATTACCTGATAGTTTCCTTTAAGGCTGCCTATTAATTGACTAATTTGACCAACTACATTCAAGTCATGTAAAAGGTTCTGCAGATCATGGTACAGTTGCCCTGGTCCCATATAGAGCTTGTCTAAAATGAATAAAAACATAAGGTTATATTTAATAAAAAGATGTAATTCTCAGTTGGAGGAGGAAAACACGACAAAGATAATATTGATAATATTAACATGTATTGCTATTTCTTAACACTATGAAAACGAAGGTTATTAAGATTGGAGAGACTCTCTCTACGTTGTAAAACCAACCACTGCATCACAGTGCTGCTAGGGTCTTCTGGAAATCAGAGTGGTTTATTTACACATATATCATCGATACTTCACTGTTCTGCTGCAGCTGTTTTCCATGTCCCTGCAGAGAGGTAAGTGGGAAACGCATCCCGGTAAAATACAGGCAGTAGTATGTTACCACATACTAGCACTGCATGTGCGTATGTTACCACAGGCATTTCCTTTTGGCTCAACTTAGCCTTGTCTTTTACAGTTACAATTATGATTCGGGTTCGTTCATCTAGTGTGACACAGGGCATTATGTGCAGTTTGAATAAGCGTGCATGAGAACTGTGACAAATATCAAAGCTTCATCGGCCCCGAAATCTCTCGCTGACATGGAGCTTTTGCTTAGCCCCAAGCAGCAGGCTTGCTGTTACCCCTTAGGTTAAACATCCTTCCCGAACGCTGCTTCTGGTCACGCAACGAAGCCAAAAAATTCATTTGTAGCCTTCGCTACAGTGGTTTAAAATTCAGAATTTGTTCGATCGATCTTGCGACGGTTCTGGATCACATATCCACATCCTAACTCTAACATGAGCCTGCAATTTCCCTGAACCACTTGAAATTTTACTGCAATCGTGGTGAAGTGAAAAAAGCATCTGCAGTGAGACTGGCAATAAATCTGAACAGCAGCAGAAATATTTTGCCCTAACCATCAACAAGTACATACGCCTATACGATAACACCACCTCAGAAAAATATCCTGATTAGTAGGCAGAGATGTCTGTGTAAAAGCAGAAAGCTTGCAAAACACTCTGACTGCCAAGCGGGAGGTTAGCAACAGGATGGCTATATGAAACCCCCACCCCAACTCACACAGAGTCAGCACGTTTCCCTTTGGCTGAATGACAGGAATCAGGCTGGATTATCGTTCCAGGAAATCCCTGCAGATTACTTTGCTCACGCAATGTCGTATCCAAACTACGGCTCCTTTGCCGTTACCACAACCTTGGAAGGTAGTCTGTGGGCAGCAAACTGCCCTGGAGCAGGAAGATTTCAGCCCTGCGTTGGCAAGAACATGATCGGAACGCAATGCTGGCCCCCCGCTCTGCAGGTAGACGAGGAGCACGGGCACAAGCAAACCAAGCACAAAGCTATCAGAATAGCATAATCCAGAATAAACGTGAAAAATAAACATGCACGAGAAAATCCTTTTTACATCATTCCTATGGTCTCAGTTATGTATCAAAATAACTATTTTCTGAAGACATTTTCCTATTCATCGTACAGATTGAGGCCACCACTGGATGTTTAACGTAATTCACTATATTAAGCGAGGAGTCTGCCTTAAACCTTGAGGAGTATAAAATATCAAGGCTCAAGGAAAATGTTAAGGGTTACTTTATCTCTGAACTCTCACCTTCACTGCACGAAAATGAAACCCAAACCTGAGATATTACACGTTCCCATAACATTTCAAATTATTCTCTTGCCTTTAAATTTTGTGGCAAATTAAATCAATGAAAGGATTTCTGTGTATTGCCCTTGAGCACTAAACCGGGGAATGACCACGCTTACTACTATTTACCCAGCCAGAGAATAGACGCAACTTTCCTCCACCCTTCTTTGCCTGTTCTGAATGTTAATTAAAAGAACAAAGTAGCCTTTCTTACCCTTCAAAACGAACCAGTCCATAGAAAAAGATCATTATCTTTATTGTACACATTGAAAATAAATGATTGTAAAGTAGAGCTCAGAGGAAGAGTTTGGAGATTATGCTCAACAGAGTGTATCTGCAAATTCGTTTTAAAAAGAAAAACACTTGTCTGGAACTGCAGACTAAACGCTTTAATTAAGTTGCATTTTCACTGTCTTCAACACAAATACTTGAAAAATCAACATCTGAAAGTTGTAAGCACTTCTCTCTCTGCACCCCTCTTCTGCTAGCATACACCTTTTTTTCTTACTAATGCCTACAATAATCATAATTCGTTAAGCACCAGAATCGCTAGTTCCTAGACACATCCAATTGTTGATTTCGATGTGGCTGCTTGCAAAGAAAGGGGTGGGTCAGTGTTACTGGAAGTCTAGTGAAATCTAGACAAAAGCCACGATACTGTGTTTGGCACTGTAAAGAACACCAATGAAATCACTTTCGACCCATATTTCTGTAACAAAAAACTTCTGCCAAAAAAAAAAAATTTTAGACTGATTAGAAGTAATTGGCAGTTGAGTTGAGGTTTTGGCAAATGTCCACTTACCTGTCATGTATAAACGCCACTACTAAACAAACCAAACTGCTGCACTGAAAAACGTACAAGTACTTCTGAAATTTGTCCTTGTGGGTTTGAACCAAGGGAAAAATTTACAACTACCAGGCTGTGAAAAGCTGAAAGTTCGTGAGGATTCCCTTGTATAGGGTGGATATTTTTACTCAAGTGAATTACATTATTTGTAAGTTTCAAAAGCCAGCATCATACTTTGCAGCTTCATACAGAAATTAGACATCTATCTCATTACTGACAGCAGGTCAGAGAATGGACTCTAACCTGGAACATGGAACAGCAAGCATTCAGGGCACCCCTGGATGCTGTAGGGCTTGATGCCGTATGCCATAAAGAAAGCTTTAACTACTTCCACAGAGGGACTTGCCCTGTGCTGTGTATACATCCACCATGCCTGAAAAAGCTGTCCTCTACAATCCTCCTCCTGGAGCTACAAGTGTTCTTAAAAATATCCTTGTTCCAGCCTTGGGAATAAGGCATGAATCTTGAATGTCATTCAGTAACTGTCACCTGAATCTATTTTGTCTGCGCTATGCATATTTCATAAGCTTTTAATAAGTCAAGATAAAAAGGATGCGATGAGTGTCAAAGCAAATAAACTAACCTGGCATCTGAAATTTTGTCATACAGAAAGACCAAACAAAACTCATTTTAGTCTCATTCATTAAAGACCACATTCTTAGCTCAGGAAAGGAAGCCAAAAAGCAAATCAATAAATAATTAAAGAGAGCCTGCTTCCATCCTCTGATGTTCTAGAGAAGACAAACAGTCCAATTAAGAAGAAATTTTAATAGCCAAGGACTAGATCAATAGCCACAGTGAATATCATTTGTTCATGGAGGTCCTTAGTGAGCACAAACTGGAACACAGAAAAATAACTGGGCTTCAGAGATCAGCAATGACGGGCTCATCAGAAGAGTTCTCCAAGAAGTGACCACTTGGTTTGGGTCTGCATAATGAGCGACAAGTGATAGCAACCTCATCTCTAAACGGGGTCCTGTAAGGGTTACTCGCAATGTCTTTTAAAAGAGGATTAGCTGTGCGGTGGTTAACGCAACCCCGCCCACCAGGTGATCTGGCTGAGGATTGTCTTAGGGAGGGTTTTTCCTGGGTGAAGAAGGTGGGGGGTCAGCACACTGGTCTGTTCACCACATGCGTGTCTCAGTTGGCAGCCAAAGACTGGCTGCTTCAGCCCACACATGTTCCCCGACCATTCGACTGCTGGCTATTTTGGGGTGGGTGTTCACTCTTTTTCCACAGAAAGCACTGAGAAACTCTTGGCTTCCCTCCAAAGCAGATACACGGCTGGTTTCTTTTTGTACTTTGAAATGTTTTACAAAGGATAAAGCCATTTCCTTCCCATTTCTAAGCAACTCTCGCTAATTATCAAGATCCAGCATAACTTCTTTTTCCAATGTGAAAAAAACCTCCGTGATTTTAGAAAAGGTTCTCCCCAGCTCTACACATCCTACGTGTTACAGAGGAGGGTGTGCCTGGGCAGGAAAGAAGGCAGCGTGCTGCAACCGATAACCACGTATGTGGCTTCGGAGGCAACGTTTTTTCATTCCACCTACAGACCAAGGGTGAAATCTTGGCCACATGTAAGTTAAGTGGGAATTTTTTTTCATCAACTCCTCTGTTGCTAAGATTTTACCAGAGGAATTTGCGCCTCACTGCAACAGGCAAGTTTAGTGCCAAAACCCAGTAATTAATGCAAAATACCTCATTCCTTGCTCAGCATTATTGTGAAATATACTCAAGGTTAAAAAAAACCCAAACAGCCCCAAACTGCCACTTGCTTTAGAGGAAAGGAGGTTAAAGTTTAAATTTATATTTGCTGCCATGTAAAAATGGGGTGGAAGGATTCTGCTTTCTATAACAATTGCTCCTTAGTCGAGATATATTTGAGTGTAACGCTAAACACTTATTCTACCTGCTCATTTCCCAGTGTTACTCTCAGCACCGCAGCTTTAAGTTCACCAGTTTTGCCAGGTTTGAAGTAATTCTTGTACTCGAAACAGAAGCAATTTCAGCCCATTTACATCCAGCCCTTTTGAAAGACTGCAGGAAACTCCCTGGGTGTGGTTAAAGTCAGTTTAACTTGGCTGGGGCACAATTAGCATTTGGAAGGTTGTGCATAAATACATAGACAAGCAAAAGATGCGTCTGTGTGTTTGTGCTTGGGTGTGGGCAGAGGGGGCGAATAATTCCTCACCATCACATTTAGAGGATCTGTGTCGTGCTCTGGGATCAGCCAGGAAGAGGACCTGAATGACTCCTTGGAGCTTTTCCCTTTCCATGCAGCCAGCCTTCTTGTGACCAGGGGGCAGCTTTCTCCCCACGTCTGCCTCCTCTGCAGCCCACGCAGGCCCACCTCTGGCAGTGGGCTGCTTTGCCAGGGAGCACAGCCAGCAGCTGCAGCTCTTTCCCTGCACAGCCAGCACAGCAGCAGCTGCTTTAATGGGTGCTGGCAGAGCGGCCGCTCCCGTGGGATCGCTGTCTATCCAGTTCTTCCACATTTTCAGTTCTCAAGGGCAACACAAGCATATTGGATATTAGAATTCCAAACTCATCACACCCTATTCTTCCTCTCAAACAATTACTAAGGGACACATTTATTTACCGTGGTGATGTGTTACTTGTACACATTTTCCAGTAGCTTTTGCTGTGTGCTCTGATCTCACTTGTGAGTGACTAATTAATCACAGATTTATGCTACTAAAGGGGAAAAAGAAAGTGTTACGACGCTTAGAAGAGATGCAGTCACCCGTAATTTAAACATCTACTCCTGGGTAAGCAAACATAATGGCTCAGGTGGTCCCTTTCCATACTAAACTCCTGTTTATTCCCAATGAGGAGACTTTTTCCAAGCAATACTATTACATAGATCCAAATGGCATGCAAATAAGCATACTCTCAGTATTTGCTGCTACGCTTGCAAACATTTCTGTATTGTGTATCATGTTCAAGTCAAAGGCTGTTGATAGATACACTCCTGGGTATCTCTTTCACTGCAAAGTAACTAATCTTGACAAGATCTGCCTTGAGTATGATCATTGTAATGAGCTTTTCCCAAAAAAATGGTTCAAAACCACAATACATCAGTATAAACGTCTTTGGAAAAAGCCACGATGACATGAAGTGAGAACCGATGCGTCATGGAAGCTCGAGGTCCTTAAAAAGATTACTTTGCTTCTGAGAGATGCAGAGCCCTGAAGTCAGACTAGGTGTCACATAAACTAGAAGCTCACGAATGCTCACATGTAAAAACCACAACCCAGACTGAGAAAGGCCATGCTCCTGACTGTAGTCCCAGCATTACTGAGCGGTAACATGAAGTTAACGGTACGCTTGAAGAACACGCCAGGTTTGAAGACTACCCTGAAAGACTCACAGATCCCAAATTTGGCTTGCCATTTGCAAGCTGGTCTTCGAGGCTGAGCGCATTTGTATTGCTTCCTCCCACTGAGCCATCTGTGTGCATCCAGGCAACATACCAAAACATCAAGTATAATAAAGGGAAGAGATTTGGAAAAGATTCAGTCTTGGGCACAAAAATCACCCTGGATGGGGGGAGAAATTATATATGTGGGAGGTAAAAGTTGCTGTGCCTGAGGAAGGATAAGTGAAAAACTAGATGGATGGCTGGACCCAAAAACTTGTGGTGGAGTTAAAAGCAGTTGGCGGCCGGTCACAAGTGGTGTTCTCCAGGGGTCAGTACGGGGGGCAGTTCTGTTTAATACCTTTATCAATGATCTGGACAAGGGGATCGAGTGCACCCTCAGTAAGTTTGCAGATGACACCAAGCTGGGTGGGAGTGCTGATATGCCTGAGGGTAGGAAGGGTCTTCAGAGGGATTTGGACAGGCTGGATCGATGGGCCAAAGTCAATTGTCTGACGTTCAACAAGGCCAAGGGCTGTGTCCAACGCTTGAGCCACAACAACCCCATGCAAGGCTACAGGCTTGGGGACGAGTGGCTCCAAAGCTGCCCGGCGGAAAAGGACCTGGTGGTGTTGGTCAACAGCAGCTGAATATGAGCCAGCAGTGTGCCCAGGTGGCCAAGAAGGCCAATGGCATCCTGGCCTGCATCAGGAACAGTGTGGTCAGCAGGACTAGGGCAGTGATTGTCCCCCTGTACTGGGCACTCAAATCCTGTGTTCAGTTTTGGGCCCCTCGCTACAACAAAGACATTGAGGTGCTGGAGCGTGTCCAGAGAAGGGCAACAAAGCTGATGAAGGGTCTAGAGCACAAGTCCTGTGAGGAACAGCTGAGGGAACTGGGGTTGCTTTGCCTGGAGAAGAGGCGGCTCAGGAAGACCTTATCGGTTGCTACAACTCCCTGAAAGGAGGCTGTAAGGTGGGTGTTGGTCTCTTCTCCCAAGTGACAGGACAAGAGGAAACTGCCTCGTTGCACCAGGGGACGTGTATATTGGATATTAGGAAGAATTTCTTCACGGAAAGGGTTGTCAGGCATTGGAACAGGCTGCCCAGGGAAGTGCCACAGTCACCATCCCTGGAGGTATTGAAGAAACCTGTAGATGTGGCGCTTAGGAACATAGTCTGGTGGTATTAGTAGTGTTTGGTTAACAGCTGGACTTGATGATCTCAGAGGTCTTTGCCAACCTAAATGACTCTATAACAAACTGGTACTTGTATAGAGTTTTGCACTTAGAAAAAATAATAAAAAACCAGGCCCCTCCCGCAACATTTAAGTCTACATTTAAACCCAAGAAGCTTGTACAGTGTTCTGAAAAGCAAAGCATCATGATACCAGATGAATGAATTCTTGATTAGCTTATAATAAACTGAACAGATTTCACGAGTTTGTTAACATGTTTAGGTTGAAGTACGATGATGTGCAGTAATATATTTAAAACTACTTAAGTGCAGTCACAACTGTTCGGTTGTTTTGCTTTAAATGTGACTTTGATTGTCCTGGAAATGTTTCACTGTTTTTTTCATTAAGTAACAATAGGCTGACAGCATCCCACTGCTCCGTTTAAGATGCTCACCTCTAGGAATGATAGACAACATTACACCTGAAGTAAAATATTTTCCTATTCTCTCAAGATCTTGATAATTAATTTAAAAAAGGAAAACCAGAAACCATTAATAAGGCCCAACGTTCAATTACTGCAATTGATGAATACTTCTCCTATACATGGTACTGGATCCTGCTCCTACAGATACACAAAACACCCAGGAGAAACACCTTACAGCTGCTCTGGGGAAAAGAACTTGTCAAATAGAGGAAAAACGTACTCCCTGAGGAGGTCTAGTAGAACAAATTTTCTCAGTGCAAGTAGAAAGAACGACCTTAATGTGGCATTTTCATATACAAGCAATCTGTTTCAGCAACAGATAAACAGAACTGCCAAAAAGACCATGACTACAGGGAATACCAGGAACACTATCATTCATTTAGCAGTTGATACTGATGCCCACTGTTAAGTGTTACTCCCTTTCCCTTTACAAAACCCTTTGCACCAGAACATCTAGCTTTCACTGGAAGGCTGGTGACGAGGATCCCCTACTGCACCAAAACCTTCCCTTGCAAAGAGCTTGACAAATCCAAGCACCAGCTGTACACAAGGGAAGTGCCTCCACACCTCGGGTCCCTTCTGCCTGGAAATTCTGTATGAGTGTAAAAGCCAGTGACAAAGCAGAGGAGATTTTATTTTTAGATGCTGAACTACAAGCTTCCTGCACGTTGTGTTATGTAAGCAAAGGCCTTGACAGCTCCTCCAGCACCACCCTCCTCCTGTTTGTGTCTTTCCACTGGCTCATACTGTTCCCGTTTCCATAGACACCTCCAAGAAGCATGCGGGTGGGTTATGTTTTCTGATTTCTCCTTTACAGGAGCATTTTAATAGCCAATTGGAATGTCAGTAAAATAAATAAAAAATTAAAAAAAAAAAAGAAAAGGTAGTCTTGTGACGCCAAAATCCTGCTTTAAGACCTACACAAGCCCGCAGGCCAATTTAACGTTCATAAGAAAAAAGCCAGACTTTCTGCCTTACCCCTGTTTGTTCTTTCACGCCAAGTCCAATGCGCCACCTCCACAGTTACATACTCCCAAGAAATCTGAGCCACTTTAGCTCAACTCCACCTCACCTGAGGTTACATCAGACTCTCGGGTCCAAACTACACAAATATTTAGAGAGTGGTACCAGTCTCCAGGTTTAAAAATCAAATCAAATGGGAAGTCAGGAACGATCTCAGAAAACAAGAGCTTAGTTGGCAGCTATCAATGACAAGCTGAGCAGCTACTCGCACGTAGCTTTGCAGCGTAACCCTAATTAGGTTTAGTAATCTAGTGCAGAAAGAAGCAGCACAAACACGTACATTGCTTAAGTGATAAGCAATAAACCCCTGAGATTATTAGAACATAAACTATTATTCAGATATGGGGTAATTAAACTTAATTACTAATACAGGCAGGACATATCGTCAACCAACATGAAGAGCATTAACAGAAACATGAAATGACATTATTCAGTCTAATCATACTTTAATCATATAAGCACCTAAAGGTAATCTTTATGAGCTTAATTATTGAATCTGATAATCTGAGCCTCTAAAACTCTTTAATGTATTTATTCTCACTGCCATGCAAGTCAGAGGAGTTCTTCAAGTCCTAATCACAAAGAACCAAGTCACACATGCCACCCAGTACACAAAGCAGAGCTGGGAAACAAACCTCCCAAGTCTCAGCTCACAAAGTATTTTTAACATGCTTCACCTCCCTGTCAGCTGTTAATACCTTGCTCTCAGCTGGTAATTACATGAATACTGAGACCTGCCTTGCTATATGCTCGTCGTATCAGATCTGAACACCAAAGAAACAGGCTGCACAAAAATTACAGTCCAACCACAAGGCTGCTTATTATTATGGCTTGAGCAATGCGAAGATACAATTAACAGCTTGCAACTGCAAATACTGAGTAAGGTATTAAATTCGTAGTGCTATACCGTTTGAGAGGAAAATTGTGCAAGAGCACCGAGGAAAGACAAAGTCTCTTGAGAGGGTGAGAAGTAGCTCATATATTCAGAACCTGGCTTCAGGATTATATTAAACTCCAGGTAATCCTGACCATGCAGGGATTTTATAGATAAAATGCCATAAATATTTTTCCTGCTGACAGGAGCAGCTGTGATGTGCCAGAGATGAAGATGGAATAGAAAGTAGTAGGGAGAAACAACAGAGCCTGGATTATGCTGACAAGTGTGGACCCCATAGCCCAACTCCTCAACAACACGCTAGCCAGGACAACAGTTATGTCCCTACCTGGACTGCAGGTACAGATCAGAGGAACTCCTTTTCTTGGCACTGTTCCCGCAAGGAAGAAAAATCCTGGAAGCAAAGAGACTTCAGAATGAAAGAAAAGGTACCATGGCCCTTTCCTCTCACAGGTCCCAGAGAAGGCGGCTGAGGGCAGCATGGACCTGGAAGCCCTCGCCCTTCCCTAAAGAGGACTTCTGGGGTTCGTCAGCATGGGCACAAAGGGTGAGAGATGAACTGGATGCGAGAAGATAAACACGGACAAACCGGTAGTGAAAGCAGACGTGTGAAGGCGTTTAAACAATGAAAGTACTGCAGGGATCTCAAGACAGGTCTGCAGGTGACTGTAAACTGGCCAAGCTGCCACAGGTTTACACTGGGGTTCCCACCTGCCTGACTATAACAACTCGTGGAAATCACACTCTGAGGAGCTTACTTCTCTCACTTGCTTATAAGCTAGGTTTCTACTCATTTTACTACTCCGTGTCAAGATGTGGATGAGACCCCTGGCAACACAGAAAAAAGCTTATAGGAGGTGAACATCAAGCCCTGTGATCACTATAAAGAATACGAAAGGATGAGATTCTTCTCTTCACCTAAGTGAGTGGGACAAACATGTAACGTAATTTATTCTATGCCTAATCCACCAGCTAGAAGCATACATCTGCTTAACAAGCAAACTATTTAATGTCACCTGGTTTGCTCAGTTGAACAGGGTGTTTGGAGTCAGATTTATTTAAAATCTCTGGTCTTTTGTTCACATATATCAATGACTGTTTACATTTATGAGCGTATTACATCTCCTTTAGTGTACAGTACTATTTTAAATAGCTTTAAAATAAAGATTTACATTACTACTCTGAACATATGTCACAGAGATGAAAGTTAGTTCACCTAGCAATTCATGCCACATCATCCTTTTTAAAAAGTCATCACCAATGCTAGAGTTCATAAGCCACCTAACATTTAGTCTTGCTTACTCTGGACATTGTATTACCATTGTCCAGCCTTAAAGTGATGGTAAATCTGACTTCTTTTTTTTCCCTTCCCCAATTCTGTATTTCTCATTAGACAAACCAGAAAAAACCCAGCTTTAATGGCAATGGCTATCACAGCACCACAATTTCTGTTTTTGAGAAGAGCTGTCCTTCCACTGAGTAAGATGTTGTCAGAAACAAAAGTGCACACTGTAGCCCATCAAACATCTTGTTTCCTTGGAAACACTCAGAGACCTACACAAAGTGACTGCATGAAGCAGACAGAAACCCAGAAGAGAGGAATCATGCCTGCACTTCAGTATTGTGTCACTACTACATTTGACAACAAACAAAAACCAGAGATCAAAACCACAGACAAGTGGAAATGGAGTTCAGATGCACCCCTGGAAATCCAACCAGGAAAGGGGAGAAGCCATGGTTTAGCAGTGCTGAGGTTTGATCCCAGCTGTGAGCTGTAAACCTGTGAAACCAAAACTAACATTAAGACGCAGCCATAAACATGCTGAATTGTTTTTCTCATTTTACTGTTATCTCCCACGCTCATCACTGCATGATATATAGTACAGATGGGTCTTGCTAATTTTCTCTTTCAGCTTTTAGCCATATGGCTCAAATTAAACGGTTCTTTGCTTAAGTAATAGCCTATGCTGCGTACGGCTCCTCACCAACATCAGCAGCAGCACAACACTGCCGACAGGCACTGGTTTCCCACCCTGAAACAGCAGGATGCTTAGCCCTCTCCCTCGGCATCTCCAGTGCCTACAGTCAGGTCTCCTTAAATAAAAACACTGAACAACTTTCACAGCTCCACCCTTTTCGTTCTTGGGAACCAGCAAACAGACAACTCGGGGTGGTCGCTGTCGCTGCGGCACCAGGGAGGCATTTGTCTCGGCACAGAAACTGCGTTTCAAGACTCATCAACAGTTTGCCGTAAGCGCTGCAAACTCGTAACAATACGTGCCAGAGGTCTAAGAAACTGAAACTCTGGCCAATATATTTGACTTTTGCTCCTATGTTCTCCTTTAAAGGGCAGTGAAATACATGTATTTCCAGTGATTCTGCGTATAGATGGGTGATTTGAAAGTGAAGGTCAACTACTGATGCTTCAAGAGAGGAACACAGTACATTTTGATGAAAAGTTAGAAATTTTCCTTTGACCATACATTTTACATGTTTTTAAAGAGATATTTTAAATATGTTATATTAATGTGACATATTAAAAAAAGTTATATTCATCACTCTTTCACCCCATCCTCTTTGTTATCAGAAGAACAGAGGTAGAATTTAATTTTCTTGGTGCCCTCCGATAGATTCAATCCAGTTTCTCACCCTTTTTGACTGAACAAATATAATTCACTAGCACATAGTAAACTTCATCAAAAGCCAACAAGAAAAAATAAACTCTAATAAACCAAGAAGCAAGGAAGCAGCCAGCAGACAAATCCCTTCAACTATTAAAGATCATACAGGATGAAGCAGCAGATATTAAGAAAAAAGATAACATCAGAACATGTGCATTAATTGCTTCAGATGCTTACAGCATCTAAAATAACAAATAAAGATAGAAAATTCACACCAAAAAAACCCAACAAACTAAACAAACTAGCAAGAACCTAGTATTTGAATAGTCACTGATAGTCTTTCAATTCCTCAATACCATGATTATCAAAGGTACCAGTTTACCCACGGGCATGTTGAAGTCATCTGTTGACCCCATTAGGATCTCCCCAGACACATTAGCTGTCTGAGGTGCTTTGAGTGTTTAGGGTTCACACCCAGAGCACAGCATATTCTATACTTGGGGAAAGTGAGGGACAGGAGTAGCAAGGCTCACCCACAAACGTACAAGCAAGCCCGTAACAGCGCATCTACTAAAATTCAGGAGCTCTTAAACCTGATGTTCATTTCTCTGGGTCCATAATAAATGGGTGAGCTATAGCTATCTCAGATAAGGGAAAAAAAGGAAGAAGAAAGGAAAACCAAATCAATACCTCAGGTGAGAATGCTGAGTCCTTTACTTTCAGCAGTACACAAACAGAAGAGGTGAAATCAATGTCTATATCAACACAACCGTGTGGAAGAACAGAATTCACTACTTAACATTACATAAGGAAGACATGTACTTAAGCATCTCCTTTTGAGCTTTTCAACCATTTATAACCTAGGGTCATTCCCCCATATTACATAATACTTCTGCTGAGTTCTCTTCGGGTTATTGTTCCTTCCACTTAGCAACCTCATCTACCATTACAGTAGTTTTCATATCTTACCATAAAAACAAGCGAAATGCTCCCACAGCCCCCTAAACCACGCTTCAAATACCTCTTACTGAACTCCATTACACAACACAATTCTTCCAGCACAAGTAAATAAAAACCAAGAATATACAACTTCCTATTCATACCAAAAATATTCCTCTTTTCCTATATTAATTCAACTTTTCCATACTATGAACATGTCTGTGCTTCTGCACATGGACCGATTGGGAATGAGAGGAGAACAGCAATAGCCTGCCAGAAACAGCACATGGATTTACAGAGGAAAAACTTTTTCATCTTTCTGCAAATGGTCCTACAAAAGAAAATTGACACATCAGGCCTCTTTGGCACAGAGAGTTAAGAGGACTATTTCCACAGGAACTGTCCAATGGAGATGCCAGAGACTCACAAACTTTCAAGTATGACTAACTCCAATACATGCACCAGGACTTCACCTGATTTGCTCGGACAAATGTGATCCAATAAACCTGCTATTTTTTTCTGGAGACTGAGAATGTGAAACGTTTTCTGCTTTAAATATTGTTACAGGAAGCAAACACAAGTTGCCATTGCACTCCACTAGGAACTAATATTAGAACCATATAAATAAAGGACTCTGCCAAGCAGCTGAGACTTCAGTCCTTCTCCATGTTCACAGCTAAAGAACTCATAGTCCACCTCTGATGCTAGGGGAGAACAGGAGTAAGGCAAAAGCACATCAAGAACTGAGCAGCATAGCAGAATATGCTCTAGGAATATTTTCCAGCTTTCCCACACACACACTCAGACCACAAAGTTTTTTCTACCAGAAGACTAAGGGTTTAAAAAAAAAAAAGAAAAAAGACATGGACTTAACAATGCCTAAATGTGTTCTCCTCTAGAATTCAGAGACAAAGGGCTGGTACGCAAAGCAGAAATGGGTAGAAAACTGCAAATTGATGATTTTTGCCAAGTGAAAACCGAATTCACACAGCCTTTGCTTTTCACCTTATAACAGTACTAAAGCATGCCCTTGGTTTATATGTAGTCATAAAGCCTTTCAACCTTTCAGCAGGTGCATATTACAGCTTGTAACGAGATGTATTCAAATTCAGCTATTAATTTCTCTGTAGCACCCAAGGTTTCATCTTTAAACTATGCTATCCTTGCTTGCAGTGTCGCTGAAAGCACCAATTGTGTTTAGCCAATAATAAATAGCAAGATATGCTTATGACAGTTACTCCCTCTTAAAAAGGATTTTGGCAGAGAAAAAAAGAAGTCATGATGGAAATGTAACTAATAACCAGTAATCCTCGCAAGGACACAACCAGAATCCATCAAGAGTCCTTGCTAATCAAAGCAGTAATGTGAGAACATCAACCTTACAGGGGTCAAGTACTTAACCTGGTGTGCTGCGATACAAACCAAACCTTTGTCAGTCCTCCAGAAACTAGTGATGGTAAATGGTATGAAATAAGGGGTGGGAATGTGCTGGGTTCAGTCAGGAAAGGGCTAACTCCCTTTACTCTGGTTGCCAGGGAACTCTGTTGCTGGACAGTAAGTGAAAACATTGATAAGGCCTCAGCTGGTGCTGGGGATGGCCTGTACTGAACTCAAGGTCTTTTGTCCGCTTCGGATACTGTAGCTGACCCAGACTAACCAAGGAAGTATTTCATCCCATAGTACGTCATGTTCCGGTCTCTTTGGGTGGGGAAGAGGGTCTGGTAGCCATCACTCTTCCCTTCTCTCTCTCTCCCTTACTCCCTTGCTCGTCTCTCCGGGCACTTGCTAACCCTCCTGTGTTAGTTGCTTTGCCAACTCCTGTGCTGGCTCATTCGTGTGGGAGCTGGTGGATTGTTTTGAGTTTTCTGGCCGTGTTATCAGTGATAAAGTTTGCTTGGAATCTGCTGTGTAGGCTCCCGGGCTCCGGTCCTCAGGCCGCGGCTCTCAGGCTGCGATCGCTCTCGGGCTGTGGGTGTCGGGCTTTCTGGGTCTGATTTTCATCCCTCAACATCTGGGTGTGCATTGGTCAGTGGATGGTGGGAAACTGTAACATATTGTATCATATTGTACTATATGTTTCATTTTCTATTTTAATTATTTATTATTAGTAGTATATATATTGATTTAGATTTAATTAGTAAATAGTTCTTATCTCAATTTTACGAGCTTCCTTATTTCTTTTTCCTCCGATTCTTCCCCTCCACTGCAGGAGGGGAGGGGGATTTGTGAGAGCGGCTTTGTGGTATTTTGCTAGCCGGAGTTAAACCACGACACCCCCCTACTACTTAAGGCTTTTACACGGAACCATCATTATTCTGTATCTCTCCAGCTTCTACAAACTGGAAATGAGAGCTGAAAATCAGGTCTAAGACAGGGTTCTACATCATGGAAGCAGGATTTTGCCTGCAGCATCTTCAATTCTTCCTGATCATAACGTAACTTTATGATGACTGCAAAGTCATGCAGTTTCAGCAGAAAATGACAATATTTTCTGATAGTGCTTTGTAATTTGTGGTAAAAACCCCATAGTCTCACCAACAATGCAATACTACCACGATAATGATTGTGTCATCATCAACTATGAAGTGCAGCATCTCGGTGGGTGCAAATAAACAACCAACAGTGAATCATTACACAAGGTCTTACCAGTCCTTTCCCTCTGCAGGAAGGCTGTACTTTCTGACCTTCTGTAATCTTTAGCAGCCAAGAAGACTGGAACTAAGGGGAAAACTCTACGGAACAATGAATACAATTAGGTATTGTCTATACAGGCCAACTGGACAAGTCTGCACTCAGAGCAACAGCTAGTACAGACACACCACTACCTGCAACTAGCAAGGCTACACTCTTCCTCTGCCATGACTGACTATATTCAATTTAGTTGGCTCATTTTGCAGAAACATTTGATTAAAACTGAGGGTTGATTTATTTATTTTTATAACCAGTATCCTTCATGTTCTTTTTAATCCTTACATTTAATCCCTTTTATTAGAAGACTGAATTAGTACAATGATCAGAGATTACCAAGAGAACAATTAGTTCAGCTCATCTTTAACCTATTGAGTACCATTTAACCTGGAGGTTGAGACTATACATGATTTACAAAGTAATTTGATTTTTTTTTTTTTGTGATATTGTCTCAGTTTTCAAACATCATGAAACTGAGAAAACTCAAAGCCAAGAGGTTCAAGTAGGTTCTACAGGACTGTTTGGGTGAAGGTTTTTCCTTCTCCCCTCATGCTCCACTTCCCCATCTGATCTTGCTAACAGGCAAGGAGCTGGTCTAACTGGCTATGCAGCTGCTGCACAGTCACAGTAGGAATAGTCAAGAAGCTGTTCCTCCCACACTCACCTATAAGAGGGGCCCCCAGTTCTAAGTAATAAGCTCCCTCATATACACTCCCCTTGCGGTCATGCACACAGCAGCCGGTTAATGATAATAAGAGAGCTTTAATCTCATTGTCTAAGTAGCCCATTAATGCTTAAAAGGAGTTAGAAGAATTAATTCATCCTTGAAACTGAGACATAAGTACCTATAAAAATTTTCTGTGGTTATTTACAAAGGGAGGAGCAAGAAGATCTGGCAATAACCATCCTGGAGAATATGGGGAGGGTATATTAAATGCTGCAGCTGCACCTCAGAGCATTCTGAAGTATAACATTTATGTATCCTTACAGCACAACTGTGGGAAAATGCATGAGGCCAAGGATGCAATATTAAATAGATGTAGTGCGAAATAATGCCCAGAGCTAGCACTGAAACACAAGTGAACTGTAGTGCATTAATAAGGATCACAATCTAGATATATTAAATGCACTTAAAAATACAATATTTAGGCAAAATACAGGAAACACAGTAACTCATTATATATGAAACGTTAGCTACCAAATAAACTGCTGAAATCATACATCTCTTGAGAGTAGTTGGCAGGCCTGTAGGAGAGATTAACAAGCACAGAAAGAACTCACGAACTTCAGAGCTCGACGTAGTTTTTGGAGAGAAGCTAGGAGGAAATTACCTATCGGAGTATTGTTTCAAAAACATTAATTAAAATGGAGTTGGTTTTTTGTGACGCACTTGTGACTATGTTTGAAGGTTGGGCTACTATGGACTTGAGAGAAAAGAAGTAACTTCTATGCTTCAGTAATCACTTGTGCCCAGACCCTTCTTCCACAGCAATAAATGAAAATAAAAATGAAATTATTAAAAATAAAATTCCACACCAAAACCACCTTTTTGCATGCCCACACACATCCATGCTTTAATAGTCTTTATGCATTCATGCATAAAACTAAACCAGAACAAATTACAAGTAATTCATGTTGCAAGGCAGGAGACTGACTATCACTTTATGGATTATCAGTTTCTATAGAAAAAGGTTATATTACTGTTCACGTTACAGAAGTCTTCATGCACAAAATGCTTTGTTTTCAGTAGTCTTGTGAAATTCAAATATGGATTCAAAAATGTCTGTAAAAGTCAGTAACTCCTGGCACTTACTTGGCTTAGAGTTAATGACGACATTCTCAGCAGAGTGCTGGGGTGGAAACCTGCAGTTCTCTCCTTGGCCCTCGCTGCTGCCGTACTCTATGACTTCCACTTGTCCCAGCGGCACGCTCCACTTCAACAAATACCTCTGGCCAGTTGTCACGGTGCCACCGCTTTCGTAGGAAGAGCTGGAAGATGCACAAAATACTGCTGTGACAAGCAACTATGTTACATGTCATCCTATTGATTATTTTAGGTTCTAAAATCTGCTGCTCATCAGACTGAGTACCATGCACAACTTGAAACAAAACACATGCATCAGGCTGACTTTTGTGACTGACCTGTCCTGTGCGTGCAAAGAGCAGCTATGCAGGTGCAGATAGTCTTGTTTACAAACAGCACAGGACTGCCAACAACAGTCCCTACATTTCTATAACAAAACATAAATGACCATCTTTTAAGATTAACATGCATTTTGACATCCTTATACAATGCTCAGGATGATCCATCTTTTCCTAACCCTTTTGGATTGCGCTGTTTTGCAGGACGGTACTTGAAACAGCGCCAAAAAGAAGTAACTGCTACGTTCAGGGAAATACGGGACCTTTGAATGACTACTGGCAGCAGGCAGGGCAACGTAACCTCCCAAGGGCTGAGAAGCTGACATTTCTGCTGAGCCCCACAGCCCAGGATGTTCTTTACAGCAGAGCTTTGCAACTCTTGTGGCTTCTGAGCGCTGCCGCTGCCGAAGGAAATGTGTATCACCACAGGCGTTTCAGGCGAAACAGCACATGAGGAAGCTCTCTTGGAATAGAAATGGCATTAGTGTTCCTTGGTTTCCTTTATTCCTTTATTCGCATTCAAGCACAAAACCCAAACATTTATTATAAAGGACAGAGGAGATGTTAAAGTCAACAAAAAAGGTTTACTTCACAGAAAGCATAACTGAAATAGAGAAGTTAAATGGTTGGGAGAAATCAGCAAAATGTATTCATCATGAACAGCAGCTAAAACTGATGTTCAGCTACTCGGTTACGTAGGCACAGCACAGCCATACTCTGGTTTCATTGAAGAGGCAAGTATGAACAAAGGCGGCAAGTGCCACAGCTTAAATATTTATGAACTCTTGATCTAGTTCAGAAGAAAACCAGGCAAGGCAGGACACAGCTGTTCAGTCACTATCGATAGCCTCCACACCCCATCCAATTCCCGCTACTTAAAAGTTAGGTCTCCGGTTAGAGACGGTCATCTAGACTACACGTGAAGAAGGACCTTCTGAGGGTCGTGTACTCTGTGTCTTTTGACAGCTGTACAAAATTGGTCTGGAATCAACAGTCCGCAGGTTCCTGGAACATCTGACTTCTTCTGTAAAGGTTGGACAAAAGATGGTTAAGTGAGCTGGTGCATACTGTGCAGCTACGTGTCGAGCTGCTGAGGTCTACAGCTCCAGGGTAAATCTGCAGGCACGCACCTTGAAAACCTCCACTATAACAGAAACCTACCTTAGGCAAGATGCCTAACTTCTATACAGCTGAAATGAAGAGAAATAAAGCTCATCCTGCGTGAGTCCAACAGGCAAGCAGCACCTTCTATAGCATACACCTATTCTGAACCAAAAATTTTGGACTGGATACAGGTGCCATACATGACATTTGGCCACTGATTTCCTTCAGTCCAAAACTATATTTTGCATGACAAAGGTAGTTCCTTCTGCACTAAAAATCTAAGAGCAGCCCATGAATTAACACAGGAATCTTGATTCCACACACACGGCTTGCAGGTGGAACCACACACAACTTAACACCCCAAGGAAGTCACAATCCCTTTTCTGGCTGGTGAATAAAGCTAAAAAACGCATTCAACTATTCTAAAACCCCACTGTTATATGAATATGTGGGTTGGAAAGCAAACCTTAACGCCTAGAGAAAACCATAATTAAACTTTTTCAGAGTTAGCAAACCCCCATGACACACGCGTGCCCGATTACCATCCCAGAGGAGGTTGCTCAGAACCAGTTAATGCCCACAGGAACAACAGTGCAGTTAGCAATAGCTACAACCGTTGGCTTAGTAAGGAACCCAGAGACTTGCCGTAAGCATGAACTTTTCACATGGAAAATGAAAGCAGGCTGCACACTGCCACTTCAGGGACAATTGCAAAAAAATTCTGAGACAATGGTGTCATGGAAAAGATCAAATGGTTAAAATATTTTTCTCCCAAACAACAGTAAGAAAATATCCAGGTGTTACTATAGAAATGAATTAATTGTAACGGAGTAAAAAGTCACAATTCCTACAATAATTGGACATAAGCTTGTGCATTTTCTGAAGCGCAGGTATTACACAGCACTTCTCACCCACTGAGACGAAGCATACACATGATTACAAAAATATGTATTGTATTCATACCTCAGTAATGAACTAAGTTATGAATTCACATTATGCTTAGGAAAAGCTGTTCTTGGAAGACGGTAATGGTGCACATTTCCTCTGTCAGAATGTACCATCACATAAAGCAAATTATGATACAAGCAACATTTGAACGTGATGTATGGCAACAGTAATAACTACAGCCAACTAAAATGCAGAAGGCACTATGAAAAAATGTTTTATTCAAAGTACCTCAGCTTTAGTCCTTCAGTGTTTGGTCTCAGAGGTAAAAACCCTTCTCCAGCTGCAACTTTGTTAGTGAGTTCCAGGTTTTTTCTGGCTACATGCATTAGCTTTGTGATTTGCCTTTTTTTTTTTTTTTTATTTGCAACTTTCGTCAAGTTACAGGTTTCTCTTTGTGACAGTATAAATTTAAGGGAGTAAAAAATCTTACCTTGGATGCCCTCACTCCATTGGAGACCAATACACAGCAATAACTAGACACTAAAGAACATTTCTGTCTGTAATCTCCAACCGATACAATTTTCTTACAAATTTACTTTGGCAATTCTAAACATCAGCAGGCAATTTAGAGGACTGTAAGAAAGCTAGTTATCCATTTATTTATTATGACTACTGCTAGAAATCACTGGCCATAGTAAAAACAACAGTAATTTTTTTCCAGTAAGTGTCACTTTTTCCACCTGAAGATTGAATGATCATTTTAAAAACATGAATCCAGTCTTACCGAATATTTACTGTTGCACACATCAGCACATCATTTAACATGAAAAGTCGTCGTTCTTTGGTTTTGATAATTTCGCCTCTGTCATTGTAAACGGTTTCAACCATATCATCAGTCCGTATGAGGTATCTGTTTCCACTGCTGAGTAGCTAGATTTTAAAAACAACCAGTGTTGTATATTATACATGGTACATTTAATAGCTGGTGCAAAACAGAATAAAATAACAGTTTATCACTTCCATCGTAGTACAAGTGTTCACAGGTGGAGGTTCCAAGTGAAGAGTTAAGCCTCTCTACTAATTTGCTTTTCATTTGGAGAAACAATAACTTCTGCTGCCAGCAATATGGGCTGCGTGGGGGGTTTGCTCTTAGCATGGAATGCAATTGCTCTGAAAAATCTTCCACACTGATAAAAGTTCCCTAGTGAAAAAAACATAGCTTCCAAAATTTCTGTTGTTTCCTTCCCTCACCCCTCTTTTCACCGCTCACTGAAGTACTATGCATGGCCCCAGCCAACCCAGAGCAGGAGGAGGAAGAGCACTGCCGCCTGCTCTGCCCACCTGGGCTCACGGAACTGGCTGAGCAGCGTGGCTGGCAGGTTGCCACAGGCTGCCAAGAAGATAACATGTACAAAATACGTCTAGTATCTAAACTGATCCTGCTGTTTGCCTTCAAGGGCTGAGGATCAGCACTGTGCACAAGCATGAACTGATTCCTCATGGGTCAGATGCACCTCCGTAGTGGCTGAGAGAACAAACCAGCCTGTAACTCACCCGTTCCCTTCACCCTGCCTGCCACTGCTCCAAAACTATTAAGCCACAAGGCACACAGGGCCCTAATGTGATTTGGAGTGGCCATCCATGTATATCTCAATTTGTCCCCCCTGGGTAAGATTTTACAGTGTATATAGACTGACAAAAGACAGACCACCTCTTAGAAAGCACATTCTGTGTCTTGAAATCCTTCAACCATTTGTAGATGATTAGTAGCTGCTTCAAGAAGCTGGACTATGAAAACAGGAAGGTAAAACGTCTGAAACCATCTTCTAATGCACTTAGAATAGAAATACTGTTCCGGTATGACAATAAATTCAGTATCCCATCTTTTATAAATAGCTTATAACTACTGTGTTCTGATTGACTACCTTCTTTCCTGAAAACTATGCTTTTATGCCTCACAAACAAAAATGCTCCTTGCACTCCTTCGGCATGTCTCCATTTCTCCATCCCAGAATGAGTCCAGTGTAATCATCTGTAATTTCATGCGTGCGATAATTGAAGTACTTAAGCCCCATCTCGTGGGAAAGGAGAAAATATATATAACACAAAGGCATAGGTATATCCACAGTACAGCTAGCTACTAACAAACCCAAATGAAGTGTGTTATTTCCTTCCTATTGAACGTCTTCTACAGGTCTTTAAAGCCATTTCTATTGAATGATTCTAATACATGAATTAGACTGGGATATTCCTTAAAACAAGGAAGATTTTGGACACATTCAATACTGTATCTTAAATTGCTCCATAGAAGCACTGCAGCGTAAGGAACTGATTCCTTCCTTTATACAGGAGTAATTCCTTAGTTCCAAGATGAATTCAAAATGCAATTTTGAATGAAATTCAGTTTTCAATTTATCAGAAGATGTGTATGAGACTTTACTACAGGGCAAGAAAACAGCTTTATCTATACACTGCCAAAGACCACTAATACTGCTGCTGCTATTTCAGCATGTTGCCAGCTCCAGCAGACAGTGATTTAACCAGTGAGTCTGTTCAGTCCTGGAGGTAGCTCTCACCTCACACTTACCACTAGAATGAACCCATGTTGTTGTGCACTACAGAAAAACCTCAGGTGTCTCTTTGGTGTCTGCTCTAAAGATTGCTCAAGACCCAGAAACTAACATACTAACTCGTCCGTCACACATTCTTGCTTCCTAACCTTGTTCAGATAACGTTCGTTCATCGCTTTTGCTATTTGTTTTATTTCACAGCGCTGATCTGCGTCCCTTTTCCTTTCATTTAACTTCTCTGCCAGTGTTTCGAGTTCTGTAAGAGCCATCTGTAGAGGTAATCTGTCGGGATGGCCTTTATTAGTGTTCTTCAGCATGTCCTGAAGTGATAAAACAAACAAACGCAACTTAAAAAGTTAGATTTAATTTCCAAGTCAAGTTCAAAAGATTACGGGATGTAATGTTACTGCTACATTCTTTACCCAGGTACTATTAAAGAACAAGACTGATGAACAGCTAATGAATATTCAGACAGCATATCACTTATTTTTGTGAATACCTTAATAGTTCTTGAAAAAGATAATGAATTGGGTCACGTACTGCTTATTTAAAGGAAGAAAGTACAGCAAAGAAACTTGAAAATAAGTGCAAAAAATGCAAATGTAAAGGTAAATTAAAAAATGCACATAATATTTAGCACAATTTGAAAATCAGTATTATAGTATAATATGTAGGTGTCTAAACAATGACTGAAAATTAAACTTCTATGATATTCACTATCAGAATAATATTGGATTATCCTTATTACTGTTGTTATTCCTCCCTAAAACACTGACAGAACACTCATCCCAAAGTAGGAGGCATTACTTCATGGAGGTCGCAAAAGCCTCTAAAAATCTTTCCCTGTTGTAGGCATGCAGCGGAACAACTCGAATGAAATTTTTGCTTCTTTCCCACAGCACTTAAAAATCCCTACGTGTTCACTACAGCTTCCTGCCAGATAAAGTCCATTTCTTAAAGCCAGGGTAATGGGTTTAAATTGAAAGCAGGGAGATTTAGATTCAGTATCAGGAAAAAATTCCTCATGGAGATGGTGGTGAAGTGCTGGAACAGGTTGCCCAGAGAAGCTGTGGATGCCCCATCCCTGGAAGTGTTCAAGGCCAGGCTGGATGAGGCTTTGAGCAACCTGGTCTAGTGGAGGGTGTCCCTGCCCATGGCAGAGGGCTTGGAACTAGATGATCTTTAAGGTCCCTGCCAACCCAAACCATTCTGTGATTCTGCTAACTCAAAAGCTCTTACCATGACTAGCTACCTGCATGCTCCCCCCACGACTGTCTCTGATCCATATCCCACAGTAATTCCTGGACCTGCATCCCAAAGCCTGTCCTCTTCTGTGGCACCTGCAGAACACAGCTGACTCACAGTGCTCGCTGGGATAGACCTGCCATTGTCTGGTAGGAGTTACAAACAGCATAAATTGGCCTGGAGCAGGTCTGCGCTGGGGAACTGTGCTCTTCCTATACCTCCGCTGCTTGTTACGAAGAGACCCGAGGACTCCCTGTCAAATCCTCAGTTCCCATGGGAAGGAACACAAGATGCTGCAGATCAGAAGGAAGTTGCACCACACTCCAGCAGGTCCTGTGAGCCAAGCAGTCAGGGAGAGCATGCGCTTTTGTTCCACATCCCACACATATTCTGAACTATCCAAGGCATGAATTACATGCTTTTGCATTTTTCTTAAGTGGAAAGTAATGCCACAAAGTTCCCAGTGGTGTTTTGGAGTGGTATTAGCTAAAACAAGTAGCACATTTGAACCACAGCTTTACCGCAAAGTGACTTCCAAGCTAAATCTAACCTAGCAAGTAATCCAGAGCAAATCTAGTTTACTAAGATTTTCCTTCAGTGTATTTACTGCCAGTCCCTGCAATCAGGCTATGAGATCAGCATGTTATGATGCACTGAAATTTTTCCTTTGTTATTTATCCGTGACCCAGTGGTCACTTCCACTGCAGTGCGCTCCTCCAGCAGGGGACAGCTACCACGCAATCCCACAAGCAAACCACGTAAGAACTCAACAAGAGCATCCCTTTGGTAACCATTACTTACCTGCAGTAGTAGAATGAACTGTGGAAAGCGCTGGATAGGTTTCATCATTAAACCATACAGTGTAATTCGATCAGGACTTGACTCCTGGCACTGCTGCAATGCAAGAAAGCCACACTGTTTATTACCATGAGCGTATTTCCATTGGTTATAGAAGGAAGAAAACATTTCCTGAAACAACTTCTACATGGTTTACATTAATGATAACAGTGGTACTGTAAAGATCCATTTACTATAAAGTTTTCATTTTAAAACATTAAATATTTTTTAAAATATCACTATTAAAATGATGGCATGTCACTGAACTGACATCTCCTTAAATAACAGCTGGGATGAGCCGCAGCAGCAGAGCAGCGCCTACCTACATATCGATGCAGCACAGTCATGCTTTTTACATAGGCAGTGCACTGAAACATCTGCTTAACTTCGAGCACAAAGGGAATGTACTTGTTCAAGGTCTTAAATTTGAAAAATGTAAGCGATCTGTTGATTTACAGTCCTTAATTTACTCTTGCTGCTCTGTTTCTTGGGGCTAAGAGGCTATAAATCTCTAACTACCTATGTGTTTTTAAGAGGAAATCTAAGGAAAACATCATAATCTCAGTGCTATGCAAACAAAAAGAGATTTTCATTTTCTTTATTAAAAGAAACTACGGAAAAGAACAATGATTTATGTTTGGAAAGAAAAACATAAGAATCTATTATTTTGGTTATCAGGACTCGCAGATAAAACCAGACAAATTTCATGTGCATGTGCAGAAAAGCCCTGTTTGTGTAAGGCATTTCAATGTGTGGAAATATTTTGGCCAGAATCATAGCCGACCCAGGAGCAGCAGAGTAGAGGCAATGCTCAACATTAAAAACAAAACAAACCCAAACCATATTAAACTGGTGTCACGCTTAAATTGCTAATTATTGCTACTATCAACTTCACAATAATTTGTTTCCATCAAACACTCCACAAACATGTTTTTTTCCACAAACAGCAGCAGCGAAGAGTCTGGTCTTTGTTGCTGGTGGCCAAACAAAAAACCAGGAGAGTACAGAAACATCTTCTGTCCTCAGACTTCAGTTGTGAGGTCTGAGCAGCACCAGTGCTGGGAACGGCAAGCAGCACTGAGAGGTGAAGGTTACGCCTCCATTGGAACAAGGGACTTTTAACAGTGTGAGGGGTACGAAGTGACTATACACTCACTAGAGTTTGATCTTTGTGGTGCCTAAGGCTTCCAGAATATAATCCTGTGTGGTGCTGGACACACTCCAAAACATTATTAGTTACTTTTAAGATCTGAAGACAGATTAGGAACTGGCTCCTCTGCCACCCTGCTTTAGGCGAGCAAAGGGCTTCACTCTCCGGCTTGCCTCGGGCAGCCAGTTTCAGTGTTTGGCTTATCACTGCAAGACCTGACAGGGTGACAGCTCCGAGAGGCACAGCTCAATCCAGGACTCTCTGGGAACAGGACAAGCAGAGCTTCCAGGCTCTTGGTAGCATCACAAATGGCCTAAAAGCCTTTCAATGGATTTTGTGTACCCTCCATAAGGTATCATCCCTAGGGATTTGCAGTACTTCTACTGCGGGTACCAGGCTCTCAACGCACATTATCAGCAGCATCGTATTCATCAGGGGAGTATACATTCTGCACAAAAATTTCCATTTCAACCCAAACTGGAAACAGGGTATTCCAAATACTAGGAAATTACTGTGGGACAGAACTCTAGTTACACTGCTCTGCACAATACAATAAAGAAGTTAGAAGTAAAGCCCGAATAAGAAGAGGCCTTAGGTGGTTAGGTGGTGAACTATTATTTGAAGCTCACCTGCTACAAAAGAATCTCAAAGTTTTGCCAAGTACAGTCATGCAGACACCAATAAACGGATCTGAACAACAACAAAACCACTCTGCACTTCAAAATACATCATAGATCTAACATCATGTTATTAATCTGAAAATACAGTAGTAGAAGTGAATGCTCTGGGGATTTTTTTTTTTTGTGCCAAACCCATAAAACATAAACCCAAAGTCCTTAAAACAGTCACAGAGTATACAGTATCAGCAGTCAAATCTCCCCCTAACTTGTAATTTATACTGCCTTATGTATATCAAACACCCAGCTGTTTTAAAATTGAACAAACTCACCTTTAAGAAGTCTAGAAAGGCAGGTTTGGTGGCACATGTTTTCTTGAGAATCCCTACTGCTGTACTGAAGTTGTTTACATATTCGCTGTACGCATCCAATACCATAGATTTAGAAAACTGAAAACAAAACAGTAAACTTTAACTATAAATATAAAAGATCCCTCAGAGCATAACTACCTAAACCTCTGACTGTTATGGACTTGCCTTACTCAGAGCTAAGGGCTTTGCTTGGCCTACAGAAATACCAGTGATGCCCAAAATAGCCTTTCTATAGACAACAGGTTGGAAACCTAAAGACATAACAGCTGTGAATTACAAAACGTAAATTTACAGAAATAGCTTCATCTTGGCTACAACACTAGGGCAGAGCCTGAGGACTATAAGCAATCAAGGGGCATCCACTGAGATTCAAAGCGGCTGCTGGGAGCCCAGATTTGGTGAACCAGCAAAATCCCAGGGCCCTCATGCCCCATCTTCAGCTGGTAAGGGTTTACCAGGAAAGCAGAGAGATGGTGTGGCCTGCAGAGAGCCATATGAAGGGCAAGATCACTGCCCACAGTAATTTTATCTCTCTCTTCTGCAGAACTGGTCTCATTAACACTACCAAGCTTAATTCAGACAAAAAAAGAGACAGGTTTAAACATCAAATCCTTAGTAATAATTTCATTTTGACTGAAATGGGATCAAAGTACTCAGAGACACAGATCCCAGCTCTCTTACAGCAGGCATGAAAAGGGGGTAATTTCCAACAGCTGGGTGATAACAGAACAGCACTCAAACCAGGAGGTAGGCAGCTTTTTCCACCCACACACTCGTGGTGCGAACAATGTCTTTCTATCAACCAAGACCACTTCTTGTTTTCTCTAATTTAAAGCAGTGGGTAGTTCAGTCCTTTACTAGATCAACTTCCATTAAGAGCCTAATATTGTTTTATAAATACTCTTTACCTGTGCCTGAGGTTCAGTTCAAATACAGGAACTCAGGGCATGACCTACTGTGGGTTTTTTCTACTCCCAATAAACATGTGTGTCTACCTACGATGCTGAGCTTCAGTCTCACCTTAATTTTGGTGGGTTTTTGAATCTCTATCTCCTGAGAAAAATAAACTGTTTACTTAAATGTCTGAAAGCATGATCAAAGCCTGAGAGCTTTGCCCACAATCCTTTCCCATCTGCCAGCCAAACCAAAGACACATGTTGGTGTCAGTTCCCTTACCAGGATGGTACATACATACTCTGACAGTTGCCACAGGCATTGGAGTACATGGGAATAAAGCAGGCAAGTTAGACAGAGATATGGAGATGGAATACAAAGCCTAAAATAAAAACAGATTATCTGTTCAGATGCATTTGCTTACTGAAGCAACAAAGACATCACCAATCATTTCAACAGAGTCCCACTCAGATACACGACTCGCCAGTGCAATCTGAAACATTGAGTGGCACTGAAGAATTTCCTTAATTCGATAAAAGACCATTTTGAGTTTTCTTTCACTCAATAATTTTGGTTCCATATCTGAAAGGGGCTTCTCATACTGCTGTAGGAAAAAAAAAAAAACACAAAAAAACAAACCATAAATAGATTTTAACAAACAAAAAAGCATTTTCTACAAGCAGAAAAGAACCAACTTATGTAACAGTATACATACACAACATCTCTAAAGATTTGCCATGAAGCATCTGTAGCAAAATCTACGTGAATCATGCTACTGATTCTTTAAGGATCTGACTATTTTTCAAATTTCCAAATTAGAAAATGCAAAAGTTGTTAAGGTACCTCCAGGATTCTTTTGAGAGCATCCACGTAATTCTTCTCACTGTCAACTACAGAGCCCAAAATATACCTTCTCACAACCTGTTAAGAAACAAAGTTGTCTGAAGCTCTAATCAGGCAACATGTTCACCACAGTTGGAAATGCTGATGATAAAATTCTCATACTAATAAAACAGAAGAAACACAAGGCAATTTTAATACTGGAACTGCAATAAAATAATGCTGTACCTCTACGAAAGTAATTACATTTACTACTACTCTAAAATTCTTATCTAAAGAACACAACAGTTATTGTATCTACATCTGTAATATTTGCTGAGTGTTGCAATTCCAAGCTTTACTTTCGAAACTTGTGTTTTAAGATGTATAAATTCAAGTATAAATATAAATAATAATAACAGATGATGATGGCTGCTTCGGTGAATTGCTGCAACAAAACAGGTAACCCGTTTTCAAAAATCAGTCTTAAAGATTAATTTTCTAATCTTCTTAAGTTTCATCAGGAGTAACATGAGGGACAAACAAGCAAACATTAATTGCCATTTTAAGGTAAGGCCATATAAACTGTAACACTGAGAAAGTATCTGAGCAGGTCAGCTTTCTATTTTGGGCATTACCACGCACAGGTGAAAATCCTGTCTCATCTATATTCCTAGCAATTGACATAGTTGTAAGAGCTTCAGGAAATACTACCATATTCCATGTTTACAAACTACAGGCTATTTATCACTCCTCCTTCTCCCACAATTCAGCTGAAACACACATTATATGCATGTGCAGGACACACGACAGGAAGGACCGGGGAACCTGTTTGGTTTAAAATATAAACTTCTTATTGTTATTGATTATATTTCTTGCTGGTTTTAAAGATTTGTTTTCACTCAAATCCATTTCCTAATCCTGCTCATCCCATGGCTTTCAAAAGCAGGACTCTGAGGAAGACGACAGCACAAGGGCAGGATCAAACCACCCTCCACAACCACAAGGGAAGGCAAAACTGCTTCTTTTGCTATTTTAAGACAGCCTAAACGACCATGAAACTCAAATCTCAGACCTGCTTCTCTCTGCTCCTGGTCCCCACGGCCTCCTGCCTCCTCCACCACGGCTGCCTTCAATTCTCCACACTTGTATTTTGCATTATTAAGTACAGTGCAGGTTACGCAAGGATTTTCTTTCAAGTACTGGCATTTCAAAGGAAGAATTCAAAACTATCTGAGGCCTTGCTTAAAGATATACACGGTAAAATTAGTGTCTAATTTGTGTTTAGAATGGATTTACTGGTGTCTTATTTGCTATAATGCATCAGCTGTTCTGGTAAAGAACACTAACTCTACTTTTAGTCACAGTCCATTCTTCCAAAAAGAATACACATCTGTAGAAAATGTTTTTTTCAGGCTCTGTAAGACACAAACCAGACATCTAATAGTGCCTGCAGGTTATTGCTAGAGATATGCACAGCGCACAAGGGGCTCGCGTGCAAGTCTTACTAGCAAAAATGTGAATGTGAACGTAACAGTGGCATACAAACACGAATAACTTGTCGTAAGAATTCAGGTCCCGGTATTAAAACGAAGCAGAAGCTGTCAGGGCTGAGACCCAACGCATGACAGTGTTTAAACAGGCACCCGGTTTTTAATCACAGCCATTGTGCCACCTGCTGTCTGAAACAAGCAGGTTCACAGTCAGCTTGTTCCTGGCTGAGCAACCCAGGCTAGAAGAGGCTTCCCTCTGCCCTCCACCCGCTCCAGGTGGGACCCCCAGGGCTGCCGTGCAGTCTGCCAGCCCCCAACCTGTGCCGAGGTACAGGATAGCTCCATCCCAGAGCCAGGACTTGTGTAGGTTGAGCTATTTGAGTTTTTCTGTCCACCCCAGCCCACCAAAGCCGCGCCAACCCACCTCCCACACATGGCCTGCTGCACCCCTCCAGTTTGGTGTCACCTCCAGATGTGTACCACAGCTGGTATCTGGATCCTTAATAAAGGCATTAAACACCACGGGCCCTGTGTCTGCTCCTGAGGGATGCCACTAACGATGGCCACCAGCCGGACTACAACCCTCTGAGCATGGTGTCTTCGACAACCACCTTCTATCCACACAAATTGTACCTCACCTCTACGGCTACAAGGGTACCTCAGGAGACTGCCGAAAGCCTTGCTAGAGCAGAGGTAAATGTTGTCCTTTGCTCTCCTCTGTCCACAGCCAGCCTGTCACAGTGATCAAACTGGTCAAGCACAAATGGACTTTGGTCCATCTATGCTGACTGTTCCCAATCCATCTCCTGTCCTTCTGAAACCAGAAACAGCTCCCAGGAGCATTTGCTCGATCACCTTCCAGGGACTGAGGTGAAGCCAGCCTGGATCCTCCTCCTTACTCTTCCTGAGGATGAGTGTCACATTCATCTTCTTCCAGTCTTCTCTGATCACTGTGATCTTGGAAGCCAGAGAAAGGCCTTACACTCAGCACCCTTAACCCATCTCATCTGGTATGTCCCATGGTGTCCCACGGACACCTGTATGTCCAACTGGCCCCCCTACCCCCTAACTGCAGGTAATGGAGTGACCCGTCCCTAGGCTCAGGGGTTCAGAGGCCTGAGGACAAACCTCAACAGTAAAAGCTGAGGCAAAGGTGGCACTGAGTACCTCGGTCTTCTCAGTGCCCTTTGTCACTAGGTCCCTGTCCCAGCAAGCAGCAGACCCATTTTTACCTCAGCCCTCCTTTTGCTGCCAGTGTACATATAAGAAACCTTTCACTATTGCCCTTCACACCTCTCTAGCTCTGGCTGAGCTTTGGCTTTCCAAACTCTGTTCCTGGCAACTTGGGCAGCTCCTCCAGGGTAGACAAGCATCATGACGTACACAACAGTTACTGGTATGCACCAAACTAAGGGCACTCTGTTTCTCCAAAAGAAAGTATGTTTATTTTTAGTTACCTACAAAACAAGACAGTGAAACTCTCGTACCCCTATTAGGAAAGAAGGAAAAGACAGCATTCAGATTGATGCAGAGATCTTAAATTATAATGAAATCTTACAGTAATGTAACACAGTTTGGTATTACACCAGATTAGCACTTCACTGGGCTAAACACACTAGAAAAACAAACATCACCATGCAAACCAATAAACTTATACCACTTTCCTCAACTGTCCCTTCAATCGTTCTGGTTTGGTTTTTTCCCCCTCATTTTGTGAAGGTACTGACCAACTCATGACTTGACACCACAAGAAGATAAAAACTCTCCTATAGTTATTACTTGTCATAACACTGGAGTAACATGAACCCACAGGATTTATTTTCAGCCCAAATTTCTAACTGATGCTGATTTCAGTGTTTTTTGAAGTGGTTTCTACAATGACTATAGAGTTTGAGGTGGAAAACAGCAAAATAGACTCTTTTGTAGACTTGACTTTACTGGGGACAAGGGTTTTGGTTTAAGTGGGGGCAAGGTTTTTGTTTTAATCAGGAGAAATCTTAAGATTTAAAAAGCATACAAGATATTCTCTACATTCAAAATAGAAGTCCTGGAGCAATGTCTTCTGACTCAAAAATGTTTAAACTCTTTCTTTTCACTCAGTGTCATCACATTTAGTTTAAGCGTTCAGGTAGTGAAAAAATACAATTATTATAGATTTTATAATGCAAACCAGCATTTTGCATCTCTCTCTGAATTCAGTACTGATGCCACTATACGCCCACATACCAACTTTTGAAAAACTACTTATTCATTTCTGAATGCAATGTCCGCTCAATTTATGTTAAATGTCCCAATGTTTGAAGAGCAAGGCACCTGGGAGCCACTGATGTAGAGCAGAAGGGGAGGAAAAAGAGGAAGATAACCATATTTCCAAAAAGCTACTACCTGTTGCTGCGATAATCCTTCAGGCATAGGTGTCATAATTGCTTCTGTATGCATGCAGTCCACATCAATAAATAAATTTAGCTCCTCTTCTTCCAGACATGATCTATGATCTACAAATAATTGAATAACCAAAATGTCAACATTTGCAAGATGGATATTGAAAGAAGGAAAAAAAAAAAAAAGGCAAAGATCCTATCATCTAAGCACAATAACACAATAATTACACAGCAGTCTTATTTTCACTTACCAAAAAACCCCAAATTTCCCAGCACCTCTGTATCACCTGTGAAACCGCATAAATACCACCACCAACAGGCGCTCTAATACAGAACACCTTTCAAAGGTATCTCAAAATCCTAAAATCCCCACAGCAGGAGACAGCCTAGGCATCTTCTGCTTGACCTCTACTCACTCTTCACAGCCAGAAGAACAAGACTGTCCAGAGCACAGGACGTGACAACTACGATAAAAGCTCTGCAGCTCCAGAGACAGTAGTTTTGAAATAAATTACATTTGGGAAGAAATTAAATACATCCACAACATGATCCAGTTTAATAAATTCCATACACCCTTCCATAAAAGTAGCAAAATAAGTAGCTAAATGTACTAAAATGTTGGGTTTCATCAGAAATAATAATCAGGGATTCTGCCCTGCTCCCTACATACTAGTGTTCTGCAGAAAGCATCACCCGAGTGCGGTGATAGGTGGCAGTACACAGCCAGCCAAACCAGCAGGCGTGAGCCAAGGAGAGAGACAGCAAGAACAGCATGAGAAACTGTGGCTTAGAACGAAAAGGGAAGCAGATCTGTGGCTGGGAGGAATTCATGAGATTATTCTACAAATTGGTCACTAGCTCCCTGCTGATTTGGTGAGTGGCTAAGGGGTTAAACCCTGTGTTTGCTACCTAACCACTAGAAACGCCAGGAGGAATGCCAGGCCTGCTGTAACACTGCCCTGCTTCAGCTCCTGTGCAACAGCAAGAAGTTGAGGACACTTTTTTTGCACTAAAGTTGTGCAAATAACTTTCTATTTTCTGTCTGTGAACCAGGTAAGTTCAGAAGCAGTCAGAGGCCAGGACAGGGATAAAAGATGTGACCTGGTCCTTACAGACAGGATGCAGCTTTATGTTAGCTCGCTTATCCAGTCTTGTGGTTTTAGTTTCCTAAAATTGTAGTTTTTATAAGCTCTGAAGTTATAACCGTTCAGTTAGTTGGGAAGAAACTTGAGCAGAAAGATGTGCTACCTCTCAGCCTTATGCTGAAGGAGCGGTAAGTTTGTATTCAGTTACTACTCCCTGCCTCTTGCAAAAATTAACTGTGGACTGCTGCTGTCAGCTGACATTCGTTCTTAACTAGACAAAGAACACAAATACTTCCAGCTTTTTGATTTTAGACCACTTTCTGTTTTCCCAATCCAAAGTCAGCTTTCATCATGAATCACCAAACAGTGATAAAGCAAAACAGCCTCTTCTCCTACTTCCACTCTTAAGCACAAAACGCGTTTATTATCCCTTGGCCACGACAAACTTTTTAAATAGCCAACCAGCACTCCAGTGAAAACCATGTCATAACAGCACTTTCCTGACATTCAGGAATGACTCGAAGGGAACCGGACAGACTTAATACCTTAGCATAACATCCATACTCCCTTATACCAACACTTAGCATCTATGACACTGGTGGGATTTTGTTGTTAAGTGGACCCTTCTCTGTGGTCCTCAGGTTTTTGCCCCAAACCTAAAACTACTCAAGATTCATTGACCATACTATCACCTGAACTGAGTATTATACCATACTTCATTGAAATAAAGCTGACTTCATGCACCCAGTACTCAGCTCCCAGCACAAAAACCTGCTCGGCCATTCGCTCTCTCAGAAATGACTAGAGCAACCAACAGTGTAATTGGCACATACCTTGAGAAATAAAAGATTTTGTTCTAATGAAAGAACGACCCTTTTTCACAGCTGCTTTTGTCTTTTCAAGCCCATCTTTGGTACCTTCTCTAGCAGCTCTCATAAGCTTTTGCATCTGCAAGATAAAAAATACAGTCTACATGTTCAGTGAATAATAGGAACACATTTGAGCATACCAAGCAGAATACTTTTGATCAAAATACCTTTAAAAAGAACACCGTCAAGTAGTTTAGGCTATAAATACAGCCCAAAGTCAAAGGAACACTAGGTGCACAGAACCTGTACTTTTCCTTAATCGAACCAAACCTGGAGAAAGGGACTTACTTCCTTGCAATTTGTATGCAAGCCTTAAATAGCGGAAGTGCTTAAGAACCCCTTTGCATCAAACATCCAAACCCAGAAGAGTCTCAAATGCTCAGTTTTACGTTATATAACAAATAACTACTATGAACAGGTCGTTAATGGCCAGGGTTCTTGTCCACCTTCCAATGCCCCACTAACTCTGTCAAAGACAATGCCCAAGACTCAATTATATATTAACTATAATCGTAAATTAACACTGTTTTGCAGAAAATGTTACAACTAATGATTTCATTAATTGAAGAAATAAATTTATTTATTTAAGAATTACATAATTTTATAGTACACTACTACAGAAAAAAAATTCATGAAAAAAAAAGTTGTTTTGCTAGGAAATGTTTATTAAAAAGAAACTGCTTTGTACTTTTGCTTTCCCCAAATGCCACCACAACAAAAATATGCCCACTACTGTCAGAGCCGTGCTGACATCATCAGCAACATCAGAACACAAACAAAGCTGTCTTGCGGCAACCAGGCAATTTATCGGTTTGAGACGAAGCTTTGAGCAAAACCCCAGCCTTCTCACACTGGCTCCATTCAGAATGGAGGGCAGTGAAATTCTGACTCCCACAGCTTGATCCGTTCGTGGCTGGACAGCGCAGACCAGGCTAGCCCTGGTGAGCTCTCCCGGGTCACAGGGGCGCCGGGGCTGTACGCCTGGCTCATGCTCCGGAATGAGGGCACAGTCAGCAGGGAAGGACAGTGCCCTATCTCATCTTCCAAAACCATTACCATTGAAAATAAGCTTGAGAAAAGGTCCTTGTAAAGCACTTTTAAGACAAATCGCATAATAATCCAGCACATTTAGAATTCATTTCATACAAATTATTGCCCACTTTTTCAAGTTATTATTAAAAGAAAAAGACAACATTGTGTTGCAAAAGCAATCATTTAAACGTAGCTAGTTACAAAAATCAACTACACTACCTTCAGCTCATGTTTTTGCTTTAGTTGCTGAATCTCTACTGCTCCCACAGTGTTTGCCATCAAATCTTTCATCTTTTTTTCATAATGCTCCTTTAAACGCGTTAGGTCATGAGAAAGCTATGGTGTATAAAAAGACACAATCTTTTCAAAAAGCCTGTAGTGCAAACTTCATGCTAAAGTAGCCGCGTACATCATGCACGTTGCCCGCTCTGCCTGCCGAGGCACAGACAAACGAGGGAAAATTATCATTTAGGGAAGCTTCAACCTGACGCATGGACCATCAGTCCTGAGCATCACTGAACTTCCTGAAACTCCATCAGCTGCCTTTCTGCTACACCAGTGACTATGTAAAGACCAGCTAAGGCTAAGCTAACTGCTTGTGAACTGTACTGTGCATATTTCTTACAAACTGTATGAGGACAAAACATCAGCTTTAGCCATGAGCATCATTCACTGGAACACAAACCCTAGTGAGTATATTTCTGGCTGTCCTTCAAAACGGTGAATCAGAAGAATTCACAAAGGCTGAAGAAGCTGCAGAAGATGCTGGCACCTGAGAAGGTGGAGATCAAGAGTGCCAGTGAGTTGGGTAAGGACACACTAACAGGGGAGGATGCACAGTCTGCAATTCCCACATGCATCTATCACAGCCTCATTGTACGACCATGGGTGTAGCCATCTTGTACTTTAATATATCCAGTTGCAAGGCAAGGAAACTATCCCACAGAAATGGTTTGGAATACTAGTTACATTTTAAGAAAGCCAGGTAGAAGAGGTTAAAAGGTAACCCCCCAAAAAAAGGAATATACTCAGTGCACCCTGTAATAGAAGTCCAATGGAAAAATTCTCAGCTTGATGTCAACAGTTATCTGGCAAGAGATGAAAGCATCAGGAAAGAGAATGCCTACTGAGCTGAAAACACAGGGACAGGTCTGGCATTTAGATCCACTAGGCTGGGTCAGGATGCCTCCATCACGATGATTCTGGCATTACAGCTGCACAATTAAGAACAGCATCTGGTTCGCAGGCTAGAAATATTTAATAGCACAACAATCTTCCTGACTTTAAATAAATAAATGAGTCATAATGAAAAAGTGACTTTGAGGAAAGTCATACCAGCACTTAGAATTAAAAATCCCACCTCCAACTTTCCCATACTTTTCACCAGACACTGAAAATCACAAGCAAGGCAAGTCCCTCACAGGCTCTGAAAGGCTATAGAAGGAGATGTGATGGGAAAGTACTGTAGATCCATCACAAGACCTGAGGAGGAGTAAGAGTTAGTACACAGAACGGATAAAGAAAAGGTATGAAGTGGAGTGGTTTCTGCCTGTGTTGAAGTGCTGGTGCAGGAAGAGTTGGGGTTTTTTTGTTTGGGTTGGTTGAGGCTTTTTTTGTTTCAGGTTGGGTTTTTGATGTTTCGCTTTTGAGGGTTTTTGTTTGTTTGGGGTTTGTTTGTTTTGTTTAGTTTTGGGTTTTGCTGTTGTTGTTGGTTGGTTGGGTTTTTTAATTTATGTCAGCAATCCTGAAGTTCTCATCTTTCCTCATTCTCTGCCAAACCCCTTCTCTAGTTTCCTGACTTCACCTCCCAGTAACCCATTCAGATGTAGCAGCCTCTCCGACTTTTCCATCCACCAACTCACATGTTCCTAGTCTCCTCATCCTAATCCTCACAAGGCAATCCTCAAGACCTTTTGTCACAGGCCTGGAACAGCCAGCTATGGGGCAGCACCCTGGAGCACACCTCTCTCCTCCCACCACTCCTCAGTCTCTTGGTCTGACCCTGTGTGCCTGATCTTGGCACCAACACTCTCAACTCACTGCCAACCGTTTCCTGCGACAGACCAAAGTATACTTGCAAGTGGCTTTAAACCTTGCTTTGTGCACATGTGTAAATAGACTGGTATGAGTACGGACAAAGCTGAAGCTACAGACGACAGGAAATGATTTTTTAAAAAGAACAAACCAGCAGCCACGTTGAGACTTACACACTCACAGGCAAAGTTAATCCCCAGTCTCTTAAGATAGTGAAAAAAATAAAATTAGAAAGATTAAAAAAAAAAATCAAACTCAGTTTTCTTCAGTCTAGTTAAACACTCCCCAGAGAGAGACAGCTGCAATAACTTAAATTTGTTCTACTCAGGACAAAACAAAACGAGAAGATGAGTTTTCAGCTTACAAAGTGCTGATTTGAATGGGCTCAAGTCCTGCAGTAAATTCCTCACTCCCTAATTTTGGGGCGGGTGGCAAGGATGGAGGTGGGGGGAGAGCAGATGATGTGTACACAGAAACTAGAGGGAAACACAATGAGTATTTTACACTCATCGAGAAACCAGCAAAATGAAAATAAGGGTCTCATGGAAGACGACCCTGGCCATTACCCCAACATCACCCAGCCATGGATTGCTGCAGCAGCTGTGAAGTGGCCCTTGGGTGTCCATCCCTAGCCAGCACCCACTGGGGTGTCTGAGGATTTGACTCTGGCCCTGCCTGGCCCCACTGTGCCCTCCAAGCACCGAGCAGGAACTGGCAGCAGAAGGCTGCCCTGGCAAGACTTCCCACCCACAGAGAGGGCACAAGGGCAGAAGGAGAGGAGCCAAAGCAGCTGGAGCCTGGGAGTCCAGGGCTCCTCCTGATGTGCAATCAGATAGCCACTCTGGCAGTGTCTTCCTGTTTCATGCACCACAGATGTAGCCAGAGATGTGTCACAGATGGATCATCTTAATCATGCCACCTCTCTTCTCTCATTAATAAATGGTACAGACTTCTCTTTGATCAAAAAACCCTTATATTTTCAGGGCTTTTTTAAGCTCAGTCACCTTCGAAAACCCAAAGTGATATAGATCTAAGACAGAAAGGTACAGAACAGTAGTGAACAGTTTTGTGACTTGAGCACCTGAAGGATCACAAAACAAGTCTTGGCAGGCTTACCCCTATTTGTTCTTCACATTATTTCTCATTTACCACTTACACTAATCCAGCAGCTGGAAAAAAAGAACAGGTGAGGAACTGCCCACAAGCAAAAATAATCTCATTTTTAATTTCATTTTTATACAATTTGAGTGTTTTAAGGAGCTTTCGTTTAATATTTTCATCTTTTCTTTTTCCTGTTACATTTTGTGGTGGACTGTCACTGCCACACTGATTCTCGTCTCCTTTAAAAGGATCCTGGTGGCATTTAAAACTGAATTGAGAGAAGGGAAACACAGGTGAGAAAGGCAAGTGTTGGAAATCAGTATAACCTCAATGACTGAGCAGCACTGCGGGATACATACATGTTTCTTGTGGTTGCCTCGCAAAAAGGAGCTGGGAATTCCATTTTTACACTCAGAATCACTCTGTTCTTCATAGCTTTCAAACTCACTTGAACTCCACCCATATTCCAGAGAGCTGTTTCCACCATCATCACCATTTTCAACATCATCATAAATCATTTCTTCTGCAAGAATTAATCAAAATAAAAAATCTACACTGAAATTTGTTTAAACAACAAAAAACTTGCTCAGGATGTTCTATCAGGAACTATACAGACTTTTGTACACATACTTTTAAATGTGAATTAAATTCAACATTAAAATAGCCAAAATGGATTGTCTTTGTTGAAACAGAATGCTAAGAGGACAGTGTGATGGGTAAACACCACAAAAATTTTAAAAACATGCCCTACTCAACCTATGTCTAAACCCCATAACATATTTTGGAATATATTCAAAGGAAGTTTGGACTGTAGCTGTGAACACACGTCTACACCAAGAAGCAGCATCCTTCCATTTGCAAGCTTACCATTCATCCCTAGGAACAACATTGTCATCAGCTCAAGTGACAAATGCTAAAACATTGCGAGAATCAAACGAAAATGTCACTACTTCAGGCAGAAGCAATCAAACCAAAGTACCAAAACCCGTGTTACACTGATATTTTTATGACACTTGCCATTCTTACAACTCCACCAGTCACTAGGAGCCTCCCACTTCTGCAGGTTACCTTGCCCATAATCTAGTCTAAGAGTTTAAAGTATTCACCTTTTCAACATACAGAAAATTCTATTGCAGGGGCTGACCAAAGTATCACCTGTCAAAGACATGGGTCTTTTTGTCGGCACAGATGCCAAGAATGACAAACTGACTCAAAACAAAATGGAAAAGTTTTAGTGCCAGTTACTTATCAGGAAACAGGCATGCGCTCCACATTCAGCATCATTTCTCACTACAGGTGGAGAATGGTGGACACTTCTGCCAGGGATCCCTATTGTCAGAGGTTATAATGCAGCATTTAAAACCATCTCATATTCAATACAGTAAAAGTTGTGCTTTCACTTTCAGATTGAAGTTTTACTTAAATCAGGAAAAAAATATACTCAAAAGAAAAGCTGACATATTTTATATTTTAGATGGATGATATATCCATCTAAACCCTGGATGCTGTGATTTAAGAACTATATTTTGACCAATAATATTATTTTAATATTTTTTTATAATTAACAAAAAAGGAAATCGCTGATTTGGAAGACACAAATTTTAAGACTTTGTTTTAAACTTTCATGAATACCAAGACTGTATCTAAAATATACTTACTGCAGACAACATTTTAGTAGTAATCTAGCACAATGAATAATTCAAGAGAGTCACCATAGTAAGTCAATACTTATGTAAGTCAAACTTTTGCAATGACAGCCATTGGGGTAGGATTTACCAGTGATTTGGTGGACATATTTTGTCCACGTGCTAATGTAGACTGAGCTCTGACTGCGACTTTTCTGGAATAATCATGTCCCCCTGACAAAATATACAATTAAAAGGCATCAAGATCATAAAGGTACAAAGATGAGATTTCCCTCACTACCTATTTTCTCAGAATCTTTCAATGTCTTTGGGGACAAACGAAAAGCCAAATTTTTAATTAATATCTTCTGAGCTACGCTGAAAATTCTGAGATGCTCAGCAGAGCTTTGCTCCACGTCCCGTATCTCCCCAGCTCAGCCACCTGGCCTTGGTGTACATGTTTCTGACTGAGCACAGACACAGATGTCCCTGCCCAGAGCAGCACAGTCCACTGAGGGACCTTCCAGTAATAAAAGCATTCAAGTCACAAATGTAACAACCCTTTCAAATAATAAACGAAACGAATTTCAGTAATAATTTGCAAAACACCTTGCCTGAAGACAAGAAATGAAAATGTTACATCTTTAGAGATAAACATGGTTTTCACACAAAAAAAGCTTAAGTGTTAATGATTCGAGAGAACTTCAGTATAGAACACCTTCACCTTCTGAGAGCCATGACAAGTAGGTGCCAAGTTCCTAATAAACCAACCCACTCAAACACTAAATCACCTAGTAGCAACCAATCTTTAAGCAGTTTTCACTATAACCAGAAACTGCAAAATAAATCTGAGCAAGAACTCATTGAAATAAGCTTCTGGAGCCCTAGCTCCACCGTTTCCAGCAAAGGTAAAATCTTGACTCCATCAACTACTTTAAGATACATTCTGTCCCTTTCAAACATGGTCACACCATCAGGAGCTGAAGCACTCCAAAGCCAACATAAAACATTTCTGTAGAGTTACAGTCAGGATGGTAAACAGCTACTCTGAACCTCCTCTTCTATCTATCAGGTATTTTTAGGTTGAAGGGGGACGTTCAAGAAAAGAACAGTTCTCTGTGTAGCCGTGACTGATGCATTAGCTCCATTATTTAACTATGTAAAACACCCTTTTCCTACCTACCTTGCCTTGTTAAGTCACTATAGCTACAACATCCAACACTGTAATTCTCTAATATACAGAATACTCAAATATTTGGGACAGTTTCTATAGAATAAAATAGAATTCAGCTTCTGAGAGTAGCAGTGCAGGAGACTTGTTAGGAAAAAGTCTTTCAAGATTTAGCTTAATTCTGAATTTTGTAAGACCTACTGATTACTGACATAGTATTAATTCCATTAATATACATTTTAGGTACTTATAGAATTATGTGCATATATACTGAATAGATCCATTCATTATTACATTGCTTTCAACATGGGCTGTATTACAAAAGATCTCAAACCTGGTTCAGAGTCTGAATTTTCTCTTGGCACATCATCATAAATTACTTCATCTGGGTCTGAAAGCAAAAGAGAAAAGAAAAAAAAAAAAAAAAAAATGAGAAAACCCCTAGAATTTGAATGGGACCAACAAACAGTGTTTGGACAATGCCCTTAATAACATTCTTCAGCTTTAGGTCAGCCCTGAACCAGTCAGGCAGTTGGGCTAGCTGAACACTGCAGGGCCCTTCCTACTGAAATAGTCTATTCTGTAGAATTTTGGTTATGCTGGCACATATGAATACAATGGAGACGTCTTATTATCCACTAGCATTTTGCTAGTACATCTGATGACCATTCAAATAATGCAATAATGCACAAAATCAGTATTAGGTATCTGTGAAATTTCACACTGCATTGTTTATGATGACCTTTGGTAGCCTGAAAAGAGAAATCCACTTCAACAGCCAACATTTCTCGCTCCTTTTTACAGCCCTATATGTTAGTGCTCATTGAGGGTTGCTTGTCACCTTCCTAAATAGCTGTAGAGAAGCTGTAATGGATGTTTTTTTAAGAACTAAAACTAAATAACGTAATGATCATTGTAGTACATTAAGAGGCAGAACAAGGATGAAAATTCTTCAAGCAACATGAAGATGAACCTCCAGCCCAGTGGGAACAGCTGAGAACAGGCAACATAACCTGTCCTCAAGCCCCATGGTCCTTGTTCTGGTTTAAAATGCAGCTGCCAGCCAAGGGGACACACGAAGAAAAAGTGGCAGTTCCTTCCCTTTCACCTTCTCCAAGAACTTATTTGCCAATTACTGCATGAGAACAACAATTCCATATACAGCCACAGAGCAGACTCTGAACTGGAGCAAAATTTCCACTTTACACGTATTGATGGAGCCAAATGATGTTCTTAAGACAGTGACGAATGATCCCACAGACTTCAAAAAGCACTCCATGGAGAAGTGAATGTTAACTTTATTTTAAAATACACAATTTTATTACACTGTTGTTTTAACTGGTGTAACGGAACATATCTGAAAAACAATACAATAAAAGTGAACAAGGACATTCCTGTAAAATATATATGTGCGTCTGAATACACACGTACTTTTCATCACAACTTAAAACTGACCTTCTACAGTTGTACTTCAATGCTCACGGATACTTACTTTCCATCCATGCTGTATTTGCAGGATCTGCAACCCACTTTGCCAGAGCATCATCCTCTTTCTTGGCCTGGTTATCTTCACTTGAAATAAAGGCCATAAAATAAAAGCATTAAAAGCTACACCACCATGTTTTTAAACAACTGTCAAAACAAGACAATTAATTTCTTGCTGCCTTTCAGTTCCCACTCTGAGGCTGCCGATTACTCAAAAATGCTGCCTTGGTATGCAATTAGGAGATTAATTATAGAATCATAGAATGGTTTGGGTTGGAAGGGACCTTAAAGACCATCTAGTTCCAACCCCCCTGCCATGGGCAGGGACACCCTCCACTAGACCAGGTTGCTCAAAGCCTCACCCAGCCTGGCCTTGAACACTTCCAGGGATGGGGCACCCACAGCTTCTCTGGGCAACCTGTTCCAGTGCCTCACCACCCTCTCTGTGAAGAATTTCTTCCTGATATCTAATCTAAATCTCCCTGCTTTCAGTTTAAACCCATTACCCGTTCATAATCTATTCTATTTTACAGTCTGACAGTTTCAGTAAAGAAATTAAAAATGTTTGCTTTTCAATCTTAACAACTATTTTGGTTTTGGATCCTTCTACCAGAACAGAGAAAACTCTCTCAAAGTTGTGAAATGAGGGCTCTTTCACTGTAAAAAAGACTCAAGACATTCTGGGCTACGTCAGGTGCCATCGGCTGTAACAAAGCTGTTATCCTCCTCTGGTTGGTGCTGGTGAGACTGAACTTGCAGCAGCACATCCAATTTTGGCTTCCCAACACTCCCCGTCTACAGAATTGTGGAGAAATCAAAGCTACCTCTAGAAAAGCCACCTCTAGAGTGATGTAGAGAAACTGAAGTCAGGGACTAAAGCACATGGCCTGCACGGAAAGAGGTGGAAGACATGTAGCCTATTTAGGTTGGTCAAAAGGATGCTACGGGGTGATCCAACAGCAGCTACAACTATCTGAAAGAGAGTTACAAAGGTGATGGTGTTGGCAGGTTTTGTTGGTTTGGGTTTGTCTTGGGGGCTGTGGGGCTGGGTTTTTTTCAAAGTCAAATGATACACAAGGGGGAATGGTCAACAAACTGCACATTGAAAGAGCTGGTTTGGACATCAGAGAAAAAAAAATTTCACCAAAGGGTAGTACCGCAGGGGAGACTGCCCCGGAAAGCTGCAGCATCTCCATCTGCAGAGGTTTTCAAGGCTCTGCTACCAAGGCCATTAGTGATCCAATGGCAAGTTGCCAGTGGTTCTGATGAAAGTAGCTGTCTAGACTACAAGATCTCCAGCAGCCTGTCGCTTTATGACTACATGAAAATTAAACCTAGTTCCTTTAAAAGCGTCCTGCACGGTTACACATATGAGACCTCAACCAGTGCTGATTTTGATACACAGCCAGAGTTACGGAGTTAAAAAATGAATGAACATGGAAGCATCACACAAGAAAAATAAAATATTTATCAAATGTAAGCTTTCTTAGGACTTAAGGTTTACAGCTCATTAAAACATGCTGAACTGGTAATCACCTATTTTGCGGCTCCTCTGAGTTTACAGAATTACAATGGCCTTCTTCAGTTGCTGACTGCATACCTGCTAAGTAGGAAAAAAAAAATAATAAACAAAATAGTTGGAATAAAAAGTCTGTGTAGTTCAAATGGTATGTTTTGGCATAAGAAACTGATTTCACTAGTTTATTGCTAATAAATAATCTACTTTATATATACGTTTATTCTTAAAACACGGGTAAAAAAATTCAGAAGCGTCTTGACACTATCCATTTTTGCAAGTGAAAGAACTCAGAGACACAAGAGTTTGGTATAAGAGCAAATTACGTTCCTGACACACTGAATTCTAATAAATCAAACATATATTCCTCTACAGGTACTAACAACCGCACAAACATTTGCTATTACTTGCCAATATTCCTAATAGTGGTAGACAGCAAAGGTTGGACAAAGTATTACAGTGCATGGCATCACAGTAGAACTGCTGCCTAGCTAAATAATGATATATTCGACAGACAAGAAAGAAAAAAAGGCAGGATATGGGGACCTTCCGGTTCCTCCTGCTCTCTTGACATTAAGCTGTCAGCTTTGCCAATTCTGTTTACAAAACGGAGGATTGTTCCTGTTTCTGTAATAATCCAGTTATTTCCCTTTCAAGTTTCCTTTTCTGTCTTAAAATTCTACAAAAGGACACAGAATTCATCAAATCATCATGGAAAAAAGTCCTGCAGCAACTCCAAATCCACAGGGATTTCAAAACAAACAAACAAACAAACAAACAAACAGAATTTGATATAGAAAAGGTAAAAGGGACAGGAACTCTCCCAGGACCTAGATAAAGCATGGTAAGTTATGAGAAGAAAACATTTGGTTTGACCACTGAACTATGGCTCTGGAAATTATGTCAAGACATTAAAAAGGAATTGGCATTAATCATTCTTCATGGCAAGGTAAGACATAAGTCCTCCTTTGCACTATATGTTGTAATAGAGTGCCAGGAAAACAAAGGTCAAGCATCACCAACTTAAGTGTTGACAAAGAACTGACTGTGTACATTTGGTTTTTCTTCCGCATCTTGACTTATTTATCTCAATCCTACTACGGCAAGCAGAGTCCTGTAGGAACTTTTTTTTTCCTTTTTGACAAACTAACATTTTTCTTCTAAACCTGAAAAGAAACTTTAGTCCATGCTGCAAGATAGAGTTGTTTTTCAGTTTTGACACATTATCTCCCACACATGTCCAGGCTGAGTGCTACACAAGCATTTACAGTACAGCACAGGTACCCAAAGTCAAACAAGGATTCCCCTTCAAATCAAGTAAGAGATGTAAATACAGTACCTTCCTCATCTACAGAAACACTGCGTATTATGACAGGACTGGAGTACGCTGGCAGTATCAAAGGTAAATTAGATGGCACGGCATAGCCACAGGGGACAGGAACAGAATATCCACCAGACAAGTTTGGACTGGCACATTCATCTTGAGGACTTGGCTCTGGTGATGAGGATGGATCCTTCTCTTGGATTGGTGAAATATTTATGACTGAGTAGGGATTTACTTTGGCTGGTGTGCGTTCTGCTGCAGGTTCTGATGTTTGTAGCTTCTCACCGTTTTCTAAGTTACCAGCCCCTTCAGTGGAAAAATGCAACAATAAATAAATTTCACTTTTCATACCTGTTCAAGCTGCTTAACCTTTCTCTTTGCAAATATCCTAAACACTGATATGATCCTTACTATACAAGTTGCTTACAACCTATGACTTGTATAATTCCCACACAGTAGTCCTATCCTCCCCATTTTACAGATAGGGAATGTAACAGCAGCAAAACAAGCTGAGTTACAATGAAGCGTATGGAAAAACAATAACTGGATTCTAAATCCTTAATAGGAAGATTTCTGACAAATATCTAGAGTATTCTTTTGCTTGTCATACATCTGAAAACAGCCTTAAACCCAGAAGGTAAAAATCTGGATTCTAAATACATTTGGAACTTAGAAACAAAAATACAAAAAACATTTTAGGAATGGCCATGAGGAGATAAGTTCACTGGAGGGATACTCCTCAAAGAACAGTCTTGAAAATGCTCTGTTAAGAAAAGGGCAAAGAAAATAACTTTCCAAGTTTTCCTCTTTGAAAATAAATTATTTTCTGTTACACAGAAGTTCCTGGTATTTCTTGAGACAAGCTGAGGTATAGCAGAACCAAAAACCCCTCCGAAGGCAGCTGCAGAACTGCATCCCAAGTGATCAAAAATTTCTGAGCTGCAGAGTACAACCTCATAAAAGGGTGAGTGAGCAACAGATTTTCAGGAAAAGATGGTATTTAACCTCCAAGTTGTCAAACTGCGTGGTCAACTGAGGAGTTATCTTTAATTGCCATGAACACAGTGACTTCTCTTACAAAAGGAAATTGGATCAAAGTCAGCAAAATCAGCTGCTGTTGATTTGAGCAGAATACAGCTATTTCCAGGCTACACCTCAGCACTGGCAACACCTTCATGTGTTGTAACAAGTTTTTTAAGGTTTAATAAAACAGAAGTCTTATTTATAAACAAAATTCATACATTCAGGCTCCATTTATTTTTACACACATCATCTTAAGTTCAAGCACCAGTAAGCTTAGCTGCAAAAAGTGCTCATCTCAAGCCATCCACGTGCCATTAGAGGTGCAAGGGCATAAAGTTTTCCTGTAGCATTGCACTGTGACTCAGATCAAGCCATTCGTCTTTGTGGCACACTTGGAGGGGAATCCTCACAGGAATTACATGTGATGGTCATTTACCTTGTCAAATCTACCATGAGTGTAACTATCAGGAACATTCAAAACACCCACATGGTACTACCACATCAACCTCTTTTTACAAGTATTTTTATTTACAAGCATTGTTATTTAACAAAAGGCATCCTATAATCAGTCTTGACTATTTAGCCCCGTGGGGACACAGCCCAACAGGCTGACTCACCTATGGCGTTAGCCTCTTGGTGCTCTACATTATTTCCAGGATCAGGAGGTGGCGCAAGGGCTTGCCTATCTGCTTCTGGTATCTCATCGCCACTGTCAAAGTCAAACTGTTCTCCCTCGTCCTCCTCTTCACCGTTCATATCCCTGTCTTTTGGTTCATCCTCTAGAACTGTGCAGAAAGACACCCTTTTAGTTATTTGCTCTTAATATTGATTTCATGGGACCAGTAAGTGTTCTACATTACAAATGAAGCTTATACAATGAACTCCTAGAATTCTGAGTTACTGGAACATAACAAAAGCTCCTTCACACATTGGTAACCTCAAGCAGTTTTCAGTAAATCCTTTAGTTAGTGTAAACAATGAAATAACTTGGAAAGCAAGAAGAATCAAATATGCAAATATCCTGGCTTTTGTCATAATGAACCAATTCCACAATTTTTTTTTTTTTTTTTAAACACTTCAGCAGCCACTTCTCCAAACAAGAAAAGTTCACAGTTTTACTTCTACAGGGACTTTGTGACTTCATAACTTCAAGTTGTTTTTCCTTTCTAACTCAAACTCTGAAGTCTGTGTGCTGGTTTTAGTCAGGACAGAATTAATTTTCTTCACAGTGGCTGGTATGAAGTTATGTTTCGGTTTTGTTCTGAAAAGAGTACTGATAACACTGGTGTTTTTTAGTTGTTGCTAAGGGTATTTGTACCAATTCAAGGACTTTTTCAGTTTCTGATACTGCACCTGTGTTCCCAACTTTCTCATTACAAGCAACAAGCAGGGAGAGCTGGGGCGGGAGATGCAGTACAGACAGCTGACCCAAACTGACCAAAGGGGTATTTCATTCCATAGAACATCCTGCTCAGTATATAAGCCGGGGGTGGGCTGGAGGACCATGTTAGCTCTTGCTCTCTCACTACTCAGGACCTGACTGTGTATCGGTTGGTGGGTGGTGAGCAATTATAATTTGGTTTATTTCCTATTATTTTCATTACATAGTATTGTTAGTATTGTTGTTAATATTACTATTATATTATTTTATATTAAATTATTACATTGTTCTTATGTCAATCCACCAGCTTCCTTGTCTTTTCCTCTGATGCTTCTCCTCAACTGGAGAAGGGGGTTGGAGGCAAGCAAGCAACTGTGTGGCACTTTATTGCTAGCTGGGGTTAAACCACAACAGTCTGTTCTTTCTTAACAGTGTCAAAATACCAGTGACAGTAACCTTCTTCACACACATCGTGAGAAACTGGGTAGCCATAGGAGCTGTGGGGAGGGAAGCCCAACCCTGCCAGCTGCCTCCCTGCTCCCAGAAGCCTTCACTGCAGCTCACCAAAACAAAAGGGTTTAATCTCTCCCTCTCTAGACCTACCTCAGCTGCTCTCCCACATTCTGGAGTCATCTGTGGAAATGTTTTGGCCCTAGTGACCTTCCTCCCAGGCTCTTCCTCAAACCCATAATCGATACCTAGCTTTTACAGAGGTGTTGAACAACGTACTTAGTGTTCTTAAAAAACATATACTAAACCAGATAAATATGTAAATACACCAGTATGTTATAAACATATACATGAAGTTGCTAAGGTTCCCCCCATGCCCTCTTCAGGTAACACAGTATGAAAAACAAGGTCTTGCAAGGACAACTGGATCTCCTGAGTCATGATGATATTATCAGCTTTTCTACCATCCAGGACCCCTTGTGTATCTTTATGATAAAACCCACACAAACCGCAGCTCTAGACTGCTTAGATTGTCATGGTAATCAGCATTCCTGCCAAGGCTTCTGTTTCTTCAGGCAGGCTGAGCCAGCATATTTTATCACAGCCACAAATAACAAGACCTTTCATGCAGCTTCTCTGTAGGATAAAAGTGAACTAATTGCAAAAATAGTAAGGAACAGAAAAGGGGTTATCCTGCATTTATTGTCATGGTTTATGGCTGAGACAGCAGGACGTTTAATTTTGATGCTTTCAAAAAGAAAAGCCCTTCTGCACAAAGTCAGCCCTTGGATTAAGGCTTTTCATTTTTGCTTTTGTCCATTAGCAATTTTTTTTTTTTCTGAAAGATGCAAAAATTCCCACAGAGCTCCTCCAAGTGATTCAAGACAAGCACGGTATTCTCCCTGATTCATCACCCACCTGACTAAACTGTACTACTTGCTGCTTGACAGTAACAGGGAAAAGACAGAAAAGAGGTTGTTGGTTGTGGTATTTTATTTCTGGGGTTTTTTTCAGTTTAACTTTTCAGTGTGCCTGCGTACTTCAAATTTGGAAAGCCCAAGCCTGTGAAATATCAAGTAGAGTGGTCTTCTGTGATTACCAGTGTGTCAAATGCTGGTCAGTCAAGCAGGCCAGGCGAATCAGTAAGTAGACAGCGGTCAAAAACAGGTAAGAGCCACAAAACCACAACTTCTCATGTACACACACTGCTATCTGCCACTCCTTTCGCTGTACTATGTAAGTGAATCACAGCAGCAACCACTTCAAAAACACAAAGAAGCTCTGTCTGCACTTCACATGGTGGGAAGATGAGGTTACCGGAATGAGTTGACCACTTCTGCAGGATTAGGCCACTAGGGAAACTGGGGCATTGCTGGAGCAAGGCCTAGCTGAGAGCCATGAACCCACCTGCTCGCCAGAGGTCTGTTCTAGACATCAGCAAAAGAAAAGCCGTGTACGCTTATGAAACATCAGCGCCACGCAGGAAAACGGCAGGCACCTCTGAGGTTGTGTGGCTGCTGGGTTAGGGAGCTTCTGGATCCATCCTTAAGGGATATCAAGTAACTTGGGTATCAGGTGCCAGACAACTCTCTACTCCAGCACTTTTACACTGATGCACTCCCCCACGTGCTCAAGTCCAGCACAGTGCCATTTGTCAGAGATGGACAAGACCTGCCACTGCCAGGAAAAGGTAATTTGAGGCACTAAAAGCAAAGGGAATGACTCAGGAGCAAAACCTGGCCAACTGATGCACGATTCCCCTTCAACAAGTCTCCCCATTCCCTCTAGAAAAGCAAGCAACCCGTATTTTATGATCGTGGGAAGAAATCTTAACATAGGAAATGATCTTCTCAACTTGGGTAAAATAAAAAAATTGAAGGTGCCACCTGATGTTTTTGTTATGGGTATTAATGCTGCCCCGTGTCATTTATTCAGAAACATTCACTTTCCATCACAAATAAACAAGGTGCAGAACCATATAATTGGGTGCTACAGCCTGGAAAGATCCCCTAAATCACATCACTGATGGGACAGGGGGTTAAGATTACAAAACAGACCAATAAAAGAGAGAAATTCCATTATCAGATTATACGTCCTTTAGAAAGGGCAGACTGGAGACAAATATCCATACCTCAGTGTTAAAAATGTATTTCACCTTTGCATCACTACTTCATTTGCTTAATTCTGCAGGTACAAAGATAAATTTAGTGATCCCTTCAGTCTCATACTTATTAAAAACATTCTCCTCTAAACTTTTAATCTCAAGGGAATCTATTTCATTTGACGCAAAAAGTATTTTACTGACAAACTAAAGAGAGCGTGGGAGGCTCCTTGCTTCAGCTGAAGAGCTGCTCAGCACTGGAGATAAATACAGATTATGCCATACAAAAAAAAGAAGACATCCTCAATTTTGCTACAGTTGTTTGTGTTAGGTCAAAACAACACACACGCGCTACAATAAATTAGGAAGACGCACAACATAGTTACACTTGGGCTGAATGTGGCTACAAAAAAACCCCACCCAGATCTTGCAAAATTTCAAGTTCATGAAGAAAGCCTCAGTTCCACCGACTCTTTAACTGTAAATCAAAAAGATCAAACTAAAAAGTACATTTCCAGGCAACTGTGCTGGCAGAGATAAACGGCAGCGGGGGGAGGGGGGGTGGTGGATTTTCAAAAGCGCACACACACATCCCCCTGCAACTGTTTTTTTAACATAATTTTTAAATGCATTATTTTTTTGCCAAAGTAATAATCACAGACTTCTTAGCATTACAGAGTCTGCCTGGAATTGCTTTGAATAATTAAATTAGCTACTGAAAGTCCAATTTTGTCTTTTACCACTACTCACATCCTTAACTTTACGCGTGCCAAGCAGAGCAATGAGAATACAGTAACGAATTTTTTTCATCTTCTGCCAATACCATTCTGCAGCATTTGCTTTGCAAATGCTTCAGGAAAATTCTTGCATTTCTGAAATTTTCTATTTGGAGTTTTAAAGCAAAAAAAAAAAAAAAAAATCTGATATAATGGAAAAATTGCCTTCAAGTTAAATTAAGTGTGAAAGTGCAAATTTAGGATTAGAAAAAGGACTATACACTCTCATAATTGTTAGCACAACACATGGATTTATAAATTTTTAATGTGGTATGTTATTCTGTGAAATGACCTTTTCTTAAGCTTACTTCAAAAACAAGATAACTTAGGCTGTGTTTACAGAGACCTGCTGGGGCATCAGCAAATTTAAATAATATTTGGTCGCTCTGCCAATTGCAAAGCATTCTTGGCACCATCTGCTTTCCCATTCATTTTCCTTAATTTTTTTTACAACCCAACGTAATACAGCTAAAGAATTAAAAGAGTGACATTAATTTTAAAGCTGAGATTAAGTTACTGAAGCTTCATTAATAGTTTTCTTCAACAGTTTATTTTAGAGATACAGAAGTAAGACAAAACAGTTCTGCACTTACTATCAAGTGCACTTTAAAAACAGTGCAAACACAAGGGGAAAAAACCCACCCCAAAACTCTGTCTTTGCTTGCAATCATGTAAATCAGAGATTATCCAGAAGAAGTCTAGTAAGTTTCTTCTATGGAAAACCATGATAAAGGAAGAAAGAAACAGAATCCCAAGCAGGAACAGCTCAGCAGTCAAGAGCACAGTAACAGTAAGCCAGGCCGCTGTGGACATAAATATGTACACTGCCATCAACAAATCGGAATATTTTATGTTAGGTTTTAAGTTATCATTACTTTCTTAAAGCTAACCATTTGGGCCCAAAACATTCCATTCTGATCATGCTCCGTAATGAACAGACTCTCGGGCTGTTTGCTTTTTATTTCATGTGGAATTTTATAGCAGAGGCTTGGCATTTGTCAGGAAGGTGAACCTTGTGCTAGAAAACGCTCGTGCCTGCAAATGCTCCTTGATTTGTCCAACCTGGAACTCTTTGGTAAATGATGGTTGATTCATATTCAGCAAGACCTTGCAAAAAGGTTTTAAGAGACATCTAGTATCTCTAAGCTTTTTAGCACTGATCAGACTGCACTCCCACAGCTAGAGAGCAACATGGTATTTTCTACCTGCTCACGTCTCCCCCTCGTGACCACTGCTGCTTTGGTATCAGGAGAGAAAACTGAAGTAGTAAAGCAAAACCATGTATGCAAAAGCACAGGTGAGCATTCCATCCCATGGGAAGCAGATCAGAGCCAAGGACTTTGATTTCCCTTTCATGCTAAGCAGGCGCTGCAGGAAACCCCGGTCCCTGCGGTACCAGCACACTGCTAATGACCCACAGCTCCTGCGTTCATCCAAAGCATGACCACAACCTCAGCATTACAGGTCTCTGTGGGAAACAGGTGCAAAAAAACTCCAAAACTAAACAGCAGACGTTCGTGCCGAAGTGTTTCCAATGATGGAAACAAAAGCAAAACCACATGAATTAACAAGTTTCCCTGCAAATAAACAACAAACAAATAAGTAAAAATGGCTCTTTGGGATTTTGTAAGTACACATATTACATACTAATTATTTTGTCAAGCATACACAACAGATACTGTTGTTCTGGATGCAAAACAAATTCAAAATTGAAGTCAAAAGAACTATGAACCTGCCTGCTCAAGTTTCAGAGAGACTGCTAACACCAGCATGCCTAACCCTGAAGAATTTTATTTCTTGATATAAAGCCCGTATCTGTGGGGATCTGTTAGGGATGATTTACAAATTCTGAAAACATTGAACCTTATAAACTACTCTCAATGCTAAAAATTAAGCTTAAAGTTAGCTAAACTTTTTGCCCCATCCCTGACTGTCTTCAAGGCCAGGCTGGATGAGGCTTTGAGCAACCTGATCTAGTGGAGGGTGGCAGGGGGGTTGGAACTAGATGATCTTTAAGGTCCCTTCCAACCCAAACCATTCTGTGATTCTGTAAAATTTAAAATAATCAAGTTGCAAAAAAATATCAAAATTCTAATATATAAAAATTAGACATGAACTATATTGGTCTGGAGAGCAGCAGCAGCAGCTCCAGCACACCTGTAGACCTTTGTAATGCCACAACTTGCTTTTCAGTGCTGGCTATGCTATAAGCAGAAAGGCTGCTACAGAAAAATCAGCATTTTGTGACCATTTACTTTAACTTCAACAGGTTGCCCAGAGAAGCTGTGGATGCCCCATCCCTGGAAGTGTTCAAGGCCAGGCTGGATGAGGCTTTGAGCAACCTGGTCTAGTGGAGGATGTCCCTGCCCATGGCAGGGGGGTTGGAACTAGATGATCTTTAGGGTCCCTTCCAACCCAAATCATTCTATGATTCTATGATAACTGCCTTTATACTTGGCACACTGGTGACACTGGTGTTGCCTGCCATGGCCAGAAACGTAGACTGAGCCTCGTCCTGAGCAGGTCCTTTTCCACCTCAGCACCACATTAGTAGATTTCTGCCATTAAAATTTCACCAAGAAATGTTGCTGATGTGCAGCAAGTGAAGTCCTTAAAGTAGATACTGTAAGGAATGTATGTACAGCCATTATTTGGAAATCTGCATAAATGCATGCTAGATGCCTATCTCAGCTGAAAAACATCTATCCATATTACAGGCTATTAGCTTTCCATCAGGATTAAAGGAATATTTAATACACTTAACAACTTAATAGCACCATGGTTACCAGTCTGAATTAGTATAAATGCCACCAGGCAACTGACATGAGGTGTAGCAGTCAAAACACAAAAGGTACTGTGCTGACATGTCTGTTGGTTCAGATAGGGGCTGACGATGGCTGCGTAGACACTGCTGAACTCGCCTACCACATGCTGCCAAACAGACAATCCACACAGGGAATGGGGAAAACAGAGAGCTTTAATAAAACAGAAATCAAACAGCAGAACGACTACAAAGTCATTGGGAAAATAAACCATCCAACTCTGGCATTGCAGGGATGGAGCATGTTGGCTAACCACAGGGTTCAAGTGTCATGTGAAGAAAAAAGGCCAAAGTCTTTCTAGGAAATGTAGTTTTGACCACATAGTTGATATATTTGTGATAAAATAACCATTTTTATGGGAACTTCCACCAGTGAGAAGAGTCTGGCTTGTTCTTTATTTCTTTGCATTTTTTTCTAGCAGATATCATCTATTAATTTCTAATTTTCCAAATAATTACTTTTTACATTGAAGCAATTACTGTTTAACAGTTTCAGGAACACACATTTCTCTAAAACAGTCTGTTTAATTGTAACTAGCAACATGAAACTGCTGTATCACCTGATAATACAGTGGACTGAAAGGAATTTAAGAGTGAGGGTCTTGTGAAGCAGAAAGTGGCAGAAAGAGACCTTGGAGGCCTAAAACAAGGGGCACGAAATCTCACTTCTAGAGAAAGAAAACACCTGGAGGCCTAAAACAGGGAGCATGAGATCCCACTTCTACAGAAAGAAAACACAATTTGAGTACATAGACTGTGTATCATACCAAAAAGAGCTAAAACCCACCCAGAGCCACAGTTTAAGTATCCTAGGTCTTGGATCATGTCTAGCAACATCTTTCTACCAGGCTGACACATTGTGGATATGAAGTAGCAAGGGATTTGACTTCATTTTTGTATCACGCTTCATTCTCTACCTTGCCTGCAACTGTACGTACTTCCTAGACCGAACCTTCATACAGCTTAGGCAAAGGGGTATCTAAGTTCTGGGTCATCAATCCAGGCTGAACAACCCTTTATCTAGCAATGTCAAAACTGAAGCACTTGCTGGCACTCCGTAAAAGCGGCACTTTGAACATCTAAAAGCACCTGGACAGCTTATCAGAGTTGGAGACGTTCATACGCTCAGCCTCCCCCCATGGCGACAGCCCAGGCGGGGCTCGGAAGATGCACACAGCTTCGAGGATCGATGTGTCTTTACGGACACACTGCTAGCAGTTCCTTTTTCCCCAAGAATAACTCCATCTCACATGCCCAGAGCACCACGTGCAACCCATTCACACGCTTAAACACAAATACTTATTTTTGCTCCTCAGTGCAGTCTGGACAAAGAAACAATCTAGAAAACAATTTTTACAGCAACTTACAGCATCTTTTACCACAGAAAAATTTATAGACCATAGCAGAATGGTTATGTCCTGTAAACCCAGGACAATACTGGAAATATTTTGGATTTCATCTGGCTTCTCAACTGCTCATTTCTGTTATTACCACTTTCCTCAGCCTTAAGAGCACTACATAGATAGACTGATTAACAAAGTTTGATGTATGCAAAGTTTAATATATGCAAAGAGCTCTGCAAAATCCTGTTTCACAATACCCTTTTAACACAACTTCACCAGAAATTCTATCACTTCAGTGGACACTGGCTTGAGCTGGGCTAGAATGGTGTTTCCTTGGGACCTTTCAGTCCACCAGCTTCAGAGTCCTTCTCACTGCCTCCTTTCATTAGCCACAGAAGGGAAAGGAAGCCCTGCCTTGGCCCCAGCATCGGCCAAAGACAACCGCCATAACCAAACTTTGTGATTCAGAGCTTCAGCCAGTCCACATGGCAGTCAGGAAGGAATTCTTTCCAACAGGAAGAGTATTCTTAATAATTTGACTGACAAGTGTTCTTCACGTCCAAACGTGAGTGGGTCACCATCAGATAGGCAAGTGTAAAGAGTAATCCCAGCCAAAGTTAACTTTACTTCCACCTTCCTATGCCCCGGACACGTTACACCAAACCAACTCACTGCTCCCAAAGCAGCACCTGGATTCCCCTTTATCTCTCCCTGTAACACACAAAACTGCGAAACAGAGAGACTGGGAAGTTGCCTGCCAGCATCAGCATTCCCACGGCATGGGAGCACACGCTTCCAGCCCCTGGAGAAAACTGTACCAGTGTAAGTGAAGATTTTTCAGGAACTATCATGCTTTCACCTAATCCAAGTTATTGAGCTCAACAACAGGCTATTTAATAATGTGATGTATTCCTGCATCCACCCTTCTTTGACAGATTCAATCATATTCAGTATTCATTTTCATGAAACTATGACAAGGTCACATTTCCTGGAAAGATTATTTCAATGGGGAAGAAAAAAAAGAAAGTCTCTATAAGGGGTTGGAGGGTTTTTCCCCAAAAAAAATGTTTATCAAGTATGTTTTCCTCGAACTGCGAGGAATAGTTTCAGTTCCTCTCTGCAGGAAAAGCAAGCAGCACCTAATAAATGCTTTATTCAGTAATTCAGACACTTTATTTAACTTATCATAATGCAAACAAGATAAAGGAATTATAACAACGTATAAGAAAAGTTAATCTCTCTAACTCCAGAGGAGTGTCACTGCAGAGGCTTTTGGCATGGTTAGTGAATGTTTCACTGGGATCAGTGAAACAGAATTAAAAAACCCCAAACCAAAAATCTCTCAGTTATTTGGCAGCAATTTATCCTGACCAGTTAATGCTAGATACAAGTCCTAAAAAGGCAAAAGAAGCAAAGAAAATAATTCACACCTCTCCTTACATGTTGTCTCACTATTTGAAATTAAAATATTCAGAACACAAATATTCATTGTACTGATTTTTGGGTATTCTTGTGAATTCCTTTACAATTTGTCTTTTAAGCAAACAACACTAGTTACCCCAGACCAAAGATAAAGTTTTGCTGCAATCCCTTGGAATCCCTTTATCTCACACCTATTGCTCTTTTCATGTCTGGGCCGTGTCCCTGCACACACCTAGCAAGTTAAGTCCACTAGTAAAGTCACCTTACAAAGCAGCTGAGTGAATAGAGAACAGCAGCTATAGCTTGTTATTCATAAAAAAAACACCAAATACTATCAAAAGGATGCAGTCAGCATCTCAGAAATCTATGCCAGCACATCACATTTGATCATTTCACACCTTATAAACATCTAGCAGACTTTACTGTATTACTTCAAAACAAAATAAGATATAATTACATCTATGTAAACTGTTTTCTTTGTAGATGCTAAAAACAGGAATAAGTTCTATATTGATATATTTATTTTCTTTATTTCTTGCTTTTCCCAATGCTAGAATACACTTGTCTAGAAGAAAAAACACCCCATAATTAGGAGTAAGATGTGACACCATAGCTGCATTTCTGCAATGAGAATTTTCTTGTTACTCTGCTACACAGCTTGTCTGAATTGTCTCACAAAATAATTGATCCTTACCTTAAACAATGCATTTTCTTTTATTTACTGAGAGAAATGTGATCTTTAGATTGTTCTGTTACAGATGCGATGTCAGACACCAGCAAGCTACTGCCAGCTTCAAAAACAAGGGACCATTCATAACTACAATCCATATTCTGTTCTCATTCTTCTGAAATCTTGGCTCCCCTTTTACCATCATTTGTAACTGTCTGTATGCTGAAAATAGATATCTAGCAAACAATGCTGTTTAGCCCAAGACCAACTCCCTTTACAGTTCCAGTTTAATTTAAGCAGTATTCTTATTTCAATCCCCCAGTGGTAGCAAGTAACATCATCTTATTTTACTTTAGTCAGAAATACAAGTTTAGGTCCCCTCAGTGTTTTTCTCTTCCATATACTAAATCATAAAACATACAAGTGCTTTTCTTGTCAATATTACAAAAACTCCAACTTAACTGCCTCGTCTCCATCGCAAAATCAACTTTTTAAACAGTTAAAACCTAACTAAACTATGAAATCATTCACTAAACAGCACAAAAGGTAAGTAAATAATCTGAAAGAAATATATATAGGACATAGACTAAAAAGCAGTTCCCTTAAGCAGAGAAATACAGTAATCTCTACAGCAAAACAGGGCAGATGTCCAGCAGCTCCCTGCCAGGGTGAATAAAAATTTTTTCTATGTTTTTTTTTTCTTTTATTTTTTTGTGTTGCTTGAATATGCAAAGTCATCCCAATGGAAACTTTTATAAGAGTACAGTTGTTCCTACTTCACTCCTACCCACAGACTCAAGCCAGACTTCCTTCTCAGGGACAAAGGAACTACAACTATTTTAGTGCTCCAGCACTGGCAGGCAAATGACAAAAAATAAACACGGAAAGACACGATCACAGCACTCGATCATATACAGGATGTCCAGATTTAAGTCCTTGGCCTCCTTGCTCTAAGCTTCTCTGTATGAGGAACAAAGAAATGTCTCACTCACAGCCCTGCAGAGCTGATCATTTGTATAAAAAGGTGTATAAAATGCTTTTAAGATCAATGTTTAGGAGATATCCTCAGTCTGTTTTCAGTTTAAGAAAAAAAAAAAAACACCACAGTTTTCATACCACTGAATGACAGAATGGTTTGGGTTGGCAGGGACCTTAAAGATCATCTAGTTCCAACCCCCCTGCCATGGGCAGGGACACCCTCCACTAGACCAGGTTGCTCAAAGCCTCATCCAGCCTGGCCTTGAACACTTCCAAGGATGGGGCATCCACAGCTTCTCTGGGCAACCTGTTCCAGTGCCTCACCACCCTCTCTGGGAAGAATTTCTTCCTAATATCCAATCTAAATCTCCCCGATTTCAGTTTAAACCAGTTACTCCTTGTCCTGTCATAACAGGCCCCTGTAAAAAGTCCCCCCCTCAGCTTCCTTGCAGGCCCCTTCAGGTACTGGAAGGCTGCTATAAGGTATCCCCGGAGCCTTCTCTTCTCCAGGCTGAACCAGCCCAGTTCTCTCAGCCTGTCCCCATAGCAGAGGTGCTCCAGCCCTCTGAGCATCTTCATGGCCTCCTCTGTTCTCACTCCAACTGGTTGATATCCTTCTTATGTTGAGGGCTCCAGGGCTGCCATTGAAGAATCTCTTAAAATCCCAAACTTCAGCAGAACAAGGTTTCTCACTAGCTTTACCCACAGCCCTGGGGACAGTGCTGTAGACAAGTGAACGTCCAGCTCTCCACTACACATGGCCTTTAAGAGCACCTCACATTTCCCAAAGGAAGAGTTACAAGTGATCCGCTCTCAGGTATTTGGCAGTAATACAAAGACTGCGCTATCAAATTCTTTCTCACAAGGTACTTGTACAAACACTGAAATTTCAGTATTTCACTTAAAAATTTTAATATAAATAATATATTCATATCCTATATATAGGAAACAAATTAAAATTATAAAACAGAGCTTAAAGCTTATTCTAGGTCTTGTAACAGTTGTAAAAGGCAACTCAGTGGAGGACAACTGGGATGAATTGTTGGCAAGTATACTCAGCATGAGGAAACACACCCAACGTTTTCTAATAGTTTTCACAGAGAAATCATATGAGGTATAGAGCCATGTAGCAGAAACAGCAAGCGAAAGACACACTCAGATATGTAAATGCAAAACCAGAAGCCTGTTTGACACAGAGAATACACCCTCTCCAGCTTCCCTTGGGCAAGAAGCTGTTTGTCAGCTGTTGAGCAAACTAAGCTGGTTTTACTTTTGAAACAGGCCCTGATAAACACCTTTATTCAAGTAAAGAAATGACAAACAGCCAGAAACCACATCTCCTAATAAAGCAGTAGTAGTACATGCACAGGTCATCACACGTAAACGGCATCCCAGCATTAAACATCCACTCTCCAGTCAAAGAGAGACACTTTCATGTCAAAGATGACTCCTCTACAGTAGAAGCACGATATGACTCCCGATTCTCAGAATTACCTGCGTTTTAATTCCTCGCTGCATAGTCTGCAGCATGTCCTTTTCTTGTCTAAATGGGTTTGGTTAAGGACATGTCATTACAGCAACCAATTAAAAACATAATTATAATTTACAGCTGTGATAAAATTTACCATTTTCATTTATCTTTTTAAAAAATATTTTTTTGTTGATGAAGACAAAGGACCATCCTCCATTTTATTTCATAAAATAGCCATGGAATATTTTTTATTTAAGAAATCCTAAATACTAGCTCTTTGTGCATAAATTCATATGCACATACACACCAAATAAGGCAACACAAGCTAGTACTATCATGTCAAGTGTCAATTTTGGAAGTGGTTTTCTGGATTACGTTCTTAGCCAAGAAAGCCTTTGCATATACCCCCCTCCAACTGCTCTTTGGTTGCTAACATATTCATTCATTCAAAATATACAGAAAAAAATACTGAAGAATTTTTACTCATGGCTAGAAAAATCTCTTCCTAAAGCAGGCTGGAAAAAGGAGCATACAGCCATTAATTTTTCTGAAGTTACTCAGTACTTGAATTAGTTCTAGGGTAGGGGAATTAACTAGCACAGACTTGCCACTGCCTAATTAACAATGCATGAATGGAATGTCCAAACAGCTACGAGCAGATATGTTGCATAAGCATAATAAATTAAATAAATAAAAGTAATATATGTTATCTTCCATTCTTTTATTGCATGTGGTTTTTCCCTTTTCAAGAATCATAGAATGGTTTGGGTTGGAAGGGATCTGAAAAATCATCTACTTCCAACCCCCCAGCCATAGGCAGGGACATCTTGCAGAAGTGGGAGAAGATCTACTGTTGACCTTAACTGTACCTTAACTTGAACAAGGTATAGATAGATGCAGACGGTTATTGCTAACGAAAAGACATTATTTAACATGGATTTATTCACATAGCTTTCATATACAGACTCATATCATCTCCATGACAAAAATGAAGGTTTAGCATTATTTTTCCTCTTTGTATACATTTGGATTAATACAAACACATTGGTGGAATTTACTTGTCAAGTAGATTTTCTATGGTTTTGACAAGAATAAAATTGAGATCTACAGTGCATGGTATACACCTGTAAATGGAAAGGAGCCCACGCCAACTTTCAACACTGCAGCTATAGTTGTTAGGACAACAAATAGGTAAAAGAACAAATTCCCATGATGCCACAAGAACTTTAAAAAAAACAACATAAAAAGCAAGTCACTTAATCTGTGTCCCCAGTTCAGAATTTTGGAATCCTTATCCAAAAGCTAAAAGTATTTTTTTGTGATGTATCAAAGGGTGTTGCACCCAGCTGGAAGCTCATCCTCACCAGGAGCCACAGTAGCCCACCTATGTGCCCACAGTCTGAAGGCACTAGCAGGCTCATGATCCCTTTTGAGCAGACAGCACGGGTGGCCAGTATATATGCATGCCACAAACACCCTCAGCCATCACAAAAAATTCCTATAGGTTTCCTTCCTTTGTTACGTGTATTTGCATTTGTACTCAGCCCTAAAATGTTCACTTACTTTCCTCCTGCAAAATAGCTCATAAGAATTATCTAGAAAGTAGCCTAAAGTGTATTTTAGTGTAATTATTAAAACTTATTTTCACTGATACTCCCTTTATTGACATGCTTTTTGAGAGAGCTAGTGATGGTAAAGTAAAAGAAGTTCCAATAGTTTCACACCAAGCTTTTGAGATGACAGAGAAAGCACCCATTGACACAAGATAGAGTAGAGAGAATCTCAATTTATGCTAATCCCAGCCTATTAAGAAGTGACACGTCAGAAAACAAGGACATGATACACATAGTTCTACATGTCACAAAGAGCTTAGCAGAGGAAAAAACCCCTGAATTCTAGAATCATACTGAACTACATCACCCTGAATTTTTGTCAGAGTATCCCACACACTGACATGCTGCACAAAGTTAGAGCTGTTGCCACAATTATTAGCTGTCTTTGAAAAATGGCAGCCCCTGCTCAAGTGGAAATATTGATTCCCTAGGAATGACTCTTCCCCCACAGCACTACATTGCTTTGGAGATGGATTATCCAATAAAGGCAGCTTCACAGTAACTGTCACTAAACAAAACAGAGCTAAATTCAGGGTCGTGACCACATGGATTAAGACAACGACAGGAAAAGCATTTTTGCCAACAATAACCTCAGTGGTATCTCAGAGCATAAATAAAACTGTCAATAATGCTGTCCAGAAATCTAACCCATTAAAAGCTGGTTTCACAACTTTGTTTCTTTCACATTCTCAATTTCCTACGTAGAATTCAGTAACAGACCTCTGTCTGAGACAGTGCCTAAACTTGAGAGAAAGCAGTTTTCATCTGGGATGGCAGTTCCCAAATTCCTAAAGAGTTGCAACTGCACAAAACTAAGATAAATCCTCATTCATACTGAAATGGCTTCATATAGGTATAAATTCTGTGTGAATAAGTAAAATGTCCTATAAACAATAGTGTATATTGTATATACATATATCAATGTATATAACAGAGTGTAAGTCCTTAAGCAATAATGTCCTATATAAGGGACAGGCCAAAAATTCATGGGAAAGTCACCATCTATACAAACTATACTAGCAACTTCACCCAAATAAGCACAGCTGTACCGAGGCCAACCACAGGTCTCCATAACCTGGGTCTCCACTAACGCGGGCTTTGGGATGATCACAACAGGCATACAATACTTCCCCTAAGAAGTCTCTCAGCATTCAACCATCAAAAGTCAAACCCTTTTTAAGGCTCAAAATACATAATAACAATCACTACACAAAGGTGCATTTACAGGAAATCAAACAGGAAAAAACATGTCTGTATACAATATACCCCTTAGGAGAGAATAAACACAGAAGGCAATGACACAGTGTCTTTGTAGGTCCTACCTCTGTGCTCTCCGAAACTGGGCTATACCAGCAACCGTACAGCTACCAAGACACAGCAGGCAAGGGGCACAGACTACGAACTTTACAGAGCCAGCTCTATCGTCCAGTGTACATAATACTTTTCCATAAATCCCTGTACACTTAACACACAGAAGTTCAGCCATGCATGCTTCCCCTCTGCTTCCCATGGGAATGCATGCTGGCTACAGCACTGCAGCATCTGAAGAAGGTCCTTCAGCTACAGCCCTCAGCAGACATCACCCAGATTAAGTATGCTTGGTGGAAGCACACGCCCTAACAGAAACAACTCACCCCTCTCTGTTCTCTCCACTCAGACTCTAAACCTGTCCAGCCACTTCAGACACTGGCCCATGCTACAGGCTTCACTTGTTTTTTCTCCACAGGGCACCATGTGCATGAGCACTTGAGTCTGCCAAAGCACACGATGAAGGTGTGGTGATACGGTCCACACGACGTTCCCTTAGAAAACACCTATTTGCAGATTTGGACTGTAAGGACCAATCGCTCCCCAGGTTTCTTCCCATCATGCTCTCTCAACACCATCAAGCAGGGTCCAAGAACAAGACAGGGCAGACAACAGGAGGACATGTTTCAGCAACATACCGCTGGGACCAAGTCTTAAGGTGATATGGGGGAGAAGGGGATGTTGGGGAGGTAAAAGCCCTTTTGGAAGTGTAATCAAATTTTTACAACAAAATTGGCTTAAAATCCAAACTATTTCAATTACCTTCTGGTGGTGGGGGAGGGAATTCCTCGGCGTCCATCGTAGTGTATCCACCCCACTTTAGCAGACTGAAGAACCCTGCAAAAATAAAGAGAACCTGTTTTGTAGATAAACATAGTTTCCAAGCATTGAGACACTCCTTTTCAATTTGGCCAAGCTCATACCTATTAGCTAATACCATTATGGAAGAGAGGAAATGTGCCTGGCTTCTTGCTTCAAGATACATCTAGTCCAAATTTTATGTACACAGTACTCAGTACTGGAGCCAATTCTTGTAATGATCTCAATAAGCCAGCTGAAGAAAGATGAAGTTTCCAAAATATTTGGTACTCTGCAGCTCCCACTGTGACAATCACAAGCAGATTACTAAAACATGTTATTTCAATGCCTGTTTGGAGCCTCTTTTCTGTTTCAAAACCTTCACAAAGGGGAGAGGGATAAAAATTCTAGGCAACTCATCAGTTTTGATGATGCTTTTCTCCATTTGGCAAATAGAAATCACAAGTTTTAACTACACACTTTAGACACAGTTTCTTTTCTTCTCAGCAATCTTAAAAACTCTGCTTAAGCCCTCTTACTTCCCCCTCTCCTGAGGACAGTGAAGTACCAGCGAGCAGTCTCCCAAACACGTTCTCTTTCCTCTTCTCAAATGTCATCGGTCTCCTGCTTTAAGGAAAAGAATAAACGCACAAGGCATTCCTAAACTTTGGTCCTCAATATACACTGGGAGACAGCAAGGCCCAGAACTTGCAGAAGAAATTTTCCTTCCTTCCCCATAACAGCACTTCATAGCAATATTTCAGCATCATCTGAAAGGAAAAACTGGACCTGTTTGGCCAAGCAATGCACTTGCTCTGCCCCAAACTCATTTTCACTCTAACTCAAGAGACCCCACAAAAAAAAAAAAATTTCAGAACAAGTCTGAGAGAAAAAGTAAGTTTCCAAAAGGAACACTGTCTTAGTGGAAGAGCCAATGTTGAATTTTCTGTCGTAAGTAGCCCATAGATGTTAATTTCAAGAAGCTACTGTTTCTGCTTGCAACAGCACACAAACCAGCTCAAACCCTTGGAAGTCTCCACAGCCAAAGAAGGAAAGGAGTAAGTTGAGGGAGATGGTGAAATTCAAGGTACAGTGGAGAAATAATAAACTAAATGAATCGGGATACAGAGGTCAAATCAACTGCCACTTACAGAAGAGGTGGCAGTGAATAGAAGGGAGTTCCTTATAAAAGGATCCAGTCTTAGGAGGTACCAGGCAATTCACCTCCCTGACATCAGGTATGCAAGGGCAAATCATCAGGACGGATGTGCCAGGAAGGATAACTACTCTGGTAGCTCAAGATCCTCATATGATGAGACAATTCATAACAACTTGCATTTTGTCAGCATACAAAATTCCCTTTTAAATCAATTAAGAATTACCCAAGCTTAAGACAAGTCCTAGACAAAAACAAGTAGCTTCAGAGCCAAGACACAGAAAGGATTCATACACACATACAACATCTCTCTGCAACACACAAAAAATTCTATTATGCACTTTCACTACACAGTGTCCCTTCTAAAGCCTTTCTCTACAATTTATATCTGCAGAGCTCAAAGGCGTGTTCCTGTTCACAAATGTCTGGAATGCATCTTGCCACACCAAAACTGTCAGCCAAAATGAGGAGAAAATTATAGTTTGAAGAACAAGCTATTTTTCTTTATTCTTTTAAAGTTGAATCATCACTGGAACATAGATTTTTCAAGTGTGAAACATGCGATAACCAGCAAGTCTCTGAAATTTAGTCTCAGCAACTCTTCCAAACACATCTTTAAGAGAGTATCTAAAAGACCTTCAGAATATTTTTTTTTATTATTTAAATGTATGAGGCAAGTTTTCAAACACCTGTTGAAGTCAACCTCAACAATGATTTTAATAATCTGGTTTTTTCCTCACAAGCAAATACTAACAATTAACACACAGAGCTGAGCTATGGAAGTTTTCAGCTTGTTTTCTGTTTTGGTCTAGTTCACAGTGACATGATTTAAACGACACAAAAATCATGTCGAAGAAGGACACAGACCCAGTGTTAGTGTCCTTGCCACTGACCTGCTTGCTCCCATCTGAACAGTGCAGTTATTCACAAGAAGAAAGATACACTTTCTCACTTAAGAATGCCTTAGGGGTTGACTTATCATTGCATTAATTCATCTTGAAGTTCCACAGATATTTCTCTACTTTTTAGATGCTGAGAAAAACACTGCAGCAGCAAAGAGAGCTTGTGTATTGTACATTCCAGCAATACCCTCCATGAAAATAATTGCCATTTTATGTACTAGATGGTGCATTCATGGAACGATCCCCAACAGCACCGTGTTTCAGAAAGAAGTTTTTTACTCTTCTATTGAGAGGCAGAACTATCTCAAGTGGAAGATGTTTAAATCAAGATTAAGCCAGATGATTTAATCCAACTAGCAGCATTCGGCATGGTTTGCATTTGTACCTCAAGTGGTTTCCCCATTGATTCTGCTGCTAACAGTTACACACCCTGCAGCTACACATGTGCATTCAAACAATGTTTGTGAAAACCACAGCTCCAATTAAACTGAAAGGGACTGCTGAATGTTCTCTCATGCACTCAGGAAAGGCATCTTCAAAATCAGATCAGGTTGTTTAGGGCCTTTTGCACCCAAGTTCTGAAACCCCCCAAAGGTGGAGGTTTCACCACCTCCCAGGGCAGCCTGCTCCTGTGCTTAACCAGCCACTCCAGGAAGTTTTTCCCCTATACCCGACTGGAATTACCCTTGCAGCAGCTTGTGGCCATTGCCTCTCCTTCTCCTGCTGTGCACCTCTGAAAAAAAGCTGGCTCCGTCTTCCCAACCCTGCCTTAGAGAAGAGAGGACTGCAATTCAATCCCCCTCAGTCCTTTCTTCTCAAAACAACACAGACGCAGTTCCCTCAGCCTTTCCTGACCTGTTCCCACCTCCAACCATGGCAGTGGCCTTCGCTGGACTCGCTCCAGTTTGCCAGTCCCTCACTTTGTACTAGGCCGCACAATGGACACTGTATTCCAGATGCAACACGGTGACCACTGAGTTTATGTTATTTAGTTTAACGTAAAGTTACTTAAGAAGCCAAACAACTATGTGCTCTTAAGACACAGAATACCAAAATTTCATTCCAAAGGTATTTAAGAATTCCAACTGGAAAAAAAAAGTAAGCTATGAAACACATGAGCTATTATATTCATGTGTATTGCATTATAAAATTATGAATTGAACCACTGCCCTGACATACTGGACATGACACAAAGGTTATCAAAACACTATAAAATTGGTTTCTCAAACACAGTATAACCTCCAGTTAAGGACTCGAACTGCTCCCTTCCAGGCTCCACAGCAATCACACAAACACAGGGACAGAAAGCAGCTCTGGAATTTACCCAGAAAGTTAAGATCTCCCACTGGCTTCCAGCTGCCCAATAGTTCGCCCGACTCAGTGCTCATCACCCTTTTTCCTCCAGGTGAGGGTACAGAGGTAACAGCGGGTGGTGTGGACCATCGTGGTCGTCTACAGATCACCTCCTTTTCATGTCTTCCCCCACATTTCCCACGTGTACCCAACATACAGCAGATGCTGGGATAGATGCCAAAGAGCCCCCAGGCAATCAAGTCTGTAATGATGTCTAAATTTTAAATTGATGTTTAAGAAAAAAAAGTAATTAAAATACTACATCAGAATCAGATGTTTCTGGCAATGTTCCTCATGCAGAGAAGTCTCACAAAAGCAGTCAGATCTCAACTAGCACTTGCACCAGAAACCAGAACTGGCCAAGTGTGAACTGACCCCCAAGGACGTCTCCCAGCACATATTCCCAAAGGGCTGGAAGGTATGTCCTGTGAGGAACAGCCAAGCATCCTGGGTTTGTCTAGTTTGGAGAAAAGGAGGCTGAGGAGGGGAAGCGGAGAGGGAGGTACAGAGCTCTTCACCCTGGCATCCAGTGACAGGATGCGTGGAAATGGTACAGAGCTGCACCAGGGGAAGTTTATACTGGACATCAGTAAGCGTTTCTTTACCAAGAGGGTGGCAAAACACTGGAACAGGCTTCCTAGAGAGGTGGTTGATGCCCCAAGCCTGTGAGTGTTTAAGAGGCATTTGGACAATGCCCTTAATAACATGCTTTTGCTTTAGGTCAGCCCTGAAGTGGTCAGGCAGCTGAATGACTAGGTGATTGCTGTAGAACCCTTCCAACTGAAATATTCTATTCTATTATTTCAAGTTTTCCACAAAGAGCGCTCGCCTTCAACCATGAAAGCTGGTACAGGAGGAGATGGGAGTCTGCACTGTCCCACAGCTGACCTTAAAATCTCAGAGCACTAAACACCCCTGTAATAAAGGCCAGTGACCTGGCATCCGTGAGGGTGAAATTCTGATTCCATGGCAAACAGCTGATTTAGTAAAGTAAACAAAAGCACCTTTATACTTGTCCAAAGACTATAGAAGGAAGTCGGTGTTCCTCTCAGTGACTCAGTGTCCCTTCTCATTACCTTTGGTAACTCCTTCCATCTCCAGGACTAGAAGGTCTCTCAGCTACAGTTGCACATCAAATTTCACTCAATAGTTTCCTCTGATTGTGGGATGAACAGACCACCAGTTCTCAGCCACCCAGATACAAATCCCGATCAACACCTGCATTCCACTTCATCAAAACTATTTTCTGAAAGTCATTACCTATACAATGGTCGGAAGGCAACAGAAACAAGACCAACGCCAACTCGGCCAAAACGACAAAGCAGAGCAGCATTCATACCCAGTGGCTCAGCACCTATACACTCAGCTCCCAAGGGGCACATGCAAGTTGTCCAGCTCTACCATCCTAAGAACTGTAAAGGCAACATACCTTCTCTTTAAGGAGCATGAAGTGCAGCAAGGTCAGGATTCTTCATTCTTAACGGTGCAGAAAGAATGAGCCAGTGAGCATTTTTTAATAGAAAACAGAAAAGATGAAACAAGGAGATTGATTTCCAAGGAACTGTGAATCATGGAGAAAGTTTAGTGCAGGCAAGCTGTAAAGCAACTTCTCTCTAAGAAAGCCTAAAAATTAAATAAAAGAAAAACAAACAAACAAGTCACACTAGTGAATATAAATGTCTAGAAACCTCTTGTGTCCACATCACTTACTGAATATTGCTGTATAATGCCCAGTTGAGTCTTCTTCCACCTATAACTATAGAACTCCTGCTGGGAAGTAAGTCTTGCTGAAATCTGATATGCAGACTCTTTTGAGAGTGCAGAGAAGCAAGGAGAAAAAGAATGCAGAAGAAAAAAAAATAAAATTAACCTAAGTATCTCAAGATGGCTCTGTTACACAGAAAAAATTAAACTGACAGCACAATTTGTTCCCTGTATAAGATGATTCCTAAGAAACACAGACTGCAGACATTTTTTGAGAGACGTTTTTATACTACAGTGGGTGTGAACGAAGCAGGCATTTATGACAGCTTACCATCACGTGCTGTAAGCCATAGAAGGCGGTTGTATTGAGACTGGATCGTTATCTCTTTTAATGTATATTTGGGTTTATTCATTGCTAACAGTTCTATGCTGTATTAATTTTATTCTTAAATTTATCAAAGAAAATTACTTAAATGACAAGCAATACAATAATAAGGAACTACATAGGTTCAAGTAGAAAATAAATATGAAGCCCAGTTACTGGCTCAGTCAAATCAGGGGAAATTCTGTTACCAGCTGCAATGCAAACAAGGTCAGATCTGCAGAGATGCACACTTTTCAAACTGTATGCAGAGGCCACTTCCCCAAAAGCTCCTTCGTTTCTTTTTCTGCCACCCTTTCTCCCACCAAGCACCATCCTGCTAAAAGCTAGAGAACAATGAAGCAGCAAGCCCTGAAGAAGCACCCATCTACAGGGACACTCTGAGAACATGGCTGAAGATTGCTATTCTGACCCTCCTTTTTAAAGGGCATTATTTACAACATTTCTTCACTGAGCGCAGATGCCTGCCTGGTACATCATCTGTAGGAGGGGGAAAGAAGAAGAAACCAAAGACTGCATTTCCATATTTGTCTGAGAGCTCCTATCTACAGTGCAAGCAGAAAGCACTATGGATTTTAATGTTTATATTTCCCCTCTAAGGACAGATTACTATTGCAAAGCAAAATCAGAATCACTGATTCATAGACTAGTCAAGTTGGCAGGTACCTTAGGAGGTCACGTAGTCCAACCTGATGCTGAGACCCGACTGCTTTATCTACTGGGATCCTGGAAACCTCCAAAATCAAACACTGCACAACCTTGCCAGGAAACCTGTTCTCTTGCTTGGCTGTCCTCCCAGAGAAAAATACTGCCCTCATTTAGTTAGAGCCACTCTCATTTCAGTTTGGCTATTGCCTGCTGTCCTGCCACCTTCCTAATAGCAGCCTGCCTCCACCACCCATCAGGTTGTTAGGACCCCATGACGCATCTCCTCTCCAGGCTGAACAAGCCCAGCTTCCTCAGCCCCTCCTGCAGAGCAGCGCCACGGCTTTGACATCGTGGTGGCCCTGTGCTGAACTTGCTCCGGTTTACCCACATCTTTCTTGTGCTGGGGCGAGGCGGCATGCGGACATAAAGCTGGATGCAATACTCCAGGTGTGGTCTGTCAAGTGCTGAGTGAAGAGGAACCCTTCCCTTTGAAGAAGCTGCTCTTTCCCACATCCACAACCTTGCTGTCATCCTTGCTGAACGTCACAAAGTTCCTGCCTGCCAGCTCCTCCAACTGCTCAGGCCCTTCCAAATGCCAGCCCTGACCTCCAGCACATCCACTGCTCACCCCTTCCCCCAGTCTGGTGTCATCTGCAACCTTCACGAGCAAGGGATGGTCACCTTCCAAGTCACACATAACGTTAATCCGGACAAGTGCTACAACAGGCAGCTGGGGCACTCCACTGGTTACCAGCGTCCGGGTAAGTTAGAACCCACTAGCCACCTCTAAACCCAGCACTGACTTTCAGCGAATAAGCGTATCATATCGTGCGCTGTATCAGGAGAAGTGTGGCCAGCAAGTCGAGGAAGGGGATTCTCCCCCTCTACTCTGCTCTTGTAAGACCCCACCTGGAGTATTGTGTCCATCTGTGGAGCCCTCAGCTTAAGCCTTTGCTCCTGCCTTTTGTGCTGGCAGCTGTTTGAATATGAACAGGAAGGAGGAGGGCATCACCCCAGGTTTCAGAGGCCATCCTGGAGGATGAGTATACCATAACAATCACGAGCATCTGAAGAATTAAAAGTGAATTCTGGCATCACATACTTTTAGTCAGAAATGACTTTGCTTTTTGTTTTGTGCTACACAAACTAGAGGATTGTGCTGCTGGTTCCAGACCATGACCCTCCATGCTGCACGCACACGCAAGATAAGAGAAATACATGAATACTAACAGCGTTTTTCTTAATTTGCTCTGAATTTGATTTGCAATCAACTTCATCTGAAGTGTAATCTGATTTCTGAAATTTCCTCTTTTATACTTCATCCAAATTAGACCCTTCCAATATTGGAGATCAAGTATTACCTTAATTGCAAATATCCTCAGGAAGATTTCTATTTTTAAGTCAGAGAAGATGCTTGAATGATGCACAACACTTCAACAGTGATGTAAACCTATGTATTGTTTAGCTGCATTCATACAACACACATGTAAACAGAATTACTATGCAGAGACTTTATAAATGGGGTTTATTTTATTAAAAATGCACCAAGACAGTAATTTACTCTAGTAATTCTGATTAGCCTCACAGGTAAAATACAGTATTTTTGCCACAGTGAACATGCTCCTTCCTGAAAACTATTTTGAATTCCCAGCAAATCAAGTTTTTAGCTTACAACAACAACAAGAAAACCCAAACACTTCTTAGCTTAAAAGATTTTGAAAAGAAAAAAGCGTGGTGGGGATGTTTTTTATGGATACAGTCGACAAAGCATTCTTTCCCTCCAAGTGTACTTAATCAGCACATCCGCCACAAACCCAGAAAGTCCTGGTTGAACTTGCATTAAATCCATGAGTCCTAGCTTTACAAAGCATAGGTTGTCTTTCAAGATACTGATGACGATTGATGAAAATTTCCATCAGAAGCTCTTTCCAAAGGTACTAGTGAAATGATACACTGACCTGAAGATTCTGCTCCTACCACTTTCTGCGAACCTAGTCCTGACAGAGACACTTTGCCTAAACGTTTTCAGATTTTGGGTACTACTGTCCTTGGAAAAGTAACCATACTGCTTCTCATCAAGGACAACCCATTAGAAGACAATGAAACACATCTGATCATTACAAAAGTGTCCAATTGAACAAACTGATTTCACCTGACTGATAGTTATTAGGAATATAAATACAGACTCTTATTCCTGTGCTTATTTAGAAAAAATATTTGGAGTAAAATATGGAAATACATTTCTCATCATAAATTCGAGTCACAATGCACGTTCTAGAAAAGTAACACAAATTTCATTCATTTGGATTTTATAACACCAAAATATTATTCAAATAAATCAGAAATTGGGTAACACAGATGTTTAAACATCAACTAAAGTAAGAAAAAATTAATAATAGCACCTGCATGGATTTCATCTATGGATAGCCCTCATCTTATGGAAGGCAGTTTCCCGTGGAAGTTCTGCATCTAGTCCTAACATCAGTAGTCTTCACTCTTTCCTTGATTTGGAAATGATCTTCTTCCTTCTCCAGCTTCTATAGTTCAACAGTGTAGTTTTTAAGACTCAAATTAGTCAGTCCATGGTTTGCAACACCACCGAGTACTACGTATAAAATTCTAGAACACTGAGGATGCGACACCAAATGCTTTAAAATGATGAAAAATATGAAGTCAAGAGCCATAACCTCAAGACTCACTGTGGTCCCAGCAGGGTATCTAGATATTGCTGTTTACATTGCAATAATTTACGATCCCATTTTGGACATGATGAAATAATGTTTATCCCCTTTCTTGAAATTTCTGAAATGCATATTCTGTATCTCCAAGGTGAAAAAAAATCCTATGACGTCTGCAATCTTTTTGAATGCATTTCTAGAAAAGAGATTACAGAACAGAAGCGAGAGTGAATGTTTGACCTTGAGCTTGGATCCTAATAGTTTGTATTCATGGTTCACTCCTAAGTAACAAGTATAGTACAGTACAGTAAGCAACTGAAACAGATTTTCCCCAAGATAATGCCCCTATTCAGCACCACGTAAGTAGAACAATTTATTTTGCTCTGGTTAACTGCTTCACCCACGCAGCTGACATTAAGCTTCAGGCTTCCTGACTGAGCAGTGAACATGTAGGACATGAATCAATGCTGTGCAGTTATGCACCACTTCCCACAGTCTTGCTGATTCAGGCAATTCAGAATAAAATATGAATCAGGTTTTTGGTCTAAAAACACAAGTCTGAAAATATTTTTCAAATCTTCTTTAGAATTACTTGTCATCATAGTACCTTCCAGTACCTGAAGGGGCCTTCAAGGAAGCTGGGGGGGGGGGGGGGGGGGAGGGGTGTCTTTTTACAGGGGCCTGTAGTGACAGGACAAGGGGTAACTGGTTTAAACTGAAAGCGGAGAGATTTAGATTAGATATCAGGAAGAAATTCTTCACGGAGAGGGTGGTGAGACACTGGAACAGGTTGCCCAGAGGAGCTGTGGGTGCTCCATCCCTGGAAGTGTTCCAGGCCAGGCTGGATGAGGCTTTGAGCAACCTGGTCTAGTGGAGGGTGTCCCTGCCCATGGCAGGGGGGTTGGAACTAGATGGTCTTTAAGGTCCCTTCCAACCCAAACCATTCCGTGATTCTATGATCATCCCCTTAAAAACAAGCTATCCCTGATTTTAAAATAATCGGAAGTATTTTGGTGTGACTAAAACTCAGCTTCTTTACTGTAAGAAAATGTCCAAGTGATTTAAATCTCCAAAGATGCTAATAACTCAGGAGTTTCCTTCCATGGATGTGTGACAGACCTTGAGTCCCAAGATTCTGCTCTCTGCAAACTACGTGTGCACACAATGTTACCGAGAAAGATGTGAAAACAGAAAGAGTGTTAAAGACACAGTTGTATAGGTCCATAGTAAGAATTTTGGTTTATCTCACTCATGTACCTCCTCACCATAAAGAGCATCTCCCCCTAATAACATGCCTGCAGTCTTCCTAAGTAATTCTCAGTCTTCAGTTTATGAATCCCTGATCATTTGCATTCATCCAGGCTTTTACACTCTTCAAACTACTTCTAGATTCAGAAACTAATTTACCAATATTAATTTTCCATGCAGTAACAAAAAAGACTGTATGTACGCGAGTGAAAAAAGTATCAGTAATGAATGCCAATTTTAACAAAAAAAAAAAAGGGCTCAGACATGAAAAACGCCTCTTGTTTTGTAGAAGATATACAAAATGAAAGACTAACTCATACAACTATCAATAAAGCCTCATTTATCGCCCTGCTATAACATACAGTTCAAAAAGTAAGATGCACTCAACAGTTGCATTCACAGCTTTTAGAGAAACTTCCTTTGGAGTTACAGTGTTTAATTAAGGGACAACTGCTACAACAGTTATTCCACAAGAAGTATCTATGGTTAGTAAGGAAATGCACTTGTGGCTCAAAAAGTCATCGGGAAGCTGAACGTACAGAAAGAGGGTTTCAAAAAATCTTCAAATTTAGAGGCCATAAGACTATTCCCCATGAGATCCCTGCTACAGTTCTCAACTAAAACTGTAAAACAAAAAGACATAATTAAAGAAAAACCAAAAGTGAAGCAAAAGTCACTTTACAGAAGCAGAAAGAAAATTCCTATTCCAAGTGAAAAACGTAAGGACTACACACTGCTCATTTCTCCATCACATACAAAATTAAGAGCAGTGCAGTATTACAGATGCACGAATAAACTTGACAGCAACTCTGCACAACATACAAATTTTCATCTGAAAGTCTGCATCAAAACTACTCCTCCTCCTGGACTGCAGTATTTGTTTCCTGGCTTCTTCAGAAATAGACTGAAGTTTATAAACTTTCTACACCAGATTCTAAAAATAATTTCTACTTTATATAGAAGCAGTTAATAGGCTTCCTGTTTGACAAATGAGTAATGCGCTGTTCCCAGTTGCCTTAAATTCCATTAACAATTATGAAGTTTGACAATAGCCCTTCAGGTTTTAGACAAGCTTGTCGTCTTCCTTCAAATGTTTACATACTATGCAAGGAATCCTAAACCGCTCAGAATCAACTGAAAAACTCCACTGGTGTTGAAATTTCTTCATATCAAACTTATTAATGCTGAGAATAAATACCCTCAATTGTAAAAGAAAAGGAAACCAAGAGACAGTGTCCCCCCAGCAGTAAGTGGTAGTGTCCTGGCAGAAAGAAAATACCCACAAGTATAAGATTTTACACATATAAAATAATAGCCGAAAAAAACAACGAACAGCTCTGTTAAAATGAGTAAGCTAAATAGACTGAAAGACGTGAAAAACAACAAAAGCATGTAAAAAAAGCTGTGTTGTCTAACATTAAAAATTCAGCCTACCCAAAACTAAGGTTGTACCTTACAAAATTGGGATTCAGGAAATCTTAGACACGCTATACAGCTAATAGGTTGGGGATAATCAGAACCTTTTTATTTTAGTCATATGTCAAATATAAAGGGACAAGGTGGTGAGGCACTGGCACAGGTTGCCCAGAGAAGCTGTGGGTGCCCCATCCCTGGAAGTGTCCAAGGCCAGGCTGGATGAGGCTTTGAGCAACCTGGTCTAGCGGAGGGTGTCCCTGCCCATGGCAGGGGGATTGGAACTAGATGGTCTTTAAGGTCCCTTCCAACCCAAACCATTCCGTAATATATGATATGATTCTATGATAGTCACAGTCTAATGATGAGCAAAACCATATCCTATCTGCTGCAAGTGACCATAGCTCCTGGTCAAAAGAGGGCTCCTATGCACGAGCATGGAGGGAGGCGACAGCCTCTTGGGTACCCTAGGGCTCCTATCCACATGGTACGGTGTATGAACTCCCAAAGCCCAAATCCATAAGATCCTGCCAGGCACTGGTCCTCAGCAGGAGCTGACAGACAACATGTTCCTCAAACATCTACCTGCTTCCACAGTCCTTTCTCCCACCACATTCACCCTGCAGGGATCATCCAAGAAAACCCCACGCACTGGACGCCCAGTGCCTGTCCCATCACAACACCTGTCGCCACTCATGTAATAGGCCATGTCTCACGTGCAGCACCACAGGTAAGTTAAGAAAGCCATATACTGTATTGTAAGTCTTAAAATCTCACCGTAAAGCCTTCAGAAATATTAGATTTCAAGGTATCGTCTAAAGAACTACTGTTCATGACAGATAAATGCATGTAACTAGTTCATGGGCTACTGAGCCCGAGGGTGGGAGGGGAAGACAAGACAGATTAAACAAAGCAAGTCAGACAGATTATCAAGATCAGATGACCCAAGTGAAAAGAATGAAGGGCCCATTGAAGAAAACAGCTGAACAGCCAGAACTCCTGCCTGAATAAATGGGCTTGCAGTTGTAGGTGCCCAACATGTGCCATGTTCAGGTAATAATAATTAAAAAGAAAAAAAGTGGATAAAAAAACTGGCTTGATGGTTGCACTCAGAGAATTGTGGTCAACGGCTCAATATCTGAGTGGAGACGCCCCATCCCTGGAAGTGTTCAAGGCCAGGCTGGATGAGGCTGTGAGCAACCTGGTCTAGTGGAGGGTGTCCCTGCCCATGGCAGGGGGGTGGAACTAGGTGATCTTTAGGGTCCCTTCCAACCCAAACCATTCTATGACTCTGTGAATAAACCTGTGTGTCCCAAGTGCCAACAGAAAACTTTCAGACTGTAGTACTTAATTTCTACTGCAGAACAGATTGCTCACTGGGGTTCACTAAGCAGAGTAAAGGCTTTGGGAAAACATTTATTTTCTTTGCAACAATAATAGTCACAGACTAACATAGGCCAGTATACCCTCACTGTATTTATTCAGCATAAGACAGTTTTTAAACAGCCAATCCTGACTCATTAAAAAAAAAAAAACCCACCAAAAAACCCCAAACAAACCTACCTTTTAATGGTAACAGTTAAATTGCACAACTGAAAATAAGAAGATATTTAATTGCAATGCAAAAAGTAACTTCAAACACAAGGTAAAAGTCACGTTCTTAGTAGCTTTGGAGGAAAAAATAAAAGGAAGGATTGAATAAATACTTCAATGAAAGAGGACAGAATTCAGGATGGATACATCTTTTTGGTCAAAAATATGAGTACCAACTAAAGGCCTTTAAAAGAAGCCTTTGCCGTGGGCAAATTACTAATAGGTGTCTTCCCAAGCACCCGGTACTGCCTGCTGACGAAGCTCCCCGGCTCGCCCAGGTGAACGACTGGCCAAGCCTTTACAGCTGCTCCTGCCTTACCCGGCAAGAACAGGGCATCTTCCAAGAGTAACTACAGACCACAAGCCGCTATGTAACTCCTCCAAGAGTTCAAGTGTTAATTACAAAGAAACCAAAGAATTTTAAAACCTCCTTTGAAAATAAAAGCCCACAGAAATGGACAGTTGTTAACGTGCCGAGGTATTTTTCCCCTGCCTCAAGACAGCCGATTTCGCTGCAGATGCCAACCGCGGAGCTGTTGCTGCACACAGTTTTTAAGGGGGGGAGAAAAGACCCCCCGGGGGTTGGGATTTTCAGCAGCCGTGTCCGTACCTGACTACAAGGAGAGGGCAGCCGGAGCCGGGCGGCTCCCGGTGCGGAGGAACGCGAAGCGGCGCACACGCGAGCACAAACCCCAGCGAAAGCCTTGGGAAAGAAACTTCGCCAAAGGCCAAGGGGATGGAAGTTTGGGAAAAGAGCAAACGCGTTTATCGACGGTCCCTTGCACCCTCGCTCCAGTAACTCGCCAAGCCGCGCTGCACTGGCAAAGCCTATTTAATAACACAAAATAAACCGGGTCTTCCCCTCCTCCACCCAGGCGTGCAGACTCGCTCCCCGCAGCCCCAGCCAGGCACCCGGGGGGCAGCTCCCGGATGAGGAGGGGTGTCCGCGCACCGAACACCGAGCCCAGGCCAGCCGCAGGGGGGAACACCCACCTCCTCCGCCGACAGCCCCGAGGCCGCCGCCCGGCCCGCTCCGCTGGGTCTCCGGCGGCTGCCCCGCTCCGCGGCCACGTCGCTCCCCCGCCCCCGCCACACACGCACCGGCCCGGAGGTTGCCGCTGCCGAGCACGCACTCACCGCCGAGCGGAGCTCCCGAGTCCCAGCGGGGAGTCGCCCCGCCGCCGTTACCGCCTCCCCAGGGCCGCCGCGCCCCGCCCGCCGACGGGCCTTGCGGGCAGCGTCCGCCGCTATTGGGACAGCGCGAGGCCCCGCCGCCCGCCCGTTGGCGCAGCCGCCCGCCGGTCGCGGCGGGGCGGGGCGGGCGGTGGGAGCGGGCAGTACCCGTGTGTCCCCGCCCCGACCCCCGCCGCATTCCTGCCGCCGCACGTGACACCGGCCCCGGGGGCACCTGCTGGCGGGAGCGGGGCCGGGCGCTGCAGTTGCGGGGATGCTGCGGGGGTCGATGGTGTGACGGGCGAGGAGCGGAGCTGCCCGGCGGCTGGGGAGCGGGCGGGCGGCCAGTCCGGGGGCTGGCGAACTGGGCACACGCGTGACACAAATCCCAGAGAAGCTGTGGGTGCCCCGTCCCTGGAAGTGTTCAAGGCCAGGCTGGATGAGGCTTTGAGCAACCTGGTCTAGTGGAGGGTGTCCCTGCCCATGGCAGGGGGCTTGGAACTAGATGATCTTTAAGGTTCTTTCCCACCCAAACCATTCCACGATTCTAACTTCTCTCCCCTCAGCCAAATTCTCTGGAACATGGGAGGATGCACACCTGGCCACGGTAACTGAGGTTATGTTCCAGGACAGCTATCAGGTGAAACTCTTCGGTTTTGAAAACTGCTAAATTTAAGGTTTTATAGGGATGCTGCCACCTCCCATCCCACCTCGATATCTTCGCTCTCTCCTCACCTCCCTCCCGTGACTGTCCTGCCCAGGTCAACCCCGCAGCCCCTCAAAGACCCCAGCACACAGGCACCTAATGCTTATCCTGAAGGTAACCTCAGCCACGCGTACATTCACGTGAATATGATCCAGGACCTAATGTGTCCCTTCCATGAAACTGGAGGAAAAACCTTAACAAGATGCAATTATGTTGAAAACGTGTGCTTTAGAATATCTCCCTGTATACACCTGTCACACTTTGGTGAAAATAAGTGCCCTTAAGTACACTGTCCATCCTTAAATACATTATAAATCAACCGATATCAACTACAGAGATTTCATATTTGATAGTGCCAAATATTATTTAAAATCTTTGGACCACTTTGAAGTATGAAAACTTCAAGGTAAATGCTGTACAAAGGTCCATGTGGTGCTCCTTGCTTATTTAATTGCCTATTTATGCTAGAGCCAGTAATGAATTACACCCAGATGTAATAAATTTTTTATCATTACGTGAAAACGCTACTAGAAAATGGTGGCATTTCACAGGACATTTGAATAATCCACCTTTTTCTCTGCGTTTTTTTCATTTGTCTGTGGTCTGACACCATACATTCACAACTATCCCATGTCTTCATGCGGATCCATACAACCTGGATTACAAATTACACATTTAAAATTATTACATTCAAAAATGTTTCTTTTCTCACAGTTACTTCTTTTTAATACAATTCACCACAGTGTGAGCTTAAAATCGTTCTGACCTAGCTCAATAGGCTCTACATCAGACAGAAAACACAGAGAAAAATCAGGCCATATGTAAAGGTTATGGTTACCAGGAACACCATCGTGGCATTCAGTTCAGCTTCCAGCAGAGGGACTGCTTTATCCCATTGTTTCTGAAATTTTTCAAATATGCTGCACTTCACTCACATCCAGCTGTCGTGTCAGGAGCTGGGAATCTGTCTTTGGCAAACAGTTCAATAACTGCTTATCATTAGAGGCCACGCTAGACACTTCTCTAGACGAAGTGCAACTAGCTCAACTCCATGGTTAAAAACACACTTTACTAACACTGTCCTTCTCCTTTTGGCAGTCAACTCATCATCCATGTGCATTAATTTCTCCTTCCAGTGTTAGATAAACTTCAAATCCTTCCTGTGGTCCTTTTCAGAAGCCTTTTGATCTCCAAGAAATACTTCTTTGATTCTGGTGACCACAGTTAAATATCCTTCTCTAACTCCAGTAAAGAGTACTGGGGAAACTTTGTTGCACAAGTCCAACAACAGCAGATCAATTTACAAAAAAGCAAAACTATCTTCCAAAATAACATCCACTCTTCCCACTATTTTCTAAGGCAACATCCTATTAGCAGTCGTAATCTTATCATTGCAACCACAAATGCGTTATTTATCTAGCCATAATTAGAGTACAGATAATGGCTATATCCAGAGTTAACAAGTTGGGTTTTATAACCACGTCCCAAGATGACGTTCAAATGGGTTTTACTGGTGACAGCTGTACAATGAGACCTCACCAGAATTTACTCACTGCTGCTTACCAAGGCTTCAGCAAAGACACCTCTCCCCTCCAAGCCACCACAAGTCACATGTCTACTCCAGTCCACATGCTAGGAATCTTAAGGACGCTGTGGACACTAAGCAGTGTCCTGGCCCCATGCAACACAATGCTGTGGAGTAGGGACCCCCTTTTACTCTCCCTAAAAATTGGGGTGGTTGAATGTAGACTTTAATTATATGACACCTAAGGACATACATTATTCCTATGGCTTGCCTTCCAAAAAGTTGCATGAAATCTGAACAAACAAGATAACTAGAACTCAGGTTACCAAATCATCCAGTGTCTCAGTTGCTTCCTTCTGCTTCCTTCCCTCTTCCAGGTGGTGTAGGTGGCACTTTCTCTTCAGGAGTTTTCCTCCACTGGAAATTCAGAAATAGTTTCTCCTGTTATTCTCAACTGTGTTCCCCACAAAGACAGTGTCATCTGCTTACTGTAATCCTTCAGAAACCACTCAAAACCAGGACATCCAATGGCCTTGCATAACTTGAGCATCAGCAGAACTCATGCTGGAGCCTTGTAAAGTTCCAGGTCCCCCCCAGGTTCATTTCTGACTCCTCTGCCCCCTTCCACCCCAAGAGGCACGGTGGGATGGGGAATGGGGGTTGGGGTCAGTCCATCACAGCTCCTCTCTGCACTCCTTCCTCCTCAAGTTTCTCTCCTGCTCCAGCATGGGTCCTTCCCACAGGCTGCAGTCCTTCAGGATAAACCTGCTCCTGTGTGGGCTCCTCCAGAGGCTGGAGGGGAATCTCTGCTCCAGCACCTGGAGCAGCACCTCCTCCTCTCACCTCAGTGGCTGCAGAGTTGCTTCCCTCCCTGTTTTTCCTACTCCTCATTTTGCCTGTATCATGGTTTTGCCCTTTCTTAAACAGGCTTTCCCTGAGGCACCCCCACCTTGGCTGCAGGGCTCAGCCATGCCCGGCAGTGAGTCTCTCCTCACAGGGACCCCCCGCAGCCCCCAACACTTGGGTACCTGCAGTAATATAGAAAGAACCTGTGCATAACACAGAATTCCTACTTCTGGTTATTTTGTCACTCTGATGGCTGAAGCTGAGGAAGGGAAAAATCATAGAACGGTTTGGGTTGGAAGGGACCTTAAAGATCATCTAGTTCCAACCCCCCTGCCAATTCTCTCAGCCTTTCTTCATATGAGAGGTGCTCCAGCCTCTCCTACGGATGAACTCTCACAGAAGGACGTGAAGAACTCCGGTCATGCAACTGTGAAAGACAAATGCAACCTTTGACTGAAGCAGAGCTATTTCCAGTGGCGTAAAGGAAGTACTAGTGCAATACAAGGTACTGAGAAGACTTTGCATGACATACTATGTACAACTCTAAAACCATCAACATTTAAGAAAAAGGAATTCAAGTCTGAAAAGCAGCAAATGGAAAGTATTAGGTTGGCTAGAAAAATAAAAAAGCAGACTCATGAATATGCCAAAGAGCCTCCAGAGGTAAAAAGTAATTATATAAGATTAAAAGACAGTGATAATACAAGAATAAATAACTACGAATTAGTACACATCGTAGACTCCTTCAGCCTTGGGCAATAAATTGCTTGGGAATTCCAATGTCCTAAAAAAGGTCCTCAAACTTAACCTCAGCCAGTGTCAAGTGATACCTAGAAGGTTGCTGAGACAAAAGGAAGAGTTAAAGCATCAGATGATCTACGTATTCAGTGCCCAACCTGGTCAGCACTGTACAACATAACCACCAGTCTCAGCTACCTCATCCCACAGCCTCCTCATCTTTCATATTTATTTCCTATGACTCCTAAGCAAGGTTAGTACTGCTTTCCAGGATATGCTTTCTTCCTGTAAATATGACCCACAAGACAGGATGATCAAGCTCTTGTTAGATGCTCCATGACTACCCTATGCAAACCACTTCTACTTTTGTAGTTTGCCTGTGTAGCTTTGGTTTTCAAGGCATCATAGTTATCACTTTGATTTACCCTTAAAAGATCCTGACAGCAGAACTGCATGGTCCAGAAAAATGGGAAAGTCAACCCTCTACCTTCTACAAAATTAGTTCTTTCTCAGGTACACTTTTTCCCCTGCTCAGCACAAGCCCTGTGCTTAAACTTGAGTGAGCACAGCTTTGGTGACAAGAGTGTTCACGTGGTAAAGTGCTTTTGGCAGCAGAAGTAGCAAAGCAGGAGAGGGAAGTTGGAGACCTATAAAGCAACAGCAATAGAAAAGTCAGGCTGAGCGAGTACATGGAGCTACCACAATCAACTATCTCGTGAGGCACATCCTCACGAGTCTTTACAGTAAACGTCAGAGAACCTAACGATGTCGACTGGTATGGCACTCTAATGTGAACTAAACATTCAAAGGAGCACTGGCAGCTAAAAAAAAAGGAATCATATGAGGAAATAAGTATTTCAGACCAGAAGTAATGCATCCTTTATCTGATAAAGCCAGTATTAAATTGCCACTCTCTGCTCAGGTCATATCCTGAAGGACTGAGAAGTGACCCCATCTGACTCATCAGAACATCCACACAGCAGCCAGCAGCGCACAGCCCGTTTCCGGGCTTTCTCCTTTGTGAAGATGTGAGCCGGCCCCACTCCCTTCCTTTCAAGCTAGGCCTGTCTGCCACTTCGAACGCTGCGAGGTCCTTCCACATCTGCCATATCGTTACCTTTGTCACTCCACCTCGCTGCTGTGCTTGCGGAAGGCATGTGTGGGCAAGAACACTTGTTTCTGCCCTGTGACACCGCCCCGAACAGAACACACTAATTAGTCCATTAGATCCAGAGCAGGCAATGTCTTCCAACACTGGAAACTCATCTGGGGGCTGACAACTCGAGCAACACGCATAATTTCAGTTAATGACCATCGCTTATTTTGTATTCCAAGTTATCAACTTACATACCAGTGTCATGACACACAAGGTTGAAAGACTGTTAATTGCTGAATAACACTGTCAGCATAAGCGTGCTCCAATACTTTCCGGGGAATACAGTAAGAACTGCTAAGTAAAATATATTTACCTATTAATTCAAAACATCTGAATAGCAAAACATTAGCGACATTTAAATTCCTTCTAGAGAGTATTTACAAAAAAAGGACTTTATTCATACAAATACTATTACGCATTGTTCTCCTCCTCCCAGTCTGTACCCACGCACATTCCACAGTTAGTGGAGCTTTACACACCAACGTCTTACTTCTGCTTCAATTCATCCTGGGACTTCGCTGCAGAGGCAGCTAGCAAAATTACGCCAGGCAGTTGCTTACACAGTGCATTCTTAAAAGAATAATTAAAATAGCAGTAACAATGCTACTCTCCTTCAACTCACTAATGCTAAAAAGTACCAGGAATTAATCCCTGCATAGCGCCACGCAAGACACACGTTTGATGCTTAGAATTGTGTGTTATTTAGCAACAAAACAAGGCTAAAAAAAAAAAAAACAATTAAGGTGGCTTATACTAAATTACAAAGTGCCTTCAGTTACAGCCTAATGCAAAAACCGACCACACATTTCAAATACACAAGCCAGAAGGGTCATTTCCAAGTGATGTCTTTTAACTGTTTTTAATACTTACTCACATATAGTGTAGCTTCTAGTGTTTTAGTCATATAATTAAACACACTCATGTAAATTGTATGTTAAATATTGGTGAATGGACAGTAGTTTACATGGATTACATGTATACATCCTATTTCCTTGGATGTGGCATTTCCTTTGTCAAGTTTAACACAGTATTTAAAAAAAATAAACAAGTGATCTTTTTAGTATATGCACTGCAAAAACTGTTTAAGCTACAAATAGCCAGCACAAACCAACAGGCATTATTTTCATCAGTAAGCAAAACTCACAGCAGCCAATTATTCAATAAAACACTTTTATTTATGTACACAGTGAAAGGTGCTGTACCATTCAAACATCGTACAAGAAGAGCCTTGAATATGCTTCACACTTCTAAAGTCGCTTCAAGTGGGAGTCTCCCTGAGGCTAAGCAAGGTGTCTTATGACATCATATTTAGCGACATCAGTATGGAATCAGTGTTATCAGAAAAACACAAAAACACTCTGAAAGATTTGGACATGGGTATTTAGCAGAAGGAGGGCCCAACAGTACGTGCTGAAAACTGTTAGACAAAGACATCACTGTGGTAATGTGACTGCTGCAAGATCATGGCCAGTACTGCAAGTAACAGCAAATATTACAGAAAAATTGGTGGGTGGGAGGCGAAACAATGACAGGTTTGGGGAAAAACATAACACAGGAGAGAAATGGAAGCAAACACAAACCGTGATTGTGGAATGCTGTATGAAGACATTAAGAACCAGATGCCTGGCCAGGGTGTCTTAGATCAGACATTTTTCTTTAAAAAAAAAAAAACAAAACCACAAAACCAAACCCACACAACAAAACCAACAAAAGTCAAAACCACCAACACTCCCTACTCCATCATAGTTTGTTGTTGTTTGTTTTCTTTAAAAAAAAAAAAAAGTGACAGCACTCCTTGAATAAACTTGTCCAATATAAAAGCAGGATAAAGTCTCTGATAGTCACTTAGGCAAATAAAAAATTCACCCCAAATTCGTGTTATGCAAGAGTTCTCCAAATCCTGGCAGCAGCACACCCTGTCACCTGATCAGCCACTACTGAGGCTGACTGTGATTTTTTTTTACATGGGACTGCTTTTTACGAGATGACCAACAGGACTGGGATTAGTTTCACATTAAAAAGTTATAAACGAACTATGGCTAGTCTATCTTTGGGTTGAAACGCAGCATTTAGTTCTAACAGTAATTAGACACCAAAACCCTCAGTTGGAGAACTTTTCCAGTCTTGTGTCCAAGCAATGAGACAGTCATCCACAACCATTAGTCAGAAAATCCTCTTGGCTGCTCACTTCAAAAGGCAGTGAAGAAAACACTCAAGACTAAAACAAAAGAGGAGGCTTTCTGTAACAGAATTGGTAAGTCCAACTCTAGGCCATCAGGAAAGGTTATCTCTGTTTTCATGTCCTGTTTTATTTCTAGGTGGACTGTAAAACCCCCTCAAACCAACAGAAACAAAACGAGTGCTGTTATCTGCTTTATTGGCTAGCGCTCTCGTTCTAGCAGGTCTAGCAGTGTTTAGTTAACAGGTGCTCTTAGGTATTAATTATATAGTTAAGACATGCAAAACATTTGAGATATGCCATAACAGTCTTTGCATGAAAAAACCCCTCACACTAAGATGCATACTAAAAAGGATGCCTTCTTATATAAAAATTACTTTTAATGAAAGATGTAAAATCCACTTAACATTACACAAATTAATAATACAAAATATTAAACTTTAGATGCCTGGCGCCACTGACATGATTACCCACCTGCCTGCTTGGACCACCCCTAATCTCTCCTTTCAAACCCCAATTCACTAACCCCAGCCCTCCATATTCTTTTATTTTAGCACGTAGAAACTTCATCCCCTTTAGCCAGCCAAACTTATTTCTCTTCCAATGCTTCCATTTGCTGTTAGTATTCTTCAGAATCCTGTACGTGCAATTTTTATCATTATTACCTTGTTTTGTCAAATCCAAACCTTTAAATTTTAAGCTGTATAGAGCACACCAGCATTTTGACATCTGGTGACGTATCCTCCGCCTTCCCTCCAGGAACTCCTACAAGTGAGGTTTGGATTCTGCCTTTGGATCACATATTTGGGTTCGGATTCGGAGGAATTCATCCCTCTGCTGTCTTCTGAAGAAGTTTTAACGTGACTCTCCCACACACAGCCCCTGAGGAGAAGCATGTAATTTCAAGCTTTAGAAAAGCCTTTTCTCTATAGGATGGTGTCCAGACAGGCAGCACTGCCAAAACACTGCAACCTCATTCTGGCCTGCTTAGAAATGAGAAGGTAGCACAAAATTTAGATTTACTCTGTTGAGTATCAGCAGAAAACAGACAGGGTTGCTCTGTAAAATTATTATGACCCTCGCAGCTTAATTTTGAACAGGCAATTTCAGATATTCACCAGTTTATCATTATCAACAAAATCTGGCTACACATTGTGACCTAACCATAAGGAGTTTCCTCTCCCTCAGAGAGCAGCTGTTCAACACAGTGCTCATAAAAAGTGAATTACAGAACACAGGAACCTGACTAGTAGCTTCCTAATTCTCTTAGAATAAAAATCAAAGATGGTCCCATCAAAAATTAATAAAATGGTGTTGTTTACACCAGACAGTGCTTCCCTTACACATTTAAACCAGCACATTCCGCCACTGAGCGGTACAGAAAACCTCTAACACACACCTTGGGCAAAAATTCTTCACAGCTTGGGCTTGCCCAGTGTTACTACTTTGAAAAATAAACCCATGTAGCAGTCACGTCACACTGCACAAAGTTTCAAATGACGGGCTCTGTATCCTACTCGTTCAATCCGACTCGTTCAGTGTGCCAAAAGGAATGAGTCTCTTTGACATTCTCCTGCCACCAGGTGTCCCTCTTGTCCCCCATGACCTTCACCCACCGGCCAACCTTCCACCCAGCACCCCTCAGATCCATACCATTTGTGGGAGAACATCCACCACAGTTTGCCAAGTCCCTATCTACAAAGCAGCTCTATTCCTTAGGTCAAGGAAAGATTTAGTGATGTGGCAGATAAAGTGCCAAGGATTGTTAGTGTCACTTCCTATCTTCTTGAAAGTATAATAAAAATAAAGTAGTGAACTCCCAGAAGAGGGGATATGGGTGTTCCTCCACAGAGGAGTCACCTCAGGTTCTAAAACCCTCTATAACTATTTCCAAAAATAAGAGGAACTATAACAGGAGCACTAGTGGAACTAATTGTATGACCACTCCAGTGGGACCTATAAAGAAAATAGTTTTACTAATCAAACAGCAATCTTTTCAAAGATGAAACAGAATCAAATATTCTGTTGTTGCCTCTTGTATTAGGGACCCCTATGGTTACCCAGCTAGACCACCAGCATCACGAATACCTGCACCCCCACGTGCATGTTTGTGGTCAATATGAACTCCTCCCATACTGAGGGTAAGCTGGAAACTACAACTCACTTTGACAGTGAACACTCAAACAATTATCTTCCTCAATTGCACTTAGAAGACAAAAGAAAAAAAAAAAAACAACATCAAACCAAACAAACAAAAAACCCCTGACAAAACCCAGCCATGAATGCATTCTGCCACCGATCAATGCATCCACCTGAATGATTTAGTGGCACTCAGGAACTAGGTACCCATGCATACCTAACTTGGGTCATAATTGATCTTACTGATACTGGAAATTATGTTGTTCAGTATCTCTGACATATGTGAAACAGGATTCAAGCTAAACTTGATTCAAGATGAGCTTAACAGACAAATTAACAGTAAAGCCACTTTGAAACATTAGGGCAAAGGATGCCTCTAGAGAGCACATCATTACCAAATCTGTCCAACCTGAAAAAATTGTTGGCATAATTCATAACAAAGAGAATGAAAGTCTTATGTTTATGCCCATATGAAACAAACAATGCTTTTAAATACTTCTGGTGCATACAGAACACTACCGCCAAGGAATCACTGATGAGCTTATTGCAAAAGATTCTAGTTCACAGGCAAGGAATTAGTTCACAGTATATTTTTCCACTGCCAGACTTGGAAACAGCGGTTTCAGCGTTACATCCTCTTCCGATGTGTTTCACCATTTAATTTTCCATTTTCCATTGCTTTATTTTCAAAGTTCCAGTCAGTTGGGTTGAGGAGTTGCAGAGTTTTTTTGTACGTCCAGTATGGGTTAAGTATTAGTGTAACAGCAAACAATCCCGAGAATAAAACAATAAAATGAAGTAGTCCCAGATTTTCCATCACAGAATTCCAATTGAAAATACACACCCACCACATGTGGTAAGAAAGAATCATGCGGCAGTGAAACAGGTGGATCATCACCCACTGGTTTGCCTTCCAGAAAAATGTGTTAGCACAGCCAGCCTAGAAAAACAAGAACAGAAAGTATGTAGAAGTGAGATCGTTTGTTACTTCAGGATAAGGAATTGAGGAATCTGTAGGACTAATGCAAACACACAGCTTTCACATACACACTCGGGCATTTTTTCCAATTAGAGCTCTGATATTCCACATGCATACGGCACCCCAAGCTTAGAATGAACCTGTAGCATCTCAGTATCCGCAAGCACACAGCATCATGCAGAAACCTGTCTGGAAGACTACAAAAGTATCACCACAAAAGCAGGTATCACAATAACATGGATATCAGTTAGATGGACGCAGTTTTGCTGAAAAGCTGTCTAGTCAAACCACACAGATTACCTAGGGACAAGGGAGTTGCATGAAAACTGTTACAAACCGTTTGGAAAATATCACATTCTTACCTTCAGAAGCATCCAGGAAATGCACGTTGAGGGAGTACTCATCTCCAGCAACATTCCCATCAAAGGCAGATAATGTCCAGATTTCACATTAATGACCAGACCAGCCAAGCCACCAAAAGCAAGTAAATGATGAACTACCAAGAACACATCAAATGTTCTAAAAATAACGTTGGACACGTGAACAGCTACATTTTCAAGCAAGAAAAATCCAGCAGCTATTAAACAGTTAAACCAACTCCACTTCTGCTGAGAATACACTTTGTCAGCATGAAAAACAGGATCTATGAGCAAAGCCCATAAACCAGCCACACAGCTCTGAAGTCCAAACACACCACGTGTGACTGCCATATTCCAAAACACCTTCTCCTTTGCATACAAGGCACGATAAGTGGTACTCATCGATGAAGACAACCAGTGAGACAGGAGAAACACTCCCAAGTAGATCAAAAAACCAGCAGCTAAAAATGTCAAACGAACTTCCCATAAGAGATAGTCCCAGTCAAAAATGGTCCCAAACACTGGTTCATCATTTGTAGGATTCATTTCTTCTTTTTTACAGAGCAAAGCCTTGTGAGGGGCTTGGCACTTCTCACCCGCACTATAGTCTCCTTTATGCCTGTTCAGCCTCTGCTATTATGCAAACCAGAAACCGTGAACTCTTCCATCTGGAACAAGGAGAAAAAAATCAAGTGAATTTTAAAGTCATCTATATAAATAGCTTCTAAACCGTAGAGAACTCTATTCCACTGCAGTTACGACTTTGGTCCTGTTGCCGCTAGGCACAGTCATCCCCAAAGACAGGCAGACAGGAACAAAAAGTTTAAGCAACGTGTTCAAGATTAACACTTGGCCTGCAAAATCAGTACTAGTACGAAGCAACGCACTGACACAAAAACTGAAGGGGGCTAAGTACGACGCAAGAAAGAGGAAGAGAAAAACCAAGAAGCAAACCGTGTTCTCCCTTGGGAGATGGAAGCGGGGGGCGGGGTGGGGAAGAGGGTTGTATTTTAACAGCAGTGCGCAGTTATTCTCCAGTTCCATCATTCACCTACTTCCCTCTTTTTCAACCACTTCCTACAGCTTTAGGTGCAATTCACAATCTCAAATGCAGACCTGGGACATAAAACTACAAAAACTTAATCCACTAAGTGGGATCACTTACACGGAAAAAGGGCTTTCAGGATCATATCTAAAAACAAGACTTTGCCATCAGTTTCCAAACATTAATCCACTTTCCAACACAAAACATATCCCAAAAATGCAAGAAGAGGATGGAATGCAGACAAGCAACATTAATATGTATTAACAACATTAGCATAATTAACTGAACAGCCCAGCACTACGTGCCTCAGGTTAGCTGAAACTTCCTGAACACACCATAGCTAAAAAAAGGTATTTGTGGGGAGGGAAAAGCAGATAATACTGACAGATTTGAATGCCCGCTCATTTTATGAACGATTTGGGGGATATCAGCATGACGACTAGACCCACAGCAGCCTGTAAATGCTCAGAACCGCAACGCGTTCGGGAGTTCGGTGCGAGCAGAGGAAAAAGCCACAACTGCCGAGCACAGAGCCCCTGGTGAGATGCTCCCGCCTGGCTCCACCAGGCAGCTAATGCCACCACGACAACCCAGATGCTGCAGGGACCTGCTCCCCCTGGCCTTTGCTCGCAGACGCCCCTCTCCAAGACGGGGACGGGGCGGGACGCGACTATTCGGACACGATCCCAGCCCCGGCCCGAGGGTCCTACACCCGTCCCACTCCTAACAGAGGAAGTCCCAGCAGCCAGGCCGCCCCCCCCCCCATCTCCCAAGGGAAAACAGGGGTGAAGCATTAATCCGATGGCACAAACAGGCCCTGAACACCGCAACACACTGCGGCCAGCCCTGGCTCCAGAAGGGCCGCGACTGCTCCTCCGCCCGCCCGCCCGCACAAACCGGCAGCACCACCCTCCCGTCCCGCCCGCCCCCGCCGAGCCCCTCCCGCAGACCCGGGGGACCGGGGCCGGCCCCGGCGCACAGCCCTCGCGCACACCCCACCGCTCCTCACCCACAGCGCTGTCCGCGATGGTGGGGCGAGCCGGCACTGTCCCGGGCGGCAAGCCGCCCTCACCGGCCTCCCGGGAGCGCCCGGTCCGACCCGACCCGGGAGGCCCGACCGGCTGCCGTTCCCACAACAATCTCCCTCAGCTGATCAGCAGCCATAGGCCCTTCTACGCATGCGCCACACGCCGCGGCACAAACCACCGGGCGCCGCGGGGGGAGGGCGCGGCTATACCACTTGGGCAGGGGGAGCCGCGGGAGCTCCGCCCGGCGGAGGCGGGAGGCAGCGGGCCCGGTCCGACGGCATCGCGCCGCCCCTCCAGAGGGGAACCTTGTTTACAAGGTGTTTGTCTTCAGGGAACAGCAGGCTCATCACCACCACTGAAAAGTTAATAATATTTAACAGGCGCCTGTTCAACAGTCATAACAAAAAAGTAGCAGTGACGCCATAGCCAGCACGTTTACCGGCAATTATCCAATTTCATGGAAGACAGGGAATTATTAAATGGATGTCACGGAGTACTGCTACATGATTCCCTCCATACTTGCGAAAATTGATGCTGTCATCCCAGTGACTCAGACCGGCGGGATCTTGCGGGCATTACAGGGGGAGGTCACTGAAAGCACCGGGGTTCCTCGGCTCCGCTTCAGCCCCACACCCCGGGTTTAGTTTGGCTTTGGCAAGAGTGACTGGCAGTGCATGCGAGTTTTGCCAGGGAAAAAGCCTGGTCCCACAACAAATCGGGTGATTCCACCAAAAAGTGGTCAAGGAGGATTGAGCTAGAACAGCCGAAATCCTACACCGGGTCTGCTCGTGGTGAAAGACCAGAGCTGGGAAATCAGTCCTGGAAGTCTGATGTGCGTCACAGAGGGAAGTGCCGCCATTCCCTGTGGAAAAACGGGCCTTGCCACAATAGCAGGATGATTGTGGTTTAACTCCGGCCAGCAAATACCACGAAGCCGCTCTCACACCTCTCCCCCTGCCTCCTCCAGCAGAGGGAGAGAACTGGAGGAAAAAGATAAGGAAGCTCATAAAATTGAGATAAGAACTATTTACTAATTGAGTATAAATTAATAATATATATACATATAAAAATACTACTACTAATAAGTAATTAATATAATAGAAAATAAAACATATGATTCAATTGCTCACCACCCGCTGAACAATGCGCAGACAGGTCCCAATAAGTGAGAGTCAGGCCCAGAGAACCTGAGAGCCGGAGCCTGAGAGCGATCGCAGCAGAGTCCAAGTGAACCCTATCAGCAACATCACGACCAGGAAAGCCAACCGACCCATCAGCACACTAACGAGCCAGCAAAGGAGTTAGCAAAGCAGCTAACAAAGGAGTTGTATGAGCTAACAGGGGAGTTAGCAAGGGAGCAAAAAGAATGATGGCCCCCGAGCCCACTCCCTGCTTATGTCCCGAGCATGACCTGCTATGGAATGAAATAACCCTTTGGTCAGTTTAAGTCAGCTGTCTGAACTGTGTGTCCCCACACACTGCCTCTATAGAGAAAGTTGGGAATGCAGCTGCAGTATCAGAAGCTGGAAAAAACCTTGAATTTGGTTCAGGCACTGCCCAGCAACAGCTAGAAAGACACCTTATCAGTACTTTTCTCAGGGTAAATCTAGAAACACAGCTTCATACCAGGCACTGTGAAGAAAGTTAACTCTTTCCTGACTAAAACCAGCACACAGGATAACTGGGCAGGAGGGGTTTTGTGCATTTGCTTTCAATTGCTAATGTGACAACCCTGTCCCTGACAGACCCCCGAGCACTGTGAAAAGTAAGATCTGTTCATATGACACCTCAGTAGTTTAGATAGGGGCAGCCAGCCTCAGCTGTTTGTGGGAAACATCTGGGAACCAAATCTACTGCTTGCTTCTCCTTTTAACGTGCTGGGTGTGAGGCATTACACCTTCCCTCCAAGCTCCTCTACAGACAGCCCCAAGGGACACCAGGGTTTGGCTGAAGCTGTGCCCACACACCCAGACAGTGCCACTAAGGTGAGTCACTGCCACCTCCTGCCCGTAACCTCATCTCTGCCCAGGAGGCCAAGGCTCAGCAGTTAATGCAGGGCAAGAAATTTCAGCCAAAATGCTTATTTCATGCGGAGAGCTCACTCATGTACAAGTGACAGAGATCCTAATGACGTGCACTGGCAAGCTGGTCTTGCAGACAGAAGGATTTGGTCTTTGCACAAAAGTGAGGGTAAATTTGTTGCAAAGCTCTGGGTTACGGTCAGACACATTTACTAACCCTGAAAGGGAAAAAAGGATGTAGGGCCTGAGAGATGCAAAGTAGAAGATTTGGAGGAGCTGTTGCTTGGGAAGTGCTTCCTAGTTGGTGGTGGATAGTCATTTAATAGCCTCTGTTCTCTAACAGATGCTGGACCTGTCCTGGGTAACATGAAAAGAATGAGAAAGCTGAACAACCAAAGCTGGGTGAGCTATTGTTGGAAGAAATTGCTCTCCCAAGTAACGTGATGGAGCTGTTGCACCAAGGGCATATGTTTTCACTCCCCTTAATTTTATTTTTCCCACAGCTGTCTTTAAAGAACTCCTTTAAATTCTAACACCTTGAGGCAGGAGATTTTTTTAACATACATATAAGGAACTATGATCAAACTGTAAAGAACAAGAGCACAGATAGGCTGTTGTCTTTCTTGGGGATTTTCCTTGCAAATGCTGCCTTTCTTGCCTTCTCAAGCAAAACTGCTTTTTTAATTACTACTAGGTGTAGTCATGATGAGATAGTTTAGTGTTACTTTTTAATTTACTGATACTACAACCATATTTAGTAACAATTTTTTAATAGGTGCCTCATTATGGTAATTACAATCGCTTCAGGTATTTCAAAATAGTTCTTCCTGCTCATCTTCCATATTATGTCATATTCAGTTCTCCCTTTTTGGCTATTCTGACTGGATGCTACAGCATGCCCTGTCTAAAACTAAATTTCCTGACTATCTGCACTGTCTCAATTTTGGACTACTTGATATCTTCAGAATGTCACTGCTGGAAGATCAAAGAGCACCTCCAAGCAGGTAGCCCTGCCTGCAGCCTGGAGGATCTGCCCCTTGTAGCTAAGAGCCTCTTTATACTGGTTCAGCAGTGCTTGCCTGCAGTTAAGAGCTGAACATGATTTTTTTTTCACTTTACAATACCTGTGTTTTGCTGCCTCAATGGCTACATCTGTACAGCGCCCCATGTGAGGTGTGCCTCTTACTTTGATTTGGGGTGGCTACATCCCAGCTGCCCATTGAATAAGATTTTGGCACACACTATTTCACAAAACATCCATAAAAATGTTGGCTTCAGATGGTCATTTTGACCAGACTCCTGCTTCAAATGGGACCAATGCCCAATACCGAGGAACCTTCTAGAAGAGTACTAACTGGCACAGGCTAAACATCTTCCAGGTAGCGTACTAGTAATTATATATTGCACGCAGTAATGAATCAGTAGCTCCTCTGTTGTATTTACTAATATACAGATACCTGATGGTAGTTAAAAGTGTCTTAATTTTATCAGCTTTTTTCCCTTCGTTCCCCAAACTGGAGTGCCGCAGCCCCAAGCCCTTCTCCTGCTCCCCGTACTTTCAGAGTCAGACTAGTACCCTCTCACTGAGTGACCACATCTTAAAGGCAGAGGCCTAGGAGATGTTTATGGGGGACAAGTCCAGACAGTGAGACCTTCAGTGGGCAGGGAGACTACAGTTTGTGCAGAGGCTGCAGGATGACTATTACAGGACATGTTTCACTGCTTGTGTGTGCCTGGTGGGAATACAGAATATAGCCAACTGGTGGTCCTGTTGCCATTGGCAGTGAGCTGAGAAATGTGTTACAGGGGTGGACTGAGAAAAGAGTTTCAATCCCATTATCAAATTCGTCCATCCATTGCAGACAACTGTTTATCATGCAAAGATTTGCCTTGGACATGTAAGGGCAGAAAAGTCTGGAATAAGCCACCCTGAATTCTGCCTTTTGCTGTCATGTTGTGGTTTAACCCCCGTAAGCAACCAAGTACTACAGAGCTGTGCGTTAACTGCCCCCCCCCCCCCCCACCCCTGTGGGATGGGGGAGGGAATTGGAGGAAAAAGAGAGAACTGTGGGTTGAGATAATAACAGTTTAATAATTGAAAGTAAATGAAATAAAATAATAATACTAATAATAACGTGACGAAAATACTACTCCTACTACTAATGATAACATGTAAAAAAAACAAAAGGGAAAAAAGAAAGGAAACCAAAATGATACAACTGCTCACCACTGGCTGACCAACGCTCAACCAGTTCCCAAGCAGTGATTTTTTCCTCCCAGCCAACTCCTCCAACTTATACACTGAGCATGAAATGAAAGGAAAGAAATATCCATTGGGTCAGTTTGGATCACCTATCCGGATGTGTCCCTTCATAGCTTTTTGTAGAAGAAGAAGCTGGGAACGCAGGTGCAGTATCAGAAACTGAAAAAGGCCTTGACTTAGTATAAAAATTCCTTAGCAACCACTAAAACCATTAGTGTTATCAATATTCTTCTCAGCACAAATCCAAACCATAGCCTAGCACAAATCCAAGACATAGCCTCATACTTGTTACTGTGAAGAAAATTAACGCCATTCCAACTAAAACCAGCACATATGGCAACAGAGGAGAGTTTTCGGTCTGCAGGAGACATGGCATGATGGCTAAGTGGCCAGAAATTATCTATGGTGGCAGCAGCGAAGGGATGGAGATTGGAAGGAATCCTACCTGATGAGGCTGTTCTCCGATGATTTTATAGCCCTCTGTCATCCTCTGAGTAGCATACGAAGGAACTGAAGTTACCGCCTTAGGTTGTCTTAGTTCATTTTTTAATTCCAGAGTATCAACAACTTGTGGTCAGTGGTACTGTATGTTGAACTGAGTCCTATGAGTGTAAATAAAACCTGAGCTGCTAATCTTCCCAATAGAGGATGAAAAGTCCACTGATACTTTAAAATTCAAGACCTCCCTGACTTCAAAAAAGGTTTTACTCCTCTCTTCCCAAAGTTTCAGAAAAGCTTGCACATTTACAGACATAGATCCATGCATATGCACACAACTTGATGTAATCATGTATTTTTCAGTGGCATGCTTCTGGAATTCTTCTTTTAAACTGAAATTTGCTCCTTTGCCATCTACTAATCTGCAGTCTGCGTTCACTTCTGTGAGAGCTTTACTACTAATTGTGGGAGCTTTGCTTCAAGTCTGTGGGAAGGTTACTACATGCCCACCTTAAGGAACTCTGTGGCAATACCAAATGTGTAATCGTGCTTTCTTAATGTTTTACACATACTCTCAAAGGTCTCCTGAGTCTTGTTCAACAAGTACTTATGCAGTATTCCTACACGCAAACTACAGTTATGCTAAGGAGCACTTTGAACATGCTTGTTTAAGGCATTTTTCCTCTCATCTAAAAGGAAGTGTACTCAACTTCTTTCAGAAAACCAGTATTACAAGGCTTTCATGTGTGCCAAGGATTCAGAAAGCCTTTGCATTGCGTAACATTCATCAACCCAGGCTGTTTTACCTTCCTCAGTACTTGGAGATCAGCCCTAGTTTCTACCAACTCTTTTTCTATTTCACTTATGGTCAGTTTTAAGTGAGTTAATTGACTCCTTATCCTCCACAGCAGATAGTGATAATGGGTGCCTTGAAGCACTTGATATTCTCAGAATTTAAAAGAATTCAGATTTGCTGAGCATTCAGACTTTGATCTGCCCATTGTGAGAAAAATAGCAGCAATGAAACTGGCTGTTTCTGCCTGCTTGAATCTTTCCAGATAGTTCAAATAACGTAGAAGAACTGGAGATTCTTTACTCAGTTCCTCTCGAGATTATCCCCCATTTCTCTTTACTGTATGAATATTTCATGAAAATGCTGGAGGTATACAACTGCTTTTTAGTGCTGTATATCCAGTCTCACTAAAAAAAGCTGTATTTGGTGTAGACACAGTTCAGGATGTTTATCATACCCATGCTGGCCCTCTGACATCTGGCCATTCCCTGTCCACTGCTTAATTGGCCCTCACCAAGTACAGCCTTTGTGAAATTATTCCTTCAATATTTCCTCCCTTCTCATCCTTTTACTTCCGTTCAAGGCAAGATATCCTACCCTTTCTTCTTCTAACCCAAATTTGTTTCTATTTTGATACAAGACACTCTCAAGCTCCCTCCTGCTTGGTCTAGCCATTTCTCTCAATAATTTATCTAAATCTCGACTTCTCTCTCCCATTAGTGCTGCAATTAATCTGCAATGTATAAGACGTTTCTGCTCCCCCTCTTCGTCTCCTTAAGTTCACACCTCACTCCAAAGCCTCCTTATTCTCTTTCCATTTTGCAAGCTTCTCTTTATGTCCCATAGACCATAAACATGTCCCATAGACCATAAACATATCCCTTGAATCACTGCTTAAATATATTTCATCATACATTTTTTTCTCCCTCTTCTCCCTGACTCTGTTAGAACCCTGGCCAGCCAATGCCTCCTTATGCTCCTCCCGGGGGATTTTCACCTCCTAGAGCCCAGCATCACTGGTGACACTATAACCACTTCTTTTACCCCATAGAATAAATAAGAATAATACCGACTGTATCCAGTCCAGGGTGTAAGTTCCTCAGATGTTTCTGGTTGGCTTCAGGTAACTAGCATGATGTGATGATACAAGGTTGGGTTTACAGCTGAACCTTTTTATTCCTCCCCCACCAAGCTACATGTCTTAACAATGTTCACCGGAACGAGTTACTCTGTCTCAGTAGTTAGGCTCTTGCTTCACAGCTGTAGTCATGAAGGTTAGTCTAACTGGTGTTTCAGGTTTACCCAGAATCTCTAGTCCTTCTTTCTGCTTTCTCACACAGGTACCTCCAGTGCCTCTTCAAGAATCAAAGGAAAATACTGTGTCTGTCTCATGGAATATATGCTTCTAATTTTAAAGTTTTATAATTTTAAAGTTTTATTTAGCTCCAGGTATTCTGAATAGAAACTAGAGACTTTATCAGCAGACAAAATGATGTTTGTCGAGTTAGAGCAGGCAGTGACTGGATTACCAGCAGTTCTCTGGCAAGCGTTTGGTCCCAGATTACCATCTCAGACCATCTTTCAGTTGTATCTGTAGACAGCTTCAAACAGTTCCTATGAAAACCAGCTGAGATTAAGTTAAGGACCTTACAATTACTACTTGGCAATGGAGGGCAGAAGCCAGGACCTTTTCTCTTGCCTCAGTCGGTAAACTAATATATTTACTTTGAGGGATTTCAGTAAAATGACAGAAAATCCATCACATTGATAAGGTTCTTGACAGCTTAAATGACATCTTGGAATAAGCAGTCCATAAGCAGTAAAGGGGATGGAAGGCGACAAGCTATTTTCCTGGTTTTGGCTTTATTCAAGTGGACACATTCAGGTATTTCACAAGTTGCAATACTGTGCAATAATGACAACAGTATAAAGCAATAATTAGTATTAGAAATGGAGAACAGATGAAAAGAAAAATTATTTTGTGTTAAAACATTTTGCTAGGGATAGTCATGAGAAATGTAAGACATGTTTAAAACTACAGCTGAGAAGGAGCTGCTTTCCTGGCAGGGTATTCTAGACTTGCAAAAGATGGAAATCCTTTTTTATGTACTCTATCTAAATTTATTTAGAATAAGAAGATTCTAACAATTTACTTCAGATATTCCTAAAAAATACATTCTACAAACCCATATTAATGTAAGTAAACAGCAGTTATCCAGTCTGTTTTAATATTTAATACGGTTTATAATTTAACTAAGCCTCTGGTGCTGAAAAAAGCTTCCTAATTCCTCCTTTCTCTCCAAAGCTAGCTTTATATGTGCTGGTCAAGAGTCAAGCATTTGATGTCTGCCATAAATCTGTCAGAGTGTTAAATAAGCCTAGAGTTTTCATCACGGTCTGCTATTTACTGCATTATAGCAACTCTGATGTGCTGAAAGAGAAGGCAACATCCAGCACATGACCACTGAATTGATTTGTACCGATTCATGGTCAAGCCCTGTGTGGGCCTTTTCCATTTCTTTGTATTCCATCTTTCCTGAATTTTCACCTTCAGTAAAATGCAAACTGTTCTTTACAGTATTTCACTAGACTCTTGCATACTACAGTAGGTTCATCAGATAATTTAATGTGAAGGGTAAAACTTAAGCCTTCCATTCACAAGTCATATCCACAGAGGGTAAAGAATATATTTCAAGGGTGAGAAGAAAAGAAAGAGGCATGTGACAGAGAATTCTCTGCCATGTTATTATCTCCTATTTCTTGAAAGCTTAATTGAAACCCCAATGAAATAAATCGTAACAGGTTATAGATATAACCCATTATATTAGTCTTTAGAGTATTTTAAGGAGATTTAAAGGAAAACACACAATGAACAAATGGTAAATTTTAAAGAAAATAAGGCTTTGTGTAGTCCCACCCTTTGCGCATCAGCCCGCAGGAGATTTTCCTAGTACCTTTTGAACCAGTTGGCTGGTTTCATCCAAAGTATGTTCCTAAAAATGTCATAAAAATCAGTAGAAAGGAGGTCCCAGTTAGTACCCCATGAAAAGGAAGGCTGCACCACAAAACAACAGTTCTCTATTGTGTTTGGCTACAGGCCCATCAGTTATCACAGAGAGCCCAAACCCAACAGCATCTCACCAGACGCAGCCACAGGGGCAGCTCACTCTGCAAGTTCCCAAGAGAAGCCAGGAGTAATATGCTACAGACCTATGAGAGAAATCTGTGGTGGAAAAATCACAGGAAACAAGTTTCCTTTTGCCTTGCTTCTCTCAAAACAATTTGATTTTGCAATTAGTAATAGCTACTCAGGAGCACAAACAGGCTTTTCAGACCTAATTCTTAGAAAAGTTCACACCTAACTTCATAATTGTTTCAGTGGGATTTTTCACAGTGAAAAATATGAGTAAATCTCATTGGATGTGGACTGAGTCTGTAAGCTATTAAATCTATGTGTAAATATTTCTTCACGTTCAAAGGGTTAGGCTGTGGTATAACCTCGCTGGTGACCAGTGGGCTATGGAAGGAGCCAGTTTTTTGTGGTCTGAGGACCTCCACCTCCTTTCTTTGAAAATGATGATGCTACAGCACAATGCTTTATCTGTTTACTAGATGCACAAAGTATGCTGGAGATGGGTGTTGGTTACTGTGTTTTGCATCCTATTATTTTGGAAGACTTAAGCATTTGAAAATAACAGCACAAGGAAATTCAGAATATATTCTGCATAACTTTGCAGTTCTACACTCGTAGAGACTCCTAAATAAAGCAGGTTTAATGATTAACTTCTTACTAGACGCTATCTTCTCATTTGCATAGAACTAGACAACTTCCGCAAGTGTGAAGTCACACTGGTTTTCTTGTTCTTGAAAAAAGGATCCCCATTCTATAAACATCAGTTTTGACTGAGTCTTTCTATCTCTTCTAAGATATTATTTTGCAATCAGTTATGTTAATAGGGCAAAAGCCCTACTGAGAGTTATAGTAGAGGTCTTCACTCTAACCAGAGTACATTTTTTCACCTACAAACGTGACAGTCCGGTCTGAACTTTGTACTGAAGTTGCTGGTATTGTGAAGTGGCAGGAAGGTAATGCCTGTATGCACAAGCTACAGAAATCAATGGCCCTAATTATTCACTGGTTATTTGAAAAAGAAAACCAACCCCCCATGCATCAGTCATATCTTATATGTAAGGAATACAAGTGAAATAAACATCTGAAATAAAAGAGAACAAACTGAAGGCAGAAGCTGCCAATTAATTAGTCAACACCTCTGTTATAAGGAGACAGTTTTGACAGTGTCAAGGTACAGGATCTCTGCTGTTCCATCATCTCCAACAGATAGGCTATTATCAGAAACTAGATACTAGCTGCCAAGTAATTCTAATTCTGATTTGGTCTTGAGGCAATTCCAGTTTCCCATGAGACAAATAAAAGATCCCTCAGGAAATATTTCTTCAGCTCAGGAACAGAAAAGGGTGAAATGGCTGTGCAGAATGAAACCTTCCTTAAGGTCTTTCAACAGGAGTGAGCTCACTTTTCCCCATAAAATGAAATCTAAATTTACCTACACTACCAGAACTCAAGCTGACTACCAAGGAGATAGCAGGTGTGCTCATGAAATCATTGCAGGAGAGTTTGCTGAGTGTTCGAACCTTCAGCACATATAAAGGGACTCTGCACTGACAAGGTAACACATTCTGTTTGCTAAGGTTACGGTTTTCATTCTGCTGAAGTCACTGGATTTAAAACTGCAGGCCAGGAGAATCAGATTAATCATTACCACTGCTGAAGAGGATAAACACAAAGACAAAAAAGTACTGTGAGTATTTCAGAATGACAGATTTCTGAGGAAATCTGATCATCAACAACATACTGCAACAGCAATAAGTAATAAAATACCAACTATGCCTGAAGCCCAAACATAAGGATCCAGATACATGCTTCTTACTTTACCCCATTTAAGTAGTTATATGTTCCCCATTCTCCTTGTCATATTCAATACAGAGCTGGCCTTGGTAGCTGGAAACAGCTCGAAGGAAGTTAATAAACTGGCCATAGCAACAAATTGCTTAGGTGCAATCTCTTAAGTTTTTTGTGACTTGAGTTATTATGACTTGCAAGCTCATTGTCTATCATGCAGATGAATTTTTCATGAACCGACCTGAAGAATGGAGATGAGAAAATACCTCCAGCTTCTTCCGAAGTAACAGTCAGGAATAAGTTCAAGTACAAATCAGAGTGGTGCTGCTGCGTAACAGAAATCACAGTATGATGAAGGCCAGTGTCTTTAGAAGTGAGTGGGAAGTGAGGGTCACGAAGATGCTCAGAGGGCTGGAGCACCTCTCCTATAAAGAAAGGCTGAGAGAATTGGGCTTGTTCAGCCTGGAGAAGAGAAGGCTCCAGGGAGACCTTATTGCAGCCTTCCAGTACCTGAAGGGGCCTACAAGGAAGCTGGGTGGGGGGGACTTCTTACAAGGGCCTGTAGTGACAGGACAAGGGGTAATGGGTTTAAACTGAAATGAGGGAGATTTAGATTAGATATCAGGAAGAAATTCTTCCCAGAGAGGGTGGTGAAGCCCTGGAACAGGTTGCCCAGAGAAGCTGTGGATGCCCCATCCCTGGCTGTCTTCAAGGCCAGGCTGGATGAGGCTTTGAGCAACCTGATCTAGTGGAGGGTGTCCCTGCCCATGGCAGGGGGGTTGGAACTGGATGATCTTTAAGGTCCCTTCCAACCCAAACCATTCTATGATTCTGTGATTCTATGAATAAGAACAAAGAAGGATGCTTTTAGAGTGCTCAATGGGCAAATTGCAATTCAGCATTAATGTGGAGGTAGGCATATGAAATTGGGATAGGTAGAAGCTGCCAGAGGAAAATCCTACTTCCTATTGTGCTCCTTATTTTAGGGAGATGAGAAATCAAACAAAACTAAGGTGAGGGAAGGTGTTCGCTCCAAGATCTGGCTATGCTAGGAGAAGCCGCTGTCTTCAGCTGAACACCTCTCCTCTCCCCCCCCCATCCGTATTGCAGCTTACTGCCCTTTCTACTCTGCTCCTGAGCTGCTTACATGCCCATCAAAGCAAGCTGGGTGACTTTGAACAGTAACCTTTTTCTGACCTGTCACATGTAGATAAGGAACAATTCTGCAAGCAGCTCAGCTAACAGCTGGGAGGGAACTATAGCATCTGGCAGGAGAGCCATAATGGCTTTTTAGCTGCCATAGCCTGGAGCTGGAGAAGGAGCTGTGTCCAGTGTCTGGCTCTCCATAATTAGTGGCAACTTCCACGATTGCCATTTGGCACAATTTCATATGCAAAAGAATCATAAAGCATCAGCCCTTAATTGTAGAAAAAGCAGCGTAAGAGTTTTACAAAAGAGAAATCCTTGAGCAAATCTGTCCACCATAGATCTTAAGTTAGGCCAATGTGTGACATGGCTGTAACTGCCAGAAGAAAAACACCCAACATTGCACCAAATGCAAAATAGGGTATCAATTGGCTAAAACTAGCAGCAAATTGAAACGGCCTTCTCCCTGAAAATACGATTCTTATTACCTATATATGTCAGATATGAGGCCAGTAGCTGCAAGCAAATAACTAATGAAAGAGAAATAGCAAACTGTAATGAAAGTGTTGGGTGAAATCCTACTGCTGAGAGCGATACATATAAACATTTCGGTATGGTGGCTCACCACATGACCATGCCAGTGCCTTTGTCCAATTCCCAGAGCTTCAGTGTATCACTTGGTGCATAAGAATGGGATATACCTTCACTGTCAAGAAACATCCCTTCCTTAGACTAAAGCCGAGCTGTCTTGGGTGGTTCTTGACACACAGCAAGTCAGCCCGCTTGACAAAAAATGCTTTTATGCTGCTTGTTCAGTCATCACCGATACAGGTGAAAGACAAGTCACGGTGCTCATCTGCGTGAAATGCTGAGGTGTAACTTCAAGTTACAGTGCGCTACATAACACTACCTAACGCTCCCAAGCCCCCAGAAAGCAGATTGCTGTTATTTGACACAGAGTCACGGGGAGGTTAAGTTAATCACCCCCAGCCAAAAAAAGGCAGAGCAATTATTAGGCTTTGGAAATGCCTGGCTGTGACCTTAACAGGAGCCATGCTTAGATGTCTATTATCTTGACAAATGAGCTCATTGTTCCCAGGCTGCACTGCAATGCAGTTTAAAAGGTGCAACAGTAATAAACCCGTCGTGGGACATCTCTCAGTAGGATATAGTTACAGCCCCAAATAATGTCACCTTCTCTGTAATCTTTTTGGACAACAGTACCAGTCCTTGTCTGATCCCAGTGTGACCTCCGTGAGGGCTTGTTGACAAAGGTGGCAATGTGATTTAGAGGGCAGGATGTGTTCCAATGGTCAATTTTAGGGTTGTTGCTGGCTGTGGGAGGAAGGAGGTATCCTCTTCAAAGGATACCTTGATATTGTGATTAGAATAAACAAATCAAGACATAAGCCTTGCAACGCATACCCAAGCTGTGAGGTTGTTATTTGCAGTGAATGAAAAAACTCTGTGATTAATATAGGCTTTCCAATTATTTACTCCAGCCTTTTGAGAAACACAGGTCACTGGATATCCATTAATTAATTTGCTTCAAGCCCAATAGATGTTGCTGAATTTAAGCATGTCTATCAAATGAAAAATCCATTGTTGATTTAATTCTTTTTAGTGATGGGCAATTTTTGATAGATTATTTCAACCGTTAATATACACACAGATAACTAATGAGAGCATTATTTATGGTCTGAATTAGTTTAGCTTCATTTCACAGCCACTGAATCTCATTATGCATTCAATAGCTAGGTTTGACATTTATAAACTGTGATCAAGTGGACTCTGATCATTTAAATAGATCAAGCTTTTAGGATGATTAAGCAATCCATAACAAGTTTTGTAGTTTTCATCTATATTTTTTTAAACCTTTTTCCCTTTGGACACAGTATTCTAGTAGCTGTTTTACCAGCAACATATAGGAAAATACTATGAAAATGTCATTTTTATTTTCTAGCCCCCTCTTTGCGCATAAAGATTACCAGAATGATCTCCAAATTTCTTTCTACATTCCAGTTTCCTGAACACTATCGTGGAGGTACATCCTGTGTTTTTCATACCCGAAGTCATAGCCTTACTTCTGACTAGGGAGACTGTGCAGACATTCCCTACGTGATCAAGCTGTTGATCTCCCACTAATTCACTGTGTGCTTGCTGGTGTGTCCAGCTGGCATTCCCATCGGATACATAAGTAGGTGTTAAGCCTCTTCACCTGAGTGTGGTTTTTAACTGAGAGGCTGTAGTTGAGAAGTGATAGATGTTTAAATAATTCTTCAGCTTTAATTTGCTTTGTGAGTTCTGCTAGTCTATTCCTGAAAGAAAAGACAGTGAACTTAAAACACTACTGAAGGACCTCTGGTGTGATACAATATGGAGGGACTACATGCAAATACGCAGCAGAAGGTATGCGTTTTTGGAGAAAAAGTGTCTTTATATATGCACATATTTTTAAATAAAGGCACTAAACTATACTAGCAAGTACTGTCAACACTTTTGGACAAGAAAACATGACAGCTATTATATTGAAAAGGAGACATGTTTTAAAAAATCTTGCTTTTGTAACATATTATTAACTGAAAACTCTTTGTTTTGAGGAGATCAGATATTAGAGTGGTGAAGCTGAAGGAACCATAGAAACAAGGTGATGTGACATGCCAGATGCATATTGAAACAGCTGGGCTGTGATGATATATGAACAGCCTGGGGGGGGGGCACACAGAAAAAAAGTAAGACAGACTGCTGGTCCAAGTTCGGTATAAGTCTTGCCCAGAAGACTGCAGGCAGTAGGAATGTGGGGGATGTTTAGATGGAAAACACAACTAAATTTACAGTAAGACAATCTAAATAACCTGGTGGGTCATGAGGGTCTTCAGCTGACCAACACCAGGCTACCTCCACTGGACTCATGGGCAGTTAGCCATCTGCAGTGCAGCAGTCACTCAACAGGTACCATTCATCCTGGAATAAAATGGTTTAGCTGTCGCTGAACAGTGGTTACTCAACAGAAAGGACAGCTAAACTGCTACTGCAAACACACCTTAATGTTCAACGTTGCACTGTCAGTAGCTCCTTTCCCAGGAAGAAGGAGCTGGGAGTGTGCTTGTGTGTGCATGGGGAGGGCATTGGCAACAATCAGTGTCATCAGGCTGGTCTAATAAATACTCCTGGCACATCTACTCCTTTCTTCCATTTTGCAATATCCTCAGGCCTAATTCTCAAATCCCTCTCACCTCACTACAGTGTTCACCTCCCCTCTCTCCTGCTGCTGCAAAATAACACATCCTCAAGGTCTTTTGTCTTCTGTACCACAAGAATCCTCTAGTCTGTACCTCTTCTACTGCCTGTGCCCCATCCCCAAAACTCTGCTGCTAAACTACCAACCTTTTCTCTTACAAGGCCTGTTATCCAATGCTATGTGAGTACTCCTGGGTGTCCTTCTCCCAGCATCTCTGTGCCATAATCTTTTAATCCTTCCCCATGGTATTCATTTCCTATGTTTTGGCCTGCTCATACTTGACAGGTCAGGCTGCGTAAGACTACTTTAAATGATGGAGAGAGAGTGGCTTAAAGATTGACTTCTCAGAGCAGGCTATGACAGCTCAGTTAGTAGCATGTTTGCTTTCCTGCTGACAGGATAACAGCTTGAGATGATCTGAAGGGAGTTTTTTTGCAGCTAAATCTTAAATCTTCTAAAATTAATGCTTAAAAGATCTTCTTCTTCACATGAAAAACAAAATTTAAAGTAGACAACAAGTAAGGCCTTACTTATTTCTCATTTAGCATTTCTCAACAGCTGAGTGATGTTTCTCCAGGGGCTGACGACCCTGACGGAACAAATGGCTCGACGCCTTATCTGCTTTTTGCCCACACCTCTTGCCAGATGCTCAATAGGATGGCAAAAGAGATCAGAAGCTAATTCAGCAGAAATGTACTAAATTCAGGAAGAAATATGGAATTAAGCCTGTACAAGTCCATAGCCATAAAAACATTTATGTGCCCAGTTTTATGAGCTGCTGTGCAATGGTATCATTAAGCACCATCTGAGGACTGTGAAGGCTGTGCCACAGATGATTTACATCACACTTTTCACAACTGCCTGCAGTAGAGGACAGAAAATACGCCCTGTAAAATCCAAGGACATTTTGGATTGGAGAGTATTTCTAATGCGAATATTTGAGTGTATGAAGAGCAGTGTCAATATTTGAGGAGAGTATAACTGAGAGGACAGAGGTAGTGAGCAGAACCTAGATAATGTGGTAGAGTCATCAGACTGTCAGGCAAATGTTTAATGTGTAGTGTTGAACATCTGTCTTCAGTACACTACAAGCCTCTGCAGAGGGAAAAGGTGGGGGCGGAGGGAAAGGCAGGAGACAAAACTGATTCTGGAAAAAAAACCCCTAAAATGTATTTTTGGCATAATAAATCAAATATCAGTTTTAAACATGTGAACAACATTTATTGTGGACCGCCTCATTGCAGGGATTTGTGGTATATTTCTGTTTCTAGTGGGGAAGTAACACTCTAGAAAAGCATCAGAAAAACAAAAGGAAGAGTAGAAATTTCATTTCTGAGTTTGGGAATAGTTCCTATATATGAAACTTGTTTGTCCATCTTACACCTGACAATTCACAGATTCACAGAGTGTTAGGGGTTGGAAGGGACCTCTAGAGATCATCTAGTCTAGTCCAACCCCTCCTGCCAGAGCAGGATCACCTAGAGCAGAAATTGGTAGAAAACAAATGCAAAATTACTTTAAAACAGAGATTTCACACCCTTGTCAGTGTTGCACTTTGATGCCTTGTTACTCAATGTTGCTTTCATATTATAGTTAAAATTTGGGATTGTGTTTGTTGATATGTCTTTAAGGAGCCTTGATTTTCTGTTTCTTTGTTGTGATTTAGTAAATGCGCAAAATAAAATAATTTTACCAAATATTTATTTCTGAAGTTGAAGATCTGCTTAGACTCTGTGAAAGCATTAATTGCCAGCCATTTGTTTTTCTACCATAGGTTTCCCTAATACCTCTCAGCTGTTTTGTGTTGTGTTGGTTCATTTTAATAGGCCTATTCTAAATTAAGCATTGACGGTGTATTAGAAGGTTGCTTTGATAGGAAGGCATGGTTTGCCCCAGGTAAATGAAAAATGGTAACAGTTCTTTTCAACACTGCAGCATTTTTCTCTCATGTATGTATGCATTTATCAATCGACATTATAGAGTTTTCCTTAAGCTAAGCCATGGGCATACACCTAGCGTGTGGAAAAACAAGTAGACATGTGCTTGTGATTGCTCTCATGCTTCAGGCAACTTACCTATAGAACAGAACAAAGTGCAGATGGAATATATACTTTATTTTAGGAAAGAGCAGTTGGAGAAAAAATGTCACAAATGTTCACAGGTTGGCTCTGCCTTTAGGCAATTGGTGAGTGGAGGAGAAAAATCCTAGAGGTCTTCAGAAAGGGCGTTGGTGATGTCGAAGTCTGATGAATCTTATATCCCCAGTTTCCCCTCTAGTCAATGGAGAGACAAAGTGTCTTCTCTAGGGAATGTTCTTCAGCAGCTGAGCTCTGTGTGATCTGGGACCCCAAGGACATCAGGGCTTTGATCACATTCTTCTAGGACCTTACCTGTCCTGATGGCTTGGTTGTTGGAAACATGCACTCAGCAGTAAGAAGATGCTGTTGCAGTCAGTGTAGGTCAGCTTCACACAGGGCAGCAAGCAGTGCTGGTTGAAGGTCAAGGCTATGTGCATGCCTGCGAAAGACAAGCATGCTTTTGGAAGTGATCTGGCTCCTTGGCAATTGCAGAGTGAGCTGCACAAGATGTGAGGCAAGGCAGTACCAGTGAGGCTTTGAAGAGAGGGCCAGGCATCCACGTGTGCCTGCCAAAGCTTGAGAGCCAGTCGGCTGAGGACACTGGGTTGTTTATTTCATGCTATCAACCCCATATATCCCCATGTCCCTCAGAAGCAGCCCAAGAAGGATTGCTAAAACAGAATAAATGGGAGAGTGGCAGGAAGGTACAACACAGGTCACAAGAGCAGACACATCAGTTTTCATTGGAAACACGTCGGCTAGTACTTAAGCAAGCTCTGTCAGACAGGTCATTACATAAGGAGTATGATACTATTTGCAGAGAGGAGAACCCTCTACATACACCCCCATGTTCCTACAGTGCTGCCTGCTCAGAGAAGAGAAATCATGGCAGATGGGTGATCTGTTTTTCCCTCATGTGTTTTCCTGAGCTCTGAGAGCCACACCAGACAATGATTCACTACATCTGCCATCAGGTCATGTCAACCCATCTTCATGAATGGCCATCCTTAGGTCTGAGGGGGCATTTCTGACGCTCAAATGCAGAATATTCTGCTTTTTTTTTTTTTTTGGCTCTGCTGACCACAAATGATCTGGCATCACACTGGGGGAAGAGATGACACTTCACATGGATGTTGTAGGGTACAGAGCAACCTCTGTGACAAGATGGAAACAATTGGGAGAGATTGATGACAGCACAGGAGCACAGCGTCATGTCAAGGTGAAGGAAGAGAGAGAGGGGTCTTTTACACTACCCTGTCTCAGGACTTTGGGATTTCAGCCCTTTTCTGGAACAGTTGATTGATCATCTGCTCCACTGAGATCATTTGAGAGACAGAATGAAGACAAATGTCTCTTGCATCTAGCACTCCAGATAGCTGTGGACTTGTGGTGGTGACTGACCATCTCCAGCAGCCCACCATACTTGTTCAGACTGTCTGGGAGCATACCAGGACACATCAGCTGCAGAGCTCATGGAGTTGGCACTTCATCAAATGCCTAGAATTCTTCATGTACTTGCCAAAGACAGCTTGAAGCAGCAGCTGGTTCTTAATCTACGTAGATCAGACAATTAGAGACAGAACAAGGAAGTAGCATAGCATTATACCTCTGATATAAGAGGCACAAATTAGTTTATTCTCTCTCACTCCCTTTATCCACACTCCTTTTTGCCTTCAGAGTCATCTGCAGACCACTGCAGAGCTGTACAGGTCACTTCAGCTGCTCATGGGATCCAAAGCCAATATGCCATCCTGCATGGTTCACTCCTGCAAGCACAGACTAGTACACGGTCAACCTGGGACAGGAGCTGCCAAAGGATGAGCACAGCCTGAGCTCTGCACACACAACTGCTGTGTCGGAGAAGAGCATGACTGAGGAGACTGTGTTGAGGCAACAGTGCAGTGACAAGCACCTTGGGTAGCTCACTTGTATGCTCTTAAATAACTACTTTGTTCAGTTAATTAAATATTTTTGTTTGATTGAAGTTGTGTGTGTGGTTTTTGTGTTGTTTTTTTTTTTTTTTGTTTCCTAAGAATTTCTGAGGTCTTTGCTACCTCACTTGTGACCATCTCTGGCCTGGAGCAGTGTAGAAGGTGGGTGTTTCTCTTGTGAATAGAGGGCAGAGGGTCCAGGACCCAGTGCATAGCTAGTACCAAAGGAGTATCTCTGTGGAGAAGGGAGCAATGGAAACGGATATCCATGATGGGCTCCATCCTGCAGGGCTTTGGCCTTTTGGCTGTCAGAGCCCCAGAAGACCTTAACACACCAAATGGGGCCTTAGCTACATGGGAGATGCAGACAGCACCACAGTGCATGAGGATGCCTTCATAGTGCTTAACATTTGTGGAACAGCATCCAACGTTGTCCATATGTGCCTAAACGGCCAGTTGGTACAGTTTTCTGATCAGCCAGCTCTGTAATGTCTGGAGACCTTATCTCCCCATACCGCCCATTCATGCGCCCTGAGGCACCATACGGAGACAGACTCAAAGCTGAAGCTTTGGAATTCAGGCTCCACTGGGAAGGAAGCAGCTCCAGTTAACATTTGTTTTTCCACATTTCTGTTTACTTTCTTTAATTGAAATAGGAGATTACTCACAAAAACTATTGCAGTGGCCCCAAATAAAGCAAATGAGATTTTTTTGAGAAATTAAGGACTGCAGAAAGCCAACAGTCTAACTCATATTCACAGACCAAACTCTTCCGTGGATATATCTCACAACTCTTCCACAGGCTTCTCTAACAGAGCAAAGTGTGGGTAGCACCTAGCTCCTGGAGGCAGAATTCCAGTGGGATGGCGGTGGACCCCAGGGAAGGTATGACCAGGCTAGGTCATGAGTGCAGTCCTGGTTACGCAGCTCTTCGTCCACCCTGTGTCGGGATTTGGCTTTACAGGCTCTTCCTGAGTAGCAACAGACCTCCTACAAGGTGTTCACATGCCTTTTCCAGAAGCTGTAAGGCCAAAGCCCTTTCAACATTGCCCATGTAGGCTAGGAGGTGGGAGCCAGAGGGAGAGGTCAGGGAATGTGTTTGGTGTCTCTCCCTCAGCTTTAATGTGGGAGTCCACACCTGGTTTGAGGCATGTGTGAGGAAAGCAGCTCTGCCCGGTGGTTGGTTGTGAGACACAACACTCAGGGTCTGTGGGGCTCTGGATGGCTGTGGGGACTAGCAGCTTTATGTCGTTTGACAGTGGGATGCAGCATTACCTGGAAGAGGCTGACTACAAGAACTCTACAATTTTTTGCTGCAGTTCCTGAATAGTCAATTTTACAACTTCATATAGTCTAAAAGCAGCCTATAAGAAATATAACAACAGTAAAAGTTGATAGTTGCCCTATTATGATTATCTACTAATGGATTAAATGCGTGATTTATAATTATTACAAATAAGGACAAGCACAGGGCAGGAGTAGTAGTAAAGTAGTAGAGCAGGAGCTCTGTAGTCATAGTAGAGTGGGAGCTCTGTAGTAAAAGCTTCATAATAAAAACTTTCAAGAGCTTCATAGTAAAAGTGTTGTGGCTACCCTACAAAAGTAAATATAGAAGTGTTCAGAAAAGTTTGGGGCGCTGTTTCCAACCAGTGTTTTGGGTACAAAAGCTGTTTCTTGCTGTGCTTCACTTGCTAAAGATGAAGACATCGTTTTGGAAGTGGCATCCTAACACACCGCAGCAATAGGGTCAATAAGTGCAATGAGATGTCTTCTGGGTGGGAAATTGGTATTCTGTTCACAAAGATCTGACCCCTTTTGTACAACTTTTCATGGGATTTGTCACCTTTTTTTGGCAAATTCTCCAAATTCTCCTCTCCACTTTTTGAACGACATACCCATGCTTACAGCTTTCGCTATTTTCATTATTGCTATTTTTCGCTTTGAAACACTGCGAACAACTATAAAAATAACCATCTTCTGAGGAAACAAACAAACAAAAAAAACCCAGCCAAAGAACCACACCAAAAACCCAAGCCAAGCCAGCCGGCGGTTTAGCCTGCCGTGTGCCGGCGGCCGCCACACGTTGCTCCTTTGCTGCCACCTGGCGCGAGAGGCGGGGCAGTGCGGGGCGGGCTCCGCGGTGGCAGAGCTGAAGGGGGAAGGGGAAAGGCTGAGGAGTGTCAGGGAGTGTGAGGAGGAGATAGGCTTTGGCTCCACCAATCTACCACCCCTGAGGCAGAGGCAGCAGATGGAGACCCCACAACCAGCAGTGGATCCCATATCCTCTTGCCACAGGGCAGACGGAAGGGACCTCAGAGAGGGAGGGCAATGGAAACAGGTCCCTGCTCAGAGAGGCAGGCGCATCCCCTCCTGCCCTCCCTCCCCTTCCCAGTTGCCCCTGCAGAACAGATACGGGGTCTGGAACTTGAGGGCCAGGCAATTGAGGAGGTAGAGGAAGGTCCACCCAGGGAGCTGCCCAGGATGACTCCGTCAGCCCCACGTGTTACAACTGCCTCCATTAAGAAAAGCAGGAGGGTCGTCACAGGTGATTCCCTTCTGAGGGGAACAGAGGGCCCTATATACTGACCAGACCCATCGCACAGGGAAGCCTGCTGCCTTCCTAGGGCCCAGGTGCCTAGGGACATCACCAGGAACCCCCTCGTCTGGTACAACCCTTGGATTATTACCCACTACTGCTCATGCAAGTGGGAAGCGACGAGGTTGAGGAGAGAAAGCCAGAAGACATCAAGAGACAGTAACAATCAGGAATAAGTTCAAGTACAAATTAGAGTGGTGCTGCTGCGTAACAGAAATTACAGTATGATGAAGGCCAGTGTCTTTAGAAGTGAGTGGGAAGTGAGGGCCACGAAGATGCTCAGAGGGCTGGAGCATCTCTCCTATAAAGAAAGGCTGAGAGAATTGGGCTTGTTCAGCCTGGAGAAGAGAAGGCTCCAGGGACACCTTATTGCAGCCTTCCTGAAGAGGGCCTACAAGGAAACTGGGTGGGGGGGACTTTTTACAAGGGCCTGTAGTGACAGGACAAGGGGTAATGGGTTTAAACTGAAATGAGGGAGATTTAGATTAGATATCAGGAAGAAATTCTCCACGGGGAGGGTGATGAAGCACTGGAACAGGTTGCCCAGAGAAGCTGTGGGTGCCCCATCCCTGGAAGTGTTCAAGGCCAGGCTGGATGAGGCTTTGAGCAACCTGGTCTAGTGGAGGGTGTCCCTGCCCATGGCAGGGGGGTTAGAACTGGATGATCTTTAAGGTCCCTTCCAACCCAAACCATTCTATGATTCTATGGATATCACAGTGATACTAATAATACTATCAGTACTACTAGTAATAAGTAATTAAAATAATAGAAAACAAAACATATGACACACTTGCTCACCATTCACCAACTGATACACAGCCAGGTCCTGAGTAGTGAGAGTCAGAGAGCCTGAGAGCCAGAACCTGAGAATGACTGCAGCAAAGTCTGAGTGAGCCTGAGAGTGAGAGATGTCAGAGCAAGTCCCCACAGTGACCAAGACAGACAACCAACTCACCCACTCACTCACTAACTACTGACCAAACTATGGCCCCCAGCCCAACCCCCGCTTATATACTGAGCATGACGTTCAATGGAATGAAATACACCTCTGGTCAGTTTGGGTCAGCTGTCTGAACTGTGTCTTCCCTATTCTGTCCCGGCTCCCCCTCTGCTACTTGTAGCTAGAAAGTTGGGAACAGAGGTGCAGTATCAACAGATGAAGAAGTCCTTGGATTGGTGCAAACACTCCTTAGCACCAACTAAAAAACATCAGTGTTGTCAGTACTCTTCTCAGGGTAAATCCAAAACTTAGCCTTATGCCAGCTACCGTGAAGAAAGTTAACTCCGTCCTGACTAAAACCAGCACAGCTGGGAAGGATGGACTGCTGGAACTCAACAGAATTGGCCTCTCCTGTTTCCCTGCCTCAGCACCTTTCCCCATCTGCCTACAAATTATTCTCCTGTTACATAAACTCCTTGGTGTAGAACTCAGCAGTCCTAAAGCCTCCACAAGTTTTCTGCACCAACTGCTTGTCCGTATGCCCAGGGGTAGAGGGATTTGGGAGTGTATGGAGATGACACTCATCTCTGCAAGTTTGAACATCAATCTTGGCTTGTTACAGTGAAAGAGATGGGGGCACTCTCCTCTGGAGTAGGCAAGCTATTTGTTACCTGTCTCAAAACTGACAACAACCCCAAATGGTGTAGTAGGGACATATTTCTTAGTGCTACACAGACTCCTAACATGGTTCACAATCATCTGTCACAGCACTGCTGGCTAATCTTTCAGTGCCTAAGTGGAAGCTCCAGACTGTGCTATTTTCAGCTGCTGCACCTCCTGTCTGTCTTCCTGCAGGTGTAACATCCCCCCATAGCTTCCCTGAGCCCACCTGGGGACAGGCTGCAGCTGCCCTGTGCCTTGGTCTCTGCCAGCAGCCCAAAACAGCAGTGCAGCTGTGGCTGCCTCCTCTTCCCCTAGGTCAGCAAGCACTTGATGCTGAGAAGGAAAACAGACAGCACTGCTGCTAGGCTAGGATCAGGAGTTCAGAAGCATGGTGCCAAGCACCTGGGATTTAGAAAGAACCAGTCAAAATGGGACACAGCTCCTCACCTGTGGAATGACTCCCCAGGGTAAGTGGTGGCCGTGGCACTGTTTCTTTGCATCGCTTTTCAAGAACTACTATTAACAAACATGTTCTCCTGTTTAAACTTAACTCAGTGCTAGAAATCATGCAGGAACAGAAGATGCAGTGGGAGCTTGCTTTGCAAATAGATACGGTAACAGCATTTAGGAAGATGTAGCAGGCAGAGGCTGGTGTGGGACATGCATGACACAAACCTGCAGAATTTAAATTCCCCTACAGTTCCAATTAAAAAATTAAGCTTTTTAAGCAGTTACTTAAACATCTCTAGTGTTTATTTGTTAGTGGAACTAAAATGAGATCTGAAGGTCCCAAGGAGTCCCTAAAATCTTGCCATTTATCCCTCATGCCGGAGGCTACAGCATGCACAATGACTGCCTGTCGTTTCTGTGGGCTTTACTGTGAAAAACAGAATGGCCCAGCTCTCTTTTGTGTTAATGTCATATTAGTGTCAAGGGGTCATAAAGTGAATTCTGCATTTTATCAGGGTTTAGGAGCATTGAAAATAGCAAAGCAATCATGGACAGGCACATGGTAATTGTCTCCCTGTTTTCTGAAGAAAAACACAAAATGGAGCAGAATAAAAAGGTGGATTTGCTGGATTCTGATCATTATGCTGGAAACAAGTACAATGCTGTATTTACTCAGAGCATTTAAGGACAGATGATATCACTAGAGCACGTAATCTAAACCTCCTGCACATCACAAGCTGTTAACATTCACACAGTCGTTCCTTTATCAGGCTTCATCACCTGAGTTTGACTAATGCTTATTTTGGGAAAGCCAGTTACCATGCTTGTGAAGGCCGAAAGAAACGAAGAATTTGCCGCTTTTATTAGCAGCTTGTTCCAGTGACTAATCTCAGTCTTAAAATGCATGTCTTTTCTGCAGTTTGAAGAAGTCTAGCTTCCCTTTTGTGTTGCCTGTTACTCTTTTCTGTGCTAGATTAAGAAGCCTATTAATTCCCAGTAATTCCTCCCTGGGAAAATACTGACTAATTGTAATCAGATGACACGCCATATTTTTTAGTTTGGGGGAGGGTAGATTGGGTGGGGATTTTTCAATAAATTAAAGAGATTCAATTATTTTTATGCTCATCTGTGAGGCATATTCTGAAGTTTAATATAACTTATATGACTCTTTAAATTTGCCAGTGTCTTTTAAAGACTATATATGGATGATAAATTGTTCATCAGAAATACCAAGGAAGGGGTTTTTTAAGCCTAATTATAGCTGAACTTGCTTTCTTAGCTGTTTTACATATAAATACTTGTTTAAATTTGTTTTTTTTTTTTTTGTTCTTGTCATTCCCTCAGAACATTCTGATTTGTTGGTGCTGAGACGACTTGCAAAACTGGGCTGTTTTAGGGAGGAGTTAGTGACGGATTGGACAATTCATTGTGGAATGCCTTTTTTTTAATCTTTTGTTTATCTTTTTTTTCATTTTCCTTTCTGGTGCAGACAGCATTTATCCAAAGAAAACAGTAGTAGTTTTAACTGTAGTGGAGCTACATCGATCCACCATGGTGCAAGAGAAGCCTACTTCTAGAAGGAAACCGCCTTCGAGATTTTATGGAAGATAACATCTACAGATGGTGAGGAATATCCTTTGTCCTCTCTACTCTCAACTAGGATGTCCACTAGCACCCCGACTGCTCAGTTTTGACTCCCTCTGACCAGCTGTACTCTACCAGTTAGCATCAGACTCCAGTAAATGATCCTTTATTACTGCTTTGCAAATCCATTTGTAGTCCATTAAAGTAAATCTTGAACTGCCCCGTGTCTTCTCTCTAGGTGGATAAACACACCATTAATTAATGTTACAAGAATAGGAACAGCAGATTTTTCCAACCCCAAATATACTAAATGCTGTTATTTTCCTCATTGGCGACAAGTTACTCAGCATAGACTGAAACCAGCCGGGAGTAAAGCTGCCTTCCACGAATTTTCTGCTTGGCCATTGCCTGTCTTGGTGGGCAGGGAAGAGGGGCAAATACAGCCTTGGAGAAACAGGTATTTTCTCATGTCGGTTTCCATGTTGTGACAGTTCATCCTGATTTTTATCACAAACCTTAATTCTCAAATTGGATTTTTTTGTTCCTATATGAACCTAATAGGGTTTTCCCCACCCCTATATTCAGAAATATGTCCCAAATGCTTATGCCACAAATCCTCAAGCAGTCCTTGCAAATAAATGGCAATTTGTTCTCTGGAGCAAAGCTCGAGTGACCATCTACTTTCTTAAGAACTGTTATACCTGTCTTGTCTTAGGTTCAAGGATTATACTGCTGACTCTCCTTGGCATGCTATGTCTGAATATGCATTACTGAGATTAAATTAAATCTGCAATATTTTGTAGTCGTTTTGGTCTGTTGATTTTTTTTTTAAGCATTAACATGATCTGCATATTAACTGCAACTCTGAGCGGGGTATTTTTTGTAATTTGAACAAAAACCAACAAATAAAATGAGAAAAATGTATTTTTAAATTTATTCATTGATGCCTTTTTGCTTGTCTTGTACCTTGTAATGTGTCTCCTGGCTGTTACATAAAACTATTGAAGTTCCTCTGTGTTTAGATAGGAACCTTGTTTAGTTTCACTATGCATTTTCCCCCTCACTGTGTTAGAAATCCCCGCCGTTACTTGTAGCTTCTCACACTCACACAGCCGGCCTCACCATGGTCTGTACCAGGGGCTGCCAGGGAAGCTCTGTTCCAGCACCTGCAGCATCTCCTGCCCCTCCTTCTCCCCTGACCTGGGTATCTGCAGGGCTGTTTTTCTCACCAGTTCTCACTCCTCTCCCCGGCTGCAGTTGCCCTTGCACAGTTTTTTGCCCCTTCTTAAACACGTTATCCCTGAGGTGCTGCCACCATCACTGATGGGCTCAGCCTTGGCCAGCGGTGGGTCTGTCTTAGAGCCGGCTGGCACTGGCTCTGCTGGACTTAGGGAAGGCTTCTGGCAGCTTCTCACAGAAGCCACCCCTGTGGTCCCCCTTTAACCACAACCTTGCCGTGCAAACCCAATACACCCATCCTGCCCAGTGCTGGGCCCTATGTGGTTGCTGTGCCCTGGAGCTCCCAAAATCCAGGCAGCAGGAGCTGCCCACATGCAAATGGCTTCTGTTTCGTTTTCCACATGTGGCTCATGCAGAGCTGAGCTTTCCTCCAGACACACCATGGAATTCCTCAGCACTCTGGCACTGCTGAAATGATTCTCGTGTCTTTTAAAATACAAACACAATGCGTTTTCTGCCTAGTCCCACTTACAGAAATTAGTTGTGTTGCCTAAAAATGTCCTGCCAGATAATTTCAGCAGATGTTGAGAATTGGCATGGAAAATTTGAGATGGAATTGCATCGAGGATAAGTATTTGTGTAAAGGGAATTGATCATCTACTCACAAGTGTGCGTGTGTGCAGGGGTGTGTGTGTGTGTGTCAGCTGCAAGACTGATGTGCATGGTTGTTACAGCAGATGAGGCTGGAGGGAGGAAATGAAATTAAAATTAAAGCAAAGTTCTTTGAATAGCACAAGCATGGTGCAAGGAGACATTTGCAAAACTATACGACACCCTGAAATCCCCAGAACTCCCTGAAGAAGGGTGAAACCAACACCACTGAAGAAAATGCTTGAATTTGCTGCTCGGTATTGCACCAACTGCTGATACATGGGTTTGATGTCTTTTGTTTGTTTTGCAAGCTCTGTCTACAGGAAAACATAGATTCCTTTATTTCAGCAACATACACTGATGATCCAGCTGTGCCAGCACAGTCTGGAACATAGTTTCCTTCTCACCTTGTTTTATAGGAGTTGTAGCTCCCATTGCACCTGCCCCACAGGTGCAGTTGCTTCTGATCGTGTGGTGTAGTGTATCTTGTTGTCAGGCAATAGATGCTCAGGCCCAGAGGTTGTGGAGATCTGAATTTCCTCCTCTGCACCACTGCGACATGCTGACAACATCTGGAACGAAAGCCCCGTGGCAAAGGGACTAAGCTGGGGCCAAAGTATTCTTGGCTGAGAAGAAGCAGGCACGGAAAAGAGATCCAATGACTCCACAGTCTGATCACACTTTGCCTTTGAGCAAGCATTTCCACCCTAACCTACGCAGACACATTTCAGAGCCCGTTATTCCCAAATATATCTGTCTGCTGTGATGGAGAGCTGTGACTCCAGAAAGGGAGGTGTGCTATCGCAAATGAAATCTGTTCAGGAGTTTGCTATCGCTTTCAGGGAAAATGTGCTCAGATACAGCAATGGGTGGCAGTATAAACTTCTGAAATGCTGGGAGCAGTGTTGGGAAGCGCTGGCTGAGCCCGTTCGCCACAGCAGCTGCACTCTGCCGTGTGCCAAGCAGCCCCGCAGCCCAGCTGTGAGGGTGCAGCAATTCCGCTGCACGCCGCCTGCCTTTGGAAAGACGCCCAGGAGGGCAGGCTGGGAAGGATGTGTGATGTATTCCTGTCATTGCTCATTCTTTCCAGGCTAGCAAATCGGGACTGCGGAATACTTTTCCCCTCCCATTTGACACAGTCAGAAAGAACTGAAGAATTTAGTGCCTCCCCACACCGTCCCTCCACACAGTATTCAAAGGCATCCTTCAGTCTGTTTCTGTGTTTCCTTCTGGACCAAGAAGGGTGTGAGAACTGCATTTACACTGATTTATTATACTGGTTATACTGGATCATTTGCCTAAATGTAAGAATAAGGTAAAATGAAGCAAGAAGGATCAAAGGAATTCAGCTTTTAACCAGAGCTGCACAGGCAGGGAATTCCAGCGCCCTGGTAGTGTCTGTTTAGAGCAAGGGGAGATAACAGTTATACCTTTCGAGGGCTCCAGAAAGGGGGACAGGTTAGCAGGCAGAGCACAGTGGTGTGACGGGGTGAAAAGGCTGTCAGCCCCTGTTATGCTTTCTGAAATCCAGATCTCCCTGGGGAAGTGTAAGTTAATGCAAGGAGAATTACAGCAAGTTAGATCCTATTTTGATTATAGTCATCTTTCATTTTTAGCTACTGAAAATAAGCTTGTGACTGAAAAGCAGCTATTGTTCCCTCCTATCCTTCTCTGAAATCTCCCACTCACTTCCCCAGGAACGATTTCCCACATATATTTTACCTTGCAAACTACACACTTTCATGAACTGACTCAGAGGTGTCACTCATCTTGTCCCTGAACTCACCTAACCTTTCTTGACAGGTGAAAATACAGCAGCAGCTTCAGCGGAAGCCTCTTTCTTCAAAAAAGCCAATGGTCCCCATGTAGCATCTGACACTAGATAACAAGAGGGATTGTTACAGAAGATATTTACACATATTTCATTTGTGACGATAAAAACAAATACTAAGCAGCTCACAGGCCAGCTATTCCATCTGCTTTCCAGAAGATAAAAGTTTGGTTCCAGAAAGAAGCCAAAGAAGGGTCACAATCTGTTAGGTTTCACAAGGTAAATGCCATCGACGTGGAACACATTGCAGATGGTAAACGTGCCCCAGAGGCTTCCTGCAACCAGTCTGACAAGCGACGGTGAAGTGCTGCTCCTCGTGTCCGCTGTGCAAACCCCATCCTTTCCTTGTATCACCTCCTTCTCCTCTGCAGCAGTTAATTCAAGGGAGAACATCGTAACCCCTAACTTTGATTGCACTTGTTTTCCTTTGGTATTTGGAGACGAGCAAGCTGGGAAATGCCACACAAAGGGAAACTTCCCCCTTATGTGTGGTACACGCGTGGCCTTAAATGCCTGTTCAGACTGAAGGGATTGCGATTCACACTCCTCTCCAGGAATAAGGCCTTTTTCTCCTTTGGTTAGTACATTCAGAGTGTAAAATCTGATGGAGTATTACAGCTTCTTACTAATTATTACAAGTGAGGGTGCTCTTGTGAATGTTTTTTATTCCATGTCACGTTAAATAAGGCAGTCGATAAAATGTATTTTGGAAAGATTATCTTGGGAGAATGGAGTGAATCTGAGATTCTGAATGGAGGAATAAAAGATCTTGAATTTGTTATACAACAGTTTGTCTCAAAACGACACATCTACCTGGCCTAATTCAGGCTGAGAAGTGTCAAAACGCATGAATTAGCTCATCTCGTGCACGGACTGTTTGCTTTCTGGCACAATATGTGTGTGTGTATTCGATTTGGGATCTGGCTGTAGAAACAGATACGTAGTGCGAATTAACACAAATATGCTTTTGCACCCTGAAGCAGAATTACGGTAAAAAGTCCTGTTTCAAATCAGTTAAAGTAATCATATGTTCCTAATAAGCAAAGAATAAAGAATATAGCATTTATGATTGTTTTGGTCTACTGGTTTTCCCTTTCCTCATCCCTATCCTCCTCATCCTTCTTTTCAGCTTCCTCTTTCCATGACTAAGACAAGCAAATAGTTTTATCCCGAGACACAGACATGCACAAACCAAACCAAATATGGATTTCTGCAATTTAAAAAAAGTAAATGTATATAAAATTTATATTTGATCTTATTTTTCTGTATGGATAAATATACACATACGTATTATATATACATATACATATGTATATATATATACATACACACATACAAAGCCACATAAACATACAAATATATAAATATAAACATTCATAAAATTCTAAATACCAGCTTTTTTTCTAAGATGTTGTCAATGCTTCATGAATTTATAAATATTTTACAAAATTCACTTTGACACATTCAAATCCCAAAGCATAACATTCATCTGCTTCCCTTACTGTTCACTCATGATTTATTTCCTATCTGGCAAAAGTGATTTATCACCTCTATTATGGCTGGTTTTATGTCATTTTTAAATACTTAGAATCCTTGATTTTTACCAAAGTTAATATCCTTTTTAAATTTGTTTGAAGTAGTCTATTATCATATACTCCTCAAGGATCTGCATTTACATGGATTTGTCATTTTTTTCCATTCCATTGACCTAAGTCCCGTCCTCCTCAGATACTTCAGTGCTGAGCTCTGCAGCGAGTACGATGAGGTTCAGGTGCCAAGAGGTGAACTGAGTATGGCAATGATGGGTGAAGAGCCCTTCTGACAAGCAAGTCCCTCGGTGTTTTTGTGTAGTGTGTAAATAGCTCACACCTACGCAGGCGAGTTAGTGCGGGTCACGAAGAAGACAATATCCACACAAAAGCCACAAGGACTTTCCAGGAGATTTTGTCTCCTGTGAATTACTTCTACACTTGGTCAGGATCTGAGCTTCCATTCAGCGGCAAAGGCTGAGGTGATGTTACTCCTTGCATGGCGCAGAAATTTTCCTTTAATTTTCCCCTTAATTCACAGAGTGTTAGGGGTTGGAAGAGACCTCTAGAGATCATCTAGTCCAACCCCCCTGCCAGAGCAGGATCACCTAGAGCAGATCACACAGGCACAAGTCCAGGCAGCTTTGGAAAGTCTCCAGAGAAGGAGACTCCCCCACCTCTCTGGGCAGCCTGTTCCAATGCTCTGTCAGCCTCACAGTGAAGAAGTGTTTCCTCATGTTCAGGCTGAACCTTCTGTTTTCCAGTTTACAGCCATTGCCCCTAGTCCTGTCACTGGACACCACTGAGAAGAGCCTGGCCCCATCCTCCTGACACCCACCCTTCTTCAACTGAGGAGCCCAGAACTGGGCACAGCACTCCAGGTGAGGCCTCACCAGTGCAGAGTGGAGGGGGAGGATAACTTCCCTCCACCCTGCTGGCCACGCTCTTCTTAATGCACCCCAGGATGCCGTTGGCCTTCTTGGCCATGAGGGCACACTGTTGGCTCGTGGTCATCCTGCTGTCCACTAGGGCTTCAAGGTCTTTCTCCCCAGAGCTGCCCTCCAACAGATCAGCCCCCAACATATTGCAACATCTCAAGCAGCCCGGGGCTTGCTAATAACAAAAAGGGATATGAATGTCATACTGAGGAAAGAACATTGCTGACTCAACCACTGTCACCAGTTTTCGACAACTCCTTTGTTCAGTATTAAGGCCTTTTATTTAAAAAATGCCCAGCTTCATTCCTTTGTGATCTGACTGACCCACCATTCTCCTTCCAGGAGAAGATACAGGGATCCAGCCATGACCCTGAGCGCTGACCCCGCTGACTGCGGTACACATGAGCTGGGCGATGCCGGCGCACCAGCTGTGGCCATGGTCCAGGCTAGCCTCTCGTGTCCACCCACCCAGTCACCTTCTCCTCCAGGAAGAGCTGGGGAACAGCTCTCTGAGCAGCACTTCCAGCTTTGGCAGGTGAATACCTCTTTTACACTTGCAAATGGCCAGTGAGAGGAGGGGACTGGTGGCCTGGGCACATCCCTTTCAGAGGATATGTGCAGCCTGGATGCTGGGTGGTGGGTCCTGTGGCTCTCCAGGGTATTCTGACACGTGGATCACATCTGGAAGGTTGTGTAGGGAACGCTTGCTACATTGTACTGCTGAGTCCTTGAGCTGAATAGTTGTTTTTTCCAGGATTCACTACCCTTACCCAAACAAACAAAAAAAAGCAAGACTTTTACGTTAATTATGATAATAACCACATTGAAGGGAATGGTGAAATAATTACATTAACATTTCATAACAACCTCTTTGTGTTGAAACAAGTCAGTCTTTTCTTTCCATTTTCTGAACTCTGTTCATTTCATTTTCTAAATCTCTTATAATCCTTGTTACTTTCCTCTGAATTTTCTACACATGCTTCTCAATTCCTCCAAACCAGGATTTAATACCCTAACCAAAACCTTACCAGTACTGAACAGAGGGAAGCAAGAACCTCTCTGTAGCATACAGATGTCCCTACAACCCCAGACTCTGTCTTGCCACTTGCTCAGTGGCATGACTGAGGCCTCATTCAGTGTCACTTTTAGATATTGTGAAATTCTTCTGCCTATCTCACTTGCTAATAGTTAATGTTTGAGCATCTCCCTGAGATTCAGAGGGTAATTTCTGCCGTCTCAGAGAGGACTTGTCTGGAAGTGGTTAAGACAAAGACAACAAGATTCGGAGCCTGCCACCCACCACTGCCCCAAGGTGACGGTCTGGTTCCTAAGCGCAGGCAGCCAAGCACACAAAAAGCATCCTGCCCTCTGCCCCCGCCCTGCAGTGGTTCAAACCTGGGACAGACATGCACAACCTCCTCCCAAGACCTGACAGGGGCTCAGCCTGTTAGAAGTTCTTACACGCTTGACATACAGCAAAATGCAGCGGCCATGGAGATTGCTACGGAGCAGCCTGGGTGGAGAAGGGCAAGCCATGCCTCAGATACCCATGTTTGATTTTTATGGACCTGAAGACGTCTATGGGTAATTTGTTTTAGCTTGGCTTGCAGTGTCAAGACCAATAATGTGTGTGCACCACAATTAAAGGTTGTGTATACATGGATGATTACATAGCATGATAATTTGTAAAGCCACACTAATTTAATGCTATGCTAATACATTCACTGTTAGATTTCCCCTTTCCTTAGGAGCATATGATTTAGCTTGTGTTGATTTAGCATCAGGTTGACTGTCGTTTAGCTTGTGGTCCACTATAGCCCACATCTTCTTTGCTCTACTTCTACTTCTTTGCTCGGATATTCCGTCACATCTGAGCGTAATCACATCTTCTCAGTATAGCGCTTTGCATTTTTTCTTCACTGAATTACATCACATTGGATTTAGAAAGTGTGTCCAGTTTTTTTGGGTCACTGTGAAATTTGATCATATCCTCCATGGAACCTGTAATTGATCCTAGAACAGTATCATACGATCAATGAATGTTGTATTTGTTAACAAATCATCAAAGTTGTCAGTGAAATTACTGAGTAGTACTGAGAGCAACTTAGACTTTTGAAAGATTCTCCCTTTCTCTCCCACTTCAAAAGCCCTCTAGATTTCACAATGGGTGAAGGATATATGTATATTTAAGTATCCTGAGCTGTATCAGAAGTGTGGCCAGCAGGTCGAGGGACGGGATTCTCCCCCTCTACTCTGCTCTCGTGAGACCCCACCTGGAGTGCTGTGTCCAGCTGTGGAGCCCTCAGCATAAGAAGGATATCGACCAGTTGAAGTGAGTCCAGAGCAGGGCCATGAAGATGCTCAGAGGGCTGGAGCACCTCTGCTGTGGGGACAGGCTGAGAGAGTTGGGCTTGCTCAGCCTGGAGAAGAGAAGGCTCCAGGGACACCTTATTGCAGCTTTCCAGTACCTGAAGGGGCTACAAGGAAGCTGGGGGGGCTTTATACAAGGGTCTGTAGGGACAGGACAAGGGGGAACAGATTTAAATTGCAAGGGGAAGATTTAGATTAGATATCAGGAAGAAATTCTTCATGGAGAGGGTGGTGAGGCACTGGAACAGGTTGCCCAGAGAAGCTGTGGATGCCCCATCCCTGGAAGTGTTCAAGGCCAGGCTGGATGAGGCTTTGAGCAACCTGGTCTAGTGGAGGGTGTCCCTGCCCATGGCAGGGGGGTTGGAACTAGATGATCTTTTAGGTCCCTTCCAGCCCAAACCGTTCTATGATTCTATGAAAATAATATTTTCAGCTGCATCAGGTTTAATTTTACAACAATTTTATTTAGACAATATTTTTTTTTTAGTTTTATATAAAAATGTTACATGAACTGTATCAAAAGTCTTAGTGAAGTGAAGATCTATCACAGCCTACTGTTTTACCTAACCCATTAGGCCATTCATCCTGTCAAAGAAGAAAATTAAATCGGCTGACATAGGATGTTGGCAAATCAGTGTTGCCTAGTTTTTAACACCGTATTATCCTCTAGCCACTTATAAATGGATTGTTTAAAAATTCACAGCAGAATCTGTCCAGGGATTATGTTAGGGCTGCAATAGGTTATGTAAGGCACTTGTCTGCATTTCAAAATTTTCACACTTCAACTGTGCTGCTACGGTTAAAGCAATAACAGCCTTCCACAAACCCATTGCCAGTGTTAGTGCAGTTCAGCTGGAATAAATATGCTAATTCCAGAACGTGTACTCTGCACCTGATTATTTGGCTCAGCAATTGAAATAAAATATGCCACATCTCTGCTCCGGCTTTACTGACCTTACTAATTCATCAGCAGTGACTGTCCCCATTTGTACGGGTATGCCTGTAATACTAAGGCTGACATACAACCATCTGTAATGCCATTGTACACAAAACAGCTTGCTTGTTAGTCCTGAGATCCTTTCCAGATCGCAGGAAGGATCACCCTATTTTAGGGAACTCATAAAGGCTAAGACAAGCTAAATGGTTATTGGAATTTCAGCTGGCAGTGATCAAGGCCTTTCTTAGTTGTAAAATGTCAGTAGTGAACAGCTGTGAGTGATGCTCTAGGTCATAACATGTACTGTTAGGAGACAGGCAAAAAGAAACACTAAGCTGCTCTAATGACCTCTCTCTCAAAACTTCGTTTTTTATTAGAACTGCTGACATATAGCTGGAAAATTTTCAGCCTTCCACAACAGGTATTAAAGATGAAAATTCCCTTATACAAATAATGAGCCAGCAGAGTATTGAATCTTTAATTTTCTTGGTCTTTCTGCCAAGACCTTTCACAGCTTCTTCGTATACCACCTGTCCACGGTGTACCTAGCATCATTCATTAATTACGGAGATGTCAGCTTCCACCTCCAGTTGACTCATGATGCCAAAATTCATCATCTCTGTGTTAAATTTTCAAACCAACATCTTTTTTGGACTCTCTCCCTTCTTGGGAAGAAATACCTGAGGGTATCTTCCAGCCCACTTGATTATCCTCTCTTTTTCTGATGGCTGTGAAACAATTGACAGCTGACAGGCTGCTGGGACGCTGCAACCACCGCTCTTCATTTTAATTAATAGCACTTCACCTTCTCCCTCGGTTTCCCTCCTGCATCTGCCTATCTAATGGTTGGGTTGTAAACTCTTTGCGTCAAGGGAGATCTTGTCCTTTTGTAAATGTACAATGTTTTGTGCATAGCTAGGGCTCCTAAGAGTTGTGATAGTATATATAATAAATGAGCGATAAAAATCCAATGATTCAAGCAACCAAGCACTTCTCTATGCCAAATAAATTCATATTATTTGTTATAGTACTTCTAGTACCTTCTTTGTTTAGACTCAGAGACTCCACACATCTTTGTCTCATGCCTACCGTGGCTTCTGCCTTACCAAGAAGTATGGCCAATGCAAAGTATTGATCAAATTTTCTGCTGAGATGCTAAAGTCATTCCCAGAAGGAGACTTGTCTGCCTGGGAAAGAGCTGAAAAACATAAAGTGGGCTAAAAGTTCTTTTTTGCTACTCTCTTGCAGACAGCACAAGAGCACTCACAGAGGTGCTACAGGATTCACCTTTCCAAAACAAATTTTTTCAGTTTTTTCTGCCCGATAACGACTGCTTACAAATAATTTAATTTTGGATGTTTTACATGCAAAAGAGGCTATTATTCTTTCTGGTGATGACACACAATGGTCTGATTCAAAATCAGTGCATCCTGTTCTATACCTATAGTATTTATGACTATAAATCAAAGCACATTGCAAGCATTGCACAGCTGATTCCATTATTGTCAAATTCCTTCAGGTTTTAAATGTGCTTTCCTTTGAGTTCAGATAAAACCCTATCAAAATTATTTTCCTGACACTCAAAAAGGTACATGTCTAAAGTAATAATTTAGTGTGGTCTACAAATTGTCTGTGCAGAAATGGTATATTATAACTGATGTGAAATTTAGAATGTAATAAAGAGTGTACTCCGTTTTTGTCAAAAAATTTAATTGCAGAATTATTTACAGGAGATGAACATAAACAATACATAAACCAATTGAAAGAGGCAGCTTCATAAAAGAGCCATGGGGCAAAATAGTGAAGCACATTTTCTTACAATCAGCTGGAGGTGAGTAGAGAACCATGGAAAAAGAATAACTCAATAATAAAACAATTCTCAAATATGTCTTCAAAGTAACAAATAACATTCTGGTAAAGAAGATACTACTGAGAAGCGAGAAATTATTGTAGCAATGAAACAACATACTGTACATTCAATTTAGGTATCCTGCATGCTACTAAATAGAATTTATCAAAAGAACCATAAAAGCATGAGAAAGAGAATTACATAAAATAGTTTAATTCTAGTGAAGTGTAGCTTTATACAGATGGTGAATATTTGGCACTCAGTTCATCCTCATTGTTGATATGATTTCTATGTATATATATATTTATATATATTTATATATACTTTTAATGATAACTAAACAGCTAGTTTCCTGTTTCTAACATTCCTTGAAATTCTATAGGAGGCATTTAATTTAGTCCGTAGGCCACACTTGATTATTTTGGCATGTCACATGGTAAATGAAAGTATGAATTTTGTCTCTGTACAGAAAATCCTGCACAGTCATAGTGGCTTTTCTTCAGGAAAGAACAGTTCTAGAGCAGTATAAGTCAGGCTACTCAAAAGGGAAATTTTCTTGATCCAGGAAATTAAGATACAAATTGAACTAAAGAATACATACATGCTGAGCCCTTTTAAAATGAGATGGCCATACTATTAACCCTCCAAAGGGTAAATCAAAGCATGGATATGAGCATGTGGATTCCACGGGTAATTATAAACAAAGCTAGTGTTTCTTTGTGAAGACTATTGTCAGAGACTTGAACCTACTACCAAGCCCTCTTCTGGATTGTAACTTTCCTGAAAGGAATTAGAAAGTAATAAAACACTCGCTATCTTGAACTTGTGTCCTTCCTACCTCAGCAGGACTTGCTGAGTCAGGTATTGATCTGAATTATACTGATCCAAATCTAACATTTCTTTCTGATTTCAGTTTCTTAGCATTGATTCTAATACAGCTGAGAGTAGAATTTAGCCCGAAGCGCTGCAATAATTCATCTCTCAAATAAGAAACTTGTATGACAGTTCAGCTTTAGGAATGGGAAATATTGTGTTAAAGGAAAGAAGAGTAAGGGAAGGAGAAGAAAAGTCCTCACCTGTGGCTGTATTGGCAAATTATGACCTTACCTTCAATTAAACCTCACCCTCATTTAGGCTTAGGTGAAACTATTCATGGTTTTGTACCAGAGAAGTAAAAAATCCTGTCCAACAAAACCAATTTAGAAAAATAACAATCTGGCCTTAATAAAATAGACAATTAAACTGCCAGCTGATGAAAACTGTTCTGTGTTTGCTCAGTTAAGGAGCAAGCCGTGTAGACATCGCGATTTACATTATCTACGACCTGACTTCAGAAGCCCAGTTCTGTTGCAGCAATGAAGGGTAATGGGAGAAACAGCCCCGTGAGGGAAGGTGGGACTGTGAACATGCAGTGTCCTTCCGTGATCATCACTTACGAAATGCCATACGCATTTCATGAGAAGGGATCTGGAATAGGGTTTTTAGATATAACGAGTGCCATGGCCTCTTGCAGCTATTAGAATTTTATTTCGTTAAGAGGAGCTGAATCAGCCTAAATATGCTGGCCAAATTCTCTTTTGGGCAAGTTTCCATTTCAATTTCGGTTTTATACTTGCTGTCCTGAACAGCCTATTATGCAGTTAAACAGCTGCAGCATTACACCATAGAGGTAGCTGCATTTCAGAGATAAATTAAGCAATTTCTGTATATACAGAAGGCTTAATTGCTGCCAGAAGCCTGTGTATGCATATGAGTATGCCATAAAACAGCTGTTCCCAAAAGATGGTCGCTGGCGGTGAACACGGTGAATGGTTGCAGACGGGCCGTGGGGCTGCACCAGGTGGTGAACTGCCACGGCTGCCAGTGCTGAGGCTGAGCTGCAAGGATGTGGCATGGTCTACAGGAACCGAATGCGTGTCAACTCCGGTTCCTGGGTCCAACTGTCTGGGACCATGACACGAAAAATTGTTATATATATATGTATGTATGTACGTATGTATGTATGTATATATCCTCTGTTATCTGCAGTATGAAATGGCTGCGTGTAGGCTGTCGATCCTGCCAATGCAGTGGTGTCCCCGTTGCTCTGCCACACACAGAACCCTTGGGGTTAGAGCCGAGTCTCGGTGAAGAGCAGCTGCCCAAACCGAAGCATAATCCTTACACCTAAATCCTGTGCCACACGTTATGCCTCGCGTTAGCTTGGCCGGAGGGCAGACCAGGGAGAGAACAGGGCACTTGGCAGTTAGACCACTGGGGAAGGCTGCTTGTGCAGCACGTGCCCCGGATGGATCTCTCCCGCTAAGAACGCTGCGGGGGAACGCAGTTGTGAAGGAGAGACTTGCCGAGATCCCGGACCAAGAGGGCTCAGCTGCAGCTGCCATCGGCTCCCGTGCCTGGCACTGACCAGGGCTCTCCTGCGGTGCTGTCCCAGGGGAGGTCCTCCACCGCAGGGACCCTCAACGCCATTGTTAGGAATGGAAAAAGCAGAGATTGTTCTGGAAACTTGATGCTCTACACCCTGGAGGGACAACACGAGCGTCGCCCTCGCTTCTGCTTTGCTCAGCTCTTCCTCTTGGTTCAGCGAGTCTTCGCTTCTCCCTCGGCACAGGCTCGACCGTAAAGGCCCTGCTGGGCGCTGGGAGGGTGGTGTGGAAGGAAACTGCCCTGCAGCGTGGGGACACAGGGGCACGCACCAGGCCATGGGCAGGGTAACCTGCCCCAGCTGCAGCCCAGCCTGGAGTTTGTGTGTCGGCTAATAAAGTGCTTGGAGATCCTTCTGGATGAAAGGCACTGTATAAATGTGTCAACCGTCATACACCAGGAAGCACCTCTCTAGACACTCAGGGGTTTGCTGATATTCTTCACCTCAAACGCAGTTTTCGGCTGGTATCGCTACATCCTAAGACGCCCTGGGAACAGTAACGGGAGTAACACTGCTTCGTGGTTCGTTTAAAGTCTCCGTCTAATACTGAGGCTCCTGCTACACAGGATTTCAGCACACACAGCTTGACACCTGGAGCTGCCGGACCGACTTCAGACCTCAAATTAACACGTGCAAACAGTGCCCGACGAGTCAACCTCCGGTGCGGCCCCTGCCACCGACGCCAGCGCTGGAACGCCGAGGAGGACATCCAACCCACCGAGCGGGCAGGGACAGCTCAAGGCTGCGACGGGGGTGATGTGGAGACACGCCGCCCTGGGTGCATGGGACACAGGGTGGACCTGCCCGAGGAGGACCTGGTGCGGAGCGGCGGCCCTGCCGAAGGGTACCATGGGGCTGGCAGCCTCTCCAGGGCACGGCTCCAGCGGGGTTGAGGAGACCACCAGTCATGTACGGCACCTCCTCACGCAGCAGTTAGTTACTTCTTTTCCTTGCAAAACCACTCCATGGCCGAACATTCCCTCACTTTACACTAGATGCAGTGCTGAAGAAGGTGAAAGTAGAGAACTAATTTACTGATACAGCAGGACATGGGCTTAGGTGAAAACAAGTGATTTCCACTATATGAAATGTATTTCATATATATACGAAATCCACACACCTTCCTATGCACGCTTTAATTCCTTCCTGACTGATGTGAAATCTAACAAGGTTTAAGCATGAATTAAAATGCCATTTTTTTGGTATTAAACTGTACAACATTATTAATCTTCACACGCTGCCAAAGGTCATTCTAATCAGGTCAACATGAAATAGTAAAACACTTCATAATGTACTTCACCAATTTACAAAGAATTTCAAATCTAAAAAAATATGCAAAGCAAAAACAAGTGCGGTGAATATCAACAATTTTACCAGTCAGGACTTTTTCTTTATTTAAATGTTCAGAATTCTGTTTATTATACTTGTGTTTTACAGGCAATGAAGAAATGTTCTATAATTTTCATCATCTGTTAAAATAAATATGAATCCAATTAGCATTCAGGTAAACACTAGACTATTTTGCTATATCCAGCTGTTCTATGTGGGTCTACACCATGACGTCCCTAAGTAGAAAGTATTCCACTTTCTACCTTTATGTTTATTTATGTTCCTCCTACGGTTTTGTAACTGAATTTTATCTTTACGATGTGGGGTCAGATTACAACTGATTTGTTTATATGTTTATTAAGATACCACATGCTGTGTTTCTCGTGTCAGGGACTGAAGTAATTTGACTTTGATATATTTGCAACACAAGTATGATAAGCATAATGTTATGTTTGTAAACTAAGCAGATGTACAATATGTAAATAGAAATGGCTTATTTGCCTTTAATGATAGAATGTTACCTGTACAAAAATTTAATATATTGCACTTTGAAATCTAACATGCACAGATAACATATTATCAGATTTTTCAGTAGGCATGTAGTTTACTTTTGACTTTTTTTTTTGGAACAAAGGTGAAACGAACAGAAATCATAGATATCCAAAGCTGGTATTGAACATTTTCTCATAATGGCATGGGAAATGTAAAACGCAGGGTCAGTGTCATTCACTCAGGACTCCTTTTGCCTGAGAAGTTCCAATCAAATTTTAACGTATCAAAATATGATTCTAAAATTAAAGGTGTGCACAGGCTGTCCGAAGTCAGCATTATTAGGTCAGCTGGGATCTAAACTTGTCTGTAATCTCTTGTTTTTACAACTTGTCTTTATAAAGTCTGATTAATGGCAGGATCAAATACAACTTGTCTTAACCGCTTGACCTGTTGCTGCAGGTGCAGGTTTTCAAGTGTCTAAGTCAAGTGTGGCTTCTGCTTGAAGTGTACAGGAAAATTAGATAAAATGTGTCAGCTGCCATAGATGTTTATACATGTATAGGAGTGTGTGTGTCTATTTCTAATCTGTTAAATCGAGGAAAGACACTGGTTTTAGTTTTGTGTGGGTATTTCTAATTAGCAGCTCCACTTTAAATAAGATAGATAGCAGGTACACTGGTATTTAAAGTAGTACAACAAATATGGGAAGTAGCATCAATATTGTACACTACCTAGGATTCAGCTCTTTCCGTAACAGAAAACGCCTTGAAAACACAACGAATGGGAAATATAATGTTTTCATCTATAGAAGAATATTTCAGGGATTTTTTTTTTTTTTTTTTTGCATTTTTGAAGGATATACATTCGTCTTGGTTTTTGCTTCCAAATATAGTTTAAGGCTATTTGGCAAAGTATATACCAGATATCACGCTCAATTTACAGGGTTTTCTCCTCACAGAAACTTCTTAAAACTTCACCTCTAAAGATTCATATCTTGAAGCTAAACATGCTTTATCAGCTGTGCTCCAAAGACAGAACTCATGCTTGATACTACACACTGTAGGAAAAAGAGAAGGAAAAAGAAAACCAAAAAAACCAAAACCAAACCAAAACAGATTTGAAGCTATGTCAGGTCTGCATAACCTACGATACTTCATGTTTTCAGTCATCCATCAGGCTGCAGGGTGCGTGGGATTCGGATTTAAAGTGCTCATCAGGTGAAGAACCAAAGTGCTCGAGTATAATTAAATAGCTGTTCTGCCTATGGCTAAATACATTGCATTTGTTAAAGCAGGTAAACAGGGGATGTGGCAGTTGGGGCTGTCTGTCTCACCGGGTTCAGACTCTTTTGACCGAAAGTAGTGTTCAGCAGGATTCAAACCTTGGGATCGGGGACTCATCTTATTGCGTCTTCACCTGAAGACTTCTAAGTGCTGGGTCGCTCGGTTGGCTCTGGAAGGTAGGTGAAGTGGAATAATTCTATCTTAATTTGCTTTAAATTAAAGCCTCTTGACTGTGGTAGTCACCCCTTCTCTCTTCTGAAAATGCGAGGCTTGATAATATATCATTTTCCTTATATTCCATGGATGGAAATCACTTATCTCTTGAGTCATTTTTTTTTTTTGTTTTTTTAATGTCTGAAGCAAGCAAGAAGCCTATTCTTGCCGTAAATGATAGTGCATAGAAAAATAGTTCTAAATAAAAATACAACTGTAAACCACAGTTCACCTTTACCTTAACATAACCATTTAAACTTAGATATACTTACCACTCACATTCATATTTCTTAAACTGTTTACAACATCACAACTGGCATTTTAAACAAGCAAGATTTTTTTTTTTTTTTTCTCAAGGATACCCTGGAAACTCAATTGATATAACATTTTGAGAGTTTGAAATATTACATGTAGCACAGCTCTTGAAATGAAAGAGAGAAGGTTTGTAAAATAAACGTTAACACTTAAAAGAACTGTTAAAAATGCAATGAGTGTTCCAAAGGAGCGAGTATAACTTTTTCTTTACACATCTTGCTACAGAAGATCTAACTTTTTAAGGCTTCCGTTTTCCTTTCACCCATCACTCAAGTCCTCTTGCATTATAATTTTGCTTAGGTTTCAGAGTGTCGTTATACTGCTAACAGCAAACGTTTCTCAGTGGTCATTCCCACCACCACCAGACTTGTATGCTTCTTGGTTTCTGATGAACTTTGGAGTTTTAGTGGCTGGATATCCCTGTTCATCTCCAGAAACTTGACATGCCTAATGTTATTTTGCAGTAACAAAGATGAGAAGAGTGGCAGAGCACATGGATAAATATGTTAGCTGGGTTCTAGGAAAAGAAACTGGAGGTCAGAGAGATAAATGGGTTCTTTCTTTCCTGCTCTTTACATTTGTAGCACCTTCTACTTGGATTAGCTAATGCCTCTAGTGAATGGTGAGATGCACCCATTTATAGTTTGTTATTCTTATCCCTAATTATCACACATTTTATAAAAATATAAATAACAAAAAAGTAAGCTGGGTTCCATCTCAAGAGGTGTTTCTTGTTGTCCTCTGAGAACATATTGGATAAGTCAGGTCTCGACAAGCCCTATCCATTGTAGCTGATTGTAAGTCAGACAATAAATACAAAAGAAGTCGTTCTTGCGGTGAGCTCAGCAAATTCTGAGGAAATCAAAAGCATTCCACTGTGCTTATGGCACAAAGAACACAACAGCAAGGGCATATTTAGTGGAGAGAATGAGACAAAAATTACCAGGTAAGTGACAAACTGTACAAGCATTTTGTTTAAAAAAGGAACTCTGCAGCATTCTGTCTTTAAAGCCGGGTTTGAGCCTCTGGGATATATATCTCGATGCTGTCTGCACGCTCTGTGGCTGAATTCTGCCGGAAAGAGGCTGCTCTCTTAGCAGCCATTAGCCGTCTTCTAGCTTCTTGCCGCTGTCTGTCGGGTAGGTCCAGAGATTTTTCTCTTGTGATAGGGAATTTTCCTTTTGGGGGCTTCTTTGGTACAGGAGGAGGAACTTTTCTTTCTTCCTGCAATAGGGTGTTAAAACCGAGGGTGAACTGCGTGCAGAAGGTACCGTCAGCAGAGCATGCAAATCGAAGACATGAAATGCAAAATACTGGTTACGTACATCAAGCATGCTTAATTAGTGCTCTCCAATCAGCTGACTAATGGATTACATGAATAGCTATCCACACTAGGGACACTGACAGAACCCTGTTTCAGCAACCATTACAAATTCTGCAGTCCTGTGCCTTAAAAAAGACTACGCCTCCTTCTGCTGTCCTTGCAGGTATCCTGCACATGCAATCTGCGTACCTCACTTTCACATGGATTCGTTTAATTTTAGCTGGCACATTATTACATTCATTATAAACAGAAACACACACTGGCTCTCCAATAAGAATTCAGCGCATCTGTGTGGTCTGATCAAGTGAAAAGGCTGTCTAAGATTAGCAGGACAGGATTTTTAATTAAATTAATCGCACTGAGTTTAGCCTCAGCTGGATATGAGATAGCAGCTGTGTCTACACGTCTATTAGTTTAGTCTCCTCCATGAATTGCTAAATGGAAACATGCAAGCCCCAACCAGAGGGAGAACATAGGGCTAATTGTTCTGCTTGCCAGCCTGGACCATTTTAAAGAAAATCATATTGAAGAATTACCAAATCATAACGCGAGAGTCAGTAGATTTTGGTACCAAAGTAGTTGTAAATTGCTCTGCAGGTTTTAAATCAAGAATTGTTTTGAAGTAGGAAATTGATATTTTACTCCATTTAGAGACTGAAATGTCATTTAAGGGCCTTAAGAAAAGTAATGTAGAATCATGGAATCGTACCATAGGTTGGAAGGGACCTCTGGAGGTGATCTCATACAACCCCCCTTCAAAGCCCACTTGAAATTAGATGCAACTTTGAAGTTAAAGCAGGTTTTTCAACATCATTTTAATAACGGACTGAATAGCCCCCAAGTCAGAAACTCCACAACTTCATTTGTATAGTATGGTTACTATGATCGATCTTTCACTTCTTAAAGTAATAGTCCAGAGTATGGGCTGTTCCTTATGGAGAACACAGTTAATTTGATGCACAGCAGGATTCAAATAATACACAAATGGAACTGATGCACCTATAGTTTACAAACTCTTCATTGTTCGGTTTGGGGTTTTTTTTGTAGTTAACTAATTCTGAGTCTACTACCACAATGCAGTAGCCAAGACTAAATAACTGAAGTTATTTAAGAATAATTCTACATTCTCAACTCAATAGGAACAGTGCAGCAGCCTAAGGTGCTATTCCCCCTGACAGCCAGCTCTTCCACTATTTTCTCTATTTCCTGTTTTCAGCCAGGAACATAAGGGCCCCATTCCTGTTGTATTTTTTTTTTTAATTATTTTTCATTCTTAGTTATTTCCCTCTTAGGAACATCACTGTTGCTGTCACTATAATAATTTCTTACTTCCAGTTGTCACTAGTAAGCAAGAGTTGCAAACTCACCATCCACCAACCAGTTGGCTGAAAATTAAAATCCAAGAGGAGCATGAAGAAATGAAAGAGTTGTCAAAATGCCTCCTAATTCCTCTCAAACCAAACAAGTATTCACCTGAGGCCAACAGTACTGACTCAAACCAAATGCTGTCTTCATCTAACTGATACAATAATCAGGAAGGCTAGTGGGATAATCAAGATGCGGGACAGAGCTCTAGAAAGGGAAAGGCAGTTTCAGAATTACATTGCTTTTGTGGGCAATTTGTAAGCATTGTGGCTGGGCTGTCTCCCAGGTGGTGGAGTTACAGGGCAGAGGTGTAAGCAGTTTGTTTGCCAGAAGTACTCTGTCCACCAAACTTTTGCAGGCCAACCTTTAGTTTGCCCTGCGCTGTTTTGCCACATGCTTTTATCTCGCTCCTGTTTATCAGTTGTGTCATGCAGGCAGGATTAAACACTGCAGTGCTCAGGTTTGAGCTGCCCCAAATGTAGCCGAGTGCTGAGTTTACCGTGACTGAATTCTCGGGCTATTATCCTCAGTTTGAATTATTCAGAACATAGTTCAGTTCTAGCCTTTAGCATCTCAATCCAAATAATTTGAACAAGTGTCATTGAGTGGACTAACAGCAAAATCCATTTTATTTGTTGTACAAGTCAGCACACGATTGTTAAAATGAGGAAAACTCTCACATCTGATGACGGTTCCCATGTATAACTGGGCTATGCCGATTGATACTTTCTAGGGTTAGAAACCTATCGTGTCTCACTATTTTATTTAACACAAACCGATCGCAGGACTGTAAATGGGGAGTAAACGGTATTGTCCACGGTCTGCTTACCTTCCTTTCAGGTGATTCTATTATTTTCCATTCATTGAGTTTCAACTGGTGCAGTTCATCAAACTTCATGCTGACATCTTCAATGGAGAGCTGCAATAAGTCCCAGAAACCTGCTAGGTCCTGGGAAGTTGGTCTCGGCATGGCACTCGGGTCCTGTCATGCACAAAGGAGAGAATGAGAATAGGCCAGGAGGCTTTAAGCAATGTGCTTTGAGGCAGGAGAGGCACCGCGCCAGATTACATTGCTACAGTGCTGCTCAGAGCTAAGGCTACGTGCGCTTTACAGCTGGGAGCTGTGACTGGAAAACTGTGCCTCCTACGCAACCCAAACATGAATGAGTAGGATGTCGTACGCGAGCCTGCCTGAATCCGTGTGGCACGGGAAGTTCCTTAGCACCATATGCTGCGCTGACCTGCATTTCCAAAAAGAAACAAGCTGACAACCTTCTGCCTGCTGATTATTAAAGGGAAGGGGAACGTGACTCGTATTCCAGCCAGTCTGAAGTCTTTCTGGTTAAAAATTATGTTCACAGCAGCTGATCAGAAGGCAAACCAACAACGACACGAAGAAGTTGGCAGCTTATGCCGAATTCAATGTTTACATTGTCTTGCATTTTTCAATGTAAGGTATAAAATTTTGATGGGGAGTCGAATCCTGCTCAGGAACTCTGAAGGCACTACCCTCAGGTACTGCGACAAGGTGGCGCAAGGTGGGCAAAACTTAATGGAGCAAACATCAGTGGTAGTAACAACTAGCAAGATGACCCTCCATTTGACTATTAACCTGTTGTCAATGCTGGGTAAAAATTACATTAGAAAGGAGTATGCAGACTCTTAACCCTGTGCTCTATGAGCACTGGTACTAGTTTGAGAAGACAGCTTTGTCCCTTCAATAAAATAGGGCTTAATTGCTAAACGTCACTGTGAAGACGACAGAGAAATGTCTCTTCCAGGGCAGTCGGAAGCCGTTACGATGGTCTGCAGAATGGAGTTGGGAGAGATGGAGTTAAAACCACGCCAAAGGGACTCCGGATCTCCCTTTTCCTGGACAAAAGCTGAAATGACTAGTTTGCTATGTTAACAACACTGGTGTTACTGCTGAAGCAAGGCCCTGTGCCCCATCTTTTACAAATCTTCTTCACTAAAAAAAAGCATCCTTTTCATAGGGAGCTCTGGGGAATTAACAGACCTGGCCATATAGAATATAACAGACTTTGGGGCAACGTGATACAACTCCAGATAAGTGTTCACTGAAAACGACTTAATTGGGTAGATCCCAATTTACTCCAAAACCATTTAAAATTTAAGGTACCTTCCAATCCAAACCATTCTATGATTCTATGTCAGTTGTATTCGTTACTCTACAGAGTTCAATATCTCCAGCTTCAGGAACCGACTCCTGTGGGTAGTTAGGATCTGGCGGCCGGAAGATTACGTGCTGTACGGAAAGACAGGGACCCTCCCCTGATAGCCAGTAGCGTGTAGTTTGCAATGTAAACAGACGGAAGTGACGTGACAAACCTAAGCCATATAACGCGGTGTTACACAACAATAAACGCCATTTGCCATCCACCACATTGGTGTCTGTGAGCAGATGGCCCGAGCGGCCCGGGGGGGGTCGCCGTGCCGTTCCTGAACCAGGTCGCCACGCCTTGCGAAGGCAACAAGTGGTGCCGAAACCCGGGAAAACTCGCCTGGATTCGGGTGAACGGCGGCCGGAGCGGCTGGACCAGCCCGGCGGGGAGGACGCTCCCGGACCAACAAGGAGGATGGAAGCCCTTGTGAAGGTCGTATCGTTATTACATAAGCAGTGGGGTATTGATTGTAAACCTAAAGATTTTACTCTCGCAGTTGCGAGGCTTTTAAAAATTGGGGTTATTGACCAGCCAGTGGATATTTTCCACCCTGAGGTGTGGGATAAATGCACTAAAGCGTTAGCCGAGGAGACGATGTCCTCGGGCTGTGGGAAAAACCTTAAGTCGTGGGGGAGAGTCGTACAGGCCCTGCAGAAGACCTTACAAGAACAGGAGACCTGGAGGGTGGCAAAAGACTGTTTGTTGGCCGCCCCGAAAACGGCAGTCGGGGCAGCCACACAGACTTTGCACCCCCCAGACGGTAATGATTCTGCTGAGCCTAAAGACCGGCAAGAGGGCGACACGCCCCCTCAACTCCCGAACCCCGACCCGCCTACGGAAGCGCAGAAACAAGCTAAATCTTTCTGGGGTGGGCTAGCCGAGGAAGCCAGGGGCGCGGCGGAGAGACCAGAGTCGCAGGAGGGTTGGGTTAAACCGCCGCCCTATACGCCCCAAAATGGCGCCGGACAGAAAGAAGAAGGGCGGGGCGAAGATGCCTGTGGTGGAGATAAGGAGGAAGCGTTAGCAATATCAAACGCGCGAGAACAAGAAAGGGAGGAGAATGGAAAAGAGAAAGAGGGCGGGGGCGATAGGGGGAAGGAGGGGAGCGTGATCGAAGGGCGGAAAGCCAATCAGAGCGGCCATCTGGAGAAACGCCCCAGTAGGGCGAACACCCCGCCGCGCAGAGGGCGGGGCGACACAGGAAGGAGGGCCGAGTCAAGAGGGAGGGAACGACCCGCCCACAGAAGAAGCGGGCGGGGCCGGGTCCCAACAAAAAGGTACGGAAAACCGGAAGTACCCGGTCAGTCGAGCTCCGGCTCTGAGTCAGACACTAGCTGGGACGAGCGGCTCGCAACCGATTCAAACTCAGAGGAGGAGGAAATGAGACTAGATACATTCAAAAGCCAAAATACTCCCATCCAAAATAAAAAGGGACCCCGAGAGGAAAATATTCCTCTCACTGATTGGAGGAAAATAAAAATTGCGTGTGCCGATTGGGCCCCATCAGCCACGCTAGCGTTCCCGGTCCGGGTGACAGACAGGGGACAGAGGGTCCACTCGCCAATAAACCCTAAGGATATACAAGCGATTGTTAAGGCAATTGCAGATAAAGGGCTTAATTCTGCCATGGTCTGCACCCTCATAGATGGTATTTTCGGGGGAGACGATCTGCTCCCGTTTGATATAAAACAAATGTGTAGATTGATCTTTGATGGGGCAGGAATGATTGTTTTTAAACAAGAATGGGAGGACAACTGCGTGACGCAACTAGCCCAAGTAACCGGGGCGGATCACCCGTTATATGGGTCCGGCGTGCAGCGACTGATAGGTACAGACCCAACAATGATTACCCCCCAGGCGCAGGCCCAGGGCCTGGGGGCCTATGAAATTGTGACAACTACTCGCGCGGCTAGAGAAGCTATTCGCACCGCTTCTAGAGTTATTGTCAAGCCATCACCATGGTCCACAATTAAGCAAAATGAAAGCGAGAGCTTTACGCAGTTTGTGGATCGCCTTCAAGCAGCGGTCGACTCCTCGACCCTGCCCGCGGAAGCGAAAGGCCCGGTCGTTGCAGATTGTTTACGCCAGCAGTGTAATTCGGCAACCAAAGAAATCCTGCGATCACTGCCAGCAGGGTCAAGTATCGCAGCCATGATCAAGCATGTCGCAAAGGAAGAGCATTTAGCCCCAATTCAGGTAGCTGTTCGCACCGCAATAGCTAATGTGATGGTATGTTTTAAATGTGGTCAGGCAGGCCACATAGTGGCAAACTGCCCTTACTTTGGGGACCCACCCACAGCGCCCCCCCCGCGTCAAAATCGACTGAGGGGACCGTGTTGGGCCTGTGGAAAGACAGGACATTTCGCTAAAGAATGCAAATTTAAAAACCAGGGAAACGTATGGGGGAGGGGGCACCCGGGCCGCACACAGCCCTCTCCCGCTTGGGACATAAGGCGGCCCAGTTATGCCAACCCCAGATGGAACCTACTGCCCCCTCGAGAACCAACCAATTTTATGACTCCACCAACGAACCATCCAAACCAGTCCCTACCTCAGGAGCAGCAACAACCAGCTCCTGGGGACGAGACCTTAGGGTAGCCCTGGCAGTAAAATGCGATAGTCCACCAGTTGTATGGGGGATTTGTTCCCTCTATAATACCTTAAATGACACCACTATTAGTATCCCCTTTTTGATTGACACCGGAGCAGATGTTACAGTTATCCCTGAAACGAATTGGCCCCCCCATTGGAAACTGGAAAACGCCCCCATGGTAGGCGGAGTCGGAGGACTAACCCGAGCTCGGAAGAGTACTCAATTGGTAGCAATAACGCTTCACACTGAAAAGGGACCAGAAAAAACCATTACCCTCTTTCCATATGTCATGTCAGGAACCCCACCCCTATTGGGAAGGGACGCTCTATCCCTTTTGAAAGCCAGGGTGACAAATTTATCATGAGGGCCACTGCCGCACACCCACTTCCACCTATTAAACTCACGTGGAAATTGTCCGACCCGGTGTGGGTCGAGCAGTGGCCCCTATCAAAGCCTCGAATGGACGCTCTTCTTGAGCTAGTCGACCGTGAACTACAGCGAGGTCATATAGAGCCTTCCACTAGCCCGTGGAACACACCAGTTTTTGTAATACCCAAACGAACCAACGAAGGGTTTCGTCTCCTTCATGACCTGCGTGAAGTAAATAAGATAATTCAACCAATGGGTCCCGTTCAAACACTGCTGCCCATAAACTCCATGATACCAGAAGGGCAACCGTGTGCCGTCCTTGATATTAAAGACTGTTTCTTTTCAATACCATTGCATGAGGAAGACAAGGAGCGGTTTGCTTTTTCTGTCGTGTTCCCAAACAGCCACAACCCAATCAAAGGGTTTTTTCCAAACCGGCAACGACAAGGCAGACGCCGCTGCAAAAGGACTGTGGACGTTAAGAGATGCTCGTCAGCTACATGAGTCTCTCCACATCGGAGCTAAAGCGCTAGCAAAGAAATGCGAGATCTCAATTACTGACGCAAAACACATAGTAGCCACATGTCCCCACTGTCAGAAAACACCATTGTGGTCTAGCGGAGTCAACCCCAGAGGTCTTAAGGCCTCCGAGGTGTGGCAAACAGATTTCACGCTCTGTCAATTGCTGAAACCTCGAGCGTGGCTAGCGGTGACCGTAGACACATACAGTGGAGTGATCGTAGCCACACAACACCTTAAGGCCGACTCGAAAGCGACCATCCAACATTGGCTGACGGCCATGGTGTGGCTTGGCGTCCCCAATCAGATTAAAACAGATAATGGCCCAAGTTTCGTCTCTAGATCTGTCCAGGCATTTACATTGAAATGGGGTATCACCCTAACACACGGCATCCCGTATAATAGCACTGGACAAGCTATAGTCGAACGGGCAAACCAAACCCTGAAAGCTAAATTAGAGGTGTTAGCAAAAACAGAAGGTTTTACCAATGCTGTTCCCCCAAAAGACCAAGCACGCCTGCTAGCGACCGCTCTGTTAGCACTGAATCAATTCCCTAGGGGGGAAGAGGTGAATAGCCCCACCCAGAAACATTGGGCTACTCGAGCGCTAGAAGAAGGCCCGCTGGTCATAATTAGAAACGAGCTAGGGGAATGGGAACAAGGGTGGAGGCTAGTTCTTACAGGACGAGGGTATGCCGCGGTTAAAAAAGATGGAAAAGTTAAGTGGTGTCCGCTTAAATCGATCAAACCAAATCTTCAGAATGAAACTAACAAAAATTGTGAGTTTTTATCCACAGAACCGGTTTATCAGACGCCCTTATAACCCGTACGCACTGGTAGCAGGAGAAGACTGCAAGTCAACAAGCATCCTGTCCACACCTGAAAGTGCGAGAAGGATTGGAGAAGCGAAAAAAGAAGAACGAGAAGCACAACAAAACTGGTTTGCATCATGGTTTAACCATTCACCATGGCTGACCTCCCTGATATCTACCCTGATAGGGCCAATTATAATAATTGTAATAGCACTGATTTTTGGACCCTGTGTATTGAATAAGTTCATGTCATTTGTTAAAAGCCGGCTAGAAACAGTTAATATCATGATGATAGAATACCGACAATTGCTATAAAAATGTTCTTGTTCAGAATTGTTTAGCTATCTCCAGTCATACCCTGTTATTCCCAGTAACACACCTGTTGCCTCTCACCTAGCGTGCCTTATATTTTTTATTCAAGTTCATGATATGTGTCAAAATTGTTGTAAAGCATAGCTTAAGAACGGGATACAATTCCAAGATTGCGATATACGTATTTTCGAGATTGTTACATTTTAGTCAATTTACTTAGGCATAGGGAGGGGGGAAATGTGGGTAGTTAGGATCTGGCGGCCGGAAGATTACGTGCTGTACGGAAAGACAGGGACCCTCCCCTGATAGCCAGTAGCGTGTAGTTTGCAATGTAAACAGACGGAAGTGACGTGACAAACCTAAGCCATATAACGCGGTGTTACACATCAATAAACGCCATTTGCCGTCCACCACATTGGTGTCTGTGAGCAGATGGCCCGAGCGGCCCGGGGGGGGTCGCCGTGCCGTTCCTGAACCAGGTCGCCACGCCTTGCGAAGGCAACAACTCCCTGTGTGAAATTTGTCGGGACGGTCCCACAAATGACGGTCTTACACTGCAATCTGTTCTCTCCACTGCAATCTGGTCCCTTCCATCCCTCTCCCGTTTCCTCTAAACATCCATAAAATGATGCCACTCATTGAAATGCCATTGCCTTCTGAAACAAGGCTAAGTGCTCTTCTGTACCTTTGCGCGCCCCACTCTGCTCGCGGTGTTTGGGACGATCTCAGCCTCTGGCGCGGATGCTTGCAGAGTAGTTGTTGGACACAAGAGGGCTGCCTCCTGCTGCTATTGCTTATGGATCCGCAGTCCACGGATAAATGCTGGTACAAATGATTACAGCCAACTAACTTTTGATAAGATTGTCTTAAACCTGTTTCTTCTCAGAAGCTGCTAATTTATTTGTATCTTATTTGGAATTCAGCTTTGCAGCCCTCCTGCAGGAAGCCTAAAGCAAGCAAAAAGTACCCTAGCCAGTGCTCGAGCTGCTCTGTTTTAGCCTGGAACCATGACATACTGAGCGATGATCTCATGAGCTGAGCAGGATCTGTGCTGACTAGAGACTATGGAGGAGGATACTTCAAAGAAAAAACAGGGTGTTACAAGAGAATGTGAATAATGCAGAAGGGAGCAGTTACTAATCAGTGATGCTTTTTTCCTAGGAGTCTGTGGGAACAGTACACTCTAGGAGACGGCCAGCCAGGTTCTTGAAAAAACCTTCACTGAAGCATACATTTTTATAAATTTACCCTAAGTGAGAGGCTTTGGTAAGAGATCTTAACCCAGAGCATAACCAAATGTGACCCTTTCGATCAGTCCATAGGTGGTAGGTGAGTTTCCCGGTTAAATTTCAGTTTGAGTAAGTATATTCCTCTTCCTTAACCCTTGCTGCACTTTGAATTGGCAGAAGTAAATGCTGTTGTTCTTTGTCCTACATTTATGCTTATTGCTGTTGAACACTGTTAGAGAAACTGCTGTGTGGTGACCCTGTGTTAGATGTTTTCAGGCCGGGGAAATGCACTAACTGGCTGCTATCTGGCAGCGCTCCCGTGGGGCAGCAAGATGCTGCCTTAGGACCATACGGAAATCCTGCTGTGGATAAACACCAAGTGACTATTTAACAACAAACTTTATCGTTAGGCATAGGAAGAAAAGCCTCAAAACGCAAACGAGCTAGAAGTCCAGTTCTGCAGCTGTTGCTTTCTGCAGAGCCCATTACTGATTTAATGAAGCTGAAGAATATTCAGAGCCTAAATCTTCAGAGTGGGATAAAGCTGCTGTTCAGAGTTCAAAGGTTTATTATCCAAATAAGTAGAGAGGAATAAAATCTTGCCAGTTTTTTGGTCATGTTGTCTGCAAAGCTGTAGAATTCTCCTTGTGCTCCTATTGCTTTTGCAGTAACAAATTGTTCACGATTCCAAACAGCTGACGGCTGTGCTGTGCAGGAGCTGCGCTTCTTATTACAGTAATGCTCTCGAGCACAAGTGCTGGACCCACTTGAAGATAAATGAAGTGGAGTGGAGGTTAGGCTCTCCAAATCTTAGTTTGCATAGCTCAATCAATCAGGTGATGGAGGGCACTTTGAAATTTGCACTGAGAAACTTTTAGACATTGATGAAGATTTCCTCCTTTTGCTATGAAATAAATGACTAGATAGGGAGCACATATGATATATTTGATATTACAAACGTGGTCATCTCCTGCTCGCCTGACTTGGCATATTTCCTCTGTCATTCTGTAACAGCTATTAAAATTCTTGTTTTGACAGAGTCTTTGAAGTGGATAATTGGATTCTTTCCTAATGAGGACCATACATCTTATCATTTCTATCAGAAGGTAGGACATTTTTGGCATGACTTTCTCAGCAGTATTTGATTGCAGTTTCAGGAATTCTGGATGTGTAACTTTATGGATGGAAAGTAGTCAGTAGGCCTCTGCAAAATGAATCTTTTGCCTTAAACCTTATGTGGCAAATACTAACAAGTAAAGAAATGTATCTAACCAAAGACACATGTCATGTCCGCAGTGGTACATGCAACAGAATTCAGCAGTTTAAATATCTGAGGTGTAGGGGCAGTCAAAAGGTGAAAGTTACACTTGATTTTTGAGTGAGCCAAAGAAAGGTGCTCTACCACTTGCTGTAGATAGAAGAATCACACTCTTCTATTGATTACTATCGTCTTGCCACAAGGTTTGTATCACTGATGGCTGCTGTCATATTAATGAAGATAACATTTAGAATTAAATTAGTCTCTAATGAACTTCCAGAACAATAGCAGTAACTCTCATAAGTAATATACTGCATCTGTTCCTTTAGCCCTAGGACATCTTATATATAATTGGCAATGCAAATTATGAAACCCAATTTTATGAGCATTATGTATATTCCCATTTCCAAGATCAGACCTATTTTCAGGTGGGTAGAAATCTGGATCACGTATTCTCTGCTATTCTGCTATTTCACTATTCTCCACTTACTGTTATATTAATGCAAAAAATTTCACCTTTCTTAACAGAAATATAGTTACTATTTTTCGATAGTACAAAAATAAACCATAATATTATGTTTCAGAAAACTTGCATTTGTTCTCTTCTCTCTTTTTTTAATTTTTTTTATTTTTTTGCAATAAAAATAGCAAAAGAAGACCAAACACAGCTGAAAGTACATGTTTGCTTTGAAAAAAAAAAAAATTACTAACACCATACTTAAGGATTCAGTTTTTTAAAAAAGAAAGGAACAGTAAGACAAAATGTGAAACATGAAAATGACATTTCAGAAGGCTACTGTTTGGGTACTCTACACATGCTTTTGTTGTTGCCTTTGAAGTAAAAATATTTAATTCTCAAATGTAAAGTTATGTTTTGTGGAATATCTATGGACGAGTAGCCTTAAACTCTTCAAGAATAGCCAGAGATGGTGACTTACCAGATTTTGCTGACAAAGCCAATAAAATTGCTGGAATTTCTGAGACATGAGGAGCTGAGCACTTCCAACAGCACTTCGGATCTTACCTAGGACTAAGGATACAGACAGGTTATTACCAATAGATGTCTTTTGGCAGCAAATGCAAAATCCAGCTCAAAAACCAGTTAGCTGAAACTCCTGTTTATTTTCTAAGGGAAGTAAACACTTGGGTTTGTTGCTTGCGATTATATATATATATAAAATATTTTTGAAAAATACGGAGATATAGGAAAGCTCTGTGGCACCTTACCCTTTGGCAATAACAAATGGTACATTAATAACTCAGAACAGCTAAGACTGTATTTGCTTAAGGAAGTAGAAAAAACCAAGGGAATATAGACAGCTTCCTGAGGTGGGCATACATACGTACTTCTTTGAGAACAATCTTAAATTTTAAAGTAAATGACACCTACATTTACAAATTTATATTTGCTCACATAAACTGAAAGTTGTTGAAATAGTCTTGCCTCAAGGACCAGTTAGATGCCTGTTGCCTCTGATGTCAAAGGGAGCTTCACATGTACCTTAGATAATATCTTCTGGTTCTGCAATCACAAATGACTTCACTCAGCTGTGTGGATGATCCCTGGGTGAGCTCTCTTTATCCTGTCTGTCCTGGGGTAAGGTCGGTCGATATATATACTATGTATGTACTATAACTACTACGTAAGATACTTCTACCATAAGCGTGAGACATGTCTTGGTACTCCCATTAGGAGTTACAGTTTGCCTACCCAGGAAATACATAAATTCCTAAGCACAGGAGCTTCAGACAATGTGGGACACAAGCGAGCTCTCCAGGACTGTGCTGGATCATTATCAGCCCCCATGGTTCGTTGGGCTTTCCCCACTGTCAGGCTACTTGCCATTTACAGTGTGCATAAGCACTGGGAAAAGGGAGCAAATTCATTTTACTTGACTTTGCTTCCAAGAGTCATCTGTCTAAATCAAAATTTCTGGATGCTCCGTAATCAGTAATCTGAGCTCATCAGCTCAGCACTTATTTTTAGATGAGCTGATTCTCTTCCTGGAGGCACCTGTTTCTTTCTATTGACTGGAGTGCCTAAGGGGACGGTCTTATCCCTAGGAAACTAACACCTCCTGCACTCCCACATTTGCTGGGATAAATACCATGCTTTGGTAGGTAGCAATACAGTTTTCCTACACCTCCTTCCTACACTTCCTTTCCTACACATCCATCTCTATGCTGAAAGAGCAACACTTTAAAAAGCGCTATAAGCTGGGGTTTCAATGGAAGCCTGATTTTACCTGGAGAATTTCCAGATCTTTAAATAATGTTTAGGGTAAAGATAGAGTGGTAGGGGTAGGGGTGGGTTACTCTGACATAGAATCACAGAATGATTTGGGTTGGAAGGGACCTTAAAGATCATCTAGTTCCAACCCCCCTGCCATGGGCAGGGACACCCTCCACTAGACCAGGTTGCTCAAAGCCTCATCCAGCCTGGCCTTGAACACTTCCAGGGATGGGGCACCCACAGCTTCTCTGGGCAACCTGTTCCAGTGTCTCACCATCCTCTCACATCTTTTAATTCAATTTGAGGAAACCAAATTGATAATTTGAACGGGATGCAGAGGGTGGAATGATGATACAACAGTACAGCAGAGCTGATCTGCAGCCTGTGATACAGAGAACATTAACTTTCGGCAGTGCTTAACATTCTGTTGTTATTTAGAGTAAGTATAGCAGGGGAAAAGAGTGTTTTGGTAGTAGGTATTACATTTTAACTCTGCTTTCTCTAGACCAGTGAAACAGCTGCTTAACTGCTAGTAGCAGCAAGAGATAATTTGGAAGTTTTAGGCTCCAGTTCTGTGGAAACATACCAACCCTGTAAGTTCAAAAGCATGTGTTAATACGTGGAGCTGTGGTTCTCAAACTCTATTCCGTTTTCTGTTAGACAAACAGTACAGCTGCGCCACAACACTGAATTAAACAGCAGTATGCATAATTCATCAGTCCCGTGTGGCACCCATTTGTGAAAGGGTTAAGTGGTTCAGGACTGCATGAGTAATTCACTGGGGTTTTGTTTTTGTTTTGTTAGCCAGATGAAATAAAGCATTTTAATTGGTTTGGGGGTTTTGATCACCAAACCCCTCACTTTTCTCTGCAGAGTTACTGGCATTTGGAAAGCGGTGTTTTGGGCATTAAAACCTGAACAAACATACAAAAACCTAAATAAGAAAGAAAGGTTTTATTTGATCTGAAACAAATTGCTTTAATTTGGTTTTCATTTGCCTCTAATAAAGGTAAAGATTGAAGTGATAAACAGCCTTGTATCCTCCTTTTCACTTGCTATTCTGTAGCTCAGGGCATGAGACAAACTCCTGGTGTGGGGCCAAATTCCCTTCGTCGCCAGGATGTGGAATTGCGCTGTAGCAGGTCCCTGACATGGCCTGTTCCACACTGTGTTCAACTATTCGCTGGAGCAGTGCGGCTGGTTCTGTGGGCTGATAGTTGCAGTGCTTGTCTCATGGTGAACAAAGTTCAGCTTTAGTTTCCTCTGCTGATTTTTACAGTTCACAGCTCAAACACACAGCCTGGGTAAGGGGCATTGGCTTTAGCCCTACTGCAGAAATGTAGATCTTGACAGAACCTATACATGACTGATATTTTCTAGTGCATCTCCAATCTCTGGTTACCCCAACCCCCATATTAAATAAACATTTGGTTTATCTTCATTATCCTGAAGGATCGTGTCAACAAGCAACGGTAATTTAAAGCCCAGTCAGACCAGACGTGACTTAGGCACCCGCAATGCAGCATTTTGGTGTAATACACATCCACTGGGGATATAAGACAGTGGTTCTAGGCTGCTTGTGTGTGTCACTGAGTGGTGAATACACGTGTATAATTACAGCCTTACCATTTACTAAATATCTAACTCTATTTCCATTTCAATAAGTAAATCAGATGTAATAAAACACAGAAGTTAGAATCACTCATATTCATGCTACTCTGCTTTGCTGTAATTAAATTAAAGTATTAAAACACTTCAATTCATAATCTTTAGCACAATATTAATAGACAGCCAAAGCCTTGTTATTAATTTCATGCATTGGGGAATTATTCTGATGAGTGCAGATTGATTATCTCCATGAAGGAATGATGAATGTTAGAGACTGGAGAGATTGAGATGTTTCGTGATGCCTAGAAGATTTTGCTTGTAAATAAGTGATGATAAAATCTACAAACACACATAAATATATATAATTTTCATATAATCCATATACCTCCCTCCATTAAGATGATGTTATATTTACTTTAATGTCAGGAAAGAGTCACACAACCATAATTCTGCTCCCTGAAGTGCATGAATCGCTCAATTTTTTCGTGTGGCTCCTACTCGGAAGACATATCAAACCCTGACCGTGACTTCAGTAGAAGCAGACAGACTCAGGATCTATACCCTGGATAGAGACTGTGTAAATTGCTTGGATACAACATGTCCTATTAACACAATGGTGTCTTTTCCCCTGCAATAAGCATATTACAAAATTGCAAGTACTATATATGTGTTGTATTGCTTGAGAAATGCTATAAAATCCTGTAATTGAAAAGGGTTTCATATCACAAAGGTACAGGAGGACAAGTTAGATCTATATTGATGAAACCAAGATTATAGTCCGAAGCTGTAACTCTGTTCTTGGCAGATTAAAAGCTTTGCTCAATTGTTCCACTGCTGCACCAGCAATGAGAAACTACTAACAATCAATCTGCTTCTGGCATTCATTACTGTTTATTTAAATGACGTGTTTTAATTTAAATTCTCATTCCATTCGATTGTTCCTTTTTTTTCTTATACTCATAAGTAAATTGCTCTACAAACAATCTGAGAAAACATGCCTGGAAAAAATATTCAAACTGGCATTCAGTTCACCCTCCTAATTCAGAGCGGGGCTTGATATTTATCTAATCTCCAAACCTAAATTAGTAATCTTCAGAAATGTAAGTCTTTTTCACTATCAACACAGCAGGTAGGCATAATAATAAACGAGTGAGGAGACATTTGAGGACAGCACAGCTGTCTGTTGGCAGTGCTTGGGACGGGAGGTAGGGCAATGGGGATCCTTGCGCACCAAATGGGTGCAAATTTGCTTTTTACCTTGATGGAGCCGAGTTCAAAAAGGCAAAAAACTGAGCAGAACCATATAAATCCAAGGAGGAATTCTCAGATTCTATGCTATGGGACTGTCTTTCATTGACTTTAAAGACTGTTTTGGGGCAATTAAGAAATTCTGCAGTCATTCACAACACTCCAAATATGTATTTCAATAATTCCTGAAGGATGGGTTTGTGAAAAGCATTAGGAAACTATGTCAATAATTTCTCTTTGGTTAAAGGATAACCCCTATTTGGTCAAACACCTAAGAAAGCTTTTATGGATGATTAATTGATGAACATACTAAAATAAATTGGGTGTGGGTTTGGGTTTTTTTTTCCAAAGTATGGGAGATTTAACTCTATGTTTTCTGATACTATTCAGCTGTGTTAGTAAAGCTCTTGCAGCACTGTGGAAATACCAGCCAGAGGATTAGCAAGGAAGAATCCAGCATCCATGGAATGAAGGAGTAAGGGGAGACAAGGGTGGTATATTGAGCTCTCACCATCTCTAATGCCTTTTTTTTTTTTCCACTAGAGATCACTTTACTATGTAGCGATGCAAGCAGAGTTCCTAACCACGATGCAGAAGATAGCAGCAAAACCACCTTTCTGCAGGCATAGTTTATACTGTAGTTAATTTTTTTTCCACCTATTTTAGGATTTATATAAGAGTAAGCTCTGTGTAGCTGTTCTCCACTTGGCCTGCGTACTGAAATATTTCAGTAGCCAAGCATGGGGCATTCAGAAGCCCAGGATGTCTTCTGCTTCCCTCTGCCAGACCCTGCCTATAAGCTGTGGGCAAGGACTGCGGCTGCCTGCCGGGCTCGCCTGCTCTCCCCCTTCCCTGCGCCGGTCTCCCTGCTCCCATCACAGAGCTCACAGGCGGCAGAGTCCTGGACCTCTTGGTCTTCAATAGCTTTGTGACAATTGAGAGTGTTTTTCTTGTCATCACCTACACACCAGTAATAGCCAAACACAATTTTCAGGGTGTAAAACTGAAACTCCAGTCAGCACCCTTGAGAAACACATATCTTTGCTTGAAGGCACCCTGCTAGTGCAAATGATCAGATGACTTACCCTGGGAACAGCTACAGCCACATATATGCCTTATATATATCTATATATGTTATAATAAACACTGAGAACACAAATAACTGCCCCCACAAACAACATATGAACTTTGCAGAAACTCCAAAATACAATTCATGGCAACTGACCAAACAAACAAATTCTGTGAAAAGAAAGAGAGAGAGGTTATTTTTCGCTGCAATGATTATCTTCTTTTCTAAGACCTGATGAGTGAAGTTCTTAAAACAACATTATGGGAGAAAAGCTACAGTGAAAGAAAAAAATCAATAGAGCAATCAGACAGCTTTCTGTGATCTCAGGGCTATTGTGTTAACGCAGAAAATGAAAATGTTGTCTAAAATGCAGTTCTGTTTTAACTCTTCCTGTGATTAAAACAACAAGAAACGGTGTCATAGAGACAGCCTTCTCCTTTGAGATGCAAAGCTATATTTGGTCTTCAGGTACAATTAATACACCCAGGCCAAAAAAAAAAAAAAAAAAAAAAAACCAGCATTAACAATGGCAGTTTGAATGTGCAAACTTAGCTGTGAATTGTTTTGGGAATAGTAGTTCCTGCTGGAAGACGGAAAAACATATTTAGTTGCTTCTGGGTCTTCCATTTCTGTGTATATTCTTCAGGGAACTGCCAAATGCTTAAATATGTCAAAATACATTTCATGCTGGGATATCATTAAACTTCAGTTCTTGTGGATACATACCTTTCAACCTTCATCGCTCAAACTGGGGATACAAAACGTGTCAGAGACTCAACAGGAAAAAAATTATTCACACTGAAATTTTAAAATGCTCTGAAGCTCATTCCCTCGGTGAAAATAATTCTTTGATAACTTCCTTTTACTCGATGTAAGCTATATTATGTGAAGGGATACCATTTCAAAGATAATGTAATTTGGAAATTATTTGAAGAAGATCTCATGAAATGAGTCACATAAAATGGAAAATTGGAAGTCTGAGTGTCACTTTTGACAATCAGTTGAAGACAAACATCTGATTTGGCATATGCTATACAGACCTATTCTATAATAATTTCTCTCACCCATTAGGGAGCTCCGAATGTTCCCTCAAACACAAGTAATTAACCCGTTTTGGTTAGTTTAAAAGAGGATTTCAAGGGCCCATTTCAGCTGTGTTTTAGGAACTCTCTATCAGGGAACTGCTCTTTCTTTTTCTTTTACAGAGTAGAATCACTCTGCAAACAGGGAAACATAAAATCAACATAAAATCGTAACATCATGTTTTCTGACTGAACTGTTCTAGGTTAAAAGGCTGTCACTAACTCCAAATATTAATAAAAATCACTGAAATCCCATCCATCTTCATGTCCTCTGTACAATTTACTGAGAACTATCTTCCCAATTGCTAGTTCCCCCTGCAGCAAGGTGTTTCAGAGTATTTCTGGAGTGCAAGAGCATAACGGCACATTGTGGGAAGCAGGGTGGCTCTGCACCTGGGAAAGGGTAGTCAGCCAAAATCAGCTCCTCCCAGTTTTCCCAGCATCGAATACGGCTTCATATTCCGGAGAATACCACCGTTAACTCCCTACAGCACTGACATGAGAGCGTTTCCACTGCTCATTTCACGTGGCTGCAGATGCTATTAGGGCTGTGCATGAGGAAGACCTTGCAGAGAGAAGAGGTAGGAAAAGTCCGCCCCTTGCCTGCAGACTCCTCACTGGCCTCTGAGGGAAAGAGAGGTGATAACACTCTGAGTTTCTCCCCTTTGCTGCCTAATAATTTTACTCTTTCCAAGGAGATTAAAGCCTTGTTCTTTGAACTTCTGCTTCAGATCCTAAGCACTGATGTCCCCACATCAGTAACAGGCAACCTCGGGAGCAGGTGTGTTGGGCAACATTATGATGGTAGAGAAATGTCAGTATTCAGCAGTGCAAAGATTTGTGGCATTGCAAAATAAGACATGTAAGGTAAATAGAAGTAGTAAAACAATAACTATTATTAAAGAAGGCTTGGAAATCCTCACACAGGCTAAGCAAAGCCAAATATTTTATTATTCATACTATAACAGCCCTTAGGAGGGTATTAAGGTCTTCACGGTATTGATGCAAAAGGAAAATTCTCCGCTCAGCTCTGCCATGATGAAAATAAGGACAAAAACCTACACTCCAGAAATCACTGGAGGCTGAGGGAAATAAAACAGCCTTATGCTCTTACTGACCCCAAAACCTATGTTGTTCCTTGGCAGACTTGTGCACGACATAGTGGGGAAATACGACTTTAAAATAAAAAATGATGAGGTAAAAATGTAGACGTGCTTTTGAAAAGGTCAGCGCAAAAAATAGAAATTGACCTTTTAGTCACCATGCAGACCTGGCCCAAGACCTGAGGGTAGATCACAGCAAGAACTCATTGAGGAGGAAGGAAGAGAAGCAGGAAAGAGTATTTGGAGGCGATGGTGAGATTTGAGAGAGTGCAGGAAAAGATGCTAGTAAGAAAACTTAATATGAACTAATTTGTGATCTGAGAAAATCTCGTCTGAGACAATAATTCAGATTGGCAGGGATTGAAATATTTATAAAACTGAGCCGAAGAACAGGGATAATTGACCTCAGAGGGAATCACAGGGAGCTGGCTACTGAGTGCTAGGACCACTTTGATATATTACTATCATTAGTGCTGGCTTGGATCTTGTTCCAAAATAGTCTACATTATTTTTCACTTTATCCCATCACTCCTTTCAAGGTGTCCACAGGACGTGAGAGAATAATAATGATTCTTGACAAAATTGTAATAAGAAAATGCAGCTGAATAGTGCATGTGCCTGTGTAACTGCAGAAGTTTTAACTATTGTTCTTGTCTACTGCTTCCTGTTCTTCCAGCAGACCCTTTATGATAGGCAGAAGTGCCTGTAAAGGAATGAAAACATTTTGAAAATGACTGTTCATTAATAAGAAGCAAATTCTCAGGTTTCTATATAAAAAAAAGTGTTCACGTAGGACCACCTTGTGTTCTGGGGCAAAGGATCAAGCACTGGAGCCACAGAAATGAGTGGGAAGAATGTGTCTGAGTGGGAGCTGTGGATGGAGCTATTGCACCATTTGAGCCATACCTCATACCAGACTTTGAACCTACGGTTGACTCTACAGCTGGCTCCTCAATTGCTTCTACAAAACCTTACTCTGGGAAATGCCAGCTTGCACAGTCAGTTGCAGGACAGGGGTGTTATAGCTAATGTTTCCGTAGAGTGTCTTTTGTACTACAAAACGAAAAGGAAAAAACTACAGACCACAACTTTATCCTAACAGGTTTCTTATTTTAGCAGACATCTGTAAGAGAAGATTGAAATGTTCTTACTTTCTTCAGAAAGATCATTTTCTTCTGCTTCTCTTTCCATTTCTTTACACCATCCTTCCATTCTCTTAGTTTCAGTATGTAGCAACTTCATAAACCAAGATCCGTCCCGTCGACAAGGAGACATTCGACCAGTCTCTACTGTCTCAATGGCTGGCTCTAGCCAGGGTTCTGGTGGTGGAAGGTTTGAGGTGTCAACCGGGGTCCTATAATCTTCTCTGTAACTGAACAGTCCCTGTGTCCGTACAGTTCTCACTGCGCTGTATTGGGTGGGCGTGCTGGGCTCTGAGTGCTGCTGGAATGATGAGCCAAACTGAAGTCCCTTGTCCTCCATGGTGATGTGTCCTGGAAAGCCCTCCAGTTCCAGGTCAGCCTGGACAGCTGCTGTTACACTGTTTGAGCGCTTGAATCGTCCGTGTCTTGGTGAAGAGGGAAGAAAGAAAAGAGGTTATGACATATAAATGCATATGTGATTATACAGAGGCACAGAGTAATGTTTCAGTGAATGGATTCTGGTTTTCTCCTTGGACTTTATGTTAAATATTTTTGCCTTATGCATATCTCACTAAAATAAGACAGTGAGTAACAACAGAGAGGGAAACCAAAATGCATAGTGGCATCATTGATCTGAGCAAAGATACAAAAGAAAATCATTTAAATTATCTCGGAAGCAAATATTGATTTATTCTCATACGACAAAATACCATGCATCATTACTAAATGAACTGGAAATAACTAGCAGAACTGCAGGATTACATCTCCTCACAGAAATCTGTAAAGTGCATGCCTCAAAAAAAATCAAGTATTAAGAACTGTGATTAGATAAAATCTGAAAATCTGCCAAGTTAGGACTGTTAAGAATACTTTAATAAAATAAAAATAGTAGCAGCGGGTTTGACTGGTATTTTTTACTTGTCTCATAGGATGGACATTAGATGTTGATTTTCTATTGTGTTATGCCACCGAATAATGACATTTTAGAAAAGCTTCATGTTAAAAAGTTAGGTAGAGAAGCAAAGTTTATTTGCGAGATTTTTTCACATCCGAGCCTATTGTTTCAAATTACTTCTAGTCAATGATGGTAAAAGGCAATTAGCAGGCAGATACTGTCTGACAGCTGCCGTGAAATAAGGGTCCCAGTCCAGTACATAACAGGCAGGGCCTGACGGGGATAACCTGTGGGTTAGCACATTGGCCAGCAGTTTGGTGAAGCTAGAGAAGGACTGAACAAGTGTAAAAGCAGATTCTAGTTTAGGATAAAGGTATCATGGGTTACATCCTAACCATTGTATCCCCCTGTGTGGACTGGGAAAGCCTGGATCAGCATGAGGGGTCCTATAGAAGGAGGAGTATTCCAATATACATTTCTTTGTATTTTCATTGCCAATAATGAAATTGTATTAATCCACTACTTTAATTTAAAGCTTTCACTTCTTTCCCTCCAATTAAAAACTGGAAAGCTAACTAATTATTAAGCAACTACTAAGTAATCTCTACAAATTTTACTAAATGACCAGCATTCATATAAGAAATTTAGCTTTCTGAATTATTTAGGGGCAGCCCTTGCCAGATGTTTGTTATTAACTCTGTTTACAAATGTGAGTTGTGTTACGAAAGACTACAGATTTTTGTACATGCTTGAATTACCGTTTTTCATCTTCCACTTGTATTCCAACAGAGTGGTATTCCCGCAGGCCTCTGCTTTCAGTATCTGAATCAGTTGCTGTTTCCACCTAATTCAACACAAAAGACACATCTGCAGAGTGAGCACCGACAACTCAGCACTACTTCTACCTGCGCTCATTCAAAATTAATTATATATTTCCTCGCTTATGGCTAAGGAACACCTAGCACAGTGAACTACATGAAACGGGTATTCACCCTGGTGGCACTGTTTTGGTGCTGTGCTCTGTAAGGCTTTGCACAAGCACTTCTGTTCTGCTGTGCAATCCCCGATTTCAAACCTAAGCAGATGCAATTACTCAGTTCAGTGGAAGCAGGGAGGAAGCTTGGTCTGGAAGAGCTGTTCTTAGAATGAGGAATCCACAGGATAGCCCCTTTTTATATTATTATAAAACAGTCTCATTATGGTCCTTGATTTACAAAATAAAATAAAATCTCAAGTAGCCCGATAAACTTGCAAACGATAAAAAGAAATGCTGCAATGAAATTTTATCGACAACTGCGTTGACAAATATAGAGCCATTTAAATGACGTGAGGGATACAGTGGAATGCCATATCTCACCTTTTTAAATAACATGGTCCTGAAAATGCTATATCAAGCAAGTAATTTAGGCACTTTTTATAGTATTCCCATCTGAAATACACTTACCGAAACATATTCACAGTAGAGTTTTCTTCATAACTGAGACCGCATTGCTTTTGCAAGTTTCAGGGGGATTTTATATAACACTCCCCACCACCACACCGCCCCCAAGCCTTTGACACAGACATAATGAGTGCTGCAGTATGCAAATTACACTGAATCAAGGGAGAGTCAGGAAAAAAGGGAAGAGAGTAGCACCGACTTTTCCTTTTGAATGATATTTTCACTGTTAATTTGAAAAAATAACATCAGCAACCAGTTTTTCAATATGCACACTCCATGTGTGGATGCCAAGAGTGTATCCTATGACGATGACAAGATAACGATCCCTTGCAGCAATCACAGGCAGCTCTGGAAGGACCCCAATGGCCTTTGCAGCTGCCTCTCAGCTGCACACTCCCAATCCCACCAGGTTTCTGGAAGGATGCTGAGAGAAGAGGGAAGGAGGGTGGGAAGTGAATGCACATGTGCACTATACTTCTTGAAGAAGCCAGTTGCTGGTGGCTTCTCTTTCCATCTTCAAGCCGTAGCTCCACGTAGATTTGCATGGAAGGCAATTTCAGCCAGTAGCCAGTACATGTTGACGTTCACCTGGGTGTGTGTCTTGGAGGTGTTAATGAAAACAGCTAGTGCAGGAAGCCTTTAGTAAATGTTAACGGCATGCTCGAACTGTACAGCGTAGTGTCAGGCACAAGATTTCCCAAAGCTCCAGATATCAGTTTGACAACTGTCAGGGAAAGACACATTAACCAGCAGTTCCATTTACTCTGCGTGATGTCTAGGGGAAAGCGTGCACTGCTGTCTGGTTCCACCTCGGCAGTTGGGTGGAAGCTGCCCATATTCACTTCTCATTGAGAGAACGAAGACAGGAGACTGGGTAAGTCTCCAGGACTTGGTGTTGTCACTAGAAAAGAAAGACCCCTCTTGACACTGGCAGTGAAAAAAAGCCTCAGCCACAGAGGTAGACAGCTTGGGGAAAAAAGCTCCCAACAACCAACCGAAAACCAGGAAAGCTGGTTTCCTAGTTAAGGTGGGTCTTGGCTGCAACATGGATGAAAAGTTTAAGCTGTACTTGGAGGGTCACCCTCTCCTGAAATGACTTTGCTATAAACAGAACAGCCATAAGGCCCAGTTTCTGAGCACAAGAGAGACCTGTCAGGAAAGACACTCCTATTTATACCACAGAAGGGTCCAAAAGAGTCTTGGATAATAAGTTCAAGACTAAGTGAGGGCCTAGGCACTCACCCAGCCCATTCAGGCACGTGAGAAAAACTGCATATAAAACATCTTCATTAGGGACAGGTCAGCAGAAATTCAAGGATAAGATACTCATAGAGGCTGCTGTGGGGGGAGCAGAGAGGCAAGTTACAGCCTAGACTGAATTGATGAGAGCTCAGTCAAATATGCACAGACGTGAAGAGTGAAGTCAACTTATTCTCAAAGGGAGAGGAGATGGTAGGTGGTGCGTAAGAGCTGGTAATGCTTAGACTGTGGCTCTTGGGTGCACCTGTATGAATGTTAGAGGAAGATGATGTCCAAGGCGGGGAAACATTTTGTGGAGAAAGCCTTTTGATGTTGAAATCCATAACATCTGGAGTGGTCAGGAAGACTAAACTGCTGCTAAGAGCTATGGTATTGGGCTTCATCCCCAAAGCAACCAGAGTCAGTCTGAGCTAAAACACATAATTTAGGAACTTGCTGAGTTTAAACTACAATAAATAATGCCATCAAAGGGCATGCCTTCAACCAGGGATTCTGTCTCCTTCTGGAGATAAGACTGGAAGATCTTGTTAATGCTGGGGAGCCCGTGGCCTTCCAAGCCATATCTGATGCATCATGTAAGACCTGTGAAAAAGCCAGAGGAGTTATCTTGATCTCACACAGAGTCACTATAAAGCCCTTATTGGAGGAGAAGATTGGCAAAGGAGACTGCAATTTCTGTTTGGCAGTTTAGAAAGTGACACTGAAGAGATGCTTAAGACCACGATCACAAAACCAAGATTTCTTCCTATGTTCAGAAGATGCAGTGGTTACTAAAGTAGGTGACAATGCTGTAGGAAATCTGATCTCCTGAACATTTACAGTCTATTGTCTTGGTAGTGAACAGGCAGGAGGTAGGTAATTACCAGGGAATATCAGTGGATTTCATCACGGCCTTACAGACTTCATGGAGATAGACAGATATCTGGTGGTGATGATGCCAGGTTATGGGAACCTTCATTTCCATGCATACTCTAAGAAGATGCATGAAGGCCTGGCTGTGACAGAAGACGGATCTTCTGCAGATTATGTGTTTAAAGTGAACAAAGTGGAAGATAACTACACAAGCAGGCTCTAATTTCACAGTGTCCCAGTGATAAGGGTAATAGCTCTCAGGGCAGTGACACAGGGAACAGGGTTTTCCTTTTATATCTGCTGCCTCAGAAGTTTGAAGCATAATGGACAAAACTACCAACGTGGACATTATGGACAATAGGCAGTCAGAGTGATTTTGAGGCTGCATCTCTTTCCTGATAGAAGCAGGAGAAAATGTCAAAGTGCCATGTGTGATGTAGTTGATACTCTAGAGGAAGGGATGCCATCTAGAGGGACTTTGACACTCCTGAGGGGTGGATCCATGCAAACTTCATAAAGTTCAACAAGGCCAAGTGCAAGGCCCTCACATGGGTGGATGCGTTGGTTTTCTGTGGTGGTGGGTTTTGGTAGCGGGGGAAGGGCCACAGGCATGGCTTGTGTGAAAAGTTTCAAGAGACGCTCACCTGGCTCCAAGTCAGGCCCACCTCTGACCATGGCCACGCCTTACAGTACATAAAGGGGGCCTACAGGAAAGATGGTGAGGGAGACTTTATCATAGGGTATAGTGATAGGAGGAGGGGTAATGTATTTAAAGTGAAAGATGATAGATTTAGGTTAGATATTAGGAAGAAATTCTTCATGGAGAGGTTGGTGAGGCACTGGAACAGGTTGCCCAGGGAAGCTGTGGATGCCCCATCCCTGGAAGTGTTCAAAGCCAGGCTGGATGAGGTTTTGAGCAACCTGACCTAGCAGAAGATCATGGCAAGGGGTATTGGAACTAGATGATCTTTAAGGACCCTTCCATCCCAAACCACGCTGTGATGATTCTTTTGGACTGGGTCCAAAGGAAAGGACCAACATTATTACTTCTGCTTGTGGGATTGTTGATCAAGTTCCCTAAAGTTGTCCGATGAACTACAGTTCCAGATCTCAGTGATGCAGGCACAGGCTCCACAGCATTACGAGTCTGAAGTTTTGACAAGGGAAAAGAGGTTTGTGGGTGGCCAGGCTGAAGAAGCTGAGCAGATGGGAACACAGAATTCATCAGTGCCTCCTTCCCACTCATATGGCTCAGCATGGAGGGACCACTGTGACTGTGTGCCAGACCAGAGCTGAGCCGAAGTTAGACAAAAGAAGCCAAGCTGACATTTCCCCATGTTTCAGTTTCTGCCTTCAGTTCCTCCTAAAGGACTGCACTTCCTTCATAGAGGGATAGCCTTAGGATGACCACTGCTACATCCTATGCTCCTTGAGACCTACTGAAAGGGTCCTGGGAGATGAGATGGGGGCCAGATTGCTGGACATTGAAATAGGCTAAAGTAGGTCAACGGTATCATACTCAGAGGTCTAACATACAGCTAGCAACACTGTGGAGGTGAGCGATGGTCAATGGACAAAGAGACTTCTGCCTTCCACAAGGATGTCTCAGCAGCTCAGACACAGTGCTGTTGGAAACATGATGATCTAAAGATATAAACCAGGAGAGGTCCCTATGGAGAACATCAGTTTGGCCAACTGATGCTGTTGGAACCAAGCAAGCAGACTGGCAACACACACTTGTCTTCTGTATTGCATATCAAAAGCATATCAGTTTTTGCCAACTACATTTTTTTTGTTTAATAACAGCTAGCATGTCTTCTTTTGAACTCTGCTTCTGATGTGTGAAGGCAGATTTCGTTTTTATATTTTGGATAGGCTGGTATCTTTTCATTGATGCAACACATCGAGAAAATCTTTTTCATCTACCTTTTTTCAAGTGTTTTCTTATTGGTATTTCACCTAGAAGCATATCCTGAATACCTTGCCCAATATGTCCAATTGATGCCTATAATTTACAGGCATAAATGAAGTAATCTGTTCTAAAATTTTATTTGACATAAAATTATCAGGAAAATGATGTCCCAGGTACCAAAATAAAAATGACATTAGTTACCCCTAAACATAAACTCTTGCCAAATTATCCTTCCCTCCAGCTTGCCAAGGCTGACATTGACTAAATGAACTGCTGATTGCCTTCATGTTTTAATACTTTTGTTTCCTCACTGTGCCTTGCAACAGCAGGAGAATGCCGATTTTCTTTTTTTTTTTTCTTTTTTCTGGTGTGTGCAATTTAGGATTGCAAATATTGTAACAACCGACAAAAAATAGATCTGGAAAATGGAAGCCAACACAAGTAAAAGTGGGAAGTAAGAAAATTATTTGCACTCACAAAGAAAAAAAATTACCAAATAAATTGCATTTCTGAATGACAGATATTATAAGGACTCCTGCTAGAAGACAGCAGGAAACTCTTTAGATTTAATCAGATTGGCCAGGCTACATTCAAATGAGCAGAGGAGGAAAAGTAATATGTTTGGTTTGATTGTGTGGCTCCTGAAACTCAAATAAGTCAATAAATCTGTTGTTATTGTCCATGATTCATTAATGCTTTAATACTTGCATGGGTTCTAAAAGCCTTAATATTTGCAAATTGGCCCACAATCTCAGTAAAGCAAAATAATGTGACAAATTATATTTCTATCTGGTTATGAGAGAGTCTCACACAGAAGAGGAAATTAAAAAAAAATAGCCTGACAGACCAAAAGCAGAAGAAAGAGGAGGAGTAGATCTAATATAGCAGGTTTTGTTGGGTTTGTGTGGTGGGGTTTTGGTAGCAGGGGAGGGGCCACAGGGATGGCTCCTGTGAGAAGCTGCTAGAAGCTAATGTGGCTCCAAGTTGGACCCACCTCTGGCCACAGCCAAGTCAATCAGCGCCTCTGTGATTAACATATTTAAGAAGGGAAAACACAGAGCAGGGGGAGGAGTGGGATGACAGAGAGACAACCAGGCAGACACCCAGGCCAGTGTGGAAAGGCGGGAAGGAGGTGGCCAGAGCAGAGGTTCCTCTGCAGCCCACGGTGACAGGGCAGGCTGTGCTCCTGCAGCCACGGAGGGTCACAGGGGAGCAGAGACCCCCCTGCAGCCCAGGGAGGGACCCCACACTGGAGCAGAGGCAGAGTGTGAGGAGTCCTCCCCCTGAGGAAGAAGGAGTGTCAGAGACAATGTGTGATGGACTGACCATAACCCTCATTCCCCATCCCCCTGTGCTGCTGGGGAGAGGAGGTAGGGAAATCAGGAGGGATGCTGAGCCTGGGGAAGAAGGGATGGGTTGGGGGGAAGGTTTTGTTTTGTCTCTCATTGCCCTACTCTGATTTGATTTGTAGCTGATTAAATTGACTTTCCTTCTCCAAGTTCAGTCTGTTTTGCCCATAACCATAACTGGTGAGTGATCCCTCCTCACCCTTGTCTCAACCCATGAACCTCTCTTTGTATTTTCTCCTCCCCATCCCACTGGGGCAGGGAGCGAGCAAATGGCCATGTGGTGCTTTTGTTGCCAGCTGGGCCTAAACCATGACACAGGTCATCTTCTTTCCTTGCAAACTAAAACCTCCTTAAAAATTTGGCACTTTATGCCACGAAAAGTGTTTCATGGGCTTATAGTATGCCCATAAGGTTTATAATGTTAATAGTAAATGTAATGGAGCATCTTGAGATTATTTCCATTTTATTTGTCTTAGCTTTCACTCCATAACACTCCCCTCCACGGTTTTTGCTGCCAATACAAGGAGCAGACAGTACTATGAATCCTCTATGATCAGTCACTGCTGACCGATCCAGCTCAAAATTTGAAAACTAAATATCAGGTAGTGGCACTGACTCACTAATAAATGATCCACAAATAAATCTTACACAAAATTACGTGAATAAATGCAAATCACTACTGCAAATAACTTGCTTGTTATAATCAATCCTGGTTTGCATATAAGCACTCATTCTAGAAAAGGATGTATGAACTGACTAAATTATTCCTTCAAAGTATTTACTAAGCTTTTTTAGCTGATAATTTTAACTACTTAAAAGCAACCTTTTCTTTGGTGTTAAAATATTATTCTGCTCTTAAACATGAGCACTACAACATAACACTGTAGTGTCCTAAAAATTCCAGTCTAAGTTTCTATACATACTGTCTCTAAGGGAAGCTTGAAGTTAATATATTCAGTGCATAAGAAAACAGATTTTAACCTGGTGTCTTTCTCTTCTCTCTCATAAGCATCAGCAATAAGAGTCCTTCAGGCCACATTATCTCCCTCCATGCAACTTCACCGCCCTCAATGGGTTTACGCTGCTGTAACCGATTTGTTCTATAATTAGAATTTAATAAACAATCTCTCTGATGATGCACAGGAAGGGAAATAATTCACCTTTCCTCTCCTGCATAGGCTTCTCAGTGATAACAAGTAAAAAAGGGAAGAAAACACTACATTTGACACCAGATCAAGTACATGTAATTGTGAATGCAGATAACCATTCCCAGGTACAGGAAGTTCTCATTTGTATGCAGTCACTTCAAAGTAGGAAAAGTACTTCAAAAAGAACTACAGTACTAACTGCTACTGCTTTCCTTAGATGATGGAATACTTCTATTGGCCAAAAAAGCATATACTCCTTCAAAATAATTTTTAGAAACTCACCGAAATAAGCCTACGCTTTCATGCTTGGGTGATTTTTTGTGCCTCACCACAGGGTTCTGTTTTGCTACTCTACTACTTCCCAGCAGAACATCTGGACTGCTTATCCTACAACAGGTTGAAAACTTCTGCTGGTCTTTTAAGAAAGCACTTTTTGCATGCCAGATTTTAAAAATGGGATTCGTGTCAAGCTAATATGAGATAGTAACAACAAAATAATGCACACAGCTCATAACATTTTGGTGCATTTAATGCTAAGTGGCAAATTGTTCTGAACCCACAAATATTCTGCTAGGCAGCAATCTGAGTTTTCCACACTTGGAATGTTTCATTATGATAGATGGCAGTGAAGAAAACAAGCAAGGGTAATTTGTGAAAGGAGTAAAAAATTATACGGCTTTAAAATAACCATAGCTTTATTTTAAGTACAATTCCGACTGCTAAGCTTTTTGACAAGTGAGGAGGCCAAAATGCAACTACTGGCTGGGAACTCTGCTAGCCGGCTAGGCCTGTGAATTCTGACTCAATATACACATATATGTATATATACACATATATGCCCATGGCAGGGGGGTTGGAACTAGATGATCTTTAAGGTCCCTCCAACCTAGTCAACGCTAACTCTAAAGGCCAGGTTATAGGCTCTGCACCATGCAGGTGTTAACAAAACATTCACTGACTTCTGCACTCAGTGCGATTTGTGATTGTTGTGTGTACACTGAAGTAGTGTACTGACAAGGACGGTATAACCCAAACAGTACAAAGAAAATGCAGAACCTCATCCAAGTAAGTGTGCCACGTGGGTGCAAAAGGCTTTGCCTTACAGGCAAGTTCCAGTTCGAGACTGCAGAATTTATTTGAACAAAGTTTTTGCCACACGATGTTAATAGTTTCATTAAATATATACATAAATCTTAGGCTGAAGATTCCCTTTTGACGCAAAAAAATTAGACAGGTGAGTTATTGCACTAATTCTCATGAATACGGCTTTTGATTTGTAAGAATGATTTGTTTAATGAAGATTCTGGAGATTAAAAAAAAGCCTAGATATTTTGAAGCTTGATCTCCTGACGATAAATGAAGACGACAGAGTCCATTCTCTACGCTACAATTAGTGCTCGTCTCCAAAAATATCATCATGAATCAGCCTCCACACTTACAACATTTGTTTCCATCTCGTCCACTTCCAGGGTTTCTGTTCATTTTGAGAAGCCTGGATGTCTTTTAAATAGAGAAGAAAAAAAGGACTGCATGTTTTGAAATACTTGAAATAAATAAAGAGTAATTTCTTGACATGTTTTCCCATATATTTTACAATCCAAATGTTTTTAATGTGAAACGGTTTATAACTAGAAAAGTTTTTGAGCATTAATCATTAGCATGTATAGAAGGGTGTGCAAAAGAGCGAGGAAAATCCCTGAAAACATTAGCAATAACCCTGTTCCTGACTCAGTGATTATTTTACCCTAGACAATCTCTACCCCCCATTTTAATTCAAATACTTTGATTAGTTTTCTGCTGTCAGGATAGAAGACATATATGAAGACTACAGCTATTAGTATTACTGAAATTTTATTTCTTGTTCTACATATATTTTCTTAAAAATGCTGACTAAATTTTTAATCCCCGAATCAGTAATTTGCAATTTTTTTGAATTTAGGAATAATTTTTTTTTTTTCCCCAGGGCCTGATGACACATCTGACAATATCCCTCTTGACTGAACTATGTCAGTGAAAAACAAAAACCCAACAGCTATTTTCTGGAAAAGCTTTGGTTCTGAAGTGTTCCATATCCCCATCTGGGATAGGGCTAACACGCCATGAGATGGCTTACCACGCCTGTGCTCTTCTCTGTCCTTGCTGACAGGGTTCTACCGATCTTCATAGTAAATCCAGTGCTCTCCAAGAGCTTGGGCTCCTTGTGCATGTGAATCATAATCCTACGGCACATGCCAAATATGCCAGGACTTCTATTCGTTACACGTACACTACACAAAACGTTTATACCAAAGACACGTGAGCCCTAGGCTGGATCCCTAGCAGTTCCACATGCAGACACATCGCTGGTCTGCCTTTATTTTTGAGCCCCTCTGCTCCTGTATGAAGCTCTGTTAGCAAGCATTCTCACAGCAATGTGTTAAAGGAATGAAACACTAAAAAAATGTACAAATTAACCATCTTGCTAGCAAATTAATTAATGCAAATAAATGCAAATTCAATGCATTACCCTGGCATGGCATGCTAATGAGAAAACAAGTCATTTAGTCAATCAAGGAAATATGCAAATAAAAACCATCCTTTTCTAAGGTGCTTTGATGCAGAAGCCTAAAAGAAATTAAATACTTCAACTGTATTTTGGGGGCATCAATTACTATTTATGTAGTTTGCAGTAAGAATATTCTACCCGTATTTTTATTGCTTACCAACCTGGTAACAGAAATACAATAAAATGTATTTTCTGCTTAGTAATACTGCAGAAAGGTATTTTCCCACTAACGTGAAGTTTGAAAGTTACTGCAGAAAAAAACCCCCAAACCCCCAGACAACTAAAAGGTGCACTCAGGATACTGTGTTGAGGTTAATTTTGCAGTTTCAGCCTTATCTAATGCCAAATGGTACAACCAAGCAGTTTGTACTTCTCAAAAGATAACGAACAGCTCATCCTTCTAAGCCCTGCTGTTGCAAACAATATTTGCCTTTTCCAGTGTGTGCACCTGAGGACCAGTATTACGGGCCAAGCGTGGGATGAACAAGTTGCTACAGTAGATCCGCTGCCTCCATGGAAATCATTGCACAGATGTTTTTGTGGATTATAAGCACATATTATTAAACACACCGCATGCCACAGAAGGGTCAGAGCCTAGTGAAAAGTACTGGTCATCACCTGCAGTAAAAACCAGGATCAAGTGATGTAATCAAAGTTTCAGAATTAATTGCTGAAATACCAGGACTGACTGAAGCAAGACACCAACAGTGTTAAATACCCTTGTGCACAGTTGCTGTAAAGAAGAGATAAGAACAACACTAGACACTATTCCTTTCTAAAGAGTAAGTTTCAGGTTAGGGGCTAAAAGGTACCAAAAATTATTTGCTGCTCTTTTGAGCGTTACACTGTTATCTGCTAAACCCTTTCTCTGAACAATTTTGGATACACTAATTACTTTGTAAAACATTTGAAAAGTAGCCATCTGAATATTTCACCATTGCTGTTAAATTGTGTTCTACTCTTCTGCATCTAAAGAAGCAGAAGCAAATACTTTTATGTGGAGGAATGGACAGGCAGTTTTGCTGGAGAAGCCTGTGCCTTCCTACTGGTCTAATACATTGTGGAACAGCAAAACTATATCACACAAAGATGTTAAAGAGTGAAGTTCAATCAGTAGCTGCGACACGCTTAACCCAAACACTTTTCTCTGATTGTATTTTTAAATAAATGGAAACAGAATTGCTACTTTTTAAAGAAAATAATATACTTCCTGGTAGATGGACAGTCACTCACTGGGCCGTGCTACAGGGACTATCGCCTTCTCAAGGTCTATGTTGTGTTCTCCACAATATCTGTAACTATGCCAAAACACATAGCATGTCCTCTATAGCTGTTCTGGCCAAAACAGAGATTTTTTAAGCACAGAAGGAAGTTCAGTAATGTAAAAGGAGATATTCACATACTTGGAATTAAATATTCAGCAGAACAGAAGCCTAAATTTTCCTCTACTCCTGTGTCTCAGAGGATTTTGCATTCTTTGCAAGTTCAACTTTCTGATTTTTTTCCTACTTGGTATTTCCTAGAGATTTATACAAATGACCATTGCTATTTATAGTGCTTTCCATTTCGTAGATGGAAGAGTGTTCGGAATTTTCATTGGGTATTGTCTTATTTCATTTGCCTGAACCAACACAACGTAAATGAGGTTTCCACAGCCTGAGAGACATTTTGTCAGGTACGATAAATATTCCATTTTGTGGTGGACAAATGGAGGAATGCTCAAAGACTGTATTTATTAACGTTAATTTCATTACTCGCCATCTATAATTATGCTGTATCTACACCAGCACATTTCTTTCTCTTCCTTGGTATCCTCTCCCCAGCACGACTAAAAGTAAGAGCAGGGGGGCTCTTTTTGGGTCGAATAACTTGAAGATCCGGCAGCATTACACATTTTTCAAGGTCAAAAGAGGAAGATAATGGAAAAAACACAGTCAAGCATTTTAAAGCTGGCGTAATTCTATAAAAAGGACTGTGAATTCATAGAGGGAAGGAGATGAACATGCTGTTCACCTGTAGCTCTGCAGTATAATTTTCATATCAAGTGTTAATGACAGGTAACCTCCCTAGAGATTTATTCATTCATTTTCTTCCAGGTACAGCATATTAGGCGAAGACTTTTCTGCACAGCCACGTTGCCATGATGTGAATTACAATTAATGTTAAGCAGCCAGGGGTTGTTTGTTAGATTATTAGAGCCAGCGAAGCTGAATGACTCATTCCATGCTATTTACAGCAAGAAGGCAAGCAATTCATCACAGAACAGATGTTAATGATAGGCTACCTGGATCCCTATAGAGGAACGTCGACTCTTAAGAAACTCCTCTGCTTTTGTCACTAAAATGGCCTTGTCACTGGTTCGTATCGAGGTGCTCTGGCTCTCGGACGCATGGCGCTGCGCAGCCGCAGTTTCCAAGGCGAGATTCATGGCCTTGTTACTGTCCAAACTGTCGGTGGAGTTGTACATCCCTCGCCCGTCCTGCGGCCACGGGGAAATCCTCTGAGTCCGGCTGTCGTGATATGCGTCCTGGGTGGATTCTGTGCTGCTCTGTGCCGTGACCGAGATCAGTGGCTTGGAAGTGGTACGAGGGGGTACCGGTGGCGGTGTTTTTTTGTAACTTGTATAAGTTACAGCTATGGAAAGAATTTGAAAATAAAAAGGAAAAAAAACCCAAAACCAAACAAAAGGGGGAAAAAAGAAAAGCGAAATAAAGGTTAATCTGGCGCAAACTTCATGACAGAAAGAATTTTAACATTGATTACAACTTCACAGAGTGGAAGGGGTTGGAAGATTTTGCTACTTAAAAACGAAGACGGTGCAACATAGTGCTCTGTGTGAACCTCACTGTTAGTGAAAGTGTCTCTCTGAGTCAGATGGGTATCCACAGTAAGACTTTATTTCAACCAGGAAGCAAGGTGTGGGAAATAGGAGTCCCAGATTACAGTGAAGATGAAAGAGAGTTAGTGAGGATTTGTGTGTGCTAAGGCTTGTGCTGGGTAGGTACACACTGGGGCTTCTGAGGTTGTTTCCACATGGAGTGAAGATGATAACAGAAATAAAGGAAGATTTTCTTTTCCCTCTCTTGTTATCACCTGAACCGTGGGCTTTGTATTGACGCAATAGTATTAAGAAAGTAGCATCAATATACTGGAACAAAATATTATTCAGAAATTTCTACTTTGCAGTATGCCAAATTTTAACCTTTAAAAATGCTTCCAGGTGCACTGTCTAGAATTAGGCAAGATTGGTTACTTACATAGGAAGCATATGTTTTAAAAATGTCTACAATATGGTTAATGAAAGGAAATTACAGCTATGGAAAAAAATAGATACTTGGACAACAAGCAAAAACTACAAGTTATACCAAATTCAGTGACTTTTGGTCCATTATCCTGCAGTAAGCCTTAAATCCTTAGAACATAGATTGAAGGGGGATATACCTAAATGGAAAGAATATGGAAATACAGATATGAAAATGGATCTGAAACACTGAGATAGCTGGATACACATGAGCAGAACTAAGGCTTTTAGTCCGATGAGCGGAACAGGTCTGAGGCTGGTTTGACATAGATTCTGTGTTGCACAAAAGGCTCAATAAAACATCCAAGAAAGCCCTACAGATGCAGAACTGTGCCAACACAGCTTCCTTACAAAATCTTAGAGATTTCATAGAGAAAGATATTTAGTCATTAATATCACACAGCTGAATTCCCTAACTGTCTAAGTCCACTATACTTTTTTTTTTTTTACTAATAAGATCATTTCTGTTATGGAAGTGGTTTTTTTTTTTCCCCAAAATACATATAATCATAATTCACAAAATTAGCAACTGATACAAAAATGCATCATGATAGAGCTTTCTGTATTCCTGTACAGGAAAATCAAGTCCAATTCATTTCTGTATAATTGCAGGAAGATAAAGAGAATGACTATGTTTTCACAATAATTCAATAATGCTGAAATAGCGTAATGTATACATGTGGACACCAGGAAAATGGATGTCTTAAAGAAAAGGTTTGCCTCATTCTAGTGTTGTTAAAAGCATTGTACATTGCAACAGTGACTCAGGTAACCTTGTAATTGGGGTTATTTGAGTCAAAAAAGGGTTCTACAAGAGTTCCTCTTCCCATTAGGCAAACATGGACTGAGGAGCAATGAAGTCAGGAATCCCTCTCTAGTCGTGCTTTTAGATCTGAGGTTATGTTGCAGCTCTCTGGAGGGAAGAAACTAGTTTAGGAATTTGCTGATACCTGGGACTGCTGAGCCTGTATCGCCAGGCTAGCCTAAGGGAAAAAAGTGAACCTAGAGAAAACTCTTAGATTCTGATTCTTGATACTCATAAATAAAAGGGTGATCATAAATAAAAGAGAGCAAGGCAGAGCTAGGATGTGAAAACCTTCATTTGAAGCATGTTTTGAATTACTACTGATGCTGCTCAATTCTGGTAGAGATTTAAAGAGAGTCTTGCTTTGAGCTAAATTGCTGTAACAGAGTGAAACACGTGAAACCATGCTCTTCAGATTCTGAGGCTGTGTGCTTTTTTTGACATGCTGTTTTGTTTTCCTATCACCAATCTTACCTCCTGTCAGTTTTGTAACCAGCACTTAAGAAGAAAGAAAAACCCAATATTTTTCAGATGCTTTAGGGAATACAGAAAGTTCATAAAAGAAGGGAGAGGCTGTAAAGCTTGGAAATTAAGACAGTGCCTTATGAGCTCAAGCAGTGGCTCTAAGGAATGTTTCTACGCCAGCTACGAGAGTTACCATAATACTTCTCCCCTGCCTTCTCCCTGCAAATGTAGATGCAAGTGATCAAAGTGCTGGGAAACATTAAAAATAGAGACAATGGGGTAAAATAGGGTAAGTGAAACCTAGAACAGGGAGCTATTTTTACCTACAACATAAGACAGGTTATCACTATTATAACTAATTTACTGGGTTTTTTTACCTTCTGTCTTCATGCAAAAGAACAGCAGTGAATAACGAAACATATGGTGAATGTGATAATGAAACATCATAAACATGTATATCCCTACTTCTCAGGCAGGAGATCACTTCTCTGTCTAATGAATTTATAATGTTAAACTTCTGTTGCAACCCTTCATAGCTAACTTAATCTTCATTTACATTTCTAAAAAAGAAAAATTCTCCTTGTGGCAAAACTGAAAGAGTCACTTGCTTCCCCCCCCCCCCCGGATTGAATATTTTATTCTGGAAATTTCTGATTGTTTCAATGGAGTGACATGTCTTAAAGCCACCAAGTATTAGAGTTGCTGCAGTATTCTGGCAAGCATTTGACCATGAGCACTAAACAGGAATCAAAAAACCCAGAGATGTTCAACAAGGAGAAGGAACCAGGGGAAAGACTGAAAGTTTGTGAGAAACTGGCTACATCTTTACAGTGAAACATGGCAGGAAGAAATCCGATTAATTTCTAAGCTACAGTCACAGAGATCAAATATTGAGCAGGGAATAAAAAAAATCCAATTCTACACAGTTAATAAATTCATATCTAGAACAACAGTTTTAGAGCCACAGAAATCTGGGTCTAATTGGAGACAGTAACAACATCAGGTAAGAGGATGGAGGAGGCATGAATTTGTGAGGCAAATCTTGCCACCAAGTTCTTTTTGCTTTAATCACTCAAGCGATTCTAATTAAGTAAATGGGATAACTTAGATGAATGTGACCAAGACTTGTCTTAGACGAACTTGGTATGTGTTGCTGACTTAAGAGAAGACTACATAATAGATTAGGGGCTTGTTAAAAGAGAAAAGTAACCCTGTAATCCATAGTTTACTGTTCATGCTTGGTCTTAGATCTCTAATAAATAAGTATTGGCTTAATGTCTGAAGCATGAAATTTTACGTCACTCAAATTTTTTTCCATTAATTATCATGTCTGTGAATATTCCTATTATCAGCAGTAATGTCTTCTTCTATCATGTCCAATTCTTGGCTCTAGTAGTTATACATACCACGTATTATGTATGGGAAGAAACATTTCCTTTTCCTAACAGAAAATGAGCTTCCTTTTCATTTATCATCCCCTTCTTATGCTGATGGACAGCAGCTCCTGTCAGCTTTGCATCATTCACTACTTTGCAAATTTTATTTGCCTTAGTGGTTATTAGTTCAAAGCAAGCACTTAAAACCTCCTCAGCGCTGCTTCGTGCCTCACCCATCTTTTGGTCCATCATTCTACAAACTCCAGAGCTGCGGTGGGTTTTGCCGTCCCGCAGGGAGGGGTGGTGCTGGGCAGTGCAGCCCCGGGGTACCGAGCGCTGGCCAGGGACAGTGCCTGAGTAACCACGTCCAGGGCACTGGTGCTGAAAGCTGAACTGGGAAGAAGACTGGGATGGAGGATCCTGGTCTTCAGTCCCAGCAGGACGAGCTGGGTGTCAGAGCCAGCTTGACAGTCAGGGATGAAGCACAGCGTGAGGACAGGTGCAAAAGCCAAGCACCAATGGACCGAGGACTAAAATGACCAAGGAGTTCTGATTTCTTTAGTTTTCTTGGTAGTTTTGGTGTGTGTATGCTGGGCACTCCTGACATTTCTCTCACCAATCCTGCTGCTGAGCCATGAGGCTCAAGCAAATTAAAAGCAACAGCATTCTGCCACGCTGTTAATCAATTTGTAAAATATATAGCTGCTCTGATATGCAAAGAAAGTAGATGGCAGAAGAGGTAGATGTATCTTTTCAGTGCTTAAATGCGGAAGGAATTATGAAAAAGAAACTGAAATTTTCCTTCTAGTTGTATTCAAAGGCTATCTTAATTTAGAAAGCTGAATTTATTTTTTGCCTTTTTTAATAAAGCACAAAAAATATTTTTTTTGTGCTTATAAGATACAATCTACCTCCATGTGTTAGCTTATGATCCTCAACCAAAAATAATAAAAATGGTGAAAAACTGTTTAGATTCCAAACCGTATGGCTATTTCTGACTCTCATTTACATCAAAATATTAACTGTTCAGGTACGTGTCCCACTTCAACATAAGCATGTGCAATTAGCTCCACTGGGTTTTCCTTTAAGGAAGGACACTGTTAAAGAAATGGAGAGAAAACAAGATGGTTTTGTCCTGCTTCATAGTGGGCTGGGCTAAATGATGATGAAAAGGAGCAGGTAGCAGTACAGCATAACATGCATTAGTTTGTCACTCAGGCAGGAAAAAGTGTAACACGCCAATTTGTTTTTGTGAAGATCATTGCCTTTATGTAAAGACTGCAGCGGCCATTGATGCCAGCTCCAGTTATCTTCTCCCAGAACATGACTTACATTTGACACCTTAACTGCCAGATGACCCTGACATATACAAGATTGCCTATCAGTGCTGAATTTGGCACAGAGATGGCTACAAGCGACCTGTTCTGTAAAGCGCATTCATTTCTCTTACGTGGTTTGTGATCCCAGACGGGAGTCACCGGTCAGAACCAGAGTATCAGGCATTACGGCAATACTGCAGAACCAAGAAGACAATTGCAGCACTGGGGAGCTGGCAGTTTGGTGGTCTGGACACATACATTAGAAATGCAAGGAAAGTTTCCTGATAACATAATCAATTAGATAATTCATAATAATAAGATAATTCATAAGTAACAGGATATTTCTTTATTTAATTGATACACCTAGAAGCAGAATATCCCTCTTAATTTACACTGCATTTGACTAAACTTGCTGAAGGTTACTGTTGTTACAGAAATAAGTCAGTCACGCTGCCCATATTTCAGTGCCAACACAGTTTGTACTAGAAATAAAATGACTAAAATAATTCAATTTAGATATAACTTCAGGTTATCCATAGAGATTCACAGACAAAAGGCAGAAGGAGAGACGTGATATATTTGATGATATATCAGTGGCCGTAGGTGACATTCAGAACCCCTTTCAAAAGGCAGCCTTTTAATAAATCACTGTTGTTGGTCCATTTGCAAGATAGAGTCACCTGAGGGGTTTTTACAAATCAATATAACCACTAAGCACTTAGTCAAAATAACATTATTTAGGCTGAGATCACAAAGTTAACTGGATGATGAATTTACATGAAGGCACCATCAATTAAAGGAAACGGTTGTCCCTTATGACACGCGGCAGGAGCAAACTGGATTTTCTGTTTTGTAAGGAGGTTTATTCAGAAGGAGGATAATTGCTCTGCAGGGAGCGTGGAGCTGCCCTGGAGGCACAGCTCCCAGGGGCACGTTGCTGCAGGCAGGCAGGGCTTCTCTGAGGAACCACAGCACCGAGAAACACTGTGCTGCCTCCCAGGCTGATGCTAAATCTTCTGCTTTGCGCAGGGAAGGTGAATGCTAACCCTGAAACCATTTCAGAAGAGTAAAAAGAGACCTTCTCATAAAGAAAGGACACAATTAAACCTAATCCTGTATGAAAAGAGTACTCAGTTATTGGTATAGTCTTCTGACCATCATGAACATTGTTCTAGCCAAAGGTTTTTACAGCCACAGCTAAAGTGTCTGTCCTTGAAATGCCCTGAAATCTGCTCACTATGCTCCACAGTGGTCATCAGGACCTCTCAGCTATTCTTAAAATAAAAATGCATGGATGGATGCCTAACAGTTACTTCTCTAAGCAAAGACTGATGAATGTTAAAAAACCATTAAGAAATCAAAGGAGACTTTTGAGAAACAAAATCTCAGCTACTGAAAGAGTTTATTTCCCAAAAAAGAATGAACACTTTGATGATTTTTTTACTAAGCCATGGATGTCAAAAATAAGAATACAAGTCCCTATTTCAAAGACAGGGTGTTGGGACCTATCTTTTTATACATGCCTATTGTCAACTTCCATTATACACCGGTCTCCAATACCAAACATAATTAAAAGTTTGACTCTGGTGTCAAACAGGCCAGTATAATTTGTACCAAGCAAATCTGGCTTTTCCTAAAGTTACATTCTGAAATGTTAGAAAGGGTTTTCCTTGTTGGATCAGTAATATCTTTAAAGTTCAGTATTAACAAGATGATTTAGAAATTCTTAGTTTTGATATGCATAGCCTCTGGCTACTTATTTAGAAAAAGGTAGTCAGCTAGAATGAGGGGAAAAAGGTAAGGTAAATTAGTCGACTTGGATCCAAGTCTGCCATATTCAATGTGTGCCTTCAGGGGCCACCTTGACCTGCACCAGTGATTTGGGATCTAATTCTCTTTTCAATGCTGGAGCAGTATGTGCTCAGGCTCTGCACAGAAAAAAATATTTTGTTCCATTACCTGACTTTAGGCAGTGCTAACTGAATGTAAATGCAAATCATAGAATCATTTAGGTTGGAAAAGACCTTTACGTTCCTAGCACTGCCAAGTTCACCACTAAACCATGTCCCTAAGCACCACACCTACACTTCCTTTGAATACCTCCAGGGATGCTAACTCTACCACCTCCCTGGGCAGCCTGTTCCCATGCCTGACAACCCTTTTGGTGAAGAAATTTTTCCTAATGTCCAATCTGAACCTACCCTGATGCAACTTGAGGCTGTTTCCTCTTGTCTCATCACTTGTCACTTGGGAGAAGACACCAAGCCCCACCTCTCTGCACCCTCCTTTCAGGTAGTTGTAGAGAGTGATAAGGTCTCCCCTGAGCCTTCTCTTCTCCAGGCTAAACACCCCCAGTTCCTCAGCCACTCCTCACAGGACTTGTTCTCCAGACCCTTCCCCAGCTTTGTCACCCTTCTCTGGACACACTCAGCATCTCTATGTCCTTCTTGTAGAGAGGGGCCCAAAACTGAACACAGTACTCCAGGTGTGGCCTCACCAGTGCTGAGTACAGGGGGATGATCCCTGCCCTAGTCCTGCTGGCCACACTGTTCCTGATACAAAGTCCTTCAAAATACTTCTCAAACACACCCACTTTGCACTTAAACTGAAATCTTGTCTGTATGTGAGTACAAGGCAGGTGAGGAAGACTGTTCACATTCTCATAGAGTCCAGGCTCCTCCAGCCCTTTTCTCTGCTGCTCCCTGGATAGGTCTGCACTTTCTCTTGTTGCTTTGCTAGTGAAAGATCCTCCCATTTCAGAGGGTTTTCCATGTTCAAGAGTTTCTCCGTTTGTAAGGTCATAAGAGCATTTTTTTGAACTGTAAAGATATTAAAACCTTGCAGAAATAGTCATTAAAACTTACCAATGTCATATAGTGCTTGAAATTCAAGAGAGAATTTTGTTTTATATCAAGTTAATTCTTTTAATCAAATCTTTAGTACATTTCCCTCAAACATAATCAGAGATATACTTTAATTACTAACCTATCTTCCTGCTTCTTCCCTTTTCTCATTCAGCCAGCCCTCCACGTGAATCCTAGCCAGTAAAGGGACAGGGTAGTTTCTCAGTAGAGAAAGAGTCTTTTGAGCTTGGATATTTGTGACAGGAACCCTTTTTCTTGCTTTCCAGACTAAGCACTAAGAAAGTGATATACTTACAGTGATATTTTTGTGAGATACTTTCTTGAAAAGACTGCTTTCACCCAGATGAGTTTTATCAGCTCAGTTTATATGATGGGCTGCATTTTATTTAAAACTACGTAACTCAAAGCATCATCTGAGTGGTAGGTATTTACAACTTTCTAACCTTTTTTCCTGATTGGTCATTTTACATGTGTTATGTTTAGGTAAACCTTGATTTTTGTTACACCTTGAAGTCAGATGTTAATTGATGGTCTCATGTTGCCATAGTCCATGGGGGCAAAACGCTGCATATGCTGTGCCAGTTTTTAAAGTAGGGTCTTTTAGTAAAAATGAATTAGCATACCTTCAAGACAGTATTTGAGAACTCTACGTGGGAATCCATCCCACCTCATATTAGTCACTTAAAAATCAGTCATCCAAGTTAGTTGTCTGATCTCTTTTAGAATTTCTGGGAAAAAAATATGCAATTCTGGGGCAAATTCTCACCCATCTTAGATGCTTATTTTGCCAGGAAATGAATCATCCTATGCAAGTGCCTGCTTTTCTCCATCAACCACAAAGAGAATCAAGAACAACCAGCTCAGATCAGGGCATCTAATTTTGAAATGCCTAAAGGGCTGAGATAAACTCCAGCCAAAAGCTCTGTCCCTGTGACAGCACTGGTAGGATTCTGGTATGCACTGGGACACAGCCTCTCCTGTCTTCCGTTACCTGTGCTCATTGGAAAGGTGGGAGCTTCATCTCCTCTGCTCCACTACCCCTGTAAGCTGGCTGCTAAATCAAGCCTGTGTGGAATTTGCGTGCATTAATGACTGAATCCTAATTTCCTGCTCCTTGATCCCTTCTTCTGGAGCTACTACATAGCAGCTAGTAATATCTTGGCCTAAGGTCCCTTTGTAGCTCCACAGAAATATTAAAAGCAAACCCTCTGTATTTCTGTAGTTTTTAAACTGATTGCACAGTCTCACGTACTGAGCTAGACCGTGCTGTTACTCCCACTGAAGCTGTTGATATTGAAGTCAGTGGAATGAGACCATTTCACACAAACTCAAGATCTGGACGACTATCATAACATATTGACACAGGCAGGATTTGTGCTTCTTATGTATGACTTTTTTAAAAGAGTTTTTCAAAGTAGCATGTCACTGAGATGCTGTTGTCATATGAACCCTATCAAAATGCTATTTTTTAAGCAGCATCTCTTTTTGACATCTCTTGGCTAAACAGAATCTATATAGTACTGTGAAAAAAGGCTGAAATCATTAGCATAACACGTAAACTCAATCAGAGTTTACTGGGGTAAGGTAAAATTACTGGATGAGTTGTTTTTTGGTTTGGTTTGGTTTTTTAATCTGTGTGTGCATCAGGTTAGACTCAATATTCAGAGTAGACCCTTTTAGGCTTAAAGTTCTATACATCTATCTGATTTTGTACAGGAAACTAACAATTAAATGGAAATGTGACCACTGAATTTGGAAAAAGATGGAGTCTAAGTACACACTACAACCTCCCAGGAGGAGAACAGTATAAAAGGAATTACTGTAATCAAGTCATTCAGTGCGTAAGTCGTTACCTCCATATTAAGGAAACAGGTCTGTAGGCAGCCCATGTTACGTAAACGATAAAATCTGTTTTGACAGTGTAATTAATGTTAGTCTCAAAACAGAAATGCAAATCAAACAAGACATCAAGGTCAGAAACTGTAAACCTTTGCCAAAGTTAAAAGAGATGTGGGCAACACAAACCTCATGGATTGCTGATGGACCAGTTACGAAGAGTTCTATTTTAGATCAGTTAATTAGTGAGAAATTATAGCCTAACCAGCATCCTGTAGATGGCATGGCAAAGTGCTGACAGCTGTACTGCTCTTCTAAACAGTTCCTATGTGCCTCTAAAATACTGAAGCTGCATTAAACCACACCATCTCAGGTTTTTGGCTGCAGGAAGGAAAAATGGACCTTTAACTATACTCTGTTTCATTTCCAGAATGTATACACAGCTTTTCAGGAATATAGACTGCACTTGTCACATCATCAAAACAGTAAGAGATAAAGAGAAAAAAGAGCTCCAAAAGCTAAGAGTCACTCTTACAGGGCTACTCTTTTCACAGTGAAATAAAATAGAAAATTTGAAAACATTTTGCAGTAGAATCTAACCAATATTACTGAAATTCTGTACTTAGGAAAACAATTCTCTTCTTGAGCTCCCACATAGCCTTATCACTGAAGTCAAATAATTTCCATCAGCCTCCTAAGCCCACTCACAGACATATGTAGTTTTATCACTGGTTTTGTTTGTACGTTTTCTAATCTCATGTATACACTAACTGTGTGCAGACTGTGGTTTTCTTTAACTTACTGTATGGAATTTGAAACTAAACAGGAAGAGAAAAACAGTTTGCTCACTTAATCTTAAGGAAGTGTTGCACAGTAGACTAATCTTAACAGCACATTATGATAATGGTCCTACATTAAAGAATTTAAGTGATTGCAAAATATTTTAATCAAAGATTATTTAGTACCTTTAAATCATTCTTTTAATCCACAGAGAGCTACAAGTCTGGACACAAGCTCAGAGTGGACTTTTGAGATTGGTACCAATAAAGGCAGTAGTCAAAACAAAAAATCATTTTACTCAAGATGCGGATGGAGTCAGTATCAGCGTCAAAACCACTGCTCAGAAAGCTGCTTGCTGGCTGCCAGACCTGTATTTAGCTGCAGCAAATGATGCTGCTGGGTTTTGAGCTCTTCTCCCGGTTTTGGCTGGGATAGAGTTAATTTTCTTTCTAATAGCTGGTATCACTTTCTGTTTTGCATTTAGTGTGATAATAATGTTAATAACACATTGATATTTTCAGTTGTTGCTAAGTAGTTCCAGTGCTTATACTAAGCCAAGGACTTTTCAGCTTCCCATGCTCTGCCAGTGGGGAGGTGTCCAAGAAGCTGGGAGGGGGCATAGCCGGGACACTGACCCAGACTGGCCAAAACTATATTCCCTACCCTATAACATCATGCTCAGCATATAAAATTGGAGTTGGCCAGAGAAACAGGGACATCCAGAGGACAATTTCTTTCATAACAGATACCAATCCTAAAGGAGATAAATCACATTTCATTGACTATAATAGGACATTAATGTCACTGCCTTTGACAGCTACATTTTAGATATATGTATTAGGTGAGATGAATTTTTATGTCTGAAATTTTTATGGGGTTTTTTTGAGTGGGGGAAGGAGATGAAGAGTGGAAATATATGTATTTTTCTGGACACAGAACTACCCCAAAAGGTAAAGAAATGTATATAAAAATCATGACTCATTGATATGTCCTTGGTATTCTGTCTTCAGTCTCAGTAATCCGAGTGATGGGTTACTTGCTTCAAACTCAGTTTCTTCCCTAATCCTCCTTCGATATCCTCTAGTTGTCCTTGAGGAGTAGTAATGAGTTGCTTGCATTGCTCTGATCTTGTTGGTTTCCAGTGTGTATATTTTAATGGACTGTATACTGAGACTGAACCTTGGCTTTACAGGGAGTACAGAGCTTGTTGGTGAGTGTCGGGGTGCTATTAGGTGAGCACAAGACACCTGAGGGTAGGTAGGAGTTTGTTGACTTTCTGTTGGTGCACAGTAGGATGCACACACTGTATTCAGTCTGAGTCAAACTCAGTTAACGTAGGTATCTAATACCTTTTCAGAGGTTCTAGCCCTCCTGCCTATCCTACAGCTGCAGGATACAATTCTCTCATAGGTCCCATGTGGATGTCTCAAATGTTTGAAATCTTTGAACTAATCTAAATTTGTTGTCATGGGAACTTAGACAATTAGTTTGCAGGAAAGCATCTATGTTTAGATGACTTGATCTGGCGTTAAACCCCATACCATTTAACTAACCTGGCCAAAGGCAACTTCTACCTGGTTATGTCCTAGGAATTTCACCAATTGTAGTATCTTTATTTTCTCTGATCGTCTGGAAAAAATCTTTCCAATATGTTTTAAGTATCATCATGTTTGCCAATTGCCCTTCTAGGGCAGATCTGAGTCTGAAAGAAATTCCTGATATGAAATGGAGACTTAAGTACAATATTATTTTTATGAAACTCAATTTCAGGGAAGTGAAAAGAGAGAACAGGAGCTGCTGAGAGACTGGCAGAAATGTGCAAGCATCCCAAGTGGCCTTTTTATATTAACAAAACAAAGAATTTGCTTCAAGTAAAAGTAAAGGTAACTGTAGAAGTTTTTCTCCTGCTTCTGTGCCTTTCCACTGAAACATAAGATATGGTTTTATTTAAACACTGAAGAACTTGCTTTGTGTCTACCCTCAGATGCTTCTGTTATTTGGGAAGGATTTGGGTGGCAGCTGCCCACCAACATTCTGTTCTGCTAAAAAAGGCAATTTTGCAAGTTAGAAATAATGTCCCTCAGGAGAACTACATTTGTAAGTGGCGAGCATTAATCAAAATGTCCTTGCTATGAGGCAGAACAGTAGTGAAAGCATGTGAACTTGCCTCCCTAAACGCCTGGTAATGCATTTTTGGAAACAGCTTTACTAGCCAATGGACAATCTAGAAGTGAAAGGGTCCCTATGGAAGTGAGGTCTGAATTGCCATAATGGAGTTTACTGTTATTTTGAAGTGCAGCTCTGTTTCTTCACACACAGCTGCTATTGGCCCCTGTGCTTTTGCTAGAACCCAGAGAAGTGGAATTCTCCTGTGGCTATACACGCAGATTTTTTGAAGAATCTTTTTATTATAAAGAAGCTAGAGCAAAACTCAGCTCACGCCTCTGTTGTACTGTAACTGTAACAAAGCTAAGGGCTGATTTGTCAGCAAGAAAAATTCAGTCATCTTCAAGAGTTATGCTTAGTTACATTAACTGATGGACTGAGGCCCTGATGAAGTATTACACACGAGCTAGTAAAAAATTAGTGTCAGAACACAGTCAAAATGATGTCTATATACCCAGCACAGCAAGCATTGTAGTTCCAGTGCATCATTATGGCTCCTGACATTTATGTGTTCAACAAAAACCAGGACTGAATAGACAGCATGGAGAGCTTCTGAGAAGACTCCTTAGAGGTTTTTTTTTTTTTCATTCATGGAGGAACACAGAAGGAGAAGCACTGGCAGGAGAGGGGTGCCTACTACAAGTACAAGGAAGCACGATGAACTGGTGCTTCCAGGTTCACCCATCCTGTGAGCTTCCCCCAGCTGTACAGACCCACACACGGACAAAACCCTCTGGCAACCTCAAGCTAAATAGCTGGGCTGAGATTTGCCTCTGCCACTGGTAGCTTCCATCATGTCAGGATGGCTTCCAACACTGAGCAGTGAATCACCCTCCTTGCATGACTGGTTTTTTCCTTTCTCATACATTCTTTTTTTTTTTTTTTATTTTTGTATGATATGATACAGAAACAAAGCTGAGAAAACTCTGTGAAAACTGATCCCACAGAACAGCTTTGAAGCCAAATTCTGCCAGGGGAGGGAGCATGGGTGTCCTTTCTAATAAAGACAGAACCAGCTGTCTGGCAAATCTAATTGGTTACGGAGGAATTATGTCAAGCACAGAACAGCAGGAGGAAGGGAGAAACACTCATTACACATTTTTCAAACTAACCATAGATGGAAGGCAGTGACTTCGTTTTTTATCATTGCCTCTGCAGATCATCTGTACCAAGGAGAATGAAAATTATGAAAAGCTCCTGGCTACTGCTCCAACTGTTTTCATGCCTCATCAGCCTGAAGAGGCCAGGCGGCCAGGCAGCCGTGATCAGCACAACCTTACTCCATCTCAGGGAATCCCAGACTTATGAATGGTTGCAATGGCCCCTTGGACATCCTCTGTTGAACTCCTTGAACCAAAAGGCTGATGTCACCTTCATCCCAGTGACTCCCTGGGCCACTTCCACCACATAGGGCTGCTATTAAACAGCAGTGTCAGCATAGCAGCAAAACTTCAGTATATTTAAAAGAATTAAAGACTAATTACTACCCCCAGATACACCCAGAGCAATGAAAATGATGTGTGCATATCCAAGTGTAGAACTGGGCTCATCGTTTGTTGGTATGAGATTTATTCTCACAGTATAGGCACACAAGTTGGCACAGTATCAAAGTATTAACTCAGGGTCCCCAAGTGCTCCCACAGATATATGGTATGTTTCCTGCAGAGAGTGAAAGTGCCAGATAATCCCATAGAGACCCAACAGTAATTAAGCAAAGTCCATAGGCAAATTACAATTGAGAAAACAGCCCTCTATATCTTATTTGGACTTAAGGTTTTGTGGTTTTAGACATACCTGTTGTGTATACCACTGCTAGCTATTACTTAGCAATGACTACCAGCAAAAACCTGTAAGACTCAGTATTTATTTCTGTAGAAAGCACAGAAACTGTGATGTTACTTCATGCATATGTTTTCCCCCTTTTGACTGTTTTTTGCCTAGCCATGCTGCATTGGATTAAGAAGATCCAAGCAACCACCTGGATGAAGTATCTCATTCTTGAGAAAATAAAATAAAATCATGAATTTATTGATCATAAAATATTTTTAGGAACTGGGGAGTGTGTTTCTCCAATTTTTATATTTCTATGAATTTATAAAATCCCCTCTGAGCCTTGTATTCTCCAAGTTGAAGAGTCCCAGCTGTCTTATCCTTTCCTCATAGGAGTGATGCTCCAGACCCTTTGTCTTCTTAGTGATGGTTCACTGAACTCCATGTGTAGTATCACCATGACTTGTACTAGCACCTGCCCTTGGTATCCTCATATCTTTGGAAAAAAAAACAAACCCAAAAAGAATAGCTATTGTCATTAGTGTTCAGATAGCAACTGGTGAATCATTCCTTTTGGGGTCTGCAGGGGTAGCTGTGCTATGGAAGAGTACAACTTCCTGATGGACTCTCATATTTTCACGCCTTTCTGTTGGTAGGTACATGACCACGCTATCTATTTACTGACAATGGGACTTTTGTGGCTAAACATCAAATGTGCTCTAAAAATTCACTCTATGTAGCCCCTTATTTAAAAAATGCTGAAAATAGCTTTAAGTCAGGAGAAAGGAAACCTACAGTTCCTCAGGCATTCTGAGTAATCGTATGAACTGTAATTGAAAACTCCCTCATGCAATGTGACCTTGTTTGAATTAATTGGTTTTGGAATTAGAGCTAAATAGTTCAGTAAATGTGGAATTCTCTGAAGTTTACTCGTTGCCAAGAAAAGTCCTACTGGCTGAGAAAAGTACAATGGGCAAAGGACAGTTCCCTACTTCTCATCCTTTTCAGCGGACTCTTTAGTAAGCAGGCGTTCAGTGAGCTACCTACTATGAATCACATAAAAGGAGGTGCATGTACAACCGATCTGACAGATCTGCATTATGCTAACGTTTTCTAGAAAAATGAAGTCACTGTAAGGCAGTATACTGGCCACTTAAGGCTAGTAACTATACCTCCTGAAACTAGCCGTGCTTCATGCTAAGTTTCTCTCAAGATCAGCTGGCAATCCCTGAAGCAGCCTGAAGGGGTCTACAAGGAAGCTGGGAGGGAATTTTTACAAGGGCCTGTAGTGACAGGACAAGGGGTAATGGGTTTAAATTGAAAGTGGGAAGATTTAGATTGGATATCAGGAAGGAGTTCTTCATGGAGAGGGTGGTGAGGCACTGGAACAGGTTGCCCAGAGAAGCTGTGGATGCCCCATCCCTGGAAGTGTTCAAGGCCAGGCTGGATGAGGCTTTGAGCAACCTGGTCTAGTGGAGGGTGTCCCTGCCCATGGCAGGGGGGTTGGAACTAGATGATCTTTAAGGTCCCTTCCAACCCAAACCATCCTATGATTCTATGATGTGGGAAAAGTGACCTTGGGCTGACACTGAACATAGGACAGAAATTCAGGATGCCTTTATGTACTGCGACCCAATCACCACTGTGTTGAAGTACATAGCTAGGTGTATTTTTTCTGACATTAATCCATTAATCAAAAAATACAACTGTAGACAAAAAAAATTTGGTTAGAGGAAAAAGTGAAGTAGTTTTAAGAAACTGAAAATTACGCTCCCTTCAATTCATCAGCCTAATGGCTGAAGAGCTTAACCGAGGCCACTCAGTCAGTGCTTCTTGCTGGAGAGGGATTTCGTACTTCTGTCTGGAGTGCTTCAGTTCCTCCTTATAGGACATTTAGTCTTTTCTGCTTTAGCTGTTTCAATTTGCATGTAAAAGCAATATTCACTGAGCAGATACCCCACCTGATGGGTGAGTGTCCTGATCAGCGGGCTTAGAGCGGCAGTATCTCTCAATAAAAGTGAAAGTGTTTTATACAATGTATAATAATGCCATTAGGAGAAACTGAGTGTGCCTCCCACAGCTGAACAGACAATACCCTGGTGTTCAGGTTATCCTGGATGGCCAAAGGTGGAAATACCAAATTACCCTCTGTCTCACAGAAGAGATATTAACATGTTCTTCTCCTTTGGAACAGACCATCCTAACTGCTACGTCCAGTATCATTGCAATCCAGTAAGTATTTCTGCATTCACGGTAAAACCAAACATCAGCAGGAAAAGAACTGTGAAGAAACAACTTGAAATATTCTGTAATATATGGAGTAAGTAATATACAAGATTCTCTCTACATACAGGACAGAGAAGTTGAAGTTGACCTTCTCAGGTAAAGGGTAAACAAGGGAGAGAGTGGTTAGTATCTTCCAAACTTCTTGGTTATGTTTTCATAGTACAATCTATTGTTGCACCAGGGTATTTGAATCACTTTTCGGAAAGGCAGGCTGGGTATTGCAGGTGGAATAACATGCTGCTATGGCACTGCTCCCAGCCTAGTGCACTTTGTTTCCCAACAGCACTATACAGCCAGGGTCCACTATGCACTGAGCTGGTGGGGACACAGCTCTGGTACCTCAGCTACCTTGTGTATGTCCCCCCAGCACTCTGCTACATTAGCCAGGAAACAGCCTTCCAAGCTGACAGCATAGATATATACGTGCAGACAGGCGATGGGGACCCAGGCTGGTAGTACCCGGAAAAGTGAAACAGATTTTACACACTCTTCCTGAAAAGTGAAGCATTGGTTGCAAGACAAACAAAGATGTAAGGCAGTAGTAGTTAGGATGACTACTGCACTTTGTGACTTCCCAGTCAGGAAATTACATGTTGTCTGTGATGGAGGGACAAGGTGGGAGGCAGCGGCAGCTGGAGCTGTATTTTCTCAGCTGTGCATCTGACAGTTACAACTGGATACAGTTCAGAGACAGAAAGCATATGCTGTCATTCAGGGCTTTTAACATGAAGTATTTTTTACTGGGTTCATTATCTCTTTACAAAATGAAACTGGATGCCTAGAAATGCCCTAGCCACAATGACATACGAGTCTTAGCAGGGGTCACACAGAGTCCAGGTCTAGCTCACAGTGTGCCAGCAACGCTGGCTGCCTCCTCTGCATTGCCCCTTGTCTCATTCATTTGCACCTGGGGCAACAGGTAGTGCCCTATGTCTTGTCACACTCTCCATCAGAGGTGGAGAAGCCTGGTCCTACAAATAATTAAACTACATGGGTCTGTGCAAAAGTATGTGCTCAGTTGTACCATAGATATTACTAACGAACCATCTGGCTTTCTCTGTAAAGCTGTATACATTTAAGAAGAGCTAGTTACTGGTAGTTCTCTTACCAGCTATCAGAAAACTCTGTTAACAGAATCCATTAATAGTGTCCCACATAAAATTCATTCTAGTTGCAACCTTCCCACCTTCTGAAAGCTGTTAATGCATCTAGGAACATTTTAGGGAACTGTACGCTGTAAATATATATTCCATAATTTTGTAATTGAATTAAAAAATCAAAAGGAAAATTTTTTACTTTAGATTTACATTTTTAGTTATGTGAGTTGCTTTTTAGCTAAGCCTGTGTGTTATGATTTAATTGCTTTACAACATCGATAAGGAGCAGTCATGACCTATATCACTAAAATTTCAAGTAATAATTAAATTGCAATGCCTGCTAATTTTTGAAGAAATTGCTTTAGTTTCTTTGCCAGGAAGAGTTTGTTACATCAGAAGCAAAAAAGGAATTAATGTAATGTAATTTTCCTAAGAATTCAAAAGACTGTATTGGAATTGAAGGCTGATGTGAAACTTCGACCTTTTTGACAGTTATTTGTATGAAGCCTGTATAAATGTCAAATATCTGCCAACACCATTTTCACATTTCAGGCAACTGCTCCTTTTACAATTTTCAGAGAGGGCTGGAGAAGCAAGATATTTTTTTGAACCACAGTATTGATAAGAAATGAAGCTTTTCTCTCCAAAGTGAAAGGGGCTGAAGAAAGAAATATGGAAGAGTTACCCCCAGGGTTTTAAAAATGAGAACTTATTTGGCAACTGAAATTTTCAATTAATAGTGAATCACATAATCCTTACTCTTCTTATAAATCAGATAAATATTTCTAATTTGAATATTTATCTTACATAGAAGCTGAGGACAAATGGTTCAGTGGTACAGAGATAATACTTTGAATACAGAACCACACTTAGAACTCTATACAGTCTATAGGCTTGGAAACAGTTTTGGCTCAGGAAAACATCTCAGATCATCTGTTTTCTTCACAATGTCAATATCACCTCACCACAACAAAGCAGAAACATATTTGGGCAAGAAAATCTATCTGCTAAATCATTTCTGAGATGAGGGAGAAGCCATGCGTGAAAGGAAGGTTAAAGTTTTCAAACCCACATTATTTAACCATTATTTAACTAATCAATGCAAAGCATTTTTCGTAAGTATGAAAACATTGGGATGCAAATATATTTACTGACTAATCTGGTTATTTCCCCAAACAGATTCTATTATTCAGCTTTGTTGTTCTAGAGAAAATAAAATAAAATTAATTCCTTTCAGTAAGAATTTTGGGCTTATCTAGCACATAAACGCAAGACAGCTTAGGTTAAAACCAATCACATTGGTAACCAAAGTAATTCTGAAAGTATTCCAATTCAGTACCTGGAGTCAGGCACTAAAACAGATATTTAGTTGTGTCTTTTGCTGTGGAAGGTTTCCTCATAATAATCACACAGTACTATATGACAAAGATGAAAAGCAGTCTCTAGGGTAGCAATAAAATCTCATTTTATATCATGATAGCATCTCTATTAAACAAAAGACAGAAACATCCCTAGAGATGGCACTGTAAGCCACAACTTCTGCTTTTACACAAAGTTACATATAGCAACTGAAATAGTAGGTTTAAGATAAAATAACGTTTTATGCTCCTTCTGGAATGCAAATTTATGTTATTCAACCTCAGCTTACTTCCTTTTTAAGCTCCCACTGTTCTGTTATACAACAGATGCGTCAAGCAAATAATTTTAAAAGTATTTTTGCATGATACATTTTGAGATCTATTTTTACCTTTTGTAGATGGATAGCCTGCACTGCAATTTAATATTATGTGGCAAGGCCAATATCATAATTAGGAACTGACATTAACGTATTTGGAAACACAAAAATGAATTTGGATCACTTAACAAAGAATAGATTGTTGTAGATTTAATTTTAATTAGTTAACTGCTATCTGTGCAATCTTTTATCCACCAATACTAAATGCTAAATTCTAAAATGAATAAAGCCGTACCCTTTGCTAAGCAACTAATAAGAGAAAACAAAGTTGCCAGAATGTTAAAAGATCCTAAAAATGAATGGTATAACCATGAATGGTAATGGTTATTGATGAGGAATAGTAGACCTGTGAAGCTTACAACAATCTTTATGATTCAGTGTATCGATACAACTGGTAATACTTTTTCTAAAAGTAAGTAATCAAGTCCCTGTTCAGTTAATTGCCTGTAAGTGTTTAGACCAAATATTTAAAACCTTGCTGCTTTTTTTCTGTTGGTATTTTAAGGAACTAAATTAAAATCTGTGCAACTGATGTCATTTAGAAGACCAACTACGTGATGGATAAAAATATCTGAATGTCTAACAATAATTAAATGATACCATGTGCACTTGCATTTTCATATTTGCACCTGGATAACTGTTTGTATGGGAAACAGAGGTCAAATTAAGGCTATGCTGAAGTCCAAGACGATCATATTATACTTGCAGGATTCTCCTTAGAAGGAGCTTATTTCAGGGTGTAGCTACAACAGTACAGTATTACAGCCTAAGAATAAGTGTATCAAATATCACTACACAAGGAAATTGTTTCCAGTGTCAAACATCCTTTTACGAAACAAGTTGACATATTTTTACATGCAGAACAGTGGAAGGGTCATTGTAATTTGCTTACCTGTGGTTGACCTGATAGTTGAGGTGATGTTGGAAGATGCCATCGCTGGTATACATTCATCATCTTGGGAATAGCCTGCCTGAATGGCACGCAAGTAACTGTGGCTTCTTGTTCGGAAACATCCAGGGAGGTCAAGGGCATCCATTGCCTGAGCTTCAACTTCACTAAACACTGATTCACACACCGATTCAAATTGCCCATTAACCTCTGCTTCACTCATCTGAATAAACAACAACAATGCATTTGATTTTTGACTTGCTTTTTTGTGATCATCACGGCCTCAACATCTCAAATGGACACCTGTACATTGATGAAGAACTGTTTTAGCAAATAGTTAAAATGTAGTAATCCCTTCTGATCACATTCACATTTTTTAACTTACATCAGCTGTTTATATGTATCTAGTAAGTACATCACACATGCCATACAATTAATTTTACATTTAATATCTTTTGACATATTCAGAGGATTCTAAATGCATGATTTAATGGTAACCAACAAGATCACTCTGTGCTGATAGAAATCCACCTTCTGCCAGGACAGGAGAATAGAAATCAGCTATCCTAGTATTAGTCCTCAAAAGGTGAGGGTGGATTGCCTGGGCTTCTCGCTTTTAAGCAGTTACTACACATGTGGACACTTGGCCTGTGTGGCTTGTTATTATCTTCCTCTCACTACAAAAGGGGCTTAAGGAAGCATCTTATAGTTGAAGATGTTTAAGTTCAGAGGAGGTGATGCTTCAGAAAGGTTTGAGAAATATTGTAACTAGATTTGTGTCCAGTGAAGCATGTGAGAGAACAACCATTGTGTGAAATAGAATGAAAAGTGGTCAGATGAGAAAATAATGCTTGGACCACCTTTAGCTGAGAAGGGCCCTAAGCCAAACTCATTCCCTGGTTAACTGGGTAAGCCATTCAACTACTGTGGAAAAATGAGGTGCAGCCACTACTACTGCCTTTCCTTCAGCAGCATTATTTTAGGTCTGCTGCTTCTGCCACGAGGTGTGCTGAGGAACGCTGCCTGTCCGAGCACCCTAGATGTGCCTACCTGCATCACCTACCAGGCTGGCCCCTTGGGGGTTTTCAACACCTCTCTCCAGCTCCCCACAGGGCTTGGGCAGGAGCCTGCATCTACCTGCTGACCCCGCACTGCAGGCTGGGCATGATGCAAACCCATACATTTTTAGGTAGCTTTCACGATAAACAGGGTTTTAGGCAGGCTGGCCAGAGGGTTTAATCAGGCTGGCCAGGCTTAGGGAACCTCTTGGTAGGGAACTGTGTATTTCAGTTTTGAATCTGACCGCCTAAATTCCACCTGGGTAGATTTTAAGTTGTTCTCTGAAGTCTGCCCTAACTACCTGTAAATGTACCTGAATAATTCAAAATTATGATTATCCAAAATCAGACAGGAAGTTAACACTGAACAGACAAATGCATGACATCTTGATATGTCCTCCTGATACTAATTTTTTTTAAAAGAGAGTGCTAGAAATCAGAAAGAGTATAAATACCAAGTTAAATTTGTAGCGTCAATAAAGAGCACATCTACTTGATACTACTTTTTCGATATGGTTGCTAAGTGCATTTTTCATTATTACCGTTCCTAGTACATTATTCATTATGGGAACAGAGTGAGTGCAAATGTTTCAAATGTTTTAGGATTTTGATTAAGTAAATGGAAATTTCATACAGAACTTCTGATGATAATGAATAACTGATATTTTAATTTATGTAAGACATTTTGGCTACTAAATCTCTTCTGAAAGGAATTACATTACCCTTCATAAAATTTGCTTCTAATAAAGTTAAGTAGACTAATGCAATCTCGAAAAGATTAAAAAAAATCTTACTCTGAAATACTTTGCATACATCATTGATCAGGAAATTTATGGTAATGTAGTCCATAAACACTTTAAGTACTAACTACTTCTTTCAAACTAAGGTCATTGACAATAGAAAATAAATGTTTCAAAGCTTAAATTAAAAACATAAACCATGGAACCCAGCATCTTTCTTGACTCTACCCTTGGTTATGAGTGAAAAAGGAAGGATCTCACAAAAAAAAAAGGCATTAAAGATACCATAAATCACACAAACTTCTACTCTGTAGATGGGACAAGAAGATAATGTCATGGAAAAAGAACAGGAAACAGCAAAGGTTCAGAACGTATTTTAATATATTTGCTTTGTGTAGTATCTATTAAATGCATTTATTACTGGTCTGGAAACAGCTGGACTGTGAGGCAGGAAGTATGTGGTTGACAGAAAATTGCGTCGGTTAGCGAAGACTGAAAAGGAAGGTAAGGAACTATATCCAGCAGGTTTAGTTAATCTGGCCAATTGAGCAATCTGCCTGCAAATAGAAATCTATTGTTGGCATCTTTCCAGGTAATGCACACTGGAATGAAGAATTTTAACCATTCCTGAAAACAAGAGGTCATTATGGACACTTCAGTGAACATCTCCATGCACAGCCATGGTCAAAGAGGCAGAAGATGTTAGGATAGTTCTGTATTATAGCATCGTTAGGTGACAGCCAACAGCACTTGCTCTGAATGCAGGACCTATTTCTTGTGAAATTTCCACAAAACCAGAGTTCAATAAAAATAGAAAATAGCCAAACCAGGATAATGAAAACCAAGGCATGAAAATGGTGGGGACAGGTTTCACAAGGGAGCTATGAAAAATAATGAAAGGTTTGGAAAATGACTGGATGTCTGTTTCTAATTCTGATGTGTGCTATACAAGATTAAACTTCGATTTATCCCACATAAATTAAGGAATTTGACTGAAGGGCATTAGTCAGGCAGCTAGTCCCTCCCAACTCTCTACAGTCAGTGGAGACTGACAAGCATTTCCAGAGGGCTCTCAGCCCACTTGGGATGTACATTGTCCTGGAAAAAACTCTTTCACTCCATTAACTACAGAGGAAGCTTTGGTTGTTGCTTCAGTTAAAAGCCTCAAGTTGAATCCAGGTCTGAATAGTCATGCAATACAAATTGAATTTGAATTAATACAAAATTGCTTTCAAAAGATTTAGAAAAAAAACCTATAACCATTGTGCATAATTAGCTACTATACCCTTAGGTGCCTCACTAAATGGTCAAAGAAAAATAAAGTAACACATATCTGAGAAGAGGGCAGGGCCCACCTGTCATGAAGCAACACAGGGAAGAAATGTCAGGACCAATGAACACTAGAAACATTGGAAAATTTGTGTCAAGTCCCTCGCTAAACAGAGCATGCACATACTTCATAAGGCTGCTTGCACTTCAGGCCTGATTCAGATCTCACTTCAGCATGAATTAGTACTAACTAACCAGGATAAAACCAGCAGGGTGGAAAAATGTTTCTTTTAGAAGTCTCCATACATAGAATAATTGATGGGACTTATTCCTTCACCAAGAAGAGTGAGGGCTTGAGTTTAGAGATGAACCACTGCTCCTCTGGACCATAATTATTTCAATCTATATCTGAAATCAGAGTAGATATATTCAGAGGATGAGTATTGTAGGAGTGTGTCCCCTATGCTCAGTCTGAATCTTAACATTTAAATATTTAATATAGACTGAAAATCAAAATACCAATATTTATATTTTTAATGAAGAACAAATGGAAAATATTATGCATGATAGTGTACCTTTGCTTCTAGCATTCAGTATTTTCCTTGAAATTTTGAGCAAGGGATACATTCCTCAGAACTGAATTACTTTGACAATTCACATCCTCAGTTTGATATTAAAAAGATAAAAAAACACCTAAAACCGTCCACTAGTAACAACTCTTGCATCTGTGATTAACCTACAAGAAAAGTTATAACAAGAATTTCCCACCTGACTAACACAGCTGGCCTGACTGAGCGTGCTCACTGCTCTCATATAGCTCTGATTCCTTGAGCGAAACTTTGGGGAATTGTAGTTTGCAGAGGGATCCAGGTTGTGACCCCCAGGCACGTCACTTGCAGTTTGAAGGTAGCTCTGACTACAAAGGAAAGAGGAAGAAAAAAGGAAAGGGTGTAAAACTACAGATGGAATCATTTAGGACACTAAAGACAGTAATTTGTATGAGACTCACAAATGCATTCCCCAGGGTCAAAATTTCTCTCTATAAAGCATCATAGATCTGTTGTAGTCAAACGCCTTGGCAGAAGCAGAGAATCTGTCTGCAGTTCTGCTACCTAGAGGATATGAAATTTTGTCTTTGCTATATTTCAACATCATCAGTCCTCCTGCCTACTGATGCTGAATTTTACTAAAAGGGAAAGTCTAGGTCAACAGAAACAAGAAGCAGAACTAAAGCATAAACCAAAGTAACTAAAAATGTTTCTTCATAGATAAAACCTGTTACTTTTCATCTGGTTTTCATCAAGGTGTTAGGCATCAAGAGACCTTTTATCTTCAAAGGATTGATATATTTTTACAAAAGATCAAAATACCCCATGTTCAGCTAAAATACCAGATAAATAAGGTACTCAGACCAACTGCACGAAACTCTAGAAACGCTTTGCTTACAACATATCTCCCAGTTTGCAGGACTGGGACACTGATGCCACACTACACCCCTTTCAGTATGCTTTCACTACAAGGGTATGTTAGCCTTCATGTTTTATGTCAAATATACTGTTTATCTATTATTCCAGGAAAATAAAAGAAACCTAAGAACTTCATTGTGAATACAAAATTATTTAAAAAAATCCAAGTTGTGAACAGGGTTTACCAGAGTTCTCAGAACCTCTGAAAATCAGATTTTAGGAGCCATATGACACTTTTCTCTAAACACCAGTGCACAAATTACTTCATGTTTCAGAAAATGTTGGGTTTCATGTGGTAAAAAAGCCTTTTTTAGATTTATTCCTTAAAAGGAGCTTTAACAAAATCACAATTTCTGGGGGCAGTAGATTTGTACCAGTTGAACATCCATCAGTACTGGCAATACAGTTACTTGACGCTGAGATGGCAGTGTTTCCCTGTGCAGCCATGGCTGTAACACACGCCTGGGCTGTCAGGAAGTTCCCGCTGAAAGGAGAAACCTCCTCTCTGGAAGTACCAGACCACTCAGTGAATGAGAAAGCCACAGGTTCAAAACGAAAGCCACAGGTTCAACACAGGTGCAAAATGAGGCACAAACCAGGCCCTTGTTTCTTAGACCATACTTATCAAACATTTAGCATGACCATAGGCCAGTGCCTGAGGAAGGCCTCAGCCTTCCTCACTCAGTGGACATAACTTGAGTTTGGGCTGCAAGCAAACCCTGAAGAGCACTCAGGCAGAAATCTCAGACCCTTCATCATAGCCCTGACTTCAGTGGAAAACAGGTGTTGAGCTCCATCTCCGTGTGTGGCCACGTCCTTTGATGTCAGACTTGTGAGATGACTCAGGGTCCTCATAGCAGCGGCTGCTAGAGTAGATGGGATTTACTGACCTCCCCGACCTTACACTTGGGAGATCTATTCTCAAGCACTTCCATGTGTTCTCCCTGGCTTGGCCATCTCAGGGACAAGACAGACAGCCTTGCTTCCTCAGTCCATCTGCCAATGGCTGGGCTCTCTGCTTCTCTAAGACAGACTGCTGCCGCCTTCTTCAAAAAAGTGGACAGGTTTTGTTTTCATCTTGGCGCAAGGCAGACATTTTTTTTTTTACTTCATAAGAAATTTCCCTGTAGGACAAACATTTTTTACTCCCTGTCTTTATGTCTTTATTCTGTCTTTGTTCTTCTATGTAATACCTCTATAACCTCAAGACAGAGGTAAACTGTGTAGAAACTATGCTATAACTGCTAAAACCAAAATAGAAATGTAGGAGATAGATGCAGACATGTGATCAGAGGTTAATTAAGTCATTACAGTGAAAGTGATTTGCAGATTATGACAGCTGTCTGATAGTGGGCCTAATTTGGTTTTAGATGTTGAAAACAAAAACTGTAGCAGCTTTTTTTTTGTTCCCATAGATATGAAGACAAATATAATACATAAGGTGAAGTGGTATAGAGCCTACCTATCTTTATTTAGTTGTTGGATATAACTCAACCTCCTTTCCTCTATAGGAAGAAGTCTGATGACTGTCACCTGCTTTGTGTCATTTGGGTCTTTGCATATGCTTTACTAAATCTGACTGGTGGTGTTAATTTAGAATTTTTCAAAATGGGTAAATGAGTCCCCCCCAGATCTTTTGCTTGTCATCAGGTGGTAAAATCTGGGATTCTGAGTTCAGAAGCAGCTTATGAAAGAGACATTTGAGGTTTCTTCAATAAAAGATGGGCCACATTAAGAAAAAAAAGAGGCAATATAATTATATTATAAATTATTTTATAAAATACCTTAAAATTAATTAATTTAAACCGACTCCTAATAACTGTCTCCTTTGCTAAGTAATGCTAAAAAAATCTAGTATTTCAATATCCTTGAGAGGTATTGCTATCACTAAATACAATCAACAATTTCTACAGCAGTAATTTATTAGAAGCCTACTATTCCATGGTACTGCTAATCAGCTGAGTTTTGATGGATGAATTTGGACATGACCTGATAGTTAAATAATTTTTCATTTATCAGAGGAAAGCAATTGATTCATAGGACTGTAGCAAAATAAAAGAAATGTTACATATATTAGACTGTAAAAGCAATTTCACATCCATTTGATTAATACTTTGAAATTTTTCTGATAAAAGAAAGATTAGTTTTAATTTTTAAGATATACACTGAAAGTTATCTTCTAGGATAAATGCCTCCATGCACAGTAAAAATTAAGGTCTTGTTATAAACATCATCCAGAACAAAAACTCCATAGACCCAAAAGTTACGTAAGGAAATTGCTCGCAAATGTCATTATCTATTGCTCAAGGATCTCTCATGCTTGACAGCAAAGCTACAAAGCACACACCACATGTGTCATTGGTAAATGCTGGCTTTTTAATGACATCCACCCCATCTATAAGCTTAAGAACAAAATCAGAATTGTTTAGGTTGGAAAGACCTTTAAGATCATCAGGTCCAACTCTTAACCTAGCGCTGCCAAGTCCACCACTAGACCATGTCCCTAAACAACGCATCTACGTGTCTTTTAAATACCTCCAGGGATGGTGCCTCAACGACCTCCCTGGACAGCCTGTTCCAATGCCTGACAGCTCTTTTGGTGAAGAAATTTTTCCTAATATCCAACCTAAACCTCCCTTGGTACAACTTGAGGCTGTTTTCACTTTCCTATCACTTGTTACTTGGGAGGAGAGACCAACCCCCACCTCTCTGCACCCTCCTTTCAGGTAGTTGTAGAGAGCAATAAGATCTCCCCTGAGCCTCCTCTTCTCCAGGCTAAATACCCCCAGTTCCCTCAGCCGCTCCTCACAGGACTTGTGCTCCAGACCCTTCCCCAGTTCTGTTGCCCTTCTCTGGACACACTCCAGCACCTCAGTGTCTTTCTTGTAGTGAGGGGCCCAAAAGTGAACACAGTATTCGAGGTGCGGCCTCACCAGTGCTGAGTACAGGGGCACAATCACTCCCCTAGTCCCGCTGGCCACACTGTTCCTGATACAAGCCAGGATGCTGGGCACACAGCTGGGTCATACTCAGCTGGCTGTCAGTCAATGCCCCCAGGTCTTTTTCTAGTGGGCAGCTTTCCAGGCAATCTTCCCTAAGCCTGTGGCATTGAAGGGGGTTGTTGTGACCCAAATGCATGACCCAGCATTTGGACTTGTTGAACCTCATACAGTTGGCCTTGGCCCATCTGCCCAGATCTCTCTGTAGAGCCTTCCTACCCTCAAGCAGATCAACCCTCCCACCAGACTTGGTGTTGTCTGCAAATTTACTGAGGGTGTACTCGATCTTCTGGTCTGGATTATTGATAAAGATATTAAACAAAAATCACCACAATACCGAGCTCTTGATCTTAAATTCCAAAACACCACAACTCTGTCACTTTGATAAAAGAAATAATTTTCTTTCATGCTCTGTAGTAGATGATCTTACATCTCAGCTGATGACTGAAGAAGGGCAAGACAAGCATGAGCACGTGAGATGGTTTGACAGTTTACCTCCAGGACCACACACAAATACACACATTAACATCAGGTGACTCTAAAGTTCAGTGTTATGGAAAAATCAAGAAGAGGATGAGATTAATAGGAAAAATTAGATTGGAATTTTAGTTCTCTTCCCATTTGCTTTTCCAAACAAAAAAGATTTTAGGAATGGATTCCCTTTTAAAAGCTTTTTTGCCCTCAAGGGTTGCTTTCCCCTTTCCATTGGCTACAGCAAGTCCAGGGCTGCTAGGAAGAGGTCTTAAACTTAATGAGAAGTATGGTAGTTGTAAGCCAGGCTCAAAGCCTAGAGAAACTTTTAGGAATAAGGCAGTCTCATGTAATGACCTTGCAGCTCTAAACCTCTACTCTATAAGCAAAGCTTTAGGAGTCCCAGTGAAGATATAGCCAAATTTGTGGCGGCACTTTCAGTGCTCAGCAGATTGCCTGAGTGCATTTGGGGAGTACAAAACACTGTATTATAACCACATAAAGTAAACTACAGTATGGCATGCTTATCTGGGACAGTATAGCTGATAGCATATCTGACGGTATATCTGGGATAGTATGTCACTCGGATATAGAGTGAGTGGGAAAGAGGAATAAGGTAAGAGGCAGCAGTCCAAAAAAGCGTTCCTGCTTAGAAGTTTCTAGGAATCTTGCATCACAGCCTCCCTTTTCTTGCATTCCTCCAGTTTGCAAAGACACAAGCCTCCAAATCTGACATGCCCTGCTGCTCTTATCTGAAAGCTGCCCCTTCCTCCAGCCTCAGAACTCCCATTTACCAAAACCCCCAAATATAGCTCTCCTTCATTCCTGACCACTCCAGATCCTAATCCTTAGTGCTTCCTAGAATCCTCTTAATTCCCAGCTCACAGTCGTCCTGCTCAAGATCTTCCAAAACACCATCACAGAAGCCAGCATTTGGGCACTTGTCCTACTTCTGTTCTCTGCAGATTTCAGCAGTACCCTTAACACCCCTGTCTGTCAGCAGAGCCCAGCTACCCCTGCTACAGCCACCTAATCCTACTCCCTCACTGGGGACATTGGCTTCCACAAAAGTATAAACTATTATTGTCCACGCTTCACCAAAACTGAAATTTAAGAGTAGAATAGGGAAAAATAATTGCTGGAAAATATCTGTTACTTTAGCCCTACGAGCAACAAGATGTGCTAAGAAAATGAAAATAGAAAATAAAGATAACATATTTTACCTTTTTGTCTCTGAAAAACAAATTTCCTTCTGTGTTTTGCTCTGTCTTGTAGCCAGTCTTAACAGGACTCAGTAAAAGTGTAGGAAGAAATTTAAGCTTACTTATGTTGTAATAAAAATACTGATAACATTTGTGGAGATTTCAGGAGATGGAAAAGCACATCTACACCTCCTTATCTCTCCCCCCCTTATGCCATTGTAACAGAAGACTTGTAAAAATAGACAACTTAGAACATGTTTTAGTGAAAGGAGCAACCATGAAAGCTAATCCGATAGCTGCAATCAATTAACTAATGATAAAGGAAGGACTCCTACTTCCTCAACTTTAGCCATCTATTATTCAGCCATCTATTTCCTCCTCTGTTAACTGTGTGTGTTTAAAAGGAGTAAGATGCTTACTGTACTTTACAGACAGTAAATAACTAACTTTGGGACGGGGGGAGTGGGGTGGTTTCTTGCATTCCATTGTTTTATATACATTTTGGAAAGTTTTTATGACCGTGGATAGTGTCTGAAGCAGCCCAACGACTTCAGCATATAGTCCTGGGGTACTTGAGTCATTCCCACCAAGGTCTGTACCACAGCACCTTGCACCACTCACTTGACATCTATCACTTTGTGCAGCACTCAGCCCCTGCTCTGTCATCACTGAGTTCAGATGCTGATGAACAGCCTGGGTGTTTGTGGTGTTTCATAGAATCATCATAGAATGATGACTGAAGAGCATAGGATGCTTCCTGAAGTCTCTTCTCATCATTGTATGACGAGCATTACCGTAAGCTAGAATTACAACACGCAGTGCTGTACTGTGACTTACGCAACCACTGCATGTTTTGCAGAAGACAAATCACTCTGTCGTTTGGGGGAAAGGTATGTATGAAAGCAAAACAACACGGTTTCATGTTTTTAGGACACCTTGAAATGCCAGATTTAGAGGCTGTCATGGTTTTACAGCTTATAGCTAAGCCAGGGTCAAACCAAAAAAAGAAACCCCCTAACTTCTCCCTATAAATTCAGATTCCTGAGCAGCAGTACTTGACAGTCAAGACAACCCTCGCGGGAACATGGGGTGTATGAGTCCTGGGAAAGGGAACTCTGTCACGCTGTTGTGGTTTTTTTTACTGTCTGTATTTTATTTTCTAATAAGTGATTGATATCATATACTTGTTATAAACCTAATACCATTGCAGAAAAAAGTATGGATGATGCCAACAATGCAGCAAATGTCGTACATGTGCCAAGGTCATTCCTTGATCTACTCTCATTCAAAACAGTGATCACCCCCCAGAGAACCTGTTCTCTGTCAAATGTTCAGCCACCAGTGCACCCTGGGTCAAGAAGGTACCGAAAGTGAATGAAAATATTCCCAGGCCTCTACAAGTTGCAGCAAGAAAGTCACCTTCTGACTCTGAATGGGTCTATCAGGTTTATTAAGGGAGCATCAGATATAAAGAAAGTCTTTTCCATCAAATTAATTTTTGGAATTGTAATATTCTAAAATAGTACATTTTTATTTTCATGATCATGCCTGCATTTGTCCAAAAATCTGAGAATGAATGGGAGCATTAAAGAAAGTACAATCACCTCTGTTTAAATCAGTACATGCAATTCAGAAGTCTCATTCTGGGACAAAAAGATAAAATTCGTAAAAGAATTCATCTTGGGCACCTAAAAGGGAGGTGCATTAGGAGTAGCAAGGTAGTGTAAGTTATCAGAACCCATTTTATTGAGAGATTTGCATTTCAATGGATATTCATTTCTCTATCTGGGTCTATCTTAACTTTGTCTTTGTAGGTACATGAAATAACTCATCGACCAGAATCTAATGATTAAGCTTAGCTAGCGGTGCCATTGTATAGCAGCCATGAGTCCTACTGTGTCTCCGTGGATCCCTGCTGAAGTCAATAGAGCTCTGCAAAGGGGCACAGATGTGCCTGCGTGCAGCCCATTGGAGAACCCAGAGTATAGACATTAAGTCTGATTCTGCCTTCGGAATAGCACAGTTAGTCTGGTTCTTTGAAAAAACTGAAAGTACACATAAATTTGGTGAATTTATCTGCAGCAAAGATTTTATTTTCTAATCTTTGCCAGACTGGAGCTACTCTTTCATCATTGATAGATAAGAGAATTCGGGCCAAATTAAATTTTTAAGATTCCTATATATTTCATCATTGACCTATAGCCTTTTTTAAAAAAGGTGCCTGAAAGCTATTGAGCATTTGATTTATTACAGGAATACGTTAGGAAAGAGGTGGAGACTGCTGTTTCCGTCCTTATGAAATGCCTACTAATCACTGGTAGGAGAGAACCTTTCTCGTCAGCAAGTATTTAGGGATTTTGTACAACATGCACCAGAAGAGAATGAGAGGAGATCATCTGGAATAGTTAAAACAGTCTGGTGGTTTGATCACTCCTTGCAATGTGATGTAGTCAGGCCTGTACTCGAAATCACACAGAATGTGCATGTAATAAAAAAAATCTGATGTGGGAAATCTAAACTCAGAGCTATTGTTTGTAAGAGGTGACAGATGTGCACATATAGCTAATCCTAAAAGTCTTGTTCCAACATCCTATTTTGAGCTCGCCCTGGAGAGTAGAAAGTGAGCTGGTCAGCAACAACAAAACTCAGGCAGATGTTATGGCAAAAACTTAGAGCCATTTAAAGCATCATGTAGCAGTTCAGTAAATGGATCTGAGGATCTAAGCAGAACTGAAATACTGGATGTATGTTCCTTAGAAATGAAATATTAATAATTTTCGTCAGGAAGCTACCTCACTTCTTAATTTCTTTCATTTGCTTTTGGTATATCTACATGTACACGTGCAGAAAAACCATAATTAGGCAGAACAAATGTAGACTACAGACCATCAGGAGTCAGTAAAGCATCTAAGGATGAGCTTAATTTAAACAAACATGTAAGACCATGAAAGCCAATAGGTCTTAAGCAAATAGGCAACCTTCTCATGCTGAAGTTGATGATACTAATGACACTAGGTAATTTCTGGGGAAACAATAGAGTGGAATTAGGATAAGTGAAAAGATACACGATTTCTGATTTTTAACCAAAAGCATCTTAATTTTCAAATCCTTGCCTGAAGACAAGTGTTTCTACACATATAATTTATAATCTCATTTAGTTTTTATTAAAGACTAAACAAATGAGAAAAGCAGCTCTTGATCATTTTCAAATGAAAATTAAAACTAACATATTTGTTGTAAGTAGGAATGAATAAGCACCAGAATCATATTTTCTCTTAGATCTCAGTATTTGTGCTTGTGTGACTGGCCTGAACGTTACTGCACTTTCACCGCAATCCATCACATAATTGCACCTTTCTGACAAAAGCCTGTTTTATTCCTGAGAAGACTCTGCACTTCGTTCAGAGCCTTAGCATCCCCTTTCCATCCCTACTCCAGGGTAATACATTCCAGCCCTACAACATGAATCTGGTATTTGCTACACTGAGGCAGGAGATCTGGACTCAGTTACTACCTGGGTTTCACACTACGCTACTTCTAAGAGAACAAGGTGCCTAACACTGCTCAAGAGCATTTCCTATTATTCTGCAAAGGAAGAAAGGATGGGGACCGTCTTCTGACCCCATACAAGATACTTCCTAGGTAGCCAGATGACTAGCTGCCCTTCATCAGCATTCCCTCTTAACCCGGTGGACTAATCTAACCCAGATCTTACTGACTGCAGCAGAGAACACTATCACTCTGCCAGTGGCCCACTGATTGCATTATTAGTTGATAAGGCTTTGTAATTAGCCCTCAAACTCTCCTCAGTAAATCTCCAATTTCACCCCTCAGAGACTCTGAGTAGATGCTACTACACTATAGGGCCTCAGAAAGCTACTAATGAAGTGTGTAATGAGGCTTTTTAGAGTCAGAAGATTGAAGAAAAAACAAAGATAAATAAAAAGCATATAAAAGATGAGGGTTACTTTTCTAGTGATTTTCCCCATCTCTTCTATTGAAAATATTTCTAAGGAATGACTTCAAAACCATTCCTAATTTAAAATGCAGAGGAAGAGTTAATGGTAAATTGAGGTTTACCCTTAAAAATTAAAAAAGGCTTGCATCACTGGTGTGCAGCAATGGATAATACTGAAATAGAACATGAATCTCTCTAGCAAGGAAGCTGTGCTTGAACTCTCAGTCTGTGATGTTTTGAAGCACTCACTCCCACTCCTCCACACATGCACACTTAGCTACAGACTGCAATATCAACACTTCTCTTTGTGCACTTACTATTGCTCTAGAAGTACGCACGACCTTGTCCCTCACTAAACGATACGGTGTTGGCCCTGTCATGGGCAAAGGCAGGTGACAAGACAGGTTTAGTCTCATGCAGTGCTTCCAAACTTCTCATTTGGTTTTCGCTTTCGCATGTTGTAAGTGTGCTATGGTTAGCAAAAATGGTTACAAATGGTGGGATTTCTTTATAATGGAGATTTTCCACATGTCTTAGAGGAGCCTGTGCTGTTCCATGATTTCTGGTGTGCCAAGGGCTCGGGCAGTTAAGCGATGTCAGACCTTCTTGTTGCAGTTTAACCCCTTGTTGTCTGCTTTGGCAATGTTTCTGTTGTCATAATAGAGTCTGAAGAACACGGTCATAGTCCAGATACTCTTTAGGTCAGCATAAGTTAGTATGGCCACGGAGAGATGCAGTCTCTCTCTGAAAAGGGGAAGGGCGGGGAAAGGTTATTTTTAATTCAGATCACTGCTTTGATCTGGTTCGCCATAACCCCAGAAAACACTTGCATCACAACCATTTCAGGTCATACTTAGGCATATTAGCTTAAACCACTGAAAAAAGTGCTTTTGCGTTGAGATAGCAGACTGTGAAGTAGAGTGGCCAAAATATGGACACTCATTGTGCTCTTCTAGTGTGCTGTGGGCTTTAGTAACATCCAGTGCAAAGGTGTTAAACATTTGAGGGGGGCATGGCAGCTTTCTCCATGACTCAGTTTGAGACACTCACTTCCACGGGGGGCCAAAACCTGGCAGAAGTTCGGATGGAGAGCATAGCAAGACAAATCAAAGCACCACTGGAACTATATTGTGGCAGTCTACCAAATAATTTGTGCTTTGGCAGATTTCACTCCTCATTGAAACCCTACACTTCTGTACTTCTTATCTGCTCACATGCCTTTCTGTCTGCTCACCCATCAGCTGCCACAGGAAGGTCTGCCATTAGAGGCTCACAAAACAAAAGCTGTCACCGATTTTATTTTATTGCAGCTTAACCTATTTCTTCCTCATGTTTGCAGCACCTAGTTTCCCAGGATTCACTTCAGAGCATAATGGAAAACTTCAGCACAGCACGACTATTCATTTGCGTGAGTGATACCAGTATGATCTTCAAACACAGTGTGTTAACTTCGGGCTAAATGCTGCTGTTTTCCCTTTTGACTAAATGGTTAGACAGTTTTCAGTCCTTTGCAACCCTTCAAAAAGGAGATACTGAAAATGAAACTTGGTATTTCTACAGTGCTACCCTGTTCATTTACATAATCAGTATATTAAGTACTCTTTTGCTGAAAATGAGAAGCATCAAATAACTGGAACAGTATCTTCAGTCATAAAATTGGTTTTCCATCACATAGTCCCAAATTCCTGTTTTCTTTTCAGCTTTTCTTTCTGGATCCCAGTGTCTGTGATGCTTCTATCTCTCAGCTTTGCTTGTTTTTGTCGCAAATACAGAGAAATGACATTTACTAGGTTGGAAGGATACCCTTACAAATCACGTGCATCGGTCTCTCTTCCAGGATTGCAGAAAACTTATTGACAACAGACATTCCCTTTGTTTCAGCTATCAGTTCCACAAACTGTTCATCTTTTTGACCTTTACTGTAAACGAAAATACCTAGCAGCATGCTACCTACCTTCTACGAGCTACCTTCTGTAAACTACCTTCCAACACAGTTTAACTCCGTCCCCAGTAGCATCACAGCATGGCAGAAAACAATGGACGGAATTGAAAGGGTTTGCATTTCACCTCCAGAAGACCTATATTCGTTCATAGGATACCAAAACTGATATGTGAAAGATTCTGTACGTCAAACCATAATGCAAAATAAAACTAAAATTAAAAAAAAGTTTAATATTTTTTTTCTCCTGGGACTACTGGCGGTCAAGATAATTTCCACAATGAATGGTATTGCTGGCACAGTTCCAAGAAAGCAAAAAGTTGGAAAGGAAGCAGATTCAAGTATGCGTCCGGTCTCCATCACAGCAAGGCTTATTGCATTATATGTCACTCAAATGCAATTTAATAATAATAATAAATTACGGTGGCCTTCAACTTGATGCTATAGGGCTAAGTAGTGCAACATACTATTTAGTCTTTTGAGACAGCATTCACAAAGAAAGAATTGAAATGCATTTGTCCGTGGTGACTAACTGAGATTTCATTTTTTGAAAAACCCAGAAAAATTTGAGTCCCTTAGGCTATAGCTGCACTGGGAAATCAGCTAGGTCCATCACCTGACCCTTCAGCCAACTGACCTGTATGGTTAAACTTTCTTATCCTATAGACAGGGTGGCTGCATCCAGCGGGGTTAGTCCCTAAAACATGCCTGGGCACTACCCAGAAGACAGCCAGGTGCCTAGGCTGAAAGCAGGCTGAGGCTCATGCTGGCTGTCCTGGCAGTTTGGCAGAGGTGGTGATCAGATAGCAGTGGTTGGGCATTCATCCTGCTTCTGCTAGCTGCGTAAAACAGCACTGGTCAGACCCTGCACTTTTGTTTTATTCCCACTTAGAGTAAAACATACTCTTTTCCAAGAGTAATTTAAAATAAATGATTTCAGAATTTTAATGCTTCTGTTAAATCAGTTACATTTACCTATTTGTACGTTGTTAAATAAAATAATTTATTCAGATACAAATATGATTTTTTATTGTTTATGAATTTTTAATGTTCAATTAAAAGCTCAATCTTTGAGCAACACAAACTAACAAAGTAGGAGCTTACTTTTGCAGAAGTAGAAACAGAATTTAAATGGGAAAAAACTCCTTGCAAAGATTCCTGATAAAATGCAGAGGAGAAACATGCGCACATGTCAAAGGTTAACTGTTGAAGGTTAACCGAAAGCTTTTCTGATTTTCATTTTATCTTATTCAGGATAGTGATAGAAAACTAGCCTTATCCTTATGAAACCCAGCTATATGACGTTTTGCAGCCAATGCATGTTTTTATACTGCGAAAACTATCAATATTCAAATTTTATTACAGGTTTACTGGTTGTTTACTGGTGCTCTGTCAGACCCCAGTTCTGAGCTATCCTGTGCATGCAAGCAGAGGACTAAGAGAGTATAAGCCCCATTTGATTTCTGCACATTAGCTCCTTCCAACCTGGTAAACAAGCTAAAAAGCCGGCTACTGCAGCTGACATCTTGAATTACGTGATTTCTCATAACACATGCCAGAAATGCTATTCAGCCCTGCTATACATGCAGGAATGCTGTTCAAAACCTTGACTTCTGGCTCAGCGGTGTGATCAGCAGTACAAAGGGTACTCAGCATGCAACGGGGATTACTGAGCCATGCCGGAGGAGGAAGGAAGGCTCCATAACCATCATCTCTTGCTATATCCTTCACAGAAATCTGCCAGACATAACAGGTAACCACAGTCACAGGATATGGCTAGTGGTGAAAACCCAGGCTTAGGATCAGCACTTCATATCCTTGTGGGACAAGAAATATTCTGTCTGCTTAAGGGGCCGCTGAAATTTGCAGATTTTTTTGGCAAGAAAGGCATACAAGAACCAAAATAGATGTCACATTCCTGCCTGAAGTTCCCTGGAAAAGAACATTTATGTTAGGCTGGCTGATTCAAGGTGCTGCCCCTCAGTTTAAGGAGAAAATGAGGATTTAAAAGATATCTGTCAGCAGCAGCCCAGCTGTTCAATTATTCCCAGTGCAATGTTTGCAACAAATTCTCAATACAGCCCCTATAATAATATTTCGCAGTATTACAAAACGCTTCCTTCCTCCTTTTCCCACTGCAGTTAGCGGTAACTATGCCATTAAACCCTCTGGGACCATGAACAGGCAGAGCTGTCAACCCCAGTATACCGCAGCAGCAGTGCAGCACCCATGTTTTAATCAATTATATTTTGAGTGGTGTGTTTGCAATACACGGAAAACTGACAGAAGACACACCATTTAGTATTGACTGACTAGTAACCACCTGCCTTTGGGATTTAACAGATCAGAAAGACTTTTTTTCTTGAAAATTCTTTGATTGAATACTTATGTCTAGATGGTGTCTGGATCTGTTCATAGGCTGTGGAGGTGTAGGGTAGGCACTGAGACCTGCTACTCACAGGAAAATTTGTGCTGTTACCTGAATTCACCTGGGGAAGGCCCAGCCATAGCTAAAACCAAACAACAGAACATATCTTATTTGGTCTATGTACCTGGAAATTTAGAACTGTTTCAGAGAAAAGATTTGTGATTGTGGTACTAGAATAGATATTGCATTCCCTCCAGAACAGTATGGCTGCATCCAAACTGCCTTCTGGGAATAAGGTCTGGCCTACACCAGTGCCCAGAACATGGCCAGGCAGTAGCTGCAGCAGTGCTAATAGACCCAGGCAACAAGTCTGATGGGGACTGCTCCAAAACCTTCTCAGAGCAGATGGTCAAGTTTCTGCACTCATGTCTGTGTTCTGGAAATGTTTAATTTGCCAGCAGGAAGACAGCCAGTCAATGTATGGAAGTCTGAGAAAGTTGATTGTCTCCTCTCTCCCTGTTGCCTTCAGAAGGGTTACTTTTAACAAGCCACAGATGTCAGGTTGCTCTCCCTTAGCACATCTTATCCCATGAGGATAATTGCCCTTTTGCAGGACCCACAGCTTTCAGAGCCATTTAAGAGAAAATCCAGGACTGAAGAATTCACAACATATGTCTCCACCATGACTGATAAATTATGGGCTCTTCATCTTGAAAGACCTCTACTTCCACGGATGTGCACTCACAAGCTGAAAAGTAACCACCCTTTTTGTTTCCCAAGAACTTTCTCAAGTTCAGACTGAATCAGTCGATGTAGCCAGCATGCCTCAAACCCAATTCAGCCCAGATACAGTGACTGAAATATCAAAAATTCAAACGTTGCTTCCAATCACTGCCATTAAGAGCTCTTCTCTTCGTCTTTGGCAATCAGCTGGGTACAGGTCTGCCAGCAATACTTATGTTATAGGCCATGCTTCCATCATTGGAACTAATATTCCAGCAAATCCTTCAGATTCACACTCAGAATTTGGCTCAGTTGCCTAAACATAGGTCTCTGGCACCCTTTGAGATGCTATAAGGTATCGTGCCTAGATTTTTTTTGCCAAACAAGAGCAGACACTTGCCAATCTTGTTTCACTGTACCTCAGGAATCTTACAGCAACTCATAGTACAGACACCTTTGTGCATCTGAATTGATCCTACAGAGATGAGTGAGCAAGCTGTATGAAACCATATAGTTGTAAACTGTTCTCTTCAGTAATATTGAAAGTTGATGGTTTTCTTCCAGATTGCAAGATAAATCATTCATTTTAATTAAGCCAACAGGATTTTTGCCTAAGGTTTTAGCTTTGTTTTGTTTTATTTTATGAAAAAGTGAGTCACTGTGGTATACTATATGTGGTATTACATACAGAATAATAAAAAACCTTTGATCCAAGGTTTTACTCTTAATTTCTTCATTTTATGTATTTCTCCCAGACAAAAACTTCAATTTTCTACACTGTGAGAAACACCCAGCAACATTAATAGAAGCTGCAGATTTAAAATCAGGCTACAACTTTGAAACTGTCTTCAGAACTATACTTACAGATAACTTATAAAATGATACATTGACAAGTTAAAAAGGAGAAAAAAATAAAGGTCTGTTGGAAAACATATATAACTACATATTCTCCTACAGTTTTAAAATGTGCTTTATTTTTAATAGGCCATTTTTATTTGTAATAGTTATCGAATAGGCCGTGTTGTCGTAATATGAATGAAAAAACCCAGTCAAAGAAAACCATCCACAATGTTTTTAAATTAGTGTGATACAGTATAGCTGATACATAAAGCATTGTACTGATAAAAAAGATGTATGATGCCAATTATATGATACAATTATATATTTGTTATTATGCCTAGTATGGAATATAGTTTCTATTTCAGGGAAAGAAAAATAACAAAGTTTTATAATATAAAACAATTATTCTAGAGAAGAAATACTCAGAATTTTAAACTTTTGGAAAAAAATTGGAAATATTTCCTTTATTAAACAATAAAGTTTTTCTAAAGTAGGAGGTTTGTTACACGGATGGAGGAAGATGGCAGTTTTTCATTCAGTAATCACAAGAAACTGTAGCTAACTTAGAACAAAGACACCATTAGTTTTTAACTACAGTATCATATTTTCTCATGGATGCTGACCACCACCACGAAGACACAAAGAAAAATTACCCAAGTCATGGAAAATTTCAGAAGGGTGTGTTCTATGGTATAGTGAAACTTACTTTGGGTGATCTCCCAGTGGTCTTTGTCCAATGGATTTTAATAACGACTCTGGTCGAACTGTTAATTTTGGTGATGTCTTGGGGCTAGTATCAGAGTCTCCACTTTCTTCATCTCCCATGGCCTTAATATAGCTCCCACTTCTCATTCTTCTGCAGGGGATCTCTTCATCTTTCCCGCCAGCTGGGTATCCTCCCCATTCATCCTGAGGTACCTAATGGAGACCATACAACACACGAGTGAAACGTGCATTATTCTTTTCATACACTTCAATACTCCCTTCAATTTTTCATTTTACAAAGACAAGTCACGATTTTTTTCATTCTTCAGAAACAGATTACTTTTAGAAAGAAATTTCTAAGGTCCCCAAATGATTTGACATTTTAATTTCAACTTAGCAATCGGAAATTTTCAGTTTATAAGTGTCGGAAGCTAAGGAACAATCAAGCCATGGTTTGTAAGCTGAGCTGCAATATCTATTTGTAGACATGTCCTAAATTGCAGGAAGTGGTTTAGCTTAACTTCTGAAAAGTCTGCACACAGATTAAGCAGTAAATTGTTCAGACATCTCAGACCTAAAACTCACTGAAAGCTGAGCACTTCAGAGTCTTTTACCAGCTCTCCTTATATGGGGCTTTGGCTGCTGTTCATGAAGGTGAAGGAAGTATTCAAGTTAAACTGAGCTGTCATTTTGGCACAAATGGATAGGATTCTGATTTAGGGCAAACTTCCATGCCAAAAAAAAAGTGCAAATGTGGCAATTTGTCTTTTTTCTTATTAGAAACTACAGAGTAGTTCATAGAGGCTATAACATATCAGGAATATAGCCAGTTAACTATGAATACATTTGGTTGAGGTCATGCAGTTGAGGTGGTTTTGCAAAGAGTGAGATTGGAAGTCAGATAATCCACAGCTGCTGGATAGATCACAAATTGGCAGACAATCCAGCAGGAATCGATTTTCCAATCCAAAGTGAAATCAGCCTTGTTTTAAGACTTATGGATAAACTCAGCATGCCTCTCTCTACCAGTATTGCTGATTCTTTGCTTTTAGATTAATCTTCCAAGGTGCTGAGTCCTCTGGTCCTAATCCAGAAACACACTTAAGCATTTACTTAACTTAAAGGATATAAGCAACTCTTTGAAATCTATTATAATGACTCATGGTCAAAAAGAAGGATGTGACAGAGTACATCAGTGGAGCAGGGCTGATGCACTTGGCAGCATCAAATCCTTTATCAACATAATGACTTCATATATATTAAACAGTACAATCCCATCATTTGCCAATACACTATAAATCTGAACTACCAGTTAAAAAGATACTAAGGAGTTTCTTTCGAGTCAAACATCCTTGAGACCTTCTACCGACAGTTCACTGCGGACCTGAAGCAAATTCTCCCATTGGTTTCAGCAGTCTCGGAGATCTGATTTAAATAACAAACACCATCTGCCTGTCACCTCTACTGCCCTTTCAAGATATATGAATTAGCCACATGCCAGGTGCTTTGAGTCCCAAAAAAAGGATTAAAGGGGTAATGAAGTTTTAAAAGGGGTGAACAAGTAAAGATACATATACTAAATTAAAGAAACAAGCTCAGAAGAGAAAAAAGGCTGAAGATGAAGTCAGATAAGAAGAGATGAAACAGATTGCACAGACGAGAAAGACATTAGAGACAAATATCAGAGAAAAAAATATGAGTTATATTCTTAAATGAAGTAATAAGACAGATCATGAATCTAAATGAAATATGGGTTGTATCATGCAAAGAAACAAACTTTTCAAATTATTCAGCTTTGGATGGTGATTGAAAACTGAGCATGAAAAATATTCCCAAACATGAAGCCTGTATATGTGATACATCATCCTCATTTATTTTCTACGACCTAGTATGTATCAGATTAATGCTAGAGGAAGGATTTTTGAGATTCTAGGAGATGTAAGAGGTATCTACATGTAGTGATAGTTGTAACAGCCAACCTGGTTTTTTTAACTGTAAAAATCTGAAGTAGAGTGTTATATTAAGAAAAGTTAATTGATATCATACAAGTATACTCTCATTTTTAAACTTTCTGTATTGCTTGTATGTCAGCATAGCTAAAAACAATATCAAATACTGGAAAAGCATTTATCAGCATCTACATGGGCCCACTGCAAGTTATACTGTTCAATTTTCTGTACCAAAGCTGAATTATTATGTTCAGTCTTAATACTATTTTTTTTTCCCCAAAACCTCATAACTTTTTCATAGAATACTTATTTTGATTTGAAATTACTTTCCTTCATTTTAGTTCAAAGATAATTAAATAGAAAGTTTAAAACTACATTGATCAATAACCTTTTACTTACTCCAATGCAAAAAAAAAAAATTAGCTTCTCAACTTTCTTTTGTCTGAATTTCCATGTTCAAATAACTAGATAAGGACTGGATTTAAATGAGTAAATGCAGGCTTATTTGTTGACTGAAGTTGAAATCTTACTTTAAAAAGATAGAAATGACTGATTTTTTACATTAAAGTATCTAAAAAAATTAAATTTCTTCACTGTGATAAGAAGGTTCATGAGGAAAAATCTTACAGTTATGCGTGTTACTATTTCTGCTGATTACATTCTGAACCCATAAGTCAAATGAATTCACATGAAAGCTAAAAAAATGAAGAAGCCCTGCTCCATTTGTGCTTATGATGTTCTCCTGGTATACACAAATGTACCAAGAATTTCCTTCTCATCAGAATAACTTGTTGACTATCACAGAAGGCTTTACAATTCAAAAAACATTTTTCTCAATTAAAATGGGTGGGTTTTTTTTTTTATCTTTGAGCCATTCAAAGGAACAGAATATAATGAACACATGGAAAATGCTTCTGGAGTCTGGCAAGGAAATTTGACAATTGTTCTCTCAGAAGGTTTGATGCAGAGCCTAGGAAAACAGCTGGCGTCCTTTTGCTGTCTTTAAAAGTCAGTGATAGGGTCCTTGATAGGGTTTTTCCCAACTGAGTGAGAATAGAAGCAAAATTAGAGTCCCAGTGCAGCCTTGTTCACCCTTTACTTTAGCTGATAGGTTAAATAATTGGCATAATCTTTCCAAACCAAGGCCATCTCATCCTAACACAGGTTTAAAGAAAAGCAGAAGTATTATACTAGTGAAGGAAAGATTTTTATTTTGAAATATTAACAAAAATATTTAACAGCATGTGTGAGGGTCATTAAATGTATATTTTCCAAAAGATGAAAAGGGCTCCACAGCTTGCAGAAATGCTTTCTTACAACAGTTACCAGCCCCTGAAATTCCCATCTGCAGGGCTTGCAGCTGCTAATTGGGAATAATTACCCTAATTATCTACTTGCATATAGTGATGAGTGCTGATATTTATAATGTCTAAAAAGGCCTTCCTCCTGTTCTAGATGTTAACATGAATCCTTGTATATGCAGTTTCTATCCACAGAGGAGTTAGACTGCATATTATCATATGAATTGCCTTTTGTAAGAACAGTGAGCTGACAAGGTCTGGAACTTTTCATTAATTTTGTCACTGGCTGCTGATTCCGTTATAACTATTACAGAAAATGATGAGTCTCTTTCATAAATTTCATGCACTGTTGCTGTGAGGAACACAACCAGGTTCAGGAAATGTGGGATCTTTCCATTGTTCTGCTGCTGATTCAGTGTGATGCATTAGTCACCTAGGCCCAATTTTATTAAAGCACTTGGTACATAAATCTTACTAAATTTTATGAAACTGATCCTGACAGTGAACTCCAGAACCTTAGGTAGGACTCTAAATTCCCCCAAAAAGGCATCTAGGAGGCTCCTTCAGAGTAACATCCAAAAGAACCCAAATAACCCTTTTTATTGACAACCAAAATGCAAAGCATGAAGAAAAACCTCAACTCTTCTCCTTTATTGGGTTTATTGTATCTGATTACAGGCATCAGAAAAGCCTTTCTGTCATTTCCCATTCACAGCCTAAAACCACCTTCTGAAAAACAAATTCAGAAGTTCAGTTTTCAAAGAACTGAGCAGTCTTATTCTTTCCTTCCATGACAAAATGGCTGTGGGAGACGTTACTGCTCACCTTCTAATCAACAATGGTTGTAGTGCTTGGGAAGGAGAAGACTTAGGGCTGATAAATAAACTGACATGCTCTCCTCCTTTTGTAACTCACGGGCTTTTCATAAAACACTCACAAATTGCCCGGGGGAGGGCTGGTTAGAAGAGAAAGTGTGTTGCAGCCTCGTGATCCAGGCACTTACCTGGAATAAGGGAGTTTAGTTATAGTCCCTGGGCCAAACACTCACGTGAGTTTTCTTCTCACTCACTTTCATGTGGAAAGGTGTTTGGATAAATCTTGTGGAGCATCCTAACAAAGAAAGAAGTGGATTGCACCAAACTGCCTTACAGCCGGCTGCTTAGAATGCCATTTCGGGCATTGAGAAGATATGGTTTTGGCCTTGTATAGACTATGGAAGAAGCTTCACAGTGGGTATTCTAGAAAAATTTGTTGCTATGAAAGAAATTTCCTTGTTTTAGAAGAAAAGTCACTATCTTTGTCTTTTGCTAGAAGTCTTTCCTCTTGCATGTCTTGGTTGTGCTCATATTAGACTTGTCAGAAGAAATGGATTTTGGAACCCAGACTGGAATTGGCAGTAAGTCTGTCCCCTGATTCCCATATTGCAGAGATTTTGCATGTAAGCAGAAGAATATTGTGAAGGAAATCGGGGATTAATTCATCAAACTTCCAGAACAAACTAGGAGTCATGGAATCACTGAGGTTGGGACTCTGGAGGTCGCTAGTCCAGCCTTCGGCTCAAAGCATGGGCAGGCACAGCAGGTTTCCCAGGACTCTGTCCAGCTGGGTTTTGAATAGTTCCAAAGATGGAGATTCCACAAACTCTCTAGGCAACTTGTTCCAATTTTGACCACACTCAGAGGAAAAAAGGTTTTTCTTATATCTAATCAGTGACAGGTAATATCTAGGCTCCCATTCAGGAACTAGTAGTGTGAATACCCAGTCTTGTATATAAAATAAATACTGCAAAAATCAATGAAAGATTAATTCTTCTGGAGTTTGGCCACTGTTAATTCATTTTTTTTATTATTTTGGTTTAGGATTTAGCTAAAGAAGTCAAATTGACAACAGCCACTGGCATTTCAAAACAGATCTGCTGCTATTGTTCCACTCCTATGACATTTGCTCCCAGCTCCCAAAATTTTAAAGGTGTTCCACCACTAAACTGCTGATCTGCTTGAAATTTGCCATATCACTTTCCTATTTAAAACGAAACACTTCTAAATATATGGCTTCATCTGAGGGACCAGACTACCATTTCTTCACATTTCTCATTCTCAAAGGTTAAAATGAGGATTACCTACCTCACAGGAGTCCTGTGAAATTTAATTAGCATGCAGATGTAAAATGCACTGAAATATTCATTATGAGCAGAATCTTATTTTAACAACATAAATTTCACATTTTACTAGAAGCAGAAGCTGTCTGTGTATGAAATTACACTACTGATGACACGAAGAAGGATTAGATATGAAACACTATGCAGTAGATATATAATTTTGGTAATTTCATGCTTTCTCAGCCTAGTCAAGAAGATGACTTCGCCCTCAAAAAACAACAAATAAAAAGACAGAGTCTGAAACGTAGGTGAGAGATTTTCTCTTAAATCACGCCTTCTTCAAGAAGCCTCAGAGAAACAACCTTTGTGGACAGCTGCAATTAGATTACAGTATTGCAAGGCAGACAGAAGTGGGTTTTAGCAGGATAGAAGGTTTCCTTGATATTATAATGGGAGGTGGGAGCTGGACCTCCTGCATTTTCAAAAATCCTGCTGGAAAAGGAACACTGACCAGTTACTAGAATTTTCTTCTGAAGGTAATGACACTGATGGCATTCCCCAGTTGACTGGCTGTGGACTCTAGGCCCTGTTGGTCTAGCTCTTTGCTGTAGGGAACAGTTCAGAATCGGAAAATAAATCTTTGTTTCCTGAATAGCTAACCTTGTGTCTACACCTCAAAACTATGCCCGGTGCAGAGTTTTAACTAATCTTTTCTGTGGAGTTTTTTTCATGTGCTGATTCATTGTTCAAACAATATGAATTATACAATGAATCCATTCAAAAATCTGTACAAAATACGCCAGGGACTCCTCCTCACCACTAACAATGCCAGTCCTCGTAATTAGCCTTAATTTTCACGTCACCCCCTACTTCCTGAACTCCTTGACAGTTCAGAAACACAAAGTTCTTGCAGCATTCCCTGAAAAGTCCACTGACACTGTCCATCAAGGCAGGAACTAATTTGAGAAAGCAAGTGGCATCTTTGTCTTGCCAGCCGTTCCCTGCAGGCTTTGCTATGAACAGTATCACAGGAAGAAAATCACATAGACCCCTAACAATATATGCCTTACACTGGGTCGAAAACAACTTGAATTCAGGAATCTGGAAGTTGGGAATGAACTGGACATCCATGCAGATCACAGAACACAGAAATAGTATTCCAGCTGGGAAATGTTCAGATAGGTAAACCAGTGGCAGCATTATTTATTGTCTGAATTTAATTTTTCTTGTGTAATTCCAGTCAAAGCTGTACTAACTGATCCTTGAGGGAAAGAAGACTTCTGTCTAGTGCTGCCAGGTCCCTCTGGGACCCTCCAGACTCTGTGCTGTTTTGACATGGTGGAGCGAGGTGCATCAGACAGCAGTAGCGGGCTTCTCCACACTATAAGTGGTTTTTGCTTGCTAAGCCTGGAGCACACTTAGATCTTGTGCCAGAACTTTGATATGAGGTGAGCTTGGACTGAAGGGAGGGCTTGGCCTGTACTGAAATGTGAACCTAGATATATATAGCCTCTCAACCTAAGGCACGAAATTGTAGGGATTAAACCAAGAAACCTGGGTTCCAGTTGGCTGCATATTTCCATTGCTAAGTGACCCAGGATGCTGCTTCATCGTCAGGTTAAGTCGCTTTAAAATTATACTACCATCAACTTAAGTGAGGCAGGTTTTCCTTAAGCAATATTCAGCCTTTTAAGAAATGCTAGTAACGGTAAAGCAACTTAGACTGCTTCCTGGAAAATTACCCTAACAACAATAAAAGATAAGTAAAGATAAGTTTCCAGCTAAACTGATGAGTTGCTTCAACACACTGTGCTGCTACACACTCATCAGTACTGGCGAGAGTGAAGGACGGAAACGGTACAGTTTTCAGTGACAGGAGATACTGGATGGCTTGGATGAAAAAAAATGCCCAAGACAGGCTGAGCCACTGCCACAGTCTAACTCCAGTCAGTAACTAAGCACCACACAGCCGCTCACTCACCTTCCCCCTCCCCCAGTGGGACAGTGGGTACAATCAGAAGAAAAGGTAAGAAAACTTGTGGGTAGAGATAAGAACAGTTTAATAAATGACAATATATTAAATAAAATAATGATACTAATACTACTACTACGACATAATGAAAATACTGCTACTCATGATAATGATATGTAATGAGACGGAAAACAGCAATGGACAAACCCCCAAGTGATAGAACTGCTTACCACCTGCTGACTGATGCCCAGCCAGTCCTGAGCAGTGGAACTCAGAGAGTGACAAAGACACATCCCCCCAGAGCTGACACACACACACACACCCTCCCTCCCACCCCCCACCCCCCATTTATATACTGAGCATGTTTTATTGCATGAAATATCCTTTTGGTCAGTTTGGTCAGCTGTCCTGGCTGTGTCTCTGTCTTCTGGCTTCTTGTAGAGAAGAAGCTGGGACCACAGGTGCAGTGTGAGGAGCTGAAAAAATCCTCGGCTTAACGCAAACATTGCTTAGCAACAACTAAAACCAACAGTGTGTTATCAACATTCTTCTCAGAACGAATCCAAAACATAGCCCCATACTAGCTACTGTGAGGATGATCAACTCTATTCCAACCAAAACCAGCACAGCCACGTAAGAGTATAGAGGATCAGGATGCAGTGCCAATGAACCTTTCCTGACACTACGCAGTTTCATAGCATAGATGTAGCATAAGATAGCATTTATTTTAATAACGGAAGTTCATAGAAGCATCAAAGACCAAAACTTGGAACTTCTCATGCTTGCCACAAAATGCAGCATTTCTGGCAAATAATTTGCCCTAGTCATGCACCCAACGTTTGCTTTCCTATCTCTTCAGCTTTTTGGGCCAGCTCATAACTTCATTTTCCTATATCTTTGCTTATAAATGGAATTAATTTAATTACAATGCCAATTGTGCTAAAACCAAGCATCAAAAAGCTAGAGACCTAAACTGTATTGCAGCTTGTCACTCACTACAGGTGAATGGGAGGCAGGAATATACCTGCCAGCTGGGCTGCCTGCCTGACTGACAGGGCAGCAGATGAAGCCCAGGGGACCACAATATCAGCCACTGAAGCTAACTACAAGTTTTCCTGGCAGATATTTTTGGGAGAGGTAGATTGAATTGCCTGAACCATGTGTACGGAGTAGCTGGAGCCCAGCTATCTGCTCAGCACAGTGAAAAAAACCAGCCTGTTTTTTTGACTGATGAAGTTGTGGGAGACAAGACTCCCTGATCGCAAGGCATGCACTCCTGTTCACACAGGGTCACCTGCATCCCTGTGGTGTTGCTGCATCTCATCCAACATTCCTGCAGGCAGCTGGGGTCCGGTGAGGCACAGCACAGGGGATTCAGTGCCTTATTATTCTGTTCTTTTCTATCCACTTTTGGAAATGGAAAATAAAGAACATCAGCCCCTTGAGCCCAGATTCTCAACACTGCATGACCTATTGGGCAAAATCACCTGTAGGTCCCTCTGCAAATGCCTTTGCATTTACCACTGCAGGCACTAAGGGAAATTCAGCGTTCTCCCCTTATTATGTGTGTGAGTGAGGCAAGATCCCTGTAGTGTTTTAACCTCAGTCAGCACCCAAGTACCACATGGCTGCTCACTCACCTCCTCCTTTCCCCCAGTGGGATGGGGAGGAGAATTGGAGGAAAAGGTAACAAAACTCTTGGATTCAGATAAGAAAAAATGATTGAAAATAAATTAAATAAACCAATGATACTAATAATACTAACAATAATAATATATTACTAATAATATGTAATTATAATAATGGAACAAAACCCCCAGGTGATACAACTGCTCACCACCTGATGACCAATGCCCAAGCCAGTCACAGAATCACTAAGGTTGGAAAATGCCTATAAGATCATCTATTCCAACCATCAACCCAACACTGCCATACCCACTAGACCATGTCCTCAAGCACCATGTCTGCACATTCCTTGAAGACCTCCAGGGATGGTAACTTCAACACTTCCCTAGGCAGCCTGTTCCAATGCCTGACCACTCTTTCAGTAAAGAATCTTTTCCTAATATCCAATCTAAACCTCCCCCGACACAGCTTGAGGCCATTTCCTCTTGTCCCATCACCAGCTACCTGGGAGAACAGGCCAGCACCCACCTCCCTACAACCTCCTTTCAGGGAGCTGTAGAAAGCGATCAGGTCTCCCCTCAGCCTCCTCCTCTTTAGGCTAAACAACCCCAGCTCCCTCCCTCAGCTGCTCCTCATAAGTCTTGTCCTCCAGACCCTTCACCAGCTTTGTCACCCTTCTCTGGACACACTCCAGCATCTCTATGTCCTTCTTATAGAGAGGGGTCCAAAACTGAACACAGTACTCAAGGTGCAGCCTCAGCAATGCTGAGTACAGGGGCACTATCACTTCCCTACTCCTGCTGACCACACTGTTCCTGATGCAGGCCAGGATGCCATTGGCCTTCTTGGCCACCTGGGCACACCTGGGCTGATGCATATTCAGTCAGCGATCAACCAACACCCCCAGGTCTTTTTCTGCCTGAGAGCTTTCCAGCCACTCTTCTCCAAGCCTGTAGTGCTGCCTGGGGTTGTTGTGACCTAAATGCAGGACCCAGCACTTGGCCTTGTTGAAGCTCAGCCCATTGACCCAGCCTGTCCAGGTCCCTCTGGAGGGCTCTCCTACCCTCCAGCAGATCAACGCTTCCACCTGACTGGGTGTTGTCTGCAAACTGACTGAGGGAGCACTCAATCTCCTCATCCAGATCATGGATAAATATGTTTAACAAGAGCAGCCCCAAGACTGAGCCCTGGGGGACACCACTTGTGACCGGCCGCCAACCAGACTTCACTCTGTTTACCACAACCCTCTGTGCTCTGCCCTCCAGCCAGTTTTTAAGCCAGCAAAGAGTACATCTGTCTAAGCCATGAGCCGCCAGCTTCTTTAGGAGGATGCTGTGGGAGACCGTGTCAAAGGCTTTACTAAAGTCCAGGTAGACAACACCCACAGCCTTCCCCTCATGCACTAGGCGGGTCACCTGCTCAATGAAGGAGATCAGGTTGGTCAAGCAGGACCTGCCCTTCATGACCCCATGCTGGCTGGGCCTGATCCCCTGGTTGTCTTGCACCTGCTGTGTGAGCTCACTCAGGATGAGCCACCCCATAGTCTTCCCCAGCACCAAGGTCAGGCTGATAGGCCTGTAGTTCCCTGGATCCTCCTTCTGGCCCTTCTTGTAGATGGGCATCACATTGGCAAGTCTTCAGCCTTCCGGGACCTCCCCTGTTAAACCAGGACTACTGGTAAATGATGGAGAGCGGCTTGGCAAGCTCCTCTGCCAACTCCCTCAGTACCCTCGGATGAATCCTGCCTGGCCCCATGGACTTGTGAGTGTCCAGGTGGCACAGCAGTCATTAACAGTTTCCTCCTAGATTATGAGGGGTTCATTCTGCTCCCCATCCCTGTCTTCCAGCTCAGGGGGCTGATAACTGGTCTGGCTATTAAAGACTGAGGCAAAGGCAGCATTCAATACCTCAGCCTTTTCCTTGTCCTTTGTCACAATGTTTCCCTCCACATCCAGTAAGGGACGGAGATCCTCTTTGACTCTCCTGTTGTTGCTAATGTATTTGCAGAAACATTTTTGTGTTTTTTCACAATGGTGGCTGGATTAAGTTCCAGTTGGGCTTTAGTCTTTCTGATTTTCTCCCTGCATGACCTTACAAGATCCCTGTACTTGAGTTGCCTGCTCCTTGTTCCAGGAGTGGTAAACTCCCCTTTTTTTCCCGAGTCCCAGCAAAAGCTCCCTGTTCAGCCAGGCAAGGCATCTTCCCCAGTGGTTCATCTTATGGCACATGGGGATGTCCCGCTACTGCGCCTTTAAGGCTTCCTTTTTGAAGGACAACCAGCCTTCCTGAACCCCTCTCCCTTCAGGACAGTCTCCCAAGGGACTCTCTCAACCAGTGTCCTAAACAGACCAAAATCTGCCCTTCAGCAGTCCATGGTAGCGGTCTTGCTGACCCCCAACCTTACCTCACCTAGAAGCGAGAACTCTATTATTTCATGGTCACTAAGCCCAAGACGGCCTCCTACTACCACATCCCCCACCAGTCCTTCTCTGTTTGTAAGCAGCAGGTCAAGCCAAGCACTTCCCCTAGTAGGTTCACTCACCAGCTGTGTCAGGAAGTTGTCTTCCACACACTCCAGGAACCTCCTAGACTGTTTCCTCTCTGCGGTGTTGTATTTCTAGCAGACGTCTGGTAAGTTGAAGTCCCCCACGAGAACAAGGGCTAGTGACTGTGAGACTGCTGCCAGCCGCTTGTAGAATGCTTCGTTTGTCTCCTCATGCTGGTTGGGTTGTCTGTAACAGACTCCCAGCAGGATGTCTGCCTTGTTGGCCTTCCCACTCATCCTTACCCACAAGCACTCAACCTTACCAACCCTGTTGCTGAGTTCTACACAACCAGAGCATTCCCTAACATACAAGGCCACCTCACCTCCTTTCTTTCCTTGCCTGTCCCTTCTGAAGAGCTTGTAGCCATCAACTGCAGCACTGCAGTCATGAGTTATCCCACCACATTTCTGTGATGGCAATGATGTCCTAGCTATCCTGCTGCACCATGGCTTCCAGCTCCTCCTGTTTGTTGCCCGTGCTGCATGCACTGGTGTACTTGCACTTCAGGTGGGCTATGGATTGTGGTTCCAAATCTGGCCTTATGTTCCTAGGCCCATCTCTAGTGAGCCTGGTTTTATCCCTTTCCCCCTTCAAACCTAGTTTAAAACCCTCTCAATGACCCCAGCCAACTCATGAGCAAGAAGCCTTTTCCCCCTTTGAGAAAGCTGGACTGTATTCGCTGCCAACAGGCCTGGCACCGTGTAAACCTCCCCATGATCAAAGAAACCAAAATTCCACTGTTTGCACCAGCCTCTGACCCACATGCTCATCAGGTGCGTTTTCCTGTTCCTTTCTGTATTCTTTCCTGCCACTGAGGGGATTGAGGAAAATATGACCTGCGTTCCTGATCCTTCAACCAACTGCCCAAGGGTTCTGAAATCCCTTTTGATCCCTTTCAGCCACCTCATCAGTGCCCACCTGCATGACCAAAAGTGGGTAATAGTCCAAGTTCCACACCAGACCAGGGAGTTTCCTGGTGATGTCTCTGACACGAGTCCCAGGGAGGCAGCAGACTTCCCTGTGGGATGGGTCTGGCCAGCATACTGGGCCCCCTGTTCCCCTCACAACAGAATCACCTACAACAATAACCCTCCCCTTCTTCTTAACAGAGGAAGTCTTGATGCAAAGGGATACCTGACTCTCCCTGAGTGATTCCCTGGGTGAACCTTCACCTGCATTCCCACAAGCCTGGCCCTTGAGTTCCAGAGCCCCACACCTGTCATGTAGGGGCACCTGGGGAGGTGTGGGAGGCTGGGAGGGGATTCACCTGCCACCCTGAGCAGGTACCTGTTTCCATTCCCCCCCATCTCCCAGGTCTCTTCCTCCTTCTGCCTGCTGGTGAGAGGGTAGGGGATCCTGTGCTTGTTGTGGGGCCCCCACCTGCTGCCTTTCCCTCAGGGATCCAGGGTGTGGCTCCACCAACCCACCTCCCTCTCACATTCCCTGATACTCCTTAACCTTTCCACCTCTCTTTCAGTGCTGCCACCAGGCTGAGCAGGTCACCTACTTGCCCACCCCACACACAGGGGCTGTCGCTGCTGCCATCCTGTCCCAGTGCCAGGCTCAGGCCGTCCCTGCAGCCGGAGCCCCAGGCGGCTGCATGTCAGTGTGGGGGCTCCGGCTGGGTCCCCGCAGTCTTCCTGCCAATGGCTTTTGGCCGTGTGGAGACCATCGCTGTGTCCTCTTCTCTTCTGGGAGGGCGGTGACCACCGAGTGAGGTGGCTCCTGAGCCTGGAGAGGATGATGAACTGCTGGGTCACTCTCCGAACCGCTCGCGTACTCTGGGTGGGGTTTAAATCCCCCGCGGTTGCTCCCGGCCCCACTCCTGAGTGATCGCAGCTGGTCTCGCAGGGGCTGCTGGTACCACGCCTGGCTCCTTCCCTGCTTGCCAGGGCCCCAGAACCCTCTGCTTGCCTCCATGGAGCTGCGTCTCAGAGCGCCCAATGGCCAGACCAAGCCTGAGAGAGAGGGCTCACCCCCAGCCCACCTCTAACTTACTGAGCATGATGTTTTATGGCATGGAGTACCCCTTTGGTCAGCTTGGGTCAGCTGTCCTGGCTGTGTCTCCTTGTCTACAAGAAGCTGGGAACACAGGTGCAGTTTGAGAAACTGAAAAAGTCCTTGACTTGATATAAACATTGCTTAACAGCAACTAAAAACATCAGTATGTTATCAATATTCTTCTCAGCACAACCAAAACACAGCCTCATACTAGCTACTGTGAGGAAAATTAACTCAATCCCAACTAAAGCCAGCACAAACCCACAGACTATTCATGGCCACAGAAAAGCAGAGGTGCTCCCAACAACTTGGAATGCACAGCACCTGTAAAGCCACAGACACTGCAGATACAGTAAGGATTCAAAGGACTCAAGGACTTAGGGCCACAAAGATGCTCAGAGGGCTGGAGCACCTTTCCTATAAAGAAAGGCTGACAGAATTGGGTTTGTTCAGCCTGGAGAAGAGAAGGCTCCAGGGAGACCTTATAGCAGCCTTCCAGTACCTGAAGGGGCCTGCAAGGAAGCTGGGGGGGGGCTTCTTACAAGGGCCTGTAGTGACAGGACAAGGGGTAACTGGTTTAAATTGAAAACGAGGAGATTTAGATTAGGTATCAGGAAGAAATTCTTCATGGAGAGGGTGGTGAAGCACTGGCACAGGTTGCCCAGAGAAGCTGTGGATGCCCCATCCCTGGCTGTCTTCAAGGCCAGGCTGGATGAGGCTTTGAGCAACCTGGTCTAGTGGAGGGTGTCCCTGCCCATGGCAGGGGGGTTGGAACTAGATGGTCTCTAAGGTCCCTTCCAACTCAAACCGTTCTATGATTCTATGACTCTAACCTAACAGACAGCATACCCTGGGCTGACCCAAAAGAAAGTCTTATTTAATAGAAGCAGGAAATGATACCACTTTTTTTCCTGTTTGTTATAGGACTACTACTGAAAGAAACAGTGCACGTCTTTAAAATATAAATAATTTTAAAGGCTGTATAAAGTAGATGTATTTGCTGCTCATCCATTTTTTCTCATTTTAACTAATGATTGACAGTTTTGAACAGATAACTCCAGATAACTTCAATTATTTAGCTTGCAGAGTGAAATGAGTAGTTTTTCCTGTCTAGTTACTAGGTAATGCTTAATTACCTGCACACTTTTGGAAAGATCTGTTCCCCTGTCAGAAGCACCAAGGACCTTATCTGTACAGACATTCAGCCATTTAAACACACGTGCAACTCTACATTAAAAATCAACCTTTAATCACAGCACTGTGGGATGGCCAAAACCGGTTTGGGGGAAAAAAAGCAAAGCAATGTTTACGAATGCTTTGTCATTTTTACAGTCATCTGCTTGCAGGAAACAATGTATGGACTGCTCAAGAGAAGAAGGGGGGTCTGCCCTAGGCACCAATCCTGCAGCACAGGGGAGTGTGCAGTTGTTATAGCCCCAAGCGCATGCTCCTGGCAGCCTTGGTTTAACAGAAGTAACTGTCCTGAGTGTATAAAATAGTAAGTTACTCCTGGCCTGAAAACTTGTTCAGACCCAGTGACACATTTGGGTAACAACGGCAAAGGTCAGCCTTCAGCTTCGGGGAGGTGAATGTTGAAAACAATTTGGCAACACACGGTACTAACGTTATAAAGGAGGCCAGTTCCCCCTGATTAAAGGGCAGTGGGATCACGGCCTCTCTTTTCTACTCCTAGCTTTGACATTTCTACAGTAATAGGGACTTGTTTTGGCAGCTTCAAGAAAATGCTAGCTCTGAAATCTTTCTACTCTCATTTGGAAAAAAGCTTCAGCAACTCATTTCAGCCAATATGAGCATCCGAGTATATGGGCATGAAGAATTGCACTGTTGTATCACTGATTAACACAGTAAGACATGAGTGATCTGAGACAACCGTTTGGTCAGAGTTTTATGCCGTCATTGATTTATTTTCTGCCCCTGCTTTTTCCCTTGGAAGGAGTATTTAACAAGTATTCTGGGTTTTGTGACACACAAACCCATCAGCATTCTGTGAATACAGGGAAATGTTAGCTTATTAAATTCTTTTTATTTAATGTTCTTAAAATTGTAAGTGCAATACTTCAGAGATATGATGGGTACTTGTTCTTTATGCAACAAACTGTTCCTTATTGAACAGGTTCCATACAAGTACCATTGTTCCATAAGGAACAAGTATGGGTGGTTGAGCTCGCTGCCATGTATGGGAAGACTACACCCCTACTGACCTGGGGAATAACTTCACCAAGTGGCCCCGGGTGATGCACCAGGTGTTGCAGGGTGACATTAACACTGTGAATAGACTGCAGGGCATTAACTGTCCCACCGTTTTCCTTATTGTCTGGGCATTACATGACTCTTTTTCACATCTCCACTCCTGACTGGGAGGGCACAGGGCTAGCTGAGACATCCTCGTGGGACTGTAATGGGCTGTAGAAATTAAGGAAGTACAGCACATGTCCATGCTTATTTAGGATGCAGACTACCCTACTACCTATATTAGCTTTTCCTGCTGTGGAAACAACCTAAATAATTCTGGAGTGGTGACCTGGTCATAAATTATTGTGAAGGCAGCGTGACAGTGATTTGGACGCTTGTATCAAAACTCCTAGCTCTGGCTAACTCCACAGTATGCATCACTTGGTAGAGTATTGGATGTAGTTTCTGTAGTTCATATATGGGTTTATGTCAAGCAAACAGACACAATCTAGTTTCACAAAGATGAAGTGCTGAGGAAGGTGCATAGAGTTCAAATCCATCCATCCTTGCAAACCAGGGGGAGAGTGCAAGGCAGTATCATGTCTCTTGAGGGCGACAGTCTCATTTATGGGACTCTGTCCTATCCCCAGAAGAGTTCCTGGAAGAATGTAACTCAGGGCTTAATGCCTATTTATCCATTAGCTTGTCCTCAAAGCTCTTCTCCACATAGGCATAACTTAAACCAGCAAAGGGCCTTGTTGAAACTGCTGCTTTTTTTCTTTTATAGGAGACCAACTCTTGTGATTTTCTTTCATCCTGTAGAGTACACCGCTGACATTATTACCCACATGCTTGGCAGTGCCAGTGCTGTAACGGATGACGCTAGTACTTAAATGCACTAGGAAGACCAGAGTGGGCTGAAGCCATTTTTAGAACAACATGCTATTTTCTTTTTTAGTGCTGACTCATTCACTGTACCTTGTGGTATGTTTACCTTGATTGCTTTCTGTTTCACAGGCTGTTGAATGGCTGAGGAAGGAATATTAATCAGTGATACGTAGCACTGTGCTCCAGAATTTCAGTGATGGTGAGTGCTACGCTCTTGCCTGTCTTTTGGCTTTATTGTAGGAAATACTTTTCTTTAACTAGCATTCACAGGTTTTTCAGTCCTGGAAACTGTAAGCAACGCTCCTGTATTCATTGTTTTAGAACAGCTATCTAGTTCATATCCATTTTTTTCTGTTGAATATCTTTGCTCTTCACTAGTACTCAGAGTAAAATTAATCAAAGTGATTGCATTATATGTGTTGAACCTAATTAGCCAAAACAGCTGATGAAGACAGACTAGATCTCACAACTCATTTATCTTTTACTTAACATATTTTATATTGAAATTAAAATTATATGGAGAGCAGTAGCAGCTGCTATAGTTAAAGTTACACAAAAGTGTGCTTTACTGCATGTGGGATCTACTTGGGCTAGTCTGCCTGCAGAGTGAGATGACAGAAGTGTTTTGTGCCCAGAAATGCATTTGTAGCTCAATTTGTCTGCATTCAAAACAGAAATTAAAGGCCCATACATAAAAACTGTTGCTAATCATTCAGAAGAATCTGATAAAAGCTATTAGTGTACAGTAACGAACGGCTGCGCTCTGCTCCTGTGGTGCTAGCTGACTGTCTGGTTCACAATACAGCTAAGCTGATTTAACAACGAGCTGGACCCCAAAGGGGCTTCCCACTCTTCCTCCCTCCCTTCTCTCTGCACGTTCCCACTACTTCTACTGCAGCAGGAGTGATGTAAAACTGATCTAAGCTTCAGACAAGAAAAATAATCACTACTTTACACAGTTTCTACTAATCTCTACTAATCTAGTTCTCTGAAACTGCCCTCCCTAGGACCAGATGACCACCCATGCTGGAACAAGGCAAGTTGACTGAATAACCTCTAACTCACAGCAGCACAATTCCTGTGCAAGGAGATCCCCCAGCTAGAAGGACTCTCTGTGGAGGAACACGGAATGTGAAGCTCTAAGAGAGGCGCCAGAGACTAAGCTTGGAGATTTACCAGGTTAAAGAATTACCTGCTTTCAATTCTAGGACGTGACTTAAGCATATAATGTGCAGACACCTTCAAAACCTCTTTTCTCATCTCCTGTTTTCAGGCATCTGTAGAAGCTCACTTCTTAGAAATTTCCTTTGTTCACTCTTCAGAGTTACAGTTTTAAGGAAAAAGCAGCTCAGTAATTACTGTGGAAGACAAAATGGAATCCCAGGAACACTACACAGAAAACATGGCCTCAAGTGCAGACCTAAGACATTGCCATGGTCTTCCAGTTTGGGACTTTGTATACCAAAACTCTCCAGTGGAAAACAGAAATAGCAATATTTTATACAGGAGACAAGTAGATAGAAAAGTGAGTTGGTACAGTGAATCCTCACATAACTAGGTAGCAGAATAAAATCTCTGTATGTATTATAGATTTATAATATTAATTTATCAACAGAGAAAATTAATTGTTATTTTTCTGGGTTATGTTTCTATATTCATATACAAGATCACTGAAGAACTAAAATTTCACAGCTTTTCTTTAAAAAGAATTTTAAAATGTATAGCTGACATCACTCAGGAGAAATGCCTTTTAATATCACATGTTGTAATGCTATGAACACAGGGATCCTGTGAAAGGCCTGGGGTTTTTCACTAATCTGTTCACTTGCGCACCTCAGGGAAATCTGCTGCTACATAATCAGATTCATAATCCCGTGAATTCTCATTTCCAGATATTCTGGATCAAGGCAGTAAACTCTCCTAGCTAGGGATCCTGACATGTTTCTCTACCTTTCTCCGTTTCTGAATCTAACAATTATTTTTATCCAATCATTATTTAGTAATGCTTCTTACACTGCCGTAAGAAAAGTTAAATATCCTTCCTCAGTTTTTCAGATAGAGTAATTGAAGTGTGTAGTGATTAACAAATTACATTTCCTGGGTCAGAGAGAAAGTTCATGGCAGAGCTAATAATGGGATTTATATCTCTGGTCTTAATGATTACAGTGTGACAGCACAGCATCCCTCAAAGTAGAACTTTCAAAACTGAGCAGTTAGTTATGATGTTGACAGAATGGGGTCCCTTCAATTTGTTTGCTGACCTTGGGCTAGTGAATAAGACAGCCACTCAACCTGAAGGGTATCTGTGCTCTGAATGGCATATTCAGGTTCTAGAGAACGTATCTTTTATTTTAATTTTGTAATAAGAATATTCCTGTTGTAAAATTCCTGGTACTGCTGCTTTGGATACAACTACAGGTTCTTTACTGTAGTAACTAAGAACTCAAGTCTTAACAAATTTCCATTACAGGATCTTTATGAATAGGGAATGGCTACTATACCATTTTGAAAGGATAAAAAAAATGGTCACAGAGAAAGTCTCTGGTGCAGCAAAAATTTAAAATTCAGATCCCCTAGATTTTAAACTTGATGAACCTACCAATGGACGAAGCTTCCTAATTACTGAATGATAAATTCCTTCCTATAGTCATCCCAAATTCACAAAAAGCACAAAACAATAACTCTGGGGGGAAAAAGAAAGGGGAAAAAAAAAAAAAAAAGTGCTTTCCTGCTCCCTAGGCTTGCCACTGGGCTTGATCTAAAGCTGCAATGCCGGAACATTACACATGGTTTTAGAACACAGACACAAGGGAATGGCTCTGCACAGGACGTGCTTTCAGTTCAGGCTCGTTGAGTTAGATTAAAAACTTCCAGAGGAGTGCAGGCTGTTTTACATACATGAGAACTGTACTTGGATATGATAAAATATCACAGCTGTCACTCTAAATTGGAATCAATTTGCATAGTAATGCTATGAGGGTTGCAATTTCTTTTTCTTTCTCTGCAATGAGGAACTTTCCCTGTTTCAGTAGGGAAGATTGATCCTGGATGTCTGCATCTGCGTTTGAAAAAAATCTGGCTCTTCAGGTGCTTATTACTCATTACTATCGGTCCCTTCCTCAGAGGGAAGAGAGCTCTGCACAGAAGTACAACTGTTGCCAGTCTGTGTTTGTTGGCTTCTGCAGAGTCCACGGGAACCGAGACACAACAAATACACACACCGAGGGTGGAGATTTGCTCATGTTAATGTGAGAATCAGAAACTGTGGGGAAGTTCCTTAAAAAGAAATAAAAGAGAAGGTACTCAGAACAGTGTGGGCTTTGCAGGCTGTACTTGGTAAAATTACCTAAGGGAATATTTGTATACTGCTTTTTTTTCCAGTGGCAACACTAGCTGAAGAAGTTATCCTCCCAGCTACTCCCCCTTTTTGCTCCATTCCCACTGCAGTTCTTGTTAACACTGATGTGCTGGTGACATTTGTCATGGGACTGTGCTGGACCTAGGGCATGTAAATGATGTAAATGTCTAAAAAAAGGTTTTAGAAGCTAATTTTTAAACCCATATCTCTTTAACATCATGTAGCATCATAAATGGCTTCACCAACAAGACTTTGGGGTGGAAAATGGCAGCAAGAAGCATGTATAAAAGTTTAAATGTAGAAGAAGGTGGGAGCTTCTTGGTTGATGCTAAGGAAAGCAAGTGTGCAGAACACCATCACAAACGGTCTGAGTACCAGGCCTGAAATATTTCTCTTCCTGAGGTACCCATGTAACTTTTAAGGAGGATAGCTGATAGTATTGTCTCAAGAGGTTCAGCTCATTATGATTTTGGGTGACCCAGTCACAAAAAGGAAGTTTGTGAGCAATCATCATTATGACGAAGCAATTGAGTGCACCTGTAAATCTATTCTCCTGTTACTTAGAACAACCTGGGAAAAAAAAGGAATAAAATAACACAAAAATAGAAACTCACACAGACTTTTAAAAAAATTACTCATGTACGGATGCATTTGGCACACCTTTTCTAGCCCCAAGACTGCTGGGAGAACTGCTCTCTCGTTGGTCTGATGTATGGATTTTATTGACATGTTCACTGTAAACTCCGAAGATGCAAACACACCCACTGACCTGAAAAACTAATTCATATCACACTGTCTTTATTTAGTTTTTAATCTATCCCCTATAAACCAAGGCAAACACTAGAGTTTTCTTACTTTCATGGAATACTTGCATTGTGTGGGTCATACTGATATTCTTTAGTAGAGATAGGTAGATTACCCTCATATTTTTTACAGTGAGTTCATGGCATAAACTGTGATGTTTTTTCCATTACAAACATTAAGAAAGTTTTCCCCTTACCTGAAGGTAATGGCACGGCCTCAAGGAAGGTTTGATTTCCTGATGAACCAGAGGCTTATCTAAGTTCAGTGACGATTTGCGATAAGCTTCTTTAGCCTGACTTACTGTAAGCGTGGACCAAGAACTCCTTTTCATATATTTACCGTCAGGGGTCATTGCTAGCCCTTCACAAGCCGAACATTTCACGTCATTGTTACTTTTGGAAGTCTTCAGTGAGAGATCCCCAAAATGCCCCTGGAGTGCCTCAGGGTAGCAATGGGATATATGATCCGCATGGTGCCTATTTACCACACTAGGGGTTCGGTAAGTGCTATCGCTGTCCAAATTATCATCAGAGCTCCACCAGCTGCTCATTCCAGATTTATGCTTGCTTTCTGGTTTTCGTTCCTTACTTTTACTCCTTTTGCTATGCTTGGAATGGTGCCCATGATGATGGTCATCCCCTCGACTGTCTCCTTTTGTTCCATTAACGTTGCCCTTGGATGATCCTTCCAGAGAATGAGATTTAGTAAAAAGTTTCTGGACTGAATGAACGAGATGACGTATTCTTCCTGGGCTCTCACTGCGCTGTTCCGCAGCTGTTGAGGTCCTCTGGTACTGTAAAGTGTGAAACCCATCCCGGTGAAGAGGAAGTTGTTTCTCAAATTGGTCCAAAAGATTTGCAGGAATACGGTTAATCTTAGGGTTACCGTGAGACATGGCGCAGTCGTCTCTTGAGTCGTAATGTGAGCTGTAGTGCATTCTGGGGAAAGTGCTACTTGACATGTGATCGCCCATTACCATGGGCATCATCATGCATTCAGAATGAATAGAGCTGCGTGGTGAGCAACGATGGTGGTCCATCGGGCAACTCTCCGTGGGGCTGAGAAGATACGATTGCCTTGGCTCCTGCCCATGGTGAATATGGTCGTGGGTGTGTTCACAATCTTCAGGGGATGCTAAGCCACAAGTATGAGCTGAACATAACTGTGGTTGATTGCGACTACCAGATAATCCTTTCATATTCCTCGGAGCAGGAGAGTATCTTTCTTCATTGAAGTGCTGAGAAGGTGACCATGAGTACTGCTGGTCTGTCAGGAGAACACATGAAACGTATGTTATGGGTCTGATTAAAATACTAACTTGCAAAACCCAAGTAATATTGCAGAACTAAATGTTTTTTCTCTGTGACCATGATGGAAAGTCTCATCATTCATGGATTTTCATTCACCGTTTTACAGCGGCTAAAAAATGCTCACTATGAGCAAATTATGGGGTGAATGCAGCCTCCTTCCTGTTTGCAGAAATGTCTGCAAGCAGTTCTAAATTTTATGAAGCTATTCATTATGCAAATTTACTCAAAGAGATTTAATGGATACATTCAAGTATTCAATTTAATATTTGATATATGGTACTCATACATCAAGTTTTGTGGCTAGTCATTTCAGTTACATGGGCCTAGTTTCCATTTTTGAGGTTTCTCAGTTGGATATCTTAACCTAAATGTATCTTTTCTCCATGGAGCTGTTTCTGTATCACAAACTGAACTTCATTTTCTTAAATGAATCTCAGATTCAAGATACCAAGTTCACTGTTCATAAACACAAATAACTAGCAGCAAAGAGAAAAAGAATGTGAACATGTTGAAATGAACCTTAATTTTTACATCACAAAACAGTTTATGGATAAGCATTTCATAATATTTAAGCATCTGTTATCCTTAGTCCGGAAGTTTTACCACTATTCCCATACATGTGAAGTCTTGTTTATTAGGCAGTTTTTCCTCTGCTATGTATACATTACAAAATACTTATTTAATGGCTCTATGTTGTTCCTGATAAAACAAGTATCTTTAGGTACAGGCTATGGTGTTTTATATACTTGGTTTTTTGTTCCTATGCATCATGCGCTCCAAATTGTGGTTATTAAACAAGCATGATTACTAAATAAGAGTAGCTTGTAAGCAAAGATATTGATATTCAAGCCTTAGATTTTTTTTTCTCTCATGCAATTTCTTGCAGCTGTCAAATGCTACAAACAGAAAATTAAAAAAACAGAAATGCTTCAATTTGCTTTTTACATTCACTTTCCCTCTTCAATTTCAGCTTAGTCAAGCAACATTTCAAAACCAGACAAAGATATAGAATGCAAGACAATCCTTCAGAGGATCAGACAGATGCATAAGTGTTTATACAACCCACTTAACACAATCTTTCTGCAAATTTGCCTTTAAGAATCTAAATAATCTTGCACAGGTGCCTGATACAAGGAAGTTGAAGGCTTCAACCAGAATGGAAGCTAGAGAATATGTACTCATTAGATATAACAACATGACTGAACACCGGAGACCAGCCTGTAGAGATTACGCAGTAGCCAACAACACTTTGAGCATATGACAAAACTGTCCTAAATCATATTCCCACTTCTGGTGAAAACTCAGTGCTGGTGATGGCCATGAAACAGATCAATACCCAGATCTCTTTAATTTTATTCACCCAATAGGTGTTATGTCATGACACCTTCAGTACAGAATGCAGTTTGTTGCAAGTCTTTAGCATCAGCAATCTCATAACCTAAACGACCTAAATCTCCTATAGTGCAAGATGCTTATTTCAACATCCTAATTTCAACAGAGCTCCACATAATGTTTTAAAATGAATGCAGCACTAAACTAATAAACAATGAAATATTCTTTATCCTAGGCCCAATCCTGCCACACTGAAGTCAAAGATGGATTTAAGGGTCTAAATGTCAGCTCCAGACTTTATAGTGGTGTGAAACTCGTGTGTGTGTGCATATATCCTTTTCTGCTTTTATTTTGGTTTTCTACCAACTTCTTTACCTAATTCTTGGCTATTTTCACATTAAAATAAAACCTTATGACTATTGATTACTCAATTTGTTGTACTATTTAGGATATAATATCCTGCATAAATGTAGTTACAAAAAGGAAATATAACTGTTTCTCTGAAATAACATAGTTTTGATTATCCAATTAAAAGCACAGCTATGTATAGGCAAGGCAGTAAATTATAACAGACCATTGGGATTCAGCCACATAGTTAGCACTGTAATTAATGGTACTTAACCCAGTATATTACCAAACATTATCAGGGGAATAATAATGGTCCATGTGTTGAACTTAGTCTGTGCTTCCCATAAGGTGTTCCCAAAGCACCTGACAGAGACTGCTCCGTTAGTTCTTACAATCCCATGAGATATGGAAGGCACTAGTATCCTTTTACAGAAAAGGAATCTGGAATACAGGCAGCATTTTCCAAAGTGCTTGTGGATTTGCTGATTTTTGTTTTCACAGTGGTATGAGGCAGAGGGAGGTGGAAGGAGGCTCTTACACCAAACTGACAGCACGGTGAGAGTCAACCCCGAGCCTTTTCATCACAGTCTTGCACATCTATGAACGAAGGTAACTCTTGCACTATGTCTCGGAATTGCCAATGCATTAAAAAATAAAAACAAACAAAAACAAAATCCCAAAACAAACAAGGAAGGGGATGGCAGGGATGCAGAATGAAAGAAAGAGTTAGACAGCAATAAGAAACTAATTTAAACGATTTCCCTAGCACAGAGCTGCTAGTCCCTGGTGATTTCTTTAGGCCTCAAGCAGGATCAAGCATAGCCCAGAAGGCTTCAAACGTTTTCATCCTGTTACGTCCCTAGGAATATGAGACATCATGATTTGATTGCACTGCAATGGATAATCTAACAACAGCTTTTCCATCCCTCGTGACTCCTTATGATTCTAGCTCACTGCAACTACAGAAAAATACCATTTTCTGTATGTTGCTTTCATAGCCTTATAGCATTTTATGTGCCTCATGGAATGCCTGAATTTTTTTGTTTGAAACACAGTAGTTAGAAACTGCTATAGGCATTTAATAAGCATAATCAAAATAATTAAAAACTGAACTAAGAAGCGGGCATTTTCCTAAAGTAATTTTCCCCTCTTAAATCTGCCACAGAGAGTAACTGATATTAGATAAAGTCCCGAATTACTTACATGTGCATCATCTAAATTTATCATTCCAATTAGGTTTAGGTTCTGCTTGGGCCATCAAACCTCTCCTGTGTCCTAGGCACCGTTACTTCTTACAAACTCGCTGAAAATCTTTAAAATTTTGCATTATGGTATATGATAAATTTATCAAGTCATCTGTGCTTTATACTATTCAGTCAGCTTTGTTCAGGAGGCCTGTTTCCGGGCTTGAAGAAACACTTGAGCTCTGGCTGAATGAATTACTGTGTGGTACCAGAGCAGTGTAATTGACCATGTGCTAGCCTGCCAGAAACGCAAAGAAAAATGTGCTAGCTTGAAATTCAATTAAGTTAACATGCTTTTCTAGCATTTGCAAGGGGGTAAAAGTGTGTCTATGGTCAATGTCCACAGCGCAGCTGATTCATAAAAAATCCATAGAGCTACGGTATTATTCTTTTTTCTCAATCCTTTAAAAAGAAATTCTAGGTTTTTTTAATAATGAAATAGTGCCAGATTTATCCAATAATGACAGATTGGATGGGAATTTTAGTCTGTGTCTCGAATATAAAAGTAATTGAGGAAACTAATGTCTAGTCCCTTAAAGAAAGTGCCACCATCAGAACCAAAGGACTGAAGGGAGACAGGAGAACAAACAAACATAACCCAAAGCAGACGGAGGAATAGGAACAGAGAAAAAATATATGTGAGCACAAGACTGGCTTTTTTTAGGTTTCATCAGAGCAAAACAGAATCTTTCCATTGACTTCAATGGATAGTCAGATAATACATAAAGGATACAGGGGAAACCTAGACCAAGACATAGGCTGTTATGTCAGAGAGAGTCCAGCAATTCCAAATCCTGCAAATCCCTTAAAGCTCTTCTTTTCAGAGACTGCTGTACAGATGTAAGTCAACCTTTAACCTTGACACATGGAAGGATTTCTGCATCCCTTCCTGCCCGTTTCAACTCTTTCCCTGTTATGCCATGTCCTTTACTGGTTTTTTTCCCTGTTTTTTCTTCTGGACTTTCTGATGCTACAAGAGTTGCTCTCTCACTGCGAACAGATGTTTGCCTATCTTTAGGGACTGGTCACAATTTTTAGAGCATTCAAGCTTCTTCCTTGTGCCAGTCAGTATCAAAGAAAGAAAGACAGGTTTGAGGCTTAAGAATATTGTTGGAAATAATGAATTAGAATTAATATTAATGTTCTACGGCAAAAGGGCTAAAAACTTCTTAGCAATGAAAAATAAGGGCTATGCATTTCTAGAGTTCCTGGAACACTGCTCTTTGCCAAAGAGAATCAATGTACAAACACTGGAAACCTCTCTGATATTCAAAAGAAGTGCATGGCTACACAACTCTTTTTGTACAAATCTTTTTGTGTTACGTACTGAAAGCAAGCTTTTGGAGCATCATCATCATCATCATCATAATTCCTGGAACAACTGAATGGTGCCTGATCTTTCCATCCATCTATCTATCTATCTATCTATCTATCTATCTATCTATCTATCTATCTATCTATCGTGAAACACTTCTTTTTCTATTGAGAAATTAATATTAATTGCTTTAACCTTATAAGCTCCTTGGTAAACTGCTTACCAACCTGAAACATTTGTGCTCTTTTCATTGGAGAAGAAACAGTGCTTTTGCATGGTGTAACCAATAAAATGCATTGCTGAAATACTTAATCTAGCTTTCTGAAAGATGTGCTGTAGAAAACCAGAGACAGCTGCATTGTGCTGTTTCACTCAGTTCATTAGTGCTGTAATGTATTATGAAAATATATACTCACGGTCCAACCTATAACTATATACAAATATTAAATAATGTAAAAGCATGTTAAATATTTAAATGCATAAACAAAATGGTTTAGCTGAAGATTTGTCTGCCCAAGGACTGCAGTAAGTGGCATCAGATGAGCACTGTGTTCTCATTAACTGGTTACAGTATTTTTCTCTGTTTTACTGCAACCTTGAAAATGAGTATTTCTAGGGATTGAGAAGAATGACTAACCTGCCAAGTGCAAGGAAGAAATTCCAGAAATGCCTTAAGCTGCTATTCTGCTCTCATGAGATTTCCAACCTATTTATGTAGCACACCACCTTGTATAAAATTTACATAAAATGGCAAAGTTTGGGTGACTTCCTGACTTTAACCCCCAGCTGTAGAAGATGACTTGTATTTTACGAGTTGATGCATTTGCACTGTATGCCGTGCATTCATCTGTTTGGGAATTCCTGTCTAACATCTCAGGCTGCTTACTTGAAATATTAAACTTTGAGGGGTAGCATCTCCTCAAAAATAAGTAATACCATCTCTCTCAGGACTACTGCAGCAAGGTACTTCATGCACCCCGTCTCCCTGTGCAGACAAAGGAGAGAAGTAGGCAGTTCTGCAGACCTAAAGTCAAACACCAAAATGCTCAAGGCTGTCAAACACTAGTCATGGGCTGCACATGGATTCCTGTCTTCTTCTGACACTTTAAGCTTGAAAAGGAAATATCTCTCTATTCAGGATCCTGAGCGATTCTTGTGATATGCACGTATGGCTGTGTTTATACTGGCAGACTGAACAGAGCTAGAGGACGTGATCAGTCCACACAGTTAAACCGTTGTCGTCACATACTACGTGAATAGGACTCTTCCAATCAACATATAGATATGATTTCAAGAATAACATGAGACAAAAATTGTTATAAATATGCTGTCTGGATGCGTTTTTATTCTGGAGAAACTGGCATGATTCATCTCAGCCTGAAGAACCTATCTACTATCAGATGAATACCACCCTTCATGTAGATATTTATCTCTGCTGACTAAAGTGAATGGATTGCAAATTCTGACACAGGAAACTACATCATAAATATATGAATTTAGGTGATCTGAGGCTAATGATAAAACGTGGAAAATTACTTGACAACCCAAGCTAATTCAGTGGACTGACATGATGAATAATGACCAAGGGTAAGATGGTTTTTATAACTCCTGTGTTAGATAAAAATGGACATGCAAATTCTGTTCCTAAAACAGCATCAGTGACCAGAACATGCCAATTTGGAGAAAAGTCAGAAAACCCAAAGGGAGGGGTAAAAGAGCATGTGGAGTGCTGACATTGTTTCAGTACAGTCACAGTTTTGAGCACTGACGCACATGTCTGCAGGTGGAACAAATATTTGATGGCACCCAATCATACTGTTCAGCACAACCTTTCTCTGAGTTCAGCTCCATCCATTTTTCAAATAGAGATTATTAAACTGGCAATCCAACATCCCAAGGGATTAATTTTTGAGAAAAAAAAAGCATGATCAGATAACAGGTTGTACAGTAAAATAAGGGCATAACAGTCGATAAGCAGGAATGGGGTCTTTGAGGTGGCAGGGTGAGAGGTGGGAGTATTGGATTTCAGGGGATACACAGTACAAAATACTGGGAGGAAGAAAATCACAGAGAACTGTGGTCACTGGGGAAAGCTCTGGCCAGGGACATGTTAAAGCAGAGCTACAACACCAACTGCCTGGCATGGAGAACAGGGCATGCCATATGTGAAAAAGAAGGAATGTGGAAACAGTATTTAAGGAATGATGACATCCCTTATGACTCACGAGTGGAAGAATGGGCATTTGGACTCTATAGGGAGGATGAGCAACACAATATTGTCTCCATGACAGGACAGAAATCCATGAGAAGCAATATGGGATTTGGATTTTGGAGTGGAGTGATACATGGAGTCCTCAGGATGGTGCAAAATTAATTTCCATTGGTTTGCAATGTATGATGGCCTAGTATTGATTGGTGTGTGGCACTCAGACCTTCATCGTGCTTTTCAAGTTTGGAGTACACTGCCACTATTCACCTTTTCAACAGTGCTGTGTCAGAGGTAAGTCCACAAAATGATTTACGACAAAATGTTTTTCACAGAGTCTGTATGGTCAGTGACGTTTTTGAAAAAAGAATATAAAGTATCAGGATTAGATTGACCAAAACTGACTAACGTGAACTTTTTTCTGGAGAAATATAACTGTATGGAGTCAGCCAGGGCTTCACTATGTGAATACCATTCAACAATTGGTTATAAGAAAGTTGGTTATAATTCTTCCAAATACAGACAAAAAAACCTAGTCCAACACCATTAAACTTACTTTGTTCCTTATTATGTCTGGCTTTGTGGACCTTTTTTCCCTAAAGGAGAAAATTTTGCTGCTTGCAATTATTAGGTCAAATACAGGAGACAATCAGTTTCTCTTGGTGTCATTAAAACTGCAGCAATTTTCTCAGCAATTAAAGCCAAGGTAATTGGGTAGTACAGATCCAAGATATACGCAGGAATCTACACACGACTAGGAGTAAAAGGGGAATCCTTGTCCCATTGGTGGCAATGACAAATCTCCCATTAACTTCACTGGGGTTGGGATTAGTCCTAAATATTTGCTGAGAAAAGTCCTTGGTCAGTTTACCTTTGAATCCTGGGGTCACCTGAGGATCACCCTTAATCAGTGATGTATTTTACAGAAAGCACAATCCATGCTGGTCTGGAATAAATGTGTTAGAAGCCTGCAAGGGTCGGTGCCCAGTAAGAAACACGATGGCATGGAGGGGTGAGACCAGTTCTGTTGAAATACTGCCACTGACAGCACGGGGCCAAGATTTAACCCCAAGGATCCAAACTGCTTGGACCCACTATTCAGCTGAATGGAACTACCAAATCTCCAAGGTTTTATTTCTAATAAGAAATAGTTATCATTGATTCTTAAGTGAAAATCAAACAAAAGAAATAATGCTGATATTTATTAATTTCTTCATTGAATGATTTTTTTTCTTTTTGCTTAGTGTTTCTGGAATTCTTCTGAATTTGTCCTTTATTTATGATGATATATCATGGAGGAAGTTTACCATCCTCTGTAATACTGAGGGGACTCCGTATTACAGGCTCCGGGGAGACCTAGCAACCTTCCAGTACCTGAAAGGGGCCTACGAGGAAGCTGGGGGGGGACTTCTTACAAGGGCCTGTAGTGACAGGACAAGGGGTAATGGGTTTAAATTGAAAATGAGGAAATTTAGATTAGATATCAGGAAGAAATTCTTCCCGGAGAGAGTGGTGAGGCACTGGCACAGGTTGCCCAGAGAAGCTGTGGGTGCCCCATCCCTGGAAGTGTTCAAGGCCAGGCTGGATGAGGCTCTGAGCAACCTGGTCTGGTGGAGGGTGTCCCTGCCCATGGCAGGGGGGTTGGAACTGGATGATCTTTAAGGTCCCTTCCAACCCAAACCATTCTATGATACTATGACTGCAAGACTAATGTTTCTATATCCAAGCAAAAATATTTATCATTCTTTCCAAATTGCCTTTTATTATTTCTTTAAAACATGGATACATTTTAAAGATTTCACTTATTTTATAGAGTGGTCTTCTGGGAAAGAAATAATCTAAGCATTAATTTTCAAAAATATTGATTATTGCCACGGAACATATTACTGTTCAATTTAAAATACCTTTCTATGTCAAAATCCCCTTTACTCTTTTTTAAACATTCAATAGAGCTTTTAAATTGTCAGAATCGAAGAAAATTGTTTTATTTTCTGTTTCCTTCAGCATCAGTTCTTTGCAGCCTTTTGATTCACCAAAAATTTCAGCCTTGGTGTGACCCAAAACAATTATTTCTTTTATTTTTTTGGAGTTCATCATTATCTGCTCAGCTGTACACCCTTGGTGTTGCTTCTTGCTGCTTTGTCATTGTATTGTGAACTTTTCTGCTCAGCTCAACCCACTGAGATGGAGGAGGTCTCATCCTGATTTTCCTATGGGGTGCAGGAAGAAACAGCAGCCTGGTGACAAGTTCCCTTTTAAACCTGTTGCCATAGTAACAGGCAGAAAATCTCCCTTTTTCCATAACCTTCAGACTGGGAATTTTTCAAATCAGGGTGCCATCTCTTTTCTGCCTGGCTGAGCTCTGTGTTGGGTCTGTGAGAAACACTGTGAATATTAATTGCCTTTCCCGGTAATAATTAGCATCCACATTTTCCATGTGGTAGTGAAGGGTCGAACAATGAACCCTGTTCCTGGGACAAGGTGGTGGTGTAACTACCCATACCCCTGGCAAGTTTGAGATGGGGCATCTTAATATGCTGCTGACTGGCTATTTATGAGGAGAAATGATGTAAAGGGATGGAAAAGAACACTGGAATTACACATGAGATTAATGAGGAAAGGTGACAAATGAGCTCACCAGTGAAAGCCTGGACTGTATTAGCAATATTTGCTGGTGGTTCTCCTGCTGTGCTAGTTACTCTACTTCTAGTGGAGGGTGTTCCTGCCCATGGCAGGGGGGTTGGAACTAGGTGATATTAAGGTCCCTTCCAACCCAAACCATTCTGTGATTCTGTGGAACCCCCTTAGGAAGACAGACTGAACCAGTGACCTAGGTGGCCAGCACTGTGACAGTCAGCCGTGGACAAGTACCGCTGCTAGCTGGGTTGTGCCAGTACAAATTGTCCTGCCCTCGTTAGAACCTAAGCAGCTTATAATGAACGTGAAGGTAGAGCATGGGAAGTTTTATTCTGGGGAAATGGAGAGCACATCATTTAAGCTGCCCATCGTGGGAATACGTTTAAAAGCCTGCACATTTTATCCTTGTGAAAGGAGACTATACAGTGAAGACACTCAGTGAAGAAGGCAGGTGCGGCAAAGCAGTCAGGTGAGGCAGTCTTTCATTTCTATTGCAGCAGTTGGACTCTCTATGGGAAAGCAACGCTGTGGATCAGCTGCGCATCCAGGTATTACAGAGGTCAGCGAGGCATGAGGGGGAGAAAAACATCCCTCCTTTGCTAACATCCCACAGCCCATGTGTGAAACTTAAGCTGTTTCACCCTATCCCCACTTGTTTTCTCTCTCTCTTTTCCTTGGAAAGGTCTCTCATTCATTCCAGTGCAGTCCAGGTGTGGTCTAACAATGGGATGAAGCTTCCCAGTTTGGAAAAAATGTATTTCGTCTGCAACAGAACTTAGGAGCCTCCTCAGCCGGCCAGCCCTGTCGGAATGCACAAGTCACTGAGAACAAAAATATGTGCTTCTTGGCAAAGTAACGAATGTGTAACCCCCTTTGTATTCTGTAGCAGGAATGGATGAATAATTCATAACAAATAACCTATTTGATTAATCTTACATCCTTACAAATATCTTCTCCTGTTTGGGAATTGACCTTGGGCCTAATGGGATTTTTGCAGAGTTAGCTGACATTGTGAGTGTTTAATTTTTAGAAATAGCTTCTGGTCTGCAGATTGTTAGTAAGCATTTGTTGCCAACAGCCCATAATTAAAATGCAGGAAAGTTAGCATGTTTTTATATGATGCTAAGGCCATATGATATCATTTTGTTCTATGACTGAAGGTAATTCACAGAATAAGCTCTCAAGCATAACTAAAAGTGATTTAAAGTTCAAAATTTATTTTCTGAAAAAACACTCCCCATTATTTCATTAACATTTTCCATGGTCTTGATAATCACATCAGTAAACTTCTACTCTACAGTTTCTGGGTACACAAAATGGAAGGATATGAAACAGAATTATTTAGAGTTGTGATGGAATTTTAAAAAATGAAAGGGCTATTTTTTGCAGTATCTGTTCAGCTAGTCACAATAAGCAAATAAGACTGTGACACAGAGACATATCAAGGCATCTCTTATTTAAAATCTCCTGTAAGTTTAAAAAACTTCTATATCGCCTTACTAAACCACCTGTCTATCTATTTTTATTATATGGAATAAAGATAGTCCTGTGGTTAGAGGATTAACTTGGGAAATCTACAGTCGTAATTTCCTGTCCAGTCATGATTTTTTGGTATGGCCCAGGATAAGGCCATGGCAAGTGATGACTGGCCACTGAGAGGCCTGACCTTGCCTAATTGGGTTAAAGACAACCCTTGTGGATCTCTCTTGTAGCATCCCTACCTCACTTTCCCATAGCACAAGAATAAAAGTAACTTCTGTAGCTCTGAGGGCTAGTGTCAGAAAGCAGGGAAACATTCAGTCTCTGGGTCTAGAGTCTCAGGGTCTGGAGCACAAGTACTCTGAGGAGTGGATAAGGGAACGGGGGCTGTTTAGCCTGGAGAAGAGGAGGCTCAGGGGAGACCTGATCACTCTTTTCAACTACCTGAAAGGAGGCTGCAGAGAGGTGGGGGTTGGTCTCTTGTACCAAGTCACAAGTGACAGGACAAGAGGAAATGGCCTCACGTTGCACCAGGAGAGGTTTAGATTGGATTTTAGGAAAAAATTCTTCACTGAAAGTGTTGTCAAGCACTGGAACAGGCTGCCCAGGGAAGTGTTTGAGTCACCATCCATGGAGGTATTTAAAAACTGCGTGGGTGAGGTGCCTGGGGACATAGTTTACCAGTGAACTTGACAGTGCTGGGTTAACGGTTGGACTTGGTGATCTTAAACGTCTTTTCCAACCTAAATGATTGATTCCATGATTCTATGCAATAATGCCCATCTAAGAATTTAAAACAAAGTATTTGTTACTGTGCCTGCTAATCACAGCAGTGTCACTGTAGCAGTTTATTCTGTATGGCCGAGCCCTGTACCTGACTGAAGTCCCACCAGCTCCAGTCAAAGTCTACCCCTTTTAATCATCCCTGGACACTCTGTGGGAAGGTGGACTGAGGCATGGATCTGGGCAGACCCAAGCACCCACTACCAACCCCTTGTGTGTCCTAGGGAAAATTTCCTGTCGTGTCTGTTCTATGAAGCTAAAACCCATGAAGAGTGCAAAGTGTTCAGACAATGACGGCAGCAGGAAGGCCGGATAATTAGGTAGAAAGACAGACAGACTGGAAAGTCAGGCCTTTATTTATTTTTTTATTTCAAGAATGGCTGTAACCTCTCTTCCTTTCAACACATAAGGTCATACAGGCATGATCATGCAATCAACAGTGATTGAATAACCATGAGTTACTGTCTGACACTTGAACCATATCAATTAATCAACAGCACGACTGCAACAACTGTGAAATAATAATACATTTTCCTAACCTGCCCTTAAACTCCTTTACAGTTTACTTTGCAACTGGGGCAGGTTAAGAGTGTTATTAGTAACTGTAAGCTGTTTTATAGGTTTTAACCTTTTTCTTAATGTCACCTCAATATCCTTTCCTGAAAACAGTAATTTACTGAAACAAAAAGCTTTTAGTGCGAGTTCTCTTTCTTTGCTTAACATTAGAAGCTGCTAAGTGTTAAACTTGTGTAAAACAAATGTTTTCCTTACTTATAAGGAGTTTAAATATTTTTTTTAATAATCTATTTTCCCCTCTGTACTCTATGCATATACTAATTATTAATATCTAGATTTAAAGGGAAGTTGACCCCATCTTCCCTCTTCACGTGTTTCTTTTACTATTTGAATACCATTTAAACATGCCATATTTTCCATGTTTCTTGTTATGATTGCACTGTTTGGTTTTGACACCCAAAGCAAATTGTTCCTTTACCCCATACATGGTTATAGTAAATAAGATTGTGAGAAGTTTCCAATTTGCTTAGAAAGGAACAATTTCATAAAATGCTTATTTTCTACTACACTAATATTGTTCAGATTTTATAAGCACCGACTAGAAGAAAGCTTGGAATTGGACCAGTTTCCATGAGACTTAGAGTTAGCTGCTTGAGTTCACGCATGTGAGTTCTCTTGTTCCTACGACTATGTCCTGCTACCTTTATCAGGTTGCTTACTTGAGATATTCCTAGTGAAAAGAACAGGAATTTTTGGTGGGAGTGTGAATCTTGTAACCATGACAATACTTATCACCCTGAACTCTGTTAACAAATAAATAGTAACGGAAAAGCTATGAAATACTGTTCTTGAGAACAGACTATGAATGTTTGGGTAAGCTTTTTTCCTTTTTTTTTTTTTTTTTTTTTTTTTTAAGGAATCCATTGCATTTCTGCCTGTTTTAACTAATGAGGTGTGTTATAGAATCAATAATGGAAAAGAGTTGAGATCAGTCCCATCCCTTGATACCCTTTCCCAATTAATGCAGTGGATCATTGTATTAATAATATTATTTAATGGTTATTCAGCATTTTCACTCTGGTGGGAGACTGTGTAAACATTAATTAATCCCCACCAAAGCCCTGAAACCTCACTAGGAAATATTAAACCCGTTTTACAAATAAGGGCCTGGAGCCAGAGATTTTTCAATACCAGAGGGATCATAACTTGAAGCTCCTTGGGACAGTGAGCAGGTAGGAGAGGCTAGAATAATGAATGGCCCTGCAGTTAGAGCTACCTTAATGAACATCATCTCTACTCTGCCTTGACTTGGGGGCAATTATTTTACTTTTCAAGGAAAGCCATTTCTGTGTTTTTTTCAGGAATGAATGTCTCTAGCAGTCCTTCAGATTGAGCCTGTTCACACAAAATAATTACATAGTCACTGGGGTATATATAGAGAGACAGGGAGAGAAAGAGAGCCCATTTCCATAGCCCTGTGATCAGAGTACCCACACAGATTCAGATTTATCTCCAATGAATATTTAACTTTATACATGTGCAACAGCAGGAAGAAGTGGAGAACTGGGCTTGTTCAGCCTGGAGAAGAGAGGGCTCTGGCGAGACCTTATTGCAGCCTTCCAGTACCTGACGGGGGCCCGCAAGGAAGCTGGGGGGGACTTCTCACAAGGGACTGTAGCAACAGGACAAGGGGTAATGGGTTTAAATTGAAAGTGGGAAGATTTAGATTGGATGTCAGGAAGAAGTTCTTCCTGGAGAGGGTGGTGAGGCACTGGAACAGGTTGCCCAGAGAAGCTGTGGGTGCCACATCCCTGGAAGTGTTCAAGGCCAGGCTGGATGAGGCTTTGAGCAACCTGGTCTAGTGGAGGGTGTCCCTGCCCATGGCAGGGGCGTTGGAACTAGATGGTCTCTAAGGTCCCTTCCAACCCAAACCATTCTGTGATTCTATGAGACTAAGAAAAATCTAATAGTTTGCAGGTTTTCAGTAATGTTATGTTTAGTTCATGGATTTCAGCTCAGATCTTCAAATAACAGAACACAACACTGGGGGACAGACAGACAGACAGATATGTCCAGGTGTCTGTAGAGGTGTTAATCGCTAGCACAGCTGAAACTACAGGGCCTGTCCACACTAAGCTCTTAACTGACTATCTTAGAACTTTTACGAAAGTCTTCCCAATTTCCATCTTCCATAGTATGTTTCACATGTTTCACATGTGAAATTCCTAGGGAGCCCCATGTTTAACTGTATCTCCCATCTTACGTTATTTTAATTAAGTCAGAAACTGCCTGAAGGTTCTTCAGTTTCTTCCTTAACACATCATTCTGCCCAATCTTTGGAACTTATTCCGTAGCTTTTTTCACTTGTTTTTTAACGTTAAGTGGGCAAGTAAATCCAATACAGTTATTTTTTCACTGAACATTTGTGGAACTCCCTGACTTGAGTGTAACTGAGTGTCAACACTGCTTATTTTAGAAAATCCTCTTTTAAGAGATTATTTGAACATAATGACGGTCCTGTCTGATTTCATGCTCCTTGTTCAAACTGTTTGGGATTTTTCCTTAATCTAGCAACTAAGATTTATCCTCCTATCAATGTACAACAATAAGGACAGGGTGAGAGTTCACAATATTCTCTTCAAATACAAAAATATACTAATAGCACAGAATCAAGTGTTACAATGTATTAACATGAACATATGCATAAAAGGAGAAAAATTACCGTTACACTGACTTCCGAAATGTAAGTACACTCACTTCAAACAAAGGGAACGTTAACTAGCAAACACACAGAAACCACTTTCCATATTTCTCTTTCGAAAGTAACCACATAAAGTAATTGCATATAAATAAAAATGTTGATGGAATTCACATAAAACAGTGACAATCTGAATATGAAATTCCAGGAAGAGAAACTCAATTTTGCACAATCTGAAAGGTATAAATCTGGCTACACTGGAGCCAGCGGGACATTTTATTACTAGTTTTGTGAGACACAGGTATCAAGATATCACTCATGGGCTCTATGAGTTTCTGATTTCTGTTATTTTTTAAATTTAAAAGGTAACACTGAAAACTCTTTCTGCAATTATGTTTTCTAAGGGATAAGACAAAAAGAAAAAGGCAAAGGAAGGAAAGCTGATAATTTCCTTGAATGCCTTCTCTTTGGTTTCTTGGTTGCTTGGATGTTACCCAAATCTGGTATTTTTCTGTTTTCAATTCTCTAACCTTATACAGCAGGTGAGAAATTCCCCAAAAGATCGGACTGAGAGGTTTTTGTCCACTCTCATTAACACCGCCTGGTGTCGTGCCTGGTGTGGGCTTTGTGGCTGGAGAAAGGCTGAACGACAGAGCAGCCTCCTGCCTCCTCGCCCAGCCCCTGGATGTACAAGCAGTACCAGTTATCTGAGAGATGATATCTGTACCTAGCTCCTCCTCTGGCGTCCCTGGAAAACTGAAGCCCGACTTGAGCAGATCGCCACCCTCTTCTTCTGAAAAGACAGAAACAAAGTCGCTATTTAATAACTCTGATATTTTTGTACATCCAGACATAAACTCTCCACTAGTTTTTAAATCCACCCAGTGATACCTATTACCATTCAGTATCTCTGATGCTGTGAATCTGCTGAGGTGCCGTCATCTGCAGTATCTATTCCGGTATTCTTTGACAGTTGTTCTAGTGTTGTGTTTTATTATTTTTAAATTTTGCCAGATGTTTTCACATCACTCATGTCATAATATGCATAAATGCCTTTTTTTAAAACATCTTTTACATTGTTCTTTTCAGCTCTATTTAGTCACAATGAATTCTACTGCCTTTTAGCCTTAATGTATTTATTCCAGGAAGCATCATTATTTCAGTCCTCCAGTTGTACCATTAGCACTTCCCACCTCCGATGATAATAATGACACTCACGATTCTCAGGCCACTTTCTTTACCTTTTATTCATAACCATTTCAGTTCTGCAGTTCTGAACTCTGATAATGTGATGGTGACTTTCTCCTATTGATATTCTTTTGGGCCAGTGACAACTCCTCTAATTCTGGAAAAGTACGTAAACTCAGAAGATACGTCTGTGTGGTATGAACGCAGGGAATGGTCTGAGCAGGTCTTAGCTACCCTGCCCATATCGCATTCAGAATTGCAGCCTGTTGCCTCTGTACCGCACTCTTGTCACGCTGGCATGCAAATTAATTTGGACATGGCACCTAGATCAGATATTTCTAACATGCAGCTGCATATGGAAAATTAATTGGGCCAGTCACCCGTCCTTAAGGTACAGGATTGCCTTGAGGATACATAGATTAGGATACAAAATATCACAGTAATGTGTTTCATGTAAGTACACAGTGGTAGCTTTTTAATCTTTTTTTTAATGTTTTGGCCCTGCTATTCATATTTTCTGATAGCCGAGTGGAAGGTGTTTGAGCCTTCCACTGTGCTCTTTCTTACCATCTGTGTTATAAGCACAGACACCTCAAAAGAAAAGCAAAAGGAATATTCCGTAGCCTCTCACTATACGTTCAAACAACAATTCTTCAAAGAAAGATAAGTCGTACACTGCAGACCGTGCTTCTGTTGTGCACAACTGAGGACTGGTGACTTCTAAAGCACTCATATCAGTTAAAGTTCCTCAAGTCCTCATTCCTGCAAGCTTGAACCAACGCAGATTTTTCTGGAGTGCCTCAATCCCTGTATAAGACAAGACGCTTTTGCGGTTCAGCTTACAACAGGCAAACTGTTGTGCCGGTTTCAATGCTCCATTTAACAGATACACGCATTTTGTATATTTCCGAGTCTTGGTTGCACTTGTTATTTGTATGATTTTTTCCCAATTATCTCACAGCAAGCAAAATGAGTGAATATACTCATGCGGGTACTCCAAAACCACTGTTCCTGCTTTTGACAATTTGTGAGGTTAAGAATATACAGTTGATAATAATGGGTAGTATAGCACAGATGCTGCATAAAAAACAAGTCCTGAGGATGTTAAGAATGTTGGATAAACTGAGCTGTCAAATAAACATCTTGTTTATAAACTCGATTGTTAAATAAACTCTACTGAAATACAGCCTACTAGAGATCTCGTTAAGCGATGGATAAAAAGTCCTACACAATTTAAAAGATGACTGGCATATGAATTTAAATTAAATTTCATTTGGAGAGGTAATGGACAACTCTAATTAAATAAAAGCACAAATTAGGCAGTTTCCATGGAGACTTCGCTCATGTGATCTGCCTATATTGTATAACTCATATTCCTGTCCTCTAATTTGGCTGCACTGGAGTAACGAATCAAATGAAAGTTGTAATAAAAATATTCTGAAGGATCCTTTACATTCATGTAAGTAACTAGGAGGTCTTGCTGTTAACTTCTTAATAAAGAAGCTTTACATTGAAACAGTAGTTTTGTATTTTTGAAAAAGAAGCTATTAATTTATTCCAAAGTTATATTAGATACATATATTCAGAAACACTTATAGAACGATCCAGAAGAAAATAAAATGCATAACATTATTTCTCCCTCGCAAGAGGTCAGCATTGTTCTCAGAAGCTCTGCCCAAAACTAGACTAAAATTTTAGGGGTAGACTAAACGTTTATGTGGGTTTGGCATGTTTGAGAAAAAAAGAAGAAAATAAGACATATTTTTCAAATTAAAAGGCAAAGGTCATGCAGTGGGATCTGTAAGTCAGATTCTGACTTTGCCATAAGAATTCCTGTGTAAATTTGGGCAATTCACTTAATTTGTTTCTGCCTCAATTCTCCAGTAGAATTAGGATTAGATATAATTTCTTTCTCGTAGCTGTCCTGTATGAATACGTTTGTTAGTGTCAGTAAGCCTGTTGTCCAGAAGAGCCTATAGAGAGCACAAAAAAGAATTTCCATCCTGAAAAAAAAAGCTGTATTCTGTTTTGAACAGGATCAATTGCAAATGCTTCAGAGGATCTTAGAATTCCTTTGTGATCCCCTTAGGTTTATGAATCTGCATGAGGGATATGAGTAGCTCTTAGTGATTAGTTTACTTCCTAAGCATACGGACTTGCATTTCTTTGTATTTTATGACTATACCTATTCACATCACTAACTCATTGTTTAGGCTGTCTTTTCAAAAGGCTACTGCCAGTTCCTTCAGCCCTTGAAGAGATTCAATTTTGGTATTCTGCACTTACGAAGCATAAATTAATCTAAAGTCTCAATGGCTCTTGCAGTTTAACAAAGACAATCTTTGTGTGAGGTTGAACTGTACTTCAAAGTCATATTATTCCTTCAACAGACATACATGGGTTTTGTTTATTCAGTTTACATTTCTCCTACAAATTACCATTCTTATTATTGACCATAGAAATGAAAAGCATATCCTTCGTTCATGAGCACAGCAACAACCTTCATACCTCATGGTAATGAAGGCAGGCAGATTATCACAGAATTCTCACGCACGCTGAAATTCAAGTGTCATAAAACGCATGCATTCATTTTGTGTCATTCCCCTCCTCTGTCTCATAGATCCATAGTATTTCAGCTTGCCCTTTGCTCAGGGTGGGCCTACTGGTAGAGCATTCTACACCAGTGGACACAGAGTAGAATAGTAGCCTTAGCACGGAATATTTTAGTGGGCAATGAATTGCAAACAAAGATGAGATCATGAAAACAGGATGATTTACAGTTTAAGGTTTTAAACAATGTACAGAACACACAATACACAGACAAGGGACACAATTGCTAATTAAAATCCCTTAATATACAAAGTGCTGCATCATAGAATCATGGAATGGTTTGGGTTGGAAGGGACCTTAAAGATCATCTAGTTCCAATCCCCCTGCCATGGGCAGGGACACCCTCCACTAGACCAGGTTGCTCAAAGCCTCATCCAGCCTGGCCTGGAACACTTCCAGGGATGGGGCACCCACAGCTTCTCTGGGCAACCTGTGCCAGTGCCTCACCACCCTCTCCATGAAGAATTTCTTCCTGATATCTAATCTAAACCTCCCTGCTTTCAATTTAAACCAGTTACCCCTTGTCCTGTCACTACAGACCCTTGTACAAAGTCCCCCCCAGCTTCCTTGTAGGCCCCTTCAGGTACTGGAAGGCTGCAATAAGGTCTCCCTGAAGCCTTCTCTTCTCCAGGCTGAATAAGCTGGTCTAAACAGAAAGCAAAAACCTGCCTCTGAAACTGAAACTAAAATATAGTGGGAGAAGTTTTCCTTCTCAACAGGGTTCAAAATAGTGACAAAAAATTATAGGCTTAAAAAGTGTAGAGATGTCTGCTTCCGTGAAAGCTGAATGTATAGTAAAACGATGCTGTGATCTGCATAAATAGGAGAGCACAAACTGTCATTTACATCTGGTATCTCCTTTTTTAAAAACATGATGGCTCTGTCACGCATTCTAGTGCAACACTGCACAGGCGACACTCAAAAGACTGTGATAGGAACCTTTCACAGCTCAAGCTCTCCAGACTTAAGCTTGGAAACGTCAAGAGACATTGGTGAGCTGGAACCAGCTTAACAGATCCAGAAGGCTCATTCAACCCTGAGGGTACTACCTGAACGATGGGAAATGACATGGGCCAGCACTTGAGATCAAGCTGGCACAGCACAGCTTGTGCCCTCAGAACAGGATGGATGTCTGTCAGGAGTGTGCCCTGGTTTGTGCTGTTCCTTACGCTCCTAAGGAGACATTACCTAGGAAAGCGCTGGTTGGCATGGGCGAAATCTGGGCAAGGGCGTGCGCTGTGGTAGGGATGATTACTGCCACTGCTCAGGCATGTGGTGTGTTCCTGATGAGTAACAAGTACAGAGGGAGCCTTAGCTGCTTCTACCCGCTTTTCTGTGTCTAGAGAATAGGTTACAGTCCAATGTAAATCCAAAACAAAACTGCTGGGTGACACAGAATTACACACGTGTAAAACTTGGGTAAAGGAGATGCAGCTAATCTCTTGGGAGCCAATTTTTCATTGTGCCTGAGCTGCACTTGGTACTGGATTGCAGGTCAGCAGGATGTTACTTTGTGTTCTGGGTCAGGGAAGTTTCTGTATGAGCTAATGGACACACACTCTTTTCTATCCTGTTCCCTGCTGTCTGCTATGGTCTAAGTGAGCATTTTGACAGTCAGTGCACAGAAACCATCTGATATCACTACTTTTCCTCAGTTCGATAATCACTTCAACACTCCTTCCAATTTTATCATCTCCATTTTAACCTCTCCATCTACTCTCTTGAGGCTGACCTATCAGTTTAAATTCTTTTACTTCACCTGCAGAAGTCTTGCACCAAGATACGCCTCTGTGTTGGCGCTCATATTTTATGCATTAATTCTGCCCTTAATAACCACGCATGCTGTTTCTATCTCCTAATCGTATTTTTTCCATAACCTATCCATCCACAAAATAGGTCCCAGTCTCAGTGGACTCATTGCTCACATACTTTAAAAGGCTCACATCAGAAAGACTAATAATCGATTAATTGCCTTCTCCATCACAATACCAAAGTAAGACTGAACTACCACTGATACTGAACTTTTTGGTTTACTGGATTTTAATTTATTTATTATTGGCCTGCTCTGGGCCTCCCACTGCTTTTGGTTTTGGTTTTTTTTTTTTTTTTTCTTTTCTATGTGTGCTTTTCTTTCAGTCTGTGAGCTCCCTATGGTAGCTGTTCTTTTAGTTCTGTCTTATATAGCACCTGGTATATTAACTCTGACAACAGATGAAAGAAAACATAGGCCTTAAAATGTCCGGATTAAACAGCAGGTGCAACTTGATTTGATCACATAATTACAGAGCATAAAATGTGTCCAGGCTATGAATAGAGGACTCTCACCACATCACTCCATGATCTGAGAAAACCAAATCACCTCTTCCAGGCTAGAGGTGCTTAGAGATCTAGAAGAGATACCTCCTGTACCTCCAAGTCCACTAGCCTGATATCCAATTAAAGCATTTCTTACAGGTTGCCTTTGATCATAGCCAAAGATATCCCTGGTCTGCTACAGGGTATGTATCACTGGGAACTGTCATTAGGCCGATTGTGACCTAAGGGAAACGACTAAATGCATGCATGTCTGGGTGCTGTTATGGTCCCCTCACCCCTCCTGGGAGACAGCTCGGTTTGGACCTTCCCCAAGTGGCCAAAATCACTTGTGGCAAACCTACCACGTTCCTTACCCTATCTCCAAGAGGTTACATGCAGTCAGTATTACAGCATCTATATAGTAAATTAGGCATGGCAAAGGCCCATTCTCTGGTCATGAGGCCAAGTTGTGTTGTCTAGCCATACCTTCAAGAATGGGCAGGCTTCACCCAAACTGTTTTTGGGAATGATCCTTTGCCCATGTTAACTACCTAGTCAAGTCTGAAAACTATTTGGGACAGTGAAAATTAGTTGGCTTAAAACTCAGACAGGGACCTCTCTAACCAACATTATAAATAATCAAATTCCTTTTTGTTGGGCCTTTGTCTTAGCACTGTTTAATTTACTACTACGGATGTACCCCAGGCGGCAATAGTCTGAAATGCAATATTCTTGTGTATTGTTTTGATAGCGTGCTGGTAGGCAACAAATACATAGAAGCACAGCAGGGCTGGAAGAATTCTGATTGAAGAAAAAATTAAAGATTATGGCAGAAGGTTTAAGGTTATTGAGGTTTCCTATGCAAGAGGCCTGTGTGAAAAGTATTAACAGTAAGAGGAAGTCATTGTTTAATTAAGTTGCTTTTGTTATTCTCATAATGCCCTCTCTTTTTTTGTTCTTATTTTTTCCCATACACACACGTAAAAGTGGTCCTGATGGATCCGGCAAAGATCTCTTCATCTCAGTATGCTGGCACCAGCAAAAACCCGAAGTGGATGCTGCTGCAACCAGGGTGAATATGTAGATTGTCTAGAACACCTTTCCAACTTCCCGCAATCGGCATTTAAGGGACTTCCTGAGATGGAATTTTAATCTAGACTGTCGTTTTTAATACCCACCAATGGATCTATCCTCTATGGATTCATCTAATCTTCTCTGAGCCCATTTATACTGATAGCCACAACCACATCCTGTGCCAATGCACCTCACAATTTAATTATGCTTTATTTGAAAAAGAATTTCCTTTTGTTTGTTTATCAGGATGCCTGATAATTTAATTAGATGCCCCTAGTTCTTTGGTTGCGAAAAATAATGGATCATCGATCCCTATTCACTATGTCTATATCATTTATAAGTGTGTAGACATCTACCATATCCCTGCTTCAGTCCTTTCTTTTCCAAACTGAGGAATCAAATTATTCAGTATTTTATTATGGGAAAGCTGTTCTAAGTTTTTCCTCATCCTTCTCTCTCTTCTCTGTACATTTTTGTTACTCTGCTATGCCATTTTCAGACACTGCAGCCAAAAACTCAAACAGGTTTACAGTATGGGTTTTTCCAGTGGCATGATGCGGTTCTCTGCTGTTTTTCCTATTTGTTAAAATATTTTCATCTGCCCATTTAATAACTCAGAGAATTCATTATTCATATTAAGTTGTGCCCAAGAGAGACAATTTGTTTGGCTTTACGAACAAAAACACATTTCTCTTACATATTACTTTAATAAACATTGAAGAATCCCAGCATTTTACTTAGCTCAGGTTATTACCAAGACTGCTGAACCCAAACAATCACCCTCCCCATCCCGCGAAGAGCAGGACTGAAGAATTCCTGGTCTCTTGCTTTCATCCAGCCTGTCCACTTTTATATAGCATAGGTCCAGACAGCAGGACTGTGAAACCAGGTTTCAGCTATCAGAGAGAATAGCCAGGCACACAGCCTATTAAATCAAGGAGAGGAAGCTGGCTCCGTCCCCCAGGTCCTGTCTTGGAAAAAGCGTAAAATGAAATATATTGCAGGGAATCACAGAAGCCATCAGGGGTCATCTTGGTCTTGGTGGCACCAACTCCTGCCTCCCAGCTTTTGGCAGCTGAATATCATCCACAAAACATGGGTTGCCTTAGCAATATCGTGGTGATCACCCTGAAAGGCCACAGCAGCCTTTTCTGAGCCAGCCTGGGTTGTTTTGCTCTTTGGAAGCCTTTCTGAGCTGCCTTGTCCCTTTAACCCCAGAGAGCCTTAGTCACAGAGGCGATCAGCGCCGATGCAGGTGCCTTCTGCAGCTGGGGAAACCCCAGGGGAGCACGGGGACCTGCCAGGAGCCAGCAGCTCTCACCAGAGCAGCTGAGGAGGTGAGGGCAGGGGCAGGAGTAATGGCCACAAGCCCCTGGTCCCACAAAAGCCATCTTTGGGGAGCACCAGCAACCAGGAGTGCTGCCAACAGGGTGGGCAAACAGCGCGTGGTGCCTCAGCCAGTGTGGGCACGTGGGAAGGCATGCAGGGAGGGCACGTCCTCCAAGGAGGGGCATTCCAGCGGGAGATCGAAGTACACACAACCCAGCAACCCAGCACCACTCTGTGACCATCTGCACAGGTCAAGGGCACACATCCTACCTGACCCTCGCGGCAGAATGGTGGGCACTCGTCTGAGAGCAAAGGCTGTGGCTCCAGCTGGGGCGTCAGTCGTGCAGAAGAACGGACAGTTGCAATGGCAAGGACCAGCAGGAGGAAGAGACTTCCCCCGAAGCCTGAGGTGTCCTTGCAAAACCGCTTCGCTGCTCTGCATGCTGAAGAGAAAGGCCGGTCACACAAGGAGAGATGCTGGAGCTGAGTAAGGCAGCCCCATCCGCTCCCTGGATAACAACCAGACAACTAAGAAAAGGCGACGGGGGATAGTAGTAGGTGACTTGCTTCTGAGAGGTACACCCATTTGCCAACCTGACACACTCTCTAGAGAGGTGTGCTGCTTACCAGGGGCTCATAGCAAAGATGTCACCAAGAGACTACCAAGCTTCTTCTTGGTAAACCATTATCTGCTACTGTTGTTCCATGTGGGCACCAGTGATACATCCAGGAGCAGTCTGAGGAGTAACAAGAAGGATTCTAAAGCCCTGGGAGATGAAGCCCTCTACAGAGAAGCAGGAGTAGCTTCATGTTCACAGGCCCTGGTCCTCATGGGGGATCTCAACCACCCCGATATCTGCTGGAAGGACAACACAGCAGGGCACAATCAACACAGGAGATTCCAGGAATGTGTTGATGATAACTTCCTTCTCCAAGTGACAGAGGAGCCAACAAAGAGAGGTGCTATGCTGGACCTTGTTCCCACTAACAGGGAGGAGCTGGTGGGAAATGCAAAGCTGAGGGGCAGCCTTGGCTGCAGTGACCATGAAATGGTGGAGTTCAAGATACTTAGGGCAGCAAGGGAGGTGCACAGCCAGCGCATTACCCAGGACTTCAGGAAAGCAGACTTTGGCCTCTTCAGGGATCTGCTTGGTAGAGTACCATGGGATGAAGCCATGCAGAGAAAAGCATCCCAAGAAAGCTGGTTGATATTCAAGGATCACCTCCTCCAAAACCAGGAGTGATGCATCCCAACAAAGATGAAGTCAGGCAAAAAAACCAGGAGGCCTGTGTGGATGAACAAGGAGCTCCTGGACAAACTCAAACACAAGAAGGAAGCCTACAGAGGGTGGAAGCAGGGACTGGTAGCCTGGGAGAAATACAGAGAAATTGTTCGAGCAGCCAGGGATCAGGTTAGGAAAGCTAAAGCCCTGATAGAATTAAACCTGGCCAGGGATGTCACGGGCTACAAGGATAGCTTCTACAGGGACACTGGTGATAAAAAGAAAACTAGAGAAAATGTGGCCCCTCTCTGAAAAGAAACAGGAGAGCTGGTTAACCGGGATATGGAGAAGACTGAGGTACTCAGTGACTTTTCTGCCTGTTTTCACCAGCAAGTGCTCAAGCCACATCAACCATGTCACAGAAGGCAAAGGCAGGGACTGGGAGAGCAAAGAACTGCCCGCTGTAGGAGAAGATCAGGTCTGAAAGCATCTAAGGAACCTGAGGGGCACAAGTTCACAGGACCTGACAAGATACCTCCATGGGTCCTGAAGGAAGTGGCAGATGAATTTGCTACGCCACTGTCCATAATATTTGAGAAGTTCCCACTGACTGGAAAAGGTGAAAATAACACCAATTTTCTAAAAGGGGAAAAAGAAAGATCTGGGGAACCACAAGCCAGTCAGTCTCACCTCTGTGCCTGGCAAGATCATGGAGCAGATCCCTCTGGAAAATGTGCTAAGGTACGTGGAAAATAAGGTGATTGGTGGCAGTCCGCATGGCATCACTAAGGGCAAATTGTGTCTCACAAATTTGGTGGCCTTCTACGACAGGGTTACAGCATTGGTGTATAAGGGAAGAGCAACTGACTTCATCTGCCTGGACTTGTGCAAAGCATTTGACACTGTCCCGCATGACATCCTTGTCTCTAAATTGGAGAGGCATGGATTTGATGGATGGACCACCCAGTGGGTAAGGAACTGGCTGGATCATCGCACCCAGGGAGTTGTGGTCGATGTCTTGAAGCCCAAGTTGAGACCAGTGACAAGCGGCGTTCCTCAGGGGTCAGTACTGGGACCGGCGCTGTTCAACATCTTTGTCGGTGACATGGATGGTGGGATCGAGTGCACCCTCAGCAAGTTTGCCAATGACACCAAGCTGTGTGGTGCGGTTGACATGCTGGAGGGAAGGGATGCCATCCAGAGGGACCTTGACAGGCTGGAGAGGTGGGCCACTGCCAACCTCATGGAGTTCAACAAGGTCAAGTGCAAGGTCCTGCACATGGGTCAGGGCAATCCCAAGATGGGGTTTTGAGCAACCTGGTCTAATGGAGGGTCTCCCTGCCCATGGCAGACGGGTTGGAACTAGATGATCTTTAAGGTCCCTTCCAACCCAAACCATTTGATGATCTGCAAGTTCCTCTTCCCTGCCCCTCTTCACGCAGTAAATGCAAAAAGGTGCTGAAAAATGCTGTGAAGTGTTAAGACAGATTCACTTTTCAGTCATTCTAGAATTTGGATGACTAATTCAGTTAAGTAACTCTTAAGTAACAGTTAAGTCTCTCCGTATTAAAATTAACAAATGACTATAAGCAAAAAGAGGCAGCCAGTGATAACACATTGTGTTCAGAAATGGCTTCGTATGACTGTGCGCTTCAAAGCCTACAAAATTCCTAAAAGCCCTTTCTTCCTCGATTTTTTTCACCGATGAATCTGTCAAGCCCCTGAATGAGCCATTTACCTTTTATTGCTTTTGAGGATCTGAGAGAGGAATCCCAAATCTTCTATATAAAAAAGGTGGGAATATTAAAAAATATATTAGCTAATTATTGTGAATAATGGCCCTTATTCTGAGAGTCCAAGATTTCTGGATACCCCAGAAAAACCTTTAGCTCTTGCCTCCTGCAGCTCTTTGGAATCCATCCTTTTTCCTCCCCTCAGGTAAAATGCAAGAACTCCCTTATGTATGCATTCATCTTCCACCTGCTGTGACAGCTCCTGGGAAGACCTGCAGCTGCCTTCACAGTGGACACCTGAGGAAGTCCAAGAAGCCTATCTTGGGCCTTGGAAGAGAGTAAATAGAAAATGCAGGTCAAGAACAGAGTTAAAATGATTTTGCACAGCTGCAAAGACCTAACTGTGGTGTCAGAGAGTCTATTAAAATACCTGAAGTAATTATATGAAAACATACTTAAGAGAGACTAAAGTAAGGAAGAATTCCAGGGAAAAGTGTAGGATAAAGACCAGTAAGGGGAGAGGACTATATAGGTCAGAAAACGGCTTACACCTCTCCTAGAAATACATAACAAATGTCCCCAGATTTCCCTGGTTTTCAAATTAAAAACACAGGACCTTTGTTTTACTGGCTGGGTGCAGATATTTAATGATCTTCCTTCTATTTTCTGCATATGCATGGAAAATGGAACAGACATTTTAAAAAAAATAAACTGTAGATGCAATTAGTATTTTCAATGTATTTCAAATACATTTTGAGGACAAACATGTCTTGAAGTCTATCCTTAAAAATGACTGCGATTTCTAATGATAAACCATGTTTGACAGAACATGGGTTTTGCAATCTTTCAATTTTCAGCTTAAAACTACATATGCTCACCCTATATTTTCTTTAGTATATGGTAAAAACCTCAACCAGATCTACAACAATTATTACTAGCGGGTCATGGTTGATTTTAAAACTTTGTTTTATGGTAGGGCAAAATGTCTGAGCACTGTGCCCATCTTTCGAATGTTCAGCAAATAAGATCTTTTAACATTAGAGAACAACTGCGTTTGTTGAACTGATCTTAGGTATATGATGAGTCGCACTGGTCACTGGTTTACCACGATAGGAGACATTTAGCATGAAAAACCCTCGATCCCACTGGGATGTAAGGGACAACTCAGCAGTTCCACGGAAAACTGAAAGGAGCTATTAGTGACTGCAGCCATGAAAGCCCTCGGTAAGGCCTTTTGACATTAGATGATGAAGTTCTGGATTGCCAGAGACAGGATGTGTATGGGTTTTTCTGTATGTGAAAGGTTGAACAAGAGCAGAGGGAGGGCCCAAATACATTCATCCCTACACAAGCCAATTTTGGTGAGGATTTCTGTGAATGCTCAAATGCTGGGGTGGTAGGATTGATAGCAGATGGGATTTTTGTTTATTTAGGAAATATGATTACATAAAATATAATACATAGCTTCCTTTTGGCCATTTAAGCAGATATGGAATGCCAGTACCTTTTAAATGAGCCATTTTTCCCTTCTCAAAAATAGCAATAACCACAACATGATTTCGTCCGAGATACAATCATGGGTCTGGAGCACCTGTAGCAGGCAACGACTGACAGATCAGGATGCCTCATTTCTTTGTCCTATGTTTTCACTGTCCTGTGGATTATACTGAATTATGCTCAGTGGCTCAGATCCAACCCTCATACTTAATGTATATGCCCATATCCCTCTTTTTAATACCCACACCCCTCTTTTTTCCACATCCTTCAGAAATCTGCCTTATTTATTCCTTCTTTTTCCTTTGAAACCTCACTCCCCAGTCTTTCTTTTCTGCCTCCTCTTTTTCCAACCTCAGCCATAATGCTACTGAGGTGTAAGTCATACGTCACAGATTAAAGCTCACCTGAAGACTTTGTGCATGCATGTGTACTCCCTGAGTATAACTACTGAGTTATTTATACCACAAGGTCTTTAATGAAGTACTGCAATTAAAAACAGCAAAGAAACTGTTTTCCCTTCCCATTGAAATTTTCAACTACAAATTAAAAAAAAACCAAACAAAAAACAAAAAAACCCCTTACAATTAACATAAAATTAATACAGTTGTTAACTGTGAGCCTAAAATCAAAGAAACCTCTATATTTTTAAAATAATTCCATACAGTTTTGAACTTTTTCACAAGTTAAAAGAGATCTGAAGCAATGTATGTTCAAACTGGGAAAATTAAACTTCTAAAATTGTCAAAACTGTGTTCTTCACCAATTGAAAATTTCTTGGTTTTCCTCACATTTTTACTTGAAGAAGGAATTTGTCTGGAACTGACCCATAAACAGTTTCAGCTCCAGGAAGGTTTTGCTTTACAAAGAAAAGGCTTCTGCCAGCAACCTCACCACAGAGAGCTTTCTCACTAATGCATTTGTTTAGCACTCTGCACAGTGGGTGCAACCCTCCTCGGGTCCTCGCTGGTTGCTCTAGAAACCATGTAATATATAGCACATATTTCTGTGATTGCTTAGGATACACAGACACACCGACATGTTACGTTACAAAACCAATTACACTGGCGCTGAGGTGGACCTTTCTGTTTGTCGGTTGTGACATTCGACTACAACCTGTGTGGCTGCTGGGCGACTTGGACTTTCCCTGTGACACAAACAGAAATGAAGGTGAGGGAGAATCAATTCTCCCTGTGTGGCCAGTGAAATTGGAAAGCAAAGTGATGAGCTGTGTACTGCGGGGTGGGCAGAATCAATGTTTAGGATGTTTCAAAAAGGTGTGCAGATGCTTGGCCAGTTCCTAATCCTAAAGTTCACTGGATTGATCTCACCAAAAGAGATTAATTTTTCATTTCATTTCCCAAGCACAGATTTTCACTGAAGCACCTTGAAACCTGGGCACCCTTGCCTTCTACTGTTAATGGAGAGGAGTGGGCAGCTCTGGACTGACCACTGTCCAGCCCACCTCTCCAACGACCAAGGGGAGTGCTGGGTGGCTGGGCTCTTCACCCTCTGTTTCTCAGGTGAGGGCTCAAAGCAAAATCATATTAAGCCAGATTCTCGTGATTAGTTAAAGAGGAGTCGAGAGACTGAACACCAATATTTGCTCTCTCAGCAAAAATGCTATTTGTTCAGGTCACCTCGCTGTGTGCATTTGTTTGTAGCTGCCACCCTGGGAAGGGGACGACCTAGATTTCTTTCACATTTAGGTGTTGCTAGTCCTACTTGAGCTACACAATTAAAATAGTTTCCAGACCTTGTTCACTAGAAGAATTTCTCACTGAGGTCTGCACACGGGCAAATACCCATGCAGAGCCAAAGTCACTGACATTATGCATGTGGGCTCTTTCTGCTCCTGTCTCTGTAATACAGTAAAGGTACTCTGGACTGCTGTCAGCCTGGCCTTCTCCTGCCCTGGCAACAATGCACAGTCAGGAATCCATCCAGCTTGTTCTTTGGAGGAGCTCACACAGCTGACAAATTCAACAAAAAAAATTGTTTAATAATAACAGTTTAGATTCCTTATCAAATTTTGTTGGTTTAATGTGCTTAAGCATATCAGCTCTGCTGGTGTAACTATTCAACTGCCTGTAAGGTAAGTAAAATCAGTTTAGCCATAGCCTGCAGGGAAAAGCACCTGGAATTAGCTTGTATTTGCTAATAGTATAACAGCGGACACAACTTCAGTTACCCAGTCTCAGCAGACAGATGATCACTTGCTAAGCTACAGCAAACCAATGGTGTGGCAGGGCCCTCATATTGATCTGGTAATCACAGACACAAAGTATACAGGGAACTAACACATCATCGAATTTACAGTTACATTTTGGGCAGTATCATTACCATGAACACAGTTTTTTTAAATGCAATCTGTTTTTTTGCACAATCTTACTTTAATAACTGTTTAGGACATCCATAAACATTTGCTGTTTGCTGGGGTGTTATGTATAGCCATGCAGTATTTCAGCCACGACTGCACTTAAAGGACTCCTTTTTAGGGGAAGGAGGAGAAAGGCTTGTGTAAGAGTCTTCAAGCTCACATTACAAATGGTTACCGTTGGGCACATTTCGTTTCTCCATATCTTTGTTTATTCAAAGCCATAAATAGGGCCACCAGAAGGGTCAGGGAGCTGCAAATGGAATATTGAGATCTTCATTTCTGATGCACTGCTCAAATCAAGCCCAGGCTTGTAGTGACAAACTCATTGACTGAAAATGAATTAGTGAGTTCTGTCAATTCCCACAGGAGAGGTGTCCATCACTACAAAACTTTCACCTTCTCCTCTGTTGTCTCAGATTCAAAGGGCAAGGGAAATAAAATAACCTGTCAGGTTCTCAGGTTCTCACCCCATCAGAGTCAAGTCACATCAGCAAGAAAGTAATGGGAATCTTGCCTCCACATACCCAATATTCACCCATGCAATTGAATATCGCTCCTAGGCTGTTATTTTGATATCTCTTAAGGACATTTGTGAGTGTTTCAGAATGCAAAGCTGGTTTTGTTCTACAGAAATCCATGAGTAAGGTCTCCACATTTTTAGCAATTTGGTCTCCCAGTAATGGGATTTAAAATGAGTTTAAATCAGTGCTTAATTTCTGCTCTTTCAGGACAATGGCAGTGATTAGTAGTAATGTTTGACTTCCAGTTCCATTTTTTTATGCAGCTGTAATGCCGTCTGCATTTGACTGCTGCTTTAATGATTACTAATGACTTTATTTTGAAAGTAATATAACTTTTTGTATTCATTCTCTGGACTTCAAACAAAAAGCTAATTTTAGTTGAATTAGGTGGTCTGTTCATACAAGACCTTCAGTTGGTTAAACTTTATTTTGAGTCAGATCAAAGGGAAATAGCAAGGGCACTGGAAAAACCATGTATTTACGCATGGCAGGAAAAACATGGCTGTGTGAAAGTGGCAGCTAAAACTAAATACAGCACAAAACCATGACTCTGATAAGCAACATATATCAAGGCCTTTCCAGCCATCAGTGTCTAGCACTGAAAGCATTAACGGGCTAATGTTAACCGCTGCACCCTCTGTTCTTCTGTGTGAAATCATCTCCCACAGGACATCAGTGTGGATGATCGCCCGTCAGAGCACCGATGCCTATGCTCTGTGCTGTACACACAACTGCAGTTTCTTGTTCAAAACATAACTCCTGAGCATACCTTATTGTAGGCATCCCAACTTGGATTTCCTGAGGAATTTTTATGTGACTTAGGCCTTGATGGATTAGTAAAGCTGCTTTTTTGTTGTTGCTGTTGGGATGGGGTTTTTTCTTTTCTTTTTTTTCCCCTAGTCTTAGAAAATTTCAACTCATTGAGACTTAAGTTTTTTTTGCAGGAACATACCAATTTTGATGAAGGCTTCCTCTTCCAGTGAAAGAGAGAAGGAAATCTGCCTTAGAAGAACTTGCTAATTTTGACATTGATTCAGCCTGGGAAAAGCAGCTGTCAGCTGTTACTTTATCTGGGTCGGGTCTGGGGTTAGAAAGCAAGTCCCTCACACTGTTCAAGTGCTTAGAGTATCTTGATGTCCTTGATCTTTCCTAGTTTCTTCTTTGGGAGGTATCTAAATTAATTTAAATCAGTAAATATTCATTGAGACAGAGGGAGGCTGATTCAGCATGCCATAGGTCAAGTAAAGTAGAAAGCACAGAAGAATGTGTTTGTGTTTCTCATATTGCCACCACAGGCCATAATCTTCCTCAGCCTTTCATTAAAAAAAGCAAAAAACAAAGTTTCAGTTTCTTCTGGGTCTGGCTGGGATGGAGCTGACTTTTTTCATGCCAGCCCATACAGATGAGGAGGAAGAAGAGGGGATGTTGTGGGTATAGCATTTGTCTTCCCAAGTAATCGCAATGGGTGCTGAGTCCCTGCTTTCCAGGGGTTGGACGGACACCTGCCTGCTGATGGGAAGTCGTGAATGAATTCCTGTTTTCTTTGCTTGCATGTGCAGCTCTTGCTTTCCCTATTAAACTGTCATTATCTTGGTCCACGAGTCTTCTCACCTCCCTTCTCTTTTCTCCCCATCCCGTGGGAGAGTGGAATGAGCAAGTAGCTGTGTGGGTGTTTGGCTGCTGGCTGGGGTCAAGCCACCACACAGTTGTGTTGCGATTCTGAAAACCTGCAATCCTGACAAGTCCTGTGATAGTGTCAAGCTGTTTTCTGTTCAGACCAGTAAAAGGAAATGTTCAATCCTCCAAACAAGACCAGTACCTGTTTGAATGTCCTCTGCAAGCACCTCGAAATTACCAACATTTGGACCATGCAAATGCAAAAATACGAGGATATTATTTTACAGCTCGCTCCATAAAAGGGAGGGAGAAGGGGTGTTTTCTCCATGGAACTTCATCTAATGTTTTCAGATTTACGGATAAAGAAGGAACTATTAGTGAATAAAACTTGCCAACTTTTAGAGAAAGGGAACAGAATGTATTTTGGCGAATGCTTTCTCTGGTACAAAAAGACTAACTGTTACACTCAAATCTTCTCCCCCCCAGCCCCACCGACTTCTACTGCATCATCGAGGTAGTGAAGGAAGGGGCTCCTATGCTATCAAGCTCACTTCTGCAGTTTTCTGTCTCCCACATGCTGATTAACTGCTTACATCCATCTTCAGCCCTCTGTTCTCACACACACACACACACACTTGCTCGATACAGGCCTTCCTATTAAGAATGATTACACCACGTGTAACTTTAATCTGGTTAGAAATCAACAGTTGCTAAGCAATAGCAACTCGGGCTTTAGCCACCAAGAACATGTACGGGGTCCTGGTAAAACCTTCACTGAAGCCTGAACAGCAGCAGCTTTGTTGCCATCAGTACTGGAGCTAACTACATCAACTGATCTGCAGAACTAATTAACGGAAATAACACTTGAATCATATAAATATGTCCATGGATAATGTTGTCCAGGACAGTACGGCAAGGCTTGCTTTGACATTTGCTGTTATGCTACTGGTGTTCTGGACACACGGAACCAGACACGGGTAGGCCCAGGAGCCTCTAAAACATCCCCAGCTGTTTTCTTTGTTTTCTCGCCTGGCAACACTTTTCTTTGTCTCAAAACTTCCATTAAAAGCTACAAATAACAAGCAGAACTCGTTAAAAGAACTCACAAACACAGGACTGCCATGATATCTGTAAATATCTGCTCCATCTGTGTGTTGTAGTAGTTTATCCTGTTATTTGTTCATTTTGGGATTATGGATTATAAATAAATTTAGTCTCCTAAATTTACAGCATTTCTGTATGTGTGCATTGGCCAGCTCATGGTTTCTTGATGCTACAGCACCAGATTTGATACATAAGTAATAAAAGAACTAATTAATACTAGACTTATTGTACCAGTTACTCCTAGGAGTACCATAGTATCAGTGTTTCTAATAGTAGAAAAACTGCTAGTATTGAAATTAGTTCATGAATGAAACTGCAGAGTCTGGGACAGCAAGGCCCTTAAAGGACACTGACGACAGCCTGACGTAGTGTGGAAATGCTACAGCCATAGAATATTTCATCTTGGTCTTTTTCAATGAAAAATAGTAACTTCAAGGACGAGTAACAGCATTAGAGAAGTCAATAAAAGCAACAAAGGGACAAACATTTGGGTGCCTAAATAGGAAGATACAAGTATCTCTTGCATAATGACTTGATTCATGAAACTGGCAAGTAAATATTGTGACAATATACTCCTAAGACTTTTTGAACCGAACTTACTAACCTCCCATTAATAGTAAATAAATGGACACGTAAATGGAGTGACAATAATTTCATTGCTGGGATTTCACTGCATGTACCATTTCACTGACTTCCTTCTTAGATTTTTTTTTTTTTTTTTTAATATGTATCATTTTTCTTATGCCACAAAATTCTTCTTGGTAGTTCCTTTATGAAGTTAACTTTAATTTCAGTACATGCCCACAACTCACCTCTACATGAAATAATAGGCCCTATAATAGTCTTGCAAGTCTCAAGCTTGGCTTTTCTCAGTATTTCAAAGCTACCAATTATCTGCTGAGAAAAGCAACAGGCATACTTAGTTTGTACTTGTGCTGTGCCTTAATTAATTTCCTCATTAAACTGTAAGTAATTAACATCCCCTGGAATTTAAACTGCATTTTTTATATCAGAGATTATTTATCTAAACACGTTCAAGATTTTCTCAGCAGCTATCAACACCACATTGTTTCTTTCCATTAATCTTACATCTATTTCATCACCCTGAGTCTCCTGCAACATAATTTATCAATATACCCTAAAATTCAGCACGTTTATTACAACGGTTGCTTATGCACATAGGACTGATGTGAAAAATATTCATACCATCAAAATTAAATGGAATATTATTTTGTCTGCATTTGTTGAAATGGGTGAAAGGCCAGCATTTGTTTGAAAAGTACTTTGAAAGCAAAGTGTATAAAAGACAGTTCACGAGCAGATGAAAAAGAAGTAGTTCACACCAACCAAGCATTTCCACAAAGCCAAGCCTTCATGGCAAAACCGGAAAGAAATCTTGCTAACACCAGTGCTGCTCAGAAAAATATCCAGCGTTTTTTGACTCCTGTTCCCTGGAGTCAAGATGTTTTAGGAGATGTTCTGATCCCAATAAAGCTTCACCAGAACTCAGGAGAAGCAAATTCATTTTCCCTTGGATCCCTCCCTCTGTTCCTTAGGTACATGGCCGCAGTTTGGTGACCCAGCATCAGTGAGACAGGCTCGCCATGGGAACTACCCAATCTGGTAGAATTCTTCTGGCTGAAAAACTTAACATTTTGGGAGCTTTATGTTGAGTTAGAATTAAATAGAATTTCAATATCCTTCATGAAGTGAATTTTAATCCCTATGTCCAGTTACAGCTTTTACTAGTGTAAAAACTGTATTGTGATGGAAAAACAAAAGGGAAGAAAAAACCACTCCTGAAATAAAAAAGAACAAAGAAGAAATTTTTCTGAAACAGAAAAAAATGTTCCTAGAAAAGAGAAGGTGGATAATAAAGCTGAATAGAAGTGAGGGTGTTTTTTAAAAGAAAGTGGTCTAAAAGTCTAAGAACCAAAGAAACTTTAAACAATTCCTTAGATATTAATCAAGACAATTTGATGTCTGATAACTCAGTGCTTGAGTGAGACATCAGTTTACCTCTTTACTCCAAACAATAATAACCACAGAAGAATGCAGTGGTATCCATCTCCTTTCCCAGAGTCAGGAACAAAATGCAAGTGGAAAGTCAGGTACCTGGGACATGAAAGAAGCATGCGTAACTGGATCTAGTCTGATCTAAGGAACTGATTTTTTGTTATTTTTGTATTCTATTTTATTTGTCTAGATGACTATTTAAAGACTAGTTATTACCCTTCCCCTTCAATTATTAAAAGTCTAACTGAAGACAATTGGAAAGACTTTCCAACTCAATTATCAGATAAAAATCTGAGGGTAAAAATGTAACTTTAAAAAAACTTCTAAGAAACTCTTTTCCCATTAAGTTTCAGGTATCTTTTCATATAAATTTTCTACTTGGTATATAAAATAACAATTTTGACCAAAAAAAAACCTCTCATTTTTTAAATTGGCAATGACTTCTGTTTGCTGAATTAATGTGAATTTTGGTGTCTCTGTGTGGGTTGCACGGTTGCAGTAGGTGGTATTACCACTGGCTTTTTGTTTTTCTGCTTTTAATCATTAGCAATAAAACCAGAATTTAGTTTACTACATGGCTGGAGGCCTGAGACTTCTGTCTTCAGATATGCCGTCTTGTTTTGTCTAGGCAAAGACAACTCTGTGGGAAAACCAAACCAAAACAAAGCCTAGAAGACAGTTTTTCAAAACTTAAAAATTTGCTTTGATTGTTTCCCAAGTAACTAAGTCAATGGACAAATATACTATGGAGATAACATTCTGCATTAGAAATGACTCACCAGACAAACAGTAGGTCTTTTATATTGCTGCTTGCTTAGATCTCAGGGTATTTTTCAGAGTATGCCCTAACCTGAGTCACTACTTATTTGGGACCTATTTCTGCTATAACAAAATGTTTACGTCCAACTTTCCATCACTGTGCCTCAAAATTAAAACCTAAATGAGATGAAATGTGGTCAATTCACAAACCTTTTTTATTAATCTCCCTTTTTCATTTCTTCATTTTAGTACTCTCGTTTCCCTGCTATTCTGGTATTTCTATTGATAACTCCTCCTCATGATTCATACAGGCTGCACTATGCTGAAAAAAATGGAACTTGCTTATTCACTTTCTGAACATCACTTTTCGCAGTGCATACCATCTCCCTTCTCCCTCTGGATCTCCTCTTCGGAGAGTGATACGGTTGTAACAGGAAGCTGATTTTTACATTTGTAGAGTGTTTCGTGCAAAGGGGACTAAATGCCAGACTTGGGGTGTTACCTCTCTACAGATAAAAGATCACTTCCTTCGTGGTGAGGGGTTCCTTCATTCCTACAAACAAATATGAGTTGAGGACAATGATCAAAATGCAAGGAAAGGATGGACAGGAGTGAAACATAGCACTGACAGGAAGTCTGAAATGATTAAAAAATATGGAGGATTAAGTTATATATGGCTGAGCCACCAGAAAGCTACAAAATATGTAAATATGTTTTTCAGGTTTTATCTAGACTGTAGGCTGCAGGTTGAGCACCGGCAAGTGGCAGAAAAGTTCTAACTTTTATCAGGTATGAATGAGTGGAAGATTCACACATTTTTTTAAAAAGGAGATCACCTGTTTATGATGAATCAGAGGGTGGGAAAAGCTACATAACAATTCCCTTTGCAAAGATTTTACTTCTACAGAGCTGCGTTTGAGCATGCCAAAAAATCACACCTACAAGTGTGGAAGAATTAAGGAAAGGAAAAACAATAAATAGAAATTGTGAAGCATTGCTCTTGTAGGTAAATGTCAATGGGGCCAAGGGGTCGAATAGCAAGAGGACACAGTTTGCTGAAATAAATGAAGAGTCTGCATGGCAAGGTTAAGAATAAAGCAATATTTTACCTCAGCTATTCTCTGAAGATCTGTGCTGTCCTTTCTGCTGCTAGACCATAATGGAAAATTTGACCTTTCAGCATCCTTTTCCCTAAATTTCTTGTGATAAATATTTCATTTTAATACACAAAACCGAGTTCAATATCCTATTCTCAATTTTCAAGGGACAGGTTAGTACCACTGGCCATGCTTTCTAATGCATGTCAAGGCTCTCATGCCCTGATCTTTCAACGGGAAATGAATTAAAATTCACAATTGCACTTAACTTTCTGGAAAAAAAAAAAAAAAGAAAGGAAAGGAAAAAAGAATGGTGAAGTGGCAGCATCTGGGCAAATGAGGGAAGGCTGTGAATCAGGAACTCATGGGTCCTAATTACTGGTTTTACTGCTGGTTTGATTTGAAACCTTCGGCAAGTGGCAGTCTTTCTGCCTCTGCTACTCAGTCTCTGTAATGTGAAATACAGCTGTACTCTTCAAAGACAGCTCTTGATTTTCTATTTCTGAGTTTATTCAGGCTTTCCTTGCCAAAGTGACTCTGATGGGCCCACGGAAAGCAGCGCCGGAATGAGTGGCGTGGAATGGGCAATCCTTGTGGAAGAGCTGTGGGTCCGTCCACCTGTTCTCGTACCGCCGCTCACCGCCTCCCCTGCAACCAGGGCAGCAGCTGCTCCCACGGACTGAGGCCGGCCGTGCCTTTACACCTCCCCGATCTCTGCCTGCCCCGCTCTGGCCTGCAGGCCCTAATTGTAATGGTTGCAAATATGGTGGTTATAAAATAATAACACAGAGCAACTATTAGTGATGAACTGCTTTCATTTTCATGACCTAGATCCTAAAACACACATTCTAGGCATCCTAGCATACTGTGACCCCTCACACAAAACCAGTAGGGACAGAAACCTAAATCCTGTTAAATTATTTCAGATATAAAATTTTGTTTCACACATATGATGCTACTTATAGATCGGAAGAGCTAGATGGAGAATTTCAAATGTACAGGAAGAGATGCTCCCATTAATAGAGAAACTGCAATGTAAAGACTAGATTCAGCATGGAGACACAAAAATCTGTTGGTAGTTGCAACACTTCAGCAACACTTGGAGAAAAAGAAGTCATGCAAAACAAACAAAAGAAATAAGGGAAACAATCTGCTTTTCATGTAAATTGAAGTAGTTTTAAGAGAAGGTGGTAACATAAGTATTAAAAAAAATCGTTGCTGTTCACCATACCCACATTTTACTATAAAACCTAGTTGTTTTCCTTTGACTAGAGTATCTGCACAGGAACATTTGAATTTTATTTTCTTTTATCTGCTGTCATAATTTCAGTTTGCACTGAATTTGATGATGTGAGAGATTTTCAGCATACAAAGCTATTATTCTTACAGCAAAAGTAATGGGAAGAAATCTGACTTGAGAAAGTATTCAAATACAGTACAAAAATACATGTGTCACCTCTGAAAGTCAGTAGGCACGGTGCTAGAGAAGAACATTATCATATTTCACTGTCCTGTGAGATAGTTCTTTTTTGTTTTGTTTTGTGGGGTGGGGGAGGGAGGTGTGCTAGAAAATAGGCAAACGTAAATTTATTGAGCTACTTTCTATTTCCCTAAGATTCCCTATGAATCACTCACATTTATACTACATTTAATATAATTATTATATATGCTTTTGTTAGTCCTACACTACAGTAACATCCTGCTCAAGACAATACCTAAATTCTGTTTCCATGGCACCATTTACCTTCCCGTGCCACTTGTTCTGTGTGAATTTCTAGAAAATCCTGAGATGTAATCTGTAACCAAAATGCTACTTTTTATTCACAGGACTGTGACACTCTCCCAGTCCAGCTATATCACGCTGGATTCAAAGGAAAAGTCAGCAATCTATGTAGTTGAGAAGTACTACCTACAAATTATAAATACAGTAATAAATTAAACCATACCCAGGAACATTCCCAGGATCTGGTGCGCATTCAGATATATGGATAAATCAGGCTGTGGCATGTTTTTTGCCTGTGCCACCTAGCAAAAAAATTAAATGTCTTAAAGCATGTCCTGCAGTGGTGTGGGATCAGCATTTTGCAGGGAGATGAGCAGATCTCTGCCATTCCCAACGGTGTGCAAGCATCCATGCACGCAGGCAAGTTCTGGAGGTTGACAGATTTACTAACGAAAGGTAGGTCAGACCATGCCAGATGGTTTCACTGCCCAGCACCATTCCTGGGTATGTCTAGTTTACTTACATAGATGTAGCTACAATATTCACCCTATGCTGGAAAGTAGCGACAGGATAAGGGGTAACAGGTTTGAATTGAAAGTGGGGAGATTTAGGTTGGATATCAGGAAAAAGTTCTTCATGGAGAGTCTGGTGAGGCACTGGAACAGGTTGCCCAGAGAAATATTTTTATAAACAACACTAAAGTTGAGAAACACTGGATTGGTTGTCTATTTTAATTCTTATGATAGAAGAAGCCTAAGTTATTCATAGCATATAAGCGTTGTTTTTTAAAATACCTTAACGTAATGATTTTCATAAGAAATATCTTTTTAATTTCGTGTGCGAAAGCTAGCTACTTGTTACTATTAAACTGCTAAAATGATCTTAGTCAGTTTTTTTTGATGACTATCACCCAAAGCATGTAAAAGATTTATATATAAGGAGCATATGTTTCATCAGCAAAACCCGCTGACTTCATCTTTTTAAACAAAGGCCCAACTTACATCGACTGATTTTCATTTCCTTTGAATTACAAGTTAATTTATTGCTCAAATGATTTTGTAATTCCTAAAATGATATTATTACAAGTGTCTGACTGTGACTGGGCAAATAGTGGCATCCTGACCCATTTATAATACTTTTCAAATATATTGTAATGTGTGATCTCTATAGGCTATGTAGCAATAAAAAAAAGGACAAAAAGAATAAAACATTCCCACTGAACACTCTTCCAGTTACTCTACCAGTAAGTGGTCCAGAGGGTTAGCATATTCATAAATACATATATTTTATGCAGTTTAGTGACAGGAGTGCACAATTATCACATTGAAAGTTTCCCTCATAATGTGTTTGCCTTCAGCAATTTATGCTTTCTATAATGAGAATCCTGGCCATTTTATTACGTTTGGCACAAAGCACTTAGATAATACTCAGAGCCTGGATAACAACATAAGATAAATACCATTAATGGTATAGCTTTTCCCACCACATTCATAAGAACTCAGCTGTGCTACAGCTGTTGCCAAACTATTGCTAAAGAAATCAAGCTGTTCTCCTTCTCCCCTCCCAACCTTCATTTATTAGATTTTCTACTTTTCACCAAAAAATAACCTTTTGGCACGTGAAAAATATTATTAACGTGGAGATAAAGGGAATCTGTACTAAATTACGTGTTGTTCCAAAATGCATCCTCCAATTACTCTTTTTTGTTTGTTTGTTTGGGTTTTTTGGGGTTTTTTTTGGGTTTTTTTGTTTTCCTTCTTGCCTTCTCTAATACAAATATAAGACTGAAAGCTGTGGAGATGAAAAAGGTCTCAGAAAGTTTCTGTGTGATAGTCTCCTTTTCTACATGCATTAATTACTTTCTGCTTCATCTCTGTGCACAACTCTATATACTCATATTACGCTCGTGATCGCGTTTGCTAATAACCGATGGTGTTCTGAAAGGAAGTATGGTTCACACTCTTGTTCTGACACTCGTATAGATATGAGATACGAGAATTTAAGCAATCATTTTGACAAAGACTTCTTATTTCAAACGTGGAGAACACATTTCAGGGCTAGATTTACAAGGGGATCTAGATTCTCAAATAATATAAATGCCAACTACCTATCTCAGCAGAATCTATCAATTTTCTGCCTGAGTCCAGAGAGTTAGATCTCAGATCCACACTACGATACTATCTCTAATGTTCCCTCAGAACCAAGCATTTTGTCACTAATTTTGTTCACCTTGAACATACTGTACTAGGTATTGAGTAGGGAGCACCTAAACCCCCTCAGGAGACATGAGGTAGGTAGTTTCTTACCTATTTAATCTGCTTCCCCAAACTCTATTTCTGATGTTCTGCACTGAGCAGCCCTCTCAAGATGCCTATAAAATTTTCTATCTTCATATATAAATGCACTAAATATTACACAACAATTATTGTTCAGTAAGCCAATAAATAAATAATTATTATAATAAGCCTCTCTGTAATATATACCACTCTCTTCATCAGCCCATCGGTGTATCTACAATTTCTTGATGGAACAGTCAGTGTCGTTATTCACAATTTATGAATTGGGAAACAGTAAAGTAAGGGGTTTTTTTTGCTGGAAGTCATGCAACAGGCTACTTTAATAACTAGGTCTCCTGAATCCCTGGTTAATGGACTATTCAGATAAGCTATGAACACAAAAGAACTGTTAAAGACAGAAGCAATGAGCCAGATGCTCTTCACAGACTAATAAACAGTCTCTAGTTATTTCTCTGTTTCAACAGACAAATCACATAAAAGGATTTACTCTTGCTCTTTTATGCCAAGTGGAAACTTGAGATTTGGGATGCTTTCCACTGAGATGAAAAAGAAGCAGAGGGAAACTCAGTTAAGGTAATTCATTATCCCAAACCCCTTTCGCATCCCAACCGAGACACACAGTATCCAGGCTTTGACAGGAAAAGCAGAGGAGGGAGTTTGTCTCAAGAAGTGTCTGTCTCACTCACATTTCCATTACAACAGTTTGGCTCATTCAATGTGTGAATAATTATTTATAAACAGACATGTGTTCACTTGTCCATCCTGTATAACTTATGGTTGTAAGATATAAAAAGTAATTAGCATGGTAATGAGTCTGAGCTAATAAGCCTATTGCAAGGGAGGGTGTATTAGCTTAGGGTCAGCATGCTGTTAGCCACATGCAAATAGCTTTTATTTGCTCTGGACCAGGACAGAGCAATCTTGTGTCTATCTAGAAAACAGTCTTTTAGACCCAGAACCAACACCTGGCTCCCTCAGCTTCACACAGAGTTTCTGATTATATTGCAGTCAGCAACAGCTCCTCCAAGCTGGTGTTTCCAGATGTTTTGCTGCAGCTGCAAAACAGTGAGCACAGGGTACAAATAAGCATGTGTACTGAGTAAGCCTCACAAAGCTGTAGTCTACAAGGGCTGCTATGCAACCAGTACTTACAAAACGAGTTAAAAGTGGCTCAGGATGTGTACATAATTTTCAGAGACATTAGAACAGTATAGGCATACAAAGTAGGTCTCATTCTGAACGTTTATTATCTGGATACAGCATCCAAATGACTACTTCAACATGTCACTTTGAATTTTGACAAGGTGGTTAGTCTTGGCTGACTACTTCAAAGAGTAACTGTGCTTTGAAGTGATTTTGAGCTTTTGCACACATCTCTCTAAAACACCCATTACAGCCATTTCCAGGAACCATATGAGGATAAGACACATAAACTATGTCTTGAAGGTTCAAATCCACCTTTGGACATAAAAATACAGCTCTTGCAGAAGTCAATGAATTGCATATGGTCCTCACACTAATCAAAAGAAAAGTCTCCACACTGTGACCCTGCTATTGCACACATCTCTGAAGCTCCACCCGGACAGTGTGTTATTTCTTTTCTGTCCCTCCAAGAAATTTTGTCAGGAAACCTTTCAAGAATTTTGCGATAGCACAGAGCTGTCATAGCCAGCCTGTAACATACACAGCCTAAATAAGCCTGAAACAGCACGCCTTTCTAAAATGTCTGTTCAAAGAATGACATATGCACCGGATTACATGCAGAAAAGCACCATACCGCTATGACCTGATACTATGGAGATACATGTTTGAATAACCCTCGGTGATGATAGGAAGACATTCAAGTATCGCCTTCAGCTGTTTCCTCTGATCCCAAAAGAGGTGTTTCTGACTGCTCTACTCGTAACACCTTTTTTTTCCCTTTTTTTCTGCATTCTCCCAGTCATACAAGCACATATTTACACTCCCATTATAATTCAATTGACCAAATTTTGCATATTTAGTAGAAGAAAATCACCTAAAATTGTTTCTGAACAATTAATCAGGAAGTTTAGCTAGCCAGTCTCTTCTTCCTCATAAATAGTATTTTTAAAATGAGGTTTGGGTCTTAATTTTAATCTTTACTGGAGCAAAATCAAGACACTTCAAATTTTTTCATGAGGAAGAAGAGATGTAAACACTCCTATTAAAGAACAGCCAAAAGGCAAATGGTCAGATCTTCGCTAGATGCCTATACGCTGTTTGCTTTGATGCAGGGACTTGACTCTACATCTCTCAGTGACAGCTGAGTACCCTAACAACCAGGCTAATGTTATTTTCTCTCCAGTTGGAGCCATTCCATCTTGTTTAAATAATTAAGTATCCAGTGACCCACGGAAGAGTGTGTCTCTCTAATCCAGTGACTAGGGCATTCGCCTGGCAAATTGACCTGTTGATCTGATAAGAAAGTATTCTGTAAAGACATTTATAGTCAATTCGTCCCTAACAAAAAAGGAGAAAGCGGTGGGTTTTTTCCTGATCCCTGCCTTAATTCTCTCAATAGCCACCTATCTCCTGACCCAGCACTAGTTGCTGGTTACCACAGTGCTAGTAAATTAGCAATTCTCTATCTAGCACATTTTTAAAGTGTAAAAAAATGTTTGCCTAATATAAAATGGGGTTGAACATTTCATATATAACATAAAATAGATTTAAAGGAATTCTGAAAACCTTGTTATGATTGGGTTTGGAAATGGGCTGAAGAAGAGTACACAAATACAGCTGAAAAGTGCACACTTTATACACTTACGCACGCTTGCTCGGTGTGCACTTATAAAGTCTGAATACAGAGGTTCCATCTCTCACACGCTAGCAAGTACCAAAAAACTAGTCTCAAATTGCAAGTAGAATGCTTTAGCAGAGAAACCCCTTAGTCCCGGAGGGCATCCATATGGTGGATCTGCGGGTCACGAAATTTGTTCCCTGCTCCTTCATGTGGCACCACCGTATTTCATGCCTTTATGAACTTTTTAAAGCAGGAAATATATCAGAACCACTACGAGAATCACATTTCTGCAGTAAGACAAAAAAAAGCTTGCTAGAGGATAGCCAACCTACACCTAGCCAAATCATTGTGCTGAATGAAAGGCAAACCTGGCCCTTCCAGCTGCCCACTCTGCCGGCTCCACGGAAATGTCCCTGCTCAAAGTGCGTAACTGTAAATAAAGCATAGCCCACACTTATGCCATCATGATGTCTACCTGTTTCCAAAATTCTTTTCTGAAAAATATTCAGGATTGGGCAGGCACGTTAATACTGTTCCAATTTCCTCTACAGGATTTAACTGCTTAAAGCATTGCTTGTCCAGTTGGACTGCATCCTTCCCAGCTGACTTCTCACCAGGCAACACCTGCCCATGTTTTGGGGCCCTTTCTCCAGGGCATTTTGGATGAGATAACACTGTCCTGAGAGGGGACAGTTTAGTCACTTACTCTGGCCTATTTTACTTACTAAAATGGATTCAGTGAAAGAGGTTAGGTAGGTACAACTGACAACTTCTGCAGGGCTGAACACTGTTCAGGGATTCACATTACTTGTTGCCAACAGCCTGTTTTATTGCCTGGCTGTTGTAGCTTGGTTTCAAGTGCAGCTACGTATGAGAAGCTGTGGATGCCCCATCCTTGGAAGTGTCCAAGGCCAGGCTGGATGAGGCTTTGAGCAACCTGGTCTAGTGGAGGGTGTCCCTGCCCATGGCAGGGGGGTTGGAACTAGATGGTCTTTAAGGTCCCTTCCAACCCAAACCATTCTGTGATTCTGTGTCTTTGGGAATAACCGCTGCAGTGACCTGGTGCAGACAGCTCTGGGAAGACCTTCCTCCTGCCTTCCTGCCCACCAGACCTGCAGTGGGGCAAGGCTGCTGCATGAGGCCACTGCTGAAAAGAAGGGTCTGCATCACCCAAGCTTTAGTTCTCCCATTAGTCCCTCATGTCCTGCCTCCCATGCTACAATGAGGACAAACTGTAACATACTACAGATCATACTGAAACAAAGTCAACAAATGCAGCCCTAAAAAGTCTATACAAAGTCCATGCCTGACATCCTGGGCAGGTTTTATAAACACCTCCCTATTATTTTTCCCTCTGCTGGCTGCTGGCTTATTTTCCTATGTGCAGTTGTTCGGGAAGTGGCACGAGGCTCAAGCAATGCAGCGGTTGCCATGGAGAGAAGCTCGAGTTTGCACTTTATTTATTTAATTTATTTCTGAATGGCAGTGTGCTGCAGTATGTAAAATCTGCATGACTTGCTAGCACACTGGATACCACAAACCTGGGGCTGTATTTAAGCATAGCCTGTCTTTTGAAAAACACAGTAAAAAGCTGAGTCTTATTTGCAGCTGATTTTATTTGGGACTGGATTTCCCTGGAGACTCATGTCTGAAATGTCCACTGAAGCAGATTCACACTTACCTCAGTAACATCACAGTTTTTTTACCTGATACAAAGACAGGTTATGTCAGTGTTGTTAAATATGCAATTTCAATGAGACTTTTGGGAGTGAGTGGAGCATGGTCTTTTCATCCCTGTTTCATTTATTTATATAGCGACTAGAATCACGTAGAATCCTTCCTGCCTCCATGAAAAGGACAGAATTTGCACAGCAACGTTTACAATTAATTAGCAATGAAAGATGCTACTGCATTTTATCCTTCAGCATTACAGTAAATCTTGTCATGCTAAAGTGACACAGGAGAAATGTACAAATATGTGAAGGTCACTTTCTTTTTACAGTTGCTAAACCTAATGAAACTAAAGCAGAGTGCAATCGTTAGTTAAAAAAAGATGCATAGGATAATGAATCCTTCTGTCCTCTTTCACTCCCTCCTCCCATGTTTTCGAAGCTTTTAAAATGGTCATTGTTTGAAACTAAAACCCACAGGAAGAGTGAGTTTTCATCTGTACCACTGTCATTAAACAAAAAGGGTAGAAAGACAAAGTAATTTTTTTAATTATATGGACTGTGAGCGAGCTGAGGATGTGGACACTGGCAGTAGACTTTGATCTGTCTGGATATTATAATTCACACGCTTTTAGACAGAAAACAAATGCGGCTTTTCTATATCTATTCCTTCATAAAAATAAGCTAAATTAAAACATTTATGGGAATATAGTACACTGGGTGTAAGTAGAGATCTTAAAACTTTGCTTCTGTCACTTGGCAGCCTCAACTACTGTACCTTGCGCGTCGCCTTGTGCATTCCCTGCTGCCTGGGAAAACAGGCATACAAAACAGCCATAGAAGTTCTGCAGGCCAAACACTATGTCTTATTCTTATTTTCCACCCATTATATATTGCCAAGTTGCTTTGACAGTGCTAGCTATCTTTTAATTAGTTTGGTAGGTATTATACAGTTTAGTCATACACACTGATGATTAATTAAGCCAGCTCATATCTGTATTTAAATTCAAATCTAAGGAACAATATTAAATTTGGTCCTTTTCTACAAGATGAAATAGAGGGATAATCAAAGCATAAAATAATAGAAAAACATTATTTCCTTAGGTATAAAGGGATGGAAATTAATAGATTGGCTCTGATTGGTGACTCTGCACTATGAGAGTTAATTAACGATCTACACACTTGAACTGTATTATAGAATTAATTTTGAAGTAATACCTTTCATTAGCACAATGTATGTATTTGCATAATGTCAAGGAAGTAGTATCAAGCGTTCATTGTTATGGGATCCTTTTCTGAGAAGGTCATATGGCCTGTTGTCCTTGTGTGGGAGAGTAGGCCAATAATTCAGCACTAGAAAAGTTAACATTGAACTTTCCAGAAATTTGCATGGGAGTCTTACAGGACTGAAGCAAGCATATAAATCAGAGAAAGTCCCTGAAAGAGTTAGTCATCAAAATGTTAGTTGTAACGACAATGGAGACAGCAGAAGGAAAGAAACCCACTTAATGCATATGAACGTTTTATTATACTGTGTCACTTGGTGTGATCTAGATCTGAGAAATTAGACACGTGATTTAGTGTAGAGTCATCATCAGAATCAGCTGCTAACACAGGTCTAGAAATTATGCAGCACCTTCTACTCATCACTTGTAACTTCTTGGCCGGTCAGAAAATTCCCTTCATGGAAATGTGGTAATAATTTTGAAAAGTTACTGCTGGAGAACTAGATTTCTGAATCATTAGAGAGCTTTACCACCATCCAAAAAGCACAGGCCAGGCACCTGATTTCTGTTTGAATTCCCACCAGGGCTTGACCCTTTGAAGACACTCATGATAACACACTGTATTGGGTTTGCACGGCAAGGTTGTGGTTAAAGGGGGACCACAGGGGTGGCTTCTGTGAGAAGCTGCCAGAAGCCTGCCCTAAGTCCAGCAGAGCCAGTGCCAGCCGGCTCTAAGACAGACCCACCGCTGGACAAGGCCGAGCCCATCAGTGATGATGGCAGCATCTCAGGGATAACGTGTTTAAGAAGGGGCAAAAAACTGTGCAAGGGCAACTGCAGCCGGGGAGAGGAGTGAGAACTGGTGAGAAAAACAGTCCTGCAGACACCCAGGTCAGTGAGAAAGAGGTGCAGGAGGTGCTCCAGGCACTGGAGCAGAAATTCCCTGGCAGCCCGTGGTGCAGACCATGGTGAGGCCGGCTGTGTCCTGCAGCCATGGAGGGTCACGGGGGAGCAGAGACCCACCTGCAGCATGGGGAGGATCCCACGCCAGAGCAGGGGGATGCCCAAAAGAGGCTGTGACCCTGGGGGTAGCCTGTGCTGGAGCAGGGTCCTGGGAGGAGCTGTGGCCCCATGGAGAGAGGAGCCCAGGCTGGAGCAGGTTTGCTGGCAGGACTTGTGACCCCACAGGGTACCCAGGCTGGAGCAGGCTGCTCCTGAAGGATGGCACCCTGTGGGAGGGACCTGCGCAGGAACAGTCCATGAAGAACTGCAGCCCGTGGGAAGGACTCACATTGGAGAAGTTGGTGGAGGACTGTCTCCCATGAGGGGGACCCAACGCTGGAGCAGGGACAGAGTGTGAGGAGTCCTCCCCATCAGGAGAAAGGAGTGGCAGAGACAACATGTGACAGACCACCCTCAACCTCCATTCCCCATCCCCCTACACTGCTCTGGGGGAGGAAGTAGAGAAACTGGGAATGAAGTTGAGCCTGGGAGAAGGGAGGGGTGTGGGGAAAGTGTTCTAAGTTTTTGTTTCATTTCTCATTACCCTACTCTGATTTGATTGGTAATAAATTAATTTCCCCAAGCTGAGTCAGTTTTGCCTGTGATGTCAATTGGTGAGTGATCTCTCCCTGCCCTTATCTCAACCCTGGAGCCTTTTGTTACATTTTCTCTCCCCTGCCCAGCTGAGGAGGGCAGTGACAGAGCTGCTTTGGTGGCCACCTGCCTCCAGACAGGGCCAACCCACCACACACTGTGGCAGCATGGGGGGCAGCATGAGGTGCAGCACAAAGCCCTGTCATGCTACAGGTGCTTCTTACTCCTCAGCAGCTGGTAGTTCTTTGGCAGCATCACATGCTCTTTCCATTCCTGCTCTGAATCTCCCAACACATACCCTTCCCTGATCGCTTCCCACTCTGGAGGAAGCAGTGGAGAACTAGAAGGTGACACCCTCCACCTGTGGAGCAGCGCTGGCCTGTGTCCTGCCGGGGATTGCCATTTGAGACTCTGTCCCTACATTTAGTGCCACGCAGGATATTGACAGCAAAAGTCACCACCTCAAGAAACAGCCCTAGCTTCAGTTGTCATTATTTACTTTAACCTTTCAGAAACAGAGCCTAACATTTGATTTCTCCGTGCTGTGCTTACAAAACCCAGCAGTGTGCAACCAGCTGCAAAACACAGTTGACTGGTTGAACTTGCAAACAGGAGGTTTCTAGGCTTTCCTTGTATAAGTCGCTACAGCAGGTGACATATCAGCTTAAAACAACATCAATAGACTTGAACAGGTTTATTTTTTAAAGGCTTTTTTTCCTTCTCCCTGATAGCAGAATGGTATCCACCTGGGCTTTCAGCAGTAGACTGTCTTGCTGAAGTCTGTGCTGTTACAGACCAGCAACCTGAAAAGGGTTAAATACATTAGCCACTCTATTCAAGAAAGGAACAGGAGTGAAAAATTCAGCTCCTTAAACCAACCTATCCTCTGGGCAAAACACTCGTATCAATCATCAAGGAAAACAGGGTCTACTTCTTTGAGGATGACAGACAAGAAAAAAAAAAAATCCCAAACTCCAACTAATATTTATTTTCCAAACAAATCCAAGTGAGTTCTTTGAGAGGGTGACCAAGGAAATAGATGATAGAAAGGTGATGAAAGCAATCTGTCTTTATTTCACCCAGGCATTTGATAAGCTGTCACATGAGAAATTGGTGGGGAAATGAGAAGACAGGAATAAGTACTATATTGACATCATTGATTAAAAGCTGGCTGTCAGCTCAGGCCAGAAAGGTAACTAGTTAAAAGGTGGAGGCAGAGGTCTTGATGCTGGCATCTCCCAACATCTGAGTTCATCCTGACATTTTTTTAATATATTTTACATATGACTTCTTAGTATTTATTTCAAAGGAATAAAAATAAATAGATGAAGGGAAACATTAGGAAAGAGGACTTGTAACTTCTATGACTGCTACTGCAATCAAGAGAAGTATTTGGGCTCCAAACATGTATTTATTTTCCCCTTGTATTTTTATTTAATAGCATTATTCTTCCTCACACTGCAGAAGTAATTCTCTCTGAAGACTACACAAAGAGAGTAGAAAAAGTGGAAAAAAAATCTTTCTTTTGAATTCAGCAAATGTAAAAAGAGGTTATTGCAAATTATTTCTATGACTTTGGATCAGGACCATGCTGTACATGCTGCAGAAAACACTCAGGAGAACAAACAGAAAACTGTCTTTCACCAAAGTAAATGCAAAACCCACAAATTGAATAAAACACCCACAAACAGATTTTATTCCTGCTCCCTACTCAAAGATGTCCTGAACTAAAGCCCAAATAGTGGGGAACCTCTGGCATGTCTGGAGAGCCAGCTGAAACACAAAATGCAACGTGGAGACAAAAAAATTCAGGACAAAGATGGGATTTGTTCCAACTTGAAACAGAAAGAAAATAAATGAAATTAAGCATGAGACTCTGTTGAGATTCAGCCTAAAGGACATGCTTCTACCAAATCTCTTTCACCCAAGTCTCTGTTTAAGTCTGTGCAAGAGATGTTCATAATCCAGGATCAGATCGTGTATGACCTGTCAGTTTTTTAATAACATATCTTCAGTTTACGTTCAGACTTCAAGTAAAATGGGAAACCTGAAAAGATTAAAGCAATTGTGACAATCTAAAGCAAAGAAGTGCACTTGCCTAAAACAAATATCTGCACTTTTTCCTACCTTATTAATACATGCATAAAGCATAGTAAGAACTACAAAACACAAACTATACTGCAACATTCTAAGTAAATGATGGCTCATGAAAAACTGCTTCAAAAGCTGTGTGAGGATACACTTCCCACTGCCTCAGCAACACAAAGAGCTTTAATCTCAAGATGATAGTTTTACAGAGGTATTACTTAAACATAAAAGTCTAATCAATATCCTAAAAGACCATGTACGATGTAACTTTTTAATGTACCTTTGTACAACTGAAATGACGGTGGACAAGAAAGTTATAGATTTCATGTTCATGATATAGAAATTTCTCAATTTGGTCTAGCTCAATATACAGAAGTCATTAAGCTACGAAAAATAGGATTTTTTTCCCCTCCCCTTACTTTTCCCCTCCTGAATATGATGAATGGTACTCTACCAGGGTCAAATGGAGCTACTGCATTCTAAACAGATTATTACCAGCAGCAACACAAATACTATTTCTGTTTAAAAACAAAGGAATAACTGTGATAACTCTCCATAGTAAAATTGGCAATGTTGAGCAGGTGACAGTTCTCATTCTATTCCTTGGGTGTTTCGTAGCACTGTTATTCAGCTTGCCTTTTCTGACTGGCAGCAGGGGGAGAGGCGAGAGGCAGATCTTTCTCAAGACCATATAGTGCCCTCATCATCAGTTCATGACAGTCCGGACTGTTAGCCAAGCTGCTGCGTGTACAGAATCCTAAATTCCCTTAACTGAATGCAGTTGCAATGACCTACATTTAATGCAGAATTTCTCCGTCATCCCTCAGCCATGACAGTGCTTCTTAGCGGGAACAATTTCAAACAATGAGGAAAGAACTTCTGCAACGTTTGAGAAATCAAGGTAATACCAGAAATAAAGCAGATTGTGTTGTTGGCCTGATCTTTCTGTGTGTGCTTACGATAGGATAAGAATACTTACTTTAGGATAAGAATATCAAAGTGCACAAACAAGTAGCTTGTAAGTAGTAATAACTTGAAACAGGTCTGAGCTATTCAGCTTACTTTCTGGTGCAGAAAGCTGGGTGGAGTTGACCAAATGAAAATGAGGATTCAGCTCAAATTATTACAAAAGCTCTTTCAGAGAAATTGCTCTTTTGACTTTTCATTCGGGTATTGCACCTTCCTGCACAAAGTACACTGGCAGTCTCATTGTTAACGGAAGGCTTTACGAAAGACATTTAAAAGTAACAATGTTAAAAAAAAAAAAAAAAAAAAAGCTTAAGCAAATACTAAACCCAGAGAAAAACCTGGAGGTGTTTTAAAAGGTGGCTGAATCATTTTAGTCCCAAGGCCCTTTAAGAGAGTTGTGGGGGGAGGGTTTCCATCCGTGCCTTCTGTTTTGGCTTTATATGTATATTTTAGGTGATTCTGGCTAGAAGATCTCTTCTGAAATTTGAATGCTAAACCTAAAAGAATGAATATAAATCCTTTTCCAAAATACTGCAGGGCTTTAGGAACAGAATTATATTGGCCTTAACACATAAAGCTAAGTGCTCATAGTGACTCAAAACTTGCAGAACCATCTCTAATCCTATATTACTTGAAAAGCTTCAAGTTTCTAGGTGAATGCATACAGGAACGTATTTTTAAAAATGCAGATAACAATGTTTTTATAGATTCTTTATGAAAAAGATTATGCTATAGGACTGAAATTTGCCGTGAGCAACTTTCCAATTTGACGAGAGAAGGAAAAATCATCCCCCCAAAGAGCTAAGATAGCCATAGGGCAAAACTGCTGTTCTTGAACATTACTCAAAGCACCAGAGCTTATCTTTGTGTGCATGTATTTATATTTCTTTAGTATTTTTCACTGTAATGTCTCAATACTAATAGAACATCTAGTCTGTCTGCACTAAGAGATGAGTGGGTGTTTCAGGACAAGGGCCCAAATGTATCTTGATACTTTTTATAATGCATATTTTAAATATCTCACGTATTTTCAAAATTCTTTTGAGAATCTCAATTGGGATCCTGGCCTAAAGCATTACTGCCTCACCCCCATCTGAATTCTCTATTTGATGACTAGTACCATGAATATTGTAGTGAAATCTTGTAAATTTAATAAAACGTTACAGGTTTAGGTTTAAACTACAGTTCTTCATACTTAAGATGCCTCCTTAATACTCTGCCGCTGTCCTCACCAGTGCCTCAGTAAGGTAAGTATATTTGTTTAACACCAACTTGGGAGTTCACAGTGTCATTTAAAACATAGAAACACTGATGGGACTATTATCGTTGATTTCAGCATTGCTGGGATCAGGCCTATAGAAATGTAGCCATATGATACTGCTTCTAGAAATAATTGCTTATCAGTCCATCTGGAACAGTACTCAAATGCAGAATAAGTTAATATCTGTATCTGAAATATCAAATTCCAAAGACACTTTGGATTGAAGTGGAAACAGCTGCATAGCCAGAAACATCCTAGAGTACTGACTAAATACTAATCATGTACTGGAAACATACTGTTATCAGTGAGAATAACACAAATGTGATGCATTAATATTAATGAATATCACATATATTATTGGCATAATTAACCCCTATTCATATATCCGTAGCTATGGGCTTAGATATGTGGCCTACCCATTCTTATGGTGGACGGAAAATCAGCTGTACAGCTGGGTTTGCAGTGTTGTGATCACTGATAAAAAGTTCAGCTGGTGGCTGGGTACTGGTTGTATCTCCAGAGGTTAAAACCGGGGTCAGTGCAGTTTAACCCCTGCATTAGTGTCTGGGTGAGGGGACAGAGTCCACCATCAGCCATAGTATCAGCTTAGGGGGAAAGGCCAGTACACTGGAGACTAGCACTGCTGTTCAGAAGGACACAACAAGCTAGAGAAACAGGCAGATAATAAACTCATGACATTCAAGACAAATGACAAGTCCTGCAGCTGGCATTTAATAACCTTTTGCCACAGTTGGTGGCCAATTGAATACAAGGCAGCTTTGCAGAAAAGAACATGGGATTCCTGGTGGATACCAAGTTGAATGTGACTTAACAGGACATCCTTGAGGGCTGTCGCACATCGGAGCGGGTTTTCTAGAAAGGCTGCAGTTATCTCCATCCTTGGAGATGTTCAGAACTTGACTCTACAAGGCACTGAGCAACCCTAGGCTGGCATTGCTTTGAGCAGGATGTGGACCAGATGTCCTTCAGAGGTCCCTTGAAATTTGTATTATTTTGTGATTCTAGATTTTAATAAATTGCTCATAAAAATATGGAATACTACACATTTTTACTGAAGGTTACAAAAGTATTAGCTCTTTTGCATACTACATTAACCTTTCTTCATCTTTTATGAGTGAATGGAGTTGTACTTGATTATTCTTGTGTAGCATCATATCCAGTTCCATTTTCACTTCAGAAAAATGAGATGGTGTATTTGTCATTCTTAAAGCAAGAAACAATTTTGCAAGTCTGACACTATAACAATGAAAGCACAGCATGCTTGTAAGGCAGATAGTTTGTAGTTAACAAGATATTTGCTAGCATCTGGTTTATATGATTTAGTGACTACACTTTGCGTAGAGATAACATACCACTCATAGCATGTGCTCTTTGCTCAGCATGTTTAATAAATAGATTGCCTTCTGTTCATTTGATAACACAAATTTACTTGTCTTAAAAAATAACTTTGTATACCCTAAGAACATATAACCTTGTAGAATTGGATTTAGTCTATAAAATATGGCATTTTTTGATTGTATCATGCAATTAAAGAGCATTTCATGGAGTCAGAGAATCATAGAATTTTTTGGGTTGGAAGGGACTATAAAGACCATCGAGTTCCAACGCTCCAGCCACAGACAGGGACACCCTCCACTAGACCAGGTTTCTCAAAGCCCTGTCCAACCTGGCCTTGACATTTCCGGGCATGGGGCATCCAAAACTTCTCTGGGCAACCTGTTCCAGTGCCTCACCACCCTCTCCAGGAAGAACTTCTTCCTGATATCCAATCTAAACCTCCCTGTTTTCAATTTAAACCCGTTACCCCTTGTCCTGTCACTACATGCCCTTGGAAAAAGTCCCCCCCAGCTTCCTTGTAGGCCCCTTCAGGTACTGGAAGGCTGCAATAAGGTCTCCCCAGAGCCTTCTCTTCTCCAGGCTAAACAAGCCCAACTCTCTCAGCCTGTCTAACTAGAAGAGGTGCTCCAGCCCTCTGAGCATCTTCATGGCCTCCTCTGGACTCGCTCCAACCAGTCAATATCTTTCTTATGTTGGGGGCCCCAGAGCTGGACACAGTAGTCCAATACCTCTGAGTGTGCACAGCTACCTGGAATATAAAAGTTTACTGTACTCTTCTGCTGACCTGTTTTCCAGTGTACCTCTCCATGAAACTGCTTACCATATTTTCCTTCAAACTGCTTTTTAGTACCCCCTAGATTTTTATTGCTTGCAGACTAAATGTGTGGCTGCACTTTAGCTAACCTGAAATGAGAGACTCTACTGTGTGTAGCTCGGAGGCAGCAAAGTCCTTTGCTATGGAGATATATAATGTGTGCTCTTGTTCGAGTCACAGCATCTGTATAAATATAAAGCTTGTTTTCTGCTGTATGTTGACAATTTTATGGCTCTGCATGGTATTCCTTCTGTCTATCACTATGTTCTAGGTGTCATCTTTCCTGCACTCCCTATGGTTTCTCTTTACTTTGTCTCCTTTTGTCTTTCTGACTTGCAACAGAATGAATGTAAGCTATTATATGACACAACGTATGTGCCTTCATATTGTCTTCACTGTTGTTTATAGCTGCTGTTGTTGTTTTACCATCACTCATTCTAATTGTCCTTCATGCAATAATAATGCATTTATTTAAAAAGAGAGTGAATCTTGATACCTACTAGGAAGTGATGATCCTTTAATACCAATATCTACCAATTCAGTACAGTACAACCACCCAGCAATTGAATTTCAGACATTCAGAATTTCAGTATCCAGTAAAATCCAATAAAAATAAATACCTGCTTCTCTCCTAAGTCATAGGACGGAAGGCAGACATTCTCTGACGTGCTGATACTGAATCTCTCTACTACTGAGCCATTCTCTGAAGCTCTTCATTCTCTGAGCTCTCCCACTATGGGCAACAGTTTTTCTTTAATAAAACTCTATATTAAAAAGCCAAATAAAGTGAGCTTTAATTCAGCTGCAGTGGTGTCTTTCCTTGATTCTGAGGAATTATAATTTGTCTGCTGAGAAACAAAGTATCAACTGGGATTAAATTTCACACAGCCATATTGATAACCATCCTTCAGTGGCCTTCCTTATTTCAGTTAGATTTCAAAGGCACAACAACAACAAAATGCTGGTTCTGGATATTCTAAGTGGGATATATTTCACTGTACAGATTTTGCAATTTGATGGAACATCAGGGTTAGTTTAGTTGCAATACAGAGTTCTGAATTTCTCTCTTTCCAGAGTTTATTTTTGCTACACCAGTCATTCAAAACCATCTCATTCACCTGCTGATGGTACATAAGGCAACACAATTTAATTGAGATCACAGCTTCTCCCTCTGAGCACATGTCCAAATCCTGAGGCACATAAAGACTCCAAAGACAAAAATAACTTAACACATTTGAACATTCAGTTTCTATGGAGACAAATAAAAGTAAAATGTCTAATGTGGGTTCTTATTCAGCCTGATGCCTTACTGATTAGAAGCCCTTCACTAAGCCTTAGGGACAGATATAATTCGAGAAATAAATAAATGAACACAAAGAACTCCCCCAAATCCTGTGTTTCTAATATTCACTTGTGCATTCTAGTTAAGTAAGAATTAGTGCTGGCACTAATTTCCTGTTCTTCTATTCCCACCCCACATTCCAGCCTTATTGATATACTTGAGGTGGAGTTTTTGCCATTTTCAATAGCAAAATCTTCTTGTTGAAACATGAGAAAACTCAAAGCTTGGGACTTCAAGGTTTCTAGCCCTCACTCCAAGGATTTAGAGAATAATAGCTACAGAGTTAACTGCTACAGATGCCTGATGCTGCTAGGTCAAAGTAATGAATGTTACATGAACTGTCTGACCTTTTAAGCCAGGATCAGCAAAAAAAGGGCTGAAAAGCACAACATCATGATTAGAGCTGTAGAAGTACTTGCGAGACTTCTCTCAGGCCGCTGGATACAGAGCCCACTTTTTAGAAGTGCATTTTAAGTAGCACTCTAGTCAGTCTTAAAGATCACATTTGAAGAGATGCTGTTCACAATTATCATCAGCTTTAATGGTGTTTTCTGAAGCCTGTAAGGCTTATTAGTTAGCCTAATGTCTCAGTCAGCTCTTCCTTCACACAAACTGCAGGTAAAATACAACATGAGATTATCACTACTGAGGGTCTCTATAAAGCTTTTTTGCAAAAATGCAGGCTCCGATGATTATGCCTGAGCCAACCTCTACGCAATGGCCATGTAAGTCGTCATTAGCACAGCACTGGGCTTCATCTCGGTTCCCAGCAGGGCTCTATTAGCTCCATACTGTATTACACTAATTATGGCTATGTGATTTTTGGCCTGAAACTTGCTCACAAATGACCATCTCAGAGCCCGAGCAGAATGTATTCATGCATGACTGTGCTGGTTTCGGCTGAGGTAGAGTTAATTTTCTTCATAGTAGCTGGTGTGGGGCTGTGTTTTGGATTTGTGCTGAAAACAGTGTTGATAATACAGGGATGCTTTAGTTACTGCCAAGCAGTGCTTACACACAGTCAAAGCTTTTCCTGCTTCTCACACCACCCCACCAGTAAGTAGGCTGGGGGTGCCCAAGATGTTGGAAGGGGACACAGCTGGGCCAGCTGACCCCTACTGACCCATACCATATGGTGTTATGCTCAGCATATAAAGCTGAGGGAAAAAGGAAGGGGAATGTTCAGGGTGATGGCGTTTGTCTTGCCAAGTAACCGTTCTGCATGATGAAGCCCTGCTTTCCTGGAGGTGGCTGAACACCTGCCTGCTGATGGGAAGTGGTGAATGAATTTCTTGTTTTGCTTTTCTTGCTTTGCTTTTCTTGCTTGCGCAGCTTTTGCTTTACCTATGAAACAGTTTTTATCTCAATGCACGAATTTTCTCACTTTTCCTCTTCCAGTTGTCTCCCCCATCCCATCAAGGGGGAGTGAGCAAGTGGCTGTGTGGTGCTTAGTTGCTGCCTGGGATTAAACCATGACACATGCGTAAATAAACTGGGCCTGGGCCATCATATTGGCAGGAAGGCTGACACTACACAGCTCTTGCTTGTACTGCTGAAATCACTTCATTCCCTCTTTTATTTCCACAAGTAATATTCCTGCATCAAAGCTGCTGTTTGAGAAAGACCCATGGCTAACAAAAGTTCTTGAAACTTGCCTTGGCGCAAACACAAGGAGTGCTCTGGCACTTAACTATGTGGATGGCCACATGCCAGTGAGGGGACTCAGACCCCAGCCCCCTTCAGTTTACTATTGCAGATGCAGTCACAGGCACTGGAAAGTATGATTCAGTGAACTGGTACATACGGGATTCAGACCAGCTGTGTACAAAAGGGATGACCTGGTCCTACAGTAGGAGAAGTTGGATAATTACACCCACAAGGAGGAAAGGAAGGCTTGACCAAAGAGAGAGAAAAGCCTGCTGGCACAGTAACAAAGATCCTAGCAGTGTCCCACATTCAGGACACCTCACTTGCCCAAGGAATGCACTTGTTCTGCAATTTCTTTGAGATGAAGACAATACAACTGAACCTAGAAGACAAGTTATCAAGGCAAATGGAAGCTGAACAGTTTAAAGAAGATAACTACTCTATTTGATGAACTTATCCTACATTATAAGATCACTGAAAAACAGTATCCTTTTTAAGGGGAAAAATGCTTCCTATAGTTTTGTCTTAAAGGTGTTAGTGAATGCATCTGCTTATTCATAAATAATTGCTTTCTTCTCATAATATTTATCTGTTTTACTTGGATCACGTACTTAACATAAATACAGTGTTCCAGGGAAAGTATCTTTTGCTTGGCTTGTTTCTGGTCTCTTGCAGATAGATAATCCTCTGTTTACTTAGCAACTACATAATTTCATAAAATAATATCATGGGGGAAATATGAGTTTCAAACTCCAATTTGTAATTTCAAGACAAATATAGAATTTTTTTATCGAGTAGGAAATGAACAGTTACAGTGGGTGCGTCTTGCACAGTGTGGAAAGTGTTACGAGAATGAAGGTAATTCTCTGCAGGGAAAAAACAAATGTTGGGCTGGATTTAGTGAGAATGTTTTATAAGACATAAAAGGAAATCAGGTTTTGGTTAAAACTCATGAGGGCTTGGTCTACACTTCTGAAGCCTATTTCAATATTGAATATTTTTGACTACATCTCAACTTCAACAAAAAATGATGTAAAGGGGCTACTGAAAGGAGAAGGGCAGAGTCTTAATTGCAACATTCAGACTAAGCAATATTTTCTTAGACTGATTTGCATTTTCCTGTAACAATATATATTTAAACCATTAGCAGTGGGGATATAGATCAGATTTAAAGGTTGATACCACCCTGATTATGTTGCAATTCAAAAACTGTTCAGTTAATTATTATGAAAGATATTTCTATGGAATGGTGTATTATTTCAGCATTTTCTCCTGGGGATTACTGCCCAATCCTGTCATTAAAGCAAAGCAAAAAACTGATGGTGGATGAAGTATAAACATTGCTCTATTAGAATAGATGTCATAAGAATTGGAGCTCAAGCACTTACATAAAAATTTGAGAGCTACCGTTCCCATAGCAACAGGCAGCATAATTTAGCTAACATAGCTGCTTTCCATTCTAGGGACTTCATTGTCATTGCAGTTTACAAAATATACAAGTACTTCTTCGAAGGCTCTGACACAGTAAACAGACAAAACATTGGAAACACATTGAGGAAGGTACAGCTTTCGTTTCAGATGCAGGCTAATAAAATGCTTCTTTCTCATCTCACCTCACCTGTGTTTCATGGGATTCTCTACTATCCTCAATGCCCCATATACTAATTTAGTTCTCTTTACGGTGCAGGAGAGATCCAGTGAAAGAAGGCACTTGAAGCTGGCCTGACTCTACATTAGTGTGATCCTTTCTGAAATGTGCAGAAGCAGCTTCCTTGCTGGCAGATTCACTCTTTCTCTCTTTCCTCCCCTTAGGTACCAGAATAAGACTCACTTCAATGCAGAGAGTCAGCACAACATATCTGGGGCACCTGTTAAATCTCATACTGAGCCTACACACAGTTACTAATCTAACACACTGCTGACACACTCCCATAGCCGTAAGTCTTTTGTTTCCCCAATGGTTCTGTGAATCTTGGTATTAATCTGAATCACTTTAAAGTGCTTTTGCAAAACATCTGGTTCCATAGTTTTCAATTTTTAGAAGCCTGTGAAAAAGTTTTGAAATAAGAATTTAAAGAGACACCAGAACTAATGTTCTGACTAAAGGTACTCTGAAATTTCACACTTTTGTAGCTGTGGTCTAAATGGAAAGACTGGGGGGAGCACCATCAATTTCTATCTCCTGGAAGCTTAGGATTGCCAGCCTGCAATCCTTGCCTTGCAAAGAATAATGTCTCACACTATTTCCTAGTGAGGATGGAAGAATTCCTTCTGGAGGAGAGATCTAGTTGATGTCAGCAAGTGAATCACCATCTGTCCGTGGGTAACGGATGTTTTGAAAGCAAGTTGTATTGGACATTGCTTTTGATAGACTCCGTAATGAGGTGCTGGCTCTGTCTCTGAAATTCTCCTGTTCTGAGCCCCTGACAGGGTCCCTAAGGTACTCACCTCTTCACAGATCTTCTTTCTTGGATGAACATATGGAAGGTAAAAACTCTGCACTGCTAACTTCCCAGCTGAGAATTCATTATGCATATTGGGATGCAGATAATTTATCTGACTTTGAGGGTATTTTCTCATTTTTGTGACTTGAACAGTGCACCAAAGACAGGTAGTTGGGCAAGAGGTTGTGGTGCTGGAGTGCAACCATCTGTCCTGTGTGTAGGTAAGACAAAAATTTGACAGTGGCAATTCAGGGATCAATGTGTGAGATGCAATATACGCCACTCATGAACTTCACCTAAAAAAAAGGTGTAAAAAGTAACCATGCCAGGAGCTGGTTTTTTCCAACTACAATGCAACACATGCCTTTTTCCAGAGAAAGATGCTAGGACACAGAGGAATAATCTTCTTCCTCTATATCCATCCAAACAAATATACAGAACCTGCCTATTATTTCATTCATATCAGCTATGGTATGAATGACCAACTATGGTATGTATGATCTAGCACTTTGATGTAGGCTTAGGCGTTCAGCTGATATGAAAAGAAAAAAGCATTACACCTACCACTGCAATTATTACAACAGTATTTTTATCCTGCAGTTGAACATACACAATAAATGAGCGTTGAATTATGCTATTTAAATAGTGCATTAGCCTTTATCATCCTACAGGACAAATTCTGCAAGCCTCTCTCACAGACTTCATCACAATTTCCAGTTCTCGACCTGTGAGACAGGTTGAGTGTGCCTGCCAAACCAGAAGAAATAGTAACTATCCTGTTTCTGCAAAACTGATTGTGTGTTAACCACCAGGACTGTAAAAACTCCTCTCCATGTTAACCAACAGTGCTTAGTCTTGCATTAAAATCAAACACACATACAAGTCACTGATCTTGATATATGTCTCACAATACCACATCCAAAATTTCTAGTTATAGGAATCACAATCATACTTAGTCAAAGGTAGAGACAGCTATGACAAACACTAGCTGTTATAATATCTGATCCTTATGATCACTTCCTGGGCTGAGATCTGAATCAGGAAACAGTTCTAGAACTATGCCAAAAATAGAAGTTAAATTCTGTCATCAAGTTTATTTTGAAATAGTATAAACTGTATGGCATTTTAACTTTGAGTAGTGCAATTTAATATTTTCAGAAGAATACATTTATATAGGAGTATTATTTATTCTTATTAAAAATCTCATAACAGCCATGAAATTCCTGACCCATGATCTATGAAATGCATTAAACTTCTGTGCAGATTTTGTTGGCTTGTAGAGACTTATCTGAACATCTATTCTCCTTGGCATAGCTTTCGTAATTCACACCTGAGACTGTTCATTTCAAGAGAAGTAAATACCTTAAGGTCTGAAATAAATATAAATCTCAAAAATATAATTAAAAATTTAAACAATATTCTGAGGTGATATTGTATTAAGGATAATAATCTTTGAGAAAGCAATATTTCAAAAATAATTTAGAACTACAGTAGACAACACCTATTTTAAAATCTTCCTTGTTGCACGTTCAAACAACTAAAATTCATAAAGAAGTGCTGTTTGATTACTTAATTGGACATTCAGGATCATACCAGTCATGATTCATATTTTGCCCTGGAAAACAGATATATATCATAAAAAAAAAATAAATCTGCCAATATGAACTAATTATGTTGTAAAATATTGTAGGTATAACCTTCAGCTGCTACAACCTGGCCTAATCATGTAACTAAGGAGTATCACAGGACAGTACGTAATCACAGTAAATAGAAACCTCATCAACGCAGTATTTCATACTTATCTATTTTAAGCAGGTACCACCTGAAAACTTAAAAGCATTTTCCATATTTAGCTGTGAAAAAGGCTACATTTAATCCATGTTATGAAAATGAGGATGTTAAAGGTTTTAAGTGAGGAGGCAAAGTTTGCAAGAAGTCAAGCCTTAACTTGTGATTGTCAGACTTCTGTCTCAACCTTAAGTCAATTATTTTTACTTTCTGACAGCATTATAGAAAAAAACAGTCAGTTTTTTTGCAAACAGATGTAGGATCTAGTGCAAAATTAGAACAAGATGGCTTTTAATAGTAACTACAATGGCAACCTCAATAGCAATACACAATACTTCATAGATATGTCAGAATCTATAAAAAATCCACTCTTTGGCAGATTAATGTCAAATTTATGCCTTGAGCCAACATGGTTGTCCTCTTTTCAATTCAAAATCTAAATTATCCTCCTTAAGGATTTGCCTCTGGCTATAATTCGAACTTAATATCTTTCTTCATATGAGTTCTTGTGGACTACAGAATTAGTTTAAAACATCTGAATGTATTTCTTTTAGGAGATGTTAACATTTCAGAGTCTTTATTTGACCTGTTTCTCTTAACATTATGAAGTGCTGGGGCTATTTAAGATGTTCTACCGCATAAGGGGTTCAAAACAATTTCCAGCATCATCACAGACTAAACGTAGAGCAAGAATAGTTGAATGACAGTTTAGAAAAATTGCTGCCTTAATAGAACTTTCGGGATAATTTGACAAACCCAGTATCATAATTACTGTTGCCCCTGCAGCTCTCAAATAATTATGTTTCAGATTTTTTAAAAAGAAATGTTTAATTAAAGAAGAATCAAGCCATGAATTCATGTAGTTGCAAATCAGAGGTACATCATGTAGCTCTGCAGTATCTAGTAGAGTCCATATCTATTTTTTTTTAATTTTCGTTCCTTTTAATTCTGTTTGGTGGTAATGAATGAGGTATATAATTACTCTGGTTGATCCTGTACCCTTAACATGATGTATCCCAGCGCACTTAAAAAGAATAATTAATAAAATATGAAAAAAAGAATTAATTAAAAGCAAACCTAAAAATTAATCCTTAACTTGATATTAAATGTGATCAAGAATTGTGCAGAACTTATCGAGATGTTGTATAACTCAGGTTACACAAATGGCTAAGAAATGACTAGTAGTATCTGTACCTCTGTACCAAGAGCTATTTACACAGTTCTTGTTGAACAACTATAAATCATAGTGAAGAACCAAAGAAATCAGATCAAATAATACTAAAGAGCAAAATAAACCCATGAGGAAGAGCACCATCATCATATGTCTCTAAGAAATTCCTAATTTCAAAGGTGTATATCACTCCTAATTGTGAAATTACTTATTTTTCAAGAAAACTTATTGCTTTCCTTTTTCCTTCCCCTCCCCAACCCCCCCCCCCCCCCCCCCGCCATATTTAAGTGGAAAATACACAGGTGAAATTGAGGATACAGAAATAAAAAATTAAATACCAGAATAAAATTCACACATTTCCTGCATGATTAGTAATTTTTGTCTGTTTTCCTGTCTTTGTTACTCCATGACTAAGTCTGCACTCTGGAGCAGGGATACACCACCATCCTGTGCATGCCCCAGCTCAGCTTCCCCAGTGCACATGCCGCCTGCATCCCAACCCCAGGAAAGGTTTGTTTGGTGACGTGCATTCCTCATTGCTCAACCGCCCATAAGAGGCAGGCTCCAGAGCAACCCCTGAGAAACTCATGAGCTATTTTGGATCAGGAGCCTGAAAGAGCTCAGAAATAAAAGAATTCACAAAATAAATTTCGATCAGTTTGAAATACTCTTTTAAAATTCCCCCTTCCCAGTGCAAATTCATATATCAGACTCTTCACTTCGGTACGTCATGCTTGTTTTTCTACCTGCAGGTTCAGCTGGCAGCCTGGTATTTTGAACAGCAGGACTATGCACAGTTAAATACTAATGAAGACTCTATAGGTGACTGAAGTGCAGTGGACACACAAGCTTTCTCCTCACAGATTTTCCTTGAGACGAAAAGGTCAAGTGGCAAACAAGGCACTGTAAGAAATTAGCAGAGCTAAAGAAGTTATGAAGCCAGATAAGACCTATACCTGATGAAGTGTAATAGATGAAAGAAGGCTTGTTTCTTCTTTGTAATTTTGTCGATTGAATTTTACAGAACAGGAAGCACAAAGGGAGCTCAACTGTGTGCGACCTTTTTTTTTTTTGGTTTGGTTTGTGTACTAGGTCATCATAGTCCACCCCCCTACTGTTTGATGGCTTTCATTTTGTATACTTTATTTTTTTTAAACCTAAGCTGAAATACCTTGCTCTTTTTGAACCTGGTGTAAATCAAAAGTAATTTCACCGAGGTTCAGCAGAAAGGTTAGGAAAAAAGATCATTTAGCCAGACTTCAATTCACTGGACAAGCATTTCACTAGATAAAATCAAGAGGATAGCTAGCCAAAAGCATCTGTGAAATAATAATTACTCCAAATTTGTTCTTTAAAGATCTGTCAGGTCTAATCAAATAACACTGAACTTTGATATTCTGTTGTTCATACTCAATTCCACTCAGCGTTATTTGTTCTAAAACATCCATCCTTCATTAAAATTCTACCCACCCTCATCATGCTTTGGGCAAAGGCAGAGAAAAAAGGATATAGATGAGACACTCTGCACTTCTGACTCAATGCTACAGTAACTGCAAATAATATGGATGAGCAGAGAATTTCAGATAAACTTTGATTTCAGCCACACAGCCCCAGCACTGGTGTAATGAATGAAATGCCCATTTAGCTTTTAGGCCTAGCAGATCTGTGAATAAGAATGTGCACAGTTCAGTAGGCTATTAACTAACCTGTGAAATGATGCTCATTATATGGACAAAGTGTTATTTCTTCTGGAAAATTAGCAGGTCACCAACCAACTACCTTGAACAGATACACCCAGGAATTAGAATGGATATTTTGTGCTCACATCTGATTAGCATTTTAGACCCTCTTTCTCTAAACACTTCCAACAAGACTGCACGTGCCAAATCCCTACCATAGCTCGAGCTATTATACAAAGATCTGAGAATGCTCACTCTACTTATCTCTATGTGAGGTCTACCGACAGTGCTGAAGACAACAGTCTTTTCCCTAGACTACTAAATGACTTTCAGAAGCAAAAAAAAGAAGCATTTTGAAGTTAAAATCTAGCAGCATGTCACCCACAATGAAGAACTGTTAGAATAAATAACCAGACACAGCTTTGTCCCTGAGGTACTTCATAAAACCTCTAGCCTATTCAGATAACTTGCAACAAAACAGTATTCATCATTAACACAATGAAAAACAAAGTCTGTGGATCTTATTGAAGAGTTTGGATACTTTGGGGTGCTAATAAGGAAAGGAGAAAACACCTCATACTAAAGCAGAATTAAAAGAAAATTCAACAGAGAGGAAGAAGGTGCATTTCGATTACCTACTGTAGATTCCTAACTCAGGCAGCACCTAGTTAATACATGTGATCCAGAACACCTATTCAAAGGCATGTCTCACAGCCATTGGAAAGCAAACCAGACAACTCATACTAACTACCCTCTCCGTGGAGCTCCTGTGTGTTAAAGGTACATTCTCGATCTTCTAAGTGAGTTAATACAAGATACTAGGTACAGGGATGCAGTGTGAGGGATGCATTTGCATGGGGTATTAACTCAGCGCAGCACTAAGTACCTTGTCCTTGCAATTCCAAGGGCGTGAGTTCATTTTTGAATATGCAAAAGTAACAGAACTCAAACAAACACCCTTTTTGTTTTTCTTTTTTTTTATAACGGCTATTATTGTCTCTGTCTACACAGGAACCTGGGATAGAGCCATCCTCCATCTCGGGGCTATTGCACAGAAAAAGAATGCAAGGAATGCACAAGCTGTGCTGCTACGAGTGAGCCGTGCACTCACCGGTAAGAACACCTTCCTGGGAGTCAAGGATCCCTCGGTTCGGCCTCTACATTCACTGTAGTTTTGTGTATCTATCTAAAGACCGCAACACAAAATACATAACTTATCTTCAATTAAGAACTAGAGTCAAAACCTCTGCCTCTTCCTTACTACCCAGGATAAAAATGTTATAAGGAAAGTAAATAATTGTTTTGGACAAGCTACTGCTACCAAAATGTGTTTTAAAGCAAATAATTAGAAGACTGGGAACATCTGGGAACAAAGGATTTAGGCCTACAGCGTGGGAGATTCTGTTCTGTGAGGCGAAGACCCAAGGAAGGGTTTAAATTCATTATAGTCTGGCCAGTTTTGTGCCACACTTATCTGTCAGATAGAAAAACATAATCCTGGAACCCAGTTCTCTTAAGGTTCTGCCCTGAAGATGTGGTGGGATTCTTAAGGAATGTAATTACCTGAATAAGAGTAGCTTGGTTAGGAACACTGAGAAAAAGCCTTTGGTTACAGGGACTGCCAGCACCACAATTTCTGTTTAGCAGATTCCTGGAAGTCAGGAGGAACCTGCTTTGAAGTCTGTATCTGTTTTTAAATCCCACTCCCCAGAGACACATGCTGGCTAATCCTCCTTCCTCTTTGGAATAATGATCACCAAAAACTAGGTGCCCACCCAGGAATGAGCAGATTAGAAGAAGCTAGATTCCATGTGCTGCCATAAGAGGCATTCCCTTCCACCTCTAATCTCATGTTAGTCACGTTAAAGCAGGGGAAAACCACTCATTTCTACTCTATCAGCTAAATTTTGGCATCACCACTTGGATTGCTTGACACAGAAAATCGCTGCAACCTGAGCTGGCAGTTCTGAACTGTAGCAAAATGCCTGAAAAAGGGAGAGTGAGAAAGGAGGTGTTATATACAAATAAGAAATTACTTTGCCTCTATATACAGCATTTACAAAATTTCTACATTAATATATTCTCATAGATTTTGAAAAAATAGAGGGAGTACCTAGGACAGCTGTCAGAAAACCAGTCTTGCAGTGTGAGCCTTAAAGAGTAGCACATATCCAATTTACCAGGACAAAAGTTGAAAGGTGCCTTGACTACTGCATATAAATTTTTAGTAGCCAGAGGGGTGTTAAAATTGTGATACTTTAAAGATATGGAAGATGCAAGGGTTGCAGATCAAGGCAATGACTTCGTTAGGCCAGGTGGCACAGCCAGAAACGTGCACAAGCTTCCGTGTGCAACAGATTTTTCAACAGGTCACTGCAAATACTTTTTCATAGATGCTTGTTCAGAAACCGTAACTGAAAAAGTGAGACTTTTCAGTCTTACTGACAACGGCATAGCAAAAGGAAGACTGGCAGCTGAAATCAGACAAGTTCAACCTTTCCACAACATTGCAATTTCCTAGCACTAAGGGTAATTAAATATTGGAACGGCTTACCAGGGGAGCTGGTGGACTCGCCATTGCTTGGAGCTTTAGGACGAGATTAGATATCATTGTAAAAGAGATGCTTTAATCCAGCTTCTGGAAGTTCTCAACATGCCCATAACACTTGCAGCTCTGCATTAAGACAATGACTATAATCAAATCTCATACTTTAGGGTTTCAGCTGATCAACTGCAAGGGTTATAAAGAATTTCTTTCTCCTTTCACATAAAAAGCAGACAGATACTTGGGGTGTGGTTTACATTCTGATCTGTCTCTGAAGTAGCAGTGATTGCCCACATGTACAGAAAACTCAGGGGGAGCTGACGCAGTGGCCGGTGGTGGTTGGGAAAGTATTTCTTCGTAGCCTGAAATTCACTAAGCAGTCACGTTTGACCTGTCCGCCCAGGGAAGGGTCTGGCATTAGCACCCACTCAGCAGTGCGCTACAACAGCTACACGACTTTTGGAAATGAGCCGTTTCATGATCTGCTGCTACAGAGCACTGGCCAAGGGTCAAATGAAAAAGTATCGGATCACCATACCCGCAGAGGTCTTGGTAATGAATCTTGCTGGATTAGCTCAAAGGGAGTGCTTTTCCCAAGGTGAGATAAATAGAAATCTCAATTGAGTTTTTTTGTGTTGGTTCAATGTGAGATCCAAATCACCTGTTAATACACTAAGATCATCTGGACATCTCTCATCTAATTAACTAATTGCTGTTGAAGAAGTGTAAGTAACATCTTGATCTTTTCTGTCTCCTGAAAATTAACATGCTTTAGCCTAACTGGAGTTATGTTTACACACAGGTAGGTAGTAGGATGAAGTGTTCTGTGTTTTCCAGTATAACTAGATACATAAGCACTCCTTTCGGTGTTCAGCTACATCTGTAACTATACAACGTGCACTATTTTAGCAGAATACTGTCATGACTTAATTATTAAACGCAAGTAAAGCTGAAGACAAGACAGGAAATTCTGCTGCTTTTAGCTATGCGTGAAAAGAGTATGTCTAAACTGTCAAATAAAGCACAGAATGAGAAATGGTTCCTCTAGTGATTTCTATGAGCTGCACAGTGCGTGTCCATACTGTGAGTCTCCAAATAAAGATCTATTTACATCAAGTACGCATTTCCAGGCTTTTATTCTTCTCAGTTACCTATACTATTCTCCTACAACCCCCTGACAGTGAGTTAGATTCAAAGATATTTCTGTCTGTGTTAAATAATGGGCCATTTGATGGAGATGAGCACAGTCACACCTGGAATGTAACTCAGGCATATAATTCACCTGTCCAGCAATTCAGGACATTTTCCATGCAGAATAAGGATGATTTCTCTTTACCATAATTCTGAAGCATACATATTAACATAAGGCTCTGTTGTCAGTATCAGTCATTATCATTATGTTAAGGTTGTCATATTTCAAAGTAAGAATGGGACACACCATGATAGCACTATCTAGTAACACAAAATATTCATGTAAAAAACATAGGAAGACTCGATTTTTAAAAAGGAGAAGAAAAAAAAGATACACATACTGTTTGTCTCAACGTCTATCACGGTGATACATGCATATATTTGACAGCAATCATGAAGATCATATTTACAAGGTGGCCCTATTAAGCAGTACATTATACCATGAGCATCCTTACTCAAACCAAACCAAACCAAACCACTCAGAATAAGAGTCTCCTCATCTGGGATGACAATGGCAAAACCTGCACCTACAGTCTTCTGACGTCTCAAGCAGACATGATTTGGTCTTCTCCTGTATTTGAGTACAAATAGCTCTGACAGACTCTGTACCTGGATCTGCTCCACGCTGCACACAAACTTCATGGTAATGAACTTTTAATCCTTTTCTGATCATTTGTTCTACTGAGATTCTTACAGCAAACCTAATGTTCACAATGCAGGAATGCTTGGAAAACCTCAGATAAATCTACTGTCCGTAATTTTTAAAGAATACTCTTTTAAACAAAAATGGAAGGAGGAATTATGCAATAGACAAATCAGAAACGAATTACATAAGAGACTAATATTGTTCTAATGAAAAATATCATCACAAACTTTCCTAAATCTCTTTGGGATACAAAAATTATGATATATTTTTCACAACCTGTTCATTTGAAGGATTATCCAATAGAACTTTGAGTACAGGAAGCATGTGCACATTTGCAGCAGAGATTTACCTTATCTCACAGAACGCTCCTTTATAACCCTCCTGTGCCAAAATTGTTACCCGAGTAATACAAAAGTCCACGTGATCACTGATCATCAAATCCTCTGCTCTTGCATTTATGCTAAAAAATTCCCAAGTCAAAATATTTGAATAGTTAAGTAATTACAGTTGTAAGATTCTAAAATTTTTAATTGTGTGGACTATTTTTAAAGTTTATTTCCACGCAGCATAAAGATGGATGTATACAGTAGAATCCAAAGAATTAACATAATTGTGTTCTCATCCTTTCTTGATTCTCTACTGAAAATGATGTTCTTACTGTTCAAAACCTGTTTTCTACGTTTTTCTAGTAAGAGAACTAGAAATTCAGTCTTGTATTTCTTGAATCTTAGCCTTCCTTGAAGGCTACCAGGTTGGGGTTTTTTTCTTCCTTACAAATCAAGTTTGAATTAACTTAAAATATTTTCATTAGGATTTGGTATGTTTGATTAATCCTTCTTCCTGCCTTGGTTTGTTTAAAGATACTATAGTTAACATTGAAAGCAAGCTTTCAATTCTGTCCTTTAAACTAGTACATGTGATAGATACCTCTTCATTTATGTGAAATTTAAAAAAAACTAACAGTACAATTTGACATGTGACATGCAAATTAAATTCCCACTGTCCCCCCCAAGAAAACTCAGTATAAAACAAACAAACAACAGAATCTAATCTAACTGTCCACTTTACCTGGAAATGCATGCCCTGTTAGAGAATCCAAATCTGAAATTAAAACAGTGAAAAGATAATCTTTAACACTAATTTAATACTAAAAAAAATTTCAAAAAACCCAAACAGATAAAAACCCCCAAACCTTGCACCAAATATCGCATTGTCACCAACATCAAATTTTAGTCATAAATATATTAGAAGCAAAAATAGAACACTTAGCATTACAATAGGCCAAAGAAACCTTGTACTTCTTGTAATACAGTAATTGATTCTAAGAATTATTGGAAACACATTTACCAATGAACTCCTGGATATACAACTTCTACTGGAAGACAAGAGGAAACTGTGCTTGTGTGCTTGGCCTTAATAATTTATAACTGTTTAAATGAGATAAATTTCTTGAGGACTGAGAACACGTTTAATGTTGTAAGTGAACATGGGAGAAAAACAACCCAAAATGTGATAAATGTACTAGAGAGAATTGCTTTCCAAAATCCAAGATAGTGAACACAATGTATTACCCAACACTTCCAGTATGTGCGGTCTCAAGCTTTATCATAGCAAACTTTATCATAAACTACAGCAGAAAGAAAAACTAATCTCAGCATTTTTCTTTCCAGAGCCTGAGAGACAAAAAAATGTTGTTGCCCTCTTAGGAGCCCATAAAAACTCCACCAAAACCAGATTATTCAGAAATGGAGTATCTAACTCTACCACGACTGCTCTCTGAAAGCGCAGAGGCTGGATGCAGCCACCATGCAAATCTGGATCATTCCCAAAAAACCATGTAATACTTGAATTGCCCGAAGTGCTGTCACTGTGCACATGCTGTGGCTGCACATCATGCCACAGCAATAAGGTGTTTGAAAACATCTGTTCTATGTCATTTTATTGAAAGTATCATGATGCAAAACCTTAAAATCCAAGAAAAAGAACGTGAGATAAATAAAACGTTGTCTTATTCCTGTAGCAGTGAAACAATATCTACCCAGACAGTGGGATTTAAAAGAAAACAAACAACAACACAAACCAAAAAAGTGGGGTTGTTTCTGAAAAGTGCATGTGCATATTGTGACTTGCAGCAGAAATGACTGTAAAAATGCTATTCTGAGCTAATGCAGATAACTAAAAGTAAATTAATTAGGCACTTGTCTCAGCATCAAACAGCACTACTTTGTAATCCTCTGCGTAAAGCTAATGATGTAAATTATGGATGTGTTTATCTTCTTACAAGCCGACCTGCACTAACTGAAAACAAGGTAGTTTGTCACCCGGGCACGTGTCCTGTGTGAACTGTTAAATAAAATCAGACCTACTTTGCTAGCTGAAAGCAGAAGAGTTTATGGTATATTGAACCCACAAATCATGATCCACATGCCCCAATTCCATCATTACATTTCACAAAGAATGATATAAGCTGACAGTGCATAGGCAGGCAATGTAAAGTTTCCCATATAAAGATAAATACAGTGTGCAGCATTTTCCTGCTAGACTTCAATAGATGCAATTACTGCAGTTACAATGGAATGAAACCTTTGCTGTGACTGAAACAACCAGAGTATACAGTCTCTGCCATAAGATTTCTACTCTTCTATGGACTCCAAGGGCAAGAGAAAAATCAACATTTCCTGTTATTGTTCAGAAGACTTTGCAGTTTCTTGGACTGATTATCAATTAAGTAAGCCTGGTCAGGTGGAATCCAATTTTCCTCCATTCCATTTATTTAATGAATTGCCCTGGTTTGGCACCATTCGCTTTTATTTTCATACATAAGGCTTTCGAAGCAAAGAGCAGGAATATGAGATGAAAGTGGAGCACATACAAATGAAACACACTTCCATCTCCTTTTTTACGGTAAAATAGCTCACATGTCCACAGTAGCAATTAGCAATGAATTGTATTCATGCAATCCATACCTGATTTGTATTATCAATCACTGACTGAAGTAGAAAAAGCAGTGATTTGGTGATAAAGCTGACTTCCAGTAATACTGCAGAGTATGGTGTTTAAAAAGAGAAAGAGGACGTACTTCTCAGCAGGAGTATCTTTGGTACGCCACATTCATTTCATTAGTTCCGTGCAAAACAGACGTTGGAGATGGTACAAGCTTTTCATGCCAATAAGCTAATTGTTTTTTTCTAGCACTGATTAGCAAAGATGGAATCCTGTCTATATCTTGCCTCCAAGGCCCTGTTCCTTCTTTTTCAAACCAGTGTACGCTGCGCAACCCAGTATGCAACCTTTGACTTCCACTGGCGTGGTACTTCTGGTGCTGGGCTTGCAGTGAAAGATCCAGGCACGGTGTAGCTGCCACTGACACGCCTTGGCAGAGTACCAAAGCCAAATGAATGGAGGGGATGATTTTTACAGTGCACAGGAAAACATATTTAAGGTGCAGAGCACAATTAAGTCATTTAACATTAAGGGCTCTCCATGGCATTGTCAGTGAGATGATGAAATACCAAACCATCTCTAGGAGCTGATACCTGCTCAGAAAGGTTAGGAGAAGCTAAATGAATGCTAAATCACGCTCTATTGAAAATACAAGATTTCTTCCTGCTTCTAAGTGTTTAATAGATATTGCCAGCAGGAAATGAGTGTCTCTGCTTTGCTAAACTTCCACAGTTAATCTTATTTCATTAACAGCCCATCACTTGGCAGCAGAGCTCAGGAGCCATCGTGGTTGTGCACAACACCTGTACTACGAACTGTGCAAAGCTCACATCTTCTTTAAACAAGAAGAGAGGAGTGAGGCCCAGTCCCTCATAAAATCTGGGATACAAAGGGAGTGAAATAAAAAGGCTGTTCATGAAGAAGAGAGCAAAGAGCTGGCACACAGCTGCAGTGGCTGAAGACGGGATGTGGCTTGTGTTAACCAGAAGTTACAACTGTAGCTTTGACAATCAGGTCAGTGAAAAGTACTGAAGTGTAACTCCCAGGATTGGATTTGGGCTGTAAATTTGGCCACACCCAGACCTGGGGTTTGATTTGGTACCACCCAAAACTAGCACCAGATGATAAACTAGAAGTAGGTGAGCAGTTCTTTGCATTAGCCTGTAGAGGGGGCAAGTTTCCTTCAGCTTTGGAAATGATATGCATTATTCACTAAAAAGCTGTTTTTGCAGTAGAGGCACCTCTTAGACAGTCCTGTTGCCTCGACTTGGGCCTGCACTGTTTACCATTATCCTGCCAGTGTGCCCCTAACTTACTGCAATAAAACTGTTTTCAGGTTCTTTCTTACTTTCATCGTTACATTATTGCATTCATTTGCCACCAAGCCTGTTAACAGCACAATTATCATTTTAATGGGAATGTAAACCTTTTCTGTGAGAAGTTCCCCGAAGAGTTAGCATAAAGGTTGCAGTGAGGAATTCAGAATAGGACAATCACCATCTTACAAACCCACTGCTCACTTGCACTGGTTGATGGAACTTAGTTTTATTCTTGGAAATAATTCAAAGTAAAAACAAAGTTCGTCATGAAGACTTAACAATATGACATTACAAAGCATCTTTATTTCTCTGATTCAGCTTGATACTATCACTCCACTACTAAAAAATGGCATCATACTGAGACAGGGTTTCATCCTGCCAGCTTTCTTTTCTGTGATGTCATTAAGAGTGGGATTCAAACTTACTTTTCTTCAATAGAGGTGTCTATGTGTAAGCAAGGTGTCTGAGCTTCCATTAGCTCCAATGAAGTAGCAGATGAAATTGAGTCAATTAATAGTATTGAAAAGTAGAAATCAAACTGGGTGCGATGAATTGCTAGAAAAGCTCTTTCCATTGACAAGATCTCTAATAACTACAGTGGGAGCTTACACAGCTACCTACGCAACCTACAGCATAGGTATTTGGAGCTGAATCTCAATGTGAGGATATCTTGAAGGAAAATAATCTACATACATGAATTTGGATTTGAGACAGCCACAAGAATAATATGAGAACGACTGAGGCATGGAATATTAGCTGTTTTGTGGTTGGTGGATCTGATTGTCTCAAACCTCTGAAATATCTATTTAAAATGAGCCCTAGACAAAAATAAAATTTGTTCTGTCAGCTGCCAGTGCAAAAACTTACTGGTCATTTTCTCCACTCTCTTAAAATCATAGGATAAATATACAGGATGATGCGTACAGCCTGATCTTTTTCCTTTTAAAGTTATTCCAGCAAGAACTTTGACAATGGGCACAAACTGAAACACAGTAGGGTTCATCTGAACACCAGGAAACACTTTTGTTTTTACTGTGGGAGTGACTGAGCACTGGTACAGGTTGCCTATGGAGGTTGTGGAGTCTCCTGCCCTGAAGATATTCAAAAGCCACCTGGACATGGTCCTGGTGCACCCTGCTCTGGGTGGCCCTGCTTGAGGAAATGGTTTGGACCAGATGATCTACAGATGTCTCATCCAACTTCAGCCATCCTGTGATTCTGTGAGGTAATACCGACTGTTGAAACAACCCAAGGGCTGCGTATGGCTGCGGTGTTGGCAGACCAGGAGAAAGAAATGCATTTTTCCTGATGAGTGGATTGAATTGAGGCAGACAGATCACGAAAAATATTGATCGGGAGAGCTTTTATTAATAAGGCTGCTCTTATGAACAGAATCCCTATGTTGTTATTATTAATAGCTGGTAACCATTCACACTGCCCATGCATGTCTGTGCTCACACAGCTCACTCTTGCACGCTGACATTCACCCACTAGTGAACGTCTGGGAGGCCAACCCCAGCTGCTTGAGCAGAGTCATAACAGCACGCTGGGGCTCTTAGGTGGGTGTCCAGAAAGTCTCTCAAGGGGTCCTTCATTTCATCAGGGGTACATGTAATCCTGGAGCATGGCTGCATGTCACCGCAGCACCCTCCTGAATGTGGTCTCATTTACACACGGGCTGTCGAGGCCAGTGTGGGTGGGTGGCCAGGGGTAGCCAACTTTTGGTGCCCCAAGTTTATTACTTCTTACAGAGTCAGCACAATGGCCAATCTCAGGAGCTTATTGGTGCGTAGGAGGCTGCTGCACGCTGCTTTCTGCAGCCTGCTGTATCCTCATAACTTTCACCATCCATACACCTGCATACCTATAGAAAGCACTTGCACAAGCAAAAGAAGTCATTTTTATGCAATGCAGCTGCTCCCCTGCTATGCGATATGCTTGAGCATAAGATGCTAGTGGTAGATCTAAAATCCTGTTATTCCAGATGCAAATTTATCCTTACATAGTAGTTGTGATAATCACAAGAGCGGTAATAATACCAAATGTACATTAGCCTTAAAAGATTCTATTCAAAATGAAAGAAAGGAAGAAAATACCCTTCTAGATTTAATAAAGCATCTTATTAAAACAAAAAGCTTTCTTAAAATACTGTTAACATTTTGTCATCCCCTTGCATGATAGCATATATTAATTACAATCATAGGATCACAGAATTGCTAGGGTTGGAAGGGACCATAAAGATCATCTAGTTCCAACCCCCCTCCCATGGGCAGGGACACCCTCCACTAGACCAGGTTGCTCACAGCCTCATCCAGCCTGGCCATGGAAATTAAATGTATTTTCCTTAGAATAATTTAATTTCTGTGTTCGTGAACCTGTATTTATCAGAGCTTTTGGGCTGAAATGTCGCCACCCTCTATACAGAATAAAAGTTCATGCTACATTAAAAACAATGTTTGCAAATATTTTGAATTATATAAAAAAATATTTGGGATACTGGACAGAGTTGATTGCATAAGTATCCTTCAGGTGTAGTTTGACTTGACTGAGCTCCTTTAGTAGGTCCATAGTGGGTAACATAATTCAGAGTAGAAAAAACTGGGATCTACTGACCCTGGCCAGCTTAGCTGGATCATGGTCTGCTTCTCTTTACTCTGTCTCCCTTTAAAGAACCAGTGAAAAACAACCACCAATTAAACTAAGAAAAACCCCAAACCAGTTTCCTTACATTTTGAAAGCCATCATTAATCCATTTTCTCCTTCTGCTGATCTCAAGCAAGCTGCCTGCTTCATGCTTCCTAGTATAATCATGGCCTGAGGACTGGTTTATCCAGACTCAATACAGAGTTTTTAAATAACATCTTAAAATATGCTGCAGAACCTACAGCTGCATACAGCCATCTCAAGATCAGAACATCCATGTTTTCCAAAGTAGCTCCCATCAGGAAACGTATAGTACACGATGGCTGAAATCCCAGCCCCCGTTTCCTGCAGTGATGGATGCTGTGCTGACAGCGGCAGCAGCACCTACTCTACTCGAGTGCAGACAGACTTTATTTAGGCAGCATTTACTAACACTTTTACAGCAGGGATGAAGGACACCTATCATCAGCGGTAGGTGTACTGTAATTTGGAAGCCCCTGCAGCTGACCACAGCCTTACCGCCCTGTACTGAGCCAGGATTTCCCAGAGGAAAATACCGCAGGCATGCTGTCCTCACCACATGTAGTAATCCCAAAGGTTTGAGGAAGGCACTTTGTGTCTACAGGCACTCTGTAACTGGGAGCGCTACAGCTCCTAAATCCCACTAGAGTTCAGTGTGTACATATGTAAAACAAACTCACACATACAAATAAAAATGTTTCTCAGAAAAATCAGTACAAACATTATTCATATTTTCCCCGGTGACTTTCCCTTGTGCAGCTGGTTGAGCCATGAAGGAGGTTAAAGAACTATTTCCCTAATGAACTTTAACTTCTTAGCATGTCTACGAAGGTTTTCAGCTGTGGAGCACTTTTGAAATGAAGTATGGCTGATCATTGAGCAATCAACACCTTTACGTTTGAAACTTCCTAGAAAGTTTTAATTCCAACTGATTTTTACAAGGACGTTTGTAAATTTATTTCAGTCCTGCCAGAACCAAAGCCTGCACATATCCAGCATGTGTGGAGCCGTGGTTAGTAAAGTACTATTCCTGAGCTTATAGCCTAAAGCCGTAACTTTGGGTCAGAGCTGATTTCTAACCTGCTGGCTCAAAAGGCAAGTACAACTCTTTCCTATCTGTTTGAAAAAAACCATACCGAAAAAAACAGTTTCCAAATTAAGGACATGGCTAACACACACAGCCACAGGATATTTATACTTATTTAACCTCTGAAAAAATGTTTATTTATAGGTGAACTTTCAATATCTGAGACCAAATAGCTGGCAGACTTTTGAGAGTCTAGTTGAATCTGACCTACGCATCCAATGACACTCCCTTTCCACATGAAAAAATGAAAGAAATTTAGTTTGCATTAATGGAGAGCATACGCATTCCAGGACTCCCCTGGAGTGCTGTGTCCAGTTCTGGGCTCCTCAGTTCCAGAAGGACAAGGAGCTACTGGAGAGGGTCCAGCGCAGGGCCACTGAGATGGTGAAGGGCCTGGAGCACCTTCCACATGAGGAAAGGCTGAGAGAGCTGGGTCTCTTTAGCTTGGAGAAGAGGAGGCTGAGGGGGATCTTATCAATGCTTATCAATATCTAAAGGGTGGGTGTCAGGAGGATGGGGCCAGGCTTTTCTCAGTGGTGTCCAGTGACAGGACTAGGGGCAATGGCCATAAACTGGAAAACAGAAGGCTCAACCTGAACATGAGGAAACACTTCTTCCCTGTGAGGGTGACAGAGCACTGGAACCGGCTGCCCAATTCAATGGTTCCACTTTATGCTGCTATTCATGTCAAACACTATGACATGTCTTTCGGAAGCTGCTTCTTCAAGTTGTCAGATTCTTTCAGTTTCTCTTATTCTTTCTCTTGTTCTGGAAATGCCTCTTCTCTCACACTTTCCATGTTTTTTAGTGACTTTGCTTTTTCGTTGCAATTTATATAAACACAAGCTCTTGAATCAGCAGGCATTTCTAAACAAAAGATAATTTTCTCTCATTTTCACCTCAGCATCAACTTCCCTTCCTCTAACTCATGTCAAATTGCTTTCACGTTTGTGCTCAGCTTGATCTGGTCTTTCATATATCATTCATTATTTTCTGCCGGCCAAGCCACAGTACTTTTTCATATTCACTCTCCTGTCTTTTTTTCCTCTTATCAGATAAAACTGAGTACTTATTATTGAGCAATCTTTCAAGCCTTTGATGTTCTGCCTGGTTTCGGAGAGACTAAATAACTATGTTTATACATTGACATGTAAAGTACCAAGTTGAGCTTTATATGACAAAGCTGAATCAGTGACTTACTAAATATTAGGACAATTCCTGTTATACTAAACAAGCTGAATCTTCTAAGTACATTAGATTTGTGAAAGCTAGTGCGGGGAAAAAAAAGCATGTACTTAAAAGAAGGAAGAAAAATCATTAAATGTGCAGGCAACAAAGCATTTGAATGAGGCAAGCCCAGGAGTTTGCTAACAGATAATGCCTTTTCAGAACGAAAAGTTAGAATAGATTTGGCACAGTCTACACATACAATTTCGTAATCTCCAAAACTGGAATACAAGGGAGACAGATTAGGGTTAGAGGAATGTAGCACTTCCACATCCCAGAAGATATAAAAAGGAGAAAAAACCATTGTTAAATGTTAATTAAAAAACAAAACAAAATACCCCCAAACAAAATCTAAGCCACCTACAAACTGACTTTCTATATGAGACACAAATGAATTTCCAATACAAGGCCTAAAAAAGTTAAGAAGGGCCAAAAGTGAAAGCATGAGAAATTTATAAGAATGGCACTGGACTTAGAATTCAAGAACTACACGAGTGAAACTACTCAAATGCAAACAACGTTACTTGGTTTTAATTCTGCTTCCAAGGCATTTCAAAGAATAATTGCGCCGGTCTCTCAGGGCTTTTAAACCATTGAAGCTAAAACGGATCATTTTGTCATTTAACATGAGTACTGTGTAGGAGGTTTAAAGTTTATGTCAGGTCAACACATACATGGACTCTATTTGTTTGAGAAAAATATCCTTTTTGGGGACTAGCTGTATTACGTACACGGGGATGAAATCGGCTTCTGCTGCAAAATGTTTCTTTAACTCTTATGTGTATATTAGTTCAGAAAAGTAGTGTGCTCTGACAACTGCTCCATGTAGTCTGAAAATTAAGACAGATTTTTCTTAACAATTTGGAGATAATCAGCCAACATGTTAAAACATGCTACAATAAAACAGTGAGTGCTCTTTTGGTTTTACTTTCTCATTACTGCTAAATGCCTCTTCGAACTTTATATTTAGCTAAACCTTTTCAAGCCTGTGGCAATATCTGAAGAGACTGTGTTAAAATTAATTAAATCTTTGAAAATGTTTAGCCACAGTCCTACTCTTACTTAGTTTTCTTGAGAGTGACATCATGAGGAGAGCAGCTGGGGGCGGTTTTCTTTCTCTCCTATCATATCACAGTACTCAGGATATAGATAGCATAGGTTTGTCAAAGACAGCTTCAAGGGAGGGAATTCTAAAGAAATTTTTAATTTTAGAATTGATATGATTTTGTTGTAGGAAAAAAAAGAGACAGAAAATATATTTTTCTCTGCCGGGAACATAAAGGTTCTAGAAGGAGACAGGATTGGACATCAGGAAGAAATTCTTCATAGAGAGGGTGGTGAGGCACTGGAACAGGTTGCCCAGAGAAGCTGTGGATGCCCCATCCCTGGAAGTGTTCAAGGCCAGGCTGGATGAGGCTCTGAGCAACCTGGTCTAGTGGAGGGTGTCCCTGCCCATGGCAGGGGGGTTGGAACTAGATAATCTTTAAGGTCCCTTCCAACCCAAACCGTTCTGTAATTGTATTAACTGTGTTAGAACTACATACCACTTAAATTCGAAACATGAAATAGGCTACTACATTTTGCTGTTTCCTTTACTCCATGAAATGAAGAAAAGTATGAACTATCCAGGTTGCCTCTGTTTATGCATGACAGAAAGAGGAGCAGAGAAGACTGCGTTGCAGAGACCTCTGTTGAGTCCACGCACAGCGACCAGGATCACGAAGTAGCAGAAGCACATTCACAACACACCACAACTGAACTATGTCATTTGAACATTAATAGCTGTAGTCCATTTGAATGTAGCTACTATGCTTCAGGACCCAGGTTGAGAAGTGCACATCACGAAGCTGTTGCTTTCTTTCAATCTCTTTTCCTGAGATGAAGCCTTATTCAAACAAATACATATAATACACAGAATCTGTTAACTAACTGACCTCTTCCCACCATCATCACAGAGGTAAAGAGACAAAGGAACCTCTACCATTTAAAAAAATACTATAGAAATGAGTCAACAGCCCATAATACAAGGCAGAACACAGTAAAAATTGCCATAATGATGTGTTGTTCATGTCTCATTCACTGAAAAATAGTCAGCTTCTGGAGTGGTGATTTAAGAAAGATGACAATGGTTTCAGTGATAAACACCAGAGTTCTGTCAGAAATTACTGCAAGACTCCCCTTGATTTCTTAGGGGTAAGAATTGCACTGAATTCGGAAACAAAAGGCCACAAAACAGAAGAAGGGATTTCATGGGAAAAGTTTGTAATAATGTAATTAAAATCTCTATGCACATGGGAACGAAGTAAAGGTTGAATTGGCTTTCGCCTACAGGCATTTCCAGATTTGATTGCTCCACTCGGTTGGTTTAGCATTCTTTCAGCACAGTTTTGTGCTTTCAACATTTTTCATGCGGAATAGAACCAGAGGAGAAAAGTTATTTTATGATGTAACTCATTGAAGTCAGTGCAATTACTCCAGTATGGAGTTCACCATCAAGAGCGTTTGATGTTGCAGATTTAAAATATTCAACTATTAGATAAAATAACTATTTAATCATAACTGAAATCCTAGGTATGACTCTTCTGAATATTACTGTAAAATGCATGAAAGCAGAGGTAAAACAGAGCAAATAGTTCCGTTACCATCTCTAAATCTAGGATACATATCTGTGAGCTACAGATTCATTCTGGGCGCTGACATGCAAATAGGCAAGCAGCCAAATTGTCATGGGTCTCTTTCACTTTGACCAACTTTGGCTTTGAAAAGCTTTTCCAAAGAAAATGTACTGAAACTGCTTTGTTCTCTGGGAGAGACTCAGTCTTGAAAAATCAGCAGTTTCAAATGGAAGGAAAAGACTTACTAGAATATTCTAAAAATAACTGTATTTGAAGGGCAAGTCTGGTCTGCAGTGTGTAATTTGAGCTCATCTTTTCTAAATGACAAAGACCTCCTTCCACATTTTAGTATATCTATGTATTATATGTTCTGGAGTTTACTTTAACAAAACACCTAACAATAGGAAAGTTGCATTAATTTATTTTTTTTAAACCATCTTTGATATGGAAATAGATCTTCCCAAATGAACTGGTTAAACTTTGTAGAAACAATGTTACTTCCCATCTGGGTATATTATGAACATGAAATTGCATGCAACATTAATTTTGATATCATGAGAGCCATAGATATAAACCCTTCAAAACCCCCTGAAAAGCTCAACCTCAAAACTCTGGAGATCGCTCGCAAAAAAGGTAAAATAAATCCTGCAGCTCAGAAAACTCAAAAACCTCTGGTAACACTTGTTTCTATTGGCAATGTTAATGCACTTTGGTAGCGCTGCTTTGTCGTTTTATGTTGTACTGTGCCAGTCAGGAACTATGGTTATAGTGTGAAAAAGCAAGAAAAGCAAGAAAAATACTCCAAATAACTTTTGGTTCTTGTCTTGGCATTTAACCTGATACAACTGAATTTTATGAGAGGACTTTGTGTTAAAATAATGAGACACATAATTTTTACTACTCTTGCTCAAAAATATTCAGTAACATCCAATTGTTTTCAGGCACATATTATCTATGAAATTATTTTCAGGAAAGAGAACTATGTTTTCTGTGTCCTACAAATCTTGCAGTGATTTAGTTGTTAGAAAAACTATTGCACTGACATGAAGTGGATAATATCTTTCACATTTCTTAGTTTAATTGTCCTCCTGCAACTGAATATGACACAGAATGTAAGAAAGATTAATGATGAGAGAAAAGCGAAGTCTGCAGCCTCAGGCAAGACAGTTTCTCAGAACTGGCTTTATAATCTCAGAAGAGATATGATTAACCTTAAATGAATTTGAATTTTTTACCTTTCTCTTTCTTTTCTGAGACAGCACTACAAGACTTGTTTTTCAATTTCTTCTGTATTCTGAAGAAAATTTATACCTTTCCATTTCTTGAATGGATTTTAAATAAATTCAAACAGTATTTCACCCAAGCTTATTACGTAGTGTCAAGGATTTGCTAACATTGATAAGTTTTTAACTACAATTGAAGGTATCTCTATCATATCTGCCCTAAGTTTCCTCAGCAGATTCAGCTCTGTACTAAGCCAAACAAAATGAGTACTTAAGCCAATAGAGCAGCAATGGTGAGGTTCTGAAGACGTGTAGTGTTTATTCCCACACATTGCACATCCCACTTCTACTGCGCCTACATGTTCTTCCCTCGTCCTTGGCCTCTTCCTTTTCCCCTCGCACCTTATAAATACAAAATCTATTTCTTTTCTCATCAGAGAGATATTAGGATATTGACAACTCACAGGGAAAGCACTACTGCTGTTGATCATACACAGCAGTGAAGTATATGAATGAATGTTTGCATCTGGGTTGCTGCATATCCTACATCTGATGTGCTGTCTCCACAGAGAACAGAGAAAATAATCTTCAGGCACTGCAAAACAGAGTGCCCTCAACCTTTTTGATTACTTGCCAAGAGATTCACTTCATTTAAGTAATTATTTTATTACAGTTTCCTTTAGACACAAGATCTGAAAAATTCATGTAAAGAACTTGAAAATGCTGAGAGGTTGGGCAATATTCTGCCAAACTTTATCCCTGAGATCAGGAAACAAAATGCTTCAAGAAAAAAAAAAAAAAGGGAGACTAACATACTTCATCCTTCCTTTAAATTTTCTCTCCAATATCCTTGTTCCACATTGGCCAATGGAAAAACTGTATAATCAGTAACCTATAAATATACTTCAAAAAGCTGGGATCACATTGATCTTCATTAGTATAATTAATGTACACTATCTCAAACCCTAACTGTGAGGGTAGTTTTCAAAATGATACCTGGTAATTTGGTATATATTATTTTACTTAAATTAGGTACCAGAATAAAAAATAACTTTAAAAAATAAAATTGAAGTATTACATTCCATTCAGCAATACTCATATTCTGAGACTTCTTAGAATCTCAAAGGAAAAAGGCAATTATTTTCTATACACAGACATAGCAAAGGTTGGCCTTTCTAGATTTTAGTTGCACGTTTAAGTTCTCCATTGTAATACAATGTACAAGGGCAAGAGTAGAAGATGCAGAATGGCAAGATCAAGGAATTCAGAGGGGTTGGCCTATTCCCAGCTGTACTACTGTCCTGCCAGTAACTTCAGGAAATTCCATTTTTAATCATATCTGCATGTAGCTTATGAAAAATTAGCTATTTAGTATCTGCTGTATGTTTAGTCTCCTTCTATAACCAACAGAGAAAGGCACATTTCCAGGGGGGAATTTATTCCACCTGAAGACAGTTCTGTAAACAATTGGACTAGTGTGTGCATACAGCTCTGGAAAACTTGTGGAACAACTACTTATAGCACATGTATAAGCACAAAGAGGACAAAAAGATAGTTGTTAGTTATCAGATATTTTTCTTTTTAGTTCAAGGATTTTTTTTAAAATTTGTTTCCACGACTGGCTTTGCACCAAGTATGTTTATTCTGGCCTGGCTAAGCAGAGCCCAAGTAACTAGAAACAGGTACCTGGAGCAGCAGGATCCCAGGTTTCTGCTATGGCAGAAGCATAATGCTCCTTGGTAGCTGCAGCTTGTAGAACAAGTAGAAAAATCTATTTCACATACCATTAAGTTATCTTAGATCTCGTGAAGAATGGACTAGGTGTTAAGAGATTACAAAAGGAAAACAGCATAAATCTTTAAAGGGAGGGATAGGGAGCAGAGGAGGACTATTCATAAAGCTGTAGTAATTCGAAATCCTGGAAAAAGAAGAAATTTTAGAAGAAGTAATGGTGTATAAGCACTTGGAAGAACACAGGGAAATGAGTAGCAGGCAACATTTAGTCTGTTTGTCTAGCCTGATTTCTTTTTGTATTACACTAGGCAGTCATACGTAAAGAGGAATCTTAGGTTTCTCTGACATTGACTTTCTTATGGCCTTTGACACTGTCCCACATGACAATGTCATCCATGTCACACACAATATGAGAGAGACATTCTAGATGAAATTACTCCAGATTTAATTGATGGAAAGCCAAAATACTGCATCACAGTCAGTAGTTCTCAGTTGACATGGGATGTCGCCATTCAATGCTGACGAATGGGTGATCACAGCTTGGGTTTTTTTGGTCAGATGGGACAGCATCTCACTGGGACAGCATGAGGACAGGCTTACAGTTATCTTGAAAATCTGAAGAAATTTCTTGAGGAAAAGAGAAACAAAATAGGATTGGATTCAGCAAGGACAAGTACAAGATACTGAACCGAGGAGGGAATGATTAATTCCAAGACACTAGCTAGAGGACAAGTTGCCATGTGTCTGTTCTACACAAAAGTGTCTGGTATTGCACTTTAGCACAAGCTAAATACAAGCAGACAATACCATGCTATTTCTGGAAAAGATAAGCATCATAGCGAGATGTATGAAAAAGAGCATATGCTACAAGACACGGAAAGTCATTCTCTTTCCACATCCAGTGCAGGTTAGGGCCACAGCCATATGCAGATTTGACAGGGGAAAGACTGGTCAGAACTCTGGAAAACATGACCTATGAGAAAAGACTGAAAGAGTATTTGCTTTTAAGTCTAACAGAGATAAGGGTCTGTTGTGGTTTAACCCTAGCTGGCAACTGAAGCACCACACAACTGTTCGCTCACCCTGCTGCACATGCCATCATATGTTATGGGATATCCCTTTGGTCAGGTGGGGGCAGCTGTCCCAGCTGTGTCCCCTCCCAGCTTCTTGCCCACCCCCAGCCCACTCACTGGTGGGATGGTGTGAGGAGCAGCAAAGGCCTTGACTGTGTGTAAGCACTGCTCAGCATTAAATAAAACATTCCTGTGTTATCAACTCTGTTTTCAGGACAAATCCAAACCACAGCCCCATAGTAGCTGCTATGAAGAAAATTAACCCCATTCCAGCCAAAACCAGCACAGGCTGACAGGGTATAATATCAGTTTTCAATTGCATAAAAATTTGTTGTTAAAGGGAAGGATAAATCTATTTCAACTTTCATATGCAAAAATTAATGAGCTTACTCTGAAGGTGGGAAGACTTGGGTCAAACAGTAGCTGACCTTTCTAATAGCAAGGATAGTAAAGAGACGAACAGACCTGCTGGGGTTATTATGGCTTTTCCATTGTTGGAAACATTGAAAATCAGGTTAGACCAAACACCTGTTCAGCATCACAGATGCTTTATGGTGCAGACAGACTGGCTGTTTCTGTGCAGTTCTTTTATTGCCTTGTATTTCTGAAAGTGTATGTTCTGTTTATTAAAGGGATCTCCTGGTAATATTGTGAATGTATATTAGATTGGTCCTTCAAGTCAGTCAATGGTACATCTATATTTTGTACTCTGTCACCATAAAAGGAATCTCAGTGCAATACAAATAGTTTGAAAATATAAAGAAAAATAAGTTTAAAAGCTTTCTTAAAGCCCACATGAAATAATATTTCAGGATACTTAATGGAATATGTATTCACACAGTTCCTGTCTTGATTCAGATGAGACCAAACTGAAAGAAATGAGTAAGAAAGGAACATTGAATGTCACAATTAAGAGCAATAATGAATTCTGGTGGGCACTGTGGCAAATACTAAAACCTACATGAAGCACTTACATAGTAAAAAGAAAAAAAAAAAGTTAAAAAAATCTTCTTTTAGAGACTACAGTGTAATGTTTCCTTGAAACTCGCCATTAAAGTCAAAGCAAATTGAAACTGAAAGGAGACGTTTTGGACAGAAAACAATATTGCAGCAAAAGCAATGGACATAAAAAGGGCTTTACATATATGCAGTTCTGCATTTTCTAAGTTTATACGTGCCTTATGTGGTACAATAGAAATGTGATTTATCCCTTGCTTATAGACAGGCTGTAGAATTAAAGCCCTGGTTTGCTCTCTCATTGGCCTTAAGTGATAAGCATCTACTAACACATTGTGTTTCTACGCACATCACTACTGTTATTTCTAATCACATCACTCATTTTTATTCTGAAAGCTTCACTCTTCCCAAGGAATGTAAGTTTGATCTATTAGAAATCTCAAGTCTTGGTGAAGCTGGGGAATGCTACGGGTAGTCTTCACTAAGGTCAGCAGAAAAACACTTATGAAGTAGTCCCTTTTTCGTGTATCAGAAACAAAGTCACTGCAATAATCAGCAGGACAAAAACTGTAGTAAGAACCAGATACAATATGAGGGGGTTTTCTTGTCTGCATGGGAGTTCTACCTGGGTATTATTCCTTGCAGCACTTAATTTGAAATATTAGGAAAAAAACTCAAACAAAAGTCTAAGGAAGGGTAGCAGGACTGATGGGAGGAGGGGAGATTTGAAGAAATCAAGAGAATACATTTCCTCCCTTCCCCCTGAATTCTGGTGTGGCAGAGGGTTAGAATATGCCCTAGCATTGCATTCAGGAATGCAAAACGATATAAGATAATAGCTCAACACCTGTTTCTTATTTTCTTAAGGTGCATTAATAGATAAGTAATACAGAAATAAGGAGGAGAATGAAGGAGATACTCCTGAGGTCTCTTTTGTGTTAAATGCAACAATCTCATTTTCCATTCTTGTCTCAGCTAATGCCACTGAGCTGAGAATTCAGACACTGCTCATAAAGTTTACATTTCCAGTTAGCCATATTTCACCAGCCCCTCACTGCTGTTGTGAAAGCATATGAAAATTGTGATACTACTTCTGACTGGAAAGGACTCTGAAACTGCCTCTAGCAACAACGGAATCTATGTGAAGAGCTCACACAAAACCTGTGTCAAAAGTACAGAAATTCAATTTTTCGTAGCTCAAACAGAACAACATTGGTAGGACGTGGTAACTGTGAGGCTTTGGGCCCTTGGCTTTGTTTTGAAACCTAGCACAGGGCTGGCAGGAGCAGTGAGTAAATATGTTAGATTTATGATCCTGTACTACAGTGGATGAAATATTGGGTGTGCAGCAATTGGTGGGGCTGCACGGCAAATCATGCCATGGAAATTTTCAAAGTTAAACCACTATTATTTCAGGAGGGATCACCTTGGTAATCAGTTTAACATTGGCTTTTAGACCACAGCCTAAGAGCTGCAGGAGAAAGACTATGGAGACAGTGAATGCCAGTACTGTGACAAGAATAGGGATTCATGTAAGGAGGGCTAGTTTAATTCAAATTGGTCCCCAGAGAAAACCAAAGACTGAATAGCTCCCTAATTTACAACTAATGAATCACTCCTCTGGAAGTAAGCACCATCGTGTCAACAGAGAGCAAAAATCCTTCTGATTGTCTTCAATGACACATGCATATCTCTGTTGCCTATATATGGCACTCAGACACTGTGAAAAGCTAAATTTGAATCAGAAGTTGTGAATATTATAATATATTCATAATAACACTACCCAGGATTGTCCTAGAAATGCCAATGTATGGATTACAGAAAAGAAAGTATAGTATGATTTCCAATTTCAGTGTCTGGTCCAAACTGTCTTCTGAACTTTCCTAAAAAAAGAGTTTGCTTGACTGTGACAGGAAATACCTATCTTATCTATTTCATATGATTCTACGCTCTTTCAATAGGTTATGGTGGGACAGCCAACAGAAAGCTCTTGTTTGCCTTCTCCTGGTGGTTGCACCATCCGTCTGGTGAAGCATGTGGAGAGGCGACAGGGCTGATCCTCCACTGGGGAGTGCAGAATTCACAGAATTGCTTGGGTTGGAAGTGACTTTTAAAAGTCATCTAGTCCAACCCCTCTGCAGTGAGCAGGTACATCTTCAGTTAGATCAGGTTACTCAAAGCCCCATCCAACCTGACCTCGAATGGTTAGAGGGATGGGGTACCTTCCACCTCTCTGGGCAACCTGCTCCAGTGTTTCACCATCCTCATTGTAAAAAAATTCCTTTCTTATATCTAGTCTAAATCTACCTTATTTTAATTTAAAACCATTACCTCTTGTCATCACAACAGGCCCTACTAAATAGTCTGTCCCCATCTTTCTTATAAATCCTCTTCAAGTACTGAAAGGCCACAATAAAGTCTACCCAGAGCCTTCTCTTCTCCAGGCTGAACAACGCCAGCTCTCTCAGCCTTTTCTCATAGGAAAGGTGCTCCATCACCTCGACTATTTTTGTGGCCCTCCTCTTGACCTATATCAACAGGTCCATGTCTTTCCTGTGCTGAGGGATCCAGAGCTGAATGCAGGTGGGGTCTCACAAGTGCAGAGGGGGAGAATCACCTCCCTCAACCTGCTGGCCACGCTTCTTTTGATGCAGCCCAGGATACGGCTGGCCTTCTGGGCTGTGAGTGCACACTGTTGGCTCATATCCAGCTTTTCATCCACCAGTACCCCCAAATCCTTCTCAGCAGGGATGCTCTCAACCCTTTCATCCCCCAGCCTATACTGATACTTGGGGTTGCCCTAACCCACGTCCAGCACCTTGCACTGAGCCTTATTGAACCTCATGAGGTTCACATGAGGTTCAAGCTTGTTCAGGTCCCTCTGGATGGCATCCTGTCCCTCAGGTCTGCCAACTGCACCACTCAGCTTGGTGTTGACTGCACATTGCTGAGTGTGCACTCGATCCCACTGTCCATGTCGTTGATGAAGATATTAAAAAAGTACTGGTCCCAGTATGGACCCCTTAGGGACACTGCTTGTCACTGATCTCCATCAGGACATTGAGCCATTGACCACTACCCTCTGGATGTGACCATCCAACCAATTCCTCATCCACCAAACAGTCCACCCATCAAATTCATATCGGTTCAATTTAGAGAAAAGGATATTGTGGGGGACATGTCAAAAGCCACACAGAAGTCCAGGTAGATGACAACCATAGTTGTTCCTTTGTCCACTGATCTAGTCACTGCATCATAGAAGGCCACTAGGTTGGTAAGGCAAGACTTGCCCTTGGTGAAGCCATGCTGGCTATCTCAAATCACCTTCCTGTCCTCCATGTGCCTTAGTATAGCTTCTAAGAGGAGCTGTTTAATGGTCTTCTCTCACAGAGGTGAGGTTGAGAGGTCGGAAGTTCCCGGAGTCCTCCTATCTGCCCTTCTTAAAAATTGGTGCAATGTTTCCCTTTTTCCATTCACCAGGGACTTCATGTGATTGCAATGACTTTTCAGATGTCTTGGAGAAATGCACCCTTTGAGAGAGGTCTCCAGCATGGGGACAAAGGAAAAGAGACAAGATGGGGTGAGGGCAGCAAACAGAGCCAATGGTGCAGGTAGGTATGGCTGTCAGAGCACAGGCACTCATGGAAGGAGAGAATTTTCCTAGTAATCAATAAAGGTCTGCACACAATTTGATTCAGTGTAGGAGTCAACTGAAAGGCTCCTGGCCTGGGAGCAAGATGGGAAGAAAGAACCCCTGCCACTTGCAAGGACAGAAAGGCTAGGGGGCAAAACAAAATAAATGGACAAACGTCATTTATTTTAGCCCAGTCATTTAAACATTTTTCTGTTTTCAAATGTTTTGTGCTTGAGTATCTGCTCAGAGAAAGCTGGCTTTAGAACGTGAAGGCCCTTGACAGCATTTCTGTGATGCCATTAAAGGTGCAGCACAGGTCATGAAGTACACAGCAAAAGGTTTGTTTGATTCAAAACCTAGAATTTCCCCACTATTTCCAGAAGATTTTGGCATGACTTTCCTACAAAAAACTGCTGAAAGAATTACTAGACTATGCATACTTAGGTAAAACAACTGTTTTGCACCCGTAAATTTCTCTACATGAAAGTATGGAGCAAATAAAAATGTTTCAAAAAACCTGTAGTCAGTGTCCCTGTATTTAGAGGTCTGTTCTTATTTTAAACCATGTGTTGTTTCAGGTTTTGTGATTTATGTATATCCTCGTTCTCACATGTTTTGTTTCTAATGTAACTATGCTCCCTCAGTGCATACAAAGATTCTGTGTTATCAGTTATTCAGTATATTCTTTATGGACGTTCTGGGATTGTCTAGTCACTCTAGATGTACAGACTGAAGAATAATTTATTGGCTTGGTCACCACACTGAGAAAATTAAGATTCCTAGATATCTGTTTAACAGAATAAAGTATGGCACGGAACAACAACTCTAACAATAGGAGCTTTCAAATACTGTGTCTAGAGGTCAGGTTTGCAGAGAACGTAGATTGACGGAGACTTTGGAAGCCAACAGAGCTCGTATGATAATCTGGAGTGTTGGGTTTCTGTGGTGGAGAGGTTTGGTGGCAGGTCAAGGGCCACAGGGACGGTTCCTGTGAGAAGCTCTTCCAAGTCAAGCCTACCTCTGGCCACAGCCAAGCCAATTAGTGGCTCTGCAAATTAACATATTTAAGAGGGGAAAACACAAAAAGAGAAGCAGCAGTGGAAGTAGTATGGAGAGAGGAGTGGGGTGTGACAGACACAACGAGGCAGACATCAAGGCCAGTGTAGAAACAGAGGGAGAAGGTGGGCTGGAGCAGAGGTTCCCCTGCAGCCCATGGGGAGAGGGCAGGCTGTGCCCCTGCAGCCATGGAGGGTCACAGGGGAGCACAGACCCCTCTGCAGCCTGGGGAGGGCCGCTTACCACAGCAGGAGACTGCACCGCACGAGCCCGTGACTCTGTGGTAAGCCCATGCTGGAGCAGGCTGCTCCTGAAGGACCGCATGCCCGTGGGAGGGCCGGAGCAATTTGTGCAGAACTACATCCTGTGGGAAGAACTCACACTGAAGAATTTCATAGAGGACTGTCTCCCATGGAGGCACCCCACGCTGGAGCAAGGGAGGACTGTGAGGAGTTCTTCCCTCTCTGAGGAGAAAGGTGCAGCAGAAACGTGTGGGCAACTGACTGAAACACCTCATTCCCCATCTCTCTGTGCCACTACGGGGCAGGAGGTAGAGAAATTGGGATCAAAGCGGAGGCTGGGAAGAAGGGAGGGGTTGGGGGAAGGTTTTTAAAATCTGTTTTGTTTTGTCTCTCTTTTGCCTACTCTGATTTTGATTAGTAACTGATTAAATTGATTTTTCTTTCCCAAGTTGAGTCTGTTTTGCCCATGGCCATAACTGGTGAGTGATCCCTCCCTGTCCTTGTCTTGACCCACGAGCCCTTCCTTCTATTTTCGCCTCCCCATCCCACCACGGGGGGAGGAGTGAGTGAGCGGCTGTGCGGTCTTTTGTTGTCAGCTGGGCCTGAACCGCAACATCTGGTCCTACGTGTTTATACATAAGACTGTTCATATATAAGAGCTCTTCAAACTCTCAAATATCTGTGGAAGGGAAATGATACTTCAGAATTTTTGAGATAAGAATTTTGAAGGCATTGAAAAATACTTTACCATGCCACACAGTTATAAACTTCTCACATAAGGACTTGCAATTTCCTCACATATGCATTAACCGCAGAATTGGGAAAAAAAAAAACAAACAAAACAGCTTAAGAATTTGACCAAGACCAACCACTTGAATCCATCTAACACCAGGAAAAGGCTGTAAGCAAAAGCAGGAGCAAAGTCTGGATGACATTCTACCACAACCAAAGCAATTACGCCAAACGCTCTGAGGTAACCAAAAGAAAAGAGGGCCTTTCTATTCAAAAAAATCAATGCTAGTAGAGCTCAAAGAACACACAGAATTCTCGGCTAAGCAGCGTGAAGATTTCTTAATATATAGCAAGGTCCAGTACTAATCCAGAAATAAGAGACAATATAACTAGCCATATTTCTTCCAGAATAAATCACCTGAAGGTGGGAAGGTTCATCTGTTGACATAAAGTGTCACACAGCTGGTGTCAAGGTTTACTGTCGATATAAATTTTAATTGATTACATAAGTAACTTAACACTTTTTCCCCCTGGCTAAAATCTGAACATTTGGGTATCTCTGAAGAACACAGAAATGACTGAGTTAAACCAGGGATTTATTGTCATTTAACTTGAGGGTATTTCCATTATCTTTTATCAATAATAACAGTAAAAATATGAATATTTATTAATGGAATTCATATTCTTACCCTATCAGTAAAAATAAAAATGACATTTAATGAGTATTTCCCTCTGCCTGGTACAAGCAACTGCAGAAGGGTTCTACCAGGTTGTGGTAAAACTGCAGAAATTTGGAAATTATTCTAAGCAAATTGAGGTGTGAAATGAAAACCGAGAATCCCAAGGAAATATAAGCAGACATTTAAATCCCCCTTATAAGCCTGAGGAGCTTACACAGCACAGTAATAAAAGAAAAAAAAGAAAGAAAATTGAAAATTGAGGAACAATTGGATATTACTAGGCAGGATATAAACTACCTAGAAGGGAAAAGAGCACACAATAGAGATTTTTCTAGATGGAGTGGGTGGGAATATATTCTCCTCCTTTAGGTATTTCAGTCCCTGTGGTAGGATGCAAATTTAAAACAACTGTTGCTCTGATCAAGCAGAACAACTCATAGGTCCAGAAGCAACACTCGGTAGATTCAACAAGAAACAACAGGAAGTTTATCACTCTGTAAAGCAAAAATGAAATCTGTTCTTTTGGCTCCTGCTGATGTTTCTTGTGTCATGAACTTGCACTGTGAACAGGCTGCATCCTTCTGGGAAATATTTGCAAGAGAGCACAGAAAGCAAGTGTGGCAGCCGTAACCGAAATTGCTGAAGAAAACATGGCCATTCTGACAATAAAAGCAATAATGCCTTTTTCATTTTAGTAACCCGACTGCAGAAGCTTAAAAGGGTGCAACAGCTCCTGAGAAATGTATGAGAAAACTGAACCTGTCCTGCCATCTTGTCACAAAAGGGGAAAGTATGCGGTACCTGTCAGAAGACATGGCAAATGAAAACATCCATTAGCTTCTGCCCCATCCACCACTTGACAGGGTTCTTGCAAGCAAAAACTCAGATGTTGCATAACAAAGAACAAGAGTGAGAAGAGGTCTTTTGATGTGCAAGGTATTTTTGCTACCAAATTCTAATAAAGCCTCTGACAATTTAAATTACTACAGGTGATTTCAGTTTAAATCAAGAGTTTTCAAAGTAAATGCATATAAAGCACTAATCCATCAGAATGAGGTTAAAGGCGATAAAAATCCTACAACTGCAATTTTAAATTACTAATTAGCTACTCAATAGAACTATTGCAGCTGTTCTTTTTGCTAACCATTAAACTATAAAGATATGAAGACAATGAAAGGAGAATGACCTTCTATATGTCAAAGAATATTGCTGAAGGCATCTGCAGCTAATGGGCCTGTGCTTGCTCGTGCAGAAAGAGTAAATAGGTTTATTAGCTTACTCAGCTGGAAAATGCTTAGCAGCTACTGGTCATCTGATAACAAATTTAATTCATAGTTCATTTAGCTATGAGGGGAACTGATTTTTTTTTTTTTTTTTCTGTTATTCAAATGTCCTCAAAGATAATCTGTACCCAGAGGGGGTAAAAAAGACTCAAAAGCCCTAGAACAAAATGTTTTCTACTTATTCTGTCCCAGTTTGCATCCTGTACCACTTCATGTGAGTTTCTTACAATTTAAGCATTGATTTCTGAGAAAAAGATTGGTTCCTATAGAGATATGAAATGGAAAAATTCAAAGCTTCATGAAATTAGAGAACATAGGTTCTCTAATTATAAGATGTCTTTAAAAAGATATTTTTTCAAGTGGATTTTGTAAAAATATTCCATTGTTTGCCTTAAACCAAGAGATTTTCATACTACAGTTTTGGTCTCAAAACGCATCCTGGATTTTATGTGGCTCAATTCTTCTGCTATGTATAAACTTAAGCTCGCTGTCTTGTACTAGATGTGACAGCAAGAAGGACTCATACCTACAAATATTTGCCTGCAGCTGCCTCAGTGAACCCTTCTCAATCACTGATATTCTGGGAGTTTTTCCCACACACCGAGGAAAGAACTACAGATATGACCAGCAGAAAGAGGAAATGAAAATTCAGGACAAAGTAGAAAACAGTCTCTACTCAGAACCTCCTCAGAAATTAGTCACAAGCTCAGTACTACAGGTCCAGCTGTGTTTTGTTCCCTACAGAAACCCAGTCAATGGCAAAGACCGAAGCAAATGGAGAAGCTCTCGATAATCCAGATCACACAGAACCACACTTTTGAGGAGCTAGAACAGGGAGGCAATCAAAATCTGTATATAAATAGTATGATAGCAGAGTCCACATATTTTTCATGGGAAGAAGGAAGGGAGAGAAATAGGAAGCAGATTCTATCTTTACTGCAGCACTGATTAATTTTTAAGCCAGGTATCATTTCCTTCAATCCAGTGGAATCTCACTGAATTTTTGTTCCAGTAATATGTTTTTCTATTACTATTTCTATTTATATAGCATTTTTACTGTCAATAATAATTCATAGGACAGTAAGAAAAAAATAGAAATAATTTTGCTACATTTCTGGAATATTTACAAAACATGTTAATTAATTTTGTGGCCTGGATTATCATTTGTATTTGTAGTTGCCTAGTATTCTGTAAGTTAAATAGTCATTCTCATACCTCTGAAACCCATCAGAAAATGTCCTGTTCTTAAAACACAAAAGTGAAAATCAAGTTTGTTGAGCGACACTGCTGTTGCTTATGACAAGCATTTTTAGGAGAGATTCATGCTTTATTTATCATAACGTTAAAACAACTGAAGGAACGTCCTTCAATTTTCTTTGCAAAACTGTGTGAAAAATAGCACACTCATAAATTAAACTGAGAGGTTTGATTAAAATCCCTGCTCAGCACTACATCTTTAGATATCTACAGTGTTGAAACATGATGTAACATAAAAGACAGTATTCATTTGGCATCCTGTTCATCACAGCTTGGTCTTCAAACAGGGAAAAAGAGGAGCTCTGGCATTTTCTGGTTTAGCTGAGGATAAATCTAACAACATTAGTTTGACAGGGTGAGCTCTTTAGACAGGTTATGAGGGTGTAAAGCCCATGACCGCAGCCATACTTCCCCTGATTAAGTCAGTTAACCCACCTATCATGGTCACCTAGGATGCTCTTTTCACAAAGAACTGGCACGATGTTGTTCTATGGCAGTGCTCTCTTTACACATTAAATGGATGTAGGCATTCGTTTTTTTCTTTATAAACTGTTGTGGTAGTAACTCATCAGAAGAAATCAAATGTTCAGACTACAGCAGTGTCTTTTATATGCTTTTAGAGATGTCTTGTGGCTCAGGGATGTTTTGCATGCAGACTGCTAGATTTAAACGCCCACATGAAAAACAGTTTATATGTGAATCACACACTGCAGTATAAAAAAACTCATCAGATTCTAAAAGGGATTGTATTTTTGTAGAAGTAAAGATGCATTAGTCTTAAAATATCAGCAGAGGACAGTAATAAATGTATCCTATTTACACACATTGCTCCAGCTACCTACAGCCTGAAGTCAATCAATGTTCTCGTGCCTGTTTTTTCCTGTTAACTAGCTCTAAGTAAATAGCTTCCCACCTGAGGGACCTATAGCTCAGAGGAAAGAGCAGATTCGGATGTGTACATACACCTTGGGTTGGCTGAATCAGGAATGCTGTGCTTATTGTAATAATATTTTTCTGCTGGGTGAGAAGTAAAGCTCTTGTACGCAGTGTTGTGCAGTTGTAGTGCAAGAAAAAGTCACTCTAACAGCAACCATTACTCTTTATAAGACATCAGAGGGAAAACATTAGAAAAATCAGGAAGAATTAGCAATGAGTTAGAAGTTTCCATTATATAGTCGAAACCTCATCTCTTACAACCTCTGCTAAGGTAATGAAAAGTAAGGTGTAAAATGGGTACGAGCTTACAGAGGAGAGATGAATGATACAGGAATTCAAGCAGTGGAAAGGTGAGAGAAGAAAAGAGGAGGAGAAACTTCTCTGAACATGATGAAAAGGGGAAAAGCAGAAGAACACGCCAGCCAAAGAAAGGAGGAAGGTCATGTCATATTCTGTTTATTTTCTCTTGGGAAAAAACCTCAGCAAGACTCTGTGAAAAGAGTGAGGTGGAAGCTTTGAGAAGTAATTCAATAGAATAAAGGTTGCTGGAATTGTGGGTATTGCATTCATTTGTGCTGAAGATGTAGAGCTACTGCATTCACATGCATTTGATCATAAAAGTCATGAAGCAATAAAATCTTCTTGCTGCACCCTGCTCTTTTATCATACCTAGAAATGTGTTTGTGTAAGGTACTCTTTGGTTTCTCGCCTTTTGGTTTATATATCTTAGCAAATCTTTTCTGTGATTTTTTTTTTCCCCCTCCCATCATTCTGGAAGCCTGAAGAAGCCTAAAATGAAACTGGTGTGGGAGTTTCACATCTTGTAAACAAGCTAAGCATGCCATGGTCCTTTTTAAATCCCCCACATGTTCCCTAAATATATTTTACAGAATGAAGAAGAATTAGGCAAACAAAACAGTTGAGTAACTATGCTAGGAGAGCTACTACCAGAGACAATTTGGTTTTCTGAAATTTTTAATATATACTAGTAAAAGATAAAACTTAAAAATAATCTATGTAGCCTGCTTGTTTTAATTCACTCTCTGGCATGGTATGAAAGTATTAATATTTCAGGCTGCTATGAGTGTGTATTTGTCAGACTCAAATAATTTAATCTTTCTGTGAGGCTAAACACTGAGGAGCAGTAATAACTATTAACTAAATATTTTGCAATATTTTATTAATCAGAGGACTGTATTATTGGGGAAAAAAAACCATGTCTCCTAAAGTACTTGAGTGGAAAACAAAAATCCAGGTATTTTAGCTTTGGCACTCTGCATTTATTTACCAATACAATGAACTCTGTGATTCTTCAAATTTCAGGTCTTGTTAAAAAGCTGAAGTAGAAAACAAAGCCAAGATATTTTAGCTCTGGCACTGTGTATTTATTAACCAGTAGGCTGAATAGTTCTCAGGGGTTTTCTTAAGTGTTTCACATGACAATTTTTTTCCTTGTGGCAAAAAAAAAAACAAACCTCTGAAGTCCAATGCATTTCATACCAAGCTGCTGACAAGTTATATGGCCACTGTTCAAAAAAGTGGTCCATAAAAACTACAAGTAGGCACCAAAATCTTAGAAATTTAAATACAGTGAGATGGTTTTCAGTTGATGAGAACCTTTTTTTTGCTGGGGTAAGAAAATAAGGCTACTGACAGTGTAATAATCAGTCAACTGGGACTGAGTGTTTTAAATGGTATCTCACACATCCTTCAAAACACTAAAAACCCAACTAAAACTGAAGGGACACTGTTCTCCTGAGAATTAAGAAGTAATGAAAATAAAACCATGCAATTACTGTAAAGACAGAGACTCACAGAGTGTAAGTCATTCACAATTAGCTAGACAAATGAATGCTAGAAGTTACAAAACTGCATACTTGTTTCTTAATGATAATTTGAACATGATGCTTGACTAATTTCACAAGTTCTGTCCTGCCAATATATTCCACCAGTTTTTGAAAAACTGCAAAAATGCTAAAGAAAAAAACCTTAATATTTATGAATGTTTCATGTATCAAAGCAGTAGAAGGTACAGAGTCAGTAGTCTCACACAACAGAACTCTTCAAAGATGGACACTGAAAATGTACCAAATACAGAGGTATCATTTAAAAACCTGGGTGTGGTTCATCCAGTATATACTGTACCACAGGAAAGACTAAGCAGGGCTGTGTCTAATGTCACTCTGCCATATCCTGCAAAAGCAGCCTCCTTTCACCTAAAAAGAGCTTGCTAGCTGAACAACACTTGGAGTAAGAATATTAAAAAAAAAATTGAGAACATGGAGGTTTTGAAAGTCTATATGACATCTTACATATTCACTTCTAAAAAATGCATTCTGTAGGTATAGTAACATCACAGTCAATACAGTAACAGTTGTTACTATAATGAACACAGAAGCATGGCCACATTTTTAAGGACACAATAAAAACTGCTATACCTCTTCCCATAACTATTGATTCATGCTACATATTATGCCTTGGATTACTGACAGGATTTGCTGAGGTCTATTACTGATTTTAAATGTAGAAAATCAGAATGATGTTATGTGATAATCAAAGGTAATGCCCTGTCTGTGGTGTGAAAATGCATCTTAAGACTGATGACAGTCTGGGTGTGTAGTGTCACGAGTAACATATGGAGATTAGGAAATTGTCAGGAAAAAGTATCGATGTTTGGAGGCTGTCTTTGGTAGTTTGCATCACCAATGAGTGTTAGCTCTGCTACAGATTTTCTGGTTTGTGTCAGAGATAAATAAAATAATATAATAATAAAATACAAAAATGTATTTTTACAATAGAACTATACCTACTGGGAGTCCATTCTTGACTGAGGAATCACAGGATTACAGCAGGCGCCTTTGAGAGTTAAAGCACAATATGATAACAAAAGCCTTAAAAGACAAGCATGGTATGGCATAAGAGAGCCCGAAGGTATGACCACAAACCACAAATGGTCAATTAATAGTCATCAAAGGAATACAACACTCAGAAGTGGGCTGAACCCATTTGAGGTCATAACAGAGGAAAAGGAATATACATACAACACACAAACCACACAAATACACTAAAACCACAATGGAAGTAACAAGAAGGGTTGAGAAAAAGAGCCTGTGCAAAAATTGGAGCAGAGGAAGAAGAGGGAGGAAAAATGGATCCAGCTGTGCCTGCCCTGGTTAGGGCTACTGCACCTCACCAGCGCCCCAGGGTCTTCTCTCCCCTTTGGCAGAGAAGGCAGCACTTTCATTCATCACATTTCACCACTCCAACTCAGCAATTGGACCTAAAGTGTGATCTTTTACTGGGTTAAGCAAATCAGAATTTGGAAGTGCAGCACGTGTCTCTGCTTCAGTTTTCCCACATGACAAACTGATTGATACCATGGCACTGAGACACAGTAACGTAGGATGCAACAGGGGAGCAATGTTATCGTACTACTTATAGCGTCTATTTACACATGATCTTCCTACCCCTCTGAATCGTGACATCTGCATCATATTTATTAAATCACACCTGAGCTAAACCCTCAGTGAAAAGGTATGGAGGTGTTAGTAACCACAAACGAGGATTAGGACAATACCTGAACCAGAAAGCTCCTTTTTAAAAACTTCTGAGAAATCACATCAATAGCTAGAAGAAATTATTTTACCGTGCAAGTAACACAACTAATTCACTTGTTTTTGTCAAATGTTAAGTTTTCAACTGGGCCTTTGTGGAGTATTCACAGTACTTGTCTTCAGGTATTCAGACTCCTTAAACTGGTCAAGAGCAAGTGAAGTTACCTAAATTAGACTCCTGTTCCTAGCCTTGGGGAGACCATCTCCATTTCTTGATGATATCTGAACCACAGTTAAACTAGCTGTCCAAGTTAGGCACTTAGAAGTTTAATATTAGGTGACGATATTTCTGTATGTTTTCAGGCTAGAGTTATTACTAATTATTATTAATTCAACGTATACAACAGAGTAGCATTTGTTGTAGTGTATCAGCAATATTCTTTGGTGCCAATCTGTATTGTCAAACAGCTACAGGTCAATGTTTCTGGCTTTTCTGAAAACACTCTGAAAGAAAACATGAGTAGAAAATGAAAAGCAAGTTTATTGAGCAGATTTCTCCTACATCCTTCACAAAAAAACCCCATGTCAAGTCACCAGACCAAAGTTGGCATCTTAATATGTATTTATGCCTGAAACAATAAATCTATCTATAACATGAAAGCAAACTAGAGGCTACCATTCCACTCTCACTCAGTGATAACATACTGTTTTGGGGTTATTTTTTGTTAACCGAGCAAACGAGGTTTTCCAGCTCACCTAGCTGAGCACTGAGCAGTGACAGATGCCAGGGTGGGGGAAGGAGGAAGCAAAACCAAACTTAGGAAGATTTTTAAGGATCTAATTTTTACAGGTCTTCTTTCATAAGTTCTCAGTTCTAATTTACATAGAGAACTTCTCAGGCATTAGTAGGAAAATAATTGCTACTTACTAGTAAAAACTTGTATTCAAACACCTTTTATAAAAGGATGTGTGTCTACACAATGAAGAATGATGTGTTGAAAAGTGGTACTAAAACATGTCTTTAAAAGTGCATTGCTATAAGCCACAGTTCAGCTATGAATGTTCCTCCAAAAAACTACATGCATAGATTTTGTATTCCAAATGTGGTCTTAGTATATTTTTATAACACTTAAGAGCTATCATGACAATATCTAAATCTCAGAAAGACATGCTGAGGTTGTGAGACATGAGAAGGACAAATAACTGGCTGAGATACTGGTATTAACACTGACTTTCCAATTGTTATGAACATAGGCTTTTTGTTTTCAGTAAGCATGTTTCACTGGTACTGTACAGCAAAATGCAAGGGGTCAATGCCATCATTTATAAACAAATTTTGTCACAATCCCCATTTAATGTAGTACAGTACAATTCCTCTAAGAAAACGTATCAGGCATCAGTAGCACGCTTCCTTTTCCACTTACATTTATCTCTCTGAGAAACATCAGTTGTGGCAAGTGAAAGAAATAACTCTCAGCATTCGTATTTGAGTTCCCTCTGTCCCTGTCCAGGGCACTGGTGCAGAACAGACTCTTGTTCCATGTCTTTTATGTAGGAATCTCTTTCAAGACTTGAGGGACTTAGACAAAGCTGGTAGGATTTAGAGACCTGCACCAGTGGGTCTATCTTTTGGAAACACATAGTGATTTTTTGTCATCTTGATGCATCAAATTCCATGGTTTCTAAAGCTGTGCATTGGCTCTAGTGGCAAAGGGCACATAGGTGGGTGCTTCCAGGACTGCTTTTTTTAACTAGATGGCTGTTTTCAAGACATTTTTCCACGTAACACAGAATCTTAGCCTGCTTTCTGCAGTAACAGGGAAATCTTTTAAGTGACAGCACAACAGGGAAGAATCCATGAAGAACATCATGTAGTCAGCAATACACAGTCACCAGAATTTTATGGTGAAAAAAGTAAAATAAAATGACAATGAATGTTGTTGGCAATTTGAAAACAAAAAATGATTAGTTGCCAGTAGAACTGATTTAACATTTTTTGTCATATTATGTTAACATTGCATTTTTTCTTCTCCTGTCCTTCTGAACAGTTGGTTAATGGAAATGAATACAGCTTGCTAAGTGTCCTCAAAAGCACCAAGGTGAGCAAAAGAGGTCAAAAGCAAAGGGGGAAAAAGCCTTAGGCAGTATTCATCAGGGAAGAAAAAGAAGATAAGGAAGATTGCTCTTTTCCCTACCCAAATACATAATGGGTTCCATGGGTTACAGTTATGCATGTGAGAAGACAGTAATTTATACATAATGGAATTCACATTCTAAAGAAGCATATGGCTGGATGGTAGCACCTGAAGAGTTGTGGTCAATGGCTCAATGTCCAAATGGACACCAGTGATGAGTGGTGTTCCTCAGGGGTTGGTATTGGGACTGGTGCTGTTTAACATCTTTGTCAGCAACACGGACAGTGGGATTGAGTGCACCCTCAGCAAGTTTGCTGACAACAGCAAGCTGTGTGGTGCAGTCAACATGCTGGAAGGAAGAGATGTCATCCAGAGGGACCTGGACAGGCTGGAGAGGTGGGCCTCTGCCAACCTCATGGAGTTCAACAAGGCCAAGTGTAAGGTCCTGCACCTGGGTTGGGGCAATCCCAAGCACAAGTACAGGCTGGGTGGAGAACAGATGGAGAGCAGCCCTGAGGAGAAACACCTGGGGGTAACGGTGGATAAGAAGCTGAACATGAGCCAGCAGTGTGCACTGGCAGCCCAGAAAGCCAACCGGATCCTGGGCTGTGCCAGGAGAAGCGTGGCCAGCAGGTCGAGGGAGGGGATTCTCCCCCTCTACTCTGCTCTTGTAAGGATATCAACCAGTTGGAGTGAGTCCAGAGGAGGCCATGAAGATGATCAGAGGGCTGGAGCACGTCTCCTATGGGGACAGGCTAAGAGAGTTGGGCTTGTTCAGCCTGGAGAAGAGAAGACTCTGGGGAGACTTTATAACACCTTCCAGTACCTGAAGGGGCCTACAAGGAAGCTGGGGGAGGGCTTTTTCCAAGGACCTGTAGTGACAGGACAAGGGGTAATGGGATTAAACTGAAAGCGGGGAGATTTACATTAGGTATCAGGAAGAAGTTCTTCCCGGAGAGGGTGATGAGGCACTGGAACAGGTTGTCCAGAGAAGCTGTGGGTGCCCCATCCCTGGCTGTCTTCAAGGCCAGGCTGGATGAGGCTTTGAGCAACCTGGTCTAGTGGAGGGTGTCCCTGTCCATGGCAGGGCGGTGGAATTAGATGATCTTTCCAGTCCCTTCCAACCCAAACCACTCTATGATTTTATGATGTCTTTTATACCTGAAAATTAGGAAGGATAATAGGATGATCCCTGTGATTTTTTTGATCTATATTCAAGGAAGCCTGTCACTCTACTAATTTGAATTTTTCTACTTATTTATTTATGTAGCACAGGTAGTTGCATTACTCAAAACAACACCAAATGCATCGTTCCTCCTTCTTCCATTTCTTTCTCTCAAAGGTATAGGGTTAAACCTAAACTTGCAGAACTCAACAAGCTATCAGGTTGGAAAAGGAAACCAACGAACAAATAATCTTCCACTAAAAAAATTTTCTTAAATTATATGAAAGATTTTTTGGTCAACATTTTTGATTTGTCAGTTACAGCTTCTGCGCCTTCAGCTGGCAGTTCATTAAATGAGGAAATCACACAGTCCATCACATCAAGTGTTTGACTGAAAGAATGAAAAATGGCAGGCTGTTATCACATCTGTTTATTATTATTTTAATGTGAAATGATCAGCTGCACTGACAAACAAAATTCATTGCTGGTTAACATGAAGAAGGCACAGCTTGTGAACAGCTTAATAGGAACATTTGGGGATCATTCTTGGTACCATTTAAATTAATGTGAATTTTGGCACTGAGTTCAATGCAAGATAGACCAGATCTTATACAGTGCATTCATAATTGTACTAATATAATTTGAAATTTCAGTGATAGCAAAGAAAACAGCACAGGCAAATAGGTTTAGCATAGATAGAAATGTGATGTCCCTTATCTTGGGCTCCTAGAACTTTGACTAATGAAATGTATCTGTACCTGTCTATGTAACTATGCATTTATTATAGAATCATAGCATGGTTTGGGTTGGAATCTAGATCATCTAGATCCAACCCCCCTGCCATGGGCAGGGACACCCTCCACTAGACCAGGTGGCTCAAAGCCTCATCCAGCCTGGCCTTGAAGACAGCCAGGGATGGGGCATCCACAGCTTCTCTGGGCAACCTGTACCAGTGCCTCACCACCCTCTCCGGGAAGAATTTCTTCCCAATATCTAATCTAAACCTCCCTGTTTTCAGTTTAAACCCATTACCCCTTGTCCTGTCACTACAGGCCCTTGGAAAAAGTCCCCCCCCAGCTTGATTGTAGCCCCTTCAGGTACTGGAAGGTGCTATAAAGTCTCCCCAGAGTCTTCTCTTCTCCAGGCTGAACAAGCCCAACTCTCTCAGCCTTTCTTCACAGAAGAGGTGCTCCAGCCCTCTGATCATCTTTGTGGCCTCCTCTGGACTCACTCCAACTGGTCCATATCCTTCTTAAGTTGGGTGCCCCAGAGCTGGATGCAGCACTCCCAGTGGGGTCTCATAAGAGCAGAGTAGAGGGGGAGAATCCCCTCCCTTGACCTGCTGGCCACGCTTCTCCTGACACAGCCCAGGATCCGGTTGGCTTTCTGGGCTGCCAGCACACACTGCCGGCTCATGTTCAGCTTCTCATCCACCGTTACCCCCAGGTGTTTCTCCTCAGGGCTGCTCTCCATCCATTCTCCGCCCAGCCTGTACTTGTGCTTGGGATTGCCCTGACTCAGGGGCAGGACCTTGAACTTGACCTTGTTGAACTTCATGAACTCGTATAAAAAATTGTGAAGTTATGTATTATATTCTGAAGCTTTCCAATGATTTTTTTCAGAATGGTATCACCTGAAGTGATATTTATACCACTAGATTATATTAATGAGCATCTCAAGTTTTTACTTTCCATACCCTTAGGGAGTCCATGGCAACTTTCTCTTTTCCAGAGAGATATCACTGTCTTGAGAGAGAGAACACTTTTTCCATTCAAGAATTCAGTGTTATTTCTTTACAAGGCTTGACTTTATTTTCTTTTAACAATTAAAGTCAGAGTTAAGAACTGGCTCACTGGCATTCCAAGGTATAGTTTTGTCTGTACAAGACCTAGTAAAAATCATGGCATATGCAATACACATAAGGAATTTCCTAATTGTCACAATGAAGTGGAGGTTTAATGCAATGTTTTAGCGAAACTGTTACAGTGGTCACTCAATCATGCATGTGTGGGCACTGTTTCTCTGTCTCCAAAAGCTTAGAGCTTTCACTATCATCGATCTCTTTTTTCATATCATCCAGTGCTACAATTGCTAACCACACTCTCCCTTTTGCCTGTGTTCCTCCACATACACCCTCATTCTCTTCCTCTTCCTTCTTGTTTCACACTCAGTTGTCAATCCTGAAGGCACAAGAGGTTTTTTATATGTTTTTGGTCCTATATGTGGGCCAGTATAGTAGCGAGCTGCTGCTAAGTAATCACCACAGAGTAGTGAAGAATTCTAGGAGAAATGTCTTTCTCCACAACAGGTGAGAGAAAAGGTAGGCACAAGCCACCTTGTAAGGTAGCTGAGGTAGGAGGAATGAGTGGAAAATTCCCCCATGTTTGGTTTCCTGTTTCGAGTCCCACATAGATTAGAGCACAACTAGCAAACCAGTTTATCTACTGATCTGCTTACCACGTCAAAGACATAAAAGAATATGAATAAAAAGAACTACAGGGAAATGCAGACCTGATATTCACAGCAGAGCTTCATTCATTTCTTGAAGTAAAATGTATTTGTAGACACAGATTAAAACACTCTTTAGAAATAATACTTTGGTTCAACCAATCACAGCATCTGGTAACTCAAGAAAGAGGGAAGTTAGGTTACTTGGATTGTATGACTGTTTTGCCTTCAAGAGTTTTTAAATCTGTACTATTTCCATTAAATTTATTCAAGTTAAAAGTGCATTTTTTAAGTTGAATGATATGAAAGGCTTTTTTGAATCACAGATTAAATTAAAGGAAGGAAACTGGAGGTACTGCTCTGGATACCGGTTTAATTGATGGCTGCCAGTTTTCTATTCTTGTATTTAGCATGTCACTTCCCTATCGAGTTTCAATCCTTTTCTTCCTCAACTTAATAAAATTATCAGCTTTTTCCCTCAGAAATATGACTGAAAGTACGGTGTTGCCTGGATCCACTAATTCATTTCCTCTTTTAAGGTCAGCTGGTTCTTTTCTCACTTATGGCTATTCCCTAAAATATTCTAAAGCCTCTTTCATGACAAAAAATTTTTGCTTTTTTTTGCTGCTACATCCAAAAAAAATGAGTTAAAATGCATTTTAAAAATAAAATTATTTCAATCTTTAGATTGTTATTCCTTGGAAAGTTTGTGATGTGTTTGTTTGTTTGTTTTTAAAAAATGGCAGTAATTTAGAAGCAAACCCCTCCCCCTGTATAATTTAGAGGTGCAGTTTAAATGGTGTTAATTTCCAGCTGCAAAGACCTGGTCAGTATTACTGTGCTGGGAATGGGAAGTCATAAGGAACTCATCTTTCATGAAAGAATAGTCAAATTAATGTAAGTGGAGCAGATGTCTCAGCAGATCAATAATATCCCCTTGACAGTCACTAACATATGCCAAAACATAACATCTGAAAAACAATGAGGAAGAACAAGACAATAAGCACCTGTTACACTATCCCAGTTATCGTTAAGGTGACACCAAGTAGTTCAAGCTGAATACAAACTACCTAACAGAGAAATTTTATATTCTGCTTAAATAATTCAACTGATTTTAGAGGAAGAAAATTCAAAGACCGCCACTATAGTGCATAGAAGGCATGGATTCAGTAGTATGGAGAAAAATAATATAATGTCCTGTTTTTAAGGGTTCAAAAATATTAATATACTTGACAATAGATTCTGTTCCAGTTGATGTGAGATTCTGTCACTTAAATTATTCCAAGGTCCTGATTCTGCTGCTCTTAAAATACATTTTCCTTTATTCCTCAAACTTACTTGTTAATATGGGGGAAAATGGTAGAACCTATCTTCAACATAAGTATTGAAGACAGACAAAAGCATGTTCCTTGATAGGGGTGTGAGCACGAATAAGGACAGGTGAGAGGAGGAAGCTGTGAGTGACTTGCTTAGAAGACAGTGGAAGAATTTTAATTTCTCCATCAGTGTCTATAGCAGATACTAGCTAGTTTCTCAACATCAGCACCATTGACAACTCCATCTGGATAACTGTACTAGGCTTGCCAAAACTAAGTCAAAAGTTCTCAACATTCATTATTGCTTATTTAGTTTTAGTAAACCATTCCTAACTTCACCACTTAGTTCACAACAATAAAAATCACTCCTGAACACAATGCAGAACTGTATGCTTGGAACGGAACCCCCCGCTTTCTGAAGAAGAGAGGTTGTACGATAATTAAACCGCATGTCAGTGTCTGTCAAGCTGCTCATGACAAACAAATGGAAATCATGTGCATTCCTTTGAGACCGTTTTTGTCAGACCTCAGAGGTCACTACCAGCCCTCAGTGACCTACCCAGCATGCTACAGAGCCTTGCCCCACCCGCTGCCTAGGAGGAGCCCCATTTCAGCTCAGTTTGGAGCCCTCAGTCCCTGCCCAAGCAATGCTGTGGCTGTCTCCAGTACTGTCTGTCTCCTTCATGGTGCTGAGATCTGAGCTCATCTCCTCTATGGGCTCCTTGGACACAGGCTGCAGCTTGTCTGCAGTCCTGTCTTTGGACCTGGCTCCTGGATGGACTTTGTACCCATGTTATAGCCTTGTTTCCAGCCCTGTTTCTGGCCACATCTCCTTTTGCTCCAGGCTGGAGTCACTAGGCAGACCTTGGACCAGGTTCATTATTTGCCTTGTCTGCATTCAGCCTCCCTGCGATTGGTGCTCCGTAGATGAGGGAACAACCTGCACTGGGTCACCCTGGCTCCTCGGCCCTAAAGAAGCAGCCTGCTCCCTAACTTTTATGTCAGCCTCTACATAAGTAATGACCTATGAAGAAATTAACCACTTGTTTGGTGTCTAATTCAGCTCTGATCAAAATTTTGAACTTACGCTTTAGTGATCACAGAAGAATAGAAAAAAGGGTCTCAAAGGAAAGATGGGAGGTGATCTAGTTCATCTACGTAGCCCCAGGTGAGATAAATGATATCTACATTGTTTCCAAGAGCCATTTGTCTGACCAGTTCTTAAAAGCCTCCAGTGGTGAAGATTCCATCACTTACCAAGAAATCTGTGACAGTTCTTCATTGACTTTGCCATTTTAAAATGTTTTCCACTAGTGAATTAGATCAAATTTTGCAGAAATGTAATCCATCTCATTCATTTGTTCTAGACTATCTCCACTGGACCACGTAGATCTTGAAGTACAATGCCCCAAACTGCAGTTTTCTAGCTGGCTAGTCTACCAAAGGCCTCATTTATTCTTGAGTAGAGGATTGCTTCACACATCTTGCTGGCTATATTTTAGCTTTCTGCTTGCTTTTTTTTCACAGCACTGTGGACTCATGCTCAGCTTTGCCTGAAAAACTGCTATCAAAGCAGCTGTATTCATTTTGTATTACCACAGTAAATAATTCCTGCTTTATATTTTCATGTGCTTTGCCACTCTGTCATTATCATTTTGAATTCTGATCCCATCCTCCAGTGCCTGAGCTGTCTCTCCCAGTTTTGGATCAGATGAAGATACAATAAACTCACTCTCTATTCCATCATCTAGGTTGTTAACAAAAGTGTCCTAGACAGTGTACTGCATCAAATATAACATACACGACAGCTAGTGCTTTGTCACGGTGTAACTCCGGACAGCAATAAAATACCACAAAGCTACTCTCACACCTCCCCACCTCCTCCAGTGGAGGGGGAGAATCAGAGGAAAAAGACAAGGAAGATCATAAAATTGAGATGAGAACTATTTAGTAATTGAATATAAATAAATAATATAGATGAATATATAATAATACTACTAATAATAAGTAATTAAAAAAAATAGAAAATAAAACATACGATACAATTGCTCACCACCTGCTAACTGATGCACAGCGAGGTCCTGAGAGGTTAGAGTCAGAACCAGAGAGCCCGAAAGCGATCGCAGCAGAGTCTGAGCGAACCCTATCAGCGACAGCATGACCGGGAAAGCCAACCGACCCACCAACACACTAACGAGCCAGCAAAGGAGTTAGCAAAGCAGCTAACAAAGGAGTTAGCGAAGGAGTTAAGGAACTAAGAGTTAGTGAATAGAATAATGGCCCCAAAGACCACTTCCTGCTTATGCACTGAGAATCACGTACTACGGAATTAAATACTACCCCTTCGGTCAGTTTGGGTCAGCTGTCTGAACTGTGTGTTCCCCCACACTGCTTGCAGCGAGAAAGTTGGGAACGCAGCTGCAGGATCAGAAGCTGAGAGAGACCTTGAATTTAGTGCAGGCACTGCCCAGCACCAGCTAGAAAGACACCTTGTCAGATTTCCCAGGGCAAATCTAGAAACACAGCTTCATACCAGTCACTGTGAAGAAAGCTAACCTTTTCCTGACTAAAACCAGCACATGCTTTTCTCCTCTACTTTATTTGACTTTTTGCTCTAGGATTTTTCTGAGTATTGGTGTGAACTGACAACAACTGACAGATTGTTCTCTTTTTTCTGTTCACAGTCAAGCACTGATTGCCTCTTTCCAATTCTCTTGATATCTGGTCTCCTTCTGCAAGATCTCAAACATAACTGCGAATCGTTCTAAAAGCAGACATGTAGGGTAGTAACAAGTTTCATGCAATGAAACTGCATAAAAGAGCTGTACTGCTGACGCAGCAGAAAACCCTGGAGTTCTCTGCTCTAAACATGAATCATGAGATACCCTGGGCTATGCCAAAGTGGCATAATGCCATGCATTTGTTGCAAAACTAATCACCAGGGAAGATCAAAATTGTTTAAAAAAAAGGGGAAAAATTTGTATTGCAGCTGGCAGCCACACAGGACACAGGGCACATGCTGTGACTGGAACATCATCTATCACAAAACACAAACTGAGCGACGATGATGAAGAACCGTATTTACTGAACATAACGTTTTATGTCACCTCTGCACGCAAGCATAATGTTAGTAGTCACCTACCAAAAGTTATTGTTTGGAACAAAAATAAGGATGGGTTATTAAAAAATAATTAAAAAATAAACAATCTAAACCAAGGAACGATGTTTTATTTTGAGATGAGGGCTGCACACAGCTAGCAACAAAGTAGCCAATTAGCTCTCAACACTGAGATGAGAAAAACTCACTGATCAAAATCCAGCAATTCTCCACACAACAGGACTTGTTAACAGCCCATAACAGCAGCTGCACAGTTCATAACCTCACTAGGGACACAGTACAGGTGTACAAAGGAATACTAGGCCTAGAAACGTCAGAACAGTGAACCAGGGAATTGCCACACAGCGAGACGTTATTCCTACCAGCAATGTTAGTATTTGTAATTACAAGACAATTAACAAATCAGTATATTTCAGAACTGGGCTCAAATCCTGACGGCAATGTATTGTGCTGGTTTTGGCTGAGGTAGAGTTAATTTTCCTCATAGTAGCTACTGCAGGGCTGTGTTTTGGATTTGTGCTGGAAACAGTGTTGCTAACACAGGGATGTTTTGTTATTGCTGAGCAGTGCTTACACACAGTCAAATCCCACCAGCGAGTAGCCTGGGGGTGCACAAGAAGTTGGGAGGGGACACAGCTGGGACAGCTGCCCCCAGCTGCCCAAAGGGATAACCCATAACATATGATGTCATGCTCAGCATATAAAGCTGGAGGATGAAGACAGAAGGGAGGGGACATTCAAAGTGCTGACGTTTATCCTCCCAAGTAACTGTTCCATGTGATGGAGCCCTGTTTTTCTGGAGGTGGCTAAACACCTGCCTGCCGATGGGAAGTGGTGAATGAATTCCTCATTCTGCTTTGCTTGCATGCACAGCATTTGCTTTAGCTATTAATCTGTCTTAATCTCAACCCCCAAGTTTTCTCCCTTCACTTGTCTCCCCCATCCCATCAGGGGTGAGCGAGTGGCTGTGTGGTGTTTAATTGCCAGCTGGGGTTAAACCATGACACCTATTAGCTATCCTTTTAGTAAACTAGAAAGAGTTGATAAGACAACTGTAATCAGACTTCAGAGTAACATAACATACCTTTCAAAATCTGTGCTGAAAAATGGTATTTAATGAATATATATACAAATTTAATCCAATAATGTTAATTAACTTTTCATTCTGTTTAATGATATTATACCAAAATACATGTCTAATTTAAAAAGTAAGCAGCAAAGCCTGGAAATTATTCACTGTATCTTGGACAGTCCTGAATGTTCAAGGACAGTCTAGATTACATGTGACTCACAAGATTTTGTTTGGGTCACTCTCTCTATATACATAAGAGAAGAATTTCTGTCTATCGTATCACATATACTTCCTACCTATATGAATCAGAGCGATCCACATCAGCAGCAAAGCACCTAACAGCACTTTGGATACCTCAACGAAGCCCCTTCTCTCTGCCCCCAAACTGAAAGCATTTAGAATGACAGCTAAAGCTTGGTGTGATGTCTTTTATTCCATTTACATCCCTGACGAAACACATAACAATTGCAACTGCAGTCAGGATTTCACATCTCAGTTCTCATCACTCTTACATCACAGTAGATTTTCAGCCTTACTTTTAAAATTCCTTACAAAGGTAGCTAACCAGAGTTTTATGATGTCAATATCACTAGTGGAATGATAAACGATGTAAAAACATAAGTTTATGCATCAGGTGCTACAATTCCCTGAACTTTTAGATCTGAATGCAGTGCAAACAACAAATAAAGATGACCCTGGAGAAACTGTCCTTAACAAATGAGAGTTCTTAGCTATTCAGTATGCACATGGTGCCTTACAAACATATTGTAAAACTACATTCAAAGGCATTTGTTTTCCTTTCAGTCTCACTCTCACATATTCAGGTTTTATCTGCAACTCTCCAGTTCTTGGAATATACCCCATAATAGTATTTCCTGTTTATTAAAGGTTTCATATTTCATTTTCGAAATAAGGAGTAATTTTTATCCAGTGATTTCCTAGGTCTTACCAAATTTCAATATCATGCCTCTCATTTTTCGCTTTATAATTGGAAAAGGGAACACAAAGAGAAAACTTTGAAAATATATGCCAGCTGAGGATGTTGCTGATGGAATTCTGGGATGATTTCTCCATCTTTATTAACATCAATTGTTTGATTTTTATTTGATGTCCTTCTGTGTTGGACACTGCACAAGCAGAATTTAAAAGACAATTTATCCTTTGGAATTTATTGCCTCCTGTTGGTTGGTTTACAATTGTGATTGTAAAATAATCAACAAAAATAAGAGAAAGGCGATCACAACAGTGATTGCCTAGTTCAATTTTGAGACTGCAGAGTCTCCTTTAGGTAGGATATGTGAAAATGTTACCATGGGCCATACAATTTGCTGTAAGTAGGATCTTTTAACAATTTACTGATGGCTCATTGGTTACATAAATTAAATGTTACCTTATTTTTTTTTGTTTTTATACCTCATTTCATGATTCCTCCAGTCCATTATGACAAGCAAGAAACAGTCAATTGCAAGAGCAATCTATAATGCACCGTAAACTGCACAGACCCTTGTGGAATGCCACCCTGTTAAGCCAAGGTCTCAATGAATGGCCATTTCAGTGATAAGAGCCTTGTCTAGTACAGCACTCCGGTACCACAAAAGAAAAAAACCCAACCAAACTAGACAGACTGTTCCTGAAATCTCTTCAGAACAGGAAGTACTAGAATTAAATTTCTGCAAAATATTACAGTGTTTGCAATGGCAGAATCTGCTATAATGGAGGTTGTAAAGTATTTTCCAATCTGATTCCCATTTCCACATCCTCACTGTAAAATATTCACCCTCTGAGCTTGACATTTTTCAGGCTTCTTTGATGAAAAACAAATTTGTACTCTGTCAACAGCAAAAGTCCTGTTGCCTTCAGCAGGACCAGAACTTCACTCAAACTTTAGAAGCTTAAGAGTGATACACAGGTGATGTCTACAGAAGAGCATATCCTTCATCAAATCTGTAATTGAAGGGGTTTTGTCAGTAAAAACTGGGAGTGTCCGAGTGCTGTATTGAGCATAAGAAATACATGCTTGAAAGAAGAGGTAAGTGTGGCCCAGGTAGAACACACAAACCAGAGCAGGTCCTGGTGTCCATAACATTTTTCTCCCAGTCTCACCTTTAGTCTCTCAGTTATTGGTACAAACTCTTTTTCAGGATTAATTTCTTTCTTTAAATGAGAGAGCATTAAAATGATCTAAGGACTTGAAAGCTGCTTAAAAACTTAACCTCTCTAAAGCCTCATACATTTTACATTATCTGAAACATTAGCCTGCTTTACATTAGTTTAAAACCAAATAAATAAAAGCAACACAAATTTGGTGGCTAAGTAGCCAAGAGAGAGTTAGCATAATTCATTAATATATTGCATTTAAGGTTATATACCAGGAGACAGGATAACAGTCTGAAATCCAGACTCATCAGAGTTTTCAAATCTTAATAAGTTTTAAGATTTTTTTTTAGAGACTAATTAAGAAGTATTAGGGAAAGTGACTTTGGCTGCATGTAAAGTGAATCATGACCACACTACATAATACCCTCTAAGCTCCTGATCTCTAAAGTCATCCAGAACAGAGACATGGCCAAAGCATCCTGTGGCTTGTTACCATGTCACAAACCTGGGGGTCCTTGGGCTAGAAAAAGGAGGAAGAAAAAGGCATTAATGCATCCAAACTCTGAGCTTGAAAGTTTAGATGGGAGACTTTCTTATTGTCCCTATACTTTCCCTTTGGAAAGTGAGGAAAATTTCTGTTGGGGAAGCTAGGAGGTATTTACCTGTGACAGTAATGGGATACTTTTGTTTCTAAACCTGGATTTTTGTAAATAAAATACTGCTACTTTAACATTTTTCTGTTGGAGGGACAAAGTACGTGACAAAATTCAAATAAATTCTGGAACTATATGTGAAAGTTTAAAGCTGAACCGGAGATTTATATTTTGCGCTGTTGCTACAGCACGTTGTCATAGCATTTGACGTCTTTATGAGGTTTACGTGAGTTATGGGGCCTTCTAGGAGTCGTTCATACATCTCTAGGGGAAAGAAAATAGAGAGTAATTAGAAGTCGGCGTGCAAAAATAATGGGATTGTTTCAGGGTGTTGTCTTTCTTCAGGTCCTGCAATGACCAGAAGCACTTCAGAGGAAAGGTGTAAAGTGTACAGGGAGAGATCAAACGGAATATCTGAGACAACTTCCAGCCGTGGGATTTGCAGACCACAGGGAATCCAGATGAACAGGTCACAGCGTACATGGCTGTGGACAACTGCTGTTAATGTACAGACACAGAGATCGAGTAACGTACACGATTTAGAACTTGGATAAGGTCACCCAGAAGCAGGGAACCAGCCCAAACCCTGTACCTCACAGCATATTTTCTGTTTTGACGGAATTGTTACACCCAATGAACACTATTGATCTTTTCCTACGTAGATTAAGCAGCAGACACACAAATAAAAAACCTGAGTCCAAATTCATATGTTCATGCTGTAAATAACAGTGAGCTGCTGTGAGAACAGCTGGCTTCTTGACCTCAAGTATTTTCTCTTCCTCCATCACCTTTGGTATCCTTTCAGCATTCTGGTATTGTGAAAAAAGACAAATTCATAATGAGATTAGTGACGAGCAATTTGTAAATAAATAGCTCACAAAGAAAAAAAAAATATATCTGTAGAATGACACTTCATATTTGGGTCTTTTTTTTAGGATTTAGACATTTCCTACCCTGATATGCCTCAACCTGGATTAAACACTTGTTTACTCGTGATATTTACAACTAGTTGTTCACAATAGGCTCACATTGGTAGGTTTAAAAATACTTTCACAGAAGCAGTGCTGCATTTCAAACCTCTTTGCAAAGCAGGAAGGAGAAACAAAGAAAAATCAATCAATAATTAATTTTTTAAATGGAAACCCATAATTTAGGGAGACACGTGTTGTCAATTTTCAGAGAAATGCTCAAGCAAATGATAAAATTTAACTGTGCATTGGTTTTACAGCTGAAAGACTGAACAAATGGTTCAAGGATGGTATTAAGTGAACTTAACATTTGTGAACTAGACAGAACATGGGCAGAGCATTGTGCGATTACATTAACACTGAACCACTCGAAAGCCCAGTTTTGGCTTTTTTCCCATAACATGTATTTATATTCTCCCTAAGTTCATGATCAATGGGAATCAAATTGTACAACTCCAACAGCAAAAATACATTATTAGACTATGAAAGGTCATTCAAAATAAAGGCCTTGCATTGGTCAGCACTTGTTAAACACAAAGACCAATCCTGTTACCAAGAAGTTTTCTTCATACTCAGGGTTTTTTGCCTTAATCTTCTGAAAACTAAGTGGCTGATTGTAAATAAAAGTAAGTTTTCACTCATTACAGAAAAAAAAATTGCACAGGATGAAGATGCAAGCTGCCTTTTTACCTGCAATTTGTGAGAAAGTAAGAGTCTGAGGCACAGAAAAATTTTAACATCTCACTAAGCATCTTTAAAAGATGGATGAGAAATCAGTAACACTACACTTGACAACAGACAGTTAGAATCAGGTTGTGAGGTAGATGATAAGTATTAATTTATGTTATTGGTTGTGTACACAATACACGGAATGTTTATCTCCATACTAAACACCTCTAATGATAAATTAACCAGGTGAAATGATAGGATACTAGAAATTTTCTTTTTATCTATACTGACAATCTGTAGACCGGGGGAGGTAAAGAGGTTGATGCATCTCAGCTAAATAATGAATAGGAAAAATTATTCCTGTGTTTGAAAGGTACAGTTCTTATTTCTGTCCTCAGATATCACATTGCCAAAAGCTTCCCAGTAAAACAGAACTGTTATAGTGACTCCACGTGCAAAAAAGATTTGATAAATACGCTATTTCCCAATTCACTGCAAGTGGTGAATAATCAGATATAAACTGTCGGTAATTGAATATATTTACAAAATTTCAGTTTGCCACAGTGATGAAAGGTGAATGCATTCAGAGCATTTAAGGTTTTTAGATACATTCACCCTGCCTGCTCTCTGCCAAGGCAACCCTTTCCAGTACATTGCTCTTGTGCTTTCACTGCTTTTCACAAAGTCCGTCCATCCCAGCCTCTTACACTCTTATTCCTACTTTAGTAATAAATTTATCACCTTTCTAGCCTCTTACTCATCATCCCCTCCACTCAGCACCTGAGCAACACTGAACATCTCACGAAACAGGCTTCAGACAGACTCTGCCACAGCCTAACAGCCTAACTCCCCAGTGACATAGTGGCTAGTGACAGCAGGGTCCTGGGCTCCACAGTCAAGAGGTCCTGTCCCCTCCTTGTCCCCACATCGCATGGTACAAGAGAGAGGGGAGAAGACTGGCAGGTGGAGCCACTTCCACCCGCACTGTCTCCAGCATCTCTGCTGAATCCCAGTGGCCATCCCAGTTACAACATCCTGAAGTGACTATCCGTAAAAACCTTTTGTTTAACTGAGGCAGGAGGACCAGCTTTTGTCTCCATTACACTGCACCACAGTGACAGCAAAGCCACGTATCCTTAAGCTAAGAAGAAGGAAAAGTAGCAGCGTGGGTGCATAAGTGGGTAATATTTTTAGCATCTGGACTTATCAAGCACAGCCACTCTTAATTCTCCACACGTTTCACTGACAGTCATGTCACATACTCTTAAGTTAATGTGTGAGAAAAGAAATAAAAGGAAAGAACAGCAGGAGGCAGATGTGACATAGCGAAACAGGAAATTCGGAGTTGGAAAGAGACTGGGAGTATACTGCTCGAGAGACTGACATCTGTTTCAGAAGGAAAGCTAGTGTAACTAGTCCAAAACTTTTTAACAGCCCCTCTCAAATGTCTGTCTTAACACTCTTGCTGTGTAAAGACATGAATAACACTACATGCAAAGCTCTTCCACAAGCCGTACGTGTGGTTGAACTCGTACTTGTATTCATCTATAGACATTACATCCTCTTCGAGTTTGGCTGACATACAGTTAGTTTTTGTTTAGTATGGTGGAGACAGACAGATAATCCATATCTGGTTTCATGATTTCTTTAGGTTAGCTCAACCCCCGTGAGCAAAACAAAGCTGCTGACAGGAGCCCTAATTATTCCTGTAACTGTCTCTGTGCTCCCTGCTTGAGAAATGGAGAGGAAAATGGGAAATGGTTACAGTGCAGATGTTTCAGCAAGGGTTCTCTCCTCACCTGGGATTCAGAACATGCATTTATGAGTAGATTATGCTTTTTCTTTCTTTCTTTCCTTCTTTTTTTTTTTTTTTTTTTTGCCCCCCGTAAATGTACCGATTTTGGACACTAACATATGATTCAGTTTTGATATAGACTATCCTCATTAAAAAGCTGAAATTACAAGAAAATTTCAGCACCCATTCTCCTTAGGTTACAAAGGTGAACTACATGAATGCAAATTAGCATAGGAAGCATTTGGTCAGAGCGTTTCACTGACCAACTGTAGGTTTCTCGTATCATCATCTACGGTCCCTGTAAAGTCAGTGACAACAGTCAGTTCTAAGCTACAATTTTACCTCACCTTAAAGATGAGTTCAGATGAATTACACTCTTGCTTTTTTCCGCTGATTATGAGGATTGCCTCATACAACTCATTCTCACACAAAAATCCGAAATGCAAAACGTCACGTCTTTCCCCCTGCTCCCGCAATGAACACCACCACGCACACCTACCCTCAGACCCGAATTTTTAGTTAGTTTGACATTTTAAATTTTCTCCTTTCATTGTGTCTCACATACAAACCTACTAAATGGCTCCAAAGCATCCTTACACCTTCACTCTTTATCTCTTTAATCCACCATACTTTTCTAGAATCTCTCCCTCCCTGCCTCCCAACTTTCTGAATGCCCTGAAATTGCTTATTCGTAAAACAAAAGTTTATCAGCCCTGACTTTACTGACTTGCTGCCTACCTCATAATCACAACTAAAGATAAATCTTTAGCTCTTTACTACACTTGGTCTTTTTACTATCTTTGCTGCAGATTTATGCTTTCCCCATGCTGTAAAATTGATGTAAGTTCATGTTTTTCTATAAACCATAGCAAAATTCATCTTCATCTGCTCCAGTTTATGAATCTGTGTTGAGTATCTTATGATAACATTCCCTTTGAAGGATGGTTCGTAAAGCAATACTGTTGCTTTCCAGAAGAGATACTCCTCTCCTATAAACTACAGAAATGTTTGAAGGCCACTGCCACTTTTTGCATTAGTTCCCAAGTCAGGTGTGAGTGCTGAATAAATAGGAATAATTTACAGCAAGCACTAAAGCTTTTGACAAAGTTTTTTCCATACAATACACAAACAAAAAACCCCAAGCAAATCAAACAACCCTCTCCTCTTGTTTCTCATAGATGTACTAAGTTTAGAATTCAGTCACAACAGACACAGAGAATTCCATTCTACATGGATTTGTGTATAACATAAGTGTGTACTAATATGCATATATAACTAATAAACATGCTGCTCCCAAGTCTTGCTCTAACCATATTGAATATAAAGAAAAAAACCTTTATGTGTTAATTCTTTGATAATATTTTGTTGCCAGTAACACAATATACTCAGGCCAATAACATTTATGGAAAATACAAATATTTTGTTATCACAGAATTTGAGTATTTAAAGTATAGAAAAAAACCCAGATGTCATACTCTTGAACCTGGAATCATTTGTTCTAGCACTGTTCCCAGTAGCTGTTCCTGTTACAAAAAAACCATCATAGGATGTGTTATTGAAAATGTCCATTATTAACATTCAGATACACATAAGGAGTAGCTAGTCTTCGCGTACATTTGTGTCTCTATCTTCAGTGGACACTTACATCCCCTGAGGAGTGTATTTTTTCAAGATCTAGTGAATAGAACAACTTTCTAAATTATTTAAACTTTTTAACAAATCAAAATACTTTCCTAACATTCATTTCTGAAGAAATAATAGAAATATTTACTCTCTTCAGAACTTAGAATGAAAATTTCATATTGCCAAAAATTCTCAAGATATTTGCAAGCTTTTACCAGTTTTATATATGACTACTTTTGTTATGGTTACAGTAGCTGCTCAGATGCTTGTTCATCTCGAATGTGATACACACACTGCCAAAGCCTTCCAAGCTTTCCAGTATTAATCCTAATAGATTTTTTCATGAGGGCCACTTTCAACACTCTAATCAAGTTTGAATAGAGCTGATTGTATCCTACATTCTCTGAGAGTACATGCGGCCAGATTTACTGTCATTTCTTCTCCAGGTATCCAGGTCTTTCTTGTGTTCTATGCTTAACCCTGCCAGGGATGCTAACTCTCCTCTGCCCTCAATGAGAACTGAAAGCTCACTTATTTCCTCTTTGAGCTCTCAGTCATTTTGATCATCACTAGACACTGCAGTATTCAGCGATCGAGCATCTTGTGTAAAGCGCCTTGAAATGTCATTGCATGATAAGGTGATACAGCTTAAATACAACTTAGCAAGAGTTAATCACAGCCATTCAGTGATTCTGCAGGCATGGAAAATGGACTTTGAAAGTGCTAAGGAGTCAGAAATTAGGCAGAACACAATGGATGAAATATTAGACCACTGTAGATAACTGCAAACCAAAGGACACATAGGAGTTTCTTACCCTTGATACTTCTCATCAACCATCAATTTCTAAAACACTTCTGAAAAATCCTCTCTGTGCAGAAAGCTAGTCTTTAATACTAGTTTTCAGTAAAAATCCCAACCCAGAAGTGTACTGACATCTTTCAAAGGACAAAAAAATCTCCTTTACACAAAGCATTATTATTTACATGTTGTGGACGGGTGGAGCTTTTTCCAGTGTGTTAGCTTATGTTATCAAAGGCTAATCACGAAGACCCCGGTGAGGATCGGAAGAGCCATGCCAGGCACAGGAACCCAAGTAACACAACCAGTGAAAAGTTACTCACTAGACTGGCTGCTCCCTAAGACCACCAAGGGAATGGTTAGGCCATGCTCCTGGTATGAAACCCCCCTCCAAGCCGACCCAATGAAAGAAACACCCTTACATGACCACCTTCCACACTGAAGGAGGTGGTTGCCTATGATGGTTTGAGACTCACTGTGGGATGTGAGGCAAGAACATTTGGAGACTGTGTAAAACTTTCTGTGGGGATGTTTTAAAAAGATTGTGAGAATGCGGGAAATTTATTATGGAGTATTTAATGAAAGGACTAACGGTGGATAAAATGAGGTATCTACGTGGCTCAGGGTGGAAGAAGAGTGGGAACATAGAGAGTATACAGGGTAAATGGGGCCAATCAGCTGGAAACAGGCTATGGTACAGTATACCTGTCTGACTATGCCCTGTCCTTGATCACCACAATCTATTCCATACACACATTTAATCCTCTTTTCATCTAACTTCTGTACGGATACATCTCTGTTCTGAGCAGCCATGGGTGAATGATAGCGAATGTCAAGCACAACTACGTGGCAAATAGGATGAGAGGTCTGAATATCAGCAATCAGAGGAGGGCTGCAGGCCTCCAAGGCTCCTGTTTTGGTGTGACAACAGCTGGGGAGACCTGGGATCCAAAGGCCAACTTGTAGGTAGACTGAGCATCTAAAGCCAGATAGTAAAGTGACCAGTAGTGCATGGATATATTCATATATACATATCTATAAATGCATATGTATATATGCATGCATGCATAGGTATGTGTATACATGTAGATACGTATATATGCCTATCATAAATATATGGTCAGCCTTGTTGAGCCTGGGGATGTAGAGCCATAGCAGCCAACTGCACTGGGCTACCAAATTCTGCGACCTCAGGCAGCGTCAAAAAAATAAATAGTCAAAGGTTCTAGACCTAAAAATGTCTACATTCACAGACATTAATATACATGTTTTCAGCATCTGAGTTGTAAAAGAGAAAGATATCCAGAAGTAAATGGCTTTGAAGAAGGAATCATCTTACTAACCGGAGAGGTCACAGTGCCGTGGTGAGAAAGCAAAAACCAAAACCAATAAAAGTTGCAAGCTAGACAAGTTTTATGGATGGAAAATGAAGAAGAAAAAAAGGTGAAAAGATTTAGACAGAAGCAGAACTGTGAAAGGACTGTAAAAAAAAAAAAAGTAAGAAGTCTAACATGAAGAGTTTTGTGACAGGTCTGGTGGAACAAAAATGTAAGAGTAGATGCAATGCATTTGGTAAATGGGAAAGATAATATCTTAGTTATCTAGAAATGCCAATGTAAAGGTGGAAATAATCAGGTATGATAAGGACAGTGTGGAATTATACAGTGATGAGATAGGAGAAAGCAAAAAAAAATCTGAAAAGGGAAACCATCAATCATGACAGAGAAATGGGATTCCCTGGGGGAACATGACCTTCATAGCTAATTCTTTTCAGAGAGATTATAACTATGTGGGTCTCCTTTTCAACAATTCTTCACTTCGTGTTTCAAATTATCAGTTATAGTAATAAAGACAGAAGATCTTAACACTTGAAATACTCTGCACAAGGTTTTTGGTAACTTATGCTTTTCCAGCATAGTACATACTATTCATAGCTTCTGAAGCCACAATTTCTAGCCTCCCCATATTTGACATAAATTTTTTAAAAGATGTATAAAAATTCTAATAAGCACATGTATGCCAACACTTCAAATCTGAAGTACCATAAACAAATGTTAACACTTATTTAAATAAAGAATAGCCAGTTTTGATGAATTGCAAAGCAATTGGTCTGCTGCTGAGATTCCAGAAAATTACTGTGTATCCATTCTGGGGGAAAAGAGTATACAAGTGAAACAGAATGAGAGCCTATTACTCATCCCTCCCACACAGTCCAGTAGGAAATGTATTTCTAACGTGGAGTTTTATAAGAACTTGTTGACGGCTCTTCTGCACTGCTTTGCTGGAGGGAGCAGTTTGTTTCACTAGACCTAACTTCTGAGCTGTGTTTCAGTCTTTCAGGCTATTTCAGACATGGCTATGATGAGAAGGATGAGGCAAGAGACACAATGAACTGTGCCAGCACAATAACCTTGATACCTTTCCACGTGCTCTGTTCTTTCTTTGCCATTTTCTGCATAACTACCTACTTGGGTTTAGGTTTGTACTACATAACATGGTGAGGTTGCTATGAGAACGTTTCTTGGCCCCACTATTTCATTTTGGCAGGTTTTCTGTAGTGCTCCTCTTCCAGATTTCTCTCTTTTTGAGTATGGTGTGCGTGGTTCCTCCACAGGGTAAACAGATGCCAAGGAAACAGCCTATCCTCCTAGATGAAGTGGTAGAGAGAATCTCATCTTCCTCTACACAGCCCTGTGGTCCAGGCAGCTGTATATTTTCAACAAATGGCCGAACTTCCTAAGCTGGCACAAGCACTGGAAACAGCTCTCTTTGAAGAGGGCAATGATGGAAGACATGCCTTTCTGAATTCAGCATTTTCTTTGGAAGAAATTTTACATGTATTCCTAAGTTAATAAACTGCAGTGTTCATGCTCAACTATGTGTCCACAGCTTGTAGCTGCTGCTTGCTGTTGCTGAAATATCAGCTGCATTCGGTCTTTTTTCTTTTGGACAGAACCTATTGCTCACAGCGAAAATTAGGGTAAGCTGCTTGATATTTTGGAAAGGTACTAAAAGATACCATGCCACATAACAAGTAAAAATAAAAAAAAAAAACTATTTCTATTGAAAGGCAGTAGGCTACATGACAATTAATTAGACTTGCAATCACAAACAACAACCAACCAGCTGCAAATATGTATTATTCACACACAGGAAAAAGGCATTAAAAAGCATGATTTTCATAAATGAGGCTTTCAGTAGTTAGGAAGAGCAAGAATGAAAGTATCCTGGGGTACATCAATTTGACACCCTAGCTTTACTAGCCTTAATTACATGATCTGATTGAATTTTCCACAGGGTTCTGGCTTCACTCAGAACTCATGATGGTGAGAGCTCACTTAACATGCATCTATAGAATATTCTGTTGAATATTCTGAATACTCAATGAGTAGTCAAACAACACCTGTAGTTATTATTAGCCTTACAGATTATTCAACTCCAGAGTTTAAGAGCATTTCACGAACTGAATCCTTTTCTATATGCCCCATTTTATGCGTGAAGACTTACGAACTCTGAGAAAAAAGAAGTTCTAACTAACTTCGAATGTCCATTCTGAACTGCCTAGGAGCCAATAGTTCAGAGAATTTTATGTGTCCCACCTGACGCTCAAAGCAGGCTTCCCAGTGCCCTCTGTCCTAGTTGAGGAGGTTCAGCATTACTCCACAGCAGACCCCAGTGCCTGAAGTCAGCTCTCAGAACAGAAGAAACACTGCATTTGTGATTCTTTGTAGAAAGGATGGTGAAAAACACATCATCTATGAACTGCAAGACAGACAATTTTCTGAGGCCTTGGGACTTTCCCTGTGTTTTTCCCAGAGTGATTTAGCAGACCTCTAATAGTTAGAACACTTTTCCTTTTTCAAGTATTGAAATCACTAACTGTATTCCCTTTTGCTTTTGAAAATTATTTAGATTATGCCTCTCTCTTTGCTTTGGTAAGGTTACATGGCAACTAGCATATATATACATATGTATGTATATATAGCTCACTAACATAAGTAGAGCCAAAGAGGTTCCTAATCTATGTAAATTAGTATGCCACGGATGAAGGCCAGCAGAATCAAAACCTATTGAGAATTTGTTATGAAGAAACATGTGTGTGTTGTCTTTAACATCCAGTGTAAACATTGCCACTTGTGGAAAAAAGAGTAGACCGAATGTAACAAAACTACGCAATCAGGGTAGGGGGAGTGACACTTCTACCTGATCAGCTCTCAAAAAAGAGTATGAAAGAATAAGAATAAAATCACACAAAATAATGTAGCAATGCTTTCTGACTTTACTGCATTTGCAAGCAGCATCATGATAAATGGGGAGATACCTTATAAAGCTTTGGAAATCCATATAACACTATCCGGCAAAAATTCTCAAGTAAAGTGTATTGGTGTCTGCTGCTGAATGATAACATTTTTCCTGTAGAGAAGAAACTGTTTCGGCTGACTAAAAAATAACTGGTGCCCACACTCTGTAGCTTTCAAATTATTTCCTGACTCAAGCAAGTTGCTGCTTGTATTTTAAAGCTCTACTATACCCTGGTACACATCTACTCTGGAATTCTTTGTGAAATCATTTTCTCTTGAGACAGAACGCTTTATCTGTCCTACTAAACAACCAAAGTTACAGAAAGATTGTTTTCACCATTTCTTTGTGAGACAAATCACAGAATTGCAATACTGACCTGAGTGGCATCATTAATTTTTTAAGGGCAGGCAAAAGTGGGAAGTGTTATACCCCATAAGAACTATGTTTCCTCTCAGTTCAGGAAGAAGGAAGAAGTTTATTCAATGTCATAATAGCAGGTCTGATAAGAAAATGAGGAGGCACAAGGCTTTCCTTTTATTGATGCAGTGAGCAGATGTGTCAGATTTGTTTAATTAATAGTGAGGAATAGATTGATAATCTAGAGGGAGCAAATTAATTGGAAAAACAGCTATTATAGTTAATATTTGAATTAATTAGAAGGTTGAGTAAAATAAATAAGGAGAATGGACTTCAAAAACCTCAAGTGTCTCTTGCAAAGAAAATCTAAGTTGGAGTAAGCAAGGTATGACGAAGATGCTGGAGACAGTAGATAGGTAGTGCTATGAAGGAGGGCTAATACGGGACCGAGAACTAGGAGTGACAGCATCATCTGTTGAAGACCACATCTCCCAGCTGCTGGTTCCTACTGAATTCCAGGCTCTGAGAATGCCAAGAGCTGCTATCTTGCATGAAAAAAACCCACTGTAACTGATAATGTGATTGACAGCATCTGTCTCTTTAAGAGGCAGTATCTTCCAATTCCTGCTGAGATGCAGCGTTAACCTTTGGGAAAACAAAATGCAATCCAATTGGCTATGCCACTCTTGATACTGTCCCGACCAACGTGTCAAGTGCAGAAGAGCTGACTGTCCTGTGAACAGCTACAGAAAAGCTCAAGCAATTACAAACTTGCTAATCTAAGTGACTTAATTTGCTGAACGCTGAATCTTTGGCTGTTTCTTCTATCATCAGTGCCATGAGACACTTTTCATCTCTGTGTACAATTCAAAATTCTTCTTGCCTTTCTTTTAGGTTGAAAAAACACAGCAGCATATTTAGTAGGTTATTCAAAGAATGCATTCCAGTAAGCACAGAAATGCAGTAAGCCACGTTTCCACTAGTCTGAGTGTCATATAGTCTGACAACATTCCCATTAGCGAGACTCTACTTTTTGTCACCAAATGCACAAAGACAAATTATATCTATGCAAAGGAAATAGAGGAAGCAGAGTTAGAGATCCTTCTGGCTAAGCCAGGAGCTCTAACAATCTGAAAGCAGAAAAGGACTCATAGAAACAGATGATAATGAGCAACTATCACCGAGGATAAAAGGGTAAAGTTCATGTAAAAAGGTTTTATTAGAAAAAGGAAGAAAAGGTAACAAAAAAGGTCTATCAATACTTGAATGATGAAAACAAAACATTGTAAGAGAATGGAGACCAAATTCTTAAATCTTCACACTTAAGAGTATTGAAATACACCGATGAAGAAGACACGCTGAAAGAAGATGCAGATCAGTCAAATGTGAGCACTGGAGCAAAGATTGGTAATATTCACCTTGGAGTTTTTAGGTAATTAGTCATTGGAATTCTAAATATTAGTAAGTATTTCCTGTAGGAGAAGGAAAAAAAAAAAACGCAACACCCCAAAAAAACTTCTAAGGTCTGACAGAGAAACACCTAGTCAAATTAATAACTTTAGATTTAAGTATTAAACATGGTATCTGTGAGGTCCTAGAAGATAAGATAGTAAAACAACCTATATGCATGTGCCAAAAAGAAATCATGTCAAAGCAGTCTACCTTTTATCTTTGACAAGCTAACTGGATAAAGGGGAAGTTGTAGATATGATATATCCAAACTTTTAATTAAAGCTCTGACATTATTCCATATAATATTCTCATAAATAAGCTAAGGCAGGAGATATAATCACCATCAGGTGGGTGGACAACCAGGTGAGAAATTGCTCTCAGTGAACAAGTGTCAATGATTTGCTGTCAAACTCGAAGAGGATTTCAAGTGGGACTGTACGGGCTGAGATCTACCAAGCATTTTCATCAATTCTACTACTAATGCCAAAGACCAGACCAAATTTGATTGTTAGACTAAGTGTGGAGGGGTTCTAAGCACAATGGAAGCTGGAATAAAACTTATTTTTAGACTGGGGGTTGAAATTTCGGCAGCTGGCTGGAATTCAGTAAAGGCAAGCATGAAGTGTTATACCCGGAAAACAGCAATCAAACGCAGTCATAACACAGAGTAAAAGGGTAAGCAGCAGCTGAGCAGATAAAGATGCAATAATTATGCTCAATTCAGCACCAGTGAGCTCCCAGTAATGCAGTATCCTCTTTTCACAACAACTTTTTAAGGAAGATGAAGATAAAATGAAGAAAATTGCAGGGAACAGTAAAAGGGATTAGAAAAAGAGCAGACAACGTAAGCTGCAAGCAAAGGTCCAAGCAACAGAATTTGATTAAGGATGAGAAGATGGAGTAGTGACACTAATATCCTTCCAACATGCACAAAAGGGTGATCTGCTTTGCTCAGTGGCCACTGCAGGGTAGAGGAGAAACCAACGTAATTTTCAAGACATACTATCAAAGCTGCATAAACAGAAACTTTTCAATTGTTAGGGTGAAAGAAATTAGGGATATTACCAAATAATTTATTCGGAAGTTTTTAAGTACAGATACATTGCTGGTCCAGCCTGTTTAGTTGTAGTTGACCCTGCCAGAGCTCGGAGGTTGGACTAAATTACTTGACTTTTCCTCTTGATGTCACCTATTTGAATCCATCATTTGATACTGACCACTACAGATGAATCAAGTATGAGCAGGTAATATATGTCACTTTTAATATCAGGGATTCCTGCACTAATAAATACTTATGAAGCCAGATCAAGCTTTTAGTTTATTCAAATAACTGAGATGAATCCTTTATAGGTGGAGAAGCCATCTTGGTGGCTGCAGCATTTCAAATGTTTAAGTAACAATATGTATTTAAACATCCAGACAATTAATGACTGGGAAGAATATAATGGTAACTTTGTCTTTGAAAATCTGTGCAGAAAAGACTGATGTTGGGGAAACCATTACAATATTGAATGGACTGTGAAAAGCATAACATTACACTACGAAGATGTTGCGGATTTCATCTTTGTCATTACCTAGGTTCCTGAGGTCACCGGGAAAACAATTTTATCACAAAGAAAGTATGTTACAAAGTTGAACCAGCCTGCCCCTAACTTTCCACACCACTTCTTAATAGTAAGAGTTTTACTTTAATGTCCCAACAGTATGGAGAAGCCGAGACCTTTGGCATGATACAGATTACTTTTCACTATTATGTGGACATCCATCTCAAAAATCAGGCTTTAACATTTTTTCACATAAGCACACAGTATACCTTAATAGAGGAAAAATTTCTGTTGATCCAAAACTGGATTCAGAACAATTGCCTCAAGCTAAAAAAATGGGACTCCCATGAGTTTTGCTGCATATGTAATATTTCTGCAAGAATAAATACAATTTCATTTACCAGAGAACAATGAAGCTTAAACAAAATAGGGCATACTGGTAAATACAACATAATGCAACAGGAAACTGAAAGAAAAACCTCTGAAAGATCATCAAAAGATACAAAATCTGAAAAACACTTGAAGTACTCAAATTTATGTACAAGTAGATTTAGTGCAGCAACAACCAAAAGGTCATAATTGCTCCCAAGGAAATCACCAGAGACATTTCTTTTAATATAAATAAAGTGGGGTTTTATTTTTAAATTACGTTCTTCTGAAGATATATTGCTACTCTTAGGGGAGTGCTTACATAAGGAGGTTTACCCCGGTTCAAAATCTGCATTGTTACCACGACAGCCTTGCATGTGAACAGATAAACAATCCACAAACCTCTAAGTGCTGAAGAACACCTATAGCTTTCAGAGGCAGAACTGAGTGAAGTTGTTAGTGTGCCGGAGTGAAAAAAATATAAAAGCTTTGTGATTTCTAATATGGCTTTTTGAAGTAGACAAACAGGCAATCAGAATATCACCACATGTGCCTTTACTGTCTGTTCTGGGGGGTTTTTTGTTGGGTTTTTTTTTATTATTTTTTCCTACTAAAAAGCATTAATTTGCTTACAGCAAGGCTTTTCTTTTTAATCTTTTGTTGAAAAAAACCCCAAACCTCAGTGAGCTCACTCAGAATTTGGGAACAAATTTTATTAGGCAGTTTTTGTAAGCTGACTCCGGCAACCCAACAGAGAACTAAAGAAACTCATCCATCTGGGTACAGCTTGTACACCACCAGGAACTTCTATAGAAACAATTATTTCTCATATGAATTCGTGATAAAATGTCAAAATTTCACCTATAATAAATAACATTTTTTACTTGGAAACTTGATTCTCTATCTTGAAATGGCAAAGTCTTTTAGGGGATATATACGATAGTGTTAGTTTCTGTTTGACCTAATGCTTTCGTCGTTTATAAAACCTTGGCTTATTTCCATAAAGAGGTCAGGTGGGTGCAGCCTCCTATTTTATGACACCTTCCACATCTCCCTGGAGTTTTCCTGTATTAATTTTGCAAAAAGCCTAACCCTACCTCTATTTTTTAAGTAAGGCGAGACAAGGAAGCAACATTTGTCATTATGCCATTGTCAGATAAAATAAAACCAAGCATTTGGCTATGTTTGAAGCGGATGTTCATATATATTTACTATTTTGCCTCTTTTATCTTACTGATTACATCTAATAGCTAAATAAAAATTAAAAATAAAATTTAATATAAAATTAAAGAAGAGCCTGAACACCACTTTGTAAAGGAGACAACTATTAAAATACAATTGATACTCTATGTTTTCACGACACTGAGTTAGTACACTTGTATCATGGCAGAGAAGAGAAAAGGTACGGGTAACATCCCAGCCTGTGCAATATGAACCATCTATCAGCACTTATTGAGTTACACAAAATAGATCTGTTTATCCAGTTCAAGCTTTGAACAGTTTGTCCCAATTTAGAGAAAGGTAAAAGGACATGCAAAAACAATTGCAATACAAAACACGTCATACGTTGCAAATACACTTTATTAAGTGAACAGAAGACTGAACAGACCTACTTAGATTAAGACTGGTTTCATTTAGCTGGAGTACAGAGAAAAAAAAAACCCAGATTTTTATGCTTTGTTTTTTAAAAAAATTACAATACTTTCATAACTACTTATTTTGCCAAGTATGTGAAATTATTCCATTGCTTACTATAACATAAATACAGGTGACAGTCCTAGGGAAAGGTAATTGGCATATCCAATGATCCATGAAACACACAGCTTTCAGTAACGACTTTAATTACCATGGTCTCACACTAGGCTGGATATTATGTTGAGATTTATGAGAAAAATAAAGGATTATGATCTTGAATGTGTTTTTCGCACAGACATGTTTTCTAGCCAACTTGGGTAGACTGAGAAACATAAAAGGTCTTCATGATGGTATGCAATAAAGCAATTCAATCATATGTCCAAGCTGTAGTGTCCGAGGGTTGTCTCTGTCACAAGTGCAATAAGAGTTAACAGGGAAACTCCTCTAGAATTTCTATATTAACTGTATCAACTGATAGAGTTAATCCAATCCACACTGCGGATCCCGTCTAGTAGATTTTGATTCTTAATGATGTTCAAAGGCACATCAACTAACCTTGAATGATCTCAAAGAGATAGAAAATAACCTTGCCTGACCTCAAAGAGCTACAAACAACTAAATTTATGATGGAACATATTGATGTAAATTCTAAATGACATACAAAGAAAGGATTTCAGAACATATTCTATTTACACTTTGTCCAATCCATTTCTTTAAGATCTTAAGAGCCTTAAATGGCAGCAACTTATACTTCTTGTAAAGCTAAAATACATTTTTGCTTTGTTACTGTGGTCAAACTTTCAGCTGAATTTGCAGATGAAAAGGTAATGGAGAGGAGTATCTTAATAAAACACTGTGCTCATGTGATGCCTTTGTGAAGGTAAATATAATCTAAGCTAATAGAGCAAACACATACAGAAATATATGAAATACTGTGCAATTTGAGTAATTCCAACTTTTGTTATACTATGAATTTTCTCCTGACATTTTTAATGTCAGAATCTATAGCTGTAGTGGAGTTGGAAGCAGCTAGGGTTGCATACTGGGGAACAGTCTGCTCAAGTCAAAGACTGAAACGGACAGTGCAGCTTAGCAACAAGAATCTCTTCCTTCTGAAATAAACTCTTTCAGATTCCTAAATTGCTTTAAATAGCCCTTGTAAACAAATACTAAAATAATGAAAAAAAATTTGAGAAAAAAGTGGTTAATTTCTTGCAGGTCAAGAACAAATCAAGACAAAGTTTTAGAATCTCTCCATTTCAAAAGGGAAGTACGTGCACTAAAAAGTACAGATATCTTTTTAATGAAATTGTGCTCGTTTACAATACAAGAAAAATTGCATCTAAATAGGGTAGAATTGATGAAACTTTGAGCTTTCATGAGACCACAACCTCTATTGCTAAACACAACACTCCCTTGTTTGATCTACATATCAAATGTCATTATCTGGCTTTCTATATGATATATACCTCATCAGAAGGGAATATGTAAAATAGTATAAACTGTACGAAAATAAAATTTTTCTTCAGTCACACAGATTTCAAAACTATAATAAAAACATTTAAAAAAACCCCCCACACAAAAATTTCATAAGCATAAAATATAAGGTCATACTTGAATAAATAGATGTGACACTCATTAGAAAACATATTGAAATAAGAACGGTGAGAATAACCAAATATTTTGATAATGAATGTAAGTCTTCCTGAGTTAACAAATAAAAATGAAAATCATTAAATACTTTTTCCGATTTCTGACTAGAAAGCCCAGAAGCATGCTGCAAAGTCTTCCATGATAATCAAAACATTAATAGAAAAGGATGTTTGTATAACATCATCTTTCTTTTCTCAATAGAGTATTACACAAGTTTTAACCACCTTTAGAGTAAAAGTAAATTTCAGGTTTTCTGGAACTGAAATTACCATCAAAACAGAGAGAAAAACAGAATTGTAATCTGAAGCTGACACAACAATACTTTGTATACTAATAACCATAAAGCATTAAAACGAAACCCTGATTAAAGAAAAAAAATGGGTATTTTTCAGTTGAGCTGTTATATTGACCTATCTTTTGCAGCCACCTTTGGGAAAAAGAAAATCTAAAAAAATTAAAACTTAAACCAAAGTTAGATAAATGAAAGAAATTGGGATGTTTGGCCAAAATACCCTTTTGCTTTGAAAGTGTAGATAAAGACTTCCGATCTCTCAAGATCTTTGTTACCTGTTCAATGTCTTCTGATAAATATCTTGTTTTAAGTACCGTAACACCTGCTTTTACATCCCAATGGCAAAGCAAAAAAAGCTGTTTCTCAGAAATGCTTCTGCAGGAACGCAGTTTTATAAGAACACGAACAGTCTTACTCCAAAGAAGCTTTTCTAAAGGTGCATTTCTAGAACAGCTTTGTAACTGGGAATCTTCTGACAGGCACCAAGTTCCCTGAGTGTTGTGATGGCCTGAGCCCCCCTTGTCCTCTCCAGGTCTTTTCCAGGCAACTGCACCTACAGCTGAAGGAACTCAAGGTTTGCCATTTTCTCCCCACCTTCTTGCAGAAGGCTGGTCACAGTTGGTTGTGCACCACCCACAACGCGGGTGTTTCAGGAGAAAGCCAGCAGTTTCGTAACAAACCTAGCCAACAAGTATGCAGCAGGAGCAGCAAAGCAGCAAATGCAGTACCTCTGCTCTTCTGCCGCACTCCTCCCACGGATATGTTATTATATCCAAAGTGCTGTGTTAAGGCTCTAGTATGCCTGTAAGTACTAACCCACCTACTTCTGCTTCCAGTAGCAGCGACGACTCTCTTCACCCAGCAATGAATAAGCAAGAAACGTTTCCCCCTCTCTAAACACAAAAAATGAGAGCATTAGGAGCCTCTGTGGAGGCTCCAGAGACAGAACCAGGCAATCCAGAGAGTATCAGGTCTTGACTAACTGCTGGATCAAATGATCCAGGCCTTCCAAGAGCATATTTCAAAGAAAACTGGAGCAGTTACCGAGGGTGGGATTCATCTGACCAAGATGACCCTACACTTTTCTGTGACATCTGCTTCTGCCATTGCTTTTACAGTCAGTGAAGATTCATCTCACCTTATAGAGGTCTGCACAAAAAGGGTCAGATGAGCAGACTTGAAGCATAGTTATTTCTCATTGTCGCTTGTAGTGAGGGGTAAGGTGTAAGATGTTAGATTATGGCTAAAGAATACAAAAAAATACAAAAAAATAAAAAAACCAGAATACATGAGCAATATGCAGGAAGAAGGAGTAGCACTAGGATGGAGTGGGAAGAAAGGATGAGAAAGAGCTTTGGAAGACAGAACTAGAAATGGGGAAAGAAATAAGGAAATAAAGAAAAGAGGGATAAGGAAGCTCCCATGCTTCAAAAACAAGCACATCCAAAAGGTTAATAAATTCTATTTATTCAGGTTCCTAATTGCTTGAATTATTCATTTTTTATATAGTGCTATGGATGTTCCTGGCACTTTAAAATAAAGCTGAGGCTCTGTATATGAGAAAGGCACAACTTTCCCTTTTTTCTGTCTTTTTCTTAAACAGTGGACATGATTAACCACTGGCTCGCTTAGGAAGACACATTTTCCCATCTGCTAACTCTTCCCATCAGAAAGGTACTTAGATAACAGAGGACAACACATTGGTTCTGTTCAGCTACACACCTAACATAAAAATCTTAACACCACCAGGAAAAACAAAATCCACATATAAACAATGACTCAAATGTTGAGCTGGGCATAAACCTTCCTAACTGCAGAGGCTGGTTTCCTCAGTGACTGACACAAATTAAAATGCTGCCTGGCTAAAGAAAGTAAAAATAGAGGTTTGGTAGTTAAATCCTAGCAAGGATTCCAGAGGTAGTTTTGAAGGAGAAATTTTAGGTTACTTGTTGTAATTGAAGAAGGAGCTTGTTCCAGGCACAGAAAGAAAGCAACGTGAAAATACTGCAGAAATTAAAGGTTCTGCAAAGCGGGCAGTCAGTAATGCACCCAGGGTTCTGGATGGGTGCATTTTAATTAAATCAAAGTAAACAAGTCACAGCAGGGCCAAGTGTGAGCCAAGCTGTAGGCGGGCTTGGCATACGAGGTTTGAAGGTGAGTGAGGAAGTCTGAAGTTGCTGAGGAGTGAGAAAAGACAACAGCAAAGAGAGGAGAGCTGGGTAATATGCTTGGGGGAGAAAGAAGAACAGTAACCGTACCTGCAACATGATGAATAGCCTACAGCAGTGAAAGATGAAGGGTGTACAGGCAGGAGGAGAGATGGTATTACTTGTCAGTATGCAGCTGGGATATATAACCCACCCAGGACTTATGAGGAATAGCACTCATGGTTTACATTTTTTTCCAGTCCTTATCTTTACCCCAAACATCCAGAACAAAATACTCTTTGAATTATATTCTTAAGGGTCATTTATGGGTCACTGATCATATTTTGCATTTTAAGGCAAGTTGGTGCATTTATTTCTTAATTCTGTCACTGGTGAATTGTGCAGCAGCTGAATAATCAACAGATACACTACTTTTTGGAAATAAGTTTAGGATTAAGTTTATGAATGTCTGTAGAGATTAATAACAAAAAGCAGTTCCTCAGCCTTGATTCCAAGGAATTCTACAGGTTGGGACCTGGAGTTTATTAAAAAAAGTAAAGTGTTTACTTCTTTCATGAGAGGCATCCCAATTCTTTAGGAACTGCTTCATGTGACTAAAGGGATGAGGAAGACAACACAACGGGTGGGTGTACAAAATGTATGCAAAATGGAAAGCAAGTCAGAAATCTACAACTAACATTACAGAAGTGATCATCCTAAACTGTTCCCCTTGCAGTGTGTTTTGCCCTGATGTTTTCCTTGGATTGACCAAAAAGGAAATAAAAAACTTGCTAAAAATCTAAGCTGATAAGTAATACCACTTATGAGCAAGTGGTAGGACAACTGGTCAAAATATTTTTCCCCAGATGGTTCACCATTCTTTTACAGGAAAAAGCAAATATGCATACAGCTCAAATGTTCAAGTGATCTAACAGTTAAAGCTGTGACGTGATTTTTATCTAAAATGAGAACATAAGTTTTTATACCAAAACTATTAAGTCTAAGGCCATTTATCTTATGAGCACTTACACACAGAGTACACTGATTCACAGTGAAAATTATGGATGCAGCTGTAGGCACAGAAGAATTTGGTTTATGTGTGGGAAACGGATTTATTATCAATTGCTAGAATATCCCCAGAATGCCAAGTTTCAAGACATAATGAATTTAATTCATTGTAAAATGCTTAGAATTTACAGTTACATAGAAGAGTTTTGCAGGTCATTAACTGTTTATACTTCTCACCGAAGAGGTCCCACGTTAAATAGTAAACAAATTACATTAAACACATTAAGATCAAAATTGATTGCAACAATAAAAGTGCTCGTTTTGAATACATGTATGCTTTTATCTGAATGTCTCTTGAAAGAAAAACAGGCTTGGGCTGGTTTTGTAACAGTGAAGACACCTGAAAGGAGACCTTGTTCAACAGCAAATTAGACTTCATTCTTTGTGCTTACAGTGGATGAGTTAACGCTGGAGGTATCACGGGGTATCTGTATATAGAAAAGGTGCTTGTTTGATAACATAGACGTAAGCATCCTGACTGTCAGTTAATAACAGCAGCAATGTTCTCATGGTAAGTCGGGTTTTAAAATACGGGTTTGCATACAGAAAGCATTTCATAAATGTGTCCCATTTCAGATACCTTGGGTTTTTATAATTTTTAGTAATTCTTTATTTCAACTTCGTAGTTTTGGTAACTTCATTATGCCAATATGGCACAACAGAGATGCATACACGTACCCTCAAAATTCCCAATATATAGCCCTGAACCCCCACTTTTTCCATCCCACTTCACTTTGGTTCACTGCAGTCATCAGTTTTACTTTCTTGACAATTAAGCCTGACTTGACAATTACGAGACCAGCTGACCCGTACTTTTCAACAGGAATTCAATTGTGGGTGATGCAGTCCTATTGATCTACAAAACAAATAACCTTTATTTTTCCACAGCTGTCAAACTAATATAACTAATTCAACAAAAATAGCACAGGCTTAACTAAACTTATTATTATTGAAATATAATGAAATATTTAAACTTGACCGCCTAAGGCAAATCACGTGCTCAAACTGCCCAGCTGAGCAGACACCTAAACAAATAATGTATTAACCTTCTTTAGGGTGCTGGTTGACACGAACCTGCAATTTCACAGTCGAATTTTAGATGTAAAATTGCATATGCTATTCTTGGTCCAAGGCCTGACAACCATGTACTTCAGAATACCTCCTGAGATCCTGCGGAGGTTTGCTGTCATGGCCCTCCTGGCCCAGTAGGTTAATGGTAGAACGCACAAGTGTCTTGTGATAATAATACTTTGACTAACTCACGAGCCTAGCTTCTACAAAATCCCACATCAGCAGTATTTTTGCTGCTGCTGTAGCGTTTCCTTCCTTTATTCTGTTGTTTGGTGGGGTTTCTCTTTTTTTTTTTTTTTTGTGAATAATCTCTCCAGTTCTGGGTTTTCTCCAAGAATAGACTATTTCACCTTTTTCTAGTAAAGGTGTCAATATGTAGTTTTCTCATCCTCAGCTACTGAAATATTTATCTTAGGGTTATATGTATTCCAGACACAGAGCACAGCAACTGCAGTTCTGCAAGTGAGCTTTTTTCTGTCTTCACAGCATTGCTGTGCTTTGGGAACAGCCAAAGCTCTGACATGCCTGTTTTCTGTAACTACTGAAACTCTCCAGTCTCACCAGAGCTTTAATAAGGATGCCACAGCTGATCAAACAATTGCCAGTCTGTTCCAGATCTTCTGAGAGCTGCAGCAGTTTTCATTCATCATCACACACCCCAGTAATTGAACCTTCAGGGCAATTCTGTCAAGCAATCATACTTACTAGCATATGACACTCATGGTGGTGTTATGAGTGCAGTTCCTGGACATTTAGGACTAAGAGGCAGTGGAAGTAGAGAATGATTTGAAGGGCTTTTCAAAATACTTAATACTTTTCTGTACATGAAATAGGAGCTATATATTGGTCTTAATTTATTACTACTCTTGCTGCATGTTGTCTCTCTGTCCATGCATGCCGCTATCTTATCCCTTAAGCACACAGCTCTGGAAAAAAAATGAGTAATCAAAACAATCAGAAGTGCTGATGCTCAATTATTTGCTTTAGACTTTCATGAAGTCTACTTGGTAGAAATAATATGAACAGGAAACCACAGAGGGAAATAATTTGTAGAGCAGTTTAGTCAGCTTTCTCTTGTGCATCAGTTCGAGAAAAGAGACAAAGTACAGGATGGATTTGGCTATCAAGCTTACTTAAGAAACTGAGATGTTCCATTTCAGGATTATGTTAATTTCTGCTATAGGCTTAATTACAAATTCAATTTCTTTGCATTAACACCTTTTTTTTCACTCATAAAAAAACCAAAACTGAAAAACAACCCACTCCGTGAAGCTTTGATGTGCACTCAGACAGCAGCCCTTGAGCTTGCCTTTGTTACTTCATGTAAACATCCAGATGTGTTTTGAGGATCACGGCTGTTTCACTACTCAGTGTGGTAAAACGGCAAGAGACACAAATTGACTTCAGGGTAAACAAAGCATCTTGAAGAAGAGAGTATTATTTTGCCTTTTTGTTTCTCATATGCACTGAAAACACAAAAAATCACTCGTTAAGTGACTTGGATTGTTAGTCATTGTAGGAAATGACTTGTTTTAGACTCAGTTTGAAATGAACCTTTGGGAGTTGAAGGTAGGACAGGTCAAGGCTAGCACTGCAGTTGTCCACAGCCAGCAACCCCATTGCTTAAGCCAGGGCTGTAAATTCAAGCACCTCAGCATGCACGGTGGATTCAGTGTCATACTCAAAAGGACGCTGTCTGTCAATAAAGAGAATCCAAAATGGACAGATTGACGTCAGCATCATAAATGTCACTCAGAAACCTACTGGCAAGTAGCATAGCAAGCTGCTTCTTTTATTGTTCCAAATAATACTCAGTAAAATCGCCTTTGTAAATAGTGAGACTTTACACCTAGTGATCCAATGCATGGTCTCTCCAAAATATGATGTTTCTACAAATGTCTCTTAAACATGTTGGGATATATACCAAGAGGCTATGCTTTAGATCTGATTATCCTCATTAAGTTTTCTTAAACTGGAAAAATTTAGAACATAGGAAATACTAAACAAATTGAAGCTGTGAAAATGGAATAATTCACTGAAAGGAGCATTTTTCTCCATTTACTTATTTTGTTTGATTTTTATTCCTTACAAATAGAACTATAAGAGGTGACTGAATTTTGTTTCCATTTTTGGTTAATGTGTTCATCTATTTCTCTTGTACCATTATTGATAAACAACCACCATCTACAGTCTCAAAGGAAGTATGATTACATAGGCCACTGGTGACCTGTTCTACATTAACCTATAATCCAAACCAGGTCATTCACCTGGAAAATAAACTCTCAGCTTCAGTGTCCTTCTTCTGATCTAAGTGGAGTAGGGACTGAAGCAGCTCTCACATCTTCTGAAAGTAAGCTTGTCGACCAGCTACTCAGTATATTTATTTTAAGAAACATTAGTGAGCATATTGTCATCTGAATCCCTACATTTCCATAAGTTTTCTTTTCCACAAGTCTGACCTTTTCTTTAAAAATGAAGCTCAACCTATAATTTCAGATCACCTCTTTAAAATGAGTATTAAATATAGTCACTTCTCCTGAGAAAAGATGCTGTATCAATGTTACTCTGTCAGAAATTACAGCCAGAGAGAAGCTTGCCAAAAGCTCAGTACTGCAAAGAAGCTTAACTTATCACTGTATGAGCAATTACTTATTCAATGAATTATGCAGCATTTATTAATCAATGTATTCACCTGTTCAGATAAGAAACAAAATCCTCCACTGTGCATATATTAACAGTAGACTGTGATACATGATAGAATCATAGAACAGTTTAGGTTGAAAAGATCTTTAAGATCATCAAGTCCAACTGTTAACCCAGCACTGCCAAGTCCACCACTAAACCATGTCCCTAAGCACTACATCTACACAACTTTTAAATGGTGACTCAATCACTTCCTTCCAACTGTTTGTTCCAATGTTTGGTGAAGAAATTTTTCCTAATATCCAATCTAAATCTCCCTTATTACAACTTGAGGCTGTTTCCTCTTGTCCTATTGCTTGGTACTTGGGAGAGGAGACCAACACCCACCTCTCTGCACCCTCCTTTCAGGTAGGTGCAGAAAGCAATAAGGTCTCCCCTGAGCCTCCTCTTCTCCAGGCTAAAGAACCACAGTTCCCTCAGCTGATACTTGTAACACTTGAGGTCTAGACCCTTCACCAGCTCTATTGCCCATCTCTGGACACGCTCCAGCACTTCAGTGTCTTTCTTGCAGTGAGTGGCCCAAAACTGAACAAGTATTTGAGGTGCAGTCTCACCAGTGAGTGAGGGGGTGAGTACAGGGGCATTATCACCTCCTTAGTCCTGCTGGTCACACTGTTCCTGATGCAGGCCAGGATGCCCTTGACCTTTTTGGCCACCTGGGCACACTGCTGACTCATATTCAGCTGGCCTGAAACATGCCCAGCTACTTTTCCACTGGGCAACTTTCCAGCTACTCTTCGTCAAACCTGTAGTGTTCCACGGGGTTGCTGTGACCCAAGTGTAGGACTCGGCGCTTGGCCTTGTTGAACCTCAAGCAATTGGCCTTGGTCCATCGATCCAGCCTGTCCAAATCTCTCTGTAGAGTCTTCCTACCACCAGGCAGATCAGCACTCCCACCCAACTTGGTGTCATCTGCAAACTTACTGAGGGTGCACTCGATCCCCTTGTCCAGATCATTGATAAAGATATTAAACAAAACTGGCCACAGTATTGATCCCTGGGGAACACCATGTGTGACTGTCTACCAACCGGATTTAACTCCATTCACCACAAGTCTTTGAGCCCAGCCATCCAGACAGTGGTTTAACCAGCAAAGAGTGTGCCCCTCCAAGCCATGAGCGGCCAGTGTCTCCAGGAAATTCTGTGGGAAATGCAAAGGCCTTGATAAAGTCTGGGTAGACAACATCCATAGCTTTTCCATCATGCACTAAGCAGGTCACCTTGTCATAGAAGGAGATCAGGTTCATCAAGCATGACCTGCCTTTCATAAACCCATGCTGGCTGGGCCTGATCACCTGATTGTTCTGTACATGGCATCACAGAACGGCTTAGGTTGGAAGGGACCTAAAAGACCATCTAGTTCCAACCCCCCTGCCACGGGCAGGGACACCTTCCACTAGACCAGGTTGCTCAAAGCCTCATCCAGCCTGGCCTTGAACACTTCCAGGGATGGGGCATCCACAGCTTCTCTGGGCAACCTGTTCCAGAGTCTCACCACCCTCTCCAGGAAGAATTTCTTCCTGATACCCAATCTAAATCTCCCTGCTTTCAATTTAAACCCATTACCCGTTGTCCTGTCACTACAGGCCCTTGTAAAAAGCCCCCCCCCCAGCTTCCTTGTAGGTCCCTTCAGGTACTGGAAGGCTGCAATAAGGTCTCTCTGGAGCCTTCTCTTCTCCAGGCCAGACAAGACCAATTATCTCATCCTCTCTTCATAGGACAGGCGCTCCAGCCCTCTGAATGCTGTAGGATGGCACTCAAGATGAGCTGCTCCTTAACCTTCCCCAGCATCGTGGCCAGACTGAAAAGTCTGTAATTCCTCACATCCTCCATCTAGCTCTTCTTGTAAGCAGATGTTGCTTTTGCTAACCTCCAGTCAACTGAGACCTCCCCGGTCAGCCAGGACTGCTGATAAATGATTGAAAATGGCTTGTGAACCCCTCCACCAACTCCCTTATTATCTGTGGCTGGATTCCATCTAGCCCCATAGGCTTGTGTCTGTCTGTGTGGTATAGCAGGTCACTAACCACTTCCCCTTGGATCATGGGGAGCTTCATTCTGCTCTCCACCTGTCTCCCAGTTCAGGGGGCTGGGTACCTGGAGAACAAGTGGCCTTACTATTAAAGACTGAGGCAAAGAAGGTATTAAGTCTCTCAGCCTTTTCCTCATCCTCTGTCACTATGTCCCCCTTCTCCCCATCCAATAAAGGATGGATCTCCTTAGCCCTCCTGTTCTTGCTAAAGTATTTATAGAAACATTTTTAATTGTCTTTTACAGCAGTAACCCAGGTTAAGTTCTAGTTAGTCTTTGGCCCTTCTAATTTTCTCCCTGCATAACCTCATGACATCCATCCTTGTAGACCTCCAGAGTTGCCTGCCTCTTCTTCCAGAGCTCATAAATGGTCCTCATCTCTCTGAGTTGCAGTCAAAGTTCTATCTTCATTGACACTGGTATTCTTCCCCACCAGCTTGTCTTTCATCACATGGGGACAGCCTGCTCCTGCACGTTTAAGATTTCCTTCTTGAAGAATGTCCACCTTTCCTGGACTCCTTTGCCCTTCAGGACTGCCTCTTAAAAGACTCTGTCAACAAGTCTCCTAAACAGGCCAAAGTGTGCCCCCTGGAAGACCAAGGCAGCAGTTCTGTTGACTTTCATCCTTAATTCTCCAAGAATCAAACCCACTACCATTTTGTGATTGCTGTGTCCAAGACGGCCTCCAACCACCACACCACCCACAAGTCCTTCTCTGTTCATGAAAAACAGGTCCAGTGGGGCACCCTCCCTAGCTGGCTCACTGACCACACACTCCAGGAACCTCCTAGACTTTCTCCTCTCTGCTGTGTTGTATTTCTAGCAGACATCTGGTAAGTTGAAGTCTCCCATGAGAAAAATATCTAGCAATCACGAGACTTCTTCAAGCTGCTCACAGAATATTTTGCTGTCTCTTCATCCTGGTTGGGTGGTTTATAACAGACTCCCACCCTGATATCTGCCCTTGTTGGCCTTCCCCTTGGTTCTTAGCTATGCTGCAAGGAAACAAAAAGAACGGTGTGGGTATATAGGGCTCTAAATTCAGGGTGAGACAGGAAAGATGTTTTCCACAGAGTGAAAAATGTTCCATAAGGAATTGGTGAACTGAAGAGAACATCAAAGCTGTGAATATTTACAATGCATTTTTCCCTTTCTAAGCCAGTAAGAGAGGAAGATCCTGGCAGTTCTTGGAACTGCCCTGCTGTGTTCCCACATTTTAGTGTGAAAACAATTATCATTCATTTCTTCAAATTACATTGAAGTGTTGCTTCTGCTAAATAGTGTCACTTTCAGTTCATAAATTTCTTTTGGCTTCACTGCAAATTTGATCTGTTTTCAGATCATACAGCTTATTAATCAGGTCCTTGTGAGCTCAACCAAAACACACTAGACATTACTGGAAATTCAGAATTTAGTAACTGACTAAAAAACAGTCATAAACCTCCTGACCAGAGTGTACACATGAGGTATTTAAAACCAGCTGTATGTGTTAGGCTCTGCCTCAGAGCCTTCTATTACCATGGTCACACTGCTGCCTACTGAATGGCAGAGCATTCTGTGAGGTTCTTACAGCCAATTCACAACAGCTTAAAATGTGACACTGACCTTTTACTACATTAAAAATAAAAAAAATCTGAAAGAAGTCTTGTTAATAAACCAGACTATAAATCCATTAAAATGTCCTTATTTAGGACCTCCACTTATCTTTTAGAAATAAATTGCAGTACTTAATCGCACTGTTTACTACCATAGCTTTTAAACCTTAAAAGTCATCCAGATGTTGATTCATTGTTGTTTGGTTTTTAATTCTCAGTTGGAACCACTTCATTCTCTAGGAGAAGGTTTTTCTGGAGAAAACACCCTCTGACAAAAAAAAAATATATTGAAAGGCATATAGAGTGACTATAATTATTTTTAGCTACAATAACAAAATATTTTGTGATGTATTATTTAATAATGGATCTGTAGCAATGTCCGAAAATACACTATTAAACATTACTATAGCTTTTTAATTTTAAGTAGTGAATTTATTTCTCTAGAATTTGTGGTTTCCAAAGAGTCAATCGAATGTATAACTCATCACATGTTAATGGGCAATCTCATTTTCAGTTGTGAGGATAACTTAGGTTTGCTACAGAATGCTAGTTATTTAGACCCAAGCAGTATGTGCACTTTGATGGCAAGACCTTACGATCAGTCAGTAGGGATAGTAGCCAACTACACAGTCAGCTAGGGCTGTATTTTGTTCCTGCTTCTGTCAATGTTCCCCTTTGGATCCTCCTCCAGTCTTCTGCCTGTTATCTCCATCATTCTTGGAGACAGTAACAAATTGCCTATTTCTTTCCCCTTTGAGTCAGAATGATTGATTTGTCAATGTCTAGTTAAAACTTATAAAGTAAGCGAGATCTTGCACAAGTCTTTATATGTCTTCATATTCAGAGGCTGATTTTTCTAAAAGATAATGTTAGGAATAGAGCACAGACGCAGACACAAAGTTTTGGACCTTAAGTGTCTTGTAGAAGAAATTTAGTGTGGAATTCCCTTAACCTTCCTATTTCAAACAATTAATCACTCCAGTCTGGGATGCCTAGTCATTCAGATACAATAGCAAGTTCAGGATTTGATGTGAAGTAATTATGGTAGAGAGGTACTATGTGATTTAGCAGCATACAAACATCTTCCACAGACATTATAAAATCTAAAATTGGAGCAAATTCACTGTAAGCATTAAACCCGCCATCCTTTGGAGGCTGTGAGGCTGGAAAAAACTATCAACGGAGTAGAGAAAGAATTCCAATGATGATGTTGGACTTGGTCTCTCATTTTTACATATTCTATCACATCCACAGCTGATCTTTTCTGCTAGATGCTGCTGTATATGATTTCATCAGTAAGAGGAATGAATCTGTTTTATCCTCTTCCATGGTCTCTCTACTATCACCTAACAGAATGAGAACTCGAAGCTCTGCGACGCTGTTTTGGGGGATCACAAACATGTTTGTCTCTCCTCAGGTTATGGGTAATCTAAGTTCACCTTTTCAAGGTCAAAGATTTTGAACCCTAACAGACAAATAGGATTTATAAAGATTCAGCACATTTATATCACATTTAGCTTATTGTGACACAAGTCATGATCCGGCACAAGAAAAACATCTTACACTGTGTCATAAAAATAAAACACAGATAGACATCTCCTTCCTTTCATTCCTTGCTGCTCTTGACTATCTTTTGGTGGTATTTCAGAAGTTCTTCATGTTTTCACAATTCTGTTCCTGTGCAAGTCGCACCATCTAAAATCTCACTTCTATTCCCCAGCTCTGGCTTCTCCTTTGTTACGTGGAATTTGACCCCTTTATTACCTGAAGTCCTCCACCAGTCAGTGAATACATTGCTTATTTACCAAACATCTGGAATTCAGACTTGAAAGCTGAGTTTGCCCTTGGCAATATCTCTGGGTCTGCGGATGCTACAGTTAAATTTATGGTTGTTGAAGTTTAGCAGCCCTCCTTTGTTAGTCTTGTGTGTAAAGCAAGAATTTCTTCTGTTACCTTTTTTAGGTTTTAGAACAATACGAAGCCATTCAGTAATACGGAGTATAAAAAAAGCCCCAGATTAAAAATAGAATGCACTCAGACCCAACTTTTATAGGCAGAGAATCTCTGGTATGAAGCACAATTCCAAAATTACATATTGAGGCCTCTGAAGAATTTGTCATGGCAGAGACGGTCATAACATGTTCTTTTCTATGGGCAGTTTTACAACATGAAATAAATCATTCCAAGAAACCCTCTTCCAAGCTGGGTTTAAACCTGCAGTAGCTAGCTAGGTAGAAAACATAACACACATAAACCTTATGGTATCACGAATCAGATTTAGGTAACACAAAGCCAGGATTTAATTGCATGGACTTGCCTTGATCTTAGTGTCTAGCATGCTAGCATAGACCAAAGAACGTAGATTATTTTGTATTAGCCTCTGGAATATCCTCCAGTTCCTCTGTGCTGTTTCTGTGACACAAGGCAAATACTGAAGTGGTTAAACAATCACTTAATCAGATGTTTCACCACTGCCAGAAATGTGAAAATCACTATATCTAGACCAAAATTATTTTTGAAGTAGTTTACATACAGTAAATACAAAGGAAAACAAGGACAAAAAGAAAATACCCATATGTTCTTCATCAGTACTATATCAATATGATGAACTGAAGATTACTGAGGAAAAGGCAAAAATAAAATCTCCATGGTGGTGTTTAGGACATGAACTTAGAGCCTTACTTCAGTTCACGAAATCCATAACTTACAATAATGTACATCAGGAATGTGGTTCTATCACTAGTTTGGGATTCTCTTGGCAAAGCACAGACTGTTGGGATGGAATTATCTCAACACTATTTCATGGTAGTTGAGAAGTACTTTAAGAAGTTTCTTTTCTGAATGGAGTCTGATTTGCAAACACAGCCATTCAGTTCTTAAAAAGGACACTGTCATGATATACTTGACAAACAAAAAATGTAATGGCGTAAGATTCAACGCAAAATAAAAACCCCAACAGGTTACTGTGTCCACATATGCTGAAAGAGAAATTATTTCCATGTTTTAATAATCAGTCCATCTCATTAAGAAGGCTCACAATGGACATTAGTGAAAGTGAGTTCAACATTCAAAATTTCTAATTAAAAAAATGAGTCTATTCTAAAAAGTGAAGAACATTATTATTATCATCGCTTTTTCTTCCAAGTAACTCACTGCACCATGTCCAAAGCCCCGTATCAGAGTACATTAGTCCCATTATCTTTTCAAGGGTTACGTTAAGTAAAACAAATAAAACCTGAACCATGACGTTTGTGCAGCATTAACATAATCATTCACTATATTCCTTTTACTAAGCTTGCTGGGGTAGTTGATTTGTACCACGGAGAAAAATAAGCTCTGGGAAAAGAATCCACTAACTCAAGTTTCAGTTGTATTGTATGGGGTTAAAACCTGTTAAACCAGCACTGGTGTAGGAACTGCACTGTGGAGGTCATGCTACCTCTTGATGCACCTGGAAATCAAGTTTTCAAGTAACTGGAATAAATACCAGGTCAAGATTTTTCAGAAATATTTTTCAGAGACAAGCACTCAAGAGCTTGCTTAACATTCAGCTGTACAATCTAATTGTTATTAATACAGTTGCTGCCATCATATTATTCATTTTCATGGACAGTCAGCAGATGGATACAAAAAAGTATTCTCAACCATGTATTCAAAGCTATTTCTTTGTCACATATTATTAGAGACAAAATTTGGCTTTAATATTTTATAAGGTCTGTGACAATTCCAGTGACTAAAACTGTGATGAAAGCTGATGGAGAATAATCAGCAGGTACAGAAGTCTAAATCATTCTGCTTGAAGTTCTTTGCTGTGAAAGTCCCTGCTCTTTTTCTACATAATATTTCCACTAATATGAGTTGTAGCTCTGCACAAGGTAAGACCTCAGCTTCTCATACATTGTTGGGGTGAATTTTGCCAGAAGTTATCTAAGATTTATGCAAATGCACACTCTAGCAGAAGTCAGCATTCCTTCTGCACGGAAATCTCTGAAATTAATGCAGTTTTTGGCTTCAGAAAAGGGTTCCTTTTCCTAGAACACTGTTTCTTAACCTTTTCAGTTTGATGATCCAGAATCAAAGTAAAATCATTCATGATCTGTTCAGTCAGAATGAAACGCATGCACGTGGGCAATAACAATCATAGAATTTATTTGTGCATGAGTTTCAGAAGAAGGATAGGAAATACTGGATCTTGAAGGTCACAGTAAATGGTGATAGAAAAAGAAGTTTTTCTTTGCTTTCTGTTACAGCTGTGCTTCTCAAATCTTACAACCACTGATTTTTTCTAAATTTTTCCCCTTACCTAGAGGGACTAAACACTGGTTGAGAAACAGTAACCAAATCTTGCATACAGAGGATCCCCTGATATTATGCAGCATTTTGCATCTCACTGGTGTTCAACTTTACATTCAGAATTAGCTTCACCTTTTCCTAGAAGAAAGCAAAGATGCTGACAACTCCGCTGTAGCACAAGGCTCCTGTTAGATTTTGCGCTGCAAGCTATGGCAGGCCTAGCTTTCTTTGTAAACCAGCTGTCTGCAGAGACCAGACTGACCATCTGAGCACGCTCTGAGCCTGGGACTAAGGGACAGAGCCAGGGAGTCATATGGTGAAAGTTAAATCAACCTTGCGAACTGTCCACCCCAAGCTACGCACTGCAGAACTGAAAACTGACCCCTAAGATGTGCCACTTCGACTTCACCCAGTCAAATCCTTAGTAACTTAAATAAGGAATGAATGTTGAAATGTGCTTCTATTTCCACAGAAATCCATCATGTTTCTTATCTGACAAAGACACAAAGGTACCTTTTTAAAATATAAAGCAGGCTAGAGACTGCAGGCAATATTCAGGAGACATTGCTGCTCAACTTAAATGTTTGTGTACAAAGGAGTATTACAGCTGAATGAATACACAAACCCTAAGCACTGCAGAACATGAAAATTTGAAGTTACAGGAAAGCACAGACAGTTCACACTATAAAAGAAATGTTATCACTGATGATACATATTTCTAAAATAAAATCTTTAAGAGAAACATGCTACTGCAGAAATTAACATACAGCAAACAAATCTGACCTATACAAATGACTACTCAAAACCCAGGAAATTTCATGTAATATAAAAATGTGTTTAACAGTAAAGTAAGAAAAATGGAAAAAAAGAAGTGTTTATATACACATACATTTATTCACAGGTTAATTTAAAATATCGGCATCTTCTAGGCTGCACTGCCCTCACTTACATAGGTCCCTATTCCAGCAAGTGCTGAAGGCCTGGCCTCTCTAGGACTAAATAACATGCGTGACTTCATTCACTGTTGGCAGAGGAACTATTCATCTTACCAATGCTGCTTGCAACCGTAAGTGTGGGCTGACTGTAACCTTTGAGGCCATCTCTTCCCCTCCCAGAAACCAGCTTTTCATTTATACATTTATATTGGAACAGGAAAAATGAGATGGTCCTTGTGTTTGGTTTTGTTTGGTATTTTTAATTACAACAGTGTCAAATGAATGTACAAATAATACCTTCTGCATTTGGGATTACATCCTATTTGTTCAAATTAAATCAGCTTTTTTTTTTCCTATTTTTGTTGCTGTTTGCACAACCCAGGAGAGTGAATCAGTAGATGAAAAAAACGAGGACAACAATGTGGTTTTGAGTACAGCTGTTTCCTGTGCATATGAGAAATAGAATCAGCTGAACAATTAATTTAATTTATTCTAAATATAAATGAGAGGTGAAGGTGTGGAAATCACTTCTTTTAAAGAAAAATTGAGAATGAGAATTTTTTCTTTTATTTTAGGTCTTTTATCTTAAATTACCACAAGATACTCTGTAAAGGAAATGTACCAAGATTGAGGTTATCATCTCTCACACTCAGCCTACGTAGGTCCTGGTCCTTTAAATATCCCATACTCCTGATTCCAATACAACTACACAAAATGGACAACTTTATTCCTTGTTACACACAAAGGTATTCATTTTACTAATGCCATATATAACCTTGCAAACTATACAAATAAACTAGAATTTAGAAGACTTCAAAATTAATTTTTCAAATATTTCCAGTATAACTAGACAGAGAGCTTTTTCTGCGAACATATCTTTAGCAGGCATACTTTAGACAACTTCTGCTGTCTGCCTAAATGCAAAGGCAACATGAAAACACAGAAGCAACATGTTGTACAATATTCTTTGAAGGAAAACAAACTATAATTCTTTGCTAAAAATCATGATACACATCTCATCACTTTATATAAAGCCCAGTACAGTTCAAGAATAATGCGCATTGTGAATATACTGAACTTGTTATCCTAAGGAAAGGAATTAGTAAAATCAGACATATTAGCCTAGTGAGAAAGAGATTTAAAAATATTTAGGTTTGTACAATCTCCAAATTTTGTAGGTTATTTTAAAAAATATCTAGTGTAACTAACTTGTGTATTTCCTTTTCACCAAAGAGTATAAAAAGGTTCAGTATTTACAGAATGTAGAATGGGTAGCAATACATTTCTATGCAACTTGGAAAATGATAAATCAAGTCACATCACTTTGAGAGTATTAGCTAAAGTATGTAAAAAAAAAAAAAAGAGAGGCATATTAGCAATACTCAGACTATTCAGATCAGGAGGAAGTTTCATACTACCAGTGATTTTACCAGAATCTATTATTTAAATGTTACCAAGGAAGTGCACAGAGGAACACTAATGAGACTATTCTTGAAAACCAAGGTGCTGGCATACAAATGAATCAGAGCAGAAAGATCAAACACCTTGACCCTGTATTTGCATAAGTTCTTTCATACATGACTGAATAAAGTCAGCATTAGGTCAATCACTTCTGGTAATAATGATGAATTATTATTATTATTATTATTATGTTGATAGCAGGAACAATAATTTATTTAACTGTTTCAGTGGCACATACACAGAATAAGAAGCTTTCTAATTTGAACAAACTGTGCCATATTTTAAAATAGCAGAAAAAGAAGAAATATTAAAATAAAAGTGAATTTTATAATGTATTATTGTTTCATTAAAAACATCAGGATTATATATTGTGAAATGTACTTGACTGCCTTAGACAACTTCAGTTTTTGTTACTGATATCTGTTAGTCTAGTAAATACAGCATAATTGTGAAAGGGTTAAGACTACAGGACTCTTGAAAGTCATTGCTAACAGTGGCAAAACTGCCAGTTTTCAGTGTAGTTTACTAAATGTTAAGATTAGCAAAATGAAGATTAGCAAAATTCTCTGGAGTTATTAATATGCCTGTAATAGTTTTCTACTAGATACCAAGGGAAATGTTTATATTCAGAGCCAGAACTACCCAGATGGAACATCATTAATATTAAGACATATTGCCAAGTTTAAGGTATTTTCCTGCACTACCGAGTTCTTTATTTTAACAAAAAAAAAAAAAAAAAAAACCAAAAAAACCCAAACACAAAAAAAAACCCCCAAACCTAAAAACCCAGACTTAGTTCTCCCCCAAAACCCCAACATGCCAGTGTTCACCAGAGCACAGATGGCACCAAAGCTGGTGGTACCTGAAATAAATACACAACTCCAATACTGACACAAATGAAAAAGCCATTTTTTCCCCCACAAAGGAAAGCAAGAGGGTTTTGTTGTTACTGTCAATTATTTATTTATATTTCTTGCACTTCCCAAATTGTACTCAATACATTATGCATCTTATGAGCAAATAAAAAAAAATTCAGTAGTACCATTTGTTTTATTTTCAAAACACTCAAAACTTCTTTTACTAAAATAAAAAAAAAATAAAAATCACTTAAAAACATCCTCACCTTTTAATCATATTAAAATCCCTTCTACTTTTAACTGACATAAACTTCTGTATGGGTAAATGAGTGGCATACTCTAGTATTCTTCTAACTTTGCCAGAAGTTTTGCACAAACTCATTTCTTCTCACAGAAAATTATGTTGGCATCTTAGCTTGAAAATGTAAATCAACAGGAAAAAATCCCAATCTTAAATCTTCTGACACTTGGATTTCTTGTCACATAATATATATAATTGTCAGAAGATTCTCAGTATTCTGACACCTGGAGTCATGCAGTATCTATACACTGGCTATTTGAACTATGAACTGCTCAACAAAAGAACAACAGTAGGAGAAAACATGTTCACTTTGAGATACATGAAATAGGTCTCCTCTAACCTCTCCTTTTACATGGAACCTTTATTTTACTAATTAGCAGGAAGTTATTGTCCCAAGGTTGCCAGCACAAGCTTGAACCCAGCAAGTCTAACAACCACCAACCATTTCTTGTGCCAGTCACCTGCTCAAAATAATGGGTGAACTTAATTCAAACTGTAGGTGTATACCACAGCCCAACAGAGATCCGAGAGGCTGAGGAAGAATCTGAGCTACCTGGACAAATTCTTAGGAAAAACTGTCGAAGGAAAGTGTATAGAGGAGAAAGAAAGTACCAAAACTACCAGAAAGTGCATGGCAGACTTTGCCAGTACGGGTAAGTTCTGTGACTTTAGGAGAGGTCTGCCAAACACCTTTTTGCTCTGCAGTGCTAGGTGTGAGAAGGGGGTTACTTGGGAGCAAAGAAAATTTCTCCCGCTCTTTGAACCTTCTTTCACCCAGGACTTCATAATTGTTTACAAGAATAAAAAAAATCATTAAAACTATCCCTAACTTCATTGCTAGTCTCTCTAAGCTGGGAGAATCTGTAAGACTCTAATTCTGGCTGCCACGGGTCACAGGGGATGAAAATATGAATTATATCATAATCTTGCTTCACGGATATCACTGGCTTTTCATACATCTTACAGACTGTGTGCAATGCATGCAGCACAGTACTCACCTGGTTCTGGGGTGTCTGCAAAGTCTGTCTCATTAGTGGCGGCCTTGGTAGTGTTAGGTTAACGGTTGGACTCGATGATCTTCAAGGTCTTTTCCAGCCTAAATGACTCTGTGATTCTATGATTTTATGATGCCAGAGCATGACATTTCTGTTTGCCATCTCTCTGAGTGCCCCTGAATGCTTTGGATGGAAACCTCCACGCAAGTCGAGATCACTGCATTAAGTTCTAATGCATCCCATATGTATTTTTTGGATCTGCAGTTGGCCCACTGCATGAATATACCAAAAAAGACCTAGTCATCTAGATGAGGTAGGAAAGGGGGAATATTTCCAATTCATTATTTGGAGGTCCACTTTTGGAAACTTACATGGCATTCACAGAAGAAATACGAGGATTTCCACAGCAGACAAGGCAAAAGATTTGCCCAGTAGGGTATTCAGTGTCTGAATACAGTAACTAAAAAGTTAATAAAAACAAAGATGAAGAAAGTATTTATAATAACGTACACCTAGGGGATGTATCTCCTGTATCTATTAAAAACTGGGGGTTTGTTTGTATAAAAACCTATTTTGATAACAACTGGACTTCCCAAGTCTGTCTCAATATTCTTCCTGTTCACTGAAACATCCCATGCTAATTGAATTTGAAGGCAACCTCAGAAGTCGCATCGTGGCAGCAAGTTCCACAACTGAATATTCTTTCCTGTTATACTTGCTCTGCTTTTGAATATCTATTTGGTCTGAATATATTATGAAACTGGAATGCATGGTTTCTACGATCCCATGGAAAATGGGATGCATCATTTACTACAGGGTTAGGAAAGTGCAGTAGATGTATTTTGAGTTGCTTTTTTTTGTTTTGTTTTCATTGGTACCTTCTCTAAATTACGTGGAGCAAACCATCTCAGTATTTATTCATGTAGGATTGCTCCTTATGTGTCTTGGCAAGTTTACTCCATCTCTCTAGATCCGTAAACTCTTTGCTATATTCCTTTCTGTTGGTCGTGGGAAGCAAATATTCAACTCAGTATTTCAGAGTAGCTCTAGTATGTAGAAGTGGTGTTTTAATGTACTGCACTGTACTTTCTATCTAATTCCTTACAAATATTCACATTTTTCTTGTTTTCTTTAACTATCATCCAAACTAGAGGTCTTCACAAAAGGGTTCATAATTAAACTTGAGTCTTCTTTCTATGACGTTAAAGTAAATATAGATCCCAGCAAAGTAGAGAGGTATTATTACTCATAACCTTTGTGTATATTAGTATCTTTTACAATGCATGGTGAGCCGGACTTGATTACTGAGTGCTGTGGAATTGAATGGGCATTTGCCACACAGTATCTCTAGTAGAATGAGTTATGAACAGTCTGTACGGAGAGTGCAAGATCAAGAGGTACCAAATAGCAGTGAACAATAGGTAGAGCTGCCTACTACCTACTCCACAGTCTTTGCATAATTGCTCAGTGTATTCAATCACTCTCATAATGCATCAGGAGCTTCTACACAGAGAAGTTGATTTTCATCATGGAATACTCGTAAATAAATATCAGCATCACAGTAACAGGAGAGAAAGCTTAACACCTACAGCAAAGTTAACCTGAGTTCTCTCTTCCATTGATATCCAAACAAAATTCTACACATACCCACTGCTATTTATCTCAAACTGATAAGAACCCAACAAGCCGACAAGACCATCAACACAGGGTCAGATCAAAGGCCAGTGTTCTCAGTGTTCTGCCCCCCATAGCTGCCAGCAGCCGATACTTGGAGAAATGAATTTTTTCTTCTAGTGGCTAAAGAACTTCCTAAAACAAGTTGTATAATTCTCATTATGTTTTTCTCATGAAACAGGCTGAAATGCTGGACAGAGACAGAGCTTGAATTAATTCTCTCAAACTTCACGAGAAAACCCCCTTTTGGTAGTATTCCTTTTTAACACTACATTTTCTGGATCTGTGTGTTCAGATAAAGCTTGTGCTGTCAAAGAATGTGTAGAGGTGTCTATTTTACAAAAGTTGAAAAGTCTTGGTATTGTGTGGGGCTGCCCATTTATCTTTAAAAAGAAAAGAAACAGGCAATTATGAAATACAGAGGCAAAATCCATGAATAAAAATAGGAAGTCACTACTGGAGTTATGAAGGATATTGAAAAAAGCCTGGAAGAAAAGCTGTTTTCATAGGCTTTGAGAAGACAGAGTGCTCTACTGAAATCTTAGCTGCCACAAACTTAGTTGGTTTTTGCTTTGGTAACATAAAAAAATATTATTTTTGTTATTATAGTCCTTTCAAAAGCTTCTCTGAATAACCTCCAGGAATTAGAAAGAACAGAAACATCTGCTTGAGGATTACTGGGGTAACAAACTTCTCATGACTACATCAGTCTTTGTAACAGAGTATGTTGCCTGTCAAAGACTGAGCTAGACGTACCTATAATATGCTGACCTCACTTAAAATGTGAGCAAGAAAAAAACCCAAACAAAACCAACCCAACAATGTTTACCACGACAACATAATCTGTCAACTGCAGATCACCTCCTCAAAGGCAACGGTTGTCATCTGTCTGAAAACACGTCATTGCTGCTCTTGCATTTCCAGAAGATGAAGCAGCTCGAACTAGCTATGCTAACGGGATTTATTACACCACTAGTTCTGCCTTCTGCCACTTTAGTTTCCTACCAGTATAAAATAGGCCTTCTGGTCTTCAAAAGTCTCACACTGACCAGAATGGTAGCTGACATGCTTGTCAATAACACTGAGCAAACCGTGATTTTGGAAATTTCGGAAACAGAACACGTAATGCTTTGCAGCTCATGCAAAAAGACTGATTCTCAAACAGAGACCTCATTGTAGTCCAGCTCATTCTCTTTAGATGGGCTACAAAGGAAGACACATGACACACATTTATCCACAGATCCACAAATGCCACAGGTGAAACGTGAAATCTGTATTCTGATCCTTTATATCTGCCTTCCATAGCTGAGATCTTTTCCCTCTATAAAACATGCACCCATATTGTTCCTCACCTGTGCAACAACATGCATGCAACGTAAAGGTACTTGCTCCCTGAATCCATCATTAACTGCTAAAAACTTTGCGAAGTGCCCCCAGCAAAGAGCTCTGTTTTACACGAGCATTTCCTATCACACTCGGGTACGCTGCTAGTCCAGGACCAAACTGCTGATTTGGAAAGAGGAGTGATGGTTAGAGAAAGGATGAACCATCACAACAGTGAGGAATGCAGTTGACCACTTCGACAATCAGAATCTGTGGCTTGCGATACACTTCCACTCTGCCACCTTTCTTATAGAAGGTAGAAGAGGTTCAGAAACTCACAACTAGCTGCCTGGAGGTTTTTCAATAAATGGAGGAGGAAAAAAGGAACTTGGAGGCAAATTATGTCTGCCATTAACTGATATTCTCTGAATTTGCCTCAGATATCAAAAACGCAAACTGCAAGCCACAGAGTATCTCAAATTTCTGAAGAAAGTTACAGAGAAAATTAATAAATTCCAATTAAAACATTTCAAAAAGTTGATTTTTTAGTTCTTCCCCAGTTTTTAGTTCCTCCCTAGTTTTTTACATAACTTAATTAGTTTGCTATGAAACCACAGCAAAATTTATAGAATACTCCAGAGGAAAATTACACATTTTCAGGTTTGAATTTTTGGTTTTTTTTAGTTTATATTTAAACAACAAAGTTGTGAAGTTTCTTTCAGAATGGAATTCTAAGAACTAAATTCACATCTCTTGAATAACTACAGATTCATCACAAAATCACATATAGAAATTCTGTGAATGTTCAGTATTAGATCAGAAATTGTGTTAATGTGGCAAGGAAAAAAATTAAGATTCTGTGTCTTGTCACCAATCTAAACTGACATTAAAGTCAATTTTTTAAACTGAGGCAGATAATTAAAAATCAGCATTCCAATCATACTGTATTTGAGGAGAAAGTATGGTGATCCAGGAGACATTCACTTCTGGAATAGTTCATTTATACTCCGCTAAGAACTAAACATGGTCTTGAGGACTGTTCCTACAGCAATACATACAATTATCTTTTGATTGTGGGTTTTTAGTCATATAAACGTTAAATATTTTTATTACAGAAATTTTTTGGAAGTCCCTTTTTACAAAGTTCATGTACATTTATTAAAATTTGCAGAGCTGAATAGGTATGAAAGAACAGTAATGAAGAGAATTATTGTTATAAAGCAGACATAGCATGTAATAAGACAGAACTAATCCAATGCACAACGTTCAAGTTGGACAACCTTATCATGAAAGGAATGCCTCATGAAAGGCAAACAAACAACTGTCTTATTTTTCCTTTTCATATGCGTATCTGTGCTATTTTGAATTTATCAAAGGATAAGGAAAATGGACTAATCAAGAATTGACTGTTTATTACAGGAATGTAGTGTCGAAACAAATCTCAAACAATTTTTTGTCAGTAGATAACAAAGGAAAAGATAATTAATGTTTCATTTACAAGGTTATTTCATTAGTTGCAAGGTCTCAAAACCTTTAACTTTCAGGATTCATTTCTTAACTTCTCCCTCCTAAATTTATAAAACATTACAAGTTTAAATTGTTTTTTGGAAACTATTCAAGCTATAAGGCTGAAAGTCTTTGGGAAGAGCCTAGAATCTATAATTTATTTTTAAATTAATATGTTTTGCTCCAGCATTAACATTTTCTATTTCAGACTGTGCTTCTTAGAAAGACTCCAGATGATTGATTTGAAACTAAGGTCAGCTTTTGCCATTTCCTTTATAACAGCACCAATGTTGATAAATAAACAAATAATGGCTTGCTTTTAAAATCATAATCTCATTTCTTCAGCATTAATTTAGGTAAACGGTGGGTCTCAACCTTGGCATTTAATTAGTCACTTGGAAAAAAGTAAACAAAAAACCCCACCCAACACATTCACATGGGCATGTATTTGTACTGCATAACAGTTACTGCTAATTATCTTTGTTTCGAAAGCAATATTTATTAGCTTCACCTGCTAAAAAGTGTTAGCCTCTCACAGTTCTCTGTAAATGTAATATCAAATATAAACACATTTTCTCATTTCCATTTTATCTCCAATCTCTGGTTTCCATCATCAAAGCAACATCCTTAAATGTCTCTTCACACTCTCTTTTACCCCAAATTAGTTTGACAAACACACAAAAGAATAAGAAGTAAATATTTCAATTTTTGCTCTAATGGAATATTTGTCCTTTAAGATATTTCCTGCCCGGAGCATGTTCTGTGCTTTACTCAGCTTAATTCAATTCATTTTTGGTATCTAACTCAGGGAAGAATGTCTTTCATTGGCTCTCATCATTCAGATACCATTTCCAATCTATTGTACATGTGTATCATTTGAGTCAATTGTTCACCTCCAGCTGCTTTGAAAAATATTAATAGGAAAACATGCTCACCTTCAGGCTCCCCACAGAGTGTACACTGTGACTCTGCAAAGAAAAAGAGAGTAATTATAATTTCTTGATTTTAAGATCTGTCATAATTACATCCAAAACCAACAAACCCTATAGAACTCAAAGTTAACACAAAAAAGGCAATTCTATTTTCAGCGCACATTTTTTAACAACTGCAAAATAACTTCCAAGAGAGATTTTTTCTGAAGGAAAAAAATTGAGAACTATATAGATGTATAGTTACAATTATATAACTATCACCTTCACAGACTCAAGCTGAATGTGTTCGCGTCGCAGGAGTTCCTGCTTCCACGTGACTTTTGTATCTGTAGATGTACAATACTGCAGTGGCTAGTCACCCAAATAAAAAGTTTAAGCCTCCTAATATTTTAATACTGCATGTAGCAAACTGTAATAATGACAGAGTTACATTCCTTTCTTGTAAAACACTTCCAAGTCCTCCAGGCAAGTGGAGTAAGTCAACAGACAATGTGTATGTGTAGTTATACTGTGGAAAATATTCAAATATTCAAGAAATGAAGGAAATAAAACTCCCATCCTAACAAGCAGATGGTCTCTAAACATACAATTACTATTTTATTCACACACAACTATTTGGAAGTTGGCTATCTTAAAAAATATTTTTCATAATTCATAAATATATACACACATAGAGGAAATATTTTCAAGTATCCCTTGAGATTCAGTTGCTTCAGGTGTTAGCATCAAGCAGTAGAAATATTGTTTAGAATCCAAATACCAGAACCGACTGAAATCACAGGGAACTATCAAGTTGGCAGATAATTCTGATATACTGGAAAAAGTCCTACTAGAACAAGACAGCACAGCATATTTTAAATCACGGATCTCTGAAATCTTCATTCTAACACTCAGCTGAAAAATCACATCTCTAAGAGCAACAAGTATGCTGAAGCAAATATATATATATACACATATATGCAGGCATCCACACATGCGTACGTGTATACACTTTGATGTGAATTCAGCACAAAAAGTAGTTTAACATGCCTTGGTTATATACAAATCCAATTCAAAAGCTTGTTGAAATTATCTCCAACCTTGAATGACAAATAGGAGATTGCACTTTAGCTGCAATCTTGACTCGAAGGCAAAACCAGCCAGAAACACAGAACAGGAAACACATACAGTGAGTAGATTGACCTTTATGGTGTCACTGAGACATCATCAGTTATTTAGAAGTACTTTCTCCATACGGATAACGGGCTTCTCACAGTATCCCACTGTTGTAATGGTACTTGACCCTACATCTTTCATATATTTTGTCAATAATTAATATTTTTTTTACTATTGCCAGAGGTTGCAGTGTGCATGAGGGAAAGGAACAAGAAAACCTATCTTCATCCAGGCAGCTCTGCTGCTGCTAGGAGGATCACAACATTTTAAAATAGCATAAAGACGTATGAAAGAGGAATTAATTTTGATGGAGTTCAGCACCATGAAGCATGTCGTTGAACCATCTATTGTCCCAGTCACTAGTATCCCCAGCAGATCCGACAAACTGAAAAGAACACCCCCATGGCAAGCTTGAGAAAAATCCCAGCAAAAAGCACGAAAAGCCTCGCCTCGGATAACACAGGCCTATTTCTTGCACTGCTGGGTGAGAAATGCACTTGCCACAATCTGAAGTGATGCAGAAGAAGCAGCTCAGAATTTATTTTTTTTTTTTACTTTTAATTCAAAGACTTTCTGAGGTTTAACTGAGAGGGGCTGACTGTCTGTGTGCAGTTTATTATCCTGATTGATAAGGAAGAACAATCTGAGACTTGGTTTCTGAACTTCTGACTTTTTGCTGATCCTCTGTGTCCTGCTAACAACTGCTTCACTGGTTTGTTACAATCCAAAGACTCAGTCTGCCTTTTTTCTTTTTTTGCAGCTCTAAACACCGTCTTCCAAAGGTCCCCACTCAACAGTACAAATTATTAGCTTCCCTCATTTCCTGCCTAACATAAATTACTGCCAATATTGCAAATCTGCAGCAGGGTAGATAGTCTAACCGCAAAATAAGGCTTGCAGCTATGACTGGTGCCAGAAAATTGTTCAAGATCTAGCTAGGAGTCAGCACTATCCCTGCCAGAACACTGCTTTTTTGGACTTCTTTCAGGTTTCTGTTTAAGGTCCTGTGTTTATGGGCAAGCCAGATGTTTCTTCACCTACCTCAAAATCCATGGGGTGAGCTCATGAGGGAATTTTGTTTTAATTCATCAAGGAATGCCTTACAGAGGCTGGGAATTGTTTAAAACTGACAGCAGCATCTCCCTTTCTGCACTGGCAAGACTTTGTGCATGCGGATGATTTAACAGTAAGTCTCTGTGTACAAATTTCCCCACTGTAGTTTACTACCACAGAATCACAGAACGGTTTGGGTTGGAAGGGACCTTAAAGACCATCTAGGTCCAACCCCCCTGCCATGGGCAGGGACACCCTCCACTAGACCAGGTTGCTCAAAGCCTCATCCAGCCTGGCCTTGAAGACAGCCAGGGATGGGGCAGCCACAGCTTCTCTGGGCAACCTGTCCCACTGCCTCACCACCCTCTCCGGGAAGAATTTCTTCCTGATATCTAATCTAAATCTCCCCGCTTTCAATTTAAACCCATTACCCCTTGTCCTGTCACTACAGGCCCTTGTAAAAAGTCCCCACCAGCTTTGGTGGAGGGCTAGATACTCTTTTTGTTGTGTTTGACACATGAAAATTGACAAATGAAAACACTTCTACTAGACACATGAATTACACGACAGGAAGTTTGTACCGAGCGAGCACTGTACAACTATCTACTTAGATAGTAAGATAGATCTACTACCTACAACAATCTATTTAGATCCGTACAGTCTGTGGTAATTGTTAAATTATTGCATCTCCAAAGTTTCCAAGACTAAAATCATACAAAACATACATGTGACACTCAAATATTTGTAGGTTTACATCATACAGAAATCCAGAAATCTTAAGAACCTGTAAAGAAGCTATGCCTTGAAACTTATTTTGACTTGTTTTTCTGTAAGGAAGCTGCTGTTTCTTGGGAGAAAAGATCTTTCTGGAAGATAGCTTAACTAGTCTTCAAAGATTTACCAATTAGAAGTAAGAAACTGTCACCAAACCTGCCTTAGAAACATGTTAGCATGACATAAATCAGTAAGTTACTTTTTGTAAGTACCCACTCCTTTGTGCTGTAAAAGGTCTTAGATTTAGGCTACATCTTCACAATAACATTCCCAGCAAGAGAGAAATGTTCGTAGTAAGCGACCTCTGGGAGGGTATCTAGTTCAGCCTCCCACTGAGGGTGGGGCTGTCACCAACACCAGTTTGGTTCATCTGGGGCTTTGATAGTCAAGTCCTGAGCGCCACTGAGGATGGAGAGTCCACAACCTCAGTGGGCAGCCTGCGCCAGTGCTGCATCAGCCACACAGGGTTCTACTTGAATCTCTCAGTCTGCAGTTAGTGGCCATTCTTCCTTCTTACATCACCCAGCATCATCAAAAAGACTTTGGCTCCATCCTGCCTGCAACCATCCTTCAAATAACCCTCCCGCCAATTCTAACAGCGCTATTGTACGTCACAAGGGAAGAGGGAACTCTTGGTCAAACACGAGCAGACCAAAACTGCTCTTTTCAGGACCAGCTTAAGGGAATCGGGAAATCTCAGCCTCGGACAAGTAACTTTGGTATGCCCACACTGGATGAAACGATGTCTAAAGTGAAAGTGCGTAAGCTACTGCACGTTGTGATGGAATAGGAGTAGGGACGTTACCAGATTTCAGACAAAAGTATTTCTTAAGCCTCTCCTTCTCACAATTCCTAGTAATGGATTATGCTTCTACATATCTGATTCACCTAGAAGTATTGTCATGATAATTTCACAGGAGGTATTCTTTCTTTTTAATACGTTGCTAATCAGCTGCACTTAACTAAGATGCTTGTTCTTGCAAACACCCATACATGTGAGTAACTTCTTTGTCCTTAAAGGTAAAATGACTAAGATGGGCGAGTGTTCAGAGATTTGGGACCCAATAAATCAATAGAACAAGGAAAACCTGTATTTATATTATTAATCTCACTCTATCATTTTGAAATTGTCTAGCCAACAGAAATAATCTTCGCAGATACAAGAACTTGCTGATAAAATAGGTCATAAGAAGGATCTTTTGAAGAAACAAATTTATCATGAAAACACAAGCTCTTTCCACCATAATAATTTTAATAGTTTTTCTTGTCTAACCTAAATGATAAGTAAAACTAATAAATCCAGACTTGTAAATGACAACATTCTTTCTCCAAAAAGTTGAGTTCAACATTCAATTTTAAATTAGATCAAAAATAAATTATTGTGCTGAACATGTTTACCTTTCCTTTGTTTGTATATACTTTTCTTGTATGGTTGGTACAAATACAGTAAAATCTACTATAAAAAGCTGCAATAAAGAAAAAAATGTGGGCCACATGAAAGATACAAAATAGTCATTATGAATAAATTAGAATGCAAAATACCCATGCAAGCTATATAATATAATAAGACTAAGACAACACAATATTAGTAGTATTTTAAATCAGTTTAAAGAAAATACTGGGTGGTGTTTAATAGTTAACTACACTTTAAAGTACAGTATGCTCTCAGCAGGATTTTACCCAGATTATGGAGTACAAGCTGGATGAGTTTTGACTGAGATATATGGAAGCGATAGTATGACAAGAAATAATATGCAAAGGTGGGGAGCAGTGCTGGGGATAACTTGTCACCTCAGCACTGCATTCAGGAAACGGATGCAGTCAGCCCTCCTGACTACCCCTGGAATAATACCACACATCCATGTTTGTATTCTCACTTCATTTTTCTAACAGACCTTTGTGTCTCTCTTTTCATCTGATACTACCAGAGTCCCTTTGCTGTGACTCCTTGCTGCTGCTCTTCTCTGCATTACTTTAAATTTTAACTATAAACATGTATTTTCTCTATTGATCATATTTATCAGGGTGGGTTTTTTTCCACTGTCTAAATCTACGTATTGAATGGCCAAAACCAGTTACCCCTGTTATAGAATTACCGAATATCAGTGCCTACTGAATCCAGAATTCAAAGCATCAGAGGAAATGATTTTTGTTTCACAGAGAAATAAGGTTGGCCTCACAAAAAACAATTCTAGGTTTTCTTTTTTTCCCCCTTTCATTTATGCAAAATAATAATTTAAAAAGCAATGAAAAAAATAGATCAAGGGCCAGTGAGGAAATTTAGCAGTTAGTTCTTTAGATTTTGGTTCTAACGGCAAGAAAAGCAACTGTTTCTGACACTATTTCATCAATGTCTCTTTACATTACTTTACTGATGTCAGTGAGATGGAACTCTGCAACACTTAGAGACATGGAGTAGCCATGTATTATAATGAGACTTCGTGCAGCTGAAAATCAAGGTACAATTTAAGGCTAAACTGTGATACTTCTAATAATTTTCAATATTTTAATCCAATATCCATATCTAAACATGGTTATAATAGGGCTCTTAACAGCTCACTATTATGAACTATGTTTTCCATTCTCTCTTCTCATATCTATTTTTTCTCCTACACCTTTTGAGTTTATCTGTAGATTTTCCTCCTGTTGATATCTCACTCTTGCACAATACCATCAGCTGAAACATCAACATGAGAGACCTATACGATAATCTGCAAGATTTTATCATGTCCAACAAGATTCTCCCATTCGCAATCATCCTCTTTGTTCCACACCGATGCTAGGGCAAATCCTGTGGAGATCTCCTGCTCTGTGTTCAGTCACCCATGCAGGTAAAGCATTGAGAGACACCTACAAAACCCAACTCGTCTTTTCTTCTGCAAATTATAGTTCAGTTTACCTACAGAAAATTTTCTAAAATGTTCTCTAAAACCTGTGATGCCAGAGAATACAGCCCTGTTTAGATAAATTATCTCTGTTGCTCAACTATTTTGGCAGTTGGAGAGACTTTTTCCTATACAGCCCAAGCAGGCATTGTTTTCGACTATGCAGATGAAGAATAAAATTTTAAACGCAATTAGACAAAAATAATAACAGCTAATTCAGAAACTCACAGTTTCCTTCATGTCTTGGGTTGATTGGGGTTTTTGTTAGGTTGGGGTTTTTGGTTTTTGGTTTTTTTTTTTTTTCTTTTCTCTATTCTAAGCCTTCAATTTTTCCTCAGTCGTGTTCGCTAATACTCATCTCACCTTTGCTGTTCTCCTCTGGTCTCTTTCCAACTCAGACATATACATACATTACATGACCTGAGCCCTTTGACTGCCAGGTGGAGCAGAATATTTCTACTCTTACACTCTTTTTATATTTCTAAGAATGCAATTGGCCTAATTTTGGTCAGCACTATTTTCTTGGCTCAAACAAGATCTCCTTATAGACAGGAATTTGACTAGAGGTACCTTAAGGAGTCACCATCGTAAGAATGAAACAAGCCAAAGGTATTTTGCTGGTCTGCCTTTGCAGTGAGAGTCCTGTTCATGTAATCCATGTAAACCAAGTGAAATCCACAAAGCATGACAAGGGCTTCTTACAACTTTTTCTCTGAAACTATGAAGTGGCGAAAATAATCAAAATGACACTACACCAAAACACTATTTCTTACAGTATTTTGTGTGCTGACAAATAGTACAATAGGAAGAGAAAGCAACTATACTTGGACTCAGATACTATTTGGGCCCATTTCCATGAACAGCCATAAAAGAAACAAACAAAAATAGTTTCAAGTTATGCAATCAAAAGAAAAGCATGCAGGTATTCATATATACATATACACAAGTACATGTTTAGCTGTCTATCTTGAAAACGTCTTTCTTTTTCTGAACAATAGTATTTACACATAAAAATAACTACCAGCAGTCAGTTCATCATGCAGAACGTACTGAAAAAAGTAATAACAACAATTGTTTAGAACTATTGTGGATATAGCCAATAAATGTATTTCCTCCCTCCGGAACTATTTCTACAAGCATGGCTTGCTGAGTGTAAGAACCTACTTGCCTGCCTGCCTGCCTCTCACTGCTGATCAGTTAGAGTACGGCCACTCTCGAGATTCCCTTGCGTTTGCAATTTCAGCTTTCCTGAGTCTTTCCTTTTAACTGGGGTATTCATAACAAAGGCCCTTTTACTGTCCAAGATCATGCCTTGGGGTTAGGAAAAAAAAAATCTACTACAGTTTTGAAGAATAGTAAAAATACAATACAAAAAAACCAGCTGCCTGTGAGAGACTAGCAGCTGTGCTATATTGGGAAAGACAGAGCAAGGGGAATGAGTAGCCCTGAGAAAGGTAGATGCTCAAAGAATTTTAAATAAAAACAGAATACAGAACAGCCATTATTAAAATAGAATGAGCCTAAAGCAGAAGAAAATCAACCAAGCTGGCAGCAAACTCTGTATGCTTTTGAACAAATGAACAAACATCCAACTAAATGCATAAAGCAACCACTAAGAGCCCATTATTTTCCCCAGATAAAAGTATAAGGTTCATGCTCAAAGCAATGCCAGAACCTATTCACAGTACTTGCACATCAGATCCTTCTCCATATGGAGTTTACACATTACACATGCATTAACCAAGCCAAAAGAGATTTCAAGAAAGAATTATGAGACCAGACAATCAAATATTTTCATAGGAAAACAAAAATAACTGAAGCAATAAAAAGAAAAATACAAACCACTCAAGAAAGGAAAAAAAAAAAACCACCAAAACAAAACCAAAAAACCCTGATGTTTCTCTTGGTGATCTGAACACAAATACTTTCTTTTCAAAGGAGCAGTCATAAACACAGTAATAAAATGGATGTGCTTTAGCACACTTCTCATGCACATTATCAAAGTGGAGAGTCCAAATGTCCTGAATGAGTCCAAAAAAAGACCAGAAGATGTTTATAAAGAGCAAATCTACATGTTTTCCCCCTCATTTTTACACTCATTTTCTAGCATCTGACGTTCGAAGGTTAAAGTGAGTCATACTCCTCACAGCCAAGGGAAAGAAACTTACCACCCCCTAATCACATTGTTGCGTCTTTATGAAAAAAACACCAAGGAGAGTAAGGCTGAGAATAAAAAATTGTGAGAGCAGGGACCCAAGAGAGTGCTGTGAAATACAAAACTGAACAGTGACTGTACCAAAAACTTTCTGGAGCCAATGCAAATGTCATTGGAGTTCATCAGACACAGGGTCAAATCTCAACAGCATACTAATGCAAAACTAGCCTGCCTATCTATCACCATTCCTCTGCTTTCCGTCCTTTTTTCTCTCTCTTCTTTCACTTTGCTCATTTTAAGCCATTTCACCAATAATCTCAGAGCCTCAAAAACCCAAGTAAAAATGGTACAAACCCATGCTGAGCATGATATAACAAAGAACCCAACAGGTAGATGTCAAAAAATACAGAATGGGACAGCACAGTTATAGAGTAATCATGTACTCCGATAACGCTGGTACTCTGAAGGTTAAATTGATATTTTCATTTCTTTCTCCTTCTTTTCTCTCATATAGGAATCAGATTTCAAAAGCATTTAAATGGTATAGGGTTTTGAAAGATTTAAGCAGGCAATTTGAAATACAGAGGGTGTACCAAAAAAACCTGTGTAACCATTGGAGGGGGTAAAAGACCAAGTCCAGGATGTACCAACATCTGAGCAAGGTTATTGAATTATGTCCTCCATGTAAAGTCAGTAAAGTATAACAGCGTAGAACAGTGCAGGCTGGAAGAAATCTCCAAAGGTCGTTAGAGTTTATTCCTCAATTCAGAGCACTGCCAATCTCAAACAACACTAGCTTTCTCAAGGCCTTGCCCACTCAAGTTTTGAAAATCCACCAAGAAGGAGAATCAACAGTCACTGTGGGCAACTGTTCCAATGTTTGACCACCCTCATCATAAGTTTTTTCCTTGTATCTAATTGAAATTTCCCTTGCTGCAACAGATATTCCCTCTCATCCTTTCACAGTGCATGTCCATTAAGAGTGTGGCTCCATCTGGCTGTAATGACCCATTAAGCAGCTGAGGACAGCAATTAGCTCTGCTGTCCTTTTAGCTTCCTCTTCTTCAGGCGGAACAAATCCAGGTCTCTTCAGTGTCTCCTTGTGCATCATGTGATCCAGTAGCCTACCCATCTTCGTGGCAAAACCCTGGATATGCTCTAATTTGTCAATGTCTTTCTTAAACTGGGGTGGGGCAGGGGCTAGAACTGGGCAGCACTCCAATTCAGACATTTGAAGTGCCAAAAAGAGCGGAATAATAACTCCCTTTAGCCTACCAGCTGTGCTGATGCAGCCCAGTGTGCAGCCAGCCTTCATTGCTGCAGATACACTTCTGAGATCCCAATAAAAGGTCAAACATAAAAAGACTGTGATATACAACTAAAGCTTTGAACTGGTCCAGTTCCAAATATGTAGTGACATCATATGCTAAGTGACTACTCAAGGAGCTTACAGCAGCTGACTCTGACCTGCCGGGCAACGTGTCCCAACAGCTAGAGACCATAACTTAAAGACTCATCTGTGGTATAAGCCTCTTCTAATGCCCTGAAAACTACCGCCACTGTTACGGAGCAGAACGAAGCCCCCATAATCCAAGGGGAAATGGTTACCCAACTGCTATACCACTTAGACATGCACTGATCTATGGGGCCATTTGGGTCCTGCACTTGGGTCCACAAACCGCACGCAACACTACATGCTTGGGGATGGGTGGCTGGAAAAGCTGCCCAGTGGAAAAGGACCTGGGGCTGTTGGTGGACAGCCGGCTGAATATTAGCCAGCAGTGTGCCCAGGCAGCCAAGGAGGCAAATGACATCCGGGCCTGTATCAGAAACTGTGGCCAGCAGGACTAGGGAAGGGATTGTACCCCGGTACTGGGCACTGGGGAGGCCACACCTCATATACTTGTTCTGTTTTGGGCCACTCACTACAAGAAAGACACTGAGGTGCTGGAGTGTGTCCAGAGAAGGGCAACGGAGCTGGGGAAGGGTCTGGAGCACAAGTCCTGTGAGGAGTGGCTGTGGGAACTGGGGTTGTTTTGCCTGGAGGAGGCTCAGGGGAGACCTTATTGCTCTCTACAACTACCTGAAAGGAGGGTGCAGAGAGGTGGGGGTTGGTCTCTTCTCCCAGGTACTGAACTATAAGATGATAGAAAATGGCCTTGAGCCAGGGGAAGTTTAGATGGGATACTAGGAAAAAATTCTTCACCAAAAAGGTTGTCAGGCATTGAAACAGGCTGCCCAGGGAAGTGTCTCAGTCACCATCCCTGGAGGTTTTTTAAAGACGTGTAGATGTGGTGCTTGGGGACACAGTTAAGTGGTGGACTTGGCAGTGTTTGGTTAACAGTTGGACCTGATGATCTTAAAGGTCTTTTCCAAACTAAATAATTCTCTGATTCTATGATTCACCTTCAAGCTCCTAACTTATTCTGCTGAACTGAGCATCCACACCTGTACAAAGTCCTTGTGCTGAAACAAGGTATAAATTGGGCACATCTGCAAACTTCTTCTGTATCGTTTTCCATATCAAACATTCCTTATCAACATTTGTTAAAAAAAAAATCAAAAATTCCAGTTGCAACTAAACAAACACTAATCAGACCTGAAGATATATCCTTCAACAAATAGTTGTAATATTGCAATAAAGAAATAGGAGTTGAGAGTCCAAAAATATTTCATGAAGCTAAAATAGAGAGATGGAATTCAATGACCAAAAAATAGTCTTATCTTTTTGTAACCTTAAATAGCCAAAAGCAAAGATGAAACAGCAGTTTTAAGTTTATTATTTCTTTTCAACTTTATGAGTCCCTTTTCTTACCTCAGTACATCATGTACTCAGCAACATATACCTCTTTCAGCCAACCTCACGTCTTAGATGCAAGCTAGCATTCCCTCTCACCTGATTGACCTTCACTTCCTTTATATTTTTGTAATGGTTTGGTGATTTCCTTATTAGTTAGCTACAAGGAAGTCCAGATCTGCATTATTAGGAATCTATGTATGGAGCACAATTATTGAAAGGAGCCCTAAAATCAAAATAAAAATAGGTAGCACTCAGTCTGCCATAGCTGTAACTACTGTAGCTGTAACAGAGATCATGGATCTCTGTTGCTCAGAAACTTCGGGGTACCTGAAGTGCTAACACCCAAAACTAATATGGGATGCTTTTGTCTGGTTCTTAAACATCACTGAGATTAGAATCTCAGCACAAGCTTTGCAAGTATTTTAGACATTGTTATTAATATATTAAAATCCTCATAAAACATTTGAGATTAAATTAATGTACAATATACTCAGCTAATTAAGTACAAATCCTTGGCATTATCATAATTGGAGCAAACTTTCATTGATCAGTCTAGCCTAAGGGCAGGATACTGATGCTAGCCCCATCCGAATGTTATTGCCTTTTGGAAATTAAACGTTTTTGTTGTGTCAAATGTAAGATGAAGTTATATAATTAAACATCACTTTCAAGACAATAAAAAAGCAGAAGTCCAGAAAAGACACTAGTCCATATTCAGAGCCTATAATTTCTCAGATTAGTCAACTGAGTTTAAAGAAAAAACAGTTTCTCTCTCTTCTTCAGAACTATCTTTTTTTGTTTTCCTTCCAAATCCATTAAATAACGTTTCTGCTATAACTGTCTCTTTCAATCTTAGAATAATAAGAACTTTTCTCTGCTTCCTAACAAGATACTGGAAGCAACTTTACACTAAAAAATGAATATATATATATATAATAACAGATTAATTGAGCAGTTTCTCTTTATGATCCAGTCTATGCCAGGAAACTGCCACCCTTGGTTTGTTTTTCAGCTTGGATATTCAAATAGAACACAATTTGCTTCAATCATGAGAAGTTTGTTGTAAATGCCGCCTTTTCTTAGAGAGAACCACACCAAACTCTGCTGACTGACCCCTAAACAGTCACCTAAGTGAGGCTATGAAATTAGAGATTATAAACATGCACATTGTGTGATTTCCACAATTTTAATGGCCACCATCAGGTTATTTACAAGACGTAACTAAGGGGGAAATTCCTGAAAATTTGAAACTTGGGAGAATATTATTAACAAGGAGATAATATTGAAATACTTGCAATAGACAAGTAATGAAAAAGTTATGATCCTGCTTTCAACAGTAAAATGATGAATGATTATACTCATGTTACTCATAAATAAATGTCATAAACAACTAGTTTATAATGCTACATTCTCTTAATCACAGAAACACCACTGAATTACTAATCAACAGAAAACAGACATACACAGGTGTGAAATTAGCTGTCTGATTTAATACTTAAAAAACTCCACAAAACCAACATTATTTACCGTAGCTATTTTTCAGTACTAATTATTTAAGTATTTCTATTTAAAATATTTTTAATCAACGATTTAATTAGGCAAATACCGTTTGATTTCAAAAAGTATCACACCTCAGATGTGGTTGAAAACCAGTAAGGCATAACGTTGGCTAAGATGAAGTCTGAACTCCCACTCTATATAATTCTTCATTAATATTTCAGGCTGTTTTAATAACCGTTAAGTCTTTGTGAACTAATTTTATGATGTACTAGTAATAACATGAATCTGTTAGACTCAGAAATGCTTTGGCTTACATGAAGTTTTACTGTGTAAGTTGTCTAGCCCAGTTTTATGATGTCAATAATACTCCAACAAAAATTCATTTAACATCTAAACTACCTGGAGGAATCTGAACGCTTTGAGAATATTCATAAAACATTTCTACACAATTTTTTTATTTTTCTATTTTTTGAAGGCACACAAGATTTTCTCTAGGATTGTAATTTTAGTTCCATCTGGTCCCATAGCATTAAAATAAATAATTAATTGAATTATTTTTCATGACGGTAAAATAAAATTTCGATGTGAAATTACATGCTTTCACATAATTACATAGGATGCAAAACCTATAAAAGCAAACAGCTAAATACCAACACTAATTTCAGCAGAATTAAGTACTTTTGTCGGATTTGTGTGGTGGGGCTTTTTTGGTAGCGGGAGAAGGACCATAGTGGTGGCTCCTGTGAGAAGCTGCTAGAAGCTTCCCGGCTGATGTCAGACCCACCTCTGGTCATGGCCGAGCCAGTCAACACCAGTGATTGATATATTTAAGAGGGGAAAACAAAATAGGAGAAGCAGCAGCAGCAGAAAGAGGAGTGGAAGGAGACAGGAATTGAATGAGAGAGACAACCAGGCAGACACCAAGGTCAGTGTAGAAAGGTGGAGAAGAGGTGGGCTGGAGCCGAGGTTCCCTGGCAGTCCGTGGTGAGAGGGCAGGCTGTGCCCCTGCAGCCATGGAGGGTCACAGGGGAGCAGAGACCTCCCTGCAGCCCAGGGAGGGACCCCACACCAGAGCAGGGGGATGTGCCCGAAGAGCCTGTGCCTCCATGGAAAGCCCATGCAGGATCAGGCTGCTCCTGAAGCACCACACACCCGTGGAAAGGACTGACACTGGAGCAGTTAGAGGAAAAAAACCCGAGTCCTGTGGGAAGGACTCATGTTGGGGAAGTTGGTGGAGGACTGCCTCCTGTGGGAGGGACCCCATGCTGGAGCAGGAGAAGAGTTGAAGGAGTCCTCCCCCTGAGGAGGAAGGAACGGCAGAGACAACGTGTGATGGACTGACCACAGCCCCCATTCCTCATCCCTCTATGCTGCTGCCAGGGAGGAGGTACAGAATTCAGGAGCAAAGCTGAGCCTGGGAAGAAGGGAGGAGTGTGGGGGGAAGGTGTTTTTATAGGATGTGTGTTTAGTTCTCATTAACCTGCTCTGACGTGATTGGTAACAAATTAAATGGATTTTTATTCCCCAAGCGGAGTCTGTTTTGGCAGTGACCATAATGAGTGAGTGATCCCTCCCTGTCTTTACCTCAGGCCATGAGCCTTTCCTAATATTTTCTTCTCCACATCCCACTGTGGGAGGAGTGAGCGAGCAGCCATGTGGTGCTGACTTGCTGGCTGGGCCTAAACCATGACAGTACTTCTTCATGCATTTTTTGAAATGTGTCATCTTTGAAATTGACCCAGATTAGGAGATCTTTAAATGCTCAGACAGCAACAATAAAGGAAATTTAAGAATATCTATTCCCTCCTCTTTACCTTATTTTCTGTCCAATGAGAGAGATCACAATATACATATTCTGATCATGCTAATGCAATAATAAGCTGCAGCATAAATAAATAAATAAAATTGGAAAAAAGACGTATTCATGTTAAAAAGTTAAATTGCATTTGAGAGGGGAAAAGAAATATTCTTTCAAACAAAACCTCAGGTAAAACCCCAAATTAGCATTGCCTCATGTTACAGGCATTGAATGTGGTGCTTACAATTACCATTCAACTGATATTTCTTTTTCTTAAGCAGGAAAATCGAGATCAATGGCATCTTCCTGTTGAAACAATAATTAGGATTACAAAAGAACTGGTAGTCCTGAGGAAATCCAGGTGGTTTTTAAGCAGTTTTTCGACTTGCTTGTCCAGCTAACTAGAAGCCTTAATTCTGCTTTTGAAAAGACCTTTGAAAAGAGTATTATTATTGCTGATACACAAGATCAAATGTTGCAATAAACCTGTGTTCCTTGTGACTTCATGTCCTTGCCATGACATTTTATTCACACTGTTCAAATTAACAACTTACAAGGGTTTTGCTCATATGAAACGTTTTTCCACAGTGGAATGAAATGGTTCTGTATAGTTTGCATGGTAGATCTCGTTACTGCAATAGCTCCAAAATCCAATTCAGTTGATTTGGAAATAAGGGTCTATCATGAAAAAAAGGGATTTTCCTACATAGAATCTAGCAAAAGTTCCGCAGATATACAGACAGGAACAAAGGATAAGAATGGGTTTTGTAAGAAAGAGCTTGGTAATGAGAACCTGGGACTGAAGAGACCAACTCACAAAATGAACATATTTTTCATCAAGTAAGGTAACAAGTACCAGGAAGTAACAAGCACAGAATCAAAGTGCTAAGCTTAAAATAATTACACTGAAATGGCATACAGAAACACTGTGAAGCTGAAAAAAATATCAACAGATCCAGAGAAAGAAGAAAATATACATATGAGAATTTAATGGTGGGTTTTATTTGGTTTGGGGTTTTTTTTGTGTGTGTGGTTTTTTTGTGGGTTTTTTTTTTTTTTTTTTTTTTTAATTCTGTAAGCATTGGCATTGCAAAACATCTGCAGAAGTTCACATATGCACGGCCACAAATGAACGCTCAATTCAAGCATACTGAAACACTGAAGCTCTTCGGAAGTACTACTAACTTCATATGAATTCCCTGGAGATAGTATGTTCAGAGTATAGCTAAATGAAATACTCATTCACAGCAGGAGGTTGGTCTAAGTCTGGGAAACACAGCATCAATACTGTATATGAAAATTGAGAGAAGCATGACTCAGACGTTTATTTTTTTGCAAGACGGAGAACTTAAAATATACAACAGTAGGAAGCGAAAGATCAGGATCTCGGTATGTGTCACCATGGCTCAGCCAAAATCAAAGGAATCTCACTGTTTTTTATCAATTATTTGGCTCAAGATCTTCCAATCTGTGGGTAATAACACAACTGGAGACAGAGCCAGTAATTAAGGGAATGCAATCGGATTCAAAAGGTTTTCCATTATTTTTTTGTGACTGGATGAGCAGATGGCAAATGCAGCTTAACACAGAAAAAATGTGGGATAATTAGCAGGGAAACCAAACACTAAGTTAGAGAATATGTACTAAATGGAAATCTCATCTAGCAAGCTAATCAAGACAGGAATTTGGGGGTTATTATGAAAAATAATTAAAACCATCAAATCATTTCACAGCTGCTGGAAAAAAGAAGGCAAAGATGATAGCAGGATACATTATTAGATAGATACACCACAAAGTAAAGTGATATTATTAGTGTTCAAGGTGTTTATTAAGAACCATCTAGAATACTCCACCTGGTTCTGGCAGGCATGGGAGTGCGTGGCAAGGCAGTGCATTACAGATCAAAGTGTCGTGTGCTACTGGTATTCCCCGAGTACCAGGCTCCTAGTCCTACTGAGACCGAGCCTCTCCCATTTTCATTTATGACGTGACAAATTCCACCCAAACCAAGGTAGGTTCTGTTGTTTCCACTGCTCTTACAATGCTGATTCAGAGTCTCAGTCTTGGATGGTCAAAGCCATCCTGCTAAATTGCAATCCACATTTATTCATGGCCAGTTTCTTCTTATGCTTCAATATCATTTAGACTATATTGCCCTTTTTCTTCTTGCTGTTTACCTCCTCGATATATTTATAGAGAGCAATCCTATCCCTTCTTGGCCTTCCCCTTGCTGTGTATAACTCGTCAACCCATTATATTTTCTTTTGTAAAGTAAGTACTCCTCTTTCTTGATCACCACAGTAGCCCTATAAACTCAAGTGCTCACTTCTACTCCAGCACAGATTTCTGCTCTGTGAATAGGTCTCTATGCTTGCAAGAGTCACTTATGACACTGATATCGATGTTCACAAGCAAGGAGCCCAAGGAAAGGGTCATGCTTAGCTGTCACAGCAGCCAACAAGTCGGTCCGAGTGACTACTGGGAGCAAATGCAGAACCTAAGGGCAATGCATTAGCTCAGACATCGGTGTGAATTGCAGTATCTGACCCAGGCTGGGGGAAGAGGCAGATGGGTATGGGGCACTGAGCTCCAGAGTGTCCCACTGGAGAAAGGGAGGTGGAAAGGGTTGGGACGGCAGGACTGGGAGGCTCTGTGTTGAACTGGGAGTCAGGGGTAGGAACTTGGATCAAGGCTGGGGGCAGGGAGTGGGGGCACTGTGAGAGAGGAGATATGTGACTGCATGTGTAGCAGGACTCATTTGCGGTATCAGAGAGGGGTATATGGTAGGAAGTTCCTTTGGGGCTGGGAAGAATGGTGTTGCTTTAGAGTAAATTCAGAAATACTGGGGAGGCTCTATAGTAGTGTTGGTGCCATTAACCTGGAGTCCATTTGTGGACAAGGACACACACATCCAAGCTGCTCCCTTGCTCCCACTTAATTCTCTTTTAAAATTTTGCTCTAATAGGAAGATTAAATATATGTGACCGAACTGTCTGGATATTTGGCAGTTCTCTGACTCTCCTACACACTATTCCCCCCCACCTTCTCCTACTGTCCTGCATTTCAACAGGGAGCCTGACACCTAGAAGACAAGTTGCTAAAAGATCCAGGAACACTGGCATCTGGGCAAAGGAAACAGAAACGCAGATTCAGACCCCATTGGAAAAGCAGCCGTAGAAGCTCAACAACTCTCGGTCCCCCAATCAGCACAAGTATTATGTTGAAATCAGCTATCACACAAGCTGCTCCTTCCCCAGCAGCTGGGATTTAGGGGACATGGGAGAGAGCCAAGTGTACTGTGAATAGGGAGGCTTAGCAGATGTTAGAGGAAATGGAGATATTACTTGGGGTGGGAGGAAGGTTATTTATAAGGAACAGGAGGAGAGAGGACCAGGCTACTGTAACACAGGAACACAGGTCATGAATCTGTAATGATACTTTCATTAGTTACAGCCTTAAAGAACTTTCTTCATTTCCAAATACAATGTGGCATTGGAGCGTTCAGCATAAACCTAACTTTAAACTAGTGGATTACTACGAATCATCAAAGCCACTACGTTCAGAAGAATGTTAATATAATGATTTATATATACCAGGTGTTACAGTATGATTGAAGAATAGAACATACATTTAAAGGTTTTCTTTGACTGCATCTTTTAAGTTTACACACAATTAGTGATCTTAAAGTACTTTTTAATCAATATTGAAAAATCACAGTAAATTATTTTTTACCAGAACAGAGAATCTTTAAATTTCTGTTCTTCAGAACATTTCCCTAGAGCTTGACTGTCCTTTGGAGTACTTTCAACCCACATCTACAAGAAAGAATAAGACCTTTACCATACATTTTTGTATGCCAACTATTTCTTTCTTGTTCCTTTATCTGCTTCCTCTTTTCTACCCAGTAGGTGGGAAACATGCAGTCTTATCTTCATATAACAATGCAACCATAAATTTACCTGTACTGAGTAAAGTGGTACTTTGCTTCTGTTATTGTCAGTCATCTGATTAGTACTTCACTGGAGCAATGGGAATGAAACTGCTTCTGAGGCATATTTCACCCCCAGGATGCTTCAAGGTTCACATACTTGCATAAAATTACATTGCCATTTTTCTTTGAGAATTACATATTTATTTGTACAAATTAAGACTGGTTTTCAAGCAACATTCTGATTCATGGATACCTTATGTAATTAGCATGACTTACAAGATAGGTTAGTTAACACAAATCAGAATTTCTAACCAATGTTGAAGTTCAATTGCTTTTATCTACAACTGGAGTGAAAGTAAAACATTAACCCATTTTGTAGATTAAATTACACCAAACTTGGACTAAGCTGAAATGTTAAACCTCAGTTTATCAGAAAGGCAACATTCTTTGTACTGTTTTAGTTTGTGAAAGTCAGTTTTGCTGCTTCTGTTTCTCAAGACTCCTCTCTCCCCAACAAATAAGCTTACTAGCCACTTCTGTGATGCTATGTAGTTCCTATGAAAACTGATGACCATGTACATCATGGGAAAAAGCCCAGTCCAGGAAACCTGTTCCATAAAAAGAGCATGGCTACAAGGAAGGCCTCTAAAAGGCATTCAAGCTGGACCAGTTCACACAGTTCAGTGTCTATCACAAAGAAAAGTATTCCAACAAGCAAATCCCTGAAACATGGCTGATCCAACCTGATACAGAAATCATTCCTTCTTGTTATGTAATGTTAAAAAAAAATTCAAAATCTACGAGTTTTTGGTCTCGCAGGAAATTCTTTCCCCAATCATGGAATATGCAATAAACACCATAGCTCTTCCTCAGAGAAATCAACTATAGTAAAGGTGTCTTTCACAGGCATGATGAAGCCTGCAGTATGTTACATATTATTTAAGCAAATTCATGTTTTTATTATACAACAAGAAGGTTCCTAAATCACAGAATAGTCAGAGTTAGAAGGGACCTCTGGAGATCATCTAGCCCAACCCCCTCACCATATCAAATGCTGTTTATATTTTCATTACTGTTTCTGTTATGGCCTTGTAATGTTATTTTTGTAAACAATTTTCTCAGGTGGAAAATGAGAGGAAGCAGGAAACAGACATTCTGCTTTAATAAAAAAAAAATAAATAAACTGCAAAAGGCTGCTGCAATCTGTTATGTCTCTCCCTTTGGCCCTTAGTCTACATAGTGTTGGCTACTTTTCTGGTAGTCACTCAAAGCTGTCACTCTTTTCCTACCAGCCCAGCAGCCAGACAGACTGGTTTAATATAAAGGTTCCCCCAAAAAGCAGCTGCATTTTCCTTCCTCTAAGAAATCAGAGCAAAGAGCACTGTGTTTGAGTTAGGTATGTTTTACAAAACTCTGGTGCAATTAAAATCTAACATAAAATAATGCCTTGTGCTCAAAGGTTCTTAGAAGTGCTTCCACTGTTTCATCTCCAGTGGGCACCATCAAGTGATTTCATTTTATTTTTTTATGTTGACATAACTGTTAAACAAGTAGTTAGTGAAAGCACAGTGATTTTTCTGAATGTGAACAAGTGGCCATTGTGGAATATAAATGTTATGGTCATGTGGGTATGGGTCAGAATGCCTTAACATACATTTTTATAAAGAGCTTAAAAAAAACCCAACTTCCCGTAACTGATATTTCGCTGAAAGCCTATACATGAGCTAGGACATGGCAATGTCTTCAGGGGAATAATGGAAAGAAATATTCCTCCCTTCGCTTCTTGCTATCAGTGGTGGTCACTTGCTTCTAATTTCATGGACTAAATTAGGTCAACAACACAGCCAAAGGCATAAGAAAAAAAGAAAACTTTCTGCTCAGGGAAAGGAAATAATAATGATTAATAATCATATTAATGAACATTACGAAAGTTACAGAAAGGCTTCTTGCTCCTTGGGTACAGACTAGGTATCTCTCTACCTGCCTTTCATGTAATTTTTTCTTTCCTGAACGATCACGAAGAAAGCTGACGTGCTGGCTAGCACCATACACCTTCGGTAAGGTGACGGGGGGGAGCGGGCTCCGGAAAATTAGCTCCACAATCCTATTTGCTGGAATATCACACCCTTCTACGAGAATAATCTTATTAAATTTATTTGTTTAATCTGTCATTATGAAGCTAAAACAATACTGTTACAAATCAACTGAGACCATATTAATATATTAGATTGCAGTGGCTGAGGAATAAAGTAGGCGTTTATAAAACAGGAATCATGATATTCAAGTTTTGTTAAAATGGCATACAAAAAGGTCATTAAATTATATTAGGCTTGTAGGAAAAATGATAGGTGCTATCATTTAAATTTCATAACACCTACCTCGGATTCCTGCCAGTTACCAGAGCGATATTGGACAAAAAAAATCTATCAATTTAAAATATTCCAAGTCTAAGATAATCTACTCTCTTCCCCCTCACCTGAAGTAAAGCACACGTTATGATCTTCTCTTCACTGCACACGTGCTATCTGGAGTGAGAAGGTAGCTGTTGATACGCCTGTAGGTGATGGCACGGGCAAGGCAAAGTGATGCTGCCTGGTGCGTGGCACGCACACACACAAGATGGTAGAGGTGGTAAGGAGCTACACAAAGCAATCAGGTCACCCGAGCATGGAGGGCACCAAGACTGCGAAGGCTACGACAGCAGCCACCACTGCCTCTCTCAGCTTGCAGAGGATGTGGTATGATCAACCGTCTTCGATGCAAGGCGTCATACCAAGCTTACCATGCCAGACAAGTGCTTTTAAGAGCTGTAATTTAAAATATACCAGTGTCTCCAGAGAAAAGTGTTTTCCTTCCTGCAAGTGCACTTCTCTGCTTTCTCTCACTTTCATTCCTCCCCCATACGACACTAACCGAAAGTCCAAAATGTACAAATGAACCAGTGATGGGCTTGACATTCAATATCTGGCAATTCCCACTGAGATAGCAAATGGCACTTCATGTTACCGGGAAGTGAACATTCCTCAGAGGATCCCAGCATATGTCTCACAAACCACACTTAAAATTGAGGGTTTTGTCACGGCAGTGCAGCAAGCTAGCTTAGACCATTTTAAGTCAGATCTTTGAAATTTCTGTTGTAAAGACAAAGGAATATTTTAAAAGATAAGTCCTAATAAGTTTAATCAATACATTAGAATTTCAAGGCAGGGTGGTTTTTTTGCATATATAGTCCACAAAGGAATGTAGCATCATGTTTATGGCACAAGTGTTCCATGCAAATATGTATTAACCTTTCCACATAAAGGCTAACATGAATATTTAGATACTTTATTCACAATTTAACACTAATTTTTCTCATAGATTCTACCATATATCATAGGAAGGTAACAGGCAAAAATGAAATGATAACATAAATGGGAGAAACTGCACCTGTACAGATATCAAAACCATTTATGTACACTGAAAAAGCAATAGTATGTGGAGCTGTTGTGCTCAAACGTAACGCACTCTGAGATAGCAAATAAAAAGATGGTTACTGTATACACTTAAAGATTAAAAAAGCAACTGTAAGATAAATGATGTCTTATATTTTGTTTTCCTACTTCACTAATAAAATTCAGCAATTCTTACCCATGACAGCACAATTTGCTCTATCAGATTGCAAAGAAAACAAGAATTACTTGAATGCCTACACCTTCTCAGAACACTAATAGTGACTTAACTGTGCTGATTCTTGTTTACAGACAAACAGATAAAGAGGTCTTTAAAGGGTTAGGAGAAAAGCAACTACAGTGGCATATGAAGAGGGGTACTGAGTGTATTTTTCTCTACTTTAAGAGCTAAAAGAAAATATTCTGAAGTCAGATTGACGTCCCCTACTTTGTCAAGTTGCTTGGGTGATATGTATAGGCTTTGGCCTTTTTCAGTCTTCTAATTCTAGTCTTTCTGAACTGAGAGACACATAAACCCAAAACAGAGAGGCTTTTGCAGTACCTGAGGTCACGAGGTAGAACAGGTGCAGATGGTGAGGCTACCAACGCCAGCAGGGTGAAAGGTATCATTCATAACCACGGCAGTGTCAGAACCTTGCGAATCAAAGCCACTGGCTCCTACCTCCTTATTTGTCTGGTTTAGAAAAGGTCACTAGTACTTCATCTGATGGCAGCAAGTAATCGTGGAAACTAAAACTGAGTTTTCCGTGACTAGAAAGTGCAGAATTTTTCCTAAATTATAAGGTGATTTGAATTTGAAGTCCAATACGTTTGATTAGACAAGAAAATTTTATTTGGCTAATAGTTTTTAGTTTTGTGAACACAGCACGCTAGAGAACAGCAGACAATTCCATCTGGTATCTGCACAATAACAGCTCTAGAGCTGTGATATACACATACTACATTCTTTACCCAAATGAATGACACAAAGATTGCTTGTCATAAGTGAAGTCAGTGAACGTTATATGGAAAAGACATCAGAACAAAGGAGATAATTTGCAGATGATGTTAGTTCTGTGCGAATAAGAGTGATATTTTATCAGTGCCGAGTCAGAACAATAGAAATAATTTGCAGATAAAGTTTGAGAGAAAAGCAAGGAAAAAAAATGGTATTTTTATCACAGTTAAAGTCTAAAGTTTGTGATGATTACTTTCCTGAAAGATTAGGATGATTCATTGCAAAAAGAGGAAGCTAAATAAATAATTCCTCTTCACCCAAAAATGTGTCGGAGGAAACCCATGGGGATTGGAAACATATTGTTCCATAAGCCGGGGCTACAACAGCATTTTATTTCTGTTTCCAATTATGTCCTGACTCCTTACATACCTATTACTGTATTCTAGGTTCTCCCTGTGCACCCAGTCCCTCACCTAGCAATTCCAGTTTCCTTCCCTCCCCCTTTTCCCTATATTTCCCTAAACCCAGCTCACTCTTTCTCCCAGGCTTGTTAATAGCTGCTGTTGAGCCACGTGCCAGTACTGTGTGCCTTCTGGCCCCCGGGCACACACCTGTTGCTCACACAGCTGACTTCGGAGCTCAGACTGAAGTCTTTCTGTCAATCTGATCCAATTTGGGTCTCTTCCCTTCCCTAACTGCCTAGCTGTGCTTACAAAAAAATACAAACCTTCATATCTTTGAGATTATGAGTTTACAAGGGTTTTTACTGGGCAAGGAAGGCCAGTCTGTTCTTCTGGGAGGTCCCTAATTGGCATTAGGGAGAGCATCCCAGTTCTCCCAACCACCAAAGCCAGTCAGACATCAGAACGTCCACAGCAGCAACAGGTGTGTCGTCCTGTCATGGACTGCACTGATCATGAACAGGCTGCTCAACAGGTATCCCCAAAACAGCTCCAAGCAGATGACTTCCTTCACCTTATACTCCCTTTCACCGCCTCCCCAAGCTCTTCCCTTTTACCACTGTATTGGGTTTGTATGGCAAGATTTTGGTAGCGGTGCAGGATACAGGGGTGGCTTCTGTGAAGCCAGAAGCTTCCCTTGTCTGACAGAGCCAATGCCAGACAGCTCCAAGACGGACCCACCACTGGCCAAGGCTGAGCTCCTCAGTGATGGTGGCAGCACCTCTGGGATAGTGTGTTTAAGCAGGAAAAAAAGAAAACCACAACCCAAACAACAACAAATACACAAGAGAGTAGATTTTGCAGACAGCCAGAGAGAGCAAGATGTGAGAGAAACAGCTCTGACGATAGCAAGGTCACTGGAGAAGGAGGGCCAGGAGGTGCTTCAGGTGCTGGAGCAGAGATTCCCTGGCAGCCCGTGGTGCAGACCATGGTGAGGCCGGCTGTGCCCTGCAGCCATGGAGGGTCATGGGGCAGCAGAGACCTGCCTGCAGCCCAGGAGGGCCCCACACCAGAGCAGGGCAATGCCTGAAGGAGGCTGTGACCCTGTGGGCAGCCCACGCTGAAGCAGGCTCCTGGCAGGACCTGTGGCCCTGTGGAGAGAGGAGCCCAGCTGGAGCAGGTTTGCTGGCAGGACTTGTGACCCCTGGGGAGCCAGGCTGGAGCAGGCTGCTTCTGAAGGATGGCACCCCGTGGGAGGGACCCGCACAGGAGCAGTCCGTGAAGAACTGCAGCTCGTGGACTCATAACAGAGAAGTTGGTGGAGGACTGTCTCTCGTGGGAGGGACCCCACGCTGCAACAGGGGCAGAGTGTGAGGAGTCCTTCCTCAGAGCAGCAGAGATGTGTGACGAACCGACCACAACCCCCATTCCCTGTCTCCCTGTGCTACTCAGGGGGTGGACATAGAAGAAATTGGGAGTGAATTTGAGCCTGGAAAGAAGGGAGGGGGCAAGGTGTTTTATGATTTGGTTTTAGTTTTCTTTTCACTCTATTTTGTTTGATGATGAATTAATTTATTATTTTTCCCCAAGCTGAGTCTGGTTTGCCTGTCGCAGAAATTGTTAAGAGATCTCTCCCTGCCCTTATCTGGACCCAGGAGCCTTTCATCATATTTTCCCTCTCCTGCCCAGCTGAGGAGGACAGTGATAGAGTGGCTTGGTGGGAACCTGGTTTCAAGCCATGTTCAATACACCGCAACCACCCTCATCCCTCCCAAATAATCAGCCCACTCCATTTTCCCTTTTCTCACTGACTCTGGTTTTGCCAACTTAATACTCTTATTTGGTGATACAGCTACCCTGGTTCTTCCTGCCTTGGTCTCATTTCTCTTCAACTACTGGTTCCCTTCTATTATCTATAGTGTCCTGCTGTCTCTCATGTGGCCATCTTATGAATGTCACAGCATGAGCCATCTACATGTACGTTATTCCTATTTGGCTGTCCATCTGTAACATCCTGATGTTCCTCACGTCCTTATCTTGTCAGATGTGCAACAGCTTGGGATTAGCCATCTACACGCACACCTTAACCTTCTGACACACAGACAGAAAAAATGACTGTGCATGCATATTAAGCCTAAACTCTAGCAACAACGGTGCATTGCCCTGGTAACATCCAACGACCAAGAGAAAACCACCTTAGTCCCAAGGGAAGTTGAATCTCAAGAATCTCCCTAAGGCAATGGAGATGACTGGTAGTACCTGACAGAAAGCAGAAAGAGGTTTTAACTGGGATACGAGGCAGTTGAGTGAGATGTTGTTAGAGTAGAGTAAGAGATTGCAGGAAGCCCTTGGGTACTTTAAAACCACAGATTTACTCATAAAATACTAATCTAGAAATTAGACATTGCAGTAAGGCTAAAAGAAATAAGAGTGAGAAAAATAGAATTTTATCTGTATCTTCTGGTAAATACCAGATATTAGGGTATTAGTAAGGAAAACATAAAAGCATCTACACACATCATAGATATCACAGGGACACAGTGAAAGAGATTGTTTTTTAATAGGCATAGGCTAGGAGGTGTTGAACTGTGTATCTAAACCACCTACAAAATTCAGGAAGAACTAATAACCAATTGAATATCTTTGGGTGGATCTAGCAAGAAGTAGGTAAGGATTTGAGGGACCATTTATTACATAATTAGTCAAATCTTTAATGCAAAAGTTCAGTAAACTTCAGGAGGTAAAAAGAGCTACTGGGAAGGAGCTATTTTAGGTTGTTTTAACTAACAGGAGAATCAACTAGCAGTGCAGAGCTAATATGGGGTCATCATGAAATCATGAAGTTTACTATATTAAAAAAAAAAAAGATTTGAAGCCCTTGTTCTGAGTTAAAAAAGAGATTAAAAGAAAAAAAAAACCCCACAGTAAGATCTCACAAGAAGATAATCTAAAGGATAAGTGAGCACATGAGAGCCACTACCTACTGAGAGAAACTATACTGAATACACAAAAGCAAAACCCTTTTGAAGTGCAGGTAGGAAAAAATATGAAGAGACTAGTGTACCTGCATCAGTACTTTTTTAATGACCTGAAAATGGAAGAAGAAACATTATAAAAGTGGAAACAAGAGCACGTGATTAATGGTAAGCGTAATGGATAGTTCACATGCCCCATATGGATAAAAATCAAAAGGCTGGGGTGCAAAATGCATTTCAATTAGCTAGAGACATAAAAAGCAACGAGAAAAAAGTCTATAAATATGTTAAGCAGTCATAGGAAGACAAAAGGAAGGAAGAGGCCATTGTTTAATTGGACAGAAGACAAAAATATGGATGATACACATAGATGGCTAAAGCATTCACCACTTTGCTTCAGTTTTCACACATAGAAAAAATTTAATCAGCTATCAAACAGAATGCATTTTAAATAGCAGACCAGCAAAAGAAAAGAAGATATAGAATATTTAGAAAATGCCGGCATATCAGGCTTCAGAGAATGAATCACTATAGAGAACTTTTCTAACTGGCCAAAGCAGTCTCAACAGAGAGATCACCTTCAAGAACACACAGAGCAAGCAGCAGAATAGCAAATACAACACTTCTATCTACCGAGAGAGAGACCGAGGAAATTAGAAACTCATTAATCTAGCTTTGAAAGTCAAAATAAGCTACCAAAAACCCCTAAACTATAACAATAATAAAGACAATCTATAAACAGCCAGTAAGAATTTGCCAAGCACAGTAAAGCTAATGCAATTGCCTGCTGATCATCAAATGTAAGAATGATTTTAATACAGTTGGTGATACTGCTGCAAATTTTAATAAACAATCTTGTTAATTATAAGCTGAATATAAACACTACTACAGAGAAACACAACTGTGAGAAAAAACAAACCAAAACATCCCTGCCATTATCAACTGCCAGTCATCAAACCTGGAATCACCAAACGTGGAGGACATCTTTGGTGCAGGCCCAAATCTGGGACTATAATAAATCTTCAACAATGATTTACACAGTTGCAGAAGAACAGCATTCATACCACTCTAGGGATAAAAAGCATTTTGCAAAGAACATCCCAAATCAAAATCGTCTTGACAAAGTTCATTGTGTTCAAAATTCAGAAAACAGAATTCAGAGACCAGGCGAAGTACTGATATTAGAAAGGAGCAATCATGTACTAATGTAAAAAGATGAATATAAGGCTAGCCAAGAACTAGCTGATAGAAATTGAGGTGCTAACATTAGTCACAAAGTAAACAGCAATACCAGTGGCATTTCAGAGAAAGGATGCACCTCTTTCTTGGTTGTGTTAGTAGGTCACGCCTTGAGACAGGGTGTCAATCATGTGGCTTCCTGAGCTGGTAAATCCCTTCAAAAATTATTATACCTTAAAAAGTAGCTCCCTTTAAGAAACCTATAAACTAGAGCAAGTCTAAATGAAGGGGAAAAAAAAAAAAGAAACACCAACCACCAAACACAGCACATTTAAAGTGGTTTAATAGAAAGTAAGTTTGAGGCCTTACCATCTCTTACCACCACACAAACCTTTTACGGGTAACTGCACCACGGCGTATTCTATAAAAACATCTGTAATCAGTACATGGATTTCCATAACAACTCCTAATACAATACAGAACATTCCCTGTTCTTTCTGATTCCCCATTAGGGCAATGACCTCAAACTGAAATAAGATAAGTAGAAAAATGTAGCACTGCTGAAACAATGTCTGGATCAGGTCTATTTGGCAAACAAAGCAGAAAGTGCACTGCAATTTATTGTAGCGTTCTGTTTATCCTTTGAATGGTTATCAACATCTATATATACTGGAGACACTAAGCAGGGCATTTGTATTGTAGAGGCTTTTTTATCCCTCCAGGCCTCCTGTAGCTCTTAACAAAAGGCTTATTCTAAATGTTTCTGTGCTTCCTCCTCTGACTGTAGTAAAACAAACATTATGTTCCTCATCAGCACAAAATGTAAAAACGTTAATGATCACTATTCACCGTAGGATAAAACACTGAGGTGTGTGCGCATGTGGCGGACTCCCCTCTTACAACAGGAGTACAAGTTGGATCTCGGCAATGACACCACCAGCTGTGGCCAACAGCTGCCTTACAGAATTTTGTTACAGCAACTGCTCAGCATGGTTATAAAAAAGCCTGCATTCTAGAAGGGGTCCTTGAGAGTAGAAGCACAGGATAATAGGTGTCTTGAGAGAACAGACTCAGTATAACACTGAGACCCCAGGGGAGGAAGCACATACTGCAAATGGTCAGTTCCTGGCCACTACAGGAGTGCAACTTGGAGTGCTCTGCGGAATTGCTTTTAGAGCACAATAAAGAAACTAAAACCATACACCAACCACAAAACTCGCTACAGATAACGAAAGGAGAAAGCAAGAAGGTATAAGATCACAGTTCCTATATAAATGAGCACAAAGGAAAAACAGGGAGAGCATTGCTCCATCAGTATCTCCCCTGGTTAAGGATGCTGCATCTGACTAATGTCCTGCACCCCTTCAGCAATGGAATAGAAGTGCTTTTTGGTTTGCTCTTCACATTTTTCTTCTGCAATTCAGAAATCATAGATGAAGTGTTATCTGTTACTACATACTTGTGTTAAGTAAATCAGAATTTAAAGAGTGACATGTGTGAGCGTGTTTTATTCATCAACACTCTCCTACATGGCAAGGAGATTGATACTGCAGCACCAAATCAGAAATAACTCAGATGCAACAGGATATCATATTTAGACCTGAGATTGAGAAGTTTGGCACAGATCTGTTAAAAATGAAAAAATCAGTTTTTAGTTCTTCCGTAGCATAATTGCTACTGAAAACTAGTATTCAGCCATCCGCCATCCTCCCTACAATTGTGTAAGTTCTAAGATGGCCATTCAGCTCCACAAATGACACGTTCGTCATGTGCAGAAATGGCAGAATAAACCTCCACAGGTTAACGTCATCAAGCAAAATGTCGAGAAATTTCCACTCAAACTGGCAAGAGTCAGGAAGATGCATTTCTAGCAGTCGACAGATTCTGTTTCAGACTGCATCAGGAACTGAATCTGTTTGCTGTACAAAACTATAAGCTGGTTGATAACAAAAAGTTAAGGTCAAGAATTGATACAAAATTTCCAAACTATCAGTCAGTTTTATTCAGTTTTACTTGAATGTCTGAGCCAAAATAAAATGCTACTTATTTTCTCTAGGCTACCATATCACATCTGGAGTCTTCTCTGTAAGGTTTAGTCTGTAAGTATGCACCCACACAGGAGAGAACGGAAGAACCCTGCAATTAGACCCCTACGCAACTACCCAGATTTTAGGCCTGAGTGTGTAGGAATAAATCAGGCTATTTACTTTTGAAACAGGTGAGCAGAAGGAACATAGGAAGGAATGGGTGGAGATTGAAGTCTTTTTCCAGACTTTTTGGCTAGAACAGCTTCACCACTGCAGAGAGATACTAATTTCCAGAAGTAAATTACTATTCCCTCAGAGCAAGGAAGAAGCAGAAGAGAAAATGTGATTCAGAGGAATATCTGAGTCACCATACTTCCCCAGGCTGGCATTACAATGATGCAGTTCACACACCACCTCTTGCTCGAGGCTATGCCAATAGCCAAAATCTTACCCTAAATAAAGAACAGGACAGTTGTGTCAGCAAATTACAGTTTCCATAAGTAAGCTTTATGTGCTGCTGTTTCAGGTTTAGGGAAAGATCAAGAATCTAGAAAGCTATGAGACAGAGCATTTGCTATGTTCTCATACTAAAATATCCGTGTCACATGTTTTGTGTCTTTTCATAGCACAGAAAGTCCCCTCTGTAGAATAAAAACCCAGATGGATCATTTTATAATGATTAGGCATCACTGTTTAAATGTAGACACCATGAATCACTCTGCAACAGCTGCCAGCGATTTGCCTTGGAGATAAAACCAATCATCTACCAAGTTTAAAGAGCTACTTTATGAAAAAGGGATGGGAAGCATGTGTTCAATGAAAAAAAAAAATCCAGAAAAGGGAAGCAATTTAGAAGTTTTGTCAAAATATTCTGTAGTGCTTATAGACTATCACCACATAGGCTGCAAGTGCCTCTGAAGCCATGCGGTCCAATCACCTTGGCTAAAAACAGGGCCAGATTTGATTATTGATATTCACCATCTAAATGTGATTAACATTATTGGGATATTCATGTTCTTTATTATCAGAAATAAAAGGAAGGTGCATTAGTATTAACTACTTGTGACCAAGATCTGTTTGGCTTTTAACAATAAACACACTGTTCCGAAAAAGACGTTTATTCTGTTTTCAGCCCAGGATTTGTAAGTAGAAGTCTTGCCATACATGAGAAATAAAGTGTGTTCCTACTTTATCAGGTTTTCTACTATAAAAGAAGAAAGTATAGCGGAGGAAATACAACCAGTAGAGAGAAAGTGAAAATCCCTACTAAGTACACTGATCGCCGTTATATTAGCAATGTTGTAGAACTATTACGGAAAGAGTCAGCTGTTCACATAAGAGCCTTTATTGTGCACATGCTTAAAACTGCTGCCATTTTGAGTTTTTAAAACAATATCTCTTCACCTTCTTTCCCTTAAACGTCTCAGTAGACATGCCCAGCTAGGCATGCTCAGAGTCCATCTAAGACACTAAAATCCTTTCAGCATTAGTAGCATAACACCATTGATAATACAAGGTGGGCGAGTAAGAAGGAGGGTAACTGTTTTCATCTTTTCTATCCCAGCCTAGGGTTGCCTTTATCCAAGAAACAGGAAAACAGATCTCTTCCAAAGCTGCCTTCAGCAGAATGCCTTTTGCTATCATACCTCTCCTTTCTGAAGGATGTAACCCAGTTATCAGACTGGAGGAAAGAATGGAGTGGGAATAATGGTCCCATTGGAGTTGTCATATTGGACTGTAAAGAATTAAAATATTCATAGGGGTATGTAGCTAAAACACGGGAGACAATATGATTCCGCATGTTTTTTAGAAGGACATTCAGTTGGGAACAGAAATATCTACTTTCCTGTCACTGCAGTCAACATTGCTGATTGTATATTATCCTCTAATTCATGAAATGCAAACACTGCTGTGGGATTTGGAGAATTGATCTTACCACAGTACATCACTGACAAAAAAGTGGGGAGGATGTCATAGGAGTCCACTGCCCAGCCACTCCACAGCCCCAGCGCTTGTTACTTCGATCAGCCGCTGTAGAAACAGTGGTAGTTGCTAAGTTATTTCACTGATCTCTGAAATGTCCCAGTGTATTCCTACAGTCACAACAGGAGATACCCAGTTTATCTTTGCTCCAGGACAAAGTAACTGTCTGAAAACATTGACTTTCTAGCAGATCCACCTACGAGTTTCATTTTTTTTTTCTGTAAGTTTGGCTTCCAGCATCTTTCTTACTGATACATCTTAGTCAAGCCTTCTTTTGGACTCACTTTGCTCCCGAGTTCTCCTCGGTTATTTCCTTACCAAAACAATTTTAACTTTACAGTAGTGATGTGGTAAGGCAATCATTCATCCCTCTATCTCAGAAGTAGATTTACTTATCGAGTGGCGGAGGGCACTGGATCTGAGACTCTTACCCGAAAGTTCTAAGGTGCCTGTTGAGAAGCTGTAGAATACACAAGGAAGATGTTTCTCTCGGCACACTCTCCCAGGAAACCATCTGGCCTGCTGGTTAGCTCACATCCAATGGAAAAATGAGCCAAATGTCTCTGTTCTCCATGCAGCTAGAAGCATTCAGTCATAGAGCTGGATGGTTTAAAAGCCACACATTGCCTTTATAACAGAATTAATTTAAAACGGTCTTTCATTTGCAGTATGAAAGTCACCTGTCAACTAAATCTCTTCATTAAACCATGTATAGGGTCTTCCTGGATGAGCCACACTCTCATATACAGTCATCCTCATGCTACCAGATAAATGACACTCGGAGAGATGAGAGATAAAAGTTCCCCTAACCACAAATAACTGTGCTATGGCAGTATTTATCTGACTTTTTCGATGAAAAGAAATCACATCCATTTTGAAATCCTGCTGTGAAAATTTAGGCTCAAAATATCTGGCCCCATTAAGAATGTAACATTTTTCTATGCCTATATATTTCTGTGGACATTTTTATTATCTATGAATGTGATGTTTAATGTAAAAGGGGAAAAAAAAGAGGAGCACTGTATTCTGCAAGACTAATGGACAGCTAAACATAATTCATTAGGTGAGACAGGCAGTGTATAGAATGAGAAGTTAAATCAAGCAGCAATGACCTTGGACTGAGCAGCTTTTCTAAGCTAGTCTACTGGATTTTGAATTTAGCCTGGGGAGGGGTCCTTTTTTTATTATGCAACAAACACTGTATACTGAGATTCATGTAATGAAATGTAGATGACTACACTGAATTACATAAAAGCTAGTTGCCTCACATTGAAGAGAGAAAAATGGTCACTTTAAGGGCACAATTCATCTCATTTGATGTACAGATCTGAAAGAAGGCAGACCTAAACCCACTTATTTCTCAACATTCATTATAAAAGAAGGCAGAGGTGATCAGGTCAATATACAGACATGTCTATTATACCAGTATCGGGTGAAACGAATTTCATCCAGAAGGACTAAGAAATTCTGGTCCTTACAGCCAGCTTCAGGCATCCAGATTAAATTCCAGCCAGGGATTTAATTTTAGAACTGGGGGATGAGGAACATACCCAATATAATAACAAGGCTTACCTCCTACCTCCTCCTCTAAAAATATACAGTTTGTCTCCCAGTTGCAATATACCTCAAAATGAGCAGACTATCGAATCATTTAAGGGAAATAGTTCTTCTCTGGAATTTCTTCATTTTGAGATTTTCATTGTTTTCAATCATGAAGAACATTTTTATCCATCTTGCAAAATCTTCTTCAATAGAACGCAAGAAAAATCTGTGAAGCTATATATTGTTACCATTTTTTTCTTTCTAGAAAATATTAGAAAACTAGTAGAGAACACCACTTTGTCCACTTTCTGTCTTAAAGCCTTATTCTCAGCTGCAGTCTTATTTAGCATCTGGATAAACTTACTTGCACTGGCAACGTAAAATATGTCTGGAAGTAAATACATTCACAGCATCAGGACCGCACTGCTTGGGAACTGGACACCAGCACATCTCTATATACACCCATAGTTTCCTGGTACTGCTCACCTTGTTGTATTTTAGAAACCAGCAAGGCTTGGAGTAGCTGAACACAGTTAGCAAACACAGGTGTCCAGCTGTCACCCTGTGTTGTGGGGATTTTTGTGTTGTTACTTCAAAAGGACTTAAAAATGCATGAGGCACAGTTTTTAAACAACAAATACCAAATGAGCAAAGAAACGATGAAAAATGAAGCTTTCAGCACGTAAGATATTATTCATCTGTCAAAAGTGTAGAAGCAGCTTCTTATTCATCCTTTTCTTCTAAGAAAGAAGGTGCTATGGTACCCACAAGGTGTAAGGCACAGTGCAGCATTTGCTCTCATTCAGCTGCAACAACAGAAAAAACTTTCAATAATTTATGATTCAAAAGTAACATCTTGTAAAGGAAGAAAAAGAATAATTTTGGTATACTATTTTATGTCTTATTCATAATGATTTTAATTAAGCTTATTGGGTCCTGTCCGGTCCAAGAAATATGTATAATTATTTATTTATATGATTTTCTGATATGAACAGCAGGATTACTGAGTTCTTACGCCAGCATCCTTGACGGTTTCCCCTTCAGTCACTATCAAGTTAATATTTTATTCTGTTTTCCATTTTGAAGAGCCTGAGATAATAATTATTAGGCCATTACTTCACCTTAATAAAGACCACTGAGATACACAGATAGCAAGATTTAGGGAAATGCAGGTCATTTTAATAACAGAAAGAGATGCACATATCTAGCATACTATACACTTCATGCTCATAATATCTGCTAAAAAATCTATGACGATAGGAAAATAAAATGTCTATAACACACTTCACTGAAATAGGAAAAATGAGACATTTGCTGCTATAAAATCACCAGCTTAGAGGCCATTTCAAAATGCCTTCAATGGCTTCATCTACTGCAGTGAAGTTCAAAGCGAATTCTCCTTATTCTTACACTTATTCTTCCCTTCACCTTTTCTTTCTTTTTTTTTTTTGTGAGATTCACAATCACTACCCATGAACTTCGGTCCAGCTGTCTGCCCTTTAGTTACAGAGTACTCCTATTCAGTCAGCGAGTTTAGCACAGGGAAATCTACAACCTCTGGGTCCTTAACATGGATTAAAACACTGGACTACGATGCAAAGAGCTTGCGTGATTTCCAGTGTCCACTAATTCAAATCCTCTTAAGTATGAATTTCCTTTTCCCTCGTACTGTACAATTTCTTCTTCTCCTCCTCCATGCAGGCACCACAACTAATACTCCACAGCTTCACAAATAACTTCACCAGAGCACAATTAAAATTGCACGTTCCCACAAACAACCATTTGCAAAGTCATTTCATCAAAGTTCTAAAGTTAATAATTTATTGTCTCTCTTCATTAATTATAAAAAGCTGAACATTTTGCTACAAATGTCTGTGTTAAGAAGATCTAAGGAAGACAAGCTTTGGATGCGTTATATAAAAACATGTAAGAGCAGTGTTACATTTTTGGTGAAAGCTGCCTTTGACACTGGAATTCATCAATATTCACCCTTTTGAGACATTTGGCTAGGAGATAACTGACCTTGAAACAGGTTATGCATCTTCAGCTTAGGATACATAACGAGTCACGGTCAATTAATACACAACAGAGACCATAATCATGGAGATTACTGCCTGATCTGGAGAAAACATACTCAAGGGCATTACAGTCTAATTTAGCTTCACAGTCAAATTGATAACTTCGGCACCTCAAGTACTCAGAAACCGCAGCAAGAAACCACTCTGGAAACACACACAGATGTCTAATAAACACCGACACTCTATAATGCTGTTTAAAGATGAGCTGTAAAAATTTAATAAAATAAATATTAGACCCATAAACCTCATTTCATAACCTTGCTAATACATAATAACGTGGTCCAGAACTTGTCCCCTGCTGCTATTTCTCAACAGAATGCAGTCACCCAAGAGAAGAAATTCAACTCCGGGCTTCCCCTGGCCAGGGGCAAAGAGATACTGTCCAAGAAAAAGGTCAGCTGGGCAGTTCCTCACTGACACAGGTCACTGCATGGCTCAGACCAGGCAACCACTGGAAACAATCCTCAGAGCTCCAGACTAAGCAAGCATGCTGCATTGCCACCACTCTTCTCCTCAGTATCCTCCTTTGACCCACTCAACCAGCGAAAAGACCACAGAAAGAGGATGGCTTCAAAACAGGAAGAAAATTCGAGGCTGCATTTATTTATGAGCGTGTAAGAAAGCATTTGTTTTAATGTTTATCCTTTTTTCCTGTAGAAGCCCTGAACATCAATAAAACACTGCTCATTATTTTTCACTATAATTTTAGTGGACTGTTTTTCAAGCCATAGATGACACCACCAACCCCACAAAAAAAAAAAAAAAAGCAGGTGAAAAAATTGGGTCCCAAATTACAATTAATTTTTTTTAGTTAGAAATGAGTTTCACATATGTCCCGAAGCAGCTGAAAAATAAATGAATAATAAATAAGTGGTTTATACTAGAAGTATTCAAAACCTTTAATCTGAGGGTTTTAATAGTGTTCTGAAAAGTGTTTACTAATTAACCTTCACTTTACTACAAACAAGACAAATCCCTGTAACGTTCCTTTTAGCCCAGATGAAAAATTAGATGGAAAAAAGGAAAGAAATTACGTGATTTTTCTACTTCATGCCCCCATACTAGCTCACAATCAATAACGCGCAGCATTAGCTTGAGGTATAAGCCCTTGTCATTCCACACACACAGTTCTCAAAAAGCAGCAATATTTTAAGCTCCAGCTAGCTGTCCTACCTGGAGACTAGAGTCAAAGCTCAAATACTAGTGGTACTCCTGTTTGTAAAGCAGTGAGGAACCAGCGTAAGAAGTGGATAAACTGATTTCTCCCTGTTTACACCTCCAGACTGAACTACAGAAAAATGAAGAATGCCTCTTCAGACTAACACTCAGAAGAGGAGATTCTGAGGTTAGTATTTCGTTGTCCTCAAGGAAATCACCACTGCTGGCATGGCAAGACTGGAGAATCTCGATGGCAGGTGCACTGAGGCACACAAGAAGTGACCTCAACTCTTCCAGGATGAAGAGTAAATTCCCCCTGGACCACTGTCCAAGGAGAAGTGGGTGAATCAGATTGCTGGCACCATCAGCCTCACCTTGGTTTTAGGGACCAAGCAGAGCAAAGAGGTTTGCCAGCAAATGCCTTCTATTCAAGTAAGTACCTTGATTTGAACCTTGTGAAACCACTTTTTCCAGCAAACAGACCATTCAAAAAAAAAAAAAAAACAAACCCACACCAAAAAACATCCACTCAGCCTGACTCAGCTAGTCTGTGCTGTTAATCCAATCGCTTTGCTGCACTTTCTTAGTCACTTCCCAGCAAAACTTCTCTCACTCAACGCAGGCTGAATTGACAGCAACCAACTCAAATTCTGAGTTTTCAGCACTCATGTCACTCACATTCAATAGCTATCGATTCCTCCCTTTTCCACATGAGCTGCTGGTGTGGGATGGGGGTCCAGGGAAGAATAAAGGAATTTGGGATGCAGAACTCTGTGTCAGGGGGGAAAGTTGTCCTGATCGATGAAAATGCTGACTGAAAATTTCCATGTCAGGACTCACACTGATGACAGTGAGGATTAGGAAACAACACAGACTGCCATGCACCACATCATCGCAAAGTAAATCATGGTGTCGTCTGAGATTCAAAAATGATTAAAGGGAAAAGTAATGGGAATTTTGTAGAAATCAAGCATAGCCTGTATGAAAAACCTAAAAAGGCTTTAAGGTTTAATTGACACCATCAAATTGAAACAAGAAGTATGACTATGTATTCACAATGTACATGACAAGTGAAATAATATATCTCTGATTTGAAACTAAAAATAAAATTTCCTTGAAGTAGTAATCCTCATCCTATTTATTTAACAATTGACTTAGAATGCAGTACTAACCTTATTAAAATTCTGTATTTGTTGTCAGTAATAGCTTTCTGTTTAATACTGAGAAGCTAAAACTGAGGGATAAAAAGCAAGATTTTATTGATTTTATCATTCCCTACATTCAAACACAAAACTCAAACATTTTGTGTAATTTATTTATTCACCTCTTACGTTTTGTATTGGCTTTCAGCTGTAGCTACATAAAAATAATCTTTTTATTATAAAATCAGGAATTATATCCAAGTGTTTGTTTGCCTAAACAATCTGAAGCCTAAACAGTTGTGTGGCTAATTTGGCCCTCGTTCTAAGGTTCAACATGCCACCTTCCCCACAGCCTGCCTCTCATGACCCATGACCTCTAATCTCAGCTACACCTCCATCTAACGGCACCCTTTGCAGCACCTTGTGCAGTGCTCATGTTCCACATTTCACACTGCAGTCTCTCCATTCCATTGCTGTGGTCTACACTTTCCTCCCTAACAGAGCTTTTATCAATACTCTCAAGACTTAACCTTTTTTCCTTGACATCAGGACAAGATACTCCATGCACTGTATTTGCCAGTACACGTAAGGTGGTGACTGAGTGTTACCATGTAGAAACGACTAACTGAGCCACCGTTGTCTCCTGTCGTAGAAACACAGAATCATAGAATTACTTAGGTTGGAAAAGACCTTTAAGATCACAGAGTCCAACCATAGACACTGCCAATTGCACTACTGGAGTATGTTCCTAAGCACCCTATATGTCTTTTAAATACCTCCAAGGATACCTTGACCACCTGCCTGGGCAGCCCATTCCAATGCCTGACGTCTCTTTCAGTGAAGAAATTTTTCCCAATATCCAATCTAAACTTCCCCTGGAACAGCTTGAGGCCATTTCCTCCTGTCCTATCACTTCTCCCTTGGGAGAAAAGACCAACACTCACCTCTCTGCACCCTCCTTTCAGGTAGTTGTAGGAAGTGATAAGGTCTCCCCTGAGCTTCCTCTTCTCCAGGCTAAACACCCCCAGTTCCCTCAGCCGCTCCTCACAGGACTTGTGCTCCAGACCCTTCCCCAGCTCCGCTGCCCTCCTCTGGACACTTTCCAGCACCTCAATGTCTTTCTTGTAGTGAGGGGGCCAAAAGTGAACAATTATTTGAGGTGTGGCCTCACCAGTGCCAAGTACAATGGGACAGTCACTGCCCTACTCCTGCTGGCCACACTGTTCCTGATGCAGGCCAGGATGTCGTTGGCCTTCTTGGCCACCTGGGCACACTGCTGGCTAATATTCAGCCAGCTGTCCACCAACAGCCTCAGGTCCTTTTCCACTGGGCAGCTTTTCCAGCCACCCATCCCCAAGCATGTAGTGTTGTGTGGGGTTGTTGTGACCCAAGTGCAGGACCCGGCACTTGGCCTTGCTGAACCTCATACAACTGGCCTCGGCCCATCTTGCACTCTCTCCACCTTCTCCTGCCAGGCTGCCTGTGGTACTCCTCTGTCAAACTTCAGTCATGGGTCTATAATGATTAGGGAAGGGATTTTTAGACAGAGTGATCACATAAACCCAGCCTGCTTCATAAATAAGGCCACAAAAACACAGCTACAAAACAAAAAGGGGAGGACAAACAGAACACATAAAACTGAGGAACATAATTTAAGGCAACTGCATCATCAATATAGATTTCCTCTGAAGACAGATTCACAGCTAGCTCTATTACACAGAGCACAGTGTGACTGTATCAAAGGGAGATGTCATTAAGCCATCCTCATTAACAGTGCCTGCCAAGGACAGGTAGAACACAACTCATCAGGACTGTGACTCGTATCACCCAGGAGCAGGAATGTAAGAGCTGGAACAGTTCACTGCATAAAAAATATTTACCAGGTAACCAGTCAGGATAGAGATGATTTGGAATGTGTTAATGGGGGCAGGAGGATGGCTGACCGTCTGGTACCTGCAGTGGATGAGATTGGTCTCACACTTATCTCTGAGCAACGGCAGGATTTGCACTGTCCCTCTGCTACAAGTACCTCAGCACCCGCTGTGAGTCAGGAGCCCATGCAGTCCCATGAGCAGACTGTTTCGAAAGCATTTGGAATTCGCTGTGCTGCCTCCCACCTGATCTAACTCGGTTATGGTTGTGACTCATTTAGCCTGCTAATCCAAGGAAAGGCAGGCTTTCTCTCATGCATGTTCCGGTTACTCTGGTGCTTTGCATAGTTATCTTATGATGGATTCGAGTATGCTGACTGGATCAGCTCAGCTCATTTTCTTGCCCACCTTCATATCTCCAATTTTGTGGAGACACAGGTGTTCCTGTTTCCATTATCCCACCTATTCTACATCTTGAGTGGAAATAAGGCAGACAGCTTTGCACCGACTTCCCTCATGCAACACTAGAAATATGCAATTTGGCCTAGGGGGTTTGACCCCTATTTACATCTTCATTTATCCTCTCTATCATCTCTGCTCTGTTAACATGTTCACACCAAGACCACTGAACACAGGTATCACATAATATAGCCAAAAATTTCCCCGTAATTCACTCTAGAATTGCAGTGCTCTCTTGTTTTATATTAGCTAGTCTCTGTCTATTTTGATACCTGGAGCTACAATGAGGAAACCTTGGAAACAGAAAGATTCAGACAGAGTGTGAGGCCCTCCACCAATACTGGATATGTTTTCTGTTGGCTCTTTTCTGTCTGAACTTCACTAGTATTGCTAAAGTTCATGGCATCGGCACTTCTTTTCCCAGCATGTCTGTACAAACCTCTGCAATACAGGGCAGACAGTCATTTCCCAGAGCGGGGGGAGCCTCCTTCCCTGGAGACTTTCCAAAGCCGCCTGGACTTGTTCCTGTGTGATCTGCTCTAGGTGATCCTGCTCTGTCCGGGGGGTTGGACTAGATGATCTCTAGAGGTCTCTTCCAACCCCTAACACTCTGTGAATCTGTGAATATTGTTCTGGAGTAAAAGGTAGACATGACTACAGGAGTAAGGAATGATGCTACAACCCAATAAATATATTCATCCACGCAATGCGGATTATCAGGCTGGACACACAAAGATGTCACCAGAACTACTGCAGATGTGGCTGGCTCATGATGTAAGCATGATCCTTTCTGCTCTGATCTACGTAGACCTAGCTTAACATTACATGTAAAATAGTAAACACGGTCTACTTACAGACTGGGAGAAATAAACATTTTCCTTTGGGGAGTGCCTTTAGTTTCAGAATTTCCAAAATTTCTACAAGCGCTGTGTTTTGATTTGAAAATTGCCATTTCAGTTTCTATTATGTTGTTATTTTATGCTTTCTTTACTAGAGTTTACTTTTAAGAGTCACACTGCAAATAACAAAGAAAAAAATCTTTCCAGTTCATTGTTACGACCAGTCAATAACGGATGTTGCACAAGCTGATTTTCCTCTTCCTCATCACAAACACCTGGAGGTTTTTATATTTGAAATACAAGATATATGAAGACCCTTTTCCAAAAAACAATAAAAAAAAGCTCTGCCCTATTTTGAAAAGGAACTGAACTGTCAAAATACTGTGGTTTTACTTACATATATGTATTTGGAGTATGCAAACAGATGCAGTCTTGGGGCTGTTAAGTTCTACACACTTATACCTGTGCATGCCGCTAAAAAACATAAAGGTTGGTGTGATTTCAAGCTACTCATTTGTTCATACAGCTGTATTATGGAATAAATGATCAGAATAATAAGAACCCTTTAATGAACAAGGAACAACCTTTATGTCCTCAGAACTGACCGCTTGCCCCTACACAGAACTCAATTCAAATAAAGGAAATTATAACACAATATTTTTAATTTTAGCTAAGACTAATTTCTTTCAGCAAAGTATAGCACAAACATTTAGGATGTGAAATACCATCCTTTCAGAACAGTGCTGTGGCAAGTTATACAACCTTCTTTGAGGACTTCATAAATACAAATTTGGGTAAGTTTAGGTGACTTTTGAAAATAGTGTTTAGCTGAAAAGTGCAGGTAAATGCATAATATAAGAGACATTTAAATCTAAGTTTAAAACATATTTTCTTTCTGAGTTCTTTGCCAGTACTTACAGGACAGTTGCCACAGAAAGAGCAACTACAGCTTAAGCATTTTAAGATGTTTGCTTCAGAACCACATATTACACCCCAGAACATGAGAGGTAAAATTTTAACTACCATATTAACAGCTAAATGCTCTACCAGGTGAGACTGCAACTAAATATATTCAGAATATGCTTCCACTGTTCTTCCCTTGAAACAACCCATTATGAAAGAGACACTGCTCCCTAAGCATCTGGAAACAACTCTTTTCCTCTTGTTAATTAGAACTAAGGTATCAACAGATGCCCACATGTTCCTGGCAGACACTTCACAATCTATAGTTTAGAGCATTTTGCACGATTAATTAATTGCCTTTTTCGTGCCTATAACATGAAATACAAGCTTTAAAGACCACAGGGAAATGGTAGTTAAATGAAGAGTACAATTATTAGTCTCTGTTGTATCAGCTATTTGCAAGAAGACAATCTCATCCCAACGTGGTTAGATGACATCATAAAACACTTCACCTTTAGCCTTGATGATTTTGTGATACTTATGTTCTCTTGTAACATAAACTTCTCTTAGCTGATCATGAACAACCAACAGAGAAAATATGTTTTGGATTTGCACGACAGATATTGAAGTAATATAACAGAAGGTTGTGTGGAAGGCAAAAAAGAAATATTATGTTATTTATGACCTCTCTCATGGCTGGCCAAATTTCCTCTCTTATTGGAACATCTATTAGTATGTTTTCTCCTGAGGAAACTCCTCTCAAATGTGTCCTCTCTTAATGTCTGTTTTCTCTGCTTCAAAATATTGAGTTTACACTAAATCTTTTTCCTTTGAAATCACATAAATTCATTCTTCAAAGAACAACAACAACAAAAAAAAAAAGATGTGGTAACAGGCATGATATCCTTCCTGGAAAAAAAATTTACTCTAAAACCTGATTTGTACTTTTGATGAAAGCAGGTGCTTTGTGGACTCCTAGTGCACCTTTATACAGTGGATGATGAGTAACATACAGTAGCCTAGGAAGCGAAGAAAATATTTGCTTTTGTTGACAGCGAGATAACAATTCTTTTATTTTAGTTTGTGAGCTTCCAGGTTCAGTTTCCAGCTCAGAATGGCTTAGCTCATACTGGATAAGGTAATTCCTGAATTTCCAGATCCACTGGGGTCCATTGTACCATCTTGGCAACACAAAAGCTTTAAAATAAGGGTGGTTATAACTTAAAGCAGATTATATTGTTTAAGAATGGAACTAAGAAGCTGAACCTCCATCATCAGTGACAGCTCCTATGCTCTTCTCACATAGAGAGCACAGCAAGCCACACATCTGAATGTTTTGAAACATGTATTAAACCTTTCTCAAGAGTCACATCTGGTGGGAGTGCAACATGACCAAAGCAAGCGCTGTCAGCCACAACCAATTATTTGGGAAACATTTTATTATTCCAGCTGGATTTTGTTTGTGTGCTTCCCCTCTGCTACTGTATCCATTCATATTAACCACTTTGTTATTCAACTTCACTTCTAAATGGTATCCCGTATCCCTGCTTCCTTTTACCCAACTATTAAAATGTAATATATAGCTTTCTGTTTCACAGAGAATACTCACATTTTTGGAATTAATCAATTTGAATATTATCTTCACAGTCAAGGAATACTATTTTGCTAGTGTTTGAAATAAATGAGTAATTAATAATATATATTTTACAGTACTTAGAAATGTGTATTTGCTGCTCCACAAAAGACTGAGAAAAGTCAAGCCCCATGCGGAGAGATTCCCAGCACAATTCCTGCTACCACACTGGTGGTAGGCAATGCATAGAATGGTTGGAGAGCAGAGATATGAGCACTGCAGCAGTAACCACTCAAGTTAGGAGCACACATCGGAAAGATATGTTAGTTTTCTTTTGTTTGGTTATAATTTCTAATTTAATTTCATGTATACATTTATGAAGTCTTTGTATAGATATTTCTAAACACAGTTAAGGATGAAAGAACTCTAGATCTGATCTTGAGACTGGTTCCTTGCAGAAGCTAAATGCACTTGCTGTATAAAAGGATTAATCATAGCATAAAATACTGAAGAAACTACCAAAAGCTGCACTATTTTTGAACACAAGGTTTGAAGTGTGAACAGCCAAACTACTAGTACTGACAATTACAGGCAACACAGAAATCATTTGTTAGCATCTTACAATGCCAACATATTTACAGCATTTTGCACAGTATAAACATAACGCCACAAAGCGACAAAATTTGCAATAGCCAGAAATGTTGCCATGGTAAGTGTTACCAAATGGTGATGAACACCCGAGAAAACTTTTCATGTCCGAATTACTGTAGAAAGTACAGCCAGGAAATGGCTTAAATTACTTCTGCAGTGTAAGGCCGGGCAAGAAACTGGAAACTGATTATGTGTGTGCACACGGGTAATGCCTGTAGGCTCACTCGTCCACTGCGGTGAGCTCTTTCACACTTCAATTGACTTCCATATGGACAGGACACTCTCAGCCCCCGGAGGAACTGCACTGCCATTGCCATGAATGAGCTCAGGCACACCAATGAACAATGAGCATTAGGACCTGCCTTAAGTGGTTCAATTGGATTTAATGGGACAACTCATATGCGCCTGACAATTCGTGTTTGATACATCCTAAATAAGGATTCCTAAGAGAAATTATCATGTTAGAATTAAGAAAACTGCCACTGGAGAGGTTTAGATAAACCAATATCCGAGGCCTACACAAAAACCAGCAGTTGGCTATAAAGCACTAGGACGATGGTCCTTACACTAAAACAGGAGTGTAAGGCTATGCCTCAAACAAAGCAATGCCTACTCCCATTTTTTTTTAACTGACAAAATAAAATATAGTAGTAAGGATTTAAAAATTACTTATATTGATTAAACAATTGTGGTAATTCTGAGCTATTATAATTCATTTAGTTCATAAATTTTGGTAGAGTTCTGCTGAGTCACACAAATGGAAAACCTGGCCAACTGGGTGGATATATGACTTGATTACTATACTAAGACAAAACATCCTGTTATGTTTCTGTAACATAGCTTAGCTTATTGATTTGAATACATGGATTGTTCAGTTCAGATAGGATAAACAAAGGCAGCAGTATTACTCGACACAGCACACAGGGACAAGGAGCAGTAAGCTGCTGGCCTCGAAAACCAACAGCAGTGACATCCCTCAAACTATGCCTATGGAAGAGAGCACTAATGCCACCTGGACTGGGTTTGAAAAAACATTTCTAGTCATTTTATATCTATTCTAACTTTATTAGCCATGCTCAGCTTTAAAAGGGATATATATCCCAAGGGCAGCATAAATGAATAGTCATTGATGCCAGACATTTGTCCTGTGTGCTTATGTATCTTTATCCCACCTGAATAAGCCCTTACTGAAAGAGTAATTTCATCTTTTAGTTCCAGAGAAAACCAAGAAAACATGAATTTCCTGTGCAGGAAGCAGTGGCTCACTGCCTGCTGGCTTTCTCAGGACTCAGAAATATTTCTGAGAACAATTCACAGGTCATCCTACCTTCATTATTTTTTTTTAATAACAGAGAAGTTCTTAAGCAAGCAAGACAAAACACATTTTCAATATAGAAAAGGAACATACCTGTCAAAGAAGTCAGTCTGAGCAAGTCTCCTACAACTTGGGTTTCAGTTTCAACTCCACCTTCACTTCACACAGGCCACTGAGAGGTGGCCACTTAACAAGCTGACAGGCTGCCACTAAATAGTCCCTACAGCAATTAATATACAAGAAACAACGACTTTCCAGCTCACACTAGGCACAAGCGGCAAGGTTAGGCAGCAGGGCCTGCTGGGCCCCCTGTGTGAGAGGTAGCCATGCACTGCCCTGCACTGCTTCCAGGTGATCCTAGCCAGTCCCAGCCCATCCCAGCTAGTCCCAGCCAAGCCCAGACAGCCCTACCTGCTTCCAGCTGGTCTGAGTCAGTCCTAGCCAGTTACAGATAGCTCTAGCAGTCCCAGCCAGCTCTACAATCTGCCTCATCCCACCCAAAGAGCCAGACAGAGGGGAACATGGTGCCCCTGCTCAGCTGTTGCGAGGAAGAGTCCCCATGGAGGGCCCCCACCAGGGCAGAGCAGATGAGTAAGAAGGAAGGAGCGGCAGAAAGAAATGATGAGGCCCTGAGCTCACCCTCCTGTGCAGGCAGAAGGCCTGTGCGTGCCCTACGGTGGTAGCAAGGGGAGTGGAGGCCAGGACACCAGGAGAGGCATCCAGGTTGGAACTGGGCCTGAGGAGGGGAGAGTAAATGTGTCTTCCACAAGTGTCTGTTTAATTGGAGTCTTTGTTTCCTAATGTCCAAGTCAGTAATTATGTTAATTGGCAAGCAGTTAAGTTAAATTCCTCCAGTCAAGAATGCTTTTCTAGGATGCACTATCATTTTACAGGACTAATGTTTTATCTGGTAGGATACAGCATATCTTCTGAACCTCTGCTATCCTTTAAAACATTTTTGTACATTTGAAGTGATTCACGGTATCTCCTAACAGAATATATTATGTCATATCAATATACAAATATACACATTAGTGGATTAGCATCACTCTTGGGTACATATAGTCAGACATGGCAAACTTCATACACTATTTATGCATATATACAACTAACACACTTGCTATATTGATGATTACACAAGGGGAATATTCATCATCACTCTGATAATGTACATGTGTAGTGTTTGATATGCAAACCTGCTTCTTTCCCTTTGATCAAGCTGTTAAATTTGTCTGTTCTCATTCCTTTAAAACGAGTGACAGTCTGGTGGCCTCCCCTAGGAGGTGGCAGAAGCTGTGTGTTTCTTTGGGAAATGCAAAGGGAGAGAGAGCGAGAGCGTGCACACCAGGATCCTGCAGCTCAAAGAGAGCCTGAATGATTGCTAAGAGCAGCAAAGGGCTACGAGCAGACCAACAGGAGATATTGCCAAGGACCACTACGCACTGTCAGAGTTTGTAGGAACACAGCAGCGAGGAGATGACTGAAAGCAAAGATCATCCTGCAAGGTCACAGGGAGAAGGAGGTCACTGATTTATACACCATGTTGTATTTCCATTCTGCTTCATCTGGCCACTTGGAGTTTTCTATAGCTTTTATTAATTATTCCAGTTCATAGCCCAAGAGAACGTGGCTTTTTGAACTTCAAAGCCACTTGGATCCTCTTTGGAAAGCTCTTTATAAGGAAAAGGTTCAGGCAGCACTACCTCAAAGCTCTGGCAGTTTTGGGCTCTCTTACAGTTCTTGGTTCTCAATGAAAGCTTAATAGAAAGTACACTTTACCGTGAGGAACATAATGTCTTTTACAAACGATAGAACAGAACCACTGACAAGGACAACATAAAGGGCTCGCTTGAGTATGTCCTGTAACTCCTACAGATTTGATTTACTCAGCCATGTGATTCTCCATTCATGTCGCTACTCTCAAAAAGGAAAGAGGTGCAGTAGTGTCTGTGATACAAAAAGTCCAGGCGAAGAAAGCAAATGTCAGCAGTAAACCAACTGTGAAGCACTGAAGCTGGAGTCCAAGCTGTGATAGCTAATAACCCACTACCTTAAAATACAGATACCTGTAATCGTGCCAGCTGTCTGTGCAGTTGCACAGCGAGAACTGTGCCTTAGATGCAACTTTCTGGTATGAATTGTCATTTACGTCATTTTAGACTTTACATATGCACTTTCCAATTGGCGGCAAGTCAACCTGGAACCATTTGAAGTGTACCCAATAAAGGCTGTCATAGCATTAATTTCCAAACACATACTTTAAAAGAAATCAATTTTCTGAAGAATATATCTATGACCAAAGGGGTTCAGGTTCCTCACCAGCTCTAGATGTTATGGATTATCACAATTGTTCTTAGAGAATCTAATTACTGTGATGCTGACTTGACATCACTTCTTACTATCTGCCAGTGTAAAACGTCCTGCAAATATAATGCATTCTCTGAGGAAAATGCTGCACGTGTGCAATTCCATAATGTTGGAAGCTGTCAGTTTAACACTAACATACTAGCAGGGACAACAGCAAACAGAAAGGAAAAAACATCCTTTCAGAGACAAATTCTCTTGATCTCAGACATGAAAATTCCTTGCCACATTAATGCTGCAGAAAACAGAAAATTTGGCCAATATTTTAAAGATAACTTATTTTTTAAAAAGGAAATAAAGCAATTTCCCACTACTGTGGTTTGAGATTTTCAAAGCAGATATAGCTATAGTTCTTTTGTAAAGGAGGATGTGCGGATAAGTCTCCCAGCTAAAAAACAAAAGAAAAAACTAGTAATTTGACTAAGGAAAAATTTTCTATGAAAACTAAAATAGGGTATTTGGGTTAATGAATAGTAGGAATCATTCAAACTGCATGATACTACGAATTGGTAACCGACATATTAGTAGAACAATTAAAGTATCAGGCTGGATTAACCAGTTTTCTGACTTTACTGATAAGAAACTTCTCGTCTAAGTTCAAAGCTTTGGAGAGTTTGTTTGGAAAAAATATTCAGGGCTTATTCTTCTGCAGTGGTGGTGCAACTTCAGAATGAAATTGATGAAAACTGACTCAAAGCCTTTTACAGTTTTCTAGAATTCTCTCAGGACAACTGAACCGGTATTGAGTGGGTTTACACCGTGGAATGAACATGAATTTACCCTGCCTCTAAACGTACACACTCATTTAGAGTAAGGTACAAAGTGGCATTCAATTTCATTCACCTACAAGAAGACAGATTTCTTCACAGCTCCTGGTGCTATTACTATTGTTTTACCTTTCAACAGCAGAAGCAGTGGTGGTAGCTATTGAGATCCTCAACACCATGGTAAAAAAGCAGTTTATTTCCATGAAAGGCCAGTATTCTATGCTGTTATAGGACCATAGAGTGGAAGAAAGCCTTCTGTGACTGATTTTTCTACTCCTGTAACACTTTTTTTCTTACAGAATAAATATTGCTTCAACAGATGACATCAAAGATGGCAAAGTTTTCCTTTATTGTTTGTGGTTCTTCTGGCTGTGAATGTGGCTTGAATCATTAGATTTGCAAAATGGATGACAAGCTGTTTTCTTGAGTTGACAATGGTGGTGTAAAGTAATTGATCTATTCAAGTATAAAGATAAATTAATGGAGGATGTGGATATTTCTTCCCACTTTCCTTTAATCATCTGTCTAGATTTCCTCATACTAGTCTACCCACACTACACTAACAACAACAACAACAGAGATTTTTCCCCTATACCACATCCTTCAATTCCCAAATCATGAAACACATCCCATTTTATTAGATAATCCACAAGGTGAGTTCCCTCTTCTCCCCAAATGTATAATCTTTCAATACAGCACATAGAAAAAGGCTTTAAGATTTTGCTCATTTGTCCAAAACCTTATAAACAGCAAACATTCTGCTTGTTCGTTACAAATTCTCTAAGAATTGGTACCGGTGGTGTGCGTGACATATAACACATTGTGGATGTATGGTTCTTCGGAAGATACAGATGCACTTGCTTAGCAAAATTCTGAATGAAAAACTTGAATAATTTAGGAGTGTCTTTTTGAGAAATGCAATGTCCTCAAGCAGTTGTGTGGTTATTGACTAATGCCACAAGAAAACTATATGGTAATAACATAAGGTTTTTACAAAGCTCCTTTAATAGGTGAATATGTCAAAGTAATGTATAACATAATTTTAAACAACTACAAATCCTTCAAGCACACCAAGCAAGAAAAAAATTAAATAATGTTGCACTGAAGGGAGATTACTTTCAGATGGGTATTGAATTCTTCAACTCTTCAGTGAAAATCTGTGATGCAGAATGGCAGGTTCAAAAATAATACAGTCCTTGACGTCAGTGTCTAGAAATTACAGATGGTACTTGTTTCTATTTCACATACTTACCTAGCAGCTGAAACTATATTATCAGGGTTCTTTTCGGTCCCATTTACAGCTGGGAGAAAAGTATAGATAGACTACATCCGGCGTCACACAGACCATGGCGCTCAGGACCTGATATTCTAAGGGCCAGCACCACGATCATCAAGTTGATGATGCTTACAAGGGCCCTCACGTGCAGTTACAATCAGCTTTGTTTTCTGGTCTGAATCCTGCAAACGACTGATGACAAACCAGTATTTCGGCACAGAGCCCTAGAGGCTGGATGAAGTCTTCTGGGGAATCCTGTTTAGGGTGCAAATGCAAATGTATTCAAAACCATTTATGGGTGGTTGTGCCTTCTAGACAACATGGACAGTGCTGTGTGGTAAGTGCTAATGATTATGTCGTAGCCCTGAAGTGTGTGGCTTGTTGTCATAATGATAATTTAAAAGAGTAACAGAGGTGAGTGCGAAGAACAGAAATCCTGAGAAAACTCTGAAGGCAAGTGGGAATAATAAACACTTTCATACTGAAGTTCTTTTGCTTCAAAAGCAGGGGGAAATTCCAGGTCTCCTAAACTGTATACGCGTTATTTTTGAAGCTGCATTCTCAAAATATGCTCTGGGTTTTATACCATAACATAAAATGCTATGCAGTCCATGTCAACATACTTACTTAAGTGCTGCTAGCAGAAGGATATTCTGTGTTGCTCATATTATAAATCACACTTATCCTACCATTTTCTGCCATTGTATTTTGATAATTTAATAAATTGTGCCAAAAAATGTATTTCTGATGGTATCTGGTTTTGAACTTTCGCTCTGGCACTGAAGGTGATAACAAGTGAATGCAATTCCATTAAAATTAATGGAAAGGTGTGAAAACTGATACAACAGCATTTGCAGCTAATTTTACCTTCTCCTTACTTCTAAAATTAGCAATGTATTCTTAGTTTCTAATGTGATGATATGTTCCTCATCACTACTGCAGCACAGTTACTCACTTTCAGAGTTTTAGTTTCCTTCCCGGTTTGTTATGATGCTATCCATATAATGGCACTGACAGTCACCAAAAATTTATATTAAATACATGTGCAGATTCTTCAGTCTCCACACAGGCAAAACTCAAAATAATTGATTAGGTCTTCAATTTATTATTTTTCCCTTTCTGTTTTTCCTCATAGAGTTAACAGCTATTCAATGAACTTTTGAACTTTTCTCACTATTTATGTTAATGATTCAGACTTTTACAATGTTATTGATGAGCTTTGTGGAAGTCACAGCTAGAACAGGATGAAGAATAAGCAATTGTCATTCCTGGAAAAAGAGGTAGAAAGAGACCAAAGAGGCAGGTAAGAAGAGCTCATATAACTAAAGAGAGTTCATAGCTAAACAGTGCAATCTGTGTGAAGAGCCTGTTTTATTGTACCCTTGCTATAAAAGGCAAATAAGGGAGCAAAGGGAATATTCTGACTGAAGAAGGAGTGTGCAGGCTCCTCTTTAACCTGCTTATACAAGTCTCTCATGAAGAAACTCAAAACAGTCTAAACCATTGTCAAGATTAAGATTTAAGGCTTCCACTCTGGTAACAGCTATGGAGCTATTTAAATACTAGACATTCGTTTTTTCCTAACACTAGGTCTAAAGAATAGTTATTGGAAGATTTAAATGGGTTCTTCCCATTTCTCAACAGCTACAGGAATTGCTGGTCACCCAGAAAAAGCATGAGCAGTAAATGAAAGTATCAAAACAAATATTTTTACAGTCTTCAAGTGTTTCCTTTCACAACGTTCATGATGAATTTGGTGAACTTCTGCATTCCTCTCAAAAAATAAAGAATGAAACTCGGGTAAATAAATAAGCTCTAATAATAGAAGCCATAACAGTAAACTCAAATAACAGTTCGACATAATATAATAATAATGAAATAATAACGATAGTATTTTTTGCTTTTTACTTACTAAGCATAACAATGTTTTGAAACTTAATATCCAAATAAACCATGACAATGTAAACGAAGGCTTCCATAAGAACCAAGCAGATTTTCTGAATTAAAATATACAGAAGGCTATATCACCAATTCAAGTTTTAGATACTTTACACCGATGTTTTATTAGGCCCTAGAAAGAAATGCTTTTCATGGCACTAAAGCAGTATAATTATTGTTCCTTCCAGCTAGGTGCTGGAGGCCCATTTTGTTTCCAAAATTAACTCAGTTGGTAGGCAAAATCATCCTGTCTGTGTAAGTGTGTATGTAATAATAAGAAGAATGCAGAAGGGAGCTCTATAAAGTTAGTAGGAAAAGAACACTTAAAAACAAGTTGCTAAAGTTTCCCCAATAAATTTATGGTGCAGCTGGAGTCTGGGTTTCCTGAAAGAAAGGCACTGCACATAGACCCACACCTGAATCTCCCTTTTCGAAACATTTCAGGTATTAGAAGATCCATGTGCAGGTCAAAGCAAACCTGTGAAGTATGAATTTCCCTAGTAGCTGGCCAAACTCACTAGTGTTTGGAGTCCTTTTGCTATTCAGAAGTTTGAAAATACCTGCTACGTGACACCTTCACTTTAAACAAACAACACACTAGAAAAACAGCAGAAAGGAATAAGCTTTCACGAGAAAACGAATGGGTTAGATTTCTTTCTGTTTCAGAGAGATATAATTTCACAAATGGACTCTAATCATACCCCGGGAAAAAAAGTAGATGGAGGAGGAGAAAGACACTACAGACATTGGGATTTGCCTTTCCTTGCTTCAGTGCAGGACGAAGGGTGGTTGCACAGTGCTCCCTGTGCTGTATTTAGCCTGAAGGAAGGCTTGAGTAAAGAGCCCTGTCAGTCTGGCTTCCCTAAGGGGCACTACGTTCATTTGCACAGAAGATGACTCCTGCCACTGCATAAGGTGCTAACAAGAATAATTTTTTCCCTGCCAGTGCAAGATCTGACGGTATTATTACCAACGGATCTTCTCCTTTTACTGGTCGGAAATGCAAGAAAAAAGTGGAATTTACAGTAAATGAAATATTTCTTTGAAAAGCATTTTAACTATACATGAATTTATATTTTTTTATGTAAACAAAACTTGTAAGGAACTGAATGAATTGCTTTTGTGTCATCGCCAGTATAATGGTTTAGGTGCCTATATAGCATGTACATTTAATTAAAAAAAAAAAAGACCATCTCTAAAGCTGTTTTTCAATATCTTTTAGAAAAAACTGGATCCATCCAGATATGACAGTTTTCCACTGCCGGGGTGCTGATATATGATGTGGATCTGAAAACGTATGGCTGACTAAATGAGGATTCATGGGTGTATATGCTCAAATTTGTTAAATATTTAGTAAAGGAAAATATATTTTTATCTTTCCTTTCATCTTTTTACCCAGCCTCTCTCAAAGACACTAATAGGTCAACTCAATGCAAGAAAAATAATTCTCTGAGAAAAAATCTTCAGTTGCTACTTCTTAGAAACTGATGAGGTTTCTACTGAAATTATTTATCTCCTAAACTGACTGGTATATAGAATAATCCAATCATACAATCATTCAGGTTGGAAAAGACCTGGAAGATCATTGAGTCCAACCATTAACAACACTGCTGAGTTCACCACTAAACCATGTCCCTGGGCACCACATCTACATGTCTTTTAAATACCTCCAGGGATGGTGTGCTGTTATGGGTCTGGATAGAGTTGATTCTCTTCCCAGTATCTGAGATTTGGATTTGTGCTGAGAAGAATGTTGACAACACACTAAAATATTTAGCTGTTGCTAAGCAATGTTTACATTAAGGCAAGGAATTTTTCAGTTTCTCATGCTACACTTGTGTTCCCAAGCTTCTTTGTTACAAGACACTGGGAGGGGATGCAGCCAGGACAGCTGACCCAAACTGACCAAAGGGACAATTCATGCCATGAGAAGTCATGTTTGGTACGTAAGTTGTGGAAGTTGGCCAGCAGGTCTGGCTCTTGGGATATACAGGTCTCTCAGGCTCTGGCTCTTGGCGACTGGCTGGGTGAGTTGGTGAGTGGTTGTATAATTTGTTTTTTTCTATTGTAGTCTCATTTTCATTACATATCAATAGTAGTAGTTTACATATTATTATTAGTAGTATTATTAGTATAATTATTTATTTTCAGTTATTAAAAAATTCTTATCTCAATTTCTTATCAATATCTTATTTCTTGTCTTTTCCCCTGATTCTCCCCCCAGTTGCACTGGGGGAGGGGGAGGTGAGTGAGCAGCTGTGATGTGGTGCTTAGATGCTGAGTGGAGTTAAACCACAACAGACAGTGACTCAACCACTTCCCTGGGCAGCCTGTTCCAACACTAGATAACCCTTCTGGTGAAGAAATTTTTCCTAATATCCAATCTAAACCTCCCCTGGTGCAACTTGAGGCCATTTCCTCTCATCCTTTCACTTGTGACCTGGGAAAAAAGCCAGACAAATACTCTCCTTCACCAAGAAAAAAGCTAGCAAAGACTCACGGTGCATTATTTTAGTGGGCCCTTCAGGTGGAAATACTATGTTTTAATTAATGTCTGAAGATGTCTACAATTCTAAAGTAACAAGTGGGATATGTGGCTAATTTAAATTTGTCTTAATTGTGCTTCCTACGTAATCTAAGCATAACGTGTTTCTGTGCACAACACTAACTGTCCCTCAGCAGATCAGAATTCCCATTGATTTAAGTGGGAAGGAAAAAAGATCTATAATTTGCTATAGTTACAGCACTCGACTTACTGATAACGATTTTGTTCTCAGTTTAGGAGACAAACGGGCTATTTGTCTACTGAGAAAGTTCTGCAAGACAACAATATCTACTTTCACCAAAATATTAATTAAGTTTCTAGTATCTAACTGTACTCCTACAACATAATCAATGGATTATTTCCCAGTGCTTCATACTGTGGTTAATTTACAGGCTTCTAAACTCTTGGTTATTTTTCTTTGAGATTAAATTCACACATATCATGATGGAGCCAGTTGCCATTGGGAACCAAATAATTTCTCCAATATTTCAAAAAAACTCCAAAATTCCATCTTTCCAAACATGCTTCTACTGTTTACTGATTTTCACTCTGCTATATAATGCCTGTATTGCTCATAAACCGCCTTCACATAGATATGAAAAACTATACTTATCATCTTTATTGTGTCTTTGAGCATCTTTGCACTTCCCATTTTGAATTATTTTTTCTTATACTCTATAATTTACTATTATATATTTGTTAGTGTGGTAACAGCCTTGATGATATGCCATTAATAAAGAGTTAATATATCTAATTGTATCTATATATTGCATTTCTTTCCAAAAGAAGTACTTAAGTTGATAATCTACTAATAAATGTGACTCTAGTATTAAAATGCAATTATGCCTATGGCACAGAAGTGATGAATATAACAAACATAACCCTCCCACTCGGGGACAAAAAAAAAAAACCCAGTATTGTTTTTTTAACTTCTCCAAGCCTCTAGGACCTTGTTTTTGAATGTGTGATATTTACAGCATCATAAAGTTAATTTTTTGTTAGCATTCTTGCAGTTTTCTGATTATTAACACTTGCAATTTTCTTCTGAATCTCAGACTCCTCTCTTGCACTCTGTACATCTGCTATTTTCTTCCTGTGTTTCTGTCATTTAAGTACATGAGTGTGATTTGCTTACTGATGCTTTCCAATTAGCCAAGCACTTACTGAGCTTTCGCATTCAATATTCTGTGATGGCAGAACCAGCTCCTGAAGAACTAAAAAGTTGAGACCACATCCCACTATTCATGAGACAGGGTAAAATATATAATCACCAGCTAGCTTAACATTTTTTAATACATACTGAGAACAATTTTGTTGCAACTGGCAAGGGAGCACTAGGCAAAGCTTAATTCCATACGAGTCAGCCAATATGAATGCATAATAGGAATGTCTTGCATAACTAAGTTGATGGAACTCTTTGAAGATAATGCTGCTGTGATAGATAAGAGAGTGACGTGGACAGTATGCATTTTTCAAGAAGCATTTGATAAGGCTAAACGCCAAAGATAATTGGTTATTGTAAGGAAACCTGACACAGAATAGAAAAAATTTGAGAGAAGTGGAAAGTGTATCTTCTTATTAATACACACATTTTTTCTTGGTAACCATAAACTACAAGGCAAATGTAAGATTATTAGCAGCAGGGACACCACACTGGACGTATGAAATCAAAAAAACACTAACCCCTGGAATCTAGTACAGTGACATTCTGCTACACTGAAAGATACAGGTACATATTTCCCAAAATTTTAGTCAAGAAAAGCATCCTTTTCTGGACCATTACTGTGAATAAAAGTGAATCAACCTTTTGAACTTTATGCCAGTGGTGATGTAACAATGAAGTTGCGCCTCCATTTTTTTTAATTGGAGGTAAGAGGTCAGTTGTCTAATGATATTTTTTATTTGCTCCTTTTTCTGTTTGTTTGCCCACTTTTGGAGAAACTGAGTTAAAATTAATTTAAGATTATTAAGAAGCCATTCCTAGCCATGAAATTTATTGGACTTTAGAACACTCATGTAAGTCTTTAAATGCCTTTGCATAAACTATATAAAGCAATATGAAAACATAGGAGGGTGACAATTCCTGCAGTGCAGCGAGAGGGATCAGATGGTGTAAGTGTTCTCTGAGCTGTGAATGACAAGATTCACAGCTGGTCTATCTCCTTTGAAGTCAAGTCCCCCTAATCTCTGAAGCTCCACCACCAGTCAGCTTGTATCTTCATATTCTCAGCACACATTTTCCTTTGAGACTGATGAGTCTATCATCCTTTGTGAGCAAATACATGCAATCCTGCAGGGTCAGTTCAGTATTCAGGAAGTGTCACCAACACTTCCTAATTATTGCTTGCATTGTTACACGGCTGTTAGGGAATGCTAACTAATAAAAATACCATTTATTCATAAACATTAGAAAACTTAAACATAGCCTCTGCGCTTTTGATGAACGTTGAAAAGTTAATAGCTATTCTTCGCTTAAACTCGTATGACAAGTTTTTACATCTAACCTCTGAAATCGTTTCATAACGAGCTCTCAGTAATGACAGACTCCACTGATTTACTGTCTAGAATATCCATTGACTGACTGAACTCATGATGCTGAAGTAATTGTTTTCCCAGTAGTATCTATGCTTATACAGCATATGCAGTAATGCATCTTTCATTTGATTTTATTTAAAACCTCATTCTGAATTCTTTTGCCTACTTTCCATATGTCTACATTTTTACAAGAAATCTGGAAGCATTGAACCTAAGTGCTTATTTTATCTATCATCAATCCTATTAATCAGCCCTCTACTACATGCTTGCAATCCCTTAGGCATACTTGGTTTATGTCTACCACAGACATCATCTTTATTTGGAGTAGTTTTAAAGAATATTTGACAATTATGTTATTTTAAAGCTATACCCTGGTTATGCTGATTGTTCTAGGCGAATGCTCATAAGTTGGAAGGGAAAGATGACAAATGTCAGGATTAAAAGTTGCTCACTAACCATTATGTTCCATTCTTCTCCTACCATTTTTGCACCAATACAGTGTAAAAATTCTAAAGAGTAGATCAGCGAGGACATGCCTAAACTGTTGAGAGAGCATGAAAAGAAAGAACTCGTTATCTTATGCACAAATGTATCCTTCATACAGTTTTGTTAGCTTTCAGAGCTTTTACTGTTCTTTCAAGTTTCTGCCACATGACTGTTTTTGGGCTCTCACATTTGAGGAATCTAAAAAGTATTGGAAAAATAAAACTATGGTCAAGCTTCCCGCTCTCACACATAATTCCTATTCTTTCACAGCTAGAATGAGCCATCTTTTTGTTTCGGACACATTTTTATCTAGCAAAGTTCCACCTATAAAGGAATCAGTGGGAAATATTCACCTGAGAGAAAATTAGCTTTGCCATTTAGGAAAAAAAATAAAGATGGGGGAGCGGGGGGAGAAAAATGTTATTTACTATTACAGACTTAAAACGTACTGTATAACAAATTAAAATTTCAGTAAGATGCAAGTTACCTCAGAATGAACAAGAGCAATTATAGAAATGAGCCTCTGTATATGTCAGTCCTTGCCATCATGCCCTTGGGTCTTCAGCATGAGTTTTAGCATTTATTTTGACAAGGGAGCTTTTAACTTCCAGGCCTTTTGTATTTAATTGTTTTCACAGTTGAGCCAGTGCTCCCATGAGTATGTAATAGCCTATAGGAGGTAGCCATGATAAACCACTGCTCAGTGATTCCATATGACACACAGACTCACAAAAACGTGTTCCCATGCAAAAACTTGCAATTCAAAGTTATATTTTAGTAGATATATTCATTGAATTAATTTCTGATAACTTGATCTTATTCAATCATTTTAAAGACTCGACTTTGTAAAACAGCTCAAAATACACTTTGCTGCCGTTTTGCCGCATTGATATATATAAATACAGATTTGAACCAGGAAACAAGCTTTTCAGAATGGATGTGAATGAGTCAGTATATATCTGACATTAATACATGTACACCTGCAAAGATAAATACACAAAAATATTAAAAACATTCCTTGTGATCTCATTTATATTATCCAAAAAATGTATCAGTCAAAGATGAAAAGGACTTCTATTATACTCACTGGCAGTAGCACAGTGACAGAAAAATTAGCGTTCAGGAAAACAGGATGAACACAATTATGAACAATAACTTCTGCAATGTAGTGAGAGAAAAATTCAAGATCAAAAAAGACTCATGTTGCTAAAAATCCAGCTAAAACAATATTTGTAGAGGAAGACAGTACCTCATCTTCCTTCACTTGTTTTATAAATTATTAATAGCTATTAGAGAAAAATAAATTTCATCATCTGTGGAGGTAATGGCATTGCAACAACAGATAAATCTTAGAACACTAAAATGTTTTTGTTTCCAGAGATTTCTGCCTAATGGTAGCCTTATGACTCTTTGCCACTCTGAATTGCTGTCAAACGGAGCAGAACACTAACTTTCCTTACAACTGAGATCAGGATAGTGGACTTACAACCATATCAAGAGAGATTTTTGTGGTTAACTCAGACCTCACCTCTCCATTCAAAGAGTTCTGTAGAGTGACATGAGTATTTCTGTTAATGCAGTTATCAAGAATATTGGTTTCTTAGAAAATTTCAGTTCTTTTGACCTAATATTTTCCACAGAGGGAAGCTGGAAATATTCCCTCCCTCTACAGCCACTGGGGAGGGACAGAGATAAACCCCTCCCACAGACAGTAAAGGGAGACAACAGAAACTAGCTGTTCTCTCTGCCATCTTAAGCTAAGCTCCGAATCACAGAATCACAGCATGGTAGGGGTTGGAAGGGACCTTCGCAGATCATCTAGTCCAATCCCCCTGCCAAAGCAGGTTCCTCTACAGCAGGTTGGACAGGAATGCATCCAGGTGGATTTTTACTATCTTCAAAGATGGAGACTCTACCACCTCTCTGAGCAGCCCATTCCAGTGCTCTGGCACCCTCACAGTGAAGAAGTTTCTCTTCCTATTGAGATGGAATTTCTTGTCTTCCAGTCTGCGCCCATGGTTCTTTGTCTTATCACTGGGCACCACTGAAAGGAGTCTGGCCCCATCCTCTTGACACCTGCCCTCTAGATATTTATAAGCATTATTAACATCCCCTCTCAGTGTTTTCTTCTCCAGGCTAAACAGACCCAGCTCCCTCAGCCTTTACTCATAAGAGAGCTGCTCCATTCCCTTGATCATCTTTGCAGCCCTCCACTGGACTCTCTCCAGTAGTTCCCTATCTTTCTCGAACTGGGGAACACAGAACTGGACACAGTACTCCAGACGTGGCCTTACTAGGGCAGAGCAGAGGGGGAAGATAACCTCCCTCGACCTGCTGGCCACGCTCTTTTTAATGTCCTCCCCAGATACCACTGGCCTTCATGGATACAGGGCACATTGCCGTTCATGATCAAGTGATTGTCCCCAGGGCACCCAGGTCCCTCTCTGCAGATGTGCTTTCCAGCAGGTCAACCCCCAACCTGCACCTCTGCATGGGATTATTCCTCCCCAGGTGCAGGACCCTACACTGGCCTTTGCTGAACTTCATTAGGTTCTTCTCTGCCCAACTCTACAGCCTGTCCATGTCTCACTGAATGGCAGCACAGCCTCCTGGTGTATCAGCCACTCCTCCCAGTTTTGTGTCATCAGCAAACTTCCCAAGTGTACCAAGTCCCCTCATCCAGGTCGTTGATGAGGATGTTGATCAAGACTGGGCCCAGTACCGACCCCTGGGGAACACCGCTGGTCACAGGCCTCCAATTAGACTCTGAGAGTTACCTGGAATAAATATTGGCTATACTCTATCTTCACCCTTTGTGTTAGCATAGGATTACCTTGATACTTCCTCAAACAATAGGAAATTACTAATCTGTTATACAAAGGAGTTTCTTATAGGCAGTGATCAAACCCACTCATACGTGCACTTTTAAACTCACAGATCATTGAATTATGATATAATGGCTGCAAGCCATCCACACATGTGAAGTATTATTCAGCACTACTCTAATGAAAACACTGGTAGCTGCTAAAATGCTCACAGCAGTTAAAGGAACCATGCTGGACATTTATCCTTTGCACTATATACAGCCCAGTAGAATGACCTAAGCTTGTGAAATACAGTAACAAAAACTGTTGGCTGTTCTTCACAATAGATGGCGGAGAAAGATGTTATTGTGTGGATAATAAATGTGATTCTGAATACATTTCCCCAGTAAAACTTGTATTATGAATGGGCACCAGAGGACAGTCAAAAATTTCACTCATTTATAGGCCGTAATACTACGTGAATAATGCACTGTGGTTGCCTTCATGCTTTGCTCTAAATATCAGCCTGGATCATGATGAGAATAACTTCCTGGGTCATGAGCAACACGTGAAGGCTTTTGCCCTAGACCTTTATCCTCCATACTTACTTCCAAGAGAGAATGAGCCCTTAACCTTCCTGCAGCAAGATACGTTACTGGCCAAAGCATGGTGATACAGGTAATTGTTACTACTCTAACAAAGCTACTGGGATAATCCAGCTCCTGATTTATTCTGAAAAAAAGGAAAAATACTGCTGCAGTCCAAAATTACACAGTACCTAATTTGCAGCCTTGTAAGTTAGTTGGTTTCAAATGGCACTGAATTCAGTTGAGTGACCTGGATACACTGAACTTGTTCACTTTGAAAGTGAAGGATTCATTTGACCTCTCTTTGCAACACCACAGAGAGGTAAGCAAAGAGGTAAGCAGAAAGGTCTAGTGGAGGGTGTCCCTGCCCATGGCAGGGGGGTTGGAACTATATGGTCTTTAAGGTCCCTTCCAATCCAAACCATTCCACGATGCTATGAAAGCATCAAGTTCACATTTTTCCTCACACCTATTTTCTACTAATTCCAGTCTGCTCTTGTTTGTTTGTTTTGAGACTACTGATCAAGATTTAAATTGAAGAATAGAGTAGCAACAATAATGATAATTTTATTTCTTATCTATTCCTCTCTTTCATAAGTAATACAGTTTTCTACAGTTTACAAATTAATCACTGTCCCTCTGTTACACTCTGTTCAGCGATGTCAAGTGACAGGACAATGGGCATAAATTGAAATACAGGTAATTCCACTTAAAAATTAGAAAAAAATGGTGGATGGTGAGGCTTGTCAAACCCTGGAGCATGTTTCCCTGAGAGCTTCTGGAATCCCCATCCTTGGAGATACACAAAACCCGACTGACCTGGACAGTGCTGTGGGCAACCCACTCAGGACCCTGTGTCAAGCAAATGGGCTTTGACTTGGAATCCCTGGAAAATCTCCAGGGATTCCATCCAAACTCAACTATTTCTGTGATTCCATGAAATAATTGCACTTTAAAGCATCTGCTGGACATGCACTCCCAGCGTAAAAGCTCAAACCATGACTGTCTTCCCAGAGGACAACTGAACAGCTAGGAGCTCCAAGACGCCTTTGACACTGGAGGTCAGTGTAGTACTTCTTGCCTGATACTATTAGACTTGGCTCTATACTAGAGTTGGTGCTATAGTTGCATTCGCAAGACAGCTTTCTGGTGCAAATGCTGTCATGGAAAAAAACCTTTCCAGTCAGGGCAATTGCTTTAAATAAAGATGGTATTAATATATCAAGCTTATATCCACTACCTATTTTCTTTTAAAGTTGGTTCTTTACTGAAGATTCAGTCCACCTTCTTTTCTTGGTTAATCCTTTTCTTACTGAACGCCTCTCTGGTGTGAGGTAATTGGCCAGGGTTTGAAATAACTCTGTTTTGTACATCAAGTTTAGAGGTCAGTGCATGGTCAGAAAGGTATTTCAGTACTGCTTTATTATTTCATTTATAGAAGCCTAAAATAACAGTGTGAAAGCTGTTTTTCCACCAAAATATTTGTATCCTGCTTCACTACACAGTTTACTTTTGCAAAAGCAGTTTGTGGTTTCTTCTGTTCTACCAGAGCATGCTTCTCTGCACGGAAGGGGAAGGAAAGATCCCAAAAATCAACTCCTTGCTTATTCCAGGCAACCAATACTGCTTAACTGGTTCAAATCAAGAGCAGATTCCTTCTTCTGTCCATATCCAAGCATGGATGTCATAAAAGCATTAAGCAGAACTTCTTTCAGATCCATCCCTTCCTTGCTCATTAGTTCAGCTTACAGTGCCAATCACTTTCCTGCCCATGGAGAGCTCAGGACATCTCAAGAGAGCACTTGGTGTAAGGAAGATTCACCTTCCTTACATCCTGAATATCATAAAAGTCAGGACAGGTGTTTGTCATTAGTCATTTCATTTTGACAGGTTAGTGTGTCTGAAACACATAAAATAAGAGTACTTTTCCCCAGAATCTGAAAGTCAGTATATATATATCTAAATGTTTAACCTCTCTTGGATACATGAAAGCTATTATTTAAAACACTTGTTATTTCATCTACTGAGAAATCAGGCAAAGCTCATCTCAAATTGTGTGCTTAAGATTCTTCCTTGATTTCAGAACCACTTATTGTGTAAAAATAAAAATTATTAGTAACCTTCTATGAGGTAGTAAACTGGTTTTGGTATACTTTTTGCTTCCCCTTCTACTCTAACTTTACACTCTTTCAAGGTGTCGTGGAAAAAGAAGAAGTCCTGTAGCCAGGAAGCAAAGCAGACTCAACAGTGGAACACTTCGTGTCCGAGCGCTGCCAGAACAGGGAATCGTGTGATATTTGCATTGGACAACGCCTCTGAATGTGCAAGCAGAAGAAAGAAAATCTAGTGAAGACTGGACACATCCAGTACACTTTGTTGTACAGTAGTATTTAAATAATGTCTTCAGAAATTAAAATTAACATATTAAAGGGACCTGGTTTTATTTCTGTCTGGGTTCACAGCAGTGATGAAAAGCAAGGGGATGAAGTTTACACTGGGAACTTTGCGGGTTTCTAAAAGGAAAAGGATTTGCCTTCAGTCTTCTTCTCTACCATCATGCAAATTTTTCTATTTACTAACCCTAGCAACCTTGAAGGAACACAGACTGTGGAAAATGAAAAAACGAGGCATCTAGGGATGCTTAGTGAAAGGGACAGGTCACATAGTAAGAAGGAGAAGTTGCACTGCTGCCACGTGGGAGAAGGGAAAGGGACAGAATTTGGCAAAGAGAGATATCATGCAGTGAGAAAGCCTTGAGTGTGTCTTTAGTTACCTGCAGAACTGTTGGCAAAACACTTTGACATGAGTCCTCCAACTGCTGACAACATTTTGTTTCCATTCAATCTGATCCAACTGTAGCTGGGTGAACACTAAGACCTGCCCCGACTAAGTCAGAGAGGTATTGCCTGGCTGGAGAGGGCAGTCAGAGGATAGAGCAAGGCTCACAGTCACACCTGACAGAGGAGTGCATTTGTTATTTGTGACTCCAGTTTGCTATTAGCTGGCTACGTTCACTCTGTTTACATGTTTGGGTAAATCTTCAAATAAGGATTATAGAGGCAGCTTTTCCTCCTGAAGTGCTGCCATGCATACCTTTATTAATGCCCGAGTGAATTTCTTCATGGCCCTCTACTTTTTACATCTGTTGTGAAGTGAAGCTGATGCAAGACACCTGGTAAATGATGTATTAGTACCAACACATCAACTTGTATGGGCTGCTGCCAGTTTCCAAGTAAATGGTTCATTTTTACATCTGGAGTTTTCAGCAAGCTGGATTGTGCTCTTACTTGTGTTGTAGTAGCAAAGAGCAAAGGCATCTGACTTCAGAAAATGCCCCAAATGGGTAATTTTTGATATTTCTATAGTGACACTTTAAACATTTTTTTTCTTCTAGTCTCATACTAAACAGCATCAACTTAAAAGGGATACATTACTGTTCAAAACGTCCACAGGAGGTAGAGAACAAGAACACATGCCAGGTACTGGGAAGAATGTCATTATGATTAATTCCTTGGTTGGACAATTTTGTCTGGTGATGGAGTTGTGATTAAATACCCATATTAATTATTTATTTAAGACTCTGTTTAAAATATAGGTCATGGTTTCCAAAAGTCTCAGGAAAATGCTTTTCATTAATCTACACGATGCACATGATCTTTAAGCTCCCTTGCAACCCAAACCATTCCCTGATTCCCTGATACACAGAACAAAATAAAGAGTGCTGGAGTCATCAGCTATCTACTCTGTCCTTAGGCATAATTTTTACCTTGCCCTTTATTTCTGTTGAGTCACCTCAAGGCTGAAAATTGCACAAGTGCCTTGGGATGCCAAATTCCTATTCACCTTCATAGATGCCCAAGGCCTTTTAGATGTCTGACATCAGAGTATCTGACTAACGTAGTGGCACCCCCGTCGCTCTCGGGGGTCCGCAACTGCAGCTGCTGCCTGCTTGCAAGGCTCTGTTCTCACTCCCCTCTCTCTCTCCGGCCGCCAGCCAGCTCTCCCTGCCTACCCCTCACAGCTCCTGTTGCTCAGCCATCTCCATCTTCTAGCCCTCCTCAATCCTACAAATCGCATCTGTTAAACAATTGTGATCACCTCTCTCCCAAGTTTCCTCTCCTACAGAAGATAAAGGACTGTGCTTCTTAATACCTATCTTCAAGCACAATTCAGAGCATTTCTGGAGAGGTGTCGAGCTCTGTTCTCTAGCAGGCAGGACCAGTCCTGATCCTGTGAGTCTGGTAGCAGTTTCCAGTTTAATCCACTAGTGTCAGAGCAGAATTAGGCTATTCAATACTAAATTCTCAGGATGTGCCTGAATAAAAATAGTACAAATACTGTGGAATTCAAGCTCTTCATCCATAATATATTCATCTTGAAGTGCACAGCTGCCATGCATATATTTATGTAACCGCTATCTGTAGAAATATGTAAGCATTCAGTTCAACTCTTAAAAAAAACTATTTAGAAAAGTTACGGAAGGCTAAATGGTGAGAGCAAGCAAGGGGAGAGAGTCATTGGACATACGTGTTTTCAGAAGGCAGCAAACCACAGTTTCATCAGAATCACTGAAGAAATATAGCATAGCTACAAAATGTGCAGAGAGGGACAAGGATGACCAGACGTACGGAATAGAGGGGAATCTAAGCAGACCACAACTTTCCAGCCTGTAATTACACAGCTTAAGGAGGCAGCGACAAGCATCTCTCTGAGAAAAACTCTTTGACAGCAAAAACACTTGAGGCGATCCGTAAAATCCTCAAACAGAAGGCTTAAAACAACGCGATTAATTTATAGAACCCATTTCCATAACGTGTTTTTGAAATCAGTGATGTAAACAGGTTAAAAAACAAGATTGGATAAATTCATGAACAATTGAGACATCAGAAGCTTTTAAACACAGTATGACCTCCAGCCTGAGAGGACCAGACACAGCAGAAGCTGGATAAGGATCAGAGGAAGGCGGCAGCGCTCCTGACAAACCCCCCCGCCTGTATTGCTGTTCTTCACCATCAAGTACGGAGAGCTCTGGTCTCTCCCATTACGACAGCTGTCACACACTTGCCCTACCCTCTTCCCAACCTACAAAGATAAAAACGCTGCAAATAACCTGGTCTATATACGCAGTAAGTACTGGGGCTGCCGGGACATCTCTGCCTCCCCGCTCTGCCCAGCTGATGCAGCTATGCAGAACCTCCTTACACCTGCCTCTACTTTTTCCAGATTTCTCTTCCCTTCCTTCCTAAACATATCTGTGACAAAGCCTTTAGTACCACATGGCGGTACAACACAAGCACAGTCATATTAATCAGCGATATTTTCATCCCGTCGCATCTCTGGCAGGCTCCTGGCAGTATAGCAACAAACATTTCAGTAATAAATGTGCTTTTAAGTGCATCAGACTTTACTATTCAGCTGCTGGCATGGGGTCTCAGATCAAAACTTAACTTACACAATCCCTGTATAGGCAGCACACCAAGTAGCAATAACAGCAACAACACTAATAAACCATGTAAGACACTGCTCTGACCTCAAGTTAAGAACGTGGGTCAGCTATCTTCCTAACTATACCAAAATCTATTACTTCAGAGGCTCTTTTTCTGAGCTGCACCAATACACTCCTGAATTACAGTGAGGTAGGTAAGTAGGAGCAGGATGCCCATTAAATCTCCATAAACAATTAACTTTCGCAGCTGAGCTCTCCAACAAAATGCCCTGCCTGCTGCCATGGGATGTTGCTTCACTTCATGTAGGTCATTGGTGAGGTAATAGACAGTTTTAACCAGCAACAGCAGAAAAGTAGCAAAATCCCAGCACAACACATCCTTTGATATATCTTAATAAAAATATAGATCAAGTTTATAGCACAAGAAAATGGAAAAAAAGCAATTACCTCACTTTAATGTTTTTTCAATGTTTTTAAAGTACACAGACTTTTACTGCTAAAAATACCCCAACCAAACATACATTCAATGTAAAAAAATGCCTTAAACTTACCTCTTAGTTTACACTGATTTAATATATTTTTTCTTCTACTTTTCAACTTTCCTTGCATCTTGGGAATATAGTGGTTTTCTCCACCCGCTTCCTTCCTCTCACCTCCTCCCCCTCCAATCTGGCCTCCTTTCCTTCCTTGGAGGTTTTTAAGCTTTAATTTGAGAGTGTAAAGCTGAAAAATATTTGATACAATTTTTTTTTTTAATTAGAGAATTGAGCTCCTCACCATGGTTGAAGCATTTCTGGGAACAGCACCAAAAAGCTGGAAGCTACTGCACTGAGTAGCCACAGCATCTCTCTTAAAATCATCACTCATTTATTTTTCCCAGACAACTAGTGTTTCAGCATTTTACTTACAGACATGACTGCAGTTTAGGAAACTAAGGCTAGAAATGAGTCCGAGTCTCTTTGTGCGGTTTTGGAACGTGAAAACTAGATTCCTAAATTCCAGCGTGGGCCCATCTCCAGCTGGAACAGGAACAAGACTCAGCAAGTGGGATTTGACAACGTATGAGCTGAGGCTCGAGTTAGTCACATTTTCAATGGGCTCAGAAGGGTATTGATGATTATATGTTCTAACTGGAGGAGGTAGTTGTCAGTCTGCCTGCAGCGTGCATGTCACCACACCGGGGAAGGGGAAATATTTTAGAGCTTGTGTGGGATTGGGCTTGCTGAATGCAGCACTTGGGAAGTCTCCTCTCCTATAATTTGGATATTGTTGGGGAAGGAAAAAAAAAAAAAAAGAATAGGTTAGATCTAACAATTTAGGGACTCTGCAACACGCATTCACACTGAGGGGTGTTGAAGAGACTCAGCATTTCCATATGCTAGTGAGCAGCAGCCTACAGCCTATTTTAGTTTTCCATTGATTGACGCTTGGTTATGATATACAGCCTCTATGGATTTATTTTTAAATTCTTGATACAATTGCTAAGAGGTTGCTTTCAGTTAATAAAGAATGTCTTCCTGATAGGATATTAAATTTGTAGTGATGCTAAATAAGTCGTATTTTCACTAAATGCTTTCAGGTATTTCAGGCATGTGGACTATAGTAGTCTTCCTCTCCATTTCTTGTTTGCTCAGTCATTACATTTCAGTCTTTCTCTTAAATCAGTCTACTTAACCACTGATCTTTATTTGATGTTGCTTGAGCAACACCAGATTGCTCCTACAATCCACCTGCTTGTGTAAAATTCAGCAATTACTTTCTGCCCTTTTACACAATCTACCTACACATTCTTACAAAGACAATATTGCCCTTTTAGGTATCACGCTGATCACAAACTGGACCTTTCTCAACCAAAAAAAAAAAAAAGTTTTAGTGTAATTTAGTGTGTATGTTGCTATTTACTTAATATGTATTAGCCACATAGAATCAGTTCTGAACTAATTCATCCCAGATGCATCAGATTCTCTTTTTTCTCAATCTGAGTATGATACATTGATAAATCCTCTTGCTCATGTTTCTAATCTCTAAGTATCTTCTGTTTTCTGTTTCCTGCTGTTTACATCATCTGCTGACTTCATTAGCATGCTGTTCACTTGCTTTCTTTAATACTATTAATGAAACTGTTAAATAAGGCTGAAACAGAGACCAATCATTGCAGTAGTACATCAGACAACTGGAATGCGTCATCAGCCAAGTTTTCTGCACCAAGGCCTGAAAGCCTGTTTGTCAGAATTGTTCCTTCTAATTGGTTTCAATACGTTATTATTTGTAGAATTGACTGATGTTTAAATTGTGGCATTATCAGAAAGCCATTTGGGAAACCTTGGCATAGAAAAGCTGACTGCTTATGTATTTGTTCTCATTTAAACCAAACTTACAGGATAGTTTGGATTTGCCTCAGAATGGGTTTTAAACTATTTACTTCAGTTTGCTTGTTTATCTCTTCATACTCACGATTTCGTACCACAGTTTACCCTGACAGATTTGAGAGACTTCAATTAACTCCATGCAATTGATAAAACATTTAAGTTGCTTAAAGCTGTGCAGAAGGGTACATGATAACAAACAAATAATATTAGATAGAAGATAGTATCGTTTACTTAAAGGAACACACATAGTGTGAATATATGTGGATGTACAACAGACACAAACAGTTCCAAATACATTTCCAGGGTAACTAAGGGAAGCACGAGAGGTGTCTCTCTGTTAGACATCAGAAACAGATAAACACAGAGAAGGAAAAGACCTATTTTACCTAATAGTTGCTGGTGACCTTCAAACAGACTAACTTAGGATAAATCAGGCTAGAATTGAGAAGGTATATAACAACCATCAGGAACGTGAGGCTTCAGATAAGTCTTCCAATACATGTAGCCAAGGCAACGAAACTAATGTCTTTTGTACAAAGCTGGCTTGGTTCGTGGAAAGACAGGATGAGTGGTTGCTTGAAAAGGCAGTGTACCCAGCCCTGTCTCAGATATGCCCAACTCTATTTTCCTTCCAGCTCTACAAACACAACTGTGAATATCAACAAATCTTAAACCCTAACTTCATCTTTGAAACTATGGATTGTTCTCAAGCATATTTTCTTCACAATATTGCACAGTTTTGATGCACCTAAGATATGTCATGAAATCTAAAAATAAGAAAATGAAATTATTATTCTTCATTAGTCAGTAGACACTAGCAGCTGAATTTTTAAGTGTCAAAATTCTGGCCTCTAAAGCACGAATTATCAGTAAATACACAAGAGGGAAAGCTTCACAAACAAGGGCACTTGGGAAAACAATGTACTTCAGCACTGGCCAAGGTCTTTGCTGAAAAGCCCAGGTTCTCTATTCTAGACATAAGAGCAGCTATGTCGGGGTCTGCTGCCTTACCAGGCATCCCAAAACAGCCCTGAGGACAAAGGAAATAATCTAGACCACAAGAACGCACCCTTGCTATTTGTTCTCCTTTCAGTGCCAAAAAGCATGGAAATCTCTCATGGGTTGGAAAAGATGGAAAATATTTGATTCCAGATCCCCAGATCTATTTTGGATCTGTGGAGGGTCAGAACTGATAGCAAGGGAAAACTAGGTATGTTTGTACTCATAACATTTTGAGTAGTTAGTTCATTTCATTCCGACGTTTTCATCTCAGAGAACACTTCCAGACACACAATAAGTTCAGCAGATCCCTTTTAAAAACTGGTCTCCGTTAAAAAGAGTATTGAAAGATTTGCTCATGGGTATGTATGAGATTTCATGGAATGAAGCTTTCTTGGTCCTGTAATAACTTACAGCATTCTCCTGTAAGTTTTTAACTCTTACCAGGGGCAGAAGGATCTTTGCTGAAAGGACCTATTTAACCTCTATAGTGTTTTATTTACGCAGACTACTCAAAGAGAACTAACAGGGCTGCTACTGTAGGTATGATCTCTTTATATGGCTGAATAGTTCTTGGCCTCTTGAAAGCACACGATTCATTGTTTTCATCAGCCTATGATCATAATGATACAAAGAAAAATCACAATAATTATAGAGCAGTCTTCATAAGAGCTATATTTAATAAGCTATGTTCATCTCTGTTCCAACTCCACTAGCTTCTGTCAAAGGCAAGGATATATTTAACCATTATGTGCTAGCTTGCATAGCTACAATTATTATCCTTTAGAAAAAACTAATGCTCTGGTACATTTAGAGGTTAAACCTTGCTTGCTTTCTGTTAACAAAGACACTGTAGAGTTAAAATAAATTGAAAATAATTGAAATCACAGAGCTCAAACGAAGCATTCTTTCTGAAATCTCATATAAAAAAAGCTTAACTGTATTTTTTGGCTTTCTATGTGACAACAAAAAGGGTAACAAAAGGCAAACATATACATATGCATGTATGTATGCATGTATAAGCATATATACAAACATATTGGCGAGAAATACTAGTCAGCAGTGTATCATCTAAACTCTTCGGTTTTCATCGGTTTACTAGTTGCTGGTAGCATTTATGAACTACAATTCAACTTCCGAAGTTTACAAGAAGTTGAAACAGAAAAAAAGGAAGACAAAAGTACAGCCTTTGTCTAGAGGAGACCACAATCAACATACGAGAGTGCAGGAGACAGGCAGCTGTGTGGCACAGAGAAAAACGAGAAGAAAGGGGCTCAGCGTACATCTCGGCACACAAGTACATGCACTGAGCATTGGATGTAATCTGTTGCCATCACCAGGTGGTTTACATAAACATTTACAAGTTAGGAGGCCTCTGCAAATGCCGGTTTGAATTTCTACTGGAAATGTATTTCAGTATAACATAAGCTAATAACAAAAAAGGTCAGTGCACCAGCGAAACCCAGTATTATTTAACTGTTGAATTTAACCGGGGAAAAATAATTCAGACTAAATTCCTTGTAGGAAGAAAAGTCGTGTAATTGACTTTCAAGGGCTCACTAGCAGTATCATACAACTTCCATTCTGGCGTCATTTCAGTCTCACCGATTCCAGATCATCAAAAATACTGTTTTCTTCACAGTACACTTTTAGTTTTTTAAAAAAGTAATCTACATAGTTACTTTGGTTGCTCTTTGCAAACACGTCATGTTCTGCCACGCAAGTGTTTACTTGCCACTGTCCTGAAGAGGAAGCCTGGCGCACACAGGGGTGGAAGAATATAGCTGGAGACATAAGATCCATAGAACCTTCATGCAGTAATTCACTATTCAGGGTGGGAGGCAGGAGGGGGGAATTTCACATAAAAGTTACAAGGGGGGCCAGACAATGGGCCTAAACAATAACTTGGATAATATTAAAAGAATCAAATTCAAAGGTTCCGAACAACCTGTTTTAAGGCCATGCCAGAATTCCATACATCCCTCCTATTATTAAAAAGCATGAAGTGTCATAAAATCCTCCCATCTCATCTACTACATACAAGATACCCATCTTCCCACCCTGACATCCAATACAGCTCAGAATTATGGTCTTATAAGCCTCAAGATAAAATGTGCTGTTCTCTAAAATAAAACTTGAAAAGCACGCATAGTATGTATAGGCTGGCTTACAGTCACAGGGATCATATGTGTCTGTGCATGTAAACGTGAGTGCATGAGACAAGACCACCGAACCTATTGATTAATATCTAATTAAAAGAGAAGAGAGCGAAGCACTGGGAAAATTCTGAAGCAACCTTGATATGCAGAAGAATGCAAGCTGCAGTTCATTGGTGTCTCCATAGAAACAAGACATATTGGAGGGTGTAAGACATTGTCAGAGGACTAAAAAATTTCAGCTTCAGCAGAAAACAGAAAAGCACCTGAGGGATTTTTTTAACCAGGAAAACAAAATTAATTATTCATTTCCCATATAGGAAGCATTCGTTTTTTAGATGAGTTACTTAGCATACATCAGGATTAATTTATGGACTGGCTAATCCTATGATTTTCTAATCCATAAAATCATAGAAAACGCGTGGTTACACTTCTAAGTATAACACCAAAAAGGAATATAAGTAGGCTCTCAATGAATAATTGAAAGCTCGATTCAACGCGCTGTTAATTCTTGGTACCATTTTCACACTTGCTTTAGACACAGTGCTTATGCATTCATACGAATATTGGCCCATATGCAGATGCCCGTCTTGGCCCATGCAAAAGCCGTCCCCGAAAGAATTAAAGGCAGTGGTGAGATGTTCCTTCAATAAGGCACTAAGCTCTAAACCTGCTCAGCATCCCTCCCACTTCAAATGAACAGAGACTCACAGCGTGCAGCTGCAGCGACTATTTTTAAGAAGTTGAACCCACACACAGGATGGATTAAAAAAGGCTCATCTCCTTATGCCAGACCTGAAGCTATAGGCAGAGGGTTTTTTCCTACGTGACCAAGAGACCTGTGCCAGCTGGTAGCTTCACAAGCTGGGTTGCTATTCCCTGATTTTCTGCCCAGACCTGGCTACTGCCGTCTCAAGGACAGTCTGCCAGCTGAACAGACCTCAGCACCCTCTGCCCCTCTCCTAGAGTTACTCCTCGTCCGTGGGGCTCATCGGTGCTGGAGACAACTACCTCCTTTTGTACTGAAACCAAAATGATGGGAAAATTATCGGTTGCCACCTTCCCCACCAAGTCATTTCTGCTCTGTTTCCTGGTACAGACGTATACACGTTCCTGCCTGTGCTATGCGAGCAAACTGAAGTTGACACCTGCCATTAAATTTTGACTGGAGGTCACTGATGTTTTAGGAGCCTCTCTGAGGGCTGCATGGAGAGAGTGCATGCCAAATACCAAGAGTAAAGGTCCTTCAGAATAATCAGGCCTTTTCCTGGTGGCACTGTGTGCCACAATGTCTAACCCTTCCACTACAACTAGCTGCTTGAAGGCTGCTTCGTCAGGAAGATGAGAATGAAGGAAGTGGATGAAACCGATGAGACTTCCCAGCTGCAAACAAGAATTAAGGTCTCTATAAAGATGTAGCAGTGAGTGGGAAGGTAAGAAAAGGTTTATGTTAAAGTGAAAAGAGTTATTTTGGGGCTTTTTAGAGCGTATTTCACATACAAGCAAGTTCTGTACCAAGCACCCATGTTAGTAAAACTATTCAGAGGACCTACTGGAGACTAAGTATTACGTATCTTTTTTATCAGTTCTGATTTTCATACAAAATATCCAGGCTTTAGAGTTCTGCCAGAGGATGCAGACTCTCTACAGACTTATATCAGGATGCATCTAAGAACAAAGACAATCCTTTAATTAATAAAGCATGGCAGCATCCAGTCTATTGCCAAGATTGCTACAAACCACAAAAAATAGGAGTAAGCTTATAGCAGCAGCCTTTCAGTACCTGATGGGGCCTACAAGAAAGATGGAGGGGGACTTTTTACAAGGGCCTGTAGTGACAAGACAAGGGGTAACAGGTTTAAATTGAAAGCAGGGAGATTTAGATTAGACATCAGGAAGAAATTCCTCCTGGAGAGGGTGGTGAGACACTGGCACAGGTTGCCCAGAGAAGCTGTGGATGCCTCATCCCTGGCTGTCTTCAAGGCCAGGCTGGATGAGGCTTTGAGAAACCTGGTCTAGTGGAAGGTGTAATGCAATGGCCTTGTAACTGACTTGGCTATCACCCTATACCTTTGCTTATATTTGCCATTCTTGCCCACATAATCAGTCTTACTGATGTTAAGTCCATTTCTCACACAAGTAAAATTTACTCAAGGAATAAGAGATACCAACAAAAGCATGGTTTTTTGAAGGACATACTGCCAGGCTGCTCCTTTAGGGAATGTCTTAAACTTTTATTCGTTACATCTAATGGAAAAGACAGAAGAGCTGTGTGATCTCAAATATTCTAGCTTCACATCCTTCACTGTGATCACAACTTTATGTCTCCTGATTACTTACAGGCACTGACGTAAAATGAGGAAAGGATGCAATAATTTGAGGTCTCTTTTTCTCCTTTCCTGCACCCCTTGCCCGTTTTCCAAACAAGGCAAAGAGAAAAGGAAATTCGTAACATTTTTCACTAGTCGTGCTACATATTAATAAAAGTCAGTCTGAAGGGACACCAAAATAATACTCAGAAAGGAAGAATGCACCACAACACCTGATACACAGTTGCTGATGTGTACACCTGATCACTGATTACTGCAATTCCAGATTAAATTAGATGGAATGGTGTTGACGTATCTCAGGAGAAAATGAGCTATAGCTCACCCAATAAAGTCTTTATTATCCATGAAGCATGCTTGACACTTATTTTTACTAAGGATGATACTTTATAGGAAGCTATCCAGACACTGTTTTATTCTATTGCAGTTTATAGGTGTGTTCTTTAACATAAGATCTATTGCATCCAGAGCACCTATCTGCATCGTGCAGTGATGGAATTTCAGCACGATTTGGGCATTATTAATACACACCGCGTTCCCAGTAATGACTTCATGTGTCGTGCTTGCATGCATGTATGAAGATGACGTGCACACTGGACAAATCAGAAAAGACCCTTCCATACACTCTCACTGGTACAGTTGAGAGGCAAATCTATCCCCAGACCTAAATGGTTCTGGTGCACGTAGCAAACATCAGTGATCCTAACAACTCGTTTGGTCCCAGGACTACGTCAGACACATTGCAGAGGGATCACAGCTGAGTTTTCCTGATCTCAGTTCTAGGAACAGTGAGATCACAGATTTCTGCCAGATCTTCTGTCCCTGCAGATGCACACAGACTCAGTTTTCCAGAGGTTCAAATTATCTTGGTAGCCAAGGCTGGCTGAGTCAGCACAGGATATATGACGTTTCAGCACAACTACTGGAGAAAACACGCTGGCCATGCTGGCTGTCACAGAATTTTGTCACACACAGTTATCAGACGTGGGGAAAAAATCATGGATGACTTCTATGAAAGACTGAAGACTCCTGCGGTGTGTCCATCAGTCAGGTCAATGGTTACGGCTCTAGTGTGAGACTGGTGAATAATGCGTTTAATTTCATGCTTTGCCAAAGGCTTCTCAAGGGACACGAGGGAAGTTACAGAGCCTCTGTTTAATCCTTAAAATAAGGATAATGATCTTCTCTTGCCTCAGAGGTGTATGCAGATGAAGACTGAGGCAGGTTGCTCTAGTGTGCGACAGGTTCACCTTCGTTTGTTCCTATACACATATACATACACACACAGGTATGTACATATATGGTCAGCCACGGACTAATGTCAAGGATCTAAGAAAATTGGTTTAGATAAACAGCCCAATTTCACATGCTTTCCTAAAATTTGCAGGCAACTCTTCTTACTTAGGAGGAGAAATGATTTTGTAAATATAAACATCTTTACAATATACTTCTCAAACCCATCCAGGACAACATAGAGCAATATTCTTCCCTTAGTAATTTCACCACTTTGGCATATAGCATATTGATTGTGAGCATATTTAAGTGAGTTTGTTTGGGTTTTTGCATTTTGTATATTTAATTCAAGCTGCTTTGAACAACTTTACTACTTGCCTTAATTAAAATAAAATAAAGCAGGAAAAGGGCACATTAATTTTCCTGCCAGAGTTGCATTTAGCCCTAAGCACTTTGAGCAAGAGCACAGCGATGCACAATATGTTGCATAGTAATTCTGCCTGAGTAAAGCTCCCGATATTAAAGAATATTCATGCATCCAAGAGACAGTAAGCCTCAGTCGCAGACAGCTTGACACAGCATGGTGCAACATTCTTGTCCAGAATCTGGAAATGCCTGCTTGGGAAACTTTGGCAAGAGTAAGTCTGTACGATGTGCACCTCCTTGTAAGTTTAATTGTCTGTATACAAGCTATTAGCCTACCTTCAGGAGTTACTTTTCTTGATATTTTCCTCCTTCTTTTGCAGCATTCTGCCTAAATTAATATGAATAAGTCAAATAAAAGAAAGGCAATCCATGGCAATTTGAGGCTTTTGACCAAGCCTGAAGCCAGAATTGATGAATAAGATTAATAAAGATAAAGAGAAACAAGTCTGGCTTTAAATGAGTATTGCTATTCTACAGACCGAATTGTTCAAGACAGGTTCCTTTAGTGTGGACTATAGCTTTCCAAAGCTAACGTGCTGATCTCTTGCCATCATTGCACCATAGCGCAGACATCCTTCTCTTGTATTCCTCAATAGCATGTCTTCACGGTAGTAAACAATGGAGCAATGCCTGATGAAAATGGATATAAAAACCCCCATCTAATAAAAGACTGCACTAAGAAACAGTGGTGAATCCATTGAAACTGCATGACAGGTCTGCAGCAAAATCAGAGATTTCTTCGAAGAATTTGTGTGCTGATTATGTAGTTAATAGCAATAATCAAAAGAATGCCATATAGATAAATTAAGACACCTACAAAGAAATGGCATTAACTGAAAACAGGCACAACACATTTCACATCTCCACCTTGCATTTCAGCGCCACAGCACAATGAATCACTGTGAACAGCATGGTGATGGCTTCTTTAGAAGGCATATCTATCTCCCTGCCAAAACGGATGAGCACATTGTATTATGTCCTGTGTGAGTCTATTCAGACAGTTTAACTCCATTACAAACTGTACAGACTATCCATATCACTTGCATGTGTTATCTCCATTATTGTCATCAGGATAGTCCTAAGATAGCGCAGTCACACTTCTTCTCGGTGTCTGACTTTCTTTTGGAACTATTAGGTTTCCTTGGATATTTGCTTTGGGCTCAGATTCATAGAAATCATAGTTTAAATAGTCACAGCGTTCATTCCCATGTATCTGCAGGCTACAGAAGGCTACGTGTAGGCTCCCGTGGACTTACACGGGTGTAACTGCTAGCAGAAATCTGAAAAACGTGCAACTGCGTAGTTCTGCCATTGCTGTGGGACCTCTCTGAAGATGTGAACGTTTTGCTTCTGCAGCAGGGGAGGAACTCAGCATTGCTATCAAGCTGCAGTCAGAGGGATCTGGAAGATACACTACACCAAAGCGTTGTGGAGCAACACACACCTGAGGACACAGCATTGTGGAGCAACTCACACCTGAGGACACAGCCAAACCTCCATTTGTGAAGGAGGAGACGTGCTGCCTGGTGCTCCCTTCAACGGGAAGCTCTTGAAGGACAAGGTGCTGTACCGTGCTCTGAAAGCCATTGGTCTAACTGCCTGCCAGTGAGGCACTTCTCAATCTGGAAGATGTTCCCTGTGAGCAACCGGAGCTGGTCCCCTATGTAGAAAAGACTCTCATCTCCTCTCTGTGGACTGAGGTGAGGACACAGAGCCGCACAGGCTGCTCTAATGCCCATTTCCTCTGATTTCTACTGTGTTGGATGCTGTACCAACCTCTCATCATCTGGACCACATCAAAGATGGAAAAAAAATGGCATGAATCTTACTGCTTCTACAAATACATTTATCCTCATATGGAAGTGTTTTGGAAATAGCTGAACCGTATTGTCAAACTTGAGGATTTTTCTCTAAAATAACAACAGGTGAATGATGACAGAATCACAGAATTACAGAATGGTAGGGATTGGAAGGGACCTTCAGAGACCATCTAGTCCAACCCCCTGCCAAGGCAGGTTAATCTAGAGCAGATCACACAGGTGGGTCCTGTGGGTTTTGAATATCTCCAGAGAAGGAGACTCCACAGCCTCTCTGGGCAGCCTGTTCCAGTGCTCTGGCACCCTCACAGAGAAGTTGTTCTTCCTCATGTTGAGATGGAATTTCCTGCATTTCTGTTTGTGCCTGCTGCCCCTTGTCCTGTTGCTGGGCACTGTTCCATCACCTTTCCAGGGATGGAGGTGAGGCTGACTGCCCTGTAGTTTCATGGGTCTTCCTTCTTGCTCTTTTTGAAGACTTAAAAGAGCATTTTTATGAACTGAAACAGTGTGAAATTTATCAAAATATAGATATTTTGGAATACTTCACTAAAATCTGTGCTTCCTCACCTGGAAATTTTTTGTGACACTTTTAAAAATCAGTGCAACAAAATCTCCAAAGACATCAGATAGATGAAGAAATTCAGGACAACTTTGAAATTTCAGATCAGGCTTTCATTTTTCATCCAGGTCTGCCCTGTACTCTTTCCCTCTCATGAGAAAAACACCGGATTCAACTGCAGAAAAAGCTTACATTACTGAATCTCCTATTTAGTTTGCCTACCTCCAAGTACCTACATTACCTACATCCAATCCATATCACCTAAGGCTTTTTAAATTGCTGTTCCATACTGTGATAATCAGATGTATTAAGAAATTTTATTTAAAACATTTTTAAACAAAAAGAAGGCATCCGGGGGAAGGTTTTGTTTTCATTTGTCTTTGTTTCTCACTATCCAAACCTATTATTAATTGGCAGTATATTAAATTAATTTTCCTCAAGTTGCATCAGTTTTGCCTATCATGGCAATTGGTAAGGGACCCCCCTGTCTTTATCTCCCCCCACAACCTTCTTCACCTTATTTGCTACCACATCCTGAGGAGGGGAAGTGAGAGAGCAGATGGGTGGGGGTCTGGCAGCTGGCCACAGTCAACCCACCACAAGCACTGAAATCAGACATATACACTGTTCTAGAAATTAAGTACAGCGTCACATCGAATATTTTGTTAATTAAATAAAAAATGCTTTTTTAAGTCATCAATACAAAAATACATCTCAGTTGTAGAGTTTGTAATTGTAGCTAAGAATTGCAGAAGAGGTTGAGATGAATGTTTATGTTATTCATAACAACGATAATTCAAAAAATTGTTAAATGGTGGAAAATACACTGCTCCTTATTATTTCTGTAGACTGAAAACAGTGAAACCCTTCCCCTGTTCGAGGTCATCTAGCAAGATTTTGACAGCGGCGTAGGGAAACTTATTCCAACATGCTGCCTAGACAACTAATTTTGGTATTGGAAGAGGCATGTTTAACCCCCACAGTACATCAGTGGCAAGTGAAAGAAGAACACCATGAGCAGAGCAGGTGGGAAATGGGCCACTTTGTGCAAATAAGCAATCTAGTCCAAGCTAACACATAGGGAAATCAAATCAACTCTCCAGACTAAGCCTTAGTTACAGCGAGGTAAACTTGGGATAATTTAAACTAATGCCTTAGTGATTCAAAAGATAATCTGCTTCATATAAATGCTAAATCACTAACCCCTCCACCAAATCAGATCTCAGGTTTTACAAGAAGACGATACACAAGCATGTTCTTATTAATCTACATGAATCAATATTGTCTTGCTGAAAACAAGAATCTTTCAGCTCTCAATTCAGATTTACGCTTACTTCTTGGGCAAAGAGCTTACCTTCCTTTCCTCAACAGCATAAGCTACTCATATCTTAGTACCGCAATACATCTGTCCAGTATTTTTTATTCTTGCAATATACTAAGCTCTTTCTTCACTTAATCTTGCCATTACCAGTGAAACAGCACTTTTTGGTTTATTCTTGTTTTAACACAGACAAAAGAAAGCTATAAAAAAGTCTGCAGAAAAAGTGTCCAGCTGATGCAATTGTTATAATTCTGATTTGTCCATTTCCCTTTACATGCATAAAATGTGTGAGGAAAACCAAGAGAGTTTCAGAGCATGTATTTTAAAACTTTCCATGAGAATTCTCATCAATATTTTGTCTAACATGGTTTTGAATGTATGAAGAACAGCTAACAGATTCTCCTGGCTTCTTAGTTTACTCCTTAATCCTACAAATACGATTTTTAAGATTCTTTTCACAAGTCAGTAAGGGCCAAGGCTGTAGCTTTAGGCGGCAATGTGTTGAGCAACAAGAATCATGTTTATGTCTTCTAGGTGGGCACCAAGGCACTCTTACATCCGATTTTGCCTACTAGTAAATCCCCAATGATTCTACTGAGAGGATCTATAACCTTTTGCTAAAAAGCAAATTAAAATCACACAAATGTCATTTTGAAAGCAACCTATAGAATACTCAGATGTCTGAATCTATTGAATTTGTAGGTTTAGGGAAGGTTTGGTAGATCCCTCCTTCCCTTTACTTGAGCACATCTTTATTTTATTTTCCTCATATTCTGTACAACTGCTCCATCAGAGTGTCCTTCATTTGAAGAGAACAGCTGCTAGCACGGTAATCACAGTGTCCCCTTCTGTGTCGGAAACAGTAGCTAGGAATCCTGCTCTCAATACTTATTTTTCTGTTCATGACACATCACAGCTGCGTGAATAAGACTCCTTAAATTTAAGCATGAAAACATTAATTTAAAATGGTTTGTTTGGAGGAATCTGTATTATTCAATACCCAATATTGTTTTGATCTGTTCGCAGATTTCAGTGTCTCTGGAAATGTTTCAAGCACTTCAGCTTTGTCTGAATTCCCTTGGAGCAGGGGCGCAGGTGCCATAACCATGTGAGCAGGAGCTATGCAGTCCCCCAGCCTGCAATTCCATGGAAATCTCATCTTTTCAGAACCAACTGACTACCCCAAAATGGGATTCTTAATGACACACTACCTGGAAATTTAAGTGCAGCCTCTTTTATTTTCAAAGTCACCCATTTGAAGACAGACAGTTAAACTTACTTGTTATGACCATTTAACAAGTGAAAATTCTTGAAAGTAAAAAATACATTATTTTACCTTTGGGAGTAGGGAGAAAAATGTTCATATTGTATTCAGAAAACTGGCACTGCTAAAGAAAAAAAAAATTATAATGGTTGAGCTCCTGATATCTAACTGCTAATAGAATTTGGAACCGAAATCAGTAAAATAGAAATCATGCCATTAAATTAACATTATAGTAATACTCTTTTAAAATACAATTTTAAATATCTGAGTTGATTTGCAGGTCTCTGTGCTACTTGTGGATATAATTTCTCCTCTTTCTTTCTCACGCCCCATGCAGAAGGGCACACGTGGTGCCTTTCAGGCTAGCTGGTTTTCTCAGTGCTTCAAAACTAAAACACAAGTGTAGAATGTGCAAAAGAGTTGAACTTCTGAGTACTTCCTTACGATGGTCTTAAACCAAATCACACCAGTGGCAGCATCTTTCATATATTTTCAATTTCAAAACTTTAAATTTTGGAAGGTAATAAAAATTTGCATTCTTTCTTAGGTCTTTAATTCTGCCCTTGCTTGACTACTGCTATAATTTTAGGTTTTAAATCTAAAGTGGAAAATGTGGTTAAAGAAGAGATTTGAAAGTGAGTGCATTAGTTGCCAGGTTCGCTGTGTGCCTTCACTGATTTTTGCAAGCAGAATCTCTTTCACTGGACTTCAGAGTCCCAGAAAACTGACAGAAGAGAATCATTGGAAATGTCTGTCCTTCTGTGAGGATAAATTCCCTTCCTTTGCACAGACAAACATTCGTAGACTCCATCAGACAAAATTTCTATCAATTTATGTCAGTAGTGTTTCCCAAATACATCAAGTGGGACAACTCCTGCACTTTTATCTCAAATAAGACAGCATTCTGCTACCTGGTGAAGTATTACCATCCATATTTTACAGAAGAATGACTTGGAAAGAAACTGCATGATCTGTTAGCAATCAAAAATATTTTCAGCACAGTCACATCTCCAGCCTCCATCACGGTGCCTGACAAATTCTGCTGGGTTTGGCTGAGACAGAGTGAATTTTCATCACAGTAGCTAGTAGGAGGCTGCGTTTAGGATTTGGGCAGAGAAGAATATTGACAACACACTATTGTTTTTATTTATTGCCAAGCAATGTTTAGATTAAGCCAAGGACTTTTTCAGTTTCTCACACTGTCCCTGTGTTCCCAGCTTCTTCTCTACAAGAAGCTGAGAGGAGACACAGCCAGGACAGCTGACCAAACTGACCAAAGGGATGTTTCATGCCAGAAGGCGCCATACTCAGTACATAAGCCGAGGGGGATTGGCCAGGGGACATTGCTGCGGTCAGGCACCAGGTGGTGAGCAATTGTTGCATTGTGTATCACTTGGTTTTGTATGGTCTTTTATCAGCATTATTATTATTATTATTACTATTATTATTATTTCCTCTCCCTTTGCTGTCTTATTAAACTATTTGTATCTCACCTGGGGGGTAGGGGGTGGGGCGCGGTGTGTGAGCGAGCATCTGTGTGGTGTTTAGTTGCCGTGTGGGGCTAAACCACAACCCAAACTCATCCTTCTCTTTTTCTATCAGGAATAACGTATATATTCCACAATTTGTTTCCCCAATATCTGAGTAATTTATCATTCAATTATCTGCTGTTAATGGCATAAGCATACAAGTGAAATAAAAATACCTGAATCAGAGGGATTAATCTGGTAAAAAGCCTGTATGACTGTTGTGTTACTGTTCTGGAAAATCACGTACTGGTCCCACAGGGAAGCTCAGAATAAGGAGTGTCATTGCATGAAACAACGAAGACTGAAGTATTTATGAACTGGTTAAATTGCAGCCCTGTGTGAGAGTTTGGGGGAGGCTGTTAATTATTCATATATAAATTAAGAGTGGAAATTTTAAATTTACTTCTCAACAGACTTACTCACTTCACGATCATTATTAGTCCAAAATCCATCTTTTCCTAATTTGGTTATTTAAAATGTAAATGTTTGCTGAAAGGTCTTACCAGGGAATTGTGTACCCATACGTAAAAGAGTGTGGACCAGAATCTGAGTCCATCGCTAGAGCTCTGGTGTCAGGCTTGGGCACCGATTGCACTGTGTGTGTGGTCACGGAGCAGGGCAATGTCCTGAGTGAGGGAACACACCAGGCAGTTTTAGCATCCTCTCTGGCTTTTGTGGCCTGTGCTATCTGGCAGTACCTCGGAGGAGGCACGCACTGCTCCTTCTTGCCTCTCTAACCAGAAATGTGCGTGTGTGTGTGTGTGCATAGGAACAAACGCCTGCCTCTGCTCAAATCTAACAGCATTCCTGTATGAGACCAGGTAGAGGGGACATGAGATCCTAGAACAAGAGAAATCAGAAGTGAATCTTGCTTACTGAAGCACAGACATCCATAAAGGTCCATGCTCAGATCAGACACTGAGGGTTTTAGTACAAAGCAGTTAGTGTCTAGATGGCATTGTCCAGTCTGGGAATCATGAGAATAGTAAGAAGCAGGCACTCACTGCACAACAGGCACATAAGGGATCCATCAAAGTAGGACTGCAACTAGCTTCAAGGGACACCAAACCCAAAAGGCTGAGATGATGCACATAGTCCCAGGAAAAGGAGTTTCCCATCTTAGAAAACCTTTCCCTTTTCCCACAGGGCCTTATTCCAGAGCCCATTAAAACCAAGGGGAAGCTCATACTCATTTTCATCTACAGTACACCCAAACTGTTACCACTACTGCTTTGTTTATAAGGCAATGATGCATTATAAGACACAATGCTAATATTGACACAAATACAGTATGAACCACGAAGCTCCATGAAGGTCTAAACTGTACAAAAATCTGTAGGATTTTAGAGCATGGCAATGGAACTGCCTCTGCATGGAGCCAATGCAGGAAACCTGAAGACTGCACAATGCTACTACATACTATTCCTGACAAGTGTCCTGTGCCATCCAACTTCTCTACCCCATATTACAGCAAAATTGTATCTAAATAGGATTGCTGATATTGTTAGCTCACCATCCCAAATTTGGATTTTATCTATCTGTTTCATCACCCTGCTGAACCCATTTTGACAGCTGCAGTGTGAATGCTAAGGACAGGGGTTCACCTTTGCTTCCTCCTATAAAAACAAGATCTTACTCAGACAGTACCTAGTTCCATGAAGCCCTCATCCTTCATTCACATTATAGGTGCTGCTAGAATGGAAATCATACAGATAACTGAGCTATCCTTGTCCTGTAGGAATATTGAAGAGCTCAAAATTTTGTTGCAAAAATCTTGCAGATATTTCTCCCCTCACAAGAGGTTATTATGTTGTTATTAATACCTTTTATGTTGGTTTCTTCATGGTTGGGGCGGTGAGGCACTAGAAGGGGTTGCCCAGAGAAGTTGTAGAAACCCCATCCCTGGAAGTGTTTGAGGTTGGATGAGGCTTTGAGCAACCTGGTCTAGTGGAGGGTGTCCCTGCCCATGGCAGGGGGGTTGGAACTAGATGATCTTTAGGGTCCCTTCCAACCCAAACCATTCTATGAATTTAATCTATTTTAAGAATCCAAAATTTAGATCAGGTAAACTTATCAAGCTTGTTAATGTTTCTTTAGCTGTAGATGTGATTTAAGGGGCTCTTACTGAAGTTAGTTTATTCCTAGTAACAGATCTTTTCCTATATCAACCTCAAAAGCCCCAAGTTGTACTAATCAACAAGTTACCTGGTGTACTTTAAAATGGAACTGTGAAATGGTACATTCAAAGACAATGGAATTATGCAAGCACACAAAAATAAAGAAAAGAATGGGACAAAAAAGGTCTGTCCAGCTTGTCTCTGCGTGTTTTTGAAAAAGCCAGTCTCATCAAAGCTGTGGGTTGGAGTGTGGCCACAGACAGAGCCAAGTCAGCGCAACTGGGCGCCCTTTGGGCAGGGAGTGGGAAGGAAGAAGTGTCTGTGGGCAGGATGTGAACCTCTTCAGATGGATCTGCTAAAGGAATAACGAAATGGTGCCACAAATTCAGTTAAAATATGGGGGGAGATAAATGCTTAGACAGCAGTTCAGAGCAATAGCACAAATTAACTGTCTAATTATAACGTATAATTTAAGCTTTTACTAAGTCTATCAAAATGTATACAGGCTACATATTTATGAGAAAAATACCATTGACTCCATATAATCAATAAAATCAAGAGTCCCTATGAGACTCAGCTACTTAGCCTGACAATCTTTATGACATTCAGTATTATTCCTTTTGGTTTAAGATGTTTTCTCCCTTCAGCTGCTACTATGCCTGCACAAATGGGAAGAAGCCAAATGATTGCACTGAGGAAACAGTGAGGCTGAATAGATACAAAATGCTGTCAAACTTACCGAATGAACAGAAAAAATATGCCTTTAATTTCTTTTAGTTCTTGCCTATTACTTCTATGAACAGTTGGGCAGGGGAAAGGAAAATAAATCAGATGCAAGAATAATTGTCCAAATGACAATATGCCACTTTAAAAGCCATTGGTAAAATTTATAAGACTAAAAGTGCAGGAAGAAAACTGGAATTAAAAAAACATCTTTGGAGATGTATAGAATAGCCCCCACATTCTATGCCCACCTCCTACCCAAGCAGCTGATGGAAATGGGAAGGGATGTGAGGCTTGGGGGTGTTTAACCCAGGCCTTGTCTCTAAAAGGAGAGAGCCAGCACAAAGGAGGGCTTTCTAAGAACAAGCACCTCCTAGGAAAAGCCTGATTCCCTCAAAACCCAGAACAACTGAACCAGGCCCTCTTCTCAAAGCAATGCCGAGCTCACTGCCCCCTCCAACCCCGCAGCAAAATTTCTATAGGAGATGAACTACCTCCGCCTGGGTTTCCTTGTCATCACGTAGAGGAGACGCCACAGCGAGGGAGTTACCGCGGCTGTGTGCTGAATTAACATCTGATCGCCAACACCGGGTTTCCTTTTTGATCCTCTGCAATCAAAGCGCAGGACTCCGCCGGGATACTGGCAGCAGGGGCTACGGGTGGGCACGCTGGCTCCCTAAGCCACACGCTCACCAGCTATGCCATCGTCTGCGCCGCGTATGGGATTATTTATCCCGACGTGCCTGGCCTGCCCTTGCCCCTCCTCTCTCCGTGGGTAAAGCACACGAGGTCTGGAAGAGCTCTTCCTCTTCGTGAACTGCTGTGAGCTTTCTGCCCGCAGGAACAGTCCCTGGATCTGACGAGTGAAAAATCAGGCTGATATTTTCTGGCTTGTATTATTAAATGGTGGGTTGCCCTTATCATGATCCCAGTTAAGCCAGTAAGTGTTTTGCCATCAGCTTCAGCAGAAGCGTGTTCAAGCCCCAGATACCGAGGATTTGATGATGGCAGGTCACCTAGAAAATCAACTGAAATTTATAAGGGATGTTGTTGCTCTCGTATCAAAAGACAGACACAGTGATAAGAACGGGGAGGATGGACAACATATGACTGTTTCCACAACACGGTGCTATACAGATCAGCTAAAACTTGAACCTGATAACAAAAAATGCCTTTCCCAGGAATTGCATGGAAATGCATGATCCTTGAGTGATTTTCTGTTTTGGATCTCTTTCTCGCTTTCTTTTGAGGGGCGATGGTCACGTTTAAATCTTTGACTTTGATACTGCGAGTAAATATTGCTACCACAAAGGCTGCAGTAACATTTATTAATTGCACAGTTTCTCTTAAGATGTTAATGGTGACTATGATGCGGTTTCACTTTCCTTCAGTAAAAGACATCTATGAACTGCTATGTGGTTTTCTCTAAATATCACTAAATGCTCTACTGTGCGGGTTGTCTGACAGTAACAGACTTGTTACCCTATTTGTACCTTGGTAATGTACTGCTAAGTGGAATTAATAGCTGGCTAAGCAGAACTACTTTGCTGCTTTCTGTATTCTTTGCTGGCATTCACACTGTCCTGTATGACTGTCAGGCTTTAATATCAATTTTGCAAGTGCATCTGTCAAAGACAATTAAATTATATGACAGATATCATTCGTATTGGACCAATCCATGCAAATCTTTCATTGTTGCAGGTATGAATATTTTATGTAACACAATGAGAAACTAAAAGCCATTCAATTAGATTTAGCCATGGGGTTTCCAGTCAAGGATATGTGGTTTCATACATACTGCAGCCCTTTGCACTGACCTTGGGCAGAATTTTTGAAGCATATATGAAAAGAAAAAAATGCATTGCCTATGGTATTCAAAGAAAATTAAGCTGGCACTCACAGACCCTGTGCTGTACTAAACTCCTATCAGTGAACAGAACTTCTTTTAAGAGGAGTGTAAAAAGCCAGTGAATTTTTCTTACTACTCTAGAATAATTTATTAGGATTTTATTGTTGATAGCAACTAGGAAACATGGAAATGTGGATCCCATCCTCTTGCCTTTGTGTGCACACTTAACTCCCTTTATATTCACATCAGAGACTTCTATCTGGTCTCATTTATACTACACACATGAAACTTGAATTTACAGAAGTCTAGTTACTCATGATTTTCCCTGATGTACTCCAGCTCAAATTCAAGCCTTTCTCCTCAGAAACAGAACCAAATCATTAACTATATAAACTTACTGCAATGGTGAAGTTAAGAGCATAAAACCAAGTATCTAAGAACAAAAATTCCAAGCATATGGATCAAAAAGTTTTCAGAAAAACATGGCTGAGATTTCTAACATATAGGCAATAATAGAACGCAACATATAATAAGGGAAATGTATGGAGCATAACTAATACGATGTAATCTATGTTACAGAGTTGTATGTCTCCTGGCCATATAATTTTAAAACTTATTATATAAAAGCAAAAGTGGAACATTGTATGCTCTGTGCTACGGTCATTCCTCCTTCTCTGTATCTGTTGAATTAATTTAAGAACTGTATATACTGTTTTAAACATAATGGATGGAATGTTTTTATTTATATGCCCTTCAGCATGCTTATTACTCCAATTATGTTGATTATCTTTCCGATTAATTTAAAATTATGTTATTATTTTTGAAAAGCTGCTGCCAAAACTGTTTGCCCTTAGTGGGAAATTATAAAAGAGATGCAAAACTGGTAGAAAATCATTAATGCAATTTTTTTGAAAATTATATTTGTAAATAGTAGGTGGTCTACAAAAAACAGTGACTACACAGTCATGTCTTTATGTTTATTCTCTAAAAGGAGCACCCTGCAAACCACTCGACATTTGAAATTTGATCAGCTAAGCTACAGAAGAGTTGTATGCCTGAATTACAGGGCATGTAATTTGGATTCTGCATCCAGTATATGCCACTTTCCTTCAGCTTTTGCTTAACATGCATAAATGAAATCTGTGGAAACGTCTTCATTTTTCTAGATCACTTTAAGGGGCATTTACAGTGAAATAACTTCCATGAAACATATTAAGCACATCTAATTATGCAATTATTACAACAAAATAGCTTTTATCCTGTGTTTCACAAAGGCAAAGCATAATGTCAGGGAGAGTGTGGCTCTTTAATATGCTCATGTGCTGAAATGCATTCACCTACCTTCTAACATTTTAAAATAGCACATTTCATTCAAAAAAAGGATGCCAGTAGTCACCAACTTTGCAAAATAGTCAGATTTTAAACACCTAGTAAGTAATGTTTTCACATATGTGAAGATTCATTTTAAGATGTACTGCACTGGACACTACATGATCACGTTGATCACTTGTTGCTAAATAAAAAGGATGTAGGCTGTCTCGAGTGACAGGGAAACATGACAGATATGGATCCTTGAAGAAATTATGAGCAAATGCAAGAGCTGATATTAATGCACGCCTGTTAAATAATCTCGTTGGTACTACAGAAATCAAACCTTCAAACTTCTCCGCTAAGTGAAAAAGCAACAGTAATTACAACTTGTGAATTGATGACAGACAACCTGTACCTTTGTTCTTATTTTATACAGATCTCACTTTTTTTCCTTTTTGGCTTTGTTCCTGCATAAACTTTTAAAGAGCAAGCAATTTTACTCGAACATCAGAAACCTGTACTGGCAAACACAAATTTACTGATTCTTTTGAAAGGCATATCTAAGACTAGAAGGGCTAATACTCAGGGGGGGGGGAAAGCCAAAACCTCTACTGTTGGAAAGTTTAAGACATGGGAGAGAAAACATATACATACGGAGATACTTCCCACATCCAAAGATTTCAAGCCATCTGAACACTGTTCACTTGCTGCAAAGTTGCCAGTTCTAAAACCAGGATTGAATGAATCTCACTAAAGGAGACCCAGTAACCCAGTGATCCTCCAGACCTCTGCTTAAAGGTAGGTATCTCTAAAACATTCTTGTATCAAACCTTAACCCTTACCGTACAACTAACGGTAGCTCTCCGAAAGCGTGCACACTGTGCGTGTGATCACAGCACTTCTCTAAAGCTCTTGAAAGAATACATCTACTCGACAGCATTTTCGTCAGCAACATTTCTATAATGTAAAGGCTCCTATCGCTGTGCAGCTAATATGTGGGGTGTCTTTGCTCTTATCTCATGTAGTGCACTTGATAAAGGGTACTACTGAATCTTCTGCACGCTGCATTACAAAGAAAACTGTCTTTTTGTGAGGTATTTTCTCTCCACTGCTTTCACATAAAATAAAGGTTCTTGTAACTGGATGTATCTGACTGTATTCATACCCAAATGAAAACTGAAACCCTTCTACTTTATCTGATGTATAAATCCCCGAAAAGATTCTTGCCTTTCCAATTGTGTTCACCGTAATAAAGGTTAATATTGAACTGAACTTATTGCATTCTAGCATCACATGTAAAGTCCAAACCTGTGTGTGTAATCTATTTTCTTTTTTATTGTTGAAATTAAAGAATAGGAAAAAATGTTGCCAATATTATTAAAGATAACAGAGCAAAAGCATTTTACTTAAAGACAGTTCAAACCTATTGCTTTCATGAGGAGGAAAAAAAAAAAACCATGGTGCAAAGTACTGGGGGGAGGGAAGGGAAGAGCATCTGTTGAAAATTAACTACTTCAACGTTAATTATCACATAATTTTCTACCTGATGAGATGGTGCTGTAGAAAGTATAAATTGAAGGCACAAGAGTAAGAAATGAGTCATCTTTGACTTACCGTATCAAAGACTATTGCTGTATTGCAGTCAGCATCCAAACACAGAGCATGAGCTTCTCACAAATCAGAAAAAATATACAATCAATCAACAAATCAAATTCATTGTAAAAATAAAGGCCAGAGATTAGAGTATGTATCCAAGGGTCTGGTTAGTCACAGCTTTGACTAGCCTGCTACACGGCTCTGCAAAACAAGTATACTGCAGCAGTGTGGCAAGCATAGGATTGCAATGCATGTCCCATATATTCAAGCATAATAGAAAACATGGTCTGGAGCTTATTCCATGTGGAAGTGGGGTTTGTTTTATGCAGGCAGAAAAAAGAGGGTTTCTTTTCCCACACAATAGAATTAGAAATGAAGATTTTTCTTGATTATTGTACACACTAATTCCCCAGGATATCAATTACATAAAGCAGGTGCCTCTGTCTCCTGTTTCCCAGATAAATGCCTGTAATCTCATTTCACAAATGATCCTATTTAGACAGGAGCCACCTATTGTGATGATATCATTTGCTCTAGTATCCATAAATGGGCAACTTCCTACCAAACGTCATGACCACTGACGACACAAATCTTTATAATATTGAGTGGGCAGGGTGGTTGATGGGGTCCCATCAATCTACAGCAGCTTCTGCTGATGTGATATCATGAATCCTGTATAATCATCTGAAAGGCTGAAAACGAAGAGAAGCATGAAACCTGTCTGGTGGAGCTCATTAAAGAAAACACCTAAAACTGGAAAGACAAACTAAATCCTAGAGAGGTAGTAAAGGCAGATCAAACATAACTACATAGCAGTGGAACCGTTCCAAGTGCTTTCTGCACTCACAAGGATACTGGTAGATACGAACAAAATCCCTCTCAGTACAGAAGTGTAGCTGTCAGTACCTTTTTAACAAATAATAAAGGCTGTACATCCTCTTTCCTAGCAAATGCAAAATATACCTTGACAGCAAAAAGGACCAGTGCTTCAATGATGCACAAATTAGCCCACTCTTACCGAATATTTTTAGAATTAGCAACTGCTTGTCACAGTAGCTTGGAATATGAACTCTGTAACAAAATATCCTCAGACTGTTTGAAATCCAGTCTGTGAGACTGGTTTGCTTCATGCTCTACCTGCATGGATTTAATTTCCCAGCTCAGCGTTTTCTGAAGAAGAATCATTCCATTAAATATACATATTTGGGAAATGTTATGATGTTACCTGAAATTCAGTTCCATCTTTAACACATTATTTTTCACTGCTTTAACACAAGAGATTTGAGGAGAGTTAAAGGTAATATAGGGTTCACTTGTTTCCCCACCCTTTCCCCAAGGGACTCGGTTATGCCTAGTGGCTAAAACAAATTGCTTAAGAAATTTGTATTTCATATTTTTCCTGGCAGAAGTTGGTAAAAACTTCAAAAGAAGATCCCTGGTTTCAAAAAGTGACCTGAGGGCATTTTTCAACAGGATCTCCACAAATCTTGGTTTACATATTCCTGCTTTGAACAGAATGAGCTACATCTAACCAACTTAATACACAGAGAGGCACCACATCAGCATCCATCCACGTTAGTGTCTGGACAGTGCTCACCAGAACGCTGGTCAAGCTGGGGTTGCGGGGGTGGAAAACTTTAAAAGCACAAAACCCGAGAGGTCTTTATATACGTTCCCACCGATGTAGTTCCATCACAGCAGGGTCCACTTCTCAAAATCCAGCCCCTCCATTGCAGACGGCCCTGGTTATACCTTGCATTTCTTTCACTGCATCTTTTGGGGCAGGGACCACACCTCACTAAATTTCTGTATTACACCTAGGGAGGGTCCCAAAGGCAACCAGTGCAAATGTTAATAACAAAAGCAGCTCTTTCAGAGTTGACTCCTACTGCAGTGACTCACATCAGGTCTAGATGGAGTAAAAGCAAAATTTGAGCACAGCATCCATGGCTCCAAGATGCAGCGATGCTGTCAAAGCAGAAAAACCACTGGGTTTCTAAAAGCACCATAAAGAGAACAACTCCTTCTTCAGAGATTGAAAACAATGGAGAAAACCATTTCAGAGCACTGAATGGCCATTTAGACATGAGCAGGTGCTTCTCCCTCCTGTGCTCATCTTCAAGATAGCACTAGCTGATCACCCTAGATATTCTGTCTAGGCAAAGACATAGGTGCCTCTGACTCTGGGGATCATAACCCCTTCATTTCAGTTACTGGGTGGAAGTAGAAAAGCATATACTCTGTGTGTCCAGATGGCATAAATATTTTCCATGTGTTTCCATGACAAAAGATAAAGATAACACAAGAAACAGTTACAAAGTGGAAGTGTGTGTGAGTGTAACTGACACTGATGGTCCAGAAGTTTCTCTCTTGGCTCGATATAAGATGATGAAGAGGGAATGAGGGGAAAAAAAAGGAAAAAAGGCAGAAAACAGCTAAAAAGAATATTCATCACTGCTCCATCAAACTCAGTCCTGCCTTGGGAAACACCAAATGTCAGATTTTCCTGGTAACGTACAAGGACTTTTAAGGCCGTTCCAGGATGTAGTAGAAAAGTATGCATTTTCTTAAAACAGTATCTTTTCCAGCATCTGACCCAAAGGATGTCCCCACCCTTCCTTAACCCAGTTTTGAGCTTATCAAGCACACAGTAATGAGCTTAGAGCAAGCACAGCCTTCCTGTGCAGAGGAGGACGTTAAACATGGCCCACTGGAAGATGCCCTGATGGTTCTGATCTTTGATTAAAGGTCTCTAGGCTTTATAAGAGATAGTGCCAAAGAAAATGGACCATCATTCCCAAACAGTTCCCATTTACATAGACAGATACTGTGAGAAAATAACCCCAAACATATTCCTGTTTCAAGAATGTCCTGAAGGATTATACTGCAAGGACAAATGGCTCTAGGGAAAGGAAAGCTATTGTATTTGGTCCAGGAGAGACTGTCATAAACATTCTCTAACATTAAGCAAGCAAACTGTGGACATCTTACAAGACTATAGACCATACAACAGACTATTCTACCCCTCTTAATGTTTTTGCTTTATGTTTGGGATCAGAAAAAAACTCCAGACAAAACCCTGGTACACTAACAAATATGTGCAATCATCCTTAGACCAGCTTTGAAATTCCTATTGGTCTTCCTTTTATTGGACTTACTCTTTCTAGCATACTTGGAAACTAAATCTCTCCAGGCATTAGGGACAGTCTATAAATCTGCACATTCCTGGGCACAGAATAAGCAGACTGAATTTTCCTGAAAATGTCTAGACCTTCCACCAATTAGAACTGAAACCTAAGTTACAAAATACCAATGGATTACTGAAACCCCTTTCTGAAGGGGAAGAGACAGAAAAATGTTATCTTGTATAACACCTACTGATATTTTAGTAGAGGGTCTCTTTAAAGTTGAGACGGAAAGTACCGCTTCAGTTAAATGAGCTTTGTCTCATTTAACCCTGCCATCTCCAGTAAGTGTCATTGTATCTTATATTAATTGGTGCATAAACACAAAACCGACAAAGACTATACTATTAAAAAAAAAAAAAAAAAGGCAATGCTTTCCTTCTAAACTGCAAACAACCAAGAATCAATAGAAATAAAAAGTGAATTCTGACATGTCATCTTTTTCCACGAACTGAGTAGGAAAACAGTTACTGCACATCATGTGATGCTTCCGTTAGTCATGTTACACATGGTGTGTGTTGATTAATAAGGACCACGCACACCAAGACGACGAACAGCCTTAGAACTTGCGTCTCCTCTTGTTTCTACAGCAAACAAACAGGAAAATTAAGCAAGGATCTTGGATTAGGAAACCTTAGCGTGCTATCCCTTCTAATATTTGCAGGCTCAGAAATGCTAGGAGCTAAAAAGGGCAACCTCCTTCTCTTAGCCAGACCTACTCGTGTCTAAAATCTCTTCAGGACTTAAACCTAACCAGTAGGACACAGTGGACAGACATTACTACAAGATGCAGCACATAGCTGTACTTAGGCAAACATTGTTCCTTAAATCCCTCTGAGATGCATCACTATTGCTTTTCAGCAAGATCAGAGAAAACTACAAAGGGTGGTTTCAGCCTCACAAGGACAAACGTAATTTGTCATAATATAAAAATGATGATGAAGAATTATCTGCATTTTTTAATTACTTGTCAAAATCCTATTATCCAACAAAAAGATAGAAATATATTATCAATATCATACCTAAATAAATTCTTATGAATAATAATCACAATAAATTATTACATAATGGCTAAAACAATCAGGAGAAACCTCTGTTCATAAGCTCATTTCTATACCACCAGCTGCAGTGCTGGTACCTCAAAGAAAACATGAATGTTCATTTTAATTTCACACTTCATTAGGAATACAGGTGTAAAAAAATCTAGCAAATAAAAAGTGACATGTTCTTATGGGAAAACACATAATTTTCATTTCCATATCAATATTACAATAATTGAGAGCAGAAACATCTAAAAATTTTTAAGAGGGAACTTTGCTTTGTTTTTCAAAGCCTGGTTAGCCCAATTGTTGATTGATAAGGGATGACCATGGTTTGCATCTAGTGACCCTCCTAAATAAACTGTTTGGGAGACTGGAAGACGTGGTTAAAAAGTGCTGTCTGATGTCACTCTGCATTTGAAACTGTGCACTCGACTAAGTCATTCTCTTTTCAGTGGAACTCCCCACTGCTTTGAAAGAGACTTGTGTTCAAACATTTATGGCCCAGAGGTTTGTGGAAAATACTGCTTAATATAAGCAGTAAGTAAATACCTTGTTCTACCACAGACCTCGATACCATAGGATGCCTGGAAGAAAGAGCCAAAGGTCAGATGATTGGTAGGCTTCATCCTCATAGGTTATAAATCTGATTCTTAGAGCATTTCAGATCAAGATTCTCTATAAATTACAGCTATTGTGACAAAACATTCTCTTTGGTAGACAGGTGATTTATGTAGACAGTGTCATTCATTGAAGATCAAAGATATAAAATGGTCCTAACGTTGACCAACAAAGCTATGGTATGGTCATAAAACTGTGACACGTAAAAAGATGTCAGAAATTCTTTATATTCTGATACTACCAAGGTGGAAGATGCAGCTGTGAGCATGCCAGCTTGGTGAGCAACAATTCCTTGCTTATTTGGAGGCAAGACTGCAAAAACTCCTGGCTACCCTGCAGTGCAACTGTTGAAGAATGGCAACAATAACAACAAAGAGAAGGACAATCCTGAAAGATCATACACCAATAATAACAAAAAAAAATGTACCATTAATGCCTTCTTTTAAAGACAATGAAATTATTTCAAAAAGGTCAACTTTTTCTTTTTACCAACATCTCCAGAGAGTTTAATTTAGAGTCTCTTAATAGTCTACCCTTTATTTCTTCCTTTTCACAGCTTCCATCTCTTTTTATTGCAGTAGCATTTTCAAAATGTACCCACGAACTTGGTATTTCAAAATGTGTATTGGAAAAGAAAAATAAACAGTAAATACCTGCTCTTCCTGTGGACATGTGGGAGTTCACAGTAGTTAAGTCTCAACTTTGCACAGTTACATTTTAACAACCTGCATAACAGGGGCATTACTTTTACTAAACCTACAAATATTCTTCTCGGCTAACACTGCCTCAGAAACCACTGGTCTCAGAATGTCAGTGAGCCTTTCTTCTTTGGAGTAAAAATAGGTACCAATGACTTGAGATAAATGACAGGCTTTTCTCTTTCTATCTTTTTTGTTTTCTGATCTATGTTCCATGATAAACACAGTTCTTTCACTGGCAGTCCTGTGTTCCTTGCCTTGCCTTCCCCTTCTCCTTCCTGATTTTCTAAGTTCAAACAGACGAAAAAGTGATGAGAGACAATCTTCTCCTATCTGGTTTTGGATTTTAGACATTCCTGGTGTCTTTGAAAGATGACCAGTAGACTTTATGATAAAACTGAAGATGCTGGTCTAAGAAATCATTCTGAAAACTATGGAAAAAATACAGCAAAGAGTTAGGACGTAAAGATGACTGAAGGATGATCAGGGTCTGGCAAAATCTCATATCCAGGAATCTGTTCTGCCTTGACAAGCTGAAGAACTTAGCATGTCTTCAAGTAGTACAGTTGTGTTGTCAGTTTGTGTATGTGACCAGTAGCAGCTTTTCAGAAAAAAACCAGTGGGACACAACTACAGCCTCATGACATGCTCATCTTGGCTGTGTTCAAGAGGGGAAACAGATCCATGTTTTCTGAAGCTGGAACCTCCATCTTCCCATTTGACTTCAGTGACCATGAATGATAATAATGAAATATGAAGATAGCAATGGCAAAGACTGGAATACTTGGTCTGAGGTTTTAAATGCCTGGTGTAAATGCTTGCGTGTTTGCACAGAGCACAGTAAATAACCAAGACTAGTTTGCTCAAATGTGTTAGGAAGTTCAAACAAAGGCAAAACATCTTTTATACATGTGTAAGATCTGTACTGCCAAAAGCTTGCTACTGTTTGTACTCAGCCACCGCTACTAAAATTAATAAGATACTGGTAAGTACTGAAACTACCAGGTTCAAGCTCCTGGCTGAGCCTTACGCAGTCATACAGATTGAAGCCCAAAATACCCTAACTAAATTGTTAAGTCTGAATTCCTGGAAATAATTGTCAATAAGATTTCCTCTCCTTACCTCTGTATTGAGTTTATTAAATTTGATGTCTTTAAAAAAAGAAAGAAAAAATAAATGGAAAAGGGAATTCTTCACTTATAATACTGGTTGAACTTCTGCTTGAAGATGAAAGGAGGATTTGAAGATTTACCCAAGGGAATACGAAGAGTACAACTTTGCAATTTGGCTTTGTGTCAGAAGCTGAGGAGAAACATCAGGGAAAACCGAAAGCGGATAAACAAGATTTGGGGGAAGAGGGAGAGAGACATGTGTTCAGCAACTGCAGACAGCTCAAAGGCTTTCTCTGGGGCCGGTGAGTCCAAAGGACGCACCCTGCACATGTGAGGCTCCAAGTGGAAGCACTGTCTCCAAGTCACAGACAACAGTAGACATCCTACAAGTTTTCATTAACGTTTCATGGCTATTTGCTAATAATAACAATGTAATCTTGACTGTCCAGTGTGTAAACAAAATTCTGCTTCACATAATCTATGCTTTGAACATCCAGTGTGCAAATATGCCTATGTAAGCCCAATAATAAACGTTTGCTGTGCTGCAACAGCTGGAGTACCATAGTTTGGGCCTCTTCAAGTCGAAACATGTTGTGGGGATTGGCATCATGTTCAGGTTCTTGGTCTGGCTGATACAGAAAGATCTGAGATGACCAAATTTGTTCTGAAGGTGAAACAAAGTGAAGTTCTGTAACCTCAAAGGTTGCCATGAGACAAAACAGTTGTCTTCTGACCGTATCTCATCATAGGCACTGGCACTAATCCATTTCCAGGCATCACAGCTCATAAACTCAGAACTATTATGGACTCGATAAAGTCAATCAATACATTAGTTAAGTGAGATGGAATGATTTAGCTCTTAGGGACGAAAAAAAAAAAATAGGGCTCAGTATTTTTTGCTGCTGTTTTTCAGTGTCTTGGAATAACATTAAATCTCCAGAAAACTGAGTTCAGACAAAAAAACATGCCTTGGCACGTTCACTTTAAATAGAATCATGGAAACAATGACTTTTTGTTTTGTTTAAATAAATTGAGAGGTCTTCAAAGTAAGAACTGCTTCTTCCTATCTGTTTTACAAAACCCTCTTGAAGGGCTTTTCACTGAGGCCCTACTCCATACTGAAGATGTGCAACAGCTTAACAATATACTGAGTTTGTCCCCTATAAATTTGAAAAGGCAAACTTTAAAATATCAGCATACCACTGTCAAGTTTTTCAAAAGGTGGAAAAACCTACAGTACCTAAATGGCTTTTCCCTGGTGCCAAATCTGAGCTAGATATAAAAACATGGTACAGTGGTAATGGGAGGAAATGCGGTACACTAGATCCCACAGTATGCATTAAAAATACATTCTGATGCAAATTCTCTTCGATCTTACATGCTAACCTAAAGTAATAAAGATAAACAGCTGCATGTATTTACACACATCAAAATAATCAATAATGTATGCTGACTTGTCACAATCGTTATGACACCTGTTTTATCAGCGACTCTGCCTTCTATTTCAGAAACTAAATTGAATTGTATTTAATACTTCCTTTTTTGAGTGACAAAAATATTCACAACATGGGATAGGGAAACTGCATTTTTGTAATGAAAGAAACCCTAGAATACTTTAATGAAATTATATCCAGTATTCAATATTGCAATATTCATACTCAAAACAATAAATTCATACAATAACAGTTAGATCCTCTGCCTTCTCTATCAGCCTACTTCTTCATTTCAGAGAACCTTGGTCCCACCTCAAAAGAAAGTTCCCAACACGGCATGTACTACAACTTTTAATCTATGGGGTTTAGTTTGAATAAATCCAGACGCTTCTAGCATAAGCTGTGGCAGTTAAAATGTGCAGTGAAAGGATTGTTTAACATGACTGTTTAGCATGACTAAACATAGTGAGGTTATTTCTGATATAGCAAACAAAATAGTAAAATATTCTTTCAGTTAGATTATTTGTAGTTTCATGTTTCTTGCAGAAAAACAATGTGTGCAGTTATTAACAGTGGTAAGAAAGAAGTAAAATCCTCTAGCCATAGCTAGAAAGGCATTATTACAGCACATCTGTCAACTGAATCTTCTTTAAGTGTGGCTGAGGGCCAGAGAATGATAGGACAAAAATGCGGGTATCAGTGATAGATTATTTAACCCTGCCAGCACGCAAAGGAAAAGCATCAGCAATAACATTAATATTCACAGTGGCAACCTTTGATGCTTTCATAATTTAGATTTGACCTCAGGGAGAAACTTGGCAAAGGACTGTTTTGTTCCTGTGATTCTAGTCTTTTATGCAAAGGACAATGACCCCTCTGCATCAACCACTTTGTCGTGATTGCCCAATAAGAACCTACAAATGTTTGATAACTAGGATTTTGTGGTCTGGAACCGAAGCACACTGGCAAAGCTGATGTGTAGAAGTCACTATGGTTACTGCCTACACTTGCTTTGCCTCCAATAAAATCTTTCATTTCCATAAGCATTAAAATTCACCAAATGCACCAAAATTATTCAGACAAAAAAATAAATTCTCTATAAGCCTTTTAGCTGTGTCGCTTTTATCTTTTTACGTTTAGACTCCTAGCTGAGGCATATTATTACACATCTGTGTCTAAGGGCAATTATTGCAGTAGAAACCTTGCGGTGGCAATGCTTCATTAGACCCCAGCTTCAGCAGCGTGTGCGGAACAGCTCTCTGCTCTTGGCCAGTGCAAAGACAAAACCCAGAAAATGCTGTGCTGGATGCCAGACAAGAAGCACTAGCTGGGGAGTTAGCAAGCCAAATTCAGATGAATGCACTTTGTATAATTGTAAATCTTCCCACTTCTAAGAAAATTAAATGTTAGTCTTCCTTGATATAATCTCCTATCTGTTATAACAAAAAACAGTTACACATAAAAATATTTTTTTTTTGTTTACCTTACAGTAATCAGCATGATTCTTGCTCTCAGTGTTCTTACATAAATGTCCAACTGGCTAGAGTTTACAGTATTTCCTGAGGTCACTGTCATTTGGTACACCATTAACATTGTGTCCAGTGGCTATGTCCTCGATATTTCTCACTTCTATTCTTTTACTGCAGGTAGCTTTCTGCTTAAGTTCCTCCCAGCATGCCAGGTGATTTTGCTCCCTGCTATTGCCTGTTACTTTGAAAACCTACCTGAACCACCATCGCCACTCCTCCTACATCAAAGTAACCTATTCTCCCTCTTTTCACCTCAATACCTCCTTACAGTTAATTGCCTTTAGTCACTCGGTGACATATCTGACAGGTAGATCAAGGCCCTCGTTATCAATTCAGCTACTTCCCTTCCTTTTCCCTGTGTCTGATTTCGCTGATGATCCCGTTAGGTGAAATTCCTCATTATTATTACTCTTCATATGCTCAATGAGGTCCTTTGAGAAGGTTTCACTGATACCCTTTTCCCCCTTACTCAGGAAGCGCTGAGTGCTCACTGGGAACAGGGCCTGCAGGTGGAACAGGTGAAGCCTTCAGCAGGAATTACACTGGACTATAGCTATAGCTTGTAAGCAACCAGTGCCGTCAGGGGCTTATTCCTGCCTCTGGGGCAGGGCACCTAGCATCCTCGACACCCAATTGCACATAATTTCTTCTAGCATTTCTAGCCCCACGTACTCAAACAACACCCCCAAAAGTCACAAACGGAGCCATCCCAAAATTATAAATGCTTTCTTAAAAGACAGATATGAAATTGCATTGGATATTGACTTTTTAGTTGGCAGGTTATGTTCAGATCAGATTTCCAAGCTGTAAGAACTAAGAATACTGTCTGTCATACCGTTACTCTCTTCACCCAACTGAAAAGCAAAGCTTCTCCTGTAAGCCCTCATTTTCAGAAGATGACTTTGGCCAATGCATTACATGTCACATGAAACAACAAATCAGCAGTGGCCACTTTTTCATGCATAATTTCCATTTATGGCAGGTATTCAAGAGGGAGTAAAGTGCTTCCTACAAGTTCAAAGAACTCAGCTGATGGTTTAAAACAGTTTAATCCACTGCCTGAAATCTCCAGTCTTCAAGGACAAACATGTCACAAGGTAACCACCTTATGCCTTCAGCAGAAGTCATCAATATCTATGTAAGGCATAGAAAGCAGTATGAATAGTATCGAACAATTTTCTGCTCCGATTTTTTCAGCATAAATGAGAATGTGAAAAAGGTTTTCCTTCTGATAAAGTCTTACTAAATACACTTGTGTCCAGATTTCGGCAAAAATAGAATAGCAGTTTAGTGGGAGCTTATGCAAGCTGGGTAACTGTGAAAGGAGAGTACACCAAAAGGCTGATATTTATTGGTAGAGTGCTATTCTGACTTTTAAGCAATTTTCAGTTACTCTTGCCTACTTATTTGTGCTCCTGTCTTCTTTCTTGAGAGAAATGCTGAAAAAATAAAATGACCTCTGTATACTATTATGTCACATCATGCTACTTAAAATATGTTACAAGCGAGTTGGCACAGAAACCCATTCTCTTCAGGTTGGGTACGCATATACCCAGCACAATGAAAATTCACAGCCCCAGCTTCTTGGGAACTTAGCAGTCAGCCCACATATGGCTTCATATAGGGGTTCAGCTGCAACATTGCAGGGTATGGCAGAGTATCTTAATCCATAAAGACAATAATTAATAATGGAGCAATATTTACAACAAATACAGAGCTTGTTCAGATTAAATTAATCCAAGTTAGGGATCAAATGGCCTGTAAAGCTATGAATTATGCTTTAGAAATCATTCCAAGTAAAGCTACAAGCACACAGAAGACATGCCCCCCGCTTTACCTCAAGCACAGACATACAGTGCAGAGTCACAATCAGAGCACTTGAGTACAAAGCATAAAGAAAACAGCTATACAAAAGTCATTACCACACAGAACACAGTTGGCAGACTTAAGGAGACAATGAAGATACTAAGAAAATGGCAACTTTTCTGGGCCTGGAAGATGCAAAGAGACAAAGTGAACAGCAAGAGGTGAACAAGAAAAGAGAGTAGAGAAAGCCTGCGAGAAAATAGCAGGGGATGGAAGCAGGGATAAAAGTCTTTCTTTGCTATAAACAGGAAAATCTGCCCTGCAGCCCATTCTGCCGTACCCACATCCCTAAGACTGGCAGAGGGGAGTTTGTTACCCACTGCCATGCCTGAGCCGGGCGTCTGCTGGCTGCAGGGCTCTGCCGGCCAGTCTTCCAGGGGAAGGAGTTCATCTCCAGCCGTCATGCTCCGAGCCAGCTCTGCCATAACACAAGTGGACAGCTCCATCTAGAGGGCAACTATTCCCTCAGCTGTTAAATGGCAGAATTTATCCACAGAGCAGTAAAATGGCATAATTGTGACTCCAATGTCTTTTATTTATCCACAGGTCCGCATGCACTCAAAACAGCACTTCCAGCTGTTGTCCCCTTGGCAGGGATTTCCAGCGGGAGGGAGCAAGCCTCAGGCACCTCACCTTCTGCAAGGTATGAGCAGCTGAAAATAAAACCAACCTCTCCCCAAAATCCCTTTTTGAGGGTAGGAAGGCTATTCAGAGGGATCTGGACAGGCTGGATCAGTGGTCTGAGGCCAACTGTATGAGGTTCAACAAGGCCAAGGGCTGGGTCCTGCACTTGGGTCACAACAACCCCATGGAACGCTACAGGCCTGGGGACGAGCGGCTAGAAAGCTGCCCGGAGGAAAAGGACCTGGGGTTGTCAGTCAACAGCCAGCTGAATATGAGCCAGCAGTGTGCCCAGGTGGTCAAGGCGGCCAATGGCATCCTGGCCTGCATCAGGAACAGTGTGGCCAGCAGGAGTAGGGCCGTGACTGTCCCCCTGCACTGGGCACTGGTGAGGCCGCGCTCAAACACTATGTTCACTTTTGGGCCCCTCACTACAAGAAAGGCACTGAGGTGCTGGAGCGTGACCAGAGAAGGGCAATGGAGCTGGGGAAGGGTCTGGAGCACAAGCCCTGTGAGGAGCAGCTGAGGGAACTGGGGGTATTTAGCCCGGAGAAGAGGAGGCTCATGGAGACCATATCGCTCTCTACAGCTCCCTGAAAGGAGGGTGCAGAGAGGTGGGGGTTGGTCTCTTCTCCCAAGGGAAAAGTGATAGGACAAGAGGAAATGGCCTCAAGTTGCTCCAGGGAAGGTTCAGATTGGATCTTAGGTAACATTTCTTCACTGAAAGGGTTGGCAGGCACTGGAACAGGCTGCCCAGGGAGTGCCTCTGTCATCATCCCTGGAGGCATTTAAGAAACCTGTAGATGTGGCGCTTAGGAACATAGTCTGGTGGTATTAGTGGTGTTTGGTTAACAGCTGGACTTGATGATCTTAAAGGTGTTTTCCAACCTAAAAGATTCTCCGATTTTATGAAACCTACCTCTTTGTTTGAATTGTCTCCAACAGTAAGCCTGCCAGACTGATTTTGTGGCATCCATAAAATGCCACAGATTGATGGCTACTCTCATTCTGGTGAAGAGAATGGGTCCCAAAGGCAAAGAGTTCATTAACTCCTTACTACTTGTGTCTTGTAAGAAATAGACAGACATTGTATTTCCCACTAATATCTTGATAAACACATCTATATTCAGGAGCAAAAGGAGTATCGGTAGTTAACAAGAAGTTAAAGGAAATTTTTTAAATGCTGAGATTATCAAAGAGGATGTTTATAATCCCTTCTGTTGCAAAGACTTTCTCTACTGAACTATTCTTGCTATCAATTGATTAACAAATATCTACAGCAACATACTAATACCATTAAGGAGCCTGACAATCCTGAGAGCACCAAATCACACACTTTCAAAATGACAGTATGGAAGCCTAACTTCATTCTCTCCACTGCTGGGATGTGGGCTCTGTGCCAAGCAATTCTCACAAAACAGTTCCTCTTCTGTACTGATCAGGAATGAAAAAAAAACCCTTTGAGGAGATGTCTCTGAACTCCCTTTTCTCCCAGTCATAGGCCAAAACATGAATCACAATGTAATTTTAAGAGCTGGACTCCACTGTAGCTTACTGTACTCTTGTAAGGGCTTATTCAAATAGGCAACCAGTTATATCAATATTATTCTTCCCCTTCATTGTTTTTCAGGCTCAGAGAGTATGCATCACCAAATATGCACTTTTTATAAATCAATATATTTAGATTCAGACAAGCTGTGTATCTGAGCAACAGCACAGCAAGGAAAGACTGTTGTCTATGCATTAATTTTTCCCAGATTACTCATTTATTATACAATAATGTTCTAAATTTTACCCACCACTTTCTTCTGGTGTTTGTTAGTGAGGAATAAAATTTTGGCTCAAATAAAATTATCTTTTTCATAATGACGCATTCTGCAAGTTAGGTATAAGCAGTAAATGTGAGCAAATTTAAGATTAACAATGCTGAGCTGATTACTTTAAGCCAGACAAATTTGGATGAAAAAAGAATGAAAAATGCATGGTCCTTTTCCTATAAAGTTTTTTTGCACAACTGGGTAATCATTTCTTAAACTCTTCTTTTTTCTGTGTTTTTCTTGTTTAAAAGAATGTATTTTTTGCAATAAAAATACAAAGCTAAATAAACAGAAGCAGAGGCAACCCATTTTACAATTCTAGGTTTGGTTTAACAGGCAAACATTTCATGAAGATACTATTTTTTTAAGTGATTCATTGCTTAAAACAAAACTAGCAATCTACACAGTCATTTCTTCCCCAGCTTCTTCCTACTTCAGGAATTCAGATCCAGTTTGCTGTTATTCCAAACAAATTTAGTTGCAGTGATGAGTCATATTTTTATGGTAGCAAAGAATGTAAGATGTATGTCTATTTATGTAGCACATGTATAATGGCGCATTTAACGTTTTTTAAGGTCTTTTCTAAGAGAAGTGCAAGAGCATGGATGAAGAGCAAGCTCAGTGGTATGAAAGAAAGAGCCCAGTGGACTCTCACATGTGTTTGCAAATACTTACTTACATTACTCAGTGGCACTGAATCTGTATAAACACGTATGGTAAGAGTTGGATATCAATCAAATAAAAGCACCGGAGCTGACCTGCAAGCAGCTCCACTGATTAGCAGTCACTTATGCTCAAAGACGTCCCCACCTTGCAAGCTCAGCTTCGTTCCTTGGCTTCAGACCTGGAACAGACCAGTCCTCAAGCAAGTCCTGCCTCTTTGCGGTGTCCGGCTTTGCAGTGTCCGGCACTGATTTAAATCAATGACTCCAAAATCAGTGGGCTAGGTGGCCACAGAAATGGCACCACTAGTGTACCTCTGAAACATACTCCACAGTCCCAGTCTTTACTTGGGTGGTCCAAAACTGAAGAGTATGCAGGTGAGAGATGGGCAACAGACTTCCATTATTGCAATAGGTTTTTGAAGGCAGTCTCTTTATGTAAACCTGAATTAAACTGATTGGATAAAAGAGAAGAACAGCTTCGGACAAGGTACAGTGCTCTGGAAGGCAGTGAATAAAGTATGGAGCACAAGGTAGCATGATCAGAAAGATGCAGAAGATGGTTTATTATGGTATATATCTAAAGTGATATAGGGTAAAGACAATTCACAAAAACTTAACGTAGCCCATTCTGTGTGTCAGAACAACACAAAATCCGACCCTTTCTGTCATATTTCAAATTGTTTATCCCTTTCTTGCTCTAGCTGAAAATGGTAGAATAAAAGAACAGTGACTTCCGGAGACTGGACTACGGAAGTATCCATGAGTGTAATCTCAGAACTTCAAATGTCGGAATCAGAACAAGACTGAAACTATTTTCAGTCGTTGTAGATTAATGTTCCTGGTCTAAATTAGTCAGCTGCCTGTTATGCAAGATCATCCTCCCTGCTAGTCATTCTCACAGGGTATTTACAGAACACTACATGGGAATGGTGAGAATCTGAGTGAAGGTACTACCAGGAGGAGGCTACTTAAAAAAGAACATACTGCATGCATTTCCAGGCAGACATTTAAGTAGACATTTCTATAAAGCATTTGCTTTTTCACATTTCATCATATATGCGCACACACATACGCATATACACACATGCACACACGCTGTGTTTGCATGTCATTGCAGGTAACATGGAAAGGAAGGAAGGAATACATAAATATGACTAAAAATGTTTCTAGGGCAAGAAATATTTCTGTTACTTTCAGATAGCACAGGCTTATTTGGATATAGGTTTCAAAACGCAGCCTTTGGAGAAAAGTATTTCACAGATGAAACTGATTCTCTCAAAGCTTATTTTGCAATGATAACAGTTACTGGAGTAGGAGGAAGAAGGAATAGGGAAATCTCTTTTTATATCATCCAAGTGGATCCAAATCTTTCCTTTTCTGGGTGTTCGATGCAATGTCCTGAACAAGTTGTAAACCATCTCATTGAAAAGATCACAACCAAATGCACACCAGATATTTTAGCACAGTGATTGGTTGCTCTTCTACTCCTTTTCCATCTCATCTCCTTACCCTAGCTGGCTTGGGATCGAGACACAGTTTCATCTGTATGGGATAATTCCTGCAGGCTGAACTCATGCTAAAAGGCCCCTTTCTGGAAAAAATGTAACAAGTGAAGTGAACATACGGCTCAAAAATCTCCCTGAATACTTTTTGCTGCTTGCATCATAGGACAGCGTTGCCCGGTGTGCAGAGTTATCTCAATTACTGTTCTATCAATACACTCATAAAGAAGCGAGGGGAGAGAAGTCAAGTAACCTTCCGATTTGTCATCATTATTTTTACTGTATGCTTTCATTTGTATTTCTAAAGAGGTATGGTACATGAATTAAAAGAAGTTTGATTCATTTTATTTACACAGAATACAGTCTGGTCAGCACTGATTCAGGGTCCATTTTATTTGCTAAGGTACGGGACAGGGAACTGGGATTGTCGAACAAAGCCAAGCACTAGACTACTTTTGTTTGATAAATAGCAGCATTTTTCAATAGCAGTTGACCAAAAATGCAGGAGTTTCAGCAAAGCCCGCCAAACTCCAAATGGACTGTCTGATGATTTGGCACCACTTGAGATAACGCTGAAAGCAAGTACGGCCAAATTAGTACTTGCATTCAGTTAAAATGAAATGGACTATAACATAAATAGATCAAAATTGGGCCCAGAATCTGCAATTCCCTATGCAGGCAGACTGTCAAGTGCAGAATCAGCACTTCGGTGAGCAACAATCCAGTGAGGGAAAGCTCTAAAAAACTGAAAAGAATTGCTAGAAGAAAAAAGTATTGAAATCCTGCACATATCTAGAAATATTTGCTAAATATCACAGACATTAATAAACAATTTCAAAGCAATTACTTCCAGCTGGTAAATGATTCTCTTAATGTAGTGAAAAGAATTTCATGCAACAATGTGGCAAGCCGGTTCGGAAAAAGCTCTAAAATAAGCCTGACAACTATGTTTATCCACAACAAAGCGAGTGTTTTAGTAAGTATTAACCAGTCCAAGAAGCGGTGCACTTCCTGGGCACAAGGCAAGTGAGAGAGATTTTGGAAGACTAAAGATGAGAGAGAAGGAGCAAAAGGTTAAACATACAAATCCCAGAAAGAAAAGAGTCTTTAAATGCTGGGCTTTTTGGAGAATTGCAGCCTACAATGCAGTTCCTCTGTTTCATATTTGCTCTGAATAAAAAAAAAAACCAAAACAAAACAAATAGCAGCAGTTTGGTATTCTTAAACCCCAGTTTTAGAGATAAATCTATTTATGTTAACACGATAGGTTGCATCACGTTATATAAATAAAACCTTATACTGTGACACAAGGATCTGCTAGGAAAGTCAGAAATTCGATTGAAAGAGATGCTGTGAAAAATCTCAAACCTGAACACCAAGGAGAAAAATGAAACAAAGAAAACAGAACAGGTTTCTAGACATTTTACAGAGAAAAATATGTACAGATAATAAAGGAACACAACAACAACAACAACAACAAAAAGCCTTACCATGATGTTTGCACAACTGTGTGTCTGTAGCCCATGCTATAAATGTGGATACCTTCTATTCCCATCATCTCAGCCCCTCTAGCGGCCAGTACCTGAAGATCTTGCCTCCAGGAGGGACAAGATCTATCAGTATGTACCATTTGCTGCTGCTCCTGTATCTTGTCAGAGATTTTTTTCTTAATTGTGTAATTTCTTCTGGAGATATAACTTGTCACCTTTTATTAGCATTTTTGTCAGTGCTGCTGCTACGTGCATACATTTAATTGCTAAGCAACAAAGAGTAAGCTCCGCACGGCACATTCAATTACTGCAATCCCTGTGCCATGCATTGTTACTAGTGCACTTACATAATGTGAAATACAGAAAATGGTAAAAATATTTATTTCTGTTTCCATAGCACCTAGAAGCCACAATCTGGAACCAGGCTCCACCGTGCTAGCCATCAGGCCGAGAGCTAACAGCTGAAGGTGAGAGCAAGTGAGCCAATGCAAAGTGGAGAAAAGTTAAATGTGGAGCTGAGTTTCAGCATTTGCATAGATGAATAGGCTAAATTTAAGGCTCAGAGGTGACTATCCATCTACAGACAGACAGCAGTTATTTTAAGGCATTGGGGAACTATCCCTGTGGCTAAAATTCCTCAAATACTTGAGGCATTTTTAAGGGTGGTGGCCTCAAGGCACAAAGCAATAACACATTGCAAAAGCTTATCTGTTTGGAAAACAAGATATACATCTGCACTGTATCAAGAAATTATTTCACTTCCCTTGTCTCTTTAAGGTGTAGAAAAAACAGGGCAATCAGTATCTTCTCACCAAAGGTTACACTTCACTCTCTACTTTTCCTATGTCCCTCTGCCCCTATAATTGAAGGGTGTTACCTCTAAAATCTGAGCTTGGTGTGAACGTGGATTATTTGCATTTATCATGAAAGAGACTACAATTCTATCTTTCATTTATTGAAGAACAGACATGTTTACCAAAAAATTCTCTTTATTCCTGAAATCTGAAAGGACAGTGATCCATATTTGCCCTTGGCACGCTTACTACCCATTATATCCATCACAGTCAGCATTGCCTTTCTAAATCGTGCCTTATCAGCAATATATAGGGGGAAGAGAAGCTTGGAAAATGAAATCATCATTGCTTAGGTGTACAAACTTGCACAACCCCATACAATTATTTTTATTTCTACAGTAAGATAGGAATTCAGGTATCAGGCCTGACTCTGGCTGTGTCCCTTTGACATCTCCCAAGTAGCCTGAGTGGGACACAAGCTGGCTAAAATGAAACAGTTGGGCAGACCTGGTAGAATACTCCCAAAATTTATTTCAGCGTAATATATACCAAGAATTATAGCAGATATATTTTAAGACAGGTATCTTGTCTATTAGTCCCAAAGATCAAGAGGAGTGCTAGGAAATAGGTTAGCAGTTAGACTTGCTGATCTTAAAGGTCTTTCACAACCTAAATGACTGTATGAAAATGGTCAGTTGCTATTAAATCAGGGACAGTCATGTACACAGTCCTGCCAAACAGAACCCAAATTCCCTTTGGGTTCCAACATTTACATACAAAGAAACTGAACTTGTCTAATAGATACTGAGTCCTGCCTCATTTGGAGGGACTGAGATGGAGGCTGTGGCTGTATTCCGGGCACACCGTCCTTTATACTTCCATGAAAAGACCAAACAGCATTCTTCTAAATGAATCACAGCAGGAGCCCACAAAGAACGTTATCAAATTCCTAAACTAATTAATTAAAGCAGTACTTAATCATACAAAGTGCTTCTGTATTAAGCTGCTCAAAACATTAATTACTTAACCCCTAAAATATCTTGGCGAGTATATTCTTTTGTTGTTATTTGATAAGAGAGGAGAAGAATGCTTGGAGAGGCCATAGATTTCCAAGAACTACAGAATCAAATTCCATAGCCTTTTGGTTGAAAAGACATGTCAGGGAATCAGCTTCCAGTTGGGAAACCCAGTTCCTGCCTCCTGGGTGACTTTGGATGAATGCTGTAAAGAACTGAGACAGAGATTTGTGAGATAAATATGGACAAAAAGGATGGATTTTCCAGCAAAAAATGACAGACTTCCCAGCTACTAGAAGGAGCTCTGTGGTTTTCTTATGATCCACATTCCTACAGCTCCTTGGACTAGGGCTTCCACAGGAGGAAGCACAGAAAGCAAGTCTCACCTCACTGGCTTTTAAAACAGAAACACTGAAAACCCACCGAATGAGGTAAATTAATGGCATATTACAACATACTTTGCTGATAACAGTAAGAACTTAATCTTTTTCCTACCATTGAACTTCCTAGCATTTAAAATGTATTAAATGAATAGATATGCTTCTACATTTCACAACACATAGCTCATTTTTGAACTGCCAGATTGAACATTAATGGTTTCTACCGCTTCACTCAAGACAGCAGGATTACCTTGTTTGATGGGATTTTCCCTAAGCATCGGTCTAAAGGCGAAACACATCTGGGCCTAGCACAGCCTTCTTGAATTCGGTGACACAGGCAATCTCATAAAACTTGCAGGGTTCAGCTCTTAGCGACGAGTCCAGGCTGACTGTGAAGCATTTGGTGCACAACGTAGTCTCCAAATTAGCGCAACACGTGCAATACGGCCAACAGGGAGGGAAAAGGAAGGTTACATAGGACCACTTCAATCACACACTTTACAGCACAGAGTACTAATAAATGCTTTGATATTCCACGTTTTTATCACTGCCCTGTCATTCTTCAAAGAATAATTGTAGTCATAATCTGTTTGGCTTCAAGGAGTTCAAGAGAAAAGCACACAGGTTAAGTGTTGGTCACAGCAGCCACAGATCTCAGGGTGGGCAGGGTGGCATTCGGGAAAGGAATGTTTTTTCCCTGTAGAGCCCCATTACAGAGCATTCCTACTTACAGTAACAATGAAAGGGAAATGAAGCCTCCGTTTTCCAGACTCTTAGCCCTGTTTTACCTGATAGACCACTGACAGCAGCAGTAGCCTTCGCTCATACTTCCCACATCATGAGGCTGCCCTTCTAAGTGAGGTGGCAAGACAAACCTTACTGGACTCAGAAAATGATGTTTTTTTCTGAAAATAATAAAATTGCATAGATTTCTGTCTATTACAATGGCATTTTTCAGGGATTGGATTCATCTTACATAGACCACCAGCAATAAGATAATTTTCTGCGAGTACTAAGAAAAAAAAAAATACATATTTCTAACACAAAGCAACTTCAAAGATGTGTCACTGAGTCCAAGCCAAATTAGAACTGTGGATTAGAAAGGCATTTTCAAAAGGTGTATGGAAAAGGCTCCAAAATATTTCTCAGTTCAGGAAACGAAACTTGCATTTTGGTTGCTTCTGAACTTTGCAGAGAGACCATCCAAAGGAAGCCAAAACTGCACATTCACTGCGACAAGCATATGGAGCACCCAATGGAGTTCTTCCTCAATTGCAGTGCGTTAGGCATACTTAACAACAGCTTCCTCAGTTTTTACTAAACTATTATTTTCACTTTTTCTAAATCCACCATTTTTGTGAGGTACAACTTTAAACCAATCTGTTATCATATGTAATTAGTGCGCCCTTTTTTGTCACACTAGTGCGAGGACAGAATTTTATCCTTTATCCTATTCGGAAGTACTCACAGGCCAGAGCAGCCGAATACGGAGCTGAACAGTAGCTGTGAATTTTAGTGCTGTAATATTATTAATTTAAGCCTTCTATAAAACAGTTTGTAAGGGATTGGCAAGAGGGAGCAGAACTTTATAGGAATTTCCGTAATTCAGTATCTCAAATAGATGAACAGAAGAACACATCTTCAAGAACTTGACTCCAAATCAATGCTTCCTTGCTTGCAAAGGAGAGACAGTGAATGTTTTATTAGACCTATTTCAGAAACGCAGTTTAAATGACAAAACTTTTAAATATATGTACTTTACTTAAGCTTTGAACCTGCTAGGATCTGGTAGGATTGACACATTACAGAAAAGGGGATCTTCAGCTCCTGGAACAGAGAGATGTAGTCGATCTCTATTATATTCTAAACTTTGCTGTCATTATAGTAAATAAAAAATCCTTCTCAAACCCAAATCTTTCAGTCAGCTGAAAGTGGATTATGGGATGTGGGGACATCCCACATAATCAGCATCAATTATATGGAGACAACAGGACACTAGTAAAATTCTAGGAATAACTCAGGTCTTAAAGTAATATCTCTCTACATAGAGGCAACAAATATTTGAGGAAATCTTATAATTCTATAGAAAGCACTTTGTGACGTGCAGCAGTGAAAAAGGTCTTTGTCTGCTGGCTTCATTTGCTCATGCCAACAAGAACAAAACACCAAAACTGACAAATACCAATTTTCAGTGAACTTTATTTACACATATATATCTTAGGATAGCTAGGACAAAACTGAAAGGATCTCATCCACATTTCCCAGAGGAAAAAGAAGGGAAGAGGTAGGAGTTGAGTCTGTTCTGAATGTAGATCTCTACTGTCCGTAGCTGTTGCCATCTACCAGCTCATGTCACTAGTTGCATGAAATTTGGTAAGTTAACTTATGCTTTGCTTTAGTCCAAATTAGTTCTGCAGGGGACAAAAGACACAAGACCTGTTGGGAAAAAAAAATAATTAGAAACTTTCAGATATTGAAGATCAGACTGATTTTCTTCAGAAAGAATACTCACTAGGCTGAAGAAAGCCTTCACTCGTTTTCAAAAATAATGAAGGTATTGGATGAGGTGCACTTTGCATTCTTTACTATAATAATAGTGGGAACAGTTTTTTTACTGTATGTTCTAAAGTGAAGAAGAAAACAGTGATGTTCTACCAACATGCAAAACAAGTGTATCTGGAGTAGCGCCGTATTATGTACAGTATTATATATTATAATTCATAAATAACAATATGTACCGCAGAATTACGCAGTATGCTGTCCCTCCACCAGCACTGATAAACATCAAGTGTTTTCACAAATGGAACAATAGCTTCCATTATGCTGCCTCAGAATACGTATGCTTCATAATTAACATTATTAGAAGAGGAAAACTCTGTTGTGTGAAAGCAGTGCAGCTAAGTGACATTCATAATACCTACCATGCAGTCCATTAACCTCAGCAGTTTTAAGCAGCATCATAGTCATCCATGGCATTTCAGATTTCTCACAGCTTCAAATATGTGGGCAGCTTCACAAGCTTTTTGCAAAGTTTCTCATGACTAGGACATCTGTAAAATTCCCTCCAGACCTTTCTTCAATTCATCTCTTGTTACGCACTCAGTAATTCACATCTCTGAATAAGGATAAAGGTACATCTTTAAAACTATGCTCCACTGAACACATCTTTTAAAAAAAAAAAAAATTGGTAATTTTAAGTGCTCTAAGATATCAAAAACATATGGTTTCTTCATCTTACCTTTTTTTCCCATTTCAATGTGAGTTTTTCATGAGCAGCATTCCCAGCTGAGTCTCACAAGTGAGGAGTCGAAACAATCGGATATCAATCTTCTAGCTTTAACCAACTAATCCACCATTTGACACAGGTGTCTTCAAAGGTTTTAGCAACTTCACTATTTAGGTGAAAAAAATGTATATATTTTATAGTCATACGAAACAGTGCAACACTGCCGGATGTGTTGCTTGGAGACAACAGCTCAAAGCAGAATCCTAAAATATTCAAAAACCTACAGTACTGTGTGAGTATCAGTGGCAAGTATTTTAATGTTCTGGTTTCAGATTTTGTAAAAGTGATTTTCAATCCATGAGACAGCAGAGGGAATCCACTTCTCTTTAGGTAAATAGCCATTCTAAGTTCTCTCGTTTGGTTTTTAATTTCCACTTAGTTGCTCTTGAGCTTGGCCTCTCTCCTGACGTTCATTTTGCTGAAAATTTCTCTTATTCAGTAACTACCAAAGAAAGAGTATTAAATACTGCTTCACTGTCAAATTTTCCTTCAGGATTTGTACTCAGGAAATACAAACTGTAGAACTGGGATGCTAAATTTTGGCATAGTTGTTTTTGTTAATCTCTTAAATCCACTGAGGGAAGAAATCAGTGCATTTTCATTAATTCTGATTTCTTGAAATCTGTATTCTTTTCCTGCAAGGAACTGATTCAGATTTCACCATCAAAATTGAAACAGAACTTCTATAACAACACCACCTTTAAATGAATGTATTCACAGTCCTGTCTCCCTGACATAAATACTTGTGGTTTTCTGATACAGATATGTGAGAGGTGCCTGTGTGAAGAAACATAGGAAGATGATGTCAAGGAATTCAGAGGTCAGCATCGTGAGCATCATTCTGCTCTCGTGAGACCCCACCTGGAGTACTGCGTCCAGCTCTGGGGCCCTCAGCCTAAGAAGGATATCGACCCGTTGGAACGAGTCCAGAGGAGGCCACGAAGGTGATCAAAGGGCTGGAGCACCTCTGCTATGGGGACAGGCTGAGAGAGTTGGGCTTGTTCAGCCTGGAGAAGAGAAGGCTCTGGGGAGACCTTGTTGCAGCCTTCCAGTACCTGAAGGGGGCCTACAAGGAAGCTGGGGGGGGGGCTTTTTCCAAGGGCCTGTAGTGACAGGACAAGGGGTAATGGGTTTAAATTGAAAGCAGGGAGGTTTAGATTAGATATTGGGAAGAAATTCTTCCTGGAGAGGTTGGTGAGGCACTGGCACAGGTTGCCCAGAGAAGCTGTGGGTGCCCCACCCCTGGAGGTGTTCAAGGCCAGGCTGGATGAGGCTTTGAGCAACCTGGTCTAGTGGAGGGTGTCCCTGCCCATGGCAGGGGGCTTGGAACTAGATGGCCTCTAAGGTCCCTTCCAACCCAAACCATTCTGTGATTCTAATCACAGAAGAGGATGCCATCTCTCCCTCTTTGGCTGGCAGTGCTAAATGGTATTGCACTATATTACGCAATCTAATACAATGTGGTAAAGATATGTAGATCCTCAGAGCATGCTAGTGCTTAAGAAAGAAATATAAAATACACTGGATCTTATACCCCATGGCATACAGCCGATTTCCATTAGGGCTAGAGAGGAGAAGAGGCTATGTGTGCACTCTCTCAGAAAATAAATTCTACCTACCCAACTTGTTATTCACCTTGTGTGACGCAGACTCTAGATACAGAGCCTCCAAATGGGACATGAGTGGACAGCTTTAACTGCTCTGGATTATCCACAACGAGCCTCATGTCTGAGCTGGTTTAGGGGTTTGAGTCTAAGGGTCAGGCTGAAATTTCCAGAATTTTTAAGGACTACATGTGTTTGTAGTCTTATGAACAGGGAGAAAAAAAACCAACCCAAATTTGTGATTTGAATACAAAAAGGAAAGACAGTTGCTTTAGATCCTGGTTGTACTATGCAACTAAATTTGCTAAACTGAAAGCTGAATTTGCAATGGCTCATTTGTATCAGGGTGGCTATAAGTGACCAACTCATAGTGAACGCAGGCTGCAATCACACCGAACAGCTTAGTGTGCTTCCTTTTGGCCTGCCAGCTTTCCTACTTTACATATTGGGCCTAGTTTAAGCACACCTTTTGACACAGCGGTGCCTTAAGACTCCAGGGGTTCCTGGAAAAGGGCCCTCTGGAAGCTGCTGGAGTACTGTGTCCCCGGCCGTGCGGCAGAGCCCGTCGAGCCCTGCAGAAGGACGCGAGACAGCTGCGGCACCACCCGCCGCTCTCTGCGGCTCCCACGGACGCCTTGGCTCCCACGGACGCCTTAGCTCCGCTCCCACAGCCCACAGGGATGCTCTGAGTCACAACTCGTAACGTAAAACCTCCGTCTGCAAGAGGGTTCCTTCCTTGCAAGCAATGGGAGACAGTACTCTGACTAGGGAAAAACAAAATCCCAGAATGTGGCTTTCATCTGAGGAACGACGCTGTAGCCAGCGTCCCTCACCCTCACTCAGCTCCATCCTTGATTTAAAGTTGTCCAAATGCTGTGGGGGGAGAAGATATCGTATTTGCTTGACATACGAGAGATCAAATTAAAGATAAACAATATATAGAGAAATATATTTTTGTACTTTTTAACAGACCAGTGCTGTCTACAAGTCATTTTTTGTTCCCCAAAGAAAACTGCAAAGTAACGAAACACTAAGAATATGTTTGATAAAACAGAGTATTCAAATTTGTAAGATACACTTTCTAAAGTTTATTTTTTGTAATGTTACAATGATCACCACCTGATTAAATTGCTTACTGCTTTGAATTTAATGAGAGACTGAAAATTCTCAATGGTAACCGGGAGAGCCGATTCTTTACAGAGAGAAATTGAGTGGGTAGCTAGTTGAAGCACAGAAGAATGTTTATTAGTGTGGAGGTGGAAGAAGTCCATTCTGAGGAAAACAATTATAGACTATCTTATTTGGAAAACATTGGATTTTTATTTGTGCTACTTCACTGGAGTCCTGGATACAGCATCCATTCCATGGGTGGGGTGAGGGGAAAGAAGAAAAAATAAATTCAACAACCAATAAGCCAGTACTCTCTCTCCTGCCTACAATTGTATTCTGTATGGTAGATCTCATGATTTCACATTTTTCAGTATAAAAGATCTGTAAGTACTGTCAGGAAGTCTTTAAGTGATTTGTGCCTTGTCCTGTTTTTCTTAAAAGTAAAAAGTTTGTTACTCCACAGCCATTCTCAGGGAATCCAAATATGTGGAAAGATACCAAGACGAAGACAGTAACAACTATCTGACTGAACACTACAGAACACTAACTTTAGGAGATAAGAAATGATTTCAGCTTAATTAATATTAAGTCCCATAAAGACAATAGATACTATTTATGCTCTTGCAATAAGATTATTGAAATTTTTTTCCATGGATTGAAATGGCACTAAAGTAAACTGCTGTTAAGTATGTGGCTCAAATATTCATGAGGAACACAATGACAAAGGGACAGTTCTTATTAAAATGAACGTATTTTTTAAATCATAATCAAATTGGTTTTTCCCTGAAAGATAAAATCCATTTTAAATAGGTATTATTTGAAGGAAATCCCATGAACTGCTTCATATAAAAGATCAAGCAAGGCAGTTGCAATAGACACGGGTTCATATCCAACATAATTCCTAATATCCTTATGTGTTTAAGCCTGCAACTCCATCTTGATATCCATACATTACACGGACTGCAAAATGCATATCAAAAGTCCAGACTGACTTATTTTATGTTAAAATGTGCCATAAAACCAAAATTTTAGTTTATTAAAAAACAAACAAACAAAAAAACCAGCAAGCACTTCAGATCCTATTAAAAATATAATTGGAAAATGGTAATTCCGTGGTTCTGGATTAAAGAAAATAAGATAGCATAAGGAAAACCTTTCAAATCTGTTTTAGTTCTATGAAATGACTAATCCAGCTACCAGGAGCAACGACGAGTCTGGGATCCTCAGGTCACAGCCGGGAGGACCGTACAAGTTTCCCAGCAGAAAAGGGCTCTTTCAGAAGTAGTATTTGATCTTCCTTGTCCATTCTGTGCCAGGAGCACATCAAAATACATATGAATTGGGGTTAAAATCTGTCCTCAAGCATATGGCTGCGGTTTATTGCTCAGTTGAAAGACTGACTTGTTTTCTAGTTCCCAATTTTATTTTCTTTCAGAGCAGGTATGTTATTTAGAGTCATATCTGGCTGGGTGAAAAGGACAGACATCAACTGCTTATTCGTCAGTCTGGTATAAAATCTTTAACAAGGCACTGGTAGAGTGGCAAAATGCGCAAAACAAACAGCAAACTCAAGCTATAAGCAGCAGAGAGATTGAAGCATGAGCAACCACCAGCACGAGCAACCTGGCCTCTCTTCCAAGCAGTCAGGAGAAATGGACTTCAGTAAAACGTTATTTCCTTTTTTAAGTGAAAGCAAATGCAGGTTCAGGCATTTCCCACCAGGTCTATTGGCATTTACAATGGAGGCAGACATCAATCACTCTTGGTGTCCTGCTCAAGGAGAACAGGGAGAGGGGAGAGCTCCAACTTCCAGCAGAAGAGAGACTTAACTCTTCACAGCACAGTCATTCTTGTGTGCACTGAGAGAGACGGGACTTCATTGACAATTATGGTTTATTAGAGCTACTGCATTGTAAATGATCATAAATAATCAAACAACAAAAAATAAATGCATTCCCAGGCACAGCAGCACTTGCAGATGATCTACAGAAGATGTTCAGGTTAGAAGGCACATTTTTATTTTGAAAATCTTATCTTTCCCTGAAGAGACTGCAATCCTTTCGCTTATACCATGAATCAAAATTACCTTCCTCTAGTCTACCTCCACAGCCTTGGAGCAGATACCCTAGTCCCTAGTGAGACATCTTCTCAGCCTTCAGACCCAGCAACACGTCAGGCACTTGATTGCAAATGGACAAGGAAATCTTTGCGGACCCCTCTGCTCCCTTGCACCAGTTCTCGCCCTGCCCCAACCCCTCACTTCCTGCCATAGGTATGAGGGACACAGCAGAACAAGAAGTCTGGGCAGGTGGGGGGCTCACAGACTTGGCATAAGCTGCACAGGATCCTTATCCCTCAATGATTCAAGTCAACCCTTCAGCTCTTCTAACTTCAGGAAGGGTCACATATTCCCTTGTCAATCTCATGTGCCCGCGGCTGGAGGTCAGCAAGAGGGATGTCGCCAGCTCGGGGCTTATTCTGCTGCCCGGAACACGGCGTAACCTCGCTCCAATAAAAAGGGAGCGCGCTACATCGAATATCCCCTCAGCTCACCGTATGCCCCTACCAGGTGGGGATTTTTTGGATGTGTTTGAATGTAGTTATGTAATTATAATTATAGTAACTCTGTTCTGATGTAAACGAAGTTTGGAGAGGTTCCTCCTCCTCAAGCATGGGACAGTGAGAAGCACCCGTGGCAGAGCCCGCTTTTCCTCTTTGAGCCTTCCCTCACTTCTCAGTCTTTGAGGAAAAGTAAGAACCTAACGATGTTTTTCCTCCATTGAACTTTCAAGTCTATGTTTATCAAATGGTTTGTAACTCTGGGAGGAGAAGGGGAAAAAGATAAAAATTAAAAAAAAGAGAGAGAAGAGACTGTAAAAGCTAGCTGAAACACTTAAGACGCAGTATTTCTAGGAGTTTCCATATTGCCCAGATCCCAGTGGCATTATAAAATCACCATTCAGTGATCAAGTGTGCAAAGCGCTGCCTTAGACAAATACAACCCTTGGCAAAGTACAGAGAGGAGAGAGGCAGGTAAAAGCAAGACAGTTACAATTACTAAACTACACAGTGGTTATTCATTTCACCTCTAATGAGAAAGCATATTTTATTCACTCAGTCTGTACTATGCTGGCTCTTTTATACACTGAAGACTACGTTACTGAAGTACTAAATGAACATAACATTTACACATTCAACTTTTCGTTCCTATGTTACAAAGCTGAAGAATGCCAAGTAGATAAATCCAAACAAATCTAATTTCACAATTCATGATAGAGAGATTCAGAAATAATAAAGCATAACAATATAATAGTAGAAAGGAAAAAGAATAAATCCCTGCATCATATTGAGTTTCATTTTATTCTCTGAGAGGTGCACATTGCCATTAATTGTGCAGGCTATATACTAAACAAGGACATTTAGTCATGAAAGCACTGTCAGTGAATTGATAACTGTCAAGAATCTGTTCATTACAACACTTGTTTCTTCTTGATTCACTTTAACTTTAACAAAACTGAATATTAATGCACGCAAAAATAGTAGTCTTTGCATGCAAAACTTATGTGTTTCACTGAAGACACCCCCACTTCCTCCTACCAAACAGCTGTGTACAATAGTATATTCCAAAAATTTTTATTTCATGCTAAAGCATCAAAGAATGGCTGAGGTAAAAGGAAGTCTTTTTGTCAAATGCCTTGTTTAGTGAAGGAACTTGAATGTATTTTTATTTTATTTACCAGTTAAAAAGCTGCTATCATATTACATAACTTACCCTAGGCCAGAATTAATCTACAATAAAGCTATGATCTGAATGAATTTTTAAAGAATTATCGGCACTTTCTACACCATCTATTGGTGAACTAGAAAGAGGCAACAAAATAAGTTTTACTAGGAAAATAAGCATTATGGATAGACAGGAAAACCTCTAATTAATCAACTATTCGTATGTGCATGGGAAGCAGAGACACATTGAGAAACGCACTTTTGGTTCAAAATAGGAACACTAAATCTCAAAACAGACATGTGAGCCAAGGACAATAGTTCATAGTATGTATCCTGTGGCTAATTGGTGCACTGAATAAAGTATATAATATCTTGCTATGTGCAAGGTCACGGTCTTAAAGTTTTCGATAGTTCTGTTGTAGAGAAAACTTATATGATGGTGATACCTCATGTGTGGATGTGTTAAGCTTAAGTCCACAAGCTCATACTAATGTCTTGATTCGTTTCAGCCTGTAGGGAGCTTGTGCAAAATGACATTAGCCAATTCAGGGTAGTTTGAATGCAAAGGGTCGTTGTAGGATGATTTATTTCAGGACAGGTTTTTCATCCAGTGCAAATTGCAACTGCTTAGTAGTGAAGTACCGAATTGTTCCAGGCTGGAAGGACATGCAACGACTAGGTGTGCAGAACCAACGCCAGTTTTCTTTTATACTGTAGGAAGTTCATGCACGGTGACCAGGTGGTTTCTCACAAGTTTCATCTATTTCTGCTAATATCCTTTGTGACCAACAACTGCCTTTAGATTGTGCACTGGCCCTTATCTTGACTAATTTGCCTACTTATTAAGCACTGTCATGAGAGTGAACATACTGCTTACCCATTTAGCACTACCAGGCTTCCAGCAGAGAGCTGAAGAAGCCATTTCCTTACTGAAGGAGAAGGGAGCTGTGACTAACACCCCTGAATGAAACAGCATTGTGCTGGGGTTTTAGATCCAAGACAATCGTTATTGGTCTGTACAAAACTGTAGAAAACAAAAAAGGATGTTTCAATGACTGGTCAGAAAAAGTATTTGTTCTCAAGGCTTTACTTAGACAAAGAGGTAGCCGAAAGCAGTGCATTGGCCGCTAAAGCTCTTGCATTGCGTCACTGAGCAATGACAGAATTAAGCAACTTCGGCTTAGACGGACATGACAAACTCATCATACTTCAGCAACAGGATCCCTGATGATCCAAATTTCTCCACCAATGCAGGCAGCAGTCAGGATCTCCTAGCAAGCAGTGCCCAAGATGTCACAGAAGTTAGGTCAAGTAGGAGCTTGCACCTGACACTAACGTACAGCAGCAGCCAGTGGCAGAGATAAAAAAAGGATAGGGTAGAGGGAATCTATCATGTATTTTTAAGGAAAAAAGACAACATGCTCCCCATGGACTGGACACAAAGGGGATAGAGCGTGTTCTGTTGTTAGCCACCAAACAGATAAAGGTTGCACTGAATGCAAGGACAAAGAAAGGAGAGCTTTCTGGAGATACTGGTTGACCTGACAATTGCACAGGCAGGTGGAAAACCTGAGATGAGAACTATTCCCAAAATGAAGCTATGGCTTTCTCCACACAGAGTTTTCACATACTGGTGTTCCCCAGGGCTCAGTATTAGGACCAGTTCTGTTCAATCTTTATCAATGATCTTGACAAGGGGCTCAAGTGCACCCTCAGTAAGTTTGCAGACAATACTAAGATGAGTGGGAGTGTTGGTCTCCCCAAGGGTAGGAAGGCTCTTTAGAGGGATCTGGAATGGCTGGAGGTCAGTTGTGTGAGGTTCAACAAGTCCAAGTGACAAGTCCTGCACTTGCGTCACAACAACCCCACACAACGCTACATGCTTGGGGACGAGTGGCTGGTAAAGCTGTCCAGTGGAAAAGGACCTGAGGGTGTTGGTCAACAGCAGCTGAATATGAGCCAGTCTGGGTGTGCCCAGGTGGCCAAGGCCAACAACATCCTGGCCTGCATCAGGAACAGTGTAGCCAGCAGGACTAGGGCAGTGACTGTCCCCCACATGTCCAGAGAAGGGCAACGGAAGGGTTGCTGGGGAAGGGTCTGGAGCACAAGTCCTGTGAGGAGCAGCTGAGGGAGCTGGGGTTGTTTAGCCTGGAGAAGAGGAGGCTCAGGGGAGACCTTATCGCTCTCTACAGCTCCCTGAAAGGAGGTTATGGAGAGGTGGGGATTTGGTCTCTCCTCCCAAGTCACAAGTGATAGGGCAAGAGGAAATGGCCTCAAGTTGCTCCCAGGGAGGTTTAGGTTGGATATTGGGAAAAATTTCGTCACTGGAAGAGATGTCAAGCATTAGAACAGGCTGCCTAGGGAGTGTCTCAGTCACCATCCTTGGAGGTATTTAAAACACATGTAGACATGGTTCTTGGGGACATGGTTTAGAGGGGGACATGGCAGTGCTGGGTTAACAGACTTGATGATCTTAAAGGTCTTTTCCAACTGAATTGATTCTATGAGTAATGATTCTCTAAGGCAAGCACTGCTTGAACTAGTAGTCATGGAAGACAATTTCTTCTCATTTTTGGACTAAGGTTTGCAAACATGATTGTCAAATATCATAAAAGGGCACGTTTTTGCTTTCAGTAACAGCAGACAGGATAGATGTTTTAGGTAAAAAATGCATACAATGGGTCTCTGGTGGGGGTGGTGGGAGAAAATGACCTACAGCTGAACATCAGATTCCCAGACACTAAAGTTGATTTAACAACCTGATTTTCAAGATGCTGAGTTCAGTCAGTTATATATAATTTTCCTATGCTTGATGTTCACTTTTACTGAGTATAGCTATGCTAATTATAACCTCACTGTACTCTCGATCTCCATGGGGCTCCTACTTTGCATAGGGCCACATTTTAATAAAAGAGACTGTTTTCTTCTGTGCCACTGATACCCATCCAGACCTCCTGGCAGAGTTTTCCTCCAGTCCAACTGTGTACATATATAACAAATGGGTGCAAAGGGGTAAAGTAGCTGCAGCTCTAATGTGATTGAGAAAAAAACTTGAGCCTCCCTTGCTTGCAGGCTGCCTCCTTGTTTTTACTTCAACTTTCAAAGCATTGTGAACGCTGGAATTAATAATGTTTGCTGCCTCAGCTTTTTAATTTTTTTTTTTTCTAGAATCATGCTGTAAGAACACTGAGACTTCTCCAGAACTCTCCACAGAATTAATATGATGAGTTACTTACATTAATTGACAGAACTAAAATAAGAATAGGAAAATGCCTTCTTCCTCAAGATTTCATTGAAAGAAATTTGCATTTGGTATTTTCCTTAGATGGATTGGGCTTTTGGGCATTGATCCAACAGGACAGATTAAAAGTTAATTATTTCTATTCACCTTGCGCTATTCAAAATACAAAGTGCTGTCATGAAGAATGTCTATGGCACCTTAACTGTAGTAACAATAATAAGCCCTCTTCCTCCTATTCACAAGTATCAGAGATACCAGGAAAAAATATTATGTAAAAATGTCATTGAACTTATTTGTACATTCAACAGAAATCTGAGAAACTTATTTCCTGTTTGTATCTTAATTCAAAATAATAACCTAATTAAATTTCTGTAAATGGTAATTTACTTCTCTGTAATCTGCAATCAAGAGAAAACAGTTCATACACTAAAAAAATTAAATGCTGTAGACAAACCCCTTCTATACAAAGGCCTCATGCCCTAACTCTGTAGTTTTTTATTTCAGGTCAAAAATATTGGTCATAGGTGATTTTGGAGGTGTGCTGTGGTATCCTCCACGTCAAAGAGATCGTCACCAAGCCGCTCAATGATCACACAGAAACAGTTAAACTAACCCGGATGTCACTGGCCTAGGTGACATGGTTATCATCTCGCAGCAACAAATCTATGAGAGGAAAAATTACTGCCTTCTCAGTTTCTCCAAATTGTCTGTCTATACCCAATTTTGCCATTTTCCTTAAAATACAGAGGTAGCTACATATAGCCCCACTATAAAATGTGTATTTCTGTTTTAATTAAGTTCATTTGGCAGAACCTGAGGAGTAAGCTAGCAGAATTGGGAATCTCTGGAGGGCAGGCAACAGTGACCACTGAGGCACTGGACAGCCCTGACTTGGCAGGGCAGTAGCAGGATCTAACCCTGCCCTTTCCCAATTCTGCTAGTCCATCCTTGGCTCTTCTCACAGATGCTACCAGCACATTAATACTGTTATTCTAACATTTAAGCAAAATTCCTCTAAGTGAGAGCAAGCTGTAAGCCACTGTAACTATTTTTCATCAGAAGACAAGATGTGGGTGATTCAGCATCCATGCCCTTTTCAAATCCCAAGTTCCCTGTGATTCCAGCAGAGGCACTATCACTGTGCCAAGACGGCACTGCGGAGTGATCCAGTATCAGGAAGAAAGCTGAAAGCACTTGAACAACTCCTGCTAAGAGCACAAAAAAAAGTGGTTGAGCCAAGAAAATGGCCACAGATCAGTACAGAAAATATGGCACTAACAAAGTTATGAATTGAAAAAGACCTTTAGAATAGTAGAGCCTCTGCTCTCGAGCAGGTCCCTGGCAGCTTCATCTGCCCTTATGTGGGGGTGAACATGAAGACCTCAAATGTACGTGTGACCACTGTGAAGAAACCAAGAATTCAGGGCATATGCGTATCTTCTTTATACTTTAAGATTTTCTTTAGAGACTTGAGTGCCCACGTATAAACAATGCCCATTATTACTACGTGTATATGATTACCAAATTTATGACCTTTTCTTCCCAGCACTAAGTTTTGTACGCAGACACACAACATGCCAAACAGCCTTTCTAGTGAAACGTGAGCACGGAGGCAAGAATAGGTATCACTTACCGTCTTTATTCAAACCTTTGAAGCTTTACTTTTCTTTGCTTGGCTCAGATCACTACTTAGAAATCCTCCTCCAAAAAAACATATACTCTTACCAGGAACAGCCAAACTAAGAAACTGGGTTCAAAGTACTTCTGCTTTCCAGAGAACACCAGTATTGACCGCAACGGGAAGTTCAGAGTTGGAGACTCAGACTTTCTCAGCAAGGAGCAAACCACGAGCGGGGAGGCTGAGGAGGAGAGACAGAGACTAAGGAAGTGAATAGCACTGTGATGGAGAGCCAGGGGCAGGTTGGAAATGAGACAGAAGGGATAATCCTGATCATGGCCAGGAATTTAAGATACTCAGCATTACTGTTCTAGTATCACAGCAAGAACCTCTGAACCCGGCTCACACACAGACCCACTGCTGTTCAGTCCTGGGCTACAGGTTATAAACTTCCCCCATACCGCCTGTTCTGTTCACAAAGGTCTGTGCCACATCAACACGAGTAAATAGAATTCACCAAGGAACGTTCTCTTACTGTGAGGCAACCCTCTGGACAAGCCTCTCCTTCAAAACCGGGTGGCTACACCCAAGAAGCTGCTGCTGGGTCTTGTCCTGAGCCTCAGCCACCACCTGTCCATGTCTAGGAACTGCCCGAGCAACAGACAGTTTTGGCCCCAAGGAAAAAAAGCAGTGACAAAACCCCCCGTGCCAACAATTTAACAATATGGAAAATAATTAAATCTGTGTATTGGAAAACAACAATAGCTCTGGATATGTGGACAATATTAAGATCTATGCACTGTATGGCTTTATTAGTATAAATGTAGCCTAGGTCCTTATTTAGAGTCTGGGTGAAAACATATCTGTTGTTTCTAATTTAAAAGAAAAAAAGGAGAAAGGGAAAGGAGAAAGAGAGAGCTAGAGAAAAAAAAGGAAGAAAAAAAATGAAGAACAAAAAAAGAGCTAAGAGACACAATCTGAATAACAAATTAACATAAAAATATACTAAGGCAGTGGAACCTGTGTGCAGTCTTAGATGAAGAAGAGCTCCTCTCAAACTGCTGTGAGGAACAAATTTCTAGCTACTGTCCCTGAAAAGAAAAAAAAAACCAAACCCCTGAAGTTTTGCAATCCTGGATATGAACAAAATACTTGACCTTTTAGTGTTAATAACACTGTTAACTTAAATGTGGGAGACATTACTTGAGGAGAAAAAAACAACTTTTGGAAATCTAGTGAGTAGCTATTGAAAAAACATTAACTCTTTACTCGACAGCCAACACTGCAGACCTTGGGGCGCTGGAAGCTGGAACCTCACGCAGTACTGCTGACAAGCAGCTCTGCTGCCCCATATCACCACTTGGTTCTTGTGGCTTGACAAAGGGACTTGCAGCTGCTCAACTGGGCATTAATACTGGTTAAAATACTGAGCTTTAGTCTAGCTTGGCTTTTACTCCCCTCCACTAGGTGCTCACACAGATGTTACCATGAGCTTAGCAGTGGGGGAGTGTAGGATCCATGAGCCCAGCTCAGGACTGGCTCTTCCCATGTAGGCATTGACATAAATCACTCTTGGGACCATAAGGAAAGGACAGGCAGCCAAACCCCTCTCAACAGTGCCCTGTGGCGGCAGCTGCATATTTAACTCTGCCAATGTGAGCACAAGTTTGTGATGCTGTCACTGGAAAGTTTGTGGAAACATTAATAAGAGTAATCAGAAGTAGCAGAAGACCTTTGGGAGCTACCACAGTACGAGGAAGAACAATGTTTTGACCTCTCAATTTCTCAGTTTTGGATTCTAATATTACTGCTGAAATAGGATAGTATCACAGGCCAGAATTGGTACTACAGGAAATTAATTTATGGCTAAACATGAGTAACTCAAGACATGTTCTGCTTCCAACTTCCCCCCAAAAAACATAGATTGCATACCCCAGTTGCTCTCCCCTTACCACACTCCCAGCATATGCACAGAGAGAGCTCAGGTTTAGCAAGGTTTGGCCCTATTGTCCAAGAGGGCAGTTTCTTACCACCTGTACTGCTGCTGCAGCACAGCTCGCAGATAATTACTGCCTCATCAGGTTTCCAAAATGTTCCCCATCCATCTTGCCCATTCTTTTCACCAGCTATTGTCAGGAGCTTTACATATTTGATAGTGTAATCTTCCTTTGCTTATTATTTGTTTTTATTATTATTGTACCATTATAATCTCATTATAGTCTTTTCTAGTTTCAATTATTGTATTTATTTTTTTCTGAGTCACTGTAATTGCTTTTAGTTTTTAATAATGTTTAAAATTTCCACTCTCTGAAGCACACATTATCATTCCCATTACAAAATTCAGTTAAGAGGTTGTCAGCAATCATGGCTGCACTGGTCTTGGATTGATCTTTCTGCAATGCATGATACACAGAGCCTGCCTTGCCAGTGCCTCCACCTAGAAAGGTAGATTCTCTTTTAAACAACAGGCTCATCAGCAGATAACAACAGGTAGGAGAACTGGTCCTTATATTTATATGGAAAAGAAATATTTTATAAAATCCTTAAAGCCTAGGAACATCATAAACTTATTTTCAATCCATCCAACTTTACTGGAGGGGTTTTCTGGTTTTCTGCTCTGGGTGTGCTTGGTAAAACTATAATTTTATGCCAAGATGCTGAACTTTTGTGACTGAGTGACCATTAAGCTTACAAAAAATAATCACATAAATAAAGTGCAATAAAGTAACACCCCTCTGACAGAAAATAAGACAACATTCTCCTTATTTCCCAATTCTTTCTTTCAAACGCAAGATTAAATGTGTATCTACCAACGACACACACACTCCCAAAGACAATTAAGAAGATAAGACCTGAAAATCAATCCTGAAATGTTTTCCTGCACAGGAATCCTGTAATCCGTCAGGCACCCACTTAAAGTCAGCACAGCTTTATTCGGCTGCATGGATTGACTCCGAGAAATGTTTGCAGAACCATTGACTGAAATTCTCATGATGCAGTTATTTAGTTAATGAAGATACCTTTGGTATCACATCTGAATAATTTAGATGCCTCTGATTTTCTAGGATTGATGTTTTCCTAGAAACAGAACTAAATGCAACTAAAATGCGTTGCTACTGTAATATAGGCTGGTGTTTTGTTTTGTTTTTTTTAAAAAAGCTTAATTACTCTCTTGTGTAGGCAAGGCACTCATTTAGTAAAAATACTTTTAAGAAATCAGAGCTTCCAAAATAACTTTGGACCTGAATTCACCAACAACTTGGCAACAACCTGAACCCTTCTTTACCTAGGAACATTATGTAAAGATGTGCAGAAGTCCCACTGTAACGATGACAGAATTATCATATACAACAGGAAAAATATTGCACTACTCTGCCGAGGAAACACTGCTAAATGTTTTGAGAAATGCCTTGGCACTTAATCCCATGCAAGTCACATTCACTGTCCGCATCATGAGCATGTAGTATGTGCATACTTTCAAGATTTCACTTTGAATTCAGCAATTAGAGGCTTTAGAACACAACACAGGCATTTACTTCTGTGCAAAACTAGCTTAGAAAAGTTTCTGAGTATTTTGTGACACAGGATCACTGCGGGGGGGTGTGGGGGGAGATGGCTTTAGTACTTCTCAGCAAGGCACAGCTTGACATCCTGTTATTCCATATTGCACTTATCATCCAGATTCATTCAGAGGTACTGCTACGAAATTGCTCTTCAGCTTGTTCATCTGCATAACTAATGATCACTTTAGAGACAGAAAGATTCACCCATGATAACGTTAAAATAAAAGTTAAAAGCTCTGAAGTTACAGACAGCGGGGAATAAGATAGTAATTTCAGTGTAATTTTCTGGAGAATATGCAGGCTACATTGTACAGGTAACAGGGTGTGATGAAGAAAGTATTTTGGCCTGCTCCTGAAGCCCTTAATTACCAGGAAAGTAACTCACATACACTTCATTGTTTCGCAAAGAGCTGGAAAGGATCACTAAATCATTGAGTTTAGTCTCAATTTCTCCACAGACATCTACATTTTACACAAAAACTCCAGTCAACTTGGATGTCTAAATCATAGCCTTTTAAAGAGGCACGCATAACGTCCAGGTAGTGGTCTTTTCCGCAGCATCTGCATCTTGGCCACTGAAACACGAATGCCCAAAGCATTTGCAGAAAAGGTATGCACAATAAAAACGGGGGGGGGGGGGGGGGGGGGGGGGAGTGTAGCTGGAATAACAGAGAGGAAAGGGAATTCAGTATTTTTAAAATGTAGTGCTTACCTCACTACAGCTAATATTTAGTTTTATATTTAGTAAAATTGGCAAACAGCAATTACAGTCTTAAAGGCAATCAGTGCGTGCACCCAGCTACGCAAGTAAATAAGTAAAGCCACACATGGAGATCTTTCGATTTACCTGAAATGCATTAGCAAGGCATTTGAATGACAAGTACCCTGCAAGTTCCCATAAACCAAAGTCAGAAGGGCTAAGGAACCTGGTCTTCAAAAGCGTTATCATTTGGCTAGGTATCACAGTGCACGCCTCATGCCTACTCTAAAGATACACCTCTGACTCGACAGGCCTGGCCTCTCTGAGATGAAAGGGTCAACCCAAAATTCCTCAGGTATGAGAGGTATGAGACAAAACAGATGAGTGGGAGTTGTTCAGAGATGAAGAATCTGCTAGAGGAAATGGGCGTTCCACCAGCCATTTCCATCACTATCCTCATCATGGAAAAAAATCTGCCTTATATACATTATGTCCTGTTCTACTTTTGTCAGATAAACTGAAGAACCTTGTATTAGATGATGCTTTCACCCTGCAGTGATGCTCATCTGAATATACCAAAATACACCTGTTCCTGAAAAGCCAAAGATCAAGCTCTAAATCTGACTGTGAGGCATTTTACCCAGACATGAAAGGACATTTTTTCTTTCTTCTGTATGTCCATCCATTTTTCCACGATCACTTAGAAAAGGCAAGCAAGAAAACTGAAATGTACTAATATTGATTTCAAGAACACCAGTTGTAACGCTGGAACACTCTTCTTGTTCACTAGTCCTCTAAACACCATGTCAGTAAGTTAGCCCTTCAATTCCCCGTGTGATCTTACAACAAGGCTTTGCGTTCCTTGTTCAGCGCCACAGAACAGAAAAAGCTGAAACTTCCAAGAACATATTCTTTGCTATTCTAGTATTGTGACCTTCTTTTCTTGGTACCAAAGGGCCATTACATCTCCTCCTAAATCAAAATAATTTTGTTGGAAGGTGTCCAGCTTACTAGAAACCAATGAGATTGATTTATACAACTGTCCGCTACGTTCATGGTGTTCCAATTGTTCATTTCAGATACAAGTTTTAAAATACATTTTTTTCACATTTACTTCTAGTTTAGTGCTGGATAGTGTTAAGCCCGATTCCACCGGTTGCACAGGGATTCCAGAAACAGCCTTGTTTCACTGCTGTCACAACCACCTTTTGAGATCTGTCATTCAACCACTGTCCATCCCATTCAGTCTGTGTTCTGCTATAGTGGAGGGATGGTTTTAAAATCATCTGCATCAAGTCAAATGGCTCACAGCACTCAATACAGATTTGGCTGAAATAAACTGAAACCTTGAAGATTTCTGTTGGCAAGACCTACTCTCTTAAAAAAACACATGAAAACCCATTACAGAGTCTAAATCTGAAAAAAAAAGATGAAACTTAGTTTTTATATCAAATGAAATGAATTTATTTCTGGAGTTATCCTGACTGTTACTTTAAATACTGGTATAATAAAACACAAAGTTTTCTCAACTACACTTGAATTATTCTAGTATTAAGAGTGAACCACAAAACTTAGCAAACAACTGTTTCAGACTCTTGGATTAAATGACCTGACTCTACAGATACTAACATTATTCCTAGATACCACTGGCACAGAAAGCCTAATTGACTGGCATAATACAAGGCCTTTAACCTGAAAAGTCAAATACAGAATAGAAATATTTATTAAAACCCTCTAATTTATTTTGTCATGAATACTGCAAGCTTCTTCAACTACAATGGGTTTATTACTCAGCTAAATTATTTTTGTTCTTAATTTATTTCAAATCCTCCATTATACTTTGCTTGTCTAATTGTATTTTTCACTAATGTCCTTGAGGGAACACACTTCTAAATGTTTTGCTGTATCAGGTCCTCAGGAAGAAAGGAGTCAGGCCTACAGAAACTTTGCTATCTGTGATGACAGAAAGCCCCGGAGCCAGCTCCATAATTTTAATCTACACAGCCAGTTCCATATAATTTTAATCTCATTTGGAAATAAACTTTTTCTTTGTTAACCAACCTGAGGTTAGCTGAGCAAAGACAAACTCATTGAACTCTAAAATATTAATTAGTAGATTCTCCAGAAGCGATAGCGAACTTTCCAGACAGAAGTTAAAGCTGCTTTTGGATTGCAAACCAACAGTCAGACCTTTAATTCAATAAAGAATTTTAAAAAATAAAAATAAAAAGGAAAAAAGCAAATGCTTCCTAAGACCTCAAGAAATCAGAATTCAGCTATGGTTTCTTCGGGCTCCTTTATTTCAAACAAACTAACAAAAGTTGATTAGGTTTTAATATTAAGAAATCTTCAGGAGAAAAAAAAATATAGGGAAGTCAATTATGCAGCCTTTACTATAAGCATATATGCCCTTTAATTCATTTGCATAAAATACTTAATGTTCAAAATCATCATTGCAATACGCCTAACAGGATTTGTATATTTTGTATAACATAAGAAAACAGAGTCATTAAACTCCTACAGATTTACTTCTCAGTGTGTAATCTGAATGTGAACATATTTAATTAAAAACACTTCAGTAACGAAAACAAGGATTATCACTGGGATGGTAGTTGTTTTATAAAAATATGCCAATATGAAATGCAGAAATAGTCAAGGGTCACTGTAGTCAGTCAACTGATTTTCACTCTCATTTACTCATTGACTGCTGAACTTCCAGTATTATTTGTGCATCCCAAAGTCAATAACTATAACATAAATGAAGCTTTCACGTTAAAAATTCCAAGGCTGAAATTACTGAGAATAGGCTAAATGTTTTTCTTGCCCTTCTGCAAAGACCATTTCTAAATTAAATTAATGGAGTGAACTAAATATTATGGATAAGGAGATATACAGACACAGTAACACTTTTTAACAAGTGCTTGTTTTACCACAGATGGAGGGCTGGGGGAAGGAAAGAAGAGAGAAGAAATATATTTTATAATGAAGAAGTTATCATGCTCTAATTCCCATTCAAATGGAAGACAATCCATAACTGAAAATATAACTAACTTTTTAAAACTGAGCTTTTAAACTTATGCTTCCAATACACATAGATTAAGAAGGACGAACTCGCTGGGGCTGTTGTGTTGGCCTATGTCACTTGCTTTTCAACTAATATCAGAAACAGAGGCAAATGTTTAATAAAATCTTTTAAAAGTTTTAATTTGGGGTTAAAAAAATAACTACCCGACAAACTCTTATGATCTATGAACTCTGACAGCATTTTCTTGCCTCTGAAAGAGGACATTTCAGTGCATTCATATCATACTTGAGGAAAGGCCTTTGAACAAAATATTACAAGGCAAGATTTACCTTTCCGCAGAGGTTTAGAAAAGATTGTCAAGGGCCAAGAAACTATTTCAACATTTTTTTTTCTTGGAAAGGAGAAATCTCAATCAAGGGCCCTAGTTTCCTGATACATAAAAGGCCCTTGCAAAAAATGGTAACAATCATCTTTTCTCCATGTCCGTGGGGGACTGAACAATAATATTAAATTTAAATTTGCAACAGGGTACACTCAGTCTGAAAAGTTTTGCACAATATCTAACAGTAAAACTAATCAAACACCAGCCTACATTGCTTCAGAAAGTTGTGGAACCTGTCGTAGGCTGCACAACCATCAGGAATGACCCCCAGGCAGGCAGGAACAGAGTTTGAGTTGGACAAGGGGAAGAGAATGTATGACCTGTTCAACACTTCCTCCAGACCTAGAGGTCTTCTGTGATTATTCGAATGAGTTAAAATGGAAAAGTACATGAAAAACCTGTGGCCATCAAATCAGGTAGACAAAAATCACAATGAAAACTGCAGTTTTATAATGAATTAAAGAACATGTTTTTAATGAGGCAGAACTCTTGCATATATCACGTTGTCCAAAAAGTCAAAATTATCATGAGATTATATCATTAAACTACATGCAGAACTGGTCATCAGTTCCATCAGAAGTTGTGCATATAGGCAGGTCTTGTTATAAATTAACAGTTACTATCCACAAGGAAGATACCAAATGTCACAATACAGAACATGCTCATGAAGATTCAGACACAGACTACTCAACTGTACCAGAGATTCTTATCATCACCTAAGAACTCAGGAAATGCCAATACAGGACACTTGCAAAGGAGGAATATTTCTGAAAAAAACCCCAAATCTCTGGCAATGGGAATCAATTACGTTAGAGAAGACACGCTGCTTGTGAAAGGCTGGAAACTCGGACCAAAGAGCAACAACACCGTGGTATGACTGCCCTGCCTTCACCCTGGCTGGCCAGAGTGCAAATAGAAAAGACAGTGAAGTTAAAAAAAATAGGTGCAAAATCCATCCTGAACCTTATTTCCCATCATCCACCTTCCTCACCCACCCCTCCCCCCAAAAAAACCCAAAACAAACAAAAGACAAAAACCATCTTTGTTTCTGTAGCAAAATGAGCTGACTCTTGGCACTCCCATCTTATCCTATTCATATGGCTTGAGAGACAAAAATCAAGAATTAATGTGCTGTGCACACATTCCCAATGCCAAGAGGAAGCAGAGAGGAACAAAACACAAAAATATTTGTACTGCAAGCTAAACCTCCCAGGTTCTCCTAGAAAGCTCAAGGTTAAGCTTTGGCTAACATCACATTCCTTGAAAGGGAGAAGAAATATTTATAGTACCATATTTATACCTTAGTCAAAAGATCCAACAGGAAGGCAACAAAATTCAAGTTTAATAACAACACAGTTTTGTAGGATGCCATATGTCTTCTAAAATGCCAAGCAGAGATGTCAGTGACAGTTAAGGATGCTCTGCAGTTTACTGCTGACTATAATTTATCAGGAACTTGCATGACAATATGCTAAAAGATTTTTTCAGAGAAAGTCAAGCATTACACTATGTCAAAAAGCAAAGACTCTGCTAGCCCAAAAAGATTACATTACTCGAGTGTAAATATAGTGAATATCAACCTAGAAAGTGTTTCTTACATGATTAAAAAAGAGAAAGAAAAATAAAAATTCAGGTAAGTTATAAAGAACAAAATTAGAAGATCAAAAAGAAAGGGAGCAAAACTAGAGACAATAGTAAGTGCATAAAATCCTATAGGGAACTGCAAAACATTAGGCATGGAAATCAGCAAAATACCTAATAAAGTGATAAAGCTGCTAAATAAATAAAAAAGGATGAAAAGAACTACCAACAAGGGAGAAGATTGGAGTTATTGACTATGTTGAGTTATGAAAGACCCTAAGGAAAAGGAAAGCACAAAACATCAGAGAATATATCTGTGATCTGTGATGCTCTTGAGTTACAACTCAACAAAATAAAAATAATGAAATGGCATAGGATGTCTTCCACAAGGACTTGAACAGTGGAGTTTCAAAAGAAGAAAGATGAATACAGCCTCCTCACACATAAATTACTTGAGTAAACAAGTCAGAGACCAGCTCTAGCAGAAAACAATGAATGCAGCCCAGGAACTATTACTTGCAATAATTTCCAAAGGAGTAGTATCTTCATGGCTACAAGGGTGAGATTTCAAAGATGACCTTACGGCCAAAATCTGCCTTTCACTATGAAGGTGAATCTCACACCAATTAAAAGAACAAGCAATCAAAGCTACCTCAGAATCTATCCTTTCTAGAATTTTCATTCCAATAACATGAAGTCCAACCAAACCCAAAAAATCACAGAATCCACACTCTCTTAGTTTAAAGCTGTTGGCCCTTGCCCTGTCACTACAGGCATTGGTAAAAAGTCTTTGTTAGAAGCCCCCTTTAGATATTAAATGATGTGCGACGCAATCTATTTTCTTTCAAGTTAATACAAGAAATGGGAAGACAATCACTTTGAAGGCTTACAATCTGGCCCCCTCATGAGAAAACAAGCAAAATAAAATGTCATTATCTCCCCCAAAACCATCTTCTCTGCCTATGCAGGCTGATGTGCCTTCATTAGCACCTTGAGTTCATGGTTATGACGAAGTTGTCTCAGCATGGGTGACTCCTTCTGAGAGCCAGTTTCCCTGAAGTCATAGAAAGTATCTGAACAGTCCCTGTCAAATCTGATGGCCGGTCTAAAGAAGCTGTCTCATTTGGATGATATCAAGACACTTGTGTTTGGACAGACAGAACCATCTTAAGCACCATCCAACAGCCTACTTCTTACTGGACATCACAGCATCCTGTGCCCTTGAGGAGCATCATTCGTCAATGTCCTATCTAAACCCAGCACAGTCGACATTGTATCCCAACCCAAAAGTTTCTAAATCAGATAGATTATCTCATTCCCTGTAGCAACAATGATATTCCAAATACTGCTAAAGAATCTGAAAAGAAAAACCTACAAATTGGGGTTTTGGTGTCCCCAAACACCACCACCAGAACAGCAAGACTGCGAGCGATGATTTGTGTTTCTCCAGATCAATCTTTCCTTCATTAGCCCCCTTATTCCCATCAGTTTCACTACAGCACTTTTAAAAGTTAAATAATCAACTGATTTTCTTAAATACTTAACACAGCTGGTGTTCTATAAAATAAGCATCATGAATTGTCCAGAGCAAAGGAAAAGTGTCTTCCTAATCGTATGGCAGTTCTCTGTAAGTTGCTGAAGTGTATTTAACGTTACAAACTGAAGTAAAGGTCCTTACTGCCATCCTGCAGCCCAGAGGAAGAGTTCAGAGTAAATTCCCAGTAACTTGTGTGCCATCAAACTCTTCACCACACCAAAACCAAACAGGCTTCCCCCATCCTAACTTTGACTATTTGAGCTTTTGAGTTTTTCACTGCCTGTAAAGCACTCCAGCAGTACAGCATAGGCACAGCAGTCACTGAGCACATCCACAGTTTTAATCTTTGAAAACCTGAATACCTCTTTTAGCAGTAGTAACTCATCTTCAAACTGGTTCCACAGAAGGAAGGTTCATTTCTAAAACAGAAGGTGAGATCAGTAACCATGTGGGAGTTGCATTGTATCACCAGTGAGTACATCCTCGAGGTTTACATCCTCAACTCAAGCTCTCCAGTTCGGTGCACGTGCCTGCTGGACACAGGGTCCTCAGCGCTGCAGGGGATGCACTGCTTGCTCCTGCCTGCAACCTGGCAGGCAGAGCAGGGGTAGATGAAGGTCAGACCCCTCACCATCTTTGCAGCCTTTGGCAGTCCAGAACATACAGAGCTCTCGTTACTGGGCAAAAAAAATCCAGGACCACAATTGCACATTGTCTCCACTTTGTGAGATGTAATTTCTTCCATGAAAGGCATATTCTTCATTCTTAGACAGCAGTCTATGCTTTTCCAGCTATGCCTCTGGAAGATTGAGCCACATAAGCATGTTCAAAAGAATCACGGGCAAAAGAAGGGGTTTTTCCTGCATTAGCTAACAAATATACTTCCGCACATTAAGATTTTCTTATTTCTGAAGCACTTTATAAACATTATTAAGCACTCACTACTCTCCTCTGAGGTAAGCAAGTATGACCAGCAGTAATGTACTAACCACTGGCATATACCACCCCACCACTGGGTTAGGGAAATTATTAAAGACCAAAGTAAAAGCCCCCAAAGCTTGAAGTCTTCAGTGAAAATGAAATAAATACTTTACTGTTTGGATGGTCAAATGCACAATGCCCATCACCAGGCTGATTTGGACAGATACTAATAAAACGAATGTCCTGGTAAAGAGGAGGCTTATAATACAGTGCATTTGTTTATTGTGTCTTCTCACTATTACAGTTTCCATAGAAACAGGAGAGATTTAGAAAATTTCAGCACTGGGCAACAAATTCTAATGATCTTTTTTAAAGACTTGTTATAATATATATTTAGGGCAGCTAGAATACATCAACAAGATTTATACTCGGGTATATGAAACATGGATCACTAGTCCTAATGCAGAGGTGCTCATGACTGTACAGGATTTCTGTGTCTTTATGACATGGAGAAAGGACACTTCCTTTAATACACCTCAATAACAGTTCATGCCATGCTGGTCCTTCCTCTTCAGGCTTCTAAATTTCGTATTGCTTCCTCCAACTGCCCTCCAAACAAGCAGGGGAGCAAAATGGGACTGAAGCATTTTCAAAATACACTTCCTTTTCCCTGAAGCTTATGTGATATCTTATCTCTTACATTTATAATCACCTACAGCTTAACCATGATGTAATTTCTTATGCCTCGTGGGCTGATTTCTGTGACTCACAATTTCCAAATATATTTGTGAAGGTGGTTCATGAATTAAACTTCTGTCAGCTGAAGCCTCCAGCATTGTTCTGCCCATGTTCAGTATAGAGGCTCCTGGCTCACAAGAAGTTTTAATGGTACAGTACAGAGGATCAGTCCTTGGTTTATAAAGGACATTCAAGAAGCCATTATATAAGATAAGAAAGATTGCAAATGCCCCCATGGCTTTTTGTCACGCCATTGTTATTCTTTGGTAAGTTTAGGTTTCCTATATATACCACTGAAATTCCTCAGATGATTCATCCTCAGGGTTTGCTGTCAGATGAGCACAGTTGTGAGTTATGCTTCTCGCAGTTTCTCTGGTACTGTGCTCTTCGCCATCGCTTTCTCCCCGATTTTAAGCTGTGTCCAGGTAAGTCCTGAGGGACCCTGGGACAGCACCCGTGGTCAACCACAAATTCACATTTCCTCACGTAAGCATTTAACTACCTAAGCCTAGCAAACCAACACACTTTAATAAAATTAATATAATCTACAAGTGACAACATGCATCTGAGTCTTGTAGAACTGCTTTCCCAGAGATACACAGAAATATCACCTTCCACTATGGTGAAACATAGTCACCTTCATCTTCTCTGTCCCCTCCCTGCCCCAGTGATCTTTGCCCCAAGAAGGATAAGGTAATCGGACAGCTTTGCTGTTCCTGGGCTCTTCATCTGCTTTTCCCTGCTCAGCAGCACCGCCCCTCTCAGCTGGCCGTTTGGTGGAGATGCTCTGGAAATACTGATGTCTCACCCAACGCAGAGTCATACCGAGACAACTAAACCACTGGCATGGAAGCACTCGCTACGGTTCAATCCCAAGTACAGAGGGTGCAGCACTGCCTCTAGTAACATACTTGTGCAATAAACACCACGAACGGCTTCAGGGACCATATGCATTATGGGTGTAGAAATGTCTGATATTTCCCATCGTGACAGAAAGGAGACAAGTGGTTAAATTACTGCCTCTTGTGCACGACTGTAGGCATTAGCAGCTGTTATTTATAGTGCCTATTATGATATAGTATCCCAAAAGACTGGAGAACCACGTCATACAGCATTACTACAAATAAAATCATTCTAGCACAGACAAAAAACATTTTAAGCATAAAGAATATCAGTGTAGTTTATCTTTAAATGGAAAGCATGAACAGCTCAGATGTTTTGATAACAAAATGTATGTTTTAGTACTCCCACCCTACCAGCCAATACAAGAAGGAATAGGAAGGACAGGAAAAACGGTGCATTAATAAAGTCAGCTGAAATTACAAAGGTACGTCTGGAAGAAGTCTCCACCAGTATGTCAGTGCAAGTAGGATGTCCTTTTCTGGAAAACGCACAGCTGGAAGAAAAGAGAGCTCTCATGGTTTTAATCATGGAGAGGCTTGCATGCTACATCTTTTTAAATCTGCTGTGCAATCCCAGGGAGTTAAGTACAAGTCAAAAACATGTGGCAGACTATTACACATTAAGCAGCATGCTTGGAGCAGACAAACATTGTTCATGCATCTTATGAAAAGTTATCTAACACTGTGAGCATCTTAGATACAGAAGCCAATTCCTCATACTCTCGTACTCTTATAGTAAAAAGGAGTGTGTGAAGGGGAGAAAGAAGAGGAGAAAATAAAACAAACTAGTTTCTTGAAATATATTTCTTTTTAGAAGTTAGCAATGTGAATTCTAGTGCTTATATTTTCCTAACTTACTTTATTTTTTTCAAGAAAACTTTTATGACAAAATCCATCATTCCCACATCCCCTGAAAAAAAAATTTTTTTTGCTCTTCAAAACCTTGAGGAACTTCCAAAAAATTGGGAATTATGATACAACTGAATTGAATCTGGAAGAAAATGCTAATGGTCATTTCTGATGCCATTTGCATTGCTTACACCTCTCAGGACTGGGAGTCTTCCCAGCTACTTAAACAGATGAATTGCAACTTAAGGGAAAAAGGGATATAAGCAACATGTTAAGAAATTAGTGGCAAACACAATGTTTCTATCACTTCTATACTTTACACAACTGAAGTATGCACACTTAATGCCTACCAGGCAAGAGATCTTCCCTGGCTTCTAAGTTGCCTCAAAGTAGAGAGAAACAAGACACTCCTGAAATGGGGAATGAAGACACTTCTGCGTTGGCAGTCCTGAAACTTTTAGAAGGTGAGGGAATAGGTTCTTTTGTCCCACAATCAAATTCTTCTAGTGGTACTGAAATATCCCTGTAGTCCCCTGTACTAATGTGAAACCAATGAAGGCAAGACTCCTCCAGCATTGCAGCTATATTCCTCTGAGACCTATATGAATTCCCAGTGCTCCTCACCAAATGGTAGGTGTTCTAGAAAACAGCACTAACGTTTTACCTTACTCTCTGTGTAAGCAGAAATTTCTATCTTTCCATTTCTCTGCTCAATTGCGCGCTCTTTAACTCTACCCACACACCGCACCGCGTTGGCCAAGTTGTACATTTTGGCAGTGGACTTCAAAACTATGTTCCTCCGCAAGACGGTGCCTGTGCATAGCACACTCACACACACCTACACACCCCCTCAAGTCCACGTGTTTTGTATACCGCCTGGGCAACAATTTCACAAATAGGTGAAAGCACCGAAAAATAAAAATCCCAGGCTCCGGCACACAGAAACCAGTCATTCTACAAAGTGCCCCCATTTAGCAATACCTAGTCACGTTACTAACATGACTACTTAGGAGTGCTGCCTGCAGTTTCTGCTGCTGCTGATACACGCTTCTCTTTTCCTTCAGCAGCTGAGCTGTGCCCATTGGGAGTGCTTTACAAAACATTTCAGAAAGAAAGGTCAAGTAAGCTTTCTTGCAAGAGATGCTGTTTTCTGGAGTGAATTTCCTGCCTACACACCTTCAGCCACCAGGCCTGTTGTGATGTTAGGCAAAGAGAATGCAAACACACATAATCACTCGCATTTCTGCCTCTAGAACTAAGCTTCACTGAGTTAGAGCCCCTTCTTTAGCCCCTGCTGCCCCACACAGAGGAGGGTGAGACCGTTGTGAAAGTGCTATTTTACAGCTAACGGTCTACATCCAGTCCCGGCAGCACAGGGGTTAGTCAGCACTCGCCTTTCAGGAGAGCATGTTTTATTGATCATGGAACATTTAACGTGACATCTAAACATCAGTGAAATCTCTTGCTCAGTTTTTTGTTTCTAAGACTGCATAGCTTTGGGTGAAGCACAACCGTGACTTCTCATGAAAGTAATGAGAGAGGAAAAACATCTCTCGGAAGGAGCTAGTTGTAGTGGAGGACCTTGAACTCCAAAGAGGACTTTGTACTATGCCAGCAGCCAGCCAGGACACGGTGCAAAGACAGAGGCAGCAGCGCACTGTGCTGTGGCCACACTCTTTAGTCCACAAGCTGAGTGGCACAGCGATCTGCACCAGCAGGAGTCTTAAAAAAGTTTTATGCTCACACATATCCAGAGTCCTCGAACCAGTCCAATTATTTTAAATGGACTAATATATGTTAATTAGCTCTATGCCTGCAAGTCTTGATACCAAAGCCTGAAGACCCATTGATCTTGAGATAATAAACCTGACCCCTTTGATGGCTGAGTTTACCCCAAAGTGCCTATATTTTTGCACCACTTAGAGACCAGATTTTAGTGGATTAAAATAGACAGTCCTAGGTAGATACAAATCCAATAAGACTGGGCAGTCTTCTGGCCGGTTTGAGACTGCAAGTGTATTGTTCCTTATTTTAGCTAGATATCCAGCAGTACTAATAAGTCTAAAATCACCCAAAGATGCAAACTAACTTCAGAAGATAATTTCTTCCAAAGCCTGCAGGTTTCTTCTTAACATCATTACAAGCTACCTGCTTTTCAGTGCCAGTTGAACCCTGTCCAGATTCTGAATCCCTGGGAGAAGTGGAGCCAATGCCCTTGTCCCTTATGCCTATGTTCCCTCTGCTTCTGATCTTCTGTAGATATGAGAAAAGCTAGAGCAAAACACTGATGAAAACCAAAGTTTGGGTAATAGGCTTCCATTCACCTTGTGGGTATGGTGAGAGGAAAAGAATCAGGAAATCAAGAAGTGAAAACCCACCCACTCAGGAATATTAAAATAAAGTATTTAGGTATCTTAACTCAAACCTCCTGGTTTTTAAATATTTAAATTATATTCATTCCTACTCTAAGATCACACTTCCAGAACTGCACTAGTACTAAAAAAACCCAAGCAAACAAAGCAAGCCCTTCTTTTTCAAGTCTATAGCCGGTGTTAACATATCCAAGTCAACCAAGTCTTCTGGAAGAAGAAAGGCCACAGACTACAGTATATTAGAGTTTCCGCAGTGAAAAAAACGGGACTTTAGCTAATCAAACATGATGATGCCATGTTTAGGGAACTGTCATATGTCAAGTTAGAGCACTGCTACACCCTGAATTCTCTTCTAAGCAAATCTGGGGAATGAAAAAACACTCATATTTCAGTAAGTTACTTTCAAAACTTGTCAGGTTTAGACACACGCTAGTGCCACATACACAAAAAAGGTGGAGAAGGGGAATTTGTTAACCTAGATGACAAAATCTAGAGGGAGGGAAGACAGGATAAACAGTCTTCAGGTATATAAAAGGTATCTGCCAGGAGTGAGAAACAGGAGGCACCCATCATCCATACAAGTTAATGAGCTTAAGCTGCAGCAAGGAAGACTCAGGTTTTGCATTGGGAAAAGTTTTCTGTGGTGAGCTTGGGGAAACTTAATAAAGGGCCTGGAACAGCTACACAAATATCTGTCAGGAAAGAGGTGGGTATAGCTGATCCTCCTTTGGGCATGGCATAGGCCTGCTCCCTCCCAATTCCTGTCCCCATGATAATTTGCCTAATCACTTCTGGCAGAAATAAGAGGAATAGCGGTCTGGCCTAGAGACTCCAGACATCCTCTTCCCAAGAACAGGGTAACACAAAGCTGCAGCTGGGGTTCAGCCATCCGGGAAGGGGCAGAAGAATATATATAAGAAAATGCTTTTTGCAGTTAGTAGGAAGTTTGCCCCACTATACATCCATCTGTATGGCAACTGCCCCACACTCCTGAATTTGCTGATATCGCAGTGACAGTAAAATGGAGGAAAAGAGAAGAGAGAACAGGAATCTCTAAGGAAACACGAAAGCCCTAAATTATGTTCTGAATGCATTAGATTATACCCTTTGTTTCATGCTCAGTCCGGATCATTTAAATTAGATCTTCTCCGAACTGGATGTTTTCCTCCCCCAGGTTCATGTGGCACTATTCAATTAATTACTGTCAACATTTTACACAATGCAAGCTACATCTGACAAGAAGTTCCGTCAGAGCTCGCCACCTCTGTCACTGGGTATTGCCTCGCACCCTTTCATCAGTTTATCCTTGCACAGTTCAGTTCTCCCTTCTTCATCCTTTACTGACGATCCCGTACACGTCTACAGAGTTACGGTAACAGGTATTGCTCATAACAGCCCTAATGGCAGGGCTTATTTAGTTTTTGTTTCGCAGAAGTTGGCATCGTATGCCCAGCTGACTAAAAGCAAAACAACCTTGATAGCAAGGTAAGAGAACTTCCGGATTAACTGGAAGATTAAGAAAATACTTACTCTTGCTTTATTTTCACCCCTTTAATTCCCATTTCCATGGAAACCAGGCTGGAAAGTACCAGCAGGCAGCCTGCAGCTGAACATCTGAATGAGAACGTTCACGTTGAACTCGGCAAGCAGACAGCAGGTGAAGTCTGCAGGAGCTGTCTAAAAATCTATAGCTACGCCTTGAAAGTAAAAGGACAATCTCAGTTTAAGCAAAGAACTTCTAGGGAGGATGACACATAACCCTACTGCATATACTTGCATTGCACCAGCTGATAATCTGATTTCCTCTTCTGTAAGACGTAGGAATAAAATTTCTTTATCTCAGTGGTGCAAGACAAAAACTCATCACAATTAGTTAAGTACTTCAGAATGTTCAGATGGAAGATGATATGCTCGTGAATACGGTGAGCTATTTTCGTAACAGGACTTTGCCTTCTGAACGTTGTCCTGTAATCCCTTCTGTGGAATTGAACTGGCTGCTGTACAGTTCATGCATATGCATTGTGAGCCCAGTCATTTGGATGGCTCTTCTTGCAAACACCCATTGCATTTGAATAAATATATACATGAAAAAAATTAACTAGCAGTTAGTAACACATTTGTTGGTTATAAAACACACTGGTTTTGAACATCAACCCGCATTCCTTTTAGTTTAAAAGTGACTGAGACAACACAGCTGTAGATAGAATTAAGGGGGAAAAAAGAAAATGTAAACTTCTTTATCCAATTTAGTAATGTTTAATGAAGGAATGCATTTTAATACCATTTTAGATTTTTCTCTGTTCAGTATTTGCTCTTCAAGCAACAGGAAGAAAAGCAAACAAGTGAAGGATGAAACATTACTCTCTTGGGCTATACTCTACCCAGTGAAGAGATTGGCTATTATTAAACTCTTGCTTTTGTATCTAAAGCAATTATCACTCTCCCAAGCAGATATTATTCATTCTTTGCAGAGAGCAGAACACAGGTCACTTTTTTTTTTAATGTAATTTTAGCCAATGCAGTGGACAAAAGAGAATGATTATAATGAAGGATTTAACGTCTCGTGCAAGTTCAGTATCAGCACACAAGAGCTGACCTGAAAATGGATGATGAAGGAACTTGAGACACAATAATTTTCCTTTCCTTTTTTCTTTTTAAGATTGTTGTTTAAAGTTTAAAAGAGGTATTTATATGAATCAAGTCTGCCAGATAGGTGTGGATGCTCTTTATTGTACCTCTGTTCTCCTTCACGATGAGAGAGGAAATTCAAAGCATCAAAGAACGAATCAACCCGAGAAGCTGTTAGTGACTATTGATTCGTTCCTTCCTTTGGGATCTTCAGCGGAAAATGTGAGCCCAAATTTGTAGTCCACAACGTATTAAACTCAGAACTATGACGGAAAAGGACAGTACTGAAGCTGGTCATGCAATTTTCTTCCATGACAGGAAATTAACAATTGTGTATCAAGAGCACAACGGCAGCAGAGAAAGCCCACAGCTATCGGCCCGTCTGCAGTGCAAGAATGTCCATGTAACAGCTGCAGCGACGGTAAAAGTCACACAGAGCACCTGCTGTTAATGAGTCCCATTGATAACTCACGTTTTACTGCACCACCTTGGGGAATGTTTACTGTGCTAGATCATGATACAGGGACTTCTGGGATGAACAAAAAAAAAAAATCAAACTCAAAATATTTCACTTATCGGGTCTAAGACTATTTAAACATTGCACATGCAAAAGCATAAGCTTTCAGATATATTTCTTTTTCTTTGTGTGAAAGTATCTATAGCTAAACAACCCACATGTACTGCCTGAAGAGCTCTATTTCAAGAAATAATGGAAATAAAAATAAACTTAAAAAAATACATAAATTTAAATAAAAAGCAACCCACACCAGGGAACATTGATATCTCTGTTTCAAAACTGCATTCCTACCCCTCAATTTTTTCTGCTTTTTAGGAATACCAAAACATGATGTGTTTAATGGCTATCTTCATTTTGAGGGTAGAAACTGAGTGTACCGCTCATAGCGTGTGAGCGGCTCTCGAAACCATTATCATAACTAAGACTCTTGCTAAGGGGGGAAGGGAGGCAAGGAAGACAGATGCTAAGGCTGTCCAAGGTTTATAGAAGAGACGTGCAGTAACGAGGGGGGACTTCTGCCTTGGCTGAGGAGTTCCCGTCGGCAGGGGATGGATCATTGCTGGGAGTTATTTATAAAGGGAATTAGAGCTGGCTGCACATGTACACAGAGGGTGGTGGATGTCCATCAAAAGGGGTGGGTTATTTCTCCCAGCTGGAGCTGGAGAGAGAGAGAGGGTTATAAATCAAGAAAATGAGCAAGCTGCTCCCCACCAGGTCATTAGAACCTTCACACTGTTTCCCCTTATGATCTTGTTAGTAACACCTGTACAGAGCATGTAAGTGCTGTTCTTCCAATTAACTTCAGAACTGCTAATGCATCCCAGTTGCTGCTGGCTGGTTAAGTTACGGGAGATGCAAAGAAACCAGGAAGGGACATCAAGAGAGCTCAGATAGTATGATTATCACATATAGGAAGGAAGTGCAGAATAAAGCCATCTGGTCTGGGATTTTTTCCTTCTTGAGGTACAGGGCATGTGACAAATATAGGTTTCAGGTACCAGCTAACATGACAATGAACATGCATTATGCCAGTACCTGATACATGAAATTTTAATTTAGTATTGAAAATATATTTATGATTAATGGAAATGCACATATAAATGAACACTTAAGGAACGAAACATCACTGTCTTGCTTAATGCAAGCAGCCAACTACCAGCATTCAGTGTCTTATTTAGAGATTGAGATTTTGTAAATATTTTCCATGTTTGAAGAATGAATCGTTCTTTAACCTTTGAAACACCTAATCGTGTTAAACACTTGTCTTCCAAAACTGCATTGCTGTGGAAATGCTGAATAGCATTTTTTCATCCTCCCTTTTGAAAGGCTCTGCAGGCGATATTTTTATAGCCAAGTTATAAGCACTGAGAATAAAAGTCACGGTGGAAGTACTAACGCATTGTCACCAGAGGACGGCGCTCATCCCTCCCATGCACCTTTCTTTCCATGCACAGCGCTCTTCTCCAGTTTACACGTACAGAATACCAACACAGGCAGAGTAAGCGTTGCCATTTCAAACTCTGACACAGAGCTGGAAGGGACAGTGGTACCCGCGATTTCCTAGGGTACAGGCAATCTGGGGACTTACTCCTTTTAAGGCTAATTGCATATATTCCACAAGAATCAAGGCTAGGGTAGGTCTGAGGGGCAGCCAGATGAAAAGATGGCCTGGCAGCGCTGGCCCCATCATTCCCAAGGGCTTGTGTCTTTCTCTGGGGTGCAGCTCCTGTGCTAATGGTGTGAAAGAGGCTGGTTGCAGGGGCACTCTTGAATGATGAGCTCAATACCCCCATGCTGGCCACACCTGAACAGTAGAATGGATGTAATCGAGTGGGGAAACTACCATTGCATCTCTCCCTTTCACCCAACCCTACCCCCTACAGCATCTGTGTTCTTTCCTAATGGTTTTGGAGGTTTCATTTTATGCTTCTTCTCCCACCCCTTCCCCTAACCCATCCCTCTTTATCCACCTCTCCTTTTTAGTAGGAACAACACCTAATGTTGCTAAATTCCCCCAAATGTCAGCAGCTGAACACAGACATAGACCTACAGCTTCCAATCAGGCTATTTCGCTGGACTCAATAAGAATGGAGCTGGGCAAGAATATAAATGATGTATACATTTGAAAGTAAATAGCGCATTCCACATTTACCCAGATTTAATGACGGTCATCTTCTTAGTTTGAACTAGTTGATTCAGACATAATCAAACAAGAAAATGGTTCACCTATCTCTAATAGATTTAATGAATCAAACTAAAAAAATCAGTTGTTCTTCTCCTCCAGAATGGAGCTGAAAAATCCCTCACACCCTGACTGAACTCTTCTTCTCTCTGCCAAGTATTTAAACAACGTAAGTGGAGGGAATGGGGAAAATGGAACACAGGCATTCTTTACCTTGCACCTGCTGGCAACTCCCAGCTATATAACAGGTAGGCATAAAAATACTTAATGCAGCAGTCACACAGAAACAATATAAGTTAGTTATTTTCATACCTATGTGCACTTGATTTGTACAGCAGTTGTGACATGCCAAAACCTGACAGTTTCCTCATCATAGGACTTAGTTCCAAGTTTTCAAAACCAAATTAGACATTATCAAGCTCCTCCTTTGTCTTATATCCAAATGAAGGCACTTTTGCAGGTGACTGGGATTTTAGATAAATGTCTTTCTTGATATTGATTATGAAGGCGTATTTCACCCTCTTTAGACAAATGTTCAGAGTCCTACTGCCCAACGGCAGGCCATCACTTCAGGTAACGTTATCTTTGATATCCACTTGATACACTTCTGTACAAGTCAAGAAGATTTTGGTCATCAAAGGAATCTGGATCAAATACTTATATTACAAATAAAAGCAAAAAAGAAAATCAGCACAAAAGCACACAGACTGGGCTGAGGTCTTGGTCCTTAGTCCAGTTTTCATGAAAGCTTGAAATAAATATGAAGGCCACAGACTGTCTGCAATTTGTTCACTAATTATAAACTTTCAAATTCTTGCTAGGAAAGGTGTATTATTAACTGTCTTACTATCCTGTACTTCTCCCATGTTCACAAATGAAAATGGAAATGAGATTTTAAATTTCATTTGAGCAGTTACAGGTAACCACAAGTCACACTACAGTTCAACACAGTTGTCAAGTTCTCTGTGCAATCACCCTTAGTGTAAACTGTGCCCGAAATACAAATAATGGCAAGCCAAGGAACAAACCAGTTTATTTTATGGTAGCTACTGGGGGAAGGGGGAACGAAGCCTTCAAAGCTGCAAGCAATCCCATATGTTCTATTAAGAAGAAATCAAAAGTAAGCTATATTTTTCCTTCTACTTCTCTGAAATTCGACTGTTAAATCAAACTCTCAGTGGCATAGGTTGGCACTTTCACCCAATTTATAAAATGATAAAAAGGATTTTAAAACTGATCTTAAATTATTTTTCCTGTAATAAAAGAATGGAAAATTAAATCATCCCTTTCCTCTTGTCCATGTTACTGTTCTCATGAATTAATTTTTTCTGGTCACAAACATATTACTTTTAGGCTCCTCCTGCACAACAGCATGGCACCATTAGTGATACTCATGTCTACTCCTCTAGTCCCTGAAAAATAAGTATAAAGCCAGCATTTCTCTGCAGTCAGAGCTATGCATAAGACTTATGCTTAGCACCTTTGTGAGTCAACAAGACCAGACTGAAGACTCCAATACTAAAGCCCTTTTCTTGACAAGATTGCAACTTCATAATTAACAATACTCTTCAGAAGTTCACCTAAACACCTTTATAAACAAGATCTAATAGCAGTCTCTGCAACAGCAGTATCTCCAGAAAGTTAACAGAATACATAAAATCTTCACATGAAAGCAGGTAATGTAATCAAAATACCCAAGTTGTCACTCCCTAGAAGAGAACTTCAATGACCATAAATAGCAAACAATATTTTCTCCAAATCATGTTACAATATTAGCTCATTAAGAAAAATGTTTACCTGTGTTCCTGTCAGGTAAAATACAGCAATGCTTCTGCAGTATGCCAGGCAGGACCTGTCACAACAAAGAAACAGACATTAATATACATATATATTTTAACACTATATGAAGAAGAGCCGATGACTGATGGAGCGCACACATCTGGTCAAGGTTTGTGGTCTCATGCTGTACCCAATTTATCTATCATTCAATGAAAACAGGAACCCCGCTCATTAGGAGCTGTACGCAGAGACGAATCTTACAAGATTAGCTGCTTACCCTTTGCCTGTAAAACTCGTCTCACCCGCTCCCATAACCTACAGCATTAAAAAGCTGAGTAAAAGAACATAATTAATTGTGCTCAACTTAGCAACACCGTATGTTATCGGTCAATGACGCTGCTGTTCCCGATTTTGCATATGTGGCCCTGGGACTCTGAGATCTAGCTGTTCATAAATCACCCAGGACCAAATTCCAAAGCATAGCATTTCCCTCCTCACACCCCCACTTCCAGCAGACAACACAAAACTCCAGAAGCTTGAGTAGGAAACTCAAGGGAACAGGGAGAGCATAGATCTCAAGCTCGTGGTTCGCCACATCCACCATGCCACTGGCAACCAGTGAGGAATGCTGCAGAAGCCTCACCCCACCACCACCGGCCCTTTCTTGTGGGCTCACCCTTCCTCACAGATTTACTAACTGAAGTCACCTGTTTTGGTGCAGATAACCAGCTTTGCTGTTCCTACCAGCAGCAACCTGTACTTGAAGCATTCAAGATCTTGTTTTAAATCGGCCTTTTGACTCTATAATTAACAACCTGTACAATGCTATCAGCATCTCTAAAACTGGCCTTAAAGTTTAATGGCTTTTACTTTGCTATTTCTGAGAAAAAGCCAATTAAAAATCATGCTTTGAGATGGCCTTTCTAAATTTTCCCATCTGGGTCAACATGCACCATTTAAAGACTGAAATTTTTAAAAAATACCCAGGTATTTTCTACAGACAGGAGGCCAGAATAACCACTGTCTGGAAATGCTGAGCATCTCATCGTTAAGATGACCCCAAGCCCCACCACAGCTTGCAGTAATTTTTGGAAATTCAGGAATGAATGGGGAAGGCTTTGAGCAACCTGGTCTCGTGGAAGGTGTCCCTGCCCATGGAAGGGGGTTGGAACTAGATGGTCTGTAAGCTCTCTTCCAACCCAAACCATTACGTGATTCTATGAAAGCACCTTTGGGGCCAGAGATATTTGTATTTTTCACAAAGATGGCTATTGCTGTTTGGCCAAGGTTAATAGCTAGGGATGAGACTGCAGAGAGTCAGACACGTTCTGCCCCTGCAGCAGCACCATACATCCCCAACCCTGCCTGCGAGGCTTTTCCAATACACGCTCAAGTAACCCCAGGGGGATGAACACCTCGGCTTGTGTGTCCTCCAGCACCACAAATTAAATCTTAAGAAACTTGCTGAACCATGCTTCTCCCTGAATGCACACATGCAGAGGCAAGGCCACTGCAAAACTGTGCTTTCACTGCCATTATAAGCTGAAAAGTCAGCCTGTGGTCAGAAAGCTGCTCTGGACAAAAAGCAGTGGGTAAAACTGCCAGTCCCATCCCCCTGATAAATCCCTGAAACTCTACTAAAGATAAATCATTTAAAGGGCAGCTCTTCCCCAAAAAAAAAAAAAAAAAAAAAAAAAAAATCACTTATTCTGGCATAATTCTAAAGTTCAGTTTGTGGAAAAAAGGGAAAACAAACTGTGTTTAAGCAGTGGATGTTAGGAACGAGATAATCCAGTCAGATCCCCAACAATGATGCATCTCAGCAAACCCACCCCATCAGCTTATCAAGGAGGTGCTTTGTTGCAAATACAAGTTATGGTAACATTTGGTGCTTTGTTGCATTATTGTACATGTCTTGTAAATGTGTTTGACTTGCTAAGTACCTTATTTCTCTCAAATTCCTTCCGGCTCACTCTTTCACACACACACGCACACCAACTTTTGTCCCGGCGTAGATCTGTAACGGCCGGTGCTTCAGGAGGCTGCCAGACCAGAGCTTCCTTCCCTAGACAGGACATAGGACCTCACGGGTCACCCACAGCCACTCTTGAAAGGCCACAAAATTTGAGGGAAGAAGGAAAACACCAAGTTAGGCTCACATCCACCTCCTCCCAGGACGTGCGGTGGTCTTTTACTTCACTCCCTCACAACCCCGTTGAAGGAGCTCCCACCACCCTGAAGTTAAGGTACTACAGAAACACCCTCACCGGGAAGCTGGCCATGCTGGGGTACACGTGTGGGCATCTCGTGCTCCCAAATTCCTGCAGGCTCAGCTATACCAGCTAAGTACCATCCCTTCTCATCACTCTTGGTCTACACAAGAACTTTCTGTAAGTAAATGGCCTTGAAGCACTCTCAAAACCAGCTGCTTTGCTTCAGGGAGGACTATGTGAGGGAAGAAAGTAGGACTTGAACCAAAGTATCAGCCTGCCTCACCCCGAGTCACAGGCAGCAGGCCGCTTATATTTTAAGAAGAATCAATAGCACGATTAGCAATCTTCTGAAAACCACACTCGTCATTCTACAGCGATTCTTAATGTTTAAAATAAAAGAATCCAATAGTTCTTAGGAGTACAACGTCAGACGTACAAACTATAGCATTTTCCTTATGGCCGTGGATATAAATAACAGCACAGTCTTATAGGCATCGAAAGCATAAAAATTAGAAGCAGAGAACAAAGAAATCCTAAAATGAACAGAGACAGTCTTTCAAAGCAGTGCAACACAAAGACTGAATTTTTTTTAAAACACAGTCTTACTCAGACGTAAAGTAACATTTAGTTCCTAGTGAATCTGACACATTTTCTTCCCCGCATTCATGAACCATGGAGAAGCACTATGAATTTATTATGAGCACCCAGTTAATCAAATTAAGTCTGAAATTAAAAGAACAGACAGAAAAAGCAGGTCTGGAGTAACAAGACAATTTTAATGGGGGAAAAAGAAAAAAAAAGCTCTAGAACATAATTTTTCCTTCCCGGTAGACTGGATATAGATAAGAGAATAGTCATACTGAAAAGCACAAGCTGGAAAAAAGCATTTATTTGTCCCTTCCCTTCCCTCTCTTAAGTGTTAACGGCAAACAGCATGGCAGAGGCTAGAACAATGCTTCCTTCTCCCCAGCCCTTTAACATGTTTACCCTGCACAAAGCCAGTTTCTGGCTGGTAGGAGTTTGATAGCAACCTCCCACTTACTTATCTACAGTATACAGATTTTTACACTGTACCCATCTCCATGGTATCCAAGAGCCTCTTCGCACTGCTCTCCTCCCACTTTCTCCCCACTCCGTTTCTCTCCTCCCTAGGGAAAATGACAGGAGAATTCCTCAGCAAAACTGTCACCTTTCCCTCTACACGTCTCTCCTTTCCCCTGCTGATTTCCTTTCATTCATTTGCATGCTGTAATCCTCAGTTTATTCCTTACAATGCCTTATGTCTCAGAGCTTTTTATTTAATTTCACAGATAATCCCTAGATGTAAATTTTTTGTGGTTTGAAACTTCACCTACAAAGGCAATTTGAGTGAGAATCTTCACTCAGATCAGACCTGGAGTGATTTCTGCTGTAGAAATCAAAACATGGGAGCAATTGGAGAGATCCACATGCATGAGGGAAAAAACACAGAAAGAACAGAATATTAGTTTAGAATATTCTTCTTTTTCCTCAGCAAAAGAGAATCAGGTTTCAATGATATTAAACTGATGATTTAACCTTCAGTTGTCTTATAAGCTCTCAGCTGGGGGCTAAGGGATTGCAATACTAAATTAAAACTGGACGCATAGATGCAGAAACAGAATAAATAATACAGCAGGTGGTATGTCCTGAACATCAAGGTGCTTCCCTGGCAGTAGCCAAATTAGCTCTGGCCCACAGTATACAGTTAGGCGGTCACATGTAGCAGGAACTTAAGTCTTGGCCGACAGCGCTGAGCCAAAAGCTTCCTCAAATTCAGTGAAAAATTCTAATTTATGTTAGTGGACATTGATCAGGATCTACTCAGATTCATTTTCACTACATCTCACTGTGCTTAGAGATACAGAAATATATAGCTGCCATAATTAGTATTCAAATTTTTAGCTGTAGCTCTACGTAGTATAAGTATGGAGAAAGGTTGTCAGAGCAGCACAGGGTAGTTACACGGCCATTTACAATTCAGTAAAGCTCATATTTTTTATATTTCTGCTTGGAAAGATTCCTTCATTTCATAAAAATAAAACATCTGAGTCCTCTGAGTTTTCAGCGTGCATTACGTTTTTAGAGTGGTTTAACAAGAACTAGAATTAATTCCTCCCAAATAATTTCCCTGGTCCATTTACTTTTTTTTCTGCAGATAAGTCAACTGAAAATGAATGTTTCACAGGTACAAAGTTACAGAACACCCAACTCAGGAGTCCAAGTGCTCTGTAGGTGAAATTCAAGGCAGAAGTTAACAAGGATTTATGCTTGTCAGAAGGAAGGAACCTCAACTCGAATTCCAGGTCCCAAGCTGAGATATGATATTTGTCCCTGCTTTTCACAGCCTAGAAATCCTGTGATGCCAAAGACTGCAAAGTCAGAATATACCCTTTTGGCCATGCCAGCTGCACAGCCATGTGTGTGGCCCTTATGGTCTTGTTCAATCACTTCCAAGGGCTGCCTCTGAGGTACCCCCTATCTTCCTAACTTCTCTCACCCAGAAAACTACTGCAATTAGTATGTGAAACATTTTGATTGCGAGAATATGGTAATACTCAGAAGAACATGTGTCAAAAGCATCGTGTGCCAATATACACTGATTTATAAAATTTTAGAGAAAAAACATTCTGGAATTTTAGCTTTATCCATGCACCGATGGTTACAAAGAAATGGTCCTTAGGCAGAGTCATCCCATCAAGTGTGCCCTGCTTCTGCTGTGGAAGCAGGACTGTACTGGAGAGAAGCGAGGTCAGATATTTTGGTGTGATCTTGTGAGTGCCGATCTTTTCGTCTTTCAAATGTTGTGTCACTTCTTTTGAACAGGTAAGCATCTCCTAGACCTTGGCACCTGCACTGCTCTGTGCTAAGCATTGCTGCTCTCCTACCATCTGCACAAATCTCGCAGAAGGATCTTTAATTGTTTTCACTCTAAGGATCATTTTAATTCCATTGTTGTGTTGGTTTTTCTTGTATTTGTCTCAGGACTTTTGTTTAAGGCAAGAACTCTTTGTCAGTTACTACAGAGATTATATGAAATGTTTGTAACAACTGGATTTTTTTAAAAAACACTAGAAATCCTGCACTCACACTTCCCTGAATGTTTTTTGTTGCCTCCTGACATTACAGGGGCATATTATGTTTTGGGTTTCCTTTTTATTGTTGTTTCCTTCTATTCTGGACTTCATACCTGAGGATTTTAGATGTGTCTGTCCCAGTGACACTGTTGAAAGGAGAAGGTCCTACCGCTCTGGAACCAATTCCACACTCCTTGTTAAGCAGAAAGGAAGCATTCGGGATTTGGCTGGTCATAGCATCTGACTACCTAACAGATCTGTAAAAATATCTGCCTTCAGATAGGGCATGAAAAGTAGGCAAGGTTTCTCGTTCACAAGCTGCTGGGTGATACAAACCATCATAAATCAAAGTTTTATCATTACAGCATCACCACATTTCTTCTTTCAGAGCAGACAGGTTCACGCAACCAGGTGCTGAAATGCTACATCAAAGCTTTTGCCTTCAGCTTCCTAACAATATGCATTTGGTTCAACACACAAGAAGCTCTATCTGAACTTCATTCCACTCACAAGGTTAATTACATTTGGTTATGTTTTTTAAGGGTTATCTAGAGAGCATATCAACAAATATCTGCTATCTTTTCCGTTCCTGTAAGAACTCAACGCAACCTAAGATTACCAATGGGTCCTTTCTATGTCTCGCTTGAAGCTGTTACTGATACAACCCACACCAGCATCAGCAACGGTTCCAAGTTACTCATAAAATCAGTCCTTGAAATATCTGGCTCTGGAAGAAGAGAGCAGCAGGACCAGGGAGATCTGCCTTCCCAGGGCTGACCCAAACCTGCCCATGTTCCCTGCCAGAGCAGCGCAGACCATGCTTATGACAGCAAAGCTATTGCAAGTCAAAACTATTGACTTGGGGGCTTTTTGTGTATCTGCTACTGCTGAAAATTACTAGTGGAGATTTTGCAAGACCTTTCAATCATCCTCTGCTAGCTGTCAATTCCTCTGCCCTCCCAAGGAAACAACCTTTCACCGAAGCTCCTGATGAGCTGCACCCTGCTGCAAAGGCAGCCTGTGCTAAAATGTCTCCCACCCACGGCGCTTCGAGTAAGAAGCCCGTCTTGTCAGTTTGCTTCATTGTATTCCGATGAGATGGCCCAGACTTGTCCAATTAATGTTTCTTCAAGATTCTACTAGATTGCTGTTGTCCGATATCCAATTCCACATGCGCACCGGTGAACCTTCATGCTAATTTAATGTCAAAACAAAACCTGCTAATGATTCATCTGCTGTGTGGGGTTTTTAGTAAAAGTATTTTCTTCTCTTATCATCCTCTACTTTAGTCCACCATTCCCAATTAAATATCAAGAACATAAATAAAGCATGAAGATTTCGCTGAAAGCACAAGTTACACTGAAAAAAGATAAATCGTGTTTACCATATATCAAATACTTTGATATTGTATCAAAGTATTTATCATCTCACCTCAGATCACATTCAAATACTTATATTGTCCCTTTTTTTTTTAATAAAAGGAAATGTTGGGTTAAGGAAGATAAATCTCAGAAATATTCTGAAAACATTACAATACCCATACTAATATGTGTTCTTTCAGATTGTATTACATCTCAGAAAATGGAAATGCTCTGAAACCTTTCCCACGATTAAAGGAGTATCAACACCAACGACAGAAGCAATGTTTCTTTAGCAGAGTTTTCAGTGAGAAGTGACAGACTTCAAGTAATCAGGAGTTCACCGACTACAAAATTTATTTCGTATATCTAAATCAAAGCAAAATAAGGGAAAGCAACCCTAGAAGAAAAGGTACAGTGTTACAAGGACCACGAAGAGCACAGCTCAGCTCCACGCACTGCCTTCTTACCCCTTTTATCGAAGTCACCATGCCAAGTTCAGCTGAAACACAGGTTTCATCATTTTTTGATGGCCCAGGAAAGAAAACATGATTATCACTACGACACATTTCAGATTCATGTTAGCATGAATTTACATCAGCATGAACTAATTACAATCGTCTTACAATTAACAAGTACTTACATACATGAATCTTTTAAAAGTTATCATCTAAAGTATAATCCTTCCGCAGAGCTTTCATAACAATATAATATGCAGACTAAATAGAGTAACAAGGCAAGCCTGGGAGGGGGGAAAAAACTACGTACTCTGAAAATTAGCAGCACATGTAGCTCTGAATCGATCCAAAATAATACCTAAAGACAGTCTTTTCCCTATTTAATAGCACAGCAAAGTAAGTGGTGGTACTAGCAACAGCCACAAACCCCATTTCTTTCTGACTTCCTCTTCACTATTTAGATTCTTTGAGCGCAATTCATTGGCAACAGCAAAAAACTCCTTTATATCTCTCTTTTCAGAAGACTACACTCCTTACTGACGAAACAAGATTGGCTATAGTGATTCATACGCTTGTGAGCTCCAGGCCCAATTACCCGAATTGGGTGCACTTACAAGAGAATCCGCACGTTATTTAAGATGCCACAGGCTGTACACAGCACAATAGATAGGGGTCTGTTGGGAACACATCACTTTGTTGTTCAAATACCTGCACCACTGCACCACTGTGCAAAACTAGGCTTTCAAACATCTGGAACAAGCAGTGTAGAAGTTGTCTCAATGTGAGAGATGATAACGTCCTCAAAGTTCTCTGAACCTGAGAGGTGATGATGTTGCCCCTCCCAGGGTAACATGGCTGGGAGGAAAAGACCAAGACTTTTCCAAAAGCAAATGAATAGAAGGATAAACCTCGGGACAAAACCAATTGTATTTTCAACTTTCCTTCAGATGAATTATGACTAACCAACTCATCAGATGTACAGTCATTTCCCTACGCATGAAGCAGATAACCAACATATTCACTTGCTCTTGCAATTGGACCTGAAAAACATGTTTTGATGTAAACCAGAAATCACAAACTTCTGTCCATTACCACCATGAGCAGCAGCAGCATCTCCTACCTAATGGCAATACCTAGACACAAGATATTCTCTCTCTGGTGTGGACTGTGGGTCAGAAATAACTGTAACAGACCACAAATGCTTCAAAGGTTGATCACAATTCTCCACAGAAACTCTGCAGGGGCACGAGCCCAAGCCTCATCTTGGGCTGAAGGAGGAATGGCCAGAGACAACTCTTGAAGTAGGGGCTGACAAAGACCCCCTCAGTGGCAAAGAGTGGCAGATGGTGATTTCCAGAGGCTGGGAGGTGACTGGGACAGATCCACAGATCACAAAAAGGAAGTAATGGGTTGTTGTGGTTCAACCCCAGTCAGCAACTAAACACCACACAGCTGCTCACTCACCTTCCCCCTCACCCAGTGGGATGGCACAGAAAGTCAGAGGAAAAGGTAAGAAAATTCATGGGTTGAGATAAGAATAGTTTAATAATTGAAAATTAATAAGATAAAATAATTATAATTATAATAAAAGTATGTAATGAAAGTACTGCAACTAACAATAATACTTTCAACAATATTTAATCAGAAGGAAAACAGCAGTGGGAAAAAAAGACAAGTGATAGAACCACTCGCCACCCACCAACTGACAACCAGCCCATCGCCGAGCAGCAAAAGCCCCAGAGAGAGAGAAAGAGAGCCTCTTAGCCGACTCCCCCCAGCTTGTATACTGAGCATGACAATTCATAGCATGAAATATCCCTTTGGTCAGTTTGGTCAGCTGTCCTGGCTGTGTCTCCTCCTGGCTTCTTGTAAAGAAGAAGCTGGGAACACAGGTGCAGTGTGAGGAGCTGAAAAAGTCCTTGGCTTAATGTAAACATTGCTTGGCAACAACTGAAACCAATAGTGTGTTATCAATATTCTTCTCAGCACAAATCCAAAACAGCCTCATACTAGCTACTGAGAAGAAAATCAACTCTGTCCCAATCAAAACTGGCACATGGGTAATAGTGGTTGGATATTCCCTTCTGTGGGGGCAGACACCTATCTGCTGACCAGACCAGCTGCCTCAGAAGTCACTTGTCTGTAGCCCAGCTCCTGCACCTCCTACAGCAATTACAGAGGTTCACCCAGCCCCTGGGCTACATCCCTGAGCTGCACATCTATGAGGATGAAGGACAGGATCAGTGTCCTTGATATATTAAGATATCCAGGTACAGCAAGTCCATAGGGCTGGGTGGAATGCATGCAAGGGATCCAAGGGGGATGACTGTGAGCCCTTTTTGTGTCATATACATTTTTAATATAGTGGATTTAATGTACTAATACAGTCAAATATCACACTAAGATACAGCATGAAAATGCAGCAGTCCCCCTCCATCCTCCCTCAACTATATTTATAACCAACATATGTAATTTCTATTTCTACTAGCGGATCTTAAGTTTGAATGATGAGCACATTTACATCCACCTGCAAAACCCAAAAGCCTGAGAGAAGCACAGGAGCTTTAGGAGTCAACAAAAGACATTTATTCCCTCAGAAGTTACAAAGAAGTTACCCTAGGGCTGCAATTGTTTAATTTAAGAGTAAGACATGGAGAGTGATTTGGTGCAAAGAAGTTGCATATGAAAAAAACCCTTTTGACTGAGCTGTTATGATTTATTTAAGTATCTGATTGTGTTTTGAGCAAATAAAAATTCTAGAGCTTGCTATATCTATTGGAGCAGAACAAATATCTTCGTTTTCGTTCTCTAACATATGAAACATGATAATAATAGATCCTTTTTCCCCTGTGTTAATCTATTTAGATACAAAGTATGTATGTGCTTTGCAATGCCTAGACTGTGAGGTCTCCTAGTTGGAGATCATGGTACTACAGTGGTACTGATAAACACGAGAAAGCAGTCCTCCCAGCGAAAAGCATGCCCTGGTTTTATTCTTGCTGCTGCGGTACCAGGAGGGCAGCACGGTTTGTGCAGATAAAAGTGAGTATAGAGCAAGGCTACAGCAAATCACCATGACTGCTTTCAGGCTAGGAAATTGTAAGCCCTCTAGGAGACAGGTCCTGGCTACTTCCCCACACTCATCACTCGCCAGTCGGCTGACAGACAGTCGGGCCGCACACACACAGTGCAGGTAGCGCTCCCGCCATCCCTGCCGCAGAGATTTCTCATCTCCTCAGTTATTTCTCCCCAGTAGAAGTCATAGTCCTCCTCACGGGTCAGCTTGGATCCCAGATGCCAAGCTGCTCTTTCCACAGGGCTCAGGGCTGAATCCCTGCCAGGCAGACAGGGATTCAGCAGACCTACACAGAGGAAAAAAATTCCTCCTGACTCAGGCACAGCCTCCCGAGAGCACAGCGAACCCAGGGCTGGAGAATTGGAGGTGCCTGGCCATTGGGGAGAGGGACAGACCTGGTGGCACCAACCCACACTGTGCCCCTTGTGCCTCTCTGGACACTACTTAAGCCCTCAAAGGTTTTGGTGGAGGAAGGTGAGATGTTGCCTTGCATCCATCTCACCCACACACTGCTGAACAAAGCCAGCCATGGCTTGGTTCCTCAGGTTTTAGTCTGGGAAAGCGTTGTGGAATACATTTTTAATGTGGCTTGTCACAAAAAGTCTTTTTACTGCACGACGTCAATAAACTACATGATTCAAAAGCACAGATTATTCAGATAATAGTAATATATACAATGTAAACACCAGGGAATCCTGAGTGTTATTTTTCCTTGCTGCTCTGGAATTGTATTTGAGATTTACATGTGAAGCACAGAGATCTTAAACATTTTGATTCCTGGATTTGCACTGCAGAAACAGATCCATTAAAAACGTAAAATAGAGTAATAGTTCTTCCCTGCATCTTTGTTAGAAACAAACTAATCATCATTAAAAATTGAAGTTTATGGTTTTGTACTAGGAATTGGCAACAAAACTCTCCCAATGGCCTGCTTTATTCTACTGTGTAGGAGTCACAGAAATTCAGTTCAAAAATTATGAGTAAGGTGAGAGAGGATGTTTTAAGTATAAAAGTAACTAAAACCCCCCATGCTGTTGCCTGCCTTTATGGTCCTGGTATCACAGACCTTTCTCACTGTGAATCAAAGAGTAACTCCTATCAGAAGTGGTGAATCATGACTTGAATTAGCAAAGTAGTCACCTAATACCTTATAATGTATTTGTAGTTTAACTATGACATTTGGTTACCTTTAGAATCTATTTGCTATATACAATTTCAAATTTATTAATAGCTAAGAAACAGAAGCCACCTAAATTAGTGGGGGAAACTGAAGCCCCCACTGCATTAGGACCAGAGTCCTCTTAGAGCTACCTGGTATTACACTTCAAAGGTAGCTTTCATACGTTTGTCACTTCAGAGAAGTTGAGACTTTAGACATCATAAGTAGCATCCTGTATCCTTGATGGGACAACTGCAGAGGCGAATCAGATGTCCGCAATTTCATCTAGCTTTTTGTCTGGCCAGGTGAAAAATGCCCTGAAAACTGGGAACCAGGCATAGTTTTTTCAAAGACTGCTTTGTTGTTCCATGTAAGTCAAATCCACTTCCATAGAATCATGGAACGGTTTGGGTTGGGAGGGACCTTAAAGATCATCTAGTTCCAACCCCTCTGTCATGGGCAGGGACACCCTCCACTAGACCAGGTTGCTCCAAGCCTCATCCAGCCTGGCCTTGAACACTTCCAGGGATGGGGCATCCACAGCTTCCCCAAGCAACTGTTGTCAACTTTTGGCCCAAAACACAAACTGAAGTAACAGCACGCTACAGAATTCATGCACACACAGAACTGGGACATTTCACTCCTGATGGACAACTGCAAGTGACGGCAGAAAAACAAGAAAAGGAAGGGTTATTTTTAGGAATACTTATTTCATAGATTTAGGTTACACAAATCTGTCATGCAAAGAGAACAAACAGAGAAGGATGCCTGTGCCTTGTTCATGCCCTTGGCAATATTTGATAGCACAGGGGGATACAGATTTCAGAGCACAAAGCCACTACCCACACCTCCTTCCCCAATGAGCAGCCATTCATATGGAAATAATAGCTTTCTCTTTAAGACAGAATTTTGTCTTTATTACCCATGTTTCATTCAATATTGAACAATATGATAGCTTACTGCGAGCCCCAGTCATCTGGGGAGATTTTAGTGATGGTGGCATAAAGCAAGGCTAGGTCGCAGTAAGCAGGTTATCACTTTTTCAACTGCAAGTGAACCATTATGCTTGTGGGGAGGATTTTTGAGGAAGGAGACTGCGTAATTTGTGCAGTCAGTTTTTGAGAATACAGCATGGGAAGCGGGGCAGGGCAGTTTTAATCTGTGAGCTGATGACACCACGCTGTTAAAACTACATAGCTTCCATCGGTTGCTCTAATCTTTAGTCAGCTTAGGGTCTACATACCACTATAGTTGATCTAAAGATACACAGAAAGAGCTTTTTTGATGCATATAAAGGTGAAAAGATAGATGTAAAACGCACATAAAGGTGCCTATTTCTCTGCAGCTGATGCTCCTCCGCTGCTGTGGAAGAAGCCATGGGGAGCCTGGGGAATCCCCAAGGGTGTTACAACACCTGCAGTCATCGGAGACCTGATATGCTCCTGGGGATAGTCTTAAACTGAGCACTGGAGATGACAGCACTGCCTCACCTCTTCAGAAACAGGCAGCAGAGGCACAACTGATCTGCAAACGGGAGATGGAGCTGCAAGTCAAACATCTGCCAAAAAGAGATGCTAGACTCCTATCTTTTAAAAGGCTGCCACGATCAGTTATTGTGAGATATCATTCATCTCCTCTGATGAAGATTTTCTCAGTTCTGCGCAATTAGCAAAATGTTACTCACAGCTCTGTAATGCAGCAGTCAGCGGACCTGGCAAAAAAAAGAGAAGCAAGTTCCTGCTTCTTTCCTAACACACATTTAGGTATTTTGTACAACGTAGAATTACTTTCACAGAGCCCAGCGAAATGTTCCCAGTACTAGAGAGGGTTACAGCACTCTCCCAAAAACAAGGAAGACCAAAGATAGGCACCTCAACTGGAATTAATCAGAGTATAAGGACCTCTGCCAGCTACAACCCAGAACAGCATGCTAAGTACTCCCCTAAAAAGAAACAATTACACTTTTCTTCAGCTTTGTATGTTTTGGGGAGTTTTAGGAGGCTTGCAAAGGCAACGGGGCTGCACAGAGTTAATTGGTTTTCCGACCTAGACAAATATTTTACTCGTCTTTTGTGATGCTTCTAGAGTCGTCATTTGGCATCAAAGAAATAAATCCAAGAACCAGTGGAAAGACAGGGGAACAATTTTTTTCTTGGTAAATGTATATGTGGAATGACAGAACTTTCATATATGTGTTTGCTTAACTACAAGATAAAATAAATGTAGTTTTAGAGGGATTTATTTTTCTTGTTGTCTTGCCTTTCCAGTTGAAAATAGGTTGTTTTCAGCCTGTTTATTTTTAATTCTTCCTTTCATGTTGCTTTCAAGGAAACATCACCTCCTGAGAACAAAAGGTTAAGACGCCCAATGCTAAACTATATAATGAGTCTGCCTGACAAGCCTAGTCTGCTGAAAATATTAAAGAAGGAGCACCTGACTAGTAGACAAGCCACCTCCATCAACAGAAGTTCCACATTTTAATTACGCTCATGGGTCATCCCGTCTTCAGACACGTCAGCACTGACATGTCATCATCACTGATAAAAGCCAGCAATTTCTTTTTCCCAAGGACTGAACTCTGACTCTTCAAAACAGAATCTAGAATTAGCAATGCAGTTGCTTGAGCCTGTCCCAATTGCACTGTCCTGATAAAAGACTAAGGGGCCCTGCCACTCACTATCTCACTATTCAGATTGCTTATGCTAGCCAAAAAGCTATTTAGAAATCTACCAAAAATACTGATTTGAATCCAGTCAAGATTCCAAAGTGTAAGCAAGTGGCCTGTTTATTTACACAAATATTCTGTGGAACTACTGAGACATCCCACTGCATTTCAGACTGCCTTAGATCAGTTTTTATTATTCAAACACATAAAAAGCCACGATGTAACTGCAGCTACTTTGCTGTCTTGAGTGCTTGGAGTAAATGTTATGAAAAGTTGAGGGTTTATTGCAATCAATACAGATAGCAGGAAAAACAGTATGCAATCAAATGTTGGGAGTCTTCGGATGTTTCAAAATACCACCTAGAATCTTGTAAATTTAAAATCCTTCTTGTTTTCCCTGTGATTATTTTATACTATTTCATGGTAGTATTGGCAATTCATTTTGTTGAACTATCTCATTACAACACCAACAGGAGATACTGTGATCCATGAGCTAGAACAGAAACTTTATTGTTAGGTGACATAATGTGGAAATTTGTATCAAAGTAAATGCAAGAAAAAAAAAAAGAAAAGAGAAAAAAATATAATAAACTACTACTTCAATATCTATGGGTATTTCCCTTTGACCCAGCTTCAGGAAAGGATGCTCCTTTAAATACCATACTGATTTTTGTGGCATCTAAGTAAAGATTTCCTGTCTGTCAAAGGTGACCTGCTATTTGCTGTCCATATTTTTCATATCTAGAATAATGAGACCAAGAGGAATAGCAAAATTGTTTATATGACTACAGAATCATTCAGGTTGGAAAAGGCCTATAAAATCATCTAGTCCAACCATCAACCCAACACTACCATACCTACTAGACCACGTCCTCAAGCACCATGTCTGCACATTCCTTGAAGATCTCCAGGGATGGTGACTCCACCATTTCCCTAGGCAGCCTGTTCCACTGCCTGACCACTCTTTCAGTAAAAATTTTTTTCCTGATATCCAACCTAAACCTCCCCCGACACAGCTTGAGGCCATTTCCTCTTGTCCCATCACCAGCTACCTGGGAGAACAGGCCAGCACCCACCTCCCTACAACCTCCTTTCAGGGAGCTGTAGAGAGCGATCAGGTCTCCCCTCAGCCTCCTCCTCTTTAGGCTAAACAACCCCAGCTCCCTCCCTCAGCTGCTCCTCATAAGTCTTGTCCTCCAGACCCTTCACCAGCTTTGTCACCCTTCTCTGGACACACTCCAGCATCTCTATGTCCTTCTTATAGAGAGGGGTCCAAAACTGAACACAGTACTCAAGGTGCAGCCTCAGCAGTGCCGAGTACAGGGGCACCATCACTTCCCTACTCCTGCTGACCACACTGTTCCTGATGCAGGCCAGGATGCCATTGGCCTTCTTGGCCACCTGGGCACACTGCTGGCTCATATTCAGCTGGCTGTCAATCAACATTCCCAGGTCCTTTCTGCCTGAGAGCTTTCCAGCCACTCTTCTCCAAGCCTGTAGTGCTGCCTGGGGTTGTTGTGACCTAAATGCAGGACCCAGCACTTGGCCTTGTTGAAGCTCAGCCCATTGACCCAGCCTGTCCAGGTCCCTCTGGAGGGCTCTCCTACCCTCCAGCAGATCAACGCTTCCACCTGACTGGGTGTTGTCTGCAAACTGACTGAGGGAGCACTCAATCTCCTCATCCAGATCATGGATAAATATGTTTAACAAGAGCAGCCCCAAGACTGAGCCCTGGGGGACACCACTTGTGACCGGCCACCAACCAGACGTCACTCTGTTTACCACAACCCTCTGTGCTCTGCCCTCCAGCCAGTTTTTAAGCCAGCAAAGAGTACATCTGTCTAAGCCATGAGCCGCCAGCTTCTTTAGGAGGATGCTGTGGGAGACCGTGTCAAAGGCTTTACTAAAGTCCACATAGACAACACCCACAGCCTTCCCCTCATGCACTAGGCGGGTCACCTGCTCAATGAAGGAGATCAGGTTGGTCAAGCAGGACCTGCCCTTCATGACCCCATGCTGGCTGGGCCTGATCCCCTGGTTGTCTTGCACCTGCTGTGTGAGCTCACTCAGGATGAGCCACTCCATAGTCTTCCCCAGCACCAAGGTCAGGCTGATAGGCCTGTAGTTCCCTGGATCCTCCTTCTGGCCCTTCTTGTAGATGGGCATCACATTGGCAAGTCTTCAGCCTTCCGGGACCTCCCCTGTTAAACCAGGACTACTGGTAAATGATGGAGAGTGGCTTGGCAAGCTCCTCTGCCAACTCCCTCAGTACCCTCGGATGAATCCTGCCTGGCCCCATGGACTTGTGAGTGTCCAGGTGGCACAGCAGTCATTAACAGTTTCCTCCTAGATTATGAGGGGTTCATTCTGCTCTCCATCCCTGTCTTCCAGCTCAGGGGGCTGATAACTGGTCTGGCTATTAAAGACTGAGGCAAAGGCAGCATTCAATACCTCAGCCTTTTCCTTGTCCTTTGTCACTATGTTTCCCTCCACATCCAATAAGGGATGGAGATCCTCTTTGACTCTCCTGTTGTTGCTAATGTATTTGCAGAAACATTTTTGTGGTTTTTCACAACAGTGGCCGGATTAAGTTCCAGTTGGGCTTTAGTCTTTCTGATTTTCTCCCTGCATGACCTTACAAGATCCCTGTACTTGAGTTGCCTGCTCCTTGTTCCAGGAGTGGTAAACTCTCCTTTTTTTCCCCTGAGTCCCAGCAAAAGCTCCCTGTTCAGCCAGGCCAGGCATCTTCCCCAGTGGTTCATCTTATGGCACATGGGGACCTCCCACTCCTGCACCTTTAAGGCTTCCTTTTTGAAGGACAACCAGCCTTCCTGAACCCCTCTCCCTTCAGGACAGTCTCCCAAGGGACTCTCTCAACCAGTGTCCTAAACAGACCAAAATCTGCCCTTCAGCAGTCCATGGTAGCGGTCTTGCTGACCCCCAACCTTACCTCACCTAGAAGCGAGAACTCTATTATTTCATGGTCACTAAGCCCAAGACGGCCTCCTACTACCACATCCCCCACCAGTCCTTCTCTGTTTGTAAGCAGCAGGTCGAGCAAAGCACTTCCCCTAGTAGGTTCACTCACCAGCTGTGTCAGGAAGTTGTCTTCCACACACTCCAGGAACCTCCTAGACTGTTTCCTCTCTGCTGTGTTGTATTTCTAGCAGACGTCTGGTAAGTTGAAGTCCCCCATGAGAACAAGGGCTAGTGACTGTGAGACTGCTGCCAGCCGCTTGTAGAATGCTTCGTTTGTCTCCTCATGCTGGTTGGGTGGTCTGTAACAGACTCCCAGCAGGATGTCTGCCTTGTTGGCCTTCCCACTCATCCTTACCCACAAGCACTCAACCTTATCATCCCCGTTGCTGAGTTCTACACAACCAGAGCATTCCCTAACATACAAGGTCACCCCACCTCCTTTCTTTCCTTGCCTGTCCCTTCTGAAGGGCTTGTAGCCATCAACTGCAGCACTCCAGTCATGAGTCATCCCACCACGTTTCTGTGATGGCAATGATGTCCTAGCTATCCTGCTGCACCATGGCTTCCAGCTCCTCCTGTTTGTTGCCCGTGCTGCATGCACTGGTGTACTTGCACTTGAGGTGGGCTATGGATTGTGGTTCCAAATCTGGCCTTATGTTCCTAGGCCCATCTCTAGTGAGCCTGGTTTTATCCCCTTTCCCCTTCAAACCTAGTTTAAAACCCTCTCAACGAGCCCGGCCAACTCATGAGCAAGAAGCCTTTTCCCCTTTTGAGAAAGCTGGACTCCATCCACCGTCAACAGGCCCGGCGCCGTGTGAACCTCCCCGTGACCAAAGAAACCAAAATTCCACTGTTTGCACCAGCCTCTGACCCACATGCTCATCAGGTGCGTTTTCCTGTTCCTTTCTGTATTCTTTCCTGCCACTGAGGAGATTGAGGAAAATATTACCTGTGTTCCTGATCCTTCAACCGACTGCCCAAGGGTTCTGAAATCCCTTTTGATCCCTTTCAGCCACCTCATCAGTGCCCACCTGCATGACCAAAAGTGGGTAATAGTCCAAGGTCCACACCAGACCAGGGAGTTTCCTGGTGATGTCTCTGACATGAGTCCCAGGGAGGCAGCAGACTTCCCTGTGGGATGGGGCTGGCCAGCATACTGGGCCCCCTGTTCCCCTCACAACAGAATCACCTACAACAATAACCCTCCCCTTCTTCTTAACAGAGGAAGTCTTGATGCAAAGGGATACCTGACCCTCCCTGAGTGATTCCCTGGGTGAACCTTCACCTGCATTCCCACTAGCCTGGCCCTTGAGTTCCAGAGCCCCACACCTGTCATGTAGGGGCACCTGGGGAGGTGTGGGAGGCTGGGAGGGGATTCACCTGCCACCCTGAGCAGGTACCTGTTTCCATTCCCCCCCATCTCCCAGGTCTCTTCCTCCTTCTGCCTGCTGGTGAGAGGGTAGGGGATCCTGTGCTTGTTGTGGGGCCCCCACCTGCTGCCTTTCCCTCAGGGATCCAGGGTGTGGCTCCACCAACCCACCTCCCTCTCACATTCCCTGATACTCCTTAACCTTTCCACCTCTCTTTCAGTGCTGCCACCAGGCTGAGCAGGTCACCTACTTGCCCACCCCACACACAGGGGCTGTCGCTGCTGCCCCCGGTCCCAGTGCCAGGCTCAGGCCGTCCCTGCAGCCAGAGCCCCAGGCAGCTGCGTGGGGGCTCCGGCTGGGTCCCCGCGGTCTTCCTGCCAATGGCTTTTGGCCGGGTGGAGACCATCGCTGTGACCTCTTCTCTTCTGGGAGGGCGGTGACCACCGAGTGAGGTGGCTCCTGAGCCTGGAGGGGATGATGAACTGCTGGGTCACTCTCCAAACCGCTCGTGCACCCTGGGTGGGGTTTAAATCCCCCTCGGTTGCTCCTGGCCCCACTCCTGAGTGATGGCAGCTGCTCTTGCAGGGGCTGCTGGTACCATGCAGGCTGCCTGGCTCCTTCCCTGCTCGCCGGGGCCCCAGAACCCTCTGCTCGCCGCCATGGAGCGCTGAGCTACCGCTGCATCCCGCATTGGTCTATGATCGTACAAGGCAATACTTAATTTGTTCTACATTGTTTTACAGATGCAAATACGTTTGAAGACCTTCCTTCTATTCGCCTACAAGAAGAAACAATCCATGCTGTAGCCTATTCAAATCCATGGATATGACAGTCTATTCCAGAAAATAGCATGAATGCTGGTCCACTTTGCAGTGCTGGATTCCTCTCTGACATGTATTGTGTGCCTGTCATTCTTCCTAGCAACAGATTTGAACAATTGGAAATGGGAAACAGACACTTGGCATTCTTTGTTGGAAAGCAGACATTTAAAACCATGGAAAACTGAAAGTGTGAATGTGGTTAGAGATTTAACAACCGGCATTCGGGGATGAAACAATGCCTTTGTTTAAGGTATTTGCACAATAATGTCAGCACAGAGTAAGATTCATAAAAATAACATCTAACTGGAGGAAGCATGTAACAGAATAGCGTTTAATAACCCCAGAATACTACAATAAATATGCCAGGGGTCGCGTGCGCTTGCTCTTTGACGCAGCACTGTGAAGTCCTGCTGGAGCACAGACACTCATTACAGTTTAGTACTTTGTTGTGATTGATATCCATTCACAAGTCACAGCCTCGAGCCCTGATTCAGCAGTCCATCCACATCTAATCACACGCTTAACTTTAAAGCATATACTTTAGCATTTTGTTGGGTTACAGCATAGATGTGATTACTAGTAAATCTATTATTAATTTAATAAATATTTAAATTAGTGAACTTAGTAACATTCACCACGTACATATTTGGGTCACAGCTTCAAAAACAATGATGTCTATGAGTATTTCAGCTGAAAACTTTAACACAGAAGTACATAATGCAAAAAGTAACCAATTGTCCCCATTTGCCACCACTTCGCAGAGATGTATAGCTATGCTGCTGTCATCAGTATCCATGCAGTTTATATATCTGGCACTCCCTGCATCACACTATATGTGCCAGCCTACTTTGTGGTGGCCCTGAACATGGTTTATTACATCTTCAAAACTTTAGGAGCCTTTTGCTAAGAAAAAGAGATACCAGACTGGACAACAGAAGTTTACAACTGTCTACTGATTGGCTTATGGAATTCGTAAACAGGGCTTTGAGTTCTGCTGCTTTGAATAGCCAACAAATTTCAACAACCTTTGCAGAAGCAAATTAGGAGAATATACTGCTGATCTCAAATATTAGTGCCCTGTGTGTATATATATATATGTATGTGCATGTATGTATATAAATATTATAAACGATGATCACCCTTTCATTTATGGGTACTTGCTTATATAAATCAATGAAACTTCTGAAAGATTTGGTCAATATTTTTATGTTTTAGTATCTAAGGGTAAAATTCATCCTTCAGGCTCTGCTTTGAAAAAAGGATAATACTCACTAAAGCAGAAGCAGTCCCATGAGGACGCCTTGTAACTCCAGAACTGTACCAACAGCAGTTACAGACTTTTGCTGACTCCGTGACACTGGAGCAGGTGGGTCTGGAGTAAGAAGATAGGCTTTGCTGAGGGTGTGAAGAAAAACAGAAGTATATAATGTCTATTCCCATACACGTGTTTACAGGTTTTGGTGCCTACAATGTTAGAAAATCTAGGCACAATCATTTTTTATGAATGTGTTTTAGGGAGGCGGAGAGGTAGTAATTGCCTTATTTATCATTTTAAAAATAATGTTGGCTATATTTACTTTATTTTGTGATGCCCACTAATGCAAATGAGATGAGAATTTGTCCCTAATCTCTAAAGAGCTACAACAACGTAGGAAATAAATACAGAATGAAAAATAGAACCTGCAGCACCATTCCTGGGATCTGGGGGATAATGCTTTGCTTCCTGCTGCTTTGCCCAGCACCACAAGTGCAAAGAAGCAAAAACCATAATGCCCAAATAATTCAGTGGTTAAACCTGGCTCTACCAAGCGATGCAAAACAATCATTACCAAAAATAGCTAGACCATAAAAATGAATATGGCTACAGTTCAAATTGACCCAGTAGACTTTCACAGTCTCAGTACATTAGTGATGACATTCGCTACAGTAACAGCTAGGAATAATGACCTATTGTTCGTTTAGTTTACACAGAAAATTTCTAATTTACTATGGTGAAGAATACTACAACAGACTAGTGGTGTTTGTTTCAAGGAGGGATAATCAAGTAAACGAGAAGAGCACAGAAAATGTGAATGCACAGACTAAAATGACAGAATTTTCCATGCTTTCTGGTACTTCAGAAAAGCATTATCAGTTTGTGGTTTTTTCCAGGCATGTAATTAGCTTATATATTTCCATATACACCTTTACATTTTACATGGTATCCTAGATATGTTATTCAATAAATCCTAAAAATAGTAGTGTAAATAGACAAAACAGTAACTCCTTAGTCTTTCCACGTTTCTTAACTGATTAGACAGCATTATAGCTTTCACAGCAGCAAATACTATAATTAAGTCTATCAATTTCATTACAACTTCACTGTTTTCACCTGCTCATTCTCCTCCAAAATTATCCATCTATAGCTGGTTTCTTCCAAAATAGCACCTGAGATGCATGATTATAATTTGGGGCTTATTGCGAATGCTGGTTTTGGGAAGTCCATAAAAAGCCTGTTGATCCCTGTGAATTGGGTAAACGGGATAAATGAAATCAAAGAGGGGCTCGCATGCAGCTTTGGGGATGGTCTGCCTTGGGACAGCTGTTGTGGTTCCGGCCCCTCGCTACCCACACTGTCCTTGTCGCAGAAGTCATATCTGCCTTGGAGGTGGCCCAGCTATCAGACCATCAACCGGTAGGGGCTGAGGTGCCCCCACTTGCAGCACAGAGTTCTGGGAGGTGACAGGAAGAGAGGAGATGAGCTGATGCTGCTGCTAGCAGAAGGGGCTGTCCTGCTCCTTCTATGGCTGCCCGGACACCTTCTCTCACGCTCACTTGGCTGCTTATCCAGCCTGATGCTCAGCCCATTCGGTTCACTGAGCTGGCAGAAAACAAATCCAGAAATAAATGAGAAAAATGAGTAAGGTAATTTCTGCTGGCTTACTGAGCTAGATCCCAGCCTTAGGGAGAGAGCAGGACCAGAGAGCCAGGGATGAGGGGGAGCTGAGACAGAGGAGAACCACCGCGTTTTACGTCAGCAGGACCAGCACCTTCAGAGAGATGAGGTCGGTGTTCTCTGACCTCACCTCGAGTTAAACAAGCACTGATTTCAACAGTAAACACTTCTGTTTGTTAGGTGTTTAAAGTTAAACCGAGTCTTTTAGACAGTCCAGGCCCAGAGCTGAAGGGACAACAGCCTCGATGGAAGGGTGAATGCACCAAGCAGGCAGAGGCAGGCCAGGGCAGGGACTCCTTTGCCTGGCTGAGCTAAGGCATTGTGAGAGACTGCATCGGACATTTTAGAACTGTGTCGGATGTCCTGTCCCAACATTGCTGAAACACCGGGGCCCCGGCTGTGACCTCTGCTTCAAACCGAGCACCCGTCGGGCCTCAAGACATCAGGTTTCCTGTTTTACTCTACACCGAACGGAGCACCGGTTGAACCGCAAGGCCCGAGGCTTCCTGTTTTTCTCTGGAGGCTTAACCTCACCCCTGCGCATGCACCCAGGCCCGGGGTCAGGAAGAAAGAGGGGCTCGGAGACCCCGGACGACCACCTGTGACTCCTGGAGACCCCCCAGTGATGGTGTTGGGCATGCGCATCACCACCGGGTGGTGGGGGTGGTTAAGCAAAGCAGTTCCTGGAAAACTCTGAATATTCATCAAGGCAACCCCATAAAAATCGGAGGCAACCCACAACCAACAGAGCGCTCGCCCACCAGATCTGAAACAAATCGGACTGTCAGGATGCTGCGGACCGACGGTGGTAGCTATCGCTAAGACCTCTTTCTTTCCTTCCTTTCTTCCTTTCTCCTCCCCTTTTCCCCTGCATTTGTGAATGTTATTGTCAGGCAAATAAGATTTCCTGGTACTTGACTCCGTTTTGAGTCTTAATTCTGTTCCCGAGAATACCGGTAGAACCTCGCCCTGGTATTTTGACCAGCGTGTGACAGGCAACCACAACCGTTCTTCTTGTCTTGAAAAGAAACTCAGTTCAAACTTAAACCATCAAAACTTAACAGAAAGGGAAAATAGTTACTTTGCAAGAATTGGAGACAAGAGCAGAGTCAGGAGAGTTTTTCAGCTGCAACTTTTTGCTTAGTGCCATGAAAAGCAGGAACTGGATCCAGCAGCATCAAACACTCCTGGGAAGAACCCACGTCAGAGTCCTTACACAGTCAGCTACACTTTAATGGGTACAAAGGTCATTTCTCAGAGTACTGATATAGCCAATAACGATGTATTTTTTAAAATTCAAACTAAAGATCAAATCTCCAATGAATTATATTTGCCCAAAACCAAGGTTGTCATTTTTCCTTAAAACATACTTGAATGTTTTTCAACACCTCAGGACAGTGAAACTACTCACTGTCAGTGATTTTTTCACGTGAAAAACTCTCCTGCGCGCTGTAAGCATAAAAGGAGCTCAGAAATTATGTCTGGTGAAGTGGATATCTCTTATGAGACTGCCGGAAGAATTTATGTGCAGTTTATAAAATGTGGGTGATGTTATAAAACTGCCCTATCACTGAAAGCCTTTACGTATGTGAAATCTGCTATTTCTGGTAGCAATTCTGCCATTTATCATCTCCCAGGCCAGAGACAGTGAACGACTATTACACGTAGAAGACATCCACATAGGTGAGAGTGTCGTGAAACAAAAGGCAGACATGACTTCGTAAAGCAGTTCCCTACTTTTTTCTTCAGAGAGAACATTTGAGGCAGTGAAATTTCCCTGGATGGCTTCCAGATTTTTATTCGGTGATTATGTAAATAAAAGTACACATGGCAGTCCCAGAAGCAGGGATCAGAACCACATGCCTTGGCTTTCGGTGGAAAGCCCTGAACAGACAGCAAAATCTTCCTTATCTTCTGGAGAGTAGCTGAATCTCAAAAGAAACACAGTGCAGAGTATTTCTTCTCTAAAATGCCCCATAGCAGTTGCAAGACTTATTATGACTCATGTTTATACCTCCAAGGGCTGAAAATTAGACTTCCTCAGCTGCCAGGGACGGAAGCTACTCCGTAATAAGCAAGGGCTTAGACACACCCTGTGAGTTCAGCTCCCAGAGACAGGTGCCTGACTTCAGATTCTTTTGGGGCTGGACCCAAAAGTCTTAACTGCATTTCCCTGGCTGCACTTATCCAACATTTTTCCTCAGTCAGCTGCTCCGAAGCTGGTCTTGTTCTTGTACCGCACACAAAGATCATTTTTCTTTAGGCAGTTTGCTCTTGAATTTAATGTTAGATGCTGTAGCATATGGACTCATTTGCAGATAAATTCACAATATCTTATGAAATTCTGGCAATGGAATAACATTCTGCTGTCTGTACTTTGGCCTCAAGAAATCTTCTTGTTCACTAAGTATTGTAATGTTAAAATGGATATACTTGTTCTCTCATTCTGTCATTAGAGATTATCATTATGACCTTATGCTAATGTGCTATTTTCCACATGTCCAGTGATTTACAAGATTCCCTCATGTCTTGGAACAAGCCGTTACATATACAACAAAAGCAGTATAGCTCTCCATTCTCAGTCTAATCAGGTATTGCTGCATCTCTGTTCTTTCCCAAGGCTTCTTTGTTTTCCAGAAACCCAGGGCTGTAGTTACAAAAACCTGATGTACCCGGTGCCTATTTCTCTACAACATCCCATGTAGGATGGCAGAGGACAGCAATAACACAACATTAAAATCAGAAATACACAGACTCACTTTTTAAAACCTTTTTTTCTTTTATTACTCATATAGTTGTCTGGAAGAGGAAATGAGCAACAGTTCTTTAAAGCATCTTTAACAATTGTTTGCAGTTCAGATCTAGTCTGACCCAAGGCACTGCTGGCAGCTGCACTACTAATGTGTATTATCCAGAGAGAACAGAGAAGACTTGTCCTTTGCTACCTTTTTTTTTTTCTTTTTTCTTTTCTCTCAGAAATGCTCTGAAGCTATTACAGAAGTCCCGATCCCATGCTCCAGATGGGAGAGCACAGAGGAACCCACAATGGCTCACTCTTTACTTACGTGTTTGGGTTTCTGTCCAACAAACAGTGGCAGTCTGGCCTGAGTACCCAGTTAAAGGGACTGGGAAATGCTCCACAATCCCCCAGTTCAGATGTCTCCAGAGAAGCTCCGGCTATATTCACTTTTAGCATCCTTTGCAGTCCCTACTGACACACACCTCACACTGCTTTCAAATGGAAATTCTATGAATCCATACTGACACTTTCAACACTGAGATTTTCAACACATTGACCTTATGCTTTTATAAATGTACCATCTTTAGCCCTTCCATTCCAGCCCACGGACTAGAAACAGGTACTTTGGTGACCTGTTTATGGTAGCGGCTGCCGCTTGAACTCAACTAAATAACTCACGCAAGTCATGTGGAAAGGCTGCGGAGATAAAACACCGAGAAGAAATGAATGGGGTGGGCTAGGAGGGTACCACATAACAGCATTTGCAACGGCAATCAAGGAGCGTGGAGGCACTATCTGGTCTAGGCAGAGCAACAGGGGAATAGATTGTAATGCAAAGTAAAAAACAAAGCTGACCTGGGAGAGAGAGGGAGAGAAACCACTTAGGAGGACTTCATAGAGCAAGTTGCTGTAGCTCATTCAGAGCTAGCTCAGGTGCGGTGCTGCTTTGCTAGCAGGAGGTGAAATACAGGGCTCCAGCTGCTTGAATTACCAGCTTTTCCCCAAAGGAAAAGTAGCTTCAAAGTTTCACAAGCTTCAAAGAAGCTTGTTGATGACGGCTGCCACCTTAATGAGTGCTTAACTCGTGGAAATGTTAAGCTGCACGTCTTGGTGGTGGTGGGCACTGGGATGACCACAACTTGCTCTAACAGAAATGCCAGAAATAGAGGGACGTACAAGTCTTTCAAAAGGTTGTTATTGCCAAGTGCAGACGAGCGTGGCAGTACCAGGAGTTAAACACAAGGTCTCGGGAGGTGAGTTCGACCTCAAATTACCTACAGGGACTATTGATGTCTCTGCTAAGGAAAAGTCAATGGAGTGGAAAGAAAAGACCTGCTGGAGAAGAGAGAGAGAATATGCAGAAGATGCCGAAAAGTCCACTATCTTTCAGGCTAGGAATAAAAATCTTAAGAATTTTCAGTTTTGACAAAAAAAAAAATGTAGAAATGTTAATGATCTGTGACACAGGTGTGCCAAATGGTTCAAAATAGACTACTGTCATGATTCCTTCCATCACAAGATCACTTAAACTGGCCTGCCTGTATTGAAACACTTTTAGACATAGGTATCATGAAGGCTTGTCCATTGCTAGGATAGACTGCTTTCTGTTTTGTTCCTGGCTGGGTATCCTGTGCTGCAAGATCTTAAGAATATCTGTAGACCTGCTCATAATTCCTGTTTCTAAACAAAAAGCGGAAAAAAAATCAAACCTTAGAGGGATGAAGCAAGACACCTGACTCAAAAACTGGGCTCAGGTCATTTCCAAGGTAGACTCAAGGAAACAGAGCAGTTAGGTACTTCAAAAGTGTTTATTAATCATTCTTTAAAATTCTTCAGTGGTCTATCTTCTAAAGAAAGCTGCATGGATAATGTGAAGAGGAAACTAGTTTTGGCAGCAAACACTGGTTTGGGATTAGGGGAATTTGATAAGGAAGATGCCTGCGTCAGCCAAAGGATGTGGTGCAGGGTAGCTGGCAATGAGGAAGATGAAGTTTTTCATGGAATTTAAGCTGTTCATCTCAGGTTTTGTGACTTTAACTAAGATGCACCTGGTATAGCTTATAAGGAATGTAAACCACGTTAAACATGACATGCAAATTTCCATTACTTTTACGCAGATTACTTGCAGTAACGGTGACTTTGTATAGACATACTTTCTCCCAGACACGAGACCCTTATGATTTGTAATGAGCAATGCCAAAAAGTTAAGAGTTCAGAACTGACAGTTGCCCCACAGTCATTTTTAAAGGGTTTGCTCAGGGCAGATTCTGCCCTTTTGTGCTACTCCACAATTATCCAGGAGGAGTGTTGGTGATGGAAGCAGCATCAGCATCTTGGAGAAGTGGTGGGGAGCACGAGAAAGGCACAAAGTAGTTACATATCCAGAAGCCTCTGTCTGGTGCCTTCAAAACCTGAAACCTAGACACCATCTGTCTGGTGTCCTCACACCTAGAAACCCAGAAACCCTCTGACTGGTGCTCTGAAACAAAGGTGGGCCATGGGCAGCTAGTTCTGGTGGTCGCAAAGGTAATTTCTTCCTTGAGGACCACAGGTGCGCGAGATGCGGCTGGGAGTGAGCTGGGTGTCTGGAACGCAGTTGAATCCCACATCACCATGGAAAAGAGGCCACGGGGAGAGGGTGGCGTGAGCTGTCCTAGCAGGTAACAACACATGGATCACAGATTGGCCACACCTGATCTAGGAGATTTCTTTGGGTACATTAAAGCACAAAGATGCCTGAGTGATTGAACTGTTCAAGGATGGCAGCCCATCACTGCAAAGTTTATATTTGCACATAAACAGCTGCATTCATATGAAAGGCTGATAGCTGGTTCGTTAAGAGTGGCATTGATTTTTCTATGGCTTGATTTATTGCCCATATGAGTTACTTAGCCTCCTATATGCACTTTCTGTTCTCTTCCCCAAAGGCTGCAGGGACATTATTACAACACTGGAGCCTAACACTTTTTAGTGTGAAGGCTTTAAATTGTTTGAATTGAAATAAATATGGAAAATCACTATCTCTATACATCTTTTCCTGGCATTCCTTTTCTGTGTCAAAATTTTTCGTCAGTAAGATAACGGAAAGTTTAGTATAATACTGTCAACTCTTGTGTTTTTATTTTACTTTCTCTCATTTCTTTTTGAGGATCCAGATCATTAAATCAGGAGACTGCAAAATAAACATAACTTCCTTCAGTAAAAACTGTTCTAAACCTCACTTGCAAAGAAAAGCTTGAAAACATGAAGCAAATGAAACCTAAAGGCTCAGAAGCCAAGTAAAAAAACAAACTGCAAAAGTATTTTTAATAGGAAAAAACCCCCACATCATTTTTAAACAATCCCATGATTTTTTGAGGCTGACTCATGATTTTGTAATGTTTAAAGTTGGCAATACTGATACCCTGTGATTTAGATGACTAATCACACACTGAAAAGCTAATAATCAAAGTAAGCAGTTTGTGAAGTACCCACAGACTAGAAAATATGTATCTCAACTACTCAGCAAAGGCTTATGCATAAATTCACAACAAATAGAATCAGTTTATATAACTGCTTCACAAAGAGAGAAAAGAGCTAATCAGTTAATCAGTTATTTTATTTGTAACACATAATGCTACCAGCTGCAGTAGTGTGAAGAGGGAAGAGTATGGAAGAGAGAGAATAACAGGGTAGCGCTCCAGCGATGCATTCACGGGGAACAGGGGAGCACGGATGGAGCTCAGCAAGCAAAAGGCATGAGTAAAAATTGACTGAAGGAAGGCTGCAGTTACACCACGTGCCCGACAAGAGAATACCTGGGGGAAGGAGGGAAGCAAGCAGAAAAGAAAGTCAGGAGAGAAGTGGTCAGCCGGCTACAAAGAGTTAAATCCAAGTACAATGTGCTGTCTGTGGAGGCAACAGGGGTGAATCCGGTCTTCTCGGTGGGTTTTCTGATTAGATCACTTGATCGTGCTCAGTAGTTCTCAGCTGGGCTCTTTCCAACCTTTTATCTGACATTAAGCAGACAGCAGAAGGAGGTGTACGTAGCACGTGCCTGGCACCAACCATGTTTCCTAACAAGAAGATGGATTCTTTCCTGAAACTCTGCTCATACACAGCAAAATGACATTGATAGAAGATAAACCATCTACACGTATCGATGCTGCTCAAGCAGCTTAGTTCCCTCAAAATAAAAAAGGCAAGGAAGGATGATTTCTAATTTTCAGAAGTTACAGACAAATTGAAGAAATATAGTGAATGTGCTGGGACTCCATGTATTGACTTGCAAAGGCAGAAAAAAAAACCATTTTGAAAAGAAACACTACACATTTCTCTGATTAAGTACTTTTGCAGCTAATTCACTGCAAAGTATAAAGAATGGGCAGCACTGGCCTATAAGGTTGTATCGTCTTTATATAAAATTTCTATCTTCTTTATACAAAATTTATATTCTCTTTATCTAAAATTAAATAGAGCTGTTAGTAGTTTCAGAAAATTCTCCCACAAAGGCATATTTAATTACAAGTCTGCCAAATGGGAGTTTCGTTTTCTTTTGAAGAACCCGGTATAGACAGGATATTACATGGGTAGGATCTCTAGTCTGATCCTGTATGGAAGCTCCTATATCCCTGGTAAAGAGAGAAAGAAGACACGCTCTGTTTGAAAATGAAGGTCAAATCAAAGCAAGCAAAAGCAAGAAACTGGAGTGAACGGAGCAGAATGATCCGTCTGTATTAGGGCTTTCTACAGCAGCTGTCACTGACCAGCCGTCCCCGTAATGTCTAAGGTGCTGCGTAATTGGAGTGGATACCAAAATTCGAGGGGAGATTGCAGACTAAACAGGAAAGACGGAGGCAAGCATTTCACAGCTGTCAGCCAGATAGGAAAGATATTCCACTCCTTACTCCAGACGGAGAGTGGCTCACATTTCCATGCAGTGAGTGAGGGGGTGACTGAAATGCAGAGATTCATTCATGAGCTGCACGTACAATGCAGCTTTTTGATAAACGCTGTAGTAATGCACAGAAAAGGGGGTGGGGTGGGTGTTATCAGCATAATTAATCCCTTAGCGTAGCAGACGTAGGGGTCACTGAAACAAAATTCTGTTGCAGGATACATGCCTCGCATTCAGAATCTATTTTGCTTTTACATTTATTTTAATAAATAACTAAACATTAACTATGGCACTCCAGCTGCAGTAGACCATTCTCCAGTGACAGCTTTCTGCCTCTGTTGACATAATTTCTTAATTAAGTGCAAGATTTACTCAAAAATATAAGTATTTTTATAGGAAGGCATACAAGCACCCAAAGAAAAAAATATTTGAATAAATATGTTGGTGGTGGGTTTTGACAGAAGATTCAATGACTAAAAGCCCTACCAATGTGTTATGCAGAAAACACGGAGGGCTCTGACATACGTACATGAAGTGGACAGAAGCTGCTGTAAAGACTCGCAAAGAGCAACTCACCACGCAGTACGTTGCCGGAGTACTGACAGAACAGCCAGTGTATTTTTAAGGGATGCTTTTGACATCCAGAACATTGCAATGCATTTATTTTACTGAAGAATAACATTCATAGTATTGACGCAAAACATATAAAAATTAAAGTGAAATCAATCTTCGTTATTCCACCTTGGTATACAGACTTTGAAGAGCACATCCTGCATATTCTACCTGCTCTTACTAGTCCTACCAAATACCAGTGTTTACGTGACACTGTATATTGTTCCACCTAGCTCACTTCTCCCTAGGTGCCTGTAAACCAACATACTGATCTAATGGTAGACATTAAATATGACAGTTTGGGGATCTGCCTAGGGGAACTCATACATTTCTATTTTATTTCATGAACATTTTGCAAGCTTGTACCCTTGTTTATCGTTTTTATTGCAACCTTGCATCGTTTGTTTTATTTCGAGGAAAGGAGATATTGATATACGAGGGGTGGTTTGCATGTGCTTAGCTCTTCTATTTTGCCTAAGAATAAAGTCTGATAAATGTAAGAATGTCTTTGCCAGGAGCCTGCCTGTCCCTAACAGTCACAGCCCCTGCAGAATGAAATGCCAGACCAGAATAGGCAGCATGGGGGAAATATGAGGGAACTGTGTGTAAACTGTTGGGAGAGCAGAGCCTCGACAGGGCTCTGGAGAGCAGGAGGAACTGCATTACAGAGCTCAGCCCTCCAGAGGAGACCTCGGCCTTGGCACTCGTATCCTCAGGAGTCTTTGATCATGGAATCATTTATGTTGGAAAAGACCCTTCAGATCACCGAGTCGAACCGTTAACCAAACACTACCAAGCCCAGCGCTGAACCATGTCCCTAAGCATCACATCTACACGTTTTTAAATACCTCCAGGTATGGTAACTCAACCACTTCCTTAGTTGATGCCAAGGGTCGGGCCAGGGTATTCAAGGGTTCGGACAGAAGTCAGGGAGTCCCGGAAAACCAAGATTTTCTCAGTACTAGAGGGATGGTTATGAGGAGAGATCAGGTTAGTAGTGGATGCCATCGCTACAGAAACAGTAGTCCAACAGCACTGCCCAGTGCAGTAAGCTCTGGAGTCATCCTGCAGAGGAGATGCTCCCGCTGATGCTCTGAAACCCTACCAGAACCTCCTTTATCCCAGGCAAATGCTCTGCCATTACAATCATTAGCTCGCTGTAGCTGTGCATCTCTACATGACTGATTTCTTTCTTCCCTCAAAAACTGCAAAATATGGATGCAGAATGACAATAAAATCAAAAAATTGGCAGTGCTTTGTGCATGAACATGAATTCTTGTATTTCAGCCTGCATGACACCCAACAGAAATCTGCCTGGTATCCACCAGCACCTCCTCCTCATTTCACCCCCCATGCTCACATCTCTGCATACTATGCAGCCTCTCAAATGACCGCTGAAGCCTCCACAAGTAAAGTCCTTCGCTGAAGACCTGTTAGCCTTCAACAGATCTGTGGGGTTTGCTGCAGAAAGAAATCACAGGCAGCCGTCGCACAGTACTGCTAGGGTACACTCCATCACTGCAAACTGCCAGGATACAACCCTTAACTCCTCCACTGATGACGATGCTGTTAGATCCCTGACGCACAACTAACAGATTGTTTAGAAACAAGTGACTGTGCCCCCAAGGAAAACCTAAAAGCAGACAACCAGCATTGCCACAACACAACAGCTCTGGGCCAAAGGCTGCGGTGGGCTAGCTCGTCTCAGAGCAGCACTGGACTTGGGGATGAGACCAGGCTGTAGGCGGGAGCCTGCTGGGCAGGCGGCAGGGACCACCAAAGGCCACAGAGAGCTGCCAAAGAGGCTGGGAGTAGCAAAAAGCCAAACCACCAACCGTATAGACGCTGTATACAGAGCGGATGGGATTCATATGATTCATATTCATGCTCTCTGTAGGCAACAGAAAGAAGCAGGCACCCTAAGAGAGCGATCCAGATGGGTTTCTATGGCAGACAGATGAGCCATCTCTAAAAGCCTGTTCTCTCCATTGACTGCAAAGGCTGACTGTGCAGGAACCACAGCAGTATAGTCTGCGGCTCAAAATAAATGAAAATTATTTCACCAAAGTTAGATGAACTCTGTTTTTTTAAATGTATGCTTCGTGACAGACTTCTATGCCTCCTGAAATTTGAAATCAAATTGCTTATTTCTGCTGGTTTAAATATTACAGTCACCTGCCAGTCAGTTTCGCATTTTGCTTCTCTTATATTACATGATGAAAGGCATGGAAGATTTTTTTATTATAATATTTATATTTATAAATATATTTACACATATTTATTTAGCCTACACATGCACACATGAATGTGATTTTTTTTAAAAATTCCATTGCCAGCCTTCACTGTCAAGTATAATTGTTTTTTTTAAAAAGCATTCATATGAATATTTACATTTGAAAGCGTGCTACTAGAGTTTTACAGTATGCTTTCAACATGCTGCATCGCAAATGCATATAATCGTATACATCTCATTATTGGTTTTTCCAATAGACTTTAGAATAATCCATTTTATATTTTGCTGGGCTCTTCTGCTGCCTTTGAAACGGCAATCAATTTGAAGTGATTTCGAGGGGCTTTGGATTGGACTTTGTATTATTCTATTAAGAGAGGTAGCCAGGTTTACTTCTATTTTAAAATTCTCCCTTGGTTGGGAGCAAGGGTAGTAACACTGTCACTCCGAGGAATGCCGTACACCCCACCTGAGAGGCAAAACGCAGCTCTTGGATGGATGTGTTCAGAGAGAAGCATGCACATTTGGAAAGAGAACTGTTATCGTTGTACAAGTCGCAGGTACTGTGAGGCTGGAAGCGAACAGCAGCAGTTGCAGTGGCTAACCTCAGCCTTATTATCTGCTTCATCCCCCGTATCATCCATTTCTACCTCAGCTGATGTTCCCACTGCAGGTTCTACATGGAGAGCTGTGGCTAAATCCCCAAGTCCCACACCAAAGCTCATGTCAATTTAACTTAATTTCCAGCTGTAGGTTCGTGCTGTGCCCTCAAGGCAGAAAAGCATGCTCCTGTCAGACCCCTTCACCCTGCTCCAGGACTTGTGTGCAGCGATCTGGGAACCTCTCCACCATCCCTCCCACAGAGGTTACTCCTGGCATGCCCCTCACAGAGCTCTCTGCCCCCGCTGCTGCTGCTGGGATCTCCTTCCATCCCTTCCACGTCTGCTGGGAAATGCCACCAGCAGACCACAGCACTCTGACCGCAGCCCTACCCCGTCAAGGCAATGTTTCATCCCAGCTACTGCCAGATACTCCTCCTTCGTACGCCTTCATTCTTTGTTCTCAAGTCATTGTATTGCACTTAGGTTAATTAAAACTGAATTTTGAACAGAAGCCATTTAGAGATGAATTCCCATCACTGCATAGCATCTGTGTGCCTTCCTCACGCCTTACCAGCCACGTTGTCGTATACACCATTGCCAAAAGTACTGAGCAGCTTTCGGTAGATAACCAGCCTCTGCAGAGCCTCCCTAGGAAAAGACACGGTCAAACCTGTAAATGAGACAGTTGTTTATTCCTCCTACCACAGCTGTAGGTTTTAATCAAAATACCCTGTGATACCAAGCCACATACTTCGGAGAAATGAAATTGCTCCTGTATCCACACTGTTGCTTGCATCGAGCGATCTATATTCCTGTCAAAGAAAGATAACGGATTCATCTGACGTCTTCCCTGCCATCAAACCATATTGACTGGCATTATTTATATTTGTTAACCTCTCCTTTCTGCTGCCTTTTCCAAGCTAACTGTTCCAGGAATCTGGATTCATACAAGGAGGGGTTTCTAGGTCCCGTTTTCTACCCTTTTACAGCATTTAAACTGCATGAACACTTATCCAAGTCTTTGAAATTTTCTTAGCTCTCCAGGACTCACACTAGTGCTTCAGATGCTGCCGCAGCTACTTTCTCCATAACTGCTGAGGGAAAAATTACCCAGAACTGATCACCTGGAAAAGCTTGGAAGATTCCCATCATCTGAGGCAGGCTCCCAGCTTTCACAAAGAGCTGCCTGCCTTTTGCTGAGGTGATAAGGAGAGCTCGACCACTTCTGCCGAAGAAAGGGAGGGCTGGGGCTCGACAAACAGAGAGTGCCCTGAAGAGTCAAGGTTGTTCCCATTGCTCCTGTGCACCTCTCCTCAACAGAGAATGCCCACCTTTATTATCCTTTTGCCATTTCCTTTTAAATGCAATCGTAATTACTGTAATTATTATTCAGAGAGATCCAAGAATTTGCCACTGCTTCACTGTTACCTGCCTGCCCAGGTCAAGCAGAATGTGCACGCTTCCAGACGGGTTTCACAAGGTGAAGTGCTGCCAGTAATACAACTGCCACTACACCTACTAAATAGCCATAAATCCCATGGGGAAAAATGAGGAAACCCAACTACAGCTCCAGCAGGAGAAAATAAGGAGAAAGAATTCAGATTTTATCCTAAAGACAGGGAGGAAGTCAAAGGACAGTGATTTTTCCTTTGTCTTTTAAATGCAGTATTTTGTCTGTCAGATTCATTCATCTTATACAAAGAAGAGTAATAGTATACATTTCCAAGATAAAATCAATTATGCATTATCTTAAGAGTTGTACGATCTCATTCTCCACAGAGGCCTTAATATGACTTACATGTAGCATAATTTTTATTCCAGATCTCTGAACAAAGCTAAATTTCACTGACAGTTCATTGTACAAATTCCAATTTACGGTCAGTTTTTCCAGTATTCTCAGAGAGTATACAATTGAAAAGGCCATCTCTGCTTAAACCAGAATATGAATTTTGAAATGAAATTAAAATACAGGAGCAAACTAAGAGACTTGTTTGATTCAATTCATTACCTCTGAGTACTTTTGCTTAAAATACTCTCCTATATTTCATGTCATTTTTTAAATGAGTGAGAAAAGGCTTTGTTCCTCAAAAACTCCTGAACTGTGGCCAAGTTAGACACAGTTTAATTAGTTTCTTAATTTATCTGCATTATGAAATAAAATAAGGAAATAACTCTTTTTTCTGTATTCCATTAAAATGTTTCTGTACAAGTTAAAGGCTATTTTGTTATCATGGTATTCCAAGTTTTAAGCAAATTATTTTTGTAAAAGCTAAAAATAATATAACACACTTTAGATTATCTTCATGTGCCAAGTTTTGGCAGAACTCACAAAGGTCCAGCAGAATTTGCTGGAAAATTTGCAGGGTTTACAATGCTTATTCCATTTTCAAAGGAAAAGATGATCCCTTATCGGTGCATTTCCATTTCCAAGAAGATTCTTTCAAAAACAGCACACACTCATTTTTTTTTTAGCATGAGGCATTTCAGGCAGTTGAATTTGAGCTTTTTCTTGACTATCCGAGCTGTAATCATGTTGTGTTTCGAGTGCTCTCTCTGGCAAGACTGTGGCCAGTCTATAAAACATTTCACTCGTTCACTCTGAACAGATCTATTCCCATTAAGTCATTCTCATGCAACCTCTTAGGCAAGTCGGGAATGGAAGGACAGCTGCGAGCTCCTGGGAAAGTGAGCCTCCATGCAGCAGGACAGATGATATTTTGAAAGTGTGAAGCACCAATAGGTAAGATCCTAACCTGGACACAATTTTGCTTTGAGAGCATGGACAATTCATTCAGTGTGTCCAGGGTTTAATTTTTAAAAGGCATTTTCACAAAGAAAACCCTAACCCTAATCATGCAGTCTATTGACAGAAGAGCTGAATGGTGTGCATACAGAAGAAACGTGAAATCTTAGTCGGGAATGAGAGATGTGTTAAACCACCTCTGCGAACTGTGCTTTCTTAACAATAAACCTGAATTTCTAACTAATTTAATATTTTCCAGAAGGTCCTCAGTGACAGTATTTTATGAGGGGAAATACAACAAAATAAAGTGTAGCACGTAAGCAATGAAGACCATTAATTGTAATGAACGGTACAGAATAATGAAGGTACTCTCAAGTCTACTTGATGTGGGAGTATCTGATGAGGAATGACATGTACCCAGCAACCCCTGCAAGATGCAAAATAGATTATTTATGCAAAAGAATCTGGCAGGGACTGATATTCATAACAACCACATGACTTCTCAGGTAGTCTGCACTGAAATGCGGTTGTCCAAGTTGAAGAGCAAGACTGTTACTGTGTACAGCTTTGATCACGGCCATCAGAAAGGCACTACCTTAAGGTCGATATGCTCAAGCCCAGCTGTTTGCTGCCAGCCCTGAGGATAACAAGAGGTGCTGCCTCTCCTTTCTTCTCTGGTTTGGCTTCCAGATTCAGAGCCACCACCATGCCTGCACCTCCAGGGACCTGTCCCAGGCAGCCATTTGCTGCCTCTGTCTCCGGTGTCCCTCAGTGGACATGGATTTCCCTAATAAGCAGCTCTATATTTTGCATAACTGCGATATTATGTATTTACTGCCCACTGAGTGCTATATATGTTTTACTGACAGATAAGAAGACTAAACGGGAGTCTCGTTTATGGGCTCAGGTGTTTCAAGACTCAACACCCCACTTGTTGCCTACTGCAACCAGGAAAACTCCGTTAGGGACCTAGGAGCACATTTTCTCTATAAAACTTACAAAATCAGGCACATAGAATGGGAATCGTGAGACCGCTGCAGTGAGCGTGGCATTGCCTTGGCCAGCCTCTGGAAAAAACTGAGGCAGCAATGGGACCTGAAGCCTAATTCTCTTAAGCACTCTAGTTCAGCGTCCTGGACTTCCCCAGAATTTTCTTCCATACATGGCTGTCTATGGCAGCCCTTTCCCACAAAATAAAGCTGGAATGTTTCAGACTCCAATGGGAGGTGAGAAAATGGGATTTAAGTTGTTGCCATAGCTGACTAGATTCAAACCACCAGCATCCTCTGGCACTAAGGTGAACGCTCTTCTTATTAACTGCTTGATGCCTCTTACTACAGCTCTTCCACCTTGCATGGCCAAATATTTTTTTTTCTTGAAATGTCTTTTTTTGAGCAGTAAAGGACAAATACACAGAATAGGGCAGTTGAAAACTGTAATGCGTATGGAGCTGTTTCAGTGACTATGGAGCATTAAGCATTCACTATCAAGAGACAACACAGGTAGTCCTTTGCTCCGACAAATACCCCCAACAACAAGCTTCAGCATCTAATTTTTATCTCTCATGCCCCATTAAGATTTATTTATTTTTACAAAAGGAGAAACTCCAAAGGTCTCCCTCCAAAAGAAAGAATTAAGATACTCAGACAAATTGCCCATACGCTGGAAGACGGGAGGCCTAGCCCCTTCAGAGAGGAGAGGGAACTGAAACCTGAACGTCGCACTCTCTACCTGGGAATGCTGCAGCTGTGTTATCGCTGGAAAAGGGGTCTGCTCTCTGGCATGTTTTCTTTGTGCAGAGAGCTAGTGGGAAAGTGGTTTCTCAGAATGAACCCCACAGATAAATGAGTGTGCATTTTGTAAATTCTAGGGTTTAGGTGGGAGACCTCAGCTACTGCCAAATAACTTCCTATTTCTATCACATCTCCTTGAGGTACGGAGCAATTTGGGCTTTGATAGAAAGGAACTGTCGTTGAAGAGCATAGTTGGAGCGTAATTTGTGGGGATTGCAGCTCACAATACAAAGGGGGGAAGGAAGAGGGTAGTGCACAAACCAAACCCTGCAACCCTGGGAAAATGACGTAGCAGTTGTGCTCCCTTCCCCTCAGAGACCGCCTCCATCAGCACAAGGCTGTGTCCCTTCAGCAAATGAACGGAATGAGCCAGGACCTTCTGATTCCCATTAGACTTGCTAGTGGGTTGGGGGTTTTCTGTTACTGTTGGAGAGTTTTCTTAAATCCCCATGAGAGTTTTTGCTTAATGAGAAGTTAGAGTAAGTACACTCCTTGCTTGACTTCATCTGGACTCCGGTGAAATAGCCTAGTCTCATTGTCTGCTGCGCCTTTGTCTACACACAAACTAGTTAACATTTCTAGTGCGGTATAATGCAGTACTGTATAAAGGAAGAGTAAGTGGCACCATTCACTGATAGCAATCAAACTCTAGTTTACGAATCTTCCAGTCTATATATCAAACATAAGTCAGAAAAAAAGGGCTGAGAAGTATATTTACACATACTCTAGGTTACATCTACAACAGTAAATCCCACTCAGAACTAATTTCCTTGTTTGAAGCTTAAGAAAATAGCATACAATCCACATGATTGCATACATTCATTGACTGGATAATAGCTGGGGGTAAGACAGCTCACACAGAAATAGATGAGAAGTAGTGGTAAATTCTGCGACAAGTACCTTAGCATGTGTACATATACATTTATACATATATACACACTTACATGGTCTAGTCGCTATAGCTAACTGGCCTAACTAAATTATCGTGCAAAAGCTCCAGACTACCTAGGTAGGGTTTAACGAGGCAAAGCTAGCCTACAGGGACATGGTTTAGTGGTAGACTTGGTACTGTTAGGTTAACAGTTGGACTCGATGATCTTAAAGGTCTTTTCCAACCTCAACGATTCTATGATTCTAGCTCTGCAAACATGCCAGAGCTAGATTCTGTCAGGTAAGCAACCAGGAACCACAATGTTTCAGTTAGATTACATTATTTGGGTACGTGATGCAGCCTGACCATTAACAACAAATTCAGCAAGTCACTTTATTGAAACTTGCTGCACGCTTACCAAAACAAGGCTATGCCGCTTTGAAGTGTTTGAAAGTAAAGTGTCATTTGAAAATTCTAGTCTTTCAGCTATTTTTTGTCTTTGGCATTTGTATAGGATCATGTCTTTCATGTTTATTTAGAATAAACAAAAGTGTATAATACAGTGGTTTGGCATAGCGTATGGGACTGGTTACTTGTAAAAGAAAATGCAAGATTATAACAAGACAGTTTATCAAAATTTTGGAGAGCAACACAGATTGCAAAGCAGGGTCACTGTGCATATGATCCAAATTATGCACTTCTTTGTAAAGCATCAGCCAGACTCCAAGAGTCAGTTAAGCTCCTGTATTGCTGGAGTTACTCATTTCATACAATCATAGAATCATAGAATGGTTTAGGTTGGAAAGGACTTTAAAGATCATCCAGTTCCAACCCCCCTGCCATGGGCAGGGACACCCTCCACTAGACCAGGTTGCTCAAAGCCTCATCCAGCCTGGCCTGGAACACTGCCAGGGATGGGGCATCCACAGCTTCTCTGGGCAACCTGTTCCAGTGCCTCACCACCCTCTCCGGGAAGAATTTCTTCCTGATATCCAATCTAAATCTCCCCGCTTTCAGTTTAAACCCATTACCCCTTGTCCTGTCACTACAGATCCTTGTAAAAAGCCCCCACCCCAGCTTCCTTGTAGGCTCCCTTCAGGTACTGGAAGGCTGCGCTGAGGCCTCACCAGCACAGAGTAGAGGGGGAGGATAACTTCCCTCAACCCTGCTGGTCACGCTCTTCTTAAAGCATCCCATGATGCCATTGGCCTTCTTGGCCGCGAGGGCACACTGTTGGCTCATGGTCATCCTGTTGTCCACTAGGACTCCAAGGTCCTTTTCCCCAGAGCTGCCCATTCTCTGCTTGATTACTATTTATTTTTATTTGCAAAAGGAACGGGTGACAAATGGGCTTAGTTTTCTCTATAATTTGGACCCGTGGTGAATTTCTGTGACTGGATTTGAACACAACAGGAGAAATAAATAAACAGATCTGTAGTTGAAGTTTATGGCACGCACCCCAGAGGGAAGAATTTCTTTGTACAGTTCGCAAGGATAAATACCACCCATGTCCATGGTCCTGGAAATCAGTTGCTTCTGCCTGAAATTTAGACCATCACTGTACAAAATGAGACACTTATCCATGCTCCACTTCAAATGACAGTGGAGTAATCAGCTCTTGTGGAACTGGTTCTATAAACTTTTACTCCCCTGGCTGGAGAAGGTATTATTTGACCTTGGAAGGTCAATAACACATAGGGTGTGTCTGCTTAAGAAAAAGCACTTCAGCTGCATCATGAGGTAAACTAGGCAAGGTCAACCGCACCAGAGATGTCATTAGATCCTCAAGATGTTTCACCTTTTGAGAAAAACCCATAGTGTTTTCCTACAGTGACTTCATCTCAGGATGGTTTGTGTCAATTAGTTACCCTGCACAAAGACATGTTTTTCAAGCCAAAACTACATGCTGTAGTCACGGACAAAGAGCAGAGATGAAGACAGCAACCAGCCCCCTCTTTGGTGTTTGCTGAGCGTGGCTGGCAGTCGGACACAAGGCAACTATTGATGTGCAAACAGCACTTAGCACTCAGTTTTCATTTACACATTTGCTGTTACATGCAGCCACATACAGAGAAGGTTCAGAATCGCTGGCTTTGTTGTCAAATGGTTTTGGGGCAAGGTGACAATGGAAGACCCTGTGAGTTGCTTAAGCCCTCAGAAAGCACAAATTACACCAAGAGTCTACAAAGACATAGGCTTCTTACCTTGCTTTGTTAGCAGTGGGTTCTGGGCATAGTGGGTGCATCAGGATAACTGCCTGCAGACATAGCACATGCTAGATATTTTGTCAAGTAAGTTGTTAGAGTTGTGGTTATAAGGAACTGATGCTGAAAAGTGAAACAGAACAAAATGCAGTTCAAAGGCTGCTGTACACTGGTGCCATATATGCACAGACAGTGAATTGAAAGCATGGTTTTTGAGGTCTTTATGTGTTTGTAGCTGGTCTACTCCAGAGAAACCACAGAATTTGGTAGTTGTGTAGGTAAACATCCAAGTACACAACATTGAAAATATGAAGATTTTCTTCAGGGTCAGCAAGAGTGGCTACAAATTAGAGAAGAAAACAATGGAATCAAGAAGAGAACTATTGAGATCATAGCTACCTTATATTCAACCAAATGTATTTAAACTGCTAGGCTTGGGAAAGGTCATGGTCTTTATGAATCATCCATCATGCATTTCTTACTGGGTTGCTTTATATACAACACCACTGTCTTCCTCCTTATAAGGACACGTGCTGACACCTCTGGCCTGCGAATGGAAGGCTCTCTAGTAACGTAGTTGCTTGTATCACTGAAAAGAGAAGTAGCCGGCTCATACCAACGGCCAATAGTTTACTTGCAAAGCACATATGGAACTAAGAGACATTAACATTAATACCCCTCAGGATTTCAAAGTTAGTGAATCTATAAAGAAAACAAGAAGCTTCACCCAATGTGAGGCATGTATCTGGGCTTGGATTCATTTCCTTTGGTATATTAAAGTTTGTATACTCCATGGAATTCCTGTATTGTGGCCTTAATCCCTCCAGAAACACTTCTGATAGCGAAACGTATTCTTAAAGTATATGAGATAAACAAATCGCATTTGGTCCTGCATCCATCACCACTTTCGCGGTTCATTTTTCATCACCGTATGATTACTGTGCGTAATTAAAAACCTGACCGAATGGCTGGAAAGCGGACAGCTTACACAGGATTTGTAAATGATGTTATGATGAGTTTCAGTGCCGGGGCTGACCCGCGGGCCGAGGCCGGGGTGGTGCCGTCCCGGCGGGGGGGATGCGGCGGGTGGCGGCTGGCACTGCGGGGCAGCCGGCACTAGAGGGCACCGCTGCGCCGCTCTCGGCGCGCCGCCCGGCCGCTGCGCTGCCTTCCCCCCACCCGTGCGAGCTGCCTCCCGCCTCACACAGCCCCTGCCCCTGCGCCTGGTGCCACGGGGGGTGTCAGCCCTGAAAGCTTCGCGGGCAGCCGAAGAGCCCTCTGGAACAGACGCTGATGCGCAGGGGTTTCTGCCAGCCGTTCGGGCGCAAATGACTCCCCTTCGGTGTCCCCACCTTAGCGCCCCACTGCAGCAGCCCACGGTGGCGACAGCCGAGGGGCACATGCCTGGGCCCCTTCTGGCCGGTGCTGCGTGGGCGATGGGCAAGGAGGGAGAGTCTGGGGAGGTTTCGGGAGTGCCACTGCGAGGGGAGCGAGGAGCATCTCCCGGCTGCAATAACCTCCTGTTGGTGTCCCCACCCCAGAGGGGGCATCACACGTGGACCACACCATGGTGCGGAGGATGGAATACCAAAGAGCATCATCGGCCTTCTCCAGAAACACAGGACGTTCTCCTAGGAGCTGTGAGCGGCGCCTGAGCTGTCCCCATCACGTCCGAGCCTTGGGCAGGCACTCGCGCGGAGCAGCAGCGGGTGAACCCCTGGTTCTCATCCTCACCCGTCAGAAGGTCAGAAACCCCAAGGGGAGGAAGGATGAGCAATGGGGAAAATCTGATTAAAAAATGCAGAAGACCCCACTCCTCCCCCAAAAAAAGAGGAAAAGAGGAAAAAAGGGAATGGGTTTTAAGTTCTTGTGGTGTGCACATAAAGAAAAAATAAAACCGTGGTCCCAAGCAGCTTTTAATTTAATTAAGCACAGAGATGTAGCATGAAACAAGCAAGCATACGGACACATGCTGCATGTTAACAACCATACTATGGAAAACCAGGTGCTATAAACATTGCTCCTCACATGCAAGATACCGGAAAACAGAGACAATCTGTAATTGAATCACCTGGTCATTCATTCACCAAATGGGATGGAAACACATATAAGCAATTACATTGAAGAAAGAGCTGAGCTTGCTTAGGATAATCAGCATAGAAATATAGGTAATCAGAAGTCTACTGGGTGGAAAATGCAACCTACTGCTATACTGAACCCTCCTTTACACAACCCAAGAAATGGGATACCACAATGGGAAAAAGAAAATGTCACGTAGCTAAGGAAATTGAGTTAAAATAATGATCCTGACTAATATCCAGTGCCTTCTGGGTCAAATAAAAAATAACAGCAGTGCGGTCAGACAAGTTTTGTATTTGCACAAAATAGAAATAAAACACAATGGTGCATCTTTTGGGAAGGTTGTTCAAGTTTTGTTTGGAAACTTGGAAAGAGAAACCAACATGGTAAAACCATGTAGTGCATTCACAGTGAATCTGGGACACATGAAAGGCATTAGATCAACAGAGCTGACCTCATACGTGTGTGCTCCACAGAGCTGACCTGTGCATGAGCAGGGATCATGTCTGGGGGACAGTGCTGCGGTTAAATTAATGTGTGTCAAAGCTCTAGGGGTATTCAAGGGACACTTTGAACAACAGGGCAGCTCAGCTGACAAGCAAGGAAATTGTTAATCTGCCATAATTCAGGCTCATTGCATTATGTACTCACACCCTGTCCTTGGTACACTAATTGATGAAACGACAGAAGTTGAATTTCATGGTAAAATGTGATTATCCACAGCAGAAGCTTTACCGAGGTGGCCCTGAGGGGTTCCCTGGGCAAACACAAGGAATAGGGTGTTGACATACTGGCAACTATTTCTCCAACTGTCTAAAAGGAGCTAAAAAATAAGGAGAGAGGATGCAAAAGCTAATAACCTGGATCTGAGAAAAGACAGACAAGGCCTTACACAGCACAGAAAGCTAGCTGGGAAACAAGCTTCCGTTATTTGTAGAGCATTCAAGGAATTCAGGTTTTGGCTTTATTCCACTATGCTAAACGATGCAGTACCTCTATTCCAAATGACAGTCCGGACACCTCAAACCAACAACATCAAAGATGCGATGTTTAGGCCTCCTACACCATATCCAAAGAAAACTGACGTATGTAAGAATGGATCCCACATAAGCCAGCACATTAAAGCAACCTACTGGAGATGATGGAGATGGTTGAATTTTACTACTGATTTTTCTCTGGAATTCAGGAGCTTCAAGGAAACACTGGGAAGGAACTTGTTTCTCTTGGGGAACTGAAGCTCTAACCTGTGAGCCCTGGAGCTGCAGTAGGAAATACTTTTTTTTCTTCCATAAACTGCAGAATTATGTCCTTTCATTCAGAAAATGCCCAGACAAATCCTGATTGGTAGTGGCAAGATAGGGGTTCCAGAAAATACTCCCATTAATCCTCCCTATAAATATGGCCATTTCTACACTTCGGAGCAGGTGGAGCCTTACCAACAGAAACCCATCTTCTAGGACTTTTTTGGATTTGTTTGCCTATCTCCTGCCTGCAGTCCTCTGAAGATTTAGCTCTTTACATATATCTTTTGTAGACAGGGCTATGCTGGGGATAGAGCAGCCTTATAAATCTGTAATTCCGTCTGTTAGGAGCACCTCAACACTCCAAACACACTGCAGTGCTAAACTCAGGGTGCACTGGTATTTAATTGCCATCAGCACTGAACGAGCCCAAAAACCTTCTCAGTCTTCCATACCTCAATTGCCCTGCAATAGCATTCCCCCAGCTCACAGTGCTGGTGTAAAGATAGGTACCATGGGGCCTGGATGATGCTCAGATATCACCCAAAACCCCTGCAAGAAAGTACAGAGAAGCTCAGAAACCCCTGCAAGAAAGTAAATGGAGTCATCTTCTCAAAGGCAAATACAGCAGCTAAAAACCTGGAATCACTGACTCTTGGGGTGAGGACACCCTGAAGGACAGGGTGAGCTCTTAATAAAAGGGGCATATAAGTTCTGTCCCCCAAAACAATATAGAGCTGCGTCAGCACAGGTTGCAGGGTGTGCTCCTACAGGCAAGCACTGTGGACGGGCAGCAACGTTAATCTTGATCTACTCCTGAGAGCTTCACACAGCAGTGTAGACACAGCCAAAACCACTCATGTTAGATATACTGGCATTTAAATCCAAGCTAAGCTCTTTGGTTTGATTCACAGTAGAAATAGGCCATTTTTACTTTAGCAAAATCAAATCAAAACAAGTTAATTCCTATTCAGAAACCAGGAAATTATTTTTTTCCGTAGCCTTTAGAAATAAAATGTTAGTTTGACTTGCCTGTCAGCACTGAACACTGAATTACAGCTCATCTCCTCTCAGACTAATAAACAGTTTGTAGATAGCAAGTCAGCTTGCATGATGTTGGAGAACTCATCCCTACTTCCCACCAGCTTTAGTCTATCCAGCGTGGTCTACATTCTTGCTTAGTTTTTATTTCCCCAGTGCTTTGCTCCATGTTGGTTCATGGAGAAAAGGCACCAGCTTGCCTGAGCTGCCAGGAACACGGAAAACAGAGTTCAGCATTACAGGATAAAGGGATAATTTGGCTTTCTTGGAATTTTGCCTCAAAGTGACAAAAACCAAACACACATACCATAGGATCCTATGCCTAATAGCAGTGTATCCACCCAAAGGGTAGATAATAATGAAAGCAGCATTAACTGAGTATCGGATTTTAGGTCAAATCACTGCAGGAAATGCACCGAAGAGCAGAGAAAGAGGGGCTGACAGGCAGAAAGCATGCTAGAGAAGAGGTCAGAGGCACCTGTCTGCCCCAGGGCTGCAGCATCTAATTCCTTCCCTAGCCTCACAAGCAGCATCTCATGCTCTCTCTGGGATGCTTCTGTACGAAGGAGTGAAGACAGCCAGCCCCAGGCGGCTGCAGTTCGACACTGCCACCCGCTTCACTCTGCAGCCTACTACAGGAAGGGGGTGCAGGACAAGAACAACTTCTCCTGCTCCCCATGTCTCATCCGGAAGGTTTCCCACGCTGTGAAAGTCTTTTCTTTCACCTCTGTCCCTCCCACCCCTGGGGACATGCTTGGAGACAGCATGAGGAGCAATGTTAGCAAAACTAGCAATTCCTCATTAATATCTTTAAATGTTATTATTTGTATTTTCTACAGTTTATATTATTACTTATTGGTTTAAATAATAAATTTTATTTATTTGGAAAGGATTGTATTAACTGGGCTAGTTTATTTAAATTGGGTTTATTTAGTAGCGCTCCCCAGCTCCTCACCTGACCCTCAGCAGAGAAAGTAGATGAGACTAATCATCAGTTTCAGGCAGGAGAGGACACCAAAGGCAAGATGATCCCTTTTGTGAATGCTCCAGGATTCAGAACGGGACCAAAACCCACAGCAAGATGATGGTTTTCCTTCAAAACAAAAATTCAGAATAAAATAAAGAAAAAAGGGAGTAATCATACTGTTTATGTGAAGTTAATATTTTCAAATCCGGAGCAGAGGGAGGTCCCTGCCATATGTGTCTAAATCTTGCAAAGGTCTAAAATGTAGGTCACATCTATTTAGGACACTGAGCATCCCTTTCGGCTAGTTCTACATGGCTTCACTCCGAGCTACTTGAAGAGCTGTCTGGTTCAACATGCTAGCTATTTAACATCCAGTTCTGAAATGCTCTTCTCTCACCCCAAGTAATGTATAAAGTTTCTGTGGGATTTATCTCAGGACTCTGCTTTTGGGAGACAGGACCAAAAAGCAGGCACGGCAGTGCTGGGGATGGGAGTGCACACATCTTTCACAGATGCTTCCCGAGATCTCTGAAGGTGCTGCCTTGGTAAAGGTGCCTTAAAGTGAGCATGCTAATTTAAGTCATCTGAATAGCACACAGCTCTTTTGTGTAACGAGGAATCTGGCCAATTTTACCTTGACTATTAACTTTACTAATTTTGGGGTCAAAACTTAGGAAAATTCAACAGGATTATGAAGAGTGACTTCTCATAGGCACATGCATGGCTGCTTCTTAATCCTGAACTTTCTTATGCCTCCAAACTGCCAAGACTAACTGAATTCCTCCAAAGAGTTGCTGTATGAAACCTTTTGCATGAACCTATGAATCAAAGAATGCATTCAGTTCTGTGTATATGCTTTGCTTGATGCTAGACCCCCTGCTGATTCAGGAAAATACAGAGGTAATTTTAGAGGGTCATTTGGTTAAAGTTTCCTTTGAAGACAAAGGGTGTGTAGTAACTCAGAAAGATACAAGCGACGCATCTAAAAACTGAACGTGAAAACATGCACCAACTTGGTACTGTCGTTACTTTAAGCTAATACGTTACTTAATTGCTTACTGTTCCTTAAACTAGCACAACACTTCAGTAATTTTTAAGTAGGAAATACAGAAGATAAAAGAGAATGCAAAGCATCTCATCCTCAGTTGGGGGTTTTACAACTATCAGATTTAATATAAAGATTATTGACATTTATAAGCTCTTTTTATTTTTAAATGGCCGTCTGGGGCATTGTTTTCAAACTAGATACCACATTTGGGACTAATTTTAGGCTTTGGCCCAAGCAGAAGCATGACTACAAATCAAGAGTTCTTTCTGGGTGTTTTTAGCCATATGTGTCAGAAAGGAGAAGTAGAGGGACATAAATATGGACAATAAATAGGGACCAGCAATGTTTACTTTTGTGAATTAAAGTTTTCTCCTTCCATTTGATAACTTGTGGTAACACAAGGGGCTGGAAGTATAATACCCTCACTGCTAATAGGGAAGGCAGAAGGTATTTTTCAATTCTTTTTACTGAGCAGTTTGTCTGTTTATCCATGTGTATCTACCAAAGGCTAAAGAAGTATTGGGTAGCAAAGGTTATCCAAACTCGAGTCAAGGAGCATGCTAGAGTGAGAAACTAATTGGCTCTAAACTGCTAATTGTTGAAAAAATAATCTTTTTCTTAGGAACACAGTGAAACTGAGTCATTACCTTCTCATTTGCTCAAGTAACCATCTTACAATTCAATTGATTTATTGATGAAGAACTTAGAAAAAGAGCTAGTAAGCATCTTGGAAACTTTAAGGCACATTTTTATTGCTCACAACTGAGATCCCTTGAGCTTGCAACACTGCTGCAGATGAGTAAGCTGGGTGGCCACCATTTTTTATCTGAAAATGTTTCTCTACTATGAACTTACTTACTGTAGAACAGATTTCTGTAACAATGTAAAACTAAATAACAGTGAAATAAGTACAATCTATTTCTACATAGTCAGGTCATTGCAATCCTACCTTTCCATTAATAGAACTAGACTTTTCATACACAATCTTTTCCGTAGATGAGAAACTTGGAGAGTACAAGAATTTACAAGCTTAAGCTTTCCTTGCTTATTTGAATCTCACAAACGTTCAGTATAATTATGGCAACTATTTTCATTCTTTGTGGAAGAACCCTATGCATCAGTGAAGATGCTCATCCTCGTAGCCATACATCTGTATCTATTTTCTCAGCACGTGTGTCTCAGGTCTAGAACAAAACTTTAAAATGCCTGTTTTGTTTAGGGTTCAGTATTAACTTATTAAATAGTAGTTTGTAAGGATTAGTTAGTGCTCTTTAAGGCATCTGTAGAACATTTTATGGAAACCTTTAATTACATATTACTGACACAGTACAATTGCTAAATCGTATCTGGGACCATTTATTCAGGAAAGCAAATGAGTATGTCTTCTAAAAATAGATAAAGGGGAAAAGAGAGATATTTTCCTGTGTAGATTTCAGGCTGCAATGGGTATGGGCTCCACCCCACAACCACCACAATTTTCACACACACTATAAAAGCCTACAGAGATGCTCCCCATTTATAATCCAAGAGAAGAGAAGCTGAGTAGGTTGGTTTTGAAATATAAATTTCTTTATACCATCTTATTTTTCTCTTTAGAGGAAAAAGTGAGACCAACATTTAAAAATGCTAGAACTCTTAAAGCAACTGTGTTTTTAATAAGCACTTTAGAGGTTTTATCTTCTGGACCCTAAGGAGACCATGCCCTGGGTATGGTTTGGAAACACTTCATTTAAGACACATGTTTTAGTAACACTGAAATGTGAGTATACAAGTAGTAGCATAACCCTGTATTTACATTTTAATGGACTTTGGGTGCAGTGACAATCTTTTATACAGTAATTTTTTGACACCGTAATTCTGAAAGTATTAAAATATTTCACGTATGCATACAGCAAGTTCATCTGTAGAATAAGTTTGGTCTCTAGCAGTAGCGATGCCTCATCTCAGCTATTGAAGACTGATGAAATGTAAGGGGTAACACTGGCAGAGGCCTGAATCAGCGCAGAAAACCGAACGATGCCCTGAGAGGTTTCTCATAAACGAAGAACACTTTCAACTCCATGGCATATGTATCAGCAGATTGCAAATTCATGTGTTGGAGGGGCTCCCAAAACAATCTCACAAAGCCTGCTGAACACCAATGAAAGGCCAACAGTGGCTGGTATTTGAATCCAGCCATCCCACTAAAGTGTGGTTTTTTTCCGCCTTTCCTCTTTCTCCAAAGAGATTTGGGAAAGAAAGGACATGAATCTCTCTGAACGGAGAGAATAAAGAGCAATACTCTCAATTCCAGCCTATTAATTTCCACAAGCTACCAGGAGCCGCGAGGAACAAAGAAGAAAGAACAAAGCACTCAGAAACTTTATCCTTTTACCAGCATTTTTGCAACACGACGGCACCCCTGAGACTTTAATATCATTGCTGAAAGGGATTTTAAGCACTGCACTGCAGTGCCAGTTTGCTTAGAAATCGCATTACAACCTCTATTTGCTAGCTCAGTTGAAGCTTGTTGTCCTGTACCTTAGGCTGTGACTTAAGTGACAACTGAAAGATGCCACTTGCATGGGTTTCTTGTCGACTTTAAGAAACAGCCTAAAAAAATTACAAAACCTAAAAAAACCCCAAAAATATTGCATCAACCCTTCCTGGACTGGAGGAAAGAAACTGCACTCCACAGTGAAATTTTAAAATCAATCCATTTATTGGCCAATACAATTGGAAATGGACTCTTTCAGATGTGCAACAACTAGTTACTGTTTTCCTTTGGACCAGACAGTTTCAATAATGAAATAACATTCCCAACCAAACAGTCTGAGTCCGTGCTGTGATAGCAGACTCATTGGTCGTAAGCGCAACCACAATCCAAGGTGGATGTTGACCCCTGCCCAAACTGTAGCTTGAAGCTGATGAGCTGTACCATCGTAGAGTAATAAACACTTCCAATTAATTGTCCCACAGCCCCCAGGTAGCAACCAAAAGCCTTTGATTTTAAATGGCAAACTTCGATTTTAATAGGCAAACTGCTGGGCCATCACCTTAGCGGTGCACCCTTGGGCTAACTGGTCAGCTAAGGAACAGAAACGTTTGGAACAAAATAAGGACTTTTGCCTGATAAACCATTTTCTGAACTGAGTTCAGGCCCAGCTGTGACAGGAATTAATGCAGGATATGGAGTTTCCCAGGCTGGATCCCAGGAGGAACAGGCAGTGGGGAGGCAGAGAGGAGGTTTTGGGGGGGAGAAGGTGCCGGGGAAGGTGTGGGGCTAGGTGGGGTTAACCCAAATGTCAGCTCCTGGACTGGCTCCAAAGGGAGCCGTGGCTGGAGGGAAGAAGTAGACAGGGCAGTGAGGGGAGAGGATAAAGCAAAATCACTGAGAAATGCCTTAAAATGTTTGGAACTGCTACACTACAAATACTTAACTTTCTTAAAATGAATTGGCTTTATCCCTTGAAGAAAGACGGCACTGACTTGTCGGCCCAGTGCCGCATACGATAACGTACAACCAGATAAACGCGTAAATTGGCTGTGGCTTTAAAATACATTCCTCTAATGGTTTGTCTCACTGGCTAAATATTGTCTACCTAGTAGCTAGAGAACAGAAAAATGAAGAAGCAGGGGACTTCAAACAGGCAACTTGAATAAAAGCTGAATAACTCAAATAAGAGCTGGAACGGCACCTAGATTCTGGCCGCAATGTAGGTTAAAGGCTGAGCTTACATCCAGACACAGGACCAGGCATCAGACCTGACACCTGGAGGACTCATTCCAGGGGGACCAGAAATGGGACAGAGATAATATTAATTCCATAACTGTGTCACCAATCTTAAGCAAGGACTCACGGCCAGAAACTTCACAGAACTATACAAACCTATCTCTTCTTGCTTCTACTCAGTCTACATAATACACATATATGATATTGCTTACATCTTTTTTAAGTCAACAACTGTTTTCTGGTTTGGTGACACAGTCCTTGAAATACTCTCCGTGATAATGACAATACTACTACTACTAACCATCATCATCATCATCATCACAATAACCATAACAGAATCATAGAATCACAGAATGGTTTGGGTTGGAAGGGACCTTAAAGACCATCTAGTTCCAGCCCCGCTGCCATGGGCAGGGACACCCTCCACTAGACCAGGTTGCTCAAAGCCTGATCCAGCCTGGCCTTGAACACTGCCAGGGATGGGGCATCCACAGCTTCTCTGGGCAACCTGTTCCAGTGCCTCACCACCCTCTCCATGAAGAACTTCTTCCTGATATCTAATCTAAATCTCCCCGCTTTCAATTTAAAATAATTATTATTATTATTATTATTATTATTAATAATAATAATATCAGTGTTAGTCATGGATTGCATTGCCCTGTGAATGAAGGTTCAGCTGAAATAATTCAAAATTAATAATAGTAATGATGACAATAATAGTTATTATTGTTATTATTATATCAATAGTCCTCTATAGAAAAAGATGCTCAAAACCCATAAATTTTTCACACAAGAGACAAAGGCTTAATATTTTAATCTTCCCCCCCATGGGTTACTAAGAAAAGTTGTATAATAAAAACAAAGGATTCCCAATTGTTTCTGAATATCTTCTGAGCAAAAATAAATCACTTGAACTCCAGAGATATTTTTGACAGTGAGCTAAAGGTGTATTATGAGAGAGTAGGAGGCTCAGTGGGTGAGTATAATCACTGCTCACCTATGAAGGGTGTATTAGAATCCATAAAGAGCAATGTGTGGTTGCCCTGCTTCATGGACATTAGCCAGAAGAGCAGGCACACAATTCATCTTTGCTAGCAATCCTGGTGAGTGTGGTAGGGGTTTTTAGAGCAGAGCCATACATCAGCATGAAACAATTACTCAGTGGGATGGTAAAAGCTAGTGCTGCACCTCTGCTTCTGGTAAATGCTATTGTTCACATTTTCATAAGCACAGAAGAACCAAGAGAGGAATCATTTACATTTTTGGCATTCCACCTCAGATTTCCTATCTAGATCTTCATGTAGCTAACAATTATTGTCTTTTCAGTATTTTCTAATAACTCCAAAAGCATCTAAATGTAAACCTGCAATCAAGCACTGAGAGTTTGAAAAATATGCTTTGCCCTATTGAGAAAATTTAAAATGTATATAGTGATTTATTTTTAAATATTTTGTTAAATTACCACGTAATGTTAGTATATATAGTGCATTATATACCACACTCTCTACTGAGCCTTGATAAAACAGCTTTAAAAGTGATAGAAACTTAGATAGGGTGGTTTGGTTATGTAAGATGACATTAAATTCTGTTTCTGTGTGGGATCTCCGCTTCCATCGGTCTGTATTAGGACACAGTGTCAGGATTTGGCTTTGGCCAAACTGGGCAATACAAAGAAAATCAATCACAGTAAGAGCTCCACATTTAACATGGACAATTTTATTCAGATTAGTGTCATTCATATAGCAAATTAAGCAACCGGTAGACTGCTTTAATATAATGAATTAGAGATGGTTTAAATATATTTGTTAATTTTTAATTATTTCAGCTGAACCTTCATTCACAGGGCAAAGCAATCCATGACTAACACCCGTATTACAATTTTCTCCTGCTAAAGTGTTCCTTACCTTCAAGACTCATCTTTGCAGAATCTTAGCATCTGATTTGCAAAGCCAGGGATGCTGTCCAAAAATATGTTCCAGTTTCCGTACAGTATGTACTCCCAACAAAGTGTTTCACTTATACATTTTTAGTTGGAGCTCAGTATTCCACATTAAGCCTAGCTGTCGGTTCCAGCATTCGTAATTACATTGCTTAACCATACAAACAAAGCTGAGGTCTGTTTGGTTTTCACTAATTTGACCAATATAATTAGTGTTTCATAAGCTCTCCTATAAACAAAATATTGGGTCAAATCAGTTATTGGTATAACTCCATTGAAAACAGAATGACCCCAGAGAATAATTTAGCCTATTTAGATTTCATTTAATTGAGAATACTTAACCTGTAATTATCTGCTTATATCTTATTATAGCTACATCCATTCTAGCTGATGGGTCTGGGCCACATCCAAAAGCCATCCTAACCAGTGGAAGACTGTCCACTGACCTCAGAGAACCTTATGCTGGATCCAAAATATGCCACACTTGAGACTTCAGATTCAGCAGAAAATACATTATTCGTTATCTCTGTCACCGAGCTGGGGCTATTGCCTTAAACTAAGACCTCCCAGTCTGACCAAACAGCCCTATGGCAGCAGAGGCTTCACATCTGTCCCTCTCCAAGATCCACAGCAGGATGAAATAGGGAAGGCAGAGGAGGGAAGGTAGAAGTGGGACTACAAATCATAGCTTCAAATGGCAGCTCAGGATGAAAAGGCTGATGAACACCTGGCAATGTTTTATGCCATCCCAATATCCTGCTTTACTGCTTCCCCAGCAGAAGAAACTCTTACACAAGCACCTCCTGTCACAAGCAAATAGGCATATTTCAGAGTTTATAGCAAGAGACCTGTGTCCTATATTCAAAACTTCTAATAAAGAGAAAGGAAGCACCTGAATCTCTTCTATACCATAATGAAAATACAATAGGTTTCTAGGTGGGAGCCAAACGCTAGCTGCGACCTACAATGCCTTGTGTGATTTGGGACCATATTACCTGAGAAATTGCTTCTGCCCCTGTGAAATCTTACTGCAGCCAAGATCCGCAGGGATGCTCAATTGTGGTTTTATGGTATAAATGAGAAGGCTTTTTTTGTGATGGGGGCTCAGTTTGGGATTCACTTACCCCCAGGGTTTCTGAAAGCTCAGGTTTGTTAACCTTCAAAGTGTGCTGTAAAACTCCTCTCCTCTCTTTTCTTAGGCTGCAGTACAAGGACAAGCTAAAAGCAATGGAAAATGTTATATTCATGAGCTGTCCTCTGGCACGATTTAATATGTGTTAATGTATAGCAAAGATAAGCAGAACACAGCTGTATGTGTTGTGTTGCCCGTAATGATAGTTTATGTATGGAAGGAAGAGGGACACGTAGTACAGCTGAAGAAGAAGTGCCAACTGGCGAGTTATTAAACCTGCCTAGTCAGCACCAGCCACGTGGTAAGCTTAGTAATGGAAATTCATCTGACGAGTCTGCTCCTAACAGTATTGTCTTCTCTGTATGACTACTTCATTGCTATTGTCTTGTTTAATTTCTTTTGTTTGAAAAAGCAAATAATCTGTTTTATTTCCCGTCTCTGTTTTCCCATTTCATCTCTACTTCTGTTCCTTTTCTCTCTGTAGAACAGTAACTTCTTGTTTCTTTCAAGAAGTTGATGACTTCAGGCAGGAATTCTTGGATGAAATTTTATGAGAGGAAGCTCCCGCTCTTTGCTGACCGATGGGCAGCAATCACTGGTAACCAGTTCTGGAAAACACCTTATTTTGTTCTGCCAGCCGCAATTGGAGACTTCTTAATTTCAAGCTTTCATGAGCAACAACAGGCAGTCTTGAGAGGAGCACGGATTGAGGATCATTGGACCCTTACCAGCAACATTCAGACATTCACTGTCTCACTTCTAGCCTTAAATTCTGTGAATCAGCAAAGCTTTACTTTATACCCCACAGTGTCATCTTCTCTCTAGACCACATCCCATCACATAAGCATAAGAGGTCGCTATACCTGCCCCACTGCAGTGCCTCAAGCAGGTATCTAGGCCATCCCCACACTTTTACAGGTGGTGGATGCAATGTGATACGTAGCAGACATACCATCTGACATGGAGTATTTATAGACGATAGGGGCAGAGAATAGGAGGGAAGAAAAGTTAAGAAAACTCACGGGTTGAAATAAAACCAGTTTAACAATTGAAAATAAATAAAATTATACTAACACTACTATGCAGTGAAAATACTAATACTGATAATAATATGCAATAAGAAGGAAAACAGCAGTGGGAAAAAAAGACAAGTGATGCAACTACTCGCCACCCACTGACTGACACCCAGCCTATCCCCAAGAAGCAAGACCCAGAGAGAGAGGGAGAGCGCCTCCGGATGACCCTCCCCAACTTACGTACTGAGCATGATGTCTTATGGCATAAAATATCTTTTTGGTCAATTTGGGTCAGCTGTCGTGGTTGTGTCTCCTCCCAGCTTCTTGTAGAGAAGAAGCTGGGAACACAGGTGCAGTATGGAAACTGAGAAAGTCCCTGGCTTAATGTAAACATTGCTTGGCAACAACTAACAACATTAGTATGCTGTTAATAGTATTCTCAGCAGAAATTCAAAACATAGCCTTGTACAAACCTTGTATCCAAACCATAGCCTCATACTAGCTAGAAAATTAACTCTATCCCAACCAAAACCAGCACAATAGGATGGGCTATTTCTACAAAAGGAAGAGAGAGAAAGCCACATGATGATGGAAACATTCTAAGTTCCCATGACACTACACGGACTATGTGAGGAACAGGGATTTCTTGATAGTGATGCATCCTACGCAAGATATATAAGAGTGTGAATTAGACCTGTCAAATTACCAGGAAAACTGCTTGAAAAGATAAAAAGGGACAGAGAATGCTGAGGTATCAGTCACGATGTCCAGGAGAGGAATTCTGATGCAAGAAAGGCCTGGAGGGAACTAATTAAAAAGGTGCATTGTGAAGTTGAGGAAGCTGAAGCAGCATTGACAGTTTGTGGGCCCAAACCTGCAAACATGCAACTAACTTGAAGCATAAGATTTAATTCATTTAAGTAGGTAAGTCCACAAATAAAAGTATTGGAACAGGGAAGAAGCAGTAACCCTTATAATTCTATTATATATTAATTTCCACTATAAAATGTTTGCCATTTCCTTTGAAATGTTCTCTTAATTTGCTGCAGACTTCAAACTCTAGCAGGCACATAAATCATGGAGGTACTTTTTGCCTTGCCCTGAAAAAAAATCCTTTTTTATTTGGAGAAGATCACTGAAGGCTGGCATTCCTTGTCCATGTATCAGACAGCACAGGGCACTGTTGTCAGCCTGGTAACACCCTTCAACATGTTATTGCTACTCTGCATATATTGTTTTAGAATTATTATTAGTTAGGAACAATTTGATAACATACGTATTTTACTTGGAACAATACTCAGTTCCTGAAAACACTTGTCAAGAGTGAAAACAGCTAATGATCTTTCATCTTGAGTACTGACCAGTGACGTGGAAAAGAGAAATTAAGGTAAACCACTAAATCTATGCACAGTAAGAATTGAGTATTAGTCTTCCACTTCCCAGAAAAACACCTTAAGCATCCTGGCAGTATTGAGGTGGGTGAGGAAGGGAAGGGTTGTGCTGTCTGATATAGTCAAAATAACTTTAGTTTGCTTTAAACACTTGGACTTGCAAAGATCTGGAACACCTGTCCAAAATATGAAGGAAGGACAAAAATAAAAATAACCAATAATAAATAAAAATGGGACTTAATTCAGTCTTATTGAGACATACAATAATGTTATCATCTCACTGATTCAAGTTTTTCTTTTCAGCCCATAGTGCTGTATTCCTAAGAGTCATTTTTTATGAAATCCTTGTTTATTGGGCAAGCCTGTTCCAGCACGTCACTACAGCAGTCAAACAGCCACATCAAGGGGGAGAAGAAGAAGGAAGAAAATAATTAACAGTCATCAAGTGCTTCTGCTGCATCTTTTATTTCTTTATCTGTTCATCTATTTACTTGTTGATTTGCGGCTCCTGGCCATGAAGAAGCTGTGTGGCTCTGGGAAGCAGACCACCGTCTCTCTCAGCTTCACATGTGTGTGTCCTCTGAATGTTGCATGCTTCGCAGGCCACACGACGGAGCAGAGCTGCACAGCCTTGTCTGGCGTGGTGTCATCTTGTGGAGAAGATACTTGTTTTGTAACCTCAGACAAGACACTACACTCCTCTGGGAGTGCTTTTCTTTTAGACAGTGTTATGAAGATTGTGAGAAACGAACGCAGTCAGAACCTTTTGACATATGCAGTACTGCAACAGAAAATAAATAAGGATAACAGCAATACAGCAAGAGTATGCCATGTGGGTACACTGTCCCTCAGAGTCTCCAAGTATCTGTGGGCAGGTACAGCTGAAGGCCCTACTCACCATCCCCAATTATTACAATTATTACCCATCTTCTCCCCATGGCTGGTCTAACTAGGGTAAATGCCTTCTCCTCCTGTTGGATAAATGTCTTTCTTAAGCACAGGTGACAAGAGTTGTGTGGTAGCTAGTAAGTGTGCTACTGATGCAAAGATTATTAAAAATAAAAACTCTCCTTTTCTTAATCCAAAAGGATCTAGAAAAGTAAATGAAACCAAAATATTTTAGGTTGTGAAGTCAGGCACTTGAAAGTCAGTGAAAATGTGAAACGCCTTTACTTGGGCACTTCTGAATATGCATTAGCAGACCAACTTAAATTACACTGTGAGTGACTGATGACCAGAAGGACTCCCATTTCATCCATTCAGTGCATAAAATAATTGTCACCTTGTACATAAAGTCATGTTAATGATTAAGGAAACTCCGGTGTTGCTAAGGGTAATAGCAGCCATACTTCACTAAGTATACACGCAAGAAGACATTAAATTACTTCAGAGAACAAGATAAATGAAACACCAAGAGAACATCCAACACCCAGGCCCCATACAGAATGGCTCAGAAGAGATTCACCAAGTCCTTAGTGCAAAGCACAAGAGGGGTTTGAAACTGCAAGCAAGAAGCATTTCAGTTTTTCAGAGGGAAAGAAAAAAAGACATTACAACAGTCTCTAAAATTTAACAGGGAAATCAAATCTACACTCCCATAAAACAACCTGAAATGCTCAAAGCAGGGATAACCTTTTAATCTGTAAAGGAATAACAATATGTAATTACAGGTTTAGACAGCCAAAGTGTGATAGCTAAAGGCTTACATGGGATACATTAATTAAAGAAGTTTTGATAATTTACTTTCCTTACTGATGAGCAGTTTTCAAAGCTATTGACTGGGAAGCTGATACTCCTTTGTCTAAGTCATTCCAAAAGACTAGAATTAAATTCTGTAAGTCCCTGTACGTGGTTGATACTTTCAAAGAAATCCGAGACACTAGGACAGAAACTCAATTTACGTAAAGTGCTTTCATTTCTTTAATGCAAAAAAAGAATTTTACTAACTCAGGATTTGGCCAAACATCCACATCTTTAAGAGATTAACGCAGAACGGCTACACCAGCTCAGCTCCACAGCCCATGTAACAGAAATGCCTTGCTTTCACTCACGGTTAATAGGTGACACTTCGGAAAAGTGAAGGAACAGAATGACCCTTCTCTGGATACGTACTCCCGGCTTTCAATAGACAATGTTTTGAGATCCTTCTCACTAGAAGGTGCATCCGATCGCTCTGTGAAATAGCTGCTAAGAGCTCATTTTTGTATCTTATGTTCAGGAAAGTAATCCTTTTTTGACCAGCAAGCATATAGATACCAATGGAACAATTATACACAGGAAATTCCATGTGTATTTAAAAGTGTAGGCCAGCACAGTGACAGCCCTGTCCACCACTCTTCCAGCTCCTTCTCAAGTCAGCTTCTCAGATGCCATCTTTTGAGTCTGAGCTGATGACAGCTGGTCATGAACAACCAAAATACGAGTCCTTATGGCTTGGGAGAGCTCTGGGGGGATACACAGGCTCTTTGAAAAGCACTGCTCACAGAGAAGTTTCCAGCAGCGGAGACATGGCTCAGACATGAGGACTGAGAAGTAAGGGTGCGGAGATAAGAGCAGGGGAATGCAAGAGTGCGACTAGACTATGATAAAGTAAAACCAGCAGAAATGGAAAGCAGCAGGAAGAGGAACAAGCCATACAATGAAAGGTTTTGTAGGCGATATAAGCTCTCATTTGATGAAGCTTAGTGTTGCATGAAGGTCCTTTAATAATCTGATCATATTTTGAACTGCTTCTCTATCTTTCAAATAATGTAGGTTTCTTTTGTCAACTCCTGATTTTTACAATAGCTATTCACACTTCTAGAGTAATTATTTTACCACAGTCACACAAATTCTGGATTTCAAAATCTGCATTTTATGTTCTTATTATACTGACGTAAATTTAGAGAGAAAATCTGAATTGCAAGTGAAAAGGTTGCACTTTTCATTCTCCGTCTAGGACAGGGATGCCTTGATTCAAAAGCAGTCACATAAAGGCACACTAAAACATTTAATAGGACTGATCTAAAAATGTTTCTTGAGGAGAGACAACAATGCTTGACAGATTTTAAGAGATGAAATAACAAACCATGTTCATAGACAAACTAATTAAGACTCCCACGGAAACTAATATCAGGGTTGTGGCTTTGAACATAACTCCCCTTGGTATTTATGACTAATATCATCAGGGCATTTTGTTAGCACACTAATGGCCTAAGAAACTACTGAATTGCTACACATTGCACACAACAGACAACTCAGTTTATTCTCTGTTTAGTTATTTACTTACATCTTTTCTACGCAATGGCAAGGTGACTATTATATACCATCATGACAGTCTGTGTACCCTCTCACCAAGCAAAAATTTCTTCACAGATGCAAGACAAAAAAGTGATCCTCCCCTACGAAAATCAAAGTGCCTGATTTGAGAAGAGAGGTTAATCCAAAAATATATTTGCATATGAAGTTTTTATAAGCCTTGATGAGTTTACAGACACTAAAGTTTTAGAATAAATTTCAGAGTGGTGCTAAATGTAACAGAAAGCTTCCTTTCTACACACTCAGTTTGAGGTATTAGTTAATTTCTTATAGTTCTCTCTTAAATGCCAGTCATGTCATTTCTGAATATGCTCGATGAGTTGCCATTTTCCCAAGATACAATATGACCAAGCCCTTACGCTCATCAGCAAAAGTGGCAAGAAAAATCATTAAAAACTGCCATTTAGCACATTTGTTCACAGACACAGCACGGCTTATTAGCCTGTGCAGAGCATCACCCTCACGCAGCTTCACAGCTTTGAACGAGAGGAGATACTCCCTTACAGTCTGCTTTCCCACCCCTCCGTTTAGTTACGCCATTCACACTGCTCCTGACAGAGATGGTGAATATAAGGCTACTGTGCAGCAGGAACGGGTAAAGCAAACACACACTTGTCCACCTCTCCATTTAGACACACAGAGCTTCTTAATATGACTCACACTGTTCTTTCAGTAACTCCCAGCATTTATAATTTGCCTTTCCTGTGTATCCCCTGACTGACAGACTGCTAACACTTCTGGCCTTTTTTCTTGCCTGGCATTTTCATTAGCAACAATAAGGGCTCTGGAATTGGTACTAAATCCAGATTGGTACTAATGGACTTGCCCTTCCCAATTAACACAGCTTACAGTTGAACTTTCCTAAGCTTAAGCACTAAAATTTTATGATTGATTTTAAAATATAAGATATGAAATACATGCCTTGTAGCTAGAGCACTTGAGCAGGTTTCAGGATATCTGAGTTTTGTGGCTTGACTAGCCACATTGATTTTAGAATATTTATTCCTTAGGAAAAACACCACATGAATCACTTAATACTCTTTTGCAACTGCCATGGATATCCCACAATGCACCACTTGTGGTTTCACAGCAAACACAGGGTTTAAATATTCATCCACTTTAATGTGAATTAGCAACATGTTGTTTCTTCTTCATATTTAAATCATCTGACGTTTGAACACAGAATGGAATTTCAAAGAATTTCCTAGTAAACTGTGTGATCAGCATGTGAATAACAACATTTAAAAAAAAATCTGTAAGAAATTCAGCATCAAACTATCTATTGGTTTCAGTAACAGTGATGCGGGTGCCATACATACAAATATACTAAAATCTTACCTAATTTTATTACTGCTTTAAGTTGCTTCAAAACTATTTGGGAGGAGAGAGGAGGTATTTTTTATTTGTTTGGATTTTTGGATTAATCTCTGGTACAATGTCGATATCCAGCTATTGCTGTAGAAGAAACATTTGATTATGGAGAATAACAAAAAATATACCATAAATCCTACTCACTTACTTTAAAAGACTAATGTATTTCCAGTAGGAAAATCGAGCATGACTCTGAAAGAAACAGGGCAGAAGGAAACTACAGATAATTAGGATGAGAATAAGCTCAGGTCGGAAAATGTGTGCAGTTCCAGTGTGGATGATGTGTGCTTGCTCTGATATTGTCAGTGCAGCAAACTACTGTCTAGAGCATGATTTTCTTCTAGATGAGGATAACTTTAAGAGATACAGACACATGTGCCTACAGATATGCGAGGTATAAAACCGTTCTTCTACTCAGGTGAGATCTAGAAACTAATGCAGCTGCTTAAACACAGCTGTCCAGTGCTGTTTCAGATACTTTTGGAGACAAATCTTTTTGCTTCGTGGCTGCCAAGTTTAGATGCCTTAGCAGTGAAGAAGGTGCAAAGAGGATGACCATCCATCTCCTGAGTATGTGTGTTTTGCTAGATTAAATAACGAGTTGAATGGATCAACTGACCATAATAACATAAACACATACTGGCACCCTCTGACATGTAGGCAAGTAAATTTACAGATCTTAATCTTGATGTAAATCTTACCAACTGTCCATATATGATGTCCAGCATCATTCTGAGACACTCAGGTACCAGTACTAGTCACCTGCACCGTGGAAAGTAAGAACCTATAGAAGACCACACCTTCCTTAAGTGCCAGCTGGAGATAAGCATGTTTACATTAGGGCATCTAGTGCTGCATTAGATGTGTGGGGAACCTGAACAAAGTACCAAGAGATCATATTAAGGAAGAATGTAGAAATCCTAGAAATTAAGAGACCTAGAAATTTTCCTCGGTCCTCCACTGCAAAACCTTGTTCATCGCCTTGCTTACTGCACTGTATGACCCACAGAGACATAATTGGAATTGGCCTCATGTTTGTGTAAAACGATGAAACAATTATTTGGTATTTTTAATTAAATGAAAATTCTGGTATGACAATCTGTGGTAAATGCTTAGAACAGACTTATTCTGAGACACTTCTACATCTGGTGTGCTAACTGTGGCTCAGTAAAGTTAAATGGATATTTTTAAAGACAAAAACATAGCAGTTTTGCCCACGGAACAGGTAGGATGAGATTCAGTTCTCCTACATCTGAACTAGTCACCCCCATGCGCCCTTTGCAGTCAGTCTGATCTATTTAGATACCTACTGTAAAATGGGATTAATTGCACTTTACACTGACTAGACCTAAAGAAATGCAAGGGCAACAAGTTCAGATAGAGACATGTGCAGTGTATGAATTCCACACATTGTGACAAATGCAAATAAGAAGTGTGCACTGACTCCCTATTTACATTATTTTTGGCTGCTAAAACACCCCTACACTTGCCAGTTTAGACAGCAATACCCTCCCAGCTAGCACAGCCTCCCAGCTCCCCACTGATTCCAGAAGCAGCACTACTATCCAGCTAAAGTAGAAGTTAACAATATGAATGATTTTCCCAAGGTCTCAGGAAGAGGTTATAGCTACTTTTTTATTCTGTATTCATTCTCAGAGACATGGGCATAAGCTAACAATACACACTTCGCTCTGTTGTGATGTTAATTCATATTTGCAAAACACATTTAAAACCTTTGATGATCCAGAATTGTGAGGTACCGTTATTGTGGTAAAGACATAGTTTCACTTTGGTCCTGGCTTCTGTTCATGCTGCCTGGCTGTACAGTGATGGGAAGGTTGCCATGAACATCAGATTCCCACATTCAAGCATTTGAACTTCGTAAAACTGAAATGACATTTTGGTAGTAGAAGGTCAATAAAGGACTCAATAAAGAGCTTCTAGACATGTCTTGCCAATCATGGTCCTAGGTACTCGGATGTTGGTTCATTAAAATTAGTGATGTTTGTTCAAATATTTACTCAGGCACAGAAGATGTACAAAACAGGGTATTACTTGGATTTCAAGTGAAAATCTTGAAAAAGATTTACAGACCAAATGGCAGAGAAGGTTAGTTTATGGGAACAGGACTCTTCAGCTGGTACGCTACTATCTTGTATGTATGTGACAATGAAGTCTTGAGTTACCACAGGCAAATAGCCAAACAAGAAAATTATGTTAAATTAATATCCAGGTCCTCAGTGAGGTGGAATTCAGCTCGTGGATCTACAATGGTCACATTCAGGTGTCTACAGTAACCAAAGTGCCTACGCCTCTAGTACAGTCAATGGTGCCTACGATCGTACATTAAGGGCTCGATTCAGTTGCTCAGAGACCAGTGCCTTGTGTCACTGCAGGTGCTCTCAGATCATGCCTAACCTCCAACTGCCATTTCTAAAGAACAGATACCCTCTGTAGGCCCTACAACGTATGTTCTAGCCCATGCAAATGTCTCAGAAAACCTAAAGCATTTGAAGTACCGTAAGATGCTTATGTTTACTGCACACATAGGGGGTGACCAACTCAATTTCTTGGTCGCCTTTGGTGTACTGACCAGATCCCCATGCACTATACTGGGATCTTAGGCATGTAGGGATTGAGTCAGTACATAAACACAAGTGTCCAATGACTTCCGGGGCTGCCTGTTTACTCAAGAACTCTGGTGAGGCTGGAGACATTACACAGGGCCTAAGAAGGACTGGAGTCCTTTAGTGTGGCAGCTGAGAGCCATGTGGAAAAATTAAGGGCTTCTGAAAAGGCACTAAATGTCTGAGTTAATGAAGCTGAATTCCCTCATATATAGGCAGACAGCTACATTCAGGCATCTCAATCCTGAACGGAATATCATCTTTAGATTCTTATATAAATGATACCCAAAAAATTGTTGCTAGATTATAGAACTGATAAGAGCAATAGGTCATAAAGAATGTAATTTTTAAAACTAAACATTTATGCTCACAGAGAAGTGAAAAGGAATCTGACAGAAGCAGACACTGATGCACACAACAGTGACATTTAATAGCTTAGTAGAAAACACCAATGCCTTACACACAAACTTTATACAAAAGTGCACTGAAACGTTTTCAACTGAAGAATTTACTGCCTGAATGGTGATAATGCATATAGGCCATAGCTGTGTGGAAGAAAAAGGTTTACAGCCATCTTCCCTACAAAGTATTATTTATCTATGCTAAAATCTGATTTATAGATGTGTACTACATCTATGTATAGTTAATCTATAAACAACTACTTCTTGTATGAATGAAAAATGTAAATGGTTTACATGTTTCTACAGTGTTAGAATACAACTGATAATGTCTGTGTTGATGAGGATTGGAGGGAGAATAGTCGTATCTGTATTACAGTTATCTTCTTTCTCCTCAGTGCCCTGCAGAACTAGGCTAAACTGAATACTCAATAATCAAAAGCAACAGTAAAGAGTTTAGAAGTCTGTTGGACACAAAAAGTGTAACCCACCTATGCAAACACAAAATATACAGGCTCTCTGGAGGAACAAAAAATGCAGAATTTCTAACAATAAAAATATTTAGGGATCTATTGTAAAGCCTTTGGAATAAAGAACCACAAAAATTGATCTGATTTCATGCTTACAGGGCAACAGGGAAGGCTCTACATTTACACATGAGCATGTTTCTATTGAGGATGCTGAACTCAGAAGGACTACGATGACTTACGAAGTTTCATATGGAGCAATGCCAATATCAATTAGGGCTTTTTAGGTATTACAAGTATCTGAATATAGAACATTTTGCTTTTTTTTTTTTTCTCTTAACGTATGAAAAAAATAAAGTCTTATTCTGAATCACTCCAAGCATTCTCGGTTGAATCCTTCTAATGCTGACTCAGTTTGAGAGAAACTTTGTATTGCTTCTAAAAATAGTTGTGTGTGCAGCTTGGTGAAAGATAACATTTAATGCTTCTAAATCCCAACAATAAGGGCTACTTTTAATTAAAATAATTTTTTAAAACCTTGAAAATTGTCAGACATTATCTGCTACTGACAAAGATAATGGGTATGTGTAGAATGATGTGCATAATGTATACCGACCATTTATCCCTTTTACATTAGCAGGACTATGCAAGTATAACTTTTGACTAAATGTGGAGTTTCAATGGCAATTTCCTCTTTAACATTCTAATGGTCAGCAGCAGATTTACTTCACAAAAATGCCAAAGTTCAGCTGGAATGAATATGCATAATAATTTTCTCTAAAAGATTTAGATTCTTCTGTTACTTTTTATTTGTTTCATTGTTTTAACTCTGGGATAAGTTAAAGGCAGCACAGTGCTGTGTTGCCACTTACGAAACCAACAGCAGATCAGCCGAGTAAATGCAGGATACGTATGCTCCAAGAGCACTATCGATGGAGCTAACATTTCCAGGGCAGTATAGAGCTTTCCACTTTTTAGCACTTTGAAACCAGCACCACAACTATCTAGAAATGGAATATCTTCATGTTAAAAGAATCAACTTAGAGATCAAAGCTCCCCAGTTCAAACACAGCTGATGAGAGAACACAAACACGTTTCTTAGGTGTCAGCTAAACTTCCCTCATCAATACTTGAGGCAAAGGCAGTTTCAGGTATTACAAGTAGACACTTTTGCCTCGTTCTTATATTGCTTCATTCTTAACTGCACCCTATTTCTCTCCCCATCTACTTTTTTAATGCCAAAATATTTTATGCCTCTGATATTTTTTGTACTTAAGTACAGGCAGCAATTAGAATGCTGGCACTTCCTGGCTACTAATATTTAAAGCTTCTATCACAAGAGAGAAGGAGCATGTCATGTACTTGTAAGGAATAGAATCGTTACCAACAACTGCTATTATTGGCATGTTCCAAACAGGCTCCAAACCAATCTTTTTCTGCATCTTAACCTCCTGTTGCTCAGCGAGGAATAGAATCACTCAGCATCTCAGGCATCTCAGGAGATCAAGAGAAAATGTATTTACTGATTGAAAAAAAAAAAAAAAAAGAAAGAAAAGAAGGCACGAACCCCAACCCTGCTCCTGTGTGGAACTGCTCTAAGTCAGACTTTTTCTGCTATGGAAAAAAAGGGTGTGCATGAGGAAGGACATTCAACTCCAAGTCAATGCAATGCTATGACACAGTTTTCAACTTCCTGCAGAATTCAGTGCATGAGAACAGTGGGTTCATTTGCAGCCTGACACTAAGGACAAATCAGTGATTTCCAATGCCTTTACACACAGCTGCCGATTTTAAATTCATCTTTAGCAACAGTGAGAAAATGCAGTTAAGAAATTCATTCCTTCAAGACCCCTTTAACAGTAGGCCAAAGTTCTACTGGAGAATATTGAAAGAGAGACTACGTCTCGATTTCCTCAATGGAATTCACCATACCCATATATACATCCTTTGTGAGAGAAATCTGCCTCTGACCAGTCATCCCCAGCTCTGGTGTTGACACAGCCAGCACTTCTCAAGTGTGATACAACTAACATGCTTTCGGGCAGACTGCACCCCCGTTTAGGGCTGCCCACCTCACTCCACTCACCCCATAAAGAGCCAAGAAGTACCAGTAACCACTAGTTACTGGCCCACATGGAGGCAGCTGCGACATACGCATTTAATCAGGAGTACCTCATACCTAGCGACAAAAATCTCAAAGAAAGAACTGAGTCCCTCAGTGCACTTGGACTTCTCTTTCCTTTAAAATCAGGATAACAAAAGCATGTAAAATATATCAAATACTGTGAGAAATAACAGATGTAATTTATGAAAAGGAACTAACATATTTCATCAAGAGTCACAGAATTTGCTAGGCAACACTTCCTAGTACCACACATATGGGATCAGCATTATCCACAGATGTAAGCAACGTTCTTATTTATTTCAGAAAATATTCAGTACAGTAAATGAAAGAACTAACATTGGAACTAAAATCATGAGGCAAGGAGAGAGCAAAGGTGCTGTTTAGCATTAGGTGGGAAAAAGCTAGCAAGGGAGAGGTGCATCAATTTTTATAAAGAACTTGAAAATGCTTCTGTTGGGAAAATCCAATCTGCTCTGAGACCTTTGACTGTGAGAGCAGGGGCAGAGGAAAGGTGATGTTGGTAAGGCAAGGCAGGAGCATGGTTTTACACAGCCCTGCGCCTGCGGAGCTCAACCATGCAGTACCAGTACGGAGGAGTTCCTGACAGGGCAAGTGAGGGAGGCCCAAATCAGGATCTCACCAGCACCTGACTTCACAGTGGGCTACACAGACCAGGATTGGGAAGATTTCCTGATGCACAAGGGGAAGCCAGGCAGAACAAGGTCCATGACTTTGAGGAACAGGTACCCCAGGGGAGAAAGGGAAGCCTGGAATAAAGGAGGAGACACCACACCTGCACCTGTGCCTTCATGCCTTTGAAGGACTTTCAGAGAGAGAAGGTTTTGTTGGTTTCAGTAAGCTGTCTGCTTTACAGAAAGGGGATATTTATTAGCTAATAAAGGTTGTCATAGCAGGCCTGCCACATACAATAAATGGTGAGGGTCACTGCATTTTTTTTTTTAGCTCACTTGAACCTGATCTTATATTTAATACTGTTTATTGATTTCATTTAGACCAAAAATAATTTCATCTTCTGAAGCAGTATTTAAAATAGATCACGCATTGTCAGCTCTTTCAAAGGAAATTTCTAAAAATGATGGAAAAGCACACGCAGCCCTGTTTGGGATAAACACTAAATCTGTCCCCCATCTCAGTCCTTACTGGAGATCAGCAGAGTGCTGACTGCGCTCTTCCCAAGCATCGCTACCTGAGGGAGGTCGGTGTCCGAGTGCCAGGGCAAGTTTTAGAGCTTGCAATTGCAGTTTGGTAGTGAAACACGATATGCTGCTCAGCCTGATGGCCTGAAGACATCATCTTGGATGGAGAAGGCAGTGATCTTCAGGTACCCCCAGCCAGACACCTCCTTCAGGTTTCTCTGACTCCAGCAGAAGAATGGCCCAAAATACTCCAGTAATACCCCTTGTGCCAGTGACGGGCAGCTCACAGCAAGTGCGGAGAGATAGGCAACTCGCTGATGCCACAGTAAAATGGACTTGCCTACTGGCAGGCAATTTACAGTCAATCACAAGCCCCAACGGCGGTACGACCATCAACCGTGCAGAGGCAGGGCAAGTGCCGCTACGGCACCCTGTGCAGTGAAGTCTTCTTTTTGGGCACCTGGCACGCCTTCAGTGGCTATTGACAGAAGGGGAAGCTATCAAACAAAGGCGACTGTGAAGTTTGGGGAGAACAATCCGGTGATGCTCTCTCTTCAGGTACCAGTAAACATATATCCCAGCCCAGTGTTTTGGGGTATTTGGCTACTTTTCTGGCAAGAGCAAGAACAGAAAGAAAATGCTGTTCCCACGTTTTCCATTAAAATAAAAATAGCAATATAGATGATTCACATATACAAGTAGTGAAGCCAAAAATACAGCTTCTCTTGTAGACGGTCTTTGCTCTTTATGACTTGAAAATGCCCATACTTCCTCTGTCCAAATTAGGTGACTTGTATTAAGCACATTTCGCTCAAAGAGTTAATATAGTCAAGTCACTCTTTCTGGGTGAGGTTACAGTGAAAAGAACTGGAGTATGACACAGTCCAAATATGATGCTAAAACCAAAAGCCCTGCTCGCAGCAAGGCATGTGCTTAGGGATGCCTTTGCCAGCTGGCAAGCAAAATGCAGGTCTGAGTTCAGTGGCAAAACCTTCCTTGTTCAACCACAGCTCAAATGGCTGAATTCAAGCACTTCAAATATTTGAGATGGCTGGATTTCACCAGGAAGTAGTCAATTTGTGAAAACTAAATACAAATAAGCTGAAGTCTGAGCGACTGACAGCTCAAATTTGCACACAGGCAGCACAATGTTCTCCAAGCATACCTGGAGAGCACTTTATGTGTACTCATTTATTATACCAAATAACAAACACAAATGCATTTAAACCTCTAGGATCCGTTAGTTTTAAATTTGTTTTCCCAGTGAAGTTGTTTCCGTCAAAGTTAATGCTTACAGTCAGGTACAGCCTCTCAAGCAGCTCCCTTTGGTGTGATGGCAACACACGCCTAGGGCAGGATTTGGTTGCTTGCAAATGGGTGTCTGGTGTTATTTGGGGAACCCTGAGATACCTGAGGTTGGCACATACGTATCAAGTCGGCAGATACGTCACATGGGTTACATGGGACCCTTCAGGAGCAACGGCTGAAGGGCAGAAGAGTCCCTGATGTGGCCCTGAGCTCTTCAGCAGTGGCAGGGAAAGGCCATCCTGGGCAGCTGGCACTCCCCAAAAGGTGCTGGGTGCCCCTGACCGGGATGCCAGCCAGTCTGTTGTACCAGCCGGGTCTGCGTGGGCATCTTGGAGACGCAAAGGCACCTCAAGCAACGCTGGGCTCTGATGGGAGCCCAATGGCATTTAGTCGCTAGCGCAAGCCAGCACTACCACGGTATTTCCTCCTGTCAAAAATAAGAATGCTGCTTTCTCCTTCATCCTGACTCACTCAAACACCACAGAATCAAGAACAGATAAAGCAAATAAATTAGCAGTGTGCCAGAGAAAGCCTGCAATTTTCATACGGACCAAACCAGAAATGGAAACAGATTTCTGTCAGCCCTTTTTACTCATCAAGAAACTAAGCGAAGGCCCAGGTTCAGGCACAAACACACATGAAGGGTATTTCTAAGTGAATTCACCAGTATGTGACTTCAGCACCAGCTGAAATTTCCAAGTAGTCTGCTGTGGGAACAAACAATTAAAACGTTATTATCAAGGAAATTCAGAAAGATGTCGTTGCTTCCTGGTGACAACAGGCAACATTCCAGGAAATTCTTTTTGTTGATTTCTGTATGAAAAACTTAAGTCTTGCGAAAGGAAGGAAAACATTCTATACATAAGCACTAAATGATAGCATATTTCAATTTTTACAGGAATCAGTTCTACTCTCTTTTAGTCTTTCAGTTCATGAGTTTTTCCATATACTTAAGAACAATTAACTGCCTCCATATGGAAAAAATAGTAAAATTATTACTAGTTTCATTTTCATAATGACTATATGAATACTAATTTGCTATTGCTCGGTATTGTTAATTCTATATTATCGTCTGACTTTCCACTTTGCTTTGTTTAAATTTACTATACTTTAGTCACTTCTTTTATCTTTTTTTCTACCTGTGGGAATATTTAAATTACTCTTAAAATGTTTGTAAAATCTAAGGATACTAAAGATGTTGAAAAGTTACTGTTAGGTCTGCAATCTTAACTCTTTCTCCGCTCCCCTTTGCGCAAGGCATATAAATGCTTGAGTATAATCATAGTTTGTTGCTTATGTATAGTCTTTTTTTTCTAACAGGTTTATGGTATATAGGTTGTGTTAATACATGAAAAATCAATCAGTTAGGAAGAACATCAGAAATTCCTATAGAGCAAACCACACCGTATTAGTAGCTACAGCCAAAAAACAGTAATACTGTATGGTGAAGTAAGTTTTCATAGATAAAGTTTTAAAGGGAACGCATCAGTAAGTTTTTACTCAGTAGTATTTCCATGTATGTATCCATCATTCTTTCATAACATGCACATGCATTGCTGTTTATTTTGGTATTTCCTGCAAATCTTTCAGATGAGATTTCACCGGTGGTAGTGATTACAAGAGCTGGATATATTTATGAAGGGAAGACAAGGCTGGATATGTTTTTATGTTTTGCTCTGAAAAAAATGAAGACTAATGATCACACTGATGTCTTTCAGAAGAGAATTCACATGGGAACAGCCTGGCTGCCAAGAATACATTGTTCCTTGTGCTCCAAAATAAGAAACGTAGGAAAAATTTCTTCCGTTGGTCAAGAAGAACGCAGTTTACGCGGCAAGTCTTGATAATAACGAGTAAGACATTTCTTCAGGGTAACTTGGACCAGCCTCATGAAAGTTGTTGAAAAAGAGAGGCAAATATTATTCATCATTATGTAGAATTATACAACAGAAATTAAGAGCGGTATAGTTTTCTTGTAGTAAATTACTTCCTGGGGATTTTATTTTTTTATTGTCAAGTTACCCTATTTTATGGGTAGCCTATTTTCCAAGTAAAGAACACTACAAACACAGCCTGGCAGCTACCTCACATCAACCAAGCCCCTTCTATATGTTTTTTACATGTCAAGATGCATTATATGATGACTCTTTCTATAGTCTGTGCACTTTTATCTTGTACTTATAAAAATATTTAAATCTGTCAATCTTTCACGATGCAGTTTGTGAAACATGTACGATACCACAGGAAAGATGTTATGCAGCTTGTCCCTGCCCCTTACCAGTACAAGACAACCAAACAGCCATCCCCTGTACTGTCCCATTAGGATCTCTTCACTGTTACATTCGGACACTTTCATCTATATCCATGATCGTTTGTCTCCTTTTCTTCTGGGGCCAAGCAGCATCACGACTCTTCCCTAAACCCCTCCCTAACACTCTCCCTTTTTTCCAGCATTAACCTGGGCTTGCTCTTGTGCTCACCCTTCAGCGCTGCAACATTACGAAGTGCCGGAAGTTTTCTTTCATTTGAACACTGTAATGAGAGTGTAAGGCTTCACACATTCTCTCGATTCTCAGACATCCCATCAACTTTCAGTGTCCATGTACACGCTGTGGAGTAACAGATGGGCATTGGCCAGAACATTTGAAATGAAATTCCACCCAATTAGCAATCATACCCAAAATGTTTAGAATAATGGAGTATAATTTAAAGAAATGAACAAACACAAAGAAAACAATAAAGGAAGTTTGGAAAAGGCATTTGCTATCTTTCTGAAAGAAAAAACCTGACAAAAATAAAATGTACTACATGACTTGGGTATGCAACTAAATAGAAGGTTACCTACAAGCAGATGGCAGGAAAGCTCCTGAAAGAGATGGCAGTCTCAATGTGATCCAGTTATATAGAAGAAACTTTTGTATTTTATTGATCAAAGCAGCGTTCTACAGCCTGGCGTGCACTGCACTTCTCAGCTTTGTACTTTGCTCCTTCTGCATCTTTTTTAGGACAGTAATTCATGACAATTTTGGAAAGTAAAAAGAAATAGAAAATCACAGGGAATTGATCAGAGACCTGACACTGGTTAGCAAAGGAAGTGTGTTTCATAATTTATCCATGACAAGAAGTATTTGAGAGTGACTTCCACCTTGCTCTAAATCATAAGCACAGTACATGCTAAAAATACTAATATATTAAATGAGACGTTCACTAAGAAGGGTAAAATCTCCAAAAAGAATCATAAAATGAAAATGCTAATTTGAAATACAATAATTAAGGAAAAGAATGAAATGTTTGTCGAAAGGAAAGCTCAAAACCAAACAATATAAAACCCCATTAATTGCACTATAAATAACCTCAAGAATGAACACACATTACTGAAGGAGATCTTTTATTGGTGGACATAAGAATATTTCCATTGATTTATGTAACCTTCAACAATTTATTTTAGCTGTAGAAAAACATTATTAGGGAGGAAAAAGAGAAAAAACTTTGTGAAGCACCCCAAATTAATCTATCACTTCTTAATTTGAAAAGAAAGGCAACAGACATTCAGACTATTGAATTTAACTATTTAGATCTATTATAATGCTTCATTCATCTGTTTCATTATTTTCAAAGGTCAGCGTATGCGTCTTTGAATTCATAAAGTAATATATAACTTTCTCAATCTCATTGCCGCTGAAATCTTGAAGTGTAGATAGTTCAAGTTTTCCTAAGAAAGGTCAATGGAATATAAGAATACATCACTTCATAAAAGGACTGAGGCTCAAAACTAACATAGAGACCAGCTTTCTCTTTTAGAAGTGCCATGTATGTTAAGATTTTGGAGTAGTAAACTCTAAATTACCATTTAAGAAAACTGTTGTCAAATTACTTACCATCCATATTATTATGAAAGTACAGGATATCGTAACTAATTGCATCCCTCTTCAACTTCTTCAAAATAATTTCTTTTGAAAAATCTCACTTACACTCACCTCTTGCCTAATATGCTGATGTGCATGGAGACGGGAGATGCTACAGAATCCAGTGCATTTCAAGACTGGCAGCAAAAGCAATGCTGCATTTTCAGATGTACTGCTGCCTTTTCTGCATATAATGCTGTAAGCTGCAGATACTTGTGACAGAACCACTGTGATCTACAAATTGTACTATACCGCATTTTAAATAAAGTATGTGTTGCGAAGGAGACATGCCTAGTGTATGTATGTGTAACATTTTGAATTCACAGCCTACTAAAACTCTTAGGAAAAAAGCAGCAGTCCTGTTTATCCCTTTGGATTCCAGAAAGGAAAATAGTAAATTTAAATTTCTGTTAAGCTACTAAGAAAAAATCACTTGCATTAGTTATTTTAAAATTAGTATCTTAAATATCAGAGTTATTCTCTGAAAGCCAATAATTTACGTACCTCTGAAAACTAATTTTGGACATTTTCAGTATGAATACGAACTATAGTAGCGATCCTTAAATGACACCATTTGTAAAGAGAACCACAAATAAGTGAGATCAAAATCTCAGACTAAAAACAAAATCAAATTGCAGTGTATACAATACATAACAAGAACACTTAAAGATCACATTTTGAACATGTTTTCCCTTTAAGTAAAACATTATGGCAAAGACAACCCCAAAATAGCCAAAAAACAGGCCAGATGCTGGATAACAAAGCCACAAGTCGCCATCAAAGAAAAGATCAGCTTCACGTCCTGCAGCCAGAAAGGACTGGAAACATCAGAGGGGCTTGAATTCTTCTTCAGAAGGAAGGTGAACTTTGTGTCACTCTTACCAATAGGAGCCAAAAGTCTTCCCAGCTAGAGAATATTAATACATCTTACTCGTATGCAAGATCTTCTCTCTATATGATGTCTTCATGCTCCAATTTTATAAAAACAAATAAGCATTACTAAGTCTACATATTATTTCCTCTACATCGTGTTATCATGAGGAAGCCTGGCTAAGGGTATGACAGTCAATTCAGATACTGAGTCTTTTCAAGAAACCTGATTGTGCTTTTTCATTTCCTTTTCTAGCATTAAAAAAAGGCCCAGATTCTTCCCATAGCTTCAACTACACAGGATTTGAAAGGCTGCAAGATCAAGAGAATCAAATCAAAGGAAGAAAAGCAAGCTTTGTCCTCCTTTCTGCTCATCAGGGAAGATAATTGTTAACAATCTCTAAAACTAAAGAACATATTTGTTCATTTAAGTGAAATCTGCTGCTGCACAGAGGATAAAGGTGGCCTTATACTGATGGTCTTTGGAAAGAATTTCACTCTGCATGAAGGAAGCAGCAGTGTCTTCTTTTATCTTATTTGGACTCTGTTTAGACAAATTCGATAGAGTAAGAGTGTTTATGCTCTGTAGCTTTATATTCCAATGACTTATTAAGCCATAAATCAATAAGAATTTCAAAGTGGAAGATCCTCTGGGTTTTTTTCCTTTCTCTCCCCACCCCCTTTTAGATTACTCCGTAAGAAACAGAAGGAATAGTAAGTACTTGAGATTCTCTCTCTGCCGTCTGCCATTCAAGGGGAAAAAAAAAGGAGGGTCAAAAATAACCTCCCACTTGTGGCAATTGAAGCTATTTGTTCAGTGTTATTTTTATAGGCTACTTGTGAAACTAGAAGGCAGGCGTGAAAGCTGGGAAGTTCTTTCTACTCCTCACTGCCAGTAAAACACACAATAACACACTGCTGCACCCCTGCAGCTGCACGAGCTCTAAAAACAACCATGGAAGAGTGAAACAGTTTGGACAACGTTTCCTTAAAAGCTAAGTTGATGATGTGCATCGTTAATAACAACCGTGTATGGTTTCCACGAAAAGCCACCCATCTATCCAGTTGCAAAACTAGGAGAATTGCTGGAGACTTTGCTGGTATTTTATTATATGTAATTTGCATAAAATTATTAAGGCATTAAGAAGTTTTACAATGCAAGTCATACTGTCAAGAAGTAAAGAATCACAGTAAACTAATTCAGTTGACCTCCAATGCACAAAAATAAATCTCATGTAGGAAATCAACATATTAGAAAACCCTGGCATACTAAGGGCAATTAGATTCCAGATAAGCTTAAATAATTAATTTGCATTCTCCCCCACACCTTAGCGATTACTGAAAATACAGTAACACCTAAATTAAAGAAGATAATAAGGATGCAGCACAAAAAAACCGTTTTGAATTGTTATTCTCAGTACTGACCTGCTACCTCTCCAGGGCAATGCAGGAGCGTTGTTCCCTCTGAAAGGCAGCACTCCAGAGGCTGAACACCACTTGAACAGCCTCTCAGCTGCCAAGATGAAACATGTATCAGAGGCACCTTAAATGACCACTATGCAAGAGACTGGTGTCTGAGTTTTCCCTAAATTGGTGTTTCTTGGCCTTACGCTTTCCTAACTGTTTTCAACTCCATCATCAAGACTTAACCTTTACATTTGCTAGAATAAACCTTAGCTTGCAACTTCTTGTGTTCCAACTGAGCTCAGGTCCATCTGACAACCTTAAGATGGTCTTCTTTGACATAACAAACATATTTTTTAAAGATAGTATTTAAGATGGAAGACACAAAACTGAGAGAGGCGGAAGGATTTTGGGTGGAGAAGCAGCAGCTGTGAAGGACACAAGATCACAGAATCAGAGTCGGTTGGGTTGGAAGGGACCTTAAAGATCATCTAGTCCCAACCCCCCTGCCATGGGCAGGGACACCCTCCACTAGACCAGGTTGCTCAAAGCCTCATCAAAACAGGGAGCTACAGAGAGCAAGCTCCGGTGTACACTGACTGCCCTTTCTACTTTTTGCGTATATGTGCAATCTGGAACTCTACAGATTTTTGCCTTGCTCGATTTATATACGTCTTTGACCGTATTTTTTGCATATTTCATCACTGTCAATTTATCTACTTCATCTACACACAACGGTAACAGCATCTACGGAAGATAACAGACACTGCTTCCCCTTGTGAGGTAAAGGCCTCCATCTATGGTATACCTCATGCATCTCTGCTAACTGAAGATGTATACCACATTTATTACCAAAAGTGGGAAGAAAATCTTTTTAGATTGTAGGAATGTATGGTTATAAAAGTACCAAAAAGAATTTAGAGGGCTAAAGGCCAATGCCATAACTGGAAACTATTTATTGCTCATTTTCAAAACTGGCAAGGACAGAGAAACGTGACAAATGTGGAATGAAAATGCATGCAAGATAAGTCAATTTTATGCACAACGCAAGTATTTAAGAAAGTACAGTGAGAAACAGATAAAAGCAAAGTGAGACCAAATATATATGCATGCATAGAAACACTGATTGAGAAATCTAACCGCAGTGATTTCCATCCTCTCATCACAACTGAGCGTGTACTAAATGAATAAACTGCTACTTGACATTTCCTAAATAAATATCATGGGAAGAGCACTTATTTTACTTTAATTAATCATTTTGGCCCCTGCAACAGAAAGTAGCTGTGATGAACCATGATCTGTTTCGGGAAACATAATTCTATAATGAAGATATATACGGACTAAAATATGAGAAGTTTTGGTCTCCAACAGGTCTACTTTAAAAGCGATTCTGATTCATCCATGCCCACTTCTACTTATATTTGATCACAGCTGTTGACATACTGTATCTGCCATGCAGAGAGATATTTCTCTACTAGAGGTAAGAAAGCCATATGGTTCGTGGATGACTATGAATTTTCGCGAGGCAAACTGAACTACATGTAATTTTTTTTCTGTAGTTACTCAAACAAAACTACCCATTTAGCAAACAGAATATTTTAAATTCAGGTGGGATATTTTGGCCCGTGTAATACGTTTCTCAGAACTGAAAGTGTCTCTGAAACACAATCATAATTGATGAGCTAACACTAACTTTCTGCATTAGTGGTCCTCTTGTTCACCATGCATGGTTAGACAAACAAATTCACTGCAGTGATGAACTGAAGCAGCAAATAAGACTTGTCTTGCTCACGGAGTAGAACTGAAGCAGCTGGTTTTGTTTGACTGATGCAGTTTGAAAGGGCCCCCTGATGGTATACCTTAGAAAAAACAAGGGTTTATTTCAATGTTCTTTTTATTACCAAAAGTACTCATAGAATTATCATAGCTATGCAAGGAAATTGCTTTGACTATGTGTAATTGCAAACAGGAGAAAAAGTTCCTGCCAAAGGCAGGTGTAAAATAACATTTTACCATTTTTGTTAAGGCACACAAAAACTATCCCAGTAATTACTCCAATGTCCATAGTTTAGCCAGACAAAGCTCTCAATCAAGATGAAATTTAGTCATCCAGACTGCGTCTACAAATATTTGCTATTGGAAGATCCACTGTCAGAAAAAACTGTTGTAACTATGAAGTGGTAAGTTGACCAGGAAAAGCAATGTTCAGGAAAGCCTGCAAAACCAGTACCTCTGGGCAGGATGCTACCTGGTGTCCAGACACAGTGGAAGCCGAATCCAAGTTTTCCTCAGGATCAGGTATGAATGTCCTATTCAGGTATACATTGCTCCTATCACATCTACCAATGAATATTAAAGTAACTTGCTTCATATATTGGAATTTATTAGAATACAATTTTTAGTTATCCAAAATGGACCTTGACATTTTTGGTTTCATTTGGTAATTTTTTCTTTTAACGGCTTGGCATAGCCAACAATATTACCTTAATACCGGTGGGACTTTGCCCCACACAAATGTGAAATTCCAATCCCATTAAGTTGTCAGGAATATTATCACCAGTTCAGCAAATCTTGGATTTGACTGTGGGGTTTTATGCATTGTGTAGACAAAACACCTTCTCCTCAACACCTCTGTCAAAAGCTAGCTCTGGCTGTTAAATACTTGCTTAAAGCCCTTCTGACTTCACTCTAAGTGTACCTTCAACTTGTACCAGAAATTTAAAGACATTTCAGAGGGGCTAGAAATTCTAAAAAGTTAAGGAAGAGGTATGTCCTATACCTCTGTAGTGCAGATTAGATGTGTGTGTAACTAAGGGCAAATAGCACTTAACAGCACCAAAACGAAAAGCTAAAAATGATCTAAAATAGAATCAATGTATTTATTTGACAGTCCTAGCTTTTACTTTGCGTGTAACTGAACAATGGCATAATAAATGCACTTATAACTTAGGAATATTATGTCAGATCACACGGGGTCTGAGTATAGCACTCGGAATTAAATCTCCAATGCGTAACATTGTAATTCATAAAACTATTGAACATCATCTGAGCCCATTTTACATACCAGAGGTCTTGAAAAGCATGCAAAATGATGGGGGGGGGGGGGGGGGGAGAGAGAGAGAAACAACCTTTCAAATATAAATGATAAAAACTGGTTAGCAGCGTAAAAATAGCTACATGCAGTAAAATTAAAACTTGCAATTCTGAAGGAAAGTGCTTTGTGCAAACCATCTGGAAATGGCTCGGAAGTATAATTGCTATATTGCTGAAGCACAGACATACAAAACTTCTCTTCCTATTTTACCTGTTTTCCAGATAAAACACAAAAGTCGGAAATGAAACTCATCACAGAGGTGAGAGGCTGATACTCAAATACATTTACGTTATAAAATAGCATCATCCCCTGCTCTACCCCGCAGTCGCTTTTTAAAACAAGTCCAGAACAACTCATGCGCTGCCCTGACAACCCCCCCCAGCTACAGCACACAGCGCCCAGCCCCTGCGAGCCCACCCGCGGTTCCGCGGTCCTCCGCAGTCCGATGTGGAACTGGGGCACCGGCAGCGTCGGAACTAGGTTACGAAGGCGACAGAAAGCGGGGCCGGAGGAGAAAGACCCTTCGCCACTTGGCGCTGCCTGGACGGCTCTCCCCGCTCCTCTGCCCTGAACCGACCCGCAACCGGGCCGGGGCGGCGGGGGGCCGCTCTGCTCACGCCCGCCCCGAGGCGGCGGCCGCCGGGCGCTCCGCCGGCTCCGCTCCGGGAGGCGAGGGGGGCCGGAGCGCGCTGCCTCCCAGGACGATGCCGGCTCACGATTTCGTTCCTCCGGCAGACGGTGCGTCGAAGGACGGCGGGGGCGCTCGGCCAAAGCCGCAAACACCACCCTCCCCGCGGGCAGAGCCGCCCCTGCTCGCCCCGGCGGCCGGGGGCTGCGCGGCAGATGCAACCGGCCCCCGGAACCATTCCCCGCGCCCGCGGGACTTTCCCAACCGCGCCGAGCCCTGCGCGCCTGCGGCGGGGCAAGATGCTCGGAGCCGGGGGGCGGGTAACGCGCGGGATGCACCCGCCGCCCGCCCCGCCACGGATGCCGGGCTGCGGCCCCGCCGCCCCTCGGGGCCAGGCCGGCCCTGCGGGGGGGAGCTGTGAGAGGCCGAGGGGAGCAGCGCGGCCCCTCCGACGTACCCGCGCCCTCCGCGGCACGGCACGGCACCGCACGGCAAAGGGTGAAGCGGGGCGGGCTGCGGACCCGGCTCCCCCGGCCCCTCCTCGCGGGGCAGCCCCCAGAATCACGCGCTGTCACAATTTAAATCGCCGCCGGTACTGCGGCTCCGCTCGCAGCATTCCCCCCTCCGCGCCGCTCCCTCCGGCCACACGGAGGGTCCGTCCGTGCCTCCCACAGCCGCTTCTCCCCGCGCTCCGCGGCCGGTGCCAGCCCGCAGCCGCCCCACGCCGCCACAGGGCACCGCGAAACCCTCCTGCCCGGGTTGCGCTGAGGCGAGACCCCCGCCACGGCGAGACCCCCGCCACGGCCGGCACGGCGCCGGGACGCGCGGATGATAGGAAGGGCGCCACAACCGACGGCGCGGCTGGCGAGCCCTCTCCCCGCTGCCCGGTGAACCCGTCCCCGACGGCGGCGGTTCCCCGCACGCCGCGGCCGGACCCGCAACGCCGGCAACCCCTGGGCAGGGTGCATCCCGCCAGCGGCGCGCCCGCCGCCCCGACGGCGGTCCCCTCCCCCTACCTTTTTCAGCGCTGACATTCTAGTGCATTATTAACGCGGCGGGTGCGGGCTGCGCGCGGGGCTGCCGGTCAGGTGAAGGAGGTGCCCGGCCGGGAGCGGGAGCGGGAGCAGCGGCGCGCGCCCAGCATCACCCCGGCGCGACTCACCCCTCCGGGGCGCCGCCGCCCGCTCCCCGCGCGCCGCCCCCCCCCCCCCCCCCCCCCTTCCTTCTCCGCGCGCACACACACCGCTCCCCCCCCCCCCGCTCCCGCGCGCGCGACGGCGCCCGCCGGCTCTGCGCAGCCGCGCTCCCCCTGCCGGAGCCCGCGGGCACCGCGCCGAACACGGCGGGAGGGCCAAGCGGGGCGGAGCCGCCGCCGTCTCCGCCAATAGCGCGCCTCCAGCCCCTTGACGGACAGGCGCGGCGGCGAGCAGGAAGGAGGGCGAGCGGGGAGCTGGCAGCTGTGCGGGACGGGTCGCGCTCTGCGTAGGGGCCCGCCCGGGGCCATGGCCCTGAGCAGGAGGGAAGGTAAGGCCAGGCCGGGTGAGGGAGTGCAGCTGCTGCCGTGCCCGCCCCTTGGGGCTGGGGACGGACTGGGTCTGCGGGGAGGCTGCCTGCCTTCAGCTGAGGCGCGTTTCCGCCCTGCTGCCCTGGTCCCTCACGCCGCGGGACTCCCGTGTCCCGGTGGGACGGTGGGAAGCCGGCGGTGGGCGGGAAGGGGAGCCCGGGCGCGAGGGAGGCGGGCTCCCCGAGAGGGCTCCTGGGGTGCAGGCGGGGAAGGGCGGGGGCGGTGGGCGCGGCCGGCGGCGTGGCCTCACGGTCGGAGCCCTGCTCGGAGCTCCTGTCCTCCGCCCTCCTGGCTGGCAGGCGGCAGGGAGGGATCCTGCCGTGTTCCTCAGTGGGGGCTGGTGGGGGGGAGTAAATAGCATGACTTGTTTAATCACAGTGTTTTAAGATGAACACCTGTTTCTCAGCGTGCGTGTGTGCGGTGCTCGCCAGTGACCACGCAGCTTGGCTTTTTTAAAGCCGGTTAGTGCCATTCTGGAGTAACCGTGGAGCATGCTGTGCTTGCCAAAGAAAAAAAGTCTTCCCCTGTCCGAGCACAACTGTGGGCCATTTGGTTTGCTTTTATGTTTTCTGTGATGCGGCCTTGTGCAGGAGAAATGCAGTAATAAAAACACAGGAGTTCTTTAAGTGGTATCTTGTTGTTAAGGGGGGTTGAGTAGGGCTGAGCTTTAAGACAGCTGAATGCTTGCCTGCTGTTAGTGACTTTGTGGGGGGCTCTTGAGTTTTCAAGCCATTCCAACATCCTCAAGTTCAAATGCATCCTGCAAGGATAACAAGGTGAGAATGAGACTGAACAGCAAGGGTTAGTGTGTAAGCTGTTTGCTGGCTGGCTTGCCACTGGTAACTTTAAAGGAGGAATAAAACCAGAGTAGTAATCTCTGTGTTTTTAGATGCAGCTTCATTGCGAGAAACGGAGAAGGCTGACAGTTAACTGGTTTGTTTCTAGTGTGATTTCTTTTCAGGAAAAGCAGAGAATTAAAAATCAATGTCTTCTGGGAGGAAGTTAGAGAGCTGGGAAAAGTGAGTTCATTCACTTGTAGATACCTGATTCTAGAGCTGAGAGTGGGAGAAACGAATTCTGAAGCACTCAAATTATTTAAAACTAAAGGTCAAATAAAGAACCATTTGTTCATGTAGAGTGGAACAGAAAGCCAAAATGATTGTGCTGAGTGGCTGTCTTTACCGTGTGAAGTTAGAAATCGGGTTTCTTCAGCCACTCTAAGGAGTGATGACTTAAGATTGTCAAGAAAATATAGTGATGGTAACGGGGTGCCAACATGGTTACTTGGGGTGAAATAACAAAATTGGGAGAGTATAACCTCATCTGATCAGCAGCTGATAACATATATGAAAACTGTTGGCTTTCTGTGTAAAACTGTATACATTAAAATAAAAAGGTGTCTCAGAAAAGAGCTGAAAGGTTAACATCTAAGGTTTAGATGCTTATCTTTAAGGTTGTTTCTACGCCTGTGTATAGGAGTAAGTTGAAGATGCCAAAGACTTTTGTCTGCCTTACAAGTGAACACTGAAGCTTTTTATTTTGTATTGAACTGGGTCATAATGCAGAATAAAGGGAATAGTCAACAGCTTATAGGTCATGGGTCTAATTGTCAATTAAGACAATCTAAATACCTGGAAGACAGTAAGCCAGCAGTTAAGTGGAATGCACTTCACTTTCCCAGGAAGGGGTTGGGCAGGTGGAACTGAGAAAGTGCAAAGCTTTTTGGGTCTTGTGGGTCTTTGTTTTTCAGTTGCTCATCTACCAATGATGTAACAGGGCTAGAGGTACTAGCAGTTGTCATTATACGTATTAGTGACAGGACAACTATCCTCTCTAGGACAGCTGGATTCACAATTCATAGATGTTAAGCATCATCAATTGGTGTAGTCATCATCCTTGAGAGTTTGTGCAGCCCCAAGGTAGCGGTGTTGTAAAGGGTTATAGAGTGGGGTTCCAGCTGCTGAAGAGTTAGGATAATGGTGTAGGTGTAGTATACATTACTGACCTTAACCACTAATAAGGAGCAATACAGAAGTTAATATGCTGTACAAAGGGTGATCTAGTGGTACTGCAGGAGACTTCCTGTTTGAGACATTAAACTGAAAATCAAATGTGGCCAACTGGTAGTCATCAGAAACAACAGTAAAGTTTTAAATGGTGAGAGCATTGCATCAAGGAGTGCTATGCTGATCTCTTTGTGATGAGACAAATGACTTGGGCTTGGAGCAGGAAGCTCATACTTGTAATTGGTGTTGAAATTAAATTGCAGTTCCTTGGCTTTAGGGTTTTTTGGGGTGTTTTTGGTTTTTTGTTTGTTTTTTAATGTCCATCTCAGATGTTAAGTAGCTTAATTCTTGCAGAACAAAACACACCATTTTTTCCTTATCTGTTTAAGAACAGCCTTGCTCCTTACAGAGCTCGATTTTTTTATTATTATTATTGGTTTTTAAACAACAATTTCTAGAAAACACTTTGAGGCTTTTTCTAAAAAAAAAAAAAAAGATAAACCCCATTTTTTTAGGATGTATGTCTTTTATCAATATATGTTAATCAGTAAGTGAAATATTAATTAGAAATGGTGTTTGATGCCTGACACTTTCTTCTTTTGCTTGGGAGAGGTGTTTTGCTCCTTCCCCACTCCCAAGCAATTAACAATGCATATTTCTTTCAGTGACCAAAGATTTATTACAGCTTACCAAGATCTAAATTTTATTTGGACTGTAGTTGAATAAATCACGAATATCTGGGTTTTGTGATTAAATGTAGATGTTGCACTGGAGGAAGTGTAGCTGGCTCTGCTGTTAAAAGTTTGAGGGGGGTGGAATCTTAGGCCTTTTTTTTTTGTTGCTGCCTGAAGTCGTGTGCCTGGATGAGAAATCTGGCCAAGGAGAAAGGCCAACATGGTAATGAAAGAAGATGCCAAAATGATAAATACAGTGGCTTTGTATTTAGAAAGTCTGTGAGAATAACTCATGCTCACAGATTGCTGACTACACAGAGCATGACATAATGTGGTCTTTGGGGTTTGGGGAGTGGGTGCGGTTTGGGTTGTTTATAGTTGGGACAGAGTTAACTTTCTTCAGTAGGTAGTATGAAGACATGTTTTGGATTTGTGCTGAGTACTGATAGTGCTGGTGTTTAGTTGTTGCTGAGGAGTGTTTGTACCGAGTCAAGGGCTTTCTCAGTTTCTGGTGCTGTGCTTGTGTTCCCAGCTTCTCAAGAAGCTGGGAGGGGACACAGCCAGGACAACTGACCCAAACTGACAAAAGGGATATTTTGTAACACAAAATGTCATGCTCAGTATATAAGTTGAGGCTGGGCCATGCTGGTCGCTCTCTTATTTGCTTGCTCTGACTCTGCTGAGATCTCTCTCTCTGGCTTTCACTGCTAGGGACCTGGCTGGGCATCGGTCAGTGAGTGGTGAGCAGTTATATAATTTGTTTTATTTTCCATTCTTTTCATTATATGTTATTATTGGTATCACTATTTTATTAATTTATATTCAGTTATTAAATTTTTCCGATCTCAGCCCATGAGCTTCCTTGTCTTTTCTTTCAATTCTTCTCCTTCACTGGAGGAGGGGGGAAGTGAGTGAGTGGCTGTGTGGTTCTTGATTGCTGTCTGGGATTAAACCACGACAGTGTGGTTTTGAGTTGGTTTCTTTTTACAGCTCCTACTTTGGAGCAATTCCTATCTACTTTGCACAGAGAGAGAATTCTGTTTAAACATAATAGGATATTTTTAGGAACAGGTGTATGTGTTAAAGATTTTTCACCAGACAAAGCAGGTGGCTCTAGGTATGCCATTTATTTAATCACAACTCAGAGTTGGGCCACCACCTCAGTGAGTGGCAGATGGCCCAAGATGTCGCAGTTTTTATACCATTCAATCAATACCCATTACATAAGGTCCAAAGTCTTTGTATATTTCTACTCAGCCTTTCAGTCCCCAAAGTTCATTGTTTATCAAAGACCATCACAATCCCCTGTCTCAGCTGCATTCTTCTGTTCTGGTTCCAATCCTTGGTTCAGTTTCAAGGTCTCTTCGGGTCACCAGCTCCATAACCACTCTTCTGCCATTTCTGTCATGCACAATTCTGAGATAGACTTCAAGATGTACTATTAAGGGTTTACCTTTTGTCTAGCAAAGCTTAATTAATTAATCACTCTTTGTTGAAACTGTCTCTACATGATTAGCTTGATTGGGTTTGAAACCAGCCTTGGGTAGGTCTGTACCAGGAGCAGGTTGAGAACAAACATTCTGGGCCTGCTGAGCAGTATTTCTGCGCTTTTACAAGACCCCAAACCTCAGATCTAAACCTGCACTAGAGACTACAAAAGATTTCTTTACAGTATGTGCTTGTGTTCTTTAGTGAAAGTGGTAAGTGGGGGAGGAGGTGATGTGTGACAAATTGGTGCATTGGTTTGGGGTTATTTTACTTTTTCAAACAATCAGTATGTGATGCCTTTCACTCAGCACTAGCTTTGTGCTTGTTATCAGTAGATTTCTGGAATCTATGTGCTATCTTGGAGCAATCCATAAAAAGTTAATATTGTATTGTGGTGTAACCCCAACTGGCAACTATGCACCACCCAGCTGCTTCCTCGCTCTCCCCACAGTGGGATGGGGGAGAGAATTGGAAGGGTAAAAGTGAGAAAACTCATGGATTGAGATAAAGACAGTTTCATACGTAAAGCATAAGTCGTGCACACAGGCAAAGCAAAACAAGGAATTCATGCACCACTTCCCACTGGCAGGCAGGTGTTCAGCCATCTCCAGGAAAGCAGAGCTTCATCATGTTACTTGGGAACTGTCCAGCTGTCCATCACTGTTACTTGGTAAGAAAAGCACGTCTCCCCCTTCCTCTTCTTCCCCCAGCTTTGTATGCTGAGCATGACACCATATGGTATATCCCTTTGGTCAGTTGGGGTCAGCTTTCCCGGCTGTGTCCCCTCCCAGGTTCTTGTGCACCCCCAGCCTACGCACTGGTGGGGCAGTGTGAGAAGCAGAAAAGGCCTTGACTGTGTGTAAGCACTGCTCAGCAATAACAAAAACATCCCTGTGTTATCATCACTGTTTTCACCCCAAATGCAAAATGTAGCACCATACCAGCTACGATGAAGAAAATTAACTCTATCCCATTTAACTATTCTCTAAAAGTTTGCATTTCTATTAAAAGTGGCCTGATGGTTTCAATTTAAGCTCCCTTTGTTACTAGAAAGAAAAGAAAAATCCTCATACTTTGTAATGACAGGATATTTGGCATAATAGTGATTTCTGGTGTATGTGGGGACTCTTGCAGAAATTGCTGGATATTATGTTACAATCAAATATAAGGCTACATAGACACTCAATTGTATTTATATTTTATGTAACATGAACTGTGAAGATTCCTTTTATTTAAAACTTAAATGATGAACAGTCTTGTTGAACTTTTGCTTGTGCTCAATGATATTACCCCTGCCAGTTTCATGGTTTGTTGTGTAAATACTAGTATACTGAGCTTCATTTTAGTTTCATATGAGCAGAGGGAGCAAGCTGTCTCTTTTCAATTTCCAGAGTTTTTTCTTTTCTGTAATCTGAACGACTTTTTTTAACTGTTTTCAGCTAGTCTTTAGGCCATTATAGTACTATTTGTCGGTTTTCCATGTTACCCCCAGCATCTACCATAACATTTGACTTTAGCCAACGTGCGGTGTAGTTTGATGTTCACTGCAGGCCGTATGCGGTTTGCATCTGAATAAGAGTTCTTTCACACAGATTCACAGAGTGTTAGGGGTTGGAAGGAACCTCTAGAGATCATCTAGTCCAAGTCCCCTGCCAGAGCAGGATCACCTAGAGCAGATCACACAGGAACAAGTCCAGGCGGCTTTGGAAAGTCTCCAGGGAAGGAGACTCCCCCCCTCTCTGGGCAGCCTGTTCCAGTGCTCTGTCACCCTCACAGGGAAGAAGAGTTTCCTCACGTTCAGGTTGAACCTTCTGTTTTCCAGTTTATGGCCATTGCCCCTAGGCCTGTCACTGGACACCACTGAGAAGAGCCTGGCCCCATCCTCCTGACACCCACCCTTTAGATATTGATAAGCATTGATAAGATCCCCCCTCAACCTCCTCTTCTCCAAGCTAGAGACCCAGCTCTCTCAGCCTTTCCTCATGTGGAAGGTGCTCCAGGCCCTTCATCATCTTAGTGGCCCTGCACTGGACCCTCTCCAGTAGCTCCTTGTCTTTCAGTTGAAGTAAGGTTTAAACTTACCGAAATTTTGAAAGTTTACACCTTTGCTGGCAGGAGATTGGTCTTGGTGACCAGTGATGTTATAAGTGCACAGTGTTTTGTTGTTGTTTAGTTGGCTTTGTTTTTCCTTCCCACCAAAGGAAGATGGAGAAGGACAAAAAAAGTCTCTTACAGCTATGGTTTACAGTTGGCCCAACTTTGAGTAGCCAGTATTATTATTATTTTTATAATAATAATAATATTCAGCAAGGCTGAGCTTCTTTAGTAAGGGTGGGTGAGAGATCTTCAGATGTTTTGAGTGATGCATGCTTGATTGTGCCAGGTAAGATCAAAGTAATGGTCCAGTATGAGAAATGTATTTTCAAGTATTATGAAAGATGTCTAGAAAAATGGGTAGCATACACAAATTGAAATAATGCTGAAGATTCTGTTTTCCCAGGACTGTAGTAGGGAGTACACATCTTGCAGTGTTTCGCTACAAGGCAGACAGGGTTCTTATGAACATCTGGAACAACTCTTGATGTTCTCATTGTGTTGGTTATGTAGCTGCTTATCATCTGTGTCATGTCAAGTTTATTAGATGCCTAGGAGCTTGCAGTTGCAATTAAGGTGGCCTACTGAGAGATGTCTAAAGCCATTGTTGAGACAGGATGGCATGATTTATTAGTCAGATTCTTACTGAATAACAGTCATGCAAAATTTGCTGACAGATGTAACACCAGTCACTGATTTGAAACTGCAATGTGACGTAGGCATTGTGCTTGGTGAAGCTGAATCAGTTTTATCTAAGTTAAGAAGAGAAAACAAATGTCTGCTTTTTGTAAGGAATAACAATGTTTTGTATCTCCAGTTGCAAAGAACTGTGTTGGCCTGGATATGCACAGGTCAATCTTTGAGAGGTAAATCACACCCCAATTATGACTCACTCCTTAATTTAGGTGACCACATAAATGTGGAGGGTGTAATCGCTGTAATCTCTTCCTTTCCTTCCTACCTTACTGACATGTGGTGTATATTTAAATAAGTTACTCTTGTTCGAAAGTTGCCTCAAAGATATTACTGCGTTTTGGATAACAGTGGTTTTCCATATATTATAAAAATTAGTCCTAGGTGAAAAAATATATGGCGCCATGTTTTATGGAGTGCTATATTAGAGCACAAAACTGGAGGTTTTTTACACTGTGTGGTTCTTGAAGTGTAATAAAAAATAAGACAGGAGTAAAATCTAGGCAATTAGCATCTGATTTTAATGTCTAATGGGACATAGAACACTAATAGATGCTGTTTCAGTGAGAATAATGTCAGCAGTCTTGAGACAAATCTGAATTTCACAAAGGTAGGATTACACACCAAATTTAAAATGGCAGCATCCGAGCTTCTTGTGCAACTCCCTGTGAAGATTCAGTTAACAACTGTACTGAGATGCAGGCAGCTGGTACCTGGTAGGTCAAGCACAGAATTCATGTGATGTTGAATACAAATAAATCCTTCTGTTATTTCATTCCCAAACAGTACATGAGTTCTCCTTTTTCCTGCTGAATAGATAATGGCCTTAGCAGTTCAGTAAAACTATGTGTGTTATATGGAATGCCAATGAGATCCATTGTAAAACTGGAAAAGAGGATCATTCCCACTTTACATGCAGGCATTCTGTCAAAAACTGCAAATTTTTCCCTTTAAGCTGTCATGCAGGTTTTATGAGGCTAATAGAACTCAAAGGTTAGGTAAGGAACTAGTTACGTAAAAATAATCAGTTTGTGATATTAGCATTTCACGGTGGTATTCCTACTCAGTCTATATTCCAGAATTTTGTAGTTAAAACCTAAGAAACCCACCTTCCTTGACATCTGCTGACCAGATAAGACCTACAGGGGGGAGTGGGGTGAACAGCCTTTGTTCAGAATTAAAGTGCTTTATTTGTGAAGGCAGATAGTTTAAAGTATGAGAGGCTGAGAGGCTGTGCCTTCCACACAAAGACTCTTGTTCAGAATCCAGGTTTCTAACCTTTAGGGAGATTTTCATAGGAAACAAATTGCTCTCTAATACAAGATTCCCTCATATAATGAGGAGAGGCAGAAAAAGGACCAGGGCCAAAATACTAGCTTGTTTTTCAGATGTAACAAACATGGTGTGTGTGTTTTATGCCAAAGGTGATAAAGCACTAGGAAAAAGACCTAATGTGGACTGTTCAGTTCCTACACTTCTTGAAGGGCCTCCAAAGTCTTTTGAAATATATAAAAATGATTCAGACACAAGTTGTTGGTCTCACTGTGGATAGGTGTGGCAAACTACTTCTTCCAGTCATTTGGACAAGATAGCCTGGTGCTTTTTCTGCCCTTAAAGTGCAAGTGAATTTCTCCCTGAAATCTGAAGCTGAAAAATTACTTGATGTCTTCCTCAAGAAAGAATTTTAAAGAGTAACAGTGCTGTCAGAAACAAGGACTATAAATTTATAGATAGATGCAGTTAAGTCTGAAGTATGAAAGCTGAAGGTGTTGTAGATGGTCTCCTGAATGTCATCCTCTTTGAGCAAACACAAGGTCTTGTAAGATGTTAGCTTCTGTGTTTGTAAAATTACCTCTTTCAAGAGACTCAGCTTCAGCCTGAATTTTCTGCAGCAGATCTTTCACTCCCTAGTTTTACCCTGTTTTGTCCTGTATCTACTGTCGTAAGAGCCTGTTACTGTAGCTTCACCTGCAGGATGAGGACTGCCTGCAGATTGTTGACACAAGGCAGAATACTGTGAAATTGGAGGATTCCCATTCCTGTTTATGTGAAAATGTACTTCGACTACAGCTAGAACTCTGCATAGTTCACACTTTTTACCCATGGGGCAAAAACCTGTGAGGGACGTTGGAACTAGATGATCTTCAGGTCCCTTCCAACCTAAACCATTCTATGATTCTATGAAAGACCGATTTTGTTATTACCATGACAGTGCTGTGCTATGGTTTGCACACACTCTATGAGGGAATGGAAGTACATCACTCCTGGAAAAGCTGGCCTTGCTGGTAGCAAGAATACTACATTTTCCTTTTCCTACTCCTGACTAACAAGAGTATCCATTCTTAAATATAACATATACCCTTATGATGATCAGAACCATCATATTGCAGGTCACTCCATTCTTCTTTTCCTCATGTCTCTGCAGCTTGAACGTTTTTGGAATTGGGAAGTCCCATAAAACCAATAGGGAGTGGGAAAATCATACCCTGTTCAGCTGCCATGGAATGTTTTGGCTCAGTTAATTCCCCCCATGCCTTTTTGTTTTATTTTAATCAGTTGGTAGTTGCTGAACTGGAATTCCAAGTCTCAGAGTCTTCTCTTCAACCAGGTGATCTCTACTCAAGATTTTTGAAGTAATATTTGAATGGCTAGTCATGACCTTCTGGACTAGAATGCGTATGTGTGCCTGTGTGTTTCTGTCTTGGCTCATTCCAAGCCTCTGGTTTCTGCCATTTCTAGCAATGGTTCTGGGTCCTTGAGCTTTCAGCTGTGTCCTTTTTGTTTTGCTTATGGGCTTTTGGCTGCCAGGATAGATGATTGGAGGTTTGGGGTTTTTCTGGGAGCAGTGTGTGTGTGGCTCTTCTTTTATTGTGAAATTCAAGTCAAGATTAATACATTTAATGATCCTCAGAGGTCCTGTGTATTGATTTCCGCTGACTATAACAGTGCAGATGATACTGTACCAAGTACATCTTGGGGACCCAGTGGCTGGTCAGCAGCAGAACTGGTGTCTTGTATGTACTAGGTCTCCGGAGGGGTATCTAATGTGTCTACCATTAGGCATCATAACTACAAACTGAATTTTGCCCCACTGTCTGAAATATGGACTAGGTGCCTTTGCCTTTTTGAGACTTGCAGAGCCGTGACCCCAGGAATCACTGTGTGTTACGTCAGAGTCATGACCTTTGTTCATCCATTTGGCCAGTTGAGCAACTCCTTCAGAAAGAAACCAGAAATCCTAAATCAGGAAGCTCCATCTTACATGGTTAAAGGGCAAGCAAGCTTTGTGAGGGATGGTTTAAGAGAATGGATAATAGCTTCTGGCCAGGAGCTATCTTCAATCCTCCACCTGCTCGGTGGTGAGAATGGCAGTCTGGCTGATGCTTTCTGTACGTAGCAGTTTCTTAAGAGTGAAATGTTTATTACACCCTATTATTTTGGATCCTAATGAAATCCATGCATCTTTTTTTTTTCAGGAGCCACATTTCTTCAAGTGCGTGTTCAGCATGTTTAGAGAAGATGAGATTATCTGAGCAATGGGGTTGTTTTAACCAACTGGGCAAGGCCCTAAGCAATCTGCTCTAGTTGATCCCTCTCTGAGGATTAAGATTAGACTAGATGATGTTTGGAGTTCCCTTCCAACCTTAATGGTTCTGTGATTTTATTGTGGGTTTTCTATTTAATGACCCTTATGTAAAGTAAATGTCCTGTAGTGGCCTTTTTAGGAGATGTGATACGTAATAAGACTTCAAGGATTTACATCCTTTTGAACATCAGAGAGTAATTCTTCACTAATGGAGATGGACTGAACACTTCAATGAAGCCTTGTCCATATGTTCTGCATGTGGATTGTCATTCTGTCTGCTCTTTCCATCCTCTTCTGTTCTGCTGTACTGTCTTCTCTTCTGCTTTAGCAGAAATAGCATGTTAACACATCTTACATGGGATGATTTCAAAAGAAATTCCTGACTCTTCCCTATTTGGAAAACTCTCCTGTTTGCAGGAGAGAGAGATCAAGTAGGGCAACTTGCAAGCTTCACAGAGTTCTAATGTGTTTAGCGCTCTTGATGCCATTTATTTTATCCTTGCTGCCCAAGTTACATTTGAGTAGGCAGAAAGCAACCAATTGAGAAACGTGGTGGGGGTGCTTACAGTATGTATGGCAAGTAGCCAGAAGTACGTGGCAAGCTTTCTCCATATAAATGTTTCTGAGGAAACTTTCCTCCTACACTCAGCTGGACAGGAACACTTCTGATGTTGTTCAGAACTTTATTTGTTTAGATTTCAGCATGCTTTTGTTACAGCCTGTAGTCTTAACCAAGTTGTAGGTCGTTCTGTCAACCCCAGGAGCCCCTTTATAAATCTGCAGTGCTGTTCCAGTGCCGATGTGTGTTTGTGGGTAGTCTGTTTATGTACATAAGAAACTCAGTGGTGTCGATTTAATACATAGATGCCAATCAATGCATTTATTTGAAGGAGTCTTTTTACTCTTCTCTCAAAAGTGTGGTAGAACGATCCTGGATGTTCACATTTTGTATCACTAGCCAGAGTGTTCTGCACTCTGACATAACAAACAAAGCAAAGGATAACCCCAAGAAACAAACTGTAGAGACCAGGTGCTTTTTCAGTTTTCTGATGTATTTCTATTTCACTCTTTCCATATATGAGTTGTGTAGAATTGGCCGTGGAACTAGTTTGGTACCTGTGGCAACTTGTCATTTCTGAAAATGCTAGCTCCTTTTCATCTCTGAGGAATTCCTGGAAAGATGTCTTCTGGTTTTGCTTCAACTCATTGCACAGTGGGAACGTTTAGTGCCTTCAATTACAGCCTGGGTACTTTGATAGTGTTGCATATTTTCAGCTGGAAAGCACATTTTTTTCACTTTTGGAATATAAACAGAAAGCTTACTGAGAAGACAAGACTAGAGTATGTAAGCTTTTCACATTTGTAGGTCTATTGAAATTGAAGATTTCTACTGAAAACTTCCAGGCAGTTGGTCTAGATGATCGTTGTATGTCCCAACTGAAATATTCTATTCTAACTGCAGAAATACACCAACTGCTTTCTTCATCTTTCTTGTGTCTGAGATGCAGAGCTATAAACACAAGACCGCAGTGGGTTTTGAAGGTATAGAAGTACACAGAAGCCATGTACTTCACTGTAAAATACCATCATAAGAATGATGTGTGGAAAGTTAATGTGTTTAAGTATAATTATATTTGATGAAAGAACAGTGGAAGATTTTAATCTGTAGAGCCACTGTAGGCTTTTAAAACTCTGCTATTTGGCAATATTATAAGCCAAATTACACTTCATTTTCTTTAAGTGGAAACCTTGATGTCAGTGGAATTCCGTGAGAAAGCTGACCAAAATCGCATTCTAATTCTCTAAATGAATTGTGTATATGCATGCTTATGTACTGCCCTTCAAGGTGACTGTGCCTTAGGTACTGATGAAGTAGTAAGCAAAGTTCAGGATATTGGTTCCTACACTAAGATGTTATGTGGGTTTTACCCTGTTAAAAAAGCAACAGCCCAGCGGTGGGTGTAACTACTAATTTATTCTTGTTTTATGAATCGATCTTGTACGCCATAAGTGTACTCCAGGGAAGGCCACGTAATGTGGTATTGTTTGACATGTGATGACTTTTTGCTAGCTTTAACTTCAGAGACCTGTTTTAGACCTCTTGTTGGTCTAAATCTATCATGTATATACTGAATCCAAAAAAGGTTGTGTGTAATAAATTACCATTATTTTCCACAAGTTAGGAAAACTTTTCCCTGGTGACCTTCATAATAACTAAGATAAATTTTTGTCCACTTCCTTTTAACAAATAAAAGATCCAGTGAGATCACATACATCTGATCTCTGGCTTAGTTTGCATACGTGTCAGTAACCATAGATCACTCTGTGATTCCTTACATAGAATTGAAAGTAGTCTTTAGTGTGGTTAGTTCTAGTCCTTTCTGTTCGCAGTCAGCCTGTAGTGTTTATAGGAGTTAGAGCTCAATGTAAGAGACTTCTGTAACTACATTGTTTTATTTTCTCCTGTTAGTTTAGAAGAAGAATGTTGCAGTACTTCAAGATGCTCATCAGTGCATTGAGATTGGCAATTCTTATTCATCATTAGTCTCTCATATTTTTGTGGCATGATCTAATGCAGTCTTATCCTTGAGCTACATAATACTTATCACTACTTGTTTAAAATTATTTTGACATTTGTTTGCTTTTGCTAAACACCTCAAGCTTGTTCTTCTGTGTCTTGATGGTTGTTGTAAAAACCCTGTCTGCTCAGGTTTGGGTTCAGCTGGTTTGCACACAGCAGACTTAAGTGTGTACAAGTGTTTTGGTGATCTCCCTAGGTTCATATATTAATGTAGCTCATTTTCCTGTCTCAGATTAAAAAATACTTGGCCCAATAAGGTCTTGGATCACACTGTCATTGTACATGATTACCACCCCAGTAGTGGCTCAGTCTCTCATGATTTGTTAACCACATAGGTTTTCATCTGTAGTTACATCCAGTTCAGTAATTTCCACTTGGGAATGATTGCTTGTTCCCTATGTGTGGAGCCCCTTCCCCTGACACACACACACACACACACACACACGCAGGGGAAAAGGTCTGTAAGGTTTCAATTCTCTTCAGTCTATAACCTTGTTATCAGAGGCAGTGTCAGTGTAGCCTGGTTGTCTTTGGCAAGTGAGTGAAGACTCTGTTTAAACCTTGAAGATTTGGACCAGGTATTTCTGGTACTATTATTATTGTGTCGTACCTCCTATTAGCCATATGCCTAGCTCTAATGTTGAAGTTTCCTTGTATAATCTTAGAATCGTAGAATCTTTAGGTTGGAAGAGACCTTTAAGATCATCAGGTCCAACCATTAACCTGACACTGCCAATACCACCACTAAAGCATGTGCTTCAGCACCTTGTCTGTACGTCTCTTCAGTACCTCCAGGGATGGTGACTCAACCACCTGCCTGGACAGCCCGTTCCAAAACCTGACAACACTTTCAGTGGAGATTTTTTTCCTAATATCCAATCTAAACCTTCCCTGGTGCAACTTGAAGCCATTTCATCTTGTTCTGTCACTTCTTTCCTGGGAGAAGAGACCAACCCCCACCTCTCTGCAGCCTCCTTTCAGGCGGTTGTAGAGAGTGATTAGGTGTCCCCTGAGCCTTCTCTTCTCCAGGCTAAACAACCTCAGGTCCCTCAGACGCTCCTCACAGGACTTGTGCTCCAGACCCTTCCCCAGCTCTGTTGTCCTTCTCTGGACATGCTCCAGCACCTCAGTGGCTTTTTTGAGGGTCCCAGAACTGAACACAGTATTCAAGGTGCAGCCTAACCAGTGCCCAGTGCAGGGGGACAGTCACTGCCCTAGTCCTGCTGGCCACACTGTTCCTGATGCAGGCCAGGATGCCATTGACCTTCTTGGCCACCTGGGCACACTGCTGGCTTATATTCAGCTGACTGTTGACTAACACCCCCAGGTTCTTATCCACTGGGCAGCTTTCCAGCCACTCTTCCCCAGACCTCTAACGTTCCATGGGGTTGTTGTGACCCAAGTGCCGGACCTGGCACTTGGCCTGCTTAAACCTCATACAGTTGGCCTCACCCCATCGATCTGGGCTGTCCAGATCTCTCTGAAGTGCCTTCCTACACTCGAGCAGATTAACACTCCCACCTGACTTGGTGTCATCTGCAAACTTACTGAGGGTGCACTTGATCCCCCCATCCAGGTCATTGATAAAGATGGTAAACAGAACTGCCCCCAGTACTGAGCCCTGGGGAACACCACTTGTGACCGGCCACCAACTGGATTCAAATCCATTCACCACAACTTTCTGAGCCCAGCCATCCAGCCAGCTTTTTATGCAGTGAAGAGTACACCAATCCAGGCCATGAGCAGCCAGTTTCCCCAGGAGGATGCTGTGGAGAGCTGTGTCTGAGGCTTTACTATATTCTAGGCAAACAACATCCACAGCTTTTCTGTTGCCCACTAAGCAGGGCATCTTGTCATAGAGGGAGAGCAGGTTAGTCAAGCAGGACCTGCCTTTCATAGACCCATGCTGACTGGGCCTGGTCACCTGGTTGTCCAGCACATGCCACGTGATGGCACTCGAGATGAGCTGCTCCTTAACCTTCCCTGGCACCAAGGTCAGACTGACAGGGCTGTAGTTCCTCAGATCCTACTTCCAGCCCTTCTTGTAGATGAGTGTCACACTGACCAACCTCCAGTCAACTGGGACCTCTCTGGTTAGCCAGGACTGCTGGTAGATGATGGAAAGTGGCTTGGTGAGCACTTCACCAGCTCCCTTGGTACCCATGGATGGATTCCATCCAGCCCCATAGACTTGTCTGTGTTGAAGCGTTGAACTGTGTTCAATCTATTCCACAAAACTGGTGTGGCCTGCACAGCTCTTACCCTACCACCACATGTGCGCACATAGAGTCTGGGGTCTGGCAAATCCAGGTACATTCAGAACACAGTCATCTTTAGTTGATGATTCTAATGCTTCTGTTGTCTTCAGTGTCTTGTTTTCAACACTACACACTTCATAGCATAAAGAATATATCCTTTGGAGTATGAAAGTCCTGTCAGACTCCTGGAGGTGAAAGAGCACACAAAATGTGGCAAGCACTTCATCACAGTTCTGTTTGCGCTTCTGTTTGGACTCTGGAGAAATCAGAAATGGGAAAAATCTTTCCACATGCTACTCGGAACTAAAATGGCTAAGTCTGCAATGATAACACGGAACTGCGAAATTATGGTGCTCCCTGGGCCATGCTCATCTAACCTAGCTTCCTCCACTTGTCACCATGTGACCAGGTGTTCAGTCATGTCTTTCTTCAGTGGGAAATTTTTCTTCACATTGCAGAATACGTTCCCTAAACAACTCAGAAAGCATCTTTAGTCTTCAGTAGTTTGGGAGTAATAAGCTGTGAATTATACCTCAGAGAAATAGAGTTGTGATAAGCTACTCTTGTTTTTAAAGACTTGCCGTGGATTGGGTGAACTGAAGTCTTCCTTTCATTAATTCTTGCCTGGTCTATGCCCTATAAAACTTTTTGGATTACTATCTGCTGTCCCAGGTTTTGTAGGAAAGTAAAGACAGTTGAAAACAACACATAGCTAATGCTAACAGACATTGTATGTTGCTTTCAGCTCTACTCACTTCACTACCATTCCTGGCCCCAAAACCTCTTAGCTTATCTGCTTTCCACACTCATTTCCAGTTTCTCATCTGTTAGTTCCAGAGACTGCTTTGTTCTGAGAGATGTATTTTGCAGTAGTCTGTGCAACAAGGCTTCCCCTCTTTTCCTTGTAATTGGCTTCTTACTGTTGTTCACATTTCTTTCCTGTTTGATTACAGGCTCAGTTCCAGAGATAATTCCCCTCAAACGTCTTTTTCTTCCAGACTGGAACACCAGGTTTTGTAATATGCGATTACAATTTTCAAGAATGTCCTAAAAAACATACCCAGTAGACTATATTAAATTCACTCTCTTGTACCTTGTGCATTAACACTGTAGGTGAACATGGCATTTTTTGTTGGTTCTGACTCCAGATAGTGTCCCTCATCTTTCTGTGGTCTCCCCTGTCTTTTCCTGAGGTCTCTTTAAAAACACATCTCAAATGTATATGCTTGTTTAGAGGCATTAGTCAGCTATGAAAAAGGGAAAAGTGTTCCCAGATTGGGCTATTGGACGGCGGTACGAATCTGTACAGAGCCTCCATCAGTTGACTGGAAAACAGCAGCACCAACCAACCATATGTACTTGGCTGTGCTGCAGGTATGGTGAGAGCAAGTCTTACTCCATTTTTGGATCTCTGATAGGTTAGAAATGTCTCTGGGAATAGATATTTTTCCTTGGATTTTCTTTATTGCTCATCTCCTGTTAAGAGGTAGTTATTTTTAAGGGTTTGAGCAGTTCTTACCAGATGGGCTGATCTCAGCTGCATACTGCCAAAGACATCGGGTTAAGGAGGGGTTTTGAATAGGGGAGAAAAGCTGTTCTGTATCATCAGGCAAGACCAACCTCCTGTGGTTAAGCCAATGCTCATGGATATCACAGGATATCTCTTTTTAAAGTAATTGCAGCAATAAAACCCTGAGGAAAGGGCATCCTCTGTCATCTGAAAAATGTTGTGATAGCTCAGCTCTGAGACTCTTAGCAGAGGGCCTTTTTTTTGAGCATGTAAAGCTGCTGAGTATGGCAGGATAGATATTCTTCAGAGCCTAATTTCCTTGTTCATTGATACGCAGAACAGACTTGTTCAAAGTTTTGGGCTGCAGACAGACTTTTTTTTTTCCCAGGCTAGAATATACTGAGGATTCCAAATAGTTCAGACTAAATCACCTATTTTTGCAGCTGCTCTCTAGTGATACTAGCTTCTTCATTCTCCCGAGGAAGGTGTACTACTGCGATACATTGCTTCCTGCTGTCTTCAGAAAACTTGAAATACATCTGGTTCCAAATGGGGACCTAGTCATGCCTAGGCATCACTGCTGCTCGTTTCCATTCTGCTGAGGTTAGACTAGTAAGCTCCAATAAGAGACGACTTTGCAGTGCTGAGACACACTGACACAGATGTGAAAGTTTTACATGCAGTAAAGAACTCGCCCACTCTGCACCCAGCTGCTCCTTCCTGTGTCTGCTTAAAAACTCCAGCCTGTAATAATGGATGCTGCTTTGGTGTTAGGAGCTAAACCACATCTTTTGCTGGAGTAAATCTATTGCTGCTACTGATCTAGATGTTTCTTTCCACACGAGAGATTTTTGTCAAAGAATACTTTCCTCAGTATTTACACCCTCCAAAGGCAGGTGTTTCAGCTGGTTTTCTCAAGCCATAGGTATTAGAGCTGGGGAGAGCCCCATGTGGATGAGAGAGGCCAAGTGTATTGAAACTGGTCTTGTATTGCGTTCTGAAGTAATGCTAATGTGCTTATGAGTGTAGTCCTAATATTTTAAAAAGGAAAGAAAAAGAGTAGAGGCATTTTTTTTTTTTGTTAATTTTGTGTACTGGTTTTGGTTGTGCTAAATTTCTTCATAATGGCTCCTGTGCTGCTATGATTTTGGATTTGTGGTGAAAACTGTTAACACATCAGTGTCTTGGTTATTGCTGAGCAGTGCTTGCACAGCATCAGAGCCGCCTTTGTGTCACGCCATCCTGCCCGCAAGCAGTCTGGGGTGCACAAAGAGTTGGGATGGGGGACAGCTGGGACAGCTGACCCCAACTGACTAAAGGGATATTCCATACCGTATGACATCATGCTCAGCATACAAAGCTGGGGGAGGTTGAGAGTGATGGTGTTTACCTTCCCAAGTAACGGTTACCTGTGATGGAGCTCTGCTTTCCTGGAGGTGGCTGAACACCTGCCTGCCGATGGGAAGTGGTGAATGAATTCCTTGTTCTGCTTTACTTGTGCGCCTAGCTTTTGCTTTACCTGTTAAACTGTCTTCATCTCAACCCACCAGTTGTCTCAATTCTACCTTTCTGCTTGTCTTTCCCATCCCACCCTGGGGAGAGTGGGTGAGTGGCTGTGTGGGGCTTAGCTGCCTACTGGGGTTAAATCATGACATTTAGTAACGGCTCTACTGGAGTTCATTAAAATGTTGCAGTGGTAGTAACAGTACTCCGGGAAAGGATCCGGGATAAACCTCTCCGATCACTTGCTTTAGATATCTGCAAGTGGCAGTTAACTTTGTTGTCTTACACTGCTTATTTCTGTCTAGTTGTCTTCTGAGGAGAGAAATTGTGGATTTTGTCTTTCTAGCCCTAGAATATCATGGCAAGGGAAACTTACGAAAATACAGTCACTTGATGCCTTTCTGGGTATGGTAGCCTTAACCCATAACTTTCAAAATGGATTGTGCATACTTGTCACAGGTTTTTCACATCACAGAATAATGGATAACTGAAGGAAAACTAAAATTTGGGCTTCATAAGCCAAGATTTCTGCACAAGTATGTCTTCAGGCTTACATCTTGTCATAGGCCTTTCATAAGGTCACAGATTATTGAAGAGATTGGGCACAAGCAAAGAGTAACTGATTGTGTAGAAACTAGTAAGAGCTCCAAAAAAGCCTAACAAGACATTCTCTCCCATAGTTAGTCATTTACATGGCAGCTGAAGCATATCACCAAGGGACATGTGGAGAGTAAGTTTGTCTATTGAGGACTGGTGGTTCAAGGATTTCCCAGCTTGATGAAGGTGACTTATTCCAGTCGTGAAGGATAGTAATTTATTGAATAGAGTTACATGATGATAGTATGTTCTTTTGTTAAGCTGCAGTAGGAGCCATTCTTATAACATCTTGTCAGAATTCTGTTGTAAAGAATCTGCACCAGGTTGCTTGTATAGTGTCCATACCTTGCAAACTAAAATTGCAGTTTAGGTAACATGTTTTTCTTCAAATCTCTCCTCCCTCCTCCAACCATCCTGCAATATCTGCTTGACCGTGTAGCATTCATGAAACTGAAGATGTTGTTTTGCAGTAGATAAATTTCTCAGTATTACTTTATGTTTCTATATAATATGTAATTTCAAGTGATTGAAATATGCATGCATGCATCCATATAAAGCTGATAGTTTTGTTGATGAGTATGTTATTTGCATATATTTCTTTTCTTTAATCAAATGATGTTTGCGTCTGAGTAACTAGTAGCAGATTGCCAGTGTCGTCAGAAAGGGGCCCATAAGAGGAAGAGGCGTAGAAGAATACTGCTAATTCTGTACAAATAATTGGGTTACCATGTGTTTTTGCTGCTGTCTACTTCTAGTTTTTCTGTGTGATGAAATAGTTGTAGCTTACTGATTTTAATGAGTGACTCAATGGCCCTGTCTCTGTGCCAGAAGAGACCTACATTCTGAGCAGCCTTATAACGCTTGTGTAGGAAGATACTTGTTTTAAAGGGAATTTTAGAAATTGTGTGTTTAGTCTGTAAATGTACTGTATTACTTTATTGCAAAATGTAATCAAATACAAGACTTTATCCTTGCAGGTGAACTGTGAGGTTTTAAAGCTGCTTTTCTGACTCAAGTTTAAGAATAATGTATTTTCAGCTTTAGCTGTGAGAGGTAGGGACTACTGAAGACAGACCTGCATGGAACATGAGGGAAACTCTCATATCAATTAGTTGTTGGTTTTGTAAAGTCTTTATATACCTTAAGTCTTTACCTTTAAAACACTGTATTTCTTTCTGGTTTTTTACCCCACAGTGTTCATAGGGAAAGTACTGAAACGACTCTATGGTGAAACTTCATCATCTTCTCTCACACATACATCAAGTAGAGAAGAGGAAATGGGTCTCAGAAATCTGGGCTCAAAATCCAAAGAAAAGCATTTGGATAATGTTCAGAATTCATCAGCAGATGCTGGCATGTCAAATGATACATCCTGCAAATCATTTCAAGGTGAGACTGTATGGTCCTTTTTCTGATAATTTGGTTTAAAATACAGTTCCTTTACTTGAGAACTACTATTTTCATCTATTGATACCAATAAGCACTAATGGTGCTTAATACCTAGAACACTTGAGGTCAGGGCATAAGTCCTGTGAAAGCCAAGAAATGGTGTATATGTGTGACTGTGGCGTTTACCAGTAGCTAATATGGAACTTCAGCGTAAGCTGTAACTGTCCTTGGTGTAATGTCTGTTGAACAGTGAAAAAATTACTTATACTGGTGTATAACTCTGCTCAGCTATTGGAGATACAGAGATAGGTGGGAGTACATGATCCAACACTTTCTCCTGCCATGAACAGAAACCCCATGGGGAACATAAACCTCACAGAAGGCAAATACTGATTCAGGAACTATGTGAGTACCCTGCTGAAGAGCATTATTTTGTGTGTGTTTATGCAGTGAAAGTGGCATGTGGATATTTTGACAGGTAAGTGAAAGTGCTTTTTCAAGTGGGTTGTTAAACAGGGATGCTATGCCAAAAGATGGAGTTGCGAAACAAGGTAGCTGTGGTATTACTTGTGGGTGAAAGGCTCTGTGGATAAGTATAGAAGAACTGTGAATTGCTTTGTGTTGTAGCTCATCTAAAACCAAATATTGCCATAACTGAAAGAGGTTGTTAAACTGACTTGAAATGAAAAGGCACGTTTCCCAAGAGTAGAAAAAGCTTTCTGTAGGGCAGGTACTCAGCTAGACCTATTACAACAAGGAAGAACTGCTTGTGTATGTGGTCTGGGGCAGGAGACTAAAGGCCTGAAAAAAATGAGCAAAATGTGTAGTAGGATTAGAACCCTGTGCTACGGAAGAACAGATATTTGCCTTGTTCAGGGATCAGCAGGTCGAATGGAAGGCTGACCTGAATTGCAGAGGAGCTCTGGAGAGCCAATAGTCGCATGGCACCGGGCAGGTCTGAGGTATAGCCAGTATGTTAAGTCTGTGAGTCAGGGTGTGCATCAGATGGGGTATTGTGCACAGGCATGGCTGCAGTCCAGCTCAAGCTGGGAGCTGCTTTTAAGCTGAGGCTTCTAAGCATCTCCTGAGTGATTGAGGGGAGCCCCTGCTGAGGTGGCTTCTTACAGGTCTTCCATAAGCAGCTTTTTCTTCACAACAATCTGGATCAACAGCTGTGTGATATCAGAGAGCTGCCCATAAGTGCAGGCAGCTAAGCTCCTAAGAGGGACTTCTGGGCCCTTAGAACACAAAAAGGAAATACAGAGAATGTGAAAGCGGTATTAGCTACCCAAGAGAAATACAGAGGTGTGGCCTGAGTATGCTGGGATGGAGTTAAGCAGGCCAAAGCTCAGCTGGAGTTGAAACTCACAAGGAATATGGGCAGAAACAAGGAAGGTGAGGTCAACAACTGGAAGGCTACAGAAAATGTGAGCCTGCTGGTTGGTGGACAAGGGACTAGTGAAAAGGGTGAGATGCTTAGTACCTTTTGTGCCTGTTTTTATTGGTAAGATTGTCCTAGGTCCCTGAGCCTAATGATAAATTCTGTGGGAGTGAAAGCATTATCCACAGTAGCTGATGATAGCTGGGGAGCAGTTAAGCCAGTTGTGCAGTTGCATGTCAATGGGACAGGATAATGTGCATCCAGGGATGCTGGCTGATGTCATTGTGAGGCTGGTTTCTGCCTCCTTTGGTAGAGGGTTCCTTTGGGAGGTTCCTCAGTGACTAGAAAAGGCAAACATCATACCCATTTTCAAGAAGGGTAACGAGGAGTGTCTGGAAAACTGTAAGCATGGAAAGAGCTTCCAGAAGTATTGATTCTGTATCAGACACATGAAGGACAAAAAGGGAATTGGGAACACTAAGTCTTGACTTACCAAAGACGGGTCATGCAACCAGGTTGCCTTCTACGATGACATGACTGGCTTGTAGATAAGGAGGGCACATTGCATGTTCTTCTAAATTTTTTAGCAGGGCCTTCAACATAGTCTCCCATAATATTCTTGTAGCCAAAAGGTGAGATATCAGCTGGGTAAGTGAAGGGTCAGATAGATAGATCACCAGGTCAAAGGATGGCGATCAGCAGTGCAGAGTTCAGTAGATGGCCATGTGCTAGTGGTGTACCTTGGGAGTGCAAAGTCCTGTCTCACGTGGAATAACCAACAGTACAGGCAGGGGGGTAACCTGGCTGGAAGCAGCCCCACAGAGAAGGACCTAGGGGTTCTGGTGGGTGCCCAGCTGAACATGAGGTAGCATTGCATCCTTGCCACAGAGGGGGCTGATAACATCCTGTGCTGTATTAGCAACATAGCCAACAGTTTGAAGGAAGCAGTCGTTTCTTTTGTGACACTGCACTGGAGCAGCATTTGTGAGTCCATACTGGAGGTACTGTGACCAGTGGGCTCCTTAGTAAAAGAAAGGTAGTGGCAAAGTAGAGTGAGTCAAGCGGAGGGTACCATAATGGCAATAGAGCCAGGGGACGTCATGTCCAAGGAGAGGCTGAGAGAATTGAGTTTGCTTCGTCATAAGAAAAGGAAGTTAAGAGGAAATCTCATTACCCCAGTTACCGAGTGGAAAGAAGGAGTATAGAGAAAACTGGGCCATATGCTTTCTGGAGGTGTTCAGCAAGACGAGAAGGGGCAACATGCAAGTTGTGCTAAGAGTAATTCCAGCTAGATGGGGGAGGGAATTCCAGCCTGGAGATGGTTAAACATTGGTAAAGGGCTGCTCAGAATGAGTGTTGGTATCTCCATCCTTGGAGGAGCTGAAAACTGAACAGTGTACTAGAAAACTCAATCTAATTGGGTCAAATTTTAATGAGGTTTGGGTTAATGACCTCCAAAAGTTCTTTCCAACATATATTACTCTAGAAATCTGTGTTACTGGGGATTTTTTTTTGTTTGGTTGGGGTTTTTTTAAGACACACCCTCTACCCCCATCCCAGTCTGTAATAAGGGTGGCTACTGACAAGTTGGCAGCAGCGCTTTCTCACATGTGTCTATGGCAGCATTTGCTTTTGAAGGATTGTGTGGCTATTGTCCTGTATTGCATCCCATTACAATGCCAGAAGATTGCCTGGAAATCTCAGCTTGTTGCATTTCCGTTTGTTTGATACCCATTTTGTTTTTTCTAGGTCAGTACCAACTATGCAAAGGAAGTACTAGAATTAATGAGGCACATTTTCAAAAGGCTAATAAAGCATTAAGCTTATTCTATAAAATGATATTTGATAGCATTTGGAACTAACTGTCCTTTCGAAATAGGTAGCAGGCTATTAATTGGCACCATGATGAAGATATGCTAATTATTACTATGGAGTAATTTCTTTAGTTAAAAATGCCTTAATTTATAAGGAATAGTATAGATTCGCTACAAATTAAGGCCTGCCCATACTCCCACTGAAGTGGGAGATGAGGGAGGAGAATTTAGTTGACCTTGTGATGTATAACTCCCCTAGTTGTATTAGGAACCAGGTATAAACAATGTTCTTCAAGTTAATGAAACAAAAGCTTCTGATCCAGAATCCTACTGCAGGTAAAATACAGCTCATGGGAAAGAGAACATTGAGCAAAAAGAACAGTTCCATATATAGGATTTTCCTATCAAAGCAACAAGGCTTTTCTTGACATTAACAGCAAACTGACTGAGCTTATTTTATGGTGGAGGCAAGCAAATGCTATGGCAGTACAGAAAGGGTTCAGCCTTGATTGATGTTCTGCAAATGCGTACTTTAAACAAAAAAAAAAAAAAAAAGCTTTGAGGAGGGTTGCAGTGATAAACTCATAGGAAAAATAAATTGTTTAGCATTCTGTGAAACCAACAGATAATTTAAGCCTTCTTTTCGGGTTGTGATTTCATTTAAATTTAAGGAGCTCTTGCGTGAATAGTCATTTACATGTTGTGATTTTATGGCATTAGACACTGAAAATACCTGTTTAGTATAAGATTTGGAGTTATAAACCATGTGGCCTTGAAAAATGAAAACCATAAAGGCATTGATTGAATTTTTTTTATCATACACTATTTGAAGTAACTTTTCTCCTATAGACCAAAGGCTGTGGGCCTAACTACGAAACAGCAGATCATTTAAGTAGCAGTAGTCAGAGGTGGACAGTGGAAAATGAGAGGGATTTTTTTGTGTGTAGATATGAGCTCCTTCCTAGTTTCAAAGTGATTTTTTCAGTCCTACAGAATTACTGAAAAATTCAGTTTAGTGTCAATAAAAAATTGAGGATTTCTTTAAAAAGAAGCTGACAAAGTCTAAGTGTTTTCTAGCATTAAATACCAGCTTTTACTGTAACACTCATCACTATGTTCTACTTTTAACAGTTATTTTCAAATTGTGAAAATACTATTGCCCATAAGCACAAGCAAACCCCTATAGATTCTTACTTTCATTGGAATGCGGTTTGCAGCATTCTTATGTCTGCGTCTTGAAGCATAACAGGGACTTAAGCCCATAAATTTTAAAAATCATACTTTTATATCCTGTAAATATTTATATTTATATGCCTCTTTTGAGATCAAGTGGAAATTGAGATGCTTAAGTATACAGAAGATCAGGACCCATGTTAATGACTGGTTCTCATTTAATTTTGAAGATGAATCATTCAGTATCGAAAAGGGTTCTTCCATAAAACTCACCAACAGTTCTAGAACTAAAGCTTACCGTAAGATCCAGATAACTGGAGATTGATGGACAATTTTGAGCGATGTTGTCCTCTCTGAAAAGAGAAATTTATTTTTTTTTAAATTACTTTAAAAAACCAAAACAAGGAAAAAAAAAAACCAAAACAGAAAAACCCCACCCCCACCCCCCAAAAAAACCACAACACCACAAAACAAAAACAAACAAAAAAAACCTACAACCACCTACCTGTAACCAAATTTTCTGGTCAAGGACACACCAAGGTATTTCTTCTCTTTGAACTCTAGTCGTCCTAAATCAGATTTTTGTTTTCCCCTCTATTCTACCAAAATAATTAGTGAGAATATGAATGTGACCACAATAGGGGTTCCCCCCACGCCAGGACAATTAGTTAATGCTTTCTAAACATTTCTCCCCTTGAGAAACCCAATTCTTCCATTGCAAGAGCTGTAGCTCTTAATTTCAGAAGATGTAAGAAAAGAGGTTTTTTTCTTGCTTCAACATAAAATTAAAGAGGTCCTGGTTAACCAGCTTTACTGCCTTAAACCATTTACAAGTTACATATACGTGTAATAAACCTGAGCCTTCTTGGCAGGCAAAATAGTGGAAAGCAAATGGAAAACTCAAAGCTCCTACAAATAAGAGGACTTGAATTCTTTTTTTCCCCAAATATTGTGATATTAAGCGTAATACTGTAAATGCTTAAAAACTTGCTGTACCACAGGAAAAAGTATCTGGCAAAAGACTGAGAAAGCGTTTCCAAGTATGAATTACTTGCTTGGATAAGGCCTTTGACTAAATTCTGTTCTGAGGATTGCTTTTGTTTGTCCCTGACCCTTGCTAGGGCAGCATCTATCTACAACGAGCATTAGTTTCATGGAGAAAGTTTCTCCTGAGGTCTGCAGTTCTGTGATTTCATTACTTTTGTTGATACTTTAAAGCCTAACCAATTATTTCTAATACCTTTATGTTATATTCAAAGTGGACATGGATGCTTCTGACTAGAGACTTGCTAGAATAGGTGTTTTTTAATGGCCTCCTTAGTCTTAGGCCTTTTTCTTGGTTGTAATTATAACCATTTTTTAAAGGACTTGATTTCCTGATTGGTGTTAAGCATCTTCCTTATGAAAATTCAAATTTAAGAGTTGCTGAAACAGGCTAACTGTATACAAATGAAGTGGATACTGTTTGATTTTTCTGTATAAAGCACACACTGTACCACTTTTGGTTTTTTGCATTTTTTTTTTCTTAATTCTGAAACAGGAACTTAAAATGCAGAGATCCCAGGCAGAGTCTCAGATCTTGCAGAGGCAACCTATTTGTTCGTTTTTGCCTCCCTTATTTATTTGAGTAAGAGGTAATGAAGAAAACTACTGAGCTACTACTACTCATGAATTTTAGGTTTATTCAAAAGTGAGAATCCACGTAATGCTATATGAATAAGCAAAATTCAATCCACTCTGTATTCATTAAATAAAAATGTGAATGCCTATCAACTGTGAACTATCCCAGCATTGTTGCCCTATATGGAATTCCTGTCAAAATTTAGTACAGCCGTGTGTTGAGGGGTTTTTGTTCCCTGCTTTTTCTATTGACGTTCTTCATGTTGATAGTGTATTGTGTTTAAGAAAGCATCGCTGGGACACCTGGACTGTGTCCTTACTCATCCTAATCCTGTCTTCCTGCAGGCAGTCTATTATAGAAATCTTAGGTTTGTGACAGAAGTGCCTAGAAGACCAAACTTGTCTAAAAAATATGCGTGGACAACCCTGGCTTTTAGTTGAATGAACTGATGAAGGGCATCTCCTTCACAGAGAGGGTGGTGAGGCACTGGAACAGGTTGCCCAGAGAAGCTGTGGATGCCCCATCCCTGGCTGTCTTCAAGGCCAGGCTGGATGAGGCTTTGAGCAACCTGGTCTAGTGGAGGGTGTCCCTGCCCATGGCAGGGGGCTTGGAACTGGATGATCTTTAAGGTCCCTTCCAACCCAAAGCATTCTGTGATACGCTTGAGAAGTTCAACTCTAGCAGCACCCAATGGAGTAAACAGCTGTAGAGACTTGTTAATTCAGCTTCATTTTAGTGAATTACTCTGAAAAGCTCTCTTGTAAATAAGCTAAAGAGCAATGGAGACTATAATTATTATACAACCAAGTGTTGTCATACTCCTCTCCCAAGGGTGTTTAAAAATTCTCTCATTTCATGCCATATTATGGTGGCATTATACTGGGTAAATGGGACAGATATTTCCAGAACTGGGGAGAGTACCTGACTAAACACACCAGCCTCTAGTGACTGTGGTAGAAATGGTGCTCAACCAGATTTACAAGGTGGTAGCTATATGCTTGGGGAGAATGTAGAAATTTGAGGTTTGGGGGAGGAGAAGGGCAGGAGGGGGAAGTCACCAAAACACAAACAAACCCCCCTGTCTGTTCAGACTGAGTGGGCTGCATGTATAATACCTGTAACTTCTGTTATGACAGAAACAGCCTTGTAGTTCAGCCTGCAGTTCCCCTAGCAATGCTTTTTTTTTTTTTTTTTTCCCTTGCTGGTTGGCAGATTCCTTCCTTTTCCAATGTTCTTGTGTATATATATTCACTCATTTTTCTCTTTTCTCTTCTGCATCTTCATTTCAAACAGCTGAGCTGTCACAGAAATCTTCTGGCCTCTGTGACAAATGAAAGCAATTTAACAAGTAGCTCGTCTAATAGTATGTAGCGGTTGCCTAATTGGAGTAGAAAACGCCAGCTTTAGCTGTAAGTGTAAACAAGCTCTAAACCTAAATGTAGCCAGCTGCAGGAAAACTAATTATCTTGTGAAAGGAAACAGAAAAATGGCTTGTGTAAGAACCTGATAAAATGGACTTGTTCCAGCTAGAGAAGGGCTGATAGACAGTCCTGAGGTGAATCTAACTGTAGTGTAGTAATTGTGTGTGTTGGCATTCTCACTGTCCACCTTGTCTCCGTGTTTGAAATTATTTTTAATGTATTGATGATAAAACAGGTGGTGTGAGATGCCTTTTCTGCTCCCATTTACACTGTGGAGCTTATTACTTAAGCTGTCATTGTCAAAATTGTCATGATTTGGAGTCAAATTTCATGTGTTATGCTGTTACATATGCTTACTCCTTACCAACTGTACCCTCTAACTGTGGTTTGAAAAGTTGAAATGTTTATAATGTGAACATGGTACTGAACTACGTTCAGGGCATATGATTTTCCAGAAGTATTTTTGCTTCTGTGTTTTGCATCATTTCAGTATGCAAACAGGACTGGACTCTTACCGATGACTTCCAATTATGGAATACAGATTGTGTGTTTGGGGGGGCAAAAATGTTTAAAAACTTAAACCTTGTTTACTTTCATCCTGCTGAGCACATCTGTTTATTTCCTGGTCTAGTTTCAGGTAAGTCCCAGTAATGACATAATTGCTTAATCAGTGAGGGTAATTAACTAATTGCAGCTTAGACATGGCCTTTTAGATTCAGTGTTGTTGCATTTATTTTAAACAATATATTGATTGAGAGGGAAGTATTTGGCTTTTGGAAAGTGCATTGAACAAATAAGATCTGTAGCAGGAGGAGAAATAATTGAGCTGAATACTAACTTAACACTTTTAAAATAGCTTTATTCTCCTGTTTGCACAGCTAGAATTCTTAGACATCTAATCAGAATATTGCCTGTAATTGTATACCAGGACATACATGAGCCTTTTAAGTTAAATAATACTTAACTGTGTAGTTTGTTTCATCTTCACCTCATATATTCAGCTTTCGGAAAACAAAAAACAGCACTGTACCACTTTTTTAATTAGCTATCTTATAATTTTAAAACTGCCATCTGCCTGTAGTCAGATTCTGCTCTAGGAAGTGTTCTGTTTCTTTGTTCAAGGTTCTTCCCCCTGCTTCACACTCGGTTGTTTGCTTTGTTTTCATTACTTTTTACAATGGAATGTAGATGTTTTAACAGTTCATAGGTAAAAATTCTTGCTCAGATGCTGAGTGAGAACAAGAGGAAGAAAGGATTTCTACTTTCTGAATCTGTTGTTTTGGTTTTGAGTGTTTTTTCTGTGACAAAGAATGTCTGCCACTTCTAATGTGATGAAACTGAGGCTGAGTTATAATAGTAAGTTGTGTCTCCAGTAAAATGGGCTACAATACAGCCCTTCTAGGTGTCTAAAAAAACAAAAAAGCCTAAGTTAGTGTACTCGTGGGAGCTCGTGAGGGAAATAAATTTGAGCACTCTGATTACCTATTATTTTTTTTTTTTTTTTACAAATCTCCCATCCCAACTTTGGACCTTGTAAAATGGGTATGTCTTTATTGACCTCAATTTCCTTCTGAAGTCTTTGGTTTCCATCAAGCTGAAGGAAAAGACAATGATGAGGAAGTATTCCTGAAGTTTTTTTTCAAGTTGTTTTCATCTTTTAGTGCTGTAATCCCAACAGGCCAAGGAGCCACAGGCTGTGGGTAGAAAAAGGAGTTTTCATTCAGAAATAAAGCTTGAAGACCTAGTTTTATTTATCTAATCAAATGTACTGAGTCACCAAGTCATAAAAAGGAATGCTTAGGGAAGACTGCCATAACTGCTGACTTCATTTCCTTTATAGTCATTTTCATTATTTGAGAAGAAGGAACAACCTCTGTAATCTTGACTTTCTCTTTTTAATGAAGTGGAGCACTTCTGGTGGTGTGAAGTGTCAGCAGAGAGGTTGGAATGAATTGGCTTGAGTGACAACATGCTACCAGACACAAGTGGTAAACACCCTAAGAAGCAGGAGCAGTTTTCTGTAGTACAGCTAACCTACAAAATAAAAATATCTGGGAATGCAGTGAAAACATGCTATTTCTTGAACATCAAAGAATAGTGGACTTCTTCTGTTTGAAGATAACTTGACTCAAGTAGCAGAAGTTAAGGTCAGCCCAAAAAAATCAGTACTGCTCTCTACAGTAGCATGCAGTGACCAGTAGTATCATCAAAAAGAGTACTGCAATAAACTGAGCATGTTGTACTCCTTCCCCACAATGTTCTCCAGCAGTTTGCTGCTTGAGGATTTTCTGATCCAGAGGACATAGTCTATCTGTTTAATCATCTGATTTTTTTTTCTTTCATGAATTTGTTTAATTCTATGTAATTGTGCAGTTTGGAATAGAACTATGCACTTTGAAGTTTTACCTGGCAAGCAGATAAATTTAATTTTCAAAGCAAAATAGCAGACACCACCTTCAGAATCTTAAAGCTGAAGTGAACTCTGCAGAAGAAAATACTTTTTCAGTATCCTGTTACAGCTGCTGGTGCCAATAAAATACATGTCAGTAGCAAATAATGTAGCATGAGATAATTAACATGTCCAAAAGACATTCAATAAACTTCTTTCTAAAGAAAACAGATGAAGAATCTTTGGAAGTAGTCTGTCTTCTTCACCCGAAATCTGGCATGTGTGACTCTCCTTTTTTTTATTCCAATAAAGTACAGATAATCACAGAATCACTAAGGTTGGACAAGACCTGTAAGATCATCTAGTCCAACCATAAACCCAACACTGCCATACCTACTAGACCACGTCCTCAAGCGCCACGTCTACAATAATGAGGAGGATGTATTGGGCACCAATATTTGCAGATGAGAGAAGTTTTTCTGTTAGTTAAATAAGTAAGAGTTTTGGCCCTAGAAGTGTTGAAACAAGCTAAAGGAGTTAGGCTGTAACAGTAAATTATATTATTACCTTTCCATAAGGGAGTTCCATAATTTTGTGAGAGGCAAGTTCCTACTTGCAATAGTGAATTTGTACAGAAATAATTCAACTCCTCCAATCACCCAGCAAAGTAGCACAACATTTCCATTATTGTGTGATGGTTATCACTCGAATAAAAGAAATGACCAGCAGTAAGTGACTGTCTGTTCTTTGCTAGGGTACTTGTTATCATCACCATTTTCCTTTCTACCCAGCGTGACTTATGTAGTATTGAGGGAGAGAATCCTACTGAAGGGTGAGGTCAAGCAGCAGGAATTATGCAGCACTCCAAGGAAAAGGCTTGTATTTTCTGATGGCACAGAAGATACTTCAGTCAAAAGGTTCTGCCTTTCTGGATATCACTCTAGTGTGTGTTGACTTGAGACTGGAAAACAATCTTGTGCAAGTCAACCTGTGAGCAGGGGATGATTGTATGCAACCCGGCCCTGAAGTTACTCTCGCGTACTTTACCATGATAGACTATAGAAACTATAACTTGATGTTCAGGAACTTGGATATCGTCTGAACAACAATGTTTATACACTGGGGGATGAGGGGTATTTAGGATCACCGGATTTGTTTTATAATGTTCATGCTGATGAAAGACAGTTTGATGTTTTCTCATTCATCACTGGAAAAGTACCTGTTTTTCAGTGCCACGGCTCAGGATGACCCTCAAGGTATGCCTGGTCAACAGTTAGTCACTGATATCATCTTTGCTACACTTCAGTTTCCAAAGGATTTTTTGGAGGAGATAAAACTCTTGCCCAGGACTTGAATGTGCACAGTTTTTAAAGATGCTTGTCTTGCTAGTCAGTGAAGGGGAAAGTGATAGTGTGTCTCTATTGTGTGAAAATACAGAGGAGTTGTATGTGTGGGTTGGGGGTTGTCAGAGTTTCCAGCTTGTAGTCTCAATATCACTTACGTAATAAAAATGAGGAATAGCTGGAATACTTTCATATTCTATCTTACACAATAACTACAAATGTACTGTAATGCAAACTTTTTAAAGGAGGTAACAGACCTTCTTCAGGCCTTATTTTGGTCCAGATCCTGTCTACTCTAACACCACGCAGTAAGTGCTTACTATGAATACTGACTTCTGTAGAGGGCATGACACTGAACTAAGCAGACCTTAGATCTGATCCAGCATCAGTCCCTCCCTGTGCTTTCTGTAAAGAACTCCTTTTGGAGTTGAACTCTCTTCTTTCATTTGGAGAAGTGGAAGCCAGTGTTTGCAAGGGCTCATTTTGTGGAAAAGTTGACAGTCTCTGTCAGAATGAGCTAACCTGATGGTTTGGGGGAAGGCTGCAAGATGTTCTAGCTGACCTCTGGATTTGGGTCCTTGATTTGCTCTACGTCCTGCCCCATGGGAACATAGGAGTGAGTTACCCAGGGTTTCTGAGTTGCAAGGTAGCATTTCATGGGAAAGACACAATTTCTATGTAAGACTGAAACTGTACCAGATGCAGGTGCCCCAGTACTGGCAGCTGCAGGGGCTGAAGGGCAGCCCACGTGAGGAGAGGTCAGGGCTGTTCTGTGATGGACGCAGCCGATTCCAGGTGGCTCCAACTGACCCATTGCAGGACACAGCTTTGCACCCCAGCCAAGGTAGAGGTGTCTCTGGGAAAGCACCTTTAAGGAGAGAACACTCCCTAGAGAGGAGGGAAATGAGTGAGAAACAATATTGGGAATTCCAGGGTCAGAGGAGAAGGTGGTGGTGATGCTCTGTGGTTGAGCAAATATTCCCCAAGGACTGCAGCCCAAGGAAAACCACCACTGGCATAGGGAAAGAGTGAGGAGGAAGGAGCAGCAGAGAGAGACTGTTACATACTGACTGTACACACCCACCAGCACCACCTTGCGCTGCTCATTACCTCACTGAAGGGACCAGGTATAACCTGTGGTAATCGTAAGCAGGGAGGAGAGAAATTTGAAGTGAATATGCCAGGAAGGAAAAATGATTTTCCTAAGTTTTTTTTATGTTTGGGTTTTTTTTGTTCTGTTTCCCTAAAACTAAGTAAATAAATATTTCATGTAACTGACAATAAATTAAGTTCACTTTCCCAGGTTGAGTCTGTTTTGCCCATAGCAGTAGTCTGGAAATGATATCTCTGCCTTTGGCCCGTGAGCCCTCCCATTCCCGCTCTTCCCTTCCCAGTCTCTCCCTGCTGACTGGGGAGTGAGTGAGCATCTGGGGGGGAGTTTGGCTGCTAGCCAGGGTCAACCCACCACAGAAACTAGGAGTGATTTGGTCTCTGCCCAGGGTTTAATCAGCCTTTACCAGCAAGCAAAGGACCAAGATTATGTGAACGTGCATCTGGCCATGTCTGTATTCCAGGTGTGCCCAGGCATGCTCAGTGTCCAGGAGATTTGGAAGCCATGCTACTGTTATGTACCACCTGAGCTGCAGGTAGGGGAAAGTTTAAGGATACTGCAAAATAGCATTAAAACAAAATACAGTGTGTCTGCCTGAGACAACGACAGACTGGGCTGTTGGCGATTTTACAGGGCTGAGGCGAAATGGAAATTTTACCCCTCAGCTCCTTCTTCAAAGATGCGATACTTGTTTGTAGTAGGATAGCAAGAGCACATAGCTAGCCAAGCTGCTGACATACTTGCAGATGTAACCCTGGTAACAGCGTGGTTTAGATGCATTTCCCTACTCTGTGCACAAGGTTGACTTATATGCGAGAGAGATCTTTGTGTGGGGAATGTTGTGGAGAAGAACATGAATAGGAGAGACAACTCGATTCAAAACACTTATTCTGTATTCTTGTTTGCCTTTAAGAGTAATGCTTGTTCTTTTTTAGTTTTGTAAACATCCTTTAGATGCCTTTTTTTTCTTTTTGTCTCTTTGCCCATCAAACAAAACTTCAGAAATGGGATTCATGGCTTTTAACTAGTAGAAAGAGCAGCATTCTTGGATATCTCCAGCATTTGATTTATTAGTCAAAAACTCCGTTTTATGTCACACTTTTATAAGCTTAGCCATCTGCTTTGCAGCAGTGTTTATGACTTTATAACCAACCCATCTCTTAGCCCAAGGAGACTATGGCCCTAGGCTGGAAAAATCCAGACTTAATGGCTTGAGACTGGGAGATTTGTTGATACACTGAGATTATACTATTGTATGCGTACTTATTTTATGATCTGGTAACGGTTTGGTTTGACATACATGCATAGGATGAACAAAGAGTAATGCTTGATTTATCTTTTGTAAACTACTTGAAGATACATATGGGGCGAATAAATATGTAATTTAGGGACTCCATTTAAACAGGTTGAGTTAAAAAAATGTTTTCGGTCATCCCTTATTTACATAGTAGAGGTTGTTATTGTGTGTAAGATTAGGTGTTACAGATAGGCCCACAAATTCTGTCCCATGTAACTGTTTTGTCCTGACAAGTTAATATCCAAATATTTCTACTTCATCTGTGATTAAAGGGTTTGAGTTAGTCAGGACTGCTGCAAATTGAGTTTAATGTTTTCAAGATTATCTTTGTTTTACAAAACCTAAATACAAAGGGGGAGAAGGGAAACTTGAAATTGTTCAGAAGGGAGTAACTCAAGGAACATTTAGACACTTAAAACTATCAACAGCTAGCACTTCATTATTAATTCACTTATTGGGGGATGGGGGGGTGGAAATCAATGCAAGTACCATCAGTTCAGTGATTTGGCATCATCTTCATAGAAAGGATCTACCAAAGAGTTATTCCAAATTAATTTTTAGTGGATCATTTTCCAAACCACATAATTGCTCTTCATCTTTCTGTATCATTTATTTCTTTTCCATTATTACCCTTTAAAGTAAGCGTCATCAACATGAGTTTGAAATCTTCTGGCTTGTTCAGAAAGACACCCAACAACTTCCTGATGTGTTCTCAAAACAAAATTCTTACCCCCTGGTGATGAAATCAGCTGTGATGTAGCTTTTCAAAAGTGCCTTGAATATTCTGAAATCTACTGTATCATAGATACCTAAGATGATCAGTCACACTGAACTCTGAGGTCTGTTATCGGAGAAATGTCAGTGCATAGTTAAATTACATATTTGCATACAATGTATATCATTATATTGCATATTAGAAACATTGATCCTTAACAAGAATTATGTCTCTCAGACACAATTGCGTTTTAAATGTTTAGGTATTAGTCCAAGCATAGCTGCAGCTTGGCAATAGACTTGGATCAGCTGGGATCTTCTAGCAAGTCTGTGGTGTAAGGAGGATGGTTGTGCCACCTGGCAAGGACGTTTTTACTGTATATTACTTTAGCAGTTCTGCCTGTGTTTTTTTAAAGGGACAAATTGCCCCCAAGAGGGGAAGGCTAGTGCTGTGTCTGTGCTGGCTTATGGAGATGGCCAAATGTAAAAGGAACACACTGTCTATCTAAAATTACGTTGCAGCATCTGGAGACACCCTGAACATCCTGGCTTTCAGAAAGGCTTATGTCTCCCTGGGTTGATGTCTACTGAGCAAAGCAATACAGTCTGCTATTTGGACTGCTGTTGTGTAAACTGAAGCAGGGATGTATCTCTGTCATTCCTACAGAGTTACTTCTTGTCTGGTGGAAAAATGAATAGTTTATACTGCCACTCATACAGTATTTTTAAATACCTTTTAAAGGGGAAAGAAAGCCTACAAAACCAGTCTATAGCCATCATCACAAATAGTTTCCTATACAATGTAATGGAAAGCTGGCCCTTGGTGCTCTGTCCCCCATCCCGGGAAGGAGCAGAGGAAGCATGAGGTGAACCTTCTTGGACAGGCACTGCTGAGGGTTAGTCAAGTGTGGCTCTCAAACTCCCTTTATCTTTGCACCCTTCAGAGCAGCATAGGCTGTGTTTAAAAGGTCTTGCAAATGGACAAACCACAGCTCTGTGATTTTTCTTTTCCATTGCTTCTACTGCTTTAATCAGGTTGCATCTCTCCATCTATTATGAAGCAGTTCTTAAAGAAATAGCATCTGCTCATGCTGAATGGGATAAAATGTGGAGTGTCTCTTAGAATATCACTGTAAGTGGAAGCTTCTCCTGAAGTTAGGACAGAAGACTTGTCTGACGTAAAGGGGAAAAAAGTGTTTCTGGTGGAAAGGCCTAATCTGTGGAGTATTTGTTTATTTGTAGCTGCTACAGAATTTGGTGCAATTTTTGGTCATAGGATCGTTTCTGACTTTCTGCCACTTTGTTTGCATCTATAAAGATGTTCAAGACCACTTGCTATCATTGCTGTAGCTGGGAAAACATTTGAGGAAAATCTATTATATCAATAGCCATACACTTTGGGTTTTTTCTCTTTCGTAGGTAGTGACAATACAATTGTGTCTCCAAGGAGAATGTACACAGTGAGTCTTCCTCCTGAGGGCTACGTTGCAGTTACTCCAGATGCTATTACTGTTTCAGTTTCTGAAAACTCCAACAGTGCTGACTCAACAGGTAAGTCGGTACGGGTGTTACTATGATGAATTTTTCCAAGGGAAACTTCTTAGCAGCTCTTTCGGCTAGATCCAAATTGCAACAATTAAGTATTTAAACTGTTGCTGCCAGTGGGTGTCACTGTTTTGCAACATAAGCAAAATGAGGCTGTGCATCCCTGTGGGTTCATTTCCGTTTGAGTTTGGAGACCAGATTCAGCGTTTGACTGCAGCCCTACAGTGCCACTGATCTTACTGAAGCTGCATAAAGTGTGGCTGAAGATCAAGTCTTCAGCTCCGCCCGCTCAAGTGCCACATGTATATTTATGCCTGCTTACAGTCATTATTTTTAAGAATAAATGTTTAAAAAGGCTGTTTTAATAAATCATACTCCTGATGTTCTGAGGAATTGGACAAACGACCTTTCAAATTTACCTCTCCCAGGTAGGACGTATGTTTACCTGATTGGGGTTGATGGGGGTGATACCAATCCTTTTAGCACTGAGAGGCTTTCTGATGAGAAACTGTGACCAGGTAACTTCAGAACCAATATTTCCTGTTGTCAAAGGATACCAGAGAAGTAGCACAGGATCTGTAAAGAAGTGAGCTCTAAGTTGACCTCAGTTGAACGCATGGTTTTCTGATAAGACAGATTCATTTGGTTTTTTTCAATTGCTATGTTCCTGTGGATCTGTGTTTGTCCAAAACTGTGCATCACTGTCACTGCTTCCTAGGGGCAGTCTGCTGAAGTAGAACACTTGATAAGCAGTGCTTATTAAACTGCTATATCTATCTCAGCCTGGAGAGTGCCCACATGTAAGGAAAACCTGAGATATAACCTGAAGATACAGAAAGACGTATGCTCCTTGCCTTTGAAACTGGTATCCACAGGGGTGAATTTTCAGCTTGGAAATTAGGTCTGTGCTCTGTTCTGAGCTCCATTCAGAATCTGAATGCAAGTAAAACTATCAAAGTAGCCCAAGAGACTGAGGCAAAGAACAGCTTGACTGATGGCACATCAAGATTGTTCTTTCTTGGTGTGAAGTGGTTTAAAGATGTGTTTTTTGATGGGGGAAGAAGTAACTTTATCAGAGGCACATAACAGTAGACCTTGATACTGTTGGGATTATGGCCAGGAAGGTGTTCTAATGCACAGCTGCCAGGCTGTGCTTTTCTCTTTGTTAGATAGGTCTCTTTGGACAGTTCATTGGGCTTCTTTTTCCCTGCAGGTCAGATTCAAGCTGCTGCTTCTGATACTGAAGCACCCTTTCTTTCCTTCCATGCCATATAATCTCTGTTTATTCTTCGATGTGAATTCCTTTCAGATATCAGAGGGATACTCCCCTTCTTGGGTATTTTGCTAATGAGACTAAATGAAGTCTCGTACTTTATAGGTAAATAGACCTTAATCATTCACTTTTATACAGGGGCTTAAGTGACTTCTAAATAAAAGATTAGAATGCAAGCCTTTGAACACTACTGTGACCGAGAGATATCCTTGTTAAGGTATCAGCCCAGAACTTCTGTGGCAGATTTACTCAGCTGCTGTTAAAAATCTACAAATAAATCAATGTGGTACATGTTATATGTTGATAGGTTGCATAGCAGTGAAATAGAATAGAATTTAGGATTGTATTATATTGTCCATTTTTAGGGTCATGTAAGTATTTGTCTGGTTTCACAATGGATAGATTATTGGACAATGGCTTTACTTGCTCATTTTTTAGTTTTAATCTTTTCCTTTGGTATTTCAAAACAAACGTACTCAACCATGATAGCAATAAGTAGTGTTCTGGTGTTGCTTAGTGACAGTATTGACTGTTGGATGGTGATCTCTTAGCTGATCCCAGTCTCAGTGTTCAGGAGGAGTAGGATTTTGGGGTTCAGCCACTTTTTTAACAGTTCAGAAATGCACCGGGAATTTTGGGAGACTTATTTTTGGGTTGGTTTGTTATTTGACTTTACAGTTTATCAAGAAATCAAGAAAAATTAAGTTTGAAGTGATCTTCGGAGACTTTTAATCTTATGTTCTCTTTGCAAGGTAGGTTTGACTATAAATGTCATTCTTGCCAGGTATTTGCCTAATTTGTTCTTAAAAACCTCCCCGTAGGGAGATTTCTCTTACATGCCCTGTTCCATTTGCTCTAATATTTCACTACCGTTTATTGCTAGATCTTTCTTGCTGCAGCTTAAGGCCCTTATTATTTGTGCTGTCTAAATACAGATTGCAGAATTATAGATCTGTGCTTAGCCTGCAGGGTTGAGGGACATGGTCAACTTTACTCATGTGTATGTGCTTTATACTATAATTTAGGCATACACGTGAAAACTACTTCATGACGAAGGCTGTGATTTCAGCCAGTGCTCATAAAATGCAGAAAGGACAGTTTAGACAATCACATCATGGATTACTTAGTTTGCTTATCTAGATTTAGTTGTATATCCCTTATTTTGACCTTTATTTGAAAGGATAAAGGAAAGGTCCAATGAGAGCCTTTGACGCTGGAGAAAAAAGAGGGAGCATGCATGTCTGTATGTATGAACACCCTCTCTATATAAAATTCATCTGTTTTGTTTATGAATGTCTCAGGTATTCCCGAAGAACCAGCTCCATAAGGTGGGAATGCAATCTGGTGTTTGCACTGTTTTACTCCTAATACTATCTGTATGATATATTTAGAAGGACAACAGGCTATCATCTGCTGTATCTTAAAAAATGGAGCATGTTGTATATATGCTGGCTAACAAAAGGCCACCTTCCTGGCCTTGTCTAGTCTTTGTACCTGGAAGTAAGGGAATTATGTGGAAGTTCAAACAGAAACCTGACTCAGAAAATAGTTTATCAAACCTGACTCCTTAAAATAATCTGACCATATTTTGGGTTTACAATTTTTCAGTTGTCACTCAGTTATATGTCAGTGTGATTTGCTATGTCTTTTCAGTAAATAAAGACAACCAAAGCCATGTCTATCTGAATTAATATAAAAAGTTTGTCAAGAGGAATAGATATGCCATGGCTGATACATCCTAGCATTGAATTCATCTGTGGAAGTATGAAATATTCAGTCACTAGGATATTGATTTGTATATTAGCTGGTTTTGAGAAGTTATTTAGAAGTTAATTACAAATATAAATTAAAATAATTTCTTGTCAGCTTTAAAATATGTTTGCGTTTGTCCATTCTTATTAATTTTTAACTTAATGATGATGAACATTATGATCGATACTGTCAGAATAAAATCAATCTTGTCCCAATTAGCTTCTGAAAAAGAAAAAAAGACAAAAAAGAAAAAGCAAAGCAGGTCTGTGTGAATATTTCAGTATGTCTTTCCCCATCTATCTCTGCATGTTGGTTTTAGCACTTCAAATAATTTTTAAAATACTTCCAAACACATTTCTCTGTCAAATAAATTGTGGCCAACTATGCCCTTAACACTACACAGTCACCTTCTGATGAACGCATAAATGACTGATGGCATTGGGATTTGAAGTTTTGTGAGGCATCTTGGCTCCCCCTGTGTGATTCTTACACATTTCCCAGAGGTAGAGGAAATAAAGCAGCTCTTTCAGGTTTGTTTTCTTCAGGTAAGCAGGTGATTGATGAACCTGTAGTAATGAGAAAAAATCTTGACTCCCTTGTCTTTCAAGGCAATAATGAAAATTCAATTTATCCAATATTCCTGGAATAATAAATTAGACTTAGGTGTCTAATTTTTAAAAACTCCCTTGACTGTTTGGGAGGAATTGAGTCACTATGATGGTGTGATCATGTCAGCCTTCTGTTGACTGAACCGAGTAACAAGAATTAGACAGTCAAGGGAGGAAATGAAGCAGAGAATTTCTTTTGTTTCTCACATGATTTTCATGTTGACCTTGGTACATGTTGCATTGCTAACTTTCAGCCTCAAACTTTATACTTTTGACATGGGCATTAAAGGTGTGTAATGTTCAAGCTATAGATAAGTTATCATCCATCAAATTGTGGTCATAAACTGAATATGCTCATAGCTTAAAACTCTTAAATCGGAGATCAAAAATAATTTATTTTTATTATCTATTTACTGAGAAATATTTCTTCAGGATTCGTCACTTGAGAGGTACACCGTCATGTTTGAAAGGGTATTCTTTATGAAAGGAGAATCCAGGAAACTTTAATTATGTGTTCTTTAACTTACTAGGAAGTGGTAGCTTAGTGTTCATTTGTTTTGGGTTTTAGTTTCATAAAATAAGAAGCAAGAACTCCACAATTTAGCTTCATGTTAAGACAGGTGAAACAATAGGAAGTGCTGTATCCTGCATTATAATATGAATGCTAAGAATGTAACCTTATTCCTTCTAAAAGATAAACGGTTTGATTTTATTTCTCCAGCAGTGTTTCTCCTTGGATACTCTAATTTAAGCTGTGATAATAAAACCACTCTGTATGTTATATTCTTTTTGTTCACGAGACAGTGTGCTGGATTATAATCTATCTCTGAAGTGCTCTAATACTACATCCATATTTTTATGTAGAGTTGCAAAGTGGTATTTGGTGTTTCTTAGGCTCATGGCAGAGCAAATTTCTGACTGTGGAAAATAAAATGACTCTGCACATAGGAGTTCAGGGGTGTGCAGTAGTTGAGGGTACCTGGAAGAATAGAATAGGGGAGTTCAAATGAAAGTGTTCTTTGGGTGTTTTTTTTCAATTTTTATAACATACTCTTTTGGTTCTTGTCAGGTCACACTCTTTTTTCCTCATATTTTTGAACTGCAGTGCAGTATTCATCTGATACTATCGTGTTGTTACTATCTTGATAAAAACCTACCTAGTTTTGATGAAACCCTTCATATAGACAAAATGGGCAAGACCCAACTGTGCTTTATCCTGCCTCCTAATGGGTATGTTGTGAGACAGAGTTTAACTAGGAGTTTGGGTGCTCCATTCCCTTGCTGAGAAGAAGTCAAGTTAGAGAAACAGAAGCAAGCAACCCTTTTCTTTTTTTCTACCTTTTAGCAATTGGCAAGTCCAAAATAACGTGTAAGGGTGTACTTCTGTGGGACACTGCCTCACCTGGTTAAATTTGCTCATTGGCCTGAGGCAGTGCAGTTGTACATGATAAATGTATACAGGTCAGTTGTCAGTGTAGCTGGCCTGTGGACTTCTGCAGTGTCAGTGATGCAGAGTGTCACTGGGGAGGGATCCTTAGCAGACCTCCTAAAAACTACAGCATTTCTTGAGTTTGGTTTTGCTGGCAAAAATGTTTGGACTTGCTGATCAGCAGAAGATAGATTTTAAGGTATAATCAGGTAGTCTCTTACCTGTCTGTAGTGTCTTGTTTCACTTAAGGTTTAAGGCAGCCATTTCAGGATGACTTAATAATGCTTGATAAACTCTGTGTGTGTTGTTAAGGAGATGCTGGTATGAATCATGTTTTGACTACTTACGTTCTTGGCAGGTGGTTGGGAATGTGATACGACACAGAACTGATGTACTCAGCACACCAAGGGTACAATATGTTTTCAGCAGCTAAGGCTGGCAGCAAACCGTTCGCACTGGTAGGGTAGCACCAGCGGTAAAACTCGAGCATTATGAATTTTTTTGTAGCCTTCAAAGCAGAGGATCATTAGACCGTGTAATTTAATCATCTGTACCTGTTAGAGAGGTCTTACCCCATACTGAGCTCAGCAGTTTGTGTTTGATAAAAAAAAGGTGTCACAGAGGCTCCACTACTTTCTGGTAATTTGTTCTAATAGTTACTTGGCCTCACTCTGTTTAAAACAAATAAAACTCCATACCACAACAATCTGAAAAGTGCTTTTTTCCTGCCTTCCTCCATTTGCGTGAAGAGCCTTTATTAAACGGCATGCTCTTCCCACAAAGCAGCACAGTAATCAAGTCACCATCAGTCTTTTTTGGTTAGATAAACAGATTCACTTGTGTATTGCTCCAAGATATTTACTTCAATGCTCAGGTCACTTTTGTCGCTTTTATGTATCTTCCTTTTCATAACATCCTTTTAAGAATATAAACTCCAGGACTGCACGTTGTCCCTGTGGTTTCAGCAAGACCATGTGTTGAAATAAAATAGTCATTGCATTTCTGCCCACTCCTCTATTGCGTCAATGTTTTTCTGCCACAGCATTCCACCAAGAACTCCTCTTATTTGATACATGGACACCTTGGCCATTGCCAAAAGTTGGTCTCTTGGACAGTGTTTTCTGATAAGCATCTGTGTTTGACCATGTTTAAAATTTGTGTGGTTTAGGGTCTAGGTTTCTGTGTTTGTTTTTAAACTAGTTTACCACATAGTGCTTATGTATGACTTCCCTGTTCTTACTGCTTTTTTTTAACATCAGCAGTAATTTTAGTGTTAATCACTGATGAAGTCAAGTAGCTGCAAGCTTCCTGACAGTCCCTGCTGAACTGGACTTTTTTAAATTGATGGTTTTAGGGGTTTTTTTAAGCCATCTTAAAATCCCAGTGCTATGAGTTCATAGGCTGTATGTGTTGCAAGAAAAGGGTATCCACACTGCATTAAAAAATTCTTATGCTTCTAACTCCACAACAGTTCATTCATGCATCGTTATCTCAGTGATGTTACATTATATGTGTAGTTTATGTCTATGTAGTACTTATTAACTATAAGTCAAAATGTTTAATGGTACTCAATAACTGCTATTACCTATTATAACTAGAAGAGATTTCAGTTCAGGAAAGAACTCAGCATGAAATAACTCAACTTACGTTGAAGTCTAAGAAATCTAAGCCCATGTACAATTGCTTTTCTGAATCTGAAAGGACTGTGGGGGAAAAAGAAAACCACCTGTGAATCAGGTTGTCTTGTATGTTATGTCAGCTCATCCTAGATTGACCGTCTGGAGTCTTGTGACAACTTCTTGCAGTGATATATGGTGGTTCTGGCTCTTATTGTATTTTTAGTGGTTAGGCTAACTCTTTTGATTTTCGCTAATGGAGTTTCCCTAGTTAATTTTAAGTGTTCTAGTTTTAATTCTTTGTCAGTTTCGATGTCATTTTCTTATTAAAACTGTACCTTTGTGAATGATAAAATTATAGAATCATAGAATGGCTTAGGTAGGAAGGGACTTTAAAGACCATCCAGTTCCAACCCCCCTGCCATGGGCAGGGACACCCTCCACTAGACCAGGTTGCTCAAAGCCTCATCCAGCCTGGCCTTCGACACTTCCAGGGATGGAGCATCCACAGCTTCTCTGGGCAGCCTGTTCGCGGTTATAGGTGAATAGCATTCTGTAACCCAGCTCTGTCCTTGTAGAAATTAATGTGTCTCCCAGCTTGAGAATGGCAGATTTTCCTGAGTTCCCAACAGCTTCAGGCATTCTCATGTGTCTGTCATCCTCTGGAAGCAGGCTGTAGCGACAATGACACCTCTATTAAGGTTGTTAATATAAACCTTTCCATAATGTTGCTGTGTTTATAGATTAATCAATACCTTGGAAGGGGAGATGTCTGTGAGGTTAAGCAACTTTCTCATCTACAGCCAGTTTCTTCTTCAGCTTAAGTGTACTTGACATCTTGGAACGAGTTACAGCAAAAGATGCCACAAGCAAGTAGAGATGTTGGACAACTGTAGCTGGAGAATTGTGTACTTCAGGTGTTTACTCCTTGAATATCCTTTCTGCAGACCTTGTGTTTGTTGATAGATGCAGTGAATTCCTAATAGATATAATCAGCACGGGTTTCTTTCTGAAATTGAATAAGACTGGACATTTGGATTTTCAGAGTTCAGATAAGTATGTAATTATTTGTTATCTCAGGCTTAATTTAAAAACAACCAAAAAAATTTAGATCCAGTTAAGTGCTCGTGTTTACACTGACACTATTATCAGTTGACTTACATCACTGGAATTAAACTGCAAGGTTAAGAAAGACCTAAATCAACTTCTTTAATGTTGCTTTGGGAAATTTTTAAATCCCTTTCTGTCTGAACAGGAGAAGGTTTCCTTTCTAAAGTGACACCTGATTTGTGTTGTCCAGAATTCTAGTCATGTTTAACTTTCATCGTACTGACTCCCAAGGAATTAAGTGTATGCTTAAAAGAAGATGCTTCCTGATGTACCAGTCTGCAAAAGCTAACTGATTGGTGTGAGCACTTCTTTTTGGAAATCTCTTTAGTGTACTACATGCAGTACAGATTATGAACATTTGAGGTAGGTGTTGCTTGGGCAGTCACTTGCAAAAAACATCTCCAGGCTACCCATATCCTGTAGCAGTAGTATGAGCAATTTCAGTGATGTGTCAAGCAGCCAGCTAGAATCCAGTAATCACCTCTCGATTTCACAACAAACAAGCCTGAACCTCCTGAAGGTGAGTGTGAAATTCACCAAAAAACAAACTGCTGCCCACTGAGGGTTTGTAAACACAGGATTGGGCTATTGGTTTAAACTGTAAGTGTGAGTCACTAGTTTAGGTTTATATACAAATGTAGAAACCAGTCATTTCTAACTACCACTGTCTGTAACTATTTACATCTTCTGAATGCCAATATATCCACAACCATATGGGACTGTTGCAGAACTCATGCATCATGGTACCGATTAGGAGTTGTTTAATGTCACTGAAGTCTTCAGTAGTTCTATGTGATATTTTCTAGCATTAAGACATTGATACACATCCCTTAAAAAAAAAAATAAAACACTCTGGAAAAAGTATTTGGAAGTGGAATGGCAAAGAATTCTGCCCCAGATTTTTAGTCCAAATCTGTGTGTGGTGTTAGGAAAGGCTGTAAATGCTGCAAATATATTAATATAGTTTATAGTAATATGATACACTGGTAATGCTTTATTCTAGCCATGGCTGCATGTTAATGGTTTATTAAAGATCTTTGATTTATGTTTCTGTAACTGTAAATAAGTACACTTACTGATGCTGTAAGCATTAGTTAACTTTCTGCGTGCTTTTGAGAAAGACTTGAATAACGAAAACTTATCTTTGAAATGACATCATTCCTGTGTTTCTGTAGTGCAGAGAACAATGTCCCCCTAATCCTGGCTTATGCCTTTACATTTTAACAAGGTAAAAAGAACTCTGGGTTGGAATCCTGAGGGCAAATGTGTGCTTAAGCAGAGTAAGAACTCGCCAACAAGTGCATTTTGTATGAGATATGTTACCTTCACTTTCAGTGTCTCCAACTGAATATCCTCTTGTTTACATGTCTGTAAGTCTGAAATCAATTTGATTAAAGTAGGTTCTGCTAGTCAGATGACAGCATGTGAAGCAGGAAGAAGAGAGAATTAGGGCCTTTAGCTCTGTGGCATTTTTTTTCCTTGCTTTTGTTTTATTTTAAATTATAGTGATGACAAGCAATTTGGTTGAGCATTCCCTCCTCGAATAGATGAGCCTCATAGAATGAAGAGACGCTGTGGCCTTCTATTTTCTCGTCTTTCCTGACTGCATCATTTTAGCTTTCTGTATCATTTTTCCATTCTTGGCCCCCCACCCACTGAGTCACTTCTCCCCTCTCAGCTGGAGCATGCTCCCCCTTCTCTCCTTCCTTGCAGCTGTGTTGAAGGCTTCCTGTTGTCATAGTGACAGTAGGGAACTGATGGGAAAGGAAAAGAAATAGAGACCAGCACCAGCAGCCACCTTAGATCCCAGCAAAAAGCCAGCAGTGTTATAACTGATGCCTCACTGATGCTGCTTGTCTGCTTTCATTTCCTTATTTCATAACTAAAACATTACAAGACCTAAGCTTTTGTACCTAAATTTTCACGGAGCAGCAGGATAAAGTTAATGGGTGCTGGATTAAGGGGAGAGGCATGTCAGTAAACTTAGAGAATGTCGAAGCACTTGACCAACCTGTATCTAAGTTCATCACCACTAAAGGCAGGAGATTTGATTGTTATGTAGGTCTTGGAGACGTTTCTGATCACTAGTAATAGCCAAAATGAAATATCACGTGTATCAGTTGTGTAGTTGTTTGCAGGTAAAACTGTAATCTCCACTGCTCTGTTATTGCCTATGAACCTGTTAATATAATGGTTTAGGTTAGAAGGGACCTTAAAGATCATCTAGTTCCAACCCCCCTGCCGTGAGCAGGGACACCCTCCACTAGACCAGGTTGCTCAAAGCCTCATCCAGCCTGGCCTTGAAGACAGCCAGGGATGGGGCATCCACAGCTTCTCGGGGCAACCTGTTCCGGTGCCTCAGAACCCTCTCCAGGAAGAACTTTTCTGATGTCTAATCTAAATCTCCCTGCTTTCAATTTAAACCCATTACCCCTTGTCCTGTCACTACAGGCCCTTGTAAAAAGCCCCCCCCCCCCCCCCCCCCAGCTTCCTTGCAGGCCCCTTCAGGTACTGGAAGGCTGCAATAAGGTCTTCCTGGAGCCTTCTCTTCTCCAGGCTGAACAAGCCCAACTCTCTCAGCCTGTCTTCACAGCAGAGGTGCTCCAGCCCTCTGATCATCTTCGTGGCCTTCTCTGGACTTGCTCCAACCAGAAAATATCTTTCTAATGTTGGGTGCCCCGGAGCTGGACACAGCACTCCAGGTGGGGTCTCACAAGAGCAGAGTAGAGGGAGAGAATCCCATCCCTCGACCTGGTGGCCACACTTCTGATACAGCCCAGGATACGGTTGGCTTTCTGGGCTGCCAGCGCACACTGCTGGCTCATGTTCAGCTTCTCGTCCACCAGTACTCCCAAGTCCTTCTCCTCAGGGCTGCTCTCGATCCATTCTCTGCCCAGCCTGTACTTGTGCTTGGGATTGCCTCGACCCAGGTGCAGGACCTTGCTCTTGGCCTTGTTGAACTCCATGAGGTTGGGAGAGGCCCATCTCTCCAGCCTGTCCAGGTCCCTGTGGATGGCATTTCTCCCCTCCAGTGTGTCCACCGCACCGCACAGTTTGGTGTCGTCAGCAAACTTGCTGAGGATGCACTCAGTCCCCATCGCTGGCATAGATGAACAGCAGTGGTCCAAATAGTATCCCCTCAGTAGTGCCACTTATCACTGCTCTCCACTTGGACACTGGGCCTTTGACCACAGCTCTGAGTGTGACCATCCAGACAATTCCTTGCCCACCGAGTGGTCTATCTGTCAAATCCATGTCTCTGCAGTTCAGACAAGGATGTCATACAGGGCAGTGTCAAATGCTTTGCACGAGTCCAGGTAGGTGACATCAGTTGCTTGTCCACCAACACTGTAACCCCATTGTAGAAGGCCACCACATTTGTCAGTTGCTATTTGCCCTTAGTGAGGCCATGTTGGATGTTACCAATCATCTTATTTTCTGAGTGCCTTGGTATAGTTTCTGTCCATCTCCCTTTCCCAATATTTTTAATAAATGTTTGTTAGTTTCATGCTATCTTTATTCCATTTTATCTCTGCGAGTGGAAATTGGTTCATAATTGGATTATGGTCTGTTAGTCATTTGAACCCTTATCAGGGCCGTCTGTGTAGTAGACCAGCAGAGAGAAAGGAAGGCCCTTACTTCACTGTAACATTGATTGCTCAGTCTTACAGGATTTGTGTTGCACATGCCATGCATCACCCTCACTCACTTTCTCTCTTCCCGGTGATCTGTAGAGGGCTGAAAAAATGGAAGTTACATTGATATAGCAAAAGACAAATTACAGCAATAAATTTGTGTGTGCTGGTATCTAGCCAAAATGCACTACAGGCAATCTAAATGCACTCGAAGGATCCCCAGTTGCTTTTAACAGCATGATCTGGCTGACCAAAGCTACTGCAGTTCTTATTGCTACTGAAGTTGTGTGTTCTTTCGCAGCATCTATGTGCCATTAGTTTCATTTCCTGGCTGCTTTGGCAGTATGCAACTGCACGAGAAGTAAACAGCAGGGCAAATAGCAGTCTGTCCTGATAAAAAGCAAATCGCTTCCACAGCTGTATCTCTGGATCACAGTACTGGATGATTTGTATCCAGCTGATGATGTTCCACGAACTCCTCTGCATGAAATCTGAGTGTTCTTAGACTCTCAGCCGGTAGAACCAGCACAGCTGTACTGACGTGAAGGAAGCTGCTGGCTTACAGCAGCTGAGCACCTACCTCTGTGGCTTTTTTCCATTTTTTCACCAGTCTAATTGAATAAGCATGAATGAAAGGTTTCTTAAATTGTTTTTCTACAGAGAATTATTTAAAAGCTAAATTAATGAATGTTAGGAACATTGAGAGAAGGCAATATAAGCCTAATTCACTGATAAGTCCAACTTTAAGGTATGTATAACGATGAAAAATGTCATGTGAGCTCAATTCTGGCTGCTAGAGACAGATTCTGCCAATTCAAATTTGTTAGTGCATTGGGCTCAGTGGGTGTTGTGGTGGTGGGATTTTTGGAACCAGGATCAGGGTGTGAGTGTAACACTGAACTGCATATCAACATCCTGCATAGCTAGCTACAAAACCAGATTTATTTTATTGCATTGTTTTTCCCTGATAAACAGAAATTGCACTGTCACATTACCAGACGTAGATAAAAACTTTGGTTTGGTAGCTTGAATAATAGACTAACTAGATGGAAGAATCTTGAGTACAGTGGAACTGTAATGGCTGCAACACCTTAAAGAGAACCTAACAAACATTTAATAACAAAGATCCATCCTTAACATATGATGAGCTTAATTACTTTCATGCTTCTGTCTTAAATCTGACTTAGGAACTTTCTCATCTGGATGGCTTCAGTTTGCAGTGTGTTCACAAACCATTCCCTTCTGTTTACGTTTTCAGTATGCACTCAACTCCATTAGTATATCAGCATTTCTTGAATAGCTACAAAGGGAAACATCGTTTCTCAGTCTGGACAAATAAAATACTCTATCTAATTTTTTTTTTGGTCATCGTTTCTCTAAAGATGAGGGGTTAGAAGCTAATACTCTTAATTGCATATGTGTGTTGCTTTGTTTTGCCTTTTTTTGTAGAATGCTTTGTTTTCCAGATCATAACATGAAATGTAAGATCACAGAATCACCATGGTTGGAAAAGACCTATAAGATCATCTAGTCCCCGCCATCAACCCAACGAGATACACTTTCCCAGAATGGAAGAGGCATGCAACTCCTTCGTTGATAGGAAAATGATTTGCTGCAAAACTTTATGAAAAGTGACTATCGTTAAATACAGGAATTTTATCTGTAGTTTCTCAGCTAGCATTCTAGAGGAAGCAGCAAATAAAGTGAAAACATCTCAAATAGTTAAGTGCTGAAGTGCAGCACCTATTCTTTTCTAGCCTTCATTCAATATACTATAAAGCCTTAGTTCTTTTATACTTAACTAACAAATTCACGTTAGTTTTTCCATTAACTGTTAAATCCGTTATTTGTCTGTTTTCAATCTTAGCTCTTCCCTTGCATCTTTATATCTGTCTGTGTCCTATACTGATGCAGACACAGTAAGCTCCAACATCTTTGGGTGCTGTTTTAATAAACAGTTGGGTTGTGTTTAAAGACAAGATAGCGGAATTAAGTATGCACCTTTATTAAGACCCAGTCCCAAGAGAACTTGACTGTGCTGAATGCAAGTATCAATGCACTCCTCATATCACTAGCTATGTGAAATAGTAAAGATTCTGCTGTGGAAGCCCCAGTTCAAATACATGAGCAAAAACATGCATATAAGGAGGTGGTTGAAATTGAGACAGTGTTGATAGATCGGTACAGAGAGACAGCAACCGCTGCAGGCTCCAGGGCTGGTCTGCAGGTCTATGACTTCATACCCTGCACAGCTGCAGTAGAAGAGATTTGTGCAAGGACCTGCTTTTATTCCACCTCTTCACTGAAGCATATGAGAACACCCTACTAAACCGCTGGTATAATCAGAAGAGCGAAGGATCTAGTGATACTATAACAAGCGATGATAATAAAGTCTAGCTAGGATCAGACTCACCGTTTGGAGGAGCCTGTCTCTTTTTATGTGGCAACAGAAAGTGGAGTATTATGGGAGCTTACACATCTCGGTTAAATACCTTAGCTGAACTGTAGCATTTTTACTGAAAAGAACACAGTGTCCATCCTTCCTGTTCTTCTGCCAGAGAAAAGGATTGATTGATTCTTTGTTCAGTACTTCTTTATTTGGTATATAGGTGAACACTGTAGAGCAGAGAAATGTTAATTTGTGCTTGTTACAGCTCCTTCAGAAATGGAAACACATAGCCTTAGGATAAAGGGGAAGATTTAAAGTAATAAAACAGCCATACAGCTTTTCTACTTTCATCTCAGGTTTAATCTTGTCCTTTTTTGCCAGCTTTTCTCCTGAAAATACTGCCAGATTTAGTTGTCATTTCCTTTGTAGCACTTGCCAATGGAAATCTCACATTTTCCTCCATTACTAACTCACTGTCACTTGGGCATTTTGTGTTTGTTGGGCTTCACCCCTCCACACACATTTTCTGATGCCCCTTTTGGTTTTTCTGCTCGTCAGTGATTCTTTAAGTACGTTTGCCTATGTGCTGCCTGGTGAAGTAAGTACTCATAGTCGGTTCTGAAACGCTGCTCAGCTGAGCTTTGGGACCATAATCTTGAATATACTGTTGATGTGTGAACCCCTTAAGGCTACGTGTTACACAGTTTTGAATGGACATTTAAGAAGAATATATCAAGGAAGAATGAAAGATTATCAGTTACAACATGCAGTGTCTCCTTACTTCATGTGTATTAAATACATATGTGTATCCACGTTTCTAATTTCAAGCAGATTGTAAGATATTTTAGTGATTGCATGGAATTTAGTTGTACATTTAATCTCAGAAATTACTCTTCCCAAGAAAAATACTCTGTTACAATATTTTCTTTTGACATACATCTAGAAATCGTAATGGTATATAGCATCAACTAATAATCAAAAATGTTGATTTTCAAATACGAACATCGCACTTTGATACTCAAAATATACACTCAAACCCATATATTTACGCATTGAGGTCTTCAGCAAAAGCATTAGAGATGGTGTTACAGCTTTTGCACATATGCAGAAAAATATCGAAGTAAAAATGCAATGGTTAAATGACTTGGATGTTCTTTAGTGAACATCTACAATGCTTTTCCTTTTCTATTCTGTAACTGGCATTTTTGTTTTATTAAATACATTCTTTGTTAAATATGTGTATTAAAGTGAAATGCCTTTAGCAGTTATATTACAAGCTGTATAAACTTTCATTGTGTATTATGTATCTGTTAGTTCAAATGTATTTACAAGATTGTTATACTTCTCTTTTTTATACTTTTAATGGTAGTAATTCCGTACGCTTAAACTTGCTTGCAGTGAAATGCTTATTTTAAAAGCCAAGAAAATGGAAAGCCCTGAATTATTTTGAGCAGTTTGCAGTCGATTTTCTGGTGAACTTCTGCCAGCTTTTTGTGTCACCTTACTTGTTAGCACAGTGGAAGTTCTTTCTCCCTGCTACAGTATAAAGTAACGGCACAAACAAATCTTGTGTGAAGTCCTGCTTAGAATCTGTCTCCTTCAGAGAATGGGTGGGCAGTAAAATTTAGGCTGCAGTCTTCCATGATGCCGCTCGGCCAGAGAAGTAGCCAACACCACAGAGCCAGGTACCTGCTGTCTCCATCCAGACGGTCCCCATTCCCATCCTGCTTTCACAGGACTTATCTCCAGAGAACCTAAAGCCATTGTGGCCTTGTTGGTCATGTCCCTTGCTGCAAGATTTTTGTGAAGTCTTTGATATTCCAGGATGGAAAAAGTCCTGTAAACACAGGAACTGACCGCCAAAGTCAAACTGACATTTCCTTGAGAAGACAGGACCCCGTGCTGTGTGGCTTCTCATCCAGCCTGACTAAAGATAGCTGTTATGAAGGGGGCAGGAGGGGGACTTAACCACCGTCACTTGTGGTGACTTCAAACTCAGCACTCCAGTGAAACCTTAAGAAACTTGGCTGTGCTAATGAGATGTGCATGTAGCTTGTAACCTTACTACAGATTTTGTGGACTTTATTTTTAGTTTAAATAAGTTAATTTTGTTGAGTTTCTGTCCTGCTTTCTCTTTGCTGTTCATCAGTGTGTAAGAAAATGACCCACTTTCTCCTGGCTCATTTTGCATCTCTTTTAGTTGTCCTTTGGAAAGAATTGAATTGGAGCCGATCTGTGCATAAACCCCTGTGTCTTTAGGACCTATATAAAACATAGTACAATCGGTTTGGGTGTTTGGTTTGGTTGTGGCTTTTTTATGTTTTGGTTTTGTTTTTTTTTCGTAAAGTAAACAGACACCCAGGAGTCTTTAAACAAAAACCTAAAACCTTACTTTCCAAGAAAGCAATTTTGATCTCCTGTATCCTCACAGAAAATATTCAGATTGATAAATATACAATAATTTTTCATGGGTTTCATGAGTAGCATGTGATAGTGTAAAAGCACTTGGATAGTTTGTACAGATAGGAACAGTAACGATCGTGTAAGATATAATTATCACAGAGGCACATATCTTTTTAAATTTATGATACCTACTTAGCCAGCCTGCATTGTCTAATCAGCTGTAAAAATTCATGTGTTCTCAAGGTGAAAAAGGCCAAATGAAGCTATAGTCTTTGACTCCAGCAAAACATTTGCATTTGCAATGAGATTTGGGTTTTTTCACCAGAATTGCATCTGTTAAATTAATTAACTTGAGGAAACTGTTACTGCTCATACTTATGTTCCTTGCATCTGAATCCGGCATCTTCACTTTAAGCAACTGGCTTAGCCATGGAGGGGACGATCTTGTAACTGGAGTTTACAAGCAGGCTCCCTTTTGTTGTATACAAGTAAAATGAAGAATCAGTTTTTACATTTTCTTGTTTAAACAAAATTCTGTGTGGGACATGTCATCGAGCTCTGAATATAAAAATATAATATTCCTTTAGAGTCAGAAAATTTTCTGTGGTGTAGTAGCTATCTTGGGAAAAATCTGATACAGCTCGACTGCCCTAAGTATTGGTGGAAGCATGGGAGGCCTGAATACCCCCTTGACAACAAGCATAAGTTCAGATGAGAGAGACCAGAAGCAAAGTCTCTGTGAGAGGAAGAAAGGTTATATCTCTTAATTAGTTTCCAGCTTTTGACAAGGTTCAACTTAAAGCATAGCAGGAATCCAGTGCAGAGGATGTACAGTATCAGGTAATGTGATGTTGTAACCTTGTCACTGCTCCAAAAGAACAGTGTGATTGACCTCAAGCTGAGTACCTTACTCAAGTTGTGCTAAAGGTTTGACAGCGTTCTGAGTATCTCGCTATTGGAATGACGTGGAGGTACTCGAGTGCCAGAAATGTGAAGTGGTATGTTTTTAACTCTGAACTGGAAAGAATGGTGTGAAATTACAAACATAAAGGGAAGCAACAATTTTGCACCCCAGGTCAAATTATGTATAAGGGGAGTTTTTTGGGGGTGTTGTTAGTGTGCACTTGTTTAAGTTTCTGATCTGTAGTCAGATAATGTAATTGCATCGCTTCAGGAAAAAATTATCAAGTAGATTTTAGTGATGAACTGTAGCAGTGTTAGAGGCATTGCGCAAATACTGGCAGCATAATAAAAGGAACTTTTATTGACTAGCTGAGAAGGCACGCTCAGAACCGCAGTGACAGCGGGATGGGCAGATGACCAGACCAGTTCTGCTCAAGTGTTTTTTGGTTTTGGGGGGGGTGTTTTTTTGCGGTCCCAATCATGAGTAAGCCTTTGGGGTACGTGTTACTAATTACTACTAAAAGGTCAGGAAGAGCAAAACAAAGTGCAAAAGGATTGAAGGAAGGGTTTAACCCGTGAGGGTTAAACTATCACTCAGTTACACCTCTGTTTCCTTACTCCGTTTGGAAGTGGTCAGTTTAAAATTGACAGAGAAGTTTTTTAATTTGAAGCTTTGTCCTCCCTAAGTCCAAAAACCCTTCAAAACCAACTGCTTAGTCAGTGCTATGGGTACTGACAGTGTCCAGTACAGCTGGAGATGCTTAGAGCAAATCGTAGCCTGTCCCCAAGCCACACTCAGTGACCCGTCTGTACAATAGCCTCCTATGTCAGAGCTGCCAAATCACTTGTGTCATGGTTTCTTTGCCCCATCTGTTGTCTGGAGTGTGGAAGGTGTACAAAGGAAACATCATTAGGTCCTAGAGAAGGCCTTTTTAGACCTGGATTTATTCCTTTATCCTCTCACAGATTTCTTACCTGCTACGGAGTATGTCATTTAGGGAGAACACTCTGCCTAAAAGTCAACATACAGGTTTAAGTTAGATGCTTGTGGCAGGATAAGTTCTCTTCGGGAGAACCCTTTTATTTCTCCCTTGATGCAATGGCATTTTATGCCAATAAAGGGGATTTACCTTTCTCCCAGTGGGATTAATAGTGGTATGTATCAGTCAGTTCACAAAAGTATGTGAGAGATTTGGTTAGTAATGAACGTCTAAGCACATGTGTAGATACATCTAAGAAGGGAAAGAAAAAGTACGGATATCCATAGCCTATTATGTGTAGTCTGTGACTTACAGCTATTGATACCTGAGGTTTTATAAAATGGAAAAGAAAAATTAAACTTTCAGTTTGCAGAGGTGTGAGGCAGTGCACCAAGTAAAAAAAAAGAAAGCATCACCATTAATCTGGATTGGGGAGGGGGAACTGTGTTCTGCAAGCAGATGTCAGATTTTAAAATCTGTACGAAATACAGTACCAAGTGTAGACAGATGAACACATTTCTCTTTATCATAACGGGGTTATTTCAGAGATCATGTCCTATAACTGAAGAACAGTAAGAAAGTCTCTCTTATCTTCCAGCAAAGATACTATGCTTCACTGGGATGCAGAGCAACTCTTATTTTTAAACAAATTAATTGGGAACTAAAAAGGACTTGACGCTTTGCTAAGCTGAACAGACAAGTTATTGTGCTTGCATTGCCATTTTTAGTGCTTTGCTTTTGGGAAGCAGCATGAGAAATCCTGGAAATGATAGACTGACTGATCCATGTTACCCAAGTAACATTTTGCTGTGCCTAGAACAAAGCATAAAGCAGATGATGTACAGTAGGATCAGTCCCCAGGAAAATGGAGTATGCGTAGTGCATGATCTCTTGTTCAGAGACAAGAGATCAAAATTATTTCAGTCACTTCCCAAACATTTATTTGTGTATCAGGTGGTATCAATTGTTGGAGTTTTTTTCCAATTTATTATGAATAATCACGTGTTTATGTCATGTATCATGTTTAATTCTTTGAAAAACTGTAGCTGGCCAGTAGAGAAACCAGGATGGAGCCCTTAGGAGATGAGGAGACATTTGCTGAGAGAGAATAAGTTTCTAGAACATAGAGGACACACAGGTTGCGGAGGAATGCTGGGGCCAAGGATTCAGCCCTATGTATAGGAGAGAGCAGGTGCCTGCTGAGAACAGTGGGAACCCAGGCTTCGGAGGGACTTTCCCTGGGGACCCAAAGGGGGCTGTGCAGACTTTTCTGTGACTCTGGAAGTTGCTGATGTGCTGGGGTGAGAGCAAGCCTAAGCTAAGAGGATTGATTTACCAGGATGCAGTAGGCAAGGTGGAGATACACTTATGTATTCTGGTTTGATTTTCCTTATTCTGAGTTTTCTCAGGGAAAAAAAAAAATTACCCGTTCTAGTGTCTGTTCTAGTAAAACGTAGCTTTCCTATTTAAAAGACATTTGGGAGTGATTACTGTGGAAAAAGGGGGTTGAGCAGTCTGACCTCACAGTTGTGGCCAGGGCAGAGCCCAGCTGCAGCACAGCATGCAGTCAAGAACAAACCTACAACACTGGGAAGACTGTGACACTATTTCCCATCTATTGCAAACTGGCAGATGACCAGCTTACACAACTGTCCAGGATATTCCCTGTGGTGTTTCTCATTTTTACAGCATACCTGTCTGCATATTTGTATGTATGAGTACCTTAACATGGAGCACTTGGTCATTAAAAAATTACTTACATTAATGTTTTCAACTATTCTTTAGAACACAATTAACTTAGAATATGATTACTAAAAATAAGCTGAACCCAGACCCTAAAACATCCCTGTTTTTACAAAGCTGCTTAGAAACTGTGCAATTAAATTTAGCTCAAAACAGAGTTAAGATCCAAAGATAAATGGATAGAGGAAATAGTTTAAAATAAAACACTTGGAAGGTTTGCATTCTTTCAAACTTTCTTTTCCAAAGTGTCTTGAAATAGGATTTATTGAAAGAAGCATGCAGTAAATTACAGTTCTGGCAGCTTTTCCATGTGTGGGCTTAAATGTGATTGGTTGTTAGATGCTGTGTAAAAGATTAAGGAATGTTGTGAAATATTGCAAAAATTGAATTGAGGTGTCATTTAAATATTTGATAACTAGAATTGATAAATTGGGGCTGGGTTTTGTTGCTGGGTATCTTTTGCTATGCCAGTGTCTGCGTGCTTTTAGGTAGCTCTTTTGTACGAAAGATTGTACTGCTAGTTTAGATCTGCTCTTTGATAGTGTTTTATCACAGGGGAAACCTAGATACCAATTTTCCATTAGGTTGCTTATCATTTCATAGTCTGCGGTCCTGTAGTCTAAATAACTTTACACTATTTTAGCTGGTATATATGGAAAGATCATTTTAAATGCTGAACAGGACTTTAAGATTGCAGCTTTTCGTACTCTTTCTGTTGTTATTCTGAGCAGATGGAGAGCTGTGGATTCTTTAAACCAAGCACTGGTGGAAAACGAGCTTGGGGGGGACGGGATGGGGAGAAGATTGTAAAGAAAACTCTGAATGTGTATTTGTGTCCTGCCAAGTTAAAGGACAGCAGAGTTTTAAGGTGTACATGTCACATCAAATGTTTAAAATGTTTCCAGTTTTTTAATGCAGATGTTACAAATCTCCAGGTCCAATTCATGGTGATGCTTTCTGTTCAAACACAAAGATGTATGCTTATTAGCCAAAGAATAAGAAGATTTCTGCGTTGAGTAGCAATTAGTCTTTGCAGTTGCAGAACTGTAGAAACTCCACTGGCAGCTTTTGAGCATTTCTGATTCAGTAGCCTTCAAGACAGCCACTGGTTGTCATTGAATCTCTACTCTTCTTTCATGTCAGTGAATATGCTCAGGTCCATGATTTTATTTTCCTCACTGAGTCAACATAATAATTCTCAGTGTTTTTAGGGAAACGCCACTGAGCCTGCTTAGGAAGTGCCGTGTGATGCCTCTGTACAGTGGTGACTGATGCAGATTGTTTGCACATCACCCCCAAAAGAAGCCAAAATGAATGAAGACAGTGAGCTTGAAATTTAAAAAATAATAATGAGAAAGATCAATAGAAGGTCAAAATACTTGTTTTCATTGAAAAATGAAGTCATTGAACCATACAGAACTTGTATCAGAGTTGTTATTTGAAAATTTGGGGGCTTCATCAAGCATAGCTTTTTGCGTAATGTGACAGGAGGCCCAAAATATTATTGTCAAAATTAATGTATTATTTGGCATGGTTTCAAATATCCCCTGGATGCCGTAGGTCAGTGTGTGTGTGGACTGAGTGTAGACATCAAAAAGCAAAGCAAGCTTAAAGTCTGTTTCATGGTGTATCCAGCTGGGATTGTGAATACTTATGCTGCATGCTGACAGATCAGAGAGGCAGCATAGAGGAGTGGTGGGATCTTCACTTTCACCCTCTTCGGAGGACGTGACTGTCGCATCAGGATGTTGTGAGAAGTCTCAGTTTTTAGACAGGCGTTGCTTGGTGGAGCTGTGAGAGGAAATGTGACTCTTCACTTCGTCCTGGTGGAGTTTGGTTCGGAAGAGGCACCTTACAACAACAACCATTAGGTTCAACATCCTACTGAAACACCAACAAAACAACAAATCACAACGATTGTGATCCGCTTCAAGAAGAGACATATGCAGAAATAAAGATACTTACTAAAGAGAACCTAAGAAAGGTCAGCTAAGAGAAGGAAGTTGTACCAGGCAGTGTGGAAGCTACTTAAGGACACCATATGTGATATTCAAGGCCAGCGCCCACCACCTGTCATGGAAGACTTGAGAAAAAGTGTAAGGAAGACAGCAGAGCTAGACAACAGAGTAAAGGAAGTTGTTAGAAAGAAGTAGGTGTCCTTTTAAAAGCGGAATTCACACCCAAATGGTGTTTTAAACAGATTTAAATGTAAAAACACATAAGACTGGCTAAGGAATGTTTGAGCAAATGGTACAAAGAATTAAAACTGGTAATAGGTCTTTACTTCTGATGCATCAGTAGCGATGCGCCTGCCAGTGTTACAGGCTAATGATCATGGTGTAGGAGGAATACTTACAGAGGGTTTCAGAGAAGTTAAAGAAATTCTTCATATTGATGTTATCTGTGGAAAAAACTGTGGAGAATCCCATGCTGGAACATTCCTTGTTGGGCTTTCTCAGAGAATATGTGAAACTGAAGTGATTTAATGGTCCTGCAACAAAACAAATTATAAAATCACCAGTACTAGCTTTTATTCACCTACAATTTCTTCACGAATTTAAGGAAAAAAATTGCCCACATTGCTGACAGTGATACATAACCACTTGCTTTTCAAATAGCCTTGTTATCAGAGCGTTTGAGGCTGGATAGTGTGATTCCAGTTTTTTAAAACAGTTCTTAAATCATCCAGGGAACTGCAAACCTGTAATCCTGGTGTTTGCCTTAGGCAGTTCAACACAAATTATAATGCAAAATAAGATTTGTAGATGTCCGAAAACCTGTGATCTACATGGGAAGGATCAACATGAGGTTGGCAAAGGGGAAATCTGCACATATCTTAGAATTCTTTGAAGAGTCAGGGAATATGTGGAAAGGGTGCTACAGCTGATGTGGTTTCCTTGTATTTCCACAGTGTTTGGTAAAGCCCCTCACCAAGGGGGCACATAGGCATAGCATGAAAGGCAAAGTCCCCAGAAGAGGTAAGTAGATGAAGAGAACACAGCAGTTCTCCAGAAAGGGAGGTCACAACTGGAGGCTTGTGTTCAACAGCTGGTCAAGTAAAGAGTGAACAGTGAAGTCAGAGGGTTTCCTGAGGGCTATGCAGATACTGACTGTGCCAGAGGCAAGAGCTGGATGCAGCATAATCTCAGATTGAGTGATTTGTCAAAAACTGCAGATAAAACACACGTTACATAATTGTCAAGTGATGCACTTAGGCAAAAAATAACCAGTCAAAATTCACCTGCAAAATTGTGGGCTCAGAGCTGGCAGTTCCCAAGCAGGAGTAAGATTTTGCAGTTTGATAAATAAATCTGTGAAACTGACATTTCAGCACCCAGCAGCTGTCAAAAAGCAAATAAAATGATGGTGATTAGGGTAAAAAGTACAAAAGAAGCAACATCTTTATGCCACTGTATAAATCCAAAGTTCACCTTGTCTTGAAGGTGGTGTGTGGGTACTGTCTGATACAGGTTATGGTACTACGTAGATGTTTGTTGTGACCAAGTGTGGTTCCTCTTATGGCAGGAGTTTGACAGAGCTTATGAGTAAGAGAAATTTATCTGTATATACAGCCAGATAAACATTTAGGATGGAAGACTGTTGCAGACCATGATACCTGCCTTTACTTATTATTGTCATTACTGTTAATTGGATTTGCTTTAAATCCAAGAGGTAGTATTCTGTCGTGGCAGGCAGCGTATCTGCAACATTCACCAGTTTTATAGGAGTCCTTCATTTGTCAGTGTACAAACATACTGTAAATGAGCAAACAAAAGACTGTCCCTATCCTAAACAGGTTCCAATCTTTTGCAATTTTCTCTAACATCAAAAGTGTTATAGATTACTAAAACCTGTGAAGTGGGATTTTTTCTGATTTCAAATGATGATTTGAAACAATTTCCAGAAGAAGAGTGTAAAAATATTAACGTCATCTTGTGCTGCTGAGATCTTTTCAGTAACGCTTTTATTCTAATGAACCATTACATTTTATTGCGTTCGTTAGCCACAGCTTTTCACTCTTGGCCCAACTGTAGCTGCTGATATCTTAATTGGCACTAAAAATAACACTATTTTTTCCCTTGCAAGATCCAAAACCAAAATTAAATTCCTCTGTGTTGACTGCTTGGTACACCATGGAAAATCTATCCAGTATATCTGGAAGAAGAAAAGCTTCTAAACTGGATAAAAAATCAGGAGAGGCGCATGTACTGTTTCATCTGAGCAAAAGAACAAAATTACCATGAACAGCATCCAGAAAGCCTACCGTGGGACTTGGTCCGTGAGCGGGAGAGCCAGCTGCCGTACTTGAGTCATGATGAGCACATTATAGACATTTCTAAAGCTCAGAGGATATTCTTCAGCTTATTCTCAGATACTCGAAACCAAACTTCAGTTTGGCATGCTGTGGAACTTTGTATATCTTAGACTTGCAGACACCTGAGTAAATAGCCTGCCATTTTTCACTGTCTTACGTGACGCTTTCTCTGAGTGTTTCCATCTGCCATTGTCTGAAGGAACTGAAATAGTACAGGTAAACTTGAGGAAGCTCATCTCTTCAGTCACGGAGTTGCCAGCAGTGTGTTCATGCTGATGGTCAGTCTGGATGGGAGGAGCAGTCAGCTGTTGCTGTTAGCCTATATTAAGCTTTGTATTTAATTTCCTTGTCACTCCAGCTGCCCTGATGATGAATACAGAATAACTTCCTAATATAATAGAATTTAATAAATAACAGTCAGCTTATTCAGAGTCTTGATGTAGATCATTGTTTCCATTATTTTCTGTTTCTCCTTGAAGTTACAAACTGCATGTGCTGACTTTTCATTGTCAAAATTCAATAAGCAGTATCTATAAACTGAGTCCTCTATTTCATATAAGTCTGTTTTTTGACATATTTCTGCCTGCGTTCTGTGAAGGAGACGTGCAGTTTGCATGCACAGAACTTTTTAATATTTCAGACCAGATGAGGTAGGCTGTTACAAGATGACTACTTCTTCATGGTAAACTGTAACAGGAAAGCAATCTAGACTAAAAATGAGCCAGGGGTTAACAAAAAAAAAGCACCATAGCAAAAAAACCCCAAAGAAAACAGTTCCTGAGGAGGGTGTTCTTACTAAAGCTGAATAAATTATTAGGAAATTAGGACCATGGATGGAAATTGTGTATGGGCATTTTGTCTAGAAGCCACTTTGACCAGTCTGAGAGGGCACCGACTCCAGACTAAACAGGTTAAAGACAATTGCTTCTGCATAATTGGATTATGTGATAAATTAAGCCACTTGTGGAGCAGAGATGGGATTTAGGAGGGAGAGAGGTGACAGGCCGTTACGGAACAGAAGAAGCATCAGCTCTTGTGGCATTAGGACAAGCTGTAGCTGCAGTTGTGGCTACAGTTAGTGTGGTCCGCAGACTGATATTCCCGTTGATGTTGCCTAAGTATGTATTCAGCACCTTACTAAGGTTGCTTGTGTAGTACATATTCCCTGCAATTGTTACGATTGTGCTGCTTTGACAGTAACAAACCTTTTCAGTCAGAGGGGAGGATTATTGGAACCAAATTCTTACGTATTGAATGTTACCAAGCATCCCAACTGGTTTGAAATGTAGAGAATCACTCAAAAGTGGGGTTTCTTTTTCATAAAACAGCGGATTTTATTAATTAGTAAAAATCAGTCTGATGAGCAGATTCATGTTAAGAAGCACCTTCCTGCATACTCTTAATTTTTGTGTAAGTGACTAATTCTTCTCAGTTGTTGTAAGCATCTCATGCAAATTCATTGTCTGCGTTTCCCTTGTAATTAATGGAAGGGGCGAGAGGCACATGAAGACCATCAGGGTGTATTTCCATCCCAGCTGGTTTAGGGTGAGGTGAAGTGCTTTATGAAGATGCTAGCCTCTTCTCTTTTCTCAGGGGGAGCATAGGTCACAGTATGTGCTACGTATTGTCTTTTCAGACAGCTAAAGTTGTGGGAGGTGAATCTCACTGAACATTTCATTTGTTAAGATCCTTGTGTGGGCTGTGACCTAAACATTTTGGATTATATTTCTTGTACAACTCTTTATTTATATTTTAGCATACCTGCTGTAATCGGGTAGCCTTGCTGGCTGTATGAACAACCAGTTCTTGAATCCCATTGAGCTCCTGGTTCCTGTGCATACCACACATGTGAATTCAATACACTAACTGTACCATTTGGAAAACAAGTATTCACCTTCTATTCACTTGTGAAATTGCTCAGACTAATTAGATGTCACCTTGTTCTTGCATGAGGAGGCAGAAACGAGTCCATTTTATTGCTCGCTCTTTCAAGTCAAATCATACAAATTTTTTTGGAGTTTCTCTGGTAACTTCTGTGAGAGTCCTCCACTTGTCTGCCAAAGTCTTACTGTGCTGGGATTATGCTAAGAAACATAGCGTTACAAGCTTGAAGAGTACTACAAATCTGTATAATGGCTTTGGAATGTTTATGTTATATATGCAAACAAGGTGTTTGCTGTTTTGCTCACTGATACCCACGGAGCAAATGTTTTCCTTGAGCTTTCCACGCTGATGCACAGGTCTGGCTTTTGTTTTGTTTTTGCTGAGCTGATACCAGTTCACTCTAACCCTAGCAGTGAGTTGTTCAAATTAATCCCTTTTGTGTGCATTGCTTTGCGTTTGTCAGCATCTAATTTCATCTGTTCCTGATGTTGAATCACTAGTAGCTCCCACACGTGGAACAGTAGATACTAAAGAGATATAAAAATATGGGGCAAAGAATGAAAAAAACTGTTAAAGGACTGACGGTTTAACTCCTCGAGAGAACTAGGTCAAATCTTGTGTTTGCTTTGTTTTCTGTGTTGGAGGAAACTCAGCACAGTTCTGATTTCCTTTCAGTCAGGTATTTATCTTAATAACACATATATGAGAAGACTACATTCACTCTTTTGACAGCTTCGCCCTGGTCTCTGCAGATCTTCTGCTGTCCCGAGCTACCAAGAATAAGCAAACTTCTGTATTTGTCTCAGAACATCGATTATCTTAAGCCCCATTGTGCCTTTTTTTCATGTGGCTTCAAACCAGTTGAGGGTGCTTGGCTGCACAACGTGCTGTAGTTTTGCTGAGATTTAGTGGTTCTTGGATGCTTAAAGAGCATGTTGGGCCACTTTACTGAGAGTACAGATTAGAGGAGCTTTATTAGCGCACAGTGTGGTTCAGGTTAACAGAGGGCTGAGACATTTTACAGAACAATGTATCTGTGTTTACAGTGAAATTCACCTACTGTAACACAAATACTGCCATGAAAATCCAAATTAGATCTTAAGATGAAACATTGATGTTTTGTTTATAGAGTATCTTTCACCATTCATCTCTGCCTTCAGTTCTGATATTTTATTCATACAGGACGACACAGACGTTACTTTTCCCACATCCCATATGTCCAAATCACGTATAAGGATATTTAGCTTAAATACCATGGGTGCAAAACATTCCACACTGTGGGCACGAGGTGACGTTTGGTGTGTCTTTAACATGCTGTGGTGTTCAGTTACAATACAGCAAATTTATTTTTATGCAGCTTTCTTCATAGAAAGTATGGAAAATTGCTTTGCAGTGAGTCATCTGTCAGCTAAAGAACTAAAAGTCTTGTAGTGATATTTAAAGAGAGAAAGTGGCTCAGAGCTGACAGAGTTCATGACAGAAAAAGAAACAGAAATGAAAGAGAGGGCCTCCAACCATGGAGAAAATAGAGGCAAAGACTGGTAGGTGGAGGAGTGATGAGAAAGCCAAACAAGCTGAGAATGTCAGAGGCAGTTCAGGAGATTGTGCAGATCGTTCAGAAAGAAGCTCTCCTGCATTACACCAGCGTTAGCCCAGAAAAAATTCTTTGACCCTAAGGGGATGGTGTAAAGAAGAGCACTGGGCTCAGTGCACTGTGAGGAATTTAGAAACATGCAGGAAGAGGTTGAGGGAAGGATAAATGGCTTAACTTTCTAGAGCAAGACATTAGAGCACTGGCGTTCTGCACTCCACGATGTTTAAAGGTGTGAGGATTTTGTTAGACCATGAAAGAGGGAATTTCAGTTAATTAGAGAGGAATTATTATAGACACGGATATGGACTTCAGCAGCAGTGCAGTCAGAAGGAAGATGGGTTCTGGCAGTCTTCCCTTGCTAATACCAGGGGGGCTTACATGCAGGAGTGTGGGAGGGGCAGTCAGTTCAGGGTCAAAGATGACTTTAGAGCTCTGGCTTTGTGTACAGGGATAAGATCTGAGTAAAGAAGCATGAAAGCTGTCTTGGAGGGCAGGAGGGACTTCTTTCCCTTGACGTTTGAGCCTTTTGAAGAATTAGCTAGTAAGGAAATTATAATGTGGCAAGGGAATGACAGAATCAAGACAGGCTGTTAGAGATCAGAGATTACTTGCCAAGGTCAGTGATGCCTTGCATGCTTTCCCTATAAAGTTGATGTCCAAAGCTGAGCTAGCAGTAAGATATCCCAAAGGAGGAGGGTGTTTAAGGAGGAGAAAGTAAAAGAAACAGATGCCTGGTGTTTTTAAGGCATCCCACTCTGTCGTGGAGGGATATTGTCAATATAAGCACTAGTGTCTTTTATTGCAAATTGCATGTGTTATTCTTGTGTTCTTGGTCATCTACCAACTGGTGGGGTGGGGCTCTTGGGGAGCCCTTTCATCCTGTGTTCCCCAGCCTGCCTGTACTGGTTTTTGCCCTGGCAGCTCTTTGGGCCTCACTCTCTGCAGCGAACCATATTACCTGCCTTAAGAAAGTAAATGGGATGTAAAGTATGTTCCACATACAGAGAGGATAGTGTTTGTTGAAAGCAGAAGGAAAAAGCACTTGTCTTCTTACTCAATGCATTTGTAAAAGTTGGCTTTGACATTGTAGTACTGAAAGGCATTCTGAGAATAAAAGTAAGGGTACAGCCACTCAGACATCCCAGAATGTGAAGGGAGTAATATTTCATTGTATGCCATTCCAAAATGCTTATTACAGATCTTATTTACAACTATCATGTCTCTTTTGAATCTGCAGAGGAGGAATACCAAGGACAAACCAAGAGAAAGCGTATTCGAAGGAAGAAACAAAAGAACAGTTTGAAAAACTCTAATATTAATTTACATGGAGAACAAACAGAATCTGGAATGCAAGAGACATTTGTTCAAGATAATCTACAGCTGCAGCAGATAGACAGTCCCAAAATAAGCAAAAACAAAAAGAGAAAAATGAAAAAGAAGCGACAGAAAGAAAAAATGAGAGCAGCTGGCTTGGTAACAAAAACTACCGGTGTGGATTTTACATATCAGCCTGACAAAAACAACAGAGAAGCAGCAGTAGGCTTAAAAGACATCGATGAAAAGGCAGATAGCATTATGGACTTCCTGCAGGCAACACAACAAATTTATTTTGCTGACAGTATGTACCACTCTTGCTCCTGTCTTTTCATGGGTATTACCACATAGGGGAATATAGGTCTGTACTTACTGTTGCTGTAGAATGGGCCAAATCTACTAAAGAAGTCTCACTTTTGAACTCAGTGAGATATGCGAATACTTAGTATTTGTCCCATTTTCTGGTGTGTGCATGAATGTGTAAGAATCCACATCAGTGTAACAAACTGTGGTCCTAATCTCTTTGTTTCTCTGGCTTTGAAAATACACATAATACTCCTTGCTCTTTCTTAAAACGTTCCAGTGTATGTGGGGTAACCATAGTGGTTAAAATGGACCAAAATCTTATTTCCTCTGCCTTACCTTATTTCCAAGTAATCCAGAAGGATTACTTGCTTTTAGAGAGCTACAAATGAGGGCAGTAATTGCTATCCTAAACTACTTTCATGCTTACTGTCTCTGAACCAACCTACTTTTCAGAAAGTTCTCCTTCCCAGGAGATTTATTTGTGATATATAAGGAAATCTAGACAGACAGCATCCGAGAGGAAAGGGGAAGATACAGTTGGCGCTGGGAAATTGTATTGACGAAAAGCGCTTGTGAACAACATGGATGTGAACTGATGCTCAATGCACATTCCGTGGCACTTTAAAAAGGATTGCATGGATGTTATCCCTGATGGCCTACTGAATGTTCATCTGGCCACTAAAATCAGAGAAATTCCTACTGTATATTTCTTCCATTGCCGTCCTAAAAAGCTGCTTGTATGGTGCTTATGTCATAAACGCCTTTCAGAGATAATGAAGTTTTAATGGTAGGTGTAGTCATTATGTGCACATACACCAGATTATGTAGGTATCAGCTAGGATTAAATATGTTTTCTTAAGGGCAAGCTGGTGTGTTCTTCAGCTGCTCAGAACATAGTTTTAAAATGAGAACTATCTTCTAAAACTGGAAAAAAACAATTACATTTTTTTTCAAAGCAGATGGCCTTGACTGTCTTTGTGGAGCTGAATGGAGAATATTAAACAGCTTTGCTACCTGTAGGAGTCCATCTTAAGGCAGAGCTGTCAGCCCCTAGTCTCATAAAATTTATCTTTGACTACAGAATTACTTTAAAAAGCCTGTTGAGATGACATCAGGGATTTCATGTTAATTTCTATCTCGAGATTTTTACATAGAATTTTCTTTGCTTACTATTAAAACATTTCTGCTGTGTCAGGTCTTCATACTGACTAGCATTGGAAATCCATCCAACTTTTCTGTTTAATGTATTTCCATCACCGAAAAAAGAATTTTCCTACTTCAGTGTATGGCTAAGTAAGCTAAACTACGTGTATTTGCTCTAGTGTAACTCCAGAGTAACTGAGTAAGATTGCACTCTGTTAACAGTCCTGCTGTTAATATATGACCCAGAACAGAAACCTGCTCTATTACTGGTGTTGAACTTTAAGAAAAAGTGATGAACTTCTAGCTTTCCTGGAAGTCAAGTTCAGGTTTTAGCAGCGGTTGACAGTGATGATTGCTGTCAAAGCTGCAGATCAGAGCATTGAGCCAGCGAGGAGGACCTTGGAATACACGGAGAGAGAGGCTCAGGTAAAAGAAAGTTCATCTGCAGTTAAGATATCAAATCCATAAATCAAAGTGTGACTAACCTTCTTGTTAGGCAAATCCCAGTTTATATATAGATCTGACATTATGCTGTTTGCCTTTTACAGTTGAGTGACTTTAACGCTCCCCATTTTTTCAGATAAAATTGAAAGCCATTGCTTTTAGCAGCATTTTCAAATGGTCACATTGGATTATACTTCTTGTACTTATGTCAGAAAGCTGAATGCTGAAAGATCTGTTCTTCTCAGTTGTCTTGCTGGTAAAAACAGAAGAATTAAAGGGAGTCTGGTTAAAGGGACAGACTGTACACTGTTACTGGAATGGAAAAATGAATTTATGCTTTATTACTGTAGAAACAATGCCCTGCTCTGCTGCCTTGCATGCTGTAATATTCACTTTCAAAATAAAAACGTAAAGTCCAATAACAAGATGACTGGATGCCTCCAGAAGTGCTTTGCAGCACTTCCACAGAGCTGTTCCCTGTCTCCATGAGCGTGTGCAGCTTTGTAGTACATAGTGTCTAGGGAGCAAAACCACAGTGCTTTGGCCACAGTATGGTTTCTTCATCACACCTTTCTCCTGAGCTGATCTTGAAGCTTTAGATTCCTCTTACACTCCTGTCACTAGGAGTCAGATTTTTCTTTTTACTTTCTGAATTTGATACTTTCCTCTCTTACCATTGTTTTAATGTGTAATCAAAAATGGGAGGAGCAAGCTGCTCTGTAATTATTTGATATTTAGTTAGTGTATATTTGGTTTAAGTTGTGAAAAGGAAGATTCTGTCTTTGAAAAGTAAGTATAATTAGGAAAATTCTCTGTGCTGAGTATTTTTAATGTGGTTTTCCAATTGTTTTTCCAGATAAATCAGAAGGTACGGATTCTGCTGTAAATCCAGCAACTGCCCAAGAGCTTTTACAGTATCTTGAATCTCGCACCATCTCTTCCTCAGATGTAACTCTTCTGCATCAGCTGAAATCCCTTGTATTGCTGCGGGATATTGCGAGATTGAAAGATGCTTTAAAACAATTCCAAGAACAATCCATGATGCCTCCTGGTAGGTACCATTCACTCTTGTTCATTCACTCATGTTCTTTTTTGTGTAGGATAGAATTCAGATTTGTCACAGGTTCTTTTATTAGGAAGCTGTAAATAACTATACAGTGCTGAATATATGCCTATACAAGATTTGAAATCCCACTGAAAATTATTGTCACTGTTTCTTGCTAAAACCAGCACAGTTATGAGCAATACAGAGACTTTTCATACTCTGCAGCAACTGTAGAGTACAAGATGATTCAGGTTCTTAAAATAATATTTCTTAAATCTTAAATGTTTTAAGATTTAATCATGTTTAAAGCATATTTTTAATACATTCTCTTTGTAAACTTTTTAAATCACTGGAATTAATACATCTTGGAGATTCCACTCAGCCAGTTAAGGATTAATTTTACATGCATAAGAATCAGTAAAGCCCATTATTTCATTTGCTCTTGGTCACCTACATGGCTTCTTTAACACATAGATTTCGTATGTCAAAATTCGCTTTACAGCTTTGGTTTTGTTTAAATATAAACATCTGGTTTGTGCTTCTAAAAATATTGATGATTATGTAAAAAACGTGAAGTCACTTTATAATAAATGACAGTATAAAGTCATTCATAAAAAGAAAAATTATTCTGTTACTATATTTTTTCATCATAGAATCACAGAATGGTTTGGGTTGGAAGGGACCTTAAAGATCATCTAGTTCCAACCCCCCTGCCATGGGCAGGGACATCCTCCGCTAGGGTCACAGGGATGGAGGCCTCCATCCTTGAGGCACAAGTCTGAGTTCATTCATGCTCCTGTTGTTCTCTATTATAACCCCTATAATTTTAGCAGAATTTCTTCCTGGGCAGTTAATAGTTCCTCAGGTGAATGTGGGATCAGCTTGAAGTCCATAGAAGGTATAATAATTAATTTTCCAAGCAGTCTTCATTTAAACAGTCTTTGTTACTTGTCATTAGTCCATTTGTTGCAGCATCAGCCAAATCAACAAGATGTGCTGAATTTTTTTGCCTCCCAAAGAATTTAATCAGAGTTGAGAGCACTTGCTATGACATGAGAGAATCTCAGAGGTTTTAGATAGTGCTCTGAGTCTTTTGAAGAGTAACGACTGAGCTGGTAGTAGTGTGGTAACAGAGTAAATAAGTTCATAGCCACCAGAAGCTTAGCAATAGCATTCAAAGAAGAGACTACTGCTTGTAGCATCATTAAATAATTTACAGCATGATAGTGGCTAAAGATCCCAGTCAAGACTGGAGCCTGCTGAATGCTGTGCATTGTAAAAACACGGAAAAGAGAGAATTCCTGCCTGCAGATTTCATAACTGATACATTTTGAACAGGATACTTCTACAGAAATACATAGGTATTCTTTAAAGTGTACATATGGAGTATGACAGCCCTTAAGGTTCTGATCAATCAGAAATATCCATATATACATGGAACAAAATCCTTTGGAGCTTTCAATAATTAATTCCAATTCTATGATCTTAATTATAATCAGATAGTCTCATTGGATGTAATAGATATTTGCAAACTAAGTAGGACTCAGCAGGCGTAGTGGTAATGGTTTGGGGCCTTTATTAAATGACCTAATTCAGCTTCTTTATTAAATCAAAATGGAACTGTTGAAGTGACCATATTCAGGATATTTCTTATAGGTCTTATCCAGATTCTGATCAAGACAGTAGGAATTCTGTTGGGTTTTGCAGCCTTGAGGCAAGCTGCTCTGTTTACTTTTATATAGGAGAAATGTCAAGCTGAAGAGAGAAGCAAATTAGAAACAAATCCACGAAACTACCCTAATTTTCTGGTGTATGTATTTGTCACTTGAAAAAGCAAAAAAAAACAATTTGCTGAGTGATTTATAAAAATTATTTATTTTTCTGCTGATAGAGCCTGAAACTGTTTAGTCTCACAGTTGATTTTTTTCCTAGTAACTGTTGTCACTCTGGACTCAATTCTAATCTCATTCCAAATTCCCAGTGGTGTAACTTTAGTAGTTGATTTGATATTCATGAGCTACAACAACATAAGAAAGAGGAAAATACATTGTTATAAATTATTAAAGGGTAATTAAACACCTGCTAGATATTAATTTGCCTCAGCAGAGTTTAACAATACATTATATTAGTAATTCAGGAATTTATGAGAACGAGAATATAGTGTCCTGAAATTTTACCTTTAATTAGGCTTTTAATTATACTTTTTTTCCTACTTTTAGCTCAAAAAGAAGTCATCTATCATGCCCAGTTTTCTTAAATTTTTAATTTCTTTGCCAATGAGCAGGTGATAAAAGTTGAAGTGTTATTACAAAACCTTGTTGTCTCAGCAAATTCAAGTTGTTATTTTAGAAATATGGGTTAGAGCTGTTTATGGAGATAAAATGTACAGTACATCATAGTAATCTCAAATTTGTTATAAGTTTGATTATCTTGCATTTTTCTCCTTTTTTTTATGCTTACTGGGGCGTGATGCACTAGAAGAAAAGGTCATTTTTTATTAACATGATGAAAAGAAAACAATTTTTCTTAATTTTAGCAAGGTGTATTATTTTTACAAAATAAACCTATTTTTAGTTCAAGAAGCAATATGTTAAACCTTTTTCCCGTGGTTATGATTCTACTTAAGATGCCAGCATCAAAGGAATAATAATGGGTGCTATGTTTTGTTCAGATTTGTCTTTAATTCAAGGAAGGAAAGAGAAGGAAAAAAGTGAGATCCATCTCTTTCACGTGAGTGCCCATGCTCCATTAGTAAGCTTTACACACCAGTATGTATCTTTTATTTCCTAGTGTATACATGTTATGGTTTAATCTAATTTTCCACTGGGACTACCAGGTCCCACTCGGCAAGTTTCTGCCTACTGATGATAAATTTGCTTTTCTTAGTAACGTTTTACGGACCCTTTAGAGTAAAGCTGTGGACTGCCCGAGGTGTGCAAACCACAGATTGAAAACCACGGGTTCAAGGCCATGTTTTGGTATTTCCTTCATACCTCTTAGCATGTTACTCAGGTTGAGAATCATGGTTCAACCAAAAGGAAAGAGCAACAATGAAGGGAAGGATTGTGGATTGTCATAAGCTCTTAGATCCCAATATTTGCAGTCATATCATAAAGAAAGCTCTAATGGGGTTTGTGGTAGGATCTGAAAAATTTTACAGGAAGAGAAAATTGCTCAGGAGTTTGAAACACAAAAATTGTCAACATTGTTAACTGTCTTTAACCCTTCTTTTAATGAGAAAACACACTTGAATCAGAAAATCTCTATGGTAAGAGATACTGGTTGTTCTGTCCAGTTGTCATCCTCCATCAAGTTACCTTGTACTTTGTGCTTCAGGTTACTCCATCGTTATCTTTGACCTTGTACTTCAGCAATCACACAGAGTTAAGGGTGATCAAGAGTTTCCGCTCATGACGATTTAAAGCATCATTCCCAGACTGGGAAAAAGAACAAAATGTCCTATTACTATTCCCATGTATTTGTCTTTAACAAAAAGTACAAGTCATTTATCAGTGCAGGGAAGAGGATGGTCAGAAGTCAAATAGCCGTGCATTTCTCATGATGGGGGCTTGGCTGATCGCTGTCAGAGTCAGTGGCCATTTGCCAAAGGACGCCAGACAACTTCGTGGTCCTGCACAATGCAGTGGGCAAAGGAGAAGAGCCGTAACTGGAAGTAATGCTCCATTTGCTGGTTGGAAACTGTAGCTTTTGGAAGGAGGGCTACTTAATTGTGATTTCACATCAATTATTAAACTATAGGTGATCACCTAATTAAAAAAAAAAGTCATTGTCTTCTAATTTATGAAGTCATTCAGCTTCTACTCATCAACTTCATTCCATTATCTATTAACATTTTCCCTTTGTTGGTTAGTATCAAGTCTCAAATGCACTCTTCCCTTGTTGCCTAGGAAATTATCGCTCACAGAAGAGCTAGAAGCTTCTTTTAACTGCCTTTCTTTGGAGCGTTGTCCTTCATATATGTCTCCATTGCTGGGGATGGCGGGTGGTACCTTTTGTAGACCAGAAGTAATACAGTTACTGTGTGCCCACAATGCCCAGGCTGGATACACAGAGGCCCTAAAATGATTAAATTTAACCTTTTTTTGAATGAATGAATAAATGAATGAATGAATGAACATTCAAAGAAAAGGAAATTAAATATGAAAGCTATAATAGCATAACATTATAGAATCATCTTAAATGTGATATTCTGTGATAAGTACTATAGAAAGTCCTGCATTAAAAATAAATAAAGTCCCATAGATAATCTCTGAATTAAGAGAGAAGCCATGGCATTTTGAGGCTTTAATGCAGTTGTCTGTACAAGACAGCTCATTCTCAATGGGGATTCTAGGTGCTACTGTAAGTTAAATATTAGTGCGTGAAATTACTCTCTGCACAGAAGTGAGGAAGATTGCACTCTTTTTGCCTTGCCCATAAGATCATGTAATTTCAATCTCCCTTTTTTCTCAATATTGAAATAATAACAAACAGGACAATCAAAACTATACAACCAACATTTTTTCTCTTACAAATAACTGACCTCCTGACAGGAAATGCACCTGTTTGCGTAGAATTTCATATGTATTAGTCTTCAAGCTCCAGTATCTTGCATCGGGTTTACTGAAATGCTGATGTGGAATGGAAATGGATGTTTACACAAGTCTTTTTCTTTAATATTCAGAAATGTCATAGAGGTATTTCAGGAGGAATGTGTTTTCTTTGTTTCAGATCATACCAAGATAGTCACGTCTCTGTTTCACTACTGGATTACAGATATCCTTCCTGTGAAGAACAGGAAATAAAGCCTTTCCTGTGTCCATATGCACAGGGTTAAAATGTAATGTGCAAACACATAACCAAGTAGCAATTGTTCATGAAAAACAGTGTCAATATACGTTCTACACCTTCAGGTAAATGAATTATTTTTCTGTGTTACAAACTACAGAAGACAATGAACAGGGTATCTACATGTGATTTTTTTGGTTGGTTGGTCAATAATATGCATATGGCCAGAGTCTTCAGCTGGGTTAATATGTACATTTCACGTTCGGATGAGTGACTTGTGTGGAATGATAAAGTCTGTATCAACAATTTTGTTCAAGATACATTGTTGGGTTTTTTTGTTCCTATCTGGAAGTTTTACTGCTTGACTTTTCTTCTTTATCTCATGTATCTGTTTATCTGAAAAACAGAAATATATTTTTATATTTAAGTCTAAGCAGCAATGCATCTGAGGAATTTTTTTTTTTCTGAATAAACTGCTAAACTATGAAAATAGATGATTTTCTACACATGGGTCATGAAGGTACTGTTTAGAGTTATGCAGAAACTTGGATGGCACTTTCAGAACTACTCCACGGCCCAGCCTGTTACAATCTGATGGGCTTCACTGACTGCAGAATTATGGGACTGGGTTCTCTTACTGATTACTGTGTAATCTCGCTGCAACTGAATTTATCCATATGTAGATGATACAGTAAATAATACTCATGGTTGTAAAATGTTTTGGAATCCTGAAGAAAAAAAATGCTTCGTGAGAGGCTCTTCTCTCAGCTGAGTCATTCACCTGATAGGTGATACAGAGCAAACCATTTCTCATATCTTAGTGTGTTACCTTCCTCATCAGTAGGATAGGGGCCACATATTTATCTCCTTCAACATGTGCTCGGAGATACATTACTGATGAGACTATACAGACATTGCGTGGGGTTTTTTGCTTTATTTTCTTTTTATTATTATTATTATATTGCCTGTTACATTCTATTGCAAGGCATTGGTTTCAGTGATGCTCAGAAATGTGTAATAAAAATACCATTGTATGACTTTCTCATTAATTAAAGAAATTAAAAGGGGTTCTGTGTCATGCCAGAGGATTGCAGGTGCAGACCAAATGATCTTGAGGCTAAGGCAGCTGTGTGCAGCTCTGGAGAACTTGAGTTAGGTCTGTGTCTGCTAGGGAAGATATTTACATCAGACTTTGCAGAGGTGAAACTAGTAGTATGTTCCCTATTTTAATGCTCCTGACTTGCTAACACATAGGCAGTGAACTGTAGCTGTGACTTTTCACTGAGATGTTGTGTGCCTCAGTTCCACATCTGGAGAATGAAGAAAATCTCCCTAGAATGTGAAGCACCTAGATAACTCTTTTGACAGTCCCCACAGGAAATTAATCACTTCATCCTCAGATTAAGGTTTGAATGTCATGCAGTAAATGAAGCCTAGGAACCGCACAAAAAGGATATGCCGCAACTCATTAGGTAAGCATCATCTGTCCTATACACTGAATATGAAAAGATAAATGAGATCATGTAATTAAAGACTGTATTTTGAAAGCCAAGTACAAAGCAGGTCAGATTAGGCCCTTGCAAACAAATGCAGTGCCTGCATTTCCTGATACTGGAGTGGCTGTGCTGAGTGATATTACAAGGCTGCTGCCCTGGATGGACCCCAGGAGCAGGTGATTCCTCCTCCTTGACCTCTGGATCCCAGGCTGGTGCACCTGGAGATCTGTATGTCTCTTCGATCCATGCCTCTGGAGGCGACTGTAGCTTTCATGTGTCATGTCAGCCGGTAGTGAGGCTTAGCCATATACCAGGGACACACACACAAAACTCACCTGCCTGACTCCACAGGCTGCCACGGACAGGGCACTGCCCTTAACAGCACCCAGGAGTAACTCTGCCAGGGCTCACAGAAAACACAAGTACAATCCTCTCCGACTGATTGGAATTGAAGTCCACAAGTGAAAACAGACATGCCTTCACTTTCTAGATTCACAGGCATTCCCCATTCACAGATCCCTCGGATACCAGCACTGGCCCCCAGCCTCTCACATCCCTGCCTGGATCCTGGGCCCCCTTACCTGCTCTGCGGGTCTCCTGCTCACCAGCTAGTCCAGCCTGACACACGCTGCCGCACGTTCACGCACTCATCTCACAAGCACTCAGGCACTTGTCTCACAGCTTTGCCTACTGCTTTAATTTCTCTTCCTTATTATTTCTGTTTCAGTGCTGGGCCATTCCTCATAATATTAATTTTTGTAATTACACTGAATTTTAAATAGCTGCACAGAGAGGAGCCAATTTGGGTATCTTTGCCAAACAGAAATATTTTGTAATATCAGTTGTCTAATCCCAGAATGTGAGTACGTTTTCAGGTCAAAAATGTGCTTTGCTTGAATCGGGTAATAATGGGGAAAGGATTGCTTTCAGCCTTTCTTTTCTCCTTTTATTTTAGCCACTGTAAGAGCCTTATGTTCTGTGCAGAAATCAGCTGGGCCTAACAAAGCAAGCCTGGGGATAGTTTCAGAGTGTAGCTAGTCAGTCAGTATTGTCTGATGTCTTTGTAAATGTACTGCGACAGGAGCTGAGCCTTACTCCTAACCAAACCTGCTGCTATCACACTAACAGGGACTATAAAGAGTTAGTGGATAAAGTAAAATCTGAGAAGTTGGAGAGTTTAGAAATTGAACCAAGTTCAAGCAGATAAATTGTAGATTGTCATTGCAGATAAATGCAATCTCGTAAGAGTACATTTATTTCTGAAACAAACGTGCCAGACAATGGTGTGCTGAACTGCAGCGTGCGTAAGGATACTTAAGAGCAATACATGAAGGACCACAGCAGAAGGATATAGTTTAAGAGCAAAAGAAATGGACATTATTCATCTTATAGTAATATCAATTAGGCAATGTATTAAAACGTCAGGAGGGAAGAATGGTTTGGTTCCACAGTAAATATTCCATTCACCAGAATTTTAATACCTACTCACTTTCTGTTCTCCTTCTCTAAAAGAAGTGGTACTGAATCTCCCTACAGCTTTTATGGCTTATTTCAGCAGCGGTATAACCAACACGGCTGGGATATGAAAATTGAAAATTTTAAATTAATATCCATCGGTGAACACAGTGTGTTTTACATTTCACTATCCGTAGCTCCTTCAACATAGCAATGAAACATTCATCACGGATTTCCATGCGAAACTCATAAATGGCAAAGGAGATGGCCTTGAATTTTTGCTTCTTCCTCATCATTCAGTCTAATGAATGTGCACTATCATGTGGAATTTCTGAGGCATGAAAGAGGTTTTTTAGTGGACTTTGCATCGAAGAACTTCACACATCAGAACATTCATACACACAGTTACCAGCATGTTCTAAACTTCTGGGAAGATAGAACCTTAACATTTTAGTTTTAAAACCTACATTGACTCCAAAAGTAGTAGGAATTTAAAGATCAACTAGAAAGTAGCCTGCCTGTGGCTTCAAGAGTTAACTTTCTAGTTTGCATAATTAAACTTTACACAGGAAGGAAGAAACAGCAGCACAGTTGGAGAGAAATTGGGCTTTGAGTAGGTGGTGATCCCTTCCCTAGGCTCCATGTCAAGGAAAACCACAGAGGCTGAAAGAGTTTTGGGCATCTGTAGTAGTGAATAGCTGTTCACTACGCTTGTATGCAAGGGTAGGAGTTCAAAGCCATTATCTGTCTCTAGGTACATGTCTTAGTCTCAGAACTGCCTGTAAGACCTCACAGATTCACAGAGTGGTAGGGGTTCATTATTCTCTTTTTGTGGATATCTAATGTGGGAATCAGTCTCTAATATTACAGATTTTTACAGCTTCATAAGTGGTGCAATATTTTATACAGTACTTTACAATAATGTAGGGTTATACATTTTTTTAATGTATTTTCTACGACAGCTGGTTTTTCTCCCCTGCACCAGTGCAGGGAGGTATTGTTCAGTAGGCTGAATCTCTGAAATGACAAAAAATAGCCTTTAAAAAAAAAAAAGACAAGGGGAAAAAAGCGGTGAGTGGCAGCATGAAGGCAGAAGATTATTAAGCTGTCTTGGACCAAAGAAAACATATTTCACCCAGTAATATCTGGTATATCATGAAAACAGTGCACAGAGTAGAAAGTGGTGTGTGTTCTGGTTGTACAGTATGCTACACATTAAGTATAACAACAAACGGTGGTAGTGAAAAAAAAAGCAGCACACTGTAAGATTGGGAATATGCATTGTATTTAATATTTAGGCCAACCTCAGGTTATAGCTGTGTACATTTTGTGTTTAATTGCTTCAGCCTTAGATTACACCTAAGGAGGACTGCAGTGCACATGTTTATGCAGCTAATTTAGTTTCAGTTAACTACTTTATCCTCTGCATTGCATCTAAGTAAATTTTGTTGAATAGGATAATTAGAATGTCTGCGTACTTCACGATTTTTAATATATGTTTTTCTTAGATTAGAAAAAATGTATATTTGTCACCTGGTAGATATATGCTGAACTAAGGCATGGGGGGAAAACACTACATAAAGTAAAAGCAGAAATTTACAAATGCTGTATGTTTCCTACATCTGAAGTTGAAAAAAATATCTATTATTTGATTATTTGAAAACTGTGTATATGCACCACAATCACTCAAGGTCAAATATATAGCTTTACTAAGGACATTCCCCATCTTGACTGCTTAACTTTGTAGAGTTAATTGTCTGCGGTCATTTTAATGAATTTGTAAAATGAATAAACAAGTTGTAGCTCTTCTGCATTATTACTGCAATGCTGCATCCTGTTTTAGGATATGTAATGCACAAAAACATGTTGTCTAAGATTAAAGAGGACTACACAAAAATAGAGAAGGAATGGATCTGTGGTTTGATACCTTCTGCTCTTCTGCATCAGCTCTAGGCTGCTATAGGGTGCCTCAAATACAGGCTGCTTTTCTTCACTTTCAGAATCTTTGCCAGTCTTCTGCAGAGAAGACTGATCTTTGCCAGTCTTCTGCAAAGAAGACCCTCAGTCAGTGCACAGATCATTCCTCCATCCTCTCAGCCTCTGGTACTAACTTTGTCACCCATTTGCTTCATTTTCAGGTTAACACATTTGTGGTCTTTCCCACAGTGCCTTCCCGACCTCTCTACAGAGCACTCTTTCCATCATCTTCCTTTCCTTCTTTAAAACTCTCCTTCACCATGATGTTGCCGAAAAGCCTGGCAACAGCTGGGTCAGTACTGTGCTAAGACAACTGCCTACTATGCTGACTAATGTCACCTTACTGTATCTGTGTACTCCCACAACAATCTGCCTGCTTTGTCATTTGTTTTCTCCTTTCTTAAGCTAGTACCAACTTGATGCAGGTTTTGGCCTGCACAGCACGCAGCACAGCGAGTTTCTGTTACATCTGAGGTGCCGATGTGCTAGGAGAATGTAATAGACTTAGCTACAATCAAGAATATGCTGGAACATGTAAGCAAGGCTGCTGATAGTTAAAAATGGCATAATAATTTTACATTGCACACATGTACTGGGGTACTGGTGGATGAGAAGCAGAACATGAGCTGGCAGTGTGCGCTGGCAGCCCAGAAAGCCAACTGTATCCTGGGCTGTATCAGGAGAAGTGTGGCCAGCAGGTCGAGGGAGGGGATTCTCCCCCTCTACTCTGCTCTTGTGAGACCCCACCTGGAGTGCTGTGTCCAGCTGTGGAGCCCTCGGCATAAGAAGGATATCGACCAGTTGGAACAAATGCAGAAGAGGGCCATGAAGATGATGAGAGGGTTGGAGCACCTCTGCTGTGGGGACAGGCTGAGAGAGTTGGGCTTGTTCAGCCTGGAGAAGAGAAGGCTCCAGGGAGCCTTATTGCAGCCTTCCAGTACCTGAAGGGGCCTGCAAGGAAGCTGGGGGGGGCTTTTTCCAAGGGCCTGTAGTGACAGGACAAGGGGTAATGGGTTTAAACTGAAAGCAGGGAGTTTTAGATTGGACATCAAGAAGAAATTCTTCACGGAGAGGGTGGTGAGGCACTGGAACAATTGCCCAGAGAAGCTGTGGATGCCCCATCCCTGGAAGTGTCCAAGGCCAGGCTGGATGAGGCTTGGAGCAACCTGGCCTAGTGGAGGGTGTCCCTGCCCATGGCACGGGGGTTGGAACTAGATGATCTTTAAGGTCCCTTCCAACCCAAACCATTCTATGGTCAGTCTAGTAAAACAGGGACCTGGTTCTCCCTAGTGGACACTTTGGAGGCAGTGTTCATCTGCAGCTTGCTAAGGAGAGCTTGGAGGCATGCAGGGTGGGATTCATTTCTCCTAACTTCAGATGTCTGCAGTGTAGATGTTTCAGTGTAGATGTTTCCATCTGAGCTGCCTGTCCTAAAGAACTTTATAATCACTGAGATGAAACAAATACTTGTACAGCCCAGTATAACTGGTTGACATCTATTTTAGGATAAGAACAGTGATACAAATAAGAGAACTTATGTCTTTACGTTGGCTGTTACGGGAGCATAAACACAAAGATCAGATGGAAACATCTGCATTGCAGGCATCTGAATCTTGAAAAAAAACCCCTCGTTTACTGCATCTGAGAAAGGGATAGAATGTACTTGTTGCATGACCAAAACGTCGCCTATTCCTGTTGCTGGTCTGGCAGTGGCAAGCTCCTTGAACGTGGACAGGGCTGTGACCCTCCTCCTTCTTGCTGCTGTCATATCTTCCTTTGGGAAGCCGTTGCCTGTAAGTGGTACAGCTGTTGTACAGCTGTGTTTGGAATTCACCCAACACAAGCTGGGGAAGTGCTTCTGCTCTTCCTCTGGTTCCCTTCATGCAATCATGCACAGAGTGGCCTCCAGCACTTCTCAGATAGGCTCAGTAAAAGATTGCTGGGTGATTTATTCCTCCTCCCAGTAGCAATGATGATGTGGAAGTGAATATAAACACACAGGAAGGAGTAACCATTGCTAGGAATATCAAACTGATTACCCATCGCTTGTGTTCTAGAGTGTGAATCAATAACAAATACATCTTTTCCAGAATCACAGGAGTCATAGAATCATAGAATGATAGAATGGTTTGGGTTGGAAGGGACCTTAAAGCCCATCTAGTTCCAACCCCCCTGCCATGGGCAGGGACACCCTCCACTAGACCAGGTTGCTCCAAGCCTCATCCAGCCTGGCCTTGAACACTTCCAGGGATGGGGCATCCACAGCTTCTCTGGGCAACCTGTTCCAGTGCCTCACCACCCTCTCCATGAAGAACTTCTTCCTGATATCTAATCTAAATCTCCCCACTTTCAATTTAAACCCATTACCCCTTGTCCTGTTTGGAGTAATCGCCAACCTCTGTGGATATAATGATAGCTGTTTGATCTCTCTCTGGCATGTTGGAGTTTAAAATGAAGGTCATGTTCAAATCTGATTAGAATTCAGGGAAAGGATCTTAGCTTATTACCATCACTATAGTGCTGGATTCTATTTACATTGGTAAACAGTTTAAAACACTTGACATGTTATTCAATTAAATCTGTGATTGGTAACTGACAGACCAAAATGCATTGATTTTTGCAACCACATTAAACTAAGTGTATGGCACAGTGTTTCATTAGCCTGTCTGCTTAACCCTCTCACATTAATTCAATTACCCTGTATAAAATTAATGTGTAAAATATTAAATAACTAACTTTCTAAATTAGAAGGCGTTGCAAAAATATATTCATCTCAATAGTTTCTGACATATATTTATTACTGGATGATTTACAGTCTGCTATGGATCACATTGTTATGCAGATGGCAAAAGTCACTCAAAGTTTTTTCTGTGTACTCAGTCAGTAAATAGATAGATTCATGGAGGGTAAGGCTAAAAAGGACATGAGATTATCTTCTCTGACCCTCTCTAGATCCCTGGCCATAAATTCTCCTTTTACTTCAGGGTGAAGACTAGTAACTTGAATCTGACAAAAGCACAATTTGTGGTTTTCACTAAAGCAAGTCTTCTGGAGAGACAGGCAAGCTTGATTTAGAGGCATCAAGAAATGAAGACTTAGTCCCTTCTACAATCATTTATTTCAGTACTCAGTCACTCTCATGGTTAGAAACATGTGCCTTATTTCATTTGAATTTGTCTAGGTTTAGCTTTCAGCCATTAGTTCTTGGTATTCTTTTCTTCACTAGATGAAGTAGTCCCTCAGTAGCCACTATTTTCAGTCTGTGAAAGTTTTTGAACACTCATCAAGCTACAGTGCAACCTCCTTTTTGCTGCCCTAAACATTCTCTCTTTAAATTATTTGATTTAAGGCATTTTCTACAGTCTTCAAATTGTTTTTGTGGCTCTCTTGTACATTCTTTTGGGTTTATTTGCACCATTTAGAGCACAAGTGTGCTGGAAGTGCACATAGAACTCCATTTAAAACCTCATCAATGCCAACTTTCATACTCACCACTCCATTTTTTGTGGGTCCACTTACTGCCATAGGGTTGTACAGGGAATCCACGTTGAATTATTTGTCATAGCAGGCAAGTGCTCATGAAATTTATTGCTTTCCAGGATTTAGTCTCTGGTTCCATACTTGTTCTTAAATGTCTGACTTTTTGTGTGGCCATATTAGCAGTAATTTTCTTTGACTACGTCTAGATTAGTAAATGATGGATTGTTTTGTGTGTCTGTACTGCTTTCATTAGTATCGACTATCTGCTAATCTTGGTGTCATCTGCAGATTTTACCAGCAGTGAATCTGTGGTTACTTACATTAATGAAAACGCTGAACGGTGTCCAGTGCTAGTACTAATCTTAAGAGAAATAACATCATTCAGTCACTATTCCCTATTTACATCTTTTTGAAACAGAAAGCTGTGATCATCTGGTGGATTTCTAAGGTATTTACCATGTGCTTTTTGTACATATAAGTACTTTTGTACTTACTGGCTCATACGCTTTTTTGGTTTGATCAGAAAGTCATGTAGCTCTAGGTAACTTCACAGGAGTCTAAACAGCACAAGGTGTAATGGTTGCCTGCTGCTGTCAACAAGTATTTCCTCAGTTTTCTACAAGAATAAGCTTTAATTTTTTTAGGTAAGGTTAAGAGTCCAAGCTAAACACACTGCACAAAAACTCTAGAATTGTGGTTTAGAGTACGTTTAAGGGGAAGCAGAATAATTGAAAAGTATTCAAAGTAAATAGCCTCTCATATTTGTCTTGTGTGTTTTCAGTTCGTTGCTCTGCGGGGAATGGTTTGCATTAGTTAAGAATGGTTGTTGTGAAAGTTTCTGTATTCCTTAACATCAAAGGAAAATTCATACTTCTTTCTTTTCCTGGGAGATATGATCCATAATTGTAGTTATGAAGTTGCCTAATGTGTGCACTGTCTGTTGTGCTGCATTTCTTCCAGCTGGTCATTGAAGAAATATCCTTGCAATAAATTCATTAACTATTGATGAAAAAAACAGGTTTGAGGCAAGTTTGCTCAGGAAGCTGCATTCACGGTATAGTGGGACAGGCAGATTTTCAGCATTTTTACAGAAGCAGTTCTCTGAGCAGATTTCCAGGCCGCAGCGCATGTTAACTGTCAGTAATAGCATTAACTATCTAAACCCTAAGCTATTCCTGGACACCAGTGTAAGGATTCATCAGAGATACTTATGGAACTTCAGATTAGTCGCCCAACTTCTGCCGCTCATGCAGTGCCAAGTTGCAGTTGTTATCGTGAATCAAACCGCAGGCAGCATTAACATTTTCCGTTGGAGGGAGAAATGGCAGGGAGAAGTCCCAGTTAATTCTCTGCCCAGAGCTGCCGCGGTCCAGAGGGAAGCAGGAGCAGATTCTCAGGAGGATCCTTGTATGAGACAGAACCACCAGTGGGATTCCCACTTCATTGCGATGGTTCATCACCCTCATGGTTCCCTTTAGTCAAAGCTGTGTCACAGGCTGGCCCCAAAGCTACAGAGTGGAAAAACAAAGGAGTAATAACAGCATGGCAGTGCAGTAACCAGCAAAGTCACAGTAGGGCCAATTAGTACAGGAGCTACACATGAAAGGAAGAGGATTGTAAAACAACTTGCAACTGGAAGTACCATTCCAGCACCAGCTGCAGGAGCCCACAGTTCAAAGGCGGAAGAGAAAGCTGAAGTGTTTTGTACTAGAAATTGCAAAAGCAAAAGAGCCAAAGATAAGAGAGATTCAGAGCAATACGTTGTTTTGTTTTCTCAGTGTGAATAAAGTTGGTAATGCGGTTCTGCTGCTTTGAGGAAAGTCTAATTGTCCTGGGCAGAATCTGACCGGTGGCTGTATAAACCCCACACACACAAACAGCAGAGAGCCTCCAGCTCCCGGGTTCTGGGTTGGTACTAACACAGAATATGCCTCTCAGGATTCCAAAAGGTTCCTTAACTCTCCCCTACATTGGAAGCCTTAGGGAAAAAAAGCAGCATTTCTGTCAAGATTCCCTGGCAGCATCCTTTCTTTCAGTCTGATTCCTGTATGCATAAGCAAAAACCTTTGAAGATCATTATCAAGCCAAAAATGTTTCAAGTGTTCTTGTCAGGGAACCTGAGACACAAAGACTTAGCTGACTGTTGTGCTTCTCAAAGCCCCGTGCCCAGCCGCTTTATCCATCATTTGCAAGGCCTTGCCCTGTTGCAGAGTGAAAAGCAGTCTCAAATACCTTGCAGGTAGCATAGGATGAGAATCCAAACGTGGGCAGATCCTGGGAAGCACCTGGCAACAGTGACTTGATGAGGTGATGTGAACAGAAGAGAAGGAGAGATGGGACTACGTAGCTCTTCTCTTGGAGGTTTCGATGGTGATTCGCAGACCCGTTCTGCTCTGCGCTCAACAACACTCTTATGGATAACCTGAGACTTGCACTTTCAGATGAAAACACTTGGGAGGTAAAAGTCACAAAGGTGAGCTGGCATTGAGCAAGTATCTCTAAGAGGATACTTAGTCTTTTGAATAATAACTGAGGGTCATCTCTGTCTACTCTGATGCAGCTCCAGTTGCCCAAGGCTGATCCAAGTCACAGGAATTACTAGTATCCAGAAATCATAGATGTTTTGACAGCAGTCTCCTGCATGGTATTTTGTTTGAAGCTAAGCAAAGAAATCTGAAAAGCACCCTATAATACTACAAAAAACATAAAACTACCTGTTAGAAATCCGAACTAGGCCAGTCTTTGCCACCATGTTTTTTTCCTGAGTCCCTAAATTGTTGTTGTTCTTTGTGAATATCCAGGATAAGCAAGTCATCTGAAAAACCTACCCAATTAAAGCATTCTCCCCACAGTTGCTGTTCTTTCTCTTCTCCGCATTCAGACCCAGGTCTGCGGACCTGAGTATTACCCGAGTGCATGGAATGGCGTGTTCACATTTCCATGATGCCCTGCAGGGATATTCATTCCCTTTCCCAATCTGGCAGCCGGTGCTTGTAAGCAGGAGTCATTACAACTGAGCGTGCTGTTCTGTGGTATGCCCTAAGGCGGCGGAAATGACTGCGGTCCAACTCAGCTCCAGAGTATTGTGCACCAGGATATTAACTGTAAGACTGGCAATATTGCTTTGGTGCAGAGGCTTCCTCCAGGCACCCACAAGACAGATGGCTTTATCAGTACACAGCCATTCACCTCTGCATTGCAATTGGGAAGAAATACAAACAAATTTCCAACTCTCTTTGCTAAGCAATTTTACAGCTGTCTGTCTGAAATTAAAGCACCCTCCCTTGGTTGTGCTTTGCAGTTTTATAGTGACTGGCAATCTTTTTTTCCACAGTGCTACACTTAGCCTTCCACAGAGTTTTTAATGCTCACATAAATATGTGACACTAAGTTAACGAAGATGAGTGCTCCAGAGTGTAGAGAACCAAGAAAGGAGCATTCTGCATAATCTCTACAATTGGACACTTCCTATAGACCACTGTAAAAACCAAATCATCTCTGGCAGGGGAAGGCTTTTATGTAGAAGTTCACAGGAATGAATTGATACGCACCTCATGGAAAGTCTTTGTCGAGCCTATGGGAAGGGCAGCTTCCAGCCTGCAGCCCGTCAGTGCTGTTCCTCCTGAACTGAACTGTGCCCTGACCAGTCTTTGAAGCGGTATGAGCCAAGGCATGAAGCAGTGCCTTTCTTCCTAACTGAATTTTGTCTTTGGCTCAAGTGAGTGGGAACCCATGGACACGTCTGGCAAGCTGGAGTGAGTTCTCCATCAGAGTCAAAAGCTGGTCAGAGCTAAATTTTAAGATGAAGCAGCCAGGGCATTTGCACCGTGTAGGTATTGTAGTACCAGTTTCCAAATAAAGGTGATAAACTTTCCATAAGTGAGAGGTAAGACTGGACCATGCTTAATGAGAGGTACTGTCTTGCCATCAGGGGAAAGCAGTTGGCTGAGCTTTCTATAAGCTGTGAAACGGGAGGAGTTTACAACCTGCTCTGAAAGTAACTTCAGGGTGGGACAATCTGTCACAGCAGTTCCTGATGCACAGAGAAGCCCTGAAAGCAGTCTCTCAGCCTCCAAACTGGAGAATTCCACGTCTGATAATTAATAAAAATCTTGTTGACAAGGCTGTGATGCAGGAAGGAGCTAAAAAAATCAAAGGAGATGTTGTTTTCCTTTGTATATTGAGGCAAGGAGGCAGTGAATCCTTACGCATTTCCTGCGTTGGAGGAGGAGTACGGGAAGATGAGAGGAATCCCTCCCTCTGACTCTGAGTGAGGAAGAAAGATCCCAACAGCTTGCGTTTCAAACCCTCCATTTGTCTGCAGGTCTGGGAAGACTAGGTCAGTGCTGGTAGAACACAGTAACAGGAGAGGGAGAGGGAGACACGTGGAGGAGGTAAGGAAGCAGGGAAGAAGATTTAAAGGACACATCCAACTTGAAGAGTCCTGTTTGCTCATTCTTCATAAAGAAGCTTGTCCTACTTTTCTTTTTGCCCTTTTTGCCCTTTCCTGTATCTCTTCTGAGTCTGCTTCATCCTTTCAGAGATGGGAGGGCTAAAACTGCCCATGTTATTAAAAATGCAGGTGCACCGTGCATTTTCATTTTCACAGCGTGCTTTGATTTGTTCTCTAGTCCTTTCCAAATAACTCGATTGCTTTTTTGACCCCTGACTGGGTACTGAGGTGACATCTTCATAGAACTGTTATTTCGTTCCTGAACAGCCCTTATCGGTTTAGTAATGACATGCACCACTTTGCACTACTCTGTACGGGATTTCATCTGCTGTTTCATCACGAGATGTTTGTGATCGTGGTGCTCTTCTGCAGCTCTGCACAGTCAGCTTTCACTTGTAGTCCCTGTGATAACTGCAGTGGAATCAGCAGTCTGTGTTCCCCATTATTCATCACCTTTTCCAGGTCATTTAGGACTTTGCTGAGCAGCACAAAGTCCCATAGGATTGCGTTGGCGATTTCCTTCCAGTGGGAAAACTCTACTCATCCTTACTGTTTCTTTTGTAACTTTAATTGCTTCTTCATTCAAGTGAGGATCTTCTTAGCCCATGAGAGTTCCTTTTTAAGAGAGTTTTTTTTCCCCAATGAATTTTAAAAATGCTCTTTAGTACACCTTGTCCTCTTCTTTGTCGCTGCTCGAAACCATGCCAATAGGCTTGTGAACTATGTCTTCCCTTTACAGAAGCCTAATGGGATGCTTCCCAATATATTTTTCCATGTGTCTTCTCATTCTGTTCCTTGCAATGGTTCCCACTGATTTGCTGATCAGGACATCAGGTTTGCTGGTTCCTCAGATCACCACTGGAATCCTTTGTAAAAATGAGCCATTTCACCACCTACCCATCCCCTGGCACTGAGATAACTCCCAATGAGAGGTTACACACCACAGCTGGCGGTTGTGTTATTTCATCCTTCGGTTGGTTTACAGCTCTTAGGTGAATACCATCTGGTCCTAGTGAGCTGTTAGCGTTCTGCCATGGGAAATACAATCTCTGAAGAGAGAACTCCGTGCTAGGTCCAGTGCATCATCTTAAAGTGCAAATGTTCACTGCTGTTCCCTTCTCGTTTTGTTCTCTACTCCTAGGTAATTTGAACTCTGCTGTAATCATTTCTGCTTGGCCTCACAGTCAGACGACCACAACACTTAATCAGAATGAAGACTGCCTAATGAAAAAATAAACTTTATAGAAACACTGCTCTTTCGATTAATGTATTTTTCATGCTTTATTTCCTTCATAAATTACTTCACTCTCTTCTTAACCTGAGGAAAGGATCTTCCAGTGTTCAACCAGAGAGTTCACAACGTAAGACATGTACCTTTACCCAAGATTATGCCTAAAAATAGATTGCCAGTCATGTTAAATAGCTACAACTGTGCTGGCACACTGCCATGCCAGAAATAATAGACGTCTCTTTAAGGGATTAGAGCATTGAAATAGGAATACAAATAGTAAGGGATTTCCTAGCAGACCACTAAGGAAGACTTCAGAACCTCTCAATGTTCAGACACATTTGCTGCAGGAATGGTAAATGTCAGTTAAAATTCTACATTTTGATAACAGATTCATTTTAACTGTGATCTCCTGTAGAACAAGTTCCAGCTCTTCCAAAAAGAAGATTCTGCAGGTTTGTGTAGAAGGTGGATCAGGTGCTTTGAAGTATAGACCTTAAAGTTTGGGATTGTTAAAAAAAGGGTAAAAAACAAAAACCAAAACCAAACTGTCTTTGTACAATTCATGACTTGCCGTGCATAAAGCTGTATGGAGTACAGGAACTCACACATGTTGGCTATCTGAAAAGCACCAAGAGTTACCAGTGAAATGATTTGACTGAAGTTGTGTGCTTCTGTAGTAAATCAGTGCTTTAGAATTGGAACCAATTGGAACACAGGAGATCTCCTGGCCTTCTATCCTCAGCTGCCATACCCAAATGCCTGCATTCCTGGAATTCTGTGTTGGAAGGCTGCTTCTTCAACTCAATTATTTAGATGCACTGAAGATCTGGCATGTATATAGCATGGTTGCAATGTGGGATATCGAGGAGGAGGAGGAAAAACCCAGCTTAGTAGTTGCATATGCACCTGCACATGTGCACAGTTGTAGTGATGAGAACATTTCCCAGCAGCAATACAGAATTGCTGGGAATGATCTGGCCAGCTTTTTGCAAATGAGTGGTTCAAGTTCAGAAGGCCCTGGGCTGTGTGTATACATACACTGGACAGGTTACAACCCTACGCAGGTCAATGTAGCTATCCACCGTGTAGCAACCTGTAGAAGATATCTGGGATGCTGTGATGGAGCCTCTCCTGACCCAAGACCCTCTGCAGATGGAGTGAGGGATGCCCAACAAGACACGGAGTCTGACAGTCCAGCTTTTTGTCTCATCAGCCACAGAAGCAGCAAAGGATGCAAAATGAAGGGTTCTCATCACAGATTGTAATATGATTGTTTGCGTCGATTCTGACAGTGAAAACCCCCACTGAGGACCGGCCAGCCAGGGACTCGTGCTCAGCCTGGCACAGCAACCAGTATCTGGTGGGTGTCTTGATGTAGCTATCCATTTTAGTGGCCTCTGGAAAGCAGAGCAGAGTGAGAGGACATGCTGTGCTCCTGAAGAAGCTCACCCCTCTTTGCTCTATCTTTTCTAAATGGAAAGGAAATTGCAGGCTGTTCACAGGAAAGAGCCTAATGCCTTGTGTCCTTGCAAAATAGCAGCCGTTGTATGTTGCTCCTTTAGAGCAACAAATAATATACTGTCTGGGATTAACAGCAGTTAATTGGCGCACGCAATTGCAGGAGTGGACGTGCTCTTGAGTAACCATGTGCCTTGGGAGTCTTATGTATCCAGCTGTATCCACAGGTGTGCCGTAGGTTTCCCTAGTCAGATCAGCAGTGCCTTGGTTCCTGAGAAATGGTGTTATATTAAATTATGATACCCACCTTCTTCACAAACTGTCAGGACTACATTGCGTGTCCTTCCAGTGCTCTACCTTGCTGAAGTGGTTGGTACGTGCTCTGAATACTGGGATCACTGCAAGACTGGGATCATTACACTTGTGAGGAAAAGGGAACTCTATTACCATCTGTTTCCAGGGTTAACTGGGACTCCGGGCCTCTACTGGAAGTCTGTTGGCTGCCTGACCGAGGTGAACCTTCCCAGAATAACGGCTGTAGATAGATCTTTCCACCAGCACGCATTCAGATAACTCTCAGGCCAAGGAGGACAGCCCATAGTGCTCCAGCTTTTCTGGTAGTGAGAGAATCTGCTACAGAAGAAGCACAATGTAAAGCTGTTGCTCAAAAAGGACAGCTGTTACTGTTTTAAACACTCAACCCACTTTCCAGGAGTGGATATTAAGCAAAAGACACAACAGGGAAGCGCTGTGATGGAATGTCACTTGCATAGGACAGGCGGACAAGCTTCTCCCTGCCCGCATCTGCTAGACCAGTGTTCTGTTACAGTCCACTGTAACAGAATCTGCCTACAGATTCTGCAGAGTTGTGCAAACCATTAAGGTGAATCCAAACATCAGAGTTGCCAGTGGCTGGCGTGAGTGTAGCAGCACCTCTTCGAAAGGTGCTAGCTTCCATTAAGGTCTGCAGACCTGGAAGACCCCAAGTCTCTATATTAATGCACATTGCTTATATTCTTGGGTTTGGGTTGGGGTTTTTTTTTTTTTTCATTTTGGTTGGGTCTTCTTGGTTTTCAGTTGTAAAATGAATAAATACATCTGTACTAGTACACATCTTAGCTACAGAAAAACTGACAGTGAGTTTATTCACCCGACTGGTCGCTCATGGATCAATAGCAGTCTGGACTGGCAATGTTCTGTAGGGCAGTGACTGTCTACTGGGACATTGGAGAATGTCCACCCAAAGATGCTGTACTTGCACACCAGGTCAGATGGTTCATGCAGGGCCTTAAATGCAGTCCTTCTTGTTTGTTGGCTTTTCCACGTGTGGTGGGCCACTCAGCTTTACCAGTGTTGCTTTCCCTCTATGAATACCTCCCCTGGGCAAGGGGAGATGAAGCTAGGCTATTGACCTCATCCGGTAGTTGGGGAATGAGGCAAAAATCAGTGTTCAAGGACATCATCACTGCTCATCAGTATCTGAGAGGAGAGGGAGGGTTTGACAATCCTCCTTTTGTGAGGTTAAACATTTTTTATAGCTGCTTCTTTTAATACATACTTTTAATTTGCTTTGGTCATCTTAGTAGCCATTCTTCATGCCAGCTTCAGTTTGAATTCTCCTGCTGTAATCAGAGGGGTGCAGTTCATGTGACTGCCTGTATTTACACTAGTGATGTCTGTGTCTGCACTGGCTGTGCTCACTGTACCATCAAGCATTGTTTCTTTCTCTGATATTAGAATAAACATCTAAGATAGTAAATAAAAATGGGAATTTAGAGCAACTACTTCCAAGGCAGGCATATGCGCTACCCATGTCTGGATTTAGGAGAGAGGGAACCAGCCCTGCTTGACCAGAACTGGGTTCCAGATGAGCTGTGCTGGTGCCTTGGCCCTGCACCTATGCTGCTGCCAGTGACAGTAGTGCTTATCGGCCTTTGCTTTGGAAATACATCAAAAAAACATTCCAGGTTAATTTTTTCCCTGTAGTTTCTAAGATACAAACTGCAGCAATTTCTAACATAAGATTTTCTTTCATGGCTGAAGTTCTCCTTTCTCTGTAGCAGAAATTAACTTGATTTTCTGCTATTAAATCTTTTAAACTTATGTGTGTTATTTCATCCCTCAATGGCATCAAAACACTATGGGTAGGCAGGCTGCAAATACAGGAGTATACTGCTTGCCAGTGGATCTGTAGGAAGTGAAGGAGTCAGTTCTCAGCAGGAAATAAATGAGTAGTTCAAGCTGCTTCAATGGTAACTCCATAAGCCTCAGCAACAGCCTCTTGCTGCTGTCTGTCTGTAACCTCAGCTGACTTTGGTGACTAAACCACCTGCAATTGTCTGTCTATGCCTCAGCTCATCTACACAGTATTGCAGCTTCTTTTATTGACAGTACTTCCTACTTCTGTCATCAACATATACCAATACATCTCCCTAATTTTGTGCTCTGCAAAGATATTACTGTGTAATGCAACAATATGACTAACATTGTTCCTGTTCTTGCCTGCCTTATCATCTTAAAATTCATTAACCACCTTCATATCCCTCCTTAACACTGTGCTTTGCTGCAACGCCTACAAAAATTTGGAAACAATCTGACTGTGAGTGAGCTGAGAACATTGCCTCGCATGCCAAGCAATGCATTCTCTTTGTTTCCCTGTGCTCCTCCATCTGTTGGCATCCATCTGCCTCCCCATGGACTGTAGGCTCTTTGGGGCAGGACCATCTCTTCTATGAAGTGACAGTTCCCAGTCCTCTTACCCCTACAGAGCTTGTGTTTTAGTTACCTTTGGTTCAGACAAAATTCCTTTTAGCTTAGTTCTCACTTGTAAGTAATGCACAGAATTATTTGAGAGAATGGACTCTCAGATCCAGCGACGGTTTAAGTCAAAAAGCCCAGGATCACTCATATGGTTGTGTGTAGAGGAATATTTACTGGTTTGTTTTTCTTTATATCGTTTTGCTTATTACTTGACTGCAGTGACAGCACTTGGTGTTTACTTCTGTCCCACATAAAGAGCCGCAGTGGAAGCCATGGGTAGGTTCAAAATCATAGGATCATGGAATGGTTTAGGTTAGAAGGGACCTTAAAGATCATCTAGTGCCAACCCCCCTGCCATGGACAGGGACACCCTCCACTAGACCAGGTTGCTCAAAGCCTCATCCAGCCTGGCCTTGAACACTTCCAGGGATGGGGCATCCACAGCTTCTCTGGGCAACCTGTTCCAGTGCCTCACCACCCTCTCCGGGAAGAACTTCTTCCTGATATCTAATCTAAATCTACCCACTTTCAGTTTAAACCCATTACCCCTTGTCCTGTCACTACAGGCCCTTGTAAAAAGTCCCCCCACAGCTTTCTTGTAGCCCCTTCAGGTACTGGAAGGCTGCAATAAGGTCTCTCCAGAGCCTTCTCTTCTGCAGGCTGAACAAGCCCAGTTCTCTCAGCCTTTCTTCACAGCAGAGGGGCTCCAGCCCTCTGAGCATCTTCGTGGCCTCCTCTGGACTCGGTCCAACCTAATCCGGCCCACAGTCCTCCATCTTGGCCTATGCATGAATGATTGATTTTGGAAAGTACTTCTTTAGTTAAATATCTTAATTATTTTCAAAACTGTGACTTCAGAGTAATACATTTAGCTGTTATTGTCCAGGTATAGAGTGAAAATTGTGAATGCTTTACAGGAAACCCTCTTTTAACATGCTGCCCCATATCAGTCTGGAAGGCGTAGAGTAAATCAAGTTTGATGACCCTTGACGCCAATGGAGCGTCTCACTTTAGAGCAGTTTATTGTTCAGAAATGCGACCGCACATGGGCAATGCCCGGCGGTGTTCTGCCTGTAATCTTTATCCATCATGTGGGAGCGACAACTGTTGGGAGACATCAGCTCCACCCACTTGAGCACACAGCGGGTCACAGGTAGCTATGGCTGTCAGATGCACACTCACTGCCGCGTTGCCTTGGGTGCCTCAGCCTTCGTGCTGCTGAGAACCTCCTGTCTGTGGGTGGCAGCCTGCTTTCCCCTGCAGTGCAGGGTGCCCATCACCCCAGCCACCCATGGGGCAGGATTTTCCCCTCCTTGATCTCGTGTTCTTGCTCTCACACTGTTGTTCTCGTGGACTTGAATCAGCAAAGCTGGTAATGTGGCTGTGGTGGGTTCTCATACTGACAGCAGGAGAATCACCTGCCTTCCCCCAGCTGCTCCTGACATTGCCTGGGGCCCAAACAGTACACATGCACGGAGGGAAGCTGTGGGTCAGCACACACCAGCCCCAGCCAGCACGAGCCGATCAGCAGTTATCAGCATCGCAAGCAGGAGCCACCACCACCTCTCACCTCTGTCATTTCCATTGTTCACCAAAAGCAACTCCATGCATGCCGTGGGCGGCAGACCCCGCTGATGGATCCGTGTGTGTGTGAACCTGTCTGGACATCCTTGGCATAAAAGCCATGGCTGCAACTCCACAGTCTGGACTTCCACGCAGGTGTAAGGGAAAATGCTGTTGCCTGTGGTTTAACTCACACAACCTACCAGTCTGCCCCTCCTCCCTTCCTCTGCTTCACAATGCCTACAAACATTTTTAGGAACAGGGTTGTTTGAGAAATACAAAAGTAGGGGGAAAAGAGCGTGTCTAAACGTATGCAATGGGCTGCCGTAGGGATGAGTGTCAGGGCCTGCAGGCATCCAGGGCCTCTCGAGTGCCCCAGACCATCACTGTTCTGGAAACTACAGGGGTCCATGATGGCACGAGCTGACCAGCGGAAGGGAGCAGTAGAGATCCCTTTTCAGAAGAGATGTGTGATGCTAAAGCTGAAGTGTTGATGTGGAGGGAAATGTTCATGTAGCTGCCCTTTTGTCAGGATAAAAGTAAATATACTGGAAAGTAGCTGGGAAAATGAGCTGGAAAATAGGAATCTCTGTATGGAGTACAGGTAGCAAGGAATACCAAACATTGAGATTTTAGGAGATAGCATATTTAAAGATGTAAAAGTGAATTCAGGATGATGGGAGAAGCAGCTGTCTGTGAAAGAGTAGCTAACAAAGTCTGGGGCACACAGCGACAAGTCTGTGAATGGTAAGTTTGTACGTTTGCGGACAACACAACCACCCAACCTACCGGCAGAGCAGGGCCCTGAGCCCCGTGCTGCCGTGCTTGCCCTGCTGCTGGCCACCGAGCAAGCGGTAAGGAAAAGAAGTTGTTCCTGTTCAATTCCTGCAGCATTTGGGGAAAGAGCCCTCGCTGGTCCCAAAAGCACAGGATTAAGGCAAAGGAATGTTTAATTTACTTAATGATTTCTCCTCTTAGTGGAAATAGAGCAAAAGGTGGTGAATATTGACAACTGGGTTCCTCACCTTTAATTTAGGGATGGAGAGGATGTCAGCTTGTCACTTGCATTCTTATCTGCCGGATGCCTGTTAGAAAACAGTGTCTCCATCAGGCAGCGAAGGCATCAGCAGATGAACGAGGCGAGTAGTCTGTGCCGCACATGGGATCCCCATGTATTGGCCAAGAGAGCCCTTTGCTGCCTGTGGTCTTCCTCCTCCCTTAGCCGGTCCCTGCCCGGGAGGGGCACGATCATCTCTGCGTCATGGCCGTCAGGACTCAATTCTCCGAGTCTTGAGCTTGGAAAGGAACAGACGCAGCCCCTTGTTTATTCAAAGTTCTGAAAGAGCCTGGGAGGGTTATTCTTTCAGAGTCCTCGGGAAAGTAATACAGATTTTGGTAACACCTGCAATTACAGAAAACGTTCTACAATTCAGCTGTGTTGAGCATGGCCAAAAATCACTTTTAAAGACAGCTGTGGCATTCAGGGCGTGCTCTTACCCTTCCCTTTTATTTTCCATGCAAAGAAACTTGATTGGAAAGCTCTCCCTTTCTGGATGCCGGGACACAGGAATCTCACTGCCATTCACTGAACAGAGTTACACCCCAAATGACAGAATCTTTTAGTAACGCATTTTTTGCAGCTTCGGAAACTCTGATACTGCAGTAAGTAGTTTCTTCTTTGAAGGCTGGAAATTTAATGGAAAAACTCCACGTTCTGTGTATTTCCAGAAGAATGCGGACTTTGCAGCGTTAGCCTTGCCCTGCTGTGGGCAGCAAGCCCAGGCAGTCTCCTGTTTGCGCGGGAAAGTCAGCATGGGGCATACGGTGAGAAACGAGACCAGGAAAAAAGCTTCTGCCTTTTTATGTTGCAGATTTTCACCCCAGATGCATTTGGGCAGGTACCGTGACTTGTGTTTACTGATGAGCTTGCCATTAACTCCAGTCAGCTCTCAATTTCATGTTGTTTCCCATAAATACAATATTTCCTATACTGAGGTACACAGCAGCTAAGGTTTAGCATGAGGTCACTGTGCAACTAGCATATTTATAAAAAGAAAAACGCAGAACAACAGATTGGCAGGTTCCAGTCTCTTGCTTTTATTATTTAGATTGCCACTACAGGACGAGTTAAGCTCAAGGTGCCTTTTTTGTGAGTGAGACGTCACTCCACTGGTGCTGACGGGGTTCACATGGTATAAACGTGGAACAGCGAGAGGAAAATGAGATCTGCCCGGTGGTGCTGTGTAAGCCAGAGCCTCAGAAGAAAACAGCAGTGTTCCTTTACATAACATTAATTAAGCAGCTGCTGAAAAGTAAATGAGTTATGGGAGTTCTTGGTAAATGGTATTGTTGTGGAATACCTAATATAGAGTGCTTCTGCAGGTCAAAATGTTGCATGTTTCTGCTCTTTTACAGCAGGAATATTTCTCAGAGAGCTTTAGGGTGCCGTAGCAGAGGCGAAAAGGTTGTAAATCAGCTCTGTTCTGTGCAGCACTTGTGATGAAAACCGATGTGGGCTCACTGTGCACGCTGCTGCTCTACTGACTTAAACCACCTGAAGAGTTTTACCCTGCATGTTTACAAGAATGACTGCAACTGGAGCCAAATTCTGCCTTGCTGTCCATATTCAAGGTTGCGTGTATTGATAATGGGCCAAAAGACCTTTCTCAGTGCAGCCTATCCATGGACACTCCCAAAAGAAGGAGAAATTAATTTTGTAGTTAGATTTTACCACCATTTCTCCCATTGTGTCCTGTGTGACCCCGGGAGCAGAATTGAATCCAGGCTCACCACAGTGAAAAGAAAACACAGCTAACAGAAGGTTATAATAACAGTATTAATAAGTAAGTATTAGATTAGGTATTTTCAGTGGTAAAGCTTTAGCAGTAGAAAAAGGGGCAAGAACATGCCTAATGCTGAGTAAAAGAGAATGCTATCAGAAAAGTAGGAACTTGGTCTTAAATGTGCCTCCAAATAACCCGGTTATGTTAGCACATCCTTACGGCTTGGGTCATGGCTGCATTAAGCTTCCTACCCTGTCAGGTTGTCCTGTGGGTATAAATACACGCTCTAAGCTACATAAAAGCCTTCCAATCCTATTTACATTGCCACTCTACAATACAAAATGCTATAATGACCTCCTTTTTTTTTTATGTCCAGAGCTATCTATAAAGCAAAGCAGGCTTAGGCCCTTTCGTTCTTAAGGCTGGTCTCTTAATGAGCTTGAGGCATTCCAAGAGAGTTTTCCAATATTGGACATACCTGGCCCCAGGCGGGGCAGTTTGGGCTCTGCCAGCACCTACGCGGTGCAGGCAGATCCCATGTGACGGGTTATGCAACTGAGCTGGGCTTTATATACCACTCGGACCTTCAGCATGTAAAGGGCTCCAGGGAAAAGAGCATCAGGTGAGGAAAAAATGTTTGCCTATGTTGCTTCTTGGAGTGCTTTGGCACTGTAGCAGACCATGTTAGACTTAATCTTATATCTGATTAAGGGGTCAACTTGTAAAACATGCCTTTTAATGTTTTTCTGTGTTCTAAAATTGTAGGAACTGAAACTCTAGGAAGACTCAGACTCAGAAATCATGGTTCTTCCTCTCCGGAGAATGACACCTGGGTACATAAGGTTGTTGCAGGTATGAAAATTCTTTTTTTTTTTTTCTGCTTTTAATTAGATGTTTGAAATACCAGTATTTCTCTTGCTCAGACTGACTTTATTTCAAATTATGGTATGACCAACCCAAGGGAACACTGGCTTCTGGTGGGTTAACTTGCATAACGACTCAAAGAAGTCTTAATTAAGCCTCTACTGAAAAGTAAATGAATTATGATAATTCTTGATAATTGGTGTTATGTGGGAATACCGAATGCAGAATATTTGGAAGGAGTTTATGTTTCTGCAGCGCTTAAACAGAAACTACTTCTCCATCATTTTCTCTTGCAATGGCTTTGTGTGTTTGGGGCAGTAGGAAAATATTAATGGGAAGAAGGATGCTGGGTTCCTAAGCAACTCAAATGAGCTTTCAGTGAAACACTTCAACCAGCTTCAATGGCTATGAGAAAGAAACCTCGGTATTGACCTCTGGAACATTGTGGGACCAGAGTATCAGTCACTATATGAAGAAAACAATAAAAGCGTGCATAGAAGTTTTTCAAAATCAGCTGAATAATTGAGAATAAGACAGACCAGAGCTATGTATTACAAAGTAGAGCATCTTCCTGATTGTAGTCCATATTTTGATATTGACAGAGCATATATCCTTTTGTTGGAAAAGCTCTTAGCAATGTGATCTGCATCCAAAATCATAGCCTTAGAGTAGCTGAGCGGCGATAGTTGAGTAGTTGAGAGGCTGAGCTAAGGACACAGTGTTTCAGTCCTAGCAGTGAATTTCTTTCACGCTTCCTGCACATCTTTTGATATCACTTGACATAGTAATTTTATTTGGAATTTCTTTTGTCTTTATTATTTTGTTGCTGAAGTAGCCACGCTGTCAGCCACATTTATCAAGGTCTGAGCACACAGCTCTGATTATTTAAGCTCAGATAAAAAACCTAGAATCTGAAAATGAAAGTCAGGCTCCTTGGAATGTGTCGCTCCTGCCAGTGGTGGCATGCTTTCTGTTCAGGGACGACAAGGGAAATCATTAAAAAAAAAAAAAAAAAAAAAAATCGTTATTTGAGGCTTAGTCATCATTTCATATAAGAAATGCTGCAACTAGAAAGACTCACGCTATGTTTTAACTCACAGGGTCAGTATGTATAGTAATTTGGGGTTTGCTCTCTAGGAAGTCCATGCAACCGTGTTCCTGCTTCTGGGTCAGTGTATGGCACCTTCTAGGCAAGAAAGAGTAGCAATGTCTTTTCTGATCGTTACTCAGCTCATCAATTACCTTGTAATCTTTACTTTGATTGGCATTTCCTGCTTCTTTGTTGGACTTGAGACTGTGTTGAAATTTGTCTGCTTGGTCTAGTCCTACCTGTGGAGCTAAGAAAAGGTATTACTGGTGCCTTTTAGCCTTGCTTTCCTGAATTAGTAACTAAAGGAGCATCACTGTGTTCGTAGCTAATCTGTGGGAAGGAAGAGATCTTTGTACTTGGCAGAACAAGGAAATCCCTTCTCCTTTGTGCCTGAGCCTCCACGCTTGATTCAGCTCTCCCTCTCAGCCAGGTAGCCAGAGGGAACCCCATTAAAGTCACTGAAATCAATGAGTTACAATTGAAAGAAAAATCATGTCAGAAATGTGTCCTTTCTTCTACAAAGTGGTAAAAAGGGGGACCTTCCAAAATGTGCAATAGTTTGTGCCGAATACTCTTCAGCAGAAAGCAGAGTCATACGATATTAAATGACCTGGAGAAGAAAAAAGTGCTTTGTAGGTTCCAAAGACCCGCTTTTGTGTTGCGCTCAGCTGAGTCAGCGTGTAACTTGCCCTGTTTGTCCCATAGACTCAAGCTGCAGGAAAAATCGTTATCAACTCATCAGACACACTGCTGCAGCGGACGGCGTTGCTGCTGGGAATGTTTGGGATCGGTATATCCAGCTACAGCACACACCAGCTAACTCAGAAGAAGAGATTTCCCTTGACCCTTTAAGCTGCACTGGGATGTGACCCAAGAAGCAAAGGCTTACGTCAGTAGTGCTGATGAGTGGCTTTTCTGCCTCGTTATCGGTGTGGAGGTAATGAGACCCTTTGCAGCCATGATTTCTGCATGCAGAGTTCAAAAATGATGGAAGAATTACACACTTCTTCAAGAAAGAAAAGAAGAATGACTAGCAGAGGCATCAGATTTCCAAACAAGATGAACTGTCTGTAAATACAAAGGACTTGTTTTGTTATCCAGTGTTATCCGTAGAGAAAGATCTAAAGGCATACAATACGGTTAAAGTCGGAGTAGGTGTAAACAGATCGATGGGGATGCCATGCTTCGTTCGTGTTACCTCGTTGCACCTTTTGCAGATGGACTCCTATGTGAAGACGGGTTTGAAAAGGGAGAGTTAGAAGCCATATATTCTTCATGACAAGAGTTAGAGTAAATAAAATGATCTCTTGTACTCTCTGTACTTACATCTCACTAGATACGTACGTTTGTGTGTATTACAGAATTTGTGCACTCTAGCCTTTCCTGTTTTCTTGACGGCTTTGTGTAGAAATGTGTGTGTATCGTAACACAAGCTGGTAGCCTTCTGTGACAGCAAAGGTGGCCGCAGGCTGCGCCAGCTGTAGGGTGCTGGGGAGGACCCATGGCACCAGACCAGATAGCTTCGTTACTCTGTGCAGAAACTCTCTACTCTAGAAAGTATCAGTAAAAATGTTGGGTTGGGTTTCGTTGCAGAGTTCAGTATCAATAATACACGTTCTGATTAAAGTAAAATTAGAGATTGACCTTTTTTCCCCTCCTTTTCCCTTGTTGTTCTTCTCACTGGATGCAATAGCTTATTCAGGAATGTTCTCTTACTGTTGGTTTGCTTTTTTCCAACCTTTTCTGATATTTTATGTAAAGATGGCTTCGTAGGCTCTTCTGTGCACATGTTAGCATTTAAAATCCTTTGTTCTCAGCTACTAAATACAGATATTATTTTTGGAGGTTTTTTCCGTGTTTAAAATTATTTCTTCTGTTAACAGTGTTTATATTCAGCCACTAAGGGGCATCCTACGCAGCTGAATATATTGAAGTTTTCCGATTGCAACACTACAAACTACAAATGGGAGCAGGTTGGAATTTTTACCTTTCTTTAAATTGTTCTTGCCTCTGTTTTCCTTTCTCACCTCCTCCAGGAAATGTCTCTCCTCCCGTCACAACTGTTGTTAAATTGAAGGAGATGAGAAAATCGATGTTTACAAGGTCATTTTTTACAATGTACCAGGTCACAAATTACCTCCATCTTGTATAGCCTTCTGTTTAAAATAAACACTCGTGTAATGGGATATTCCTTCTGCATTCACCTGCAGTAAATGAAACAAGACACTTGGTCCCTTTGGCAAACGTAAGAATGATCTCTCTGGAAAGCATTTAATCACATTGATTGAAGATAGACAGTGTGACCCACCACTCTCAATATGCCATATTTATGGCTTTTTAATCGATGCATATGATTTTGGGCAGCTACATTTTTGCTAACTGATTTGGGGATATTTTACAAGGGCCTGTGGTGACAGGACAAGGGGTAACGGGTTTAAACTGAATGCAGGGAGATTTAGGTTGGATATCAGGAAGAAATTCTTCACGGAGAGGGTGGTGAGACACTGGAACAGATTGCCCAGAGAAGCTGTGGGTGCCCCATCCCTGGCTGTCTTCAAGGCCAGGCTGGATGAGGCTTTGAGCAACCTGGTCTAGTGGAGGGTGTCCCTGTCCATGGCAGGGGGGTTGGAACTAGATGATCTTTAAGGTCCCTTCCAACCCAAACCATTCTGTGCAACATGAATCACATGTCATTAACTGTTGTCAGTGCCATTACTATGCTAATATGAATTCTTCAGTTAGATAAAAGCCAAGTGTAATAACAGTACAATTTTAAGAAGATATACTAGAATAAAATAAATAAGTTGACCACTGAGATGTTCCCATTTTACCATATCATGAGGAATATGTATTTTTTTCCATGATAATTGCGTTGAATAGTTTTGAAAGTTTTATGTGGTACCACTGGAAGTGACAGGAGGACAACGCAGGCGGGAAGCAGATTGAGTGTGGAGAGACTCATTAAAGGTACGGGCCTCAGCAGCCTGAGGAACATACAGTGAAGCACCAGGAAAGTGTAACTAAGTAATTACAAAATGGATACATTTCTGTTTGCTGATGATTTGTGCCTGGGCTGGAAATCACCTTTAGGTGAAAAGTTGGGACTCCATCCAGCAGAAGATGTAGGCACCTGTAGCAAAATTATCTGCTCCTGTAAAAACCTAAAGAAAGAATTTCAATTTTCCGAAGCACAGCTGCCACCTCATGCTGAGCACGTCTGACGGCCTTGCCTGTCCCTTTCACTGCTGCGGCTCCTTGGAAGATCTGCTTTCAGCTTCCCCTCAGCCAGGCAAGGCTGGGGCGTGTTGAGCACCAAACCCTGGAAACCTTCCGGGGGTGCGCAACAACATACCCATCATCTCATCCTCCCTGTGGCTGGGGGCACAGAGGTGGACTGGGGGCTGCCCAGAATGTGACTGGAAGCTAATATCCCCCAGCCCCTTTTGTCCTGTTGTTTGATAGACCAAACACTTCGGCAGCAGAGGGAAAGGCACCTGCACTCCGTGTGCCATGTGCGTAGACCCTACCTAAGTTTCCCATGTTTATAGACATCTAACTCCAGCCTGCAGGCTCAGTACATGGCTGGGCTCCCCAAATCTGGGCAGGATACCGCCCCGTGCTGCAACTCCCATCCTGTCTGTGCATTTAACCTTCAAAGCTCTGAGCGTGCCAAACTTCAAGCATATGTTTACATCCTATTGAAGTCAAAGGGGGGTTTAAGGAACATCCTTATATCCTTTGCCAGACTGAGGTATTTAATCTCTTCCTTGATCTCCCCCCCAAAATCATTTACATTTTAAACATATTTGTACTTTTGTTTATACGGCTTTTACTTCAAAAATGTTGGCAGTTCATCAACAATTAAATGCCGATGAAAGTCGGGAGCCTGGTGAGCTTGAGGACCTTAATGCTGCTTTACTTAGTTCTGCAAAGCTTTTAAGAAGTACCAGCAATGGATTTCATTTGGCACATAAATTGTTATGTTTGAGGGATTACGCTCCAGGAATTACTTTTTACCTTCCCTAGCCTGTAAAAATATTTAAATAGAAGTACTGTTTAAGCTAGTAAATATTAGACCTTCCTTACAAATACGTTTGAAAAGCCATTTCATAAAATTTATTGGATTGGGTTTATCTCTAATATCAGGCAAATATAGGTTAATGTCTCCTGATGCCAAACAATCTTAACTATAGTAATCCACTTCTAAAAGCAGTAACTTCTCTAGTTTGAATTATGTCTTGATACATCAAGTTAATTATTTTATTCTTTGAGAAGGAATCCCAAGAGATTTTGTAGCTGTTTGGTTTGTATGCCTGAGTCCACCTCCTAAAGGCAAGTGAAATGAAAGTATTAAATAATCAGAAAATCAAACATGGTTGGTATTCTCTTCAAATAGATGTAGCGTAGTCTGGAGAGTTGCTTAAGATAAATGGCATTGCTAGTGAATATCAGAGAGCATTCAAGCTTGTTCTCTTGTGCCAAATAAAGTTGATTAACTTCACTTGGATGTTTTATGAAAAACTCTTTCACGTATATATACGCAGTTGCCTAAAGCACAGTTGCATCTTCTTCCATCAGGACGGAGAGCCTGGGACAATTACTCAAGGTAACACTCATTTATTAATAAGGGAAGTATAAAATGAAGGCAGTGTCTCTGACATCTTTTCTTGCGTCTTATCGAAATTATGGTTCTGCATCAAAATTACCTCTCTAGAGCGTTATTGATCTCTGAAGCTGGAGATGATAGTTGCAGATTGTGCATCTCCAAATAGGCCATAGACCAAGAAGGCGAACTTGAGTAGGTTCCCATAACTTGAGTAGTTACCAGTCAGCGGGCATTCCATCTCTTACTAGGCAGAGGTAATATCACTGGGGGGGCTGAGCCTTTAATTTGTATATCAAACTAAGAACAGGACACAAGCAACAAAATTACTATTTCTACCCCTAAATCCTGTGCATGTCTTTTTATGCAGCAGATGTGCTGCAGGCTGAAGAATCAGATCACTTGAGTGGACTCTCTTCTGCCTTTCAGCTGCCCTGAGGTTTCGTGTCGTGCAGAGCTGCTGTCTGGTTTATAAAGCATCTGCCACGGCCCCCGATGGAGGTACCGCACAGCATGGGGGTTGTTCTGGCAGCGTAACCCTCCTGCCACCGCTGCCTTGCTGAGAAGCCCTTTATTTTAGACCATGCAGTTTTACAAGTGCCGGATGCACAGAAGTCTGGCCTCAGCTGAAGTTCCAGGTGCTGCTGTAACGGTAAGTAATTAAAACCGGGGCACTGACACCAGGTGGAAGCTTCCTTCTTAAAATGTTCAGTGTCTGCATCACCTCCTCAATCACAGGTTGTACGGCGGGTTTATCGGTGGCAGACCTGTGTGTTAGGGGTAATTCACCTCCCTGCTGTCAGTCGAATGTGGCCACGGGGATCTAACTGAGAAATGGTTTTACCTGTGCCGTGGCACTTCCCTGTGAATATCTTAGTGATAAAACAAAAAATTAATGCTTGTCACATCTTTTCCTACCTTGGATGAAATGCCTGTTCCCCTCATAGTTATGAGGAGTCAATGACAACACAAAATAACGCCCTAAATCAGACTTGTCTTTCATATGACTTTCTTGTTACTCTCCTACAACTATCACAATTTAATAAGGTAGCTGAAAGGTAGCTTAATCAAACGGTAGATTAATATGGTTCCTGGGGCTATGTTCACTTCAGATTTTAACTAAGCGTGTAATCATGAGCTATGGTGTGTCGCTGACTTTTAATCAGAGTGCCCCTGTCTCTGTAGAGCGTGAGTTGGTAAGCATTAAAACAGCCCAAAAGGGCCCAGAAGGAGATGCTTCTACACCTCCTTAGCAGCATTTTGGCAAGTGACCTTTTTTAAGAGTGAAAAGTGCTTTAAAACCAATAATCCACACCTTTTCCAAAGCTTTTGGGAACTTCACGTAATGCACAGCACCCCACCGACAAACACCATCCTGTAAGGGAGACCTTGGAGGCAGGGTGTCACAGGAGGTGTCTGATGCCTGAACTACCCAGTGGGTGCTTCAGCAAGAAGGGGGAGATTCCTCAGGAGCAATGGAAAGGCAGACCAGCTCCGCCAGTGCCTTAACTCCCTGTACAGAGAGCAGAGACAGCTCATGGGAGGCCACCTCCACCCTGCCACCTGGCAGCGGCCTGAAGGTGCTTTAACATGAGCTGGAGGAATCATAGATGCAGCACATCTGCTGTCCCTGGGTTGACCAGGTTGCTCAAAGCCTTATCCAGCCTGGCCTTGAAGACAGCCAGGGATGGGGCATCCACAGCTTCTCTGGGCAACCTGTTCCAGTGCCTCACCACCCTCTCCGGGAAGAATTTCTTCCTGATATCAGATCTAAATCTCCTCACTTTCAGTTTAAACCCATTACCCCTTGTCCTGTCACCACAGACCCTTGTAAAAAGTCCCCCCCAGCTTCCTTGTAGGCCCCTTCAGGTACTGGAAGGCTGCAATAAGGTCTCTCCAGAGCCTTCTCTTCTCCAGTCTTTTGGTGTCTTCTGGATTTCTTTCCTCAACCTCATCTCTGCCCACCTGAATGACAAGTAGCAGGTAATAATCCAAGGACCGTACCAACCGAGGGAGTTTCCTGGTGATGTCCCTAACCCGGGCCCTAGGAAGGCAGCAGGCTTCCCTGTGCGATGGGTCTGGTCAGTTTATCGGGCCCTCTGTTCCCCTCAGAAGGGAATCGCCTGTGACGACCCTCCTGCTTTTCTTGAGGCAGTTGTAACACGTGGGGCTGACGGAGTCGTCCTGGGCAGCTCCCTGGATGGACCTTCCCCTGCATCCGCAATTGCCTGGCCCTCAAGTTCCAGACCCCGTATCTGTTCTGCAGGGGCAACTGGGAAGGGGAGGGAGGGCAGGAGGGGATGCGCCTGCCTCTCCGAGCAGGGACCTGTTTCCATTGCCCTCCCTCTCTGAGATCCCTTCCGTCTGCCCTGTGGCATGAGGATATGGGATCCACTGCTGGTTGTGGGGTCTCCATCTGCTGCCTCTGCTTCAGGGGTGGTAGATTGGTGGAGCCAAAGCCTATCTCCTCCTCACACTCCCTGACACTCTTCAGCCTTTCCCCTTCCCCCTTCAGCTCTGCCACCAGCTGAGCAGATCATCCCCCCAGTCACCCCTCACACAGGGGCGCTCGCTGCTGCCCGCGTGTACGAGTGACAGGCTCAGGCACTCCCTGCAGCTGGACACCTGGACAGCTGTATCCCTGAGCAGGAGCACCGCCTGGGTTGCCACATTCTTCCTGGTGATGGCTTTCGGCCAAGTGGCCACCATGGCTGGGCCCTGCCCACCTGCCTCACCTACCCACCCTGCCTGTGCCCACTGCCGCGCCGTGCCCTGTTTGCCTGCACTGTTCCCATGCTCCAGGCTGCTCACATTCCATGGGGGCTGCCCCTATCTGTGAGGGGGCTGGCTGCCGTCACGCTTGTCCCCGGTGACGATGAGCGAGAGCTGCCTCAGAACTGCCTCAGAGCTGCCTCAGAGCTGCCTCAGAGCTGCCTCTCATCAGCAGCTCACTCTTCCTGCTCTGGGAGAGCTGGGCCGGGGCTCCCTCTCTCTCCCCGGCACTTGCGCTTGTTCCTTCGCGGGTTTTGCCGTGGTTGTGCCGTGGTTTTGCCACTTCAGGCAGGGTCCTCATGTGGATGGTTTCCTTACATGTGAAAGCACTTAATATTTGGAATTTCTTTTATTTTTCTGTAATTTTCCTGACTGGGGGAAGGGGCTCTATCTTGTTACTACTTTTTAAACCAGAGTAACGATGAAATACCAAGTCGGAGTGACCCTACTGCTGATGGAGGTTTCTAATCTTTAAAAAAAAAGAAAAGCAAATAACAAATTGGTTTGTCCTTTACTCTGTGTTCTTTGGTAATGAATTACAGGAGCTTGAAACTCTCAGCCTAAGAGGGACGGCGGCACATAAAGCCAAAAGGCATGAAAGCTTGAACAGTACCATCACTGCCCGGGAATAACTCAAACACCTCGTGCCTTCCCTGGCATGGCTGGGCCGTATTTCCTTTACAAAAGCAGGGAAACAAAAGCTCACAGGGCTGTGCTCTGCTCCCCAGGTGGTCTTCAGCTGCACCATGGTAGATCCTCGCTGCAGGTGAGGAGAGGAAGGGTGGAGGAATGGCACCAAAACCTTTGCTTCACCGTGACCCTCTGATGGCACAAGAACCCCTCGGCTGCTGCTTTGGGCCAACGCAACTGGAGTATCACTGAGCCTTCGGTGAGACTCCACATCTCTGTCCCGGCTGCTGTCGGCTGCTCCCAGAGCTGCTTTCTGGCTCCCCTGAAGCTTGCGGAGCTGTGTGTGTCTGTGTGCGTAAGGGCGAGAAGGCGATAGCAGCCTCTGGCCTTCAGGCTTCAGGAGACAGTGAAGACTGAAGAGGTGTGAGGAGGGCTGCCATCGCAGCATCGATGAGCTGTGCAAATCCCTGGCTCTTCCCTGAGTCATGTGCAATCTCCCTCTGGGTCTCAGCTTCCATCTGCAGCAGAACTCTGGCGAGAGCTCTTTCACCAGGTAACTCACAGTCCCCTTTTCACTCACTTCCAGCTACGTCCCATTCATTAGCCCAAGAGATCACCAAAGGGATCATTTGTAGTGTCTCATCCCCAACCAGATTTGTTCATTTGATAGCATAGTATGAAGAGGAGAAACTAAAGAAACACTGTGTTTGCCATGAAAAGATACCTGCAATGCTTTTTGCCACTTTCCTCATTATTGACAGTTTTTCAGTAACAATTCTGCTCTGGTGTACGTGTCCCTGCATCTCCCTGCCTTTTCCTTGCCGAGCACAAAGTCCCTGAGGCCTCAGCTGACCCCATCTTGCAGAACAGCGTGCGGCGGGAGGAGAGGCATCACTCAGCGAAGAACAAGAGAAGCAGAACGAGCATCCCTCCCACAGGCGAGAGGAGCTGTAAATCTCAGCTCCCGGCCATGCGGTGAGCCCGGGATCACGCTGAGCCCGGGCTGGCTTCAATGAGCTAATGCCCCTGCCGCCACTCAGCAAAACTGGGGACTCACTCAAGCTCTGGGCAGTTTTAGCTGTGGCTTGACTAGGCAACTGGTTTTTGCCAAACTGACGGGAGGATGAATGTAAAGCAACCGGTTGATACTGGGTCACTAACAGGCTTTCTGTGGTTTGGGTTTTTTAAAACCCTACAGCCTGAATTCCCCTTGATGATCGTTCTGCCACGTTAAAGTAAAATTGGTACTTTGCTGAGCAGCGCATTCAAAAGCCCAGAGTTTGCTCAAGGATATCGACACTGGAGTATGATGCTACTCCTTTATCTCACTAAACCTTAGCCACTGCACATTAAATATTCAGCCTGAGCTATTTCTGTAGTCAGTGCAAAAAAATTAGCACCTCCGAAGAGCAATTCATCCCCTTCAGGAGGTGTCTGGAAGCTGTGGGCCAACTCCCCCTCTGGATGCGTGCCTCTCTTCGTACTGACGATGGGCAGAACACCTCACTTTTAGAAAGCTCAAGGTAGCAGAGACAAGTCATCTGTAATCTACCAAAATGTCCTATTCCAATAATAGTAATTTCCCACTGAAGACAGACACTGAGATGATTGGTTAGGGAATCCAGAGGCACGATTGTCAGGCCCTGGGGGGCTTTCAGAGGGAGACACTGAGCTGCAGGATGCTGTCTCTAGGTCCAAGACAGCGGAGTCTGGGCACCAACCGGCGCAGGGAACCCCACTGCAGCTCGTCTCCCATATGGAGGCACCTGGAAACCTCAGAGAGGTGAAGCAGCACTGAGTAGGAGCGTGTTTGCACCAGAGAGGTGAATGCAGTGGTGTGTATCATAGTAACAGGGCTGGCTAGCATCAAGAAAGGCTGCAATGAGGAGGCACAGATTTGAGCAACCACATGGGAAGTAAAAACCCACAGAGGACACTTCGTATTTCCTTGGGACGTGAAGCCCTTGCTACCACCTGTGAGCTGTCATTGCGCTACGGCGGGAGCTGCTTAGACGGGTGGTTGACACGTGTCTACTGACCATCGTCCCCAAAAGCAGCAAGGTGCTCTCTGCAGAAGGAATGGCTTCCAGGCACCCAGTAAACTTCAACAGCACTGAAGGATCCACCATGAAACATGTTCACAGCCCCACCAGCTACTGCCCTCCATCTCCTCACCCAGTCACCTCCAGTCTGGTGACTCTCGTCCTTTCCCATGCCATCGCTCTTGGTCGTCCTTCCAGGGAAAAAAAGGACCCTCATCAGCAACGTGGTCATGAAAACCAGCTCGCCTCCCACCTCCCCTGCAGCAGAGGCATGGCTGCTGCCTGCAGGCTGGCAGCGGGAGGTGGACTGAGGGGCAGGGTGAAGCCCAGTGGCCACCAAAGCCTTCTGCTGACCCAGCGCAAGAGACACAGCCAAAGCAAGAGGTGCCCACGTGCTGCAGCAGCTCCACAAAGCCCACTTCTCTGATTAATTTCAACTGGCATGCAGTTTAACAGGTCGCCCAGTCTTCTGTGTAAGCAATGAGGGAACAGCAGAAAATGAATCATCTCTGGGTGAGAAATATAATCTGCAAACAAAAAAAAAAAAAAACCCCAACAGTAAGAAGAGGAAAACACAGCTCAAAAGTCCACATCTCTGTGTTAAAATATTCTTTGAATACTGTCTTGAACCTTACTTAGGTCATCATTATTTTGCTAACTGGTATATAAAGACCAAGATTCGACTGACATAAAATATCAGAGGTATTTAAAATAGGAATTCAATTAATTTAGATTGTTCCCACTGTCACTGGAGAAAAATAAATGCTTGTCAGTTCTTGGGTGAGTCAGTCCATTCTCCACAGGCACCTATTTCTTTCCACTGATTATGGACAGAGCCTACTTTTCTGTGCTTCTATCTTAGGCATCTCATGTAGGTTCCCATAGCTGACAAGGATGAATCCAAACCAAAATCAATATCTGCTGAAGTGTCAAACTTCCCACCACCAAAGGCTAACCCAAACTTCCTCTTACAGCAAACAAGATGCACAGGTCTTGACACTGGTTTTCCCAAGAACAAAGTAACAGTCATGAACAGCATCACAGAACAGTTTGGGTGGGAAGGGACCTTCAGAGATCATCCAGTCCAACCCCCCTGCCATGGGCAGGGACACCTTCCACTAGACCAGATTGCTCAAAGCCTCATCCAGCCTGGCCTTGAACAATGCCAATGATAAGGCATCCTGTTTCAGTGCCTCACCACTCTCATCATAAAAAATTTCTTCCTGATATCTAATCTAAATCTACCCACTTTCAATTTAAAACTGTGGCCCCTTCTGCTGTCACTACAGGCCTTGGTAAAAAGTTTCTCTCCATTTTTCTTATAAGCCCCCTTTCTATGTTGAAAGGCCACAATAAGGTCTCCCTGAAGCCTTCTCTTCTCCAGGCTGAACAAGCCCAACTCTCTCAGCCTGTCCCCACAGCAGAGGTGCTCCAGACCTCTGAGCATCTGCTCCAACTGGTCTATATCCTTCTGATGCTGAGGGCTCCACAGGTGGATGCAATACTCCAGGTGGGGTCTCACAAGAGCAGGGTAGAGGGGGAGAATCCCCTCCCTTGACCTGCTGGCCACACTTCTGATACAGCCCAGGATATGGTTGGCTTTTGCACATTGCTGGCTCATACCTAATTTTTCATCCACCGGTATCCCCAAGTCCTCCTCCACAGGGCTAGTCTAATCCATTCATCCCCCAGTCTGTGCTGATACTGGGGATTGCCCTGACCCATGTGCAGGACCTTGCACTTGGCCTTGTTGAACTCCATGAGGTTGGCACAGGCCCACCTCTCCAGCCTGTCCTGGATGCCATCCCTTCCCTCCAGCATGTCGACTGCACCACATAGAGTGGTGTCATCTGCAGCCCTTTTCAGACAGAAACCAGCTAGAGATACCCCGCACCCCGGCACTGTGCAGAGCATGTTGAAAGGGGGGTGAAGCAGCACAGCTAATGATCTTGCACATGTCAGCACTGAACTCCCTCCAGCCCTGGGCCATACCATGTTGCTTGTGAGCTTCACTGTCATCCTTGTGATCTGATTAAAACGTGAGTTGTGCTCTACCTCTATTTTCTTAGTTCTTTTGAAGCTGGACCTTATGTACTCATTGTAGTCTAACAGCCCTTTAAATGAAATATTCTTTTGTCAATACCTGTACTATAATATTCTATCTGTTAACACAATGTTTGGCATAAAGTGTTACTGGTTATTATATTCTTTAATCCCAGGGACTGCTGAGAAGTTCTCAATAAATAATAATTTTCATTTATTTTCAACACAGGCATCTATAAGTAATTGCGTAATATCGCTGAGGGTGAATTATCTGCAGGTCCGTGCTGCACTGTGAATAAAGTGCTGTGCGTGCGTTGTGCTATGTGAGCTGATGTGGTGCCAAGAACCTGAAATCACCCACTTTACCGACAGAGAGCGAGAGGGTATACGGAGAACACAGCTCAAGTTCTACATCTCAGTCTGATTAGGGATTCCAGTAGTTGTTTCAGTTCCTCACCTGCAACAGGCAGGTAGTAATACTTCCTTTTTCTCATGCTTCTGCTCTGCCTGTGGCAGCGGGAGGGTGGGCAGAGACCCCCTGCTGCAGGCAGTGTGTTCTCCAGGTGCTGGTTCCCCAAGCAGGGCCCTGCTCTGCACTTCAGGCTGCATGGGTTACCCTGGTTGACCGCAGCCCCCTCGGTTGCCTGATGCCATGTCTTTGCAGGGAAGAATATGAGCTGCTTACATAGGTAAGGATCCAACAGTAAAAAAACTTGGCCCATGGCTTTAAAAAACACCTCTTGAATAGAACTGACAGCCTCCTGGGTCTTTAAGATCCTCTCCTCCTGAGAAAAAAATCAAAACCTGCCAAGATCATAAGTCATCTGGCTCCTTATCGATCTGCAACTGACTCAGCGGTCTTCCCTTCCTCCAGCTGCCTAAGTAGCGTTAAGTGTCCTGAAACCAGGGATGATATCAGTCCTTGATGAATGAACATCTACTACTCCTGTTGCCGATGCGCCGAGAGGCGCCCAGCATGTCCCTCTGCATTAGGCACGAACCAAGACTAAACACAGTTTCCTGCCCCACTTTGCTTTCCATGCAAATGAGCAAGATGTGAAGTTTGACAGGTCGCTCTGGTGACCTGTCCGTGTTTCTGAAACGTCAGAGGTGAGCAATGCAATTTTTTTTTCCTTTTATTGCCAGTGACTCCTAATGAAAGGAGTGGGGAAAATTTATCAGGATGCTTGCACGGTGAAAACAAGGAAACAATTTAATCACTCAGAGCATCAACCTCACTGTAAATACCTGTGCTGGATTAGATTATGTTGAAAGGGAGTGATGCCAATGCCTCAGATGCTTTGTACATGCCAAGTCTGAAACAGTGATATCTAATAGTAGTGATATGTAATTAATAAAATCAATATATGGTTATTTTAAGTAGTATTTTAGCATCAGAACACACTTTCTTCCATTACCTGAGAGGTGCTGCAGCCGGAGAGCAAGCATAACAACTATGCTGTTATCAGGGAGACCTGAGGAAATTCACTGTGGAATACTTTGAGATCTGGCTGAAGGAGTGTCAGAGCCATTAGTGGTTATCGCTGAGGTTCACGAAGGGTGGAGGAGGACACAGAAGACTGAAAAAAGGATAACTGTCCTTCGGATGGAAAAGCCTAGGATCAGCTTGCTGCTCAACCATGCTCAACAAACACTCACCAGTACTCGACAAATAATGAGACCTATCTGCAAACCCACAGAAAAATAAGAGGATAAAGAGCAGCTAACGTGTTTACCAGCAATAAATCATGTGCAACCAACCCAGTTTCCTTCTTAGACAACATCATTAACAAGCAAGTGAGCAAGCATTGTAACGCATGACTTCAGTACGATGGGTGCAAATGAGATTCTCATGTGCAGGTTGGGGGAAAGCGCTCTTAAATGAACTGCAGTAATGAGATTACAGGTCTTGTCCTAAAACCTACAAAGAATGGACAGTATTCTTTGAATGTCTGGAAAAAATGGTACAGAATGGGCTGCTCCACGCTCTTGTGAACGGGGGCTGCCTGATATTTTTACTAATGACTCATGTTATGAGAGTGGGTATGCATAAAACATCAACCTCAGAAGGTCTGCAGGCGCTGCAAGACAGGAGCAGAATTCACAATGATCTAAAATCTGCCAAGTGTTCTCACATCGGCAGTGGGATTCAAGAAGGACGAGCACAAAAAGCTTGATGGTGTGGGAAAAGCGTCAGCTGTGCGAACAGAGGGCAAGGAGCTGCGCAAGATCGATGGAGTGAATCAACATCAGGCAGCAGCGTCAAGTCCTTGCGGGGGCGGGAAGCAATCTCGTGGGGATGTCAAGAGTGGGGGTGCAGGCTGGAAGGCATGTGAAGGGGTCCTTTGCCTTTGCAGAGCTTTGCCTGCTGCGGGTGAAGGCCCATCAAGACCGCTGTGTCTCGTTTTGGGCACCACCCTTTGAGGAAGATGTGGACAGTTAGAGCGTGGAGGAAAGCGCCAAAACCAGCAAGTGCAGGAAATGCGACCTGCACATAAAGACTGAGCAAGCTGGTAGCCCGGAGAAGGGAATGTTGATAAATGCCACAGACCCAACCGTCTCCCCGCCAGCCCTGCCCGTGGACACCGTGCCCGCAGCGCACGCCTCTGCTGACTCCCAAAAAGCAAGGTTTTTTTTTTTTTCCACTGACCTACCGCCGGCCCTGCGTTACAACACTCTCGCAAAGCTAAGGCCGCCCTGCTTGGCAACGCTTAGGGGATACCTTACACACACTGCTGCGCCGCAGGGTCAGTGCTGGACAAAGCTGGTTCGGACAGGAGGCTCAGGAGTGGTTGGTTATCCTGCAACCAGCCAACACTCGATACTGCAGAATCACCACGGGGAAGATGCCACCTGACATGCGAGCAGGGATGAGCCATGCCAGACCTTTTCCATCCCGCAGGTTGGCACCCAGGGACATCGTGGGTGTGTTGCCAAGTGATACCAAGGGTTGTGTGGTACAAGGGCAGTGCTGGAAATGGGCGTTTTGTTTTCAGTTTTATTTAGTTAAAGAAGTTCCAGCAAAGTTGGTCTCTTGCTGTTTCATCCACTTTGCCTGGGAAAGGATCCATAACATTGGGAGAAAAAAAAAACCAACCAAACTTAAAAAAACGCTTGGTTTAGATTTGTAAAAGCTGAAGCCAAAACCGTGACTTCCTACTGAAGGTGCCTTTCTTTAGGTACCACAAAGCTCAACCGAATGGAAATGAGCTGTACCATGCCAGAAGGGTGCCAGGGCTCACTGTGGGAGCAGGGGAAAGAAGAGAGACAGCAGAGCAGCCCAGCAGTCTGTAGAACACTACTCCTTCCTGGGGCAGCTGCTCCAAAATATCTGAGCCTCCTTGGACACTACTGGTCAGTCACGACCCACCAGTCAGTTGAAACCTCTTCGCAGTGCATGTATCCATGGACAGCTGGTGCCTCTGGATATGCAGCTGGAGGGGAGCAGACAGGGCCTCCCCAAAAGCCCAGCGGTCAAAGCACCCGTCTCAGGATGACATGGGCTGGAGGTGGCACCACGCTCATTGCCAGGACCTCTGTGTCCCCATCCTTGGCCACTTCCCAGCCTCACAAGGTGTCCCCAGCAGCAGGTCTGGGGAGGAGGCAGGTCCCTGCTGCAGGACACCTGGGCACGGGGACACTGAGGGAGCAGGAGCACGGCTGCAGGCAAACAGCTAGAGTGGTAAAGGAGGCCAAATGCAATGAAACACTGAGAACAGACTGACTGAAGTGCAGCATAAGTAATCTATTGAATTTCATTAATGCTCCTTTCCATTATAAATTCTGAGACAGACGTGATCTTGTCTGTGCTCTGCAGATTGTTTGCAAGTGGTAAACAACTATAATTATCTCCGGTGCGATACCCATTTGAATACCCAAATGGATCACACGCTCCAAGACTGCTCAGTTCGGCAAGTCTGCCATCGCACATGTAGGCGGATAGAGGCAACAGTCTCATGCCTACACTTGCCTCTACCTTCCCCAAGGATGTGCTTGGACCCACTGCAAGCCTTCAGCGTTGCACATCTGGTCTCACCAGTCAGAGCTGCACATCCACAAGGCAAGCCCTCTCCAGAGGCACTTCGGGTAGAGCTCCCCTGTGTGAGCTCCCCTTTTGCCCATTGACCAGACGGCGAGGTTGGTGTCCAGCTCTGGTGCAGGAGCTACGTAGGATATAGGCAGAAGTATTCATACTTTATACGTCTGACATAAGTAACACACTGACTAGGAGCAGGAAAGCTATCTGTGTCTTGTAACCTGCGCTGTGAAATGTCAGCTGAGCACCCAAATGTCCTTTTATAGGTAACAACATAATAATTTTAACCGAATATCTGCTCTTGTCAGTACTGTTTTTTTCTCATCCTGAAGTTTTCACTCTTTCCACATGTCCGTCATATGCCCAGTTCTAGCATTTGACTTCAAATACGTGTGATTCCTTTTGTTACTCTCATTGTCACACATGGTCCACTTCATGTGGCCTGATTTTTTTTTTCCTATCAACTATTCAATATCATGTAACCCAAATCATCGTTTGTATGCCTAAGGTAAAGTTAATGTGATAGGAGAAATCCCTCGTTTATTTTTAGGAACAGACCTCTTATTTCATATGGTATTGATCATCAAGAGACAAAATGTTATTGCAGGTTTTCTCTGAACTGTTCCTGTAGCACCAGCGTGGGGGAAGTATGCACTTCAAAAGAGCAGAGAAATCATATTTCTTTCAGAAATTTAGGTGCAAGTAAAACTAGTCAAAAAAAAAAAAAAAAGGATAAAAACATGTAGTGAAAGTTCCCTCTCTCTGTTAATCTCCTGTTGAAATCTAGCTCTTCTTTTGACCAGCTCTAGGACAACTTGGGCACTCCAGAACAAAACTACTTTTGACAGTGTTATGAAAATACTGGCCACCTTCTGCAGTCGGACATGCAGAGGGGTTTAAATTTAAACATTTGCTGTCAAAACTGGTGCCATTTTACCGTATTTGCAAAAGGCAGTCAACGCCCTTGCCCTGATGAAGATGACTACCACCATGCAAGCCCTCACCAACGTGACAAGTCCCTGTAAATGAGCTCTCCAAGCAAGCACGGCCATCCCACAGCCGGTGGCACACTGGGAAAGAAAGTGTGTCTGGAGCTCAACGTGCCCTCAGGATCTGTTCTGATTCACTGTACATCATTTTTCCATGTTGCCTACCGAGGCTCTTCCATAAAAATGCTGTACATGTTTCATTTTAGGTAATCTTTGGTGCCTCATAGCCTTGCTCTTTGAAATAGCTGAATCTGAATATCCATTACTGCAAGGTATTTGAGGGCAGATTTCCAGGCAAGATCTTTAAATCATCCCTGTAACATGCACACATTCACAAAACCACCTCTGCAAATTCCTGCATTTACAAAAAACGGGGGGGTTAATGCATAATTATTTTTGCCGAATCAGGAAACTTTCACGAGGCAGGAACAAGCAAGGATTCGGTCAACTCCTTGCATCTGTGCTTAAATAAAGTTTAAGAGAAGAGTCTTGAAAATAGAAATAAATAGACTCATAGACCCAGCTGATTATTATTTTAAGTGTCATGAAAACTGCAAAGTTAGCAAAGTTAATTTGTCCTCCTTTCTAAGAGCAATGAGGTATTTTCTTCTTTGGGAGTCTGCCTGGGTGTGACTACCACTTACCAGCTGAGCGTACGAGGTTGAGCGGTTTACACAAATGAATCCTCTTCTTCATCCCTGCCAAAAAACCCGTAGAACGGAGAATAAGGTAATCCCCATCAGTCTGGAACATCTCTAAATCTCTTTAAGGAAGGCAGAGGTTATAAACGATGCCAAAGCTCCTGGGCAAGGCTCTTTCTGGTGTGCTGTGGTCTCCCACTCTGATTTCTCATGTAATTTATCTTTCTGCCTGCTAATGCACTTGCAGAGAGCACGCAGTGAAATACGCAATTATTAGTGCCGTAGGAAATGCCGGGGGCCAAATGCGAGTGCCGGGCTTTTTGTAGTGGTCCAGTTTGCTCCGTTTGTAATCTCTAGAAACAGAAACTACATCAAGGCTAGAGGTGTGGTGGTTGGCTTCCTAAATCCCATGCCTATGCAAGTGCCATAGAGCAAAGCGTACTCCATACAATGGGATTTCTGGGGTGGATTTGTGCTGGAAGTACTTCTGTGTACAAAGAGGTTTGGGGGTGTTGGGTTCTTTCCTTCTCTCTGGGCCCTCATTCCAATTTTGGACATTTACATTTAATGTATCTAGCTCAGTCCTGATTTAAGTGCATATGCTTATGCCACCAATATGTTTCTCTAACTGCTTTAAGTATTTCTAATAGTTCAAATACCACCCCCTGTAACACCTCTCATGGAAGCACAAGTCTCATGAAATTTCTCTCTGTTGAAATGACCCACAAACTAGGAAAAGACACGTTGAGATAACATAAAAAGTCTCACGTCCTGAGTGGGACACTCAGGAGTGGGGCACCAGCTCTCCATTCATGTTTTCCCTGAGAGGAAGCGTTGAAAACAATTGCTCCTTTGGTCAGAAACACCCTATACACCCTCCGTAGGAATGACGGTCCCTGGTGAGACTCACTGGCACACCTGTGTGCCAAACTCGTGCTATCAAAACGCCAGGTGAGAGATGTGATTTGCCGTGTTAGGGCTGGGAGGGCCCGCAAATGCCACGCGTACCTTCCCTGTGCCCCCTGGGTGCCGCGGCCCCACCACGGTGTTGGCCACGCGCCCATCCGTGCTGCTCCTGCTGCCAGAAAAGCGTTCTCATTTCACAGATATCCTACAAAATCGTTGGGAGGTTTTGGTGTATGTTGAGGGAGAAGAGCCGGCAGCACACCCACCACCGCCACCCAGCTCTAACAACACCCTTCACTGGGATGGTCCCAGAGCAGCGTGGTGAGCCAAGCTCCCCCCTGTAACAAACGTCGTCACAAGGTCCAACCCACTGGCAAAATACAGATGGGTGGTTCTTATGGGAATCCTTCTTTATGGGAAGCATTCAAGGTAACAAACCTTAAACCCTTTAACAAGCTTTTCTCTATACTTAGTGGTATACTGTGTATAACTATATTTATTTAATTTATATTTATAAAGCCTATTGAGAAGGTCTTTTTTGCACTTAACCTATGAGCAGATGAAAACTTGCTCTTTAGTAGCAAGTTGTCAGGGAGAAACACTAAAGTGAAGTATGACACCATGAGACATTATACATTTTGGGGGGCTGTTAAAAAACAAATCCCCTTCAAAGGAATAGCTGACTGACATCACAGAATATAAAGCAGAGGCAGTTCAGCTTGTGGGACGAACACTACAAGATATCTCAAAACACCCCAATCCCAAATTGCTCCAGCATTGCTCTACCACTTTGGAAGAATTTAAATTTTACTCACATTGATTCAACCCCACTGAATTAGGTAACACCCTGCAGTGTTAGCAGAGGGGATGATTTCTAGAATGCTGGGGGGGGGGGCTTTTTACAAGGGCCTGTAGTGACAGGACAAGGGGTAATGGGTTTAAATTGAAAGTGGGGAGATTTAGATTAGATATCAGGAAGAAATTCTTCATGGAGAGGGTGGTGAGGCACTGGCACAGGTTGCCCAGAGAAGCTGTGGGTGCCCCATCCCTGGCTGTCTTCAAGGCCAGGCTGGATGAGGCTTTGAGCAACCTGGTCTAGTGGAGGGTGTCCCTGCCCATGGCAGGGGGGTTGGAACTAGATGATCTTTAAGGTCCCTTCCAACCCAAACCATTCTGTGATTCTATGATTCTATCCTGTGATTTGACAAGGCAGTCCTTCAGCATCAAGACTGATTTAATTGTTTCCTCACTTGCCCCTCATTTATAGCCCATGCTGTCTGCTCAGCCTTGACTTTGCAAGTTTCCATTGCTCTCTGCCTTCCTTTCTTGGTAAGATTCTTCCTGACTACTAGGTCCTGTGGATGTAGTTACGTGTGCTAAGACAGAGCAAGCACTCAGTGTGCATAATGCATTGACCCGCCTCAACACTCCATGGACAGCAGAGAAAGTCTGCTGACCACGATAGCCCTGGTGTTGACTTCAATTGGTTTGGATCAGGATGTAAGTTCGCACAAATCTGCCATCAAATCAACAGCACAAACCCCATAATTTTGTGTTTGACTCTTGGATTCCCCAGACTGATTTTTCCTTATGTTGCAGAGTTGTTTCTGAATATCAAGAAAGAAAAAATTAGAGATGTTATTTAGCAATCCATATTTTACACGCTAATATTGCCTTAATCTTGCAAGAGTATGAACTTTCAAAATATTTTCTCAATAATAGTAGTAGTAATAATAATAATAAAAAATATTCCTACCAATTTAAGTGAAGAAACTAGAAGTTCTTTCATAAAATTCAGATGAAAGCAGTTCTGTGGAAAAGTACAGAGGGGGAGAAAAAAAAATAAGAGACTTGTGTGATCAGATGAGTGTCGGTGTGGTTGGAGACTGGGAAATCAATCACTGCTCTTGGCTGTCTCTACAGATTTCTTCCCGTGTCCAGCTGCCCCAAGCTATTTCTCAAAATTCCTGTCTGAGGTCTCTGCCACCACTAGTCTGTCCTCCGTGCAATAACTATCACTCTTTTTCTAGAGAATTCTGAATATTTAGTTCAGGTAAGAAGCGAATGCAGTGGTAGACATTACCTTGGAAGTATGAAAGAGCACATTCTGCCCGAGAAATACTTTCCAAGTACGTAGTCAGCTCTTCAGATGTTTGTATGGAGGCAGCTGCAAAGCTCTGAAGAGTGCCATGCGTCGTCTTTACCCCAGGACATAAATTCCATCACTCCCAGGAAAATCTCCTACCAGCCACCCCTCTCAGGGAGGGAGCCATCTTCAGAAACCTTTCCTCAATATTTTATTTTTGTCTGAGCTACTTCCTGGGAACTAAACACAATCGTGCACTGCACGAGGTCACCAGGGACAAGCAAAGCCTTGTCAGCCCCCCCAGGTCCTCTCTAGAGGCCAGTCACCACAGCCCTGTCTTTGCTCTGTGATGAACAGAGTCCGAGGCAGCCTGGATACAGGGCCAAATTTTGAGGCAGAAAGCGCACTTTCTTATTTTTATGTATGACTGTGTAATAAAAAAATACCCTTTCAATGATTTGCAACATAATTTATCAAAGTGCTCTACTTCAGTGCCATGGTCTTCAAGTTCCCATCGTCATGCTGGAAGAATCAGGATCGCCTACCTTTAGAGCTCTGGCAATAGTCTTCCTCTAGTGACACTCATTATGTTTCATACTCTTCACCTCCAGTTAACTTTTGCTTTGGGGCATTGAATACCTACTACAAAAAATAGCAGTGCGGTTAGTGTAACTCAGTGTAATGAAACCATTCAGTAATACTTTCTTCTGACCAACATTAAATAAAAATCCTTTGACGTGTAACTAACTTCGTCATGGACTACTTCACCGTATAGAGCTTCCGTACAGGTTGTTAGAAATGTAATGTATAATTACAGAGTTTATAGCTCCTTCGAGGTGCTCGTTTTGGCTGGGATAGAGTTAATTTTCTTCACAGTAGCTGGTGTGGGGCTGTGTTTTGGGTTTGTGCTGGAAACAGCATTGGTAACACAGGGATGTTTTTGTTACTGCTGAGCAGTGCTTACACACAGTCTTTCTGCTCCTCACCCCACCCCACCAGTGAGCAGGCTGGGGGTGCACAAGAATTTGGGAGGGGACACAGCCGGGTCAGCTGACCCCAACTGACCAGAGGGATATCCCATAACATACGGTGTCACGCTCAGCACGTAAAGCTGGGGGAAGAAGAAGAGATGTTTGGAGCGACGGCGTTTTGCTTCCCAAGTCACTGTTACATTTGATGAAGCCCTGCTTTCCTGGAGATGGCTGAACACACCTGTCTGCTGATGGGAAGTAGCAAATTAATTGCTTTTTTTGCTTTGTTTGCATGCTCAGCTTTTGCTTTACCTAAGAAACTGTCTTTATCTCAACCCATGAGCTTTGTCACTTCTATTCTTCTGATTATCTCCCCATCCCACCATGGGGGCAGTGAGCAAGCGGCTGTGTGGGGCTCAGTTGCCAGATGGGGTTAAACCACGACATTAAAGCACCGGTTACTTCACCTTATAAAGCAGCTTCTTCACCTGACAGCGCCTCTGTAAACAGGAGCTGAAGAGTAGATAGCAACTTCAGTAAAATTAATTTTACTCAGGACTTGACTAATATTACATCCTTTCTCAGCGCACTCCGAGGAAGGGGCCACCAAGCTGAGTCAGAAAGGTGGAATGACAGTGAGCCGAAGCGCTCCAGGATCACGGGTTTTTGGATCCCATTCCTGCAAACTGTCAATGCGCTATTTATCTAGAACCTCGGGACATCAACAACAGCAGCTCCTGGAAGATGCATGCACATGCACACACATCCATACATAAGCGTATAATTTATTTTTATATCTATATATAATCTAGATATTATTGTATAATTATATTATTGTAGATCTATGTATTATTTTTTATATCTATATATAAAGTCTCAAAGTGGAAGCCCATTTTCTCACTGACACTCCTCAGAAATGCAAGTGAACTGCCACATGATGGGGATTTGGAGCTACCAATAAAACCAGAAAACCAACCCATCCCTCCAAAATACAATGAAACACACACACACAACATTCTGGCGTGCTAAAGCTGCAGCGCTCTTGTGTTTAAAGTAGTTGTGAAATGCAGAAAAGGCATTTTACGGGCTGGTATGGCAGAAACCCACAACACTGAGGTACAGGCAGGGCAAGCACTGGTCGAGGCAGCCTGTGAGCTGCTACTTTCCGAAGAGAAACAGGAAAAAACACCAGTACATAGAGCCTAGGGAAACCAAAGTCAAAACAGGAACTAGAGTATGAGTTGAGGTGAGGAAATAAAAACGCCTTTTCAGGCACACCCTGGCAGGGAAGGAAGCGGGGAACCCTCAGACCTTTCCATCTGCTCTGTAATTCCTGCCTGCACCAGGAAAGCAGTTGCATCCCACTGCAAGAGCCACCCAGGTGCACCAGTAGCTTCTCCACCTACCTATCAAAAAAGTCTTCTAAAGTATGGCTTTTCTTAAATTAACTGGTTCAGGGAAGAGAGTATAACCTCCTCACCTGACACAGCTGCAGGGGTTTTCTAAATATACAAACAAATGCAAACTTCATTATCCTGATTACTTGGCATAAGCTTATTAGCTGTTTATTTCCTTTGTTCCACTCTGATTGGAATCCTAATTAAATTTAATTATTGAATAGCCTACTCCTTTTGTTTCCTCAGTCCTTTGAGCTTGCTGCTGCTCTCAGGGTGACGGGCCTGTAGGCCTGGTCTCTGAATTTACCGTGTGTTAGCTACAGCAACTGCTCATCTGAGCAATTTCGCTCCATGGCAAATAGGAGATTAACTCCCAGGAGAAAGCAAGCAAGCAACCTCTCTGGAGCTACCCTGTGCACCACTCCTGCGCTCTCGGTGCTGCAGAAGGCAAGTCAGGGTCTTCCCAGCCTGTGCTGGGACTGCTTCTTGAACAGAAGTCTCAACACTGTAAAGTGCCCTTGAACAAACTCTGGGTATTCCCTTCCATCAAGGCAATAGGTATGCGGAACCAGTGAAATATTGGTTTGAGGATGGAGGGCTTAGGAGAACACTCGACTTGTCAGTGGGCCTGTCATCGCTGGTGACTTGTGATGATGGGAAAGCAGACTATATCTATATTTCTGTCCATAATGCGATGGCCTTTTGAACCACTATCAGGAGGCGATGATAAATAGGCCTTGCCTTCCTTGACTGCACGGTAGACTGAAGAGGTTTTTATCTGAATACATATAAATTCCTCCTCTTGCGGAATTCCATAGAGCAGCCTGGACTGCCTTGCAATCTGATGTGACGTGTGACAAATTAAACTTGTTGCTCAGGCCTCAAGAACTCAGAATAGATGATGGTATCCTTCTGAGACCCATTTCTTGCAGCTGGAAGTGATTGAGGAGTGTTTACTTATTCCCAAATTTCTGATTGTGGTATGAACTGGTAAGGGCAGAAAAAAGTCTGGCAACTCGCATGGAACCGATAAAATGCACGTGTTCTTTTTGCACGTTTAATTGACAGCACAGCGCGCGTCGGTGCAGCCTGGCCTGGCCGATATGGGTGCGCTCGCTTGCCTGGAAGCCCTGAAGTCTACCGACGGGTTTGGTTTGATTCCTACAGATGCTGACTGAAGAGAGGTCACCTCTGGGCTAGAAAATCAAGTTTCTGTGGGTGAATTCCACCCACAGCCAATTCATAGTGGGGTCAACTCACAGAAGGGGTGTAGGGTATAATTTGGGGCAAGACCTACCTTTAACATGCAACCTATCTAGGTGAAAGTGGGATTGTCTTCCCCAGGGTGCCCAGTGTGTTGTGTAGAGACACAAAAATACCACGATCTTGGTATGAGCAGTGGATGGGGGGAAAGCATTCATTTAGATTAAAAGCTGCAAAAAATACACAGGTTTTCTGAATCCCATATTTCTTGGAGTAAAAGGTAAAAGACTCCCCATTTTTCATTACAGAAGGGAAATATCAGGTAGTGAACTTTCTTCTTCCTTAGGTTGTGGGTGTATCTCCCTTACAGTTCACGGGCCATACTGGAGATATGACGCTTGGTTATTCTTGACTCCTATTTCATATGCTAAAATTTTTCATCCTGTTTGATGCTTTGATATTTTCCTCAAATTGCAATGCTTTGTGTGTGTGACTAACTTCACACATTCTCTTTTACTGTCTTTTTTTATTTCTTTTTTGAGACTGTTTCCATTTACTGAAGTGATTGATGCTGCTGGGTACTGTATTCAACAGTGAGTGACTGTGGGACATGTTCCTTGGGTATACCCTCGCATGATTTTTGATTAATAAGATTGTTTTCACTTGCAGAAAAACTACTCATTTGAGGCTTGTATCACTGTGTTTTGTTTGGTTTTTTTTTTCCTTGTCACCAGGAACAGAGACACATTAACGCTGGGATCATCTCTATAGATTTTACCTCTTCCATTGCAGCAGTTCATTGACATTTCATTGTAACGGGGGCGTTATGAATGCCAGGAATAATCTGTGAAGCTGATTAGGGGGTCTGGGTTTTAGCAAAGCCGTAAACATGTGAAAGCAACTTGTAAATTTTTGTAGCTTCACTGCTGAGTTCTCCCCTTTACTGTTTGTATTAATTAGAATGTGTGTAAATCAAACACATAAATGTCAGTGACAACAGTAGTTAGCAGCAATTTAAGTGTGCTTCTATTTCCTTCTCTGTTGTATTTTCTCCTGATTTCTCTACTTAGGGGCCGTAAAATAAAGGATCACAGGATTTCCTTCCCCTTCGTTGAAAATAAATTTGCAAAGAAGCAGAAAGTTTTAAACAGAAAAGAGAGAGGAAACAGAGTAGGAAATGGGGAAAAGAAGGGAGGAAAATTAGAAAAATAATTAGATTTTAGAATAGGAAAGAGAAAAGGAAAGCCTCTGCATGGTGATACTCATTCCAGGGATTACTTTTTAAATACTGCTTATTTATTCCTCGTTAAAATGCAGCCTCTGTGTTCATTACATTACAGCAAAAACAATTCAGCCGTCATTACTACTTAATGTCATGCATTAATAATAACTGGAGGTCACTTGCTCCGGAAAACACTCAGGCACCTATACCATTCTGAAGCTGAGGGTGGCTACCAGTAGTAATTTAACCCATTGAAACCTGTTCATTACTCAATGCACATAAAACTAGTAATTAATCTCAGGCTGGTCCCCTGGGAAAGAAGTCGTTGCAAGGAGAGTCGTCATATTATGAGATCGAGATGGGTGTGCATGGTAGAGACAAGGACACTCGGAACCTGTGCTAACGAGCATCCTTTGCATACAGGCATAGCAAGACATAGTAACCTGTTAGCGGTTCAGGATCTCACACTGATGATTAACACATCTACTCCCGGATCCAACAAGCCATGGGTTGGGTGTCATTCCTCTTGGTGAGGAGGCGGGATCTTGGCGGATGGTTCTTCACTTGTCCTCTGGGAGGTCGGGGAGGAGGGTTGGCTCCTGTCTCCTACAGCCAGTGAAGTCCTGAGCTATGTACACTTTAGCTCCCGTTAGCTTCTATATGCACACGGCTAATGCGTTACAGGTGTTGGCAGGATATCTGGCAAGACAGTGAAATTGTCCTCTTTTCAAGTTACCTCATCCCAGTTCCGTATGAAAGCTTTTTGTATGAACTACAGTTTCATTTCAACCAGCAAGAAATGCACCTAAAAATCCCACGTAGCAGCAAAATATTCTTCACCACTGCAGCTCTCGAGCAGCAGAGGAGTGTAAGAGTTTCTGCTGGACACAGCGGAGTGATTGGCAAGTCCATGCCTTGGCCTGGGCTGTGCAGGGCTGCCAGGCTTCAGCCGGGCCGTAGAGGGTTTCAGCAGAGCTCATAGCTGGGATATCAAAGTTTTCTGATTTCAGGTTAAGGGGTGACTTTTAAATACCCAAGTAGAGTTCTCAAACGCAACAGATAAACTTTCATTCTGTTCACTGTGAGCGTTTGCCTTGTGTGCGGCGCCTTGGGCTCCCTTCTCAATAGGAGAAAATGACGACAGTCAGCTATTTCTTGGATGTGATTATGTTTATTGGCAAATAACGTTCTCATAAGCACGAAGATCATACAGAGCCAATTTCCCTTTTTGTATTTCCAAACCTGGCCTTTGACTAACATTCTGTCCAAAAAATGATCTTCTGGTTTTCATTCTGACTTACAAATGGGACTTCTCCTGTCTGCACAGCTTTCTGCTGAAATCCTGCCTGCTCTATATGGCACACACACATATAAGCCCTGAACTAATTAATTCCCAGTGTCAGTGTTTATGTTCAGCCTAGTCCTTGGCAGCAAGTACCATTGTTTTAGGTCTGACTGAGCAGTGGGATGTTTAATTGTTTGCTCATTTAGTCTGAAGAGAGAGCAGCCAGTGTAACCGTAAAACCCAGTGAGAATTGTATGTGACCAGCTTGAAAAACAAAGATGTATTTGCTGGATTTCACCCAACCTCCTGCAAAACAACGCTTCAGCGATGCATTTGGAGAAGGGCTGCCGTCTTCGCATGCTAAGGGAAGATGCAACGAGCCTCTCCTGCGGAGAGCACGGATCCTCCGCACCAGCTCGGCAGCCCATGGCAGCTGGGGGACTCGGGCTGTGCCAGCCCCTTTGCTGCTGCTTGCTCTTGCCACCATGCATTCCCACCAAGGGAACTAAAAATGAAAAGGAAAAACTCTGCTAAAGGCTTTTTTTTTTTAATCTAATTTTTTTAAATGTTGTTTAATACACTTTTTTTTTTTTTTTAATCAGGTTAATCTCCTGTGTGTAAATGGCCCTATCAGCAACTGTCCAAACATATCTGAGGAGCACAGCAAGGCTGGGGGCAATGGATAGCTTAGGCTGGGGTGACGAGCATGGGAAGCATTGCCACCAGCAGTGAAACTGGTACGTGAAATGTAAGAGGAGGAAACCCCTGGATATTACTTCCCTTGCCAGTTCTGTGCCTCAGACTGCCCAACCCTGTATTTCCGAGGACCACCTTAAGACGTTATTTAACATTAGGAAAAGCTTAGAGGTTCCTGAAAGGAAGACAATGCCATTTATAACAGAAGTTTGTTTACTTCTAACGCTTACAGTCCCTATACATCAATAGGACCGTTTCCACCACCACTGTCACTCCGTAAAGATACTGTGTGTTTCCACTAAATAAATGATTGAATGAAGAAATATGATTTGCATAATTATTTCGTATCTATAATTTATACATTTTCAATACCCATTAACTCATAGTTCACAACAGCGATTTATTCCTCTGTACTCATTGAGTATTTATCTCCCTGCTACAAATAGCAAGTAAAGAAATAGTAAAGAAATTAATAGACTGACTTTATGGTAATTTATTACCCGTTGGCCTTCTAGCAGTAACTATGAGAGTCCTGACAAGCTGACATCTATCTTTTGACAGGTGTAGCTTCTTACCTTCTTGGTTTTCAGCACAGATACAGGGAAAGTTCAGCATTCCCATTACTGCTGCATGATGTAATTTTATCACAGGTCTAAATGCCTGTGGAGCTGTTAGCACCACCACCTGTAGGAGCACCTGGTTGAGAGCCAGGTGATCTTCCTTTATGGGCAATGGAGAAAATGGCTCTTCTAGAGAAAGTAACAGTCCTGCAGACACCCAGGTCAGTGAGAAGGAGGGGCAGGAGGTGCTCCAGGCACTGGAGCAGAGATTCCCTGGCAGCCTGTGGTGCAGCCCATGGTGAGGCTGGCTGTGCCCTGCAGCTATGGAGGGTCACAGGGGAGAAGAGACCCACCTGCAGCCTGGGGACAACTCCACGCCAGGGCAGGGGGATGCTCAAGGGAGGCTGTGAGCCTGTGGGTAGCCTGTGCTGGAGCAGGGTCCTGGGAGGAGCTGTGGCCCCATGGAGAGAGGAGCCCAGGCTGGAGCAGGTTTGCTGGCAGGACTTGTGACCCCACAGGGTACCCAGGCTGGAGCAGGCTGCTCCTGAAGGATGGCACCCTGTGGGAGGGACCCGCGCAGGAACAGTCCATGAAGAACTGCAGCCCGTGGGAAGGACTCACATTGGAGAAGTTGGTGGAGGACTGTCTCCCGTGGAGGGGACCCCACGCTGGAGCAGGGACAGAGTGTGAGGAGTCCTCCCCTGAGGAGGAAGGAACGGCAGAGAAAACGTGTGATGGACTGACCACAACCCCCACTCCCTGTCCCCTGGCACTGCTGGCGGGGAGGAGGGAGAGAAACCAGGAGCAAAGTTGAGCCTGGGAAGAAGAGAGAGGTGGGGAAAGGCTTAGAAGGTTTGGTTTTAGTTCTCTTCTACTCTGATTTGATTGGCAATTAATAGAATTAATTTCCCGAAGTCAAGTCAGTTTTGCCTGTGATGTCAATTGGTCAGTGATCTCTCCCTGCCCTTATTTTGACCGAGGAGCCTTTCATTATATTTTCTCTCCCCTGCCCAGCTGAGGAGGGCAGTGACAGAGCTGCTTTGGTGGGCACCTGTCTCCAGCCGGGGCCAACCCACCACACGTGGAAAACAAAAGCTACAAAGGGCCCCCTGGACAGTGTCCTCCAGGCACAAGGACACTCAGCCGACTCTGCCAGCTTTGCACTGCCTGGAGACCGTGGTAGAAATCCAGCAGACTGTTCCCAAGCATGGGGCCAAGGGCTGTGCAGTGTGGTTTAAACTGGTTGAGCCCATGCTGCCTTACTGGTGAGCCTGGGTTTGAGCCAACACCTACCTGCTGCCTGAGTTTCCCTGCCGGACAAGCCTGGCTCACACCAGTGTGTTTGAAGAATCAAGTAAGTTTGGTTTAAATGAGGTTGTGAGACCCAAGCACACGGTTTGAATTTACCCCTTGAGTAGCAGGGTCTGGCACCTGTGGTCAGTACCTATAAAACCCAGCTAGAAAAACAATGTCCAAGAAATGAACTGCAGCATCCTAAACGGCATTTCTCTTCCTTGCCATTTTCTAATTGCCCATGAATCATCTTAAGTTGAAGGCAATGAGTAACTCAATGACGCAACAGAAGCTGCAGCTCAGGATTCATCTCTTCAGGCACCAGAAATAAAGTGTGGTACCTTTGATTGATCTATTGTCAAAATAACCGAAGTTTAGAGCAGAATTTTATTTTAAAGGGTTTTAATTTCCCATGATTTTAGCCAAAGGATTTTTTTATCACCTGATTGAGGAAAACACAGGTGGTAGAACACTCAGGGCTCACGTCCATGTAGAAATACACTGGAAGAGGTATTCCCGACTATTCCTGATGCAGAAATGAGAGCTGTAATTATTATCCCAGAATAATTATTTTTGAATAGCTATTTTGGTTTAAGTCTCCATGCAGCCACACTGTTTCGGAATTAGCTCTGAATACGGATTACAGTCACTCCAAAAAAGCACTCCTGTTCTGAAACAGGAGCATCCAGAGAGGATGTATGCCCAGATAGTGTTCTGGAATTGCTATTTCAGAGACTTTCCAAGTACTGAGGAGCCCTGAGGGCAGGCAACCTGAGGTCTTCCAGCAGCATCAGGGTGGTCAAGTTTTGCATCGACAAAGTGCAGTCAAGCCCTTCGTAGAGCTTCTGAGGGGTTCGGTGTGTGGGTGTCTTGTGGAGAAACAGATCCTGTCCTCGAACACACGTTGCCCAGCTTGCAGATTCGAGCATGCACAATGCTGAATGGGCCTATGTCAGCCCTGCCAGGGTATTTTAGCTTGATATCTCCTCTCTCACGTTTTGGTGGACCTGCAGTTATATTTATAGTCGTGGCCCAAATACATTCTGTATATACTGAAGAGAAGGCTCTGGGGAGACCTTGCAGTCTTCCAGTACCTGAAGGAGGCCTACAAGGAAGCTGGGGGGGACTTTGTACAAGGGCCTGTAGTGACAGGACAAGGGGTAATGGGTTTAAACTGAAAGCAGGGAGATTTAGATTGGATAACAGGAAGAAATTCTTCCCAGAGAGGGTGGTGAGGCACTGGCACAGGTTGCCCAGAGAAGCTGTGGATGCCACATCCCTGGCTGTCTTCAAGGTCAGGCTGGATGAGGCTTTGAGCAACCTGGTCTAGTGGACGGTGTCCCTGCCCATGGCAGGGGGGTTGGCACTAGATGATCTCTAAGGTCCCTTCTAACCCAAACCATTCCGTGATTCTATGATTTTAATTTCTGCTTCTCATTTCCCAATAGTGTCTTACATATAAAGAACCTGTCTGCATCCCTTTTTATAAGGCCAAAATTCAGTATGAGGTCTTCTCCACACCATTCACTTGGGAACTGTTTATCTTAATATTTTAAATATTTTTTTTTTATTATTTTTTTTTTTTTTTTTTTAGAAAACTAAGGACAGGGTTGTCCCAAACAGATCTGTGAGTCTGGAAAAAGAGGTAAGTTCTCAGAGAAAAATGTCTTTTCTTTTCCCATTCCTATCCTCTTTCCTCACCTGCCGTGGAGATCTGAAGAAAAACTGAGATAAAAATTTCATGTGAAACATTTTTTCTTGGACTGAACATTGAGATAATTATTGGAGGTTTATTTACAGTATAATGAATGCATAAATAAAAGTATAAAACATTTGCCTATTCACTTTCTTAGTCTCTTCTATAGAAATAATTTTTTTCTCCTCTATTGCATCGCAACCTATTTACATATACAATTATAGCTTTCCTTTTTTGCTAGTGAGTCAACAGTCGTGCTTTGATTTCAGGGTTTTTATTATTTTCCTATTATTGCAGACATATGTTAACAACTACAGTATATATGCAAGTGACTCTACATTCATCATAGCTATGAATGCAATACAGTGTTATTCGTCCTAACCCAAAAATAAAAATATACCCATTTCTTAAAGATGTATGGAAGTCTTTTTGATCTACACAATACCTATATATTCATTTCATCTCCACAAGATATATATAATTTCTGAAGAACTTCATAAAGTGTGGTTTTGGTAAGCATGTAGTGACTTCATATATTTCTAGATTTCCCAGACAGGCATCTGTGACCCACGTAAATGCCTGATGGCATATGATGATGTAGGAGTGTCATTCGGGCCGGAGAGCCGACACGGGCCCCGCGTGAGCAGGTGGGTAGCTTCAGTCCAGCTCTGCACACCGAGCAGCCCTGTGGCATGTGATCCCAGCGGGGCCGAACCGATTCCCAGCCAAACACCAACATCCCAGGAGCTCCTGAGCAAATCCCAACAAAACCTAGCTAAACACCTGGAGCCTGAAGTGGAGAAGGTAGGACTGTGCTGATGGTAAGCAAGGCTGGTATCAGGGAAAAGAGTCTGCAAAGAGTGGAGGGAGACGGTGCTGAGGCTGCGTGTCCTTCACTGAGAGCACCATCAGCGTCATATGGGGCTGTCTCTGGGCACAGGCCATAAGCCAGACTAGGGCATTAATTAAGAAACCAGGATATTAATACAGGTTGTTCTGCTGTTGTTCTGTAGGTAGGTGAGTGCCTTGATACACTTCTCTGCACAGACATGCCAGAGGTTAAGCAGTAAAAGGAGGTAATGGAACCCCAGGAGTGGTTGGGAATCATGGTAACAACATATCAGGCAGAAATGTAAAACTAGGTTTTGCCAGGAAACAACTAGAGAATAAACCAGAAAACATTATGCCATTACAGAAAGTCATGGTGTAGCTGCATAGAATCACAGAATGGTTTGGGTTGGAAGGGACCTTAGAAATCACCTAGTTCCTACACCCCTGCCATGGGCAGGGACACCCTCCACTAGGCCAGGTTGCTCAAAGCCTCATCCAGCCTGGCCTTGAAGACAGCCAGGGATGGGGCACCCACAGCTTCTCTGGGCAACCTGTTCCAGTGCCTCACCACCCTCTCTGGGAAGAACTTCTTCCTTATATCTAATCTAAATCTACCCACTTTCAGTTTAAACCCGTTACCCCTTGTCCTGTCACTACAGGCCCTTGTAAAAAGTCCCCCCACAGCTTTCTTGTAGCCCCTTCAGGTACTGGAAGGTGCTATAAGGTCTCCCTGGAGCCTTCTCTTCTCCAGGCTGAACAAGCCCAACTCTCTCAGCCTGTCCCCACAGCAGAGGTGCTCCAACCCTCTCATCATCTTCATGGCCCTCTTCTGCATTTGTTCCAACTGGTCTCTATCCTTCTAATGCCGAGGGCTCCACAGCTGGACACAGCACTCCAGGTGGGGTATCATGAGAGCAGAGTAGAGGGGGAGAATCCCCTCCCTCAACCTGCTGGCCACACTTCTCCTGATACAGCCCAGGATACAGTTGGCTTTCTGGGCTGCCAGCGCACACTGCTGGCTCACACATCTTGAATATCACATGTTCTTTTCTTTTCCCACCTGCTATAGCAAAACTGGACCTGACAGGAGATGATGTGTGTCTCTGATGACATCTGACCATGGTCATATTGGTGTCATAGAAACAAAAGCAAAGCATATGGAGGGACTATGGCTCATAACCTTGATAGAGGCAAGAGTGATGCCAGATTTGAGGGATTGAAGACCATGAATACAAGAATTAGGGAGCATCTACTGAAATAACCAGGCAAAGTTTTGAAATAAAAAAGAAGAAAACACTTCTTTTGTGCACTGGAAAACAGAAACATAAACATGTGTTGCTGCAGGATGTGAAGGGTTGGGTTCTGTCAAGGGTTCATAGTTTCACTGGGTAGGAGATTGCTGGAAGCTAAAGGGAAGGTGCGCTTGGAGAGACACCACTCTATATTGTAACACTTTTCCCCTGAGGAACAGGTACTGGCTGCTGCCAGCCAGCCGAAGGATAGACCTTTGGTCTGACTCACTGCAGCTGCCGTTATCTTTGTGATGAAAAACCGCTTTTCATCAGCACCTGCACGAATCTTTCCCAAAGAAAAGTTTCTTTAGATGTTGTCATATGCTGCAGCATAGGATCACTGAATGGGAAATGGATGCTTCAGAGTAATTTTAAAATGATACATCATTTTCGTTTGAGGCATCCACGGGAAGTTCAAATATATTAAAGATGCTGGGGAAAAAAAAAACCAAACCAGATTTTTTTCATTAGTAAGTTTACCCAAAGTGGTCCCAGGTGATTCTATGGGTCACCAATTGCTCTACTGTTGTTATTGCCTGAATTGTTGTCTGTAAAAAGGGAATCTCAGTGCCTATGGTACAACGCGTTCATTTCAGGTTTAATAAAAAACCTGTAAGAGGTCTTCTTCAAAGTTTATGCTTACATATCCTAATTCTCCGAGCCCTTCTACCTGATCCTGAGGATGGCAGATATTAAAAACGGTCTGTGTGGGGGTGGTACACCAGCTAATAAAACGACTTAAACCCTCAAGCATCTCTTACATCAGCAAACCGTGGCACTCCTCCCCTCGCTGCTTGCTCCTCCATGGCCCATTGCTCTTGCATGTATCTGTCTTTTCAGAGGGATTTCACACCATATTTCACAGGACCCATAACTAAGAGATAAATTTGAAAAACACAAGAAGGTAACACCATCGTAGGGGTGGAGTTTGACTCGCGTTCTGTGCACTTACCAGAGCAATGTAGTGATAGCGCAGAGAGAAAACTGCGCAGAAACAACACGAACCTTGATAAAGTGCAGCTGAGTGTGTGTGTATGTGTTGAAATATGGCCCAATTATTGCCTGAAATTGCAAAGAGAGCCAGCCATTGTGTTTCGTGCAATCTGTCTTGGAGATGAGGGATAGGAAATATTGTGTGAATGTTTGCGCTTTTTTAATCACTGTTTTCAGAAGAATAAGGCTATCTGCCCAAAAGCACTTATTTTTATATATGGTGGGGCAGTGGGAAAGGAAAGAGTGGATGGGGTGATTACTACTTCCTTTCAGATCAGGGTGAGGGCTCTAATCACTGGGGTTTGGAGTCTGGCTCAGCGACCTTGACTATTCAAACCCGTGAGCAGAAGGCCGCCCCTTCCCAGCCAGGCTGGTGGTCAGGGCACCACCTTGGATGAGGGAGAACTTGCTCGCTTAGTCTCATCTGCTCAGAGCTGTCATCCCAGAGCCCCACAGCTCATGTGGGTACGACTGTTCCTCTTCAATGGAAGAGGACACTTTAGTCCTTCAGGGACAAGGACAGTTTTTGATGGTACAGGGAGACTTCATGAGCTCTGGTAGAACAGGAATGCAAATACAGAGTGGATTTTGTTTCTTTTTTTCAAAAAAAAACCCCAATCCAACCCCCAAACTTTAGTTGTGCTATTTCCTATCCAGCACTAATTATCAGTATCCTCTGAACATATAATTTTCTTTTCCTCTTCCTGCTGTAAAACCATACTCACTGCTCTGCACACTCCTACAGCTCTGATTTTGGTTTTCCCTCAAGGATGTCCTGTAGACCTTTACCAAAAAAACCCGAAGAAAAACATTTTACCTTGTAAAAAACCCTTTTTTTTTTTTTTGTTCCTGGGTGTAACAACCTTTTGTACAGCGGTAAGGAGTTCTTTCAGGCTGTAATGCAATTCAAATGCAAAGTACTTATGTATCTCCACTGAAATCTTTACTAGCCTCATGCAATGAGGTAATGAACATGCCTGGTTGGTTTGTGTCACCAAGCATGCTCAGGGTCACTTTGGAGGCTTTAATCCCCTTTTTGCAGATGTTCAAAGACAGCAGAACTGCTCTGTTGGCTGGCACCGAGAGAAAGGATGTCCTATCTCCACGGGAACACCTGAGGTGGAGCAGCAGAAATGCCAACTCCTGTTTCTCAGTTGCCTACAAATGGCTAAACCTGAGCCTAGAAAATGTTGTGCCACAGCAATATTGGCTAGGAGTGCTGTTTTTAAAACTTAAATATCTATATCAATAAATTATACTAACAAAAATCATGATACATTTTTTCCCATCTTTTTGCAGTTTGGGAAATTATATTAAGCTCTACCAACAAACCCCACAAAAACAGGGAAAGGCTAAAATCAAGGGAATCTGATGGCACCAGGAGGAAACATTGCAGTGGTGTTCAGGTTAATTTGGTGATGCATTTGGCTTGGCTTACTGTGGTGTTTTAATCTACAACAAATGCAGGTCATTTCCTCATTGGGTCGGCAGGAAATGAATGCATGTGATGTATTATTACCGCTGCTCATTCAGTCTGTGCGCAGAGGTACAACACGCTCACTTTAGGTGGTGTCATCTACCTCTATCAGGCACTAAAGAGAAAGCCGTAAGCGTTTTGCAGTCTCTTTTGTTCTCCATAGACTATTGAGCCTTGAAGGGAAGGACCAAATCTCAGACGTACCTATGAGGCAGATTCTCTGTTTATTGGGACATAAATCTCTATTCTGATCTTTGCCGTAGCGGGATGCCTCCTGCACGCAAGATTTACTGAAAGCTGATGTGAGTGCCTCTGTCTGATCCGGCAAGATGCATCCCTAAGCCCTGGCTATCTCTGCAGTGGCTAAAAGTGTGGTATAGGGTCTCTTTAGGGTAGAAAAACCTCTACTTTGCATTACTAGTCAATGAGCATCCTCGCTCAGCCCTACCCTGGGCAGCGCAAACACAGACCTCATTTAGCGCCCGCCCCACGCACTGTGACTAAAGGCACCTTTTAAACTATTTGGCAGCAAAAGCAAATGGATTCACCTGCTCTGCTCTGCTCCGCTCCCAGCGTTGCTGCACAGCCTCCGACAGCGCTTTGCTTTACGTTCAGCCTCTTACAACTGTGCAAGAGGGCAGAAAGCACCCAGAAATATGCAGAAGGGAGTAAAAGGTTACTCCCACGCTGCATTTCTTTCCACGAGCTTCAATATTTACAGTGTGCTGGGTCTGCTGACTCCAGCCCAGCATTTTTACGTTGGCAGTCAGTATTTCTGCCATTCCAGAAGAATGAGATTCAGGGAGTTATTTCACCACATAGAAAAGAAGAAACCTGTTTTCCTCATGGTTTTACTACTATTTACTGAAAGCTGTCCCATAGATCTTCCAAGATTTACAAAAGGCTAATACTACTAATGCTACTAATAGAGGATTTTGGGAGTGGAGGGGGTTTGTGTTTCAGATACCCAGAGGTTGCAGATGGTATCTTCAAAACTGAATGTCAGAGGTTACGTGAACCCATAGTTAAGTGTCAGGCCAGTTCTTTCCTGGTACTGAGGTGCTGCAGTATTCGCAGCATCCTTTGCAGATGGTGACATCTGGAATTGTTGAGCAGCTTTAAATTCCATCCCCTTTAGGTGTCTAAGCTTTAGTTTAAAAGAAGAATCCTTAAATATGCTAACACAGTCCTCCCTTGTGCTCACATTTATGGATGAAAACTGCAAGTTCTCTGTCAAAACTCTTCCCACATGAGAAATACAGGATTTGAATGAAGTGGGTCACTGTCATTATTTCCTTTATGTCAGGTCCCTGATACATGACCTCACCAAAGTTCAGAGTAATAATAACAATATTTTATAGCTCTTCTGTGCCTGTTACACAGGAATGTCAAAAAGCACTTTTGAAACCAGGCATTGAACCAGGCAATGAACGTAACCCACCTATTTATATTTGGAGGGCTTCTGCTAGCTAAGTACTATGCTGGTTCTGCAAGTGAATGCACTGAGATGTGGTAAGAGTCAGAGAACAAACCCAAAATTTAAACTGGAGATAAAGGACTGCAATATTAGCAAACAAATAAACAGTTCATATCCTGGTTTGGTCATCTGAACTTTTCATTCTCTGATGCTTGTTTATTTGATTTGCTTTCTTCCTTCTTCCCAAGACTAAGGCAAGTATTCTTCTAGATTTGATTAGATTTAGATCTTTCTCTTGCTCTAGCTTTGTAAGGGAGAGGAATAAAGTGCTTTATACTACTAAGGACCTGATTGCACTGCTTTTCCCTCGCTTTGATTTCAATTGCCTGTTTTTCCCGCCTCTTTTTCCCTTTCCCACTCATCTTGCACTTCTGCTTTGTCTTTGGAAGGCTGCGTCTCCATGTGCTACCATACTCGGGGGCACACGACAGGGGACTTGCCATACAGCCTCCAGGTTTGGGGATGCTTTCTGTGGAAACTGAAGCACAGGGAAGGTGAGCCTGGTGCACAGTGCAATGAGCAGCTCAGCTCCTCTACAAAATCTTGGAGGTGAGGAGCTCTGCTTTGAAGACCTAGCCCAGCAGACCTTTACAAAAGCCAGATTCTCCATCGTTCTAGTCTTTGCAACGAGAAACAAAAAATCCAACTAGAAACAATCAAAAAAACCCCCCCAAACAAAACTAAACCCAACCAAACAGAAAACCTCAAACCCATCAAAAAGTCTCCAAATCCCACCAAAAAAACCCACCCCAAAACCACAGACTAATGAAGTAGCTCTTAGTACCAGAAAATTGTATTTTTACTAATTAAGCCATTCCATAGAAAAAAACACGTAGAATGGCTCACCTGTGGGTTTTCTTGTAATGATTTTTTCTCTATAACCCCACACCATTCCATTCCCACATCAACATTTAAGGAGAAATGGGGCCACACAAAGCTCTAGCACCCACAAACTTGACAGTTCTGCCTTGCTCTGTTACACTGTATTTGGATATAACTGAATTTTTGAATCAGTGAGTAATGCTGGACAATTTGTACATCACATTGTAAACCATACACAGTAATTTTGGACAGAATATATTTTTTTTTTTTTCTTTCTACAGCTTATGCCATAACCTTAATAACACTTGCACACTGGTTTTCTATGTTACTGTACCACGGTTAAACGATTACCAGCCAAAATCTTTTCAGCGATGCCAGTTCAACACAAACCCAGTAAGCTCCAATGCAGTTTTCATTCACAATGGAATAGCTTCAAGCCACAACTTGCAAACCTCCCTAAAGGACTCCATGTTTTGTTGCAGCAGCCTGGTAACATCAGCATAGCCACTGGCAGCGCTAAGTCATAAGCTTTACATTCCTATACAATGGCTTAAAATGAAATGTTTAGAGCACAAGTCCTGTGAGGAGCGGCTGAGGAACTGGGGGTGTTTAGCCTGGAGAAGAGGAGGCTCAGGGGACACCTTACTGCTCTCTACAACTGCCTGAAAGGAGGTTGCAGGGTGGTGGGTGACGGTCTTTTCTCTCAAGTAACAAGCCATAGGAAAAGAGAAAATGGCCTCAAGTTGCACCAGGGAAGGTTTAAATTGGATATCAGGAAAAATTTCTTCACCAAAAGGGCTGTCAGGCATTGGAACGGGCTGTCCAGGGAGGTGGTTGAGACACCGTCCCTGGAGGTATTTAAAAGATGTGTAGATGTGGTGCTTAGGGACATGGTTCGGTGGTGGCCTTGGCAGTGCTGGGTTAACAGCTGGACTCGGTGACCTTAAAGGTGTTTTCCAACCTAAAGGATTGTATGATTCTATGATATAGCTACTGACCATTGTAATGGGCAAGAGAAATAACTTTACTGTAGGGTCATGTTTCATGGAACAATTCCAACCACACGAGATATTCATCAGCTGAAGAGCAAATGCTACAAAAGAGTTTGTTTTCAGATTGCACTAAATAATCAGGAGGGACTCTGCTATTCCCGGTGGCATAGCATACGCGCTGTGCTCTCAGGCTTTTGGTTGACACATAACTGCCGTGCTATCTTGAAGTGTTCTTTTCTTATAACTAACAAAGAAGCATTACTGATCACATAAAAATCAAAAATATCAGCAAGAAAGTTTTGCATACCAGTGTCTCTGTGATGAAGAGCGCCTTCATTCTGTTAGAAATTGCATTTTTTAAGGCACTGTAAATCATTCTTCCTTGCTGAAGTTAAAACACTCACTTCCATTTTCCAGGAGAGGAATACTACAGTAAGGCACAGCGCAAAACTATTATCTTAGAAAATTTATGCATTTTATAAGATTACTTACTCATAAATGTCTTGATCATTCACAGATGGGAATGAAAAGACAGCAAATAACAAAAAAGGGAGATAGTAATGAGCATGACAGATTTCTTAAAGATTATTTTAAACCTAACAGCATACAGATTTATAGCACCATACCACACCAACAATCGTTTTGCCAAATGCATAAAAAACAAATAAATGTTCCATTAAATAGAAAATGTGAATTCTTTTCTTTTACTGTGGACAGTAGTTTTGTTCATTCTGAGGCTGAAATTATAGATCACTGCAACAATGCTTCTTCTTCATTATCGAGCAGTTGCAGAGTTGGAGTAGGAAGCAAAACTGAAGTGTCTCACCCTGGTACTACACATCGGTGCGATGATGCTCTGTCCTATTAGCCGATGCACTGGACTAAGCTGCCATGTATCCCTTTGTCACTGCAAGGAAATTTACTGGACAAGCCACTGTGTTTTACTAGTTGAACTGGTAAAAATGGATGTTTGCCCTGCAAACAAGATATTTGCTAGTGCCGATCTAACGAATGTTGCTTCAGGACCAATGTCTAGGCCCATGTACCTGGAGAGATGTAATTCTACTGGCATAACGAGGAAGTCTCCCATCACATGGGCTGTGGGACCACAAGGAACTAATATTCATTTAGACTGTATCGCATTTCTAGAGTGTAATTCATCATAATTTGCATCTCTAGTAAGCATATCTAGGAGTAACCCATTAAAAATGCAGCTAGCCCGCCAGCATGGGTGGGTAAGGAGTATTCACCGTCTAAGTCACTCTCCGGCTGTGTTTGCACAATTTAGACATGGTGCTTCTCTTCTCAGTCTATGCAACATTATTATCTTCTCCTGCCTTCAAAAAGCAAGGGAAAAAACCCCTCAAATAAACAAAAAGCCCAAATATCTTTCAGGCGTGAACTACTCCCTGACTCATGTCACGCATTATAAGCCCTGCTTGGGGTTGTACTGAAAGGGAAAAGCTGGGCTTTATTAATGTTTTATTAATTTTTCCACAGACCCTCAGGAGAAACACCAGTGACTTTTTTTTTTTTTCATAGAGGCGGTCAGCACTAGGACGGGTATTTTTATTGACTAGATCTATTGATTCATATGCTAGTGTAATTCACTTGTTTACTCAGGCATTTCCCTGCAGGCTCGCTTAATGGAGAAAATCTCTGCACATACATCTGACTAGCAGCGTTTCTTTGGAATTTTATGTAATTAGGTTAAGAACTTCTGGTTTGTTTGCCTAGTTATCATTATTATACTTATTGCCAGAGATAATGTAATGGTCAAGTTTTCAAAGAATTACACAATAAAATTTTGCTTCCACATCTGTGCAGAACACAAGGCTCAAGTAATTAAAGAAAAATATGTAACCTTTTATATATTCAAGAACATGCCCGCTAAACAATTCGCATTCTTTCTTGCAGCGGTGGTGAACAGAGGCAGCATGACCTCTGCTAGGCAGCAGCCAGAGGTCTGTAGAAGAGTCATGGGAGGAATTCCTCATTTCTGTGGGCTCAGGTCCTGCCTGTTGAGGGTCTCTCTTCAATGGAATGGGGAATACGGGCAGTGGGTTAAGATGGGCACACTGGTCACTGAACCAACTGGGAATTGATGTACCACCACTGGCTCTCCATGTTGAGTCACCCATCAGATGGCATCACCCTTGTTGCATCTGAACAGACTGAAAAGACTTACTGCAGGCCAGACACCCAAAACCTGTTTGAGGGAGCTTAGCAGAAATAAGGTGGTTTCTTTCTTCCCACCAGGCTGCAGAGGAGTAAGGCAGGTGCCAGCCTCCCACCTGCCCTCAGCTGGGTGCTGCTAAACCCAGGGATGCCGCAGTACCAGGAACTTGCAGGCGCTGTGCTTGGGGAGTTTGCTGCTTCGTTTAAACAGTGCTGGAAATGAGTCTTTCTGGATTGCAAACTAGGACAGCTGGACAGTAGGTACCCAGCTCCCAAACTAGGTGAGTGGGCTGTGTTGCCTTCTCACTGAAATGACCTCACAGCTGAGTTTTCATCAGTTTACACAAGAAAGATGTGGTGCAATACCGTATTAAGATGCCAAGCCTTTCTTTGCAAAGAAAACAGAAGAAGAGCATTAAAATCTGTCATGAATAAATTGATTAAGTTGGTGGCTCGATAGCTGAGTTATCCCATACTATCTGAAACAGTTCAATATTTGCCTTTAAAGGCAGTGGCAAACTGATCAACTGCAGGCTCCTGTGCTGCTGAACTCATCCAGGAACCTTGCATAGGATGACTAAACCAGATGTTATTTGCTTTGAAATTTAAAGGAAACTTTACTTACTAGTTATTTCTTAGGAGCAAAATGCAGGATGACTGACTTTGCACACGGGCGTGACGGCCGCTTACCTTCAAGATTGACAGGTCAGTTGCCAAACCAAACATGAAGATTTAAAAACAGTTTTGCAGAAGCAGGATTATGAGATTACAGCACTATACAACAACACAGCAGACCACAGGGCACTATTTGCAATGGCATTTGTAAATCTAAACATTTGTCCTCCTAGGAAATGCAAGCGTGCTAGTTTTGGTATTGATTTTCACCTTTCCTGAAGTGTGTGAATTTCTTGGTCCCAAGTGACTGATGGGATTTTTGCTTTTTGTTGCTAGCAATAGATGTAAATTCCTGACCAAAGTCAGACTACAATAGATAGTCAACTATCCTGATATTAAAAGCAAAAGGATTTATGAAAAGTACATATTGAGACTACTGAAGCCAGGAGGAGTATACAGTGGAATTTCAAAGAAGCCTGTGATTTTACAGTATAACTAATATGTGATCATGTAAACTCATCAACTGTGGAAGAAATAAAGGAAGGGAAAGCTATGAAAAAAAAATACGTTACATTATTTAAAATCTAAATAGAAACTATGCAAATTTAAGTTACAAAATTCTTATGAGAAATAGGTACTGGTACGCAAATTTACCCACAGAAGATAAACTCTTCTAATTGAAGCCTTTGCTAAAATCTCTGAACTCTCTAAATCAAAGTAAGCTTCTTAAAGCATAAGCAAATTCTCAGCCAGCATAAATCTCTCCAGCTTCAGCCTAAACTGAATTCCTAGATTGGAATAAACCCCGTGTGGCTGAAACAAGCTTTATATTCCCTTACTCCCAAACATGAGGGACGTAGTCTCTGTTACCTGACCTACATTAAGCATAACACACACAAAGCACTGTAAGCTTTTAGAAAGTATCTGCTTTACAGCAGACCTTTCTGTCAAGTGTGACTGAGTGTATTGCTAGTGAGCACCTGGGGAAAAATGTATTTGGAGCTAAAATTTTAAGTGCTGTAAAAAAGCGGAAGATCTAGATTATTGTAGATTTATGTCTCGCTGGAGGTAAGCTAAGAAAATTGTAAGGTAGAAATCTGCCTGTTTCCTTGGTGATTCACACTGGATTTACATGCTAGTGTATTGAGAACAGTGACAAGCAGCAAGTGATTGTCGAATACCTGATGTTCTTCCGGAAGAACTTTGGATTTGAGTTCTGGTTTTGGAATAATTAAATGTTGAGAAAACGATTGTCAATGAAAGTGAAGTTAGAGACAAGCAAATCTGCAAAAACTCAGGCACATAAGCTGCTATCTAGGTTTCCTAAATTTAAATTATCTACACAATTGGATAACGTATGTAGAATATTGGTAGAATTGCTTGTATGTGCTGGTCTCCAAGGATTAACTTTAACAAAACTCTAATGATTAGGAGCTACTTCTTCTTCTAACTTAAATCCTGAGTACTTTTTGTGCCTACAGCACTATACAGAAAATTCAAACCTCCCCAGAAGACCGGCCCAGTGTTTTCAAAGGGATGGGGATCCAGTTTTGGAGCTCAGCTTGTCATCAAGTGAGAGGTGCCTCAGTGGCTGGACAAGCTCTTTGTTTTGGTTTGGTTTTCAGTTGGAGAGTAGTTTGAATGGTTCAGGTCAAATAATTAAAAAAAAAATTCAAATAATCTACATTTTACCAAAATAGTATTAAAAAGCTTGGTCCAGCTTCCACCAAAATCTATGATGTCCCTCATTTCAAGCATTCATTCAGAAACATTTTAGGTAAGTCTCTGCCAGAAGAAAGGGCAGATGCAAGGTCTCCTTTCATGTTATGTACCTGGTGTCACTGCTATGATCAAGAGGGAACAGAGAGGAAGAACCCTAGGTTTTGAACGAACTGAACCAAATCTGTGAAATGTAGCTGGGTAACAAAATCTCATTTTTAATATTAATCTCAAAGGCTTAAGAGAGAATAAAACTACTTGGGTGGATTATTAATGGTTTTATTAACAAATTAGGAAACCTCAAATTACAAACATCTTGACCTATCCATAGAGGAAAGTCCCACCGAGAGCCATCTGCTGAAATACCTGTTATTGCATTGATATTCCTACGCTATACATACTCATTCTTTCTCTCTCCCTTCTGTATCAACTTATTTTGAATTAAAATACACCTTTGCTAAAGTCAATAAAAACTTCTATCAACCATGTCAAGGAGGCCAAGATTTCAGCAAGTTGGTTTAATCATAGAACTAAAAAGCAACTCGGTTTTGCATCATTAGCCTGTGCATGGGAATATATTTTTTCATGCTAAAGAAAATTAATAGGAATGGCAAATACTCTAGACAAATTTAGGCAAATGCCACTGAGTCTTGCATACTTTATTGGAAAACTAATTAATAATCAGCACTGAGTAATGACTTCTGTAGAAATATTTATAGCTCTCTTTCATACTCTGTCATTATCCAAGGCTGCAGCGGAGTTTCCCAAATCTCTGTGTCACACTAGTCGTGATTATGTAGGAGCATTCAGGAAAATGATCTGAATTAACTACAGGTGTGGCTTTGAAGTATATTAATAAAACTCCCTTTAATCCTGTGTGGACACTGGTTCAGAATTAAAGCACTTTCAATTTAATTTTGCATGCTTTACTTCAGAAGCAAAGTAAACAAAGTGAAATCAAGGTCAATTCAATAGTAACAGTATATATATAAGGAGTAAATACAATTTATGCTACTGTTTAAGGACTCCCAAAGTATAGTAAGCAAAATTCTTAATGGCAAAAAGCTTTGTTCTCAATAAAAGATTCACATGTGCTCTTACTGAGGTGACAATAACTTGCTTTACCATTATTTTGAATTTTCAACTTTAACAGGCCTTATGCTACAGAATTCTGTGGAAAATACATGGGTATAATTTCATGAGCCATAACTCCATCTGTCACACAATTGGCTCAGATTTGTTGTTTAGTTAGTATATTGTTACTTTTTCCAATTCCCTCCAAACTTTTAATTTCCCAGTGCATTTGATGATAGCATTCTTTTACTTAACTAAAATCCTATGCCTCCATAGTGTACTCCTATCCTATGGAAAATTCTGTACTTCTGTGAATTAGAAACCAAGCATATTTCTTAGACTCTGGACTCCACATTCCACTGGGATTCTCATATTCACAGATTTGAGATTGCCGAATGTTTAAAAGGACAAGAGATTATGGGTCTGTATAACGACAGTACGACTTGAGATGCTCAGTGGTTTGGGCTAGACCTTTATCCTTTGCCAGCAATAAAAGGTAAATTACTCAAAGTTCCATCGTCCTCTGAAAGTCTTTGCTAGAGCAAGCGCATACCCGAGCGCTGGGCACCCCGGCTGTGTGCAGAGGTGGGTGGGAACTGGGGGGCTGCCCAGGTGGGCACAGGGCTGTCCTGTGGCAATACACAGGGGGGCTTTTTGCGGCGGACAGCATTGTTTCACCAAAGCACAATGACTAGATTTCTTGGGGTAACCTTGTCCCACATTATCATCTTTCCCATCATACTGCTAACATTCCTAACATTTGTTCTGCTGCTTAAAAGCAAAATTTTCAGTGAGGGGGGTTTTCATTAAATTTAAAAAATACAGGAAATCTGTATCACTGTAAAGAGTTGAATCCGTAGTGAAAACTCATGGAAGAGAAGTCCATCGGGTTTTATTAAAAGCAAAGATGCTGATATGGCCTCTGGAATAGGAAGCTGATGCTGGCAGGATATGCCAGGGGAAGTATCACCCTGAACTTTCTCTGTGCCTTGTTTCTTTTCTTAAACACCATTGTCAGAGACAGGATGCTAGGGCAAGCGGACTTTTGGCCTATGCAGCCATACTAAAGCAAATATCCCTTTACTGTTCCACAAGGATGTTTGTCTTTTAGCAATATTGCTTCTCGTTCCTTGGGTTTGCATCTCTTCTGTTCTCCTCATAAACGTGGCTGTTCCTATGGTTGCACTGTAAATAGCCTTACACATTCCCTTCTCTCCGGGGCGAGGAGATTCATACTCTTTCTCTCTCTCCAGACAGAAGCATGGTATTTAAGTGTCTTCTCAATTTATGTGAAGCAACGTCTGCAATGTCTACCTGCCTGCAATCTGGGCTAGCAGCGGAGAAAATAAAAAGTATTCCTCAAATCTGAAGGTTTCATGTCACGTTGATGCTATAGCAAAAGAAATCAAAACCGCAACGGGACAATCGCTTTGAGGGAACAGGGAATTGTGGAACTGGAAGATTGTTAGGAAAACCATAAACGAGGCAACGTCTGTGCTCCTGTTCTGCTGTAGGCTGGATAAAAGCTTCTGTGGCTTTGGGGAGGTTGTATCGCTCGGATGAGAATTTCTGATCTCTTAAAAAAATGTGCTTGTAGGTATGCAGTCCTTGACTACTTGCTGACAGTTCTGCAACAATACTGGCTAGTGGTATTGGAAAAGAAAGTGGGCTAGTGGATAAACGGCAAGAATGCAAAGTCAGGAAATCACTGCTTGCTTAGTTACAGATTTGACAAAGCTTGCTAGAAAAATCTGTGGATTTTGGCTTCCAGCATATATAGCACTTTATTAGTAATCATGGATTTCTGCTTGATTCCAGTAATAACAAACTTTGAAAAAGAGGCAGAAAAGATAAGATGCGGTTTCCAGCTATGAAGATGTTATTTGAGACATATGTTGTCAGGATTAATTCACTAATACGTAAGTGAGTGCTTTCAGATCCCTGCGCTGAAGCTGCACTACAAAGGAAGGATGTAATTTGTTTTCTCACATCCGAAGCCCATTATCAATATAGCAATAAAGGAACATTTTAAACGTAGGGAAGAGAAGAAGATACAAATAAACAAAGTTCTGTCTTAAATCACATGTGACATACAAAAAAGCAGGGTTTCTTGCTCCTAGATTAAAGGATATTTATTTATTCTTCCAACACGTTTTCATTAATGATCACATGAGATGTTTGTAACACAATGGACAGTAAACACGGGACCTATTCATCAGTTTCCTCCTGGTCATGGCCAAAGTGGCCTTTCATGCCACCAGGAGAAGGAAACTCAATGGGGGGGGACCCTGCCGACTGCATATTCTGCTTCCAGTCCCTCATCTTCTTATGTCAACGAAGGGAGCACTGCAGGCAGCATCCATTGCTTCCCTGGGCACATTCTAGGAGCTGGGGGCTGCCCTCCTCCACTGCCCCTCAATCTATTTTTGAGTCTCTGACACTCACACACCTTCCCTTTAACCTTTCTTGTCCCCTGGAACCCCTTTTTGTTCTCCTTGTGTTTCTTTTTTTCCTCCAGCCCTTTCTCTGCTCAGAGGGCTTGAAGGTTTGGTTACGGTTGGGCTAGCACCTGGCTCTAAAAGGCAGAATGACAGCTAGCATGGTTTAAACAGGACTTAATTAAAACTTTTTAGCTCCTTCCTGCATGGTCTAGTGAGAGCTTATGGTCTCACTGCATCACCGAGAAATACTTGCAGAATAATTGGCCCCAGGAGAGTAATATGCCGGTGCCTTGAGATTCTCCCTCCACATTGAGTAGTTTCCTTTGTTATCTTTCTACTGCCAATGTCGACCAGCAGAAGCAGCGTTGAATTGGAATGTTTCTGGGGAAATTTTCTTTGCCAACCACTTTCTTCTGCCTGTCTTTTCAGGGAGTTTTTGTGAGAACTGGCCTCACAATGCTCTGAGCAAGGAGAGAACAGGGAAATGACTCTTCAGGGTCTTTGTGCGGTGAGTTTGGACCAAAACTACAGGTAAGAACTGGGTCTCAAAGAAAACAGAGGCCACCTCTGCTATAGCCTGGCATAGCCCCATAGTGCAGAGGTGTCGGTCATGGACAGAGCTGCTGCACTGGTAGATAGCTGAGTGTAGGTACATCTGTCCCTTGTATTTCCCCCCAGTACACTTTGTTTTACTCAGGTAACAGTGGAACTGCAAAGTTCCCTATCTGCAAAGTCCTTACCTGCAGTAAAAGTGCTTTGCCTGTTTGGAATGCCAGTGTATCCATGAAAATATTTCAGGCTGAGATCACCAGTTCACCAAGCACAGAAGGCCTGAATCTGCAACCTCAGTTTTACTGTTGATGTAAATAAAATGCTGGAGAGGTTTCTTTAGGTTTAACTCTTTACTGCTTTCCCTGCAAAGCAGATCACTAAGTAGTCTAGAGGATGATGCATGTTTAATTACATTTACTATTCCTGTGTGAGCCTGGGCAATCTCTCTCACGAGCACTGCACCCTATGGATTGAATATACAAAAGTTAATCTCACAATTTTTCATTTTCACTAGGTTTTGACAATTCAAAATTGTAAATGCACTAGATTTCTTGAAAAAAGTGTTTGTGACCAACATAATACCAACCACAGCATACCTCAAAACACGGAGGACTGCACCCATTTCAGATTATGACATTTGTTTCCTGCGGACAACGAAATTTTAGTACTTCAGTCTTCTAAGTGCACTTCTATCCTGTGTTTGCTGCAGAGAACAGCGCTGTTTCAGGTCATTTTATTTTAACTCTTTTGTGCCTAGGAAAAATTTTTGGAAAAAGACTTGTAGAAAAGGAATATAAGACCAGAAAGGTTAGGTAGTGTTATGCTTTATCTAATACTCCTTTTCCAGTGGAGGTCCCTGACATTTTGATTTACTTTACAGCAAGAAATCCTGCAGTAGAAAAGAATGGAATATCATACAGCTTGGTTATTAACATCTAGCTTGTGAAAATTAGCATATTTCCTGAAATCTGAGCCTTAATCATCATATTAGCTGTTTTTTATTTTACTTGTGTTACCTGATGTTCTTGTTATCCTCATAAACTTCCTGTTCCTTGAATCCTACTTCAATGACATTCTTTGGAAATGAGTTCACACAAGTGTACAATTACACAGTTGAAAAATACCTATTTTCTTCTTCAGTTATAAGTGCATTAACTTTCGACTAAATCGATTCCTCCTAGTTTATATCTGAAGAGAAGAGGCAATTCTATTAGGTCTATCTACCTTGCCAGTATTTGTATGTTTATTCCATTTTCTCTTTTTTATTTCGGGTTTAAAGCATAGTATTAATCTATCTTCATAAGAGTATTTTTCCATGTCTAACAGTCTTTGTCATCAGCCCTGGCCCTCTTCTATTTTTGCTATGTCATCCCTGGGGACATAAAATCTCTATAATAAATCGTAATGACAGAGTATAAATTAATTTAGCATGCATCTGCACGCACTAAGTCTGCTTCCTCTAAGACTCTTGGTATTTCTTGAACTGACTTCCAGTTGATTCAACCAGCTGTCAATTTTTTTTTAATAAGTGTATTTTCCAGAAGTATTTTGCTTTTCTCTCACACGCATTTTCTTTGGACAAAGGGCCGCACTGAATAAGTTATACGCCAAGTCATAAACAGCTTTCCTATACATGTCAGTATTTTAAATCAAATCGGTTTTGTTATCAGTAAGAATGGAGTTTGGCTAGAGACCGCATTTCCTTCCCCTTACAGGGTTGGACCTCACTTTGGTTGGTAAGGCTTAAAACAGTCATATAAGAGTTTAGAAAATAATAGACCATTTTGGGGTGTTTTCTGGCTCCTAAAACTGCTATGTTTTACAATTTGTTTTAACTGGGAATTACACTTACATTCAAAAAAAAGTAAAAAGCAACCTTCTTCAAATTGCTCTAGAACAGCTTTTCTGTAATACGTGTGACTTGTGCATGTGCACAGAAAGGTGAAACATAAGTATGTTATTTGAATGAGCTTGGACATCGTGATGACTTGCAGAACTCACGTACCGTAGTCATCCAGAATCCATATTCATAAAAATCGCGTATCCTATCACACAGCATGTATTCTCTCATACATATTACATATGTTTTAGCTTAAAGTATTGCTAGGGAACTGCTAGAAATTAGGGGGAGAAACACAAAGAAGAAAGTCTTGCTTGTCCCTGGACTCTGTTATTGCTAGCTGCTGAACCTTCCTCTCCTGCAGTTTAGAAGATGTAGCCCTGGCATCGCTCATTTTTGGAGCTTTGGTATGGCTATAGCTAGACGCCTACAGTAAACACCTAAGAAAGCTAAGCTGAAAAAGGCAAAACCACACAGTATTTCTCTCCACCAATTAACGAGGAAGAATAACTGAGATTAGACAGCCAGGCATTTAAAATTTCATGAGATGAATTCCAGCCTGGGACTCTGGCACTATCAGCTTCTAGAAAGTGGAAAACTCATGCTTCTAAACAGGGGTAGGAATCCAGGACAGGATACACGGACGCTCCAGCGCCTGTGCTGTGTTCTGGCACAGTGCCATAAAGACAGTTTTCTCCATTACATGGCTAACAGTGGGCCACTGCAGGAGGAGAAGGGTGTCTCTCTGACACCCGTGGTGCCTAACACTGATGGAAGTGGTGAACCTCATCTTGCCAGCAATGGTCTCCAACAGCTTGGCTAAACGCCCTGAGTGCCAAGTGCAGCTGAGAAGGTTGCTGGTGGTGGCAGCAGTGGTGAACATGTGGTCTCCAATGATGTGGCTCGCTGTCCCTGACCTGTTTGTTGCTTCTTGCTTAGAGCAGCAGCACTGCAGCCACGTTCACTTGTGCACAGCTGGCAAGCTTTTCGGAACAGGCAGCCACGGCAAGGCCAGTCTGCCGAGTGGAGGGTGATAGACCCCTCATGTAACATACTGCTTGTGGCACAGATGAGTGAGAGATGCCATGAATGGCAAAAGGGATTTGAAAAGCAAAACCTGAGAGCTATGGGGAGAGAGACGGTACTTGAAAACGTGTGTGTACCCGAGAGCATGGCAATACTCACAGGGCCTGCAGGCTGGAGTCACTGATGTACACTAAAGCCACTAAGTGTCATGCAGTTATTTGGTATGACACAAGGGATCGTCTCTTTACTGCTCTTTCCTACCTTTCCCAATTTTGCATTCTGTCTGCTGACAGCCTGGTTTAGTCTGCCAAAAGAACTCCACCCTTTTCTCCCCTGGGTGAGAGCCTGGAGCAAAAGAGCAAAGGAGAAACAAGTTTTTCAGTAGCATAATGTTTTGCCAGGTCATGAAGTGGCTGCTAAAACCATGTTGTCTGGCTTTGCTTTCAGGACAGCTCAGTCTTCCATGGGAGACAAAGGCTGCATTTTTTGTTACTTCTCTTTTTTTCCCTGCTCTGTTCATGCGTGTCCCTTAAGGGAGACGGGATCAGCAGTCAGCAGCAAAACCATCATTTTTTTTCCCTCATAATGATATTTATAAAGATGTTCATAACATTTTAAATACCATGTAGAAGTTTCTCAAACAGCATTTCACAGCCTTCCCCTGCATACAACTTAGGGAAACATGACAACGTAGTTGCTTAGGGGAAGAAACTTTGAATTTAAGTGTTCTGTATTCTTTTTCATCCTAGGCAGTTCCAGTCTGTGTATGTCAGCTTCATACTCAGAAAAAAATCTATTGATTAGATGCATATAACTAATTTTAAAAGGAAATAATACATTTGTAAGCAGAAGTCTGTAGAACAGATCGGTGGAAAATAGTATTATTTTTAGAGAGAGAGTGCTCAACCGTGCCTTGGGGTCTTGAAGATAAATAGAAAACCTGAACTGAAATTCTCACTTCTCTTAAGTCAACTAGACTGATTTTCAGTGACCAAAGTAAAGCCAGGATTTCACGCCAAAGTCCAAGATCTTGAGGAAAAAAAATTAAAAACGTAATAAAACTGAAAAAAGACCAAAGGCATGGAGTTAGTTAATTTTATTTGTGTGTATGGGGAATGCTGTGTGGACTTCTTCATGAGTAGAACCATGAGTATTTGCAGGATTTAAGCGTAATGCTAGAGTTGGTGTTTCAGATAACAGTAAGAAAAAGAGCATAAGGAAGGCACTGCATTCAAATAATAGTGTCACGTGGTGGCTAACAACTTATTTGATCTTTTTAAGGGTCCAAAATGTCTGTTTACTACTTAAGGTTACTCGAACATGCACCAATGTAAATTAGAAACATTCAGCTCTGCCTACTGAATATTTTTGAACTTTTTGAAGGAGTGAGAGGTTAGAGAACTAGTTATAAACTGACCCGGCCTTCTAGAGGAAAACCATGCTAAACCTGATCTGTCTTTAATAACTGAGAATCTGTTTTATCTCCTAAACTCTTGAGATTTAGTTAATATTGACCTAAGATGTGAAAGGGAATTCTGTGCTTCACTTTTTAGTATTTTTTAGTCTTGCAGGAAGAGGGATTGAAAACGAGATAAAGATTTTGTGTGGAAATTTACTGAAAAATTAAAGGCTTTTCCAGTCCGTCGAACACCGGCACACTTGCTCTACACGCACCAATATCATTTTGTGAAGTCCATTTTCAAGACAGAGGGCTAAAAGTGCATAGGTTCATGCCTGTGTTCATACACTACTGATAGGAGTTGAGGCAACTCCCCTTACCCACGGGCAGCACATGGAGCCAACATTCCAGCCCTGGGGTAAACTCTTCTCCGGCTAAGCAGGTAGGAGCACCGTGCAGCCGAAAACACCCTCAGCAAAGCACTGCTGCTGCCTAATGGCTGCTGCTTGGCCCCCGAAGAGATGAGGAGGTCAAAGCAAGGCTTGCAAATCTTTCAGGAAGGATCCTTGAGGGTTATGGCCCTTCACTGGAGAAATCACAGTAACGTTAAGCAAGCAGAACAACCCAAAATGGATTTTTAGAATACTTTCCACAGTTCTTTGGACATCTGACCCTAAGTCACAGCTCAAAATAATGGATGAATGAGTGCTTGGGTGGGATTTTTATGGAAAAGTATGCTAGCAACCGTCAGAAGTACTATCTGGTACATGGGGCATTATATCTGGACCGTTCAGCTCTCAGACTGGGAACTACTGGGACTCACTGGACTCCAGACAGCCGGTCCAGGTTTTCTGCCCTGGCTAGAGGGCTCCGTGGCAAGGAGGGAAGCGGGAAGGGGAAGGCGTGAGGTGCCTGGCTTGGCCCAGGCTGCGAGGCACTGCTGTGCAGCCTGCCCTTCTGGGGCTCACCCCAGGTGATCCGCAGGGGAGAAGGGCCGGTGGGTACACGGGTGGGCACACCCGGACCATCTGAGGTGGTGTCGGGCCGCCTATGGCACCGTGTGGGTGCCGTTACCCCCAACACCACGGACAGGCCCCAGGCCACCTCCAAGAGCCCCGCGTTGCCCGGACGGACATCCTGCGGTCACGGCTGCCCGCCCAGAGCCATCCGCACCCTCTACATCTGCCGAGGGACCTGGGTGGGCCCTCGGCGAGGCCTTGTCCCTGGGGGGTGCCCTCCAGTGCCAGCGGAAGCCTGCGGGGGCTCATCCCCCGCGAAGATCCTCTGCGGGTGGGCCGACCCCCGCCCCAAGGGCCGGGCCGGGCGAGCGGCGGGCCCAGCGCTGTCAGAGCGCCACGCCGGTTGCCGTGGTGACGGGAAAGCCCCCCCCCCCCCCCCCCCTCCCCGGTGCCCCCGCCCCTGCAAACATGGCAGCGGCGGCTCCTGCGGGGAGAGGTGGCAGGTGAGGAGCGACACAGCGGGGAGGCGTCGCCCCCGCCCCCTGCCCGCCCTGCCGCCGTGGGCGGGATCCTCCTCGCACTCGGCTCCCCCCAGCCGCCAGGCCGGGCGGCGGGGCCGGGGCAGCGGCTCGGCGGGCCGGGGCCGTCAGCAGGCCGGCGGCCGAGGCGAGGCGGTGGCGGGGGGCGGGCTCCCGGCACTGCCAGGCAGCTCCTCCTTCCCGCCTCGGGAGCCCCCGGCGGGGTGACAGCCCAGCCCAGCAGTGTCCAGCCCAGCCGCCCCAGCCGGGGCTGCGGAGGCAGCGCCCGCCTCGGCCCTCTCGCTGCCGGGACGAAGAGAGGCGGTGAGCCGCCACCCCCGCCATGTGGAAGCTCAACAAGAGCAGCAAAGTTCTGCTGGACGACTCGCCCGAGGAGGAGGAGACGCGGCCCCGCGGCCCGCCGCCCGCCGCCGCCTGCGCCGCCGCCGCCGCCTTCGCGGCCCCCCAGGTAGGAGCGCGGAGCCGGGCGGGAGCGGCGGCGGGAGACCCCCGCGGGGCCCGGGGAGGGGTCGTGAGGCTCGGCCCTACTCCCCCTCCCCTCCTCGCCGGCGGCATGAGTAATCACTTTCCGCACCCCTGGATGTGCCGGCAGGCTGGCCGTGGTCGGGGAAGGGGGTGTTGGCGAGGGGCGTGCAGCTGTCACCCGGATTTTTTGGGGTGCTGGCTGGGCTATCCTCAGGTTTTCTTCCAGCACCCGGCCTCCGGCGTGGCTGGGACCTGCTGTCCTTCATTCCAGTGGCTGCATACCGCAGGGTACTTTCCCTCCCAGCCGTAGGCACTGCAGCCCATCTCTTCAGCTCAGTACGTTGAACGGTGATTTGTAAGACCATAATCTTCATTTGCAGATGTGTGCGCGTTTGTGTAGAGCACTGACGTTTGGGCAGGATTGCTGTAGTTTCAGTAATGGTAGTTGGTTATCTTTAAACAGCCGCAATCTTATTTGAAAGCTTTCATTGTTATAAGTTAAATACCAGCAGTGACCTTCTCAAAGTACTGCTCGCCTAGGAAACCCTTCCTTTCAGGTTGTGTATCAGTTGAATATCAGGTGAAACAACTATAAGAATGTTTGTTGACTAGCTTTCAAAAAGTTGATAACAATTAGACATCACTCCAGCTCAGAAGCCTGTTACGCTGGCCCATACCGCTTTGTTGCTGAACTGATCTGTTGCCACAGAGTATCTTTAGATGTTGTATGAGAGGTTGCAGGAGACCTGCATATCTAAAGCAAGCAGTTGCCCAGGGCTGTGAACTGCTGAGGTTGGTATTCAAAGGAAGGTACAAAAACCCACCCAACTTTCTGCCCTATGGCTGTCTTGCCTGCCTTGCTGCAAGAGCTGGAATGTGTCTGGATAATCTACCTTCTGCTTGAGTTTCGGGCTGGCAACTGCTATGGGTTGTCAGCATGCACGGTTACTGCTGAAGAGCTGCCTCTCCCAGTCGGAGCAGTTATTCCCTTCATCTTCCAGTAGCTAAAATCACCAGTCTGCTCCCCAGCTCAGCCTTGCCTTGTCCTTTCCCCTGCACAGTGAACAGAAGAGCCCTAGCCCTTGTTACTTGTTTGACGGCAGATGTGAAGATTCCTACTGATGAATAGGATCTTCTCCTGGAGGAGAGGAAGAACAGATACTCATTTTGGAGACCCCCTTCAGTGGGTTGTAGGGTTGGAGGTGGCCGGAAGTGTCTCCCACAGCCTCCCATACAACATCTAACCTCTCCTTCCTGCAGTTCCTATCCTCAGGTGCTTGGAAACTTCCACTGTTTCCACTAAGCTGCTGACTTGTGCTATCCACAACCCTCCTGGGCTTTACCATCTCCTGAAACCCTCCTTGAATACAGAGGTCACCAACAGCTTCCAGTGAATCCTACTGACTATTCACTGCTTCTCTTCTTTACCACCAATGCTCCAGACCCCCTCTGAGGCTCCTGACCTTAGATTCCCAGTCAGAAGATGATTCTTCAGACTTTCATCTTGACAACTTTGCCAATCCTCTACTTTAGCAACAGAGGTTGTGTGTTGTTTGTTTCTTTGGTGTTTTTTTTGCCATATCCAACTGTCTTTACTACTGGGGGCTCCTGTATCATTAGTGACAGTCTCAAGTTAGAATGGTGATGACGGTGATTTCTGGTGCCAATGGTTTGCCATTTTCATCAATTTTAAGAAAATTCCTTTTTGACTCGCACAGTGTCTATCACTGATGGCACTGGAATGAAAGATGCTTTTTTGGTATGGGGGGGCAGAGGAAAAATGAATTATTCTAAGGCATTAAATGAAGTGTTCTTGGAGATAAAGGATTCAGAAAAGTTAGGAAGGCTGTAGTGTAGCTTGGCACAGAAACTGAGTGAAAACCATAAGCTATTAGTTTTTACCTGTAAAAGTCAAGAATATTTGACAGCTGGGGTAAAAGAACCCCAGCCTCCCAAAAAAACCCCATTTAAATGTAGTTGTTTTAGAGTTTAACATAGAATCACAGAATAGTTTGGGTTGGAAGGGACCTTAAAGGCCATCTAGTTCCAACCCCCCTGCCACGGGCAGGGACATCCTCCACTAGACCAGGTTGCTCAAAGAAGGATAGGCTCTGTGGAAAACTGTGACCACCTAATTAACACTGTAATAATCCTCGTGATCAAAGGCAGCTTCTAGATCAGCTGTAAGTACAGCAGGTCTAAAACATGGCTTAGGCAGGTGTCAAGGAGAAAGTGTGAGGTAACCAAGTATGTTTGTGCAGCTTGTTATAGCTGGTGTGGTTGAAGGGCCTTGCTTAGTCTTTGACTTTTTTGGTGTTTCATCGGAACCTGGTTTTGCTCCCAATAATACGATCGCAAGGGATTGAAATCTTGTGTTGTTGGATTTGGTAATGATTTGCACTTTGCTACTGCTGCCACCTGACCTGCATCGCCCAAACCCCTGACCTTGGCGGACAGCAGCACCACTAGCAACCGGGGGGAGTGGGGAGTTACGGGGGCAGTTCTCTTGGTACCTTAGCTGTGTGTGAGAAAGTCTCGGTCTTCCTCAGCCTCTCTGCTCTGTTCAGGCTGTCATGGTACAGCCTGCTTAAGCTGTGAATAAAGGATTACCTCATCAAGAAGAGGAGAATCCAGGACTTCCCTGATGCTCTGTCTTGAGGGCCAAAATCTACGTAATTTGGGTGCTTTTTGGTAAATTAAGAAAGCCCAACATTAGATTTAATGGAGAAGTTTACTGTTAGATTTTATTTCCTCTAAGCTCTTTTCTGATAAGTCATTCAGTAAAAGAAAAGATGAACTGTAGTCATCACATTTTGACTTTGATTTATGATATGTTGTTCTGCCCAACAACTATGTTCTGTCTTTATTTTCATTTTTAATGGCTAAACAGGAAGAAAATCCTTAAGTTCCTGCCATTCAAGGTGTAAATAATGCTGAAACTTTACTTCAAAGAAAAGAAATAGGTAGTCACATCTGTGTCATTAAAACAGACCAGGTTAAAAGTGTTCCATTGTAATGAAATGTTGATGCTGTGTGTTGTTTCTTCAAAGTTGAGAAAGAGTGGAGGAGATCTCCCTGTGCAACCTAATAGTTTAGACATTGCAGTAGCAGACAGCAACAAAGAGTTAGGCTACTGTAAGTTTAAAAAACACTACAAAACAAAAAACCTTTGTTGCTCTACAGAAATTTTAATCATCCTATTTAGATATGGAAGCTTGATCTGGGCTTACTCAAGCAGACTTTTGAATTTGTAGTTCATAGTTCTTAAATAGAAAAGCTTAGTTTGATCTAAAATGAAAAGCTTTGACAGTTCTGGTTTTGTGGAATACAGAATGGTTTGATTTTCTTCCAGGGGAGAACAAAACCAAATTTTAGAACATGAAAGTTGCAATGGGAGGGAATTGTCCGCCTCTGGCTGCTTTTTAGCAGAAGTTTCTGCATACATTCAAGTACTTTGAATTGTTAGCACTTATTTAAAATAGTAAGGTGTTTCCTGAGATAAGAAAGACAAGTACTTTTTTGAAACAGTACTTGTGTAAATAAGTGTGTGGATTATTGTATATTTCTTTTAGACCAGACAGTTTTAGACTGGATCTTAGAAGTTAATTTTAATTTATGCTTTGAAGCATAAATATTTTTAATTTATGCAAGGAAGGTGCTTTATTGGCTAAAGTTCCAGTTAATACACAAAGGCAACTTCACACATGTAAATAGTACACATGTATAAAATGAAATTAGTGTGCTTTTTGTGTGTGTCTCTCCAAACAGGCTAGAAAGGTACAGTGATGCACGCCAAAATTGCGTTCAGTTTGTAATATAGTCATTACATTTCAAACTGCAGTTATATTTATGGAAAGGGAAAAATGTTAGGTTTGGACTTCTGGCAGGCAGTGTTTTGGCAGTCGCGCTGAGTTCCCCTTGATTCAAGCCTGCTGTCATCTACTCAGTCCTGAGATGTCAGCGCTGGGTCAATATCGCCTGTAACTGATGCAAAACGGCTCTGGGTTTTAAAATAATCTGTATATTGGGGTAGTGGGTGGGTTGACCTGTGTTATCTTCTGCAACTTTTATCTTTCTTGTAAAAATATTTCAGATCCTTAGCCTTGATCCGTTCTCCACGATTGCATTTTTTTCTTTTTGTTATGTTCAAAGAGAATATGTGCAAAAACATGTTTTATGCTGAATTTTGTTTAGACTTGCTCACTGGTTGTTTTAAAGTTTGCTATACAGAATTTTAGTTATCTGTTCTAATGAAGATGTTTAAATCTCTGGTACAATTTTAATACTGGCTTTCATCTTGGAATAAGTCGCGCTTAGCCAGGCCCTGCAGGAATGGGTGGGAGCTAAGCAGCATTTCTTATGTTCTACTAATATGTTGAATAAGGGCATTTTTTAATTAAAAAATAAAGCAGTTCATGTTAATCCAGCTAATGCCTTTCCTTCACTTTCTAACCATTTCAGTGCGTCTCAGGCTTTGCCTGCAGTACTCTTATTAATTCCCTCATACCTTCCCCTCTCCGCTAGCCTGTATTTTTCCTTTCATCAGAGTTGTTCTTGTGACATTTCGGTGACATTTTCCTGGCTAAAATCCATCACCTGTATTCTGTCATCATTCTTGAACATTAGATTATGGGACTGACAGCAAAGGCTTCCCTGAGCGCTTCCTCGGCTTGCCTTTCTTGCTTTTCCTCCTCCTTGCCACAGTCATCTTTCAGCAGCTTCTTGAGTGGGTCCTGCTTCTTTCTCACAGTCTTTCTGGAGCTCAACAGAGCTGACAGTGGCTTTTGGGGCTTTAGGATCTCTTTTTTTTTTTTTTTTTAATGCCTTCCCTTTCTGAGGTGCTTCACTTTCTGATTTATACTGTCATCTACTGTCATGTTGACCCAGACCAGATCTGCTTCTCACCTCTTACCCCCTCTCCATTGGTTTATTCTGACTCTGAGGAGTCCCACAAAGCATGTATTGTCTGCCTGGTCTTTTGCTATAGACAGGCAACAGCAGTATCTATCTTTCCCTTTCAGTCAAGCCTGTAAGCTGAAAGTTGTCAGTGGCTTTTATCTATTGTACAAAAGAGAATTTGTGTCAATACTTTACGGCTGCTTCCTCAATGCAGGCCAGGCCTGCTTTTTTTTTTTAATTATTATTATTTTTCTTTCTGTCTAGACAGCTGAAATTCTTGTGCAGACCCTCACTTCCCATCCTGACAGTGATTCCTTCCTCTGCAGCTCCTGATACCTACGCTGTGTTTCCCCATCCCCTGGTCCCTGCAAATCCCACTGCTGATATTAATGTTGTTGCTTATGGCATAAAGTTTAAGTCCTCCTCATCCTTTGGTTTCTGTTTCTTCAGCTGGCCTCCCTTTGTTTCAGGACATCTACATTTAAATCTCTGTCCTTGCTTTCAAGGTTTTTCTTAGCACATCCCCTTCCTCTCCCCCATTTGTCATTTTTATCAATTGTTTTATCTTTCTTCAAGCCAGTTCTGCTTTGCCGGCTCCGATCTCCTCGGTTTGCCAGCAGCTGTGTCTGTCTTCCTTCCCACCAGCCTAATTCAGAATTATCCCCTTTCACCAGTCCACAAAACCACTCTCTCTTCTTCTCCGCATCATTCCTTGACATCCACTTTCCCTAAGCTATTTGTTGTATGTTTATGGGGTTTTGTAAGGTTTCTGGAACTATACTGTCCTATCAGTGCTGGAGTTGTTACCATTGATAGACAAAACATACTGCTTTTTGAGAATGAATTAACAGTTTTAATCTACTTAAGTCTTTACTGGTAGACTAGCTTTATTATTTTTTCCTTGGTTTTATAGAAACTATCTATTTACCAGATTGCATGAGGACATCCATAAGTAGAGTTACTAGGAGTTACCGAACACTCTACCAGGTAGACTATCTTTCAGTTCTGTCATCATCAGAGGTACAATTCCAACAAGTTCCGCCGCTGGTTCTTGGTGAGAAGCTCGGGATAGGTTCTAGTAGGTCTACTGTGAATATCTGAAGTGCTGACAAAAGCCGCATGTCAAAAGGAAGCTGCATTTCCTTGTGAACACTGTATCCAAAAATAATGTGTTCAACCTGTTTTGCAGAACTATACTATGAAAATATTGTCATTGCTCATGCAAGGGCTCTTTTTACAATATGTAACTCAATTGCAAATGCCATGACTGACTGAAAATTGTATATCAGCTATCGGCTTTCTAATTATCATCCGTTGGTTTGTTTTCTGGATGAGAAAAAAGCAAATACGAACTTCTAGTATCGATAAGTTGTTAAAAATAATTGATGTATTTTCAGTCAGAAATTTCATCATAACTTCACTGGAGTATTTGATGTCACAGCAATTTGATTATTTGAGTTTCTTCCTTTGTTTCATCTTTGATGCTGATGGCATTTTGACCTTAATACAGCTGTTTGCATTCCTTGAAACATTTTTGAAATATTATAAATTGGGCAAAACTAAATTCTTAATGAGCTGAGCTGTTTTACATATTTTTAAGGTGTTTAATAACTTTCTTCCAAAAATGTTTCAGAGAAGCAAAGTCTGAGTAAGATGTATTATAACCACTTACTATGGAGATGCACAATAAAGTGAGCTATTAATAGAATAACCTCGTGTATTGATGTAAAAACCAGAGAGCATAGGAATCTGGTGTTCTGATGTTTCTCTTTGTAATGCCAACAAAATGCAGGACTACGAAAGTATTCTTATGTAAATACATTCTGACATTAATCTTCTCCAGTACTTTTGGCCATTTGTATCTATTGACAGTAAAAATATGGAAATAATTTAGATATTCTGTTTCAAAACGTAAAGGAATGTGAAGCAATAACTGAAGCGTTTGAATGGAACAGAGTTTGTGAAAATGCTAAACAAGTTCTTGAAAGCTGTGGCTGCTGAAGGAGAGAGCATCATCTTAATTTATTCAGTACTGATAATAACTTGAAAGGTGAAAACATAATAAAACCGTTTTACGTCTTCCAGTCGGTCTGGTGAATAACAGGTAGTTACGAGAGGCTGGAGCCAAGAAGGTGCAAGTGTCTTTAAATACATCAGACGGGATGTCTGCTCTTTCCGAAATAGTCGCCTGGACTTGTTAAAGTCAGCAGGGTGAAGTAAGTTCCTGTACAAATGGTCTGATGAATTGTATTTCAGGAGCATGTTTCAAGATTAGTGTTGTCTACTAACCATATCCCAAGATGAAAGTGTAATTCTTTAACAGACTCAGATTTTTACATTTCCCTTTTCTTTATGGACACGGTGTTTTCAGTTTTGCCAAAGACTGGCAGAGGAAACTTGCAGGATAGGAGTCACTGTCGCTATTTAGTCACAGTGGCTTTTAAAATGGTTTATTGTCATAATGCAGATCTTTTTCTAAGTGTAGTGAGCAATCTGGAGTGGAAAAGTCATGTTTTATAAAAGAGAAAAATGAGTTTAAAATACCAAATTACTCTTAAGCATGAAAAGACTTTAGAAATGGCTGAGCTTTGTAGGTGACGTAAATTGATGGATGGCTAACTTGGTTCACTTGCTTTAGGGACATACACGTGGAAGACTGAGATCTAGCAGGGGGTGAAGTAGGGATCATGATCTCAGTCTAGACTACCTCTTCCAAAAAGGAGCATTCATGGTTACGGGAACACATAGCCTCGTGTCCCAGAAGAACACGGTGTATGACTGAGTAATGCATCCTTTATTTGCTAAAATTGCAAATCTTGTTTTTCCCTAAAGTGTATGTTCAGTTTTGTGTGAGTGTTCAGGTACAGTTCAGCTTTATTTTTCAGCTGTGTTGAAAGAGTATTTTGAAAGCAGCACAGTTGCCTCGGTCCCCATTTACATTTGAGCACAGTTGCCTCAGTTTCATGACTCAGAAAGCATATACCCACTCGTTGAATTTTTCCAGGTGTTTATTATAGGTGCAGCAAAGAAAATGAGGCCCAATGCCACTGATCTTCCTCTGATAACTTTCTTCTTACTCATGTTTGAGTGCACTTTGCATTGTTTTTGATTCAGTTCTAAAATTAGATAAGCAGAGTGACTTCTGCATTAATAATCTGCTTTCGTCTTGTTTCGTTTGATGTTACAGCAAGGTCCTGCCCAGACCCAAGGAAGCGGTTTCTTTTGTTAGCTGTACCTTAAGATGGTGATCTGGCAGTGTCATCTCTTCCGAATCTGTGCTGTCTCTGGTCAGGCTGTGTATATATTCAACTCTCTTGTCTGTAATCAGTGTTTTGGGAGGCTTTCCAACTTCAGATGTTAACTTGCAGATTTGTGATTTGATGAGTGATTTAATTTTTTTTTAACCTTCCCCTCTTCTATCACTTAATTAGTGAGGTTTGTGGAATACTGGGAATTGTGTGAAATTCTACCCTGGTGTGTATCTCTTCAGGTGGTGTTTGGTTTGGGTTTTTTTCCCACTTAAAATACACATTTGTGGTTCATAATCTAATTTGCACTCTCAGCCATGATAACCTAGGCTTTAAATCACACTCAGTCCTTGATGAGACATGGCAATAGGCAGAGGGGATGTAATAGGTTAGTAGAAGGGCAAGGATTTGCACCAAAAGGACCTACTCTTGTAGTAATAGCTTGTTTATTCTTAGGTGTGCGTGGCTTTGACAGCTTGTGTGTGTATGATAGGGAGGTTCCACAACCGGGTAGAGAAAATCAATATTATACCATTTTATGTACTGGAGCAAAAGAAGGGCGTGCAGGGTGAGGTGATGGTATTATTGACCTTAACTCTTTGATGTCCAGCATGCCTCATCTTGGCCTGAATTATGAAAAGTGAATGATCTAAAGAGACTAATTAATTACTTTACCACAAAGGAAGCTGAGGGAAGTAGATTACGGTTTTGATCTCTGTACAAAAAGGTTTGTGTGCTAGTTGAATTAATCCCTGGAGTACCTTATGGTTTGCAGTATGTCCAACAAAAGGGCACTTGTTTCCTTATGAAAACACACTGCGCATACCAACCTTCCCCTGCCAGAACTGGGGAAGGCTATTCAAGTTGCTGATCAGCATTTCCCACTAGCGTTAGCATTTAGTCACCTATTAGCTACTAACTACTATAATGTGGTCAGGGGGTTTCTTTTAAATTGAGGTAAATAAATTATCATATCTGTAAACAACCCAGAATAAAATACATTGAAATAATTTGTAAGTCTTCAGTGTCAGCATGTATTACGCAGCATGAAAAAGCAAGCTCATCTTCGCTCTTTTCATGTAGCTGTAGAGTAGATGGTGCCCTAAAGAACATTTGAAAAACCAAATCATAGGCTTGCTGATCCTTGAAAGTGGAGGATATGTGTCAGAAGAGGGTCTACTCGTGTATCACTGAAAACCCCAAAATACTCTCTGGGTAACAAGTGAAGACAGCTTGTAAATGACTTCTTTTCTCCTTGGCTCTTCCAGGCAGTGGCACTGGTCCTCTCTTCACCCCTCCTCTTCACCTCTGTCTTTTTTTTAATCCTGAATACACAACCCATCCCTACTGCACGGTGTGCAGGTCCCTCCCTGCGGCATGGGCCATGGCTGGCTCGGAACACCCAACACGTGCTTCTCCGTGCCCTACTGCAGTGGGGCATTAGTCTGCTTCTCTCTGCTTCCCCTAGCTATGGGTTTTCCACAAAACCTTTGGAGATCTAGTCCCCTCAAGACTGCTGAATTCAAACCTCCTGGCCAGTTTCAATCAAGAGTTATCATGAGCATGTGGGATGTAGGGATGGACATCACAAGCACACCACAGTTGTCCAAGTCTCCTTTCATTAGGCAGCGAGTCTTAAAATGATGCTACGGATACTTGGTAGGTCTTCCAGCACAGAAAAATGTGTTTTAGGTATTGGATTCTCACCTGTTGCTTTCTTAAGAGTTTCACATGTTTTAATCTTTATATTTTGTATCTTTTAACTTGATGTTGTCTTCATACCATCAGCTTCCACTGTGTGAGTGCAGTTACTGTAAAGTACTGACTCCTTCCTATGAGGTAGCACCTTGTGTATCTGTGAGTAGTAGCACTGTAGTAACACAGAAACACAGCCCTAGTTGTCAGCCTTTTAAAGAAGCAAATAAATACCCCATTTTGTCTACTGTTTATTGTGAGTTACATCTTTTATCAACAAAGGTATTCACATTTTATTATGCTGACTCCCTAGCCACATGAGGTGCACACTGCATGTCAGTTTTCCCCTAGAACCTTGCACTGTGAAGTTGCTTTGTGCTCTTGCTTCCTTGTGCTTTGGCTTCCTAGAGGCTCTCTGCCTTCACACTTCCATCTTTTCTCTCTAGTAGAGCATGAAGTCTCTTTATGCACTTTCATATTTTTATTATCCCTAAGATATTTGGAGAGCTGGAATAAAATGAGAGGTGTTATTTCTTTGGAAGGTACTAACAATGTCTTGTTTATTCTGGAGACGGTATTGTTGGTTGTTGAAACAGGTAGCTCTGCCAGCTCTGGATGTCTGAGATAATTTCTCCTCTTCCCATATGACCCCTTGAGGCTTTTCTAGTTCTTTTTAAATTTTTTCTTTTTGGTAAAAATTTGGACAAATCAGATGATTTGTCTCTGGATCTTACCCTGTGTCCATGCAGAGATGCCATCTTGTCAAGTCTAAGGATTTGCAACCTTACCCAAAAGGTTGAGAGCTGAGACTGTTGAGGAGACACAAGGAAACCTGTGGAATAGTATGTGTGTGGCATTTCTGTTTGCAAATTGACAAGAATTCTCTTAAAAGGAAAGGAAGGAAGGAAGAAAAAGGGGGGACAAGTAATTGAATTTCATTTTAGAGTACTACACAAATCTTGAACTTTGTCATTTTTGGTATCCTATCTACAACATTATCCTCCTGTTTTAAAGACAGCTAAGAGAAATCCGGATCTTAAATAACTTGTTAAGATGCACAGGAAGTAATATTCTCATTTGGGGTGATAATAGCAGTTCCTGACTTTGTGTTCTGCTCCAATAAGTAAGGCTGTCCATCTACAACTCATTCTATTTCAACATAGTGTGATGGTCTTCATGCTCCTAACTCCATCCTTGTCCCTTGTATAATGTAAACTATTATCTATAAGGAGAACGGAAACATTAGTAAGCAAGTAAACAAAAAGAAATATAAAACCAAAAAAATAATAACTATAACAAAAAAAGATGCGTGGGATTTGAAGCTGTTCTCTCGAGTGGAGCTGATACGTCTGGGCCCCCAGATGACTAGAAATACCTAATGCTTCTCATGCTGACTCTCTCACCTCTTTCTGATGCTGTTAGCAAAGTGAAGGAGTTCCTTAGCAACGCACAGGAGCTGGGATACTGTGTGTTTTGTGTATCTTGGGATATGTGTGTGTGGAGTTACCCTAAAACAAAAATTAGGCTTATGGAGCCACTCCTTGGCAATTACTTTGGTTGAAAAGGAAGTTGATAACTGAATTTTGAAACCGTAAGTGGCTGACATAAGCAAAAAAGTGGACCAAAGTGAATACAGGGGATTCTGTGAAAATGCCACTTCAGAGTTGCTTTCCATAAACCATTCTGTCTTAATTTTGTTTTTTTTTTTTTCTTGGAATTGGAGTTAAATAATTTCAGTTACAGGTAGCTGTTCTTGTTTTGTACCTGGGGACTGTTTGTATGTGGAGTGCTATGTAGAACAACAAAAAACTCCAAACATTTTTCTCAGACCAGGGAAAGTTGACATTACATAACTCCCGTATGCTATGCCCCGCTTTCTGTACCTTTCTTTGGCCTCTGAAGTGTTCCTGGCACTGATCTTGCTTGTCCTGTCTGGAAGAGAACGTTGAGAGTAACAGGGTGGCCTGAGCTCACCAAGACACCAGCTTCTTCAGAGACGGACAGAAGCGCTCCCCTTCTGCATCACCTTCGCTAACATCTTCTGTACTCTGGTTTTCTTCAGAAGTCTACAGCTATAAATGGAGGGGAAAGGAATGTGGGCAAAGGTCTGTCCTTCCTTAAGGAAATGTAATGCTTTTTAACGCGAAAGGGGCAGTAAGCTTGGGGCATTCCTCTCCCCCAGCCTGCAGACACTGCAAAGACCATCATCTAGTATGGTATTCAGAAAATCAGTGTAGATCAAAAAAACACAGACACAATTATTAAGATTCAGATTAAATTTTTAATTTTACTTGTACTAAAATTGTTATCATGCAAGGCTTTTCTCAATCTCTCTTTGGGGTGTGGGGCTTTTGGTTTTGTAGTGGTTCGATTTTGGTTTTTACATCTGCTGCAGCATTTTTCATCATTCTAAGTGCTGTTTTGGTCACATTTCTTACTTTAGTAGTGGCGTTTGCTCAGTTTTGCATTGTGATCGTATTTTGTCAATATTCTTTTATGATTGGCTATATAGAATAAAAGTATTTATGAATACTCTAAAATGTGTCACTGCTAATTGTCAAACCAAAACTGACTATGGGCCTTTCTTATCTTTATCCTTTTTTTGAGAATAAAGACCAGCTTCTTCATGATGAAGTTTCATCTTCAGTGTCACAGCTTGCAACAAAGGTAAATAACTGTTCTTTGGAAGTGTAACATTTTATATAATGTATATTTCAGCCAATGATGGATGTTACCCGTTTTTCAGCTACAGCCTGATTAAGGAGGGTATTTATGTACTTCATTGCTGATTGTATAATTACGTACGATCCTTGGTCATGGGGTTCTCACTGAAGTAATATTAGCAGTGCTGTATTTGTTAGAAAGCTGCCTTATTTCCTTTCATTAATTGGAGGGGAAGGTATCTTAATTTTTTTGTTCTTCCACATTATAGATATTAAAACAAAGTGAAAATAAGAAGCCACGTGAATAGCTGCAGTGAAGTCTAAGGAAGCACTAAATTCTAGCTGTAACAGTCGATGAAAACATGAAAAGTAGAAGGGATTTGGGTTATTTATTCCATTACATGCAGCTTAGCTGGCTCTTTGGCCACAAGAGGTTAGGGACTTTATCTCATATCTCTTTCAGAAAAAAAAGGTAGGCACACAAGTGAATTTTTTTTTTTTTACCTTGATACGTGTCCAAGAATCTTTTTTAATGTTCTTAAAATACATTAGTAGAAGATGAAAGAACTGGAAGTTGTTATGGTATGCTAGAACTTGTTTTGAAATTCCATAGGTATAAAGAAAAGCATTTAAAAATAGGTTCATTAGTGTAATAGGATACTTTACATTAATATGTATAAACTGCACATCTGTCTCTTGATTCTTTTTGTTCTACTTCAGATGCAGTATGATTTTCACTGAAAATAGAAGTCAGGTTGTACTATACATTTTTCTACTTTTTAGAAAAAAATGTATGAAAAACCACAGTTTATTTTGTGCCAGATGATCAATGTTTAGGAAAAAAATCTTTAAAATAATTTGTTTCATATTGAAGCTTCTTTTCCCCTTACTTAGTCATTCAGGAAGGGTTGATAAGTGTGTGTTTTGACTTAAAAAAATGTCATCAGGCAAACCACCGAGCTGCAGTATTTTTGTTTTAAAGTAAAACACCCTCGTCTTAAGAATGTATTCACAAAAAAGCGCCTTATCCTTCTCATCTTTTCTTTCTCTGTTGTTGTTTCTGAAAGCACCTCTGTTTTATTTGGTGGTTCTGTTGTCTTAGAAGCTCTCAGCGCAGTGATATTCTAGAAGTTCTGAAATCTTTAATACGTTAATAAAAGGCTGATGTGCCACATGCGTGGCCTTTTCAGTGCGCTTGTGTCCTGAATAAAACAGTCTCCATGTTGAAGCAGTATGGTGAAGCACAACAAAGTTCTTAGAAGGACAGAATGGTTTGGGTTGGGTGGGACCTTAAAGGCCATCTCATCCAACCCCCCTGCAATGAGCAGGGACATCCCCTACTAGATCATGTTGCTCAAAGCCCCATCCAACCTGACCTTGATGGTACTCCGTAACAGAACAGCATCCTCAAGGAACAGCAGGGATACGGAAGTAGCCCGTGCATGAGCATTTGGTGGGTGCCTGTGTAGGGTTTACGAATGAAGAGAGCATGTTAGTCTGTTCTCAGCTCAGGCATCCTCCAGTGCCATCCATAACTTGTTCAGTGTCTCAGTCAGTGGTGCAAGCTCTGGCTGAGCACCTTCCACAGCTGCTTCCTTGTGGTGTTGCAGGGCTGTTGCACTTCACAGATCCCAGAAAGGGCAGTGGATGAAATGTATGTCTGCCCTTTAGGGAGAGAGCCTTCCTGTTCTCTTAAAACCAGAGTTTTAAGTCAGTCCTGATGCCCGTTCACAGAGGAAAGCCTTTGGTCTAGGTTTGGAAGTGCAAAAGTGGGAGCTAATCCTAATGGCTGGAGGTGGAGGTTGGGAAATGGTCTTAGTTTCTGCTCGTGCAGGAAGTCTGCCCGCTTAGCAGTGAGGACAGGCCAACTGCAATGCTGGATTTTTCTAGTGGTCTCTTCACAGCTCTCCTGAAAGGCAGGTGTAGCTGGATAAAAAGCCTCGTGACATCTCAAGGTGAGGAGCTCTAGTGAAGCCTCTGGTGGTGCTCCACAAAATGCAGAAATCTGGAACCCACTTTCCCGCTGCGCCTGGCCCTTCGACCGCTGCAAAGCTAATCTTGGGCGTCTCGCCTACATACTGAGCTGCTGGGTTAGAAGTACAGTGAAGACTTCATCTACAGGCCAGCTTTTGAAAAGAGACAGAGTCTCGGGACACAAAATAAATAATTTTAATAACAAAATTACAGATATTGGGACCTTTTGGTAAGGCCCAGTCCTGGAGTTTCAGCTCGCGTGCGCCACAGGATAAAGTGGTTGGTCTGCACAACGGCGTTGGTTGAGCTGAGAAATTCCTTCCACAAATGCTTTGCTATCTGGAAGACAGATTTGGAGGGGGATTGTTTTTTCGCTTCGTTATTGGAGTTCTTGCATGTTATGAATAGGTTTGCTATAATGTGGGAACAACACTTCTTTAATTAAAGCTGATTGGCATTTTTTTATTATAAACCAGTTTAACTTTATTGAACTCTAAGGTACTTATGGAAAATTCCATCTTTGCCTTTATTTTAGGCTCATTATTTTCAGGGGGAGGAGGGAGGGAAGCTGTAGGACAAATAATTGTTTCCTCTCAGTCAAGGCTGAGAGGAAAATCCGTTCCTTTTTGTTTACGTTTATAAAAAAAAATAAAAATCTGCAAGTGTTTTGTGGAGTGTTGCTACTTTGCTGGAGGGTTTTGATTCCCCAGTTGTCAATCCTCTGTGAAAATACTTGTGAAGGTCTGCTAAAACTCGGCCAAAATACAAATTTCTGGAAATCTCATTTCATACATGCTGAGCAATGACTTTTTAGGGATTAGCTGCTTAACTGCACAATGGCATTGAACACGCTGATTCTCACTGCAGGTATACAGCAAGAATCCCCTGTAATTGCTCTTTTTGGTTGCTAAGACTCTTATGTGGCTTCGTGTGGCCTGCAGAGTGTAATTTCTGTGTTCCAGAGCCCTGCTGGCCAGGCAGTTGGGAAGCAGAAAAGTCTAACTGGAATATATTGAAATACTGGTACCCAGCGATAAAGCAGTACCATTTTAGAGTCAGAGTACTTGACTCTCTTGCTTTGAAATGTGAACTGTTTGTCTTGTACCTCTAGCATAGTGTCCCAAATCCTTGCTGTTATTCTTTGACTTGACTGAATTCTGTGTTTTTTCTCCCGTAATAAGGTATTCATGTATATTAACCACATCCATCTGATGGATGGATTTAACTGTTTTCAGTTAAATTTACAGTATCCTTCTTTACTACGTGTTGATCTATATCTACATACTCTTTTTTTTGTGCAATGTACTTTTTAAATTTGCTTTTAGGCAAATCTACTTCTTTAGTTTACGCCCAACTGTTAGTATTCCTTAGTTTGTTGCCTTTTAGCCTAATTTTTCATAAGCCTTCTTGCCCTCTAGTAGAGCTCTAATGATGAAGTATGTGCCTTTGACAGTAAAGTTAACTGAAAATTCTTCTTAGTGACACTTTACTGTTTCCCCGTAGACTCTTTGATTGTTCATTTATTACTCATTGCCTGTTTACGTAGTATGGGAAGCTGAGAGTTGTGTAAATCATCAGGATTTGTTAATGTGGTGAAAAATGGTATAGCTAGAGTCGTTCTTGGTAATAATACCTCTCAGTTTTGTAGGAGACTTCCAATTTAAGAGGAGCTGTCCCTTTTTGGGACACTTTATAAAGTGAACTGTCAGCAGACATTTGTTCCCTGTTTTATTTAAAGGAAGAAAAATTGTAGTCCACATATGCAATTTATATACAGTTGACTCACATGAGTCAATATAGCTAACAAAGCAGAAAACCCTTGCTGTAGGGGGTGAGTTTCCAGAGTGAAGCTTAGGGGGTGAGTTTGGGGAAGCCATACTGCATGCACAAAGCTGTATGTGTGGAGGAAAGCGGACAGGTGACTGCAACTTTCAGAGGGTGCTTGAGCTGATACAGTAGTGGCTGTTACAAAAAAAGGGGCCATTACCCCTAACTCCAGTCTTTGGTGACTGACATCCTTTAATGAGCTGATTCTTACAACTAAGCCAAAAGAATGCAAAAACCAAATGGATTTCTGCTGGCTTAGGGAGTTGTGCTGGTTTCCCACAGCATCGCACAGGGACAGAACCATAAGGTAAGGAAGGCAGAATAGGTGTGAGCAGGCATTGACTGGGTTGGCCCTTTTCAGCAGCAGCGTCTGCTAAACCAGATCTGCCACCTTGTGAGACTCATCTCTGGGAATCTGTCTGACAGATGGGCATCATCGGTACTGGGCAAAGCGGCGGGGAGGGGAGTGAGGAGGAGAAAGAGCAGACAGTTTGACTAGGGATACAGACGGCTTCCTTTGCATGGTGTTCTGTACTCCTGGTTTCAGAGGACACACTAATGAAATGGCAGCTTTCTCATGGTGGAGAAAGCGTACTTCATAAGCTGGCATTTCCTCTACTGAAGGGGAAGAATCTGTGCTCTGGGCTTCAGCTTTTAGATGCCTGTTGGGACAGATGATGTTTTTGCAGCAGTCTATCAGTTGATGGGTTAATATATATGTGTAATTTTGCTTCTGCTGGCCCGTCTAGGTGATTGCACAGGGCATTGTGCTGCACGGATTTTCACCATCTAAAATGAAAGATACAGGAGAAACTATTAATGGCTGTTCTGATAGGCATACTCAGTGCTCTCACAGTCAAACTGGTATGAGACCAGTCTGTAATCCTACTTCACAGAACACTGAAATGGCATCTTGAGAAGTTTCTGCTTTGTTTCTCATTGGCATGTTTGAATACGAGTAGACTGCAGGTTTCAACCTGCTCATGGAAAGGTTTTGGCTTTCTAACATTTGATGTTACAATTCTAGTCCTTCTTAATAGGGCTGACTTTTCTTAGTAGTCCCTTGTGGGTATTTCACTTGATTATTTTATAATTTTTTTTAGCCTGAAGTTTTGACTGTACACCTGGTTCTATTCTAGTGATATCAATCAGCTCTGATTTTTCAAAGATACCTCCTCCAAACTCAAGAATAGCCCATCCCATCAAGCAGAGAAAGAAGCAAAGGTGGCAGAAGGCCTGGCTGCATGAACAAAATGTTCCTGAAAAACCTCAAATATAAAAGGAAGCAGGAGGTGAAAGCAGGGTCAGGTGACCTGGGGGGAATATAGAGATGCTTTTTGAGCACACAGGCATGGGATTAGGAGAGATGAAGCCCACGTAGAGTTAAATCTGATGAGGAAAATGAAGAGCAACAAGAAAGGTTTCTGCAGGTACATCAGTAGCAAAGAGGGTGTAAGGAAGGCTGAGTATGACTCTCCTCAGTGGTGCTCAGTAAATGGGCAAGAGGCAATAGTGACAACAAATTGAAAGAGAAGAAATATCATTTAAACATAAGAAAAAATGTTTTCACCATGAGGGCAGCCAAGAGCAGGAACAGGTTGCCCAGAGAAGTTGTGACTTCTCCAGCTGTGCGGATACGCAGAGCCAGGCTGTATGTGATCCTTGGCAGTCTGCTCAAGCTGACCCTGCTTTGAGCAGTGTGGTTGGACTAGCTGGTCTCCAGAGGTCCCTTCCAGCTGTACAGGCTGTGTGATTCTGTGAACTTTGGATGTTGAATCACTTCTTTTTCCACTGACACATGGAAAAATACTTGTAAGGTTTGAGAATACAAGCTACTCAGTTATGTATATAAACTTTAAAAAAAATTTTGAGATAGTACTTTGGAGTTTCGTGTAGACACTTACATCATAAAAATGAAATACAGAACTTCTGCACGTGTCTTGGTGCTTTAAGACCGCATCAGTACTGTACCTTCATCCTCTGTGTAACTTCAATCTTTCTACATAAAATAAGTCTCTGGTGTGGTGAGGAGTCGGCTTTCCAAAGTGTCATCTCTGCTTACTGACCTTCCTTTGACATCCATTGCAAGGAAGCTCATTGTTCTGGGATCTGGGTCTTTTTCCACATGCTCTGTAAGAATCTAAGAAATTCCCAGCTGATTTAGAGACTGGCCCATGTAGTCAGGCAGTCTGTTTTTTGACTGTGGCAATGGGAGTTGCTCCTCAGGGAGAGCATAGCCTGGCCAGTTTCTAGGGCCCAGTTTCTACAGTCTCTTCCCCTAACATCAAGAATCATTGTTTTGAGATATTAGAGAGTATCCATTATGGACCTGCTGTCTGAATTTGTCTAGTCCTTTCGGTGATGGTTCCCAGCATGATAATGCTGAATGTCAGACTGATAGTTTCAGAGAAGGGTAACTTCAAGATCTCCTTCCTGAGCCGTACCTACCAGGAGATCCACTTGTAACTGTTCCAGCTGCATTGGTGGTGGCACTGCATTGTGGGTAGTGTTTGTAGGTTAAAAAAAAATCTTTAAAAACCAATAAAAATGAATACAGAAAGGCAGCAGGCTGGTTTTGAGGGATTGGTTTTAGTATGTGACAGTTATGTGACAGCCATAGTCAAAAAGAAAGGCTGTTGTCTTAAACAGTTCAGTAGTTAGAAAACAACTTGTGGAAGTGGGAAAGGGGGGGTATTTGACCTCCTCCTCTGCTAAGGTTTATGTTCTTAAGTATGGTACCACTGAGAAGACTGTCAAGAGTGAGCTGTTCGCTCCTTTTCAGTTGAGTGAAAAGGCGCGTTGGAGGATCAGCGCCGGTGCAGGCAAGTGTAGAAGAGGAGGCTTCAGCATGGTAGGCAGAGGTTATGGTTTGACTCCTGCAATTCTGGGATTTCTTTCAGTCCGTTTAATATCCACTAGACTTTGTGCAATGAGTTTTATCCTCTATTAGCAAAGTATGGTCTGCTTGGACATTGATGCTGTTATGCAGATTTTCCTGGCAGTCTTTCTTTTGGAGACGCCAAATAAGTAAGTGGTGGAAGTATGTCTTGAAGGTTTAGTGTATGTTTCCCCGAAGGACAGGTTGAGAGGAGAATAAATCAGTCAGAATCTGCTATGTGGTTATTGCCTTTGTATGTACCTACTGATTGCCATGGATCCATTGTGGGCCTACTGCTTCATGAAAAAGATGGAAGGAATGGTACAGTGTGTGTATGGATACTGATTTACATACAGATAGAAAGAGGGCAGGGTTTGTAAATCCTTACCTGGAGACCTGCACACACCATCTGCGTGACACTGAAGAGAACTTTTCTAATAATTGTTCTTAAAGATATCTGCAAATCAGAATTGGGCTTAATGAAATTAAGTTTTAAAATATCCAGTAGCTTATGGCTAGATATTAACAGGATTTTATTATGAAATGATTTTGGTTCTGTTTGTTTGTTTACTGCCTGGATATTGCTTGGATATCCCAAACAGTGCAGCAAAGGGTTGGAGTGGTATCAGTGAAGTATGGATGATGTTCTAGTTTAAAAGAAGGTGTATGTATAGGTATGTCCTTTTTTACATGAACGGAAGTTCATGTATAAATGCTTATCTCCAAATAGTCTTTTGCCAATGCTGATCTTTAAGGGCACATAAAATTCAAGCTAATTGTCTGTCTGTGTATTAAATTGCTATCTGAAAGCCACTAACAAGGTGGATTGTTTTGGTTTTTTTTAATCTGCAGATTTATGATGTGACAATGATGAAACATCATTAGTGAAGAAAGACAGGCTTGTGTATAAATTAGATCCCTGAGGTGTATTTGGGTCTTTTTCCAGTTTAAAGGCATAAAAGATTAAGGCCGTAAGAGTTATGTGCTGCTTTTACTTGGGGGCTTGCCTGTGGTAGCAAAGGTTCCTTCCCCAAAAGGCCTGAAATAGTAGTTTGAGTGAGATAATAGAAAATGAAGGACTTTTTAAACATATGAAAATTAAGTGCTTTCTAGAGGTTCTCTCCTTTTTTCTTTTTTTTTTCTTTTTTTTTTTTTTTTTTTGCTTTCTTCGGCCAGACTACTTTCTTCAGCAGCTAACTTCTTGGAGATTCTTCCATTGTATGGAAGTTTGTTGTGGATTAACTACTTTGCGGTGACAAAAAGCCAAAAAAGTTACAAATCCTAGTGTTAAACTTCTTACAGAACTTAATTGAACAACAAAAACAAATAACGGGATTAGGCCTTTATAGACGAAAATTGAGGTTTTAGACCATTATTTACACCACAGAAGCATTAAATCCATACAACTGTTGAGTTTGGAAAAGACCTTTAAGATCATCAAGTCCAACCATTAACCCAGCACTGCCAAATGCACCACTAGACCATGTCCTGAAGCACCACATCAACTCGTCTCTTCAGTACCTCCAGGGATGGCGACTCAACCACTTCCCTGGGCAGCCTGTTCCAGTGCCTGACAACCCTTTGGGTGAAGATGTTGGGTACTGCTTGGAGAGTTTGATAGTTTCAAGACAAAGATTTTATATAGTAAAGTATCTGTTTGAAGGTATCGTCTGTAGCTTGTCTGGTTTTGGTTTATACTATCGACAGTACCAGTCTTCTGTGGGATGGGTATGGTGAGTCTGCCGCAGGGATGCAAAGTTGAAGTTAGCTGTCTATGTATTTTTAACTTCATTAAAAATAGAAAGTGTATGTTTAAATTAAATATGAGGGTTTGCTTATTACAGTCCATACTCACTTTATTCTCACAGAGGAAAAAAATATATATAGAAGCTGTTGCTTTTCTTGTGAAGCCATGAGGAATGCTGTGGTTTATGGTAAGATTAGGTGTGGGTTTGGAAGAGGTGAGCAGAGCAGTTGTGGAAGCCTGGGTCATGGTGAACCTGGCTCTTGTGTACCTACTCTGTCCCTATCCCATGAATGAGAGCTGGAAATTGCTCTGAGCTTGCTCAGCATTCCCACTTCAGATTTTTCCAGGGCTTTGCCCAGAGCTTGGATCTGTGTTTGTATCTAACCAGAGTGAAACTGAGACTAGGTTAGACCTTCCTCCTGATCCTAAAATGACCTGCTGTGTCTTCTGAGTCAGAGTAGCTGAGGCAGCTCAGATGGGAGTAGGGAAGGTGGGTGAGAAGCAAAGGTGTAGGACATAGTGGAATGGGAGAACAGGAGATGGAAATACTGAGTGAAGTGTGAAAACGGGGGCACTGGTTTACTCCTGTGAATGGTAGAGGTTGTGGGTTTCTCAAAGGTGAGGAGATACAGTACCAGTATTTTCCTATCTGGTGTTGGTGTTCAATTTGTAGGTGATGCTTCACATGTTCTAAAGCCTACGTGGACGTACTAGTGTTAAACTGTAATCAATCAAAACCTAAATGGCAAATGATACTAATTTACACTGATGAGTTTAGCAGAAAAGGATGAAGCATAATAATAGGTGATGAATTAGCCTTCGCTCATGTTGACAACTACAATCATGATTGTTTATTATACTTCACAATGTATTGTTTTATTTTTTAATGTAATCAAGTCACTCTGATAGACTGTCACTCTGCCATTCTTACTCGACCCTGCGAGAATCAACCAGCAACTTCGATACTCTGCTCGGCACGCGTGCGTGCATTTCGGTCAGAGTCCCTAAACAGGCTCTCAGATCAAAATAACCAATACCAATTTTTTTTTTTTTTTTGCTTTGGTGGAGAAGGAATCAAACCTTTAATAATGTTGCAATAATTATGCTGTACATCTTACAGTCACAGTAAATTTGGAGAGCACGCTGTGGTGCACCAGTGCCACGTGTTACATTTCACAGTTGAGCCAATGTGTGCAGAGCCACAGGAAGTAGATTTGGTGAGATAAAAATAGGAACAATGAGTGCAAAGCAGGTTAATTCTTAAGAATTTCATAATTCAGCTGGCTGTCCTGGCTGCTGTGACCCCTTCTAGCAACGACTGCCTGTTTCATTTCTGTCTACTGAGGCCCCTTAGACTGTTCCCGAAGTGGTCTAGATTCCCTTCTTACCACGACAGAGTAAAATGGAGCCAGGAGCTCCTGCCTGCAGAAGAGCATCCAGGAGCCCCGCTGTACGCAGGGACACCCCTTCCCAGCCTCTGCAACCGAAGGTTTGGCACTCTGTGCTCAGGTGGGAAGAGCTCTTGCTGCAGTAACCCAACGTGCTCTTTCTCAAATCGGTGCCAGTGGCACCGCACACCAAAGGTGGGGCTGCTGCTCTCCGTCGGCCACCCAGGGTCACCCCAACACCCGTTCTTTCTGTGTGTAAGTCTGTAATTCTCATTTATGAGGGTGTTTACTTCTCTGTATAGGTTCAAGGTGCAAGTTTCCGGGGTTGGAAGGAAGTGACGTCTATGTTCAATAAAGATGATGAACAGCAGTTGCTAGCAGGATGCAAGTCTCCAAAATCCAAAGGGTGAGTAAACCCAATTGGTTTATCTGCTATTAAATTCACAAACTGGAACAGAAAATTGCTGTGCAAAGTAGCGAAGGTAGACGCTGAGAAGCAGTAGTGTTCAACTCCTGAAGTTAAACCACAGAGAGAGGTTTATGTGCATCACCAAATGATGTGTATGTTGAGCCTACAGTGAACGAGGCACGCTGTGTTAGGAAGGGGTGGATGTTGTTGATAACCTTTTTAGGTCTGTCAGGAAGAAAAGGGAATTTAGCAATAATAGCTTTTTACTGTTAAAGGGTTCTGATTAAAAGGGTCACTCACACTCTCCCCTTTTCCTGTTAATGGATTAATTATGGTTGAGTTTACAAATTCCTTTTCTACATGCTTTACTTTCCCTTTTGAAGTCTTGTCTGCGCTGAAAAAGTTAAGTGGCGTAGCTCTATACCAGAATCTGCAAATCTTCTCTTGTTGGAGCTGAGGTGTTCGCTTGGAACAGTTCTGCTTCCAGTACGGTTAGAGCTGTTCTCAGAACAGAACAGACCTCTTCCCGGGACAGGCTATTCTGCTGTTACAAGTACACGTGGGCTTTACCTACACGTGCGACCTAACTGCTTTGGTTACCAACAGGAAAACGTGGGCCACCTGTCAGTACAGCTGTTGCAGCCACATAGTAGCTTGGATAAGGCTTGCTGTTGTGTTTCGTTTACAGTTTACTTTAAAATATATATATTTCAGAATGCAGGTGTACCTATGTGCATGTGTATATATATATAAACAATTTAGAATATAAATATATAAATTGCTGTTTCCATTTGAGCCTGTTCAATAGAACAAACCTGTCGTGGTTTACTCCGGCTAGCAAAATACCACAAAGCTGCTCTCACAAATCCCCCTCCCCTCCTCCAGTAGAGGGGAAGAATCGGAGGAAAAAAAATAAGGAAGCTCGTAAAATTGAGAGAAGAACTATTTACTACTAATAATAAATAATTAAAATAGCAGAAAATAAACCATACGATACAGTATGATACAATTTCCCACCATCCACTGACCAATGCACACCCAGATGTTGAGGGATGAAAATCAGACCCAGAGAGCCCGAGAACCACAGCCCGAGAGTGATCGCAGTTCAGATTGGAGGTTCTTGGTAGGGTAAGAAAGGTAGCAATATGAGTAGCCTTTCAAATGTCTCATTGAGAGAGAAATCACAACAAAGGTTTTTTTCTTGGTTTCGGGAGGGGAATTTTGGGAGCTCTTACCAGAAACACAGTACAGCTGCTTTCAAAATATTGTGCAGATCTTTATGAAAAAAATGCTGGTACCTTTAAAGTCCTAATACTGTGGACATCCACCATTGTAGGGTATAACTGCCAGGGTGGTAACAGGTATGTGAAACCAAGGAACATAGTGAGTAATTGTTAAAGCTGGTAGTGGACAAAACGTTTTCATATTCCTTCTTCTATCCTACCTCTTGGTTTGCTTTTTGGGTGGTGGTTTGTGGTGGTGTTTTTTTCCTGAAGTTGATGGTAATGGATGTGCTGTCATAAGGCGATGACTGATTAGAATTCCTTACTGTAAATCATAAGGAATTAATTGAATGTTTATTAATATTACATGCATTTTTAAATGAAGACACTGATCACCCTATCATTGTTATTTTCTAGAACAAACCTAAAGTTAAAGGAAGAGTTGAAGTCTGAAAAGAAGCCAGGTTTTTGGGACAGTTTGGTGATAAAGCAGAATGTCCCATCCAGGAAACCTGACGAGATTGAGGGATGGGAACCACCACAGATTACGGCTGCTGACTCTGCCAGTGATGCAGCAACTACTTTAAGTGACTATACAGCCTGGTCAGGCTGGGAAGATGAAACCAAAGGCTCCACAAAATACACCAACCTGGCCAGCTCAGGAAACAGTTCCAGGTGGAGTATCAAATCCGCTGGAAAGCTGGTTAGTATTAGACGTCAAAGCAAAGGTAACCTTACTGACAACTGGGAAGAACTCGAATGATACTGGTAACGTGAAACACTTTATAGATAAGAAGAGAAAGGTTCCATGATTTACTCGTATGTTTAAACCAAAATCAAATCTGCTCAATATTGCACCTTTATACAGTACTTTGTTTTATTCAGATTGTTACAGATTTTTGCTCACCAGATAGTAAATTTTCTTATTACATTGTTAAATAGCTATGTTTTCCACACTGAAAAAAAAAAGTAGAGAATCTATTTTGTGCCTATATTTCACATCCAGACTCTGCAGTATGTTGGATTGTTGGTTTTACCAAAAAAAAAAAAAAAAAAAGTAATTCCTTAGTGAATGTATACACTGGTTGTAAATTTGACTGCCTTATGTAGGAACTTCCACTAGCTTGTGGTCCTGTCGTTTTTCTGGTGTTTGAGGGCCACTCAAAATGTTAGTTTTGATGCTGTCCCTTTTTAACTAGGAATACTGATCTGTCGCTTGCAGGGAGAGTGCTTATACTTAGTAGACTGTTTTCCAAATCTTCAGCCTCAGCATATGCTTCAGCTTGTGCACACAAGATGCTCAACTGTCACAATGTGCTATACCCTGTATGAAATGGGAAAATACCATCCTGATGTAACTCCTTCCGTCACAGGATCTTCACCAACAGTCAGGTCAAATGGGTCTTCCAGAGGTTTGCTTTTTGTTTATATTGAACATTGTTTGACAAAGCGAAGCTTCGCAGTTTTTTAAGATGCGTATTATGCCAAAAATATAAAAATGATTGAAAATTTGGAAGGCAGCAGTGAGTAGAGTATAAGATCTCGATATTCAGTATCTGTAGTCCTGATCTAGGGCTAAGTCGGTCCTTGTGGAAGGGCATATGTTTTCATTTTTACAATAGCTGATCCTTGTCCTACAGACAACATTTTTGGTTTTTTTTTTTTTACTGTGTTGTTCCTTCCCCCGCTGCCACTTAAGCAGTGATTGAATTATACTCTGGCGTTTTCAGGGTGACTGAGTAACTGAGCCATTGCGAGTATGTGCATGCACACAACTTCTGAAGCATTTTGTTATAAAGCTCTGTCTTATTAGCTACTGATATTTTATTTTTTTTGGTAAAAGAAGGTGAAGTGTTAAACTTGAGATGAAATGTATATAAGAATACTAAAAGTGCCTCTTTCTAGCTTATAGTCTCTCATTAGCAGTGTGGCTGCTGTCAGATCCAAAGGCGGTTTCTGTTTTGGTTATATGACCTACATAAATACTACTTTAACATTCATGGGGGAAAAAAAAATCAACCCAAAAGTTGCATAAGAAAGGAACAGTAGGCCTTTTCTCTCCGGATTGTTAAACTGGTATAACAGAACTGCAGGCTCGTTGACTGCCTAGCGGTGTGGCCAGTCGGAAGATCGAGTTAGCATTCCAGAGCAAATCGGTGTTTTTACAAGAGAGCAGAGGGCTTCATATAATGGATGTCTTGTAAACGTGTTTTTGCGAGGAGCTTATGCTGATGAAAAGGGATGCATGCAATTTTCTTCCCAGCTTGTACCCTGTTTCTGTTACTGCCACATTACTCCTTTCTCAGCGCTCTCTTTCTCCTCTCTCTTCCAGTTCATATATAGTTTTCCGGCTTACAGTTCCTGCATAGCTTTATTTTTGTTTTTAGATTCCTGTTGAGATGTGCCTGGAGGGAAATTGTAGCAAAATAGTTTGGTTTTGTTGTTCTTTGTTCCCCCCTCCCTCCCCCCGTATTAATAGGATGTTAAGACACTGTTCTTAAGTTTATTTAAAAGACCGTCAGTGGTTTGTGCTACAAAATGGGATCTTGTGACTGGAAAATATATTATTAAAATTGGCATTATGTGTTAAACCCCATACTAACAGAGGAGAAAGGGTTAGTGTTTATATCTCATCATTTAGTCCGAGTAAACTCTGTATTTGCCCTTGGCAGGTACGTACGCCGAGGTTAATTATAGGAAAGAATTCATGTTCTTGGGTAACGTATGCTGCATTTTATAGTTTATGGGATACCCTCTAAGGCATGAGCTAGTATTTAGTTTGGTTGTTGGTGCTGACCTAAAAGAAGATCTGCTGGCAGCCCTCTATGTTTTGCTCTCAGAGATGGGCTGAGAACTTTTGATTTCCCTCCTGAAGAAACTATTTATACTGTGACCAGTAAAGTTTTTGCCTTGCACATTATACTGTCAAGTGCCTGTTTCTCACCTTGATGATGTGTTTGATGCACAGCTTAACTGCGACATTCTTCAGTTTTTAAATGGATGATAAAGAATATGCTCACGAAGACGAAGCCTGTTGTAAAACAAAATCCTATCCAAGTGGGAAATTGAGATACGTAAACTTACGGTTTAACTCCTAGCGATGGAAGTTTTGGTGTGCTTTTTAAGTGATATTTCCTTAAAGAACTATTCTAAGGATAAACATTATTGAGTTGAATATAATTTATTGTTATGCTTTAATAATGTATTTGTCTTTTGAGAACTCACTGGTGTGAGCTTTTCTTCTCTTATGTTTATAAACTTGTCTGAATTTTCAGAATGGGGTCCTCTTTTCTTTCACCTTCCTTAGATGCTTAACTGCGTTATACATTTACGGGCTTAAGCTATACACGGCTCCATGTGTGGAATAAGTGTAGAATATGTCCCTTAATATTTGTTTTGAAATTGCATTTCATTCTGTGTGAAATGGTTTGGAAGAAGGTAGCGTTGAGATTGTATGATAAGATTGCACAAAATAAAATATAGTTTATATTGCTTTCTCATAGCCAATCTGCATGATTGTTGGCGTGGTTTTAATGGGAATTAAAAGCTTCACGTGGCTGTAACTAGTCACTTTAAGCAAAGTTCTTTCTGAGTATTTTTATTTATTAGCATCATTTGCAAAAAGAAAAGTAGTATTTTCCATATGAATAAAGATTTAGTTTGAACTGAAATACCTTATTCTTTGAGATTTTTTTTTTGGTCCCATTTTATTTGCAATGGGAATTTCTTTCCATCTGCGTGGACATACATCACTTGCGTCAGTGTAGGATACGGCCAGGGAAGGAATAGCTGTGTTTGTGCAAACCCAGTGAATCGTGCCATCTCAGAAGCTGCAGCATCCGAGATTTAAAGCATCGCCCGTTGCTTTCCCAGTGAGAAGAATTCATTGGTTTTGACAAACTGCAAATATTTTGTTTTAATGGTATTTATTGGTTTAAACATGGGGTTTTTTTTAAGTTTATTGGCTGTTACAAAAGCCTGGGCAGAGCAGCATTCTTTCCCTGAAGATTTCACCAGCTACACGTAAACTGGAGGACCTGGAATGCTTTTGCATAGGCTGGCCCCGTAACGAGGTGAGACCTGCACGTCCCGGACTGTGACAAAAGTGAGATGCAGCCGCTTTTCCCAGTGGATTGGCTACAGAAATCAGCGTTCTGTCAGCTTCTCACTCTTCCACCCTAGTCTGCTGGCTTCCTCGGTGCCTAAATAGACTTAGCAGGGAACGTTTAGGCAAAATGTTTCTTATCACAGTGTGGAACTAGCTGAAACAGAAAATTTTACTTGTACAAGTTACACTCTTAGGGGAAAAAAGCCCTGTATTGAGATGCCTCTGACTATACCCAGGCGGGTCAGACGCACATAGGGCCAGGTGGAAGGGAGCGGAGGGACCTGCATTTCCAGACCTGGGTAGACAAAGACCCTGCTAAATTCTGAGCATAGCTGTTCCCACAGCCCAGGTGACTTCAGCCTGGCATCTGGCTCAATTTCCAAAACTTTTTGAAATGCTTGTTCATGTATATGAATGTCAGATGACAAAACTGTAGGTCCTGTCTCTGTACAGTCTGAAAAGAAGATGAATGTGTGTGATATTTAGCTGTTTCTTGCATATCCAAACTGTTCCTACTGATACTCTCCCCCACAAGGACCTGCTGGTTGGTTTCTGATGTAGCTGGGAAATGAAACCAGCACTGTGAAGAAGAGAAGTAATTTCCTAAAAGGCTTAGTCACCAAGGGTGTGTATCATTAGGTGTCTGTCTCTCTCTCAAAAATTTCTTGTACCATGACTGCTTTGTACTGTACAAGACAAAGAATCAGACAGATAGGCCAAGAATCCCGTTTAGAAATTGAAAGGAGACAGCTGCATTTATTCTGAGTGCAACCAGCATAATAGCAGGAAGAAACGCTGCTTCTGTAGTTACAAGGTAAGAAACAGTATGAAAACAATCAGAAAATAGAGGTGTAAATAATAGAAAATTACATGAAGTGTGTAATAGTGAACAAAGTGTAAGGAGGAGATGGTTTTTCATGTGATATTTACCAACTCTTACCACTGGCCCTGAATGAAATACCTGATCTGAATTTGGGAAGAACATTTTCCTATTCTGTGTCTAGTATTTACCAAAAGATGCGAGAAAGTTACTATATTCTTTTCAAGTCCGTAACAATGTGGTAAAGACTTGGCTGGCACTTAAATTCCTATGCTCTTGAGACCCAAATAACACCAGTGAAAGCTTAATAACACGTTTGGAACTGAGTGTTTGCTCTTGGAAAAAGAAAAAGCATTACTCTCTGCAGAGAAAGTCACACAGCTGTATTTTGTAAGGCTGGTTTGTCCACTGCTGAAAATAACGGTGATATTTTGCTTTCCCATTGCTCTAACCCCTTGTACAGAGAAGCCTACCCAAACAGCTGAGCTTTTAAATACTTTTTTAGAGAATTAGCTGCTGTAATTACTTGAGGTTGTAGTGAACCAGCTCAGATTTGATACGGAACCATTCCTTTACGTCAGCAATGTCTTCTGGCCTTTCTTACCTTGCACCTCTTCCCTTGAAACCCCCAAATGCTGTTTGTTGTCTTGAACATCTTGTTTGCCCAGGAGTGTTGCGATTCTCCACAAGGTTGCACTGCTAAACGCTTCTGCTGATGGAGAGATGGAGTAAACACGGGGGCGTGCGTGTCTGTGCTGGAGAAAGGAAGGGACACTCGTGTATCCAGAGCCCAAGTACTGTACTTCTTTAACTGGGTTTTCTTGATGCTAAGGCTTTCTTATGTGCAAGCTAACGAATACTAATTATTCTTGGCTTTATTTTTGTACTTGTCCCCTATTAGCTTTCTTTGGGGTCACATATGCAAAGACATCCCCTCCGATTCCGTAACCACCTAATCTTTGCCGTTTCTCTCGTGACCAGACACCCACGTTTAGGCAGACTTGCCTTCAGTTTAATGCCTGTAAACAGTTTATCTTTTGAACATTTGGACAGAAACTTGGCAACCAACATCTGAGAGGACAAACAAAGGAAAACAAGTCAAGCATCATTTCCCATTAGGAAGTAAACTATTGTTTGCTAGGATGGAGCACAAGAGTCCCAGAAGTCATACTGCAGATGGAGTATTGCTGCGCATAGGGTTATTTTAAAAAGTGGAGGCTCAGTGAAATAGATACTTGCTCTGTTTCTCGTTTTATAAACTCTCACGTCTCCTGAAGCGCGTTAACCTGTCTGCATAGCGTGGCCGTCACGCTGCTGCCTGCGAGGGAGCAACGGCGTGTCGAACCGAACCATTGCAGCCAAGGAGGACGGCCTGTTGGCAGCTCAAGCCGCGGGGGAAGATCGGAGCTCCTGACCTGGGCGGTGAGAACTGGCTGCACTGGGGACAGGGGGAGGTGTTCGAGACGAGGAGCAGATGTTCTGGCACCGAGGAATGAGGCGCAGGATAAAGAGAAGTAAGAAGACCACGGCGTCTGAGAATGCTGCTAAGGGGGTTAGGGTCAGTGTTAACTCTTAGGCCCAGGGTTAGAGAATCAGAGCTAACGCACGGCTAGTCTGCTTGCCTAGTGTGTTTTTCTTGGTGGTTCTATTCAAGAACAGGATTTTTGGCTGTGATGAGCGATGGAAAGAACATCCCTGTGCACAGGTACGAAACGAAGGTTCGGATGCCTTTAACACTGGCGCTCTGTAACCAGAGCAAGCCCTTCTCCAGATCTATTCCATGCTCCTATGCCTGTAAATTAGGATTAATCGATCAAAAATGTAGAAGGTGAGTGCAGGCGGTAAAGACAACCTTTAAACATAGGATTAGTAGAAGACACATGGTCAGCTTGCAGCAAGAATGTTAAGTGGTGGTGGGATTAAACTACTGAAGTTTTAGCTGAACTAAACAGCTCCATCCAGTATCCTGGTTCTTCAAATGCCGTACTTTCAGCCTCCTCCCCTTCTCTACTCTTACAGACTCCTGAGATCTCTAAGAGCTTTCTCCATCCTCCCTCTCTTCCCTGAGATCCCTCAGGATTCCCCATTAACGTCAGGATGTTTTTATCCCTTCTTAGTGGATGAATTACGTGCTAGAGGTGGAATTTTGGTTTGTTTTATTGCCTCTAAGCCTGCAAATCTGGAAATTTATGAAGCATCACTTGGAACTTGCCTGGTTTAGAATGGGTGAGACCGTGGTTCAAGTGCTGTGTGCCTGGCTCCCGCCTCCTGCCCTGGGCACGCGGTTTCAAGCCATCAGAATCATAGAACCGTTTAGGTTGGACAAGACCTCTACAATCGTCAAGTCCATCCGTTAACCTAACACTGTTAATGCCACCACTGAACCACGTCCCTAAGCACCTCATCACATCTCTTCAGTACCTCCAGGGATGGTGACTTAGCCACCTCCCTGGGCAGCCCGTTCCAGTGCCTGACAGCCCTTTCGGTGAAGAAAACAGAAAACGAGCTGCACAGAGGGTCCTCGCAAACTTCCCGGTGGGGCCAGGTTCTCCAAACGTGCGTGCCAGCCTCCTTGGCAGATGTGCGTGAGGGGTGTGGCCTGGTGTGACTTCCTGTGGCTACGATTCGCGTGCCTGCTGTCGGTTGGAGGCCTCACGCAGCCTTAATTTGGGCAGAGACTTGTTCACAGGCCGGTCGGGCGTGCGCTGGCTGCTGGCGTTGCGCGTTGGGGTGCTCTCCGCTTGTCACAAGCTGGTGCGCTTGAGGTAAGGTGGCTAACTAGACAGGGCAGCAGCACCGTCCTCGTCAGCGGTGGCCCCACTTGTGCCCGGCGACTGTTTGAACGTGTTCAGGCTGCAGCGTATGAGGAGGGGAAGGGTTGCGGCTGAAGGTGCAGGATCAGGTCACACACCGTGGAGCTGAATAAGGAAAAACAGTGGAGTTCCAGGCTGGGAGGTGCTACTGCAGGAGCTGCTGCATCCTGGTCAAGCATATCTAGATCCAGGGACTTGGGAAAATACTGCCAAAGCATTGCTTTGACAAACTACCCAAGTTGTAAAGGGATATCGCCGAGTTAGAGCTTTAAAGATCTCCAGTGGGAAAAAGAAAGAACGGCTGTGTCTGAGAGAGTAACGGGGACTAAAACATAGAATCACAGAATGGTTTGGGTTGGAAGGGACCTTAAAGATCATCTAGTTCCAACCCCCCTGCCATGGGCAGGGACACCCTCCACTAGACCAGATTGCTCAAAGCCTCATCCAGCCTGGCCTTGAACACTTCCAGGGATGGGGCATCCACAGCTTCTCTGGGCAACCTGTTCCGGTGCCTCACCACCCTCTCCATGAAGAATTTCTTCCTGATATCCAACCTAAATCTCCCCACTTTCAATATAAACCCGTTACCCCTTGTCCTGTCACTACAGACCCTTGGAAAAAGTGACCCCCAGCTTCCTTGCAGGCCCCTTCAGGTACTGGAAGGTTGCAATAAGGTCTCCCCGGAGCCTTCTCTTCTCCAGGCTGAACAAGCCCACCTCTCTCAGCCTGTCCCCACAGCAGAGGTGCTCTAAGCATGCAGAACGTTGTTCATGATCTAAACATTGTGTGGGAATGACAACTGACTTTAGCAAGTGAATTATTCTCCCATCATTATTTCTTTGTAAATACTATAGAAAAACAGTATTCAAGTGGAAAGAACATATAAAAATTCGATAAGAAAGTTTAGAATTTGGTGGCGGCTGTCTGTGTATGCCTTGAAAATCGCCAGAAAGGTTTTCAGCTGAAGGGGCGATGACTGAGTACCCGTAAAAACTGCAGCAAATACCGAGCTGAACACGTTTGATCTGTACCTGTAGCAGCGTGTACACATAAACCTCTGGGAAATAAGCATTGCCAGTGTATCTGAAAGGCGGTGGGACAGGTCTGCGTGTGGCACAGAGAACAGCCCACTGGAATCGAAAGAAAAACCCAGCTTTAGTGGACACTCACCTCTGCCACGTTCAGAACCCACTTACCTGGCAGGTCCTTGGGTGCAGACATTATAAGCTTTAAAGAGAACCTTCATCCTTCTGGGCTTTGCAGGAGCTGGGAATTTTGACCCAGTGTCTTTTAAGGGGTTGGACCAGAGCTTTGCAGCTGGAAACGGTGCAAATGAATAGCGTAATTAGCTAATACATCAATATTCCGAACCGTGATTTAACAACTCTTTCCAAACATTGGATGTTTGCTTTATTTAACGCTGGTGTCTCTGTATTGAATTGGTCACCTTAAATTGGGTAGTAGGGGTCTGGCCTTACTCTGGCGCACAGCATACGGAAGGAAAAGGTTTCCCTTCATCAGGACCACTTCTTGGGAGAACAGGCGGTCGGGCTGTAGTCCCCTCTCCTGGTGACACGTGCTGGGGTGCCTACGCCACCGCACAGCCGGGCAGCTGCTGCCCGCATTCGGCCGCCGTGTTTGACCCTTTCCTAAGTGAGTACCTGAACACCGTGATTAAATACTGACTGAGGGCTACAGGGAATTAATTATTATATAGGAGCGGAGTAGGTTCAGCTGGAAAGACTGAGGAAGAATGGTTCCGTGAAAATTATCCCTAGAAATAATTTCTCATTGTGGTTGGGTCAGCGGTTGGACTGACTGTCCGACTCCGCAACTGCACCAGTGCCTGCCAGGGCGCAGGGGAGAGGAGGGCGACCGTGCCGCGGGACACAACGCAATCTGAAAGGCAGCTTTCGGGGCAGGGAGTCCCCAGAATTCACGTTCTACCGGTGAATATTTGGGGTGAACTGGGATGTCTCACGGATTTTGAAAAAGGTGAGCTCTCCTCAGCTATTCAGAGTGAGAGTGCAGGTGACGAGCGCCCAGACGACGACTCACGTGCTCGACCTTGCGGGAGGGAAGTCTCGCGCGCTCTCCGGTCAGAAGTTCCACGCCTGGGGCCGTTTTCAGTTTGCTGCATGACTCAGTGCCCTGTTTCTAGCCCTTGCAGAGGGACTTGTTGGGCGCTTCCCTGTGTCTCCTGTAAGAAGCCATGAAGTACTTGGCTCGTTAGATTTGGGTCACGGGATTTCTAAGTGTCAGATGCTGAAGTATCTATGGCTGATTTGGTGCAGTTTGAAGGTTTTTGATGAAATCAACTTCTGGTGCGATGGTCTGACTTCAGGTGACGAGGCTTACTGTCTGCGCTGTCTCACTCTCTCCTATACGTACATACGTATGACGGGGCCTCCAGGTTGACAGCAATAGCATAAATGAAAAATCAATTAATTTTTCCTCTTATTCATTGCCTCCTTTCTCTGCAAGTACATGAATTACCTTCATGCTTGTTATTGGCTGAAAAATACATTCATATACAAGACTATTTAGCTAATGCAGTTCTTTCTTTGCCAGTGATGGGGCTGTAAATACGCTAATCGGTGCACCAGGCAAATCCAAATCATTGTGCCGCTAGTCTCCATCCCGCCCTCGCCTTTCCGCTCTCCTGCACTGCTTCTGCCTTCCAGACCGCAGAACGCCACTAGTCTTTCAATCGGTTCCTAAAGGGCATCCCTCTGAGCTCGTCTTTTGCCCACATTTCAGCTTCTTCCTTCTCCAGAAGCGAGTTGATGCATTTCCCAGGGATGGGGAGCTGGGGAAAGGAGAAGTGGAGGGTTCTGCTCCTCTGCTTTTTCCAGGGGAGAACCTCAGACACACAAAGGGAAAGGCTTACTCAGTGCTCTCTGAACAGGTCCACGTCTACTGTCTTGGCAGTCAGTGTCTCTTCCCAGAAAGAAGAGAACAAAGCTGTGGCATGAGAACGTAGCCCCACAGGTCTGGAGGATCTCAGGGCAGGTTTTGAAGTTGATGACTGGGGTGGGGCAGGTGTTGGGGCCGTGGACAGAAGAACATCTTTTTCAGAATTGTGATTTCCAGCTCCTTGTGGGCTGTGACAGAGAATGCCTGGATTGCTGTTGAATCGGTGCTGCTTTTGAGGACTAGGATCCAATAAAACCCAAATCACAGGAGACTCTGGTCACATTGGAGCCACAGTCAGACCGTGGTTTCCTATCGTCACGCTGCAGAATGTATATAGAAACAGATCCAGGTCTTGGGAGAAGAGCTGCGGAGCAACAGAAGCCTGCAGAGATTTGGTTACGTTTCAAGGCACGCTTTCGGCTGCAGGAGTGCGCGTGCCTGCTTCTCTTGGGGTACAGCAGCCAGCGTGCCGGAGCGCCGAGGTTGTACGCCAAGGCGTTACAACACTGTAGGTTACGGGAGCAAGTAATTCACGTTGTCAAAGCATGTTCTCTGGTGCAGGTGCGGTATAAGATTGTTCCCCCGAAGGTGAAATCCTCCCCCATGCCAGCGCATGAGGAGTTTTAGAAAAACCCAGCGTGACATGAATCCTACTGATGAAACCACTGCCTTAGCTTTGTGCTTCTTCTGCAGCCGCTGCCTTCGCGCTGTGTCGTCACGTCTGATCGAGCTCTGCTATTTGCCTACTCTAAGAAACACATGCATAAACTATTTAATGAGCTGGCAGAACTGCTCCCACTGCACACTTGTGCCGAGTGTTAAAAGCCTGTGACGCTGCTCAGGACAGCATGACTCTGCTCTCAGAGTCTTTCCGATTTTAAAAAAACCTCATTGCAATAGCCTCGCATTGAAATGCTTCTCAGGGCATGTACACCTGCATCTCTTCTCCCTTTTTTTTCCTTTGAACCTGGAGGAAAGGTGTAAAAAGCCACCTTCCTGGCTGTTGGACCTGGCGGTGCTGATGGACGCCAAGCTGAACATGAGACAAGCCCTGTGCCATTGCCTTGCAGAGCGCTGGCACAGGTTGCCCAGAGCAGCTGTGGAATCTCCATCCTTGGAGATACTCAAAACCATCTGGACATGGTCCAGGACAACTGGGTCCAGCTAGCCCTGCTTGAGCAGGGAGGTCGCTGCCGAGGTCCCTGCCACCCTCAACCACTCTGGTTGTATGGTGAAGCCTCTCGAGTACAGGACTACAAACCAGAGTCCTGCTTCATGTCACCTTAGCTACTGCCACCTCAGACCAGTAGGAGGGCCCTGTTACCCTTAACAGCCACACAGGGAAACAGAACTGATCCGTCGGCCCATCAAAGGCTGTTTCCTACAGAAGAAAGGGCAAGACAGCAAGTGGTGACGGGATGGGTGTAAGTGGCTCCACACCTGACCACAGGTCAGTTGTGCTGTAGCCACAGCAGACACCTTAACTGAAAGAATGAAAAACTCCATAAAACCCTGTGTTGAAAAACTCCACCCATCAGCAAATTGAGTGGATAAGGTTGGTATACCACTGAAATTTCAGTTTAAGTGAATAAAACTAGCTCCTGAGGAAACACCTATTCCCCTTTTCTTATGCAGCCTACAAACAGGGTAGCTATCCTACTAAAGAGTGCTAATGCAACCAGCTACTGAAATGCAACGGCACTTGGCTGTTTGTATGCTTCTCATTCCCCTACTGCTCCTACAAGGAACAGGTTACGGAAAGATCTTACACAATTCAAATGGATTCATCTCCATGCACAAGGGACTTCTAGGAACAGGAGATAAAACCATGACTTATTATGCTGTAAAAAACTAGATTCACAACAAGCAAGTGCAGAATATAGTACATAATTTATTTTTTCTGTACATTACGTATTATTTGTTAAATTTCATTGACAAAACCCAAAAACTTCCCAAATTTTTCCTTTACCTGCCTAAGCCAAGCCATTAATTTTGCTCTACAGGATAGAAGAAGAAAAAACCAAAAGCTTCCTGGAGAATTTATCATCTGATTAACTTGGCAGAATGTGCTTCGGCTCAGACTGACTTTTCAGTGTTTCCCAGAGCTTGTAAAGACGTGTCAGGTTAGAACCTCCGTTGCCAGCACGACGTCCTGCCACTGTACCGGTCTAGAAACGAGCAGCTCCATCCTCATTCCATTCCAACGATGCCTTCTCAGAAGATGCACTGATGCAGCTGCAGACGTACCAAACGCTGTAAATGAAGGCTGTAGCTACCATCCAGGGAGTTGCCTTCCCGTAGCCGCAGATCTGTCTCGAGTTGCGCAGGATGTGCTGAGATAGGTTATATGTATAATAAAGTCCTTAAGAAAAATAAATATTTGTGCATAATGTATGTACAGAGGCTGGTTGATTTCCTTCTTCGCTCATGGGTTCCACGACAGATACAACCACAGCGGTTTTATTCACTAGCTCACAACGATTAATGCCACCTCAGTAACTGGTGTTTTAAGAGCCCAAGAGAATACTGGCCTGTTCTTCGTACTAGTGCAAATCACATGGAGGCGTTCTGGAAACGGCGGCTTAAAGGAAGAAGGATTAACGAAAACCCCTCCTTTGGTCCCTGTAAGAGCAGTTTTTACTCTTCCATGAAATTTTCAAAACTCCCCCACGTAATTTTAACCAACTTATTAAGGCGTTGAAAGAATGGATTTAAAAACTGAGATTAAAATGGTCTTTCTTGGACTTGAAAAGAAGTCCGCTGCGGATTTCCTGACAAAGAAATTGTCTTGATGCGTCTCCTTCTCCTCAGCTCTTTTCTACACAAAAACTACAAATAAGCCCGTCTGATCATCCCCCCCCCCCCCATCATCTTTTTCTTTTCAACTACCACAAAATGTTACAGTTAAATATATTGCACAGCAAGCATAACGTATCCAGCCGGACTCTTCACAAAAACGGCCACAAACACAGGAGAGCAGCTACTGAACGCCTCAAAATTTGAAGAGATCGATGAAATGCTGAGGAGATACGGGCGTGAGACAGGTGTTTGGATCACTGGCTGTGCAGGGGTGGCCTGTATCCTGCAAAGAGAAGGAGGAGAAAAGGAAGTTCTCTTCCCATATCCACAATCTCCCTCCACCCCCAATTAAAAAAAAAACCAACCACAAAATTCACATGCAACTACTTCCCCTGTGAACAAACCAATAGGAACTTGCTCTTTTTAAGATGTATTTTCTTTTTTTTTTTTTTTCTTTAACTGTGTTAGACTAAGTTGTTAGGAAAACAGGCATTTCCAGTTTGGCTGTGGTAGAACAGGATAGCTTCAGATTTCAGAAGAAACCCACAACCCTCTCCTACCAGAACCTGAGTCAGAGCTCTTGGAAGAAAGTTTCATATTCCTTATTTATTAATTTTTGCTAAGTATAATTAAAAAAAAAATCTGCTTTGTTGAACCCAATTTATCCATTTAATGAAAATCTCTCAGCCTTTCCTCCTAAGAGAGGTGCTCCATTCCCTCGATCATCTTCATAGCCTCCACCGGACTCTCTCTGCAGCTCCCTATCTTTCTCAAACTGGGCAGGTCCCGGAAGTTCAATGGAGAGGTTAAACACCTCGATCAATAATGTTACAGAGGTCAGAAACTGTTCTCCCCAGGTTTTAAGGGGTTTCTCTCTTCCACCAGCACTGATGAATTCACCACATGGGGCAAGAAAACTCGAGTAAATACACGAGCAGTAGATCACAGAGCACTGCACTCTTCATTTCTTTCGCTCCCATAAGAATGAAGTTACATGCAATCCAGTCAACAGACGGAAAGAACCTGTAAGTGAATTTTTTTCTCCCATGCTGTGCTGGTTTTGGCTGGGATTGAGTTAATTTTCTTCACAGTATCTGTACGGGGCTGTGTTTTGGATTTGTGCTGGAAACAGTGTTGATAACACAGGGATGTTTTATTTAATGCTGAGCAGTGCTTACACACAGTCAAGGCCTTTGCTGCTTCTCACCCCACCCCACCAGCAGGTGGGCTAGGGGTGGGCAAGAAGCTGGGAGGGGACACAGCTGGGACAGCTGCCCCCAGCTGACCAAAGGGATATCCCATACCATATGACATCATGCTCAGCATATAAAGCTGGGGGAAGAAGGAAGTGGGGGACATTCAGAGCAATGGCTTTTGTCTTCCCAAATACCTGTTACAGGTGATGGAGCCCTGCTTCCAGGCCATGGCTGAACACCTGCCTGCTGATGGGAAGTGGCAAATGAATTCCTGGTTTTGCTGTGCTTATCTGAGTGGTTTTTTCTTTACTTGTTAAATGGTCTTTATGTCAACCCATGAGTTTTCTCACTTTTTCCCTTCCGATTCTCTCTCTATAGATTTATTACCTGTGTTTTTCCTTTAAGGCTATAGGTGATTACATGAAAATACCATGTGGTATCCCCTCCTCATCCTCCCACTTCTTTCAATAGTTGCTTTAACACCACCAGAGAACCAGCTGTTACAGTCATGACACATAGCAGGGGAAAAGGAATGAAAAAGAGAACAGACAAACAGATCAGACCCCAGGCAGAACCACCTGCTGGGGAAGCTGCAGGTGAGAAAGAAATGTCTACCTAACATGTTCTTCCTGAGATCACGTTTGCAAGGAAGAGACACACCACAGCAGAAAACACTCTCAAAGGGAGCTGCTAATGAACTACCATTTTCTCTGCCCACTGCCACGTCAATGTCATGTCATTACTTTCCTAGTTTCCAGGAAAAAAACACATCAGAATTAGGATTTGGGGAAAGAAGCCAGGGTTTATCCCCTTTTACTTCTTATTTATACTGTAAAATATTTTAGCATGTTACAAATCCTGTCTATCTGCTTTGCTCCACACATCACCATAAAACCACTTCTGAAAGCTCTGCTCAGCCAGGAATTACAGGTCTAATAAAAATCTCCGTAACATCGGTTCTTGGGGTTTTTAGTTATGAAAAACATCATAAATGGCAAATTTACAGGGAAAAAACAAATAAAGTGATGAGGACTGAAAAGAAGAAGCATAACTTTCCTGTAATTAAAAGTATTCCTCCTTTGAAGAAAAATGTATTCCCCTTGAAATTACGTTTAATAAACAGTGTTCAAATCTTATTGATTTTCAATGCATCTACTTAAATTTAAAAGAATTCTGGTTTAGCTTAACAAAAGAATTCACCAGGAGGACAGTTCACTGGAAAATTTAATTGTTTTCTAACTCAAATTTTATCGTAACTGGAAATTAGGAAGCTCCCATGATAACTTTGGGGATACAGTACGCTTCCTGTGTAACTATTTCCACCATTTCTTCATTTAGAAAACAACATTATAATTGCCTCCCCCCACTCTCCCAAGTGATCTAAGTGCCTGTTTGGGGAATTTCTTTTCAGAGACTCCTTCATAAAAGTACGTGTGACTACAGCATTGCAAGCGGGGTAAAATCAATTTTAGTATTATCTGAGGTTCATGTTACTGTTCTCAGATTTAAGTACTGAATTAAATACATCAGGGAGTGCAGAAACAGTTTCTAACGCTGAGTGAGGAGAACCCTTTTTCTTAGTGAATCTCGCCGATCTGACCCCATACACCTACGTTCATTAGAAGCTGAATTATGGTCCCTAATTTAAATGGCATTAACAGGGAGTACAGCAATAATAAAAAACAAATCTGATTAAAAATGGAGACGGAAGGTCGCCTTATCTAATAGGGAAACAAGAAACAAAGTATTCCTGATGCTAAATTGATGTAGGGAAACCGAATCAAAACACAGAGTATCAAACAATTAGAAATGAAGACATTATTCACTCTAACATTCCAGAACAGTCAGCAATGAAAACAGATGAGACACACAGGAAATACCTTCAGTAACAAAGCAAGGTGGTAGTCCTTTGGGATCGTGAAGAAGGAAGCAGGAAGGAGAGCCGTAAAGTAAAAGAAGCACAGTTAAGGTTTATTGAAGCTAAGATTCATGTGCCATTCAGAAAAATAGCCCTTTATTCCTCCGGCAAATCGCAAGCAGCTGGCGAACCAAAACCAGCACGAGCCCCACATCACTCCGGGAAAACCATGACACTACTTTACATAAAACCCTGGATACTGAAAAAAAAAAAAGGTATTTCAACTTCTACGGCCATCTCAGGGGCAACTGAAACGTGCGCTGAGTTAGCCAAGGAAATAAAAGAATTGCCCACAGTTGCCGCATCGTGGAACAGCAGAAACAGCGTAAGTAAAAAGCGTTCACAGGGGCATCCATCAATAATTCATTTGCCATTACTTTTTACACTACTGAAATTACATATTTTGTTAGTTTTCATCATGGACAAGTTGAGTCACTTCTCAAAGACTCACTTGACGTGAAGAGTTTCTTAGAGTCATCCCCTCTGTTAACAGCAGAGTACAAGCTGTTCTATTACATCACTGTACTTCCTACAGTAAATTTACGAGTCTCCTTATTGTATTTAACATTACTGTGGTCACAGGTTTTAAACAAACACAGGAATACAAAGGCTGCTTCTCGAAAGCTCTTAAAGACTTCTTAAAAGTAACCCTAAGGTTGTTAGGGCATACGGAAAAGTGAAAAGTCATTTCCCTACTTCAGCTGTTTGCTAATTCAACCCAGTAGCCATCAGTCCCTTCTGTAAAAGGGCACAGAACGCGGGAGTGGAAGAATTTCCTGCGTGTGGCCCTCACGTTGCCAGCAATTACACTGTATTATCAATGCCATAAACTGGTGAAAATTCTCCCCATCATGCGCTAGGCCTGTGCGTTGGGGCTATTTCAGAACCTTGCTGCTTTGGTTCTTGGAAACCCTTAACTCTCAGCCTAAGTTTACCCACAACTAGTTTCTACAACTTATTTGCACCAAGGCTGTCCCTCAGCTTAAATAATTTCCACATTTATTCATCCCTCCTCTGGCTCTGAGAAGAATTTATGAAGAGCAGTCGCACCCCTGTTAGCTTTAACACAGCTAAGTTAAAAGAAATTAACCTCTGCTAGCAGTCTTCTCCAGGCCCTGATCACTTAAATACTTCATCTGCAACTGTTCCAAGGTTTTGCTTTGCTCTTGAAGGAGGGGAGAAGGTGCAGTACCAAGAAGTGTTGAGCTCATGGCCTGAAGTTTTTCTGAACACCCTTGAAAGCAAAAGCTGCACGACTGGAAGCGTACCATTAAAAGAAACTATATTTTTATGTATTATAAACTAAGAATCCAGTGCTTTCATTTGTTTCAAGATTCAAACACTTGATACTTTTCCTCTGTAAAGTAAATGTGATTTCATTTTTGGGGTTTTTTTTGCTGTATGTCCAATGCAATTAGAGCTTCAGGTGAGAACAAAAATCTGTACGTTATACAACAACCACTCAAATATATTTAATCATCTGTCTAACCACGTACGATACTGAACCTTGAATGAATTGTCAAAGCCTGATAAAAGCTCTTTCTGATTAAGAAATATTTCCACCTAGCACAGAATTTTTCCACAAGTAATAAAGTACCTCCTGTCCCACTGCCCCCCGCCCCATTTCTCATCTCTCTTTAGGAAGCTTGGGAAAGGACACAGACACAAGTGTCTGAAAAAGCAGATTCCCCCCCACCATAACACCAAGTGAGTAGCACTGTAGCACTGAGCAGTCCCCCTGTAAACAGAGGGACTGCTTTTCAGACCAGTGATTAACCTCGTAGTGTCCCTGCCAATAAGGGTGCCAGCTGTGCAGAACACAATTCATTTTAAGACAGGGACAGGGCTTAGATTCCAAGACCCAGAGAAGGAAAACTGCCATGCCGGCTTGCAGAATAATCAGGTTGGGAGGCACTCGAGGAGATCTCTAGTCCAGCCTTCTCCTCAAAGCAGAGTAAGCTGTGAGATTAGACCAGGTTGCTCTGAGCTTTATTCAGTAAGGGCTTAAAAAATAAAGGATGGAAACTGCACCACTCTACGGCCAAAGCGTTCCCTTCCTTGGTTGCCCTCCCGGCAGGCCCTTAGGTTCCTCTGAAGCAGTCCCCTCAAACTCTTCACAGGGCAAGTTCAAACCCACAGGGCAAGTCCTCAAGCCTCCCTGATTATTTAGCCTCCACTTGAACTCCATCCAGTTATTCAGCATCCATTTCCTACTGGGGACTCCCAGCCAGCCACAGTATCCCAGGTGAGCCCCCAGAGCAAAGGGATAATCCCATTCCTCAACCTGCAGGCTGTGCAGCCACTCCCGAACACCTCCTACAGAGCCCTGGTGCAGACACATGCCATTAACTGTAACCACACTGTCACATAAGAGCTGCCCAAATCTCCAGGATGAGGCAGTCAGCACTGGAATGGTGATCTAGTCGGTACTGCTCGTCAACCCAAACAAAACCCCTTTACAACTGGCTGTGTTGAGCTTCGCTAAAAATGTAAAACCACAACGTGGCTGCTATTGTTCCAGTAGCAGACTGGAGTGGTTGAGGTAACGGGACATCTACCTGCACAGGTGTGCGACAGTAAGGGGCAGCGAACCACCTCCAAAGTTACATGTTTAATTCCACGCCATTTCCAGGATTAAAAGTGCTACACTTTCAATTATACCAGGATCAGACTGAGAAAGATGTGCTGCAGAAAGCATTAACCCTTTGCACAAAGCCAGCCAATGCAAACAGATCTGACACCAAAACTGCCCACCTGCATGCACGCCGCGTGCTTACCTTTCAAATTTCCGCTTTCCGAGAGAAAACTTCACGCTACATCCTGAGCAACACGATACAGACTAATTCCACTGCAATGTCATTGTTGACACAAGTTCTTCAGCGAATGCCTGTGGCAGAAGCCCACTCTGACTACCTGCTCTCCTACTATTCACTTTAGTACCCGGAAGGGCTCCTGCGGTATCAAGGACACTCAGCTTTAAGAGAACAGCATTCAGTAACACGCTACTTTATGAAAGCTAGCGCATCCTGTTAAGCAGCCTAGCTTTTTCCATGGAAAATAAAAAGGCCTCACACTGACAGGCAACTCCCCTTAAAATTACACGACAACACAAGAGCAACTCACTTCTGTGAATTCGAATATGCCTATTTTCCAAGATTTCTCCGACGTTTTGGCTTCTGAGCTGCAAAATTCAGGAAGTCTCACTAACTAGAAGGCTAGATTACGGTGCAACGCAAGGTAAAGCAGGACTGTGTGTTCACCGAAGAGTTAAACGTGAAAACGCCCCACAGAAATTAAAAATCACTGTGTAAGAAAGAATATGCTTCATGGTAAACAGAATCGGCATGAAATGCATTTTGAATGAGATTTCTAACACTCCTCCAACCTTCATATGGGACAGAAAGAAGACTACAAACAGAGTTTTACACCAATGGGGTAGGAAAACGAGTAATAAGGTGTCATTAGAGACACTGACTGCCATGCCATCATCAGAAAACTTACACAAGTTCCTAACAAGTCTGTGTAAGATTAAATAGGTACGAGAAGACACAGAGTGCAACTCTTTCCACACTTTTCCTTACAAACCCAAGTATTGAAGCTATCAAATGAGATAAGAACGCTAAAACACAACTTTGGGTTTTAATACTGGAAGTCTTAGATATGATTTCCAAGTTAGATATTGGTTGTTCAATCACATTTCCCATGAGAAAGCCAACAGGATGATCTCAGTATTATTTCCTTTCAGATGATCACCAGCAGCTGTGGGAACCGATGTCTGATTATCCAGCTCAAAGCTCTTACCTTCCAAAAGAGAATACTACAGTGCCGACAGAAATGCAAGGTGTCCCCGTACTGTTCCTTTATCGGGTAGTATTTCTGAAGCGCAAAGTACATCAGCTTCCAGTCAATGTGACCTTTCTCTGATGGAATCAAATGCCTACAAAACTGGACATAAAATTAATAACCTCCTTTAAAACTGTTAAAGTAGTCATCAAATCAGGTGGTAAAGGGCTGGCGGGGAGGGAGGGGGAAAGGTAGTTAAACTGAAGTTTTGTAACTGGAATTCTTTGAAGTCAACAATCTGACATGACACATCTCTGAACAGCAGCAAGAGAGAGATAGCCACAAAAAAAAACCAAGGAAGTCAAACCACTAAAAATAGGAGAGTGCATATTTGCCAAAAAAAGTAGGACATGCACAACTGATCAACCCCACTGTCCTAAAAAGATTCTAATTATAGTCAATAACCATGTAACAAAACCAATATTTAAAGCCACAAGTAATTAATTTTATACTTTAAAAAACCCACTCAGGAAACAGATTTAAAAAATGATTGTGCATTGCAAATAGTGTTTTTCTGTTAAGACAGTAGCATGGATTTAAAGAATGCTTTTTCATTTTAAAAGTATATACCTAATTATTTTCCACATTTACTTACGATCTTTCTGGAAGGATGGCAACAATCAGTGATTGATGTACTTCTTGAGGACATAATCTACATATAAAGATTAGCTGAGCCACAACGGCTGTTCCTCCCCAGCTTAATACACAGCCAGGGTTTATTAAGTACCTATCTGTAAAAGGCTTCTTGTTCCTCTCAGTGTGGGTTAATGCTAATACATTAAGGGCTTTCTTCAGACAGAAGACAACTCCTAGATGGGGAGAATAGCACTGCCTTTGTGATTTCAGCTACACTTTGCTTCATAATAGCTTCCCTGTGTAGAGTTCTTGCTTTTTTCCAAAAGTGCTCTTCAGATATCAAGTATGTTTTTCTGGGTTTTCAATGGTTCAACAAATAATACTGAAGAGCACAGGAAAAACAACCTGACATCATTCTGTAGCTTATTAAGGTAGTACGCTTTCAAGCAGAAAAAGCAGAGTTTGATATTGGAAAATAAATAAAAATCATTAGATTTGTATCAATAACCCGGTAAGAAAGGTAATGTGAACATTTCGGAACGCATTGGAAACGCTGTGTAAGTGTCCTTTATAACGCACAGGGTTAGCTAATTCTACCCAAACACTTAAGTGATCTTTTTCCCAGCTTTACCTTAGTGTCACAGCTTCCACTCCAGCCAGTTTTATCCCTGTTCAGTAGCTTACCTCATCTAACCTCAAAATCCATTCAATTGCTTCTTTAAGCTTAAATTTCTTATCCTCATAACTTTACCTTGCATTCTTCTGAGCCGCCTCTTAAGAAGGATTTTTCAGTTTGCCTTTGTCTGTCTACATTCATCCTAAAGCCTTTCATCTCACCAAAATTCTTATTTGGTTAACTCCATGTGAGTTAATTAACTCCACTTCTACCTTTCCTGCATAATAATAATTAATCTCGTAGTCACTGAACAAATGGTACCACTTCAACCTATCAGATTTAAGAATGAGTATTTTCACTTCCTCCAGTCCAGAATGTACTAGGTTTTGAAGTTTTTCCTCCAGCTCTGATATAAAAACTTCTATTTTCATACCTTTATTTTTACCTAGTCTGATTTTGTCCCAGCATATATTACTGTCAGAGAACCAAGACATCTAGAGGCGTTCCTAGATTAATGAGGAAGTGACACAAAAGTACCATTTCTCTTTGTACTTAATTTCAGAATGTCAAGCATTTGTTTTATTCTTCTTTGTGAAAAAAATCCAATTTTGGTTTCACCAGACTATTCATGTAGCCTAAAAGTTTAAGCAATCTGTCTGCCTACCTTGATTAGTAAACAAAATTCTATTTCAGGTACTAAAATTAGAAACACCATAGAGGTGTCCTCTGCCACACTTGCCGGGAGCTGTGTACTTTAAAAAATGTCTACTGTAATATGATTTTTTTTTTTTTTTAGGTAATGCAAGGAAACTCCAGTAGTTATCCTAAACTCACAGACGTGCTGAATACAATATTTGTTATGAACCAAGTCCCCCAAAAAGAGAACATTTCCACTATTACTGCATGCTGTCACATTTTTATCTCAAAAAAGGAGAGTTCACACTTTGTTCTTAGTATACCATATTGCAAATATAAGAGCCAAATTTATGCAAATTATAGAGTTCATTACCTGCTTTTCCGCAAAATGGTACTGGCAGAGTTTTTTCCATAACTGTCTGTCTTCACTGAGCATGTACAAAGTTGGGGTCACTTGACCCAGAGTAATAATGTCCCAGCCATCAGAAAACCTGTATAAGATGTTATTCAGCATATGCAGAGGGAGATCACTAAGCGTAAGACCATTGTTGACTTGCTGGAAATAAGAGGTGAAGACTTTTAACTACAAAAACTTGACAGTATAAGGCAACAATAAGATTTTTACTTTAGAGGTAACTTGGGTCTTAGTTGAGTTTGTACAAAACCATTGAGTAATATCTATGGTTAATTCTGTGATACTTTTTTACTTGGCTACTATTATTCTTTAACTGCAGTTGTTGAAAACTTAAATGACTGCAGGTACAGAAGGCTCTTTAGAATACAGCTTTCCTACTGTTAAAATATACATAACCCAAATTCTTCATTTACATTTCAAATTATTCCAAAACACTTCCATGCTCAGAAAATGATTCAAGAGCATACAGTCTTGAGAACTATGATACATTCAGTTACATTTCCTACCAAAGGGAGCTAAAACCCCAACTATAATAAAGGTATGAACCAATTATTTATAACCTGTAGGATAGCTACAGCTTATCCATTTTCATGAAGAAAACACACATGTCAATTTGCCTTCAGACAACTAGTACAGTACAGAATGTAGGACTGAGGAGCAGAAATACAAAATGAAACCATTATGAAAGTCAGAGGCAGAGACAGTAGGTTCCTTTCTGAAGTCTGGAGATCGCTCCCCTCATTCATAAGCAAGGAATTCCGTGGGGGTGTCAGATGAGAGCACTGAGAAAGTTCTCACTGAGATCACACACCTCTGCTGAACTTCTCAGGGGTTATGAGGGTAACCTACACAGCACAACTTGTACAGGACTGAATCTGGAGCCTACGCTGCCAGTGGCACAGAGCCCGACAGAGCTGGAGGCCGTGCTCCAGCTGGCGAGGAGACAGCATGGGCAGCTGCCGGCCCCTCCTAGCAGAGCTGCCCAGTCACAAGGCACTGGCAGCACAGCAGCTGGACTCCAGCAGGCTCTGCTTATGTCCGTTTATTTCACTGCCATTCATCTCACTTACGGACTAGACTTTCCACAGTGTCGTCTCTTATAAACACCTCTGGGACTGTTGTTCTGTTCAGGAATATGCAAGCATTACAGATGCGAGATTTCGCATCGGCTATTTCCATCTGTGCTGGTTTATGTTGGTTGAGGTGGCACACCGGAAAGAAACAAACGCACCAACTGCAGTGTCTCAAAACTGTCTGTGCTGTGGTGCTTGGGATATGAAAACTGCTGAGGTTAGGTTCCCCATTTCTCCCTCCTATTCCAAAATTCGCTTTTCTATTCAGATAACCAGCACACACAGCAAGGAGAATTACAAAATTTCATAGCTGAAAGCAAATGTATGAAACGCTTGTACGACTTTACTGTGAGCAACATCGTCCAGCATTTCTTCCTCCAGGAGTCACCAGACACGTTAAAAAACTGCCTGCTTATCATCAGAAGTTTCCACTATAAAACCCTGGAGCAGTGCATACCACATGCTTTGAACAATGTTGCATGATCAGAATCCAGATGCTGAAGTCATCATCCCTTTTTTTCCTCCTCCAATAAGCAACTGTGCTAATGAATAAAGCTGTAAAATTGCTAACGGCATATATGATTTCTGTTTTCTTGATCCACCTCTAAAATTCCTTTTAGCTTTGTATTTCTTTGCTAATAGAACATTTACTTCAGAATTAAAAGTTGGTATTTTTTCCATCTCTACCTGACAGTCTAGAGACAAACATTTTGAAGTCTATTTGGGCGAGAAAAACAATCTACGCATCTCTATCAGAAACCAGCAGTACAGGCACTGTACCAGCCCTCATTAGAAAAGGGCTATTAAAACATGTATTGGGTTTGCATGACAAGATTTTGGTAGGAGTGGGGGCTACAGGGGTGGCTTCTGGGAGAAGCTGCCAGAAGCCTCTCTATGTCTGATGGAACCAATGCCAGCCACCTCCAAGATGGACCCACCACTGGCCAAGGCCAAGCCCATCAGCGATGGTGGTAGTGCCTCTGGGATAACGCGTTAAAGAAAGGGGGAAAAAAAACTTCTGAGCAACAGCAGCTGATGAGAGGAGTGAGAGCACCAGCCCTGCAGATACCCAGGTCAGTGGAGAAGGAGGGGCAGGAGGTGCTCCAGGCACTGGAGCAGAGATTCCCTGGCAGCCCCTGGTACAGACCATGGCGAGGCCGGCTGTGCCCTGCAGCCATGGAAGGTCACAGGGGAGCAGAGACCCACCTGCAGCATGGGGAGGACCCCACGCCAGAGCAGGGGGATGCCCAAAGGAGGCTGTGACCCTGTGGGAAGCCCACATTGGAGTGGGTTCCTGACATGTCTTGTGACCCCATGGAAGGGACCCACGCTGGAGCAGTTCATGAAGAACTGCAGCCCATGGGAAGGACTCATGTTGGAGAAGTTGGTGCAGAACTGTCTCCCATGGGAGGGACCCCATGCAGGAGCAGGGGCAGGGTGTGAGGAGTCTTCCCCTGAGGATGAAGCAGCACAGACAATGTGTGATGGACTGACCACAACCCCCATTCCCTGTCCCCCTGCACCCGCTGTGGGGGAGGAGGTAGAGAAATCAGGAGGAAAGTTGAGACCAGAAAGAAGGGAGGAGTGGTGGAAAGCTTAGAAAATTTGGTTTTAGTTCTCTTCTACTGTGATTTGATTAGCAATTAATAGAATTAATTTCCTCAAGTTGAGTCTGTTTTGCCCATGACAGTATCTGGTGAGTGATCTCTCCCTGTCCTTATCTTGACCCACAAGCCTTTCGTTATAGTTTCCCACCCCTGCTCAGCTGAGGAGGGCAGCAACAGAGTGGATTTGGTGAGCACCTGCCTCCAGTCAGGGCCAACCCACCACAAAACACTACAAACTTAAGTTGATTCCATTTCATTAATTCCGTATTACTTCTCTAAAAACAAAGGAAACAAGTAAAACTGTTGAAGATATATTTGCAACTTTGTTCATTTAGAAACAATAAACCAATGTTCAATATGCTTTCCCTCCCCCAATTACTTTTTTAGCATGATTTAATAATATACCTTGTTCATCTGGAGGTTTTTTAGTTGTTGTTGCCACAGAAGGATAGTTTCTAATCGACAAATCCAAATATTTATGTTCCCTACCAAGACAGATTTTCCTACTCCCCTAATCAGTATACAGAGAGTAGAGCTCAGATCCTGCAGAAGATCTTTGATTAATCGTGGGTTATATTGGTCTTCCATGACTGGAAAACAAAACAAACCAAATACAGTTTTGCTTAACTGAGTTAACCAAGCTAATACAGTTAGTTCAAGCTTATCAACACTTTTCTAGATGAATTAATTACACACCAACTGCTTGTGTGCAATTAGCTGGCCTAATTCCCACCATGACATTCATTAAGGCTGCTCCATAAGTGCAGGATCAATAATTAACAATTTCACAGGCAAATTTGATGTAACGTTTCATGCTATGCATTTAATAAACTCAATACTGAACAACTAGTTATAAACCCAATTTCTCCTCTTCAAAGCTGCTAGCATCACATCTCCATTTAGTGTGGTTACCAGATTTTTTCCCCAATATTATTTTAAATAAACAATAAAGAAAAGCAGTTACATACTTCAAATCTCACTACATTATGCAAACTGAGAAACAAACATGTTATTAATCTAAAAGCTTTCACATTTCATGAAGAGTATAATTTAATAGTAACCAATAGTTTCTCAATAGTCTAATTGTCATTTAACTTCATCAATCTGTTTCAACAGACATGATTCAATTACCAAAACACTTTGTGAAGCTGTGAGATGGAAAGTATGAAACCTTTCACTAATTAAATATGCTATTGCTTTGTCTTACAATGTAAAAACAGTAATAAAGCTAACAAAAAAAACCCCTTAACTGATAGCTTAGTCACAGCGATTAAGTCTGAACAAGCAGATTACAGAACCTTAGGTCTTACCCTTCCGCACAATTTTGTCCAAAATGTTAAAGTAGTTCTTCTGTGCTGCACCACTCAGTGAAGTTAACTGGGATTTTGCAATTAACTGCAAAAGCTAGGATAAAGAATTAAAACTCAGGAGGATGACAGAAATAAAGGATGGTTTCAGATACACATTTTCAGTGCATACATTCATCTGTAACAGCCTAGAGCACTGCAACCGTATTTCATGAACACATAACTACAGAGTTCAGAAAGCAAAGCAAGTGAAATGCAAAAAGCTTTAGGCACTGCCAGTGGCATCCCATGAACAACTAAGAGCTGCACGTTTTCAAAATACTATACAAATACTAGTGTTTATGTCTGCAACAGAGCACATGACTTATGGTCTTTATAAGCAGCAATGAAACAATGGAGGGAGTCCATTTAGGAGGCTCACAAATAGAGACGTGGTCTGTGGTGTGGCTGGGTCCTGTACCCCAACAGATTTGGTGGCCAGGAACAGCACACTGAATTAACACCAACTACCAGGCTGCCAGTTTGAGTGAAAGCACCACTGGTCAAACCCAGGTGTGAGGGACTCAGGGCATTACTTTCTGCTCATGGCAGGGAAATGCCATGTTTCACCTAAACTGGGGAAAAAAAGTCCATATTACTTCCATATTCAGGTCCCATTAATCTAATAATGGGCAGTATATACTGTATTAGTAACTCTTCCTTAACAGATCTGACTGCCCACACGTTTCTCTCTGGAAGAACCCCTATGAGCAGAACAGTGGGAACAGCCAAGGGGAAAGAAGGAGAACGGCTTGAGTTCTCGCTGCACACTAATGCCAGTCTTTAGCTACTAGCAGCAGCCCTTGCTCTGTTCTTACACCTTTGCTTGTACGTTTTAGATTCAGTTGTGTAGCTGATAAGGACCATTGCCTTTTCAACAAAGAAATGGTCTCTTACTATGAAATACAAGAGACTTTGATGCTACGACAGCACTGCAGTGTTTACAAGGGTGGCACTGAGCTTTATAATTGCGATCCGTAACGCTGCGTTCAGAACGAGGGCTCTCAACGCGTCAGAAAGGGAAAGCAGGAGCGGAAACCAGCATCCCCTGCGGAGCGCTCTGAACACCAACCTGCAGGGCCATGCGTCGTTGGACAGCATCAACGATCGGCACGGAGGGTGAACAACGACTAAGCCTGCCAAAAATGATTCTGTATCTTCATTTCTAAAACACTGATTTGACGCTACACTCAACATTAATTTTCCTTTGGATGAAGAGAGAATACACCTGTTCTCTTCCTGATTTCATAATGTTCCTTCTGGCATCTCTGCATGATCCTTGACAAAACATTATGTGCTATGAAAGGGGGAAATTATTCTCCTGATGTATTTAAATGCAAGCAATCTATTTACACAGTTTTTGAGACTAGATACCAGGATCTCTTTCTTGGCAGTTTCAACACCTTTTAGTTTGATTAACAATTTGGGCCACACTTAGAGGTCTCTTGCAGTTTTCCAATTGAAGCAAGTATGTACATTTCTCTTAATTAAAAAAAATAAAATCAGTTGTGTCACTCAGGCTAAAGATCAAATCAAAGAAACAAATTAGACCTGGCTGATTTTAATGAAGATTCCAATTTCAGTGAAGGTTAATATGCAAGGATTAAGACAATTTTAGCAGGTGCATTAGTACAAGGATCTGACACGTGAGTTCAGCCTTACCGATACGTGCATTGCCATCGCTTATGTTGTCTGCTACAGCCAGTAACTTTAAATGGATCAACCGCTTATTCAAATGAAACATTTCAAAAAAAGACCATCCGTATCAAACTCAATGTATCAGACAATTAACAGCTAAGTTACCTCCTTTCGCCACTGCCCACACTGAAAGAGTCTTGGACAGACATGTGTATTAACTTTTAATAATAACTAGGAGGTTTTTAGCTAGTTGGAGAGTCAAAATGGATTATCTTGGTGGTCTGGGATCAAAGAATAGCTATCCAGTCAGGCTTGGTTTTAAAAAAAACCCTTAGAATTATAGAATGGTTTGGGTAGGAAGGGACCTTAAAGATCATCTAGTTCCAACCCCCTGCCGTGGGCAGGGACACCCTCCACTAGACCAGGTTGCTCAAAGCCTCATCCAGCCTGGCCCTGAACACTTCCAGGGATTCTAGATTTACATCTTGCTATCTTAAATCCACATAAACAACACACATAAAAGTAATCATCTGTGTCCATGCATAACTAGGAATAACTCTTAGAGAAGAAGAAATGGGAACTACTGCACTGCTTGAATGAGATGTACACAAAACATCTCCACCATTAGAAACTTCAGGGAAGTAAATGAGAACTTGCATAAAGCAGGTGAGTATGGGATGACGTGCTTCTTACATTGAGTCTCAGTTGTGGACTGGCTTAAAACCTAGTAAAGCAGGTTAAACATCCTTTAAAAAAATCTGTTGCAATTTCAGATATTACTGACATCCACACAGAGATTTTAATTTATTAGATACACCACCATAAGTGTTTCTCAAGTCAACAAGTTCTACAGCTACAGAATGAGCAGCAGCTCTCATTCGCGTTGATCATGTTTATTAGCAGCTCAGTAACTTTTCAGGTCTTAGATGTACAGTTTATGTAGCTGTTGATAAAAGTCAGTTTGCCTCCCTCACCTCAGAAGAACTGATGTAAAGATATAATTAAAATTTTGTGCTTGTAAAACAATTCTAAAATTCTTTAAATTAAAAAAAAAAATCTAAAATGTTAGACATCTGCTTGCTATTCCAAATCCACCCTAATTTCTCTGGGCCTACCATTATTATAGTAATGGATTGGATCACAAAGGCAAATTTCTGAATTTTAAAGTATTGCTCCTTTCTCAACAATCTTAAGCCTGGCTATTTTATATATATTTGCATTATATGTATATAATAAATATATATTAAAAATATTTTTATATATAATATTAAATGGCTGTTTTTATAACAAATATGTTATAAAAACAGCCATTTAATATTTTTTGGCTAACAAAAGGGAAGCTAGTCAATACTCTTATTTTAGACTTTGCACTTTGTTACCATCAACTGTTTTGAGCAACCCAGTTTAGGCACTGCAGTATCTAAAAACCATGTAAAATTCTAGTTCTAGGTTCATTCTACCTGTTTACCATCCAAGTGAGGTGCTCAAGGTTGACCCCGTTTATAACACTATTATCTCGTTAAAGGTACTTTTTTTTCTTCCTACTGTTCAAGACTGGAAATTCTGGGGAAATACCAAGGTTCTTGTTTCTGCTCCCAAAACAGCACTGAAAAGCAAAGTTCTAAATCACAATGCACACACATAGTACATAATCTGAAGGGAATAAAACAGGCAACTACCCTACGCTAGCCTGGAAGCAAACCCTTTGTACTTTGTTTCCTTTGGTCCCACATCTCTTGTTTTTCTGGAAGTGTAATACACGGTCTCAGCTTCATGAGGATGGGTACAATGTGTTTTCTCTCCAAATACTTCTAGTGGTAAGGGTGTTCTCCTGCTATGTTTATTTAATTTTGATTTGTGTCTTTTTAAGCTCTGGATACATTCCAACCACTACATTATTTGTGAACATTCGCACCACTAAACTGTAATCCTGATACGCCCCACATTTTGAGCTTCTCTTGGAGTTGGGACAAACACTTTACTATGCTAAATTAGATGACAATTTAAAAAAAAAAAAAAAATCTTAGGGCTAGAAGATAAGTGTCTCCCAGAACAGGTATTTCCAAGTGGACAGCTGGTTAGGCGCTGAGGAAAGTAAGGCCTTACATTATGTGTATTTACTCCCTAAAGTACAAGCTACATAGTTGTGGAAAACAGACAGCACAGTTGTCCAGAACTTAGAGGCACCATGCACTTAATTCTCAACTTAAGACAAGACCTGAGTCCGAAAAGCTAACATAGCTAGAAAGGGACTTTCCAAGGAATCATGAGATGATTATATCATATTTTTTTCTACAAACTTCATGTTACTACATTATGTGTAAAAGACAACTTGCAAAACCCATAGTCTTCCTTTCTTTTTTGTCTTCCAGAAATAAAAACTGGACTTTTGTGTTTTAAGGGATGCTAACAAAGGTAAAAGCATACGTCTCTTGTCCTAGGTTAAAAAAAAAAATTCAATGAATCACAGGACTTAAGAAGCTGCAGAAGAAACCAAAACTGCTGAATATTTACACAGCAAAATATGCTTCTGGAAATTGCTGTTTTAAGTATATTTAAGATATACTATACTCTGCTAGTTGTGGTTGTATAGGAATTATTTTGACAGACTGACAAAAAACAACTGACAATACCACCAGTAAATACATGGCATACTGGCCATCACCGTCCTCCTGAAGCTACAGGCTTTCATAAAGCAATATAACAAATTTTCACCAAAGAAAAATTACTCAGTTTAAAGTTGTTTCATGTGATATAAACTACATACAAACAGGATATTTGTACAGTCATGAATCGTCAGCTGTTCAGTGCAAAATTACTTCTCTCGCACACAGAGGCATACCAGAAAATGTATTTTTGAAATAGGCATATAAAATAAAGAGCTTACTTTGACCACATAATTGAACCTTCTGATGTCCTGAATTGCACTTGAAAAGTCTAAGCGGTTAAAAGCTTCTCCCAAAGTGCAATAGCCGTGTCTCTGAGAATAAGAATAAACACACTTTAAATGGAAAGAAACGACGACAAAATTGAGGAAAGCATTCAGAAAAGCCCTCTGCCATGCAACTGATGCCTACGTATAACATTGTATTTCCAGGGATCATGGATCTGGACTGAAGATTTATTTAAGTTCTTGTAGAATAAATGAAACTAGATATGCTATTTGGAACTCACAGCTACACAGACAAAATTATTCAACAGCAAGGCCCTTAAATTTAGTATAAATTAATCATGTGAGCTGTAACCACCAGTATCTGAGTGTCCTGGGAACCTACTCCCCTACTCCATGACTGCAAGGCCACAGTACTCTCTTATTGCTATCATGCTCCTCATTTGTCTCACCACAACGTAGAGATTGTTAGTAGAGCCGTCTGAGCTTACAGCTATAAGCATTAACTGACTGAGTTCATGTTTACATCTGAGGGTAAGACCACAGCAACTTGGCTCCTGGGACTGAAAGAACAAATGGTGTCAACATCTAGAATTTATTTTCTGGGTGCTAGAAATTCAAGCACAATTTTTCTTAGGTAGCAAGAGAAATCGCATTTTCTTTTGGTGTTTCTGCACCGGTCTCTTAAGATCAAAATGGAAGTTTTAGAGGCTGTTGTGGAATTGTTTAAGGTTGTAGTGGCAGCCTGAGACAATATGGAATCACATAAACTGAGTAAATTTAGAGCCACAGAGCCACACAGGAGTCTTGGAGCAAATACTATGAGGCTAAAAAAAAAAATTATAACTGGTGGCAGAGATACTAGCAGTATCTAGTGATCTGAGCAGTGTGCTAGTGTGGCTTACCAGCCCAGGGAAGGGAAGAGATAAATAATTATTTGGCATTCCTTCCTAGACAGATTTTCTCAGCAAATTATGTGAAAAGATGGCAGTACAACTTAGCATTCCTTTTTGCAACCCAATGAAAAATTACCCTGGATGTACTAGTGGGACAGGAGACAGTTAACTACTCACTGCAGACTGGTGGTAATTACTGTCCATAGGTTAATGACTAAATTCAGGATCGCACTGGTTGCTCATCCAGTTAATATACCTTCGATTCAAGCATGCTGCACACCGCACAATATGCACAACTTGGTTGGTTAACAGAGGTGAATTAACACTTGAAGATAACAAAACTTCTGTTGAAATTTAAATATTTGTGGCTGTTCTCTTCATAAACAGTTATCAAAAGGCCATGCTTAAATACATTAACATGAGAACCGCCTTGAACATCTGGAATCACATTTCTGTGAAGCATCAGCTCCACCTTTCCCAGTGAACTGTCATGACAAAATTACTACTCCAAGAGCATCTCCTACTTCATTTAAACTACGTACCTGCACTTGTTTTGGTTTTATTTATTTTCAGTTCTCTCCCACAGCATGTTTCACATGCTTCTTATCATTTTGCCCTAAAATTCAGTATCCAGTTTGGACAAAAAGTTTCCTAGTTGCAAGACTTAGCCATTTTGAAATCAAGTAAGATTACAACTTGTAATCAAAACCTAGAAACTCTATAAATTATGGTTTAGATTATGTTGAGTTAGTCTGATTTTTTTTTTGTTCAAGTACGTTTATTCCTTGCTACTTTTTCATTCTGCTAATTAACTTCTAGCTTTTTACTTTAAGCTTTTGAATTTATATAAGGAATTACTTCAAAAAGATTAGTGATTAATTCTAGTCATCCTTGTTTTGTTGTTTCTTTTTGTTTAAAAAAAACCCTGACCATTCACCTTTCCTGCCTTATTAGCTTATTCTTGTCACAGCTGTTATTTTCTGACTGGTACACCAAAATATTTTGTTCACACCCTGAACAGATAAGAAACCCAAGCAAACAGTCACATATCACCAGGTGTGCTGGGTTTAGTCAGGACAAAGTTAATTTTCTTCACAGTAGCTGGTATGAGGTTATGGTTTGGATTTGCCCTGAGAAGAGTACACCAACTTCTGTACAAGCAGGGAAAAAGTCCCAAGATACAGGTTATGAAGGATAGCAGTGAGTCATTTTAGGCAATTTGTTAAGCTGAGTTTCCAAACTACATTCAGGCCAAAACACAACCTTGTAGTTCAAAACACCATAATGACAGTCTGTTGTCTCCCCTTCTTTCATACCCTAAATTTGAGATGACACAAAGGGAAAGAGGATGCTTGAGGCTTCTGCAGACCAATGTAAGTATGTACATTTGTTACAGCTGAAGATAAAACTGGAAGAGAGGGCTATGAATCTTGTGTAAGGCTCTGTAATAACCCTTCAGATGCAGAAGGGCAGCCTCTGGGTCACTGGCCTGCAAGGTGAAGCCTTCCAGTGTCTCCTGTATGTGAGCTCTCTCCACAACAGCATGCTCTTCCCAAGTACTGTGCTCTTTATGGTCTCTCTAAAATGCAAAGAGAACTTTTGCCTGTGTGGCTAGGGATCATCACACTCACCTCCATCCCTCTCCTGGCTGGTATGACTCTGGATGAAAGGCATACTTACAGGTGACAAGTTCCACCCATCCCAGATAAAACATAGGAATCAACACAGGAGTGAAACTCAAACTTCAAGACACTTTCTGTCTACACTGACAGATGTATGTTAACTCCTGGCTTTCCAGGAGGTCATTGCAAGATCTTTCATGTTCCCTTTACAGTTGCATGATACAGTTTGTATCCCAACCTGAAAGCATCTGGACTTTGTGGAATACAGAAGTCCTCTTTGCAAGACTGAAACTGACGTTTTACTTACTTATATTCAAATTTACATCAAGATTCCGAAATATCAGGTAGTTGCCTACAGACACCTTCTTTGGAGACATTACTCTAGTTTTGCAAATACTTTCAACTTTAGTTCAAAGACACACAATACAGACAGAGACAGATGGGCTTGGAGAAGTAGTGGAGAACGATTACGTCCATCCTTGGAAGTCCTCACATCCCCACCACAATGACCGATTTAAAAGTCACTTTGCTAGCTGCCTTTGCCTCACCATGTGCAGTTGTACTATGTTGCCACTGAAGAAGGCGTTATATTCAACTCTGAAGATGACACAGCACAAAAGATTGTAGGAATTGACATGCAGGACTTACTTCCTTGGTGCTTTCTTTATGAACATAAATCCACTTTTCACGATAAAAACCTAAAATGAAAAGGTAAGTATTTTTAGGCTTCCACTTTAGGTAATACCTTCTGGAAAGAAACTGAAGAAAACAGACTATCCTCCACAAAATGCTTCCTGAGATAGGAGATGGTAGAACAGTTTTAATGAAGGCGGTTTATAAAGGTTGAAAAGGATGTCCACATATTTTTAGAAGTTAGGTACTTCAAAACAATTAAGGAAAAGTTAAATAATTTTATAAATCAAACATAAGAGTTGGCACACAATTGGCAGATGTAGCACAACTTTTGCCAACTGTGTACCCAGAACAGTGACTTTCTCCTACAAAATCCTTGATCTTTTTTAACCTCTTAGCAGTTAACACAGGAAAAGTTCAGAAATAAGCAAGCATTTTGTTCCTGATCACTCCATGCCCCTAATCTATTTTCTTCTGTAAAAGTGCCTGCTCTGCATCCTCGTGGTTCAACTAGTTCCAGAATGCTGTGGGGAAGCCAACTATACAAGACTAATAAAGGTAACTAGGTGGACCTTCAGCTTTCACAAGTTTGATATGTGGAAGCATGCTGTTCCATACAGCCCCTTCAATCTTTTGAAATGCTTTACACCCAGTCAAGCCTGGGGAAGCTCACAGATTTTTTTCAAGATTGTTTCTGTTACAATTTTGGGAATATACAAGTAATGGAGATAATTTCAAGATCGAAGCCTTAGAAATGTCAAAAAGTTGCTTATCAACTTACTATTTTTTTTTCACCTACTCTACCAAATCCTCCACTTCAGTAAGTTTACTTGCTGTCATCTGCATATTTGCAGCCTAAAGTACAGGTGATCTTTAAAAAAAAAAGAGAACTGACAATTATAAAAAAAAATACCCAAAATGGACTATTTTCAAGAAATTCAATGCTGATACAGTCTTTACCAAGAGCTATGGGTATTATGACAAAACATATTTATTTATGAACTGATTCTAGAGCTGTAACACTAATCAGAATTTGAGTTAAGCAAAAATAAAACATCTGCTTTAAGTAAGCAGAAGCTTCTATAAGCATCCAGAAGAATTTAATCTAAAAATAGTCCACAAAACAAAACAGTGGTTAGAATCAGAAGATATTTATTATTCAGGAATTACTGTTCTTACATGAATTATCTTTGGAAAAAAACTAAAAATAAAAATCACACAACAGATGACCAATGCCACAGTTTAGACGTATCACTACTGACAGCAGAATTTGTTGCCTACACAGAAGTAAACGTAACTAGAAGGCTACTCAACAGATGAACATAAACGAATGGCCAGACACTTTGCTGAACCTACAAAGGTCTCCTAAAATAAATAAAACCCAACCACAAACAACCCAGGCTTACATTGCGAATCTGTGTTATTCCTAAAGTGATCTTTTTTCCTTTTCTTGGCTGCAGACTCACAATCTTCAGTACCGTATATTTCCTCATCTTCCTCATCACCAGTTAAGATGCTGAAATAAACACATCTAATTAGAACAGCAGTGATTAAATATTTAAGATGCACACAGTTTATAATTCTCTGCATTAAAGTCTGCCAGCTGGAAAAAAAAAAATCATTTTTTAATGATGTTCCTCTACATGATAGTCCATAGTGACACATATCTGAAGAGAGAAGCTGTCTTGGTCTTGTCTTCCCAGTGGGGTTGATTTTTGTGTCAAAGCGATTACATACACAAAAGTATCTTACTAATAGGTGTCTTGTAACTCATCACTGACTTTTAGGAAAGACTATGGGGGAGACAGTACAAAATGGACTGCTGGCTGTCTGCAAAGCTCTAGTGTACAAAAAATCATTATTTGAAATGGACCAAGCCTTGAAAAACTGCACACAGGTAAAAGTCAGAAGAGAATTACTGCACATCCTTGCATAGGCAGAAAGCCAGCAAAGAAAGACTCTCTCTTACTACTGTCAACTTTGGGACAAAGTCTTTCTTTTAATAAATGCTTGAATCACAACACTGTACAGAATTTAGGTGTTACAATAATGATGCCATACAAATAATCTGTAAAACAAAAATCATATATATACCCTCCTCTCTTCCAGAGAGGAACAACTATACCTATGTCACTTCTGACAGTTAACTATGTAACCAAACACTAAGAAATATACTGAATAATTATATAGGTAGCGTATATAGATAATGTGAGTACACAGATATAAAATACATCTGAAAAAGCTATTTAAAAAGTTTTGTTGGATAAACTAGCCTTCCTAAATTTTATATACATTTAAAAACTAACTGTGCTACATGAAGTCTACACAGTTTCATAAAGTTCTTCTTTCCACTTTTGCAGATAATTATAAGGAACAGCAATACACGTAACAACGGGCGTTCATTTTTCAAGCAGAGAAGGAAGATACTTCATACAAAGGCCACAGTCCTGCACAGATAAGCAGACTAACTAAGGATGTGTGGTAGTGTGGCTTAACTGTAGGACTATTTTATTTTTCCATTATTACTCTTTGACAAGAAAGTTGTAGACAAAACCCTTCCCATTCAGTACTATTTTTTAAATTCAAATTTACCAGATGAATCCATCAACATCAGTTTGAACTTCAAATTGCACCAGAAACAGCCGAACATTGTAAAACTGAAGGACAACAGTTTATTCAAAAATAACCTGTACTTGGGCATTAAGTTGCAAAAATCAAGTTTTATTAGCTACTGCTACTAGTTTATACAGTTATAACGTTCAGGCTTGTACCATCTGTTAAGGAGGATGACTAAACAACACTGTAGAAAAGCTTTGGGTTTTTAATTACTTTGATCAGTAAATGCTAGCTCAGCTTAAAGATACACAAGTTGAGAAGACTCAGAAATAGAAAGTTGTTTTCCTCTTAGGTTTAAATCCTGAAAAATAGCTAACATACTTCTGCATTCAGGCAGAGCTCAATCCAAGGTGAAGGCCTCAGTTCATGTCTTACCATTTTTAAAGCAGAGAATAAAGATTCAGCAACTTCAATATTCTCTGCAATATTGCCAGATATCATATCTGGTCACAGAGCAAAAGAGTTTGGAGAAAAGGGACAAGAGCAGAACATCAATGCTGACAAGTTATTTTGATTACGTAACATTCCAATCCACCAGATTTTCTTCCAAAGCTATCATAAAAGAAATCTTTTTTAAGCTCAACTAAAATAATTTATTTAATGAGGTTTTAGCATTCTGACTACATTGTCACACAGGAGAAGTTATTGCAGAATCAGAAATAGAGTCCAAAACTTCCAGACCTGGCTGTATCATCCTGACGACAGGTATAAGACTAGAGAGATGCAGTCGGATACTCTGCAATATGATTCAGGCAGAACAGAAATTCCCATTGACCCAGTGGAATAGGAGAGGCAGCATTCCTAAGGCATGTTTTAGAAGAGGAAGGTTAATCTGGCAGGATTGCTTTCTTTTGTTCCTGGAGAGGAAGTGTGCCTTGAAAGCAATTGAGATGGGTAACATACTTGAAGTGATTTAAAGCCCACCCATGCCCCCAATAATATACACTTCCTCAAGGATCAGATAAACAAGCAAGGCAGCTTAAGGACAGTCAATTAACTCAAGGAATTTAAAATAGCCCTCTTAATCTTCGAAACACTTGTCTGGCATTCAAATAAGCCTGTGACATTCCTGGAATTCTTCACATCGTTTTAGAGAAAAAGAGGAATTTGTTATCTCTGAGGATCTTCTGGCTTTATTTCCTCATGTTCAGTCCCACTTCATGTTGAGTCTTTCCCTACTTCTCTCTTACCATCACCATTCTTCTTGACAAGCTTTAAGTCTCTTACCAAGAATGAAACCAAGGGGCCCACAGACACCCGAAGAATGGGACAGAAATACAGGCACTTCCCCAGCGACCCTCAGCCTTCCTTCCACAAGTCTGGTTGATGAGTAACAAAGCAGCTCCACCATTTCCAAAAGCAACCCCCATCCCCCACCAAACACCAAGCTACAAGAAAACAAACCAAGCGCTGCACATACCATATGGTGTAACAGAAGCCTAAATTTAATATTTTTACCATAATACTGCACGACATCTGAGTGCACCTGGAAGGATTTAATACATACATAATACCACCAATTTGCAGCTATTCTTACTTTCTTGTCTTGATGACGCACTATTTAATGAAAAATTATTCTGAAGCTTCTAAAATAAAGTACCCGGTGTCCTTAGAACTACAATACCTTATATATAGAACACAAGATTCTCAGCTTCCTTTAAAAAGTAATTTCACAGCACTATTTAAGTAATCTCTTGGGTATGACACTTAAAATGCTGGAAAACTTGACAAGGCTATCCGAACTCCAACTGTTCTTCTTCAACCTTGTCTATAAATGACATCCTTGCCTCTAAATTGGAGAGACATGAATTTGATGGATGGACCACTCAGTGGGTAAGGAATTGGCTGGATAGCTGTACTCAAAGAGTACTGGTCAATGGCTCCATGTCTGAGTGGGGACCAGTGACAAGTGACGTTCCTCAGGGGTCAGTCCTGGGACCAGTGCTGTTTGACATCTTTGCTGGCAACACAGACAGTGGGATTGAGTTTGCTGACAACGCTAAGCTGTGTGGTGTGACTGACATGCTGGAGCGAAGGGATGCCTGGGAGACCTTATTGCAGCCTTCCAGTACCTGAAGGGGGCCTACAAGGAAGCTGGTAGGGGGGATAACTTTTTACAAGTCCTGTAGTGACAGGACAAGGGGTAACAGGTTTAAATTGAAAGAAGGAAGATTTAGATTGGATATCAGGAAGAAGTTCTTCACAGAGAGGGTGGTGAGGCACTGGAACAGGTTGCCCAGAGAAGTTGTGGGTGCCCCATCCCTGGAAGTGTTCAGGATGGATGGGGCTTTGAGCAACCTGGTCTAGTGGAGGGTGTCCCTGCCCATGGCAGGGGGGTTGGAACTAGATGATCTTTAAGGTCCCTTCCAACCCAAACCATTCTATGATCCCCTTGTTTCTTTTTCATGGAGGAAGGAATGCCCTCAAGTCATGCAGTTACCTACAGAGACACACAGAGTGTTTGAGAACAGACTGAAAGCTATTTACAGCTCGACCATGAATGGAAAATCCTGAGGTAACTGCCTGCCTCAAATAACATTACAGTATATTTGTCAAATGACAGAATTATCTAAGACTAGATAGACCCTTGTAGTGAAAATAGTTGATTACTGCTCATGATTGATTACTGCCTCTATAATTATCCACCTCTGTGAACGGTGACATAAACATCCGGACAGTATCATCTTGCGTGCCGACTGGACGTGGCTCGATTCTTGGTCTCATCCTGGGCACCTGGCCAGTGTTCCTGGTGGGATTGATAATGGAAGCATAACAGTCTGCAAGTTCACAGGATTTATGCCCAAAAGACTTATGCTAAGGTGTTTGTTACTGGCTATAAAAGCAGGAGAACCCTTGGGCTCACTTCTGAAGCCTATGGGGGGACGCACTGTGTAGGACTTTCCCAATTACCTCAGTTCTCCAGGGGCCAGGTTGCCGAGGGGCTTCCCAGCTCACCTGTGAACACGGATAATGGTTTTGAGGTGGTAATTGGTGATGCACACTTTCCTTAATCACTGTCTTGCTTTACAGTAATGAACTGGTGCACAGTTATTCTGCTTTTCTTTTCAGTTGCTAGTATGATTATATATATAATAAAGCATATGAATTTTTATATATTCAGCTGGAGTCTGTGTTTTTACTTGGAATCCCACCACTCAGCAAGACAACCTGCCAGCCCAAGTAGTTCATATAGGCCTAACACACAAAAAAAGGACTACAACTATCAACCTTACAAGATTAGTCTGATTCTCTTTCTTTTACCTCAACAGGAAAGCAGAAGACAACTTTAGTCTTAAGTTGCAGGCTACTGAGAGGTATTTACATACAATTCTGTAAGGCAGTGCTGTTCTCTTTCCCACCAAGCTTCAAGGACACAGTGCAACAGTACTGGAAACACCTATCTGTGCTGGAAGTTACAGATACAAATTGCAGGTAGTCATGGTCACCAATCGCCCACAAAACTTGAACAAGCACTGCCGCAACCACATTTCCAGCTACTGTACACCTTGAATACAAGGTGCTCTTCACTTACATAACAATATTAATTATCCAAATAAGAGCTACAGAACTGAGGTCCTAATATTTTTTCCATCTCAGTTTCCATAAATTGAACTAATTTAAAGTCCAACTATTCAAACATTAATCCAAATAATTTAAATTGTTCCTGCTCAAGTGAATGTGTGTGTTCAAGCATGATTATCATTAGGTCCACTATATTTGACTAATTCATCAACTTGGACTCACCAAGGCACTGGATGACTAATTGAATAAAGCAAAAAATTCTGTTTTACATATCTTGAAGTTTTATTTCTGAATCTGTTTGAGAGATATTTTAATTTCTGAAGAGAAAGTACTTGTAATTGATAAAAGACAAAAGTTTGGCAAGTAACTCTATCCATACTTTCTCTCACAGAAGAGAATACAAGTAATAGTAAAGAGGGTTTCTGTCAACTGCATAGCTTGAATTTATTTATCTATATAGAGAAACCGCTGTAACTGCTCCCTGGAATACAATACTCAGGTAATACCTTTAGCATAGGTTTCTACAGAATATTTTGGTGAAAAAAATATTTCATTTAATGGGTGAAAAGAAATAAAACCCTGTTAGTACAGCCCTACCGGCATACACCATTATCCTTATTCACAGGGTAGATTAAAAAGACAAAGTACTTATGTATATAGTAAACAACACATCTTCCACCAGGAAGGAAGCATTTTATCAAGCCTCATCGCTACTCAGTGCGATATCATGTTAACAGATATCCCAAGCTGAGCTGTCTGTTCAGCATACAGAGAAAATAATTTCCAAATATGGTACAGAGAACCAGCCAGCAAGACATAACACTACTGTACTTCACTAGGGAGCCCTGCATGTGGGATAGATGAATCCAGTGCCCAGGTATATGCTGGGTACAGACTGGATAGGAAACAGTTTTGCAGAAAAGGAGACAGGGGTCTTGTGGATAAGAAGCTGAACACAGGTCAGCAGTGTGCCCTTGTGTTGCAAAAAGCCAACTGCACCCTGGTCTGAGCTAACGAAGTGTATCCTACAGACTAAAAGAACTAATCATCCCCCTTTATTTGGCATGAGAAACTGCATTTGCAGTACCATGTCTAGTTTGGGGCTCCCCAACACAATAAAAGCATTGGCATACTGGAACAAGTACAGTGGGGAGTTACCAGGGTACTGGAGCACATGATGCATAAAAGAACTGAGCTTGTTCAGTGTTTAGAGGTGATGGTGGAGGGGGAATCTGATTACTATCTATATTTAACAGATAGGGGAAGGAGGATTAAAACACACTCACAGTGAGGGTAACATAACTTGAAGCAGGAACCCAGAAAGGAATCTCCATTCTTGGAAACACACAAAGGTCAACAGGACAAGGCCCTGTATGACTCGACCACAGTTGGCCCTGCTTTGAGTAAGTGTTTGAAACAGGTGACACCCAGAGGTACTTTCCATCCTAAACTGTTCTCTACTATTGTGTAAATAGAGGTTAATTGCTTAGCACCAAAGATTAACTCATAAAACCAAAGTTCAAGTTGCAGTCATAGACCCAAAGTTCAAAATTGTAGCAAAATTACTCCCAAGTAGTGCTACTTTGCCAAGAAGTACCAACTTGAACTCTATAGTCTATGTTTGGACAATACACAGTTGTAACTGAATAGACAGAAGCTGAATTAAAAATAAAAACAGGGTTACAGAATATGGTGTGATTTGGCTTTGCTAAGTAGGAAATGTGCAAGATGAAGATGGGGAACTGGGGTATCGCTGCAGATGAGGGCATTTACTGCAGACTCAGTTAGTCCCCAAGTTTAGGATTCTGGCAAATCAGCAAGTTAGCCTAAGAAACCCAAATCATGAAAGACCTCAGATTTAATGAAAAATTTCTTTTCCTCTCAGAGCATTTCATGGTCAGTCCCTTCAAATTAATGTACTATCTTAATACTCTTTCATCTTCCCCAAAACAGTAGCTTTAAATCTGTTTCTAGCAAGACAACTCCAGAAAAGTTCAATAACAAGTTCTTTCAAGACTAAAGAAAAGGCGTTTTTGCTTGAAGAAGCAATAAAAATCTCACCTTGCTCTCTGGAGAAAAGATAACTATATCTTAACACATAATTAGGAACAGAAGAGCAAGTCTTAAATAATATTTACAAAACCAATGATCAATTATGTCAATACTTGCCAAACAATTTCATTAAAGCAACATACAAAACAATCATTTAGTAACTGTGCAAACAGCTATCAAAATTCAATTAGATTTTCTTTCATCTACCAACTATACTATTAAAGATACATGAGAGAGGGAAGAAAAGATTTTTCAAATGTGTTTAAGACAACTTTTATGTTGGAGGCTTACTGAGCAATCTTCCAGACAAGTAGAGTGGCTAGACTGTGTGGAAAAAGAAGCCCAGATAATATCAGTGCCAGATGAACACAAAAAGGAAAAAGGCATGAAGAAAACAGGAGGTCAAGATAAGCTTAATAAAAATTCTTCACTGCTATTGTCACGACAATAACTCTTTTGTGCTTTATTTCACAAATTTTGACAACACGGGTGTATGAGGACAGCAAGTTCAAACTTGCCAGTAAATTCCCCCTAAATCAGACCAGTTATTGCATCATTTTGCTGGACTAACAACAAAACACTGAAAGTTTCCTTTTCTCATTATGAACACATTATGCTGGAATTTATGACCATGAATGCTATCCCTGAAAATTACTTCTTGGTAGAGAAACCAAGTAGAAATTGGTTTGGACAAAGCTACTTATATTACACCACTCTGTGGGCATCTGCCACATGTATCACTAATATCTTTCTCACCTGTTCTACAGGAGTACCTATAGGCATATATTTTTGTTAAAGAATTACCATAAACTACCAATAACTGTGTATGTGGAGCAAAGGCCTTATACGACTGCCAGAAACAGTATTAATCACACACCCCATCAACAGAAAGTTGTGCACTTCCAGGTAACATTTCAATATGCCTGTTGCACCTGCAATTTTCTGATATCACTTATCTTTAAATAGTACTTGACAGGGGGTTTGTTTGGTTTTTTGAAAGTTTTTGTTTTAAAGACATACAACATAAGAGGGGTCTGTCTGCCTAAAACAAGCAACTCACAAAGCAGTGACACAAGAGGGGCAGTCTCCACAGGGGTCTCCTGTAAGCCTAACTAAACAAAACACATAGTTGCATTAGTATACTTCTAGTATGCAGATGACATCATCTACCACAACAACTTGCACTCTGAATGGAAACTAAGTCAATCTTTGCCTTCCCACCTGCTATTAACTCATGCAGAATCACTTTGTCTCTTTTTTAAACTTACACAGTGTGGCTGATGTCATTCAGTTGATTATTCCCATCCTCAAGTGCAGGACTGAAGGGTTCACATCGTTTCCATCCATCTTCTGTTTTAACCCATCTCCATCCAGGGGATCTCCAGTCTTGGCCCAAAAATGGCATGGTTACTCTATAAGCAGAGAGAAGATAGTTTGTACATTATTTAACTATTAAGAAAAGTTGCAAAACTTCTTGTCATTATTTCTATTTTCTCTTTAACCTTAAAAAAATATAACGATTACCTTGAGGAATCAAAGTGCTCTGTGGAGCATCCTCTTAAGAAACAGATTCAGTGATCTCATTCTTCTCTTCTTTCAGCATTTATTAGACCAAGGTAGGTTTCCTAGTTCTTTAGAGAACAAGGAAAAGAACCATGGTAGTCCAGGTTGCCAAACCAAACAAAATTGTATCCTGTGTAATCTGTGTTACCATGATCAAACAGATTGCTGTTTTTGAGACCTGACTAATAAATGGTTGGTTATAGAGTTTGACAGGCCACAAAATCAGTGTTGCTCCTTTTACATAAATACCAAGTCTGTGTTACACTGTGTAGTCATGTTTCAGTAAAGGAATTTTCTTTTTCCCAAATATTTCTTCAGTTGTTGAGGGTCATCTCCCACGCTAGGGTGTTAACTGGATACCAGGACAAACGGAGACTGCAACATAAAGTCAGTTGTGAAAGGCCTCCTGAAATTCCTACAAACAGATGCAAGCCACCACAGGTATATCATTCAAAGTTCCACTCCCCTTTTTCAAAAGGAAGATGCACTTCTGACAAATTAAGTAAGAATTTGAACAAAGCAGTTTTCTATACTTTGAAGAGTCTGACTTGCTAACTTTTGTCCTCTTCTTCCCATTCATCATGCACACACATTGCTCCTTATTTGAACTACAGATTTCACATGCAAGCTACGCAGGGAAAATAGCATTGTCATATTTGAAACATATGTTAATATGCAATACCAACAGCTTTATTTCTAACAAGTATACATTTTCTAATATTTTTTTCAACTTGAAAAAAATATTAGGCCACATCTGTCAAACATCACAACACATTTATCTATTTGTGCTCTTGACCAGCATCTGCCCAATACACTAGTTGGAACAGGAGAAGGCACAGACACACAAAAACCCTGAAGAAATACAAGTTGAGTGTTCTAGAACTCCTTTTTTATTAAAAAACCACACACCACAAAAAATGAAGGGCACTCTTTAGCCCTCAGCACTGACTGAAGCCCCCTTGCTACACAGTCTTCCTCTGCATCAAACAGGAATCTTTTCAGAAGTTACCACATCGTTTCCTCCAGCCACCACAAACTATTCATGCCTATCTGCTTTTTCAGCCTTTTTACTTCTTCCTACGCATAACACAAACCATAACGTACTTTTTTTTCAAGTTCTTTAGAAATCTTTCGTTTGACTGAAATTAAGACCTTATGTCTTTATGGTACAACTGTTTAAACAGTGAGTGCACTTGTGAGTGTATTTCAGAATAACATAGCTTAAAGCATTTTTACTCCTGCTGAGATAAGCAGAATTTACCTGAAAATTTGTTAAATCACTAAAAGAGATTCAGAAAACAGCAGACAGCAAGTCAAACCCATCATCTTAGACAAACATAAAATGAAAGGCCTTGAACCATATCTAGAGATCACTATCTATTCGTGGTCAGCAATTCTGGCATAAAAATAAAACACTACTGTAGGCACATGGCATGACTGAAAAATTAGTCGAGAGAATTCAGAACCACAGAGATCGTTATAGGCTGAGTGGGATAACTCGAAAAAGAAATATAAAATATTTCAAGAACACTTACATTGATAAAGAATTCTTGGGAAAAGGAAGTGAAAACGCTGAGAACTCATACTTGCAGCAAAGTAGGAACATGTATTGTTGGAATTTAACAGAAGCAGTTAGAAAACAAAGAGGATAAAGAAAAAAACTTTCCTGAAAACAATACAAGAAAACATGGAGTATTTTGTTCAAATGGATGGAAATAGATGAAGTCCAAAGCTAATCATAACTTATAAAATAGGATGTTTCATATGCATTATAAATTCTTAAACATTGGGAAAAAAACCCCTGTGGTTTCAAGTTACCAGGCCACTACTGTAAGTTCTATGTATAAACTCCTCCTAGGGAGCTGTTCTGGCATTTAAAATGACAAGCTTCAATAGTTACATGCTTTGAACTAGACTACTTTCCAGACCTTCAGGACCTGAAAAGTGATGGCCTTTCACTGCAGGGTTTCAACACTGAATAAGTGTTCTGTCACCCCTCCTCCAAAAAAATGCATTAAGTATTTTCCAAATAATAACTAAAGTATCAGGAAGTTCACACACACATTGAAGACTACTGATGTCTGCTCCAGAAATCCTGGAAAGCCATGCTTAAGAAAAAAATCTGAGACGTGAATGATTTCTGTGTATGTCTGATATATTCAGCACATTATCTTTTTAAGAGAAAAAAAGGAATTAGAAAAATCACAGATTACTTTAATTTCTTTAAAATTACTTAAACATTTGTGGAAGATTACAAAAAAGTCAGTAATTCTCTGAGCCTGGTACAAGTTGATCTAGTTTTTTTTCCAAAGAAACAGGTATTCTTATTCCAAGACATAGTTATAGAATCATAGAATGGTTTGGGTTGGAAGGGACCTTAAAGATCATCCAGTTCCAACCCCCCTGCCATGGGCAGGGACACCCTCCACCAGACCAGGTTGCTCAAAGCCTTATCCAGCCTGGCCTTGAACACTTCCAGGGATGGGGCACCCACAGCTTCTCTGGACAACCTGTTCCAGTGCCTCACCACCCTCTCCAGGAAGAATTTCTTCCTGATATCTAATCTAAATCTTCCCACTTTCCATTTAAACCCGTTACCCCTTGTTCTGTCACTACAGGCCCTTGTAAAAAGTCCCCCTCCAGCTTCCCGGTAGACCCCCTTCAGGTACTGGAAGGTGCTATAAGGTCTCCCCAAAACCTTCTCTTCTCCAGGCTGAACAAGCCCAACTCTCTCAGCCTGTCCCCACAGCAGAGGTGCTCCAGCCCTCTGAGCATCTTCGTGGCCTCCTCTGGACTCGCTCCAACCAGTCTATATCCTTCTTATGCTGAGGGTTCCACAGCTGGACACAGCACTCCAGGTGGGGTCTCACAAGAGCAGAGTAGAGGGGGAGAATCACCTCCCGCTGGCCACGCTTCTCTGGATACAGCCCAGGATACAGTTGGGTTTCTGGGCTGTCAGCACACACTGCTGGCTCATGTTCAGCTTTTTGTCCACCAGTACCCCCAAGTCCTTCTCCTCAACGCTGCTTTCTATCCATTCTCTGCCCAGCCTGTACTTGTGCTTGGGATTGCCCTGACCCAGGTGCAGGACCTTGCACTTGGCCTTGTTGAACTCCATGAGGTTTGCACAGGCCCACCTCTCCAGCCTGTCAAGGTCCCTCTGGATGGCATCCCTTCCCTCCAGTGTGTCGACTGCACCACACAGCTTGGTGTTGTCAGCAAACTTGCTAAGGGTGCACTCAATGCCATCATCCATGTCACTAGCGAAGACGCTAATAGTTTCACTACTGCACCAGCTAAGAGTGCATCTGCAAGTAGCAATTCCACAAAATCATCTGTACTCATGCTCAAAAGTTGTAGCTTGTGGAATCAGAAATATAAAAGTACTCTTAGTAACAGTGCGCATGCAGCTAGAAAAAAAAAAATGCCACGGCTTTTCAAATCCTGTAGGATTGAAATGCAGATTTGGTCTTTGTTCAGAAGTGACCAGATTTTATGATACACTTGCAGCTTCTTAAACATTTCTCCTATGCCTCTCCCATATGAGAGGCAATCGCAGAGCATGACTGACTGCCTGGACAGGTAAAATCGATGGTTTTTCTCTGCCTCCACTCAGACTTTGCTTCCCAGTAGAGCATTGCACTAAAGCATCCCTGTGGCTTCCAGACTAGAGCTTTCTTTCAAGAATTCCTGTGTGCTTTACATAGTGTACCTGCAATAATAGGAAGCAACAGTTTACTTCTTAAAACTTTCACCACAACCAAAAACGAGCTCTCTAAACTTGGATTTTAGAGAAAATGCAGTGGAATGGGGTTTTTTAAAGCAAAAAAAGGGCTGGAAAAGTAACATGATCATTAGCGAACAACAAGGGTTTAAGACAAGACATTGATCACATTTAACTTATTCCTGAAAAGAAGTAAGAATGAGAGTTCTTCACTTTTCATCATTCACCTTTTCCTCAGGAGAGGGGGAAAAACTGAGGAAAGAAGAATGACCAGGAAGAAGCACAGGAGAGGGCAGCTGTGTATGCCAGCTTAGCACGGTTTGAGATTAACATAACTTTTGTAGCCACCCTTGTACATATAAGGGAGTTCTGCTTCCCATGAGGTAGATAACTCACCACATGAGCAAACATCACTGCAAAGCCACTCAGAATTGCAGCAATTCATCTTATTACTCTGTCATGGTACTGGAGTTATCTCCTGACCATATATGTCTATACTCAGTAGCATGTAATTATGACCCAAACCACTCTTGTTATTCCATAGCAAGGCCATTGCCAACATGATAGCAATAGGCAAGGTTCTCCTGTTCCCTAACAATCTCATAGTACACCCACCTCTTCCTTTAGCATGCCAACAAAGTCTTATCAGCAGCTCAATTTCCAACAGAAACTGCTCCTTTACACTCACACTACCAGCAGGTGACTTTTAGACTACCTCTTCCAGGAGCTAGCCCAGTCAACCTTTGTGACTCACAGTCTGCTTACAGACTTCATCCCGCCCCATGGCTTTTTTCATAACAAGTGACTGTCTCAAATTAAGTCTTGAAACTTCCGCAAGACCAGGATTCATCAGCTGGTCAGCTTTTCTCTTGCCCACCCCTATTGTGATTGTTACTTCCCTATATGACAATTTCAGTACATCCAGGCCATGCACTTCTCAGTTCCCAACAGGCACAAATGCTTCTCCTGTCCAACTAAGCTGCCTACTGTAGGCTTCTCCCCTCCCAGCCCTCGCTCCTGCCGATTCTCATATAGATATACCAACACTCTACTTCCCCAAGCAGGCTCCAGACCCTTCCCTCCCTAGCCTCATCCATGCTGACCCTCATTCCTAGCTCCAGACCATCCTAACACCTTGTCCCAAACTATTCCAGCTCCACACGTCCCTAATACCCAGTCCCAAACCCCTCAAGCCATGCCTGCCCATTCGGTACACACACAGTTTCAAACCCTTGGGCCTCCCATATACAGTCCCAACACCCCTTCTTCCCCATTTCTCACCTCATTTGTACCCCCGGGCCCTCACCAGCGAGCCCTCACCGGCCCCCTCACCCCCGGGCCCTCATCGGCCCCCTCACCCCCGGGCCCTCACCGGCCCCCTCACCCCCGGGCCCTCACCGGCCCCCTCACCCCCGGGCCCTCACCGGCCCCCTCACCCCCGGGCCCTCACCGGCCCGCCCTCACCGGCCCCCTCACCCCCGGCTCACCGCTCGCTCGCCCATCCCTCCCATCAGGCCCGGTCCGGTCCGGTCCGGTCCGGTCCAGTCCGGGCCCCCCCCCCGGGCCCGGCCTCACCTCAGCACAGCGGCAGCGCCGCTCCCCGCCGCGCACAACCAGCCCGACACCCCCTCGCACGCCGGGCACGGGCCGCGGGGCTATTGACGGAAGTACCATAGGGCTGCGCTCCCCACCCCCCCTCCCCGCTGATTGGCCGCAGCGCTTGTTGCTACCCGGCAGCTCCTTTCGTCATTGGCCGAAGGAGGTGGTGGCGTCAGCGGTGGGCGCGTCACGTGAGGGGGGAACGCGCGCACGTGTCAATGTTTTGGTCGGCTTGGGGGGGGAGGGGGCGGAGCGTGGGGGTGAGGGGGCGGAGCGTGTAGGGGGGGTCGGGACCTGGCGCCGTCCGGACCCGCGGGGCGGCAGCGCGGGTATCCGGGGCAGGGCCCGCAGGGAAGAGCCGCCGTGTGAAGTGAGGGCAGGCGGAGGAAGCACCAGCTCAGGGGCGCTTTGGGGAGAGCAGGAGCAATTCGGGTGCGGCTGGTGGATGTGGGCCAGGCAACACCTTGGCCAGCTGCGGCCCTGTGGGTACCTGCCCTAGACGGGGCAGGGCAGGGTTGGGTGGGTGGCTTGGGGGTGTTATGTGGTGGCTGGAGCTGCACTAGGTTTCTTCTCAGTGGCCAAGAAGGCCAGCAGCATTCTGGCCTGTATCAGGAGTAGCGTGGCCAGTAGGATTGTCCCCCTGTACTGGGTACTGGTGAGGCTGCCCCTCGAATCCTGTGTTCAGTTTTGGGCCTGTCACTACAAGAAAGACACTGAGATGCTGGAGTGTGTCCAGAGAAGGGCAACGGAGCTGTGGAAGAGGCAGGAGCACAAGCCCTGTGAGAAGCAGCTGAGGGACTCTAAGCCTAAAGAAGAGGAGGGCTGAGGGCAGACCTGATCGCTCTCTACAGCTCCCTGAAAGAAGGCTGTAGGGAGGTGGGTGCTGGTCTGTTCTCACAGGTAACTGGTGACAGGACAGGAGGAAATGGCCTCAGGTTGCATCAGGGGAGGTTTAGATTAGATATTAAGAAAAAAACTTATTTACTGAAAGAGTGATCAGGCATTGGAACAGGCTGCCCAGAGAAGGAACATGTTCAAGGAAAATGTAGACATGGTGCTTAAGGACATGGTCTAGTGGGTATGGCAGTGTTGGGTTGATGGTTGGACTAGATGATCTTATAGGCCTTTTTCAACCTTAGTGATTCTGTGATCCTTGTAAAAGAAGGATTTGAGGGAAATGGGAAACAAGTCTGTAGGAAACCAAGCACATCTGATGCAAAAATGATGCAGTTCAGGAAACGGGATGTAGTACTTGCTGTTTTCCTGAGGAGTAGGCAGCAAGAAAACACTGGAAGAGAGGAAGCTGGAGCTTCTGTCTTGGAAAAGTGCAGCCTTATGGGGAGGACCCACCATGGAGCAGTTTGTGAAGGGCTGTGTCCTCTGATAGTGACTGTCTGCTGGAACAGGGTAGCAGCATGAGGAGGAAGGAGCAGCGGGAACAAAGCAACATGAACTGATCCCTACCCTTGTTCCCCATCCCTCTGTAGCACTTGTGAAGGGGAGGAGGAGGCAGAGTAGTCAGAAATGAGAGAGTGGAAGAGGAGTGGGTTGGGAGGAAACTGTTCTTAGTTTTGTTTTTGTTTCTCACTATCCTACTCTGTTGTCAATTTGCAATAAATTAATCTTCCCCAAGTAGAGTCTGTTTTACCTGTGGTGGTAATGGGTGAGTGATCCCCCTGTCCTTGTCTTGACCCATGAGCTTTTTGATTTTATTTTCTCCCCTTCCTGCTAAGGAAGAGGAGAAGGAGAGCGGCTGAGTGGGTGTCTGGCAGCCAGCCAAGGTCAACCTATTACAGCACCCTTAATTATCAAGCCCACCTGGTGTGTGGTATCCTGGGTGAACACCTCATGCCCTAGGAAGGATGCAGTGTGGAAGGAGGAAGCAGAGGAAGTGAGGTATGGCTTGTACTTTATTATGGTATATGTTCTAGAAAGACAAGGAACAACTGTGCCTTCCCAGCTTGGGCAGTCACAGGTTAAAAATGACTTGTGCTGTAAATTTAATAAAGTCATTAATAGCTAAGGTATGTAAGTAATTGAGTTTTCCATGACAACTCTCTTTCCTGAATTTTCACTGCCACTCATATTCAGCTATTACAGTATTTTACCTGCTGGCTTTGGCGTATTTATATTAATTACACATTAGAGGGAGCTGCAACAATGTGGTGTTTTGTTTTTTTTTTTTAAATTACAAAGCCACTTTTTACAAGATTTTGCATCTATATGGTTTCATTCCAAGTGCTTCAAAATCTTGTGCTAATTTGACAAGCAGGTGTAAAGTGGTTATTGCCACTGCAAGAATAAATGTAGCTCTCTGTACACCATAAGAGAAATCTTTTTACTATTTAGTATTTATGATTTCTGACCACTGCCTTTTTTTTTTTTTCTTGTAAACAACTAAAGCTGATAAATTTTCAGACAAATAAATGTAGAGATATTTCCCATGGAAATAACAGTTGTTGTCTCGAGAGTCCAAGCTCCTACCTATACAAAATTTATCTGGAAGATTCAGGTTCTAAGACTGAAAAATTTAAATTTATTTTAAAATATTTTATGTGTAGTACATGTCTGTGTTAAAAATGTACAAAAGAAAATACATTGTTCATTTTGGGGAGAGTTGAAATGTTAAAATAGCATAATGGAATGTGGAAATTTTAAAGACTATTCTAATCAACATCAAGCAGCTTACACAATTCTTGAGTAATTTAATAATTATGGACAGTACTCTGTTTCAGACATTCTTCATAAAATGATATGTGATTTTTTTTCTACTCTGGTGTCACAGTCCTCATCTGGATCTTCTCTGTCTAAATACTAAAGCAGTTTAAAAGTTCACAGTAGGAATTGAACAAACTGGTTTGCAGTGTGTGTTACTGGTTTTGATTATTTCAGGGGGATATAAAATGAAGATTGTATTAAACCCAGATTGTCTCCTGTTTTGCAGTTGGAATGGCTACTCTTGCTGTTGATATGCATCGTAGATATCAACATAGATGAGGCATTCTAGATCATTGCTACACTAACATGAAATTAGGAGAGCTAAATAAAATGGCACCATCTTTCCCATTTTTTCCCTATTGAATTACTTAAATTTCTATTTAATAAGCCACAGCGAAGGTGAATTTTCTAAATGAGCTTGTGCTGATGGAAAGCCAAACTGTTTTGCTTTCAAGTTGCTTTGCTTGTAAGAGCTGAGACACATGATTAAAAGCAAAATAAATGGTATTATTCAGGATGTCTTAGGATAACCTTATGGAGAAGGTTCATCTATACTTTCATCTATACTCATATTTCCTGAACTACCTGATTAGGAAATATACATCGTGTATAGGATTCCTTTTCCCTTTTTCTTAGAAATCATCTGAAAATTAGGGTTGTGGTAGATGCAAATGGCCTTCTTTCCCTTGGGAGAGTAATTTTCATTTTGCTGATTAATCTCTATACATGTTTCAAAGAACAGAATAATTATGCCAAATAAAACCACAGCCTGATTCAGTTTCTTAGCAACATTTAATGCTAACAAACAAGAAAGTGATGCAGCAGCAATAAAATAATTAGAAAGCAGAAAGGACCTCATGACAATAATGATGACAGAAGTCGTAGTATTTTATAGGTAAAACAAAGCTGGAAGAGAACACATAATCCAAGCAGCTGTCATTTTTCCAAGGAGTCAGTTGCTTATAACTTCATTGTTCAGGAAAGATTCTAACCTGGGAAAAAAAAAAACCAAAACCAAACCAACAAAACCAAAGCTTGGACTCATTGTCCTAATTATTACTTAGTGTGTGATTTCCAGTGTATTACAGAGTTCTTCAGAAGCTGCTTTTGTGGTTGGCATAATTTTTTCCTAAATCTTTTATCATTAGTTCTACCAGAACAAGAGGTAAGGCTGCTGCTCTTCCTCCATTATATTTATTACTCTTCCCAAATTACGAGAAATAATATTTAAGTGTGTTAGGATAACTATAAATGCATAAGAGAACATCCCCCTTGCTGGAGGCTTGGCTGCTGGGGCTTGGCACCAGCTGAGAGCTGGTGCAGCCCAGGGTAGCCCCCTTCCCTCCCAGGGACAGCACTGTGGAGAACCAGCCTGAGCTGGTCAGGCTGACCTAGACCCGTAGACTGGCTTCCCAGCTTGACCTTGAACCTGGACACTATCTGTGAACTTGCCCTCATCCACTTGCCTGGTGCAGACAGACTCTGGCCAGCCCCAGGATCCCTCTGGGCTCCCCTATCCGCAAAGCTGTAAGGTCATCCCACCAGACAAATTGCTCTCCAAAGACCATGGGGAATGGAAAGCCATTATGAAAAGAAACATATGAGCTTTGTGAAAGAATGAATTCACAGGTATACAGTAGGTTATTAACAGTTACATTCAAAGATGTAATTATTTTCAGCAAAGATTCACAAATCAATGTTGGATGTAGAATTTTAATATGAAAGATGTTTTATTATATAATATTCTGCTGCTGAATGTAAAACCAGATTTATTTTGGTGGAAAGAAACAGTATATAGTGTAGGGCAAAGAATCCTGAAAAACTAGTAATTATTCTAGGAAAAAAATGGTAAGAGTTTGCTGGGAAATAACATTAAGGGAGAAATAAAGGAAGTTTCAGTGTTGCAGTGAAAAGCATGATTTTAGTTAAACTCCAGAGAAACGATCTGAACAACAGCGTGTACCATATCTTGAGACAAATCTCTAATTGAAAGCGCTGGGGCATGAACAGAAATTACACCGTTTGATCAATGGCAGGTTGGATACTCGCAACTACCTCACTTGCAGCGGGGGAAATGTGAGGTCAAAGCTGAGTTTTGGAAAATAAATTTTATTTTTAAGAAAACTATTAACTCTGCCTATGTAAGATAGAAATAACTAAGAAAGGAAACAAATTAGTTGGGGAATTGCTGTATGGGTGGGATTTCATGGCAGTTCTCAAGGTATAGAAATGAGTAAGAAATTATTTATAAAAGTGAGGTTCATTTCTTTTAAGCTAATGAAGGATGGTGAGAGATTTTCTGATCTCCTACTTGAAACCTTTAATTAGAAAACCCCCAATTTTTAGAAACAAACTTCCTATAACTGGTAAGTTACCATCTGTTTTCAGCATGTTTGTATGGATCCATACAACCAATAAATTGTTTTGGATCAGTGGTTTCAAGTATGTTCATAAGAGAAAGCAACGGCTGTAGAGAAAGCTAGGGACATACAGCTTGAGGAGAAAATGGATCGAAACTGAAGGCAATATTGTAATAATTAAAATAGATATAAAATTAATCTGTAAATGAGGAGCTATCCAACTTATAGGAGAGACGCTCTCTCCTTTTCCTCACTCTTTCTCTCAGCTTTTCCCATAGGAAGAATTGGAACAAAGAAATCTAATTAATTTTAAAGAGAGCTTAATCAGTGTACGATGGGGGCTGTATGATGTAGTTGAATCTGACTGCAGGGAATGGATGAAAACTACTAGTGGAACCGAGAAGGCTAAGAAAAGTATTTAACTATTAGTCTACTGTTCTACAAAGTCATATGCACTGGTGTTTGCTGTTATTTCTCAGAGCTGGAAAATCTTCCACTCTTGCTGGAAATTTTTCTCTAGTAAATTTTTGAGTGTTGAACTGAATGGCTTAATTTCTTGAGGTTTTGGTAGTTTTCATGTCACATTCTTGCAATTTTGAGAATGTAAAGGAGGGGAGGAGGCTAGAATGAGATAGGGGCACAACGAAGAATGGGAGATGCTGAAATATAAACATTTATTTCCATAGATGTAGATAGCAGAATTAGGGGTTTGGGATAATCACATGAAGAACACTGGAGCATTGTAAATTCTGCTGGTGTGTGTGTCTGCTGCTCTGGAATGCAGGCTGTGCCCCAGAGCTCATTTTTTTATTACAAACTTGCTTAGTACCATGGGTTATGTTTATTACATTGTTCTAAGATTTAAAACAGGAGCAAAATTGTGTGACTTTTTGACAAGAAATAAGGTTTTAGTGGCTTTGGGGCACTGAGTCATCATAGACGTTGGTGTATCAGATTGGTTTTTAATGGCTAATTTCTTTGAGATGTGTTATGGCTGCCATTAATAGTGACAGATAAATGGATAGATACAGTTTATGCTTTCATACCTTTCAGGTGTCATGTAATGATTTTGAAACCTCACATTTTCACTCTGTCCTTTCTCGGGAGATTCGGGGTTATGATAGCTTTCTCTTCAAAGCCATTGTTCATTCTTGAGCTCAGGCTGTTCATGGCTTTGGCCAGAGGGAGTCACTGTCCTATTTGAAATGCACCATCTCCTCACAGCAGCCGGAAATTAGTGGCTTTGTCAAGAGTCTGTGCACAGGTAAGCCTCCTATTGGGCTTTTTTTTTTTTTTGAGAAATAAGTTGTGGTTATAAATAACATAATGTTGTTTCTTTTTAATAATTTTCCGTGCTGCTGAAGGAAAGTGGCACCACTGGATTATCAATCTGACCCGGAGATGAAACAGCAGGCAAGATGAGAAAGCCTTGAGTTGGTAAGGTATTAGAGTGGTGAGGTTCAGAATGATTTTTATCCTTTCTTGGAAAGATGCCAAGACAAGTGATTCTAATGAGTGAAACCAAAACCTGAAGATTGACTATTGTAGAGGTTGCTCTATAATGTGCTCTATATATTGTATATTTACAGCTAATTTCACTACTCAAAAATCTATCAGAGATTAGTACATGATCAGTAATTCTATATCTCATAGTTAGTAGTCCTCATGATTAGTAATTCTATGTGATCTGTGGATGTGAAGAGTTCCCTTTGGAAGCACTAAACAGAGGAAATCTTAAAAAGTAATATATTTTGTGAAATAGGAGCACAATGTACTTTTATGATCCTTATTCATAGCTTTCCTCACCGTGTAATTACAATCTCTAAATTCACATTTCCTGGATCTGAAATGCTAGCTTTCTGTTGTTATTGTGAGTTTGTCCAGTAAAGCTTTATGGATTGAACTTCCTGCATTTGGTTATTTGTTCTTTGCTTACTGTATTAACGGGAACACCACTTTGTATGACAGCCTTCCTTAAGTATCATCCAAGCCCCAGGGGAGTCCAGGAGGATTTTGACCTTTATTTCACAGGAAATGAATCAGGCTTGGTTATACGGAAGAAAAGCAACTGCATATATGCAGCTACGGTTCTAAACTTTATAGTTAAATTCAGTGCCAGTCTAGTACTAAAAACAGTCATGAAAGGTCTGGGTAAATTTCAAGTTTGTTTTCTTGGGTTTTGTTTTTTTCTTTATTTACCTTGTAAGAAGGAAGAATCAAAAGCAGCATTTTATTTAGTCATAAATAAGTTTCTGGGGACTATTCTGCTACACAGAGCAGGACCCCTTGGCAGTCTGTTTATCCAGTTCTCAGCAAGGTTTAGTACAATTAATCCTGAGTGCACATTTCTTCATGTTTATTGGAAACCTTGATTATGCTTTTATAGATATTTTAAAGTCTATGGGAATGGATAGGAATTTTTAGGAAACAGTTACAGGTCTTGTACATAGCAAAATTCTTTTTCCTGGCACATTTTGATGGAAAAAGGAGGATTGTAATTAAACTAAACATTGTCATTTTCCGAAGCACATAGGGCTGGAAGACACGTAGATTTCATTCATTCATTATTTTAATACAGGCTATATGCAAATAATTAAATAATTTTTAAAACCTATTAAGATAAAACTAACTCATTACCACCCATATTAGACTAGAGAAACAGTAGGAAGTGAGCAATGTGCCTTTCAAGTTGTAAATTTATGCTAGCAAATACCAATAAACAATGTGAATAGTCTTGCTGATAACATTGGGAATGCTATTTAGACTGATATTGCATAGCTTAGTGTACAGTTATTCTACCATCCAAAGGAAAGGATCACTTACATATTTTTCCCCTGCAAACACCCCAGTTAAATAAACATAATATTTACTGCCACAATGTTCACCTGTCTGTACGCAAAGGATAAATAAACATCTTTAAAACTCTGAAAATTAAATAGGAACCATATTTCCTTGGTTCTCATTTTTTTTCTTCCCTTTCTTCCACTCCTTTCTTCCTACCTTGACTTTCTAGATGTTAGCGTACACCACACACTGCTTCTCTATAAAAAACAAAGGACTTGCTCACATACTGCAGACAGCTGTGGGCTGGTGGCCTCTGTGGACATTTTTGTTCTTCCCTGTTCTGACATGAGAAAAAGGCTGCCCTGGACCAGTATTGTCTCCCCAGACTGTGGTCATCCTTTGCGCCTTTGAAGATACGGTGTTTAGCATCTAGATCATCCCCTGGGTCCTTTGAGAAAACGAAATGGTACCTAATGACTGCATCCACACTGTCATATTAAACATCTGGACAAGGAATTTTGGGGCAAAAGGGTATTCTTTTACATCTGATGTAACATAACAGGTGTCTCAGATCTCTCTGGTGTATGCCACTAGTATCCCCTGAAGGAAGCTTTGCGTATGTACAGTGCCTAAATCATCCCACAGAGCACATCACCTCCTGTGTGCGTCTGGCACTGTGCAGGCTCGGGATGTTCCAGCTGCTCGTGCAAAAAGACAACCTAAAGGAAACTCCTGAGGATCCTTTGTAGAAAACAACCAGAATGCAGGCTGCATGTGAGGGCAGTATGTAAATCAGACAGACGTGCTATCTCTAGTGCTCTATATGTATTTGTTTCACCTTCCCAAAGCTGAAAAATTCATCTAATGGGGGAGGTGGGCAGTCACTCCTAACAGTAGGTCTTGGGGATAAACTGGAATTTGAATCTCTCTGTAAGGTACAGTAAAGAGGTAGCCAAGTTGTTTAAAGATGGCCCAGTCAGATCCTTTATATTCTATTATTGTTATAAAGGTCTGGTTCTGTGATACCACCAGTTGTGAAAACTACTGAAACAAGTTTTGCCTAGGTATTGGCAGCAGGATTACACAACTCTGTTCTATGGGATCTTCATCACATTTAAATCAATATGCTTAAAAGAACATATTTATGATTGTACTAATAATTAATTGTTGCTGTTAACCTCTACCCCTATAATAATTCTTCAACTCTGGGAGGATGCAGCAGTTATCTATTGATCATTTGAGTTGGCACATCATTCTGATTTACCTGTCTGAAAGATACTACAATTTGTTGTTGCTAAATTGAAAACAGTTAATCGCTTTCCTGTATTCATTTATATTAAGGAGATCATTTCCTGATTAAATTTGCTGACAGTTCTGAAATGTAAATGCATGCCATGTACCATTTTTGTGTCTCTATTTTATAGCATGGTTATATTTTATTCATTTAATTAAATAAGAAATATGAGGGAAGAAGTCATTTATAACTTGATACTAGATCTTTCAGCTCCAGAGTTGGGATCAGTACAAAACGTGTTTGGCACAGTAGAAGTAAGATGATCAGGAGAAAAGTGGTTTTTCAACCCTCAAAGCTGGACTAGGTTGAGTTCCTATAGTGACAGATGAAGTTCCATCTGGATATAACTACCATTTTGGATGCTCATTCCTTTGATAGTCACTTCTATGCTTGTTTTGGAAACTCTGTTTTAGGGAGTGTTAATCCCGTGACAGTAGCTGGAATAAAGCGGTGCTGCAGAGACTACATCTGTGAGATGAGCTGGGTTCAGTAACTTCAGTCAGAATTTGGCAGGGTGAAGACTGTGCCCAAGATGCTGCTGTTGTCGAAGAAGTTAAGTAGGAGCTGCGTCATCTCTTGGATACAGGTTGTGTTAGTCCATAATGTTATGGTTCTGTCACACTGGAAAAACTATTTGCCAATATATCTGCACCTAGTTTCAGTGGAACCCCCAGGTTATGGAGCACAGTGTTTGTGGATGTGGGTAGGAGATTTAGGCTATGTACTTTTAAAACAGCTCCCACCTGTTTCACACCACAGCCTCAATCACATCCCATGGCTCTTGCAGCAGCTGCACTTCTAGAACATCCAGTTCTTAGCACTTTTCATGGGATAGCAGAAAATAAATCAGCGTGGACAACACTGTCCTAAGTCCAGTGCCTTTCCCATGAGAATACTGAACGCAGTTTCCACCCATAATTATGCCCTAACCAATTAGTCAACATGTCTAGCAATGTGGCATGATTTTCCCGGGAGCTGGTTCAAAGCCTTGTACTTGGCATGCTCTGGTCGTGCAGCCTTCTTCAGGTCTAAGGGAGTAGAACCTCCTGCACGTTTGCTTGTAACACAAACCCAGAAGTTGGCAGAACCTTCCCCTAGGGGAAGAAGGAAGAATGAGACAGCTGACAGTGCTCTGCATGTTTTTTATCATCCTTACCTAAAACCAGCACAGCCTTTTATTGTATCCTAGCTGATAAAAAGAGAGGCAGCAGGTTAATAATAGACATAAAGAAATAAACCCAGGATTTTTCAAATTAGTCTGTGCCAGTATGGGGGATTTATTTTAATGTCAGAAAAGTTACTGAATTACAGAGTCACAGAATGGTAGGTGTTGGAAGGGACCTCTGGAGATCATCTAGTCCAACCCCCCTGCCAAGGCAGGTTAATCTAGAGCAGATCACACAAGAACGCGTCCAGGTGGACTTTGAATATCTCCAGAGAAGGAGACTCCACAGCCTCTCTGGGCAGCCTGTTCCAGTGCTCTGGCACCCTCAGAGTAAGGAAGTTTTTCGTCGAGCACAGATGGAACTTCTGCGCTCCAGTTTGTGCCCGTTGCCCCTTGTCCTGCTGCTGGGCACTGCTGAAAAGAATCTGGTCCCATCCTCTTGACACCCATCCTTTAGATATTTATAAGCATTGATGAGATCTAATTAGAAATTATTTACCCTTACTTGAGGCCATCCATTTCATTTAATGCAGCACCAGCCACTGCTCTGATGGGTTTTGTTTTGTTGGGGTTTTTTTAACAGTTTTATGTAGTATGTACATGCTTTGAGCACAAAGTCCATCAGGAGATAGATGTTAGCAAAACTTTCACAGCTTCCAACACTGCAAGAACGTAATGAGCCCCACAAGCTGGCAGTCCTGGTGATGCGAGGAATAGGCTGATGAATTCTGGTGGCAGCAGGAGTTCAGTGGCTGTAAAGCACTGAGTTTAGAGGATGAAAATGCATTAGGCAAGTGCTATATACTTTCCCTAATCCATCACAGCACAATCTATCATGCATCTCCTTTTCCTTGGATGAAATCGCCTTCTAGCAACATCAGCACAAATATTTGGAAGAAGATAGAGAAGCATATGGCCTGCAGTACTTCACTGACAAATTGCTTCAGCAGAAAGCATGCCTTTTCATTTACCTTCCCAGCCAATGCTTAGAGTTAATCACAGCAGCTAAGTGCCACTGCTGTGCCATATGGAAGCAGAGCTAACTGTGTTAACAGAAATTTAAACACATGTGGGGAGAATCACAGGAATTATGAGACCTGGGAGTGTACATTTAATAGTCAGACAGGAACACTTGACGAGAGAAGAGAGGAAAAAGTTGCACATTTCTTGAATCTTATCCTTTCCAAGGCACTCTCTCTTTTGGCTTCAGCCTTCACCTCATATGCTCCTTCATGTATCCCTGTGCTCCATAAGTTTTAGCTACTTGATAGGGTAGGCAGCAGTAACAGTGAGAAAGCGGTCCTGATCTCACTGAAATCAGTGGCGAGACTCCAGTGGACTAGGGTGAGCCAAAATTTCTCTTTTAATGTAGATTCAATTCTATGAAAAATGTTGACTTAAACAAAACCAAACCCCTTTCTGCTGTCTTTCTAAATATTACAGGAAAATGTCATAACTAGGTCCCTATTCTCCAGTTGCTTGCCATTCTGATGAATTACTGGGTTGTATTGTGCTTTGGGGTTCCAGGTCTAAAGGGTTTGTCTTGGCAGCTTTGCTGCATCTTCACTTTAATTAATTATGTAATCAAATTGTCCTTCCTCCTCCAGTGTTCTGTAGACCTCTCTTGAAATGATTAGAAAAGATTTAGAGGATACTAGATGCCCTCAGTGAGCACATAACTCGAAAATCTCATTACCGCTCATGAGGAATATTCAGAACAGGGCTATTTAAATGACAGGCTCAGGTCCAAATTTGGACAGTTAGTAAATTCTTTCCAGACCTCATGAGAGTGAGTTAAGGTAGGATCAATTTCATCTGACTTTAGCCATCTCTAGTTTAGATGTTTCCACCTGAGCTTGCTACCTGATGCTGTCTATATACTCAGGGGAGGTGGGGAGGAAGAGAAATAGAGAATTTTATGGCACATCAGTAATTTATCCTGGGTTACACTTCTACTTTAGGATGAGATTAATTGTTCCCTGAGAGTGCCTGTGTCTTTCCAATGACGGGCGAGGGAGCCTAAAAGGTAAATGTCTACATTCTAAATATGTCTAGTTAGGTGAGATTCACTACGTCTCTGATCACCTTTCATTGTCCTGCAGGACATCCCATATTCTCGCCGGCTTTTCGGGAGCCATTTCAGTTCCCATCCTAGTTCTTAACTGCTGTACCACGGTAAAGTAGCCCAACAGAATTGAAACCAATGCACTGATTCCTACTAGCTGACCCTGGTGAAGTTATGCAGTAGACATGGTAGAAGCTGGGTGGCCTTTATCACAAATGGTCGATAAGGTGAAAAGAATGGATGCAGAAGAGAATCAAACTAATTTAAAGATTAGTGTAGACATACAAATATGTGCTTAACGTCATAAAAATGGAAAATAGAACTTTAAATATACCGCTGTTTTTTTGACACTAGATGGCAACAGTATACATTAGAAACAGTGGATTCTCAACCAGTACAAGTAAACATTACTCAAGGAATTGAATGAAAGAGAATCACAGAGATTATTTTTAGAATTTATTCTGCATGAAATTAGAAAAAAATAAAGCATGTTTAGAGTTCCATATGTTTCTGCTGTCAAGATATAGGACCTAGAGTAATCTAATAGAAGAACCTATCATTACTCTGAGTTAGAATCTGCCCTCCCATGAAAGAATATTTATTAGGGATTCATCAGTCTAAACAAAGGCTAAATGTAGCTTTTACTGACTGGATGGTTACAGAGGGTCTGAAGGTCAAAGGCTCCACTCCTTTGCTCCTCGACTTTCTAAACAGATCAGTATATGCATAGAGCTTGAGAGCAGTTTTCTTTTATGATGAAATACATTTGTAGAATTTATGAATCAAATTTTCATTTCCAGCTCTGCAACAGGGTAGTAGAGACATTACACTATATGACTCATTTAATTAAAAAAAAAAAAAAAGACTGAAAGACTGCAGAGAGATGAAATTGTGGCATTAGTTTGAGAGGAGAGATTTAGACCATTCTCCTTTCAATGGCCTAAACCTTTTGGTGTGGTGGGTGTCGTTAGTCAGTGCAGAGAAACAGAAGGAAGTGAATTTTTGATGTTATCATCAGTTCCTTTTTTTCCTGATGTATGTGAGAGACCATGCTGGGGAGATAGCAGGCACATACCTGTATAGGATTTCCCAGCTGCTCAGGGAAACTTCCATAATCCTCACTGCTTGTTGGTTTAGGATAACTTTTTTTCCTATATCTTTCTCACGGTGGTATTTTTTGGGATAAATATGACCCTCCCAGCCATACCCAGTACACTGTCATTTTACCTTGCCAGGTTCCCAATGGTGTTGTTTATGGAACATCCCATAACTGTCAACATCCCATGAGTCCTTATGAGTCAGTCATTAGTTCTGTGGTAGCATAATACGATTTCTGCATTAAATGGGAACATTGGACCTTCACAGGATAGAAGAATGGGCTATTTAAGGGTTAACAAAATGTTGTGTAAAATTCCTAGACTATTCCAAATATATCCTTTTAATATCCCTACTGTTTTGAAAGAAAATATCTCATTTCTTTTGTAGAATATTCTTCTGGGCTATGGATGAGTTTCCTGTAAATTTGTTTTATAATTGACTGAATTAGCCTGTTGCAAAGTTTTCCGCAGGACTAAAACCTCAGCAGTAGTCATGGCTTCACAATAATATAAATATAATAATAATATAATTTATTTAGAAGATACTAGATGCCCTCAGTGAGCACATAACTCGAAAATCTCGTTATCACTCATGTTGAATATTCAGAACAGGGATCTTTAAATGACAGGCTGAAGTCCAAATTTGTACATAATATAAAGAGATAATTATATAATGTAGTAATATAAAGAGATATTTTTGAGAGGCAGAGTGAGAATTACCTGCTTTTTTGGTATAAAATCACACAGTAGAGATTTGGCACATAGGTACTGAAATTGTCTTCCCAACTGCAAGAGCTGCACCTATATTGACTTTTAAGGGGAATCTTCCTTACACCTTCAAGTGGAAGCTCACTAAGCATATACATTATCTATATTCAAGTCTGTGCTATGGTCAGATAGAGTGTGTATTGAGGATTCACGTTCTGAGCTTGCCATTAGGTGCTTCTGTGGAGAGAGGTTCTGTAGCATCAAGTACAAGCAAACTTTTAACCCAGTCTCAAAGGTTCACAATACACAGGATAACTTTCAGTTCTCATGTGAGTTTGAGGTGAGTTATGTCCTAAGGGAAATATTTTTGGAGAAGAGAAACAATGACCTTTCTTTACTGTTAGGTGAATATGGTAACTTCATATTTCACAGATGTGGAGTATGAGGCAGAAAGATTAAGTGAACTGCCCAAGGCTATAAAAAAAATCTTGTATCGGAGCCCAGATCAGAAGGGAGGAACTGCTGACTTCCAATGCTATGCTGAGATACCTCTCCCTGTTAAAATAGGCATATGAATCATCCTAAAAGCCAACAGTAATGCTTTATGAGTCTCAGCACTGCAGATGCTATTAGTACTGTTGAGAAGGGACTTTATGAATGTGCAGCAATAATCATTCTTAACTCTTATAAGCATTCTTTCATATTCAAAGCATTCACAATCTAAATCCAGCAAAACACGTTGTGTGTCAACCCTGTCTTCCCAGGACTGTCCTTGGATTTGCTTTTATCTAAAAAAAATCCTATTATTATTATTGTTGTTTTTCAAAATGCAGTTTCCAAAGCTTGTAAAAATGACTTTGCAGTCATGTCTGCTTCCTGACAATGCCTTTCTTTTCTATCCTTTGGAGGTATTTATAAGATATTGAAAGGTTCTTGGTGGTAACAGTGGACAGAGAGAGAAAAAAAATTCCTAATGTGAGCCTTTGTATTTCAGGACATATCTCCATTTGATTCTGAATGATAATACCTGCTTATTTTCTGTCCTCTTTCAGATATGAACAATTTTATTGTCCCTGTCTGGTGAATAATGTGTCTGCATATGAGACAGATTCTGCACACTCACCTTTCCTGACACAGCCAGCAAGAGCAGAAGACTCAGGGTAAAGCTCAAATGATCCTTTCACTAGGGGAAGGAAGAGAATTGAAGATGTCTGATAATAGCAGGAAGATTCTCCTGGGCACTGCAAGGCTACATTCTGGAAACTTTTCTGTGCCTGTGCAGAGGAAGATTTTAAGGTTTAACAAGAGCAGACTTGTTGAATATGTCTACATGAGCTACCCCCTTCTTAGGTGTAGGCGGTACATTAACTCTTAGGCTAATACATCTCAAAGGACAATGACTCAACAAAAAACATGCTTTGACATAAAACACATGCAAATTGCTCAGAGGTTGGTTGGATTTTATCATAAACTAACTAATGTACCTGCCCTGTTTGAAGCCTTCAGTTGCATAGTGGTATGAGGCATTTTATTGTTGCTCTACAACTTGCAGCGAATATTTTGGTTCCCAAACACTGGGACATGTTTGGGATAAACATGATAAACTTCTCGGGAATTCTAGATGAGAATAAAAATTTCCAGTGTGTATGGGACATGATGGTAGTCTCCAAGTAATCCATAGTTCCTAGAAGTCAAGATCAGAGAGCACAGATGGGCTTGGAGGGGTTTCAGTGTCTGGCCTAGCACAGAGAAGTCTCCAAGAGCGTGGTGTCACCCGTTATTTTCTCTGAGCCGTGAAGTGAATTATTGCGATAAAGATTCAAGGCCTTGAAGAATCAGGTCTGAAACTTTATAGGTTATGGAGGACATTTGCATACTTGAGTGTGATGTGCACTAAAGTAACTTGAAGAAAGAAAAAAATATAACTTGTTGCACACAGCCTCACTCACAAGTAAGCATTAAGCAAAAGGGATCTGGTAAGATGTCATCCACATTCAGTGAGCTCTGAAATGGTACTGTTAATTGTTGTGGTGTCTGATGTCTCAGACAAACGTCCCACCACGTTCTCTCATCTGGAAACAAAAATGAAGTTTCTGTGTTGTTAGGAGGTTTTCACTTCACTTGCAGACATGAGCTCATGCAGATACTTAGCAAGAAAATCTGCTCAGGCTTGTTTGTGTACAAATACCATAACTCATTAGCTTGATGTCCTCAGAAAACAGCTTTTAATTAATTGTCTTTAAAAATCAAAAATATACTCCCAGAGTTTTCATTAAAAGTAAATGCTGCATCCCAGGTCAACTTTTGCAACAGAGAGGTCATATAATACTGTTTTTCCTTAATCAATAATTTGTATTTAGCCACCTGCATACCTAGCCTCTCTGAAGCTATCACTGTTCGCATTTGTCGTATATACAATGTTGTATTTTCTTATTCATTTAGCTGTTATCTCGCTGATTGTCCTTGGTTAGTTTACTTAAACTTCTGTGGACCACCATCACATGGCTTGATCTAGCATAGGTATTCTGCTTTAAAGCTGCCTTTTTTCTGGAATAACTTTCATATGTGAATTCTTAGTAATGTCACTTCCCAGATGCATTAGGAAATCTGCCCGTAAACATGTTAGCATAAGGGAAGGTAAGTGTCAAGCATGTTATATCCTTTGGGAATTGTCATTAAAGGTTTTAAATACTAATGTAAAAAAATTATCTGAAGTTATATTAGCTATCTTTTTTCAGTAACTTTGGTTTATAGCAGCTACCAGTTACTTCAGATTGTGTTATTAACAACTCCCAGTAACCAAGTTGTTTACATCCGTCCAATACAGAGAGAAGAAATGGGAGTCCTGTAGATAGTGCTGGTGATTGTGCAAGTCTGATCCTGCTGTCATTCACACAATAGTGTGGCTCCAGTAGCCATTTATTCAGGTTTTAGGTGTGAGTACTATCGAACCCAGAAGTGATAATGTAGCCCAGGAATTAGCAATGAATGACACCCCTGAAATTAGAAGAAGGCTACAGTGCCAGGGAAGAGGAATGGCTGATAAAAAGTGTGGTCCTAAATTATTTTACTTGTGAAACAATCCATGCCCTTTTCTCAAAGTACTGAAATACTAGTTTAAGAGACTGTCTTGGAGTCTAATTCAGGTAACTTATCCTGGATATGCAAGCAGTTGCCCATTTTGAGTAGTATGATACTATTTCCTGACTCAGACTGACTTGAGCTGTTACCATTAATCAAATGCCAGAGGCAATTGCAGGAAGCCTTTATATCTGTAGTGAAGAATGATGGATAGTTTGTAAAATGTTTAGGCATCCATCACAGAGAAAAGTGCTGTTCAGGTGTGTGGTATTTTTATTATGGTAGGTCAGTACTGTTTGTGTATGAAGAACAGCAACACTTGAATTACAATGCTTACACAATGTAAAATCTGCTATCCTGTTATTGTCATGTCTAAACACCAAATGTTTCAGAAGGAGGTTTTATCAAGTACTTAATACAAATACAGTTTTACTGTCATTTCATGGGATAAATCCTTCTAATTATACTGGTATTGAACTATAAATGCAGAATCAATGTAAACCATGCACAGCACTTCAGATTACATTGTTGTAGGAAGGCAAACTTCAAACTATTTTACTTGCATAAACTCATATATGTTTCCTTAAAAAAAACCAACAAAACTGAATGCAGTAGAAATAATAAATGATCTGATCCTAGAGTGCTTCCATTAAAAGTTATAAAACTCATATGGCAACGTTATGAAGAGAGTATGAAAATGTCATTTGAAAAAGGCCTCCAAAGAAGAAATAACTTAGGCAAGGATGATCAGTACTTGCACCAATGCCTGTTATTACAGATGTGTCATACTTCCATGATCAGATGCTATTCTCAGTTGTTTGTAGTGTTAATATTTGTACCCATCCAAGCTGAAGCTTGGAGACTGTGTATACATACAGCCGGGGCACTTGACTGCCTGTACTGTTAATTGTTAGCCTGAGTCCCGGCAAAATTTTTTCCCGTGCAAACCATCAGTCTCCCAGCTGATGCCTGGGTATAGCTTCATCAGTACCAGCCAGGGAGACAATTAGGCTGTGGCCATTCCATTTTGGGATGTGAGAAAATTTAGTGGTATGACTGCAAACCACGTTGTGACACTTGGCTACTTCGTGCTGGAGAACTTTCTATGGAGCATTTGATTTACTGATATAGTCATAGCCTAAGTGTCAAGTGTTGGCCTCCTCCTGATTTTTGTTTGGAAATTTTTAATGAAAACAAAGGGATTTTTTACTAAGAATGAAGTAAAAGAGAAATACATTTGTCTTCTCAAGGTAGAACATACTGAGCCTTTTTTTTCTGAGAAGGTATGAAGTTCTCATGCCTTTGAGGCAGATCTTCCAAACTGGTTGGTTTGGAATGGGACAAAGGGGCATTTAGCACTTTTGTCAAGGTTCCAGCTCTTAAGAAAGACAGAAAACAAGAACATAGCGATAATCTGTAAAATACTTCCCTAAGAGGGAGCCTAGCATTACACAGGAACTCTGGAAGAAACAAAGACAGAAAACAATTTCTGGTAGGCAGGAAGCAAAAAGAATAAGCAAAAGATTCAGTTGCCTTAAGTGTGAGATCAGCTTTTTTGTTCCAGAAGTACCCTGTCTCATTTACTGGAGGCCTTCTTACTCCCTCAGGAAGTGAGACTGCTACAGATAAGAGGCTCCTTCAGTGTTCTGCCTTGATTTGATCCTCAGCACTGCATGGGAAGAACTGTATATGGTATGTAATTAAACATTGTACTAAAGCAGACATACAAGACGGCTCAACAGTGTTATCCACACAGTATGGAAGCAGATATGTCACTCTTGGTACCGGTTTTCTTACTCTAGGCAGCATTTGCTATGACTAGCACTCTCTTCCATCAGAGTTCCAGCACTAAAGTAATTTGATTATTGCAGGATTATAAGAGAATTACTGTGATGCTCAATCTATGGTTTCATCTTTGTGCATCCAAGCTGTCCCATTAAAGAAAACTCATAAATCTCCATTAAAATAATCTTTACTCCCTTCCTTGCTGTCGCTGCCTCAGATATGTCACAGAAACATGGAGACATGATGCTTTCTTCATGCTTTTTGCACTGCTGAACTATTGCTTATTTTAACTGTCAGCATGTAGTAGAGCGTTTTCAGAACATTTTTCTAAATCTCCTTGTGATTTGATTCAAACAGAGAAGCCAAAAGAGATCAGGCACAACTATGGTGAGATTTCCTTTGGAGCAGACTGCAGGACCCACCTGTTTGCTAAAGACTTCCTACCATTATGAATAAAGATGAGGAAAGAAAAAAACCAAGCAGTAATTCATAGAATAAGAGCTGGTTCAGGACCCAAGTTCCTGGTGAGTTTGATTTGTAGAAGTCACAGAGAAAATCTGTCAGCTTGTACCTTAGAAAAAAGCGTGGAAGAATATAGGATAACAGAAACAACATTGACTATGGAATATGTCAATTACCAGTCTTAAAATTTATATTGTCTACTGTCATAGTCTTGATTATCTTTTGTTGTATAAACTATGGGGTTTTCTCTTGACTTTTGAATTAAATTTCAAATTAAAAAAAATTTTTGCTTCTGTTAGCATTGAGGGGGCTGAGACCTGCATTTTTTTTACCTAGTTCTGAGACATCTGAACAGAGGATAGTGCAAGTCCTGCATTATTAGTGACAACCTTTGCTGTTTTGGTGTTTTTTATGTGACAGTGTTAGATGAAAATGAAATGTAAACTCACACCACGTGGAGATTTTATATAGAATCATAGAATGGTTTGAGTTGGAAGGGACCTTAGAGATCAACTAGTTCCAACCCCCCTGCCATGGCCAGGGACACCTTCCACTAGACCAGGTTGCTCAAAGTTGTGAAACAGGTTATCAATGAAACCTTTAGCCATTACCCATTGATCCCTTAAACACCACCTATTTAATTTCTGGAATCGTAAGTCCAAGATAAGGATCCTGTCTGAATGTGCCTGTATAAAAATTCAGGACCTGAAAAAGCCCAGTTCTGGTCAGTATCTTCTACCTTTTATCAAAGGTTTAGAAAAAAATCATAAAGACAGACAAAAGCAAGTAATATTCAATGCAGAACCTTCTACAAATGCTGGCAGTCATGTTAGGGCTGGGGGGGGGGGGGGGGAAGGGGATATTTCTGGAATAAAAGGCATGTTCTCACAATATATACAGCTACATGGGATCTTCTCTGCTGAAGGCTGCAAAATAAGGAAATCATTAATTTCAGTATTTTCTGGATGCTGTGACGGATAAAGGCGTCTTCACACCATCTTCCGTCTTTACCTTCACTTGTCTGTTCTTTGTCTTCCAAAAGGGTGTCACTGGGCTCCAGCTGAGGAGTATCCCTAAGCAATGGATGGGGTTATGGGATTACAGGTTTCAGCTTCTTGTTGGTGGCTTTACGTGCCTCCCTCGTGCGCTGCAACCTGTTCTATTGCAGCCTTTGGGAAGCAGAGCTCGGTTACATCTGGCTCACACGCAACACCAGTCACTGTAGGCAGCAAAACGTCCCTGAACTGCCTGCCAGTTGTCGAGCTAACTCAGGCAAATAAATTCCTTGTCAGGTCTGCACTGCCTGCAAATGCAATGCTCGGAAAAAGGTAATACTTTCCTGAGAAACAGAAAAGAACTTCACTGAAACAACTTTTCCTCATGGTCACATCAGTCACTTTTCCTTGGCTGAGCTACTATACAGCATTGAGAAAGCAAATACAGGGACAGAATGTGGAATTTAGACTGTTTCTAGGTTGCTAGGTCCTTGTCGCTTGTTGACAAATACCGTATTGCTGACAACTGAGCTATTAAGCATTAGTTGAAAGGAAGAAAATAAATGCAAATTCTCTTTTAATTACTTGAAGAATTTTCCACATCACTCAGTACCATAACAGCCTTATTCACCAACATGCATATCCTCATTAATCCTCCTATAAAGTAAGGAAATACTATTAATTATTCCTGTTTTACCAATGAAATGTAACTAGAAAAATAAAGTGACTTGCTGAAAGGTACTTCAAGATCGTAACAGAAACAAGTTCAAAATTCTTAATTCTTGAGTCTCAATCCAGCTCCTTAACTATAAATATCCTTTCTTGTAGCCAATTTTTATTCCTCTAAGCCATACTTTTCTCTCACAATTTCAATATTTTAGCTAGTATTTAAGTTGTAACTGATATTTCTGGTAATTTCATATTGGCTTACAGTTTGTTTTTCAGACAGAAAATTTAAAAAGATATATTAATTTTCTAACAGAAAATCACAATTAAAATGGAAAACGTATATGGATATGCTGTTATGTTTGCCTAACATAAGGTTTTTTCTTGTAAATATGGGGGAGCAGATAGATGTATATCAGAACATATTTTTCATTCCAGCAATGAACATGATTAAGAGAAACTGACTGTCTTCTCGCCATTCTAAAACCAGTATATCCAGTGTTGATATTTTCACACTACTAGAAGGATACAGTATCATTAATGACCATCAAACGTCAATACCCCAGGAAAAAAACCCCTAACAAACACCACCTTAGTTCATCAGTGAAGGAGGTCTCTCTGTGAAGGACAATAGTGGTTTCTTTCAAAGCCATGCATCACTCGGTGCTCTGTGAGTAAAAACAGCAGCTCCTTTTTCCTGCATAGCAGAATATAGGGCTTTCCTCAGTCCTCAGCTTTAGGTCTAAATCAAAGTCCCACGAATTCTGATTCAGGTTTGTTATTCAAGGTTTCACAAATAAGTTGAGGGATGGAGTAACGTTAGTGGATGACAATCAGCTGCAAGGCCCAGGGAAGAGTAGAAAGATACCATGTAGCTTTCTACAACTCTCCTTCGATTCCAGCATACAGAAAGACATGTCCTCCACCTTTGATGGAGAGTCAGTATGACATAGAAACCTCTTAACTGTTGGGATGGTTTGTGTTGAGATACAGGCTCAAGCTACATTAAACTAATGCTTCTGGGTGAAACTAACTAAAAATACATATTTTTAAAATTTTTGTCCATGGGGAGTAGCTTGCACCCCAGAGTTGGAAATGGCTTTCCTAGTCACATAATCATGGGTATGTTCTTTAGGCATCACATATCTTTATGTGATTCAGGCACTTGGAATAAGGGAGTGTAAGTCCTGGGTTGAAGTCCTCCCTACTAACACTGGTTCTCTGCTTCATGTAGGAATATCACTGGGTGAACTCTGCTTGCTCTTTTGGGATTTAGACTCCAAGGAGGCTTTTAGATCTAAGTACTTCAATCACTAGGCTGTATACCTGGCTAGAAATATTGCATGCATTGTATGCATTGTGTATCTTCCTGCATATGTTTCTGCCTACTCATGTATATAAATACGCATGAGCTATGTTCCTGCTGTCTTCGTTTTCTTTACTCTGTGATTTCATTAGTGTCCTCTTTGCTGAATAATGGCACAACTTCAACAAGGAAAGAAGGCAGTGCAGCCTCCTTCCTACAGCACTCTACCAGAAAGGAAACGAATTCAGGTTTCCTGCATCCTGGACCCTTCCTACTCTGGCCTTGTTTTGAAAGAAAATAATGGCTCCAGCCTAATATTTGAAAAATAATTATGCTTATCCTTAGGAGATGGTACTGAGCTGTGGATCATGTGGTACTACATGCCTGTGGTTTCTGGAGTCAAAGATCCCACACCAGAAGAAGGGCAACTTGTAAAGATCCACCCTGATGGAGTCTTACTGATGAGCTATAGGCACTTTCATTTAATTAAATACCCTTTATAAACATTTAGCTGTCTGTATAGACATTATACATTTAAAATGTGGGCTCCCATTTCCAGAACCTGCTGTCAAATGTTTAGGTTCCAGTATCCTGTAACAGGTCTAGCCCATGTGCCTCAGATGGAAGTGTGAAAGTCTGTGAACTTTCCATATAAGGGATCTCTTTTCCTGCTCACTAAATCCAGTGAGTCAGTAAAACTAGGGAGAACATTTACATGAAGTATGACTCATGTTTTTTTTTAATTAAAAAGCTGGCAAAAATAATAGAGGACATGTCTTTTTGTAACATCCATTTTGCAAATTGTATTCAACTGCTGCCAAAATTTCTGTCATTACTGTTGGTTATTTAGTCCCATTAACAATGTATCTTTTGGTATACCAGATCCTAAGGGTTTATTTTTCTAGTCACATGGGAATGATGTGTTCAGGTAACTCCTTTTCTTAGGAACTTGAATAAAGAGCCTAAGCCAGGTGTGGATTCCTCAATTTCATTTGGAGCTGTCGTGATTGTGGCCAGCAGGTCAAAGGAGGTGATTCTGCCCCTCTACTCCGCTCTTGTGAGACCTCACCTACAGCACTGCGTCCAGCCGTGGAGCCCTCAACGTAAGAAGGATATCAACCGGTTGGAGCGATTCCATAGGAGGCCATGAAGATGCTCTGAGGGCTGAAGCACCTCTGCTGTGGGGACAGGCTGAGAGAGTTGGGCTTGTTCAGCCTGGAGAAGAGAAGGCTCTGGGGAGACCTTCTTGTGGTATTTCAGTGTAGAAAGGAGGCTTATAAGAAAGATGGAGAGAATCTTTTTACCAAGGTCTGTAGTGACAGGACAAGGGGTAATGGATTTAAATTGAAAGCAGGGAGATTTAGATTAGGTAATAGAAGTTAATCCCAGAGAGGTTGGTGAGGCAATGGAACAGGTTGCCCAGAGAAGCTGTGGATGCCCCATCCCTGGAAGTGTTCAAGGCCAGGCTGGATGAGGCTTTGAGCCATGTGGTCTAGTGGAGGGTGTCCCTGCCCATGGCAGGGGGGTTGGAACTAGATGGTCTTTAAGGTCCCTTCCAACCAAACCATTCCATGATTCTATGATTTAGTTCCTTCCCAGCAGAACTGCCTGCATGTAGTTCTCCCATAACCAGAAGAGAACAGGCACCTTTAAAACTCAAGTTCCATATGTTTTTAAACAAAAAATTCCAGTTATGGATGTGTCTTTGTAACTCAGACCTCTCTCTGTCTCCTCAATATTGGCTTAAAGTAGCCTTGGAAAATTGTATTAATGTTGAGTGCTACAATTTGTCTCATCATTATTGGAATTTTTCCAGAGCTTCACTCTGTGTTCTTTCTTTCACAATTCAAATGTTGGAATGCTAGACAAACCTGAGGCTAAGAAAAAGCTAATGAAAGAAATCCAGTGGAAGTGATTTGTTATGCTGCTACTTGCGTGCACACACAGATGATACCTACATACTTAATACACCTCATTTAGGTGAAGATGCTCAGATGAAGAGGAATACAGCTTGCAAGACGTATGAAGTAATCCTCTCTTTACATGACATTAGTGAGGTCTTTGCAGAAGCAGAGACTTCCAGTTTGTGGAAGAAGAAAAGGAGAAATTCAGGAGGAGATCAACAAAAAAGAACCAAAAGTCTGGAAAACATGACCTACAAAGGAAGAGTGAACCAACAAGGGTTATTTAGATGAAAGAGAGGATTATCAAGGAAAAAGACAAAGAAAGACGTGTCGGACTTCAAATAAGTAAAGGACTTCAACAAAGTCCTTGGAAATAGTTTGCTCTCTAAGTCTATGATATATGTATGCAACAAGATGTAAGGGCTTAAATTACATCAGAAAATTCAGGTTAGAGACCATGGAAGTTTTCTGTCAGAATAGTAAAGAGATGGAAAAGGTGCCTGAGGAAGATCATGGCACCTCTGTCTTTGAAGAACTTTAAGAACAGGTTAGAGAGATGTCTACCAAGAATAATCCATGTACAGGTGATCCTGCCTTGGTGTAGGACGGTGGAATAGAGGAACTTAAGGTCTTTTGTAGTTGCTGTGATCTATAAGACTAGTAACAATAATAATTGATTTTTGTAGACTTCACTTGTGCTTTCTAGACAGTCTCTGATGCTAAGAGCACAAAATTTTCAAAGGGATAAGCAGAGAATTTTATGGTACTGGCAAAAAAATGATATTTCATGAATTCATTCCCAGGGAGCCAGGATTGATACTCAGAAGGCTAAGTGACATGGGTATTGAGATAACTGTTTATTTCTAGGGAAGGAGGTGAAAGAAAAGCTCCAACCTCTGGCTCCAGAAGATCATGACCGGGCACAGGAAAGGCAGTTATTCCTGCAGAGAAATTCAGGTGTCTCTTTGAAAAGGGACTTAGTGAAATGAGGTTAGAGTGGAAGGTGAGGCGTTCACTAGGTATTGGCCATTTGCCTTGGGTTCTGATCTTAGCAAACTACAAGCGTTCCTGCAAAGAAAAAAGGTGGATATTGGGATTACAGCATAGCAGTACCCCAGAATGATACCATGCTAGCACTGACAAAAAACAGTGCCCTGAAGGAAACATGAGTGAAAAATTATTTTGTATAAAAGGGGTTGACTTCAGTTGATGAGCAACTTAACAATTAAAAGCTAACTTCTAATTGCACTGCTGCAGACTTTCTGTTAGTGAATGAATACCATGTTGACATATGGGAAGCCCGTAAGGAAAAGCAGCGGCAGCGCTCATGTGCCATGTTCCCAGTGGAGGGAGGGATTCTGGCACAGTTTCGGCTGGCTGCTGAGATTCATAGTGGGGCTGGAAGCTTGTTATCGACACACTCCTGCCTGACACAGAGGCAAGACACCTCAGACAGCTGATGAACAGTCTTGTACAGTTGTGACAGGCAAGGACTCTAGAACCAGTGTGCTCTCTGGTACCTGAAGAAACTCATGGGGAGCAGTGGCTCCCACTGTGAACACAGACTTCTCCCCTCCCCTGGGCAGTTGTATGCCTACCTTCAAGGTGAAAAATGGTGGTATTCTGTACAGCTCCATGCCGTAGTAACAATAACAGTAATCCATAGAGAGGAGCTCTAAGTAGCTAGGAAGGGACAAACCAGTTTTTCTATTGTTTGCTAAAACACAGAAGACTTGGTGGTTCAGTTTGTGAACTTTTGCTAAAAGAAAATGATACAAAAGCTGTTGCTAAAATGCCAGCAGAGACTTCAAGCAGTTCTTAGCTCATTACCCATATGCTCACCGATACTAGTGATAACTTTATCTCATGGTGGGAAGCATTGCTTATTTTTCATGGCAGGAGTTCTGCATAGACTCAAACTAATGAATTTTCATTTTTCAGGATGTCTTGGGAGGACGCTGTCACTGATTTCATAACATCTAAGAACCATCCCTAATGATAGGGGTTTAGGCCTGTTCCATGGAAATTCAGCATGCACAAATTTGGGGATGTCCAATAAAAAGTGAAGGTGGAAAACCTTCAATTGTTGGAAAACCAGATTCAGGTGCCAGATGAATATATATGTAGTATGGAGGGCAGAAGGAACTTCCCATCATTAGGAATGATACTGCTAATGTTTGTGAAATGTCCTTTGACGTGTGTAGGGGATACAGTAAGAACCACATTTCCATCTAGTGCCAGAGCTGATTCTCAGCATTTAATTTATTGGTACTAATTACAGATATTGATACAGCTTTTCCAATTTCTGGGGAAGCTTATTTAACACTGTTGAAGCTATTCTAAAATAAGTTGAGAAAGTTGTGACAACTGGTCAAATTAATCCTATGTGTACTTCACTTAAATGAATCCAGCCCAGATAGCATTTTCAATTTCTCCTGACGTGTGACCATGATGCACAAGCTGGAATGGAGAAGAAAAGTCAAGATGACAATCAGTTTCTAATATTATAGTGAATATTATAGGTCTGACCTGTGAGATGCCACTGTAAATGTAGAAGGCATGATCCGAAGGAATTTAGGAATCTTGTCAAAATAAGATGTAATAGCTTGATTTAATACTAAAGAATAGGAAAGTTTGTTCAATTGACTCACACTTTGCTGTTATTTTCTGTTGCTAAGAAATATATTTCACTTGTGAAAATGGTCTTTAGAGTCACTAAGCTTTTTTTTTTTTTCCTTAACATGATTTGATAATTACAGGCTGGGGCCACATAGCTTTAGACAAGAGATACCTTTAATTAATGAATTTGTCAGGACTCTGAGAGCAGTGATAAGCATAATGGCCCTTACCTGCCCCACCGCTGCCCAAAGGCTCCATTTCAGCTCAAGTCTGGACATCCAGTCCTGGCCCCAGCTGTGCTGTGGATGGGCCTGTGCCTGGCCATGTCTCTGGTCCTGCCTCCTGGATGGATCTTGGACCTTTGCTACAGTCTTGTCTCCAGTACTGTCTTTGTCCTTATTTGCCCTTATTGCAGCTTGCACCCTCTCTTGCCCTTTCACTGTGCAGGAAGGGTGCAGCTTCATCTTCTCTATAAACTCCCTTTCAGAAATAGAAGGCTGTTAATAGCTGCTTGCTGCAGCCTTCTCCAGGTTAAACAAATGCAGCCTCTTCAGCATCTCTTTGTATATCATCTGCTCCGGACCTTTAACCATTGCAGTAACCTCCTGCTGGACTTGCTCTGATTTGTCTGTGTCACTGTTGTGCTGGGGGCCAAAAGTGAAACCACAGTTTCAGATGCAGCTCCACATGTGCTGAGTGAAGGAGGGGAGCACTGACCTGCCGAGTATGCTTTTGCTCGTACAGTCCAGTATGTGGCTGTATTTGAGTTATATGTGCAGCAGAAGGCTGAGTGTGGCCACGGTTAAGCTCAGGGCACTGCAAAGCATCTCAGTATTTCCCCTTTCTGACTGAGCCCAGGGTCTGTACTGAACATTGGTAAAGGATCTAATTTGTGTGTGGGTGAGGCTGCAACTTGCCATCCATCTGCCAATTCTCATCTTTTTTTTTTTTTTTTAACAAATAGGGTGTATATAAGCAAGCCTCTTTGCTTACTACTTTGAATCTCTGACCTTCACGTTTGTCATTCTGCATAATGCGCAAATGATGGCTGTTCCACGTACTTGCAAGCTCAATGGATTATCAACTTGCTGTGAAAAGCCCTACACTTTGCTAGGGCTTTTAATAACAAGTGTTTAGTAATGATTTCCTCTGGCTCCAGTGAGAACAGTTTACATAAGACAGTGGTGAGGCTCTGGCCAATATCAACGGCAACATTCAGGTCATTGCACTGCCAGCTATTATAGCATCTTGTGAGCACAAAAGCTACTTGGTCCAAAATATCCCAGAGTTTTAGTCTCCAAACTCAGCATATTGCCAAGCCCATCTTTTTGGAAAGGCATATAGCACCAGAGTGGCTTCAGAGAGTTTTAGGGCAGAATTTGGTATTGTTTTGAATAGGTTTGGCTGGAGATAGTTACCTGTAAAAGAGGTATGGAGAGAAAATAATTACTGTTGTGGGTTTATAGCTGCTAGTGTATTAGCAAAAGCACTACAGTGCAGGGAGAATCTGTCTTTTGTATGTTGATTTAAATACTGAGAAAAAGGGACAGGAATATACATGGAACTGTATTTCATTCTGTTACAGTCTGACGTAACAGAGGTCACTGATTGCACCGTATGCAATATTCAGCTGCCGAGCAGAGAAGATGCATGCATAATGCTGAACAATATTGACACTTTTTGTGCTATTGCTGGACAAAACCCTGAAAAATGCTAAGCATCTATAAACTCCCAAGAAGAGAGACAGCAGCTGAGAAAAATAATCTTCCTCTTTACCTGAAGAGAACTTAACACTCCTCTGTATTTACACCTCAAACCCACAGTGAATGTATGTTTCATTTCAGTCCTTCGGTTGGCCTTTATTGAAGTACTTGGCTATTGTTGAGTGAAATTTATGATGTTACTGAAGGTTTGAAGCCACAAATATTTGTGCCTGTATAACAACACAGTATGGTTCTGTGCTTTGTACAAATCGGTACGCTACAGCATGGAGAACTGAAATGGCTCGTTCAAGATAGTGCACTGGAGAGAGATGCTCAGTGCGCTGACACACGCTTTTCTTTGTAACTGCCTCTCTCTGCGAGCTGTCAAAGGTCTACACAACAAAAAGTAAGAATGCAGAATCTCTTATCACTGCCCCAGGGATCAAGATTGCTTCAGAGCCCTGAACAAAGGAAAAAACATCAGAAACCTGCTCATGTTGCAAGCAGAATGATAAATCTGTCTCATGTCAGAAATAGGATTAAAAGGAGCTGCATTATTTCTTTATTTATTGCTATTTTTATTATAAATACCAATGAAAAAAAATAAGATGAACTGTGAGTTCAGCTGAGAAGAAGAACTTGCAACCTAGTTAATACTGACTTTTCTAACAGAAGGTTTTTTTAGGTTTTGGGGTTTCTGGACTAATGAAAGCAACTTTGGGGTCTGCTTCATCTTTACATCTGTCCTTACACTATTGAAGGCAGTACATTTGCTACTCAGTTCAAATCTGGAAAAGTAGTTAAGACAGGGAGCAGTGTTTATATGTTTATTCTATTTATCTCACTCAGAAAAGGCAGTGGCCAGAAGAACATATTACTGATGCAGTGAGTGTTCTTCACATCCTCTTCAGCTGCTATGCGAACATCTCTGAAATTAAGGTCATAAAAATAGTTAAATATTGCACTCAAAAAGGCATCCCAGTGAGCAACTGTAATGGGTAGCTTTTGTACTGTATACCCTTCTTATGCTTTTACTGTAGTGTTGGCACACGACTTAGGTACAGTTGTCCAACTGCAGTCTTACTAAAGCAGAGTAAAACAGAAATATTATGTCCTTATGTCTTCAGAGGCACATTTCTGTTTATATATGCCACTATGGTTTTCCTCCACTGGCATCACACTTCTGATTTTACATCTTGACATTGGCTTCAATGCTAAACCTTTTTTTGAAAGAGTATGTACTCAGCTATCCCCATACCTATATTTTTGTAAGTGATTATTGCTACTAAAAAGTAATATTCTGCACTTTTATCTATGTTTTGAGACCACTTCTCCAATTTCTCAAATTTGTTTTGGATTATACCTCTCTGCTGTAATAAAATTCTTCAGCTTTATGAAGTCTGCATATCTAGGAAGCATATTCTGTTCCTTGAAGAGAGCTAGAACCAGGAAAGTCTGCTTCAAAGTTTTACTCAATACCTCCTCTTTTGAAAGTGAACTATTGATTGCTAGCCCCTTAGATGATTACACAGTGTGTGAAGTAGTAGTCTGTGGTATATTATAATCTGGTTTGTGGTTGATTATAGGAGTGGCCTTTACAATGCTCCAACTGTGCAATACAATTTCATCTCTTAATTTTGTAAATTCTCACCTGTTTTAGTGTACTGGGTTTGATGATCCAACTACTCATTTAGGACCCTTTCCCAGTCCATGATGTTTATTACAGAAAATTTCAGTATGTGACAATCAGAATCTCTAATCTATATTTTTTTTTTCTCTTGACTGATACGACATGGTGTTTATAAAAGGCTTGTGTCATAGTTTAACCTTATCTAGCAATTAAGTAGCATACAGTCACTCGATCACCTCCCCCTCCACTCCCTTCCCACAGTGCAGGAGAGTTGGAGGAAAAGACACAGAAAGCTTGTAAAGTTGAGATAGATAAGAACTATTTAATAATATAAATGAAAATTACAGTGATACTAATACTAACAATACTACTACTACTAAGTAATTAAAATAATAGAAAATAGAACATATGATACAATAGCTCACCACCCACTGACTGTCACACAGCCAGGTCCAGAGCAGCAAAGAGTCTGAGTGGGGAGAAAAACCCGCCAACTCACTAACAAAAGAACCTGCCCTATGGCTAACAACCCCGCCAAGAGCTAACAAAAGAGCTAGTCACCCAGCTATCAAGCTAGCCCAAAGCCTTAATGACACCCCCAGGCCACTTCCCTCCTCTGAAACTGTGCAGTTGCCCTGAGCCTGATGTACCATGGAATGAAACACTCCCTCAGCCGCTCTGGGCCAGCTGTCAGCACTGTGAAGTAAAGGAGCTCGTTCCTGCCTGAAACTAGCACAGCCTGTCTTAAAAACTCTGTATTTGTGGTGTTAAAATTATTAAGAAACTCAAGATGAAAATGGAAATGACAAAAACCATAGACAATGCATATTGCTCTTATACTCAGGTTATATAATATTTTAAACGAATATCAATAATCATGCAAGGAAATTCCTGTATCTTGATTCTTTTCATGCCAGGTATTTTGGCATGGCTGTAAAGGTATTTTAAAAAAAATACGTTGGACTGAATTTGTCTCTCAGACATATTTCTGCAAATCTGGAGGAATTCCCATTTAGGTAACAGAGTTACTGGAAGCTTCATATTGCTGGAACTGCGAGCTAGCGCCTGCATTTACTGAAGTATGTAGCAATCTTCCCACCGATTTCATTAGACCTTGATTCGCAGCCTCTAAATCTCAAAGGTGTTCTTTTTATATATTAATGTATTAAAAGTATTTTGTTGTGACAGATGACATGTACACCATTTATTTTTTTAATGTCCAAGCAAATATTTAGCTTTAAAAAAGACAAATTATGTCATTTTGTTGTTGCCAATACGAAGTCCTGGGTAATGAAAGTTCCATGTGTAGAAAAAGATGATGTTCTTTTTTTCTGAGATGTAATTAATTATCACAGAATCACAGAATCATGGAATGGTTAAGGCTGGAAGGGACTTTAAAGATCATCTAGTTCCAACCCCCCTGCCATGGGCAGGGACACCCTCCACTAGACCAGGTTGCTCAAAGCCTCATCCAGCCTGGCCTTGAACACTTCCAGGGATGGGGCACCCACAGCTTCTCTGGGCAACCTGTGCCAGTGCCTCACCACCCTCTCCAGGAAGAATTTCTTCCTGATATTTAATCTAAACCTCCCTGCTTTCAATTTAAACCCATTACCCCTTGTGTTGTTCTGTAGAAATTGAACATAGGGACCAAGATAGTTGAAGGCAGGCCTGCCTTGTTGACTGCACCTAGCTAGTACTGGCATAGAGATATGGATAAAAGCAGCCTCTTATATTCATAAATTAAGCCATACCAGAGTATATCCCTGGGTATGGGAACTAGTCCTCTCTGATGTTAAATGCTTAGAATGCTTCCTTAAGATTTGACCCAGGCCATGTAGCATATGGCAATTCCTGGGCACAGTTTCAGGGTTAGCACAGGAAATTCCAAATGAGAAATTTATACAGAGGTGTTGCGTTTTGCAGGGTAAGAGAGTTTGTATTATGGGCATAGGCTGGAGATACTGATGGCCATAGAATAGTCTTGTACATATGCTTCTCAGCATAAAACACCTTAAAAGAGCAAAGCCCTGGACATATACTATGGCTCTGTATAAACACTATCACAGATTCAATTACATATGTTTTCCTGAAGTTAGGTACATAAACTACATCTATGTTAGTAGACTCTACAAGGACTGGACACGGTCCCATGGTTACACATATAACACTTTCCCAAACAGCATCTGGGAATAGTTCAGGGAAAACCACAGGCCATCCCATCCCATCCCATCCCATCCCATCCCATCCCATCCCACCCCATCCCATCCCATCCCATCCCATCCCATCCCTTCGCAGCAGCTAAGACCCTGTTTGGGACTGGAAGAGAAGGTCTCCACGTGGGTGTGAGGCTCACTGTATGGTTTTGTCTCCAGACTCTTTATTCACTATCACAGATGTCTTCTTTTGTTTCAGGTATGCTAATTCATGTTTAAGTGTCTGACATAAGCTCTTAGCTACATTGCAACAGAAACTGGCATTGAATTTTAGGTTGAATTAGAACACTGGACTCATTAAACCCGTTTAATTATTGTAATGCAGTATTTGGTGCAGTTCCCCAATATACAGCAGGCTTCTGCCTCTTAATGAACAGTTCAATCACTCTTCAGGGAAGCGGTCTGCCAAAACCGGGAAATTATTTCATTTTGAGCAGGTTTATCTGAATGTCCAGTATTAATTAAAATTGACTTATCTGTATGTAGGAATGGAAATTACTCTAGTAAGACAAGCACTGCATTAAAACATCACCCAGAGATGATGTAACTGCTAAAAGAAATTCATACAGCCAGAGTAAGGTTTACAGAAGGACTTGGCTATCATTTTCCTGGTGCTCAGCTTTGGGGACTTGTTCTCTGCAGTCCTTAGCTACAGACTAAGTGCCTTCCACACATTTGTGAGTATTCATGTTGATAAGGAACCTACACAAAAGTGTAAGTGCTTGTGGACTGCATTTTTGTTGTTAGGGCACCTTGGGAGTGTTGGGTCCTGCATTCCTTTTGCATGTTGCACTGTAGCTCAAATATTAGCCACAGCCACAGCCAGGTGTCAGAGGGAGGATCAGAGAGATAACCTCTGGTGAGAAAGACTGCGAGCACAGATTAACTCCTAGCATTTCTGTATCTCATTTCCATTTTTAACTCCGTTTTGCGAGGGTGTAAACTTACTAAGGCAGGAGATTTCAGGAACGAGTGAGTTAATTGCAAACTGTGGAGATAAGAAACCTTCCCTTCATACATCCACGTGCACTGAAGCTTTCAGAGGCACACGATCAGTTAGATTAGTTGCACAAGAACAGTTAGCCATAAGAATGTTGTAGATGCTGATGTGAGCAGTTGCATGAAATATTTCTGCCCTCATGCTGAATTTCCTTATCTGTACCATTACCACTGCAATTCCTTTAAAAAATGCAAGAGGATTTGTCCTGGCCTAGTCTGCAACATATGTTCCAAACCTGAGGCTTCTGGGGACTTTTTCAAGCCATCGGATCATTCTATAAAAGTAGAGAGCTTCCATAAAGGCCACTGCAGGTAACACACTTTCATTGTTAAAAAAATACCCACAAGAGTTTTGCTTACCCAGCAAGCCCCTAAAGGAATGGTAGAGAAGCTCTGAACCCCTCTGCTCATCTAAACTTTACTTTGGGGTAATTTTCCTGATTTAATGATGTGTTTTGTCTTCATTCTTTTTCAACTTGCAGAAATAATCACAGGTGGGCTGGTAGGAATTCAAAGCAAATCTGGCAGTGTTTAATTTCCTACCGTAGGTACTTCCTTTTGCTGTCAGGTGTGGTTTGCTGTGTCACTGGTGCATAGTTACATATTTTAGAGAGTGTCATGCAAAGCACATGGGGAGCCAACCTGACATTTGGCATCACTAAGTAATACCTATGCTTACAACATGGGGACCTTAGACGTGAGGATCATCATTTTTGTTCTGCATTTGTACAAAAAGGGCCCTGGTTTATGACTGTGATGTCTGTGCTTGCACTTTAAAGGCAAATTGAATAGACTCGCCTGCTACTGTTACCAAAGGCTCACAGCTGAAGTTGCAATGATTATTTTATTGGTCACAGTCAGTGATCACACTGATTTCAGCTGTGGGAGATGAAAATTTCCCTTTTACCCTGAAAACTTTTATAATAATTTCAGGCTAGTGCTATTTCCTCTATAGCACTGAGGCTGAGTTATGTGGCTAATAGTGATACAATCTGATGTGAGGGCACCTGCAAGGAGCAACTGTAATGCTACCAATTTTCCAAGTTACTTGTTTGCAACATTTTATGATGGTAGGAAAGAAAGAATCATTATGATAACATGGGCACCAATCAGTAAAACGCAGCACAGCGCTAATTTTCCTGCTGAGCAGAAAAGAAACTGGGGAGTTTGGCCAAGGAGAGGGAACATATCTTTTCTGCAAGCTCGCTCTCTTATATTAATAGGATTTTTCCATTGTTTTGGTTAACATAAACCCAGGTTGTTTATTTGCTTTCAATTTCAGAGAGTTTTGGTGCATTGCAGTCACAGTGCACCCCACTGAGATAACCTAGAAGGGCACTATGTTTTCATGCACAAGGAACAAATCATGCGCTTGCAGGCTATAACTTCTTTAATTTCAATTACGGAAAGTGACAAAAAAGAACAGAAAATAAACACTCTGTGAGGGAATATAGGAAGAATGTCTATTTTATTACATATTACAGAAAGCAAAACTTAGCATAAAGCAAAAAACAGCAATTTGGAAGTGAAAATATAGATTTGTTTAGTATTCCTTATGTATAAACTGTTTTTAAGAACTCCCATCAAAAGGAAGATTTAAGAGTCGACAGGACTCTCACAAAGTTTCCTGACACCATTGAACAACACTAATTTTAGGTAGGCATTCATTCAGGGATAGGATTTGGAACAGGGAGGAGATTTATCACTCAGAATCTGCTAAAAGCTTTCAAAACAGAGAAAAAGCCTCCTCGCTACTTCTGTGTTAATGACATATCCTTAAATGCACCAACTCAAAACCTGTATCCATGTGATTACATGACATTAAAGAAAGCTCTTGTAGGGAAAAAGTTTCAATTATATGCCCTGAGTCTCAAAATTCAGATAACAAATATAAAAAAGACAAGAAGCAAAGTACTATTTTGAAAATACCATGCTTTTAACTATTCAACCAAGCATTTTATCATACTTCTTATGACTTCGAGTAGCTGGGGATAAACAGCCTAAGTCATCATCTAATGCCTGTTAAAATTTAAAGGAGATCTATAGGGTTTTTCCTAGAATTCTTACCATAAGTCAGTAAATGTCCCATGGGAAAGGTTATTCCCATCTGACAGTCTCTGTTAGCTCTGAAAGGTCTCTGCCTTGTCCAGAGTACCCTGAGCTTGTCCTGGCACCCTGAACACTGCAGAGGTGAACCAGTCATAGAATCATGGAATCACAGAATGGTTTGGGTTGTAAGGGACCTTAAGTTCATCTAGTTCCAACCCCCCTGCCATGGGCAGGGACACCCTCCACTAGACCAGGTTGCTCAAAGCCTCATCCAGCCTGGCCTCGAACACTTCCAAGAATGGGGCATCCACAGCTTCTGTGGGCAACCTGTTCCAGTGCCTCACCACCCTCTCTGGGATTAACTTCTATTACCTAATCTAAATATCCCTGCTTTCGGTTTAAACCCATTACCCCTTGTCCTGTCAGTACAGACCTTGGTAAAAACTTTCCCTCCATCTTTCTTATAAGCCCCCTTTCTACACTGAAACGCCACAATAAGGTCTCCCCGGAGCCCTCTTCTCCAGACTGAACGAGCCCTACTCTCTCAGCCTGTCCCCACAGCAGAGGTGCTCCAGCCCTTGGAGCATCTTCATGGCCTCCCATGGACTTGCTCCAACCGGTTGATATCCTTCTTCTGTTGAGGGCCCCAGAGATGCTGTTTGGGGCTGCCAGTCCTGGGTGAATCAATCTTTGTGGTCTGTCAGGTGCTTGGATACTGCTTTGAAAAAGAGGGAGACCATAAGTAAAGGCAAAGTGAACCACCTATCATGCCAAAATGTAAGACTTGAGAAATACTCTATTTGTGGCAAGTATAGAGAAGAAAACCCCAAGTGTTCCTAGCTACCGATGCTTTGCTTAGTAACTTCAGGGTGTTCTCTAGTCCATTGGCCAAATAGTTATTGACAGTCGTGCAGCTCTGCCAGCTAGGACCCAGATATTTTATAACATCTACCTTCACAATTGCGTTGAAGGGATCAGAATGTTGTCTGAGATCATGCCTTTACTTTGTGGCCCTTTTCTCTGTGGATGCCATTCAAAACTAAACGTATTTGCCTGGTTGCTTTCTAATAACCAAATCAACAGTTTTAGACCATCTTCCAGGAGCTGTGGATTTAGAAATGCTGATGTCCCCAGGGCATATCAGTCAGAGTTAGCATTTGGCCAGACAGTAACCAAAACATTAATTGGAGGCAACATTTAATGAGTAGATGCTAGACAATAAACAGATCATTTACCTGTTGAGAATTAAGAGTTCTTTGCAGACTGTTAAGGAGTGGTATAAACCTTAGTGCACAGCCTTTTATATTATATACATCACAAATATGTTTTATATAAACATGAAAAGGAGAATTATGAAAGCACTTTATTACTAGTTATTGACAGAGTCTGGAAGTGATGACAACCAAGCAGGTTGAGACTCATAGTATGTTTGGGATGAGAGCACTCGCCCAGATTTAGCTTTCAGGGGGTAGAGACACCATGGCAACCTGAATAAGTGTGGTGAGATTCAGACACATAATTTTCCCCCCCCCTTGTCAGGGTGAATTAACTAACTACTGCCACAGGTAACTGCTTAAATTGGTCTGTATTCATCATCATTGTCAAGAACAAATTGTGTTTGTAAGGTTTATTTTAGTAACTTTGAAAAGAAATAAGTGGAGATCTGAAGATTGTGATATAACAGGCAGAATGGGAAAATGGGATCAATAAATTCTAAAAGTGTTCAAATTCAGCTGAAAAGCTTCAATTATGTATTTTAAGGTGTTGATTAATAACCACCATACCAATTATCTATGTTAATCTGAAGCAGTAGTCTACATATTATCTTTCTTCATCAGTCCTTTTTCATACCTGACTCCTGTTGATATCCAGCTGTCTGGAATTTCTCCAGAGTTCTAAGATTTCATGAAAAATAGAAAGATTGACTTCTTTAGACAAGTCTTCCATATTTCTAGGTAGGAGTGATGAAATTTGTGAATTTCAATGTTTGTCCGTCATAGGTGCCCCTAGTAACTAAAAGGGGAGAAAGTTCTTCAGTTCCTCCCATGCACACCATCCTGCTTCATCCCAAATCCATCCATTAAGCCTACCATTGAAGCAACTCAAGATTTTCTTTTAAAACATTACTTTCAGATCAACTTCAGCCAACATTTTCTGCAGTAAAGCAGTAAATTAGTTATATGCTTGTCAGAGTGGTCCCCCAATATGCCAAATTCCAATCTCTGTGTTCTTTTGATTTGTCACAATGATGTCTTTGGCAAAGGTATTTGATGTGTGAAATGCCTTAGGAAGTGGGAAATTGCCATGATAATTTTAGGAACTCCAGTTACATTTGTTAACTGACCCTCTAAGACCTCCTGTACGTGTCTGTCAGATGTGTACACTTCTGAAAATTTTACTCTGTCCTGTATTTGCTTAAACTGCAACGCGATACATCCACGGTGTTCTTGCTGATATGCTAAACGCTTTACTTAATCCTGTCTGTTGAATAAATCAGCATATTGACTATTTCTGATGATGCTTATTCCCAATTAATTAGCAATGACAAAATAGAAAGAAAAAGGAGGTTGGAAACTCTATTACTCAATGCACCTTTTGAGCTTATTCCCCAAACATTTACAATTTCAGTGCAGTGAATCTTTTACCTTTGCCCTCAGTGTTATCCTTAGGTTGGCAGTTGCTGCCAAACCCGAGTGTACCTCACTGGAACACAGTTTACCCGTTCAGCCACAGGGTTCTTGCAGGACTTAGGGCAATTCTGTGCGCATCGACACATGCTGCCCGCTGCTCCTGTGTGATGAGCAGAAATTACAGCAGCGAGTGTCGTGGCTGCAGGCTGTGGAGCTGAAGCCTCTTGTCCTGGGAGTTTTCTGCTTCATGCCTTGGCTTCTGAGACTGAAATTCAAGGTCTGCTTACAAATCAGTCCCATTTATGGAATGCTGAAGTGCTAAAAGTTTTCTTTCTACCTTGTTGGTTTGGATACTCAGCTTTAAAACTATCCCTTGAGATTAAAAAGGAGAAAAGTTTGCTTATGTGAGACAGCAGTACATAAAGTACTTGTACGTGAAACGAGCATGCCTGCACCAGCTGTCAACAGTTATACAACCACACACCCATCTTTCCACTTATTAGACCTACATCTTACACAAATTTGAGCTGATCCTTTGCTATATCGTAAACCTACCAGAAAATCTTGAGTGCCATGCAAGTCACGTTCCAACACTCTAATTTCCAGAAACCTTGTGGTGATACAAAGATATATGAGTCAGATAATGCATTAAGCAGCACAAGTGAGAGCCTTTTATAATATTCAGTTGTTGCTTACTATGTATTTTTTTCTATAGATCAGCAGGAGAGTGTTAGACACATGGAATGGTAATAAATGAATCTTGGACTAGTTGCAAAAAGCCAGAAGGGACTGGGGATATAGCTTACACACTGCTAAGTAGCACATGTAAAGTGTTTGTGGTTAAAGCTTGGTTTTATTTACAGTGGAACAAATCTTAAATGAATCACGATTCCTTTGATCAACTTACGTAAGGGAAGGAGATGCAAATTCCCAGAAGAGAACGGTCCTACCATGGGAAGCTTTCTGCCAGACTGGTCAGATCCCAACACGTATGTCTGGTCTCTGCTTCCCTAGGCGTATGTGGTAGGCAAGGACTGGCTCCACTGGCGTCACCCTCTGGATTCCACACATAAACATAAATGGCACCAGGGCTACAGGCTGGGCCTCTTGGCCAACCCGCAGCAGCTACTGTACCTGCCAAAGTAGAGTCAAAGACTTTAGTTTGGGTTTCACTGACAAGCTGGGGCTTGGTCTTTAAATTGGCATCATCAGGAAAGAACTAAGGCAGAGAGTAGGCAAGATGCAGTCTGACTTGCTGACACCATCACAGGCGGCATTTGGAAGAGAGGGCCGGAGGAGGTTATGGATCATTCACACTTTAGCCTCCTAAAGGTACCTTGATCACTGCAGCAAGGACAAGGAACAATAGCATCCGTCAGGGAAGGAGCTCAGCTGACCTCCTGCAACAAATCTGGCCATTTTCTGCTAGCTGTCCTTTACCACAAAGCATATTGTGGTTTATTTTCTTAGCATGGCTGCCTTGCACAGGTAGGGTGAACGCTTTACTTTTGACCTGGATCTTAATTTCTTTTCTTAGCTTTGCATCTTGTTTTCCAGACGTAAGAGCAAGAAGTATTCTGCCTATTTCAAAACACATTGCAAAAATAGAGTAATTAAAACTGAATTCTGCTTTAGTTAGTGGCCTCAGTGGTGTAAGTTGAGTTAGTGATGAGACTACGTTATCTCAAAGCTGTACACCGAAGTGTACACACCGGAAATCAATTCAGAAGTTAAGATGCATATAGGTGACTACTTGTAGGTGTACAAACTCACTAAATACCTGAAGTTTCCACTGTAGTCAATGGAGATCTAGTTAATGCAGAACCAAAGGATGTCTTGTCTAACCCTCAAGAAAGTTCAAGGAGGATTTAGTTGCCTAAGCATAAATATCCAGTGCCCCTGTTGAGTGCTGCCTACCTTTACCTGGAGTGGGAGGGCTTGTATGGAGAGGGGTGGCTAAACCAGTGGGGGTGGTGGAGATACATACCATATTCTGAGGTGTGGGTGCGTGATGGAAGGACATGAGAACTGCTGCAGTGGGTGCTTGCCTAGGAAATACCGGGTGTACACTTCCCTTTGGTGAGGCATTATGAATATTCGGTTCAGAAAGGGAAGTGCCCTATTCAGGGAGGTATTAGGAAGTTCAGAATGTTTTGTGACTTTTGCTCAAAGCTGTAGCAGAAAACAGTGTGTTGGGTCTATTCCCCTCTGTTGTTAAAGCAGCCTTTCTTTTTTATTGTTTTTACCACTTGTTCTTATTCTTAAGTGATAGGATATTTATGCTCCCTTTGGCAAGATCAGGCAGACTTATATGTGGATAGATGGAGATAGATTTTGTCCTGGCACACTGACTAATGAAACCCCCCCCCCCCACCCCGACCCCAGCATGAAAAAAAAAGTAATTAGATCAGTGTTTTCAGTAGAGCTAAACCCACTGAAATAGTTTTGGTGTAATGATCTAGTACTCCAGTGTTTTGTATACTTCAGGACAAATACTGTCCTAAATGATAAAAGGTGTCTCGTTAGCATTTTGCTTTTTTTCTCTGCATGGGTAGCTAAATTCTGTTGCTAAATAAACAGAAACCAAAGGACCTGATTTCTTTGAGTTGAGCTTGGCACCGTAAATAAAGCAGAAATTCTGCTGGAATATCCCCTTTTACATAACGACTCTCACTAATTGGCTTGCTAGGGAGGTCTGCAGGCTTGCACTTTGGTTTGAAGCTCTGTCCTGTAAACAGATCATTGATTATGACCAAGCTTAAAAATATTCCCCAAAAGATATGTCAAGAAACTGCATTCTGAAATCCAGGGAAGATCCAGAGCATATTCCCCATGCTGTAGATACATTTTGCCGGTTTATCTGTAGAGGTGTGATACAGCTGAAAGCTTTAGTATCAGCACCCTGATCTACAGAGTCAATATTCTTAAAGGAATTCCAGTTTGTCAGTCAGGGAGACAAATAATATTATAATATGAGTTGTGGAAATGATCTTTTAATATGAATAATATCTAATAAGTAGCCAAAGTACCATGCTAATGAATGGCCAATAGACCAGAAGTTCTTTTACATTTTTTTTTTAAGGCAAATGCTTGTGGACAATAAATAATTTTTAAACCGATACAAGCTCATTACCAGATTGTTCAAAATCAATGAGATATAATCTAATCATATGATTAATTATAACTAGATGATATACTAATTATGTAATAAATTAGCATTACATTAAATTATTATAACAGTCTATATTACATATTCTATAATTGTATACTGTTATACTATAAATGTGTATATATGCTATACAGCATATGTAGTATAGGCCATTATATTGTTTAATATGAAAATATTGTAATTAATATATCACATCCAATACATAATTTAAGACAACATTAACAGTCACAGATTTCTTACATGATACAGGATTGGCTGACTGTAGGGAAATGAAGCGGTGATACAGTAGCTGAGATGTGAAGCAAGAGGTGCAGGGGTTTATTAGCTTTGATAAGAAAAAAAACATTTGATTTTACTATGGGGAATTTGAACAATGATCAAAGATAATAACTAGAAAAGAATAAAATTACTAAGGACTAAATATTTGGAATGGTTTATATGACAGCTGTTCACAATATACATAACTAATCATAGAATCATAGAATCATAGAATGGTTGATATCCTTTCTATGCCGAGGGCTCCACAGCTGGACACAGCACTCCAGGTGGGGTCTCACGAGAGCAGAGTAGAGGGGGAGAATCCCCTCCCTCGACCTGCTGGCCACGCTTCTCCTGATACAGCCCAGGATACAGTTGGCTTTCTGGGCTGCCAGCGCACACTGCTGGCTCATGTTCAGCTTCTCGTCCACCAGTACCCCCAAGTCCTTCTCCTCTGGACTGCTCTCGATCCATTCTCCACCCAGCCCGTACTTGTAACGTCAGCTCTGGAAGCTCTGGGTTTACTTCAGCACGTCTGTCATGCTGGCATCTTTTTCAGTGTTTCTGGGCAGTATGTATTATAGACCCTGCAGTTCAGGACAGAGTTCAAATACACTGTGTGAATCAGAAAAATTGCTTTTTTTTCATGGAATACTTCTGCGTATGAACAGTATTTTAAACAACGTTCCAGTGAAACAGTTTTGCTTAAGCATATGAAATCCATCAGCAGGATTTTGTACAAATTGGCAGGCTTCAGAATCACGTGTTTGGGGGTCCACTGATGGCTCAGCACCTCACAAACTGGACTTTCAAGAAGTAGCCTTTCGTAACATTGGAGATGAGAAGACAAAGCGGTTCCTCCTACCTCATTTGCTGTCTTTAAAGTATCTGCTAGCTAGCAATCACCAGGAGATGGCTGAGCATAGATATACTGACCTTTTCAAGGCATTTTGAAAAACTTTCTTGAAAGAGAAGCTTGCCTGTCTGGTGGAAAGGTACAGTTGTTGGTGACACAGAAAATTGCATTATACCTGTTCTGAACCAGTGATCCCTTTAAATCCTCCGTGAAGCACTGGGGCCTGATTTTCCTCTCTCATGTTTTTCAGCTTTATTGGTGTCAATACTTTTTCCAGGTTGATACTACAATAAATGGGAGGAAAATAGGTCTCCTGTCACTCTAAAAACATGTTTTCTTTCTCATCAATAAAAGGGCAGTCAGTAAAGACAAACGGGAGAGTGGTGGTTTTGTCAAAGTGGTAAGAAAATGGGTTTGGGCGAGATTTGACCTCTCCTGTGCAGAGTGGATAGCACCCAACTCTTAAAGTCACAGGCTTCATAGAAATAGCAATTATGGGGTAAGCTGACATTCAGGGGTAAGGAGAAACAGTATAGATTTGACTGTGTGTTAACAGCGCTGTTTGTGCTGGCTTGGCTAACAGCTGGGAAGTTCACAGAGCAGCAATCTCCTCCTGCTGTATTTAGTCTTGAAGGAGACCACTAGAACTGCATTTCTGAGTGGTTCTGGTGCCAGCTGTCATGGGGAGAGAACAAAGTCTGACTTTACTAGGTGTCTTTACAGAGCACCAGGACCTGCAGGTGCTTTGCTCTGCACCTCTAACCTTTCCATCAGAATCCTTGGCTGTCTTCAAGGCCAGGCTGGATGGGATTTTGAGCAACCTGGTCTAGTGGAGGGTGTCCCTGACCATGGCAGGGGGGTTGGAACTAGATGATCTCTAAGGTCCCTTCCAACCCAAACCATTCTGTGATTCTCTGAAAGAGGCTGACCTGAGAGCAGTCATTATTCAGGAACTGACTCTCTACCCACCTACCAGGACTGCGGTTCCTGCATCCTTCTGCTCATTCTCTGCTATGTTTATTTCAGTTGTCACAATCACACTACACGCTTTCCTTTACCGCTCTTTGCAGTGCAGGTAAATAATGAAAACACAAGATTTCCTTTTAAAGATACAAGAAAATAAATAAAAGGGTCTTTCCACATACATCCTCAAGAAGTCTGCAAGGCTTCAGTTGGAGGCCTACACATAATCCTCAGAACAGCATTACCTTAATGCATTTTCCACTAAGTTTCAGCTAAGGTGGCAAAAACTTTGGGAGGTGATGGCAGTATAAGTTGTTTAGAAACTCTGAATGATGTAGCAGTCAGAGATGCCATTCATCATGGGAAAAGGATAGAGAAACCACTAGAAAGGGCTATTGTGGAATACGAGTGAGGTATACATTTTTAATGCTAGAAAATCTGATCAGGAAGCACTTTTTCCCTGGGAAGTGTGTAGATCATGGCTTAGTGTTTTTACTCAGTGAACAGTCTTCAGCCAAAAGAAGACCTGAACTCTAAAATTATCAGCATGTAACTAGTGTTTGACAGCCATGAAGAGCCGCCTCCCAGGTCTGCAAGAGCAGACAGGGAGCTGAAATGGATGGCAGGGAAGGTGACCCAGAGGGATACTCAAAGTGTTCCTGGGTAAGGGAATCAGTCTGTGCTCTCTGGACTATTTGAATCAACGGATATGTCTAACGTCAACATCTCTCTTTGGCCACCATCTATTTTTCACAAACCACCAAGAGCTTTTATCATGCAATATGGAGCTGCGTACCTGCTGTAGACCACCTTCTATGGCCTCACAGGCCTCTCATGGCCTTCAGACCATAATCCATGAACCATAAATGCCTATGTGCAACATACATAGGGAATAGAAGTGCATTCAATTTTTGACATCCTTATCTTTGAAAAGGAACAAGTGAATTTAGTACCTGGAGAGGAAAAATTTTTTCCAGAACAGATTTCTTACTTTCTTTTAGTTCTTGAATTGATGCATATTTAAAAAAAAAAGTAATAAAAAATAATTAAATGTAATAGTGGAGCTGCTATGGCCAGCAGAAAACCAGCACAGAGCACGGGCCCAGTGATGCTTCCACTCCACTTCTGTGGAAAGCCTGGATGCTGGATGCACGTGGGGCTGCTGCAGGGCAAGAGGTAGTCGGTGAAGGCCCCTTGGGGGAAGTACATGCTTACAGGGCTGAGGCTCCCTCATGCTGAAAAGCAGCTGCTGAGAGAGGTGGTGGGTTTTGCACTGTACTCAGGGCTAGTACATGTGTTCTCTGAGGCATTTCTGAACTGAGGTTCTTCTTCCCCACACAGTGCCCTAACTTCCAGCTTAGGAGCATTCAGAGAAGATGATGCTGGCAGGTGGAGCCAGGTGGGAGAGGAGGTCAAAGAAGACTAGCCTCCATCTGTATGATGGAGGTAGTACACAGGCAGGAGCACAACCAGACCAGAAAAGGTAAAGCAAGAATCTGAAGCCTTGTGATCTGGACATCTACAGAGACCTTGCAGGAGCAGAGCTGCATGTGGTTCCCAGCTTCTGCACGTGTGCATGGACTGTGGTCTGCTGCTGTCTTGGTGTATGTATAGTGGGGGTGCTGTGTGTACCCCTCAGCCCTGCTGGTGTTAGCAACCAGGCAGTACTAAAAAGCAGACATTCTGGATTGTACTTCTGGACACTGGGACATTGGAGACAAATTTTGCCAAATTTTATTTCTTTCCAGCTAATCTTTTTCCTTTGTGTCCCAAAATAGTGGGCTATCCAGCTTTCACAGTTCTGATGTGTTATTTCATGGCATTTCCACCGTGTTTCTATTATTTCTTTTACTCCAAAATAGAAGAAACACATTACTAATAAAATTTTCCCTGCCTCCCCCTTTCAGTTTTCAGTGAAATAATAAAAGGCCTGCCACAACTTGTGTGCTTTAGTTCTCATTATTTCTGCCCTGTTTTCAACAGTCACTTCTATCAGGGAGTATAAAACCTCCAGATTCAGCTTGCATGCCAAAGAAAACAACTGCAGTTAACAGAAATCCCTTAATAATTTCAGCAAAATGCTGTAGGAGGAATTTTGTAATTAAGTATTTCATATTTTCTTATTTCATGTTCCATGCTGAAATGGGAGAATTTTTTTCTACTGATTCCCTGACGCCACACTGTGTGCGGGGGGTGGTGGTTGCACAATTTGCAATTTTGTTATTGGAATAAAAATTACTGTTATCTCTTAGATTAATAGAATAAATATTTACATGTATCCTTTTTCTGGGAAACATTCAAATCAACACTTTCCTCATTAAATTGTTGCAGCATTTAGATTAAGTGCTTTGGCAGAAAAATATAATTCTATCCCAAGTTTGTGGGTTAGTGTTTGGCAAACCTCAGTGCATAACAAATCAATGTGATTTTATCAGGATTCTGTGCCATGCATGTGTGAGCTACAGAGTGTGGAAGACGGAAAGAAGCAAAGCTTTTGTCACAGCAGAGGCTCATATGAACCCGATACCTTAAGAACAACTGCTCTTGCTCTGTCTATGATGTGCACAGTTGTCCTTTTCGCTAAACCTCTGGGGCTCAGCCAGGAGGAACTTCCTGATGTCTATACTCCCATTGCTACGTTTCAGGGACACAATTGTGTTTTCTCTCACAGGAATTAAAATGGGACTGAAATGTATCCAATACTAAGTTCAGCAAATTATCTTTTTGCAATCCTGCAGGATATTAAATTTCTTCCTGGCTGACAAGTAGGTATGGCCAGACAACATGCAGCTAGCTTGTAGTGAAGCAAACTCCAATGTCTCTAGGACAACTGATCATTGTTTTCTAGGACATCATTCCTTTCCCTCTCCTTGTTGAAGAAAATGCATTTAGCATTCTGAGTTGGAGCACCTGCGTACTCCTTCTTTGTGTGTTTTACACAAAAATTCTTTCTTGTGCCCTAGACTAACCTTCTTTGCTCACAGAAGTCGGTCTGACATTAAAAGATAACAGTCCCTCCACATTCTGAGCCTTTTCTGATAGGAACACTTACTGCTGAAAGTGCTGAAAGCTCAGTCTGGCAAACCGCGAGCTCTACAAGCCTTAGGAAGTCAGGATAAAAAAAAAAAGAGAAAATTTCTACCTCTCTATTCATTTGTATGCACGTGCATAAAGATAGCCAATAGCCACTGTCATTGATAAAGTACACAAATTAATAACAGGAAAGGTTCAATATGTTATTACAGCAGATTAATGAATGCCTGAGCATATGATGAAATAGTAAATTTAAAGATAACTTCTATATATTATAGTTTTGTCCTCTTGTCTCTCTCTTCTTTTTATTAGAACCTTGGTTTATTAGCCTATTTCTAAAACTCTTATTAAAATGTTGCTGTGAAGTGATATACTCTGTTTGCATATTATTGAATTTTAGGACTTGCAGCCTAGCCATGCAGAAATCTTTGCTGAGCCAGCAGAATGGGAAGTGCAGAATTTCTGCAGAGAAAGGCATCGCCTCCCCTGACTTGCCCTGCTATAGGCTTGGACTATAGGCTCTGCCCCAGGCCAGAGAGAGGGAAAACTTTGAGGCAGACTTAACTCAGGGGGAGGAAAAGGAGAAAGCATAGAAAGAGGACATTAAAGCTGACTTTAATTTGCTTGATTAATATTTGGGGAAGTATAAAAATTTGATCCAACGTGGACAGTTTTTTGGAGAGCAAGGTTCGAACATTTAAGGTTATAAATACAAAACTTCTTGGAAAAGTAAAAGAGAGCAGAAAACTGAAAACTATCTGAAAAAAACTAGAGTGTTCCAGTAAGAATACATAAAGGTACATTGGTGCCCTTATGGGTTACCAGAACAAAATTAGAGCAGAGAAAGTGCCCAAGATGTGAAATTTACTTCATTTGGCCAGGTTTCTACTTCTATCTCCTCCCATCTTTTAAATAAGTTTTTTACTTGCAACTCTGGACTTTCATGACATCTGCCTGATGAATCTGGTGGTCTTCTACAGTGGGGCCATGACCTTGGTGAATGAAGGAAGGGTAACCGATGTCATCTACCTGCATTTGACGCTGTCCCACATGACATCCTTATCTCTAAATTGGAGAGGCATGGATTTGATGGATGAGCCACTTGGTGGATAAGGAACTGCTGGATGATTGCACTCAGAAAGTTGTGGTCAATCGCCCAGTATCTGAGTGGAGACCAGTGACGAGCAGCGTTCCACAGGGGTTGGTGTTGGGACTGGTCTTGTTTAACATCTTTGTCAGTGACATGGATGGTGTGATTGACTGCACCCTCAGCAAGGTTGCTGACAACAGCAAGCTGTGTGGTGCGGTTTACATGCTGGAGGGAAGGGATGCCATCCAGAGGGACGTGGACAGGCTGGAGAGGTGGGCCACTGCCAACCTCATGGAGTTCAACAAGGCCAAGTGCAAGGTCCTGCACATCAGTCGGGGTAATCGCAAGCACAAGTACAGGCTGGGTGGAGAATGGATCAAGAGTAGCCCTGAGGAGAAAGACTTGGGGGCACTGGTGGATGAGAAGCTGAACATGAGTCGGCAGTATGCACTGGCAGCCCAGAAAGCCAACCGGATCCTGGGCTGTATCAGGAGAAGAATGGCCAGCAGGTGGAGGGAGGTGATTCTCCCCCTTTACACTGCTCTCATGAGACAAGAGCATCCAGCTGTGGAGCCCTCAATATAAGAGGGATATGGACTGATTGGAGGGAGTCTAGAGAAGGCCATGAAGATGCTCAGAGGACTGGAGCACCTCTGCTATGGAGACAGGTTGAGAGAGTTGGGCTTGTTCAGCCTGGAGAAGAGAAGGCTCTGGGGAGATCTTATTGCAGCCTTCCGGTACCTGAAAGGGCCTACAAGGAAGCTGCAGGGGGGAATCTTTTCCAAGGGCCTGTAGTGACAGGACAAGGGATAATGGGTTTAAATTGAAAGCAGGGAGATTTACATTAGACATCAGAAAGAAATTCTTCATGATGAGGGTTCTGAGTCACTGGAACAGGTTGCCCAGAGAAGCTGTGGATGCCCCATCCCTGGCTGTCTTCAAGGCCAGGCTGGATGAGGCTTTGAGCAACCTGGTCTAGGAGGGTGTCCGTGCCCATGGCAGGGGGGTTGAAACTGGATGATCTTTAAGGTCCCTTCCAACCCAAACCATTCTGTGATTCTATGATCAGTTGATATCAGATTATGCTCACTTATTTGGATTTACATAATGTCAAATGAAGGTTATATATCTCTATTCATTGTCCATATATAGCTGAATATATCAATATCACATTCACAAATGTACACACACACACGTACATACACAGTATTTTAATTCTAAAAGCAAGAGTACACAGCTTCATTTCTTATTTGGCCAACTGAGGAATTTAGGCAGTTAGTCTGTGAGAAAGAATCTATTATGCTTCCTTGGCTTTTTTTTTTTTCCTTTGTTATTTTTTCAGTTTAAAATAGAGGAACCCACTCTGTTCAACAGCACAACTTCTAGACGCTTCAAAAGGAATGCAGCAAAAATAAATGTTTAGGTTGAGTGCACTCTAGTCTGTTTAAAATAATTCATGGCTTTCTCACCATGGGAGTAGTAATTATTGATCAACCTCTTTTTTTCTGTTCTTTTTTAAAAGTGTTGAAGTACTGCAATCAGCTGCATTTGTAGAGGGCTTTGTGAACTTTGCTTATTCATTACAGCTTAGCCACTGCAAAGCTAATGAGGCTGCTGACCTTGGTGACAGGAAGGTTACAGGCCGTGTAAAGTGAATATAGGACACTGGAAGATGTTTGTTTTCTGCCGATTTATTAAACTGCATGTTTTAAAGTTTAATTACTGATACAAACAGCAAAGAGATCAGAGCACGGAGTCAGAGAGGCAGCCACATTCTGTGGCTATTCACGGGTTGAGTCTTTCAAGGCAGAGCTGTACTGCTGTCTCAGTCATTGAATATGCATTCTGCTAGTGTTGAGAAATTCCTTCAGTTTTCATGAAATATAACTGTAATCCTCTTCTGACTATCCAGTCCTTTATCTTGGTATTGGACAGGTCAGAAATTCTGCCTTGGAAAAGAATCAGAAAATTCCCATCTCTGTCTAAATGAAACACTGTGTTCAAACCACACTACGTTTAACATTCAGTCGTTAGATACTGTATTCATATAGAACATCGTTGGTTTTAATAAATAAATCCTTGGCCCTGCACCATAGGGTTTGTTAAAGTGTTTGTCTTGGCAATGTAAATTTGCTAGTATTTCTTCTTATCTGTCCCTCTTTTGCAGCCATAAGGGGACCAGGCAATATTTCCTTTCCTCTCTTTTCCACCCCATATAAAATATACTCCAGAATGTTTTGTTTTATTTTTTTTGAATTATATTATACTTTGAACAAAAATCACAAAACCCCTTAGTGATACTCATTTGTCCTAGCATTTAGTTCTTCAGGGTTCTTTAAAATCTTGGCCTCCTTGCTGAGACAACGAGTTGGGGTGGTAAGGAAATCTATCTGTTCAGGATATAAATACAAAATCAGGATGAATTATGCAGTGTTTCAATTCATAAAGAAGACAAAATATTCTCAACATGACAGTGACCACTGGTCACCTGCATTTTATATAATGGTGCTAAAATTAAAGACTCTCTTGCCATCCTCATGACTATATTTAATTGTAATAGAAAAGCTATGCAATAAGCACTTTCTGGACACGGTTTTGAAGAACTTCCAGAATTGTGCAGGCTTTCTGCTCATTACCAGCACCATATGAAGCATTTCTCACGTTTCCTCTGAAGAATGCCATCGGTGCTCTTCTGTCCTAATAGATGTCTCCCACCCTGCTGTTCCTCTTCAATTCTATAATCCACGTTGGAATGAAGCCTGCAAGAAACTGATGAAAGAAGCCAAAGTCTGGAGGTGTCTTGCACTCTAGCTGTGCTGAAAGAGCAGAATGAGAGTGTGTTTGCTAGCAGTATGTCAGTGACTTTCTTACAAAATCTACAGGCAACCCTTTTTCTCCATTTAATATTGAGAAAAGGGAGAGTTTCACATATTCTGCTTTTAATTCTGATTTTGTCTGTCCGTCTGTCTTGTGCCTCACACTTATCGGGGTGAAGATTTACCAGTAGGAGCAATTCACCATAGCTGGCATGGTTTCCATCTCCTACAGGCTTGCTTGAGGTGCCTGAGGGTCATCTCAACCACTGCTGCAGTGTTTTATGGTTCTGTCTGCAGCATATTGCCAGATGCAACAGATATGCTTCAACTGGGCTGAGGGCTATTCTGTCAATATTCCTTGTAGGAAGATGCAGAGTATCAGAGTATCATACCAAAATGAAGCTGGAGGTGACATCAATTGTTTCTCTAGTTCAACTGGCTGCCCCACTATAGCTTTTTTTCTCTTATTCAGGGGTGGGTATTCAATAATGTCCATGGGCAATCCATCCAGGGCTTCACTATCCCTGTGCTTACAATGCCCAGAGCTTACAATCAGGTTGTGCATCGCCATCTCTCAGTTCACTGGAATGGATCAGGTGTTCCAGTGTGTCCTTGTACCTGGCAGGCTGGGTGGTACCAGGAATTAGTTAACTTTTTCAAAAGGGGAACTAAGGGGGGTTTATATATCACCGTTGTCAGCAAGGGAATTTGGAAAGCTGCCTACACACTACACACCCACCCTTGAAATAAAATTGTCCAGGGACCAAGACCAAAACCATGGAATCTTCTTTTATAGAGATGGGAAAAGGTAATTACCTAGTTTCAGTGGAGTTGGTCAAAATTCCTGTCAAAATTTCCCTTCAAGTTCCTTTCTAGAAAAGGAACTGGAAAAGCAGGCTAATAGGACAATAGTGCAATGTTAACCTCGATGCAGACATGACAACTGACTGATAACTGATAACTTCTGTCGGCTTCTAGTCACCTTGTCAGTTAACATGGTTGATTTTCACTGGGACTTGTGAGCATAGCTATGATTACAAGGATAAAATGATAAAATATGTGAGGGTTATAATACATTTAATCTTTTAAAAGTGGATTTTGTTTTACTTCCTATCTTACATCCAAACATGATTCTGAACACAAGTGAGCATAAAGTATTTGAAGATAAAATGCCAGATTCTGTCATTGTTTATAGATGGTTTATATTTGTTTCAACAGCAGAAAATGCATGTAGCTGACCTAAAAACATTTGCATGGTACACAGAATTTTCCCCCTACTTAACAAAAGAATATTGCTGCCTAGATGGCAAAAACAGAACAAAACTCTGCCCATGCACACCATGCTGTGAGTTTTTATCGTCTGACTGTGTCTAATGGTTGAACTGCCAGAACTAGCAGCGGGACTAGAATAAATTATGAACAGATGAAGAAATCTCTCATTCTTGTGTAATAATCTAGAGTTCCCTTATCTATAAATAATAATCTCAGGGTCTGCAAAGGAGAAACACAAATGTTATGTGAACAAATGGTAGTAAGCTTTTATAGCCTTGTTAGAATGATCTTGTCTGACAAATCAAACACCAGATACCTAATCTAAGCAGGATGGAAACACTGTAAATTAAATGTCTATGTTACATATATAACATGCTTTACATACTGAAATTTGGTGTGCACTTCTGTCTCTGCTTCTATGTAACATTAGTGTTTTGTACTCATGAAATGTATTTCTTGTATCCAAATTTAACAGAAATACCCTGAGATACACTAGAGAGATTTTCGGTAGTGGCATGGATTTGCCAGTATCTCCATTTTGGTTTATTTCACATACAGGGACATTGTCCATAATATTGGTTACCAGGAAATTTTTACTGTCATAAGCTACTACTTCTAACTCTTCTGGAAATACAAATATTTCTTACAATGACTGAAGTCCAGATAAATGTGTGGGTTTTTGGTTTTGGTTTTTTTTTTTTTTTTTTTTTTTTTCCCAAAGTAACTATTTTTACTCAGTTTAATCATGTAGTTTCTAAGTGAACTGGGCTGGCTTCTGCTAGGAACATGAGAACATGTAGTTATTGTGCAGGATGCAACTCTATTACTTTAGATTCGGAAGTGATAAGAGTACAGAAAGAAAACATAAACAGATGTTAGTCTTGTTGTATTTTGCAAAGGAGCACAGATAGATTTTCTTTTAAAAACTGCATTATTTGTAAGGACAGACCAGTGAGATGCTAAAAATTAGGGCAGCTCATGAATATGATGACTCTCTGACTCACAGTCAACATTCCCTTTTTAGTCAAGAGGAAGCAGGTTCATTTGGCACAACCGATTTTTCAACTTAGCAGCTTATTCAGGTAAGCAATACCTTTGAAATAAATAGTTTTCCTCATGCTAATTTTGTTTCCTTACAGTAATTCTGTCAATGTAAAGACTGGCATGCTTATTTAAAACTGCTTGAACCAACATCACTAATGCTGATTCCTCCTTATGTGGATTTATACCAGTATAGTTGTTTCCATGAGGAATTCACTCTCCTAAACCAGTCAGCTATCCTCATAGGAATTAGGGCTAATAAAATGCATATTTGCATTTTCTGTATTTGAAGAACAGAAGCTGAAATACATGAAGCTGAATATGATGGGGAAAGAAAGAGAAAGGAAAAAAGATTGTCAGAGGAAAGAGGGGAATAACAGACAAGAGGGTAAGAAAATTCAAATTTTGAAATGCTCTGGCCACTTGAAATCATTATTTGGAAGAATATATCACCTGAGTCTTATTTTGACCATCATCTCAGGTACCTGCCCTTCTCTAGTACTATGGTCTCCTTTTTCAGGTGTTTAATCTTTTCTCTCTTTCTTCCTGTCTTTGTTTAAACTTTTAAATTTGTCTAACCCAGTGTTTTATCCAGTTCTACCTACAGGGAGATTCTGCTGCTGTGGAGTCCTAATGTGGCATAGGGTAAACATCATGTCTTTTTAATAGGCAAGAAGTCCCCTACCATGGCTGAATGCTGATGAATGATTTAAAGCTGAATAACTAAGGTATACTATGATATGAATTTATATACTTACATCCATTTGTTGCCTTGGTCCATCAACTGTGCTGTCCGCAGAAATCTCAGTCTGTATGATTAGTATATAGCAAGAAGCTGAATGCGGACCAGGAACTAAAATATATAGATAACATTAACACTTACGCACATGTCTGATGATAAAGTAATCTAGAAGTTTCATATAGGAAAGATTGATAGGATCAAACAGTAAGATCGATAGATTTCCTAGTACAAAGTTGTTATGCCAGGAGATACCTTTAGTTATGGGTCAATGTAAGGATCTTGAATTTTGAAAATGTTTTCTTTTACTTATTGTATTACTATAGCTTGACCATGTACCTTGCAAACAATTTCCATAATCATGGAAACATAGAACAGTTTGGGTTGGAAGGGACCTTAAAGATCATCTAGTTCCAACCCCCCTGCCATGGGCAGGGACACCCTCCACTCGACCAGGTTGCTCAAAACCTCATCCAGCCTGGCCTTTATGTTATGTGTGTTAAGCATGCAACTACTCACGTCCTGCATGATGACAAGAATCCAAATTCAGTTCACGTATGGAGGGCTCTAGAAATGAGAAGAACATGGGAAAGAAGAACATGGCTGAAATATAAAATTCTTGTCTTTGTCTAGTTCTGAAAATCGCCCCAGAAATCATAATTTCCTAGACTCTTTCAGCACAGAAGCTAATTGAATCAATCTGTTTTAATAACTTTGCAATAATTTGGGGGCTTTCAAAAAATAGTTTTATGTTTACAAGATGAAAACTGCCTAAAAATGTTGTATGAAAGATCTATTTGGTATGTACAAAATAGCAGGCCTGGAAGCTCATGCTACTTTGACACTTTTTGCACACGCTGTGGTGCCGTTAACCTAACAGTTGAAGTATAAGGAAGACAACATGATAAGTTGCAAAGAAGCTTGAATCAATTATTGTCTCTAGACAAACATTACATCTCAGGCAGATTTTGTTTTTTGACTCTGTGAACAGGTTCCTCTGACTTCATGTATATGCTGTCTGAAATTTCTTACTTGAGTGAGGAGTTGTTTTGGCTAACAAAAGTTTATTATTTTGAAGTCTGTATGTTTGCTGCTAAACTAAACATGGGTAAAATAGTATGAATAAAGAACACAGCAGAAATAACTGGTTAACCTGACCTAGTGGAAGGTGTCCCTGCCCATGGCAGGGGTGTTGGAATTAGGTCATCTTTAAGATCTCTTCCAACCCACAGTATTCTATGATTCTATGATTTTAAGCTGTGTTTAAACTGGTTTAAATTATGGTGACCTCAACAGTCACAGAATATCTACAGTATGAGCTGTGGGTCAGACTAATTAAATGTCCTGGGCTCCGTGACATTCTTTGAACTGATGGGACGGTCTTTTGACATCTTGTGCTTTGAACAAGCAGATTGACAACACTGAATGTAGGCAAATGTAATGCGTCTGATGCTAATAAATGTGTGCAGATACTGAAATGAGAAGATTTTTGGGTTCATACGTGTTTACTGTAGAGTTTTCCATAACCAGCATTGCAGGAAACTGCACTTTTTTCTCAAGATGATTCTATATTTTTTCCAAAAGTGTAACACAAACAGGATGAGCATAGAGAAAGGAGAAAACACTACTGGGTGCCTGTACATTCACTTTTGCATTATTAGAAAATTTAGAAGTATAGCCAATCTGGTAATGTGAGGAAAAGTGATAGATAACATAGTTTGTAGAGTGGTCTTGAAGAAGGACAAACCCATAAAAAAGACCAAATTAGTAAAGGATGCATATGGATTATTTGCGATTAATATACACCCAAACCCAAGGTTTAGGAGGGATCTGCAATACAGATCCTACTTGACCTCCCAGATTTCCAGTGACTACAGAATCTTAAAATCTGTCAAATCAGCATCTTTATTTCACAGCACATACTCACGGGATATTTCCATTCCAGTCTAGTAAAAGAAAAAGGCAGCTGCATGATCACTGCTTTGATGTTTGCAAAAAAGTGGAGTGGTCAAAGATTTCTGAAAGCAGATTAGGGAAATGACATATACTCAAGTGAAGTCTTGCCAGGCTACATTTACTATGCAGGATAAATTTGATTTGCAAAAATGTGGAATATAGATTTCTAGATTAATGAATTAAAAGAACAGAGCTTGCTGTCTGTCTTTTGCTCATTTTCTGTCTCAGGGGAAGAATAAATTATATTCTGTCTACTCGGTGGAATAATTAAAATTTTGAAAAGCATGCAAGTACAGTATTGAATAGTTACTCATCAGTTTGCTATTTTGCTGAACTTTCTTTATCACAAATTCTACATCAGTCTCTGCACCTAGTCATTCAGAAGAAATAAATGCCCACTCAAGCCACATTTGTTGCTACCTTTCCCTCTGATTTAGAGAGTAGGTCCAGACTGGGGTTTTTTTAATTATTTTTTTCCATTTCTTGCAATTATTTTTGCCCCTGACTTTGGGTCCTGAATCAGTTTTGCAGCTGTCAGTCAATATTTAGAATTTTGTCTGTGAAATCTGTGGAAGGAAGGCATCTCACACAAAGGAAGAATCTGGTGAGAGGTCTTCGTCCAGGGCACAGTGAAGCCTGTGAGGGTCTTTCTTATGATTTCTGTGGGCACACAAGTGGGGACAGAACAGCTACTGCTCATTTCAGATAACAGGTAACTAAGAGTGGGAATAATGGTGGAAACAATCAACCTCCAGAAGAAAAGGTACGTGCTGAGGTATAGTTGATTGTATGAGAAAGAAGCAAGGCAATCAGCAAAAAGAGAGAAAAGATAAAAAAAGGGTGTATATTGCATGATACTAAGGAAAAAGAGAGATTTGGGGCTTACAGCAGGAAGAAAAGGGGCTTGGTGACAAAGAGGAAGAAACTTTATTACCCTGTTTGATTCCACATGCGGGGCTCCAAAGCAGACGCAGTGTTGATGGAGAGGAAGGAGCAGTTCCTGCTCTTCGGTCATAGGGAGGTCATGTTGGGCTACTGGAAAGATGGCTGCAGGTCTGCTAGTTTCCCTGCTAAGTCAGTGTCGTGAAGGGAACATGAATGCTTACATTTTTGTTGTTACTGTTGTGAATAAATGGGATCACATGTGAGAAATACCTGACTTCTTTATCAATTTCTCTCTCCGGTGGAAACAACCTATAGGACTACAAACCCTGGCTGATAGTCCAGGACAGGTACCACTCTCTGTATATATAGATTCAGCGTGTATTCATGTAAAATATTTCAATAAATATTTTATATTTATTGAATAATATTTTATACATATTTATAATATTTGTATATTATTTACATATTATCAAATACATATGTATTTGATACATATTTTATATGTAATATTATTATATCACATATATTATATGTGATATAATATATCACATCTCCTCTGTGATGGTCCCTCTGCAAAACTCCTATTTCTGTCAGTTTAGATTAGCCTTCTAAACTTCAGAGCCTGCAGCTAACAAACTTAACAGCACAGCCTTGTAAATCATCTGTCTTGCAAAGGCACTTATGTGAAGGAGCAGAGCATCTCTGAAAATCAGGCCATTCCATTTTACTGGCTATACATGGATGCAGCAACTTAAATTAGGCATGCAGAAGTGTTATCAGTGGGATTTCCTAAAGATTAATTGCTGCTTAGTTATTAGAGCATGCTCCAAATGCTTATTTTATGCCAGGAAAGAGATGACAGCAATACATCACTAGCCAAATGGACAGAATGACCTTTTTGAAACGGCTCCGGCACGGGATGGGGCTGACACAGCATTATCAGTGCAGGCAGGTGGATACTCAGAATCTCGGGGGTTCAGCTGATGCAGAGGGTAATTTTCAGCTAAGAAGGTGAACTCTGGATTGGGTAAGCTCATGTGGTGACCCCAAAGCCCTGAAGGAGAAGTATGGGGAGCTGGCTTGGGCAGGTCGATGGTGCTGAGGGGAGGGGTCAGGCAACAACACGTGTGTGCTGAGCCAGTTGTTGGCAACCTTTACATGACAGAGCACGTACCTTTCCAACCGAAGGATAAGGCGCTTGAGGGAGCTGGGATCCTTTCAAAAGCAGTTCTCTTGTGCTACTGCCTTTGAAGTTTGCAGTCCGGTGCCAGCTTGGCTGTATGGCAAGCAAAATCTGTGTCCTCTGTGCCATGGGCTGCTGGCTCTGCCACCTGGTCACTTGCCCAGGGATGAATATTTAAGCTCTGCCCTAAAGTTGGCACGGTTGCTGCTCACATTCTTGGTCTTATGTTGAGCAGCCAGTGAGATGTTCCACAGCATTCACAGATATCCAGTCAGCTTCTCACAGCACTCTGACCATCACTGAAATATCTTCTTTTTCAGTGAGTGGGACACAGTCATATGGGCACAGGCTGGCGTGTGCTGGGTGCTGTGTCTGCATTTGCAGCCAGGAACATGAAACCTACTGAATATTTGCTTTACGGCATGTAGCCTGGCTGGTGAGCTCTAACCTGGTCCCAGGAACAGAGGGCAGCTGCTGTGCTCGGGATTCTGCAGATTCTGCTCTGCCCCCTCCATGCTTGTCTCTGGCTGGTGGTACAAGTTATCTTCCGTCGAGCAGTTGTGCTGCACTAACTGCAGACGCTGCTAACGGGTGGGAGCTCCCCGAGGCGTAAGGAGGAACAGTGCTGGTCTTTTTGCAGTCCTAAACTAATGGCTGTGACAAGCTACTATGAGGAGAAGTATGATCCACCATTGAAGTAATTGCAGTCTGAAATAATTAAACCTTAATTAGTGAGTTGTTATAACTTGCTGTGACTCATGGTCTTGGATGCTCCAGAAATACCAGCCAAGCCGTCATTTGATTTGGACAATTAACAGATTGCTTATTTAGTAAAGAAGGGCTTGTGCCTTGCTTAAGGGCTGGGATTCTGCTTTCAGTGAAATCAGTGAAAGTTTTGTTGGGTTTTGGTCTTTTTTTTTTGTCTGAAAGGTTGGATTTTAGTGATGGTTCAGTGGTAAGAGTAATTGCTTTGTGTTACCATTGCTATAATAGCTACAAGCCCCAGATAGTCCCACTGTATTGTCTCCTTCACTGTCACTACTCTGCCTAAGTGTTTGTAGAAAATAAACATCTGATAGGGAACGTACTTTGAAATTACTTCCAGAAATTCATGGTTGCCCTTCTCTGACGAGCAGACGACTCAGCTCTGCACCTCGGTGGCTGTGTTACAGCTGAGGCCACAGATGCCTGCTTCAGCTTTTGGAGATCGTGCCTGCTCCTCCCTGGCATTGACTTATTATCTGATACTAGTTTAATTTAGTCACAACACTGGCATGGTACTCTGTGATCTCTGTTTTCCATCTGCTAAAATGTTCATTCCATTTGGAGGTGAGAACAGCATCCACAGTCATGGGGCTGGCAGTGAGAATCAGGGGCTAAGGCAATAACAGTAAATTAAACAGGACTATCTATGGCACAGGTTCCAGTACTGGCACCCAATTGTCCAAACTGGCTGTTAGCATGATCCCTGGTATGGGGTTTGGCGTGCACCAACTACTTCTCCACCAAGGAATGCCCAGGCGCAGCCTGGATGACACTCGCTGTCTGTCAGGAGCTGTTCCTAAAAAATCAGTGCTAGCAAGGGAGCAAGCTATATGGATGCAAGGTGTGCTCTGCCAGTCAGCCTCAGGGCCCATGGTCCCTGGCCCATTTTGCTCACTGATACAGACAAAGCTGGAGATGCCAAACATCTGATTCTATTTTCCCTGAGTTTGAGAAGCAAGAGCATCTGTAGGTTACCTTAGCCTTGGTGCTCTAACAGAGCTGCCCAGGAGCTTTCATAGCCTGACATTTTAGGGATTTACTTTGTAATAAAAGCTTAGGCTATGTACAGTTTTATGCTGGAAGTGGATGATGCCCTTTCTTCCAGAGGCTCTGTGGAAAGCCTGCACCCTTTTAAAGAACTACATGCCATGCTTTGTCTGCTGCAGGTACGGCATATCCTGGGTAAAGCAATAATAGCTGGCAAATGTGTACACCTCCTGAGAACCATCCTTGCAATCAGAGTCAGTCTGTAGCCTTGCCATAAATTACACAGCAACAAAAGCTATAAGGTATTGTTTTAATCTTTGGAAAGAAAAATGCCTCTTAGGCTGGCCGGATTATCTTCAACGGCTTTGAAATTTAGCAGAGTGATTTTCTTCGTGCTTTGGGAATTCACAGTGAGGAAGAGCACAGCTAATGAACCACTTTCAAGGAGTCTAAACTTAGCTAAAGCCTGTTCATAAATCCCTTCGATAATCGAGAACATCAGCAGAAGAAGGAGGTTGAAAAGACAAAAGCCTACGGCTTGACTTTACACTGCGTACACATTAGGGAACCGACTCCCACATTTGATCTTTTAAGTAAAAGGTTAAAATGTGGTTACATTTACACTTCCCTTTGCCTCACTCATCACCTCACTTCTGTCAGGACGATTTGAATGGTGCTGATTTATGATGACACTGCTTTATACATTAACCCAGATGGATTTCAGCTACATTTCCACATGTTGCTGTGGCCAGGTCCTGTCTTTGAACAGAAATGCTTAAAATTTGTCCTGCTGAGGCTTCTCCCCTGTGCTGCAAATGCACAACCCAGCAGATATCCTTCCATTCTTCCTAGTTACCGGAGAACGAAATACATTTTGGCTCTTCTCCCCAGCAGACTGAGTGCCTGTATTTGTTCGCTGTTAATGGGAACTTGAAGCCACGCTGCTCCATGAGACCCATCCCAATTCTATTGAAAACTAGGGATGCGCAGCACTTCACAAAGCTGAGCCTTATCTGCTTGCAATGAACAGGCTATAAAAGGGTTCTACTTAAAGGGAAGCAAAACTCCTGAGCAGATTGTCTTAAATGTGTCTTCTTTATCGAAAGAGTTACAACTGCTTTGATGTTGTTGGTGGTGGGTTTTTTTTGAGAGATTGCTCCACTGCTATTGTTCTGATTAAATTTGTCCATTTGTTAAGCAATCTAAATTGCCTTCATTCCCAGCTGCTGCGCAGTGTAACTGTAACAGTGCAGATTGTTTTACAGAGATGGCTTGATTTCTGTGGTAGGTTATATGGAAATGAAATGTTTGTCAGAGGAATTTAACTGTAAATGCAACAATCTATGCACAGACTGAAGTAATGAAATTTGTGATCATGATAATACTGCTTTTCTGTTTTATGATATAGTCAATCTGTCCTTCTCTTAAAGATAAAAAGCTGGGTTTGATGACTACTAAACAAAAGAACAGATGTTCCCTGCTCGAGGTTGAGCATACAGAATGTCAAAACATTTTATATGACCTAGTGAGAGACCTCTGGAAAGGATGAATTTATAAAGTATTTTGGATCTGGAAAAGCAGCAAATAATTATAAGACATTATTTTAAGTTCCAGCACTTAAACACAATCCAATATTTGTCTATAGTCTGTTTAATCACCTCTGCAAAATTTTTCAGTCTCTTGCTAACAGGAAGACTGTCTCCTTGAGCAATCTGGGGAAGAGCAGGATAGCTGTCTTATAATGGCTGCTAGCCAGGATGGGGTACAGACGAGAAATCTACAGGAAAGATTTTTCCTATAACTTGTTCTCATAGCTAGATATTACAGCAGAAAGGCTATCTGGGAATCAGCACTGAAAATTACAGCAAAAAGAACCATTTGGGCAAATATCAGTAAACTTTCCTATGGTGGTGTAAGAGGTTTTCAGTAGATGGCTGGTGCATTAGAGGAAGGATATCATCAGACCAGCAGGCAGTTGCTGGTCAGTCCCACAGCCCTGGTGTATGGCACAGAGGACAGGGCTCACATGGAAAGATGAAACTGCACGTGGTGCAGCCATCCCCATCTCAGCTTGTTCTCTAAGCTCTCTTTACTGTCAATGGTGAGAAACAAACACTCTGGAAAAGCAGGCATCCCTTAAAGTCAGCAAGGAAGAATCAGAACCTCCAGAAAATGACAATTTCATCTTGCCTAATGTAGGTGGAGGGTGAGTGTTTATCACCTCCAACTAGAGCAACACTTTCTCTCTCTGGTGACTAAAGGGGAAAGCTCTGAGGGCTAAGCTATCTGATTAGATAACGAAGACCAGGTGAAATAAATTCTATTCAAGCACTGGTGGAACTGTGTGGATGTACTGAGAGCAGTACACCTTATTTCCCTTCCAAGCATATAAGCACTTTTAACCATATATGCTACATCCAAAGGACAAGGTGCCCTGCCACACTGCAGCTTGAGAAATATTAGTATTATTAAAGTTCTCCAGCATTTGAAAGACTTTTAAAGTTTCCCTGCACCTCTTTTTTCCAGCTTAATCTCTCAAGAGCAGTTTTCCCTTATACTCTTACCTTTTCCCTTCATCTCCCCACTCCTCTCTCAGTGTAACTTTACGCTGTAGTTTGATTTCTGCCTGACCAGCATTGTATTGAGGCCAGGTTTTGGAATGAAATGTTAATATTGTTTAATTTCATTGAGAATGGCTGATTAATAACAAGTTAGTGTTTGTAACTTAGAGTGGATGCACTTGGGTTTTTTTGGTTAAAAATGTCATTTTAGAAGCCTTTACCCTTTATACATTTTCAAATCAGCCAAGGTTGCAGCTTTTGAAAAAATCCAAAGAAGACAAAAGCAAACCGAAATAGAACAAATCCTGATGTGTCTTCTTCATGAAGGAGAAATTAAAGTAGCTTTTTTGCATCAGGCATGGAAAGCCTGATCCTAATTGCAGTAACAAGCACTGAAGTTCAGCCTTTTTCAGCAGTGGATACTGAGTTCATTTCTGTTCCACGCTTTTGGCCACCAGATCTGAAATCACCTTCGTCCCCATAATATGACACACTACAGGTTTTGGATGGCACAAAATGTCTTCCCTTGCAGCTGGAACAACTTGGGTCCAGTGTCAAGTATACAGCTTTTTCCACGGTTACCTAGAGACTGAGTGAAAAGAAGAATGTGCCCTTTACGGAGCTTACCTGAGAAGACAAATGCTTTTCAGCAGTCAATGAACCTTAGGCAGGCACAGTAATAAGAAGCGTCACTTCTAATGGAAGAGAAAAAAGAATTGCCATTTGCATTTGGTGGCATCTGTTTCTTCTTCCGAAGCTGTCAGGGAGAGGAATTGGACTCTTGGCACTGTTTGGTACTAACTGAAGGATGATGCTCATCCTTACCTTTCATTTGTTCCTCAAGCAATAAGGTTAACTCTGGTTTATGCAGTTTGCAGATCATTGGCATTTTATATTTTAATTGTTTATCCAACTGATAAGAATATCCAAAATAAATATACCGAATGCATAAAATGAAGAGGAAATCTCACATTTCATATTGTTTTTATTTATAAGTCCATTAACACACCACCAAAATTAAACAATAGAGATAATTAGGTACGTGTCGTGTAATAAGAGATAATCTTTCCTCACAAATTGTTAAGGCCCTTGTGGGAGGGAGGGGGACAGCATGTAACGGTTACTTAAAAACACATTGTCTGTAACTCCCATCAGAGTGCCTATCTACAAACATCATGCTATGTATTTACTGAAGATTCAAGAGAGTTTGACACCTGTAGTTTACCTTTAACACAAATGCCCCAAACAATTTAATCACTCAGTGAATGGACTCCTCTAAAATATATGTGATGAAGGCTGTGGTATTATGTGATAGGTTTCTGTTTGGTTCTTTAAGTTTGATTTTACTCCCTTGTTTTCCCCAAGTCAACCTTTGAGTAACAGACCAATGTATTTGTATTATCAGTAGTAGCCTTGACGGTGTAAGGTTACGAGCATGCCAAGGTTCCCAAGGAGAGACAATATCTTCTATCTGACTGATTTACTCAGAAAACAACTGGCTTTCAGTGGCACAGACTGTATCTGAACAGTCAGGTACCTGAATATTTGTCCAGTTTTCTTCCAGCAGTTCCCTACCTTGAATTCCCTGTGTCCTGACGATTCTTGTTCTAGTTGCACAGTTGTCACAAACAAAGGCTTGTTTTCAACTTTTGTCTTTGTCTCAAAAATATTTACTGGAAGAAGTAACCATGGGAAGGTTACTACGGATGGGGTATTATGTGTTACATACAACTTTTGTATTGCAAATGAATTTTTAAAAAATGAAACTCTGTATGTTCTCCTTTAAAAACAAGAGCCCAATTTTCCCAATAAAATCCTAGCCATCCTGACATCAGTTTTGGCATTTGCTGCAGCACAGCTAGGGTTTCACCTTTTATCTGGGAGGCTTGTTTGGTTAATTACCAGTCCCTGCAGACCAGGAGTTCAGAAAGAGAGCAGCCTGCTGGTAATTGTACCTATAGTCATTTACCCATACAGCTTTGTGAGTTTATGAAGGATAGGTGACCGCAGCTCTAATTTTGAAGCACTAACCCTATAGTTAATTACTCGTGGCAAGTCATATAACTGTTGTACAAGTAGTATAATACCTGGGGCTGTGCTCTAGCACGTTCTGATGTACAGATCCCCTTGACCTCCTTCTGATTAGAGATGCATATTAAGGTGTAAACAATAAATGTGACCTGCAGACCTATGGCTTGAATTTGGAGTAATTGTACAGTGTTCATCTTAATGTACACTGGTTTAGGATGTTTAATGCTGATTTTAGCATTATCAATTAAAATACGAATGAGTTTTTCTGGAAGAGTATCTTGGATTGCTAGACAAGGAGTTGTGTTTTCTATGAAACACTCCTCACATTTCTGCATCAAGTTGAATTCTTATACATCCATCCTGCATCTTGGCATTTTTAGCTGTAAGAATAGCAAAATAAAGTACCTGAAAGTGGGAATAAAATGGCAAGAAAACATTCTATCTCCAAACTGTAAGGCTGTTATCCTTTATAAGTAATCTTTCATAAATTTTTGAGCAAATAGCTCTGTAAAAGGAATCCTGGAAATCAGAAATAGCTTGATTGACAGACTTTGCAGACCCTTTACATTATCGGGAACAACTAGAAGTCCTGCAAGTATACGTATTTATTTCTTGAACTATATATGCTAATCCACAGTGGAGAATAAAGTCTCCTTTACAGTACTTAAAGGTAGCTCAAATCTTTTGCTGTGCCTCTCTAGACAGTAGTCATGAATTTCTGAAATTGTTGCTGCCTGCAGCAAATTTCCCAATGAATTCAAAGAAAGAATTAAAAAAAAAAAAATCCCAACATAGAGCAAGGATAAACAGACAATTAATTAAATGATAATCCAGAGGGTGCACAGCAAGTTACTCATGCAGGTGTCTTAATTCAGCAAAGGCTCCATCACATGCCTTAATCTCATACAGTTACTATGCAGCAAAATGAAGATGACAGTCTGGATTAAAATTATTCTACACTGAAGTTTACCTTACTAGCAGAAGAGATGCTACCTGTAAAAATGCGATATGGACTAGCAAGCAGAATGCAAGCCACCTGTGGGCTTCGAACGTGGCATATTTTCATACTTAATTCCTCTGATGGCTTTATTACTGTCATTCTCTGTTTATAGCTTAAAGGCAGCACATTACATCTACCCTTCACAACCTCTCTTTCATGTGGTTTATGTCAAAACTTAAAGTTATGGGCATAATTGGTTGGCTGAGCAGATCCTCATTTTCCATGAAACAGAGAAACAGAGGCGGCAGAATCTGCTCCACGTTGGCTGTCAGCACACCCCAGCTCCACACACATATTTCAGACAAGGGAACTACTTGTAAATTGTATGTCTGTACTCGAACTTCAACATTTCTGCTAGTTTTAATTTGTCAAGTCAAATACGCTTTAAACATTTTGTATGAAAGAAAAAATAAACTCTTCCTAAGCTTGGGCTGTGGACACCGTTTTGGCTTGTGGGTTTGTGTGCTGTACAGCACATAGTGAGTTTCTCTTGGCTTAATATTCCAAACACCATGTGCTCCCTGAAACTGGTAAGCAAAGATAAAGTGAAGAGAGTTCAAAAAAATTAAAACATAAGCACGCACAGAAGCAACACGAGAGGCAGATTGATTTCTTTAAGGCCCAAAGAAAGAAGATGATAAATTACTTTTATTTGTGGTTTCTTAAAAAAAAAAACTTGGTTGATCTGCTTCTTCCACTTCGGTACTGTGGAAAGACGTTACAAAACAAAGCAAAAGCCATAAAAACTGTTTGTGACTGGGATTTATTACCCATTATAAACAGTTTGCTCTTCTGTGTAAAGAGGAGAACCCTTTAGAGAGGATAATAATTTCTGACCTTTTACAGTTTTGGGGGGTGAGTGGCAGGGTTTGGGATTTCTTCTTGACTTTTTTCTTCTGTTATGGTTCTTCTGAAGACGCAGAGAGACCTCATTTCCATCCAAGAAGAGGCCAGCAGCACAACTATAAAAAGGCATTGGTTTATGCTGTGCTTCAGATACATAACTGAAGGTTTTTGCAGTGCAGTGTGGCCTAGGGTATGTCTCTTTCCTCTCTGATTAATGGGTCTAGCTCCAGTGTTGGCTTGCGTCGAGCTGATGTAGCTGTCTCTGGACCTGTGATGATAGAAATTGGCCGAAGATGTCCCCAAGTACCCGCAAGAAGCGTGTATTAGCTGTGGCAGCGGTGCACTGTGCAGAGCTCCCATCTTCAGCGTGAAGCTTGGCTGGTGGATTTGGCTACACATGGAGGGCAGGCAGCTCCCTCTGGAGCTGGCTGTGTGGTAGATGCGGAGCGATGGTGTCCTTCCGAGACAGATACAGCACTTTGTACATATGAAAGCAGTATTTAATGCCTCACCAAAAATTTTGGAGTGTGTTTTGGATTATGGATCTCTGGTGTTTAAAAACCTGGTTCTATGTAAGTTTTTCTTTAGGCACTTTCGTAGATCTGGACCAGTATCATTTACATATTTATGACAGTCATGAAACTTAAGATGAAGCAAAGATTATCCTACAAGTATTTGATTAGGAGTGACTGGGGCAATCTACTCTTCATATCTTAAAATCTAAATTTAACCCACTTGTGAAGAAACACAGATGGATCACTTGCAATTTACATTTGAGGAGGACCTGTATTTGCAATGACAGCGAGCTGTCAATGGCACTGCAAAAAAAAAAAAAAAAAAAAAAAAAAAAATCATCAGATACACAAAATAGGCTTTAAAAAAGCAAAGGGGAAGATGTTATGGTTCTTTCTTGATGGGTGAAAGGCAGAAGCCAGTTGGTATGTTATGTGAAGTAACAGCTGGGTTAAATATTGAAGGACACTTTCTGCTGTGTACATCTGGATGATATAATGTTCATGTAAAACCCTAGAGTAAAATTTGTCCCCCCAAAAGCTGAGATGCATAAATTACTCATTGAAAGCTTGGATTTGCTTTCACTGTATCAGAGACAGAAAAATCTAAAGCCAGTCCCTGAAGAATTGAAGTGTTAAACCAGCCAAGTCCCTCAAATATCCATGTGCTGGTTTAAAATTTCATTCTTAGTAGCATAGATGTGAAAAATTCCTCTGAAGTCAGAGGAGTTATTCTCAGTGATAGCAATGGAAAATAAAGCACAATATAACTCACTGTCTGGGGAAAACACTTGCTATGACTGAGTCACAGAAAGTGTTTTATTATTTTGTCTAAGTAATATCTTGACATTGCATTGTTATTTGAAAATTGCTGCAAAGCTTGCTGTTTCTTGAGTCTGTGAGAGCACCTGCAGGGCTGACATATGTGCAGTGAATGAGACATCTGGTCTGGAACAAAGCTGTCTTTTAGCCCAGAATAAATGGCACTTGTTCTTCAACTACAAACGGCAGACAAAGGTAGGGATGAAAGCCAGGTGAATGTTTCACAGTGCATATCAAAAGTGATTATAATAATAAGAGCTTACAGGGCCTGGGATTTAATTACGTCTCCAGAATCCAAAGTGTTTGCTGTTTGTTTTCACAGAGACCTCACCAGGGCTAACCAGGTTTGTTTTATAATCTGAAGACGATGTTGCAGCCCACCTCATGAAGTTATGTGGGGCGGTATCTGCCCCTTTTCGCTTTGCCCAGCTGCTCACGTCTGCACTGGGATAATGTGGTGTGGTCTCTGAAGGACTCCTGCTCTCCAGCCAGCAGACTGCCAGCATTCCCTGCTGTGTTGAGCGCTGATGATGAAGCCTGGCGAGTCCCTCGCCCTGTGGAGGCAGCTCTCTCTGGTGACTTTGGTTCTGACCTGTAAGAAGGTGCTGAATTCCAGGGGAGAGACTGTGGGGCCCAACTGGGAATATGCCTTCTGGCAGGATAGCTCAAATATGGTACCCACCCAGCACTAGTGCATCCTTGTCATGATCCTCTCCCACCAGCCAACTCTGCCAAGCACATGAGACTGCAGAACAGGAGAGATGCTACAGAGACAGGGGACCTTTAGCCTTGCCTCTGCAAAATGATTAGGAGGGAATGAACTGTGTGAGCCTCTTAGTTTATGGGGTTGACAGGACTCATGAGAGTTGAAGGGAATAAAACCAGACAACTCTTGATGTCTATCTAGTCCTTGGCACCCTTTGCGAGGGCACAGTATGAATAAAACGGGATGTGGCAAAGTCAGTATTCAGCCCTGGGCCTGCCAGAAATTTTCATTGCCCCTATAATCTATAAAAGTGACAGGGTTTGAGTGCAAAAATTTGAAATATGTCCAGTAGTTGAAGCATTTCTGGATGCTTTGCAAATTAGAAACAATTGGCAACCTGCTGTCAAAAATGTGGTTGCTGAATTTGTGATCTGCATCGTTTCTGATAATACAGGCAAGAAATACTATTTTATATCCTGGAGGACTGTTCTTAAAAAAAGAAAATAGCCCCCTTCCCACCCTCCATTTTACTTCTGGCATGGGAACGTGATCACTGTATGGCAGAGCTGGGTGCACGACGGAAAACAGATGCTTAGTGCTCCACCAGTTACTTGCTTGCACTGGGAGAAGGAGGGCAATGACTCGTTGGGGAAATAATTTGAGTTCTGTTCAGGGTTTGGGCTCTGGCTTCATACAGCTTCTTAGAAAGGTACTGAAAATTTAATTGCTTTTTAGACACTGACTCTTGGGAAGGTCATTTCAGGGAATGGTGCGATAGATGGATTTTCCTGACAGAAACATTTTTGCAGGCTTCAGTGCAGTGTGTACCTAATGGGCTTAATACAGCTGGGAAGTACCAAACCCACTGTGCAAGCATTGATTCTTCACAGTAACTCAGACATTCTGAGCATGTCAAACACACAGCAGAAACACAGCTCACCTATGAAATCCATGCACTAAAATCACACAAACACATCATTCCCAAAGAATCAGACTTTGGAATGTGTACTGAAGAGCAACCTTCTTCCCCTATGAACACCTCTGTGGTGTCTGGATGCTGGGCAAGCCAGAACTCATGGACAAAAGCAGAGGATCCTCATGTTTTGCCCAGCTGGCATTTCTGAATTGGAGAAGTGAGCATGGCAAAAGAGTCCCTCTTGAAAAGAATCACTGTGCGAGAGAGGCAGGAGGTGGGACCGAAGGGATGCCATGAGAGGCAGCCTGCAGGTCTTCAGAGGAAGAAATTCTACGGAAGAGGACTTTTTTAAAATGTTATTTCAAGATATCCCTGATAATTGCTTGGAGAAATTTACCTGGACACAGCCTGCCTTTTTCAGGGATGACAAATGCATGTACAAGTCCCAAACTTTGCTTTCAAAGAGCTCAGTAGATATATTGGCCTGCTGCAGGGACAGCATATGCACAACCGAGCAGGAAACAACATGATTTCTGCTTGAATTTCCACTACAAACCACAACAGGTTTTCAGCACAAATATTTCACTGTAGTGCAAATATACTATGGTTCATTATTAAAGCTGAGTTCTCTATTAAATTCTCCAAGTTTTTACGGGGTTGCCACTAGCATCGCCTAAGACATCCATTAAAAGTAATTGAGACCTGACTAGAATAAATGTGTTTATGTAAGACCAAAGGGAAAGGGGTGAAAAGAACAGGAAATCCTTAAAACAGATTAGCATCACTAGTGTGACTTTCTGCCTCAGAAGGTCAACAGTGTCAACTTCACATTATTTATGTTCAATTTTTACAGGATTTTAGGAGAGTGTGAAAGGTCCTCCCCAGACAACCATATGCCATTTTTCATTAGTCTTATTTTGAGCCTCATGATATGGCTTTCATTCCCTGATGATCTTCTGTTGTCACCTACTGTTGGAGCTGGCATGGTTTTAAGAAAACATAACTCCTTGGTAGGATGCCCAGGTAGAATGAATTTAATAACTGCTCTTACTTTTAGAGTTCTAAATACAGGTAGTTCTCAAAGCAGCCCCGAGGGGCATTTTTCTCACCAGTTGTGGAAGACAGCTGTCAATACATATCTCAGACTTGTTAAACACAAATAACCACCTAAGTTACTAACCAGCAGTTTAACACGGAGTGAGAGACTTCTGCCTCCTTTTCCATGTACCAGACAACAAGAGCTTCTAACTCTGTGAGTCACAGAGAAGCCTGTTTGGCCACAATAAATTAAGCCTCATAATGGGCGCATTGAACTGTGATGACAGCTACTGCTGGGTGATGTTAAATGTGTGAAAAGGGCTGCGGGAGAGAAACAAAGGGAAAACATGTTAAAATTTGCAGTCAAGTCAGGGAAGGACTGGAGAAAAATGTAGCGAGACGAAAAGGTTTGCAATACATGCTGGTAAGAAGTAGGTCATTTCTGCGGTCATCTCTCTCTGTGTGGATGAAAGGTTTGAAACCGAAGGCAGAATCTCTAACAGGGAAACTGGCAAAAGGGCGCAGGAGGGAACAGCTGCTGAAAAAGCTGTACCCATCCCAGACCTGTTCCTACTGCTTTTTGTTACAGTTGCCTTCCACTCATCCAGGCTTTCCCGTAAAAAAGCGCAGAGCTAGAAAGACATTGCTGTGTCCACCGAAATGAAGTATCCATGCGGAGCAAGAATTAATGTTTTTAAAAAGTGGACATAGTCTTAAGTTGCAGAAGGCCTTTGCAGGATAAAACAAGGAAATTTGGCAGCGATTAAAGTGCCCATGAACGTTTTGAGAGAAGTCTAAATCAATCCAGAAATGAAATTGATTTTTGAAGTGGAAGAATGAAAAAGAAAATAAAACATTAAATGATTTGGTGGATATTTGTTTTTCCCAAGCACAACACCTCACCCCTTTATAAACAGCAGCAATACCAGTGTAAGAAACATGTGACAGTCTTAGATTGCCATTAAAAGAAAGCAGCGGTTAGCTTTTTCAGATACAGGCAGCAATGCATTTCAAAAGGTTTCTTTAAAAATGAAAGAAATGCAAATAAAAATAGGATATCCATTTTTATTACGGAAATTCGGGTCTCATGTTTTATGCTTTTTGAGAAAGCTCGAACTAGTCTGAATTATTTTTGTTTATTTCATGTTTTGTAAGTTTTTAGGTACTCATTTTCAAGCCTTCCTCCACAGCAGTGAGGGCTGACAAAGCTAATATTTATTATTTTAATGAGCTGAGGTTTCCACATAATCACTTGAGGATCAAGATTTTAAGCATGGCATTAAATGTTATGATACAGCTCATGTTATCTGATAACACTAACAGAACTTACCAGAAAGCTATTGCATGCTCCAGCAAGTCAAGCAAAGTGGCCTTACATGAGAGGTTCTTAACGAGCAAAGAGAAAAAGTAGCTAAAAAAAGACCTGGTTTCCCATGGTTTCCCAGCAGCAACGTATCGGTATCTCAAAAGGAAAGGCAAACCCACTGGCTAGATGGTCTTATCTCATTATACTGCAGCCTTGTGACTGAGAGAAAGAGATATGGTAACAGCTTTTTCCAAACAGGAAAATCTACCAATTTAATTGGTCTTCTTGTTTGATTTGAGCAAAGGCTATTCCCTTGCATGCCAATGCAGCAGCTCAGTGATGTAGATAAAGAGCTGTTGCTATTTCACTTCCTATCAGTCCAGCTCTGCTATGAGAGAAAACAGAAGCAAACTCCTGTCTGGAAACTCCTAAGGAACTGGGGATTAATTTCATGAGGAGCCTGGCACAGGACTTAATGTCTACCAGATCCTGATGACTACTCGATGAATCCTGCATTTACTTATGGTGAGCTTAATTGAGTTTACACAGGAATAGTCCATTTGCAGTACAAACAAACAAGTTCAAAAAGGCTTAGTTAGACATTCTTAGTGGGTCAGATTAAACCTTGCTCCTAGCAAAAGGCAGATGTTCTCCTTCTGGTTTGTGTGATGGACAGGCAGCCTGTTTTACAGAGCAGCATGCATTTTCTTATGCTTAGCAACAGAAAACAATGCTGTTCCTGCAGCAGAGTTCAGTATTACAGATACAGGAAGAAGGATTTTAACTCTGCACTCCAGTAATGTTAACATCCACCTTGTCCTGCATTCAAAGTGCTTTCCTCAGTGCTGCTGGAGATACCTCAGTCAAATGGTCTTACAGCAAAGCTTTAAAAATTGTAGACCCTTAAAATGAAGGAAAGAGGAAGCCTTTAATAAAAATTTTAAGACAATTATCAAATAGCTACTGTAATCAGTAATAAGGCACAGAATTTAAGCTAGATGTCTCTCCTTTTACATCTTCGGACAGGTAATTCATAGGCATTGCTACTATGGATTAGGTCAGGAAAACAGAAACATCTCACCTGAGACAGCTGTCAGTTTTCAGCTTAATACTGAGACATCTTTCCAATGAACTTACTAACAGGTATTACCAGTGTAAACCCTGCAACTTACTTATTCTATGGATGTGAATCAATTGAAAGAGGGCTGAAGGACCTGTCTTATGTTAGTTGCCCCAGGCAATACCCTCAGAAGAGTTTACCTTCATCTGATGATGCAGTCTTTGTCATACATGGATACAGTTTCCCTGTCGCCATCACGGTCTACGCCTGCCCTATGACAATGGCATCTGAGCAGCTGGGCTGTCAGGTAATGCCCCAGAGGAGGTGGATGATGCCAGACATAGTTACTGTGGAGCCTCACAAAGCTCCAGCCCCCAGCACGCAGAGGTCACCATGTCCATATATCTTTGCAGGACCAAACCTTTCAGTGTAAGCCTACCCTTATCTTCTTCCCTGCCTTTCAAATCTATTTCATTTGTGGCTGATTTGTTCCTGAAAGCTCTTTGGGAGGCATATTCCTCTATTCCTCTGCACCTGACGGGCTTCTGTTTTTCAAGGTCATTATACCCACAGAAAGTGATGTTTCTGCTGCTTTTCCCAAGGCACTTTTACCATGAAAAAAAAAAAAAGCAGCATCATTACACAACATTCAGACCACTATCCAGATTTATGACCATGGAAACTTGTTTTGACACTATCATCTCTGAGTGAGGCTGTGTTATCAATCTGTAGAAGAGGGAACACAGCGTTTGCTATCTTACCTTGCTGTCAGCTGACTACTTCACTTATCAATGTTGTGACTGCAGTTCAGTTCATATTTGTGAAGCCCTGGTAAAATGTTAAGCATTCTAGAAGTGCTGAAGATTAATATTATTTTGCCCGGCAGTGCACAAGGCTACTTCAATAGGACGGGGCAGTCCAAACAGGTCTTGACAACGCCTGGATAAGCAAACAACTAACATCTAGCAACCCCTCATTGCATTTGTTTCTGCAAGCAAAGGACTGAGTGGTGTCTGGATGAAGGTCACCCTTCTTTCTGCATGTGTTGGATCATGATACAGCTTGCAGAAAGAAAGCTAAAGAAGCTGTCTTTATTCACATTTTTTTACAGCCCTCATACGTCTCTGTGTTTATAATAAGTGCAAAAAAGCTATATTTGTGATTTCTTTTGATCTTGGACTGGCACCTGCTGGTATGAGGACCTGCAGGCACTGAATGAATCATGGTACAGCAGCAGTCAGCTACAGCGAGGTTAGAGATCATGGCGTTGATGGGCAAAGGTTGGTCCGTATTTCCCATTTGTTTTCTTCTATCCCGTCTCTAATCCTCCTAGTGTCTGATTTGAGAAGTAACAGCTGCGAAAGATGAATAGCAGTTCCAGGATCAAGTTTCTTGCCTGCCAGAAAGCCTTGTGCAATTGCAGTGCAAGCAGCATTTGAAGAAATGCATGTATTTTTTCTTCAAGGAGTCCTGGACGTGCTCACACCTGGCATGCCCCTCCTCATCTCACTGCTAAAATGGGGTTGTGCACGGTGTGCTTCCCAAACCGCATCTCTCCCGGCAAGCCACAGGCACTTAGCCTGATTAGTGGTCTTTGAAATACCATCTAATGAGTAATACAGTCAGAAAGGAAGAAAGTAATGTAGAAAATAACAGAGAGGAGAACAGTACTTTTTAAACACTTCTGCATTTGCTTCTTCTTTCCTATATTAATCAAGTTTAATAGCCAAAGACAGAAACTATACAGATCTTCTCAAGAATCTTTTCAGAATAAACCACAATGCATGGAGGACTATTTTTTTTATTTTATGACTAACTTTACTTTAGTTACAAAAACCTCTCATCCACAAACACCTTTTTTTTGGCATCCACTATAAGATGTGTAGCCGGTGCAGCTCATGGTGCCCAAGTTCAGTGGAGGGGTGAGAAGTTTGCCCAGACTGCCAGGCCCCAGCTCCATGTTCAGTCACAGGAGACAAGTAATTAAGGCATTTACTATAAGATTGGATTCATTTGCCCTAACTAAAGCCTCTAGAATTGAGCCTATGTTTAAGGATTTTTCAAGGCTGTGGTATATACTCTGCTAACCTATGGCAGATTTGCTTTCCCAAGCGATCTTCCTCCCTACTTTTGCCTATGCCCAAAGCCAATTCTGAGTCATAGTGTGGGTATTTCTTTGAGAAGAATAGTTTAAATTTCTCCTATCAGCTTGACATTTTTAATTGCATAACATGGTAGAGAATTACTAGACTGAGTATAATATGCCGAGTCAATAAGCCATGTATTACATTTTTAACCTGAGGCTTAAGAAATCCATGTATTTTCCTAGGTGTGTTTCCCATATGTGCTTTGAAGCCCAGGACACATATAGCTTAAGGGAACTGTACAACCTTCTTCATTTTATACAGGCAGCTTTATGAATGAATGGAACTTAAAGCGTTGGTCCACACCTACAACAATTTTCCTGTGATTGGGAAATGTTCCTTTTTTCAAGTACATGTGAGCATTAAATATCTTGGAGGAACAGAAATAATGACTCTATTTCATGGCTCAACTCCAAAGGGGAGACTTCTGACCACATACACTCTGCCTTGCCTTTATACCTGCAGAAGAGTCGCCCACATCCACTCTTTCTGTTTTAGGAATCACTGACCATGTGTGACTTGAAGTGAATGTAATATATTCTCTGCCCTAGAAAAAGAACGATCTGTGTTTTATTCTCTTGATCACTGAATGAAAAAAGCATTGCAGTTTTACCGAGATGCTTTCAGCCTGGGAGCTAACATGCCCCTCCCTGGGGCTCGGGAACACGGGAAGGAGAGGCTGCCATCTCCAGCAATGCGGCCAAGGCAGAAGTCATGACCCTCCTAAACCTTTTGGCTGAGTGCAGACTCCTTGACATCCATTGCTCAAAGGGAGCTGGTTTAGCAAGGCCCAGTCTGTATTTAAACCCTTGCTCATTTCAGCTGGAACGAGCAGGAGGTGAGATGGCAGTGACCCACACGTGCAGCCCCAGGCGAGGAGGTGTTTGGCAGTGAGGTGTAGGGATGTGTGTACCAGGAGTCTCCCAGGCTGGGGACTTTGCCTGGGAGGAAGGTAGGGTGCATCATTTGTTCAGCACTTTGGGGAATTAGCAAGTAAAAGCATCTGGGAGATATCAGTCTGGCAAAGGATTCAAGTACCTGCTAAATGTTAATCAAATCAATATCTTGTTGACTTTGGTGGGACTAATGATGTGTCTCAATTTAAGGCTGTTTTAAAGTGCTTGGCGGGATTCAGGTTTGAAATATTAATTGCTGCCCGGTTTTGTGCATTCTAATGCAGGTAAATGTGGAGAAGATGGAAGGTGATACCACCCCTAGCATGAATGCTACTAAACTTGTTTTGGAAGAAACAGGTAATTGCTGTTCAGAGTAGAAAACCATCTGCTTTGAGTAAAAACATGTTTTACAGTTTCCTCTCCTTGCTCACTTTAGGACACTCTGCCATTACTCTATTTTATTTGCCTTGCCGACCTCCAAGGCTCTTCCACTTGTTTTTCTTCCTTGTTTCACTGTTCTGGGAACTGGAGTTAAAAGGAAAGCAGAGCCCCTTTGAATCTGCAGCAGGCTGGATTAACTGGGACAAGCCTCCCTCCCTCCCTCCCAGCCCTGCTGTTTGCAGCTGAGTGATAACATCAACCGGCTCTTGTTCCTTGCTCTGTCCCAAGTGTTTTCTTTTTTTTTTTACCTGTCACTAGCTTTAATTCCACATGCACCAGTGAACAGCAGCCGCTGAGGCTTGATCTAACCACAACACAAGAAAAGCTTTTACACAGGCTGCAACCTGAGCTCCTGCAAACACATTTCAAACCTCCAGCTGGTCAAGGTGCACCTCTGCTCACATTTCCTTTTATCAGAGGGCTGCAGGGGACCGTGCTAAGCTGAGTATTTACTCTTTTCTGCATGCAGCCTTGCTGGCCGGTATTATCAAGGGCAACATTTTATATTGGAGGTTGCCACCCAGTAACTAAACATGAGATAAGCAGTTGTGGGTAAAAAATAGTTGTTCTTTGCAGAATATAGTAAGATCGTTTAGGGATCACAGCCTATTCATCTACCCAAACAAGCAGGCAGGAGGAGCCAAGTAGCAGAAAATTGTCTGCACTGAATGTCTCCATTCATTTTTAACCCTTCTTGGCAGCACAGCTGGGGTTCCAACATGGGGGAAAAAAGTAAGACTGTCAGTATGCAGCTCTCCAAAAGAACATCACAAGGTGGTGGTAAGGCATAATCATTGATGCGGCTTGCTTACTGCCTGGTGTTATTAAAAAAGATTTTGAAAAGCATTCCAGTCCTTAGCAAGGGCTGGCACTGAATGTTACTTCTCTGTTTGGAACAGTAAGGTAAGAAAGACCAAACACCATGAAAAGGCCGAAAGGAGTAGAGGAAAACCACATGTAAATATGCAGGAGGAACATGAAAAGGCTGTCAGGGCTGTTTCCTTCAGGGTGTCTTCACTCCTACCTGTTGTTGGCTGTCAAGGAGAAATCACTTCTGCAATGAGGTGGCTGGGACTTGGGGTGTGTCCCTATGGCAGGCTGGGGAGACTTTACTCCTCTTTCCCCAGTTACTGCGGAGGAGGGCAGTGCAGCTCTGTCCTAGCCTTTGGTGTGAGGCATGAGTCCAAGCTTCTGGCTCTTCTGTGGACACCCTGTATATTTCGCAAAGAAGCAAAAATGTCTTTGCAGTGTGTGGACATGATAGGCCCTCAATTGCTCTATAGGTTCTCCCCAGGGAGTTCCCATCTAGTATACATGCTGCTGCATTGCACCACTTTGGGGAAAATTATAGAGCTCCCTCTTGCATTGTAACCATGTTACGTAAAGCATCTGAGTATGCCACCCTCTGAGAAGATGTGCCAGCTCCAGGAACCTCATTCAGATATTTCAGATATGATAATGACCCATTTAAAGTGCTAATTAAAATTGGATGAGTTTCATATCTCCCTCAGCTTTAGGATAAAAAAAAAAAATCACAGGCCAAATATAAATTTTGTAAATGCCTGATAAAACCTCTGCAGGAAGGAATTTGGCGGAGGGCATCGAGACCAGGCACTTTTGAACAAATGAAAGAACCTAAAGCAAGACTTTGAAGTCTGACCTTCAGAATGTATAATAATACACTGGGTGACAAAGGTAATAAATACCACAAAGTGGGACAAAATGTATCTAATTAAGCAGTTTTAGCCACGCTTTGGCACTCTTTTCAAATACACTTCTTACTGGAAGGATTTTCAAACTTATTGTCACAGCTTTTCAGTGATGTTATTTCTGAAAATACTGCTTTCTTTTTTTCTGTGCAAAAGAGCATGTTATCAGTTATTTTATAGTCACATCTGCTTCAGCAGTGTCATTTCCATTACAGCAGTGGAAAGGCCTGAGAGCAGTGACTAGTGATAGTCATCACTTCACTGAGAACTACGGGCCAAGCATATTCTTCTGAGCTTTATGTTAAAATCAATGGATAAGCTAATTGGTTAGGCACTGCCACATGAACTGTACCTCCAATTTCTTCTTCTCTGAGTGGACAGACTAAAAACTGTGCTTTCTGACTCTTTCTGTTTTCCCAGAATCACAGAACAGGTGAGTTGGAGGGAACATCTGGATGTCTCTACTCTGACTCCCTACTTCTTTACTCCTCGGTTGGTAATTTATGCACAGTGATAAGATCTCCCTGATCTTTCCCTTCTCCAGGCTAGATAGTTCCAGCTCTCCCAAGTCACTCCTTGTAGGACACATGCTTCAGTCCCTTCATCATCCCCATGGCCTTTTGCTGGTCTTTCTGCAGCATGTCATCTCCAAATGTAGTGTCACCAGTGCTGAGAGCAGGGTCACCTCCTTTGACCTGCTGGCAACACCACTCAATGCATCTCAGAAGGTTCTTGTCCTTCTTTAGGCTTGTGCATTGCTGGCTCATGGCGAGCTTGTCCACCAGGATGCCCCAGTGTCCTTCCCTGCAGATCTGCTTTTCAGCTGGTTGGCTCCCAGAGCCTACTGGTGCATGGGGCTTTTCCTCCTCAGGTGCAGGGCTTCCCCTTCATGAGATTCCCATCAGCCCATTTCTCTAGTCTGTTCAGGTCCAGTCCCTCTTAACAGCAGCACAACCTCTTTCTGTATCAACCACTCCTCCCACTTTGTATCATCTGTGGTCTTACTGAGCATTCCCTCTGTCCCAACACTTAGGTCATTAACAATATTATGGGAGGCAGTGTGAAAACAAGATTAACATCCACTGCTCCCCCTCACCCATGGAACCTTTCGTTTAATTGTAGGAGGATATCAGGTCAAGCATGACTTCCCCTTTGCAAATCCTTTCTGACTGCTCCCAGTCACTTTCATGTGTTTAGAAAGGTTTTCCAGGACTATGTACTCCATCACCTTCCCTGTGATTGAGGTGGGGATGCCTGGGCTGTAGTTCCCTGAATCCTTCTTCTCACCTCTCTTGATAGTGGCATTTGCTCTCTGCTAGTCCTCAGGAACCTTTTCCAACTGTCGTGACTTTTGAAAGATAATGGAAAGTAGCCCTGCAGTGACACTGACCAGCTCCCCCAGCACTCATGGGTGCATCCCCTCAGGGCCCATGGACGTGTCCATGGCCCATGTCCAGTGTGTTCACGTGTTCCCTAAATGATCCTCCTCCAGCAAAGCAGTCTTTTTTTCTTCCAGTTTTTCCCACTGGTTGCAGGGCCCTGGGCTTGCTGAAGGCCAATACCATTAAAGACCATAGTGAAGATGGCATTCAGTACCTCAGCCCATTGAACGCCTCGTCCTTTGTCACCAGGTCCCCTGCCCCTTTCAGCCCACATTTTTTCCAGTCTTCCGTTTGTTGTTGATATACCTATTGAAGACCTTCTTGCTACCCTGCATGTCCTTCACAGGACTTAACTCTAGGTGGGCTTTGCCTTTCCTAACCCCATCCCTGCATGGTCAGGCAGTGTCTCTGTATTTCTCTTAGGCTACCTGTCTCTGCTTTCATCTCCTGTTTTTTTACTTTTTATGCTTGAGTTTACTGAGGAGTGGCATTCCTTCTGACACCTTTACTCTTTTAGCTGCTCATTAGGATGGACCATTCTTGAGCTCAGAGAAGATGATCTTTAAAGCTAAACAGCTCTCTTGGGCTTCTCTTCCCTCCAGGACTGCATCCCACACAAATCTTTTAAGCAGTTCTCTGAACAAGTCAAACTCTGCTCTACTGAAGTGTATGGTTGGAAACTTGCTTTTTGCCTTGCTCCCTCCTCTCGGGAACATAGAATCATGGAATTGTTTAGGTTGGAAGGGACCTTAAAGATCATCTAGTTCCAGGACCCCTGCCATGGGCAGGGACACCCTCCACTAGACCAGGTTGCTCAAAGCCTCATCCAGCCTGGCCTTGAACACTTCCAAATATGGGGCATCCACAGCTTCTCTGTTCCAGTGCTTGTTCCAGTGCTTCACCAGCCTCTCCATGAGGAATTTCTTCCTGATATCTAATCTAAATCTCCCTGCTTTCAGTTTAAACCTGTTAACCCTTGTCCTGTCACTACAGACTCTTGTAAAAAGCCCCCCCCCCAGCTTCCTTGTAGGCCCCTTCAGGTACTGGAAGGTGCTATAAGGTCTCCCCAGAGCCTTCTCTTCTCCAGGCTGAACAAGCCCAAATCCCAACTCCACCATCTTGTGTTGCAGCAACGGCTGCACCCCAACCTTCACATTCCTGAGGAGTTTTTCCTCTTTTGTCAGCAGAAGGCCCACAAAAGCACTTCCCCTCATCGGCTCTTGTTTCTGAACTGTATAATCCTTCATGGGTGATGTCAGCTATGGTCTCTGCTGGTAAAGGCCAGGAGTGGATGACGAGGCGAACCTTACAGGCACTGGCCACATGTAGGGAGGCATGGAAGAGCAGGTGGCTTCCTCCACATTCCTCATTCTGGGCCTGGGCTCTTGGTTCAAGGATCCAATGCAGCTGTGAAAATGATGTTGCATAATTTGTGCTGCCAACACGTGGCTTGAAACCTTTTCCCAAAAGGCACCCACAGCGAGGCTGTTCTGGCACTGTCCCTGTGCTTCAGGTGCTTGTTTCACAAACTGTCCCATGTAACGCGAATTGCAAGGCTGGGAAAGGGTGAGACAAAGCACGGATGGCGTCAGGAGCTTTAGGTAAGGGTACAGGCAAATCTGATATTCCAGGAGCTTTACAGTGCTTACGTCAGGGCGCAATACTAATACAGGGGGAGCACATTTGAAATTCTGGAGGCTTTCGCTTGTGGTAGCAATCCAGTCATTTTATGGAGATCTGTGTGTGCTCTGGATGAGCACCTGCTGGAGGAAAAGTGGAGGGCTGCCAAACTGTGCGGTACAAAAGGCCACTTTCCACAGATAAAGTCATGCTGAATACTGGGACTGGCTGAGGAAGAGGATGCAGGCTTGCATCTGGTTCACCGTTCAGTCCAGGGTATATGCATCATGCTCTGCTATTGAGAAAAACTCCCTGAGGACTTTAGAGAGGCTTTCCAAACCGAGTGCTGTAAGAGCTGAATGCTGAACGGTCCATTACAAGCTAATGCCATCACTATCTGAATATATATCACAGAAGCTACTTCCCTCATACACCAAGATCGAAGATAGCATGTATAAACCTGTTAACACCAGTACTTCTGACTGGTCTTGAGACTCATCCCTTCTTTCTTTTCCCACTTCTTCCAAGCCACTTTACCCAACTGTCAAAAAGTTTTCTTCTTTTCTATCCTCTTTTCATATTGATTTCCTCATCCAATGCCAGAACAGCACACAGCAGAGTGGATGTACTTTTTAGTTTATGACACTCCTTCTCATTGAAAACACTCACCTATGTGGAAATTAATTTCTGATTGCATACAGCTGGCCTAACCTAGGTTCCTGAACTGTGCTTAAGCACCCCGCGCCTGGTGAAGCAATCCTGCTGAGATGAGGACTTCACAGGGGCACCAGCTCCCACCAGTTTTTCACATCTCTCATAGGGGCACTCAGACACACCCGCGGGCCCCACTGAATCACTTACCCTCTCGGGATGTCCTCTGTGCCCTGATAAAGTCATCTTTGGCTCTGTGTACTATCACAACAAAGTGACATGCTTTCTGCAGGCTGACGTGGCACTGGTGAGTGCCGCGGAAGATGGCTTTGAATTGTGTGGAGGAAAAAGGTTTTACCCCTTGCTGAGCTGGGTGACGTGCTTCCTGAAGACTCGCAGAGGTGTCTTCGGGTCAGGTGTGCTTTTCCTGCATGGGGACCCAAGTGCTATGTGCACCTAACCTGGAGGAGTGACTGTGTGGGGCACTCCAGTGCCGTTTGTGGGAGCTAAGCTGATGGATCAATCCAGGTGTATAACCATTGTAATAATTGTTACATATATCTATCCACTTTAAGATAAAAAAGAAGATTAACATGGAATTTGTGAACAGTTTTGCACTCCACGTGTTGTTCAAGGCTCTGTTGTTGCTCCCAGACTTTGCAAAAAATCACTGATCTTCTTGGAATGCCTTGTATTTTATGTCTTAATTATTTCACATGCCTCCTATTAAGTAGCCATGGCTAGTAAGTACATGTTTGTGCACTGCACTGACTGCACCGTAACGTGCACATACCTGAATGTCGTATCGCGTGATTAATGGTGAGTTCTTAAACACCAGCTTTGCTGGTAGGGAGATGGAGTGCAGTTATCTGGGTGACCTAAATTGCTTCATGAGCTGGGGCTGAGAAGAGAGAGTGAATAAATGATGGCATTATGAAATCATGTTTTCTCTTGTGTAGCTAAAAATGGCTTCAGCCAAATAACACAGGCTCTAAGTGTGCTTTGGGGTGTGGTGAATTGTATATTTGCAGTTTCTCACAGGAAATGAATAAAAAAATCCCTTTTCTGAATGGCTGCTTCACTGAATTTTAAGAAGATTGGGCAATAACTCCGTCTTCTTGCTGAAGGAAAAGTTTGCTAGTTGTGTTTGCCCTCTGACAGTGGACATTTTCTTAACTGTTTCATACCAAGGGGTTTACAGCAGCCGTTACAAAGCGCTGCAGGTACACACTGCCAGAACTCACCTGCTGTGCCATGAGCGATGCCTGGCACAGCAGAGCAGCTGTGTCAAAAGACCAGCACAACTGGAAGGTGTTGGATGTTCTAACTTTTCACTGATAACATGAAGGATCGGCGCGTTGCAGGTTTTCAGGAGAATTTTCTGCATCAAAGGGATCCAAAAAACAGTGACTGTTCCAGTAAGATCAAGACAAATCACCTTTTGGAAAAGAAAGGAAAACAAGATTGCTTCAAACGTAAGCAAGCACTCTATGGCTCTGCACCTAAGATTTGCACAGCTCGTTTTTTCCTGTGTACAGTGAATATATATGAAAGGCCTTTAACTGGTTAAGTAATGTACCAATGAGTAAAGGGAATGTTCAAAGCATCATTATGAGACAGTGTGGAGGGGATTTTTGAATATCACAGAGAAAATCAAACCCAAGTCCTCAAAGACATTTAGATGCATTCCCTGTTGTGCCATGGAAAAATACGATTTTTTTACTGTGATGAGGGCACATTAAATCCTACATTCATTCAGAAAAGCAATAAAAAATTAAAATTTAAGACATCTTCCAGGGATCACGGAAGGTGTCAAAATTAACTGTGTAGTTAAAAGACCGTATTCCCATTTCACATTTCCTGCCCTAAGCAAACACTGGATAAACTCTTTATACTGGGAATCATGGAGCAAATTGAGGGACAAACTGACAAGATACATTTATTAGTAACTATAAAAGGAAAAAAAAATATTTTGAGACAGCACCCATTTGTGTTGCTCCATGTTCTTAGGGTCAAGGTAGCTCAATTGCAGTAAAAGCAGTTGTCCTGAGAAGAGCACTATTAGGTAGGTGTGACTCTAGGGAAGAACATTCAACATTATATTTCCAGCATCTCAACTGGCGAGTGTGTAAAGTTAATTTTGACTCATGAGACACTGAGGACATTCCTACAATGCCAAATCCATTATTCTACCCTGTAGTCCTAGTCATTATTGTCCTTTACAGAAACAGGTTTTACATTTGTTTGTATTTCTCTTGAAAAAATCAAATTGCTGTTCTAATTCTCCTTTTGCTGGCGCGATAGTGAGGTTAGAAGCCTCTGTGGTCATAGATCCTGCTGCTGCTTTTCAGAAGAAAGCTCTCAAAATTGTCAGCTTAAACCTTCCAAAATCATTGAAACCAAATGTTTCAGTGGTTCCAGGATTTTGAACTTGTACAAAATTAAAATAACCCCCATACATATTCAGAATCACCTGAATTGACATGGTAATTTTTTTTTTCCCTAGGATGAAAATGTTGTTTTTTGGTAGTACTGAGATAAAACTTTTTATTGTCTTTACAGTGTGGCATATTCCTCACCAATAATCCTGTGATTAGTTAGTATTTAAGGGGTGTATGAATACTGTGAAGAGTTTATCAACTTGCCCTTTCACTTTGGCCTATTGCCTAATTAAGGACATGACTTTGGTCATCTTCCACTTCAGCAAGCTTTGGTGCTTCTGTTATGTAAACACATGTGGAAGTGGCTATATATATATCACAATGATTATTAAATCATTAATGTCTGCAAACTCCAGAAATGTTTGTGCTGTGATATTCATTTTAATTACTAATCAGACAGTGTTAATTAGGGGAAACCCATGATATTGTAATTGGCCTGTCAGCTCTTCTTTCACAGTGGTGAAATTTTCTTAGGAGAGTCACTGAGGAATTCTGAATAGAAATTGCTCCTAATGGGTAAAGTATGCAACTGAATAGAAAGAGATATGATAAAGCCATGATAAAATCATCGTGTGATGATTTAGAACATCAGTCATGTTTTAAAATTATTTGAGTGTCTGCCTCTGTTTCTGCCTATTCATCTAGTCTTTAGTATTGCTCTCCAAAAAATGAACAGTATTTCTAATTCTGGAGAAGGAAGGAGTCCATATGTAGCTGTTTTATGTTCCAGGTTTTTGCTAGTGTCTCCAGATTTTGTTAACTTTTTATTGGTTCACAGATCAGAAATTGGATGAGGGATGTATGTTTACAAACAGGTCTGCCACCAAAAAAAAAAGCAGTAAGAGCAGAGAGGAGAAATGTTGATGTATTTCATAATTCTGTTGTGTGATTGTATCTCTTAGAAGAATAAACCTTTATCAAAAAGAGACTGGAAAGATTTGTCATTGTGAACTGTGCTCTTATTGATATTTTTAAAGTGAAGTTCAAATCCATGCAATCATTTGGTGATATAATGTACTTTCCCTCCAGCGCTACTAATATCAAAGGATTGAAAGAATAATGAAAGCCTACCCTGAAAGGTAAATATTGAGTGCATGTTGAGCCTATATTTTAAAATATTATATTTATAAACAGGAATCCAAACCAAAATTCTCAAAATTTTGAATTACCAGCTACCGGAGACACATTGTCAAGAAGGAGTGTGTTCCTATCCGGTGTTTCTGCAGAACTGGACTGTCAGACGTGTCTGAAGTCAGCCTTTCCAATCATACCTATTAAAAGTCCCTGCTCATGGTTCTAGACATATATTCACAACAAAATGTGATTTATTTTTTCTCCAGAATTAGAGAACTTTCACAATCATTAATGCCTTTAATGAGGACTGTGGTTCAGTAATTAAGTTGCCCAACTATAGGTTAAGATTTCTAGCAGTATTTTGAAAATGTTGGCTTTGTTTTAACTTGTGCTTGCCTTCTTTACTGTAGCTGTCTGTCATTTCCTTACAACTCTCAGAATGTAAACTGCTTTTTTCCGCAAATATCTTCATAGAATCACAGAATGGTTTGGGTTGGAAGGGACCTCAAAGACCGTCTAGTTCCAACCCCCCTGCCATGGGCAGGGACACCCTCCACTAGACCAGGTTGCTCCAAGCCTCATCCAGCCTGGCCTTGAAGACAGCCAGGGATGGGGCACCCACAGCTTCTCTGGGCAACCTGTTCCAGTGCCTCACCACCCTCTCCATGAAGAACTTCTTCCTGATATCCAATCTAAATCTCCCTGCTTTCAATATAAACCCATTACCCCTTGTCCTGTCACTACAGGCCCTTGTAAAAAACATGCCCCCCAGCTTCCTTATAGGCCCCCTTCAGGTACTGGATCTTATTGGTTTGTGTTTGTCCGTGTCAAACAGCGTGGGCACTTAGGGACATGGGGTTGGAAGGCAAAGAGCACCATCCTACAGCTTTGGGTGGGATCCAAGACGTGTGGATGCATTTCCCACAGCACAAAACCTGCTGCAAAGTAGGCAGCTTCCCAGTTGATTCACATGGATACTGGAAGTTGTCCCAGTTATGTGATTTGCTCTTCACAGCTTTTAATCTTTGTCAGTTTAGTCATTTTTTCTTCCTCAGAATGCGTGTGGATTTTCTAAAGCCAATAAAATAAAAATACTGATCCATTTAGTCCAGTAGCTTATCTTCAAAAGTAACCACTTCAAGAGACTTCAGAGAAAGAATTAAATTTACACCAAGGAGAAAAGAACCCCTAGGTCTAAAGAGCGGTGGAAAGGAGGTGAAAAGCTATTAGAAAGCCAGTGCTTAATTTTTGCTGGACAATAATAAGAGCTATTAGAATCTTTTAAAAATAACCTGTTATTATTGCAAGCCTTAATTTTAATAATAAAATAGACCATTATTTCCTCTCTACCAATCCTCCCATGGCATAATATCACATATCTCCAGTCAAAATGTTTTTTCCACTCCTTTGATCAGCAATCCCCTTTTAAACTATCTCCTCTCAGCTCTTTCTTTGATCACCTTTGACAAACTGCTAGAGCATGGAGGACTGGTGTATTTAGTGGAGCAAGGAAAAGCTCAGGATACAAAACATATTTATATGAAATACAACGTAGACATGTCTCCCAAGCAGAAAATCAGAATAAAAGAGAGGTGTGCTGGTGCAAGGAAATGGCAGAAGCAAGAAAAATTGGCTGGTGCCTCTCTGGTGCTGCAATTCATACTTTGCCTTGGGGTTTCAGCAAACAGCATCTGCATAAACCTTGGTGGCTAGAAATCAATAATATAGATTTCATCTGCAAACAGATGCAATCTCTGCCCCTTTATGGGAGGAGCAGCGAATACCTCAGGCAAATACAGAGCATGACATTCAGGTACGCTGAGTGTATGCCACGGGGAGTGTTGTGTAACCTTGCAAGCAGCCTTATTTTCATAAGCGCAATGACAAACCAAGAGGTCAGATATGAGGGGGGGAGACTGCTTGGGACAGACAAATTTAGGAGCAAAGTGTAAGATAATTAGTTCATAAACAGTTTATGAAAAGCGTGTAAGCAAGACTTTAATAAGAGTAAAATTTCTTAGGAAGGATAGCTGAGTATATGGCACCCTTGAGCTACCAACAGGTCGTAGGCTTTGTTTTAAAGTATTTTATGGGCTTCTGTTTCATAGCCACTTTTATTTCAGTCTGATGGTGCCTGCGATTCCTTCCTTTTTTTTTGTTTTGTTTTGTTTTGTTTATTTTTTCCCTGTTTTTCCTTTGTAGTTCTCTTTCAGAGATAACAAGTTTTCTCTTTAGCATCAGCATGTGACTTTCCATTTTGATGGAATTTTAATTTATTTTTTGCTTCAGTTTTCCACCTGGAAATATAGATAGCATTGCTTAATAATCTGAGACGATGTTACAACAGTTCCTGGATGATTTAGGAGTGTTTCACGACAGACATACTGTTCATAAAAGTAGGGATAAAGCATTATCTAGGGAGAGGACTTATACCTTTAGAAAGAAAGATAGCTGAAAGTGAAATTACCTTTACTTCCCTCTCTGCTGCAAACGGTATTTGTGAAATACAAAATGCTTTATCACAGCAGATGTAAATCACAAGTGTTTGATGGCAGCACAACTGTGAAAACTGCAAAGACTCAAACTATTGTTCCAAAGTATCTTTCTTAGTTACACATTAACAGCTGCAGTAGTTGTACATTCACATATTAAGATGTCATCCAATTTTAGAGTTAAAATGAAAGCTTCCTTTTCAGTGCATTATCACCAAAATAGGCATATACAATTTTTCTGGAAAAAGTAATGCATCTCTATATGGCACTCTAATGGCCTACAACATGTTTGGCTGACTGGAATGCTAACAAATATTAAACTTTAATATTAATAGACTTCAGAAAGTATATGTATATATTGAAATTTTACTATGAAGAGGGTATAGTGCCAATGTTCAGTAGTGCCAGTACAGAATGTTTTGCATTAACGTTATAATGAGAGCTCTCTAAAACTCTTGTCACAGTAGTTTGGCCCTTACCTATAACAAAAAAACCAAAAAAACTTGTTACACATTGATTGCTCTTTCAAGATATTTATTCCTCCTTACAGTTCAGCTGAACAAGAAATAATTAATTATATTCAACTTTTCCCATACTGCTTTCTCTACTATATATGTGATGTTTTGTTTTGACCTGTGGTTGCTTTTCTTGGCAAAAATATATTGATTTTCACAGATTCATAATTTTGTTGGAGAGTGATTTTTTTGGGGGGAGGGGGGGAAGGAGGGAATTTATTCAGTAATTTATGAAAAACATCAAGTCAATAAAACTCAAGTTTCATTATGAAATATTTTTGTTGGAAATTTTTTGACCAGCCTTACCATTTTGTTATCTAGGTTAATGTACACTAATGACTCACACATCCTTCCCCCACTGATTTTCATCACCTTTACTATTGTTTTCACAAACTGCTCCTTCCTCTTTCATTCTGAAAAAATAGAAAGGCAGTTGTAATCAATCCTCGCCTTGCTTTTTCTTGCCTTTCCAGCAATTGCTTCATTTTTTGGCTCAAGACCCAGCTCTTTTCTGAAATACGAGCACACCTATTGATTTTTCACATTTGTCTTCTGCGTTGCTCTCTATCAAAGGGCTATACCGAATGTCACCACGGCTCAGTTAGCACCACTTTAACCTGTGGGTTGAGGGTTTAAAACAACCTCAAGAAAAGAGGCAGAAGGGAGCAGACAATGAAGAACTTGTTCTAGACAGCTGCACTCCACGGAAGTTCATTAATATGCCAAATGTTAAGTTTATCTTTAACTAACCTGCCTACTGCTAAAGAAGTACATACACATTTTACACAGGTACCACTGTGGTGCCACATTTCCTGAGCCCCACCTAACCTGGAGGCACCCAAAGCCCTTTGCCATGTTGGGACTTTCTGCCAACGACCATTTTTTCCGGGCAACTTCAGTTTTGACAAATTCGGGGTTCACCAAACTGAAGCTCCTTCCAATCACACCTGAGTGAGGATTTTCAGAAACTGTTCCTGCTCTGTCTGAGATTATTTATTTCAATAAAAGACTGAAGAAAAAGACAGCCCCTCCCTAAAAATCCCAGTAGGCTTTATGGCTTCAAACAGTGCCTGCATTCAAAATGTTATGTTATGAACATCAGTTGAGGGTGGGATTGCTCTTGTTTAAATTAAACTGGCCCAAGATTAGTAGTCTAGCCTAAACAAGTCATCTAGTCCCCCTCTGTAATCACTGGTAGCTCGAGAAGTGATTCATTCCTCCTACCCAAATCTGTCCAAAGATGGGATGACTCACTGACTGCAGAGGGAGCTGCTAGGGGGTTAAAGTTAGGTGAGATGAGTTGTGCTGCTGGATACTGTTTGTGTTAGCCTGCCCTCATAGCCAAGCAACACGCCTTAGCTGTAAACTACCTATGCTGCATCACCTCTCTGTCGTTCGGAGCAGGGTAGGAGCATGCACCTGGAGAGGCACGGCAACTCCCAGGACAAGTGCTGGCAGGTTCAGCTGCCATAGCGGAGTCATGTGGCTGAACCCTTAGTACCAGCATCTGTTTGTAAAACTGGCTCTGAGAGACTTCTGGTAAAGAGAATTTGAGATACTTCTGATAAAGCGAATTACGACTCGGAAAGGTTGTGAGTGCTTTTGAAATGTTACACCATTTCAAACAGCTCAAGCGATTACCCAATATCTTAGCCCCCCCCCCTTCTTGACTGAAATATCACGTGTCTCTTGCTAGCTGCAATTACTACCAATAATTAATTAATTACTTCATTAAACACTGAGCATCTTTGAGCCTGAAAAGCAAAACATCGTATAAAGTCAGTATCTTGTCCCTACGACTTCATTAAAACAACTCTCGCGTCAGCTTCCTTTTACCACAGAAGCTCATCAGACTCACATAGAATAGCGGACCCATGCCAGCTATTTATAAGGAAACCAAATAGTCCACATGATCTTTCACTTTATTCCTGATGAATTTTTCTTTTATCCTCTACACAACTGTAAACCCCATCATCACAGCTACATCTTCTTTCCACAGTCTGGGAGCTTTGCTGTTCACCTCATTCCACGGTTTTAAGTTTTTGAGAATCCTTCTTGAACTGATTCCATTTTCACCTCCTTGTTCAGCTACACTGGCTTTGCTCTTCCATCTGATGGATTTATTGGTATCCAGTACATTTCTCCCTATGGAATATTTTGTTGGAATAGTTTGTGTTTCCATTGCACCATCCCATCCGATTTCACTCAGAAGCACTCATGTTTACTTCCTGCTCTGGTGGAATTTGTTGTCTTTGCTTTATGTTTCATCCTTGGTCATAGTGGCAAAGGTGTAATCCTGACTGTGCAGGCACCATCACTATGTCTCCAGCTATGTCTTTGAGGTTAGTCACAACAAACAGAAGCGCTAAGGAAGGCTGTGAGGGCTGCAGGAAATGGATATGACAGGGTTCTTAATAATGGGAATATTTGTACCCAGCAATGTTTATGTTTTGCAGTCGTGCCCAGGAACTTATCACGCTACATACTATACACCTATGACAAAACACAGCACTTACCTGTGGCCACACACACCACACAGCCCAGGTTCCTCACGGCACTCCTGCCTCCTTCACTGTACTGTGAACTTGGATGAAGAACAGGCTTGGAGCAAAATGCGAAGTGAAAAACTGGTGTCCTTCTGCTACTTGCCCAGATCCAATAATCAAACAGTTCTAAACGTTTGGGTAGTTTTGATCTGGATCATAACTTTGTTTATAGAACCATGAAAAGGTTTTCTTAGAAAAGAAATATACCTGGACGTACCTTGGAAAGCTACATATGTGGAAGGATGTCGAGTAAAATCAATCGCAAACAAGTACAGGCGTCCTTGGTTGGCGTTTGTTTTAATTTAGGAATGAGTTAAATCATTTTAAGCTGGACACAAGCTGGAAATATATATTGGCAATTTATTTAGGGGGAAAAGTATAGGATTGTTTGAAATGGCAGAGCATTTATTTAGTTGAAAAGAAACCCTGTCCTTTTCCTATAATTTACTGTTATTTACTCTACTTACGCAGTGGGTATGGGCCTCGAAGTTGATACGGCTACAGGCGAGAGGTTGGGCTCTAGAGAGTCCAGGTCAAGCACCCCCTCTTCCTACCAGGCCTCCTTTCACAGCAATCCCCACTCCTTCATCACCTCCTGCCACATGGATGATAACCTGAGAGGATGCCCAGGGAAGTGCTAAATCACAAAAGCAGGACTGGAGGTGGCCAGGGTGTTTTATTTTGCACACTTCAGAGCCTGGATCTGCAGCTGACGGATGGTAACTAGCTCCACTGCAAGGCCATAGCAGGATCTGATTCCACGGCCGAATCACCACCAAACGAATGTTTCAGTTGCGGATCTTTTCAGTTGGTTTTCTGTTCAGCTGACACCTGTGGCAAGTTGACTTGAACTAAACAGAGAGGATTGCTGAAGTACAGTTGTGCACACAGGGGTTTGCAATGCTTCTGAATCAATTTTATTTTACAATTCAAGTAATATAAATAGATTTAAATCCATACTTGTAATTAAAAAAACGCAGCTTCCTGTGCCTCCCAACTGCAGGCAGAATATGAGTTTTATTCTGTGAGGAATCATCCCTCTTGTAATTTACTGCAATCTCCCCAGACCTTGCCTGCTCTGCTAAAACCATTAGGTATGCTGTAAATGCGTTTCTTAGGGTACTCTGAAGAAAGTGGTCTCGTAACTTTGGTAGGTCTTTTTCATGTTTGGTTTATTTGAATCTATGGGTAAGCACTCAGAGTGTGGGATTTACACGGTATGCAGATGATGAAAGAAAGGCAGAAAACACATCAAAGTATTTAGCTTTGGGAATTAAACCTTCCCCCAAATTATTTTTCCTCATTTCCTAGAATGCTGCAGGACACCATTTTTTATTGCACCTTATCAATTTTTTCTGCTGGATTATCCTATGTACTGTGGATTAATTGACAGAGTTAGATTTTTGTGTACTCCAGTATTTGTACAGCTGTGTTACACATGAGGACTGTTGCTAATGTTGGCCTCTGTCCTCAGGTAAGACAAGATGCTAACATAATACAAACCACAGTGATTTATTTTGTAAATATCTGAGCATCAGGAGGATTTATTTGTGACAGTTTGAGATCAGACATGGGTAAATGGAGATTTTAGACAAAGTGGCTGTGGAAGAACATCATCCTGTTGGGTAGTTCATGATGAGACTTTGTATCAGCGGGCAGAAAGGTCCTCTTACCATCCCATCACTTTGTTTCCACAATAGTTTGAGATTGATCTAAGAGGATCTATGAATGTCTCATGCTCTGGAGGAATGAGATAGTCTTCCAATAACTGTAGGGTAGTAAAGTTATATAACTGAAAATTCAAGAAAATTGGAGCCTCCAGACTGTTTGGAAGGTTATGCTGAAGGCCTATTCTCAGAAATTACACCATTTTCAGCCTCTTCATAGTAATTGACATCAAGGAGTTGAATCCTTTTCTATAACAGGAAGAAAGAACGGTGACCTCTCACTGCCACCACAGCAGATGGAAGCGGCTCTCGGGGAGCTCTTCTTAATCCCAGTAGATACCTGGAGAGTCACCTCAGCTTGTGTTTGCAGTTGAACCCAACAGATTACATCACTGTTTGATGTTGGTTGACTTTCTGTGTGATAAAACTGCTTCTTAAATTTACTTTTCTACAGAAAATAAATGTTGAGTGAGGGATGGTGTTCAAGAAATGACAGGTGAGCTGCATCTTTCCAACAAGTTCAAGACACACTGTGCTGTGTCCCACACAGAACTGCTTCAGGTGTGTTTCTTTTTTCAGTCCGGTTGCTGCAAAGTTGCCCAATTTGCTTTCACTGGCCCAATGCTCTTCTTATTTGGCTGCACTGAGGTTCCTAGAAGGTTTAAATTATACTTTTCACTGTGAGGAGATCTGTGATTTGGCATTTGAATTTGCAGGAGCTGTGCTCAGAGCTCATTGCAGACAAAGGAAGTGTCACACCACAGCTCTGAGAAACTTATCATCTAAAAGACCTAAAACCAAGCCAAGGATGATGTTACAAACAAGGTATCAAAGAGGAAAATAATGAAAAATGACATGCTAAGTTATGCAAGAACAACTATGTACATGAAAAAGGTTTGAAGAGTTGGTCTCTAATGTAGTAAGCCTCTGCTTAACTATGCAACTCATTCATTTTTTGACTGTTTGCATGTTTAATTTTTAGTTTTCTTGGGCTAGGGGCAGATAAAGATTGAGCAGAAGGGTGTAAAACCTAACTGGAAACATTATACAGAAAAAAAGACTAGAAGAATGAGGACAGATAGAATAGTGCCTTGTGTAACATGATTAGCACATAAATGAGTTCACTGGAAATGTAAACAGAGAAAGGGAATGTCAGAGAGGGCGTAAGATGAGCAATTCAAACCGATGAATAACAGTGGAAGTGGTTAGGACTTCCTACTCACCAATGGAAAAACAGTGATGTAAGAAGAGGTTGGGTTGACGGGAAGGAGGAAGAGCAGCATTCCCCTTAGTGTGCTCAGCTGTGCCTGCCCTTTTGTGCGTGTGTCTAGATCTTGGTTCTGGTTGGTTCAGCACTGTCTTATGTTGAACATCACCTGATGAATAATCACGTGTTTTTGTAGGTAACTGTCAGTAATTGCTACCCTCTGGTTCTTGCTACAGCCTATGAAAAAGGACATAAAATTGGTGTTCCCATGGGGCTCTTGATTACTGAGGTGAACTGTGAAACCCAAATAGTCAAAGCTCTTAGATCTTTTTAATCATATTGTTGAGGCAACACAACTCCCCTACAAATGTGCCAACCAATTTTACAGGATTTTATGTTATATCAGGAGCTAGACTGATTTCTGGAGATGGATATATGTAACTGACTTGGACCTGGAGGCTGTTTTTCTCTGATACTGTTTGTTTTTCTGGTACATCACCAGTTTTATTAGGATGTCTAAAAGATCAGAATTCTGAACACCTTTTTGTCATGGAGACCTCCCTGGACTAAGCTATGTTACATCATTGCCTGCGATGGGGCATCTACCACCTCTCTCTGCAAGACTCCACTTCAAGCAAATTGATATAGTCTCCTTTAGTCCTGCAGGATAAATCCAGAACAAACAAACAAATAAATAAATGGACGTCCCCAAAATTTAGAGGCATCTCTTAACAGGGTAAAGCTAAGTCCTCTGTTTGCTTATTTGTCTGCTGTTGACATAGACCATTCTTTGTCCAAAGCTCTTGGCAATACCAAGTACTTTTGCAGTTCTGTGTTCAGAATGCACCAACATCAACAAAACACCTGAAAATGCCTTTTTCCAGTTACTATATCTTTGTGGAGTTTCTTTCCAACACCTATTTACTACCCAGAGATGAATCAAAAGAGCAGCAGTTATCAGTAAGCTGTGGGCTTTAAGAGGTTGATTGCACTAGACAGACCAAGATCAGAAGCTTGCAAATCCTTATTTCTGGAAGAAATCCACCACACTTTGTAAAATGTGGGACAAAGATGATATGTGAAAAATGACTTAACAACAATGTTCTTAAACGCTAAACTGGGCTGTAGCCCAAGGTTGTTCACAGGCTATGAGTGCTCCTTCCTCTCTAAGGCAGCAATACTAGCAAAGGCTTGCTATAGGAGATTAACCTCCATACAAAGGGGGATGCACAAATTGTCACTCCTTTCCAGACCTGTTTTCTATCTTGGACTGACACAGGTCAACCAGGGCTTGTGCGGGGAAGGCTACATGTCAGTGATGATAAAGTTGCTCTTGGGTTTTTGTGACAAAGCCAAATCTGGACAGCGAGTGCCAGTTAGCTCTACCTCCAGTTATGTTCAAATGCTGAGTGGTGAAACGCGTGTGTCTGAGCAGGTTAGACGATACCAAAATTATACTTATGCAACTGGAGTGCATTGGTCTCTGTTAAAAGCTCACTGTATTACAACAACATTACGTCTGTTGCTTTCTTCATTAAATACATGCACAGGGAATTTGCAGCATATAATGAATTCTTCCTATGGACTCCAGTCAAACATGAGCTTGTTAAGATTCTGGAGATAATGTTTTTTTTTTTTCCAAGCAGAACTTTGAACTCCCTGCTGCCTTGGACACTGGCTGTGATGAATGTGGTATTGCCTGCAGCACACTGTAGCTTCTGACAGTGAGTAAAACCAAATATAACACTAAAGTCTGGGAAAAAATACTACCCTTCAGAAATAAACTGTCTATCTTTTCAGCCATATTCTGAAATGAAAAGATATTAGAATACTGTGGAACAGCCCTAGCCTCATATATTTCAAATTTACTGATACCAAGAGCTAACAGTTATCGTGCCATCTTATAAGGTTCCCTGCCTAAGCTCTCAGCCAGAGGTCTGGGTATGGCCCAGGGAAGCATTGAGCTTTCAGATGTTCACAATCTAGTATCAGCCTCACTCGGAGAAATTAATTCCCTGATGGGATTCTAGCTTTAAAATAACAGTACCCTAATGGAGACAGCAAAATAAAAGTATACTTTTTCAAAAAGACACTAACTTTCAAAGTGGTGATTTTATTTGTATGCATTCAACAGCACATAGGTTCTTTCATAAGAATATAAACATACCAACTTAGAAACATCCGTAACAGATCTGACCAGCATTCCATTTCAAAGCATTCAAAAGCAGATGCAAGAAATTTCACAGGAGGCAATGACAGGACAACCTGCTCCCAGGAGAAAGTTTCTGCTTAACCCCCATCGATGTAATGTTTGACCGATTTCACAAAACACAAGGGCTTATATCCCTTAGAAAAGTAATATATGTCTTATAGAATAATCTGTATTTCGTACTTATAGATTTCTGTACAGTAATATTTACAATATATTGCAAAGATTACAGGCTCTATCTGATGCCTTTATTGCAAATACTTGCTTCCATAAAAACCAGACTTTGTACCTTTCGCCTGTTACACTACAGCTGTGGACATTGCCCCTTGTCACAGCACCGGAGCACTTTGAAACACGTGGGTGTAAATAGCAGTCAGCACTGCACGCTTGCACTGCATTTGGCTGGTTTAGTTCACATCGTTTTAGTCAAACAAAATCATCCAATTTATGACTTGCCTTTGCCCTCAGCCTCAGTTTTACGTTTCCCAAAAGACTGGAAGCCCGACTCCGTTGCTAAAACTTCTGTTCATACCGCAATGGCCTGCTACAGCTGAAAAATCCCACCCCTTCCAAGGCATGTCTTTTATGATCAAATAATAAAGAAAATCTTGAGAATTTTTTGGAAAAAAAGATAGGTAGTGCCTAACATTAGTGATCGAACAACTGAGAAGGAAGAAAACGCCTTTACATGTAACAGTACCAGGAGCTGAGTGAAGCCCAGAGCTCCCACTCTTTGGATAAAGCACATTCCCGAGATGTATGGAGGGAGAGGATTGTCACCTACTGTTATTCTGGCATACTAGGAAAGGTAGGTTATTAGCTTACACAGAAGGTATTATTAAATAAAGGGAATCCATCGCGTATCAGGGAATGATCTCAGATAGGCCCACACTGCCTCTGAAGCAAATGACACCTGGGAGAGCTTGACATTCCCATCAGTTTGAAGAAAGCCAGGGAAATTTTGTCACATGTCAGTGTGGAAGGTCACCACAATCCCACTGAAGACAAAAAGGGGGATTAAAAAAATATTCAGAACGGGGCCAGTTCTGATTTCACTAACCTCTGCCATAAAACATCTGCCTTTTGAGAAAGGATGGTGTTCAGTACTTTCAAGCAAATGAAACATATTCCTTCTTAACACTGAAAACTCCTGACCAATGCACCTTTCTTCTTAACTTTGGAAAGCTGCTCAACTCAAAGAGCGAAAACAAACAGAAATTTGAAAATGAAACCAAAAATTTCCTTGGAAACAAAACAAAATAATTCTTTCCTCCTGTGGCCAGGCACTGATTTGTAATGCAAAAGATGTTTCCTGCACTCTGAGCTGTCTACAGTTATCCATATTTTCAAAGAAAAGCAGTCCTTAGCTCTGACAAATGCATATAAATATTTATGTGGTACAGCACCTTGCAAAGCGAGCATGAAAAGAACAGATATGTCAGGTTGTGTTCCTGACTAATAAACCTAGACTGCATCCCTTAAAAACCTGCACCTTAAGTGCATAAATCTTATATTTGCAGCATCTTGGCTTGGAGTTTTATGAGAACCATCCTTTAATAACAATGTAGCAAATACACATGGAAATTTCATCATTTAATGAAAATATCCCCAGGTACTACCTTCCCTCTAAGTCTGCAGAAGCTCACTCATGCAAACTATTTAGCTTTCTCCCAAGTGGAAAGTGGGTTCAGCAATTATTTTATCTGGAATTGTTATCTATCTCGACAACTTCAGCCACATAGACCTCAGTACATAACACTAGGAAACGAAGACAAATGCCCTGCATTCCCAAACCATTGCTGTAATTGAGAACAAACCATCCAGGACTGACAAGCACATTTACAACATTTGGAAATGCAACCCGCATGATCTCGCTGTGAATTTAAGCGATGTCAACTGAACTGCTTGATGAGGGCAACTCTTCCAGCGTGCACTGCTGATGCAGGTTAAAATAGGCAATCGTTTCTCCTACCACCGATGTTTTACTGAAACCTCGATGCTCACCCTCGCCCGTTCCACTCCTCCAGATGTACTTACTGAGAGCAGCAAACACTTGAGAAACACAGCTCGAGTGCTCACTTGAGCTCGGCATCCACCCGGCTGCGCCGGCAGCTGCTTTGGGCCACGAGAGGAGCGGCAGGAGCTGCTGCGGTGTGGGCAGGAGGAATGCGGAGAATGAAAGCTGGTGCTGCTGGACTCCTCACACTGCAGGTCTGGCGGCCAGGTAAGGTGGACAGCAGGACACCACTTCCATGGTAACACAAAGTAAACTTTAACCCTCTGCAGGACCCTCAGGTCAAGTCACAGTTACGCCAGTGGGGAAGCTATCACTGATGGGTGTTCGTGTGACCGAAGGGGAAACTGGCTTTGGCTTTGATTGAAGAGGCTTTTTTTGCTTTCTTTTTTTGTGGTTTGCAATGTCCAAAATAAATATTTTGTTGTGAGACATTTTCTAGCGAGCAATGACAGATTGGGGTAAGTGTTAGAGGCACAGCCAGCAAATTCCGTGAGTTATTGTAGATGCCTCATTCACTACACTGATGATCCAAAGTACTTTTTATCAGCCTTTAAAACATATTTAGATCAGTCAGTCCAAATGAAGCATTTTATTGATGATACTGAGTAAGGTGCTGTCTACACTGGGTGTCTCACCCCATCAGGACATTCACCTGGCACAGCTGTGCCCTAACATGCCTTCTTGACTTGCAGCACAGGGATGCCATCCTGCACATCACAAGCACAGCCCTACTCCAATCCATGCTAGGGAAGTGTGGCCTTACATAGCCTAGGATACAGTTTCCTAACGTGGTTCTGTAAGCCCACTGCTCATTCACAGTGCATAAAAATAAAGGTGTTAAACCACAAACTGCTAAACCTTGCAATGTTTGCAATGTCAGAGCTGGTGACATTGAAAACGAAGTGGACGAGCCTATGTACATGTGAATTGTACCATTCTGCAGCAAGGCTGTAACAATGCAAAACTTTTGACTACCCGTTTCTTGGAACCATGCTCCTGAAAATATTTTGGGCAGGGTTTTAAAGGCTATTCCTCCCCACTGGCTGAGCAAGCTGTGTGACAGAGCAAACTAGATGGATACAAGGTACTCCAATTTGGCTTGAATACTCTCAGAGAAAGAGAGGCTTGGCAGGGATTTAGCTTACAACATGTTTGCCAAGTATCTCAGATAAAGCTGCCACAGTTAGTCCTCACCAGCCAAGCAAATAACACCTAATGATGTCAGAATGAGCCCTAGTCAGACAGTCCTGGTAAGACAGAGTCTTTGAACATCCGTGTGGAGCCTGTCTGCAAGGAAACACCTGACCCAGAGGTCATTGCCACTTCATTCCCACCTTCTCACCCCATCCCTGTCAACAAAATCATGCTGGAAAGAGACGGGGGCACAACACAGACCTTCTGTCACAGCCTGGAATGGCATCCTGGGGCGGTGAGCTGCTGCTGAATATTATCGTGGATGGCAGCTGCTGCCACGCTTCACTTTTCCAGGAGCTTCCGTTTCCCACTGCCTCACTGGGTCACAGTTCACAATCTCCGCTTGCCATCGTGCTCTTGGACACCTCTGCACTTGTGACAAGAGTGAGGCTGCCAGGGGATGGGTCGAGGGTAGGAGGCAATAATAAAATACTGAACTTGGACAAAGTAGTCATGAGCCAGATGAGGGAAGAGTTTCTTCCTGTGTCTGGTTTTGTTCAACTTCCAAGTCAAGGTCTCTGAAGAAAGAGGGGAAAAATGTGTCATTTATTATTTATCACATCAGACAAGCATAAGGTGATACTCTAAAGCTTTTATTCAGCTGCTTATTGTTATTGCCAACATAGTAAATTCCCCTCCCAGGAGATTTCTACTTGAATAATGAACATCCATTTAGGAATGGTGCTGAAACTCAAGGCTGAATAACCTTGATTCAACCCAGGATGAAGGCTGCAGAGTGAGCTCCCTTCTTAGAGTCAAGCAGGACTGACAGCGAGAGGAGCTAAACTGCAGAGATGAATCCAGGCAACTTCCCATCAAGAAGCAGCAATGCCCATCTTGCTGAAGACCTCGGTTTTCTGAAGCTCACAACCCATGCTCTGACTCTGCAATCATCGCTGATGAAATGTGTTAGGGAACCTGATCCTTCAAATAGCTGTTTTATTTACATGGTGCCCCACCAGGTCACGGAGAGCTTATGAAAAATTAAACTAAGAACATAAAATATGAATGGGATGATCACCAGTCCATAAAAACCTGTGGTTCTGGAAAGGTGTTTTACACATAATGAATGCTGGATTTTAGGAAACAGGTTTCTGTTTCTTTTTCCAGAGAAGGTGCAACAATTTTCAAGCCTCTGTGTAAAATGAGGAACTTTCAAGGATGTGCCTGGGAGCACTAGGGAGAGCACATCTCTCCCCCATGCAGCACAGGAGTCCACTGCCTGTTAATAACCAGTAAGCAAACTAAATAGAGCCAAATACGTGGATATAGTGAAAAAAACATAGATATCTAACCTGATGCTGCATTGTCAGAGAAAGCATAGGACTGAAAGATGAACATTTGATCAGAACTACAGGACTCATCTTTCAATCACGTGGCGATAAAAACGCTCAGCTTAAACTCTGCCCAGTAAATGTAATATTTAACTTATGGTAGCTCTTGATGACTCTTTATTCTGGGTGCTCTGGACAGGTATTTTTAGCTGACCTTTCTGAACTTTCTAGTTCTGTGGTATAAATGGTACATACGTTCTCAGTTTTCAGAAACTACCCTCAGCCCTGCTGCTGAGGTCTGTCAGCTGAGAGTCAGCCCTAGTATGCTTAAAATTAGGTTTACAGTATGGACCCTATGGATTAGTGTTTCCTAGGCTGCCAAAAATTTTGGTGCCAAAGGAAATTGCTGCCAGTGTAAAGCATTCCCTTGTTCTACATATTAAAATTATTGCAGAATTACTATAGGCTTGAATAAACCTGCTGTTTACTTCACTGAGGTCTTTTCACCACACTGTCAGGTTACGTGCTGTTAACTGTCTTTTTGTCTTAGATGTTAAAATACCAAAAAAAAAGCCATTGACAAAGCTCATCTGAGGTTACACTGGCTCAGGCCCTGGAAAAGAGCTTCCCCCTTTCTGCCCTTGCCTTTGCTCTGGTGAAACACTCTTCTGCAAACTGCATGCTCTCTGTGGTGGTCACCAGCATCTCCTCTCTCTGCTGCAGCACTGGACATGCTTATCACTGCAAATGGATGGGGAAGGGGCCAACTGCTCCCTCCTGTGCAGGCTCTGTGGTGGTGATTGTGGTTCTGGCCCTCGACCCTACCCCTGGCAAGGGCACTCAGGAAAAAACAGGCTTTTATTTTGTTTTCCTTCATGGAAATGTTGTGTTTGTTACATGACTCCTGCTTGAGATGAAATCTTCCTCCCATCCTCTGCATTTAGTAAGGCCAGCAGCTGCATGGAGCTTCACAAACCGCCACCTGCATCATTTTGTCTTGTGTATCTCCCTGGGATTTTAGCACAGAAGGATGAGCAAGGAGAAATTATTAGCTAAGGAGAGCTCTTCTCTTTAAGGTAATTTGGGAAGGATCTGTCACATAGCAACACTTCTTTAAGTTGTCAGCCGGGTACCTGACAACTGTTCTTATCTACTTGAAATGTCTGTGTGAAAATGGCTCTCTCTCTCCCTCTCTCCTCCCTCAACTTGCAGTAAGAGATTAAGAAAAATTCAAATTTTAAAAGTGATCCAAATTTCACACAATTAAAACCGATTTAAAGGAAGTAAATGCATTTTTGCATCAGACACATTAAAGGAATCAGGAGTGACAGCCCTACATCCACTGTAGGAAAGAAGCTCAAGCACATTTCTCCACGTTCATAAGCACCACACGCTCCATCAACAGCTGTGTCTACGCTAAACGATGTTCTTCTCACGCACCAATTACAAACTGTCAGAAAATATACGTGTAATCCTTCATACCAAGACCTACTCATGCAATTTTTAAATACCACGCTGTAAGCTGTGGTACTTATCCTAAGGGCTTCATGTATGGAAGGCGAAAAAACTGTTATCTACTAGATCTTCAATACCAAAGGCTCCATGAATATTGTTCTTTTTAAGGAGATCAGATGTAAAATAAACACTGCTTTTATTAAAAGCAGGATATCGGCTTTTACCCGGGCTAAGTTTGTTCTGTCTGTGAAGTAATTGATTTCCAAGCCTAGATGCCACACATTTGTATGAATTATCTGGAGTTTAAAACGGTGAAGTACCCCTCTAGCCAAGGCAAACCGCACAACCCATTTCCAGCTACCAGTGCCAAACTGCACGGCAAAACCCACTCCAGAGGAGTCAAACCCACTACAGTCAAGCAGGGCAGTAAACTTAAAGCCTGCAAAACGTGATGGGGGGTCACCTGGAGCAAACTCTTATGGTCCCAACAGCAAGCTGGGGGGGGAATATGGTTGCTAGCCGGAGCACTGACTCAGCTTTGCTTTCCTGATATTTGGGGGTGCCTGTGTATGAGGGGAGGGAGAGAGACAGAGGGAGAGTAAGGAGGGAAAACTGTAGCAGTACAGTATAAACACAGTGTACACCTAATTAGTAATAGTTTCAGCAGTATAGTACACATACAGCCTAGTCCTATGTTGTAATCGTTTCAGTTCTGTCTGTTACCTAAGCAACTGTAATTAAGGGTTGAATACTTTTCTAAGTTTCTTTCCTAGTGTTTAATACAGCAGAAATTAGAGAAAGCAAGAGCTATTTACAAAGAAGGAATGTGCAAAGGACAGACACCCCTCACAGACACCGACTCTAATTTCATGTGGGGCGTCTGATCTAAAGCTGACAAGCTGCATGCATTTATTTGTTGGTGTTTTGGTTTTTGTAATGACAGGGAGGCCACACGGGAACACGCAGTACGCAAAATGCATTTTCCTTCAGCCCTTCGTGAAAAGACTAAAATAAGCTAGGAAAAGCCAACCACTCGCTAAAAAGGAAAGAGAAATACATAAATCGACAGGGTGAGGCTTTGCACACACCTTGAGTTCACCAGGCTGCAATGCACGCTGAAAGAAGCCATCACGCCAGTTCCTGGATCACCTTGTTAGTCTCCTTGGCTTTCTTACATGTGTACAGCCATTTGATTATCCGAGCGTTGCGCTCGATCACGGAGGTGCTGCTCGGGACCTGCTCCGTGAGTTCGTCCTCCAGCAGCCCCTCGTCCCCGCTGTGCCGCGTGAAGTCGCTCTCGGACGTCGCCACACTGATGCTGCGGATCTTGAAGGAGACGTTATCGGACACCACGGAGAAGTTCTCTCTCCCAAGATCCTCGATGACCTCCTGCTCCAGGCCACAGTACTTGAAAAATGTATCGAACTCGGAGAAGGACTTAGAGTAGCGAGAGCTGATGTCCGACTGGGAGCGATGGAGACCTCTCCTCTTCACCTCCTTGACCTCCTCAGGAGCTATACTCAGTTTTGAGGGGCTCTCGCGCTCTTTTGTACATACCCCTGAGGCTTCGGTGCTCACGGCGACGGTTTGCTCCGCTCCATGGCTGCTGGGCTCACGGTCACCATCGTTTGCCGAGGCAGGCTCTTTGCTCTCGGTGGCTGCGGTGTCCTCCATGACTCTGGGCATCTCAGGGGAAGCCAACTGCTTCTCCTTTACAGACCCTTGGAAGATCCTCCTCACCAAGCTCCCCCGTGAGCTGTCCTGGCTTTGACCTCTCCCAAACTCGCATTTCTGGCGGTAAATCACCAGGGAATCCGGCCGCATCTGCCTCTTGGGGGTGGTGCGCCTGGCTATGGGGGGGCCGTGCTGCAGGGGGGCACGGCAGGAGTACACCGCCTTGGCCAGCTCCAGGGGCTTCGCGCCCTTCCCTCGGCCGAACTCCCTGCAGATGGGCTTGCTCTCCACCGAACAGGTCTCGCCGCTGCTCTCCGAGGCTGAGCTAAGCACGATGACGGGTTCCTGCTTGGTGCTGATTACCTGCTGGCTTTTGACGTACTTGGCCTTATCGGCTGCCAGCCTCTCCACGGCACTTTTCCTGCAGCCCGGGCTGCCTGCCTCCATCTGCCTGCGGAGGTACTCGGGCCCCTTGTTGAGGAGTCGCAGGGTGAGGGAGGAGTGGAGGTCGGTGATGGCGTACATCCTCACGGCCTGGCGGAGTTCAGTTGGCATAGCAGTTCCAGGGACGCGGATCCTGCTTCCAGTCCTGGGAGGGAAGAGGGGGGGAAAAAAAAAAAAGAAGCAAAAAAAGGCAAAAAAAAAAAAAAAAGAAGGACCAGGAAACCCCGGTCGCTGGAGGCGGCAGCTGAGCCCTTCCGAGGGCCGAGCTCCCGCCCGCGCGCACCCGCTGCCGCCGTCGGGCCGCCGCGTGCGCTCGCTGCCGGCCGGCCGTGCGCGCCTCCCGCCCCGCCGCCTCCCCGCGCACCCGCCCGCGGCTGCGCCAGCCCCGCCGGCCGGGTCCAGCCAATGGCGCCGCCGCCCGACCGGGCCCCGGAGCCGCGCGGGGCAGCCGCCGCCTCCCGCGGGGATGGAGTGACGGGGTGGGGCGGGCGGGTGGGGGTGGGTCAGGGGGCAGAACCTTGCAGGGGGGAGCGCGGGGCGCCTGCACCGGCTCCGGGTGCCCCGAGCATCTCCTCCCCTCCGAAGCAGCTTCTCCCGGGGATAGGGCGCCGACGGAGGGCGGCACACCGCAGCGCATCCTCCGCGGGAGGGAACACCTCTGCGAGACGCGGTGCCCCGCTGGTTTCAGGACCCGGACGGACAGGGTGCTGGGCTAAAAGGCGTTCCTGCGGCCGCGGTTTTTAGGGAAGGAAGGATGCTCGGGATCCGCTGTGCCGCGGTGGAGCACGGTGCGGGATGCTGAGACCCGCAGCACGGCCAACGCTGCGGGCACGCCGGGTGGACAGCAGCCGCTGTGTCTCCAGCTGCTGCCAGCAGCATCCTGCCCTTCCGGGGGCATCGGCAGCACCGGGAAGACGTGTGTCCGTGGCCCGCGGCTTGTGCTGCGGCGACGCACGAGTAAAGTGTCGTGAAATGGCATAAAGTTGAGTGGCATGTCAGAAATCTTTACCCTTCAGAAACACGGGGCAGATTTCCAAAGGGACAGAATTCCCATCCGGGGCTGGCAATTCTGACCAGGCAGGACAGAGCCATTGCCTGCAATTTTAACACCTGAAAATTAGACAGATAAGTCATAGGTAATCACCTGGGGCAGTCTGAGCCTCCACCTTCACTTCTACTGGTGTCATCTCACATGAGATGCACCTCCTCTGTGGTCACTAATTGAATTATGGATAATAGGGAGAGATTGGCTATGGGCCTCCCTGTCCTGGTTACAAAGTTTCCTTTGCAACCTGCAGCAATTTGCCCATAACTGTGTCGCTGGAGAAAAAACATACAAGGGATCAATAGTGTCAAATGTTGGGTATGCATCCCCCTGTGCACCGCTTGGGAGCAGGATGGGGGGGCCTGGGCACCTCTGGTGCATGGAGCTGCTTTGCTTTGCGGTGGGAAAGCCACAGCTCTTGTGTTTATACCCTCTGCCAAGCGTGGGGCTACCCAGACTGAGTCCTGCTGTGGTGGCTGCATCCAGATGCTGTGTCATCACCAAAGGGTTGAGCCATGCCAGTGGCACCAACGTTATCCTGGTTCAGGCATAAGAGGGTATAAACTACTGAAGTATGACTTGCCTTTTGTGGGAACATTTCCATAGTGCCTGTGTGCTGTCAGAACCATGCTATGGTTCATAGAATCATAGGATCACAGAATGGTTTGTGTTGGAAGGGACCTTCCAAGATCATCTAGTTCCAACGTCCCTGCCATGGGCAGGGACACCCTCCACTAGACCAGGTTGCTCAGAGCCCCGTCCAACCTGACCTTGAATGTTTCCAGGGATGGGGCATCTACCACATCTCTGGGGGACCTGTCTCAGTGTTTCACCACCCTCATCATAAAAAAATTCTTCCTTATGTCTAGTCTGAATCTACCCTCCTAGTTTAAAACCACTGGGTTTTAATAACATTGGGTTATTGCCCAAGGGACCATGGAAGACATGGTCCAGCTCCGCAAACAAATTGCAGGTCACTGTATGCTCATTTTTGAGTGTTATGAGCATGGAGTGATTTCATCTTTGCCCTCAATGTAAAGTGGAGTCTCCAGTCATGTTCAAAGTATTGGCCGCATTTAGCTTGCCACCCTGGACAAGCCCAGCAGAGTTGGATGAGAGGTTCTTATTGCAATGAGGGAAGGGTTGAGCAACCCTGGGGTAAGAGTTTGGGCTGGCTTTTCAGTGAAGATCTGCTTAGAAAAACACAGAACAGAAATATTCTCTTGCCAATGCGGTTCTACTGCTGGTTTTCCCCTTAATCTTACATCCTCTTTCTTCCTAGACATGTAGGTCTAAACTCCAGAAGACCCTTAACACATACTTCTGCCTGTTGACAGTGAGGATGCGAGATGGGATGCTTGCCTGAATCCAGACTGAAACTTGTGATGTACTTTGAGAACCCTTAGAGTGAAATTCTTTTGGACATGTAGAATGGGCATATTTTTTGAGAAGTAACTTTTTTTTTTCTTCTACAGATATGCAAGTAGAGCTGGCTCGCATAACAACTTATCTAAAAATTTATCCTCAAAAACTGAGGGATAGCAATAAAAGTATAAGCACAGTTAATTACCAAGGAGCCCTTCCCTGTTAAAGCAGCTCATACGCAGATGTGTAGGAGTGTAGTTAATATTGTTACATACTTAATTGCTTCATGGAAGGCTGGGCTTATAGAGAAGGCTAATTTCTTCTGACAATGCATTTTAGCAGTTAACCAATAGATGTGATGAATTAGTACTGAGATTAAAGTTTCATTCCCATCCCTATATTGATGAATTTGTCTTAATTTTTTCCTTCAACTTTTTCCTTGGAGTTCTATGGCACTGTATAATGTAACGACATATATTCACATTCCTCCTCCATTCGTTTTAATTTGTGCTTGTTCCAATTTCTTGTACCTTGTATCTCTGAGCTTCAAGAACTTATGAAAAAATCTCAGACGTGATTTGTTTGCATTCATTTGAAATAATGAGAAGAATGAATATACATGAGTATCAGTAAGAGTGGTCTTATTAAGCAACTCCAATTGATTTCTTTAGTGAAGCTGTTTATTCACTCCTTGCCGCATACAAGAGCAGGTATTATGTGGTTTTGTTCTGGACAATAGCTTTGTGTTTAGAGTTGCTATATAAAACCAGCTGAAAAATATTGTTTTGGATGAAAAAAGGGTTTTTTTAAACATAAAAATTTGAGAAATTTTCTTTTCACTTAAGTTTTTCTAGGTTTTGAAGGCATGCCTGAAAGACAAACCTGGACACTTTTGATGCAACGTTTTTCATTTTTAGCCAATTTCCTCCCCATCTCACTGACAAAGGAAAATTTGAGTTTTGATTTTCCACAAAGTGCATGTCACAAGAAATTGCTCATGAAAAGTCTCAACAACTGTTTTCAGCTGACTTTCTTGTTATGTGAGATACTTCTCCCTGCGAATCCTGGATGATGACAATGACATTTAGAGTGGGAGAAGAGTCTTCCCAGGGTCAGAAAACATTGTGAGCAACAACATTTTTCAGTTTTGTCTCTCCTTTGTTAAGGTACATTAATATAGAAGCTGCACAGTTATGTGATATTTTAAATACATTTAGGTCACGTATTTAAGAACTTAAATGCATTTAAGTTTAAAAATATGTTTATGTAATTTGAAAAATTTATATTTATATATATTTGGTGATTACCTCTTATTTTTATGGATACACTCTCATAGTTTTCAGAGAAGAAAGAGCCATTGCATTTCTTCTTGCTGGGAAGCAGAGTGAAATGTAGTGTACTATGAGAGCCCCAGAGAAACCAGCTTTGCCCCTGGCCCAGCACAGGTTTGCAGACAGTAAAATGGAAATGAAAACAGGCACAGCAGCACCCATCCCTCAGCCTGTCAGCTGGCATCAGCCTCTCTCTGACATCGATGTACTAGGCAAAGAGTAGCAAATCCTGCACACACCAAGCTTTAGGCGACACCATGATTTTTCTCATGGAAGGAAAGTTTTATAAAACATCTCTGAGTCAGCTGGCATTTAAAATTATCACTAAATACAAAGCAGTTTAGGGTTTGGGGTTTTTTTTGGTGGGGGGTGTGGTAAGACAAACTACTAGTCACTGTATTATTAAGACATCTGTCCGGGGCACATTTTCCTGCTGCTGGAGACAGGAACGGCAGTAATGAGAGCTGCTGCAATGTGACTGCAGGTAAAAAGTATAATCCATGCAAAGCTTAGGTCATTGCTGTCTACTGCTCCCATTCTATTCCCGGTGTCAGTGACACTCCTTTGATTTATGGTGTTCAAAGGGCAAAAATGGAGCAGTGGCAGTTGGAGGTGAAAGCCAAGGAGAAGAGTGGAGAAGAAGGGGAGACTCAAGCCCTAACAGAAATGGCATGCTCCCATTTTTGATACCCCCAAGACAGCTGTGTCCCAGGCCTGAAGTCTCTCCCCCAGAGCAGCTCTGGGTGATGGGCTCCGGTGTTACCTGAAAAGCAGGAGCAGCCGCGATGCTGCTCAGGGGCTGGTTTGCTCCCACTGTGACACACTAAGTGTCCTGTTTGCTGCATTTGGGCAAGGTAAAGCAGCCACAAAGTGGAAATGAGCAGTTTCAAACCATCTGTCTCCAGTGGGGACATTTCAGGACCTTCGACATGGAGTCAGTGAGGATCACGATTCACCCTCAGATTCATACAATAGAAGATATATGCGTGCCTGCACATCTTCAGGCAGAATTTTAAGACTCAGGCCTTGAGCACTGTGCAGCAGATTTTTGTAGAAGCAGACCTGTATCCTTTCTGTGTCCTCTTCAACCTCTCCCACCACTGCCAGTCTTAGCATCCTTTCACCCCCCTGTAATTCTGGGTTGTTTGCTTCATTAAACAATTTAGCAACTTAGAAAACATCTTCCTTCTAAAATCAATCCAGATTGTTCACAATTGACATTAGTGGCCTTTGGTGTTTAGTAGAATTATTTTGGAAACCGCACGTGTACCGCTTCCCAGGTTGAAGAACCACAATGGTTCTCAAGTGGACTGTGTAATTTACATCACAGTGCTTCATGTCAACTTATGGGGAGCCTTATTAGAGCAAAGGGCAGAAGGAAAGTGATGGAATAACACAATGAAAGCAAGAGAGGAAAGGGAGGGCAAATGCAACCGGCATTACACCAGGCAGTGACAATGGGGAAGGTGCAAGCCATGGCATGCTCCCTTCCCTTCTTATGTCCTTTTGTCCCTGCAGGCGTCTGAGTCTACACTAACTCCTTTTTTCATGCCTGACACATGTGAAAATAATAAAAGCCATCCCAAATTTGGTACCTAACATGTATGTGTGTTAAAATGTTGAGACTGAATATTTTGATTTAAAAAGACTGATCTATTTAACATTGTCTGAGGGATCAAATTCATTGTGTAATGTATAAAAGGATGGGGAAGATCCAGAGTTTTCACAGTAAAATACAGCTATGACAGTGCAGAGGAAATAAGTGACTCCCAGAAGAACTCTGCCTGATCCAGACAGGGAACCTTTGAATTTAAATCCTTTATGAATGAATGAATGTTACGTGTGATAAAATAAACGTTGCACTCAGTAAAAGGTTCTTACTGTTGCTTCTGTCATGTGTTAGTTGGATAAATGTTCCTACAGTCTTCCCCCATAGCCACAGTCATAGCTTGCAGTTGTAAAACTGCATCCCTTGGTGGCTGCAAAACCCTTTACAAGCCAGCCAAGCTCACACACAGTCACTTCACCCAATGCAGGGATGGGAGAGGGTGCTTGTTTAAGTACTTTATGCATGTATAGGCAGCATTACTGCAATCCCTCTCACTCACCAGCATATTTATCCACACAGTTTTCCTCTGGAGAACATTTTTAGGCTATTCTCATGCAGCTTTGGTCATGGAAAAGCCCTTTCATCTAACCTAAGGCTAAAACTCGTAAGGCTGTAAAGCCGTACAGATCCCGGTTGTTTTAGGGAACTTCCAGTGTCTGTGTGTCACTGGAATCCTCAAAACTCTCTCTGCTGTCTCCTTGCCCTGTAGATGCCTAAAACAATCAGTGCAAAGTTTTTACTGTTGTGGTGCCAATTGTCTACCCACGGGCACAAGCACCATCATACATCTATTGTGGTCAAGAAGCTGAGAGACTTAGCACATGCTTACATCCATGGCTTCCTCTGCTTATTCTCACGCATGGGCTCTCTCAGAGTGCACGTACCAGATTAGGAAGCATATGAAATTATTGCTGATTACTGGAGTTCTGAGAAAGGATTGCTTGTTGTCTGTTATACATAATTTATATCCTGCTGGTTGGGGTACTCACCTGGCAGTGCATGAGGCCATTTACCCCTTCCAGATGTGGAGCAAAGGTTTGAAATCAGATTTCTTACTTCCCAACACAGCAGTCATAATGTGGGTGCTGTAGTTAATTGTCGCTTGTATTCTACTGCTGAGAACGATTTTAGTTTGCTTGCCTCATTAGAAATTTACTGAAGATAGTAAGCAGAAGACATTAATTATATAACCTAGAGTCCACGCAGCTAGATAGTGGGGGATACCCTGTGAATTTTTAGTTACCCTTGCAATGTGGAAGGATTTAAATGGGGAATGTTGAAAAAGTCTCACCTTCGATGCTGGTCAAGGTGTTCTCTGGAGATGTGGGTTCAAATCACAAAATGATATCTAAAACCTCCAGCTCTTCTACTGTGCAGGCTGTTATAATCTCTCTCAGTCTCATTTTCCATGATATAGACTCAAATTTAGAAATCAAGCAGCAGGATAATATTAATATTTAAATATCTTAGTGGTACATAGGAACTGAACTACCTTCAGTTCACTCCAGACTTTTGAACGTCTTACCAGCTTATACAGGTGTTGTTTCACCTGTCTAGCAGACACTGACTGCTAGAAATCCCTTTCTCAATTCATCTCATTAATTTTCTATAGACTATATTAAATGTTTTATAGCAAGCGGTGATTCACTAAGGCCAAAATATTTATATTAAGGCAAAAACTTTGACACATTTTCCTCAGAGAATGGTCATGGGAGTCTTGGCACTGCAGCATTTCACACCACAGCTGAGCATATGTCTGCTTCCTTGTTCTGGTAGGAGAGAACCATAAAAGACCACAGTGGTCTCAGAGATGGCAGCAGACCTGCTCTGCATTTCCAGTAATCTCTTAAGCTCCAGCCATGTTTTGAGCTGGGCAGCTTCTCAAAATCTGTCTGGTTGCAAGGAAGAAGGCAACACACACAAAAAATCACTGCTCATCAAAGAGCTCCTTTTAAATGTAACTGAATAAATTTGTCCAACACTGGCTATCATGGACGCAACTCCTAATGTTTAAAGAAATGCATGTCAAACACCAAAACAATGCCGGTATCACCTGCAGAGCACAGTGCCAGAACTTGTAATGTGTGGACATGTGTAACATGCAAAGCCGTCATCTTCTGCCTAAGGTTTTAATAATAAATAGGATGAGATCATGATTGCTTCCTTCCTAAGGATTTCTTGTGTCTATGAAATAGTCCATCTGAAGACACAGCTAGCAATTGCCAATCATCTTCCATATCAGTGGTTGCCAATTTTGACCTCTTTCCTTCTGTAATCTATGAATAACTGACTGAAGACAATGTTTTATCTCTACTTCCTATATATTAATTTAGATCTGGAAGAGATCTTGCATTGCCTTTCTAGCAGAGTTACTGGTGAGTGAAGTCTGCACGTCACCTTTCCACAGAAGGTGCCAGTGCTCCTCACTGCTGGGATGCCTGGTGATTTTTCTTTGCTTTTGAGGAGCTTAAAATCTTTCCCATATCCCTTAGCGTGCAGGTCTGCAGTTCAGTTCTTGACAGATGTGTGATAGTTAAGGGAGACTGCTGGAGTACGGGCTATCTAAGGGCTCCAAAGGGTAATTGCTTTTTGCTGTCATAGGCACAAGAAATACGCAAATCTAGGGAAACTGATAAATGTGCTTATATGTATTACTGCAGCTTGTTTGTTTCCCCCTTCTAGGTATTTTCAGGTCTGCTTCAGTTCCCTGATACAAGAGCTCCTTTAGGAGTTTAGATGGGAAAATGAACTAATTTATCAAGACAGTTCCCCTGCCAAGGACAAACCTTTACATTTAGTGGTCATCAGTCACTGTATCTGAAGGTGTGGTGGTTTGTCCTGTCACTTTCTAAAGGGCTTTTGTTCAGTTCAGACATAAAAGGCAAATATCTTCCAAGCTTAAAAGGGAGCCTGCAGCCTGCTCTGTCTGTATGTACAGAGGCGATATATAGGCTACATTTCCTTTGCCTAACTTTGGGTGTTAGCACAGGCTATTGGCTATTCTCATCTATCTTATTTGACTAACAAGAGAGTTAAATAGTGTAGATGTGGTCAAATCGTGTCTGCTTAGTCTCGGGGCCAGAGAATAAGTCTGAGCCCGTAGATGTAACTGAGTCCTCAGTATAAATGTAATTCATTGTCTGTTTGACCTTCTCTACATATTCACTGTAACATGTAACAGTTTTATACATATATTAATTCTGAGTTTAACATAGTCTGATAATTTTCAGCTTTTATTCAGGGAGATGAGTAAGTTTCTCTTACACTACAAAGTTGTGTTTTAACTAAGCTTGGGAACATCTGTGTTGTAAGTGGGTTCTCTGACACAGTTGTTTGTTTACATTTGTGCCAACAGAACTCATGAATGCCCTGCCCTTTGCATTTCAGGGTCCTTCTAAATCCACCCCAACATCACCTGGGCTCCGCACAACAACAGAAAAGCATTCCCAATACTCTTGGGATGACCTGACTGCAAATTCTTGATATACAGGAATTTGTCTCAGTAGTGATAATAGATTTCTTCTAATCTGATTGACTCTGAAGATTAAATAACATCTTGGATAATGAGAGTAAAATGGCTTAGCTGTTCTGTATAATTATATCAATTCCAAAGCTATACAAAACAAATAAACATAAGCCCCAGTATTCAAGCCTCGTTAAGTTTATGTTGCAACAGCTACATTAAACAAAATTAGAGATTCAGTCAGATCTTATCATGCTGGTGTTGCGGCAGCTGCTCTGGACAGGATCACAGTTATTCGTACTGCAGGGCTTTTCCGGGAATCAGTGGTCCAGATTCTTTCAACTAACAGCTCCACCCCTGCCCTGCAAACATTACCTCAGGTGCTACAAGATGTTCCAATCCCAGTTTAAGCTGGGATATGTTTACTTCCGGCTGCTGGACTGCAGGGATTCCCACGCCTCTCCTGTTTCCTTCCCTGAGAAAGAAGATTCAATAAGCAGAAAAGAGCTGGAAGTGTTGGAGATTTTAATAATTTTGCCCATATAAGTATTCAGTGTTCAACCAGGAATTCACCTGTCAGAAAATATTCTACTTATTTCTTGTTATTTCTTAGCTTTACACATACAGCTGGTACAGGAGCCTTATTTATGGTACCTAATCTGTAAACCAACCTATATGTTTAAGACTTTCTAAGAAATCTTTTATAGAGAAAAATAAAAAGAGAAAAACTTCCTGTTTTTCCAAAGTAGGTGCCCAAGGCTTTTGGGATTTTACTAGTCTAAATTGCAAGGGATAGGTTGTGACCTGATGGGTATGAGGTAGCCAGAGAGGGAAGGCCAGCACTCGTCCCCTTGTTCCCACACGGGTTCGACTTTGGGGACCTCCAGCTGCCGTTCTCTGGTACAGGCAAGTCCCCTGGGTGCTGCTTGAAGAGATTTCACACCGAGAGTTCACTACGGAGGACTGCATGGACAGGGCTGACCCAGGGCTGGCTCCTGCCCTCTGTCTCCTTCAACCTACAACTTTGGGTAGGCGATATGTGTAGGTAGTTCACCCTGGCTGATCAAGTACGACCCGCACTTTTTAGATGTTTTGGACAAAACAACCCGTCTCCTGTTCACACAGGTGATAATTATGTCTCAGGAGTAACACAGGAGTCTGGAGCAGAGGGGCATGGGGTGGGTGTAGATTTGCTATAGGTGCAGTGTGGGTATGGAAAAGTTGTTTTCACTCACCGGTGACCCTCTCCACCTTGGGCACTGGGGTCAGCCCTAGGTCCTGAGGGATTCGACAGTGTAGATGTAGCCCATGAGCATGCTTCAGCTCACGGGTGGGGATATATGGACTAGGCACAGGTCATAGGATCACAGGAAATTCAGGTTGGAAGCAACCTTGGGAGGTCTCTGATCCAACCTCCTGCTCCAAGCAGGGTCAGCTGTGAGAGCAGAGCAGGTTATGGCCTAGAAATAAAAATAGTGTCATGAGGAACAATTATATAAAGACCAGTCAGATTTTGCAGAACAAGTGCAACAAGGAAAAAAAAAAAAAGGCAGATAATTTGATATTCTTGAACACCTATTTCATTTCCATTTTTACCATAATCAATTTGCTTAATTTTTCTATATAGATTTTATGTTTCTTGTTTGTGTATTAAAATGGTCTGTAATTTACCTTAAGTATCTTTAGGCATAAAATAAAAGAATCGTAGCAATATTAAAATCAGCAAACACAAAGAAATGTGATACACTCTTTGTTTACAGTCTAAAGTAATTATTAATCCGTACTGAATGTCAGCCTTCACTGGAGAGAAAAATAACGCCAGTTTATTGTCCTTTGCCTTTGAATAGGAAGTCTGTATTATTTTACTACCAACTGAACATAGAGAGGCACGTGTAATGTAGGCCTTATAGCACTCATTTCTTGAAAGTTAAAGAGTAACTGCAGACAGTGATTACATAAGTACTTTAAGTTTCTCCTTAGAAAATGGTCTCCACTACCGCATTTGGTAACTCCTCCAAAAACAACCCTCACTACCCTAACAAAACTACTTGGAAAATATTTCAATGATTAAACTGTAATTTTTCCTTTCACATCACAAGAAGATGTTTAATTATTCCATTAACCTGTTCAGGATCTGTGTCCAACATCTTACAAAAGTGAAGAAAATAAGAATTAATACACAAGCTCAAATCATTCAGTTAGCAGTGAGCATCCCGCCCAGACTGAACTGAAGCACTTTCCTTGAAGCGGAAGATGGTGTGCAAATGGGCACTGACACACCCAGTCATGCGAAATTTGAGTGTCCCCAAGAGTCTCTTGGTGTCTCTGTGCACTGTGGGCATTCAGCACCTTGTGTGGTCAGCCCCTGCTGCATGGTGGGGTGGGACTCGAATAGGCATCGTCTCTTTTCTTTCCAGCCCTCTGAGTCTGGAAGAGCAAAGACCAACTGTTGCAGATGTTTTACTGAATGGAGGCAGCTCTCCGGGGTGAAAGAGCAAGGTTCTGAGGAGTGTGCACCCAGCAGGAGCCCCTGCAAACCCAACACCAGCCCTGGCTTCATGTGCTTCCTTGTGGTGCTTTGAACTGCCCTTGATCTGATTTCAGCGAAGCCAGCATTTGCTGAACCATTTGTGAATCACTTGACGCTTGCACAGACTTGTTGGGAACACCAGAGTCATCTGCCAGACCACAGTGTTCCCGGCTTTTCTTTCTTTCCTTCCTTCCCGAGCCTGCTGCTTCAGCCAACTTAAACTGTATGAGCCTGGCAGGGGTGAAGAGATAGACTATAGATGGTGGAAAAATAGTGGTGTGTTCTCCTCATAGGTTTTCATGCAAAAATGAAGACTTTGTGTGCATTGTGTTCTTGAATGCTCATTAGTTACAAACACCTCCAGTGCCCACTGGTTTCAGTCAGAGATAAGGACACAGCACCAGGCAAGGTTGTTTGCCTAGGGATGCAGTCACTCAAGAAATAGGAATAACTTGCATCCTGTCAAGCCAGCCAAAGACGTCAGTACTCATTGAACCTTTACAAAGGCTTTCGGAAAGAGATGAATACTGTAAAGAGCTTAATTTATTGCTTTACTAATTATAACGATTATATTTTATGTAAATGGGTATGACTTATCAAAGAGTTAGGTTGCATCTCTGATCTTTAATGTCAGCACTCTGCCTTTCATGCTTCTATACTATTTTTTGAAAAGGCTGAGATTATACGTTGGTGATTGAATTGCCCTATTATGTTTTAAAAGGTCTTAGAGATTGAAGCAGGGTGATCAGCAAGGATGTCAGCTGGAAAGATCAACTGTCAATTGCACACTGCTGCACAGAGCATGGAAAAAAAAGTACACACAAAATCTTTCCTTTCCCAGGCAAAGAAGACAGATAGTAAGCAATGTTTTTAATGAACACTTACATCATTTTATACATAATTTGAAGTGGTGACACTTCCAAATCCTTCTGCTAGCAGAGCTGTTTCCTAGTGTGGGTCTCGTGCTTCTAGTTGGTGAGTATAAATACAGCATTACTGCAACTCATCCCTGGGGAGGGGACTGCACTAAGACTGTGATCCACATCAGCCCCCCTCACCTTCCAAAGAAGGCTGATGACCCTCCAAAGCCAATGCTGGTCTCTGCAGTGAAGAATGCATGTTCTTCCACGATTATGAATTTTCCTTCCATTTGAAAATGGATAATGGGCTGCCCCTTCACACAACATATTTCTGTTCCGCCTGGCACTGATCGACAGCCCTGGCGTACACCGCGCAGGTTTGAAGCCTGACCCGTGACCACTGCTTACACAGCACTGAGTTCTTTGTGGCTCAAATGAGAACTGCTGGCGATGCCCATGGGAATGGGGGCCACCTTTGCTAGCACAACAGCAAGGCTTTGCTTTCGCTGCCAGCAGGAAACAGCTATTCATCCCTGGTTTAGCACTGGGTGGCTTGAGGTGAGGAGTATTAGATTATTGGGAAAAAATCATTGGACTAAAACTTTTTGCTGGGGAAGGCTGAAATGCATTTACTGACATAAGTGGTTGGTATTTTATTTTATCTCAGTCAGGGCACATAAGCCCCGCTGTCCATCTTTTCCCCTCCCTTCTCCCTCTCGTCTCTCCCCTTCTGTTATTGCTCTCCCTCTCTTCGCACTGTCGCTCCCTTGCCGCTGGCGTTGGCCAAGCCTTCAGCAGACTGGAGGGGAAGCAGCCTCCCCCACCACGCTTGTGCTAATTGGGGCCTGATGAGAGGCATTTGCTTTCCCCTCTGTGCTTATGGGTCCCCAGCTGGGGGCCTGGCTTGCTTTCCGCTTTCCGTGTCTCTTGGCTGTTCCAGGAGGAGAGCAGATGGCTGCTATCATTGCCATGTCACGGACCAGCTTGTGCTTTGTGCCATTCGGCCAGGACTCTTGGGATCCTCTGCTGGGATCCTGCTCCACAGGGAGAGTCTCATGCTGCAACAACAATCATCAGCAACAAAAATAACCGGTTGTATACCAGCCGCAGTGCTGAAAACAGGAACCCTCTAGGAATAGATAGCATCGATATTGAAAAATACACACAGGTGAGTGCAAAGATCACTGTGAAAATGTTTTTTTAATTTTTAAATCATAACATGGAGTCTGAAAAGAGCCATATCTGATGGACAAGGGCAAGAAGGGCCCTCACACACAGAGCTGAGTTGCAGGGGTAATCCATTTGTATGCCTAGATCAATTTTAATTCCATTCAAGTGTGGGTTTTTCAACCCAATCTCCTGATCATCTCCTTTTACTGCCCTTTGATTTGCACTTTAGAGTGATCTCAGATTTCCTAGACTGGATCCTATTTGATAAAAGTAGACCAGGTTACCATACATCCCAGCCACTAATGGGCAGTCGATAGGCCCTGGTCCAGTTTGGGAGGCAGATTGGTGGGTGTTCTCCACTTGTGCTGTGCTATCTGCTGCCTGTACCCATGTGCCACCCCCCAGATCAGCAGGTTCTGGCCTGACTTTCCCCAAGATGGTAGCAAGAAACTGAGTTCCAGCCTCTAATTTCAGACTGCCTGACAGACCTAGTCCCCCTTCTCCAAACGTGGTTGTGGACACTTGTGTTCATGTGTGTGCACTGTGCTGAGGGAGAGCATCTTCAGAGCCTTTCCATAGACAGCAGCAGCTTCATTCCCACTCTGGGATGCTGGCAGTATGCTGCCAGGCACACCCCAGTCAGTACAGCTGCAATCCAGTTCATTCTCCAGATGGTTTCTTCACTCCTTTCAATTACACCGTTCATTCCTGGGAACAGATCTCATTTAAAAACATTATATGGGAAATTTTAACTTTGTTGTACGAGGGCACTGAAGTTTTGTTTTCCTTGCAAGCAGAGGAATGCTAAGTTGGTGGTCTTTAGCCTATAATACACTGTTTGTAGAGCAGTTTGTGGCCATTTGGTCTGTGGTCACTGAGGATACACACACAGGTTCCCTGGCAACTCCACCTTAATTAGGGCCTGATCCCAGCTTTCTCACGAGCCAGTAGAAACAATGCGTTTTTGTCAGGTACAAGGAGTTCTCCCATGCGTGTGGGTTGGAAAGGAATAAAAGTAAAAGAGAGAAAACTCAGTTGTCACTTAGATTTTCTTAATCTTAAAATATTGCAATTGGTTTTAATCATTTTATCACCTAACTGTATCAAAGTAGCTGACATTGGTAGAAGGGGCTGAATGCTCCTTTTGAATAATGCTTCCTTTGAGCTATTTATCCATGCAGGGCTCTGCTGGAATGCAACCAGCAGAAATAATATCTGATGGGCTTGCGCAAAGCCCACTTAAGGTATATTATGTTGTCAAGGCAGATTAGTAAACTAGCTCTTTCTGAACAAGGGCTGTGTGTTTGATCTTAAATCTTCAAAACTTGGCATGTAAACTGAGGGGAAGAAACATCACTTAGCCTTTGTCCACATCTCTATTGCGCTGCAGTTAGCCTTCAGACAAGGAGAGTCCTAAATCCTACGATTAATACATTTTAAATAGTTCATTATGTATCCATATACACTGCCTCTGTGCCTGGATTCATCTCACCTAACAGTACCAGCGGGGTTCAGCATAAGACAAAGTGTTAAAGTGTCCCCGTGTATGTGCAATGGAGGTCTGGCCAACACAATCACTAGAGAATTGTGTAGGTCACCCTAAAGTCCGTCTGAGTTTAACTGCTTAGATGTAGGTCTCCTGTGCCTTTAGGGTTAACCCATGGGATCTCCAGCTACTGATCTGGAAGGACATTGGTGCACTATAGGATATGTACCCTATTTGACTGCTCCATGAGGCTGCTTTACACATCCTGTTGTGACTCGGAAGGCACCAGATGCGTATGCTTAGGGAATGCAGTCCCAGTGTAACATCAGCGCTGTAGATTTCTATGTTTGAACTAGACCTCCTGTGTCATTACGCTCTCCTCTCCTGTTGCTTGCTGGTGACACCCATTTTATTATGGGCGGAACTGTGTAATACCTCTTCTACTGCATCAGCACTGCCCAGGTGATGGGCTTCTATGCAAATATCTGCAGCTTGTTCTGGGAATATGCCTGCTATAGGAGGGTGAGTGGAGAAGTCTGCAGAGGATGATGCTGGGTAGCCCTGGTGTTATGCTGGGAAGGCTCTCAAGTCACACCCTGCTCCCATGCCACTGCTCCTGTCATGTAACTGCACTTTGCCCTTTGGTCACGGCTTTCAGCAATTCTGTAGTATGTCCTTGGCTGATACTGCTGCCAGGTTCACCTGGAGTGTGGCACAGGCATGGTTAGCACACTCCTGCCCAGAATTTGTATTAAAAAAAAATTTCAGGGAAGATAAGTTTCAGCAAACAAACACAACAACAGTACATTGATTGTTGATGTTGGGTTTGGGGGATTTGTTGTTGTTGTTGTGGTTTTATTAGTTTGTTTTTTCTTATTTTGTCCTGGATTATCCTGAGTTTAAAACAGAAGAAGTGACAATTTTCAGTTCTTGTGCAGTCTTGCAGTCTGTGGACTGTGTCAGTATTAAAATAATAATAATATTTTAGCTGAGGGCTTTTAAATCCACTCCCTGCACCCTTCTCTGCCTCCTGCTTTCAGCCATGGCTGCCCAGCTTGGAATTCCTCTCAAGTGTTTTTTCCTTTGTCTAAGGATATGCCTGCATGGAAAAGTTATTCTGTAGAAAATCAAGGTGTGAATTTACAGTGCAAATAGCAAAATAATGGTCTCTCCATTGTTCCCTATCCTGGACACATCTGAACTGCTAGGGTCAGTGGCCCCTTGTTCTCCCTGTCCGTGCTTGGTTTGGGCAGGCATGGGCTAGCTCTACTCCAGAAGTTTTGTAAGTACATTATTGCAGCACTGAGCATGAGCAAAGGTGCTGGTCTGAGCTGACATAGCCTGTGAGCTTTGGGCATACTGACTTCATTCATTCCCAAAATTCACTAAGCTAAATGAGACAAAGAACTTTATGAATAAATTGTCCACCTGAGAATCAGCATAATTTGTCATTCTGGAACAACTCCTCATAAAGACAGGTCCTAAGAGAAGATCTCCAGGCTCTGTGTGTCTGGAAGCTACTCTGTCACTCAGCTTAGTTGCCAGCAAGATGCAGAACTACTCAGAGAAAAAACACAACTGCATTTGAGAATTTAAAAGGATCACATGCTCTTCCTAGGAACACAAATAAGACACCTTTCAGCGTCTGTGTCACAAAAATGAAGGGCGTTGAGGGCTGCTTCTGCATAACCTTTCTTAATAACCAACTGATTCGCAGCCTACTGTTTTGTGGATGTGAAAAAGAACTTGAGATATTCCTTCTTTCTCTTCGTGAGGGCCTGACAGCGGATCTAACAGAGCAGTTTGTGCTCCTGTGCCTTAGCTTGTGGCAGCATTGGAAGAATCAGAATCTTGGGGTTTATTCTGGTTATACATATTTTTCAATAATGTTGCCCTGGCAGTGGTCATGGATGGGTCTCTCTCTCTTCTGTCTGTTACCTCTCCACTGTCAAGGCTGAAATTTCTGTTTCTTTGCTGAAAGGGCTTTTTTCCACCTGCTTGCTCAGTTCCATCATGAGATGAGCTCAAGAGAAGGAACCACCTGGGATGCAGAGGGGCCGCTCATATACTCAGCAGTGTTTTGTCCTTTTTGGTTTGCTCATATATCTAATAGGGCTCAGATCTTTAATACAAGGATAAATTATAGCTGCCTGATTACACTAAATGCATGTACAGTCAATAATTATATTACATTTGGCCTTAAGCTCAGTCTTTTCTCCTGGGGTAGTGTCATCCTGGATTCTTCATACTGCCAAAACTCTTTCAGAATTCCACATCGTACGGACCACAATATGAAGTGTATTATGTAAAATGCGTTACATCTAGCTTCCTTGAGCTAATATTTATGTTTCCATCTTCTAATTACTCTCTCTCTGTTTTTTTCATTGTGAGAAACTGTACTTTTTAACAAAACAAAACAAAAAAACCCCAACTCAAAAAAAAACCAACCCCACAACACAACCCCCAAAAAAGCTGATGCTTTATGTTTGGCTATTTGGTTAGCTGGGTTTCATAACGATGTGTTAATGGCCCTAAAGTGCTGTCAGCGTAATGTGGGTTATTTTCTCATACCATTCCATTTTCAGCTCTACATAATTCTTTGAATTTAGGTCTGCTAGCTGAGAAAATCCTGTGGAAAACAGACAATCTTTATGTGGTAGAAGGCACAGGTAATTAATGTCTTTTAAGACATTGTAAGTGAGTGTACACTACAAAAGTAAAAAAGAATTCCAGGAGCTGTAAGTTTGCTGATCATTGTTTATTTGACTGGGTTTATTAATGACATTCTTTGGATAGTTAGTTAATTGCTCACTTTTCTTTAGCTGAAGCCTAACTAGAAGATATGACTACTGAAAGTCCATTTATTCTTTTTTTACATACAAGGGCAATATGCACCTTTGTGTCGGGTGCAGACACATACAAATCATATCATGATGTCAGCTATTTAAGGAGATTTTCTTGTTTCTCCTAGAAGATGCTGAAAAATTGATGTATAATATAGCCTGTAATTAAGTAGGGTGAAAACAAGGCTGTTTTCTCAGCCAAATACATAGGTGACACATATAATTGTTGTATAAGTTACACATAAGTGATCTACTGTGTGGAAGTAGGAGGCTTACATTAATGAATGCAGGAGAAGGATGGGTTGTAGAAGAAGCAGCAGACAAAAATGGGTGTAATAAAACTATATGAAGGACAATACTTGATCAGACCAAAGATCCAAGTAGCCCACTATCCTGCTGCTGGGACCACACTCAGGAACCTGGCAGGCATACTGCCAAGCATCTGTTTCACTCTGGTATAAGCACGCTTGTTTTCATTAAGTGATAGATCGGCCGCCTTGTGCTGCTTCTTAACTGGCTCATCGCGTGCTGACCATGCAGCTTCCTCTGGACCAACTGGAGAATTATTTTTTTTAATGAAACCTTCAGAAATTCTCCTGAGCAACACTTTTGAGAAAAAAATATATAGAAGAGGGGAACATCTGATTGTTAGTACAGATGAGAAAAGTATGTGGTAACTTACCAAAGACAGGTTTTAGGGAAAGTGTCAAAGAATGGATGTAAAGTTTCCAGAAGGCAAGGTCTTCATGCAGTAGAGTGCAGGATGGCAGGGGTTTGACACTGACATAGAATTCCAACATAATTCGGCACTTAAGCTGTGATCTCTCAGCCTTGGGCTTTAATGAAATATGCATTAATAGAGCATGAAATTACTACAGCAGAAGCGATGCCTGTGTTTACTGACTGTTGTCTATTGCTAACACTGTTTTCTGGGATGTTTTCTGGGTGTTAACTAACCCAACACTGTTTTCTGGGATGTGACTGAGTACCTGACAGCAGGGTTTGCTCTAGAAGTTTAAAAAACATCATATGAAAGGATCAGCACAGAAAAGAACCACCAAATGGCTGTTTATTTCATATTATACAATCACAGATTCATAGAATAGTTTGTAAGGGACCTTAAATATCATGAATATGAATATTCATGTCTGTCTAAGAAAAGATACAACCATAGTTGGAACTAGATGATCTTTAAGGTCCCTTCTAACCTAAACCATTCTGTGATTCCATGATCATCTAGGTCCAACCCCCCTGCCATGGGCAGGGACACCCTCCACTAGACCAGGTTGCTCCAAGCCTCATCCAGCCTGGCCTTGAACACTCCCAGGGATGGGGCATCCACAGCTTCTCTGGGCAACCTATGCCAGTGCCTCCCCACCCTCTCCAGGAAGAATTTCTTCCTGGTATCTAATCTAAACCTCCCCGCTTTCAATTTAAACCCATTACCCCTTGTCCTGTCACTACAGGCCCTTGTAAAAAGCCCCCCCCCAGCTTCCTTGTAGGCCCCTTCAGGTACTGGAAGTTGTTATAAGGTCTGCCTGGAGCCTTCTCTTCTCCAGGCTGAACAAGCCCAACTCTCTCAGGCTTTCTTCATAGCAGAGGTGCTCCAGCCCTCTGAGCATCTTCGTGGCCTTCTCTGGATTAGCTCCAGCTGGTCCATGTCCTTCTTATGTTGGAGGCCCCAGAGCTGAGCGTAGTACTATAGCTAGAAGTAAGGAATAATAGAAAATATCAGTGTATTATTTCTACAATGACAGCAGGGTCATAAAAGTTGAATGCTTATATAAAACTGGATATTATTTTGTGGATGGTAAACGGGGAAATAACAGTATGTAGCAGATACAGTTGTTTTACTCTTGCCATTTTGAAAAAGGCCTACAATACTCAAATTTTATATCATGTGAATGAAAAGTTATCCTGGGTAACTCAAACTATATTTACATGACATGTGAACGGTATATCTGGGAGAAGGTGTATGACAACAAAAAGTACCACTGCAGCTTGCTCCAGTGTTTCTCAGACATTATATAGAGTACCAAATCATGGCAATGCAGTGATGCAGAGGTTGAGGAGCCAATGTATTTGTGCTACTGTCTTGTGCTTGTTACCAGTAGCACTTCTTCAGTCTTCTGGATGTAGTACCATTACATAGGGAGAAAAAAGTATTTGTTTTAGAACATCTGGAAGGGTTCGCAGTCCAGGGTTCCTGTTATTAGTCAGTTTGTATCAGAGGCTACAGGAACAACTGGAATCTCTGTGCTTATCTGAGTATGGAAAATGTCTCCTGTCCACCTCTCTGGACAGTTCATGTGGCTAAAATTAAACACGTACAGGCACCTTCACAGGTTGCAGTCATCAGGTGTTATTACATGCCCCCAGGAATGCTACAGCTCAGTAAGATCAGCTTTCTTTTGTATGTATAAATAAAAGCTTTGGGAATAAAAATTGGTTTTGAAGAGCTGTGAAGGGAGAGTGACATGGCAGGAAACAGATTTAGCAATTTCAGTGACAGAGGCTGGAGTGTGGAGAGAGAGGCAGTATTAGCATGGAGGTGTTACTGGGGCACAGGGGTCTGCAATGCTGGCACGGGGAAGCTACTGGTCTAGTTCTGTTTCAGAGGGTCCTGCAGACCTGTGTGAGCACAGGCAGTGTTCCCAGGTCCAATGCTTGGTGTGACAAGGCGCAAATCTTTTCCAACCTAAATGATTCTATTAGCTGATAAAATAAGGGCAAAATGCAGCTCTTCTAGCTCACAAAAATGTTATTAAGTGTGCTTGGTCAGTTTGTTTGACAATTTTTCCTAGCTGTGATTGCACATAAAAGACGACACAAAGCTTTGTGGAGACAAGGAACAAGGCCAAACCCTTGCTGTTAAATATGGGCCAAGTAGACCTTTTGATCTTTAAGATGTAAAGGAGACAGAGTTCGGTGGAAGCTGCTTGATCTGCTGAGGATGATAAAGCATGTCCCACGTGTTTGTGAGTCTCTTATTCAAATTTGTATGTGCCTCTAGCATTGCATTTTCTGGGCAGCTAAAGCGTTACCAGGTAATGAGTTAAAATACTTAAACTCTACTTTTTGAAACGGAAAACAAGATGCAGAATTGGCATTTGAGCAGTGTGTGAATATAAACCTTGCTGTAGTTTGAATAGACATGAGTATTATGGGATGTACCCCTATCAGTGCATTGTTCTGACAGCTTATCCCTCGGAGTCTGCATGAGGTGAAAAGTCTCTTATACAGAGGCTTTTTCCTTAGGCGCTGCTCTAAGGAGATGAAGGATTGGTTTGTAACAGTGGACAAGGAGCTGAAGGTCAAGAGTAAATTCTGTTTACTAAAACATATTCGGGTGCTTAATCTGATCGTGGGTGAGCTCACTCACGTAGCAGAGTTTAGAGAAAGGAGAGGAAAAACCTTGGCAGCTTAATTAAAATGATTGGTGGTGTGTGTAGGGAAAGGAGAGAAGGACAAGGGAAGATTCGGCTAGTACAAGAAGAGTAAATACTGGAGAAGATGAATCTTAGTTTCAAAATATTAACTGTGTCTTGGACAAGTATCCCCATAAATCTGTAATACAGTCAAGGATTTGAGAACTAAATCCTTTCTCTTCCTGAAATAAATTTTTGAAGCAGTATTTCCAGAGCTCTTCTAAAGAGTCTAACACAGGATAAATATAACTGGTATGTATAATTTTATTCAGCTAACTAAAGTTGTATTTTTCAGCACTCATTTGGCTTATTTATTTCAAAATATCTTTCTGACACAAGTAAAATGTTATTCAGCATCAGGCCTTGCATTTTGTTCACAACTGTCCATTGACCTGATAAAAGTGTGGTCTAATAAAGCACCTGTTTGATCATTGAGTGCATGATATGTGCCCCTCTTTCCATTGTTTAACATAAGCAGCTTTGAGGTTAGTCATCCGAGTCTTTAAAAATAAGATACTGGTTACTTCATACTTTTCATTACTAAGATGGTGCATTTGTTAAATTTTATGAGCATAGGCATAGAATCACAGAATCACAGAATGGTTTGGGTTGGAAGGGACCTTAAAGATCATCTAGTTCCAACCCCCCTGCCATGGGCAGGGACACCCTCCACTAGACCAGGTTGCTCCAAGCCTCATCCAGCCTGGCCTTGAACACTTCCAGGGATGGGGCATCCAAAGCTTCTCTGGGCAACCTGTTCCAGTGCCTCCCCACCCTCTCCGGGAAGAACTTCTTCCTGATATCTAATCTAAATCTCCCCACAAAACCTATTCTAAGTTCAGTCTGGGAACCGATCCTGAGAAATGCACAGTATGGAAAGTATCTATGGAAATTGTCTCTACCCCCATGAGCACACAGGCATAGTTCTCGTCCTGTCAGGCATCCTGATGCCAACCCATGCCATGGTGCGTGGCCTCTGCACAGCCTCCCCATTACTGTCCTGATGTCCGCTATTTGATAAAGACAGAATTATATATCACTGTGGGGAAGTTTTTCAAACTGCTTTTCGGTCAAATTGTAGGTGACACAGATCCTGACATATTTAGTGCGGAAGGAAATGACTGCCAAGTCTCTCAAGAGGCTTCTTTGTAATTGCTCTCACTGAAGCATTGTTATTATCGCTAATAAAAGGACTGGAGTTGAGAAAACAGCACTCCTGTCTGGGAGCTGGATGTGCAAGGGGGAAATGGAGTAAGTAAGGAAATGTCAATGGTTGTCAGCATCTGAATTCTCCAGTGGTGGAGGTACAGGAGGTGGAATGTTAATTGCTTTCCTGGAAGATGCCCTCTAATATGGGAATTGTTTATATGAGTCTTCTGTAGTCCTACAAGCTTTATTTGAAATTCAAAGCCATGCATTCTCATCGCATACCGGCCAGAGCAACTTGTGATTTCTCGTTTCCCTACAGACTTTCACCAAATGTTAAGTGATCGTACACGGCACAGATGGCTGAAGGAGTCGCCTCAGAAAAGGTTGCAAAAGCACTTTCTGCCATAGTTTGTATCAAGATAATGTCCTGGAATCAAAAATTGATTTGTATTTGTGCAGTTTTCTGTCTGCTTTGCCTGTGTGTGGTTTTCCACCTGTTAAACTTCTTTCATATACGAATCCTTTGCTACCTCAGCAGGTCACAAATACATAATCTCCGTGGTGTGATGGGAGAGGAAGTCAAGGCAGTAAAGCTATAGAGTGGCTGCCAGACCCGCTGGTACCTGCAGGCCAGGGTGGTGGTGGCTGAGATGGGATAGGAGGATATTTAGGGCTGGTTATTTTAGGATATGTGCACGTCTGATGACAGAGAGTAAGTGCACTGAAGAATTTGTAGTTTGAAGGATGGGTTAATCGATGGAAAAAAAGAAATTCACTCCAAGTGACACAACAGATCCAGGCAGACCTAGGGTGATCCCGGGACCATGAAACGTTCTGCAGCACCCATCCTCTGTACCTGGCACTGCCTTGTTGGCATCACACATACAAGTAACCACTGATATAAGAGGTTGCCCTTCTTTGCCTCTTCCATTTTCTGCCAGAAGGTACCAGTAGCAGATGTCTACATCTGCTCTGGGGTTCATAGCCCACCACTCACCTGGGCTGGCAAGGCTGAAATGAGTGCAGTGAATTATGAAAAGGAGTCTGCACAGACCTTGCCCTCTGCAGCTGCAGGGCAGGACCCCCAGGTAGCCCCCAAGTTCATCTTGCTCCAAGCACATTGTCACCTCCTGGGGGAGCAGCTGCTGCACTGAGGGCAGTGCAAGGCATCCTCCTCCCCTGCAACAGCCCGACTCTTGCAACCATCCCATGCCGCTGCAGCTATCAAACTTGCATTGCTTTGGTGGATTAAAACCTAGTAATGATTTACTTACCCGTGAAGCCTGATATTTCATACGGGAAATGAAAGAGACATTCACAGGATTATGCACTCTCACCATCTTATATCATCAGTCTTCTTCCCTTTGAATTTTTCTGGGTAGGAACTGTACTGGGATTGTGTAATACTTAGACAAGAGAAATTTGAAACTGAACAAGGCTTTCAAAGGCTTACTTTGAAAATGTGAGTCACATGGAAACAAACATACAATAACATGTAATTCTTCCTGAATTTCATATTCCAAACTAATTAACAGGAATGAAAACATGTTCATATCTCATGATCTTCAGATACTTCAAATGATGCTTGCCAACAGAAGTTACAATTATGTCTTCGGAGGCTTTTTTGGATACAGTAATATTACAAGGAACTATTTTTTTTTCATCATTTGGGCTAAAGTTAATTTGCCTAGCTCATACCCACAACTCTGGAGTCTCAGGAGAAAGAAATAAGAATAATGGAAAAGAGCAGTGCATGTTAAAATATCTAGAAGGATGTGGAAAGTCTTAAAAGCTGCTTTAAGGACTGTTGTAATCTAAAAAAATCAAGGAATTTGAATTAAGTATCCTTAAAAACTTCTAAAGTTCTATGTACTCCTCTAAAACCAGGTTTTTCTTGTGAATTATTTCCAAAGTCATATACTTTATTTTTTCCAGATTATACTACATTAGAAATATATTTATATATAAATATGAGCAAATAATTTTTATTTTTCTATGTATTTTTTACCAAGAAATAAAATAACAGTCACCAGTTTGCCAATCTTGCTTTTCCGCAAACTCGAAGTTCAGTGTCCAAACCGTGCTCAGACTGGAGCGTTTTACAACTGTGAAGAATCCATAATCAGGAAAGAGTCTCTTCCATGTCTAAGCATTTTTGCAGTGACCAAATATATCATGTGTGACAAATATTTGACAGCGAGCAGAACATCTGAAGACTGTAGAATGATCCAGTAGTCTGAGTCAAATGGTTCACTTGCTCCAAGATGGAACACAAAATAGAAGTCACTGTGCTGGGTTCAGTCAGGAAGGAGTAAATTATGGCAAAACTATCTTGGTTTTATTTCATAGCATTTCTCAGGTTTTGTTACATCTTCTTTTTATATATACTCTGTCTGGTTTAATATACAGTCTATTCACTTTTCTGTCTGACAGCGTGATAATATCCTTACACTTTCAAAAATAGATCAAACCAGCTTTTCTGTCTGAAATCTCAAGCAAGTATCTACAAGCAATCATTCTGCGAGCTGGTACCTCCTCCATTCATTGCAGTGTGTTAATAACTCTGGAAACTAAAGGTAGACACTTTAATTTCAATATTGTGAACAGTTCCTTCACAGGTCATTTTACCACATTCCTGCTCTAGGCTGTTCAAATCAGAACACGCTTTTAGGTTGATTACTAAAGGGGAAGAAATGGATGAAAATGCCACTGCTCTCTAGCCATGACGGTTGGTAGAGAGTAAGAAGTCTCATAATCCTCTATTCCTGCATGTCTGGCTGGTGCAAGGAGGAGAGCTGGGGTGGGATGCTGGGTGCTCCCCAACACAAGAGGCAGTGGAGGGTTTTGCCCCCTTGGCTGGCCACCACCGTCACCATCTACTGAGTGGTAAACTGGCCAGGACATGCCAAACTCAGACCTGGGCACGGCATGAGCTGCCTTTTGCCACACTTGTGTTTGGGGAACTGAGGAGTTTGTTGGGGATGGAGGATGAGTTTTGTGACACTGAGAAAGAGAGACATGAGGAGGGACTGTCTGGGATGGGATTATGGTGGAGGGAAGGGATGTGCAAGACCTTCGTGTTGCGGGCATGTCAGGCAACAGGAAACAAAACTCTAGGAAATCACACTGGCAAAATTGTATGTGTTCGTGTATTTGAACTTTAACCAACTAGTGACCTTGAAAACCAGGAACAAGACTTTTGAAGTGTTTATGGAAAATATGTAAGAAGCAGTAGAGGTTTTTTGAAGGAGAAAGCAGTGGAGTAGATGCCCAGAGCTACTTCTTTTGACAGCTGACTAGGCAGCCCCAGGACATGGTGAATCGAACATTGACAATAAACATTAAACTAAAGATTCTTATGGACTCCAGGGCTTTGATTTCTACCAGGATGTTTCAGAAGATATCGCAGCCTCTGGAAGGAGGCAATAGGAACCTTTAAACTCGAACAATGAACTCTTTCTTTTCTGGCAGAGGAAAGAGCAATTTAATTACCCTGTTCTGCTTTGCCCAGCCATCACAGTGTTCCTGTTGAATACAAAATGCTGAGCAGGGGTGGAAACTTAATAGAAGAACCAGTACTGAGCTGATTCACTCTGTTTCAAGAAACAACTTATTATTTATTTGCTGTTATCAGTTTTGCCATTAGTTTTAAGGAGAGGAGTAAACGCTCTTTCAGCATCTGAAAGTCCTTCCTTAAAATGCAAAATTCTTCTGTTCTTACCTGGAGATCTGGAGATGGTTTTATTTGCAGGGTTGCAAGCATTTTGGCTGCCCTGCTTCCCCCTTGCCTATGGCCAGCTTCCAATGCTATGGAAACTTCGGCGGACATGGAAGTTTGTATTTTTAATGGACAAAGTTCTGCAGATTATATCATTAAGATTTCACGTACCTTCCACCCTATTTTCTTCCCTGTCAAGAGACTGTAGCCCCATGCATTGATTTTAAAAACACAAAAATAACAATTTTCAGGTAGCTGATTTTGCAGGTAATCTGTCAGAATGAGCTTTTTGAAGCTTGGGTGTTGTTGATTTTTTTTCTTTTTATTATTATTTTTGTGGTTTCGTTTTAGCATTTTTTTGAGGTAGAATTGTCTGTGGCAATTCAGTCCACCACTTTATGCAGCAAATGTAAACCCGGTTCTTCTTGTTGCTGCATGCCCCAAGTAAAGTGAACGACTACCGCAGTTGTTCAGCCTTTTAAAAGGAAATTGTGCAATTTTTATCAATGAACATGTTGGCTGAAAACCTTCTTTTTTTATTTTTACTGAAGGATCTGTCCGCTGTCATTGCTTTATACCTATTCAGAAATAATCTTCATCTTCAAAATTTTATCTTATTCTACTATGGACATTTTCTTACTAAAGGGAAAAGAAAAACAAAGTCCTTTAAGCAGGCCAAATAGCCATTTACAAAGGACCGTTTTCTTTGCCTCACTGACACTTTAGGCAGGGGAGTTGAGTCACTTATACTGATGTCAGTACTATAAAAATATACTTTTTTTCTGCTGGGGAAAGTTCATAAACTTGGAACTTTTTAAAGCTGTGCTAACATCAGATAAAAACCTGTGAAGAGCAAAATCCTGGACTGGGACACTTGTTTATTCTTCTTCACTTTTGACATTTTATGATCCCACACAGGCTAGAGGAGTAATTTTATCAGTGCTAATTCTAACCAGATAATCAAGCAAAGTGTGAGTAAAAACATTGCCACTGTGGGACTCCATCCCCTCAGGGACTCCATCCACATTTTCCTTTCTCCGCGTCTTCCTTCTGGCTCTCATCTCTGTCCTCCACGTCCTGTTACCACTGTAAACATATAACATTAACAAGGTTGGGGGGTAATCTTTTATGAGAACAACTTCTGTATTTGAAAGAAGTAGATAAGCTTTCAGGCACTCAGGTCCTTCTTTGGATATAAAACAGAAGCAACAAGCTTCAGAGCTAAATCCTAGCTATTTTGTATTTAATTAGATATGTAAATCATTTAAGACAACTGAGAGTGGCTGGGCAGTTTGAACCTCAGGAGTAGCATGAGGGATGCTAGATAAGAAGGTGATTATCACTTACTGAAAGAAAAAAAGAAAGAACAGGTAATGTATTGCCTAAGGAGGAGGGGAAAGTTAATGGGGGGAGGGAGGAGTGATATCACAGTGTGCCATTAAAAATATCCCTCTGTTGACTCACAGTTTTATGGATTTCAGTTTCTAGCTTCATCTTTTGAAAGTGTTTTGTTTACTTAGTAAGGAAAGCAACAGAAGAAGAAGCAGTGAAACAGAGTAAGTCAGCGCTGCTTCCCTGTCCCTGCATGGTTGGAAAACCATGCTCCTTGAGGGCAGGGCTCAAAAAGTGGATGCAGTGCCTAAAAAACTAGATACAAAACAGTCCTGGAAAAGAAAGGGAAAATTTTGGATGTGGAAGGAGCCATTGTTGGAGATGGAACCAGCTTCACAGCTGGTCAGCTGAGGGACGAGGTGCACTGCAAGGGTTTTCACAGTTAGAAAATCTTTTTTTCTTTTATATGACATTGTATGCATGTACCTGAAGGAGAATTGCCTAGAACAGCTAAATGGGCAAGAGAGGAAAATTCTTTATAAAGATGAGCAGTATAATAAAGATTATGAAGGTGTAATTTACCAAGAAACAATAATTGTAGGGAGACTCTAAGCAAGATAAACAGTAAGACAGCTTGTTCATTGTAGCACACTGTGCATTGTATATCATAATAACTGCACCTTACTGATATGCTGATGCTTCCAAAAAGCTTTATCCTGTCGTTTTTCTTTTTTCTCTGTAAGCTCCTGATTCAGGGACAAGATCGTTCTGTGCTGATAGAGAACCAAGCATGTGATCCTTGAAATGATTTTACTAGTTACAATGTTGTAGAAAGTAATATCACAATAATGTCTATACTATATATTTTCTTCTGACTGTAAATAAAAGACATTTAAAAGCCTTACGAGTCAACACTTTGGCACAGCTCTATTTATAACATGCTCCTCTTTATGGACACTCTCTGATTATGCTTTATATTTTGACACAGTAGCATGAAATTATTTGCTATTGTTTGAAGAAGACTTTCAAATGCAGCTCCTTCTCCAGGTGCCTCTGAGGTGACTGTAAACTGTTTGCCTGCTGGTGGGAAAGCTGGAGGAGAGCGATGCCCAGAGTTGGACGAGCTCTGCAGCACGTGGGGATCAGCACACTCCCATCAATTCACATGAGCTATGGGCTTGGCTTTTTACTTCATGTTAGCTGGGTTATTTGTAACTACAGTGTCATGTTAAATTACCGGTGGCAGAGACCACGGATAAAATCTGTAGGAATTTCATTTATACCTCACTCAAACACAAAGTAATACCCTAAAAGGAACTTAGCTTTAGAGAAATGGGAAAAGTAAGAGCTGTCCTCTGATACCTCATGCCTGAGGGTATTTCTCCTGTTTACATTCAAAGACCTCTGTACTTTTCATGCCCTTCATTGTCTCAGGGCTATTTCATAGTATGGGAATCTGCCAGCAAGGGTTTGAGTGCTGCTATAGTCTCAACAGGGCTGAATCCCAGATCCTGGGCTCTGTAGGTTGACTGCAGTATCCAAGAATTTTAGCTCTACACAGAAAACCTACTCTCCCATGTCACTACCCACAGCGGATCTAGGGTTGAATTTCCCCCATAACTGCTGCAGCCAGTATGGCCACATCCCCACATCTCAAGCTTTGCAATATGCTTTAGCATCTCTCCCCATCAGGAGTAAGGCCCATTGCTCAGTTAAAACCCTTTATTGCTCTACCCATCCCAGACTGAAGGCTCTTCCCCAGAGGACAGACTGGACTACAGGTCCCTTGGTATTAATATAGCCCAAATGGGCTTCACAAAGCTTGCCATCACTGAACAACCCGTTGTGAATCAGTTGATGCACATGGATTTCACAGCCAGCGTGGACCATTGTGGCCCAGGCAGTCTTGCTGTGGGAATTAGACCTAGTCCTGAGCGAAACTGAAGCAGGATCTGTGTCTGAGCCACACTTCACCTTTGAGAATAATGCACTGTCAAAAGAGACTTCTTCAACAAAAGGTAAAAATAGAAAGCAGCGTTACTTGTGTCACCCCAGCAGTTTTCTCCAGCAGTGCCGGTCCTCCACAGAGCCTTCCAGTGGTGTTTGGACTCATCCAAGCCAGATTTTTATTCACAGGGTATTTGGCAGGAACTATAGCTCTTGAGCCAGCCCCAACTGGAGTCACTTGGCACCTTGCTGTCGGCTGTGGTAGGTGTATATGCCACCCTTGGCTGGCACCATTCCCAGAAATACCCTGTGAGTACAGGTGACACTGAAGAGAACCAATATTTGCATTACAGGCTTTTTCCCAAGTTGTTCGGTTCTTAAACTCTATTTGCTAGAGCCCTCCAAAGCTGTTGCAGAGCTTAAAGTTATTACTCTGTCAGAGAAAACTTCCTACTTGTTGTAAACCACATCCAAGTTTTACTAGGGTCATCAGTCACTCTCTGGAAGTACACAGTTCATTGAAATGCACTGGGGCCCAAAAATCGTTTCTGGCAGAAGACACCAGCATGAAGGGTGAGTCACCCACATGAGGGTTAAAGTAAATTACAAAGCAACCTGGAAAGCTGAGAGTAGTGGGGAGTGCAGGAAAGTAAATATGATTTTATGTAGTGGGAACTTGAGATGTGAAGGGAAATTTGGATCAAGGTTAGGAAATGACGGAACATAATCAAACAAGCACATCTATCTCATTAAGGTAAGTTTATTTTCAGCTTGTTACCTTGATACTTCTTTCTCAAGTATTTATGCTACATCTTCATTCTTTGATAAAGAAACCTGGATAAAACTGTCCATCAAAGAAGGTTTACTTTACCCATCCTTTCAGATGCGCTGGCCATATGTGCACTCAGCGGGGGATCTTTCCCGTGGTACTGTAAACTGGAGGATTTTGTAGCCAGTATTAACAGCAGATCCATGCCTCAGGCTCTCTCCTCTACACCTACCTCGCGCAGCTGCCACAGGGGCAGATCAGGGCATCCTGGCAGCTCCTCCAGATGCAGAATCACAAAATTCATTGTGATCTGAAAGAAAGGGGTAGGAGTGCAGGATGCCACTGTGTGCATCAGGACCACATCAAGTAGAGTGGTTGCAGGTAAGAAAGCCTCTCTTCTCTTTCATGTGATTATCTACAGGTACATTCACACTGTGGGTCACTGTGAATCTTACCTATTTTCCCAGAAAACTGCTATCAAAAAGGCTTTGGTCTCTGACAGCTAAAGGAAAGAACAGGATACATGGATTGCAAACTCTTGATTATGAAATATATAAGAAGTGGGCTCAGCTCTCACCGGGGAGTCATCTTCCAGAGGAAAACACTGAAAACTCGCTTCAGCTGAGTGACAATACTATGAGAGAATACTGAGAAAAACACATTTTGTGAATGCAAAGCAGATACGTGTTTCCTTCAGGCGTGGGAAGCAGGTCTACACCTTTTATTAGGTAATGATGATGCTCTAAAAGAGGATTTTAATCTAGATTTAAACCTGACTGAAAATCTGGTCTATTTGGCCAAATATTTTTTAATAGAACTCCTCCTGCAATTACCAAGGATAAACAAGCTGTAGCCTAAGAGCTAGCCCAGGATTGGCCATCACTCTACTGTGTTTATGAGATCCAGGTGAATGGAGGTGAATTGGATGTCCTCCAGCGGGCTCTTGCGAATGTGAAAATCTCTTTGTCTATTAGTGCATGGGTATAGAAACATCAATCATAGGATTATGCTTATACACAAGTCCTTGGGAAAAGAAATCAGCACGTTTCTTTGTTCCTATGTATGTTTAATAAGAATACATTCCCTTCTGAGTCGCCTCATTTAAAGAGGAGTATCTGCCCGCAGTACAATGTGTTGCTGGATTAAGGCTACAAAACTTGCAGGCGTCAACGATATATTGCTTTCTGGCAGCAAGGGTTTGTTGTATCTTGTTAGTTAAGAGTTGTCATTTTCAGCCCAGTAGAGAGCAGGATGGGCTGGGCCCTCAGGCTTTTGCTTTAAATTAATGTTTTAAATGAGACAGAAGTATTCCAGGGAGGAGAAATTACCTGAAAATCACACATCTTCCAGCATCTATTTCTGAACCATAGTTTTGACATCTGAATTAAATTAAATTGGTATCTCTATTTCTATTTCAGAAGGAATATTTTCCCAGGCTTCAGTTGTTGGAATGCGGGACCAAAGGAAAGAGAGAGACAAAAGTAAGCAGAGAGGACTTCCATTTGTAGATAATTAACGAACTATAAATACTAAAATGAAATGAAGGTTCAGTAATTCTGCTAGAATAATCACCAGGACTTATAGAAAAAACAGAGCCTAAAAGACTGATCCAAATTTTTAACATGATGCAAAACTCAAAATCTAGAATGTATTTGCATTGCTTTTGCATTTCAGAAGATGTATGAAGAGAAACTTGAATGGAAAATGGCTGTTCTCACAACCCAAAAACTGACTGAAGGTAAGGTGAAAAATAATTGTTTAATAGTCATTACTCCCCAGCTTTTCTTGTTATTCCTTCCTTTAACCGAGGAGGAATAGCTGTTTCAGTGGAATTGTAGAAACTTTATCATTTGTGTGTGCATTATAGCTCAGGACTTATGACACAATTAGCATATTTTCCGTTGTCAAGCTCTCACATAGACTATAGGCTTCAACATTAAAATACCATGGCTGAAGATTAACATGCAACAAAAGATATGACAGATAAGGCTTTAATTACGTTGTGTATGGGGCTTTAGCACCTCCTTTATCGGCTCTGATTATGGATCCACCAGATCTTGGCATCTGCCATTTTAGAAAGGCACAAATGACTGTGAACATTAAAGAAAGAAAGTTGCTTTTTTTTAAACCAAAGAATAATTTAATTTTACCAAAATAAAGGAGGCATAAGAAGAAGTAGGATCTACAGTCATGTTGGCCTTATATAGAGGCAAACCAAAGATAACCCAAACAGCTTCTTGTTACTGAAATTTTGATGAAAACAAACATTTTAGTGATTTTGGATTTCCATACCACTAAAAAATGCAGGAAGCTTACGTCAGATCTCTGTTCCATGTTCACCCTTTGCTGTTGTTGCATGTCTTTTTATAGCACGAATTCCTACATGGTTGGAGCGACCAAATGCTGCTGATAAAACAGATAAAACCCCACACCTGACTTTCAGCCTTGCTAACAGTGGGTGCTGGAGATACTGATCAACAGCAGAAGGTACTTATTTTAAATAATGGACTTTGGGGTGAATGGTGTTTGTGCTGCTTGTCAGGATTTTCATTTCCACTTAATATCTCTTTGAGAAATGAAAAGTGACACAGCACAAGGTAGTGCCCTCTGTCCAACCCAGCTGGGAGAGGATGTTGAGTCTAGAATATTTACACGTGGAATAATTTGGCTCTGCAAAAATAATCAAGCCAAGTTCCATCTCTATAATGTGACATTACAATATAAATACACTTTTTAAACCTACTCTGGTAGGAGCTTGCCAGCAGACGGCCTGGGACGGGTCTGCAGCTAACGTGAACGGATGGAAATGGGTGAAGACCTCAGGGGCACTCAGAGCTCCTGTCACAGCAGATGTTCGCATATTTTTCACTTTCCACTCAGAAGCACCTGTATTTTGCTATTTTTAAAATGTTCAGGTGAGGTCCTTCCCAGCGCAGAGTGGGGAGAGAGGGGTCGGAGGCCAGCGGTGGTCCAGTCGGCAGTGATGGGCTGGGGAGGGTGGAGGGTGTCAGGATGGATTAATCCATTTAGGAGAAGATTCGTAAGGGAAAATACTTGGGCAAAATCCAGTTTTCTACAATCTGTACAACCTCTTTTTCTCCTTGTGCTGTTTGTGGGACTGCTACATATATTTCATCCTGTTAGGCTGAAATTTTTGAGAACATGGAAGGGTTGTGTTTGGCCGTACTGTAAGAAAGTAATGCAAATAAGTTACTTCTGCCCCCAACTCAGCCTGAAGCACAATCTTCTTGTTTACAGCCAGGTTACAGCAGTTCTTCTTTATCAGCTTGTACACACAGACGTGTTTATTGAATTTGCATTTCTGCTTACTGATTGCTAGCCCTGCTTTTTAGCACAGCTGCCAATAGCTGCATTTTCATCTGAAAGGGATTTATACATGTGGGTTTTTTTTTTTTTTCTTTTTACTTCTCCCAGTTCTTCAAAAGTTTTCTCTTGTGGAGAAAGGTAACATCTTTCTCTCCACCAGGAGTTGTATTACTTTCAAAGGCATTTTAGTCCTTATCAAGAGAAATATGCAGAAAAGTCAATCACTTCAAAATGTTACTGCATTATCAATGTTCCTTATTTTGCATATTCTGGATACTCAGGAATTCAGGCTAAATGGGTGGGCTGCTGAAGGAGGAGACATCGAAGTCGAAGTCACTGGGGCCTCACTTGGGCAGGAGAGTGGGGCCCAGACCCTAACCCAGAAATCACCTCATTCTAATTAGCTCCTTCCCACCCAGGCTGTTTGCTTCTCAGAGATGCTAGCTGCAACTCAAGGTGAATTTAATCGAAATGGCAGCTGTTCCCTACTGCTTGTGAGTGTCCCTGCAGTTTCAGGAAGGTTTTTTTCATGTTTCTTCAACACAAGGAATATTTGTGGGACAAGATAACAGTGTGCCCATTAGTACATATCCAAAGCACTACAAAGCCCAGATGGATTTTACACACTGTAAGTGTACATTTCTGTACTGTTCTTCACATTTTACTGTAGTGATTATTCACCTACATTGGAATTTATTTTCTTATTTCACGCGATTAAGCTTTTAACTAAAAAAGAGAAGGTTTTTGCACATTGGTTGTCATCCAAAATGTCAGCACTATGAAGCAGATGAATTACCACGAGCTGTGCTTGCAGATGTACAGTCTTGGCTATCACGGCGGGATGCGAGAAGCTCAAGGTCAAACAGTGAGGAAATACTGAAGGAAAAAAATGCCCTACACATCTCGATTCCTGTCCCAGCACCTCTCTGCCAGTCCATCATCCAAATTACTGTGGGCACAGAGGGAAGTCTTAGGAAAAGTGCCAAAAATCAGTGTACCTAGGCAAATGATGGAAAGCAGAGGAGAAAGGGAGTGCACTGTGTCTTTGAATCCCTCCCTCTGCCCAAAGGCAGGTTTATTTATCTCTGCCTCTGCCACTCCTGTGAGTTATTTGTCCAACCTGTTCTTAAAAAAATGACACTGTCGATTCCCTCCCTTCCTTAGGCAACCTATTCTGGGAACTGGGCAGCATATCCCCAGGTCCCTGGATTTGCCTTCCATTGCAACAGTTCTGGGGAAATGCCATTCACATGCTGACTTGTTGTGGCTAGTCCTCATAAAACTCCACAAGATAAGACCCTGCATGGCTTGCTGACTTTTGGGGTGTTTCCCTGTCCCCAGGGGTGAGGGCAGGAGCTGTCAGAGGCTGGAGCAATGAGGGAGGTTTTGCATTAGCTGGCGAGGGGTGGATGTAGGCTGTGTGTAGGCATGCAGGGGTTTGTACACATACGCAACAAATTGGCAACCGTAGCCCTTTGGTGAAAGTTATAAGGGGTCTGATCCAGCCAGAGAGCAGGACTAATGTTGCTGTGGGTATGCAAAAGCCATCAAAGTGGCAACAGAGCAGAAGAGTTTCAGAGGAGGGTCTTTCTGAGAGAGGGAGAGCCATGCTAGCTGTGGAAGCAGGAGGAGAGCACTGTTAGGAATAGCCAGAGAAAAGGAAGGGAAAGAAACATTGGAAAGGTTCTGCATTTTTAAGATGATACAAGACCAAAATAGCATGTCTTTTTGATAAAACCTAAGGGATGGATTTTCAACCTTGCAGTCTTAAAGGCAGAGAATAAAATATTAATAAATTCCGTTTATTTTCTTTTTTTTTTTTTTTGAGCCTTTGTGGGGACTTTTTTTATACCACCTCTTGACTATCTAGTACTTACTCTGTCTAAATATCAGTACATGAGTTAATATCTATAAATCAAGAACAACATGTATCTCTGAGCACATTAGCCCTTCCTTGTGACTATATCCATTGTAATGAATATTGTAGTTTAATAATTGATGTTTCATATGCTTTACTTTGCCCTTCTTTGCACTGGGAACTTAGCCAAATGCATCTGAAGCACTCCTTGTAAGTGGAAGGTAATGATAAGTGAAATGACAATACAATCTTTTTCCTTCTGCTGATGGACAGAATTTACATGCTAAATTCAATTAAAATTTCAGTTCAGCCACTGGATCCTTGTCAAAATGCTATGGAATTGAGGTTTTGAGGTACCTTCTCCAAATTCACTGGAAAGGAAGTAATGAAACATTTATATAAGTAAATTACAGCTCCACATCCTATTAGTCATAGTACTTGAAAGTAATTTGAAATCTTGAGGATACATGAATTATTGAACAATGGGTGAAAATGAAAGAGAATGGGGACTATAGCTTGCACTTCCACCATATGTGTAAATTGGTACTGTGATCCTTCTGTTCAGTAATTTCAGGGCAGGGTTGAAACAGCAGCAGACACCTGTAATATTTAAAGGCAGTAGGATCCTTATTACATAGCAAAGCCAGAAGGCAGCAACAGATCAAAGATAAGAGAAGACTTAAAGTGAACATGGAGGGTTCTGGTTAGTCACACCTGAGCTCGTTGCTGGGTTGCATTCTTGCACCTTTTCAGCTGGTTGCCCTCCTTCCATTTTGGTTGGTGAAGAAGGCCAGTATATCCTGTCATTGACAGCTGGAACAAGCTATAAACCAAACTGTGCCGTAGGATTATACCTGGCAGTGGATGTGAGTGGATGAAAGAGACCAAGTGAAGCTACAGAAACACCTCAAACACTTTGAATCAGTGTTGTAGGATGAAAAGCAGTCTAAAATGTGTTTAATCACCCAGAAAACTTTCCTGTAATCCAGGAAAAGAGAGTAACAGCATATCCATTGCATACATTAAAGATCACAATGAATTTCAAAGGTACCTGTAGACTTCATATAATGCAGGGATAAGCACTGCAGAATAGCTACATAGAGCTACAGATTCAGCTTTTAGAACTGATCTCTGACTACACTTGAATTTTGGAAAGGCTCATTTTAACTTGTGTTTAGTTTTTTTACCAACTGCCAACATTTTTTTTACGTGACTATTTACCTAAGTGGGTTTAGGACCCTTCTTTACATTTTTCTTCCGTTCTTGGTATGAAGGTCTAAGCAGTACCTTTATTTTCTCTTTTAACATCCAAGTCTCATTCAATTTTCCAAACTCCTCAGCACCAGGGACTTCACTTATTAGTTTTTTTCTGTACTCTACGGATCCTCTTCTGAAACTAGAAAATCTTTAATACAGGCTCTTTTTCTTGATCCTTCCAATTAATTGAACCCCATGTGAAACCAGACTACCTTATGTGGTGCTCACTTTTACAATAGCCTCATGTTCTAACAGAACCAGATACAAATCCCTTCTTTGTTCACGATTTTGTCTCTCAGTTGCAAACTAATGAGGAAATTTCTTGGCTATCAAACCAGATACCTGATTTTCATCTCTAATTAATATCTGGGTATTGAAAGCCTTCCTTAATGCCTTCCTTAAAGCCTTCCTATCATTTATAGTATTTATCTTCCTGTATTGTTAACATCTTTTCTAGTAACCTTAAGGAATCTTTTTCTATACCTTCACCAGTATAGAAGAGATTTCAGCAGTCTGTTATTTATTTCTCTTTTCTGATTAGCATAAATGCTTCAACACCAGAGATCAAATCTTGATTGCCATTCAACTGTGCTTCAGTTTTTGCTATAGTATTTATTTTTCAATTCTACACAGTACTTCTAATGCCCAGATATTTTTGTTCGGACTCCTTGAACTTCTTGTACATCAGTTTCTCAATTGTTTCTCACTGGTATCTCCTAGTGTCCTACATGGAAACTCATTAACCGTACCTTCTATCTGATGACTTTTACAAGAATCATTCTTTCTCCCAGTTCTGCTTCTGCTGTTTCATTATCTGTTACTATGTCCTTACTTTCCTTCCTTCTTTCTTGTCTTCTTTCTGATCAATAACAGGGGTCTCCAAGGGGCTCGATCAATCTTCTCCCTTTAGTTCATAAATTAAAATTCATAGTCACGCACAGACCTCACACACATTTCAATAGAGTTCAAAAGGAGTCCTTTCTCTACAAGTTCTTTCTGATGCTTCCTAATGAAAAAAATTTCTTCTACCTTCAATCCTTGCACTAGCTTTTAATATTTATTGTTTTGACATGTCACTTCGTTAAAGCCAGCCAAGGTACAAATGTCTATCTATTAGTAAATTGAGTCTTCTAACCCTGTCTATACTAGAAATGTTGTTTCACTATTGTCTCCAAGAGCATATGATCCTTCAGTTTAAAAAAAAAATGCTGGCAAAAGACAAAGTTGGATAAGGCAGACAAGTTGTGTACTTTTAGTTTATTTTAGAGAGAGCTGTAGAAGTTAGCTATAATACCAGTTTTGGCAAGTACAAGCTGTACTTTCACAATGGCCACACTGGCACAGCTTGCCTAGTACTGGAAGGGCCAAGTGGCAAGATCGTTCCGCAGTCATAAAGTCAGATATTGGTCATTGTCTGCAAGTATACACATGATCCTCAGCATGCTATTTGTTGATTGTCGCAGGAGACTTGTACTAGAAGTTCCCAATCAGCAGCTGGGAGCCAGGCCATACAGCTTAGTTTGCCCGACTAAATCTACAGTTCACGAGCAGGTTACTTTTTGTGTAAGTTATCTGGCACCTGGACAAAAGTCAGGTTGAGAGGAAACATGAGTCCTTTGTGAATGCCTCACAATCAAGAAAAGAAACTGATTTAATCAAGTACTGTAGAAAATAGGTAGTAAGATCAGTTCCAGTTTTAAGCCACAGCAGTGCTATTGAACCGTCTACACAAGTATGAATCCAGGCTTATATAGTGACAACTTGCTAGCCAGACTTCGCCAAATCATTGTGCCATTTAGTTAATTTCTTTTGGTATCAGGGCCCCAGGCAATGGTAAGACAGCTTGTGAGACAGTGACTTTGGCAGTTTGGATGCTGGCCTCTTGGTAAAGTATTTATGGGGTACCTATGGTTATTCCCAGTGAGGTGAGCTGCATGTTGCCATGAATACCATGGTTAATGTAGGCTGAGACAGGCAATTCCTTGATGGAAGGTAGAGCTCTAGGAATCCACGGGAAAAGGGGAAATTCTGCTTCTCCTTTTACCTGTGTGAATATAATGCATGTCTCCTTCTTGTTTTGTAGCAATTTGATGTGCATTTTGATGGAATTTCTGCACATCCATTTCCATTGTGATAAACAAACAAACAAACAAACATACATAAAGGACTCTAAGTAAAAATATAACCTGAAAAATAAAAGTGGGCTAGCGGTTCTACCCTCCAATTGACCAAGGACTCTGAGCAATACCCAGAAAGGTCCCTTCATGTCAGCTTGTACTTCTGGACAAGCCACAGACTAACCAGTGTCTGGCTTCCCACACATTTAGGATTTTAAGTCCATTGTGCAAACCCAGGGAAGAAGCAGCAGTGACATAAGGAGGTAAATTAAAGACTGGGAACAGGAACAATTCTAGTCTCTGTCCCCCCTCCTTTTATTCCCCTCCTAAATTAAGACAACTAATACCAGGAATTTTAATGTGACTGAAGTGGTAGCAATGGGTTAAACTAGAACATAACTTTTAGCTGTGATGGAAAAGGGACATCTCTTGCTGTTTTCCATTCACCAAACCTCTTAGGACCCTCAAAGAGGCCCATGGGAATCTGGTTTGTTGGCATGGGAAGGGACCAGTCACAATGTGAATTTTCTGTTGTTACTTTATTTAGCACTACGAAGGAGTTGCCGATTCTATTTGAGGCTCCATCAATGCTGTTAATGTTGCCACTTTGGGTAGGCTGAGTTTATCTCAACAGATAGTCCTCAGAGCCTGATAAATTTAAGTGCTGATGCTAGTGTTTGAGAAATAAAGTTACACCAACAGTGCCAAGCCAAAATAGGATCCTGATAAGTGGAGCCACTAAAACATGGGCTGTTACCGCTGACAACACTCTTTTTTTTCTTTCAGCATTGCCTTTATTTAAACAACAGCATTGTTTACTTGGAATAGCAGATGGAGGGGTCATTTACTATTTACTTTTTTACATTATTCATTCTTTAAGATCAGCATTTCACGAACCGTGGAAATGGTAGCAAAGACCTATTTTATACCTCAGTTTTAATGTTCTGACACTGGGCATGTCAGCAGCTGTGTGCAAACCACGGATCACATCCCATAGCAAGGGAAGAGAGCACCACACAATCCCAGAGGGCTCTCCAGGCTGTTGCCTGCTTTCACATAGCGAATTTTCTACCCATACACTAGGACACTGTTGATGGTGTGGACTAGGGGAAAGCATTCAACTGTGGTACATGACTCATTGCTGAGCCATCACATCAGCTGGTATTAGTTCTGCTACCTAACTCATATAAATCCTACGTAATACACACCTCTTCAAGTATATGAAGGAAGATGGCCATAGTGAAGATAAAATGAAGAAGAAAAAGAAGGATTATGCAGGCATCAGTTCTATGAGCCCTTGCCGTGACATACACAGTGCATTGCTTGGTGCTGTAGGTACATCCTCATTCCAGCCCTGATACCCCAGGAAACTTCCCTAACTTTGTCCTGCAAGGCTCCACTGCATGTTCTTGGCAGCATCTTGGTTTTATTATGGTTAAATATCACTTTACACAAAGTGCCCAGGGACACAATGGGGCATTAGTCACTACCAGAAGACAAGTATTAAATACCATACACGAAATAATAGTGAACTAGTACCCAAACAGAGCCCCACAGGTGCAGGAGGTAGGCACAGGGGTGCCACCTTCTTCATCCTTCTCCTTTTATGAAGCTCCCCAAAAGCCAGCCACTTCCCCTCCCGCTGGGAGAAGAAAAGCCTTTTCCTCCCCTGAAAAGAAAGCTGAAGCTTGCTGATGGAGGAATATCCAACTGATCATTAGAGAGCAGCTCTTTTTGCCCTGGAAGTTGATTTAAAAAACCCTCAATTTTTAATGCTGTAAGAAAGCTTGGCTGGTTAGTCTTCAAAGGTTATAAACAATGAGAGAGATGGGGAGGTTCCTGTTGTGCTACAGTGACTGTCCAAAACTTATGTACACTTTAGCAAGATCAAGCATTTACGCAGCCTGGGAAAGAGCAGGTAAACACCACGCTAATCCTTCTGGAGCTGTGAGACGCACAGGCTGCCAGGACATACTGCTTTCGTCAAGAGATGCAAGAAAACAGTCAGGATTGTTTCTCTCCTTGCAGTTTGTTTATTCAAGGTACCTATGCTCTGATGGTTTGTGCTTTACAAGGCTGCTCTACTTGTTCCTTGTCGTACAGCCGTGCTGATTGAAGTACAAGCGAGCATAGCACAAAGAGAGAAGGAAGCTTCAAAAGGTCATCTTTACACTAGAAAAACACAGAGCAAGCTGATAGCAAGGTCCCAGGGACCTGTAAGGCAGGGGCTGCAAGCTCTGTTCTCCCTTAACCATCAGACCTATCTGGCTCAAAAAATACATTCCAAACTAGCTAAGCTGGGTGTTGAGGATGCATTTATAGTACACGATAAAAGGCTTTGGGTCTATGTGGTAAGCACCCGGCCATCTAGGACCACTGCTTATGAGACAGGGCTACCCTAAGCGATTGAGTGCCTGAAAGATGATTTAACCATGGGCACCTTCATCCCTTTTGGATGCAAACTCCAAAGGCTGAGGGTTGGTAGGATCCAAGACAAGTTGAAAATGATACTGGTTAGCTTGACTCAGAAATACACCAGGGCTAGAATTTATTTTTATAATCCGCTAATAATACTGAAAAAAAAGATTGTGTGTAACTCTTCCAAAACCTGAGACAGTACTAAGGACTGTGCAGAACACAGGCACAATTGCTATTAGCCTCAGAAGCATAATTATCATCAGGCCATGTGAATTGAAGGAAAAAACCTGATTCAGAAACATGATTAAGCATTGAGGTGGACATCACCAGCAGCGCCTTTAATTTGAATCAAGTCAGGCTGGTACTATGGAAGAAGAAGAAAGTCTGGAAGAGCTGAAATAGCAGCCAGGGAACCTGCTGACCCTGGAGAACATCTTCCTCATTTATCCGGACCCATCAGCTTTGGAGGAGCAGTGGTTTGGCTAAGGTACCTTGGAATATATTAAGAGAGTCTTGCCTCTGTGTAAATTGTTTAAGTTTTCTTTTAACCATCTTCCCAAACCTGTTTTCCTAAACCCTTGCTGAAAACTTAATAATAAAAAATAAAGATTCATTTAGCTGAGTTTACTGGATGTCAGCAGTGAGTAGGGCTTGCTAAGGCTTGTAGAGGAAATGCTGCTTCCACAAAGTGAAGATGTTGACATGAAACAGGGTTTGCAGGGGAAGACCTGCTCCCCTCCACCCATCCTGCTGTGTGGGGACCGCCACACAGCCCAGGGATGCAAGGCAACCAGTGACAGGGGAGCCATCGTCAGAGCTCAGTGCCAGGACATCTCGATAAGGCATAGACGAAACCCAGGCTGCATTCCTCTGTCCTGAAATGTTTACAAATGTTTCCTGAGACAACAGAGGGAAAAAAAAAAAATTGGTCTGTTTATCTGAAGGAGGTGATACAGATACTGCTTCATCCACACAACCCAGGTGAAGATGCAAAATCACACATGCATGGAACTAAGGAGAGTTGGGCAACTCTGCAACTTCTGTATTTAAAGTATGTCCTCAGTTGAGGGGCAACCTGGAGAGGATAGTGAGAAATACTCTTCCCTTTAAGGGTGTTTTGAGGTGCAAGTGCAGGAATGCATTTTGGTTCATGAAATTTCTTAAACTGCATTGAAGACATTGATCAAAGACCAAAATTTACTTTTAATCCCTTGAATCCCATGTCCTATTGTTTATGTGAAAAAATTACAGGTTTGCTGTCTTAAGAGGAGGAGATCATGAAAAATTCAGAGGGCTCACAAGGTTATGGTAAGGCAGAATTGATAAACTCACCTCACATGGCAAGAGAAAGGTAGATGACTAAAAAAAAATATTTTCAAAATGCTTTTGGTTATGATTTTTCTTAAAAATGTGCGAGTCACAACCGTCAAGTTTTTAACTTCTGAGGGCAAGAGCCATCCTTTTTCTACGTTTCTCTATTATACAGCAAGTAAAAGGGACCTTAGGCTACATCACCTCACCATTACTTCTACTACAACTTGAATCCATGAAATTGGTGGAGCTTTTCTGGAATAAAATGGTTGGAAATCATGCTCACACTGAACACCCTGAAAAAAACAGTGACATCTTACTGATATGACAAGAAATCCAGTTTATGTTTCACTGTTTACTTCGTAAGAACAGAAAGCTTTGCTCTTACCAGATTTCTCACTGCAGTTTTTAACTGCAAGATGAATGAATGGCACTTTGTGAATGTGACAGTTGAGTTCAGTTTCATTGCTCTTCATAATTTTCTCTGCTTTCTCGCTGTTTAAAGAAAATTGAGGAATGCAATAATTACTTATCAGGGATTTGCTTTTTACGCTGCAAATGCAAATGCCTGGGATGACAGCTGAGCCTCACTGACATCCCTGCCTGATTTTAAGGCTTTACAGTACCGTCTTATAAACATTAACGACATTTGCATCCCCCCGCCCGCCTCCTCACAGTCATACAGAAACCACTGAACGCTGAGGCAATGAGGGTGGTAGAGGAACCCTTTGTTTTATGATGCTGTCCACAGCGTTACAACCCTCATGAAAGTTCAGGCTAACTCAGAGGCTTCATAGAGTTGGGAGACCATTTTTATCCATGTTTCCTACTTATATAAGACAAATAAAAGACAAGAAAGCTTCCTAACAGGGCAGTATAGACCTGAAGAGCAAATTAAGGTCAATTCCTGCAAAGAATTCAAGCATAAGCTACTTTTCTCTTTCGAGTAGTTTCACTTATGTTAATAGCCACTGTTCCTGAGTTTATGAATTATTCATGTGCACAAGTCTCCACAAGGCTTGAGCCTGCAGGTTACAAACTTGTATTAAGCACTGAGTGGTTTAAAAATATATTGGTAAAGAAGTACAGAACAACTTTTAATTGGTGCTAAAAAAGAATAGCAATAGGAACAGTTAATTATTGTGAATAAAGATGGTTAAACAAATACCATCTACATAAGAAGAATGTAGTAAATATCTTCACTACATCTTCAACATGCTGTATTGCATATTATGCTTTCGTTTTATGCAGGAACGTGTTAAGGAGTGTATGGCCACATTAATCCAAAGGAAAATACACACACATTAAGAAATATCTGTCAGGCAGAGTTTATGGCAGTAAAATGATGATTCTATTTTAAAATCCTGTTTATTTTCTCTTTATATCCAGCACTGTGTTCTCAACTCTCCTGAGCAAGGTTAGCAGAAATGTGGAGGGCTTTGTCTGCTGTGGTGGTGTTTTTTTACAGTGGTGGAAATTCCTGGTGGTTCCCACCACCTCGGTGACTAACAGTGAGTAGTGTTGGCCTTCAAGACTCCAGTCCCCACTTCCCACAATTGCTGTTTGCTAGCATTGCTTGGGATACTGGACAACTTGACAAAACAGCACCTTCAACACGCATGAAGAGTTTCACCTGCAAACAGGATCTGAGAAGATCCTATCTCTATTTGATCCAAGGTTCCCATTAAATTGGCAAAGGCAGCTTGCAAGACCTGATGGCTCCTGCCAGTTCCCATAGTAGTCAGTCCACTCTCACTCCCCTCTGCTTGTCGGGTTTTCCCACCCATCATAGAATCATAGAATGGTTTGGGTTGGAAGGGACCTTAAAGACCATCTAGTTCCAACCCTCCTGCCATGGGCAGGGACACCCTCCACTAGACCAGGTTGCTCAAAGCCTCATCCAGCCTGGCCTTGAAGACAACCAGGGATGGGGCATCCACAGCTTCTCTGGGCAACAGTTCCAGTGCCTCACCACCCTCTCTGGGAAGAATTTCCTCTTGATGTCCAATCTAAATCTCCCTGCTTTCAGTTTAAACCCATTACCCCTTGTCCTGTCACTACAGGGGTAACGGGTTTAAATTGAAAGCAGGTAGATACAGATTAGATATCAGGAAAAAATTCTTCACTGAGAGGAAGAATTCCTCTTCATCATCCTTCCCTCTGATGAATGCAGTGGGGATTGGGGAAGCAGGCACCATGCAGGAGAGTACAGAACAGAGGAAGTGGTCAGCCACGGAGGGCAAAAAAATAACAGCAGCACGAAGAAGAGCGAGGGGTGTCAGGGAAGAGCGAGGGATATCAGGGAAGAAGAACCGAAGGCAGTAGTGGACGTGGGGAGGGAAAGTCCCAGTGCTCATGGGAGGGCTCTGTGCCTCCTACTGTCTGCACATAGACACAATTTAAAAGGAGTCTGAAATGGCATCTCCTACATACTGGGACTAAAACTTCTGCAAGAGCTACGGCTTTCAGTCACGAGTTGGTGAGGTCCTGCATCAAATAGTTTTTCTTCCAGCTTGGCACTCGTTGGTTGGGTTTGTTTTAAATAACTGACATGACAGCCTCATCACATGTGAAACCTCTCCAGGAAAAGCTGAATGCATGTATTTTTCAAAATCTACCGTATCTGTTATATACTGTGTGCCAAAAAAAATTTTAATGCTGAGTAACAGGACATGTGTTTTGGAATTGGAGAGAGTGGAAGAGTGCACTTAGCAATGGCAGGTTGCAGTGGATATAATCCAGTCCTTCGCACTCAAGAGTTCACGCTTTTGAAAGGCAGCCACACTCAGAAGGGCACTGTGAAATTTCCAAAAAGGAAAAAAACCTCAGCCCAAAGACAGATTGTTCCTGTCAGCTTACTGAACTCGGGAGTGTGAATGCACACTCAAAAGGCATCGCATGTAGAAATGAAGCTCCTGAATGAAGGTTGTGGCGTGGCAGAGGAGAAAGCAAGCTGGACATTGTTCCTCTGAGATGTGATGCAGCAAAAAGGTGCAGGCAGGTGTCCCAGGGCACAGAGTGAGGAGCCACTTTGTGGCATGAAGGTGGTTGCCAGAACCTTGGTGGCTTCACTGCAGCCCACCCCACACCTTGTGTTTGCAGCAAAAGGCAGAAGCTCTTCTCCCTTGCTCTCAGTGCCGCAACCCTCCTGTGGTCCTGTAGTGGGGACCACACTCCGTATTGGGGAATGCCATGAGTCATGAGTGATCCTGATCCCACTGGTGGGACAGGAGAGGCAGCCCCAGGACAGGCGCCGTGACACCTGGACACTATGGACAAGTGGTAATGGAAGCAATGGCTCTGGCATCCACTTTGCTTATTAGAAAACCTCACACTTAAAATGCGGTCAGGACTGCTGTGTAAGTGTGGAAGGAGGTTTAATCCACACCCGCACCTCAATAAACTTGTTTTAACCCTGGATCCTTGCCCTAAGTCAGGAGCTGGGAACGCTGCACCCATCAGGTGCAGATGCCCCTGCCCAGGTGGCCCCAACCAAGTGACCTCCGGTGTTTTGTTCCATATCTTCTGCTGAAGCTGTTGGTTGTATCCCTTGTATCTGTCTTCTTTGCCTCAGTAAAACCAGTTACTCTCTCCCATTCTGTGTACCTTATGCCACCAGTTGAAACCTGTCTCCTGCCAGCTGGTGCTGTTTCCATATCAAACCCCTTGTTGTTCACCTGCCAATGTCTAAAAACTCCCTCTGTCTCCATGACTTGCTCCATAAAACAGTTGTTCCGGGACAGTAAAGACAAGATTTAATGACATTTGGATGCTTTCTCCTGTGAGTAGCGGCTAAGCCAGTGCCATATCTAACAAACATTAAGGATGTGTAGGACCTTTTCCATAGCACATACTGAATCATCTGTATATACTGGATCTCATTAGCAAAATGAAGTAACAAAGTGAGTTGTCCTACCTGTTTACCACCAGGTTTCAAAGGTCAGGCTGGGGATGATGTCTGTGAAGGGGTTCAGAGCACTGAGGAGGTTGTCAACAAATTGTAAGAGTTGTTTTCCAGTGTCTGTTGTTCAATTTGCAGGCGGGTATCGGTCTATTCCTCACCTTGACTGGGTGCTTTGCTGACCCCCTCCTCCTCCCTCTGCATGTGACACACATACTGGACGGACTGGGCGTTTGAACGCATGGGTCAGTGGGATGCCATTTGGGAGACTGCCTCCACCACAGGTATTTTTATGGTCTTGAGCAAGCCCCATCGCTTTCTTGCCCCAGTCCTTCCCCATTTAAATATGTGGATCCATCAGATTACAGCAGATAGATAGCCCTTCTAGCCCCTGTGAGACTGAGGGTGTATTAGTCCAAGTGAAGCATGACATTACTAAGGCTTAGGGCTTCTTGGCTAGTTCTTTGATACCTTTACATGACACAGCACTGAGCCATATAAATTATACCCTGCTACCAGTGGTTTTAACCTTTCTCACTTTTAAACCCTTGAAACATTTCAGGAAAGGCACAGACAGCTTCACAAATGTCCCAGATGTAGTTTTTGTGTACGTGAACGTCCTTTCCTTAGCCAACCCCTTCAGTTCACAAATAGGTCAAAGTCTCCTGCGGTAAGTACATTATAACAAGGAATGTCTAGTGAACAAACCACACGCGGTGCCGTGACTGTACACAGTTTAGCCCAGGCAGTGAGGGCAAGGCAAACACAGCAGCAGGGGCTCTAGGTAATGTTAGTCATTTGAGGATCCCATGGTGAGCCTGCATAGCTGGCCTGGCCACCTCCTCGCTCTTGTGTGCCCACACTAAGCAGAGGAAGGCTAGCTCAGGGCCATACACTGCTACACAAGTACAGACATGAGCATAAATATGCTTGTGTACTCCACACAGCTGGCCTGGATCTTGCTGAGACACTAAATTGTATCATTATGTAGATCTTGGATTATATCATCCTTCTTATTCTGTCCTTTCTGGAATATATATTTTCACTCAAATGAAGTTTGAAGCCTGATTATTTTTTTATCCTTTTTATCTTCTGCATGATCTTTGTGTTGATGGGTCTGTTGCTTCTAACTCCAGTGACATTCAAAGTTGTGCAAGCCCTTTGCAATCATCCGAGAAGATGAGTCTCTGCTTGAAGGAGATGATTATAATCTTTAAGGCAACAGCAAACACTAAGGACGTGGATAATTCCTGCAAGCAGGTCTGAGGAAAGCTGGTCAAAAAATGAGGTTGTCCTTAGGAGCTAAATGTTAAAATTCCAAACATTAAAAAACCCCTTATGTTCTCTGATTTCTCTCAGATTGTCATTAATTGTGGTTATTATTCTTTGTGCTTTCTTGCGAAGATGTTGTCATAGTGTTTGTTAATGTCTTTTCCATTGATTTATCAGACACTGAGATTTTAGCACGTAAACATTTTAATAGCTATTTTCGTAATGCTATGTCATAACGTTGCATGAAAAACAATTAAGCAGCTTGATACTTTTACAAAATAATTAAAAAAATCTTGTTATTATTGTGTTGCAAAGAGGTTTTTTGGTGAAAAAGTAATTCTTGCCAAAATCATTTATTGAGAAAAAGCCAGCTGGCTTTTTGTCTCATACATCTCAGAGAGATGGTGCCCTGTGCAATACAGAGCCGTGCCCTAGGTTTGAGGGATGGTTTCAGTGGTGTGACTCGAGTTGCTGCCAGGCAGCTGCTTGAACATGGCTCAGTGTCAGCGAGGCAGGTCCCCCCCAACCCAAGGCAGAGAGACCTTTCCTACCATACCCAACTCCTCATGATTCCCCCTTCATTGTAGTCTGTGACACAGAGCTCAGTTTATTCATGTGCATCATTTTATTTCCACCGGGGCATTTACAGAGCAACCATACATTTCTGCATTGGGGTTTAAGGCTCTGCCCGTACCACATATTAGAACAGGTTTGGGAACTGGTCCTTGGCACACATGTTGAGAGGCAGCTCAGGAATTTTACACAATGCTTGACTTGCATCTCCTCAGCACCTCTTCTTGTGCCCCTGTGCTGTCATTACTACACCGTGGAAGGATTTTTTTCCAGTTAAAAATGCCTGAAAAATGTAAGAGGTTTGTCAACTCCCTTTTTTTTTTCCTGTGGTAGGAGGGCGGCAGTTAGTTTTACAAAACCTGCAGTGTAGTGTGCCGGCATGTGGAGGTATTTGTGTGTGCAAAACCCCGGGCACAGGTTGGAGGACGGAGCAGAGGGAGCCAGCCTGACGCAATCACATCCCTGCTGTCTGCTGGGAACCAGCCCATGCACGTGGCCTCTCCCAAACCTTGCTCAAGCAACATTGGAGAAAATTTGATCTGGTGTACAGCAAAACATCGCCTGGAAGCATGTTAACAGTTAAACTGGATAATTGGTGGGCCAGTGCTCAAACCTGCCTCCTGGGCCTGTTTGAGCTGGTGGTGTGGATACTGCAGTGCCTGTGTTCAGGAATAGGATGGGACTGCCTGTGACACCAGGTATTGGCAGGGATAAGGAAACTGCAAAACGTCTTTCAGTGGTTATTTATTGGGTTCTATTATTTTAATTACCTTTTTGTTTGATGCTTCATTGTTCATTGGATCTGATGTTTGTCTTTGAAAATTACCAATTTTCTTCATTCTGAGATTCCCGGAACACACCTTTTCTTGCAAGTACCGTGAGCCTGCAGGCAGCCTCTCCTCTTTGCTCTCCTATCTTTAAGAAAATTACCAGTTGGATAATGATTTTATTTTTTTATTCCCCTCTAGGTGTTCTTTACTGCTGCTCTTCAGACACTAGGGAAGTGCTGCAGGGCAAACCTGCTTCCCTAACTTTGTAACACTGCAAAATAAATGGAGAATATGAATAGCGAGTCCCTTCTTGATAGAGAGAAAATGGACCTGGTTCTAACGAGCCCTTGGCAATAGGCTTTCATTCCTTTTACCCAGCCGACTGCAAGCAGGGTGCTCTTTCTATGGGGTATTTTCCTCGACCAGGTCCATGCAAACAGACCTGCTGGCTCAGTCCATCACTGTAGCTCTGATGGATTTATATATGCTGATGCTCTGACCTAATGCCCAAGGCATAGGATTACCAGGCAGTGTTTCTCATGCACCATTTAGATGATTTAAACGTTTAGGAGTTTACATTAGCTTTCTCCTTTTGATGAATTCCCCATCTGCATTCAGAAAAAGAGCCTCATTACCTTAGGACAGAACCATTATTTACCTACCATTTATTTCTCAGTATTTTGCTCTCACCCACGAGCACACTAATGCTTCCTGCAGCATGAACAACCCTGAGCGCTGCCCCGCTAAGCTGACAAACACATCTCAGTGACCATGCTGCAAAGGGATGGGGGCTTTGGAGGGTGAACAGGGGTAATCTTAGGAGGGTAATGTGCTATTTGGTGGCACTTAGTCATAATGCAACAGAGCAAAGGAGGCTTTAAAAAATAAAATATCAATTAAATAACAAATTATTATTAGAAGACCCTTAACCAATGCACCACTTTCAGTGTCGTTGTTATAAATCCTAAGATCAATATAATCCATAAAAGGTTTTAAATTTTCTGTTTAGAAACACCTGCCCCCTCTCACGGCACTGAAAGGTAATTTTCCCTTGAAGACAGATATCACATTTTCCTGGACCAGTGACAGTCTAAAGCTGTATCTACATCTAGTGGTTTTCCCACAGCATTGCCACTGGCTCCAGCCTGGCTGTCAGGGAAGGCACAGCCCTGCCCAGGAAAGCGGGGTGCCCCAGGGGTGCCAGCCTGCCAGCACCAGCACCAGCACTTGGCGCATCGGTCATCACCCACATCTGATAAATCTGCAGCTATTCACGTGTACAAATGCTAAACCAAATAGGTGTGGACATCTCTGTGCAGAATAATGCTGCAGTTCTTATGCATCGGTGCTGTTATGCTGGTGACTTACATCTGGTTTTCTTACATGTATCAGTGCTGATATAGTCTTTGACTTGGTATCACCTCTGTAGAGCAGTTAACATTCTCAGTGCCTCTATATGTGTACAGCAAATATAGCTGAAAGGGAGGGAAGACAAGGGAAGACAGAGTCAGTGCAGCTCGGCTTCATTCTTCATTTTTATTTTCCAGAAAACATCATCACTGAACACAATTAGAAGATCTGGGTCCCACCCACCATCTCTACCCTGCCTCCAGATACATCATTCTGGACATTTCTGGTTCCCCTCTCCACCTCTCTTTTCCACCCTACTCTGGTGTAGCCTGACTAGTTATTCCATGGCTCTTTGGGCCTGGTGTGACCTCTTTTTGTACACTTGCATCACACTGGACACCTGTAAGGACTCAAACACAGATGCAGTTTGGATAATTGTTCCTCTAGGTGAGTGCGCTACATGGCTGTAGATGTCACTCTGGCTGTGTCACCCATCTGTGGAAGGGGGCGCAAACCCCCTTCTCCCAGCTGAGGCTGTCTCCATCACCGCACTGCAGTGACTTTCAGCTCCTGTAGCCCCTTCCTCGCTGCCTGTGCTCCCTGCTTGAGCCTCCTGCTTTCCACATCAGCCAGCTGCACACAGCTGGCTCCACTCCACCTCTCTCCATAGCTCTGGAGAGGCCCCACACCTTGGATCCCCACCACAGCGGGGACGTCTGGTGCTGCGATCCCAGAGCAGCTCATCTCCCAACCACCAGCATTGCAAAACCAGAGCAGGGGATGAGCTGCAGGTCCCAGAGCACTATAAATGCCCTGTTTAAGGCGTCTGTCAGTGCACCCCGCCGGCCTGCCAGAGCTGCAGTAGATGTCTTTGCCTTTGGATGGTGGCACGAGCTCTGCAGTGTGTTAAAACACCCCTCTTCCTCAAGAACTTCAGTGAGCGAGGACAGGCTGTGCTAGAAGTGAGCCTGAAGGTACGCCAGGCGGGCAGCGAGATACAAACGCCTGAGTAATCTTTGTATCATTGTCAAATCTACGCATTGAAACAGCAGGAGTCAGACCCTCGAAATCCTGGAGTTGGCACAACCCTGAGATTTATTTTTAAAGCCCTTTGTGCCTTTCCTTTAGTTCCTGCAGACATTCAGAGGAGGTTTTTCAAGGTTTTTTACTGCAGCCACTGGCTGGGACTTGGCTGTTTAATTCAGCTTGTCCTTAAACTGTACATGCCTAGTGAGGCAGTTCTCCTCTAAAGATAAACCCCAAATTCCCTATATAGGTGATTGAGAAAGAGGCTGGGACTTCTGAAGGTCTCTGGAGTTGGTCCCGTAAAAGATATTACCCCTCTCCACAAATCCTGCATTGTTTCAGGCTAGTCACCAAAGACACACAAAATCTCCCCATGGATGTCCTTCAGAGCTCCTTCTCTGCACTGACTACGTAGAAAAACCAGGTGCTGCCTTTAGAGGAAAGGTTTTTTTCTGTATTCATCTGCTGGAACTGGGCAAGTATGGAAATACCCAAAGGTTCAGGATAAACCTGCAGTGTAAAAGTAGATTCTAGTAGCTGCAGATAATAGCAAAAAAAGTCTATTATTAAAGGTAGCCAGAAAATGGAAGTTGCATTCCATGTTTGGTTCCCCCCCCGCAAAATGTAGGTAAGATGTGTTCTGGAATAAAAATTCTCAGCCATTTGTCAATATTTTGTCAGCTGATATTTTGGTAATGTCAGAATTATGTAATGTGAAGTATAATGTAAGAGACACCTAAATATACTATAAAATTAAAAACTAAATCTAAATGATGAAGTAAAAAAAATAAATGCAACATTTGAAAGGAAAGAAGAAATGGGTTTGCTAAGTCTTCTTTTCCTTCAAAAAATTTCTCTGAGTTAACTGGGACTCACAAAACTTTCTCCTTGGATACAAGGTCATTCTACAGTGGAAATTTGGATTATTAAAAAAAAAAAAAGACTGAGTGCAAGTGGTACCAACAAATATAAAGTCTTACAGCCATTATGAGGCACAAAGAGAAGAGAGTCATGAAATACAAAATAGCTTCAATAAAACTGAGAATTGAAGCAATTGCATTTATCTCCACTGAGATCTCCCCTTCCCCCTCACAACTGTGGAACGGATGCATTCAGACACCAGAGAAAATTATTAATATGGTCGTTAACCAAATTCAGTGAGGACTATCATCTAGTTTGTTTAGTACATACAAAATAATGAATTTATCAGCAGCAGATGCAAGCGTAAAGAATCACCCAAGTTTCCGAAAAGAGGAGTCCCTTTCCAGTTTATCCTCTAGGAGATCAAAAGATCCCTCAGCAAACAATGGAACAAGTAAGCAACTATTCAAAATAGATATGAGTCAGCCCGAAATACTGATTATAGGGGGAAAAAAAAAGATTAGGCATTGTTTTTCATGAGCCTCCCCCTTTCCCTACCCATCCCTGCTCCAAACGCACATGTTTAGCTGTAAATTTATAACTGCACTCTTTTGTGCATATATCATGTTTGTCTGGAGATTAAAGGATTTTGAGGAAGTTCTTCATCAATCAGTGTCATTAATGACACGGTTGCAAATCTCACTGTCACAGTATTTACTGAGTAAATAAGTACTCACTGTCTGTGTGACCTAGAGGAAACTGATTTGAAAAAATTGACTCAGCCTTTTTTTCCGTTGCACCTCAAAGTCATGCATGGGGTTGGGCACTCATTCAAAGATGGAATCAGACTGTCTGTATCTTACAGGAACAGTAACAGGCAGACTTTCTAGATCTATCACTTAGCATGAAGTCCAAAGGGTTGTGCAAAATGGATATAATTTGGTTTTTGGACTAGAGGGAAAAAAAAACTACTTTATGTATTTTTCTATAATTCCTCTCTTTAAAAAAAAAAAAATATTATGTGTATCTGCGCTTCCAAGTAACTCTAGGGCTTGCCTGGAAACAGGCCAACTTCAGCCATTGATTTCCCCTATTTGAATCAGTATTATCAGTAACGTGACTCGTTTTCCTCTGCCCTAGTCACCCCCCTCACTATTGCTGGTAGGACAAATTGTTCATTGAAAGGCGGCGGGCATGACTGGTCAGCCTGCCCTTAGGCTGCTGTCTGGGTGTAGCTGTGGTAGTAAGGGCAGGCTGGGCAGAGGCAGCAGGAGGAATTTCTACTGACAGCCAGGTCCTGAGTGCAACAGCTTCACCCCTCGAAACTCAGCGCAGTCAGGTCAGGATCCAGGAGATGAGCTTTTGCCATCAGCCCCTGGTGAGATCACTCCCCTCTCCCTGCCACCGTGGTCCCCATAGTTACCTGGTTTATATCACATATAGAAGGTTAGGTTGCTGCTATATGCTCAGCATGGTGCCTGCACCATCTGAAAGCTTGTGCCGATGCAAAGGGCTGTGGGAATGTCTGAAATGGGAATTTCAGGTCATCATAACTGAAGCAGTTTCCATCTGCCCTCTCATACTGTTGGTAAACTCTGAATAAACATTGAATGTTTCTCCTGATCTCTTAAAATTCTGTTGATGAGGCAATGCTACTAACCCAGGTGTTAAACGTGTCTTACCATTTTTACACCATCAGAAAATAATTTAAGATGGAAAGAGATCACTTCAGGTCACCTGGTCCAACTCTTGCAGGACTCAAAGTCAGATCCATCTTTGACATTAGACCACACCACTCAGGGTCACACGCAATCAGGTTGAATATTTCCAAGGACAGAGATCCTACTAGAGATATCAACAGGTTTCCTGGATTTTCTGCCTGCTGACAAATCATCTGCAAATTAACGTGTGACCTTGGCTCTCACATAAGCATCTCTGTGCCCTTATAGGGCCTACAGGAAATCTGGAGGGGCACTTCTTACAAGGGCCTGTAGTGACAGGACAAGGGGTAATGGGTTTAAACTGAAAGCAGGGAGATTTAGATTGGATATCAGGAAGAAATTCTTCCCAGAGAGGGTGGTGAGGCACTGGAACAGGTTGCCCAGAGAAGCTGTGGGTGCCCCATCCCTGGCTGTCTTCAAGGCCAGGCTGGATGAGGCTTTGAGCAACCTGGTCTAGTGGAGGGTGTCCCTGCCCATGGCAGGAGGGTTGGAACTAGATGGTCTTTAAGGTCCCTTCCAACCCAAACCATTCTGTGATTTTATGACTACTTACTGTAATGGTTCTTACCTTATACATGTGAGCACGCTTTTCCTTCCTGGAAGCCAGCTGGATCAACAGAAGTCACAAGGTTTGCTCGACTCTTTCTCAGCTGGACTGTTCCTTCTTCCCTCTCTTCCCCTTAGACCTGCCCCGTTTCAGTGAACTTCAGCAAGAAGCTGTCCAGCACCAGAAGTCACGCCTTTCTTTTTTGGGCAATATCTAGTGCATCTGGAGTGCCACCAGAAGCAGATAAATATTAGCTGTACCCCTGAGAAGAACCCGTCACTGCTAAGAGGTTGTTTTACCCATGGATTTCACACAGGCAACACCATGACCCTGCTACTGCCTTAACAATCATAGATATACAATTCAATAAAATCTGAGTTATCCTGAAATCAATTTTTTAGATCTTTTGTGACCTTGCATGAGACCAAAATGATTGTTTCTATTGAACTGAAATATACCATGCTCTTTGAAAAGTAATTAAGGTATTATGCAACATTAGTTGTTATTCAAAAACTAGCACTAGGATATTTTATAATGCAATGTAATGAAATGACATAATAGCCTAAGTGATTTTACTACTTTTTATTTTATCCTAGGTATGAATAAGTGACAGATACAAGCAAACAAATTAATTTCATTTATTCAGTGAAGCCAAATCTGTAGTTCATTTGTATACCTGTGTTATCTGTGTAATTTACCTATTTGTTTTTTAATTTTAGGACTGTATGTTGAAGTCTTCATGCTGAAGATGATAGACTCTATCCTGGTTAAGCTATGTGTGTGCATGATGGCCTGTCATCACTTCAGAGAGAAACAGAAGTACAACTTTAAAACAGAGTGTGATAGCAGTTTTAGTGTAGAAAAATATAAAGTATTCTGACAGAATTAAAGTGTATTTTGCCACTTCTTTATTAAATATAAAAATATTATCACAATAAATAGCTACTTACTTGTCCTTAAATTAGAAATATATTGGTATCAAATTTTACTAATTTCAATTTGCTGGAAAATTGTAAGACAGGATTGTGATGTTGACATTGATAGAAGGTAGGATCTCAAAGCATGATGAGAAACCCCAGAATGGGGAAGGAGAGAGGTATGACCTCAAAAAGACAACTGATTAAGAAATGTCATTTTGATTTTAAAATAATCTGAATTACTTCCATTTCATATGGAATGAACAACAGCTTTTCCTTGCTTTTGGGCTGTTTTCTGAACTATTTTTAGTCTTCTCTCTCCTCCCTTCCCAGAAAGGCAGGCTAGCTGGTCTCTGATTCCTCTGCAAAAAACCAGGGTGCCTGAAGGTGTTAAGTGTCAAGGCTCTTATCTGCATCACCCACCTCTCTCTGCTCCTGCTGTGCCCAGGTCAAGTTGAGTTGGATTCCCCACATGGCATGTGTGCTCCTGATGCCATCAACTTACAGGAGTTGTTACACCAAACACGAAAGAAATAATTTTGTCTCAGCTTAAAACCAAGGGGAAAGAAGGGCCTTGGTGAATTCCTTGAGGCCATCCCAGTTTTGGACCTGCAGGAGCAGGGCTGCTGCAATGTGTTGCGACGCGATAAGGCATGCGCTTTGCTAAAAGGAAAGGATGATGCCACTGAAACTAGACTAGTCCATCTGGAGACCCTCTACTCGCCTCTGCTCAGTGTATTGTATCCAGTTCTGGGCTCTCCAGTACAAGAGAGACATGAGCATACTGGAGACTCTGATGAAGGGCCACAACAATGATTAAGAGATGATATCTCCTATGAGGGAAGGCTGACAGAACTGGGACTGTTCAGCCTAGAGATGAGAAGGTTTAGGGGGATCTCATATATTTCTACAAATACCTGAAGGGAGGGTGCAAAGGTGATGGAGTCAGGCTCTTTTACTTTGTGCCTAATGACAGCACCAGAGACAGTGGGGACAGACTGAAACACGGGAGGTTCTGAACATCAGGAAACATGTTTATTAATGGAAGGGTGACTAAGCTCTGGCACAGATTGCCCAAGGAAGTTATGGAGTCTCCATCCTTGGAGATAATCAAAAGCCATCTGGACATGATCCTGGGCAACCAGATCTAGCTGTCAGGAGTGTTGGAGAAGATGACCTCCAGAGTCCCTTCCCAACTCAACCATTCTGTCATTCTGTGAAACATTAGGGTATTATTGCTTTGAACTGCACCTCCATCATTGAACTGCACCTCCATCATTGTGAACTGCACAATACATCAAGGCATGTGCTGTGCAGCAGATGGCCCACTTGTGTGAGAGATGTGCACATTTGTATCAGACGTATCAGACCATGGTCGTATGTAACACCACAGTGGGCAGGAGACAAGTGGAGACTGGTTCCTCAGCTCAGGAGCCATCAGCACTGTGCAGGTTCTGCAGCACTTACCAGACAAAACCTCTGTTTCTAAATTCTTCCAGTGGAACTTTATTCAATCAGAAAATACCTTCATCGCTTTATTTTGTCCTCTTTATTCAGTGATTGAGAAGCTTTATTAATAAAGTCTGACCCGTTATTCATGTGTCAGTGGCAAGTGGGATAGGCAGTCCCTTCCTTCAGTCACATTGCTTGTCGCTGATCCCCATCAAAACAAGAAAAACCAAACCAAACCAGAACAATATTGTCTCCTGATGTATAGATACCTGAAGACTTATTTTCTAGTTGCTTGGGACATCCATAGTTATGGGATATTTCACCACAGCTTTCTTCTAGATAAAAATAAGAGGAAGTTTATTATCTATCAACAACCTAGTTTCCTCTTTCTGTATCCCTGTGTGCTACGCTGGCAGAAATTTCCTAGCCTGAATTTCTAAAGTGTGTTGGGGTCTGGTCTGTGATACATTGTTTATAAAATAAAATCCAGATTTTTTTTTTACCATAACAATTATGACTTTTTTTTATCAAAAGAGAGACATTGCCAGAAATTATTGGGCTGTCTGGCGACAACCTGATCCTAAAAACCTGCATTAAGAGCCAAGATCACAATTCTTCATCTAACAGAAATGCGGTTGAGGTCAAAAAGAGTTTTTATGGTTTAGGGGTACATGCTGTAGCCCTGGAGCAAAACAGTAAATGTTTCTATTAATTACACTAACAACATGTGAGAAAATGTGAAAGAAAATATTCTTTGTAAAAACAAAATAAACTCACAAGCTCTAACAGTTTATCAGGAGCATTTTGGAAGTAAAGTTGCATACAGTTAAAGCAATTTTACAACAAACTAAACAACATTAACTTCAGGCATTCATTTTTATTACACAGCTACCTAACCTGGTAAATCTCCCAAAAAATTGTAAAGGGACAAAATTCTAGAAGAATATATTTGTATTTCAATGGACAAAACCATCAAAATTACTTTACACAGCCAAATACTATAAAAGTGCAAATTATTCTTTCAATGTTCAGTTCCAAAAACCTCTTGGATTCACCCTTGCATTTAAGACTTTCTATGGACATCATGACTTGATTTAAACTTGTCAGATTTAAACTATGTTCTGTCAAAGGCAAAGCTAAAAATAGATGTTGTGTATGTTTTGCCTCACTAGGGCAGGCAACAAATAGAAGAGCGAAAGGTTATTGAGTAAATATAGATTTTTTGGATGGGGGAGTGGGTATAAAGGTTCCAGATTGTTGTAAGTGCTTTTATGACGGACTGACACAAACATTAAGACAGTTTGACCTATTGTGTATCCAAACCCAAACAAAAAGTGATTTATGGCTTATTTAAACTTGTGGTACTGAGGTGGAAGACATTCATCTCATTCTGTGGATGCTTAGAATAAATCAAAACTGATTTGTGGATAGGATATTAAACTTGGTTTGTATAAAATTGAAGTCAGAAAAATATACCTGTGTTTTCTCAGACTACTCTTCCTCACAAAAAATTAACCAGTAGGAATGGTTAAAGAAAGGAAACATCTTCCTTTTTCTACATAGCAAACGTGAACAGCTGCTTGGCTTGAAATGTTTCCCTAAATATGAATAATTGCTGTGGATCAAGGGGTCAGAGTATGAAATAATGTTCGGCCCAGCACAGCCAAACTTTTGGAGGTGAATTATCCAAATCCCATTTAAATACATTTTCAGATCTGATATTCCTCTTGTAGCAACAGGGAGCAAGGTGAAGCCAAGGAGAAAGAGCAAATTCTAACAGAAAAATCATGAAACTGTTCTTAGATGAAACTCATCTCAGCCCATCATTTACCTAGATACTGAAGCAGTGTCTTGTCAAAACTAAGGGAAATAGCCGATGGCACTTCATGTGTTCCACAAATAACTACGTAAAAATCAAAATAGGGGGAAAAAAATGATTTTTTATATTGAAGTTTGATCTGCTTTTCTCAAGGTTTCTAGAGTGACTGGTACTTCATTGATATCAGAACTTCACCCACAGTAACTTTTATCTTTATGTATTGCTGTCATATAATTTGGGGTTTAAAATAGCAGGAACTTGGAGCAGGACCCTGAAGTTACATGTTACCAGAGATATGTATAAAAATAAACAGGCTTTCCTGCCTGGAAATTGAAGGAAGTTGAAACACTTCCTAAAAGCAGGTTTTTTGGTCACAAGTTTTATGGAATTCACTAATCTTTGCCATTCCACTAACCTTTCCCATTTCCATTTTGCAGTCTCCAGCCAACTGTACACAAGTTTTCAATTATTTTATTTATTTTAAATTGCTTTGTGAGGACACAGTAACACTTAAAAATAGCAAACCCCAATGTTCCTATTTGGACATCCACGATTAGCACACACTTGAAGGCAGAGGGTTTGGTCCTTAACTGGAATGGTTTGAAAAATGCTACAAAATTAAATGTCAGTGTTGGTTTTAGTTCACCAAGCCTGTACTCTGAGAGTTTCCATTCTGCTTCTTTCAGGGTTTCTTTCACCTTGGTAATGGATAATGCTCAAGCAAAAGTATTTGCTAGGAAAAAGAAGAGATTTTTCTTTTTACTTTGTTCTCTTTGGGGACATGAAGATTATATTTCACTCAGTTCAGAAAGGAAATCCTAAGGCATCTAATCTCTCTTGGTAAATACAATCCTGCTGAATTACAACCTCTCATATAACTTCTGCGTTTGTTCAGCATCCCTAGATTTACAAGTATTGTTCTCTGCCTGATTTTAACATTCAGTAAAGCAGAGAAGGGATCTTGGTTTTAATCCAGCATATATCCCTTGTTAGTTTTATGAGGCTAGCACAGACAGGACGCAAGGGACGAATATAACTGCAGCGTGTACCACGACTCAGGGATGAGCAGAGCCTCAGGGTAGGCTCAAAGCTGTTTTGAAGACTTTGGGATTGCTTTTTATGTTGTTGTCTTTGCAAACCCTAGGTTTTGCTTTGACACTTAGGCTCAAATGTTTGCTTTGTACCTGCCTTTAAGTTAATAAATATCTGAAATATTGCATGCAAATATATGTATCTTGAGCTCTATGACTACTTAAGCAAGAGTATTTCCATTCACATAGCCTCTGACAAATAAGAAATTCAGTAAGATACCAGTAAGAAAAAGGAAGGCAGTCCCCATGGATATTTGCAGCCCCTGAACCAGAGCAGCTTATGGATCTCTGAACCAAGCTGCAAAGGCCAAAAAAAATTAAAAATCTGCTGTGTATCTGCAGTCCAATCTGTCAGAAATTCCTGCTGGACCTCAGACACTGATAATCAGCTAGGTGTTGGTATGCGAATCCAAGTTGCTGTTCCTATTTAGGAAGCTTGGGGAACACATCTTAGTGCAGGCTCCATGTCTTGTGAAGCTGGCGAGGGCAAAGCTGAGCCTTCTTGGCTGTCACTCATCCACGGGGCAGGGGACACAGCTTGTGGTCTTTTGCAAACTCCCCAGAGGCTTACCGTCTGTCCAGACACAGAGTTGCAGTGTTTAATGACCTTCTCAGCTAGGAACTCTGGAAATGAATTTGTTTAATTTCAGCTGATAAAAAATAATTTTACTATGCCTCTCTGCTTGTCAGATCAAAAAGACCCTTTCCTCAGAATCAGGTATTTTCTTCCCCTGACTGTTAAGTCACATTTCAGGTTTTCTTCATGAAAAAGATAATACATTTTCTTCCAAATAAGTTTTTTTCAGCCTCTGAATCATTTTTAAGGTTTCATTTGAACGCCCTCCATTATTTCCATATTGAAACCAAACCAGGAAGAAATATTCTAGGAATAACTTTATTGTGTGTGAGGCAAAGATTGCTTCTTGCCTTGATCAGTTATCTGAAATGACATCCAATCATTCTCTGAAACAATACTTTCTAAAATAGTCTTCCAAACTGTAGTTATTCTTGATATTACCTTGCATATAATTGAATTGAAATACATTTTGTGGAACTAGAAATATTAGACTCTACAGTTTTAACTCCTGTATAACAGAAATTTATTCTCACTATTTACCACCTTGCCAATTTTGTGTAATTTGCAAACACACCAGCAATGATTTTATATCATCTCATTCATATATACAGCTTTAGATCAAGAGCTGATACCCTGTTAGCAACTGTCTGGCTAACAGATACCCCTCCATCAACAATATATTTTCCAAGAGCTGCCACTGAGCATGCTTTTCGTTTGTGGTGTGTGTTCTGTTAAAACGTGATATAATGCAAGAATCTTGGTCAAAGTACTGTGCTGTAGTAATAAAATTGTAAGAATTAGTTATCTTAAAATACTGTGCTGTAGTAGTTTACTTATATTGTAAAAATTGTCTTCTATTTAACAACCTGCTGCACCAAAACAATTAAGATCCTTTCACTGGATTTGCCTTCTGTAAAGCCACGATGGCTGTCCTGAATTATATTTTCAGTTTTAATTGTTTGTTGATAGAATCCCAAGTAACCAATTCCATGGTTTGATCTGTGGTGGCAGTCCTCCATTCTTTTGGAATATCCCATTTTCCAAATTTTCTCAAACCAGACTTCAGTGCTTCACAGGAGTCCTGAAGATAGAAGAAGAGAGTTTTACAGATTTCCAGAACCTTTCAAAACATACCTGGACAATGCCCTGAGCAACCTGATTTGACTTTGAAGTTAGTCCTGCCTTGAGCAGGGGATGAGGCCAGATGACCTCCAGATGGCCATTCTGACATAAATTTTCCTATAAATCTATTTTCCATTTTATATCCCAAATGTAGGTGATTTCTCATGAAATCCTCGTGAAAGGGGCAGAAAAAAAGGAAATAATCATATAGCTAAAGGCTGCGCCATATTGCATGAAGTTACTCAGGTGATCTTAAACCTGGAATCCATTAATTTTTGCGTGATTATCCTGGCATCTTAAGAATTTTCATGTATTTTTTGCACAAGGTATTTCTTGACTGTATTGAGTTACTAATGAGAATTAACATGCTGGTGTGGAATATTTAAGTAGGAGAAGAAAATCAGATAACACTGACATTAATAAGACCTTTCATTGTTCCATTGGTTGCTGGAGATAAAAGATTTCTGAGAATCTTGCGGTCAAACTTAGTAAATCATTGAATGTCACGACATTTGACAGGGATGCAACAGACACCTCTCTCTCCTTTGTCAGAAGGAAAAGTGGAGTAAACTGAGGGCAGCTTGAATTAGCCTCTGAGTTAGAGGAACACGTTTGTAGTAGAGACTTCAACCAAATATGGCAGCAAAACACAGCACAGCTTGTTGCAGAGCTTCAGTGCTACAGGAGTACAGTTACCATGGTGTACTGAAGCAGAAAGCTGTGGTGTTCCTGCCTTAGCTCCTTAGCTCCACGTTCCCTCGAGAATTAATTTCAAATTCCAGTTTTATATTAAGTGCAATGAATCAGTTTCTCTGCAGCTATATCTGAGAGAAGTATTGCGCCTTTTATTTTTAGATGCATTAAAATCAATTTATTGTGATTAGTGCTTCTTATTTTTTGAACTTCCTGCTTTCTCAGCTAACGACAATTAGTTTGCTAAGAATACCCAAGTGTTAGTGAGCAAAGTGCATAAAGCTCTGATGTAGAGCCAAATTCTGCTTTCATTCATCTCTCTGTACAGCCTTTTTTATCCTGATGTCAAGACGCTGACTCCAGTCAGAGTCATGCACCTGTTTGACTCCAGCTGGAGGATCTGACACAGAATTAAGCCTCCGCACCACAGTATTTTTGAAGAAAAAGCATCCAAGTGGGATTTTGCATGTTCTGTAGGAACCTTCCACCCACCCGTGTCTCCTGCCTCAGAAATCTCCCCTGTTTTGTTGAGGCCTTTCCCAAGGAGCTATTTCAGGGAGAGTGATTCCATTTGGTGCATATGAAGTGCCTGGTTTACTTTTCTAAGCTAACCCATGTGTGCAAATTTTGCACAACTCTGTTTAAAGGAATTGTTATTGACAGTTGAATTTAATCTTTCTATGCCCATGTACATGCGTCCCATGAAATGATCTACCAGGGGGACTTCAAGTCACTACTAATGGCACTGAATTAACCCCTCAGTCTCCAGCAGCTAATGCTGCATGGTAGACATCTGGTTCCCAGCCCAATCAATGGGCTGTAAGATGGTACAAAGGTCTGTAATCATGCAGTGAGTTGTCAAAATAGGGCTTTTGTGCTTAAAAATATGTTGAGGGCCGAAGATTAGTGTCTAACCTTACCCCAGTCACAGAGCCCCTCACTGGTCCCTTAACCACTTTGTCTCATTAGCCAGGGAATTATTTGAGTTGTCATGTGTTTTCAAGTCAAGATCAGCTTGCAAGACTGAACCTTTCCCTGTTTCATACACCCAGGAAGATGTCTGAATGCATATTCATTTTAATGTTAGGCATCATCTTACATTTTTAATCTAATAAAATTAGTTTTTCCTTCTTTTACCTGAGTAGGTTTTTAATGGCTCTTAGGAAACAATGCCTAGATTTGCTGTCTGTGTTCTCTCCAAACCTCTGTGTTAACAGTGGACAGATTGTACTAGGTAACACTAATGTTACCACTAAGACATTTCTGTCTCCTCTTCCCTACCAAAGACTTCGCCAGATATCGTTCCTATTTTTCCAACCTCAGCTTGAAAAATGTGTTTCTTTTTATTTATCCTTACTGGCAAAATAAATTCTTAGTTTGAACACTGCAGCCTCTTCGCTGTACTTCATGCTTACCCATCTGAGTACCATCAAAGCCTTCATTCTCTGCACCTCTAACGCTGTCTCCTGCCTTGAAATGTTGCCCTGGCTTCCAGCCTCCATGGAGCTCATTTCTTGTCATCTCAGGTCTTGCTGTACTGTGTTAAGCTTTCAGACGTGATTGCTATTCACGGCATAGCTTGGGTTGAGAGCCAAACCAGCACTTAGGCAGCTTTCAGATGCCTAAATTACAAGCTGTGAAACACAAATCTCTTTTCCTCTCCCATCCTTTCCCTCTATTCAAAAGACCCTACTCCTGAAGACACCTAAGAGGACCATGAGGCACCCAAAGGACTCATTACTCTTCTCCAGTTCTGCAAGTGCCCTGAACTGTCCCACCTCAGCAGTTCCATGCCTGTCTTTGGACTATCCTCCAGTGCAGACTTTCTCCTATATAATTTATCTGGGAGGTCCCACACTCACAGAACTGGACCCCTAGGCAAATACTTGGATGAAGGGGATAAGGAACATGGCTTCTTCTTAGTATCATTGATACTTTTCTGCTACAGCTTCACTTCCAGTTGTAGTTTAGGACCTCGCTGCTTGGCTCAGATCAAGGATAGCTAATGTTTTCCAACACCTGAGGTGATGGCTCATATCAGCACCCACCACTTCCTGCCATGTGTCCTTAACCACAGCCCTAGGTTAGGGAGCCTTCTGCCAGCTCCCTCCTGTGCCCTGTGCAATGCCCTGTGCTCTTCACTGGGGAGTGTGAAGAGTTTTCACCAGGAAGAGGAGAAAGCATCTTCAACCCTGTTTTTTACACCATAGCCAGATATTTAGGGAACTCCATGTAGAGCTCAGAGAGGTGAGTTTGATTCAACCTATTTGACCTTCACTCCTAGTGAAAAGGGGAGGGGAGACACCAAATTTTTATTCACTGGTCATGGTTTAAGCCATTAAACTATTAACTAATATGGTGGGGCCAATACCTTTCAGAGTGCTGAACAGTCCCCGTACCCTACACGGGGAGGTGAGGCAATCCATATATCCTTTCAGAGCTATGGTATCACACCACTCAACTTGCTGTTTGTTACCTACCGCCTTCCTTGAGCCTATGCCTTCACCCCAGTTTCAGCATTGCCAAATTCTGCTTTGTTTCAACTGATGTGATTTAGGGAGTGGGAAGGATGAATGGCTTTTATTTCACATTAAACTGGCATTTTGCAAAGGGATATGGCTGGATTCCATTTCCATTATCTAGTTTGGCCATTATCTGATATTTCAGATGGAACTGATTTATTGGAATTATATTACCTCAGCACTCAGTGGTTGCTCACTGCCTTCAATGGGAAATTGTTCAAATAATCCATTGGGACATCATTTAAAAGGGATGTCTAGAGTACTCTTGCAAGTAAGGCAAGCAACATTGGATCAGCATGGCTTAATGGCACCAAATGGGAGGCAAAGTTCAGTTGAAAAGGGTTGAAAAAGTAACAATTTATTTGAGAGGATTATCAGAAACACACTGCAGCGTTCTTGAAACTAATCCTATTGATTCCCCTTTCTTTTGATCTTTACTGTTTTCCTTATATAGTTGGAGAAGTAAAAATGTGCTTCAGGTTCAGTTCATTTTTATTACTTCATTTATCTGTATTCTACGGTCTCGCATAGAGAGTTAATAATTTATTTATCTGAAGAATATTTTATATGTATTATCCCATAACAGCCTTCTCTACCACTGCAATAGTGAAAGTTCTACCAGCAGTAGCGTTATGAACGTATTAGCTTCATTTTTAAAAATGTAGTTGCAAAAATATGGTATGGGTTCAGACTAGATTTTTATGAAGATATTTGAGAAGGGGCAAAATTAAATCAGGAGGATTTTCGGAAGTAGTGTTGCAAAAGCGGCTCTCCTGCAGTAATGTAGAAGATACCTACTGAGCAGAGGCATCTATAAATACCTAAAATGGGAACCAGCAGAAACATTTTAGAGCATCTTCGTGCCTGCACAGTGCAGTACACTATTGTGCTAATTGAGAGCATCTAAGTGTAACTTCGCACTGTAGATTCTTAAAATCACCTTTTAGTCCTCCTCTCTTCTCAAACTCCGTAAAGAAACTGAAATCCATACATCCTAAAAGCTTAGTTTTGATGGTCACAACTTGCACAGGGACTGTCTAAGCTTTCAAAGCCTTGTTAACACATCCTTTTGCATGAGCACTTCTCAACCTTTTCACATTCAGGTTTAGAATGGGGGTGGGTGGGGTGACGGGTGTTGTTTGTCTATTCATTTTTAAGAAAGACCGATTCTTCTAATATCCATTATAGAAATTAAAATTTAATCACAAACCTATAAAATCTACATGTAGTCTGGACGAGATTTTTGTGAAAAACAGTGAAACCCACATCCAGACACTGTCTTTAGTTTATTAATAGTAGTAAATTGATAACACAATTTGAAATCCTTTATACAACCCCTCACTTGTTTTCTGGAGGCCACTTAGCACACCAGGTGAGAAAGTTTGCTGTAGGCTGACCAAAACTATTAGCTCTGGAAAAACTGGTCAATGGTATGCAGGAGCATCATAATGGTTCCTTTCAGGCCTTAAATTCTAAGCAAAGTACAGTCAAAGAGTGTTCAGGGAAAGATTAGCAGGAGACTCTCTATCAGTTCACAGTAAGAAAAGAGGATAAGACTAAACTTTTAATTTTGCAAAGTTCCAAATTGCTGAACTATGCCAATTGCTGTTAATAACACTCTATCTGAAACTGGGTCTTAAAAAAATGTTTTCTTGTCCCAGAAGAAAAATCATGGCTTTGTAAGAAATAATTACATTGAGGTTTGTGATTATAACCATTACAACTGCATATTTATGAAGCAGAATAGTTGCCTTGCTATATGCTAGTCAAGTAGACTGTACTAAAATGACGGCACATCTTGTTGTAAATGAAAATGTGACTGCTGGCTTCAGCAGTTTCCACAGCTTCTCATTGAATCTCCCTTGGAAATAACACCTAGGTGTGTCGACATGTGCACTGTAGCTGCTGCTACTACAACAGCACTAAGAGTAAATATTCTCCAAGCTAGTGTTTTGCTACTAGGGGAGGCACTGAAAATAATTCAGACCTCACTGAGGCTCAGCTACACTGAAGGGGAAGCTGCCAGTGGTGAGGACCACCAGCTACGTGGTCCTAACTATGCCTGGAGCGGCTGCTGGTAGCAATGGTCTTCAGCACAAAGTGATCTTCGCTATCTTCCATGCAGTTACCTGCTTCCCTTTAAGTGGGAGCCTTCCTTTATGTGGAAAGGCGAAGTTCTCTTGTGGAAGAGACATTTGGGAGCAAAGAGAGGAGCAACCACAACAGGAAGGACATCTAGGGCAGGTGGAGGGAAGGAGAAGTGCGAGTAGGGGTCTGGGAAACCCTGGCTCAAAAGGATTCATGAGCTGGGTGCTTTTGGGCTAGGAGCCTGAGGTTTGAGGTAAAGTTTCAAACATGTAGCAGAGGGAACAAGGGATGCTGTGTGATAAAAGGATTTAAGAAGTCACCATGAGACGAGGCGTGCATAACAAGGAATACCAATGGTAAGCAAAGGTATAAACCACCAGAATGGTTTTCTTCCTTGCCTCTAGCCCCCATCCTCTTTTTTAGGTGTCTGGCATATGGAAGTCATGTTTTCAAAAGCTTAAATGCTCTTGGTATAAGGGATGAACTGATCCTTATGTTGCCCCTTAACTTTCAAATCTTTTGATGGTATTCCTCTAAACAGACTCTTAGACTTAATAGGTTCTTACTGGCTTAGAGGGGAAGATGAGGTTTTGGACTAACTAAGGACAAGAATAAATGCTTAGATCACAACCGTCAGGAGAAGCCTCTGAAGATCAGTGTGGGATTTTGTACTGTTCAGCATGTTCAGAATTAGCCTGGGATAAAGGCACCACTAGTGAGGTGGAGGTCTGCGGTGGATAAGAAATTATTCAGCAGCTTCAAAATTAAAGCTGAATGCAGAATGCTACTGAAGGAGTTCACAATATTAAATGGCAAAATGACAGATGAAATTCAATGTCATTAAATGCAAAGGAAGTCACACGGGGAAAAATATCAGTAACTATACATGCATAGTGATGGGTTCTAAATGAGCTGCTACTGCTCAGAAAATGAACTTTTGGAGCTGTTGTGGCTAGTTCTCCTGAGACATCAGCCTAGTACTTAGCTTTGATTGCAAAGGCGCAATGAATATTAGGCACTATTGGAAAAGAATGAAACAGTGAACTTAATCATGGCACTTCTTATCTTGAATTCTTTATGCATTTCTTGTTAAGTCATCTCAAGTACAGTACGGCAGAACTACACTCATCTACCTGCCAGATGACCTTTGCCATTCATTTGTTCTGAACATAACAAATACCCGAACACCTGGAAGGCTTCTTCTTCCCTTCTGTGAAAAGAAATCAGCTCCTCTGTCACTGTCTCTGTTGGAGGAGATGAAGCCATCCCACCTTGCCTTTTAGTCGCAAGGCTAAGGTTTCCTCACATTAAGGCAACCTCACAGTCAGAAGTAGACAAAGCTGGAGGAAAGTCCACCCAGAGTATGGGCATTTCTATTAACAGTAAGAGCACATTTCCTCAGAGATTTAGTATGGTACCAGGGATACCAGTGTTGGTTAGTACTTCCATTTGATTAGTTCTACATCTAAGCAGTATGGTTTGTACTGGTAGCTGTGCTGGGTAGGGCAAGGGGCAATGACCTCCAAGTCAGTTCTTTCTCAGTGTATTTTTTGCTCTGGTCAAAGGCGGTATCGGTTATGCTCCCTTTGTCATCTTTAGGAACATCATAGGTTTAGCAAAGAAGTAGTTTAACCATCTTGAAATCATGAATCTTTTCCTGAAGCTGGTAGATGACTTAGAGCTGGCCACCATGATGGCAGCATCTGAATTCCTTTTAAATGGTTTCAAGACAATGCAGCCCTGAGATCTTGCTGGCCACAGTCCTCTGTGTGAGAAGCAGGATCTCTTCTCACACCACCTATGATCACTCCCCAGACTCAGCACAGCCCTCCCTCCTCTGATGGGCACCACTGCTCCATAAACCTCACCAAAGCCAAGGAGCAGGACAATTTCTGTTGGGTGCAGAACATCTGAAATGGAAGCAATCCTTATGAAAGGGAGAGTATATTTTCCTATCTTTTTGGCTTCCTTAATTTTACTTTTACTAGTCACCAATTAAATGTGATACTTCATCTAAGTAAATTCCTGCCTATACAGAAAAGCATTTGTGAAAGTCATAAAATATTTTTTTTAAGAACTTCAAAAAGTAAAAACAGAAGGTATGAAGTATTTTTAAGGTTCAAAGGTTCAGGGTTTCAAAGTCGGCATGAGCTGTGCAGGGAGAAGAGAACTGTTTAAAATGAAAAATATAGACAGGCATGTTCATAGCTGGGTAACCCAAACCAGAAGCCCATATGAAAATTTAAGACTATGTGGTTTGCAGGTGAAATAACACAAGAGTAGAGGAAAAATTCTGAATTGCTCTTTCTTCTGGCCAATCTCAGGAAAACAAGGACAGGCTACAAATTACCCCCATAATAAATATGGTTCTTACAAGTGATTGACCATACTACATAATTCCTTTGAAGATAAGGTTGAAAGGTAAAGATATGGTGTCGATCTGGAATATGGTCTTAGAAAGACTGGGAAGTCAGTCACCCACGGCAAGCTTATCTCCCTGTTTGTACATGCAATTAAAGTGGTAACAACTACTGTAATTTTACCTTAGATTTCCTGATATCTGATAGCTTTCTTAAACTTCATGTATGAAAGTCATAGGATTATGAAAAAAAGCCCCAACATTCATTAAAAACCAGAAACGTTTAAGACTTATGCTTTAAGAGAAAAGCCAGAAAGTATGACCAAAATGCGCTCTAAAAATAGCAGAAAGAGAACAAACAGACTGCCACAACCTCCTGTTTAGTAAAAGTCTTCTAGTTAAATTGATCGTACTATTTTCTTGGTGGATGGCTTGACTTCTGAAAGTTTGGGGTTGGCAAAAGTCCAAAAGGATAACTTTTTAAACAAAAATCAAGCTTACCTGACTGATGGCGTAGCAGAAACTTCCACCAGACCGGAACCAACTTGTATAAACCTGATTCCTTATCTTGTACTGGATGCATGAATTGCATGGCAGAAAATGTATTGCACATGTCAGAGCAATGTTTAGGGGAAAGCTACTGACTGAACATGAGATTTCCTAATGACAGTTAGGCCAAAAGTAATCTAAGTATCACCAGATCATGGCGGAATTAACAGAAATCCCTCCGTTGTACAAGAATGCCTAACCTACCGTTTGCAATGTTTAAAATAAGACGAATGAACACAGTTTACCCTCGGTCAAAATTCATGGAAGACCATATAATTACAATAGAGGTGATTTGGTTCCCCAAGAACACTAAATGACATGTAATTACTACACCCAGGCCATATTATGTGCAGCATATGCCTTCTATTTGATATGTGTAAGAGAAAATTGGCTTCCAAAGTGCCAACTTTAAATGAGAACAAGGTAAGATTTCACTGTAGAAAGTTCTTGTTCTGGTGCAGTATGACTAATATCTCAAGACGTTCTGCAACCAGACATGACTAACACCTCTCCTGGGTCTAGGTTTCTACCTCTTTGCTTGTATCTTGTGATGAGATATATTACAGATATTCTTTGAGTGATACACAAGCTCCCTTCTACAATTCTTGGTGTTGGGACTTATGAATACCAAAACCCGGCATCGCTTGAGTAGGATATATTCAGGGTAGGGAAACTAGTCATTGCCAAATGCTGACTAGGCTTTTCAAAAACATTTTTAGTCCAAACATTAACCACAGTTTTTTATCCAATCCTAACATGAAAAAAACCTCCATGTACTCACATGCCTTGCAAAATGAAGGCCTGGGTTGAATTTGGGCCCAAAGGCCACAGGTTTTTTCCACCCTTGTTATACTTCAAATTTAGTTGGGATTTTAAATCAAGTGTATATTTTAGCAAACAAAAATTAGAAATCTAAATGTCATTTCTGATATAAGTTCAGTGCTTAGGAAACCTAGATGGGTACTCTCTGAATTTGCTATAGACACCGGCAATAAGATTCTAAGGTATAAATATAAATGAAGCTTTGGTTGCATATTTATATATCTATCTGTCTTATTTGAAACTATACAAAATGACAAGATTAAATTGAAGATGGTTTGTTCCTAGAAGCCAGTCCTGACCAGAAAGACAGGATTTAGGTTACTGTATGGCCCTATATTCATTAGCTAGTACTCATTTCAACAGGACAATTTGGGCAAATATTGCCTGTATTTGTTTTTCTTCTAGCCTTTTTTTTTTTGGTCTTAATTTGGTTTTCTTCTTTCTTTTTATTGTCTGCGAGGCAGACTTCGTGTTGTTCAATATGAATGAAATGGCATGGAATAAAGACACCAGGAATTACAGTGAAGAACAAACCATTATATTTGCTTGCAATGCAAAAAAATACATCGCCTAAAAAAAAAAAAATAGCCAGAGTTTGTAAACTGGGATTCAATTTGCATGTTACTGATCAAGAATAATTCAGTGGGATTCTCCTGCCTGGTGTATGTGAAAAAAAAGTAAAATGAAACAAAATAAAATCTCTAGGGCACAAAGTATGTTATATAGCCACTATAGCTGAAACACACTATGGAATAATAAGGGGTTGCAGGTTGTAAGCAACCTTTAAATATGCTGACATCTAATTATTTGCTGCAATCAGTCTTCCGTTACATGAGTTAAGGGGATTGCCTGTATCAGTGTGAATGTTCTGCCTGTAAGGTCATAAAGACCTGAGTTGTTTTCCTCTGGAGAGTTTGATGGCGTCTGAGCGTTTCGGAGGATGCCTCATGCCATGCAACGTGCTAATGGGAAACTGCAGGGTGTTAGCATCTCCCCAAAGCAAAAAAGAAAAATTCAGTCGTTCTTGGCAATGCTCCAAGATGGTCTCCTTTCAGATTAACCTGAGCCGTTCTTCAGTCTCATCAGGAATTAGGGACTCGTTGATTCCTGTCGACATTAATATCACGAAGGGAGAAATAGCCTCTCCATAAAAAGCAGGCGAAATTACTGCAACAGAAATATTTAAGGCAAAACTCTGCACTCAGTTACTCTTTGGTAAAGTTATTACAGATTAGTGCTGATAAATAATATGTGGAATGTGGCTCATCTTGGTTAAATAACGCTGGCCTGATTTTCAGTGCTGTGGATTGATTTTCAGCTGCAGGCATTTAATGGTTTTGCAAAAGAACCACCCCTTTCTCCATAGTATCCTTTCATTTGGAGTTGTATTTTTTTCCCTTATATTAGCTCATACACTTTTTCTTCCAAATTCTCTTTTCCTTTGAAGTTTGTTATATGGAAAAAATAAAGCTGCTTAATGAAATTTTTATTACGTTGGTGCACTTTCCATAGTGAATTTGGGACTGAAAGACAAATCTGATTTGTCACTGTAGCAATCAGGTGTAAAGGCAGTACAGTGCCGTGCCTTTGATCCCAGATCATCAGCAGCCTCAAAGTGGCATGGCTGATCTAGCCTACAGAAAGATAATTTTGATTTGAGGACTTGGGAGTCCAGCATGAAACACACTGTCACATAGGCAGTGAAATTACAGCACTGACAGTGCCTGGCTGTTGAAAAAGAGGAAAGGTAATAGTTTTAAAGGATTGCCTGGCTGTTGAAAAAGAGGAAAGGTAACAGTTCTAAAGGATAAGGTGTGGGGGTTTGGTGTGGTTTTGATTTTGTTTATTTTCTTTAAAATTGAAATAAAATTTTAAAAAAAGACCTTTTTAAAATGTAATTTTTTTCACAGTATTTTAAAGTGATGATTTAATAAGGTTTTAGTAATATGGCTGTCAAGTTGAAAAGAAAAGCAGCCTCCATACATAGAAGCAAACTGTAGTTAAGGTGGATTTTCTTTGGATTTAAGTATGTTTTTCTCTTGAAATACAGAGGTGGTGACAAGTTGTTACGAGATTTGAAGTGGAATGTGGAAATAATTTAAAATTGCAATTATTTGACATCATTCATTAAATGATAGAATTATAATTCCTAAGCCTGAAAGGGATTGGAAGAGGTCACCTAGTCTATCCCCCCTCCTCACGGATATCTCTGTCCAGCCACCTCTAACAACGCAGGCCCCACAAATCTCTACATAATCAGTGCTTCACTACTGTGATGATTAGAAAAAAAAAAAATTCCTAATGGTAAACTTGAATTTTTCTTGCTGCAACTTCAGCACGTAATTGTTTGTCCAGCTCACATGGAGAACAGATCTTTGCAGCAGTTTCTTGTTATCTTTTCTTCTCATCCCAAGCAGTCTATCTTTTTTCATAGGGCGGAGGTTTCTAGACTTCATCATTCTCACTGCTTTTCTCTGGACCATCTCCAGGGAGGGCATCCCTCCAAGCGCAGCAGTCAAACTTCAAACGTTCTATTCCAAATGGGGCCTCAGTGTACTTTGGATCTTTTGGAGGCGAACATCCTGTTTAAACAGGAGCTGCTGTGAGCAGATGAAGCCTCTTTTCTGCTTTTGCAGGACTGCTACACAGCAGCACCTTGCCTTGCCTGTATTTGTGGAGTTGGTTATTTTTGCCTCAGTTCAGGACCTGAAATTTGTCTTCAGGGTTTATACAAACACTTTCCAGGATGTGTTACAGGTCCCTGAGGTCAGACACTTGGTTCACAGGTAGCATGATTACCAGAGACACAGAGGTTTGGAAACTGCTGGTTCAAACATGCTCATCAAAAATGTTGGTGAGGGGCAGAAAGGAGGCCATGACAAAAATGTGTAGCAACCCAGACTTGTGTTTGTGCCTTCATTCAGTTGAAATGCCAAAAATCCACTCGGAAATGCTACTTGGGTCTAAGAGTAGCTTTTTGTCCCTTGTGATTTTTCACACATCCCTCAGCACAAGGAGTAGACATAGCATTTCATCTTACCCTGAGTATGCTTAAGTGGAGTGTTTATTGTAAGGTAACACAGGAAAAAATATTAATGTTAAAGTCAGACAACATGAGCAGTAGTTTGGCTTGCATGGGCAACCATTGCAAGCACCTTTTGCCATTACAGCTTTCATGAGGTTAGGAAGACATGAGATGCCATGGGATCTCCGTATGTAAGAGGCAGAAAAACCTGGGGCTGTCTGGAAGCAAAAGTCAGAAAACCAGGTTGATTGCTATATAGCCAAGATATATGATTTTCCTTTCTTTGGACTGATGTATAATCATCTTGTCATACCCACTGACATTATATAGACTAAGATAATTTTATACTATTGTTTAAGATAATGAAAAGGAGGTCCAGTGACATCCTGCTGGCTTTGCAGCTGTGTTTATGTGATTATTCTTATCTGCAGATACTACAAAATCATGAAGTTACATAAGTGAGACAAGATTTCCTGCCCTAATAGCAACCTATTATAATAACCCTTCATTTTGTGGTGTTTGTTTTTTTTTCCTTACCTTTGTGCTTGATTTCATAAAATATCTAGAGAATAATTGACTGCATAAATATTTTATCATTATATTGTGCATATTTTGTATGCCATAACTATATTGCATAGCTCTTTTTTTTATTATTGTACTGCACATTTAAAATACAAAATACAATTTATTTTATGTACTACCAGAAAAACTTTGGGGATAGATTTCTTGAACCTTTTGCATCCTGCAGGAGATCAGCAAAATGAGACAGTGTGTAAGAACAAAGTCTGAACTTTGTGTTACAAAATAAATACAATTTGTTTAGTAAGTGGAAGACTGAGGAGTTCTGGGAAGAAGTAGAAAGTCTCCACCTGTATTCAAGTGTCTGGGACTGGCTGTTGTTGGAGAACTGGATATAAAGGGGCCAGACTGACAACAGCAAATACATGGTGATCTTTCCAAACCACTCTCCAGGAGCTGGCAGCATTCACCAGCTGGCAAGTGCATTTCAGGTTTCTCACATAATCTCATTTTTCAAACATGTACACACAAATAATTTTAGGTAATCTCTTTCACAAACATAAATGTATGCTGGAGACTTGAGTATTTCACTTCTCTGCTCTGGAGCTTTTCTTCCCCTCCCAAACTGAAAACTCAGGTCTTTTCCAATCTCCTGGGAATATTGTTGAATCATGGAACGGTTCGGGTTGGAAGGAACTTTAAAGATCATCTAGTTCCACCCCCCTGCCATGGGCAGGGACAGCCTCCACTAGACCTGGTTGCTCAAAGCCTCATCCAGCCTGGCCTTGAACACTTTCAGGGATGGGGCATCCACAACCACTCTGGGCATATATATATAAATAGGTGTCAAAATCAGTACAGCCCATCCCACGCACTCTCTTGTGCATGCCTTCCTCCATCTTCTCCCTTAGTCTTTGGGAGCTCATCTTCCCTATCATTCAGGCCTATAACACTGATTTTCTTCCAACACTTTGTGTCCGCATGTTTATACTGAGCTTGTCCCTGAATTTTTGTGATTCTGTCTGCATCTGTAAGATAGATCTTTTCTGTCAATCCATCCAGGTAAGATTTTCATGCAGGTTCCTACTGTATCTCAATTATTACAACATTATCATCTCTAATATGTTAGTGACATATTGACTCTTTTGTAGCCTTCCTCACTCAGCCAAAAATGACAGCCTTCATCACCCCCCTTTTATATTTTTAAAGCAAACTCTAACTTACTTTCTCCTGTGATGCCTCCATCTCACCTTACCAAGACTCCTGAGAAACACCCTCAAACTTTCGTTGTTGCTCACTGAACGCCTCATGAGCGTTGCCCCAGGGACAAACAGGTGAGCTGTCAGTATTAACAGCAGCAGAGTATCTGGAGCTGCACTGCCCAGACCTCAAAGACCTCAGAGCTTATTGGGTCAAACTGGATTTTTGTCCCCTGTAGAGCACAAAGAGCAGCTGAGTCAGTTTTCATGGCTGGGTTTTAGGCATTATTACAGTACAAAAAATAACTACAATTAATAATTAGAGCATCCCAAGGGAATGATGCCATGAGAGCTGTAGACCTGAGTCATGCTTTGTTTATACTCTTGCAGTGCTGATGTTTACAGTAAATCCACATCTATGTATGTGAGTAGCTTTGATTTCCCACGATTCACCCCATGCCTGCTTCTTCCCAGCCATTTGCTGTATTGTTTTATTTCCATTTGATACAGAAATATACTAAATTGCTCTAATTTTGTCCACGTAGACCCAGACTTATCAGAGACAAACCAAAAGCTTTGCCCCAGCAGTGCCAAATAAGCACAACCAGAGGTAGCTGATTCACCAGTGAGGGATAAGGAAGAAAAGTTAAGAGAGAGCTACACTGGTGCCATCCCAGTGTGCTAAACAGAGCACTTAAGTACCCAAGAGAGTTCAGGTATGATTTAATGTACTCCACAGAAAGTTGTCATATGTCCTGACCTTGAGAATAAATCCTCAGACTCGGGTGCTTTTCTGTCTGAGAAGGCAGTGCAGTTTGACTAACAGGAAGCCTGTAACAGCAACAGCAGCACCTACCTGGATTTGCTGGTGGAGCATGTTTCTGGTTTACAGCCTCTCTTCTGTAAGCACAAACCCCACGAGTCTGCTGCTTTTCTTTCTTAGGTTAAATGTAGTCTCTTCTCACTTTCTATTCTAAATGGAGCCTTTTCCACTTGCGAGGGTTTTTAATGTTTGCAAGTATTTTTCATTTTTATAAGGAAAAAGCCACTTGACTAACTCATTTCATCCTCTGAAGGTCATCCCTTTTTGGGCTGCTCTGGGAGTCTAAGGAAATGCTAGACATCAATAAGTGCAGATGATACCAGTGTGTAGCACAGTTTATAGTATTGCAGTGTAAAGACAGATGATAAAAAATATCATCTGTCATATCCACCTTTGAAAATCTTTCCCATAGGCCTACTGTTTGCCAAAGTCATCCTAAAATTCTTAGTATGAAGGGGAGTTCTCTGCAGAAAATATACAGATATAAATCCACAGAGAATGTAATTAAACCAGGAAGGCATAACAAGCTTTTTAGAAAAGAAACGTTACCAGGGAAGACCAAGGATTAGCTGCTGGATGAAGGAAATGTTAAAAACACACTTGAAAAAGAAACTAATAATGAACATGCATGGCTGTGCATAGTCCTTATGCTTCCAAGCAATGAAAAGCTTTAGAAGTTTAACCAACATTTTAAATAATTCAGACATTCCTCCCTTTATTTTATGTACTCCTTGTTTGGAGACCACAAGGAAACACTATTTCCGAAGCTGTAGGAGTAGCAGCACCAAGCCGCAGTCTCATGAACGGCACCGCAGTTACACATGCCGCTGAATTTTCAGAACGGTCTCTGATATACCTTTGGCCTAGATCGACCAGAAATCTTCTAAAGTATTTTCAGGAGTGGTTGGGTGTTATCACAGGCTACTAACCAGCAGCTTGCATGCACTCGCATTGCTTCGGAGAGAGAAGAAAGCACAGGCGTGGGCTGCTCCGAGATGGTTGGTTTCAGTGCCAGAGGTGGTCCCAGCATCTTTAATTCAGTTGGGATGGGACAGGGCAGAAAGAACTTCCATATAACACCACTGATTTAATTTTCAAAAGTAGCTTTCTTACTGAAATGCTTCCTCTAATGCGTTACATCCCAAGTGTTGTTTCAGAAATAAGTGAAGAGGGGAAAAAGCGCTACAAGTGGTGATACGTGTCAGGTGGGCACAGCATTGGAGAGACTGTGTAGATCTCACCTGAACATCTCCCATGGCCATCACCCTGGGAAATGAAGACAAAATCTCAGGTTAGATATAAAATCAACACAGCTGCTGGGATGGGCCATGGCTGGTGGCACTGACTGCTGCTCCCCACCGAAAAAGAAAGGGAGGGATTTTCAGAAGCACTGAAGGAACAGGAGTTTTCCTTCTCAACTGAGAAGCTGCTGGATCCGGTCTTAAGTCACCTCCCGAAGGAGATGCAATCCACCTGGGAGGTCTGACCGAGCAAAGCCAGCCATCCCCTGACATTGTGCTTGAGCAGCTTGTCATACTCCAACTTCCCTAATTTTCAATATGCAAATATTTCACACTGAAATTAAAGGTCTAAATAAAAATAATAATAATAATAATAAAAAAAAAAGAAGGCAGCTATAATTTTCCAACTGGAAGAAGCACAACTTCTTTCCAGAGTGGAAAGTGTCTGGTACAAAGCGTCGTGGTTTATATTGAAACCAGCCGTGGTATTTAGTGACATCTAGGGACTATCTTCGAGTATTACATCTTCTGGAAACTATCTCCATGTGTCTTCAAACAGCAACCAGAGGTTTGAACTCTAAGTTACTTCCAGACGTGGTGGTGAATATTGAAGTCTGTGGATAGCCATTTCCATCCCTGCAGTGACTGAGAAATGCAAAAGGTCGTGGTCTGTGGAAACAGGTACATGCCGTGGCACTACTTCATATTTTAAATTAACCATTCTGAGTCAGATAAATATTGCAGGTTTGACTGGAATAGAAGATTTTCACCATAATTTCATTCAAACTCTTTTCCTTCCATGAAATTACATGCCATTCACCATTAGTAGTTTATTTTCAAAAAAGTGCCATGATAGTCTTCGGGCTTTCTTACAAAGGCTGCACTGGCATTGTTTTCATTGGGATGGACATAAAAATAATTCACTTATCATAAAATGCTCCGTGGCTGATGAATTATTTTTTTCTAAAGCTAAAACTGCTACCAGAATTTAGAACTGCACGGGCATGCTGCTGGGCTAAAAATTCATACCCAAATATTTGCTTATGGTACAACCCTATGGAGAGTGGCTATTGCCTTACCTTTCAGTTCAGAAGCCAAGACTAATAACTGTAATGGTCCGAGACATTACATTTATTCCTGTAGTAAATAATAATCACTATTTATTTTGTTATATGAATTAGTTGTAATTAATTGGAAATCGTTGCTACGTTAGGTACTGCTGGTGTAAGGTTGTAAGGACTAATCAGCATTCATTCCATGTTAAACTTACACAACAGTTACTTAAAAATCCACAGTATTTTTAAGAGTGGCAGTCTGTTTCTATGGGCAAAATAAAAGCGACTAATCCTTAGATTTAACCCCAGTGCTACCAGTGATTTTGCTGTATGACTGCAAGGATGTCGTTTAACCTTTTTTGCCTAATGCTGCTCTCATTAACACTGATGTCAAGAAACAGGAGCTGGCCAAGTGCAGCTCAGAGGAGAGCAGGGCAGCCAACTGCTCAAATCCTGCAGATCCACAAGCTGGAGCCCAGTGTCCCCGGGTGGGTGTCGGTGGTGGCATCTCACCCTGGGTGGCCGTGGGTGGCCAGGCTGCACCCGTGAGCAGTGTCCCAGACCAGCTGCATGCAATGACCCAGCTGCTGGTGAGATTGTGCTGGGGTCACCCCTCTGCAAGACGCCATGATCAAGGAAGACTTTACTCCATATACAGCAAATACAGAGGGATGCAGGCAGAGTGTGCTTGATTACATTTTAGTGTACCTAAGTTATGAAATATCTTAAAGCATTATTGATTAAGAAACAAGTCTCTTGTTCACACATTTCTTATTTTTTACTCAACAACTGTAAGTGCATAAACATCAGTTTCTTCTTAACCAGCATTTCTCCTCTGTCAGTCTCACTTTGGAGAGTCGGGGAAGCTGCTTTTAATTCAATTTACTCTTCAAGTCCCCTACCACTGGTATTTCTAGGCATCAGCCACTCAGGATGCAGCTGCTGAACTGGAGGACCAGGTCTGAACATCACATAACCAACACCAGCTACTCCTCACGGCAGGGAGGAGTTACAAGGGGTATTTCAGGGCAAGAGGGAAGGGCAAGCACCGCGTTGGGTACCGGAGTGGTGGGGAGAGCTCCTGAGCATCCTGGCTGCAGAAGCAGGTCGCAGGCTGCACAGGTGTCAGGGGCCATCGGTGCCTTCCTTTAAACAGCCCACTGCAGGATCTAGAGTGAACAGACCGTGTTCTTCACGAGGTATGTCCCAAACTAAAATGTCTCTACTAAAACCTGGTCCTTTCCTCCCACCCAAACCCTCTTGGGATTACAGAAATGAGTGCAAAACCAAAGACCTTTGGTCACAGCTTTCTGCACAAAGAATAATCTGGAGATTTAAGCTCTCATGACAGGATTCTTCCAAACCCAGGATTACTTTGCTAAGCAGCCGGCTGTGCTGTAAATGCAAACATGCCATGCTTGGAGTCAGGCCCTGGGTGGGGGAGAAACACCAGTGAGGACTGAACCGCGGGATGAGCCATGGTGGCATCGTGGGACCTTGCACTGTCACAGTAACTTGTTGCCAGCAACCCGTGATCCCTGGTAACCACACCAAAGGTTGTTCCTGTAGGAAGTGTACTAGTTAAATAGAAAGAAGGACTAGACCAGGCATGAAAAGACCCTGTAGTCTAAGGTCTCAGAGTAGGTTTTACATAGGGCCACTAGAGCTCGTATCTATCCCCTTTTCCAAATTTAGTGAGGGGCGTCAGAGCATTTCAGTGGTTCCCATCTATCTCAGCCATGGAAGTCTCCTTCGGAACATGATTTGGATATTCAGTGGACAGCCTTTTCTCTGGCTATTGAGGGAGCTCGGGTGAGATGATGAGTAGCCCTTGTACCTCGATCTACAAAAAATGGCCAGACTTTTGACCTACATCTCTGCCGTGGCAACCTCAATAACCAGCTCTGCTGACAGTTCATTTCTCAGTAAGAGATCATGTACTGGGGAGTGGTGGAAGGCAACATACTTACTTGTTTATTTGCTTTATTTTTAAACTCGGACATGTTTTTTAAATGTTGCCTGTAACATTACGCTGCTGGGAGGGATCCCAGTGCCTTTCATTCCTTGAGGTTTTCAAGTTCACGGTTACCCTGCTCATCTCTGGAAAGCATTTACTGCACATGCTTATGACTTGGGAGCCGTCTGTGCTATTACAAACATCGTTGATTAAATAACCCTGTTTCATTTAGAATTTCATATTGCACATCTTCCCAGGGATACTCTGGCTTTCAGTGCACACCAGGCAGACTACGATGATGATGCTCACTCCTGGTGTGCTCAGGTCCTGGACTGCTCAGCTAAGCAACACTTACTCCATGGGTCCAGGCAGTTGTGCATCCCTTCTGTGCTCCTGCCCCACCATGAGGGCAGATAAGCCACATCGACCCCTGCTTCACATGAATGCAGCTCCTGTACCTTCCTGAGCGAAGCAGCTTGTGCCTGGTTGACCTTGGATGGAGGCGGAGAGGGCATGAGGCTGCCAGCACCAGTCCACATGCCCTTGCCCTGCTGTTTGGTGGTCACTTGAGGTTCCAGTTCTTCTCCCTTCTGCCATCCACTTCATGTAGGCTTTTCTCATGTTAATTACTAACCTACATATTTGCTTATGAATAGGACAAATTATGTTTCTCCCTGGAGAAATCAAGTGCTCCCAATCTGAGGTTCCTTCAGAGAAAAACCTGTGCCTAGGCTTGACAGAAATAATTGCCTTTGCCCCAGCGTAATGGCAAGGAGATAAGCAATCTCTGCAGCCCGTCAGTTCAGTGAATCTATCTTCTCTTCCTAACGGTTGGATTAGAGGTTTTGTACTCCCAGCCTCTGGAATAGTTTCCATCTCCAAGAGAATACTAATAATTGCTAAGAACAAACCATGCTATCATAGTTGTCATATATTTTTTGGTTGAGTTATCAGCAATAACTTATCTATTATACGAGGTTTATTGTTTTGGCACCTTTGGGAAACATACATAAAGAACAATGAATATAAATCACGTTACATTTTGACAATATCTTAAGATTCATGGAGAAACCAAAGAGAAAACAGAACCATTTTGTATGTAGAAAGGACAGGAAATCTATTGATTCAGAAAAATGCTTAGAATGTTTTCGGTCTGGTAAGACAATATGAGCATGAATTTAACTTCAGATCCACCAAATAATGCCAGTAACCTAAAAAGAGTAAGGGATTTTTAAGCAGCTTCACCGAAGTCAGTGGGGGGCAGGGAGAGAAATGATTTCCAAAGTCACAGATATACTGACAGAAAATGTTTTTGAAAATCCTGCCTGCAATTTGTACTGTTTATAGTGTGCCAACAGGCATGAGAAAGTCTATTAGGTTTTCGAGGAAAAATGCCACCAGAACAGGAGGAACAGCTAAAATACAGGGAAGTCTGGTTACACTCATGGATCTGTGTTCAACCCAGAAACCCTGAAGCTATAACAACACTGCTATTTTCCCTGAAAAATATTTGATTTTCCAGCTCTCTTGTGCAGAATCTTTATTTCCTTCTAGGTCCTGTAATACGCCTCTAATCATTAAGGCGGTTCCCAGTACATGGAAGTGAGTGACCTAATTCCTTATAAACTATATGCAGCCCATCTGAGTCCTAGGCAAAGATTTCAGCTTTGAGTCAGATGGAATATACCTTGTGGCAGAAGTAGCTGCTTCTGTTGCCCCAGTGCAAAGAGGACAAGTTGCCTGTCAGTCCTGCCCCTGGTTGTCAGTGCTGCCTTCAGCTGTCCACTCAGCTAAAAACATTGGTCTTGTGACATTCAACTCTAATGTCATCACAAATCTTCATCCTCCAAAAGACACATCTTATCTTTATCTTGCCACTCCAGTAAAATGGCACCTAGAATTCCAGGTTGGTTGATGCATTTTGATGAATTAAAATTTGATTACAACTGAAAAATGCCACTGTGATAAAACCTGGATGGTTCGGAATAAATTAAATTGCTTTGGGTTGGATTAATGCCTGGTTTGAGCAATAGTGTCTTAAAAAAATATGCTATTATTTCCACCTACAAATTAGCAATTACACTAGGGTGGCCATAAACTTTCATCAACCCATAATTTAGAGGCTAACCACTAAAGCAAGTTATTAATTATGCATATAGACATAATTCTTAATTTCTAAGAGAGTGACAAAGTAGTTAGAATAAAATAAAATTAAAAAAGAAATGAAGAGAGCTTGATTAGGAAATTGTTAGAAAAACTAAATCAAAAGAAACAAGTGTCTTGACCAGGTGATTGTAACAGAAAAACATAATGAAAAATGACAAGTCTAAAATTAAGAAAATACACAGCTTGAGAAAAATGTCTGCATTAACAGATAACAGGCATGAAAGACTCTTGTGCTAATGAGGCTTTACATACGTATACTTCTACTTCCTGTTCCTCTTCAAAAATACTGATGGTCATCAACAGAAAAGGTGACATTGTGGATTTCCAACTAAACACACAAAAAAGCACGTGTTACTAGGTACAGGACACCAAGTCCCAGGATAGCAACTGGGATAGCAAAAAAAAAAAAGGCTTTTGTGCTGCCTGAAACAAGAGGCTTCAAAATAATAATGCTCCATTGAAGAGAGATGATGATTGAGGGTTCATTTAATGCACTGTGCGACCAGATCTTTGATCATCAGTGAAAGAAGGTGCAAAAGTTTTCATTGCCTATGAAGAACAGCCCTAAACATCAGACACCACTTTGTCTACTCAACAGCAGTTCTGTTTACAAAATTATTCCCATTATTTCCACTATTTTACAAGCCTTAGGTATTATAGGAACTATCATATATGCTTATCTAGGCTTCTGTTCTCATGAGAGATTGGACCAGATGATCTTCAAGGTCCCTTCCAAGCTGGGCTGTCCTGTGATTCTATGAAGACATTGGCTTTCAGTTTTTCTTACACTTTAAGTGGTCTATTTTATATGTACTATTAAAATCTGGAAATTCCTCCAAAAAAATCAAAGCTTTTGGTTGTGTGGCAGGCTGCAAACCTCTATATGGGTAAAAAAAGTCAAGCAGGGTTAAGTAACCCTTCTTTGGGTCTGAGGCAGAAGTAGCAAAACTGAAGTTAAGAAAAGTCAAGAACAGATCAGGCTGAGAACAGACCAACACTCTGAGTTTAATTTAATTATTTTAATGAATTAGACAATTTTGGAAAAAAAGGAGTAGAGTGGTAGAGGATTTTCGAAGAGGAGAGACGATAAGGTCATTAATCCCAGTGGAATAAAAGGAGAGAAAGACATTTGTGGAACAGAAAGCTTAATAGGAAGAAGATTTTCTATTGTCTGTAAAACAAGTGGAATTATGAATTTTAATTTTCAGGTTCAGCTTTTGAAGGGGAACAGGGCTGAGAGGTCAAAGTCAAATTGTCTGTTTTATGAAAAATATTGTCCCAATGCTAACCTGATGTTCACCTTGGTGTATACAGCTGGGTTAGTTTTGTCCTCATAGCTCCATTCTCTATTTGATACCTGGATGAAGCCCATCACAACCAGAAAAGTGAACCGCCTACACATTTCTTTAGCTCTGTTGTCACGGGACACTTACTGTGAGGGCCGCGTAGTGGTGTTGACTGGTTTTAGCACTTAACAGGCATCATTTGGCATACGAGAAGGTAACACCTCTTCCTACCGATCTTGCCTTTCCCCTGTTTTCTGACTGCTAGGGCTGTAACAATACAAAAAAACAAAATAAGAGTAATATATTTAGTGTTTTATTTTAAAGAAAGCTAACCCAAATATTTTTCAGATGAACCACCAACTTTTGGTCCTTCTGCTTCACACAGGCAACGTGAAATGCCTTTACTTTTTGGCTTAGCCACACCAAACTGTGGGACCTTGCTGGCTTGCTTTACAGCTCAAAGTGCAGTTACAGGACTTTCTCCTCATGCACAATTTGCATTGTTAGCAGCAGAATCAGCACAACTGGGAAACTTGCTCTAACAGGCTGCCACACTTTGCTGGTGGTCACTAAAGGTCAGAAAGACGCTTTAGGCGTGGTACAGTAGTAAAAAACTGCTTATTGCCCTGTGCTGACCTTCTGAAAAACATCTTTGCTGTTTAGACCAGGCTGATAGCCCTGTCTACTGGAATTCTTTCTGTACCATCTCCACGGAAGTCAAAGGTAGGCATTAACGCTTGAACAGTGCCTGTGTTTGGTAAGTGCCTATCACAGTCCCTGCATCTGAAACGGAGGTCATTAGATACTTAACTCACACAGAGTGCTCGAACCTAGCTCCAGCTGTATGTGCTCGCTGCACCTCAGCTCCTTACTGTGTAAATAGCTCAGGCATGTGTAGTAAAGTTATGCTGGCTGACACCCACTGATGTGGGTGACACACACCTTGTTTCTGTCCCCCCAGTTCTAGAGGGTTTGTTGTAGGTGCTCTGTCCAGCCATTCACTCCATTCTTTTCTTCATCCAACAGCCATTGAGACCTGGAAGAAAATACGGATGGCATTAGGCTGCCTTTGTCAGGTGTTGTCAGCATCGTCAGCATCTCACTGTGTCATTGAGGCACTGCAAAGGGGATACAGGAGGAGCCAGGATCTGACCTTAAGCAGTTGGTTTTGTCTTAGAGAATAAAACACTTAAAATAGTCAAAAAGCAAACCTTAATCTAAGACAGCCCCATATATTCTCTCATTGCTTTAGGGGGGAAACATATTTGTAATTATTTTCATCAACAATTTTAGCTCTAATGACTGCACGGTTATTCACTAAACTCCATGAAATCTATGTATCCCACAGACACTCTGAGCCTGTTTAAATAACCGTATCTTTCTCTTTTTCCACCAAATAACACTAAGGATCGATGCCAAATTTGAGATAAATAGACAACAATAAGACAACTACAGACTTTCCCTCTCTTTTAAAAAGAAGTTTCTTAGAGGAGAAAAACTCAACCAAACTAAGTAGCATTGGTTCAGGGTAGGCTGTGCATTTCTGACAAAAACACTGTCCATTTGCTTGTTAATTTTATCAGATAATCATCTCTGTGATGCAAATGCCGTAAGTTTTAAGTAGCTGAAGCCTTTTACTTACCTGTGCCCGCACTAAGCAGTTTTTCAGTCTTTTTCCCACCTTCACTCCCCATAAACTGTGGTCTCAATTAATTTTCTTTAATTCTAGTCTATCAACTGAATTAAGAGCTTAATGGCTTGAGACACTGTGAAGCCACTAAAACTGCCCTCTAGAGATGTCCATTACCCTGTGTGTCCATGGAGGGGCTCGGATGCCTCAGTCATAATCCCAAGCAAAGCTGCAATCCCAAGCAACACTAAACTCTGGTTTAGTATTGAAGTTACGGGAGAGGAAGGGATAGGGGTTGTTTTTTTTTTTCCCTCTTCTACAACAGAATATTTCCTTTGAGACTCTCGATTAACTTTGGAGTTGATAGCAGGCAGCATTTTCCTTCCTTAGACAATTAAAGTAATGGATTTCATGTGGCTGTGGAGAAGCAACTGATACATAACTATTTGTTTTCCTTCATTACCTTTCTAAAACATGGACTGCTGATCCCTGCTAGAAAAGAACAGGGAATGGGGAGGAGGAAGGGAGAAAATTTAAGTGGAAAGGAAATTCTAAAAACTTTTAATATTTGTTGAAACCTGACTTTCATCAGATTAAATAAGAGTTGATAAGGCTACAATCTAGTGCTGAACGTGTTTGCATACCAGCCTGCAAACTTCCAACCTTCATTCAGGCTATGAATCAGATTGCGAAAGCTGATGTTCACATAACTAAACATTCTCCAAGCCAAATGCCATCTGTGCCTGCTGCCTGTCTCAGCTTGCTGTGCTGGAGGTGATATTCATAGCACTGACCCCAGGAGAGGCCTGAGGGGAAGACACTCCCCAGCAGCTGAGGAATAGCAATAAACCAACTTCATGGCATGAAATGGTTGGTGCCTTAACCCTCTGAAAGGAGGGCACAATGGGGAATGTCTCTAATGTTGGGTCCATCTTTCCCTGTGGGCTGCATTTCCCCCCACTTAGAAAAATGAACTGAGAATGGAACAGCAGCAGACCACTACCATGGCTTGCCTTCTGGCATGGGGAGATTTGGGCCTCCTTGCCCAGAATCTCACATTCTGGGTGCGGCGTAAAGAGCACCTACAGTTCCCTCTGCACTCAGGAGCTGTTGGCAAAGCATCACCAATACATGGCCAATGCCAACACATGGCCAACACAATGCCAATACATGGCATTCAAGTAAGTGACACAAGCTGTCAAACATGGTTCTGATGCTTTGGTGCTCCTCTGAGTCTGTTGCTCCTGCATACTCCCAAATGTTAGGATGCTCTTTGTTCACATTCCTTGTTCTTGTTGAGGGGACAGGATAAAAGAACTCAGGGTGCAGTTAAATACCTGCATTATGCCTTAAACTGAGGTCATTTGAGTTAAAGCTAGGTAAACAAACTAGCTGAGGCTGCTAATACATCCTTTAAATGTTTGTTTATTTACTGCATTCCAGTGGTGTGGCTTACACACTATCAAATCTACTTTTGTCAAATGCAGGAAGAAAAGAAAACAATTCTCCTTTGCACTGAGAGTCTGGAAGCCAAGTTTCTGTCTGGAACCATCTTGAGGGGTCAGTTTATAGACAGCCAGAAATACAGGTTTATAAAGGAAAAGCAGAGTGTCTCAACACCTTACATACAAATGGGAATTGCTACATTGCCTTAAAAAGAAGAAACACAACATAACAAAATCTTATAGGAGATCTTAACAATAGGTTTTTCATCTGTTATCATGGAAGTTGCTCTTTTCCTTAAATGGAAAGGAGTGAGGTAGATCCCACTGTCTTACCAGGTGTCAGGCTTACTTGTCTGAAAACTGTTTTCATAAAATCCGTGTTAGGTTTTATATAGTCTTAGAAGACTCTTTTTCTCCCAAAAGTGCAGTCTTCGGGTATCAATCATCTCATACAATTTACTGACATGGTGTACATGATCATAAATTCCGAATTTAATTTTCCCACACTGAGAAATTTCTGCTCCTAAAATGAGGTAGCTCATCAGATTTCAGTTTGAAGACTGTGTAGAAAATGGGAAGATCTGACTTATGAATATGAACGTTACCATATACAAGATGGCTAACAGTCTTAAATAGTTCACCACAGTTCAACTGGAGGGATCAGATTATCCCAGAACACTGAGAGAACTGGCACACGCAGCTGGAAGCCTGGTAGAAACCGTTATAAATACACCCATCACACTGACTGTGGTAGCTTTTGACTAGAGAATAATAAACTTACTAGCTATGTTTAATGAAAGAAAAACACAAAACAGGCATTTGCCGATCCATTTGTCAGTATTCATGATTTCAGAACAATTTCAAAGAAAAACATAAGTAAAGATGTGGAAGAAAAGCAACAATACTTACCAAATATGGATGATACTAGGCTTATCTGGCAGCTTTTGTGATAAGCTATTCCTGGGTAAGGGTGATGAACCAGAGCCAAATGATCCAGACTTGCCTAAAACACTTGCTATAGCCTTTGATCATGTCCTGCATGAGAACTGAACTGAGACGGAGAAGATGAGGAAAATGGAAAGTGATCATCAGGAAGGAAGTACCAAATAGGGAGAAGGTGAGGTGTTGCTTTGAGGAGATATCTGTGGAACTGAAAAGGGGTTTTATTTTTTTTACAGAGATTGGCCATGAGATGGGGCTGATTAATGTTTGAATTGACGGTCTTCCCACACAAAATGGGTACTTATGAACTTTGCTGGAAAAGCAGAACACTGAGAAGTATTACAAGCACGGCGGGAGGTCAAGATCTGGACAGCCTTGAGACCTGAGTTTATAGAAATGGGTTGAGAGTTAAAAGCACAGAGTGGAAGTTAGAGCACAGGGGGCTACAAATTATCTTCAGAAGCCTCAGAACATCTTTTAAAGATTAATCAGTGGAAGGTCCCCAGTGTTCTGACCATGAAGTAAAACCTGACTTTAAAAAGTCTAAATGAGCATTTTCTTTCATGCCAAACTGTTCTGTTTCACTGAATAAAGAAATAAGAGGAAGAGCTTTTGTGTTTCAAGACAGCAGCAAAAATGAGTAACCTGCCTGTTGAATTTTCCTTTGCCTGTTAGGATTATGTGAAAGGCAGAAGAGAAGGACATTTTTTAAGAGGCAAGGCAAATGTTCGCTAGAAAAGGTAGCCCCTACACGGGGTTTCAGGCAGCTCAACAGGACCGTGAGTTTTCAGTGATGCCCGAAAACAAAACCCCAGCGATATCAGTAACAGTTATTGAAGGATAAGGGCGCCAACGAGCACTGCTGCACGCATTCAGCTTGCAGATGGGCTTAAGCAGCAGCTTGTGCAGGGTGAGGCTGAGGGGAAGGATGATCTTGCCACAGCATCCATGTCTCTTTAACACAGTTGCTGGACCTCACCTGTGGGAAAACTGGGGTACCCACAGGCAGTCAGGAGGATTACACTAATCAGTGCAGGTGCAGGGGACAAGGTCTGAGTAGCTTATTGAAGAACATGCTCAGGAAGAATCAAGGGGGTGTGTTTTCTTCTGGTGGGGATTTTTTAAGGGCAACCTGCCAAACATTTCAGCAGCTAATTATACTGGGAGTTTATTTTTTGAAGTGTTTATAAGTGATCCAAAAAGAGGGAGGTTTGATTCTTCCACTTGACATGTGCCAAATATAATTGGAATGATCACACACTGGTCAGTCTGTGAATAAATTGGATTTGCAATTTTGGCAATCACACGGCTTTTGAAAGGCCCTCTGGAAATCAGGATGGTTTGTTTCATGCAATGCTGACAGTTTGTGCACAAAAAAAGAATAGAAAAATAAGCACTTTCTTTCTGGACAAATAAGATCTAGGATGAAATCTTACTCTTTTGAAGTTAATGGCGAGATTCCCATTGGCCATGGTTTCACCCCAAATCTTTCAACAGTGAACCTAGTAGTTCCTAGTAGATCAGCGGAAAAAACCACTATGAAATGTAATCTGGTAAAGGTATCTTTTCTCCTTGCAAACATTACCAGCTGACATTGTCCTACCTGTAAAAACCCCATCATTTAAAGAAATTAAAAATTGAGGAAAGCCAGTACTTTCTTTAGGTCAGTACCACAACGACAGGTGAAATGTCTAAAAGGACTTATAGGCTGAGGCCTTTTTCAGACCTGCCTTTGACAGTCTTTTCTTGTCCATCTAGTCCATTAACTTTATCAGCACGTCATTCTGGCCCAAGGTCAGTTACTTCTGTAATTTCTGTGCCTGTACTAGTTATACACTTTTCTGAATTGTTTTCGTCTTTCCTGTTTTCAGTCTGTGGGGCTTGCTTCTTAAAAACCTAAACAGAGAAATGGGAAATAAATGGTGATGTCCTGTTCTGAATTTTGCCATTTCATATGTTCTTCCTATTTCTCTTTTAAGTTATTCTTTATTTTAGTATTTTCCCCATATTTTAATTAGAGATGAAAAAACTAAGAGTAGAAAACTTTTTTTCTTTATAAAACTACTTCATGTAGGCCCTAGTTCAGCAAAGAAAATTAATTTGCTGTTATATTTAAGCATTTATTAGATTCCAGTGTGGCTTAAGCACGTTAAATGTATTTCTCAAGAGAAATGGAATATATCTATACATCTTTCACCTATACAGCATCAGACTGCGCATTTCAGATTGCCACGGCCACTATCCAGTAACGCTCACTCTAGGTTCTCCTACTATCAGCTCAGCTCCCTTGACTCCAATGAGGGCAAGATACATTCCTTTAGCTATTTCTCTCTGTGAAAGTTGTTAGTTGTTAAAACCCAGGACAAAATCCAAAGTTCAGGAGAGTAAACCTTTCTCATTGATACATATTTGCCCTTGACATAAAGAGAAAAAACCTCAGCAATTATTTAGTCTTCCTAAAAAATGTCTTTTATACATGGTATATTCAAAAGCAAAGAAAAATTAGAAGTGTTTGTTTGAAGAAAACCAAAGGAATCCAAACCAAAATACACTGTTGTAAATGCAATATATGAATACAGAAATGAGGATGCAAGATTCCTTTTTACTTCAGACTTTCAGTTTCAATGATTTCAAGTTTTTGTCAATGTAACAATGGCTAAAAAAAAGCTTTCAAAACTGTTTATTAATCCAACTGCCTAGCAAGAAGCTCTATCTGTCAAAAGCCAAGTTAGCTATTGCTCTGCTGGCTGCCACTGACGACAAAGTTTAGACTGTCTGAGAGCAAGACTCAGACTGAAATTAACTGAGCTATCAGAATTCTGCATTTTTGAATGGTAGCCAAACTATACTCAAAATTTGCTTCTTTCATGAAGACTTCGTCCGTTGGTAAATTTTATTCCATAATGTGAAGCACAGATAATCAGTTAATGATGAGGTAAACATAAATATTTAAAAGCATATTAAAATCTATGGAGCTCATGTACATGTTAGCATTCTCACACCACACAAATCTGCAGAAAGAACCACCAGATCATGTAAATAAATGAACTGTGTGAATTTTCTGTAGTTATAGAATCACCTGAGATGTCAGCATATTTGTTGTGATTCTCCTTAAAAAAACCAAAAGGGTAGCTAAGTGTGGCCACTGTAATTATAGCAGTGATGTGCACAGAGTATCTAAGAAGAAAAGTAACAATAACTGACTCTTTCCCTATGTTGCTTGTGTGACAAATTTTATATTGAGCTTAAAAGTGTATTTTTCTTCGATTCTGCAAGGGACCAATCTTACATACAAAAAGCAAGGGGAAAAAAATATTCCAGGACAGTGAATGTGAAGAAATCAGTCCTTTACTTTGTTCTGATAGGTTTTGGAAATCACACACACTAGGGGTAGATGCGCAAAGGTCAAAAGGATTCACTGAGATTTGCACAGTCCATTGCTTACACATCTGCACACAGCTGAACGCTTCCTACTTACTGCTCATGCCATTATTGAGGCAGGCTCACCCAGAGCAGTGCTTGGGGTGGCTATTAATAATCCACAGGAGGGAAAGTTTTGCTATCAAAAATTACAAACAGCCTTGCTGGGGACATCATTTTTCTTGAGGGGGCTTCCAAGTTTTAATTGTATTTCTGACTTTGCAGAACACTTGACAGATTTCTGAGTAATCTTCGTGTAGGGGGCCTTGCTAATTCCTGCCTTGTGCCAATTTTATGCTTTTGGCTTTATGGGAAGAGGATAAGGAGAAATAAAAGGATGTTTAATATCATAGGGAACTCAATAGAACAACAGACTTCTATTTATCCTTAGTTTATGGGAGCAAGTGGACTGTTCAGTTCTTCTGCTATTTGCCTCCTGGGCCTTAAAGATGACGACCAAAATAAAATGAGGCTGACCCGCCAACTGTAAAGCACTGTGACAAATTAATTGGTGGTTCAGGTTTTCTGACACAATCCTTTCTCACTCTCTGTATTCTACAGCTTCTTCCCAGGTTCATGCCTTCCCTTCCTACATTGCCCAGCTCCTCCTTTTCTCACACATTCCAATGATGTCCGACAGTGCCACTGCAGCTCCTTTTTACTGAAGCAGACTCATATGTTAGCTGATTAAATACTTATCCTCTCTGTTTATCTGGAGTCACAAGATCTTCTTCCCGTAGTGACATATACCTTACTCCTTTCCCTTTGTCCCACATGACCTGGGCTTTGACTCTTCCTGCTCCATGTGCATGAGGAAGCTGGTGTCTGGGCAGTAGTGTCTTGTATGTCTCACAAACACTTATCAAGAAGCCTTGATCAGTTTCTCATATTGTCCCAGTGATATCAATTTAATTTAGAACATTTAAAGTATTAGAAAAAACAACCCCAAAAGGTAAGAGGATGGTAAACATGGGTATTCTTGAGCTAATATAGACCTCATTGCTGTTCTTGTTGACACCGATGGGATCTTTTAATCTGTGATATGCCTGGGGTTGTGACTGCTATAACTCTGGATATTGACACATTAGCCAACAGCTTTGTAAATTGAATGTACTTTACCCCAAACTCTTAAAATATGTTCAGCAAGGCAGCTCATTTCTTAAAAGAAGAATGTCCTTACACATTAAGTATGAAACTCTAAAGTTAATTCCTAATGATTTCAACAGCAATTGGATCAAACCTTTTTATCATATAAGCTATTTCAATCTAGTTTCCTATGGGGTTTAGGTGTGACGTGTGTTTGTGTTAGGGGTTGGGTTTATTTTGTTTCAGTGTTCACTAAAGAACTAGGACCACAATGGAAACACAGCAAAAATCACCCTTTTCTTTCTTGCATTCTTTTTTTGTGACGAGAACCTCCTATTCATCATTCATGTGATATCTCTACTTTCCACAGATGTTTCAAGTTAGATAGAATATGTAGCACCTGTATACTCCCACCAGCAAGCAGCCAGCACCCAGGCTTGCCAAACTAGAAGGTGCATTTCCTTGGCCTGGTCCCCTGTGGGCTTTGGACCTTGTAAGCACAAACTACGTCCATTTTCAGCTTCTCAAAGGCAGACCTATTTGCTGCCTGTTTGCTTTAGGGTAAGCCAGGTAGGTGCTCAGGCAACGGTTCCTTTGTCAACAAAATGGGCACGTACGTGGCAGAACCTTTCACTCTGCCACGGAGGAGAGCTGCTGCCTTCACTGCTCTTCCCCCACTGTGTTCCCACAGTAAGGATGCTTATTTTAATTTCCCCCCCCGCCCCTTCCCACGTTCTTGCTTCTTTTTGATAACATACATATAATTGTGAAAATATAAAGGGGCCAAAGGTTTGCTTTTGGAGTGATGGATGCCTAGGACAGCCAGGGTTTACCCAAGATGGCAAGTCTACTCTAGGATACAGCTTCAATTACTTTTTGAGCACGTAGCAATATTACAGCTGATTTGGTTTCACTTTCTTTAACACCATGGAGTCCACAGGGAGCTTAGCATATTATTGTGCTGTCCCCTAAAATAAGTGACTACTCCAAAACAACTGCACACAAGCAATAAGTTGAACAGTGCTGCCAAGGTCCCAGCACAGAGAATCTAAGAGGAGTGGTTTAGAAATACATTTCCATCTTCCAAATGTGCCTGTGTTCAGTTCCTTTCATGCATTATTCCTTTCAGTGTGTTAAACACAGGATGTTCCTTGCATTACACACAGGGAAGAGTAACTAGCAAGGCTGTCTCAGCCAGCGGATTTTATTCGGCAAGTGGCAGACAGGGGAGCTGGATGGACACAAATGCCCAGCTTCTCTCTGCTTCCTGCTTTGCCTTTTTCCCCCCCATTCCAGCCCTTGGTCACTTTTGTTTGCAAAAAAGGCGTGACCAAAACTTCATCTTCTGGTTTAGGAAGGTTATGCTTCATCTCATGTTACTACATCTGCCGTGAAAGATGTATGTAACCCCTGAACTCACGAGTATAAAGGACAAATTTGTCCAACTTTGAGGACAAACTTACCTACATTTGCCCAGAGAAGATACAAGTTTAACAGGAGTTACAGACATTTCTGTGCTGACCCTAGAAAATCACTTTATTCTTACTTAAAGGGAGAATTTTTCTGTGCCAGATGACTCTTTGGCCTCCTTGCTGAGTACACTAACCTGGAAGTTTATTTCATCTATAGGGGTATAACAGACTTCTTATAATAGAAAGCAACGTTATTTAGTTCAGCTCTATTTTGGATTCATGGGGTAACATTGGTGAAGGAATTATACCCAGGCACTCAAATTAAAACCAGGCCTACATCATATCTTCACCCTGAGTTATATTTGGCAACGTACAAGTATTTTGAAAGTCATGGGAAGTGAACAGACCTTGAAAAAATACGGATACTCCAAATGTTGATATCATTGCTGTAAACTTTTTCATTGCTCTGGTATTTGGAGTACTCTACACTGTTTAATTTGGGCTATTAACATTCCAGATGAAAGTAGCAAGAACTCCACCAGAAGTTTATTCTTTGACTAATCTTAACATGCACACAAGTCTCTGTCTAAGCTTTCCAAGAACCACATGGTACGGTTATATTTCGGAAGCATCTGTGCTGTCTGCTTTAGCCATTTTCCTGACACTGCCTAAGTGTCTCCCCTGAAAGCACTTACCTCTCTCCAGCGACTATGTAGGGAGTTTGCTTTTCTAATTCTTCTCTTCTGAATCAGAGCAAAATTAGATCTTACAGTAGAGTAAACAAAATGATGTCAATATGTTCACCAATATCAAGTTAGAGTTTTAATCCTCTAAATCTTATTCGTGCAAATAAATCACCACTGTGGAGTGGAAGAGGAGAAGCGATGTTATTAAAGGTCACGGGACCAGAGCTTCAGAATATCTACGGCTTTTGCTCCACTCAGCCTTAAAATTCCCATGCTCAGCCCCCTCCTTCCATTGCCGTATTTTAGCCAATTTCTAAGTAATATTCCCAGCACAATGTAATCCTTAACTTCAAAGTAGGCTCTTATTTCTTTACAGATGTAGTAAAAGCACAGTTATGAAAATAAACATCAGCTAATAATATAATAATGATGTAAAGGGCAAGACACAATATAATCCAAACAAAGAGGTTCTGTCCAGCATTGCTTTTCTAATGAATACTACCTATATTTACACACACACGCAGAGGCACTCATAAAACCTGCTACGCAGAACCTACCCTTAGCTTACGCAGTCCCTCCACTTTGTTATCTACTGATGCAGTAAAGCCTTTTGGCATTAATTTAATAAATGCAATAAATACTTATTAAAAAGGTACCAAAGAAAGAGGATTTGAAAGAATATTCTTTCTCTGTAACCAGTTTCAGTTGGCATCAAGTGTCTTTTAACATTCAAATCTGATGTGTCAGTGTGTAAAGTTTGCATTTTCTTTACTACAGACAGTTACTAGACCGTTGTACTGTTGGTACAAGAAAAATGATGCCAGATGAAGAAAAATGGAAGGACTATAATTATAAAACACACATTTACAGCTTTATTTCTCTCTGATGCACATATTCTGCTGCAGGGGTCTCAATCCCTTTTTATTTCAATAGTTAAGTTTCTTTGCTCTGAAAGGCTGTGAAATGTGTGAACACAAATCTAAGAGCAATGTATATGAAAATTACTAAAAGACTGTGGGATGACAAAACTACTGGGAACAGTAGAAGACAAGTTTCAAGGGGAATGAAAAGCTAAAGCACACTTGAAAATCTTATTTTCTCCCATTTTTACTGAAATTATGCTTCAACATTTTTTTTTTTAACAGAATAAAAAGTAAATCTAAACACTTTCTATTTTAAAGAATTTTAAAAGATGGAGAATTCTTGTGAAAGGGAGAACTTTGTGGAAAACTCTGTTCTGTTGAAAAAATGACTTTTGTGAAAACCAGAAAACCACAGCTGTGATTCGAAGAATCGGAGAAGACCACATACCAAGAAGAGCACATTCCTCTTTCCCAGAAACTAGGGCACTAACCTCCATACACTTCCAATACTTACGTAAGCACAGTCCCTTGCTGTCGTGATTTCAGTTACGTTGGTCTACACATGGTATGCAGATAGCTGCATGTCTGGGGTGTAGCTCCGGTAAAATGCAATGCAGGGAAAAAAAATCTGCGTATGGTTAGTTTAAGTGCTTATAGCATGCTGAATTTATAATTGCACAGCCTTTATTCTGAGGGAACTGAAATCCAAGGGCTGGAAGAAATAGATTTGAATAAACATTAAATAATACATTCACCTTTCCCACATAAATAGTAGAAATTCGTACTAACATAGGTTGATTTTTGTCACAAAGCATAGATACCATTGCCATCCTTGTGTGCGATACATCAGGTGCCCACCAAAGCCACTCTGTCACTTTTAAGGAGTTATGCAAACTGAAAGTTTTTGTACTGAGGAAAAGACAAAGTCACCTATAGACAAGATAGTTAAGTACAAGTGCTAGATTAAAGAGGGAAGATGCTGTTTCAGAATGCCAGCCATGACATGCAGCTGTTTTTCCAAGACAGGAACACATGAGTCGAAGGGACCACATAGAATCCGTTGGGGAAAGAAAGGTGAATGAATACTTGGTGGCTGCCTGAGAGGAACTGGGAGGAAAGGAAAAAGAAGAAAACACAGCTGGGCAATCTGACAAGCACAAAGGCAACAGTACACACTTTGCAGAACGTACAAGCAAAGAATAAAGATTTAGGTAAGAGAGAGGAATAAAGGTTTCTTCATTTTTAACGCTTTCCTGCACGTATCTCTGAATGAATAAGAGACGGAAGAAAGCCAATTCTGCACCAACAGTCATAGGTTCTTAGATGAAGGGATATTTTTTGTGCTGTCAAATACAGCTGAGTTTTTCTTGTCATGCCATCTGGAAGCAAAGAAGTACAATCATGGGATTCAGTTTAAGATTAAAAGAACCGTGTTGCTATTTCTGGCTACAAAAGAATGAGAGTGCAGACTCACCCTCGAGCTCTGACAATTTTCAAAAGCTTTCCACTGTTTTCATTTACCACATTAAAATGTACTTTGTTTCCTTAGACTTTCAGGTGACACTATGGAGGAAGAATACCCTTTTCCTTCCTTATTTCAAAAATTACTAAGGGACATAATAAATATAAAGAAGGAATGCATCAGGAGGGATTAACCACATTGTTTATGCTTTCAGTTGACGCTACTTACCTTTCACTGCACCATGTAAGTATAAAAACCTGTTGCAAAGGTTGACTCTGACATGGAAGGTGGAATCTATATTCAGTTCTTCAAGCACAAAGACAATACCTGCATAGGGAGGAGGCATCTGTCTGATGTCTGTGGTTCAGTAAAGCACCAACTTCTCTGGTTTTTGAGCAGTGCACAGGACAATTACACAAAGGAGGTATAGACTCCTGATGACCCATTTCCAGGAGGAAATGTGAAAAAGGTCATGAGGAGAACCTGAAAGTTTTATTTTCAGGCAGGAAATCAGTCGAAAAAGTTTTCAACAATTTCTGAAATAAACTTTGATGGGTTCCACTGCCCAAAATCTTGTTTCATCAAAACCAATGGCAATACTCCTGCAGATTTCAGTGGCTGTAAAATGAAGATGTCACTGTTGATACAGAAGATAGAGCTACATAATCTATTTTGTGCTTAGAGATGTCAGACTAGATTTATTAAAATGTTTTAATTGCTCAGCTGCCATTGAACTAAGTAGAGGCAGGCAGCGTAATAATACTCTTCTGTAATATCTGAATCAGATTAGAGGACCTAAATCTTAAAGCCATGGTATAAATCCCTATGATCAACTAATACTTCAGATCACTTAAACTGATCAAGTTCATATTTTTAATTCAATCAGTAGCCACAAACATACAATCATTTTTTCATCCAAGATTATATGTTTGATATCTAATGGTATCTATTTTCTTGGTTTAGCTTTTACTAACTGCAGAAAACTTTGAAAAATAAATACAGCAAATCTATGGAAATTATGCATTTATTTAGACATGTCAGAATTTTAAAGCTATGACTCTGTTAATTCCATTAACCTTTACTTCTCTCCTAGCCTATGTTGTTCAGACACCTATTCTGGTTTTCACGGCAGCTTATAAAATACTTTCATTAAAATCCAGAAAGGAACTCTTCATCTATCATGGAGGTACACAACCTTCTTTAAGCCTAGGCTTTGCTGGGGAAGAATGACTTTTTATCTTTGTGACAGAAATCCCAGCTGACAGCCCTGTTTATGCTACGGAAAATAATGACTGCTGACAGTCTCAAGGACCACCCGGTGGGTTATTTACATTTGAAACATTTGAAATCAACTCTGTTTAGATAATGTTTCAGTTTTGCATCTGGCTTGCCTGCACATGTTGCTTGTACACGGTATTAAAGTTAGAACATCGCATTGGAACTGTAATCAATAATGTCCAAGTTTCATACTGTCAGCCAGGATCTATTAATGTGAAACTGCTGAGTTTCATGTTAAACATTTTTTTCATTTGGATTTTGGAGCCCAGTTGTTAACAGAAAGCTCTTCATGTTTAAGAAAATTTGCACTTTTAAAATGTGAGTAGCATTTAGGCTTTTTATTCTAATATCACCCTCAGGAGAAGAAGATAAATATTAATTTTTAATATTATAACACGTAAAGGAAAGATATTCCAGGCTACCTGAGTTCCCTTAGGCTTGCTATGTTAGATATCATCAACAATTAATACAGTTAAATTAAGAGCCCTAGATTAAGACATCCATTTAGTAACATATGATTTGAACAATTTTAAGAAGTAACAACTTTGCATGCGATCTGCATTTTCTTCAGTTCAGGAAGTTCTCTTTTTAGCTCAGCATTTTCCATCTCTGTTTTTCCAAAAATATTTCTAAACTGATCAAAAGGAGAATAACTCAAAGGGTGTTCTACTAATCTAAAACAATTCTCTGAATGTCAAGTTAGATAGATATATATTTTTATCCATCATTTGTCTTAGTACCAAAAAAGGCAATGATGAAATAAGCAGATAGCTTGAGTGTGTCAAAACTAGCAACTGAGATTAATATCCCATATTAATGCCTATTACCGAAGTAGCTATGAACTTATCTTGCTGTTAATTATATCTTTCCCTTTCTTAGATTTTCCATTCTTCATTCACAGTGTCAGTGATCCATAGTTTCAGTTCATGCTACAGCTGGGAAACTTTTGTTAATAGGATTTGAAATCATGTCTCCTTGCTTAATTTAGTAGGTCATGGAGGCAAAAAAAAAAATCACACTTATTTCTGAAATGCAAGGATAAAGTATTTATATACAGAGATCATTCTGAAGGACTGCCAACAAAATGATGTTGGGATGACAGTTTCAAGGAACAAGTTAATCTTCTCTACTACAGACCCCAGAAACTACTCTAGAAGGCATTTCATGCCACCTACCTCTCTCGACTGACTGCTTTGGAAAAGAACACATCTAACTTGGGAGGACTCCTAAACCTATCTGAACAGGTGATTGGAGGTAGATCGCACAATTCTAGGTATATTTTCTAAAATAAAAATGCGCTTTGGATGATGTGTTGACTGATGCTGAATATCTTTCCCCTCCACTTTGTCGTTTTTGGTTTTTAACATTTGTCAGCAGTGTGGCAATGAGTGCTAGCCTACAGAAGGGCACCTCTGCATGTCAGAAGAAAAAGCCTTGCTACAGGAGGAAAAGTCTTGACATCACAAAATACTCTAACTTAAGCTAAAGTAATGATGCCTTGAGAAGGCAAAGCAAGGAAACATCTGTAGGATTTTACATTTTATATAGCAAATTCTTTCTTATGCTATCCAAAGAGCAATTCTGATTAGAAATCTTCAAAAAGAAAGTCTGTTTTCTTTGGCTGCCATGTTCATGACCAGACCGGGGGGTTGGTCGACGGCCAGCTGAATATGAGCCAGCAGTGTGCGCAGGTGGCCAAGAAGGCCAACGGCATCCTGGCCTGTATCAGGAACAGTGTGGTCAGCAGGACTAGGGAAGGGACTGTGCCCCTGTACTGGGCACTGGTGAGGCCATACCTCAAGTCCTGTGTTCAGTTTTGGCCCCCTTACTACAAGAAAGACATTGAGATGCTGGAGCGTGTCCAGAGAAGGGCAACAGAGTTCGGGAAAAGTCTGGAGCACAAGCCCTGTGAGGAGCGGTTGAGGGAGCTGGGAGTGTTTAGCCTAAAAAGGAGGCTCAGGGGAGACCTTATCACTCTCTACAGCTCCCTGAAAGGAGGTTGTAGGGAGGTGGGTGCTGGCCTGTTCTCCCAGGTAACTGGCGATAGGACAAGAGGAAATGGCCTCAAGTTGCGTCAGGGGAAGTTTAGATTAGATACTGGGAAAAACTTCTTCACTGGAAGAGTTGTCAGGCACTGGAACAGGCTGCCCAGAGACGTGGTAGAGTCACCATCCCTGGAGGTGTTCAAGGAGCGTATAGACATGGGGCTTAAGGACATGGCCTAGTGGGTATGGCAGTGTTGGGTTGATGGTTGGACTAGATGATCTTATAGGCCTCTTCCAACTGGAGTGATTCTGTGATTCTGTGACTTTGAGGGGTCCATAGGAAAAGATGCTGGCAACGTGCACAGGAATCTGCAAAGAAGATCAGGGCTGCTTCAGAGCTTCAGTTGTAATTCACTTCAAACGTGAGATGTATGGGATGGCTTTTTAAATGACTGAAGTAGCTGACCAGAAGAACACGTACTTGGTAATATAGGAGAAAAAACCTCAGAACCTTAGCATGGACTGATGCAAAGTCAGTATCCTTTCTGTAGAAATGTGAGCTACTGGAAAGTTACATTAAGAATATGCATTGCTTGACAGTGTGATGGTCATGGAGAAAATACTGATTGGATTGTTGTCAGTCATATAAATACATCAATAATCTCTGTTTTACACTGTAATTTGAGCAGCAGTCTGGCTTCTAGTAAAGTCAGCAGAGTAACGTAGATTTTAAGTAAATGTAGCACCGTTTAATGTTTAAAGCCTACCTCAAAGCTACCAAAAGAATTCCACTGATTTAAAATCAGCTGGAAGGGGCCCAAGTATTTTTCAGCATTGACAGAAGGAAACAAGAGGTTAGTCTGAAAAGCATGAAATCAGATATGCAAAAGAAGTGATCCAAAACACATCAAATATAATCTTCGGCTGAGAAATCTTAAAGCAGCTTGTCCCAGTTCACATTTGTAAGAACTTGATGGCTGACAAGAAACCAATTAGAGTAAGAGTCTGATGTTTTGAATTTCTGGCTTAACTGGGGCCTTAATTTTGACATTAAATATGACAGAAGGAAATATGGAACATTAAAATACAAGACGCACTAAAGGGAATACCAGGCTGAAAGCAAGTAATAGCCAGAGACAGGTTTTAAAAGGTAACAGGGAGATCTAGTTTCCCCAAATATGACCACCACAGAATGTGTAACTCAAATTAAAAGGAGTATTTTAACAGACAGCACCTCTGCTTGAAAATAGTTCACTTTAGCCCAAAATTCTGAAGTTGATAAAATCTTACAGAACAGCACCTGTTTAAGTGACTTGATACTTCAGCAATCAAAAAAGCCTCCCAAGCAGCTGGAACAATCAATCTGTGACAATACTTTTGCATCCAGGTGCTGTATTTATTTCCCTCAACAGCATTATCCAGATTTATTATGAGGCGTACCTCACATTTAGTTGTGTGAAAATTAGAGTCTAAAATGATTTAAAACCATTGGAGAAAATAATTGGGACTAGCATTTGCATTTGGAAAATAAAATTAAAATGTCTGGAAGCATAAAAGGCACCACAAATATTGTGAAAAGAGGACGTTCGGAAACTCAGAATTCTAATAATGTTTGTTGTGAGACCATATATCTGACTTCACACAGCAACAGCTTTCCTTTACAGGAATGTAGAGTGCCAAAGCTAGTTAACTAGTCTCTTTTTTAATTTTTTTTTTCCAACTGACAAACTATTTGCTGCGGTGGTTAGCATTACTCAGATGTTTAACGGGAAGGTTAGGTTTAGTTGCCCCGGACACACAGTCCTCGAGCATTTAGCAAGTCAGATACTAAAAGGCCATGCATGGCACAGGAATAGTACAAGACTGGAGAAAGATGCAGAGGTGGAAGAGAGAAGCGGAAATTCTCTGCTTCAAAATTTCTTAAACACTAAAATTACTTTAACTATGATTATTTCTTTTGTGAATGAAATAAATTGTATTCAAGTAGTTTACAGAAACACTTCATATACTTAAAATTACCTTCAGGCTCCTATTACCACTATGGACAACATCCTCAGGTTCATCAAGCAAGCAGCTCCTGGTTGTTCTGGTAGTCGGATCTTCCATGTGGTAGACAGCTATGTTTAGCTCCCCCAGGCACTGCCTGGTTTGCCTTCTCTGCCCCTCATACTGACTTCTGTATAAAGCATTTTCTCAAGCTGAAGGCAAGAAGTACGCATAAGCGTGCTCAGAGTATTTGTGCTTTCCATAATGTTAAACGAAACGTGAACTTTGCCAGGTAAAGGGTTCAGAAACTGTTGAAGAGCACTCCAATTCCAGTACTACCTACGAGCTTTCTAAAGGCAGATGCGATGGCTCATCTTGGCGGTGCAGATGGCAGAATTCCTCTGCAGGCTACAGTTACTGGAATTTTTATTTCTACTGTTATAAAAAACAGATGTAGGTAAAGAATTACAGGATGGATCACAGATACAGAAGAACACGTGGATATCAGACTAGAGCTAGGATTAGCATGCTTTCCTTCATATACTCTTGACATTTAAGGAACTATTTGCACTTAATTTTAGATGAAATTAACTAAAACCTTTTCCAAAGAATGAAGCTTGCAATTTCTTTTTATTTATTTTTCTTACATTAGTTTTGGCATGGGAAAAGCCCAAAAGGTTTTCTTTGCAGTATTTCTAATTCAATTAAAGCAAGAACCAATTAAAACCTCACAAATGGTTTCCCATGAACTTTTAGACCAAAGTGTTGGATAAATTTAGATTCTCAATACATACTAATTTGATTTCAAAATGTTCTGGCCAAGTGTTTTAGAAATAGATGCCTATAGGTAGGATTCTGTGTCTATGTTTAGGTAACACAGAAGGTTGACATTTCAAAAGTTCTGTGCATCTAAGTACTCCCAATCAATCAACAAAAACAGCTGCAATTCAGCTCCAGTTAGATCAGACAATTCTTTTGAAGATCTACTGCAAAGGCTACATAAAGGGCTATGTTTGTCTTCCTTATGATCTTATAGGCATAAACTATGATTAGAATGGGTAGAAGTATATGCAATATGGATTTAAAACCATAAAGTTTGACAAAATTTGTAAAAATTTGGTTTCAAAATTTGGGCAAGCATGATTAGAGCTACTGCAGAAATTTAATGAACTTTTAAAGGAGAAACAGCATTTTTCAACGAGGTGCCAGTACTCAGTCCTGAGGCATTTCTGCCTGCCATCCTTATCCCAGTTTATTAAAGCAAACAGAACAGAACATCACTGCAGAAGACATCATTTGGACTGAGTTGGGCCTTATCCAAAATAACCACCCAGTGAGCACGTGTATGCACACATACGGAAAGAGTGGAACAGAAGAGTTAACCAGGGAAGACGGTCATGACATATTTTTGTGGAAGGTTCAATAAATGGGAATGTTTGGCCTGATGTAAGACGGGAGAGTGAGATTATATGTTTGCTTGCTGCTGAAAAACTGGAGATATTAGCCACAACAGAAGTTTACATATACACCTAACAGAAATATTTTTTGGCCAGCAATGGCCTGCAAGGAAGAAAAGAATAGACGAAAATGTCAGATCAAAAGTTTTGCAGTAACAATTATTACCAAGTTAATTTTTTAAATTATGGGTTAAAGTTAAATTACTAGTAAATTAACAGATTTTTGCAAAACAGATATTGCAACAAATTTGAACACACTGTAATTACGGGTTTGGTCATGTACTTAAAAGTATTGCAAACATAAATGGACAAAATGACGTAAGCTGTCAAAAAGACGTGTTAGGAATAAACGGAGCAAGGTTTACAAAACCTATTAAAATTGCTGAAAGCATAAATACCATTTTAAATAGTTGATCAAAGGGGGTGCATTAATTAAAAAGAAAGATCTACTAATAACTGTTGTATGCTGTTTCTGTCTTAACAACCGGCTGATGAAGTGCCTGTAAGAAAAAACCCTTCCTATTCAGTTTCCCCCCTGCTTTTTGTATCTTTGGGTGGTATAAAGTAAGAATTTCAGTTTTTAAGCTAATCTTAATGATTTAAAAATAAACTTTAAAATATATCATCCTGTCCCGTTACCATAAGCTGAATACCTGCTTTGATTTACATAATTTGTTCACAGTTGCCTAAATACTCTGAATACTGAAAATTCTGGAAACATGGAACTGTCAGATATTACTGTTTCACCATTACAGATATTATGTAAAACTTGGTGTGTTTAATAACTACAGTGTTTTTCTGAGTTTTTCAATAGATTCTCCTTGCAAAACTAACAGATTTGGTAGACAGCTAATGTAAATACTCATTTACATTATTAGTTACTAATTTACTAATGTAAATACTAATTTACATGTAGCTATTGCTAAATACCGATATAAACCAGATATCAAGTCTTTTGAAGTTTTATTGTATGGAAAGGGTAGATTTGAAGAAACTAAGGTGTCGTATGTCTTGAAATCACACAGAACAGAAGAAAGAGAAGGAGTCTGATCCAGAAGCTGATGAGAAGATTGTATCCACTAGGATCTTCCTGCAAGTTGAACTCTTGCTGGATATACTTGGTAGACCGTCTTGTTACCATAAATGTATATGCTTTTATTTTGGAATAAGAGAGTTTGCTTGATGACAGTAGATTGAACAGTGAACACCCTCATGAGGAAAAACTCGCACTCACCAAAGAAACTCAGGTCAATGGAGCAGCTACATTAGCATAATATGTCTAAGGCTCTAGAAGTGCCTTCCTATAGGTGATAAAGGGAGCTTAGGAACTAATTAAAATTCAGGTTTGAAAAAAGGGGTAGGGGGAAAATACATTTCAGGGAGACTATGGAAAGTGTTAAAAGAGGAACAAGGCTTTTTCCTTTTATCTTTCTCCAGATGTAAGCAATGAATGTTGTCACAAATGTATATAGATGGTAAGGCTACAATCATCTCTGCCTTGCCTCAGAAAAACTGGCTTAGTCCCCTGAACCATTATGAGGAATATCTCTGAGTCCACTGGCAACCAGGCAAAACCCAAACTCATGCTGAGGGTGTGAATACACTACATTTTCCTTCTTCTTGTCTGTCAACTGTGACATTTATGCAAGCATCTCAGTTTCTGAAAGGACAGACCTTAGGCCACAGCATCAGGGAAGATTCATTTGAATACTCATAGGAGACAAATAATCTGATATTATATGGAAGGCCAGAGTGGGTGAAAGCTTTCCTGAAAACCTGCCGTCAATATGTGTACATTCATGGAAACACACCAGTTAGACATGTCAGAAGGAAAATTCTTTGGAGCACACCTTGCAATACTGATCTGCCAGTCCAGGGACCCATTGGTAATCATATCCTGAGAAAAATGCTTAGAGATGAAATGGAAAAGATTATTTCTGGGCACCATGGAATTAGAAAGTTGAAGCCTGTGATAGGGTAAGCCATAAGATTTCTTCCAAGAATTCTACTCTATTTAGGATGGTGAATCACTTTATGTTAAAAAAAAATATGATTAAATTATATGATGATGTTGAACACATAGCATACAGTCCTAACTATTACACTTTGGGAATTACCTTGCTCAAAATAAAGCCTACAAAGACTGACAGGAAATTGGGCTGCCATACATAAAATATAGCCACAAAATCAATATCGAAAGTGACTGTATTATATAAAGAGAAATTGTTACTGTCTGATTAACTGCGCTTCAGCAATAAAAAGTTGTTTTATATGCTGAAGGCAACTTCTTATAAGAGCAAGATGATGAATTGAATCTGCTCAACACCACAGCAGAAGTACTTTGCACATAATCTCTGTACCTTTTATTAAGTATCCCCTTGAGGGAACCCCATGGCTCTGAAATTCATTTTTTCTCTTCTAGTACAGATACTTACTAATTTGGTTCTGCAGACGTCTATCCTACCCACCCTCCACTAAAAGATTGGATGCCAGCCACCTCCTAACTTGTCCTACAACACATTTAATACTTTGTGCTAGAGGCACCATCTTCTTCAATATCTTCTCTTTCTTCTGCATCTGGGTCGGACATCCTGTAGCAAAGGAACACATACATGGACTTTCTTTCACGGAAAAATTCTCTTACCAGAACATAAGTGTCTCTTGGGTGACTGACTCTGTGTACCTCTAGGTTTATTGTCCCTAGACCTGCTGCAGAGAACCTATATAACTATAGGAGCAGAGAAGCTATATAACTGCCTGTTCCTTACAGAACTATTAGTTTGCTGACTGGTGCAGACTGCGTAAAGATTTTTAATTCTGAAAAACACTTTTGTAATTATCCTAAGCCTGCTGACGGGGGTTGATCGAGTTGGTGTCAAAGACACATGTAATCAGGCAGTAGAGTTCTGTAGTGCTTCAAGAAGGTTTGTGTTTGACAACCAATGGGTTTTCTGTCATTAGGTTAATGCACTGATGCTTCTCTTTCCTATATTATAGTTAGATGAAGAAAGAAATGTTCCAGGTATGAGACACGCTTCCCATTTAATATTTGCCCCTCAAAATGCAGCTTGAATTTAGTAATTAATCAGTCTATCCTGCAGACTCTACAGACTACCATGAACACTTAGACAATCCTCATTTTCCCCCAAACTCAGCTAAGGCAATCCAAGAAACTGAATTTACATAAACAATAAAAGGATTTTACTGTGCAAGTTCATAAATTCTGACAGTTTCATGGAAAAAGACACTTGAGATTTGTTAAGAAGCATTAACCACCCTGTACAAAGGCAAGTACGCTGGCTGAAAAAGCAGCCAGCATTCTGGAAATGACTAATGAAGTACTACAGCACAGTTACAGCTAGTGGATGCTTCAGCTTATACTGCGTGACTGAAGTGTAGTAACAGGGTATAATAAAGGCAGGAGTGATGCTCTGTGAATATGTGGTATATCTAACCTCTGGGTCTATGTTATTATTAATCATCCCGTTCACCGAGACTGGATATTTGATGTTTTCTTGCTTAATAAGCAGTAGAGGCAGTCCATGAAAGATATGTAAACACAGAATTTGCTTTTTCACCTCAAACTGGCAGATGCTACGACAGTCCTTGTAAAGGCATATATTAACACTTCCGCTGCAGCTACATAAGGTTATCTAACTCATTCCAACTGATTGTGGAATACTTTCTAAAAAAATACCTGCAAGCAGTGTGAATCCATTTGGTGGTGGTATCCGTCTGAAGACAGATCACATACATGTCTTGTCTGTGAGGCAAAGAATGTGAAGGATTTTCATTCAAAGGTAGCAAATGCATTTGACTGGTTTCAGTCTCTTCTGTCTTGCACTGAGTTTATTAAAAGTTTGTGGTCCAGTCTGAAAGAAATCCAGAAACTTTTGCCAATGATTGGAACGGAATGACTTTTTAATGATGATAAGTATTCTTCTGTGCTAAGCTTGACCTTGCCATTCAGATGGAATAACTTAAAGCTAAATGTCACCTGACAGATTAGTAGATCATAACAGCAGATCAGCTGCAATTTGGTTGCTGGAAAGGTCACTGATACTAATTTTCCATCTGATACTCATGGCACTGTTAGAATCAAAAAGGACTTAACAAAATATATTTTCAAGTGGGGAAAAGCTGAGACTGAAGCAGCATAATTATCGTCTTGGCATTGATTCCATAGAGGAGGAAAATTCAGCATATTCAGTAATGAGAAGGAAACTAAACTGGTTCTCAAAAACTCCAAGTCTCATCCTCACCTCTCCTCTGATTTGTCACATCAACTTCCAAGACAATATCTGCATCTGTGAAATGAAATTTATTTACAGAAGTACTCAAAGGTAAGTTGAAAACTGAGAATGATAGTGCTACACATTACTACTACGTGTATCCCACAGAAATATCTTCCCTGTCTTAACTGTTAATAATTTACTCTATTTACTCTGTAATATACTGTAGGTTGCTCTTCCCTTAAAGAGTAAACATTAAAAAAAATCTTAAATGGGAAGAAGCAGGAAGAGTTCACTTGTAAACCAGGCAGTGTTTTCTCTATCTTGCTTTCCACCTGTGGAACAAGTTCCTACAGCAATCAAAAGACAACATAACCCTATGTATTTTCTGGGAGGGACTATTAATGCATTTCATTAAACAAACTTTCAGAAGTGATTAAATTCTTCAAAGATGAGTGCAGTACAAGACAAGCTATCAGATAAGCTGAACTGGTTAACTGTTGCACAGTTGTTTATAAAAAGGTCTTTGTATGCCTAAAAAGGAAAAACACTGGGGACGACACCTAAAGTAGTTACGAAAAAAATTGTAATGCCTAATGTGATTTTTAAAACCAAGTATAAAGGAAATTTCCTCTGCCATACCTGCAAAAAAAATTGTGTTTAGTAAAAGTAAAGAGCTCCAACTCAAAGATAGTTTGAAGCAAATTTAAGAACATTTATTATAGAAAGAGACCATAAAATATACTTTAATAGAAATTAGTATTTTTTCAGCATGTCTAGTTTTAAATTGTTTGGAATGTTTCCCTCATGTAACAAACAAATCCCTATTGCAAGACAGAATTGAAAATAGACACAAATTGGAGTACTTGTCATACAGTAACTTGCTCAAAAATAAAACATCCATCAGACGTTAACTATCACCTACTGTTTATTTAAGAAATAAGTTTAGGGGAAAGTTAAAGTCGTTTAATACAATTCAATTTTGTGTCAGAATAGTCTTGATCAAGAATCTCAATTAATAAAATCTGGAAAGTTAAAATACATTTTCAGTGTAAATATATTACTGCTTCAACATTTTCTATACAAATTCAGTTGTTACTTATGGCAACATAATTGGCTGGAAAGATGCCAGTTTTTCCTCCCATTCTTCCTTCCCACCAATCAAACTGCGAATCTGTTTTGGTTGTGACTGTGATTTTGTCTCCGGCTTTGAAAGTCAAGTCACCTGGCTGTTGTCCTTCAAACGAATAAAGTGCTGTCACTTCTACTGGATTACTCCAAGAGTTACCTGAATGAAAGAAATTAAATAAAAAGGAAATTACTGAACTGCACATACAGCAATTCCTTAACTGCAGTATTCTCAAATGACAGCAGAAAACAGTGACAAAGACATCAAAATAATTTATCTGAGCATATAAACTGCTGATGAAAAAAACACTCTGTTTCCCCTACATTCTTAGGTAAGTGAAATTTGGATTCTAGCCTATCACCACGGTTTATTTAATAAAGTAGTACTCTCTCCAAACTAAAGATCGGCAGTTTTTTCTATATACCTCATACAGTCAGAGACAGTGGGAACAACAGCGGCGTGTTGAAGAAGGTGCGAGTACTTCTTGAAAGGTTGTTGAAGAGAACCCCTTCTGGGGTTTAGTTTTAGTGTGCGTTCTCTGTGACAGTTTCTTCATGGAAACTGCAAAACTTAAAGAGGGATTTGTTGTTTTTAACAATAGTCAGGATATAGGATGGTAAAATACAAAATATCCACAGCACTTCCCTTCTCTTCCCCATGGGTTTGCAGTGTCTAGGATTTGCATGTTGAACAAAACACAGAGAATGTGCTAGTGGAAAGAACTGATTACGGTTTGATATACTGGAAGTGACTTGGCTTGCAGAGGGGTATTTTAGACCACATACACAAATGGCTTTTATCTTTCCACCAGTCTCTTTCATAACTCTTTCGGTCCTTAGCTGGGGTTGGAATGAGTATTTTGATCTAGTTTGAAAATCACCTAAAGTCTTGGATACAACTATCCAGCCTCCATTCCTGTTGAAATTTCTTTTAGCCAGTATTTCAATGTTTATTACTATTGAACTTTGAATGTGAGTATCTTCAATTTTCTAATAATTTTGTTGATCTCAATTCCTTTAACTGTCTGAACTGTAAGAGGTACTTGCATTTGTGTAGTGTTCATTTGGAAAACAATTAAATCTCCCACATGAATGCATCTAGAATTGAAAAATAGAAGGTGCAATGGATGACTAGTTAAGAAGAAATAACGAAGATGTTTACAGAGTCAGGTGGAGAGATTTCAGGATGTGTTGCTCATACAGACAGGATAGCTGCACAAATGCTCAAGAATGCAAGATTAAAGGCTTTTAGCATTAGCTGCACCTGCTTGCTGCCAAAACTGTGTTGCAAAAGGGGAAACTCAACCTCTTCTTAGTCTACGTTTTCTAAGTACAGAGCTAAAAAGGATGGTGACAGAAGCACCGATCCTACCTTTTTTTGGCAGTCTGTTACCAGCAACTGGTACCCACAGAACTTTTGTTCTAGTTGCTTTTATCACTTCTGAAGAAAGAGGATAAAGCCTTTTCCCCCAAGCTTCCCAAATACAAACTGCAGCCAAAATAGCACAGACAAAGAATAATGGACTACAAATGTATGCATAAAGCATATTTGTTTTCCCCAGCATCTGGGGTAAGATACATGTTCATTCCATAGGCCAGTTCTTTCCCTTCATGATCTGCATTTGTAGCAATCATCAAAGATTAATACAAAATTATTTGGCCATATACTGGGAGAGTGCTGTTTGCAGAGAAGTCAAATGCTGTCTCCATTGATCACAGTCTCTCTCTCTCCTGATATGTATATTCATGATCTGAAGTCACACACCACTGTTTCTTTCGATGTGAAAACAAAACCAGACGAGAATACCCATGTTTATCAGGTCCTTATCACCACCAGTTATTCCTACCAAAAAAAGGCAGCAATACAGCTTTCCTAAGTACCTTTTTTACTTTCACACTTGAAACACTGACAGACTGAGTATTTAGCAATTAAAAGATCTTCCTCCAAGAATTCAAGCATTTGATGCAGTTTGGCTGATTTGACGTGTTCCCACGCAAAGTGTGGTTTGAAGCTAGATATTTTGATCGAGGAAATCATAGCAAACCCACAAAAGTAACAGATGCTTTGCCTTTTTACTTCTGGTTTGAACTGAAGAACAGTAAGAAAATACTATGGCTGAGGACTCTTCAGGTGCTAAGGCACGAAAAGAGTTATGACTCAGTTGCATATAAAAAGGAAGAGAGGGTATGTTTTACCCCTGTGCCACATTCAGGCAGCCAAAGTAAAATGAGTAAAAGTTCATTTTATAAATTACGATAAAGGCTACAAACTCTTATACTTTGAGTTCTTAACGCTGCGTGTTTCCATCACCTAAATGTCCAAGTGGATAATCACTCAAGGAGAACTAGTCACTATGTAACTGCCCAAACTACATTAATATACTTGGAAAAAACTAGATAGTTGGCAGCAGAGAAGAAGAGACAAAGTGTTAAAAGTGATGATGAGAACTTCTTTTCATTACATTCAACAGAATAACTGTCACCACCACTTTAGTACGCTGGCCTCGGAGCGATGGTAGCAAGTAATAGCTACCTCCTCCATGGCTGAACCTGAACTGAGAGTGATTCCTCTTACACAAACTACTGAGTATACTGTAACTGGCACAGTAAAAGTAGGAAGAAAAACAAAGGTAAACTATACACAAATTAAAGCATGAAAAGGGGGGACAAAAAAAGTGCATGAACACCTAAGTGTCCATTTGATGCACCACAATTGTGTCTCCAATTACTGTTTGCTCTGTCATATGAACAAGACTGTTTTATGCATTTCCCTTCCCACTTTTTGCCCCGTGCATGTGTATCTGTCCGTACAGAAATCTCAAAGCACTACAGCTGATGATGAAGTTCTATGTCCTTGTCCTGTTTGCTACCTGCCATCATTTAAAAGCATTTTCCAGCTTTATTCCTGTCAGCTATTTCATAACAATTCCTATTTAATTTTCCCTAGCAGTAATTTCCCATACTATAGTTTCATTTTATTTCTCAAAGATTCTAATCTATGTGTTTTAATTCTGTATTTTTGTTGCACAAACCAGATAAAATCCATATTTATTGCCTCTATATGGCAGCATCCCTTGCTTCGTATTTATATGGATTATCCATACAAATAGGCACCTTAAATGAATGCACTGGTATGAAATCTACCACCTTATGTATTATAAGGGGGAGCTATTTCATGTTCTTGTTTCCTGATTTTGGTTTTACATAAAAGGGTTTTAAATAAAATATTATAGTCACCATGAAGACTGCTGAATGCATATATTGAAACCACATTTGCAGCTCACACAAGATGGTGCTGCAGTGCTACATACTGCATATGACACTGAAATCATTGAGATTTATGAGTATGCACACTGGAATAAAAACAAATTACATTGTGGAAAATCCTTAATTAATGGTATCTGAATACACACACCACACTTTACAAAGACCTCTGTCGAAACAGAAATACAGAAAATTTGGCTGAAGATCAATTAGTGCAGCAGCCAGCATACATATTCAACACTGTCATACATGGATATGGCGTATGCTTGATAACAAACTGCTCTGACCACGGTATCTTTCATTTTTATTCATCTTTACATATCATAATGATCTGAACTTTTGCTGAGGACTACTGCTATAGATTAAGGAGCTGATGAGGTATAAACTAGAGTGAATTTATGGCCTCTTGGGTGTGCTGCAGTACCAGCCCCAGAGTGCATGAAGGAGCGATAAAACTATCTTTAATTACAGCACGTTTACCGCAGAATGAAAACATGCTCTAGGAAGTTGTTATAGAACAGATACAATGGCTACATTTCCACTAATCAGATGAAGAGTGCCAGAGCCTTTCTTTGACTTTGAGGCCAAGTGGCGCAGACTGCCCACATACATACTAGCAAACGCTCACCATGCAGAGTGGAGAGCCACATCCAACCTACCTACTGGTTTCTCTACTGGAGTGACTCCTAAACTACATCTTTGAATTATCTGGGGAAGTTCCAGGTGAGAATAATGCCAAGGAACTTTCTAACAACACAACCACATAGACAGCTGAGTTATAGTGCTTGGGACCATGCCTTCACACTATTTAATTTACCAGGTGATGAAGTCACTAGCTTTACATTCTAATGTGAGTCTATGAAACATTAGTAAACCTACAGACTGTTTTTTAGAGGACAACAGGCATTTTAGATCATTTTAGGTTCAAGTTGATTATGCTTTCAAAAACTAAATCTGAGTTGGAAGACAGAATAGAACAGTGCAACTGCGGGTCCCAAATCTGATTTTACTGGCATAGACGCATATATCCCCTACCCACTGAACGTTTGATGCCAAGGAGCTTGCAGAATAATGATATAAAAACTGTAAAGTACTGCTTTCTATTGACACAGCAATAAACATGGAATAAGTTTCACGCTGTGGTGGGTTGACCCTGGCTGGAGGCCAGGTGTCCCCCAAAGCTGCTCTGTCACTGCTCTCCTCAGCTGGACAGGAGAAAGAAAATATAACAAAAGGCTCGTGGGTCGAGATAAGGGCAGGGAGAGATCACTCACCACTTACCGTCACAGGCAAAACTGACTCGACTTGGGGAAAATTCATTTAACGTATTACCAATCAAATCAGAGTGCAAGAGAACTAAAACCAAATCTCAAAAAACCCTTCCTTTCATCACTCCCTTCTTGGGCTCAACTTCACGCGTGCTTTTCTCTACCTCCTTCCCCTGAGCAGCAGAGGGATTGTGGTCCATCACACATTGTCTCTGCTGCTCCTTACTCTCAGGGTGAGGACTCCTCACTCTGCTCCAGCGTGGGGTCCCTCCCACGGGAGACAGTCCACCATGAACTTCTCCAATACGAGTCCTACCTTTCTTCATCTAAACCATATTAAAGAGCTCACAAAAAAGGAGCTTTGTGACTCAACTGTCACTGCCAGTGAGGCATCTCATCATGGTGCTGACGACTTACTGGTAATCCTGTTGTTGACTGTCCATATATTATGCACTTTATGCTAAATCTTCACTTTGGTAAATGGGCTGTGGGTTGGGTTTCTTTTGAAGTTGAAAGGATATCAATTGCTTCTAATTGCATGCAACATACCATATGAAAATATGATTGTCTAGGTAGATATATTTTTCCTCAAAACTGAACAGTCTATCTCACTGGTTTTTTGTGCTACCTTGTGCTACCTAAACATGGCTATAGTTTTTGTTATTTAAAAAAAACAATTTCAAGGAGCAACACATTTAACATACTAACTTCTGCTTTCTCTGTATTTTGTAAAGAAATAGAGAATTGATGTACATCCACACAATATGCTGAAAGTCAGAACAGTCTCCAGCATAAGAGATGATAGAAGTTGTACAGTACTGGCATAAAAGCTCCACTCAAGTGTGTCAGCTTACAGAAAAGCTGTAATAGAATTCCCATTGGTTAAATGGAGACCTGAAAAAACTAAGCAACCACATGAACCCTGTTTGTGCAGCAGAAGTAAGAGAAAAACCAACAAACAGACCAAACGATGAAAAATAACTAATGGATCTAGGCAGACGCAAACATCTATCCTTTTAAAAACAAATATATCAAGTATCAAAATGGTTTACTATCACTAGTACAGAGTTCAGAGGCACAGAAAGCTTCAGGTAGGGCTTGTAGGTTTAGGATGAGAGCTGCACTAACAGTGAACAGACAGAAATCTTAATTCTTTACCCATTATGGGACACTGGGCTTTTGTTTGGAAAGGATTAGTATTGCGTTTATAATTAGAGTGCAGGAAAGAATCCAAAGTAGGCTAAAGAACTAGGTTAATTACTAGGTTCTGCAAATATCTGAGTCAAAATGATAGCTGGTGCCAGCAACGATGAAGAGTTTATAGGAGGTTTTCATAGCTACCCTTAGAAAACTGTGTGGACAACACCACCTGCTAAGATACAATTCTGAGTGTAAATAATGTGTGTGTATACATATATTGATAACACTAAACTGCCTAAAGAGTATTTGCCCCAAATTATCATATTAAAAAAACCCCTATTATCATCCCCCAACTAGACATGTTAAAGAGGAAGACAACCATAATCTTGATTCAACAGCTTCACATGAGCCAGTAACACGACGTTGCAGCAAAGGCAGCAAACAGTTCCCTGGGCTGCTTTAGGCAAAGCATCGTCAGCAGGTCAAGGGAAGTGATCCTTCCCTTTACTCAGCACTGCTGAGGCCACACCTGGGGATTTGGGTCCAGTTCTGTGCTCCTCAGTACAAGAGTGTCATGGACATGCTGGAGAGAGTCCAGCAAAGGGCTATAGGGATGATGAAGGGACTGGACCATCTCCTCTAGGAGCTGAGAGAGCTGGGACTGTTCAGCCTGGAGAAGAGAAGGCTCATCAATGCCTATAAATACCTCAGTGGAGGGTGGAAAGAAGATGGAGCCAGGCTCTCTTCCGTGGTGCCCAGTGACAGGACCAGAGGCCATGGGCACAAACTGAAGCACAGCAAGTTCCATCTGAACATCAGGAAACGCTTTTTACTGTGAGGGTGACTGAGTACTGGCAAAGGTGGGGGAGTTTCCATCCTTGGAGGACTTCAAAAGCCATCTGGGCAGGGTCCTGGGCAACTGGGTCTGGAGAGTCCTGCCTGAGCATGAGTTGGACCAGATGATCTCTAGAGGCCCTTTTCAACCTCAGCCATCCCGTGATTCCATTAAAAACTTCAAAGAGACTTTTGAAACAAAGTTACCTTGAAGAATAAAAGCAGCATGAAAATTGTAATTGGGGCAGGAAGAGAGTTTGGAGTGGAACAGCAGTAATCAAAACCCAGCTTAATATAAATGGAAGTCACCTTGCTAGCATCACCTTCGTCTAGGCCAGACAGAGCAGCCCCCCATCAAACACTGAGACCAGCGTGTGTCCATCTAGCGGAATGTCAGCATGGGGTGCACCTAGCAGGGACTCACATCTCTCTGTGTGTATGTGACCTGGTGGTGGGGCTTTCTTGTCAACATACAGATCAGTGGGTTGTAGGGAGCTTCATGAGCACACATAGAGCTGCAGTTCCCAAATACTCAACAAGAGATTTATGCAAGTAGGAGAACCTGCACTGCCAGAATCGATTGTACGTGCTCATAAACCACACAACCTGTGATTGGGCATGTGCATGACTGTAAAGCTTAGTACACATAACACTTGATATGTGTGCATGCATGCTTGCAAGTGCAATTGAAACTTTGGAGGTTGCATTTAGAAACCTCAAGTGTTTATTAACTTTTTCTGGTTGTCTAATATTGTGTTTTATTTGCTGTAATGCTGACATTGATCCTGAATATATACTTCACAGATTACTAGATAATTATCTGTCACTAGTGAATTATGATCCTGATTTTGGCTTAAGCTACATGAACTGAGCAGTTTTTCCCAGTAACAATTCTTGCAAGTGTCTTCTCCCACAGCAAAATATTAGGGGTCAGGCTGAATGGCTCATAGCCATTGCTGAGATTTAACTAATAATTATAATGAAAGAATTTGTTTAACTGCTGGTCTTGTGAGAAGGGCAAGTATGTGTTGTGACAATAAAGCTAGGCAGAGAGCAGGAATTCAAATATGTAATAAAAATCTAAGCTCACTAGCAGTCCCACGAGAAGCTAGGATAGCTGTTCTTTGCAAAACCGAATTAATTTAGCCTAGGACTGACAGGGCAACTGGGCTACTGTTCGAGTTAAGACTAGGATCAGAGTTTAATAAAGTAATGGACTGAAGAGAAAGATTCATTGGTGGTCAAGCAATAGCAGTAATGAGATGAGGTATTAAATGGCAAGAGTAAATATTTTACAGATATTTCTGGATATGCTGTGCTCATCAACTGATAGAGCTAGATCTGGAAACTAAAAGAGATAACATTGGATCCTTGCAGGACAGCTGAAGGAGAGAATAAGAGCCACAAATCTCTTATGGCTCATTCTGAGGTGGATATGAGTCATTACAGCCAAAGTCAGCTTTAAGGGTGGAACCAGAATTTGAGTACAAAATCCAGTCAGCAACAGTTGTTCAGCTTCTGCACTCTCTGTAAACAGGAGCTTGAACCAGTCCAGTTCTTACAGCAATTACTGCTGCCCCTCCTCCTTCATATTTTCAGACTTGAGCCTTATTAAACCACATTTTGGGTAGGATTTGGGTAGGAACTGCAAGCACCGAAGACATACATTTTCTGCTGGATACAGCACACTGCATTAGAATACGGAAGGCAAGGGGTGGGCAAAAGAAAGAGTGCATAGTACATTCTGAAGGCATCAGGGTAACTACTGATGACAAGGATAGCTTCTGAAGTAGAGCTAGGGCTCACGACAGTAGGAACTGGAGACCTAAAATTTTGACTTGAGGAATGCAGCAGCATCAGGCCATGATGATGACTAAAGGCAGGCAGAGAAACGGCTTAAGTTTAACTTTGAAGTAGGTAGGTGAACCAATAAGTTCAATCTGTAATACTCACAAGAATGGGATGAAAGCTGGATCTGGCAAGGAGTGCTTTTGGTTCTGTTTGAGCTCAAAGACATACTTAACCTGAGAGTCAGTGGAGGAATGTAAAGGATTGGCAAAGTGATAGGGCAGGAAATTAACTCTGAAGCAAGAACTGAATCTAGATGAGAGTAATGGAATATTGAATTTGCAAAGGTCACAGTGAAGGATGTTGCAACAATTGAATCAACACAGGACAAAAGCCTGAACAAAAGTGGAGATGGAAGGAAAAGGCTGCATCTTTGAACTGATATTCAGAGAAAAATCTATACGACTCATTGCTCAGAAAGTGAGAACTTCTAAAGAAATTCAACTTGAAGATCACAGGTGCTCTGCAGTGGTCAGAAACAGGCAGTTTCAGATTCTATTTGATAATTTTTAGCTTGAATTAATAATTAGATAACAAAGGAGTAACAGAGTAAGGTATAAGAGACAGATCTGGAACAAATGTAGTTTGGAGTTGTCTGCAGAAAATGTTATCTAGCAAATAAAAAGGGACAAAGGACAGCTAGCTGGTAAATCTTAACAGAAAAATAGAGGGCTGATAAGGCAACCTTCTCAGTGACACACTGGAAATATAGATGGAAAGGCAATTACAGACATAGCCCTGCAACGGAATTCAGGGAGTTCTAGTATTACTAAAGAAAAGAGAAGATAGCAATTAATCTATCAGGTTAAGGGAGGATGGAATGAGATTTCTAATATGTGGTTATAAAAAAGTCACCATAGACATGGAAGTAACAGCTACATTTACATCAGCGAACAGAGCAGTACCAAGGCCACCTGCCAGCCCAGCCCTGTCAATGCTATTAAACTCCATGTCTCCAAATCAGAGTAGTTTTGTTCACACCAACCACAGGGTACAATCTCGGGCATATGCTAATTTCCAAACTAATAAGGACAGACCACTACCTTTGCAAGATCAAAATCATACCAGGAATCTGCTAACAATTTAATGAAATAAATGATGAAATTTCAGTGCCCAAGCACATTCCCTGGCAATGTTTAGTTTATCAGCATAGATAGTGCCAATAGCTTGAAGTGGCTGCAAGAGGAACTGCTTTACAGAGGGCCCAGCATGGTACTGAAGAACTCCAGAACAAGACAAAAGATTAGGGAACAGCAATATGATCAACCATGAAATGAAAGAGGATGAGATGCCAACCATGGGAAGAGATATTACCAGATGAGATTAAGGGTCAAATAAAAGCGACAAGATAGGATGGATACCTGGGATAAACAGAGAGAGAAGACACAAAACAATGAGAATCTTCTGCATATGTGAAAGCTATAAAGTTTAGAGAAGATGCGAGCTGAGGACAAGTAGAACCATCATATCTGTATCAGTATCCTCCTGGAAGATACACGGTATGGACTGGTAAGAGGGGACAGACACTGGCTGGGACCCAAAAAATGGTCTAGTAATGCAGGACCTCTGTACAGGTGAGACTGGCAGCATTTAATTAAACAAAGCACATTCTCCAAGACTTAGGCTGGAGTCTGGTGTGTTGCCAGACATTAAACCACAGTTTTGGCCACTCCTCTTTTTGCACCACATTAGTCATATGGGGAGGCTATTTCAGAACTGTACTTCCCTAGTTGATAAGATGGCTTTCTTAATGTCCAGCTTCAATGAATTCACTACCAGTTAACGTGGGGTTTTTTTGTTTGTTTGTTTGTTTGTCAACACTGGCCTTTGGCTGAAACCTTTCTTGGCATTTACCTTCCTTATGCTTTTACAGTCCAATACCATTTTTTTAAACCTTCAGTCTCTTACACTAACAACAGCTTAGCCATCTCCTATCACTGACTCCTTGCTCCACTTGTACTTACTCTTCTCCACATCTATTCAATTTAACCTAATTTTTCTTGAAAGTAAATAAACAGAATGCTACCATCAGGTAAGAGGCCTATAGGTAACTGACTTCTCATACTCTACCATTAAGCGTAGGAGCTGTAATAGGAAAGATATTATATGTATTCTAAATTAATAGCAACAGGCCAGTTTTAGGGCTGTTTTCTTAGTCTCTTTGGAACTGGAAACCACGGAAAACTGAGGTACAAGAACAGGAGAGGTATTAGTGGTGTAAACAATCTGCTCTTTTAGCTGAAGGGTGAGCTGAACCAAAGCTGCAGAGAAGAGGCGATAAAGCTTGACAATACAGTGCTAAGGAGTCAAATGTCCTTAGAAGAATGATAAAGAAGTTACAAAAACAAACAATGCAGATTGAGAGAAATCAAAATAAAGGGGATGTGTACATAATTTAAAGAAACTTCAATATAGATATAGATTTTGAATATGAATGGATGCATTCCAAATCCCAGAGCTCTAAACCCAGAGCCATATTAGAATTCAACATAATACAATATTGAACACAGATGTTACTCATTAGTGTGACAATCACTAATCCAACAAAAAGTCATCAGTTCTATAAACTTTTGTAGTATTAGTAAGCTTTGAAAGGAGAGGAGTCTCTGCATACAGTAATGAAAACTGTTTCAAGGTTACCAAAGACAAAAAAAAAAAAGGAAGCTAGCAAACAGAAGACTAGAGAGATGTAAAGCTAGAATGGAAAATAAAAATGTCTTTGCGATTAGTGCCTTTATCAGTTCGCCAACCATAAGACCACATACCAGCACAAGAATGAAATGGTGCATCTATTTCAAAGACACTAAGGAAACAGGCCTAAAATTGACCTATTGATATTAATTTAGAAAGCAGATAAGAACAGTAGTAATCAGGTTGAAGTCAAAGCACTTATCATGTATTGGACGACCCAATATGGACAGAGGAATTGGACAGTATGCTGTCTGATATAATGCTAATTCTTCAGCTCTCTTTTCTCCAAGGAATTACGAAGCTGAAACTACTAATAGTCCCAGTGACACAGCACCTTTTTAAAGAACAAGGCAAATCTGATCTCTTGATTATGTATGACCAGTCTTATTGGGGAGTATCTACCTTTTACTACATCTAAACTTATCCACTTGAATTTCACTGTATTTTATGTCTATTTCTGAACTATTATGTTAAACAGCAGCTATGAAAATAACTTATGAACATAAAGTTATGGCCTACAGAGATTTGATTTCTTAGGTGAATTGTGTCAGGGATAGTCAAAGAAGCATTGGAAGGAACAGAGAGGGAGTGTGTGGAAGAAAGATGTAAGGCTTAGTGCTAGATTTTTGAAGGAAACCACTAATTATTCCTATGTGGCAGTTTCCTGCAAGCTGTTCAGTCCTTTAATTTTAAGGATATCATGCCTTACATCACTATTATGTTTTGTAATTGCTTTTAACGAAAAGTTTTAGAACAAGAATTAATTGTAGTTTTAAATTCAAGATATGTGAAATAACAGTAGTCTTTATTATAATAATTCTAATGAGTCACACTCTAATGAGTTAGAACAAAGAAACAATTGACACTTTGTTGATATTTTAAAAGATAATCTTAGAAATAGTTCAGTCATCTGAAAGCATGCATGTATGTCTCCTTAGAAACAAAAGAATGGAAACTGTTTCATTTTAAGTCAAAACCACACAAAATACCTCTGAAAACACAGAAAAAGATACCCTAGGATGTAAAGAAATAAAGCTGCAAAAGTACATAGTTGTACGTTTGTTACTAACTACAAAATACCTTTTGCTACAACTAATTTTTCCACTCAGAGTTTAGAAAGCAATCAGAATTACAAAAATTACAACAGAAAACAGTATTCTGTTATTGAAACAGAAAATATTTAGCTCTCAATAGATGTGACTATCAGTTTGAATATTTCCTCAAATTTAAAAATCTCTTGCATGTATTATGTAATTCTTTTATTAAAAAGGACAGGTTCATTTACTTCCTAGAAAGTAAACAAAGAAAAATATTTACACAATAATGTTATAAAATATTGAAGCAACATTGCTTCAAAATATTCACTTTACTACCAGACACAATAATAAAAAATGACAGATACACTTTCTTATTCCACGTGACTTTTGGAAAACTGGTATCTTGGAGATGAAGAACTCATTAGGTACAGTTCCCTGGATACTTGCATTTTGTAATGTTCTATGGATGTAGAAGTTTAATGCAATTAATAGTTCATGCTTTGATAATATTTGGATTCTGAGGCTTTACTATGTGTAAGTAGTTTCTAATGAATATTGTTTAGATAATGTGAACTTTGGCTCAAATCTGGGGCTCAGACCCAGAGACGTGATGTTGAGTTCATGTTCACAGCTAGGCTGCACAAAAGTTAGATTACTGAATTACCTAGGTTACTATGTCATAATAAGCAAACCTAAAATACCTTATGATGTTAAGATTCCCTTACTGGGCACTTATTGGGCAATGTCCATTCTCAGGCTTTATCATTCACGATGCGTGGTGCTGGGCCTAAACCAGCAGTATATTTGGAAAGTGACAACCGGTCTGTGTTTAAAGACTTGAGATGGAAGTGAAGTTAAGGGAAGTCAGAGAAGGATGAAAGCATGTGCCATGAGTTACACAGAAAAATAGCGCAGTAAACCAAAAGATGTTTTGGCTTTCTTCTCTCAAGACAAGCCAAAACATCAGCCGGTGGGGCGTGGGGAAAAGGAAGTAAAGCAGAAGCACATTATAACATGTCACATGCTGGGACTCTCTGAAGAAATTAACTTTTCAGGTCCTCTATGGCAACAAAATATTTTATGTGCTAATGCTTACTTAGAAAAAAAGTCTCCATCAACTCTCAATCACAAAGAAAAAATAGTAGCCCAATTGTATATTAAATACTAGAAGTCATGAAAATAATTTCACTTCTTGAAACACATCAGTATACAGATAAGTTGTTTTTTTTCAACCTAATTCATTTGCTTAGATCACTCCTGTCAGCCTTTAACTTAAGAAGAAAGGGGTTTATCTCAGCTTCTAGAGCAGAACAGACACATACCTACTTACAAATTTAATTTTAGTTGTTTCTGGGCAAATAACAAATGAAGTGTTTGTGCAATCTTTCAAGTGAAATCTCAAATGTCCTATCCACATGTAACTACTAATTTCCTTAATGGCATTTTTAATTTTGTTTTTTAAATGTAGATTCACCTCAAAAAACCTTCAGCATACACAAGACAACAACCTCAGATCTCACTGAACAGATGTCTGGGAAGGCCTAAATATGCACAGTAGGTCTGACATTTTATATCTACAGGTACTAATCTGCTATAATCAGATATAAGCATAAATCTTTCTGTACAGATACTTGAAGTATGTCATATGCCACCATTGATCCAATTAATCTCCAATAATGCTCATCTGATCAAAGGTCAGGAGACATGATATTCAGCAAATCATGCTCAGAACAAATAATCTCTTGCCTTAGCTGTTGTTTTGCCACTAACTATGGCTCGTTTGGGATAAGTAAACAAAACCACTTGTCTTTCTCTACTTTCTGGAAAAAAAAAAAAAGCTTCTTAAGATTCTCAAAGTATTTCAATTCAACACTGAGATCCGAAAACAATTCCTTCTTCATAACTAAAAAAATGAGGATGGACTTTTTGGGGCAACTGAGCTTTACTGACACTGCAGTAAAGCAGTACCCTTTAAATGCCCACATAAATGCTTATTTATCAGTTACACAGACTGCTCTGAGGAGGGAGGGCAGGCACCAGTTGCTTTGCTCTATTCTGCAATCACTTACAGGCAAAGAAGTGTCCTCTGTCCAGAAGACCTGATGTCTGTTTTCTTCCAGCAGCTGTATATTTAAGGGAATTTCAAAACATTCAAGGTACCCTGGATATTACCAAGGAAGGCCTGTATCATTCCAGGACTTACAGTCTTTAATACCTCTCAGTACTAAACGTACACCACAGTCCTGGAAAAGAGTGCAAAACCAAATGTTATACTCTCTTCCACTTCCATGAAAACTGTCTCGGCAAACCTTATTTTCTGAATTAGTTGCAGATCTAGATGTTATGTATTACTTCAACATTGTCTGGGTTCCCAGGGTTACAATGCCCTCCAGTTGGCTTCTGGAATAACTCAATTACTACATTCTCCATTAACAAAGAAATGGTGACGGGAAAAAAACAAACAACCCACCAACAAATATTCCATGCTTACTACTTGTTGTTAAAGACAGAAAAAAAGCAAAGCTAGCCACAGCTGTTCCATACAAGGTATGCTACCCTTGATTTTGCTCCAGAGCTTCAATAGATAAGAAATCAACCATCAGCTGCAAATCTGTATGCATGAAATGAAGGTATTATACAGACTTTTATAAGAGACTCACAAAACCCAAAAAAAGGCTCAAGTATTTTCGAACTCTTCCACAGAAGCTGGAAATGGATCATTTCAAAGCAACTCCCATGTCACCAACCTGTGTCACATCCAGCAAAAAAAAAAAAAAAAAAGGTGGTTTCATTGGTGCTTGAAACAGACCTGACTATATTTAAAGTTTAAGTTACTGTGCAAATTAAGCTCATTCAGTATGAAACATATTTCACTGTTTTTGAGTTTCTGGCCTACTAGGGAACATGCTGGCTCATCATCTTCATCTGCTGATGGAATGCTTTCTATCTTTGTTCCAGCACACTCAGCTTTTGCATTAAAGAAGTGCCTTTTTTATCAAGCATCTGTGGATGTATTTGATATTTAGGATATAAAAAACCCACCTCCTGCTTGCAAGAGTCAATTCTGTAATAGTACTTTTGCTGATTACTTTTTGGATTTTTCTGCCTTTTCAAAAAACTTAAATTTTCATTCAAACTGAAATGGTCAAATAAATGATATCAATGTCAATGGCTTTATTATGTTCAAGACTACATTCATGCAAATAACGTCTGTGCTGAAATCATACTGGAAAAGCTGAGATGCAATGCTACGCATAACCTTCATATTCTGAAAAGTACTGTACAGAAACAAGAACTCAAGACTTTTATTCAGGTCAAACTGATGATTTAGGAACGATTTGTGGATCCTTTACTATGTTGACAAGCTTCTTCATGTTTGCTCTACACAAAGCAAGTTAACATCTTAACCTGAATACAGTCACTTCATTTTGCTTCTCAAATCTCTGTACTGTCAGATTCAAAAGTTCTGCTAATGTGATATTGGCATATGAGCTAGCCCACTTGATGTAAGCCTTAGCTTTTACCCTAGTCTGGGAAGCAACCTACAGCCTCAAAAAAAAAAAAAAAAGTAAACCCAACTTAATTCTACATAACTTCTGCCAGTTTCTAGGGTAATGTAAAGATTGTCTAATATGGCAATAAAATTGCTTGAGAAAGAGAAACCAAATAGAATATAACCAGAGAAACCTCAGTGAAATCCTTGCCAGACCTCCCCTTGAACAGGTAAGAAGTTTCTTGAAACCGCATCTTTTTGTAAAAGTGAGAAGCACTATTATACCATTTCTAGAACAGTTATTTGTCATACTACATTAGTTTATATTAGCGTTTACCTTATTGATTTATTTTTTTCTGTGGCCTCCTATTTCTTATTCAGGAACTGAGAGTTTTTCCACAAAATGTGAATGAACTTCCCTGTGGAATCAGCTCTATCCATCCAGCTGGCTGATCTGCACTATGTAAAGCTGAACCAGCACAGCCAAGGTAGACACGGGACCGCAGGTCCCTCCATGACAGAGAACACGTCACTTTTTGGGGAACCACGTCACAGTTCTACTGCTCATGGAAAAATACATTTGAAGTGGTTGTATTAATTCCCTAATAAAAAGGAAAGTATTGTCAGAGACTCCTTTAGCACTTAGCATAAAGCTGATACTCAGTATCTTTCCAGGAACAGGCATACAGCATTTCCTCCCATCTCCTTCCTGACTCTTACCGGAGATAAGGGGAGTGGAGGGGACTGTGTGGAAGCCAGGATGTTCTCAAAAATGCAGTTTTCAGATGCAGAGAAGTTTCTTGCCCTGGCTATCGAGACGGATCTACAAACCTTCACCCTACTGTTACTGCAAAACGAACTCCATCATCAGTTTCATCTTTCATGTCACGTCAATCAAGCACAGGGCATGTTGTCACAGTCTGGATAGAAATCCTGTGTATCTGTCACTTCCTTGAGGTACTTAAAAGTCCCGTTTGACTTCTACTAGTATTAATGAAGCAGAAGCTCCCATAATCCCAAAGGCTTTTCTAGATAAATAGATAGGAAAGCCATTTAAACTTGCCTTTGTCCCACTACTTGAACAACACAAAGAAAATACTAATACAGTACACAGTTTCGAAAGAACTTTTAAGCATGTATTTCATAAATATGCTAAAACATTAAGCTGCATGCTTTACATGGGCCTTGGAAAAAAAGACTTTAACCTATACCATTTAACATTTTTATGTTCACATGAACAATTTCACATTTTAACTGCTGTGAACAAGAATTACACCTTAATGGTGAACTTAAGTGTAGATTGCACCAAGATTTTGCTATGATTTAGCTCTAATTTCCTAATATTTATTCCAAGACATTAAAAAATGCTGAGAAGAAGGTATTGTTCTCCACGCCAGCATATCCGGTTCTTATTTAGCATAACAGCTCTCTGCCAATGCATACAGACAGCAGAAAGACCCCAATTTCATCCTGGCACGTCTGACCTCAATCTCTCTGTGCCTTGGTGTATTTTGAGTTAGCTGATTATACGCAGTGATTTGTTTCAGTATGACCAGTGAAGTCCTGCATGCTACATGTTTTCCTTTCAGCTTGCCCACAACATAAGCCATAAGCAGCTTGATTATCTGACTACGTTTACAACAGTAATAGTACGATCCTAGTAAAAGTGAATCAGGGATAAAAATAGTCTTAAAAATAATTTCCTGGGATTTCCTGGGTTTGGTATTAAGAAAGAGCTCATAATAGCAAGAAAATTAATACTGGGGGGGACCCACCAGATGGATGTTTTATTTTTCCGGTAACTAAATATAAACATGTCACAAGCTTTGCCACGAAAAATACAAAAATAGACCAATCTTAAATAAAATTCTTAAAAACAAAGCAAAACAGAAAGGTATTTTAGTTACTTTCCAGGAATTTAATTTCTTTGTGTTTACTAAATTAGTAGACAATGTCCCGAAGGATAATGATATATTATACATCATGTATCTCACTTTGTAAAAATTGTCTAAAACAAGTATCTATTAGTCACACTGAGCTGTCTTACTGATTTCACAGTTTATAATCTACTAGAGTTCCTCCTCAAATTATAGTATAGAAGGAACAGATTACTGGACAGCTTGACGAGAGTTCTTGCTTACAATGTGAAATAGCTATACTTGATCCTACAGAAAATCTCTGTCTGTCTTGGAAAAGGAGTAATTCATGAACTGAAGAATGAAAAGTGGCTTTATTCATTTCCAAATACACAGCACCTAAAGAAATATGACATATCTGATTTTATCAGTCCATTCTTTTAACTGTTTTATCCAGTTTTCAGTTAATTCTTGAAATAAGTATCTTTTATTCACCATAAAAAACCATTTACACTTTACTTCCCCATGAAGAGACACAATGCAAAACCAATTTCATTAACCACTTAACTTCCTTATAGATAAGGAGGGAGTAACAGCACAGAAATATCACAAGAAAATATGGGAAATTCAATTGAAGAATGGCTTGCTTTATCAGCACTCCATCAGGTGGAGCAGATTATTTATCTCTGAGTTCTCATACACCCATTAACAAATAGACCTTTAAAAGTCTATTGCCTATGAAAATGACGCAGTGCCAACACTTCTGAAATATCAGCCAGTCTCAGTGACAGAAATAAATCATGTTTCCATGGATTATTTAATTTCCAGTTCAAAATGCATTCTTCCCCTCATTGTGAGCCTTGGAGTCATCCTCCATCCTTAAAAACAAAAGGTTTGGGCTTCTTTCTCCCTTCCAGGTCTATGCATATAGCATGGTACAAAAAACATTTTATGATCTTGGTTAACTAAAAGTTAAAAGCTTTTGATTAATTTTTACTAAAGTTAGCAAATTAATCTGCAGAAGGATAACACTGTTTTAAATCATCTTGGTCCAGAACAGACAGAAAGAAGAAAAAATTGCAATATTGACAATATTCTAGAAAGACAGACTTTCAGTATATGCTTTCTGACAACACAGGAAAAACAGAAATTCAAGTATTACACTAGAAAAAAGTGATCCTGAGATCAAAGAGATACATGACGATTTTTGGTTCCAAAACTGATGAAATACTTTTATTTTACTATTGTGGTGTCTAGTCTTAAGTATAATGCCCAAGTCAAAAGTCACTCATTAAGAGGACATTTGGGCACACTTGTATTTCTCTTATAGTGTAGTTGTCAGAATATTTTTTTTTGTCCATGGGTATTTCTAAATGTGGAGCTGCATAGCTGATATAAATAGCAGTATGTTAGATTTCCAGTTAAATTTGAGTTGTTCCAAAATAGTACTAGTTTTGTTAAACTGAAGTTAAGTGTATCAGAAAAATACACATTTCGCAAAGCAAGACTATTTTTAAAATTACAAGAACATAGAGTGATGCTCACTTTCAGCTGCTCTAACTAAGAATTCCATTGTTTCACTATACTGTCTAAACTAGCTCAGCAGCATATGCAATTAGAGGTACTAATTAACGCAGAGACAGCTAGAAGGGTGTTCATGTTCCAGGTTTTATTTTGTCTTCTCCTTGAATTTGATCAATATTATCCTACAGGGCAGTAGCTCTAAAAATAACAAGATCGTAAGTCAGATGGAAACTGAACTGCAGAACAGGCATGAAAGTAAAAGAAGTGAAACAGGAGGTGAAGTCACAAGTAAAATTAGGCTATTGCCCTCAGAGAGTAGTTGTGCTGGTTTCAATCAGGAAAGAGTTGGCTTTCTTCGCAGTGGCTAGTCTGACGCTGTGTTTCTGGATTTACCCTGAGAAAAGTACTGATATGGCATCTTTTTAGCTGGTGCTGGGCAGTGCCTGCACTGAATTCAGGGTCTTTCTTTACTTTTGATACTGCAGCTGTGTTTCCAACTTTCTCTCACTACAGGCAGTGTGGGGGGACACATAGTTCAGACAGCTGACCCAAACTGACCGAAGGAGTATTTCATTCCATAGCAGGTCATGCTTGGTACATAGATGGGGAGTGGGCTCGGGGGCCATCATTCTTTTTGCTCCTTTGCAGACTCCTCTGTTAGCTCATACAACTCTTTTGCTAATTCCTTCACTTGCTTGTTTGTTTGTGAGTTGGTGGGTTGGTTGGTGAGCAGTTGTATCATATGTTTTATTTTCCATTATTTTAACTATTTACTCTTAGTAGTATTCTTATATATTCATTTATATATATTATTAATGTATATTCAATCAGTAAATAGTTCTTATCTCAATTTTACGAACTCCCTTGTCTTTTTCCTCCGATTCTCCCCCTCCACTGTAGCTGGGGGGAAGGGATGGGAGGTGACCAAGCCGCTTCATGGTATTTTGCTGGCCAGAGTTAAACCATGACAGTAATTTTTTGGGGTTCTTTTGGTTTGGTTTTGTTTTTAAAAGGTTTTTACCTCAGAAGCAGTCTATGAATTCTTAGTCCACGTGATTGTGTGGCTTTTAACTGGCCACAAAAAAAAAAAAAAAACCATAATGTACTAACAAAAAGAAATAGAAAGAATAGACCCCTCAAGTTTCCTTGACAAAATACACTTCAGGAGGCATGAAAATCTCTCTTGGAATTCTCACAGCAAACAGATTTTCACAGATCTACTGAACCATCTGGCATTCATAGATTACTTAAACATTGAGATCAACTATGAATGATAAGAGAACTGGGCCAGACTTGATTCCTGTATGACTGTAACCATGAAAAGCAGCATCTCCAAGAGGCATATAGTTAACACAAACTGAGTTTACTACAAGCTCATGGTACCACCTGATCAGAAAGAGCTGATTCTGTCTCATCTGTTTTAACATACAGTAGCAATATGTGAGAAGGTTGAAATAAAGAAATAATTAAAAAGATAAAAATTGGAGTTTAGTTCAAATTCATTACAGCTTTTAGGAGCTCAAATCATACTGATCTGTGAGCTCACAGCTCAGATTTTGCAATTTGTAGCAGTATTTAAAATCTGAGAGGAGAGAGAAAATTACTTACAACAAAGAGCTCATCAACCTGTTTAGCAATTAAAGAAAGATCAAGGAAGATCAAAAGGTGATTTGATTACAGTACAAGTGTCTCAAAGGGAACAAGATGGGAACAAAAAAAAAAACCCTCTGGGTAGGAAAGGGCTCTTTAATATTGTGAAAAAACATCAAACAAACATCATTGTCTGAAAGCTGCAGACAAATTCATATGGGAAGGCATCAATTTTTAATAATGAGGTTGACAAATTGCTCAAGTCATCACTGAAGACAGGAGGGGATTTTTAGCTTCTTAAAAAACAGTGACAAATTCCTCATCTGCCTCCACATCTGTAGGCTTGATATAGCACATCTTTCGGTATGTAAGAATACAAACACATGCCTAATGGGGCAGTAACAATTGGTTAATATTTTCATATTATTTTCAAAGTGAAAAGTTTCTGCTGAAAAATCTAGTTACAGTTCGTATTTTGATTTTTCAGGGTCTTGTGTATAAAATCATCACACTCCATTACATTATAGTCTTAAGGATTCAATGTCTGCAGGTAGGTAATTCATACAGTTAAAAAAATTCAAAAGAAGAGGGCATACATTTTCCCCAAGATAAGATTAAATTGAAAAAAATTTAGTACAAGTACTTGTGGAATGTAAAAAGACAGTGTTTCTGAGGGAAAGCTAAAGAAAAAACCAACCCCAAACCTTGAACACTTAGGCTTTATAGACACAAATTCTTACGAGTTTCTTAAGCAAATCATATGGCTGAATACAAGATGCAAACGGCATCAATACTTTCTCCTAATTATGACAAAATACTTCCACTGTTATAAAGTAAAGTGTTTTTGTGTTTACTCTGAAACAAAATGCTCACTGTACTATAAGCCACAGACCCACCCTTTTGTTGATAAACTTTCCTGAAAGGGAACATATTACTGAGCAGGGGCAGAATGAAACACTAAGCAAGTACACGTTTTCACGGTCAGAGAACTCAAGACCATGATGATTTTTGGTAACTGTGAAAGAACAGTGTTTGGAAGGAAAAGATATACCGCATTTTCATTCCCATTCCTGCCTCAAGTCTGTTTCCCGATTGTTTCAGCAGCTTGGCAATTTCAACATCACTTGGCAAGTGATTTTTTTTCCAAATATGTGAACCAGTTCTTTTCTGATTGGCTGAGCTGAAGAAAAAAAAAAAAAAATCTGACTTCTGATTCTGAACTAATTGCCTGTCAGTGACTCAGGTCTCACCAACATTCACTTCAGCCCAGCTCCTACTTTTACCAGCAGACAGCTACTGCTACCAGAGGAACTGGGAAACCACATCATTGCAATGTTTTCAGAATTGTATAGTATCCAGCAACATGTTAGGAGGACAGACGGGCAAGTCAAGTAACCATCTACCTACAGTTTTGGTTACTTGCTGCTCCGTGGCAGAACCTCAAGTAGAAATAAGTAGAAAACACAATACTAATGAAAAATTAGTATCTAGGACTAGATATTCCAGTATGACTAAGTATCAACTGTACTATAAAAAAAAATTGTCCTAATAAAATAAACTCCTGAGGTTAAAATGCCCAAGTAGTCCACTAAAGAACTATGGGTCGTTTACATGAAAGATGTCGTACAGAACTCTGCAGAAACCTTCCATCCAGGTAAAATAAAGCTAGATCGTGCAGTAAAAGCCTGAAATGACCAGTCTACCCTTTTATTAGATTGTACAGCATAGAGGGAACAAGTAGAAAAAGTGAAGCTGCAAATCTCTAATTCCAGTAAGGCATGAACTTTCACACTCATAAGCAAGCCTAATTTCTTTACCTGAACAGTCTCCAGAAAAATCTCTACTACTGTAGAAACTTCCTATTTCACTGTAACTTTATCAGATATGAGTTGTTTGGTTTTTTTTCCTTCATAATTGTAAAACATTTCTGTAAATTATTATTTTTTTTAAGATAACATGTGCGGTATTTTCAAGTTTCTGGAAACATTTTAAAGCAATAATGAACCTCATTTTACAACTAAACGCATTACCTTAAGTATTATTTAGTTACATGAAAACAACCTATGTGCATCTGAGTTCAAGTATCACATTATCAGTTTAGAAAAACATGTTTTTCATTTAACATTCTTCTTGCATTTGAAACAGGTTATATTACATTACCTATCTAGATAATTCAGGTCTACATAAAATAATTAAAAATGTTTCATCCACAAGTCTAGCTCTTCTTCCATCTAATGAGAAGAATTAATGTTTCAACCTTTCTCCTACTTTTGTAACTGTTGCAAAACCTCACAACACAATGCCAAGCTCTCCCCTCCTCACCGAAAAGCAAGTCCTTACTACTGGCAATCCAGACAAGCTTGTTGCTCAGTATCAAAACCTACCCCTGCACCAGCCATTATACCCAAAATTCTGCTTTGTAAACATTATTTTCATGCACTCTTATACTAGTTATCTAATAATTCTTTTTTTCAAAACTAGAAAGATGCAAAAAAAGTTAATTTTTTTTTCAGATCACTGTCGAACAGCCGTTGTAGTAACTAATCCTGCAATTAAGATTGGCTAGTACAAGCTATAGCTGCTAGGCAGCTCTGTTCAAATCATCTGGACTATAAACAGGCAGGAAGAGATTATTGACAGGAGGTATGGCCTTAAGGCTCCTTCTATTCCATCACCCAGCATTAATACACCCTTTGTAAGTGATGTGAAAGGGACTGGAACTCTTTTCCAGCCTCCCATCAACATGCATGCATGCTACAGAATTGAGAGAGACACTCAGGGGAACAGACTTCAACCTTGATTTTTCCCTGTGATACAACAATTCTTTCGCCTTTAGAAACAAATAGTACTGCTGTGGGATCAGATACCATTTGAACCGTTACCCGTGGAAATACAACCTGCAATAGAAAGCAAAGTATAGATGCAAAGCTTGTAAGGTAAACAAAAATTTACCATGAGACAGCATTTCTTGCAGGCAGTGTTATTTACACAACACCCTAGTGCCTCTAGCACTCTTCAAAGATAAGCTTGTATTATTTCTAGATAACGTTAGGAATTCTCAGTAGTAGACTGAGTCTACATTTTAATTTGAAAGAATCTTGAAAGCCATCAACTGATGGCTCTGGAAGATTTCTACCTTGTCACTTGCACCTGAATGGAAGAACATTCCCTTTAATATTCCAGCAGTGTGTGCTGGCAGCCCAGAAAGCTAATCGTATCCTGGGCTGTATCAGAAGTGTGGCCAGCAGGTCGAGGGAGGGGATTCTCCCCCTCTACTCTGCTCTTGTGAGACCCCACCTGGAGTGCTGCAGCCAGCTGTGGAGCCCTCAGCATAAGAAGGATATCAACCAGTTGGAACGAGTCCAGAGGAGGCCACAAAGATGCTCAGAGGGCTGGAGCACCTCTGCTATGAAGAAAGGCTGAGAGAATTGGGATTGTTCAGTCTGGAGAAGAGAAGGCTCCAGGCAGACCTTATTGCAGCCTTCTAGTACCTGAAGGGGGCCACAAGGAAGCTGGGGGGGATTTTTTCCAAGGGCTTGTAGTGACAGGACAAGGGGTAATGGGTTTAAATGGAAAGTGGGGAGATTTAGATTGGACGTCAGGAAGAAATTCTTCATGGAGAGGGTGGTGAGGCAGTGGAACAGGTTGCCCAGAGAAGCTGTGGATGCCCCATCCTTGGAAGTGTTCAAGGCCAGGCTGGATGAGGCTCTGAGCAACCTGGTCTAGTGGAGGGTGTCCCTGCCCATGGCAGGGGGGTTGGAACTAGGTGATCTTTAAGGTCCCTTCCAACCCAAACCATTCTGTGATTCTATGATTCTATAATATAGTGTGTGCAAGTTTTTTCTACTGCTTTAGAAACCTCTTCTCCGTTGGTCTAGATTTGTGCCTTTTTTTTTTTTTTTTTAAGACTGGGAAAGTTTAGTTTTAATGACCAGAAGTTCAGGTTTTAATTTCTTTTTGGATGACAACTGCTGAGTACACATAATTAGAGTCATCATTCTTTTCCTGGTACAAGTCCTACAGTTCAATAGCAAATTCTGAGTCTCAGTCAGTCTCTGTTCTGCAGAAGTCACATCGACAGCTCAGCTTAAGATCCTCCTGTGTTGGTCCCCTCAACACACACACCCCCCAACAGCATGTGCGGAGAGCAGACATGAAGGAGAATGTAAAGAATGACATGTATAATTACCTTAATTTTAGTGAAAAATCTCTAATTAGCTGAACCAAGAAATGACAAATACAGTCAGGATTTTGGCCTCCAGACAGCAGTTTAAATACTGTCTTAAGTTAGAGTACTCTGCAGAAATAGACTTTTCACTGTGATCTATTTATCAAGCTTGATTTTACCTCCATTTTCAAAAGTAAAAAAAAGATCTTCTGTTTCATTTTATTTTCAAGTGGCACACACAATATGTGAAGATGCGAACATAACCACTTTGATAACAAACTTTCTCCTAACAGATCACAAGTTTCCAGATGATGGGCCCCACAGTTCAAGAGTCACACTGCAAATACTATAGACTAAGATTCTCCTGTTAGAGCTGAAGCTGCTTTAAGCTTAAGAAAATCGGAATAGAACAACTAACAAGTATCTTTTTAGCATAATGCAGAGTTATCTCAACTCAACACAAAAACCTCAAGGAATATAACCGCAATGGAAATCTGTGTTTATGCCAGCATAATCAGATATGACATGTGGAAGCACTTTTTAATTAAAACAGGAGTTACAGTACCTTGCATAAGGACTTGGACACAAACTTGTTATATCAGCTTTCTTTTTCACTTCAATTAGGTGGTAACGTAAAACAGTTTTACTACTTTCAGTGCATTTTTCAAGCTCACTGAATAAAGCAAAAGTACATTTGCTGTTCAGAAAAGAACACTGTTGTATGAATGCAAAGCCAGGGAATAAGATACATTTATGAAATATTTTCAGGAGAATCTACAGGACCTGAATCTCATTTTAACACATGGAGTATAAATTATGTATGGCCAGATATTGTTAGATGTCTTCCAAAATACTTTTAGGACTTCTCGGATTCCATTCTGCATTAATAAAATACGTGTAAGCTTAGTACTTACCCACAGAGGCATAATCATTTGGAAGTTCAGGATAAAGCTTGTTTGTAATCTTTTTAGCTGAAAGAGAAATTTAAATAGCAAGTTATAGCATATACTAAGATATTATATTTCAAATACTGCTTTTGCAATACATGTTTAATAGTTACAAATTATTGTAGTTATCTAAGGAGCAGTACAGAAGAAAAATAGACGGACTTTGCTTTATATCCTTGTGCAGAGAAATAAATCGAGTTAACAACAGGAGCTGCACAGCAGAGTCTTGCTTTCCACAAGAGCGCTTTGGTAGACAAACTGTTATGGTGCCAAAACTCTGACTCCTCCACTCTATTTTAAGACCTCTACCTATCAAAAGATAGTAACAACCTAAAAGAGAAATTTTATCTTTCTAGAAACCAGAAGTTTCTAGAATTATGACTAGAAGTTTCTAGTAAGGACTGTTCTTTTTACAAAGAAGTTTCATCATACCATGGGGCTTCTATGTATTCCATAACCATGAACACTTCCTTTGAACAATTAAGTGCTTCTGTAACTCTACAAACACTACTTATATAGGAAATCCTTCAGAGAGAAAAGGTTTGTTAATATAAAACAAACAAAACTTTTATTGCTCACGGCACTACCCCAACATGCTTTCGGTGTTTGCCCAAGGAAGAGTATTAACAAAATACTTTTACAGAGACAGCTATTACTATAATAATTGCATAAGATTCATTAGCTTTAATTTTATAGAGAGAATACGTTCCATCATTACCGAAATGTTTTCTAACCTGGTGGTGTTGGCCTAACAGTGGGTTTAGGTGGCTCTGGTCTGAATGATGGCCTAGCAGGTGGGTCATTTACCTAAAATGCACAAATTATTTTAAAACATTACATCACTCCTGGAAGCAGATTGCAACTTCAGAGCCTAAAGGTATGTCAAGTTACACTGAAAAAAATAACACTCTCCACTGAAATTGTATGAACTCAAGAAGCACACAAAAGAACTAGTGACATACACGACTAAAGTAATTCAACATGGAATTAACAACGATGAAAGATAAATGATTGTCTATCAGCAGACATCCATAAGAAAACATCTTCTACAGTTCTTAGTATTGTATTGTAAATGTGATTGTTTGAATGGAAGACAGAAAAAGAAGAAAAATGACAAGTATCCACATCAAACCTAGTACGTTCATTATTTAGAGATTAACTTGATTAGAAGTAGTTGAACAAACTTTTCTGATCACCTCTTCAGATTTGGTTATGAACTATTGTAAGAACAAGGATATACTTTGTTATTCTGGAGGGCGCAAAGCAAAACCAGCAATATTCTTATCCAGAAGAGCCTACCAGGGCAATACCTGAATGAGTGTGTTACTCACATGCTGTATCTGCAATGTGTTACACCTTTAAGCATCCAATGGAGAACTTAAGAATGGCACATGAACATCAACATTACCACTCGTTACAGTACCACTCCAACAGTTCAGGAACAGAGAAAGCCTGTGTGAAAGAGAGGTGCACAAACCCTTCTTTGTTCCCTTACAGATTTTCCTGGATTATTTTTTTGCTCTTCATTTTCATATACTTCAGTGAAGGATGCTAGAGTTTGATAAAGATCTTCTGCTTGAGTAGGAAAAGGCACATCACCAAGCAAGATGGCACTAGCTCGGATATCCTGCCCATAAAACCTGATACAAAAGAAAAGATGTCAGGTATTTGATCACCATTACATTTCAATGTTTATATGAATCCCCCTTGTGCAAATGTTCCTCCCTCCTCCTCGCCCTCTCATTTCTCCTACTGATCATCTATTGAGTAATGACAGAGCTAGTTCAATGCTGTAAATTTTGAATAGAAGTAATTGCAGCAAACGTGAATATCTACCTACCACTTTATTTCAAAATGTTCTTCACCAGTAATATTTTGTTCCTGGTCAGGCAGTATTCATCAGCTAGACTATTTGAAAGCCAATTACACAGCCAACTGAAGCTGGGTATTTTCTCAAATTCAGTAATGCTCTAAACCATTTTGTTTTGGTTTCAAGTGGCCTAAAAGAATATTTCTAATTACGCAATAAATACCTAAACCCCTATCATCTACAATATTGTACTGGGTTCACATGGCAAGGTTTTGGTAGTGGGTGGTGCTGCAGGCATGACTTCTGTGAGAAGATGCCAAAAACTTCCCCATGTCGGACAGAGCCAGTTCTAGTTGGCTCTAAGATGGACCTGTTGCTGGCCAAAGCTGAGACCCTACTTAAAGGGTAAAAAAAGGTATGCAACAGCAACTGGGAAAGAGGAGTGAGAATATGTGAAAACTTTGCAGACCCCACGTCAGTGGAGAAGGAGGGGCTGGAGATGCTCCAGGTGCTGAAGCACAGATTCCCCAGCAGCCCCTAGTGCAGACCTTGAGTGAGGTTGGCTGTGCAGCCATGAGGGTCACGGGGGAAGCAAAGACGTGCCTGCAGTCCATGAAGGACCCCACGCCAGAGCAGGGGGATGCCCCGAGACTGTGATGACCCCATGGGCAGCCCATGCTGGAGGAGCCCAGGCTGGAGCAGGTTTGCTGGCAGGACCTGTGACCCCAGGGGGGACCCAGGTTGGAGGAGGTTGCTCCTGAAGGACTGCACCCTGTTGGGGTGACCCACAGCTGGAGCAGTTTGTGAAGAACTGCATCTTGTGGGAAGGACCCGTATTAATGAAGTTCGTGTAGGATGGACTCCCATGAGAAGGACCCCTCACTGGAGCAGGGGAAGAGCGTGAGGAGGGAGTTGCAGAGAGAAAGCTTCATGAACAGGCCACAATCCCCACTGCCTGTCCCCCTGTGCACCACTCAGGTTGGGGAGTTATAAAAATTGTAAGTGAAATTGGAAGGGATGAGGGGAGGGTATTTTTTAGAGTTGTTCTTACTTCTCATAGTCCTACTCTCTTATTAACAGGAAATAAATTAATTTCCACAAGACAAGTCTATTTTGCCCCTAAAAGTAACTGGTAAGTGATATCCCTGTCCTTATCTCAACCCATAAGCTTTTCACTGTATTGTTTCTCCCTCTGCCCTGTTGAGGAGAGAGAGTGATAGAATGGGTGGGTGGGCATCTGGCAACTAGCCAAGGTCAACCCAACATAGAAATATAATTTTTAACAATCAGCATCTTCTAAATACCAACTGCATGATGTGTAAATTGAAGACACCCTTGCCCCACAAGAAACTCTAAACTCAGCACAGTATGTTCTTACAACACTTTTTCCACAATGAAACTTTTTCCACCTGTGTCATACTTTGTCACTACGTCTTCACTGAATCATCTAGATTTGAAGAGAACTTACTTGCGATTTGTCTCTTTCCTTTCAATTAAACAGGATCCTTCCAGAGATACACCTGCAAACAGTCCTCGAGATTTGCAGTATGTATAGACAGCAGCAGAGCTTCTCAGAGAAACATCCCCTTCTAAGTTTCTAGAAGGAAAAAGGTTTTGGTTGATAGTCTTCAATATGGCTTTGCAATGTGAACAGAAATTGTCTTTTTATTTTAATCTGACCAAAAGCCAGCAAGAGTTTCACTTTTCTCTGTTCTTACAAATTCTATTGAACATATTCAGCTGGGTCAGACTTGAAATCCATTTTCAGTTCTTATTTGAGACAGGATCCAGTACAAGGTAATTCACTTGTTTGATAAGGTTTCCTCTGAAGCTCAGAACAATGTTGCCTCATCTGAATACTCCACATTAGACCTTCTCTGAATTCAGCAGTTCAAAATGATTAACCCCTGTGTTAATCATGTTTTAAAACAATCTGATTATGTTTATGATGACTTGGGTTGATGGCTGGACTGGATGATCTGATATGCCTTTTCCAACCTTAGTGATTCTGCGAACTCTAGCCAGTATAGCCAATTTTTTCCTTGATTTAATGGGGCCTAAACCAGCACAAAATATTACAAGTAAGGACTCAACAGAACTGGAAGATTACAATGTTTGTCCTACACAGGACACAGAATATTTTAGGTTTGAAGATACCTCAGGAAGTCAGCCAGCCCAACCTCCTGCTCAAAGTGGGTACAACACTGAGTTGAGATCAGGTTGCTCTGGGCTTTGTCTAGCCAGTTTTTAAAGACTTTCATGGAGACAGACTCCACAGGCAGCTTGAACAACCTGTGTCAATGCTCAATTATACTCATGTTGAAGGTTGGTTTTTTTCATATCCAGTCAGAATTGTCCTTGTTTGCATTTATGACTACCATCTCTCACTATCTTGCCATACACCTCAGTAAAGAGCTGGGGTCTGTCTTCTTGGTAATCCCCTGTTGGGAATGCAGCCTCTTAGAAGACCTCAAGGTCTTCTCCAGATTAAATATGCTGAGCTCTCCCAACCTCATAGATCATGCCCCTGGACACACTCAAGTTCAGAAACATCTTGTACGGCAGGGCCAAAGCTGGACACAACATTCTAGGCAGAGTCTATGAAGTCCCAAGTAAAGGGGAACAATCACTTCCCTTATCTACTGGTTACAGGTCTGTTGATGCAGCCCCCAACACCGCTCCCTTTGCTGTCAGGATGCACTGCGGACTCAGCCTACTGTAACCAGGATCCTGGCAGGTTCTCAATAGGGCAGCTGCCCAGTCTGGCAGGCCCTGCCTACATAACTGCAGAGGGTTCATCCAACCAACAGTGCAAGACTTAGTATTTGTCCTTGCATAGTTTAATGAGGTTTCCTGTTGGATCTTTCTTCTGCACTCTCTAGGTCCATCACTCTGAATGGTGGCCCTACTCTGAAGTGTATTGTCTGCACCCCCCAGTTTGGTGTCGAGGGTATTTGAGAAGCATATACATCTGCTCCTTCAGGTCACTGACAAAAGTATCAAGCAGGAGAGGCCCACAGGAACCTGGGCTCTCCAACATGAATCATTTACCACTATTCTTCAAGCCTGATGATCTGTTTTTTCACCTATTTGCTAGTCTGCCCCACACCAATGCCCAGGCCACAATGTGCCAGCTTGGACACAGGGATGCTGCAGGATAGCATACTGAACACCTTGCAAGGCAGATGACCTCCCCTGATCCACAGATCCATCCCATCTGTGGAACAGGTATCATCTTATCCTTTTATTTTTCAGAAAAGATAACAAAACATCAGTAAAATCATCATAAGAACAAAGGTGTAAGAAGGCATATGTCCCATGAGAAGAGTCTGAGGCAAGTGGGCACGGTTAGCTTAGAGCAGAGAAGACTTAGGGGGGTACTAACAATTGCCTTCAAGTATCTATGAAGAGGCAGTCAAGAATATGAAGCCAGACTCTTTATAGCAGTGCATGATGGAAGGACAAGAAGCTATGGACATAAATTGAAACAAGAAGTGGTTTGATTGGATGTAAGGCAAAACTTTTCACAGTGTGTACAGCTGAGCAGTAGAGCAGATTGCCCAGAGAGCCTGAGCTGTCTCCATCTCTGGAGGTTTTCAAGACCCAACTGGAATAAAGGCCTGAGCAACCTCATGTGAAGTCATAACAGACTTTGCTTTTAGCAGGAGTCTGGACTACAGATCTCCTAAATTCCCTTCCAAATTAAATTATTCCATGATCATATCATCCTTCAAAGCAAGCTGGCTTAATCATTTAGGGTTTGAAAGCATTTATTTGATGTATTTTAATGTAATGTCAGGCTGAGCTGTGATGACAGAAAGCACAGGCCCATCGGTCAATGAAAATAATGGTTCAGTCAGGCACAGGGATACCTGTGCTCTTTATCAAGCCTAGCCAAGCAGTCTCCTGCACAAAGACAATAAGCCTCAGACACTTTCCGTCTACTAATAAATGTCTTTATCAGGAAAGTAAAAAAAAAAAAAAAGGCAAAGAAAAGCAACAAGTAAATGAAAAGGTATAACACTGCAAGAACAATACAACCCTGCCAACATATAGGTTGCATAGGTTGTTTTGTAATATATTAAAAAAGTCATGTGACTCATATATAGCTTTGAAAGCTAACTTCCATATTTAGTTTTACCCCATACTTATATCTACCCCATATTAAGGACCTATTTTACTCACCTCCCCAGAGGTCCAATTGCCACGGTAAGATTTCCTCCAAGTGTAAGATTCCCTCCTTTGGCGAAAGCTTCTACTGCTCTTTCATGATTCAATATTATCACTAAGTCTGAAACCTGTAAAATATCAAATAAGAGTACTATACTTTCTAAGATGAAAGTTAGAATGTCATGGGAGAAGAATCTTACATTTTGCAGGGAAACAGGTGGGAGCAAAGATATTTTCCCTTCCCCCAAAGAAAACTAGCTCCAGATTTATTAAGGTTTTTAATTGAAGTGAGAATCTCTGAGAATTACATCCTTTCTTGGAAAGGATTATTTGGAAAGAGTTTTTATAACAAAGTTGATACTTTTTCTGCAAGATAATTAGAAACTAAAAGTCCTTTCACTTACATTTTTAAACAAATTTGACTTATTTTTTTCAAGTACAGATACAGTCAGTATGTGACAGACAACAGCTGTAACAGAAACACTATTTTAATTTAAAATTTCCTAATTAACAAATTTTTATTTTCTATGGGATTTGAAAACTATTAAACCAAATAACTGAAGAGCTGACAAAGTACTTTTGAAAGATTCAAATGCAAAATAAAAAAAGAAAATAACTATTTTTAAAAGACTATTTGCCTGGATAGTGACACAAAATGCACATATCAAAGAACTTCTAGTACTATCTAAGTTGACACCTATTACCATCAGTACCGTAAAACTACAACTCGAAATTTGTTAAATTCAAGAGAAGACTCCTAACACTCTTTTTCCAAACTATGAAGCATTTTAAAGAAGGAAAATGTCTTTCAAACACAAGCATGACCCTATAAAGATCACTCTATCTTACTTAAAACCTCAAAAAACACACTGTGTGTATTAAAAAAAAAAAATCCTGCAGCAGTACCAGTCTGTTCAACAGAGTAGATTACACTTTCGTAGCTTACTGTGGTGGATTATTTTTTAAACAGATGTGCCCAAGGACTACTGTACTTGATCTTTCATCTGGTGGACTTGACTGAAAGCCAGGTTCAAAAAAAAAAAACTTTCAACTTACCCCAGATTCCAAACAGGGACAGCACAGAATACAAAAGGAAATACTAAATTATTTGCAAAACAAGGCTGGCCCAGATGTATTACACACAGCATAAGAGAGGCCTTTGTTATTAGCCGCTGGTAACCTCCACCCCATCCCAAAAAAAAGATGGCTGACATGAAAGATTCTGAATCATCCAGGGATGGAGAGAGAATATCATTCAGAATGCTGCTACCTCCTCTTACCCATTAAGAAGATGAATCCACAGCTAAAGCTAAATGAATCCACAGTGAGAAAGCCTTCAACGAAAGCATTTAGATGAATTTTAAAATTGGTCTTTAATTTGAGGTACCAAGTTGTTTCACTTGGAAAAACATGCAAATGCTATGATTTCTGAAGTCTGATTTCCTGCTTGGTGTTTAAAACCACTACAACCATGTCAACTATTTTTTACAAAGTTTAATTTTATATATGACTAAAAGAATGATGAAATTTAGACTCTGGACTCCTAAGCCACTTAAGTATTTCTGAACAGTATCTCTTCTCTAGAAGAAGTAAGTAAGATTGTGTTATAATAATGCCAGCAAGGAAACAGTATTTTACAAGCTGACTAAAATTTCAAATGAAGGGCACAATATTGCTCTGAAAACACATCCTCTCGGAAATAGCTTCTGTATTGAAATTATGTGAGTACCAATAGTAAATAATTACATTATATAAAACATCAGAGAGAGATGATTAAAGGAATTTTTTTGTACATTAATCAACGCATCTGAATAGTCTGTTTCATTATCATAAAAGGAAAAAAAAACCCAACCTCAAACCCTGGGGCTCAAACTCAATGTTTTGTAATGCATTCAGATCCTGTGGCCATGAAAACCAAAGAAAAAACCTTACAAAAATTAATAATTTTGTATTCACAGCATCCTTTAAAAAGTGCACAGTAATAATGTCCGAGATCACACAGCGAACAATGAGGATAGAGTAAAATATTGATCCACTGCTCATTTTGTGAGTGCTGGCTGACTGGCTGTCAGGACAGGGATAGCTGGTAGCTGTAGGAGACACACTGGGGGCTGCCGTGTACCACCCGGATCGGCTATGCATGTATTCTGAAGAGCAGAATGCCCATAGCAAGAGATCGTGTTGGCAGCATACTGTTACTTGGAATTTCTTTGGGAACTAGTAGGACAGATGCTGAGCAGAAAGAAAACAGAAGGACAGGACTGGAGGCCAGGGTGGAAAAGAGGAGGAAAGAAGGAAGCAAACAAGGGTGAAGGAGCTGTGAGGACAAAAAGGCAGGACGGAGAGGCAGAGTGCTGACAGGGCTCAGATCAACAGGATTTCTCTGAACATGCTAAGAGTCCCATATTCAATCATTTTTGCTGGCTGGGAACCGGCTCCTTTTCTGTAGCATTCCTTCAGAGGAGGCACCGTCAGTTTTGGCGCTCCCAAACTGAAGGGTGAAGTCAGAAACCACAAGTTTGAGTGGGGAATGCATGAAGCACACTAGCGTTAGCTAGGCTCCCTCTTACTCCACCTTCAATTCCTTTCACTGTTTCTTGCCAGATGAGAGTCCTTGTGCTCTTTAACAGAGCATTTGATACAGTATTAAGTACAGGATACTTTTAATAAACTCCGATTGGCTGGTATGTGAACACCGACTGGAAGTTTTCCATAAGAGAAAAATTCAGTCTGTTAGGAGTGAGAAACTGAGGAAATAGCTGTTATGCCACCTCCTTTCCTTTAAATCTCTCCAAGCAATTAGACTGATCAAACCCCCATATTTTGTCTTGTATAAATGAATTTATAACAGCTTTTTAGACAGATCCTACTATCTCATAAACACTTAGATCTTCGTCAACGCATTTTAATTTCTTGCAAAAAAAGCTATCAACGAGTTATTTCAAACACACAATTATACCTCAATTCCAATTTCGAATCCGCCACCAAGGCCAGCAATTCCTATTGCAGAAGGAGCAGACCAGGCTGTCATGCAAAACAAGACAAATTTACAGAATTTTTAACATGTTACACGAAATACTGATTTTATTATTAGAGTTCAAAAATGCTAACAAGTTCTCTATTTAAAACTATGTTCACAACCACCAGAACACAAACACTTAGCTGTACTGGTTTATCCCGCAGGTCAGAATATAAGTAATACAAACCCTCATTTAAACAAATCTTTTATATATATAAAAATATCTAATAAATTTTTTATCATATAGTTATCCATTGCCAGACATAATTCATTATTCTAAAAAATGTTAAACTATAGACTTTTATATTTCAGTCTTTTCTACAAATATTTTGAAAGCATTATTTAAATCTGGTCTAATGTAGGCACAAAATTTTGAAGACAGCTTTCAAACCAAGCATTGTCACCTGCTGGCTTGACTCCTCACACATCTTGTGGTTTATGCTATGAGAAGAAATAATGAAGATTTTTTTTTTTTTCTTCTTGTTAATTCTCCCATGAAGTACACCGAAGGAAAATATCCACTTACTTCCATTAGGAAGACGAGCTAATACAATTCCACTTCCACCTCGAGCAGTCACCAAAAATCCAGCTTTGATAACAGACAAAACTGCAAGGCCTTTGGCTTTAGCTATTACATGGGCTGAAAGAGCAAAATAAATTATTCAAGATCTTATAAGAGTAATTCAAAGAAAAGGGGGAAATAAAACTCTACATTTAACAGTTTTGAACACATAAGAGTCAAATAATTGAAGCAAAAGTGTAAAGAAACCTGCAGTAAAGCTAAGCTGGTAACGACACCTCCTCTCCACAGTCAACTGCAAAGCTGGTCACAGGTTACATTAGCCTGGGCTGGGCTCTACACTGCCACAACAACTTCACCAACCCCCGTTAGCTCCTATGGAATTAGTTTGCTTATTGCTGCGAACATTGTGTGAGCACCCATAGCAAGATAAAGCGGTAGTAAATAGATGACATCCGTCTCTGCATATTTTTGGAGGAGAGAAGTCTGAATTTATATCACAGCAACACACAGCAGGGTAATCGGCTTTAATCATTAGACAGTGTTTGGGGCAGATAAAGTGGCATCAACCTGCAAGTCTTATTACAGGCCTTCTGGAACATAATAGCTAGGAATTCAAATCCACAACCAGCAACATCAGATAAAGGAAGACACTAGGAGAAACAGAGAGTAACAATGGCAAAAATAATGAGGACAGCAGCAAATGTTCTCAGCCAGGCTGGATGAGGCTTTGAGCAACCTGGTCTAGTGGAGGGTGTCCCTGTCCATGGCAGGGGGCTTGGAACTAGATGATCTCTAAGGTCCCATCCAACCCAAAATGTTCTGTGATTCTATGAAATGAGTGCTAAATCAGTATGAAAGGAGAAATGTGCACTGATCTCTTTCCTTTGACTTATTTTCACCTAGCTAAACCTAATAAACAGAGATATGCAAGACATAGAGCTTCTATTCCAGGTTCTCCCATAAGAAGAGATACTCACAGAGTGAGCACAATACATTCCATTAACCCCAGAGAGAAGCCTTCCTGTGCAGATACCCCAGGGTTGTAAACATGCAAAGGATCTCTCTCAGTAAGTAATGTCTGCCCAGAACAGAGACAACTGAACCTCTTTACTTGCAAAATATTTTCACAAAAGTTATGGCACCCTAGACCTTCATTCCTCCCTAAGTTATGGGCAGTGAAAACAGAGGGAATTGGTAAAGACAGCAGGATTTCAAACCAGGGAGCACTGGAGATTTTAGCTGAATCAAAACATTTTCTTTACTCACGAGGTATGATTTTATCAGGTCCATTTCTGGAAGTTATTTCTGTGAATTCTCGTAATATTTTAGCTGCCTTTTTAGCTTCTGACTTCAAGTTGGAAGGTATAGGGTTATTCACTGTAAAACATGAAAGAAATAAGAAATTATGTCTATGGCCAGCTCAGGATAGCTCATATAAAAATAAATCAGTGTTATGTGTATGAGAAAAGTGACTCTTTACAAATGAAGTGTAAAACAAACAAACAAACGGCAAATAAATGATATTTTGCACCAGACCCACATTTTGTCTCTGATGGTAGTAACAGAAGATGCCACTTAAGAAGTACACACAAGCCCAGTTCTTCTCCAAAATCTGTTCCCCCTATAATTCCTCAGAACCCACAATAAGAGCTAGGATGTTGGAGATACATCCTCAGTTGTTCCTGTCACTATTTATTTATGGGCTCATTGCATATGAATTGGTCTAATACCTTTTCAAACCTGCTGATACTCTGTAGCAGCAGTTCACTACCTGCTACTTACACAAGTATGTGATTTAATTTAAATTAACCTACTAGTTACAGTGATTGTCTGTTAGTTCGAGTCTCATGAACTGTGGTGAACTGCTGCATCCAACTTAGCCACAACCTTCTCCACTTCTTCAGAAGCTCCAGCCTTCTTAGTCTCTCCTCAAGGTAGTTGCTTCACCACTCTGATCACTCTAATTGCTCTTCTCTGTACCATCAACACTGCTGTCCTTCAAACCCACAACTGTTGACCAGCAAACATACAGCACTAAGAGGTTAACATCTCTGCTTTCTCAGTATGTTAATCAATGGTATTTCCTTTCTCTTCCTGAGATTTCTCTTACAGAACTAAACCTGTAGCACTGTTCTGAAAGTGAAAAAAAATTCTCTTTCAGACCAAGAAATTTCCTTCAGAAACCTACTTCCTGTTAAGTGCTTATCAGTATTTTCTATCCAGTGTGATGCAACATAAGCACCTCCATACATCTTGGAAAATTTATGGAGATCTTTGGAAAAAGTAGGGATTAGGGGTAGATTATGTTTGCTTTATAAAGCCATGGACTGCAGTAGCAAACACAACAAATCTTGAAATTTACCCCCCAAATCCACTTGATCATCCAGTGCTGATTGTGTTTAGATCTACCAGACCTGCTGTCATTAATCAACTACTGAACAGAATCAAGTGTTACAAGATAATAATACTCTGCAACAGTACAGATACTATTTTACGTATGAACAGTATTGTTTCACCTGTAGATTTTCAAAAAGAAGCCTTAGGGCAGATAAAAAGATATGAGTTAGTCTCATGCTATCACTTAAATTATTCTTTTCTCCTGCCTGGACGTATCAACACTCACCATTTTCAAGTTTATAAGCAACAAATTGTCCCAGTAATAAATTAATATATTGTCAGACCAAAGATGCATCTCACCTCATGACTGGTCTCTGAAAAGAACTAGCAACAGTATTGCCATAAAATTCCACTGTTCTTAAATTCACAAAAGCATAGAAAAGACTGGACACAGAGAAAAAACTACCAGTCAGAAGCAGCCTAGATTTTTAACCAGTGTTCCCTGAACATTTATTCACCTCTTACTCCGGGCAACATTCCCACCCAAAGCCATTAAGGTGAGGACTAAGTAAGTTTTGAGATGAAGTCAATGAAGCTTGGAGAGCAATTCAGCCCAGACTAAATGAAACACCTAGCAGCAAGTCAGCCAAGTTTCTGTCCAGGCTCCATTGAGTAGAATAGGCATTACACTCCTACTTTTCAAAGTGAAGTCTATTCCTCTAGTATGTACCCCAAGACGACACCAAGAAGAAGAGAGATTTTGACAGCTGAGTCTCTGAACTAGCTTCACCTGTGAAAGCTTGTAGCAACGCTTGGCGTTGGTGAAAATACAGCACATATAACATTGCAGAGTTTGAAGTGACAGCAGCCATCAAGAGGTTGTGCAGAAGTATCATTCTCTCTGAAGTAGAAGGAAATAGATGCATAAAATGCAACAGACTCTAAACTGCACTGCAGTAACAGAAGAAATACTGTCTCCTAACCATCCCTTCTGTTTTCAGAAAGCTAAGATGATGGCCAAGCCCCCATGTGTAGGGATAGGGAAGGTGAAGCTCTAAACTCTAAGAGCTCAGGATCTTCAGAAAACCTACTGGCACATGCAATTTTCTGACTGTTATGACACTAAAATTGTAAACTAGCTTGCAGGAGTTTTCTTCCTTGGTTCACCACGTTGGAACCTGGCTACACAGACCCTGTAAGAAGAAAGGTCAGTGCAGCCAAAACAAAACATGAAACAGCAATTGCTTTTGTTAGATAAACAAACCAGGCTGGAGTAAATGTCTCCATTACTTCTGTTGTTTGAACTTGACACTGGATTTTCAAGGTCAGAGGGGAAACATTACCATTATGTTATAAGAGAAACATTGGAAGATTTTTGTGTTTGTATGGAGATACATTGAGACAGTCACAAAAAGCATATTGCAACATCATTCTTCTCAAAAAGGCATTAATAATACACTTCTAGCATATTATAACTTAAAATTTGCAATTAATTAATATAGTAACATACAGCACACGTCCATCTGCATAATCAGGTGAACATTTCTGCATGTAGGTTTGCACTTCACATTTTAGAAGTTTAGGGGTCTTGATTTTGGGGAGGGTCACCTGCTCAGTCTTCCCAAGATACACATTTCACGGTACTTAATTATTCTTACGGTTCAGTAAGATTAAAGTGGAAGATATGCTCTAGTTTAACTGCGGTAAAATGAAAATCACATGCCTGACCATGCAGGACTCCTAGCAAAGTAATCAAGACAACGAAAAAAAGACATCTGCATACTGGAGTTTAAAAAAACATTACAGAGATAAAAAACATTAGGGAGAAAAGAAAGCATTATCCAGCTTCTAGATTACAGAGAAATAAAACACACTGCTCATCTCACTGTCCTCTTCCTCTGCATGCATTCCCACCTCCTCTTTGACCAATCTCTGAGTTTGAAGGAACATCTCCAATTAATTTCTTTTTACTACTAAACAGTTAAAAAAAAAAAAAAAAAAGACTCTTATTTCAAACAGATTAGGAGAGAAATCCATTAGCTAAATCCATAGAGAAAACATGAGATGTTTTCAGACCTAAAAGTTTGCAAACAAGATGAAACGGGCAAAAAAAGTAATTAAAAAACACTCCACACTTTACAGTTTTCATATGCATGTTCAGATTCAGAATTTCAGGATTGCTCCAGAAAGATTTCATGCTCAGCAGAAAACAGTGTGTGTGTGTTTATGTGCACGCAGGAGTTACTGTATAACTGAAGACGATCCAGAGTTGAACTTCATGAGCCTTCAGAAGTAATACTACTACATCACTGTCTCTTCAACTCTCAAGACATAATTGGTTTCAAAATCAGGTTTCGGTCACACCTTGGGGCTGAAGTGAGGATGTCAAAATAACCCTTTTCAGTGTTTGCTTTCAAAGTTTCACAAGATACTCAGGCTGACTTGATGATTTTCCTACCTGGCTTATTTTTATCCTGGTGTTGCTCTTTATCTGCACTATGATTCTAAGCATTATGTTCCCAAATGCAAACTTTGTACAAAAAAATAGCACTACTTAGGCAAACTGAAAATTATGTATTTCCACTCCAATCCCTCTAAAAGGTTGTGGTGGTTTTTTTGTTTGTTTGTTTCGTTGGTTGAGGTTTGTGCCACATGTTGTGGAGTTCCTTTACTACCAGGGGACTGAGTAGAAGTACAGGTAGATAAGGAACCTCTCCTGTTTTCTGTTGCTGTGGAGAGAATAACCTCACTTCCCATTCTCAAAATAATAGCAGAAACTTCACTTTCTCCCTGCATTATTTATTTCCTACATCAATATTGCTTAAGCATCCCCTGGGTATTTACACGGATTCACATTTCCATTGTCCTTTGCTTTTTCCCTCGCTGCTACAGACTGAAGCAAGGCAGGATTGTTTTTCAGGACTAAGAAACAGTAGGAGGATTTGACAACAATATTCTGCCAGTTACTTAGCATGAAGCCAGGTCCATGCACTTTCAGAAGCGGGCTAAGAAATGGCCGGTATTTCTAAAGCACGGTAGAGATACAGAGAGGGGGAGGGAAAAAAGGAAGAGATTGAACGCACTGTCAACTGAAGAGCTTGGAGCTACACCTTGTAGAGAAGGGTTGCAAGGAAGATGACTTACATCCAAATTTTGACAGCAGCAGGCATGCAAATTAAAGTGACTTTAATTGCTAAGCAAGCGTGGCACAGAAATGTTTTCATAACAATGGACAGGATCAACAAGCTACCTGATTAAACACTTCCATTGCTGAAAACCACCACAGTTACTCAAGGTGGCTGTCATATGATTCTTTCCATAGTGGCTTGTTTTGAGTTCCTTTATTTACTTCCATAATGTTACATAAATAACTAGGGAACTGGCAGGATGCCTATGGGGTCTTGAGGAACTGATGACTTGTTTAAAATTAAAAAAAAACCCAAGAACACGCCCACACCCTGACCTTAATTATGTATAATATGATGCTTGATAAAGCCTGGCTGGACTCCCATTTGCTAAGATTGCTAGAACCATAGGAACAGAAATCTGATTTTTAACACTTAGGAAAGGGGAAGGTTTGGCTCTCCCTCTTAGGTTCTGCCACACTCAAGATTTTGTTGACAGAATTCAAGATGAAATAAAGGCACAGATAACAATCAACACTAAAAAGGCAAGGTTTAATGGTTAGCTATATAGCATGGGTGAGGCTGCACTGTTACTATAAAACTTTATAGACTATTCGGTTTTGTAAAACTTGGTTCAAAAGCAAACAACATTACTTTCTTTTTTTCAGTAAAAAAGTAGTGTGGCACAAAGATGTCTAAGACAATTCAGAACAAGCTATTTACTTAAAAAAAGTACATAGAATCAGAGAATCATAGAGTCATAGAATGGTTTGGGTTGGAAGGGACCTTAAAGACCATCCAGTTCCAACCCCCCTGCCATGGGCAGGGACACCCTCCACTAGACCAGGTTGCTCAAAGCCTCATCCAGCCTGGCCTTGAACACTCCCAGGGATGGGGCATCCACAGCTTCTCTGGGCAACCTGTTCCAGTGCCTCACCACCCTCTCTGTGAAGAATTTCTTCCTGATATCCAATCTAAATCTCCCTGCATTCAGTTTAAACCCACTACCCCTTGTCCTGTCTCTACAGGCCCTTGTAAAAAGTCCCCTCCCCTAACTCCCCCACCTTCCTTGTAGGCCCCTTCAGGTACTGGAAGGTGCTATAAGGTCTCCCCGAATCCTTCTCCAGGCTGAACAAGCCCAATTCTTTCAGCCTTTCTTCACAGGAAAGGTGTGGAGGTTTGCTCTATAAAATAGTGGTGTCTGTCCCAAAATACAATAGAAATAAGATGACTAAAGATTATAATGAAGGTTAGTGACAAAATCTGGTTTCTACTTATTTCAATTACTGTAGATTTCTGTGTCATCAAAAGTGGTTTACACTTCTGTTTACCTATCAAACTGTCCTCCTCCTCCCTCAAGCTTACCTTAGGATTTGAACTCTAAAATTCTTAAAACCTGATTTAATATTGAAAGTTCATTGAACAGATGTTATAGAAACACCTGCTCTTTAATAAAAATATTGTAAGAAATATTTAGAAACACGCAAAATTTCCGTGCTCAGTTTACCCTTCCAGTAACATAGGGAATAATCCTGTAGCACTGCCTTCACTATTAGCTTTTAAGTATGCATATATAATTGTCTGTTTCGTATTCAACCAATGCTCAGGAAAGAGGTAGCCAGGAGCAATAAAACAATAATATCTATCAGGAGGATATACTGACTGATGGATTTGGAATGCCGTGAGCAGCGAATGCTCAGCTGGGAGCAAGCTTCATTTGCCCTGCTGCTTGCTGTTGAAAGGAGAAGATATTGAGCATATGTGAGTCAGCAACACAAACCCCATGGGGGAATATCACACCAAAATTGATTAACTGCTTAATTTGTAAGCTGATGAGGCAAGTGCGTCAGCCTCTAATTTACATTCTGACTAACAGTAATAATGTGTTGGCTGAACATTTGGTGAAATTATCTGAGCAAGGTGTAATAAAGGAGAAATAAAGCCTTTTTACTTAAAAGCTACAACTCATTTTGATAGAATCACAATCCTGCTGAATATGAACAGATAAAGCACGGTGGCATTATGCGAACCTGAACATCAAAAGTACAGTTTTTTTCAAATATGATCAGTGATAAAGTAGGGACAAAGCCTCACATACAGATTTCATACATATGTTACCCATGTATGTGTGAGCTTTGGAATATTTTGGTGGAAGGCATTTAAAAGGTTCTTTACCATTCTTGTTTCTATGAGCCTCAGACAGTAATTTGGTTTTCACTTTCACATCACGAAAAAGTTTAGAAACAGTGCAAGAATACTTTAAAGCATAGCTGAACTGCAAATACCCAGGGCTATAGCAGCAACATCAACACTAAAAAGCTTGTATGAACAGAGAACATTCAAAGTGTTGAATTAAGAACATGCGCAAACTTAATTCATAAACTAGCATAGCCAAGGAAGGTTAAAGAAGAACATCTCATGGGAAAGAGAAACCTGAAAAACAAGACAGTGCAGTGTTGGAGAAGAGCCTAAACAAGAGATTTCAATTCAGCATTACAATTAAAGAGATGAATCTAATTTTGGTTTCACAAACATGTAATATCATGGTACTGTGGCAGCCAGTTCCAGCCCTGGGATTCATCTGGTTCTTGGAAATCCAAGAGCAGCGTGCAAGACGTGCACAGTAAGCATTTTACCTAGCCTGAGAAAAAGAGAAGTGGTTTAGAGCAGTAGATGACGAGCAGCAGACTATGTTAAATACATTTCCATCAGTCTCCCACCATTTACTGCTTCTAACACTTGAAGAGGGTCCATGCTGACTGTGTATGTTGTACAATTCTGCCACAGGCAGCCGGAGAATGCAAGGGAGACAGAAGGCAACAGAAAACACATCGGTGTAAGGCAAAGGCAGCTAAGTTGAGAAGGAGAAAACAGGGTCTGGGTACAGTGAAGCCTTACACTCATCTCATGCATTCTGCCATGCTCCTCATCCCTTGGATTCCTGAAATTTTACCAACTTTGACACAGTATGGTTCCTCAACGAGCTCAGTGTGAGCCGTTAGTGCTGTCAGAGGCAGTAAGAGTTGTGGCAGGATGCAAGTACCTCAACAGGAACCACGAGGCCTCACAAAGTGGCAGCTGAGCTGCTCCAGACTGGACAACTGTAATGCGTGCCTTCACAACCCTAAAGGTTTTTGTACTACGAATTAACGTAACTTCTCTTTCCTCTTTCCCCACCCCGGATAACAAGAAGTTTACAAAGTGGTACTGCTTTAAGAAACTGATGCTGGCAGCAGTAGGGGTGGGAGAACAGAGCAGAAAGGTCTGCAGAACCTGCAGCACACAGAAAACAAGGAGTTGGAAGTATTTTAAGGTTTACCTAAAACAGATGGAAATATAAGAACAAACAGATTTTTCTTCTCAAACACTGCGTTGGAAGGAAGCGAAGTGACCTTAAAAATAACGCTGAAAATTAAAAACTGCCAGTCATCCACGCTAAAAACAGTCCGTTTTTCCTTGTTTCACCTGCAATAACCTGCTAAAGTTAGATGTTCACGACAGCCTGTGCATAGGAAAACACCTCACAAACATGTTAAAGTTACAACTAAATTCAGCCTTCAAGAACTCAGATATGGAAAAGGAATGCCACCTAACAGACACCACCTTCTCTAAAAGGAAAACAGCCGAACAATTGTATTTCTCACAGAGGAGAATCTCAGACGTTTCTATCACTACTGCATAAAGCTATTTACAGTATTGTAAAGATTTTTGATTGAATTGGGGAGGGCTGTAATAAGTAATCATTCTTGAATTTATGAAGCTTACATGTCCAAAATTACGTATATATATATGTACATGGGTGGAAATGACAAAGGCCATTTTGAAGATTAGTACTTCTGAAAACCTGTATGGAATTTTGCATTGCATTGGTATGCTTATTCCAAGACAGCTAAGAAGTCAGACAACAACGAGAAAGTGTCATCTACATTTGGATTTTGGTATGCAAATACACAGTATGAAGTCAACCCAAAGATCTACAGAATCACAAGCCTGTATTCAAAAAAGAACCAGTTCAAACACAGAAGCCTTCCCATTGATAGAAATGAAGGAATGGAGACAGACAGCACGTTTCTTCCTTTGTGTGTTTTGTAATTATTTTTTTTTTAATTTTAATATATTACTGTGTTACAGAAGTTAAAATACCTCTGAAGATAACTCGAAGGAAGCCAGTATTATTGGAAAGCAGATAACTGGTAACTCTGAACCTGGAGAGGGAAACTGCCCCATGCCCAACCTGCACTTGCACTACTTTTACTGCAAGCCCATGTTTCGAGGCAAATTGCTCTTTGCAGCCTTTATAAGCACCTGACTTTGCTTTAGGGCTTTCTGATATGACTTTTTTTTTTAAAGGAGAAAACTTCTCCTTCCTGGTCAAGTTTTTAGGGTGCTGTCCTCTAATCACAGGGATTTTGTAAACTCAATCTTAACAGGTATGAACTATTAGCCAATGACCTTCCTGAAAGCAAAATTTATATGAAATGCAATAATTACGTAATATAGCACATCCAAAAATAAGTTTAGTCTCTGCATAGGAGATATGAATAAATTAAATGGTCTGAAATGTGACAGAAGTTTTTATGCCTGTTCGCTGTGCCAGCGTGAGTATTGTCATGTATAGTGTCCAAAAGCACACAAGGTTTTTGGTCAGCTGCTAAGACAAGCTGTCTTTACAGATTTTGCTACCAATTATGTATGCAATTCTAGAACATGGAATCTCATTTTTTTTCATCTGGAATATCCATTTTGTTAATGCAAAAAAAAAAAAAACCAACCCACACCACAACATGCAAACATACCCCTATGCCTACAGATTCACTGTGTGCATTTTTTTTTCTTACTTTTCTCCACACAGAGGAAAGAACTAATCTAAACACCAAGTATATCACTCTCTAACTCAATTCCCATTTTGAATTAACTATTTCCTTGAGAAGAGTAAAGGAATTAAAAAAAAAAAAAAACAACAAAAAACCACCCAAACAAACACACACACACAAAAAACCAAACAAAAAAACCCCCAAAACAACCCTGTAACACACAGGTGTTTTGACGAGCTGGTTTCCCAGCAGTTTTGGTACTGAAGTCAGCTTGGATGAAATTCTAAACAGAGGTGCTGAATCTCCTCTCATCTCCTAGAAGGATGAACTTTCTGATGAGAGTTGGAATATATGAGAGTAAAATGATACTGGCAGAGCTGAAGAAGGCACTTGAAAGAAAAATGTGTTCCCTTTGTACATGCAAGACGCTTCAACTAAGGGATGTCTTCTTATTTCCAAGGAAGTGTAGCATGTGAAGACAGTCACCAAGTGCCCCAGGCACAGCAGAATCAGAGGATTTGTTCCAAAAAGGACATCAGACATCTGTTCAATGGTATGGGAGGCTGAGCAGTGGAACACCTGTAACTAAAAGTCTCCAAAAATCCTTGTAAATTTTAGCAATTACAAGAACACTAAAATCCCGAGCGCACAGTTCTACAACTGAGTTGCAGCGTTTGCACTATAAGAGAGGATAAATACAAGGGGCATCACTCTGTTTGTACAAAGATAGTCAGAAACCAGCAATTTCACGAATACAAAGACATTGCTATGCTCTACAACAAACACCAAAGGCAGAGTTACATTTGGGGTTGTCTGAGACTAACAAATGAACTCTTCCAGAACTTGCACTACGAGAATTGCAGGCTTTTGCCCAAAACACACTACCACACCTATCCACCATGCCACCCAAGCCCTGGAAAACTCTAACTCACACCTTTTTAGCAAGTCTTTCAAACGCACTTATTAAAATATGTTTGATGTGTAAATACTTGGTACCAAAGGGGTTGGGTGCTGCCCACCAAGCAAGATAAGTAGGTTGACCAAAGCTAATCAGAGCTAGGAATTCAGTTCCACCTGTCTCTCCTCACATTAATACAAGAGTTGGTATAATATGTGAAATGTAGACATGGTGGTAAAGGGAAAATCCCAAAGGGAATCCCAACTTTGGCTTGCTAACTTTATTTTATTCACAAAGAATATGCTTCAAGGCAATCCAAGCAGGTAAACAAGTACATTAACATTTACACAAGAAAACCAACTGAAACAAAGCTGTGCTTTTCAGAAGAAAATACTAAAAACCATCTTATCTTCTCAACAGGGACAGAAGCACAGAGAGAACAAAAATGTGACGGACTACAATCCCAATGTACATTACACAATTGCTCCATATGTTACAATAATAACCTACATGAAAAAAAGTTTGGGTACCTTAACAAAATACAGACTCCAGCTGTTTCCTGCAGAACATATTTAATACTACCTTCTGTAAAACTGTCACTATAATTCTGACCCTATCATTACCCCTTTTCATACATGTCCCAATTCCCTACGTAGCAAATCTAACAAGTTACTGAATTTCCACAATTTATCACACCAGAAACATTTTTTCAAACTAAAAGGAATAAACATAAAAAAACCCCTAACGCAATAACCAAGAAGTGTAAGTGCTTGATATTTATTAATCAGGAGTTTGAAGAGCCCTAGTTCTACCTAAGCTCTTACACTGACTTGTTCACAATAGTGTTTTTCTCCCAAGGTCATGCAGTCTATTCGTCATAGCAGCCTTGCTTTACAGACTCTTTTACAACAATATAATGGATGTTTAAAAACAAAACAAAAAAAACCCCCAAACAAAATATAGAGAGCTTATTACATCAGAAATAGTAATTCTTAGTGATGAGAAACCATGATACAAGACAACAATAGTGAATTCTGTTACAGTTCATTTCAAAGGTATGAAGTTGACATCAACTGAAGAAGGTACAGACAGTGACTCTTCCACTACTGAGGGCTGAGAATGCAGAACAACGCCTAAGATAACCATCCTCACCACTCCCCTCCCCAAGACATGGAAACATGAAATACTTCACCTCAATGTTAGAGCTGGGCATGTACCTACATGATAATATACACACGCAAATACCGGGTTTTATACGAACTTTGAATGGTCTTTCAAAGCATTCACTTCTGTATAACAGCCTCACTTTCCCCTGACCCACAAATGCATAGAAAGGGGGTGGTGAGGAATCTATTTCCTACGCTGATACCTCAAGGCACTCCACTTGATGAAAGGCAGGAATACTGGCACTCTACACTGCTCAGGTTATGCAAGTGGCAGAGCTACACCTCAGAATTACACAACTGACTCATCTCACCCTTCTCTCCTTCAGAAGCCACAGCTGACAACTGAGCAGTGCCATGGCCCCCTTCTGACCCCACCGCTTTGCCCTCCTGACACCTGCAAGCAGACCTGCAGTGCATAGGGAGGGAGATGCTGGATGGGGAACGGATGTTTCTGATGACCAGTCACTTCCACTGCAAAGTAAAATAAATAATATTCAAAAAAAAAGTAGTTCAACTGCATTTACAAAAGATAGCGACGTGCGCAGGCCGGCATATGAAGTTGCTGTTTGTTCCATTCCACAAGAAATATGCTATATATAAATTTTTCAGGTTATAACACTTAATTTGTCATCACTTCCACTTGAAAGTCACCGATTTGGTGCAAAGTTTAGAATCTGGCCTTTTTATTTATACTCCCAAGTGCTGCATTTTGATTGAAAAACAAGACCAGCAAGTCTTAAGAGCAGAAGAGAAACCCAATCCCGGCCACACCCTGCCTTCGTGGGGCCAGCGGCCAATGTTAACAAAATCCAGCCAGGTACGTGGGATATCCCAACAGGTGAAGCCAGACACGCAAAAAAAAAAAAAAAAAAAAAAAAAAGGGAAAAGAAATAATACTGAGGCTCTTTGGGAAAACAAAGCGTGTGTGTACCCAACCCCACCAGCGAGGCCAACACCATACTCAACGCTTCTTAAATTTCTACTCGGAGAATGCACCGCACGCCGCAGCGTTGGGCGGGAAGGGGAATCCGTGGAAAAGCCAAGCGTTGCCCTCAGCAGAGAGCCCAGTCCGCGGTGAGAGCTTGACCGGCTCAGCGCGGCAGTGACCCACCGGGCAGCAACCCCAGCGTCCCGCGCCAAGGGCTGAGCGGCCCCGCAGCACCCTGCGCCCTTCAGGGCAGCCTTGGGCCCCCCGCCGTGCCCGCCCCAGCGGCTCGCCGGCCGCCCACCCGGGGGGAGGAGGAGGAGGAGGCGGCTAGCAGGACGGAGCGGACCCGGCAGCAGCCGAGGAGGGCGGGAGTCCCCCCGCGCCGTGGCACGGCCTTCCCCCCCCGCAGGGATACTCACTCCTGCCCGGGCTGGAGCACCCCTGCCTCGCCTCGCTCGGCTTCTCCTCGCCGCCGCGCTGGGGCGGCCCCGCCGAGCCACGCACCTGCCGCAGGTGAGGCGGGCGGGGCCGAGGTGGCCGCCAACCGCCTGCCTGCCGCCCCCTCCCCGCGCGCAGGCGTTGCGGCGCCGTCCCGTGTTCCCCCCACCCCCCTTCCCCGGTGCGTACACTCATGCTTGGCAGAGTTTCACGGTTTGCCCTTTTTTTTTAATTTTTTTTTTCCCCCTCAAATCAGGCAAAAATGTAGCCGGCTGTAGCGGCAGGTGCCGTAAAGCGAGTCGCGGGCGGCGCGACAGTCGGGAAGGTCCTCTCCTTGGGTGGCTGCTGGCCCCGAGCGAAGATGGCGGCGGGGGAGGTGAAGTCTGTGCTCTTCGTGTGCCTGGGTGAGCGGGGCGAGGGGAGAGGTGGCTCTTCTCCCGTCCTCCTCCCGCTGCCCTTCGGTCAGGGGCACCGGGCGGGGGTGTAGGGAGCGCGGTGGGGCAGGGGCCGCCGCTGGGGTAGCGGTCCGGCCCGGCGGGGCAGCGTATAGGCCTCACCCGGTAACCGCAGGCATCACGCCCGAGGGTGGCCCTGCCGATAGCTGCCTTCTTGGATAGTAGTAGCCAAGAAAAGAGGCAGAAAGCAGTATCCGTCTCCTTCCTGTCTGTCTTTGGGATAGGTCGGTGGTCAGTAGGCAGTAACATGTGAAATCCAGTGTTGGTAAACGCGAAGGTTCCGTGAGGGGAAGAGCGGCACCTAAACGTGCATCAACCAACCTGAGCTCGAAATTTACTACTAATTTTACTACTGCTCGAGAGCAGCACTGAATGGTGGTAGTGAATAGCTTTCTGAATGGGGCGGCTGCTTAGTGCTTAGCTTCTAGAGCAGCGAGGAGGGAACGGAGAGCCTGCCAGTAAGTGTCCTGACCTTTCATTTCTGCAGCGGCGCCTCGTGGATGCGGCTTGTGATTCGGAACACTCGGCGTTAAAAAGGGGGGGAAAACGGTGAAAAGAATGACTGAAGTTAATGGAACAGTCACTGTAAGAAGAGGGGAAAGAGGTTAGGACTCATAAGTAGGAAAAAAACCCCACCTTGTTGGAGGGTGGAGATGATTCTGATGTATGAAATTATGTCTGTCATGAAAAGGAGTGAAAAGAATAAAGCTTTTTTGAAGGGCTACCTAAATGAAGAACTAGGAACTTTAAAAAAAAAAAAAAGTCCACGTATTTAAGTTGTTAGTCTCATGTTAGGGGAAGTCATGGAAAACGGAAGTGTAAATGGGATTAGAAAGGGTTTGGGTGCTTTTCTGAAGCTTAAGACAATTGGTTACTGATAAACAAGATGATCTTCTGTATCTTCACAACCAACAAATTGCTGACCTGACTACATGGATTACAGGGCCATGCCCTATTTTGTACATGATTTCTTTAAACATCTGCTTCTGCTCCCTTTTGAATATAACAAGCTACATGGCTCTTTGTTCTGATCTAGAAGGCCTTTTGACACTATCTGCTTCCTAGCCCTTATAATCTTACCTATGTGCTGAGAGTTGATTCCTGTGAATCCCTGGCATTTTGCCAGTTTCGTTACAAAACCACTGGTGAATATGCGTTTGGGTTTTTTTGCTGTTGGCTTTTCTGTGGTAGCAGGAGAAATGCAGATTAATTGAACAGCAAACCAAGAGTTTAGTTTTGTGAAATATGGTCTGATGTTTACCTTAGAGTAAAATCATCCACTAATAATTTAGGAAAAACATTCTTTAGTAAGGGATTATCAGTTGCTGTATGTTTGGGAGCCAGTAGCCTAGACAAACATTTTTTGTATAAAACCATCTGATTAATTTTCACCCTTTCCAAACATTATAGTCTAAAGGCAGTAGTCATCGTCATGAAACGATTCATATATATCTATGGGTCTGTAAGCCCCCAAAGTTGACTCGCACTGTAATGAGTTTCTAATCCAGTTGAGTCTCGAAAGAACTGCTGTTAGTGGAATATAATATAATAATTTAGGTATGGAGTGAAATTATTAATATTAAGCTGGAGGAAAGGGTGAACAAGTCAGGATCAGTGTTAATGGGATGGATTTTTTTTTAAAACAAATGTTGTAAATAACTTTCTCTTTGTTACTGAGTTATGAAAAAATAACTGTAATGGTATGTGGCATGTGACATTAAATCTGACTCGACAAGCATTTCTTTTTTCCAGACAAACTCTTTTCAGTTAAGTTTTGAAGGCAACTTGTTTCTTCCTGCTTTAAGCTTGCTTATTTTTTTTTGTTAGTCTTGAAGGAGATACATATGCCCAAATCTTTTTTTTTTCCCTACTAAATTTTATTAGAAATAATCTTATGCTGATTGCTGAAAAGAATGTGAAGCAGATTTCTAGCACTGCATTTGTCTGTAGTATTCTGTGCTGATTATTGAAGCATGTTAATTCTGAAGTTTGCCACATTCAGTGAGACCTGATCCCTGGAAGTACAAGCCTTCATGAAAACTTATGTTTTCTTTCTGTGTTATTTTGAAAGAAAGGTATTACTGAAATATCTATTGTCTGTATTCTTTGTTTGTAATGAGATAAGCAGTTATTCATTACATAACAAAATGCGGTCTAGTTAATGTGTATAACTACCTTAATGATAAGGGTTCCTCATCACAGAGAAACAAACGAAGCACCCAGGAACATATGTAATTGCAATATATAAAAGGGCATTGGGAAAGGGTTGGGTTTTTTTCATTTAAGGCAAAGAAACAAGCAAAACTGGAGATGAACCAAAGTGGAGTTTGCTTTTTTTACGTTTGCATAGCTCATCTAATTAATGGTTGAGCTCTAGAAATTAGCTTAATACGATGCTGTGTTACATAAGCCAACCTTTTTCTCTCTGATGACTTACCCACTATAACATAACAAGCTGCATGAGCATCTTAGAGCAGGCACTTGCTTACTGATCCCTGCCATGTATGGGGAAACAGTTGTGAGGCAGGTAAACAGTAAGCAAAATGGTTTTGGCTGGGTTCTCAGAAAATTGATGCTTGTTGTGAACCACTGAGTATGGGTTATTGCCATCAGAGATCTAGACTGCATAAAATAATTTCTAAAATGACAATTAATTTATTGGGTATGAGGAAATTAGGTTATTGTTACAGAGAGATGTGAGTTTCCTAGTTCAGTTGTCACAGTCCATTATATGTGTTTAGATATAGCCAAATACAAGGTTTCAAGGGACAAAATGCCATTTATAGCTGCAGAATGGGAAAGTAATAGCTGGGATAGACATTGACGAAGTCATGGAAAACAGCTGCTGTAATGAGGGTTCTTAGCAAGCTGACAAAAATAAATAATGCCTTTTTTTTGATGGAGAATGTTTGACAAATGTAAGGAAAATACTTCTGTGAAGCAGTGGTAAGATAGTTGTAAGAATGCAATGCCTTATTAATCTGTGGTTCAGAATGTTGCAGAAGTACTAGTGAGTTGAAAAAATGGTTGTAAAGTGATGTTGGAATTAGAAAATAAGATTAAGAAGTATGTCAAAAAATGTTGAGAGTCTGATTGTTGTGAGTAGGTGCTTATGTGTTGAAAACTTTTACTGGGAAACCTTTAGGTTTCTGAGAAAAGCGTAATGTTCCAGTACGTGATAACTTAGTATAATTAATCTTGCTGCAAGGAAAGATTTTTAAAATTTGAACATTCAGCTAATTAGCAGATGGTTTGACTGCCATAAATCCTGGCAAGTTATATTGCTTTGCTCTTGACAGTGATTACATTGACTAAACTTTGATGGACTAGGGACTTTGAAACCTACTCCTCCTGTAGATATCCCCATTTAGACATCTTGACCCAAAATTGAGTTCTGCTTAGGTATTTATACACACACATGCTAATATACAGCTTCTGAGAGAAATCCCACTGTGTGTTGGTAGTGGGGGGATGTATGGAAGTTAGATGATGTCATTTAGGTTGCTGTATGCTTAGGTGTTTCAGATAAGAGCGTAAGTATTCAGTGAAATTGACTGTGAATGGAAAGGCCAGGGAATCTGGACTAAATCAGAGGCTTGAGTGGTTCCTTACAAAGTTAATTGATAGACTTAACTGGAAAGAACTGGGAGTCGTGATGAAGTTCAGACAGGAATTTTAGTACAGAATGGAATAGTGCATAGTTGGTGTCAAATGCTTGCTTATGAAGGGGACCTGATGGATGGTGCAGATGATACTGGGAAGTAGTATTACAGTCAAACACATGATCTGACCATGCATAGGAAGATGAGTTAGAAGCAGGTTTTTTAATGTGAGAGGATGAAAGTTAGTAAAAATTCTGTTACAAACAGCAAACAATAACACAAAGGAGGAAGAGAAAAGCATCTGTTTGCGTTTGAGAGAGGTCTGAAAGAGAGCTGAATAAGGAACAATGAAATAGAAAAACAATTGAGAGAATAGATTATTAGATCCACAGTACCCAGAGATGAGCTATGATCCTGAGCATGAAATGGATTGAAGTTGTCTTTTCTGTCAGTAGAAGCAATGCTTCTATTTCTGAATGGGAATGGGTCAAGAAGTAATGCACAGACTGGAGTAAGAACTCAGAAAATTAAGCATTAGTTAGGAAAGTTAAGCATTAGCTTGGATAACTGTCAGTGGTGTCCTTGTCGTTAGAAAATGAGTGAGAAGGTATGACTCTCTAAAGGTGATCAGTAGATGGTTCCAGCACTGATTCTGTGATTGAAATTTAAGTCCGTGAATCATAATATTTGGAGATGTTTGAAGGATTTATTTCAATGGGCAGATTCTGTCAGGGTACCTTGGGTACAAGTTTTCTATGATGGAAAATGTCACTACAACTTCAAAGCTTCAGATTTGAAAACTGAAGGAAGAAGGTGGAAGTTCAGAGAACTTCAATATTGTTACCTTCTCCGTAAAAAGAGTGTGATCAGATTGGTCAGAAATGAAACACAGGAGAAAGAAACACCAGAGAAGGCTAGGTAACAAAGATGAGGTGTAGATAACATCTAAGGAAAGCAAGGTTCAAGTCCAAGGAGGAAGGTAATCTCCCTATGAATCTTCTTGTGAGATTTCCTCCTTCATTCCCCAGTTATGGCTGTCAATCCATTACTTAGGAAATGGTGCTCATCTGTGAGGAACCTTAACCACATGTGTCTTTCAAGGCTTTGTTATGTAAAACTGGATATGAAACATAGAAATTGTAGAGGGAAAGGGATAATGACTGGAAAACAAGGATTGAAGTTTGCATGTCAGTGAGATAAGATAGGGCTTTACATTAATGATGAGATGTACAGTAACAGTCGCAAGGAGTAGCATGGGTAACAGAGTTGGTTGGGATGAAAATAATGTTGCAGAGCATGCAGAGAAAAGAGTTTCGATTAAGTCAGTTCTGAGATTCTGTCCACGGTCCCCAAGAATAGATTTTAATAGTGATTGCCGTTCCATAAATGTGCTAAAACCTCCGGTCATATCTGGAATGTATCATCATGTAAGACAATTTTTAAGTCACAAACTATGTTATCTTTTTGTTTCAAAAAGAATATAACTGCAGTTTCTAGTTGTTGCTAAATACTGCTAAATATATTAACCAATATATCAGTCAGTGATCATGGTGCCATTCGTGATATATGTTTATGGCATGTATTATAAGTAATGAGCAGGTTATAGAAGAGTGAAAATTTGGAACAAGTCATTCAATTCAAGTAAAACACAAGGTTAAATAAATAGAAAATGCCATGAAGGATTTATTTCAAAAGTACCATTTTGAAATTCTGGGAGCTAGTTAATGAATTAATAGGATCAATAATATCAATCACTTGTTATCACTGAAATTCTGAGTGTAGTAATGGATGTTCCTGCATACTTGTGTGGGATCATTCATACAGAGAAAAAAATACTGTACAGGAAGAAGTGGATGGCCTCAACAGCTGGTGAAATGGAAACAGAAAGTTTGGAAAGAAGACTTAAAGGTCACCTGTTTGAAGCAACAGAGAAGGAGAGGGAATGAACACATTAGAAGTAGGGGATTATGATCGCAAAATTGATACTCATGGAGGAGTCAAATGTGATTGTAGAAGTTACCTCAGGTTATTTTCAAAAGAGCTAAGTAAATATTTCAGACTTTTTTCTTTTATAAAACAAATTGGCAAAAACTTTTCGTGCAGTGTAGTCTGGTTTTATTTGTCAGTATTCAAGAAAAATAAATTCAAATTAGAGCAAGTGCAGAGTTGGCTTAACTGGAGTGATTAGATAAGGGTCAGTTAATTTGATGAGGAGACTGAGAGCTTGGTTTGTTTAGTTTAGCACAGCTATGCTTGACACAAGTTCTGTATCAGTTGAGGGAAAGAAAGGTTTTTTAAGATAGAGTGATGTTAACCAAGATTACATGAGCATAGACTTTCAAGTAAAATATTAAGTGGGATTTGGAAGGTTTCTGGCTACCACAGGAAATGAGTTTCTGGAATAGCCTTTAAAGATAGATGATGCTTTTTAAAAGTGTGATTGATGTGTTTGTAGAAGTGGTGCTGTATGGGCCTGCAGTGCCAAAGGATTGGGCTCATTGATTGTGAAGGTTCTTTACTGTCTTATGCTGTATGTTACCATATTCCCTCTGTTTCCCATTAAAATGATATTGTTCAGTGCTTAACTAAAGAAGTGAGAATTATTTTCTATTTTATTACCATATTCTTTAACACTTTCATAATTAAATAAGTACAAGCCTGTTTTCTCACTTACTGTGCAACTAAAACCTCCCTTTTCCCTGACTTATTTTTCTTCTAAGACTGATTTAGTTTCACTGCTTACAATAAACTAATTCAAACAAAGGAAATAGTATGTTTTCTCCTGGAAGAAGATCTGCTGCCATCAAAGCTCAGTGTTTCAGCAAGATCGTTTCTCAGCGGTTAGCCAGTTCATTTTGCCCATTTAGTGATTTGATGTTCTCTGCAATTTTGACAACAAATTTGTATTACTTCAGTGGTTTGCTTCCCACTTTTTTCTTTTTTTATGGTTGTCATGATTGACACAAGTTATTAAATGCCCAGGTCATAGCAGCTTCTTTCTCTCTAGCAATGAAGTATCTACCTTGATATGTTTTTTGAAAATACAGAAATGAAAATGAGGCTAAATGCCTGGTCTGAAAACTTTTTGCTTCTGGAAATTTTTTTTTTTTTCATGAGCATTTCTTTTTTTTTTTTTTGTTACTGTTTGAGATTTGGAAAAAAATTTAATCAGTAGTGGAAGAGTGATTTATTTAACAGTATAGAAATGCATGTTCGAAGTTGTGATACTTTATACTTACCTGCTCAAAAGTCAGAGATGAGCAAAGTCATTAATTCTCTTTGAATGGAAAGTGAAGAGTTGTTTGTGTGATTTATTGTGCATCAGGGTCACATAGCAAATATTATGAATATCCATCTAGTTACTCAGAATTTCTGAAGGATGAGATGGTAGAAAGAGTTCAAGTAATAGTTGAATATACTTTTTATTGTTGTTGAGGCGTTTCATTCTTTTTCAAGGAATGTGTATTTTTGCGTGCATGTTTGAGGGGTCTACCTTAGTTGTTCTTCACCAGTGGAGCAAAACCACTGTAGATTCATTATTTCTGGTTTTTAATAGAGCAGTATTTCATGGTTGAAATAGGTTCTTACTGAAAATAAGTTCAGATAAAGTGGCTAGTGCAGTTGGAGGCTACTGGACAGAAAGACTCATTACGTATTTATATAATTAAGTACCTGAACTGTTTGTTGGCTGATGGGCAGCACTTTGACTTTGCCATCAGCCACCTTTTGTTCCTAATCCTCTATATTTTGGACCCAAAAAAAGCTGGAAATTTTTTCTCCTGAGGTCTTTTTAGAGCTTGTGTAATGGATTTATTTTGGGTGGAGTGGGGAGTTGGAATTGGTATCTGGATGCTGCCCTGGACAAGGGTTCAGTTTGTCCTGCAGTGACTTCAGTGGTCAGGAGTATTTCTACTACACATTGGTTCCAGAGTGGTGGTGGCTGTGTTTTGGAATTATCCCAAAGCTTCTGTTAACAGGTAGGTAGTAATCTAAATACTTGAGTCAGATATTCATGATTCTTCAGTAAAGCATTAGTTGAGATTTGCTGGGTGTGTAGGAAGATTTGAAGATAGAGTTGAATTGCTGCCACTTAAATTCTGTAATTTTGTCTGGTCTTCTGTGATTGTGGATTCATTGTGGAGGAGAGGAAAAGAGCAATGTGCTTACACAATATTCCATTTTTTTAGTAAGTTATATCTCTTTATACTATTCATTTTTCATATTATATAGAATGGTTTGGGTGGAAAGGGACCTTAAAGATCATCTAGTTCCAACCCCCCTGCCATGGGCAGGGACACCCTGCACTAGACCAGGTTGCTCCAAGCCTCATCCAGCCTGGCCTTGAAGACAGCCAAGGATGGGGCATCCACAGCTTCTCTGGGCAACCTGTTCCAGTGCCTCATTACTCTTGTAAAAAAATTTCTTCCTTATGTCCAATATCAGTCAACTCTCAGTTTAAAGCTGTTGCCCTTGTCCTGTCACTACAGCCCCATTTATATATAGAAAGGCTGCAATAAGATCTTCCAAGTCCTTCTCTTCTCCAGACTCAGAGTCCCAGCCCCCTGACCATTTTTGTGGCCCACCTCTGGACCCAGTGTAACAGGTCCCTGTCTCTCCTGTGCTGGGGACCCCGGAGCTGGATGCAGTACTGCAGATGGGGACTCACCAGAGTGGAATACAGGGGCAAAACCACCTCCCTCAACTCACTGGCCGTGATTCTTTTGATGCAGTCCAGAATAAAATTGGTTTTCTGGGCAGCAAGCGCACACTGCCAGCTCATTTCCAGTTTTTCACCCACCAGTATCCCCAAGTCCTTCTTCGCAGGGCTGCTCTCGATCCATTCATCACGCAGTCTGTACTGATACTGGAGATTCTTCCAACCCAGCTGCAGGACTCTGGGTTTCCACTCTTGCAGAATATCTTGGGTTATAATAACATAAGCATTCCACATTCCACCTAGGTAAATAAAAATTTTTGATCTGTGCTGACAAATCCACACAATTACTGATTTTTTTGTTTTCAGTCATCTGAAATTTCACTTTAATCTCCTGTTTCTGTAGGAAACATTTGTCGCTCTCCAATAGCTGAAGCAGTTTTTACAAAACTTGTAACTGATGCAAAAGTTGAAAATAAGGTAAGCTATTTATTTCTGTTCCTGCCTAAGACATAACTGTTTTGTACCCAGTTAGTAGAAATACAAGCAGTGAGAGAGGAAACATAAAAATATAAATTTGTTTTTCTGTAGTGGAGGATAGACAGTGCAGCGACATCTGCCTATGAAATAGGAAGCCCTCCTGACTATCGAGGACAGACTTGCATGAAGAAGCATGGCATTACCATGAATCATATTGCCAGGCAGGTACTGTACCTTAATTTTCTTTACATATGTGTATTTATTTGTTTTGTTGTTACAGTGGATGACAGACAGTGCTGCTGTTTCAGACTGGAACGTGGGGCGCTCCCCAGATGCAAGGGCTTTAAGCTGTCTAAGAAATCATGGCATTGAGACAGCACATAAAGCACGGCAGGTAGAAGAGAGTATATTTTCTTTCTTATTCATATCCATGCTTTGTTTAGCCCAAACCATTACACTCACAGAAGTCATTTGACCAATGCATGGTTAAGCATTCAGTAATAAAATACTATGTGCAGTTTTTTAAATGACTCCAAAGCAGCCTAACCTTTCTAGCTGTGGTCAGTGAGTTTCTTGTTATCAAGCTTCATTGGAAGTAAAACGAGGGGGCTTTTGAGCAGTTTCTGCATTATAGAATAATCCTGCCTTCAGATGTGTAGTATTTTGGTCATTTTTCTAAAACATTTTTTAATACTTTTAAAAAATTCACTTAATCTAGTAGTCTCTGATGCTTCTTTCAGCAAGGAATTACATTTTTATTTAGCAAGTTGTGCTGGGTTTAGTCCAGACAGTCTAGCACAGGTACAAAAATAAGTAGAATACCTGTTCACTCATCACAAAATCTTCTGCTCTTGAATGAAGATATTCTTTAAAAAGGCAGAGTGTTGAAGTAGAATGAACAAGCTCAAACCCAAGATTAGTTGCATGGTTGATGGTAACGTCAGTGGAAAACGTACCTTTGAAGCATTCCTAAGTCAAAACCAGGTTGGTCACTTGGTAAAATTTAAAGAATTTCACAAAAACTCCTCTCGTTTTCATTAACAAAAGAACATGTATTTCCATGCTGCGATCCAAAGAGCTTGGAAATAAATGTGTCTGCATCTATTCAAAGAATTGAGATGCTCAGATACATGCACATAACTTAGTTAACTATTCTCTGGATATAAGATATTCCTTTAGGGCCTGACCTTTATGTAGCTCGAGTTTATGCCAGTAGTTCTTGTACTGACAAAAAGATCAAGTCATCTTGTTATTCTCTTCCATTTCTGTTCCCTTTAGAATTTTACTGGACCTTACTGAGGTCATATTTACTTTCTTCACTTTCAAAGGCTACATGTTTAGTTTTTTAACTTTTTAAATAAATTCTTTCAATTAGTCAGTTGCCCTTTGCTGACCTCTCCTGATGTTTATCTCTGTTATATAATAAAACAAATAGGCTTGAGGACAACATCGCTTCAGATTTTCAATGTTTTACTGTTCGAATAATTACTAGAAAAAAGTCTGTTGTGATCTTTCCTGTTACAAGGTCTGGATTTACTATTTATCAGTGGTTACAGACAGCATTATTTACCATTATACAATCTATGTGGTACTGAAACTAACCAGTCAGTGTGACTCTAGTGTAACATGTTTGTATTCTCAAATGATGACCCTTGGAAACTTGAGAACTGTTCTTGGGTTTTACTAGGGTGGTTTATGAGCAGCTAAACTAAAGCAAGGCATCCAAAACCAGTTGATCTTCTGCCTTGAAACAAATCTGTATATCCTCCTTTGGCAGAGAGGGAATGAAAACACTTTAATGAAGACATTTGCTTATAGATTCTGGCAAATGAAGAGATGTTTAAAGTGGAGGAGCCTAAAATGTTATGTATAAAGGAAGAGGAAATTAACAAGAATGAGACAATAAAATGAAAGACTGATAGGATGGAAATTTGTCTAAAACATCCCAGTACAAGCAGTTTCTTTTATAAAGAAAATGTTCAAATCCTTGAAATACAGGTAACTTATTTTGCACTGATGTTAACTCTGTAACTTCGATTTTTGGGCTTTTTTGTTTCAAACTTGTATCAAATGATCTCTGCTGATTCTCTGAACTATGTGGACCTGATATGGTCTTGTCGTACTTGTGGAAAGAGGGGGGACTAAACAGTGTGGAGTAGGACTTGGAGAGTGGTCATGTTAGTACAGTAGGAGTGTATCTGTTTCACTATTAGAGACATACTCGAGGATAGAATTTTGTGTATGACTTGTTTCAGAACAGATTAAGAAAGATTTAATACAGAAGCTGCAGAAACAGGTGGGATTTGTCTTCTGTTGTCTTCAAAATACTGTCATACGATGACTACCTCATGCAATTATCCTCTTCACTCCTGTGGAAAACTGTTTCCCACCTGGTTGAAGGCAGCTACTTTCGTGTAATTTTGTGTGTAATTATGATAATCACGGATTGTGGTTTTTTATTATTATTCGGAACTGACAGAAATTCTACAAGAGTGATTTATGTAAGACAGAATGTTAAATCGGTTACATCCTACCATTGTATACAGTGATCATCAAAGTGAATTTTAAGTGAAAAATTAAGCATAAAAATACATTTATATATTTATATATAAAATAAATAATTTGTTAATATTTTAGCTGAAGGAAGCTTGCTCTGTGTTTATGCACCTATTGAAATTCTCTAAGCTCTTGGTCTTCATGCACAAAACAGATAGGTATTAATCAGTTTCCTTTTTATTCATGCTCAAGCCAGAATTGATTTCTGTATGACTCACACTGTGCATTGCCTTAAATATGAAACTGAGATTAGAGGAAGGTTGTATTAAACACTTTCACAACTGGATAAATTTGAGGACTACTGCATCTCGTTGGTTTTTAGAGGGAGATAAGGAGATTTCCCCTCTGTAAACAAAGGCAAATGTCTAACAAATAAATGGGAATTATGATGTATTTCTCCACTGATGGTCTTTTATAATTATATATTTTTTTAAGGAAGGTTATTATTGGCTGTGTAGTTCCATTTAAAGTTGAGTTTTCCACTACTTTTCTCAAAATGTACATAAACTTATGCACTCAGTTTCTTCTACCAAAACACTGTTTTTCTTACTTCTAAGGAATATCTTCAGTTCACTGCAGTTTGCTCAATTAAGCTTTTTGTATCTGATACTACTGTAGGGCTTAAGGGCACAAGCCAACCAGTAATCTTGGTTTTAGGGCTGCGTTTGCCTCTGTTTTAGTGCTGGTTCATAGGGTAATAACTGTCAAGTTGCAAGTATACAGAGTGTGGGAAGCATGGCAGGTGCGTTTTTCCTTTTCACTGCTTTTTATTTTATTCTTACATATGTTTATACCACAAAGAAATCTATGCCCACTGTTTTCACAGGGGCCAGTGTTTAGCTGTGTAGAGCAAGCAGAAGCAGCTTGTAGAAGTAATGCTTAGTTGCCAGGAAAACAGAGCTATTTCCACTGCAAAAATATTTTCATAGGTCAGAGGCACTGCATGAATACAGCAAATGTTTTTACAGTCAAAATAAACAAGTCTGCATTAGTTTTCAGCATTAACTCTTTCTTTTCAAATGGTATGTGTCCCCCCACCCCTCCAATTCTCCTTGTGTGGAATGTTTCATTTATGGCTTTAGTCTGGTGATAATTTCTGTAGGTCTTCTGTTACAGGAACTTAATATCTGTTTGCTGATTATGCAAAAAATAAGTGTGTTTTTCCATCTGAAACTCTTTTCAATATGTAAATAACTTGTGAAAGTTAAAGCTGACCTCTAGGATATGTTTTGCCTTTTTGTCTGTTCACTTGGTTACTCACTTCTCTAGCCCATCCTTCCCAGAGATGCCTGCCAAAAAATCGTGTACTGAACAAACTTCCCAAGTTTCTTGGTTATGATACTACACTGTGTGTGAAATGCAGTGTTAATGTGATCTCATTATAGCCTTTATTCCATTTATTCATCCTCATGATGGACTCCTGTTCATATATCTTATGTTAGTATACTGTGCATTGTGGGCACGGTCTGGGGAGGTTTTACCCTAAGCTAAGGCTTAAATTAAACTAACAAATAATTATACCGATAAAAATCTGCAACCATCCTTATTCCCATGCAGATAACATTAGTACTTGTTAGTGGTTTATTTGCAATGTTTGCCTACCTGACCTTGGCCATCCAGACATATGAGTTCATAAACTGGAAAACAGAAGGCTCAACCTGAACATGAGGAAACACTTCTTCCCTGTAAGGGTGACAGAGCACTGGGACAGGCTGCCCAGAGGGGGGGGGGAGTCTCCTTCCCTGGAGACTTTCCAAAGCTGCCTGGACTTGTTCCTGTGTGATCTGCTCTAGGTGATCCTGCTCTGGCAGGGGAGTTGGACTGGATGATCTCTAGAGGTCCCTTCCAAACCCTAACACTCTGAGATGGCATGATGGTAGGAAGATGTACAATAGACACCAGATTTTTTCAGATCATGTAATGAATTTTGTGAACTTACATGGCCTAAAATACTCTGAATGCTTTTTTTTTTTTAAGAGATTGTACCTCATACCATTGCATTTCATTTCAGCGCTGAATTTCACTTGGTAACTTTTTTCTGTGTAGTGACAAATTTCTAGATTTGAAAGTGTTGCAACTGATTCCTGGTTGCCTATGTTTTTGTTTTCCTGTCAAGAAAGTAATTTGTCTACATTTTTAATGCATGGTTTCCACGACTGAAAACCTACTTTAGTTTTAGTACTTGGAAAATGTTAGAAATACCACTTGTAATGGTTCTTCTGAGTTGATGCATGAAATGTTTTTAAGGTAAAATAGCTAAATTGTGGGGTTTTGGGGAAAACTTTCAAAAATGGATAAATACTCATGGCAGATTCTATTTAAAATGCCTTACGTTATTGTAAAAGTTGATGGAGACACACAGTTTTATTCTTCCCACCTGTGTTCTTTTTTCCCCTTTTCATAAATCAAACACAGTTTGTAAGCTAAAGCACATATTTTTAATTTTAGGTTACTAAAGATGATTTCCAGACCTTTGATTATATACTTTGTATGGATGAGAGCAATCTAAGGTAATGTATGAAGCAATGGAACAAATTCATATGGGTCGCTTGTAGTGATGTCTCATGAGTCCTGTTGAAGACAGATGTCATGTTTTACTGTTTAGCTTGTATTGGGTTTTTTGGGTTTTCTATGTGTGTGTGAATGTTATCCTAATAGATGGATTATTCTTTTCTAATATGTTTAATGAGCTAGAATTCAACGGTTTATTGGTGTGACAAATGCCTCTCAAGGATTAATGACATGGAAATTTAGCATATTTTGTGCTATAGATGTGAAGCTGATGCATGTATAGTTAAAAATGAGGATATACTGTTTTTTGATCAGTGATCTGTTTTTCTAGTTGCATGGGATCTAAAAGACATGGGAGACTTGGAAAGGATTAAATATGGTGTGGGTTTCTTTCTTTTCTTTTTTTCTTTATTAATAAGAGTGAGCTCTGAAATAAGTAACTCTTGTTTGTTAGTGTTAGCCACCTTTTAATTAAGTGCATCTGAGACAATTTATGCTTAAGAAAGATTTGGGGAAGTAGCTGCCTAGTGTGAAAAATTGGGCATCATTAGCAAAATTTCTAATTGATTTATATACATATTGATGATTGGGGTTAAGGGACTCAGCTTTAATAAACTACAAGTGTCAAAATGCTTGCAAAGTTAGTTTAAAAAAAAAACGCAAACTCAAAACACCACAACCAACAACAAAACAAAAAATAAGTAAAACCATATTAGTAGCACATAAAGGCTTTAGGAAGCAGCACTACTTAACTGAGGAAAGTATCATTTTGATGTATTTTCTAAAATGTTTTGAATGACCTTTCTTACACAGCCTGTGTGTATGGAGGGTGTATAGTCACGTCTTTGCCTGACAGGCTGCAATCAAGCCAAGTGTTAGACTTCCTTCTTTTTTTCACTTGAGTTCATGAATGAAAACTTACTTCTGTCTAAACAATTTATGATATGAGCTGTAGTGCAGAAGGAATGTCACAACTGTAATAGGGATATTACCACTGCTACACTTAAGTTTCACCTTAAACTTGTCCCCTGTTCAACCATTTTCCCTGGGAATGCCTATTCCTAGCACTAGGAGGGCAAGCTGATTCCAGGTGTTGATGGTGTGTCTGACATGTCAGGAGAAGAAAAAAAAAAAAAAACAACAACAAAACAAAACAACCCCACCACATATGGGACATCCCTTTTCCTTAGTACCAGAGCCACCTGTCATTAAGTGGTATGCCAAAAGCCTTAAAGGAAACAGTTAGACTTTTTTTTCATAATAAAAGGCTAGAGAATTTATTTAAAATCTGGAAATTCAAGAAAAAGCTTCTTAGTTGATAAAGGAGTCCTGATTTTTCTTCAGGGAAAAACAGTATTGTGGTCTCACTGCTGTTTTGTCTTTCTAAACTATCTGAAATTAATTTCTTAATCAGATATAATTAATAATTAGAATTTAATTTTTTTAAAACTGATCATTCTTATGACTATGTAATTACAGGTGTTTCTGCCTTTTTTTTTTTAATGCTGGGTGAGTACAATGATGATTTGGTATGGAGAGGTATAATATTAAAAGAACTTAGTATGTTCTGGCTGTCCAGCATTGTGAAAATCATAGTACCTAGCTGCTTTTAATCTGAAGTTGAGGAGCAGTACATTTTAACTGTATTTGGGATCATGAACAGCCATTTGTAAGTAGATGGGGAAAACACCATCTCACAACCAGTATGTTTGATCAGTGGGAGGCAGCGTGGACTGAGGATGTGGCAACGGATGAAATGTTGCAGTATGTCATGGGCTCACAGATTTACCATTTTCTGTTAACTGAATGTAGTAGGACTTCACGTGAGTTAGAGGTGGTGTTGAAAGAACTTGCAGCATACCAGTTTAAAACACTGTTTTTGAACAGATGGGAAGAGCTCATTCATACTTCTGGGAAAAATATATTTTTTCATTGTTTTTGTTCCATACAAGTTAAAGGTAAATATTGAAAGTTCTAATGATTGATTTGATGAAGAAATTGATGAACTTACTGTTACAAAGTTCTGTTAAGCCTTAGGTCCAGTGTCAGACTGCTTGTTTATGCTCTGAATTGATTTTATGTATGTGTCCTCCATACTCCATTAAAAAAAAGGATAAAACACACAAGAAGAAACAAATGAAAACAAGCAGAAACATAGTGAGTCCACAGGATTGACTGAGTCCAGAAGCATTTTATTTTCCTGTGTTCTCTAGAAACAGTCATGAGCATCTCATGCTGATGCCAAAAAAGAAATAAAACTCATGGGAAAAATTTATTCTCTCTTTTACAGAGATCTGAAAAGGAAAAGCAACCAAGTTAAAGACTGCAAGGCCAGAATTGAGCTACTTGGAACTTATGATCCACAGAAACAACTTATCATTGAAGATCCTTACTATGTATGTGTAAGAAATTCTTTGGGTGGATTGATTAAAAATCGTGTATGTACAGTATATAACCTTTCCAGATCCCACAGTTGATATATAATGTATTATCTGATGTTATACAAAGCTAAGGGTAAACTTTTTTTTAAATGAAACAATATAAATCACTGGGACAGGAAAAGAAAATGTGTCTTTATGCTTATAACAGTTATTTAAATTTAAATAGTACAATGCACATATATTTTTCAAGCCCTGGTTCGTCAGCCTCCTTGCAGAGAGGATGTAAACAGGAAAGAGATGAAAACATGCAAAGAGATGGTCAAAGAAGTGGAATAGTATCAGCTAAGAACAGCCATTTAAAATCTAATCTAATAAGATTCTTCAGTTCAGGAAAGAGAAGTGGATGGAGATGAAGTAGGGTTCTGTAAAGTCTCGATATTATGGGAAATGGTGACTAAGGAGTTGGTATTCATTACCTAAGAAGTGGAGAATATCAAATTGCATTAGTGGGAAGTGGGTTCAAAACACAAAGAAGTGGTGGGTTTTGTCCCACACAGTGCTTCATTAACCTGTGAAACTCCACATATGACAGGTTACTGTGAATGTAAAGAAAAGGCTTATAAGGGCTCAGAAAATGAATGGAAGGAATATGTGACGGAAAGTTCATGCAGGGCTGTTGAGTACAGTCACAGTGTTTGTGGGAATTCCTGAGATGCAGGTAGTTCAGATGAGGCAGAAATATGCAAAAACTATCACCGAGTATTTGTACTGTTCTTGTTCTTCACTGATGTCATTTATTTGCCATTACTGGCAGCGGGAAACCGGTTTGCAAAATTTTTTGTTTGAGCCAATATTGCCATTCTTACATTCTTTTTCCTCTCTTCTTTTCTAGGGGAATGAAAAGGACTTTGAAACTGTTTACGAGCAGTGTGTTAGATGCTGTAAAGCATTTTTGGAGAAGTCTCATTAATGCTTCATCATTTTATTCCTAAAAGAAAATAATTAGCTTCTCCTGAAATACAGAAGGTTTACTTGATTGATGTATTTAAATTGTGAAATTATGCCTCAGTATGTTCAAAACTTTCTCAGTTCAGTTTTATATTTTAGCTTTTCTGTCATCTAATTAAAAAATACAGAAAAGTTTTAATTGGATTAGAGTATCAACCATTTTATCACACATCAGTGTAATAATAAAACATATAATTCAGAATAAATTTATCTGCAAACTCTTCCAGTGCTTTCTCACAAGCACTACAAAAGTAATGTCTTGTTTCTTTATGTGCTATGCTCACTAAACTGAGGTCTTCTCACTGTGCCCTTACTGAGTTAATTTAAATCAGCTTTCATTGGGGGTCGGCAAGATGATCGTTCATGTACGATAACTTTGGCTTGTCATCCCAGTAGCGTTAGACAGCATTTCGACTGAAGCTGTTTCATATTGAGCCTGCTAGACTAAAAGAACTGCCTGCCCCCAGACAGGCATTGCTCTTAGCACAATTTCAAAGCTTAAGCAAGTAAAACCTTTGTGCGTGTCATCAGGATCCTGTGAAAATGAGTTTTTACATCAGTTTAAATGCACAGTTATTGAAAGAAGAAATAATTTTTGTTCTAGTAGATTGTTGTGCTAATTGAGATTAACTCAGTTCGGAAATAGTGATTGATGTTAATAGGGCTTCTCTGGCTAGTCTTCCTTTGATCTTGTGGTCAGTTCCTGGCACGCTGATACAAGTACATCCAACAGAGCATTTACTTTGAGGACAGACCAGGTTAGCATAAACGCCTAAATGTGTAATGTACATTTTGTACCTCGTAGTACTAAAATACTAGAGTCCATACAATATAATGAATGAGAAATTTGCTATTATCCCTGTCTATGGGGGTGTTAGGCAGTATTTTCAGATTTACTCAGGAGAATGGATAGCCTGTCGAAAGGGTTCTTGGACGGTGTAGCTCAGCCTGAAGACAGGCCATCTGTAGTATAACATAGAGTTAACAGAAGGCCAGTAGGTAGAAAGTTCGGCTCTTAGACAAAATCTGAATGCTTTGTAAAAATCTGTGGCTGTTTGTCTAAATGTCACCATTCGTTTCTGCCTTAGAAACATAAATGTATGGAGATCAGCAATGTGACTGATCCCATGATAGTTTTCCTGTTTTGAATAATGCCAACGTCGGTATGAACTTGCTTTACCATGTCCTATGTAAAACTGGATCTGTAAAACTTGCTTTCTTATTTATTTAGCTTTGATTTTGCCTCTGTCTGCCTTCGAGGCTAGTAGAGTAGCCTCTGTATTTGTCACCCACGCTCCCTTCTGGGAGAGGGATGCATTTTGGTAGAGGACCCTGTTATTCGAGGGGAGGGAGGAACCCTGGTGTCACTGCATGTGCTGCAGCCTGCGCAAGGTGGACTAAGTTTCCTGTGACTTGCTGTTGGACAGCTGTGTTGGTGTTCATGGGGTTTCTGGTTTGTGCTAAACATTCGGTCTAGACATAAAACTTAAGAACCTGCTTACAAAAAGGCAAGTGGTCAATGGAACGCTTAAATACAGAAATCAGGATCTTTGTGCGTTATTGCATTGCCAGTAGCTGTGACTTTTAAAGAACAGGCTAGGAATTTGCAAGTTAATAGCTGTTTCACTTCAGGGACAAAGAGGAATATATATATCTAATTTCAAGTCACATCAAGCACTGACTCTGAAAAATACTATTTTCCATTTCTTTTATGAATGCTTTAACAAACTAAATGAGGTAACGTGATGGGCAGTTGGGGCAAAACATCTTAAATGTTGTTTTGTGCACTGACCTTGGAAGTGGAAGCATTTAGGCGTACTCTAACATTACTGTCTGCCAGACTGACCGATTAAAATATTCCAGTGAAAGTGAAGTAGCTCAGAAGATTGAGAACATGATGCTTTGTGTTTTCCCATTCATGGCCGAGTAGGAATCAAACCTATAGTTTCCTATGTATTAAAGTATTAACGATTTAAAAGTCTGAAGTCATTATCTTTGAGCTGCTGGGGTAATAGAAAGGAGATGAAAGGGTATGGTTGTTTACCTTCGCTAGGCTTAGAAATCTTCCTGTAAAGTGATACGAAGTCAAAACTATTTGTGTTTAAATCCAGTTCAGATTTTAAAAGTTTCAGCTCTGAGGTATATTTTCAGCAAGTAACCTATTGGCTAGATAATTCACCAGCTCTGCTAGGAGGAAGAAGTTGATTGACTGATTTCATCCTTCGTGGGTTTCTCTTGGAGGAGGGGAAGGAGAGCACCATGGTGTATGAAGAGAAGTTGCAGAACACAGAACAGGAATTGCCTTCAGGAAGGACAGTGGCACAGTACCACTATTTGTGTTTCGGGAGAAACAGTGACCATATATGGCATTAATACACGAATTGTGTATCACACAGATGGCTAAGCTTTCTCTGGTTTAACACACCACACATGAAAAACGTAGTGTTGAATGAAAAAATACAGAACTGACTCCTCTGCCCCCCATCATGGATTGTTTTAGTGTAGGTAGTAAGCTTAGACCTAATGCTAAATTAAAATCTGCTGTAGTATAGTTGTATCTTTAGTCAAAACATGCTGACTTCTGCTAAATCTAGAGAAAACTTCCATGGGATTGATTTATTGATATTAATTTATTAAGTCATTAAATCAGTTACCGTTTTCCTTTTACAAAGAAAGTTTCTAGAAAGTTTTTATTTAACCAGATTTCAGGTGTCTTACTACAAAAAGATTGGTACTAGTTTAAACCCCCCTGTTCAGTAATACGCTGTGGTCTGATTTCAGTGGGTGGAACCACAGAGAAGCCTAGAATTCCACCCACACGTTTACTGAGATGAGCAGCGAATCCTCTAGCAGTAGGTTCCTTTAACTACCAGTTTTTCGTTCTGCGTGTATTACTTCCATTGAGAAATGAAACTTCGGCATTCAGTGATCACTGAAAGCAAATACAAAATACTTACTTCTCCCCTACAAAATACAGCCATGTTCTAGGGTGGGATTTTGGTACTTTTAGGGTACTTCTGCCTTTTTTTTTTTTTTCCTTTTGTCTTCTGAAGAGCTAGATGCTGAAGGCTCTTTAATGTGCATTTCAAGAATCCCAGCTCCTAGCTATTTCTCAGGGTGGGGAGGGTTGTGTTTGGTCTTGTTTTTTACATTTTGTGGTTTGAATTGAGGATAAAGTGAAAGCTGAACACCCGTGTTAAGATAAAAGTACCTGAGGTTCATCTACAGATCTTGCATCAAAATGTGCTTCCTGTTTGGGCCGTTTTATTCTGACAACTGGATTTAATACCTGATTTCAGGAAGAAAGGGAAACATGTATCAAGGCTTCTTCAGTCAGTGTTCACTGAATCAAAAGTTTTATGATAACTAAAATGACTTACTGAACAGTTACTGATTATATCACCTTGCAGTATCATGGACTGCAGATTTTTTTTTTTTGAAAAAAAAAAAAACCCCAAACAACCATTTGTCATAAAAAGATTCCTATTTATAATGCTATAGAGACCTGGAGCAGCCTTGTGGTCTGGGCATTTTGTGGGACTGGAAGACACAGAGCTGCCCATCCTCACAAATCTGTAGAGAGTGTCCAAATTACTGGACTTCACTGAGGTGGACGTACCTTTATTGGTTCACCAGTACTGGAAAGAGTTTTAGGTGTGGATATAAGATAGTAGCTACGGGAAGGTGGCTTGTTTATCAAATTGTGGATTCAGTGAACAGAAAGCAAACTGAGGACAACTTAATACCAAACACTTTATTACTTACGCTTATTATTTACAGTATTTACATATTGCACGTTCGCTGGAATGTTTTATACGTTTATTATATAAAGTAAATTAATGGCAGCTTGTGTTTGTGTACAAAATCCATGCTCCACTGTCCCAAAAAAATATGTCCACTTGGAATTGCGTTCCTGTTTGTCATGCAGTTTGTACACCTAGGGTACAATGTGACCCCGATGCAAGTCTGTTTTAACCAAACTTTTAAAAAATTGCATAAGCATGAAGGATATCAAGTGACCACAACTACTGTGGAGCAGATCTTTAGAAGTTCTAGATATACAAACAAACATTCCTTAAAATTGTAGAATTAAGCAATAGAACATCAATTTTCTTGGTGAAATATTTGTGTTTACATAATTTTTGGCAGCATTACACATCAGTTGTAAAGTGTGTTTTTAAGTATGGAGCATTAAATACTACTGGCAGTTATGCTACTGTAAAGAATGTCAATCTGCAAACTGTTGACGACATACAAAATGCATGTTAAAAGAATTATGGGAAGTAGTCTGTCAATCTGCAAAAATAAATCTCTTGTTCACAATGAAATATGTTATAAAGGTAGTAAGTTCTATTTCCCTGTTGGTTTCCAAGGCACTTCTCTTGGTTCTTGGTGTTTCTTTTCATGGTAATAAGATCTGGTGGATTAAAAGAAAGAAGAAAATTGCGTTTCATCACTCTTTATACTCACATACACCTGTTTAAGAATGTGTTTATCATATTGAAAATAGTAAATAAAACTGAGAACTCAGTAATAATTTTGGAAAAATCCAGTGATTTTCTGATTTAGCTCAATTTAGGTTGTATCAGCCTGACTGCTAAATTACTATTTTGCTTGTTAATTGAGGCTGAAATTTTGGACGTAGTCCCTTTTTTTTGGTGGTTCTTTTTGGGTGGACGGATTTGTAAAATACTGTTCTGTCTATTCAGAATGCGCTCATGGGTATGTGTAGCCTGTTCCTATGAGTGTGTCTGTTAAGCAGTGAGTAAACCTCAAGGACAGTATTAATAGATTTCAAATTTCTGTCTTAGTGTCGGGGAGTTCTTGATACGACGTCCACAAATAGGAATCTCTCAAGGTGAAGTTTGGAGGGTCTAGGAAGCATTTGATGTTTCATTGGACCCATCAGTGAAGAAATTTGGACTCATACAAACAAGAAACAAGTAAACTTTCTGAGATTCAGGCATATAAATACTGCCCCTGAGACCTGGCAACGCAGTCTGAGTAGGAGCTGCAATGGTTCAATTTGCTGTCCATTCTGTCAGCTCTTCCCCCAACAGTTTCTTGGAGTGAAAGCAAAACCATTGCTATGACACTGGTCTCAAAATCATGGATGCGAAATTACAGGTTTCCACGTTGCTTATGTACGTGTATTGTGTATAGTCTGGCAGTGTTAATTCAAAGGTTGAGCAGTGAAGGTTCCCATGACCCTTCTCCCCTACACCTTCATGCCTGCTGAGAAAACGGAACGTAGCCATCTCTGTGCGTACCTGTCTAGAAATGCATCCTCTCTCCTAACTTGTGAGTGTTGTCTGCAACCATGTTTTCTAGACAGATGGCATTGGGTAGACAAGACTTGCAGCATTTAGTTTCAAGTGTTTCTAAGTCAACCTGATAATGCCCTTATTTTCAAGTAAAAAACCTCACTCTTTCTTTACGAGTCAACAGGAGCTGCCCAAGTGAAAGACACGGCTCTTGCACACGAACGGATTCAGATGAGGCTTTTGTGTCTCATGGACACCAGAAGTCCATGTGGGAGGTAAAAAACCGTGGGCTCTTTGAAACTAGAGCTCTGCTGATGTCATTTTTCACAGTTAAAACTTTCATACTGTCTGTCTGACCATATGTATCTCTTTCCCGTGATCACTGTGGATTCTTTGGTATTTTGAGTTTCTCTGCATTGTCTACTGCAGAAGTATAACTTGTAATAGAATCATTTGAATGCAGAGTCAGTCAGATTGACATAACCCATTGGAAGTCAAGCTATTGGTGCATACAGAAATACTTGTTAGTAGTATTTAAATGTATTTAGTTTTGCAGTTCTTTTAAAGCTGTTAGGAAATGTAATAATGTTAGAGAAAACCTTAATTTAATTCACTTTTTCTGGCTTTACAGATAGGACAAATACTTTTTTTTTTTAACTATCTTTCCTTAGAGGGGAAAGTGACATAAATTTTCCTTGTCTGGCATTTTCATCTATCTTATTTTCTGTATGTGTGCCCCTGCTGTACCCTATTCAAGCTGTGATGTTTAAAAGTGATGGTTCAAAACAAATGAATGTGCTTTTGGTCTGACCAGTCTGTGGGACAACTAACAAGTTAAACACTGATGATTTAATAAATAGTTTTTTTCATTACTAATACTGATGGGAATGTTCAGCTCAGTGAGGGTGAAAAACTGGAGGTGGGTGGGATGCAGATCCCCAGTGCTCAGCTAAATTCCAGTTGTCTAAATCCCTGGCGTTTTCAAAAACCCTTGAAAAGGCCTGAGATTTTTAGCACTGATCAGTCTGTTGTACGATTATTATATTTTTTACCCCCCCAAAGTTTGTTACGTGCATCAGTCTAGGAAAATTAGACTGGAATTTAGCTGAAGGGTGACAGGTAGTGTTAGTGGAGATCCTGCATGCTATTTGACTGCAGTCTCTGTTGAGAACATAGGTAGCCATGCAACTCCCTTCTCTTTCACTTGATTCTTAGTTCTCCTTTGCTAATGGCAAAGAGGAAAAAAAAAAAAAACAACCCACAAACCCAACCAGCAATAAGAGCTGAAACCAACTGCACCATACAATTGTTCCAGTTTTAGAAAGCACAAATGAAAACTACTGTGAAGGCATATTACAGCTTTCCAAATTTGGTTCTAGTCATTATCTGTACATGATGGTAGAGGAAAAACTCTTAAGAAGCAGCTAATTATATAAGAGAAGAACTTACTGGTTTGAATATCAATATAAACTTCAAAATACAGTGCTATTAGCATTATGTAGCAGAACATCCATGTGCTAAGATCAAAAATTCCTTCCCCAAGTGTGAACACCCTGGTGGAAGCCTGCTCTAACATGAGCATCAGATCACTGTGATCCACGTGTTGAAGATGATAAAGCTCTTCGTGTTACACCTGGTGCTGGTCACAGGGATCCCACTGTAAGGAATACTCCAAATTGCCTCTTAGTAAGCTTGGACTGTGCCATGTTATTAACCAGGTGTGCAGGCTGGCTGCTGAACTCAGAGCCCTGGTTCTAATAAAAGCCATAAATAAGGCCTGCACCAAGCAGAGGTGATTGAACATGTCATGGGAAGTTGTATATGATGGATCAAGCTGTACTTTCTAGGAAAAAAAAAAAAATTGCCTTTCTGTAATAATATGCAAACACCCACATGTTAATTCCACCTTCACTTGTAAAAAAAGAAAGCAAGCAATTAAGGGCTGTTGCTTCCATTGTTAGAAAACACTTGAATCAAAAGTTAAACCCCTAATACTATATTGGTTTACAAATAGTTAGAAAAACGGGCATATAATATAGTGTACAAATGGGATGGTTACTGTAGTAGGTCAGTTTTTATGTATTTCAAGTTTCCAAGTTTATTTTGTATTTTCAGCTTTCTTAACATGTATTATTAGTATGGTCATTACGTCCTGGGGAGTTCACACAGATTTGTTTCTGAGTTCCAAAGCAAATTTCAGTTACCTGTGCTTTAGCTTATCAGGAATTTTATAAAGGATCTTTGACCTTCATATGTATAGATATTTATTCTTGCCCTATCCTGTACTTTAAGCAAGAAATACTGTTTCTGTTGCTTTTCGTTTAACAATATGTAATGATATCTCTAGGAAACAAGGAACTGGTAGGGTTTGTTTTCATACACTTTTTATAGTATATAAAGTTTTCTTTACTTAGCCCGCGGTTCCTATTACTTGCACTAGTCTTGCATTTATTATTGTAAAACTGTTCATGTCACTACTTTTATTTTGTTCATTTGAAATAACTAGAAACTTAAAAAAAAATAAAAATGCATAAATGCTTGTTAGTATGGTAATTAGAACGAATTCTTAAAACAGACGTATGTAATCATACGTGCTACTACAGTCCTTAGACCTTGAACTGATCCTTACGGTACAAGGAGGCTCTCAGCATACGTTAGGAGATCAGTGTTGGTTTCCAGCAAACACTTAAAGAACAGGCAGTGGAAAAGCGGCGGCACCAACAGTAGCGCCTGCGGTTTTCAAACAGAAGCAGTAAAATCTGTGTGCCTGTAGCCAAAGTGATGGTGACAAATGCTGTCAAAGAGGCCAGATTTTCAGAGTCATCATCTGTCACAGGAAAACCACAAGATCTGGATTGGGAACTTTAGGTCAGGTCTTCAGGAATTTTGTTCCTGACATTTCTTTCCTGCTGCAGATACGGACCACATTGTTGGATATGTCCGCAGGGGCTTGGGCAAAGCAAGCATGGAGTATGGGAAAATGATGCTGAAAGGACAGAACAAGAGAGCATCAAGGACAGGACTCTGGCATAGCTGTGTTGGACACAAGAAGGTGTTACAGAGCAAAACTAGTCAGATAAAGTACTGGTGGCAATGAGGGAACACAGCCTGAGTTGCTCAGTGAAAAAAAACCCAAGACTACTGAGTGATGTGGCAATACAGATATGCTGCTCTGGCTTTGCTCACGCAATCCCAGCAAGTAGAAGGGCTGTTACTGGGTCCCTGCATTGCTTCTATCTGTGGGACCAGCAACATGTGACCATATGCTCAAAAAAGACAAACGATGCGGCCTGCTTACTTATGTGTATAGGATAAATGAGGAAAAAGTGAAGGCTCCACAAGACAGATTGTATCTCACGCACACACAGCCCTGGTATGCACTGTGATGGTAACAGAGCCCTCCTGTTTTCACATCTCACCTTCTCGTTTGATCTTAGCACTGAGTTTCAACATCTTGTGTGCTTTAAAGCTATCATATCCAAAATGCATTTGAAGTACAAATAAAAAAAAATACCCTTTTTTTTCCTTCTTCACTCCAAATTGATCTCTAAACATGGACAGATGTCCATGGATCTGAAAAAGGCACCAAAGCTACTAGTTTGCCAAAGTATTGAGAAGCAGTAATTCATCTATACCCCAGCCCACTCATAAGCCTCCAATGAAATGAAAATCAGCTACTGAGCAAAACCGGAAATCTACTTTATTGGGGAAAAAAAAAAAGTGGGTGTGGATAATTAACAACAGGTTATTTTAGTAGTTTAGAATTTAGGAGTTTTAAAAAGTTTTTTTAAATGCTTTTGTCAGAACAGTGGTCAAACTGTGAATTTACACCTTTGTGGATTAGTATCAGGTAAGAAATTTTTGTTATCTAATCAGAAGTTAGTTAGTATCAGTTCTAAAGCTCAGACTAGTAACCTTAGGGCAGAAACCAGAAGTGTTTACCTATTCCCAGACTATAAATAAACTTTGTACACTAGAGAGCCATCTAACTAAGAAATGGCTTTGAATTCTTGCCTTGCTATGGATAAGTGGTGCTATGTTCAAATCTTTGCAACTTCTTGAAAATGCCTTGGACTAAGGATACCTAAATGCTGTGGAGAAAAAGGATGGTTTGATAAGTGGAAAAATGCAAAAAGAACCCATTTTTCTACAGCTCAGTCCATGAAATGTTGAAAACAAAGCAAGATGTGAGAGGAGATCTCTTACCCACACAAATTGAACTGATGCAGTGTAAGAGCTTCTGAGGAGGAAGGATGCTTAATGTTACGGAGACACCCGTGATTCTCAAGGCATATGTGGTAGAGAATAGCCTTCCTTTCTACTAATAGAGGTTGCTTAAGGGTGCTGATGCTCTTAAGTTTTGTGTCTGTGCGGAGAATAACAGAAGTGGAGGCTTGTTACTCACGTTGAAACACACCTGCTAGTTGGGCAGAGGCGTTTGGCAACATGAGATGGACTTTTTAAATAAGACTTCCAGCTTGAGATGTGAACTACTTCAGTTATTGTCCCTTCATATTATGAGGTTTTGTTTACATGACAGGATGTAAAGATACAGATGAAACTTTCTAAGGAAAAGGAGAAAAGAATTCCCTACTTTGATGTCTCTGCTTATTAGTATTGGAAATACTAATACAGTTGTCTTTTCTTTGGGTTAAATAATCCCAATTCCTTTTAGCTGTTCTTACGAATTGAGTTTTCTAGGTCTTTTGTCATCCATGTGCACTTCTTTGGACTCTTAGAAGAAGCACCCATATGTCTTCAAGTTTGGTGTTCTTAATTAATCCCTGTTGCTGGAATACTGTATTTATTTTGGGTGTTTTATAAACAATACTTCTATTTATAAATTCCAGTATGATGTTTGTCTTTTTTTCAAGTGTCACATGGTTGACATGCTTAGTTTGTGATCTGCTGCAACTAAGTTTTCTACAGAACTATCTGTCTAGATATTCACAACTTGTCATGTATTTCTGCAGTTCATTACTCCTGCTTGGCTTCATAATTCTGCCTTTCCCTTTAAGTTTAGTCCTGGGTTTAGACTATTTAGCTGATTTCTCAAGATAGAGTACAGTCTTGAAATTGTAAATATCACTGTTGCTTCTCTTACACCACTGCCATCCATAAACATTGTCTTCCATCACCCAGGTTATGAATGAAGATATGGAACAATACCGTACCCATGAATGAAGTTGTGTCACTCTGCTCAATACATTTTCCAGTTTGACAGTGAAGCACTAATACCTTATTTGTATGTTTTTCCCAGCCATTTTTGCGTTTACCTTGATCACATTTCCGTAGCTTGCTTGTGAGAATGCCATGCACAACAGTGTCAGCACTTTTAAAATAAGCAAAGATGCTTAACATTTACTGCTTTTTCTCACTGACTCTCTCTGCAAGAGGTGTATTTTGTCACAGAGTTAAAATATCTTGGTTTGACAGCAATAGTTACTGACAAATGCAGACGGGTTATTATTTATCCCTGTCATAGGTCACATTTTTGTCTCAGGTAAAGGTTGAGGATAGAATGTAAGTTAGTCCTTTTGTATTTTTAGTGTCCTGGAAATACAGATAGTTTGGAAGTACTTGGTTGGTTGTTTGGTTTTTGGTTTTATTTTGGTGCGTGGTGGAATTCCCAAAATATTTGTAGGAATTACAGGTACATGTATGCAAAAAGGGAGAGAATAAACCTGTAGACAAGAGAGGTGAACACAGCGAGAATCCCAAGAAATCCAAGTAGCTTAAAGCCAGTTTATCAATGTTACTAATAATACCTTTTAATTGAATTACTATAGAAGCACCTGCAACGTATCTGCATTTATAAACCTTTCATGTGTATTTATGGATACATTAACTCATCCTAAAACGTACAGTATAGATCTACAGCTGCACGCATAAAAGGGCTGCTGCTGCCAGTGCAGGCAATTGTGGACTGAGTCAACTCTTGAGAAATAAGCTACAGCTGTTGTGTTTTGTTCTGTAACAACAAATTCACTATCTGCAAACTGTATGCTGCTATGAATGATTCACAGCTGATGCACACGGACTTTGACATAATGCCTTCCAGCAGGGGGTCCCCTTCATTGCCAACATTTGCCCTGTGAAGCCAGTTACTTCAGGTACTCTGAAATGGGAATACCTTAGCCAAGGGACAAATGTTGTTATAATCCCATGAATTTTCATGTATGAAACACAAAATCCACTGCTTCGCGATGCACTAGCGTGTCATTACTGCTATCAGAAAGCTTACCTTTATCCTTCCATGCACATTGGGCTTACTGCCAACCGAGTAAGAAGCCTGGCACATCTTTTATAGTCTGTCGTAAAAAAAAGAGCATAAATAGATTACTAAAGTAACCAATTTTGCTTTAAAAATCAAAATCAATAACGATGTGCAAATTATTGTCGCAGTAAAGTTCAATGAACGCCTCAGTATAGAAATCGGCTCCTTAGACTTAGAAATGGAGCATAAAAATCACGTAACTGAAGGCCGTGTCTAATGGCACATGTAACTACGCGACTGGCTTCTGCATACACACTGTCTGTAAACAAACGGCATGAATGTGCTTGGAGACGCTCCAAGTGTACGTACGTATGAAGATTTATACATCTGTGCTTAAATGTGGGATCTAAACATGTGACTGTAGTATTCCCGTGCTAGAGGAACAAGTAGTACGCATCCATCTTTGAAATCCAGCCCTCAGTGAGTGAGTCTATCAATTTTAAGTAATCCAACTCTCCAATAAATTTGCTTCCTGGAAAAACTGTTAAATTAGACAAAACATGTCTCCTACTCGTAGGAGTGTTAGGTCCAGCCCCAGTAGGTGGCCACATCATACAAATTCGGTCCTAAGAGATTCATCTTAAAACTAGTAAAATTGTTTTTTCCACAGCAGTCCTATTGTTAGTAGTTCTTCCTGTAGGTACCTTCTGCTTTTTGATGCATTCATAATAAGGAGCAGAACAAACGCAAAACTACAAAATTAATCAAGAGATTTTTTCTTTAACATGGCAGAAAGTTGGGTTATGGACAGACAGCAGTGTAAATTACTTGAGGTGCCAACGCTACTGTTCGTACAGGGCACTAGAAGCTATGCCAACAAAATGCTGTTGTACCAGCTGGGTTGCAGCATCGTAGATGCTTTTAATTTCTTCGTTGTTTGGCCTTTGAATTTCTACCTAGAATGAACGGTATTACCTAAAATCAGGATGTTATCAAAAGGTTACATCACACTGTGCATGAAGAATTAAAGCAGGTTCTTTTCCTCGTTTCCCTAGAAGAAAGTTACCTTAAGGAGTCACTAGTCAGTCCAGTCCAGTGACTGATGTTGATTTTCGTTAGGCACTATTTCATTAATGAGTAACTACATCTAATGTTTCCTAGAGATGCAGTGTTAACAATCCCTAACTCACTGCACAGATATGTTCTAATTGCATTCCTACAAATTATCCTCCATTATCCAGACATTATGTTGGTGTGTACATCACCTGTCAGGAGGAAAAGGCTAATTCAGACTTTTAAGACCAACTAGTTTTCAGCTTCACAGCTTGGAGTACTCATTAGTGGCAAGTCAAATGATGTTTGTGTTGTGATCCATATGAAAAAGGTAATATGGCCATTTGCTTGTTCAAAACAGACTAGTTATGAACAACTTCATTGGAATGCGATCTGGTTAGCCATTAATATAAATCCTTATCTTTCCAACGTATTCCTAATCAGAAGCCTTACAAATAGGGAAAAAGTGTGCAATTCTTACCAAATATGCCTTTAAAATATAGTGGGCTGAAATATTTATTAATACTTGAAACTTGGAATCTGTAACTCTTGTTTCTATTCCCAGCTCTGCGACTGATCCAACTGGTTGACCTCAGACAAGTAAAATAAAGTGTGCTTCCATTCTGAAGAGGCTGAACTAAAATAGCATCTGCTTACTCAACAGGTCCACCTCAGTGTGAATCTGGAGTCACGTCTACTGACTGATAAGTGTCAGTGTTCGATTATTTTCTTTTGAATTCTCTGTGCTGCCAACACTGAGATATCCTAAGCTGAATTTGCTTATTTGTGCCCATCGGCATTTTTTTTTTTAGTAAGCCTTAGGAAGTTATACTTCTGTAATTCACTGAAGACGAGGTTTGCTAGGATTCACGTCAACATCACTGGTAGATTGGTCACTGAACAGTCAAAATACAAAATGTCTAAGATATGTTCTACATATATAATCAATGAAAAGGAAATAGCTCCACCTGGATTTCTGACACTATCTTGAACTTGCAGCACTAGAAATTAAATACGAGATGTTTGCGAGAGGAGTCATGTTCTTCCTATGAAAAGCAAACACCTCTGGTTTGGAACCGAAGAGGTATACACACCAGTACCTAGGGAAGTGGTGTTTATGGCCATCTACGCGGTGTATTTGCCGTGAAAAAGCTGTTTCCATTTCACTGTGATGCCGATGCTGTTCTAGCAATGCTGTAAAGCGTACTTAGTGCATTTCAGAGCACTCCAAATTCTTTATTGCAAGGAATGTATTCTAAGATTGTATCGCTACCGCTACCTCGCAGAGCTATTTGCTTATAGTATTTTCTGTTGCTTTACGAAAAGTCTCTGGTTTTGGCACTTACATGCTGGGATGGTGCAGTCCCTTGTATTGTGATAAAGCCGGTGAAAGTGTTTACTACATTTTGGGCTGAAGTAGAGTGGACCTGAAATACAAAGAAAAAATGTGTTATAAATCAGCACAGGGAAGAAGAGCCCAGCTTATGGTATGTATGTATGTGAAATGATGGATGCCAATGCAAAATTAAAACATACCTGTTAAATGCTTCAGGAACTTGTCTTTCATCCTCAGATCTCTGGGAACTATTTCTGTTGGAAAGAAAAAAAGAACAGTCACTGCTGCGCTGGCACTATGCTTGCCAAGCATGGTATAAGGGAATAAACTGTCCACCAAACATCACAACTACATCTTGACAGATGCAAAGAGGTCAGAAGTTAGAAGTCCTTTGTGTACAGTAGGCCAAACTGCAAGCATTTGTTTTGCTTAAGAAGTCACTGTTAAATGCACTGTGATGATGAAATGAGTGATGTCTGCTACGTGTGTAGTCATTAATGATAATGACAGTTGGCTAAGAGTCGGGCTTTAGCTCTCTATGAATTAAATTATAAACCTTACCTAGATTTAAATTCTTCCAGAAATTTTAGTTGCTCAGAAATGGCATATTCCACTAGTGCTAAAGACCCAAAGATACATTCAAGGTTGGTTTAGTGTCTTATAATTCTGTTATGCAAATGTATCCACTCTTTTCTCACAGGTAGGTTTGTACAAGCACTGTCCCGCTGTAAGCGTGAAACTGGATTGATCTACTTACAGGAATCTCTCCCCCACCCCCAGCAGTAAATAAAATTCACAGGAAATGATCCCAAGCAAATTGCTCTCTTCTGGCTCCCTACGTTTGTGGTTTACCGCCTCGCGTTTTGTGTTCAGCAGCTGGCAAAATGAAACTGGTTTACTGAAATCCCTTTTAGCCCTAACCCTTGCCCGTGTCTTCCTGATTTACAGCTATCTTTGATGGCTTTCCGTTACGAACCCTACGCCGATAGCTGAGTGCTGATGGTGTATGATACACTACGTGGTGCTTTATTTATTTGACCATAAATGCCTGAGCAGCCTTTTTCATTCCCCTGGCATCTCTTATCAGATATAAAGCAGAGAGCATTTCCATCCAGATCTGATTCACTTGTGAGGTTAGACACTTCTCGAAAGTCATTCTTCATTTACTTCTAACTTTAGTCAGTGTAAGTAAAATTGACCTTATCATATTTGACCTAATTATGTCATGAAGAGCATTAAAAACACGCATGCTTCACTCAAAAATTTCCCGTGGGACAGGCTCACTGGGAAAGTGATGCCAAAACTGAAATGAAAGACTCCAAGCAGTGGAGTCTTTACAGAGTTGCTGGGAATCGCTCCATTATCGTAGCAGAATGAAAGGTCCTGCCTGGGAGTCAATGGCACCACCACCAACTAATCTGCTCCGAAGCAGGTTTGTTACGCGCGCAGATAACTGCTCAGCGCAAACCAGGCGTTTCACACCGATGCGCTGGTGTAGGGTGGCCAGAACCTATGCCCGTGTTCCACGTCGCGACAGAGTTGTGCAGATCGGGATTCCCTCCTTAGTCTCACCTCTTTAACTTTTCAACATTTATAAAACAGAACGTTCTCACTATGCTCAAATGGAACAGAATTGTCTTCCTTTGTGTATTCATTAATCATCCAGATGGAGAAGTAACATTTTCATGACAACTACCAACAAATGCAAATCGTGAGGATATTTGAATATGAATGAGAATGAAGAAAAGGTACAGTGAAGCTTTATGAGATCAATAAAGGCAAAATAAATCGCGTACTAGCAAAATGGAAGCCAGTTTGGTAAAAAGGTGAGTAGACTTCTGCTGGAAAACACTCAGAAAGTCAGTAGGAGGGGTAAGCTGAGCAGCAGTAATGCTGTAGGGGGTTGGGAGTGACAGGGATCAGTAAATTAGACATGGCAGCAGAAGCCAAATCAACTTTCGAGTGGATGCACAGAAGTACATCACGAAACTGAGCCGTAGCTCTCCATCCCTACGTGGCTTGGCATGACTGCCTCCAGGCTGCTCTACGCAACCCGGAACGCCCTGTAGGCCAACCTGGGCTTTAGGGAAGAGCCATTCGGATGAGTAGAAGGATGACTGCAGGGGGACCCAAAGGAGCTGTAGCTAGTACAGGGACAGAGGAGTCCTCTGTTTCAGTTCCCTAGTATTTCAAAGGTGCTACCTCCGGAGTATGAATGAGACTAACAAGCAGGGCAGGAAGTTTGACGGAGCTGAGCTGCAGGAAAGCCGCCTACATGTGGATCGATAGGGTCATAGTGTAGTGCTGCAGGGGAATTCTTCCTAGGGTCATTTCCAAGACTTAAGCCAAGCACATTTTAGAAAGTGGTAAACTTCCAGGAAAAAAAAGGTCATTTTCATCCCTTATTTCTTTGATTTCTGCCTGTTCCAGTCTTTTCCCTTATTAATAAGTTTTGTTCAAAGCCAACACACAGGAAGTCGGACTTTCAGTCAGGTACATTACCTGGACAGCCAGAGACTCTGAGATGTGAATGGAGTTTTTCTATCCCAAATTTGCCGTTTGCGTCAGTTTCTGATACCAAAAGGACTCTGCAGGTATTTTGAGCGGTGAATTCTTGACATAAAATTAGTAACCTGATGTGATGTCTGATTCACGGAGGCACCCTATAGAAAGAGATCTCTTAAGTCATGGACTGTGACTTACCAACTCTCTGCTCATCCTGGTATCCCCCGTAGTCGGCCACTTCCCTTCGATCTAAGTTGTAGTCGTGCTTGGAGAAGTACTGCACCCCACTGTCCTTCTCCAGGTGGTACCTTTTCAGTTCCTGAATGATCTCCATGATCAGATTTAAGAGGCTTTGCCTGTCCTTCAAATCTGCGGCGTCGGTTTTCTCTTTGCAATATCCTGCCGAGAGCATTAAGAGCACCAGCCCCAGCAGCCCAGGAGACCTCAGTCCACTCATCGCCGTCTGACCTGACGGGTCCACGAGCAGATGGAAAGGACCGATCCGCTGCTGCGGGCGGACCCCTATTTCACGGGAAAAGAAAAACGGGGGTGGGTCGGAGGTGGGGAGACTCACAGGCGGGGGGGGGAGTATGGATGGGAAACATGACAGGAGGGAAGCGCGGAGAGCGCTTCGCAGGTTACACAACGCGGGGGAAGGGGGGAGCCCGGCCCGCTGCGGGGGGCCGGCAGCGCGGGGGGGGGGGAGGTCGCCGCCGGGGGAGCGCCCAGCTCAGCCTCCCTCCGCGCCCCCGCGGAGAGACCCGCCCCGGGCAGCGCCCGCCCGGCTGCCTGCGCCCGCGGGGGCCCCGCGGGAGGGCGGGCTACGCGGCCGCGGAGCGGGGTGGGGCGAGGGGTGCAGGTTCCCGGTGGCGACGGGGTAGCGGCGCGTCCCGCCCCGCCTCGTCCCGTCCCGCCCTGCCCGCGGAGCGCAGCGGAGGAGCGCGGGCGGCGGGCGACAACTTTTCCGCGAAGTTTTCTGCCGGAGAGCCGGGGCAGCCGCGCAGCGAGCGAGCCCATCCTTCCATCCATCCATCCACCCACCCACCCACCCTCGCTGCGGGGCTCCGCGCCGGGGCGGCGGTGCGCGGCTCGGGGCGGGGGGCAGCCGTCCGGTGGCAGGGAGCGGCAGCGCCAGCCGCCCCTTTCTCTGTCCCGTTTCCCTCCCGGCTCGGGGAAAGGGGCGCGGGCGGAGGAAGGAGGGTCGTTGCTGGCTCTTCCCGGCCGCTTTACCTGTCTCTCCGTCCCAGAAGCCGAGGTGTCTTCCCCGCGGGATCCGCTCCCCCGGGCTCTCCCCGGACGGCAGCGAGCGGCGGGGAGTCCAAGTTTGCCGCGGCCGGCCCGCCAGCCCCCCCCGTCCCGTCCCTGCGCTCCCGCCGTATCCACAAACTACTCCATCGCCGCCAGCCCCAGCGCAGCCGCTTATATAGCCTATAGGATGGACATGAGACGGCAGATAGTATCGACTTGGAAGTGGGTGGAAAACAATAAAAGTCCACTTGGCAACCTCGGGAGCGTCGCTGCTTGCACAAGCCCCCCCCTTCCCGCCCTCCCTTCCCCCCCCCCCCGTCCCTCCCCCTCGCTCGGCTCTCCCGGGCAGGGCTCAGTCACTCCTTCGCCTCTCTCCGACGTAAGGAGACGGTCCCAAGCGTGTGTGTGCAGCGCGGAGGGGGCGGCAAGATGGGGGGGGGGGGGACGGGGACGGGGGGAGGCACTGAAATATTCATGGCCCCGGCGCGGCTGCCCGTCAGGCGGGTCCCCGGCCCCCGGGGCGGGGGCGGGCGGGGAAGCCGCCTGTTTACCGGGAACCCCGGGCCTGGCCGCGGCGGGGAGGGGGAGGTGCTGGGGCGGAGGGCGAGCTGCCGGGGAAGAGGGAGGTTTATTTTCTGCTCCCGGCGGCCGGGAAACCCGGGAAGCGATGGCTGGAGCCGGGGTTTGGGTGGAAGAAGCGGGCGTGTCGCCTTTCTCCGCCGGTTCTTGGCAAGGGCAAGTCCCGGGTGGCGAGGCAGCTTCCTGGGCTCTTTGTGCCTGGAATCGCTGCCAGCGGGGGCCGGGTGGAGTGAGGAGGAGGAGGAGGAGGAGGGCGAAGGCAGCGCCAGCAGCAGCAGAGCCACCGCGGCCAGGCAGGTAGCGGCGCGCCGCCGGCCCCTCCGCAGGCAGCGGCAAGGGCGCCCCCCAGCGGCCGCTGCCGAGTCGGAACCGGGCAGGCGGGGCCGTACGGGTGGGCCGAGTGGGGGACTGTACGGCTCTGAGCGCGTGCGGGTGCGTTCCCTAAATGCTGCTTCATTCTTCGCCTTTCCTTTAAAAACAACGTGTGAACGGCGTGCGCGTCTGTTGCTACACAAATCTCTGCCCGTGCTATCGCAATGAAGTTAGTTAAAAAAAAAAAGGGAAAAATACACAACGTGATGAGGAAAGAGGCAAGACTGAGCAGGAACGCTTTGTCAGGAGTCCAGAATCCTTCCTCCTCTTTGGCTTCACGGTTTGTTTCAAGTCACCTTAAGACTCGAGGTAAAAATGTTCAATGGAACGAGCAGTTCAGCTGTGAGAAAGAACGGCCCTTGGCATGATGCAACTCGGTATGGCTGTATGTACATGTTAGTCATACCAAATATTGACACATTAGGGTCACCCGATGGAGACGGGGAAGATGGAAAACGAGCCAGGCAGTGTACAGCCTGGTGTTCGGTTTCTACAGTTACATTTCAAGTAGTGCTTCACCCAAAGTGTTCTCTTTGGGACAAGGTAAATACAGCTGCAGCACCAAAAGTGGTGGTTGGGAAGTCACCTAAACACCTGGATGGATTCTCTCCTAACTGACAACCACAATTGGTCCAACTGGTTGGACTACATGATCTTATAGGTCTTTTCCAACCGTAGTGGTTCTGTGATTCCGTAATTTCGGTGTAATTTTCGGTCACCATGCCCTAAGGAAGGAGCAGCCTGTTTTGTGAGTGCACACCGGTACAAGTCAGGAACATCAGGCTGCGTCTTTCCTAGTAAGTTAGATGTACCCAGACACATCTGTCATGTCTGGCACGGAGAGCAGCTGGCAAGGAGCACGCTGTGAGTTGTTCAGTAATATGATGTAGCCAGGAATATTCCCTTTAAATTTGCTAATATAGACGTAGACTCAAAGTACAATGGAGGTGTTAACTGAGAGGTGAGGTAGATAAATAAGCAGCCTGTTGCCTTTTTATGCATGCAGAAATGGAGGCAAGGGTCTATTCTGATTTGTTTATGATGAATTATACAAAGATATGTACTGGCTCCGATGACTTCAGTGGAGATTATTGAAATTCACACTGATAGAGATTTAGGATGATGATAATTCAATGTTCCTACAGGTTACATTTTCTTAGGCACTTTTTTTTAGGTCTCCATGTAAGCTAACCACCTAAATGCTACCAAGCTCTTACTCTGCGTATATATATTGCCAAAACGGCGATCCCCAAGACTTCCGCCGACGCTCAGTCTGACTCCTGAGGCTTCTAGCGTGAGTAGGTGCACTGCTTGCCATGACCACTCACAGGTTCTTGGTCGTCTTCTCTGGATACTGGGAAATGCCTGACTTGTCAACACTAAGCAGCCAGGATGGTGAAGAAAGCATTCTTCCAGGATTTACAAGATGTAAGTTTTAATCCCTTCAGGCAGAGATGAAAGATGAACACACCTTCCAAGCCAGGACAAAAACCTGCTTGCTTTCCTTAAAAGAAGGCAGAGAGGGAGGTATGAAACCCAGTCTCAAAAAGCAACATGAACCTGAGAGAGCAGATCATTAGAGGTAATGCTATACAATGAGTATTTTGGCTTGTCCTGGAGGGGTGGGTTTCATTTAAAAAACAGCTGGTATGATTTTTTTGTCGTATTTTTACAGGATATGAAGTTAGAGAACTCTTCTGCAATCAAAATCTATGAATAGACCAACCTACAACGCTATTAAGAATGCTCTATGTTTAAACATTGGGATCCCCAGTGTAACACCTTGTGAAGTAAGCATACACGAATGAGAAGATCAAATGCAGTATCTGGTGGATAGTTTTAACCGGTGCACTGTTCCGTGTTCCCTTGGTGGTTATGAAACAGCGGCACTACATTTGGGATTCGGAACAAATGCAAGGCAGAATTTCTAGCTTTGTTAAATAACACACATTAGCCACTCTTTTCACCAATTCCATGCCCTTATGCCATGCTGAGACAGTAAAGAAGAGATATCTTGACTTCTTTTACTTACATGGTGTACGTGAAAACATGAAAATGTGTTCTTCTTGGTTCCGTCTTCTAAGACTGGTGAAATTTTCATGCTAAGAGCCCTACAGTTTCAAGCATGCTCTTGTTTCAGCTGATTACAACAGACATAAGGGTTCCTATCTATATTTAATAAAAGCAAGTGCAACATTTTCTGAAGTGATTGCAGAGCAGAGCTGATTGTCTAAATCAGGCTCATAACCAATACATGAACTGAGTGTACGCTTAGGAGAAAATTCCAACAGACATTCATATGACTAGACCATAAAAATGCTTTATGTGTTGCTTTTTATTGACTTCAGAACCTCAAAACATTATTTTTAAATACTTTTTTTCCTTAAACATCACATCGACTTACAAAAATCTTCAGAAGTCAAGCTGCACTGTTGGTTTAAGGCATAGACTTTTCACTTCTCACAAAAGAAAAGCGGTATTTAATTTTCAGATTACATGTCAATCCTGCTAGAGGTAAATACGCTGGAATGAGATGGGACTGGTAATTCTGTTTGGGTTAACAGAGTGGGTAATCGGTTTGCTCACATGGCAACTGAACTTCCAAAATATTGACCACACGCATGGAATCTAGATGCATGATTGTTACTTCTTAAATCTGTATAGAAAAATACAGACATTGCATCCAACAGGTGATGCTTTCCAAAATCTCTTCTCCAAGTTACGAAAATGCAGAATATGTTTTCAATATAATGTATCGTACATAAGTATAAAATAATATTTATGTACCTGGCTCAGTCGTCTCTGTGAGCCTCCAACTCTCAGAGGCAATGCCCAATGACAGCTGCTGGGGAGAGTAAAGACGAGGCATTAAGAATTCCTGTAGCCAGGGAACATATATAACTAGAACAAAAACTTCAACAGATGTTAGGGGTATTAAAGCCAATTGTGCATTTTAAGGGCTTTCCCCACTTCCTACCTGATGCAAATGCCAACAGGATTAAAATCTCATCAATCATCGCTGCAACCAAAACTGAAGAACTTTGATACAGTTCCCAAATGTTTTATCAGTATTGCAGCCAAGGACAGCTTGATGTTTGGTAGAAAGTTTAAAAAAAGAAACCACAAAAAAACCCCACAACAAAAAACCCAAACCAGATTTCTGGCTATAACTTTTCTCTGCCTGTAAATTCAAGGCTAAAGACAGCTCTGAGTTGGCCAACGCATCAGTTACTGAGCCAGTTTCAAAATTATCTTCAATCAGCTTTGCAGTGCTGCACCAATGCAACGGTGCTGCACCGATGCGAAGCTACCGTGGAAGTTGTACTGAGCAGTAGGAGGAAATTAAGGTCTAATGAGAACAGTAGCACTTTTTTTGAGTTGCCTTTCATGGTCTTCAGAGTATCCCTTGAAATCTCCAGAGACCAGCCCTCTGAATTATTCCATATTTAGGTTTTCAGAGATAACTTTATTTTGCACAGTAAACATAAATGCCCCAGAGAAGCAAATCACATCTCTCCTGACTGTAGGCTGTTGCCTACAGGAGAACACTAGCACAGACCAGACCCCTAACTTTTAAGCAGCTAAGGGCGGGTGGGAGGTTAATCCCATCCTAAGAAACTCTTTCAGGCTGTAAGCAGTTCTATAGCTGCTGTGTAGCAGCGAGCCTGCTGTGTGTGCATTCGCTGTTGGCTCCTGTCTGTTCACTTAGAGTTACATAGCTGCAGCTGCAGAAACTGCCGTTCCACGGCAAATTAAGACTACAAGTAAAAGCCCTCGCCGATGTCTCATTAGCTGATAGAGCGCGTTACATTTTGTGGCCTGCTCTGATCTCTCTCTGCCAAAGGAAAGAGGAAGGCTTCATTGTATGGAAGAACTCAGTAGTTTCAGAAGCAGAGTAGCTTTCCCTTTCCTCCCCAGCCATGATTCTTAGCTCGAGGAGACGAGTGGATCACATGTGTCATTTAGAGCCACCGCTGATAAAGGATAACATGTTTTGATAGTACAATCTAAATTTGAGAATGTTGTCTCGGAGTGTGTTTGCACCACTTAAAGAATTTATGTTGGAAAACGAATGCCATCTTAGGCAACGTAAGGGTAACCCGTATGACTCACTGTCAGCATCCGAACACTAAGTGCAAGCCTCAAGAACTTTAAAAAGCAGAGGTACTCTTTTCCTTCTGCGGGTCAGCAGTAGGCTGGCACGATGCTCATTTAGTGACCGGGCCCCGTCACTGTCTGGAGGACAACCGGATGGCCTTTCACAGATCGGATGTAGAGCAGAACTATCAGAAAGATCATGGTCTAGAGACTTCTCTTTGGAAGACCATGTGCCTACAAAAGCAGCTAAGGGAGGGTGGGAGGTGAATCCCACCCTAAGAAGCTGTCTTTCAGGCCATAATCAGTTCTGTAGCTACTGTGCAGCAGTGAGCCTGCTATGTGTGCGTTCACTGACCAGGGGTTCTCTCCTTCCAGAAACCGTCACTGAAGTCCCAGTTGTACCCAGGCAGCCTCCTCATGGCCAACTTCATAATGAAATAAGCTGTCTTGCAGGGTAAAGGCAGAAAGTTTATTCAACAGCAGCAGGAGACTATAAAGAGCAGTCTATAGATTTAGGATTTCAACTCCCAGCCTTTCTTGATTCTGTACTTGAAGAGACACAAAGAGATCATCCATGAGCCCAGGGTTGTGAATGTTATCTCTTCTACGGAAGTCTGCTGTCCTTTAGAGGAGACCAAACCTCCTGAGTCAGCCAAACAGCAGGAAGTCCAGGACCTGGTGTACGCAGGCTACATCTGCAGGAGTAAATATAATGTGCTCAAGAGCATCGATAAAGTCTGTGGCACTTAAGCCAGCTGGCACAGGATAGGCCACATCCATTCTGTCCATCCTCCTTACTGCCTGCGGGAGGACAGCCTTACGCAAACTCCTCATTAGGAACACTTCCTGGACGGCCTAGCTTCCCAACAGTACCCAGGAATCGATCAGGAGAGTTGTCACAGGCTAACCACGTGCCAGGGACTGCTCTAATGATTTAACGGTATCGGTGGTGGGGTTCCAGTGCCAGGAACCCTCCCTTGACAACGTTGTTTTATCTTCTGGTACAGGCACAGCCTGCAGGTCCCACCCATCTTGCAAACCAGCCATCCCTTTGGAGTCTCAGCTGGTAGAGCTGACCAAAGCTTTTTGCATCATGGCCTAAATTGGAATAAAATAAGCATTGGAATCTGGGAGCTGCAGCAATTTCACAAAGCAGCTTCAAAACTAGAAATGGGCTTAAAAAATAGTTCCATGTCTTTATGGCCAGGCAGCTGTAGAGAGCTTCCATTGGAGGCAGCAAAGAGTCAATGTAAATTGGCAGAATCAGAGTGAAATCAACTTCATCACAGAACAGAATAAAAAGAGGTTTTTTTTCTTTTTTCCCCTCATGTGCATTGTCTGTACATATGCAAGATCATGGCAATGGACCAAAATTGTCAATATCTTTAGTTTTAGCCCAAAGGAAAAGAAAAGGTTAAAAAATAATTTTATATGGCCTTTACAAGCTGGTCTTTCTCCTAAGATGGACAATGACTTTGCCTCACATTACATTATTTTTAACAAGCTATAACATACTTACTGTATATTTTGCTACTGCGATTGTTTTCTTCAGCCTCTTTCTCAACCTGCTTTCCCCCCCAGAATTACTGGTCTATTTTTAGTGGAGAAATTTTCACAGATAACACAATATTTCTGTTTTGAGACCAGTGAAGATGTTCTATTAATTTGAGGGGTTATGTTTTCAAAATTTCTGCCCCCCTCCCCCCCCTTTTTTTGTCTTATTCTAAGCTAAAATGTCACATTCATCCAAGTTTGTCTCACAGAACATTAATTTTGAAACGGAAAACTGAGTTGGATTTGACATTCATTGCGAAGTGGGTCCAATCTTCAATTCTTATGGGTTGTTTTATTGTTGACGTTTAAGTATGATATTCAAAAAATCACACTGTAAAAGTTTTTTCTGCTATTTTCACTCTAACTTGTTTCTATTTAGGAAACAGCTAAAAGAAAAAAAAAAAAAAAAACGAACAGGCATAGCTTTGAGAAGACCTTACGCTGCCGATTTAGTACCTGTTTGTTATCATAAAAGATAAAAATCTAATTGATGAGTCACTATATGTTATCCGTTTAGATTTTACATTGAGCTCAGCTGATAACCAAAGCAGTGCCATTGTTTTCACCTTTCCCAGTTGGCATAGTCATCTGCAGGAATCTTTATGCATTTCTACAATGTTTTAGTGATAAGTACCACAAAGGAAAGTTTTCTGTCTTAAAACATTAATTTCTAATTGAAATTCAACTGAAAGGTTATTAGTCTTGCATGAAAATTTTGTAAAATGTTATTCTGATATGCCAAAGAATCTGTCTCTGTAATTAAAGGAGTGCAGATGGACTTCTATCCCTGCCATCAGGTAGTGCACATAGAGTGGAGGTTACATTTGTCAACAAAAATTGTCTAAAAAAAAACATCCATCCCATTGTGTTTGAAAAAAAACCCCACTTTTTTTTGTTATATCTGCGTTGATGGAGATTAAGTAGAATACCATCTTTTAATTCTTTATTTATTGATTTTTAAATAATTTTCTATTAATTTACCTCTGACTGGAATCAGACTAATCAATTATCATCCCTATCACTCCATTTCCTCATTCTGAATGGTGGGAAAAAAAATATATTTTCAGTCTTTTACAGTTTCGTTGTCACTGTAATAAATAAATAAAATTAAAATCAGGAGGCCAGTTATTTCCTCATCAAGCAATTAAGTGCTACTGGAAACATCTTATGCGCCTGTAAGATGATTATCTGGTTTCGATGATGTCTAATATCTTTCTCAGTTACTAGCGAATTAAGAATATTTCCTTTATTCCTATGTGATCCATGTATCTTATCTGGCTTCCTTCTAAAGACAGAACAGGAGTATTAATTGAATAAATGTTCCTTTTCTGCACGATTAATAATTTAACAATTCATGTCTAGTTAAAAGGCCCGTTTCATTGCTATGATTCATTTCTTTTTCAGTGCGTTAGAATTCCTCACTCTTAGCTGTGCCACAAACAAATTTTTTTTCATTGTTGTTAGCTTTTCTATAGTTCAGGTGGTTTTAGCTGCCTGTCATTGTGTTTCAATATTATTAACATGAGGTTTGTAAAGGAAAGTCATACCCTACAAATCTATTGTGCTTTTTGGAGGAATCAACATCCGTTAGGGAAATCTGGCTGGTAGTGTCAACAAACTCTATCAAAACACTCCTACATAAATAAAGTATCTACTGACGAAGAACCAAAGTCCTTACATAGGTAAATAATTGTCTAGAATACAGAAAACGGAGATCGGAGTACGAAGTAAGTTTTCACAGTGCAAAAAGTTTATCAGCAGAACCATTCCGGGATCCGTGCTAAGACTGATAATTTCCAGCGTATTCATAAGTGAAGCACTCCTTGGACAAAGTGATAGTGTTTACTAATATCAAATTATTCAGGAAAGCCTGAACATGAAAAATCAGAAAAGAGCCTTATAAGACTGAATGGTCACTGTAGTGGCAGATGAAACGCAGTATAGATACATCCAATGTTAAGCAAAATACGTAGGGAAAATAATCTTTTGCAGAGAAGGTAGATTGATTTCTGAGCTGATTACTATTCTTCTGGAAGGAAGTCTTGGAATTATAATAGTTCTGTTAAAAATACTGTCCTAGTGCTGATAACCAAGTCAATATTACGAACTATTTAAAAAAGAACAGATAACACAGTGGAAACCACTTGTTCCCCCTCCATGGAGTGGGGTGACCTCCTCCCTCCCCACTGCAGAAATAGGTATCAGGTCTGGAGGAGGTTCTGTGAAGCTTAACAAAGGGGATCAGGTATGTGAAATAGCTTCTGTACAGGGAACAGCTAAGTGGATTAGGACTTTCAACATGGAAATTATGAGTGAAAAGGTTCATGGTAGAGGTCTATGACATCAAGAGTGCTGTGGGTAGAGTAGTAAACAGGGAGTGATTGTGCCTTCCAGTGCAAGCTCTGGGGGCCTTAGATTCAAAACACATGCTAGGAAGTAGTTCTTAACTTGTGGTTTGTCTGCAAAACACCCGTGCTCCAAATGGTGAGAGTTTAAGTGCATTCAGAGGTGACTGGAAAAATGTAGGGAAGAAAAAACTAAAATAAGAGGCTACTAAATTAAAAAAACTGACACATCTGTCCTCTGAAGTTTGTGAATGAACTCCAGGGGATTCCAAGAGTAACCAATTCTGATAAACATATCATTAAATGTATGCACCTCTATGCTATTTTCTGTGCGTCCTCTTGTCAGAGTCTGGAAGCTGGTCTATGTGGAATCTTGGTTTCAACAGGTAGGGCCACTCTTAAGGTATGTTATGGGTGAGAGCTAACAATTCAGCATAAGACATTAAGATATTTCAAACATGCTGCAGTACAGATCTGTCAGAATCAAAATTTGCAGTTGTGACAGTAGTTTGGTGCAATATTTTAAGCCTATCTAGAGCCTATTTGCCTTCAACTGCCTCAAAAACAACTACAAACTGCATCACTGTCTAGCTTTTATCCTAGGTCTGAGGACACCATAAAACATAGCAATTAATTAGTGTCTTAAGTTCCTATTTTTATAACTATAATCTTATTTGAAACCTAACCATAGTTTTTAACCAGTTTGGTTTGTATCAACTGCAGAATTTAGCCAATTCACCCTTGCTGGTGTCCAACATCTGTGCTCTGAACATTTCATGGAATCTAATAATAAATCTGCTTTCTGTCATCATTTATAAGATGACCTTAATCATAATATCACGCCCAGTGTCAGATTTAATAAACATCAGTGAAGCAGCTTTTCCCTATAGTTTTCAATAAATCAGTTGTCCATGTTGGACACAGTCCTCATTTTAACCTTGCGTGTTTGGAGAGGTCCTGACATAATCTGAAATCTCTCTGCAACCAAACCATAACACAACCCTCACTTCAGCTACAGCGTGGGAACCTGGAGTCATAAACATTTTGGTTCTGACAGCACCAGCCCACTTCCTGGCTCTTGGGCTTTAACTTCTCACTAGAGTTGCCCTAACCTGTGTTCTTAATCCCACCTCTCACCTAAATCTTAGTTACAAGAGTACAAAGCAGTAGATCTGCCAAAGTGATAGACCTGAATAGAGGACAGCCGAGCAGTCAGCAAATGGACATTAGTGAGTTTGTCTTCCAACAGCAGAGTCTTAATGACTATATTTGCTGCAAGAGTCCAGGCAGCACTATGTAGCCTTCATTAACAAGGTCTGTTATCTATGGGGCAGAGGTTTTGGGAAACCCTCTGGTACCTGAAGAAGAGGTACTTCAAGGGGTCTGTGCATGTTCGGTTCCTTTAAGTTCTAAGCGTTTACCAGTTCAAAGCATTCACATAGTTTTTGTTCTTGTCACCTTTTATAAAACTTTTCCAGTTCTTTGACTGAGCCTGCTAATGTCTCCGCTCTCAGTGACTGCTGGTTCTGCACTGACTGGAATATTCTTTTATTTATCTTTCCAAGGACACTTCCTCAGACTTTCCATATCTTATTCTGTTGTTATGGTGTGTCAGGAGTATTACAACCACAGAATGGCAGCTACTCTACTCTTCAATGGGGAGGGGGGAGAAATGCAGTCAGGTGTTATTTATGCTAACTGTTGCTCATGACAGCAGCAAGTTACTTCATATTTACAAGTCAATTCAGAAAATGTTAACCGCAAACCATGCCTGTTAACTCCAGCCTTCACCATATTCAACCAGTGATTTGAATTGTACAGCACTTGTTCCAGTTCATCGCAGTCCTGAACCCCAGCCCGTCTCAAAACAAAATATATGTGCTTAGTAGTAACCCAGGATACCATCACGTGCACAATGACCTATTTTGAGTTGCTGAAAACCAACTATATTTATGACATGATGTGATGATATGACGATCGTACTCGCTTCAGACATAAACATCAGTTTGATGGATCCAGACCACCAGCTATTCCTGACAATCTTGTAAAATCTATACTAAAAAAGATAAAAATTATTCTTATCAGTTTCTGTGGCAAAACCTTAATTGGAAGCAGAATTAACTCTACTGTAGGTCAAAGATCCATGACAATTATGATCTCTGACCCTGATTATAAGCCTGTAGATGACTATACTTTGCTCTTCAGCTCTGTTACCCTTATAAACCACCTATCAATACTTTCTAGAAAATAAAATAAAAGTCATTATATTCCTGCTCATTCCTGGTTTTATCCTACTCGTGCAAGCTTTGCAGGGCTCAAGTTTAAAGCGAATTAATCTATTCTTCCTGTTCTGAATACTTTCACTTTACCAGCAATGCAGTGATGACTCACAAGAACTAATTTTGTTAGCTCCCTCAAATAGAGTTCATGTGTCTTTTTTAGTAGATCTAGCAAATCGACTGTTTGTGTTCCGTAATAAAACCATACACACATGCAATAAGCCCAGGAGGTTAATACTTGCCCCAGTGATTTAAGATGCATGTTGTAAGGAGCAGGAGAGCTTGCATACAATTTTTTTTTCAAGTATTTACGTACTGTAAAAGAGCGGGGCTGCCACTGTGTGTGTCCTGATTCTTCTATAATAACTGAAAAAGCTTCTTGTTTACTCGAGGAAGGAGGACTTTGTTGTTGTTCCCTGGGTAGAACTGCGACATTTGCTTTGTGTTGAAACAGTGATCAAGAGTTGTCCAGAGGAGAGATGCCAGCAGTCCTGCTGCGATGGCCATAGGCAAAGCCAGTCCACTGAGCTGGCGAATATGTGCATCAAGGTTGTTGCCAGTAGGAAACACGGAGTTCCTTAGAAAGAAACAAGGTGCTAGCAGCACACCACCAGCAATAGTTGCAGCAAATGCACCTATAGCCACAGTAGCAAAGGTGGCAGCAGCAATCCCAACAGAAGCTTCAAGAAGAACCTGTGAGCAATTGCAAGAACTTACGGCACAGTAAGGGCTGCACCTACAGGAGCAACGTTGAAAACCAGAGGCTCCAGAGCTAAGGAAAAGGATTAAAAGCTGTTGCTCTGATCCGAAGACGATGATAAACAGAAAACCAACGCATAGGGCAAGTACAATGATGTTGAAACTCACGGGGAATGATTGACTCCCAGTGTAATCAGCCTGTGGGTAGCCTAGAAGTGGCTTACTGAGATCCAGACCCTTGGGTTGTCAAACCATCCAATTTGTGGAAGGCAGTTTAGGAAATCCTGGACCTACTGCAGGATTTCTTGCAGGAGTGGAAGGCCACAAGTCAAAATGTGGTCTAGCATTTACTGAAACTCAAGGATGTATCTTTCTAGTTACCTGATATGGAAAGCATTTTCAGCAGTTATTAGAGCATTCATGAACCAAAACTGTATTTTACTTCATTAAGAAAGAACACGTTATTAGTGAAGTTGTTGCTCTTCATGGGATTCTGTGGCATGCTGTGAAGGGTGACTATAATCTACAGGACCTGGGTCTGTTAAGTTTAGTGGCTGCTTCATGCTTTCAACTGTCTCCTGACTTTCAGGATTGAGGCACAGTAACAGACATGGAGTTTCCAGAGATGTTTGTTTTGTTATTAAGGACATGCATGGTTTCTATACAGGGGGTTGTACAACTTCTGGATATAGAAAGCCTTCAGCATACAGTAAAAGGGTAACAGAAGATGGGTGTTAACAACATTGAAGTGTTAGTGAATAGGATAGCTCAACCCTCTTAGTTAAAAAGTGTGACTGAGACCTGACTGTGTATTGACCGTGCTGCGTCTGCTGACACAATTATCTTTTGTGGATGTTGGAACATTTTGATGTCTTCATTGCAGCTGAAGTATCAGTGAGCTAACTTGGGGTTTATTTTGCATTGACTGCAACAGTGTTAACAGGAAGTAATACTGGAAGGTAGCTGAGAGAGGATCTCAGAGACTGATTTGCCCTCATAGGTGCTAAAACACTGGGTAGGTGTTCCTCACCCACCCTTGGTGTCAGGACCCTGAGTGCACCAACAGCTCCTGCAGTTCCTTCCCCTCTCAGAGGTGTTTGACCACCTCTGGTTAAGGCCAGCTGTGATGCAACACAGTCCTGAAATGCAGAACCAGACAGCCATAACAGGAGTTGTGAAACAGCGGTGAGAAGCTGTGTTGGAGGCCCCAGCTGGCTCAGGAGCTGAATTTCAGTTCAGGCTCTTGCCCCTGGTCCTTGTCTGAGCTACAGCATAGTTTGCATGTGTCTGGCTGTGTGCTTGACTGTAAACTTCATGCTGACTCGACTTTCTTACTTGACCTCAGACCTGCTTTGTCGTTATGCACTTGTCCAGTGACAACTGGTCACCTTGGTCACTGCCAGTCGACCTTTTCTGCTCTTGAGTTCTGTGGGACTGTGTCTCCTAGTCAGTTAAGTTGTTGCTGCACCTGCCTGCTTCCTCAATTTCCTTCTCCTGCAGTGCGGTTGTTACCTGACACTGGTCACAGCAGCCCACTTATGCTGCTCCTTGATAATTTCTTTCAACACTACGCTACCAAGTCTGCATTCAGAAGCATCCATCTGTCCAAAAAAACCCTTTGCTGACCTATTAAGGAAACAGAAACCATACATTTTTTGTCTGTAGGTATGTTAACCCTACACCATCCATTGTATTGGTTTGTAAACTATTCATTGAGTGGATTGTGAAAACCCCAAGGAATTTGTATGGTCCAGCAATGTACTTAATATTCAGCTCTTCACTCTTGATTTACAACCTGAGCCTAAATACAACCTCAGTTCTTCTTCATTCATAACACAATATCCTACTTTTGGTTATCTTCTGTGAAGACCTTGGCATATATTTTTGTTCTTTCTGGTATCCAGCAATAGGCATAAATTTTGTCACTTCTACTATGTAGAACCCAAATCTTAAACTTCACAGCAGAGACCTGTAGCAGAAACATAATTCACTCTGTCTGATTGTTATAAGAATGTAACAGTTAACTGTTCACAAGACCTTGCTGTTACCCACTATGATTTTAACTATAGCAGTCAGTTTAAGCAGGCAACCAGTATTCAGCACAGAACTAACTTTATCTCATTATTTATTCCTGGTACTTTTCCTATTCAGTGGACCCTGTAAGAGCCACAAAACCCTTTGCCTTTTCAAACTGCCTGTGTTGAGCCCTTACACTCACCCCAAACCCATCATACCGAAGGGTACATGTAGTAGCAAGAGAAACAGCTGTAATACCTTTACCTGTATCACATCCAGCACCTGTCTCGTTTTGAATTCATGTCTGTTATGCTCCCAAGTGCAACCATTACTAAAACTGTAAACTTATAATTTTCAATAAATCAATGATCCTGAGAACTCAGTAGATGAGAATTATAGACTGGAAATAACTACACTGAACCCATGCACCTCTGTCTGTTCAAGTTTTACTTCTGCTGGACTTTGAGAACTCAGGAAAAGTTTTCACTCTGTCTTGTATAAGAACCTCACACCTTTTTCAAAAGCCTAGACACTTAACTGTAGCGAGGAGATTTCATTCCTCCCTAAATCCTTAGGTAAGATATTAGTGCCCACTAGTTTTATAAAGTGTTATGATGTGAGACCAAATAGCTGATAATATAGTATCGGAAAGAAGGCTCAAGGTATTGGAATAAAAGTTGGTGCCAAGAGGAGTGAGGGAGACATGGTTCATTCCGTGGAAGTTATGACTAATAGATGCAAATTGAGAGCAAAGATTAGGAACAGTGATGATGCAGTTAATGCTGGCAGAATAGGCACTCAAGAACTTGATCTCGCAGGCATCTTGCAAGACACGCAGAGCTAAGCTGAGTGTTGAAACCACCAGGCCAAACACTTTATTTTTGTTTCTGGCTAAAGGTAGGTGTATGCTTTGATATCAGGTTCAGGTTAAGGAAATAAAGGGTTCAGGCATTCCAGATGCAGCCTTCATTCACACTAGGAAGATTCAGGAATAGCCTTAAGAAATCAATCAGTACTGTTCTTAAATTTAATCTCAAAATTGGGGGTGAGAAGGGTGAGAGAGCATGCAGAACACAAGGGATGAGAGGAGGGGAGATAAAAGTGCTTTGCAAGATGTGGCTGTATCCCCAGATGTCCATAATCTCCTCTCCTCAGTAGTACTACCAACACCGAACTCAAATCTTATTTTCAGTCTTATTATCAACCTACAATAACCTAGGAATTAACTGTAAGATATTACACCGTGTTCAGACAGCATGATGGTTGCATTGGAGAATTTTCTGGTTTAATGAGGTTTAGGAATAGAAATAAGTGTAAGGCAAGAGAATCAGATAAAGAAATTGAGTTTATTGCTAGACTGAGCACAGCATACAGGGCCAACAAGTTCTCTTGAGGACTGTATGAGCCCTTCAAGCATAGCTGAGGGAAGGGCTAGAACTGAGACCAGGGAAGGGTTAAATGTAGGTTCTGTAGCAGAGGTGCTGGAAAGCTTTGAGCATTCTGTGTTTTCTAATGCCTGCAGAATTAGGATGATCCCACGGCTGGCCTGGGTAAATGGTTTTATTTCTGGTTCGAACATGCTTCACATAAATCTGAGACGGGTGCTGCAATGATTGTGCGGGATTGTAACAGTTCATCAGCGACTGAAAAAAGGGAATTGTTGCAGCCTGTGTAGACTGAAACAAAGACCGGTGTTCAAAGGAAAGCTGGTTAAGACCAGAGTAAGGGATGATGTCTCGTTTAGGGACTGGTACAGAAGACACCTAAAATCTATATTTATACTGTAACTGAAACTACAAGACTCACAGGGCTTAGCTAAGAGTTGAGCAATGGAGGCGAGTGGGGATTTGATGCAGATTTAGATTGTATATCTTATTTAAAGCTATATTTGTGCTTGTGTTAAAGATTAGGTGCTATGAAGTGAGGCCTCTAGAGCTAAGCTGGTTACAATATAGTTCAGAACCTTCTGAGCCAAGATGAGTGATGGTCTAGGAAAGCCTAATGTCTAGTATTGATGTGAACATCGATTGTTGATAAGAGGAGGCTATTCATTACAGTTAGGTTTTTTTAAAGACAGGAGATCAGCTATAAGACATTTGTTTCTACAATTTCCAGCTCTTGTTTTCTGTGGTTTTGCAGCTTCCAAAAATAGTCGCAGCCATTTAACACTTTCTGTCCCTGACTCTGAGTGTTATGGTTTACATGTGGCACACATCTTTGTACATCCTAGTCTTAATCTTCAAACAGAAATGAAATAAAACCCAATTTAACAATCAGCTTTTTGGCCAGGTCCATCTCGTTCTGACCTATTTGACTCTGCCAATTGTACCATCTTAGGCCTGCAATTCATACGTACCAAACTGAAAAATTCAGTTCCTGCTTTGAAAAGTTAATCTGCCTCCCAAAATAGAAGTTTTATTTGTACTTTACAGTTGTGGACTATACCATGCCATGTGTGTGACCCATCTCAAGACTCTGGTACTGAGAATTCTGGAGTGCGGGCCTGAAAAGAAATCTTGTTCATCACTTCTTCATACTCTCAACATTAAAACAAAGGCTTTCCTCAGATACACTCTAATCCTTACTTGCTGTAGGTCGCATTGTTGGTAAGCCATTCAGATGCTGGAGAATTCTGAGCTGATATTCTCAGGACTGAACTTTATCCCTATTGATAACTATACCCAGAACACGGCAACATCTAGAAAACTAACCAGAAACGATTTGATCCACCAAGCTCCAGGTTTTTCACAGCCCTTTATGGTTTTTAAGTGCTATCCTATGATCCTTCATCCCTTCAGGTCGTGATCTTAGACACATTTACTTAAACTAGTGTTCACATCTGCCTTCAAACTAAGCAGAAGCCATTTTTCTTGCCACTTATATGTTCCTGTATTCACTTGCTAGTCATTAAAGGATCCAGAAATTAGCCTAGATCTTCAGTGTTTCCTGACTTAGGCACTAAATCAATTTCTAATCCAGCCTTAGTCTCACCAATAGGCTGGATTACCTTCCCTTAACTCATTTAATACCATTTTTCTCATGTTATTAGATACCTAAATGCATTCAGAAACAAAATTAAAACCCTTCAGTCCAACTAGAATTGTAACCCTAAGTTTAGGCAAATATCTCAAAACGATAAGGAACTAACTAGAATTATTGTTGACTTTGCAGGCCAACAAAGGGCTCTACAGGCCTTGCAAATGCAAATAAACAAACTTTTCATATTCTTCTCTCTAGGAATTTGAAATGTGTGATAGTAAAGTTTTTTTCATGTCTAATGAGAAGTTCATTTTAAATACAGTTTAGGTTATCATTATTGGTGCTAGCAAAAATCTATGCTTGTGCCAAACTTGGCAGCAGTGTCAGGAATCTGCCAGTGCTACTAGGGAGTGCAGCACTGGGCTAAGCCTGATTTATGTTCTCAGCCACAGAACTTCCTTGATATAGATGACCTGTGGTAAATTTACTTCTGAAGTGCATCATGAGGGTCGCCCCTTCCACATGGTGTCTTTTTAAAAAGAAGCTGTATGAAGCAGGGGTTATCTTACATATAAATCTTTATTTTTTATATATATATATGTATGTATCTTTATTACAAAATATATGAATCTCTTTTTCCTAATAATATGATTAAGTTTCAAAATATTCCATGATCTGAAAGGAACTTTTAAAAAAATTCTCACATGCATTAAACAATAGTCTTTGCATGCCCAATTCACCATATAAACAATATTGCTGCCCACGTCCAGAATAAAAATTCAGTGCTCAGTTGCCAAACTTAATTAAAATCGTGTTATGTTTTCTTTGTTGGTTACGTTTTTATCTTTTCACAGATGTTTCCTTGTGTTTTCTGTTCAAGAGTGAGTTCTTAAGTGACATTACATGCCCAGGAGACTGTAATCCAGAATTTAAGCTTACTAAAAATACTTACATTCTTTTGCTTGCTCTTAAGAAAAGGTTACACAAATCTGAGAATCCATGGACACAGTCAAGAGTTTGTTTTGTTTTCAGTCTAAATTGTTACTGGATAAAATGTTAAAATAAAGTGTTACCTTTCACTTTACTATGGTGAAGTGTATACAAATATATATCATGTGTTATGATAAAATACTAAGTTTTAAATTACTTAATTCCCTACATCGTGTAATTAAACCAGTTTTGGATTTATTATTATATCAGCCCTCTGATAATTTTTGTGGCCTCCTCTGGACTCACTCCAACTGGTCAAAATCCTTCTTATGCTGGGAGCCCAAGAGCTGGATGCAGTACTCTGTGTGGGGTCTCATGAAAGCAGAGTAGACAGGGAGGATCACCTCCCTCGACCTGCTGGCCATGCTTCTCTGGATACAGCCCAGGATACGGTTGGCTTTCTGGGCTGCCAGCCCCAAAGTCCTTCTCCTCAGGGCTGCTCTCAATCCATTCTCCGCACAGCCTGTACTTGTGCTTGGGATTGCTCTGACCCATGTGCAGGACCTTGCACTTGGCCTTGTTGAAATCCACGAGGTTGGCAGTGGCCCACCTCTTCAGCCTGTCCAGGTCCCTCTGGATAGCATCCCTTCCCTCCACCATGTCGACCTCACATGTCGTCGGCAAACTTGCTGAGGGTGCACTTGATCCCACCGTCCATGCTGCTGACAAAGATGTTAAACAGCACTGGTCCCAGTACTGACCCCTGAGGAATAATGATTGGATGTGTCATTGCATGCTTTGTTCACAGCTGAATAAACTTAGCAAAAACAAAAATGAAAATTTAATAATCATAAAGAAGTTAAGATGTGATAACACAAGAAAACTTCATGTAGATATTTCCCAATTTTTTATTGTATGACTTTGAAACCAAAATAAGGTATTTTTCCATATTTCTTTTTAGGTACCTGAAAGTAAATTGTTCACTGGTATTAGATCTCCCTGAATCTTTAAGTAGAACTAGGAGGATTCATCTTGGGGAGATCTGAGTGCATTTTTTACATTTACCTTAGACCCCCTAGGACACAGTGGGTCTTTTTCTGGTCTCTTTCTGTCTTTTTGCTTCTGAGCATGATGAAGTTCAATTGTAGTTGGGGTCGCTTTAAGTGTCCCATACCTACCAACTGTCTCTGGTCTTGAGAGCATTTAGTAAAATCATATAGCCCTGGTAAGATTAATAGGAATACCCTTTTTTTATGAAAACCTATTAAAAAAACTTCTTCCAACCTTCCAAAACCACTTAGACCCAGGAGTTCTTTAAAAATAAAAGCATAGAAATGTACCTTTTTAATATTTACCCCACACATTTCAATAAATACTTGTGCTTTTACAGGTGTATTCAAATGAGATGAAATTATTAACACTTCTACAGTCCAAATGTGAAAAGTCCTCTACTAAGAACAGTAACAACTACCACAGTTAGCACTTACATGTAAAATAATTGTATTAGCTCTACCAACTGCCTTGCCTCTATGTTGTTGATTTTCCTCCCCACATTGACTGTAGCAACTTTTCTGTATTTAAATTCACAGTTGCCCCAGGATTTTTCAGTCACTAGCATGGTGCCAAACTGTTTTTTTCAACTCTGAGCACAAAACTTTTCCTTCTCTATGGCTGAGGCTGGTGCTGAGCTGGCACAAGGTACCCTGTGTAAACAGACGACTTTGCAAATGTGAGCACAGTTTTGTGCCCAGTCCAGTCCTTCCCCTCTGTATAGTAGCTCTCCTCTTTTCCAGAAGATTGTCCTAGCCACCTGGTAACAACGTTATGTCTTTACTTCTTGCTGAAATCTTTATTTTTTCATAAAATTGAAATTATGGATGATTCAGAAATCCCTCAATGTAGAAGTCTACAGGTGATATGAAGAGTGTCCTTCCTTCTCACAGAACGACAGCTCTTAAAGAACTACCTGAGTCATGCTGAAGTGTGTGTGCCTGTGTGCATGTGAGGTTCTTCCAGACTGAAAATCAAAGTGAAGCCTAATCAGGAAAAGTCAGAAGGATTGCTATCACATTCTTTGTATTTCTCTGCAAGAAGACATGAAATCCCTCTTAGCTCTTTGACAGCACAGAAATAAGCACGTCAGGGACAATTTAGGCAATAGGTGGGTTCAGACACATTTTACTCCTCATAGATTTTCTAATAGCTGCTTTGAGCTAACTTCTGTGTTGTTTGTTTTGGGTTACACAAATACTATTGAGAGACTAGATCTGACTTTAAGTCTCAGGGGTCTAAAAGTTAGCTGCAACATGTAACTTTGCTGGACCTAACCTAAGCTTGACTGTAGAAAATGTGCTGTTGTTTATGTAAATGTAAACAATCAACCAAACGTTATGTTTTCTCACTCATTTATTTGTTTCAAGTTGCTTTGTCAGTATCACTGACTGATAAGTTTACTTCCCTCAATATTTTATGTCTTTGGAAAGAATTTTTTTTTTCTAGGTTTGTTTCCCTCATTCCCTCATTCAGTGAGTAAATTCTCACTGAAGTTCCGTCATAAAAAAAGAGAGAGATATATAATCCTGGCAAAGTATCTACATCCCTTATATGTCCATGTTTAAAGAAGTCTGACTAGACAGGACTTAGACCCTACAGGCATTCTCTTCCTAATAGAATACATCTGTTGAATGTGTTACAGGAGCAGGACTCCATACAGCTAACGGGAGTTTTTCCTTTATTTAGTATGAAAAAGTATGGCAGAAGCCCCTTGGCATTTCAAAACACAAGAATATATTTGGACTGTTTTCTCCAAATCCCTCACAGTATGACATCTAGTTTTCTTCAGGAAGTAATGGGTGTTAGCTGCCTTTATTCAAATAAACTCTTATATTTGGCTTTACACTTTTTACTGGGAGGAGAGAAGAGACAACTGTGTGATAACCATACTTCAACACCTCAAGATTTCTCTACCTGCAATTTGGTTATCTGCTCCCAAAATACTCCAATTGCCTCTGCTACTCTGGGTTACGTGGTAGAAATAGTAGGGTAACCCTGTACTGCCAGATGTCTAGTCTCTTGAAAAACTCTCTCTTTTTCCCTTTCTCACATATCTGCCTTTATTTTCAGTCATGCAGTGTGAAAAATCATTTCTGAAGTTTTATTTAGCTATGTTCAGGATGAAACGGGGTTTCATTAAGCCAGAGCCATCAAAGAAGGTAACAGGGAAACCCTGCAGTGTAACCCATAACTCGAGGACCCAGGGCAAGTCATGAGAACTAATACTGCCTTTCCCTCTCCATCTCCTGCACTCCAGTTGCAAACCACGGGGGATGGGAGTCTACTGCATTCTGTGCGAGCTGGTGAAGCTACTAAGTTCTGGAAAATCGCTCTTTTGAAAGCACTTTAATCATAAAAAAAGTGTTAAGTCTGTTATTAAGGGTTCAGAGATATAACTAGACTATAGTGACTTTGTAAATGACCTATTCTGTTATGCCACAAACTTAGCCCTTATGAAAGAAGTTTGTCAAATTATTTCACTATGTATAGATAGTTAACGGGCTCAAAAAAAAAAAATTGTTTAACAAAGCAACTTAAACGTGCTGAAGTACTCAGACTTGACTCAATCTCTGATAACAAGCAATTCTGAGATTGGATTTAGAAGACCTTACTTCTTTCAGAAAACTCAGCATGGGCGGAGAAGAAAGAGAGCTTTATTACAGCGATATACAGGGAGTGTTCAATGTTGTTGCTGCATTAGGAGTGTTGCAATTAATGTAACTGTCTTGCAGTCGATGGAAAGGGACTGGTGTGAGCTATGTGGTGACCAGGTAGGCCTGCTCAGCTTTGGAGTATGGCAGGCTGCAAGTATAGGTGAAAACAATGTTTGTCCTGTTGGTAGGAGTCTTACTGTGCTGGTTTGAAACTGCCTACTCATAAAAATATTATTTGAATTTATTTTCGGAATGTTACATCATTATGTAGTTCTTTGAGCCTTTATTTAATATTAAGATGATTTTAACTTATTTTATATGGCTTATGAAAATATGTGACTGTTATTTCCATATCTCCTTCTAGAATATACTAGTATTTGCTCAAAGTTTTCATTGTTTTTAATTGTTAAATGAGATATTCAAAGCAATCAATGAAAAACCTCAGTTGCTAAAGTAACAATAATTTTGGTTATGAAATACATTGAAGTAGTTATAGAGAACTTGAAAGGCAGCATTTCAATAGGCAAAGGACAGCTTTTAAAATTTCTGTCTTGTTTTAGTTTTCCAGAGCTTTCCTTCAGGCTGTTTCAGAAACTGAATGCAAGAATGTGGTACTGCGATTCATAGCTTTGGGTGCAATATTGGATTGAAATGTGGAAGGCGAGGCTGTGTGCAAAAACATAGACTGGAAGTCTAGGAGCTATCTGATAATGAACCTCTTTATAAAAGTGCTGTCTCAAAATCTGTGAAAACCCTATTTTTTTATACATGTAATCTCTGTCTCTAGTACAGAACTTTGCGTATTTTTAGACACATTTGACTTTTAAATGGAATGAGGTTGTTTTGCTTAAGGATTCTAGTTTAAATATAAAGAAGGGTTCTTGTGACTTTTAAACTTTTTTCAATTATATCAGTTATAGTCCTCTTAATTTTGAAAGGATGCCATCTCTAAGGACATCTGTTCTTTTCCACTACCTCTTTTTAATACCTGACTTAACAACACTCATACAGCTCATTCTCAGCAGTAGCCACAGAGAAATAATTCCGAAAATCAGAGAACAAAAGAAGCTAGATCACAGTGTAAGGAGTTGCAACTGTTCAGTTTAGCACCACTTCAGCACTGAGTTATCTTCAAAGCAACAGCATCATGGATGAGACAAAGTTATAAAGTACATCTGAATCATCGGAATGAGTGTTTTCTCCTAATGGGCCATGTAGAGGCCAAGATATAATGGTTTTGAAAAGAAGACATTCTGAATTTATGTAAGTAGAGGCAAATAATGAGATTTAATCAGAATTAAGGTTCATTAGTTTACCTTTCTCAAGACTTCTGTTTGAATGCTGTCTTTTGAGCAAAATATTTCAGTACTTTCTCTGGGTTAACACTTTGTTAAGATCATATACATTTGCCATTTAAAAATTTATTACAGTTTCCTTGATATCCTTGGCAAGATTCACTGAGCCTGAATTCACATGATTTGCCCATAACAAATTTGAATCATACCACCCTTTAGTTCTTATTAGTGTGATATACAGAAAATCTTGTAACAACTGCAGGTAGAAGCATAAATCCTTGGAGCAGATCAAAGTACCTTGTTCTGCATGTGTCCTTTACTAGTAACGTGTTGAAAGCTCTCATGTGTAACTTCTGTTGTAAGTTAGGAACATGCTAGGGTTATGGAATTGACAAAATTTAGGAAACTCAAAGCTTTCTTATAATGCATGATCTGTGGAAGACTGTAATTCGGTGTTACAAATTTTCAGCATTCAACTAAATGCACCAGCAGTCAGGACGTCTGATCTACAAAGGACTTATGATGCAGTTAAAAGTAGAAGGCATGTGCTAACAGAAAAGCACAACAAACCTGTAAATATAATGGTAAAATTTGTTAACTACAGTCATAAAGGTAGGTATAAGAAAGAAAAGGACTAGAGAAAACTGGGAAAGATCATCAAGCTGAATTTACATTAGAATATCACCAGTTAGGGAAGTATAGGCTGACAGAGAGAAAGAGGGTTTCAATTTTATTTTTGAGAAGGTAATTATGTCCTTCTAGCAGTCCTCAAATCTTCAAAAATAATAATGAAACCTTAATCCCTGTTGTCCATACCAGCTGTGCAACCAGTTGTTTAACCACAGGATATATCCAATCTTCCTTGACCTCTTCCCTCTCACCAGCAGGACTACAAAGAAAGAACCCTGGGCCACCATGCCCTTGATCACTGCCTCAAGGACCATGAGTGATACTTGATGCACTCCAGGTCTTCCGTGGCAATGTCATTACTGACCATCCTGGCCATATCACTGGAGCAATCAGGGGTAATAGTCTGAGGGCAGGACAAGACATTGCAATCTCTTGACAACATCCTGGACCCTAGGCCCCATCAAACAGTAAGCAGTGCAGATAAAAAATAAGTAATTTTAGCTTTTATTGCAAAGCCCCACTTCCCTGAGCACTACTGTGTTGTAGGCACACTGTATCCATAGTCACAGAAAATCGTTAAGGTGTCTAAAAGAAATGTAACCCTAGAAGGATACTTAAAAGATGCTCTGGTTACCAAGGAAGTGGCTTTTGCCAATCTGAAGAGGGTGTCTGTGTTACCAGCTGACGGTTGTAGACAGAGTTCTCCAGTGATATTGCACTGGGACAGGTGCCCCTGCGCTGGCATTAGCAGGGGCTGCAGGGTGGCCCCTGTGAGAGGAGGCCAAGGAGACCCCATGCTGGACACAGCCATTTCCACCCGGCTCCAGCCGACCCACCTCAGGGCACCGCTGAGCCCCGCAGCCAAGCGGGGTGTGCCTCTGGGGAAAATGTTTATGAAAGAGCAAAACACTGCACAGGCAGAAGAGGAGGGAAAAAAAGAGAGTGAGAAACAACCCTGCAGATACCAAGGTCAGTGGAGAAGGAGGGGGAGGAGGAGCTCTGGACACCGGAGCAGAGATTCCACTGCAGCACCTGGAGGAGACCATGGTGAGGCAGGTTGTTCCTTCCCCTGCAGTCCATGGAGAGGACCGTGCTGCCTGTGGAAGACACCACACCAGAGTCCTGAAGGAAGCTGGAGCCCATGGAGCAGGGCTACCATGCTGGAGCAGGCTCCTGGTAGAACTCCAGCCTGTGGAGGACCCATGCCAGAGCAGGTTTATCCTGAAAGACAAGGGAGAAGTGTGAGAGGGAAGGAGCAGCATGGAAGAACTCTTATGGACTGACCACAACCCTCATTCCCCATTCCCCTGCACCACTTGGGGTTGGGGGAAGGAGGCAGAAGAGTTGGGAATAAGGAGTAAAATTGAGCCAGGGAAAAGGGCAATGGTGGGGAGAAGGTGCTTTAGTTTTTGTCTTTGTTTCTCACCATCCTACTGTACTTTTGTCAAAAAATTAAACTAATTTTTCCCGAGATTTGCCTGTGTTTGTAATTAGTAAGTGGTTTCCCTCTCTTTATCTTGACCTTTCCATTTTATTTTCTCCCCCATCCTGCTGAGAAGGGAGAGTGAGTGAGCTGCTGGGTGGGGGGTTGGCTGCTGGCCAAGGCTGACCTACCACAGTCTTATTGTCTTCCTGCAAGATGCAGATGTAAACAACGATGTCCACATAGCAGTCACAGGAGGAAGGAGCTTGTAGGCCAAATTACTTATTCGTTATACCTGACTTCCTATAAAATTCTCAAATAGCTGTATGTGCAGTAAGAGCAGAACAGCATATTTATGTCAGTTGCATTGATTGCAATTGATTGCAACAAAGACGCAGGAAACTACATCTTGTCAGCCTCACTTTCATCCCTGGAAAGGTGATGGAACAGCTCATCCTGGATGTCTTCTCTAAACATGTAGAAGGAGAGAAGGTTATTGAGAGTGGTCAACATGGATTCACTAAGGGGAAATCATGCTTGACCGATCTGATAGCCTTCTGTGATGGCATGACTTGCTGCATGGATGAGGGGAGACCAGTGGATGAGGGGAGAGCAGAGGATGTTGTCTATCTCACCTTCAGAAAGGCTTTTGACACTGTCACCCATAACACCCTCATGGGGAAGCTTAGGAAGTGTGGGTTAGATGAGTGGACAGTGAGGTGGATTGAGAACTGGCTGAATGGCAGAGCTCAGAGGGTTGTGGTCAGGGGCACAGAGTCTAGTTGAAGGTAACTAGCAGTGTTCCCCAGGGGTCGGTACTGGGCCCAGTCTTGATCAACATGTTCATCAACGACCTGGATGAGGGGACAGTGTACCCTTGGGAAGTCTGCTGATGACAGAAAACTGGGAGGAGTGGCTGATACACCAGGAGGCTGTGCTGCCATTCAGTGAGACATGGACAGGCTGTAGAGTTGGGCAGAGAGGAACCTAAAGAAGTTCAACAAGGGCAAATGTAGGATTCTGCAGCTGGGGAGGAATAACCCCGTGCACTGGTACTGGTTGGAGCAATACATGTCATCTACCTGGACTTGTACAAAACATTTGACACCGTTCTGCATGGCATCTTTGTCTCTAAATTGGAGAGGCATGGATTTGATGGATGGATCACTCAGGGGATAAGGAACTGGTTGGATGGTTGCACTCAGAAAGTTGTGGTCAATGGCATGATGTCTTGAGTGGAGTCCAGTGATGAGTGGCATTTGGTGCTGTTTAACATCTTTGTAAGTGACATGGACAGTGGGATTGACGGCACCCTCAGCAAGTTTGCCGATGACACCAAGCTGTGTTGTCTGGTCGACACGCTGGAGGGAAGGGATGACATCAAGAAGGACCTTGACAGGCTGTAGAGGTGGGCCTGTGCCAACCTCATGGAGTTCAACACGGCCAAGTGCAAGGTCCTGCACCTGGGTCAGGGCACTCCCAAGCACAAGTACAGGCTGGGTGGAGAATGGATTGAGAACAGCCCTGAGGAGAAGGACTCATCCCACCAGGGAGACTGAGTGAGCGGCTGTGTGGTACTTAGTTGCCGGATGGGCCTAAACCACAACAAACAGAAAGTTTGCGGCATAGAGGAGACAGTCTTATGATATGACTCATTGCTCAAAGTAGAGTTTTGGTTACCCATCTTCCAAATTTATGATTAGAGAAAGTATATGTTAATTTAGCTATCATCATCCATGGACAGATGACCAACAGGTTGCAGCATTTGGGTGTCAAAGTAGATCTGATATCTAGTATACAATTTTGCTCTTGCTGTTCTGAATGGAATATATAAACAGATGACCACCAGAAACTCTGATTAGGTGTGTAAAGAGAGCCTTCAAAACAGGTGTTTGACTGGATATCAATAATGTAAAGGACAGTTTATTCTGAGAATTATGAGGAAATAGTCAAAGTCACTAGAAGCAAAAGAGCAAGTTATATGGCTCTAAAACTGATTTAATTTTGAATGATGGCAAACACCTTGATGCTAAGTCACAAAGTGAGGACAAATTAGTACACAAAGAGATAAAGGATTGAATGAAGTGCCTGAGATCATTATCGAGCAGTTATGTTTGTGATTACGGTCATAAAGTATTCTGGGAAACATATTTTATGTTTCTTAATTGAATGTCTTTGAAAAATGAGTATTTCAGTGAAATATTTCAGTATTTCAATAATCAGGGACTTGTGAAAATATTTTTCTTATGAAATTGCAATGTGAGAAGTGGCCTAAAAGATGCAACTGATTTGGTTATTGAAAACAGGGGGAGGGGAAGGTAGAAGTATGACTATTTTATAAACAAGGAAATACACTTACAATTCCACAAGCAAATGTAGCAGATACAGTGTGATTCTGGCTGCACTGAAGTAAGTGATAGTTTTCCCTTTAGTAGGGGTTTCATTTCTTGATAGTTGTCCAGGAATCAAGGCACCAGTTGGAACTTACACAGTGCTTTCAGATTCCTCATGTAGCTTTATTGATTTTCAGTAGGGAATGACAGATTCCATATGTTTAAATTTCCAAATTTATTTTCAGTTGTGAAATCTATAATACTCCAACTGAACGTGAAGTATGAAATTTAATCAGTTAACAAATTTTATAGTAAAAAAGGATCATAGAATTAATCCAGACTGGTATTAAGTGTAATAATATCAGAATTTCATCCAGTCATTCTTGTGTTGAATAAAGATTTCTTGATCATACCTTGCTCAAAAATGCAATGTATGTTTCCACTGTCTCAAAATTTTGACAGAGATTGTTCCATTTGCTTCATGTTTGTTTAATATACTGTAAAATATACAATGTATTGGAAAAAATTCTATTTGAGACTATGCAGATAAACAAACATGAAAGATTTTGGTATCAACAAAACTTTGTGTTATAATATCCTATAGGTATTTGCATTTTCTCAAGTGTACTCTCTTTTTATGTTAGGAAATGATTTGAGGGTTCACAAAGTTAATCGGTGTCATGACATTTTTCTATTTTTACACAGAATGTTTTAACATGAGAACAGTGAGAAACTTCTTCCATCCAGGCTTTTCTGCTGGGAGGAGCGACATGGTAATTTGCAATTTTTCCAAGATATAAACAATATATATATTCCAAGACACATGATCTTGACCTACAACAACATAATGGAGAAAACCTTAGCAAATCTAGACATATGGGACTATTTACCTTTAATCTAATGTTAATTCTAGTTAAATTTTATTATTTTCAATAGGCTGGTTTTTGCTATCTTGTCATAGTATTTTTTTCTTTTGCAAATGAGTAACATGAACTATGTATGTCTCTGTTAGACACCTCTATCTAATGCACAACTGATTTGTTTATATCTTTAGAAGTCTTCATTCTATCTTCCTTATTTTTTGTCTCCTTGCCTGACAATCAGAACCTTTCAAATGTGCTGTTTGGCCTAGTAGCAGACAGTTTTGGGTTCACACTGAAAACCAAGACTTACTTGACTAGCTTACTTAAGCCACTATCTATGATAGAGGCCAAGAGTGAGTGCTTAGGGAATAGTATTCCTACGTATGTCCTCCCACAAACGTTTTTCGTAGAAACTTCATGAGGCTTAGTTGTATCCACAACATTATTTTTAATACTGCTAGATGAACCTTTCTTCCAAAATTATGCCTAATTACTTTTTGAACCCATTTTTAGATCTTTATTATCCAGAATTTGCTGTGGTAATGAGTTAGCACTGTGAAAAAAATCGTTTTATTTTTAGACTTCAAAGTGATCAGCTGTGGTCACTTTAGCTACTTTTAAGTATTCATTGGTGGTTTTCCACTTAAGGAGTGACACTGAATTGCTTAAAAGCCTATAGGCATGGTCCTGACAGACAGGAAAGAAGTTTCAGCAAATGTATATCAACCTCAGTCATTATCTCCCTTCTAATTCCTCTTATGGATTTATCCTTAAGAGGAATTATTAGGGAGCCAGTAGAAACTCACCCATCTAAATCCCTCTGGATTTTAAAAGAGTATAATGAGCATTTTCATTTCCTATCTGAGACACTGTGTGGTATTTCTTTACATTCCTCCATCGTGGCCCTTCACTCTTGTCAGGAATGGATGGATGAAATAATATCTGCTGTCTTTCTAGCTTCTAAGGGCATTGTTCAACTCACCTCATTAACATTTGTACAGTACCTGATCAGGACTACTACAGAAACTTAAAGTACTAATCCAAAGCTCACTGCAGTTAACAAAAAGGTTTCCATTGACTCCACTGGGTGCCAGAAGGGCAAGGACCTGAAAATCTTTCTAAGAACGTTTTCTTTTTTATGTCTATTGTAGGCTAGAAGCTTTTGTTACAACACTAGAATGTCTGACATCTGTTCTTGGATGCTACCCCTGAAGATACTGCATGAATGTAAATAATGTAAACAAAGGCTGCTTAGCTAATGATGATACTGAAAATAGAAAACTGTGCAAAACATAGTGTGTTGCTTATCTAATGTATCATTTTATTGCAGAAGCCAGACTGTTAAGGGCACAATATCTTTCCAATCTGTTCAATTGTATTATCTGTCAAATAGACACAAATAGACACAACACATCTGATATTGCAGTATATACATGTAAATGATATAGCTGTTGCCAGAGCTATAAATTTACCATGATGTTTATTTGGAAGGAGAAGAAACAGCTCACCCTGAAATTAATAATGTCTCTAAATGAGGAAGTAGTGAAGAGGTAAAAGGTATAAGGAAGAACAGTTTCACAGTAATTTTCTTACTTGTCCTATCTTGACTCAACTGAACCCTCTGCTAGGGTTGGCTATCTTTAGCAGCACAATAGGAAAAATTCACATGTAGCATGTAACCCCATCCCAGAGTTTGACACAGAACTCACAAAATTAGTGTTTGTCCTTTAGGAAGATGCTAGGTGAGGATGGGAAAAAAGCCATCCACATGTTACATAGGGGCCTGGCACAAAAGTGCCCACACTGGGAATTACAACTACGTTTAGAAGTATACGCACACATTTAGAGTACAAATTCTCTGGTTCCTGCTAGAATTTTGAACATGAGGAGCAGCTGAGAGAACTGGGAGTGTTCAGCCTGGAGGAAAGGAGGCTTGGGGGAGACCTTACTGCTTTCTACAACATTCTACAAATAGTTTAGTTGTGGACTTAGCAGTGTTAGGCTAACTGTTGGTCTTTAGAATCTTACAGGTCTTTTCCAACCTAAAAGATTTTATGATTCTATGAAAAACATATTCTATTTGCCTAATAGAATATCCTCATTGCCAGGCTATGAGTAAGACTGAGAAGATGTGAGAATAGAACTGTTCTTTCTGAAGAAGTACCACTTGTTGGACACAAAAACCAAGAACCTATAGTGTGAGAGACTGTACGGATTATGTGAGCACTTTTCTACTGCCTGGTGATAAGAAGTCTCTACTTGAAGGAGGGAGTCTTGGTAACTGGCGCTTTTGCCTAGTAGAACACAGGCTTGAAACCTTAAGCAAACAATTTGCTTTTGACCTTTGTTGATAAATGGATCAAAAGAGGAATCCAAAGCTATTTAAATCTGCAGATGGGGAGAAAACTCCCCAGGGAAAAAGTGTTCTGCCAGCATCTGTTGACAAGTAAAGGTAGCTGCCAGGGTAGACTAATCCTCATTTGCAATCAAGTTATGTAAGGATTTGAGACACTGTTAGTGTTCCAATACATTTGGATGTTTGAGTTTTTATTCAGACATGAAAACCTGTGGCGAGAGATCTCAGTTAGGTGTACTTGGATGAACACATAACCACCCTGCAGCCTGTGACAGGATCAAGTTTTAAAAGATGTAAATGGAGTAAAATGGAGAAAATTGGAAAGAGGCACTAGTTGGTTTTAACTGTCATGTTATGAATTTAGTCAGGACTGCTGGGGTTGCTCTGCAAGAGATGAAACCCTGCCGGGTTTTCTAGAAGGGAAGGTTGGTAAGTGCAGCAGTAAAGACAGGTAGTGATGATAGTAACATCATGAGTAGGGCAAGAGATCAGCCTTATCCAAGAGTTGGACTCCTCTATCATAGACTACAACATAGAAGTGGTGAATAGTCTAGCAGAGATATATAATGATTTGTTATTTTGCCCATTCAAACACAAGAAAGGCTTGGTTTTGTTTTGTTTTGTTTCATTTTGTTTTGTGCAAGTGGGGAAATATTGTTAATTACTGAATAACCAGACAGTGTTGTTTACTTTCTCAAGTTTCTACAGGGTGCTGGAAACATATTATTCACATCTTTTTGGGGAAGAATTCTCTAGAAATTATACCCCTAATTAATCAAAGGACAACATGCATAATTGCAATAATGCAAAGGACAGATGTCTGGGGTTTCAACGGCAAGTGGCATCTAGTATGAGGATATTGAAATCTAGTGCTGGAAAGAAGGTAGTAGTTAAAATATTGAAGAACCTAAGTAAGTGAATAGGCAGGCCCAAATATTGTAGCAATCTGATAATTTGTAGCAGGATACTTAGCTGACTCTTTTATCCCAAAGTTCCCTTAGTCTGTATCTTTACATAGAGCAAGTTCCTAAAAGCCTATTCAACCTAACTAGCAGTATTGGATTCCATGACATTCAAATGAAGGTGAAATGAATGTGAAGTGATCACTGTAGAATCCCTTTCTTTTCTGTAGCTATCCCTAAGAAAATTTATGTACAGGGAAGATTTCTTGCAAGCACTTTTGTATGTATGCATACAAGTGCATAGCACACAATGTGGGGAGAAAAGGTGTCATGCTGCTGTAAATATGTGTGGTCTTCCATGCAAGACTTCAAGATGGATTGTTTTAGAAGATTTTTAAACATTAGCCAGATGGGAATGTCACTTTCTTTCCATCCTGGATGATATATATGCAAAGTGGCAGCGCAGGTACTGTTTTAAGGTTTAAATGGTAACTGTCAGATGTTGACCAGTCCATAACTTTAACATTATATATTTTCCTAGGGGTACATTTTTAATATGATAGATTTTTAACGAGAATATAAATTGCGTGCCCACACCAAGCAGGGCTAAGCCTCATCTCCTTTCAGTGTCATAAATACAGAAACTCGTACAGATATGTACCTCCTAACTCCTGAATGAATTTTGTCTACTGTTTGAAGTCACCCAACATGATCTCTTATATGCATCATACATGAAGAAAGAACAAGCCTGTCAGTCATGCAGTATCTCATGCATGATCAGAAGTTCACCTGGGATTTCCTAGTGTATTCTTGATATGTTCTCCAAAGAGCATTCATTTTAGTTTGCCAGTCTGCTTAAATAGAAAAGATGCCTGGAAAGATTTATCTTAAAGGAATGATTTAATAAGATAAATGTATAAAGCTATATGTGATTCTGAAACTTCATCATGATTCCTGTGAGGTGATAGAAACATCAGGCCCTTGGTGCTTGTTTAATGAATTCAAGCTGTATTTACTGTCATACCGAAAGAACTCTCACACAGTATTCATGAAAGATCCAGTTAACATACCTGTCTTGGTGTCTTATTTTAATAATATCTGTGTCTATTAAAATGGAAACTAACTGCACTTTTAATTTACTGTGTGTGAGACTGCTCTGTCAGTCTCCCTAACAGGACACATGCCAAAAACATTCAACAAGGAGCAAAAATTCCATGTTTCAGTCAAATGAAACATGATCAACTTTCAGGATAACACAATGATTTTTACTCAGAAAAATGCTTAATCTAAGTAGCTCTCTCCTTTACATATGGCTTTTGTTTTGTTTTGGGTTCCATTGGTCCGTAGGTGTGTATGCATAAACAGATGTTTCCATTAACAATATTAAATATGAACCTGTGACTTAACAGCCTATGTTTGTATGGGTATCCAAGTCAGATTTTAGCAGTGCTAAGCCAATAAAAAGTATTATTTGCTGAAGGATTTTGCTAGGAGAATCAATGCTCTCAACAGATCACTCTATATCATCCCTGAACTGTATACAAATGAAGAAGAAAGACAAAAACTGGAAATAGAGATTGCGAATGTCAGCATGAAGGAGCTATACATGGTATGTATATATCTGAACACTAACTTCACTGAGGATATTATGGACTCCCAGAATTTCTTTGTGGAAAAGATGTGTGCTTGTTCATATTTGGCTAGACCTTAAATTGCACTGTATTCAATTTATTGTACCACTTTCCAACAGTCAAGACACAACCCTATATCACTTGAAAACAAATTTTTTTGACTTCAGGTCTCTATGACAGATTTTGTGAAAAGGATCAAGAGTTCATGTTTTTCTCAACTTAGCATGTCTAGGTGCTTATTTCCACAGAATACTTTGGAAGGATTTTAATTTGTGTAATTTGCTATTTTAATTTAGAAAAACAATACAAAATAATATAGGAGTTTATCTGGGGGTTGCATGAGATAAAGCCAACTCTCAAAACAGTCAGGGCCAATTTGCTGCAATTTGGAGAATAAAGTGGTGGGAGTTACTACGTAATAAATCCAGCTGAGTGTGAGAGCAAAACTTATTTTTAGTTTTTGTTTCAGAGTTCTGAAAATTAATCCTCATCCTCATTTAGGAGACATTCATGTAATAACATAAAGCCTCTTAGTCCTTGGGGAAGTGCCATGGACAGTGCTTCCCATTACATCAGAGACTGAGCTCTCTGTACACTGTAATCAATACAGCCAACAGGATGATTTGGTATATCCCTTTCTCAGCTGTGATTAATCATCACAAGTCATTTTGCTTTCAAAGATTTTTTTCCCCTAGTCTTACTGTCCTAAGCAAGCAAAAGTGCATGCTGTAGAAGAACAGTACTTTATCAAATTATTTCTCCATTGGGAAACCAAGACCTGTTTAAAGGATCCAGGAAAATTTAAGACAACCGAGATATGTCCCCATTTGTTCTTTTTTTCAACCACTGCTAACAGTGTTAGGAGAGAATTCACGATGGAGCAAAGAAATTTGCAGAAATTTCTGCAAGGCCGAAGGATGTATAGGAGAGGGAGACAGATAAAAGCTTGCAATAAAACTAGTGAGATTGACCTCACTTAATTCCAGACATGTAAAAGTTAGACTTCTAAGCTATTTGTCTAGGTTCTTTCTGTAGACAGAAGGGACAAATATCTACCTCATGGGGGTGGTTCAACCATTGATAATTAGTGATTGTGTTCAACAATCCAGACTACATGATCAGATACTTGTTTTATGGTGACCTGAATTACTCTCTTATTTCTATTGATTTTGTTGAATAATAGTCCACCAATGATTATGGAAAATTAAGAAACAGCATACCTGCAGACATCTATGTGTCAACGTTGCATTTGTGTGCCTTAATTCTGAACTGAATTCCTTCAAGGTTGGGTAGCAGGCAGAGAGGATCACTGCAGAGGCCTCCATTATCAACTATCTGTGTGTGCTGCTATCTCTACCCTCTTAATTCATCCTAAATGCAAGACAAATGCATAATCCTACATTTCAGTGAAAAAAGTTCAATCTAATACACTAAACATATTTGAGATGGACTTGTAATACACACAAGGTTGGGTACCTCAGTGCAATAGATTTACTCTGATTCTTCAAGCCATGATAACTCAATTTTACTTTGATCAATAATGCTGAGTTAGTGCTGTTTTTTATTCATCAGTCCCCTGATTTAAGTGCCTAAACCAGAACAGGTCCCCCCTGAGTGGGAAGAGACAGAAAAGTGTCTATTTAAGCTCATTCTCCTTGTTGCCAGGAGAAAATGCAAAGCTATTCTACTTTGCATTATATAATTACATTTATTGAGCAGAAAGAAAGGAGGAAAAATAAAAACTGATTAATTACCCCAGCAATTGGAAAATTTGTCTGAACTATGAGAGAATTTATTTTAGTTCTTGCTTCACTGTTCTGGAGATTTAATCCAGGAAAATTTGATTAAAAAAATGTAGGTGCCTCAAGAATTTAATCAGCTAGATAAGGCAGAGCTTTTGAGGTTCTAATGTTGAATATATGTGCCTAAAGTTGAACTAATATGTAGTGGATAGTCTTAGAGACTGGTAAATGTGCAGAGCACAGCACAGTGGAGTATCACTGCTCAGATAAAGGCCAACTGTTCTGTGTAGCACTGAGCTTGAGGAAACATGCCCTCACTCTTATCCACTTAATAAAGCTGTGTTAACTTACACCCGTTTACACTTCCAGGCCCATGGCTCGTTTGGCACACGGACATACATCTGACTATACCCAGTATGCTCATGGCCTTCATGGGTGTGGTCAAAGTACTCTCCCAGAAACTCAGGAGTCATACTTCTCTGAGCACCTTTAAGGTGTCCCATTTTTCTTACTTTGGTAAAGCCATACAAAACAAAATAATTTTTGGGTGATAACAGTGTGATGACATAAAAGATTAAAAACTTGAGCAGATGTTTGATTTAAGAAGTATATGAATGCCATTGTCATTGAATGCTTTATTAGGTGATACATGACAGCTGTATTAAATTTGGGTTGTGCTTCTTTACTGTTGGACAAAAACTGTTGTGTTTTGGTGTTGGTTTTTTTTTTTTTTTAAATTTTACTACTTTCTCAGTTGTGATGGAAAGAATCATGTTGAGATTGAGTTCCATCATAATTTTCAACATTTCTAGACTAAACTCATGTTCTGATACACTAGGAGTGTAATAAACTTCGTGAATTTACACATTTCAGGACTTGAAAGGTCCTAAACTTTAAAAGAAAACCAAGCTGGAACATAGGTGTCCTATGAAATCTCTTACACTAGGGGTAAAGAAGAAACAACAGAAAAAGAAAGTTCACAAAGTAACAAAAGAATTGGTAGTATAATCAAAGAATAATAATATAATTCCAGACCTAGGTGTTCACAAGAGCTAACTTTCAAGACATAATTTCTCTTATCTTTAATACTATAATGACCATTTTCAATAAAGAAAGTCTATGGAGGTTCAGAAGATAAACTGAACATAGTTTATCTAGAAGGCAATTTGGAGAATCTATCTGTAGACAAGATATCATCCTCACTCTTTCCTTGGCCTTTTCAAAATAATAAGACAAAGCCTATTGAATGAGACTCTTTTTGTTTGCTTTGATAGCCTTTGAATCTCAAAGCAGGAGAGAACAGCATATCAAGCTCACTGGAAAATAAGTTTTAAGAAAAGACTGAAATTTCAAAATATAGCATGGAGGAAAATAACCTAATATTTTGTTCCAGAAGCATCAGAATGGTAATCTTGAAATATATCCTACACATATCAAAACAACAATTATTAAATCCTATATATATAGTTAATATATATGCATATAAACCACATTTTTTAATTATATAAATGCTTCCATTAGATTAGATAAATGCACAAAATAGATAATGAAGTGCAATTCTAGATATTAAAGAGAAGTATTACTTTTAATATTAACATTATGCCATACAGAGGGTCCTCTACAGGCTGGAGAAGTGGACCCATGTTGACCTCATGAAGTTCAACAAGGACAAAGGCACGGTCCGGCACATGCATTGGGGCAATCCCCAGTATCAGTACAGACTGTGTGGTGAATGGATAGAGAGCAGCCCTGAGGAGAAGGACTTGGGGGTAATGGTTGTTTTTTACTTAAGAATAGAGTTACAACTCTCTAGATGAGATTTAGAACAGCAGATATATGGGAATGGTACTTGCATTGCATGGTCTGCCCCTGTTCTGTTTTCAGAAATTTCAATTTCCCAAGCTAGAAAAGAGAGAGCTTGAACGTGTAAGAACCAATAATCTGAGAGCAATTCATATACTTTGTGCATGCATTGCTAGAGATTTTTAAAAAACAAATATGTACTATGCCCTGATATTTTTTCAAAAGGGGTAATTTCTGACTAATTACGTTAGACAAGTATTTCTTCTGTTTATTCTGGAAAATAACCTGAATACACAGAAACCTGGAATTTACTAGGCTCTGTATGCATGTTAAAAAGATGTAAACAATCCACATGCCTTAAGAATCAATCAATCTTCTCTTAGTTCTCATTTAATAGATTAAAATGGAGAACCCTACCTCCTTTCTAGGTCTCAATTGAAACATTTTTTTAATGTAAAACTTTAACTATTAAAAAAGAAATGATTGATAGGCTCAGATGTAACAAGCTATTTCAAAGCATGAGTCCTATAAATACATGGGTACCAAGACCATGTATTTATCAAAAAGCATGGGAACAATTAATAAGTACTAATTCATTGCATCAGTAAGACAAGAAATGAATTTTATCTTGACCAGAATGTATCTCTTATTCCTCTACAGATACTTAAACTGTCTTCATTACCACCTCTGGGCTCCCTCCAGTGCCACATCAGCTTCAATGGCCACATCTCTTTCATGTGGTTTTGCACAGTTTTCTTATTTTCAGCTCAGGGGCAAAGTTCATGAAATGTAATTTCTTCATAGTTGTAGATTCTTCTTCTAGGGAGCATTTTTCAAATTATGCTATTGCTTTAGTATTTGTTTTATGGTAATTTTTGGATGCACATCTTACTGTTTACATCAGAAAAGCCAAGTTGAAAAATTGGTGTGAAAGACAATGAGGTTGTGAATTTGGTTGAAAGATATTCCCAAAGGAAACATAGGCATCCAAGTCTACCAAGTGATTTGTAATGTAATAAACCTCACATTGCTTATACAATTAAGGACCAGTTAGAGCCTAAAATTTTACCATTTATTGGCTTAGATACCTCAAGTTCTGCTATTATCAGCATCCCAGGATTACACCTTTTTGGTTGACTGGAAATGCAGGCACCTGTTTTCTTCAAAAGGCTGCATAAGTGTGATGAATAAATGCCCCTATATATTTTAGAGTCATAGAATCATGGAATCATAGAATCTTTTAGGTTGGAAAAGATTTTTAAGATCATCAGGTCCAACTGTTAACCAATACCACCACAGCCAATAACACTACTAAACCATGTCCCCAAGTGCCACATTTATACCTCTTTTAAAAACCTCCAGGGATGGTGAATCAACCACTTCCCCAGGCAGCCTGTTCCAGTGCCTGACAACACTTTCAGTCAAGGAATATTCCCTAATATCCAAGCTAAACCTACCCTGGTGCAACTTGAGGCTGTTTCCTCTTGTCCTATGATTTATTACTTGGGAGAAGAGACCGAAACCCACTTCTCTGCAACCTCCTTTCAGGTAGTTGTAGGGAGTGATAAGGTCTCCCCTGAGCCTCCTCTTCTCCAGGCTAAACAACCCCCGTTTCCTCAGCCACTCCTCACAGGACTTGTGCTCCAGATCCTTCCCCAGCTCCGTTGCCCTTCTCTGGACACATTCCAGCACCTCAATATCTTCCTTGTAGTGAGGGGCCCAAAACAGAACACAGGATTCACAGTGCGGCCTCACCAGTGCTCAGTACAGGGGGACAATCACTTCCCTGGCTGTGTCCTCTCCCAGCCAAAACACTGGTGTGTTAACACCTGTCTATCTACAAAGCACAGTACTATGAGGGCTGCTGTGGGGAAAATTAACTCCATCTCAGCCAGACCCAATACACCTTCTAACAGGGAAGTAGAAGTATTATTCATACATTGCAACTTTAGTGAGGGTATACACTTATTATTTAGTTATTAATTATTAGCTCAGTTATTTTTCTATAATCAATTTTATAATTGGAGAGAAAAATATTAATAAAACATTTATTGAACAATGTGTTTATTCATTAACTTTGCATTTGTTAGTAGAAGTACAATTGTTGACAGTTGTGATGTTTCAATTCACACTAGGAAATGTGTCATTCAGAATATTGGTTTGTGAAATATTAAAAATAACTGGATAAAAGGCTATGATGGCCCTAGTATGTAATCATGTAATCACGGAAATTTTACCTCACCTGAATGTAGGGCTGAAATTCAGTTGCCTAAGCATTTGGTACTATATTAGAAACTTGGAGTATTCTGTTTGGTTTCCAGCTGCTGCTGTAGATGAATGTGGGTCTCTTAGCTTCTCTGTCACCTCTGTTGGCTCCACAAGGATGCCTCAGATAATCTTCAGCATTGCTGTATAGGCACCTGAATCATTCCTGAGATATCTGAAAGCTGTCCTTCTAAATCTAGGATAATTATCCCTTTTATATTTAGTGGAGAGAAAAATATGCTTACAGAGGGTGACTCAGGTAACTAACTCATCTTGGACACCTATTTTATGATGCTATGAATCATTTGGTGAAGGTGCCTCTTATACTCCATTACATATAAAGGGAGTGACTGAGTTAGACTTAGACATCTGACATTTTAGACACGGTTGTTAGGTGAAATGAATCTTTTCTGTACTCAAAACTGACACTGTAACTTAGCATCATAGTGTCAATATATGTTGGCTTTTATTTTTGGTCTGAAAACTACTAAAGATGACCTTCATTTTTCAACTGATTTTAGTAACTGTTTAATCAGTCCTAGACTGAAAGTTCTGAGAGGAAAAAAAATAATTCTGAGAAAGGAAAATGTTTATAAATGGAAAAATGAAAAAGGAAACACTGAAAGAAAAATGTACTTAGACAGAAATTTTTTGGTTTTGCATTCCTAAATTTCATAATTCTAGAATAGAAAGTAAAATATTTGTTTCTTCTAAATCTTACAGTACCTCCATGTTTGATACTGTGCTGTCAACAAGAGATTCTGAAAAAATTATGGACAATGCGTGTCTGCACTCTAACACCAAAAGTCTGTACAACAAAATCAGGTCATAATTCTACATCAGAATGTGGAAGAATGAGCTCAAAGTAATTAATGTAAAGCCTGCTCAGCTGTTTCTAGTCTATGCTGCAATAAGCTACCTAAAGAAAAGGCAAAAGAGAGACCTGACTTTCATCTATAAGAACCTACATAAGGAACAGAAATCTGCTAACGAAGGTCTCAAAATCTAGCAGGCAAATTTATAATAAAATCTAAAAATTAGAATCTGTGATGGAGTCACCATCCCTGGAGGTGTTCAAGGAACGTGTAGACGTGGCACTTGAGTACATGGTCTAGTGGGTATGGTAGAGTTGAGTTGATTGTTGGACTAGATGATCTCTGTTTTGGTTTAACTCCGGCTAGCAAAATACCACAAAGCCGCTCTCACAAATCCCCCTCCCCTCCTCCAGTGGAGGGAAAGAATCGGAGGAAAAAGAAATAAGGAAGCTCGTAAAATTGAGATAAGAACTATTTACTAATTAAATCTAAATCAATATATACAGGTACTACTAATACTAAATTATTAAAATAGTAGAAAATGAAACATATAGCACAATATATACAATATGATACAATATGATACAATTTCCCACCATCCACTGACCAATGCACACCCAGATGTTGAGAGCCCGAGACCCACAGCCCGAGAGCGATCGCAGCCTGAGAGCTGCAGCCTGAAGGCCGGAGCCCGGGAGCCTACGCAGCAGATTCCGAGCAAACCTTATCACTGATAACACGGCCAGAAAACTCAAAACAACCCACCAGCTCCCACACGAATGAGCCAGCACAGGAGTTGGCAAAGCAGCTAACACAGGAGGGTTAGCAAGTGCCCGGAGAGACGAGCAAGAGAGTAAAGGAGAGAGAGAGAAGGGCAGAGTAATGGCTACCGGACCCTCTTCCCCACCCAAAGAGACTGGAACATGACGTACTATGGGATGAAATACTTCCTTGGTTAGTCTGGGTCAGCTACAGTATCCGAAGCGGACAAAAGACCTTGAGTTCAGTACAAGCCATCCCCAGCACCAGCTGAGGCCTTATCAATGTTTTCACTTACTGTCCAGCAACAGAGTTCCCTGGCAACCAGAGTAAAGGAAGTTAGCCCTTTCCTGACTGAACCCAGCACAATCTCATAGGTCTTTTCCAACCTTACTGATTCTGTAAGTAAAATTTGGATTATGATATAAGGCATGAGTGAATTAGGTAGTAATAAAACCTTCAGATAAAGAAAACATGAAAATTCAGGGAAGTCTGATGGCCACTGATACGCAAGAGATCACAGGAAAGAATCACAGTGGCCTTCTCAGTCTTGGTATCTCTACAGCCAGAAATTGCATGATGGCTGAAATAGAAGGAATATCCAATAGGAACATTGCTGATCCTGGTAGCAGACTTTGCTTTTTAACTGTGGCACTCAATTGCTGAAAATTTTTCCCTAGTGACAAGAGTTAGGAATCCAAAAGAGAACTGTCTGTATCTTTAGTATTCCTTCAAACCTCTCTGGAGATTATAACTGTCACACTTGTTACTGTGATATATCAAAGTGGTGATGTTCTCTCTCCTCAAGTTTCTTGTAGAAGAAAAGCAAATCTTGTTCAAAGCTGAACAAGTCAGAATTTTAAGTGCTTGTTAAACTCTGGTACACTTGATATCTCAAACAGCTCATGCTAGCTTGATGTAAGATCATTCTACTCAGTTGACTCCTTCCTTGCTTGCTTGTTAGCAGAAAAAGTATTCTCCACTTTAGATTTACCCTGGTTCTGTCTCCTGCCTTTTATTTTTATATTGAGTCTTGACAACAACTAGAACAAAGTGAAACCTCTTCAGAGCCTGAGTGTCAGAAATCTTTAGCTCTTTACATGGCCATTCACTCCAGTCCTGTTGCAGCTAGAGGAGGCCATGTGGCATCTATGGCTTCATGAGTCCATCTGGCTTTGTTGTAGAAAGTTACACTGCTGGGCTGATAGAAAGACTTCATTAGTATTAATGATCTGTGGGGAGCATTCTGGAAATTCAGCTTTTAATTGTTTGCTATTATGGTGTGTGCTAAACTGGAAGTTCTTCATGGGTTTATGAGTATACTTTGTCTGAAAAATGCCATAAAGATGCATTGTAATGTGTATGTAATTCTTTATTCATTTGCTTCATAATGTCTACTAAACTCTGGACATCAGTGCATACTAGACCTAACTGTTGGTAGTATTTTTTGGATATATGTTTTTCAGGTAAAGATATTTTTGGACATTACAGATAGAGATTGCACAGCCAGAGGATTTTATTAATACAGCCACCATAAAGGACAAGTGAAAAGTGACCAGAAAAGTCTTATTTATCTAGCAGATATATTGAGAAAAAATACTAATCTGGAATTTATTAGCATATGTGAATGGACCCAGGTAAAGTTCTCCTGCATAAAAAGTACTTTTATGGTATTATAAGGACAACCATGTTTTTAGCAACTGAGTTTGAACACAGGTTATTTTCCAATCTTCTTTCGCTTCAAAAAGAAAAAAAAAGAGAAGATGAATCACAAAATCACCCCTTTGATATTAAGGGTGAGACTACATTTTGGAAGCTATGCAAAGCTAAAGGAATAACAAGTCTTCTTCATTAACACTAGGCAATAGCAGATTACTCGTCTTTATGCAGGCTAGGACATGAGGTGAGTGAGCATCTGTTTTGTTAGCAAGTCTCAGTGGTATTTTCTGAAAGCAAAGAATTAGTAAGGGTCAGAAATCTAGTTCCATTCAAGATTAGCGTATGTTAACCGTTTAATAATCTTTTATGCTTATACAGGTAAGAACAAGTGCATGCACGCACAAAGATTGGCAGTATTTGCAGTGCAAGTAGTGGATTGTTACAATCTCATTCTCCAGATATTTCTGAAAAAAAGAACTGAAACCAGGTACTATTCTCAAAGTTTCTTATTGTCCTGGTTTAGGCCCCAGCTAGGAGCAAAAGATCATGTGGCTGCTTGTTCACTCCTCCCCTCAGTGGGATGGGGAGGAGAAATACAATGCAAAGTTCATGGCCTGAGGCAAGGACAGGGAGGGATCACTCACTCATTATGGTCACTGCCAAACCAGACTTGACTTGGGGAAGAAAAATCCATTTAAACTGTTACCAATCAAATCAGAGTAAAATGATGAGAGACAAAACAAAAGAGATCTTAAAAACCTTCCCCCCACTCTCCTTTTCTTCCTGGGCTCCCTCCTCCCCACACAGTGGGACAGGGAGCAGGGGATGAGGGTTTCCCTGTCAGTTCACCTCAGTTGTCTCTGCTGCTCCTTCCTCCTGGGAAGGGGAGAACTCCTCACACTTTTCCTCTGCTCCAGCATGGAGTCCCTTCCACGGAACACAGTCCTCCATAAATTTCTCTGGCATGAGTCTTTCCCATGGGCCACAGTTTTCTTCTCTAACTGCTCTGGTGTGGGTCTCTCCTGTGGGTGTGTGGTCCTTCAGGAGCCGCCTGCTCCAGCAGGCTTCCCTTAAGAGTCACAGGCTCTTCAGGCACATCACCCTGTTCTGGCGTGGGGCCCTCCCCAGGCTGCAGGTGGGTCTGTGCTCCCCTGTGACCCTCCATGGCTGCAGGGGCACAGCCTGCCCTCTCACCATAGGCTGCCAGGGAACCTCTGCTCCATCCCACTTTCTCCCCACCTTTACTGCACTGACCTGGTTGTCTGTGTAGTTGTCTCTCTCCCATCCTACCCCTCTCTGCACCTTCCTCTTCACTCAGTTTCTACTTCATCTCCTGCTTATCTTTGTGTGTTTTCCCCTCTTACATATGTTAATTCACAGAGGAAGTGACTGGCTTGGCCATGGCCAGAGGTGAGTCTGACTTGGAGCCAGGGGAGCTTCTTGAAGCTTCTCACAGGAGCCATCTGTATGGCCCTTTTACCTCTATCAACACCTCCCCCCACCACCACAGAAACCCAACATAATTGTTAAAGAGATTTTCTTGATTGTTGCCTATATCATTAATAAAGATACTGAACAGTACCAGTACCATAATGGAAGGACACCACTGGATACTGTTTTCCATTTTGACACTGAGTCATTGACTGCAGCTCCTCATATGTGGCCATCCAGCCAATTCTATCCATCAAATCCATCTCTTCTATTAGAGACAAGAATATTGTGTGGGACCATGCTAAAAGCCTTACAGAGGTCCAGGTCTGGACCGGGATCATTTGCTTGTCCTTAGCCACCAATGCAGTCACTCCATCAATGAGGGCCATCAGATTAGCCATTCTTGGGCATCCTGCTCTAGTTCACCTACTCTGAGCGGGAAGCTGGACTAAGATATTTCCAGAAATGCCATCCAAACTTAACACTTTTGTGATTTTGTGGCTCTATTATTATAATTTTGAAAACTGACAAGTTAAAGGAGAATATTTTTTCAGTGGTGTGTCTTTTTTCCCATCCAGGGGTAAAATTATAAAAATGCCTGAACAAACATGTCATCCACAAAGTTCTTTGAGAACTGTAAATATTTTCATTGGTTACTATTTGTAGTAGGCAGCAGAATATATTAGTGAAAAATACTTCCTTGTTTGAACTCTGAATGATTTGATGCAGGCTGATTTAAGAACCTAAAATATATCACTTGCTCAAATGTGGAGATGACTGAGATTATTTGGTGAGGGTCTTTATCAGCAATGATGCTGTGAATTGGGAAAGCCTAAATATATTCTCACAAATTGCCCCATTGATTATCATCACCCATATGATGTTATGATTATAGAAAAATGGATGTTGTAAATCAGGACAGACCAGAATAGTGTGAAAATCTTACAGTCATTGGTTTCATTAGACTTGCTCCAAGACAGTGAGTTTTCCTTCTTCAATGTGTAGGCAAGCATTTGGATTGAATTCTGAGAGTATAAGGACAAACCTTGACAGCTGAATTTGAGTTACCAATTTTCCCAGCTAGCTACCTTATTTCGTGCATGTTCAACTTTCAAAAAGTAGCCCACTACAATTTGTTGTGAACGCTATACATAGCTGTCAAAAGATTATTTTTGTTCTCTATTAAAAATGGTTGTTATGATTATGTACTGATTACCTCAGCTAGTAACATGGGGTGCTTTTATTCAGCACTTTATCCAACAAAATGAAAATCCTATCCTAAGTGTTACCATTACTTTTTCACAGTATTGCATTTCAAAGTAACACATGTGGGTAGTATCCAGTATAAAGCATAAACTCAGGAAATGTGAAGAGTGAATAAAATTTAAAACTAGAATTTTATTGACAATAAGGAGAAGTATTAAGAGAAGCCATATAAATGTGTACAAACAGAATAGTAAAACTGCAGTACTCTTTCAGCAATGTAATACGCATCTTTCCCTCAGGACTTTAGGCAACATAAATTTGGGCCTATTCGTCCCAATAGCACTACACCTTAAAAAGTGCTAAGGGTCTGCTTTAATTTTAGTTGCTTAACTGAGGAGCTTTGCTGTTCAATGAAGAGAGGAAATGACAGGTATTTCCAGAAGGTAATTCACTTGGATCTGATAGATTGAATTACTGAAGACATCTATTTCTTTTCATCATTGAGAGTGAAAGTCCTGGGTGATTAGATAACGTAGACATCTTAGTTGAGTATCTAAATATAAGGAATCTAATGTGCTCCCAAATTGGCTTAGCTGTGGAGGTGAATTTTCTCCAGAACTAAAATTGTTCCTCTAATTCTACCAGTGAAGGGTCAGAAAGAAATATAATCAGTGTGGATTTTTACCTGCATACATATTTGGGATGCCAATCTCAGTGGGTCTAGAAAAGGGAAAGGGTCTCGACCCCCAACCATTCCTCCTGCCAAACTGATTTAAGCAAAGGGCAGGGGAAGCCTGACAAAGGGCAGATCAGTTTACATTCTTTCTAGTGTCCAGAATCACAATGCCTTCTCTGTGGCTCCCAAGGACTGATGTAGCTCTACTCTGTCTCTATTTTCTGCACTGAAAAAATACCACAATTTTTCCTGTTGCTGGAGATAGGCAGGAAATATTTTTCCATGATGGGAAAATATAAATGAAAAAATATTGCTGTCTTGAATTATAGCTAACACTTCAAACCTTCATTTAATATTTTCCAAGGAAAATGAGTATCCTGTCAGCTGAAATGTCTTTTTTCTCAAATCTTTAAATACGTTATTTTGTTCTGTACTTAAAAGAGTCTATTACTCTTATTTGCTTACATTTAAAATCTGGAAGGGATATCAAACAGAGAAGACACATCTTTATCTATGACAATTTGAAAGTTATAAAGAAAAAGAAATCAAAGAAAGTAATAGTTATGATTGCCTTCCTTGTGAATATTTTTTGCTTTGACCATACACCATTTAAAATGAAAAAGTATTTTCTTAAAAAAATTATATTCTAGATTTACCTGGTCTTCTTTTCCTTTTGATTTCCTGTTCTTAAAAATCACACGATTAAGGTAAGTGAATCTCTGCAGTGATCAAATTGGATCTGCTAACTATGCTGATCTCTAAGTTTTATTGTTGACTCTTTCAACACAAAGATGAGGCCTATTGTTGTTCTGCCTATATCCTGGTAATTCCAATACTGTCAGTATGGTAAATTTTAACTGCACAGAAATTCAGTACAAGAATAAAGAACAGAACAGATTAGCTCAATTGCATTTCAGAATTCGCTAGTGCCTCATTTCAATGATTCAGTTTTTGTGTTGTTTTTAAGCTTATTTTCCAGAAAGCATTCAGCAATTCACTGGTTGAAAGCTAGCTCTTGCATCTATGAAGTTTCATATGCTTGGTCTCCAGCTGTTTCAACAGTCCTAAATCACTATCCACTCTTAGAAGTTTAGACTAGGCTTCAAAACCCTAAATTCTATGACGTGTCATTAGCAAAGATAGGTGAAAGCTAGAGAAGTGTATGAATAACCAGCTGAATAACCAAGATATGAATCAACAACGGCAAGACTTCTGTACATCCTTAGTTACCTGAAAGCAGAGATAAGGATACATAAAGAGTCAATATAAACTGTAACTCAGACTCATGTAGGAAGTGAAAATAATCTTCACATTCACAAGTTGAAAAGTTGTACATAATTCTATAGTTCCTTCTGAATTCTTAGGTGTTTAAGAGTTTTCTTAAAATCTTGCACCAACAGGCAGCGCACACTTCAAAAAAAATTAGCCTTCTGTTGTGCGTGAAGACAGTGTTACAGCAGGAGAAAGACATGAGGCCCAAATTGATCATAGAATCACAGAATGGTTTGGGTTGGAAGGGACCTTAGAGATCATCTAGTTCCAATTCCCCTGCCATGGGCAGGGACACCCTCCACTAGACCAGGTTGCTCAAAGCCTCATCCAGCCTGGCCTTGAACACTTCCAGGGATGGGGCACCCACAGCTTCTCTAGGCAACCTGTTCCAGTGCCTCATCACCCTCTCTGTGAAGAATTTTTCCTTATATCTAATCTAAATCTCCCCGCTTTCAATTTAAACCCATTACTCCTTGTCCTGTCACTACAGGCCCCTGTAAAAATTTCCCCACACCTTCCTTGTAGGTCCCTTCAGGTACTGGAAGGTGCTATAAGGTCTCCTCAGAGCCTTTTCTTTTCTAGGTTGGACAAGTCAAACTCTCTCAGCCTGTCTTCACAGGAGAGGTGCTCCAGCCCTCTGATCATCTTTGTGGCCTTCCTCTAGACTCTCTCCAATCACTCGATATCCTTCCTATGTTGAGGGCTCCAGAGCTGGATGCGGTATGGCAGGTGAGGTCTCACCAGAGCAGAGTAGAGGGGGAGAATCACCTCCCTCAACCTGCTGGCCACGCTTCTCTGGATACAGTCCAGGATACAGTTGCCTTTCTGGGCTGCCAGCACACACTGCTGGCTCATGTTCAGCTTCTCATCCACTAGTACCCCCAGGTCCTTCTCCTCAGGGCTGCTTTCGATCCATTCTCCACCCAGCCTGTACTTGTGCTTGGGATTGCCCTGACCCAGGTGCAGGACCTTGCACTTGGCCTTGTTGAACTCCATGAGGTTGGCACAGGCCCACCTCTACAGCCTGTCAAGGTCCTTCTTGATGTCATCCCTTCCCTCCAGCGTGTTGACCAGACAACACAGCTTGGTGTCATCGGCAAACTTGCTGAGGGTGCAGTCAATCCCACTGTCCATGTCACTTACAAAGATGTTAAACAGCACCAAATGCCACTCATCACTGGACTCCACTCAAGACATCATGCCATTGACCACAACTTTCTGAATGCAACCATCCAACCAGATCCTTATCCACCAGGCGCTTCATCCATCAAATCCATGTCTCACCAATTTAGAGACGAGGATGTCATGCAGGAGAGTGTCAAACACTTTCCACAAGTCCAGGTAAATGACACTGGTTGCCCTTTCTTTATCCACCAAGGCTGTGACCCCATCGTAGAAGGCCGCCATATTCATCAGACACGATCTGCCCTTGATGAAGGCATGTTGGCTGTCACCAATCAACTCCTTGTTTTCCATGTGCCTTAGCATGGTTTCCAGGAGGATCTGCTCCATGATCTTGACAGGCACAGAGGAGAGACTGACTAGCTTGTAATTCCCTTGATCCTCCTTTTTTTATTTTTGAAGATGGGGGTTTTGTTTCTCCTTTTCCAGTCAGTGGGAACTTCACCAGACCGCCACGACTTCTTGAATATGATGGATAGAGGTTTCGCAGCCTCATCCACCAGTTCTTTCAGGACCCGCAGATGTATTTCATCAGGTCCCGTGGGCTTGTGCACCTTCTGGTTCCTCAGGTGTTTCCAAACCTGATCCTCTCTAACCATGGGTGACTCTCAATTCTCCAAGTCCTTGCCCTTGTTTTCTGTGTCTCTGGTTATGGCTTGTGCCCTTACCAGTGAAGACCGAGGCAAAAAAAAATCATTGAGCACCTCAGCCTTCTTCCATATCCTGGGAAACCAGCTCTCCCATTTCCTTCTTGAGAGGGCTCACATTTTTGCTCATCTTCCTTTTATCCCCTATGTACGTATAGAAGCCTTTCTGGTTGGCCTTCATGACCCTGGCCAGGTTTAATTCTGTCAGGGCTTTGGCTTTCCAAACCTGATCCTTGACTTCTCAGGCAATTTCTCTATAATCCTCCTAGGCTCCCTGTCCTGGCTTCCACCCACTGTAGGCTTCTTTTTTTTGTTTTACTTTGTCCAGGAGCTGCTTGTTCATCCACGTAGGCCTCCGGGAACTTTTACCCAACTTCCTCTTCATTGGGATGCATTGTTTCTGGGCTTGGAGGAGAAGTTCCTTGAATGCTTGCCAGTTTTCTTGGGCCCCTCTTCCCTCCAGGGCTTCTTCCCATGGAACTCTGCCAATCAATTCCCTGAAGAGGCCAAAGTCTGCCCTCCTGAATTCCAGGGTAGCGAACTTGCTGCTCACCTCCGTAAGGATCTCAAACACCACCATTTCATGGTTGGTGCAGCCAAGGCTGCCCTCGAGCTTCACATTCCCCACCAGCCCCTTCCTGTTGGTGAGAACAAGATCCAGCATGGCACCCCTCCTTGTCAGCTCCTCCATCACTTGGAGAAGGAAGTTGTCATCAATACATTCCAGTAGCCTCTTGACTTGCTTGTGCCCTGCTGTGTTGTCCCACCAACAGATATCGGGGTGGTTGAAGTTGCCCATGAGGACCAGGGTTTATGACTGCCAGGCTGCTGCTATCTGCCTGTAAAGGACCTCATCCACTTGCTCATCCTGGCCAGGTGGCCTGTAGGAAACTCCGACTAGAGTATCACCTCTCCCTGCCCTCCCTTTAATCCTGATCCATAAACTCTTGGTCAGCTCCTCATCCATCCCCAGGTGGAGTTCCATGCACTCCAGCCAATCTCTGACGTAGAGAGCAACACCCCCTCCACTTCTCTCCTGCCTGTCCTTCCTAAAGAGCCTGTACCCTTCCATTCTGACACTCCAGTCATAGGAGCCATCCCACCACGTCTCCACAATGCCAAAGAGGTCATAGCCCCTAATGCAGGTGCACGCCTCTAACTTCTCTTATTTCCCATGCTCCATCCGTTTGCATAGAGGCATTTAAAATGGGCTCCCGGTGAAGTTGGCTTGCTGGCTGGAGCAGCTGGAATTCTCTCATTTTGTTTGCCAGGTACTCTCCTGGTGACCTGTAATTCTTCTCCAGGCTCTGGGCACCTGTTGGTGGATTTCTTGTCTCATCCATATTATGAGTCTCTTAGAAGTTCTGAATAGATCTGGTAGAAGAGATACGATGCTAAACATGCTTTGTAGCTCATGTCTCCCCTTTACACTTCCTGACAGCTCTTTACGCTTATTTAGTAAAGAGGGAAGAGGATTAAAATCTTAGGAAATGTGGTGTATCAGTACCCTGAAGAAAAAGAGCAACAGCGTAGCAGGCAGGATCTTCGGGATTATCAGCAATGAGGGAATAGATACTGGTTTCTGCCTAGCAGAAACATCCCTTTTATTAATTCAAAACAGACTATTCAACTTTGGATCATCTTATGAACAAAATCCTTAAGCAAGATTTTGTCTTGTATGGCATTCACCTGTTCTTGTCTTGATGAATGTTGTCCTTCTGCACTGACAATTTTCAGCCAGAATGGATGCAGAACTCTTTCTAATAAGTGTGAGTCAGATGTAACTACTTAAGACATATGATATGTCTATTATGCCCTTTGCTGAGTACTGACAGATGCACGCATGCTGGACTGAATCTGTTTTATTCTAGTCTTGGACAGCTTTCAAGCAAAATGTCCTTTCTTTTACAAACAGCTCCTTTGACTTTTTGAAACTTAATGAAACTGTAAGAACATCTTCAGCATTTCCTGACTTCTCTGAATTTAAATCAGTATTTTATTTTAAATATTTTAACTAAAAATCATGCATAATATTTCATTTATGTTAGTCTTGTTTTTCTTGCTCCTACTTTCAGGAAGAGAACCGTTACTTTTCGGAAGTGGAATCTTTCTCAAGATTTGAAAGTAATTTATTTATTTATTTTTTCTATATACAAGTTCATGAGGTATCATGGGAAAAACATACATTGAATTGGAGTGCTACAAAATGGCAAAAAGTATAAACGGATTTTTTAAGGAAATAATTTCCTTAAAATTCCCTTAATTACTTTTACATCACCCTATTTAATTTTATGCACACACTGAAAAAAATTTATCACACTAGTAACAATAAGCTACCAAAGGAAGGCAAGTAATGGATGAAGAATTAAAATGTCCACCAAGTAGAACAGATTTTCTAATTAGTCAGTCCAAGACCCTTCCCTTTACTTCCTGAAGAACATATGGACAAATGTCTCAATTCATTCTCAAACTTTAACTGTTGGTGGTATAGTTGTTTTTCTTTCTGCATCATCTGTTTCAAATCATCTGCAAACCTAGGTCACCTAGGAGGCAAACCAGAAACAGAACAAATTTACTCTTAAGATTTAAACATCTATGGTTTGGTCTTCTACCATTGAAACCAACTGGAGTTTTGTTTTTGACTTGGACAAACTACCTTCTTTGACGGAAATCTGTCATGTACATTTCTAGTATCAGGGGTTATATGAGTTATGGCCCAGTGGAAATTTGAACTAATGATCTTTCAGATTCTTATTTCTTTTGCTCTGCCTATCAGATGATAGGACCACATTTGTTTAGTTTAGAGATTATGGTCCAGATCCTCAAGTGGCATATGAACCAACAAATACAAATACAAAACCTTAGAATTTATACTTTATTTCCAATGTAAAGGGCTGAAATTCTGGCCCTGTTTCAGCTTCCACTAGACATTCTTTCACAAAGAAACTAGGTTCACTATCCTCTAGCTTCTAGACATAGTTGAAGGAAATTAGAAAGAACATATGTGTGGTGTTTAAGGATCATATTGCTCCATTCGATTTCATGGGTCAAAAATGAATGAGCACTCTGCAATTTACAGCTGAACCAGGAGGAGAAATCACACGGAAGACATATTTTGCAATGAACAACCTCCTCATTGGCAGTCCAACACAGAGGCTAAAATTCAAGTAAACTTCATATATAGGGATACTCTGTTCCTCTATGTGTTTTATGACCGAGACAGAAGAGAACTGTCTGTAGTTTTCATCAAATGCTAAAGGCATAAAATGTGCCTCTATGTAGTAACACTCAGATGCATTGGAGATTTGTGAAGATATATTACGGTAGGTGTGGATCTATCTGCCCTGGCCTTTGCCAGCCCATCTTGGTCCAAGCCATCTTGAAAGATACACATATGGTAAGGCACAGGATCAGTTCAGGGAACCTGTGTTCCATTTAACCATATCCATAATACAGTCCAAAGGTCAAATGTGTAGTCCAAGATCTTCCCGAAGGGTGATGGGAGCTCTGTGCTTTTTCTTTCTTTCTTTTTTTTTTTTTTTTTTATGGTTGAAAAGCTGAACATGAGCTGGCAGTATGTGCTGTCAGCCCAGAAAGGCAACCGCATCCTGGGCTGCATCCAGAGAAGTGTGGCCAGCAGGTCGAGGGAGATGATTCTCTTTCTCTACTCTACTGTTATGAGACCCCACCTGGAGTACTACATCCAGTTTTGGAGCCCTCAGCGCAAGAAGGACATGGACGTGTTGGAGCAGGTCAAAAGGAGGGTCACAAAAATAGTCAGAGGGATGAAACACCTCTCCTATGAAGAAAGGCTGAGAGAGTTGGGGTCATTCAGCCTGGAGCAGAGAAGGCTGTGGGGAGACATTGTTGTGCCTTTCAATACTTAAAGAAGGTTATAAGAAAGATGGGGACTAACATTTTAGTGGGGCCAGTTGAGATAAGACAAGGGGCAATGGTTTTAAACGGAAAGAGGGTAGACTTAGACTAGACATAAGGAAGAAATTTTTCACAATGACATTGATAAGGCACTGGAATAAGTTGTCCAAAGTATTGGTAGATGTCCCATCCCCAGAACCATTCAAGGTCAGGCTGGACAGGGCTCTGAGCGACCTGATTTAGTTGATGTTCCTGCTTATTGCAGGGGAGGTGGACTAGATGACTTTAAAGGTCCCTTCCAACCCACACTGTTCTATGGTTCTATGGTTCTATGGTTCTAAAACCTAGAAATATCATAGGGACATTTATCCAATGGATACTTGCACCAGCACATACAGAAACAATGGAAAATTTTATTGTCAAAATTAATTTTTGGCTATGTGCTTTAAATGTTGCTAATTCCTTGTTACTTGTGCTCTCTGACACCTTAATATAAATGGTTTTTGTTTGGTTGTTGTTGGGTTTTTTTTCTTTTTTGTTCTATTATATGCACAGAATTTTGTACTCCTTGAGAATAAGAAAACATTTACTACCTTTGGCCTTTAGAGCAAGGGTTTCATTTTCCCAGGTGCTTGCATGAATACCCATCTGGTTTTGTTTTGTAATTTTACAAAGAACTCATAGATTTTGAACCTGACCCTTCCTCCTGCTGACAAAATTTGGCAGAAGTGGTCTAGTGATATAATACAGAAATGCAACTCTGAGTTGTGCCTCTCCCTGTGATGTAATGTACCTAGAGTGACCTTACAGAAAGTGACTCATAATATAGATTTGTCACAGACTTAAAGAAAAAAAATACTGCTTTTATCTGAAGGGAAGTAGAAACAAGTAATTGTATTGCAAGTGCAACCATCTTCCTACACTGAAGAGGGACAATAAAAATTAGACTGCCAGCTTTGCTTTATCAAGAGAGGAAGCTTCAGTCATTTTATTTCATTTGTAGCAAAGTGTGATCTTTAAGCAGGTTATTTGGTGTTTCAACAGAAGATGTTGCTCTGTTGTATGTACAGTGAACTGAAGGATGGGGTTAGTATCAGAGGCAGAGGAAGAAAATGCATTACTGGGAGGTAAGGAGGAGGATATGGAAATAAATACCCAATATTCAGGAGAATAAAAGGTAATAACTCTCACCCTAAAAACATCCGTGGAAATTGGGCAATATGAAAGTGAAGAAAACATTAATAATTATATCATTAAAATTTTGAGTGCTTAATATGATTGATTATTGATCACTGAATGACGAAAAAAAGTAAGTCATTCAACTGAAGACACAATCCAGAACCAGAATTTCAGAGGGAAAGCTCTGAGTGCAATTTCCTTTACAGTAATTTATTTTTGTATAATTTTTGGGGTGGTTTAAATTACTTATATAGATAAAAAAGAGGTAAACATATGTAGAAGTACAGACCAAGAAGCATATGTGTGGAAAACTAGACCACAGTATAAATGAAAATAAAGACAGATTAGATGATATAGAATGTTAATTTTGAAACAAAAAAATACTTACATACTTATGTAAGTGCTGTATTCCATTAAATCCTCTGCTACAAGATCACAGTAACTCAAAGTATCGATGATAAGGCTGACTCAACATGCTATCTCCTCTTCCTTAGGCTACTGCATTATACTTAATCTTTAATTACATTGGAGCATACTATTTTTCTAGAAAATATTGTGTATCACACACCATGTCTGTGGTTATAGTCACGCATGTTCAAGAAGCATACAAAAATGCTTCCTAAGTTATTTCTTAAAACGAGCATGAAAGTAATTTGTAAGCAAGATAAGACCAGCAGTCCTCCATAGGTACACTGCTGCCAATGACCACTTTAGTTTTTGTCAAGGTCTTTGGATTTCCTTTATCCTGGTGATGATACCAGTCTTCTCTATTTCCATTTCCCTGTTCAGTTTTTCTACATAACTCAAATTTCTTTATCTTTCCCTAGTTGGAACCACAATATGACCTACACCCTATTCTCCTCAGTCTCCTTCACTATATATACACTTATGAGCACTGGAGTTGTCTGTACTAATTGAGCTGAATTGCTTGAAGCTGAAAAGACATAGAAATTTGATGTACATGTAATGGGAAAACAGAATTGCACTGAATGCTGAGAATCTCAGTTTTTGGTGGGTGGATCTGTGGAGTTCTGAAGTAGTGGATCACGTGGAAGCAAGATTAATTGCTGAGAACTGAAACCTGGTTTTAATGTCCCTGAAGAAGGCTTCCCAAGCTGCTGTACGTGTGAATATAGTTTCTTCAGCCAGAATAGCTTTTCTTTGGACATTTTGATGGACTGATACATGGTTGGGATTCTCCAAATCCTGAATGACAAACTGTGAGTAGAGTTAGTGAAAGACAGAAGACAATGCTAGAAGTAATTGTTTAAAAGTTTATTTTTCATCAGTGTCAGTTTTTCAAATGATGCATCATGAAACCTCACAAACAGCTATATGATCTGGTTGTGAGACAGTACAGGGGTAGGAAGGAACAGCTGGTAAGAGTGGAGGGAGGGAGGGGTATGTTATCTGCATGCACTAACCCTACTGCTGAAGGAAATTGGATTTAACCATACCTTGGGACTTCTTAGAGTGGGCAGCTTCCCTAACAATGGACATGCTGATTTACTCATTGCCGCATTTCCTGAGTTTATTCTGTCCCAATCTTTTTCCACTTACTAATGGTTTCAAGATTCAGCTTAGGAATAAGGAAGCATTGCTTATCAAAAATAGCCACAGAAGGTAATTTGTTGCCCAAACTCCTGGTGAGGGAATCTGAGACTTTTTACATTTGCTGAAGAATCACAATTCATAATAAAGTAATTTTTTTGTTTATTTTGCTTGTTTGTTTTATAATTGCAGTCTTGAAGCACTAATGAGGAACCAGATGATGGAATATACAAGACCACTGACCAGTTACGGTATAATTATGTCATTCCAAATGACTTCTAAAAATTGGAAAATTGAACATACTTCACCATTTTCTGTTTATGTTTGTAGTTCTAACAAATTACATGACACCTTTATTCAAATTTTCGGTCAAATTAAATATAAATTGGAGTTGCTTTACTGGAAACAGAAGCCTCTTCCTTATGTTATCATAAAGCAATTACCAGCTGTAAGCTCTGAATTTATACTTTTTACATAGAAACTCTGTGTTTAGTGATTTAAAGATGTAAGTACTTGGTAAAATTTGCTGAAAAGACTATTCTTGGAGACATCACAAGCACCTTGGAGAACTCATAATGATTTTGATAAACTGGAGAAGTGGTCTGTAACAGTAAGAGGAAACCCAGTACAAAGAGACTATTGATAAGAAAAAAGTCATATACAAAATATAGACTAATAAATATAAAATACAGGATAACAACTCCTGCTTTTTTAAGAAAATGAATGTTATAAATGAAAGAGAAGGACAGAAGGCAGGTTTTGTAACTGGACTTACAAGTGAAGTGAACGATAAGCTTTACTAATAACAAAATAGCAATGCTAGAAATGAGTTTTTAGGAACCATAACCTCCACCCTGTTATTTCTCAAACTAAAGCTTTTCAGAAATCTCTAATGAAATGCAGAATGAATTGGATTGTAAAATGGGTCTAAATTGGACATAAAAGATCTACCTTTTTTTTTTTTTTTTTTTTTTTTTTTGTCTTTTTTGTCACAAGGAGAAGTATTTATATTCCAATCAGGATTTCACAGATAAATCTTTGTGGGAATATTTTTTTATTAGATGATTTCTCATCTGTCATCTAAATCTTAAGATGAATAAGGCTCACATAAAATGGCGAGTTAGTCTTGGCTAGCAGCCAAACTCCCGCCCAGCTGCTCACTCACTTCCCATCCTCAGTGGGATGGGGGAAGAAAATAGGATGAGAAAGCTTGTGGGTTGAGATAAATTCAGGGAGATCACTTACCAATGACCATTACAGACAAAACAGACTTGACTTTGGGAAAAATAATTTAATTTGTTGCCAAATAAGACGGATTCAGGTAGAGTGAAACATACATTAAACTAACACTTTTCCTCCCCCCTCTCCCTCCTCTAGCAGCCCCCTGAGAGGTACAGGGGAGATAGGGAACAGTGGTCAGAACACAGTGCTTCCTTGCTGCTGCTCCTTCCTCCTTACACTTTTCCCCACACCAGCGTGGGTCCTGTACACAGGCTGCAGTGGTCCAGGATGTCTCCTCTGGTGTGGGGTCCCCATGGGCCTCAGTTCTTTCAGAGAATGTCCCTCTGCTCCAGCATGGGGGGTTCTCCATGTGCTGCAGTGTGGCTACCTGCTCCACTGTGGGCTCTTCACAGGCTGCAGGGGAATGTCTGCTCTGGTGCCTGCAGCACCTCTTCCTCTTCTTTCTGCTCTCACCTTGCTGTTCACAGGGTTGTTTCTCTCACTTTTTGTTCTCTCCTCCTCCCATACATGTACATATGTACACACATACACAAGTTCACATACAACAACTTCTGTAATAACCACTACAACAAGCTCAAATAAGATTGTCTTGCTATTTTTATATTCTTTACCTTTTATCCTCCGTACTTCTCTATGTAAAATATATATACAGTTCATGGAAGACAATGTTATCTTTAGGTCTGTTACTGGGTCTACTCAGGAACTGTGCAGAGAATACGACCTTTAAGGCAAGGAAATAATAGTTGACTGGTTTCAACACATAAAAAGTTTCCGTCCAAGGAATCAACAGAGATCTGAATGTTCACCTGCCTTTTTTGAGCAAGAAGCCTCGGTATGGTTGAAAATTTAGGCAAAACATCTCCCCTGTAATTTCAACTAACAGGTGCGTATCCTTTTAAACACAACTTTAACATCACAGATATATGGCCACCATATTTTAGAAGCAGAAAGAGTAGTTTGATGCTGCATCCTTTTAAAATCTCTATATTTACCATCTCCACTGTACATCTTATTTTTCAATAATAGTAGTAAAATAAGATTTGAATGAATTCCTTTTTCCTGACTCAAGTTCCTTATACGCATTTATTTAAATAAAATCCAGGGGACCCAAATGTCTGCTGCAATATGGACCTTAGTCACTAGCATTTATTTTTGTTTCTAGGGGTAACTGATTTAATTTTCACTTGTTTCACCCTCCTTCATTCTTAACTAGGTCTGAATGTATCTAATCAAGGGAAAGACACACATCCTGGGTACTTCTGCACAATTCACAGTACCAAGGCTGATGTACGATAACCAGAAGTGAGGCAAGGATACAAGGCTGTGACCCTTCAAAGTGCTTCATGTTATATTAGCAGGGACTAGCCATTAAACAGGACATTACAAGGATTGCTCTATTTCCCATTAATTTCATAAGCCTCACTGAGTTATCTGTGAATGCATGTGTATCACTTACAGTCACTTTTCTTAATAAATGATTCATATTTAATGGGAATAATAAGTGTTGCTGCAAGTTTGTAATATGATTTTTTTCACTGCAATTTCCTTCTCACTGTTCTTTCAAAACACTTAATCTTCCATACTAATAATTAGCAAATTCTTGTTAGCTGAAGGGGAAATCATATCTTACGGTATTTGCACCAGATAAACCAGATCCATTATAACCCATCTCAGTACTATATTTTGCAGGACATGGGAAATGAATTCCCAAAGCATAAAACTATGCATTATTTTTTTATCATGAGCCTAAAAAAACCGCCTCTCCTGATCTTCTACTGTAAATATTTTCATTTGTCTTTAGTAGTAGCACTCTGGCTTAAATGGTGAAGGAGAAATGAAATACAAAATGCTGTTGAACTCCATCATAAATAATGTACAGTACCTAGGGAGGTTTATGCCTTCAGCTATGCATGTGTTCCTTTTCAACATATGTATTTTGCATATAAATTGGAGAATTGGGTTTAGTCTGTAATGCTTTCATTTAATTGATTCTGAAAATAGTGACAGTCTCCTAAAATTAAACTGCTTGTGATGGACCTTAGTACAAGCCAACAAAAAATGTGAGTGAACCAGCAAAGGATGCCAACACAGAATCGCAGAAGTGCTGAGGTCAGAAGGGGCCTCTGTAGACCTTTAAGTCTGAACCCCTGCTCAGCTCAGGGTCACCTAGAACAGGATGTACAGGACCATGTCCAGTCTGGATGTGAACATTCCCAAGGATGAAGACTCCACAACATCTCTGGGAAACCTGTCAGTTTTTGACCACCCTCACTGTGAAAAGGTTTTTCTTATGTCCATCAGAATACCCTATGTTTCAATTTCGGTCCATTGCCTCTTGTCCTGTCAGAGGGCGTTACTGAGAAGAGCCTGACTTTTTCTCCATTCCCTCACATCATGTATTTATGCACATTGATAAGATATGCACTCCTGAGCCTTCTGTTCTCCAGGCTGCAGTGAGCAGCAATTCATCTGTTGTTCTCCCCTTGTCCACCAAGCCAGGAATTTCAGTCTATCATCAGCTTGGTTACCATCCTAGAGCTGAATATACGTGATTTAAGAACCAAAGAGTTTAATTCTAAGAGTGTTCCAGTTCTGGATCCTAACCTGAATAAAAGAAGACTTTAAAAAGGATGGACCCAAACCCTTAGATCCAAATGCAATTGGACTACACACTATTAGAAATCTGTATTCAGATCCAGACTTGCGATCCAGACAATGATAAAAATCCAGTTTCAGAATCAATGAAAATGGAAGATCCAGAATATCATGTGGTAGGGTCTCCAGAAGGTACAGTAGCAAATATGTTGCACTTCATTACAAAACCACACAAAAAATTGCTCCAAGAGAACGTATACTTTGTTTACTATCCTGTTTCCTGCTTGATCTTGGGATGACTGGACAATGGGTAGTTGAACTTGTTTCCCTGCCTCTTGGTTTGCACCTCCTTCCACTTTTCCTGCTGAGAAATGACCCCTGCTGAGTTGCAAATTTACTGCCAGATAAAATGAAGAAGAGGTACTTAGAAATGAAAGGTAACAGCAGTGGAATAGTGTTTGGAATTGAGGCGGGTGATGCTAAGAGAGTTACATGGCTATAGCGTTCACCCCTATGTCCATCATGTCCTTTGGAAGGCAGAATTAGCATCAATGACCTTGTGATACAGCTCTGCAAGAATACCCTATTTGCAAATAATTCCAAGATATTTTGATACTCACACTGCTGATATAGTGCAGTTGTCCACATTAATGTAAATTGTAATTGCTGTGATACGTGTTCTACAGACAAAAGCTTCCTACTACTATTATTATCGTTATTATTACTATTATTATTTGTGAGAAAATATTTAAATAGTGCAATTCTCTCTACTGTATATGTTCCTCTGATGAAATACATTCTGTTATTCTTAAAATGAGTATTTCCTCTCTGATATCATGAAGTGGCCATTACACCATCTTTATTACAATTTGTGATATAAATCCAGTGGAAATTGGTCTTCAAGTTAGGACTTTTAAAATTCTACATCAAAATACCATTTAGTAAATCCAATAGATACATTTTTATAAATCTATCAAAAGCAATGATTCTTCTGACATAATTCTTCTGCCTGTGGTCTATATTAAAGTGATGGAAATAGCTATGAGTCTAAAACCAAATATGTGCCATAAATAGAACAAATATGCATTTTCTGTATGGTTAAACCATACTCATATGCAAGACACTGAGTGTGGTCTCCATACCATTCTCTAACTCCTTGACCATTAGTTAAAATGGTATTAACATTTGTTAGTCCATTATAATAAACTAATAACCAAAATAATAGAAATAATGATAAATATATGTTTGAGGACCCATGAGGTAATAAATCTACTGAACTGAAATGGAATCCTTTATAAGGCTCCAGTCTCTTCAGTTGTATACTTCCCTTGTGCAAAAGGATGCCTATTCTACAAAGCACTTGTGCATATGCCTAATTCTGTGTAAGTGGATAATACCAGCGCTACTGGTTATGACATAAATTGTTATTTTATGACATCAATTGTGGACACATCTGTAGAAGAGTGAAATTAAATTGTTAAAATATTATAATTTAAAATTTATAAAATATAACTTTTATATGTTAATATATTTTTATTATCTTAGCATATTTCAAGGAAAGGAAATGTTATTTCAGTAATAGTATTTTCACACCATTGTGTGAATTTTCTCTGTATGTGTGCTCTACAATTATGTCCCAATAGCTTAGTACTGTACACAGATCCATCAAGTCATTATGTCACTTCTGTGAAATTACTTTATTTAATTTGACTTTAATCCCAGATATTATACAGACTTAACTGAATGAGCATTTTAGCTTGAACTATATGCCATGGCAACACTTTATTTTAGAAGGCACAGAGAACAATATGTAATTAGTATTATAAATACGAAATGGCAATGAAGGTGGAAGTGGTTAGGTAGATTACACTATCTATTACATGAATAGACATCATAACATAATACATAATATTTAAAAACCCAAATAATTTGCAGTGTAAAAATGCAGGAAATATCTTATTTACCAATATTCACTATTTAGTTTGAAATCTTAAATTAGTAGGGAGTAAAATTAAAAATGGAAGAGAAACTAATTTACTGACTGAATAAGAATTTAAGATCTGTGGGACTTTTCGACATAATAGTACTAATATTTGGTGATAATGGTATTAATGTGTTGGGTTTTTTATTTTCTGTCAATGTAAGGTAGCTTTCAAACTTACGTAATGATTTTGCAAGTGTGTTACTGGTCATATAACCAACGTTGCTATTCTGAAAGAGTAGCAAAACACCTTCCTTCTCAAATTTCATATCTGTGCTTTCAGAATTGCTTTAAAATATGTTTGATTTAAAATTTTTTCCCATTTCAGCTGTGATTATTTCTGTTTACACATGCCCCTCCCATTTAACAGCTTTTGTGGTTTAGCCCCAGTCAGCAACTAAATACCATGCAGATGCTCCCTCATCTCCCCCCATCTAGGTGGGATGGGGAGAGAATTGGAAAAAAACTCTTGGGTTGACGTAAAAACTGTTTAATAGGACAGAAAAGGAAGAAGAATTAATAATCATAATTTTACTGATAAAGAAATATACAAACCCAAGTGATGCACAATACATCGATAGCCCAACCCCAAGCAGCAATTCCCATCTCCCTGGCCAAATCCAGTTTTATATTCTGAGCATGATGTTATATAGTATAGAATATAATTTTGGCCAGTCTGGGTCAGCTGTCCCAGCTATGCCCCCTCCCAGGTTCTTATGGACCTCTACCCTGGCAGGGCATGGGAAGCTGAGAAGTCCTTGACTTAGTATAAGCACTGCAACTACTTAGCAACAACTAAAAACATCAGTGTGTTGTCAACATTATTTCCTACTAAATCCAAAACACAACACCGTACCATTAGGTAGAGCTATTAGGTGGAAAATTAGCTCTATCCCAGCCGAAACCAGGACAACAGCCCAGCCTTTGTTGTTGCGTACAATATGCTCATCTTTCTTGAAATAGAAACAAAGTATTCATTTTTGAATTCTGCTTCATTATCTTTGGTGCCTATGTCATTAAATCCATTTCCTTCCTCTCTTCCTCCCTTCCTTCCTCTCTTCCTCCCTTCCTCCCTCCCTCTACTGCTGGTTTTAAAAAAACCCCTACAAAAACTTGGTCAGTATAAATGTTAGCACCTCTCAGTCCATCTGTATTACGACTGTTAAAAGGTTGCATTTACTTTGTCAGTTTGACCATTATACCCTCTCTTTGTGCTGTTGGTTTATCCCTAAAATATATTTTCAAATAATTTTTCATCCCTTTAGATCTGGTGCGCTACACCAATTTTCTGCGTGCTTGAGGAAGTTGTAGATAGTTTTTCCATATTTGACTTGTGATTCAACAGCACTAGGAAAGGAATAGAGTTGTAAATAATGTACAGTAGGAAACAACAAAATTAAAAACCTCAAGAGCAATTTGGAAAAGTCATCTCATTCTGCATCAGGCATTACATCTCCTGACATTTTTAATCTCCCAAGAGAGTAGATAATGAAGAAGAAACTTGGAAAATTACCATAAACACCAAAATTTAGCTGAAAATTATTTCTATAAAAGCCACAAGTATTTATTTTTAAATTCAACCTTAATTTTACCTACCCAGTAAACAGAGTGAAGCTAATAATTCAGAATATTTTTTTCCCACACTGGATTGGATATCTACTAACAAATATCTCAGTACTATCACTTTTTATTTTCTGCTACCACTGACTGTAAAACATCTTTATTATTTAGATTTACTGTAAGCTTTCAGACAATATTAGTGTCTGAAATCTTTGCTCTGGTAAACAAAACCATAGAGAAAGGGACATGTTGGGAAGTAGCACAGTAAATTAAACTATAGTTACGCATCTAATCATAATTACATGAAAAAATTATCAGAAGCTGAAATTATTCTCCTAATACCTTAGTGTTCAGGAATTCAAACCTATCAATTGGCTACTAAAGATTATAGACTTCTTATTCTGCACACAAGCAAGTAATTAACTTTACATCCCCTTCTTATGACTTTCAAGCTCTTGTCCTTTTAATTATAAGATCCAGAGGGTAGCTTTTATGTTACTATTATCTCTATTAAATTTTGAATAAAAGCTGCATTGAAACTTGATATATTAGTCATATGTAATAGCCTGCTAGCTTCTGATAGTGCTATTCTAATAAAGTAGCCAGTCAGTGGGAAGAATGTACTTTAGTTTCCCTTTTGCATATGTACAGTCACTTTTTTAAATGCCAGATTGGTCATTTTAAGTAAACAGTTCTTATTTAGATTATTTATATACTAGCATATTATAGAAGGACAATCTAAACTTACTGATTTCTCCTGTTTCTTTATTATTGTTTCTGGTCGTGTTACCATAGGCTCAGTTTCTACTCTGAAATACACAAGTATACCGTACGACATTACAGATTTGTGGAAAAGGGCAATTAGAAGTTAAACATTTTCAAAGGTCTAAAAAAAAAGAATCTTTTTTGTGTTCTGAAAGTAGCAACACATGTATTGCAGATGCCACACCATTGGCTTGTTTTTTAAAACATATATATATTGGTCACTATTTGGTGAAGGTTTGTCATTGCTGTTTCTGTTAAAAGAAAACAAAAGATTCAACAAAAATATCTAAAAGATTTTTTAAAATAATAAAAAAAACCTCTATGAAATTCAAGAAGCTTTGAAGTGTTAAAAATTTTCTATCTTTGTTTTTTCCTGATCAATTCCTTTGATTCCCACAGGTGCAGAGCAAACACAGCATTCCTCAACAGTCTTGGGAGTTGTCGCTGTTTGCACTTCCATTAGAAGGGCCTGGCAGGTGGCAAGTTCTTATTAGATAAATAATCCAAGAACAGCAGAGGCCAGGACAGCTTTCATCTTTAACTTTCAGATAATAAAGATGTGGCTCCCGTTTCTTCACGACAAAGCAGCAAATGACAACAAACATGAACAAGCAGGATTTTGTAGCTTACTGACTGGAAAATACTGGAGCTTCTGGGTTTTGGGTCCTAGTTTCAGGATTGCTTTTGGCATTTCAGGTAAAGAAAATATCATCGGAAATATTTTTGTGGCAGGGAGCAGCATCCATGCTCCCCACCCTTTAGCCATCTGCGTTATTCATTAGACTCTTGTGTCACACTCTCCTTCCTTTGATCTTCTGTCTCTGTGTCTCTTGCAATTTTCTTTTCAGGGTGGTCCAGTTTCAGCAGCAGAGACATAAAGGTGGATAGACCTGCCCCCTGCGACCCTCAAAGTGCTCAAATGCCAGAAGAAGGTGGGAGGTGAGCTGCCTCCCTCCTTCAAGGGTCTCGAGGATACCCTCCTCAGGGGTTCTAACTCTGCAGACTCCCCGCAGATGGTGCCAAACCACAGGCTTGTGCTCAGCTCCGGCAAATGAACAGCTGACGTACAAATTAACTGCACCAACTTCCGGCCACCCTGCATTGGATATGACCCTATGCTATAATGTCTGTAGAAATTTCAGCTAGATAAACCAATCCTCCCTATAATACTCAGAGCATCGTGTTACAAAGACGACACAAATGTAAGTATTAATCCGATCTGTACCAAAGGAGTATATAATAAGCTCCAGAGAGGGGGAAAAGGCTACTTAAGGCCTTTTATTTATTGCTGTATTTATAACACATAAAAAGAGTACTTAGGTTGGCAGTACTTGTCAAAATCATCCACAAACCCACTAAGTTTTAATAAAGACATGTCTACGGTGCCAACCAGCGTTAGGTGAAAGGGGGGTAGAAATATTAAGATCACAGTATGAAAATGGACAATTGTGCAGCTGAAAGTCCTCCTATACTGAATCTGTTCTCTTGCTGTTTGACAGCTGTAGGGGCTGGAACACTGTCTTGGCTTTAGGACTGGATTGCAGTCCCTGTTGAATGTTGATTCTTATAATTTATGATGCTTGCAGCAATGGCATTGTTTAGTATGGGTGACAAAAATATGTGAGAGAAAGGAGGAAATACAGGTAACCTTGGGACTATTTTTTTTAACTGATGAGGGAAACCCTTCAATAAATAATTGAAGAGTGTTAGCAGAGGAGGAAGATTGCCAGGATAAAAGTCGTTTTAATAAGATCCATACTGCTTTTAATACTGCTTGATGGCAAAATATTTTAAATAAAAAGGTATAATTTAGATGAGTGTTTGAACGGTGGCCCCATTGCTTGGTTGTATTATATTTTCAGGTGGGTGAATTAAATAATTGAAGAAATTCCTGGCTGCATTGGACCTTTTAACACCTCTTAGTTTAAAGGGCAAGATTACTGAATTATTCAGCTCACTTCATAGATTTTGGCATTGGAGTAGTGAGCAGAACAAGATCACCACATAGTTCTGCTAATGCATATTATGAGAAACCTAGGAAATAGAGGACTATGAAGAAAATTCTGACCCAGAGCACAGGTTTAACTTCCCCTTGAATGCCTTTTCAGTGCTGAGTATATATTTCTTTGCCTATTATTTTCTCTATATTTTTAATCAAGAGTAAAAGACCACAAATGCTTTAGGATTATTTTAGGCATGTTTTAAATACTGACTCTTAACAAAGCAATAAAATGCACACTCCCTTCCTACATTCCCTAGTACCTTTCGGTGTCTATAATTTTGCACACCTCCACTTTGTCTGACAAGGGACATCAGGGCTGCTTAGCAGTCACAAAATCGGTATCACCAGGGCTCTACTCAAAGGTGCATTTTCTGATGCCTTGGCTCAGAGGCTCCTAGAAGACACAGGTAACACCAATGTCAGAATGATGGACATACCAGCACCACAGTTGTGACCAGTTTACACAGCATTCTGGGGAGGAGGAAGGGTGCTCTTTTGTATTGGGAATTTGGAGATCTGGATTCTAGGCTACGTTTGGCTCAAACCTTCAAGGCTGAAACCCATGTTAGAGCATGATGTACTGGTTGTACCAGGCTAGGCTGCAGTGCTTGAGCACTACCCCCTGTGCTGAAGCTGACACAGACCTCTGCAGAAATTAATGCAGCCACAGAGTTCTCTGGAAAAAAAACCAAACAAACAAACACAAAAAAACGGAAGTAGGTCTGACTACCACTATATTTTGCATAAGTATTCCTTAATGCAAAAGACAAGTGTTGTTCCCAACATCTTCTGCAGAGGAAGATGCTAGGAACAACTTCATGTTCATCCTGTTACAGAGTTAGGAATTAAATCACTCTTTACCTGAGCACCTTTGGTTTGCTGATGTGCGGTTGTCCAATTTCAGCAGGTTTTCTTCCGGTATTGCTGAACACCTCATGTCTGCTGATCCCTGCTGCCTGCCGGGAGAGGAGAGTATAGCTGACTCACAGATGGAGAAAGGCCTCGAGCTCTAGTGTCTCATTTCTGGATGAATCAATTAGTCGGTGGAACAGAAAAACACACATTGGTCTCTAGAGCCTTAGCCTATTATATTTCCACTAGGCAGCATAGCTTCTGAAGGAGCAATGGAGAAGAGTCAAACAGCTACATATATTTGTGTTGTTTTTGTCTGGGATAGAGATAATTTTCTTCATAGTAGCTGGTATGTTGCTATGTTTTGGATTTGGGCTGAAAACAGCGTTGTTATCACAGGGATGTTTTTTGTTACTGCTGAGCAGTGCTTACACACAGTCAAGGACTTTGCTGCTCCTCAAACCACCCCACTAGCAAGTAGGCTGGGGTTGCACAAGAAACTGGGAGGGGACACAAGCAGGACAGCTGACCCCAGCTGACCACAGCAATATCCCATAACATATGACATTGTGCTCAGCAATAAAACTAGGGGGGAAGTTGATGGGGACCATCAGCCAGTTGTTGGTGAGAAACTGTTTTCATTTGCATCACTTATTTTTCTTGGGTTTTATTTTTCTCCCCCTTCCCCCCCACCCCCAGTATTATTATTATTATTTATTATTTTTAATTTTATTTCACTTAAATTTTATCTTATTTCAATTATTAAAGTGTTTTTTATCTCAACGCCCAAGTTTTCTTGCTTTTACCTTTTCAGTTTTGCTCGCCCATCCCACTGAGGGGGGAGTGAGTGGGCATCTCTGTGGTGCTTAGTTGCTGGCTGGGGTTAAACTGTGACAATATGAAATGTTCAGGAAATTTCTTCATGTGGTGTTCATGTATGTTTTCTTCAGATTTTCAGTCCTGTAAGTAAAAGCATATTCTCCAATGCACTGTCTGATTGCTTACAGGTGTTTCGTAGAGCACCAGGGAGCCTTGAAAGGGATACTGAAGAACATGAGAAGCCTTATGATCAAAGGTTGTGATTACAAGCAAGTTAAAAGAGAGAGGTCTATGAATTTTCTCATCAGGATGTAGAGTTGACTGTTCTGCCATACTCAGAGTTGGTTTTGATGGTTGGCTATCAGCAGGGTAATGTTTTTGAAATTATTTTGTTTGGCCACTTCTGTAGGAGGATTTTTCTCACTTTTTGAATAGGACGCCAGTGCTATGCTGTTATGATTATTTTAGTCAAACGTATGTGCCAAGGGATGTACAGACACTGTGACACTGTTTTAGAGAAGACAACAGATTAATGGATTTGCTAAAATAAAAGCTTATCATTTTAAGCTAAATATCTAAAGATGAACCGGGCTACTTAAATCTACACCATGTTGATCTTATATAAACGTTTCTATTGGAACATTTTACATTCTTTTTTGTCTGAAAAGTGTCCAATTCATATAGAACATTTTTCTATAAGTAAAACAGTTATAATCCAAATTTGCAAGTCTGAAACTGTGAGAAATGTTCATGTGGCCCTCTTTCACAAGGTGCTGAGTTTTGCCCCAACTAAAGGAAGCCCCTGAGCCAACATCCAGCAAGTCATTTAGATGACTCATTTCTTAATCTCCTGAATTTCAACTGATATAGTAGTGATGCACCTAAATTGAAGCGATGATCCTATATACCTTTCTGGATTATTACATTTTTCCAAGTAGAGTCATTAAAAAAAAAAGCAAGCAGCCTGTTGTTGGCAGCTGCACACTATTACCTCAACAGTAAGGTTATGGAATCTGATTTGTCTGTACTGTTTGTACAGTATAGGAAGCCTTTCTAAAATCAAGATCCATGCTGTGTACTGCTTCATTTCTGCTGCATTATTCCAGTGCCATCAGGAACATTCATCAAGCATGACCTTCATTTAATTAGTCCATCCAGTTTCCTCTTGGTATTATTTCCTCCTATATATGTATGGGATCTATGTTAGTCAGCCTGCAGCCTCTGGTACTTGTTGTAGCCTGATGTTTTACATTTTTCTTTTGCTGCTTTCACAAAATTCATGGATTCTTTCTCTAAGGCTCTGGTTCCTCATAAACTTTTTATGTTCTTAAAGATTTATGTCCATATAGCTTTTAGGATGATGTCAGACGTCTTGTTCAGAAATAAAAAAACAAACCAGGAATTTTCAAGCCATGCTGCTACTCTCATTCTTCTGCAAATAGTTAGGCAAATACAGTAATATATTTCACACTTAGTTTTTTCTTACTGGACAAGAATAACAGCAGGTGCAAAACAGCATCAACTCCAACTTCTACTTTCTCATGTAAACCCTGGCTTTGACTGTATGACAAACATGTGCAAAGCATTTACAACTAGTTTAAGAGAGAAAAAAAAAAAAAAAAAAAAAGATTGTCATTTGGACCAGATGACCCTGAGAGTATCTTTTCAACTTCCCACAGAGCACCTGAGCTTTCTAATTAATTGTTTGGATACCAAAAACCACCCCAAACCAACCACCCAAAACCAAACAAATAAACCTCCCCAAAACCCACCAGAGGAATATTTTGTGTGAATTGCTCACAAATGAGGAAAAGGTGACAAAGAATGGCAGCATGAGCTAGGAAACAAATCAAGCTTATTGGAAAATTTCCATAAGAAAAAATGAGATTATATTTACATTGAAAAAGCAAATATATAACTATATTCATATCACAAGTCTTATAAATCTCAGAATCACAGTACAGTGATAACAACGGTATTATGATATCATATGTCATGAAAAAGAGAAGCAGCATATTACAATAGATAGTTTTGAAGTATGTCATGCTAAAAGAATACAGATTTAGTTCATATGTGGACAACTCCGGAGGTATAAAATTAGCTGTTTTAAAGATTTTGACCACATTAAACATAAACACAACCTTTCTGCATGACCAGCTTTCTTCACAAGCCCTGGGAAAGGCTCTCTAATGTCACTTCCAGTCCAAACTAAAAAGACATGAATCTTATGTTTGCTTCTCTGTCATCACAGTTTCTTGACCACCTAAGGCCTCTTATTTCACCGGTGGTCATAGCAATTTGATTTGCTGGAACACTCCAAGAAAGGCCATGAGCCAGACTCCCTGCTCCCTCAGTTGGGCAGAACTAGCCATGAAAAAAAAAGTGTGAAATAATCAAAACAGCTGAGAAAACACAACACAGTCTCCCTGGTAAAATCATATTTGGTCTTTGGAAGCAAAAAGCTGTGGCTTGGGAGCTGCTGGCTATATACAGTACGTGGTAGAGAAATGCTTTTCCTTACAGAGGCCCCAACTCTGCCACCTTTAACTCCGAGTAGTAGAGTGAACACACACACACTCACACTTAAAAACACTTGTGATTTACTAAGATTCTTTTATTTCAGCATCTTCTTATATAATTACTTTTAAAGTGACAAACCGTGTGAACGAGTTCGTCGAGACAGTGCCCCAAAGTCCCCTTTCTCGAGTGAGCAACTATAAACCACTGCATTAGGAAGTCATATGAACTTGCAGAGTTTTATTCTTGACACTCCTCCCTCATGTTGAAAAGTTTGATCTTTCTGTGCAGAAGTTTTAATTTCAGCAAGGTATGTGACTTTCTCACCCCCCTTTCCCCGACTTTTGTGGACTTCCAGCAATGTGCAGACCCCACTGAGGAAAACCTGAACCCTGAATCCTCAGAACACTGATACCGCAAATTGGCATTATCTTCTCTTCCAGACATGTTTGTAAATAAAATGTATTGTGTGTGTATTTGATAGTCACCATTAGTGAGTGCTTACCAGTTGTTTTTTAAGATGGCAATATCTGCAGAGAAATATAACCTTTTAAATTTTTCTGCAGATAACACGGGCCCTATGGACTTTCAGATACCTAAGACTTTGTTGAGAATTTATGGGTATCATCTCTGACCTCATGCTCCTTGAATTATGCTTGTGTTCTGGCTTCAATGCCATGGTTTTTATTTTTATTGTAATTAATATACAGTTAATTCCTCTGATTTTAACTGCAAACAAAACACCGAGTTGCTACTCTGTTTGAGCAAGGACAGAAAAAGTGATGCATATTCTTTTCCTTATTTAACTGAAAGTGATTTGTAAGAGATTTATGTAATGGCAAAGTGACAGCACATTCAGCGTATAAGTACCTTTCTAATCCTACTGCGGATTGCAATGTTATTTGCACCGATGAAGATAAAATGTAATTCTACTGAAAACAAATGAGTTATTCTCAGGTATGTAGGTTGCTGTAAAGCAGAAATAATGGTGTTGCAGCCTCCAGAGAACCAAAGTTTTAGTATTTAATATTTGACAGGATAAAAAAGTAAGAGTAAGAGTAAAAGAATAAGAGTAGTTACCCTTCATCATTTCCATAGTCTGGATTAATTGAATTCTGCACTTATCATAGCAGAAATGAATGAGAAAAGAAGCTTGGCAGAGCAATGTTTTCCTCTCCACAAAAATATTTTCAGATATGCTTTCTGAGATTTAAAGAGAAATCACAGCAAAGCCATAACACAAACAGAAGAAGTGCAGGCAACAAACAATTTAAAACTAAACTACTCTCCTGTTTTTCAAACTCATCCATGAGACATGAGTCCTGGAGTTGTGTTGGCATCTCACTGTCTCAGTGCAAACCTTTGAAGGCTGTTCAGGGGAGGAAAGAAATTACCAGGTACTTTTACTGGGAAAGTTGTTTCTGGTTCCCTTTTCATTGTAATTTCACAGCGAGTGTTTGATAAAAGGTTGCTATGAATGTAGGCCCAGGAGTGGAAGGAGGCAATACAAATCCTTTTTTCCAGACTTTTATGTCCCAGAACTGTGGTTCCCAAGAAAATGAGAACCTAGTTAGCATGTAGCACAAGCTAACCATTACAGCCTGACCTGTGCTGACTGAGGATGAGAAGATGGTAGTAGACCTGGGGCCAGAACAGGGCAGACAAAGTGGAAGAGCTGAACCCAGTGACATACAGAGCAATAACTTTCAGAACTCTCAGGTATGAACAAGTTTCAAAAATACTGGATTCTGTTAATGCTGGGGCTCAGCCATCTCTATTAGTGTATCAGCAGCAGCCAGGGGACTTCTCTTTCAATATTTCATCTGAATATTCAACTGAACAAAATCTTCAGGGCCTAATGCTATGTGAGTCTTCCAGACTAGCAATGTTACTGATGCATGTGGAAGGTAATGAAATCTCAGAAATAAATTACCTGGGTACTGAAGCAGAGATAGTTATGAAAACGAAAGTCTTTGCTTTTAGTAGTGATTTTCTGTAGGAGAATCTTGAGTTGCTATGTTGTGCAGTGAGCAATTCTGTGATAATCTCCAACATATGTTGGCTTGCACAATTAAGACTATTTTGCTTGTGTTTCTAGCACCTGGGAAAGTTGACTGAGTCTAAACAACTGTTTTCTAATTTGATTATATATGGCAATATTAATGGTCCAGATGTTTATTCGATATATTTAAATTTGTTTATACATACTTCGGACATATCCAGGATGAATTGAAAACATGGTAAGTTTAATTCATTTCAAATTTCAAGTTTATTTCCTCTGTTGACTCATGGCCTGATGTTAGGAGTAATGTACCGTGTTGTTCTTGGACCCCAGTAATAGCTAATATATCTGATACTTGTGTGCTTCTACTTTATTTTCCTTCACTATTCTCAGATATAAACAGGCTAAGTCTGTCAGAGGCATGAGTTCAAATCCAGCCATGCAGTTACACGACTTGCAGTATGTCAAGATTTTCCTCACATTTTCTACTGAAATACTTTGTTTGGATGTTTGGAGCCTGTCATAGTTTAACCCCAGCCAGCAACTAAGTACCACACAGCTGCTTACTCACTCACCTCGTGGTGGGATGAGGGAGACAATCGAAAGGGTAAAAGTGAGAAAGCTTGTGGGTTGAGATAGAGACAGTTTAACAGGTAAAGCAAAAGCTGTGCACACAAGCAAAGCAAAACAAGGAATTCGTTCACCACTTCCCATCGGCAGGCAAGTGTTCAGTCATCTCCAGGAAAGCAGAGCTCCATCACTCGTAACATTTACTTGGGAAGACAAGTGCCATCCTGCCAAATGTTCTCCTTCCTTCTTCCCCCAGCTTTATATGTGGAGCATGACATCATATGGAATCACAGAATTGCAGGGGGAGTTGAGTTAGAACAGACCTTAAAGATCATCCAGTCCTAAAACCACTGCCATGGGAGGTCCATATGGTAGGGACTATCCCTTTGTTCAGTAGGGGTCAGCTTTCCCGGCTGTGTCCCCTCCCAGGTTCTTGTACACCCCCAGCCTACTCACTGGTGGGGTGGTGTGAGGAGCAAAAAAGGCCTTGACTTTGTGTAAGCACTGCTCAGCAATAACAAAAACATCTCTGTGTTAGCAACACTGTTTTCAGCCCAAATCCAAAACACAGCCCCGTACCAACAACTATGAAGAAAAATAAATCTATTCCAGCCAAACCCAGCCTAGAGTCAAACTGATCTCTGTTTCATATTACCTTGATTAGTAGACATGTTGTTGTAATATAATTGAGCAATAAAGCCTCCATGTCAAGTTCTAGACATGGATATCACTTGTAAACCTTGTAATTATCCAATAAGCACTCCTGCAGTCACTGTCATCACTTTGTTATTGTATTCTGTGATCTTTTTACATGGGATAAGTAATAATGACTACTGATTTTATTTTTTTTTTTTGTCAATTAATTATCAAGTAATGTTTTCACAAAGATGTTTTCTCCTACTCAGCCAACTATATAGATGGTCAAGCCATATTAATAAAATTAATTCTTTGCAATTTGGCCCATTATTTCATGAATAATTTATGTGGAAATGATTGGTCCAGGTTCTCAGATGCTTTTAATCAGAAGAGCTCTATTGGAACCCAGAGAATTTTGCTGATTAAAACCAGCTGAAAATTTGACCCATCTGCTGCCACAGTGGCCTTAGTGTTGAACATAGTCTTTAACATGGTATTAATTTGTATAAGCTAAGGTTGCTTTACTTTTAAACTTTTGTTAACTTTCTTAACATGAGTACTCTCACAACCTTACTGATATCTTAGCAGTTTAGCATTCATTTGAGTTGATTCAGTTGGCTAAATCTTGAAAATCTTTTCAACAGGGCATCAGTTGATCAAGAAAACATACGCTTCTAAGAAAAAGACAAACCATGATGTTGTAAGAGCGACATAAGGACAATCCCTTTTATATACTGATCATGGCACTCACTGTCAATCATAAGTACTATGCTCTCAGTTTCTGCTCTCCTTTCTGTAGGTACTGTTGCAATCGCAAGACTTAAAAATGAAATAAATTTGTATTGGCCTTACCATGGCATCACAGTGAGGAACATTAGAGCTGAGAAAGAAGTGTCTTCATCTCACATGTCTCTATTCTACCAGTAACAAATTTAGTCATTGAGCAGCAACTCCTGCAGACAGTAGGTGGATCAACATCTCAGCATGTGCATTACCTAATGAAGCTAAGTGATAATTTTAGCATGTCCTTTGGAAATGGTCACAAAATTCAGATGGTGAGGTTTCTGCGTAATGCTCTAACTTGTCAGCAGACTAGCAAAAGTGAAGGACGTCTGAATGTTAAGGATTTCTGTTATACTGTAAAAGCCTTTAAAACAAGAATAGAAAAGTAAATAGTTTAAGAAGAGTTAAAGGTTATTTTTGACGAAAAATTTTAGGAGAAAAGGTGACGTTCTCCCTCATTAAACTGGAGGAAATGTTCTTTCCAGTCCCTTCTTTCAGAAACAACAATGGTGAAACCGAATTAAACTGCAGCACGGAGAAACGTTAACAGCATTTGTAAGGCCCCATTTTCACTTCAGCAGAAAGGACAATATTCCTGCAAGAAAGTAGTGAGATTGAAAGTAACAGAATGTATTTATAAATGCACTTCCTCAGTTTTATACAGGAAGTTGGGAACTAGTCTGTGGGACTCCATGTGAGTGAGCAGGGGGAGAAGGAAAGAGTGGGGTTCCACAGAACTGGGCACCAGGAAAAATAATTTTTCAGAGACAATTGGTACCAAATGTATGAAAGAGACCCAATTTCCACATTCTTTCCCATAACAGAAGCTTAGCACAAAATACTGGTGCTATCCAATTATTTTTTTGATGTTTGTTTGTTTGAGAGTGACCTGGTAATTATTGAATTATTATTTATATTATTGACCAGAAGAAAACAAAGTGTTTGGAGGAAAAACTAAATCAAAATGCCCAGAAGGATGCTCACACATTATTGGAAAAAAGATACTTTTCTTCTAATTATTCATATTGTTCTGGTAATTAACTGAATTTCATCCCCTAACTTCTAATTTAGTGTTGAAATTATGAATGTTCGTAATGTCGGGGAATGCCAATGTATTATTTTTGTTAGTAACCTGAATTGTGAAATTATTTTGGCAATTCTTTGGGAAGATATTATTTACCACACTATCTAGAAAAATTTGCTTCAATGGAATAGATAGCAGGTTTTCATGTACAGACAATATAGAATTTCATAATTGACTGTAAAGAATGTTTTGGGTGTTTAATTGTTTTTGCTAATGCTAATTTCTTACTTTGCCATGGGAAAAGGACCATATTAGTCTAGGTCTAACTGTGTGCAACCTTTCATTTTTGGGCTGAAGGTACAAAAGTAAGAGTAAGAGTAAGAGAATTCAAACCTATTTGAAGCATTACTTCAACGTATTTTGATAAATTATAATTTACCTAGTTTGATCTATAATTTCTTTGAGGTTCGTATTTTGTGTCTGTGGCCTACAACATATAATTTATAATATTCTATAAATAAATAACAAAAACCTGCTCACATCTAAAATTATCTGATTTAGCATTTATGCCTCATATTCTGAGTGCCTGTTTTCAGTCATATCGACTTTTTCATAGATTCAGCTATACACCACTTCTCAATTTTAATTGCTTTTTTAGCAGGCAGGTTGATTTCTTTCTTTATAATGAGACAGAATAGCTAAAGACTTGGTGTTTACCAATGGGATAGTTTACCATTAATTTCAAGTACAGTTCAGTATAGTAATTTGTAAAGGAATTACTGAAATTTCTGGTTTCTATTAGCATTCATTCATTTAAATGTGAATTACGTTTTTACCTTATTGCAGCCTTCCAGTACCTGAAAGGGGCCTACAAGGAAGCTGGGGGGGGACTTTTTACAAGGGCCTGTAGTGACAGGACAAGGGGTAATGGGTTTAAATTGAAAGCAGGGAGATTTAGATTAGATATCAGCAAGAAGTTCTTCATGGAGAGGGTGGTGAGGCACTGGAACAGGTTGCCCAGAGAAGCTGTGGATGCCCCATCCCTGGAAGTGTTCAAGGCCAGGCTGGATGAGGCTTTGAGCAACCTGGTCTAGTGGAGGGTGTCCCTGCCCATGGCAGGGGGGTTGGAACTAGATGATCTTTAAGGTCCCTTCCAACCCAAACCATTCTACGATTCTATGATTGATTCTATGATACTGTTTAACATCTTTATCCTTGACTTGGAGAAGGCAGTGGAGTGCACTCCTTATTCAACACTTTTAATATACACATTAAGAACACTCCAAATACACATTAGACTGATCTGGGAAACTCCACCCTGTTTTAGCACACCCCTAATATAAGAAAGACTGGAATGAGTTCAGCAGAGGCAACTAAGATGGAAGGTGGCTGGAGGAATTTTCCTGTGAAGAGAGGCTGACCTCGTACATCCCTGAGACAAGACCACTTCAGGGAGACTGAGAAGAGGAAACCGTGCCTGGAGGCTGTATTTCCAAGAAGAAATATCTGAAATAAAGAGCCTAGCTGACTACACTGATGTGCACAGTGGGATAACTACAGACAGTGGTCTTAAATTAGAGTAAGTTCAGTGCGTGAAAGGTAAATAATTTTCACAGTGAGGACAACCAAGCAATGGAGGAGGTTGCTGAGAGAGGCTGTGCAGTCTTCATCCCAGGGTGTTTTAAAGGTTCAAGTGGTTGAAGTTCTGAGCAACCTGGTTTGGTGGCATAACTGGTATGGCCTTGAGCAGAGGGTTTGTACTACAGACTTCCTGAGGTGTCTTACATCCTGAATGGTTCTGTGAGTTCTGATTCCCAAACACTCCTGGGTTTAGTTGGACAACTCCCATTGACTTTGAATGGCAAATTTACACATGATTATTCACTTACAAAAACCCAACTGATTGTGCATGCTTTCAGGCCAAGCATATAGGCTAGTATGTGAACTGCACTCTGCCCTTTGTGCTAGACATCACACAGAATGCCTTCACTAGTATTATTTTTGGTAGTTTGAAAACAATTTGAGCATTATAAGGTACTTAGCCTTTGTGCTCTTGAACAGGTAAGTTTGCAGTGCAAAAATCAAACATCACAACATATTCTCATTTTATGACCATTACCTTATATTTTTGTTGCACCTATGAATAAACTAGATAAATCAGGAAGAGCTTCACTGGCAATAGCGTTACATACAGAAGAAAGAACACATCATTGTATCTTTCGAATGGCTTCATTGTCTCTGACTCCATCATTCTTCCTTCTTATTTTGTCAATGTAATTTCTGTATTTTGATGTCCAGTGTTTTAAATTAATCAGTTCAAGCTTTTCTGATATATTCTAATGCAGTCTGCTCCTTCAGTTCTCTATTTTTAATGGAATTACTTTGATTTTCTTAATTTAGAAATTTCTTCCATCTAAACACTAATTTTCCTTTAAGTACTATGTTACAACTGTAGATAGTTTTAGATATCCTTCAGCTACAGACATACATTAGAAAGATGTTGTCTTTCAGTTATGAAATTAGTATGTAGTTGACTTTCCATTAACAACTTGAGATTTTTTTAATGAGTATACTGTCAATATCTCCTACACCCTTTTTTTTATTCTTTAAGAAAAGTTGCTTCAGGCATGTATATACACACCTATGTATATTTACCATTTTAATAAAATACACTTTCTTTTCAGATAGTATCACATGTTTGTCACTTAGCAATTTTTATGAGTATCATCATTGGGAGTTTAACAGGAATGTACCTAATGTTTTAGGGCAATTACATATTTCAGAGCTAGTAATGGTAGGAACTGCCTTGGCAGGCAAAGAATCTCATTAGTGAGAGTTCGCCAGGTGTTCGTAAGAATATTTTCCTTATGGGACAAAGGGAAAATTCAAAAATTAGGTTTTCTTCAAATGACAAAATTTGCTCGTTCTTTAATATGAGTTGGGAGTGCAGCAGAACTCAGGTCCACACTTTTTCCTGTAAATAAGAGAAGAAAATTTTCTGGCAAGGAAGAAACACCCCTAGTGGGAAAATGGGCCTGGTTATTAATTTTAAACAGGAATCACAGTCAAAGCTTCCCCAAAAGGCCTTCATTTTTCTGATTCACATACTCTAAAAAGTTTTGAAATTTAAAAGAGAAACAAAATTGCAAAATTGCATATACTTTCAGGGTGCTCTGTCCATCTAGTAGGAACTATGTTTTTAGAGATATTGCCCAGCTTTGAACACCTTTTGAAAAATAGAAATCAGAAAAATTCCAGTCATCCAGATAGGTAGCACTTCACATCAAGGATTGCAATAAGTTGTAGCAGGTTAGAAATGCACCAAGATAACTCATTCAGTGAATTCCAGTAAGAAATGAGCAAACTGAGACCTGTGGTGGGAAAGAGAAGTCTATGACAAGACAATTTAGACAACTACAGGTAATCCTAGGAAAATATATAACATTTCACACTAATATAAACTGCATAAAATAGTTGTATGCAGCTGAGAAACTGATGCTGGAATAAATAATAGAATCATGGAATCACAGAATGGCTTGGGTTGGAAAGGACCTTTAAGATAGCCTTAAATGTAAAAACTGTAATTTCAGCTTCTATGGTTTCAGCTGTTATGTGCAAGTGCCAAAGAGGATCGCACAGAAGAGGTGTTTGCAGACACAATTTGTGACCAGTTATTGTGATGAGCTGCCTTTAAATGACTTCCACACTTAGACTTCACCTAGTTCCAAAGGATGAGTGTCCCTACCAGCTACAGAAAACATTACATTTTTACTAGATGGTCACTAATCTTTTAGACTTTTAGAAATACATCAAATCTTTGTGTATCTGCATAGTCAGGTGAGATATTGTTAAATGTAATGACATTTCACAGAAGGAATGATCTCCTGATTTTCAAGCAATAGAGGTAACACTTTGGGTCGTTTAAGTCCAGTGGAATTTTTTATTTGATTTCAGTCAGACAAAACCTTTTCCCAGAGTCTGTCTCTTGTTCATTGTGTAATCCTTATTTAGTCAACAAAGCCTGGTACCTTGCTTTGTTCACATTTACATTGCTTAGTGCATTCTCGCCTCTTTCACTGTGTCTAGTCATTTCTTGTGACACAGCCTCACCTGAAGCACGTCATCTCGTTGGGCACGTGACTGAATGCCTTCATTAATCATGACATTCGCATTAGTCAGATACTGAGGTCACCCTTGCTAACAGCTAAATGTCAGCAGAGAAAATTCCATGGGCCTAATGGAACTTGCATTTAGAATAGTAATTTCTAAAAAAAAAAAAATCTTCTGATTCCTGGTGGTATGGATTTTCTGTGTCAGTATAAAACCCCATCCTTTAATACATAAAAAGTAATATTTAATCTCCTTTTAGATAAACTGAAATGTATTGTGTTTTGTGAGTATGTATTCACTGCTCTTAACAAATGTCATAAATTGTGTTTTAAAGCTAAAAGTCTCATGTTGAAAAACTACAGAAAGGAGAATCATGGAGAAAAAGTTCTTGTAGATGAGAGAAAATATGCTTGGGTATCGCTAAACCTTGGGCACACCCATAAAAATATTTTCTATTTTGGAATGCAGTGTCTCAACTCCTGTATCAATTACACCAGTCAAAGCTGGACTTGCGTACATTCAACACATATTTCTGTAATATATCAATTTAGAAAAAATACAGTAACTGGTCATTTATTACACTAACAAACCCCCTTTTATTGGTACCAGGAATAACTGCACATTTTCGGCAAGAAAAAAAAGGAAAGTTTTTGCTGTGTAAATAATAGATAAAGAACAACAACAAAAAAAGCATAATCCAGCTATCTTCTCCCCAGGGAAAAATAAACCCTATAAGCCCAATTTGTGCAGAAAGATCCATTAGGCAGGAAGTTAGTAAGCCAGAGTCTGTCCTATGACTCTGAGGGGAATAACTTAATGTTGGGAGTTTGGTGCCTTAAATAAGAAATTGCGGAAGGAAGGAAGAAATTCCAGCATTTCATTATTTCTCATTAGCAATTTGCTCTAAAAACACTTTGTCTGGACAAACATTTTACAACACGAGTGTATAAACTGGAAGGACACCGAGTGTTATAATAAAGCAATTATTATCAAGAGGCTACATTTCGACTCCTAGCACTTCCACTCTGGACATGTTCTGCATCCCCAGGGGGCTTGGAGAGGTGTGTCATTTTAATACACACCAGGAAAGAAGAATAAGGTCTGAAGTATCATCTGTCTGAAGCTTATATTCTCAACTGAGTTATGTGCAGGGAGATTTCTAAGCCTCAGAAGACTGTAACCTTATATGTTCTGGTTACATGTACGGCATTTCAACATTTAATTCCATTAAGCACTATGGTCTATGCTGCTGCATTTTTAGGCAGAAAGCTGCATTTTGAATGCAGAAGTTAAAACACATCTCCTTCCAGGATCGCAAAATGTGAAAGTAGTGGGATGCTGTGGATATCCTGACACACTGTATGCAAATTCAGTGTTCCCAATCTTAAGAAAATACATTTGGGTAAGGTTTGGTTGTCATATAATAAGTTTATGTGATTGTGTTTCTGTGCCTGACTTTAAAGTCAATGTGGAAATATAGAATCATAGCATCATTTAGGTTGGAAAAGACCCTTAAGATCATTGAGCCCAACTGTAAACCTAATGCTAGCAAGTCCACCACTAAATCATTTCCCTAAGCACCATGTATATATGTACACTTACAAACACACAGAGTTCCTAATCTATTTGCTACTGAAAACAGGGCCAACCTTTCCACTGACGGTAATGCTGGCTGACTGGGGACATATATACATATACACTTATGTTCAAAAGATGGCTTTAGCGGGTGTTTGTATGATACTTCTAAGATAGCTAGTGTCTGTATTTTCTAATTCTTCTTGCCTTTGCCTTTCTCCCCTTTTTGTCAGGAAGTGGAACCTGAAACATCATTTCATGCAGAAAGGTAAAGTGGGAATGGGATCAAGGATCACGAGAGAGAAAAAATCAGAACTGGAGGAGCAGTATACAACAAAAGCCATTTTCCTTGTAATGTAGGAAAGGTTTCTCTGACCCAGTAAAAGTCAGAATCTCTTAGGTATTTCAAAAATTCCACTTTGTTTTCCTCTAACAAGGCTGTTCTCACATGGGTCTGTCATGCTGCTGATTGCTGATGGAGACCTTAAGACCCCACAAGGAACACGTCTGATACAAAGCTTTTGTGAAAATTATATGTCTGGATTTCCTGGAAATGCAGTCACAATGGTACATAAAAGGGCAAAGGACTAAGGGTGTGATACGACTCTCATCAAAACTGAATGGGGATAGACCACTTCTTAGAAACATGATGGCGGTATGGTTGTGAGAGATTCAGCAGTGCTTGGGTTATAAATCTTTCCTGAAGGATGCCCGTGCATCTTTAACTTCTGCGACATAAAGAACAAAAACCGCAAAATGATCTTTCATGTTTGTGGATTGTGCAACTCTAATACATTTATTCACAGTTACTGTAGATTCTATTTCTTCAAAAAAACAGGGTATGCCAGGCTGGAGAGAGGAAGGCTGGTTGTCTCTTTTATTCTGCCTACTGCATACTGGGTTGCACAGGGAAATGCCTGCAAGAAGGGAGACAATTTCTCGCCTGACAGTAACAGATGTCTTCTGTGGGAAGGCCACTTCAGACAGTAAGGTGAGGTGGAGAGAGTGAAAAGGGACAAGTAGAAGTCATCTCAGCAAATTAACAGTCCTCTGCAAGAGCAGGACAAGGGAGATCACAATGGAGAGCAAGAAGCAGTCATACAGCCTGGCCTGAAGAATAGCAGGTGTCAAAACTAATGCTCAGAACCAAGAATTAAGTCTGGAAAGTTTTGTAACCTAGAAAGCCTTGAAGTTGTTAAATTGAAACTCTGGTAGGGACAAAGTGTATGAGTGCTGGACACAGTGAAGTCATTCCGCTTTGTCTTGTGCTTAGTGACAAGTTTAAACCCTATGCATTGTGTCCTCTGTGTTCAGTCAAATATAGATTATATCTGTCTTTGTATCAGATTATATCCTAGTAATGAAGTCTACATGGTGGTGGGGAAGAAGTTTTCTCTCAAATGTTGATGTGACTACTAGCATTGAATTACCATGATATCCAAAGTTCTGCTGTACGTGCTCGCTATAGGGAAGCCCCACAGTTGATATTTTAACTATTTGAGAATGCACGGGCCTTCATTCTGTTAGTCATTAGTCACTAGCAATTTGCCATTGTTTTCACTGGCATAAAAGTAATAAGGAGTGAGGATTAAGAAGCAGCAGACATTGTGGAAAATTTTCCTAAGGTTTTCTGTCTGCTATACTCAACAATTTTTTTTTCTGCAGACTTGCCAACCTTCAGAGACTTTTGGTGTGATTTTCTATACTTTATGCAAGATGAGTATGACAAAACCTGTACGTGTTGACCTGGCATAACATGCAATGTGCAGTAAGTCTGAACAAGCACAACTGTGTTGTGAACCACAACACAAGAGACAGTCACTTTATCCCTTCGAATTGTCACTTGCTGACATTGCCATGGCAATCCATGGCAGTACAACCATTGATCTGTACTGTATTAGTCCAACACTCTTTAGCATTATTTTCAGTCAGGCAGCATATATTGGCTGCACTGCATTAAGCAGTTGAGCATTGTGTAGCATCATTTCATTTGGATCCAGTCTCTACTAGCAATCACACCCTCCTGTTTATTCTGCATATTCACAGTTCTGCAGCCCTCAGACCACTCTGTACTGTACTGCATATAGTCTTGTGCCTCAACAATATAAGTCTTCTTACTTAAGTGCTTCTCTATCAACCCTACCCCTTGCCCAGAAGGTGAAAGAAGACAACTTCTATTTCAATACTGGTTAACAGCATGTGATGGTCCATATGCCCAAACTGCTTCCTATAGCGAGTACCAGATTAGTACTTGGTGGTTCACAATGACTCAGTTTTCAATCCAAAAAGTCATGCAGGAAACGTAGAAATATGGAAGAGCAAGTTAATTCTCTTATAATTTTGTCAGTCTGAGTATGTGAAGTTATGGTTTCTCTTTCATTCCTTTTTCATTCCAGAAGCTTGCAATTGCCCCTTCGATATATTTTTGTGCCTCTATCATTTGGATTAATCCAATTTAATGTGGATCATTTCACTGATACTATTGCCTTTCAAAGAGCACAGTGCTACAAAAAAAAAAAAAAAAAAAAAAAAAAAAAAAAAAAAAAAAAAAAGCTGTATGCCTAAGCAAAACTGAAGGGTGGCAAATTATTTGCTTTGTGGGAAGTATCACACAGGGACAGATAAAAATAACAGTTTGGGCTCTGAAGAAAATGTATGCTATATAGCACTCTGAAGCTTACACAGGAGAGGTAGAGGGCTGCTCTGAGGTTGGAAGAATCCCTGGATTACTGTAGGAGGTGAAGGATGATGAGGGGTGAGCTTCTGTTCTTCAAAGACAAGTATATTTGATAAAATCTTTGAAGCTTCTAGTAGAATACCTGTAACTTCAATATACATATATATTTTTGCCACAGTATGTTACCCATTTAAAATTAACAGTAGAAAGTAATATAAGGATGTTTTCCCTTAGAAAAGTCAATGCCTTCATGGAAAACTTACAATGGTTAGTGATTGTTTCTTGGGAGAAAAACCACCAACTTTTGGCTTTCTTGCTACTAAATAACTTTTCCTTATGCAAAACTTCGAAACATAATGTAACACCTTCATTTACCAAGACATTTGTACAGATAATAATATTTTGAAATTTACTTAGCATTTATTGTTTAAAGAAAAATTATATATATACACCAGAAATTGAAGTTACTCTGTAGCCCCATGCTATACGCAAAAGATGGAAAGGGATCATTTCAGCTCTTCCTAGACTTGAGCAAGTTGAAATGTTGCTGTGGTCTGCCTGGCAGACCACAGGCATTACTTCACAGATTGTCTGTCACAAGACATAACCACTAATATCTGACAGTGAGCGACTAAGGAGAAAAATATGTTGTTAACTAAAGAAATAGTTACAGTTTTTTGGTGGCAGAGCTAATTTAAGAATTTTCCTTCCTACCACACTGAAATCTCTGGCTCCCTCCGTTGGGATGTGGCAAAGTACCAAAACAAATCTCCAAGATAAAAAACACATCTTGACCTCCCTTTTGGTAAAATAAGCAGATGTAATTCCTTTTACTTCTTACTTTTCTTGCAACATTTTATACAAATACTGTACACAAAACAGTGTGTAGATGGGGAAAACATGTCACCTACAAGCTCCAGATCCAAAGTCCCTTGTTTATACATGATTTTCTTATACATCATTCTATTATACCAATAATAGTTATCAAGTTTTCTCAAGACTAGAAAAACAGCTTAAGGTATATACTTGGAGAGGGAACCTGAGTTTTCTTACTTCCTTCCTGTACCCTTTACACTGGTTTGCTCTACCACACCATGATGTACTGTCCCAATTAATCAACTTCTGTTCCCATTCAGTAGAGTGAATGAATGTTCTAAAACACATTCCAGCAATATAGGTGTCTTTTTCAATTTAACTAGCATAATAGCTCAGATCTGACCTCTTATCATGGCTAAATGTCTTTCCACTCCAGCACCTGGAGTTAGAGAGCCCCAGACATCTCCTTACTGTGCTTACTCTGCCACATTAAAATTAACTCTGAAATGTGTAAATTCCTAGTTTGGTTCAAATTAAAGAATGAAGAGTATATTCTCATACTCATCCATGTGAGGTTTTTACTGTTGTCATTAGAAAACCCACAAAATATTCAGAAAAAAAATAAGGAAAAACACAAAAGAAAAGAAAAAGTGGACAGATATGCAGGTAGTTGGTTAAAGGTCAACTCTACCAAGAAATTCTGACATTTACAAGGTAGAGGCCCGTGCACAGCTGGTCCCCCAGGAAGCCAGCTGACTGTCCTACAGTTAAGTGCCCCAGTCCCCATTCTTGGCACTCATGAGAAAACTTAATTTCAGGACAACTGTCCAAAGACCTTTAAATACAAGTGGCTACCACAAATCTGTGTGGTTCAGTGAGGTCTACAAGGACTGTAATACAGAGAGTTTCTAGCCTGTTAGCTAATAAGGAAAGAAATTTTCTGGCCATGCATTTTCTCTTTCCCATCTGGTGTTAAAGAGGGCATAAGCCCAGGGCTTCAGATACTCAGTGTTGCTTAGGGAAAGGGGGATTTGTCCTGGCTTTGCAATGGCTCTACTTCTGGTGTGGGAGGAGCTTCTACTCCCTCTTGCAGAATGAACACATTTCTTTCAGGCTTGCATTTAGACCTAAAGTCTTTTTTGCACCATGTACACCTCCCTAAATTGACCTCTGTTGTAGATACTTTATTACAGCTTCCACATGCTTACATTGTTGGGGGTTTTTACCTCATGTTAAACTAACAACTGATGGTAACAACTCCTATCTTGTTCCCTGTGTCATTTTCACAGGTAACTATTTTCAAAAAAGGATCAAAATACAAGAATGTTCTGTATACAGCATAAATATCTTTTATAGTGTATTGCTGACCTCAAACTTAGGAAATGCATTTCTAACTTTTGACTCTTCCCTTTGTATTTCTGAAAGGGAACAGAGGAAGAAAACAAAGATTTCATTATATCTTTGGCCCCTTTTCCTGAGCTCCTTCTCTTTCGGTTCAGCCTCAAAATTATGTCTACAAAGTGGCAGGAACCAGATCAGGGCATAAGTTTGTGCTTAGTACATAGGATCCAGAGCAGGGTTTTCCTCAGGCAAAAAGCAAAGTAAAGACATTTGCAGTAAGAATGACTGGGTGGTGGAAAGAAACTGTAAAGGTGAAGAGAAAATAGCAGGGACCATAATCAAATCAGTAGGACAGAGAGTTTAGAGTTAAAAGTACATGAAAACCTAGAACAGAGAAGGAAAAGGTGGGCATATTGTTAAGAGAAGAACTGGAATAATTTTAATTAATAGCTGTTGATTTGTAGTCATGCTTTGGAGGATGACAGAAATTCAAATCACAGTTGCCTTACATAAGCAGGAATGATGACAGAAGGCAGGAATATTTGAAAAAGTCAAAACCTCAGTGACATCCAAGACTGTACCAGGTGTTTTCCCGTTTTGCATATATTATTTCTCTGGAATGAATAGTATCTGAGGCAATCTCAGAGGGTTTCAGGTACCTGTGATATGTTTTTTCCTTTGGGGCTTTTGGGGGATCACTCATTTCTCTGTCTCCTTCCCAGCCTGTAAAGTCTCTGGAGAAAAGCCTGATGTCTGGATCGGGCGATAGATGCACGGGCACTTCACATATCAGTAGCAACCATATTCCCAAAATAACCCTCATCAAGCTGTTCACAGTGGATGGACATCAAACATTGCTTTGTATAAAGAATACATCAGGACTTCTCTCCAGAACTTGTAACAATGGTGGTACAGTTTTTAAGGGTATCTCACACTTGTGAGTTGGCAGCAATTACGTCCCACACTTTGACTAAGACAGTATAACACAGGGTACAGCTGATTCTTAGCAGATATTTTGTTTGCCCACACTTGGACCTATCGCACCTGTATGACATATGACTCAGCCTCTGTGTTCAGTTCAGAAAGTTGGAAACTCTTCGTAAGTGATAAATCAGCTCTCTGCTAGGGGAGGTTTGTTGGCATATGTATCAATTTTCCTCTGTTACGAAGACATGATATGGAGACAATTTTGTTAGGTAACAAACACACCATAACTCAGGTAATGAAAGGATATCCTTATAATATTTTGTCTTGGGAAATGCAAGCATAGTCTTCTTCATCTTGCACTGTGAGAGGTATTTTGATTGAAATTCCGGTGCTGGAAAAACTAATATGGTTCTTCCCTTGACTTCACCCGAGTGAAGTTTTACTGTGTATTTGTTACATGATGAAATGCCCATATCCAGATACAACTGTCCCTTTATCAGCAATAGTGTAAATTGAGATTACTTCTGTTTGGCATACATAAACTGAGGTTAACACTTACATAGGCAATTATGCCTAAACACCCCATAAACATATCTCCTAATGATAAAGATTTCAGAGAAAAAGATGTCAGGAAGTCAAAGTGGACCAGTCCCAGAAGGTCTTTGCAAAGAACTTCTTACTGTTAATTTTTAGTAAGACAATCAGTATATTGACTTCTCTTTTAATAGTGATATGTACAACATAGCATGAGGACAGGGGGCTGTTCCTTTAAGAAGAAAAGGATGGTACTGAGTCAAGTATGCAGTGTGAGTGACAGCTATCAGAGGGACCGGCCTGTAGCTATGGACCATGGAAGTCACAATCCACAAAACAAAACAAAAGATTCCCAGTATAAACAAAGTACTTCTTCAATAGCTGATTAAGAGTATAACAAATGTGGAAGCTCCAATAAGGGTATTTGTTCCAGGCCATTTAGAGGAATGTAGCTGAACAAGCCACAGAATTGTAGAGACTGAGAATTTGTTGTCTGAGATGAGAGTAGGCTGTCCTACCACTGACTGTATCCTTGCACATCACAAGGTGAGATCAAACAACTGTAAACTGTAGCAATTTAATATCCTATTATTACCTGCAGCAGGAACAGCCTGCGCCTGTTTCCACAAAGGTTAAAACCAGGATGCCCAGGTTTGTCTATCATCTGGATTGTCAAACCCAGACTTAGTTCCCACATACCACACACCTTATGAAGAGCTAAACGGAAAAGCAGTGTGAGTCTTGTCAATGAGAAAAAATTTTCAGACCTCAAGGGTCAGGATGATTACAAGTGAAAGGAGAATACTATAGATCAAAGATTGTGGAAACTATAGACAAAGAGCCTCGGAAAATTTCAAATCTGACAACTCCCTGTTTAGGAGATCACAGGTGGCTTGGTGATTCTACACAGGAAAGCAAGGTAAGATTTATTAGGCTGGGATATCTAAATGAAAACAGACGCAAGAGGGGTTGCTGAAAGCCAGAAATATAGGTGTGAATCAGGAAGGATTCCAAGGCTGGAATACTTAATCTGGATAGAGACATGTTCTCTCATTGTTTAAATTTAGAAGAATCCTAAGCTTTTATTATTTTGAACATAAAGCCATTCATCTCCATTCAAAAGAATAGCTCAGGAAACCAAAAGAACTGAACCAGATTTTTGAGTATATCCAATGGATCTCCTGAAAAGGTTAGGTTTCCATTACAGCATACAGAATCCTTATTTGGGTCCAAAATGTCAAGCTGGGTTGTTTCTGTTATACTTTTCCACCTCTTTTTTTTTTTTTTTTTTTTTTTTTTCTCATATGCACCATGAGAATAATAAACCTAACCCAAAACCACTCTTAAAATATTTATGTTTATATTAAGAACCTTTTTTGGAAAAAATGAACTTTGCTTGTGGCATAAAAATGGAACAATAGTAAATAAAATAAAATAAGATGAGGAAAACTTAAAATGCTTAAGGCATCTCTGAGTAAACATCATACAATCTGTATCTAATGCGTAAGGAACAAGACGTTACCACCATGAAGTAAAATAAATTACCAAAACAAAATAAATTGCCTTCTTGGATGGATGAAAAATGAAGCAACGTGATAACTACAAGTTGAAATGGTCCGCTCTTGAAGAAATAATATGTTCAGGGAATAGTTATCATAATTTTCCAAACATTGTGAACTATAAATGAGAATTGTAAAAGAGTATACAGATATTTTTCCAACAGTGTCGGTGGGAAATTCAGCTGAAAGATGTGATCTCTGCTACCTGGTAATAATCCACAATGGTTAAAAGAACACTAGGTGAAAGGGCAGTCGTTACTAATGAAATAAGAAAGCTGTAATCAAGCAGACAAAGAGTCATCAGGTAACAGACAGACATGTTAATGGAGGCAACATTCAGAGTGTCGTTAACAAATGTTCAGTTGGAAGGATCTTCAGGTACAGCGCTGGACATAAAGCAAAGCTATGTAGGAAGAAAATGTTTCAGATTACTAATTCACACCGAGCAAGGCTTGATGGTTAAACAGTAACACTGACGGCGCCAGAATTTGACTGAAGGGGGGATGGAAGGAGAAGTTACCATTGAAAGTAAAAGAAAAAAAAGAAAACCACAAGAAAAAAAACCCACCACCTTTGTGTATTCACTTTGCTGATAAAGGGTGAAACATTAAAGGACATAGATGTCTTACCTGTCAGTGAGTGGTATAAATGTGTATCTTCAGCAGAGGGTACCAGACTTATTGAAGGATGTTAGCCATTAAAGTAACACTGGATGCAGTAGTAAACGGATCTGAAATCCTTTGGAAAAGGTTGGACTGAAACAGGAACCCATTTATCACCATGTACTTTGAGGCAACTACTAAGATATGCATTCACAGACTGGTGAATTGTGGGGAGATAGATTAACTTCTGTGGGCTTCAGTGTCACGGATAATGTTATTATGGTGAGTCAGTAAATTGTTCACATCTCTTTTCCACAATAAGAACAAGTCTTCAGATCAGTACTTCAAATGAAATGAATCTCCTTGCCGTGATCCTGGCTGGGGCACACCTGCCCGGGGGGCAGCTCTGCTGCAGAGGTCCTAGTAGGCAGCAAGCTAAGCCTGAGCCAGCAGTGAGCCCTGGCAGCAGTGACCGCCAAGAGCAGCCCATGCTATATTAGCAGGAGCACAGCCAGCACATTCAAGGAAAGGGATGCCTTAGCCCTTGCTACCTCCATCCTTGAAGTTTTTCAAGACCTGACTGGATAATGCCTTAAACATTCCAGCCTGATCCTATAATTGACCCTGCTTTAAGCAAGAGGTTAAACTAGAAACCTCCTGAGATCCCTTTCACCCTCAGTTATCCTATGATTCTACAATCTTAATCAAGGGAAAAGATATCATTAGTTTAATATGATGACAGACAAAAGGAGAGAGCGTATGCAAATGCAAAAGGGTCATCATCATGCGCTTTCCATGTTATTTGTTTTGGAGGAGAAACAAGATACATGACCGATATGCAGAGACAACAGAAAATTAGCCGCAAAGACCTCTGACTTTAGAGAGATTTTAGAGTTCTAAATGACTTAGGCAAAAGCTTAGCATTCGTATTTTCTGATTAAAGTGAGACTGAGCAAAGTTTCACGACCATCACCTGGATTGTGGCCTAAGACTCACGAGCAGAAAGTCACGCTTGTATTGAATTCTTCCATGCCCTGCATGGTTTCAGCACTGTTGGAAAAATTGCCCGCAGGACCTCAGTAGGAAAGTATCGCTGCCGTGGTATTCCACCTGGCTATACCTACTATTTCAGAGATCATATTGGAAATGACAGGAAAATTTTTTAAAAAGTGTGAATTTACAGAAAAGCTGTATGTCTTGATGTGGAAAGAGAGTGTCAGATGGGGATTGTGTGATAAACCAAAAGATGTAGCTGTTCTTCAGACTTCAGAACAAAATACCTTTGTTTGGTGAGAGAACCTAAATTGACAAATAAGTAAATTTATGCCAGAGTTCTATGAGGATTTTAATTCTACAATGGATTTTCAAGAAGGGAAAGTGACTGCTTGGCTTTTTCAGTCCCAGATACGGTGCCTTCTGTAGCGATCCTAACCAAAGACGACTATGGTGACGATTGATCCACACAGATGCTGACGCGAGTAGGCACAGGTGTGTGCTTTATTGCATATATTATTTGGCCTTTAAAGACTGTGCCGTACTGCACAAATCCCTTGACGTAGGATCATCAGTGATGATGCCACCAGCATGTCCTTGTCATCTTGAAGTGAAGCAGCATGTGCTCATCCTTTTGCTCAACAGCAGAAATGACGAATAGAGCCGTTTATTTGTGGGAAAACCTAATAAGAGCTCTAGAGACTGAAATGCTAGCGGACCTCACAACTGACAGGATATGTGCATTGTGTCGTGCCCTGACCAGAGGTCTGTCAAATGATGCATCATCACAGCGTTCCCAGAGTCAGAATGGGTGTAAGATTTTGCAACTTAGTGTATCTTTTCTAGGGTGTTAATAAAAGGGTTGTCTTTCTTGAAAGGCTGTATGGCTTTCTTGTTGGGATCAAAAAAAAAGCAGCACCTCCTGGTACAAAACAGCTTACAAAAGAAAAAGTCAAGTTATCAGACACCTACTTCCCAGCTTATTGTGAACAACAGAAGAGCAAAAGGCTCCAAAACAGTTGATTTACTGTTTCTTTAGTCCCCTAAATATGGCCTGTCCAGACTCCAGGTACCTTATGAGCCCATTCTTGAGTAATCAACCTGAGGTCAGCCCAGTACCAGTATTAAGAAAGCTTTTTTTGTCAGTATCTACAGATCAAGATCTTTCATACATGTAGAGAAGAGGGAAGGGAAACAAGAGGCTCCAGTTTGGACATAGTCTAATAGTGAAGGAGTCAGATATTGTTTCTTCTTTGCCATTTGCAGTTTGTAATGACACCAACCTAACCCATTCAATATCAGCAGCCCAGCTAGGTGGTTCTAGATGGGTCTGGGGTGCTCAGATTTCAACTTCACTGCAACAGACAGTACTGACCAGCTGGGATGATAATCTTCAGGACTTCCATAGGGCCGTATAACAGGCAGAATGCATGTGGAAAGCTAACTAATCCCAAAACCAGCCCAGGAAGCTAAAATGCATTAGGGATTACATGACCGACAGATTTATAGTTCCAAATAAAAGCAATGACATATTGAACTAGAAGAAAAAAAAAAAAAAAAAGAAAGAAAAGGGAATCCTCTGAAGTCATAGTTTCTTTAAGGGTGACCAATTTTGTACAGCTCTGATGGTGTTCTGAGATGCAGGATGTAAGATCTCCAGGGTCCACTTGAGCTGCTAAAATAATGTAGGGAACTAAAGAGTTACAAAAAGAAATGTTTCACTTGGGAACAAAGTGAGCAATAAACCTAGCTAGACACAGTGTTTTTGGCTTACGATGTGAGAGAACATACAACATTATATCATAAAAGCTTATGAATGTGTGAAACAGGAAGCCCAGATATACTTAACAGACCTAAGTATTATTTCCACAACAACAACTTCCTTTCTAGCCCCGTTGTTTCCTGGTTTGATTATGCCCCGAAGCATGATAGCCAATCCCCTTGTAAGTGATTTTATCTGTGGTGTGTTGCCTTCGCAAGGCGTGGCGACCTGGTTCAGGAACGGCACGGCGACCCCCCCCGGGCCGCTCGGGCCATCTGCTCACAGACACCAATGTGGTGGACGGCAAATGGCGTTTATTGATGTGTAACACCGCATTATATGGCTTAGGTTTGTCACGTCACTTCCGTCTGTTTACATTGCAAACTACACGCTACTGGCTATCAGGGGAGGGTCCCTGTCTTTCCGTACAGCACGTAATCTTCCGGCCGCCAGATCCTAACTACCCACATTTCCCCCCTCCCTATGCGTAAGTAAATTGACTAAAATGTAACAATCTCGAAAATACGTATATCGCAATCTTGGAATTGTATCCCGTTCTTAAGCTATGCTTTACAACAATTTTGACACATATCATGAACTTGAATAAAAAATATAAGGCACGCTAGGTGAGAGGCAACAGGGGTGTTACTGGGAATAACAGGGTATGACTGGAGATAGCTAAACAATTCTGAACAAGAACATTTTTATAGCAATTGTCGGTATTCTATCATCATGATATTAACTGTTTCTAGCCGGCTTTTAACAAATGACATGAACTTATTCAATACACAGGGTCCAAAAATCAGTGCTATTACAATTATTATAATTGGCCCTATCAGGGTAGATATCAGGGAGGTCAGCCATGGTGAATGGTTAAACCATGATGCAAAACAGTTTTGTTGTGCTTCTCGTTCTTCTTTTTTCGCTTCTCCAATCCTTCTCGCACTTTCAGGTGTGGACAGGATGCTTGTTGACTTGCAGTCTTCTCCTGCTACCAGTGCGTACGGGTTATAAGGGCGTCTGATAAACCGGTTCTGTGGATAAAAACTCACAATTTTTGTTAGTTTCATTCTGAAGATTTGGTTTGATCGATTTAAGCGGACACCACTTAACTTTTCCATCTTTTTTAACCGCAGCATACCCTCGTCCTGTAAGAACTAGCCTCCACCCTTGTTCCCATTCCCCTAGCTTGTTTCTAATTATGACCAGCGGGCCTTCTTCTAGCGCTCGAGTAGCCCAATGTTTCTGGGTGGGGCTATTCACCTCTTCCCCCCTAGGGAATTGATTCAGTGCTAACAGAGCAGTCGCTAGCAGGCGTGCTCGGTCTTTTGGGGGAACAGCATTGGTAAAACCTTCTGTTTTTGCTAACACCTCTAATTTAGCTTTCAGGGTTTGGTTCGCCCGTTCGACTATAGCTTGTCCAGTGCTATTATACGGGATGCCGTGTGTTAGGGTGATACCCCATTTCAATGTAAATGCCTGGACAGATCTAGAGACGAAACTTGGGCCATTATCTGTTTTAATCTGATTGGGGACGCCAAGCCACGCCATGGCCGTCAGCCAATGTTGGATGGTCGCTTTCGAGTCGGCCTTAAGGTGTTGTGTGGCTACGATCACTCCACTGTATGTGTCTACGGTCACCGCTAGCCACGCTCGAGGTTTCAGCAATTGACAGAGCGTGAAATCTGTTTGCCACACCTCGGAGGCCTTAAGACCTCTGGGGTTGACTCCGCTAGACCACAATGGTGTTTTCTGACAGTGGGGACATGTGGCTACTATGTGTTTTGCGTCAGTAATTGAGATCTCGCATTTCTTTGCTAGCGCTTTAGCTCCGATGTGGAGAGACTCATGTAGCTGACGAGCATCTCTTAACGTCCACAGTCCTTTTGCAGCGGCGTCTGCCTTGTCGTTGCCGGTTTGGAAAAAACCCTTTGATTGGGTTGTGGCTGTTTGGGAACACGACAGAAAAAGCAAACCGCTCCTTGTCTTCCTCATGTAATGGTATTGAAAAGAAACAGTCTTTAATATCAAGGACGGCACACGGTTGCCCTTCTGGTATCATGGAGTTTATGGGCAGCAGTGTTTGAACGGGACCCATTGGTTGAATTATCTTATTTACTTCACGCAGGTCATGAAGGAGACGAAACCCTTCGTTGGTTCGTTTGGGTATTACAAAAACTGGTGTGTTCCACGGGCTAGTGGAAGGCTCTATATGACCTCGCTGTAGTTCACGGTCGACTAGCTCAAGAAGAGCGTCCATTCAAGGCTTTGATAGGGGCCACTGCTCGACCCACACCGGGTCGGACGATTTCCACGTGAGTTTAATAGGTGGAAGTGGGTGTGCGGCAGTGGCCCTCATGATAAACTTGTCACCCTGGCTTTCAAAAGGGATAGAGCGTCCCTTCCCAATAGGGGTGGGGTTCCTGACATGACATATGGAAAGAGGGTAATGGTTTTTTCTGGTCCCTTTTCAGTGTGAAGCGTTATTGCTACCAATTGAGTACTCTTCCGAGCTCGGGTTAGTCCTCCGACTCCACCTACCATGGGGGCGTTTTCCAATTTCCAATGGGGGGGCCAATTCGTTTCAGGGATAACTGTAACATCTGCTCCGGTGTCAATCAAAAAGGGGATACTAATAGTAGTGTCATTTAAGGTATTATAGAGGGAACAAATCCCCCATACAACTGGTGGACTATCGCATTTTACTGCCAGGGCCACCCTAAGGTCTCGTCCCCAGGAGCTGGTTGTTGCTGCTCCTGAGGTAGGGACTGGTTTGGATGGTTCGTTGGTGGAGTCATAAAATTGGTTGGTTCTCGAGGGGGCAGTAGGTTCCATCTGGGGTTGGCATAACTGGGCCGCCTTATGTCCCAAGCGGGAGAGGGCTGTGCGCGGCCCGGGTGCCCCCTCCCCCATACGTTTCCCTGGTTTTTAAATTTGCATTCTTTAGCGAAATGTCCTTTCTTTCCACAGGCCCAACACGGTCCCCTCGGTCGATTTTGACGCGGGGGGGGCGCTGTGGGTGGGTCCCCAAAGTAAGGGCAGTTTGCCACTATGTGGCCTGCCTGACCACATTTAAAACATACCATCACATTAGCTATTGCGGTGCGAACAGCTACCTGAATTGGGGCTAAATGCTCTTCCTTTGCGACATGCTTGATCATGGCTGTGATACTTGACCCTGCTGGCAGTGATCGCAGGATTTCTTTGGTTGCCGAATTACACTGCTGGCGTAAACAATCTGCAACGACCGGGCCTTTCGCTTCCGCGGGCAGGGTCGAGGAGTCGACCGCTGCTTGAAGGCGATCCACAAACTGCGTAAAGCTCTCGCTTTCATTTTGCTTAATTGTGGACCATGGTGATGGCTTGACAATAACTCTAGAAGCGGTGCGAATAGCTTCTCTAGCCGCGCGAGTAGTTGTCACAATTTCATAGGCCCCCAGGCCCTGGGCCTGCGCCTGGGGGGTAATCATTGTTGGGTCTGTACCTATCAGTCGCTGCACGCCGGACCCATATAACGGGTGATCCGCCCCAGTTACTTGGGCTAGTTGCCTCATACAGTTGTCCTCCCATTCTTGTTTAAAAACAATCATTCCTGCCCCATCAAAGATCAATCTACACATTTGTTTTATATCAAACGGGAGCAGATCGTCTCCCCCGAAAATACCATCTATGAGGGTGCAGACCATGGCAGAATTAAGCCCTTTATCTGCAATTGCCTTAGCAATCGCTTGTATATCCTTAGGGTTTATTGGCGAGTGGACCCTCTGTCCCCTGTCTGTCACCCAGACCGGGAACGCTAGCGTGGCTGATGGGGCCCAATCGGCACACGCAATTTTTATTTTCCTCCAATCAGTGAGAGGAATATTTTCCTCTCGGGGTCCCTTTTTATTTTGGATGGGAGTATTTTGGCTTTTGAATGTATCTAGTCTCATTTCCTCCTCCTCTGAGTTTGAATCGGTTGCGAGCCGCTCGTCCCAGCTAGTGTCTGACTCAGAGCCGGAGCTCGACTGACCGGGTACTTCCGGTTTTCCGTACCTTTTTGTTGGGACCCGGCCCCGCCCGCTTCTTCTGTGGGCGGGTCGTTCCCTCCCTCTTGACTCGGCCCTCCTTCCTGTGTCGTCCCGCCCTCTGCGCGACGGGGTGTTCGCCCTACTGGGGCGTTTCTCCAGATGGCCGCTGTGATTGGCTTTCCGCCCTTCGATCACGCTCCCCTCCTTCCCCCTATCGCCCCCGCCCTCTTTCTCTTTCCCGTTCTCCTCCCTTTCTTGTTCTCGCGCGTTTGATGTTGCTAACGCTTCCTCCTTATCTTCACCACAGGCATCTTCGCCCCGCCCTTCTTCTTTCTGTCCGGCGCCATTTTGGGGCGTATAGGGCGGCGGTTTAACCCAACCCTCCTGCGACTCTGGTCTCTCCGCCGCGCCCCTGGCTTCCTCGGCTAGCCCACCCCAGAAAGATTTAGCTTGTTTCTGCGCTTCCGTAGGCGGGTCGGGGTTCGGGAGTTGAGGGGGCGTGTCGCCCTCTTGCCGGTCTTTAGGCTCAGCAGAATCATTACCGTCTGGGGGGTGCAAAGTCTGTGTGGCTGCCCCGACTGCCGTTTTCGGGGCGGCCAACAAACGGTCCTTTGCCACCCTCCAGGTCTCCTGTTCTTTTAAAGTCTTCTGCAGTGCCTGTACGACTCTCCCCCACGACTTAAGGTTTTTCCCACAGCCCGAGGACATAGTCTCCTCGGCTAACGCTTTAGTGTATTTATCCCACACCTCAGGGTGGAAAATATCCACTGGCTGGTCAATGACCCCAGTTTTAAAAGGCCTCGCAACTGCGAGAGTAAAATCTTTGGGTTTACAATCAATACCCCACTGCTCATATAATAACAATACGACCTTCACAAGGGCTTCCATCCTCCTTGTTGGTCCGGGAGCGTCCTCCCCGCCGGGCTGGTCCAGCCGCTCCGGCCGCCGTTCACCCGAATCCAGGCGAGTTTTCCCGGGTTTCGGCACCACTTGTTGCCTTCGCAAGGCGTGGCGACCTGGTTCAGGAACGGCACGGCGACCCCCCCCGGGCCGCTCGGGCCATCTGCTCACAGACACCAATGTGGTGGACGGCAAATGGCGTTTATTGATGTGTAACACCGCATTATATGGCTTAGGTTTGTCACGTCACTTCCGTCTGTTTACATTGCAAACTACACGCTACTGGCTATCAGGGGAGGGTCCCTGTCTTTCCGTACAGCACGTAATCTTCCGGCCGCCAGATCCTAACTACCCACAGTGGTGACTCCATATAAACATGCTTTTAATACTTTTGTACTGTTACATATAATGTTGTAATTCCTTACATAGTTTATTTACATAGTTTGTAAGCAACTACTTTCTTGTGTTCATTTCCATGCAATTACATGTTCTAGTATGCTGAGGTAAAACCATAATATCTTATTAACCACTATTTTCTACATCTTCTAGTCTTTCAGTCTCCCTTCTAATAGAGGGGTTTCCATGACTCTTATTTTTATCATGCATATCCCATTACAACTCCACTGTAGTTTTCTTCATTAATTTGTTTGAAGTGACCAGGTCAGATTTCCTTGTTAAGGCATGGCATTATCTAAGAATTTGTTGTCACAGTCTTTCACATGGATCAAGTTTCCAGCGTCCAAATATCTTTTTTTTCCCAAAGTAGTCTCCAAGAAGTTGCACAGAGTAGAATCTGTTTTGACCAATGTTAATTATCTCAGAAACAAAGTTTCTTTTACAATTTGCAGCCTACCAACCTAGTTTTGTAACATGGATTAATTTTTTTTTTTTTAATAGTTTTTCTCTTCTTTCTTTCTTGTATGATGAAAAGGAACTTTGTGGGTGTATATAGAAAGGCTATTTAAGCCACCTAAGTCTGTGGATCATGTCCTAGTATATCTTGTTTCTAGAAGTTTCTAGAAGTTAACCAATGTCTTACCTTGGATGTTCATCATCTCTTACCCTGTGTCTATTTAGTTCCATAATTTCTTGTTTAATGGGTTGCTTCAAATGCTTTCTGAAGTCCAAATAAATTAGTTAGATATCTTTTACTGACTGCTTAGCTGAAATATTGCAAACATTGTTGCCCATTGCAAACCCATATGATTTTAAGGTGATTTATAATTATCACTCTAATTATATTTTCAGGCTTCCTGTTCAGATCCACTGTGTTCATTTTTGGTGGGACATTAAAGGTTGTCACTGATCTATTCCTTCAAATCTGCCACTGATTTTTGTAACTAAGTGGCTCAATTGTTCAACTGTTAAATTCTTTCAAAAGTACCAGATAAAAGCCAGCATGTTAGGCCGTGGATGTTCTATGCTGTAATATTAATTAATCATGTAGTTCCTTAACTGTCTTTTGGGTACTTCTGTGTTCAGTGGGGCCTTAACTTTATGTGAAAAGATTAGCCTCCATCCTGCGTATACTTTTAACAAAGAGAAGCATGGTATAAAATCATTAGTTGCTTTCATGCCATTTCCCCCTTTTTTCCATTTTGTTCAGGTTCAAATCACTTCCCCAAGGTTTTTTGTGTGATTCACAAATTCATCATGCATTTCTAATTCGAATACTTCTCCCAGAGGATTATGGATGGACCTTACCTGATGTTGACAGTGCTGCCGTCCCTGGGCTAGAGTGAATCATCTCCTGGGCAGACTGCAGAAAAACCTTCTTACTGAAATACCTAATACTTCATTTAACTTTAAAAAAAAGCCATTAACCTGTTCAGAAGGAAAAGAGCTATTCTGAATGGAAGTAGCATACCCAAGCCTGGCATCTAATCTTCTGTATGTTGAAAACTGTGATTCATGTAAACATATCGCATGCTCATCAGACCTCATGCAAGTGCAAAAAAAAAAAAATGTGTTTTTCCTACAGAGTCTTCATCAAGATGCCACATAAAAATAATTGAACAACTTTGGGTTGATAATAGGTAGAGATTGAAGAAATGCCTTGGGATACCAAGTCAGGGATGTTTATGATGGATTTCTAACTGAATTGTTTAATTTGCTCCTTTGGGCCAAGCAAAGCTACAATTACTTCAGGGCTTTCACTTCCACTATTCTATCAATAATTGCTTGTGTGAGTTCTACTACAGCCTTTCAAATTCCCTGTAATGTTGTATCTTATATTTTTCCTGTCATAATTTTCACTTCTTTCTTTTAAATTTGAGTATGGTCCTACTACCACTCTGTGGAAAAGAGCTTCAGCTTTCCTAAACAGGCAGACCTACAGAGTGGAGGTGTGAGAGCTTTATAACTCAGTATTCAACGACCTTAACCCTTCCAAAGCTTACAGGTTTTTGCTATAAAATACCAATATTTCTTATGTTTGTCAAGGCTTGAGAGTGTTCTTATGTTGTATAAAGACATATATCTTTAAATGGCACCAATGGATGTCTTCCCAAAATACTCACAGACGTCCCAGCAGATCACGTATCTGTCCTGAATACCACTGTGTCCCAGTCATTTCCAGCTGCAGCCATGCTCATGCAGTGCTAGAAACGACTGTTCGATAATGGGATAAAGCAGAGACTCAAGCAATCCAGCACCAGCAAGTGTAATCACTGACTGCATACTTCATCAGTTCCTGCCATCAGAAACCAAACGGGATGGCTAATTTTTACAGAAAATGAAAACTTGAATATTATCATCTGGACAGAACTTTCCATTTTGAATTAAAATGGAAATGATTTGAAATCAATAAAGAAGAGGAAAATTGTTAAGATACTGGAAAGCGACAAAATAGATTCTAATTTATTCAGATTACAGAGCTTTCGAAGTACAGAAATATTCCATAATTCAAAGGAAACAGATGAACTGCTAGCTAAAAATGGAAAAAAAATGCCTTGACTTTCACATTGGAAGGACAGTTATTTTCTACAGTTTTTGCAACGAGCTAAAATGAGCAATTTATTTTGTATTTATTTGTCTTCAGACATGTTTCTATTTATGGCCACATCGTATGCTGAATGGAATCTTAAAATAGTGAGGCCGGGTTCACTGGATGACTCAGTGGATCGGCGTGCAGAAGAGGGTGAATGCAGCCGCTCTGTGGTGGAAAAAAGGGCATGATGGCAGCAAGTGAGCCTTCTTCCTCCCCAGTGGGTATCTGCAGGCTGCTGTGGAAGCAGCCAGTCCCGTCGCAGCATGACACTTCGGAAATAGCCACAGTTAATATTTGACATCCCTCTGTTGGTCTTATTAATTGAGAGGTTAAAGGCTAAATAAACGGTGGTGCAAAATATTGCCTCTCAAGTTTTGTGAGCACGGGGGTCAAGTTGAAGAATAACAATGGATAAGGATGGAATGCTGCCCTTACAGTCAACAGCAGCCCACACACTCTGTGGATCAACTAAAATTTTCTCTATTCCACAATACCACACTGGGACAGGTGTCCAGGTGTTGGGCAGCAGGGGCTGCAGGAGAGTTGTTGTGAGGAGAGGCCAGGGCTGCTCCGTGCTGGACACAGCCAGGACCAGCCAGCTCCAACTGACCCACTGCAGGGCATGGCTAAGCCCCGCAGCCAAGATGGGGGTGCATCTGAGAAAGCCTATTTCGGAAAGGACTGAGGAAAAAAGGGTGAGAGAAACAACCCTGTGAACAGCAAGGTGAGAGCAGGAGGGGGAGGAGTTGCTGCAGGCACCAAAGCAGAGATTCCCCGGCAGCCTGTGGGTCTCTCCCACACCAAAGCAGATATCCTCCACTGCAGCCCATGGAGGACACCATGATGGGGCAGGTGGATATTTCCCAAAGGAACTGCAGCTTGCCGAGGTCACCACACTGGAGGAGGATTCTCTGAAGGGCGGCAGCCTGTGGAAGGACTTACACTGGGACAGGGGAGAGGTGTGAGGAGGAAGGAGCAGCAAAGCGGAGCTGTCATGGGCAGATCTCAACCCCCATTCCCCCTCCCCCTGCACCATTTCGGGCTGTGGGAGGAGGTAGGGAAGTTGGGAATGAAGGAGTGAAAGTGAGTAGGTGGGGAAAAGGTGGTTTAGATTTTGTATTTTTTTCTCACTAACTACATCTATTTTAACTGGCAATGAATTAAATTAATTTTCTTCAAGTTAAGTCTTATTTTGTCTGTGGTAGTTAAAGGTGAATTTCCCATCTTTATCTTCATCTATGAGATTTTCCATCTATTTTCCCATTTGTTTTGTTAAGGAGGGGAAGTGAGAGAACAGCTGGGTGGTGGTCTGACAGGGAGCTAAGGTCATGTCATCACAGGCAGCTCTCATCAACACAAAATTCACTGATTTCTATTTTAAAGTAATAATTGGGTTTAGGTTTTTTTTTTTTTTTCTCCAATTAAAGTCCTTCTCAGTTCTGAAAATAAAGGCAACATTCTTACCTGTGTTAGAAAAAAAGCATCCTAGAAGTGAGTAAGTGCTTGCTAACAGAGAGCAAAAGTTATCCCCAGAAGACTGTTACGGAGTCTACCAACTTTGCATGCTGTGTAAATGCAATTGCAGGTCAGTATTTGCCATCCTTTCCAGGAACTATATTCAAGAAACTCTCTGGCTTGTTTGAGGCCAATCATTTTCTGATGAACAGGGTAACTTGTTTCTACTGCCAACAAGACTTAATAGATTGTGTATAACTCTGCCTTCTCCTCTCCTGAGGATGACTGTTGGGACTTTGTAGTTATGTTATAAAATCCAACAGACTTTTTATGCTTCTAAACATGTATTATGAATGCACCTTAATTTTAATTAGAAGAGGGATTGTTTTGGAGATTAGTTTCTCCTGAAGATACTTTCTGGTAAGTGGTCAGAGTGAATATACTCTGAGTACCTTCCTGTCCCATCTACTTCTCCATCAATTGTCAGAGCCAGATCCAGCTGGCCTGGCCAGGTGATTGCATTTTAGAGAATGGGGCATCAGGTGATTAAAAGATGGTGACGAACGTATGAAGGTGGTTTTGGGTGAATACTGAGGTATGCTTTATGTGTGGATCAACATACCAATCTCTGTGAAGGTATGCATAAATCTATACAAATAAGTAAAATTAGTTGTGTTCTTTCAAACACAAGTTTTTAAATAGGCTTTTCTTCAAAACCCCTTTTTTATGCTTATTTTTTTATCAATTTCTATGAAGTCTCTAGTGAAGACTGAGACTATGAACTACTGTTGTTTCTGCTGACAAGAGCCTATGAGATCCCATAGAAAATGGAAGAAATTACTGCACTTTTATTAAAAACAAGCAGACAAACAAACCTTAGCATTACAATGGGAAGGTATTGTAGCTCTCACAGCATTGCTTTTCTGTGCTCTGCTGTCCCCAAGGAAAGTATGTGTTGAAACAGACGTCATTGGTACAGATGCTCAGCAGCTACTTCTGGATATAGTTAAGAATAGACTGTTCTGCAATATTTTTCTTTAATGAATTGCCAGGTGCATTTTTGATATGACAATGTTTCCTTACAATTCCATTTTCCTTTGGAAAACTGTCCAAAATGCTTTCTCATTACCTGGTTTTTATTACGTTTTTATAACTTCTGATTTTTCTCTATCATTCTTTTGCTGTTGATGCTGTGGATTTGTGCTAACTTACGTTGTTCATTTTTCTGCTTCCGAGAAAAAAAAAAAAAAAAATCTACTGATAGCAATAGTTTCATCTGAATATAAATATTTACTCTGAAAATACATGGTGAATATTTGCCATCATACCATCTGTTATGGTTAATTTATTCAGTTGGTAATGGTTTTTTTTTTCTTATCACTGCAAAAGCTTTTCCTATTTCAAATTTTCATCTTTCTTAGTATTGTTATTTCCCTTTCTCTCGCTTTTTTAAAATTTACTGGGAAAGGGGTTTTTTTTGTTTACTAACTTTAAAATGAATATTAAATTAGTGATTAATCCCAACACTTTTAAACACTTAAAAATAATTTAACTATAATCCAATACTCAGAAGAATATATGAAGAATTTTATACACAGTAACACACTTCTGCTGGAAACATAGAAAGAAATAAAAAGCTCCCATACTGCCAGTTAAGTGTGAGGGATTAAGAGTAGGCCATTTTATTGACAGACAGGGAAATACTGATTGTGGCTATACTGTTGTGACCACCTGAATTCTGTTCTATTTGAAGGAAAATATTGAAAACTTTAATCATGGAACCAATATTTAGTGATCAGTTTACTAGTACGTCATCCTGTGAAAATCTGTGAACTTCTGACCCTCCTCCCTTCATTTCTTATGTTTGCAATAGGTTAATTAATAAATATGAGCTTCAAGGGAGGAATATCTACATCCCTTCAGGTCAGCAAGAAAATTTGTCCAATATTAAATATCAAAATCTAGCTGTCTGAGTACCAAGTAGGCATTAGTCGTTTCTGCTGTGAATTTAAAGTTGGCCATCTCATTATTCACAAATATAAAACAAAAGAAAAAGGCGTGAACCGTCTGAGCTATGTTATTTCAGTATCATTTCATTGACTCTGTATATCAATACTTCAAGCCCCGATCCCTGAAAGAAAATTAAAGTTTCTACTGAATCTACCTTCTGTAGTGTGGAGAGTAAAAGTGACCTCTTAGAAACTGAGAATGGAAATATTGTTCACTGGTTAATTAATGATGTTGCATGTGCCATAATCCAGTCAATTTTTGAATAAGATGCAATGCTGTAACTTTTGAAGGGATCAACAAGTAAAATAAATAGGAGGCTTATTAGAATGCAGAAGTGAGTCAGGAAAGAATGGTAAAAGACACAACCAGATATATTACTGGGATTTCATACTTTTAAAGAACTGTGTGTCTTTTGGATGTAGCAACAATGTCAGTATAGGTAAATATGACATTAGATATGCCTTGAAGAGGAAAGATATAGACAAACATTATTAGGTGATTTCACATGAAGTCTGGAATTAACAAGAAAATGGGTGATATATAGATAGGAGATTAAGTGCTGAAACAAGTGTTTTAGTGAGCAGAATGTGTGCTTCTGTGTGGAGGTTTTATAAATTGCAAGGTTCAGATCCTCGTTTATACTAAGGAACTTTATGAGAAATGAGAATCAGATTATCTTGATAACAGACACAACCACTAAAAGTTACATAGAGCTACTTTAGTTCTGATCTTCGTGTGACTTGTCTTGTAGTGGAAAATTGTGCTACAGCACTTCGAGTGGACTTATTCACAGTTACTTCTTTCAGATTATGATTGTTCTTGCATTTCATGTGCCTTTTATAGTCATATTTGACACTTGTTTTGTGTTTGGTTTTTTTGGGGGGGGGGGGGGGGGGTTGTGTTGGGGAGGGAGAGTAAGCTAGCACTTTTTCCCTAAAAAACTGTATTGATATTTTGGTAAGTTTAATTAGTTCTGTGTTTGCATCTTTGTAGCTTACCCATAGTCACATCTATATGAAGTAAACCTATGCTATATTTAGCATGTTCATCTGTATGCAGACAGATATTTCCTTGAATAAACTGACCAGGCGTTCTGAATATGACATCAGATTAAAAATATTGCGAACAGTGTTTTCGCTGAGGACTGGTGGAAGTTATGTTGTTAAAAATTACTGGTACGTAAAAGAAATATGCAGTCATTCCCCACTGGGTTTGTTTCCATAGTGATGAGAAGGTTTCAATGTTAGTAACTCGGTGGATGTTTCAGATTTGGGTTTGATTCAATTACTAAAAACACCTTTTGGATCTAAGATTTTGTATTCTGCTGGGATTATTCTGACTATGTATAGCAGCACAATCTATGACCATTTTTCTTCAAAGAATATGATATGGGGATGAGATTTATTTTAATTAATTCAGACATTTGAAATTAATTGTCTAAGTCTAAGCTAGTCATTCTAAACTCTGTTTATATTAAATGGAAAAATTCTGCCACTTCCAGAAGCTGCTCTTATTGTATGCAATAAACATGTAGAATTGCATAGGATGAATGTTACTCAACATGGAGGGCCAGTTTTCAGGGCAGTGTTACTCTGGGGCAATGTGTGTTGCCACGTATCTGACACCTGCATGGACACATGCAGAAATCTGCTGCTCGAAGTAACGGATACATTAGACTTGAGATACCTGTATGATTTTGTGTGTCTTGAAGATTGTTTCAAAGCATGATCATGCTCATTTAACCTAAACTGTCTCAAGAGAAGTTAACCTGTGCATAGGTAACTTCAGTAAAATGTTGCAGAGAAAAAGAATCCTAGGAACATAACTGACTTGCATCATTAATTCTCTCTCATTGGAAGGCTGACCTTGACAACACCTCAGTTCTGCTCATACTCTGCACAAGGGAATCAAAATATTTCTGAAGCCTAGCTGTAGGCTTCAGGGCAAAACAGTGACTTAGTGACCTGAGAGACATGAGAAGATGCTAAGGTGTCTACTACCTGATGATCTAAGCAGATAGATTCTCAGGTACTGGTCTGAGCCCCACTGAGCATATAGTGCTGAGCCACAGTCTGAGCTATTCCCAAATTCAGTCCAGTGCTTTATTCAGTGTTTCACACTCCCTGTTCATGAACTGGACTTGTTCAAAACCTCATGCGTATGAGCAAATCCTAATGAAATGAGGGTTTGAGATTGGGAAAATTGTGGACTTTGAGTACAGCGGCTTGCTGGGAAGTATGGTTAGATGAAAGGCAACAGGTGTTACTACATCGAATTTATTGGTTGGTTGAGTTTTTTGTTTGTTGTTTTTTCTGTTTAGGAGCAAAGGAAAGAGTGCCCTGAGCATTCACTGGGTGCTTTTCCAGAGTTTTTCAGTCCAAAACATAAGTAAGATGGCTTGTACTCCCTGTGCTGGAATTCCCTCCGGGTTTTCTGGGTACTCTGTGCAAGCACTAACCTTTCACATCCAAGGACAACATTTTTGCAGTATTTTCCCACAGAATTCAATCAGTAAATAAGTTCCATCTTTCTGATTTGTTATGCTAAAACCTTTTAAATTGTAAGCCGTTAAAAGCTTTCCTAGCAACTCAGTCATGGTAGACATAAACTTATTTTCTTTAAGGACTCCCACAGTCTGATACTTATACAACATTAGACTTTTTCCATGTTCCACCCCCCACCCCCACCCCCCTCCAGGGATTTGTGAGCTCCTCAAGCTTTTTTAAGATACAGTTGATGCAAAATCAGACAAGTGTCATTCTCCAAGGTAGAGAAGATGCTGGAAAAGTCAAACTTTCTGAACTAGCACTATCAAGTACAGTATGAAAGCTCTGGTCACAGCCCCGCATCTACACTAGAGTTGTTTCTGTAACAGTTCCTGGTTATGTCTATATGTGGGTAGCGTTTTCTGTGTGATGGGAATACCAGCACATGGAGTTAACTGGGAACTGTCAATAGGAAACATCTCCATATATAGGTAATCATTCAAATACACTCTGTTTATGTTTCAGACTAATGATTCTTAAAATCATGCTATAACTTATTGGATCTTTCCCACATAAGCATGCTTGGCTTAGTTGCTTTTTGTACAGTTTCCAAGAAACTTCTGAGGAATACCCATGTTCTTTCCTTCCATAGTGACTCTGGTATTTAGAATAAAATCTGTAATCTGCTTCATTTCCCACAGAGTTTTGCAGAGGTCTACTGCAAAAGTATGTATCCCATTATCCAAACTATCTACTTGTGTCTGAATAAAGGTAATCTTACTCCAATACATGGGCTTCAGAACATACTGAGACGGTTTGGGTAAGATTTTAGAAACAGGAGTCTCTTCCCAGGAAAGCTATGAGGATGACTACCGAGTTGAAAAATGTGTCTCTTAGCAAAAGAATTTATAATTTTGGTTTGGTTAGCTTATTAAAGGCAATGCTACAAGATAACTTGCCCTCAGATATTTCTAAATGACTATACAAGGAGCAGAAACGTGATGGTGGAGGGCATTCCAAGACAACATGGAGATGTCATACTTGGACGAGAGGTGACTTCCAAAGTTACACATATTCAGATTAGAAGAAAAGATGCTGATTTTTCAGCAGTGTGAGTAAATACCCCTTACAGCACCCCACCATGTGTGCTGGAAATCTTTTCTATCAAGAGCAGATCTTTTTAGAAAAAATAAGTACAAAATAGGCACCCATCAGCAAACAGTAAAGGGATGTTAATGAGCACAGTAAGAACTCTGATTATTGTTCCAGCTTCTCCAGCCTGACCATAATGTGTTTTGGTGAAAGAAAGCCAGTCAAAGAACAAAGTGGAAGGAAACCAGCCCTCTGTGAGGGTTTAAGAGGTGCACTCCTCTGGGGAGAAGAGCAAAAGAGGAAATATTAAGTTTGAGCTCGGAACTGTGAATGGTTTCTCAAGGCCATGACAAAATGATAATTCTGGGCTATGATAGGTATGTGGGCAACTTCGCTATTTATCAGTAAGGATGAATACTGGAGAGAGAACAAAATAAATGGTATTTTTGTTCTAAGGAACATATTCGTCAACTGTATGGGAGGTCACAAACTCCTGAAAGGCAGACAACGCGTTTAGAGGGCAGTAAAAGTTTAACTTACAAAGTACTGTAAGTCCTTTTCTGGTCCAGTGAAGAAATTCCAGGCAGTCACCACAATAAGGTTTCATGTGAACATCAAGCTTAATGGTTATCTGGGTAACTCTGACAATGATTGGACAACCCTCTGGTGAATCAGTCATGGCACAAATCTACCTTCTTTTCTTTAAGGAGATGGCTCAGCACAAGGTTTTGTTTTGCCCCGCTGTCTGTGTGTTTTCAGAGTACCTTTTCTTCCATTCCTTCCTGCAGGACCTCAGCCATGACAGCCTATAGTCGAAATAACTAATCAAACTTACAGTTTAGATAGGAAGTATCTGTGTTTTTCCTCCAGCAATATTCAAACTTTCTTTTTCTTGATATGGAGATGAAGCAAACTTTCTGGATTTTTTTCTTCTGTGAAGGATTAGTTTATCAAATGGAAAGAATAACTCTGTGCTATTTCTACCTCTCTTGTTTCTTTGGTTTTCTTTGTTTTTAAAGTTTTGGCCTTGCCCCTCATAACACAGCAAGTTTTCAACACCAACTTCCCCAGAATACACTGAGTGACTCTCAATCCCTACCAAACTCTGGTCCCTATTGTGACTATTAAAATTTGATTGACTAAAAATCTGGAATTAATTTGTTTTAAACATAGAAAACACTTAGTTTTGGGGCCAAGATGACTTTTTTTTCCCCCTTGTGTCTAGCTAAAGACTGCACAGAAGGCAACATATGCCATGTATTTATATATACTTTGTTTGTTTGGAAGATTTTGTACTTCACAGCTGTTACTAGCCAGTTTGTCACAGTACTGTACTTTGCCTGGACCTCAGTAGTGGCATAGATGGACAGAAAAATGTTTGGCTCATATGCACCATGATGTTAAGATTTTAGACTGTAATTCCCGACCTGCCTTCTCTAACTGTAGATAAGGGAGGCAACAAATGCCGAGTCATTGCACTTCATTTTGGTGTTTCAGTTTCACACCAAAATTCAGGTTTTTTTCAGTTTGAAAGCTAAGCTGATCAGGAAATGAAATAAATGACTGCCAGGACATCCAATTGTTCATACCATGGACTGAAGCAGTGAGAATGACATAAGGGAATTCCAGCAACTCAGCTGTTTAATTGCACAACCGGGACCCATTTGGCAACCGGTCTTAATCACTGCCCTTACTCTCCCAGTCACACCAAGGAACTGCTCAGTTGACAGTCTAATTCCTATAACACACATCCAGCAGGACATCCTGAGTTAGGGTTTTCTTCCACCTGGTTATATATCCCATCATGTTTCTAAAAAGTCCCATGGTGCGAAAGCGCTACCCAACACAGCTCCCACCAGATAAAGTTATGTTCCCTCTGATAAGCAGAGACAGTGTGATAATAAAAAGTCTGCTAATATTCTGTGCAAATGATTCCCAGGTTTCTGTTCTGTTTCCCAAAACACAGGGTTTTATTCTTTCTAATCCACTGAGAAATGGATGGGAAAAATATGATGTACTTTCTGCATAGCTCAAATATCACAGACAGATACCTCATTTTTCCTCCCCAAACAAAAAAACACCAAACAAAATAAAAGCAAACAAACAAACCCAACACCCCCTCCTCCCTTGAAAGTGTTTTGTAGAGCAGGATTAGGTCCAAACAGGATCAGAAGGAAGAGTGAACAGCTAGTGGACAGATACAGGGGAAATCTAAAACTGGAGAAAGCTGGTCAAGCATCTTGGTGGTGGCAAAGCAAAAGGAAAGTTTAAAAAGAAAAAAAAAAAACCACAACAAAAACACTGTAAGCAAAAGAGTAATCAAATTATCAAGCCCTGTAAAGAATAGTAGAAAGCAAGGAGAAAAGGACCAAGAAGTAGGAAGGGCAAAAATTAAAGGTTAAAGGGAAATGTAGAAGAAAATGAGACAGCATATTTCAGGACTCAATGTTACATGTATTCATGTCACACTGAGTAACTGAGAGACAAATGTAAATTTAAATAACTGAATAGATTCAGTAAAACTAGACCCAACATACAAGTGTGCTTAAAACATTAGTCACTCGTGATAAATGCAGGAAGTATTGCAAATGTGTCAATGGCTCTTTTCTAGATTGCTTATTGTCTGCACACCAAAGAAGTGTAGACAGGCAAATAAGGCACAGGTAATTATCGTCACGTTGAGGCAATTACCTGAAATGAAATCCACCTCCAACTGCACCTGATCAAACAGCTTTTTCTTAATAATATTTATTCAAAGGTTTGGTTTCCTGTGGCAGATGAACCTGTGATGAGCCAGTCAGATACACTTTATTTCCAAGTACTTTTTGAATGTTTTCAACCAACACTTCTCAGCTTTCTGTTTGTTATTGGGTATTTCTGCTGTGTGAAAAATCAACAAAGTAACTCTGAAAATGGACATATATGAAGATGTTATTTACAGGTGTGAACTCACCCACCTAATTTAGGCACTTATTTGTGCCTGGTTTTAAGCTCCAAGGGAGTTAGTCCTGCGATCCCCCTTCAGGATCTCCAGAGGGTAGTCCTGTGCACTTCAATTCGATCTCTATGTGTTGATTGATAAAGATTTAAATAGTGTCTACACAGGATTTTCATGGGGCCTTGGCAGCTTTAGCTGGCTAAATCCCATTCAGTGGGCATTTTTATTCACATAAAAACACATACATCAAAACCTAAATAGATTAGATATTCAGAAGCTTCCAGCCTGTTCTTTTTGAGGTTTACTCATTGTAGATGACATGGTTTCTGCTGATTTTAAGATAATCTTCAAACTATTATTTTCTAAAATGGATTTTTTTGGGGGAGGGGAGAGAGGATATGCTTACAAATGAAGTGTATGTGGTTTTACATTGGCAATTCTTACAAAACAAAGTATTTACTAACTTAAGGGTCTTTTAAAGCTTGCTGGGCCGAAAATATGTAAAAGCTGCATAGGTGCAATTATCTGGGATAGTACAGATGGATATTATAACAACTGAAATATTCTTGATTATTTTAATTCTGTCCATAAATTATCTCTGGGGAGCATATCTCCTTCTTTATGTTACAATACTTACAAAAAAAAAAAAACTAAGTGGAAGAAGGGAAAGCTGGAAAAAATAATAAAAAAAAAAATTATAAAACACAGGCAGGTTTTCTCTATTTTCTGTTACTCAAAGAAAGAAAAGTATATAAAAATTGAAGAACAAACTTTGAAACGTGTCTGCTTAAGATTACTAGGGGGTTTTATTTTTAGGTCTTCTGTATTGCTGAAGAAGTTGGGTAGATATGTGCTGTGAAAAAAGTTGGAGAAAGATTATATTTTTTTTATAGCAATATGATTTCAAGTTAATTTTCTCTGACTTATATGACATACTTGTGTAGAGCATCGGGATTGAAGGCAGGGTCACATCTTAGAAATACAATAGTTGATGTATCTTTTTCGTTTCCCAGATAATCAGATAGAAGGCTGGCACAGGGGGAAAAGTGTGTTGTAAAATTAATTCTAGAAGAGCAAGTAATTCCCTGAAAAGTCTGTATATAGCAGCTCTCCATTTTAACATAGTTACATTGCTTCAGCCTAATACAAAGGTAGTAACTTCTTTTAGAGTTCTCATCAACATTATCAAAATATGTGGGATGAAGTATGTCCTTTGCAAAATATTTTGATTGCTGCATTGATAATGCAGTTACTTGAGAATTGCTGGGCAGATATGAAAAAAAAAAAAAAACCCACCAAAAAAGCCCAAACACCCTAAGTCAGAAACTGTGTTTGCATAGACCAGATTACGTTGTCACATGCACAGCTACAAGCAACTACCTAGCCATTAGGCTTGATGTGTGTATCTTAAAACTATCTAATTAGACTGAATAGCCATGACACTGATAGGTGTGAGCCTTTGGAAGAGCATGTTGACTGTTTTAGAAACATTACTGAAGTAGAGAAAGCACAGTGAGAATGATTAGTATGGGTAATCTCTAAGCCTTTTTTGTGGGGTTGACCATGGTTACCAGCCAAACACCCACTCAGCCTTTTGCTCACCCCCCTCTTCTGAGGGAAGGGATGAAAATAGAAGGAAGTCAAGAAGACTCATGGATCAAGATAGTGATGTTTTAATAGGGAAAGCAAAAGGTGTGTGTGCAAGCAAAGCAAAAAAGAGGAATTAGTCACTGCTTCCCTGTGGCACGTGTTCTGTCACATCCTGGAAAGCAGAGCCTCTGTAACATTCACTTGGGAATACAGATGCCATAACCACGAGCTTATTCTCCTTTTCCTGAGCTTCTTATTGCTGAGTGTGATGTCATATGGTGTAAGAATATCCCTATACTCAGCTGACGTCCGTTGTCTCAGCTGCGTTCCCTTGCAAACTCTTGCTTGCCCAACCTGTGGCCATAATTGTCACACAGAGGAAGGCTGGTAAATAGCTCAGGATATTTCCACATGAAGGTATCCCTACCAGGAGACTTCTAATTTTCAGTCTGTTATGACCCCTGACTTGAATAGCTGCAGGCTCCGTGAGGACATGTACACTGCGTTTATAGCCTTCTGTGAGGGATCACTGAAGAAAATATTCCAGTGGGATTTTGAAAATAGCTGTGTCTCTTTAGAAACACAAGGTTAAAAGGGACTGCTTAAGAGTGATAGTCTTAATTTTGAGGGACGCTTTACTCCTCCGCATTATGACATGCTGCTTTCATTTTCATTAGGCTGAATAATGTGTCTTTTGCCCTAAGGAGAAGTCCAGATTTCATATTTTTGAGAACAGTTTGTCGGTTATTTAGGTATCCAGTGTAATTTTAGAGCACTCTGCAGTTTTGTCACACACAGAGAAATCTTCACAAATGACAGAATATAGACCCCGCTCTAGAGTGTTTCCGGATATTTTGCTTCCAGCATATGTTTTCATGGTCATATGGGTGCACAGTGGGTTGAGCACTCAGAATTAAGAAAAATGTGGGAATTTACACAAGTTTCAAGCTTCAGGGACACAATCTGGGATGGCAACAGTGGACACAGCTCTGGGAAATGTTTGAGGTCTCAATCAACATTAGCCACCTCTAGCAATTCAAGGCCTCACATGCAAGTTATATCTTCATTCCTCAGCCTGGTTTTCTGACCTAAAATACCACATATTTCTTTAACAAACTAGATCTATTCACCTCCTGGCTGTGGCTGCCAGAATAAAATTAAATAAATAAATGTTGAAAGCAGCAAATATATACTTGTCCTTCCTACTCTTGCCTGCTCTATAGTCTTCAACTACTCAGATTTTCAGTTTGTTCTTTACTTGTATTTATTAAATCATATTCTCTTTTTTTTGTTTTTTGTTTTCCTCATCACTGTAGGAGAGTATTTGGAGCCAAAACAATTAATAATAATATTGCAGGGCTTCTAAGTCAGATTACTTTGCAGAGAAGGCATGCAGCACATTATCCTGTTGAATTTCTATGAAGTTCTAATATTTCTTGACCAGTTGAGAGTTGTGTTGGGTTCAGTCAGGACAAAGTTAACTCTCTTTAGTGTGGCTGCTAGGGAGCTGTGCTCCTGGATGCTGAGAGAAGTACTGATAAGTCCTTAGCTGGCGCTGGGGAATGCCTGCACTGAATTCAAGGTCTTTCTCCACTTCTGATGCTGCAGCTGCGTTCCCAACTCTCGCTGTCTCGCTACAGGCCGTGTAGGGGACACACAGTTCAGGCAGCTGACCCAAACTGACCAAGGATGTATTTCATTCCATAGTACGTCATGCTCGGTGCTTAGGCAAGGAGGGGGTCCGGGAGTCATTACTCCCGCCCTTACTCTCTTGCTCGTTTACTTCCATTCAATTCCTAACACTCCCCCTGAGTCCTGCGTTAGCTGCTTTGCTAACTCCTGTGCTGGCTCATTTGTGAGGGAGTTGGTGGGTTTGTTTAGTTTCTCCTGGTCGCGCTATCGCTGATAGCGTTCGGTCAGAATTGGCTGCTATTGCTCTTGGGCTGTGGCTCTCAGGCTCTCTGGGTCTGACTCTCACTACTCAGTACCTGGTTGTGCATTGGTCAGAGGGTGGGGAGCAACTGTATCATAATTGTATCTAATTGTACATAATTGTACAATTGTAATAAACCATATGTTTTATTTCCTATTATGTTAATTACTTATTATTAGTAGTGTTAGTATATATTAATTTAGATTTAATTAAGAAATACTTATTTCAATTTTATGAGCTTTCTTATGTCTTTTTCCTCCAATTCTCCCCCTCTGCTGGAGGAGGGGAGGGGGATTTGTGAGAGCGGCTTTGTAGTATTTTGCTAGCTGGAGTTAAACCACGACAAGAGTAGACATACCTTTGACAGGAGCCTTGTGAGAGGCAATAGAAGACAGCTAGTGGAAAAAGCAGAATCATACAGGCAGCTTCAGAGTCTACACAAGGGCTTTTATAAACCATTGCTGCTGTTTAGAAAGGACTTTAATGTGAAATTAAATTAAGGAATCTGCCTCTCATCTTACCTCTTCACCAATATTCTCAACTCACCCATACAATCATTTTCAGTAAGCAAGCATTTAATTACTTGCTTACATGAAATTAAGTCACCCTCACTCCCTTTTTTTATCCTTGTACAAGACCCAAGTGTTGTGGTTTAACCCAAGCTGACAACTGAGTCCCACACAGCAGCTTATTCACTCTCCCCTCGGACAGCTTTCCCCTAGTTTATATACTGAGCATGATGTTATATGGTATGGAATATCATCTTGGATATTTTAGGTCAGCTGTCCTGGCTGTGCCCCCACCCAGCTTCTTGTGCATCTCCAGCCTTCTCTGTTGGTAGAACATGAGAAGCTGAGAAGTCTTTGACTTAGTGTAAGCACTATTTAGTATCAACTAAAACATCAGTGTGTTATCAACATTATTCTCATACTAAATCCAAAACACAGCACTATAGCAGCTACTAGGAATAAAATTAACTATATCCCGGCCAAAACCAAGACACTGAGAAAAGATGTGTCTGTAAAATGAAATCTTAATTTTCAATTTAAGGCTTCAAGGCTTGACTCCAACTTGCCTACAAGTGTTTTGTAGCGTTCTCTGGACATGATAGCTCTGGAACCAGAAAAGGTGTGGCCATGTTGCTGTCTCCAGCATGATGTTGTCAGAAGAGCATCCTGTCCTGCCTTTCCTGCTTCCAGGAACTAAGCCTTTAATTCTGCACACATCTTTTCTTTAGGTTGCTCAGCAGTAATTCAGCTGTTTCTATCACTGTGGCATATTGTGCTGCATAGATATACTTAACAGTGGTCCAGAAAAGGGAAATGTCTGGCAAGAAGAGCTATTTTTACCTAGAAGAACATTCTCAAATATTTTAGGGACATGGTGCTGGTATGATGTGTAGTCTGCTCCATCAATAAAGCAGTCCTGCTGAAAACTACAGCAAAATACTGTGTATAAGTGTGACAGAGAAAAGAAAGTCTGTATCCTAGAGGCTTGATGCAGAAGATGTAAGTCCCATCCTGGATATGGGATCTGGAAGAAAGCTATCAAAGGTGACCTTCAAATTACAGGCTTTTCAAAGGGAAAGGACGAGTCTTAACTGATGTTATGGTTTACTTCAACTAGCAAAATACCACGAAGCTACTCTCACAAATTCCCCCTCCCCTCCTCCAACAGAGGAAAAAGAAATAAGGAAGCTCATAAAATTGAGATAGGAACTATTTACTAATTAAATCTAAATCAGTATGTACAGATACTACTAGTAATAAATAATTAAAATAGTAGAAAATAAAACATATGTTACAATATATACGTCACCATCCACTGACCAATGTACACCCAGATGTTGAGTAGTGAAACTCTGACCCAGAGAGCCTGAGAACCACAGCCCGAGAGCGGCCAGAGCCCAGGAGCTAACGCAGCAGATTCCGAGCAAACCCTGTCAGTGATAGCATGGCCATGAACTCTAAAAAACCCATCAATTACCTCACAAATAAGCCAGCACAGGAGTTAGCAAAGCAGCTAGCACAGGAGGGTTAGCAAGTGCCCCGGTGTAGGTGAGTGAGGGAGTAAGAGGAAGAGTAATGGCTACCGGACACCCTCCCCGCCCAAAACCCAGAACATGACGTACTATGGAATGAAATACTTCCTTGGACAGTCTGGGTCAGCTGCAGTATGAAAAGGGGAGAAAAGACCTTGAAATACAGGCCATCCCCAGCACCAGCTGAGGCCTTATCAATGTTTTCTCTTAGCGTCCAGCAACACAGTTCCCTGGCAACCAGAGTAAAGAGAGTTAACCCTTCCCTGACTGAACCCAGCACAACTGAGAAAGAGCGAGTGTTATGGCTGAGGGGAACTGGAACGTTGCAATTGTGTTTGAAATGCTAGGCAGAAGGAAAACCTTCTTTGCATACTTAACACACATTTTCCCCCAGTATGTTGGTAAGATATTTCTTGTGCTCTCTCTGGAGCTTTGTAGTAAAAAAGTAAATTGACTTCCTTGGCAACTGATTCAGTAAAATCAGTGTCACTGTCTGCCTTAAACTGCCTAGTTCATTTTATATTTTCTCTTTTCCTGCTACCTTATATATGCTACCTAATTGGTATAGAGTAATAGTAAAATTTCAACAGACGATGAAGAGGACTACTGGAAATTACGTTCTTTATCTTGTAGTAGGAAATCATTATATAAACATAGCAGGCACGATTTGTTTTACTGGTATGCTGGCCAGTCTTAACATTTAACAAGCTGCACTTTGTCTTGAATACTTTTTATGACAAGGACGGAAAGTTGTATCCACCACTAACATCTCTGATAATGTGTTTTATTACTAGGTTTTGTAGGTCTTATCTGTTAGTAACTGTCTTGTAGTCCTAAATTAACAGCAAATAATTTGATATTTTTAAATAAGCTATGGATGAATTTAGCTTAGCTGGAAAACAGTTGCTGAGTAATAATTTCTTTGGTTCCTCCAATGCCAATACATGCACCAATTATTTCTTTCTTGCCCAGTTTTCTTATGCATTTATATTATGTCTTTCTTGCTTTTGACATTCAGTCTGTGCCTCCATATCTGAGGTGCGTTCCAATCCATCATATTTTAGGAAGACATCCATGAGAACTTACCCTGTGGATAAGCCCTCAAAGTTGAAAAAAAGGTAAGGCAAAAGTTGTTACTGTCTCTTCCCGTGTAATGTCTTATATTGCAACTACTACTGCTATACTGGTCTCTTATTATCTACTACTGGTGAAACATAGCTTCTGGAGAAGCACATATCCTTGGTTTGAAGTTATCAGGAGAAAGCATATACATTCCCTTTTTTCGCAGTTTATTTTCGTATATGTATCTCCTTTCAACCACTTGACTTTGCTTGATATCTAACTTATTTTACTTCATCATTAAGGTGAGAACTATAAAAATGTACTTTTTATACAGATGGTACATAGCAGATCCAGAATCATGTTGGTTACTCCCTCTAGAGGTTTTGATATAGCCAAAATGGTAAGCTTCCAGAATCAATGCATGAGACCATTTGATTTTGTAAAGTTATTACTCCTTTTCTTTAATATGTAGACATAAACCATTTGAAAATTGCCTCATCTTCTGAAGATGTGCTAAATATTTTCTAAAATGGGATCTTTTGAGTGTCCATAAATGTTAATGACCTTTGGAAACTCTGTTACTCATGATAATAACTTGACTTCTGAGGTTATTCAAACTTTTCTACAGATTTTACTGTTTATAAAGTTCCATCAAGCATGAATGAAAACAGTAGAATATAGCCAAGTTCATAATCTAAAGCAAAAATCATACTGATTTCTGCAAAGCTACTTCTTATTTATAGCACTATGAATTGGAGCCCAACTCAAACAGATGGTAATAATTATTAATGATAAATACATTTAATGAAAATAAAATAGAAAAATCTTGTGTGGCAACAAATCACCTGAGGAAGTCAAGGAGAGTAAATTTATTTCACTGTCCAAGTCTCTCTCTGTGTTGAAGTACCTGCTTCCAGATGTATTATACATGTTTGTGGAATTTGTCTGTTTTGTTCTTGATAGTAAAAAAAGAATTAAAAACTAAAACTGGACAGAAAATGATTTTCCCATCCCTGAAGAATTTTTTTTGTATTTCAAACATTTTTCCCAGACTAAACCAGGATGAAAAATTGGACTGTCAAAAGTGTTTAAGAAATGAAATTAAAAGACAAAGAACAGATTTTGTATAAGAAACAAGAAATAAGGTTTTCAAGTGTTTTTCAGCCTAGAAAACACATAAATGACTGGTTGTGATGAGAACCTCTAGGAAGGTAGATATAAAATTTTTCATTGTTTCAAATGAAAAAAAAAAAAGTTGGGAGCATGAAAGGAAGATTGCAAGTGGCATAAAATGCATAGCTATACTTTAAATGCTTTATTATAAGATGCTGTAGAAGCTAAAAGTTTGCATATGTTCAAAACTAGAGAATACTTCCTGGAAGAAAAGTCATCCATGCTTATTAAATGTTTGGTAGCTGCTGAGAAATAGATCCCTGCATTTCAGAAGGTAGTCAGAGAACAGAAGTATTTGTTTGTTCTTATACTCTTGCATAAGGATTTGATATTTGACGCTTTTAATCTGACTTAACATAGATACATACTTGCGTATTTTAATGTTTATTTTATGTAAAATGCACACACAGAGATGAACATTAAAATGACATTAAATTGAATTGTTTCCTGCCACTAATTTTGAAAAAGTTTTAATTTGGGAGAGGCTTTGAAATATTTTTCTTGGCTGCTATAAATATGGTTCTCTTAACAAGGAAATTATATGATCTTTTGTTGAGAAAATGTTGAAACAGAGCATTTCAGAATTTCAAAAATCAACTCAAATACAGTAATAGAAATTTGTCAGAAGTTTCCCTTTCTGATAAACTGTATCAGTTTGGACGAATTTTTGTTTCCAAGGAGAGATGTACTAGCAAGAATATTCTAAGCCATTTCTTGGTTTGGATTCTGGAGGAATCATTGATTATTTAGCAATTAATTTGAATTACAAAATACCCAAAACCTTTGCTATAACAAAAGCATATTGAAACTAATAATAGATATTGGCAGAGCACCTTCTCTTCAGTGCATTTTATACATTAACCTGCAGGTGGTTAATGCACCAATGCCGTTAGACTACCCACATATGAAATCAGAAGACCTATGAACATGTTAGATATTTCCTTATTTGAAGAATGGAATATACAGTATCTATAAAATGATTAATAAATTGTACCACTACTCTCCGTACTAAACTAGTTACAGGGACCCCATTAAACAGTATGAGGAAATCAGTATCTTCTCTACCAGACTTGACTAATGAGAAGCTTGCTGCCCTTACCTGAAGTCTGAGAGCAAACTTGTACTAAATTCCATGTACATGCTCACATATACGAAACGTCTGTGTAGTTGTCTGCCCATGCATGTGTATGCACTGTATGTTCCAACATGTGAAAGAATACAATTCCTTTACATCATGATAAGTAGTTATGTCCAGCATAACTGAAGTTCCCTGAAGTCAGTAGATGTGTTCTGAGGAGTACTGATTATGCTTTACATTAATTCAAAGTCTTTTTACAGCCAAACCCCATGAATCCTTTCATAAAATCACAGAACTACCCTGGTGCTATTTGTGGAAAAGACACAGCATGGTTCATTTAGTAATTCTGTTATGCTTTCCTCTTTTTCTTCCCCCATTATCTTGGACATTTGCTGTTAATAGTAGTACTGTTGCAACAGTATCTTTAAATTCAACTATCTGAACGTGTAACTAGTGGATTTACTATTAACAAACTAGGAATACCGTGCATGTAGCATATTGTAAAGCCTTATGTTTGGTGATCTATCAGAGAGATTCCAGTTTAACAGTAGGTGTGGAATCCCTGTTCAGTTACTTATGGGAATATGTTCCCAAACCTAGCTGTTGAGCATTCTTATCAGCGACTCACAACAAAACCTAAAATTATTAGAGGGATTGTATAGATAACACAAAAGCCTGTGAAGCAGTAACAGTGAAATAGAAGTCATCGAGATGGTACTGCTTGACTCACTTAATCCTCTGAGACAAGCAAAATATATGTCAAATAAATTAAATCCTGAAAATCATATTAAGCATACTATACATTTTATCCATATGTATAGTAAAGATGCATATATTACAGTGAGAAATGTAGCATATATACATGGATGGGGAATTGCATCCTGACTGGTTTATGGAAGCTGAACAGCAGAATGTGAATTCTTCTGGGAACACTCTGGACAAACAGTCAAAAGCAACGGCTAAGTACTTAAGTTGAGGAAATGGAGTAGGATAAAGAACTTTGCATATGTAGTTGTTACTAATGCTACCACTTCTGGAATACTGGAATTCATTGAAATGATGTTGTTATCTACAAATAGGCACTTCTAGGGTATTATTCATTTCATCTCAAATGTACAAAGTATTCAGTGAATCACACATGAAAAGGAGCTCTTTCTCCCCACTGACTATAAAGAGATCTTAGTGTGACTGGCTTGCAGGGAGATGTCTGGGCTGTAATTTAAGTGAGAGAAATCCCACCCCCCTTGTCCTGTTTTGGAGTGTGTGGTCTGTACAGGCTGTTTATCACTGAAGAGTGTTCATAGAACGATTAGAAAACAAACGGGCTGATGTTACTCTGTGGCACTCAACGCGCTCCGTCTGTTTCACTTATCAATGAGCAACACAAGCTGGGGGCAAATAACATTTTGAATGTAGCACAAAATACCATGATGAAACTGTAATGGCTGAAAGTCACAATTAGGTAAGAAATAAGGTGTGTATTTTTGGCTGCAAGGATGACTTGTAGGAAAAATGCATCATCATTCTCAGTAGTTGGGCTTTTTTCACCTATATCTCATGATTTGGGGTGTTTTAAGATTTTCCTCACCAAATAAAAATAAATTCAAAGATATTTTAAGAGTGCTATTGTTTCTGTTTGACAGGATATTGTGTTAAATTTAAGAATAACTCTTTCTGATATTGTAATTCCTTAAATTTTGAATCCACCAATGAAAGCAAAGCAAATATCACAAAATTAGCCAATAATAGTGGAAGACAAGTGAGGAAAATCTTAACAGAAAGATCTTCCATTTTCACGAGTCATTAGACATCATCAGTACCTGCTACTATAAGATTCTTCTAGACACAAAAAGGTAATATAGGCTCATGTTCAAGGACCACCACCAAGAATTGTGCAACTGATAGATGGTATGGACACCTTCTGAGATGTGAGTGTAATATTAAAGTACCTTTTTTTCGTACATCTCATAACATATAGGAATACCATCAGAGAATTGGCAACTACTGGGAAACACAATATGACTTTAGAAATTAGCCTTAAGTTTAGCCTAAAGTTTTGTATACTGAAAATTCTCTTTCATTATCCGATGAAGTTGAACATGTTTCCTTAGTAAGCTTTTAATGCTACAAAACAACAGTATTAGTTAAAAGAAGTTGAGCAAAATACCCTGTAAATCACAATCCTGTCTTGGAGTTTATACTAAAATTCACCAAAATTAGCTGAGATGCCCAAAGTATTCCCCATTTCTCTTCAGGATATTGTGGGTTTCCAAGCCCTGAAGTACATTATCCCGAATTAGGTAGCTTTCCAAAGGTCAAATGTAATTTGTAAAGATTTGGATAATCAGTCTGTCTTGAAAGCTGGCTGGTAGTTTCAGGGACATAATGCAGTGTTTACAGAAAGTGTAGGAATCCCATCTTCTTCAAGGTGCAGGGGATTACATCTGGGTGGGGATTTACCAGGGGACTGCAGCTAAGAGGGCTATGACCTCTTCATTAGTGAACGTGGAAGAACACAAACGTGGCGCCGCATGAGGAAGGAGCAGTCCAATGGCACCACCCCTTCCCGTTCCCTCATCATCTCTGTGGCAGTGATACAAACAAAATCACATCTCAGGCAGAAAATGAGCCGTGGGCTGGGATAGCATTGATTATTTAGTGTATTAGCAGAGGGCAGAGTTTACATGCAGTATCAATTAGAAAATAGTTGGCAATGAAAACAAGGCCAAAGGCCTTTCTGTTTTATGGCCAAATCCTGCTCACTTTCCACACATGAACAGCTCTAATGAAGTCAGCTGGAGCTCAGTGATTTCACTCCAATCCTTAAATCTCATAAGCTGTAGCTGAAATTTGAAAGCTTTTTAAAAGGAAACTTTTAACCTCTGTCCCTAGTTACAAATTTGGCTGCTTCCTTTACCATCCTCTTCTCAGATCACCTCTATCCAAACGCTCTAAAAAAGCCCTCCAGATATTTTCTTCTTATTCTTTTTCTTTAAATACAATAATTCATATTTATTTCCCTTAATTCAGTTATAGGTTTCTTAAAAATTCAGCGTCATAGTGGACAGAGCTGCTCTTTGAACTTTCCCACAACGTAGGAGGATTCGGAATTAACAAAGGCAGTCTCCGATTCCATGTGAAAAGATAAATTTCAGTCCCATTTCTATAGGTTAAGCTGTGCCAACAAAGGCAGCAATTTGTCAGAGAACTTTCCTAGGGGAAGAGCGGCCACAACTGGGGTGGAAGAGATGATCTGTGTGATATGATCTTGGCACGTGGTGTTAGCAGGAGGGTGCTGATCTTTGACAAGCAAATACCTTAATGCAAAGTAGTCATGGCTCAGGTCTCCTTTGTTCTTTTTCTGCCCTGTGCAGCATTCTGAGCATCCTGGATGTGAATGCCCACGGCAAGGCACTGCCTGCCACTAGGTGAGGGCAGATCTTCTGCTACCCCACTGCTGCCTCCTCTCTGTACTTTCAGAGGAGCATCTGTTATCTCTTGTAACATGCACATCCACCTTTAGCAAAGAAAGAAGAGACCAGAGAAGATACCAATGCTGTTCCTTCCCCTTACTCAAAGAGTTAGCAAGAGCATGTAATTGGCTAGGATTGCTAATATGCATCATATATAGCAAAACAAATTTAACCTTTCAGTTTGCAAGATGCAGATGACTTTGAATGTATTAATTATTAGGAATTCCTAATCAATATGTTTGGTCATCCTGTATACTGCCCTGTATTTCAATAAGAGATTAATATCTAACTAGGAGGCTGGATTTTTTTTTAACACAATGCAATCATGGCAAACTCTTTTATTGGAAAAAACATTAGACTATTTTATTGTAAAGAACTGAATTACTTGGAAAGTGTTCAGACCTAACACCTTCCTAATACTTGGCTTCTCATGTAACAGTTCCTTGTGATTTCTTAAATTCCTCACACAAGTCTTTGGATCCACACAGAAGTGAGCAATGGGACAAATTATTTTGTTTAGGGAATGTAAGAGGAAAAAAAATCTAAGTCACTTGCACTATCCTTTTGCGTTTTCTGTTACACACAGAACATTGTGTAAGCCTTCAGTTGTGCTTTGGATATTAAATTCTGTGTGGTAAAGAAAGTAATATTTCACTAGAAGACTAAAGATAGCACAAAAAGGTTCAAAAGACTATTTTATGTACATTGAAAAAAATCTTTCATTAAGTCTGAAACATTTTTGAGATATAATTAATCTAAAATACTGGTTTTAGTTGGGGGTGTTTATTGCTCAAAATAACTTAGAAAGAAATACACAGTTAACCCCTACCAGATTTCCAGCTTTCTTACAGTCATTCTGCTTGCTTGAGCTATGGGAGCAAAACTCCAAATTGTGGAGAACAAGGACCTAAACACAAATGGGTACCTTGAAATCATGTTTTTAGGGTAATATAGATATTTTCAGTGAATTTTTTTTATAACCCATTTTCTTTCTGGATCAGAAATTAAACAATGCCAAATTCTTGCAATTTGCTAGAGAGCTCTTTCCCAACTCCTCTAGCAGCCTGATCTCCCATTGAAGTTTGTAACTGACTCATTAATCTCAGAGGTACAAGTCTGGCTCAATAGACTCTCTGTAAAATGTCTCCACTAAAAACCCCTAAAGGAGTCCCAGCTCCTAAAAAATTTGGGTCTTGTCACTGCTGTTTGAGGCCCTATCTACTAGTTGAATAATGACCCAAAAGAGAAGTCTCAAACAGGATCCTCTACCCAGAGTCAGGGAATGGAGCAGTTCAAGTTCTATGATGATTTGTCTGCTTCTATAACATCCCAAGAAGCGGCAAGTGTTTTCTATTTTATTTTACATGCTTGCAAAGCACCAGAGAATCACAGTTTGACTTGCAATGCTGTACTGCTGTCTGAAGTCTTCACACCTTCAGAACAAAGAAATATGTCTCATCCATTTGCTCTTATCAGCTCCTTTTCTTCCAAAGCAGCACCATCTGATAAAAATATTGTCAAATGTTGTACATGTAGGCAGCAAGGACTGTACATCTTCAGTCATTCCTTTCTTATCTCAAGGTGGATTGGTAGGATTAAATGTCTTAAACATATTATTTTTACAGCTTTTGAAATTTAACTGCTGTGAATTCTGTCTGTTGTTCTGGCAGTCTGTAACCTTTTACAAGGTATCAGTTGTTACATATTGGCTTAAAACAACCCTCAGGCTTGTTATGGAAACAACAAAACCAGTTCCAATCTGACAACAAAGCAATTCTTCAGACAAAACTCCATTTTTCTGTATTTGTCTGTTATACTTCCCAAAAACTCATTCAGGCACTTGTTCCTCCTCATTTGCTTAAAATGACTGCTCTTCGGTGAGAACAAGGAGAAAGTTCCACAGCAAAATAGTCTGAATGGTCTTTGCTTATGTTACCTCCACTCTTAAGATGATCTCTAGCCAAGCCAAGACTGGACTGCTTCATGTCGCTCAATTTAGCACATCCCGATTGTTCCAATCTGAGCTGCATTAATCATCAGTCCTTATAGGTCCATTAAAATGATATAAATCTGGAGTAAATCTCTAGCAATTTAAAAAGACTGGTCTTGAAGTTGTACGTTTGAGATCAAAATCAAGTTCATGATTTTATGCGTTTCTCATGTTTACTTTGTTTCCTATCTCATTAGTGTTGAACTGTGTTACTGTTGACTTAAAAAATCCTATTTGTCCTGATAAATATTTCCAATAGATACAGGATTACACTCTGTATGTGCATGTGTGTGTGTATGCAGCTATAGGGAGAAAAATATTAGTTTCAAATGTTTTGTTTCTTCATGTGCTTTTTTTATTTCCTCCCAGTAGAACAGCAGTTGTTTCCTTGTTTTTTGAGAGGGTGTCTGTTAGAAATGGAATGAGTTTCTTTTTCTTCTGCTGTATATGTTGCTTTGGACACTTCCTATATTTAAAATTTACAAAACCTTGCAAGAATAAATCAAGCAAATTTGGATAAAAACTGAAATATTCAGGAAAATAGGTGGGGGAAAGGTACTTTAAGCCATGCCAAAATTTTTTAGTTCGGTTTTAAATTATTTGATTTCAGGATAATATGTCTATAAAAGACTAAATACTCTAAGTCTGCTTCTTATGTCTCTTTGTTCTCCCTAATTGTGAGTGAGGGAGCCCCAGGGACACTGGGAATAACAATTCCTGATTTTTATTTTAGAGAGGGAACAGAAGAAGGAAATATCATTTTGCAGTTGTTGAAAATATCCCAGCCTGAGGCTAGCTCACTTACATTCTCAAACAAAAAAAAAGGATCCCACAGTGAAATATCCCCCAGATTATCACAGGGCTAAAGAATGTAGAAATAGAACCAATGAATATTTGGGAGAGAATGTAATTTTCAATGTAAATTGTTAGTTTGAATCCATTCATTTTATTTTGACCAGCAAGTGTGTTCTGTGGCAGAAATGTCATTGTCCTTTTTATACATTTATGGACTGAAGTACAAGTTTATTTTTGCCCCTGCAGGTACCCGTCAAAGCATTTGCATGTGCGCTGTGGGCATGAGTTGCGGTCTGCCCGCACTGTGGTTGGCGATCAGTCTGTCTCGGTGCCGTTCTTCATTGTCACTGTGTGTCACTACGCTGACTTCCAGTATTGGTAGGTTACCTCCAGAGGCTTCCTCATGGAGGGAGGAGATCACCGCCCCATGTGTACTTCCAGAGCATGCAGCAGCTGGCTCTGGCACCAAGGATTAAAGGCAGGCTTGCAGGAACATAGGGGTTGCACCACCTCAGACCCAGCCAAGCCCATGCTTCCACAGTGGCAGCTGGAGCCTGTGTCTTCTAGCATGAGTGCACAGCCCAAAAAGCAGTGAAGATGTGCCAGTTTTGGTTTCACTTCTGCTCTCTCTTCTCTTAGTCCTGGGAGAGGGCAGAAAAGAATCATGTGAGGAGAGGGACAAAAAAGGCACATAACAGATCTCTTGCAGCTTTCCCTGTTTGGCCCTGAGCAGCCAGTGAGCCCTGGAGTGTCTCAGGTGATGTTTCAGAAGTACATTTTTCTGGGTAACCCCCACATGCAATGCAGGCTTGGGGAAGAATGGCTGGAAAGCTGCCTGGTGGAGGCTGAAGAGGGGTGGGTGTCAGTATTTTTTTTTTTTTTCCAAGTGACAAGCAATAGGACAAGAGGAAATGGCCTCAAGTTGCTCCAGGAGAGGTTTAGGTTGGATATTAGGAAAAAATTCTTTTTCAAAAGGGTTATCGGGCACTGGAACAGGCTGCCCAGGGACATGGTTGAGTCACCATCCCTGGAGGTATTCAGGAGATGTGGACGAGGTGTTTAGGGACATGGTTTAATAGTGGGCTTGGCAGTGTTAGGTTAATGGTTGGACCCAATCTTTTCCATCCTAAATGATTCTATGACTCTATATTAGCACCTGCTCACAGCACATCATGGACACATCCTGAAGGAGGCCATCCAGTCAGAGGGTCACAGGGCTCTTCCCTGTCTGAGATGAGCTTTTTGCTTTCACAGCTGAGGGTTGGTTGCACTTTTATGTTTACTTCTTTTACCAACTTCTTCCAGGGCTTTTGATTTAATGGGTGAATTAACTTTTGTGGTTTTTTTTCTTTACCCTACTGATTTTTTTGGGTTTAGATTCAGAGCTCCCATATTCTGCTTTGTTCTATGTATTTTAAGTTAAAAAAAAAAAAATCAGTCACCACTGCTACTGTCTGATTCTGTTGGCTCTTAGTGAGGTCATCTGTACCTCTTCAATCAAACCAAACCGGAAGCAGCTTTTTACTCAGTGAGTCAATTTTGTTGTATTCTTTTCTAATGTTTCAGTTGTAACTTTTTGCTTTGGGTATGCCATAAGATGTATATGTAAACATGGAAAGAATATCTCCTGTTAAAACAATAGTGTACTGCAGTTAATTAAATCAATGTCAGCTTTCCGAGTGCATGATCAGAGCTGACCTGTATCAAATGAATTAGAACAGCACCCATTGTGATGGACTTTGGCATGTTGTCATCGATTTATTCCCCTACAGTCTTTTTAAAACTTTAGGGAGGTTTAGGGGGGAGGTATTTCAGAATAATCAGTGAACCCCTCAGTATGATACAGAGTAAGTGTAGTAAAATCAGTGTGTAGATTAGGAATACCAGCTGATTTATTTAATAAATCAAAAGAACAAGCTAACTAGTTGCCTCAAGCATTTATCCTTCAGATGTCATATATACTTCCCTTGTCTAATTTAATTTTTCTCCTTGTTTCTATTTGACAGTAATATGAAATTTATAACTGAATACCTAGATAGGGAAAACTGAAATTTAAATGTATAGCACACAATATGATCCTCTCTATGGAAAACCAGATAAGGAGTGGGGAATATCTAATGTTTGGGTCATGGTAATCTTGGCAGCTGGTGGGTTTTACAGAATTAGAGGGGTGTCTACCAACCATCTCATCCCTAATGCATTGGCTCAATATCAAGTTCTGATAGTCTTACTCCACTCTGCTGACACGTTGCTTCTTCAGTATATAGGAGCTGCAGACAAGATAGGCAATCTTGCAAATCATGGCAGGAATTTTTGACATTTAGGCATCCAGCAGGCAAAAACATCTAGAAAACCTTACCCTCAGGTATGAGTAGTCCATGAAGTCAGGGGAGAGAGGTCCTTTGCCTTCAGGATTTCTCTGACTTCTGCATCACCTGGTGTTTTCCCTCTGGATTTTATTCATGTCTGTACTCAGTCACAGTAGAAACCATTTTTGGCCTCTGTAATTCTATCACAAACTTTTTAATATTTTTAGATATTTGTGTAAGAAACCTCTGAGCACATTACTGAGTCTGAGAAACCACTGAAGCAAGATGGGTGTCAGAAAACAAGAGATCTCTGGAAAGCACTGGGGGGTTAAAAATTACATGATCTTAATTACTCTGAAGTCTGCATGTTTTCATTGCTTTAATTGGAAGGAGATCCATGCTACTGAGACCAACAGCACGTTTTCAGATTGTTTGGTTATAAGCAAAGAGAGATGGTGATGTGTTATTGTTATGGCTAATTCTGCCCATGTATTGGGAAACTAGACAGAAATACACAGAAGTGCTATTGGCAAGTTTCAAATAAATGATCGGGTCACTTTCTTCCCTTAACATGCTTACTCGGGTGACCCATTTGAACTGTTCCTTTCAACTGAGCTCTAGTGTCAAGTAACAATGACCTTTACTGAATGTTATGGGAATTAAAGGAAATCACTCAGCTATTTTGCCTTTGGAAATTCATAGTGTGTTCCCTGCACTGTGGCAGTGTTATAATGTAATTTAATGTTATATAATACCTTATAGAGGAAACAAAAAGGCTTAATTCAAAATTAATTATTCTATGCCCAAGTAGGAGGTAGCTGGATCAATTCTATCCACCATTACACCGTTTCTGGCAGAAATCTTCTCTCCAGCCATGAAGATCCTGGTTTTCCAAGCAGAAGTATTAAGCTTTGGTTTAACATTAACAATATCCAGGAGGTTTGAACTAGTTTTCTAGACATTACATTCTAAGATTGCTAAAAACTCTTTGGGAATTCCAAGCCAAAATCCACATTATTTTCTTTTTTATAAAATCAACAAATAATATCTATAATTACGTTAGCTGGATCAGGTTCTAACCTCAAAATCATTATGAAGAAAGCTTCCTTTATTTTATAATGAAAGAAAATGATATATAAATGCTTGTTCACGATGTTATGGACATTTTGGTGACATTTAAAACCAGCAAAGGTATTATCATTGGGAACGTTTTACTCCAAGAACACAATGAATTACGTCAGAGTAATATTTATGGTTGGCATGACAGTAACGGTTAGCTGTTTCATAAAGTTCAGAGTTCCATCATACAGTACAAATAGAGAGTGATTGCTGTAGTGCATGTTGTTGTCAAACCACGGAGATATTGTTGTGACTTTACAGGCAGATCTGATCAAGATTTAGCCATTTCCTCAGCCCTCTGACTATGGCCCAAAGCCTCATCTAACATCTGCTGCCTCTCTGCAGGACTGGGGAGCTTAGACCCAGCAAAGCTCCAGCTACAGCAGTGTGGGCACTCTTTGGCTTGGAGCGTTGGTGGGGGAGCTTGCATCACAGATGTGCTCCTAGACAAAGCAGTCAAAAGGATGAAGTGGCCGACATCCCATAGCAAAGCTGTAGCAGATCAAGCAATGGAGGGGCCACTATGGGACTGGTGAAGTCGTTGTGCAAGATGTTTTGCCAAACCTTTGGTTTAACTGCCATCTTCTAGCAGGACAAGGTTAAACTCTGACACTGATATGCTCTTATCTTATACATTAAGAAGACAGAGAAAGAACACTACTCTTAAGTATTACAACCGTGTTTATTTTGATTTCTTTATATGAACTTTATTTAGAACTGAATTTCTTTAGATCGATTTATCTGAACTTAGTTAATAAGCTTTTTGCCTTCAGTTAGACACCTCACAGAAAGACTGTGCTTATGGAATAGCATACATTGTACAACTTTTTATTTCTTAAAACACTCCCAGCTGTTGGCAGGTTAGATCTGCACACTGGCAACAAGACAAAAAAAATGGATTCCTGTTTTCGAGGTTTAAGTAATAAATAATAGTAGTAAATAATAAGTAATAAATAATGGTAGTCTCCATAGTTGCATGTACGCTGCTCAGAAGATAATGGTTTTTAAATCACTGTGGCTTGCCTGCAGACAGACTTACTGCAAATGTCTCATTCACTTCTTTCCCAGCACATGGTGCATGGCATGTTACCACCTACGGATCTTGGACAGTCCTGGCTTCTTTTTAGTAAGACGCTACGGCAAACAGTCATTAAATATCTCTGTTTACCTAAGCAAACTATTTTCCTATGACTGGTCCTAGTAACTTGTACACTGAGGAGAACAACTAGCTCGTTCTATCACCTCCTATAATTCCATGATTTCCTCAGGTTTCCCTTCCCATACTGTACACTTGACATAGATTAATGCTCTTCTCCAGTCTTCAAATATCTTCTGTCTCACACGGTGTCATGAGCAATCCCTCTGGAGGGAAATTCCTGTTAAACCTCCTTCTGAGTAAGTAGCTGAGTGATAATGTTCCGCACAAAACCATGGGGAAAATAGGAGATCTGGGACCTGGATTTCTGACCTGAGTAGGTCTTCCATAGTTATCCAGGTGGTTGAAGGTGATTTATTTTCTCTTTTGTTTTCCTGAGTATTTGCAGGAGACCAGAATACAAATACCACTATTAGTAAGGGTCCCAGGTGCACCATATAGTATTTCATCAGGAAAGGATAGCTGGTGGATGACTTCTGTGTATTAGGCTGGAAGCACTGTAGTGCTTCTAGCAGTTCCTGATGCTTGGATAACTGTGCGGAAAGATACAGGTATGTAACAGTGTGTTTGACCCAAGCATTAATTTAGGCATTACCTCTGTGTATAAAAACCTACTGATAACTCTTCACAGTTTTTACTAGGAGACCCTCTCTGTATATGGGGACTGAGCCCTGATCAAAAAGTTGATCTGCAAAGATTTCTGCTGCCAATAAAACCAATTCCAAGGAAGTAAGTAAAAATAATTTGGAAGAGAGTAATTTGAATTTTTAGTGAAAAGATTCCAACAGAATAGAGAGACAACTCCACATCTTATGTTAAATCCTTCATTACATTATAACATGGTATGCAAAAAAAGAGTTGTGATGAGTCATAGGAATGATTCATTCAGTCCCAGTTACGGCTACAAGAAAATGTGAATAGCATGTATTTTACTGTCAGCAGTAGTTTGGATAACAGGACATTTGATTTAAAAAATAGTGGTAGAGAAACAAGGAGAAAAGGCAGCTGCAATGGCAATATATTATGTCATTTTTAGTTGAGTTTTCTAAGAAAGTGAGATATATGTGATAATGTTTCCTGTACCTCTCAGTCCTCTTCCCATTCCTCTTGTTCGCTGAATAGTGGTAAATAAAAACCTGTTCATCATATCTTTTTATTGGAAATATTTTAATGTTTTTCATCTGGCAAAGAAAATGCTTATATTTAATTTTAAAAAGTAAAGATAAAATGAGAAGAATAAGAGAAACGCAGGAGCAGAAGAGAACGGGGTAAGATGCACTTTGCAATTGCATGCAAGCACATAAATTTCACAAAAAACCTGAACCCAAGAGATCCCAAGCAGAGAAATCCCTATAGCCCTGTGTCATTCCATTTTGATTTTAAAAGGAGAATGGGGCAGAGCAGAAGCCTCTGAAACTTCTGAGCTGAGCTTTTTGAAATAGAGTAAGTACCTCTTAATTAGTCCTCAGAATTCTGCCTTAAGCATGGGAAAGTAAGTAATTAGTTGAATTAAATTAAGGAGCTGGATTTTTACAGTTTTTTGGGAGGTGGGTATAAACTAGAAATATCCATTTATGGGAGACAAAAAAAGATGATTGTGCTCTGTTACAGACCTCAGTTCATATTTAATATTAAAAACAGTGGGAATTTCTCCCAGGTAAGTGTTAGACCTGCCAGCAGACAATGAGGCCCCTGACAAGGGTTTCAGTTGAGGTTAAGCTAACTGAAGAGGGTGTGGGGAGCTACTGGACATGAAATGAGACGTTGCTGGCCATGACAGATAAGTGTGGCAAGCTGACCGAGGTTACGGAGTGCCGTGACTGTTGCTGGATTTCACAGGTGTTTAAAGGGTTTGTGTAAAAAATGGCCATACTTCACCGACTGTTGAAGGGGGGTCTTGGTGACCATCACAGGCACAGAGTCTTGCAAGGCCAGAAGTACCTAGGACACGATATCATTCACTCTATATAAATCATTTTGTACCAGCAATGTGGCAAAACTGGGACCAGTGGGTGGAAAGCAGGGGAATGTTTATTTGGCAGGAGGAAGGGACATACAAGAGTAGGATGGCAAAAAGGAGGGTCAAGAAAGAGTAGAAGTGATTTGTAAATCATGTGATCATTGCCATTCAGAGTTACCTGCCAGACAGTATTGCATCAGTCACCACACTCTAAATCAGGGCAATAAACTAGAGCTGTTGTTCTACCATACCACCTCAGATGAAACTGCTGCTGTGGTCAGATGAAAACTCGGGGGGGGGGGGGGGGGGGGGAGAAGCATTTCCTTTCTGGAGGGGAACCTTGGACTCCATCAGACAGGAGGATGTTTTATTATATCTGATGCAACTTTGTGCATGATTTGCATTTCTCTGGTATATTCCTCCAGGAGGTTGAAGTGTGAATTGTACAGTACAGCTACATGAAGTACTACTTTTATGATCTTGTATCTGCTGGGCTAAAAGAGAAGTTTCCTTCTTAGATTTGCTATAATAGTGCAACCTTCAAACAAACCTGTTTCCTATAACATCTTCATAGACAAATTGATAAAGGTCAGCAGGTAAATGGACATTGAGATGGACTAGAAGCTGTTTGAACTGTCAGGCTCAGAGAACTGTGGATCAGCATCATGAAATCTGGATGTAGACCAGTGGTGTCCTCTGGGATGAATAATGGAGTTACTCCTATTTAACATCCTCATTAACGATTTGAATGATGTGACAGAGCCCTCATGTGCAATGAGTGCCAACAGCCTCCTGGCTGCATTAGGAAAACCATTGCCAACAGGTTGAGAGATGTGATCTTTTCCCCTCTACTCAGCACTGGTGAGGCCATACCTGGAGTGCTGTGTCCAATTCTGGGCTCTCCAGTACAGGTGGAGACATAAACACACAAATGGCCACAAAGATGAAAAGGAAAATGTAAGGGAGCTGTGATTATTCCTGGAGAACCTAGCATTGTTGCTAGATCAATGTTACGAGAGAAGAGAAGGCTCAGGGGATCTTATCAATTCATATAAATACCTGATAAGGCATGGGGTGTAAAAAAGACTGAGTCAGACTTCTCTCAGTGGCATCCAGTGACAAGGCAAGAGGCAAGGCACAAAAAGGTTTTCATCGTGATATAAGAAAGAATTTTTTTTACAGTGAGGACGATCAAGCACTGGAACAATCTCCCCAGGGATACGGTAGAGTCCCCATCACTGGAGGTTTTCAAGAGGCTATTGATCACGGTGTTAGATAATCTCATCTAAGCTCCCTTTCCCATGAAATGTTGGACCAGGTGGCCTTTCAAGGTCCCTTCCAACCTGGGCTATTCTATGAAATGGAAACCCAGGTGATACTCTTTATAAATATAAGAAAAAATATTTTTTTCCTGTGTGGGAGGGGGAGGTCAAACACTGAAACAGGTTGCCCCAGAAGGTTGTGGAGTCTCCATCCTTGGAGATAGTCAAAACCCAGCTGGATGTGGACCTGGGCTCTGGCTGACCCTCCATTTAGGTTGTTGGATTAGATGATCTCCAGAGCTGCTGTTTAATCTCAGAGATTCTGTCATTCTGTGAAGGGATTCTGAGTTATTTAATGCCTTTGTGTATCTGACCAATTTACCTGTATCTTTTATCTTTATAAATGTCACTTGGCTTGCATTTGGCTTGTGTATCATTTTAGTGTAGTCTGAATGCACACGAGGATATGTTTTCAGTCATCTAACCCTTCACAAATACAGATGGATACATGTTTTCAAATGGATGAAGCAATCTTTGGCCAAGGGGACTGGATTGTTTATTATGGCCCAAATACTCCTAGGTCAAATGCAGGATTGCAATATTTCTGATGTATTTTCCTTTACCTGTGGCATATCAGGTACAATTGCGTTTGTGACATTTTTTTACGTAAGAGGCCCCCAAAAAAGACCTTCATTCATTGTGAAAGCAAAGGATCAGTTGCACCAGTAGTATTCCACTGAAGAACACTACCCAGTAATTTTCTTCTCTTACTTCATAAATTATTTCATGCTTTCAGAGTTTTTGTTTTCAGAAGAGATATTTTCTTCATCTGATGTCTGAACAAAGTAAGAATACATCTTCTTTTCCTCTTCTTCTAATTTCTGGATCACTTTGGAATAGTTTTCAGTGTGTGCTTACTCTAACCTCTGAGTTAGGTTATAGGTAGGCTAGGAAAGGATTGGAGACTACACTGACACATACCAGAATGATACAGATTAAATTGGTGTCACACAGAATTGAATCTGTAGTGACACTGCATTCTTTTTAGTACAGAACTTACTCCACTGAAAAATGACTAGGACAAATGCTTTCTCTTGCCTCTTTTCTTTTTGTTGATGTTTGGTTGGATGCTGATGGCCTCAGAAAATGAAATTTGAGATTGTGAGAGAATTTAAAATTAATGTGGGAATGCGAGAGATACTAGGTCCAAAATCTTGAACAGTGCCTGGGATTTGAATTCTTTCTAGCCCAAAGCTGGCCTTAACGCTTTTTTGGAGAAAGTTATGGTGATTATAAAGCAATGAAGACTTAAAGTTCAGTGATGAGCTTTATATGTTTGAGAGATATCAGAATAGCTTGTTTTAGCTGGGGTATGTTGTAAAGTTGGATATGTGTTAACACAGCTACCTTCATGTTTTAAAGTTTAGGGATGACAGTAGCAAATAAATTAGCTGCAGCACAGCGTCTGTCATTGTAGACAATTAATCTTTCTTGCAATATTTAGAAGGACAATAATCGGTCTGGATAGATAATTCCCTATCTTCCCACACAAAATCAATTATTCATTAAACAGAGATACTTAAATTATTTTTAATTTTTAGTGAGAACTTTGGGAAAGTATGCTAGAGATAAGATTGTTTTAGTCTCCTTTTTTCTTCAGAGTAGGATAGAAACAATATTCTGAAAATCTGTGAGCTAGAAAAAGTGTCTCTGAAGCAAGCTGGGTGTTCACTGTGGGAAGCACGTTGAATTAGGGTGGTCACATTTTGCAAAAAGAGGAATGCATGTGGAATGAAGACATACTACATGGCCACTGTGGGAAGTTATATCAAGTGTGTGACCATTTCATGGTAGCAGATTTTATGAACAAACTCATTATGATCTCATCATCTTCATCTAAACTGCAAAGGATTGAGAACTAGGAGGAGGCTATAACTGCAGGCTGGAATTTTCTGGTCTCAGATCAGTCATCTCTTTTTATATTAGTGAATCTTTTGATATCAGCTTTCCCTCAAGCCTTTCTTCTCCCTTCAATCCTCTCTAACTTTATAATTTGGCACTTAACCTTTTTTTTTAATGTTTTTATTAACGTTGGAAAAATTACACCTATTTTGAAGCTGAAGATGAAAGCACCTGATCTAACAATTTCCACCAATTTCCTTATGTAGCTCTTGCAAGATGCTGTTCAAGGTAATGGTTGACTCTGCTGACTCTCAGATGTGTATGGCACTGTCTATTACTCGAGGTGCCAATGGCACAAGTCACCACTGTGGTCTTAATCTGATAAAAATGCTCTGTAACAGACAGCCACAGTCTAACAGACAATCAAATCTGTCACTAGAGAAAAATCAATGAACCTCATTAGGAGCTTGGCACACACATCAGACATTTACAGTTTTTACACTGAATTCTCTGTTCTCTCCAATAACTCCTGCGAATGTATGTTGTAGAAGTCACTGCAGGCAGAGTTGAGGTTTAGCCTTCTAAAGGAGGCTGAAGATAAGCTTAGAAGTGTTGAACTTGGAGACTGAAGCCAAAAGTTTCATGCAGATCCTGGGATCTGCATTAATTTGGACTAAGCCGCTGCTCATAGTAAATTTCTGCAGAAAAACAGCAGTGCATGACTGCTCAGGCAGGTGTCTCACTCCTTACTGCATACAACTTGATGGTGCATGAGGTGTACAAAAACCTATGAAATTTTATACTAGTTTTACATGGCCTAGCTGCTGCAACATGTATATCCTCAAGGTTTCTAGTAATCTACTGGGATCTGAACACTAGATACATATTAAAAGGAACAGAGGTATCTGGTGATACTTGTTCAAGGACCCCTCCCAAAAATCTAGGCCAGCAACAATGTATGCTTTAGTCCTATGATACATAAATCTTTGTTGTATCCATGCTTTTCTATAATATTTAACTTTTATGAGTTTATAAAGAAACACCTGTCTGCAACTCTATGAACAGTTGGAAAAATAAGCAATTTTCAATTGTTATAGATGACAAAATGAAGTTCCACTTCAGCAATAAGGCTAACAAAAGGTTGAGCATGTCGACATTTTGACATCTGAATACTGTTCAGACTTAGTGCAACACCAAAGATGGATCTGGTAATGACACTTCAGAATTAAAATTATGTTATATTAAAATAAGTGTATATTCTTGATTTAGGGAACTGATTCAAAGAAACAGTTGCTCTACTGTTTGTCATCCACCACTATTCCAAGAATGTGACTGTGACGCAGACCAAAATATCCAGGGAAGGGGATGCTTAACTGTGACAGCTATAGCAGAAAGCTGTCTCCAAAAAGTCAAGGTCCATCCTCACTATCTCAAGCAGAAAGATGGTGGAAAAGGGGAATAAACTTCATTAAGTCAGAGGAACTAAGATTATTTTTAATGTGTATAATCTTCCTCATGTGACATAAACTTGGATAGATTCTTCAAACACAGTGACAGATCTGTTTGTCCAGGTTGGTCAGAAGGCAGTTATCTCACTGTGCTTTTTGTCCAATGCTGCAGCTTTTTTTAAGGTCAAATAACAGGGTATGTATTGCAAAGATGTTGATGTTGAGGACCTAATCAGCTTTGCAAATAGCAGATGATGAAGATGGTGTTTGTGATGTATTAGCCGAAACCAACATAACAAAGAATGTAGTATATAATTATATGACAAAGATTACATTAATTTGCCATCACCAGACAATGACCTGTGTAGTTGACACCACTGTTTCAGTTAGTAAGATTTACAAGTTTTATAGAGTTCACGCATAATACGTGTCAGATAAAAAACCTGGCAAAATGGGAATTGTGTGTTATCCTTGGCTGGAAGATTGTCCTGTGTGTAAGGCACAGGACTGGGACTAAGGCACTGGATTAACTTTCATTCTCTTCTGTGTTCACCAAAATAGTTAAAAGCAGATTATTTACACTCTTTGGGCTTGTTTCCTCATTTATGACATAAGAAAAATTATACTAATTCTATCAGGAGTGACAGGAGGTTAAACTAATATTGTTAAAGAAGATTGAATTGCAGTATGTAAACACAAAGTATTACTATCATTCCACAAACAGAAAATCTTCTGTGTTATGAAATATTTTTGCATGTTCCTCTCTCTCATTTCCTGCCAAGTAGTAGGAATTTGTGAGATTTGTAATGTCAAGCTATGCTCATTTACTCCCCAGTGAGAAGGAGCTCAATGAGCATAGGCTGGAAGTAATTTTATGATCTTGAAAGAGCTTTTATGGGAAAAGCCATGCCTAAAACTCCAAAGAATTATAGAATAAAAAAATCCTAGTAGCCTAGACATATTCTACTGATAAAAAGTAAATTTAAAAGTCTGATGTATTTAAATTTAAATTTTTATTTTTTAACATAAAATCATAGGATGGTTTGGGTTGGAAGAGACATTAAAGATCATCTAGTTCCAAGCCCCTGATATGGGCAGGGACACCCTGCACTAGACCAGGTTGCTCAAAGCCTCATCCAGCCTGGCCTTGAACACTTCCAGGGATGGGGCACACACAGCTTCTCTGGGCAACCTGTTCCAGTGCCTCACCACCCTCTCCATGAAGAATTTCTTCCTGATAACCAATCTAAATCTCCCTGCTTTCAATTTAACTCCATTACCCCTTGTCCTGCCATTACAGCCCCTTGTAAAACACCACCCCCCCCCCAGCTTCCTTGTAGGCCTCTTCAGGTACTGGAAGGCTGTGATAAGGTCTCCACTCTCTTCTCCAGGCTGAGCAAGCCCAGCTCTCTCAGCCTTTCTTCACAGGTGAGGTGCTCCAACCCTCTGAGCATCTTTGTGCCCCTCCTCTGGACTCCCACTAGTCTATATCCTTCTTATGCTGAGGGCTCCACAGCTGGACACAGCACTCCAGGTGGGGTCTTACAAGAGCAGAGTAGAGGGGGAGAATCCCCTCCCTCGACCTGCTGGCCACGCTTCTCCTGATACAGCCCAGGATCCGGTTGGCTTTCTGGGCTGCCAGCGCACACTGCTGGCTCATGTTCAGCTTTTTGTCCACCAGTACCCCCAGGTCCTTCTCCTCAGGGCTGCTCTCAATCTATTCTCCACCCAGCCTGTAACTTGTAGTAGGGATTTCCCCAACCCATGTGCAAGACCTTGTACTTGGCCTTGTTGCACTTCATGAGGTTGGCAGTGGCCCACCTCTCCAGCCTGTCCAGGTCCCTCTGGATGGCATCCCTTCCTTCCAGCGTGTCAACCGCACCACACAGCTTGGTGTCATCAGCAAACTTGTTGAGGGTGCACTCGATGCTATCATAGTGTCCAGATGCAACCACTCTGCTCAGAAAGTCTCTATAGCTGAAAGATGTATCAAGGAAGAATCAGTCTATACTTGCTCTGTTTCTTTATAATGCTCATTCCTTGAGCATTTCCCATGTTGAACTGTATTGAAAAGTGGACTTGTTGAAGCTAAAAGACCTCCTAGAATCTGGGGAGGGGAAGCAGTAAAATCACATGACAAATGAATTTGGGAGATAACCCATGAAAAAAATCAATTAGCAAATCATAGGTTTAAATTGAGGAGTCTGGAACAGTCATTGGAGGTATTTAGGTAGTTGGTATATGCTTCCAGTATGTAAGTACGGGAAGCTTGTCTGCATAATTCATGGTGCTAGCCCATACCATAAACAGGTTATCAGACCAGCTGGATTTTTGGTCTGACCCAATGCAGCAATTATTATATTCTTATGGGTCTCAAGGTAGACTTGGTTTTCCTGCTGATGTTCATCTGTTGCAAATGCACACTTTACATTTACAGAAGAAAGAGAATTCTTGGTTTTATGCCTGCAAAAATGTATGTTACTTTCTAAGTCATCATCTGCTATTGGCATTTTCTCTCTCAGTTCAGGAAGAAATTGAAGAAATCTGACCTATGGTTAATTGCTGTCTCGTGAGGGCTATCTATGGTGGTGCAAGTCACATAAAGTAAAGCCCCAGTCACCAATGACGCTACCTAGACCTGCTACCTCTTATATTGCTGTTTGGGAAGTTAAGTAGCCACAGTCCTACTCTCTTTCCTCTGGTCTGGAGAGGGTTTGAATGGATACCAGCTCTTCCCTGTGCAAGTCTGTCCTGGACAGCCAACCTTTGCATGGCACACCTACAGTATCCATCTTACACACTAGACAGTCTGAGACTGCTATGAAGGTGTTTCACCCATTATGAATCTATTAGATTCTTGACCACCAGGTGGCATAAAAACTATGTAAAATATCACAAAGGGGTTGCACATACTATGATACAATTGCCACGGTTTTAAGAACATGGATATTCAAACACTTGGCGGTCTTAGCTGTCAACTTTGAATATTTTTTGTACATTTTAAAAAAGTAACTAATAGTTTTAAAAATTCTTTAGTTTGCAGTGTTATCCCATGAGGACGGGCCCACCTGTGACACAAATCAGCTTTGTTAATCACGTTGTGTCATAGTCATAATCATGTTTTGTTCGTATCAAAACCAAATAACTTTACAGATGGAAGAGAGTATGTTATATTGATTTGCATAGAAACACAACCAAACACTTTAAGAAACAAGTCAAAGGTCAACTATTTGCCAATGCTGAAAGCATATTTTATGAAACTATTTGTAAGCTGTAGTATAACTTTCAATGTAATGATAGAAATTTTTTCAGTGTTATGAAATCAGGTCCTGTGTTCTTACCATAGGAAAGCACAGAGAAAATGGCTTTTAGACCTAACAGAAAAGCAAGGTTAGTGTGGACAGCCATTATTGATAAGAAAACAGAGGACCTGGGATGGCAGACACAGATTCTGAAGTGAATATAGCGGCTTTCCTACAATGAGATTCTTGATATTGTAGGTTTGTGGGGTTTTTTTCTCACCTTGCTTTCATGGGCTGGATGCAAGTATCCCATGTGAACTCCCACAATGACATATATATAGTAGAGGTACTACTCTATGTTACTCTTTGTGCAAATTTCTTTCACTTTTGTTCTCCTTACTACTGCTGCTTTTTTTTAACTTCTTGATCATCTCCACTGCATTGCTGGAGATCCCCTAAGCTACAGTTTATTCATTTTGACTACAATTTCAAGTTACGTCATGGAGAAATCAGAACTTTCCTTTTTAATAATTTTTTTATTCATTTAGCTGCATTCCTTACATTCTTTTCTCTGGTCATATTTGTTGTGTTTCTATTCTTTTTACGATCTTGTTTTGACACTCTGGCTATTCCTTTAGTATCTTATTTGGTGCCCTCTATGTTTTCATCTCTCTTTAATGTTGTTTTCCTTGAGTTTCTGTTTTAACTTCCTTTCTCGTTTATTTTTCAATATTATTTTTTTTTAATCTTAAACTCTTTTTTTAATTTCTGATGCAAGCTGCTTAATCTATCCAACTTTCATCTCAGCCTCATATTTCTGTATAACCAACATCTGAACTTCTCACCTTCCCCCAAAACCCCCTCCTCACCCTCTCTTCTCTGTCACCATTAAGAACCTGTGACAGATTAGTTTAATCCATCCATAATTCATGTCTGATACAAAGTTGGATTAATGTAAAAAACGTATTATGAAAATTGCTTGCAGCTTTATAAGCAGAATGAACAGTTTTGAGGTTGACACCTTCAGTCTAGACCAATAGCAGAGAAAAATATGATATATGGTTAACAGTTTACAATAGATAGCTCTTCCTAAGGTGAAGTTAATCCAAATGAAGATACAAAGACATCCTGAGTAATATATATTGTCTATATTCACTTTCAGGAAAATCTGTTCACAGCATTTCTGTGTGCGCGAACCAAAATAATTGTTCTAAACCAGGAAGGCATAGAGGTCTCAACGTGTAGTTTCTGTGGGACTCTAAAGGATTTAATGGGGCACCTCAGAGGCTAGTGGAGTGACAAAGGTGCATTACAGCTGTGCTTAACTTGCTTCCAACAAAGCAGAAGACAGAATGGGACATGCAAGGGAGACATGGTGCTTTCTGTTGCTCTACTCTAACGATGAGCAGGTGAAATCTTCTAACCCAGTTATGGAGAAGAACAAGATTAGGCATATATAGAAGATATATGACCGTCTATACAGCTATGAAGATATATAGACCTTCTCTTCTGATGTATTTCTCCCAGTACAAGTTGTTTTACTCAGTTATCAGAGTTCTATGCAGATAGGAAAATTTAGGTGGACAGAAAATTGAAGTGAGCTTTAGCCTCTAAGAAGGGATGATAAGAGAAGGGAGCTGGAGCTTATCCTGGCTAGAATTACTGGTCAAAATATAGGAACATAACAACAAGTCCTGATGTTGGTCTAGGCCTACAGTGAACTCAGTGGAACTGACTAGTTTCCATTGACAAGCACAGTGTTTCAACATCACTAAGTGACACAGCACCACTGTTTTCCATGTCTCTCTTGAAAGAAAGAAGTGTATCAATGAGGGATTTTTTGTTCAATAGTTATGTCAGAAACATTATCAAGTGATTATTCCTAGCATCAACTGAGTGAATGAATGAATTAAACATCTGTATTCAGAGAACGCTTGAAGTTCTAACCCATGTTTTGTAAGGGACATCAGAGGTTGATAAAATGGCATATGCCAAAACCCTTATTCATAAAAGGCCTTTGCCTTTTCTGTGCTAAAACATCCTGCTGAAATATTCCAAAGTTTGGTACCTTGCTTTTAATCAAACAACCCAAATAAATTTACTTTCATGAATAAATCATATATTTGGGGTTTTTCACTTTAAAATTCCTTTGTTACATTTCTTTGCATCCTGTGCAATTTCAAATGCTTGATGTAGTGCTTTGAAATAATTTGAAAATACACTCAAGCAGGCGCTTAATTTTTTTTCCATAAGCTAACAAGAGTATATTAATTTGTAACATACAGAATGCCTTCTCTTTCCATGGCTTATCTGAACCCAATAGGGTTCAATGTCAGGCTTCTCACTTTCAGCTGGTTTGAATGGTAAAAGTCAGGAAAAAACAGTCATTTGCTGTTAAGACTGTAAAGTGCTGCATACTCCTAGGACACTACAAATAATAATGTTGATTCATCAAGTGTCTGGAAACACAGTCAGAAGTGATTCTTCTCTTTATTTGTCAGGTGATTTCCTGCTACTAGGTCTTTGGGATCAATAAAAGCAAATGCTTAGTCAGAGCTAAGCACGCAAAAAAATGACAATCTTTCATTTCATGTTCTAGTTGATGGAAAACTTCAGTGAAGAACTTGGGCACACTAAAGGGACTGTCATCAGTTAAAACAGATCTTGTAAACCCTCAAAACATTATACAGTCACATTTACATTACTCACTGATACATTTTACTCATGTCTCTATATGTCACAGCCTAAACTAGGGTGTATAAAATCATTAAATGGGAAAATCAGTCCTTCGTATTTCATGGATGCGTGTTCCCAGTATTAGAAATATAAAAGAAATAGGAACTTCAAGTTGTACTGTATTGCATGGAGTTTGCCATACCATATTACGCCGATGTTCAGGACAGGCCTCCTCAAGTGCTGGAGTCAGTAGCATTTTAAATTAATTCAGGCTGGAAGACGTTAAGCCTGGTAGTATATCAGATAGCCTCTGCTTAGCTCTAAATAAGTCAGTACTGACACTAGAAGCTGTGGAAGGACAACTTCTTCAGGACAATGCTCACTCCAAATGCATTAGCTCAAAGGCAGGTCTAAATAGCAGACCTGCACTAGTGCATCTGCATCACTTACACAGTCTGAATTACTACACAGTGACTAGATAAATAGAGCATTACTTGCTGCTGGCTCAGGTAACTCCAATTCCTGGTGCATCTGAAGGCTCTAAACTGCTGCCCCTCATATTTGCTTTTGCCATGCTACACCCAGAGCTTTTCCCTCACTGTAACCCCAAACTTTTTATTAGACTACCTGCACTTTTGTTAGTCCTGTTTAACAGATATTTAATATCTACCATTGGCATAAATGACCTATTAAATGCAACCAAAAAGTAGTTTGGTCAGTTATTTTTTCTCCATGGAGACAGGCATCCTCTTCAGTTTTCTGTGTCAGCCTTTTTTCTCTGCCTGTGTGGTACATCTGGTGAAAGAAAAGCCAGAATTTATAAACAATCTTTTTTCTCTTGGATCTTAAGAGGGAATAAAAAGAGATATTTAAAGAGTTTTGAAGAGAATTGCTTCCTACTACTGATTTTTATTTATGTACAAGCCAACGTTCAGCACAAAAATTTTAAGCATATTTTACATTTTCCGTGCATCTTTTACAAGCCCACTCAACTGAGTGGTGAACTAGATGATGTCGTACAAATTTGTCGTATTACAGCTTTGTTTAACAAGTTAAAACCTATCAGCTGAACAGCTGTAACTTTGTGTTTCCACCTCCAGGTTCCTCTGTGGGCAGCTCACACCTTCTGACAGCTTATGCTGCTTCCTGCACCTTACAGCTTAGAGGGAGCTGGGTGGGACTCCCTGCCCAGGGCTCAGTTCCAGGCACTGTACTCAGGACATACAGTGCCTCAGTGGTCTTGGCCATGCGTGAACACCCATGAAGCCATCGGATTCATTACAGAGGAATGGTGGCCGTGCATGTGTAGCGAGGCTAAGGATTTCTCTGTCAAGGGAGGGATGTTTTGCAACAATGATCCCTTTGCATGAAAAGGTCTTCAAAAGCAGAGTGACAACCTTGAGAACAGATGTTGTTAATGGTGGATGAAAAAGGGATCAAAGGGGAGGGGTAATCAGAGATGGATCTTCGTTAACCTCCCTTCTGCCCACTAAAGTGGCCAACATGAGCTTCCCAGAATTGTTACCCCTGCTTACTGCAGCTTTTCCGTTCTGGAATGAAATAACATAAACAATACCAGTATTTTGTCCCTTACATATTTGTTTCAGCTGTTGATGGTCTAGTTTTACAGCTACTTTTCCCTTTCACTCAAAACCATTTAGAAATAGTCCTGCATTTCAATGACACGCTGTTTCCTTCCATGTTGTTAATAGTGTCCATCTAATTGCCAAAGAAGGGTTTCTATCCATAGTTTCTAAAGGCAGTTATTACATTACAAAGAGCTTTGCTTTAGAAATTATTCCTTCTAATTATCTTATATACTAAGTTTCGAAACAGCTGAGCTGCATCAGTTCCTTTGCTTCACACAAACGTGTTAGAATCTAAAATACAATTACAAATGTTAAACCTCAGTTCTAGAGGACAAAACCCTGCTGTTTGGCTGTCACCTGTTCATACAAGCTTTTAATAATGTAATTTAAGTATCAAGTCCTACAGATTTTTATTATGAATATAATAATTGCTGAAATTCGAGTAGACATTGAAATATTTATCCCAGTAAAATATGGAAAACATTTTGAAGATATTGTAAGCAGTTATATAGTTACATATAACTAATGCCAGAAGAGACCATTATAATCAGTCAGTCCAACTTTGATGTAGAACATGTGCCACTACTTTTCACAATATATGCATGAAATTCATAATCTGTGTTTGACTTACAGCTCTTTTAGCCAGAGCATTTCTTGCACAATTGTTTTTTTTCTTAGCATGACCCACCATTACTTAAATGCACAGCAGTGAAAACTTTTTCATCCAGACAATGAACAAATTTGTATCTCAGACTCGCAAAAGAAACACACCATCCTGCCCCATTCAAAGCAGCTCCACCAGTAATATTGCCCCTTGCCTCCTCGAGGTCATGTAACTGACCCCAGAGCTGCGTTTACTGTGTCTAAACCATGACACCAGGAAAGTGCTTTTCTGTTCCTTATGGGCACCCTTCCACGGCCGGTTAAGAGGCCAGGCTGGTTATATTGCTGACGCCCACCACCTCTTAGACACCCCATGTGCTGCAGGAAAGAGGCTGCAGGTTGAGTGTCATGTGCAACTAGGGAAGCTCATGTGTGAAAAGGAATTTTGAGCGTGGAAAAAGATGATATCCATGAGTTTTATGCAGCAGATAACTGTTATGAGAGAATAAGCACAAAGTAACAGAATGACATCTGTCATAAGATGGAATGAATTACCCTCATGTATGCCTTTGGTCTTTCTATTAAGTGTCAACTATTAACTTGAGCTACACGTTTTTGGATGCTAAAATTGCAGAAAACAAATGCCACCTAAATGCTGAATCTTTCCAGCATTTCACCATTAGGTGAACAAAAAGCATTCAGATACATTGTAAGAAAATATTTCTCACTGTCCAGCTGGCAGAGGCACATTATCTAACTGCAAGACATTATTTTTTTAAATTATTTGCTGTAACTTCCTCAAGATATGTATTGCCCAGACAAACCCAATATATTTAATTTTCTGAAGTGTATCTCAAATTTTTTAGTTTTTCACTCAGTGTAATTAGAATTTGAGAAGAATTAATTTCTTTTCAATTTTAGATGCATTTTGAAAATTTAAAAAAAAAATCTTAACATGAAAAAATGTTATGAAATAATTTTGTGAAATAATATAAGATGAATCTATAAAACATTATTACCTTCTGGAAAACAAATAATCAGCAGAATTTCCCCTTAAAGGCATGTATGCTTCACAAAATACCTGCCTACCTGACCAGAAAATATCTTTGTAACTTCCAAGTTACAAAATCTTGCAATATCACTTTAAAGCAGCAAACTCTGAAATGAAACCTTTTATGGTTCTCCTGAAGTTTCTCAGCTGTATTTTGTAATTGTAGCTGAAACTCTCCCCTAACAATTTACATATTTTGCTATTACCACGTCTATCGACATATAATCATTTCATGGCCAGCTTTTTCTTAAGTCTGAAGTTAAGCACAATAAAAGCGAACTTTTAATTCTTATAATGCAAAGAAGCTTACAATAATATATATTTTTTTTGAGCAGTCTGGTTATCACATAAATGAAAAAGAAGATATGTTTGGCTGCTACAATCAGGAAGAATGCAAAGCTCCCACGCCTGCCTTCAGTAATTGATGAAGTGGATCAGTGACATTTTACAGCGTTGTGATTGAATTGGACCCTTGAGGATAAATAGCACATAAACCTTTTCCACCAGCTCTTTGCTAAGTTAATATTGGCAATTCCAATTTAACGCTTATGAATGAAAGTATTGCAGGCTAAGTGAAATAAAAGAACAGCCACAGCTATTGTCTTCGGTTGGTGTTCTTTCCCACAAGCACTATTTAATCCAATGAAAAACAGAGACCGCATCTGTCAAAGAAATACATGTGACTGGACTGGTTCTGGGCAGAGGGGAGTGTTCTGGAAAAATTCAGAATTTGTTGTATAACTAAAAAATGCAGATTTTTAACAAAAGTGCCTGTCGTTAACCCATTTGGGAGATATTCTTGTTGATTTCTTGGTGAGGTGGTACATTGAATGGTTGTGAGATTTCAGATGCATGTTAGTGTTAACAAATTCTATTAATAATTTAGAGTAAAAGGAAATATTTTATTAATGTCATCTGAAATCAATGCACAAAGTTAAAATGAAGCATTCCCAACTGTTTAACTAAGCTATGGGACATGGTTGGAGAAAACAGGTATTTAATTTTTAGAATACATTGTTCATTTATTTTTAAACATTTCACTTAGGCATAAATAAAATTCTTTCATGCTGTCATTATGAATATTTAATTTCTTCAATGTCACATATAACTTTTATATAAACATACACATAATTAGATTTTAGCTTCAACTGAATGAATCTGGAGCTTACTAACAAACCTGCATGGGTGTGTACAAGTAAACTGATATCAGCAGTTCTTCCAGACTTCGTTTCACAGGCAGTGTTTTCCACCATTTGGGTCTTGCTGGCCTTTGTTGGTGTTAGTGAACTAAACAGGGATAGGGCTTAAGCTCGGTCTCTGAGTATCCTGAGGGTATCATCTACAGTATTTAACACTAGTGCACTACTTGATATTGTTTAGGTCCGTGGCAGGCTTAATTTTCCAGTGAGTGCTTGGGTTCAGCCTGCAGATAGCCTGGGGCTGTTCCAGTGGGCTGTACGGACTGTGCTACCCTGCTCTGGAGAAGAAGAGGCTTAGTCATATCCTGGAAAGCCATGCCATGCCCCTCGTCCTCAGGGTCAGAGAATGGAATCTGATCCATTTTATTTACTAGCAGAGGTGTAGACACACCGCTGTAGATACTTTAAGAACTGCAAATCCAGCGCTCACTCCAATTGCAAGGTTGGCTGTGGTCCTGTGGAATGCCGGGAACCTGAGGGGAGATCCATGGATCTCTGCTGATGGATGCCATGGTGTTGCTGGTGGCCCTAAGCTTGGTTTAAGAAACACTACAGAAAATGCAAAGCTTTGTGAACATAAGGTCAATTTCTACAGAAAATAATTCAGACATAACTGTAGAAGTTAAGAGAAATTTTGCCACAGTACAGCTTGGGGATTAGCTATGTTGCCATTGAAAGCATAAAGCTTGAATCTCAGGGTGCGAAGTGTCCTCACAAATGAATGAGCATCCCCTCACCTTTCCTGCAGCTAATGACTGTGCTTAGTGTGAATACCAAGGGGCCGTGCAGACCACTCCTCTGGAAATACTGAAGCTTGACTGTAATGATGGGTTTACCAGGGCAAGGAAGGGGGTTGTTCTCCCTTGTAGGTAGGGCATATGCTCAGTGTCACACACAGATCTGCTGTCACCACTGTGGCTGTATCCAGCCCGAGGAACTTGTGTCTTTCCTGCACATATGGTGAGAGCGCAGTCCCAGGAGCGCATAGTCATGGGATGTATGTTTTCTGGACGGGATGAGCAGTTATACTGGGAAGCAGTTTAATCAGGCTGATGAAAACTTTCTTGGCTGGGAAGCTTAAAACTAGGTAATGAAACTGAAACTGTAAGACCACTTAAGACAAATGTTTCTGTGCCTGTTTACAAATATAATATTTGGGAAATAATCTTCTTAGATTTTGAATTTGCTGGGTGGGAGCAGACCCAGCTACCTAAGCCTCCAATCCATAAGCGTCTGGTATCACCCTTTATGTGACTGGCATATTAATTCAAGCTAGTTGGGACTTTAGAAAAATTACTGTTGGATCTTTAAAGTGGAAAATGCTTATTCCATGCTCATTCATGTTTTACAAGTACAAATCCATTTCTTTATAGAAATTTTTCAAGTTCAGATTTTTTGATTTTTCAAATTCAGCACAAGAGAAGGAACAGGTAAAGAACGCCCAGATCCTGGCGGTCATATTTGAAGTACAGGAGGATCCATTACCATATAGGCCTGTAGCTCCCTCTCTTTTTTTCCTTTTAAAGAACTTACTTTTTCGCTGGCAGATAATGAAAAACAATGCCAGAACCTTTGGGTGTTGTGTGTGCTGTTTTGTGTGACAAAATTCTTGGTTTTTTTCAGCCAATGAAGATGAATCTTTGTAATCCTGCTTTAGGAATGAGAGTCCTACCTGCTACCAACACTCCAGGCCTATCATCTGTCATGGATGCTTTGCAGGGGCAGGAAAAAATGACTGAAGGCAACTGTTCACTTCAGTAGTTCAGTTACCTAAAAGAGCAAATACTCTACAAAGAAACTCTCTCAGATCTTCACCTTTTCCCTTAAGTCACTGAATGCTATGGAAATCCTGCTCTTTTTCTACATAATAGCCCTTGCCAGGACTATATTGATATTACTCTTTCTTTAATTTTAAAGGGCATTTGGGTTTCAGTGGTGTCAGCACGTATACCTGCCAAAGTCTATGGCACCATGAGCATTTATTTAAAAATATTATGTGCAAGAAATTAAAAAACTTGTATTTTCCTATTCACAGTTAATTGTTATTAGGCAAAGAAATACTTTTGGGAGTCTCTAAAACATCCCTGTTGTACGTGCTGACAGAGGCGGTCTCAGTGCCTTTGAAAAACTGACACTGTATTTTTAAAAGTTAGCTATAAACTTCTTGAACTGTTTAAAATGGGAATTCCAATAATGAAATTATTTATTCAGATGAATATTTATTCAGAGTTTAAAATTACAAATATAACTGACTGAAAACCAATTACTCACTTTTGGTGGTATTTTTAAACTTTCAGGATTCTGAAAATAAAATTACTTTGGCTATATCTCTATGTTGAAGCCCTGAACTGAAATGTTGCCCTAGAACATATTTTGCTGTGGCAAAATTCCCATTGAAATCAACTGGACTTTTGTAACATTTACTCTCTCAGTCATATCTATAAAATCTTTTAATTTCAACAAAAATCTTGATGAATAATGTTCATTTCATATACACAGAGCTCTAACTTTCTGTTTCATCTTCTTCTGATTCTGATACTTTTGTCTAAACTATGAAGTTTAGGAAGAAAACAGCCAGAGGAGAGATATCCACATTGCTAAGAAATATTTTTTATCTAAAAAACAGTATTAGTGGACAATTTTTACGAGCTTAACAGCTATAACTGTAGATAATTTATTATATTTTTATTATAATTATGAAGATTGTTATTAATTATAATTAATTCTGATTACACTGCAAGAAAAATAAAGTATTGTAAAAAAATAGATAACTATTATATTAAAATCAGTGGACGTTTATGTATGGGTAATGAAAGATTATATATAACACATGGAGCTTTTGCTAAGTAGAAAGATGGATAACATGTCTTGTTTAATATCCATTAAACAGGAACAGAAATGGATTCCACAAAGTCACAAAATTCATCTGTGATTCACTGAAAAAGAGAAAGGCAGATAAAAGATAATCTAGCAGTGAAAGAACTGTTTCTTTTTCCCAATAGTTTCATATCCTTTTAAACTCTTGCAGTGTAGACAAATTTGCATTTATAAAGCATTGTTGTCCAGCAGGAAGTCTGAGACAAATGTAAATTACTGGGAAAAAGTTTTCCCCAAGTACCTGAAACACAGACACTACTTTCCCAGTGAAAAATAGCATGCTTCACAAGGATTTTAAAGGCACAGTTTTGAATGGACTGGGGACATTTTCAGGGTTTACTGCTTAAAACTTCTGATACACGCCAAACAAAACAGAGCACACTGTTTATATTTAGCATAGGGTGGAGCACGGTGGCCTTCAGAAAAAGGTCCAGCAATATTTTTTTGCTAGTTTGGTTTTAGCAAATCCATTAATTTATTTCAGAGTTTAGCAGAAAATTGGAGTCTTTACATATTTTTCATTATATTTTTCATTTACTTGAGTGTTTATTGCAAAGCTTTGGGAGCATAAAGATAAATTCTATAAAACTATTTCAGACAAAACACCTGTTGAATTTAACAGAATTTTTGCTGTAGTTAGGCTTGAGGATTAGTTTTATTGGAACTGAAAATATATGTTACATTGAGGATGGTCAGACACTGGCACAGGCTATGCAGAGATGTTGTGGTGCATTCATCCTTGGAGATACTCAAAACCCACTGCACACAGCCATGGACAACCCACTTTTTATGACCCTGCTTTAATATGTGGGGGTCGGGGGCGTGAGGGGAGATTAGGCTAACTTCAGAGGATCCTTTCAGCCCCAACTGATTTTTGGTGATTCTGTTTAAAAAAATCAAACATTTCTGAAGACTTTTTTTTTTTTTTTAATTTTGTATATTGGCTTTTGGAAAACTGAGTTGGGTCAAAGAAGGAAGATTAAAGTTCAAATAACTCCTCCTCTGTAGACAGGGAAAAACTTATAAAACCTCTTATGGCTTCTCAGTTGGTTGATGGAAGACCTGGTCAATACATTTAGAAGATCATTCCATCCTCTTATTTAGCTTTATCCAGTTACTCAAGACATAGAGAATCAAAGCTCTTTCTAAAAAAAAAAATTACACAGAAGCAGCTAGCAAAAGAGAATGGTTTGGGAGTCTGATTAAAAGACAATATCCACTGTGATAATACTCCTGATGCAAGGGGAAAACCAACCTGTAAATGGGGGTCAGTCAACCCAAAGATGAGGGATAGGTATTCAAAAGATTCACAGCCTTAACCAAGGCTCCTCCATCCAAATTTTGTAGCTGTGCCCTGACTTTCAAGCATGTTGATCACAGGAATGTATAAATAGCTGCACTGGGTAAGACCAAAATATAGTGCCTGGTCTTGGAGAGTGGATGGTCAAGGACACTTAAGGAAGAAGGCTAATAACACAGAAAATAGAAAGTGTTATCTCCTTCACTGCACCCTCTGAGCATCTCACAGTCTCAGCCTGGGAACTTTTTGAGCCAAAGTGCTACATACTGACATTTAAGAACCAAAACGTGTGCTGTAGACATGAGAGAGAAGCCCAACATCAAAGCTGTAAGCTAAAGATTTTCCCAGATACTTTACAGTGAATCTTCAATTAGTGAGATTGCCCCAGGTCAAAATTGCTGACTCGTGTTGTACTTTGAATTCATTTCTTTCTTCCAGATGATCTCTGGGCAAGAAAAATAGCTTACCACATACAGATCTTGTTGATCTGATCCATAAGTAATCTAAAAGCAGATAGTCTTAAGATACAGGACCTACTTCTACTTTCAAGAAGAAGCAATAATGATTTGACACACATCTATCTTTCATCTCTTAAAAAGAATTAATTAGTAGTTAAAGTATTGATGACACAGACTGTACATACGTTCTTATAAGGCTATGATATTTTCTACTGTAGATGATCAAATACTTAAGGAACTGGGGCCTTTACAGTTATTAGGAATGAATTATAGGACCCATTCCATTTTGATTATTGGTTGGAATACAGATCCTCTGCAGAAGGTCATGGATTTAGTAGACTTGGAAGGTAAATGCTTCCTTGCTTTTCAAGACCTTTTCTCTGAAACACTGGTGACTTCCAGTACTATGCCATGATTGCCTTTATTGGTCTGCTGTAAAACTGAGGACTTTCAGACATATGGGAAATCATACTAGATGAAAAGGCAATCAAGTATTTGACAAATTGACAGGCTGGAATTACATTTTTAGAACAGTTTGGGCAAATATCTACCAGGAATCGTTTAACATCACAGGCTTGCAATACATAATTGAGGTGCTCTGGGGCTTGTGAAGCCTCTGCAAAAAAACACCAGGACAAGAAAGCACACATTTCCAATCTGGAGAGAAAGACTTCCAAGGGAATATTTTTTGGGGTGCAGAAACTGAACAAGTTCAGATGGAGTTGATGCTGCCTGAGAGCAGGAATGTGGAATAGATGATTTCTTGGGGTCATTTACAGCCTATGTTTTCTATGAATCTGTGTTTTCATAAGGTTATTCATTTGACTCTTTTCATCAGTTCCACCATGAGAATTAGATGGAGGTACATTATAAAGATAAGTAAATAAAAGAATTGTATGACTGAATGTCTGTATAAACATCAGAGTGAGTCCCCGGTGAATGCAGCAACAGTGAATATTTCAAAGGTAATTCTAACTGATGGCAAGATGTCAGAAAGGCATGCTTTAATAAATACATAGCAGCAAATTAATATACTATAATTTCAAAATCCTAACAAGAAGTTGCATTGCCAGTTGGGAGCCTGTATGCTTGTGAAACTTAACAGTAATTGTTTCTTGTTGTATTTGCAACACACACTATGCTACATTACCTTTAAATGTCTGTCCTTTAAATGATGAATGTGTTTGTCCCTCACAATCTCATGAGCATAATGATTTGTTTACTTTTGTTCACTTTCACTGCTAATCCATATTAGAAAGTTTAACCTTGTAAACAAAATAAAATCCAATCAAACAAAGAGGTAATAAGTGTCTAGAAGCCTGGAGTTAGGCTAGCTAACAAGGCTACTTATCAGAACAAATTCCCAATGGTGTAACTATCAGTTAAAATAAAAGGTTTGTATTGTATGCAAAAAAAAAGAAAAAGAATTTTCTCTAGTTAGACATTTAATCCATCCATTTACTTTCCTTCCACATAATAACGGTTTGTATTTCAATAACACCATTCTCATAAACTGTGAGGTGATATTAAAAAATTTAGCAGTAAAAACTTTAAATTGTTCTGATTTATCAAAGATTTAATCAGTTTTGAAAACTGTTTTGCAATCTATACTGCAGTGATTTAACCTTGAAAAGAAATACTTCTGGTTTTCAAGCATTTGCAGTACATCTTTGGAGAGCCTGAAGTACTGAACTTCACACAAGGTAAGAAAAGGAGACGCAATGCACTAGTTCCCAAACTGAGTGGAAAGAAAGTTTGATTTGTTAGCACTTGATCCTGTGAATCATGTACCCACCCACAGCTTCATAGATTAGGTGTTTGCAGCTCTAGGTTTGAGCTGAGAATTTAATGAAACAGGATTTGATGGATTTTGTAATTCTTTTTGGTCTGTCTGGAAATTAGGTTGCTGTACATGTTTATGGAAATAAAAGGATTTCTGCTCCGGTTATCTCTCTTGCTCTTTTCCTTTGTAATATTTAGATGCTAAAAAGTAAAGACTGAAACAGAAACACAAAAACTTAGATAATGTTAATTTGTCAAAAAGCAAAGTCACAAGAATATTTTGTCCCTATGTTTGTCCTCAGTGTCTTCAACCAAGTCCAACAGGAACCTATGTATCTGTTTCCATTCCTTCACCATGGTGGAAGTACAGACAAATATACCACAAAGAGAAGATTAATATAAATGTACCTGTATTTATATATTAGAGTTTGAGTAGATGATGCTAGTTTTCATATTGAAGTGTGTACAAAAGAGATACAACTCTTGCCATATTATTTTTTGTATTTTTCTGCATTACTAATATAATAGTATTATATTACCATTATAAGTACTCGTTTGATTGATAGTTCAGAAACTGCCATTGTTCTCATTATTAAAAAAAAAAAAAAAAAAGATTGTTACTTAAGTATTTATGGGGGATCAAGAAGTTTGTTGCAATATTAGTTCCAAATATTGTAACAAGACAGATGAAAGAGTTAAAATATTCTTTCAAGCACATAAATAAAAGCATGACAATTTTTAAAATAAAATGCTTTTAGACACATAATAATTTCTCATAGCTAGAAAAAGCTGATTTAAAGCTACATCAGAATTAAGAGGAAACTGGAGAATTAAGATTGAAAAGTATTGACAAAAAAGATAAATGAGAATTAGACTGGGTCTTGGAGTACAATATGTGAATTACTTAATGATAAATTAATAATTGCTCATTTGATTTGTTTATAGGAGGGAGTGAGAAGGGCAAGAAATCAGATCAGATACATTAGCCTGCTGAGACTGCAGGCTTCAGTAGACTGTGTGTGAAGATAATGGTTTATATATGTTTTTCATGATCCAGTTTTCTGACAACCAGTTTATTGTATACACACTATGACACCACTACTATGCACACAACCTCAGAGAATAACCTCAACTATAATTTGAGATATGCTGACTGTGAGAAAGAATTAAATTCAGTTTTATGTACAGGAGAAATGTTCAAACCTGAGTTAGTATTAAAAGCCAGATTTGTTTACCGCTTAAGGCATCAGGATTGTTCTTATATCAGTCTTTACAGAATGAGTTCAATACATGCAGTGTAAATCTACATATTGCTGGTTTTAATCTCATGGAAATATACATCTAGTAAATATGGCTCAACCATATATAAGTGCATAGAAAAGCAAAGTGTCATTAAATATGTATACTACTGACTTAATTATAGGAGTTAAGGGGAAACTTGAGAAAACCAGGATTTTTTGGTATGTTTTTCTTCTCCTTAATCTAATCAGACAACACTAAAAGCCCAAGAGGTATATAAACTTCAGTAACTAGTTATATTAAACCTGTGTTTACTTAGATGATTTGTATGAGATAAATAAGTAATTACCCAAAGGACATTAAAAAATGGAATATATGAGACTGCGTGTGAGCAAACTAACACAAGGCAGAGCTTCGCTGGTGCATATTTAATAAAAAGAATTCCCTGTGCTTTTATATCCTCTTCCATTCTATAGAAGTCCTTATATCACCTTTATCACCATAGTAACTCAGCACTTTGCAGTCTTCTCCTTCTATTCATCATATTATTTTATCAGTTTAGTAAAGGATAAACTGTTTCCCTGATCACCCACTATTTGGTACCCTGCCTTATGGGAATCCTGCCAAGAAGTATTGTGAATAATGTAATAATTCACCAGTCTTCTACAGAACTAGAAGTGATCCTTGATTTATACTACTGTACAATCAATTTCTCATTGTATTTCATCATAATATTTAAAAGTGAATTAATCATGAGAAGTTAGCATCACTTAAACATTTGATAAACATTTCTGTAGCCTTCTGAGTTTGGAGTATCAATTATTATGGCCATAAACCTTGCACAGGTTGAAAACTGGCTCTAAACTGTCTCACTCAAAAAGCTGAGTTCAGAAAAGACGGTCATTATTTAGATTTACTAGAGGGTATTTTTGTAATGTTCCTCTATCATAGTACCCCCAAAAGGAGGGAAAGTGCCAAGAAAGCATGTTTTGTAGCCCCACTTTGATATATTGTTAAAATACGAACAGCCATAACAGACTAGAATAATTTAAATTGAAAGAGGGCAGGTTTAGATTAGATATCAGGAAGAAATTCTTCCCAGAGAGGGTGGTGAGGCACTGGAACAGGTTGCCCAGAGAAGCTGTGGGTGCCCCATCCCTGGAAGTGTTCAAGGCCAGGCTGGATGAGGCTTTGAGCAACCTGGTCTAGTGGAAGGTCTCCCTGCCCATGGCAGTGGGGTTGGGACTAGATGATCTTTAAGGTCCCTTCCAACTTAAACTGTTTCATAATTCTATGAATATGAAGGTATTTTCATTTACAACCATATCTAGTCATTTCCCTCTGAGCTATAGCATATGAAATTAGAAAAATATGGTTGCTAATTAAATGTTACATTCATTCAGAGTACATACATCAGTTAAAAGGAAAGAAAATTTGCAGTTAGCTAGTTTCACACAAACAAGAATGGCAAAGATTGTATCAGTGAGTAAAAACAGTTTAATAGACTGGACTCAAAAATTTAGCATATTTCTCTTTCATTTAAATATTTTTTCCAGGATACCACCTCCGTAGTTTCTAAATAAGACTTTGGCTTACTTTTATTTATTCATACTGAAGCCGTGTGCCTAGAGGCTTTGTCAAAAAGCCTGAGTATATCTGCATGCATGCATGCATACATACATTACTACTTTGAAACAAAGCTGACATTTCTGGGGTTTGATCATTTGGCTGCAGACTGTACATACATGTGTCCTAGCTTTTATCTAACACTGCAAAGCATTCATCTCCTGTGTTACAGTATTTCAGTTTTGTTCTCCCTGATTAAACATATGGTGCGTATGCTGGATAATCCAGAGATACATTTTAGCTTTTATTCTAAAATGAAAGTATACAAAATCTACCTTTTGAATTATTTTTATTCTTAATAGAACTTACTTCTTTATATACTATTTTCCCTAAGGTTACTGGCAAAGCCTCAGGAGAATCCTTTTTTTTTCAGTTATAAAGTTCTGTTGGTACATCAACAGATAACTGATCCCAATAAACCCTGCCATAAGAAATTTAATTTAAATGAACATTCTACTTTCAATCCATTAAAATTACTGTCATGACTTGTGCAGTTTCACTCCATTTAATTTCAGTCATGATCTGTTCTTTTTCAAAGGGGATAGGTAAGGTACAAATAAAAGAGTACAAAATTCATCCTACAGTGCTTCAGCCAAGAACTGCAATAACCATACAGCTCAAAAGGGTGACTACGTGTCCTAATTAGTAGGGTAGGTGGGACCAGATCCTTTGGTGAATGCAGCCTGATAGAACTTCAGGATCTGACCCGCAGATTTTAAAACATGAATGAGGAGGGACTGGAGCAAGATAACCTGTTTAAACTACACCTAAGTATTTACTGTGATATTTCCTGCAAATAAAGAGTTAAAGACTTGTGGTTTAGATAGATGAACCTAACATTTACAGAGGCTTATTTATCCAGTGCTGTAGACCCAGTGATTCTTTTTTCTGGCTTGCCTCAAATGGCATTTATATGCTTTCTCCACTGTAGGGAGTTTTCCTAGCAGGGTTTTTCCACCAAGATTAGCGATTTCTTTTTCATACTCCTGATTACTCTTTCCCTATTCACATGATTAAACACCAACAAAGAAAAACAAGATTCCACTACTAGATTTTGTGAAATGTTAATATTTATTTTAATCTGTGGAGACAGGCTATTTAGCAAAAGGAACAAAAAGACAGAAGTAAAACCAAGTTAGGTACATGAAAACTTCCCTTTAACATATCCATTGCTCTTTATTTCCTAGTAAGTCCTGTGTTGGCCCTACTTTGAGCTTAGCTCCACAAGCCTGGTCTTGCTGCAGAAGTTTTAGTTTCTATTTTAGCACAACGGCAGTGTTTGATGTGGACTCAAGAGTTACAGGACTAACAGTGATGAAACAACACTGGTTCCATTACTCGTGAGCCACATGGGCTCACAGTCCTTAACAAACCCCTCTAGAGCTTTTCTCTCCCTGAGGGTGCCTAATGTGAGTGCTGCATAGCCCTTCTGTTCCTAGCAACAAATGAAAAAATGACACTTTCAGACTGTGATTGGACAGGAAAGAAGCTAGAGAGTTACAGATATATTGCCTTAAAAGTAAACTTTCCCAAGTAGTTCCAGAAGAGCTTCCTTTTTGGGTATGTTAATGTGAATTGCAATTATTTATAATTTCGTACAGAATGCAGTTTTTAAAAAACCCAAGTCTTCGCTGCTTGCTGCAGGAAGTGAGTCAGTTTTGCTCTGCTTTGATCATTTGGCAAGTGCATATCCCCTTGCTATTACGTACATTTTACTCTGCACGTCCATCACTGGAACTTAAATATGATTATGTTTGGCCCAGTAGGTTTATGTCTTTTAGAACTATAACATTACTTCACTTGAACAGTTATTAGGGCTGCAGAGATGTAACTATAATTGCTAAATGGGATAATGCAAAATGAATGAAGTGAAAGAACCCCTGGAGGCTTCTTGATGTTTACTCTTTCAAGTAATGCACTCTTCTAAGTCTGTCAGCTCATCACAACAGAGAATTATTTAGGGAACTGTGTGAACAGTATTCTTCACAAGTCTTACAGCCACCCAGAATATAAAGTGTACATTATACAACACAAGTCATAAATAGACATTTCCCTGTATTCTGCAAGCCACTCTCACTACAATGGCTTGTCTCTTTGCAGCAGTCCAAATGGGAAAACAAAGACATAGAGTAGCAGCATACTGTTGTGGTTTATATACTATTTGCAAACTCTACTGTCATAAATAAAGCCGATCTACCAGGCTGATTATCACTTTTATTCTTCTGAGGATAAACTAAGGCTGTGACATTTCATTCTTACTCAGTATCTTTTAACAGGTCAGCCACAGTAATGCCCTTGCCGATGCTTCTGGATGTTTTAACACTGAATATCAATTTATGGAAAAATAATTAGCTTCACAACATTGTAAGTGTGACTTATGAGCAGATGTTACAACCTAAGTATGTGCAATCCTCGTGACACCGTTTGGATCACATGCAGGAAGAATGGTCAGACACCATTCTTTTGTAGAGTTATGCTTAAAAGCGTAAAGCTTTAAGCACATATGCTTAAAAGACACCTCTACAGTACTATTTATGCCTAATCGATTAGAAATAAATATTTGAAGTGAAATATAATATATAGAATTTAATAACAATAGAGCTAATCTTGCCTGGATTATGAAGTCTACTAGTCCCTCCAAAGTCAAGGAAGATCCAAACACATTTTCTAGAACTGTTCTAACCACCACAAGACTGGGTGGACAAGAAGTAGCCATCATCTGCTTCCTTGAACTGGGAATAACTTCTTGATGTGCAGTAATAGGAGAAGGCAAGAGGGAGTCACGGATCTGCCTATGACCTTCTAGGAGGTAAAGATATGACAGAACAGCTAGGCATGTGCCACGGCATAGTAAACCAAGCCAGTAACATTTACCAGTTGTAAATGTTAGGGGCACAGTGGCAGCTGTGCCCCTAATCTCTGGACTAGCAGAAAGCATAAATTCTTTTGATGTTCACAGTCAAATACTCCTAAGGATTGTCTGATTCCAGTCACAGCTATCAGCATGGAACATTAACACATAGATTTCATGCAACAAGTGTGTCTTTATAAACAGCCTTCACACAATCTCAGATTGTGGTATGTTAAAATCCGTGAACTAAGAAAAGGTGACTTTCAGAACTGTGGTTTAACTCAATGAAGGTCATAAAATCCTCTTCTTTTTAAAATTATTCTGTCTTTACCTAGTGCCATTGAAGACCTAATGAAGCATTGGAAGAGGTTGCTTAGAGAGGTTGTGTAGTCTCCACCCTGGGAGACTTTTAATACCTAGTTGGATGAAGTCCTGAGAAATTCCAATTTAATGTTGACCTTGTTCTAAGGAGATCAGCCTGGATGATCCTGTGAGTTCCCCTTCCACCTAAATGGTTCAGAGAGTCTATGATCTCTGGGGTCGCACAGGCTGCCTGTAACCTTAACCTTCACATTTGGCACCAATGATAGATGAAAATAATACAGTCTTGTCCATGTGTCTTCCACTGGGTCAGACAAGGGAGTGTTGGGAAGCTGAGGTGATAATGTTCTGCTGGAGGATGGAAGTACAGGCAGAGCTGTTGTCTGCCGAAGTTCTGCAATGCAAGTTTTACCTTTGAATCTAAATTAACTGATTCCAGAAGTATTTCAGGTTCAAAGTGATGATTCTGACCTAGAGTCTTAAAGCTCTGTTTTATGAATATAATTGCTTCCATTTTTTCCTGAATAATGGCATGGAAGGGACAAAATATACCATAACTACCTTCTCTCTCTTCTATGAAGAGTCCAACATCCTTATGCTGAAGCAATTGGATTCAGAGACTTTGATGCCACTGGCACAGTGGCAAAATGTACAGTAGAATATTTCCTTATGCTTGCTTGACTGCTGTTGTTGTAATTCTTTAATTTCATTTATATCTGATTCCACTGATGTGTCTATAAACTATTAGTGTTCTGGGTGACAAGGCTCTACTGTGAAACAGTCCGTTTGATAGTCTATGTTTAGCACAGCTAAGGTTATTTATTATTTATTCTCATCTCATCACCCTATTACAGGCAACGAATATATAAAATTTCAGTGACTGATATATTCCTTGACTGTCCCCAAGGAAAACCCAGTCAAATAATATCCAGTTGAATGCTGAAACATTAAAATAAATAGGCAATATCCATAGTAAACAGTACCTCAATCTTCATTCCTGTATTAAAAGAGAGAAGGTATTCTCTGATGAAAAAGCTTTTCAAATTACAAACCTTCTTTACCATGGACAGAAAGTGAGGTATAACTGCTTTTCTTGTCTACTGAATTATTCTCCATCCCCCTTTTCTCCCCCAACCCCTCCTCCACCTTTGATGAAAAGGACTCCTATCTTCTTCTTGCCTCTCTTGGTCTTTGCATACTTCACTTCGACAGGTCTATTATACATTTCCTAAGCTGGTTCTTGTTTATCTAGGTGACTTATATGAACTTCCTTTAATAGGATTAACTTTTTTCTGGTCTTAATATTTAATATATTAGCCTCACAATGATTGTGGAGAGAGAAATTACTACAATTCCTTCTTATTAATAGGAAACTTGTGCACAGATCCAACAAAACAACAAGGGTGCCTTAAGTGGGAGTTGCATATGTAAGTCAATGAGGTGATACCAACATTTCTGCTTCCAGAGGAAACCATAGTCATGACCTAACAGTTTATTCCACAGGAATCTGAATGAAAAAGCAGATACAAACCACACCCCCTCTGGAAGCTGTGCAACTGTTTAGAAAATAATGTCAATAGATCATGAAAAGCACAGCTGAGTCTCCTGTGCTTAAGTGTCTAGTGCTTAAAGCTTGTGTATGGAGCTCAGGCACCTAACTTCAGTGTAGATTCCTCTCAGGGGATGGGACAGCTCCATTAGATGTGGCATTTTTAATAGATGCGACCCTGGCTCCCCTCCCTTTTCAGAATCCTGTGGCTTTCTTCTTCCATCATTTTTCAGCTTCCTTTGGCTTCTGTTGCCCCTCAGTAATGTGATGGCACCACCTTGTTCTTTGTCCATGTTCTAACTCAATGTCTAGAGCCATATGCAACTCTGTTAGAATATAAATAAATAATAGCATCTACTAGATGTTTCTGTTCTTGTCCTCAAGGCACTGTCCCCAGACCCTTCAATCTCTTAACATGTGAATTTAAAGAAAAGTACATTTTTTTCTTCTAACCAAACCCCCAAAATCTACTGAACAAGCAAAATTAGCATATTCATAAGGGAGTGTCTCTTTATCTTTGACACAAACCCACAATTTTGATGGTCTGTAATGTTAGAAACTTATTTAAAAGATTGCATGCTGTTGCTTAAAGATTTAGAAGGTTCTTTCAGTAAATACACTATACCAATCCCAGTGCAGATGACATGAATGACAATCCACTGCTTTCCAGACTGGATAACCGTTGTTTTTATCTTCTGACAGAAAAACACAGAGAATCCAAAGAGGGATTCGTAACCATAATGCTTGACATCAAGCCAGACTTTCCACATATATAAAGCCATAGTTAAATCTAAGGAAGCAAAACCATGAAAACATCTCTGGCACCACCTACAGAAGTAATTCAGTATTAGTTTTTAAGGTTTTTTGTTTAAGAAAAAAAAAGCTAAAAAGATAGGAAAATGAAGATGAATAAAAAGTAAATAAATTTATGACCAAACACAAAGAACATCAGGAATGAAAATTACATGGCTGCTCAACCCCCTTCTGATGAAGTGCTGTTTATTAGTAGCTGCTGTTCTTTCCATGTAGTGTATTCAAACTCCAAAGTGTGCTTACATGCTTGTCAATGCTCTATAGGAAATGATGAAGTGACAAGATACAATCTGTAGTGTGTGGAAATCAGTCTTTACTATGGAGAACTTACTTTCTAGTACTGGAAGACTACGTATATAGATTAATCACATTTTCACAGCTGGATTTTTGAATAGAGCCTCATTAAACTGGTATAAATATACACCACATTGTTGTGTGTGTGTGTGTTTTTTTTTTTTCTCATCAGCATCAAGATCACTTTTGTACGGAAGAACGCCGTTTTATTATATCCACTCCAGCTGTGCTCTTCTTCTAAAGTCTTACCATTTGCCAAATGTAAAACTTAGCACTTGCTCACAACAGTAAGTTGGTAAAGTTTACTGAATGGAACGTAATATGAAGAACAGACTAGGTAAGGGATAAAATGAACTGTAGAACAGAGAGAAAATATTGGTTACAAATATTCTTTGTTTCTTTGGTAATCCACTATTGTTGCATAACATTTTTTTTAGTAAGGTTGCTGAGGTTACTACCACAAATAAAACAGACACTACTGAGCCCCGTATCAATGCAAGTAAAAAAATTTATGTGTTTTGACCCAAATGACAGCAGCAGAAAATTCCATATAACAACCTTATGGTTGCATACAAAGGTACAGAAACAGTACACTAGAGAAGTGATACTGTACTCAGACCTCTGTACAGAAGGTATTTCACAGTAACGGTGATCTGAAAAGCTCAGTAAGGGCTTATGCTAAACTATGGGCTTAAATCTCCATGAAAAAAAAATAATCATAAACTCACTGATGTTAAAGGCAAAGTGTCTCTTTAATTTCATCAGGGCTAGATTCCATTTGTCAACTCCTCAGAGGCGAAGCAAGTATTTGTGTGTCTTCCAGAGAGGGGCCTGTGAAAGCAAGAGGCAGTATAGACCCTCAGGGACCTGCAGACCCAAAGGACCCAACTGGGAGGCTGGATGCACTGAAGGCAGCCAGGGCAAGGCTGGCAGACAGTTAGCCGATGGTTCTCTTTTAGGACTACCTATGCTTAGCTCTATAAAGTATGCAGGATCTCTGTGTCAGGTTGTGCTCCTCACTGGGCACTTAAAGAAAAGAAGCAAGGTGTGAATACGTTTATAGAATAGCTTAGCCAAAATATTTGGTTTTCATGATGTTTTATAATTTACCAGCTAACACATTTGTCCTTGAGTTACTGTGCAGTCTCCAAGTAGGTATAAGACAACAAAATTGCTGCATATATTCATATTTGCATTCTTTGCAATATCTTATGTGTACATAAAATGACTATAAACATTTTTTATTGATAGTCTTTATTGAAAGTAGCTCCCTGATGAAATAATTTCAGCTGATTGCACTGATGCAGCTCAGGGGGAAATTAGACTTGAGATTGATTTTACATCATTGCATTTCCTTAAAGACTTTTCTTTTTTAGCTAAAACAAATTATATATATCCGTTACATTTTGAAGTGAATGAGTAATTATTAAAGTGGAGATTGTTATGATCCCATTAAAATAAGTCTGTTCCTGTACTGAGAGCAATGATTCACTGTTCACAAGTGAGCTTAGACCACTGACGTTAAATGCTAAACCCTCAGCCAAACCAGAGTTAGAATGATTTTCTTTTTGAGAATGATTTTTCTTTCTTGAAAGAAAGGGGAAGATAACCTCATTCGTGCAGCAAGTTCTTCCAGGTGTAGCATGTAATATATTTACCAAAAGCAATATGCTTTTGTTTGTGGGTAAACAGTTGAGTACCTGTGACATTATCTCTGTTACAAAAAAAAAAAAATAAAATATGAAATTACAACAACTGAAAAAAGATTATGGAAAAACCAATATCTCATCTATTTTCAATTCATTTGCTTTGTACATTTGATAGTATTTGTGGTATTGTCATTTTCACTTTCTTCTTTAGATTAGTAAGTTTTCTCTTTTCTTGGGGAAAAGAAGTTTATGTCTATCAGGCTTTGGTTATTTTTATTTAATTTATTTTAACTGATTATATTTCACACTCATGGCATCTCCACTAACACATTACAGTTGAGAACAGGCAGGAAGAGCTGCAGCCATTGTCTTTTATGTAAGGAGTACAAGATATGAATCCCATTTCATTTACCTAATCTACTCTATTTTATTATTGCCATGGCAACTTGCAATTTATTCTGGATTTATCCAGTGTATGTAAGGTCAAAATCAGAAATTGCTGGTGTAACAGCAATTTCTTTCATAACAAGAAGTATCTGTAGACAGTAAGTCAGTTTTACATGCTCTGGGTGCATTCCATTCCAATTAATACGGGCCACATAGCAGGTTTTGTTATTAGAACAGTTTATTAATGCTTTCCCCTGAGTGAGAAGATGATTTTAAATCGGTCACTTAGCAGAAAGTGAAATCTGTCAGTTACAATTCTAATTCCTGCCTTCCATGCACTAGGTGTTTATCGGGATACTATGGAAAACCATTTTCATATGACTGTTTTACTCTGAATTCACGTGTTTGCTTTAGACGACACTGTGAGAGGGAAGTGTTCTTATCCTGTTGACTGAGAAGTTTTTTGGCAGACTTCTTAGCAACCCTGCATACCCTTAGTGACAGAGTGCTGTTTTTTAGTCTTCCTATGAGATCAAGTAGGGATGGAGAGAATTATTTTCTTTTTCCCTTTTCTGTTGTTTGGAAGCATGTGTTTCCAACACTGTTGATGTAATATTAGCAGTGAAGATTATGCTTTTGTTTTAGGAGGAAGATGCACTTCAGAAACTTTTTTGCTAAAGTGAGGTTACATTATGTTTTCTTGTGGTTTTGGTTGTTTGGGTTTTTTGTTTTTGTTGGTTTGTTTGTTTGTTTTTTTTTTTTTTTTTCTTTGGAGTCATTATAGTGTAGTACAGCCCTGTAACAAAAAATCACAATCCTATCAGAAATTTAACGGATAGACTTGAAGAATAAGCAGTGTGAAATTTGTAAGATGCCACAATCTGTGACTATGATGACTCACACCCCAACAAAGAGGCTGAATGATTTTAGTAATAATATCCAAGTGGTGCATTCCACTAACCTCGTGCCACTGACTCACTTCTTGATTAGATACAGCATGAAACAGCCTCAATGAACAGAGAGAGCCAGCCTTCAAGGATAGATTGCAAGGTTCTTCTCGTCACAGGCCTTCAGAAACCTCCAGAAGGCAGCTCATCCTTTCTTGCAGTTCCCACTGCCATTTATAACTCATTTTCCACTGCATTGGTATTTTCTAGATCTTCCAAAATGTAGATGTGTTCATAGCACTCTTAGGCTGTTTAAGTTAGTTTAAGCTAGTCCTTGCTGTAGATAGCATTAGGAAGAGTTATGGTTTTCAGAAGCTGCTTCTGGATTAGGCACTTCTCTGAACCTTAAATCCACACATATACATATATAAAATAGAATATAAATATATTACAATATATTTCTGATTTAGAAAAGACTGGGAGTATGATAAATCTGAAATGTGAAGCTGAAAACTAAGTTTTCAAACTGTGAGTGTTAAAGGGATATTTTCATCTGGTTTTATTCTGAAGTTTGAATAATTATATTACACAGTCTCCCATAGCATATTGTTAATAAAAATAGAGTAACCAGAGTACTCACAGCCTCCTTAGGAGTGAAATGACACACCGGCCCAAATCAACAGACCTTGGAATCAAATGCGTTTTGTTTCAGAAATTAAAAATATTGAAATGTCTTCCATAATGATGAAAATATTAAACAGGTTCTAATACAAAAACTGGTGGAACTTGGATAATAGTATCACTTTCTAGGAAGGTAAGATTTTAGGTAATTTTTTGCTAAACCTAATCTAAATTTAAGGCTGTTCTAACTCCAGAGGGAGAACAGCTCGTTCATTTCCTCTCTTCAGCAGCCTTTCATAGATCTGAAGAGTGTTTTCCTGTCTTGCCTCAGGCTTCTCCTTCTTCCACTCAGTAACTCCTCCATATCTTTCATGAAGAAAAGAGCTGCAAACTTGCCCAAGACTCCGAATGAGGAAACAGTTTTGAAGAGGGAGGAAAGATTATTTTATATGTCATGCAGGCTATGGCTCTCTTTGTATGCTACAGGCTGTTGACCTGTAGCTCTAGAGGATGATATCACTGGGTTTACATTCATTGTACTGGTTACTATAATCTCTAAATATTTCCTTTATAAAATTGCGAGGTTGCCAGTTTTCCATTCTGTATTGGTGAAATAGGTTGTCCAAGTTATTTTTGTATTTCATTCTGTTAAATATCACAGTGTTTTAAGACTACTTTTCCAGTTTTATCCAAAGATAATTTTGAATTCTAATGCTGTCTTTCAAGATATGTTCACTCACTCCCTTATTGAACATAATTGTCTGCTGTTTTCTCATAATTTGCATCTGTTCCAATTCCTTGATTTACTAATTCTGTTTCTTACAATTGCAAAATGAATGTGACAAAATGGTCCTGCTTCTGCTGATCCCTAAGCAGTTCAAAAGTCTGAACTACAACGTTGAAGTACCCACAAAAAACCACTCACAAAATACTTATATAATATTAATAGGATGAAAAAACACAGAATACAGTTCTGGAACTAGAAGGCAACACAATTGTTCTCTGGGTAATATAACGTCATACTGAAATAGTCTAGATGACTGCATGAATAACTGATTTTTTATACTGGTTAATTAAAATATTTTTTTTCTTATAGGAGAAAATAAACTAATCTCTTTTTTTTTGTGGTCAAATGCTTGCTAGAGCTGATTCAGAACATTTAATTTGAGGGTTTTGTTTGGTTATTATCCTTGGAGTTTGTTTGGCTTTCCTGTCATTCAAAAATGAACAGTAAGAAAATGTATAATTGAAATATTTAATTAATACTTTAGTATTTCCTGTTTTTTTCAGGAACTGTTACATGAGAATGAGTTACCAGCAAAATTGTTGCAGATAGGTTTCACGAAGGAAAGCAAGGTTTATAGAAACAGGTACTTCTGCTAGTATTGAAAGATACATAGAACTGGACAAAGCAGAGAAATGCAGTGGCAGGGCACCAGGGCAGCCCCAGACCCAGGCATAGGGCACCGGCCTGGGGATGGGTCAAGGCCAGGCTGGGATGTGTGCCCACAGGTGGGCCTGGCTTACTGGGGCACATGGCTGGGCAGGGTTGGTCTACGGGCAGTTGGAGACCAGCCCTGCTAATGGCCTTGGGAGGCTGAAATGGGGTCCTGGCCATGAGCAGGGTTGGGGGACAGGCCATGCAGGTGGCCTGGTAGGGACTGTCAGGACTGGTGGTGCCCTTCATCCAGACCCAGCACACCTTGCCCTTTCATATACCCAGGTAGCATAACAATGACACCCAGCAGTACAGAGCACAAAGCCTCTGCAAAATGATGTGAAAACACCACACTGACGGGCAGTGACAAAGTCTTGCCGTCGTTTCAAGTGTGCTCAGTGACTCCAGAGGAGCACTGTGCAAGCCAGAACCCACGCACTGCGGCTGCCAGCAAGGAAGATGCCACCTCCAAGCTGTGCACACCTGGCTCAGCCTCTGCCACGGGTCTGTGGCCAAGGTTCTCCTCCAGCCCCAGGCCCTGCACACAGCAAGGATACACTTTCTCTTAAACCCTAAACTGGAGACAGTAATAAGCTAATGAATCTCTATACACAGCCTGGTCATTAGAAGGGAAGACAGTGACATTCAGCTGCGTTACCTGAGGTAGGATGCGACAGGTGCCACTTGGCTGGCTGTCAGAGGTGATCTGCTCGCAACCACACTCTTGTGCTCACATTGAGAGTTGGCAGACTTGTCTTGCATTTGTTTTAATGGTTCCAGACACAGCTATTCTTGGTGTGCACAGTTGGATAGATGCTGCCACTAAGGTTTTGCTCTTCACTAATGTTTTATTCTTCAACTGCTCATCCTAGTAAGCCTCTGTGCGCTGTGGTGTGAGAGCCTACACCAATGAAGGCTACAGCTCTGTTGAACTCACCTGGGCCTTTTTTCTTTTTTGTATTCAAAATTATTTTCCTTTTTAGTAATATTTAGTGACACCAAGTTCTTGGAACAATGTCCCGAATCATACATGGATTTTCTCACCCAGATCTGTGTACCTGGGGTTTACTAGAATTAGTTGAAAATCTTCTGATAAAACTTTTCTAGTAGAAAATGTTTTACATCGTCTTCCTTCCATCTTCCTTCTGCAACCAATCATCCTGTTTGAGATGAGCATCAACGGTAGCATCAACCTATGGGAAAAAATATCGGTGAATTCCCTTTTAACAAATACTCTGGTTAGGAATGTCTGTGGAACAACATGCATTTAACTTCCACAGTCCCTTTGAAATGTATCTCATGGTGTATCTGAGTTTAAATACACTGAATAGAACAGCTTTCCTTTTGCTCAGGGACAGTGCCACAGTTAACAGATGATCACCCAGCTTTTCTGAAGCAAAAAAAAGATTTTTGTTCCCATCGTCTTTAGTGAGGTTAGCAGGGAATTTTTGCTTTCTTAGAGGATCATTATGAGTTTCAACTTCTAGCATCTTTGTATTCCTCCCAATAAGACCACTATATAGAAGAAGTAATAATGTCCTCAGTGCAATAGTAGTAGAGTAATAGCTTCTTTAAAAGGTCAGGAGTATAGGATTTCTAGAAGAGCAGACAAAGTTTGACAGGGAAATAGCAAGAAAAACATAACATTTTATTTCACACTATCAGGAGCTAACTGGTCAAATTACGCAGGTAAAGAAACATTACAAAAGAAATAGGCTTCTGTAACTGAAAACAAAGTGCTCATTATAAATAGAATGAGGCATTACCATGAAGTTGTAAAAATGAGGCTTTATTAGAAAAAAATGGAAGATGAGGGAAAATCTCATTTTGCTTTTCTGACATTCATATTTTAAATGTTTACTTCATTGTTCACCTTTGCTGGTACTAAAACAGCTATTGCCCACATATCAATTTTACATTATCCTGAAGGCTAGCTAGTGATTCAAAGTAAGATTAAAAGAGCTGGTCAGATTCATTAAGTCATTGGGAGAATTTGTGCACAGAAAAAGAGAAGTATCCTATATGAAGTAGGATACTGTTCTTGCCTTTTCATTTTTGTTCCTTTGAAATAGTTGTTAGGATCCATTCCTGGATCAGTCAGAAGAGATGTTAGTTTTCAAGTAAATTAAATTAATATAAAGTCTTCCTTAAAACAACAGAAAACAGTGAACTTACACATATGTATTGAATCTCTAGTGTCTAATGGATTCAGTAAAAAGAAATCCAGACACTCTATCACTACTAATAATCTCAAATTAGAATTTACAATAAACTAATTTTATCCTATTAAAAATACGGATTTACAAACAATTCACAAACATGTAATATTAGTATTCACCCAGTGCTACATTCCAGAAAGGCTCATTTGCTATTTTGAACAATTGCCCAAATTCTTCTTTCTGCTTTAGCTCCAGGAATTTTAGAAATATGTAATTGCAAATTCAGAAAATCCAGTACACATCTAATCAATCAGAATTTTACCCACTTACCCAAGCTGCCACCTGTTGGGTAGGATGCACGACCACTAAACAAAGAAATGAAACATTATACTGGTAGTATTACAATACCATCATGAATAATTAAACTGTCTCAAAAGGCAAAGCTTTCCTAAAACTGGCACAGACTTATTTGAATAATGCCCTGGCATAAAAAGGTTAAATGTATGTCAATTATATGTAATTAATGTCATACAATACTGTTCATGCTACTTTTCCTGCATCTGTCTCTAAAAGATTATGGCATGTTGAAGTTATCAAAATGGATGTGTTTATATAAAACTGACAGTGATATGTAGTAGAGATGACAGGTCTTTGAAGATCATATAAAAATAGAACAAGAAGATATACTTCATAGAGACCCAGAAGGAACATGCCTTTTTTTATTATTATTGAAAAAGAGAGGAGAGAGTAGAAAATACAAAAGTTGTGACTCTTTTTTTTTAGTTTTGCATAATAGTTGATCCTAGATTGTTGCACTAGCTGAGGTGTGTTATTAATCGTTAGGTGATTCATTTTAGAATTGCACAGAAAATCTTGAGACCTTAAGGCCAAAAGCTTGCATGACAAGGAAACAAGACTTCATAAGGGCTTTAAAGGTGTTTTCTGGAAAGCAGTGTTTAGACTGTCTAACAATGGGAACCTTGGGGTAAGTGTCATGTACAATCAGTCTGGATTTATTTTACAGTTAAACGGACTTTGGCAGAAAGGCAAAATTGGAAATGCAGAATATAAATGAGGTATTTATGACACCATTGTAATCAGGATTTCTCCACGCAGTGAAATTTAGTATGGCAAAGTGGTTCTCCAATAACTGTGCAAATAAAATTAAATTAAATGAAGAAACTTTAAACATCGTTATCCTTATCAATTCTTAAACAAGAAACAGTTAGTCAAGATCTAACTGCGTCTTTTAATTGCTTATTAAACTTTAACAGTTACATACTAAATATGAAAATGTCAAATGTGAGATATATATATTTAATTAATCATGCACATTTAAACTTACAGTTCTAAGTAACCTACCATCAATTATTAACCAGAAAAATAATTCAGATGAGGGGTTTTTTCGCAGTCACCATTAACATCTTTGTAACATATTTTTTCAGTGAGTTAGAATTAATTTAATTATATAGTATGGTGTGTTTCTTTGCTTCACGATAGGTTGAATGTTAATTAATATTCTTGGGAAAAGGGTAAGTGACCCTTTGCTTCCTGTGCTAATGATCACCTGGAGATGAGGAGCAACAGATTTCTGGTAACTGAGCAAAGCAGCTTCCTCACCTTTCTCTCTCTCCCTAAACAGAACTTGTACTTCCTTAACCTTGGTATGTATTGTCAATACCATTTAATAATGTTTACTAATCTTTGTGAGATATTTCTAAGATTAGTGGAAGAAAAGTCACTTACAAGAGCAAAACATTGGGACTTTATAAACTTTCTGTCAAAGCACAATCTATTGTACAGCAATGTTATTCAGGCAGCTCACCAGTCATTTTCACAGCTTTCTTAAGCAAGGATGAATGGTATATTGGCAGTCATGAGCTATTTTAGCACTCTTTCTCTACTCAGATTCTTTCAGCACTTGCTGCCAACCAGGTATCCATACACCGTTGGTGTGCAACTCCTCCGCCTGGATAGCAGGATGGGCAAGAGCAGTATCCGACAGGACCTGAAGACATCTCCTTCTATTTTACACCCACTTGCAGGACATCCTGGAGCAAGTGCCTTTCTTATCTTCAGCAGCGCTGTATGTCATGGTGTTGCTATGACTTCCGCTGTCATTTCACTTCAAGATATTTAACACACTGACTTTCCACTCTTTAAACCAAAACATTCATTTGCATTTCTAACATGAATTAATGTGAAACTTAACTACTTTCTTATTATTTTCTTATCTGATTTTTTTCAGTTCAAAGAACAAACAAAATTGGTTATTGCTGGAGGTTGTTGTTAGGATGAAGTGAAAAGTTACCTGAACTTTATTATCAGAAAACTTGTGGCTGAGGGAAGATGGGGTGCAGAGAGGGGTGGAGAGGGGACACCACACAAGCAAAATGCATACATAGTAAGGGAACAGATGGGAGAAATCTGCTTCACTGAGGCTGGTGCTCACTTCCCTACTTAAGGAATGTCCCTTGTGAAAATCACTGCTAAAGTCTGTGTCAGGTTTTGCCCTCAAAATGTGAGAGAATTTTAGGCAGAGCTTGACCCAACAGTTGTGAGTTGAACTGCCATATATTTTTATAATTAAAGGAAATGAGAACTTTTAAAGTAATACAAGCAAAGGTCCTCACATTAAAAAAAAAAAAAAGAAAAAAAAAAAGAAAAAAAAAGGATTCTCATGTTGATTTTACAATTTAGAAGGCATTTTTGATGTAAACTATACAGCTTTGTTCTTTCATGCACAAAATCCCAAACCTGCTTTCTTTCTTTCTTTCCAGAAAAATAATCTCTAATTTCAGACATAATTTTGGTCAGGAAAAGCAGCTCACAATTTGTCAAAACTGTTATAATGCAGAACAAAATTCCAAACCTTAAAAATATATAATTTTTTCACAACACCTTTACTGTCAATGTTTTTGCCTGAGTTTCAGGAAAAATTGCACAGTGGGACTGACACAGGTGAAATAATAACACAGCAATACATACATACAACATTGATGGAAATTCAGAAATGCCTGTGCATTTTCTTAATTTATGTTCTCATAGTAAAAATTTCAGATATCAACAATATTGAATCTGACCAGCAGTGAAGCATTTAATAGTACAGAGTAAATAATGTATTGGGACATGATGATGTTGTCTTATATTCTGTGTATTTTAAGGCTGCAGTTTTTTCATATGTTAAAGTAATCAATCCCACATGCACTATAAATGTCAAGTACCATATATGAAGGTTAATGTAAATTTTCCCTCTTGCAAGAAGAAAACAATATACTGCAAACCTGGAGAAAAGCCACCACATAACACTAAAATGTTTTCAACAGTTAAGCAGGAAAAAGCTGTCAACACCAGAAAGAATAATGATCATTTAAGCTGTTACAAAAAGATTAGCAACAGTCCTTCCCTGACATATGCATGTGGTTAAAAGTTAATTTTACTGTACCTATTGACAGTCATCATCTTACAAATTCTCATGCATGTGAATAATTATAATCAGGTAAGAAAGAAGATTATTTAAGAAATTTATGCATGTACATAAGCTTTTGCAGCACTGTATTTTTTTTTGGTCTTGAAAGTTTCATGGCAATCTTAAAAAATAACAGAGCTTGAATATTTGAATTGTTCCTACTGTATCTCTTGACCCTGTTTCAAAATCCTTAAGTATTATGAAAATTGAAGATAATGCTAATTTTAAAGCACATATTACAGTGATTTCTCTTTCCATTTCTTTAATGATCCAATTAAAAAAACTGTCTACCTATTTCCAGTATGATACCTAAAGAGTAACTTAAGATTTAGTCGTGTTCCTAAATGCATTTTCAAAAAATACATCATCTATTTACATTCACAGTCAAGAGAAAAAAAACAATAGGGAGCCTCATTCCAGAGTATTTTGACAGCTAGACCATTCACTGAGGTTGGAAAGAACCAACGGGCATGACTGCAAGTGCACGCTGTCACACCTGTTTAGACTTTGAACTAGGTTTTCTCATTGTCTGATAATTGAGCTCTCTCTTGGGATAAAGTGGCCCTTGACAAGAGATAGTATGAACAGGTGGTCCAAGAAGATCTAAGAGACTGCTGGTAAACACAGCCCACTGGGATGTGACTCAAGCCTCTGTCTAATCCAGGTCAGGATTGTGAATCTAGTTATATCCCTTCCTAAATGAGGGTCCCATTCATTGAGGTATTGGTTATCATGAGGTTCCTTCTACCTGTTTCTGTCTGATCATCCCGATCAGCAGTTCCATCATAGGCTGGAGAAACTCCTACCAACAAAAGTGTTATGGAAAAGAGGTAATTCCTTAAAAAACAAACCAACAGAAACCTCAACGAAACCCCCCATAACACTGATTTCATTTGCTGACATATAATTGATCAAAAAGACCCATCCACCCCCACTTAGGAGGACAAGAAAGTAGACACATTATTCGATCACACTGAATTTATCAAACTATAAATTAACAAATCAGATTGGCATTCACCTATCATTTTAAACAGGGACCAGATACTGTCCAGTTATCTGGAACATGGTATCAGATGTCACGGACAGTGTACAGTTCACATAAATTCATGTACCTTATTTTCAGGGTTGACTAGAGGTCATTAAAAGCTTCGGAAAAAAATGAAGAATTTCAAGTGAATTAGCATTAACATTACCAAAAGTTTTAATGAGGTAAAAAAATAAAATGACAAAGTTTTATGGGGAAAAAAAATTAATCAAAGGCTACTTAATGCAAATGTTCTTACGAGGATGTCCAATAGCAAAAAACAACAGGCGGTGGTGGTCTGGAGGAGCTTCTGAGACCATATATTTTTGTTCTTACAAACTTTATTAAATAACAGCTATTGGCCACCGCCAGACACACAACACTGGAATGGATTTGGTCTGATCCAGCAAAGCCATTATTTTATTATTTTTTCCTATTATGTCTCAGTATGGGAATATCATATTCTGTCTTTATAAATCTGTAATGTTTACCTTCTTGAAAAATTAGGAAACATAATCTACACAGCAAAAAGGCAAGCAGGATTCTGACATCGAACTCTAAACACTATTGCACAGCCCAAGTGTTGTCCACTCCACAGTGTGTAACAGTTTTCTAATTTATTTATAAATGAAGGAGATATAGCCATAAACTCTAATAAGGGGAAAAGCTAATCACTCCTGAAAAATAGGATGACAGATCATAAAATCCTGAGACGATCTCAAAATCAACAGTGGAGAGCAATACATGAGTTACTGGATTTCTTCATTTGATTCAAAGAGAAGGCCTTCTTCAGCATCTTCAGGTTTCTTGTAGCTTGCAGAACCTAGACCATCAGCCACCAGCAGAAGGTGGAGTTCCCTGCTGTGACAACACCCACAGAAACTCAAACCCACCACCACATTCCTAAACCACAAACAGTGATAAACAGAGAGTGAGGAAAAGCACAACAATGCCTCTTACTCCAAGAATTCTGTCAGGCATCAGTTCATGGATGTTAGTTTTCATTAGCCTGGGTGATTCCCCTGCCTTGAGGAAGGGTCAGAAAGGGAAGCCTTATTAGAATCCCTGATGGGATTTCCTATTCTTCCTTATGCTGGAATAGATTATAATGAATTTATCAAACTGGAGTCAAAGCAGGATCCAAAATAAGATAGCTTTTTATAAACATTTACCCAGTGCCTAAAGTGTGAAGGAAATGTGTGCTAAAAGAAAATTACACTGAGTATGTTTGGACATCCAAAATGCAGAATTTGGTAAACTTCATGGAACAGACTTAATTTCTCAGCTTTTGGCAGAGAAAACAGAACTCCTTGACAACGAAACTGTCAGTGTCCCTAAGGGTTTGAGTTGGTTGCTGATTTGAAAACAGAAAAACTCTTGAATACACTGAGGTCTAAATGTTTGGACAGGTCTGAAGTGGGTTTTTTCTTTATCTGGAGGGACTGGTCATTGTTTTATGTCTTCTAGCATTAAATTAAAAAATCATTTAAGTGGAGAAAGTAGCCACTGAGAAGTTCAGGTTAGTGGACATTGAATAAATGCTTCTGCCATGATTTGTTCTGTGACAGCCCAGAGCTGTGTGCTTGCCAGCTACTTGGTGTTAATTTGACACGTTCATGTGGCTCCTGCACTATCAGGGAACAGGTAGCTGGTTTAAACCCAGCTGAGAACGTCTACGAGCTGTGATTTCTGCACTGTAGTGCATGCAGATGCACTTAAAAACATAGAATCTCTGCAGCCGTTTCACTCAAGAACATTAAGCTAAGAATTTGTGTTTCACAGATGAAAGTAGGAAGATTTAAAATGTGAAAAAGGGTTCATAATTCCTCTTTTCTACATTCTGCTTCTCTAGGAGTTATGCTACCCTTCTGCCTCTTGTGTCATAAAAGGAAAGGTTTTGTCTTCTTTGTATTTGTCTATTAGCCTTTTCAAAAGAAAAGAGAAAGTTATGTTCCTAAACGTATTTTGTGATTTACTTAACGCATTATTTCAGTATTTTGTACTTTTCATAGATTTTAATAGTTTACAGTACATCTTAGTGAAAATGAATGGATTTCAGGCATTCCACAACCTATATAAAAGGTATAACTGCAAATGAGGTACCTTTGAGACTGCAATCTTGGAAAAGTACATTGAATATTTCATCTTTGTATTTATGTGTTGAGGCGGATGTGATTTTAATAGTCATATTCTTTGAGAATGAGGATTATAGCCTTTTCCATGTATTGACATAAAGCACTGGAAGATTTGCAAAGTAAAGCAGGTCAGATATAATTACTAATTTGCCTCTTTTATTTGCATTCCATCTTCCTCTTGCTTTACCATTTATGCTTCTGTCCCTACCACTAACAGCATACTATCACCCTGCAGCTTGGCTAGAACTGCTCTCACACCCTATTTGGGAACCTTTTATCTTTTGTTCCCACACTAGTTTGCAAAATAGATACAAGACCAAGATAGATACAAAAAAAATAAAGTTTCGAAGGGTTTTAAAAAATACTGGTCTATACTAAGTCCTAAGTCAATACTCCTTGATTATCCAAACCGCTCACATGTTGGCTCTCACTTCACCTAACAGGGGAACGAACACAGGCCCAGCAAGAGATCAGCTTGAATTCAAACCCTTCTAGTTAAGAAATTTGAGCCATGTAGTATAAAGAACTGGGACATATCTAATGGGCTAAAGCATGCCAGAAATACCTGCTATAAAGTAATAAGGGCAACAGCCATTCTCTGTGATTAAATTGGTCCATGAAGAAACATTCTTGCAGTAGTATGGCTGCTTGCATTTGTTGAGGGCATCATCATGACATACCATCTGCTCTTTTATATCCTTCTTTATAGCTCTGACTTTCAGAGAGATGGTAGTGATTACCTCACATCTTTATTATATAAAAAGAGCTGTTCGCTAGTTCACTGTTCAGAAAAAAAGTTTTTGTCAGTTACTCATCAATTTGCTCATCTGTTTGTCCTATGCAACATGATGATTTCAAGTCTGCTGACACTGTTACCCAAGGGAGTATGATTCATGCAATAATTTTCCTTCCTTCCTGCCTATTTCTTTTAAATTTGCTGGAACTCTAATATATCCCGTACATATTTTCTACAAAAATGTCTATTTCTTAAATGATTCTACCCTTACTAGCATTACAGTCATTCATTTCACTTTTTAAAATGATCTTTAGATAGGAGGCTTACTATTATTAGAAAAATAGTTTAACTTAAGATGGCATAAAATACTGGTTTCTTACTCTTCAACATCCCATTCTTGCCAGGACACCTATTTTCTTTTTCTCTTCTCTTGAAAAATGAAATCGTTCGCGAATAAAGCCTAATATTAATAACAATGGAGTCCATTACCACCAAGCCTGTTGAAGAGTCTTAGTAATACGGGTAGTTTCCCCTTTTTCAGCAGGGAGGTCACTTAGCACGTTCCAGGATACATAGTCAACCTGCAATTTTCCAAATGGGTCTCCTGACACTGAATCCTGTAGGACTACAGCACGGTATGCTGCAAGGAAACCCATCAGGGACTTCTGGGTGGAGCAACACAGGACTTCCCATTTCCACTGCAAGGGAAAGGCAGTCAAGGAACAGATCACACTGGCAGCTGTTTCAATTCAGAGAGCTCAAATCAGGTGAGTCTGAAAATGCAGAGCAAAGTATTGATCCTGGCAAAGACACTTTGTGGTTGCCTGATTTGTGAGCTGAAATGGTCATGGCTAATTTCTTCATGCTCTAGATGAACTGAGCTGAAGGGAAAATTTTGACTCATAAACCACACTCTAATCCAAAGAGTAAAGCAACAGGGAGTAATATCTTGTGGTCAGTCTTCCTTTTCGGTGGAGTGCTGGAGGCAGTGCATGAGGTTAAATGGCTTTTAACTCTCAGCACTGACCTATTTATTAAGTGTTTGCTATTTCTGAGAGAGAGTTTTCGTTCTCATGTTCTGATGGGTTTAGAAGACTTTCCAGCTCACATAAGCAATGTAATTTTGGCCCCTCCCACAGGGGCTCCTCGTGGAGGTTCTTTATCCAAAATAATGTGCCAGTTTCTTCCTGGAGAAAGCTGCAGGCTGTAAGGAACACTTCCTTTTACTTGATTGTCTGTTTCTCTTTTCCCTCAGATAACTGTCTTCTCCTTACTTTGTCCCAGATGTAGAAACATCCACTCCTATTTCCTCCCTTGTCCCAAAACATCCACCTCATCTTGCATTTTTGTTTGTTTGGTTGGTTGGTTTTTTTATGCAGCTTTTGCTCTGCTTATTCTTTGCATTGATTTTCTTCTTCAAAATATTAGCTTGTTAAAAAAAACACTTTAAACAAACAAAAGCACATCTGACTTCAACGCCTCGTTTCACCCAGATTTGTTTCTATGCACGCCTCACTTCCAGTTCCATTCCAGGTCCCTTGCCATTTGCTGCATACAGGGAATCCTCAGGGAACCATCTGTGAACTTGCAACTGTCCTCCAGGGTCTCTGTATGTCTCAAGTAATGGGGTAGTGCTCCACTTTGGCCTTTAAAATAGCTTGTTCTTCAAGACATAATCAATATGGGGATGCGAGTTCAGTGTTACCACACCCGTGCTCATTCCGTTCTTTCATATCAAACATACCCAGCCTTCTGCTGAAACGGTTACACTTAGCTGTTTTGATGCCTACAGAAAGGAGTTGAGTCACCCCTGGAAGGAAAAAACGAGGGGAATCTTGATGCTTCTTCCCCTGTAAAAGATTTATTTGGAAGCAACACCCTGCCCCAACTGCTTTAAATATATTAGCTTGTTAAGGAGAAAAAGCTGCATTGCAATGCTGTCATTTACACACAGACACTCTGGATGGACAGTAAAGCATTTGGAAAATCATGAGGAATTATTAAGTCATCGTTTAATCATTTTGCCTCTGCACCATTCCTCATGCTTTTAAAATTTGGCAACCCAGAATCCTTTCACATTTATTATAGTAATTCTAGTAAATCTATACATAACAGCTTTGTAGACATTCTACTTCATTTCACAATCCTAAATCTACGTCATCAGACCTTTTAACCAGCTTGGAAGGTTCTGCGCACAGTTACAAGCATGTAAACAGAGTTAATATAAGAGCCAAAATTAAATTACAGTAGAAGTCAGAATACGTTAAAACGTGAAATTAGCCTATTCCCCAGTACTACATAGCAATGGAGCCCTCTAAGGGTTACAAAGCAAACTGATTGCTTTCTAGCTATAATATTGCCAATTATGTATTTAATCGAAACAACCCTGTATATTCTCCGCTTTATCATTTTTAATGAGTTAACACAGCTATAGTGTATCACACTTAACTGGGTTAGATATAAATGAGGTGACCACTCTATAGGGATATCCTCTACGACAACTGAGTTAATGATTTTGAATGATAATGGCTGTTGACAATTAGAATTGAATTAATAGGTGTCTACCTAACGGGCGTACACACAAAACCAGAAGGCTTTGGTGTTTTTTAACTGAGTACAACATTCTGACTGGTAGTATTTTAACCCATAATTTCCTAGGTAAAATAAAGAAATGCAATAAATATTAACTTTAATGCAATTAATATACTTTTAGAATTTTCAGTCAACATTTTTTTATGAAGCCTCAGCTAGACTTTTAAAAGAGGGTAGCTTTTATTTCAAAGAACAAGGTCTCCATCTTTCAATTGAAAGGACTTTTGGTGACATTTTTAAGCTATTGCAGTCTGGAATTTGTCAATATTGTTTATGTATTAACAGAAACAAAAATTAAGTAATTGAAAAAATGTGATAATAATACCAATTTTACCTTACTAGGCATTTATTTTATATTTCTTGGTCACAATACAACCATGACAAATTGTGTTTAAGTGTGTTAGTGTTACTATTCACTTTACAAATATATTAACCTGACTTGCAGATTATACTACAAAAAAACCCTGATAGAGTCCAATGTATTTCACTCCGAAGTGTCAAAATTGTGATTTCAGAATCTTTTTGGATGATGTCTCTTAATGTACAAGTCTTGAAAGTCATAAATTCCATGAGTTGCTTCACAGCTTGGAGAAGAACTTGCTTTCTCTTTTCTGACACAGATGTATAAACAAACTCGTGGCTATGTTTCATCCAATTATAAAACTTGACGAACATTTTACAAACTTTATACACACTAATGTTTTAGGGAACCATGGCTTACCTATAAGCTATGTGTTCTGTAGATTTTCAGGTTCTTAAGTATCAAACAGTTAGTGACAAATCAGTTTCTGAAGCAGCTCTTTTAAATATTACTTTGGAATATTTTTACTCCTATTTCAAAGACAATTATGTGGAAATCATATGCCATTACAATTGTCATTGTTTGCTCATATATAAATCCAGTCAGTTGATTTTGCATGTTAAATTTGTTCTTCCTTATTGGATAATACAATTTACTAATTAATTTGAATCTTTGATGGTAAAAATCAATAAACCAATTTGCTAGAAAGAAAACGGTCTCAAGAGCTATTTTAATAAATTAGTTCTTCTTAATCAGAGGGATGCTGTGTCCTGTTTTTTGATAATTACTGTAGAATGATTAGTCTAATTTAGGATTTAAGGTCACTGAAACAAAAAACCAGATAAATTTGGACTGGGTTTCTTCTGTGTTGACTGTGATTTCAAAGAAAAAACAGACTGTGATTAGCTACAGAAGGTCTCACTATCAATTAACCTACAAACCCAACACCTTTAAGTAAAGCCATTCATTCAATCTGTTTCTATTCCCATTTTACAATGCTGCTATGGATCAAATTTATTTAAACAACCTAAAAGCTTACAGTTCCCTAAATTATGCTAAAAAATACTTTACCACCAAGGGCTGAAGAATTCCGTATGATTTGTTTGGTACATCAGCTTCCTGATCTTTGTGATGCTTTTGCTTCAGTACAAACCTTACAAATCACATGCTTTCCAGGGTGGTTATAGGAAGCTGATTACTCTCACTAATCTGTAAAACAAGCTGAAGAGTATGGCATCAGAGGCTTGACTCTTACAGTTATGGACCTAAAATGTTTCAGGTCTTGTAGATCCTACTATGTTACTTCAAGATTTATTACTAAAGAGCTGTTGATCATTACTGCAGACTTCAAAGGAATAGCACACTTCTACCTTTGTTTGTGTATTTATCCCAATTCTACAGCTTGATTACTTAAATGACTTGAAGAATTTCTAAAAGCTTGTTTCAACCATATTAAAACCCCTCCAAGCTTAGCGCTCCTTAGTGCTTCTAGTGGAAGGTGTCCCTGCCCATGGCAGGGGGGTTGCAACTAGATGGTCATTAAGGTCCTTTCCAACTATGATTTTATGATAATATCAAGGTGTATCAGTCCTAATGGTATGAAAAACTTCACATCCTGCCTTGCTAGCTGGAAATACCTAAGTGCACTTATTACACAATCCTGAGACTGAGAGGCAAGTATGATTTCAGCGAAAGGTCCTAGCCTTTGTTCAGCTGAACTTCATTCTCCCTCCCCTTGGGTCACTGTGCCAATCTGGCTGGTTCAGAAAGGAGGAAAGGTATACAAGATATTGTATTTCTTTGATTCAGGGCTGGATTAACAAGTGGTGTGTTACAAATGACACTTGGAACTTGTCCATTTTAAGAAATTTGCCTTGATTCAATCAGTTCTGCTAAATGCCTTGCTAATTATTATAACATTTTCAGATGAAAGAGGCAACACATTGGATCCTGACGTTGGTTTCAAGTGGTTCTAACTCTGGACAGTGCCAAAGAAAACAGGACCACAATTTCAGTGGGACCACTTAAACGCAGTGCGTGTAGCAGCGTTACCAGTTACAGCTCTTTTCCTGGCTTCATTATGAGAAAGATTCCTACAGTTCACGTTTATATGTCACAATAAACACATACAGGAAATGTAGAGGCCTTCCTGTTGAGTCCTCCGAGATATTTCCTATTTGGTACAACAGTTTCACAGCAAAACAGTGGTATAAGTAAGGCCACAATTCAGAGGAACTGGACAGAAAATGGACTACAGAACGGAGGTCCATAAAGCACATCAGTTTTAAGTTAGGGCATTTCACAAGCATGTTGGGTTATAATTGCCTAATCAGAGTTGTTACGTGTTTGTGCATGTATGTAAATCCCAAGAAGGGAACTGAAGACCATTCAAACTGGAAGTCTGTATTCTTAAGGAGGTGGTGGGTAGAAACAGGGTTCAGATGAATTCCAATTCCAAGGATAAATAAAAACCAGGATTAAAACCTGATACACAAAGGGGAACATCAAGCAGAGTACTCTTCTCCTGCAGCTTCTCAGGTGAAGTCATAAAGTCTCTGAATATTGTCAAGTACCATTTGCCAGATTGTAGCGAAAGTCTGAAGTGACTTCTGACCCGCTAAGAACCTCAGTCATGACTGTAAGCGACTGCTGGCTACGTAACACACTAAGGACAGACTTGGTAACGACGCATTATGGTAAATAACAAAGAAATGGAAGACATGCATAAGCTCTGTCAGTTGACGGACCAGACTGCTTCAGTGAGCTTTCCTGCATATTGTTCACACAACAATGTACTTGGTTTATTTTTTGTTATACTTCTTTTTAATGGAAGACAGGATCCTCCCTATCAAAGGTAGGTATGAGCAAAAAGGTCATTTACTTCCTTGCCTCATTAGGAAGCTTTAAGACACAGAATGTCCCCACAGTCCTGAGTCTGGAAGCATATATGCACATCACCACTGCTGCAAGAAGTACTTTTAAATGTAGTGTCAATAATCATTTGAAAGTGACTGAAGATGTACCTAGGAGCTCAGATAACGATTTACACGTTCAGAGGCTGCAGTCCACGCCTTCCTGGCCATTCCAGCTTGCTGCAGAAAGTATTTATGAAGCTATGGTGAAAAGGTCTGCAGAAGCAGCTCAAAAGAGCTTTAGGTCAACTTTTGCATGTGAGATAGTGACATCCAGTGGCGAGTTCAGTTAACTGTCAGGATCTCTTCCCCGATACACAGAAAAACACCAATACTTGTATTTTGTTGAAACCCATTAAAACAATTGAAACACATTTAAAAATACTAAAAACTTTTAAACAGACAAATAGACACAACATGTGAGTTTCCTAAACAGAGAAACCTACTTTGATATATTATTTATAAAAATGGTGTGTTCATCTACAGTGAAAAATTACTTTTTATTTCTAACTTTTAATCAAAGTAAGCAAAAACATTTAGCTGTATTTCCAGAAACAGATCATTCCCTACATTACAGCTGTATTCTTTTCTACCTCGTTTACACAAAGAATCACTACGCCTTTTCCTGACATTCCCAGTTTCTATAAAACAGAGTTCAAGATTTGACTTTATGATTCTCTAACTCCACTAAGCAATTCTCCACAGACTCTTCCTCCATTTAGGATTCACAGCCACAGTAGACCACCACCTAACACAGCTTTTCTAGGGTAGATACCTTCTTTTAAGACACATCTGATGAACAGTAATGTCCTTCAAAGTTCTTCATTTAGAAAACACACGAGGATGTAGACCTTAGTTCACCATTCTTTCATGCCTTTGGGAGATCAGTGGTTCTTATGGCAGACGGGGATATCCAAGACATATCTACTAAACTAGCACATAACCCTGAGGAACAGACATTCAAACTCCCTTATTGGATCTGTTACATTTTGTCTAGAATAATGAGATTCATTGGACCAAAAAGAAGTGAAAATACACTCTAAGCTAAGGATACGTCATTCCAGTGGATGTGGAAAATCCTAGGTTCTAATTCTTGGAAACTCATCGAAGTTATTCCTTTTCAATTGGGAACAAGGCCAACTTCTAACTCCACGAAGTTTGCCAACTGAAATCTGCTAATCTATCGTTTCACAGATTTATATGCAACAAACCCACCTTCTACTTTATCGTGTTAATACTACTTTCTCCCTTGTAATGTTTTTCCACACAGGCTGACACCATATGCTGTCGCGGAAAGACGTTAAGGAAGGCTGAAGATCTGAGTCACTGCCTGTGACACACACAGAACCAGTAACAAACCACCTCTGTCTCATCTTACTCTCCAAAGGATCCAACTGAGCAGCTACCAGTTTTTCAGTATGTTCCAAACTGAAATAAGCAGGTTCTTGCACAAGAAACCTAAATTCAGATCTCCCAATTAAAGGTTTACCACCAGCCTTAAACATTTCACTTACACATACAACATTTTAAACAGAGAAAAGAGTCTCTAAATTCATGATGTGTTTGTCAGCAAGTAGGCCCTTACATTATGTTATTGTACTATCACTTCATAAATCCACTCACATAATGAAGAAAAGCCACACTTTACGTAATTCTGAGGGTTTCCCTTAAGGTTAAAGACACCTTTTTTTTTTTTTTTTTAATTTTACTTCGGTCTTAAACTTAGTGTTTCTTAGGCAGGGTTAGCTAGAGGACAACTCAGATAAAAGGGTCTTCCTGAAATGTAGAAAATGGGAATATTTTTCTAACAAACATTTATAGGGAAACCATATTTCTGTGTTTGTGAAAATTTATCTTCTGTAACTACTACATTTACGTATAGTTTCAGTAGTCAGGGAAGGTTTAGAACCACAGAACTTCCTACTAGTTACTGCATTATATCAGTGGTATCAGAAATCAACAGATAATATACACCTGAAAGGGATTTTTAGTTGCTGATTAAAAATAAAGTGCCTGCCACTCACACTCTATGGTTCTTTGTTCTTCAACTTTGTTAAAGGGCTGTAATGCCCTGGGATCTTATATTAAAGGGTGAAATTACTCTGGTAATGCAACACGAAATGAAATACTGCCTGAGAGGTCAACTACACTGAGAGAAAAAGCAAAGAGAATTTAAGCAAGCACAAGGTTTTATTTCACTTGGGATCCCCAAAGGTAGAAAGAATGTCTCTAATAAATCTTGTGCCAAGCAAGAGTAACACAAAATTGGACAATACAGAAAAAGTAATTTCTGTTATCTTGTCTATGTTATGCTAAAAAGGACAGTTATAATTGCTGTATCTCACCAGTTCCACATACTTACAGGAGAGGGAATTCTCATTTTTCCCCAACCTCGCACACAAAGACAAAATACTGAACTATTTGGGGAAAGTTTGCCATGGATGTACTAAATAAGACACATCGTTTTCCACTGTAAGAGCCTTGCTGCTTAGCTGCTCTGAACCATGACTCAAACTCCTACATGCTGCAAAGCCAAAGGCTATTGGTAACAAGGGGTACCTCAATATGACAAGGTACTACAGCTTTACGCGTGTGACACGAAAACAATTGTGCATTGATATTGCTGCAGAACAGTTCACAGGAAGAAAGTCAGGAGCACATTTGTGTGGTCATGCTTAGGACCATGTATAAAAAAATTGCATACCTTTCCCCAACAGACCATAAGAGCAAAGCTGAATGTTTCTAACCAGCCTGGGAAGATTCCATCTATCCATATAAAACCACAGGCCTGTTCCTTGGTCCTGAAGACAGGTGTCACAGCCTATCCTGCAGCCATTTGGATAGATTCTATTCACTCCTTCAGAACAGGGACTGTTCCCAACAGGGATATGCCATCTACCAGACCACTAGAGATGTTTTCAGGGAGAAGTGACAGTTGACGCTATGCAACCTTTCATCAAGTCTTAACAGAAAGGACAATTATGGGACAACATAGCAAGCCTGTGTCTATTTACTTTGCTAATATGAAGTAGCCTAACTGTCTGTAGTTCTTTATAGAACAATGAGTGAGGAGAGCCAGGCTGTTAATCCATGGGAAAGGTAAAGAACCCAGACTGACACTGCACTGCCCTTCCACATTGCTGTGAAGCATTCCAGAGACAGTTTCACTCTCTCCCCAACTAGGAGACTCACAAACTGTATGCATATTCATCCACTCACCTCCCTGCATTTTCACTGTTGTGGAGACTATTCAAGTATTTAAAATGAATTGCACAAATATAGCGTAAACGTACCAGTGTTCTGTGGTTTTGTACCCAACTGTTCTTTGCATTAGCCCAAGTTCAATTTTGTAGATCCATCTTTCCTACATCTTAAAATGACCTCTATTTTAGACAGAAGCTCAGGTCTCCACACAAAGGTTTAGCTGCTCCCAGATACATATTTAGAGGAAGCTGTATGAACAATCTTCCCCTGTGTTAATTTCCTCTCAGAAATTTCTTTAATCCAATAAAAAGAGCTTACTCTGAGCAAAACTGAAGTCTTCTTCATTTTTACCTGAGTTAATTTTTCATTGTCAGTTATTAAAAAAAGCAAACTAAAAAAAATAGGAAGAAAATTGCATAGAACATGCTAAAGCTTTCCCCCTTCCTTTCTGTTCTACAAAAAAGGCAAAACACACTATCAAAATTACAGCTAGTTTTAAGGAAAGATATTTATCTAGCAGCATGAAAATAATGAAATGTAAATTGAAAAAAATGCAGAGATCGTTTTAAGCTACACAAACAAATTACAAGATTTTACCAAACTGGTAACTTCTATGAGAGAAAAAAAAAAGAAAAGAAAAAATCTTATTAAAAATTAATTTGAATTAACTCCATTTAAGATACAGTAGATAATTTTATTTATAAAATACTATTGGCACACAATACACAGAGGAAGTATGAAACCTGATTTATAAAGAAGTTCAACGCTTCATAGAAGCATGGATTCCTGAGGTATTCCAACAACCCCTCATTTACTGGAATTCACAACACAGCTCCAATTGGCATAAGCAGCAGAAGACTGGATACTTAATAAACACAGTTAAGACACAGTTGAAAATAAATGGCAAATGGAAATTGATTGGAAGATTGTGTCTCACCAGTACTAATAGCCTTGGTCATGGTGAAAACTATCTTACAGTGAAGGGTAGAAAGACCTGTTAAGACAGGATTTCTCAATTTCATGTCCAGTTCAAACGTATTAGAAACCTGCTTTCACCTAACTGTCCATGGTCACATGTTGCAAAGTCTTCTTGACATCAGAGACAAAAACATTGCTGTTTCTAGATAAACATACAGAAGGACTGATTACCTGGACAACTATTGTTACACCCCCAAAAAAAAACCCCCACAGTGTGAGCTGCTTTCACTTCTTTTTCTCTTTTTCTGCTTTCCTTCTCTGCTGTAGTGTCTTCAGTTCAGTCATTACATTCAAAGTTCTGTAAACCCAGGTGACCTGAAAAGGAAGCAAATTATTAGATTTAACTAATCCACATACATTTACTTATCAATTTAATGAAAGCATCCAGATAAGTGGAACACATACATACCACAATTATAATAGTATTCACCAGCAGCGGTGCTGAAAATACTAATGAAATAAACATTCCTCTTGAATCAAAGTACTGATATTTAGAAAACAGCCTGAAAGAAATAAAATAAAGAAAAATAAGAGGAAGCTTTATTCAGCATAGATCACATAACATTATACTTTCACAGTAACTATGCACCATGGATGATGTATAGATTATCCTACTTCTTTGGATCCCCAGGCAGAAGCCAGCATTGTACTGTGCAAGTCAGAACAAAGGGACAGTCAATATCTCCTCAGTTATGAATATTTATTACAATACCAGTCTTTCTTTTTTTTTTTCTAAATAGTACATATATTTGTGCATCAGAAATCATGCTTATCCTGAAGTGTCTGAAACTACTTTCTTAGGTATTTCGGTTATTCATATTAGAAAAGATAATGGAAGTAATTAATGTAGAAAAGCTGTAATTTATGTTGTGTATGCCTGAAGTGGAAAAAAAGAGACCTGTAATTAGATGCCCGCGTAAAGTAGTGTTAAACACATACTCTCCAGTTACATAAGGGAAAGTTCACTGCATATGAAAGCACTGGGTCCTCAACATAAGAAGGATACTGACTGGTTGGAGTGGGTCCTCAACATAAGAAGGATACTGACTGGTTGGAGCGGGTCCAGAGGAGGGCCATGAAGACGCTCAGAGGGCTGGAGCACCTCTGCTATGGGGACAGGCTGAGAGAGTTGGGCTTGTTCAGCCTGGAGGAGAGAAGGCTCTGGCGAGACCTTATTGCAGCCTTCCAGTACCTGAAGGGGACTGAGAAGAAAGCTGGGAGGGGGAGGGACAACTTTCGGGTGGTGAAGCACTGGAACAGGTTGCCCAGAGAAGTTGTGGATGTCTTCAAGGCCAGGCTGGATGAGGCTTTGAGCAACCTGGTCTAGTGGAGGGTGTCCCTGCCCATGGCAGGGGGGTTGGAACTAGATGATCTTTAAGGTCCCTTCCAACCCAAACCATTCTATGATTCTATGAACATAAGTCATCAGTTTAATTCTGGTACACAGGCTTACTAAAACAGGCAAATTTTAATGTTTTTCTACATATAAATAAGTACATAAAATAGTGGTAATATTTTTGAGAAGTGGTGCTTAAGTTCATCTCATTAAACATGAATAGCTACCAAAGAAAACCCAATAAAAAAAAACCCAAAACCCCGTCCATGAAAGCTGACATCCTCTTCTCCTTAAACAATCCACTTTGATTAGTTAGCTTACAACCATCTATATAAACACAGATTCTAAGCAGTACAATAAATACATGCTAGCAATTAAAAATTACCTTTTCTTATAAGCTAAGTGATAGCTGTGTTGTACTGTATGGTTTTGTTCAAAAGTTTTGCATCAATCAACGCAATAGACCCTCTGCCATAACATTCTGCTGAGGTGGCATGAGTAACCTACTCTAAATTGATGCTTTCTGGGAATTGTATGGAAAAATAACATTTTAAAAGAACATTCATTTAAATGCAAAAATGAAAGTAAATATGCTTACCTCCAATTCATGGCTGCTAATTCATTTATGTATTCAGCGCAATACACTAAGCCCACTGTACAATAAAAGAAAAATATTAGATGCAGTATTTCTTCAAAACTAAACTGCCATAAGTTTTCCCATGTGTATTAAAGATGTATTAGACATTACAATTCCTTGATCCTCAGAACATCAAATTACACATTTAATATTTAATTGAACAAAACCATTTCTGATTTAAATGTCCCATATAGTTACTAAGAAGTATAAAGTGATCACAAAACACACAAACAAACATAAAATCCTACTCATCTGAGCTTACAGAAAGAGCTCAGCATACAAATGAATTTAAAAAAAGGAAACAAACCAAAAAGCAGTATTTTTTCCAACTATCTTCTGCTGTAGTCAGGTGAAAACTAACATGTTCTTACTCAACAATTACACACCTTCAAGACAGTAAGAAAATTCAGTGCAATTGCATGTTTAACAGAAAAGGAAGACAACTACAAAGTTGTCAATTAATAACTAGGTTGGTGATATGAAGGAGTGCATAGCTTGTTTTGGCATCAACTGGATTATCTCCGCTTGGTACCACACAGTATAAACATACCTATAGCTGCCAAGGTAAAAGTGTGATAATTTCCTAATTTTCTCAGTTATTTCTGACTATCTACAATACAGAATTATTTATATTGCAGACATCAAAATTGGTTCAGTTTTTGAGGCACAAACAAGGTTTGGACTCAATATGTATTTTTTTAATGCACTCCTGTTGTTAACAGCAAGTTTATGTCATGTTTGGATTAAAAAGCCAGGAACAATCAGTTCCAATGCACTTATACCTTGGGCTTTCAAATTGGTATTAATAACACTGAGAATATTTTAGATAAAGAGTCTAAAGTAAACATATCATTGGAAATTCAGAGTATCTAATATTAAATGTAAGAAAGAAAAGCCTGTATTCTTATAGGAAACTTCCAGGCCTAATGTGTCATAAACAGGGCACTATTATTTTCCCTCTGTAGATCATTTTAAAATCTGCAGTTACAAGTGTATGTATAGAAATTATTCAGGTTTATAGATTCCTTTTTGAGGGTACTTAATGTTATTGAAACCTCAGCTTTAGCGAAGTTATCTGCCGTTTTGAGGAAGCTGTGCTTCATCTACTAACTTGACTAGCTCACTAAATAGTATTTTAAAAAGTCAATATAGCCTTCAAGTGGCTTTTGCCTGCGAAAAACCTGTTGATTGCTCATTCTTCCTGCAATCACAACAGAACTGAGGTACTGTGTAAAAAAACCCAACTCACCAGAAAATCCAAGCCATGGCTAGAACCAAGGTACTGCTCGTAACAATACACAGAGCTAACCCAAATCCATGCCAACTTAATTAAACCAAAATCCCTCTGCAAAGCTACCAGATCTTCATCCAGTCAGCTATATAGACACAGCTTTGGTTAAGCATGGCCACTGTGGATTCTCAGGTTGAAGTACGATAAACCCTTAGATAACACAAGCTGGTACTGCAATGTACTGAGCCAGTCTTGCTCTTCCTCATGCCATTACTGCAGCTGTCAAGAGGCCATATCATGAACCTGCTCCAAAACGAATCCAGCTGTTAAGTGACCATATTCGCTGAAGTACAGCATTAGAGTAAGGCAGAGCAGCATGCAACTGCTGGCTCTCATACGATTTCTCTTGTGCTTCTTCAGCCCTGCAACAGTTTCTTGGGAAGCTGCAATACATGCATCGTTTACCATGCAGAAACCTCACTTATCCCAGATCCTGACTAAGGCCAGAGTTTTAAGTCACTACTTCATACAGTTTTGAAAAGGAAATGAATACATATTTATAGGCCACAGCAGTTTCTATAACAGTGTCACATATAGATGCACGCAGTACTACAAGAGAAATACTAACTTGCACGCGTGTTCTCAGCTGCAAAGTATAAAACCCTGCACTGTGGAAGTACACGAATAAAACGGTTACCATTAAGAGGTCAAGGGAAGGTATCTGACAGTATCAGCAGCTTAAGCGATGCCCCTGCCCTGTATCGCCCGAATGCCACGCACGGCAGCATGAACACGCGACTCACCCATGCAGAGGAAGTGCCCTACTTGCACCCGGTAGTGCTGGAAAGAGATGCACGTCAGGAGGAAGCAGAGGAGGTGGAAAACCGCCAGCCCCACGAGCCAGGGCTCGGACCAGTCCGTCCTCTACGGACAGAAATGAAAGGAGATTAGGCAAAGGCAGGAGAAGGGGTGTCACCAGGCAGCTACAGCCAGCGGCTTTCCTTCTGCCGCACCGAAGGTTTCAGTCACGGACCGCTTCACCAGCCCGCCCCGTGGCAAGCAGGGGAAGGTGCGGGCAGCCCTACGCGGGCTTCCCCTCATCCCACCCCCGGAGGACACACGGGGCGGCCAGCGCTCCCTCCGGTCTCCCCAGGCGGGCACCCAGCCCAGCTCCACGTCCCTCCTCACCGCCAGGACAGCGGACAAGCCCGGCGGACTGCTCAGCGGCTGCTCCATGGCGGCGGCAGCGCCGCTGCTAGCTACGACCAAGTCTCGCGAGAAGTCGCCCTAGGCTGTAGAGCGGCTTCTCGCGAGACTTCGGTTACGCCGGTTCGCTGCCCCGCGGCGGCACCGTGGAGCGGGGATAAGGGGTAGCAGGGGCGTCTTTCGCACCCTTTAGGGTGATGGAGAGGAAGGCGGCTGATTATTTTACATGGGTGGTGATTTCGGTGCTGTCCATGTCTCCTCAGAAGGGGAAAAGGTGGTGGCTGGACCTGTATCTGGGTGGGAGAGCAAAGGTGGCTCTCCACACGCCAGCCTCTCCTGAGGCAAGTCAGAACCATCTCTCCTGACTGAAACGGCGATCCTTAAAAATAACCGTGCTCCTTCAGAAAAGGGGCAGGAGGCTCTAGGTACGTTTTTAGCACCTGATACTGAAGTTAGGAAGCTAGTGGGAGACTTTCTTGTCACCATCTGCTCGGTGGATTCAGGCTGGTGTGGCAGGTCAGGGCACTTTGGGTTGGTTCCCCAGCGTTGGTGTTGGCTTCTTGGTCTTCTCTTGGTCACACTCAGTGTCTGGCTTCAGCTGCTTTATGGATGGAAGTGCAGGGAAAAGGGAGTTTTAAGCTCAGGTGGAAATCTCTGACAAAAAAAAAAAAAAAAAAAAAACCAGTTGAGCGCTCCAGGTAGGAACTTAAGTCAGGTGAAAAATACTGTGGGTTGGTTTTTTTTCCCACCAAGTGAAAAGTGCTTATATATTAATTAATTATTGTACGATGGCAAGTAAATAAGATATATAGGTTAAACCTCTCCTTTACAACTCCTTTTGCTAAATGCATGTAGGTCTGGAAGAACTGACCACACTTAAAAGATGTGTCACTTAGACATTTCAAACTCAGATTTCTATCAACTAAGCCAAGGAGACTTCATGAATCTTTAGGATTAGCTTTGTCAAAGAAACCATACTGTCATACATAGTTCCACATTCTGCTTTCATAAAATTATTTTTTCTGACACTTTATCTTATTAGATGTGAGGCTTTGGCTTTTTTTTTTTTTTTCCCAAATATTTGGAACTGCATGTATAACTAAATACTACAAATACTATTTTCATTTAGTCTACCATATAGCCAAATACAGGTCCTCACTGTATTTCTAGTACAAGTACAGGTCCTCGCTAGTCTCTTTTCACTGTCACACTTTTGCAATTTAGCGTGAGATACCTGAAACCGAGGATGTATTTCTCTGCTTTGCTTCAGGGTTTTGGTAGTCTTTTTCTCAACAATAATATCTGGAGGTCAATTGAGGCTTTTACTAAAGCACTGTAAAATTAGGTAGGGTGAAGCAAAGGTGGTCTTTTCTACTATCATTCTGCTCTTAGTTTTAAGACTGGTGGAAAAAAAGATGTTTGGATTCCACACTGTTGGGAAATAAAACTGGAAGAAATTGACTTGTCATTTGGGAAGTCTTATGGCTGATGTAACAAATCGAATGGCTTTGGATTTTTGTAAATGAGGAGTCAATTTCTTGTAATAGCTCAGTAATTGACCACAGGAACCATCTGCAATAGCTGAAGGGCTCTGTGAATGAAAGATGTAGTAGCTGCTTTATGAGCAAAGTGTGCTGGTCAGTGGTGAATCTGTGATGCAGACAAGATGGGTGGATAGGAAATTAGTGTCTTATTGTGGCTACAACATACTGTATTAAAAAAGTAATGTAGCTTTTACTGTCAGGCACTGTAGCAGCAGTGGAAACTTTCTTATAGAGAAATAGAAGTTGCTGCTTTGAGGTTGACTAGGATAAAGTCAATAATGCTGTTTGTCAGCAGGTGGTAGCAGATACATAAGTATTACCAGATCCTTTTGGCAGTGTAAGTTGTCTTTCATTATTTTTAGTGGAGAATGAAATATGAAACAGAAGATACTTAAAAGATAACAAATGGATACATTGTTGTTTCATATGGAAAAACCTGTGTATTTGTCCTTTTACAGGTTCTTTGCAGATCCAACAGATCCATTTAGATCCAAATTTTAAAGATACCCTAGTAACAAGAAGTAGACAGTAATGATTATGATAGGTAAATATTTCTGGTTTTGTTACTATGAGTAACTTAAGTAATTTCTAAAACCTAGTCTCAGTTTCCTGTTGTAAGATTCAGATTCCTATGTAATTTCTTTCTGCACTACAGTATTATAGAAATAGATTGGATGAAAGATCAAAACAAAGTAGATTCATAAAAGGATTTTCTCTCTTTTAACAACTGGAAAACTTAATTGCTTTAAATAGGAAAGAATCTAAAATCACACATTTCTCTTTAAGTTGCTGAAAAACCAAGCTGGGTGGTTGAGAAATCTGCTTATCATAGGGAATCCCAAACTTAAATGGTGAATAATGTTTCTAGTGGTAGTCCTAGATGTTTGATGGCAGATCTTACGGTGCTGTACTAGAGATCACTTGGAAATGCCTTTTATACTTGCTGCTGTGGGAAATGCAGCTCCGGTTCTCCACAAGAATGGAAAAAAAATTTTGTCTTTGAAGTTCCCTACAAGTATGGGAAATCCTTAATTTCTTTTATTTTATGAGTCTTTGATCTAGCAGATAGTTAGAAAATTTTTAATGGTCTTGTTTCATTAAGATCCTAAGACATAGGTCTGCTTTTGTGATAATGCATTTCTGGTTTCTGCCTTAAGAGGCTAAAGTGCTTTGCAATATAAGATCCATATTTAAAATACCTAGAAAAATTAAATATAAATTTCTGCTGTCCTCGTGCTGGGAAAACCACATCCTACACCATTTTATTTGCTGCATTTTATATATTAGATGTTCTGTCTTTGCAGGGTGTCTTCCACTGTAAACTGGATTTTGTTTATGTGGGATGGAGTTGTCCTGAGCTATCTAAGCTTTTCAGGCTTTTGTGGGTGAAACAGTTTGCAACAGTCTCAATGTAAACAGGCAGATTCCTGGGAACTGTTATGAGCAACTTTCTTGTCCTTAGGCATCAATTAGAATATACAAAATACAAAATATAAATAGGTTATAAATGTCTTAGTGTGATGAGGTATGTCAGTGTGACGACAGATGCATCCTCTGATCTCCTGATCAGAGACTACCTGTCAGGATCATTGGATCACAGCCTGCAATTATTGTGCTGTCCTTGTCCATAACATGCATATTGATCTACAGCCACCCAGTCTTTGAGGGTCTTCTGGAGTTGGTGAAGCTCAAGTTTTTCTTTGGGTGTCCCTGAGCTTGATGTCCTGGCAGAGATCTTAGAATGCAGAACCAGGAATCCTTACAATATTGTTTTCAAGAACACTTGAGTTGTTGACTGCACCGTACAGTCATGGGTTGGCCCATTGTTCCTTGGTTGTCACATGGAGTGTTACTTGCCTTGCCAGGTGACAGCTCTGAAGGTGTTATGACCAGATCAAGTGACCTGGTACAGAAGTTTATCAACCTCAGCAACTGTAACCTTGACAAACAAACAAAATACCTGGGCATCCCTGTCCCATTACAGTTCCAAACAGTTAACTCAAGCGATAGTAATGCATCAAACTCAATATAACTTTAGTTCACTACATCATGTGGGATTAGTCTTGTCAGCTGGATGTGGGCAGATGTAGTGAAGGTCTCTGTGTGACTGGATGGTTTTATCCAGGCTACACTCAGTGACGGAGTTGGGAGGTTTCTACTGTTTTTTACGATTCTTCTGTTTGACCCTGAGGTCAGTGATGGGTGGCTGCCTTTACCAGGCAGGGTGAGTGAGCTGTTGCTTCCTGCTGCTTCCCCTGCCAGCCATGGATCACTTGGTGAAGGAAGGGTTGGTTCTGAGGGCGTGATCTGAGTCTTCAGCATAAGATGTTCAGATCCCCAGTGAGCACAATCTGGTTTTCTTAATGAGAGAGAGCTAAGGTTCCAGACAGATGGTCGCAGAACTGCCCTTTGATTTTCTCCTTGCTTTTTCCAAGCTGTTCTCTCCCCTTTCCGCATTCCCCACTTCCTACCTCTTCCTTTGCTAATGTAATCATAAACATGTGTCTGGAAGTGCACTGGACACTGCTGTCTGCCACTCAAAGGATGTGAACAGAGCTGAGATTCTCCCAGGGACATATGGCCGGTAGGTTGGGGGACAAAAGGATTAATGGCTATCTTTGTGTCTCCATTAGGGAGAGAAAAAGCTGTAAGAAGACAAATGAGCTAGTGAACGGGGCAGCCTCTCACCAGAGGCGCAGTCAAGGTGGGTACATGTGGGGGTTAGTGACATGTATACCCTATTTTTGTGCTTTCCAGTGATCCCACTGCCAAGTTGTGCTGTGGGGACAGGGGCTACTCAGCTCTGTGCCTGCTGACTGTCTCCCAGCTTGCTCCTGTTGGAGTAGTGTAGTCTCTTGCACTGAGTGTCTTTGTCTTTTCAGAGCTTTGAGAGGCCTGAGCAGTTTCAGTAGGAAAACAGACCGAGCATGGGAGAGGAGTCTGGATGATCATTGTTGCTGTGGTCACTTGCAGGCCATCATTTTTATCTGACCTAAAGATATTCCTTATTTTTCAGCTGTGCTGAAAAGCTGTCTTAAATTTACATTTCTTTCCCAATGCAACTGAAAGGAGCCTGGGTCTGGTATTCGTTCTAAACCACATTTCACTAAAATCCTTCACCTTCCCTGTCCTTGACGTTATTGAATAATTATTTTTGAGTGCTTCCATTATTTTTGCAGCTGCTGTCATCTCTTTACCTTTTTATAGTACCAGCTTTTATTGGTTATGATATACTTGGAAAATAGTAGTAATAATAATGTTTTAAAGATTTCTTTAGAAATAGAATTTAAAACTCCCTGTGGATTGTTTTGTGTATGCTGTTTGTGGGTTTCAGGTTTAGATGATGGATGCCACTTCACCTAACCTTGAGGTTAGCTTTGCTTTTGAGAAAGAGTCGCACTAGATGACCTCCAGAGGTCTGATCCACATTGTTGTGTAATTTTGATTTCCCAGTGATACAGACTGGGACTGACTGGCTGGAGAGCAGCACTGTTGAGCATGACCTGGGGGGGCTGGGGGGCAAAAATCTGAACATAAACCAGCAGTGTGCCCTAGCAGCAAACAGTGCCAGCATTCTCCTGGGCCGTGTTACCAGCATATCCAAGAGATAAGGGATTCAGCATTCATTAGACCACATCTGCAACTAACTTTGAATACCTTAAATACAAGATTGATCATGATAAACTGAAAAAAGTTCAGCAGAGGGACAAAATGATCAGATAGTTGAAATATTTTTCCTGGTATCAGGGCGTGGGGTGTTGAAGGGAATGGGACTTGTTTGGCCTAGAGAAGAAGCAGCCCTGGGGGAAACCTAATAGCAACCTGCCAGTGCTTATGAGGAACTTGTGAAAAAGATGGGGATAGGCTTTTCTGGTGGTATGGTGGGAGGACAAGATACAATGGGCATAAATTGAACCTAGGAGTTTGGGCTAGATATAAGGAAAAGCCTTTTCTCCATGAAGACAATCAATCAATGGAACAGGTTATCCAGTGGGGTTGTGGAGTGTCCACTCTTGAAGGTTTTCAGGACCCAGTTGGGTAAATTCCTGAGCAACTTAGTCTGGCCTTAGAGCGGGCCTTGCTTTGAGCAGGAGGTTGGAATGGCCTCCTAAGGTCCCTTCCAACCTGAATAATTCTGATTCTATGATTCCTCAATTTAAACGAGAAAAATCAACTGCTTATTTGTGTCACTAAACAATATTGCATTAGGCTGGAAGTAAAATGAATGATTTTATATGTTTTTTTTCAGAATCTTATTCCCTTCATCTCTTTCATCCACTTTCTGTCAGGACTTTTCCTCAGTGCAGAATAGCTTTAGGCTTCTTCAGACTCACTTTTCTTCCTCTGCTATTCCCAAACCATACAGGCAGTCTGAAATGCAAATGCCTTTTTGTTCTCTGCCTACCAACATGACCGCCTATTAAATTATTCCACTAATCCCACCAAAGTTCTCCTCAGAATTATTTCAAAGCCCTGCTGTGTTCTGGCAAAACAATCAGATTTTACTTGTGTTGGGGTTTTTGCCCAGCATGGAAGAGGCCAAACCGTTACAAGCAAAAAGCAGTCCTGACAGTCTTAGCTCTTGCTCTTAATTATACGCTTTGCATTCTCTTTGACTTCTTCTGAAGTTTTATTCTCTCAGAATTGCTACATTGATTGTTTTTGCAGCTCAGAAGTACCACCTTGTGTCATTCTACAGGATGGTATGGAAATTAAATTCCCTTACATTTCTTTGATGTATGACTGCATTGCACCTGGCACAAAATACAGTGCGTTTAGCTTGCAACACAGCTATTGTAGTAAAAGAGCAAGAAGGAATAGACGTATTGAGGATGTGCAGGGCAACTTTCCTGTTTGTATCTGATTCCAGAACTTAATCTCAGCATTGTATTTTCTTAGCATGCTCTTATGGCATATTGTAGCCCCTCCTGCTGTTCATTCTTAACATGCAGGGGAAGTATATGCTGCGTGAGGCAGGGAGCAGCAGGAGCAGGAACTGGAAGAGACACGTTTTTGAGCATACCGTTGTTCTGAGAGATCTCAGCCTTTTCATCTGTGAGATTGAACACTCAATATAAATCTTGTACTTTAGAGCTCCTGCTGCTTCTTGCTTATCATCTTCCTTTAATGGATCAAGAGTGAAGTGTGGAAGAATGGTGCTAATTCAGCAACAAAGACAGCCAAGAGCTGGAAAGCCAGTATATCTAGTTATTGATCTTGGAGCTGTGCGTGGTTATCACTTTCTGGTGTTTGTCTGTTGTGTATGCTTAACAGTCCATAGCTCTGATGGACCAAATGGCTCAGACCATCTGAGCATGTTAACTAACATTTGATTTCAGGATATAGAAATCAAGATGCACACATTATAGGCACTTACATTAAGATGCATTGGATAAGATAGAATTAGACAGTAGGAAAAAGTTGTTCACTGAGAGAGTGGTTGGTCACTGGAGGAGACTCCTTGGGGAAATGGCTGTAGCACCAAGCCTGTCAGAGGTCAAGGAGCATCTGGACAACACTTTTAGTCATGATTTAGTTTGAGGTAGTGCTGCAAGGAGCAGGGAGATGGACTTGATGGTCCTTATGGATCTCCTGCAACTTGAGATACTTCATGATTCTATTCTATGATTCTGTACTTTCAAATATGGCAATAACTGCAAAGCTGTAAACATTTGAACATTTAACACATGACAATGAGTTAGTACCTATCGGCCTGTTCTTACTGTGTAACAAAAGCAGGTGGCCTGAGAGTATTCACACGTTGCAATTTTCTGGCACAGGTGTGGGAGCTCCATTACAACATCTTGCATCAGGGTGGGTGGAGAAGCAGCCAGTTAGTCCTTAGTCAGTTTTTTTTCAGTGTGAGGTTTTACAGATTCATGGGGTTTTCCACAATGGTGTACCCTCATGAGTGGTGGGATATGTCTCTAGGCTTTGCTGGTCTGTTCCTGGTTGGCTGGGAACGTTGCTGTGGTGATGAGATTTTGACTTGTTTACACACCACTCTTCACAGGCGATGTGATACTATATACATATTTTAATTCAAGGTTGTCTCCTATAATAGCACACCAGTGCTGACAAATCCACTGTTGGGAAGATTGTGACAGAGGTTTTAGATAGTGTTCTGTACATGGACATCTGTGTCAGAAATTTCAGTGAAATCATCAGAGAGTTTGAGTTATGAGGATTTCCAGACTGTGCTGAGATATATAAACATCCTTATCAGGTGTCCTGCACAAGAGATCCTATTCCAGAGAAAAGGAGATTTGTACATTAAACTTTGTAGGTGCCTGTGGTGGGGACAGAGATTTGAAGTTCCTCTCAAACCTGAGCTGTCATCCTTGTATAAGACATAAATTTGTGGTTTGGATCTTTGAGGCACTGGAAGGGGAATCATTAGAGTCAAGTCAGGAAAAAATGTTTAGGACCCTAACACACAGCATGCCTAGGAAACTTGTGGGAAAGGTCAAAAAGGACACAGACAATTCAAGGTCAATGATGAGTGCAAGAAGCAGACTGGATAAAGAATTTTGTGCAAAGACTAATTTTTAGAGTTGCAGACCTAATTGCAGAATTCTTAGTAGCAGACCTAATGTTTTCAGTTGCAGGACTGTGTGATATTTGGAAAGCAAAACATATAAAAATGGACCTGGTTTTTAAATTTCCATTGGCAAAGAAAGCTCACGGGAGTGGTTGTACATAGGGCACGTTGAAGTTCTGTACTTTGCAAAAGGTAGCCAATTTCAAATTGAAAGCTGTAGGTTTTAGATGGAAAAAGCTTATGTTCTGTTGAAATAGAGGAATTCAGCTTCTGTTGAAATAGAGGAATTCAGCAAGAAATTTGTATTTTCCCAGTAACTGTATTCCACCCTTCCTTCCTGGAAAAGTATTTCACAACTGGAGATCCCCTTCCTCCATCTCCCTTCTCCCATTTTTACTTTTTGTGTCCAGTCCTTCCATTCCCTGCTTGTACCATAATCAGTACTGCCAGAAAGTAAGGTAGTAGTCACTTAGTTTTTTTCTGAGTTTCTTTATTTTTTTTTTTAAATCATCCCCTGCAGTGTCTTTGGAGAGCATACCAGAAAATACAAAATGAGAAAGAAAAAAACACAGCAGAGGAAGGACAGTGACAAAATATGGTAACACCTGGGGCACCACTGAAAATCTATTCCAGAGCCTGCAGTATCAATTAAAGGATAATGCTTATCTGTGTGCTTGACCCCACACACAGCAGTATGTGGAACGGCACCTTCAACATTCACCCTTTTGCAGTCTTCCTTGTAGCATCTTTTTCTTGTTACTGCTGTTTCTCTGGAGTGGAATTGAATTTTACCCTGCTTAAAAGCACTGTCTGTCTATGGTCTCTGTCTGCCTAACACATTGCCAGATGCTGCATTTACATGGGCATGGGGAATACTCACATAAGGTCACGGAAAGAAACTAATTCACTGTTGTTCTAATGAAAAAATTAAGTATGTTCATATGAAAACAGCTTCTCTGCCTTCCTTTCCTCCTATCCCTTAAGTCAAACTACTGCAGCTATGTGGAAACATGGCTTCATTGTGACAGTAGCTGCAGGCAGAGATCTTTTCCTTAAAGGTCAGGTCTAGGCTTTCACCACTAGTGATAGATAGGCAACCTTGCAGAAGTCGTGAACCACAGGAATTAACCATTTCCCACCAGCAGGACGTTGAGTCAGAGCTCTAACATTACCAAATCTCTTCTGTTTTAGAACTTCCCATGCTGAGACTCCAGGGTATTAGGATGTTCTCTCTGGGGAGGGTGACTAATCTCCTTTTTCCACAGCCTTTGAGTATTTCTCAAGAGGGTCCTCTAGTCTTTTCCAGGCCTCAGAGACTGCAAGTTGAGTAGTGCAGTAGGCTTGTTTTTTTCTCCCAGACAAAATTCTTCAGCTCCCTGTAAGAGGGATGAATTTACCTGGATTTAGCAGAGACTTAGTTTCTGTCCCTGTTTTTCAAATGTGTTCTTTTTTCTTTTTTTTGAACCGGATGCAACATTGGTTCTGTAGGATGAGCCTCAGCACAGATCAGCTTCCGTGTGACCTCGGCAGACTGCCGTCAGGTTATGCAACTCCCAATGATATTTTTGGTCCTTTCCCTGACTGAGTTCACCAGAGTAATAATCTCTTGACAGAATCAAGGTAGTGACCCTCACGTAGCTGCCCTTGGTTTGGTTACCCTGAAGATGTAATGGTGGTATGAGATCACTTACATTGAAATAAGTAAATACTGTGTTGAAGTTTTCCTCTTAGGCAGTGGAAAGTCCAGTTTGTGTCTGTCAGCTAGAAGTTTGCAGTGATGAGCCCACCAAGATGATTCACTGGCTTTTATTTTCTTTGGAAGGCCCAGAAGCTTGTGACTGATCTCTCAGTTACGTTCCTGATCATTTTGGATTTCCTTTAACTGCAGAGGAAGAACGAGGTAAATATTTCCAGAGCTGTTCCTTGCATATAGCAGGAGGACTTCAGAGTTGCTGAATTCTTGCTTTAAAGGCTGTGCTTTGTGTTCCCACTAACACTGGGTGCTCTTGATTGCATCCCAGTGTGAAGTTTTCTGCTTAATTTAGGAGAGAAATCATAGTGTGTGCACAGGCTGTGTGCACAAAGTGTGTTCTGCATAACTCTGACTGCAGACACTCAACACATTCATACCTGAGAGAAATGATGCTGCTCACTAAGCTGCTAATGTAGATGCACCTTAACTGTGCGAGTTAAACAAGTTATCCTCAGTTAATTAAAATTATGTAAATACTCAGATGTTTGTCCTTACTGGAACTTACAAGCTAGAAAAGGCTCCAAAAGGCAGTCTGAGGAAGGAGACCTAATGCAGATTATTTGGTGTTTGAAGAAACCTGTGAGAGTTTTCTTCCCTGGAAACATTCGGAGTGATAATTATTTTAGTCTGTTTCTGTTTAAATTGAGGGTATTAAATACTTGTCTGTATATTTGATAGTTTATCTATTTGTTAACATATAAAGCAATGATAAAATTACTGGATTTAGTATTTGTAAATTACTAATTATTACTATTTTCTTGCAAGTATCAGGTATTTTTGAGGGCTTACATCTATTTTTGTTTTAGTGCTGGTACCAGGCTAAGGTTGTTATAGGAAAGCATTCCTTTCATGGGTTATTACCGAACTGGTAGGACTTTAAGATGTGCTCTTCATTGTCCAGTGGCAGATTCCTAGGGAATAGTATAGAATCATAGAATCACAGAATGGTTTAGGTTGGAAGGGCCTTAAATCTAGTTCCAACACCCCTGCCATGGGCAGGGACACCCTCCACTAGACCAGGTTGCTCAAAGCCTCTCCAGCCTGGCCTTGAAGATAGCCAGGGATGGGGCATCCACAGCTTCTCTGGGCAACCTGTTCCAGTGCCTCACCACCCTCTCTGTGAAGAATTTCTTCCTGATGTCCCATCTAAATCTCCCCGCTTTCAATTTAAACCCATTACCCCTTGTCCTGTCACTACAGGCCCTTGTAAAAACTCCCCCACCCAGCTTCCTTGTAGGCCCCTTCAGGTACTGGAAGGCTGCAATAATGTCTCCCTGGAGCCTTCTCTTCTCCAGGCTGAACAAGCCCAATTCTCTCAGCCTTTCTTCCTAGGAGAGGTTCTCCAGCCTTCTGATCATCTTTGTGGCCTCCTCTGAACTTGCTCCAATGAGTCGATATCCTTCTTATGTTGTGGGTTCCAGAACTGGAGCCCTCAAAAAAACTGGAGAACATTCAGAAATAAGCTGATCCCTAGTAATAGGGTGCTCCAAGACCATGAAAAATTTCACAAATACTTATACACTTGTGCCACTGACCTGAGTGAAGAGAAGAATCCTTTTTCTGCTTTGAGACAGCTGAACACCACCTGTCGCCAGCAGGCCTGGTGCTGTGTAAACTAATTGCTAGCCAGAGTTAAACCATGACAGTCCTTATGATCAAAAACCCCAAAATTCTACTGTTGGCACCAGCCTCTGAGCCATGTGCTGATCATGTGTGCTTTCCTGTTCCTTCCAGTATTTTTCCCTGCCACTAAGGGGATTGAGGAAAACACTACCTGTGCTCCCGATCCTGCAACCATTCGCCCCAGTGCCCTGAAATCCCTTTTGATGGCTTTTCAATTTCTCTCTGCAACCATGTCACTGCCAACCTGCACAAGCAGTAGTGGGTAATAATCCGAGGGTTGTACCGGACCAGTGAGTTTCCTGGTGATGTCCCTAACCTGGGCCCTAGGAAGGCAGCAGAATTCCCTGTGCGATGGGTCTGGTCAGCATATCAGGTCCTCTGTTCCCCTCAGAAGGGAATCACCTGTGACGATGACCCTCCTGCTTAACAGAGGCAGTTATAACATGTGAGGCTGACAGAATCGTCCGGGGCAGCTCCCTGGATGGACCTTCCTCTACCTCCTCAATTGCCTGGCCCTCAAGTTCCAGAGCCCCATATCTGTTCTGCAGGGGCAACTGGGAAGGAGAGGGAGGGCAGGAAAGGATGCGCCTGCCTCTCTGAGCAGGGACCTGTTTCTATTGCCCTCCCTCTCTTAGGTACCTGCCTTCTGCCTGGTGGCAAGAAGATAAAGGATCCACTGCTGCTTGTGGGGTCTCCATCTGCTGCCTCTGCCTCAGGGGTGGTAGATTGGTGGAGCCAAAGCCTATCTCCTTATACTCCCTGATACTCCTTAGCCTTTCCACTTCCACCTTCAGCTCTGCCACCAGCTGAGCAGATCATCCCCCCGGTCATCCCTCACACTGGGGCTGTCGCTGCTGCCCTCGGGTGCGAGTGACAGGCTCAGGCACTCCCTGCAGCTGGACACCTGGACAGCTGCATCCCTGAGCGGGAGCACCATCTGAGTCACTGCACTCTTCCTGGCGATGGCTTTCGGCTGAGTGACCACCATGGCTGGGCCCTGTCCGCATGCCCTGCCTGTGCAAACTGCTGAGCCACACTCTTGTTCACCATGCTCCGGGTCGCTTGTGCTCCCTGCGGTCTGCCCGTGTCCTTGAGGGGGTTGGCTGCCTTCACTCTTGTCCAAGCAGAGCCACCTCTCATCATGAATTCGTCAGCATTATCAGCTTTGAGGAAGGGCTGGGGCTCCCTCTCTCTCTCCCCTGCAATTTTAGAAGCTTGTTCCTTCACGGATTTTGCCTCAGTCTTGCCACTTCAGGAAGTGTCCTCTGACTCAATTCTACACATCGGAGCCCTACACCTCAGTGACTTCTGAGGTGCAGGACATTCAGATAGTGATTCTTACCCAGTAAATTCACTATGTATTTTGCAGCTCTTTGCTTTTGTGTGAGAGCTGGAAGAAATTTTCTGTGCCTGAGATTTGAACTGGTTTGCTCAGTGAAAAATGTTAACTAATTCCTGGTGAACACCAGAAACAGGTTTTAAAAGTGTTGTCATCAAAAACCACATGCAATAAAAATGGTATCAATTCAGCTAGTTGTTCAGCTAGTTCAGCTAGGCTAAGCATACTTCAGTGTGTAGTGGAAGGTGAGGAAAATAAACTGGCAGTCCAGAGTCTTCTCTTAAATAAGAACAGTAGGCGGCACTCTTACTTTGTTTTTTCCTCAGGAACATTATATCACTTGAAGCAGTGTTCACAAAACAGGTTTTGAGATACTCTTAGATGAAGGAAGTTTTGTGCTATAGATCCTCATCCTAATAAAAAGCTCAGCATACATTTTAAGTTTATGGAAGAGTACCTATGCTTCCTGCAGGCATTAATAATCGCCCTTTTAGTCCCTACTGCTAAATATATTCTATAGGTACAAAGACCCTGAAGACTTCTGTAATATCCTACTTGTTGCTAGAGTAAAAATACAGGCAGAGATCTTTTTCCTTAAAGGTTAGGAAAGCCAGACGATTTCACCAGTAGGGAAAGAATTGTGTTGGGCATCTCTGTGGAAACACTGAAAACTGTTTTGTTGGAAACTGCTGTAAGCCAACACTACTTCAGGTATGCCTGCCCATGCACATTACACTGTGCTGTGCCTGAGAAACAGCATGTGCTTTTTGGTTCAGGTATGCTGTGTCCTACAGCTGTTGCTGCTACCAGTAAAAAGTCTGCACTTGGACCATGAGAGAGCTGGTGAACAAGGGGGCAGCAGCCAAAGCGATTCTGAGCTTTCCAGCCATGTCATACATACAAAGTCTGAGCACAAACTGTGCTTAGCTAGTAGTGCCCCATGATGTGTTTTTACTAAGCAGAATTTCTTTTTTTTTGTATACTTGGTTACTGCTGCCTTCTAGGCACATTTATTACTCTTATCCAAGGTTAATTTGAGATTTATGGGGATGAAGGAATTATCTCAGGGTACTGATGGCTTGGAGACTCTGTCATGCTCCCTGGTGCAACTTAAAATGTGGACCACAGTGGCTGGTCTTTCCTGGGGGCTGGCTCTGGAGCCTCAGCTAGCTGCATGCAAGTGGAGAACCTCCATGTAGTGATGTGATGGACGGTAGAATCTCAACATAAAATTTAGTTTCTCAAAGAAGAGAAGATCTAACTTTCTTACCATAAAGGTGAGTTGCATTACTACCTAAGAAGTTCACCCTCCTTTGGTTTCTTAATTTTGAATGTATAGCACTCAAATGTTTGGCTAAAGCAGGTTTTGGCCATCCCTTAGGTGAAAGCAGATTATTCTGGGCAGGTGCTGTTGGGCCTGCATTTACCTGAATCCAAGTTCCTTGTAGTCTCTAGACACTCATGACAGTGGTGTAGGGAGAAGCAAACCTAAAAATGAAAGGAGTATTTTCCATCTTTGGGAGAATGAAGATTTTGGTAGACAATGGGGTAGCATGCTGTGCACAGTGTAATAGGAATTAAGGTTTAGTGTGGGTAGGGATGTGTGCCTCTCTGGTTTATGGAGATGGCTTTGAAGACTATGGAAGACCCAGTATGACATCTATCTCATTGTATTCATTTATATACTGTCAGTAGGATTAGCACTGAAGTGCAACCTGACCTTTCTGTATGCCCATTTCCCTATCTGAGAAATGTGTTGGTGTTGTGGTTTACCCATATCTAGCAATTAAGTACCACACAGTCACTCGCTCTATTCCCCCCCCCCCCCCCCTTCCCAGTGCAGAAGAGTTGGAGGAAAAGACAAGGAAGCTCGTAAAGTTGAGATAAGAACTATTTACTAATTAAATATAAATGAAAATTCTAGTGATAGTACTAACAATACTACTACTACTACTAAGTAATTGAAACAATAGACAATAGAACATAGAATCATAGAACACCCTGGATTGGAAGGGACCTCAGAAGATCATCTGGTCCAACCTTTTGTGGGAAAGGGAACCTAGACAAAATTAGACATATGATACTGTCGTGGTTTAACTCCGGCTAGCAAAATACCATGAAGCCGCTGTCACAAATCCCCCTCCCCTCCACCAGTGGAGGGGAAGAATCTGAGGAAAAAGAAATAAGGAAGCTCGTAAAATTGAGATAAGAACTATTTACTAATTAAATCTAAATCAGTATATACAGATACTACTACTACTAATAAATATAATATATAATATTATATATAATATATATAATAAAATAAATAATAATAATAAAATAGTAGAAAAGAAAACATATGGTACAATATATACAATATGATACAATATGATACAATTTCCCACCATCCACTGACCAATGCACACCCAGATGTTGAGGGATGAAAATCAGACCCAGAGAGCCCGAGAACCACAGCCCGAGAGCGATCGCAGCCCGAGAGCCGCGGCCTGAAGGCCGGAGCCCGGGAGCCTACGCAGCGGATTCAGAGCAAACCCTATCACTGATAACACAGCCAGAAAACTCAAAACAATCCACCAGCTCCCACACGAATGAGCCAGCACAGGAGTTGGCAAAGCAGCTAACACATGAGGGTTAGCAGGTGCCTGGAGACATGAGCAAGGGAGTAAGGGAGAGAGAGAGTAAAGGGCAGAGTAATGGCTACCGGACCCTCTTCCCCACCCAAGAGACCGGAACAAGATGTCCTATGGGATGAAATACTTCCTTGGTTAATCTGAGTCAGCTACAGTATCCGAAGCGGACAAAAGACCTTGAATTCAGTACAGGCCATCCCCAGCACCAGCTTAGGCCTTATCAATGTTTTCTCTTAGCATCCAGCAACATAGATCCCTGGCAACCAGAGTAAAGGGAGTTAACCCTTTCCTGACTGAACCCAGCACAGATACAATTGCTCACCACCTGCTGACCGACACACAGCCAGGTCCCAGAGAAGTGAGACTTCAAGCCCCAGAGCCCACAGAGCCAGAGCCCCAGGGCAACAACCCGACTGGGACAAAAGCCAGCTGATCCCCCAACTCACTAACAAACGAACCCGCCACACCACTGACAACTGCACCAAGAGCTAACAAAGGAGCTAATGATCCAGCTATCAAGCTAGCCTAAGTCTTAATGTCCTCCTCCCCACAGGCAACTTCCCACCTCAGAACTACGCCTGTGCACTGAGCCTGATGTACCATGGAATGGAACACTCGCTTGGCCAGCCTGGGCCAGTCATCAGCCCTGTGAAGAAAAGGAGCTCATTCCTGCCTGAAACCAGCACAATCGATATGCAGCAAGGTTCAGCTTGAATATGTGCCCCAATGTTGGCATTCAGGGAAAGACAAAAATCCTAAAACCTGAGTGCAAAGCTGATATATGATGGATGGATTCCAGTGATTATTCATGAGAGAGATGGAGGAAGAAAATAAGGGGAAAAAGTAACACCTGAAATTTGCGTAAAATTAACTTGTTTTGTTTTTGTGAGATAGCTAAATGTTTGTTTTGTGAACTGCAGAACAGAGTGTTTGATTTCCCAATATCAGTCTCCCAGAAAACACTGCTGTTAATGACTCCTGTTTGAAGAGTCCTCTGTCATGAACAGTGAAGACCTGTGTTAGTTACAAGCAATAAAGACATAAAGAAAATGCCTGGTTATAGATATTAAAACTTGGACATCTTTCGGAGTTCTAATGAACACTTATTTGGAAAAAAATAGATAAATAAAAAAAAAAAAAGGAATGTAACTGAACAGTATTAATTCAGTAAGGAGATAATTAAAGAACAGTGGGGTTTTCAGCTTTTCACATTTTCTTGGGAAACTAAAGAATCTGCCAGTTCTGTATACAAAAAAAAAAGAAAAAGAAAAAAAGAAAAACATAGTAAATTGAGAAAAAATAATAAGATAAACTGCAGTTCCATTACATTGACATCACCTGTAAGCAATCTTAGTTGTGACTTGTATATTGTAATCAGTGGATTCACAGTGTAATGATTAATGGGAGATGCAAAGCTGAAACAATTTTATTTCTTAAATACATCATGCCCTATCTGAAATTGTACTAATTAAAAAGTTTTAAAACAGAGGGAGTTAAGATATTTGCTGCACGTATGACACATGAAAATGAAATAATACTTGGTACCTAATATTAAAGGAAACTGTGTCAAAGGAAAATGTTAGAAATGGGAACTTGAACTGCAGCATTAGAAAATAAGAACTATTGACTTACTATATTGATTCTTTTTAAACTGTGTAGGTGCATGAAAGTCTGTGCACTTGGTATTCTCTGCTAACGAAAAAAGTTTGAGAGAAAAGTGTTAATTACAGAAAACTTGTTTCTTGTTTTATAGGAAATGTGCACAAGAGCTAGTCAGCTCCCCGATTTTACCTTTTCTTCCTCACTGCATGCTTTAAGAAGACAAAGTTCAGTGAAAAACGACCTAAGAAGGAAGAATCCTGTTTAGGGAATTCCCTAAGTAAATGCTTAATCCACCTTTTCCCGACAGATCAAGTAGCATATCCAGCCATCATGCCTAGCCAGTAAGGCTGCTGGGGATATTCTGTTTTCCACTAGAAATCAGAATATCCCCAGCATATTTGATATGCTGGTGGTACCATGTTGTCACCCATCTTCACACATGTATTTGTAAATATTGGGAAGTTACTGGCCTAGAGTAATAATGAGCATAATTAAGGATTTGAAAAATGTCACTGTTACCTCACAGTAAAGGCTCAATTATTTCTGCAGATGAATGTTATCACTGAAGGATTGTGGAATCTCCATCTCTGTGTATTTTCAAAATGTTGAGTGGATGAGGCTTGAACTTAACCTAACCTTGAAGTTAGCCCTCCTGAGAGCAGGAAGTTTGCTAGGATGGCCTACGTGAGTAAATTATTCTGTGATTGCAAAGGCTCAGATTCAACTATTGCAATACTCCTTTTATAAATGACAAGATAAGTCAGTTCTATTCCAACACAAAACTTTCTGAATAAGGGATATAGAACTTTTTTTTCATATAATCATAAAATTATTGGAAAAGACTTTTAAGATCAAATCTAACCATTAACCTAGCACTGCCACCACTAAACCACGTCCCTCTTCTTCATAAACAAACATAAGAATTTTGCTCCTTAAAATAATTCTGATATTTTTTTTGAATGAGGAGATTCTTTTCTGTATACTTAATGATGAATGGTCTTATTTTAATGAGTAAGATTGGTTTTAATGAAAATGAGCTTTTACAGCCACATCTATCCCCATGAGTCTGCCTTTGCTTATTCATGAAATAATCAATTTTTTTTCCGTACATTTCTTAATTGCTGACTTTCTTGGTTTTTGATGTTGGAGGATGTTTCTTCTTGTGCAGTAAGAAAGTTTAATTTTCGGTTTTGTTGTGGTAAATTTGGACATCCACAAATTTCATGCTAAGGGGTGGTCCTCAGTGAAGCTATTTAGGAACTAGAGTGTCTGGGAAGGGGTGAGATCAAAGAAATTGGGTGGTAGACCATACAGCTTGAGCTTCCAGGATGAAATACCAGGGAAGGAGGAGCTGTCATGGTGACAGCCATGAGCTGGCTTCTTTGGCCTCACCAAATATCCTTTAGAGAGGTGCATATGCTCAGCTTTGAGAAAATGCAGTTTTTGGTAATTCTGTTGAAAGACGTCCCAGTAGTTGTGCCCATAGGCCCTTTCAGCAGTTGATCAGACAGAGTTGTTAGCAGAGTGACAACCCAATGTGTGTCTGTTCATTAAAGCACCAGTAGAGTTTGAGTTTGTTCTCTGTCTCACCTTCAGATTTATCAAGAATGCTACTCCCATCTCATAGGAGGGAACAAACATAGTCACTCAGAGTCTTTACTGACTACTAAGCATTCTTGGCATCATTGCTGAAACCTGTGTAAGTACCCACGAATTGGGAGGTGGCATCTTGGCCTGTGAGGTGAACATGAGAGTAGTTTGCAGCACACACAAATTTTTGTCACTAACATATAAAAATGTTGGAGTTTTCTATCTTGTGGATGTTAGTTCAAGATCTCTCCATGCATGGACTGACATCCCCAGGTTCAACCTGAGGATCCATTTGAGTAATCAATATTTGCATTTGCATCTCAGATCTGTGACAGACAAAGAAGCAGAGTTTTGAGGTTGAAGGTTTTGTGATTCATGAACAAAAACATTTATTCTGAGTTTATTCTGAGTTCATGAACAGAGAGGACTTGTGTGTGATGTGATGGTTGGAGACTGTCTTGGGCACAGAAAACACAAAAATGATAGAGTTTTCAGTTATTGGAGACATAAGGACAGGGGTGAGCAGAACTGCTACCTCGAACTTTCAGAGGGCAGACTTTGGCCTGTTTAGGAGCCTGGCTGACAAAGTTCCCTGGGAGGCAGTTCTGAAGGGCAAAGGAGTTCAGGAAGGCTGTGCATTCTGCAAGAAGGAAATCTTAAAGGTGCAAGAGCAGGCTGTCCCTGTGTGCCAAAAGATGAGCCAGTGGGGAAGAAGACCAACCTGGCTGAACAGAGAGCTTTGTCTGGAACTCAGGGAAAAAAAGGAGAATTTCTGACTTTTGGAAGAAGCTGAGCCTTTCCAAGTGTCTTAACACCTTAAACATTTCAGGAAAATATTGATAGTCAGAAATTTACCACAGAAGTTGGCAAGATGTTTTGGCAGCTTTTGACTTCCATTTCTTCACTGATGGTAACCTTACAAACCCTTAAATGTTTCAAAATTTTGAGCGAACTTTTATTCATAACTTGTTAATGATATGGATGTAGAGTGAAGTAGGGACTTGTAACAGAGAACACATTAACTGGGAAATGACTCTCTGCTGAGGGTTAAGCAACACCTTTACTAAAGTCAAATGTTGCCACTCATAAAACCAATAACAGAAACTGTTTAATATTACACTTAAGAATTACATTTTAAAAGGCTATTATGTGTACTGAAAAATAATTTATATAAAATATTACAATATTACTGCAGAAGAAATAACTCAGAAAATAAACCTATAAAGTTGTTCTGATAATTTTCTGCTGTCAAGAAGTTGTCAGTATCATTGTCAGTTCAGGAAAAGTTGCAAATTATGTATATTTTTATAGTGTTACCCAGTGTTACACAAAAGCTAACAGTACCATCCAAACATGCAGTGAGACAGTGACAGATTGTAATTGTTATTTCAACCTGAACAAACCCACACATTCTCTTATTTCCCTGAAATGAGAAGAGATGGTAGTTCTGACTTGTCTTGGTGAGGAGAAAGCATTCACCAAGCTATCTATTTCTCCTAGTTTGCCTGTAAAGCAAGCTCAGTGATGTAAAATTAAAACCAGAAAACAATTAAAAAACAAAATACAGAAGAGATTTGCACAATGTAAGGACCCAGCAGCTATCCTTATTTTAGCTAAGTTTATGTAGCTTATATAGCTAAATTTATTGTTTCTGTTCTTGTCACTCCGATATCAGTGGTTGCATCATTGTGGGTGAGATGAAGACACAAAGCATTATCAAGCAATTTGCTTCTTTTTTTTACTATGATAATTTTAATGATGTACTGCTGTGCTGTTGCAGTTTAAGAGTTTAAGTTAACAGCTTATCAAATGAAATGTAGTGTAATGAGCTGTTCAGTCTGGCAGAGGGGACATGTTAGTCATTAGAGAGAGTCTTTACACATTCTGGCACGGGACAGGAATGTACCATTGCTAAAGGCATTAAAAATAAAAAAGAAACAGATGCACTAACATATTTGGAGCAAGATGAAGGAGGAGATGGCAAACACCAGAGTGTGGCATGGAGCAGGTGAAGAGAAGGAAGCAAAGAGAAATTATTCTTAAAGGACTAGGACAAAGGGCCTGGAAACAAATGAACAAAAGCCCAAATCATCAATGGAGTAGAACTAGCTATCCCAGATGGGATTTTTTTGTATGTGCAGTCCTCCAGAACTGCTGTGTACCAAAGAGAAGAAAGACTAGAAGCAGAAAGAAGTTGGGTAATGAGGACTGTGGAGTCAACCAGATGACCTACATGTTGTCCTGTTAAAAGATTTTTTCCTTTGTCAATGTGAAGATCTCCACACTTTTGGAAAATTTCCTTTTGCACCATCATTTACTTTTCTGTGGTTAAGAATTATGGTGGGTTGACTGTGGCTGGCTGCCAGCCCCCTCTCAGTCACTCTCATTCCCCCTCCTCAGCAGGACAGAGGAGAAAATAAGAGAAAACCACATGGGTTACAATAAAGACCAAAAAATCACTTACAAATTACCATCAAGGACAAAACAGACTCAACTTCAGGAAAATTAATTTAATTTATTGTCAATTAAAAATAGAGTTGGATGGTAAGAAACAAAGACAAAAACTAACACACCTCCCCCCACCCCTTTCTTCCCAGGCTCAAGTTCACTCCTTCATTCCTGACTCCTTTATGCCCCCCTTCCCACACACCGAGTGGCACAGAGGGATAGGGAATAGAGGTTGCCATCAGCTTCATCTCTGCTTCTCCTTCCTCCACTTCTTCCCTGCTCCAGTGTATGTCCTTTCATGGGCTGCAAGTTCTTCGGGATAAACCCGCTTCTGCATTGGCTCTCCACAGTCTGCAGTTCATTCAGAGCACATCCACCTGCTCTGGCATGATGTCCACTGTGGGCTGCAGTGTGAATATCTGCTCTGATGTGGTCCTGCAGGGCTATTTCTCACACTTTTTTTCCTTACGCTCTGCTGCAATGTGGTCTTTGCCCTTTCTTATGTTCTCTCAGAGGTGCCACCATTGTGGCTGCTGGACTAGCTGTGCCCTATGGTGGGTTGGTTGGACCCTTCTGGAACCAGCTGTATCCAGCACAGTATATGCTCTCTCACAGAGGCCTCTCTGGCAGTCCCTGCTGTCCGACACCTTGCAACTCAATACAAGCATCATGACATCTCTAACCACTTTCTTCAATAAATGTAGGAGACAGAGAGGGTGTATATACTGTCATGACCTGCTAGGTCAGACCTCTTTGAAAAATATTAGTGTATATAGGATTCCCTGTGTTCTAGAATATTGTATTATTGGTACTTTTTTCCAAATGGGGGCAAAAGTAATTGATGGAGTCATAGTGCTTATCTGCATGGGGTTGATGGGGTGAATCCCCTTTCTGACTGGGTAATATAACCTTGCCCACAATGTAAAGGATCACATTGTCAATCCAGCCATGCACTTTTCTTATGCCACAGTGTGATTGAGCATACCTTCAGTAGACTTTCTGCAGGCACAGACGCCTGTGGGATTTCTAAGTGCCAGTGTTTCAAACACTTGGTGAATAATTGGAGGCTGCTGTGCCCTTCATTAGTAAAGTGAAGATGCTAAAGAAAGATTTTACTGTGGCTGGACTACAGTTTCTGCATGAGCTGTACTCCCAGTCTACAGCAACTTCTTGCAGCACTTGAAGGGTACAGGAGGATCTCAGAATCTGACATGCTGTTTGCAGACTTATTAGTGATAGTGATGACTGTGATTAAAAAAGTCTATTAAATGATTGTTAGTGAAGTGTCATTTTAGGAAAAAGAATTGCTTGCCTTGTAATCCATGCTGGTTTTCTAATACATTATTACCATTAAGTTTATTTTCCAGTTCAATTGCTTTCTGTGTTCTCTTCTGGCCTTTGAAGAGTCAGAATCAGGTAAGGACTGGTATTATGGTGAGTATGTGTAAAATGAGAAATTCTCTGTTTTAGGGCAATACAGATGCCTCCTTTGCAATTGCTGTAGTATCTTCTGAAGGATAATTTATGGATGTAATCTCATAAGAAAACTACATGACACTTGAAACTGCATAACATTTACCGTGAATAATATACGACTTCATAGTACAGTGAGAGGAAAGAATTTCTAGCTCTGGTCTTTTACACATCATAGTGTGTGTGTGAGAATCTGCATAGCACCTTCTTGATAATAGATTTGTGATTGTGGGGAGAGACATCGGAGTGATTGTGACAGAACAGCAGCTTGGTCAGATGGCACGAGCATCCAGCTACTAGAGCGACAGCACAGGGAACAACACAGAAACCCACACCTCAGGTGCATGCATGTGAGCTCATGTCAGGCTTTTTCATCACTGAGTAGCTTGGTGGATTGCAAGGACGTACATAAAACTAGAGAACCCATATCTCCATCAGCAGCTGTGGGTGAGTGTGGGGAACTTGTCCAAAAGTGAGGGTACATTGTGTGGATGCAGGAGGCAATGCATGCAACAGTCAAACAGGAGCTCCAGAGGAGTGGTGCATGGGCACTCCTCTGGAGGTAGAAACACTTGCAAAGGTCACTGTGTGTAAAAATTTGATGGGCAGCAGGGAGAAACGGGTCTCCTTTTAAAAGCAGAAGTGACATCGATACACAAAGAGTTTGCATTTCAAGGGTAAAAAGGGGAGAAGGAAGAGGAATGATGAATGTGGGATAGATCACCCAAGAGGACAGCAGTGTGGTATACAGCCACCAACAGAAGAAACGAGGAGAGTGGAGAAACTGGGCAAACAACGCAGTGGCTGACACTAAGTACAGTGCTGGACCACACTGGTCCGAAGGGGGAAGAAAAGCCATGCAGCACTATAGACAACTGCCAGCCAAACCAGAATGGCATAATAGGAAAAGGAAACACAGTTAAGGGGAGCTTTCTTGATAACCCGTATTGGCAAACAAACCCCCGAAAAACATTGCTGGGAAGGTGACTTAAACTTGTCCTTGCAAACATAAGAAATCTTAATGGAGGAGTGCTGTGTGCTGCTGACAGAAGCTGCTTCCAATTCAGACGAGCAGTATTGTAAAATCTGTAAGGGAAGAGAGCAGGGAGGTGAGGGGATTTCTTTAAGTGGTGACTGGCTGGTTTTGGGGAGGCTCAGCAAGCTTGGACGGTGAGGGGTGAGGTGAAGGCCTGCCAGTGCTCTGCACAGAGGAAGTTAGAAGCTGTTCACAGGAGGAGAGCTTACATGCAGCTACTGAGATAAAGTGTGCATGTCTGCCTCTGTCTTGCTCGCTTTTTTTTCTTCCAGCTCTCCAGAATTTAGCAGTGGGAAAAAAGAGAAGTTGCTTTAATGAAACAAGAGGAAAACATAATTCTTACTGGAACTAATCACAGCTGCTTGAATGACCGAATGTCTGGTAAAGGAGATTTTCTCAACCCCTTTATTTCAAGAAAGATGGGTAGCAGTATGTGTGTGAAAGCACTCTGAGTATTCTCACCTGTACTTGGCTCTTCCTATCAATGATGTGTGCATTTATGTCTTCTTAGAAGAGAAAGCTCCCTTGACCTGAATATTCCAGTCCCTTGTTTGCCAAGGATAAATGCTGGAATGTAAATGCTGGAAATGCCTCCCTCCAACAACAATTCACTCTGTAAAAACCTCTCTTTCTGTTAGCTCCTTATTTCCCTAGGAGGGAGGGCGATGGAGGGCAATTGCCTCCTTGAGAACAGGCACCTCCCAGTACGGTGCTCATGTTCTAAACAAGATAAACTCGTAGCATTAGCCCATGAATGGCTGAGGTAAACCACGGCCTACTAAAGAATAAATATGAGATTCTTTTTTAGTAGAGCTGCTCCAACTACCTTATTTATCTCATTTGGACATATTGGTAAAAAGAGTCATGGAATTAATTAAAGACATTGCTTTCAAGTTTGATGTTGACAGCCACTGTCATGGGATATAGGGTGGGGTGGCTGCTGGAAGAGAACTATATCACTCAGTGACATTTATTTACTAGGTAGGACAGGTATAGCAAGTGGGTAGCAATTCCTGCTCTATGAGCACACCTACCCCTCTCCCCCAAACATACACGTCACAGAAATCAGAGCTTCAGCCCCACCAGTCCAGTTCAGACTAGTTAAGTACCAATGGGGACTCCCCTTCAAGTGGCTATTGCCCTAATTATTTATTGTTTTCTAATGAGTTTTCTAATCTTGTAGCCTGTGTGGTTTCTGTGGTGGGGTTTGTTAGTGGGAGAAGGGCTACAGAGGTGGCTCCTGTGAGAAGCTGCTAGAAGCTTCTCTGGCTCTAAGTAAGACCCACCTCTGGCCAAGACCAAGCCAGTCAGTGATGGTAGTAGTGCCTCTGGGATAACATGTTTAAGAGGGGAAAACAAAGAGAACCTTCAGTGGAGAGAGGAGTGGGGCGGAGAAACAACTACACAGACACTACAGTCAGTGCAGAAAGGAGGGGAGGAGGTGGTCTGGAGAAGTTCCCCTGCAGCCCGTGGTGAGAGTGCAGGCTGTGCCCCTGCAGCCATGGAGGGTTTGTCTCCCATGGGAGGGACCTCACGCTGAAGCAGGGTCAGAGTGTGTCCTCCCCCTGAGGAAGAAGGAGCGAGCAAGCGGCAGTGTGGTGTTCAGTTGCTGGCTGTGCCTAAACCATGACATAGCCCCAGACCTGCTCTTGAACTTTCTCATCACTGAGGCTAATTACTGATTGCCACCTGTTGCAGTTTATGTCACCCTCCAGGCTCTGCCTTGGTTTGTTTCAGAACAATGGGTACATTTGTTATCCAAGTCTTGCAGATTAATTTGATCACCTGGTGCTGGGCAGATATAGTCAAGTCTCCTTTTTATGGCCAGTGTCTCCAGTGTTTCCAGTCAATAGCCAGCCAGTTTGTGGGTAATCAGCATCAGTCCACTGCACAGGTCATCTCTGTATTTCCGCTGCCTAGTATGACAGCTGAAAAAGGTTTAAACCAATTGTCTGCAAAGTCTCTAGGGAGTTCCACTGGAACATCTTGCCTACTTGGCCTGTGTCTTATTTAACATTGCTGGTTGTCAGAGAAAATACCTGTTCAATAATAATTTACAATTGAGCAGTATAATTGATGTAAAAGCCTACAAATCAGTGTCTTGGAAATTAAGCTATATAACAGCAAGTCTGCTAAGCTGTCTCCATGCAAAGCTTAGGAAACAGTGACTGAATTTCAATAATCTTCCTCACCTTTTTAAGCTTTTTTGACACGTGAAGGAGGGGCATGATCTGCAGATGTTTCCATTACTTTATTTCTATGCAGTCATTGCTAGGACAATACAAGACTGGTGCCTTTCCCCCTGAAATGTTTTATCTTGTGTCTGCCCTACAGAAGGGGCACTGTGCTTGGGCTCCAGTGTGCAGCTTCCTGCTTGGATCCACAAGGAAGAGCAACTTTTCTTAGATGTACCAACATTGCCTGTTATTGCAATGGACTAAGTCCAGCTGTGTGTGTATGTAGGAGTCACCTAAATGAGTGTGTTGCTCACTAAAAAACTGCTTCGAGTGCTTCAGATGACATTTAACATCTTGTTTCAACCGCAAAATCATGCCCCATTATTCTAGTCCCTCAGATATTCACGGGTAGAGGTTTAGGAAAACATTGACTTCCTTCTCTAATATTGTTGGATATATCTTTGTGGGAAGAAACAAACCCCTTCTGTTCAGAAGACTTCTGACTGTTATTGTGTCTTTACACATTGTCCTGACAGGCAGAAAGGATGTCTTTGTGGTTTTAGCATTACCAACCACAGGTACTTTTCCCTGTTTCTGAGAAGGGTAGAGCAAGGAGACAAGGTGAAGAAGGATCAAGATGCCTAGCTTTTCCAAAGCTGCAGCTGGTGGCTACAAAAAGAGCTCACAGAACACTATACTTGACTATTAAGGCAGAGAAAATATTTGAAATTTAGGCTTGATGTTTTTATCCTAAGTTGCAGCTTGACAAAGGTGCCCAACTCTTTTCGTGCTGCCTACTTCAACTGAGGAGAAGATAAAGGAAGGCTGAGCATACTGTTGATAAAGGGAGAGATAGCTGTCAAAAACGTGTATAATTCTGAAGGGTGCTGAAATCTACCTTGGCTACATGATCTGTCCATGAGGGCACTACTGTATAATGACATTAGGTCTGACGGAACTAAATGGATGAATAGATAAGAGGTGACATGAAAAGTTGTTTCTGAAGCATCACAGACTGTTCCTAGTTTTATCTAGCTGGCTTTAATCCCTACAGAAAGAGAGTACAGTTTTTCCTTCTTGCTGCAGTTTTATAAAAACACACATAAATGTTTTCCCATTTCTTTCATGGACATCTTGTGCATAATTTGCCCCAGCAGCAAAAGCTAGAGATGCACAATTCCTGTGCTGCTCTGTTAATGTAACACATGTGGTACTTCAATGTAGAAATGTGATACTATATTCGTCCTTTACAGGAGTAAGAACATGCAACTAAGCGATCCATAGTACAGCTGCTGAACTGCAGAGTAGGTTGATGGTAACTTCCAAGTACAGTCACTCTGAGAAGTCTGGTTTATATTCATTTATATGCATGATTCATTTATATTCAATTAGTAAATAGTTCTTATCTCAATTTTGCGAGCTTCCTTGACTTTTTCCTCCAATTCTTCCCCTTCACCTGAGGAGACGAGGGGAGGTGTGAGAGAGGCTTTGTGGTATTTTGCTGGCCAGAGTTAAACCATGACAGTTGTCAGTATTGCTGGTGAATTGAAATGTTTTATGGATATTTTCTTTTTCTGGAAGATGTACTTCCCATGTCTTTTACATATGTAACAAATTGTGTGAATTCACACATCTTGTCAGGAGCTAAGCTTTCTATACATTTGCAGTCAGAACAGTGATGGAGTTCGACAACACGTAGTAAAACAAGGCATTATTGAGACAGTGGAAAGATGGGCAACAATGAACCCATATGGCAACTCACCAATCCCCAAAGCAAATGCAGGAGCATAAGCAATGCCATGGCTGTGGTGGACTGCCAGAGACACTTGGTGTAGGGCTCCTCTGGCCACAGCAGCCAGTCGTGCAAATCTCTTTTGAATGAGGGTAAGATTCCTGCTGCTCCTTGTCTCTATCAGTGATAGTGGGACACTGCTGATGTCAGCCAGGGGAACAGTATTGGCCATCTGTCTAGGCGGCTGATACTGGTCAAGGGCAGGGTGTCAGGAGCTAGACTTTCTATACGTGAAAAAGATAATGAGTACAAGCTCTCAGTTTCTTGACCATACTTAATCTAAAAGTACATGAGAAATAGTCTGTTACAGAAGTTAATGTAGAGGTACAACCAGGTAAATTGTTCATTAGTAACCAGAGATTTTTTTGCATCACTCTTACATAATTGTACATTTTTTCTTGTTTCCTCTGTAGCTTACAAGTACAGCACTACTTTCACTCCTGCTGATACCCAGGGCAGTCCTTGCTGAATCCTAGCATGTGCAGCTGACTTCCAGGGATTAAAATGGTATCTTAGATAATTCTCTTCATCTTTCCATCTGGAAGACTATGGCAATGTGTTTCTTTGGAACAACTGAAGGCATGAGGTACTTCTTAGGCACTGTTATAACAATGGGCCAAGTGAAGGTCCCTTCCTTAAAAAATTCTGACTTTTGGCTGACAACAGATGCATTTGCAATGAAAATATAAGGTGTATAATAATACCCTCAACCTTAAGTAGTATTGTATGGATTGAGGTTGCAGCTGAAGATGGAGGTGTATATAACACAGTTAAAAATATCTGCATTTTAATATGTATTTATCAGGGACCTGCTGCTCTTCTGTTTGCAAGCATTGAAGAAAACTCAGACCTTTCTGGTGGGTCAGCAATTTTCTGTCATATCTCTCACTAGACAGCACAATTTGAAGGCCATCAAGCTTCTTACCAGACCTTGGCAAATCTACCTGTCCCAGAGGTATTTTGATCTGTAATGTTCCTCAACCCTTTCCTTACCAAATCTCTTAACTTCATCTTCCTTGCAGTATCTGTTATGTCAGATATGTAGTATCTGACAGCAGCTGGAGAACAACCTTTAGAGATAGCACATCAGACAGAGGATGCAGTACATTGATAGTCAGTCTTTTTCAAAGGCTGGAGGGAAAAGAAGGAGCCACAGAAAATATCCAGATATAGCAACTGAACAAGGGAGATTTTGATGGAAAAGAAAAATACAGCAAATCATAAAACTCTGCTGAAATATCTTTCTCTGTGAAATTAATTGGAACTCTTGTGTCTTCCAGTTGAAAAGTTGCAACCATTCTAGTTCTGTCAGTCACTGACTGATAGTCAGCTGTGTTCAATAGTCAATTTGATATGCATCTATTTTTGCACATGGTAATTTATGTGGAACCCCCCCCCCCCACCCAAAAAAACCCCAAACCAACCCCCCCTCCCCAACACCCCCAAAACCCTCCCCACCCATTTGCTGTCATAGTGCCAAAATATGTGTTTAAAATGTGCTTTCAGTGATCTGAGGAACTTGTTACACCCTACTTGTCATAAGTAGTCATGTTTACTGACTGTACTTAGGAAAAATATATGCTGTGTAGAGCAAACACTTTAAAAATCAATACTTCTCTTTTTCTAGACTTTCATCAACCCACCAACATGCCTTAAATATTATAGACCATTTCATGTTAGTGTAAGGTCATGCAGTACATAATTGGAAAAGGTGCTTGAAACTAATGACATAAAGGACTCTTAAATAACTGGATTATTCAAAAAACTGTTTCAACCAACTTGCTTTTGATTGCAATCCTGGTGGCTTTTGAGGTACAGATGTATTCTGATATTGAATTAATAACTTTTCAAAGAAACGGTAAAATAGCATACAGTATTTTTAGATTTTTTTTTTTTTGTTAATCAAGAAAGAATTTAAGAGAATCTAATACAGTCCAGGCAAATGGAATGACTAATCTTATTTCTTGTGCTCTTAATGGGAACAAAAACAACTGTTTCTCAGTCTCTTGGGGTTTTATCTTCACATTTCAGCTTCATAAGTTAAACAACAAATATACTGTCTAGTAGCTACACTTTTGTGGATTGTGTACATTTATTAGAACTCTGGAAGTCTAAAAGTTTTTGTCTGAGCCTAGTGAGTAACCTTAGTCTCTTCATGTATTCAAGAGCAAAAAATAGGTGTCTCCAAATGGTGCTTCATCTCACCTTCTTTTATTGACACACCTTAGGATGAAATCAAGAGAAATTTTATAAAAACAGCTTGAATCCCCAAAAAACTTTTACTGAGGATATGTGGCAGGTGTTTGGAACAAAAGAACTTTTAATGTTCATTGTGGGAGGACTGCACCGTGCTGGTTTGGAATAGCTAATGTACGGTTCCTGAATCCACTGCATAGTAGTTTCCCTAACTCCAAGTTAAGAAGTTAATTTACTGCCAGACTCTGGTTAAACTGACATTTAAGATTAAGTTGAAAGGCACTTAAGGTAAGCAACTTGCCATTACCCTTGCAGAATGCTTGCAAAATAAATACATGTGCAATTTTAGGAGGTATCAAAAACTTGAAAAATAGCAATCTCAGTGGTTATTTATAAAACTACATTTATCTGTTCTATAATTGAAAGTATAAAAAAGCTTTCTGTATTCATTCCACCCTCACCAGATTGAAAATAATCAGGTGTTAATTCGGATGTGTGAAATGTTTCCAGTTCACAGAATCATAGAATGGGTTGGGTTGGAAGGGATTTCTCTGGGCAACCTGTTCCAGTGCCTCACCACCCTCTCTGCTAAGAGCTTTTTCCCGATACATAATCTAAGTCTACCCACTTTCAATTTAAACCCATTACCCCTTGTCCTGTCACTACAGGCCCTTGTAAAAAGTCCCTCTCCAGCTTTCTTTTAGGCCCCTTCAGGTACTGGAAGGCTGCAACAAGGTCTCCCCAGAGCCTTCTCTTCTCCTGGCTGAACAAGCTCAACTCTCAGCCTGTCCCCACAGCAGAGGTGCTCCAGCCCTCTGAGCATCTTCGTGGCCTCCTCTGGACTTGCTCCAACCGGTCTATATCCTTCTTATGCTGGAGGCCCCAGAGCTGGACACAGCACTCCAGGTGGGGTCTCACAAGAGCAGAGTAGGGGGGGAGAAGTGGCCACACTTCTGATACAGCCCAGGATATGACTGGCTTTCTGGGCTGCCGGTGCACACTGCTGGCTCATGTCCGGAAGTTCTCATCCACCAAGTTCTTGTTCTTCAGAAAATATTACTAAAACTTGATCGGAGCTAATGGCAAGCACAGGCAGCAAATATTAATAATCCTGGAGAACTAGCATAATCAAGTCATGATAGCTGCTTCCAAAGGGATGTTTTTGTCCTGTCTGCAGGGTTCAATTTTCTATCACAGACAGGAGGAGAGAGGAGGCATCATGAGCAGTATGATCAGCCTCCCACACATGACAGCTGTGTCTGGTCCTACCTTCAGGTGTTGCTCCTTCTCCTGTTTCGGGTGATGTGTCAGATAAATTGATGACAAGTATGAGGTCTGCAGTAACCAGGAAACAAATTTTTTTTGAAGACCTGCATTTGCTCTAATGCAGATATGTGTGCTCAGAGTGACCCTGGCATGGAGTTGAGTGCAAGGGATGAATTCACATTGCAGATAGCAATGTTAATGGATTTAGTAATCTTGGCCAGTAGCCTGATAACACTAACAGGTAAAAAAAGGCTTTTCAAGTGCAAGATCTTTTCTAATGTATCAGTACAAAAGCAGTCAGGCATTTGTAACTTTCTAAGTTGCCCTGAGGCTTTGGACCACCTATTGGGAAATCTGTCACAATGCAAGTGTATAAGAGTAGGAACAAGAAATTGCTGTATCATGCTGGATCCAAGAGACTTCTTATCACAGTAAGGATGAATATTCTTGATGCTTCCTGAGTCTTATGTTCATATTTACATGAGGACTTGCTATCTCTTGTACAGGAGTGAACCTCCAGTTTTGAGGTCTGATCAGATGTGAATTATGGGGTCCCCTCTGAGACCACATATGAGAATGTTATTATAGAACATGATGAAAAAACATCCTAAATTTTACTTAGATGGAATTTTTTTACATACTTTCACATTGTGAGCCTACAAACCTCAGAGTACTGGAAAAGACTCAGCCTTAGCAGTACCTGTAAGGATAAATACCACCATCCCTCATCTTCTGTGTGTGGATTACCTGTATTCCTCAGTTTCTTCTTGTTTCAGAGACCCTGGAAATTGCTTTAACTCTAAGGAGAAGAGTAGGGAAATAGAGAATGATCTGACAACATACGAATAACTCCAGTTAGTGGCACAAACCTTTCACTGAGTGCTTAGAATGATTTGGTCATTGAACTACATGGTTTATAAGAGAATATAGGCAAGGCTAATCTCATGATATAAAGAAACTCAATCACAATCCTAAGGGAAATTCTGGGTTGTGAAACTGGCCATAATGAGGAGATGATATTGGAGAGAATGTTGTCCAGGGACATGCCTGCGTTCACGGTGTGTGAGGAGGGGCCTTGTGTTCAGTGAAGAGTTTGTCCATGCAGCTGAAAACAGTAATAATTTTGCACAAGTTATGGCCAACTTAAAGCTTTTTCAAGAGCTCTTTCTGTGCTAAGACTGGGGTGGGTTTATTTGGAAGAGAACGTAGACTGGCCTAACTCCAAGCTGAGTTACAATAAGTTGCAGAACCTGTATTAGAGGACCAAGCTGTGAACTTGGATTGTAGAAAGGGGCATGTTGAGGTAAGGTGAGACATTTTTCCTGGTGGATTATTGTAAAGCCACTTGCAAAACCATGATCTTTAACTTGAATTTCAGGAACAAAGTAATTTGGTTTTTTTTTTGGTGTGGTTTTTTTTGGTTTTTTTTTTTTTTTTTTTTAGGAAATTGCTCTTTCAGAATGTCCATTTCCAGAGGTGGGAGGTAAGCATCTCCACTCCTATGCTACATTAAGACCTTTCTAAGAATAATTCCCCTGAGAGAGGAGAGAAAGTCCCTTAAAAGGGATAGGAAGAGAGGATATTAATGTTGCAGGGTAGTACCTTAATTAGATTAATCCTGTGTTAACAGTTGCAATCTGCTGGGATACCTGACAGGCTGGGAGGTGTACTCATGCTTCCTAAACCCTTTTTCAGTTGAGACAAGGAGACAATCCATGCCTAAAATCAGTCTGACAATACTGGTGTTGCTTTCTCTCTTGTGTGTGGCACCTTCAGATGTATCAAACAAATCTGGATAAACTGAGGATGTAAAGAAAAGCTGTAAAACTGGTATGACATTTTCCTTTCAACATCAGACTGAAAAACTCGTAAGAATGAAAGCTCCTTGCTGGGAGCAAGGAGGTATTACACAAGGGGTAGCAGGGGGGTTAATGTGAATGTAGGTCACAGGCACTCAGATAGATGATGGTTAGGCAGATGTGCATAAATGAAGGAGATAGATATACAGAAAATGAAAAAAAAAAAGAAAAAGGGGGTGGTGGTGGTGTCCTAAGATTTCAGTCTTTGGCAAAGATTCTGTATTGTCACTTACTAATGCATGAGCCAACATCTAGGAGTAGGTCTACCAAGTGGAATTTACTCATTCGCAGCTTCAATTTTTCATTTTGTGGCTTGAAAGATATTACCTTAGTCCTCAGATCTAACTTAGAATTGAGAAGATTTATTTTGAACAGACTTCAGAGGTTCAGTGATGCATATTGGAAGACTTTTTTTGAAGTAAAAAAACTGAGTTGTATCTTTAGTCCTGATGCAAAACACTGAAGAAAATAATGCATCTCAACCCATTATGGAGTGCCGAACTGCCTGATATCTGAACTGTAATTTTTTGCTCTAGAAAAGGTAAAATCTATCATTGTCAATGATCAAATTTAAAAAAGAAGGGCTCACATTCGCAGCAATGTGTTTCTCTGAAGTTGTTTAGGATGCTAATGAGCAGGATGGTGTGTTGGGAAAGCAATGTGGCTTGGAATAAGATTTCCTCCATTCAGGAATTTTCCCCTTACTTGCTTCTTTTTTTAAAAAATTTTTTTAGCCCCCTAAAGAACCTCAGATATGAAGTGACTGTCATTGGTATTAATTGTTGATGCTTTCATAGCTTTCTAGCTGGCAAATGTTTCATTATCAGCTCAGTAACACTGTGAATCAGTGGGATACTAGTCATTACTGTGTAGTGTAAAGGAGGAGCTGCTGTTAGGCTTAAATCTCATGGAATTCTATTAACCTGGAGGCTGCTCTGCTGTGTACAAGAAGGAGTTGAGTTCTATATGTTTTTGAGATTGTAATGAGTATGTTTTTACAAGAGGTAGCTGCTCTATGCTTTTTTCCCTTCTTTCATATTAGTCTGATTTATTATTGCTTTTATTATTCGTAACATTTTAACTTGCTATTTAGATCAAATCTTCTCATACCTTAAAATTCTGTCATAGAGTATTTATGGTTATTCGCTATTTGGTTGTAGATATCTGTGAGCTGCTGCCACAATAGGTATCATTTATATGCTTGTATAGAATCACAGAATGGTTTGGGTTGGAAGGGACCTTAAAGATCATCTAGTTCCAACCCCCCTGCCATGGCCTTGAAGACAGCCAGGGATGGGGCATCCCCATCTAGCATATCTGGCATAATGCATGATGTGGCCACACTTTTCCACCACCAGACTCTCAAAAGTTATAGGCAAGCACAGCATGTCTCATTTGCTCATTAGACAGAGAATTCCTTTCAGGTATTTGGCAGGGTGGGGGTATATTTCCACTGGGATGTATAATGACTTGTAACTGGTTCTGGTGGTGCCCTGTGGTAGAATATCTGAAAAGCATTCCCTAAGCAGAGAAGACCAAAGACGCCATGTGTCACCTGAACCTGCATACACACAGCAATGTCTGCCGTTGGAAACATAGTGCCTTTTACTTACAGTTTTGATCTCAGTGGCCTCAGCCTACTCTTTACCAAAACATACTTGTCTCTTTGTGATTTATGCTGCAATGTGCAAAAAATAAGGAAATAATATTGCTGAGATACTGAACATGGTACCCAGACACCTTTTTGATTAGATGTTTGGAGTTGTCTCTCAGAACTTATTGCAGAAAAGGACAAAATCACTTTGAAACACCTATTTCCTCCTTTGCTTTACAATGCTTCCAAAAGAGGTGTGTAGTTCACCTTTGTAAGGTTGCTATGCCAATGCATCCCTCTCTAGCATCTGGGACTCGAGTTTTGTGAGGCTTGAAAGGAGAGTGGCTGAATGGAGCTGTGCTTGTACAGCCTCTAAAAGACGGTGTTACAAGTGCAGCCTGTCCAGCAGTTGCGTTTTGTTCCCATGCTGTCCCTCCCCTTTGGGAAGGCAAGCTAGCAGAGCACAGGAACTGGCTATGATTTGTTTGTCCCCAAATTTGGATTGGTAGTGAAAGCCTCTTGCCTGTGGAGTGACAATCTGTGACTCTTTAGAGTGCCTGAGTGTTGGCAAAAGTTTATCTCCCTGTCTTGCCTGTGAAGGCATGGGTTGGCCCGGGGTAGGCTTTCTATATGCTTACAGCAGGGTGGGCTGTCTGTGTTGCTCCATGGCCAAGTGCAGAGTCCCTGGTACGTGTGTGAATATATGTGTGTGTAGGACTGTGAGGTGAGGGAGGAATGTTGTGTTTGGACTGGGCATTGCGTGCTCTGTAAATCCATTTGTCAATATAGAGATCTCTCGCTAATGCTTCGGCCCCTGCGTACATCTGGGAAGCAAGTAAACTTCTCCCAGATCATTCTCCAAGGTGATAATAAGGCCAACAGGCAGCACTGCCAGGCATCTTTCCCCAGGGTAGCAAGCCACCTCTGGCTGCAATTTTAAGTTCTGCGTTGTCAGGGTGCTTGCAGATAAGTGAGTCAATAGACCTCTAGTTGACTCCTGGTCGGGCAGTCAAAGGTGTTCTTGCTATTCTTGGTGGCAGATACAGGGTCATCTGGTAGTGTCCTTTCTCCTTGTGTCCTGTCTCTCTGCAGTGTGGAGAGAGAGAGAGAGGACTCTGGATGTGTGTTGTGACAGGTCTTCCAAAGTGCTCACTGCCTGCACTGCTCACTGATTGCCACTGATACCTTCCCTGCCACTCCTCCTTGTTGTGTGTGCTCCATGTGCAGTTCTGTACACTGGAAAGCTGTTCCTTCTGCACTAAAATATAGTTTGGCTTCTGTTGTGCTCAGAGGGCTGGAGGAAGCAAATTACAGTGTAGGGCATAGGTGTATACTCTAAGTTGCCCAGATACACAGCAGATGCAGCCATTGCCAAACTACCTTACACCTCTTTTTTTCCTTTCCACCAACAGTGACCACTGTTATTTCATCACTGATTCTGCATTTCAATCACATGTTCTCTCACCAGAACTGAGCAGCAGTACAGATTCAACTATGTGGGTGACAGGTCAGTTGGCATTTTGATAATGGAGTTGAGATGCCTCTACTTGCCTGGCAGCACACTGGAGCAAGACCTTTAAAAGTTGAATGCGTTGGTTTTTTTAGGCTTTGCTTAGTAAACATCGCCTAGACATGGTCCCCTTCTAGCTAAGGTCTAGAAGGCAGAAGAAGTTGAGAAAGCGTTGAGAATATACAGAAGAAACAGAGACCTCAACGTAGGATAGTTGTATAGTTATATAGTTGAGCAGTCATTAAATACCGTGGTGCCATTGCTGGTAGCAGGCTTTGTAGTGTGACTCTGGAAGGCTTCTGGACTATAACTTACTAAGTTTATTTTTTCTGTACTCTTCTGCCCTATCTAGAGTTTTATTTTAGCTTGTTTAGCTAAAAAAAACACAACAACATTTTAACAACCAGGTATCTATTACGTAACTTGTTCAGCTTTAGCTAGCATTACACACTTGTGTAGGGGTATAATAATTTTGATGTCCTTCTGCCAATAATAGGTAGCAATAGTAAGCAGTTCTTGTGTGTACAGTGAACTGTCTATGACCCTGGAATAACAATATGTAGTGAATTGGAGTGAAAGTGACGGATGATAGCAGAGGCCTTAAAAGTACAATAACAAGATACCATTGGTTATAAACAAATCACCTGTGGTCAGTTATTGGTCATTAAAGTAATGCAACCTCGGGAGCTCAGTAAAACCATTGGTTTCACATAAAAAGTGTGCTTCTGTAGCCCACATAAGCTGCAGATGATATAATGTAATAGGGCACAGGTTAGAATCACTTCTAACTACATCCAGAAAACTGGTCCTCCTTCCTATCGTTGCTTCTGAGTATTACTGAGTTTGGAGATGGGGAAGCAGAATGATTTGGACCATTGGAGTGACAACAGGCTGGGTTAGGGGAACAGGAAGATGTCACAGGGCTCTGCTCTGGAGTTACAAGTAAGAAGAGTAAGTATTTTAAAATATGTAGTCAAGCAGGGTAAGCATTATAGTAAGAAATGGAGCTCCATCTAGTGTTACATATTACATGCTATTTTATGATTTGTTCTATTATCATATTATCTATACCTATTATCTATCTCCAATCAGTGTTATCTGTTACTAGACAGAGTGTACAAAGTGCCAGTTTTATTGAAGAGAAGGCAGAGATGCTCAATGATATTCCTAATCTATGGTTGGAAAAAGACTGGCTTGATTTATTTAGATCATAACGATAAAATACATCCTATTCCAAGAATTGCTCAGAAATGTATGAAAGAACCTCTGCTAAAATTAAACATTTTAAAATCACCTGGCCAAAGTAGTTTGCATACAGGAGTTTTAAAAGAGCAAATTGAATGGTTCTTCCAATAAATTGGATCTAGAAGAAAACTAGAATGCCAATATTTCAAAAAAAGTTGAACAAGAGGACCTAGGATTTTGTTCGCTGATACTGATCAGGGGCAAAATGAGGTCCTAACTGATGCAAGATATTAAAGTACTTAATGAAGTTAATGGAAGACAACATGTGTCAAATTGATAAAAGAGACGTTTTTAAACTACTGGTTTGAAACAATAAGTGTAGATATGATAGAAATCACAGTGTTAATATATTTTTGTAAAAGATTTAATTTTACACAAGTTTAATTAATGGGCTAGTAGAAGCTTGATCCCAGTAGGCTGATTTAGTGCTTTTGAAGTAAATGTATGCAGTCTCAGTACATCAGTAACACATTTCAAGTACTCAGGCAGCACCTGCAGCTCCAGGGGCCTTCTGACAGAAAAGTAGGCCAGCCAGGATGTGAGCAAGTGTTATGAAAGTGATGTATAACCTTAGATGAAGGAATTCTGTCTCTGTAGTAGTAAACTAAGCAGTACAAGCCATGGGCACTGGGTTGTAATCATCCACACTATTAAAATGATGCTAGGGATTTCTTAGAGACAACACTGTAGCTGCACACATTCCCCATCAGTGGAAATGCATCATATTGATGGTCATTTCTAAGAACAATGATAATGAATATACCTTTTGGCACCTGTAACATTAGAAGATTTACCTCATGTAGAATTTTGTGTTGCCAAGTTCTCAAAAGAGGCTTCACTGTTAAATAGCCACTCAAATTCATACTACTGAGCAGTCTCAGGGCTAGAGGTCATCGTTTAGCTCTGCTGTTCCTACCTCTTTCCCAGCCATTGCTAGCATGACGTGGAAAGGATAGCACACCAGCATAAGGTTATTAAACAGTTTCCATGTATGCAGTACCTTACAGTAGCAAAACAACTGGGGAGTTGCCCCTTAGAAAATTTTCAGAAAGTCCATACTCTGCCAACAGTTGTTTTTTACCATGCTGAAGTCAAGCCTCATTATTTTTTAACCTTTCTGAACTGCTTGCTGCTCCTCATTAAGCTAAGTAATTCTGGTCAGTCAGCATGGCATGATAGATGCACTGGTATGAGCCCTTGTGTTGACATCATGCTCCATGTCACACTCCTGTGATGAATTCAGAAATTCTTCTCTAGTGCTTCTCTGGCCAAGTTGCATTTCATGGGGAGCTTTTCTCATGTGGGTTACTATTTCTGCTTTCAATGAGATTGTAGGATGCTGTGTGGCTGGCCTGCTTATCATGCACACTTGATAAGAGATAATAAGACAGCTGGGAAAACCAAATCATTTTACTAAACAGTTAACAGCCAGCACTGACTTCCAGAGCAATGCATTACATTTAGGTCTTTTTTTGTTCTCTCTGACTTAGCATGCATTAGAAAATTTGATGACTGAATGCAAGGGGTGCACAATAGCCCTTTGATGAGAACCAACCTTACCATACAGTAGCACGTTTAATAGAAATCGATGTTCTGATTCTGGAGCAAGACCTGGATGTCTTAATACATGTAGGAATTTTCTGAACTAGATAATGACTCAAATGTCTGATGGGTACAAAATGGTATGTTTAAGGCAATTTCTTCTTTTGCAACTGCATTAACTGTCGAAGGTAAGCTTTGCTATTGTGTGTGGGCGAAGAGATCAGAATAATTTCTTACTGTGTCTTCTGGTAAATTGTGTGCTCGAATCCAATTCTGTCATTGTCAGCTTTAGTTGTCAGGCCGAACATTAAAGAAACAATGTCCTCTAATACAGTATTGCAAACATCTTGTTCATCATCAGTCGAAGTACCATATAAGATATAGCTGACAAGGAGTCCAGGAAAACCATTCTATTATATATGGAGCATCCTTTGATCATCTTGGCCTCCTGAAAATCGTAGTCTGATATCCAGACTGATGTCTGATATAGAATGGATGTTGCTTGATGTTTGTTACTGCAGCACAGAAAGTTAACATCTGACATGAATAAATCCAGAGCATTTGTTGTTTTGTTGCTGCTGGTGTTGCTTTTGTCTACTGTTGGCATTATCGGAGATGATAGCCAATTATAGTGTCAACAGTTTCAGTGTTACTTCTATCATGTACTGACTGTTGTATGGCAGCATCTTGTTGCTGAAAAGAAAGTTGCAATCTCCTTCGTGATCAGATGGGAAGGGTGTCACCTTTCAATGTCTTCCTGTGTGTGCTGGTTTTGGCTGGAATAATGTTCATTTTCTTCATAGTAGGTAGTATGAGGCTATCTTTTGGATTTGTGCTGAGAAGAATGTTGATAACACTCATGTTTTACTTGTTGCCAAGCAGTGTTTACATTAAGCCAAGGACTTTTTCAGTTTTTCATACTGCACTTGTGTTCCCAGCTTCTCTCTACAAGAAGCTGAGAGGAGACACAGACAGCACAGCTGACCCAAACTGGCCAAAGGGATGTTTCATACCATCAATCATCATGCTCAGTATATAATCCGTGGGGAGTTGACTGAGGGACTCAGATCCATGCTGGATCTTGTTCTCACCAACACGGAGGGGCTGGTGGTGAATGTGAAGCTCAAAGGCAGCCTTGGCTGCAGTGACCACAAAATGGTGGAGTTTGAGAACCTTACGGAGGCGAGGAGGGCGCGCAGTAAGCTCGCTACCCTGGACTTCAGGAGAGCAGACTTTAGCCTCTTCAGGGAACTGATTGGAAAGGTTCCTTGGGAAGAAGCCCTGGAGGGAAGAGGGGCCCAAGAAAGCTGGCAAGTATTCAAGGACCACCTCCTCCAAGCTCAGGAGCGATGCGTCCCAATGAAGAGGAAGTTGGGGAAAAGTGCCCGGAGGCCTACGTGGATGAACAAGCAGCTCCTGGACAAAGTAAAACAAAAAAAAGAAGCCTACAGTGGGTGGAAGCAAGGACAGGTAGCCTAGGACAATTACAGGGAAGTTGTCCAAGAGGTCAGAGATCAGGTTAGGAAAGCCAAAGCCCTGACAGAATTAAACCTGGCCAGGGACATCAAGGCCAACAAGAAGGGTTTCTATAGGTACATTGGGGATAAAAAGAAAATCAGGGAAAATGTGGGCCCTCTGCAGAAGGAAACGGGAGAGCTGGTTTCCCAGGACATGGACAAGGCCGAGGTACTCAATACTTTTTTGCCTCAGTCTTCACTGTCAAGGATGCAAGCCGTACCCCCAGAGTCATGAAAGACAAGGGCAAGACCTGGGATAATGGACAGCCACCCATGGTCAGTGAGGATCACATTCGGGAACACCTCAGGAACCTGAAGGTGCACAAGTCGATGAGACCTGATTGAATACATCCCCGGGTCCTGAAAGAACTGGCAGATGAGGCTGCAAAACCTCTATCCATCATATTGGAAAAGTTGTGGCAGACTGGTGAAGTTCCCACTGATGGGAAAAGGGGAAACATAACCCCCACCTTTAAAAAGGGAATAAAGGAGGACCCGGGAAACTACAGGCCAGTCAGTCTCACCTCTGTTCCTGGCAAGATCATGGACCAGATCCTCCTAGAAATCATGCTAAGGCACATGGAGAATGAGGAGGTGATTGGTGACAGCCAACATGTCTTCACCAAGGGCAGATCATGCCTGACAAATCTGATGGCCTTCTATGATGGGGTCACGACCTTGGTGGATAGAGGACAGCCAACTGATGTCATCTATCTGGACTTGTGCAAAGCCTTTGGTACCATCCCACACAACATCCTTGTCTCTAAACTGGAGAGGTATGGATTTGACAGATGGACCGTTCGATGGATAAGGAACTGGCTGGCTGGTCGCACTCAGAGAGTGGTGGTCAACGGCTCAATGTCTGAGTGGAGACCAGTGACGAGCAGCGTTCCACAGAGGTCGGTGTTGGGACCGGTCCTGTTTAACATCTTCATCAGTGACATGGACGATGGCATCAAGTGCACCCTCAGCAAGTTTGGTGATGACACCAAGCTGTGTGGTGCGGTCAACACGCTGGAGGGAAGGGATGCCATCCAGAGGGACCTTGACAGGTTGGAGAGGTGGGCCACTGCCAACCTCATGAAGTTCAACAACGCCAAGTGCAAGGTCCTGGACCTGGGTTGGGGCAGTCCCAAGCACAAGTACAGGCTGGGTGGAGAATGGATCAAGAGCAGCCCAGAGGAGAAGGACTTGGGGGTACTGGTGGATGAGAAGCTGAGCATGAGCCAGCAGAGTGTGCAGGCAGCCCAGAAAGCCAACCGTATCCTGGGCTGTGCCCGGAGATGTGTGGCCAGCAAGTTGAGGGAGGGGATTCTCTCCCTCTACTCTGCTCTTGTGAGACCCCACCTGCAGTACTGTGTCCAGCTGTGGAGCCCTCGGCATAAGAAGGATATCGACCAGTTGGAACAAATGCAGAGGAGGCCACAAAGATGATCAGAGGGCTGGAGCGCCTCTGCTATGAAGAAAGGCTGAGAGAGTTGGCCTTGTTCAGCCTGGAGAAGAGAAGGCTCCAGGGAGACCTTATTGCAGCCTTCCAGTACCTGAAGGGGGCCTACAAGGATGCTAGTGCTGGGGAGTTTTTACAAGGGCCTGTAGGGATGGGACAAGGGGTAATGGATTTAAATTGAAAGCAGGGAGATTTAGATTAAATATCAGGAAGAAATTCTTCACAGAGAGGGTGGTGAAGCACTGGAACAGGTTGCCCAGAGAGATAGTGGGTGCCCCATCCCTGGCTGTCTTCAAGGCCAGGCTGGATGAGGCTTTGAGCAACCTGGTCTAGTGGAGGGTGTCCTTGCCCATGGCAGGGCGGTTGGCACTAGATGGTCTTTAAGGTCCCTTCCAACCCATACCATTCCATGATTCTATGATTCTGATTCTATGACTAAGTGGACATCATTTAGCAGGTGATGAGCACCTGTATCAATTTGTTTGTTGTTGTTTTCCTTTTCATTACACATTATTATAATTATTCTATTAATTATATTTTTTTCTTAAATATTATTGTTATTATTAGTAGTATTAGCATAATTACTTCATTTCCATTATTAAACTGTTCTTATCTCAGGTTGCTCAAAGCCTCATCCAGCCTGGCCTTGGACACTTCCAGGGACAAGGCATCAACAACTTCTCTGGGCAACCTGTTCCAGTGCTTCAACCCTCTCTGTGAAGAACTTTTACCTGGTATCTAATCTAAATCTCCCCACTTTCAATTTAAACCCTTTACCCCTTGTGCTGTCACTACAGGCCCTTGTGAAAAGTTCCCCTCCAGCTTTCTTGTAGTCCCCCTTCAGGTATTGAAAGGTGCTATGTCTCCCCGGAGCCTTCTCTTTTCCAGACTGAGCAACTCCAACTCTCTCAGCCTGGACTCATAGGACAGGTGCTTCAGCCCCCTGATCATTTTGGTGGCCCTCCTCAGACCCATTTGAGCAAGTTCGTGTCCTCTGGGCACCCCAGAGCTGGACACGGTACTCCGGGTGGGGTCTCATGAGAACAGAGTAGAGGGGTAGAATCAACCCCCCTTGACCTCCTGGTCATGCTTTTTTAGATGCAGCTCAGGTGTTATTGGCTTTCTGGCTGTGAGCACACATTGCTGGGTCATATTCAGTTTTTCATCCACAAACACACTCAAGTCCTTTTCCTCAGGGCTGCTCTCAATTCACTCATCGCCCAGCCAGTACTTGTGCTTGGGATTGCCCTGACCCATGTGCAGGACCTTGCACTTGGCCTTGTTGAACTTCATGAGGTTGGCAGTGGCCCACCTCTCCAGCCTATCAAGGTCCCTCTGGATGTCATCCCTTCCCTCCAGCGTGTCAACCGCACCACACAGCTTGCTGTCATCCACTAACTTGCTAACAGTGCCCTCAGTCTCACTCTCTATGTCCCCAACGAGGGTGTTAAATGATGCTGATCCCAATATGAACTCCTGTGGGACACCTCTTGTCACTGGTATCCACTCAGACATCAAGCCGTTGACTTTGAGTGCAACCATCCAGCCAATTTTTTATTCAGTGTGTTGTCCACCTGTCAAATCCATATCTCTCCGTTTTAAGGACAAGGATCATAGAATCAAAGAATCATAGAATGGTTAAGGTTGGAAGGGACCTTAAAGATCATCTAGTTCCAACCCCCCTGCCATGGGCAGGGACATCCTCCACTAGACCAGGTTGCTCAAAGCCTCATCCAGCCTGGCCTTGAAGACAGCCAGGGATGGGGCATCTGCAGCTTCTTTATTTACTTACCTTCATGGGAAGTTATGGAGAATTGTATTTTTTTTAGATGAAAGTGACACCAATCTTGAAAAGAGTTTCAAGCATTGTGTTGTCTACTTTGAAGAAAAGTGAAATTGTTTTCTTCTGCAGATTCTAATTGCACTAAGTTACTGTATTACTTTGATTTCACAGAAGATGGTAATTGCCAAGCTGTAGCACTACAGCTTTTCCTGAGCTGACTGCCAGGAGGTATGACTAGCTGACACACATATCCTTTGAGGATATAAAAAATCAGAAACTTGTTGTTTAAGGAATCACAGAATCACTAAGGTTGAAAAAGACCTATAAGGTCATCAACCATCAACGCAACCATACCCACTAGACCATGTCCTTAAGTGCCATGTCTACACATACATTCCTTGAACACCTCCAGGGACGGTGACTCCACCATTTCCCTGGGCAGCTTATTCCAATGCCTGACCACTCTTTCAGTAAAGAAGTTTTTCCTAATATCCAATCTAAACCTCCCCTGATGCAACTGGAGGCCATTTCCCATCACCGGTTACCTGGGAGAACAGACCAGCATCTGCCTCCCTATAACCTCCTTCCAGGGAGCTGTAGAGTGCAATCAGGTCTCCCCTCAGCCTCCTTTTCTTCAGGCTAAACAACCTGGATAGAAACAAGTACCCCATTGGCTATGCTACAGTGGATGGGAATGTCTAGGAAGGCTGATGCCTGCAGTAGCTTTACTCAGTCTTCTGTCCCAAACATTGGTGATGATGTGTGCTAATTTTTAGTCAGGACAGAGTGAATTTTCCTCACGGTAGCTGGTACGAGGTTATGGTTTGGACTTGCCCTGAGAAGAGTACTGATAACACTGGTGTTTTTCAGTTGTTGCTAAGGAGCGTTTGTACCAATCAAGAACTTTTTCAGTTTCTGATGCTGCACCTGCGTTCCCAACTTTCTCATTACAAGCAGTGTCAGGGGGACACACACCATTCAGACAGCTGACCCAAACTATCCGGAGGAGTATTTAATTCCATAGCACATCATGCTCAGTGTATAAACTGTAAGGGTGGACTTGGGGGCCATAGTTCATTTTGTTTGATCATTAATTGGTGGGTTGGTTTGCTTTCTGAATTTGTACTCTCATACGTGGAGCTCGCCCAGATTCTGCTGCAATTGCTTTCTGGCTCTGGCTGTTAGGGTCTCTGACTCTTGCTACTCAGCACCTGGCTGTGTATCAGTCGGCAGGTGGTGAACAATTGTATAATTTGGTTTATTTTCCATTATTTTCATTACCTATTATTATTAGTAGTATTCTTAATATTATTAGTATCACTATTTTATTCATTTATATTCAATTATTAAATGGTTTTTATCTCAATCCATGAGCTTCCTTGTCTTTTCCTTTGATTCTTCTCCTCCACTGGAGGAGGAGAGGAGGTGAGTGAGCGGCTGTGTGATACTTTATTGCTAGCTGAGGTTAAACCACAACATGGTGCTAGAAGGCCAAGCAGAAAGAACAGATATTGTGTCAGGTGTGGTAGCACTGGCAGCCTGACTCCCTTCTCTACAGCATACAGGCACATACAAGCATCCCTAATGAACGCTACAGCTGTATTCCCTGCTATGAGGACCTGAGTTTTGAACTGAGGGAAGAAAGAGAATAGAGGCAGCAAAAAATTTAATCCAACCAATATTCATATATGCTATATTAGTAGCTGTTAGATGGCAATCTCTGTTCTTCAATTTGGTTTTGAACATAAAACTTATTTAATATAATTGTAAAAGTTGAGAACATTACCCAGTGTGTTAATTTTCCGTGTATGACTTTGAGTGCTGATTGCCAGTCATGACATTCAACTTTTAAAAATAAATAAAAAGCCTTAAATTTTCAATACTTGAAGACCTTCCCTTCAACGTTGCTGGACAATTCAGGTGTACAGATTGTGTTTAGGCTGTACAAGTAGGTCTTGCCTTGGAATAAGTTTTTCTCAGCTAGCCTCAGTTTGGAACAATTCTGATTACATTACCAGTGGAGGAAAAAACCCCACAAGCCCCCATTTTTTACAACTCCAACTCTACTGAAAATCCAAAACCATTTAACATTAAGTATGTGTGATCACTTCTTCAAAACCTGCTATGCTTTTGGCAAGGCAAATATGTTAATATCTTAACTAGTTTTACTGCAAAAATTAACAACTAGATAACAAAAGAGAAAGAATATTCATTATTCAGCAAAACTCAAATTACGTTCAAGGTTGTTATCAGTTTCATCAAGCTTCTTCTAGTCTAAACATAGAAAGATGCTTGTTAATGCCTTTTTCTGGTGGTTACATTTTTTCTATTTTGGCTCTGGTATGCAGATCAAACAGCTGAACTAGAGCAACATCTTTTAGGACAGAAAAGGCTATTTTAAAAATGTCTTTATATGAAATTCTTTTAATGTTGACAAGCTGTACATTTCATAAATGTATGTATACTGTGCAAAGTGTTTTCCTAGTATGGTTTTGTTCCTTGTATAAAGCAAACTTATCATCATGTAAAAGAATCATAGAATCACAGAATGGTTTGGGTTGGAAGGGACCTTAAAGATCATCTAGTTCCAACCCCCCTGCCATGGGCAGGGACACCCTCCACTAGACCAGGTTGCTCAAAGCCTCATCCAGCCTGGCCTTGAACACTTCCAGGGATGTGGCATCCACAGCTTCTCTGGGCAACCTGTTCCAGTGCTTCACCACCCTCTCTGTGAAGGATTTCTTCCTGATATCTAATCTAAATCTCCCCACTTTCCATTTAAACCCATTACCCCTTGTCCCATCCCTACAGGCCCTTGTAAAAAGTTCCCCCCCCCCCCGGCTTCCTTGTAGGCCCCTTCAGGTACTGGAAGGCTGCAATAAGGTGTCCCTGGAGCCTTCTCTTCTCCAGGCTGAACAAACCCAATTCCAATGTCTGTAAAAGACAGATATGAGAAGTCACCTTTTCCATTAAAATGTGAGGGATTTAATCTTAATTACAATAAAGATCATTGCTTCAATTCTCCAACTTTTTATTAATCTTGCTGCTTGATTGAGCCTGATTTTTGTCCATGATTCTGGTGATCTTTTTTGGTGATTTTTGCTCTTTCCTCTCCTTTTCTTCTATTTTAACTTAATTGTCTTAATATGGTCTATGCCGTATCAGACTTCTGAAATGCCTGTGAATAGATTGTTAGTTTTCTGTTCTCTGTGGAGTTTTCTCTTTGTTCTGTGCTTATTTTTCTTCTAGGCTGGAATCTGTTGACACTAACCATGGCATTTTTTTCTCTTCCTTTTTTATCTAATCCTTTCCAGAAATATTTTTTTAGAAAGATATGGCACAAACATAACACCTAAGAAATTATTCTGTATTTAAATTTTATTTGTATAAAATATGTATGTGTTTTTTCTCTAGGTGTCATTACTATCCAGTTTTCTGTACAGAGTAATCAGGTAAGCAATAGCAAATAAACTCACTGTATGGTATACATTCAAGTTATTAGATTTATTTTTATTTGCCCTGCCTGATGGTTCTTTTACTATACAGCAACCTCTACCATTGCACACTGCAGACACCTTCCCTACTTCCTTGGGACCCATTTTATTTTCTGTACATCTGTTATGTTAAAAATGTGTTTCAATACGAAGTCTTCTGTGTTCAGCTGATGTGTCTAGAATAAGTCACCATTACTTTTTCGGTCCTCATGTGCAGGGTCACTTCCTATGAATGTCACATCTGCAAAACTATTATGGTTTTTTTTCCACTATCAGTCTGAATACCAAACACTCCAGTTACATCTGGAGAGGATACAAGCACTCCATCCTCCCGTGTTCTACAAACAGATAGCGTACTTCTTGGCATCGCTCATCCACCATGCTGGCTCATTCAGTTGAGACCATAAAGAGCTATTGTGATATGTAAAGCCGCTTCATATAATTTTATCAGAAGCAGATTCAAGTATGAAAACATACGACAGGTTGGAAAATGCAAGGTGTAAGGGAAAAAACAATATAAATACAAAATAAAGCTTTTTACCCTGTTTTTATTTTTTCATGCCAAGCTACCTCACGTGTAAAATTCTAATAAGTAAGTGACTAGCATATTCAACCCATATTATTCCCTTTGATCACTTGTTATCAGAAGGATGCTGCTACATACTTGGCTTTTTCTTACAGTGTAATAGATTAAAGATAGTCTTTCCTAACTGAAAACTATATTAAATACATACATTCTGTGTGAAACTGAAATGAGTGTTTATGAAATAATGTTCACTTAAGCATCTGGTTTTGTGTAATTAGTGTCATTAAGCATTTCAAATTAGTGAACGACTCTAGTGAAACTCTAATAAAAATATGTATTAAAAGTAATCCCCTTGGTTAAGTTTTCAGTGTGGAAAACACCAAACTTCTTAAAGAAAGTGAAGCCTTTTCTGGTAGAAGAAAGAAGTGGAGTCTGATTTATTTTATAGTTCAGAAATTAATTGTATTACATTATCAAGTTATTTTAGCTTTGAATCTGTCTTATAGAAGAAATAAAGAAGATAGGAGGGCAGATAAAGATTTAACAACAAACAATTGTCAAAAACTGTCCACTCATGCTGAAAATAACTACTTTGTTTTGAAGTTTGTGATCAATACTATGCTATATATCTTGTAACGAGTCCCACAACAATCCTCTCATCCACTGACATTATCTCTTAATTATATCAGAACAAGAAGTAAAGTGGACTAAAACAGGCACATTTGAAGTGATTGAGTTCCTTTTCTTGAAAGTTTTATTCTAGATAAATGAAAGCTATTAGTTTGTTTCAGGAATAATTACATGTCAGAGACAGAAGAATTTGTAGCAGTCTGTCACTAATCCTTTGTCTCTGAATCAATAAAAATATGTCACCAGAACCTGTGTAATGAACTGCCATAGAAGGAGCTCAGTCATAGAAAGAGGGAATTGAATCTGGGGTTTCTGGACCACGTTTTGAACTAACCATATCTGTGTGGACGTGTGATTAAGCCCATGATTTCCATGTCTCACCACATCAAGCCAGAAAATCCTCTAGATCTGTGTCTGTGCATAAGGTAATACTTTCAGTAGTACTTAGATCCCATTTTTAATGTCCTGATGTCCAAAATAACTGGGAGATATGCCAATCATCACTACTGTCCCCACTGCAAAGCCTAAGCAAGGCTAATGCAATTTTTCACTACCTCAGATATATTTTTCACTTTGAAGGTAATTTTGTTTTTACATGGAGGCTTTTATATCAATACTTAATGGCCAGATTATATGTATCTTTTTCCCCTTAACTATGTCCAGGAGAATCCCTGAATGTGAGGAGTTCTCGTGGGCTGATGTTTTGCTACGCATGGAGCTTCCAGAAGAGTCCTGTGCACATTGGCCTTCGCCCAAAGTTTAGCTAATTCAGTGATTATGAATGATGAGCTATTCTTTGCCATTCACCACCTTCTCTTGAAAGCCTTTAGAGGAGGCTTCTGAGATGGAGCAGAAGCCTAGACTGATGAACTAATAGTGTCATTTATACACTGGTATATGCTTTAGCAATGGATCTAACGTTTCTCTCTGCAGAAAAAACTTACAGTCCTCTAGACAGTGGCAAACTGATCTGGCAGTTAATAAAGCAACTCTGGCATGTTTACTGTAGGAGTCTCCAAAGCTGTGACTGATCTGGTGCACCTTGTCTGGCTAAAGCATGTTCCTATTATAATAGCTGTATTCCAGACACTACATTATCCACTTGAGCCAGAGCAGTTGATAGCCTCCATTTGCCAGGTAATTTTCTACTGAGGAGTTTTCCAGAATATGCGAACGGGAGATGACTTTCCCCCCACCCCCCTGCCCCCCCAGCTCTACCTGGTTGTTTCCCTGCCTGCAAGCTGAATCTGCTGCTCTCTTAGCTCTCCTTTGCATGAAGATTCTCACTGGGTGTCTTGATACACCACTGGGTGATTGATTGCAGTCCTGAAAAATGGAAAATAAAAATAAAAAAAAAAAGGTAAATAAGAAGCATCTGCAGAGAACCTTCCACCACTGGCTTGCAGCAAGCCACCTTATACACACCGTCCAGCTGCTCTCTCTGGTTACTGTGCCAGGTACAGTGCAAGCCACTAACCCTAATTCTCCCCAGATATAATGGGCGATATTAACAGTTTACAGTGCTCAGATAGGCAGATACAAACATTAACTATTCACGGTAGGGAAAGACATCTGTCCCTCTTTCCTAGTAGCAGTTTCTCCCAGTAGACCTAAGAGTTCAAAAATAAGTTTTCTTTGGCGGCTTCTGAGCTTTGCTGGTGTGGGAGAAAATTAAAGGAAAGGTAGATTTTTTTTTTGAAAGAGGAGAACCTGATATGAATAGTGTCTTTCAGATAAACCAGTAGCCAAAGACAGAAGCAAAGGGAGTGACTTTAGCAGTCAAGCTGCAGTAGGTATGAACCACTGAAGGTAAAGTGTACAATGTATAATAAAAAAACCGCTTCTCACTGGGAAAACACTGGGCTGGATTTAAATTCCTTCTTGAGAACTTAATGCATCTGTGGGAGGAAAGTTGAATGATTCTGGAAGGACTGTTACCAAAAAATCAATGCAAATCGTTGCTAATTGCAGGGTATTTCACATCATGTAGCCATTATGTCTCTCACATTTCCATCTGTTGTTTGTTTAATGTGGCCTGTTGTGTTTGTGCTAAGAGATTAGCAGGTTAACTAAAATGTTAATGTGAGCTCTAGCAGAGCCCAGAGAAAAAAGTGGAAGCTACTGTCTGAAGGTTAGAAACCTATTATCTAAAATTTACAAATGCTGAAGGAAGTAACTATTGCCGTTAGCTTGCAAAGTGCTCTGAGTAGGCAAGGAACCCACAGGCATCCATCATCCACAGAAAGGGTGCTGGGCAGCTAGCCATTTCATCTGCCATTGCCATCTACCTGCCAAACTCCCCTTCCCTGCCTATTCAGAGAAAACATTGTGCAGAAACATTCTGCTGACATATAATAGTAATAACCCTACACATCCTTCTGTGATTTTGTTTTGTCTTTTTGTAACTGATTTTTTGAATCTGAGGACAAAGAGAAGCCCTAAATTAAACCAACCCCAAAATATAATTTGTAGCTGGCAACTGTAGTGAGCTCTGGGAGAAGTGGAGAATGGACCTGGACTATTGATGGAACCACAGAAAAGAATAATGTGCTACACCCTCAGCAAACATGATTCATGCATATGCTGCTGCCTTTGTTAGCAGCTCCTGTGAGGTAAGTTTTTCTCCTGATTTCTAACCCCATGCAAAATTGCCTTTTTTACATCTATGTGGTTCATTCAGGGAGCAATGACCACTGACGTGTCAGCTGTGATTTATCAAAGCATGGAAGTACTTTGATGCTGTGAACAGAATGCGAGCTAATTGATGTAAAATTTCAGAAGAAAATAAAAGTCAGTTAGGGACTGCAGGGAATGCATTTTTTGAAAAGGTAGAATCACAGTGCTGCTTTGATTTAGGTCCCTGGCTTTACCAGAATTGTCTTTGATTTTTGGGAGTGTGGTCATATAAAATTCTAGTTTACCTTTCTTTAGCTGATTATCTACTTTTCTTGCTGCAGTTTTTTAAAGAGAAGAATGTAATGCCCCCTTATTAAGTGTACTTTTCATCAAAACAGCAGCTGCTTGGTTTTTCCTTGGTTATTTCCTTCCTTCCTTGCAAAATGCCTGTAAGGAAATAACAGACTATACTGACCAATACCTTATTTTGAAAACATTTTCCAAGGAAGTGAATGCAGTATTGGGAATTTTTTAGAGTACAAGTTGTACATTAACTTTCTAGATGCAAGTATTATTTTTTAGAACCAAACGGAAACACTGGATGTAGCTTCCTTTATTTACTGTCTATGAACTTAACAATTATGTCCCTTGTCTTGTCCTCAGTTCTGTATCTACCCAGATTAAGTCCTCCTTTCATCATGGCTCGTGTTTTCTAGTTCCCTGAACTTTGTTTTCCATAGCAAAGTATTCAGCTGAGGCCTTGCAAAGGCTGGGGAGAGTGGAAAGCATATGTCACATGTCCTGCAGGCTGTGGTTATGTTTGCTTGACTGTGACTGGAGTTTGCTCATGATGGTTGTGATAGAGGCTCCTTTACATCCCGTATTCAATTTGGAAAGGGATGGACTATCACTTGCAGACTGAAGCTTCTGTATTAGTCAGTGCCCAAAGAGGTTCCCTACTCCCACAACATGATGAGAAAATGTCTCAACACACTCTCTGTTTAGCCTATCATCTAACGAATATCACTTTTCTTCTCCAGTTCCTCACCAGATATATGCTTTCCACAAGTCTAAAATGTTACTGAAGTATTAAAAATACTGTAGACTACTTTATCTGTCTTGCTACATTTATTTTAACATAAAGAAATACAGGTGGTGGAAGGGGTTAAGTCAGAAAAAACAGGTTAATGACAGTGGTTTTCAGATTAGGATAGTAAATGATCTGTGGAGGATATCTTAAGTGAGAGATGGAGAGGAGATGCATAACAAGGTATTAATGAAATAGTCTTGCTAAAACCTTCTCCTGGCACCATATCCTGCTTTTGCTGATGCCCGGTATTTTAATCAATTCTGAAATTATGTCAGGAGTGTGTGGCTTCTCTTTGCTGTACTGAAACCACACGCAAATCTATACTCATTAGAAAAGAGTTGAAAAGGACAAGTGGATTCTGTTACTGTGTAAACAACTTTATTTCACTGCTAATAAATGTAACATGTTGGCTAGCAAAGGAGAGATGAAAGCTTAGGTTTGCTAAGTTAGATGATGGTGATAGGCATAAAATAGGAATGATTTGGAGAAAACATTATGGATAGCTAGAGAGGGGAGGGATGACTAAGGCTGAGCAGATGTAGGGATTTTCCTGTTTTCTTCTTGCAGGCTGTGTGATAGGAGACCTGGATCCAAAGCAGGGTTCTGTCCTGATCTGTGCAATGTGACAGGCTGAGTGCTACAGTCTAATTCACGTCCTCTGCCTTCCTCCAGTGCTCATGCTAAAAATCACATTCAACCACTAGGGCTTTTATGTGTGGACCCAAGATGCATTGAATCACTTTCATGAGTCCAGTGTCTCACTAAATTGTTATGTCCAAAGTTGGCTTTGGAGTCATTTTTATGTTTGCTAGCATGCTTTTACGCCTTACTTCTTTCTTCAATACTCTTCAGCTCCACATTACATCGAATTTACTATATATACCTGTTTTATGCATGTTAGATACTATGTTCTCTTTTTTTACCCCTAAAACCATTGTTGTCTAGCTCCAGGTTTGCATTTCTTTAACTGACCATGTGTGAGTTGTTCATAGGTGTAGACCCTCCAGTGCCAAGCCTGTGCCCCAGACTTTATCACCCCATGCCCATACTCCCTTCTACCACATCCTGCATCTCCACTTCTGAAGGCCTGTGCAGTCATAGCAGGCTTGTATTTCTTGCTATATCTTGCATTATAGCAGCCTTCCAGTACTTGAAGGGGGCCTACAAGAAAGCCGGGGGGGTGGGCTTTTTACAAAGGCCTGTAGTGACAGGACAAGGGGTAGTGGGTTTAAACTGAAAGCGGGGAGATTTAGATTAGATATCAGGAAGAAATTCTTCCCAGAGAGGGTGGTGAGGCACTGGAACAGGTTGCCCAGAGAAGCTGTGGATGCCCCATCCCTGGAAGTGTTCAAGGCCAGGCTGGATGAGGCTTTGAGCAACCTGGTCTAGTGGAGGGTGTCCCTGCCCATGATCTTTAAGGTCCCTTCCAACCCAAATCATTCTGTGATTCTGTGATTCTGTTATGTTAGTCATAAATATATCAGTCTACATAGACTACATCTTTGTTACTGCTATGTTTTTAGAACTATGGTTGTACTATACAGAGACAAACAAAAGTAGAACACATTATATACAGACAGCTATCTAAAGAAATTGCTGTCACAGCTAAACCAAGTAAAACAAAGTTCACACATAGCAGGCTGGATAAGCCTCAGTTCTGAGGCTTTTCAGACTCAGTACAAAGCTTATAACCTGTTACTAGCAATGTCAATACCACTGCCAGAGTTACAGCTCTGCAAGGCAACTAGAAGCTGTTTGGCAGCTTGTCTTAAAAGTCATAAGGGAAAACTAAGTTGGTGGAAAGTGACTGCTGAAATGTGCTGACAAATTACCACAAGGTCCGTGGCTGCTTGGCAGAACTGGCTCTTCTATGGCTCTTTACTCTGGGGTGGCTTCTGTGTATTTTCACAGGAATCAGTGGTGCAAGGGATAAGAGGTTTGAAATTGTAAGTTGCTTGTGAATTGAGATTCAGTCTTGAGCATAGCTGAGATTCTCTCAGACAGTTTCACCACCTCACTTCCCAACCTGAGGGGTCCCCCATCATCTATGATTCATGTTCAAAACCAGCCATATATGCAAGGTCAACAGCTCCATTTAAATTCCCCCGCAGTAACCAAACCTGTGTTTTTTGTGGCAGGAGTGTTTTCTCAACTTAGTAATAGGAGCAATCAATTTATAACTGAAAGACTATTGTGTTTCTAACTCTATTTCTGGTTTTACTTCTTTTTTTCTTTCTCACAGGATTATCCTTTTGCTTTAGAAAGAAAGGCAGGGAAGGGAGGGAAAGGAGGGAAGGGAGAGAGGGAGGGAGGGAGGAACCCCACAGAGTATTTCCATTCCTTAAATACTCTGTCTAGATTTATAATATAGTATTTTCGTCTCTCTCTTCCCTAAACACTTGGAATTGTCTCAGGAGTTCAGGTCAAGAAGAGAGAGCTGGTATGCGATGCTTTGCAGCAACTTTTCTGTCCTGTTCAGACAGCTGGCAAAGTAGGTTGGCTGGTCACTGCTCACCAGGAGAACACCTGGCAGGCAAAACAGGGGAATTCTAGATGATCCAGTCTGCAACCCAACTCCATCGGGGGCCCATCTTAAATGCCTCTATGCGAACGCACAGAGCATGGGGAATAAGCAAGAGGAGCTAGAGTTGTGCGCACAAATGAGGAGCTGTGACCTCATTGGCATTGTGGAGACATGGTGGGTTGGCTCCTATGACTGGAGTGTCAGAATGGAAGGGTACAGGCTCTTTAGGAATGACAGGCAGGGGAAATGTGAAGAGAGTGTTGCTCTCTATGTCAGAGACCAACTGGAGTGTGTGGAACTCCGCCTGGGGATGGATGAGGAGCTGACCAAGAGTTTATGGATCAGGATTAAGGGGAGGGCAGGGAGAGGCGATACTGTAGTCCGAGTTTCCTACAGGCCACCTGGCCAGGATGAGCGAGTGGATGAGGCCCTCTACAGGCAGATAGCAGCAGCCTGGCGGTCATAAACCCTGGTCCTCATGGGCGACTTCAACCCCCCCGATATCTGTTGGTGGGACAACACAGCAGGTCACAAGCAAACCAGGAGGTTCCTGGAATTCAGAGAAGTCTTTTGTTCCTTTTATGCCACTGGAAACCCCACACCCACTGAGCAGTCAATTTTCTGCCATTTCAGTATGTTGAGATCTTGATATTAAAGGGTTTTCTTGTCAGAAATTACTGCAGTCACAGAAACATTTTAATAATTCTGTGCTGTCACTGTGAAAATCATGCTGACCCAAACTACACATTTTTCAGCAATTTTTCTCCTCTTACACATGAAAAAAATAGATGTGGAAGGTGAAGCCAATGCTAAATAGTTTATCTGGAATAGCATGGGGAAGCTGATGGTATTTGGGATGTAGATAGAATCTGGGTATTTCAGAACAGCTTGCTGCTGAGAGCTGGGGAGATGGGAACCAGAGAAACAACAGCACAATTATAGCACAACTGCAGTCAGGTGAGTTTTTTATTTTACCATTTTTGTGTTGATCAAGTATATTGAAAACTTGAGCAAATCTACTTCCAATATTCAAAACAGGAGACAAAGGTCAGTCTAAACCCGTATTTTATTTGCATGACTTGGAGGTTAAATAACAGTAAACAGAAGATTCAACAGTAAATCTACCAGGTTTCCAAGACAACAAGGAATGATCTTTTAGTTTTTAAACACTAAATCCAGCGGTTAAGTCCCACTCAATATTATTGAAATGTTGTCAAAATTAAGCACAGTCAATAATGTGAATCTAAATATCTAAACCATGTATATTGAAGAAAATTTAACCTACAGTGATATTTGCGTACCCACACTTGGACCATCTTTTTCCTGTCTGTCTCTCAAGTTGCTAGGTATTTTGTGTGATACCCTGGATTCTCTAATTGTAGGAAATATGCATAAAGGTATTGTCACTGTATTCTTATTCTCTTCAGAATGTCTTTCTCTTTGTTTCACAGACAATTTGCAGAACAAAGTAAGAAGTCAGAGGGCATTATGAACATTTCAGTTGATTTTATGTCTTAAGGGTTTGTATTTAAATTGTCTGTGTAGTACTTGGCTATTAGGTGCTGGCTTAATAAGTCAAAGGGGCAAGTTTTAAGTCATATTCCACAAAACTATATTGCTTGAGAGTGACCGTGCAATGTCACTGTTTGAAGGTGAGATGATAGACATATTTTGATTTAATATAGTGAAGTGCCTTACTAATCAATTGAAGGGAAAATAGGGACTAAGACTATGACCAAGACTGGCCATGATTTAGACAGTTCAAACTTACTATAGTACCTTTGGCCAGAAAACTGATGGGGCTCTAGATAAATGATGTATATTTTTGCAATTGCATATGGACATAACATTGTTTGTATATGATTAGACAAGATCATATGAACCATAGATTGGTTCATGAAGTAGAGTTCACATTCTAAAAGTAAGTAGTGAATCCTCCATCAAAGTTTCTGTTATCCTGGTTTCTTACACTGTGTCACTGACAGAAATTATTTCAAGAAACAATAGGTTTAAACAGCTCAGGTCAACATAAGCCTGTCAGAATTCTCAGACACTCCTTTTGCTCAAAAAGGAGAAGAAAGGGGAAATTAGGAATTGAGACTGAGAAGCCTGTTACATGGAGATGCGGCATGATCATTGTATTGCCAAAACTTTTAAAAGTAATTTTTGACTAGCAGCTATGACATAGATTCCCAAGGTAGTGAACTAGGTAGCTTTTAATTTACTCTTGTCCTTGGGCATTGATTTTGATCACTGAGTGCTTGTTTGAGAGAAAAAGACATAGGATTGTATTTTGAATATGATCTTCTGATTTCAGGTGTGGAATAAGAACCCACTTTCTGTTTAGGCAGAGATAAAGTTCTTCACATGTTAAAGACATGCTCTGCAAGAAGTTAGCCATGCAATGCTGTAAGCAACCAATTCTAAAGCCTTGACAGTGTTTTCATACATTACTCTTAATGGTGGGTTTGTCCTGAGAGGTTATTCTTTGGATAGGCACATATCTGTCAATGTGGACCTGTAGGGTATGTATTCCTCTGCTAACAGGGCTAAATGCTGTCATGCAATGGATCATCACCTTTCAACAGAACATCACCTTTTAACTCCATTTAAGCCTTTCAGTTTTATGCTAAGGTAGTTCAATACTCTTCGTTTTGTTTTGGTCAACTGTCACAATACCTCCTTCTGATAATTTCTTGATGTGGTGGGAATAATGTTGGCTGTGTGTTATATTTTTCTGGACTTAGCAGGAGAAATGAAAAATTGCATATTTTTTTCTTTCCAGCTATTTGAATTGACAGAGACCAAGAGATTTCGTCTGTGTCTTTAACTTATTTCTGTACAAGCTGAAGAACTGATCAAAGATACTTGGAAACAAGTTTTGGTGCTGTTAAGATAAAGGGTCTGTTCACTTCCTTAGGCAGAGTTTTTGGCATTAAAGATTAATTCCTGTTTTACTCCTTTCTCTACTTTCTATTCCATAGAAATAGAATGTATACATTTGATACATTCTACACTACAGAGTATATATTGCATGAATATTAGTACACAGAAAAAAAATTCTTAATTCAATTTTGTGCGCATACTAAAAACTTATCCAAACACTAGCTTAGATATGTCAGTGGAAATGGAGTAAGAGAAGGCATTTTCCAGAAATTTATGATTCTTCTTTTTGTCACTTTCACATCATCATATGATCATCTGAGAGAGATTTTGAAACTTCTGCTTTGAAGCTGTAATGTTCTAACCCTATATAGGCAAATCCACAATCTTTGACACTTTGCTACCTGTAGACACCAATATCAGCTTTAAAGTTACCCAAAACCTTAGCATTTCATAGATCCAAATATCTGGTAGGTTGTGGCAATTGCGTCTGTCCTTTGCCAAACTTTCTCTTAATTCAGATAGGGAGAAATGCTCAAAATTCACTTGAATTTCTTTGAGATCTCCATATAGTTTTGTCCCAAGGGCAGTGTACATTAGCTACCTGCCTTTGGCATGACTGGCATGGAGGTGGGCACCTTAGACATTTGGTAATGTCTAAGCTGCCCCTTAAACATAATGACTGAGTGCAGTGCAAACAGGAATGGTTAGGTCCTGCCATTCCTGATTTATTATACATCATACTCCTGCTTTAGCAGGCTGGGCTGCTTTTATGCTTGTCTAAAACTCTACATGCATTGTGCAGGACCTGAAGCACATTCCTTAGATTAAACTGTCCTCTGCTTTTTCTACCACCTTCTTTCCCACCATTGGTAAGTATCTAAAGTACGGATGCTACATTTAGCATCTGTGGAAGAGATTAAAGTTGCTTTGATTTTGTATGATCTTGTGTATCCCGTCAGTACAGCACATGAATACGTAAGAACATATTCTCCCTCTTGACTTGGTGGTACAGGTCCAACCAGCACCTATTTGTTGGCCCAGATTTGTGCTATGTAACTGGTTCTGAAAAAGGAGTGAGGAAGATAATAGAAAAACCCTGAATCATGCTCTGGAAGGGACAGTCTGTCTCTACTGACTATAGAGGGGGTTGAGGACCCACAGTCTCTAAGTACCATTGTTAGGTGGAAGGATTCAAGCTCTGGAATCCACTGGAACAAAAATATATGAATGTATGTGGTCATGAGGGAAGAAAAGAAGGAGATTGTATGTGTTTGCTTGAATGTCAGGTGTGATCTGACATGTCATAAATTTCACATAGCCTTAGATAGAAAAAAAAAGGGGGCAAATTGCTGAAGTTACACAATAAGGAAACATCCCTTATTGTGTTATTTTGCAGCCTATCTGTCCGTTTCTGAGTCTGCAACATCCACAAATCCTGCAGGCTTTAAGCTCCTCAGTGTTACAGAACTAAGGAAAAAAAATCTGTTCCATTATCAAAGGATATATGTAACAGGGGATTTATGAAAATGAATAGTAAAAATGAAACAAAATCATAAAAACTATCCATTCATTGCTCAAATGATGGTCCAGAGAAAGGAAACTTTCAGCACTAGCATCATCCAATATTCTCCCAATGGGATCAAAAGTAAATTCATGGCAGAGTGAAAGTATGTAGAGATAGCGGAAATCTCTCATTTTAACTTACACAACATTTACAGCTGCTGTTAAAATAAGATTTTTACTGTGCCAAGGAGAGAGACTTTCAGCAAAGCAAAACTAATTTTGTATATGACCTTTAAAAGTCATCAGTTTCAGATGACCTCCTCACACACAATGTAGCACCCCTTTTCAGGTAGTAATGAACTGTCTGCTTTAATACTTTCAGGTAAAGTGGCAGTTAAAGTTATAAATGTGGAGAAAATAAGCTTCCAGGCTTATCTTATTGGCTTCATCTTTTAAACGCCATCAGACCTTCACAACAAACTAACTTAATACAGCCCCAGAATAAAGTTATCAAGGCACCAGAAGCAGAACGCCTTGCATTTTTCATTTAAGTAAAGTGTGTGGCAAAACTTAACTTGTAAATATGTCAAAGAGTGATAAATTCTTTTTGTACTTGCCACTGACTAGAGAATAGATTTTAGGTTTTAAAAGTGCTGCACTACAGCTGGTTACTTCCTGCCAATATTAATGTTAGAAAACAGTAAACTAATCCAGCATTTGCATAACTGCAGAGGCATACTTGGTGTAAAATAAAGTATAGCATCATTTCAGTTAAAGAAAACATCAGTTTTTAAACTCTTATTGAAAATGCAGAAGGTATTTTGATACGTATCACTTTGAAGAAAACATTGCTAATACTGTATAACTTGCTTTCAAGATAAAATCTGCTCACTAGTGCAGAGAAACCATTTCTGCAATTGCAAAATACTAAAATGAAAAGAGTGCATCAACGAAAGTACTGTGAGGGGGAAAATGATTTTTTAAAAATAAGAAAGTTGGGAACAGGGGCTTAAATTATTTACTGTGTTTCTGATGGTTTAGAGAGATATGTTTACATTTTTCCAGGCTCTATGTGTTTGAGGAAAAACTGAAGATGAATAGTTTCAGTTCATTATAATTGTTTTGGGGAGCACTTAGAATAACCTATACAATGGCACACAAGATTGCAGACAATTTTTATAAACTGCTGTTAGCCTGATTCCCATAAAAAATAAGAAATCTCAGGGCAGCTCTGGTTAAAGTTTTATTAATTTTTTTTAAATACTTACTACATCATTTCTACAACCAATTATTTTATTTGCTTCCTGCTATTTCACAAAGATATTAATTTTAATCCCATGTGCTTTTTTGTCTAAAGAAGTAATTGAAAATATTACTTGCGCATTAAACTGATAATATGGTTAACTTTGTGCATTAACATTTTTTGTTTAGTTAATTTGGGATTTCTCATATCTGTAAACCCAAAATATTAAATCAGTTAATGAAACTCTTTAACATCTGTGTGTAGTCCAGTGCTTATCCTTCAAGAGTAAAAGAGTTTTGATAATTATTTCACAAAGAATAGTGAAGAAACCTGGTGAAAATGAAAGTGTTGATAAGTAACCAACTGTTCATATTAAATAATCGGAGAGGAAAGGATGGGTGATAGCTGATAATTGTTTAATAAATCAAATCTGCTGATCCTTGGAAACTAACTTACTAATATTTGATGTCAGTCTCCGATGTCTAGGTTTAATGAAGTTGGGGTGCCTAGAAGACCCGCTTCATTTCCTCTATGACCACATTCTTTAAATGATCAGTGGCTAGCCTGCACCTGAGGCAGGACCCCCTGTGAAAAAAAAGCACAGCAGTGTGTGGATATGGAACATACTGAAAAGTTGGTTTGGACACTTATTCTTAACTCTTATATTTCCTGAATATTCTTCTTTCCAACATGAAGAATATTATCTTAATTTTTTTTTTCTTTCTTTCCCTCTCAGTTTCCCAAAATCTCATATCATAGGATTTTTAAGAAGCAAAACAGCATGTGTAACAGATGCACAGGATGGTTGAGGTTGGAAGGAACTTCAGGACGTCATCTGGACCAATCCCCCTGCTCAAGCATGTTTTTCCTTTGACTTAGAAAAAATTAAGTGGATAATATTTTAAGTAATATTTATTATATTAGCTTGAACAATTAGTTTGATTTAAAGCAATTGGAAGCAGAACTGTATTTATAATGGCTGCCATATATGCATAAAGAATATAAATAAAAATACAGTACAACTACGGTAAAAGGTTCTGCTTGAAGAGATTGCTGTAATGGCAGAGCATTTTTAGAAAACACAGCCAGTAGAAACCTTCTAGATTGTAAATCCAGTTCCCTGCTACAGCGTGTAACTACAAATTATAATATTTTCATAAATGTCATCTTCTTGACTCTGAAGTTTATTTGCACTCAGACTTGACTGTCTCCATTAGAGTCCTGCCCTGTCTCCCACCTCCAGTGGTGCTTGATTTTTCTCATTTCCATCCTAAAATTATATGCTGTTAATTCATACCCATTTATTCTGGTGCCTTGTTCTCTATTTTAAATAGCTATTCTCCTTTCCTGATATATATTCCTGGATGTATTTATAGAGAGCAATCAGGTCTTCTGGAATTAGTACTTTTAAAATAGACATCACACTAATTGCCTTCTTATTTCATGCAAATCTTATGGGCTGGAGGCCCCTCTCTAGCCTGGACTACTAAGTGAGATTTTCTGTCTTCATTTGCAGGGCTCTCTCTTGATCCTCTACTCTGTAGAAGCAGTGCTCAAGGGAGTATAGACAGATAAGATGAAGGTAGGAGCATTCTGAGCTACTAGTGCTGGCAAGGGTTAGGTAGTTATCTGCCTATTACACCCGCAATCTTATGGTTTTATGTTTAGTCCTTCAGGAAGGAGTATATTTTTCATTACCTTTATGTTTCATTAGTATTTGAGGAAATGCTTTGTTTATGGAAGTGCTGAGCTAATCTAACTCTGAACACCTGCATTAAAACTGATTCATTTCTTAAAAGGGAAGTAAGAATATCGTCTTTGCCTGTTACTGTTACAGTTTCTAAAAGATATTAGATAAACAGAGTCAGATACAGAACATCAAACTGAATTCCTATCTGTTTATTAGAATTTCAGTATCAATTAAATTTCATTGACTTAGAAAGCACTCATTCTTAGTTATTTTTAAAGGCTGTGGTACACTTTTCCCTCGTCCAAGAAAATAAGAGGGGGCAGTTGTAGGTGTAAGTATTAGCAGATGTATTATATGTTCTCACCATTGATACTTCACATCAGTGTTACAGCTGGATAACTGCAATCCAGAAACGCTCTTTTTTGCTAGCAAAGAGTGGCACTACACGTCAGAGTTACAGGGAACAGAAGGGGAGAACAAACTCTGAGCCAGGCTGTCTCTACCACCTTGCTAACCATTTCACAAATAGCGTTAAAGGTCCCTCACTGCAGCTGAGAAGAGTTTAGATAGGGCTCAGATGGGGAATGTCCTTTCTCCATGTGTCTGCCCTGTGAAGGAAATAGGTCATAAGTGTAACTTCCTCCTGTTGTCTGGATTCCTCGCCTACATAAGAAAAGCTCATCTTTCTCAGTTGAGGAATGAAGCTCAAAATAGTCTGAGATCATCACTGCTGATAAGCAAAAAACTCAAGAGGATGTTGAATATCACCTATTCCTAGAGCTCTAGGTTTAGTTTATCCTCTTAGTTCATCAGGAGGATGTGTGAATAATTTCAACCCTCCAAAAAGGAAGGAAGGAAACCACAGAAAGACTTGCAAAGGTCCTTGCCCAATAGCATAGAGGAACAACTTAAGTAATGATGCCAGGTATCAAAAGGAAGGAGCTTAAATTAACTAGACTCCTGTGGTTGTATTGTTCACAGAATTACATTACGTTAAACAACTGTAACTGAATTGGCTGCAGTTTGTCTTCTCTTTGTGAAAGCGCTGTTGCTTGCACGTGAAAGGATTTGTGTCCATATCCTTTGTCAAATCTCTGCTTGTTGTCTCTTGTGTGTTTCTTCCAAACCAAAGGTCAGCTTGGCATCTTCATATTTAATGTTTCTAAGGATCAGAAGTGTGAAGAAAATTCAGAACTATCTAGTGAAGGGAAAGATGTGTCTTTGACAGTTCAATAAAGTCAGTCAAGACTTTGAAAGTAAAAAGCTTGCATTAATGCTTAGCATCACTGAACTGCTGACTCCTGGGCACCGAAGGATTACTCAGCTTTTATCCTCACAGAAGAAACACCGATTAAGGTTTGTTGGTTTTATTTTTTTTCATAAGAGGCATTTGTGGTTTACTGCCAACACTAGCAAAATTGCACAAATAGACAAATTGCACTAGGATGATATCTGTAGGTTGTGAGGGGAGAGGCTGCTTGCAACATGCATTTTTATAACATGCTATAAAAGAGATGCGATTTGCACTTGCTGACACTGAACTCCTTTATCACAGCCAAGCAGGTATTGCAAAGCAAGTAGCAGAGTGTGCTTTTGTGTGTTATACAGAATTTATATATACTTCCTTGGGTTTTATCTAATCTGGGAATTTAAATTGATAAAGTGCATGATTGGAACCACAGATTGCAAACACACAGTGCTTTCTTTTGCCCTTCCTTTCTAGTCCCATTGGTTTATTAGAAATGTTGTCTACATGAGATTTAGAAATGGTGGCTTTTGTGAAAAATGTCGTAGTAGATATTGTCACAAATTTTCTCTTCCAGTTGTACTCAGTGTTTTCAGTGAAGAAGCTGTCACTTCAGGGGAGATAGTATGAAAGGAGTCTTTTTCTATATTGTCTGCATTTTGTCATGTTTTTCTGTTTGCTTCCTACACTGATTCTGTGATAGAGACAGTTAGATATTACATATATTTCATGCTTCTCTTGCCAGTTGCTTATCATTTGTGGGTTTGATTTATTGTGATCTTCTTATGTAATTCAGTAAGGAATAGATGCTGTAAAGAGTTTCAGGTGGCTGATTAACTATGAGCAAGGGCATTTCATGTTCAAAATATTTCTCTTCGTGATGATTTGAATAGCTATTTAGGCTTTACAAATTATGACCTGTAATTTGAATCACATGGACTGATGAATAATATAGTATTGAGTATATAGATTTCCTATGAGGTATCTCTGTTCTACCACTGTAATTAATATCATTTCTATTTGTACAACAACATTTTCTGTTGTTTAGCAGTCATTACTGTACTTTCTGCCAATGCTAATGGATTTTTTTCATGGATATGCAAGTATACATTAGTTTACAGACTGGGTGGAACCAACAACTGCATATGCAGCCCTACATGGAATGATTAGATATGTTTTTCTTTCTAGAAATCACCTATCTGTGAAAATAATGTCGTAAGTGCAAGATTTTTTTATTATTTAAAATTAAAATACTAACATGTGAAGAAAAGTCATCCAATAGTGAATACAGAGCCAGGACTTGTGGCTGCTGGGCCAAAAAATGTGAAATGAAAGGTTTCTAGAAAGGGCAATTCTAGGCTTATGCAAAGAAAAAAGGGAAGAAAGTAAAATATTTTTTAAAATCTCCAATATTTCATGGATGCAACATAAATAGATTTACATTAATCTACTCCTTGTGGATTTTTTCCAATGGAGGTCTTCATTCCCATTGCTGGTTTGAGTAGTTTAAGCTTTCTGGTATCTCATTGGTCCACAATAATAAATTAAAACCTTTTGCTGTCCAAAATGGGACAGTATTCCCATTTACAGTTACAGTAGGGGTCTTTGTGGATGAAAAGCTGGACATTAGCTGATAATGTGTGCTCTAAGCCCAGCTAGAGCACACATAACCATACCTTGTGCTGCATCAAAATCAGTGTGGCCAGTGGGACGAGGGAGGTGATTCTTCCCCTCTACTCAGCTCTGGTGAGATCCCACCTGCAGTACTGTGTCCAGCTCTGTAGCCCTCAACATAAGTAAGGTATCAACCGGCTGGAGCTAATCCAGAGGAGGCCATGAAGATGGTCAGAGATCTGGAGCACCTCTCCTAAGAAGAAAGGCTGAGAGAATTGGGCTTGTTCAGCCTGGAGAAGAGAAGGCTCTGGGGAGACCTTATTGTGGCCTTTTGATAGTTAAAGGGGGATTATAAGAAAGCTGGGGACAGACTTTTCAGTAACACCTGTTGCAAAAGGACAAGGAGCAACGTTTTTAAACTGAAAGATGGTAGATTTAGTTTGGACATAAGAAAGAGATTATTTTTTTTTTTTTATAATGAGGGTTGTGAAACACTGGAACAGGTTGCCCAGAGAGGTGGTGGATGTCCCATCCCTGAAAACATTCAAGATTGGGCTTGGAGCAACCTGATCTAGCTGAAGAAGTCCCTGCTTATTGCAGGGGAGGGTGGAATGGATGACTTTTAAAGGTCCATTCCAACTCAAACTATTCCATGATTCTGTGATCTTCTACCTGTTACTGGAATAGTAGCTGTCTTACTCAGTGCAGGTGTTGTCTGGTCCATGATTCAGTTCTTCTGGTTTAACTCCTCTTTATTTCATCACATCAAAATATCTTCTGAGAGACCCTTTTCTCATAAATATACTGATCTGTTACTTAGTTTTCCTCATGTGGTTGTTGCCTTCCTCATAGGGTCTGTCAGATACTACCTACTAGACCCAGCCAGTAAGTGAGGGATGAATGCTGACAGACAGTGAAATGCGTTTAAACACTGTGCATTACATGGGCTGATAAATAATTTTGGGAATGGAAAGATGCTGTAAAAAGGGAAATTAAGACACCGGAATCTGTGTTTCGTGACTGATCCTTAAGTGTAGTTGAGGACTTTGCTAGTGTGGGAAGAGTGAGAGTCACTGGTGAGAGACAAAGCTGCCTGGCTTCAACATATATATGGCCGAAGACTTTAAAAGACAATTGGTTTGGTGCTCCCACGAAACCAGACTGCAGTGTTGGTTGTTGGATTTGCTTGTAAGTTTGGGGTGTTTTTAAAATAACTTTTAGAGACTTTATCGTGCATCAGACATATGAAGATCAGAAAGATGTTGTTCAGCCTTTCCTTCTGAGAGTAGTTGGGAAATAGGGTAGGTGGATAGGCAGAGAGAGGAGAGGGGAAAATGTGTGTGCCCTGTGATAGCTACATTTTAAAGGCAGTGCTATGTACCGTAAAGAAGTTATATTTCCCCATCTCCTTTTTCACTTATGTGCTGACCATTAACTTTTGTTCATCTTCAACCACATCTAGTCAGGAGAGAGTCATTGGTTTACTGACATCAAGACTTCATAGTTTTTGCCTTTTGATCAAAGTCTCTCAGATGATTTTCTTCCCCGTCCTCCCCTCCCCTCTCCCCGAGACGTGATTGATAGCTACCTTCTCGGGCACACTCTTCAGGGTGTAGTGGCACATCAGAATCCATAAATGTACATGAAAATGTTGCTATTTTCTGCACTGTACTTCATCCCTCTTGATACAACTGTACACTTAAGTAGTACACCCAAAATAATCTCTGATAACCCACAATTTACCATGAGGGTTGGCAAGGTATTTCAGTCTCTCATTTTGTTTGCATCTGGATTTTGATAGGGTGATTGTCTGATAAATGTGGAACATTTGTCTTTGAACCAGTGCCGGGTTACAGTGTCTGAGACTGGGTTTACACTGATGGTGTACTGAATGATGGCAAAAGGAATCAGTGCCTAAATGAGGATGGCCTCAGTGCTGTACAGGAAAGAGTCATAGCCCATTTTAACACAGATGATTCCACTTGTATCAGATGGAAGTGAGAATCTGGAAGAGGGAACAGTCCAAAACTAGTGTGAATCCTTCTGTGCTGTGACTTAGGGTTTTCTGTCATGCAGGTGGATCTCTATTAAACCAGTCACGTCATAGGTAAAGGAGTGCAGAGCTGTGGGCCTCCTTCTCTCTGTAAGCAGACGTAGGTCTCAGTTGATAACCATGCTGATACGGGCTTCTGGAAAGGTTTGAAAGAGAAGAAAAGAGAGAGAGGGTAGACACAACTGTTCTCATGAGGAAATTGTGGCTCTTGATTAAGCTGCGATTAAGCTTCTCCATTTGAGAGGGGAGAATTTAGTTCCACAGGGTGTAGATAGTGGAAAGGACAGAGTTACTTACCATGAGGAATGAATCACTGGCCTGCAGATAGGTTCCCTAACTCATTCAAGAACACTTTTTTTTTTTTTTTTTAATGTAATTTTGCCCCTCAAATACTGGCACCAGCTTGTTTAGGTAGGATTTATCTGGCACTGTATTAGACAGTAAATTTCCATTCAAGCATGCACTGCTCTAGTACAAGCACAGTGGTACTCCTTTGGATATAAAGTGCAGAGAACTTTTTTAATTATTATTAGGACTCAAACAAACTCTTTGGAAGCTGCTGTCAGGCACTGTTTATTGGTGTTTGAGGAGGAGCAGAAAGTCTAACTGCAAAGAGGTCTAGGTGTCTTCTAGTCTGGAATCAAAGGAGGATCATGAGAATGTGTCTTCTCACAGCTTGTTCATTCCAGCAGTTTACCAGGGACATGATCTATGTCAGGGTAGTCTAATAGAACAATTTCATGCTGGAAGATGGGGGGCGTAGGTTGACTATCCAGGCTGTGTGAAGGCTTTGAAGTTCATGACTTGCATTAGCTGGTGTCTAATCTTTCAAGGATGGTGAATAGAGTTTTGAACCAGACAATGACTTGTATTTACTATGATTACTGATAGGTAAAATTGATGTGGAGAGACACAACTGCATGGAGAGTTAGCTGGATAGCCCCAGTTAAGTGATGCTGGGATCAAAGTTCTGGGAAGGAAATGGTAGGCGTACCTGAGAACAGGTCCACTCTGTGAGGTTTGTGCCTGGAAAGATGAAAAGATAGAGGAGGAAGATGTTCAACAGATTTGGTCGTGGAAGACATCAGGCCACATTTCTAAGCAGCTCTGCTAATTACAATGGCAACTTGGATGTTCATGATGAATTATGTGTATCATATTTCAGGAATGATTCACTATCCCAGTTTGGGGCTATGCAGCTTGATTAGTGTTACTACGTCTTTAGTATCTTATTCCTGCTAGTGGACATTTCCACTGAAATCCATGGGACAATTTTTGTCAGACCAGGCTTGACAGCAGCCTTGATTTCCACAAACTTATCTGGAAAACTACGACAATTTCCATGTTCAAACCCGTTAAAATTCTTGGGCTGTCAGACCTATCATGGAGATTTTTTTTTTGTCTTCCTTTAAAAAAACCCCAAAATTTCACCATAAAATGATCAATCAAAATGGTGATTTTTTTTTAAATTTATTTAATTTTTTTATTTGCCCTTTTAACATAGTGCTATCAAAACTGTTGTTCACTACTTGCAGGACATACTCATGGGGACCAAGGTAATTTTAACAATAAGTTCAGTGGGTCCAGGATCAGCTCTTGGGTGAATAAATAACTGTACTTTCAAACAAAGCCTTTCAACACTCTGAAAACATTTTAATGTCAAAGATTTGTATCCCTCTCTTCCATTAATATTCATTACAAACTGAAAGAAATAGGTATTAAATACCACTGGGTTTTGGCTTCTACTTTTGTGTTCTCATTGAAGTTTCTGTTAATGTATTCTGAGAAGTCTTTGGTAACCTTTATGCTCTTTAGTTGTGTGCAAGCTTTTACACTTCTTCTTCCACAGAAATCACTGTCTAGTCCTGAATGCATTTTAGTTGTTTTCTGTCATATTGTGGACCTCCTTTGTAGATTGTTGAGACTGAGTGAATCTTCTGTTTATCCTGAATGAAAGCTGGTACAGAAAATTGGACACGTTCGCCAGGGTAATTGCATCTATTTGCAGTTCAACTTCCAGTGGTTTTGTTGCAGTGAGAGAATTGAGATGTGGTGACAGTGTTAGGCTTTTTGACGCAAAGCTGCCTGAGACTTGAGTATGATGCATTCATTTCTTTCTTTGGCAAAGAGAAAACCTCCAGTAGAGATATTTGTTTTCCCAGCTACTATCATCTAGAGTCACTAACTTTCTTTTTCTGCTGTCTTCTACTTGTGTATTAAAATTTTGCCTGCAATTGTGGTGTACTTATATTTGCTTTGCATAGCATGGTAAATGATTCCCCTGTATTGAAATACTATTATATGCTAAGAAATATATTGAAAGGCCATCTTAAAAACTATCAAGAATATATGTGGTAAAGGTGGTGCTCAAGATAATTTATAGATTGTTGTCAAGTGATTTAATTACAGTGTAAATTTCTCATTTTCTAGGATTATTATTTTTATTGAATTGATCTTTGCAAGTATTAGTTCCAACGCCTCTTGACTGATCTTAGTTTTTCAAATGATTTATTGACAAATAGATGAATGCTTAAATAATGAATAATACCCATTTTCATACTCTACTGATGGAGTGCAAAAAGGGATATTACCCTATTTCTGTGCAGAATTCAAGAAAAAAAAGTATTTATGGTATAGATTTACACCATCAGAACTAGATGTGCTTTTCAAGTTACTCTGATCGTGGCAGATCGTATTTTGTAGGTGGAAAATTAGTTGTTGAAAAACTCAGATCTTCAGATATAAAGCAGTGATGAAACCTTAAGTAAAGATCACATTTTTCAGCAATAGTTGCTGAAGTCGTTGCCAGAGATTACACAAGTTTTCAAGCAGATGGATAGCCTGAAATTTCACCAACAAATAAAATTGTGCTATTTTTGACCTAAAGCTCCAGTCCAGGCTTTGAGTGGTGTCTTTTAAATGATTGGTTTTGGGAAGTCATATGAAGGAATTAATGAAGATCTCAGTAGCAGTGTTACTCTAAAATTCTAAAACATCAGAAGTAGAATACTATCTACCTACTTACAGAAAGGTATTTATTGTGATAATTAGGAGAAATTTACATTAAGCTGTTTGAAAGTCAATCAAGATATTGAGATTAATACAGCATAGGCTTTTTGGTATTGATACAGCAGAGTGTTCACTGACAAATGCCTCTTTAATCCACAAGCTGTTCAGAACTAGCAATAATAGCATAAAAAGCAATTGCAAGCTTTCCCTACCAAACCTCACTCTTAGTTTCCTTCTGGCCCTATCAGTCTTATACTGTGAGCTATGTGGTGACACAAATTTGCCAGAGGATAATGAGAGCTCTCAGCTTGTTGACCACAGTATTTTCCTGGGAGATGAGAGATGTTGTCTTATGCCTCCTCAAGCTGCAGAAAAGGTTCCTTTGTGTTTTATAAGTAAAAGCATGAAGCAGCTGTATTACCCAAAAGAAAGATCCCAAGTACAGGAATGGGTCCAGGCTGTGGATCCCTAACAGTAATAAGACCAGACTAAGGGAGAAGGGTATATCAGATATGCTGTCTGTCAGTGTCTAGGTGTTGGGACAATTGCTGAGACTTGCATGATTTTTTGCTCACAGATTAAAGATCCAAAATACCTAAAAATGGCATTTAAGGATTTAATTCCCAGTCAGAAGCTTAAAAGTTAGCTACGGCAGCACAGAAATTCCTTGTAAATTGAGGCCTGAGACCTTTCTTACACAGTTCACAAAATTCCTAAGAGGTGTGTATTCCTACAGGTTTCTGTGAAAAATGAGAATATTCAGGTCATGCTGAATTTTGTGACTTTAGAACACCAAATGTTGCAGAGGAAAACGAATATGATATTTGATGCCTTTATAAATTTTGCATGCTAAAAAAACGTTGTCCATCGGGGATGATTCTATAGACAGTTAAGACCCACGGTATTATTTTATTGAAGGAAAAAATCTGAAGATAAAACTCTTGCCAATTCAGAACACAAAACATGCCATGAATAGTAATGTAAAAATGTTTTTGCAGTGATTAAGAGAAGTCTGATGGTGGATGTCTGAAAGCAATATGAATCTTCCTTTCCCTCCTAAAAGAGAAGTTTGGAGCCCAGTATGAGCTCTGTGAAATGTGGCGGAGAGAATGAGATAAATGAAGAGGTTCCAATGGGCAGTCATGAAATATGGTTATTTTATAGATGTTAGGGATCTTTTGAGATTTGGTGTTTGGGTTTTTTTTATATATACAATATATATACAACCTGGGTACATGGTGTTACTGCAGAACAACCTGTGGGCCTTGCAGTAGCATTGCTGTAAAGCTAGAGGATTGCTAAGCTATCATAAGCACACTTCAGAAGTCGACATTGTCTATTAATCTGCTTATGCTTCTTTTCTTTAGCGTGGTACATCATGCCAAATGATTCACATCCATAAGCCGGGAATAGCAGCTTATCAAATGATCTGAAGCTTAGGTCAATATTCTTAGGCTTCTGAAGAGACGTTTGAGACACATTTTTACTGACTTTTAAACTCAAGTAAAGTTGGTTTTGCTTTCTATAAACGAAAAAGAGCATACCTCGTGGTATGATGTTATTACTCTGAAGAGTTTTATTAGTATTATTAATTCCAAAATGGACCATTCTCAGAATCTCTGCACACTCTTATGTGAATGATACTTGAAGGTAGTAGTCTAGAGGCCATGGCTTATCACAATATGAAGGCATTCAGATCCCTCACTTGTTTGGAGCCAACGGCCCAGAAGTGAACGACTTATGACAATATTTTGGCACTGTCAACTCTGATATTTGTGTTACCAGCAAGTGCTTTCTCTACGTATTATTTCTCTTCTTTACTAATGGTGATTGGTTTCATCACCACGTTAAGCAGATGATTTTCACAGTCATAAAAGGAGCACGCTTTAGTTATGCTACCATGTGGACTGAAACATTGCCAAGAAAAAGAGTAAGAATACGTAGATCTAAGCTATAACCTTTCTTGTGTTTGTACTCTCAGTGCTGGAGATAAAATTACTTTCTTAGTTTCCCTCATGCTTAGCCATTATAAGGCTTTTGTGCTTTGAGGGATAAATCACACCCAATAAATACCCACAACATACTGTCATTGCCCTCGTTGTGCTCTCCTTCTTTCTCCTTGCTAAGAAGTTCATTAGTGTATATAAAACAGACCCTTCCATCCTGCAACAGCAGCAATCAAACTAGACAACTTCACAGAATGCACCTGTTTCCCTTTCACTCAAAAACACCAGTGATGGCAAATCTCACAGGGCTTTCTGTAAAATGGCGTCTGTGTAGAAGTCTTGATAGTACTATTTGCTTTTTAGAAGATTTCAGCAGAAAATGAAAAGTTATTTATTTATTAAGCAGACATTAAAAAAAAAAAAGAACAATTAAACCAACTGGTATAGAGAGAAAAATGTAAAGCTTCATGGCTACAACAAAACACTAGTTATGCAGCTTGTGCACTTAGTATTTTTCACAATGCATAAACTTTTGTTAAATTGTCTTTGGATTACTGCATCAAAGAAAGAATACAGCAATTAAAGTAGGCAAAAAAATCTTAATCAAACAGTTCTAAGGAAGAGGAGTGAGTGAAACGAAGTAGTTCCCTGCTCTGTTGTGTGGTGCCATTATCACAGGAAACTAGGAAGGAAGTGAAGAAAACTTAATGAGGAAGGAATCTACACCAAGTTTGTCTAGCTATGCAGGGGACTGTACATGAATCTCCTTGTTTTCTCCGGGGGAAGACAGCAGTCATCCTACGTAATGAGATTTGTAGGTTAAAGCAGTACCAGTGCAGGTCAAAAAAAGTAGGATATTGAATGATTAAAGCTACGCAGCTGTCATTGTGGGGGGCTTGACAATTTGATTTACCAGAAATTTCAACATAAACTAACAAGGAATTTACCTTTTTAGAAGATATCTGTATTATAGTAGGAGGATGTACAGAATAATTCTGTGTGTATGTAAGCGTAGCATGAATGAAGTGCAGAGCTTGGCATGCCGTTCATATGGATGTGGTGCTGTGTTGAAGAGAGCTATGGGAATCCTAATATTCACATCCTCTATACATTGCTTTAGGAGGTCCAGGTTTAAAAGGATGGGCTTTGATGTATGGATTGCTTTGAGACTGATATTGAAGAAAACCTTTATGGACTGCTTATATCTGGGAAACCTCTCCTGTGTGTGCCATTAACGGGCAGTGAGGAGTTTACATGATCCTTGGTGGTGTTTGTGGTACAGTGGGACCAACACCACTCCTTCCTGTTTGGTTGGTTTTGTGGGGTTTTTTTGTTTGTTTGTGGTGGGGTTTTTGTTGTTTGGTTTATAGTTTACATTTGTTTGGTTTTTAAACAAAACCTGTCCTCTCTAGTGTCTTTTGTCAGATTTTTAAAATCACTTTTACGGACTCCATCCCATCCTGTGCTACCGTCACCTCCCTGTCACAGTTTATCTTGGGATTTTCATGGTGCAACAGCATGCCTAGCAGTAGGTTTTTTGGTTGTGCTTCCCATCAGAGTCATTTTGGGACTTGCTAAAAACAGGTCTGTTTTGTCAGGGGTATTGTTGGCCATATTCATGTTCTTGTGTGTATGTGTGCATCTCCAAGTATCGGAACATCATTTAATGTCCACTGGAAATCTTATCTGCTTTGATAACTAAGAAAGCACCTCTTTATCTTGTAAAGCAGCAATTTTTCCTCTAAGCTGCATGCAACACTTCTTCAAAAAGCAAAGAAAACCTTTCAAGTAAAAAAATAAATACTTACAAAGAGGTGTTTTTCAAGATGTTCAGAGTGCAGTTTCTATTAATTTTGACTGATGTCCAAACTAGTCAACATACAGCTGTTGCAAATTATCTTCCTTGTTAAGACAAAAATATTATGTGAAACATCAAAGTAAATTGCAAATGGACCAGATTAGGTTTTTTGCTGTCAAGAGAAATAAAATATATCAGAAATTGCATGAAGGCCTGCTTTACAGTTGCTGTTTTGAGAAAGATACAAAAACATTAGATTATAGTGTCTGAGTTCTGAAGTGAATTCTGCATATTTAGTTTCAGTTTTCTTTGCATTCCACCATCTATCGATAAATGTGATAAGTTTTTCTTGTGAACAATCAAATGTTGCCTTCTTGAGGGCATGGTCTATAACTAACAGGTAAAGTGGCTAGCACCAAAAAGGACAAATAGTGCCTTATAGTTTTTACTCTGAGATTTTCCTTTACGTAATGCAGAGATGCATACAAATATTTAGATTATTTTCCTTTGTTTACATTTACACATTTCTCTTAAGTATTCCTTGACTGTTCCCTAGTCCAGCTGATGTGTTTCAATGATACTGTTTATGAAATTGACTGCTCTGGTAAATTCCACATTATTTATTAACAACATCATAATGCAGCAGTTTATAAACCTACTTTTTTACTGTAGTGGTGCAAGTGGCCTGAAGAGGATGTTGAATCTCCCTCCTTGGACATATTAAAAAGATCATCTGGACATGATCCTGAGAAACTGGCTCTCGGTGGGCCTTCTTGAGCAGGAGGTCTGGACCAGATGACCTCCAGATGTCCATTCCAACCTCAACCATTCTGTAATGGAATTTGGAACTAAATGATCTTTAAGATCCCTTCCAACCCAAACCATTCTATGATTCTAAAGTAATTCTGTGATTCCCATGGTTGTTCTGGGTTTGATTTAGACAAGCAGATGAGCTATGCAGCATGTTCCGAAGTCAGGAAAAAAAATATTACATGTTAACTATTGGGGAGGAGATAATAAGGTCTAATTGCCTTGAAGGAAAATTTAGGAGTTTATTTCCCTAAATGATTGGCCTGGCACTGGCAGCTATACCCTTTCTCTCAGAGTGGCCTAGTGGAGTGGCGTGTATAACAGTATGACACCAGACAGCAGCTCGTCTCTTGAAGCCCCTTGATATCAAAGTTCTCCGAAGTTAAACCAGCTCCTAAATTTTTCTTGGCCTAGACATGAAAGGCAATAAAGATTTGTATTGTACCTGAAGAAAGGCCTCTATGCTTAAAGGCATTTTGCCTTTATTGTCTGAATCTGACAGTTGGTCTAATAAAAGATATTACATCTCTCTCCAAATCTTGCCTCCTGTGTAGTTTAGGAATTTTTCAGGATTTTGACCTACTTTCATAGAATTTGTTGTCAGCGAAGTTATTTGCAGCTTTGCGGATGGCCTAAATTACACTTGACCTACAACTAAGATGTGCAGTATCAAACTAGTCCAGGGCTACTGTGCTGCAAAGAGCTTCAAATCAGTATTGATTATATACTTATGAAGACCGAAATTCTTTAAAAGACAATATATTCAGTAATGTTTTGCACTATCAACGTCCATGTTTGTCATAACATTGGTATTTCCACTTTACAGTATAACTCAATGTGCTACAGTTTTATTATTTTAGCTAACTAATAATCAAAATGAATAACAATAAAAGAAGCAGCACTGCTTTTTTTCCCTTGTTAATCTTGATTTACTACTTTGTGTTCTTGTACAATGAACTAATTAAGCAATAAGGAACAATTGCTCTTTTTTCAGTATCTTTTTTTCTAGCTCTTGTCCCTGTACTAGAGATCTTCTAAAAAGATGGCATGTAGTGAGTAATTGCCCTATTTGTTTCACATTTGTTATGCCTTAGAATGATAACCAATCACAGATAGAGGCATGGTGCCTGGACACTTCAAGACTGCCTCACAACTATTTTTATTGCTGTTTTTCAGGCCACATGTATCTCAGAAATTATTATAACACTTTGTTTCTTTGCCTCGTAATTCCCTTCAGAAGAGAAAATACAAGAACTGTGAAATTAAGCATGGCATCAGCTTCATAAACTGGGCAATGAAGATATTCTTTAGATACTTAGCTAAAATAATAACACATTTCAAGGACAAGTATAGGAAAAAAAATCTGAAATGTTTTCTTTGAATTACTAGGTTTTTCTTTTTCTTTCACAGAAAAGAAAGCTTTCCCAAAGTGTGTGTTGTCACACCTTTTGCAAAAAATTGCCTATGTTGATGTATGTTCAGGTTAAATGGAAATAAACTTACGTGTACACCTTTTTTAATCTTTGTTGTCTTTTCATAGGATCATACCATGGAGGCTATGATCACAGAAGCACTACTTGGCTCACCATGGCCAGAGGAGGATCCGACTTGGAGCCAGGGGAGCTTCTTGAAGCTTCTCACAGAAGTCATCCCTGTGCCCTTCCCCCAGTAAAACTCCCCCACTACACAAACCCAACACACTGGTAAAATCTAGACCATTAAAACTTCTTGACTAAACTCCAATCCTGAAAGTCGTATAGTTCTGTAATCCTAACCCTTAGTTCCTAATCCTGAAACCCACCTTCTTCAAAATGCCTGTGTTCTGGGTACAAAGGCAGCAGAAATGTCTTTTTGCAACCCAAAGTTAGGAATGTGAATATCAAATGTAGGATATGCCATGCTGTGTGCCTTCTCATTTTGGTTAGCTGTAGATGCTTTTCTGCTTTGCTGCTCAACAATGCGACTGCTCTGATTCCTGGTAGGAGTATGAGAAGTTGTCCACTGCACAGGGACCAAATGATTCCTAGTCCTAGGTTCTACCTGTTGGGATATGTGAATCCTTTACTGGGACTCGCCTATAGTGATATAATGAGGCAATGATTTACAAGGCACATATTTTAACTGTGAAACATCGGCCTCTTTTCATTCACAACTATCAATGAGGAATAGAAGAAAATATTGTTACATTTAGAGTTTACAGGTCATTTGTTAAAGTTGATTTATAATTTATAATCAAGGCAGGGTGAGCTGTGAGAGCAGACCAGGCCGCTCAGGGCTTTGTCCAGTTGGATGCTGTACCTTTCCAAGGGTAGAGGCTGTAAAGCCCCACTGGGCAACTTGCTCTTTTGTGTGGCTGTCCTTATGATGACAAAGATTTTCCTTATATTCAGCCTGAATCTTGTTTCAATTTGTTTCTCTTGTCACTTGTCCTACCACCTTACATGACTAAAAGAGTCTGGCTCCATCTTCTTGATAAACTACTCACAGGGATTAGAAGGCTGGTTTTAGTTTTCCTCTTCAAACTTTTCTCCAGAAATCTAGAATTATTTTTTTTTAAACAAAGACTTCATTATTACTTTATTGCTTATATTCTATTATTACTACTTGATCTTCCATAAGTGTGTCCTGGTAATGTCATTTTACTCTTTTTAGAAGAAAAATAGTAGGAATAGAAAATTGAAATTAAATAAATGCTCCGTTTTCTGTAGATTATATCATTTAATACTTTTGCTCGTCTGTTATGTAAGGTGCAAAAGCAAAAATTGTCTCCAGCTCATTTCTGTTTAAAAACTAATTCAACTACGTAAGGGCACTGCTCCTTTGAATAGGCAGCAAAATGTCTCCTGTCATTAGAAACCCATATCTCGGTTAGCTTCCTAACCACACTGCTGCTTCACTATCTCAGACAACTAATGAGCAGCTGGTGGCTTCTACAGTGTCCTGATTGAATTATCTCTTGTCTAAAACCAGTCCAAACACATTTGTCCATCAGGAATTAAGTGGTGGTTTGCCTGCAGCAAGTGAAGTTGACTGTGACGGGTATGTTTGAGGGGCAGAGAATCCAGGTCTGCAGCTGGAGTCAGAAGCAATGGGATAAAGCAGAGGCAGTGGGGGACAGCCATGCAATTGGCAGTTAAGCAAAAAGTTCCCTCAACCAGCCTTGCTGCCATGAGTCAGTCTGAGGGCTGTCTGTAAGCCGCAGGGATACTGAACTGACACTGTCCTTGTTTCTAAACCGATGTACATATACTCCCTCTTCAAATTAATTACCACTGAAAGAGGAAAAGATCCGCCAGAACATCTTACCATTATATCAAGGAAATAGGGAAAGAGGATGTGACTTCAAAACATGAACTCCTGCATCTTTTTAAAAGGAAATTATATTGGTTTTTATAACAGTCTGTTTGAAGACATGATTGTTATTTACTGTTTGTCATTACCTCTCAATTTGGATCAAATTCTCACAGTCACATGAAGTAAGTATCAATAAGGAATGTAGTCATTGCAGAAAACTATAACTGTATCCAGAAATGTGACAGATTATGTTTCTGTGTTGCCATGTGGATAGCACACCATGATCATTCTTACTATGGTACATTTAGAACTATTTTATAGTGAAAGCTGGCACAGGTTTCAGTCCACATTCATCCTTTTTGTCAGTTTTTCTTTCATGAATTATAGGACACAAGGGAAGATTTCTGTAGGCAAAAAAGGTCATGATCTTTATTGAAACCTATTGTACTCTGGGAAATCAGGCATCAGAAATATAAAAAATTATATATAGTAAACATTTGTTAAAATTCTGAATATAAAAACGGACATAAATTTTATGTCCAATGCTGCCGCGTTACCCAAGTTATTTTGTATTTGTAGATGAAACTGCATGGATAATGGAAATTGCAAGTAGGAATAAAAATTATTAAATTAAGCAGTAAAGCTATGGTGGAAACTGCTTCAGCCTTCTCCCCCTCCTCGTGGAATGGAACCCAAAATATGAGTGTAAGAAAAACTGAGCACATATGACTGTGGAACAGAAGCAAATTTCACTGACCGGCTATGACATGTAACAGAAGCATATTTTGTGATCAGCTAGAATAAGTAAAAATATGACTTCGTCAAGGTTAATGTCATGGTAACCTTACAGAAAGGACTGCCTTGAGGAAAGTGAAGGATTTTGATTGGTGAGTGGCTCTCTTGATCTTCCATTTTCTTCTGTGGCCCACTGACTGAGCACACTATTCTGATTCAGATGTTAATTTATGAAAATGGATAATACAATGTATCTGATTGCTTAATTATTCATCCTGGGGATTCATTCAGAACCCTTATAATACATCTTGATGACCTTTCAAAGGCAGAACTCACAATTTGCAACTTTTATTGGGATTTAATCAACTGGACAATACTTCTCACGTCTTTTCCTGATGAGGGGATTGACCCCTGTCTCTGGCACCTTTTCGTGTACTATAATCACTAATCTCTAATGCAAAAAGCAGTCATTCCTCTGTAGCATAAGTGAATCCAAGAATGAATAGTTATCCCACAGCTCTGTCTCCTCACACTTTAAAAGTGAAAAAGATGCTACTAAGGTTTGGTATTGAGGAGGTTGCAATGTGCTAGCCAAAAATGGTACAAAGGTCAAATGAAGCTAGCGGTGGGTGCAGGAAGCTATACAATATACAGAATAATAAATGGCATGGAGAAAATGGAAGCACAATTCCCATTCAGGCTGTTTGATTATACAAAACCAAGGTGTTTCTACTGCAGTTGAAAAGCAACTTATTGAAAACTGAAGAAAGGACTCCTTGCTGCATGAGCTACAATTAACATGGATAATTGATTGCCAAGAGGTGTGACTGAAGAAAAATATGACAAACTGAAAAAAACAACAAACCTTTCATATGTATTACATAAATATCTTGAATTATCATGGTAAATTATGTAGCTGTTAGAAAGGAAATAAATCCTTATGTCATCCTCCAGAGCATAACGCCAAGTCTCTATATTTGAATGCAGGAGCAAACCACCCTTGGGTTTAGTTAACTACCAACTACAGAATGTTTTTAATTTCATTCAAAAAACATGAGCCTCTACTGCTTTCAGCCTCTAAGTCTGCATGGATGCTCATCACCAGGGGATTCCTAACTAATTATGACTGACTGGTTGATTAATTTTAGTAGGAAAGGTGAGACACTTGGCTGCCACTCCAAAACAGCAAAATAAATAGCCCATACAGAAATTACATGTTCTACTTGTGTTCTGTATTTTGGAATACTGAGGCAAATAGTTGATCTTGAAATCAAACATCTGTAGCAAGTTTTAATATTTCATTATCATTCTGCAAGGGTCTTAATATAAATACCTTAAGTAAAGAATATGGTATATAATAGCACAAAGTAAAGATGAAAATAAGAAAGGAAATAGTTTCTCTTGGCCAATAAAGATACTTACAATACTACTAGTCTGGTAACATTTTAGAGTTTATATAATTCACCACCAAGAATTAACATTTTCACACAGTTTACTTTCTCTTATCCTTTTTTTTATCCCCTGTAAACATGTCTGTTAGTTGTGACTATTGTATGTATGGAGCAGTTTCTGAATGTGTTCAATTTTTAATTTACTTACAGATTTTAAGGAAAGAAAATAACCTTATTAGAGGTAAAAATCTAGGAGAGGTAATATTCTGCCAAATAAATTACCGTGACATAGGAAGGAAACAACAGAATTGGATGGCAGGGTGTTGATAGGGTAGTACGTGGCAGTTTGTTTCTGCAGAGAGTTGGCATTAAATGTGTTTGAAAACACAAAGAAGAAATGTGTGGCTACTGACAGCACTTTAAATGCCTGCCACCTGCTACCTGTGCTGTGCTACATACATGCTGCTCTGTCATGTATTGAATGCATCTGAGAGGTGCTGAGTTGTTGGACTGGGAAAATTATAATCTTTGCAATAGTGGGTATTCAGGACAGAGGGAGAGAAGTTTCTTTTTAAATTGTTGCAACTGACCTCTGATTTTCTCTTATTTGTGGCTCTGGATTTATATCTTTATGAAGATTTTATGAAACTTAAGGCAATTTTTTAGTAGTAAATTACATCATGAAAAGGAAGTAAATGAGCAAATATGCATTTTTCTCTTTGGTTCTAATTTCCTTTTATCTGGCTGTCTTCTCAAGTGGAACTGGCAGCAGATAATACTATGAAGGAAGACCCACACATTCTAGATTTTGTTAAAAAAATATCAGCTCATGGATTACTAAAGTTTAAAATTAAAATGTATGTTCATTTAATTAGTAATCTAATTTAAATGACTAAAGACACCTTTGTAGCATGCAAATGCACTTAGAGTTAATATATGCATGCAAATACAGTCACAGCCTGCTCTGGACTGGCAGATGAGAGTAGACATTGTTATCCCTAACAGAAGACAGAAGAACAGTTCCCACTGTTGGATACCCAAACCTCTACTTGGGACAACTTGTTATTTAGTCTGAAGCTGATCTGCTGTATCCAGCAGCTGAGCAATCAAGGTGAGATTTGGACTAAATTTATTTGTCAGTTACCACCAAAACCGTTTATTTTCATGTTCAGAGAGATTTTTGCAGCACACCAGCTGTCTGCATAACAGTGAACCATCAAGTCTTTTGTTTACAAACACATTTGTTTGAAACATTTTGCATGACAGGTTACAGATTGTGACAATTACACTGGGTCAGGGAAAAGGACGTCATGTAATGCCAGTGCTTATAATGAAGCATGCTCTGATCTGATAGATGCATCTTGATTGAACATGTCATGTTGCATTTCATATGAAAACTAGGGAAAAAAATCTATGAAATGTTTTCTCTTATCACAATTTTCAGCCACGAACACAGGCTACTGGCTTCTCAATACTGTTTTGTACTATATAAAGCCCTTGGCAGACAGGAAGGTTGTTACCTGAATGGTGACAGGTCATTACTCACTGTGGTAAGACTGCCCAGTGCCAGCACTGGTACACACATACCTCCTGTTCCTTTGGGTCACTTGCTACTGCTCCTGCCTTCCCTCTAGAGCAGAGATTTACTGTTCTGCTGGGTGTCTCTGCTAATGGATTTTCTTAAAGTTCCTCTTGTCTTTGTTTCACTTCATATCAGCTGGTTTCCATTTACCCAGTTCACTGGGGTTACTCTTTAGTGTCAAGCACCCAGTATATGTGCCTCAAATAATTCCAGTCCCACTTTATGATGCAGAAATCCTTCTGGTTGGTCATTTCTCATTTCTCTTTGTTGGAAGGCAAAGCCTTTCTTTCCAGCACTCAGATTTTCTCATAGCAATTTGTAGTTAATTTCAGATGCTGATTTAATCTCTAATGTTAATTCTCCAGCTCTCCTAAGTGCATCTTAACAGTAGGATAATGTTTGAGATTTTAACTTTATATTAGGAAAAAACTAGATGTTTTGTGTATCTTTGCTTTCAGCTTCGCCTCTCTATAAAGTCCTTTCCTACTGAGCTCTTCCTTTCATCTAATACATTGCTTTTGAGACAGATTTGTTCCTATTGCTACTTAATTTCTTTATTTCACCTTGACACATGGTTTTCCTGGTGTAGCTGATTCTGAACAATGCCTGTTCAGCTATTTTTCGAACCAGTTTTTGCGATTGTGGTGCTGTCCCACTTATGGCAACACCAAGCAACTAAGAATCTATTTTGCCAACTTGATGTGTAGTTGTTAATCATTGCAGAGTACTTTGCATATCTGTAAATGGCCTTGAGCAAATGGATATCTTCAGATGGAATCCCAATGCATACTTTTTAATCTTTTTGGTGTATGGTTATTTTTGCCCTTCTAATATTTCAGTGGTCTTCCAATTTAAGATTTTAATTTTAGGGAATTTTCTTTCATGAGGTGCCATATTTCTCTGCTTATCCTTTTGGTATTCATCTGTGTGGATATCCAGCTGTAACTGCTGCAGCTGAAGTTAAATCATTGCTGATGGCTGTACACTGTTCTTCATACCAGCCTTCACTGCTTTTGACAGTGCCTTAAGTCTGCTCTTTAGTTTGTTCTAGATTTTGCCTAAGGGGTTGCATAGCAATGTGATCATTGTGACTCTTGTTGATATGTATGGCCTAGTATGTCCTTACATTTCATGCAGGTGATGTGAATCTTGCATTAGTAGAGAGATCCTTGGTCTGTTTCTGCCATACTTGTTCTGCCATCTGGTGAGTCTGGATTTTGTATATGTTGTTTTGAGGCAAAACAATTGCCAAGGCAAGACTTGGAAACTCAGCACAATTAATGCTTAGTTTCTGTGATTATGGCTTCTCAATGTTTTGTCCATCACCCAACTGTCACTTTTAATTTAGCATTAAAGTCACCCATCAGAAGGAGTAAGATGTGCTTTGGTATTGTCAATGACAACTTAGAGCTGTTGCAGAACCCATCATCGCTCTCAGTGCTATGGTGTTCTGTCTGAGCTTAATTCTATATGGCTGACAACTCTAGGGACCTAATTCTGAGTCTGTTTGTTAGGTTTTCCATTGATTAGCAATATTCTGCATGTTCTGTTAAGATGGGTGCTCTAGGTTGAGTGAGACATATTTCTTCTCTAGCTTGAAACACTTGGCCTTTTATTCTCTTACTGTTAAGGTGTGAAGTTCGTGGTTTTCATACACTGCATTATTGATGAGACTTTTAATCTCCAAAATATTTCTGCTTTATAGTAACAGGAAGGCCAACATCAAGCCCATCAAAATCAATAGATGTATTCTCTGTAGCATCAGTAGGCTTTGGATTATGACAAAATAATTTGTTTATGGAATGTCTGCACCAATAGGGAAACTGTGGAGACATGAAGAGTAACTCTGGATTAACTAGCATGGAAGCTGAAAGCCTGCCTGTGTGCTTGCTTGAGTGTGGTGTGTTCTTCAGACTGATTTGTCAAAGTGATTAGGAAAATTTCGAAAATTTAACTGGGTAGCTGTGAATAGATTCCCATACCTAAACCAGTTCATTTCAAGTTATCTTGTAATTTCATATGGTTCTACATGGTGCTGTGTAAGTTTATACAACAGAGCTCCTGAAATGTTTCTTTTTTGTTTTACAGAGTGACATTTTATTAAATAATTAATAGGTGAAATAGGTAATAGTGCATAATGTAATTCTATAAATTTTGAATTACGTAAGAAATACTTATGTGAGAGAAGTGTATGTGAAATAAAGCAACTCTTCTTATACTTTCACCAGCATATGATTTTTTAATGTATTTTTCTTCGTGCTTCAAGCATTTATGGCTGTTTTCCAGAATAATTTTGAAAAATTTTGGCTCCATAATTGAATTGTTTGATTAAATGTTTGAATAATATCAGTCTTATCAAATGAAATAAGCACATTCAGCTTGCCAAACAGTTTAGCCTTGGGTTGTTAAATGAACCTACTAGTTTCAGTCATGAAATGTGTTTAAAAATGGGTGATACTATAGCTGGACTTAAGAAAGAGGGAAAAGTAGCTAGGGCTCAGCACAGCAGTGAGAGTTGATGTGATTGCTGCACAGATAGCACTTGTCTTGCTTGTGAGATCTAGCCCATGCATAGATACTGGGGTTGTGCATGCCAAGGCTCATGCTAGCCTTTTGTTCAACTGGGTGAGAATGGCTAAGTGGTTTGTGATGACTGTCCTTTAGTAGGAGGCTTTCATAGCTTCAGAACTTCTCACCATGTAACATCAATGGTGATTAATTTCAGTCCAAAATCTCTTCACCGTCTGACACTGGAAAAAACCTTTATTTTTCAAATAAACGCTCGGCATGAAGTATGCAAGGACCTACACTTTGCATGCCATGCTGCTAATACAAACTTCTTTAAATTAATGCATCTGCTGTAGGTACATTAATGCATCTGCTGTAGGTAATAAAGTATGAAATGTAGGTTATTTCATACTTTATTAGTTATAGGCTAAATCTTTGTTTGCCACTTGGTAGATTGCTTAGGATATTATATCTAGACCAAAGGCACTACAGAAATTAACTGTTTCTTCTGGACATGCTGCCCCCTAAAGAAGAGACTGCTAAATTGCAATACAGCTTTTAAAACAGTTCAAACTTACTTTTTCTGTATGAAAAATTGAAAGATGGTTCTGACTGAGTTACTTCTCGTACTGCTGTGCACTGAGAAGTCACATCAGCTACAGGTTTTGCTTAGATCAGTAGTGATTCATAAGCAAGAAGTACCTAAAATAGGAAAGTGCTGAAAGCTGGAATGTGCTGACAATTACTTCAAGCTCTGTGTTGAAAATCATATTGCTGGTTACAAAAAAAAAAAAAAAAAAAAAAAAAAAATCTTGGTTCCACTCTGATGCTTTTTTTTGAAAGATTAAACAGAGAAATGAGTACAAACAAGTAGAGGCCAATTACACAGGAGATAGATGAAAAATAAATATGCAAACTCATTATGTTCTCAGCTTGGTTTTGATATAGGACAATCTAAGTAATCCATTTTATTTTTGTATTGGAAACGTGACTGGCTGTTCTACTGCCAGAAAGCCAAGGGAATTTTTACTATTGTCTTCAATAGGAATATAATTAAGGACTACCATACATAATCAAATCACATACTACATGTGCTTCTGCATTCTTTTTTCTGCTTCTAATTGAGTTATATCTCTTATTAAGCATAGCAGTGCCTGAACTTTCTCATAAAGATTTCTGCTTTTCTTCAGGCAATGTTTCATTCTCCTTTCTCATGTTCACTTGAAAGCCTGTCATCTGAAATCATTCTGTGCTTCAGGTTCTAGGAATCAGATGAAAGTGAAGAATGCTTTCATCCCCCATAGAGTTTAATCCCATACTACTCTGACTCAGTTATTTTAAATGAAGTCTTATAATTTTGCTGTTACACAAGTTGAACGGGAATTATATACAGAAGAACAAAAGAAGTTTTTAATTTAAATTTTTATTTCATTTTTGTGAACGAGGTAAATGATTGCCTTTAAATAATTTCCAAGAAATGCAATCTTTCTCCATTGAATTTAAAAGCAGCCCTGAGTGTATGTATTTGTTTCTGTAAGAACAGTAATCTGCACAAACAGCCCACCATGTATCATCATTAAATTGACAGCCTGTATTAAACAGTAGCCAGCTGAATGCCACTGAAAGCGGCTGTATTAATCAGAACATGTTTTCACAATTATCTAGAAGAAGATGCGAAGAAAGGAGCTCACACAGTCACCGTGCCAAATGACTGGATTGTTTCTGCTTGCTCAGTGTAATGAATGGAGATAATTGCACTGTATAGCAGTGGATAACGAAAGTTCTGGATTTCATCACTCCTTGTAGTACTGGCAGGAAAATCAGTAACATAGGACAGTGAAATTTGCCAATGCCTGCTACAGATCTCCTATTTCCTTTCCCTGTGTCTCAGAACTTCAGATTTTTTTTATTATTGTTTTTTAACAGTTGGACTAACTTGGATGCCCTTTGTTCATGTCTCATACTCTGATGAAAAAAAAATTCGGTAATGTGGAATTATTTCTCTACAGAATTTGAAAAGACGATATGAAGGTCAGCTCAGTAAGGTACTTATAAAGGAGCAAATGCCAAGTAGTAAAAATATCAACGAGTAAAAATGCCAGGTAATAAGCATAAAAAACTCTTACTGTGTTTATTAATTCCTCTGTCGGGCAAGAAACACTGGATATGGTAGTGTGGAACTTCCTTTCTACTTGATGTTGAGGGGGAATAAAAAGCTGGTGATACAGCCTAAAAAACTTGTAATATTTCTCTGCATAGCTACGACATTCTTTTAAGGTTGATGGTTGGCACTCATAGAAGTGGGAATCAGGGATTTCTGCTTGGGCATGAGGACATCAGAGAATATTGGTGAAACAGAGAATGAAGGAATATTTACTAGTTATTAACCAACACTAAAGAAATTCAGAGAAATTGGGATTAATTTTATATCTTGGTGTTTAAAAAGAAAAAAAATCCAAAATAAAACCAAACCTTTGTAAGTAAAACTGTGAAACAGTAAGTATTTAACAGAACTCCTGAAATTTTCTACCTTGAGTATTATCAGACATCTTTTAAGGACCACCTGAAAACATTTTGCCAGTTTTTGCACAAAATGACCTTTTAGAAGGTTACACGGCTTAAAACAGTGGTGAGAATGATAAAGAATGAAATTCCTTCTAGAGAGAGACACTGAACAGTTTGTCTTTCAGAGTACAAAACAGTAAATTTGAAATAGATTGTATGAGGGGAACTAGAGAAATTGTATCAGCTTCTGTGATAGAGCTGCCTCTGATATTGAACTAGGTTTAATGAGAAACAAGAGTTGCATTAGAAACAAAGCCGGTAATATATTGATAGGTAAGTGATAAAAGAGTTTCCTGACTAGAATGCATTAAATGAAGGAACTAAAACTGAAATATTTTAGTGCTGCAAGATACAAAGTGAATAGATGAATATTAAGGGTAGACTAAACAGAAGATGAACGTGTCATCTAAAGGATTAATTTATGAATTTCATTGCTTATATAAAGTGCAGTATCTTGGGAAGTAACAGAGATTATCTGAAATATTAAAATGGGATGTGGTTAGGTCTTACACCTTTTTGTTATCTTACTATAATTATTCCATAGAAATTTCATTTTGATCACAAATGCCCTATTTAGCAAGGATTTATCAATATTTAATGATTGCCATCATGCTATATTTTTACTCTATAGTTTTTCCTGTTACTGTATCCTCTAATCAACAAAACTTTTGTCCAGTCTAGAATTTTTTAATTAATCTTATTTTTAATAAAGCAACTTTCAGTCTTTTAAGGCTTGAAATTCTACCTGTTCAATTTTTTTTATTGTACCAGACACAAGGAACTTTTATTACAACTTTTGAAAGTTGATTTTAAATTGTATTATGGGATGCATAGACACAGCTTATTGCTCTGCTCTTGATCTCAACATCCATAAACAGTGATATTATCAATAAAGCACATATTTTATAGTATCATCTTCACATCCTACTAAACCATTTCCCTAGCAGCATGTGACTTTTGCTACAGGCATTTGGGACAGGCAAGTATGTGGGATGTTGTGGGGCACACCATCCAATATACTTCATAAAAATACCTAATTACCAAGTCTGATGATGGCATCATTCCCCTTCATGAAGACATTTTTTGGAGGCCTTTCAATTTATTGGTAAATTTTCAGTGAGGAGAATTTGCTGTCTCTACTGTATGCAACATGAACTTGCTGTATGTGCAGTTGTGCATATTCTGCATGAGGTTTCCCTTAGATGAACAACAGACAGTAACAGTTAATGTGCTGGGTTCAGTCAGGAAAGGGCTGACTCCCTTTACTCTGGTTGCCAGGGAACTGTGTTGCTGGACAGTAAGTGAAAACATTGATAAGGCCTCAGCTGGTGCTGGGGATGGCTTGTACTGAACTCAAGGTCTTTTGTCCGCTTCGGATACTGTAGCTGACTCAGACTAACCAAGGAAGTATTTCATCCCATAGTACGTCATGTTCCGGTCTCTTGGGTGGGGAAGAGGGTCCGGTAGCCATTACTCTGCCCTTCTCTCTCTCTCCCTTACTCCCTTGCTCGTCTCTCCGGGCACTTGCTAACCCTCCTGCATTAGCTGCTTTGCCAGCTCCTGTGCTGGCTCATTCGTGTGGGAGCTGGTGGATTGTTTTGAGTTTTCTGGCCGTGTTATCAGCGATAAGGTTTGCTCGGAATCTGCTGCGGAGGCTCCCGGGCTCCGGCCTTCAGGCCGCGGCTCTCGGGCTGCGATCGCTCTCGGGCTCTCGGGGTCTGATTTTCATCCCTCAACATCTGGGTGTGCATTGGTCAGTGGATGGTGGGAAATTGTATCATATTGTATCATATTGTATATATTGTACTCTATGTTTCATTTTCTACTATTTTAAGTATTTATTATTAGTAGTACCTGTATACATTGATTTAGATTTAATTAGTAAATCGTTCTTATCTCAATTTTACGAGCTTCCTTATTTCTTTTTCCTCCGATTCTTCCCCTCCACTGGAGGAGGGGAGGGGGATTTGTGAGAGCGGCTTCGTGGTATTTTGCTAGCTGGAGTTAAACCGTGACAGTTAACACATAAAAGGGGAAGAAGAAAGGGAAAAAAAAAAAAAGATTAAACTTCTGAAATTTTTTGATTTATTGATGAAGAAGAAAAACAACAGAACTTGTATGAATAGAAATTACTGTGGTCAGCTTCATATTTGTGATTTTTCATTTTCCATTGTATCTGTCATTTTTTTGCAAAGCACTGTTGCAGATGACTAGTCTGCACTGCTGGGCTTGTGAGATACAACTAAGAACACTGGGTATAAAAGGATCACTAAAACATTTTATTTCAAGGACTACTGATTACATTTCGGAGACTTGTTTATGATGCAGTGAAATCAAATTGGAGCACATTTTCTGTAACTTGTAGGGTTCTTGCTTTTCTGTCTGTGGAAAAGGCTCTCTGTGTGTGTCCTAAAAAGAGCATATCCCATTGTTTATAGTTTGTGATCATTGCTGAAGTGGAAACAAGTTTCCCTCCCATTTTTTCATTTTCATATAAGTAAAATTGTGTTAAGTATTTCTAGAATGAAGGTTTGACTGGAAGAGTATTAATAACCATATATCCTGACTGATATTAAGTACATCGCTTGGATGTGTTCAGATCCACTGTGCTAGAGACCTCATGCAGCCTGTTCTACTGGGCACCGGGCAGAGCAACTCAAGCTTTCACATTGGCTTACTCATGATTTTGGGAAACTTATTAACTCTCCACTTTGCAGAATCCCCACTTGTAAATGGAGATGACTTTTTACCTAGCTCACAGGATGTTTATTTGGAGCTTTGAAGCTCTTATATGCTAGGCAAATTTTACTGAGTCTGTTCTTATGTTTCACATTCTTACTCCTTTAAAAGGATTGCATTGTTCTTGTAGTTGTTGAATAATACAACCAGCCCTATTGACAAGCTGTGTGAGTGAGGATGGGATGACCTACTTATATGTATAGCAGATCTATGAAGCCTGTATTGATTTTTTTCCCCTTCCTTTTAGCTTTACAATATGAATGGCAGTTGTGTCCTGGAAAAATTCCTATAACTTTCGTTAAGACAGATTATCGGGTATTCTGCTGAGGACAGCTTTCAATTTAACATGTGTGCTTAGAAATAAAGAACTTTTTTTCTGCCCAAGAGTTTACATGCAATGTGCAGTAATAAAACAGAGCATAGTATATGGGGAAGTTTCAGCAAATAGCTCTTTAGATTGAATAATAGATGTGAAAACAAGACAGTGCTAGTAAATCTCTGCTACCTCTTTTCATAGAGCCCTTAAAATCAGTTTCATTCAGATGGAATTTCAATTTTATCTGTGATTTGGCAATATACTACAGTAAGCCATAACCACTAGGTCTACAGTAGCCCAATCTGCCGTATCGTGGAGATATGACCATATGCATACATGAAAAAGCTTTGCATCACATGATCATTAACCTCCTTTGGATTTACTAGCCTTGAAAATGGAGCTCATCTGCAAGTCTGTCAGAGCGTTTACATTTTGCATATGCTTTTGGACATGTTATGGTGGGTATAGCTCAAGAAAGAGGGGCTCAAATAAGAGCCCCACAACTAACTTTTATTCTGGAGCTGAATGTATTCAGCTGGCAGTAAAAGGACTGGATTGTGACCAACATTACTTGTGCTTTTTCTAATGTGACCTTTTGGTGCAGGAGACAACAGACTTGAACTCATTTAGGATGAAGATGCCAGCAACAGTGTGCGCTGGCAGCCCAGAAAGCCAACCGTATCCTGGGCTGTATCAGGAAAAGCGTAGCCAGCAGGTCGAGGGAGGGGATTCTCCCCCTCTACTCTGCTCTTGTAAGACCCCACCTGGAGCTGTGGAGCCCTCAACATAAGAAGGATATAGACTGATTGGAATGAGTCCAGAGGAGGCCACGAAGATGCTCAGAGGGCTGGAGCACCTTTGCTGTGGGGACAGGCTGAGAGACTTGGGGTTGTTCAGCCTGGAGAAGAGAAGGCTCCGGGAAGACTTTATTGCAGTCTTCCAGTACCTGAAGGGGGCCTACAAGGAAGCTGGGGAGGGGGAGCTTTTACAAGGGCCTGTAGTGATAGGACAAGGGGTAATGGGTTTAAATTGAAAGCAGGGAGATTTAGATTAGATATCAGGAAGAAATTTTTCATGGAGAGGGTGGTGAAGTACCAGAACAGGTTACCCAGAGAAGCTGTGGATGCCCCATCCCTGGCTGTCTTCAAGGCCAGGCTGGATGAGGCTTTGAGCAACCTGGTCTAGTGGAGGGTGTCCCTGCCCATGGCAGGGGGTTGGAACTAGATGATCTTTAAGGTCCCTTCCAACCCAAACCATTCTATGATTCTATGAAGATCACCTAGAACCCAGTCTCTTCCATCTTGGGTGAATGCTATGACTACAAGTCTGTAATGGAAAAAACATTACTCATGAAGACTACTTAGTGTCATTGATTTACAGATATTCTTAGGTATTGAGCTTGCACTGGAAATTACTTCTTATCATGGTCCAGCTAATACCCTTACTACTGTCTGTTCTGGATTGATACAATCCTCGTATGTGCTTCTGACACTACTGACTAGCACTCCCATCTAGTATGGATAATCTCGTTGGATTGTCTCTGTAGTTAATGTAGAAAGGGTCTTGCCCATATGTATAGAGTAGCTTCATTAGGTTTCTGTGCTAAATTGCCCTTCAGATATAGCTGTTTCTCGCTGCTGTCTCTAGAGGGAGCCTGGGAAGATTTGACTTCAGTAGGGTCAAATGAATCTTTGTGAAAACCTTCACCTCTTACTTTCCCTAGGTATCAAAGAGAGCATTCTTGTCTTTTAAGCACACATTGGTAGAAGGTGGCTCTTCATCTCAACTGGAAGAGGTATCTTATGTGCATCCATGACTCAGGTTTCTGTGTTCCTGGGGCTGAGAAGAATTCAGCCACATTCCTGCTCTTGGGCTTTTGCTTAATGTGAAGGCACAACTTTTTGTGGGTCCTCCTTAGACCCACCCAGTTCTCCCACTGTCTGGCTGCTTGGACACTCAAAGCCTTGCTTTTTAAAAAATCTGCCTGTTAGAGATGAATGCCCAGTTTTGCATTTAAGCTGATGGTGTGGATGGTATATTCCCAACTCCTGCCCTAGGGAAAAGAGATTTTGAAATTATTGACTCTCTTACTGTGCTGGTTTTGGCTGAGACAGAATTTATACTCCTCACAGTAGCTAGTATGAGGCTATGTTTTGGATTTTTGCTGAGAAGAATGTTGATAACACACTGATGTTTTTAGCTGTTGCCAAGCAATGTTTATATCAAGTCAAAGACTTTTTCAATTTCCATACTGTCCCTCTGTTCCCAGCTTCTTCTCTACAAGAAACTGGGAGGGGGCACAGCCAGGACAGCTGACCCAAACTGATCAAAGAGACATTTCATGCCAACAAACATCATGCTTGATATATAAGTTGGAGGAGTTGGCCGGAAGGGGAATCACTGCTCAGGAACTGGCTGTGCATGTCTGCTGGTGGTGAGCAGTTGTATTATTTTTTCCTTTCCCTTTTTCCTTTTTTATTTACATATCATTATCAGTAGTAGTAGTATTTTATTACATTTTATTAGTATTAGTAGAATCATTATTTTATTTATTTTCAATTATGAAACTGTTCTTATTTCAACCCACAAGTTCTGTTATGCTTTTCGTCCAATTCTCTCCCCCATCCCACTGGGGGAAGTGAACAAGCAGCTGTGTAGTGCTTAGTTGCTGACTAGGGTTAAATCATGACACCTACCAACATGGAAAAGATTCCACAGAGAGTAGGAAAACTTGATTCTCAGTTCCATATTGAAATCCTGTTCTCTGATTCCTTCTTTTTTTTTTTTCTTTTTTAGATGTCCCTCAATTTTACCTATTTTAAATGATTTTGTACCAGAGTTTCTCAATACTTTAGATCTCATATTATCTTACAAACTCTGTGGTAGTAAATTGCAGAGTAATTTAAATCTGAGGTTCTTGTGATCTTCTGTTCTTGTTGAGCGGAAAAATATTGGATAACTGGTAGTAATGAAAGGTAAAGTTTGTGAACTCATAACAAATAATTTTACTCTATAGATTAACGATCATTTAATTTATTTGATTTTTACATGGACTTACCAGAGCAGTATGTGAACTGATTACAGCATTGCTTAAGACGTGAGATAACAAGGTGAAGTATAACATGTTGAAGAGAGGTTTTTTCCAGACCAAAGCAATGCTGTTTACCAAATCAGTGTCAACATCTTATCACACTAAAACAGGCATAGGCTTCTTACATTTAGTTTTGAGAGGCAGCTAAAACGCAGTATGTGTACAGAACCTTTAAGTAGTATTGAAAGACCTGGTCTACAGAAAAGCTAAATAGCATTGAACAGTAATATCTCCCAGGCACCTTCACCTTCTGAAACAGACTGGTTGTATCTGGGAGAAAAAGTAGTTTTTCTGTAATTTCTATGTCTGTGTCATGCAATGGGATCTACTTCATAGAATACCTGAAACCCTTGACATTACCCTGAATTCTCAAGTAATTTTGGTAACTCCCAACTACTTCAGTATAATTTTCAAAAGAAGCAGTAGTATAAATGATGGGTTTAGGTGCACAACAAATTAAACGGTGCCAAGCCTATGTTCTGCTTCGGAAATCAGTTAGTGCAGTCTTGGCTGCAACTATACAACTGAACTATACTGTCTTGCATAACTGGGCTGCTTTGGGAAAAGCATTGCCAACAGATCAAAGTGGACGATCCTTCCTCTCTACTCAGAACTGATGAGGCCACCTCTGTGGTGCTTGATCTACACCTTGGCTCCCCAGTATAACAGAGACATGAATGTACAGGGGCAATTCCAGTAAAGGGACACTAAGGTTATGGAGGAACGTGCACATCTTACATACAGGAGAGCTGAGAGTGTCCCTTGAGAAGAGAAGGCTTGTTGGGGTCTGGGGACATAAGAGATCCAGACTCTTCTTAGTGGTGTGCCCAGTGACAGGACAATGGGCAATAAGCACATATTCAAACACAGGAAGTTCTGTTTAAACTTAAGAAAGACACTTTTTACAGTGAGGTTGGTCAAATGCTGGAACATGTTACCCAGAGAGATTGTGGGATCTGCTTCCTTGGAGGTACTCAAAGCCCAACTGGACACTGCCCTGAGCACCCTGCTGCAGCTGACCCTGCTCTGAGCCAGGTGGTTGGACTGGATGATCTCCAGAAGTCCCTTCCCACCTCAGCAGTTCTGTGAAACAGGGTGGCCACTTCCAAATTGCTTACTGGGAATTGTCTCAGGTTTGAGCTAATGTCTGAATCACACCCAAGAATATTTTGGAAGAGTGTAGCTGACCTGAGCCCAACCACAGCTGGGATCATTCTAATCTGGAGAGATGTTGAGAGAAAATACAAAAATCTACAGGTATCTTTGTGGTATTAAAAACTTTCAGGTACTTGACTGATGTATCTGATTCCTTAGCTCAAAATTAAGCTAAATGATTTGCCATTTTAACTACCCCATGTCAAATTGGTATGTTACATTTTTATTATTGCCTTCCTTTTTAATATGAGAAAGAAATCATTTCCAGTACATAGCAACTAAGATTTCAATGTAACAAATTTCTTGCTGTTGTGTGGCCCTAGCAACATCCTCAAGCACTTTTTCTCTCTTTCTATAACTCTTTGTAACCCCACTTTGTGGCCTACACATCTAGACACACTGAGACGTTTTGTTGTGTTTTCCAAGTATTCTTGGTGCCGCATGAAATAAACATCATTGATGATCTAGGTGCTCGCTTCCATTCCTGTAATCAAAATGAGGTGTTTAGATGCTATGACAACGCGGATATAAACCTCCTGCACCAGGCAGATCCATGCCCTTATCATTAAAGGAATGAAGTGCTGTGTGTCCTTATCAGCGATTATCAGCTTTTTGTGAGGCTGATAGCAGGGTTACTGTCTCATACAGCTGTGTATCTCTATAATGCTAATCCATATTAGGTGACTTCAGTGAAACAGACATATATTAAATAATCACCGTCTGGAGAGGGGGAACAAAAAACACACCCTGGGTGACCACTTTAGGTCTATCTACACATGCAGAGAGACAGAGCAAAACAGCTATGTAACATGTCCTCTCAGGAAAAAAACAAAACAAAAACAAAACAAAAAAAAAAAACCAACCAACCCAACAAAACCAACAACAAACCAGTCAAAACCAAACACACAACTCCAAAAAAAAAAAAAAAAAAGCCCCAAAACACACCAACCAAAAAAGCCAACCAACAACCAAACCACAAACCTACTGAAAACTGAAGTCCTAATCACCAGTGGAGCAGGGCCACAAATGTCTTTTAAGAGAGAGATGCCTCAGGGTATTAGGACTCAACAATCTCTCCTTGATATTCTTTTATTTAGTTAGCCTTTTCTTGTAATTTTCCGATTTTTACATCTTTTTCCTGTTGCCTGATAGAAGCATGGCCCAAGCATGACCACAATAAAAAATAGAAACATTTTTGAGGGCTTTATTTCATTCTTTTTCCGTTCCTTTGTAATACCACAAGCACGGTAAAGCCTGTGTCAGTGTATCTCTGCTTCTGCTACATGAGTTTCTTTTCACCAGAGGAAGCCACTTCTGTGGCTCTGTCATGTCAAGGAGAGAGGCTGGCATAGCCTGAAGCAGCCATTCTGCACACAGAACAGAAATGTGCTGTCTCAATGCCCTTTCATGTGTGCAGATTTGAGAATTGTCTGTTTTTTCCAGGACCCACAAAAATATCCTGCCAACCTCTGTTCTCTGTAGCAAACATGTCTCAGGCAAATGCCTCTGAGGCAATTCACCTCTCTGCTCCCTGTCATAGCACTCTGATAATAGAGCCATAATCCAGCTCCCTAAGTGCATTATTTTTGTATAAAATCCATGAAATTGCCTCAGACAAGTCACATGTGTGATGTAAAGTGATTGTGCACAGTAAAGGAGATGCAGAGAGGTCACTGTGCACAGGATGTGTAAAGTATCTGACATTCTTACAGTATATGGAAACTCCAACAGCTGTTCATTTGGGATAAAGTTATTAATCCAGTATTAAATAGATAATCTAATCTTTCAGACACAGTGTCTTGCTTGGTCGATAGAATTTTCAGGTGTAATTGTTTGATATCTACCTTTCCATTCACTTTTCTAACTGAGAAGCAAGAAGAGCAATTTATCTTTACTGGTATTACTTTTTTCCAGCATAAACCTAAAGTGAATACTTTGCTCTTTAAAAGAGCATCAAAAAAGTGGTATCTTGCTTTCAGATTTCAATCCAGTCATCACTGTGTGAGTGCCTGAATATATCTGTAGGTTGTGCCCTGTATGTGATATGATCTAACTGCTTCATAGGATCACAGAATGGTTAAGGTTGGAAGGGACCTTAAAGATCATCTAGTTCCAAGCCCCCTGCCTTGGGCAGGGACACCCTCCACTAGACCAGGTTGCTCAAAGCCTCATCCAGCCTGGCCTTGAACACTTCCAGGGATGGGGCATCCACAGCTTCTCTGGGCAACCTGTTCCAGTGCTTCACCACCCTTACAATGAAGAATTCCTTCCTTTAATCTAAAACTACTCTCATCTTAAAGCTATTTTCCTAGTCCTGAACTAAAATTCTGTGATGCTTGTTGTTGTGCCTGTGGGTAATAAAAATAATCTGAGGGTAACGTTACGTAAAATCTGTAAAATAAAGAAAAGGGTCAATCTTTGTTCATTGTCTATTTTTTGTTTGTTTGTTAAACAAACCATGGAGAGTTTAATAAAACTGAGAAAAGTAGACTTTATGTATAGCAGAATATTTTTTTCCTATGATACTTTAGGAGCATATACTTTAAAACACTAGACATATTTCTATATGTATAATTAACATTGTATTTCTCTCTAAGTGGGATAATCCTGTATACAGAGTGCTAAGCACTTAGTATTTTAGCCACATTCTCTCATTGCTTCAGATTATGTGGAGATAATTGCTGGTTCAAGTCACAATAACTTGTGAATATTTTATGCCTTTGTTAGGTAATAATTATATTAATCTTGTGTCTTGAACAAAATTAATTCTTAGAGATCTTTGATCTTTTGTGATCTTCATTGTTGGTATGCATATGCTTTTCTTTTGGTAGCTCCTTGGAAAGATTTGAAACAATTAGAGCATAGAGTGAAAATGCAATTGATACTCTGAAGTTACAGGAAATAGGTGTTAAGGTGGATAAAATATTTCAGTTGATACGGAATTTAAAGGGTGATAACAGGAAGGCCATTCCAACACATGTTGCCTCTATGTTTCTACCAGTTTTCAGGCTGTACCAAAAACTTTATCCTGCTTTCCCCCCCCCCCAGATTATTAATTTAGGGCAAGAACCTACCTGTCTGAAGTGGGATTCAGGTTTACACTGGAAAGACCCTATCAAGTTGCTGCCCGTCTCTGGTGCACCGTCAAGCAATGCAAGGCCCCTCAGCAGTCCAGCGGCACGCTTCTGAGCAGTGCTATTGCTGCCACCACCCTGAGCAGCCAGAGTACTCTTGGCAGAGATAGCAGTGCTTATACTGCAGGGAAAGAGTGTTCCATAGAAAACACAAGAAATGCAACTTTTACATTCATTAAATGGAGGAGAAGCTATTTCTGCATTATTTTGTGAGTATTCTTGGGACCTGGGATTGTATTCTAGTCAGTGTAGAAGCACTGAACAAAGCTTTTCCCTTGTCCCTACAAGATTATTATAATCTATTTATCATATTTGTTTGGAAAGAATAGAGTTTGTTCTCTGAATCTGTAAAGAAAATTGTTAGTATGTGGGAAATATGTATATAGACAAAGATAAATTCATATTGATTAGAAAAATAGGTGGTCATCTCTGGAAACAGGATAATCCATTTGAACAAATTCATGTTCTAGTACTTTTCTTCAGAAGTCAGTACCCTTTAAAGACCAATTTATTCACAGTATTTTTTTAAGTATAAGAAATAACATGTCATTGAAATTATGGTCATTGGAGCAAAGTACTTAGTGCCTTGATGAGCTTGGATGGGTTAAATTGTTGGGATTTAATCCAGTAGAGAAAAAGATAATTAGAGTGGAGGAAATAATTAGAAGACTTTGCGGAACTTATGGTGTGAGCTGTTACGAAAATTAATGTTTTTTGGAAAACAGGTAGGAAACTTAATCTGGATGTTCTGAGAACAGATGGGGCTACACAGCTTTCATCCTCATGACTTCGGGAGTGGCCCCTGTTTCTTTTACTGCAGACCTTGCCACCTGCATTTCTGCCACCTCAAAATGTATTGTTATGGGCTCTGCATGGTGCCAGGTCTGAGAGCCAGCAGAGGTGAAAGCGGTGGACAGTGCTCTATCTGCTCTCCAGGCTGAACTGCAGACTGGGGTACTTCAACCAATTGACCCTGCACTAATTTTCAGAGACGAATTAGGCTGTAGGTTTTCTATTATTTGGGGCTCACTTCTCTGTCTTTTTAAGTGGTTTAAAGCCTGGATCTGTTTGGTTTCTGTCCAAGATTTAAACTCATCTCTTGTAAGCTTGTAAGGAGAGTGGGCTGAGTGGTATGTGGTTATACTAAACAGCTTGATTTCTGCACACGCCCAGAGACAGCCATACATTACAGCTGTACATTTCAAATACTAAGAAAAACCTGAAAAAGTAGACTTGAATGTAAATTTATGGCATATGAACAACAAAATAGTTTGAGATGACAATTCATTCAACAGATACTTCATCAAAATTACTCTAGTAATTTGACCTGTTTCCCCTCATAGGAGGAGTGGGGAAATGAGATCAGTGACCTATAACAGATGGCTGTAATGAAGATCTATCCACCTATTCACCTAATGGCTGAGATATGTGGATAACTTATAGTTGGAATTATACTTCAGATTACCTCTGAAATTGATAATACCCACACAGCTTCACATGTGCTGTACAGATCTACTGGAATTCTCTCAAGTCGAACATCCTATGTTTGACTTTCTTTCTTCTGTATCCATTACATGTGGTATGGAGGTTTGAGCATGTGGCTTTCATGTCCATGTACTGCAAACCACATTACCAAGTAGGAGAGCATCAGTATCTTCAACCTAAAATTGACTTTAATTAGGGCTTTTTGGGGCAATTCCTTTAAGAAGTTCTGTGTCTGGTGTGATGGCCTGCTGCAACATCATGTATAGCTTACATGTCTGTCTTCTTTCCAGTAAGAGTGAGTCACCTACTGCAAAGCCATTTGATAGCTCTTCTGCAGAATTTTTGGAGATACTTTCCTGAGCCTTTACAGTATGCATAGTCATTTTCATGCCAGACCAATTTTCCTTGCCAGATTCATAAGATTGCTGAATAGAGCTTTATAATGGAAGCTCGCTGCAACATTAACTTCAGGGTGGCTAATATTTCCATATAATGATGGAGAAGTGCGTTCTGTTTGTATGATTCAAATAATAATGTTGAAATTGAAGAGAGACAGAAACATTTCCATATCATTAAACAAAACTGAAAAGAGACAAAATGTTCTAAAAAAGGAAGGGGAAAATTACAACTATTGTTATTTTTACTTATTCCCTCTGTTCTCATACTTTCTACCTTTTTTCTCCTTTGTCATTTCTTCCATCACCAATTTTCCCCATTTTTAATTAGGAGGTAGTGGCATGGGTTTCAGAGATAACATTAAAAGGAAATTATCAGCTTGGGTTTTATGCTGCATCGACTGAGAAACTGCAGGTGCTGTGGTTGCCAAAAATGGTCCCATGTGAAAGTTATTGCTGCAAAGGGCAGGTTTGTCTCAAGACTCCTTATTCAGAAGTAGAATTTCTTTTGTATCAGACATACAAAGCATTTCCCATCTCCTAAGACAGTAAGCATAAGAGCTGGGAAACAATGTAAAACCACTTGTACTGATCCTTCTGTTTTTCTTTTAAGGCACATTTCTTTCTCACACTGATAGAATTCTCATATTTTCCCCAAAGCTGGCGGTAGTGGTGATGTAGATGACAAGTAGATGACAGAAGCAATGGCTCTTGGGATGTTTTTTGGATTACAGGTCCAGTCTATACTTGATTTCAAAGCCTCACCATTTTTTCAACCTTCTAGGTTGAAAGTGCTCTGAAAAATGTTTTCCACTAAGTAATAGATATATGAGTAACCAAAACATACTCTAGTTTGCTCAATCATGAAGTTCCAAACAGAATTTCCAAATAGTCATAGGCCGAAGAGGGCTCCTGTATTAATTTAGTCTAAAAAATAAACATAGCTGGTCTCCAGAATCTCTGGAGATTCTCTAGAATCTCTGATTTTTGTGCCTAGTCAGAACTGGTTGTAGTATAAAGGGCAGGTCTGTCTTTATGCATGTTGACAGTACTCCATCTGATAAGTGCCAGCCTAGACTGGATTAAGCATTTTCTCTTTTAGTCTCCTAATGGAACAAATAGACCCTGGCCTAGTGTCAGTGTGGAGAGGCTTTCAGACTCCTTTCTTATCAGCAACCTCTTCTCTACAGAGGCCAATAGAGCTTGCTCAGGAGAACATTTTTAAACTTTACAACAGAAAAGTATGATCTTTAAACACATGTCTATTCTCTGACTTTTGTGCTGCAGGGAAAATCTTTTGATACCCTGTCTCTTTCTGGTGTGATACTAGCCATCCCATATCCCTGTCCCAAGAAATTCTCTCTTCACTCTGAGCAGGTGAATCAGAGGTAAAGGCAAAACTAAATTACTTTCCTTAAGGGGAATAGGAAGGAATATTACATAGGGAGAGGGAAGGATGTTTGAGGATGAGGATGGCTGAGGATATGTGGCCTCATTTTTTGAAAGGTGTGTGAACTAAGAGTGCTTCATCTTGTACACCAATAGACAGCCTCAGTGTAGAAAAAAAGCTCTTGCTATAACATGTCAATTGGACAGGGACTGTGGGTGTGGTTAATACTTGTAAGAGGACTGCCAGTGGTTGTTTCAGTAGCCTTGGCCAAAATACTATTTCAGATTCCTATTATTGCCTCAAATTATTTCTCAGTGCTACCTTTTTTTATTTTTCTTCATTTTCCCAGTGGCACCCTCTTTTTGTTGCATTTATTGAAAAGTCCACATAGAAACCCCAAGCAGCATGTCAACAGCAAGCCAGTAGTCAAGCTGTAAGTCAAGCTAACACATTTGCTCAACTGTATTGTGCAGTGCTTGGCTATCGTCAGCTTGTTACACATAACCCCTTTGTGATCGCTCCTTCTGTTATGAAGTTTCTTCGCTCTTTGGCTGACAGTTACTCTTGGATACCTTTTACATCTTAACCAATTCATTGGTTGTTCCAAAAATTATTGTAAAAAGGCATTGTCCAATATATTTGTTATTTGTATCTGTATCTGCACAGGCTGCATAATGGTGGGCTTTTGAACCAAACCCACACTTCATTAACACCACCACTAATTAATAAAAAGGGAACATTACTTGGTGGTGGTACACTGTGAATTTTTGCCAGATACTTGTGAAGGGTTGATGGTATACACGGTGTTTCCGCTCTGCCTCCAGTTCTCTGAATACAGGTAGCTCAAGGCAGAGTAGTTTTTGGAGGTCATTTTGAGCTAATCTAACTTTAGGCTGCTGCGAACGGGGTACTCCAAATCCACTCCAGTACTATTGGTCACATCTTCCTACCATTCTCTAATGTCCTTGACCAATCAGATTAAAGAGTTCATTCCCTGACTAGGGGATGAATTTAGCAGCCAGACAGACTGAAAAGAGATTAGCATGACTTTTCACTGAAACCATTTTGGAAAAAAAAATGGAGCTTAAGATGGCAGATTCCTGATAATATCTGTTTCTATATAATGCTTGATTTTGTGCATAGCAACTTCTACAAATATATGCTAAGTCCATTCTCAGGAAGTTTCAAAGGCTTTGCCAGAGTTTCCTCTGTCTAAGGCAAAGGTCTTGTACTCAAGTCTGAAATTCTCATACAAAGAGAAGATTCAAAGTCATAAAAATACCTTTTGCAAGAGAGAGTATAATGACCACCAATCACGGGATCAGTGTTATTCAGGATAACTTTGCTGTATAATAGACTATCGTGCCTTCCCTGCAGTTCAGGCAGTTACTGCTGTCCGGTCTTCATTTCAGAACAGGGTTACTCTTACGTGTCTCTTAGATTTTTATATTTCAAGAAATTAGAAACTATTTTTACAAAAAAATAATTTAAATAAAAATAGTTAGGATTTAGACTTGTGCTGAGCTCGTGTGTTCTATTTTTCTCACAGCAGTTAGGTATACTTCTGTCCTAAATACAGATAATTATACTTATCCAGCTGGCTCCAGAATTTTGAAAATCTTTAGTTACAGGTATTCATTAAACATGCTTTTATTTTATAAAAACTAAAAAGTAGCAAAGAGTATAAAGAAAATATATTTTTTAGCAGTACTTTCCTGAGGACTTTCTTACCTTGCAAAAGTATGCTGGAAGCCTTACTCCTGGCACTTTTTGCCACCAGAATTTACTAGCTTCAGACTTCATGTTAAGTCAGGAAAGACATCTTGCAGTTAGCAGGCCTAGGAAAGAGGGAATATGGCAAGCATAATTTGTGTAAAAAGAACTTAAATTGAGGTTTATGTCTTCCAAGATATTAATTACCAAAAAAACAGACAAGGAGATGCGTATATGGTCCTGTCTAAAATGAGAGAAATGCTGTGAGATCTTGAATGTGAATGTGGTGGGATCCTTGTCTGATTTTGGCACCCCACAGGTTCCACAGGCAGTGCCAGGCCACTTTGTTGTCAAGACAGCTCAGCCATATGCTGTTACCTGACTGCAGCATTCTCATGTTCCGGGACAACTCTGAGACCTTATCACTGTGTAGATTCTCTAGATGGTGGCTGAGAACTTGTTAAATGCTTCTGTGTCTGTTTCTGGGCTATGGGTTAAGCATACATCCAACCAATGCTCAGGTCAAAAGTTAAGGACCGTCTGTCTTGTGTACTGGAAATTACATTCCTGCCTGTATTCAGCGCGAGCTTCAAAGCATGTCAGGACAAGCAGGGTGCCTCAGGTAAGCCCATTGTTTTACTATAACTCTGTGCACATTCAGTATAGATGGACTGAGCATGCTCACGCTGAACCTCTCACAGCCCACATGCCACCTTACAGTGCTACAAACCATGATGCTGTACCAAGTCATGAGCAGAAAGCTCTTCCTCTGGCCCTGAACTGTACTGTAAAATGCTGTCTTTTGAAATATATGAACGTGTCTGCTGAGATGGCTTTTGACTAGTGTGAAGTACAGTTATGCATCTTTCCCCATCTTCTGTTGCAGAGCACCCTTAGGATATCAAGACTTGCAAAAGGTTTCTTTTTTTTTTTTTCCCTCAGCCATTCATAAGCTCACATTTTAATTTTGCTAGAACTGTCTTTTTCCATTTCTGTGTCTACATGTTGGATGTTATTTTAATAGAGTGGTGCTTTGAGTTATAATAAATTTTCAATAGCCTATTCTAGCCTCTTGTTCTATTCCTGTCTTTCTTGTAATTTGTTATATGTAGGTAGCTTGCCATCTGCTAGTAGACATTGAGATTTTCAGTCCTTCATGACTTGAAATGTTTTGTCTGACACCTTTTCCCCTTTTTTTGATGTGCTCTGCTAACACTGATGACTAAAGCAACTTGCAGCAGAGAACAGTCCCCATTATCTGCAACATCCTACGCTTTCTCACTCTTGCTATTTTTAACACAACTAATTGTGTCATAGATTTTAAAATTCCTTCCCAAGTTATCCTTGCTTCTTTTTAAAACCCTTATGGACTGCTTTTCTTTATTTCCCTCTGTGCCCTTAGTTCATCCATCTCTAGGGGGATTGTTAAAGACTGGGAAGATTTCATAACTCTCTGCCAGTAAACGTTGCAGCCCTGTGAGGGGGGCAATTTGCCATTAACTGAATCATCAATTAGAATTACCATTATCAGCCAGGTAAAAGTTGCAGTCAGGAGAACTCAGCACTCTGACTTGCCTAGAAGAATGGCCACAGATTTGCTACAGTGGCTAAGATTTATTCCGAACAAGCAGAGCTCCAACACAGTTAGCCTAATGATTATCAGGACAGGAGAGAAATGTACTGGTGAAAAGGTGGTTGGCAAAACAAAAGTGATATCACTTACCCTGTATTGGTCATTGGTAAGGTTTTATCCTCTTTTGTGTTATGGCAAAACAGCACAATGTGCCTATCACACTGCAGCTGTGTCTTTGTTTTCTAACTAACTGTCCTGTTCAATATGTTCCCTTTCTAGCCCTATCTCATTCTGCAATTACTACAATATTTATTTTGTAGTAGAGTGAAAAGTGAAGAGAGAAAGTGCCCTAGAAGTCATCTTACTGTCTATATTCCTGTAATTGCTGTAGTAATTTCTCCTTTTGGTTTGGCTTGTTTCAAGCTCTGCTGCAAGGAAGGTTATCTGTGTGAACTCTTACGATTAGCACAATGATGAAGAGGTTGACAGGTTATCTTCTTTTGCCTGAAGCTGCTAGCTAGTCAGTCTGGCTGATGCTCCCTCTATAATTTTTTCTTGCTTTATATTCTTGTTTCCTGTGTTTTTTTATTTCTTTACTACATGACATTCACACAGATAAAGAGCAGCCAAAGGAAGAGAGAATTGAGTCAAAAATCCAATTCACTCAGTAACCATAAATAACAAGCCTTCAAGAAGAAAATAAAGAAATTGGCTGAGAAGTCCAGCACACAAGAGACTGCTAGAAGGTTTAGGAGTATCTTATGAAAATCAATAGTCAAGATAGTTTGTAAGACTGTCATGTGATCATAAAGGTAGAAAAATGCAAATTAAAATGGAGACTTACTCAAAATGAGCTTTTTTTCTGTTACAGTTCACGGTATGACAGCTTTGGTGCTCAAGACACCCAAGTTCCCCACTTTGCTAAGGTAGAAATGGCAATAATTATTACAGTATCTGACAAATATGAAAATGACTGGTCATTAGTAATTGGTGTATGTGGTGAGTTATAAATGTTAACAAATAAATAGATATGGGAATCTAAACATAGCAGACACAACTTCTTGTAAGTTACTGTTGTGAAGGCAATAGTAATGTGAAAGTATAAACTTTAATAAACTTAAAGTATATCTAGAATGAAAAAAATGGCAGTACCACTCTAGGTTAGCCTAAGATTTAAACCAGAAAATGGTGTTAAAAATAGTAGTACTTAATAATTTTAATTTCCATATTAAAAAAAAAAAAAAAAGAGGAGAGGAGAGGAATACTTATGTGTCAGAATGACAACGTGCTCTCTGGTCCATTGATTAAAAATCTCATAAAAGAGCAATAGTAGAAGAAATATTTAAGATCAGAGACTCCAGATAGCTTTGCCCAGTAGTCTTCTGGGATTCAATAGATGCTCTTTTTAGACCTGAGAGACTTGGTAGACGATGACTTTAACAGGAACCAACAGTGTGTCCGTGAATCCAAGATGAAAAGCGTCTTTGATGCTTCGATATGCTATTAGCAAGATTGCAGCCAGCAGGTCCAAGACAGTCATCTCTCTGCTCTATTCACACTCAGGAAACCTGGAGTGCTGTGTCTGGTTTTGGGTTCACTGATGCATAAAAGACATCATAGACATAATAAAGTAAGCCTGGCAAAGGGCCACCAAGATGTTCTGGGGGCTGGAGATGATAATGTGCAAAGAGAGGCAGAAAGAAATGGTGTTGTTTAGCCTTAAAAAGCTATTTATTGGGAGGTTATAGGGAAGGTTGAGCCAGAATTCTCAGAGGTGTAAAGATAAGGATAGGAGGTTCAGTACAGGGAATTCCAATGCAGTGTAAGGAAAAATTATTACTGTGAGAGTGGTCAAACATTGGAAAAGACTTTTCAGACAGGCTGTAGGATGTCTGTCCTTGGAGATATGCAAAACTGAACAAGGGCCTAAACAACCTGTTCTGACAAGGACTACCTTGGGCAAATGAGGTTTGGAGATCCCTTCCAACTGGTGTTGGAACAATGATTCTTTTGTGAAAAGATAGTAATTTAAAATAAATATGAGATTATCAGATTTATAGATTTAGATAGATTTATATATAGAGAGAGAGATAGATTTATAGATTTATAGAAGAACTCTCTAGTTCAGAATTAAACAGGGTTCCGTGCTGTTTACCCAGTTAGGTATTGGTTAGTTAGCCAGACAGGAACCTAGACAAAAAGGAATTGCTGAAACTGGATGCAATGAACAAGCAGCAAATTTAACGAGTAGCAGAAACAATGAAGGTTTGAAAGTCTAGACAAGGACCTACAAAATCTAATGTCTAACAAAAACAGGACTCATGGGTGCGTTAAAATGCACTTTTCCTTTTATTGTACCCTCTTTTTTAAACAGAAACATGAAATTCCTGAAATCTCTAGCACCGTGCTAAGTATGTTTGAAACTGCCAGCCAGCTTATGGTATTTTAGGTGAGACTGATCAACAAGCAAGCAAACGCCGAGACAGTGCCTCATTTCCATAGGAAACCAGGCTGCAAATCAAAGGATGAAAATATAATTAGGATCAAGCAACTCGATATTACTGAAAAGAAGCTTTGTGAAAGAAACATTATTGTATTCATTCATATTATTGGAAGTGGGATTCATAAAACTAACAGAAGGAATATACTTAGGTGCTTTATTAGTCACTTATAACACCTTGACTACAAAAAAAAAAAAAAAAAAAAGCAGTATGACGTATCAATAAAGAGCATTCTTAAAAGGTTAAGAACTACCTTGTTGAATAGAATTGGAAAATGAGATGTCTGTGGGGAATCATACCTGCATAGAAACTCAACTAGTAGGGTTCCTTAGTATTAAATCATTTCAGTCAATGACTGAAGGTGAGTATAAAATCACTGATAACAAAATAAGACAATTTAAATGAAAACAGGGCTTGCATTTTCACCATCAGGAAATATAGTCCTCTGTGGAACAAACTGCTAAAGGAAGCAGCAGTGGTTTAGTGCCATGATGTCCAAATACCAAAGGTAAAACCATTCTGCTGGGGTGCTTTTGTGTTAAGGCTGTTGACTTAGTTCAGCTAGGGTGACTGAGTGGTATCCTGTAGTCTTTTCTCTTCAAGAGCTGTAATCACATGATTTAATGGTCCTTTCTATACTTAAAACCCTAGTCTTCGAAAACAGTGGAAAAAAGTCATTGATGAGCCCAGAAAAATATAGAAATGAAAGAGAAAAAGTTTAGGGAAACAATGAAGACCGGTGATTTAAAACAAGACGACTGTTGTCTCATTTAATAAATCAATAAACCAAATATTTTTAAAATGCATCTCCAGCTAGGACTGAATTTCTCCTAACTTGGAAAACAAGGGAAAGGCTAATTAGTAAGACATTATGGATGCTTTGTGTTGTGATTGTGAAAGAAACCCACAAACCAAAGAGATGATGTACAGAATCCACTGCTCTGCTCATACCAAGGTGGAGGTATGTGTTGCCTGCCTCCAAGCTTAATGAGACTTGTGATTGCAAGAAATGAGCTGTTACAAGGAAGGCAGGTGTCACAAAACTTCTGTCAGGCCTGCAGTTCACTACGAGTGGTTGTGTTCTGCTCTGCTTCGTACCCCACTCAGAATTGTCAGTGCCTACTAGGTGAAGTCCTTCAAAGACACTGAACCTCAGTACAGTAGACAGAGTGTTTTCCCATGGGTCTGTGATGTGAAATGTTTGTGTCCACTCTGTATGTGTCCAATGTCTCTCTTACTTTATGTACTTAATTCAATCTAAATTTCATTTAGGTGTGTCCTTTATAGAAGTAGAATGCAAAATGTTGTGGGGTGTTTTCAGTTTTCTGATGGTGTCATCTGTAATTGGAAACTATTTTTTTCATAAACCGAATTAAAAGTGATGTTCCTTTACACTAGCAGTAGTATTTCCAGATAAACATTTCCCTGGGTTGCTTTACAATTGCCTGTTGTAAGACCCTCCTAAGGTTCAGGTATTGGGATGAGACTGATGTCATGGAAGTAGAGAGCTTTAGGCTGTCATCTTTGCATGGAAGTTAAACGCTGAATTTATTGACACATTTGAATAAATAAGTGCTGGAACGAACCAAAAAATAAATCAACATGTTTGTACTTTAATTAAGCTATCAACCAAATATATATGTGCTATAGGCATGGCCAGAGTAATGACTAGTGAACGCACAAGCTGAGTAAACAAATAGCAATGTATGGTACCTGGAGCTGAGATGTGTGGATTATACAAGGAGAGCTATGGAGGTCAACCTTCAGACTCAAACCACTGAATACCTAAATCTTAGGATGTTGCTGCTTTTGAAATTATTGGAATAAGATGAAGCCTGTATGTAGAATTATGTTAGTGGCTAAAAAGGTCAGATCCTGGTGAATGAGAAAGGCAGTCTTGGGAAGGAAACGATCATAAATGACTGCAAAATCACCTCTCTCTAGCTTCCAATGCACCTATGCCCACATTCTTTGCTCTTAATTTCTGTTATCATTCATTTAATGAAGCCCTCTACTTCCACTTGCCTTATTACACATCCTTTTTTATTATCAAGTTTTGACTGTAATCTTTTAGTTGCTATGGAACATTTATTTCTGTAGGATATTCTCCAACACCATAGTTCAGCTTTGAAGCTTATTCATCATTACTTTCATCAAACATTTTTGTCCATCATTTTGATGACTTTCAGGTTCCCAGCAGAAAGTTGTTTCTGGGTAAATCCACAATCTCCTCTACTAAAGAAAAAAAAAAAAAAATAGAATCTGTACACATTTCTGTCTCTTCATTAAATGACTCGGTGTCCACATTCTCAAGTAATTTTTCTCACCTTTGACTCAGAGGAATTAAAACATCTTTCCTGGACCTTGTTACTTAGATAAATACAAAGTATCTACCTTGCAGATAGCTCTAGCTAATAGATTTCTGCTATATAATTTGTTAAGATTCTCCACCTTCCAGTGTCACTAGTGGAAGCCTTATAAAATATTTCCTTCCCATTACATGTATAAGCAAAACACGATTCTCAGGCTCCTGCTAATTCTTCTACTTACGTTACTCTATATGACTCTTTAGCACATTATGCCAAACTATATTTCATTTTCTGAGTGAAATGACGCTATGTTTGTTCAAATACTGCATATGCATTCAGCCATGGTGTGAACACCCCTGCTGTAATACATGTGAGTAAAGCTCAGCCCAGCTGCATTGTCCTTCCCTCACCAGCATTCAGATAATAACTGTAATGACGAGTTACGAGTGCTCAAAAAATGCTTTAGAGATTTAATCCCTCTAGTTCTGCTGCCTTCAGAACAGGTCCTTGGTATCATAAGAAGCTGTGGAAGAACCTCATATTACTGACTAATTATATAATAAGATAGCGTGTTAAATTCAAAGTTACTACGTTTCATACATGGAATGAAACCACCCCTCCAGTACATGACAAATGAGAATGGCAACCTTTGCTTTCAGTACTTAAGAAAGAAACCTTGGAGTAGTAATGAAAAGCTCAATGGGAAGATCAACTTGATGTTCAGTGCTGGGCAAACAAGAAAAGAGAACGATATGAGTTATTAGGAAAAGAAGGGGCAGCAAACCAAATATATTATGCCATTATTTAGTTGATGGCATGCCCGTTATGTGCAGTTCTACCCTCAAATTGGTTACAGTAGAACTTGAAAAGACAGAGATAAATGAAGAGAAATATGAGAGGGGGTTGTGAGCATAGCTAAATAAAGTTCAGAAAATAGACAGCTGAATGGCAAGTAATAGGATTTCATTGTCATGAGAGGCATAAAGAAGCTAAAGAGGGAAAAATTTTCATTTTTTTCCTTAGAAATAAGCAGAGGGAAAACAGACATTGCAAGGCAGTAATTTAAATTCATGTGCTAGTTTTGGTTCACATAGAGTTAATTTTCTTCATATAACTAGTATGGGGTTATGTTTTGGTTGTGTGCTGTAAACAGTGATGATAACACAGGGATGTTTTTGTTATTACTGACCAGTGCTCACACAGGATCAAGGCCTTTTTTGCTTGTCACACCACACTACCAGTGAGTAGGCTGGGGTTGCACAAGGAGTTGGGAGGGGACACAGGCAGGACAGCTGATCCCAGCTGACCAAAGGGATATTTCATACTGTATGATGTCATACTCAGCATATAAAACTGGGGGAAGAAGAAGGAATGGGGGGAAATTTGGAGTTATAGTGTTTATGTTCTTAAGTAATGATTACGCACGATGGAACCCTGCTTTCCTGGAGATGCCTGAACACCTGCCTGCTGATAGGAAGTATTGAATGAAATCCTTGGTTTGCTTTGCTTGCGTGTGTGGCTTCTACTTTACTGTTTTTATCTCAACCCAGGAGTTTTCTATTTTACCCCTCTGGTTCTCTTACCCATCCCGCCGGGGGAGAGTGAATGAGTGGCTGTGTGGTGCTTAGTTGCCGGTAGGAGTTAAACCACAACAATACATTAAAAGCAGTACTTTTCCATATAATACAGTTAATGGTGAAACACACTGGCTCAAGATATGGAATGAAAATATTCTCATAGTCTTTCCCATCCACTCTAGTCAATGCTGGAAATACGATCCTGGGCTAAAAAATATATTGTTTTATTGTTTACTCTGCCAGTGGTATCTCAAAATACAGACACAATCTGTAGGAGTAGAGAGATCACGACTTATCAGTTATTAAGAAGAATACAGTAGGGAGGGCTTATGCCTTCCTCTCTTCTTGAAGTAACTGGACCCCGGATAAGCTCACAGTAGCTGCCTGTTTTGTTCAAATAAAAGAAACTCCTGACAAGATCCAAACATTCATGCAGTTACAAATGATGAGAAAAGGCAATTCTTTCCCATGTTGCTTTCAACAACTTGTCAAAAAACCAAGAAGTAGTAATCATGGGGGCAGTTCTGGTGATTGTCTTGCTCGTGTTTTACTTCACTGGTTATAGCAGACCAAAAACTGAAAGGGAGTGGACTGGCAATACTAACAATGACAGCCCCCTAAGGGGAAAAGAGATGTTGAAGTGAACCTAAATGAGGCAGAATGCAGGTGCAAGGGGCGCCTGGCAGCACTGGAGCTGAGGAACAAAAGCACATCAGTAAAGGAATCAATGCTCTCTTTAGCAATCTGCAGGGACAAATCATGCCTTCCTCCAGGGTCATAGCTGCACTGTATCATTGGTGATGCTAACAACTGTTTTCCTCATGTATTGTTACTTTTGGTAATATTAGAGTGCTGTTGTGGTACACTACATTTATACTTTCCTTCTCCACCATTGGATGCACTGTTTTATTTTTTACTGCCGTAAGTTCAGTTTTTATTTTAATTCTCATTCTGAGCACAACAGCTGAATTGCTAATGTGTGGAAAAGCATTACCCAGAATTAATATGACTGCATTCATGCCATCCCCTACTGTCTTCTTGTCAGCCCTTATAAACTTATACTTATTTTGGACTGACCTTTTCTCTAATTGGACAGGAGAGCATGGAGGAATATCTAGGGGCTAGAATAATGCCTTAGTAGAATAAAGAGAAGAAAAGGGAAAATCTTCTATAAGAAGTGTTATTTCTTGAAGGAGACATATAATCAAGACCCTGGCCCTCTTGCAGGAACCCAATTTTTGCTTTCGTGTCCATCCTAGATGCTTTAAAAAAAAATTATGTATTTATCTAAACATTGATTGAGGGGATATTTGTTTTCTTTCTGTTCTGAAATATTGCTTACTGTCATTCTGGGTTGATTTAAAAACTGTCAGTTTAAACTGTACTGATGGTTCCACTCCTTTATGAAGATGGGAATTGCTGGACTAGATCTGGGCTAGTAAGGTGCTTTCACTCCCATCAATGACCAGTAGCAAACATGGCAGAAGAACATGCCAGAAACCCCAGCCTGCAGGTATAAAGTGCTCTTCATTCTAATCTTTATTGCTTAAAGTTTGGTTTAGAGCTTGAAATGTGGGATTTTATATCCTTTCTTTCCCCCCCTCCCCCAACCCCCCCTTTTTTTTTATATATAACAAATTGATTTATGCCTATGAAGCCTTAGCTCTGCCTTGTGGTCTATCCAAATGCACAGTTGGGTCTGTCCTCACCTTCGTACAGATCAATAGGGTTCAGCAGAAGGGCACATTGCCCATATATACAAGTCTCAGGACAGGATGGCAGCCATCACTTCAGATCAATGATTTTGGTGGGAGCTGCAGTTCATGCTGGATGTGCCTCTCCTAGAAGTGTTTTGACACTTGCTTAGGAGTTATTCATCCCTGCCAAGCATCACTGCTGCTGAAGTGAGGCTTTCTCCCCAGTACGCTTTATAAAGTTAAGGGAGCTTAGTGTATCGCTGTACTTTCCTGTGGGGTGAGCACATAGGTCACAGCCATGCTGAGGAAAAGACGGTGTTTATCCCTCTCTGACCCTGGGGAGAACTCAGGGTAACTAAGACCACCAAGTCACTAACAAACGTAAGGAGAAAGCAGTTCGCTTCTGCCCCACAGCTTGCAGTTACCTGTGTGGGAGAGGAGCATAAGGTTGCTGCTGCAGCAGCCTTGGACAGCTTTTTGTCACCGTATTTAGCGATGAAGCCCAGCAGTGGAAGTTGCCTTCACATTGAATCTTCCTGTTAATGAAAAAATAAATGTTTTCAGTGCCTTATGCATGTGTGTAAAATTCTGGTAGCGGTTGTAAGAGCAGAGCTCTGCACTGTGTTTCAGTATTGTGGCCCTTTAGTCAAGGGGAGGTGCAAGCAAGCAAATCACGTAACCTTTACATTCCTGCTTCATGTCCAACATCCAGGAAAAGGCATGTACTGTTACAATCAGGTTGCTGGAGTCAGTGTTCAGTTTAATTAGTGCTTTCCTTGTCAGTACTTCTAAATTAAAGAAAACTCTACCCAAGCTTAAAGCAAAATATTGGGCCCGGCAACTTTCTAAAAGGTTCTGCCACCAAAACATGGATAAGCAGCAAGTAATGGAGCCTCTGCAGCACATAGGCACCACACAGGTTCAAAGAGATCTGCATGACACCTTGAGCTAGCTCAGCCCTCGTTGTAGTTGCTTGCCAACTTTTTGTATGTGTTTACAGAGCACATTTTGCTCTTGTGTAGACTGAACATGAAATTCTAATATTAATGCAGCATGCATTTTTGATTGTCAGCGTTAGTTGCCAAAGGAACAACCTGTGCATTGCTTAATCTGCTATTACTCTGAGCAGCTAAGATCAGGCAGGGGATGATTAGAATCATAGATCAAAACCTGGTACGCAGAAAGAATTGAACTTGGTGTTTTCACTCAAGGTACAGGGATTTCTGTCACAGAGACGTTTTTCCAAAAAAACTTGTACCTCATTCCTCATGAGATATGGCAAATGTCAAGACAATCTAAGAAAGTGCTTGATTTTTAGAAGATATACTCCACCTATACAGCGTAAGTACACAAGAAATATTGCTGTAGCACTCTAAATCTGACTACATATTTACAGGCTTCTCTCCCTGACATGGTTACATGAAAGGTTTAAACTTTTCAGAAATCAGTGTTCTCACAATCTTTGTCTGCCCTGTTTAAAGCAGAGGTGCTAAAATAAAGTAGGCAAGAGGAAGTCAGGAAAGAGCAGAATATTACACAACATTTTCTAAAGACAAGAAATAAACTTTTTTTTTTTTTTCCTGTCGAACTGTATATATGGCACTGTTACAAGTGTGAGTGTTCTTCTGGAAACTTATGCTGGTACTTGGCTTCACTAGAGCATTCTCACTTGTTTCAAATAGTAGCATATATTATAGTCTCCTTTTTTCTTTATACTGGCATAAACTGTAGCATTCTTCTGAGACACTGAAATGTAGAAGGATCTGGGACACTTGTGATTTTTCTTGCCTATTGAACTGTCTGCATTTGTTCAAGTCTGACATAATAAAAATGTTAATAAAAAGAGTGTTCTTGCATGGAATGAATTTTGTTGAAGTACACAGTAAGAGGCTGTTTGATAACCCTGATTCTGTTTGAAACAAAAGCAAAATAATAAAATCAGGTCTTTATGAGCAGGTACTCTAAGATTTTTTTATTCGTGTTGATTGAAGACTTCACCAAGTTGTTTTTCTATTGTTTTAAGCAGATGTCGTAGGAATCTAAGTAGGTAATATTGCTCAGAATCTTGGATTTATGCTCAGTGTGCTCTCCATTAGGCTACCTAAGGTGAAAGTCAAAACAGAATATGGGCCTGTCTAGCCAAATGTAAATGTTGTCTCTGGTTTTGTGCTTGGGAATATAGGTAAATCTGGAGGTGAAACAAAGAAATAATTGATTCCATTCAGAAGGATTAACTTTTCTCCAGATGCAGGGAAGGAGAATTGCCTTCTAAGCAGAATGATAAGGAGCTCAGACCAGTTCTAATATCCTACCTAGAAAAGCTCTCAGCAGATTACTGTGTTGTTATGGTAAGTAAGAATATAGTGTAGTGCCGTCCAAAGTAATTGTCGCTGGTTCACTTACAATCCTAAGGGCAGAAAATTTCTAACTGAAGCTGAGCTACAAGTTGAGTCTTTCACTGGCATCACATTAATTTAGAAATATCATGAAGAATATTGAATTAGAAATTAGAACAAGAGCTTTTATTCTTGTTCCTCTACCTTTTCAATTATAGGAACAATTTATGACTCATTTAATGTTACCCTTATTTGATTAGATTGCAGTCTCTCTTGACCTAACAGCATTTAAGGCATCCAGTTAGAATATTGAATATTAATGGCTGTGCTGGGTGTAATTTGAGACTTCTCTAAATATTTGACATAAGGTTCTTTTCTATTTAAGGGCAGAATGAAATAGCCATTACATGAAAAATGTTTTTCAAACTGTTCAAAATCTGATTGCTTTAGCTACAAGGTGGTCTGTTGATTTAAACACGATGGAAGAAAACCCCAAGAAACAACCACCTCTATGAGTGTTTAAGGGACAAAGAGTAAAATTTAAAATAAGAACATTCGTATAAAAATTAAAATTATTAACTATAACATCAAATTTTTATAAAAAATTATATTGAGACTAGACTACCATTTAAAATTTCCACATGGATTATATTTTCAGAGATGTCTACCTGTCCCAGTATTCAAAATTGCCTTCCTTTATCAGCATCTCATTTTAGACCTACCATAGTTCAGGGTTGTTTTTCATCCAAACTTCTGAAATACAAAATTTGTGTACTTTTGTTGTGGATTAACTCTGGCCAGCAAAAATACCATGAAGCTGCACTCACAGCTCCCCCCACTTCCTCCAGCAGAGGGGGAGTATCAGAGGAAAAAGACAAGGAAGCTTATAAAATTGAGATAAGAGCTATTTACTAATTGAATATAAATGAATAACATAGATATAAATTAATATGTGCAAATACTGCTACTAATAAGTAATAAAATAATAGAAAATAAAACATATGATACAATATGATACAGTTTCTCACCACCCACCGACTGATGTACAACCAGGTCCTGAGACGTAAGAGTCAGAGCCAGAGAACCAGAGAGACGGATCCCAAGAGCCGGAGCCCAGGAGCTATCACAGCAGAGTCCAAGAAAACGCTATCAGCAACAGCACAACTGGGAAAAACTAGCAGACCAACCAACCCCCTCACAAACGAGCCAGCAAAGGAGTTAGCAAAGCAGCTGACGCAGGAGTTAGAGAGACTGTTAGCAAGTGTAAGAAAGTGAAAATGTAGTAAGTATAATGGCACCCAAATCCACTCTGCGCTTATGTACTATGACGTACTATGGAATGAAATAACCCTTCGGTCAGTTTGGGTCAGCTGTCTGAACTGTGTGTCTCCCCACACTGCCTGTAGAGAGAAAGTTGGGAACGCAGCTGCAGTATCAGAAGCTGAGAAAGACCTTGAATTCAGTGCAGGCACTGCCCAGCACCAGCTAGAAAGACACCTTGTCAGTACAGGGTAAATCCAGGAACATCGCTTCATACCAGCCACTGTTAACTCTTTCCTGATTAAAACTAGCACAACTTTCCAACTCTATCATCAGCTAATATCATCTTTACCTACAAACTCTATCATGGTGATTTGGTTTTCTTTGGTTTTCAGGTGCTTTAAATGTAGAAAGCAGCGTAAACACATTGCTTTAATCTGACTTCCACTGGGAGACATCCTTGAACTAATGACAGAAAGAATGGACTCAGTTAGTCATGGCTTTCCATGTGCACAACTAACAGGCCAGATAATGAAAAAAGACCCATGGAAAAGATTGTGAGGAGACAGATTAAAATCCAGGTACTGAGAAAGCCAAGTCTCCCATAGGTTTCCAGGTAGATGAGCCATTTTTATAGCTGAGCTCTTTCCTAACACCTTCAAATGCCTGTTCTGAAGTGTTTTAAAGTCTGTGGGGTACTAGCTTATTTTTCCTGACAAACTTTTTAACCTCACTGGCTCATTCTCCCATTTTCCTTTCCTATGTTCAAAATAAACCTAGCAAAATAAAAATCATTGAAATAAAGTTATGTGTGAAGCACAAAAAAATAGAAACTTCAATGCATTGGATATCATATGCCATTTATTTCAACACTTTATGTTCACTGTCAAATAGTTTGGGGAATGGGTATGCACAGTAAAACCTTGTTTTTAATAAGTGTATACATAACAAATAGATGGCAGTGTATTTATGCAAGCTGTCATTTATATTATGGATTATTGTGTCTCTAGAAAAATGATGAACTGTTGAATAAAACGTGGCATGTGACAGTTCAAAACAGCATTGCAAATTATTAACTGAAAACTTAATGTTACCTCCTCCCTTAATCCTCTTTCTTCAAATATATTTAAAACAAAACAAAATTACTTGTAGATTTTTTTTCAGGAGGACTTCCTTGCTGAATTGTAGGTTTAGAAGAAGGGCAATAAATGTCAAATTCTCCCAAAAGCAGACACCAAAGGGAGCACCTTAACAGAACTAAATAGTCCCTCCCAATTCTACTGACATTAACAGAAGTATGGTAATTTCACCACCACCCATCTATGACAATTCTCCCTTTCTTTTCCATATTCCTTTTCCATATTACTTATTACTTTGCTGCTTGCCCATCCCTTCCTTCACAATTAACAACTCATTTTTCTGCACTTATCTATTCAAATGTCTAACCTCAAATGAAGATCCCCCTTCTGTTTTAAATTCATCTAGAAAAATAATATTTGATGGTGACTGGAATCTTTCTTTCCTGTAGTGAGTATGGTTTTTAATCTTTGTCACCTTAATAAGATAATATGGTAGGGTTTTTTCATAACTGAAAAAACACTGGCAGAGGGTGCAATATGGAAGTGCTTCACAATATCAGGAACAGTGTGGCCATAAGGACCAGGGAAGTGATTGTCCCCCTGTACTTGGCACTGGTGAGGCCGCACCTTGAATCCTGTGTTCAGTTTTGGGCCCCTCGCTACAAGGAAGACATTGAGGTGTGGTAGCATGTCCAGAGAAGGGCAGCGGAGCTGGGAAAGGGTCTGGAGCACAAGTCCTGTGAGCAACAGATGAAGGAACTGGGGTGTTTAGCCTGGAGAAGAGGAGGCTCAGGGGAGACCTTATCGGTCTCAACAGCTACCTGAAAGAAGGGTGCAGAGAGGTGGGGGTAGGTCTCTTCTCCCAATTGACAAGCCATAGGATGAGAGGAAATGGCCTTAAGTTGTGCCAGTGGAGGTTTAGATTGGGCAATAGGAAAGATTTCTTCACCAAAAGGGTTGTCAGGCTTTGGAACGGGCTGCCCGGGGAAGTCGTTGAGTCAGCATCCCTGGAGGGGTTTAAAAGGCATGTAGCTGTGGTGCTTGGGGACATGGCTTAGTGGTGGACTCGGCAGTGTTAGGTTAATGGTTGGACTTGAACTTACATGTTTTTTCCAACCTAAAATGTTCCTAAAAGGCTCCTTTTTATTGACACACAGCACAGTCAAGAACATTAGAAAAAACCTCAAGACAGATTTGATCAGACAGAGCAGTGAGGTTTTTATTTTTCCTTTTTTTGGTGTGGATTATCTTCTTTACTCTTTTCACGTTAGTATTAAATATAAAGACAGATTTTGTTTTTAATTGTAAATGAGCTGTGAAATGCAAGCTAAAAGGGTAACTTAAAAGCATCAAAGATTGCAGGTAGGTAATCTCTCACCTCTTTCCTAGATGTTTTGCAGCTTCATTATAATTCTTAGAGTCTTTCAGTTTATGACACAGAATCTGCACCTATCAGATGCAAAATGATTTTGTGCTGCAATGTTTTGTTTTGTTTTGTTTTGTTTTGTTTTGTTTTGTTTTTTCTCTCCAGTGAATATCTCTCTGTTTATTTGATGTACTGTTAGGAGAGTATGAAGGGATGCAGCTCCTATTTATATTCTGAGGTTTTGTTTGGGTACAGTTTGTAACTATAATGATTGTTACCTCTGCAAGAGTTGAAAATCATGAAAGTTCACTGAAGTTACTTTGTAACTTCTATTTTGCATAAATTGTCAATAGTGTTGTTAAAATAATGTAGATTACCTGAGGCAAAGGTAAGCAATAGAATACAATAATATAGGAATGATAATGTCATACCAATGAAACAGTGATTGAAGCTGAAGATCAGGTTATGATTCTGTGTTAATTAACAACTGAAAATGTGTCAAGTACCTTCTGGCATGGAAAAGACCTCAGATCTGATGGACATGCAAAGTAATTTCAGGGGCTTCAGTGATGGCATAAAGAATGCTTTATTTGGAATTACTGAAGAACATCAAAACTCTGATGTGTTTACTTGACACCATACCTGAGCTGGGCACATCCTAGGAGTGTCCAGCACCTGTTGTCCGTATTGTCGTTGCACATGAACCAAACTCCAAATAAACCTGGGTTGCCTAAGAATTCCTCCTGGCCAGTGACTTAAGCCTCTTCTAAGAAGTGTCTTGGGTCTTGGTTCTTCTGACGCTGGGTTTATATGTGATGCGTCTGCAAAGGAGATGAGATGAATGGTGGTGGCACACGATGTTGGCTCTGTCTGCACATTGGGAAGTAGGCTTTGCAGTATGCTTCAAAGTGCAGACAACCCCTGAGTCTGTCTCATGAGCTGGATAGGTCCAGAAATAATTACATGAATCAGAGATATAACATTCATGAATAAAAGTGCACTTCTAGGTAACATAGATATTTATACTTGGCAAACGCAGGTACAAAGTTTCTTATCAGAATGATACTTTTCTACGTCCCTTCTTCATTTCTCTTCTATGTATGAAAATAACAATGCACTGTACACTTCCTTATCCAGACTGTTTTCTGGGGTCTATTTTATTGTCCTGTATGGAGTATGTCCTACTCTTATACAGAGTATTGTCCTATATGTCCTATGTGGTGTATGCTTGCCAGAATATATAGGATTTTTATTTCTATTCAAACATCATTCTATATGGATATAATTGAAAACCTCAATGTCTATTGGTTGCTGAATTATTTTACACTTGAATAAGAGGAGACTTGTAGTCTGGCATTGTAAAAACACATACATTGAGGATAATGTCTCAATTTTATCCTCTGTGATGGTACATTTTCTCCATTAGATTGTACATTTTATCTACTGTGAAGTTCAGGTTTTCCAGTGTCTCTCTTTGGGACTTTATCTCTCTTTCCTCAAACCAGACAGCTAAAGAACAACCTCAGCTTTATTGTTTGACACAACAATGGCTGCAGGACTGGATATGAAATATGAAATCTGCATTTCTTAAAAAACAGGATTATTTTTGTTTATTTTGTCCCCACAAGCAGTATCTTATTTGAGCATCTGTAGCTCAGATTTTATTGTTTCTTAATGCTAGACTGTTGAGCACTATCCAAGGCAGAGACTTATGCAGCCCAGAGTATGCAGCAGAGAAAAGCAGAAACTGAACTGTGGTTTCATGCTGCTGGTGCGGACACATTTCCCTTCTCTGCAGTGCAAAGCAATGTCATGGCACTATGCATGGTACTTTGTTAATATACTTCCAAGCGAAATGGAAATTCTCAGTACTGTGAAGAAAGAAGAATCCAAGCAAGAATTATTTAAAAATTGGAAAAAAAGAGTAGAAAAATTACACTGTATTCAATTTCATATTTTCTTAAATATGCCTTAAACTCTCAGAAAGCTCTTCATATACCCCACATTCTGAGGCTTCATATAACGCACATTAAGAAAATTACAGGAAGTCAAGCAGATTTCGTAATTTTTTTTTTTTTTTGGTGTAGCAGGCTTTATATGCAAATTACTTCCCATACATATGAGCAAATTCCTGACAAAAATCATTCATTTCACTGAGGTTTTGGTGTTTTTTTGTTGTTGTTATTGTTGTTGCTGGGGTTTTTTTGTTTGTTTTTAAATTTTATTTTTTATTTTACTGACATTTGGAAGAACTTTCATGTGAAGAAAAGTTTCTCTGGGATCTCTGGAATGTTTTATATTGATCAGCCTTCAGTCATTGATTCAGTGACTCAAAAAAAAAAAAAAAAAAGAGCCTTTGACTGTGCAAAGTTGCCCATGTTTGAAAAATACAGAAGAGATGTTTTCTTCTGTCCTTCCAGTCTTGTAATTGTGATGGCCTAAAAGAGATCAATACTTCCTCCACAGTACTGGCTTACTCTGATAAACTGCAATTTTTTGGATGGTGTCTTTAGGCAGAAAAGGTGAATCGACCAACCTAATAGTTCATTTAGTATCTTCTTTGCTGTAGAAGTTAGATGGGAAGGTTTGGCCGGCTAAAAGTTGGCTCCAGAAATAGAGAGAAGGACATTTATTCATTTGACTATCTTAACACAGTGTAATATCATATCAGACCTCCCTTTCTTACCCCACTTACCTGGAATCTATTAAATGTCTGATGACTGTTGTGGGATCAGAAGTCAAGCACCCACACCTTGGGATGAAGGTTTGCTGGGCTTTATATTTATTAATACAACACATGGTTGAGAAACTCTAACATCCTTCAGTAAAGGCAAGCACAGCAACTGTGAAGAAACAGGAAAATATGGAAAAGTGCTGGAAGCACTGCTTTTGAAAAAAAAAAAGCACACAAATAAGTAAACATCAGGAACCAGAACAAATAGGCCTGTGGTAACAGGGAAAATGATATAATGGGTTTTGGGGAGTAGAAAAATCTTTCTGAGACATATTTAGAATTCAATAATGTAAGTATTAACTTGTCCTACTGATATATAAAGTATATATATTTATATACTTCTGCAGAGCATGCATATATTCACTTCATTGAATCATAGGATCATAGAATCATAGAATGGTATGGGTTGGAAGAGATCTTAAAGTTCCAACCCCCCTGTCATGTGCAGGGACACCCTCCACTAGACCAGGTTGCTCAAAGCCTCATCCAGCCTGGCCTTGAAGACAGCCAGGGATGGGGTACCCACAGTTTCTCTGGGCAACCTGTTCCAGTGCTTCACCACCTTCTCTGTGAAGAGCTTCTTCCTGATATCTAATTAAATCTGCCCACTTTCAATTTAAATCCATTACCCCTTGTCCTGTCGCTACAGGCCCTTGTAAACAACCTCCCCCACCCCACCCCCCCCCCCCCCCCGCTTCCTTGTAGGCCCCATTCAGGTACTGGAAGGCTGCAATAAGGTCTCCCTGGAGCCTTCTCTTCTCCAGGCTGAACAAGCTGAATTCTCTCAGCCTTTCTTCATAGCAGAGGTGCTCCAGTCCTCTGAGCATCTTCGTGGTCCTGCTCTGGACTTGTTCCAACCGGTCGATATCCTTCTTATGCCGAGGGCTCCACAGCTGGACACAGCACTCCAGGTGGGGTCTCACGAGAGCAGAGTAGAGGGGGAGAATCCCCTCCCTTGACCTGCTGGCCACGCTTCTCCTGATACAGCCCAGGATCCGGTTGGCTTTCTGGGCTGCCAGCACACACTGCCGGCTCATGTTCAGCTTTTCGTCCACCAGTACCCCCAAGTCCCTCTCCTCAGGGCTGGTCCCTATCCACTCTCCACCCAGCCTGTACTTGTATTTGGGATTGCAATTTCTTGCAATTGCACTTCTATGTCATAGTTTTAATGTTTTTATTTTTAAAAAAATTACGTGAAGTCAGTGCAGGTAAAAAAGATAATTTTAAAAAATAGGATCTGCAGAATCATTTAACTTCAGTAGGCACTGCAGCTGTTTACAAATTTTGATTACTGGCCTTTTATACTATAAGGGAAATATCTGATTTATTCTATCTATGTCCTAATAGTTCAATCCAACCAGAATTTCTATGAACAGTGAAGTATTCTCTTTGTATAAATGGATGCGTCTGGCACACACCCCTTCTTCAGATAATGGTCATACTAATTATTGAGAAGTACAAAATTTCTACTTTCAGATTTTGTTTTCAGCAATTCATAATTTCACAAAGTATAGCCCTCATGCACAGAGAAGTTGCATTACACGTATTTAATTTTGTTCTGCTTAAGTTCTTGTTGGAAAACTTTGACTAAACCAGTTGTGTTTCCACAATTGTCCATCTGTGTGTTCTTTAATTTCTCTTTTTCGGCTATTGTGATATTAAAGGATACACTATAAATCCTAAAATGAAATTTCAATACTTGTAAATGTGCTGATAAAGCAAGTTTACAAAAATATAAATATTTTCTGCTTAAAAAAATAAGTATCTCATTTAACCAGAAAGCCTAAAAAATATGGTTGAAATTGTACCTTTTGTTAAATTACATTTCTACCAAAAAGGGGAATTTTCACATTGGCTATTTTTCTTTAAAACATATTAAATTCACCAAGGTTGCAAGCATTTAGTACTATTACATATTTCATTAGAAATGAAGATTGGTTTGTCTATGTTTCAGTGTTTGGTAAATTTTGTATAATAATTTTAATTTTCAAAGTATTTCAAAATAAATATGCAAGATAATTATAATTTCATTATTTTAGTAAATGGTACCTTGTTAAGCAGACATCTGCATGTGATCTATTTTACTGTAGTAAGAAAGTCTAGCCATGACTAAATAATGGCCATAGACCAAGGCTTGGCCTAACCAATTATAGTAACCAAATTGTTATTATCTCGATTAGAGATGACCAGGTCTTAAGAAAGTGCTTTGTTATAGCAAATACTTTACATATTAAATGGTACTTTCTTGTAATAGAAATAACAAATTTCTGTCTAGGAAAAAAACCATCATAGAATCACAGAATGGTTTGGGTTGGAAGGGACCTTAAAGATCATCTAGTTCCAACCCCCCTGCCATGGGCAGGGACACCTTCCATGAAAAAAACTAATTTAGACTTGGTTAGGTAAGAAAAAATACTTGTGCCAGTATTAATTAAGAAATAAAATGTCATTTAAAAGCACTTTTTTCGTTTACTATATTGCTTTTAATTGTACTTTAACCTCACAAAATTTGGAGGAGTTGTAAGAGATTTAGGATGTTTTGTGCAAGATGTAGTTTAATCATCTCTGATAGATCCTTATTTAAACTTTTAAATAGAAGATAAAGTTTTTGTGCCTTGTTTTTTATTTCTCAACTGAAAGTATGAGTCTGCTGATTACAAAAGAGTAAGTAGTAGCAGAGATAAAATATATTTGATACAAAAGCTTCCAGCTAAATGGAGTGTGCCTTCAAGGAAACAATGGCATACTTTTCATTGAAATAATCTGCCAATCTTGTCCCATTCAGTTGCTAAAATATTCTTTTGACATTTAAGCTGTTAATTAACACAATGTATTATGTTTTATAGGTCAGTCTTTCAGTTACCCTATTTTAATCACAAAGGTGGAGCTCACTCTAGGATGCTCATGGATGTAAACATTTTATTTATTTGAGATTCTAGCTGTAACTTTTCTCCTGTGTAGATAATGAGAGTTTTCCAGTTTTAATTGAAATAAAAGGTGTTGGAATTTCATAGGAAATAGGTAGGAAACTTCAGGATTTCCAAAGCACAATCTACGTAAAACCTTAGTTCCTGATTATTTTGTTGTGTGGTCTAAGCATTTTGTCCTGATTATTCATTACGCTATATTCACATGAAAATGATAATCAGAAGCAACCAGCGTCTGAATACTAAAGTTACCGAAAAAATTTGTTAAAATTAAAAGCAACTTATTACAATTCGCTATTTCAGGAGCTCAGTTTCAGCATAGTTGGTAAGTTATAATGTATTTGCTTCCATGAATGTCTTGCTCCTGGTAGTTTAGGTCTTACAGCCTTAGACAAATGCTAATGTCTATATCAATAAAGTGTTAAACAGAGCTTTGACGTGACATGGTGCAGCTAACCTTATGTTTAAACTACTATTACACATTTTTCATTAAAAGACCATATTTACTTAGAATCACAGAATCATTTCAGTTGGAAAAGAATTTTAAGAACGAGTACAGCTGTTAGCCTGACACCGTAAAGTCCACCACTAAACCATGTCCCCAAGTACCTGCACACCTTTTTAATACTTCCAGGGATGGTGACTCAACCACTTCCCCAGGCAGCCTGTTCCAGTGCCTGACAACACTTTCAGTCAAGGAATATTCCCTAATATCCAAGCTAAACCTACCCTGGTGCAACTTGAGGCTGTTTCCTCTTGTCCTATGATTTATTACTTGGGAGAAGAGACCAAAACCCACTTCTCTGCAACCTCCTTTCAGGTAGTTGTAGGGAGTGATAAGGTCTCCCCTGAGCCTCCTCTTCTCCAGGCTAAACAACCCCCGTTCCCTCAGCCACTCCTCACAGGACTTGTGCTCCAGACCCTTCCCCAGCTCCGCTGCCCTTCTCTGGACATCCTACAGCACCTCAATGTCTTTCTTGTAGCGAGGGGCCCAAAACTGAACACAGGTTCTGAGGTGCGGCCTCACCAGTGCCAAGTACAGGGGGACAATCACTCCCCTACTCCTGCTGGCCACACTGTTCCTGATGCAGGCCAGGATGCCATTGGCCGCTGTGGCCACCTGGGCACACTGCTGGCTCATATTCAGCCAGCTGTCAACCAACACCCCCAGGTCCTTTTCCACTGGACAGTTTTCCAGCCACTTGTCCCCAAGCCTATAGCATTCCGTGGGGTTTTTGTGACCCAAGTGCAGGACTCATCACTTGGCCTTGTTGAACCTCATACAGTTGGCCTCATCCCATCTGTCCAGCCTGTCCAGATCTTCCTACCCTCAGGCAGATCAACACTCCTGCCCAACTTGATGTTGTTTGCAAACTTACTGAGGGGGCATTCGATCCTCTTGTGCAGATCACTGATAAAGCTGTTGAACAGAACTGGGCCCAGTACTGAGCCCTGGGGAACACCACTTGTGACCCGCTGCCAATTGGATTTAACTCCATTCACCACAACTCTTTGGGCCCGGCCAAGCAGCCAGTTCTTTACCAAGCAAAGAGTGTGCCTGTCCAAGCCATGAGCAGCCAGTTTTGCCAAGTGAATGCTTTGGAAAATGGTGTCACAGTTTTTAAGTGCTGTTATTATATTTTAGTCTTTAAGTTATAAAATTTATTTCCCTCTCCTCAGAAGTTTACAACACAAAGTAATTCCCAGGTGGAAAAGAACTACGGAGTAGATATTCACCTCTGCACTTCTCTCTTAAACCCTCCAAAATTTAAGGCCAAAACTCCATAGCTCTTTCTAATGACTAAATTGTCTTTTCAGCTCTTTTCTTCCAGAACAGGTTCTCTCCATTTCCATGCAAGAGATGGAAAAGACGCTGCTAGTTAGTGTGCAAAATTGAAGGGCTTGTTTGCTATATTACAAAATACCCATCAGTTCAAGTCTTTCCAGGAGCAAGGCTGCCTGGAAATTTGCTTCTCATAGAATCAAAAATGCCCCTTAAAATAAAAACGTTCAGAGGCATACAGTTATGCACCTGTGGCATAGCAGATGTGGAGTCAGAGAGGAGCACTCAGGGCCGTCGGGCATATGTCAGTGGGAAAGGTCCTGGGATGGGCCACTGTTTTTTCAAGATGTTTAGCATGGTTTAACATGTGAGAGAGAGGAACAGTAAAATTTTGAAGCAAATGAAATTGGCCAGTGGAGTCTTCCCTTACACAGATTATTGTCAATAAAGGGGGACAGTCAGATTGCTCTGGACCAGGCATAAGGGAGAAAGTGAAGCTAGTATAGGCATCTTTTATTTGCTGCTACCAGCATGTGGGACAAGCATGTGAATCCTGTTATGGGCCATCCCGTCAATCTGCCCAGTCCCTACTGCAATAACTGCTTTAGGAAATGTCTGCTTTGCTGTCCAACTCTGAGTGCAGAAAAAACCCTCGTATATTCCCTAGTGATTGCTTAGATATTATCGATTGGAAAGATTATTTTTTTAAAATTATAAATCAATACCCAGTTTGTCCAGATTCAAGATAGTGGCAATATGCTCACTGTGCTTATAATATCCCCAACCTTAAACTTGTTTATCTTCTGTCATTATAAATAAGTTACTTATGTGTTTTAGTACAAATACAAATCCCAGTGATAAAATTCCTGGAGTTCTGCTCTCATTTGGTGTTGATAAAAATAAATTATATCAATTTTACAGGAGAAATGTTAATTTTATGTTACTTATCCACTCAGCTGTTATGAAAAACTATAGAAAGACTCCTTTTAAAACCACGAAGATCCACACACATGCCATTTGGTACCCGTCATCTTGCAAGAGCTTTTTTAAATAGTCAGCATTCTAATGGACTCACTGAGCTTAATCATATACTGTCTGCATTTCCGTTGATTTCATTACACTTTATATTCCGCTGAGACGAAATGTTAGCATATTGCTACACCAAGCATATTCGAAGTGTATCATCTATCAAATTAAGAAAAAAAGAATTAATTGAAGTAAGAGAGTTTGGTTGCATTAAAATAGATACAACTTCTATTTGTATATATGAATAATTTCCCCAAACATGTTTTTTAAAAACATTAAGTTTCCAAATAAATTAATCTAATATGATGGCTGGATTCCATGTTTGGAAAGGTAAATCAAGGTAAGAGAAGCCAGTAGTTCTAAAATGTAAGGAAAAAAAATATGTTTCCCACAGTGAAACAAAAAGGGACTGCATCTCTCTGCTTCCATAACGTGGTTCAGTAAATTTCTATTGATTTTGATTCCTTTGTCACTTCACTTATTTTGGGAAAGTGCATACAACTGAAAGACTCTTTATACTACTACCACAAGAGAAAAGAGACCATGGTAATGCCATACAAGACCCTGTGGTACCCAGTATATCCAATGCATTCCTCTCTGCGTGAACTACTCAGCAATTAAACGGTGCTTTTAATCAGTGCAAATGAGGTTTGTTTTTTAATAGACTTTCAGTAAGAAATACATTGTTCCTCTTTTCCGTACGAACCATCTGGAATACGACAGCAGTTTTTGCAGCTGCCTCCCTGGTTTCTTTGAGAAAGCGAACATGTTCTGCCACAAAAACATAACTTACTTTAATTAAAATCAAGCCAGCTGAGACTGGTGACATCTCTTTCAAAGCTGATAAACAGTTATGACATGTAAAGATATTTGTTTACAGTAGGGGTTGCTTGTTAGAGCTTCTGCTGAATCAGAAACCAGAATTCAAGCTTTAGTTTCACTCAGGCTATTGTGCTCAGAGAAAAAGAAATATATATAAACTATAGAAAATATTTCTTCATAAAGTAAAAACTTTAATCCTAAAACCTGGCTTCATAGCCTTTGTTTCATTAGCAATATTCCTTGCTAAAAATAAAACATAAACACGTTTAATTTTATTGATTAGTTTATAAAAAACTTCTTTGACAAAATGTGGTGTGTTCAGATTCTCCTCTTGCTCCTCTTCACCAGTTCAGCTCAGGACTAGTTACGGTGGCAAGTCCAGATTTCTTTCCTGTTCTCCCTTGACAAAAAGATCTATGGAGCTGTGTCAGCGCAGAACTGGAGTGAGACGGCAGTAAATTAGACCCAATGGGAATGGATGTATAGACATCTGAGCTGAAGATCACAGGGAAAGGAACATTCAGCAGTCATCGAATTCACCACAGAAGGAACAAAATAAAAACTCATAAGTCAGATCACACGACTGTGGCGCTTCACTAATTGCTCGTAACAAGTGTACAAAGAAAGCACTTGAAAGGAACTTCTTTGTATCAAATATTCCCACAGTGACTTATAAAGAACATGGAGCAGAGGATCACCACCACAATGTCATGAATATTGCCTTTCAAGATCATAAGTTTGATCAGTTTCTTCTTTCTCTTACTGTTACCTGAAAATGTTTTTCTCTTGAATTAGGTGTTTTTCTCTTGGATAAAACTTTCTTACACAGACTTGAAAGAAGAAAGGGAAATTGCATTTTCTGGAGAGCTGAGAGCATGTATGTGTGTTAGTTTTAAGATTTATTCCCAAAAACCTGAACTGGGGTAACATATCTGGCCAGATGTTTCACAAAAGATTAAAAAACCAAGAAACAGTAATTTTATTTTTAAAAGTAAAATAGGTTTGGTGTGTAGTCTGTTGTCTATTTTCTTTCTATGCTTGTTTTTCCTTAATTTTTTCTCCTGTGTCTCTTGTTCTTTGCTTTCTCACTATCCCTTGAGAGCAGCTGGTCTAGCTGTCACAGAGCGGTATGGAATGTGTAAAATGAAAAATTAATGGTAGTGTCTAGCAATCTTTGCTACACTTAAGGATGATATATGAAATTTCTCACCTTTGAAGTCATTGGTACAAACAAAAAAGTAGTTTGTTCATTCTCTCCTGCACCTGCCTGTGTGTTTCTCTCCCTGGCTGGTAGCTGAATAAGTCCGAGCTCCATTAACTGTGTCAACTAGATCTTCATGGACTGTAATGGGACATTTAACAATCAGGGCGTATTTTGGTTATTACATTAACCAAGTAAATTCAGTTTCGCACAGAAAACTCTGTTTACAGAGTTCTTAATACTGATAAGAAAACTGAAAGTCATACAGCATTTCTTTGTCCATGAACTTGGTTTGTAACATGCTGGCAGAGCAGATCTCAGCAAAACACCTGCTGGTGTCTACAGCTCAGTAGGTAAATGTGTAAGTGGGGGTTCAGGCCAGGTGTCAGACCTTAACATGAAGCATTTATGATCAAAAGATTCACAGATTCACAGAGTGTTAAGGGTTGTAAGGGACCTCTAGAGATCACCTAGTCCAACCCCCCTGCCAGAGCAGGATCACCTAGAGCAGATCACACAGGAACAAGTCCAGGCAGCTTTGGAAAGTCTCCAGGGAAGGAGACTCCACCCCCTCTCTGGGCAGCCTGTTCCAGTGCTCTGTCACCCTCACAGGGGAGAAGTGTTTCCTCAAGACATTGCACCATGTAGAAGGCAATTTGTATCCCTCACTACAGGAACTCAGTTGTAATCTAGCACCAAACTGGAGCAGCATGGTTTTCTGACATTGGCTGAATCTTATTGAGAAACGTGTTCTTAAGATATGAGAAAGCATTTAAATAAAAGTCAGACAAGAAAAGTTTTATGGTTTAACCCCAGCTGTCAGCTAAGCACCACACAGCCACTCACTTACTCTCCCGGGGAGGGATGGGGGAGAGATTAAGGAGAGTAAATAAATGACAAAACTTGTGGGTTGAGATAGAGACAGTTTAATAAGTAAACCAAGAGCCACACACAGAAGCAAAGCAAACCAAGGAATGCATTCACCACTTCCCACCAGCAGGCAGGTGTTCAGCCATCTCCAGGAAAGCAGGGCTCCATCACTTGTAACGGTTACTTTAGGAAGACAAATGCCATAACTCTGAATGTCTGTGTGTCCCCTTCATTCTTCTTCCCCCAGTGTTATGGTGTACTGGGTTTGCATGACAAGCTTTTAATAACATTTTAATAGCAGGGGGGCTACAGGCGGGTGGTGGGGAGGGGGGCTTCTGTGAAAAGCTGCTAGAAGCCTCCCCTACGTTTGATAGAGCAATGCCAGCTGGCTCCAAGATGGACACACCGCTGGCCAAGGCCAAGGCAATCACAGTCATAATGCTGCTGTGGTAACATGTTTGAGAAGGGGAAAAAGACAGAAGAGGGTATATTTTGCAGACAGAGAGAGGAAGATGTGTGAGAGAGAACACTGCAGACACCAAGCTCATTGGAGAAGGAGGGGGAAGAGGTGCTCCAGGTGCCATAGCAGAGATTCCCCAACAACCCATGGTGCAGACCATGGTGAGACCAGCTATGCCCTGCAGCCATGGAGGGTCATGGAGGAGCAGAGACCCACCTGCAGCTCGTGGAGGACACCACACTGGAGCAGGGGGATACCGAAAGGAGGCTGTGACCCCATGGGCAGCCCACACTGGAGCAGCCTCCTGGCAGAAGCTGTAGCCTTGTGGAGAGACTAGCCCAGGCTGGAGTACGTTTGCTGGCAGGACCTGTGATCACACGGGGGACCCACTCTGGAGCAGTTTGTGAAGAACTGCAGCCCCTGGGAAGGACTCACGTTGGAGAAGTTGGTGGAGGACTGTCTGCTGTGGGAGGGACCCCACGCTGGAACAGGGGCAGTGTGTGAGGAGTCCTTCCCCTGAGGAGGAAGGAGTGACAGAGACAATGTGTGATGGACTGACCACAAACCCCATTCCCTGTGCCACTGTACCACAAGGGACGAGTAGGCAATAAAAATAGGGAGTGAATTTGAGCCCAGGAAGAAGGGAGGGGTGGGGAGGTGTTTTAAGATTTGGGCTTAGTTCCTTTTTACTCTGATTTTGATTGATGATCAATTAAATTAATTTTTTCCCCCAAACTGAGTCTATTTTGCCCATGATGATAATTGCTGAATGATCTCTCCTTGTCCTTATCTTGAGCTGCGAGTGTTTCATCATATTTTCTCACCATGTCCAGCTGAGGAGGGGAGTGATAGAGCAGCTTGGTGTGCACCTGGCCTCCAGCTAGGGTCAACCCACCACATATGTGATGGAATATCCCTTTGGTCAGTTGGGGTCAGCTGTCCCAGGTGTGTCCCCTCCCAACTCCTTGTTCACTGGTACTCACTGGTGGGGTGGGGTGAGGAGCAGAAAAGGCCTTGACTCTGTAAGCACTGCTCAGCAATAATGAAAACATCCCTGCTATCAGCACAAATCCAAAACATAGTCCCATATGAGTTACTATGAAGAAAATTAAATCTATCCCAGCCAAAACCAGCACACAAAGAAAAAAAAAAAAAAAGTGATAAAAGTGTAACTGTTGAGACAGCAACAGTTAGCAGCTCAAGGCTATGTTAGAAAGTGTTCTGACACAAAAAGGTCTAGAACTTTAAGTTAAATAAAAAGCAACAAAAAAGCATATTATCTGCAGAGACTGCAGTTCTGCAATAACAAGGAGCAGCCTCTTCTGAAAAGCAGCAGAGAGTGATCCTTTTCCATCTGATTGACACCTCTCTGGCCAGCTAATCTAGCACCTAATCAGCAATGGTGAGTATATTAATGCTTAGCCTAGTAGCTCATTAGCCATAGCTATCTATCGTGTGTGTTGGCCAAGGTATAATTACTCTGTTGTCTATATACCCTTGCATAGTTTCTTTGATAAAAGAGGCCCAAGCATAAGTAATCAGAAGAGGAAGGTTATATCTGGATTTACAATCCAGGTACTTAAATGCCGTTCGATTTGCAAAACCGTTCTTTTATAGCTTCACCAGACACCTCTATTAGTACCAGTCCAATGACTATGGCATAGTTTTACTTAAAAAAATCTGATTAAATTAATTCCACAAAATGATGAATTCATGAATATATTGTGAGGACCTAGCAAAAGGTCCCACCTCCATGCCAATTAGAAAAACATCAGCGACACTGCTGCTAATGTTATGAGCTGAAAATTGACAGTAGATAATGTTCAGTTTTCTAACAAATGGGCAAAGTGCTAAACAACCATTTATGATCACAATGATGGCATCTTCTTGATAGTGTGCTAGTAAAGAACTTTCCTGTTTGGGATGTCAGGTTTTCTCAGACCACAGGTAGTGCAGGTTGCTCAGATCTACAGGATCTACTCAGATCATCAGTTAGCAAGCAATTCAATAACCCTACATGTCTGATACTTGCAGAACAGACAGCAAATTCTGTTTTAAACACAAAATGTTGTGTCATTGAACATGGCAGTCACAAAAAAAAATGATTGAAAGGTAACCTTGTTATTGCATCTATTTAAATACAAAATCTTAGAAAATGAAAGGTCTCAAGGAGGCACTATAGAATGTACTAGTAAAGTACTTCTGTTTTGTGAAAGATGGCCCCTGGGACAAGTTTGATGGAAATGGCAGATCCAACATTTCACTGTTACATTTATGTACTTCATTAGGTGGGGTGAAAGATTTTTATAAGCCTTCTCAACACACAGTTCAAGGAAGCAAAGGAAATGCTTCCTGTTCTGGAAGGTGAGTGATGCACAGGGAGGAGATTCAAGAAACTGATGATCAAATAAAAACGTCTAATAGTTCCCTGAATGCTTGAAATCAGTATATGTCCCTAAAACGCCACTGGTGTTGTGCCATTCCATAGTGAAAATGGTCAAATACTATTAGAGTGAGAGGAATGTCTAGTAGAAACACTTGACAGTTTATTCAATTCTCCATCTTCTCTTTCTGATGGAATGAGAACTGAAATCCAGTGGGCAGCAAACTGCGGTACCGTCTACTGTGCTGGAGACTTTAGAAATCACGAAACAGATGTCACAGCACAAGGCTAAGTACTGCCGACATTTCTGCCAAAATAAACAAATCTGGAGGTTAGGATCTAATCACAAATGATTGCAGCTCTTCGCTGTTACATGTTAAATTAGAGTCCACAGTAGCTGAAGGGTGCAGATGTCACCCACCTACTCAAACTGAAATCTGTCCCATCATGGTATGATAAGGACTGGGATATAAAATTTCTGCCAGTTGTTGGGGAAATCTTTTCTGCAGTAGATCTCTACAAGCTTGAGGCAGAAAGTGATGCTCAGAAAGTCAGTGTTGAGGCATGGTTCATGTGACTTTGAAACCCATGAAGATTCAAGGGTTATGAACAGAACAAAAGTAACATCTGTGAGTGATCTTTGTCAGTCAGTGAAAGCCTTTGGCCCTATGACAACACTGTGACTAACTGTCAGGATTTCTTGGAGAGAACTTCACTACATTCAGCTATCCAGATTAACTTGCAGACTGTTGTCTTACATTACAATGGCACACCAGCTACAATCTTTAGGTAAGCAGCAGTGCCAGGGTCTTTTGCAGTCTCATGTGGTTCTCAGTAAAGCTCCATTGATCCACTGGTATAAGACTGCCGTGAATACAACTCCTTCTTAGATTTAGGCACGATGCTATACAGCCCCACATCCTTTAATGCGGATGGTGGTATGTTCCACCTACAGAGATGACCTCAAGTCCACAGAGCGAGTGGGCCCTGCCAGCACTGGGCTGCAGACCTCATTACTGGCTGCTTTGTCTGCACCACTGGGCGTCTCAACCTGCACCTCAGCGTGAGGGAAACAGTGATCCTGTCTCTGCCTCTCCCAGCCCTATGTACTGGCTGTGCAGTACGGAAATCTGAAAAATAGCTCTGCCAGCCTGAGTTTTCTCACTGACTCTCTCTATAAATTCACACAGAGGATAGCAAAAGCTGGTGTAGCTTCTGAGAGTTTGAATCAGCGTGTCTGGAATTAAAAGGGCATCTGATTTCAAACACATGTTAATGTGCACTGTGTGGTTGTCACCATTCTTGTCTATGGTGGTAATACTTGGACAAATTAACACTTTTCACATCAAGCCTTCCAGCCAGTTCTGTTTGACTTATCTTTCTGCCCTTAATGGTGTTAAAATGTATTGCACAATACGATCCCAAGCAGTACTGAGGTAGCATTCCTCCAGGGCTGAGGTACACTGGCCCAAGCATCTGATGCTTATTTCAGAAAAATGATTGCTCAGAGCTATTTTCTTATTTTAAAATGTGTGAACAGCTGAGAGGTTGGCCAATGAATTGTTAACCAGACATGCTAAAAGCAAATCAGCTGTGTGGCATTAGCTCTACAGCACGGGACACTGCAGCTAAAAAATTGTCTGTTGTGCCAGTGATCATGAACTGATGCCTTCAAAGCCAATGAGCTAATCTTACTGACACTGTGCAGCACAGAGCACAGCAAGGGAAAGCAGGCGGCTACCCTTCATGCATGTAGCTCTTTTGATAAAAGTAGCAGGCATATACCTCACCAAATTATCCATAAAAGCAGAATCCTCGTATGATTAACTAGTGGAAGACTGGCAATAACATTTTCTGTATTTACTATGTAGATTCTTCAATTCTGAAGGTTATGAAATTGAACATCTTTGCCTGTGAACAGAATATGCAATAGAAAAGCTGTGGTCAAATAATGCAGTGGGGTGTGTTTCTTTCAATTCTGTGAAAACTACAGTTGAAAATATTGACTAAGGCGGTGGAAACACTTTGGTCAAAAATCTTGAAATATTTCAGTTTCCTAAGAGGATTTCTTCAGGAAAGATTAAATCTGTCCAAATCTAGTCTTTAGAAAGAAGTGAGGTATATGACAGCTGCAACAGTATTTTTTAATTAAATTTCTCAGAATTAAATTGTTGCAGTTCAATATTCTGCCCAAAAGTCATATATGGAAAATGGACATAAATTTACATTTGCAAAAAAAAAAAAAAAAAAAAAAAATTCTATAGAAGAGAAAAATAGTTTGGGATCATTTCAATATAACCTTTACAGTAACCTTGGGATTTCCAGGATTAATCTTTCATACAGCATTTCTATTCTATGAAAGAATCAGTCCAAGTGCTCTGATAAGACAAAGACAATTCAGTTTCTTAACAAGTGATGCCCAATATTGATTAATTAACCTTCACACTAAATTGTATTTTGCTTTATCATTCTTGGCAGTACTGAAGATGGGGTCTCAAAAGAGCAGAGTAGAAGGGAAGAATCACCTACCTTGACCTGCTGGCCACTCTTCTCTGTACACAGCCCAGGATGCGATTTGCTTTCTGGGCTGCCAGCACACACTGCAGGATCACATTCAGCTCTTCATCCACCAGTACCCCAAAGTTCTTCTCCTCAGGGCTGCTCTCGATCTATTCTCCAGACACCTTGTACTTGTGCTTGGGATTGCCCTGACCCAGGTGCAGAACCTTGCAACTGGTACTCAAATACATTTCAGAAGAGACTCATATGGTACCCCAGAGTAGATATTATGGGTTTAGGTAGGAAGTTCCTGAGCTTTTATCTCAGGAGCGGCTGAAGGAGCTGGTGTTTTTAGCCTAAAGAAGAGGTGGCTGAGGGGAGACCTGAATGCTCTCTACAGCTCCCTGAAAGGAGGTTGCAGAGAGGTGGGTGCTGGCCTGTTCTCCTGGGTAACTGGTGACAGGACAAGAAGAAATGGCCTCAAGTTGCGTCAGGGGAAGATTAGATTAGAAAAACTTTTCTAGTAGAAAGAGTGGTCAGGCATTGGAACAGGCTGCCCAGGGAAGTGGTGGAGTCAGCATCACTCGAGGTGTTCAAGGAACGTGTAGAAATGGCACTTGATGACATGGTCTAGTGGGTATGGTAGTGTTGGGTTGATGGTTGGATTAGATGATATTACAGGTGTTTTCCAACGTTAACGATTCTGTGATTCTGTGATCTAAAATTATGTCAATTTGAGTTTTTGTGATTTTGAATTGCTTGAAACGGAATATAACCGGGAATAACTGACAATGCAAAGATCCTTGGTTCTCTCAGACTTAGGTTTTGTTTAAATAGATGTATAGTGGTTAAGTGAGGGGAAACACCATGTAGAATAAATCCAAACCTTACCAAAGCAGATGCCTTTCAGAGCAGGATTTGATATCTCTGAATTCCCAGCTCAGTGACAAAATAAAACCTGTTGATAATGCTAAAATGATAATACTTATAACCTTTAATAATCTCAATTAAAAATAAAGGGAGAAGGCTGCCTGAGCAAGCATGTGCCCAAGTAACCATCTGGTCTTGATCTGGCATAGAAGGAGAGGATTGCCAGCACATACCAGATTAGTGGCCCAGGTTAAAATCAAACAAAAATTTCTAGGAGGAATTATAATACATAATCTGATGTATTTTTTGATGTGCTTCTGTTTCAAGAATAAGAATTTAAGATAAGATAGGACGATCAATATTAAGTATTACTGTTTACACAAATAATATATATAGCAAATTCTGCCATGCTTAAAGTTTTTGTTTTGGTTTGTGCTTTTTGTAAAAAAAATAAAAATATGATATCTTAGTATTCTCATATGGATACATCAGTTTTCCAGGGGAAGATAGTAAAGAAGGAAAAATGCTGTAAATATCAAACCAGAAATTTATAACGTTTTTAGATACATCTTACTCAAGAGAAAAAGATGGATGATATTTACAGGGAAGTGAAGATAACTTCTAATATGCATTAAAATAATATTGTCATGCATACAGTGTTTGCAAGAAATTGTTCTGGAAGTTTGCAATAATCCAAGAAGTTATAGGTGAGATGTAATGCCTCTACAGTATTACAGGAGATATAATGCATCTTCTGCCAACCACAGCCTTTATTTATAACTTGGTGGAATTATAAATTGGTATTTTTCTCTGACAAAAGGTTGTGCTCTCATTGCTTATTATTATTATTAAACATTGTGTATATAGATGTAGCCTGGTATAGTCCATAATTTAGAAGGTTGATTCTAAATCTCATGAGAATTAATTCTGGAGTAACTTCCAAGTACCAGGAGAGGAGGAACCAACCTGTATATATTGGTAGTTGTTAAATGTTGGTAAATTTATGCTTGGGACTAGGTGATGAAGTAGGCTGAAAACTACGTTCTGTCACCTAGGAAAAGTCCTTTCCTCTGTTTTCCTGTTCCAAACTATGTTGCTGTTAGACCTTTATTCTATGTGTAATATATTGTCTGCCGGTAAACAACGCTAAATATTTCAAGAAAACAAACACACTTAGAAAAAATGGCATGGCTTCATGCCGCTTGTCTCTAGATGTCTAAGAGTTAGGGAGGAATAGCTAGTTCCCTTCTTACAAAGACATCCCCAAGCTTGTTTCTAGTGCCTGTGAAGGTTACTTACAGAAGCAGCCCAGAATTAGATGACTAAAGTATATTTGCCTGGTTGTGGTACATCAAACATAAGACACTACTTAAAAATATATATAGATAGATCACACTAATTACAGACAAAAATGCATTATTTAAGGTCTATTTGAACATTTTTATACTTAAAATCAATAAAATTGACTTTGCAGTCATACTGATGTTGAAACATTTTGTTCCGTTCACTTTATCTGTTTGCAATTAGATGTAGTCAGCTGCCCTATAATGTTGGAAGAAGGGAAAATATTTACTTCATCTTTTCTACAGCCCCTGCTTCAAAATTATAAATTGCCTCACTGTGCCAGGCTTTCAAAGTCAAAGACTTTTTTTAGGAACCTGCACTCTTGCATTAAGCAAGATGATCAGATTTTGAGTCATCTAAAAATCCATGGGTCAGGTGGTCACACACAAAGTTGCTGAAAGTCATTTACTAGCTAGCCATGCTTCAGAGAACCTGTTGTCTTTCTAGGGCTTCCATGACCTCTATGCTAAGTGCTGGGTGCACTTGTATGTACAGCAGTGTAATAAATAGTGCATTTAATGCTGTTGTCACTGTAGCAAATGTTCATTTTCCCAATGAATGAATAAGACCGGTTTCTGCTCACAGATTTTTTATTATGGAAAATTATTTTGCCTTAACCAAAATCTTTCCCTTTTCCCCACTGACTGCTTGTGCTGTTTTTCATATTTTTTTCTTATCTGTGTGCTTATGTTCTCTTCTCTTGTTGCCTCTAAAAGAAAACTGGGACCGGTCTTGAGACAGGTAAAAGCTTTTTTAAATTGTAAAGGGGATTTGCTTATGGATCATCCCTTAGATATATTTCTAAACCTATACATTGTTTGAAAATGTTAATCTTTATGAATTCAGTTTCTTTATTTGCTATATAAAAGTTGTCTCCATTATCTTATAATAGTTCCCCAGCTCTCCAGTAAAATTTGAAAATTTAGAAATCATAGTAGCCTCTTTAATTTTAGGGCAGAACGTATTCATTGTTAGAAATGCATCTAAAAACCTACAGATGCTTGATTACAGCTTCCAGGGGCAATCATCTTGTTAAATTACAAGTGGCTTAGCATTTGCCAAACTTTACTGTCTCTTATAATAACAAACATTTCCAAAATTGATTTTTGCATATAAGAATGTGCAGATTTCTATAAAATGTAGGCAGCATTTCAGAAATATTCAACAGCAATAAAATGCCCCTTAAAACTTTCCTTCACTTAATTTTTTTAATGTGCTTTTAATACATTTCTGATAAATTTCAGAATCAAGTGTGAGATATGAAGCACTAAAATAATAATAATAAAAAAAAATCGTATGTGATCCATTTCCTTGGTTTAGACTAAGATGAAAGTTACAGCAATTTATAAAAAGCCTAAATGTTATGATGGGCCAGTACATTTTCTGTTCGTATTCAGGTAACAGTATAATCAACATAAATAATGGAAGTTGAAATTGTCAGTTTTTGAAAAACAGGAAATATTCTTCTGAAGCTCAAAACATTTTTAATGTAAATATTAAACTAGGCTCTGCTTTTATTAGTGACTTACCCAGCCCTAATTTATGTTATGTAGTTGCATGTCGGTATAACTCTGTTATCCTAAGTAGACTAACTCAAATCTGTATCTGTGGATAAATGATGTAAAATTTATTAATATTAGAGAACCCTACATGACTGCTGTGTACCATAGCAACACCTCTTTTTGCATGCCCTGTGTACTGAAGTCTAATATTAGACATGTCATTACCTGACTGGTATTATTTGGCATAGCTATGCATACTTGTAAAATGGAATGACTAAAATACCATTCATCTGCATAGCAACTGATTTTCACAGTCTGCTCTTCAAAATTAATTCAAAATTACTGACAGTGATTATTTATGCATGAACACTGTAGACAAACTCCATTATGCAGCTGACTGCATAGTTGATATCTACAGTAAATCAAAGATGCATTTGACAATGCATGTAAGATTATTTTGGAAACTAATTACAAATTAACAAATCATAAATACAGATATGCTGCACACTACTGTGAGGAATGTCTTTGTTTATACTGGGGCTAGGAAGATTCCTAGTCTTTACTGAATTCTTCAGATTTCTGACCATGTACTGACTTCAGTGACATGTTTGGCTCTTCCAAATTTTTCAGTTAAATAAATAACCCACATTCTCTGAAAGTACCTCTTCCACTTTTATTGAATGATATTATTCTATCCTCTCCAAAGACCATTTGAACCCTTCATAAGTGTATGGGAAGAACTTCTGCCGCTGTTCTGTGTATCTCCCAGTCCTTAACAGCAGCACATTTCTACCAGGTTATCAGTTTCCAAGTTTGCAACATTCGATGACTGAGAGCGGTTACATTTTGTCAGACATCTACACATGACGATGTCTTTGCTAATCCATCTTTGGTGGCCCCAAGTCTGGTGGAGCCAACAATGGACATGAAGGCTTCTTTTCCAGTGGCTGTTCCGAGCTAAATGTGGTCACACCGAACCAAAGAACCAGGAAAACGAGGAGCATAAAAGGAGGCAGAAGCTTAGCATATATTCAATCTTTAGAGCAAAAGGAAGGATTTTCATTATTAATCTGAAATACAATAGATACTATTAGACTGATCTTAAAAGTAATAAGGAAAAATGGAAACTCAGAAAATATCATGATATAAGTATCATTTAGCTAACTGAAGGGAGAAAAAAATCTTTGAAGAACATGTTGACCAGTTTAGAAGAGACAATTAAATGCCACATGATGTCTAAAACTGATCATATCATCACTTGTAGAATACAGAGGTTGAAAAATGGGTCAAAAGCATACATCTTTCATTCTTGGGTATATACATTTCTTCACTGTATGGCATTCTGTCCAAAATGAAGCTCTGAATAAAAACTTCTGAAAGAACAAGACCCATTAAATCAGGCCAAAATATTCAAAAGCTGTAATCTTTCTAATAACATCAAGGGCCAACCAGTGCTAGAAAAATATTTTCAGTAGTGGTAAAAGCTCCATGAAGAAACTTCTAAATGACAGTCTATAATAGTGTCTTCTTCAAGGCAATGACTGAGCTGGAGATCTCTGAATTGACATAGATTTTGGTATTACATTTTTATTACAGAAATACAGAACCAGCCCAATCTTATGAATTCGTGTTAGTCTTGATGCCTTCAATGTTAAAACACTTTCAAGAAATAAAAACAGGTAAGGTGATAATCAAAGTTTCAATTAAAATTCTAGAATTTTAGAAACAATACATTAGAAAAGAAATAAAACATTTAAAAAAATTAAAGTTACTCTTACAACTTATATAGCTGCTCCAGTATACCTCACCTATAATCACTGAGATAAATACTGGCTGGAGAAGCAAGAAACCTGCAATGCATGAGTTAAATGTGCTGCTGGGAAATCCTCTCAGGCTATAAATCTTTTCCTCTGTTTCTTCTCTGAGAGATGCTCATTCAGGTTTCTGTCCCAAATACAGTACAAATGGAATATCGGCGGGTCTCACTTCATACTTTGATGATATTTCAGATTCTTTCCCTTCTTCTAAATCAGGCAGATAATATACTATTATAAACAAAATAATATTTTAAGTTCCTGTATATTATAAACCACAAGAAGATATATAAATATGCCTGTCTATGTATCCCATTTAAAAGTTGTTAGGCAGTCTGTTAAGTCTCTGGTGGTGAGTTTTTGATAAAATACATGCACGTTGTCAGACTAGACATTAAATATAAGAGGAAGGCTCTTATTGAGGCAACCTGCTTAACCGACTTGCTACTCATAAGAAGCCTCTACCCCAGGCAAAACCTGACCTAATTAATTTTGTGCTAATTTTTTGATGAAACTATTCTCATCTAATTAAAATAGTTTAACTGAATGTGTTTCATTGGCCTATATAGCTCTGAACACCTAGAGCTGACAGAAGAAACAGAATTGGGATTTTTAAAAATCTTTGTATTCATAAAAGACCTAGAGAGATATAAGCAGTCTAGACACCATAGTCCCAGAAATTGTTTGCTTTAGATGGAGTTCAGATGTTATTCCGCAGCGTGTCTTATTTCTATAACTATTCTTTTTAACACAGCCAGATAAGAAAAAAATAATTTAGATTAATTGAATGTGAATTTAATATAATGTTTTTCAGGCAGTTTGTGCTTTAGTGTGACACCTTAGTTAAACAGACTTGTGCAATATTCTCTAAAAATGGATCTGGACAGGCTGGATTGAAAGGGTGAGGCCAACTGTATGAGGTTCAACAAGGCCAAGTGCTGGGTCATGCATTTGGATCACAACAACCCCCTTCAATGCCACAGGGTTGGGGAAGATTGCCTGGAAAGCTGCCCACCAGAAAAGGACCTGGGGGCGTTGACTGACAGGCAGCTGAGTATGACCCAGCTGTGTGCCCAGCATCCTTGCTTGTATCAGGTCAGTGTGGCCAGTGGGACTAGGGGAGTGATTGTGGCTTGTATCAGGAACAGTGTGGCCAGCAGGACTAGGGGAGTGATTGTGCCCCTGTTACTTGGCACTGGTAAGGCCGCACCTCGAATACTGTGTTCAGGATCCCTCAGTACAAGGAAGACATTGAGGTGCTGGAGCATGTCCAGAGAAGGACAACGGAGCTGGGGAAGCGTCTAGAGCACAAGTCCTGTGAGGAGCAGCTGAGGAAACTGAGGCTGTTTAGCCTGGAGAAGAGGAGGCTCAGGGGAGACCTTATCACTCTCTACAACTACCTGAAAGGAGGTTGTAGCAAGATGGGTGTCCAAGTAACAAGCAATAGGACAAGAGGAAATGGCCTCAAGTTACACCAAGGGAGGTTTAGATTGGTATTAGGAAAAATTTCTTCAGTGAAGGGATTGTCAGGCATTGGAACAGGCTGCCCAGGGAAGTGGTTGAGTGGTGGACTTGGCAGTGTTAGGTTAAGAGTTGGACCTGATGATCTTTTCCAACCTATAGGTTTCTATGATTCTATTATTCTCTGCTCTTATATTATTAGAAGAAAAAGTCCATAATGTTGAAGAGACTGTTCACATGGTGTGTACAACACATGGAGTTTAATTGGTGTATGGAAAATATGTAACATTCTTTAATCTACTTAGATTGGAGATGTTCTTAATTATAAAATATTTATGGAAAATAAATTAAGTAGAATCTGGTTTGAGTTAACGGAGGGGCTGACAATTATTGATATTCAAGATGAGTTTCAGTCAATTTTAGAATATTTTTTTTACTAATTTTGGCATACATTATGCCTTGTATTCATGTAGTAAAATAACTAACTTACATAATTTCATACTTCAGTCTCTCTTAGCCACTTTACTCAGCCATGATTCAGAGTGAATAACCGAGTGCCTTATCAAAAGTATTTATTTATTAGAACTTATTTTCTTCCTAGTAACTGGGATCAAATATTAATTCTTTTGGAGACCAAAACCCACTCTGCATTTTAAAGCATAGGAAGCTTTAGATTTTTAGACAGCTGGAGATCAAACAGGGTTTAAAGATAGCACAACTAAATATTTTAAAATTTTGAATTTGAATTCAGAATCATCACATGTTTTCCTGAAACATGCGTTTGGGTTTTTTCTTCCCCAATGGATGCTGATAGGCTTTGTTTAATATAAATGCTACCCTGCTTTTCCTACTGTCATTGCTTCAGCCCTGAAAGTTTTTATACAATGCAATACAGTGCTCACCGTAGTTCTTTAATTGCAGAGATTTTAATTGTATCAAACTTGTATCTGCCAAGAATGATTCAGCTGAAGTGTATTTCTTGGTAATGGGGTGGTATCAGTACATGCAGCCTTAGGTTGATAGGGTTCATTTTGACTGTGTCAAACTGTGTAACAGTTAAGGTGAACAGTGGAGAATTTAAGGCCCCTAAGGCAGCGAACAGAGATGGCAAGTGGCACATCCTGATTGTGTTTTATCTTAGACTAATATAAATATTTAAAATAGGTGAGAATTTTTTTTTTTTCTGAGGCTATTGTCTCTTTACATGAGCAATAGGAGGAGTCTAATTGACAAACTGAGGATGGACACCTCAGTGGTATGCTCAGTGTAGAATATTCCCCAACATTTGAGGTTAAATACACATTTTCATTATTTCCTAAGTATTTTATTAATTGTTTCACTTTTCATCTGGACAGCATTTCTTAAGGAACAAATAGCACTTTCCCACTACTTTTTAACTGCAAATTATTTCAGATTCTTTTTTAACTCTGCCCTTTCTTAGTTTCTTAAGAATGTATGGGGATCACATCACAGGATCAATTTTTTCCTTAAGTTTTCTGGTTTTTAATACTGAGTGAGAAAACTCTCTCAGTATGGAACATTCAGGGAAAAAAATAAATCCCTTAAAACAAAAGGATGTGAGGGAAAAATAATTCTTCAGGGACAGTCTTCATCAGCCATGAATAAAGAAACAATACTCCTCTAGTAAGAAAGTCTAGATGTCACCATCCACAAAAGAAAATGTTGATGAAAGGACTAACAATGACTTTTATGGTGCTGACAATTAATTATGTATGATGTGAATGTGGAAGGAGGATCACATGAAAGGGTATCAGTATTGTCACATGGAGGCCATCAGTTACTCCACAGAACAATTCTAGAAAATTCTACTGAAGTACTTGTAGAGTCACATCTTTGAAGCTAATAACCTATGACTAAAGTGAAAGTAGGTACATTTCCATGACACATCAATTAGACCATAATCTATTTGCTGTTATTTTTATGCTATCAGGAACAGTAAAGAAAAGGCCACTAAAGATTTTACATCACAGTTTTAGCCAAAATAAAATGGTGAGGAAAAGAATGACTTTGATCCTAATAAGCATAGAAATTAATTCTATTAGGAGAGAAGGAAAGACTCTGAGCAACAATAAGAAATCATTACATTTTTATTCTGAATAAAATTTATGATGACTACCACTAGGAACTTATCTGGCTTGACTAAATTATAAATCAACTTTAACAAATAACCTGTAAACTCTAAATGTAACAATATTTTCTTCTATTCCTCATTGATAGTTGTGAATGAAAAGAGGCCGATGTTTCACAGTTAAAATATGTGCCTTGTAAATCATTGCCTCATTATATCACTATAGGCGAGTCCCAGTAAAGGATTCACATATCCCAACAGGTAGAACCTAGGACTAGGAATCATTTGGTCCCTGTGCAGTGGACAACTTCTCATACTCCTACCAGGAATCAGAGCAGTCGCATTGTTGAGCAGCAAAGCAGAAAAGCATCTACAGCTAACCAAAATGAGAAGGCACACAGCATGGCATATCCTACATTTGATATTCACATTCCTAACTTTGGGTTGCAAAAAGACATTTCTGCTGCCTTTGTACCCAGAACACAGGCATTTTGAAGAAGGTGGGTTTCAGGATTAGGAACTAAGGGTTAGGATTACAGAACTATATGAATTTCAGGATTAGAGTTTAGTCAAGAAGTTTTAATGGTCTAGATTTTACCAGTGTGTTGGGTTTGTGTAGTGGGGGAGTTTTAGTGGGGGAAGGGCACAGGGATGACTTCTGTGAGAAGCTTCAAGAAGCTCCCCTGGCTCCAAGTCAGACCCTCCTCTGGCCATGGTGAGCCAAGTAGTGCCTCAGTGATTAAGAGGGGAAAAGCAAAGAGAAAACCAGCAGCAGTGGAAACTGCGGAGAAAGGAGTGGAATGAGAGAGGAGTGGGATGTGAGAGGGACAACCAGGCAGACACCCAGATAACTGCGGAAAGGTGAGGGAGGAGGTGTCCAGAGCAGAGGTTGCCCTGCAGCTATGGAGGGTCATTGGCGGGGGGTGGGGTGGGGTGGGGGTGGTGGGGGGTGGGCAGGGCAGAGACCTGACTGCAGCCCAGGGATGACCCCACACTGGAGTAGGTGGCTGTGCCCAAAGAAGCCTGTGACCCTGGGGGAGGACTGCATGCCTGTGAAACACACATTGGAGTTTATGAATTTCTTTTTTTCTCCCTCCCTCCAATTAACCTCCTCCACTGGAGGAAAGAGGGGGTGAGCAAATAGCTGTGTGGTACTTAGTTGCTGGCTGGGATTAAACTATGACACTGGATTTGGCCCATGAGTCAGCATGGTCTGATAAATCTGTTATGTTTGTTGTGACAGCTACGGCTAAGTTTGGTACAGGGTAGGCAGAGGCTGCTGTCATGGAGGCTGGGGATCTTTCACTAATGCTTGGACTTGCTTCAGCTGCCACTGAAGCATTATTGAAAGACTTGATGCAGGATGCTGAGTTAGTGTTAGGGCTTGAGCCCTTAAGAGACTGTTGGGCAAGGTTTGCTGCTGTGTTTCAAATTCCCAGATCATTTGATACCATCCAGAATAAAAACTCTAAAATCGATTAGTCACTCATTGGTGTGGGTGAACTGCAGACTCTGAGTGTGTTTGTGTTTTAATTGGGTTTTCTTTGAATGTTAATAAAATAATATTCATCTCAGATTCTGTATAAAACTTGGTAATTAAATTGAATAAAATAGTTACAAGTAATTCAGTAAAAACCCACTACTGAAGTTCACAAATGTTCAGCCCATCTTTATATGATATTAATTTAGAAAATGAGCACATAGAAGTTGAAATAATTTTCCTAAACAAATAGAAACATCTGTTGTTTGTGCCTTGTCTTTACTGGTTTTGTAAATTGGTGATCCTCTGACTAGTTTTCTTAGGAGGGTTATAACTGCTATGCCCTTATTATGATGATAAACAGAAAGAGGAACAAAATGAAACAATACATCTTTGGTGCATCCTTTGATAATACGAACTATTCTAAAGCCTCAAAAATTCATTATTTTAAGGTCCTCCTCATTTCAGTGACATTTACCTTCTGTATCCAAAGGTTTATCAACTCTATCCACATTTGCTACAAAATGAATTGCATATTTTCCATGGATTTTCCTTTATAAAATAAAGTAAATCTTTTCCTCATTTTCTAATGTCAATTGGGAGGGAGAAAATTGCAAAGACTACTAAATTTCAAAATCATTCAGTACCATGGGGAACAATCCATCACCCTATCCTGTTATAGCCTACACTCCAAATCGCAAGCGCTGATATAATCCCTACCAGTAACTATTTATCTGGTTCCTCAGAGTACTAGAAGCAGAGAGAAAAAGCAGGGCAGAAAAGTAGAGGGAAAAGCTGAAAAGGAACCTTTATGGTAGTAATCCAAGAATCGAACTTCTAGGCCATCTTTTCCGATTAATATTGTGAGGTTTCAAAGGCCATAGGCTACTACTGGTCATGATTTAATTATATGAATATCTTCACTGGTGAAAATAACATGGATTGATAAAAATAGATGACAACTTCTTTATTTTGCTGCAGCGAGATATTGGACTGAAGTAAACATTGATAATTGAAATGTTAATTGACTCAGTTGCCTGAATTTCTAAGAAAGTGGAATTTGGAGCTCAGAAAACAGAGTTAATGAGAATGTAATTTAAAGTATATGGTCCTTCAATTTCTTTTCAACCTTACAGAACTTCAGCTGGGACACATCATTTAGCATGGCATACTATTATCACATGGTGCACTTCAGCTCTGCCATTGTAGTGTTGATGATAAGGAGATGAAGATGAAATAAGTGTAGAATTCAATGCCTTAGAAGGTATGGTCCACACAGAGATCTTTGTAGTCTTGCTGATATCACCCTGTCAATTACAGTTTTGTTGTCTGAAAAATGTAGGGTTGTTCCTGTGGGTTTCTGAGGGAGGCAGAGCAGCCTGGTATATGGTGTATAATATACTTGTATGTCTCAGGCAGGAATGTCATCTTAAGGCTTGGCTGAAGGCTTATTTAATGCTGCATACAATAGCAACACAGCAAAAATCACTCAACAAATATACCGTGATACTGCTAATATGAAATATTGTGATATTACTGTAATATTTAAAATGAGTTTGAGATTGAAAGGAGATGTACCCTTCAGCTAAAGTTTGAAATGTCCTGAGAAGTGTAAATAGCTCTGCATTGCAGGTGATCAGCTTCATATCATTCAAAACTCACCATCATTCCATAACCGCTGATAGAGCGCATATATTTGGCATCATTAATCATTGCCTGGGGCGAGCCACTGCTATTGAGTTGAATAGTGAGCTCAAAGGAAGTAATTCAAACGGAGGGGCACTGCTTTTGCTGAAAGATTAGGCCAAATATTTTGAATAAGATTCTTGTCTTGCCCTCACTAGAGAGGAATATTTCAGAGTTAATTATCTGAACTTCTTTTGTAGTGAGGGGAGAGAAATAGGCACTTCTAGACGAGAAATAATTTGATTTTTAGAACTATATTTACAATTTAGATGCAACAATTTAGAATTGTTTACTACAGGCACATTTCCAAACTGACTGCAGACTGGATCTAAACAAATAGACCAGGTGATCAGATAAAACCTGCCTTAACTCTTCAAAACAGTTTATAAGAGAGCCAGAGAGCTGTACAGAAGCTCAGAAGCTACAAGAAAGACATTGAGGTGCCAGAGTGTGTCCAGAGAAGGGCAATGGAGCTGGGGAAGGGTCTGGAGCACAAGTCCTGTGAGGAGCAGCTGAGAAAACTGGGATTATTTGTCCTGGAGAAAAGGAGATTAAAGAAAGACCTTATTACTCCCTACAACTATCTGAAAGGTAGGACAAAAGGAAATGGCCTCAAGTTACACCTGGGCAGGTTTAGATTGGAAGTTAGGAAAGCTTTCTTCACTGAACGGGTTGTCAGGCATTGGAACAGGCTGCCCAGGGAAGTGGTTGAGTCGCCATCCCTGGGGGTATTTAAAAGCTGTGTAGAAGTTGTGCTTAGAGACATGGTTTACTGGTGGACTTGGCAGTGCTGTGTTAATGGTTGGACTTGATGATTTTAAAGGTGTTTTCCAGCCTAAAAGATTTTACCATTCTGTGATAATGAATTCCCTTCACTAATTCTGTGAAATTTCTTACAATGTTGAAGTCACTGTGTAAAAAGTGAGTCAGAACCTCATCGTCACAAATGAGAAATCTATGTAATTACACATATATGAAAGAAATTTTCCACATTATTTCTTACTGTTATAGTGTTGTGGTTTAGCCCCAGTCAGCAAATAAGCACCAAACAGCTGCTCGCTCACCTTCCTCTCCCTCAGTGTGGTGGGAGGGAGAATTGGAGGCAAAAGATAAGAGAACTTGTGGGATGAGATAAGAACTGTTTAATAACTGAAAAGAAATGAAATAAAATAATGATACTGCTACTACTACCCAATGAAAACACTACTACTACTACTAATGATAATAATATGTAATGACAAAAGAAAAAAGGGAAAAAAAAATATACAACCGCCCACCACTGGCTGACTGATGCCCAGCCAGTCCCTGAGTAGTGATTGCCCCCCCCAGCCAACTCTCTCAATTTACATACTGAACATGATGCTTTATGGTATGAAATGTCCCTTTGGTCAGTTTGGTAAGTTGTGCATGTTGTGTCTCATCCCAGCTTCTTGTAAAGAAGCCGCCAGAAGGACAGGGGCAGTATGAGAAACTGAAGAAGTCCTTAGTTTAATATAAACAGCGCTTGACAACAAATAAAAGCATCAGTATATTGTCAACATTCTTCTCAGCACAAATCCAAAACATAGCCTCATGCTAGCTACTGTGAAAAAAAGATAACTCTATCTTAGCCAAAACCAGCACATCTACTTAACGCCTTGTTCGTAGAACACAATGTTAAATTTCATATATGCACTGTAATGTATAGTAAAGAAAAAATTCAATGAACTTCCTTAGAGTAGGAGATAAGACAAATTCAGGAACTACCACAACTTCTGCTGATTCAATACAGATTGAATCTCGTTTTCTCTACCACAGCTATCCATTATTTTGTACTGGTCTATGCCTGTTTGGTACTTATTATTCAGGAACAGGCATTTACTTCTTGAGAATTTTGTGGGGAAGGGTTCAGTAGACAAACAGGCAAAAGTTAGAGAATGGGGAACAGATGCATTGAGATTGAATATTAAACTTTTGACATTAGTGCTTTGAATAACATTAATTCCTTTGTAGGCAGAACACTGCAAGAATAGGTCTATGAGTGATGTTTAATGAGGAATAGGTATGTCTCACAGATAAGACCTGGAAGTCGTACCACACAAATGAGTTATGTACCAGAGGACAGTGAAATAATGACTATGGGGAAAACTGACAAATGAACTAGGTGGATGAGTACTGGGAGAGGGAGTGTGTAAGAAAATTGAGGAGGATAATGTAGAAAGAATGAAATTATTTATAGCACTGAAGATAAATACATTTTTATGTAAAGATGTTAAAAATCCATGAGGTATTCAGAGACTATAGTAATGATACCACATAGTCACACCACGTGTAGAGAGATAACTTCACCTTTTTTTTTGTGGTTGTTAGGAAAAAAAAGGCCCTGTTCTAAGAAAAATGTATGTATGTAAGATGCTGTACCACAAAACCAGTTTTGCCTTCATGATTTTCTTCTTTTTTTTTTTTTTCAATTACAATACATCAAGACATGTCATTCACACTAGGACTGCTCTCAAAAGACAGAATGAGTGAGGCTTCATCAGTTTTGCTTCCCTTCTCCTTGCACAGTTGTCTAACACTGCAAGAACAGACTTGGCATCCTCAGCCCAGCTCAGTGGCATTCCTGTTGATGGCTGCCAGCTGCCTAACAAGCTATGGGCACCCACATGGGCACCACACTTTTGTCTAAAGTTGGTTGCTCCACAGAGCTTGCAGGAACTTCACAGGAAAGAGGAGAAATACTCATGTATTTCTTTAACATGTAAACTCTCCATAATGCTTACGTATTTTACTCATTTTCTATTTATCTATGGTATGGCTTGAGCTCAGAATTAAAATATACATACATAATATGATATATATATGTATCTACATATCTATGTATATGTATGTATATATTTATAATCAAAGTATGTAAGAATTCAGTTAAAATATATTCTTTTCTTAATGTACAGATTCACTTGCAAAGTTTGCCACTGCAAAACTGTATTGCATCTGATTTCTGCAAAAAAATGTAGATCTCAGGTAAATATAAAACTGTGTTAAACCGAGCAAACCGCAAAGAGGAGGAGAAATCATAGAATCATGGAATTATTTGGGTTGGAATGAACGTTAAGGATCATCTACTTCCAGCTCCCCTGCCATGGGCAGGGACACCCTCCACTAGACCAGGTTGCTCAAAGCCTCATCCAGCCTGGCCTTGAAGACAGCCTGGGATGGGGCACCCACAGCTTCTCTGGGCAACCTGTTCCAGTGCCTCACCACCCCCTCCATGAAGAATTTCTTCCTGATATCTAATCCAAATCTCCCTGCTTTCAGTTTAAACCCATTACCCTTTGTCGTATCACTACCTGCTCTTGTAAAGTCTCCAGTTTTCTTGTAGGCCTTTTCAGGTACTGGAAGACTGCAATAAGGTCTCCCCAGAACCTCCTCTTCTCCAGGCTGCTGCTGAACATCACACTGATTTTTACAGGTCTTACAGAATCAGAACATGATTAATGGCATTATGCACTTGTTTACTTGTCTGCCTGATATAAATACAAATGAGGTTTAGAACATAGTCATTTTTTTTACTCATCTTTTTTACTTTATTTTATTATTTTAGCATATTATCTGTTACCTAAAGCATAATCAGTGGTTTAGTATAGATGACTTGCAAAAGAATAAAGAAGAAATAAGGGACATAATGACATGTATACCACAGTACATTAGGAGTACATCTGCTGAAAATTATGATTAATACAAGTGAATTCAGAACAAAAACCAGTGCCACTATATAAGATATTTCGAAAATTACTGGAAATATGCACCTGTAAAATGGCAGTGAATCAGTAAATTCAGCATGACTGAATGACCAAGTCTGGTAATAGTTATACTAGTTTTTATGCAAAAGATGTTGTGAATGGTGTGTAAGTCTAGCTTCCTCCCAATTATGAGAAGTAAGCAATTTGTATTTTTGACAAGTACTTTCAAGTGGAAAAAACAGTGGAGAAGAACAAGCTTATGATGACTGCTGATGAGTTTAGTCTGATAGTAAGAGAGACGAACAAGTGAAAAAAAACAAAACGATATAGAAGAAAGGAGGGTACATGACATAATCACAACAAACTTAGCATAGCCTTGTGTACAATTTGTAGGAGTAATACCATGATTAGTAGTAAGGAAAAACAAAGAATAAAACAATTTACCATCTGCTGACACACTATAGTATTGCAGTGCTCTGCAGCCATCCCTGCCGAGTGAGATATGAACACAGGACAGATAATTGTGGTACCTGCAAATGTGTTTGTAGACAAACGTGAGTGAGTTCTGTTTGAAATATGTTTTGACTATACCTGGGAGTTTGTCAGTTTCAAAATCACAAACAAGGGATTCTTCTCCAATAAGCCATGGCATGTGTTTGCTTAAAAAAAGTCCTGCAGACGATCTTACAAACTGCATTCTAAAACATGATAGTCCATCTAAAAAAGAGCATTGAAACTTTTGCCTTTTGTTTTAACAGTGTCCCTAGAGAAATTATAACAGCCAAACCAAATATTTCTTGTATATTTTTAATTTTAAATTGTGCCTTAAAAAAAAAATAAAAAATCCTGTCTAGCTACTCATTTGCAGACAGTTTCTTTCAGTGTAGTGCCCTGTAATTAATGGGTTCAAAATGAATCAGAGACATATGACAAGTTAAATATAAAGTATAATGAAAGAAAGGTACAATAATCATCCTTAAATGGGTTTATATTCATTTCAAGAGAGAGCTTTAATAGATGGATTAGCTTAATTGATAAAGGTATGATCATTTTTGCACTTTTGGGGTCTAATTTAAGGAGAGGAGTCTTGGAAACATACCTGTTAATCAGCTCCACAGTTATGAGTAATCTTACCTGTCTGTCTCTAAGGGCTACATTTAGAAAGTGATTTTCTGATCTTCATTTAAGCCATTGTAGCAGCATGTTAGCTGAAGCGCTCTAATGGCTCATGCTTAAGGGTTTGTGACACTAAATGACAAATGGGAACCATGCAATGCAATGAAGCAAAGATGAGAGTAGCTGCCAATTTTGTGACAACATGTGATTATGCATACACTACTCTTGCTTATAGATCCTGAAATAATTTCAGTAACATCTGGCAGTGAAGTGGACTAGATTTATCAATTTATTCTATTGGAGAAATTTGCTAAATTCAGTGGCATACATAGCTATTAAGATTTATTTTCAACATTTTTAAAAATCAATTTTCTCTTAATAGTTCTGGCTGTGGTTCACTGATTTATATTGTTTTCTTAGTTCTTTGCTGCCATGCTGACACTTAAAGGGGCCAGAGTTTCCTACTCATTCAAGCTGAATACCACTTAGTCATGTGAGTAGCTCAATAATTTGCATCTGAGTTTATTGCTAGTAAATCTTTGTTATTCAGTACATGGAATTATTTATTTTGGGACAGATTTGCACCTACATTGTGTGTTAGTTACTATGATAACTTGCAAGACTAAGTGCAAGCCTGTCTGGCCCTAAATAAATGGTTCCGAAGTTCTACTAATGAATGGACTTAACGGCAACAATCTTAAATGCAAATTATTTTCCATTCTTTATATAAGTAGGATTTTCAAAACACTATAAGAAACAGCAGCTTGGCAGAAGTTTATGTTTGTTAAAACTATGCTAACATAACAATTACGGGAACAAAAGATTGTGATGTTCATTTTAATAAAGTGGACAAAGTAATACTTTTGGGTATCTTGTATTTTACATATTCTTAGGAAAAAAATAATAGAGAGATTGTTGAGATTTTTCATTCCTGAAAAAATATTCATCTATGTCATTTTAATATCTGAAGTGACAATCAAAAGACAAAATACCATAAATAAGAAGTTCAAGTAGTTCTGGATCAAGGAATCTGTCTTTCATACCTCATACTTGATATTACCTTAGAGACACTTTCCAGACTGCCCGCACTGCAATCCATCTCTACTCCATTCTGTCATTTCAGTAATTATCACTGCATACAAATGTAATAATGCAGGAGAAGAGGACTTTTCTCCAAGGAATTTTAATAAGGACACCACAGGAAGTATATGGAAATTATAATTATTTTATAAACTAAGCAGGATGTAGGGATGGATGCTACCTCAGCATAATGTGTTCAGCTGTGTCTTTCTGCTGTATGACATGATAAAGGAAATAGATATTGCAGTAGAATCTTTCCCTTTTCTTCCTCTAGTTAATTCATGTCTGCATGGGAAAATGAGATAGTATTCATACAGCAAATGACAATTTTCAACAAAAATTCCCATGACATGGACATATACAGAATTATTAAGGGCTGAACACCTTGTTTTCTCCCCTTAGATTTCTGAAAACATATGTTACAGTGGTGTTATGGACAGGGTTGTAACTGTAGCTGTACAATCATGTTTTTATTTGTTAGATGGTATTTGGGAGAACTCAGGCCCTTCCTGTGAAAAGTCCTGTCACAGGCATCCTGTGAATGCACCCTTAGAGTAGCATGTGCAGTGTCAGTGACCTGATCTACAGAAAAAATTAGCTCAAATGAATCTCCTTTACACTAGTACTTACGCTCTTCTCCCTTTATTTTCATAGCAAAGCAACCCATCTCTCTAATACGAATGACTGTGCTGTCTCACTATCTGCTCTTTTGATGCCTGCCTTGTACTTGAGTGCTTTATGGTTTTCTAAGGCATTTCTATGAGGGAAGGAAGGCTGCAGCATAGGGTGAATACAGTGGGGTAGTCGCATGGCTATTGTCCTCCCCTTGCATTCACACCACCCATAGCACAAGACAGCATTGCTCTACAGAAACGGCAGCTAAGTATAACAGGCCAGAGAGATTTTTCTGCCTCTGAAGCATGCTGTGCCATGGTTCTGCTTGTGTCCCCACAGCTGCCTTATAGGATGGATGAACCAAGGTCAACCTGACTGGTGTGGTCCCTCATTCGACCATGCCCTCCACCGTGTCCAGAGATGGCTGCTGGCTGAGACCGAAACAGAGCTCCAGGTCTTGCTGAGTGTGCAACAGTCCTGAAGACTCAGCAGTAGCTCTTGAATCTGTGTCTTGGCCCTGTTTAGTTTGTTAAGGAGATAGTGGATTTCTCCTGTTACTAGTAAACATACCTGAATAGTCAACTACAGCAGCGTTAATCATCTGAATAAGTGAACAGCCCCCAGTATTGCATTTTAGGGCCCTTTCATCTTCAAGTTGGTCTATAAATGCTACACAGATGCAATTCCACAAGAATATCTAAGGCATAGGAGTTCAGTATACTCAATCCTTATAAGTTCAGGAAAATCATCCCAACAAGATTCTTACTTTTTCTAAAGAAAAATATCATTGGCACAGGGTATCAGTTTCTTCACTGTAAAATTCTATACCTGAAATATAGCTATACCTAGTCTAAGTTACAGGTAATACCTCCTTACAAGATATTTGTACTTGCAAACGTAAAAAACAACTTTTCTGTAAAAATTCAGGTTCTATTCCAGATGGTGACAGGTTTGCAGTACAGTGGAATATCATAATCATGTCATTATGCTTCCAGGATAATATAGCTATTACCCTGATTTGACATGTGTCAAAATATCCCTATAGTCTCTGTCATGCTGGTTAATACACCTCAGATGACAAGCTGCCTTAGGTCTTCAACAGTATGAGTGAAGAATATTAAGTGAGCATCATGTCAACTCCTAGTTCTATAAAGGTTAAGATACGACATTTTTTATAAACTTGTAATAAATCATCACAGCTAAAATCTAGCGCTGCTTAAACTTGTTTAATAATAATGATAACCATAACTTGTATGCAGAAAATGTTTTAAAATCTAAAACCTTTTGAAATATTTCACACTCAATAATTTTAGGAGCCACTTTTCCCAGGACTGAATCTGAGCATCCACTAGGGTTTTGCCTTTTGCTTGCAACATTAGTTCCTATCTCATTATTTTAGGAGGAGGAAAAAAAAATATTAACTATGAATAAATTATATTATTTTTGAATATCAAAGCAGGTCAAATCCAAGAATTTTCCAAGCATTTCAAGTTTGATGGCAAGAACAAAACCATATAAAATCAGTCCTCATTGCAGATTGTGATTCCAGACATGAAGTAAGTTACAATGTGGCTCACTGGCCTCAGCAAACCCAGAAAGATTTGCCTTCTGCAGTAAAAAAGGAAACATTTTCCAGTAAATAGAATGCAGAAGAGCATCAAGTTCCATAAATGTGACAAAAAAAAAAAAAAATCAAAATAAAAAAAAAAAATCAGTGCTTTCATAAGTTGAATCATGGAGTTTTTGTGAAACTATTTTTTGGGATTGCTGAAAACGAAAATAAATGGCACTTCCATCAGTAAAAATGTCTTGTCCTATATATGCAAAGCTATCATTAGATATCTCCTCATTGTAGGCTTCAGAAGTGATTTAACTTTCCAGAACTCATTGAATATGATAGATTGGGACAATGATATTATGGCCTAACAGCTGGACTCTCTGCATGAAACAATTACTGCCAGTGAGGAAAGATGTGAGCAATTGGGTACAAGCCTAATGGAGACAGAAGGGAATGTTTTCAACCCAGAGGTAATAATAAAGGGATATGATTTAATTATTTCTAAACGGAGTAAAGCCAATAAATCTTCTAAATCTAAACTAGACTTGATTAAAAATGAACTACCAAGAAAAAATATTTAAATTTTGAGGGGTTTATTCAAAGTTTTTCCAGAGAAGACACTTCATATTAAAATGAATGCTAAAAGTATTTAGAATTCCTTTTCATTATTCTTCAAATCCATGCCATTTTTCCCTGTTAAGAAGTGAAGTTTTGTATTCTTTTCAGGTGCAAAGAGAAAAATCTATTTTGAAATTCTATCCTCCCATTTACCCCAGTAAGAAATATGGAGAAATTCATGAAAGAATCAGAGAATCTCAATATAATATTTAATCATGTACTCAGAATTTTTGCACACACAGCCTCATGACCAATTTTTCACACTTTTGTGAGGGGATTTGGACAGCTAATCCTATTAAAAATGAGCACTCTCTTGATACCAAAGGGGAAAAAAAAAACCCAGGAATTTAAATAATAAGCTGCAGGGCATTATTCCTGATTCAATCTGCTTCTTTAAGAAGATACTTTGCATGAATTATGCGAGATAATATTCCAAGACAACAATAATCACATGTCCTTCACATCTTCAATATTCACAATGTCATGAATTGAGGGCGTTAGAAATGTTGTGTTGACAGCAGACCAGAAAAGATTGAGACAAAGAAGAAAGTTATTTGAGAGTTGCCCCACGCAGTTTCTTTCATGTTGTATAAAACTGAGTTGCTGAAAAATTTTGGCACAAGGATCAATTCACCTGGTGAGACAGAAGTTAGAGAAGCTCTTGTATGTTATTGCTGTTTGGTGACAAAAAATGAGAAAAATTAGAAAGAGTTTTATAATAATCAACCCTATAATCCAACTGTTGTTAATAAAATGAAAGTGACGTTTGGTTTTGCAATTGACAAGCAAAATATTTTTTGGCATCTTGGATGAGCAGTGGGCCTTAGAAGCCAGAAAACATTTTGTGGCTCTTCAGACATCAGGCTTCAAACACCACCAAGCACACTATACTTCCTAGATTCAGTAACACTGATCTATTCAGTAAGGCTAGGAGCATGTTGTCTGGAAAACTGTGGAATTCTATTCTAAGGCAGCTGAAACTATCAATTAATCCAAGTAAATTTACTTAAAAATATTTAAACAAAGTTTAAAAGAAGAAAACTTTTAAAATTATTATACATTTCTGGCAAGATACAATAAATTCCAAATCAGAGAAGAAGAGAAAAAAATCTCAATCTTTATGGGCTTTTAGTTGTTTATTCCATAAATGGGGTCCCAAATTCAGTTCCCTCTTCTGTGTTCTGAAATTTCATCCTATATTACCTTCCTCCCAGAAGTTTAATTTACTGTAATCCACCACATTCTGGGTTTTTAATGGGTTTAAACTGAAAGCAGGGAGATTTAGATTAGGTATCAGGAAGAAATTCTTCACAGAGAGGGTGGTGAGGCACTGGAACAGGCTGCCCAGAGAAGCTGTGGAGGCCCCATCCCTGGCTGTCTTCAAGGCCAGGCTGGATGAGGCTTTGAGCAACCTGGTCTAGTGGAGGGTGTCCCTGCCCATGGCAGGGGGGTTGGAACTGGATGATCTTTAAGGTCCCTTCCAACCCAAACCATTCTATGGTTCTATGATACCATGAAATGTCACTCTTGATCTTTGGTATTTAACTGTTGTCTATTAGGAGACTTTTTTACTACGGGTTTGCTAACCCATCAAAACCCAACTGAATTATTTTCTTTTTAACTGAAGGATGAACTGAAATACACCTTAAGAAAGCCTGTGGGCCACACAAATTTGGAGTGAGTCGTCACTGTGCTGTATGGCAGGGCTGCCCCTTGGGACCTCTGAGCAAGCTGTAGGAGTGAGCCAGTAGGAATGCCATGATGTTCATCAAAGACAAACACGAAGTCCTACATCTGAGAAGAAATAACCCTAAGTCACCAATACACTCTGAGACCTGCCTGTCCAGGGAACAGCTATTCTGAAGAGGTCCTGTGGGTCCTGGTGGGCCACAAGCTGGCCTGAAGTCACCGGTGAGCCCTGTCAGCAGGGATGGCCAACAGCATGGCTGTTGGGGTTGGGGAACACAGATAGGGACCCGTGCTTCAGTGTGCTTGAGGAACTTTGAGATGAATTTTGTGCCAGCATAGTCTCCAGTGGGCTGTGAGGAGCTGCATGGGCTAATGCAGGCTAGCACCCATATCTCCAGTGGGAGAAGGAAGTATATAAAGCAGGAAACACAGGAGAGGGGTGAACAGACACAGGGAGGGCACACCTTTGCACGTCACTCTGTGTGTCTGATTAGAAGAAGGGATATTAGTTAAAAGAAAGATGCTGTGAAATTCGTAATGTTTATTAACATTTTTTATATGTCTAGTAATGTGGTTTATTTGTCGTATTGCTGATACCAATGCTGAAGGTACAGATCACTCGTTAGCAATTAATTATGTATCCCTGCTTTACAAATAAACTTCTTAGACTGTGATTTATTTTTAAGTACATGCTCTTTTATGTGAAATATATTAGCCAATTTCTATATATTTTTATACACTGAGCCACCTTTATAGCTGAAGAAGTGCGTCACTCCCACTCTTTTTTTTGAGATACAAAGATTGAACAAATAGAAATAGGTCAGCTAATGAAAATCTTGTAGAGATAAGAGAAAGAATGGCAGATGAGGGAGTAAAATAGGAAATTTTAAGTATTTTTGGTTGGGATTGAGAGCTTGGAAATGTATCTAAGAACCAATATTAAGACTCTGCAAGGAACTGTCCTTTGTGCTGAGAAACTATAAAGAGCTGTTCTCAGCACAAAACAGAAAAAAAAAATTAATTTTAGAGATTAAAACTCTGAGCATAATCAGAATTTTACCAAAAATGTGTATCCATCTGGCCAGTTACTGGGATCACACGGAAAATATTGTAAAGGATAATACCAACATACATCCTGCATCATATCATTACAAAATCTGAACCTAACTTCCTATTTTCCATACTCAAGTCTATAAAGAAGTATAACTGCAGCAGATTTTTTTCTGGAGCCTTGAAGAATTGAAAATCAAGACAATCACTGTGAAGAATTCTACTTCATTTTAATTTCTGAGAGATGTCATCTTCTAAAGTTGGTACAAAGTATTTCCATTGACAAAAAATAAGCAAAGAAAATATTGTAAATTAGCTTAAAATTAGTTCACTGATTCATACTATGGAAATGAAGTTTCTATGTGGGTGGGATTTTTTTTTTTTTTTAATTTCTCCTATCAGAATGAAAAGAATTCTGAAATTCTTATAAAATATGTTTCTTATTATTAGATTGCAGAGGACTCAAAATGATAATTGAGTTCTTGTGAAGTTAAAAAAACACTATCCTTTCAACAGTATTTGTGTTTCCGTAAAATTTGCCAAAAGAATGAAGGAAAAACAGTCATTCCATTTGAAAATATCCTGAAGAAGGTTTATGCTTTTTATAACAACTGTCTCTCCGACATACAGTTTAAAATAGAACATTTAGAGAAAAAACCCAACAATTTGTGATAGTTTTTCATTCTGTTCTAGTTCGCATTGGCAAAGTAAGATGATCTACTGAAAAATATCATTAAAAAGATACCAAACTCTTCTCTCTTTTATGTACATCCTTCATTTTGAAATCTTACGTTTTTATGTTCTTTGAGCTTTACTTAGACCATTTAGACTCAGTCACAGAGATATATCAGCTAATTATGACACATATTGCGATTCTGTCCAGTATATCTTTTCTGCACTGGTACTTAAATGCAATAATAAATAAGTTGAAACAGAAGCTTTCTATTCTTTTTCTTTTCTGACAGAAAGAATAGGTATTACATCACATCTAACTTCTGTGATAATTTATCATTGTGTAAAATAACTCCAAATGTCTTAACAAACCTAATTTTATTAAAATTAATCAGTGAATCTATAACAAGCTTATATTTATCTAAAGCTTAGTAATCAAGTACTTATTTACTTATTAAAAAAAACCAACCACCAAAAAAACAAAACCAAAAACAGAGAAGTGAAAATCAACAGAATATAGCTAACAAGAAATATTAAATTGACTTACGTGATATGTGATTATTTGATGCACATTGTTCAGGTTTGTTGCTCCAAGAAAAGATTTCAATACAGGTAACAATGAAGTAGTCATATTTTATTTAGATGGAATACCTCTGTTGGTTGTGTTTGTTTGCTTTTTAGTACATGAGATCAAACCAAGGATACAACCAACATATTTGGTACCACATCAAGCTAAGGCTTCTAGCTAGTTCTTTCTGCTCACTAATAGTATAAATTATTTTACCTTCTTTAAGATGCTTATATAGTCAATCACTGCTCAAAAGGTATTTCGGGGGGCCATGTTATACTGCATTGCTCTGCAAAGTATAGAACTGGTAGGAAATATTTCATTTGGAATTTTTTCCTGGCAGAAAGTTATGTTTGAAAGGCTGATATGCTTCTTACTAATTTTGTAAGGCCTCAGAAGTAGGACTTGTTAGACTTCTTGTCTGGGCTGTTCTTGGCTAGCCTGGAGTTAGTTTTATTTTACTTTGTTTAGTGGTAGGAGCAATTTTATAATGAAGGTTTGTTATTACCTAATTTTTTTTACTTCTGCATAGTTTTTTACAACTGAGGTGCATAACCATATAATAATTTTAAAATTAATTCTAGTAGGAAATAACTTTCTTGTGTAGCATCATGATGTAAAGAATAAGGGTGGGATGAGAGCAAGGTTTTGGAAACAGGAACACAGACACAGGATGCAGCATGGAATAGACATGGCCTGGAATGATAACAAGTAGGCCTAGGAGGATCCTGCATCCCCAAGACTATGAACAGCTCACTGGTGGTCAGCTGCAGAAATGCCAATGTAGGGAGTTGAACAAAAACAACTATAAGAGAGAACAGTATCCAGAATAACTCACTCTCCATATATGTTAAATAAAGATTTAATGTGGCATTTTAGACCAGTGCAGGTTGAAGGAGGTACAAAAAGGGTCAGGAAGTATACAGAAGTATGCAAATGGACCCTAGAGTATGAAGAAGGAAACCATCAGTAACAGGGTCATATTCCCCCCAGTGAAAGACTGGGGATGCGATAAAGCCCCCAGCTACCCTGGTCTGAAACCAAAAGCCATAAGATAGGAGATTGCATAACACTAGAGCAAGGTGCAGATACTAGGAAATATGTGAGTATAATAATTTTAATTGTATTGTTATTATTGAGACTGAAAAGACCCAGTCACAAACAAGGTGAGAAAAGGCACCAGGAAAAAAACTTTGCTGTTACACAAGTCAGATTTTAAAAGTTTCCTAACACAACAGAAGTTTCATGCTATCATTTGAGAAATTACCTGTAACTGAAGTTTTATAACAGATTTAAAACTTAACTAGTCAAAATATTTTCCTTCAATAAAAAACTATGTCCATATTGCTCCCAAAATTTCCACCAATCCCACCTGAGACAAGCCAAGACTGTCTGGTCAGAGCTCATTAATTCAATATTTTTGGGAAGAAGTGACAGCAACAATATATGTCTATTATATTTATCCTTATTTAACTGAAGTAGTAAACAATGTTCTTACATTTGAAATAACTCACAGTGACAAAGAAGTAGGCCAAGATTCTCTCCACATACTTGCATGTGTCAATCAGAAGTAGGTCTGTTTAAATAAATCAAGTTACACCCATACAAACTCACTGTAATTGCAAGGAGATAGCATTTCCAGGGTTATGATGGTAGAAAGATATTATGTGAAAATGACACAATTAATTTTCTCCTCTTCTCCCTGGTGTTGCTTAGGAAAAGGTGGTGACAGCTCAGAGGTGGGAAAAGATGTGATGAGGGACAAGGGGAGGGAGGAGAAATGGCTGAACGACTGTCAGCTGGCAAGCCTGCTGTCAGCCAGCAATGGTTTACGCTGTAAATGGGCAAAGTCAGGGCAGTAGGGTTTGAAGGCCACTTAGGGAGGAAGGGAGTAAAGCACGTTGTTTAAGTAAGGTAATTAAGAGGGGAGAAGTAGTTTTAGGATTTTTGTGACAGAGGTCTGGCAGGTAGGGAGCCTCTCAGCCAAAAGGGACAGCTGGCTGAATCCGAACACTTGTCTAGATAGACAGCAGAGGAGACAAATACATTATCCCTAGCAGTACACAGTCTGCCCTAAAATATTTAAAAAATACTATTTGAAAATAATCCACTCTGAAGTCCTGGAGAGATGGAGTCATGGTTCTTTCTCACTTGCCTCGATGTGGCCCAGTGGCTGTGGCAACTGTGGCCAAGCCAGCAGTACTGCCAGGCCTGGGGCCTGAGAAAAGGCTCTAACTCTGCATATGATTTTGTTTTTAACACAGAACTTTGGTTTATTGGGAAACACAAGGTCAGTTCTACATCCTGGTTAAAGCTACTGTATTTTGGTGAGGGTGAGATGATGGACTGTGCTATCGAGAGAAACCACTTTACAATGAGGCAGCTAAAGGAAAAAACCATCAGTAAAGCAGTCAGAAGAGTTGGGATTCACCCCTGAAGTGACACAAAGATGAAGAGCAGGCTTAATCCTCTAATCAGTTTTCATGCCATTGTTTGCCTACAGAAGTTAATAAATGTAAGAGTCGGAAAATGAGGGTGGGGTTGCTCACAGGATAAAAGCACATTCAGGTGTGTCTGTGCAGCCTAAGCAGAGGAAGTCAAGACTTTTGACTACAACTTTTTATCTTGAATGACTATTTCAGGGGAAAAAATACGTGGGAGTAGTTCTATAGAGTAATTGAACAGTGGTAACATACAAGATAGATAAGAGTACTGTTGCAATGGTTTATTTTTGAACTTTGAATAATTCTGGTAAAATATATGGAAATACAGAGAATATACTCATTGATAAAAGTCTAAGTTTTGAAAAGATAAATCTTCCTATTCTTTTAAGAATGCTTTTTTCCAGTGACCAAAATGAACTTTGACCTTTTTAACTTTACCCATTTCCTCTTGAGTTGAAAAATAAAAAACATTTAAATAAGTTATTTCAGACAGAGTTCTTTTCAGACAGAGAGGTGGATGAACAGAAACTGAAAGTGGGAATTACATCTATCAAAATGAGACAAACATCTTTGTAAAAAAACCCCTAATTTATTCAAATAATTGCATAAATAAAAAATAAAGTTCATTTGATAATTTTTTGGTGAAAGCTGCTTTGAGGGAGTAATTCAAATTTGTTTAATTATGAGTGAATAATCAAATTTATGCTCAGTACCAAGGCATTGCAGGTATTATTGTATTATATGGTTCATGACTGCTTGCTTTGAGTACAAACCTAAAAAATACCAGAAAATACCTGACCAATTGCATTCTTCTAAGTAGTTCAACTACTGAGCCTAATTGTTGTTAATTTCTACCTCAGAAATCTTTTTTCATACTTCTCTTTGCCCCTGCAACTTTTATTTAAGTTTTTATTTCAGTTTGCTTATTTTGCTTAAAATACAAAACATTACAAGTAGCAACACAGCATTGATGGAAGTCAAATGCTATACAATTTGTCTGTGTGTATTAATGACATCATGAATGTATATTGTAGTGCAATTCCTACAGAATCAAGGTGCACACGATGAAAACCAGCATACTTTATATGATCCCTGGCAAATGAGAAAGCAAGCAATGTCCTACTTTTTTTATAGGTATATTGTAGGCATACCTATTTTTCTTCCTTTTACTAACAAATATGCTGTACATAGTACCCCGACTGACTATAATAGAATCTGTAAGACTTTCAAACTGGAAAAAATTTGAAATAAAATTCTGTATTTCTTACAAAATGTATCTTTTTTTTGTTAAAAAGCATATTGCCTAACTTGAATAGCTAGCATACACTTTTAAATACAACTTCTTATGGACTGAACTGAAATTGTTTACACATTGCAAGCTAAGGTTCCATACACGACAATTACACAGCTATGACACAGGCAATATATTTCCAGGGAAGTATGTGTGCTATTTTTTTTACAAGTAAAACTTCAGGGATAGAACTAAATTTATACATTTATGCAAATTCAGATTTTGAAATCCAAAGCTGTTATCTTAAAGAAGCCTGAATGAGATTGAGATACCAGTGTCTGGGGTCTGCTCTAGTAAGCGCACATTCTGTGAACCCACGTTGCTCTGGCAGGACTGGATCCCTCATATGATGCCAGGGTGACAGAGGTAATTGTCACTAAGGAAATAGTCCTTGCTGAGGAAGAAGGATCTGGTTAATCTCTTTCTTCCATTCTCCTGACAAGGATGCACTGACTCAAGATTGCATACCACAGTCCACTATTCAGGAGAGTCGTTATTTCGCAATAAAGAGAAAATATGCTTCTCTCATAAAACAGTCTGATGGTGGCACAGGAATGCAAGATACCACAAAGAAAATCCCATGAAATCTCTTTATATTCTATTTCCAAATTATTCTTGTGTATTTTGTTTGTATCTTCCTACTTCAAAATAAGGAAGATTTAGACTTTACATGTGTACATATATTCATTATGCATACAGGGAAATGCACATTTCTGTAGATGAATTGATTTGGTCCAGCAGTTCAATAACAGTTACTAAATCATCTGGATAAAGACTGATGGGTTCCTGTCCTCTGCACAATAACAACTGGTGGAGAGGAAAATTCCTCAGAGACCAGAAATGCTCAGTTTGTGCATTGTAAGAGAAATTTTTAACTGGATAGGAGATCATTTTAAACAATCCTAAGGTTAGGATTGAAGTAAGTGCTCTGTCTTTGTAAATGAAACCATACCAGGCACCCCACTTCTCTGCAGAAATGAGGCTAGTTGAGAACATACTGAACTCCAAGCTTGCTGGGCTAATCTCTCTCCTTTTTCATCAGGAGTTTCCCTGCTTTTAAGCATAGATGTAGACCTGACCTAACTGCCTTGCTATCCATGTGGTAGCATAACAAACAATTTTCTTGCACCTCCAGACTGTCATTCACTGTCAGTGATCCACATGCCTGAAATGCACTTGGATTTAACACAGACAGACAAAAGATAGTGGGTAAAGAAAAAGGGATTAGGACAATTTACTTGAAAGTCAATGTATTTAAATCCTATGTCTACATCAAGTCAAACTTCATAGGCTTATGGCTGGACTGCCACGATCAGTTCTGGTGGACACTGTAAAATGGCTGCTGAAAAGTGAAAGTGCTACAGTGTGAGTCAAAATCTGAGAAGATTTAATATCCTGTGGGTTTTTTTTTTTTTTTAGATAAAAACCACTGGTATAACGTATAAAAAGCCTTTTATGCCTAAATTTTTCAATAAAATGGAAAAATATTTTGTTATGAATGGTATTTAACATCAGAGCCTTAAAAATCATCTCATAGAAAAATAATTAGTAGGAAATGAAAAGTAGTTTGACTTGTACAGTATAAGCTGCAAAAAAGTGTCACTGGCTTTATTACAAAAGACTCCCTATTTCAGTTATTCAATCTAACAAACATGCAAACTACTTAATGCCATAAAGACTATTTGCCTTTATAAAGGCTCTTCTAAGATAAAGGAAAAAACCTTCTGTAAAACTGTTATCTTCATACCGAATATATTATTTTTTCTGTGGAACTTAATTAAACAAGACTACCACATTGCCAAATATACTGTATGTAGTGTTTAATTAAACCAACAGAAATGGGACAAAATTCAGCATAAACTCTAGAAGTAAAATTAGGAATTACCAGATTTCTCCACTGTACATGATCTCTATGCTATTGTTGTAAAGGAACAATAAAATCAGCTTCCATTCCATCAAGCCAAAAAAGAATATCAGAGAAATAAGATGTTAACTGGCTTTTTGTTTCATTGCTCCATCACTGAAAGTAGTGGAAACTGATTGATATCCTCCAATTTGCTTATATAAGGATATGTAACAAATATTGAGGAACTTATGAAGTGAGCATATAGGGCACTTTTTCTTAAAAGAAAAGTTTATTGTAAATGATCTTCACTTTAAGTTAACATGATAGAGATAAGTCAGCCATCAGGAAGGCAATAGGTCCTAGTTAACCTTTATCAGGAATCAGAGAGGAAGCTGTTTGTCTAGCTTGCTGTGTAATCATAACAGTAAGTGGTTAGAGGGTCCAGCTGCTCATAATTAGTGCTCTAAATATGCTTCCGAGGACTTGATTAGTGAACACGTTCCTTTGCCCGAGACCTTAACCAAAGCCTATGGGAATTCTTGCCATAAGGAGACAGTTAATCAATTAGAAAGTGCAGAGAATGATCAGAGCAAGAAAAATAAGTCAATTACAGGGCAACTGTTGAGCTTCATTTCAAAATAGCTTTGCCAATGCACAGCCAATGTAATATAAACTGTATCAGAACAGTGTTCCCAGTAGAGACAGGGAATACTAGCTTTACTGAACCTTCAGGAGAATGATGTTAATTTTATGAAAGGCATTATAAATTGCAGCAGCCTTTAATATAAGGGGATTGTATCTGATAAAGATTCCTCTGATCCTGCTTCTTATGTATTTACAGACTTAAATTTCAACATTTTGAAGTATTTTAAAGGATCACCAGGAAAACAAGGAATTCCCATGTCAGTAGTTCCAAAATCCACTTGAGTAACAATCGGCATCATACAAATTTATTCCAGCTTTTTTTTTTAAGACCCAAGAATTAAGCTTTTAAATGTAAATATGGATGTAAATGTGCTGATAAAGACTTTTTAAGAGCTCTGGTATTTTGTCATGGCAGGGTGCTTAATACTGAATAATGAATTGCTAAGAGAAGTGAAGTAAAGGCTTGAGTCCATGTGCAATGCATAGACCAGAGCTTTCTTCCCATTCCACTCATCAGGTTTTATTTCCATTAGATTTTGATTTATTTTGCAAATAGATTGTATCTATTTAGTATTATTTTGACACTGTGGAGAAAATATTTAAGTCTCTAACCTTTCTTTATATAAGAAATATAACATATTTTCATTCTTTAAAACCAAATTGGTGGGGTTTTGCCTTTTTTTTTTTTTTTGGCATTTATTCTTATTGTTTAGGATGTTTTAAGCATGTGGGGGAAAGGAGAATTTAGTTGCATGATCTCAACTGTTTGTACTTCTCTTGTCTCAAGAGATAGCAAAGTATCAGTTTTCTTCTTTCAGTTTCCTGGGTGTTGATGTGGGAGTGGGAATTGAATAAAGGATAGATCTTACCTTTATAGTCAGTGGTTTAAAACAGTGACTAGTGGTTTTGATGACACTATTCATTTGTGGAGGTAAAACATCACAAGATGGCTTCAAAAAAATCTGTTCAGAACTTTCTGGAGATTTCCATAAGGTATCTCAAACTATAAACATACAAGTAAAGAAAATTGAATCATCAGCCAGTTCTCAAACTCATTTACACAGAGTACATTTTACAAAACTGCTGAATTTACTTTGGAGCCTAACTCAACTCATGACCTCAAAAATATCTCGGTCAGTTTGAACTCTTTCAAACTTTCCCATCTGTCTGTAATATTGTATTTCTCTATCACTGGTAGGGTAGCCCAGGATAGAATCTTTGTCTCTACATATACAGAATCCCTTTATTTGATGCATCTGCTAATATTAATAAAAGTTTGTCTTCTTGGAGTTGGTTTTGGTTGATTTCTTTTATTTTTATTTTCTAATGGTTTGCCCACTGATAAGTATTGTTTTATTATGGAGATTTCAGGTACTTGTTCAGTCAATTATTTTCTGTGGAAAACAATTGCTAATTTAAGTCATGACAGTAATGTTATTGTCTACATAGTGTAGAAAAAAGCGTTATATATACACCTCCTTTTCCCCCTAAATTTTGTTGTTACATTATGATTCCTTAGTTGTTATGTTCCCCTGTAAAATTATGTGATTAGTCTTGATTGTGACTGATCAAGGATTATTTTTAATGAAATTTATTATGTTTTACCCAAAGACTGTAGATTTATTTGATCTTTTCAGAGAACCATGACTTCTAATTGACTCTCACTTATGAAGGGGTCTGCTAACACTTATTATCTGAATGAATAACTGACGGGTATTGCTTGGTATTAATCTTTATGATGATTTATTGCATACTCATGGTGTGATGCACTTGGCTACTCAGTTTTTGCTTTCTCAAGGTAAAGTGTACTTTTAACATTGAGGACAGGGTACTTTCATTAATAAATTAATTGGATATTTTGACATTTGAAATAGTTTTCTTTATCTACTTACATATGATATTTTTATTATTTCTAAATATTTGGTTTATGCATTGCCTTTTTTTTAACTCCTTCTTATTTAACGCCTGCTTTAAATTATATTTTGCCACCCAAAAATGTCATGCAGTTTGGAAGACTAGAGAGATATCCTGAGAACTCTTGAAAGAAAAAAAATCCAAATCTCATATCAGTTGAATACCAAAGAAGCGATGAGTATGTGAAAGTTAGAGGATGGGGTGGAGGATGTGTTCTATGTCTTTTGCAAGGTGTATCTGCTTCGTTAACATTTAACAAGTTGTGGAAAAGATGGATGGGAAATTTTCAGGGGTCTCCAGGCTAGTTAGTGAAAAAACGGGCAAGTTCTAAAAGTAAAAGCTGTTGTAGTAAACATCATCTTAGTAGTAATGAATAGGGTACCAGATCATCAGAGTCATAACAGAGCAGTTGTTCAGAATTTATTAAAATATAATTGTTAAATACCCTTAAATTTTCCCCAGACACTCACATTAAATACCAGCTTATAAGAAGTGCATTCAGTAATATAGAGGGTATTACTTAAATCATCCTTATTCTTTTGTGGTCAACGTGGTCAGATGAAAAATGCATAAAAAAAGTCTCTGAAAATGACATTTTCACTCATCAACGGCATGAATTTCAAGCTAAACTTCCTTAAATACCAACAGAACTCTTGTCGTACTTGGGAATTGTTACAGTATCAGTGATTTATGAAATCTCTGGCAAGTGAAAATAATTTTGTCTTGTTCAGTCTAGTCAGATGATGAAGATAACTGAGGGGGGAAAAGTCAACCACTTTCCTCAGATTCTGGAATGGATTATGACTGGTGATGTTATTAGACTTAGACAGTTAAAATAACTTTTCAATATACTGAGCATGACAAAAGAAGAGACTGTGTTAATATCAAAGCTGAGTACTGCTAGCAAAAGTTCAAATGTATTAGCATTCATCTGTGTCCTGTCATCTTGGCTTTTCTTCATCTGCAGTTCTGTGAGTGATCCTCCGAGTGGAGATTGAATTGTAATAAATATTTATATCGAAATCTAGTGCAGGTGGTAATGTGAATATGTGCACCTTCCAGAGCCGTAAACTGAACATATGTTATAGTTCAGAAAGGAACTTTGTGATGAAAGTGCCTAAGTGATTTTGCTACTTTCAAAAGTTGAACTGGAATTTTAAGGTCTTAATGGGAATAAAAGCTACATGGTTTCTATATTTATTTCTTTTGTGGAAGTTTCTAAGTCATCCAGAAGCCAAAACCCCAGTGTTAGGTGTTTTTCACATTCTCAGACATGCATTTCTTTGAAAACAGTGAGACTTGTGTACACGTGAAAATGTTCTCTGTACGCTTAGCTATACATATTCAACAACCCAGAATGGGAGTGTGAACTGGGCCAGGAGAGTCTTGGTTTATTTTGGTACCAACCCATGTACATCTACCCACTCCTACCCAGGGTCTCTGAACCCTGCACTCTTCTTCAGTTTTTTGTTTTGCTGTACTGTGATCTCATGCAAAAAATTTCTTGTCTGCTGTTTTTACATGAACTTTCACAAAGTGAAAAGTGCACATGAAAGATTTCTTTCTTATGAGATGCAGTAAAATTTGGGGGTGATGTGGTCCACACAACACAAAGGAAATATTTCCTTTTAACACAGCAAAATCCATCAAACTCTCAGGTGAGCTGAGTCAGTCAGAGTAAAAGCTTTTTTTTCTTAGTCTGTACTTGTCTACACTTCAGCATTCTCAGTCCTATGAATCACCCATCTTACTAACATGAGAGCTTATTGCAACTACAGACCTATCTAGTTTTTAAATTGATACATATTAAACAAAACAAACCAAACAACAAACATGCAAGAATTCCTCTGCTTAGGATCACAGCACTCATAACAGCAAAGGATGAGTTTGGAGAAGAGAGTGCCCAGCGACCAGTGTAGGTCAGGGTGTGGTAACAGCAGGACTCAGACAGACACAGGTTCCCCTCCTTTTTTCAGTCCTCCTCGCTTGGACTCCCCACCCGTACTTTCCTGGCGCTTATACTCTGCGCTGCTCCGAATACTTCTTCACTACATGGTCCCTTTTCTTGGCACCAGGTTGCTCCATGACCCTTTCTCTCATCCCATGTACTCCAGTTTCCCTAGGGAATTCCCCCAAATATCCCCCTTTCTTTTACCTGCCTGAAACCCATTCCTTCTTTAGCTCCACATCCTACTCTGTTGGATTTACCTCCCCATATGCCACTGTCAGCTTTCTCCTCTGTGGTGTTCCTATGTCTGTAGGACATAAAAAAGTGTTTTCCAGGAAAGCCTAGGAATAGCACTAAGGTCCATCTACTCACAACATACATGTTAAAAGTCAACTGTTGACACCAAATAACAAGCATAACTGTCTATATGCACCTTTACACTGGAAAATAGAAGCTGATTTCTAACTGCCACAGGAGAGTCTTTCAGCGGGAGAAGGGAACTGGAATATGAAGGCAGAGCCTGGCCAATTAATGAAAGTTGTTCTGTGACAGATCTGCCTGCTGCACCTGAGGACCCCACCTGATGTTACAGGAAATCCCTTCTACTCCTGCATTGCATCCCATTCTTCATCCTTTTGACTTTCCTTCTTCTTCGAGTTCCTACATTCTTTCAGAAAAATTCTGCGCCTTCTTACTGTCTCTAAAACCCCAAATCCAATTTAGTGCTCTATAAATAAAAGTGATAATCACCTAGGGACTACATTAAATGCAGTGTAAACTTCTCAACAGGATAGTTATATCAACTCTTTTCTTGCTTCTGTTAATAGTAATATAGCTGCATGATAAGCACAAGAAGTAAGGGATAATACAGTGTGTGCTTTATGATGTTGGGGGCAGATAGAGATCTTGCTTCACATGGTTTGGAAAAACTGATGGGAATTACTTTGAAAATAACCATTATAAGCAATGCAAGTATCATCTGGTGTTCTGAGTGTGCTGTGAGATAAGAGATGTTATACAGGGTATATGTAAAAGAATAAGAAAGCATAAAACATTAACTAGAATTTGGCATAGATGAAGCTAAAAATAATAATAAACCCCCTCACTACAGACAACAAGACAGGCAAATGATAAAAATCAGAATATTTCATAGGAAACTAATTGCAAAACACCTATTAAGTAATGAATATCTATAAAAGTTTTGCTTTTGACAAGAAACTTGATAAGTTTTTTAGAGACTGGTGCAATACACAAAGAATAATACCCCCAATTAATTCAAAGAAAAGGAGAGAATACGACTGTGCTGTTCAGCTCTTCCTGTTATAAAGGTATCTATTGTTTTACCACCTTATTAAAAAGCACATCTCTTCAATGACTGATGTATTCCCCAGATCTAAGGTCTGGAAGAGGGCTTACATTGTCTACTTCTGTAATGGTCAATTAGCAGACCTATTATGATTCTCTGTGATTATCAGATTTTCACAGCAAAGAGTTTATCCAGCTGTCTTATCAGCCTCTGCCTTGAGAAAAGGGAACCTTTCCAGAGATGTGTATTTTGAGGCAATTGGATGGGGTTTTTTTAGAACTCAAAGATGAGCTTGTATATTCCTCATTCTCCTCTTTGTAAATTACCTTTTTCATTTATCTCTTAAAAAACCTCAACTTCAATGTTGACATGACAAAAATACAGTAACCAGTACATTTTGTTCCATATCACTGAAAATATACCTTTTAAAAATGGTTATAATGGCCCATCATGTACTTATCCTGCGGGGCTGGGTAGGTTTAAACTCAGCACTTTAAACTGTGAGATTTACTTTCTTATTATCAGCTATGTGTTTATGGAAAAGCAAATTAACAATGACTTTAGCAATGCATTGACTTACATGCTAGTGCCCAACCAGAAAATCTTCTGTGGTGGTTTTGGTTGGGATAGAGTTAATTTTCCTAACTGTAGCTAGTATAGGGCTGTGTTTTGGATTTGTGCTGAGAATAATGTTGCTCATACACTAATGTTTTTATTTATTGCTGAGTAATGTTTATATCAGGTCAAAGACTTTTTCCATTTCTGATACTGCACCTGTATTCCCAGCTTTTTCCTTACAGGGGGCTGGGAGAGGATACAGTCCAGACAACTGTCCCAAACTGCCCAAAGGGGTATTTCATTTCATATTAGTACTATTAGTTTTGTTAGTACATAAATATGGTTAGTATTATTAGTCTAATTATTTTATTTCATTTATTTTCACTTATTAAACTGTTCTTACCTCAATCCATGAGTTTTCTTGCCTTTTCCTACAACTCTCTCCCCCATCCCACTGGGGAAGGGGGAAGGTGAATGAGCAGCTGTCTGGTACTTAGATACTGGCTGGGATTAAATCACATCTTCTTATCCTGTATGAAGACAATACATAACAAGGAATTCAGCAACAGTAATTTTTTTTTTTTTTTTTTTTTTTTTTTTTTTGCTAACTGTTCTCCTGCTGCTTACAAGCTCCTAAAAAATTATGTCATCTAATGCCTTCACCTTAATTTGGCTTATACTAAATACCATGACATGTGCAACTCTTTACTCAAGGGGTTTTCTTTGTTACATTTTTTATATTCGCTCATGTCTACTTTCTAACACTATTCAGCTTCAGTGATATTAACAAAATTCTGCTATATGTCAAATTATAACTCTTGTCTAAGGAGTTCGTTTTGCATCTCCCAGTAGTATCACTTGGGGTTATTGTTCTTATTTCACCTCACTTGTTATCAAAGGCTTGAGTGTTTTCAAACTTGAAGCAGCCTAAGATGAAACTTTTCCATAGTTTTAATTTATTTTTTCCTTCTGCTTGAAAACACATTTCATTTAGCATCCATATAAAGATTGGTGATGTATTTCACATCACTCTATAACATCAAAAATGGTCTATGTCATGTCTGGATTGTGCAGTTCTGTATTCACAATATTGTCCATTTAGATTATCGATATTTTTATCTCTTTCTGTAAAAGCCTTATCTCTATAGTATTGATTGCCAGAAGTCTTTTGATTTCAGTTATGTTCAGTTTGGTTCAGTCAAAAAAGTAGACCTTAAAAAGATGGGTTGTGGTGACAAATTTCTTAAGATCTGTTTGAGGATTGAATTTGTTCATGCTGGAAATTAGAGTTAAAGACTTTATGCAAGAATAGAACTAGATAGCAATTTTCACAAATGGAAGACCTGGCTGTCCTGGTTTAACTCCGGTGTTCTGGTGTTATCAGGACCAGCTGTTCTACCACTCCGCTTCCCCCCACACACATCCCCACACACACCTCCTCCCGGTGAGAAAGGGTCAGAGGAACAAACCGAGGAAAAGCCCGTAGGAGTTAAGAACTATTTAATGATATAAATGAAACTTAGGGAGTTACTAACAATGCTAGTGCTAATGAGTAATTTAAGGAACGGAGGAAAAGGGTAGGACAAATGATACAGGATCTCACCCCAAGAAGGGAAAAAAGGAAAGAGAACCCACCCAAAGGGAGCAAACCCCCCACGAAACCGCCCGGGGGCCAAGAGAGTAAGAGAGAGGAAAAAACTTTCAAACCCCGACTCCTCGACTGATCTGCCCGGCAAGACGCTGGCTCTGCCTGGAGCACCAACCACTCGCCACGAGGTCCCACAACAAACAAACCCCCAGCCCCCTCGTACGGAAGCCCCCTCAGACCCTTCCCCTTCCCAGAGTCGTGTCCAACCACAAGCCTTTCCACCCATATCCCCACCCCCTCCCTGCCGGTCCTGCAGTGCCGCAGGTCCTGGGCTGGCACCACCTATGTAGCTTGATGTGTTATGGGGTGAAGCAAAACATGGACTAGCTAGCGCAAAGCTAAGACACTGGCTTCAGGAGAAAACTCAAGGTGTAGAAGAAGGCATGCAAAAAATATGGGCCTGAGCACGAGAGAGTAAAATATCTAGAAATGAACCAAAGATATTTGAACCTTAATAATTCCCATGCCGAAAGAATAACCTGTGAAACACAGATGTCTAGTATCTTATACTTTTTACTGGCTTGTTCATCCAAACGATGATAACTATTTATGTCAATCACTTCAGGAGCTCAAGAGACAAAACTTGTGCCATATATCAAACTGACTGATTAATTCTGTGAATCCTAATTTCATGTGATCACCTTTGCAATTTGTTTCCAGAAAATCTCAGAATTTACATTCAAAACTACATTTTTAAAAGAATTTTGGGAGTAACATTAATGTAGTACAGGAAATATAAAATTGGAACAATCAGGCTAAAAAAGAAATAAAAAAATAATTCTATCTTTTCAATCAATTAAATTTGGGAAATACATTTAAATGTGTGTCTGAGATCCAGAGACCCTTAGGACTTCATGTGATGGTGTTCTAAAGTGACATATACCCTACACATAGTGCACCCTTAAACTGGTTTTGTATACCTTTTTCCTGTACAATCTCTAGTTTATCAGCATCCCCTTCAAATTATTTAAGAAGGCTCTGTTGGTAACAATCTATTACATTGATCTTATCAGCACCGTGCACAAAAGTAGGACTATCTACCTAATTCTTTCCACCTTGTTTATGTGTACAGGGACATATTAATTACAGGTTTGCACTGGAAGCTTCACGATCTCTAAATAGTTTTCTTTCCAGAAAAAAAGCATTCTATTTTTTCTTGACACCTAAGGTCAAGATTTTCTCTCACTTAACCTTAACCTTAGCCTTCTGAAATTTACTTTTCTTGCCTAAGTCACCTGGATTCCTTCTGCTGTGAATGGTTACTGGTTTGGTTTAACCCCAGCTGGGAGCTAAACACCACACAGCCGCTTGTTCATTCCTCCCTTGTGGGGTGGGAGAGAGAATCAGAAGGGTAAAAGTCAGAAAACTTGTGGGTTGAGATAAAGACAGTTTAATAGATAAAGCAAAAGTTGCATACACAAGCAAAGCAAAACAAGGAATTCACCTCTTCCCATTGACAGGCAGGTGTTTAGCCATCTCCAGGAAAGCAGGGCTCTATCACATGTAACAGTGACTTGAGAAGATGAACACCATCATTCCAAACATGTCCCCTTCCTTCTTCTTCCCCCAGCTTTATAGTCTGAGCATGACATCATATGGTGTGGGATACCCCTTTGGTCAGCTGGGGTCAGCTGTCCCGCTTGTGTCCCCTCCTACCTTCTTGTGCACCCCCAGCCTACTTGCTGGTGGGGTGGTGTGAGAAGCTGCAGAGGCCTTGACTGTGTGAGCACTGTTCAGCGATAATGAAAACATCTCTGTGTTACCAACACTTTTCTCAACACAAATCTGAAACGTAGCTACATACTAGCTACTATGAAGAAAATTAAGTCTATTGCAGCCAAAACAGCACAGTTGCCAACAGAAGTTGATTATTCTGGTGCTAAGATACATGAATTGGCTGTCTGAGGGCTCCTCTGTCTAGGAATTATAGCATAGCCCAGAAACCTGCATGTGAGACAGTTAAAGATAGCTGATTTTTCTTACTTTCTAGGGGAAAAATAGAACTAAGCAGTTTAACATTTGCCTCTATTCAAATGAATTTGTTTGAATTAATCCAACTCTCCAGGCCACGTCACAGATCAGTACAGGCAAAGCAATACCTTTTCCATCACCCACAAAACACCAACAGCACTCACACAGGCATGAGGAGCACAGACTGCCTGGTCCTTTCCAGCTGATTAGGTGGAAGTCACTAGTGACAGACCCTTACCCTCCTGAATCTATCAGAGACCCACATGTTCCCATTCTTATTATTGTCTTCATTATCTCTCATTAGGGTTTGTGTGCCTTGGTGTTTAATTTATTAGTTTTCCAGGCTTTTGTCTTTGTTTCTAATGTTGAGCAAATATCCTCAAAAAACATGTGTCCTTATATTTCAGGTATCCACCTGTCCTTTCCTTTACATATATACTTACAATCCTGTTATGAAAAGAAAAAAAATCCCATTTTTGCAGCATATTTCATTTGTGAATCTCAAAATATTAAATGAAAAAAAAAAAAAAAAAAAGAAGAAATAACAGAATTAAACCATGTAATATCCTTTGATGCAGACATCTCATACCTGAAAGGTGAAGAAAAAGAAGGCCAGTTTTATCTTGGTTAAGTTCAGTTGAGGCCAACAGAGTACAAACGGTGTGGAATATAGCATGAGAGGTCAAATTTATGAAGATTTCCCAGATGCCTAAAACCACTTAGACTCCTTGATAAATAAGCTTATTTGATTGTTCCCTATTCCTGAAAGATGCGATACAAAGATAAGACCTCTATAACATCCGTTGTAACTAAAAATTGTGCTAAAAAATTCTCAGTCCTTACTTTTTTGGGTTTTTTTCCCCCTTTTGTGGACAGGATTAATTACCCAGACTTTGAAGAAGTAGATGTGGAAGTTTCTTTCTATAAAACAGAATTAAATCCCAAGATGTTAAAGATCATTATGAAAGGAGAGCATTGACTCTCCTGAAATCAGCAATTATTCACAAAGAAGCCTATGGACCTGAAATCTGCCATTTTATGAAAATTAGGAAATGCTCTCTCCAAATTACACAGGTGAAGCTGACAGCCTGGCAGCTAAAGGGCAGAGTGATTTATTCTTGTGCAAAAAATAACTCACATCTGTCACACTTGCATACCTGGAAATCTATTGTATCATTGTTGGCATAAATCAACTGTTAAAATTCTTTTTATGTCTCAGGTAGGTAAATAGGAAAAATCATAGGAGTAGAAGAAAGCATAAGTATATAGCAGTTACTTAATAACACAGAGTTCCAGTGCAAAGAACTGTAGAAAAAATCACCGTGTGATAGTAGATATAAATTATTTCCAAGCCGAAAAAATCAACTTAAAAATACTTTTGGGCAAACTGCTTCATGTGTCAAGTCTGAAACATTTACTCAGAGCTACATTCAGTACCCACTGAAGTAAAGGAATTATTTTCCCACAGTGAACACCAGATAGAGTGTGAGAGACAGAGTTGTGTGAATTTGTTGGGATGAAGTCAAATCTCACCTAAAACTCCAGAGAAGTAGAGCACAACTCAAATCTGCTTTGTAGTTCAGGGTGCGGCAATAATGTTCTGGAATGTTTTGCATATCTCCATATATTGCTGAGATAGCTGAATAAAAGTAAAAATGCCATGGAAAAAAGATATTTCTGAAAGAGAGAAAGAGTGTGAAAAACATGGAAAGCAAGATTTGTGAGTTTGCCAGTGAGTTTCATTCTCATCTACGTCTACAATAAATTTTTACAAGATTTATTGATGCCCATCAACCATTCATATGTTTTTATACTTTTACTATAGAGCTTATGATGTTATCTCTATAGCAGAGATAGTGTTAGAAGCATAAAACCTCCTGAGTTCCAGTATGCATTGTAATTTCTTTGATGTATGGGCAGATCTTTGGCCTGACTACTGAGAGTATCCCCTTGAATGTGGTCAGCTGATCACAAAGCATACTTGTAAATTCAGCAATTATTTAAACAGGAAATAGTGAAAAAGCTGTAGCAATATTTGTGGACTATTAAAATGTGCAATGTTTACAATAGTGACAGCAAGATATAATAGAAATCCCTCTAAATAAACCCAAAAGAACACTAAGAAAAAAGGTTTATTTACAAATGTGAAGCATCAACATTCTTTATTTTAAAACTGCCAAATAGTAGCCGGTTAGTGAAGTTCCCCTAAGCTTAATGGTCGTTTGTCTTAACATCAGATCAGGGATGGGATTCCTGGCTAGTTTATGCAGCCATCAGATTTCATGATCACCACTGTTAACTATGACCATTTTTTACTAAGGTAAGAAAGGACAATTTAAAATAAGATGAAAATCAAATAGCCCAGTAAAAACTGATTACCTAACAGTCACATGAAAAAGAAAGTATTCAAAAGCCATCTGGACATGGTGCTGGGCAATTCACTCTAGGTGGATCTAGGAGCAGGGGCATGGGACCAGGTAACTTCCAGAAGTCCCTTCCAACCTCAACCATTCTGTGACTTTGTGAGGCACAATTAGCTGGTATTACCTTGATGGGTAAGTCAGAAATAAATGAATGGAGGTAAGCAAGCATGACTCCAATTTCCCCTGATAGGTTCTGAAGGTGTTTTAAAAGTGAATTATAGGCATTAATATCAGAAGGATGTGACAGATGTAGAAATGCATCCAGTCAATTATCTTCTCATATTTTGAGAGTGTGGTGGGTTGGTCCTGGCCAGGTGCCCACCTAAGCAGCTCTGTCACTCCCCTCCTCAGCTGGGCAAGGAAGAGAAAATATAATGAAAGTCTCATGGATCAAGATAAGGGCAGGGAGAGATCACTGACCAGTTACCGTCACAAGTAAAACAGACTCAACTTGGGGAAATTAGTTTAATCACAGTAGGAGAATAAGACACAAAACCAGGTCCCCAAAAAGTGTTTTATCTGCACACACACCCCCCCCCCCCCTTCCCTTCTTCTTCCTGGGCTCAGCTTTGCTCCCACTTTCTCTAACCCCTCCTCCCCAGCAGTGCAGGGGGATGGGGAACAGGGGTTGTGTTTAGTCCATCACACGCTGTCTCTGCCGTTCCTTCCTCCTCAGGGGGAAGACTCCTCACACTCTGCCCCTGCTCCAGTGTGAGGTCCCTCCCATGGTAGACAGTCCTCTGTGAAGTTTTCTGATGTGGGTTCCTCCCACAGGGTGCTGTCCTTCAGAAGGAGCTTGCTCCAGCCTGGATCCCCCTGGGGTCACAAGTCCTGCCAGCAAACCTGCTCCAGCCTGAGCTCCTCTCTCCACTGGGCCACAGCTCCTGCCAGGAGCCATCTTCAGCAGGGGCTGCCTGTGGGGTCACAGCCTCCTTTGGTCATCCACCTGCTCCGGCATGGGATCCTCCATGGACCTCCATGGCTGCAGGGGCACAGCTGGTCTCACCATGGTCTTCACCACAAGCTGCAATGAAAAGAATCTCCACTATGGTGCCTGAGGCACCTTCTTCCTCTCCTTCTCCACTGACATTGGTGTCTGCAGAATTGTTTTTCTCACTCTTCTCTCCAGCTGCAATTGCCTCTCACAGTTTTTGCCCTGCTTTTTTTTCACAGAGGTGCTACCACCATAGCTGATGTGCTCAGCCTTGGCCAGCTGTGCCTCCATCTTGGAGATGACTGGGATTGGCTCTATTGGACGTAGGGGAGACTTCTGGTACCTTCTCACAGAAACCACTTCTGTAGCCCGCTCCCTACCAAAACCTTGCCATGGAAACCCAGTACAGAGAGATAGTTCAAGCCATGCAACCTTTCTGCTTCCCTGACAATTTAAATGGACAGCTAAAGACAACATAACCGTTCAAATTTCTTTCTGGTCATCTCCTTTGATAGGCAGTTGTTTAGAGTCCCTCCTGCATGTGCTACTAGACAGTTCAGTGAAATCTCAGCTGAAAACTGATCTCCATCGTTTTACTTAAAAATTTGTTTCATAAAACATACACATGCCCATAAACACACACCAGCATCCATTGACATATATAAATAAAGAAATAATAAAAAATATTATTAGTATTATGCTTATTCTTTCACTTTTTTGTTTGCTTGTTTCCACTGCTCAGTTAATTACCTTTAGCAGTAAGCTCCAGTCTTTTATCTGTAAAATGGCAAGTATAAAATAAACAAAAATGATAAAAGGTTTGTAGGTCTAGAAAAGATTTTGTCCCTCAAAGCTTGAGTATGTTATCTAAAATAGAATTCATATAATTCAGCTTCACATTCTGTTGAAATGCAAATTCATAAGTACATGTATATGGAGAACCAAGATGCTTGAATGATAATTCACAGTGAGAATTTGTTCTCAGTAAGTCTGATGCATATAATGCACATACTTGCTGAGCTAAAACCATCCCTCATTTCTCAAATGAATATCTAAGATATCTTTAGAAGCTCAGTGAAAGAGTTTCTAATCAATGCAAGTCAATACACCATCTGATTTCCTCCTTTTCTCTTGGTCTATGTCTTAAGCACAGCTCTCTGCTGCTTTGTACTCTTTGAAGAGTGTATTCAATGACTTGAATACCATTCTTTCATCTGTAGGTTCAGTAAAATATTTTAATATCCATGTATGCAGGGCCTTTGATTTAGTCTTTTCTGCCACCATGTAATACTACCAGGTCTACTAAGTGGGGCAGGTGACACTACAGAGTACTGGGAAAACTTTGACCAGAACCTAGACACTGTAAGCAATTATAAACTATTAAGATAGAGACAAGTCGGCATCTGGGATGCACCCTCCCTGCTTCAGGTCGGAGCCTGAGTGTGGGCTGGTTCCCCCACAGCAGCCTGTGCCCCAGCATCTGTCCGAGCAAGACAGAGCAGTAAGGGGTCCCTTTCTCTCTGCCTAAGAGAAAGGCCAGGCTAGTTTGGTTGGACTGTGCTCACCATGGCTCGCAAGCAAAGGAGGAACTTACGACTTTTTGCAGCTCTGAAACATCTTAATTAGCTAAACAGATTAAGTTGTAGTAGGGAAGTTATAACAGGGGAATTACAGAATTTACAAGACTACCTAAAATTATTTAGAAGAGAAAGGGGAAGATAAAAAGAGCTACAATGTACAGGAGTAGATGTAAACATTAGGATGGGAAAAGAAAAGTGGAAAAGAAGACTGCAAGAAGACAGCTGCTCTTTGTTTCTTTTCATATTTACTATGTTCAGAAATATTCCTCCTCCCATCCTTGTTTGATAGGAGAAAAATCTCATTTATGATGTCTCACTTTTGCATTAACAGTTGACAATTTTTACAGGACTTCAGACTGTGTCTTTTCAATTTAAAACATTCATTTTCCTTGCTTTTTCCCTAGGAGAAACCATGATCTAGAATACTTTAATAAATCAAAAACATTTACATAAATAAGGTTCTTTATTATTTACTTGGAAATTGTAAGTAGTTTAATATACATGAGGAGAAAGTAACTTACTTTATTCTAAACCTACAATAATTAAGTACACCACAGCCTTTGTTATCGTATCAATATCTGTTTATTCTAAATCCTGGACCTGAAAAAGAGAAGACCATTTTTAGATATTATTATGCATTATCTATGATAATATTTCAAATGCTTTTGTCTTAGCTATGCTTGTAATAGTTATTCTATATTCTTTAATTTCAGGTCTTTGCCTCTGACATTTACTTTGATTTTTTAAAATGTATTTAATTAATCTTTAATTCAGAAGAGAACTGTGCAGCACATTGGCAGGCCTTTAATTTCCATAATAGTGCCTGTTTTCTTCTGTGCTGCTTCATAAAACAAATTGTTCTCTGTAATCTGTAAAACAATAAACAGAATTATTATATCTTAGCCCATTCATCCTCTACTGCCCTCCTGAATATCATTTTCTAAATCAAGCAGTGGAAGAAATTACCAAGGTAATGACAAGGAAATAGAAGGCAATTATGTTGAAGATATTAAAAAAAAGGAGAATATAAATTAAAGTTAAATGAAATGAGAATTGTATTTATGATATGTTTTAATTTTAAGCTAACTCACTTTAACCTTAATTTGAAAAAATATACATGAAAAATAAATACTGGTTTTAAATTATTTTAATTGTTTAGAAGAGCATGATTTGTACAGACAAGCTAACAGTGCTGGTAACATTTTCTGATATCATTGGTATAGCGTGAGGTCTGAAAAATAGTTAAAAGAGGGTAAATATCCCAGAAAAACAAAATTAAGTAAAGCATTTTCCTGTGAAATATTCTTTAGTGTTTAAACTTGTGATTACCCTATTTTGGCTCCTTAAAGAGCTGGAGGGAACTACCTTTTGTTTTCTTCATGTGGTCAACGCTGACTACACTGACAGGAAGATCACCGTCGGACAGCAAAAGGCACGGAGGCAGTCCCTTACTCTGGGGTTTTGGTATCGACTTGTCTTCTGCAGGGGCATTTGCCACACATGTCACACGCACCCTCTTGCACACACTTATTCTTGGGGTCAAACTAAATGAGAACGTGATCTCGAGCTGTCTGTAGAAAAAACATGTGCATGCGAGCTGAATTGTGTGAGCTGCAGTATATCAGGAAAATTGTCCATTCATTCAATCCAGGCTGGGCCCCTGCTGGGGGAGGCTGATGAGAAGCCTTCCAGATGAGAATACTTTGATGATATTTAAGAACATCAGCATTGTGTTCTTCAGCATTGTAATAAGGCTACTGCCCTTTAAAGGCCTAGGACAAGGCAGAGCTGATGTCTAGGACAAGACCTGAGTCACCCATAGTCTTTGGTGAGCCCCATTGCTCTGGTGCACTTATATCTGGAATATTCAGACACCTTCACCTGGGCCTAATCCAGTTTTAGAACAAGATGCAAATGCATAAATTGCTCTGGGTCAGTTGGTTAACATCCCTGAATGTAAAGCAGATATGTGTGCTGTTTCTTTTAGACATTATTTTTTTCTAAAAAAAAAATTATATAGATTGTTTTTGCAGCATTTACCTAATATTCTGTCTAAATTTCACTAGAGCTTATGTTTTCTGTCTAAATTTCTACTGAAGTTTCAAGGGGACACAGCATTTATAATTTTCCATCTTGAACATGTTGCTTTCTGTGTTTTTAAGTGTTGCTGATTTTCACCCTGGAGTTGTCAAGATTTCAGTGATGAGAAAGTGATGTCTGCAAATACAATTTTTAATTAGTTTGTAGAATTTATTGATATCTGTGCTTGGAATATGCTATATAACTCAGTTGTTATTATTGCCCTGTCTGAGTTCAGACACAAACATATTTAGCATAGATAGTTTAAAGATACCTTTGGAAGCCTAGAAGAGAAATCATAATTCTTTTCTTATAATCAGAAGTAATAACCTCATCCTTTCTATTCAGCAGCTTGAGTTGTTATTTGGTTTTAAAGTAAATAGCACATTCTAGCCAGAGGGAATCCTGATGAGTTTTTACCAGTGAAATGTCACTACTGCATCTCACCATTCCCTTAACAGATTTAACATATGTAACAAGAAAACCTTTTTCAGCCTCAATCCCATTTGTGTATTCAAAAATGTTTAAAAAAATTAAATCATTTACAAAGCAGAAAGGAAATTATAGATACAATATTTATTTGATAACTAAGGCTGACTCTAAGCTCTTATTTTCCTGCCATACTCATCCCCAGGATTATGGAGCACTAGCTGAACTATCTTTGGGTTACAGAATAAATTCAGTGTTTAAAGATCAGCTGATAGGGACATGTTTCTGCTCAGGGTAGGGGGCCACATGAGAAATATACTGAAGTGCATGAATGCCTTAGAATTTTAAATTCTAGTTCTTACAGTCTTGGTAACTAAAAAAAAATGGGGAAAAAAAATTAAAAAAGCTCAACTAAAGCAAATTTCAAGTAAAACGTTGTAAGAAAATGTGCCCAACTTTTCCTTCCGAGAAGTAGTCAAGTCACACTATCAGAAGAGACAAAAAGAATATGGAGAAACTTTTACTCTACAAAGGATAACTTTTCTTTGGTAAAGCAATACCAAATCTTGCACTCATCTACAAGGTTGAATTATATATCTTCATTTGTTAATAACAGCATTTTGAAAAACGGGTTGCAGTAAATTTTGGAACAATTCTGAGGACTGAATAGATGCAGATATGTGAGTCTCAAGAAGTATATGAGACATAGTTTCTGACAGCTAACATTGCTGCTTTGTGTTTCTGGAATAACATAGAAAAGTTTGTTTTAATAATTCATATGCTTTATAGAAGATGAACTCCATTCTTTTATTAGCTGTAAACGTGTATAAATAAATAGTCTCTTGATTACTTTAATAAGCAATGTTTTAACAGTCTTACATACTTTTGGTTAGGTTTAAAAAGAAGTAGAATATCCTTCCTTGGTTCCTAGAGGAAAGAGTGATTTCAAATTAATTTTAAAAAGCATGATCTATGTGAATATCCCAAAACATAATTTTAGGCATATAAATGGCATCCAATGAAGGCCGTATTTAATTTCTTGGAGTTTCTGCTGGGAAACATCCCTTGGCTGTATAAAAAATGATGGTGAAAGTCCAGAGCACAGCCAGGACTGTGAAGGAGTGTGTGATACCTTTCTGTGTAGGCTTAAAAAGAATTACAGCTCTAGATATGCCTAGTGACAGCTGTCTGTATGCTCACCACTCCTCTCTTTTCCCAAATTGTCTCACAGAACTTTTTGTATGTCTGTGGCAAAATCATGTACTTATGAAAGTAAAATTTTCATATTCTCTGTTTCAAACAACATTGAACTCTTGTTGCTTGTGCTATGCAGGAGGTCAGATAAGATGATCACAATGGCCCCTGCAGGCCATGTAATGAATGCAGTAGTATTAAAATGTAGAAAATTTCTTCATTTTATGTTCTGCTGGAACTGCAAAGTTCATAACAAAGGCAGTTCTGAGATAGCAACCTTATTCTTTTTAATAAGCTTAATGTATTTCAACTAAACTCATTATTTGCCTTAGGTTCTGCTGCTTATATTTTCGTTTCACAAAAGACTATGGCTTGTGTTGGTTTACTGATATTTGTTCCTGAACCAGCTTTTCTGACTTGCTCATTCAAATCTATGCTGTTCGGATATTGATCAGCATTAAGAAATAAGTTGGTATGAACTGTATGGGGTTTCAGTTATGCAAAACATTGATCTTCTTCTTTTAATATTTCAAATGTTTTTGAAAAGTCCATCTTTCTGTTTGGTATCCAGAAATGCTCCAGATCCTTCCTGAGGACCTTTGTATAAATATTATAGCAGATAAAGTCTAAATCAGAGATTTTAGCGACATTATTGAGAGACATACCAGTTAGCAGTTATTTTAAACTGCCAGGCAATAACTTAATTTGAAGGGGTTTTATTTATTTACAGAAGGTCACATCATTACTCTGTTGAAAACAGTGTGATTATTTGTTTTTGTCATTGTTGGCTTAACAGAAATAAATGGATAGAAAGCATTTCTTGATTTTGTGAGAGTGTTTTTAGAAATTAAAGAGGAAAACATTGTGACAATATTTTAGGAATGTCTAGTCTGAAGCATTCCTATAAGCCATAAATGTATTTGTTAAAGATCTGCTACAAATGTAGGAGTCTGATTTGTGGTTTTCTTTGGAAATGAAGTAGAAATATATTTTGAAATGTGGAGAGTTCTTGTACGCTAAATATTCTGAAGAAGACTATGCAATGAGTATTACTGCTGTATTGCCACAGTTTGTCAAAACATATGTTGTGGTAAATCTTTAGAAAGACTAGTCCTTCCTGTCTCTTCTCCTGACTTCTGAAATTAGTTTGCCCTGGGCATTGCTGTGAAAAGTAATACACAGAGGAAATTTGCCATAGAAGAGAGTTAGCTGAAAACTATTCATACGAACACTGGCTCTGAAACACTATGTAGAAGACAATAAATAAGCCCTAAAGAAATACGTTTTGGAGCTCTAAATAAGCTGCTTCACACCTTGGCATGGACTGATCACTATCTGTTTCTTAAATTCCAGGGCTTTCCTACTTGCCTGTGAACAGTGACTGCCCATATGCTTTCTCTGGCAGTGAAACAGCAGTAGTGTCTTCCATTTCTGCACTTGTCTATGCTGGTCTTGTAATGACTCTTCTCTACCTTCATTGAATAAGGTAGCTTCCTCATGAGCAGACAAGTATTACTCACCAAACCCTTTCCCTATGAGTAATAAATGTGATCAAAACCAGACACTAGCTGCTTTGAGAACTTGGCCAGTTGTCTCCTTAAGTATTACTTCCTCATACCTTTATCACTACAGCCTCTTGCACTCCGTGATGGCAACATAACCACCATGTCTGCCTTGCTGTCTACAGTGATATCTAGTATTCTCCAATTTAGCTGGTCCATGGGTACTGTCCTCCTCTTTGCATTTTAGCATTTCTCATTTTACTAGTCACTGTTATTTGCTTGCTTGCTTCTGATTTTTGGGGTGGAAAGAAGAGGAGTCTGTTTCCTGCAAACACTTGTTTATTTCCTCCCTTGCAAACAAACTTCTTCATTATGCCATTATCTTGATAATACTTCATCTTAGGGCTTCTAGCAAACACTTTCTTTCTAGGTGATGTGCTGCTGGGTTTCTTGTGAACAATTCCTTGATAGTTTGACTTTTCTTGTTAGTATTGAAACATTTTTTGCCCCAGTCTTTCCATTCCTTCCTTCCTTCCTTCCTTCCTTCCTTCCTTCCTTCCTTCCTTCCTTCCTTCCTTCCTTCCTTCCTTCCTTCCTTCCTTCCTTCCTTCCTTCCTTCCTTCCTTCCTTCCTTCCTTCCTTCCTTCCTTCCTTCCTTCCTTCCTTCCTTCCTTCCTTCCTTCCTTCCTTCCTTCCTTCCTTCCTTCCTTCCTTCCTTCCTTCCTTCCTTCCTTCCTTCCTTCCTTCCTTCCTTCCTTCCTTCCCTCTCCTCACCCCTCCCTGCCTTCTTTTCTCCTTTTTCAATAATTGTGTTGCCTCACAGAGACTCATGGCAAGAATGCTAAGCAATAACAACACACAGTGCTTGTAACTGGTCATTATAGAGTTTGCAGGTAACCTCTAACTTCAGCATAGGATTATAAATAAGAAATCTCAGCAAATCTCAAGGCAGTTTTATTGCTTGATAAACTGTTATTTCATATGCCATTAGGTTGAATTCTTACCATTTTTATGTACACCACAACTAGTCAAAATAATCCATTTAGCTCATACCGAAATTTTGCTTATAAATGTTTCAGCAGCCAAAAAAGGGGAGTCTTAAACTTGTAGAAAATACATTTACTCAGATATTCAACCTGGAAATGAAAACTGTAAAGTCACATGAGAGCATTTGCTCAACCGATTCCATAGAATGCAAGACAGATATCTGCAGGAATGCCATCAACAGGTAACTAAGGACCACAAATATTCACACATCTATAAACCATGCAAATGTCATTCTATAACGATGTTACTGAAAGTGATAAGCCTCATGATCAACAACTTATTTAGATTAAGTCTTACCAGATTCTGTTTCTAATAACAACCATGTTGCAGGAAAGTTTCCTTTGTTTAGGTGAAATAAATTTATAAATAAATATGTAAATAACTAATGAATAAATGTTTAGGTGAAATAAACAGTAATTGTACAAAAGAATCCAGATTTTGAAAATATAATTTAAGCTTTTATCAAAATAGTTTACAAATTGAGTAATAGAATGTTCTGGGTTTTCTTATTTCAATACAATAAAACACTTGCTAGCTAAACTGCTGTGTGAGATCACATGTACATTCATAGTATATTTTGAGTACTCCAAGTAGAAAGGAAGCACATTCACATGAAACTTCTTTAAAATACAACAGATTTCACACACCTGCTTCTTACCCTGTGCTACACCCTGTGTACCAGCTGGAACTTTCTGTGAGGAAATTCAACTCATCTCGCAGAAATGTCTTAATTATTTTATTGGATTACTTTTTGCAGGATCAGTGAGTTGAACGGGCACAGAAAGGTATGTACTGAGTACCATATATACTGCTTCAGGAAAAGTAAACCCACACAGACGTGGCCTATACGAAAGAAGAGCACAGTAAGGGAGGAGGGATGTGAGGCCTCTTTTTCTTTGAAGTAATTAATTGCTAAATTGCCTCAGACATCTTTCTTAATGTCAACATCAGGCTTAATCAGGCACACTTTACCTTACAGTGTCACCATGTATAAAGCAGGGAAAGGTGATAACTTTAGTGAATGGAGAAGATAAACTGATAGTTTATAAAATACTTAGAGAACTGTTGTGGTCCAAGCCCAGAAGCGATGCCCTGGCCAACTGACAGCCCAGGCACATGGCCGTTGCTGTTATCAAATGTTCCCAGGTACAGCAGAGTGAGATGATCTGCACTACAGCAAGCAGCGAAAGTAAGAAACAGTCACTAACGAGTGCTAGGCTCTAATATACAGTAAAGCAAGCCTCATAGCAAGCACAGGAGCCATGAGAATATCAATTAGTAGCTAAACAGCAGTAACAGCTATAAATTTGATCTAGCACATGTTATTACCTAGAACCTTTCAAGTCCCGGTTAGGGGTCCAGAAGGGACTTTTACTGTTTAAACCCAATTGGCAACAGAGCCCTAGATGCTGCTTGCTCACTCCTCCCTACGCTGGGATGGAGGAGAGACTCAGAAGAGTAAAAGTGAAAAAACTCACGGGTTGAGATAAAGACAGTTTCATAGGTAAAGCAAAAGCTGCACACACTAGCAAAGCAAAACAAGGAATTCATTCACCACGTTCCGTTGGTGGGCAGGTGTTCAGCCATCTCCAGGAAAGCAGGGCTCCATCACATGTAACGGTGACGTGGGAAGACAACCATCATCACTACAAACATCCCCTCTTCCTTCTTCTGCTAGATTTATATGCTAAGCCTTATTTACCTTTTATTGCAAATTACTTTAAATTTAAAAAAAAAAAAAATCAATTGTTTTATCATTTGCCCTAAAGAAACAGCTTTTAAAATACAGAAATTTATACCATACTGAAGGAAATGTTATGCTTTATGCTATGTGAAAGAAAGAGAAGGCATCAATCTCCCAGGTTTAGCAAGCATGAGTTATTTGAGAAGCCAATGAATAAACTGCTCATGATTCTATGTTTCTATCCATGTTTCCACTTCAAAGGGAAATACACACTACTGTGAATAAGGAGTATGTCAATGTGAAATGATTTTAAATTTTCTGATCTCTCTTCCCATTTCAGCTTACTTATGCAACAAAGCAGATATACCCTCTTGAACTGAAGGCTTCTTAAGCTCTTTTTCTGACAGTTTGTAGTCCTTTCTTGAACTCAGTTTTACATTTTCACAATAATATTACCATTTATTTATCTACCTTTCTGATACCTGCTAAAATTGAAATAAAACCCAAGATATTAATTCAAGAATCTTTTTGGGAGTTTTTAAGTGCTAATATGATTACATCTTAATACTATTATAACAATCACTTTAAGAAAAAGAAAACAATGTAGGATAGATTAGAGAATTTAAAAAAAATAAGCATGTTGTTCAAAGAACCATCCAGAATGAAAAGCCCATGTAAAGCCCAAAAATAAAGCCTTAACAGCACAAGCACAATAGCTGTAGAAGCAATGTGTCCACTTCCACAAATCACTCCTCAACATTAGCTTAGAAACTATCTGATTTTTCATAGCGTGTCTAAATCTGAGGTTTCCCATTACAGTCATAGTTTTAAACACAGCTCTTGTTACACAGACAGCTTATGTTTTGAACAGGGGGGGTTAACTTCCCCCCCCCCCCAATCTGAAGAAACACCAAACCTCCAGGCATCGACCGTCTTATTGCCACTGTTTAATATTGCAATTGCTTTGATAATGTGCAGTAACAGAATGAATGATATCTGTCATCAAGGACTGGCTCCTGATGATGCCTGCAGGCATTTTGGTTTTTGTAATAATTTTGTAGAGTATTTCCAGATGCTTTACAGAGAACACACAGTCTGCTGACCACAGACTGAATGACTCTGCCTACCAAGCCCACTTGCAATTTTCCTTTATTTATTTTCAACACTTCTCCAGTCTTAATAACCTTACCCGAGACCTATGGCTTATTAACTACTGATTAAGAGCTATAAATGACAGGTGGTAAAAAGCTGTTACAGGGTATACAGTGCTTGCATTCTAGGGTCTCAATAAATCTCTTTTGTAGTGCCATAATCTGTATGTACTTAGAGGACCACTTTCACTTAACTATCTAACAATTAAATCTTAATTTTAAAGAATTTATTTTATTTTGTCTATAATCAGTTGAGGGAAGCTGGATTCCCAGAAGTATTTTTATCCCTTCATATAACAGGTGGGTGAAATTAATTGCTTTGGGAGATAATTGTGATGGGTGTGTCTATGTTTCTCTGCCCACTCCGTTAGTGTGGAAAGAGCCTAAGACAAGACTTGGTACTTCGGTGGACTGAATATGACTCATAAGGCAGGTGATTTTAGGATTTTTTCTCTCATCAAAAACGCATAAAGGATGTTTGCCAGAACCAAGGTATAGGTTGAATTTCTGATGAAAGACTTGCCTATCATTATAACAACATTACATCATGATATATAGGTCTACAGAATATTTCTGTCAAATTAGAAAGGACCCTGCTAGGTGAACTTTCCACATTTACGACTATTTCCCCTTCCTGCTCATGTTCTCACTCTATAACTCAGCCCAGTTAGATCCTACTCATAAACAAAATGTGTTCCTCAGGAACAGTGAGAACACTCAGATGGTTAGAAAAAAGTGTGAAATTTTTTGTTTGATTGGGTTTCTGCAAGGCAGTAATACAAAATGTTTATTTCCCACCATAGATTAAATGATGTAAATATCAAATTAAATCAAATTTTTAGTAGTACATTAAGAATAGTTTTCAAATTTTTTTCATTCCAAAAACACTTAGTAAAAAATTTATCTCTAAGTGCAACCCAAAGTAATTATGTGTAAATAACAGAGACCACAATTTAGGAAAGCATTTGGGAGGAGATGTACTTCAGGCTTCAAAGTCTTTACAGGCACATATAATCTGTGAGAAACTATATGTCTAAAAAGAATTAAGTTCATAAGTAATCTATTGGCAATAGCTTAAAGCATTTCTCTGTACAGTAAAAAACTTTGCCTTACTTTTAAGCAATACTTCATGATACGGTTGTCTATGAAATATTTTAAATAGGTATGGTATTTCTGGTTATTCTCCTTTTGTGATGAATGTACAGGGAGTGAAAGCAGTGTTTTATTTCTGTCAAATTACATTATAGTTATTTCCAAAATTATTGTATATAATTAAGACAAAGGATGTTTAATAAATCATGACTATAGGCATGAATATGTGCCAATGAATGTGAGCAGAGTGATGTCAGATACACTAAAGGTGCTCATTTCTACAGACTTCTGTTCATAGTTCTCCTACTTAAGGAACTGTGGCTATTACAGACATGAACAAACTTTCTGAACCTCAGGATCACAGATCTGCCTTGATTAGAGCAACAAGATATATACAAACCAGTTCAGACCAAGGGAGAGCTGGTGAGCTGGCTTCTGAGGGTTTCGTGACAACCATTCCTGAAAAGCCTCTGTGGCCTGTTGCAAGGTTGTATGCTTTCTGGGGCAGGTCCTGGTGTTGCAGGCTCGTGTTTCCAACCCACTGGGGATTCAGATCACACTGCTGGTCATTACTCACAAGGGTCTGTCTGCTCCAGTGTAAATTCTGGTGCTGATATTGGTGCCTTTTTGTTAAAGCATCATCAGGAGTTGAAAGCCAGTGATAGCAGGCTATCCTGACATTCATGCTGTTATCTTGGCTTTCTAATCAGCAGTAAATGAATGAGAGGCAGCAGGGATCCGTGACCTTGGGTGTATGCTCCAGCAGACAGTGCTACTGGATTCGATGTATCTTATTTCAGGGTTTTATTCTGAACTTGAAAAATGTGATCATGAAGCATACAGGGTAAAATCAAAGGATCATCAGCATCTAATTCTGGCGTGCGTTACTTTGGGTTTCTCCTTCTCTTTTTCTCTACCATTGGAAAAAACATCCATCAGATGGCCTCCTTTAAAAAGATCTCTCAGAATTATGGCATTCTAGACTGCTTTCCCTGTGTGCATGTTACCTCATTCCCAGCAACTGAACTGTGAAACCCCTCAGGTTATGATACTTTTCAAAACAACACAATTTTTGGAATAGATATCAGGGCACGCTAGTCTATGAAGAACTTTATGAGGCTGTTTTGGCATATGTAGAATTTCCCTAGTGTCTGTAAGCATCTGGGTTTAATATCTTGTAATAGTATTCATTTCAGATTTATACTACTGCTATTTAAAAATTCAGAAGGCAGATCACAGCAGCCTCATGGTCACAAACCCTCGTCATCATGGGGGACTTAACCACCCCGAGATCTGTTGGAGGGACAACACGGCAGGGCCCAAGCAAGCCAGGAAGTTCCTTGAATGCGTTGATGACAACTTCCTTCTCCAAGTTATAGAGGAACCAACAAGAAGGGGTGCCATGCTGGACCTTGTTCTCACCAACAGGGAGGGGCTGGTGGAGAATGTGAAGCTGAAGGGCAGCTTTGGCTGCTGCAACCATGAAATGGTGGTGTTTGAGATCCTTACGGAGATGAAGAGGGTTCGCAGCAAGCTCGCTACCCTGGATTTCAGGAGAGCAGACTTTGGCCTCTTCAGGGAAATGATTAACTGAGTTCCATGGGATGAAGCCCTGGAGGGAAGAGAGGTCCAAGAAAGCTGGTGAGTATTTAAGGATCTTCTCCTCCAAGCTCAGGAGTGATGTGTCCCAGTGAAGAGAAAGTCAAGTAAAAACACCAGGAGGCCTGCGTGGATGAACAAGCAGCTCCTGAACAAAGTAAGGCATAAAAAGGAAGCCTACAGTGGGTGGAAACAGGGATAGGTAATCTGGGAGGATTACAGAGAAGTTGTCTGAGAGGTCAGAGATCAGTTTAGGAAAGCCAAAGCCCTGACAGAATTAAACCTGGCCAGGGACATCAAGGCCAACAAGAAGGGCTTCTATAGGTACATTGGGGAGAAAAAGAAAATCAGGGAAAATGTGGGCCCTCTGCAGAAGGAAACGGGAGAGCTGGTTTCCCAGGATATGGAGAAGACCGAGGTACTCAATGCTGCTTTTGCCTTGGTCTTCACTGTCAAGGGTGCAAGCCGTACCCCCAGAGTCATGAAAGACAAGGGTAAGAACTGGAAGAATGGACAGCCACCCATGGTCAGTGAGGATCACGTTCAGGAACACCTCAGGAACCTGAAGGTGCACAAGTCCATAGGACCTGATGGAATACATCCCCGGGTCCTGAAAGAACTGGTGGATGAGGCTGTGAAACCTCTATCCATCATATTGGAAAAGTCGTGGCAGACTGCTGACTGGAAAAGGGGAAACACAACCCCCATCTTTAAAAGGGGAAAAAAGGAGGACCCGGGAAACTACAGGCCAGTCAGTCTCACCTCTGTTCCTGGCCAGATCATAGAGCAGATCCTCCTGGAAATCATGCTAAGGCACATGGAGAATGAGGAGGTGATTGGTGACAGCCAACATGACTTCACCAAGGGCAGATCATGCCTGACTAATATGGTAGCCTTCTACAATGGGGTCATGACCTTGGTGGATAAAGGACAGGCAACCAATGTCATCTATCTAGACTTGTGCAAAGCGTTTGACACTGTTCTGAGTGACATCCTTACGCCTAAATTAGAGTGGCATGGATTTGATGGATGGACAACTCAGTGCATAAAGAAATGGCTGGGTGGCCCCACTTAGACAGTTATGGTCAATGGCTTGATGTCGAGTGGAGACCAGTGACAAGTGGCATTCCTCAGGGCTCAGTAATGAGACAGGTTCTGTTTATCTTTGTCAGTGACATGGATAGTTGGATTGAGTGCACCCTCAGCAAGTTTGCTGATGACAGCTAGCTGTGTCATCTGATCGGTATGCTGGAGGGAAGGGATGCCATCAAGAGGGACCTTGACAGGCTGGAGAGGTGGGCCTGTGCCAACCTCATGGAGTTCAACAAGGCCAAGTGCAAGGTCTTGCACCTGGGTCGGGGAAATCCCAAGCACAGGTACAGGCTGGGTGGAGTATGGATTGAGAGCAGCCCAGAGGAGAAGGACTTGGGGGTAACGGTGGATGAAAAGCTGCACATGATCCATCAGTGTGTGCTGGCAGCCCAATATGCCAACTGTATCTTGGACTGTACCCAGAGAAAAGTGGCCAGCAGGTCGAGGGAGGTGATTCTCTCCCTCTGCTCTCGTGAGACCCCACCTGGAGTACTGTGTCCAGCTGTGGAGCCCTCAGCATAAGAAGGATATAGACTGGTTGGAACGAGTCCAGAGGAGGCCACAGAGATGACCAGAGGACTGGAGAACCTCTCTTATGGGGACAGGCTGAGAGAGTTGGGGTTGTTCAGCCTGGAGAAGAGAAGGTTCCCAGAAGACCTTATCGCACCTTCCAGTACCTGAAGGGTGCCTACAAGAACACTAGAGTGGGACATTTTTAAAGGCCATGTAGTGACAGGATAAAGGGTAAGAGGTTTAAATTGATAGCTGGTAGATTTAGATTAGATATCAGGAAGAAGTTCTTCCCAGAGAGGATGGTGCACTGGAACAGGTTGCCCAGAGAAGCTGTGGGTACCCCATCCCTGGCTGTCTTCAAGGCCCGGCTGGATGAGGCTTTGAGCAACCTGGTCTAGTGGGGGGTGTCCCTGCCCGTGGCAGGGGGGTTGGAACTAGATCGTCTTTAAGGTCCCTTCCAACCTAACCCATTCTATTCTATTCTATTCTATTCTATTCTATTCTATTCTATTCTATTCTATTCTATTCTATTCTACCAGGAATTATGAAATCGCAGTATCAATTTTATATTCAAATATTGAAATGAACTCATCCAAACTGTTATAAATATTTTGAAAGCTATTCTAACCTCCTTTTACACCTGCACCAAACATTGTAGACTTCTACACTGACTCTGATGATGATCTGAAGCAGAAGCTTCTCAGTACTGCGTTACTTTCTGTAAACATGGAGCATGTCAAAGAGTATCAATTGTTTGACCTCCTCCTCCCCTGTTTATACGCAATTAAATTTACATTGTTAATGTCAAGAGGAGTTTACCAGATACCTAACTGGTGTCAAGACAAACTCGCAGAGCTTTCTAAGTATTATTACACTGCATTACTGAATTCAGATTTGTAGTTCAAGTTCTTCTATTGTATTGAACTAAGTCTTTACAGAGAAGATCGATCAATATCTGGAAATACAAAACAGGTTTTCCTAAAATATTAATCTTTAATTTACTAATCTTTTATTCCTTCTAAGGCAACCTTCTTGCATCTGACAGGAAGTAAAATTAAATGAAAACACAAAAACTATGTTGAGTTCATAACTGAGAAGGAAAACCTTTGATCTGTCTGACTTGCTCCATCACTTCTCATGAGATGTGACTTGGAGTGACAAGAGCTTTCAAAGGGTCTTCTTTAATGCTTTTTAGTATTAAACCTGGGGGTGGGGTTTGGGGAAGGCATTCAATAGCATTATCCTTGTTTTGCAGAGGGTCATAACAGTTCCCAAGAATAGAATAGACTATTTCAGTTGGAAGGGATCTACGGTGGACATCTACTCCAACTGTCTGACCACTTGAAGGCTAACCAAAAGTTAAAACGGGTTGTTAAGGGAATTGACTAAATGCCTCTTAAACACTGACAGACATGGGGCATCAACCACCTCTCTAGGAAGCCTGTTCCAGTGTCTGACCACCTTCTTGGTAAAGAAACGTTTTCTAATGTCATGTGTGAACCTCTTCTGACACAGCATTGAACCATTGTCATGTATCTTGTCACTGGATACCAGGGAGAAGAACTCAGCACCTCCCTCTCCACTTTCACTTCTCCTCCTCAGGAAACTGTAGAAAGCAATAAGGTCACCCCTCAGCATCTTCCTCTCCAAACTAGACAAACCCAGAGTCCTCATCCACTCCTCACAGGACATGCCTTCCTATGGAGAAGACTCCTATTGATTACTGAACAAAGATACTGCCGCTATGCTACTCAATCACTCCTGGTTGACATATTCCCTTTCTCAGCATCTTATTTATAAAAATTTAATAATATAAAATAGGCCAGCCTCCAGCTAGAGTAAAATATGCCTCTTTTGTCTTAAAAATAGTTTGAGGATTTTTATATAGAATATTTGATCTGTGAGATACAGCAACGTAACAGCAGACGTCACTGCTACAGACAGTCCTGTTCTCTCTGCTCGAAGGGCAACATATTGAAGAGTTCTGTAAAATAACTAACTAGGAGGTTTTGCTAATGCTCAGGATCTCAGACCTTTCCTGTGTAAAGGCCCTCTAATTTCCATCCAAAGTGTACCAATCACTATCACAGTCCTGTCTGATGCCAGTCACAGACTGGTGAGTCACTTTCTACTGGCCGAAGGATATGGCTATATGCTGTCTTCAACTATTGCCACACTACTAGCACTAATATCAGGTAACTAACTCATGTACATCTCTGCTGAAATTAAATGTTTTCTTGCAATGGATATATGTGACTTGATATAGCCCTAGTTTACTTTTGCCATTGTGAGTTTTGCAAGATCTGCCAAGAAGAAAGGATTCTTCTTTCCCCACCCCCCAACCTCTATTTTGTCATGTTTCATTGTAATCTAATGCTATACAAGTAATGAAAAATTCAGGATTATCCAAGAGTTATTATAGGTTTCAAAGGGAACAAACAACAAGCAAAGAAGTTGAAATGGGAACAATTGTAAATAGCAGGAATTAAGAATTTAAATTTATTGTCAAAACATTGTAGAATTGTGTAACTCAGAGAAAGGTTAAATTAAAAAAAAACCCACAACTGTGTCATTTCCCTAAGAGCATTTATAAACTTTTGAAATTTTTTTTATTGAAATCCTCTACAATTCTTACTGTTCTCATGTGTCCTTACTCCTCATGGGAGCTTTTCCCTTCCCATTCAAGCTTGGTCACCATCATATTCACTGCAATTTCTCACAGGTGTTGAGAAGAAACTCAGGAGATAATGAATGGGCCAGTCCACATGTTACATTCATACCCAGTGTTTTACCATTAACTAGCCAGGGCTAAGCACCAAGTGTGGCCTATATAGACCTTGTAAATGCAAATTGAAATTTAATTTTAGAAAATTCAAATGTTTGACCTTAATGTTTATCCTTCTGAGTACCACTGCACATGAAAAGAAAAGGTAATTTATTTTTGCAGAAAGCAATTAGAAAAGTCTCAAGATCTTACTGTCCATTTGAAGTTGAACAGCCATGTATGGATAATCTATGGGTTCTTGGAACAACTATAATCTCAGATAAGTGATCTGAATTGCTTGCCAGCTTCAGTGATATAGAGACTCAGGTGACTGAAAGGTTAGTATGGGGTATCTGTGATTGTGGGCTGTAGATTACCACCGTTTGTATCAGGTGCAGTTTGGGCTATTTGAAACAACAGATCCTGAAACTGCTAACAAAACCAACAGCAATTATGGTGATAACACTTTAAACTTGTTCAGATTTCCTCCATCTTCTTTTTGAGTTCTTTTTTATTTATAGTTTGATTTTATACTTTTCTATGGACTTCTGTGTGCAATTACAATGTAGATTTTGGAGAATGTTTTTATAAACTAATTGCAATATTTTTTCATGTTTCTCTTTATCCCAATAGTCTTCATATCTTGAAAGTGTTGCTCTTTAAGTAAAGTACTGTAGCTTGTTTAGTATCTCTTATCATCTTTTATACTGAAACAAGTTCTGTTCATTTTATGCTCTAAGTAGATTTTTGCAAAGCAAAACACATTTTTTTATTTGTTTCTTTGTGTGAGTCCCAGACGTGTCAGTTAGTAAGTGGCTCTGTACCAATTTGTTCACACCCATCTAACAAATGCAGAAAAATAACACAATCAAAACTCATAAGTTTATCACCATTCACATAAGGAGCCTCGTTTGTTAGAAGCATCCTGACAGATTCTCCTGGGACTGCCTGGGATGGAATTATCACTCACACAGACACAGATTCAGAGGAAGTCTTTAGTAGTACTTTGACAATGTGTTCCTCCCACATGCATCAGTGAATTTTTCAGAGCTGTTACTTACTGCTATAGTATCAATTTACATAAATGTCATTCTCAGTTGGTCTAAAAATGTTTGGTTCCTATTACTTCACTTCTGGTGAAAAAAAAAAAAACACAAAACCACCTTAACTGTGAGCCTGAAAAAGATACAGTTTCAAACAATGTTACTCAAAGTATACATATTCCTTTAGCACATCATGAAAAGAATGCCTACAGCCAAAATATACATCTTCTTCCCTCTACACTCTCCCACTCAGCAGTAATCCAAAATATGTGGAATTAATGAATCAAATACATAGAATCATAGAATATCTCAAGATGAAAAAGACCCATAAGGATCATCAAGTCCAACTCCCTGCCCCTTGCAGAACTACCTAAAATTAAACTGTATGACTAAGAGAGTCATCTAGACACTTCTTGACCTATGAGTACTTCCCTGGGGAGCCTGTTCCAGTGACAGATCACCCTCTCAGTGAAGAACCTTTTCCTAATTTCCAAACTGAACTTCCCCTGCTGCAGTTTCATTCCATTCCTTCATGTCCTATGGCTGGTTACTAGAGAGCAGCTTTTCCTCTGCTGCTCCTCTTAAGGAAGTTGTAGACTTTAATGAGGTCACCACTCAGCCTTCTCCAAGATGAAAAAAACAGGCAACCTCAGCCACTTCAAGGTCTTACCCTTGAGAATTTCACCATCCTGGTCACCCTCCTCTGGACACACTCTGGTAGTTTAATGTCTTTCTTATATTGAGAAGCCCAAAACTGCACACAGTACTCGAGATGGGGCTGCACCATACACCATATGCAGTGTAGAGTGAGACAATCACCTCCCTTGACTGACTAGGTATGCTGTGCTTGATACACCCCAGGACAAGGTTGGACCTTTTGGCTCCCAGGGCACACTGGTGACTTACATTCAACATGTCATCAACCCAAAGACCCAGATCTCTTCCTGTGGGACTGCTGTCCAGCCTTTTATCCAGCAGTTTGAACATACAACCAGGCTTACCCCATTAGAGGCAGAGCACTTGCTTTTGTTAAATTTCATATGGTTGGCAATTGCCCAGCTCTCTAGTTTATCTAGATCTCTCTGTAAGGACTCTTTATCTTCAAGGGAGTCCACAGCTCCTTCTAATTTACTTAAGTAAGAAAACCTACTTAATATGCATTTGACTTCTGCATCCAGATCATTTATAAAAGCATTAAAGAACACTGGCCCTAAAACTGAGCCCTGGGGAACCCCACTGGTGACTGACAACCAGCCTGACATAGCCCCATTTACTATAGCTCTTTAAGTCCGGCCCATCAGCCAATCGCTCACCCAATGTATTATGGACTTGTCTAGCTTTGTTCTGGACAGTTTATCTAGAAGGATACTGTGAAAGGCAGCATCAAAAACTTTGCCAAATTCCAAATTCACCACATCTACTGGCTTTCCTTTGTCCACTAGGTGGGTGACCTTGCCATAAAAGGAAATTAAGTTGGTTAAACAGGATTTTCCCCTCATGAACCCCTGCTGACTATGACCAATGACTGCATTGCCTCTCAAGTAGTTTTTATTAACTACCAGAATAAACTTCTCCATAATTTTATTAGGCACTGAAGTAAGACTGACAGGCCTGGTTCTTCCTTCTTGCCCTTATTGAAAATTAAGACAACATTTGGCATCTTCTAGTTGACTGGAGCCTCTCCAGACTTCCAAGACTGTTGAAATATAAAGGAGTGAGGGCCAATGATACCATCAGTCAGCTCTTTCAGTACCCTGGGATGAAACTCATCAGGGCTCATAGACTTATGTGCATCCAGCTGGAGCAGCAAGTTTCAAACAAGTTCAGGGTTGGATGGGAGTTTATCTTTCCCCCAGTCACAGTCTTCCAACACAGAGCTCCAGAGGTCTCAGGGGCTGTCCTTGCTGTTAAAGACAGAACATAAAATATTATAAAGGGAAAAAAAGACTTCATGTGGTGTTTTATATTTGTGGAACTCAGTCTTGGACTATTGGAATTACTGAGCATTTTAGCTTACACAGGTAGGTATGTAAGCACACGTGTATCCATATGTGTATATAAGTCACATATATATATATATGACTTAAATTGAAACACATGCAGATATAGAATCATAGAAAGTTTTGGGTTGGAAGGGACTTTAAAGATCATCTAGTTCCAACTGTTTCCTGCCCCTTGTATATGCATATGTATGTTTAAGTATATGTGCATACATGACACAAACCAAGAGATTTCTCTTTGCCCCTAAACCTCAAACTTGTACTTTTCTAAGATTTAGCCAAGAAAATTATCCATAGCCTTAAGGGTAGAGTTGGGGACTGCAAAGTGGCTGTCAAAGGAAGGGATAGGCTAGACAAAAAATTATCCCAAGATAAATTTTTCGTCTGTGATAGGCCTGACAGTGATGGTGTATTTTGTTTTCAGCCCATGCGAAGGTTTAAGTTTAGGATTAGTCTTACAACAGGAATTCAGAATATTCAGAGATAGCCAAAGCTTAGCATACCATTTGGAGTGGAGCTGCAAAGGGTCTGTCAAAGAACAGTAAGTTGCATCAAGTACTTCCTCTGATAACCCTTTCATCTGGGCCAGGGCTGGAGGTCCTTGGCTGAGACTCAGAATACATCTTAGGGTTAGGGTTCAGTTTAGGCTGAGTATAGGAAAGACATAAATACCTGAAGTACATCTGGAGTGGGGATGCAGAGGGCCTGTCAAAGGAAGGATTAGCTTACAGGAATTTCTCTTGAGAACATTTTTCGGTTAGACCCTTGGCAAAGGCTCAGCCTAGATTTAAGTTTTAAAATCTGTGATACTTATACGGGTCCTTGTCAATGGCTAGGACCATGCCTGGAGTGTTTATGCTTAGTGTCTGGGGAAAGAAAAAGCCCAGAATTCCACTTGGCTGCAGAAGGCCCACCAAAAAAAGGCTTAGGTTGATGAATGAGCCCTTCACTAAGAGTCTTCACTCCTTTGCCTTAAAGATGGGTGAGATCCTTGACAAAGAATCAGCCCACTCCTACAGGAGGATTTTGGAACAACTAAGTCCCCTTTAAAAGTATCATTCTGTTAGGTCATGGTCTTACTTTTTTATTCCAATGTGTCCGAGCTGATGCAAAAATATTCACAGAAAAAAATAAGTAAAATATTCAGTTATATGTTTACATAAACCAGATTTTTTTTTTTTTAAATAGTGTTTTTTAAAACTCAACAGGATATACATTACTTACTCTATGGTTTGGGCAACTGCAAGGACTGCTTTTTTTCTTTTTTTCTGTGTCTTTTGTTTTCAGTCTGAGGGTGGCATGTTGGAATTAAGGAGTAGAATATCTATAAACTGCTTTATGCCAATACTACTTCTAGCTTGACTGAGGAACATAAATAATTCACAACCAACAAATCAATTAATTATATCTGGAGTTTAGAATGATCTGTCTCCTTACTGGTCTGTTTGTGAAAAATGTCTTTTAATGTCCACAAAAGCAGCAACTTTATGCCTTTCTTGGTGTAGATGAGCACTCAAAAATCCTACCGACAGACCAAGACCTTCGAATTATATTGTCCTTTATTCAGAAAAGGAGGTGGTTGAAAATTACCTCAGAGAAGGAATAGAAAGGAATAAGCTTATTAATCAGCTAAATTCCAAGCAACTTAACATCATTTGTGTTTTTGAGAGGAAAACCAGAAATTTAATATTTTTTTCCAGTAGAGTTTATTCTGAGCACATTTCAGTGCAGCAGGGAACATTGCTGCAAACCAACAAGCAAGTCTGATTTTTCTAAATGTAGAGTGACTGGCATTCTGAAAGCTGTATCTGCAGACTGTTCACCTGTTGCAGTAAGTCAAGCTGTTCCTTTTGTTATCCATAACAACCTAATAATATTTCTGGTGGAGAATATGGATTTTTTTCTTTGCCGCTGTTAAAAATACATGCTACAACAATTGCTACATTTGTGGTGTGGGACCATGAAAATATTAACTTTCTGCTACATAGCAAGAAGGAGAAAAAGCAAAAGTGAATTTCCATAAGATTCACTCTCATTATTATTCTCCTCCCCATGTTGTGTCGTGACTTTATCCAATTCTTCTTTCTTCTACAAAAGGTTAAAAAGGAGAAATGCTTGTGCTTTGGCATTTCTTTTCTAGTACCATTTAGGAGTCTGACTTTGTTTTCTGTTTCTTTATAGACTGGGTTCCTGAACTGGCCTTCCAAGCTGGATTACGTCTCACAGGGTGCCAGATGTTACTGACGAAATTGGTGTGACAGAAATTGTTCCTACGACAGAGTAACATCACACAAGGTGCAATGGAAGGTAGCACAGATGGGATTATGACTGTTGGTCATTTAAATTATTTGGGGTATTTGAGTTATTGGGCTTTTGGCTAAGAAAATTAAAACACTATTGCCTTTCTTGTCCAATGATAAGAAAAATGACAATATCTCTTGGGCAAAGAATTATAACAGCAGACCTCTTTGCAGCCACCCATCCCAACTTTAACTAAACAGTCCTTCCTGGTAATGAGTGATATATTCTGTCTTAAGCACTGTGGGAACACCAATGTTTCAGCTGCTAGAATGGAGGCAGTTTAGACCAAAGACAGATGTCTTTGATGTAGAGGAACTTTATCATCTTCAACTTAACCAGCCGATAGGCTGATATAGGAAGAAGGCCTGTTAAACATGAACGTTTGAGCAAATGAGCAACGCAGAAAAGAATGAAAAGTACTGGCTAAATGCTATATTGGATTATTTACTTACCTCTTCAAGAAGACTAATGTCATGACTAAATATCCAAGGCACTGAGGTTTCTAAGCTGAAATACTGTTGAATTATTAATTGTTTTCTTCTTGGAATTTATTCTGAATATATTCCTAACCCTTCCTAAACAGTAAAATTCTCTTTATTTACAAGCCTGGAACAATAACCTTACAAAAGATATGATTCTTAGTGGAACTAAGATAAAGCCACTTTTTTTCCATGTTAATGAGTATGCTTCTGTGTTGTCTATGATTTCAGAAAATCCCTTCTGTAATCAAAACCAGCCCCTTATGCCATCAACAACCCATGGCACAATATTATTTTGCTGTACTGCATTTGCAGAAAAGGAAACAGACTCCTAGAGATTGAGTCAATTTTCACAGAGATGCCAAAACAGATTACACTGTCTGATTAAAACTTTGGAGGCAGTTTTGTCATCCAGCATTCACACATAACCTAAATCTTGCCTTGAAACTCTGCTGAATTAGTGTATATCAGTGCTACAACTAGAGAATATTTAAACAGAGCACAGAATTCAATGTAATCAGGGAGCAATTCAGTATTTTCGACGAGAAGATCCTGCACATCTCAAAAAGGGAAGGAAGATCAATTGTCCACCCCCTGAAGCCAGTGAACAAATTTCCTTTGACTTCATTGGCTATTGCAGGGAGCTGAAGAGTGAGCACCACAGCTTTGGCTTTTGATGACTTAATGAACAAATCAGTCATCAAGAAATACGCTTGTAATAGCTCCTGTGATTCTACTAGTATTTACTGGCATGTATTTTCTGAGGATAAGTAATAGTTAACAATGTAACAGTTTTATATACTTTAAGTAGAAAGGTCCATATTTCACAAGCAGGTTTTTTTTGGTTTTGTTTTTTTTTTTTTTTACCAACTCATTGATATTTATAGCTTTAATACCAACAAATATTAAATGCATTCTCTGTTTAAAGTAATTGTCATGCAGTCATAGATGGTTCGTGGTATTTGAAATGTGTGTTTACAGAAAGTGACAGCTCATTAATCCAAGTCTCTCTCTAGGCATGACCTCAGTTTCATGCACAATGACGGTAATTTCTCAAGACTTCTGACTTCTCATCAGGATGTCCCTTCTACTTGTACACTTGATTGCATCCAATAAACTACGTGATAATAACTTGCCCTTGCTAACTTTACCCACCAGTATGATATAACACAAGCTAAAAATGACAATTTCTTTTGAAGTAAACTCTAATACGTTGATAAGAAGAAACATTTTTGTGACATTCTTTGTTTAAGAGTTATAGTGTCTACTGCTGCTCTTTGTGCATGCTTTGAATGTTCCATTACACAGCAACTTGCACTGGAGCTGATGAGAATTTCTAATATTCAAAAGTGAATCAGGAAGATGCACAATACCGTGAGTTAGAATTCATAAAGAATACACAATATACACCACTTACACAACAACTAGGTTCTCAATTGCCTCATAAATTCACTCAAAAAACCCCCCAGTGGTCTTAAATAGAGTACTTGGACTTTAAATATACCACTGAGTTTTGCACAAACTTAAGCATGTAGGGCACTCAGAAGTCAGTGCAGCTTCAGGGTCTGCAGATGAAAATTTGAAAGACTTCCAGAGGACTTAGCATTATCATTCTAGTTAGCAATCTTGAATATCATAGATACAAATCAAAAATTTATCCTAATATTCCTTTGATGAAATGTATATATCTGAACCTGCCATCTTTGTGCCCTCTAGGAAGAAAATTGTTTGAAAGTGCAAGCCATCTCAGCACATCTTCAATTCTAAAAGAGGACTTCAGAACACTGCTCTATGCATGTCTCTCCATTGACTAATAAGCATGTGGTTTGACCTGTCCAGATGTAAATATCTATGTTGCTGATAGCCAAATTCAGGAGGAAATCTCACCTAAAGAGTCTGTACAGTTATATGGAAAAGGCAGTTGGAAAACTCTTGTGCCAGTATAAACAAGATGAATTTACAAAAAAAAAAAAAAAAGAAAAAGAGGAAGGAATTAAAAAAAAAGGAAGCAAACAACACTGCGGTCTAGCAACCTTTCCTGAGAGACCTAGGTTAACACAAGAATATGATATCTTACCCCATATTCTACCACATCATAAACAAATTGGATAGTGGGACTCAATGATCTTAAGGGTCTTTTCCAACTTTTATTATTCTATGATTCTACAAAATTTTAAAAACCAGATGTTGATTAAAATTTACATATGAATGGGTGTATCTAGAACAAGTGGAGAGATGAAGTTTGGAAACTCATTGGGCAGGAAAACTTGCCATTACCTTTGAGTATCCTACTTACTACCTTATGCAGGATAGTTTTTTTGGTAACCAAATAACCAGTTTTTCATGTACCAGGACACAAATAAAAATGAAACTTTGCAACTGAAACCACTACATGCTTTGTGAAGTACTTTGATTCACAAGATGACTCACTGAAGTCAATATAGATTGCTTATGTTCAATGAAAAAAATACTATCCTAAGTACCAGAAAGATAGTTTTCCTGTCATACACTTCACTCAAAGGAAGTTTTGTGTAGGTGGAAGCATACTTGGATTGCCTGTGTTACCACAGTGTACATCATGCTGAATGGTCAGATCCAGCTGTTACACATTGTACAGATGCCTAGCTGCTCTTTTTGTTTACCGTACACATGGAAACTCTTCTAGAGTTGGTCAGTATTTCAGGGCAGTTTATAAAAAGATAGATCAAGAGCAACTCACATGCCACCACTTTTTAGGTTTTGGCAATAAACTAAAGAAAATGCCTTGTTTTATAAAGATGGACATGATAATGTACATAACATCTTCCAGATGTTTATGTAATCTTACTTGTTAAACCTGAAAATTGTACAAACTCTCAGTTACAAATCCTGCAGTTCTTTCTCTGTCTCTTAAGATAATCTGCAAGTTTACTTACTTCCATATTTTCCTTGTTTTATATGCATGAATTTTTTATTAATCCAGCCATGGAATGATTCGATCATTTAGAAAACATAATTTTTCTTTTTCTATTCCTTTTTTTTTTTTTCCAGAAAGCTTTCAGAATGTGGAAAGATGGTGTTGCTTAAGGTCATTCAAGTGATTTATCTATTTTTTCTGACTCCTGATAATGTACGCTTTTAGTAGATAGGAGCCAATGCCTTTGGTTTGAGAGTATATGCTAAGGAATTCACTGCCCTATGAGATGGGATGCTATGTTCAGTAACCAAAACCACAAAACTTTAATACTTTCAAAAAGAATATACTAGCAAAATATCAACAGCTCCTTTGGATTTTCCTTCCTGTGCAATTTCAAACATCATGTGTGTATGCTATTCCTGTTGCTGGTGTCTTTGTGCAGCTACTTTGCAATACAAAGGAAACACTGACCTTCAGAAGCAGCACACAGTAAAAACTTTAATTACTTAATACTCTCTTGGTTTGGCATTCTCACACTTTCTATGAAATGTGCTTGCGTGCTATTAAATCAGTGTATCTTTATGAACAAGTCAGTAACGCTTTCTACTGGTGGGAGGAGCAAGAGCAGAAAAGTTCATGAGTCATTTTGATCTTTATTTGTATGAAACCACATTGTCCACAGACAAGAAAAACAACTGAGAGCTGAGAAACAACTACATGGGGTTCCCTGTAGATTTTAGTTAAAATCACATGCATGAAGCTCTTTTGGAATCACTTGCAAATCAAGTATTTGTGAGTCTCTGGCGTCAAGATTAAACTCATTACTGGCCTAAAGGTAAACCCATTGCTTGCTGCAATTTCAGTGTAGGTCAGGTTTTGGCATGGGGATACAGGAGGTAAGTCCCCACTGTGGCTTTGCACAACTCTCTGCTACAAGCAGCATGCACTTTGAAGAATGAGCCATTTTGCAACACTTCTGTGCAGCCAAAGATTTTTTTGGTTTCAGTATTGCCTGGAGTTGCCTGCCTTTCCTTTCTTATTTCAGCTAATTAACATTTTCATTACACAGTTCTTCATTACCTCATTGCTCAATCCCTGCCCTATCTGTATCTGATCGTGTACCTGGATGGGATGCCTCTGGGAAGCCCTGGAACTTGCACTGTTTTCAGTAGCCTATGAATCCAGAGCTGGGCTGAGAGGCAGCATTACCTTTGGTTTTAACTTGAAAACTAAATTATACAATTCAGATCTTGCCACAGATAAACTATCTTCATTCCTCTTACTTCCAAGGTGGCACACATCTAGTATGTAAATCTCAGACCTACATACAGTATCTGTGATATAAGCTTGTAAAATAATTCATCAATCCTATTCAACACTGACTGAAGAATCATAACAAGAAATTAGTTTATTAAAAATGAATCGTTTGGTTAAACGTTCAACTTTTTTTCTGATTGCTGGATTAGGATTTCTGTGAGTTGGATCACTGCTCCCTTCTCACATCTGAATTCCCCAGTCTAGTAATCCCACCTATTGTTCCAAATTTTAGTTATAATGTTTCAGTGGAAGAGAGACATGTCCACAGTCATTAGTGTTATATTATTATAGTGTATATATACAATTATACATCATATTTTTGTTTCAGTCTGATAAATGCATTTATTTTATGGATTTTCTGATTGCTCAATTGCAAAATGGGGGCAGTTTCTTTTGTAATATATGTTTTTCCCCCCAACTTATATATAATAAAATTTGTACCTCCTCTTTTGTTGAAAATAAAACTGTTTCCCTAGAAAGGGAAGTAGTTCTCTTGCTCTTTTAAAGAAATGTGTTGAAACATCATGATAAAGTCACATACCCTTGCTATTTTGCTGTGGAAGATTAAGATACTTGAGATCTAATACTCTAAGATTTTACTGAATAATGAAAGGTGTACATACTGCATGTCAGCTCAAGTAGTTCATTTTAAATAAATTGTGCATTGCAATGTTTTTGTTCTGCAATATGAAAACCAGAAAGGCAGCAAAGTAATTTGATAGAATACAACAGCACTAGCAGCTTATATGTTGGCAAACACTTTAACATTCATCAGGGGCATTTTTAGTGTTGGTAATACTATCAAATAGGTATTCTGTAAAGAGAAGAAACTTGATGCTTTTCAGAATTATTCTGCTTCTCTTTAAAAGCAGCATTTTAATAAAACATATTGTTGCAATTCTAAGCCTCAGTGACTGATCTGATTGAAAAGCAAAAGTTGTTTCAGCCTCATATTTCACTGGCCTTCATTTTGATATCCATAACTATCATGCTAATTCAAAGCAAGAGAGATGTTTCATACTTGCATATCTGATCTCATATAAAATAGAAGTCAAAAAGTCATCAGGTTTGATGACCTTCTACTGGACACTTCAGCATCTGATTCTTTTCATTTCAATAGAGCTAGGGTTAATTAATGAGTCGTCTAATAGATGGAAACAAAACCAAAAATATTATTCCTAAGCGAGAAAGCTGAAGGAGGGAGCAGTAATATTGTCCAAGATACTCTGGTGCAGACAACAGACAGAAGTAGGACTGAAAAGTTTATCCAGTTTACACAGGGCTTGCAGGACACAAGCACAGTCTTGCTGAGTAGTGTTTGTAGTGAGTTTTTTGTTTTTCCCCTATATCTTCCATACATTACTAAACCTAGAGTATTTATAAAGATGCTTTGCAGAATATGTATAATTCTCTGGGGCACATGAAACTGTTAAATAGAGAACCAATGATGGTGTCTTTCCAAAAGGATTGGGAGGATCAGTGAGTGTTGGTACTGAGCAGGTTTGCAGACAACTCTCAGCATGGCTTAGAGAAGGGCTCCTGAGGCATCTGGGAGTACTACATGAGACTGCATGCAGCTTGTGCTAATTAGAATCCGCTCCACAGAAAATACTGAAATGGGAAAATGAATGTTTCTGCTTTGGAGTGAAACCTTTGCATTTTGTGTCTAGTGTGAGTTCTGAAGTCTTATTTTAAAAAGAAAGAAATTAAAATGGTGATTTTATCATCACTGACAAAAATTGCAGGGGATTCTGGGCTGATTTATCCACTCTCAGACCTAAGGGGAGTCAATTTAATATATGCAAAAATCAAGGATAGGTGACAAAAAAGTTAAAAGGGTGTAATTAAATTAGCACGTCTGTAGGACACTTAAATTTTGGCCATACTGGAATTTTTTAAGAAAAAAAAAAAAAAAACCAAAACACACCCATATTTAAGTTATTATTTTTATTCATTGAATCTTTAAATTGCATTCTGGTTTTCTGCTTATTTTCAGTCTCGTCCAGGGAATAACCAGCTTTGTGATGTGAAAAATACTTGAATCAGGTGAAAAACATTTCTTTTCCTTGACAGATGCAAGAGTTTAATTATGGAAATATTACAGAATAGTTGCTAAATTCAATTATGTGCAGATTCATCAGTATCTGTCCAATATCCTTTATGGCTTCTCACTTGAGGTGACATTTTTTTGACAGCTGTCTATTCTACTGCTTGTAAGTAAAATCATTTCATTAAAGTTTCTGCCATAGGTCTATTAATAACATCATACCACATACTAGGAATTTTGCCCAAACAAGTACTGCAAGTCATATTCTTAAACTATTTTGGCATTTCAAAAACCCCCAAAACCTATCAATTTTTTTTTTAATGTTTTTAGGTACATGATTAAATTTGAATATCTAGCAGCTTAAAGATTGTGCAATTGTTTCTTGAATTCATACTATTAAATCTCAGCGCTATTGCATTCATGATAATGTCAAACAAATGATGCCAAGTTTTATTGACCATTTCCATTGTTTCTAGAGTATGCTAATCAGGATAAAACAAGTAGCAACTGAGCAGATTAAGTAGGCTGTCATTCCTCACTTTATCAGACTGACATCTATCAATATAACATAACACAGTGCTTTAACTCATTATATGGAATTTATCAGCTATTTTACTGATTTCTGTTATTGTCAAATTTGGCTCAAATACTTAGATCAGACAAGAAACTTACATGGAAAAAAAGTGCTTACCTATACTTTTCTCACTGAAATTAAGAAATTACTAAATAGTTTTCCTTATATTAAATAATTATTCTCAAAATTCAAATAGTTAATTCAAGAGATATTCAGATTTAAATCATTGTCTCATCTGGAATATACTGAGTTGTATTCGAAAAAGGCAAAATATCAGTGTTTTGGTGATTCACACTCAGTTTCTGGATGAGCTAGAAAAATCCCAATTCATTATCAAGAAACAATTATAACTTTGTATTAGACTCGATGGGAAATGAAGAGTTGATTATTAGAGAAAAAATGTTATTTTTCTTCATAATAAAATTAGTTCTTATTTATTTATTTTAAATTGGCATGAAATTCTTACTTATTTTTAGTATAAGATCCCAGTAGAACTCCTGCTTGCTCGCTTATGATTCATGTTACAGTATTGTAGCTTCCCCATAAAAGTTTGTCCAGGAATTTCCTGTCTGAATGATACAAACCCATAGCATGTGCAAAGACAATGTATTTCAGTGTCAGGAGTATAGAGAGAAAAATGTTAAAAAGTACTGGTTTTCTTAAGAATTTTTAAGGGACAGTAAAAAGTGCACGTAGTGGTGAATAGATGATACCTTCAACTGAATTTAGCACATGAATTCTAGAAATACTGCTATGATTCTATTCACTTAGAAGAAAATATAGCAATTGTTTTGAATATTTCATGAACACAAATGCAGCCTCTCTCCAAATCAGACATCTGCTTTCTAGATTCAACACTGTCCTCTAAACCAGGCATATCTTTGTTCATTGATGTTTTAAACTTTCAAATGTAATATATACTTCATCATTTATGTATACTTAAGTGTTACCTGAAATGATTTTTTTTCATCTGCCATATTAAAAATAAAGACTGTCACAAATACTATTTACATTAAAAATGTTTTTATGATCTACATTTACCCAGCATTTGCCATGATAGTTTTATGAGGTTAACAATTTATTTTGAAATAGAAAATTATTTCTTACTAGTAACTGAAATAATTGATGATGTTATATGTATTTGCTTTTAAATATATTCCCCTTATACATGATAATAAAGGTTTGATCACAGAGGCATAGTTGAAATTTTTTTCATCTGAAATGTACCTAATATGAAAGTCTGGTCTGTAAGTTTTAAACCTTGAACCCAGTTTACTCCTCTATTATACCAGTTTCACCCCAGCCTAATGTTAGTGATTTCAAGGAACCCCAATAGGAATTTATTTGAGAGTGATACAGTTGATGTCGAGATCCCACTCCGTATTGGCACTGTACTCATTTCAGAAGGTTTAACTCCAGATGGCCTTTATGGTCCTATGGTCCTGTGGACAATTGCCTATTGTCACAGCAGAACATTTTAAATTATACTTTAAACATTCATAATCTGACCTGACCCCCATCATTGTTTACCTCAGTAGAGTTTCAAGCCCGTTGATACCTGTTTTTGTGACTTTGATGCAAGGAAATAATAACCAACTTTAAAATACATGCATCATGTCAAGCTGAAAACACAGTCCTATATCCTACCTCAGTTTATAAATTAAGTTGTTAATCCTGATTACTTCCAGTGAGTTAAACAGGCTAATTGCATTCTTAAATCAGACAAAAATACTTTTTCTCTCCTGCTATTAACAGTGTTTGTCAACACACTTACCATTGTACGTGTGTCCACATGTTAAATTCCATGATTTACAGTCCTTTTATTTTTGTGCCTGTTCTTTTGCACAGTCTGTTTTGGAGTGAAACTGCTTGTTCCCTCTGAGACAAGCCAAGGTCTTATTCTGGAGAAAGTTTGCTCCAGGAACAGCTCCCAACAGAAAGTATGGGCAATGCTTTGCCATGCCTGGCGCTCTCTGCCTTCCCAAATGAGCATTCCCACATGTCCTGATGCCATTTGCAGGGCAGAGAACAGATGGTAGTTTTATGGTAGAAAATTTCCACTTTTACAACTTTGATAAAAATCACTCCTTATCTGAAAAGCTGGAATGACCGTCTTCCTATCAAATACTTATTTATAATGGCATTGGTGTACTGTATGTGGCTCTAAGAAGACCCAAGCCAAGAACTATATGTTATGTATGTTCTCAAGGCACTTTAGAGGGTACTAAACTTTATGTAGACTCAAGACACTCTGCTCTGTTGGTCTCCCTGGGTCTTTGTGCACCTTGGCAGTAGAGATACAGTCCCTGGCAGAGTACCTACTCTACTAGAGTGACTTAAGCCACCTTCAGTAAGTTGCTGTGTTTTCATGTGTGATAGACTAATAATTTCTGACCTCACAATGGCTTCAGGAAGATAAATACCTCAAACTGGGGGTGGATGTGGCCTTCTGTCCATCTAATACATAGTGTCCATTAGTTTTCCATCACCCAAGACACAGATTCATGAAGGAAACAATCTCCTATGACCAGATGTCTGCAGCAGAGCAACCCAGAGCACCAGGGACATATCTGACACAGAGGCCTCATCATGGTTACTGATACTGCCCTGACCTGTCACCATTATAGAGAGGGACCCGTGTCTCCTTCGTTAGCTGCTCTCTCACACTACTCCACCCACAGTGACATTACCAGCTGGTGGGGAACAGCAGTGCCAGTGCTATGACAAAGGAGAGGAGATGCCCTCCTGGTGACTGCAGCTGTGTGTCAGACAGCTCAGTGGCTAGATACTGTGGTGGTGAGGGCAAGGATAAATGGACTGATCCTCTACATTGCGGCCAACGTCATCAGCACACCTATCTTTGTAACATCTGGACTGCATCCCAAGTGTTCAGAAAGAAGCCATTAATTAAGCCAGCAAAATGAGATTTTGAATGATTAATTAGTTCACCTACTGCCTCACTGGTATTAATAGTGCATTCTTAAATACTCTCCTGGTTGAAAGCTAGTGTCTTGGTAATGACTAACATACCAACCTGAGAATATTATTAGGCTCAGATGAAGTAATGACTAACTTGACAGAGAACATAACCTATGCAAGAATGAACTCACTTCAGTGGGTATTTCTCTTCTGTTGTTGGGGTTTCACAGATATTGGCTGTCGAGATGCACACTCTCACCCAGATGGGAGCCCGCAGTGTCTACCTGTCCTGCAGGAAAGAGAGAAGATGGAGGCAAAAAGGATGTTACTGACAGATCAATGCTATAGAGCATTTTAGTGTGGGGTTCTTCTAAAACACCGTGAGTCATTTACCTGCACAAGTCAAGCAACCTTAAAAGTACAAGGTGCTTTGCCTCAGGCAAGTAGCTTGTTCTTAATCTCCTTTTTCCTTCGTTGCTATGGGGAAAATAGACAATTGTCTCTAATACAGGGACAGAAAAGAAAGGCCAAAAAAAGTGAAAATCCCTGCAGCCTATAGCTATTTGTCACACTGAGGGAACTGTCTCTTAAGAGCTGCTGCTGTTCAGAAGGTGGCTTTGGAAGTTTAGAGCTCTTAAGAGAAAATGCTGCCTAGAAAACCTCTCATAACTTTCATAGCTTTTCTTGGTTTTTTATTTGTTTGTTTGGTTGGTTTTTTTTTTTTTTTCCTTTGCCCTTCCCCCCTGTTTGGCTTTTTCAACTTTAGAGAGTGTTTGAGCAGAGTAATTTGTATGTATCAGGGAAATTATTTGGAGGGATGTTAATTGCAAAGTGGGCACTTTGTTATATACTGGAGTTGAAGAATATAATTCCATATGCTAAACCCAGAAAATAAAGCTGAATAATTGAGATGTTCGCCCTTACATAATCTCCTTTCTCTCACTCTTACTTTCCTTCTCTTGCTTTGTCTTGCCAGATATACTAGCTTTTGCAATCACTGCCAGACTTTTTTCTTTCAGATTTAGGACAAATCCTCAGCAAATAGACTTCAGTGACACATGTGAAAGCATTACATAATCCTACATTTGCAAGGATGGTAAGAGTCGTCAGTAGCTTTCTCCCACTCACAGTACCAAATTTAGAATGGGACTATTATTTAGAGAGTCACTTTATTCATAGCCCTTCCCACCTCTACAGATCTGATAGTATTGCACCCCTTCGACTGTCAACATCCTTTTGGTTTATTTATTTCAGAGACTGAACTGTCATGTGGTCAGGGTGCTAGACTGTGCCTTTACCAAGAAAAGTTGGGCCAGATGATCCTTGAGATCCCTTCCAACCTGGTATCCTATGATTCTATGATTCTATAATTCTAAAAGACATATTAATCTAATGGAAAAATATAGGTGAAAATCCACTTTGTAGAAAAGACAGAGTATTCTGCACTTTAACTGGCACTTGTCTGTTTTTTGTGTGCTGTTACATGTAAGGATAGCTTGTAAACTTTCTTAAGCAGAATTCATTAAGATCTAATGCGAGGTATTTAGTATGAGAGGTTGATAGTTCTTTCTTTACAAAAATGTAAAGAATTCATGGATTTTACACTAAAATATAATTTTTGGTGAAATTTTCTGGCACTCTAACAATCACCTATAATCAAAAGGAATATGATCTTAGTTCCAGTAGTGTCATTTTAATATTTTTCTTTTTTAATATTTTCCAGTCATGGAGAGATGGAAGAACTTTTTTTTATTTATTATAAATATATAATAGATATATCATTATTATTATTGTTGTTATTGTTTTATTATTTTCTTCAGCAAAATTTGAATAGTGTTTTTAAGAAATTGAAGAACTTAGAGTTTCATTTAAAATTATTACAAAATCTATATTATTTTTAGCTCTAGCACATTTTTTTCAGGGTCACACATTCAAAATAACTAGGAAGGAATCATCCAGGAAAAAAAAAAAAAAAAGAAGCGTCCCTGAAATCCTAAATACTAAAAAGGAATCAGCTAGCAAAAGCGAAACAACTTTAAATCAGATAAAATACCTAATATATATTTTGGAAATGTACGAAAGTCACCATGTTCAAGTATTTTTACACCTAGAGTCCCTGTGAGTTAATTAAAATGAATATGTATTTTTATTATTTAAATCTTTGTTCATTTGTGCAAAATGAGTCCTAAGGTTAGCTGCTCCTGTAAAAAACACCTAAATTAGAAGTTACAGTAATGTTATCTTTACACATATCTTAATGCAAGATATTTCAAACTCTAATTTCAGCAGTTGGAGCCCAGTTTTGAGACCTGTATTACCAGCTGAATGAAGGCAGTACTGATAGCACTCAGCTTTAAGAACTGTAAATTAATAGGGACACTACAGAAAGATCTCTCATCCACATATGCAGAACCTATGATGAAGAACCTTGACTGCTTGGAGCTGCCCTACTCCAGTTGTTCCATCCTACTAAAAATCATACCAGACTAGAAAATAAAAAATTAGAGAACATTTATGAGAATTGTTTAAAACTTAAAAAATATATTAAATTAATGCAACATTTCTGAACATGTTATTTAATGTTTAGTGGCTCATATTATCACTGGCTAAATATTTAAGTATGTAATAGTTCCCCATCTGTCACCATACAGACAGGACAAGGTCTGCAACACCCAGCTAAAAAGGAAGTTTAAGAATCAGAGTCTCAGAGGATGATTCACAAACCTGATCTGATTGCTTAAGAGTCCTTTTTAAGTACTCTGTCATGCAGCACTGTTGACAGGACTGTAACTATTTAAGCAATTATTATTGATCATAAATTGCTCTATAGGTGTCAAGAAAGGTTTTGGTATGGATGTAGTCTTTAATTACCTGCCTGTTATACCTAGACAGACATACCCAGTTCAATCTTTGCTGCTCTGACTAAAATAGTGTCCAATAAGGTTAAAAATCACAGCAATGAGGAAGAAGTGCAAGCATCAGTTTTGGGGAACCATGAGGTAAATAATCTGTTGTACTGTATTCTCTAAAAACTGTGAAATTAGCATTTGTTCCTACTGTCTGTGGCTAACTCTCACCACTTAAACCAGAGTAAAACTTCAGTTGAAGTCCAATGCTCTTTGCACTGGACAAGGAAACCTTGACCCTTACAAACACTGAGGCAAATATATTGGGTCAAAATTAATCATGCATGTTACTCTCATGTATGGCCATAGAGATAGTATTTGAGCAGTCACAACAAATATGCATTCCTGACTGAATAAATACAAGTGGAGCTTCTCTTGTTTTCATCTACTTCACACATTATTTTTCAGCTTTATGAGCTTCAGTCAATCAAGTTAATTTTTTTTCAGAATCATTTTCTCATTTACATTCATAACTCAAATAACATTTTTCATAGTTAGAAAGTAGTGGGAGGCATTCATGGTTTCTTTGCTTTGGTTTTTGCAGTTTATGACGCACAGGGAATTGATAGGCTGGTTAATCTTTAAATCAACTACCAACAAAGAGTATTATTAAGGTATTTTAAAGTGTTAACTGATTTACCCTTTAATAGCTATAAAGTTCTCACTCTGATGCTTTCATATTTTCTGAGTCCATCCTGTGAGGATCTTTTCTTTTAGTCTGATGTTAATTGTTTCTGGAAAAGGGTGAGCCCTATATGTTTTATAACTTGCTCAATACAGATGTAAAATGCCTACAAACTTTGGGGACCACAGCTGCATTTTGTAAGTCAGTAGACAAAACATCTTTGCTTTGTATTAGGTTATTTCCATCCATTAGTTTTTTGATGGAGCATATAATCTTCTTCTTTTTTTTTTTTTTTTTTTTTTTTTTTTTGGCAATAGTGGAAATATTAATTATAATACACAAGAGGTATTTTCGGTGTTTGGTAAAAATTCCTTTCCCTGCAACATCAGATAATATGTTCTCATCTTTGCCTTTGATAATTTAACAGTCAATTAGCTTTGAACCCATGCTGCATATAGAAATGAAGATAATTTATGTAATTCAAACAGTGTGGAACCAACATGTGTGTTTGCAGACAGAAGTGGCTCCATACTGATATGTCCTGATGTTGTGTCTAGTAATTAGTATGATTCACATTTTTGTTTGCTTTGTGCTATGAAGTTTGGAAGTACTGAAATTGTGTTATGAAAGCTTTTGTTGCTGGGGTGTTTTGTTAACTTTGTATGATACACACACTGCCATTTTCTCATTCCTTTGTATATACTGTGTCTTAGTAATAATTCTGTTTGTTTAATCATTAGAAAACTAAGTATAAGTATGGTATCAGTATACCATAACTGATTTATCCTGATACTATTTGAATGACTGAGTCTGTGTTCAGTAAGGCAGGAAGTTATGGAGGAAGTGTGTTAGGAACATGAATACTAATAAAGGGGAAGAAGAATAAGAGCGAAAGTTACAGCAGTTGGAATTAAGATATTTAGGGGTATGACTACAGATCATGAAGTTGCAAACAGAAAAAGAAAGCAAGTTGTCTTTGTGCCTTTTCCACATCCTGAGACTCGAGGAGTATTTGGGAGTAACAATCATGTCCTTGCTTCTGCAGGCAAGGATCTCTTTGCCAGGAAGTATATCTAGGATGTGTAGCAACTAGGCAAACCCTAAAGGATATAATACAGCAACACTTTCTGCCCTTGCTCCATCTCTTTGCCACGTAAATGTTCCATAGCTCAGGGAAAACATCTGCTGAAAAACATTTGCATTTCTAGCCACTTGACATAAGCACAGCAGCCTACGGGACCATTGTGGAAAGGAAAAAGCACAGGGTACTTTGGAATTTTTATTTACTGCAGAAAGTTTGAAATACACTGAAAACAGTCTTAACATATGGCACCTGTTTTCCTCTCTTTTTGAATGACAAGCAGTCTAGGTGATTTATCAGCGTCAGGAAGATGAGCTCAGGACTACGTTTTTCCAGTGAAGGAGAAAAGGATTGAGGACTCTGCCAAAGCTGCCAGCCTGACTTTTTCCATGGAGTATACAGGGATTTGAATCAAGGAACAGCTCTCACTTAGCTGGAACTCCAGAAATAAAAGACAATTAAAGACAAAGCACAACAATAGAAGGATTACTAGGAATCGCTCAGTTGTTTTTGTTTTTTTTTACTGTGTTAATATGTATATTTTATGTTAATATTTTTCATCTTATCTACATTTGAAGGCTTTTTTAGAAAGAAATTGCCTTGCACTGCTGCAGGATAATGTAGTAAATAGGCATAACGCGGGGATGTTTTTATACTCTGTACTTACTTACCACTCAGGTAAGTAGCATTCAAAACAATCCCAGTGCTAACATTAATTTAATCACAGATCACACCTATGCATACAGCTGAAGGAATAAACTAAAATGCATTCACAATGTGTGTGGGGTTATTGCTAGCTTCCAGAGACATCCATTCAGTCCTCTTTTTACTTTTGGAAACAATTTTTTTGTGTGTAGAGTAGGCATTTCTCTCATGTGCTAGTGAATTATTCATACTCAGAGGCAGCAGTTATCCTCGTCACTGCGGGCTGTTTACTGGTGTTTCTATGTTATCAAAAATTCAGTGATGATAACTACTTTACTAATAAAATTCCAAACAATAAAACCCAGTTATAATAGATGAAGTAGTTATGGAGATAAACAAAACAACCTATTTAGATTAATTTAGAGCCTGTTTGTTGTAAACAGTGAAACATATACTACTAGAATTTGGTTTTCAGGGAAGATGTTTTCATTAAAACTTTAACATTATATTAAGACTGTTATTATTTTAAGATCTGAGTGAAACATAGGAGCTGTTGAATTAAAAATGTCCACATCGGTTTGGCTGCAAGGTGTTCAAAGAAACACATGGTTAGTTGTAATACATTTTAGCAATATTTAACAGAAATAGTATGTCTTTCTTATGTGGGATTTGATGCCAGAACTTTTTAGTGTTTCTATCAACAGACCTAACAGACTAATAGAAAGAATTAATTCCTTTACAAAAAGAAAAGAGGTTGAGGCCTTTTGCTTTTGGTAGTTTATGGTAATGTTTAAAATAGTTCTCTTTCTGTGTATAAACACAAGTTAAATTACTGTTCTTTAAGTTCCAAATAACACAAAATGGTATTGTTTATCCCAAAAGAAGAATGTTGGTTAAAAGCATTGGTAAACAAAATAATCTAACATTAGGTGAATATTCATATAAACTTGTTGCTGCCTTCTTTCTTGATGCAAGGAGACATTTTTCTGTCACACTGGTGGATGAGTACATTTCTCGGTCAGGGTATCATGAAATAACTTTAGTACAGGTCTAATATTAGAAATAGTAAAAGAAGTGGCTGTTACCTTCATGTAGGAACTATAGAACTATTTTTGGATAATACCGTCATGAATAAAATTGTTTAAAATAGAATGTATTTTAATATTACATATAATCTTCTTATTCATAATATAAAAATAATTTATTTTAATTATTGACAGTAGTAGTTAGTACCATGCCATACCTGATTCTTTCTGTGGTTTTGAAACCCGTTCTGATTTAAAAATTTGCACTCTATTACATCAATAAAATTTTTTTTAAGTGGATTAAGAGATTGTTCACTGAGAGACCTTAAAGGATAACGGTCTGTTAGGTGTCACTAATTATCAAATGAACATTCAGGTTTAGGTTTAGGTTTAGATTTAGATTTCAGTTTCTTCCAAAGGAAGGATAGACATAGAGGAAGAAAGAGCACAGTTAAACTTACAGACTGTGATGCATTTTAGGAGACTGTATAGTTTGTGGAACTAGAAAAATTGCATCCCCCAATTAAATGATTGAATAAAATATTAATATTTCCAATATTTAATATTGTTATTAATTAAAGATTAACAAGAAACTCACTCTGCTTAATTTAAGAAGAAAGTTTTATAAGGTCTTCTTACAGTGTGGAGATAGCTTCATGTGGTTTAAACATATTGTACTACAGTGCAAGATGCAAGGACTGAAAGTATTGATGAACAGTTACAGTCTGAGACATATCCAATAGTGTAATTGACAGTAATTGCCACTAGTATTAAAATTTTTTTAGGTTTCAGAAACACGTGAAAAACATGAGCATAAGGGTCTCAAGTTGGGTGTAATAGTTCCAGAGACAGGATATCCTTGAATGCCAATTCATAACAAAGGGTATTTTTGCTTTAGCGTGCAAGAGTTTAATTACATATATTTATACAAACTGTATAACACCTCCAAAAGGAAAATATCAGATGACAGTCTTCTAGTTAAGGCAAAACCTCTAACACAAGTTGAAAACCTTGTTTCAATTCTTTGTTGCCAAACAACATGCCGCTCGATGACTTCCTTAACAAACAGGTTATGGACTATGTTAGCCTAATTGTCTCCCTAACTCTTCCGATGTTCTTGGAGTAAGCATCAGAAACTGTTATTTCTTGTTTCACTAAAGATTTCCATATTCACCTCACTGCTCTGAACCAAGATAAAAAGTGATTTGCTTCCTTTAGTAAGTCGCCTTTACTTGTTTTCCTTCTTGCCTTCCCTGTGTATTTCTGTACTTTTCTTCCTCACCCATTGGCTTTTCCAAGAATTTCCTATAGATAAAGGTTTTCACTAATACACTTCTCTGAAATTTTGAGATAAGAGATCAGCGAGTTATATGCTTATCAATGTTTCCTAACATGTTGGTTTCTCTCAAACAGACTGTCGGCAGTAGGCTCTAAGTTAGATTTGCAACAATACATAATTCAAATATTTTATTGTAAAATAAAGTGTAAATGAAAATGACAAAAAGGCTGTGTTTGCCCAGATACCCACATGCACTTTTTTCCTCAAATAAATAAATAGGTAGGTAGGTAGGTACATAGGTAGGGGGAAAGAGAGAGAGAGAGATGGTGCTTTCTGGACAGGAAAGTTAGTCATATTTCATTGCTGTCTGCCAGTGATTCTAAGCAGGATTACTTGGCCTGTGTGCACGCAAGCATTTTCCTTGTTTCTCCTGAATTTTATCATGAAATTCATATTAAAATGGGCACAACAGATACACATCAAAATCGTAGAATTATTAAGCTAATTGATCGAATAATTATAGTTCACAGCAAATTTCTTGAAATTCATTTTTTACGTTGGATTTATGTTGTAGGTATGATAATTCAAGACAGTTGCAAACTACACAATAAAAAAATATACTTCTACAGTATAAGTCAAAATGTACTTTTTTACTAAATGTCTGTAACACTAGAGTATTGAAGAGTATTATATGAATTATATGAATATGATCAGAAATAATGGTCAGGAGCTATGAAAAACAGATTAGTATCACAAGAAATATAAATGCCTTTTAACTAAAGAAATTATAATGTGTAATGAAATTTGGATTCTTAGTTTCATTCTGGTTTTCAAGGTCAGATCATAGCCAGAGGTTTATTTATTTTTATTTTTATTAATAATTAAGTTGACTTCAGGAGTTAGCCAGAAGCTTTTGGGAGCTGGAGGCTTACAAACACAGTAATCATACAGCTCACATTACTTTCCTACTGCATCACTACTGCAGTGATTAGTGCCACTGACATAAGATCCCAAAGTGCTCATCATTGCTTAGTAAATCACAGAAACTTATTTAGATCTACTTCATAGGTGCAGGCTCTCGGGGTGAGATGTGGCTGACTTTTTAATCCCTACTAAAAAAAAACCCTAAGCAAAATCTTAAATTTTTAGGCTGCTTTTCTAACCTTAATATTCTCTATATTGTAGGTAGAACTGTGTGGTTAAAGATTTCCTAAGCACTAGGATTATACGTAAAACTATTTTCCACTTTTCAAATAAATCTGGTAGTATGCATGTTTAGCTTAGCACCAGGGAAAGGTGAAGATTTGGCAGTCTTGCACAATGGATGAAATTATAGCCTTGACTTGGAAGCATTTTGGATATCAATTACTGGGGCTCAGGCAATACTCAGAAATAAGCTTATTATACTTTTTCACTGAGAATCAGATCTTGGATGGTATAATTCCTGCAGGTGCTACATAAAGCAACTTCACTTTGATTATTGGACTATACAGAGATTTCAAAAGGTGAACACTGAACAAATGTATGAATTTTTAACCGAATAGCAGCTTTAGCTTCTCTCTACTGATCTAAGCTTTCCCAGGCTTTTAATCCTTAAAGAGCTAAGAAGTTCAATCAAAGCAGAAATTACAGGTCTTGGCAAAAAGGCCATATTGACTCTACTCCAGAACACAAGTCCTGATTTCTAGCAGTGACATAAGACAGGTTTTATTAAAACAGAAAATAAAAACAAACAGATTTGTGATTATTTAATCTCTTCTGTGAGAAAATAGAGAGAAGGAGGAAACTGAGCTTACAACAAAAACTTATTTATCAGACATAAAACAATGAGGTCTCAGATGGACTCAAGGTGCAGGATTCAATATAAAGTGTAGTGTAGATATGGGATGGTGGTTTTTTCTATTACAACATATTCAGTACATGTGTGTGGGACTGTAGATATGACATACAACTTCAGGAGGTCTGTGCCATTCTACAAAAGCAACTGGAGCCTCAGGGAAAATATTCCACTAATAAAATGTACCAGAGAGTACACTAGATGTTTTTGTTTAGGTTACTGAGTCCTGGATGAGTCCCAATACATGTAATTCTTCTGTAGACACGTATACGTAGAAATCTAAAATCAGGCATCTTAGTTCCTGAATCTTACTCCTGCTGCTCTTTTCCATCACCCTAGACATACATTTTCTGCTCATAGTGGAAATTCTCACAGTTAGGGACCATCTTTTTAATCTCTACTTTAACCAGCCCAAGGAAACTGGTCATTATTCAGACTCTTGGGGATTCAATATGTCAATGCTTTACACACCACATGCTTGAGGATAAAATTATCTAGCTTTTATTTTTTTACAACTTTTCAACACTGTAGCATATCAGAGCCTAAAGGCTGTTCTGCAGAGGCTAATCTAACAGCTACATAATGCTACAGGCTACATGCTCAGTAATACAGACCTTGATCGCATTGGCAAGTTCCTCTCTCTAATGGCTTCCCACCAAATTTTAAATCAAATTTTAACCTGATGTTTCTGTGGTGGTCTAGTATTGTAATAACATTGTTATCAGATTCCATGAGTCCTACCCACTGCCTTGCTGAGCAGCCTCATAAACTGCTCAAAGTTTGTCCTTTAGTCTGAAATGAGTGGAGACACTGACAAAATTCATCTCTCCCTTGACTTTCATCAAGCAACGTCAAGCAGAGATTAAGAACAGTATCATATTTTATCTCATCTGTGGCTGTAATGTATTTTGCAGTCCTAGAAATCTTGCAGTGGAAGACAGGTAACTAAACTGAAACAAAACCAAAGCAGCTTTGGGACAAAGACTGGAAGTGTTATGAGTAAGTATTATTCAATGCATTCCAAAGACTGGAAGTATTAATCAATGCATCACTTAAAATAACAGGAGACATGACGAACTGACCCACGTAGCCTTTTGCATTCTAGAATTTCTAATACATTGCTGTTGTTAAATACAGATTACCTGTATATATTTTACTTGAGAACTTATTTCGTTACTGTATTTAAAAGCAACACCTGTATACCTTGCTGCAATCTTCTTTTTAACTTTTTTAAAATACTCTTCCACTCCACACCCTAAGGAGGCCTTGCAAAAATGAACACAAATTTGTCAGAACTCCAGCCTTTTGTTTACTTGTTTGTTTCAATAACTGTGTAGCTATTGTTGTATCTGGCTGTGCAGGTTTCCACTCTCCGAATCAAAGCACCAGTTATTTCTACATACTTGTTCACACAGTTAGGCGTGGCAAGAGGAAAAGCACCAGTACCAATAGTAATACAAATAATGAACATAGAAAGCTTGGTTGTTCTACTGAAAGATGAATATAAATATTTTTAACAAATTCGTATAACCTCTTGGCTTGTTAAAACTGAATTGTCGTGCCCTAGATAGAAAACAGTGCATAAAATCATAGGAAAAATTCAGCTGGGAGGGATTCTGCAGGTCATTTCAAGGCAAAGTTAACTTCAAAACTGGATCAATTTGCCATGGAGCTCATATTATTGAGTTTTGGGAGCCTTTGGGTGGATATCCCAAAGCTTCTCTGAGTAACCTGCTCCAGGGCTTCACCACTCTCATGGTGAAGAGCTGCTTCCTCATGTCCAGCTGCAATTTCCCTAGCTGCAAGTTGTGAATGTTTTTTTTGTGGCTTGTGACCAGTGCACCATGTCCTTTCACCCTGCACCTCTAGAACAAGTATGGTTCTATCTTCTATCTATCTCCCTTCATACAGTGGAAAATGGTAGAGTTAGAGGTTTCTGTGCAGGAGGAGTTGCTGGTCCAGTAAGAAAGACACTCAGACACAGTGAAGCATTAGTTAAAGTTATTTATTAAAGACATATTAGCATAGATAAACTGACATTCCTTTAGAAGCTTGGAACCCTGAGTTAATCTCATTTCATAATTGCTCCATTGCAACCCATTGGTAATATACCATTTGGGTCTTCCAGACAAGTTGTACATGAAAATAAGAAAGATGAAATTTGAAGGCTTCATACTTATTTTGTGCATTCTGAGTGTTTGGGGCTTCATTTTTAGTTCAGTGAGTTAGTACTTTTTACAAACAGGAAATAATTTTCTTCAGGCAGCGAAACTTTATAGACTGAAAGGAAACAAATGCAAACTGACATTTTTTATACATGTCATAACATAAATATGAGACCAAATTCAGTGGTTTTGTCATTAAAATTCTCTACTAAGAAAGAAATATGAACTATTGTAGGGACTTCCTGATTTGTCATTATATCTTCCTAGTATCTACTGTCTTTAAAGTACAAAATATTAAAAATAATATTAAAGTGTTGTTAATGAAGACTGTTAGATATCCTGTACAGCAGTATTACTTTTAAAATAATAAAAAAAATATTATGAAGCTTTAAATGGATTCATAGCATTTATACAACACAATGTCCTAGCTGTTCGCCAGCTGGAAAATAAATTGAAATATTTACATAAGCTTAAGTGAAGAAAAGAACCAAATTACAAAATAGAAAACAAATACACTAAAAATATATATGAGGAACAATTCATTAAAGTAATTGAAAATTTATACTTATTTGGGGTGTATTTAGGACTCATTTCACCACTGTGTTACTCCAGAGCTACAGGGACATTCCATCCACTTGGTTTTCTTTAGTTATCTAAGGTTGAAATAAACTCAGATTTTAGCTCAATCAGTGAAAATTCTTACATTTCTGCTACACTTAGGAAATCAGTACCACAGCAACTCCACAGGTAAGAAGGCATTTTCCAAATGAGGGAAAATGAAACCCACCCAAAATATTTAAAGACAAGTACAGACCATTGTTCTTCAAAATGTAATAATCATTTACTGAAGTGTTTAATTGTTAAATATAGACATTCTCTGGTCGTATGAACCTTCCCTCCAACCTCTAATGAAATTCACAATGATTTTAGGTTATCTTCTCCAGAGTTTAGCAATTGTTTTCATTTGAAAGCATTTTCTAATGCTTAAATGGAATATTTTTTCCCCACAATTCAAGATTATTCTTTTTTTATGCGATTTGGGTATGGAGAAAGAGTATTTCCAACAGCTTTTTTAATATTTGTACATTATTATATGCTGACTCAATGTCCTTTCTTTAAAGGATTCTTCTTTTGTTCTTTTTTCACAGATTAGGTTTCAAGAACCTAACTATCAACATTGCTCACTGCAGGAGAGCTCAAGCTCTGCCCAATGCTGAAGGAACCTGAAAGGTTATGGCACGTATTTTGACATGTTGCATCTCCAGCTGTATACCACAATATGTGATACGGTGACAGTGATGAACCAGGATCTGTTTTTACAGACCTCTTACAACAACTGGTTTTCCCCATCCTTTACCAGTAGAACTGGTCATTCTTAACTAAATCACGTGATCAGCATTTGTCAGTTTTATCTTTTTATCTTTCTATTTTTTCTCAAGCCTTCTTTTTCTTCAAGTTATTATGATAAACTTGCTCTCTAGTGTTCTTTGATTTCCTTTTCACCTTACTTGTGAGTTTAATGAACAGTCTGTTTCTATCATCCAGATAATGAAAATAAACAACCGAAGTTTCCAAAATTTTCCTTCTGAAATCCTGGATGTTGAGAGACTTTCAAAAGCCAAGGTGGAATTCAATTTGTTTGAAAATATTTTATGTTTCACACCCAGGTAAACTGTTATTGAGAGGATCATTAAACAATTTAATCTCTCTTGTCTGTTTCACATGATCTCATGCTGTAACTTGGCCATTCTTATTTGTTCCATATTGCCAATTCCTTAACTTTGAGAGAAGGATCTGTAGCTCTGTATATATATACACATACATATGAACACTACAAAATATGTGCTTGTATGCAAGTACATATGTATATATACATGTACATATACACACTTAAATGTTGAAAAACTCACATTCATACAAAATTAAACTAGGGGTACTTAATAATAAAATAATAAATATGGGAGTGATCAGATGCTGTGCTAATGAAAAGCAATCTGAAAATTTATGCTATTAACAAAACAGATTTGCCAAAACATGTCAGTACCAAAAGGCATATAAACTTCATCATCCAGGTAACATACTTTTCTATTCATAATTACCTTTAATTAAATTTATATTCATAATCAAATGTGCAATAGCAAACGTACCAACTTCAAACAGTATCATATGCAGATCTCTGCTGTTTAAAATGGAAACTTCCATGAAGTCTTTGGAAAGCTAATCCATCTTGTGTTTTCATTGATCTTTTTAGTCTTTCTTGCCATTCATTAATAATGTACAAAGTGGAAATAAAGTTGTCAATTATCCACAGGAGATTTGTGGCCCTTTTGGATTTAAGTGGCTTGATAAACCATAAATGAGATAAACTTTTGACTCTACTTCAAAATTATTTTGCTGCAATCTTTTTCATGAAAAGTGGGTATTGTATAAATCAAATTAGGGGTGAAAGTCTTCTCTTACCCTGCTTTTCAGTAGAGTGTTACAAGATTGACTCTTTTACAGCCAATAACTGAGCAGCTCAGTTTTTACAGATATATTATGATTTAATTTATCTATCATACACATTTCCACATCAATGCCCAAGAAACACTAAAATTAAGAAGACAGATAACCAGTTTAGAAAAGAAGACAGATTGTGGGTCAAATTTTGAGTTGACATAAATGGGTGCCACTCTACACAAGTCAATAAAAATTACTCAGTAAATGTAGCTGAAAATCATGGTACAATCCATCTTCCAAAAATAAACAGCCAGATACTTTTTATACTGCACTATATATGGCCTAGTTGAGCAGATGATTTCTTCCAGAAAACACAATCATTTATTAAGGTAGATCTATTCATGTTTTTAAGATGAAGTTTCTCTTTAAATAGTTGATATATGGCAGGAAAAAATAAATAAACTAAGGCAAGCAGATTGCAAAGATCTGAAGAACAGTTGAAGAGCAAGTGAAGCTAAAATGTTGACCAAGGAATTTAAAAGGAAGAGAATGGGATGGTAAGGTACTGAGTCAGGGTAGGGCATGTAAGCTACAGTTATTAACAGGTTGCAATTCTATACTCTAATTAATATAAATAATACTGATTCTGAATCTACACACAAGAAGTTGGGAAGCTGAATACAACTGAAACCAGGTGGAGAACCTGCCTTCTTATTCATTTACTGCTTTTGATTGAATTTCCTTTCCTAGTATAATCCATTGTATTCCCTAGAGATGTAAAGTTATTAAATACACTTATCTATGAAGTGCCAAACTGATGAGTATTATGCATTGTTTCACCACCTAATTTTCTGACCCTTTTACTCATTTTATATATCATTGGGAATTTGGGCACCAGAGAGCAAAAGATGAGTTTGCAGCCAGGGGACCTATGAGATTCATCTCATCTCTACATTTTCTTAATTTCCTATCAATTCACTTTAGAGGAAAATATTTTTCAAGGGTTGTTAAAGATTACAGAGAGGAACCTAATGGGATTTTCAAAGTGCCTAGACACCTAAATCCAATTAACCTTTATCTCAAGTGCCTTTAGGTCTTTCTGAAAATTCGAACCTAAGAAAATACTTGAACTGGAAATATTACGGCAACACATGCAAACTTTGACAGAGAAAAAGAAAAGTTAAGTTGAAATCTTTTTTTTAACATACAAAATATAATAGGCTTAAGGTTAATGTTTTTGCTTTTGATTTTTGTGTAGAAAAATATTTGTCAGTTTTACATTTACTGCTACCTCTGCCTCTCCATCTTCCTACTCTATGCTGTAGTTATCGATTAACCAGATTCTTTACCAGTGTTGAAATACTAACATAGACTTTACAATAATATAATATGAACATAGGCTTTTGATAAAATGAAACTAAACCACTCTGTGTCTTCTGATATGGACTTCTTAGCCCTGTGAAACATAGAAAAGCCACCAATGATTTCAGGCAGTAACATAATGTTGCTGTAAATCCTTTATAAACAGGATTCTCACTGACATGAGTCCTGTCTGGTTTTGAAAAAAATGAGCATTAACGTTTTCACCAGACAGAACAGTCCCAGCTCTCTCAGCCTTCCTTCATAGGAGAAATGCTCCATTCCCTTGATCATCTTCATGGGCCTTCACTGGCCCTTCCACATGTGGCAAATAAGCAATGAAGAACTCAAATACTGAGGGTGGGAATGTAGCTGAATCATTAATTTATCAGAATAAAACTCAATCAAGCTATGGACATTATTAAAAGGCCCATGAACTACTCTACCAATCTATCCCTATAAAAAGACAGTAGCTCTAATGCTGTCTGATGTTTTCAAATTAATCACAAGTGAACACAGAAGTCTGGTATAAGCCACACTTACCTATGTATGAGTGGCTGCCTATGTATACATGTGTATGCAGATGTACACTTCTTTCTCCTTGCTGTACCTAAAAGTTATAGTGATGCTAAAATGAATCTGTTTGAATGAACTGTTTACCAGAAGATTCAGATTTCCAAAGTACATATACAAATATAATCACGAAATATTAATCCTTTTTTATCATTGTGTAAGACTTTACTGTCTGCACATCAGCAGCAATTTTTATATTAGTTTCCATGTCACTGATGACAATATTGAATAGAATCAAGACTTGTTTCAAGCTCTCTTGAAAATCTCGCTTTTGAGATTGATGTGACTGTGTCATTCACAATTATATTGGAGATAACATAATCTATTCTTAAATAAAACCTGTAGTGCCAGTTCTGTATCATAATGCCATGTTTTACTAAGTCAATGTTTTTCACATGCCTGACTCTTTTCATTTTGTTTTTCAGACAAACTCATAGTTGTCAACCACATAGTCAGATTTATGTGCCAAGATTTCTTTTCCATAAAATCTCTTCCATCCTTTAGTTATTTATTAATTTCCTCTTCTATCTAGAACAGATAGTACAGTGGGAGTCTTTGTGTAATCCAAGTGTATAGTCCTCACTTGCTGAATATTGACAGTAATACAGTACAGTGCCAATGTCTATAGCTCTGGTATTGAAAATTGACATCAGCAGAAAATAAATCATCCTAGTCAGCTCTTTTATTAACCTAAAAGTGTTTACCCTCTCTTGCTTACAAATTGCCTTCTATGTACTTATGTGGCATTCATGTGGTGGCTTCCACGTGGTTCTGTTTCTGAAAAGTAATGTAGAATATGAATGAGATACGTCTGCCTATAACATTTGTATTGTCCCAGGATGTTGAAGCGATAATTCCAATATTGGTTTTCAAATGCTAAAATCAAATTATACATATACAAAGTCATATGATGTATCTATGTAATACTATTCTGTTGCAGCCTGTAGAACATGTATGGAAATGATTAGTCTGGTAATATTCCGAACTCATAATTTTTCAAACAGCTTATACAGAAGGGATGACTTTTGCAGAAGCTGAAGGATATTCACAGGAATTAATTCTGTAGGGCAAGAAATTTCCTACAGGATTGTTTGTGTTATGAAGTATTCAACATAATAGATAATTTACAGAGCAGGCAAATTTAACCTTTATGAGGAGGTGACTGTGTTGACCTCTTTCTTCATACCCTCTCTGCTAATGAAATGAAGTTCTGCTGTGTCTGGTAACCTTATGAGTAAGTTTAGTGGCTGGAGATCCATGCCTTTTTATTCAATTCAGTCTTCCTTGGAAACAAAGATGCAGCAGGTAACATCTTGAATTTTTGTCCATTTGTGCTGACATAATGCAGCTCCTCAATCTTTCAGCATCTTCATTCTTCTGACCGGAAAGTGATCTAGCCACACTTGAGAAAAGGTTGTTAACTACAAATGTATTAAAATACTACCATTTTAAAGAAATGTAATTGCCAAATAAAAATCTAAAGCTAATAGAGAACATATACAGGTGGCTTTACATAATGTATAAACTCACCTCATACTTTTCACACTTTGCTACAAAAAAAATCATGTCTCTAATAGCAGAAAAAATGGATAAGAAATATTATTTTTTCTGTTATGAGTCACTTTTTCATTTGTAGAAAAACAATCCAGTGTTGTTCAAAACATGTTTATTTTTGTTCTTTCAGTATCATTAGATAAGAAATTGAGTATCAGAATTTTGCTTATTCATTATCTGTATTTGAAAGTCTGCTAAATAAGAGATACTTTAATGTCAGATAGTGCTTTGTATGTGCATAGCATTATTTATAAATATATTTCTAATGCCTCATTAATTTTTTGTCTTAGTGACGAATTTTGTCATATTTTTTCAGTGTAAGCCATGAAGATAGTTAAATGGCTAAACAAAATATTCTTTGAGCTACTGGACATGAAGGTCAGGGAAGAGTATAAAAATTAATAGTTTGTAATATAATTTAATTTAGGGAAATATTACTAAAATGCTTATATTCTAAAAAGCTCTTCAAAGAAAATTGAGCTTGTTACCTCATTGATAAATACTGTTCTCCCATGGTAAGGATTCCTAGAGCTCCATATTAAATCACCTCTTTGTAAGGGTCATGGTAATTGCTGGAGGAATTGTGATGATCTCAGCAGTGCCTGCAATCAGATGCAGCTGATGGTGTCTCATGACAAATCTCCCCCTGATCACCATAATACACAGGGGACACTGACACTAGCATAATAGTCCTGAGGTTTATGTAGCTTTGGTCTTTTTTTGGTCTATTGCCTGCTGTCAGTTGATTTTTATCTCCTTGCAATTCATGCAGTACTACTGGAGGCTCTGCCTGCGGTCTTGCCTAGCCATTAGGGACAAAGAGCAGAGGAGCATTTTTATTTCAAGATTCCTCTGACCTCCCTTCTCTGATCAGAATATGAGAAGTGAAGCATAAAGAGATCCAGGACCCTTCCACATCCCTGTGGAGACCATATTATAGTCAAATAGGGCTTCCCATAGTGGAATGGTTATGTGATCATGCAATCACAAACTACCTTGTTCTGGTCTCATATTAGCAGTCATTTCAGGTTCTGATGTTCAGTTAATGGAAAGCTAATGAAATGCAGGGTGTACCAGACTAGTTATGTCTAGCAAATCATAATTTCTGCTATCATGCAAAACACGGTGTGAAAGGAACTGGGCATAGAGGTGCTTGTATCAATATTAGTTTGCAATAAATAGCCCTGTAACAAAAATGATTTTCCAAACACAAGTATAATATATTTAGCATTTTTTTCCAAATTAATACATCTAAAATTGTGCTTGGGTAAATATAGAACATTTTCATGTGTAGTAATGAAGTCTAGTATCATCTGTTTCTTCTTCCTCAGAAATGCCCCTAATCAGGCCAATGTAATGTTCTTTTACTGAGAACAATGAGGTTTTCAGTACAGTGATGAGAAACAGAAACCAATACAAATGTGAGAAATGTGGATCTGAAAGGTTCAGAAAGGATCTTAAAAATACATCCATTTACTTGACAGAGCAGATGGCAATTCCAAACTGAAGGAAAAGCCTACTGTAGTGATAAAACAGCGATAAAACAGGAAAAAACAGTGATAAAAGAGGGAAAGCCTACTGTATTGATAAAATGAATGTTTTCGGCAAGAAACCTCTGGTGATAGGGTAATGTTGGCTGAATTTACATAGACGATGCTCATAACTGCAAAAGGATTTTGACCTCCTACCCTAGGGAGCAGAGAAGAGGGGCATCAATAGATAAGGAAAGACTGCCTGCAGGAAGTCATATCTTTATTCAGAGAGAGAGGTATATATGGCAAGTTATAATAACATAGATAAATAGCTGAATTAATGTGTCAACTAGGTGAAATACCAAATGAATTTGGCATGCTGGAATAGAAGACTAAAGCTACATCTAGATGTCTCCTTGATGGAAATGAGCACAGCCTTAATATTTTGTAGGCATGTGGCACTGAGTGTGGCTACATCATGCAGTATTGATGAGAGGCAGGTCTCTTCTCATAGCTCTCTTGTTCCTCTGATGTTTGGCCTGGGTAGAACTTTGTAAATGAATATTTGTTGAATAAGTACTGTAACAAGAAGCCTGTTGAAAAATAAATGGGTTTAAATATTAGTTTTATATTATATAATGAAGTCTAATAGTTCTGTTCATGGTCTTCATCGTTAATTACTCTTCGTTCTCTTTCAATCACATAATACAACTGAAAAATATGACCCCTGCTAGTTGAAGCAAAGCTCTAACTTTGTTGACACCACTGGCTTTGAAATTTAAGCTGCAGGATGCATAGCTGATGACAGTTGACACTAGCTTTACTTTGGTTTCAGTGCAGATGCTCCTCATTTATGCAGGCAGATGTGAAATCAGAAGCAGGCCTTCAGGAACTATTTCCTCATCAATTTTCCTATTGCAAAACCTGCCAAGATGCCTATCAGAAAGGATAAAGAAAAACTATGTGAAGGTATGGTCTGGTATGAAAAAGCTATCTGAAAAGAAGTCATCAAGATAAATATATAGATATATATTTTTTTATATATGGAAAAAGTAGATATACATAATCTTTCAATATACTCCTGCAGAAGATGCCTTTATCCTTGCAGCCAGTGATGGGGCCAAAGTAAAATAGCCTTGAAACCTTCAACCAATGTTGGAATCACTAAAATTTTTTAAACTGCGTTTTTGTTTTTTTTTTCTATTTCAGCTGCACACAGACAATAAGATTAAAAGCAATGGCTAGAAAATATACAGGTTGATTGTTGCAGAATTGGAAATCTAGACAGATTCAATATCCTTATTTAAACTTCTTTTCACTTCTGCTATCTTGTACAAAATAATGAGGAAGGCTAAAAAAGTCAATTCAGTTGTAGGCTGCTCATAGAAGTATGACAGACTAGACAAGACGTGTGAACCTGTTAGATACCTATTATATGACTGGTAGCTACCTATGGCATAAAAGTGGCATTCCTGCTGCTAACTTTATTTCTTTGTCACAGCATGACCCTTCACAAATAAGAGCTTTATATCCTCCTAAAAATAACTGTAAAGTGCTTAAATGATACAATTACATTGTCATTAATGACACGCTTTTTCTGTTTGGCACTACGAAAGCATCATACATGTCCCAGAAACTATAACTGGGTCTCTCTTTCCTCATTTTACATACTGTAACTCACATAATAACTGGCATTATATTTTTGTTACTTTCTCCCGGAATTTACTCATGATGTAGCTCTATTTTACCTCAAAATGTTTTGATTTTTTATTTTGGGGATGATGTTTCCTGCCAATCCCAAGAACAGCAGGGATATGTTTTTCGGAAGTGGTAACAGTTTCATAACAAATTTTTAAGACAAAATTTTAAGTTTTACCTGAACTTTGATTCTTGCCTTTGTGATTTGCTTTTTTTCTATTTCTCTCTTCTTGTGTTTCAACCTATTTAGCCACACATTGCCTCTTTCTCAGCCAAACTTAACCAAGGCCCCCCAGTTCTGACCTTACTGAAGCTCTGTGGCTGTTCACCTCTGTTCCATTTCCTTGATGTATCCTGTCCTCCATGAAGACCCCACCCCTGCAGAGAAGCACATTGTCACTGATTGAAATGCAGGAGCTGCTATCTCGCTGTGTCTCACGCTGCAGCTGGTGACACCACCCCACTTGTCTCTGCTTTACTCCCACTTGGACATTTTTGTCACCTTGGCGCTCTGTCTCTAACCAACTTCCTTCTCTCCTGTATGTCAGTGTGTCATGCTAACACCTACTTTCTCTCCTACTCCTAAAACTGTCTTCCATCCAGTTTCCTGGCTTATGACATGCCATCCCAAACATTTTATGCTCTCACTTAGGGCTTACGTTCTTGTTGTCCCTGCAGCCACCTCTACTTTCATTCTCTGTGCACATGCTCTGTGCACTGATTGCTGTCATCTCGGTGTTACTTTCATAATATTCAGTTTATTTATAACACAGATGTCATATACTCTTGGTGATCTCCTCAAACTAGTCCTTTAATTCAGCCTGAACAAATTGTGTCTCTCTCCATGGTTGATTATCAGGCTGCCCCCTGCATTTCTCCTGGTCTTTTGGTCCCACAGCCCTTTTGAATCTCATTTCTTATTTCTTCAGTGTAATCTAACAACACTGAAAATGAACTCCTCTTGCTGGGATTCTTCTGTACAGAGAACATACCAGCCACATGTATGCCATTAAATACAAACAATAAGCACAAGTGAACGGAATGTTTCAGTATAATGGGAGACTGAAAGAAAATGCTACACTTCCCTACACGTGTATGGTATTTGGGGGATGATGGGTGCTAATTAAGACAGCTTAAAAGGTTTAGAATGTCGCGCAAAACAATTTGTGATATCCCCAGAGTTTTAAGGAGACCCAAATGTTTATTTTCATTTTTCCTAGCTAGCCTACCATCTTTACAGGCAATGTAGATTCATTTATACAGAATCTCTGTGAGTGTCAGGGGGCACTTGTAGAAGAGGACTGTGCATGCACCAGAGGAAGAGGGATAGTGTTCATGAAGAGCTTTCTGGTAAAATCTGAACCTACTCATGGTGAAGCTGGAGTGTATTTTCCTAGAACAATTAAATGGGATGGGAATTTCTTATATAAACTTGCAGGATTCCTTTGTTTCTTGTTTGGCCAAGAAGGCTAATGGTATCCTGGGATACATTAAGATGAGAGTGACCAACAGCTCGAGGGTGGTTATCCTCCCCCTCTACTCTGCGCTGGTGAGGCCTCCCCTGGAGTGCTGTGCCCAGTTCTGGGGTCCTCAGTTCCAGAAGGACAAGGAGCTACTGGAGAGGGTCCAGTGCAGGGCCACTGAGATGGTGAAGGGCCTGGAGCACCTTCCATCTGAGGAAAGGCTGAGAGAGCTTGGAGAAGAGGAGGCTGAGGGGGATCTCATCAGTGCTTATAAATATCTAAAGGGTGGGTGTAAGGACGATGGGACCAGGCTATTCTCAGTGGTGTTCAGTGACAGGACTAAGGGCAATGGCCATAAACTGGAAAACAGAAGGTTCAACCTGAGCATGAGGAAACGCTTCTTCCCTGTGAGGGTGACAGAGCACTGGGACAGGCTGCCCAGAGAGGGGGTGGAGCCTCCTTCCCTGGGGCCTTTCAAAAGCCGCCTGGACTTGTTCCTGTGTGATCTGCTCTAGGTGATCCTGCTCTGGCAGAGGGTTGGACTGGATGATCTCTAGAGGACCCTCCCAATCCCTACCATTCTGTGAATCTGTGAATCTGGTATAAATGGGGTGGATGATTGCTAGACACAAGATAGTTACATGACAACATCAAAGAGATTAGGGAATTATTGTAGTGGGGTTGAAGTATTCATCAGGCAAGAGCAATATAAAGTTATTAATTCTGTTGTACTAGCTCTTTTGTTTAATAAGCTAAGAATAGCTTTATAAAAATCAAATTTATGTTAAGTATCTCAATCTACAAAAATAAAAAGGCAAAGATTTTTTCAAGCATCAATATGAATAATCAATGTCACTTTTCTTCTATTAATCTGCTGATATTCTCTGCTAATCCATGATACTGGAAGTGAATCCTGAAATGGTTATATTTCAGTTTTTATAACTGCACAATATACCTAATTTTGGAAGAGAAAATTTAAAATATATTAGCAAACCATATGGATCTAAAGCAGAAAATGGATTCGATAATTGAAGAGAAACCCATATTTACATGGCAAATTCTTTCTGAAGTGATACATTGGCTTCAGCATAAAATGCATTAAGGATCAAGAAAAGTGATTTTTTTTCGTTAATGGCTTCAGTGTGAAGTAAATATGGAATGTAAGTTTTTCCTTCAAGCTGAAAAATACTGGTTCATTTAAGTATGTCTGTACTAATAAATTATACACATCCAGGCAACTTTATTTCTGGAATTTCTGAATCTAAACTGATATATTGTTAAATGGTGCCCATTACAGTCTGGTCCTGAACAGGTAGCAAACTCTTGGCCTTTCCCTGAGAATGATGTAGGGACATCAGAAATGCCTTGCTGACTCAGGATGATCCGTGTTATCCAGTGTTCTCTTTCTAAAAAAGTCAAAATGAGATGGAACAAGTAGGAAAACTTGGATGGTACCTTTAGAAAATTTATTTCAAATTATTGATCTCAAATAATTTAGTTCTATTTTTCTGAACTCGCTAAGCCACTATCCATCATATTCCAGAAGTCGTGGCAGACCTGTGAAGTTACTGGAAAAAGGGAAACATAATCTCCATCTTTAAAAAGGGAAAAAAGGAAGATCCAGGGAACTACAGGCCAGTCAGTTTCATCTCTGTGCTCAGCAAGATCATGGAGCAGATCCTCCTGGAAACTATGCTAGGGCACATGGAATTTAAGGAAGTGAATGGTGATAGCCAACATAGCTTCAGTAAGGGCAAATTGTGCCTGGCAAACTTGGTGGTCTTCTACAACAAGGTTGAAGCATTGGTGGATAAGGGAAAAGCAACTGACGTCATCTACCTGGACTTGGGCAAAGCATTTCACGCTGGCACACACAACATCTTTATCTCTAAATCTGATACATGGAATTGGCAGGTGGACCATTCATTGGATAAGGAACTGGCTGGATGGTTGCACTCAAAGAGTTGTGGTCAATGGCTCGATATCTGAGTGGAGACCAGTGACAAGTGACGTTCCTCAGGGATTGGTGTTGGAACTGGTGCTGTTTAACCTCGTCAGTGAGATGGATACTGGGATCGAGTGCACCCTCAGGAATTTTGCTGATGACACCAAGCTGTGTGGTGCAGTCAACATGCTGGAGGGAAGGGATGCCTTCCAGAGGGACCTTGACAGGCTGGAGAAGTGGGCCTCTGCCAACCTCATGGAGGTCAACAAGGCCAAGAGCAAGGTCCTGCACATGGGTCGAGGCATTCCCAACTGGGTGGAGAAAGGATCGAGAGCAGTCCTGAGGAGAAGGACTTGGGGGTACTGGTGGATGAAAAGCTGAACATGAGCTGGCAGCATGTGCTGGCAGCCCAGAAAGCCAACCATATCCTGGGCTGTATCAGGAGAATTGTGGCCAGCAGGTCAAGGGAGGTTATTCTCCCCCTCTACTAAGCTCTCATGAGACTCCACCTGGAGTACTGTGCCCAGCTTCGCGGCCCCCAACATCAGAAGGAAATAGATCCATTGGAGCAAATCCAGAGGAAGGCCACAAAGATGATCAGAGGGCTGGAGCACCTCTCCTGTTGGGACAGGCTGAGAGAGTTGGGATTCGTCGGCCTGGAGAAGAGAAGGCTCAAGGGAGCCTTTCTAGCAGCCTTCCAGTACCTGAAGGGGCCTACAGGAAAGCTGGAGGGGAATGTTTTACAAGGGCATGTAGGGATAGGACAAGGCATAATGGCTTTAAACTGAAGGAGGGCACATTTAGATTGGATATCAGGAAGAAATTCTTTCTGGAGAGAGTGGTGAGGCACTGGAACAGGTTGCCCAGAGAAGTGGTCCATGCCCCATCCCTGGAAGTTTTCTAGGCCAGGTTAGATGGGGCTTTGAGCAGCCTAACCTAGTGGAAGGTGTCTCTACCCATGGCGGGGGGGTTGGAACTAGATGATCTTTAGGGTTCCTTCCAACTCAACCCATTCCATGATTCTATGATTTCATAATTTCTCTAACATCTACAGTCATCACATTAGGAGTATTGGAAGGTATATATTTTAATATCTGTTTAGAGACCTATTAGTCACTAAATTTCTGATCCTTTTTTCAATCTGAAGATACTATTTGCCTTTTCAACCTTCTGTACTAACAAATTCTAGAAGTTCAATATCCAATGAGTGAAGAATTAAGTTTTAAATCTGATTTAACCTAGTATACAACCATCTTCAATGAGTTCCCACTAGTTATATTATTTAAGGGTTGTGAACAAGTTTTAGATTCTTATTCATCAGGATTTTTAGAATCTCAGTTACATACTCCACAGACTTCTATGGTGTCTCATCATAAGACAGTATCTCTATAACCTCTACTATTGTAGTTACCCTTTTGTGTTCCTTTTCATATGTTCTTGTTGGTACTTACTGACCAACCTTTGGGACTTGGTCACCCTCCTCCAAAGGATAAGAGAGTTCAACAGACTATTTCATTTAGGAGCGGTCCTGAGAACAAAGAATGGATCCCAAATATTGTATGGAAATTAAAAAAAAAATATATATATAACATCGAGCATATGGTCCGGGGGCAGGCGCAGCACACAATGACAGGTCTCCCAGTCTTACGGGGAACTGAGAATGAAGGGCAACCTGCAGAAAGCACAGAGCTCTCAACCTCAACCCTTGACCAGCTCTCAGAGCACAGTTTGGAAGATATCACTTTGGTCCTGTCACAAGCACAAAATATTTTCAAAGCTCAGAGCACCAGCTGCATAGGCAGAATCGACATCCCACCAAGAGCCAAGACATGGGGGGTGAAGATTTGAGCCATCCTGATAAAATCGCTCTCCTAGAGACCGCAGATTGCATGATTTTCACAATCTCATGAATTAATGAGCAACTAAAACGGGAAACTGATCCCAGCAACAGATCTCCTGTGTGCGTTTTTCCTGGAAACGATTCCCTTTTTGGCTGGATTCCACTCAGCACGCATGCACAAGGGAGCTCTTTCCACATATACAGCTAGCATTTCCTCCTGTTCTTTTGTATATATAGCCTTTTTTTCCTAACCAGATGATATTACTTACTATGGATTAATAAGCAGCATCTGATTTATCACTGGAGACTCAGAAGACATGTAATTGAATTCCATTTCTTTTTCTCAACAGTTTTGGAACAAGACATGACGTATTTTTCAGTTCCATGAGATTCAACTTTTCAGCACTCTACTGGGATGTAATCTACTTTGAAAGAATCATTTGTTTTTAAGCATTAGCTGTTCTTAATAATAACCTAATATTGATGTTACTGCTTTTGATGTTACTGCTTAAGTACAGTTCTCTGCATATAGTTGAAATCAATGGTTTTGTAACTTTTGCAAATTTTCTAAACCATTAATTGTTTTAGAATTATCATGCATTAAATTTCTTACAGAAAATTGCATCTCCTGAGATAGGATCTAATTAATTTTTAAGAAAAATATAGTTGTAAAATACATGATATACACTCACTGTTACCTGAATTAGCATATCTGCTACTGCCTCCTCTCTCTAGATTTTCTTTTTGCTGTAATCATACCTTTGTTCTCTTTCCATTTTCTTTTTTTTTTTTCAGAACAAGTCTTTGACTGGCACAATTCAGGTGTGTGTCAAAGAAGGGGTTCTTGAGGGCAATAAACTCCTTTGTTGCAGCTTTGGAGGGTAGAAAACTGAATCCAAGTTTCAACAGATTTTATTATTATGCAGCTAACTGCCCTGTTCTTGACTGGTATAAAAAGCAGGTAATTTGTTAATTTTATGTAGAGTTACATTTTTCTGCTAGGTTCCTTCATGTTAGGTTTATTTTTTTTCTTTTTTTTTTTTTTCCTTGCACTGAGCACTATAGACTTGACCTTTAGATGATCCCTTAGGAATTACCTAAAGAAACCAGAACACTTATAACAGAAGAGAGTACAGGGCTCTAATGTCAGTAAAACCCTTAGATCATCTTTCCATGAATTTGTTTTTAATTTTGTTTCTTTTTAATTTAAGTATTATATTCTGACTTACTTGAGTGACCTCCATAGGGCAAAGCAACACGGATTCTCTGTGCTCATCTTTATTAAGTGTTCCTCTTCTGTGCAGCTTTGGGCTTTGCACTTGACCTCATTCCACGAGTTGAACCACTCAGAGTGGAAGACAGTGTATACTGACTATTTAGCTTATTTTACTACAAACATATTTTTATGTTGATGAAATTGAAAAATAGTTTAATTTAATAATTTTACACTGTTCCAACAATTATTAAAATAATTTCATTTCATAATGAAAAGCAATTTCATTGTGGACATTCTTGGTTGTTTGCAAGACTGTGGTTAGGCAAGCTTTGAATGGAAGGTACTACACTGACAGCATTGCCAAGACACCCAGCACATTATAATACTTTGCAATTATTATATTATCATTTGCAATACTTCCTTACATGTCTTGGTAACTGAGGTTTTTAACAGACAAATGCACTGATTACCAGCTCTCAAGACACTACTAATTGCAGTGAAAAAATTCCTAATTTCTCTCTCATTGAATTAAATGACAGAAATTTCAGTGGACATTAAACCAGGCCTTGGTGACAACGTTTCTTTACCAACATTACTAACTTTTAAAAGCTGTAAGGAACTGGATCACTGCACCTCATATGGTTTGTGAGGACAGAAAGCCACATCTCATAAGTAGGACACAAATTTATTAGCACTTAAATCAAAATTAAACAAAATAATTATTATTTCAGTTGCAAGGATACTAACAGTCGTAGCACAAATTGCCCAATTACTAGGAAAAAATTCTCAACAGTGCAGTTATGTTTTTAAGCTTATTGCTGTGTTTTTATGATTACTGTTCTGACATCCCTTAGCACTCTAAGGCCAGTGCTTTCATCTTCCCCTAAGAGAATTGAGCACATAGGAGTTTGCAATAAAGTCATCGGTTGGAGTATGATCTTGATACTGGGGCATCTGGAGTCCACCTAAGGTTATTTTTCTTTATTTTTGCATGGATTTTTCAGTCACTCTTCCTTACTGGCCCACAGTTCAGATACATAATACTTACTGGGTGTTTGGTACCTATAGCACATAATATTAAACCATGCCACTGCAGCCTCAGCATTAAGCTATAGCAACATAAAATATTAGAGAAGTATTATCATAAAAAACATCCCTCCTGACCCCCACCTTACAGTTTTTTCACTTACTGCTAAAAAAACATGTTTACCACTCCAGAAAATTTCAGATAAGTCCTGAGAGCTGAACATTATATTACTACAAATCCAGTGACCTCCTTCATGCAATAGCAAAACTGTATTTACTGGTTGACATCCTTTTACTTCATAAAAGACCCACTAACAATTTGCAATGACCACACTGACTTTTTGAGTAAATTAATTTCTTTACATGCAGTTACTCCTCAGCTAACTGCATTTTCAAAACTGTTGCCTCAGTATGATTATAATAACATTGTACAATTAATTGTATAGCAATTAGGGTAGAATATGTCCCAGACAAAGGATTTTAGACACATTTTCAAAGCAGTGATCGTTTGTGTGTTGATCACAAGGGTGTGTGGTGTACGTTTCTTGTAATGTGCCTTTATTTTCCAGAAAATCTTTCATAAATTATGTTGTAATCAAATTGATGTGTGTGTTCTTCAGCAAATATTTAGAAGTTATAGCTAAACTTTGCCTCTGAAGACAAAATTCAGAAACTATTTAAGAAATATTTTATGATCAGATTCCAAGTTTTTAAAAGAATGTCACATAAAATGTAATGCTGAGTATATTCCAAAACTATGGTTTTCTTGAAATAGGTGTATTTTTAAACCAAATGCAAAAGTCTGTTTAACTTCTGTCTACTCTTTAATAAACCTGTGTTTTGCAAATTTTTTTTCCAAATACTAAATAGGATTAATTCAGCAAAACTATAGTCCATGTGTGCAAGTTTGTATATCTATATCTAAGTCAGTATTTATACATTTCTAATATTTTCCTCTTCAGAAATACTTGTACTGAGGCCAATTTGAGCTTATTGTGTATGGTGTTTGGCAACAGCTATTCTCATTTGGATAGTCATTCTGTTGTAAGTATCACACTGAAAGAGAGAACATTAACAGAATATGTTGTAAATGAGTGCATTACACTTTTACAATTATAATTGCATGGGTTGGAAACAGACTTTAGAGAACCATATTTTCATGTTACACAGTACAGCAATTAAGGGAAACACATTCAAGAGGGACAATGAGGTCATGCTGTCCTGTTATACATAACTAAGGACCAAGAGATTGTTTTTATAAATTTCTTATCTGCTTCCATGTTTAGGCCACAATTAGGGTCCAGAGCTGCAATTCACTGGCTTGGGGATGCAGCTACAGCAAGGATAATGGCTCTGCTCTGTTTGTCGTGATGGACCGCTCTTCCTCCATCTCTTTGCTCCAGGGTGCTTTTACCACTGCAGCAGGATCCAACAGCTTCTGGGAAGGATTCTGTAGTTGCCAGCATTTGGAAAAGCTTTGCAACATATAATGCTGAAGGCAGCCCAAGCCCTTGAAGTTTCTGGGTCCTCAGACACTGAAGGCTTTGTAGAAGGCATAGTGAAACTTTGTGCCTAGGTAGCACTTTAGAAACATTCATTTTTTAATTGTCAGAAACTTTCCATAAGTGTTACCCTCACAGGATGGGCAGATGGAATAAAACACAAAAATGAAACCATTATTTCTGCAACTGCTTGAGCCTACCTACACTTGTGAATAACGATCTGCTGCTCAGAGCTGCTCAGCTTGCACAGCACTCCCAGTCTCTACGGTTCGATACCGATGGGTTTCCCACTGCAACATGTCAGTCCTGACAAATGAAACCGGTGTCAGGATTGGGATAATTTTCTTGTTCTTGGTTCTTTATTCAGTGTGCTGAAACTGCTGCCTCTTACGTTGTGAAACTTCATCTCTTTGTGCCTGGAGGGGCCCTAGGCACATGGCAAAGAGGCTGAGCCCGCCACAGGTGCCTGGCTGCTGCACACCAAGTCAGGACACCTCTGGGGAAGGGGTAGCATTGCCCTCTGCAGCTGCCAGCTCCCTGGGAGCTTTCTAAAAGTACCAAAGGAGTCACAGGGAAGATTCTTCCCCTGGTTAAGAAATTCATGATTATGAATAAATTCTAGCCTTAAGGCTTTGATTCCCCTCCCCTCTCCCCTTATTAACATACTTGCTGAAATAACAAATTTGGTGTGCATCGATTTATATTTTTTTAAGAATTATTCCTGCAAGAAAATTATTAGTTTGACCATTTTTGTTTCATAGGTCTGTTTTCTTAAGGTGGCATTGACCTGCAGAAATCTGAAATCTTTCACTTAAAAGCTCATGTTAAAATAGCAATTTTAATATTTCTGAAATCTAGATTTCAAAACAGAGGAAACAAATATCAGGTTTGGGCAAAGGACTTTAAGGTGTAGAACATATCAAAGGAGGACCACGTGTAAATTAAACTTATTTCATGTAAATTTGTCCAAAAATCTGAAAATTAGCCTAAGAGACAAACTATATTGTTCCAGCTTACTGTACTAATGAAAACAATACTCTAATTCTTTATATTTACAGACCACAAAAACCCTGAAGTTCATAGTATACCTCAGAGCTGGAGTTACACACACTTACCCCAAGACTATCACCACTCCCAGAAGAGTTTTTTCACTGCTGTGCTCATTCTCAAACATGATCTCATGAACTGTATACAATATTTCCTTACACATGACTTCACAAAGTATGTTTCCCAAGGTATTGTTATATTAATTATATGTTCACATAAACAAAAGTTGTTTATCAAAAGCTGAGCCTGGTCAGGAAGAAGTACTTAGCTCAGGAATCAATGTTTTCCTTAAACTTAAATATCAGGAGTGATGTTAGCACTTTCTGTTTATTGTCTAGACAGAGACATTAGCACTTCTCAGGTTGGGGAGGGGAAGTCAATAATCCTATAGGAAAGATGTTACAAACTGACATTCTGATTAAGTGATGAACTACCAGAGAGTCATGGAGCAGCAAGGACAAATGTTTAAGCCTGAATATAACCTGCAAAAAGAGAATGGGCATATAAAGAGAGATGCATCCCACCATCCAAATTTCCCTTGAGAAAAGCAACCTCCAACCTATGGATCTTGCCATATAAATGGATTTCAGCCAATAAATCATATCAGCATGGTTACAGGTTGTAAGTGAAAGTGATAGAAAACCTAAAGTGTATTTGTTGCTTATATATGTATGTACTTGTTGCTTATATATGTATGTGTATAAACATATAAATATAAAATACATAAATACATGTGTATATATATATATCTGCCTCTAAACACTGCAATTCTTTGTCTTGGTTAATTCTTGGACTTCTAGAGATCAATTATCTACTTCTACTTTAATGCTGCATGCCTAGTGTTGGAGTAATTCATAACCATTTTCACACTGACAGATTCTTCACCAAAAGTTATGCAAGGTACCAAATGATAGTGGGAATATTCTTCAGCTCATGCTTTTTTTTTTTTTTTTTTTTTTGTGGTATGGTAACATAGCTATTGGTATGGCAGAAAAGTTTCTTCCAGTGAGGAATCCTATCCCAAATATACCAGATATGGAACAAGACTGGAAAAGTGCCTAACTTTCCAGTGTCAGTGCTGGTCACCTATTAGGGTTGTCATTCATGTGAAACTGCAGTAGGATCTGAATCGAACTGCAGTTAATGGTGAAGTGGATTTTTCTCACAAGGTGTCATCCTCATCCACTGAAGCTAATAGAGGTATGACCAATTCAGTGGAACATCAGTCTGATAAATCACTGACAAAATCACACAGTCCAATAAAACATTGAAACATTTGTTCATCATTAACCCTTGAGAGATTTTTTCCATTGACTTACGAAAGTCTCTGACTTCAGGGAGCTTCTGAACTCATCTAAAAATATCTAATGACCTTAAGCTTCACCTAATCTGTCTTCATGGATGGGGCACCTGCTTCGTTAACAGCATTGTCTCTCCAACTGTTTTTTCCAGCACTAATCCTAAGGAAAAATAATTAGATAAAAATTATCAATTATTTATAAAAACATACATTTTTATGTCTGGAGAATTTTTAAGGGGTTTATACTGCCTTTATTAAAGAATTAATGGAAGATTAGTTACTGTAATTTCAACTAAATGCTTCTGTATTTCATGTTGTTTAGTTACTAAAGGCATTTGTTAGTGAAGGTTCCTGATGTCTTCTCTACTTTAAAAAGAATCAAATCTTATTTAGGCAATTAGTATTTCTAGTGTATCTTGCACTGCATTTTTTTTCAGACAAAAGGCATGTTCTCACATGGAAAAGCTTTTAATCTGTGCATTTGTCCTTTCCAAATACTGAGCACTATATGTAAGGTATTGAATGTGGAGTTGTAAAAAAATTTTCTGACAAATCAGTATGTTGAAAAACATTGGTTCACTGAGCTAAACATACTCAATCTGAAGCAGCTTCAGTTCCAGAAACTCTTACCAAAATAAGAACAGGTTTTGAGGAAAGCCTTTGACAGATTCCTGGGAAGCCTAGCTGGGTTGAAATGAGTTGGAAGATGCAGGTCCCGGGACCACTTCCTGGTGGGCCTTCGCTAGCAAGGATGAGGGATGCTTCTGCAGTTAGCTGCTTAGTGAAAAGACATGATTCAGTTTCATTTCTAGTACTTTCATTTTTCAAAATGCTGCGAGAGACAAACCTGACAACATCATCAATTAAACAAAGCAATTGACTGGGTTCCAGTTTAGAAATGTTAGAAAAATGTGGCGTCAGTCTAACCACCTCTTAGCGTTCAGATTTGTACAGACCAAATTCTTCAGTGCTGACCTGAACACCCATTAGCCTCTGAACCAGTAGACTTTCTTGTGTTTCTGTGCACAAGGTTTCCTTTTATTTCCTTTTATAAACATTTCAAACATACTGATGACCAAAGGGGAAGCCTAAATCACTGTTCAAATATAAACCCTAATTCTCTATAGTAATTAAGGGAAAACCAGATCTCTTCCAGTTGTCACAAATGCTATGTTTTATAAATCCACTATCTGTCATTCAGCTAATTATGGGTCAAATCCTTCAGTAACACCGTCAAGAGCTGCAAATGGAACTCATGGTGCTAAAAGGGGTGACCAGGATTACACTGGAGGAAGAATCACTCCAGAATCTTCTGCAAAAATACATGAACCAGTCTTGTCAAAGTCAGAGCACTTCTTGGAAAAAGGATTCAAATCAGAGGGATCTGGAAAACACCACAGAAGATGGTTATTACACGTGACAAATGTGGTCAGAATAGGTTGTGTTGTCCAAACCAGTGCATCAATTTACTGCATTTGTAGTAATAAAAACATGTTGGAAGATTCTTCCACTCCTTGCTGTCTTTTGTAAGTCTTTGTGAGTCCTCACAGAATATTTGGTGGGTGTTTTTTTTAATTTTCTTCTCAATACCTCTTGTTAAAACTTTATTTCCTTATTCTTTCATTTTGTGGATTTGTAAACTCTAAATGCCATCTCTCGTCCTTGAATGGGGGCATTAAACAGTGCCTGGCCTGAGAGATATGTGACATTGTGGCGGGTTAGCCTTGGCTCACAGTGAGACCCCCACCCAGCTGCTCTCTTACTTCCCTCCTCAAAAGGTCAAGGGGAAAAATTAAGACGAAAAATTCACGTGTCAAGATAAAGACAGGGAGATCACTTATCAATTGCCATCATTAGCAAAACAAACTCAGCTTGGGGAAGATGAATTTAATTTATTAAATTAATTTAAAAAAAAGTAAGATAGTGAGAAACAAAGGCAAAACTAAACCCACTCTCCCACCACTCGTCTTTCTTCCATCTGAACTTCACTCCCAGTTCTTCTGCCTAGTTCCCTCCCTGAGCAGCTCAAGTGGGATTGAGATGAGGGATTCTGGTCAGTCTGTAACACTTTGTCTCTACCTCTCCTTCCTTCTCACACTGTTTCCCTGTTCCAGCATGGGGTCCCTCCTACAGGACACAGTCCTTCATTACTTGCTCCAGCAGAGGTTCTTTCCAGAAGGCTTCAGTTCTTCACAAACTGCTCTAGTGTGGGTCTTCACCACAGATGCAGTCCTTCAGGAGCAGCCTGCTTACAGTGTGGGTCTCCCACAGGCTGAAACCCCTGCCACGAGCCTGCTCTGTCATGGGTTCTCCATGGACTGCAGATCCCTTCAGGGCACATCTCTCTGCTGCACTGTGGGGTTCTCCATGGCTGCAGGGCACAGTTGGCTTCACCATGGTGTGCACCACAGAATGTCAGGGAATCTCTGCTCTGACACCTGGAGAACATCCTCCCCCTCCTTCTCCACTGAGCGAGCTGGGTGCCTGCAGGGTGGTTTTCCTCATATTTTCTCACAGCTGCCATTCTTAAAAATGCTTTCGCGGTGGAGGGGGGTGGGGTGGGGTGCAACTTGGCTGATGGGCTCAGCTTTGGTTAGTGGTGGGTCCATTTTGGAGGCAGCTGAAAGTGATTGTGTCTGCCACAGGGCACACTGGTCTCATCTCACAGAGGCCACCTCTGCAGCCCTCTGCAGGATATGTGGGCATATATCTGGTTCCACCCATATCAGAATGTTTACATTGCATGTAAATATCTCCAGGATAGCTTTTATGATGTCTCAAAATGGCAAAAATATCTTGTGTCTGTATAAAAAACTCTCCATCCAATGTAGTAAATATAAATGTGGAAACATGGATGGCTGCTAGTGTGTATATTTTGGCAAGAATACAGAGTAATCAAATTTCACTAGGTGAGTAGAATTAAAGGCTAGTAGTTTGCCTTTCATGGAAACCTCTGCCACTCATAACACCTTCACTGAGTTAAATCAGAATTAAAATGGAGAAAATATTTGAAACTCAGTCTTTAAAAGAGGCTAAAAGTGCTCACTTTTGAAGGGATGGCTTTTATGAAAACTCCTGAAGCCCAAGCTCATCCTCCTCTTCTGAAGAAAACAAACGAACGAAAAAAAAGCTCATGGGTCTTTTAAGTCTGACACAGTCAACTCTTTTTGTCGCTCATGAAATGCTGCCAAAAGATGCTGCTTGTTGAACAGCATCAGTAGAAGTAAAAGATGTGGAAGTATAAAGGTTATCTTCTTGGGAGCTGCTACTGAAGTATTTGGAGGTGCTAGTCAGGTTCTCCCACCGAAGAAAATGATGCTTTGGAGAAGGCTCAATAGTAGCCAACAAAGGAAGAGGTGTTTTTAGAAGCCTAAGAATCTTAAATTGATCAGATGTTTTTATTATAACTGTTAAAGGTGCATTTGATTTTTAAAAAGCATAGAGATTTTGCTAGTTAAAAGAAGACTATGTCTGTTGGCTAGTAGAAATATAGTAATAATCTTTATGATGTGTCAAGCTATTGAGATTAGCTAAAAGGTTTTTGTCTTGACAACTTAGCAGCCACCAGGATATATTGGGTAAAGCCATTGGACTCTGCATGACTGGCATATACCTCAAAAGATAAGGAAAGGTTGGGGGATATATTATGCGTGCAGTCACACTGAATCTATCACCTATGGTACTTTGCATTGGTTGTAGAGTTTCATACTAAATTAGCTACTGAAGGCATGGGAGATAAAAGGGGTATCAAAGGTTGGTATTTTTTAATTGTTCCCCCGCTGAGACATTGTGGTCCCTGCCACTTATATTTCTAGCAAGCTGAGGTTTTGAGTAAAATTGCATGTGTATTTTGTTACTATTATTGACTTTGATTTTCATCTTGTTTAGTTTTTGGATATGAAATTGCAGAGCTCAACAAGAAGTTTTTTATATTTGAAGTAGCAAATATAAGAAATGGAATTGGAATTGAATTTATTTCACCCTTACCTCAGTAGTCTTATGACAACAGGAAAGGCTATTTTAAAGGTAGAGCATCAGATCTGAATTTGGATATAAAGCACAAATTGAAAAAAAGGAGAGGGGAATAATTCTGTAGTAGAAGGAATTGGAACAGAGTGAGAAAAGCTGATCTGTAGATCAGCTGAACTGAGGTTTGCACCCATTAGTAACTTTTCCTTGCTATGTATTTATGCATTTGTTTCATTTATTTTTCTGGCATATTGCTCTAACATCTATTTCTGTATAAAGTAACTTTTGCTCCTTAACATGTTGTAATCTAAGTTGTGGAGGAAATACATATTGGAAAATTGTCTGATGAGTCTGCTCTACATCAAGTGCACGTGTGTGTGCACACATGTATGTTTGCATACTTACTCATACATTATTTGTTTGTATGCATACAAACTAATAAATATATTGTATAAACATTTCTATCACAAACATAGTTCTTGACCCAAGTATCTTATTGATGGTCATAAATTTTTTAATGATTTTTAAGAACATACAGAAAAATTATAATAACAGGAAAAGTATATACTGTATTAAAATTTTAAAACACTAGATAGCACAGCAAGTAATGAGAATCAGTGTCTTGGGAACTTGTCGTACGTTTGGAAACTTGCTCTGTCATCTCATTTTTTCAACAGAACAAAATATCCGTTAAAGTACAACTGCATAGCTTGTCTGCTTTTTTAATAAAGATTTTATATTCAGATACAATTACTGCAACGTTGAAATAATGGAAAAGTTTACAAGATATTTTATCAACTAAGTTCAATAACTCCTTTTTTTTTTCCCATACCACTGAGTAATAAGGAAAGTGTTTACACATCACCAACTATTTGGCTTCATATATTACAGGTATCAAAAGCAGCTAAAAATAGCTTAATAGATTCTGGAGCAATAAAAATCTTCATTAGTAACTTGATTGGTGATATGCAGTTACAAGAATTAAAGTAAAACTAAATTTTTCCAAAACCAAATCTTTACGAAAATCCTATTCTTTAAAGAACAATCAGCTCACCATGCAAAGGATAAGAGAAGAAGCCATGACTCTCAAGAAGTCAAACTTCTTATAACTTCTCCTAGTTGGAAGCAGAGAGGAAATGGGGCCAAATGGTGTGAAGTATTTAGTCATATTACCAAATTTAATCAAGTTTTAATTTGTGCTGATGGCAAAGTTATAAACTGTATTTATCAGTTGAAATTATTGGCTAGTTTTTTGAAAAATTTGCTTTCTGTGTAAGAAGTGCAATATAAGTTTATGAGAAATTTGTTGTTTTATGTATTGGTTCTTAAGAAATTGTTATTATGCCTTATATTGTATTGTTTGGGTTTTCAAGCCTTTGAACTTAATTCCTGCTTTTGTACTTATTCATGCGAGTAAGGTTCAATTACTTGAAAGAATACTGAAAGCAAACATGAAACAGCAATGTTATGGTTCTGCTAAAATTTACTTTTTAATTCAAATGTATAGTCAAGGGAATTTAAGAAGATTGGTTTTGCCCATTCTAGTCCCCTTTACACTTCCAAGAGGTGTCAAAGGGGTTTAGATCAAGTTAGACACCAGCTCTGAATTTTTTTATGCTCACAGACATCAAGCTACACCATTTGAACACTTTCCTTTACACATAAATGACTGCCTCTGAGTACATGACTTTCATAAACTTAAAGGCAAAACTTCACAGATGCCGGAGTGTATAATTACCCAACTTTCACAAAAGAAAGCATATTCTCCCACTATTTTTCAAGTATTTTTTTCATGACATTGCATAGTCCTAGAGTGTAACTCAATTAATCGCATTCTATCTAAAGAAATAAATTTCTTTTAGCTTTCTGTCTGGTCTTTTTGACTTGTTGCCAAGCTTACTGAACCTTCTTTTGAGGTTCTGATGTAAACTCACAAAAGCCAATGCAAGGAAACGTCTGACTGATATAAATTGTCTCTGAATTAGGCTCTTTTCAGAATCTGAATTACAGTTCTATTGCAGTTGGAACAGTTGCCCAAATTGATGATCATGGGTGATGGAAAAAAGACTGGACACCTCAGATTTGAAAGGTTTGAAATTTTATTTGAAACAAACACAGATTTATTTATTTTTTCCAGAAATTAGAATTATTCAGTATCTCTGGGAAGCCTACACTGCAGATGGAGCTAGCGGTTTTGTCTGTTCCCTGCTAAGCTTGCCTAGAACTTACGATATTTATGAGTGTATAGCTACAGGAATTTACCAGCTCATGACAGGACTGTAGCTCTTTTGCTTTTTACACCTGCAACAAATCAGCAGAATCTTCCAGAATTTTTCTGCAGATGCACTTATCAGAGACCTGCCTTAATCTGTCAAAAGCTCAGAAATCTTGAAAATACCAAATAAACAAACAAGCAACCTTTTTTTTTTTTTAATAATGGAACACCATTTTCATCTTAAATTTAAGTTCCTTTCCTGCAGTCCAACTAAACTTTACTAATGTTCACAGAATAGGCATCACTTGCACCTGAGTGCTGCGGCTCTTTTTGATCATCTCTCAGAGCACTGTTTGTAAAACAGCCTCTAAGACATTGGAGAGCTGAAATCAAGTGCTACTTCTGCTTGAGAGAATTTCAGCTTAAGCTGCTTTTTAGGAGTCTGCCAGAACAATGCCCCTAACATAAATACCTTCCTGGTTTTCTGTGGAGAACCAATCCATTTAACACCATTAAATATTTAAAACCATAAATAATCAAAGAAGAGACCTTGATTCTTAGCTATGTGGTTATGACATATCCTTAGCAGAAGGAACTGTTGGATTTGTCATTATTCCAATAAACTCTTAAGATAAATGGAAAAATATGGAGTGATTTACTGGCACAGTTCAAGGCTATACATCTTAAGTGGTACCCAATATAAGGTGCTTGTGATATACAAATATACAAAGATCAGGATGCTCCTATTTTGTTTTGCTTTGTTTTGATTCCTGTAAATTTGGTGAACAATTTAGGTCAGTAAATTCCTGTGAGCCAAAATCATAAGCTTTCCTCATATTTTCCATAGGGAGTTGACACTACTCAGCATCATTACTTCTATGAATCCATACCTCAGAAGACCACATACTAGAACGTGATACCGGCTATTTCTAAGGCCACATATTTTGGCATGAAAGTTCACTTTTTTCCACTCTCAGGTATATTTGACCATTGTATGTTGCAAAGCTAACTCTTTTCTCATACACTTCAAGGTATGAGAAGGTTAAAATAACTTGCTGCTTTTCTGCTAGTAAGAGACAATATTAGGGACGCACGTCAGGCAAAATATTAGCTCCTCCCATTATCAGATGTTATGTCTACATTTGCACCTTCTGTGCAATAGTCACATTAGTGCTGTTGTTCCTTTGCATCAGATAATACATAGTAAATACCAAACAATTCTGAATAAAGCCATAGCTGGACCTTTATAAAAAGTCCTCAGTAGAATGAATGGAAATACAGGTAGTATGATCTCAACCACATTGTTCCAATTAAAAATACTAAAAGAAATGTTAATTAAATTTGGAGCAGAATTTTCAATTAAGTTTATTTGCATCCCTTAGAACTTATACACTTTTCTTTGACAAATGCTGGGGGTTTTCAGTAATTTATTGGTCTTGAAATAGTAAATTTCTCATCATCTTGAATTATGATATTTCATTCTGGAAACACTATCTCACAGTTCACAGCTGTGTTAGGATGCCTTTCCCAGCAGTTAACAGCTGTAGAATCTTGGGGTACCTGGAAGACTATATTTTTTATTGGATGATACATACTTGAAGTTACCCTGACTAAAGCAGAAGATATCTTATATTCTTCTCAGAGTCAAGAGGGGTAACGAGTCCTGACTTGTAGTGTTCAAAAGAATTAACTGATTCCACAGATCAAAATGAAGTCTTCTGGCTAACTTCAACAAAGGTAAATAAAATGAAATTAAATAAAAGTTCCAAATTTATGTATATCCAGTCAGTGTGATATACCTAAAAATCACCTTAACATCATTGAAAATACATTGTGCTGAATGTCCACCCTATGAAAAACACTCTATTATGGCATGAAAATTAATGTTATAATTCTGACTTTTCTTTGTATAGCAGAATTTGCTAAAGTTGATCTGTTCTAATTTTAATACTGTTTTCATCAACAGAAATATTGTGAAACATATAAGCATGATATCAGCTGAACTGTACTGACATTCAGTGTTGGCATTCAGTATAGTCTAGATGTGGGGGAGGAAGGTATTTAACTTTGTCGGGGTTTTATATAGTATGATACATAAGAAGGTGTAAGTCCCTTCATAATAATGTATCAAACCGAAGGCTGTTTGGAGTGGATTGAGAAATAGCTTCAAATCCTGCTGCTCTTGGTCTGCCATCTCTATGAATTCTGGTTGTTGTATAGGTAGATGGGTGCTTCAGACATAGTGAAAAAGAGCCTTAACAAATATATGACCAACTCACAACTTGCCTGTAAGTAGTTGAATATGACTATAGCCATCAATCATTGTGCTTGAGGAATACTTCATACGAGAGAAGATGGTCTTGTGTTCCATACCAAAGCCTTCTCCCAAAGTCTTGGGAATGCACCTCATTCTTTTCTAGTTCACAGTGCTAAAATACATAGAGATAATACTACTATTTTCCTTCAGTTTTATCTCCTGAGATTTTGAACTGACAGTAAGAAAATAAGAATGGATAAGTTGGGAACATGAAGTCAATTTCTGTCTTATAGATGTCCCTGTGGGACAATTACACGATAGAAGGTCTTGGAAAGATGTTTACATTAAATGTATTTTTATTGAGGAAAAAAAGTGATCAGAGAATGAATAATGAATAATGAATACTCAGCTGCTTAACTTCAAGTGGTTATGATTTTCTGATGGAAGACCATATACAATCTAAATAAGCAAAATGTACCATATCTCATATATTTCAAAATAGTAATTTTTGATGAGCTAAAACTAAATAATAAAAATAATTAATACCTGTGAGAAATGCTTAAAAGCTATGTGCAACCAAGCCCTTAATGCTGTCTGATGAATGAGGTCCACACTCCTTCCAGGGGGATCTGAAGACAGGCATCCTCCAGATTTGCCTACTATTAACACTGTTAGGTTAAAAGGACTGCCTGAGGCGTAGGGGCTCTGAGTACCTGCACACCTCCTGGTGCCCATGTGGACAAGCAACATGGGCCATGTTATGAATATCGATCCCATCATCTGTCTGATGCTCTTTTTGGTAACTATGCAAGAGAAACTTACTCAACTATTTAATCAAAAGCTAGTGATGATGTCATTTGGGTTCTAATCTGCCTGTGCTTCTGACTGAAAGTACTCAGAACATGAGAGACCTGGTTCCCAAAATCTGCATCCCCTTCAAAAGCTACACTTCTCTCAGGTACACAGAGCATATCTCATAGTTGTAGGGGGAAAAAAAAAAAAAAAAGGAGTTTAAAGAATAAAGAGCATTGAGACCTTATTTTGTCCGTAGGTTCCTCACAGCATGGTTTTCATCAGAGATGCTACATACATGCATTTTAATTCACACACAGAGAGAAAAGTTATACAGAATTCTTACCAGTTTCAAGGTTTTTCTTTCCTTTTATTCAACTTCAAAATTAGAAAAGCTCGGGTAATGGAAGTACCCAGCTCCAAGACAGTGCAACATCAAAAGACTATTTCATTAAATTTACAAGACACAGTACAACTTAAGAGTTTGCTTAATGGATACTGACTTGGGGATCACAGTGTCAGTTAGTATTCAGTTACAATGACAGCATGCAGAAGTCCCTATTTACAAAGCATCCTGGTTCATGACATTTTCCTGTCTATAAATACACTGAATTTTCTCTTTATGCATTATGACCATTAGTTTCCTAGATACTCACTGTATGCGAATGAACCATACTGCTCTTTTTTTACTGTCTTGAATACATGTAATTGGTGATGCCCCTGTGAACCTGCTTGATACTTTGAGAAAATTAGATGGCTTGTGAGGACAACATCGGTCAGTGTCACTGATAATATCAGCATGACAAGGCCAGACCCAGCGCTGGAATATCACCGTAGGCAAAGTAAGTGATTAGGGGAGACCAAAACCACAAACATGGCAGAAATTCTGAATTAAAAAGAAATAGAAAAATTAATTCCTTTGTCAGAGGAAATTTTTTCATGAAGTTGTGGGTAACTTGAGTTTGCAGGCACTCCTGTATAAAGAGAAAATTGCTTTTGCTATTTTGTGTCCTAAAGTAAATTGCCTACTAAGTTGCCTTGAGCAAAATTCCTCTTCATTTGAATCATTAGAGTGCATACTGGATATGTTTATGGAGCACAAACACAGGGACTTGGTTGATGCCAGGAAAGAAAATATCAGAACTGGCTTGAGTTCTTGAATTACTATTAGAATCTAATTAATGTACAATAGAGTGCAACCTGACCTATGCAGTTTGTAACCACAACATGAATAATTTCTGTAAATGCACTCTCTGATACAGTTGGTTTGTGTAATTTATATAACTCTGGGCTGAGAGGAGGTTGGTTGTTCCTATTTGTACCCTGTGACTTGAGTATAGAAGTGATCAAAGATCTTAGATCAGCAATGAGACTGAATTCTTGTCCTTTCCCCATCAACCTCTACTTATACATACATACATACATACATAGCCTATATAACACTTCAAAATGTGTTCGTGTCTGTGACAGTCTACAATCAAAAGTGAAGATTAATGGTAAACCATAATGTAAGGGAACAAATTCAATAGGGAAAAAAGGGAGATTAGGGGACTTTGGTGTTGTCCCCATCATTGAAATTGGTCAATAGAAGAACAGGCTCCAATGTTATGTGAGAAATATTGTGACCGTGCAGGTCGTCCATTTAATCCTGTTTGTATCTGTTTCTTTTCTTATTACAAAGACTGTACAGGTAAATATACCCCGTGAAATTCAGTTTTCTTTGTTGAAAGGTAGCTGTATAAATAAGGCCTGATTACTTCCACACTATTTCCCCTGCAAATCTTCAACCTTTATTGGACACCTTTCTGCTATTGGTCATGTCGGGTGGAAAATGAGAGTGGAAAAGATAGGGCAAATTGCTCCTTATGTACTCCAGGGCTTAACTGCTTGTGAAGTTTCTGGGAACAATGTGATTGCAGATTCTTTCAGACTGTGATGAACCTGAGCACCCCTGCCAAGTTTCTTTGGTGCAAAAACTGTTCAGTAATTAGCCAGAATGACAAATCAAAACCTGCATTGCTGCGATCCTTTCCAACTTTAACCTCTTCTTCTCCAACAAAAAACACATACTTAATGGTTTTATAACCTTTTAAAACATCAAGTTTTGGCTGCAGTCTAGGGAAATTAATGGATCATCTGGATATAGCTCCTGAATTTCAGTCTATTGTTTTTACTTCTGTATTATGCTTTCAGCAAGCAGGTTTTCTGAACTGTTTTTCATACATTCAGGTTTATGTCTGATCTTATTCCCAATAAAATAATGCCCATGGCTCCTCAGATATTTCACTGAAGAAAAACTCATTAGATTCCAAAGATTTGCATGGAAACAACACGGTAAGGTGATTTACCACTGTTAGTAGTACTGTTCTTCAGCTGATTGGTGTACACTTAACTCTTCTCACAACTTTGTGCTCAGGGAAAAACTCCTTCTGGAAACATAAATGACCAGAGATGGCTTAAGTTCAGCACTATGAAAGAAGATAAATATGCAGCTTTAGACAGCAGAAAGCCTAGCTGATTTGAACTTGAAACTCCCTCTTGCTCCAGTTCCCATTGAACCATAAATGCCTGCCCAGGGCAGAGAAATAAGGGAATATGAGGAGGCTGTATTTCAAAGTCATTCTACCTTTACAAAGAAAGAATAGCCACTGATTCAGACACTGATTATATGTGGCAGTTTTGTACTCTAAAAAGATAAGAAAATCCCTACAGATCAGATATAGCTACATGTATTTTTCACTTCCAATAGCCAGGAAACCAGGTTGTCCTAGATGATCTGTCTTCCACTTTCTTCTGTTCATACCCAGAGCTTGGAAAAAGAACCTAGTAAACAAACAAACAGTCATGGGAATGTCAGCCTTGTCATAATTAGTGAAATATCACTTTAAATGTCAGCTAGACAAACATATCATGAACATTTCTAATCTATCTAAATACTGCCTCATAAATTGTAGCCCTAGGTATGATACTGCCTTGCATTTAGGACAGATAATATGCCGTTGTCTATTGCAGCAAACTCATCAGCACAAGAGAGGCATTCTGGAGTCTGTTTTATTTTAGAGCATGCCAGAAAAAACCCTGAAGGCAAGTGTCCATTTCAAGCATTTCTTTTCACAAAGGAAATACTTTTGTAAACTTCTTATTCTAGCTTAAAACAATGAACACATTGGGTTTAGTCACTTGTGCTCTACACTGTTTCATTGAGGTAATAACAGCTTTTCACCTACAAATAACAGATATAGTGGAAACAAAATGATGTCAAGCTGTAAGTAGTTCTTCATGTTGGTAGCTAGAAAAGTTTTAAGTCCACTCCTCCCAAGATTATGCACATACTTATCTTTAGTCGTATGTGCAGTTCGAATAAAACCTCCGCTTTCTGCACCATTCTGTGTGCAATTGGAACTTCTCAGGCGGGATGTAGTATTTTTTCCAGGCGATATGCTGCCCAGGGAAACAAGGGGTCGTAGGAAGTAACCATATTGCAGGTCTGCCTACCTTCTGTGTCAGTTTCCCAGATTACCTCATGGAAAGTAGAAGGCAGAGAAGCAAAACAGTGTAAAAGACATGAATTTGACCAGGAAATTTTTGAATTTGATCAAGAAACTAGATTTTGGTTTATTTTCCTTCCTGCTCTAGCTTCGATAAATTGTGTCTCATGTTCTGAATACCAACAAGGAGCATTATGTAAACCAGAGCTTTGATTTTCATGTTGTGATGGTTTTGGTTAAACCACGACAAATGTCTAGTAATTATATAGATTTTGATATTATTTAATGTTTAAATTATATGATACTTGAAAAAAGGATAAATTCTGTTTCCATTGAAATACAAAATGAAGGTTATTTGGTTTGGTGTCATATCCATTAAATTTTTTCATTTATCCAGTTCCTGAAGGTCTGTTTAATGTGGATGAAAATTGGTAAGTCATCAGATAGTCCTCTGCACCTACTAACTTGTTAAAACCTGGTTGGAGTAATTATTCAGCGATGACCTTCTGTTTCTATAACAATCTACAGATAAAGCTTGTATAAAACCAGGGATTGGGGGTCTCAATGTCATATTATTCAACTGATGTCTGATTGAAATATTATTGCTGATAGGGGGACTTTTTCCTCTGACTGAGTCAGGCTAGGTTAATGGCACAAGGCAAGACACTGCACTAGATAGAGGTATAAAATTTTTAGTAGATTTTGTGGTTTTTTCTTGAGGGAATTTTCTTTTTAGACAAAACAGCAAGCTTATGTGAAAGTTTTATGCTAAAAATAATGTGGGTTTCCTTTGGCTGTTCCTCACTGAACAGAAAGTGTTCCACAGTATTTAAAAAAAAAAAAAAAAAAAAAAAACACCTTTGTTCTTCTTTTGTTACACTGTTCTCAAAGAATCTGTACTTAAAATATGTAAGAAACTAAACTTTCTAAGTTAAGGTAATTTTTAAAAAGAAGCCTGTTAATGGAAAAGAGCAATCACCTGTTGTGTTACTTCTCTTCAAAGGAAATAAAGCATTCAACCTGCTTATATCCCTTAGGCAGGACATGTAATAATGTTAGAAGTTATGTAAAGACTGTCAAACAATAAAGATTTTAGAAAATTGAAATCATATACAGAATAAGTCAAATTCATCCCAGATAGAACAGTATTGACTTGAATGGGCTTACAGCGTGTATTACAATTGTGTGTAACACAATAATTCAGATGGAATTGTTTGCGCATCAGTTGTTTCTAAGAGCATCTGTACTTGAAGCCTCAAGAATGCTGAGGATCACAATTTCATTATTCCCAGCTCTATTGCTTTCTGTTATGTTTGATGAGAAAGTAACTTGAGTTACATTTCAATGCTGTTATACATTAATTTCATCATTAGAGTGTATCTCCACCAGAGACAGCACAAAACCTTTGATGAAAGAGTTCATCTGCATTTTGGTAAAAATATGGAAATATTTTTTATAGTGGTTAGAGAAGAGACAGGGTGAAATATATACATTAAATTACTGAAAGATGTATGTGATTTTTTTTTTCCCAAGGAATGTAAAAGTGTTCTTATTTACTGTCGGTTGGAACTAGACTTTAGCTTAAAGTCCAGATACCTAGAACTATTTTGGTTAAACTGTTCTCATGGGAGTTAGAATATTAGACAGCTTTAAAAAATTTCACACAAGAACCAAGGAATCAGTGTGAGGTTGAGAAATTTCCATTCCCTTTGAAGTCAGTAGAAATCAAGCCGTCCTTAGACAACAGACTGTAATTTGCAGGTTTGGACTGTAAGGCAACATCTTTATATTTAAAGTTGTTACTTTAAATAAACTAAATAATGGGAATTATTGAAAAAAAAATCAATTTAGGCATGAGTCTATGAAAAGGGTTTGTTAATCCTTCATCATGTCAGAATAGAGAAACATAATGCATTTTGTGCAAGATAATTTATTACTATCTAGTTACTTTTTTCCACATCGGCCTCATTTTCTCAGTGAGTCTCAATTGCCTTTTGTAACATAGAGTAAACTAAGAGAAGTCATAAATTAAGAGAATTTGAACAAAGATATCAGTGTCACACCACTAAATATTTCAGTAGCAAATATTTTGATGCTCTTATCACCAAATGAAGCTTTCTCACTTAAAATCTGTGGTCATGTTCCTAAAAAGAAGAGGGTAAAACTATACAAAATCTTCTATATCAAAGAAAAACATTCACAGAATCTAATAGAGTGAAAAAATATGTACCTAAACTAGTCAGTAGAAAATGCTGAGGAGATGCATTTATTCTAGACCAGAACACAGTTCAGCTACACAATTTTTTTTCAGAGACTTAAGGTATGCCAGTGCTGTCTTTCCTGAAGCCCATGTGTTCTGATTTTATCTGGGATAGAGATAATTTTCTGATGTGTCACAGTTTAACTTTGGCTAGCAATAAAGTACCGTGCAGTTGCTCACACACCTCCTTCCCCTTCCAAGTGAAGGAGGAGAATCAAAAGAAAAGACAAGACAGCTCATGAACTGAGATAAGAAGTATTTAATAATTGAATCTAATTTATTATTAGTATAGTGATACTAATAATATTAACGATACTATTACTACTAAGTTGTTAAAATTAAAAAAAAAAAAAATTATACATCTGTTCACCACCTACTGACCAACACACAGCCAGGTCCTGAATAGTGAGAGTCAGAGCCAGAGAAATGAAATTAAATACCTCTTTAGTCAGTTTGGGTCAGCTGTCTGACCTGTGTCCCCCACACTGCTTGTAGTGAGAAAGCTGGGAACACAGCTGCGGTATCAGAAGCTGAAAAAACCGTTGAATTTGGTGCAAGCACTCCCTAGCACCTGTTAAAAAACACCTTATCAGTACTATTGTCAGGGTAAATCCAAAACACATAGCCTCATACCAAGCACTGTGAAGAAAATTAACCCTGTCCTGACTGAAGCCAGCGTATAATGCATGGGGCTCTGTTTTGGATTTGTGCTGAACACAGTGTTGATAACACAGGGATATTTTTGTTACTGCTGAGCAGTGCTTATACAGAGTCTTATACTTATACTTTATACTTTATACTTATACTTTTCTGCTCCTCACACCACCCCACCAGTGAGCAGGCTGGGGGTGCACAAGAACCTGGGAGGGGACACAGCCAGGACAGCTGACCCCAACTGACCGAAGGGATATCCCATAACATACGGCGTCATGCCCAGCATATAAAGCTGGGGGAAGAAGAAGGAAGAGGGGGACTTTCAGAGCAATGGCTTTTGTCTTCCAAAGTCATCATTACACATGACGGAGCCCTGCTTTCCTTGAGATGGCTGAACACCTGCCTGCTGATGGAAAGTTGTGAATTAATTCCTTGTTTTCCTTTCCTTGTGTGGACAGCTTTTGCATTACCTACTAAACTGTCTTTATCTCAACCCATGAGTTTTCTCACTTTTACTGTCTGATTCTCTCCTCCGTCTTACTGTGTGAGGACTGAGCAAGTAGCTGTGTGGTGCTCAGTTGCTAACTGGTGTTAAACCACAACATCATGATTCACCATACGCAGAGATTGAGTAGTCGTATCATTAATATGTTTGTCAGGCTGTGGGAAAAGTGAGCATAATTACAGGATGTTGGCTGGACTGTTAATTTGGATACTTGATATTGTCTCAGAACATACATCATATACAAATCTGTATTTTCCATATACTCCTTTTCTCTGTTACAAACAGATTATTTTTCTCATTTTACCCAGCCTTATTGTAGTCTTCAGTCTGGAAAGCTAGAGAGAACATGTGTTCCTCTCACCCAAAACATTTCCTTTTAACTGAAATTGATATTTCTGGCTTAAGGACTAGATATAAACTTACACCACCTAGGGGCAAAACCACCATTTTGAAAATCACTGCCAAAGGTATTATAGGCAACTAAAAGCTCAATTTTTAAATTTTCTGGGGCTTCAGACTAAATAATGCATGAACGTAATGGTGTGGGTAGCTGTGGTTTTGTTCGTTACCAGAAAAGTAGGTACTCACACCTAATGAAGGTAATACAAATAAACCAAAGTGGAACTTAGAATATGTGGGTGCTTAACACCTTTGTAACCCTCAAGATAGGTCAATTTAAGAACAGGGAGTTTCAAGGATCTTAGTTATCTTGGTTTGGAACCTACACTGGAACATTACTTTGTGAATTTGACCCAGAATCATGAAGGGAGTCTAAAGTTAACAGGAGACAGAACACAGCATAGTGTCCTCAGTATGAGAGCCCCAAGTTTAGAGATAGTTATTCATTAGTTTGGGGGTAACCACAGCTACATATACAAGTTACTTTCTAGTCATAAATAAATCAGTCGAGCAATCTATATCTGTAAGCAATCTATATGTCACTCTCCCTCTATATATCGTCCATTTGAGTTTATTATAAGATTACCAGTTAAACTAACAAATACACCATTTTATAAAGCTAAAAAATGTGTCAGCATCTTCTGGCCAGAAATACCAAACAAGTTCCCACAAAAACACTGCAGAAACCTTAGCTGACATGTTAGATCAAAATGTTGACACAGTATGTGTGGAATGGACCATATAGCAATGTTCTGGTTTCAGGCAGGAACAAGCTCCTCTTCTGCACAGTGCTGGACCCGGCTGCGTGTTGGTCGGTGGGTGGTGAGCAATTGTATCATGTGTTCGATTTTCTATTATTTTAATTACCTATTAGTGGTAGTATTGTTAGTATTTGTAGTATCACTACGATTTTCATTTATATTCAAATATTAAATAGTTCTTATCTCAAATTTATGAGCTTCCTTGTCTTTTCCTCTGACTCTCCTCCTCCATTGGGGAAGGAGAGCGGAGGTGAGTGAGTGGCTCAGTGGTATTTACTGGGAACCCTGTTTAAACCATGGAAGGCAGCTTTAAATAACTAATTCATGTGTTGATTTAAACAGCATTACTGCTTCATCCCGAAACCATTACATTTTAAAAGTACCAGGCTTTATTACTCTCGGATACAGAAATCCAAATGATTCTGAGCACCTCTATAGACACTCCAGCCCTGCAAGGAGCACTGTTGTTCGGAACTGAACATGTGTGCAAAGAAAGAACAAGAAAAACATGATTAGATTTACTTAAATAATTAACAGCAATAAACATGAATACATATTTGAAAATCATTGTCCTGCTTAATGATCTTTAAAATGAATTAGAAACAGTCTTAAGGGGAAATGCAAATGGAGGCTGTATATTAGCAGTATATTGCAAATAATGTTAATAGATTCTGCTGCTGGAAATTTGAGTGATGGTGGGATGAATATTACAATGTTAGCTCCTCTGCCTCATCTCATGAAACCAGCTATAACGAATTTCCTCATTGAACCTTAATTACAACAATTAAAGGGTATGGGACTACTTTGCACCTCAAGACATTTCTGCACCACTCTTTTGTGATGACTCTTTGCTTCCATTAACAATAAATATTCCTTGGCTCTATTCTAATAGCATGCAAGACAGTTGAATTGGATTGACCTTCCAGCTAGAGACACACATTAAAAGTCCTGTTTATAATTTTTGGAGACAGTACAACAGAATAAACACTTCATTACTTCTTCCCACCTCCCCAGTATGTTGTCAGTCAAATTCATAACATTTAGTAAAAAAAATCAACGGGTGGCTTTTCAGCCTGAAATTTCAATATGCTTTTTTTAATTAACAGTTCAGGCTCACCATCAAAGACTGACAATACACCAGAACAGAATAAGATTATACTTCATCCTCTTTAAGCTGATTCTATCAGGATCACATATTTGCAGTCCAGCACAATGTGATTTTGTTTTGCACTCATGTCTGGAGGGGTAATACCTGGGATACAGCATCATTAATATCATGCAGTGCTACAGGCTTGGGGAAGAGTGGCTGGAAAGCTACCCAGCTGGAAAGGACATGGGAGTGTTGGTTGACAGCAGGACACAAATGTGCCAGCAGTGTGCCCAGGAGGCCAAGAAGGCCAATGGCATCCTGGCCTGCAACAGGAACAGTGTGGTCAGCAGGACTAGGGCAGTGATTGTCCCGCTGTACTGGGAACTGGTGAGGCCACACCTTAAATCCTGTGTTCAGTTTTGGGGCCCTCAATGCAACAAAGACTCTCAGGTGCTGGAGCATGTCCAGAGAAAGGCAAAAGAGCTGGTAAAGGGTCTGAAGCACAAGTCCTGTGAGGAGTGGCTGAGGGAAGTGGGGTTGTTCCTGGAGAAGAGGAGGCTCAGAGGAGACCTTATCGCTCTCTACAACTGCCTAAAAGGAAGTTGCAGAGGTGGGTGTAGGTCTCTTCTCCCATGTGACAAGCAATAGGACAAGAAGGAATGGCCTGATATTGTATGAGGGGAGGTTCAGGTTGGATGTTTGGAAAAGTCTCTTAATTGAAAGAGTGGTCAGGCATTAGAACAGGCTGCCCAGGGAGGTGGTTGTGTCACCATCCCTGGAGGTATTTAAGATGTGTTCATGTGATGCTTATCAACATGGTTTAGTGGTGGACTTGGCAATGTCAGGTTAATGATTGGACTTGATGATCTTAAAGGTCTTTTCCAACCTAAATGATTCTACGATTCTGTGATAACAAGACCAAACATAGATATATATATATTGAGAGAGAGAGAGAGATAGTAGATGTTGGAGATTAGGTGTGTATCCTTTAATAAATATGTATGATTGCTTCTGTTAAAGTCAGTGGTAAAACACACACTGATGTCATAAAAGGAGGTGTCATGGTTTAACCTCAGCTGGCAATGAAGTACCACACAGCTGCTTGCTTACCTCCTCCCCCCTCTAGTGGAGAAGGAGAATCAGAGAAAAAGACAAGGAGACTTGTGGATTAGGATAAGAATAATTTAATAATTGAATACAAATGAATACTATAGTGATGCTAGCAATAACTACACTACTGCTAATGACATGTAATGAAAATAGAACATATGATACCCACTGACTGATACCTAGCCAAGTCCCGAGTAGTGAGAGACAGAGCATACGAGCTGGAGCCCAAGAGAGATCACAGCAGGGTCCAAGCCGGCTCCATGAGCAACAACATGACCGGGAAAGCCAACTGACCCACAAACTCACTAATGAATGAAGAAACAAGCTAGTGAGCAGTGAAACATACAAACTAGCGAACAAGCAAATGAGCTAGCTAGCTCTGGCCCCCCGCCCACTCAAGGCCAATACATGGAGCATGATGTGCTATGGAATGGAATACTTTTTTCAGTTAGTTTGGGTTGGCTGTCTGAATGGTGTTCCCCTACCACTGCTTGTAACAAGAAAGTTGGGAACTCAGGTGCAGTACTGGATGTTGAAAAGTCCTTGTATTTGTGCAAGCACTCCTTCACACCAACTGAAAAACACCTTATCAGTACTCTTTTCAGGGCAAATCCAAAACAGAGCCACACACCAGCTACTGTGAAGAAAATTAACTCTGTCCTGACTAAAACCAGTACAGGAGGTAATTTTGATGAGTTCTTTTTTTTTTTTTTTTTTTAATACCCTGTTGCTGTTAGATATTTCACTGATAAAATGAAAATTGATTACAGTATAGAGTGACAGTGGATTACTCTCACCTGGACTACTGTGTCCAGCTGTGGAGTCTTCAGCATAAGAAGGTTATAGACCGGTTGGAACAAGTCCAGAGGAGGCCATGAAGATGCTAAGAGGGCTGGAACATCTCTCCTATGAAGAAAGGCTGAAAGAATTGGGCTTGTCCAGCCAGGAGAAGAGAAGACTCCTGGGAGACCTTATAGCAGCCTTCCAATACCTGAAGGGGCTGACAAGAAAGCTGGGCGGGGACGGGACACTTTTTACAAGGGCCTGTAGGGACAGGACAAGGGGTAAGGGGTTTAAATTGAAGGCAGAGAGATTTAGATTAGATATCAGGAAGAAGTTATTCACAGAGAAGGTAGTGAGGCACTGGAACAGGTTTCCCAGAGAAGTTGTGGATGCCCCATCCCTGGAAGTGTTGAAGGCCAGGCTGGATGAGGCTTTGAGCAACCTGGTCTAGTGGAGGGTGTCCGTGCCCATGGCAGGGGGGTTGGAACTAGATGATCTTTAAGGTTCCTTCCAACCCAAACCATTCTATGATTCTATAGCAGTTGAGAATGAGTACCCCTACTGACTCTGCAAAGTTTGTTCATCAGGAACAAAGTGACTATCATCTGAACTTTCTGCAAAATGAAGGCTTAGGCAAAACCTAAAGGATTCTGTGAGGAAGAGATCTGTCTATTTACGTTCTGTAAATTTTGAAAGGGATGCAGAGAGGAGCTCTGAACAGGCAAGCTGGCTTTGTAACAGATTTACTATCTAGGGATTAACAAAACATATTTCATTTTAAACAGAGGATATGTGACAAAATCCTCTATTGTCCATAGCAATACATATGCTATTTGGTATATATTTATTGTGGAAATCTTCTTTACATCCTTCACTGAAATGTCTACAGAGAAAATCAAATCCTTCAGTTTAATGGCACTGTTACCATAGACTTCAGTGGTAACGTAATCAATTTTAGGGTTAAGAAAAATTCAGAAGTACTGATTTCATGTGTATATCGGTCAAAATGTTCCCAAAAGGAACACAAACAAATAAAAATTACTCCTATGTAAAAAGTTCCATTGCTTACTGGAAGCCCAGAAATAACCTAATGTCCAAAGCTAGCTCAGATGTGTCAGTCTCTATCCACAAGTTTGGGAGTCTCAGATTAACCACCTGAAAACGAAACTTAGATTTCTTTGGCACTGAGCAGCCACTCTTGTCAGAAAGGTCATCTGAAGCCACTGTCAACCAAGGTGAATATCATTAGATGAAGAAACTTTATGGCATCTGCTGAATGCTGCTATTTGATGTTGCGTAGTATAGAAAAGATTGGTGTATAGCTGAATTTGGCATTTTGTTTAAAGTTTAATTTCCCTGATAGAAGAGCTCTCTCGTTCCAATGTGCTCCTTGGGTTTTATTTCAGACTAGATATAATGGGGTCTCCTGGGAGGAATTTCCCCACCACACATGGGGGTTGAGACTGCTTTGTGTGCAGCGGTTGGTGTGTGGACCAAACCAATAAGTAGGGAATGGAGACTTCTGTGCTTTCCCTTCAAAAATAGTCAGATGCTCAGAACCAAAACGCTAGAGCAAATGTAGAGTATTGAGGAGCCTTTTCTTTTATGAAAGAACACGCTTTGTCAGGGAATAGTATTATTTTTACAAGCAATACTACTCTACTACATACAGAGAAAAATATTTACTTGTGCTTATATTTCAATAACTGTGTTAAAGGACTGTTACAGTTCCCAAGGAAAAAGTGAAAAGTAATAGTGGGGTTTGCTATTTTGAATCTTCCTATTTTAATTTTTTTTTTTTTTTCTGATATCCATGCTATTAAATGATCTAGGACAATTTGTTAATAGTCCCATAAAACATTGACAGATAATGTTAATGCAATATTATCTGTTGCTTTCAAAGGAAATATATACAAAGACATGAAAACAGACAATCTGAATAATGTTGGAAAGAGAGAAAATGGATTTTGTTCCAGAATTCAGTGACAGGCACACAGTCATCTGATAGACGCCTCCATTTCAGTTAGTAATCTACGTTACTTTACAGAGAGCATGGGAAAACAAGCATTTTTTTGGTGAAATGCCTTTTGTTCAAACCTAGATGTCAAAAAAACCCCAGATGACTCAGACCATAGCAGTCCTGTAAGTTCTTCTCAGATCACTACTTCAGTTGTAGATGCCTTCAAGATAAACACCTAACATTTATGCTTTTGTGCTCTGTGCCTTTGTCATGCATATAAAGTTGATACAATACACACTTTTAAAACTAAAGTTCTTTTACTCAGACATCTTTTTTCTGTCAGAGCATTTTCTGGCATAGCATTTTCTGCATTGCCTGTATGTAAAACAATACTGGAAGGCAGAACTGAACGTTTAACAGTGGTGACATATTTAACTATTAAAAATTAATCTCTCTGATTTTAAGGGGGGAGAGGAAGTGAGTTTCATGATTAAGGCCTACTGGCCAGCTCAGAAATTTCAATAATGTTTCTCCTCTCCCAGAAAGGGAGGAATGTGAATACAAAATCACATTAAAAGCATTTTAACTTAGAGTTATTTGTATATTAAGAAAAATAAAAACTGACATTTGAATCCCAAAGATAAGGACAATCATATTCATAAACCATTTATTACACTGCTCAAACAAATTTGTTCATTTGTTCCCTTAATTTTTCTCCTGGTAGTACTCTACTTCAGCCCTTAGGACAACTAAAATTTGTGGGAAATGCCATTCATTACCTATTACTCTTCAGTTTAGAAATGGAGGTGGTTTTGAAGTTTCCCATAGTTATTTAAAGAAAAATAAAAGTACTGATGTGCAGACAAAAAAGGAGAGGAGGTCTAAGTAGACTTTTGTTTCTCCATCCATGAGCCAAGATTTCTTGAGTAATCTTAAAGGAAGTTGCTAGAGGTCTCTTCATGTAATTAAGAAGAGAATTCCTGATCTGAGAGTTCATAACAAAGCCAAAAAAAGGGAAATGATAATAAGTATCAGACATAAATTTTTTTCTGTGGCAAATTTGGAAGTACAGCAAAAAAAGCCAGTCATCGATACTCATGTGCACTAATACAATAGTACCAGGCTGCACAATTTAAAGTGATCATCCAAAAAGCAAAAACTCAGCTCTCATTATGTCCTCTTCCATGTCCATGATGTCCCAGTTTCAGCCAAAACTCCATATTTCCTTCAAGCAGCCAAGAGGAGGCAACAGAGTGCGGGCTGTTAGCTGACTTGAAGGCACACCTCTACCCCTATATTCAGCATTAGAGAACAAACACCAGCATGCAATCATCTATCGTATTAAACTGTTAGACATGTCTGGCTTAGTTTTACAAGGCAGAAAACAGTCCTGTTTAGGAGTTAAACCCAGGAAACTTCCTAACAGCAGTTTGGAAATGGTCATTTAATCTTGGAAGCTAAGAGCAGATGCAGACCATTCTGTCCCAGGCTTAAGTTCAGAGGACAGACCTTGGTACATTTAATCTTCTGGTACAGGAGCAGCCAGCAAATCCAAGCCCTGAGAATCCTATCAGTTATGTGCTTGTGTGAGGGAAAAGTCCACAGGGTGTTCTTTTTAATATCTTCAACATTTAAAGTAGCCAATGTAGGATTAGTGGATCAGAGCGCAAAGGTGCTTGCTAAGCAGGACAAAGGACCAACATAAGGATTCTCATTTATATATATTGTGGAAGTATGATTTTGTGTTTGTTGTTGTGTTTTTTAAATTTATTTGTTTTCTTTCAATTAATTACTTCAGTCACCACTTCTGGTTAGAAGCACAGACTTGTAGCACAGACTTGAACGATGCTAAGCATTAGTAATCTGCATTTTTGTTTTCTTTGTTTCTGTGTACACATCATCTCTAAGGATACTTATCTGTAAGATCCAAAGAACATGACCTGTGTTTAGCTTCCTTGCCTTCTTCTGAGTAGTTCTACCTCAGGGTATAATCCAAAGAGCGCTTTGTGAGCAATTGGTCTTAATGGACTTGTGACTGCCTCTACAGCCTATGCTCTTGAACTCCAGAAACTGTCCTAAATGTTTCCCATCCACAGAAAAAAAAGTCTCTAGTTCACTTAGACCTTAGATTAATGCTTGAACTCTAGCCCTCAGAGAATATTTGGTCAGCATAGAACACTGCATGGATGTTAAAATTATCTACAGTTTTGAACCTGAGCAAGAATATTTTTAGATTACGTGGTGCTCAGAAATCATTTTATAGACAGTGCGCTAAAATCCTTGCAAATAGCAATCTACTGTATATCTTTCACCTTTTCTGCCCTTTCGTACTTCTTAGCTCCCGTGGTGCTAAGTGGTTGCAAATAATTTCATTTCCCCTTTTCATACCCAGAGCCTGGAGCTCTGCAGGCAAAGTGCTAACAAATAACAGTGTCACTGGAGGAACTCACGTTTCCTGTGTGAAACTCACTCAATTACTTATTTCCAAATCCATATTTCTGCTCCTGCAGAACTCACTCAAACTTTGGGAAAGGGCTGTGGCAATGACCTTTTGTGCCCTGAAATTATCCTCCCACCTGTGCAGATGCACACACAATGAGTTAAACCATTGCAGATCTCTGGTTCTGTGCCCTGCAGTGATCACCACTGTGTCTGTATGTGTGTGTGGATAATTTCAAGGTGATTCCAGACATACTACTCTCAGTTAGACTCATCAAGGCATGGCAGGAATGACTTCAGTAGGCAATACTTCAATAGTTCATCTGTCCTGCCCTTGAATTGGTGAGCTGTGCCTTGTGACTCTGACCATGCCATTGGGGCAGTGTCTTGAGGAGAATATGAAGATTACCTGTTACCTTCATAGAATGGTTTGGGTCGGAAGGGACCTCAAAGATCATCTAGTTCCAACCCCCCTGCCATGGCCAGGGACACCCTCCACTAGACCAGGTTGCTCAAAGCCTCATCCAGCCTGGCCTTGAAGACAGCCAGGGATGGGGCATCCACAGCTTCTCTGGGCAACCTGTGCCAGTGCTTCACCAGCCTCTCCATGAAGAATTTCTTCCTGATACCTAATCTAAATCCCTTCGCTTTCAGTGTAAACCTGTTACCCCTTGTCCTGTCACTACAGGCCCTTGTAGAAAGTCCCCCACCCACCCAGCTTTCTTTTTGGCCCCTTCAAGTATTGGAAGGTTGCTATAAGGTCTCCTCAGAGCCTCCTATTTTCCCAGCTGGACAAGCCTAACTACCTCAGCCTGTGCCCGTAAGAGAGGTGGTCCAGACCCCTGATCATCTTTGTGGCCTCCTCTGGACTTGCTCCAATCAGTCAATATCCTTCTTATGTTGAGGGCTCCAGAGCTGGATGCAGTACTGCAGGTGGGGTCTCATGAGAGCAGAGTAGAGAGGGAAAATCACCTCCCTCAACCTGCTGGCCACGCTTCTCTGAATACAGTCGAGTATACGGTTGGCTTTCTGGGCTGATAGCGCACACTGCCATCTCGTGTCCAGCTTTTCATCTACCAGCACCCCTAAGTCCTTCTCGTCAAGGCTGCTCTCAATCAGTTCTCCACCCAGCCTGTACTTGTGCTTGAAATTGCCCCAACTCATGTGCAGGACCTTGTTCTTGGCCTTGTTGAGCTTCATGAGCTTCTGCCCCTCTTTCCGTCAGGCCTTTGCTGGACACTCCATGGTCCCTGTGTGGAGTAGTCAAGTGGGGCAGGGGGTGAATGACAGAAGCTAGGAGGTCTGGTGTGAGCATGCAAGAAGCATGGGAAGGGGATGATCCCCAGGCTAACCTTGACAGTGGGCAAGCACAGCAATGGAGACAGGTCAGTGAGAGACACACACCATTTTACAGCCACAGCAAAGATCCAGGCAATACAATGCCACACAGACTGCTGCTGTAAAGGGCAGGATATAGGCCTTGACGCAGCTTGTTTGCTCCTTTACCTGACCTAGTAGTGGTTCTCCAGTGCTGGGAAGAGCGATGTGCCTTCCCTGCTCTAGTGTGCAGGCATTTCTGCTCGCTCAGACCTTACATTTAATTTATTAACAGTACAAAATGATCACTGCCAACAAAGATCTGAAATCAAAGTGCTTTGTTGTTGGTAAGTCAGGCTCTCTTTGCTGTGAGTTTAACATCCCAAATATTTAATTTTAATTTTAATCAAGTTGCTTTGTTTGATAAAGGTCAGTGCTGTCAACACAGAAAAATGCTGAAGTTCAAAGTAGCTTATTTGCTCAAAAGATTGAACTTTTGAATTGATGATATATATTAATAGCACTTAGTGTTCACAGTAAATAAACACTAAGATAAAATTCACTAATGTCACCTATTTATTATGGTTCTGAAACAAATCATGGAGGCTTTCAGACAAATGTCTATGAGGTTGTGGTGGGTTTGTGTGGTGGGTTTTTTTGGTAGTGGGAGAGGGACCACAGAGATGCCTCCTGTAAGAAGCTGCTAGAAGGTCTCCTGGCTCCAAGTGAGACCCGCCTCTGTCTATGGCCAAGCCAATTACTGCCTCTGTGATTAATATATGTAACAGGGGAAAACAAAGAGCCCTGGAGCTGACACAGCAGGGGACAGAGGAGCGGAAGAAGAGAGGAGTGGGATGTGAGAGACACAGCTACACAGACACCCAGGTCAGTGCAGAAATGTGGGGAGGACATGCCTGGAACAGAGGCTCCCCAGCAGCCCGTGGTGAGAGGGCAAGGTTTTTTCACATCTGGGTGTCGTGGTTTAACTCCGGCTAACAAAATACCACGAAGCCACTCTCACAAATCCCCCTCCCCTCCTCCAGTGGAGGGGAAGAATCGGAGGAAAAAGAAATAAGGGAGCCCGTAAAATTGAGATAAGAACTATTTACTAATTAAAGCTAAATCAATATATACAGGTACTACTACTAATAAATACTTAAAATAGTAGAAAATGAAACATAGAGTACAATATATACAATATGATACAATATGATACAATTTCCCACCATCCACTGACCAATGCACACCCAGATGTTGAGGGATGAAAATCAGACCCCGAGAGCCCGAGACCCACAGCCCGAGAGCGATCACAGCCCGAGAGCCGCGGCCTGAAGGCCGGAGCCCGGGAGCCTACGCAGCAGATTCCGAGCAAACCTTATCACTGATAACACTGCCAGAAAAGTCAAAACAATCCACCAGCTCCCACACGGATGAGCCAGCACAGGAGTTAGCAAAGCAGCTAACGCAGGAGGGTTAGCAAGTGCCCGGAGAGACGAGCAAGGGAGTAAGGGAGAGAGAGAGAGAAGGGAAGAGTAATGGCTACCGGACCCTCTTCCCCACCCAAAGAGACCGGAACATGACGTACTATGGGATGAAATACTTCCTTGGTTAGTCTGGGTCAGCTACAGTATCCGAAGAGGACAAAAGACCTTGAGTTCAGTACAGGCCATCCCCAGCACCAGCTGAGGCCTTATCAATGTTTTCACTTACTGTCCAGCAACATAGTTCCCTGACAACCAGAGCAAAGGGAGTTAGCCCTTTCCTGACTGAACCCAGCACACTGGGTGTTATATATAGATACTTAACAAAACTGCTATTACATTCACTAATATAATAGGAAAATGTCAAGTAATGAAATTATAACAACATGATATAAAACTGCATCACAATTAACTTTGTGGTGGGAAGAAGAAGAAGCAAAATCAACTTGACATCTCTAGAAAAGTAAAGTTCTCTGTTGAAAGGTTTCTGTGGCATAATCATCAGCATAAAAAAAATCAAACAAAAAACCCCCATGGACTCATATCGTCAATGTCTGTAAAACTGTTAACACGTGTATCTTTTCTATGTAATCAGTAACTTGAGTGGTAGCATCACCATTATTCATCATGATGTCTCAGTCTTCAGACACAAGGGAACAATAAAACTGTCCTCAAAGGGCTGATAACAATTTTCCTGGGCAGAAAGCTTCATATCACCTACTTTTGTCTTTTTACATTAAGTTTGGCAGCAGGGGAAATTTATGACAACCCCTGGCTCCTTTAATTCATTTTCAGTGTCAATGCTCAAAGTTAAAAATCTTATGATTATATCACCCAGTCTAGGGAACTATTTTGCCACTGGTCACCCTCAGAGTTATACCTATAGAAAATTTCCCACTTGTGAGAAGACGTAATTTCACTGGGACTATGTTTTTCCACAGCAGTGTGAAATCTGGACTGTGAGGAATGATAAAGTACAATGTCATGGGAGAGAAAGACTCCACAACTTCTGATCAACAGTAAGTCCTCTGTCTTTCATTCAAAATGTCTCTATTTTTTACACTTTTCATACTGAAGAAAGGCAACACAAAAAATCCCCAGGCATGCATATAAACCATTAGGATACACAACAATTTACTTGTTCCTACAGGATGGTAATATTTAATTAAACATTTATAGATTTTTTTTTAAAATATCCTGATGTCACCAGCTGTTTCCTTTGTAATTTAGGGAGCCTTAGCGGTAATGAAAACAGTCATTTCCTATTAATATCATTTGGTTTGTCTCAATACCCACTGTTATTCTTGAATAAAAAGAAAACTACAGAAAATAAGTTCTTAAGGTCATCTTTACTTCAAATAATTTCCATGTAGGTCAGGTACTAAAAGAGCATTTGTAGGAATAGATGTTTGTGAGATAGGATAAGACACCAGATCTGGTGTTGTCATTATGATGTCTCCAAATAAATGTAATATTTGTATGATCCCACAAAACAGGAAATACAGAAATATGAAGCACAAATTTGTTTTGTAACTAATTTAAACATATATCACAGCAGTGCATTTAATAATCTCTGTTGCACACACAATATTTAATCAATAGTGCACTGGAGTTTTGATCTTCTCCCAATATACATGTAAGCAGTTCTGATAAAATAGTTTATTTACAAATGCCAGCTTCCCGTTTTAGTTTAAAATTAAAATGTTACAGGTATTATTTCAACTGTTACCATTTGGAGTTGTATGTGTCATAAGATGCTTCACTAAATCCTTTACAGGTGAAACAGATAAGTATTTTTCTTTTTCTTTTTTTTTTTCTGTTTTCAGTAAATCTACGAGAATTAATGTATTTGAACATAGCTAAAGGAAAAAAAGAATTTCTAATCTACACTGAATCTACAGGTCATTTGAAATGCTGAAATAAACTGAATTCTTAGAGAATGTGTCAGGTGTGTGGTTTTATATTTTATGTTGCTTTATGAAGAAACTTAATTCAAAAATCACTAAATACGGAAATAATGAGAAAACATGTTGATTTCTTCTTCAATTTTTCTAAATCATATTTTGTAAGAAAATGCTAAAGTTGCATATCCAGCTTTACTACAGAAAATAGGAGAAAGAACTTTTCCCCTAACGGTTCATCTTTTGGCACATGGGGACAGCCTGCTCCTATGCCTTTAAGATTTCCTTCTTGAACAATATCCAGATTTCCTGGACCCCTTTGCCCATCAGGACTGCCTCCCAAGGGACCCTGTTGATCAGGCTCCTAAACAGGCTAAAGTCTGCCCTATGGAAGTCCAAGGTAGCAGTCTGCTGACCCCCCTCCTTACTTCACCAAGAATTGAAAACTATCATTTTTTGATCGCTGTGTCCAAAGAGGCCTCCAATCATCACATCACTCACAAGTCCCCTTCTGGTCATGAACAACAGGTCCAGCGGGGCCCCTTCCCTAGTTGGCTTGCTCAACAGCTGTGTCAGGAAGATATCTTCCACACAATCGAGAAACCTCTGAGACTATTTATTCTCTGCTGTGTTGTATTTCCGACCGACATCTGGTAAGTTCAAGTACCCCACGAGAACAAAGGCTAGTGATCATGAGACTTCTACTAGCCACTTGTAGACTGCTAAATCTGTCTCCTTATCCTGGTTGGATGGTCTGTAACAGACTCCCACCATAACATCTGCCTTGTTGACTTCCCCCTAATTCTTGCCCATAAACATTCAACCCTGTCATCACCAACATTAAGCTCTAGACAGTCAAAACACTCCCTAACATACAGGACTATCCCATCCACTCTCCTTCCTTGCCTATCCCTTCTGAAGTGTTTATAGACATCCATTGCAGCACTCCAGTTGTGCAAGTCATCCCACCAAGTTTCCATGATGGCAACTATATCATAGTTTTCCAGCTGCACAGAGGCTTCCAGCTCTGCCTGTTTGTTGCCCATGCCATGTGCATTGGCGTAGATGCACTTCAGTTGGGCTACTGATCCCCTCACTTTTATGGGGAGAGGCTTCCGAATTCCTACATGACCATTCTCAGGCACTTCTGTGGTTTTTGACACATCAACGACCCTTGTGTTTTTGCTGCTGCATGGATCTCCACCACATAACTCCACTGAGATGACAGACCGAAGGACATCGCTAGCACACACTTCCTCAAACTTTGGCATGCCATGCTCAGGCTTATTTCTAGCAGGCCTGGTTTTATCCCTTTTCCCCTCCCAATCTATTTTAAAGCTCTTTCAATGAGCCCTGCTAATTCCTGTGCAAAGATCCTTTTGCCCCCTTGAGACAGATGTTCCCCATATGTCACCACCAGGCCCGGCATTGTGTAAACTGGCTTATCTACATAGTTATGTCGCGTGCCTAGCATGCTGGAATACCTTACTCAGCTGGTTAGGCATTTATATTGTTTCAGCATTAACAGATACAAAGCAGTAACCAAATACATAGTTTTCAGAACCTAATCTGGCAAGTGTCTTAAAATGTTTTATGTTAACTTCATAAACATCATTTTAATGATGAGATTCATCTCACGTAACATTCAGTTATTGATGACATCTCAATCAGTAGTCTACTTTTCTTCTGTTGTCAGCAAGAAGATGTCATTTCCAGAGGCTTACATCGCATTCTCTGTGTGTTCTGAATGTTGGTATTGCTTCTAGCAGCTGTCACCACTGACACTAAAGAAGCCTCTGCTGCATCTATTTCTGTTGTTCAAATAAAAGAACCACTAATTAATTATGTCTTTCAAGAGCTTGTTTACTTCCTGCTTTAATGAAAGCTGTAATATAGGCAAAGCCATGTAAAATGAAGCGTTTTCCCTTGTTAGATTGTACAAATTCTCTAGTAATGCTCAGAGCAAGACCCATAGTTATCAGCTCTTTCCTGTTTCTTGTTAGTTATCCAAGATACCTGTTTTATCCACTCTTTGTCCAGGTTTTTATTCAGGTTTGGACTGTAGAAGTTAATCTAGAAAAGCAACAATTTTAATTGGCTCATTGCAGGTCCTTCTGACAGCACTATTTCCCACATACCAGATTTCTTCCCTGCTTCTGTTTCAGTCTTCCTCTCCCAGTTTCTTCTGACTGTTGCTTCTAATCAGACCCAGCTTATGTTACATATTTATAAGGACTTTCTCTTCTTGTTTCTGCCTTTCATTTCTGTTTCCTTCAAGATAAAAACTAAGATCATTCTCTCCTATGCCAGTTAGATCCTCATCTTTTTCTCAGACTTCCACAGAGGAAAATCCCTACAGGGCTTGTTTTCCTAGCAACTCTTTGTTACTGGGGAGCAGAAAATTGAATCCAGACCTATCTGCCTACTAACAGTCAGTTTATCATGGGTTCCTAGATGCCAAATTACCTTGAATTAAACCTATGACAAATTGTCTGACCTGTAGCAGTCTTCCATTGGAGAAGACTATTAATTTCTAGATACATTAAAAGGAAGATCGTTTGGTAGAAATGCTGTCCTTTCACTGTTTGTGGCAATTTTGATATTACATAGGAAGAAGGAAAGTTACTGTATTCTTTCATTGAAAATGAGGTATATTTGTTTCAGCAAAACCTGCAAAAGAAAAAACATGAAGAGAAAACATTGATTTGAGAAGTTAAAAGGGCTGTAATTTTTACAACTGCAGTAAGCCAAGTAACATGGATTTGTGGTAAAGTTTGATGTGAAACTATTGATTTGAAAATGTTGAACTATCCTCTATTTCCAATCAAACTTATCTTCTTACATTGTTTTTTCCATCTCTCTGTTCATATTCCTGATCTGCTTGTTCTTTGATTTTTCTGCTTTTACTGTCCTCCCATTTCAGCATTATCTGGTTGCTTCTCTAGAGAGAATCATTAGCTCAGTTAAAAGCTGCCAAACTGTGCAGTAAATTATTGGTTATATTCTGTACTTTGAGTTGGACAAGAGGTTTCCACCAGAATAATGAAAGAGCAAGTTTCTAAATTTGTGTTAATGGACACAGCTTGAAATGAAGCTGTGCTATGTGTTTGTGCATGAGAATCTGGACCTATGAATCCACAAGGGGTATTTTTTCACCATATCATTTACACTGTTTTATAACAGCAAGTAGAGATACTAAATGAAATCACATCTAATATAACACTTCCCATGCATCAACTACCTCCTCGTCTTCTGGCAAAGAGCGGATTTTTTAATATACCTTCATTAAAGAATGCAGTAACTTTCCTTAACCTCTGAATGAATTTAAGTTAAATTTTGTGAGATACAACATCAAATGCTGCATGAAAATCTACATAGATACTAGAGATGCTATGTTCTCCACATATACCGTATTTTTGTAATATACACGTAGACTCATACCTGATTTTTCTTTTTAGTAACTGGTGGCAATCTGGGTTATGTCACATGCTGCAGTTAATTTTTTATCATAATCAATGTCCAAATACTATGATTACATCCAAGACTTATGGAATGAACATGTTGAGTTTTCATTACACTGTTTACAATGAATTTTTCAGGTATGCCTCATAGACTGACTTTTTATCTTCACAAAAATTCCTAGTGAAATATCAGATAACAGATATAGAAAATAAACTTCTTGTATCCTGTAGCCAATCCAGAGCCATAGAAATGTGGAAAGCAGACAAAAGGAAAAGGGTGGAGTTTAATGAGATACTGCACAGTACCTTTAAAGAGATCCCTTGCACCATACAATTTTGATTTCATATTTCAGTCTTACGGATGTCTATTTTACAATAGTGTAACTCTAATGATGTGCTCATTCAAATTACTGTAAATAACATTGAAAGTGCATTTCTTGTCAAAACTAGGTTCTTGTATTAACCTAAGGTTCTGTTTAGTACTTTTCATTATCAGTCTTTTATGCTAGGTTGAATATGCCCATCGATTTTCTTCTTTTTAATACATCTGAGTTTTATCAGATCACAATGTATCTATGCCCATTATAGTTTTTCATGGATAGTAAACACCTGTGTGGAAGGATATGTTCTTTATCAGATGCCTAAGAACCAGCTGAATGCTGTCTTTGGAGTCCATATTTTTACTTTGCATATGCCATTAAAAAAACCCAAACATCATAATTAAAGACAGAAAAAAATATATAACAAAGTATTAATTGAGGTACTGGAAATTATTTCTAAGAAAATAATCTCACAGAATGCATCAAGAATAAATTTTATACCGTTAAAAGGAAAAAAATTAAACTGGAGGAAATAGCTGGTATACATCATTTTGTTGGTTATTTTCATTGAAACAAGTCAGAAACTAAACAGAAGGAAAACATGTGACTGCCTATAAGCCCATAACAATAGTTTAAAACACCTCTTTGTAGAACAGAATCTAGTTTAACATTCTGTTTTGTGTGCTAAATATTTTAGATTCTGTTGGATGGATACGATTGCCTTCACAGATGTTACGAAAAAAATCCCCAAAACCCACACATACACATTTTTTTTCAGCCAGAGAACCTTAGACTGGCTTACTGGTTCCTTTGCCCAAAACAGGTAGGTAACAACAAGGAAAAACCATGGGGAAAATAAAAGGAATTGTTCAAGATTTCTAGGAAGATCTGTCACAAATAGTAACTTCTCTTTGGGAATTAAGTAGAGAAAAAATGATCTCCAGCACTGTGCCTTAATTCTTAGACACATAAACAGATATGGCCCCTTATTTTTAAAATGTGAAAAAATGGTATGACAAATTCCAGTAGATGTAGGGGCTTCAACCATTTGTCACTATTTTACTATATTTCAAAACCAGAGAGCTTTTTCAGCTGTTGCTAGTCCTTCTCATCAATCTGATGATCGCAGGTCACTATATGACATTGCTTTGCCTTTGTGGATTCAAGTGATAGCAGGAATATGAGCTGCATCTCAAGAAGTGTGTCCTAGAAAACAATTTTTTAAGAGAAAGCTAAATAGATTTCATATTTTGAGTGTACATTTTTGTTACCTGACCCAAAGTCTTTCACATAATGATGAGTTGTAAGAATTCTTTTTAATTTACATAGCAGGGTTGGGTTTTGAAGTAAAAGCTGTTTTCATCCAGCTGAATCTCTGAATATGCTCTGCACTTAAATGTACTTAATTCACAGCAAGAAAGTGTTTGCTGGCGAAGTGTAATGTACTGATTTTTCTTATACCTTTTATCCTTGACATAATAAAGCATTTATGAAGGTATTTAATTTCCTGATAGGGAAGCTAGTCCATTGTACAGTCAATTTTAATGAAAACTACATTCTTTTCTGATTGATAGTGTTCTCAGAGAGAAGGCCCTGTTTCAAACCGTTGATTTGGGCAATGATGTGAATTACCCTGTTGTGTTGCCTGTCTCTCTTCGCTGACTACAGAGAGGGACTACCTAACAATGCTTCTCTAACTGAGGTGTCTCAGATAGGTAACTTAATTAGAGGAGTAAATCTGTGTGAAAATGTTCTCCACAGCAGTTCTCTGAAGATGATAACTGCATGTTTGGAGTAGAACTTCCAAATTGATACAAAGATTCAATCTTCATTTTGTTAAATGAACACATCAAAGGATTACTGTATTTCAAGCCTTACTAGTGAGGAACATAAAGAGGTTAAGAAACATAAATTGGAGGTTAATCCACATAAAGAGGGTCAACAGAATTCAAGTAAAATATCCAAAGTTGCAGTCCTACTGCTTCCATTCAGTTATCATTATCTCTGTAGACTCCTGTAAGCCCTAAGTAAACCCATTTTTTAAAAATAAATAAGTATTTTGCTCCTAGAAATGCACAGAAACCTGTCAGGCTTGCCAAGATTAAGCAGTACAGTGCTTATCTTTGCTTATCTCATCTGAGGTCTTCAGCCCAGTAGCTGAATAAAGGTCTACAAATCTCAATTTACAAGGCAACAACAATCATTACAATATTCCTTTTACAATTAAGTACCATAAAAACCTACAGTGGTGGATGGTCACGATGTAAACAACATATTCTCTACATAAAGCAGATGGAACATGGAAGAAGCAAGTAAAGTGAAGATTTTTATATAGCAAATATGTGAATTAAATGCTTTTATCACAGTATTCACTGTGAAGTAACTTAAAGAGGCAGTATAATGTCCAGTCAGGTTATAAAATATCTTTGTTTGGAATTTTTTTCTTTCTGAATAACAACCTAACAAGCAAAAAAATCCCTTCTGTTTTACTTGTCTCTTCTTTGTATTGTGTCTAATGCAATATTCATTAGGGAAAAATGCACTCTTGGGAAGAGTTTTGTTATGTTTATTTTAACATTTGGGTGATGCAGCTTGTATACTGCCATACCCCCTTTGGGAATTCTCATGTGGTTTTACAGAAAGCTACTTGCACATCCTGTGTGTTTTTTAATAACACGACAAAAAGAAGAATAAGCAGCTACTCCTGTAATTCTTATAGATCTAGAAAAAAGATTACATTAAGCTGTTCTGTGTGAATACCATTTCCTGATCATTTTACAACCTTACAACAAGGTGGCCATCAGAACTTGTGAAGCAGTGACTGTCCCTTTCCTGTTGTGTTGGACTTCAGGTGATCTAGCCCAACACCCTGCCATGGGCAGGGACACTTTCCACTAGGCCAGGTTGCTCAAAGCCTCATCCAGCCTGGCCTTGAACATTTCCGGGGATGAGGCATCCACAACTTCTCTGGGCAACCTGTTTCTATACCTCACCACCCTCATTTGTAAATAATTGTTTCCTTTTATCCAGTCTAAATCTACCCTCTGTGCCTCCTGTCCTACCACTACAGGTCTTGGTATAAAGTCCCTCTCGATCTTTTTTATAAGTGCCTCTTCTATAATGAAAGGCTACAATAAGATGTACCTGGAGCCTTCTCTTCTCCAGGCTGAACAAGCCTAACTCTCACAGCCTTTCTACACAGGAGAGGTGTTCCAAACCTCTGATTATTTTCCTGTCCCTCCTTTGGACCCACTGTAACAGGTCCATTTCTTTCCTGTACTGAGGACCACAGAGTTGAACACAGTACTCCAGGTGGGGTCTCATGAGAGCGGAGCAGAGGGGGAGCGGAGTAGAATCACCTCCTTCAACCTGCTGATCACACTTCTTTTACTGCAGCCTAGGATACGATTTTGTTTCTGGGCTGCAAGCACACATTGCTGGCTCATGTCCAATATTTCACCCACTGGCCTCCTGAAGTCCTTCTCTGCAGGGCTGCTTTGAGTCTACTCATCACCTGGTGATGAATTGCTAGGATGGGGGCAGTGTGGGAAAATTTCCAGTTCCAAATCCATCAGGATAAACACAAACCTTTTTTATTAATTTAAACTTACTTTTTCAACAGAAACCATCTTTGGACTGTCTATGCCTTAATCTCTTTACTGTCATAATAAGTGTTTAATAATATTTATATCAATGCTGTATAGAACTGATCAAATTAAAACTCTATATACTTCCTGTGAAGTCTCTACGGCTGAAAATCATAGTGAAAGACAAAACCTAAATTAGAATAAAAGATTATTTTGAACTGATATCTAGATTAAAAATAGTGAGTAAACAAAATATTTTGAGTTGACAGATTAACATAAAACTACAGCAAATCCCAATTCAGAGAATTTACAGAATAATCAAAGGCTATAGGAACATCTGAAATTAAAAAGGAGCTGGAGGGTTGCTTTTCTCTTTCCTCCACATTCTGTCAATGAGCATGGATGTCAATTACAGAGGTAATGCTGTGATGTTTAAAGCTGAAAAGGTTTTTCTAATACATACTGCTCAAAGCATTATTCTCTGGAAAACAAATTCCTATGTACCCACTGTGTAGAACTCAATGAAGCACTTTCTGACAGGTGCAAAGAGACAGTGTTTTGATGTTTCGGCACCTGAAATGTATTTTTAAAAGACTTTTTCGCTATTTCTTGTCTCTGGCTTTCTTAGGTTTGATGCTTTATCTTTTGTGAAATATTCCTGGCTTTCTGATTTCTTTTAAAACCTATCGTTATTCCATAGGTTTGAAATATTTTCTTTTAATCCTTTTATTGTCAATCACACCATGTGGCTTTGACGTGGAAAACACTCATAAGTCACTTAAAAAGTGGTCTGATTTGTATCTTCACTGACCATGTTGTTGTTTATACATGAGCTATTTTTGGTTCCATTAGATGTGTTCAGCTTTTCTTCCCAGATTCTTACCTCTCCTAACAATGTTACAAATTCCTCTAATGACATCGTTTTTTCTGATTTCTGTGAAGTCTTTGTGATGAAACGTAATTTGTGAAATACATTTGTCTGCCAAAATAACAGCAGACACCTGAATGTATCAAGGGATATATAATAGGATACATTGAACTTTCAACCTTATGACACCCCTTCAGTCACCCTAGGTCAGCACTGAACAATATTTAGCCATTTTTTCATGTCCTAAATCAATGGTCTCAGTTTCTTTCTTAGACCACATGTGAGAGAACATTGTGGTACACTTAGTGGTAGGTTCAGCTGAAAAGTTTTCACCAATAATAGAAATCAGAACTTGTTGTCCACCAGTACTGTACAAATCCACAATGGCTTCACATCTAGAGTGCCTTGCCTGGTTTTGGACTTTGCACCTCAATACAAGTATCTACTTCTTGTGTAAAAGATTGGTGTGGTAACAAGCTTTCTTGCAACTCAGTGAAAACATCATGTGCACAAAAAAACTCAAAAAGCAAAGGACCACTAAAAGCTATAAAAGTAGCCACTAAAGGTTATAAAAATATAATGAGTAGAGGTTAAGTACATACTTTAGCCTGCACTTAACAAATAGTTAATACAGATAATTTTGGTTTTGTGGAAGTAAGAGGAGGATTCTTCCCAGGAGGATTCCTGGTTCATTTGATTCCCAAAGTACCCTAGAACATTTGCAAAGCTGAAGCCATAACAATTTAAATCAGAAAGCACATACATTATCATTGTAAGAAGATAACAAATAAAAAAAAAATATTACCTTGTGCACTGAAGACATGTTATGCCTGCAGGGTCAAAACGAAAATTCTATTGTCCTAACAGGACAAGTCTCCTGCTACCAGGAGAATTCTTGGTACTTTAGTTACTACTCTGTTCTGCTTCCAAGCAATGAAGAGATTTACACATCTGATTGTACATTATTTTGCTGTATAACACCTTTTTCCTACTGAATGTACAATAGGTAGAAATAACCTCATCTATCCATAGGTATTCAAAAGCAAAACATCTGAATCTCAGCTAGGAACCCTTGGACCCCTTTGTGCTCTGAAGCACAATTCATGCTGCATGATCCACACACATGTCTGGATGAGATGAATCACACTATGAAGATGCCTATTTTTCTCAACCAAATATAAAGTCTTCATTTTCTAACTTTTAAATGTATAAATTAGAAAAGATGAATCGACTCTAACTCATTAGTGTATGTTGTTTGTTGCTATGTTGATAGCTCATTAGTAGACTTTGCACTATGTTGCTTATTCTGCAGTCAAATAAATCAAAATAAATGATGATATAACTGCACTGAAATTTGTAAGGCATCTGGTATTTGTCATTTTCTGTACCTCTGCAAGTTGCATTATCTTCTGTCCTCAGGTCACTTTGTCTTCAGAGGGAAAAGACCCAAATATTATTTGGTGGCAGTATTTAGGTACGCCAATCATTTAGCAGTCTATGAGAACAAGACTGTTACGAAAGGAATATAATGTAGAGCAACTGTCACGTGTTCCTCCTTTACGTTTTCCCTACTCTGCTCTCAGGTTTTTCATTCAAAGTGTCCCTTCATAAATATTTATCAACAATTTCCTTATTCAAAGGAAAAATAATGGATTTTTTTAAATCTCTGAAAACAACATAGAATTGTTTTTTTCCTCACTGTTCATTCTGTCCTATATTTATTACCACTACAATGCTCTCTGAAATGATTGTCTAAAGAATAAACATGAGAGTTGAAGTGAAACATTGTCCCTTCAACTATGTTTTAGTTCTAGATGCAATGAGATAAAGTTGCATCATTGTCATCTTTATCTAACAATATTTAAAATGAGCTTTGAGACAGTGCGATTTACATTGTGAGAGACACAGGAAGCATGATGCTTTTGAAATAAAGAGCTATAGTTATCCTTTTATAAGATGTTAGGATTTTACATTTTCACCTTTGATTTCTTGCAGAAAAAGTAACTAACTGACTGACTGAATTCGTGCATGCAGGGCAGACCCTTTGAAGTTCCTATTGAACTCCATGTCCTTGCTTGCAGAGACAGTGTACCCTACTCTGAGAACTGAAATACTTCAGCATGCCTTTTGCAGAGAAGAATTTTCAGTTAACTCAAAATCTGAGTTGCAGCGCATGAGCTCTGACACTCCAAAAGTATTGAACCTGCAAGGTCTCATGCTCTGAGTAGGAATTTGTACAATTCCTACTGCAATAGACCATCTTGGAAGCTAAATGTATGTAAACAGCCTTTTTCTCCAAACTGCCCCCTACTTGCCTCAGGTATCGTTAAAGGAGGTGGCCAGTCCCTCAGTTTTGTTTCCAGAGCTCTGCAGATTTTCTCTAAATTTATCTCTCTTGTTATCTAAGATCTACATTCTTCTCTGACCATTCTACAGATATGGGTAAAAACTTCCTCAAACCTCAGAGAAGCCACTAAGCCTTTAAAACAAGCAGAAGGTTGCTGTTTAGTTCATTATCACCAGCATGTCTGGTGCAGAGAAAACAGAGAAACATGAATTATATCATCTTCCCAAATTTCCTAGCAAGATTGAAGGAAAAAGAAGTATGCTTTCTCATATCAGCTCATTAACAGTGTTTGTTAAATTCTGCACAAAAAAAAAATCATCTACATAGCCCTTACAGTTTAATTACATACATTTTACGACACAATCATAAAATATTTTAAGAATGCAGACCACTATCCAGCTGAACCCTGAACATTATCCTTCTAATAACAAAGCCTCACGGAAATGTTATTTTTTGAGCATATGTATTCCAGTTGTGGAAATACAATCGACTTATTAAGCAAGTATTAAAGCCATACCTTTACTACCAACTTCAATTGGATGCTAAGTCCATACCACAATTGTTTAATTTGTTGTTTATGTCTTAGCATTTATTGTCCTTCTTAGGTAACAAGCATACAGTGCAAGGTTTTAGAGATGTTACTGTACAGATTGTTGAAATGCTATCGTTTCTAAAATCAATCTTTCATGAAACTGCAAATGACGCGTTTTCATTAGTTTTTTAAAATATTTATGTATAAACCTCTACTGAGATTTATACGATTACCTGACAAGTTCACATATTCCCTCTCTATCCCCTTCTAATTTATACTTTCCTGTCATTTCCTATGTGCATTGGGTGACAGGTTATTTGTAAACACCATATTTATATTACCACTCTCTTTAAGCACAGATAATTTTCACCCAGAAATATTGTCATACAACTCCCAATGTAGACATGTTTATATGTCAGCTAATTCTGAAAACTTGAGGAAGCTCTCAATTACTGTATTATAAAACACATAGTCTATCCTATTCAAGGATGTTGAAAATAATAATCACAATACAATAAACAAAAAGGAAAATCCTGGATGAACACAAGTTGTCACTATTTGTATATTGTAGTGGCTTAAGAACCAATTATGATAAATGAGGTAAATATACATATTAAAAAATCCCAAACAGCCTAAAGATCTTAAAATCTGAACAGCTGCATCTAGTGGTTCCTTTAGAAATAACTGCTATTTTACTTGCTCAGAAACATAGTCTAGACACCAGCTTTAAAATATTTTGATAACTGACTTATATTCTAGGCATCTACTGTAACCTAGGTGTAACTAATTGGACCATTTCAGAAAAACGTAACTCTTAAAAAAATTCCTTTTTTTTTTTTTTGCTAAGCAAAAGTTACATTAAATAATTTTGAATAATCTAATTCTTGGTTTTATCCTTGTTCATTAAGCACCTCCATGGTATCTTGGAAAAGATGTATTCTTTTAGAGGCAATGTCTAGAACAGCCTAATATAGATAAAATCTGCCACTCTAATATCTCTTATTTACAAAAGAGCAGCAACAAGCAAACAAACAAACAAAACATTTTAAAGACTTCACAGGCACCTGAAAATTTTCTAAATTTCAAAATAATGAACCTTTCTTTCAGGGAATTAGTGACAATTCCTAGAAAATTTGCTTCGTAGATTGAGTCTGCATACTGGAAAGTATAAATCCTTGAGTGTTCTTTTGAAAATATGAGCTATATTATTCAAGCATTCAAAGTTTCTTTGCTGGTAGTATTCAGAGCTCTCCTGACTTTGATGCAGCTGTACACATTATTTCATTGCTGGAAGATAAAAACATCTCTGTGGAACTTTTACATTTGCTCTCTAGGTAAATTATAATCATTTTATACAATGAAGTGTAAGCATATACACAGACTTCCAGTCATGGGTGCCTATTCCTGTTGTGGAAAGCGCAGAAAGGGAATAGTCAGCCTTAGGGCAATATTATTTACATCTGTGATTCTTCTAATGTCTTTCTGAAGAAAAGGAATTCAGTGTTATCAGTACTGGGTTGCCCATATTATTATTGAAAATAATTGCATAGTGAATAAATAATAAAGGTGTTACATTTCTTCATATTTCATTTTGTTTCTTGCTGTTCTAAGTCATGTGTTATGCAGAAGATGCAAATCAGCACTGGGAAAAAGATAACAGTAATTTCACTTGTTATTATACATAGTATATTTACAGTAATATGTTTTCAATGTGACTACAACAGAATTTCAGATATAGTTAATTTCATACCAAAAGACTACCACATGTGAAGGATTCTTTTTTCCTTGCTCGAGTTAAAATCCTAATTATCTTTACACTGTGAAGTTGGGAGCTGCTTACAGTGCTCTAAAAGGAAAACAGTGAACCTGTGTTTTATTCTTGGGTCCTTGATAGTCAAATCAATGGAATATCAGCAGGGAATGGAATTCCAGCAACAAATGAGTTTGCTAGAAACAGAGATATAACACTAATAAATGCAAGCTATAAAATTCAGTAAGATTTTGAATTTGTGTTTCCCTGAAAATATCTACCTATCTCATATACATGCATAAACATATTTTATTTGCTTTCAGAGGACTAACACTCTGCAACTGCCAGACATTGTGATAAATCACCTAGATTTGTTCTACCCAACATTCTCTTAAAATATTTAAAAGTGGACTCAGAGACTTAGACTTAACCCAACCTATTCTACAGTGATATCTTTTTAGACAGGGATGCTAAGAAACAGTTATCACATATTCTTCTGTAGCTTCCTTATGTGGAGAAATAAGTGACAGCTTTCTTAACTTTCAGTGCTTTATACAGTAATTCAGACACTGATTTACTATTTTACACTGTACATTCTAAGTAAACCAGTTTAACATGCTTCAGCTGAAAGTGATAATGCCTATACATCATATTAAAAAATATTAAACATAATTTTCTATGTGGAACCATCACTTTTCCCTCTGTCAAGGGTAGACAATCTGCAAGTAAACTCTGTTGCACAGTCTGGCCATGAAGGTACATAAGCAGAATGCATAAAGCCTCAATAAACTCGTATCAACAGAGGCAAGAAGACTGTGCTGGCCAAAGAGCAAATACTTTGACAAAGGAAGTATGTGATGTTGTAGGAGCAGAAAATATGTAAAACAATGCATGAAGCTTGTCCATCTCTCTCACTGTCACTGTCTAACTGCTGCTGCAAAATTTTCTGGTGCCATGTTGCCTAGAGAGAAGAAAGTTTTACATTGCATCAGTGTAATGCTATTTACTTTATGCCTACATGCAGCAACATACAGATGTTGCCTTTCAGGATTATTAGCCTAATTCTCCTCCACAGCATTACTACTATCAAAAAAACTATGCACCTAATCTTTCTCTTTGCATGAGGAGCATGTGTTACACAAGCAACTCAATTCAACTATAGGACAAAAGGTGAGAGATACATGAGCTCCTCTTGTGGTTTAACCCCAGGTGTCAACTGGGCACCACACAGCCACTTGCTCACTCCTCTCCCTCAGGCAGGATGGGGGGAAGAGAATTGGAAGGGTAAAAACGAGAAAACAAGTTGATTTGAGAAAAGAAAATTTTAATAATTGGAATAAGACATGATAATAATAAAAGTAGTAGTAATAATAATATTGTAATGAAAAGACAATAACAAAGAGACAAAGATAAAACCTAAGAAAGAAAAATGGTGAAAATGGAAGCAATTGCTCACCACCAACCAAACAATGCCTATCCAGTCCAGAAGGCCAATTGTCCCCCTAGTTCTATTGCTGAGCATGAAGTAATATGGGATGGAACACCCCTTCAGACAGTTGGGGTCAGCTGTCCTGGCTTTGTGTCCTCCCATCTTCTTGTGTACCCCCAGCCTACTCACTGGCAGGGCAGTGAGAGGCAGAAAAGGCCTTGACTCTGTGTAAGTGCTGCTCAGCAATAATGCAAACATCCCTGTATCGTCAAGAGTTTCCAGGACAAATCCAAACCATAGCCCCATAATAGCTACTATAAAGAAAAGTAACTCTACTCAAGCCAAAGCCAACATAGCTCCCTCCCACCTCCCCCAGTAGTTTACAAAAGTCCAGGCACAGGAAATTAGCATTATAGCCAGCTAATGAAAGGAACGTGACTTCTGAACCTCTCACTTCTTCGGTCTTCACTTTGGAATACAGAGGATCTTCATAGAATTCATAGAATCATAGAATGGTTTGGGTTGGAAGGGACCTTAAAGATCATATAGTTCCACCCCCCCTGCCTTGGGCAAGGACACCCTCCACTAGACCAGGTTGCTCAAAGCCTCGTCCATCCTCATGCAACGTGTGTAATTCGCCACTAGCATCTGCCATTCTACCTACCTTTTAGGATACTAAAATGGCTAATGAAACTCTTTTATAAGACTAATTCTCCCTGTGCCTTTTCCTGGGAATGTCTTTTGGGCACAGAATTAGGGCCAATGGAGATTTTTGTGAAATTTCTGAGCAATTCTGTTTTCACAATTCTACGTTGCTTGTTTTTCTAAGACATCTCAGAGATTTTAAGACTGCCTCCAGTTTTGGTTTTGTTGTTAGTTTGGTTGGTTTTTTTGAAATTCTTGAATTTTACTGAGCATATAAATGGTAATAAATGTAGTTTTTCCAGTAGATCAACTTGGCAAAAACCAAATTTTCTCTAGTGAATCCAAAGGGAAAGGTACATACTGGTGTTAGGAAGTTCATTCTTAACACTAAGAGTCTGGTGACAGCTGCTGAAATGCTCAGCTCCTCTCTGCCATGAGCAGAGCTTGAAATCTCTCAAGGGTTTTCAGTTCTTCAGCAGCCCATCATGGAGGAGTTCACCAGTTTCTGGAAAACTACTACGTCACTGTGGGGCTGAGGAACTAAGGTGGCAAGAGAAAGGGAAATTTTCTAATATATAACTGAAACAGTCATTTCTGCTAATCTTTTGGATAAATTGCAATTTTCTCATTAGCAAATGTATGTAGATATTTTTAAATATCATTTTGATAGCGTTATGCAAGCAACTGAAATGCTTGAATATTTTTTGACTGAGTAAACACCTTTTGCCTGTACACTCAGGTTGTAACATTTATGCTGGAAGGTACAATTCTTCCTGCAATTGTGTTAATGGATGTATCCAAATATCATACAGAAGTGTTTTTCCTCTGCTTTTATGTTAAATTAAGAAACAATTAAGTGAATTTTTATTTAATCATAACCAAAACAATAAGATCCTCTTCCCAAGATACAGAACACTATGTCAAAGCCTGCATGGAAGCTCAGCCATGTATTCTGAAAGGTTTCCTCTGAGATTTTTGCAATTGTGATGGCTTTGGCATTTTGATTACAGTTGACTATCTGAGTATATGCGGGATGAACCAGAAAGAAGCAGACAGTCAGATAAGCAATGTGAGTTTGGTTTGGGGAGAAATAAAGTTCCTTTAAGCACAAGGCTGTTTGGAAAGAGTGTTTATTTCTAAACAAGGAAAATGAGCTTCCTTATTCTTCTATGCTAGAAAACAATGCTAAAAAGCTTTTCTGCTTATGCTTCTAGCAGAAGACACTCCTTCCTCCTCAGCCTCTCTGTCAGTGTGTCGTGGTTTAACTCCAGCTAGCAAAATGCCACAAAGCTGCTCTCACAAATCCCTCACCCCTCCTCCAGTGTAAGGGAAGAATCGGAGGAAAAAGAAATAAGTAAGCTTCTAAAATTGAGATAAGAACTATTTACTAATTAAATCTAAATTACTATATACAAATACTACTAATAATAAATTATTAAAATAATAGAAAATAAAACATATATTACAATTTCTCACCACCCGCTGTCCAGTGCACAACTGTGCAAGTGTACAGGATTAAACGAGCAAGGGAGTAAGGGAGAGAGTAATGGCACCCGAACCCACTCCTTGTCTATGCCTCGAGCATGATGTACTATGGAATGAAATACTTCCTTGTTCAGTTTGGGTCAGCTGTCTGAACTGTCTGAACTGTGGGTCAGCTGTCTGAACTGTGTGTCCCCTACACGCCCTGTAGCAAGAGAGTGAGGGCTGGGAACTCAGCCGCAGTATCAGAAGCAGAGAAAGACCCTGAATTCCGTGCAAGCATTCCCCAGCTAAGACCTTATCAGTACTTCTCTCAGCATCCAGGAACACAGCTCCCTAGCAGCCACACTAAAGAGAGTTAACTCTTTCCTGACTGAACCCAGCACACAGTGGCTCTCCAAGCACCTCATTTCGTTAACTGGAAGGGCATATACTTTCTCACTAGATACCCTGAATAGAAGGCATGTGGCTCCTAGCTACCGAAAAAGTGCTCCAAAAGCCTACTTAGAACAAGATTATTACTTGTATGAAATGAAAGGTCTATTGGATATGTTTATCCATAGGTACTTTGTGATCACATTTTTAGAAATCATGTTAAAATGAAAACAAATTAATGTGTTTATTCACAAAATATGTAACATAACAGGGCTTTCAAGGATACAGGTGTCAAAGAAGAGAGTAACCATGCTCAACTTAATATACTGAAGGTCAGTTCTGAAAAGCCTTCCTTCATCCCCATTTTATGATGACTGGTAGCAATATCCCAAGCATTCAACAGCTCAGGTCCTCATTCATATTCTCCCTGTGCACTGCAGAGAACCTTGGTTTTGTGGTCACTCCTCTCTTTTCTTGGGGTTCACTGAAGTCCAACTTTTCTTTTTCCCTCTTAGACCTTAACTTACACAGGAGACTGTTTGGACCCTGTCTTTGTGGATTTCTTCAGAAGTTCAAATGACACTTTGGGAGGCAGATTAGAATATTTTGCATGCTTTTTTGAACTATTGGAAAACCATTACCCATAAAGAAAAAAATCATGTAAGAGTAGAATGCCTTTCACTAGTCAGTAAGATGATGTGTAAATAACAGTGTAAAGTCTTCAACATAAAACTAAATTGAGAAGCATGATTTCTGTAAGTATAAAATGGGATGACTTCCTATGATCTTTACCTTCACTTTGGAGTAAGAATAGAATTGCATGAACTGATGGAATCTCCAATCATATCTTGAGATCTGCCATAACTATCAGGAAAATAGAAATCTTCAAATAAATTATTTTTAAATAACTGGTGTTGCACCAAATAAATACCTGACATGCTATTAGATTCCTTTGCTATTAAAAACGATGTGGCAAGGCATTGAGCATTGTCACAGTCCTTGGAGATGGAACAGAGTGCCCTGGGTCTGCATTTGTGGAGTGATCCTCTGTACTTTAAGAATAAAGTAGAAATAGCATTAGTTAATCAGTTTAAAGGATGTTAGTAAAGCTGGTTGCAAAAACACTGTAGAGACCAGATTAAGTGTGAGTTGGATGAGCTGGTAATTGGGTCATTCCTATGCCCTTTGTCTTTCACTTAGGCACTATCTCCATTGCCTTTCAGCCAATTTACATGTCCAAGTCAAAGCCAAATGATGTCTTTATTTAGATAGCAGATTACTTAGAGAAGAATTTTCTCCTGAAGTTAAGCAAGTGGGTTTAGGTTTATTAGAAACTTGGGTTTTAACTTCAGAATTCTGTAGTGGTTGATCTACTTGAATAAGTGACATGAGCTTTAATTAGGTTTTCAGTAAAAGACAACAAAAGTCTCAGACATATTTCTGCTGCCTCATAAGCAAACATTTGCTTTCTTTCGGACAGGGATCTTCTTGCAATCAGTTGTACCCAGATGGAAGACGTGAAACAAAGAACTGTGAATTACTCTGAGTATGCAGTGCTCAGCATAAGAAATTTCTGTAAGGCTCTCTTGCTGCATGCTGATTGCTTATGCTTTATGCTGCACAAACACAAGACCAGAAACATCTGCTACGGTTTCAGACCTTTTGCCCACCTATATGCCAGTGATGTGGTTTGTATTTATAACGTTTGCACAGCTGACAGAAGGAGGTACTTCTCAGGTTTATAAATTTAAACTGGCATGATAGAGTTTCAGATTAGTCCTAATACTTGATAAGAGGCATCAGCTTTGTGAAATCAAAATTGGTTGGAATAAATTAATGTCATGGTTTAGGTCCAGACAGCAACAAAGGACCATGTGGCAGTTTGCTCAGTCCTCCCCCCAGAGGGATGTGGAGGAGGAAGTACAAGGAAAGGCTTGAGGGTTGAGACAAGGATCACTCACTCATTATGGTCCTGGGCAAAACAGAATCAACTTAGGGAAGAAAAAAATCAGTTTAATTATTTACCAATCAGATCAGAGTAGGACAATGGAAGATAAAACAGATAATAAAATTGTTCCCCCTTCCCCCCCTTCTTCCCAGGCTCAGCTTTGCTCCCAATTTTTCTACATCCTCCCCCTGCAGCACAGGGGGACAGGGGATGGGAGTTTTGGTCAGTTCTGAGGAGAAAAAGGTATAAGCTATGCTAAATTGCTAGTAAATCAGTATTTGAAAGCAATCTCTATTCAAGAGTAGTTAGCTATATGTTCATCAAAATACATTTTGGTTTGCCATTTATCATCGTCAATTTGCCGTTCATGGGTATTCGGTCAAGGAAAATGTAAATGTGTTTTTATGTAAGAAATAGAAAAGAAGTAAGATAATAAATATGTTTAAATATCTATAAATTCAAATATCTGTACAGGAAGAATGTTTTCAGCTTTTTTAAAAGATTATTAGTCTTTTTTTAAAGACTATTATAACTGTAGCAATAAGACAGATGTAAGTGGAATGATCCTTCTTCAATGTGTATGAAACTAAGCTTTCCTGAAACTTATGAGGAAGACAACTGAAAACACAACATCAGTTGTGGGAAAATACTCATGTTTTGTTGCTTACTAGGGTGTACTTTCAAAATTCTTAGCATAAATGTACTGTTCTCTTGACTTATATTACTTGGCCAAATATAATAGCCTACCAACTTCGTGTGGAATGGTCAGAATCAGAAATGTAGTATTAAGGTACTCAATGGAGTATGTAGCATTTTGCCTTACTTTTCTTTTTATGTCCTGTTTTTGGTGCAACTCTGTTTCTTTCCGATCATTGCCGAAAATTAGTCCCTTCGTTTGCCTGGCGGCTTTACTGTTGCTCTTTTGCAATCAAAGAATCCCAAGGGACTCCTCCTCGCTTGCACAACCCTAGCCAAGGTTTAATAAAAACCAAAACCAAAGAGATCTCACAGGTTGAAAGTAGAAGAGATTCCCTCGAAATTAATAAAATTAGAAAAATAGCTCTTTTGTTTTGGATGTATCTATCTACAACAGACAGTTCTGGTAGCCTTTCTACTTGCCCTTAGGCTCCAGGGACACCTTATTGCAGCTTTGCAGTACCTGAAGGAGGCCTACAAGGAAGCTGGGAGATGGGGAGACTTTTTACAAGGGCCTGTAGTGACAGGACAAGGGGTAACGGGTTTAAATTGAAAACAGGGAGATTTAGATTGGATATCAGGAAAAAATCTTCCCAGAGAGGGTGGTGAGGCACTGGCACAGGTTGCCCAGAGAAGCTGTGGAGGCCCCATCCCTGGCTGTCTTCAAGGCCAGGCTGGATGAGGCTTTGAGCAACCTGGTCTAGTGGAGGGTGTCCCTGCCCATAGCAGGGGAGTTGGAACTAGATGGTCTTTAAGGTCCCTTCCAACCCAAACCATTCTATGATTCTACGATTCTATGACTGTTCAGCGTAGTCACAAATATAACACTGAACGCAGAATGTTAATAAAAGCAGAGTATTGTTTATACCTGAAGTAGACTATTACACAATTCATTTCTAATTTCTTGGAATTTCAAACGGTAAAAGAAATCTTACAAAGACATAGCATTTGATTCAAATATATTCTAAGTCAAATCTATCCATTTTATGCTCTCCCATTACAGCTGATAAAAACAGAGCATGTACCATTGAACGTATTCATAGATAATATGGAGAAGGGGCTGATCCTGTTTCCTGAGGATACTAAGCTTTTCAGGGTAGTAAAGTTAAGGGCTGGCTTGGCAGAACTGCAAAGAGGACCTTTGAATATTGAGTAACTGATAAAATAATTTAGTGTAGATTAAGTGGAAAACTATGTGAATGAGAAAAAAAGTCAACTTCATCCTCGCAGCGATGGTCCTGAGATCTCAGGAATGAAACCTTGGCATTACAATTTGTAATACTGTTAAAATGCTGGTTCAGTGCTCAATAGTATCCAGAAAAGCATAATAAATGCTGGAGATTATTAGGAGAGAAATAGTTAAAAAGAAAAACCCAAGCCAAATAAAACTCCAATATTTTTGCTCAACATGCATTGAAATAATAAAGATCAATTATGTTCAGTGTAATGACTACAGATTTTCTAGCTTACAACAGGAGGAACCAATGGAATTAACACTATTGTTCTGGAAAAAAAAATAAACTCTCTTTTGCAATAATCCTAGAACTGGCATCCAGTCCTAAGTTGTCCTGAAATAATGGACTCCATCGCTGTAGCATTTGGGTCATTGACCCACAATGAATGCAAGAGTTTCACCTTGAAAAGTGGTTTCTGAAACAGTTTGAAATATTTAATTAAAGATTTGGAAATGTAAAAATCGATCAGTTCCACTAAGAAATTCTGGCTGTTTCTGGAAGGCCTAACAATTATATCTTTGTGAATTTATAACTTCTAGGTTTGTGTGGCATTGTCAGTGGGGATTAGGACTTCTATTTGGTGGCACAAAGTGAGATGCATGTCTGGAAAGGCTCAGCAGAGCACTCAAGGAGCTGTCAGCACTGAGTATCTGCCACCAGCTTTTGCCTTCAATTTAATAGGCTGCAATTATAGAAAGCTGTTTGGAGAGAAGACAGTAGTCTTTCTCTTGCCATTCCCACCTTCATGAGTACCTGAACATAGTTTTTGCGTTTTTCTCTCATAGACCACCTGAGTGAATGAAGAGAGAGGCTACAGAAACAGCAGCTGCTGTAAAAACAAAGGGTAAACATCATCACCACTAACACTTACAAGATAGAATGTAGAGGTAAGAAGAGATTTTCTCTTAACTCACAACCTTAACAAAATCTGATGAGCTTTAGGAGAGAGGAGAATAAGGAAAGGAAAAGTTATCCAAAACAGATCATGTCAAAGCCTAAAGGGCATTGCTCCCCATATATGAGTACAAATACGATAGCTCCTCCTGCCACTACTTCTGCTGCCAATGTGGACAGGCCCAAGAAATCTGGAAGAAACGAACTTGAAAAGTACCTCTTGTATAGATATAACTCCTGTGCTGTGTAAGAATGAAATCCTTGTGGGGACTTCATGTCTAAAGTACGTATAAGAGCAAAGACCAAGAACTAACCCTGAGTTTCTCATGTGGGATAGAAATGTAGGTTCATGACAAGAACCAGATGACAATAAACTCTACGACAGGATTCAGTCAATACTATAGCAATATCTGTGTGTATATATTTATGAAAGAAAATTAACATATGAGACATTGCTGTTGTTTAAAAGCTTTATAGAGGTTCCTTATTGTCACAATTTTTGCCACATTTCTACTCAGTATCAAAAATGCATATTCATTTTCTCTCTCTTGTTTCACAGAATAGAATATACCTGTATTATTCCATTATGTGATTTGTCTCACTAATGTGTGTATGGAATGCTCCTCTCCACTCAGAATGTTCTGTTCCTTTGATATGTGAACTCTGTGCTTGAATTCTCAGTGCCAAGGGTTATCTACGGTCTTAACTAAGATCTGTAAACTTATAATGTAAATAAAATCACAGTGTGTAGTTATACAACAGGTGAATCATAAAATGGAAAGGTGCTTGAATTACAGGCTAAAAACCATTTATCTTGGACAATTTATGTGCCCATATATTGCCTATAAAATGTATTTTTCCCTTATTACATGAGATGTTATAGTGTTTCTTCCCTGTTTTATTCATAAAATAGGAAAGTTATTACAATACTACAACATCCCCAAATTTTAAATGCCAGAATATAAGTAAATATAGACAAATTCTGTCAAAAAGTAGATTCACCCAAAGAATGTCATTCAATGAAGCTTATTCATAGAAGTAAAAATTACTATAAATCATGTGTTATTGTTTTGCACTAATCCTTTCAGCTCTAATCACCCACAGCAATCATACATGGCAGATGAAGATGTAGTGAAGTGGAACTAAGTGGATATAGCTCTCATTGATCCTGCTTAATATGGTATGTCTGTCCAGGATTTCTCAATGCCAAACATCCCATTTACAGTAGTAACAGTTTTGAATGTGCTGCACGGCTTCCAGAAATCCTTGGCAAATATCTCTTGCATGTACCAGCTGATCTGCAGTACATCTGATCTTTTTTTGTTTAGTGTGATCACTCTGCAAATGTACGGTAGACAAGCTGTGCACACTGTCACCCTGTGCAATAAGTTGTCAGTGAACAGGAGATACGCCTGTATTTCCGTTTAGGTTTATCCAGACATACATTTTTAAAACATGTTCTTCCATGTCATGTTCTCCAATCTGTAGCTAAGGTACTTCTGTTCTGGGTGGCTGACACACATCCAAAATTGTAAGGGGTGAGGGTATTTGTTCTGTTCATCCTTAAATAGTCAGCTAGTTTATTGTTGTCTTCAGCTACCTAATGGAAGGGGACAGAAAACAGAGCTGGATTTTTCTCAAAGGCACAAGGTAACAGGAGAAAACGTAAAAACCACAACTTGCAGCAAATAAAATTCCTGTTAGATATAAGGAAAGACTTTACTGTACAAATGGTCAAACAATCAAATGGCCAAATATGGGAACAGACTGCCAAGAGGGACTGTGTAATTTCCATAATTGAAGATGCTCAAAACTCAGCTGCACAATGCCCTGAGCAACCTCACCTGTGGAGCCTGCTTCAAGCAGGAGGTTGGACTGGTGGACCTCCAGAGGTCCATTTCAACCTGCAAGATTCTGTGATTCTATAATCTGTCTGAAAGCGGCTGAAATTGACTTCTATTGCTGAAAGTCTAAAAGTCACACCCTAGCATCTGCTAACCTGGATGGTGTCTTTGCTACTGCTTAGCATAAAGTTAATGCAATATTAAGCAAGCTTTTGTTTATCCTTTTCCCTTTCAAATATATAATAATTTATTTCAAAATCTTACTTCATCCTGATAAGGATACCAGTGCTATATTTCTCTTCTTTCCTTGGTTATTTCCAAGCTTAGAAACCTGTGTCAATTCGAGGTTGCTTATTAAAGATCTGCAGTCCTTATAATTTTACTATTGATTTGGGTTTAAGTGAATTTGTTTTTTATAAGTTAGCATTGAAAGAATGCTTTGAATTTAAAGTTTTAGGAAAGTAATCCTTTTTTATTGATCTGGAATTGCCTGATGGAATTTTTACCCAATATCCTGATTGATTCAAGTGATTATTAAGAATATATTTATTCATTTTTAATAGTAAGAATGTACATATACTTAGTGTTCTAATCAACCTACAGGTAAGTACTAGCAGAAAGTAACACATTAGCTTGCCTTCAATGATATAATTCTTGCAGTTGTAAATAGTACAGAATCTTCTTGGCCCCTCAAAGCATAACTGAGCAGTAAGACATAGATTATAAGGGCAATTTTAGGCACAGAACTCCCACTGAATTTCACTAACAAATTATAGCTCTGTGTTTCTGGTTAAATGAACACCAACATTTAGAATCAAGGTTTGGATGAAAATACGGGGATCAGTTCACTTCGTATGTATACTCTCCAATTATTCTCCAGTAGCCTCTTTCTTAACACAAGTGCCAAATAATTTTTTCAGTACAGTGTTAGTGATAACTGAACATAGAAAATCTATATATTCATGATTCTATTTTTCTTTCTGTACGACACTTTTGTGAACAATGGTTGGTGATACTAGCTTACACTCCTCTCCCAGGATATACAGAATAGATTCAGAGGTTTTGTTTCAGCTCAGGACATTTGGGAAATTAGTCTTAGGTCAACACTGATAGATGTATGTATGATGGTACTACTTTTTTAATTATCTTTCTTCTCGGAAAATAATACACCACAGCAAAGAAGAGGAAAATGCCCAGATATTGCCATCTGTTCTCAGGAAATATTCTGCTGCTTTAGGGCAATACAAATGTTGGTAGAAGTCTACACCTGCATGGATAACAGCAGAGGACATTGCTCACTCTGTGTCTGCAGTATTCCTGGGATAAGTAGCTATACAGCAATCACATCCCATCTCATCACATGCTTTTTTCCTCAGAATCCTTGTCACCTGTTCCTCACTGGCTAAATTTAACAAGATAACTTTAAAATTACAAAAGACCAATAAGAGACTCTGCAGTCTGTCTAACAAATAGAATTGTTTCTAAGTGCCTCTATAATAAGATCTGATTTGGATCCTGATGTGGGGTTTTTTTTACAAAGCTCTGAGTACAGATGAATTTTGTTAACCCTTAAATTACCAAGCAAGCTCAACTTAGCCAGAATATTAAGGCAGCAGGTTAGCATTTGCTAGGGATATATACAAATTTTGTCGATGCTGTGTTACTGTCTCACAGTTAGTTGTGGTAGTCAAAATTACATACAAGTGGTGATCCCAAGTGACACAGGAAACGTAATCAGAAGGATTCACTAGCTGTGCTTTTGCTTTTGTTTTAGTCTAGAGCTGCTGCTAAAATCTGTTTGGGTTTTTTTGTGCTATATGCATATTTAGCAGCTGCACCCTGTCACTACAAAGAACTCCTCCAGAGTTGTCCACTCAATTTGTAGGTTTGGATCTGAAATATCAGAAAAATGTTCCAGCTGTAAATAAGCAAACTGGTGTCGTGTCTGGCAGAGATAGGTCATAAACAAATACTTTCTATCATTGCTTCATACTGGGACTAGAACCTGTTTTCAGCCCTGTGTGAAGTTTAACAGCTGCTGGGCCTATGCTAATATGCCTGGGCACATTGAGACATTCGGCCATAGGCTGTCACCCTGCCCACATGACAGGAAGAGCACATTATGGTTTTGTGTATGGTCTGGAAAGGTGCCCCAGATGGGCCGTTGAGACTTGGCACTGAGAATCTGAGGCTATCTTGCTTCAACCATGGCCATGTAATTTAGTGGCACTTTTCTGCAAGGGTTTTATTTCTAGTTGAGGAGACTCAGTGCCTACTGGCATCAGAGCAGCAGTGCGGAAGCACAAATGCTCACTTAAATAGTCATTGAAATGCTGTTTGGATAGCAAATCTTTTTAGCTTATTATTAATAATCAGCATGATGCGATTTATTCTGAATTTGTACAGCAAGAACCTCTATGAACAAGAGCAATGGACCTGAATCCTGTTGTGTAAGTGCATATACAAAAAATCAGGAAAAAAACCAGCCAAAATAACCCTCATGTTTTCTGCTGCAGCCACTTATAATCTAAGGGCAAGGACAGTTGTAATCTAAGGACAAAACGGAGTGCAGAGAAACTGGAAAAGAAGGTAATAGAGAAAAAATGGAAAAGTTTATAGGAGGTGATAAGAGGGTGGAAAAAAAGCGCTGTCCATTTCTTAGGTCTATTCAGGCACACACAATAAAATAGATCGTATGAGCTATGTAAGCAACATACCCTGTTTCTTAGCAGAGTTTATTAGGTTAAGCAACATCCTGTACTTACTGGCTAAACATCCTTCAGGCTGCCTCGTGTACAGCCAGCTTTGAATCAGGACAGAACCTGAACCTCTTTGCACTGTCCACAAACATTATCTATGTTTAACATGAGAGACCATAATTTCAGCAGCATAGTTATCTAAAAGCAGATTGAAGGAAGATTTAAGAAATATCATTAAATAACTTTACAGATATCTAGAAGGATTTAAAATGGTCAAAGAATCCTATTTGACAGTGTAACAAGAGTTTGGGGGAGGCTAACATGAAATAGTGACCAAGGGTAGAGAGTGACCATATATGGTAATGACTAGAAGGTTGATTTGTCCAGGTGTAGATAATGTCAGACCAGGAAAAGAAAGGCAAATAATCCCTGGAAGACAAGGGAACTTGTGAAGGCATGACAGGAGAGGGGATCAAGAGGCTTTCCAATACAGAGCGAAAGTGCGTTAAACTCCTAGCTAGCTTCAGGTGTATAATTCCCAGCTCATAGTGAGCTGTTGCTGAGATTGAACATCTAGTCACCACAGGGGTTTGCAAAGGTGGACATAGTAGCTCTTACGGTTTATTCAGTTTGTACTCTAAAACATAGCCAGTTTGACTGCCAATGCCAAACAATTCTCAGAGGATCAAGTTTTCAGCAGAAATTTCTACTTCATTCCCTTGATATCTTTTCCTATTTGATAGACCTCCCTCCATACCCAGCAGGTTCATGCAGTTTAATTCCCTTAGGAAATTCACTCTGAACTTAACTGCTTAACTCCTAAGTAAATACAATACGTAAACTTTATTTCCCTCAGCTTTTTTTTTTTTTTTCCCCCATAACATCCTTGTACGGAGGCGATTACTGTGAGGAAATCCTTCATTACTTAATCAACATAAAGATGATAAATGAGACAAAAAGACAAACAGATCTGTAGAGAATTTTATGATTTTGAATAAAACATCTCTTATTTATAGCTCTTTAATTGGAAGAATCCTGCATAAATTTACAAAGTGCCCAATATTTTTCAAAGAATCATTTGGATGATGAGTGTAATACTCCTTCTTCATCAGAACAGTACAAAGTTCTGTGCACCATTTAGCTCCCAGTCCAACTAAGAACAGAGTTAACATGATTTGCAATCTTGTGCAAATCCTCTACACAGGTTGAGCTTCACCCTAAGGGAAGGTTAGGTAGTACACTGTGTATCATGTATTTAAATAAATGGCTTAGTTTGAAAATTCTCAGAATAACAACACTACGGGCCATTCTGTGCGGGAATATGTGAGTGTTATTCATGAACTGGCTCTCTGATAATGAAATACCTACCAGATTTACATCTCCTTATAATCCCCAAGCTATTTTTGCATAGTGAATGGACACACAAACCTCTAGCCTTCTTTCTGTTAGAAAGAATGTATTTTATACACCTGTAGGATTTATACCTAATGGTGAGGTAGGATTATGTAGGTTTTTCATTGAGATCCCCAGCCCATTGCTTTTAATTTCTTCCAGTTGTATGTATAAATTGTTGGCTCTATTGATACCTCTGTCTTGACCATTGGATATGCTTCTCTAGGTCACTGAATATACCATGGGCAAAATTACAGAAAAATGGAGTCTTAGCCTTTCTGATGCCAGTCCAGGATCTGTTTGTCCACTTATATTGCAGTTATGGTTTCGGCTGTTTCATTAATCATACCAACCTGTCAACACAAAAGAAAAATACAGTATCATTCAGGCAGAGAAATGCCAGTAGAAACACTTTGATGCATTCAACTACAGTTACTGTTATTTTTATTATTCTGCATTGTATTTCGTGTTATTTTATTACTAGCACATGAAAATGAGAGGTTATGTAGTTTTAGTTGCTGCCTGTCCTCATCTGCATTTCATTGTCTTCATTCTGTGCAAATCCAAGTTGCAGCAAGTTTCAACATGAATTTTCAACTCTTTCAGATTCTGCTTCTGAGAAGTGAGTTTATAATGGGAGTTTCACTCTTTCAGTGTCAATAATAATCTGTTTTCCTGTAAAAGAAAAAATATGGGAAAATTAATGTGTTATATTTTACTCGGTTTCCTTTTTCTTTCTCCAGACCAAGAAATAAATTAAAACATAACACTTAAACTTTTCTTTTCCACAGGGAAATACAAATGGTATTTGATACCAGTTTATGAATTACTGAAGCTAGAATAGTACCAACAAACTTATTTTCATGTGATTATCTCAAACAGTAATCTGTCTTTCTAATGATAGATATTACTGATTAAGAACAGGTGTCTGTGAGTAGTAAAAAACTATTGCAATTATCAACATTTAGCTGTAAATTAAACATGGAAATGGTTGAATTTTACTCCCCGATATTTTAGAGTGGATTTCTTATTACTGTTACATCTCTAGGAGTATAGCTTGATCTCTTCTATTACTTCCCTCTTCAGGCCATGAAAGACAGTGAAAATGAAATCCCTTTCTACCCTAATCTTTTAAGGATAAGTAAACCTATTTCCCTCAGTCACTTTTCATATGTAATATACTCCATCTTCCAAATCATCTTAGTGGCCCTTTGCTAAATTTGATCCACTTTGTCATTACTGGACCAAAACTGGACAGAACCCCAAATGCAGGTGTTGAATAGACAGGAATAATTCCTTGCCTTAATGTGTTGGTTATGCTCATGACAATGAAGTTTGGCCTTCATCAGTGAAAAGGCACATTGCTGACTCACATACAACTCCCTGTCCCCCAGAACCCCCAGTCTTTCTCCCAGTCAGTAAGTGCCCATGCTGCAGTGATGCAGAGGTCTATTCCAGCCCAAGTGCAAGACTTCATACTTGAACTTCACAGGTTTCCTCTTGGCATATTTCCCCAGTTGTTTAGGCTGTCTGAGCAGTAGTCCTGGTCTCCAGTGTACCAACCATTCCACCCTCAGCCTGGTGCTATCCACAAATTTGCAACTTGCAAATGCTTGGCACTTTTGAACAGCATGCATGTTTCTGAGCATGCTCAGGTGCATATCGGTGTTTAGGATTTTCAGGATGAGCAGGCAACTGCTTCCATGTGAATCATTCTCTTCTTCACAGGCACTTAATCCTGCCTCATTCATAAACTGGCAGCTTGTACCTTGTGCTTAATCTCCCTGTGCCTCCACTCCGGAGCAGTAAAACTGTGATAGAAATAATGGAATGTTGTAAAGATAATTATCTCTGTTCTACAAAATAATATTTCCAAAACATAGAAATTACCATCAAATGAGAAATAACAATATCCGCCTCTGACAAAATATCATCTGAATGAGCAATTGAACTAAATTGGGCACCTGATTTGTTGTAAAAACGTCACAAAATAAGGGAGACTTTCAGTGCAGTACAGCGTAATGGACTGATTTGGAAAGGCTTTTTATTGCATGAAAGGTAGCATGAAAGACCATGCAGGGAATCTGACTAAACTCTCTGCAACAGACTTGACTTTGCCTGAGAAAGTATTTATATTTATATTACTCGTTAGCTTTGTCCAGCAACATACATGAATGTATGGCAGTCCGACCCAACTTTGGCTTCCTCATTTCTCTTAAAAGGTAGTATCTCGTGTGAAAATGTAGTTTTTTGTTGACAGGTTGTGAATATTCACAAAACACAGATAGTTCATATGGAGTGTGTAAAGCATAGCTGTTTCCTCTTTACAATGTTGGCTAAAAATTTTCTCTTCTATCAGATAGAAGAGAGAATATTCCTGCAATATTTCACTACAATAAATCTTTCGAAACATGAAAATCTGTTTCTGATATGAATTAACACAGAAGCTAATCACTTGTTGATAATATTAGAAATGGTTGTGATTTCATTTATTAGACCATGTAATCTGCAGGTCCAGGTGAATAATTCATTTAAAAAAATCATTCAATTGACTTCTTCATTTTAACTGTACTTGCATTTTCTACCCATATAATAAAGCCTTTTCTACATTTTACTTATTCAAAGATACTTTTTAGAATACATTTAGAAATTAACTCTTGGTCTCTGGAATATTCATGAATGATTAAAGGAGAATGTTGGGCATTCTTACTTCAAAATGTTGCCTGTGGATTAGTTAGTTTTCAATGAAACTGTCAGCTCTAAAAGTAAACTTTACCATCAAGAACCCGAAAACTTTAAAATGCTGTGATAAAAAAAAAGTTGTATAAAAATTTTCTTGTCATGTTTTAACTCTACACAGCTGCTCACTCTCCCCAGAGGGGGAGGGAAGTGATAAAACTCAAGGGTTGAGAAAAAAATAGATGAATAATTAAAAAAAAAACATGCACGCAAGCAAAGCAAAATAAGGAATTCATTCGCCACTTCCCATCAGCAGGCAAGTGTTCAGCCATTGCCAGGAAAGCAGGGCTCCATCATGCACAACCATTACTTGACAAGACAAGCACCTTAACTCCAGACATGCCCCCTTCTTCCTTCAGTTTTACTGCTGACCATGAGGCCATATGTCATAGGATATCCCTTTGGGCAGTTGGGGTCAGCTGTCCTGGCTGCGTACCCTCACAGCATCTTGTGCACCCCCAGCCTACTCGTTTGTGGTGAGGTGTAAGAAACAGAAAAGGCCTTGACTCTGTGTAAGCACTGCTCAGCAATAACAAAAACATCCCTGTGTTATCAACGCTGTTTTCAGCACAAATTCAAAACATGGCCCCATACCAGAACCAATGAAGAAAATTAACTTTATACCAGCCAAAACCAGCACAATTCTGATAGTTTAGCTATGTTTTCCTAAGAATATTCAGTACCTGTGTGTCATCTATTCAGATTTTTTACCTCTTTGGAAACTGGTTTCACAATAATATTGAACAACCAAAGTCATCACTTCTTACAACATTTCTATAAAGTGAATTCAATGAAAGGAAAGAAAAACAGCCAGAGATATGTTTGTATTTACAGGCTATGTGATTTTGTTGTATGACACAAGAAAATTTCAAAGCAGTTTTGTTGTTCACAACCAGTGCATCAAGCTACACCTAAACTGATCAAATAACAGGGGATATCAGGAAAGGAGGAATTTCATATATGTTTCTGGTGTTCTTGTAAGAAAGTTTAATAAGAAAAGCCACTTTTTTATTTCACATCAACCAGTCTAATGTTTAATCCAGCACAAGTAAATGAATCTGCTGTTTTAAGAAATCTTTTCAGATTCTCTCTGCTGGACTTTTAATATCTGTTAAATTGATGAAGGCCACTCAAGGAGTTTGCAATCAGTCCTGCAAATTTTTAGCAGAGTGTAAATCTAAGAAGCTTAGACTTGCATATTAAATCAAATTTTTGCTATAGAGTTGCAAATTCTCCAAGGAAAGTTTCTAGCATAATCAGTTCTAAATAAATTATGAGACACCTGGATGTCTAACAAGGAAATTAAAGCACGAGACAGAAAATCTGTAATGTTACAACCATTAAAATGGTAACTTCAGTGCTGTGGGTGGTAGGAAGTAAAAATGTGCAGGTTAGGAAATTAAACTCTAAACAGACATACTTTTAAATTATTTTAAGCTTATTAAATTAAGAGGGCATTAAACAGCTTCATTGTACCATACCTACTAGTAAATATCTGTTGGTGATTAAATGTGTCACTTTGCTTGGTTTCTTTGTTGAATTCCAGGGAAATCTTGAGGCATCTTTTTTTTTTTATTAATTTTTTAATTTTTATTAATACCTCTTTTTAGGTCTATTGGTCATTTGCACTTGTCATTACCATGAGCACTCCACATGGTTCCCTGTATAGGGTTTACAGACAAGGTGTTGACAGGGGTGGCTGTAGAGATGGCCTTTGTGAGAAGAGACCAGGAGCTGCTCCATGCCAGAAACAGCCACTTCCAAGTGGCTCCAAAATGAACCCACCACTGACAAAAGTTAAGCTCATCAGCAATACTGGTGACACCTCTTTGAAAACATATTTAAGAAATCAGTGAGAAAAACAACTCTGCAGACACCAAGGTGAGTGGAGAGAGAGGAGGAGGAGGAGCTCCAGGTGCTGGAGCAGAGATTCCCTGGCAGGCTGTGAAGACCATGATGAGGTAGGATGTCCCCTGTAGCCCATGGAGGACCTTGTCAGAGCAGATGTGCATACTGCAGCCCATAGAAGACCCCACACAGAGCAGGTGGATGTACCCTGAAGGAAGCTACAGCTCCTGGAGACCCTATGGTGAACATAAAGTGTTATAAACTGACCACAACCCACATTTCCCATCCCCCTGTGCTGCTCAAGGAGAAAGGGTGGAAGAGCTGGGAAAGAAGGACTGAAGATAGGCCTGAGAAGAAGAGGGGTGTGGAGGGAAGGTGGTTTTCATTTTGCCTTTGCTACTCTATCCTTCTCTATATTTAATTGGCAATAAACTATTCTTCCCAAAGTCGAGCCTGTTTTGCCCATGACAGTAATTCGTGAGCAATCCCCCTGTCCTTATCTTGACCTGTGAGCTTCTTCATCTTTTTTTCTCCCTGTCCTGCTGATGAGGGGGAGTGAAAGAGTGGCTGAGTGGGCATCTGGCAGCCAAGGAGAGTTAAATTACCACACTCTTGAACCAAATTTAGTTTGTAAGTATTAAATATAGCATCTTTATAAAAACTCAATAGGTTGAATATTTTTTTCAGTGTATTTGCTCTGAACAGGCTATGAGCTTTCCAGAAACAAAGTATTAACCAGAACAGTGTGGTCTGTAGAAGAGAAGATGCACCTGTAATTAACATGTTAGCCTTAGACTCAGAAACCAAGAAGCCAACATTTTCTTTCCTGATAATAGTGACAAAGTACTATGGATTTTGAAGGGAGTGATATTGTAAAAAAAAAAAAAAAGGAAAGAATCTCTGTACTTTTGAGAAAAAATATGCTATATATTTTGAAATTACCAGATAGCAGTACTTATTCACTGAAGTATTGACAGAAGAATAAAGAAGAGACCAGCTGTGATTTTTGTCTTTTTTTTTTTTTTTTTCTTCCTTCTTTCGGCTTTTCTCACTCAAATAAATCAAGAAAGAATCACTGGAGTAGGAAAAGGATGTCATTTTTTTTTTAATTTAAAAAGCAAAGTTTCTAGGAAAGCAGTGTAGAGAGTGAAAACCCATCACTGGAATTTTCTCCTAAACTTCATTTTCTTACAATACATTATAAAGAAAGTAATAGTTTTTGCTAGAGATGCCTTAGGACAGTTCTCTGCTCTGCAGTGGTATTTGGAGCACTTGGAATTTTCATTTGCATTGCAAATTTGCAATGGTATTTTGATTTTTAACTTTCTTTCAATTTATCCAAATAGCTATTCCACCATCTGTAACACGCTTTGTTTTCTGAAGTAGAGATTCCTTATTTTCACAGTCTAATCCATCACTCCCTCCAAATTCCTAGAAACAGAAGCTTCGTCTTCCGACTTTCCAGCAAGTTCTCTGTCTTCCTCCAGGTGGGCTTAATTTCCTATACTGCCTACGGTGTCAGCAGGAAATATGTAAGAGGTAATATATCCCCTAAACTAAAAGATAAACAGAAATAACAAACCCACCCCTTTTCACTTCCTGTAAACTTTGATCAGATATGTGATATTTATCTGTAAATAGATTAATAAATAAATATTTAGACTGCCCAAAATCAACCCAAATTTTCTAGTACAGTGAACCAAGTACTAAAATCAGTTTTATATTGACCTGAATCTCAAGCCATGTATGTTGCTTATTAGGGGGGGGAATTTTTAGTGTCTTCAGATGTACTATCAATGCTGCTTGGGAAATTTGCCTTAACTGAGTATTGGCTATTTTTGCATTACTTTAATTTTATTTTGAAATGGTAGACTATATTTAAATACAAAGTGAACAGTCAGTTGAACTTGGTGACTTCCTGACATGCCTTCCAGTCTGAATGATTCTGAGATTTTGCACCCCTAGTGATGGACAGAAAGAAAAGAATTCATAGACACCATGTCTGTAAAGCCTCTAAATGATGCAGGTTGTCAAAAACACAAATTTTGAATGTGAAAGCCATCTGCAGAGGTTTATGATAACTGTAGGTCTTTATGGTTTGATGGTGGAGGGATTCTGAAACTAGTCATTGGAAAAGGTTGAGAGAACAGATCTAGAGTAACCTCCTGAGGGATGACCTAATCTCTTTTCTTTCCTTGCTATTGATGGTACTTTAATAGTTCTTGCTGTGGACAAGACAATGCCATCAATTTTTAAGCAGAAGTCCTCATTAATATAAATGGGGTTTTATACTTAGCAAGAGATAAGACCCTGAGTTTTTTGCTCTCCATTCAGTATCCTTTTTTCTTGTGTGTCCCCCCCCACACCCCCAAGTTATATAACTAGAAATACTAGTTATAACTTGGTTGCAGAACTGTTACCACAGCAGTAGTAAACTAAAATAAAAGTTGTAACATAAATGAGAAAGTATGTCACTTTAGGGAATCTCTTCATGTGCACTATAAGCATAAAGTTTATATTACAAATACGTTTTGACATCTGAATGAAGCTTTACAAGAGTAATCAAGGTATTTGAATAAACGCTTAATACTTATTATGTTGTAGCTTAACCCCAGTCAGCAACTTGCCCAGTGGGATGGGGAGAGAATCAGAGGGAAAAGGGTAAGAAAACTCATGGGCTGATATAAGAACAGTTTAATAATTGAAAATAAACAAAATAAAATAATTATACTAATGCTAATGTTAATACTGATACTGATATTACTAATCATATGTAGTGAAAATACTAATACTACTAATAATGATAATAACATGTAATGAAAAGAAAAAAAACAATTAAATAAAATAAAAAGAAAAGTTACACCTGCTCACCACACACCAACTGAATCAGAACCTGTCCCTGAGCAGTGGTTATGTCCTCTGGCCAACTGTCCCCTAGTTTATATGCTAAGCATGACATTTTATGGCACAAAATATCCCTATGGTCAGTTTGGGTCTGTTGTCCTGGCAGTGTTTCCTCCCGGCTTCTTGTCTGGTAGAGAAGAACCTGGGAACACAAGTGCAGTATAAGAAAATGCAAATTTTGCTTGACAACAACTAAAACCAGTGTGTTGTCAGCATTCTTCTCAGCACAAATCCAAAGCAGTCTCATCCTAGCTACTGTGAAGAAAATTGCCTCTGTTCCAGACAAAACCAGCATATTAGAACATTCAAATATCTGCTCCTTATTGTCACACCAGTCTGTTCTATGGTTATGTTCTCATCACTTCTATCAGTCCACCTACTTATCATATCCTTTCTCTCTCCCGCGGTAATCATCCACTTTTGGTACCTTACGCTATAATATAATGTTTCTTCCTTGTTCCAGCATTTTCTTGTAATTGTGCCCACATATTACTCTACAAATTGTCAGAGTTTGACTTCCAGCTGACATTCAACCGATAACCACTATGCTTGTGTAAACAAAGATTGTTCAGAGGCTTACAACTGGAATACATATTAATTGCATTTACATTGGTGCAGATCTCTCTGACATCCAGGCAAACACCTGTCAAAATGTCAAGTGCTATTTTCAAAGCAGGGAAGGTGCTAAGTCTCATTCAAAAGGTTGCAGGAAGGGTTTTGTATTTCACTTATTTTAAAATTTTGCAGGACCTTGCTGCACCTTTGGTGGCTGGAGAGCTGACAAACATTGCTCACGAAGTTATAACTATGACCTTGGTTGTATCTTTCATCAGTCTCATGTGCTGTAGTGTAGGAATGATAGGTGATCTTACACATTCACAATCTGTAAATTCAAGGATCGAGTCATTCTGTGGAATAGCATCACAGTGGGAGTTGTGCTTCAGCAATTCTAACAGTGGTGAGATCCTGTTATCTTGTTCTAAGTAGAAATCTGCGTTGACATAAAGGGATATTTCTGACTACTAATCAGTAAAAATATCTGACCTTCAGTCTTCTCTCTGCTTTCATATTGTTTATTTATTCTTTTTCCTGGCAGACACAGACTCATTTCCTAAGTTGGCATTGGCCTCCTGTTTTGAGGCCAATCACCAGTTTCCCCCTATGTTTAATCTTCCCCTCATTTTTCCTTATTTTTTATCCTAAATTTGTCCATTGCAAACTTGTGTTAGTTTAAATCTTATTTAAATATATTGCAGTTAAACAGACTCAGTTTAACAGGTTAAGCTCCCACACATTTCAATGCTTTTTAGATGTAAAATATTATTTATTATTGTCAAAGCTGCAATACCAGTTTTCCATTTTTTTTCATTTATTAAGAACAAATTTATATTTAAACTGGACACCAGTGTTTTCTCAACAATACTTTAATGAAGGATTCCATATCTTAGTGCAATACTACTAATGAAGGGATCAAATAAAAAAAAAATCTGTGATATAAATTCTTAATGGTGAACTAAAAAATGTCTTATTAGGGATTCCTCATCAGTTCTTTCATTAATACAACAGAGTTTTCTTAGAAAGAGGATTCCACGTCATGGATGTTACTCAGTGCCTGGTGCTCAAATCGTATCTGAAACTTGATTTTTTGCATTGGGCAATGTTGTGGTTTACTCCCCGCCAGCAACTAAGTACCACACAGCCACTCACTCACCTCCCCCCTGCCTCCAGTGGAGAAGAAGAATTGGAGGAAAAGACAATGAAACTTGTGAGTTCAGATAAGACCAATTTAATAATTGAAAACAAATGTAAAAAAAAAAAAAAAAACCTGATACTAAATAATAATAATACTAACAATACTAACAATACTAATAATACTAACAATACTAATAATACTAATAAACTAATAATACTAATATTCATAGAATCATAGAATGGTTTGGGTTGGAAGGGACCTTAAAGATCATCTAGTTCCAACCCCTCTGCCATGGGCAGGGACACCCTCTACTAGACCAGGTTGCTCCAAGCCTCATCCAGCCTGGCCTTGAACACTTCCAGGGATGGGGCATCCACAGCTTCTCTGGGCAACCTGTTCCAGTGCCTCACCACCCTCTCAAGTGAAGAATTTCTTCCTGATATCTAATCTAAATCTCCCCACTTTCAGTTTAAACCCATTACCCCTTGTCCTGTCACTACAGGCCCTTGTAAAAGCCCCCACTCAGCTTCCTTATAGGCTTCCTTCAGATACTGGAAGACTGCAATAAGGTCTCCCTGAAACCTTCTCTTCTCTGGGCTGAACAAACACAATTCTCTCAGCCTTTCTTCATAGCAGAGGTGCTTCAGCCCTCTGAGCATCTCCGTGGCCCTCCTCTGCACTCATTCCAACTGGTTTGTATCCTTCTTATGCCAAGGGCTCCACAGCTGGACACAGCACTCCAGGTGGGGTCTTACAAGAGCAGAGTAGAGGGGGAGAATCACCTCCCTCGACCTGCTGGCCAGACTTCTTCTGACACAGCCCAGGATATGGTTGGCTTTCTGGGCTGCCAGCACACACTGCTGGCTCATGTCCAGCTTTTCATCCACCGGTATCCCCCAAGTCCTTCTCCTCAGAGCTGCTCTCTATCCATTCTCCACCCAGCCTGTACCTGTGTTTGGAATTGCCCTGACCCAGGTGCAGGACCTTGCACTTGGCCTTGTTGAAGTTCATGAGGTTGGCAGAGGCCCACCTCTAGAGCCTGTGAAGGTCCCTCTGGATGGCATCCCTTCCCTCCAGCGTGTCAACTGCACCACACAGCTTGGTGTCGTCAGCAAACTTGCTGAGGATGCAGTCAACCACACCATCCATGTCACTAACAAAGATATTAAACAGGACCGGTCCCAACACCGACCCCTGTGGAACGCCGCTCGTCACTGGTCTCCACTCAGACATTGGCCCATTGACTACAACTCTCTGAGCGCGACCAGCCGGCCAGTTCTTTATCCACTGAGTGGTCCATCTGTCAAATCCATACCTCTCCATTTTAGAGGAGAGTATTATTATTAGATAGTATTATTAGAGAGAGTATTATTAATACTAATAATAGGTAATGAAAATAATACTACCACTACTAATAACATTTAATTAAAATAATTGAAAATAATACAAATTATGCAATTGCTAACCACCCACCAACCAACACCCAGGCAACTCCTGAGTAGTGTGAGACAGAGCTGGAGAGCCCAAAAGCCAAAGCCCCAGAGCCAGGCCAAGTCTGAGAGAGACACACATGCCCTTGGTCCACCTCCAACTTATATAATGAGCATGATGTTATACAGCATGAAATATCCCTTTGGTAAGTTTGGGCCAGCTGTCCTGGCTGTGTCTCCTCCCATGTTCTTGTAGAGAAGTTGGGAATACAGGGGCGGTATGAGAACTGTAAAAGTTTCGACTTGATACAAACATTTTTTAGCAACAACTACAAACACCAATGTGATATCAGTATTCTTCTCAGCACAACCAAAACACAGCCTCATACTAGCAACTGTGAGGAAAACTAACTCTATCCCAGCTAAAACCAGAACAGGAAGCAGCACGTCTGGAGTTTCCAGAGAACAAGTGGAGTCATTACATGTGGCAGAGGACAGGGACCCAACGTTCTATTCTGTACTTGGGCAATAACTTTTGAAGAATGTAAGAAGTTGGATAAGCAATTTCCAAGTAAAAGGGAAGCAGTGGACACTGTTTGTCACTGCTGGTTATTCAGGTCTTCTAGCATGCCTGGAATTTTAGATTTGATCCTGGGAGCCGTCAAAGAACTTCACTAGACACTGAATGAGCTTCTAAAACTTTGTTCCCTCACTGGACTAAAATAGCTAACACCATCACCATTTGGACAAGAGGAGCTCCCAGCATTAAAATTTGGTAAGCACTACTCATAGTTCATATGTTTGAAGACAGCTTATCTTAAATACTGTTAATAGGTAACTCAGAATTAATATATATGTATATGTTTTTGTAACACTAATTGAAAGATGTCATACTTTATTACACTAAATCTAGAATTTTAAAACTATTGTCCAAAGTGTACAATTGAAGCTGGTGATAAATAAAAAATTATATACAAAGAGAAGTTACACTTTAACATAGTTTTGTTTCTTTTAGTTATCAGGTGAAAGAAGACTATTTTAAGAGTGTGTTCAATTAGCCTGTGTGGTACATTTAATAAATCAAAAAACTGAGACTCAATTAAAGTATTATTATGAACAATGAGTATAATTAATCTCACTTAACTTTAACTATCTAAAATATATTTAATTCTTGAGACCTGCATAAGGTATCTATCCTAATAGGAGACAAAATTACTTCTGAGGGCCCATTTCTCTATACTGACAGTAAACAAAGACTAGGGTGATTCTCTTAAACACTGAAATGTACTATAGCAGTTTTCATTTTTGTAACAAATTGATATTATAAAGAAGAATGTATTTCTCATATTTCTTACTTTTAATTTTGTTATTATTTTATCCCTTTTATTGACATCAGTCTCTTTAAGACCTCTTAGGAGATAGTGACATAAATTAAGTAGATTTAGAAACTCCAGTATGGATACTCACATAAGTTGAATTAAAGATGAAATGTCCATTTCAATTTCTGTGCTGCTTATGATACGGGAGCAAACCTGCCCTCCAGACTGCACATCAATTAGAAACCAAGAGTTAGTAAGATAATCTCTTCCTTCGTGACTGTACACTATATTATCTAGCCAACTTAATCCTCCAACATGCATCCTCTTTCTGTTGATTACTATTGTACAGAACTTTATAATGTCCTTCAATTGTCAGCAAAGAATAATGCATGCCCTTCTAAAACATGCATACCCTTATAAAACTTAATCACCATAACATGAAAAAATTGTTTAATTTCTCCTCAGTTATTTCATTGTTTTCCAGTTTTCCCTAATTTGATACTTCTGCTGAAGAAAATAAAATGAACATATTTGAAGAGTAACAATGCAGACTGATTCTATTTGCATCTGTAAAATTGCAATCCATGCCAGTCTTCATTTAAAAATCCCTATACAGGGTACTTCCAAATAACATTAACAGGAGACTGCTCATTACATCAACTACTGTAATACTGCTATGATGGACGTTAAGAACTAATTAGATGAGGTGTCATGATCAAACTAATTTTAACATACAAGTTAAAATTAAAAGCAGCTCTTTATAAGCAAGAGCATTTTTTTGGGTTGAAATCTCCTGAAAATAAAGAGAAAATAAAGGATTCATAGGAATATGTTTATCAGATGGTTTCATCATATTCTTGTGCCTCCATGGTAAAGAAACTATTCAAAGTAGATGTTAGGACAAAATTTTTATATGTTGCTGACTAGTATGTATAAAAATACTCTTTTTTTTTAAAGAGGAAAATTACTAAAGCATTGAAAAATGTAAGAAAAACTCAGTACACAGCACTAAGAATAGAAATTAGGAAGCTCAACATGACATGGCAGTGTGCGCTGGCAGCCTAGAAAGCCAATCATATCCTGGGCTGTATCCAGAGAAGCGCGGCCAGCAGGTCAAGGGAGGTGGTTCTCCCCTTCTGCTCTGCTCTCTTGAGACCCCACCTTGGAGTACCGTGTCCAGCTCTGGGGCCCTGTACTGGGTTCAGTCAGGAAAGAGTTAACTCTCTTTACCATGACTGCTGGGGTACTGTGTTCCTGGATGCTGTGAGTACTGATAAGTCCTTAGCTGACACTGGGGAATGCCTGCACTGAATTCAAGGTCTTTCTCTACTCCTGATACTGCAACTGCGTTCTCAGCTCTCGCTCTCTCGCTACAGGCCGTGTAGGGGACACACAGTTCAGGCAGCAGACCCAAACTGAGCAAGGAAGTATTTCATTCCATAGTACGTCATGCTTGGGGCATAGGCAAGGAGGGGGTCCGGGAGCCATTACTCTTTTGCTCTTACTCCCCTGCTCGTTTACTTCCTGGCACTGGCTAACACTCCCCCAACTCCTGCGTTAGCTGCTTTGCTGATTCCTGTGCTGGCTCGTTTGTGAGAGAGTTGGTGGGTTTGTTTGGTTTTCTCGATCGTGCTATTGCTGATAGGGTTTGCTCGGAATCCGCTGCGGCAGCTGTCAGGCTCTGGCACTCAGTCTGCAGCTCTCAGGCTGTGATCATTCTTGGGCTGTGGCTCTTGGGCTCTCTGGCTCTGACTGTCACTACTCAGCACCTGGTTGTGCATTGGTCAGTGGGTGGTGAGCAACTGTATCATAATTGTATCATATTTATCATATGTTTTATTTTCTATTACTTTAATTACTTATTAGTAATAGTAATTGTATATATTAATTTAGATTTATTTAATAAATAGTTCTTATCTCAATTTTACGAGCTTCCTTATTTCTTTTTTCTCCAATTCTCCCCCTCCACTGGAGGCGAGGCGAGGCGAGGCGAGGCGAGGCGAGGAGAGGAGAGGAGAAGGAATTTGTGAGAGTGGCTTCATCGTATTTTGCTAGCTGGAGTTAATCCACAACAGGCCCCCAATGTAAGATGGACATGGACCTGTTGGGGTCAGTCCAGAAGGAGGGACACGAAGATGATCAGAAGGCTGCAGCACTTCTCCTATGGGGACAGGTTGAGAGAGTTGGGCTTGTTCAGCCTGGAGAAGGCTCCAGGGAGACCTTATTGCAGCCTTTCAGTACCTCAAGGGGACCTACAAGGAAGATGGGGGGGGGGCTTTTTACAAGGGCTTGTAGTGACAGGACAAGGGGTAATGGGTTTAAATTGAAAGTGGGGAGATTTAGATTGGACATCAGGAAGAAGTTATTCACAGAGGAGGTGGTGAAGCACTGGAACAGGTTGCCCAGAGAAGCTGTGGAGGCCCCATCCCTGGAAGTGTTCAAGGTCAGGCTGGATGAGGCTTGGAGCAACCTGGTCTAGTGGAGGGTGTCCCTGCCCATGGCAGGGGGGTTGAAACTAGATGATCTTTAAGGTCCCTTCCAACCCAAACCATCCTGTGATTCTACAATTCCATAAATGGTCTAAAGTCCACAGACAATACCATTCTCAGACTCCTATGCAGTTAATGAATAGTCTACTTACATAAAATCCACAGCATAGTCTACTATTGGACACAAGGCAATAAAAAAAGGAGTTATCTTAAAAACAGATTTCTGCTAACAAAAGCAGATGACTAGTCCAATGTATCTAATATCCACATTGCTTTGTAAAGCATTGATTGATCTGAGTTAGGTAAGTTACATTAAATAAATGGTAGGAAGAAACTTCAAAAGGAGGTTGTATGTAAAACTGACATATTTTGAATTTGGTCTCTGAATTCATCCTGTCAGAACTGGGAACCTATTTGCCTAATACTCTCTGTATTCCTGCAGGAAAATCACTTCTCCTTTCCTTGGACCTACAGAAAACTGAAGAAGTAACTTAGCTACTAACTTAGATGTTTCAATACCTTTAAAAAACCTGGCAGACATAATTTTATTCCGTTTCTCTTCTCTGTCTGCAGTGATACCACAAAATTGCTCTAACTCTGAATTGAACTGAACTGTTCCACCTGTCTTTGAATGGTCACAAGAGCTGGATAATGCATGTAATTTACATACTGATAAATCACAAAAGAATTTTTCATGTATGTGTATTTTTCTTTTGTCCAGATGAGGATTTCAGTGGAACTAATGTGAATAGTGAAAGGGGATGACAGAAATATATTTCAATCAGAGTTAAAAATGTACAGATTTTTCAACTGCCATGGTCCAACTTGGCTTCCAAAACCAGTTTTCAGTAAATAAATGATTATTTCTAGTGTAAGTTTTCAGCTTGCAGAGAAAAATCTTTTATAAATTAAAAACCCCTGTGTGTTCATTTGCAGCTATGCATGCTGTTTCCAGTGAGTGTCAGACCTCACTATAAGCTGTGGTATATATCATGTCACTGGCACGGGTGGGTTTTTTAAAAAGAGATTAAATAACACCAGTTCAAGGGCTTCACTCTACTACAACCTATCCTTTCACTCCTTCTCCTTAAGATATATACTCCTGAACAAACATAGTAATGTAAATATGCCAATTGTATTTATGCATTCTTGCAAACTAGACTTATAACTACAGTTTAAGTCCAACAAACCAGATTAATTTTAAGATAGCTTTCCTTTGTCAGGACAAAGAAAAAAGCAAGTGTAACATGCTGGGCAATCTGATCTTTTATATAGAAAATTTAAATGTGTTCAACTTCCAGGTTTATGATTTCCTAAGAGAAAAATGCACAGGGCTATATAGATAAGGTAGTAGATGTAAGACAGCAGGTGTTTGGGATGGCCTTGGTATGACTGTTAAGGACAAAAATAAGATGAATTATTGCTTGCTATGCAAGACAAACTGATTTTAACTTATTAATTAATTTTAACTTTTCACACTTACATCAAGGGCAGTGAAGCTACCACAAGCAGAGCAGGTCATAATCCAAGTCTAAGAAATCTGAGGAATGGTAAAGCAATCGGTTGTGCTCAGTTTGAAACCATGAACTGCTCATAAATAAATGTTTGCTTCTTCTCAACCTTTATTTCCAAGTAGTAAATCTTTCAAGTGTCTAGGGTCCTTCTTTTTCACGTTAAAAATTCTGAGCAGCAGAAAGGTGTAGTGTATGTAACTGCACATTATCAGATATTTAAGATTTAAATAATAGGAAAGGGTAATTTTAGTGCTTTCGTGACGTACTCCCTAACTTTCACTGCTAAATTTCTAAAAGGATATCTTACATATCTTTCATTCTTGAGGCTGTACAAATGTTCGGGAGGTGACAGTTCCTGCTCTGAACCTACAAATATTATGCACAATAATGAGGGACTGCCATGAAAAAGTCAGAACTAAAACCACAATTAGTTGTATAAACATAACATCCAGACTCTACAATGGAAATGTCATCGTCTGATCACATGTTGTTGGTGATGCACCTGTTCGTTCAGGAAAATTCTTCTTTGCTTCCCTATCATATGTTGTAGAATCAGAGAATCATAGAAAGGTTTGTGTTGGACAGGACCTTAAAGATCAGCTAGCTCCAACCCCCCAGCCATGGGCAGGGACACCCTCCACTAGACCAGGTTCCTCAAAGCTTCATCCAGCCTGGTCTTGAGCATTTCCGGGGATGGGGCAGCCACAGCTTCTCTGGGCAACCTGTTCCAGTGCCTCTCGACCCTCTCCACGTAGAACTTTTTCCTTATATCTAATCTAAATCTCCCTGATTTCAGTTTAAATCCATTACCCCTTGTTCTGTCCCTACAGGCCCTTGTGAAAAGTCCCCTTCCATCTTTCTTGTAAGTCCCCTTCAGGTACAGGAAGGCTGCTATAAAGTCTCCCTGGAGCCTATTTTGCTCTTATGTTTATAGTTCTTCTAACGATGAAGTGTAGTAAGGCCAGATATTTCAATGAAACCTTGTGACTTGTCATAAAGAACATTATTTTGTAAGAACATGAAATATGGCTGGAAAAAATACATCTTACCAGCCACTGAGAAATTATCCAAGTAGTACTAAACACAAAATACTTATCACAACTGTCTTATGACAGAACTTTTTATATATATATCTCTTACAAAAATACCCAGATTTTGGATAATATGTAAGTTTATTAAAAAAAAAAAAAAAAAAAAAAAAAAAAAAAAGTCTTCTAGCTAAGAGGCAAAATCCTGCAGTCTAATTCTCCTTTAAGGCAGCACAATAGTACAAGAACGAAACTCTCCATTGCTGGCAAGTCTTCCACAATGTTTAGAGTAAGAATGAAAAGGATGAATACCATGAGAGCTGTCTCTGGCCAAAAAACTAACCCCAAGAGAGAAAAGGATCCATGAGACGTCAGACTAGAACTCTCAGAAATGTTTTGGTCTCATCTCAGGATTATTTCTTTTGTGCCACAATGCTTTTGCTTGCTAGTTAATCTATTAATTGATTAAAGCTGTAGATAAACTCAGAAAATGTATGAATTTAGACGAAGTTTCTACAACCCCTTCCTCTGATTTTCATTCTTTCTTCTGGTTAATTTCTGTCAGTGTATGAACTTGGTCAAAGTCATATGGAAAGACAGTGAAACATACACCAGTAAAGGTGACAACATGCTATGCAATGTTCCTAACAGCCCTTTATCTTCTTTCACACACTTTGGAGGAAAATCAGCAGGACCCGATAACTTCCCTGAGTTACTCTAAGGCACTAGATTTGTAAATTCTTCTAAATAAATTGTACTTTGCATCTGGGTAGCGGTCACAAAGCAAAATGAGTAACAGCTATATTACTGGATATAGATTTGTATAGCTTTCTTAGTCAATATATGTATCACCTTATAAAAAGGCAATAGTAGATGTCTCAAAAAGTAATGACACACGTGTTAAGAACTAAGAAAAAGAAGGAGGAATCTAAAAACTATCATGGTCTCAGTATTTTATTTAATAGTTCTATCCTGAAGGTAAAAATCACAAGTATACCCAGAGACTGGAAATCTTTGAACTACACTTAATCTACACAGGTAGTCTTGTCATGGACAATATCTTTTGTCCTTTTTTTAGGTTACTGTATGTGATCTTCCTTCAAAGCGGTATGTCTGAGCAACAGAAGGAAGACTGTTTGCTGTATTTTGGCTGGGGCATCCTGGGCAGGTGGAACTCATACAAGGAGACTGACTGTTCATTGACATTACATTCCTGGCAGACTACAGGCTCCCTCCCTTCCTTAGCAGGGAACTTGCTGAGCAAGTGCTGACTGACTGTGTAGCACGGCACAAGGTCAGGGAGCTGACATGAAGTCAGTCCTATGAAAAATAAACACTGTTCTTAGAGACTTAGGGACCCTGTAGATTCTGCTGCAAATTAAATAAAAACCTTACTGAAAGGTTCTGAACTGACATGAAGCTCAGAAAAAATGATTCTGCAAGGTTTCATAGATTCATTGGAAGTTTCTCTGTATATTAATCCAAAATAGTCTGAAAGATATGGAGGTTTGAGAGGACTTTAATTTATATGAACCATTTCTGCATTCCTTACTGTCAACATGGAATGCCTAAAGACCTAGGTAAAGAACAGGATTCTGCCCTGATTGTTTACTACATTACGTCTTCTTTTTTCAATATTTTAAGGTTTTACATCTCCAGGTTTTATGTTCATGATTCTTTCATGGGTTATGTGGTCAGTTATACAAGAGAAATGCAGAATGGCAAAATTTGGAATCAAAATAATAAACAGTGTTGCAAGGGAATTAAGTATAAAACATGTCAAGCTACCTAAATATATGAAAACCCAAGAGGTTTGTCAGAAATTACTTGAGCCATTAAAGGATGAGTGGGAAATTGGTGCCAGACACTGTAGCTGACAGCCTGAAAGAATTCTTTGCTTCACTATTCACACAAATAAAGGGAGGGTCAAATCCCAGAGGGTAAGGAACAGTGAATTAAAAACTGTGGAACAGGGAAGGTTTAGAGGCTTTATGTCTGTATCAGAGCAGATAGTTCAATGTAGTCTATTAAATGTAGTAAAGGTATACCTAATAGTTCTGACCATGATGGAAATAGCAGGGGATCTAGGAAAGGCACCATACAGGCTTTTGAGAGTGTGTAAACAGCTAGAGAAAGTAGTGTCACAGAACTTCAGTTTGTGTGTCAGACTTTCCCCACCAAGAGAACAGCAGTAAAAATGGGAAGAGATGGGAACAGGGGGAAAGAATTTCTCTTCCTACTGGGCACTCCAAGAGGATCCTGAAATAGGTCCCATCATTTGCACTTACTAGAGGACAGAAACTAGCTTGTTGAGTAAGGACATTAAAGTTTGAAGACATTAAAGCCAAAATAGTCTGAATAGGGATAGGGACACTTCTCCCAGCATCCAGAGCACCCCTGCAATGGTGGTCCCCAAAGGCCTGCCTTAATGCTTCCTCGCTCTCTCTTTAATGCAAGCGCTACTCAAACCTCATTGCTGCTGTGAAATTCTGTGCTGACAGTAATTCCCGAGAGTCCTGTTGTGGCTGGCATTCTTCCCCCTTCAGCTCAATGGAAGAGTAAAAACAACATGAAATGAAGCAAAAAATGTGTAAGAAGAGTAAAAGACTCCAGGATGTGTACCAAGAGAGTCTTGGAGGGATTGTGGGTGTGTCCTTAACTTGCACTCTGTAGTCCCATAGCAGGCTCTGTTTGGAGTTTGCATTGGGAACTCAAGAACTCCTGGAGCAGTACCATCCTCAACGTCACTGCTGCTTCTCATGACAGCCTTTATTGGTTAATGTGTCTCTTATGATACTGCTTTTACCTGTCCATTTCTTCCAGCTATCCCAGCTCAAACGGGTACCTCAAAAGGATGCTCAGTAGCATCCAGTTCTGTCACTGATTTGACGTGGGATGTGAGACATGGTTATGAAGTACATAGAAATGACACTGTCATGTCCTGTTTATTTTTTCCTACTTCATATTGTGTTCTTAGGCATACTCCTATTGAAATCACAGGGATTTTTTATTTGAATACACCTTTCCAAACGGAGTTATTTTTAATGCTTGCTGTAATTGAGACAATGAAATATGCTCTCTCTTTCATGTTAGAGTCTTAGTGTAGTGACAGAAGCTCAGGATGCTCCTGGGATGGCACTGTGATATTATTGCCTAAAGGTCTCATATTTAATGTTCAGTTTTAACTTAATAGGAAATATTTACATCCGTTCTTTGTGTTTTGTTCCAAGATTTCTTTCTTACATATTATATTCTATATTTAACTTTATTTGTCAGCCATTGGCATGTATACTTAAGCACTTCAAACATTTATCTAAACGTGTCACACCCCATTATTGACTTGTGGTTAGACTTACAGCCATACTTAAAGTTACCTGGATACATAGACAATATTTATTTTAGCATTATTAAGTAGAGTGCTTAGGTTGAAAAGCAAAAAACACAGGTACCAGCTTTGCCAGTAATTACACTGGAGCTTTATTTTCTGCATATAAGTAGTCTAAATTCCTTTGGAGGAATGTATATCTGCTCAAAATCAAATATCAGTTTAATTGATTGCAGAACTAATGCTTAATTCTCTAATAATGCAATTTTCTTTAATTTGTTACGGGTTCTGATAATGTACTTTCAGTTTTCTATAAAACTGTCTTCTAATTCCATATCATTGTAAAAATAAAAATTTTCTAACCATATGGGACACTTCCTACAGCTTTTAAAATATTTTAATATTATTACTGTAATTCATTATGTGTTTAGTAATATCATTCTGAATAAAACATTCTCTCATTAAAAATAATGGTAAACACATTCGGGACCTTTTAAAGGAATTGTCTTAATTAAGAAATCAGACATGAGAGTGCCTTTCTGTTAATTTATTTTACACTCCCTGGATTATAAAAGTTCCTTGCTTTTCAGTCTGGTAATATCAAATTGAGCTTAAAACAAATGGGCAGAGTGCATGGCCTGTATTGATTGCCTAAGTAAAGAAAATAGATTCATTCCCTGAGACTATGCTCAGTCTCCTGTTCTTATTCCCACACTTTTCCTGGTCCCATCCCCATTCCTGTTCCTTCACAGTTTTAGATCAGTGCACTGCCTTCTAGCAACTTACATTTTATACATTCTGCCTTCCCGTCTGAAATGAATAGAAGTAAAGTAATTTTGGGACTATATTGTAAACAAGACCTTCAGCTAGTGTAAATAACTTATGTCAGTAAACTATGCTGATATACATGCAACAGTGACTGGATCCACTCTGGTTACTGTTAAGACAGGACTCAGGCTAGGAGAGTGAAGTAACCCCAAATTTCCTTCTGGGAAAACTGTTGACCAACTTGTCTTTCTGCTGACAGAACATATCCTTTTTCCGTTTCATCTGTGTCTAAAAAGTAATATTTTTTTCTGTGAGGAGTTATTTTTGGGTTTTTTTAGGAGAAATCAATATATTTGTTAGAAAGAAAGGTAAGAATTCTTAAACAGGAATGTAGAAGGTTCTGTCTGTGTAAAAGAAAAACTTTTTTACTGTGAAGCTTACAAGTACTGGCTCAGGTTGCTCAGAGAGCTGGTGGAGTCTCTGTCCTTGCAGATGGTCAAAAGGTTTCTGCACATTGTCCGGGGCAAGCAGCTTGAGCAGGGGTTTGGACAAGATAACCTCCGGAGGTCCCTTCCAACCTCAACAGTTCTGTGTCTCTGTGAAATCTTTATGGTCTGAAATTCTAAGATACTTTTATGTTTCGGTTTATAATGGGTAATTTTAAAATTACTTTTTTATTTTTTTAAATTATTTTGTGGGAGCAACATGCTTTCTTTATCCAAACTAAATTTGTACATGAGGAACTGTTCTTTAAAACAAAGTGAATTGAAATACGTTTCATGTTACTTTTCTTAGAAATGAAGGAAGTCAATAATTAAGTCCCTCTGGCTGCTTTAAACAGAACAGTTTTTTTCTCAGCTACTAAAGTCTGTGTAACATGGCAAGCACCAAATTGCTGTCTGTTCAACATAGCCTGCATTAGCAATTATGTTATTCAAAACCAATGCCCAGTAGATGGAAGTTCTCTCTGTATACCAAAAACGTGGTGTGACAGACAAACAAAGTGTGAATTCTGAAATATATTAAATGGGATGAAAGGAACAGATTGATCTATAGCAGTTCTAATTGCTTTGACTGAAAGACTTGAAAATACTTTTTATATATCTGGTTTATAGTCAAGGGAATCTTTTAGCTTTTTGTCAGACAGTAAGAAGTGAGCAACTGAAGAGCCATGAAGATGAATTTTTCATCACCCTCTGATGTTGGGACAAAATGTGTAACTTGCAGTGAAGTTCTGTGTACTCGGTGGACTGATAATTCCAGATCCTCAATCTTGGCTAAGTGGTGTAAACGAGGTAGGAGCCATCTTGTTCATTTTCAGAAGAAAATATCCTAAGTATAGTTTAAAAATACAGTTTATCTACATTGAAAAGTCCTTAAATGTGTCCCTGTGTCACCTGCAGAGAAAATCCCTCCACACTCTCAGATGTTGCTCTTAGTCACGATGTCATTAGGAAAATGCATTTAAGACAATATTCTTTTTCTTACGGTGATTCTCCAAGATGACTCAGAATCGCTAGGAACATCTGAGACTGAATGTCATGTTTTGGTTTTGCTACAAATATTAAAGATAAAGCAAGACTGGAGTCGGGAGAAGTAAATGACAATGAAATGATGAAAATAGAGAGAAATTACCATGCCAATTACTTTAATCCATTCCACCACAACGATATCAGAGATTATTCATAGATGTCAGTCGGAATCCATTTATGAAAGTTTTTGAGTACTCATCTAAATCATAAACAACTTAATGTGCTTCGTATGGTTCATTGCTTAAAATCTGAATACAAATCCTCAGTTTCATTTTGTAAATCTAAGTCTTGTTATCATGATGAACATATATCAAATACCATTCTGAAGTTTTATATCAAACTTCTTACTGTGGTATTTCAGTGTTCCCCAGCAATGACTGTGACTAATGTCACAATGCAACTTTTAGTCATTCTCAGTAACATATATGAACATTATGAAATGTCTAAGGGTAATTGTTGATCTTAGTAAAAAAAATTATAAAAGCTTTGCTAGGATAATATATTCCGGAATTTTCAGGACGGGTATGTTTATATCTGGTACTATTAAAAAGTTAGCTAAGAAAGCCCTGTCATGTACTTCTCCTTAAAAGGGATGCTGCTTTCTTCCAGGGATTATTTCTGTCTTGCCAGAAGAAATAAGTTGCCAAATACAAGCTCTTTTATCATAAAATACAGTTATATCCCCCACCTCCCTCTTAAAAATGGCAAATTGAGATAAGGCAATAAAGTTGATCTGATAAAATACCAAGTTGTGATCAACTTGCTGCTGATACTGTATTTCATGGCATACGGTTATCAATATCCTATGCCCTCTGCAGCAATATGACACTCAGAATTATGCATCAAACAATGTTGCGCTCTGTCTCAGTGAATAGCTGTAAACTGTGCTGAGATTCAGTGTTATGTTTTGATGTTTATAAATCAGACTTCCTCAGTGGTATGACCAGAATACATCACAGACAGGGATCTAGAAAACAAATTATGAAAACCCAACTGTCTGAAAGCAGTAATTTCTTCATCACAGTGATTCTAAGACACAGCTGTTCCCATACTTAGCAGATCTGAAATTTAAGAGTTTTAAACCAGTAGTTAATCTGCATTCCATCTAGCTAAAAATGTTGTGGTCACTTGTAAAAAACACTTAAGATGTCTAAAAATGTCAGCCATAAGCAGGCAAACTGTAATATACTTTGATATAAACAGGATAGTGTCCAAAGAAAAATACTTAAGTGTGCTGTTACATGGAGTGCAGGTTTTAATTTAGTAAGTTTTAATATTGAAGCTGTCATTTAATAAGAAAAATGTACATTGCATTTTAACACAGAAAAAAATAATCATTTATTAATATAAATTACATACTGAGGCTCATCTTACCATACATACGTCATGTATTTATAGATTATGAAACAACTTTAAACTTAACAGAAAAGGCCAAACAAGAGAATGTTATATAGACATAAATACACCAGAAGAGAGGTAGCATATCCAATAAATATTCCATCTGTCATCTGTGATGATTAATTTTTAGTGGTTGAACACTTAACTGTCTCTACAGATATGAATAACTAAGTCACAACTGTTAGAGTTTCTTCCCCTTAATAACAGAACACTTGAAAGTACTGCATGCTGTACTGGTATAGCATAAACACTGAAATAATCGAACTACTGGAAAACACACATTGTCCAAAATGTAACAATTAGCCACCCTGGAAATGTGTAGGCAAATAAAAGTAGAACAAAACCGATAGGTGATCCAAGCACCCAATGTAATAAACACCTTTTAAAATGCATATAAATGGATTTCAGGTGTCAAAATGCCTGTTTACAGTTTATAGAATCATAGAACCATAGAATGGTTTGGGCCGGAAAGGACCTTAAAGACCATCTAGTTCCAGACCCCTGCCATGGGCAGGGACACCCTCCACTAGACCAGGTTGCTCAGAGCCTCATCCAGCCTGGCCTTGAAGACAGCCAGGGATGGGGCATCCACGGCTTCTCTGGGCAACCTGTTCCAGTGCCTCACCACCCTCGCAGTGAAGAAATTTTTACTGATATCCCTGCTTTCAATTTAAACCCGTAAACTACAAGGGCCTTGTAAAAAGACACACACCCCCAGCTTTCTTGTAGGGTTACTTCTTCATGAGTCTGCGGAGTTAATGAAATTATGTTTTATCAACAAGTAATTTCTAATTTCATTTCAGTTCTAATTTCATTTGCAAAATCCACAATGTCATATTATGCTCAAAAAATAACACTGTGGACTTTATTTATATCTTGTAAATACTCGTGCTTTGTGTTTATATGTACATTTTGTATTAAAACACACAAAACAGTCTTCATGGTAGCAATTGAAATTGCATATGCAAGTGCATGAAAACGTAAATATACAGCAGTTTGCAAATATTTCAAAAATATACAATGTCCATAAGTATATGTAGTAGTTTTGTATATGTGTTGCTAAATGATTTGAATAAAATCTTTAAAATTATAGAACTTGCCTCAAAAGCTTATGTTTTAAGGAAGAAATCCTCAAATTTTGATGATATTATTGTACAATCATGATGCCAATTTGTACTATATTAAAAGGTTTATAAGTGTTAAATCTATTAAGGCATGTGAGTCTATGAGATTTAAATTTTAACATCAAACCTATAAAATGCTGACATAAATCTCCACCACTTGGTGGAGGTGGATGAATTCTGCTGACATGTATTCACAAGACAACATTTAAATTTAAATCACGATTTCATTTCAGTCTTACTGAGTAGGAAGAAGTAAGACTCCAAAAGGAATCTTCAAGATCCATAAAATGCTTTTCCCTGTGCTCTAAATGTAATAGTTAATGTGTCTTTTGCAAAATACTTTTTACTTTGGACTTTTGGATTTGAGTGTGGTTTGGTTTGGGAGCTTTTTGGAAAATTTTGTGAAGGAATCCAGTATTGCCAACTTTAAGACTTCAGAAAATAGTTCAAAGGCATTCAAAAACCAATCATTCCTGAAAAAAAAAAACCACAAACTTTGTTACCAGGAAATAGTGTGAGGTTCTGTTTTCAATCATACCTTCCTGGCATTACCAAGGAGCATGCTGTTCTTAACTAATATTTCATCTAATAGATTGATCCTAGTCCGTGGAATTTTAGCAGAAACAAACAGTTCTATGAGATAGAGACTGCATTCACAAGGAAAAGTGATGGTGTTTTTAAAAATAACAGGTATTTTGGAAATATTGAAACTTCTGCTGTAAGTCTCAAGGTTCTCAAGCCAAAATGTATAATTGTAAACTGTAAGCTTAAAACTCATTAAAAGTCTATAAAACCCACAACTTTATAAAATTCTTGAAATTCTTTAGATTTACATAAGTCAATGTACCCTGAAATTATTATATCCCTCTCTGTTGCTGCCACTATCCATCTCTCTCTTTATCTACACTCTTTAACAGAGAACTGTGAAAAAACCCATAATCAACGTATCATTTGTTTTGCTGATTCAGCCTGGAGAAGAGAAGGCTTCAGGGAGACCTTACAGCACCTTCCGGTACCTGAAAGGGACCTACAAGGAAGCTGAGGGTGCTTTTTACAAGGGCCTGTAGTAACAGAACAAGGGGTAATGGGTTTAAACTGAAAGCAGGGAGATTTAGATTGGATATGAGGAAAAAGTTCTTCCCAGAGAGGGTGGTGAGGCACTGGAACAGGTTGCCCAGAGAAGCTGTGGATGCCCCATCCCTGGAAGTGTTCAAGGCCAGGCTGGATGAGGCTTTGAGCAACCTGGTCTAGTGGAGGGTGTCCCTGCCCATGGCAGGGGGGTTGGAACTAGATGATCTTTAAGGTCCCTTCCGACCCAAACCATTCTGTGATTCTATGATTCAGTGACAAAATTTATTGTAAATGTACAAAAACTTTCACAGTTTGATCTCTACCCTTATAACACCTTATAGAATGACAAATGAGTAAACAATGGGTGTTTTTTTTCCTTATCTCAGGATTTAACCAGAAACTGTTTCTCCCTTTTATGAGACTGGTTATGCCCATTTCCAAGCACAGATATTTTTGAATATATTTAGAATTGGACTGTGAGGCACATATAGTTCTACAGTAATATTTAAAAAAATGTTTTTCAATGCTGAGTGTTATTTTATGAAAATATCTTTTTTTTTTTAATTATTATTCAGAAATGTGGAACACTTGAGAAACGAAATTATTCATGGCTTTCACAAGGAACACTTTGCATTCCCTCATAGAGAACTTTAAAAAAGATACCAGAGTTATACACCATGTGAGAAAAATTCCAAAATATATCAGTCATTGGGAGGAAGACATAAAAACTGAATGTTTTTGAAACACCCGTGCCTGCCATTGTAAAACACCGGCAGCAGTACTACTTAATGCATTGACCACTAAAATGAACACTATGGATTTAGACCATGGCTGAACTACTAAGCATCAGAACCAGTACAGATAAGGGGGAACAACCCTTCAGCTTCAGACATCTTGCAATTTATAGACACCTAGAGCAGTTTTTAATAGCATTTACATGTGAAAAGGACAGTGAAAAAGACACTTATTTTACCAAATATCTCCCCTTTTGCATTCTGCCACTTGAGATAAATCGACTAAACAAACAAACAGATAAGACTTCTTTCATCCTGGGCTTTGGGGTCTGATTATTTCAGCCCCACCAACATTTTATAGAAAAATAGTCTTACAATAAACTGGATTAGATCAAAGTCTTTACTTTGAATAATCAGACCATTGAGAATATTGCTGTCTTCCTGTCTAATATGATCTAAAACTGAATGAAACAAGTAAAATGGGCAAGATGTGGGTTCTGAAGGCTTGGTTATGCACCTGTAAAATCAGTGGATCCTTCCTTCCTTCCTTCCTTCCTTCCTTCCTTCCTTCCTTCCTTCCTTCCTTCCTTCCTTCCTTCCTTCCTTCCTTCCTTCCTTCCTTCCTTCCTTCCTTCCTTCCTTCCTTCCTTCCTTCCTTCCTTCCTTCCTTCCTTCCTTCCTTCCTTCCTTCCTTCCTTCCTTCCTTCCTTCCTTCCTTCCTTCCTTCCTTCCTTCCTTCCTTCCTTCCTTCCTTCCTTCCTTCCTTCCTTCCTTCCTTCCTTCCTTCCTTCCTTCCTTTCCTTCCTTCCTTCCTTCCTTCCTTCCTTCCTTCCTTCCTTCCTTCCTTCCTTCCTTCCTTCCTTCCTTCCTTCCTTCCTTCCTTCCTTCCTTCCTTCCTTTTCAAAGCTGTCTTGATGTTGTTTTTCTCTTCTTACTTTTCTCCTAGCCTCTTCAGTGCTGCCTTCTCCCTGTTGGGAAAAATATATTCATAAAGGTAATACTGAATTACTGCAGCACTCACACTGATACTTCTGTAAACTCCATGTGGGTGGAAATCTATTTCTGCCTAGAGCACCACTGACTTCATGGGACGACAAAGCTGTAATATGCTAAGCAAAACAGAAGCATTGCTGATGTGCAACATTTCCTTAGGCTTTCTGAAAAATGAGGACAAAACCTGGTGTCTGAGCTTCGTTTGTAATAAATGAGGCTCATAATCTTTCTTTTCTGGATCTGTGTTAATGGAGGATAATATCCACAGAATCACCCCTGCGTTGGTTTATTGCATGGCTTTTCTAGCCCCAGGCTGCCATAATTTTACACAGGGTTGTATAAAATTGTTGCTTTCAGTACTTTGAAGTTTTAAGAAAAAAATAAAGCAAAATGTATGGTGGCTCAAAAACACTCAGGTTCTTCAAAAGGTGTCATTTCATGGCATAGGATAACATATTTTCACTGTGCTAATTTTTTATCAAATACAACAAGCTCTTTTACACTATTTGAAGATTTTAAAGCAGACTACCCCCCTTGCAAAAATGAAATCTTGCAGTACCAGTACATTATTTCAAAATTAATTTGTGAAGCACCTGATAGTAGATATATTTATGTTCTAGATGTCCTTACACTGCTGTAATTATCAGTTGTCATTAAAGGGGAATATAACGACTTTTTCCCAGCATTTTTTTTTAGAATTGAATTTGACACTAAATCTCATCTAAAGAAACACTAGATCTTAAGTGATTTTCTTAAAATCTGGAATGAGATATATGTAATTCTTTTAAAATGAATACACAGAAATCATCGTAGCGCACCACAGCAAGAAAATTACTAGTTTTGCAAAAAATAAAAAAATAAAAATGCATTTGATTGATAGAATCACATTTTAGACCACTTGCTGTGTTCTTGTGGTGTACCACTAACTTTTCTATAGAAAGAAACCTATAATAATGAGCTTTAAATACTAGGAAAGGAAAGCTTCAGTTCAAATACGAAAATGGCTTAATAGCTTTCTTGGTTATAATTAAAAGGAGTTTTGTTCAACTCACTGTCCACAGTCCATGTAATTATCACCTGAAATAACATTTCAATAGAGTTGAACTACATAAAAAGTCTTCTTTACCCTGATAATTAACATGGTTAAATGTCATTTCTGTAGCACAGCAAAATTATTGTTTAAATACATCCGTAGTAAGATGAAATCAAACCAAGAGGAATAATCAGCAATAGAAGGATTTATTCTATATGTTTTAATTTCCATGTAAAACAAAAAACCGCTATATATCCCATAGGGATTTTCATACTCACATGTACTCAAAATAACAGAAAAATAGTGTTGATATTAAAAAAATGAAAATAAATATTTTTCAGGAACAAGATGTTTTTCCTCTCTGTGATGTATTTAAGACAATATACAAATTAATTTCACATAAAAATGAAAAATGATGATGCTATGTATGACAGATAAACTGAGAATGAAGTTTGTTTTTCATCTTACAGTTTCAAAACACAGTATTACACTATCAAATCAGTTCACATTATTATTTTATTTCAGATCTTCACATTCTTTGATGACTCTTGTTAGAGTCCTTTTAGACATCCTATGGTTGCATGAGTACTTCCACTCTGAGAGGGAACTATTTTCCCAAAAATTCTGACCCAGTTCCACTGCTTTTTTCTCATTTCCACATCCATTTATTAACTATTCATCTTTTTTAGAATATGGGTCAAAACTATAGCCATTGTACTCCATGATAGTTCATGAAAGCTATCTTTAATGTGTTTTATATGGAATATTTTTTAAAATTTTGTAACATTTTGTGAAATGACAATGAAGTTTGATTTTACTAGGACACCACAGATTAGTATGCAGCCTTCAAAATAAATGAAAAACGTTTGACTAACATTGTCTGTATATGGGTAAACATATGCATAGGATTTTCCCTGGATTAAGGTCAGTTCCTCAAAATTCTACAGAATTAAAGGAGAATTTCTAAACTGGGAGGGTGGTTAATCTATAGTACCTAAAAATTTACATGAACTGCTGGGCATTGGGTATGTTTTCACATGTTGTGGGGTTTATGTATGTGAATGAACTACAGACAGGATTATATAAAAACAAACAAACAAAACAATCTTTGAAGTAAATTCCATTACTTCCTCAATATCTTCTATTTCAATTGAGCTTCATAGTCAAACCTATGTATCAGCTCTATAATAGCAGCAACCGGCCCCCTTAAAAAGTATCTAGAACAGCATTAAATTTTGGACTACGTTGTTACTGGAGATTGGCTTTTCCTTCCAGCATCTGCAAACAATATTTATATGGTATTGCTTCAAGTGTCATCTACTGAAATGTGCATCAGTACTGAGACACCTAAATTATCTGAGCTACCTTTAACAGAACCTTTGTCTTATCAAAATAAGAATACAAAATAAATTAGGCCTGACTAAAAAAGTGGATTATAAAATTCAAAACTTTTAATTTATTTATTTATAGTCTCTTACTGTCACAGTATGAAAGAAAATTTAAGGATTTGAAAAACAGAGAATGACAAAATATATGCTTTTTAGTTGTTATGATTTTTTCTTCAGTTTTACTATCACTCTGTTTAATACTGTTAACACTTTAGTCCACTCAAAATCCTATTCTTTATCTTATATCCCAGTAGATGGCAGATAGCTTTGCCTAGAGTTTGAAGTTGCTGACACCTGATTATTGTTGCACAGAGATGGTGAATAAAGTCATGTCTACGTGTGATCGTCTTTCATTTTACAAAGTTCAAAGCACTGTGATTTTAACTAGTAAAGTGGAAACAGACTCCATTACTAAGAAAAAAGGGCTTTCACATTTTGTTAGAAACAAAATATATTTACTTTCATATTTTTAAAAAGCTGTCAAATTATTTTACTTTTTTCTATGGGGGCAAAAGCATATTCCTCTTCTCTAGCTCAGGGCCATAAAACTAAGATTTGTGTAAGTACAGCTGAACTCTAATTGGGGTCAGGGATGTTATAATGTGATCTGGAAAGTAAGACCAGTGAGGGAACAACTGATATATTCAACATGGGAGAAGAGAGACAAAAGAGGGGAAATAATTACCCACAAAGACAGAAAAGGGTGATATAGGAATTCTAAGACAAGGTTTAGATACTTGTGCTACTGCACAGCCAATAACAGAAACAGTGATACAAACCTATACCCAGCTGCATTTAGGTTACATATTTTTAAGGGCAGGTTGTGTGTGTATGAATCTCTCTATTAGTGCATCAGGCAGAAAAGCAAGTGGACAAAAGCTCATTTCAAAATTTTCACTAGATATGCAAGTGCAAGTAGTGAAGACATCTGACAGACATATTCTAAAATTAATCGAGTCCATTCTGTCACAATGCAGGAGGGCAGACAAGGTACCTGTGTCTTATCTCAAGCTATGTTCACTTATTTTCCATGAGGAACCTGACCTAGCTTTTATTTATGTGTAATAATTAAAAAAAAAAAAAAAAAAAAGATGAAAAGTTCTTTCATTTATTTTGTAAAATCTGAAGCAGACACTGTAGGTGTTACAAAAAGATGCATACTACAAAATAGATAGAAGATACTGAGTAGGAACAGAATCATAATGCATCTGCCATTCCAGACTCTCTTATTGTCTCCCAAATCCCAACTTCCTGTTAGATCCTTCTAACACTTCCTGGCAGTTTTGGTAAATGTTACAGAAGAGCATGAAAGAACTTAACAGTAGTATATAGTGGTATATTTCTGCTAGGAAAACAAAGACATTTTTCCAAAGCTTGGGTTGGAAAAAAAAGTCCTGAGTGAGGAAATCTAAGGGGAAACCTAATAAGACAACTTGAATGAATAAACTAATCTAAGTCATTTTGTAATCAAAGTTGAGAAGGCACTATTTCCATAAATCAAATTCCTGAAAAATGAGAACAACTCTATCCAATCTACATATCCACTTATGGAGGTGAGTGATAATAAAAATTCCCTTTTAGATTTGAAAAACTGCATGGCTGGTCTTTCCAAAAGTGAAAAAGTCGTTTAGCTTAAAACTGATACCAAGGCCAATCTTTCCCTCACCCTGGAAGAGCAGCAGCTCTAACCTTGGCTTGCAGATCTCTGAGAAATTCTGAGTTTGCTAAATCCACAAGACATTAAAAACATAAAATTGACGCCAGTGTCATTGAGCAGGTGTAAAGTCTGATCAAAACACGAAGCTGCCTTAAGGACGGTTACCTCAGCAGTGTAATTGCTCATGGCCAAATTGATCAGTGTCCTGGAGAAATGAGGCGTGTACTCTCACAAAGTAATCCTGGAAAGCCTGGTTAGTAGGACAACCAGCCAGACACTGTGCTACTGTAGCCATGCAATCAGTGAAATGTCCCTTGTCAATGACAATGTTTGTGTGGCAAGGTTTTGGTAGCTGGAGGGCTACAAGGGTGGCTTCTGTGAAAAACTGCTAGAAATAGCCAATATACCCACTCCCAGCCAGCTCTAAGACAGATGCACCACTGGCCAAGGCCAAGCCAACCAGCAACAGTTGTAGCACCTCTGGGATAACATGTTTAAGAAGGGGAGGTGAAACTGAGGAAAGGAATTTGCAGTAGAGACAGCAAGATGTGAGAGAAAAAAACTAAACGGACACTGAGGTCAGTGGAGGAGGGGCAAGAGGTGCTCCAGGCACTGGAGCAGAGATTCCATGGCAGCCCCTGGTGCAGAGCATGATGAGGCCGGCTGTGCCCTGCAGCCATAGAGGTTAATGGTGGAGCAGGTGGATGCCTGAAGGAGGCTGTGACCCCATGGGAAGCCCATGCTGGAGCAGGTTTGCTGGCGGGACTTGTGACCCTGGGGATGCTCCTGAAGGACAGCACCCTGTGGGAAGGACTCACCATGGAGGAGTTCATGAAGAACTGTAGCCCGTGGGAAGGAAGGACTCAGGTTGGAGAATTTTGTGAAGGTCTTCTATGGGAGGCACCCCACACTGGAGTCACATACTAAGACTGTTTATTATGGTGTGTTTGTCAGATTTAATAAAAACAAGTGTTGTAGGAATGACTTGAAAGTCAGAGCTTCTGCCTACTGATAATTAGAGTAAGACTAACAACAGCATTTCTGTGTTCAAACCACATTCTTATAATCCTTTTAAATTCAGTTTAGGGTAGTAGACAGATAGCTCTTCATGTAAATGGTATGTGCAATTGAAATGAAAATGGTAAATAATGCAAAAGTAAATTTAGTAATCTTGGGGAAAAGTCTATTTACTTCAGACCACAATAATAGAGTGTGATGTATTGTTTTATCAATGTCCTTACAAAAATGAAAAAATTTATGCCTGTGGCATATGTATTTTCAGTAAGGATGGCATCAGCTGGGAATTAGTCTATACAACATTGTTTAAAAGCAAAATAAATTTAGCTATATTTTCTACCAGATATGTCGTATACTAGAATGTGTTGCGCATGAGGTAATTTATTATTAGGTCAGTTATTTAAGGGGTTTAATTTTGACATATTACTTGGTAATCTGATGCAGAGCTAAACAATTACAATTTACACAGTATCTCTGTCACACACTGACACAGGCACTGGCTATGCTCTGATGTCATGAAGTGCTCTGAGGAATTAGATAAGAATACCAGCATTATGAATGGAAAACTACTGCAAAAATTCTCTAATCTTTAAGAAAAAGTCACTCTTTACATTATTTGCGTGCTTTCAAAAATAGTCAGTTTGTCTAAAGAAACCTGTGTCCTTTTTCATTCTCCAGGGATATCTGCCATATCTTTTTCTGCCCTTCTTTCTAGATTTTTTATGAGAAGGGAATCAAAACTAAAATGTCTCATCTTTTTGGGTTTTGGTATTTTTTCAACACTGATAGACAGAGCTGATCTAGCTCTGACTAGAAACACGAGTTTAAGCTATTTGTTGTTTATCACACACATTATTTATAAGGCACTCATCTATACCTCAGATACAGAAAGTAGGTATGTCTCACATCTTGTCAAAATGTCACACTTGCTGTCAATTACATGAGTTCTCATACCTTTTGTGAAGGAACAAATCACATACCTGAAACCGGGGCATCCTGATCCTGACAGTTCAGCTGGGGAATGCTTATATTCACTGATTGCTGCTATCACCGAATCTGCTTTGAAGACATGCACACATGCACTCAGAAGAAGCTGCAAGACTAACCCACAGGCATGACCTGAGCCATGTGATTACTTATGCCTGCTTCTCCAGCTAATGGCCTGAACTGAAATACCAATCAAAGAATATTTGTTCCAGGGATTAACAGCTCATAAAATGTTCTTAAAGTGTTCTACGTTTTTAGCCTGTACTATCGATCAGATGTTTATTGGCAACACCAAGCATTTGAAAATTTGGGGTCATTCCTTGGTATATGAGGTGTTAAGCTTATTTTAAGCAAAATGATCCTTTTTTGTCATATAGCCCATCAGGCTATCTTAAGCTCCTCAAGACTCCTCTTGCAGCAATAAGGGAATGGGAAATCTGCTTTATCTTAGTATTTTTAAGAGTCAGCTCAGATTATGACATCCTTGTATGGTTCCAGGAGTGAGGGATTTAAATGAGATTCTAGATAGTGCAAGAAAAGAAAATTGGACAGCTATCAAAACAGACAGACAGCAAAAAAGTAGAATGAAGAAAATTATATCTCCTTTCATTATTAGTAGAACCAGTTGAGGAAATTAAAAAGGGGATGTATCTTTCTACTCTCTACTCAGAAGAGGAAGGAGAAGGTGTGAATTCAAGCTAAGGAGGAAGTTCCAAGGAAAAGCTATCCAAAATACAATTGCAACAGATAAATCAAGTTGTCATCCCTATCATGCAGGTACTGCAAAATAATATACAGTGCTTAGGGGCATATTTACCAGGACAAAGAAGGTAACAGTAATCTCTCTCTCTGCAGTAACATCACTGTGCGGACCTGCCTTGTATGTGAGGGCACAGCAGAGACCTTCCCTTCAAGCTTTACACTGCTACCATCACACTATCACCTGGGACACACTGGGAAGGCAGTCTATTCTGTCTCCAACCAGTTACGGTCTCTTGGGACATCTCACGGACTGTTTAAAACAACTGTCTGTCCAGCAATAACTAATCTTTTGTGAACCTCCATGTCTTTCCAGTTGAGGTGGCAAGTTGAGAGGCCAAAGAGTGCTCTTTCCTGAGCTGTACCGGCACCCACCAGAGTGTGCAGGGCTACTGGCCTCTGAAATGCAATGAAGAAAATAATGAAGTGCACTTAGAATTTCTTAGATGTATATTCGTAAGTAAAATGTTCCCATTAGCTAAATGGTCAGTCATCTAACCTTGGAAAAAAGAAGAGATGCCTGTAATCCTATAATAGTGACCCCACTTCAAGACCTTGTGAGAGACATGCTCTAAAATCACACATGGCAATAACTCATGGCAGCAGAGGCCAGGAGGCTGCAGCCCTGCCTGAAGGTCAAGACCCTTGTGTTGACTCTACTGGCACCCTCCTGGGCTGCCCATCCCACTGCCACATGTCAGGGATGTTGTGTGGAAACCCCTGTGCTGGCTTATCTCCTGCAGTAGACATCTCTCCTCTCTACAGGACCTGTATATTGAGTCCCTTGTCATCATTAAACCTCCCCATGACTAAACAAGTTTTGGTACCTGAGCCCATCTAGTCCCCACACGGTCAGTTCAGCCTCAAACCACAACAGATGCCAACACTACAAGATTTGGAAAAGACACTGTCACAGTGATGTCAGGGTGCTTGTTCTTGCCATGCCAGCAGTTGTCTTTCTGGGAAGGGAACCACCCCATCCCACCATGTTACCATGCCATTTTCTATTTCTTCATCCACATTTTCAGCACACTTGTACCTCCTTTTCCCCACACCAGGCCCCTCCCAAGTAAACAATCTGCCCTCTAATTACTTTTTCCCCATGGTCCTCATTTTTGCTTCATCTGTACCAAAATTTGTTATATTTATATAATCACACAAATTATCTTAGTTTCATACATACATACAAAATATTGCTTTGGTCATCTAAATGCTATTAGCCTCACAAGTGTCTATTACCTTTCAGGTCCCCAGTACTCCCTTTGAAATACCTGGGAAGTACAACTGCTTATCTTATAACTCCCCCTTAACCACCTCTGAAATTCAGGTATGTCTAGTGGCATTAGCTGTAACTGCCATCAGGTTCTTGCATGGTTACCTGACATGTCTGGTAATTTCTCGTGTCATTCCTCATTGTATCTTATGTCCCATTTGGTTAACTTAACCTTAGACTAGAGACTAGTCAGTGGCTTAGTCACCTGCTTGCCACTCTAACAGGACTCATCTCCTTGGTTTTGCATGAGAAAAATAAATGGAAAATTGAATTACACTTGAGGTTCAGGAAGACTCTTGACAGAAAAAGATATTGGAATGATTTCTATCAAGAAATTATGTCTATCAAGACATGGAGTTATATATACTTGAGTCACCAATCTTGGAAGGTAAAACCAAACAAATATTTTATCCACTGCACTTAAGTGTATGAAGCTGACATTTAAATGACAAATAGATACCTGAGTGCAGTTCTGAAAATTCGTCTGTTAAGATGCATTTTCTCATAGATCCTGAATCACAGTATAGGCAGAACTTGTTCCATCTCTGCCATAAAACTGTCTTTCTTCAAGATTTTTAAAGAGATTTTTAAATATTCACTTTCATAATCTAGCATAATCATTGGCCTGCAGCGTTTTATTAAAGCACTTACCATGTATTGTACCTTCTTTTTGATTTTTTCAGTGTGGGCAGACTGACATAGGTGACCTGTTCTCTAGCAAAGGTTTCATACTGCTGCCAAATAGTCTTTCATTTTGACATTACATTTCCTATATTTTTCTCTTATTAATATCTTTTTTTCAGTTTGCCCTTTATTACTCTAACCCCCAATAAATTGTCTCTTTCACTACATATCATTTTTTGTTATATATGGTTGGATATATTTTATTTAAATGGATAAAATAATGGATGGTTTTGAAAGTTTCTGGTTGTTTTTCTCCAAGGACCTAAGTTAAGATTCTTCACACTCATGCTAAAGTCAGTGTTTCCCTATTAAAAAGAAATAGTGAATGAGAATTTGGGCTGTGTTTTTAAAACACTTCCATTCATTAAACTGAGAGGGAAAGGATTTACTGACATGGCTAGAAGTTTGTAATTTAGAAGCATGTACTGACCAAAAAGTGCCCAGCCTTGCCAGAGGAAGATGAGATTTTAAAAAAATGTACTGTGAGGTTCAAATTGCCCCACAGGCAGAGGTCTATGTAATCATTAACACAGACAAATCATTGAGTTATAGGGCCCTGGCAAGTTACCACATTTATAAAATGAGATACAGTGATTCTAAAGTCATCTGAGAGCCAATAAATGTGTACAAACTCTCTTCCAACATGTATTATTGGTTTTCACTGCAAAACTTGAGTAGCTGACACATAAAGTTGATGACAATAGCACTTTCTTTCAGCCTGTCATTTTTCATAGGTAAAGCTCTAGCAGGACGAGTAATTTTAATTTAAAATGCATTTTTTTATTATTTCTTTAAGACTTTTTTAACTTTTCTTTCACATACATTATTACTAACTGCTTACAGATCAGAGCTATATAGCAATAGAGGAAAGCAGAAAGACCTTTATCAGCTAGTTTTACGAAGTCCTGCAAAGACTGGTTTGGCTCTGGTCTTAAGAGACTTCCTCTTCAGTTTTGTTCTACTTTTTCTAAAAGTGAAATAAGTTTCTTATTTATCTCAGAGTAGCACATGGGTCACACCCTACGCAGCGGTGGGTAAGAACTGGAATTCCTCAGGGGTCTAACCTGGTCTGTATCCTATTTAATGTTGTCAGTGACCTAGCAGTGGAGTGGGCAATGGGCACTGAAGTGCAGTCTGATCAGACTGGCAGAGGACAACAGTCTGGGGCACGCAGCTGATACTCTCAAGGGCAGGGCTGCCACCCAGACAGCACTGGAAGGGCTGGAGGACTGGGGCAAGGGGAACCATATGAAATTCAGCAGTGATAAATGCCAAGTCCTGCACCTGGGAAGGAAGAGCCCCTGGCAATGATACCGACTGGGGCCTGCCTGCCCAGGAAGCAGCTCTGCTGAGGAGGCCCTGGGGTCCTGCTGGGCAGAGAACAGAGCATGGGCCAGCAGTGCGTTCTGGCAGCAGGGATATCCAACAGCATTCTGGGCTGTGCTAACAGAAATATGGCCAGTAGTTCAGTACCATGTCTATAATATCACAGCCAGTTTGGGCCACACAGTACAAAAAGGAATATTGATAAACATGAGAGAGTTCAGGAGCAGGCCGCCAGGATGCTCAGATCCTGAAGTACTTGTGCTGTGAGAAGAAGCTGAGGGACTTGGGTATGTTCAGCATGGAGAAGAGAGAGTCCTGGGTGGGACCAAACAGCAGCTCCCCAGTACCTACAAGGTTATCAGAAAAACAGAGCCAGACCCTTCAAAGTGGTACATGGCAACAAGCATAAATTGTCATAGGAGAGTTTCTGACAGAATATAAGGAGAAACTATTTTCCATGTTGACAGTACAGCAGTGCAGTAGGTTGCTCAGAGCAGTTGTGCAGTCTCCATCCTTGGAGGTTTTCAAACTGAGGCTGGACAAAGCCCTGAGCAAGCCGGTCTGATCTCATAGCTAAGCCTGCTTTGAGCAGGAAGCTGGTCTAGGGGCCTCCTGAGGTCGCCTTCACACTGAATTATCCTACAATCCTCTGATATTCTTGTGAATAAACCAGAATCCCTTAAAATTGCCTAAAGCAAAGATGAAAATGATATAAGTGCAGTTCTGTGTTAATCATATGCAACCCCTAGAGGATATTTTATTTTACTTGTCTAGTATTTTTGGCTATCAGCTGTTGTGGCTACATCAGAAATACCCTAAAACCCCTAAGTGGGTTAACTTGCCATTTTAATTTGGGATAAAATATATGTAACTGTCTTGGTACTGGTGTGTTCCCTGGCTGAATTCAGTGTTTGTCACAAGTTTGGCTTTGTGTAGCTCAGAGATCACAATGAGCCTCATTGTGTGAACCTTGATGGTAGAAGCAGCCATGAAAGGCATCAGCCTAAACTTCTAGAACAAGAAACATTATTCTGAGTGAGATCAGTTTATCCTTCTGGTTACTTTGCTCATTTCAATTAGTTGAATAAGTCTTTAATAGTCTCAGCATTAGACAAGAAAAAATATTTGAAAGCAGAGGTTAACCAACCACCCTGAACATACAGAAAAAAAAGAGGCAGCTTTTAAGCATACATCTTTTTAATACAAAAAAAACCCAACTCATCTTTCCTTTTCTTTTTTTTTTTTTTTTTTTTTTGCTATATCCAGTGTCCATCATACTCACAGAAATGTACTACCATTTAAATATTTTTCAATTTTGGAAATAAAATTTATTATCTACTAATCCAAAATCCAGTGTTAGGGAATAGTATTCCATTTCTCTAAGATTTGTAAAACAAATCCTGAAAGTATTTTTTCAATGTGTGAATTATTGGGAAGAGCAAATCTTTTGTTCCCTGAATTTTCTCAGGGATTTGCAAATTTAGCACTGAGACATTAAGACAGTACTGAATTTTTGAAAGAAGTTTTACATAAATTCTCCATAAATATACTGTGAAACTCCACACAAGCACAGTTTTTGTGGGACTGAGATATAAAGACACAGTACTTACATCAAATTACAGGCTGGAGAACTGTAGGACTGGGTAGGAAGATAGGTAAAAGTAAGGGTGTGGATTTGTGGTTTGTCAATGCACACCAACGAGCCAGTGCCAGTTTGCATTTTACCTGGCTATGAGGCAATCATGCTATGTCACTGTTCAAAAACACCACTATTTCCTGAGGAACCACTGAAAAATTCTCCGTGCCATAAACCCTCTTCTGTTATAGTCTGAAGTATAAGAAAGATGTGGCAAAACACAGGCATTGGTGAGTTTCACAGTGTGTAGATAAGGGGATGGATTAACATGTTTGTTTTTCAAACCTTGCTTGAAATTTTAATAACACTAACCTGTATGTTTTTTTCATGCAATGAGGTCTTAAATGATGCCTGTTTAATTTTCAGTATCTATAAAATCTCATTTATGAAAAAAAATTAAAATTAAGATTAAAACAGATAAATTATTGCTTTGCAGCTAGGCCTTTTGTCTATCAACAAACAGTGAAAGCATCTCAAGAAAATTGAAGATGTAATTTTGCCTAGAGTTATTGCTAATGCCAGAGGGAGAGTTTAACCAATAGATATTAATAGTGGGGTTTTTGAAGCAGTACAAACATAACTTCTTTCTCCCTTTCTTCCCCAGCTAAATATTTTTAAATATGCATATATAAAATGTATCTATTTTTAATAGATTAAATATACACTCACTCTCTTATTTTCACTCTCCTGTTTTTTGGAATACCAAGAATATAACATAACTTCCTCAAAAAAAAAAAAAAAAATTGCAGAAATTTTTTGTAAGCAACAAGCTCTACATATTTTACCAAGAAAAGAAAGAAGACTTTTTCAAAGAAAATAAGAAGAAAAAAAAACTTTTGAAATATTGAATCATAGAGGTACACAAAACCAAAAATCTGTAGATAGGAAATGCAGGGTTTATGCAGCCTTAGACTGAAGTGAATTATGAAGATATCCTCAGGAAATACAAAGAAGCTTTTAAAATGTCTGTATGTAAATGGATTTCCTACCACATTTTTCAATACTAAAAAAAAAAAAAAAAAAGCATTGTTTAGCACAAATTATAGAGAAAAGCTATTTTCTGTCCATAGAGGAGTACAGCAAGAAAACTGAATAGTAGAAAATCTTCTGTCATAACCTGCTCTATGCTTCATTTCAAAAGGTCATCTTCATGAATGAGAAAAAACAAAGTTTTCTAATGCCTGTTGAATCATGACTCTGAGAATGAAAATCTGTCTCATACTGTAAATGGTAGCAAGTGACTTTTTTTTTTTTTAAACAATCCTGTCCAGTCAGAAATGGGATAATATTACTAATTAGATTATACATAAATCAAACTATTGTGGTTAGAGAGTAACAGCTGTTAATGTATACAGACCAGAAGGGATTTCGATCTCTTGTCCTTCAGACTGGAATGTTCTGTAAATCCTTGCCCTTCCCCAGGCTCTTTATTCCTTTTCTATTTTGCAGAGACAGTGTAAAAATGAAAACCAGCATATTAATAAAGTTCATATTTTTCTTTCTCTGTACACTTATGTAAATATACATTTTTCAAATCAGTGACAAAGTAGAGGTGGAACAATATGTGTTTATATTTTGAGGCATCTCAATTCAGGTGTTCATCTAACGCAAGAAATACTTAGAAACAAAATTAGATTTGGCTGCTAAACTCCTCCAGTTTCAGATTTTTTCCAAACATACCACAACGAGACATGTTTCTAGGTAAAAGTACAGAAATAGGTTAAAGTCACTCGTAGTAGTTATTTCAAAGCTTGTATAAGCCAGCAAAGGAAGGAAAGGTCAAAAAGGTCAACATTGGACACAAAATGTTTAGTTGACACTGCCTCTCTTAGAAAATTCACCCCCTAACGACATGTTGGAAAGTTAGCACTCTTTGCTTTACTAAGTTCATTTAGGTTTTCATCTGTCTTCAGTGATCACTAGTACAGTTATAAGCAGGAAAACTCGCCTCGCTCCTCATAGAATCTATGCTCATAAATTCTAAAGCATAACAGTTAAGATGTGCCTTATTGAGTTCCCTGGTCCAAATCTATTGTGCCTAAATGAACTCTGACAATACTGCATATCCTAAACTTCCATAATAACAACTAAGGTAGCACCTTTCAGATAATTTTTTTACAACAAAATGTTACCTAAGAGTCAACAGACGATAAACAGAAGGTTCATAGGTGAGATCTGTCCAGAAATAAGTATTTTTTCTCTCAACTTGAGAAAAAAAAAAGTGCAGTTTTGCAGGCTTTTACCACTGGCACTCGGAGATAAGTTGTTTTTGGTTTGGTGGTTCTTCTGAATCCTCTCCTGAATTGTGACTAGTTCTCTAAAGCTGCAGGGGTCACATAAAGCTACACTGGTATCTATGGCAGATTCACATTATCTTCCACAGATCCTGACTCTTACTCATTTACATGACATGGTAATTAGTTCTCTCACTGATTTTACTGGAGTCTGCGTTTGACCCTTGGACTTAAAACTCTATGAGGATGTATGTAAAAAATATTTATTTCTAATGAACTAAGAAATAAGAAAAAAATAAAACCAATAATCTTCGTCTAACATTTTTAATGTCACTGCAGAAAGGACAGAGCACTGTGTCCTTGAAGGTGTTCTTCAGGAAATGTTATAGCACTGTAAAAAGTATGTTGGGCTCCATTCACCAAGTGAAGAAGATGGATTGAGGATGTGCTCTCCCTTGGAAGCTTAGTCATCTTTTCTACAGTCATTTTTGCCAAGCTAAATTCCCCCACACTGTTGACAGAGTAATAAGAGGAGATTCTGAGCAAAAGGCAGAGTGCCTGAAAGCAAGAGTATGTCAGATGAGCAAGGATTATTTGGCCTCAGAGGCAATCGCATTAGCAACTGCCAGGATAGATACAGTATTCTGAGTTAAATGAGCTGGGATACTGGATTGCTGTGCTTTAATTTGAGAAATGCACACAAGAGACACCAGCCAGAGCTTGTCTACTGGCACGTCTGTCTCCTCTCTTATCTCATTCAGTTGTGACAAATTAGAGAAAACCATTGGCAGGGACACCTATAGAGTCATCCAGCTTTTTACTATGAGTCTGACTTCATCTGGGTTCAAGAGGTTTAACCTTAAATAATTTTTGGACTAAACAGGTATAAATCACATTTAGATACTCTCATTCCATATCAAAACAATGCATTATGATTAAAAAAAAATTCTTAAATGCTCTAAAATAAATTGAAGAAGCTTTTATTTTTTTTTTAATAGAGCAAAAACATCTACTTGTTCCAGGCACAGACTGCGGGACTGAAAGTTTACAAGGAGTGTGTATTAGAGTGACTTAGTCTGTATTTTGGCATTGCTGGTAACTGATAGTCACACAGTGAGACTGCTCATGAAACTGTGCAGTTTTGGCATTAACATCAAGGCTAAGGTTTGCAGCCTGTGTTCCTAATGGACCTGACCACCCCCCACTCCTTCCCTTGCTTTTTCATAAGTGAATAGTCTACTCAGAATCCCTCCCTGCAGGAACATGGCAGGTTCAGTCTCTTTCGCTTTTAAAGCAAATGGCTCCCACACAGCAATTCCCAGATCATTCTGAATTCAGCAGGAGCCGTAAGAGCTCAGGGAGGCAGTCATACAGTTCAAAACTCAGCAGGAGTCTTGGACTCTCACAGAGTCAAATAGACTCTTCAAAATGTCGCCCTTTCTGGTTTCCAGCTGCTGCTGAGTGCTGTGAAGGCCCACTGCTTGCTACGCTGGAAGCCATTACCCCATCTTTTTGTTATCGCAAGCTTGGCTCAGGGGTATTTCAATACTTACCTTCACTTCAGCCACAGCACATTTCTTGTGGTTAGGTGTCTCCAGATAGGAACAGGAACAAGGCTTGCAAAATATTGCATACATTGGTCTTTGCGCTCATACATATAACAATAGCTTTCTAAATTATAAAGCAATAAAGCAAGTAACTGATCCCAAAGTATGAAGTATAATATAATTATACTTAAAACTGAGAGAAATAAATAATAATGAAACAATGTCTTAATGTGCACCTGTCATTCTCCAATTCACAGCAGAATTTGTCTGATGGTGTTTATATATTCTAATCACAGTTTGAAAGAAATATAGTGGTTTTTGTTTTGGTGGTGGATCTAATACAATACTCTAATCTCAACTAGAAATCCATGTAAGAGAAAAGTTAAAATCTTTTTCTTGAGAGAGGGGAAGGGTATTTCAAAACTAATTTTATTCTTATGTTACCACTTTTGGGAGAAATTGTATGACACCACAGCAGCAGTTACTCCCCAGTCTGTCTTAGCATGTGTCTAGCCTTAAAAGGAAGTGTTCAGCTACTGGGTTGAAGGAAAATGATTTCATGTAATGCCATTTTTAAGTACTGAATAGTAGGATGGAATCCCTTGCTATAAAAGGCTTAGAGCTACTTAAAAAAAGGTGTGATAGAATCCCAATCTTCTCACAAACTGCATGCAAATTCACAAGAAAATTCACTCAAATGAATAATCCATCTACTGCTCATGTCACTTTGATAGGATCAGTAAATAGTAGTTCCACCAAAGTGTATCATATGTAATGTTCAATGAGATCAGAGACATTGAAATGCTAACTGATTTGTAAATCAAATCCAGATGGTATGATGGCATGATACAAATGTTTTTTCTATCCTGAAATTCTATCATATCCTCTATAATCCATCTGGTATAAATACAGCAGTTTGATAATCAAATGTGATGCCATACATTTAAGATCAGACCAAATTCCAAGTTTTTCACGTGGATACATTTCATTGTTTCCACATCTCTGTAGAATTCCACTTCAACAGGCAGCTTATGGTGAAACACTGGAAAAAGATTGTTTATCCCATTCCTAAAGACCTCTGGAATCTCCAGAAACACATCTGTCAGAAATGGCATCACTGGTGTTGTGGTGAAACAGAATTAGGATCCAGACAGAACATCAGGTAACCTTCTGAGAGCCCTTCAGTTCTCCAATTCTTTTCTTATATATAAGACAGCAACTGACGTAACAGTCAGAAGTTCTATTTGTGATTTATAACAGATACGCACAGTATTTTCTGCCAAGCAAAACCAAAACAAGTCTTATTTATTGAGACAGGGACAGACAACCACACTTTACAGTCACAAAACTTTAATAAGCCCAAGTTCGTTGTTGATATTTTTTTCTACCTCTTCAAAACCTCTTCCTCAAGTTTTTTTTCCCTTTCCAGGAGCTTCTCTACTTTCCTTTCTTCATTCAACAGAAACATGTCTCCTAAGAACCATTTCCAGTACCTGGAAGTGAGAAAACCCCTTGCTTCTACTGGTCAGCAGTTGTTTTCTTGCAGGTTGTTCAGTGTCAATGCCCAATCCATTCAAATGATTGTTTAGTGAGATTGTAAAGTACACAGCAAATTCTACAATAGGAAGTTGTAAACTGGTACATTTCTCTTGCAAACTCATATTAGCATCAGAAAAATGGAAAACTTTTTTCTCATTAATCACCTAAAAAACATTTCCAGATTGTATCAGGAAGAATATCCCCCACCAAGAACAGAGGTAGTTTTGTTTTATGCCTTAATTACATGCCTTGTGCAACAAACATTTAGGAATATATTAAAAATTTATACATAATGTCTTAATCTAAACAGAGTGTATTAGACCTGTCTAAAAAGTAACACTGAACTGGGCTGACTGATTTCACAATAAAATGGCTTAATGTTGTTCAAAGTTTTTCTTTCAGAACTTAATATATTTAGCAACAATTCTGGGAAATTCAAATCATGCTGTCAATAAGACAACAGTTTTATTACAAGCTGCTTTTTATTATGAGATATTAAGGAGAACAGCTATTGCTCTGTGATAAAAATTCTTTCCTTCATTAATACACAGAGGATTAACATTGATTTAAGTGAAAGAAATCTGGATATATTCCTGTGCATCTATAGGAAATCATTTATTACAATCTTCATCCTGCAATTATCTCAGCATGATTTTACTACAGATGTGTAAAAAGTTTCACAGACCATGGTGCAAGATCAAGAACAGACAAAGATAAAATCATGTTTGATTGTAAAAATACCAAAATGAATTTTTTTAACACTTTTTAATTTTTTTTTCAAGCAAAATGGAGGGCAAGACATAAATAAATCCAACTTTTTTCTTTAATATGAAATATAAAGCATCAAAGTTCATGGTTAAAATACACATAGAAATATTTTCAGCTTATAAAGTATTCATAAAATGGCACATTAGCAATTAAACTACTTCATATTGAAGTATTTTAAGAAACTTTTAATGAAAGATCATTCTCACCCCCTAGCTATATTCATGTGGTAGGGTAATCCCCAGTTTCATATCTCAAACAGCCAGTGAGAAAGCTGTATTTTGAAAAAGTTAGTTTATATTAATGTTTACTGTGTCTTTAATTAAATATTTTTCTTTAATATTATTTGAAAATTTGTACTCCTATCTGGCCATGTTTCTGAAGAACAGATAAAAGCATAACTGTATGTGCTGGTTTTGGCTCAGATACAGTTAATTTTTTTCATGGTAGTTGGTATGGGGTTATGTTTCAGGTTTGTGCTCAGAAGGGTGTTGATAATACAGAGATATGTCATTACTGCTGAGCAGTGCTTACGCAGGGTCAAGGTGTTTTCTGCTCCTCATATCACCCCACCACCGAGTAGGCTGGGGGTGCACAGGGAGTTGGAAGGGGACACAGAAAGGACAACTGAACCGAAGTGACTCATATCATGTGACATCATGCTCATCATATAAATCTGGTGGAAGAAGAAGGAATGGGGAACATGTCCGGAGTGACAGCATCTGTCTTCCCAAGTAATCGTTATGCGCCCTGGTTTCCTGGAGATGGCTGAACACCTGCCTGCCGATGGGGAGTGTGAATGAATTCCTTGTTTTGGTTGCATGGACAGCTTTTGCTTTACCTATTAAACTGTCTTTATCTCAATCCACAAGTTTTCTCACTTTTACACTTCTGATTCTCTCCCTCATTGCCCCAGAGGGGAGTGAGCAAGTGGTGGTGTGGTGCTAAGTTAGCAGACATTAAACCAAGACACCATATGAAAAAGAAAATCTATTTGTATCTTACTGATCTTATGGAGACTGTAATTTCACTACTGCCTGAAAGGTAACAAATTCTTTTCTGATTTTTGTAAAAGACTTAGAGACTAGTCCAAAGCTACTTAAAGGATTGAACTCAATGTCTGGCTTACTGAATTGACAATTATATAAATCTTACTTGCACTTTTTTTAATATTCAAAGTATCAGGCATAAAATTTAGTGCACACTATTAGCTCTTCCTAACTCATAATCTCTTTCCTCAGTGTTATCAATGTGAAATCCACTTTTCTATCAAAAATATACAAGAACCAATGAATGATTTTTAAATACAGTTTCTGGGTGTTGTGGTTTAAACCCAGCCAGCAACTAAGTACTACACAGCCACTCACTTTCCTTCCACACACACACACTACTCCACACGCTACTGGAGGGGGAGAATTGGAGAAAAAGACAAGGAAACTCAAGGGTTGAGATAAGAATAATTTAATAATTTGAAGTAAATTAAATAAAACAATGTTACTAATAATACTAACAATACTAATAATATGTAGTAAAAATAATGGAAAATAAAACAAACTATACAACGGCTCACCACCTGCTGACCAACCGAGAGCCAGAGCTGGTGGGAGAGAGAGTGAGAGGTAGTCCACCCTGGCCCAATCCCCCATCTACATACTGAGCATGACATTTTATGGAGTGAAATACCCCCTTGGACAGTCTGGGACAGCTGTACTAGCCTTCTTGCAGTGAAGAAGTTGGGAACACAGGCACAGAACCAGACACCAAAGAAGTCCTTGACTTGGTATAAACACTCCTTAGCAACAACTGAAAACACCAGTATTACAAATATTTTTCTCAGCACAAATCCAAAACACAGCCTCATGATAGCTACTGTGAAGGATGTAACTCTGTCTCAAATAAAACTAGCACACTGGGCTACAGAGGTAATAGAAATAATAGAAATATGGAAGGCATTCCAAACAGAGTGAAAGCCTATTGATGTTCACAAACCTGTTTCGCTAGACAAGTACAAGCTAGACAAAAAAAAAAAAACCCAAAAACCAACAAAAAACCCCCTTTTTATTCCCATTTACATATCTTTGGAAGGTAGTGGGAAACATTGCGTTGTGACACCACAGAGCTGCAAAATAATGTGCAAATTCAAAATTAGTGAAACTAGTATGTATATACCCTTGTGCAACTAAGAACGATAAGACCCTGCAAAGAACAATAAGCAGTTTACCACAATCTGCTGGTCAAAGACAGTGCACCCACAAAAAAATTTCACTGTGATTCATGAATTTCTGGCAAAATCTGACTCTAACATGCCATGCTTTTTTGTATTGTTACTTCATCATCACAAGTGACTTCAAAAGGATCCTTATCCTACTGTTGCTGCCTGGACCGCCTCTGCCAGGTGTTAGCACTCAGCAACAGCATCACACTAATGCTTCCCACTCCCTCTGGACCCAGGTGTTGTTCAGAGGAGTATCATAACCTCTAAATAGGATATTTGCCAGAACAAAAGTGAGATAATATTGCCAATCATTGTTACCATTTCCTTGGTGTGGACCTGTTTTCTTTAGAAAATAATTGCAAAGTGAAGAGAAAAAAAAACCTTTGTGCCAGCATCAAGGCAAGTAAAGATGAGGGAGAGATGTGACCTCAACTGACTTTACTAGAGTCACAGGAGCTTATGTTTGAACTCTTTATCTATCATCAGCTACACTCCCTACACTGGTTGATATAAAATCCTCTCTGATTTCACTACCACAGAATTAAACAACTACATGAAATGAGACATTCAGGTTTTGCAGGGGTTTTTTCACTCATTGAATTAACCATTTCTTCCGCTTCTCAAAGAAAAAAAAAAAAAACCAGCAAAAAGATCCATTATTCTATCTGACCGAAAAGGAACAGTCAAAAATATATTATTGCCTCTGAGTGAAGGATTACTAGTCCCACTGAGGGGATGTAGTAGTTTTGTAGATGTAGTAGTTTTTAGAAACCAAACGTTTGGGTGGGAATTCGGGTCCTAATCAGAAACTGTTGTCTAGAAACAAATCATTGCCAGCATTGACTCAATGAAATAGCAAAGAAGGAATTGTGTTTCAATGATGTATATCTGAATCAAAACGCTTCCCAGGCTAGTCTTGCCTCTGTAGAGCACATGCACAATCCCTTCCTCACAGCTGTACTTAAAAAGCACTCTAGACAACACTGGTTTATGGCTTTTCCTAGTCCACATTCAAGTACCAGTCCAACACTTATCACCACCTGCTTACAGTCTGTCAGAATCATTTTTGATTAAAGTGGAAAACTGAACTCATTTAAAAAATTAGCAAAGGCCAATAAGATTTATACAAAGTGCCTTAAGAAGGTTTTGTTATAAAGATCATGTCAATATTCCTTAAGCTACGCCTCTCCCTTATTGTTTGAAAGTCCAGTGACTTCAAGCCTGTTTGAAACATCTGACACCTAGGAAAATGGAGGGGTAGCATCATTTTTGGTATGCCCTTCTAGGGACTAATGCTGTGTGTTAATCAGACTGTGGTAGACAGCTTGTTGTTCATTGCAGGGTCTTACTCTTCTCATTCGCACAGGGTATGTACTAGTTTCACTGATGAACTTACAGAAATGCAGATGAGCAATGTAGACCTTAGCCTTTAAAAGTTCTTCCTTCTAAGAAAACTGTAGGCAAATTAGAAGCAGATATTTTGCTTTTTTCTGCATATAGTATCACACCCCTCATTTCTACAGTTCAGGTCAAATGCAAGTTTAAATAAACGTCAATTGAATCTGTACAAATGTTATGTAGTTTCTAATTAATAAATGTGGTTTTCTCTAAAATACCTTAAGACTGCTGAGTGTATAATTCAATTATTGTCTGTTCAGTATAATTTTCTGCTCTTACATGACTTGAAGATTTTTCCTTCTTTGATATAAACTATAAAATTTTAGGCAATAGATTTTAAAATCCAAAAAGTACTACCTATTATTTCAAAAAGTAACACATCCAGAAATAAGGAAGAATTATTTCTTTACAAAAAAAAGTAGTATTATTCCCTGTACCTAAAAGAGGGTAACAGGGATTATAAATCTTTAGCATCTTTTCTGTCTGATTCTGGAAGTAAGAGCATTGCTAGAGCTGGAACTATCTGCTGGCATGCCCTGTGATATAGAGCACCATGAAACAGTATAATACTGTCTAATGGCCTTATTGACTAATATACATTCCAAAACTCTATTGCCTACTAATGAAAACACTGGCCAAGCTTTAATTACATCAATACACCCTATTCAATGTGGAAAATAAATCTTAAAGAATGTCTTTTTAAGGACACGGTTGTACTGACACATGCAAATGGAAATACTTACACATTTTAAGAATCATCCATCTCATGGGATTAGCGCAGTGGACTCTAGATGGGAAGACAGTGATGGTGCCATGGTTGATCTCTATGTGAAGGATCAGCTCAGACTTATGGACCTCTTGTATGGGACTAGCTGAGTGTTAGCTTCTGGGTCAGATCAGAGAAGAGGCCAATGAGGTTGATGTCTTGGAGTCAGTGTGTTACAGACCACCCGACCAGTGTGGGGAAGCGCATGAAGCCTTCTTCAAGCAACTCAACATAGAGAAGTATCATCTGGAGAGTCCTTATCGCAGCCCAACAGTGCCTACAAGTTAGTCATCATGAAGATAGAGTCAGACTCTTCATAGAGACTATTTTGTAGTGCTGGAAGTTTGAGTGGCAATGGACACAAGCTGAAAGGAGAGTTTCAGACTGAATATAAGGAGAAACTTTTTTTCCCATGAGGATAGCCCACCAGTTGAGGAAGTTGCTTGGAGAGGTTTTGTAATCTCCATCTTTGAGATATGAAAGAACAGCCTGGATGAGGCCCTACCCTGAGCAACCTGCTCTGATCTCATATATGACCTTGCAGTAGGTTGGACTAGAATCCTCCTGAGGTCTTTTTCACCCTGAGTTACACTATGATCCTGTGAAAAGGGCCTGTTTCTACAGCTCCATCTACTTCGCAACTGTGGACACCATTGCAGAAACACTCAACAGGAATATGACACACACAATACTTGTTATACCCCTTCTGTACCATAATTGTCAACATAGGAACCTAGATAATAGAAAACAGTAGCTCCAAAGGCACAAATAATACAGATTTTATTACCAGGGAGACCTGAAGAGACTCTTCAGGATACAAAAAACCAAATATGGATAATATACAATGGTTCAGAGAGTTTGCAGTGTTTACCCCGAGTGAACTCTGACAATGAGTGTGAAGTTCATCCAAAACCCAGAGGTACAGCGATTTCATAGGCCAACACACTACAGTGAAGAAAGACTTTGACTATTCATGCCAGCAACACATGTAGCTCTTCAGTCTGATTCAAAGGTCACTGGTCTTAACTGAAGTCTTTGATATTCATGGCTGATGTTAATTGGAGTCTTTGATTTTCATGGGCATAGATTATATTCCAGCACTTTCATTGGTGTAAAGAGAGGCATAGGAGTTGAGGTAACATAAATCATTTAGTTGAACTATCTAAAATGATACGCATTATAAATACTGTTAGTTTTCTGCTTCAGTAAAAAAAAAAAAAAAAAAAGGCAGAAGCACTTAAATATAAAAAGAGAAAAAATAATAAGAACGTAATCCAGATCTGTTTGCAAGATCTCAGGAAACCTCTGCAACACAGAAGAAAGCCACATTCATGTTTATGCATTTCAATGTGTAATACCTTAAAAAGAACAAAAGAATCAATGTTATCCACTTAGGAATATATATTAAAATTACATTTAAAGAAAATAATAAAATAAAAGCTGTTCTAGGAAACTATGAAACCATGGAACTAGGCAAGAAAGTTAAAGAAGGAAAAGTATTCAAAGTGCTAGGAAAATACTGGGCCAGAATTATCTCTGGGAATAGTAACAAACCTGATGAACAGAAACACTTTTTTGTTACTTTTACTCAGATAACAAGTACCACAGATCCTAACACCATTGTATTGCATGCTTTCCCGTACATCAAAAGACTCTTGATGTCCTAGAGAGCTTACAGTGTGAGGCAGTGTTTGACCATGGATGGAAGAGGTATGAGTGGAGAAAGGGCAACATAATAACAAGATAATACTGATTGTTACACATTATCCCTAATACAATCATTTAATGTAATTTCTAAGAATCATATTGTGTGGTCTTTGGTTGCATACTAACTTTGGCCCTAAAAGGCTTGTCTTTTAAAGCCTCTACCCCAAATGATAGACAGCATAAGCAAACATATAGGAAACATTGCAGTTGTTATACCTATGGTATTTTTGCAAAGCACCCTGGAGCACTCAGAAATGTGAGCTAGTCTGAATGTTGTGTAGTGTTATGCCTTCCCACAAGGTACCAATGTGTTTACTGAGAGTCACTGAACCCTGTTATTGGAACAGAAAGATCAAAACCTTTTTTGGGGGGTGTAGAAACTGCAAGACAAATCACAGTCATTGCCTTTTCTGTTTTACAGTTTCTCCACATTTGCCATTTATCTGGCTGCAAAGAAAATGCAACTCAGAAATAAAAAAAAAAATTACTCTGTTCCCATAGAGAGTTTCAAGAAAGAAAACTGCTTTTAAAATGTAAATCAACCACTGTATTAATATGAAGAGAAAAACAGGTGGAGGGAAGCAAACACACAAAGAAACCTCCATCAAATGTATTAAAATAAAATAAAATATCTTTTATTATTAGCCAAGGTAGAATGCAAAGGGATCAGTAGATATGCAAATATGCAGCATACAGATTCTCCGGCAGGCTCTAATCCTCTAGTGAATAGAAAGATATGCCTGATATTTCTGGAAGAAGAAGAAAAAAAAGAAAAAGAATAATAAATGAGATGTCTCCTGTTATGTAAAAGTAATTTGTGAATCTGGGAACCTGTCGATTGACACACAAATAATGTATACAGTAAAACAATACATCTATTATTTATGGCTGTAATTGGGGACAGAAACAGGGAAGAAATGTTTATTCAGACCACAGCACAAAGCAGTTCTGGGTAATGAACCTTAAAAGTAATAATAATAGAGGCATAACTACCATTAATTTTAATGAGTACTGAATGTCTTAATGATCCTAGACAGCTTTTAAAATCTTATATATCTTTTTCCTGTCATTTCTGACAGTTCAAAACAAGGCTACAAAGGTAACTTTAAGAGTATGCAAGTAAGAAAGTATCCTCAGTGAGATTGTGCTTCATTCTTTCCACAGGTTTTTAAAGACATCAGTGAGATTAGGTGTTTCAAGATTTGAGGATGTAGGGGAAACTCTCCTATTTAACAGCATGAACAGGAATTTGATGGAGGCAGTGTGAATCTTTAGAAACAGTAAGTGAAGGCATGCTGCCTGTAGCAGCAACAGAAAATTTGACAAATAGCTAGTATCAACTAGTCAGCACAGATATAGGTGCCTTCAAGTCCATGACAAGATCAAGCCTTGTTCTAAGATTGCAAATGACTGAGAAAAAGATATCTGACCACTTGGAGCACCCACAGGAAAGCTAAAAGCACTCCCAGTGTTTCATGGGCTAGAGCCAGAGTTCACATGAATTAGCACAACTGCACTGAACCCAAGAGAGCTACTCCAGTTTACCCAGAAAACAGGATCAGTATGAAAATAGCAGTCAATAACCAGGAAGGCCATGGTATTCACTCGACCCAAAAGTAACCTGTGCTTGGAACACAGGACACACAGATATAGAAAGCAGTTGACATATCCTCTTAAGGAGCATTCACACTGCTTGTCTTTTGCCACCTAAACTTTGTGCCTAAGTGATTCTCCCTCTGTGGTTAGCAGAGAGCCATGAGTTCCTCCAGAAGGCCATTCTGGAAACCTAAGAGGTCTTCGCTCCTAAAATGAACTCTGGAGATGCATTCTCTTCCTCTGTGTGGCTACACACAGGTGTTACTGCAACCATCCTCCTGCCCTGGCTTCCCAAAGTTACATTCTATAACTCCCTGCCTTTCCCTGCTGGAGACCAGAGATATTGTCATAAGAAAGAGTTGTCCAGCACGATTTCCTTAAACTCACCAGCTATTCACCCTAATCCACCAGAGCACGACTGCACAGTTTTCAGCTGAGAAAATTGCGCAGAGTCAGCAATCTCTTTTGTCCTTCCACCCACAGACTTTAAGCCATATTAATAAGTGTTTCCTACTTTTTATACCATGCAAAAAGCCAAAGAAGACTAAGTTCACAGAAAGTTTCTTGAAAAAGGATGTAAGTTTTACATTTCAAATAAAAATTAAAATAAAAATATTGGAGAAGAGTGAATGGAAGGTATGTGTGGGAGGGATAAAGAAAAGGGAATACTATTAAAAGGTTTGCAGAAGTCTGAATGAGTATGTGAATCTATTGATGCTAATTCAAACAGAACTGCTTGAAGTTTGTCCCAGTGCAGCTGGTATGGGATATGGTAGTTGTCAGCAAATTCGTGATCAGAACGTTGCAGGCTTCTTTGAATGACAAAGAATAGAGAAAGGGGACAGTAAGGAGATAATCCAAAATTTAGTATGGGATAAACTATGTTGGCTACAGCTGAAAAGAAAATAAATGGCTGGGTCAATTGAAAGCTATAAAGTAAAAGGACTTTTGCTTATTCCTATTAAAAATTTATTCAGGTGAAAAATGTACTTATTTTTCTCAACTATAAAAGATGTTAACCTTTCAGAAGGATCACTATAGGCAGTGGTGCATATTGTAAATACTTATTTGTTTATTTATTAATTCCATGAGTATCAAGACGGATGAGCTAGCCTATTTAAAATGACAAGAATTTGGAGATGAGTTTCTTAGGGATACAGCACAAAGACTTTTTTTTCCCTTTATTTTTAATTAGTGGCACTATCACAGTTCCCACTAAAATTACCATACTCTTAAAAATTACCCTCTCTCCCTAATTGTGCAGGAAAGAGGCAATTATTGGATGCAAAAATACTCCTGAACACTCATACTTTATATAATCAATTGATTTGCTAATGAGATATTTTGCCAACACCCGCGCTTTTCTATTTTTTTTTTCAAAACCTTACTCAAAATTCTTTCTGCCTTTTTTTTGTTTCCTATAAAGCAAAACCTCTGGTGTTTTTTCAAACAGCCTAAGACACGAACCTGAAAATTTCCAGTATTAAGTCTGTCAAGCATGTTTTAATTCCTTGTCCCATCCTGCAATAGAAACTACCTCAGAACAGAGCTGGACAAACAGCTGATCCCTGTGTCGCTGTGAATATATTTATGGTACTTTCCAGTTTAAATCGTGAGAACAATCTGTTTATCTTTACTTTGAGGATTAGTTAAAAGAAATTCTCCACAGCAAGCCACCCAAGAAACACCTTTTTTTTTGTCCTTGATGAGTCTCAAGGTCAATATTACCAAGTAGGTTCTCTATTCACCCGTGCAATTAATTTCATATGAACAATTCTCATGGCTCCTGTACAAAAACAACAACTTTCATGCATCACTAAAGATTTTTCTCTGCTTTCATGTATTATATCAAACCTTCATATTCAGATTTTAGTGAGACTGCTCCAACTTACTGAAAAGCACAATTTTGCATACTTGTGTAAAACTATATGCCAGGCTTCGCTTCAGATCTTGTAAGGCATGTTCAAAGTCAGTCTCTAAGGTACACAAAAATGAATTTCCTAAGAATTTTGACCATCCACTCTTCTGTGATGCTCTGAGTTTGTGAAACTCAATCACAGTTTTCAGGCAGATCGTCCTGCACTTTTTTCTTGCAGTAAGAACACTTGCAACAGCCAAAGAAACCCTTAATACTGAAGGTAGGCATGATTAGAGCAGTAACAAGAGCCAGGTTTTTTTAACAGTAAAAACCCTCAGAGTCAAATACAACATTAAAAACAAACCAAACCAAAACAAAACAAAAAAACCCACAACAACCCTAACGTGGATATATTGTTTCTTTAGAGGTGAAATATTTTCTGGGACCTTTACATTCAGAATTTCAATATTCAGGTAGCTCATCAATATTCAGAATAAATTGATCATCTACCTCTACTAAGAGAAGTCTTGAGTCACACTTAGCAGGTGGTGGATTTCTCTTCGCTTCCACTATTTCTTAGAATCTGTCAGATGTCCTGTCTGGGTATAGCTGAGTAAACAGGTAAGCAAACAATGCTTAGACAAATAATTCAGAACATATTTTTTTCCTTTTAAAACATCTTTTGAAACCTGTGAGTCTTTTCTATTTTTAGTGCTTTTGAGATAAAGGGATATTTTTATATCAGAAACTTTCTGTGCCAGTGTCCACCAAAGATACAAGGTATATCTCTATTTGTGAATACTAATATTCATGACTGTAAAGAAAATTTGTAGATTCTCTAGGGCATTCCCAAAGTGTTTGAGTTTTATCTTCACAATCCTAACCCGAATATTTGGTATCATGTCAACCCTGATCATCCTGATGATTTACATTATGAATTTTATCCAGTTTTCATTGGCTTTGTCTCTTTTGTTTATTTTTTTATCTTTCTATCCTGCAGTTTTTGAAGTCTCATTGATGTACTTCTGAGTATGCAGTAGCCTGAACTGAAAATGCCCATCTAGAACAGACAATATGGACTGCCACAATAGGTCACTGTTCATAAAATCATAGAATCATAGAATGGTTTGGGTTGGAAGGGACCTTAAAGACCATCTAGTTCCAACCCTCCTGCCATGGGCAGGGACACCCTCCACTAGACCAGGTTGCTCAAAGCCTCATCCAGCCTGTTATCCTCCTAGACTGAAGTCACAGCTTTGAAACTCATGGTTTTTGGATGGAAGTATGATAATAACAAAGGAAAAGTACTAAATATGTTCCTCCACCTCCTACAGTTTTTGATCATTCATAAACAAGAGACCACCTTTCTTTGTTATTTATTTTTACTTTGCAGTTGGCTGCCTCTGTGTATCTTCTGATGTTCTTGAAGAGAACAGTTCTTTTACAAGTTCTCAGAGATCTCACAAATCCATTGAGCTTGTAAAGGAACAGTGTCACTTTTCCTAACTTTCTGGAAACAGACGGTTTTGCAAATAAAAGCAAAGTCCTGATAGCTTTTCTGTCTCACTGTTATCTTAGTTTCCTTGGAGCACTTGAAAGAATTCATTTCACTTAAAATAGACTTTAGCTATTTAAAAGTTACACATATAGTCTAAACTAAGCATGGGGAGAACGTCTCTCAGCAACAAGGCACATTTTTTTGGTGAAATTAATTGCCCACTGGAGGAACCTATTTCTAAAGTGAGCATAAAAAGTATGATTAAGTATGACTAAGTTAGACAAGATGATTAACCTTAGATGCTGAAGTTAATCTTACCAGCATTCTAATAACTCAGTCAGAGAGTTTGTACTGAATATTTCATATTATCTTTGGAGTGTTATGTTTTATAGCATCTTTGAAAAAGAGAGAGTTGACCAACACAGATGTGTCTCAGAATCTATAATCTCAGGTCTGTCTATAATCTGAACTATGAGATAGCAGTATCATGCCAAAGACTTTTAATGCTTTGGAAAGCAGCACAAGAAGCCACAGAACTGAGTTTGACCAGAAACTGCAAAGTATTATGGTCAGTCTTGAAAAGGAACTAAGGGTAGGATATCTCTTAAGCCAAAACTGAAGCCTGCTGCCTTCTAACGAGGCCAGGAAAAGCATGGAGGGAGGGCAGTATGGTAACTGCCTCGATGACACTCACTGAGAATTAACTAGACAGAGAATTAAATAAAGAATGCTGCACTTGTCCTCCACCTGAAGTGAACCTTTCTGCTGGCTGCCGGCATAGCCACTGCAGCAGCATGTTTGGGGAACTCCGTTTCTGTTTCCCTCGTGAAATGAGCCTAATTTATTTTCCTGTTAAATTACCAAACTCAAGCTGAACCATGATGAGAATTTCACAAATGTCTGACTGTTTTAAAAATATTTCTCATTGTCATTTTAGGGGAATTCTGCTTAAAATAGGAGGCATGTGTCTATATACAAGTTTATAAGTGAAATATTTAAATACAAGTAGTTTCCAGGCTGAATAGCCTGTGCAGTAGACACACAAGTGCTTTGTGATTGATAGTGCTTACTAATGACAACAGAGGCAAGCGGGGACTTAGACATGCAGCTCCTGTTATTGTCACTGAGAAATATATATCAAATTCTAACACACTGTGCTCCAAGAACCAGACATTCTCCCTCCAGATTAGTTTACAATAGAATTGACTTTCATACCTAGCTAGAATAAAGAAGACCACTTGACAATGAGAAAAATTGCATAGCATAACGATTAGCAGTGTCACTCAGGTTAATTTGATTACATTCGTTATCCAACGTTTTATAGTGGTTATTTTTACTTCTCTGTTTCTCCACTGCTGTATGGTGTTCTTAACATCCATTTAAGTACAACAGATAACACCCCAAAAATAATTATTCTCTCCTGGCATCTGTCTGTGTGAAAAGTATATATAGGAAAAATTTCAGAGAAGGGCAGGCAAGGCTTTTAGGAAGTTTAAGTAGCAGATCTGATAAGGAATAATGGAAAAGAGGCAGTGCACACATGAAAAAAGAGTATTTTACAAATATTTGAAGATATAAATAACCAGGCAATTGAAGCATTTAAGGTATTTGACAATGATGAGTCACATCGGGTTCTGATAGGCAATAAATTAGAGAACTTTGCAAGTTTTTTTATTTATGTCTTGTAAGTTGCAAAAATAGACAACATAACCAATAGACTCAAAAATTCTAGATGTCAGTAGGGTAAATATCTAATCTTCTTTACTTTGAATTTATTCCATGTTTCAAACCCATAATAGACTTCTAATGCATTATTCACTGCTACCATATTATCTGTAAAGTCCTGATATATACTTTTACAGCATTATCAGAAAGTTTAGGCCTCTTGGTAGTGGACTAAATTTCTCATTTTCTGACCCTATTTCTGTCCTTGACATCACGTACCTCTTATTTTTCCAAATCCTACATCTTTCCTGTTTTTCTTATGTGTCACAGTAGTCTCCTGATTTTAAAGTCTACCAATCTATGAAATGTAGAAAACATAATAATCATGGAAATAAAATGTATGAATACTAAATTTAAAGCATATACATAGGTAGATCAGTATTAAATATAAGATTAATAGTTTTACATGGTGTGACTTTTCTGTTGGATAGCATTATGCTAAAAGCTATTTTAAGAAAACTTTAGTTGTGAAGCAAATGAAAGAAAATATTTCATATGGTATATTTTAAGAAAAAAGTATTTCATGACTTTTTAAATTTAGAAGAGATTGATTACACAAATATAACATGGAAACCAGTAAGGGCTCCTTTTGACTTATTCCTGTAAGTGAAGACCTGTTTTCAAAGGCTGACACATAATTCTGTTCTCAAGCCAGAGTTTCCTTAGGCTGCTTGTGGAATGATAGATTAATATTAGAGGATTCTCTCTTGTAAATATCGAAAGCTAAAAATGTTTGCGCAGTAAAACATATAAGGGTTGTCTTTGGTATATTAGCCTGAATTCAGCATATTTGAGTTACTGCAGCCTTCGTGTGCATGCAAACTCCACTGAATAAAGAAAAAAAGTGGACAAATCTGAAAATAGAGTAAGAAGATAAATTAATTCCTTTAAGGTTATTAAAGCCAATTAAACTTAATTTCAGATAATTACAGACAAAAACTTTTGGCACACGGTAAAACTGATTCATCAGTTACAGAAACATAAAATTGAGTTTAGACAAAAGGTTAGTGCAGTAAATTAATAACGTGAATGTAAAGTAACAACGAAATATACAAGTCAGGGCCCTGAGGGCACACCAGCCCTGACCCACCCCCATGGGGATCCCCCCTCTCTGCCAATGGCTGAGGATCCCATTTCAGCCTCCTGGTACTGCCAGCCCAGTGACACCACAACAGAGCCTGTCTCCAGCTCCCCACAGCTCAGCCCTGCCCAGCCATAAGTCCCACCGAGCTGGGCTCACGTCCCACCATCACCTGGCCTGTCCCCAGGGAGGTGCCTGATGCCTGGGGCTGCCCCAGTGTCCCACAGCTGCCCTGCTCCTGGCTGGGGTGGTGGGACAAGCCTTGACCACCAGGCCCTGCCCTGCTGCCCTGGGAAGCCTCCACTGCCCCCCACACACACTGATCCTGGGGAACTGGCTGCCTTCACTGCTCCCTGAAAATATATATGGGGAGAAAACTGCAGTATAAACTTCAGAACCAAATAAATAGTGTGGGAGCTACAAGTTCATTCTCCTGAATTACAACATTATATGAACTTGCACATGGTCCTTTAATATCATTCACCCAGAGAAATATGACAGCATGTGGCAGAAATGAATACCAGCCCTTCCATTTCAGTTGCATGCTGCTGCCAAAGTACATGCATACTCTCTTATCATCCATAAATTCTTATAATTTCAATCTACAGCTGTCAGCACAGTAGTAAAGAGTTCCTCAGTTCATTTTACTAAGAATTCTGGGAATAAAAGAGATTACTGACTTCTTAAATACTTGCATCTTTCAATAAGTCTTTGCATTTCTTTTGCTGTTAGAGGGTATGAATGTGGGAAAAGGCCTTAAGTTCTGGGTTTAAGACAATACAGTACAATTTTACAATATGATGCAAGCAATTTTATTGTTTCATACAATAAAAATACAGAAAACAATCAGCTTGAGCTGTAGAGCTATTGTTCTTTATCATACAGTTTTGATGAGTCAACACCAAGAATTCATTAGTTGTTGGTATTCAAAGATGGCAATACCATGACAATGTAACTATTTTCATTACAGCACTTGTGTCAACAAACTGCTGATGTTTACCACTACAAACACTAACGGTAAACTATCACGTGTTTCGAACAAGTGTTTTCTGGCCCATTAATACACCTCCTGCAGGTTGCTTTGTCAAGGCTGGAACAACTTCACTGAAAATCTGCTCACGCTGTAAATAGTGATAAATAGCCATCCACTACAATCACTTATTTCTGTGGGTGGACATTTGGGTGCTTTTTATCTAAACTATATTTAGATATCTACTGCAGAGACACCTACCTGTGACCTTCCCCCTCTATGATCCCGTCATAATTAGTAGAAAGAAATAGACACTGTAGGGCATGATTCATGTGACCTACTTTAAGCATCTACTTCGGGGGGAGATGAATTGCACCCTAGCGGTGTCAATCTCTCCTTTGATTATAAAGAGAGTTTTAGATCACTGGCCACATGTACAAAGGGATGTCTGGATCTGGCCAGATGAATCTCACCCTCAGTGACATGTCTGAACAAGGTCTGAGCCAGGCAAGCTTCCTCTGAAAGCAGCATAGAATTGGCACCAACAAAACTGTAAACCATCAATGACCTTGAGGCATCCTGTTTTTCTAGTCCAGTGTGGAAAAAAAAAGGATGTTGGTATCTTTGCAGTACTGACTACATTTTAAACCTCTTCTGTCAGATTAAAAAATGTGTATGAGATTTATTGCAGAGTATAATCCACCTTTTTTCTTTGATCATATTTTCAAAAGAGCTGCACTCATAAATCATATAGATGTTGTATTATGTACCAGTTTAATATAGTAACTATCTTTATTCTTGTCAACATATTAAAGTTTTTTTCTTTATAATGAGTATTGCAAAGTTTTTTGATGTTGTTTATGGTGTCTAGTGGCGCTACATGTCATTTCAGAGATTACAAACTTTTCACTAATACTTTGTTGAATGCAAAATACATTTTATTCTGCACAATTGCAGTTTCCACTGAGTACATATTACAGCCAATTATTCCTCATTACAGTGTAGCTGTCTACTTATTTCAGACCTCATTATTGTGTCTTAGAGTCAGAATTCTGGTACCCAGGAGTTTAAAATACTTGAATACAAAGTAAGAAGCCCACAGATCAACAAGCTTTTGTTTATTTTTAGTATTCCATTTTCATTAGATGATTGACAGTTTAAAAGGACTTGACTCCAGGACCTTCACTTCCTCACTCTTGGATAGTTGGATGCTGGTGTCATGAAATAAAGTATCATGTTTACTGAAACTCTATGCAATTAACTTGGTGTCAGGAGAATCTTTCATCAGATTAAATCGAATGAGACTTTTATAGATGAGAGAATAAGAAAATAAATAATCCTGATCATGTTAAAACAAAACTATTTTGTGTCTTACATGTATGACTACATAAAATACTGTAGTAAAAAGTACTCAGAGAATCTACACTAAATTATTCTTGAACATTAGGGATCCAAATATCTTGAAAGTGTTCATGTACCTAACAGGTTAGGGAACCAAGGGCAAAAATTCTTTTTAACCTCATCTATTCTCATTGATTCTTGAGATCTCTTGAGTGTCCCCATTTTCAACACTCGGTTTCAGAGTACCTCAATGTCTGTTTCTGGTCATGCCCAGGAGTATCCCAATCAGAGTCTTGCTGTGCAGTTAGTCAGCAGAGGGAGGACCCAGGCAAAGCACAAGTAGCAGTAGGATTTAGAGTGATTTTAGAACCTGATTCAAAGGATTAATCCAAATAAAAGTGGGATTTTACCAGAAAAATAAATTGCACTGACATCTGTAGCTTCCTAAGAAGTCTGGGATTCACAAAGAAGACATTCTTTTACCCAAATTCCCTGAGAGACCTTTTCCAGAAGCTGTTCTCAGGACATGTATAAAAAGATATTGACACCTTTCTGATCTATATAACACACACTGACAAAAACAGGACTGGAAGGGATAATACTGGCTTCAAGCTTTAGCTATAGAACAAGATAAAGCATTTCCCCAAGAAGGAAAATTTATCTTCCAAGTTATCTTTCAATGCATGCCACACATTCAAGGAGTGTGTCAGGTTGCACAGGTCAGGTCAAGCAGATGGCACAGCTCCTTTCCTATTGAAACTGGGCAGAACTTCAAACTTCATAACAGGGGAAGGAAATCAGGCAAAAAAAACATCCGGCTTTTATGGTCAAAGAGGTACGGTCTACTGGGACAGAAGGGCTAGGGCTGGGTTTGTTAACTATTCATAAGCTCAGTACCATATAACATAAAGACAATTTTTTTATAACTTCATCTATTTTTACCACAACAGAGGTTACTATAGCTTTAAGCACCACCCTATGTCGGTTAGATTAACATTTCTTTAAAAGCCTCCTTTTTGTTTTCATGTGATCTTTCAAGTGATCTTTCAAATGATCTTACATGTGCCAGAAAGATCACCTGACTTCCTCTGCTGAAAGTTGAATTGTAATTACAAAGCCTGTTTACTGAATACATGACATGCACAAGTAGATTTGCAGCATGTAACTCCTAAGTATGATAAAATACAGTACTGGTAAAAATGGGCAACAATAACGGCTTTGCTATTCCTGAGATGTTGTGCTGCCATGGAGAGTCAATAAGTATTGTAAGACCCAGAGCATCCTCTGTTCTCAGAAAGGAACTGCGGTGGTGGTGATCTTTTCTCAATATAATAAAATGTTGCGATTTCATAAAACCATTTAGCTAATTAACTCTGATAATTTTTTTCCTAATTCAATATGATAATTTAAAAAAAAAAAAAAAACTGAGAGAAAGAGGAACAGAAATATACAAGTAACTATGGAATATAATCAGAAACTTTTCTACCAGGCTGCTTTATCCTCACATCTAAGTATCCAGAGACAACTTTGCACTGGTTTTCTCTTTGCTCCTTCTGTACACTTCAAAGGTCCAGTTAAAAATTCAGCTCTTTTAACAAATGAAAGCTTGCTGGCAATCCTGTCATGAGTCAAATGTTTCTTAAACTGGCCAATCCTCTTTAAGTTATCATACAAAACTGGTACTAACAGACCTGTTTTCTTTACATAGGTTAAGTATATCTATTGATGAATTTTCTAAAAGAAACTTGAAGGCAATTGTAATTATTCAATAACTCAATCCTTAACTAATCATCATGAATTCTAAAGAATTCATCTGTTCCATTATTAATTGTAATGAAAATTATCTTCTATTTCACTTTTTTCTAATGTAGAATTACTTTAATCTGCTCTTTCATTTTTGTTTCTTAGTTCTCTGTTCTGGTTTTGGGTCTTTTTTTTTTTGTTACAATTTATAAAGAACAAAGGCAAGATAGTTTTCAGTGTAAGTATAGATGCCTAATAAATTAATACTGTATTGATATGAATATTTAAATTTTCTTTACTGCTTTCTTCTGAATGCATACAGCAACTTTGTAAAAAAAATTGCTATATATCAATAATCCAAAACTAATGAAAGAAAGTATTTTAATATAACACATTTATTCACACATACAGTTATTATAATATTCATTTCTCATGTCTCAGTAAAAATAAATTTGCATTGGTATATTGATCATTTTCAGGGCAACCCAGTGAAAAGATGCGTATTTATACTTTTAACAACTTAATTTCTAGCTATTGAGCTACATACTACTATCAAGCTTGCTACAAAACAGATTTTGGTTTGGCTTTCTGGATATTTTCTACTTTGCTTAAATTTGAGGATGCAGAAAAAAAAATTAGCTTGGTTCAATTGCTGTTCTGGATAGCATACAGCTAAGAAATACAGAGATGTAGAGACACCAGCATATGCATTGAGCTAAAACTACAGAAATTATGTTTAAAAGAATGGTTTCAAAGGTTAAATTCAGTAACCACCTATGTTTATGACTATGTGTGGATGTGCACACATGTGTGTATGTATGTGATATAGGTATTATAGAGATAGGTATAAGTTAAGGAAGAAATTCATGTCTGGGAAGACCTAAACCAAATCATCTCAGTGCAGTTGCTCTATATTGATTAGCTCATTATTGATTACTGCACTTTGCCAGGGTGATCCTGGCAATGTTCCATCTGGAGGAAAAGCATTCCTCCACATTATTCACTGGTGGAAGGGAAGAGATGTTTACTTCATTATCTACCCGATGAGTAAAAGCCATGGATATAAAATATTAGCTCTTCACGAGTTGTTGCAACAAATTATTTATCTCTAAAGCTCACAGTTTTAACACTCAAGATCAGGAGCTTGTGATGATATAAGTTAAAAAAAGTCAGACCAAACTGACAAAAAAATTGCATGCTGCACCAAGCACAGGAGCCTGATGCTGCCATCACTGAAATTACACAGTTCACTTGTAGCAGCTGGAAAGCGCTGGAACAAAGATTGTAGCTTTCTGACCTTTGTTTTTGTGCTAGCTAAAGGGATTTGTGGGAAGATGCCATCTTCCTTCCTGCTCGGGATAGGAGCCCTGTAGATGTTTGTGGTGTAAAGTCTACCCTGCCCTGAGGTACCTCAGCAAGATAGCAGCTAAAGGAAGCACTGGTTGTTTGCCTCAAAAAAACCCCTAAAAATAGTGCTTTTAAGTGTCAACAGAAAAAGAAACTGCAGAAGATAAGAGAAGAAACAAGCACTGAATATATCAGTCACAGTGTACAGTCAGGGGTACATGCTTGTTCGGTGAAACACTTTGAATGGAAAGCAAGGATGCAATTGTATACTGCAATACTGTCAGCTGGATATTGTACATCTGTGAGTACTAACACGTATCTGACTTCTTGATGTTTTTGGTACCGTCGTTTATTCTTTTGTTTTTCTTCTAAGTTTGCTCTTTCACAGCTGATTTAATTTTTATACTGTCTTATATTTCTCATTGTATGTTCATTTGCAGGCTTTTCCTGGTCTTCCCTAGTTAATCTCTCAGATGTTCTGCATTCAGCTATCTTCGGAAAGGATGGAGATGCTGCATCTCCCAGGAGCCAGTAAACAGAACATTAATAGCTGTCTCAGGCAATGCTGCATGTTCCATATTTTCACCCAGAATAATAATTTTACACTCCCTGCTCCACTTAAAGCTATATCACTGAGACAGATCTGACATCTCCAGCAAAAAAGCCCAAACTTACAACAACAACAAGATGCATAGCACTGTTGTCCTTAATATTAATAAGTTTAGCATCCTGGGAGTGCACAAAGCATCTGTTTCTGGGATTATGGGTACTGCTACCCTGGAGTGCCAAGATGAGTGGATGGGGAGAGGAACGAGAAGTTCTGGGAAGAGTTATATTAAATTTAAATAAAAAGAGAGGAAAAAAATGAAAAACTATTGTTCTAGTTCAGTTTCATGAAAAAAAAACCCCAAACCCCAAAACAAACACAAACAAAAAAACCCCCACAAACAAACAAAACCCAAAAAGGCCCCAAAACTACAGTGGTGACGTTTTATCATGCACACCCTGTGGAGCCATTTCCCAAATAACTTGTTTCCTTTGGAGTTAGTTCTGTCTCCTTTGCCCAAAATGAGGAAAGTATTTTAGGTAAGCAATTCTTCTGGGGCTACAAAAGAAAAACAGAAGACTCAGAAAAACAAGCTGTCCGAAAATCATTGCTGATGTACCGTTAGTTTCATTATAAAATATTTTACCATAGTTTTAAACTATTTTGTTTAAAGATTTCATATTTCACAGACAAAAAGGAACCCATATTTTCACTTAGCTGTGTGAATATTAATTCAGTCATTTCCTACTTCATTTTATTTTTGCAATTCCTACCACTTTCCCTTTCTGGTGGAGGCTCAGTATACTGTTAAGAAAACAGTTAACAAACATTTTTATTTTTTTTTTTTTTATATATATATGTGGCCACTAACAAGTTCAGAAAAATCTAGTCTTGCTGTTGTTGGGGTTTTTTTGTTGCTGGCTGTTTGTTCATTTGTTTAATAAAATAATTTCTTGCTTTATGACCAAGATCATAAAACTCTTAATTTTTTAAACCAACTCTCAAGATAGAGGAAATACGGACTATTACTCTATCTTTCTGAGGTTGGATTTTGCTATTAAAATGTCGAAGTGTATATTCTTCTGTAGGTAAAAAGTACTTTAAAAAAATCATATTAGTTTTACCCTAAGCCACAGTAGGATCAGAGTCAGTGTATAGTTGTTAAAACTCATCCCCTAGGTGTCAGAAAGGCTTTTCAGCCACAGTATAACTTAACTTGACTAAGATTTTTTATGCTAGTGTGGCCAAGGCAAGAACCACTATACTTCATGTACACTAGTTGCTTCTCAGAAGTAAAATATTTTTCTACAAAAGGCGTGGCAGACCCTTCCCACGTGACTTTACAGAACAATCTATCAAGTGAGCTTCAGAGCACGTTCTGCATTTCTCTTCAATAAATTTGGGGTCCTCATTTCTCTCTCCATTTAGCTCATACAACAATAAAGTTCCAAAATATTTTGACATTATAACCATATCTGTGCTCTTGTATAGTCATGGTTAAAGATATTATATTTTGCAGACTCCTGACCCTGAACACAGTATGACACTGACTATTTATGTTCAGGCTTTTAGTTTGTGTTACTTAGTGACCATTTTCCTACACTCAAGCTCTTTTCCTCTCCCATCTAGTTAATTTTGGTTCTTCTTTTCTGTTCCTCACAGGATGTGAATTGGAAAAGCTCCCATGATGGTCTTTCTGCTAAAGGAGACAAGCTCTTTTGATGAAGTAAAATGCTTCCAAGCAAATTCCAGACTCTCAGATTAACAGCCACAAGTTTAAATCCTTCTGAAGACAATTTAACATGTCCAGTATGTTGTGTTACACTTACATACTCTAACTTTGTATTTTTAACTGTTAATAGACATCTTTCATTTTTCATCCAAACCCCATGTTTTCCTTTCACTGTCTTCCCTTCCTTTGCAATCCTTTTCCTTGTGTTTCCTTTCCTTGCCTTCTAAGGATATTGTACTCAAACCCAACAAAATATGCTGAAAAAATCTTACCAGAAGAGCTCCTTTATTTTATACGATTCTTCATGTATGCACAAAGTTTATGTCATTCTTGTAAAGAGCTTTCCAAGCAAATGCTGGTATCACATTTTCCCCCCAATGTGTTTAAATCCAAAGGATATGTTAAACAAACAAACAAACAAAAAACACACAAAAAACCCCATGAAAGTCTGCATGTGAAAATCTTCACATAAATATCTCATTAGGAGGAAATAGGTATCCAACCAGATACAGAATTTGTTCTGACAGAATATTGATTGGTATTAACAGTATTGTCTAAGGGTAGAAGAGTTAGCAAGGGCTAACCTTTATAGGCCAAATACTAAAACTATATCATCTATTATTTGAAAATCTCCTAACAGCCTGTTTTTCACGTATGCAAGTATTTGAGCACGTATTTAACTTATGCTAATGTTTAATTATTCTCATTTTACCTACTGCATCACACTTTGTGTTCGCATCTAATTTACTGTCCACTTCCACTGAGTAAGACATACCGTCCTTATGAGAAGATATTCTTTGTTACACTTACTATTACTAACTAATTTTCATACAAACTCTGTGTATTAACATCTATGGTGGCTTCCTTATTTATCATAGAATCATCAGAATTATAGCATGGTTTGGGTTCAAAGGGACCTTTAAAGGTCATCTAGTCCAAACCCTCCTTCAATAAGCAGGGAGACCTTCAACTAGATCAGGTTGCTCAAAGCCCCACCCAACCTGTCCTTGAATGTTTCCAGGGATGGGATATCACTTATCCGATATGAAGACCATAAACTTGGTAGTAACAACATAGAATATTGTATTATGAAGAGTGAAATTCAGTTTCTTGAAGAATTCAAAATATGAGCTGAAAATTTCATCTTTTAATCAATGAGTTTGTTAACAGATTTGATAATTTTGATAAAATAGAGGCAATAAGTTACTCCTTTCTTCTCCTAAAATACTTGCGATGCAGATGATAGAATTATTAGAACAACTGCAAAACGGTCCTGAATATCCGTAATTAAGAAAAATAGTCCTACAGGTATACCTTTGTAAGAGTATCATAAAGAATACTCTAAAAAGCCAGAGACAGTTTATTTTCTAGGCCAGATCTTTCAAAGGCCATCAGTTTACACAGAAATTATAAGTATTTTCCAATACTTAATATTTTCCATTTAATAATTTCCATAGGCTTTTAGCACAAGACAGGAGGTTAAAATATAATATGTATGTTAACAAGTCCCTTATCAGCAGGTTCCTTTGTTTCAAAGTTTCCCCATGGAAATAGCTTCAGCTGAATAGAAAAATTGTATACAGTTCCTTGAAAACCATTATAAATACAAGAAGCATGTCACAAGTTTTACAGAATTACGACTTTCAATGTTGCAGCTACCACAAAGACTCTTCTTTTTGCACATGTTTTAAAGAGATAATGATGACAACATTTATTACGGAAACTGAAGTGTCTGATGTTACTAAGAGCCATTTATAGTGCAATCACATGTCTAGTTTAAAGAAAAGTCATCTTCATTCTCCACTGCAAGAGAAGTATATTAATCATGTCATAGAGCAGCCTAACATAATGATAGAAAAGTAAATACATAAAATGCCAATTTGAGCTTCTCACTTAAATCATGGCCATCAAAAATTATTCTAGACCTATCAGAAAAACAGAAATAGTACACTGAATTTACAATTAAAAATACTGTTTTGTAGGTCTTCTCAGGTACTTGTTCTCCTGACAGGCAATTAGAACAAAACTAAGTTACAATAGTTTTTTCATAGCACATTCACTGAGTGTAATGAATCTAGCTTTGCAACAGATGTGATAAATATAAGCTCAATACAGCTCAGTGATCCTGCTTTTACTATTTCCATAAAACATGATAAAAAGCTCTATGATATATATCAGAAAAAATACGTTCTTCAGTGCTTGAACAAAAAGTGGAACAATCCTACAGTATGAGAAGTAAAATCTTCCAGACTAGATTACCTAAATTAAACCTCTTAAAGGAACTGATACTTCAGAGAAAATGGAACTGTTCCAATATTCAATTTTAAAGATCACATATACATTTCTTAAATGAGTTTTACAGATAAGAGTGAAAGAAAATGTGCATACATAATATATATGAAATTTCAAAGGACCTATTGCTATAGATAAGATACATATAAATATACTGTAAAACTCTCTTATGCAATGTTCCATAAATCTATTTTATTCAAAACAGTCCATCTACTTAGCAAAGAATTATAGGTGGACTACTCCTAATAGTACTACTACCACCAGTAACAATATACACTAGGAAGAAGAAACCTGAGTTTAAGATAGTAGGGAAAATCTTTGGGGATCTTTGGACATTTTGGAAGTTTTATGGAAGAGCAGTTTGAAGGAATCATGAGCATGAGTAGGAAAAGCTTTAAATACTTAAGGCTCAGGCTGAATGTCAGTAATGGGAAGAAAGATCACATTCTACTGGCCTAACACATTTTGAGGCACATCTTGGACGACTAATCAAAGGAAGTAGATAAACACAAAGTTAAGTCAATATAAGAATTTTAAATTTAAGGTCATGCCAGTATTTGTTCACTCTAACATTACATATAAATGATTTTGAGGAAAAGAATAAGAATTTAGTAATAGCTGGTATGAATGTCACTATGGACTTCCTCAGAGTAAACCAAATTTATGCACAAATTAGGAACATATTTCTTATTGCATACATTGTTGTACATTATTACTTTAAATTTTAACTGTTATTTTCTATTTATAGCTTTCATGTTAATGATCTGGATTGAACAAGTTCATTTTTTGGAGACCTATTAAATATGAATAGTGGCCTCTTTCACATCATATGGAACACCATTTTTTAATAACAATTTGAATATAATTAAATCTTAAATTCCACACTTAAAAATGCAGAAGACAATTATGCTGTAAATTTTAGATATTAAGATGACTAAACAACTAAACAATTAAAGAATTTTTAATATTTCCTACTGCATTCTCTGAGGGTCCATTTCATTTACATGAATAATGAACTAGTACAAGCAGCCCAAAGAGATGCTCTAAATTTTCACTTGAAAACTAAAAAAGGGTTTGTCTTCACAGTTCACTTTCTTTAGACTTGCTTTCTTCATATGGATGAGAATCCTAGGTTTGTCAGATTCATTTTAAAATCTAGTTAAGCTTAAAATGAAAATATGTTTTGATTGAAAAGGAAAAGGATAAGTTTCTGAATGTTCTATAAGACTGCAAGATTTGCAAAATTAGAAAAAGGAAAAATAAACCAATACATTTTTTGTTATGTTTAGCCTCTCTATTTCTCTCTAGTTGTTCCAAGTTTCCCAAATATATGCTAATGTAGGGTGCTGTCAGTTCAATAACATTCTGACCCCATAGCACTTGAACATTCTTGACTCTAGGACAGCTAAAGTTTGGGGAGTGTTTCATTATCTTGCTCCTTCTCCTCTTTCTCAAAGGTCTCTTGTTGTCTTCAAGACTGTCTTCCTGGTGCCTTTATCATATAGATTAACACAGGCTCAGTAACACAGAGCACTATTAACATCCTTCGTTCTTCATTTGTTGTTGCTGTTGCAAACTGGTGGTTTAGCAAGTAGAACTTTTGTCTTTCCTGTGAACTTCCTGTGTAGCCTCCCATTTGTCTAGTAATTACTACTTTTCTTTCAACTTTAATGAGCATAAAATTTGAGATCTGTGTGTATCTCTTTCCAAAATCATAGTTTTTGGCTTACGTTCAGGTTTTTACAATGACCATAAATGATGTGTTAAAAAGTTGTGCATTGAGGGTATTCTACTTTGTATCTTTTGCTAATTCTAGGAATTCATAATGTCAGGGTTATGTACATAAAATGTATCAGTGGCTACCTTAAATCCCAGCTTGACTAGTTTTTGTCAGGCTATGTGATATTGAATGGATAGAAATATAAAAATGTAAGATTTGGGGAGGGGTGGGGGTAATTTTTTTTATTTTATTATTATTACACAGAAAACTGTTTAGGATCTTCTGAACTAATAATACATTCTAAGAGTGACTAAATGTTTTTATCAATTTTGTGTATCCCAATATTTGACCTAAAAAAAAAATGTCCTAACAAATTAAAATGTTACAAAACTCAGAAAGCTGAAGCAGGAACCAGAAAAACCAGGGAAAAGAGCTAAAAAGTGGCTAAGCGTCATTTATTCCTGGCTTCTGTGCCGCCTGTTGTTTCAGATGGCAGTAGAAAATCACATACTGCTACAATAAAACATTAGGTTACCCCAAAGAAAGCCTTGGAACTAATTTTTAATGAAGTTCCCATTAAAATTAATAGGAGAAAAGAAATATCCTTTGAACCTAAGCTATTATATCTGTCCAAGAAGGTGCAGAACAAACAGCTCACCTTGATGCAGAAGCATCAGCAAAACATGTACTGTACTGGAGCTCTGAGGCAAAGAAGCTGTAAAAGCAGGCTTGTTTCCAGAGGGCACAACATCACTAATTTTAAAAATTCCCTTGAATGAAACAGTTATCCTTTATATGCTAATTGATTCAGTTCAAGGAGCAACTCCATTGTTAAAAGTATGAATAAAAAAAGATCAGGGCGCGGAGGGGATCATAAGTGGCTTTGTGGAAAGGAAGAGTAAAATAACTGTCAAGGAAAATGCTACCCAATTCTCATTAGAAAACCCTTCTCTCAGCTACTCTGGCTTGAGGGAGGGTATCCAATGGAAGAAAAGAAGATTAGTTTTTGTCACCTCACTGATCATGTCTGACAGACTAGTTTGTCAACACAAAATGTGAAATAGTAAACATTTTAAGGCTTATAAACAACTTATAAATGGCTGCTGCAAACAATCTTTCACTCTAAGGGAGCTGGGAGTTTAATTTCTTGCTGTTTCCATGTTTCTATTTTCATTCAGTATCAGAATTTAAGTTTACTATCTCCGTATCTGTTGATATGGCAAATAAATCAGGACAGTCAGGCTTGGGCAGTGTATCACGTGTTAGTAGGTATAAGGAAATACACTTTTATGGGACTTGTAACATGTAATATCCTATGGATCTGAGCAGTTGTCCCAGGCCAGGGAGTATTGAAAAAACTCACTTTATGGTAGTGGTGCTTTTGTTATTTCTCTGGGATGTGGGAGACCCCTGATCAAATCCTCTCTCTCACTCTCTAACATCATGATGGGATGCACTCCTCTTCAGGCACTGGCTGCTATCACCAACAGTCTCTTACACTCAAGTTTCTCTGTTCTCTATTAAAAATTGCAAGGAGACAGGGATATAGTCCTTGACACCATCATTTTATCAGAGGCAGAGTTTCTGCGGGCCACTAAATATCTATTAATTATGTTTATGCAATAGAACATTTCCAATATGAGAAAGGGAGGGAGGAAGGGAGAGGGGAAGAAGAGAGGAAGGGTGAGAGCATCTTGTACAAAGAATATGCTTCTTAAATATTACTGTTTTAATCTTATTTGTATCTGGAACATGCCTCTCCCATTTTCTGGATGGGGAGCTAACCATTAAGCTAGAAATTAGTGGAGTGCTACCCTTTGCCATTTGTACTGGAAAAATCTACTCTGAACCTGTGATTATTTTCCCTTACTTGATTGCTTGTGAAACTGTCACATTTGGAAATTTTATTTTTTCATTTTGTCAGCTTCGCATTTTAGGACAGGAAGTGGCAAGTCAAAAAATACTTGAGAAGCATTTAACGGAATTCAACATAGTGCAAAAGGTCAATATTTTCTGATTAGCACTGCTGTACAAATGAATGGCCCTAGAACATTTTAATATTTTTCATCTTTGGACATGGTAAATGGAAAATTCTTTAAGAGCTAATGTAGAAGATAAATATTTGGTGTACCCATCTTGCTTTTGATCCTTGGACTGCCCTTGTATAGAATCATAAAAACATAGAATGGGTTGGGTTGGGTTGGGTTGGGTTGGATTGGGTTGGGTTGGGTTGGGTTGGGTTGGAAGAGACTTTAAAGATCATCTACTTCCAACCCCCCTGCCATGGGCACGGACACCCTCCACTAGACCAGGTTGCTCAAAGCCTCATCCAGCCTGGCCTTGAAGACATCCAGGGATAGAGCATACACAGCTCCTCTGGGCAACCTGTTCCAGTGCCTCATGACCCTCTCCAAGAAAAATTCCTTCCTGCTATCTTTTCTAAATCTGTACTCTGTCAGCTTGAAGCCATTATCCCTCGTCCTATCACTACAGTCACTCATAAAACGTCCCCCTCCAGATTTCTTGTAGGACCCTTCAGGTACTGGAAGGCTGCAATAAGGTCTCCTCAGAGCCTTCGCTTCTCCAGGCTGAACAAGCCCAACTCTCTCAGCCTGTCCCCATAGCAGAGGTGCTAGAGCCTTATCTTCATGGCCTTCCTCTGAACCTGTTCCAGCAGATCCATGTCCTTCTCAGAGGTGGGGCCCTAGACCTGGACTTCAGGACATGTCTCATGAGAGCTGAATAGAGGAGGAGAATCACCTCCCTTGACCTGTTGGTCACGCTTTTTTGAACATAGCCCACAATACAGTTGGCTTTCTAGACTGCAAGTGCTCATTTCTGGGTCATACTGAGCTTCTTATCAACCAACACCATCAACGACACCTGAGTCTTTCTCCTCAGGGCCGTTCTCGATCCATTCTCTGCCCAGCCTGTATCTGTGTTTGGGACTGACCCAACCCCTGGGCAGGACCTTGCACTTGGCCTTGTTGAACTTCATGAGGTTTGCATGGTTCCACCTCCCAAGCCTGTCTAGGTCCCTCTGGATGGCATCCCTTCCCTCAGGTGTGTCGACTACACCACAGAGCTTGATGAGGGTGCACTCAATCCCGCCATCCATGTCGTTCCAATGACATCAGTAGAGCAGTGATAAATGACGGAAGAAAAACTTGACCCAGACACCTAGCACAAGCTTGCTATTGCGTGAAGTTGAGACCAGATCTATGCATTACAACAGAGTGGCCCCATGCAGTGGGTAAGCTGGAAAGAGCACCCCAGGCATGCCACTGGAGTTTCAACCCTCCTTTCCTCTAAAAGCCCCGGGAAGCTGCCTCCGCACTCCTTGCAGTAGCACTCCCCTCTCCCACAGTTGCCTCTGCTCCCAGGCACCGGGTGTCCTCACTTGTCACTGATTACCCCCGTGTGTCACCCTTCACCAGGTTCATCACTGCTGGGTAATGCTGAACACAGAAAAGCAGCAGAAAAACTACGAGAGCCTTTCCACAGTCAGTTCAAGCCTTGTGCATCAGGAAAGGCCCTATCACTGTTTTGCTGGAGTTTGTTAGACAGTCCTGAACAGGGACAGCTATCTGGCACAAATATTTTTGGGCTGCTACAGGTGAAAATGTTTGTGATTACTGCAATGGCATTCAGACATTACAAACAGCTATCTTGGAAATGACAGAAAACAGGATGGGTGTCCATTCCTGAATCACTTGGAACACACAACTGATGTGTACACACTGGTCTCATTTCCTGATGTGGCAAAGAGTTCTCTAACTTACGTACTATCAGCTTTTTGTTACGATGTTGTCAATTCTTACTTGTTGGGCAGAATGAAACTGCCATTCTCCGAATCCAGAAACTGCAACATGAACAATATTTATAGCCTTAGATCCCTGAAATCAGAGATCAGATGAGAACTGCAGTTTAAGAAAGGTGAAGTCTTGTCTATGTGACTCCAGAGAAATGGCTGAAACTTCCTTTCTGTTAAGTTTTTAACAGGGGTTAACTAAAGGCATTGAAAATTAATTCTACATTAAAATATCAACATCTGTAAGCAAGACTCATATTTAAAAGACGTGATTAATATTTTTTACTGGAACCAGTGTTACTGACATTTATACTTTAAAGACTCTCAAAAAAACACCCCTGTCATGGTAAACTATCAATTGTTTTTAACAGAAAGATTGTATTACCAAGGCATTTCCTACAAGGGGAGAGCTGTAAAAATATCTCAGACCATTAACTCCTGCCTAATTGTAATTTATTATTATATCACAGTAGAGTAGATATGCAAAAGCACCTCAGTGCTCCATTGCATGGGGCACTCAATTCGCACACACGCACAGAGCAAGAAGCAGCCCCTGTCAGGCAAGAGAGCATGTTATGAACAACACAGACAAATAGAAGGTCAGAGCTTCTGCAAAGTCACTCAGTTGATGGGCGCTGGACCAGCAACCTGAATCCCAGACCAGTTCCTCTTCCATGACACATTATCATATGTGTGAAATAATTTTTAAGGACTATTTCCTGGACATGAAGTGAACAGTAAATGTTAGTCCATGAATACAGACAGATGAATGGAAAAACGTAAAACGATGAATGTCTTCTGCTACCTACATCTTTTGGTGCATGTGATTTATCAGTTTAGAGGGCAGAGAATGAAGCTGTAGTGAGCAAAGTAGTCAGTACACTTTTATAGAGCTTCCTGTTAAAAAGGTGCGTCATATCAATGACTTACAGTGAGGGTTATACAGGCAGCTTTGAACAACTCCTGTAAAATCAGACACAACAATGGACAATAATTTAAAAAACCCAAAATTCTGTTAAGAGAAACGGAAATGCTGACTTGATGTAGTTTTCAGGGAAAAAAGTATTTCATATATACAGAGTTTCAAATCTCTTGTGTGATGGAATTTACTCAAGGGAATCATCTAATTGTGCTATCAAAAACATAGCCCCTTTCTTATAAAGAAAACCAGAAACATTTATTGTTTGCTTTTACATTACACTGATGTAAACTCTAGGAGGACCATCAATCTCTAGAGGAAAGGAGCCTGATTTATCAGGTGGGAAATAATAAATGTCAACACAAAAAGGAACAAGGCAATTATATTTAACAGTCTGCTGACACTGATTGGCAGAAATAGTGACAGAGATTCTTATTTTGTAATGACCTAAGGGTTCATTGTAGAAAACATCATTTCAAAAACTCATTTTTTTTGTCTCATCAATTTATAGCAGTAGGAATAATGAAGTTCTTGTTCCTTGTAGTAGAAATACATTGAATCCATGTTCAATGACATGTAGCCACTGTATCTTTCCCCTCAGAGAAAGGCATTTGCAGCAGTGACGTGAAAACTTCTATTTGTTGCTTTCTCACCACAAAGAGCATTTTCTGTGTATATTTGCAGCAGGGCTTGTGGGTCCAAGATGATTGCTAATAACTACCTTTTCTGCTTAGTGATTCTTAACTGGTAATGATAAAAGACGAATTATTTACTGTGGTAAGTGAGGCAATACTGAAAAATATCAAAACCCGTATTATTTGGTTTGAAAATAAGAAGACTGTCGCAAAAGTATTTTAGGAAGAGTTATATAGAAAAAATGAGCTGGAACAATGTTATATGAGGAGCTTCCCAGAAGTAAAACTGTATGTACCACATGTGGATTCTGACACATTTGTTATGCTCAAAACCCAAAGCCTATTTGTGGGGGGTTGGGAGGTTTTTTGGTGGTTTTGGGGGGTTTTTTGTTTGGGTTGTGGTGGTTTTTTGGTGTTTTTGTTTTACATTTAAGGATGCTAGGCAACATGTCTTGGTTCTGTGAGAAAACACAGCACTGTAAATACAAATACTACATTTCAGAAAGCAGATGCAGGATGTTGACCAGATACCCACCAAGAAATTGCTATATTCTATATAATTCAAAGGAAGCTAAAAGGAACAAAATATTCAGCCCTTATATAAACCTCTCAGAGAACCTCTACGTTATATTCTAGATCTTAATGTCTGGTTTGGCAGACTACATTTTTTTGTCGATACTTTAGTAGATTATGCATTATGTACTTTGCGTTCATGTTATAGTTTCAATCAATTGCGAAATATTTTGTCTGTTCTTCCTTCCCTCTGGAAAATTCTGAGAATGTTTTTATTTTTCCCAACAAGAAGATAAAAATGTGCATAATAATTTTATACATGATATGTATGTATATATGCTTTGTCAGATTTTTAATTACTTTTTTTTTCTTTGAAGGCATTACATATTTTTTCCCAAAAAGTGTAAAATTAAAATTATTTTTGAAACAAGTCTCAGGGAAACTTTTCAAGGTTCCTAATTTGAACATGCAATTTTTAAAATCAAAAACTCAAAAGATATGCATTTTTCTCAAAAATGAGTTGTGAGCCATCTGTTAGACTGGGAATAGTGTATGAACAAAGCAGGAGGATGGTAAAAGATCAGAATTCTCCTCCTCTTTATTTCCCTTTAAGAAGAAACGTAAGCAAGCAAATGCTGCAGCATTTCTCAACTGAGACCCTAAAATTGATGGGTTTGAAAACCCCTGAGATCAAATCTACCTATCAGCAAAAACAACATCAAAATACCAGCTTCAGAGCTGTTGTGAAGTTCAAGGCTTTGTGAGGCTATCTCTTTTATTGAGAGATATAAAGCATTATTATTCACTGGCCAATTTGCAAACATACGCCATTGCTTTAAACAATTTTTATTTTAAATAATCAGAGCAGGTAAGAATATGTCTACCATAATGAATGTTTCTCACGTGACACTCCTTTTTCTTTGTCAGACACCTCTGTGCTAGAGCATGAATAAAAACTTAGCAAGATACAATGCCAATACATCCGACAAATGGGAATATACCATGTTTTCCAACGTTCACTGTTCTTTTTCATTCTAAACTTGGTCTGGAAACTATTTATTTTACATAAAATCTGAAGAAAGACATTACAAAATATGCCAAAAAAGGTCAGATTGACTTAAGTTGTCACTTAATGCATGCCACAAGGATGCATTGCTGTCTTATGGCCAGTTGTCCACCAGGATTCCAAGGTCTTCCACAGAGCTGCTTTCCAGATGGCCAACCCCAAGTGTGTATAGCTGCATGCCTTATTACTCCCCAGGTGCAGGGCTTTCCATTAGCTCTTGTTGAACTTCATGAGATTCTTCTCTTCCCAGTTCTCTAGTCTGTACAGGTCCCTTTGAAAGGCAGCACAACCACCTGGTGCTTGTCTCAGTTTTGTACAACCTGTGAACTTGATGAAGGTGTATTCTGTCCCATAACACAGACCATTAATGAAGATATTAAACTGTACTGTATCCAGTATCAACTGTTGGGGTACACCACTAATGACTTGCCTCCAGCTGGACCTTGTACCACTGATCATAGCCCTCTGGGCCTGGTGGTTTAGCCAGTTTTCAGTCCACCGCCTGTCCACTTATATAACCCATGCTTTCTGTTTGTCTATGATGATGTTTAAGGGAGACAGTGCCAAATGACTGGAGGCAGTGACAAAGGCTTTACCAAAATCATGGTAAACAACAAGCACTGCTCTCACCTTAACATAGAAATCTATCAGATTGGTCAAACATGATTTTGCCTTCATAAATCCATGCTTTTACCATGCTCAACAAAGCAATGACAAGATTTACAGGGATTTAAAGAATAGGTCTTTTCACAAGGAAATTACTGAAGTATCTCTGATACTGAATGTTTGCAATGGTTTCCATCAGAGATGAAATGGACAGTATTGAGCTCCATGTAGCATCTTTTGTCCCTCATTAGAGGCAGGATCCTGCATCACATAAACATTTCATCTGGCCTTTCTTGTGTTCTTATAAATTTTAAAGGCCACTGAATGTTTTCCTTATAGTATTCAGTCATATTTATTTACACAGTCTAAGTTTGTTTAGTTAGAAATTATTAAAAAAGGGTCCTTTTATACTATGAACAAAAGTTTAGATATTTCACTGAACCTGAATCAGTGTGTCTTGTTCTTGGACAAAATACTTTTTATCACCAATCAACCATTCAAAATTTCCTAATAATGCAATAAAATACATTCAAGGCTGAAAATCTGCTTTATTTTCAGACATGCGGCTAGTAGCAGCTGATATCCTTAGCTGGAGTAATCAAGGTTTATAATGAAAATGTTAATGAGCCCTGAACTATAGCAGAGCAAATTGAAGAGTCAGCTATTACAGAAAGCAAAATTAAAAAACCATACTTGAGTAAGCTTTACGTTTGTTGAATACCTCTCTGATAAGAGCCTTAAGTCAAATATTTGCAGAAGAAAGGATTTTGAAAATATTTTCTGTATGCAAAAAACATTTTTTTTTTTTTTGTTTTGTGTGAGATTGTTCTGAAATATCACAAACTTCTGAGGACACTGGCTCTGAGGTTAGAAATGAAAAACTTCAGTTTAGTTATCTAGAGTAGCCCTTTCTCTTACAATACCGACCTGGCCATGAAAATGTGAATACTGTTAGTTTAAAATCTTCCAAGGAAGACATAGCTTGGAAAATCTAGGGATGCCTGTTCCTGCATTGCAAGCTTTGAAATGCAAGACCTATCAGTGGGCATCTGTGTTGCTTCCCATAGGAAGGAAGAAGTAAATAGATAGTAGACTTTCATAATGCTCTGTAACCGTTAAATCATCTGAAGAACAATGTGCTCACATGGCTCTCCTTGCTGCTCAGACTCTTCCCATGGATATTTGGAGCCTGTGCAGGATCAGCTGGAGCAGAAAACAATTATTTACACCCATTGTCCTCTTCTGTGTCATTCAGATACACTTTGTGTGTGATAACTCTAAAATTATGTCACAAGGGAATCACCGAGCCCTGGTCACTTAACTAGGTCTAGGAAACCTTCTCCAGAAAGATCTTCCCTAAATTAAAAGCAATGATTAGAATAATTATTAAACCCAGTAATTACAAGTAATGTTGAAGGAAACTCAAAACCATTGAGAGTAACAAGTTTTTGCATAACATTCTGTGAATCCAGAAGCTTAACTTCTCTGTAGAAAGTGATTATCAATTATTTCTTCAGTGCAATGTAACTAACCAAGGAAGTTTCTCTTTCCAATCAATTAAAGAATAAAATTGATTTTATTCAAAATACGATGAAAAATAATGAACTGCATATATTTGTTATATTTTCACCTGAGCATGAAAATGTTGAAAAGGGAAGAATCTATTCTCAAAGGTGAAGTAAGAAGACAAGCCTGGTAAACTGATTTGCAGGTAGCATCATATGGTTTTACACTCTATAAGATCAAGGACTTTCAGAAAAAAACCCATTCTGGTATTTTAAATCAAAAGAAGGAGGAGTAGAAGGAGGGACACAGGGAAAACTGTGAAGCATTTTCCACTGCTATGCAATTTATTTCTGAAATAATACAAGTTTTCACACAGACTATCAAAAGAGATGCTTTCTTAAAAAATGCTGGTTGACTTTACTTACAATATCTAGTAGCCTGAGAGGTGGAAATAAAAGTAATAGGACTTACTAAATTCTACCTCATAAAATAAAAGTACTTGTACAAAATACTAGAAGTGAACTGTTTAAAACATTTGTAGTTTGATATGACCTTTGATCTTTTAGATAAAAGTTGCTTTTTCTTTCAAAACCTACTGTCCTATATGGTTATATATGGTGTTTTAAATAGAACAACTCTGCTTCCCCACCCCCCACCCCCAATATTTAAAGAAAGAAAATAGCTTTTTTTATGAAAATCCAGAATGGTTTCCTACACTAAGAATATTTCCAAGCTAGACAGGTGGTGTATCTGCATCTTCCAGGAGGAGTTAGTAAAAACAACTGTCAGATTAGCATCAGTACAATGGCCATCTACAAGCAATTTTCCTGTTTTCCTATGGAGACAATAAAAATTGACAAATAGCATGTATACAAGTAAGGCTGGAAAAGTGTTAATTCAGTAATTGTATTCTGATGAAGCCAATCAACTTGAATAATGGGGCATCCTATTGTGTTGAGCCAAGCCAATTAAGCTCTTCTGGGCAATGCATTGGTTTTGTTGCATAGGTGCAGGGAGCTGTGGACACGACAGCAGCAACTGGGAAGCTGTGCAGGAGCAGGAAGGAACAGTACAGGAAGTCTACAAGGTGGCAATCCAGTGAAATACAGTAGTAAAACAAGGTGTCCATTGAAATGGAGAAGAAATACAAGAAATCTCTCTCTGCCACTAGCCTGCTGCCTGGTCTCATGTGCTCCAGGTCTCTGGAGACTCATCTTCTCTGTCTAGTTTACCTCTAGGATAAATTCTGTAAATTCCCCAAGGCAGATTCTGTAGCTTGTTTTGTGCTCTGAGCATGATAGTTCCCTGATCACAGAAGCAATTTTGATTTTACTATGTTTCGGTGGTCTAGGGCAAATACCTTGGTTTTCCTAGGGTCTCTATTGTCTATGCAAAATGAAAATATTTTCTTACTCCTCAAGTAATAGAAGGGTAAAGTAATGAAATAATCCAACACAATGAAAAAATACCTCTGTACACATATGTATGTAGATAGCAAAGGAGGTTTCTTTTCCGTAAATACCAACAAGCCCCTACTCTAGCCCCTACTCTGCAGAGTGCTGCCAGTATGTCAAGGAGATCCTTCCCCACCGCTCAGTAGTGGTGAGGTTGTATCTGCAGTGCTGTGTGCCCAGCACAAGAAGCCTATGCACTTACCAGTGCAAGTCCAGCACAAAGCCACTAAGCTGATGAAGGGACTGGACCATCTTTCGTATGAGGAAAGGCTGGGGGAGCTCGGAGTGTTCAGTCTGGTGCCAAGAAGAGTCAGGGGGATCTTAGCAATGTGTATAAATACCTGGTGAGAAGGAATGAAGAAGGGGAAACCAGACTCTTCTCAGTGGTGCCCACTGGCAGAACAAGAACCAATGAGCACAAATGAAAACACGTTTGTGAAAGTACAAATTGTTTCATCTGATCACAAAAAAATGTTGTTTTACTCTAAGAGTGGTCAAACACTGTAACAAGTACGAAGAATCTTGGGCTCTTTATTTGGTTTAGTAAATCTATTACTGCTGATATGTCTGGGGAGTGGCTAAAAAGGAATATTGATTAAGATTCAACAATAGCCAGTATCATCATGGTATATAATCAGAATATGTGAGCTCTACGACAGGGTTATATAACACAGATTTGCCCCTCAGCTTCTCTAATATTACGTGAAAGATTCAATTATCTAATGCACATCTTCATGTGTGGTGAGGTTGCCTACAAGATCTGCCCAGACAGAGTGGAAACACCTATTTTGAGGATCTCTTTTCATGATCTAACAGCTACATCTCCAATAAGGTTTTGTCAGTGCCCAAGAAAGTTTGTGGGCTTATGGGACTGGCAAATGAAAAGCAGCTGCCTAGGGAGGTTGGGTGCCTACGCCTTTAATAAGGAAGCACTTCATAGGGGTTATAATATGAAGGACATCTAAGCATCCAGGTACCTAACAAGCCAGATGATAGATACACACTGAGAAATGGGGTCTATATTCATTGATGGATTATGACCTACAAAAGTTTAGAGGTCATAATTTTCAGAAGTGTCTGAATTCACCAAAATCAGATTTATGATTTTATTATTTTAATATAAAGCAATTTCCACTATTTACGAAGGTCTGGACCAGCAATTTTAATCAGGCAGCTGGCCTTTGGAGTGATTGTGGATATTAGTCCTTAGAGTGCATTAAAGCTGCAATTTAGATGGAGATTTTCTACCTTTTTTTTTTTTTTAAGTTTTGTGTCTCAGCATGCCACCTCTTTAATATTGTAATGCTTAAAATTTAAAACTCCCAATACAATTATTTGGCGGTGTTTCCAAGTCAGCAAATTAGCAGCACAACACGTGTTATATAGGGAATAGCTCAATAACACAATCAAAGCCCTCAGCATTCGCCGTTTTTAGATTTATTCTGGCTTACTCTGTCGGGTGTGAACAAAATGACACATCATACACCTCAGAGACTCTTGTTCAGCTTCTGCTCAGACTGGAGAATTCCATCTGTTCTATTAAGGATCATTAACAAACAGCGAAGTATTCCAAATAGTTTCTGCAAAACCTTAAAGCCAAAATTATAACATTATTATAATAAGTTGGGGTTCTTTCTCATTCAGCCAGAATAGCTTTAATCAGCAACTTGCTGAGGAAAACTCTGTGGGACTCAGAGGCAGAGGAGCTCATTAAATCATATAAGGAGATTCTCACGTTAAACTGATGGTGAAAGTTATATGCTGCTATAGCAGTGAATTGTATTTGGCATAAGAGTATTTATTGTTACATATTGCATTTTGGAGAAAGAAGTTTATCCTGTGAGAAGAGCAGTAAAAAGCAGAAGGAGACTGTATAAATTATGCCTGAAGAACTAGAAACATGTCCACAGAGCATTAAAAATCACACATCAAAATTATGATTTACATGTGTAGGACCCGAATGTAAAAAACTTGTATTTACCTGTTCTGAATAATATGTCTCCGCTTCCTCTCCTGTCCCAAGCTAAATTGAGCTCCATACCACCTTCAAATTGCAGACACTCAGTTTTTCACATGGAAGGCACATACACTTTTTCAAGCACATTTGAAGTTTATATGTTTCATGTGGTATTATACTATTACCGGAACAAAGTGTTGCCAACACTTTATTATCTCAAAGTGGAAGACTTACTCTTTAAAATTCTAACACAACATTTATACTTCCTTTTAGTGAAAACCTATGGACATGTTCCTATAGAATATATTGAACAAGTAAGTATCACTGAAAATCAATTACATGGCCAAGATCCTCCTTTACAATACCAGTATTCATTTGTTAAGTCTCTGATGATGCAAGACTGAGTGAGGAGGAAGAAAGGATAAGGGATATTATGCTGTTTATGCACACCACATAGTTTATGTTAGGCAAATTAAGTTTATAATTTTATTTATTTGCCAAGAAAGTATGCAACTTTCTCCATGCTATCTTGTCAATAGCATGTACTTCAATATTTTAAAATATTTCGGTCATGAATAGTAGTTCAAAGCACAAGGGTCAGGATAATTGGTGTTATCAGTTCAGTTACAGTGAACTTACTGGTTCATCATTTCAGTATAACGTCTTTGTTATTTATTAACTTCAAAAAAGGCTGCAATTCAGTAAATCTCAGAAAATTTTATTACTCAAGTACCCAAGTCTATGCAATAATACATCTGATTGAAACGAAATATCTTGCCTTCCTCATCCTCAAAACTATCAAGAACAGGTCTGTAAGTGTGACTGTTGTGAAGGGTTCATAAATATATAGCAATGCTTACGTTTCTCTTTTGGTTATACTGATAGTTGTCAATTACTTTTTCAGTGATGATAGGGTCATAAGAAAGATTTTCAGAAGATAAAAATATCTTTTTTTTTAGGAAGAGTGTAATAACAAACCCTGGTGACTGTACTCTCTTGCTTTCACTAACACAAATAATTCATAATTGTCCTGGAGTTATTCTTGTTGTTTATACTTTCCTAAGTGTCTGCATCTCAAAAAACCACAAGCCAACCACCAACTTAGAGTATTACTATACTTTTTTAGTGTTGTCTAACAGTACCATATGTAGCCACTTGTTTACAACTCTATATCTACAGAGTTGAAAGTTTTTCCATATGTTTAAGGATGTAACCACCACACACACACACAAAAACAAACAAACAAACCAAAAAAATTTAGTAATAAGATATAGATTATGTGTTATTACCAAATACAAACACGGAAATAAGTACATGTGGGTTTCTATAAAAGCTAAAATTCCCTGAAAGTTTTGCTATCTGAATTTCAGAATTCTAAATTTCACAATTCACTAATTTCAGAAGAATACAACAGAAAAAATTGTCAGATAATTAATTTACATTTAGATTTCCTAATTTCCTATGCAAATTCCACAGAAATTTGGAAAATGTGAAAATGGAGAATACATGCAGGTTTAGCCTTGTTTATAATAAAATTAAAGCCAGGTTTACATGATAAGCTATTACTATAAACAGTGGGAAGATAGGAAGAGTCTAAAATACAAAGTATTTAAACCTATGGGTAAAAATTAACTAGGATCATCATGAGGGAAGCTCTTCATAGCAGCTTTAGAGCCAAAGTATTCAAGGAGAGCTGTAACAAAAATAAAATTACTCCACTGAATGAACTAGGACATTGTTTATGCTGAGTGTAAACCCACATTTTCACCATTTTTCTACTCAGTGAACAGAGTCCATTGCCTCAAAGAAACTCACCCTACTTAAGCAAACAGAGGATTGTTCTAAAAAGCAATCAAGAGAGCCAAGATAGTAGGAGACAAGCTTGATGATAGTTTTCCATTTCTAGTTCCTGAGAGAAGCGATAACATCTTGACTGGTTGAGTTGTTCAGGGGTGATGGCTCTATTTGTTAGCAACTTAACTCCTTTCCTTTGCTAAGCAAATCATATGCAAACCACTTAAACAAGGCCTGATTGTCTTTGATTGTATCCATTATTCATGGATCTTCTTTAAAAAGTTTAGATGAGTATTTTTCAGAGGTGGCTTGTGGGTGTTGGTTATTTGCTGTTAGTATGCATTCAGTCACGTGTGAACGTTTCTGCTCTATAAATGGATAACTGTTCTGTTATGAAAATCACACAATGTGTTCCTAGACTGCCATGTTGATGACAGTCATTTGTACTAAAGTGAGTTTGAACTTCAGATTCTCTATCCTTCATAGTCTACAGACTTGAGTAAAATCTACTGAAAAATTAGTACTGATGGTCTTATAAAGTAAAAAAGTACATTTACTGACCAATAGAGTAAGTTGTATTATTTTTTTAAAATTCATACAGAACTTTTTAAAATCTTCCTAAAGTAGCTTTTCACATGGGCTGAGAGGTATGAAATAAGTAAAATGTGGTCCCATGCACATTCCCACAAAAAGTATGTTAGATCTGTACAAATTTGGTGCTAACATTCTCCCCCTTTTGACTTACAGATATGACTTCTGGCAGATGTATCAGTATCTACAAAGAGCACTAGCCTAATATTGTTTACAACTGTATACCAAGTTGAAATAAATAGCAGGTGCATGTGTGTAGCTGAAAACAACATTTTTCAGTTGATCTCCCTGCAAGGCTGAAAGCAGAGTTGAACCCGGAGGCCACCACATACATCAGAATGACAACTATTTATCATTCCTGTATTTAGCAGGTAGCACTGAAAACTCGTATCACCCTTAAACATTCACAGTCATTTTTTGCTACTTTTCAAGTTTGCTGCTCATGTAGTTTTAACTTTGTATTATCCTGCTCTTTAAACTGTTATGGATGTCTTATGAAAAATTGCTAACATTAGACAGACGTGTCTCTATCATCCACACTTATTAAAATAAAATAATAATTCGGGAACTATGAACATGACTGTTGCGTCTTACTGCCTGGAGGTTTTTGTTCACACTTGGGCAAGGTTCAGAAATTTTTCAAAGATCAAGAAATAATCCAGGTAGGCACAAAACAAGCTATAATTTCCAAACTGGAGTTAGGAGCAGTGAAAAAATATTAGCAATCATTTAAGAATGTTTATGAATAAACAGACTAACTTATTTCCAAAATATTACATAACCAGGTGACCAGAACACTGGCACAACCCTAGTAATCAATTAATGCATTTTTAATAGATTGGTCTTCTTTAAGCTTAAAGGAAGCCATTCATCACTGATTTATCACATGGCTTTTTCAGGTTTTTGTCATCTCTTAAAAAAATCCCATATATATGCTAAGAGGTAGAATTTATCCTGTGTATATTTTTTTAAATATTAATAAGAATAAACAGTAAATTATCAAAAGAAGGTAGATATACTTCAAATTACCTAGTCTATGTTTTGTTTCAGTAAGCACGTTTGACAGAAACATGTTAATAGAAAGCAGAACTGATTCCTTAGCAATTCACCAAAAAAAAGACAAATATTGGTTTATTTAGTCTCAATTAATTCCTCTATTGAGTATGATTGATAATCACAGCTACTTTAAACAGAATTGCTTGAAATCTAGCAGCTTCATTTTGTAAGAGCATTTAATAATAATTTGAAATAAAATTTCAAATTCTGAAAAAAAGTGCATTCTTGTAACACTATGCCTAAAATTGAAAACCATTTGAAAAGCCCTTGCTTAACTTAAGATGTATAGATGTATTTAAAACAACAAAATGATTCTGCCAGGGTAAAGTTGTCTTTTGAAATACCACAATGATTGATATGCAAGAAAGGTATAAATGCCCTTTTTAGTGCAGCATTTCAGCATTAAATAAATGTTGTTCTTATTCTATATTCATCTAATACACACAGACACATTTTATGCATTATTTTCATGAATTTTCTCACTCTCCCTCGAGACAACTCAAGTGACAGATGAATCTAGATACTTCCATGAAGTTATTACCTAAAATATGGCAAGTTTCTCAGTTAGTGTTTATAAGTATTAGCCTCTACTAAAAGTCTCATCCTTCTGCTCTGACCTAAAAGATGAATAGCAATCTGGTCAGCATGTCCTTTACGTTGTTTCTACTCAGGTGCTGTGGTTCCAAATAGCCTCTCTGCAAACTGAGAGCAATGGGTCCTGAGCTCCTATCACAGACAGCCTCAGCTCCATGGCTCATGCATCAGTGGGAAATGCTGTGAGCAGGGGTTTGCCTGGACTTCTTGGTAGCTACATCTGTGGTAGTAAGCTGCACAGGGTCAGGGCAGGGGTTCAAGCTATGGTAAGCTGTTGTCTTTGCTGAGTCTGCACCGCTTTGAGGGGAAAAAAAGCATTGAGCTGTGTTCTATAAACCCTCATGAGCTGGGCATCATGCAAGGCCCATGTTGTGTAGAAATACAGCACAGCTGGTGTCCATGCTGTAGGTCCAGCACCTGCTCCAATCCAGTGGATGCCTGTCCGGAGTCCTGGCATCACAGCAGGCAGGTGGGGAGCTGGGGCACAGCTGTAGTTTCTGGGCCCCCAGTTTTGCAGTCACACTGGCAAACTTATCCTGGAGCCATAAATCCTGATGTTCCATCACCAGATGCACTGTTTCCACTGCAGGGCCAAGGTGGTTTTGAGGTGCCTCTTTGTGCATTCAGCCAGGGAGTCAGGGCAATTCTGTCAGAAGCCCATCTGCCTCTCAGCTCGAACGTGTCAGACCCCAAAGGCTCAGAGACATCTGACATTTCTAGGACAAAACTTATCTTTTCCTGGAAGTTTTCCAGTCAGCTTTGCTCAGGACAATTCTGCTGCAGAGATAATTATTTCATTCTCAAATAGACCGTTGATCACTGCAGCCGATGGCTCTTTATGGGGTGTCAAGAAGAAAGAATGCCTGAAGGTGCCATCATCTGGGAGGGATGCCTTCTGCTGTCCCAGTGCTACCTTCTGTCCCCTGGTGACACAACATTCAAGACAGCAATGGCCCTGTCCTTTTGCACAGAAGTCGCAAGCAAGATAAAACCAGATGACAGGGTAACTCAATCTTGATTTTGTCTCAGTCTCCATTATAAATAAAGTGTCTTTAACATCGCCTGAAAAATAAGCATAGCTTGTGGTAGAATGGATTAAAAAAAGGGGGGCTTTTTGTTTGTTTTCAAAGAAACAAAACATATCAAAGATCCACTGGTCCATATAATTATTTCTGTGGCCCTTGTTTTATGAAATAGAAAACATTATACTGTAATAATGAGATTGATAATACTGAGATTGATTATTTGTGATGCTGGGCAGCCACAGCCTACATTCACTTGATATATAATTGATAATGCTTACTGCTTCAGACAGCCAGATATAAAGTGAATAAGTCTGTGGGTCCATGTCAGCTTTTGATTTTCAGTCATGTTGAGGAAGGTATGCAGATCAGCTCTTCATTAATTGACTGAAATATTTACTGTTGAAAAGCTTGATTGTACTTTTAAAAATTATTTTGTCACACTGAATTACAAAACAAATTAACAGCAGACAATGAATAGCATAAATCATTAAACAATTCTAAGAAAGAATATTTGATTAAAATTACTAAAACTTCACGTATTGATACAATTGAATGCCTGTCAGTCATACGTAATATAAAGTAAGAAAACAGGCTACAAGAAAGTAGTTCAACACACAAGCGAACTTTATGAACTCCCGCTCTATAAAATTCTAACTGTCATTCAAATAAGAATTCTTTCCAAGTGGGAATAGGAGCTCATCTAATTTAAATAAACAAAGTAGTTTGAATCAAATGGTCACCATTAGACCACATCAGCCAGATTTTAAATATCTCCAAGGATGAACACTCCACAACCTCTCTGGACAACCTGTGTTTGACCTACTCACAAAACAGAAAAAACCAAACAAAGTTTTATTGCATTAAGGTAGAGTTCTATGTGTTTTCATCTGTGCCCATTGTCTTTTGTCCTACGAGTGGGAACCACTGAGAAGAGTCTGGAGGGCCAGAAGGCTGGAGCACCTCTCCTATGGGGACAGGCTGAGAGAGTTGACATTGTTCAGCCTGGAGAAGACAAGGCTCTGGGGAGACCTTATAGCACCTTCCAGTACCTGAAGTATAAGAAAGCTAGAGGGGGACATTTTACAAGGGCCTGTAGTGACAGGACAAGGGGTAATAGGTTTAAACTGAAGGAGGGTATATTTAAATTACATATCAGGAAGAAGTTCTTCCCAAAGAGGGTGGTGAGGCACTGGAACAGGTTGCCCAGAGAAGCTGTGGGTGCCCCATCCCTGGCTGTCTTCAAGGCCAGGCTGGATGAGGCTTCGAGCAACCTGGTCTAGTGGAGGGTGTCCCTGCCCATGGCAGGGGGGTTGGAACTAGATGATCTTTAAGGTCCCTTCCAACCCAAACCATTCTATGATTCCGCTTCTTCATTCCATCCCATCAGGTACTTAGACACATAGATGATATTCCCCTGACTTCATTCCAGGCCGAACAAGTCCCAGCTCTCTCAGCACATGACAGGTGCTCTAGACCCTTCATCATCTTTGTGGCTCTATGCTGGACTTGATTAATCAAGTTCATGTATTTCTTGTACCATGGAGCCTAGAACCAGACACAGCACTCCATATCTGAAAGTGAAGGTGGTGGCTGTCTGCGCATGTTCAATTTCAGGTTTTTAACGTATCTTTGGGAACCGTGTCACCATCACAGTGGCATATCACTATGTTTAGTCCATGTTACATGTGCATCAATTTGCATAATTATGACTGACATTACATTTCACTACAAAACACATTCTTTAATGAATTTATTACTGTCAATCTATTAATAATATCAATATGCTATAACATGGGCCATATAGAATAAGCCGTCTTAAAATAATAGAAGACACTGTTATACAATAGTTCTTTGTACCCATAATATATTACATTACCACTGATTTTATTGACACTTTCATCAGTTCCACTAATTAGCTTGTTTCTATATATATTGACTCTTTTCATTGACCTTAGCAGAATGCTACAAACTCATTTAGTGTCTTAATAGACCATATATTCAATAGCTCAGTAATTTATTCAACCTGTGAGGCATTGCTCCTTGACATTATTGCTCAGTTTATGTACTCCACATAGCAAATTCTCTTTACTTATAACAAACACTAATCAAATGGCAAAGGCATTCTGGCAGTCTGCTCTGAATATTAAAGATTTATGTCAACAAGATTAACTTTTATAATCCTTGCTTGCATAGTATTTAGACAGTGTGTAGATTAATGGATCTCACTCCTACAGCTGTAGATCTCTGAAGTTCCTTCACAGTGAACTTTATTTCCCTTTGGCTTTAACTAATTGAAGATAACTGCTCTACATAAATGCTCATGGCATTAGCTGCGAAAACTCCCAGAGTCAGACAAGGGGATGGTTCTTGTTTGTCAGGGACCAGTGTGATTTACATCAATTATGCAATTGGTAGATATGAACTAAACCCACAATTTTATGAAAATACATTAAAATGTTGAAACGAACTACGAGAACAAAACACAAAACAAAGCAGTACTTTCCCAGATTTACTGCAAGACTGCACAGCTAAAGCATTTATCACTGAGGACATCTCATTGGTAAAGATACATGACATGAAGGCAAAGACCAGTATAGAGCTGAATGAAAACAGCTTTAAAGACCAAGTACTTTGGGGCAGATGTTTGGGGTTTTTTTTCCTTTGTTTGGGTGGGTGGTTTTGGGTTTTGGTTTTTGGTTTTTGTTTGTTTGCTTGTTTACAGGAGGTTTCTTTCTTCAATACTAAGGATTAAACAAAGTAGGAGAAAGCGTATCTTTTCCAATGCATGTACATTCTATTATCTTATTCAATCTAATATTAGTTGCATAGGTGCTCCATTAAAGTTATCCACACCTAATTAAATTAAAAATTACTAGAGTTCTTATTAACACAGCAAAGAAAAAATAGAAAATATCAACTTCCTTTCATTTGCCACAGCCTAAAAGAATACACATGAACTTTTGTCATAGTTATCTTAAAGAATGGTCTTTTTTTTTTAGTTCATTGCAACCTGATTGCTGGGTTACAGTTTCATAGTTTCATTAATAACTTGTAATTCCTATAAAATGAATCTCTATGTAATCTCCCATGTAGGTCAAGATGTGTTTGTTAACATCAATATTAGAAACTGTTATTTCTTTTTTTAGTACTGCCTTTTTTTTATTATTATTATTCTGCTGTTATCCTTTCTGAAAGGTCTTTTTCAGACTAAAGAACATGCAAACACAAGAAATATCATACTACCTTACAACAGCTGTCCTTCTAGCTCAACAGTCTTTCCCTGGCAGAAGCAATAGGGGATATCATTTAGGGAGAACCTTGCCAGTATGTGATCTATTGCTGTCTTATTCCTCTAACATACATTTTTAAATTCCTGCCTAAACATTTTGATCCCTGACTATTCTATTTACTGACCTGATGATTTATTATCAAAAAGGCCTTTATGTATGGAAATATTTTGTCCATAAAAAAGCCACATATTAGATTTTGAACTCAGAATCTTAACAATTTCTCACTCCCCTCCTCCACTTTTTTCCCATATTCCTTCTACCTATTTTGAACCCTTTCTATTTTTTCCAAACTCTCTCCAACTTTGACTTCAGAATTGGATGAAATAAGTTTCACTGATGTAATTGAAAAAGCCATTACTTACAAAGTTTTGACAAAAACCAGATCTAGCTGCATAGTGGATAGAGGAGATGGTGGCAGAGATCGTACTTAAGTAGGGGCAGGGGAGAAGGAGGAGGGGTCTCACTGTACCATCCCCTCCATGACCAGCTGGGCATTGTCTGCTATGGCTTTAATTTATCTTTGACACCAGGCATTCTTCCTTTCTGCTTTTAAATCATGGTATATCAGACACCTTTTCATTAGTACTGTATATCTCACTGCATGCTTAATGTTCTGTTTTATCTTCATGGAAGAGGTGGTAGGACTGAATCTCTGTTAATATTAACCATGATAAATTTGCCCTTAGTGGCCTTTAAGAGTAACATGAATAGCAACCGCAGGCTACTAACTCCGACAAAGTCTTTATCCACCCACCTTCATGGTTTCCAGAGAATAAGCTTACATTATTAATCCCTATAATTTTTTATTTACAAAAGCAAGGAAATAATTTCTTGCTTATGACACCGACCACATATTCCACACTTTCCTGAGGACAGTATGATCTGACATAGCACCTCTGCAAACAGGATCAATATATAAGTCAATGTATAGTAGTCTTAAAGTATTATTAGAGGTTGCAGATAGTGCCTATCCCAGCTGATACTTCATTTCATCAATCTGCTCTTCCTTTCTGCCCTTATGTCTTCTTTACAGCATTCTCGGATGATATGAAGAAGGTTGTTCCTCTCAGGTGGAGATAATTCTATTGAGATATGAAACATTTAATATTGTGTGGCAAAAAAGGCGCATGTATCAAGGATGTCATTTCTGTCTGACCTGATCCTTAATTCTACTTAGATTCTATAGATAGTTGAACCAGAAAAAAATGCTAAGTGAAACGCTGAATTTAAATAGCATATATTTATATTCAGTTTCTTTGTGTCACCAACTTCACATTTTCACAAGCCATAACAAGCTCACCTGTTGCACTAGCTGAATCAGTAATTAGGATGCCAGAAATACTGAAGAAAGAGCAGTACAATTTTAATTGTGTAACCTGCTCAGGCTGTAGCCACGAAATGCCTGTATATGGCAATGCTTATCGCACCATATTACGTTGAAAGCGACTTGAAGCTAATACAATTTTTTGAAAGAAAATTTTTAATATTTTTACCATGTCAGTTCGACAAAGGCAGAAAATTCCAGACATGGGAAAACATCATAGGCTTTATAATGTTATGCAATATCTGTCTATCATACCCATAGTCATCTTTGGTCTTGTACATTGACTGCAATTTTTCCCAGGCAGTCCTTTTTGGTACATATTCACTGCTTAGTTAAGGATATAGGTATCATTAGTGACATTTTCTTGAAATCTTTTGAAAAGGATTCATGACTTCATACAACACCTCTGAGTATACCATAGAAGGTAGGTATTGCTTCTTTGAAGGGGTGAATTTCTAACTCCTCTCACTTTAGACCGGACATCTACAGGTAATGTTGAGTGGCTCCACCCTTTTCTGCAATGTTCCTTTGACAGAAACGTTGCCTTTGTAACTACAATGCCATAACCAGAAGTGAATTTCAGGACAATAGATAAGAGCCTCCCAGAGAAACACTTACCATTCCCTTGATCAGTTTGCCCTAGCCAAACACAAGGAAAATGCCTCTCAGGAAGAGCGGGCAGCCATACACCGCTGTAGTCCTTGTTGTCTATATTGTCAGTTTCTATTTTTGGTTAATTTTAATATTTTTCCCCTACCTTCTTCACATGATTCCTAATCTCGCTCACTATTTAAGGGAGACTAATCCCAATGACTGGGAATTCTGTTGCCATATGTTGCTATATGAATCAGTCTTACTTCCATTTCCTCCAGAAAGCAGGTACAGTGATATATATCCAGCTAGCATAAAAGTTATAAACAGTATTCTCACCAAAATATACATAGTAGTGAAAGTCTGCTTAAGAAATATCACTTATCAAGTTCAAGGTTGTTAAGTGTGAGAGAATCCTTCTCAGCAACATTTGGCTGTAAGAAAGCTCTGAGATCTTGGAAAGCAAGTGCCTGTGGGCAAAGAGGTACACATGGATCAGGAAAAGGATCAGAGGTGAGATTACATCTACAGGCCACAAAACTCTACCCTTCACACAGAGCAGGTATTTCAGATGTCGAAATATTGCACAGTCTATCTGGCGGAAGTTCCCCATTTAGTGTCATATTCACTGCAGGCAGTAATGGCAATCACGGAAGTGATGAGAAAGACATAACTACTCAGTTTGTCTTTGGCTCTCCTCTGTGCAGGGTGAGACTTTGAAAATTTCTGCTCATTAGCAGTATTGAAATTGAAGAAAGTGATCATCTTTCAAGATAGCCCAAAACCCAATTAAAATAAAATAACAGCTAAGATTTGGTAATTACAGGGAGTTTTTAATCCTATCTTCATAAAAAAAACCAAAACCTTTTTAAATGCTTACAGTAACAATGAATTTAATTTTGGTGTCTGCATTGCCTTTTTCAATAGCAGCTGAATCTTTTTTCTTTAAAAAAGTGGTGAAAAGAAACATCATGCACACCATCCTAAAAAGTGCATGGAGATATCTTCCTGCATGCAGTTCATTAACTTCTGCCTTCATTATCCCATTGAAGATAACATATTACTGGATTTGAAATGAAGGTGGACTCTGGACATCCTTAAAATTCATATGGAGAATATTACCTTCTCACCGGATAGGCAACATTTAAACATTTTTATCCATTTTCCTCACATGTGCACTATCACTGTCCCTGATGTGCAAGCTGGACCGTATATTAGTACGTATTATCTATTTATTACGAAAATAGTACAAGAGTCTTTGAACTAAAAACGCAGCATTTCCCTGCTTTTGCATGATGAGAATGTGTTTTGAGAGTGTAACACGCTATTTGTTTTTGAAAGTTAAAAATAAAAGTCTTCTTGTCTTTCTCTGAAAATATTAATGTTGTACTGTCAGGAAAGATTACCGTCCAGAACAGAGCAGCTGTGTGATTTATTCTCTGCAGATATACCATAACATTTGGTTATTAAAGAAAGACAAAGCTTCTCGAGTTGGAGCATTAGCTTTGCTTTAAACATGTTTTGTCATTCTTCTTTCTTCTTCAAGTTTCTTTTTCCCTGAAAAAGTAGAAACAGAACTGAACCCTCTTAGACTTTGCTCACAAAGAATAAACACTATTATGAAAGACTATTAGCAATTAAACTAAGGCCTGGTGTAAAATAAATAAATTGGTTTCATCATTTTAGACAAAAATATATTCCAGTTTATATAGTATGTCATGTATGAAAAAGTATGTCATGAAAGTTATTTTAATGTATTATTATGCAAGGATAGTCCATCTCTTATATCAAATGAAATTAGTACCTTTTTTGGCAATGAAGTTCAGAATTAAAATATTTTAATGTATTCACTATGTCTCCTGAAATCATTCGAAGAATTTAAATCACTTTAAAAGTTCATAAATATCAATAATATCTTTTTTCATTAGGTTTGTTTGACTTTTGTCTTTAAACATGATAAAAGAAAATTAATCATCCAACAATGTATTAATCGTGAGGTTACAGCTATATTACTAGAAAACTATCATTAACAAGAAATTTTAATTCTTCTAATTAAAATTAATTTAAAGTGACAAAGAGTAGATAGCACACTTTTTGAAAACAATATAGATAGTTATTTAGATGGAATTCTTCTCTTGAAAACTGTGGGAATTATGGAAAATTAATTTCAATGCAATTTTCTAAATGTCTTTTCTTGCACTTGGCCTTGTTGAACTTCATGTTATTGGCACAGGCCCACTTCTCCAGCCTGTCAAGGTCCCTCTGGATAGCATCCCTCCCTTCAGCATTTCAACTGCACCACACAGGTTGGTAGTGTTGGCAAACGTTGAGGGTGCACTTGATCCCGTCATCCATGACACTGACAAAGATGTTAAACAGTTTCGGTCCCAACACTGACCCCTGAGGATATTGATATTGAGCAGTTGACCTCAAGTCTCCGAGTGCGACCATCAAGCCAGTTCTTCATCCACCAAGTGCTCCATCTGTCAAACGCAAGCCTCTTCAATTTAGAGACAAGGATGTCATGCAGGTAATGTCGAATGCTTTTCACAAGTCCAGGCAGATGACACTGCTTGCTCTTCCTTTATCCACCAAGGTTGTGACCCCATAGTAGAAGGCCGCCATATTCGCCAGGCACAATCTGCCCTTGGTGAAGCCACGTTGGCTGTCACCAATCGCCTCCTCATTTCCATGTGCCTTTGCATCATTTCCAGGAGGGTCTGCTCCATGACCTTGCCAGGCACAGAGGTGAGACTGACTGGCCTGTAGTTCCCTGGATCCTCCTTTTTTCCCTTTTTAAAGATGGGGGTTATGTTTTCCCTTTTCCAGTCAGCAGGAACTTCACCAGACCACCATGACTCCTCAGATATGATGGATAGAGGTTTGGCAACCTCATCCTTCAGCTGCCACAGGAGCCGCAGATGTATTCCATCAGGTCCCACGGACATGTGCACCTTCAGGTTCCTTAGGTGCTCCTGAACCTGATCCTCTAATCATCGGCGGTTTTCCATTCTCACAGTCCCTGCCCTTGCCTTCTGTGACTCGGGTGCTATGTCTTGGGCCCTTGCCAGTGAAAATCAAGGGAAAAAATAATCATTGAGCATCTTGGCCTTCTGCATATCTGGGAAACCAACTGTCCCATTTCCTTATGGAGAGGGCTCACATTTTCCCTGATCTTCTTTTTATTTCCTATGTACCTACAGAAGTTAGTATTCAAATGTAAGTCTGTTATTTTAAACCTCTGATTCATTCTGGCCATCCCATAAGTCTCAGGTCTCAAGAAAACAAAATAGAAGAGTCGTAATAAACTAGAAAGTCATGGAAAATTGTTTTACCTCAAGAATCTAGATAAGCTGGACATATATCTAGAATTTTAAGTGTTCATTATACCTGAATGTCAGGGGCCTTCATTGTTATTTTTACACCTTTTTTCTCTTTAAACTTGTATGACTATTCATGTTTCGTCATATATTATATTTTTATAGTCTTTGAACATGAAACAGATTATATTTTATGATAAAATTCGCAACAGTTGTCTCATCTATTCTACAGAGAAACAGTTGGTCTCTGTGGTATGGAAGTGTAAGATAACTTTAGGCCTTTTGTCTGGCCTCTGCTACAGATAAAGCTGGAATGACTCCAAGAAGTTACTCTGATTTTGCTGGTGTAAAAACAAATTGGAACAGAACTACATTCACCTAATGACAACAGCTTTTTCTTTATATACATAAGCTTAACATAATTTTACTCATCATACATTAGCTCCATGTGTTTGTAACTGAAGTTTTACAAGGTGAAAAACAGCATAGGACCTTCCTCTTTATCAACATTTATATCCCAATAAAATCGGATTTCCCAATATATTATAAAATCAAATCCTACCATAAACCCTGTTTTCACTTGCACTAGTTGAACACCAAGGACCAAAAGTGGCACATGCAATCAAGAACCAGATTTGAAGAAAGGGCAAGAAGATGGTAGAATTAGCTGGCATGTAACGAGGAATACAATTTGCAGACTTCTGAAAGCACATCTCAAAGGTATAGCACCACCTATAGGGACCTGTGGCATGGTCATACCTGTATGTTGCATGTTATATTGAACAATGAGAGGCCTACAATCTCCTTGGCAGCTTCCCTGGCAAAGTTTATGTGAGGAAATAAACATCCACGGACGGAAAACAGGATAGGTGTCCATAACCCAGCAATTCATCTTGGTGGCAAAAAAAAAGCAACAGTCTTCTGGCTGTATTAGGAAGACAGTTGTCAGCAGGTCAAGAGAGGTGTTCCTTACCCTCTACTCAGCATGGGTGTGGTTGCATCTGTAGTGCTGTGTCCAGTTCTGAGCTCCCCAGTGCAAGAAAGAGATGGACTTACTGGAACAATTCCAGTGAAAGGCCCTGAAGATGAAGTAAGGAATGGAGCATCTTTCATGTGGGTAGAGGTTGAGAGAGCTGTGACTGGTCAGCTGAAAGGTCCAGGGGGAAATATATGATGTGGGAGAATGAAGAAGACAGAACCTTCATAGCGCACACTAAGACAAGAAACATTAAGGCAACAAGCACAAATGAAAACGCGTGAAATTCCATCTGAAGATTCTGAGAGTAGTTAAACACTGAAACAGGTTGTGCAGAGAGGTACAGCCTCCAGTACTGGAGATATTCAAACTCCAAGTGGCCATGTTCCTGTGCAAGCTGCTCTACCTGATTCTGCTTGCTCAGGGCAGGTGAACTAGATGGCATCAAGAGGTCCCTTCCTACCTCAATCATTCTGTGAATCTGTGAATGGCATAGTTCAACAGTAGGTGATGCGCTGTGGGACGCCACAAAATCAAGAAGCAGAGGGGAAATCTACACATTTCCATCATAAACTACTCTACTTTGGAGATGGTGTGATATATAGGCTCCTGAAACTATTTTTCCCCTTCTCCTTGTGAAATTTGTCTTAACAGCCTAGATCTAACAATTCTGTATCTTGGAGTTAAAATCAACAAGCCATAAACTATCCTGAACTATTGTAATGTCTTTTTTTCGGAGTAATCTTTGAGATTATGCTCAACGGAAATTAATTCGATCTCGTTTTGCGGGTGAAAGATTAATTTTCTGTATTTAATCTAGGTAGAGACTCTGAGGTGTTAATAGTCTACTCTTGGTAGGTTTTAATTTCTGAGAGCCTAGAAACTAAAAAGCAAAACAACTAATCAATCCCAGTGAATGGAAAAAAAGGCAATATTCTAAGGCATGATTTCTCATCTTTGTGAAGTATGCCATTTTTACTGATAGTTTGGCAAAATTGCATTCTTACTCATTCTAAAAGATGCTTCCAGAACAGCACTTTATAAAATCTCACTTGAAATGTCAGTACTCCTTTCCACACTCAAGGCTCTTTAACTCCAGAACAGTGTAAGTGCATCTGTTTCACATTGTCACGTGCCACTCAAATTCCTGTTGCTGTCCAACAAGCCTTAGTAGTTCTCCAATTATTCCACACGCACCTCTGCACTTACACTCTGATCCTTTGCTTCACTTTACTTAGAACTGCCATACAGTATGACCATAGAGCATTCCCACAAATATCACTACCCAACATGACCACCCTAGAGTGATAAATCCCAGCATGAAGGCAAAACCATGACTCAAGTGTCCTGCTTGTCTCAGGGGCTGTGAAGTCATGACACGGACCAGATACACACTTTGGCCAGGTATCAACATCCAAAAAACGTAGTGCTGAAACATCCAATATATTATTCAACAAACTAGTGGGATAAAATAGAGGGTTTGCTATCCCTGCTTTAGGAATCTCTGAACCCCACATCAGTGGATGTTATCAAAATATTCTGGGGTGTTGTGGGTTAACCTCATATGTAGCTCAGCCCCACAAAACTACTCCTCCCCTTCTCGCCTTTGCTCTTTTTTGGAAGGGTAAAAGTGAGAAAACCCATGGGTTGAGATAGAGACAGTTTAATAGGCAAAGCAAAAGCCAAACACACAAGCAAATCAAAACAAGGAATTCATTCACTACTTCCCACCAGCAGGCAGGTGTTCAGCCATCTCCAGACAGGCTTTTCATAGCCCAGTGGCCCTCCATCCAGCCAGCTCCTCATGTGTAACAGTGACTTGGGAAGACAAACAGCATCATTCAAATTGTCACCCGTTTCCTCCTTCTTCCCCACAGCTTTAAATGCTGAGCATGAAATCATATGGTGGTGGGATATTGCTTTTGGTCAGTAGCGGCCAGCTGTCCCAGCTCTGTCCGCTCCCAGCGTCTTGTGCAGCCCCAGCCTACTCACTGGTGGGGTGGTGTGAGGAGCAGCAAAGGCCTTGACTCTGTGTAAGCACTGCTCAGCAACAGCTGAAACATCAGTGTTCTGTCAACAGTTTTGGTCACAAATCCAAAACATAGCACCATACAGACTGCTGTGAAGAAAATTATTCCTATCTATCTCAGCAAAAAACAGTACATGGAGAAATGTTACTATATTCTTTCATACACCTCCCTACGTATTTGCAACTGGTCATTGTAAAAGTTGTATAGATGGACTCTTGTATGACTTAGCATTGCCATTTTTATATAGCCATGTCCTTTGATGGTTTTAAACTTTTCCTACCAATACCTTTTATAGAACCAGAGTTCTGTAAATTGAATATTCAACAGAAGGCATCCAGTTTTCATATAGTCAATGTCATGAACCTGCACCAGAATCTGCTAACAAATCTGGAGTGTAGCACAGCCTCTTCAAGCCCCTTTTATTATCCAGACACAGATTTTCTGAATCTTGCAGATTGCAAGATTCTGAATCTTAGTTTGCAGAAACCATCATGCACCTCCCAGGCAAACAAAGCCCTTTGCTTTCCGCACATATTCATTTGTATTACAAAATCAAAAGCCTGGTTAAATTCTTCAGGACATTAAAGCAGCCCTACATAAAGATATGCAACTTGTCAGATTTTCATCCTGGCATGTGAATGGAGATGATGACACAGTATTTTGGAAATAACCATCTGTCTGAAACTGGACACAAGAGGGGGTTTATTTCTTTTTATAGAAATGTTTTGTAAAAATGTTAATACTTGCCATAGGGTTCAGATTGCTTTTCCCAACTTATGAGTGAGAATTGTTTATAAAAAGAAAAATAAAATGTTTAAGACTGACTTTAATGTAGAAGTTGCTGTAACAGGAGCACCATAATGACAGAAAAAAAGGGTCTTAAGCCTGATTTAGCAAAGCCCTTGGACATATGCTTGACATTACTAAGGACATATTTAAGAACCTTACAGGTTCAGATACCTATTAAAAAGTATCTGAGAAGTCCAACTCAGGCAAATATTTTTTCAACCTATCCATATCTATTTGACACTTCTCATTATCTTGTTACACAACACATTCTATACTCCTATATCAGTGATGTCATTCTATAACAAAAACAAACCAAAAGCTGTCTTATCAGTAAACATAATAAAAATAGACACATCGTCTGATGAAACTGTGTGATTTGCTTTGGTTTGGGTCTAAATAAGGTACCTTTTACTAAACATTTCTCTGACAATGAGGGAGTTGAAACCATCTTTTGCTTGCACACTTGTAGTAATTTTACTTTGGCAAGCCTAGATTGAATTTTAGGACACTAGTCCCCAACCAAGGGTATATTTTTCATGTTTCATTTTAACAGAGAAGAAATAATAATAATAATAAAAGTGAAAAGACAGTGAAAAAAAGATATTTAAAGAATTACACAGTGATTCTTTTCTGTATCTGAACTTATTTACTCCTTTTAAGGGGGTTAAGCTCCATTTTTGCAATTTATCTGATTAGTTGGAAGTTCTAATTGCCTGTCCAATTTTACATGTTTACGCTATAAGTTTATAGCAAAATCAAGTTTTTCCTGCCTATCAGAATAATAAATTAATAGTAGCATTGCACACAAAATGAGACACAGTTCAAATTCAACAAATAATTTTTTCAAAGGATCCAGGATTATGTTTCATCAGCTGAACTGTCTTTACGCATATGCGTTTTTACTCTGATTCTGGCAAATAAAAACTACATGTGAACTTTATCAAATATGAAAACTGGAATTTTACTAATACTATTCTTATTTTTGCAAAATTTCAGTAGGATATCTTATGTATATCAACCCTGCAGTTTGCTTATAACATTTTTAATTTAACTGTTCTTTCAGGTGAAAATATTCATTAAATTTAAATTAGTGAAGGCTTTGAAGGACAGTGACAAGTAAAAGACAAAATATATGTGCAAATATAATGTGTATATAAAAAGAAAACCAATATACTACCAATTGCAAAGTCATCTATCTTATATCTGACACTATTTCTATTATTATCTGCACTGTATGTAATACTTCTGGCTTTGGCTGTATCAAGAAATATGATTCCTGTCTTTGTTTGCTCTCCATCCCCATTTTCCTCTGAAAAGACATAAGTAAAGCATCATTTCAGCATATCTGCTGTTCTTTTATCCTTACTATCCCTTTACAACTACAATTTCAGTGGAGCAATTTTCTTTCTTATCTTCAGCTCCTGTAAATATATTTGAAGAACAATTTACTATTAGCTGAAAAGCCCTCTGCAATTCAGTGATTAGTGCATTTTTGTGTCCATGATTCTCCTTTTAGTATTATTCTGATCAATTTTATGTCTACTTGGCAGACAACTTGTAGCTTGAAAACCTTACATTAATGTTTTACTCTGAGGTCAAAAAGCTCTGCTAACCTGGATTCAGTATTTGAAGACCACCTTTTAAATCTATAGCGCTCAGAAGGTAATGTTATTGCTAAAGAGAAAAAAAAATCTCATGTATTGAAAATATTTGTTCTTTTATCACGCACATTAAAGTATCACCTATTTATCTGTGTAAGCAAGCATTCATATAGCTGTTACTGTCTATTTAGCTACTCCCTAACTATTTAAACAGAGTAACATACCTAATTGCATTCCACCTCTTATCTCCCTCCTGAAGGAGACACAGCTGGATTGCTGTGACAGGACGTTACAAAGGGAAAATAAGTAAAAGAAATAAAAGTTGTTTTTATTATAGGACATGTTAAAATTTAAGTGATTCTTGTCTGCTGCATCAGTGGGCATCAATTCCTTTCTGCAAGGAGACCTCTGTCCTCAGAAGCTTATGAGCCTCCCAGGACTGGCTGACCTCTCCACCTGTACCAGCAACTACAGCTGAATGGAAAGAGAAGTGATCTCTGAAGTTGTGAGGGACTGGTCCATGGAGAACTCACTCAGGCTTAAACTGCATTGTACAAATGTACACTTTTCCTTCTTTGTTATTTTATTCCATCTTTGGGAGCGGTGCTATTTTTTGATTCAGCAATTCAAGAATAGCTGTGAGGTATCATCATATGTAGTCCAGCAATTTACATTCAAAAGGGAAAACCCCAAAACTAAAGCAAAACAAAAAACAAACCCAGAACACAAAGAACAGCAAACATGCCAAAGTTACCTCTGTGTCAACTTTTTAATGGATATTTTAACATGGTCAGATGTACCAGTTGAAGGTATATTGGAAAAGACTTCTTGTGATATAAACTTTGATTGTGAAGCTTTGAGGAATTTAAGATTACAGTAGAAATATGAAAATAGTCACAAATCCTTAAACATTACAAAATTAAGCATAAATAAGGCTGCATCAAAAATTGCTCTAGCTGTGCTTTGTTTTCCCTCACTACTTAACATTTATTATTCTCTAGTTTTTGAAAGTTTCTGTCATCCAATTAAAGAATATAAAAATATAATTTGATTTATGAGACATACAACACTTAGCGAGTAGTCAATGTAAATAGTTTGCAAAGAATACATAGCTGGAAAATTTTTGAGAAATCATTAATTTTGTCTATGTGCATAATGAATACATCAGCCAGAAAGAGAGGGTAGATTTGCATAATCTTTATAAACAGGAACAAAATACGAAGACTTACATTCAGCCAAGAACTGACAATAGCTTTCCAGAGAATGATTTAACCAGCAGCACTAATGACACTTGAAGAATTGTAGCATATGGTTAATTTAGTGGTGTGTTCCCTTCAGTATTTGTCTGTTCAAATACTTTCAAAACTCACATGCACGTGTCTATGTGCATATATATACATTAAGAATATAGTCATGAAATACATATATATTCAACTTTTATTAGTTATATACATTTCATATTTCATTTTTCTTGTTGCCTACTCACATCTTCGGAGTATTTTTACACATATATATTATAGACAGTGTAATTCAGCAGTAAGGGGAGACAGAATGCTATAAAATATTGATGAAGATGAGCAGGAGGTGAGGTGTTTGTAAGTTGAGTTACTTTCAGAGTTTCAGGTTGTTTTCTGATGGGCATTAAAATGAAAACCCTTAACTACCCGCAAACAGCAGAGAATGGCTCAGCCTACTTCATCCTTATGCCTCCCACGCAGCCAGTTTCAAGAGCTGTCATATACAGTAAGGTATACGTTTCTCTACCTGCCCCCACAATTCATTTTTCCTCCACCGTTCTTGGATTTTTCCTTTATTTCTGTGGCTGTTTCTAAAACAGCCTCTTCCCATGAAAACTGTTTAAGAAACTTTGCACAAAACCAAACTACTGCAACCTATGGAAAAGCCAAACTCGACTATTCAGATACAATTTTCTGATTTCTTTGAAAGGCTTTCTTCCATTACTTGGAATTGTTACCACTCTTCTAATTTTTCTAGGAGTATAAACATTCCTAGAAATACTACTAAAATAAACAAGTAATGAAAAAGGTCCTTTAGTAGGCCGTTTTTTTCTACTATTAACTTCTTTTTAGCTTTATCTATTATTTCAACCTAAATGGCAATATATCAGCAGCTCACTGCTCCACTGCACTGAATATGACATTTCCTGTTTTATTTTTCCACGTCCCTTCAGTAAATCCTGAAATGTGGTATTTTTAAAACCCTGATGAATTTCCAATTCAGTGTCCCTGTCATTCTAATATTAATCTCATACAGTGCTTATCTTTGAAAACATGAAAAAAAGATGAAAGAGAAAAAGACATTAGAATTCTTTTTAATATATTATGCTATGCCATACCAGCATAAGGCTTATAGTTTTACCCCTGTACTTAGTGATGAAACAGAAACATGTCTTCAACTCTCCTTGTTTCATGAAAGTTTCCCCAGTTATTTGCCTTGGGGATTTTGTTCAATTTTATTTTAAAAAATGTTAAGCTTTCATTAATGATTTTTCAATTTCTAAGTTGTCTCTGTCAGCTGCAGCAGCAACATAACTCCTAGAGAACTCCGAGTCAAGATCTGCCAAAGCTTGGGCTCTTGTTGGTTTGCTGTTATGTGACTCCAGTTCAGCAAAACACTTAACTATCGTTGCTAACTTTCTCTAATCACATAGACATGTTGACTGATTGCGACTGATTTCATGTCTGAAATTAGAGACCTATACAAATCCCAGCACGCATTTAGTTCTGTATTTGCAAAATTCTTCTAGAAACAATGCTGCGTTTCCAAAGAGCATGGAAATTTCAGCAATGCCACTACCTTTTTCTTTACTTTTTATGAAGCACATTTTGAGGGAGGATACGTTTTCCTTTGAGAAAACTTTCACAGCAAAGTTACAAACTTTGTACAATGCTATGTGAATCTTTATGGCAGGATTAGAGTTTGCAACTGCTTATGCTTTTATAGATAATCTGCTCTTGACACAAACACAAGGCTGGTTCAGTTTTTCTTTCAGGATACTGCTGAAATTCAAGATTTCTACTTGAATTGCTACAGAAAATGATTGCACCTGGCTTCTTCATTCCTGCATCTGTGGAATACAGACTGGCAAACTTTTGAGCAATTAAAAAAGGGTTATATCTTTGGGCAATTTATGTCAAGTAAAACCAGTAACTGACATCTAGAAATCATTTTCCACTCATATTTTTCTGTTTCTTAAAGAATAAGGCTATGGTAAGGCTTCTCTGATTGTGAATGTGATAGTACTATATAATTTCTACCAGAATGAAGGTCCTGCTATACCAAGGGTGTTAGAATACATGCTGTACTTATTTCCCTTAGAGACAGTTGAAAAAAGAAAATATAGATGTCCACTTCCTTGAGTTAGTACCGTGGGAAGCACTGACCTTTGCAGGCAGTTTGCACCTGCAAAAGAGAAGAAATCCCCTCTGGCATTATCACTAAGTTTGGAAGTGAGAAAAGATTCCTGATGCTATATGCTTAAGCTTACTTCAGTCACACAGATTCTCTACTGGGCCAATTAAAACTTAATTTAAAAAGACATTACTCTTAAGTCTGGAACTGGGGTTGCTGCCATCAATGGCAAGCTCAACATATGAGTTTTATCATCTCTTCAATACTTTACGTACCAAATCTATTTCTGTGATTGATTGCAACTCTGTGGAATTAGCATAGAAAAAAGAAAGATCTTGAAGAAAAATAATTTTTGAATTTATTAATGAAGGAAAATTGTTTCACTGTGGATACATGACCCTTAGAAACACAAAACCACAGAATGGTTGAGGTTGGAAGGGACCTCATCTTGTCTAACCCTCTTGCTAGCCTAGCCACCTATACAGCCAGTTGTCCAGGACCATGTCCAGATGTATTTTGAATATCTGCAAGGTTGGAGACTCCACAGCCACTATGGGCAACCTGTGTCAGTGCTCAGTCACCTTCACAATAACGAAGTGTATCCATCTGTTCAGATGACACCTTCTATGTTTCAGTTTATGCCCATTGTCTCATCCTACCGCTGAGTACCACTGAAAACAGCCTATTTCCCTCCCTTCAGGTAATTACAGACATTGATGAGATCCCACTGAGCCTTCCCTTCCCCAGACTGAACAGTTCCAGCTCTCAGCCTTTCCTCACAGGAGATGCTCCTGTGCCTTCATCATCTTCATGGACTCTCTCTCTACTATGAATGTCCATGTCCCACTTGTACTGAGGAGCCCAGAACCAGGCACAGGATTCCATCTGTGGCTTCATCAGCACTGAAAAAAGGGGAAGGATCGTCTGTCCTGACCTGCTGGCAATATGTTGCCTAATGCCCCCCAGGACACCATTAACTTTCTTTGCAGAATAGGCACATTGCTGGCTCATGTTCAACTTGCTGTCCACCAGGACTTAGCCAGATATTCTTTTCTTTTTTTTTTTTCCCCAAGACTGTAAATTATATCTTTGGTTTTAAAACAATTTTTAAGCTGTTGTAAGATATTTCAGTATAGTAGCTCTAAATTACATTGGACTTCTTAAGCAGTTAAAAATTATATCCTACAATTTCTGAATAATTGAATACTAAATAGAGAAAGGGAGGAGAGAACTACTCCAAAGAAAGTCAGAAACAGCTGTAACATCTTGTGACCTAATCTGTGACGTGGACTAATCTTACAAATTGACTGAATAAAAAGAAATTTAGCATAGAATGTTTTCACCATGTTCAGCCTCCAGGCTAAGTCTTCTAGTATACGGTTTGTCATTAGATTAGGGACCTTTACTCACTCAGAAGCAGCACTAGAGGAAAATAATTTTCATTAATAGTTTTTGTGGCAAAGCTAAGCAGGATTTCCTATGCCAGATCTCACTTACTTCTTCCTTTCTCACTTTTCATCAAGCCAAAGTCCACTATTAAAAAAATAAGCTTTCTCTTTCCATGTAATGCAGTGAATACTGACCAGTTATTTTCATAATGTTCACATATGATTTTCCTGTTAGAACAGGAAAAAAAATGTTCTCCATTTGTAAATGCAGTTTTGTTCTTTGACCTCCAGCATAATACTGTCTTTTGATACTGCTAAATTTAAGGATTTATCTATATAATATTACATAAAAATTACAACGATGCTTTCAGGGCAGGATGTCAGAGGAAACAAAAGCAACCGAAGGCTAAACCAAACAGAACCAATAGAATATATATATTTCATTTTGATGATAATGACAATACTTACATGTGTAGCAACACTAGATATGAGAGTGACCAGTTTCACATAGCCAGTTCTGAATTAAGGCACCTGCACAATTAGTGGCTTTCATTATTGTTAATATAAAGATGGCTCTACCTATGCTGCCAGTCATGGGAAGCAAAGGGTTGCTACACAAGTCTATATATGTTCAAGTTACATCCTAAAATTCCACCTATCCAGCCCTCAGCGCTTTGGTTTTGGTTGTCTGAGGTGAACAGTAATTGATCATTTGCAATTTATACTTACAGCTTTAGGGCTTCTGGTGTTATGCTGTCTTTGTACTTTCATGGCCACCACTATCATCCTGTCCTTGCAATTTTTGGGTTCCCTTTCTTAGTTCCTACTTTATACAGCCTTTAAGAGGTGACTTGCTGACAACAAAGCTAACTAACTCAGTGTACCTCTTGCCACATACATGTAGACACAAGTATGTCAAGCTCAAACAGAATCTTTTCCCTTTCGACATGACATTCCAAGTTTGCCACCAACATGGAAATTGGATGCTATGGTACCAATTTTGTTTTTACATCTGTACTCTTCTTTTTACATAATTTTGGTGGATTTGGAGGCAATAAGCAATAACACAGGGGCTTTGAAAGTTTTGAAGAAGAAAAGGCATAAATAAGAACCAAGCTTTGAAAGTACTTGTAGACACTCTCAGATGCAAGCCCAGAAGGTCTACCATTACACCTGAGTTCTGGACTTGGTCAGATCACGGGTGAGGCAAGATACCTGAGACTATACGTAACGGAAACAAGCACATTCACAGTGAAAACTTTGGGGCCTTTACTTCCCAAAGAGAGAGCAGTCAATGGAGGGAAAGCAAACACCTTGAAAAGACAAACAGCTCTCTAGGTAGAGCTTGTACAAATACACAAATGAGAAATGTCACAACCAAGAAAATGGGTGGCAGGGTCCGGTCATTGTTACTATGTGATTTTGACTGCAGAAGCTCAGTATCAGTCACAAACAAATGCAATTATGTGGTATCTGGTTTGTAGCTAATTCAGATTATGGGACCATGTCCTGGTTTAATCCTAACCAGCAATCAACAACCACGCACCCACTCGCTCACCTCTACCCTCCTCCAGTGGAGGAGGAAAAGCAGAGGAGAAGACAACAAAGCTTATGGGTTGAGTTAGGAGCTATTTCATAATTGAATATAAATGAAATTTTTAAAAATATTAATAACACTAACAATACTAACAATACTAATAATATTAATATTACTACTAATAAAGTGTAATTAAAATAATACTGCCACTAATAATAATAATATGTAATAAAAATAATGGAAAATAAAACAAATTATACTACTGCACACTACTTGCCAACCAATGCCCAGCCAGTTCCTGAAGAGCAAAAGCCAAAGCCAGAGAGCCCAAGAACCAGAGACCCAGAGGCAGGCCAAGCCCAAGAAAGAGATCACACCAGAGCCAGAGCAAGCCCCAACGAGCAAGAGAGCCACCGAGAGAGGGAGAGACCCCCAATCCACTCTCCCCCAATTTATATACTGAGCATAACGTTTTATTGCAAAAATACCCTTTTGATTAGTTTGGTCCGCTATCCTGGCTCTGTCCTCTCCCAGCTTCTTGTGGAGGAGTCGGGAACACAGCCGCAGTATGAGAAACTGAAAAAGACCTTAATTTGATATAAACATTCCTTAGCAACAACCAAAAACATTAGTGTGTCATCAATATTCTTCTCAGCACAAATCCAAAACACAGCCTCATACTAGCTACTCTGAAGAAAATTAACTCTATCCCAACTAAAACCAGCGCAGACCAGCTCCTCATCTACCTTTAAAGTACTGTGCCATCACACACTATAATCCACTTCCTTAACAGTTCTCAAACAGTTATCTGAATTTCCTTCAAAAATGCATTTTATACTTATATTTCTATTTGTGCATTCAAAGGGAAAATAACAAAATACTGCACACCACTGTGAGACTGACAGCTTAGAGTTTGAATATTCAGAAACAGAAAATGCTGAATGGTAAAAACTAGGATCATTGAACCACATAATCTCTCTGGAGATCTAGATATGGTAACAAAGACTGACTTCACAGCAAGACTGTTTAATCCATAAAGTCATTAATTAAAAACCATGTCCGTCTAAATGGACTCAAAGTTGGGAGGAACATTAGAATATTATGAACCATAATTACAAATGGATGTTTACTTTTTATCTGAACAGTGTGATGATGGACTGTATTGACAACAACGAAAAAAAAGACATATTGCAGAAAAACAGTTTAAAGAAACCAAATCACAACTTTCCAAACAGGTTTGAAATTACATTAAAGTACAAAGTGTAAAATGAGCTGTGGCTTCCTCAACCCTAAAAATTAAATCAAATTTTACTATCTATGACTGTTTCAGTCATCTATTTTCTTCACAATGTTAACAGTAAAATATTCAATAAGGTGCATTTTGTCACCGTTTCTTGGGAATTCATTAGTATGCTTGGAGTTTACTGGAATATTCAATACACTGAAAAATTCTGGGTCTTGTTGAGTAGTTGTTTGATACAGACCTCTGTCTATACCACAAGTTTTTCATCATTGTCAAAAGGTTTACTTCCATGTGTACACTTCAATAGCACAAGACAATCCTGACATACTTAAGGAGAAAAAAAACCTTAACTTCATGATGGGGACAGTTGTTCAGCCTCTAACCTTTTGCTTCACAGTCCAAAAAGTCCTTAATCTTTTGGTGAGAAAGCAGGGCATGATCAATGTTATATCATTGTCAATGCTAGACCACAGTTCCAGGGTTGTCCTCTGGATAACAGAAAGATTTTTCCATGACTCAGTTCTAAGAACAAAAAAAGGAAACCTTTTTGTTGTCATTCAAAACACTCCAGAACTAGGATGTTTCAGTTTTCTAGTGTCCTACAGTACCTAGGAGAGTCGAGACTGGATCTCATTTATTGAAAACACCTGCACAAAATAAAAGTCCACGTAGCTGGTTGCAGTGATCCTGTCCAGAAGACCATGGTACATGGAGGATTTAGTAATTCACACAACAGTTAACCTGAGCAGGTCAGGCCTTCAGGTTGTGTTGTGTGACACAAATCCTTTGGCTGCAGGATAAGCTCAGCCAGTGCCTTACAACAGAGAAACCTGCAGGCAGCTCCCACTTGTAACCAGCAATTGTGACACCTCCATAGTCTTGCATTTATCTAAAAGTGAAGGAAGAAATTGTCCTACGAACATTTTTTATTAATATAGGTTTTTTTCTTCTAAGAAAACTACAGAATTGCTCAAATGACTGACAAGAAGGGACCGCCCACCATGGTCAGGAGCTGCAGTATGCTGTGGGAAATTCCATCTGGGTTCTGTGTCATGCTGCATGAAGGCAGCAGTATCTGATAGGACGTAAGATTTACTGGCTATCAATATTCCTCCTCTTATTCTGTCTCAGTAAAACCATTATCATTAAGTCATTTGTTCTCGGGCCTTTCGTACTGAGATCCAGCAAGAACCCTGCATCATCTCTTTCTCTTCTTACCCCATCCCAGTGCAGTCCAGTTATAGGGCAGATCATGCAGGCACTAAAATTAGGAGGCATAATTCGTTTGTTTCATCAAATTCCTTGTATTTAGGCAGCACAAGCACTACAATGAAGTACCACAATATTTTTCAAATACTCGGAACAAGAGAATTTTGAGTAATTTTCCATCTTGTCTCTGCTCCTGCGAAACATTTCCAAGATGCAGGTTTCTGAGTGTTATGTGTAGCATCTGGGAGCATTACACAAGGATCTGTCTAAAGGTTAATGGAAAAATATACTTACACCCCAGCAGTCAGGCTCTACGAAGTTCAATGCAAGGTATACTTCTTAGATTAACATAGAAAGTTTGTTCCATGGGATAATTAGACTGTTGATGTTACTCACTTCGAAGTGGCACTTAAATAATTGTGATGACATCTACTAAGTGCATTTTGAGACAGTCCTTTATAATTAATTGCTCATTTTACTCATTTTCATGAATCATGCATGCATCCGTAGTATACCTGTTACCAGTAAGATGGCGATAATGGAAATTTAATAGCATTTTTTTTTTTTTTAGTGCATTGTGGGTTGAGATTTTTGTCCATCTTTGGTGGATGTTATATCTGACTTATTTCAGTTGGACACCATGACAGCCTTGATCGCCTGGGCTATATCTATATCTGCTAAATCATTGAATGTTCAGATGCTGGCAACAGGCTCAAATTGACAGAGATGCACAGGCTTCAAAGCTGTAGCAACTTCTCTTCTGGGGAAGGGATGTCTTGTGTGCAAAATCACTCCCAAGTATATGTGGAAAAAGGACAAGAATTATGGTATACTCTGCCCGTGTGCCTAGTGCTTCTAACACAGTTTCAAATACCATATTATTTTCATAGTACAATGTGTGTATATATGGTTTTATATTTATGTTTGTTGTTTTCTTATTTTTAATAAGAGTTCTTTTTAATCCATAGGTAAATAAAACTTGTCTTAAAATGAATATAATGTTTGTTTTATCATGCTGCAAGTATGCCTTTTTTCAGACAGGAGAATGTTTTGCTAACAGAATTATTACTAGTACACTATCACTACTGAGTAATTGTATTTTATATAGAAGGTTATCATATCTACACAAGGTCCTTAGTTCCATATATATTTTCAAAAAGCATTATTAGAACTTTCCACCTAAGGGGTATCAATAGCAGAAAATTCTGGCTGTGACTGAGTAATAGCTACATTTGCTGTGGTGACACTGCTCTTTTTCATTTTTAAGTGGTATATAGGTATCCCATATATTTCCCTTAACCTCAGTCTAATTTCTTCTAGATGTAGGCTTCCAGAGCAGGCTATTTTTCACTTTTTGTCTGGTTGGATGCACATGGACTAAACAGAAAGGCACTGTTCTGGGGTCCCTACCCCAGAATCCTTGCTTGTTCAGAAGGAATTTGAAGGATTATAGGCAGGGTGATGTCCGAACAGCAAATTCCATAGATCTGGGACTGAGACATACATATTCCACCAAAAGCAAAGGAGCTACTTTACCAATGTACAGCAAAAATCTAAGGAAGTTGTAGTTATTGAAGTACAACAATAAGTAAATATCTATGCAATCAGTGGTATCTTACTATGGTCTTCATTTATCCCAGGGGAGGATAGAGAGTAAAGAGGCAGGTACTTGTTGGAAGTTTGTAGCAATGTGACAGGAGGCAATAGACACAAGTTGCAACTAGATTCCGCCACCCCACCGCCCCCCCCCCCCCCCCCCCCCCGCCTCCTTTCCCCAAGTGGTTGAGCATTGTCACGGACTGTCCAGAAATCTTGTAGGATCTCCAACTTTGGAGATAACAAAAGCTCAACAGGACAAGGTCCTGATCAACCCGCTCTAGGTGACCCTGCTTCAAGCAGGAGGCTGTACTAGATGATCTCCAGAGGTCCTGGAATATTTCTATTTATAGATTATAAATATCCTGTAGAAAATATTTACAGGATAAATTATTCTATGATTCTGTGAAACATTCTCTGTCCTTTTCCTTTACCTTTAATAAGTTAGGTCTGAGATTCAGTCAGTTTTCCTAAAAGCTACACAATCTGACAATTCAATTTTAACTAGAATGACTATTTGCATCATTTTAGTTAACATATCCTAAAGACTACACTATAAATACCCTGTTACTCTATAATGAATAATAATATTTGTATAGATGGTAGCATGGATTTTACACTCCTGACATTAATTTTAAATTAAATCTAATGATCTGGAGATGTCACTCATTTTGGCAGCATGTTGCAAAATGCAGAAGATTTAATGTCATGCCTAAGAAAGTTGTAATTGAACTGTCCAGAAATTTAATTTGGTTGTATGAAAAGGGCTAGTAGCCAGATTTTGTATTCCCCCTTCCTATTATACAATTCATGTTCATTCTTTTACTGTGTTGCAATTATCGTCAGTAGCTAATATGAGCTTATCAACAAGTCATCAGTAACTTAATTTATACACATATTTTTAAGATGTACAAGAATGAAAGTTTCATGCTGAATAAAATTTTAGTTAACAGGGGAGGTTGCACTGCCAACTGCTACGCAAATTAAAGTCACTAAAGCATTGTTAAAGGCTCTTGTGCAGATCTATTCAGTGCTGCAAATATTTAGATTTTTTTCTTTTTGAATTAATTAATTAGTGCTGCTTTTTGTATGATTTGTTATGTGTTTCTAATGTGCACTAGAATCACAAATCCTGGCATAGCTGATAAGAGTAGGAAGATTTCCTCTGGGACACAGTACCACTTTGGATTGAATGCAAAATAACTGACGCCTCAAGAGTGATAATATTACCTTGTCCAATTACAGTGAATTAAATGACTGTACAAATGCTAGTAATGCACAAGAATCATTTGGGCAATAATATTTATTTGAAATCACACCGGATAAAATCTAGCAGATAAAAGAAAACAGTGCAAAAAAAAATGATAACTATTAAAGTTAACTGTCAAATATTTCTGTTGGTGAGCAAAGGTAAACTCAGGTAGAAATTTTGTTTTCTGTAGTATGGGTTAAAATCTGTGAAACCAATTGGAAGTGTTACTTTTGGAATTGGCCAGTAATGACAGCTGGCTTCCAACTTCCTCTTAACCAAACACCTATACGAAGATATAAGCACTCAGTGACAGCTCACCTACTTCCAGCTGAATGGGCCTGGAAAGTATTTTTTCAAGCAGAAACTTCCTTTTCTCTGCCTTTGCTTCCATTCTGAGGCAGCTGGCCCACCAGTATTTCCTTTGACTCACATATTCCCATCATGCTTTATTTCTCAGTTCTGCTATGTTGGATGATGTCTTTCTTGCAACATCTTTAGTTGTAGCAGGAGCTACATGAACTTCAACAGTTAGGAATTAGGGGTCTGTATAATGTAGGCAACATTACACAAATGAAAGTTATTTAATTCTAAAATCTGAAATTACTGCTGTGAAGATAATATAAGTAAGGGTGGTCAGCAGTACAGAGCAGTTTCTGTATGGGGAAAGATCATCAGTGTAACAGAACCTTGACCCTGGAAAAAAAAGAAAAATTTTGAGATACAAAGAAAATATGGAGAAGGTAAAAGATTAAGAGAATTTTTTTTCTTCTTTTTTTAACACAAGGAGTTGGTGACACTTAAATAAAAGGTCGTGCAGTAGGTTTAAAACCTGCAATTGACACTGTGTTTCCTTCTTTTTTTTTTTTTCAAATAGTGCATGATTCAATTGCAGAACTCATTGCCACAGGGTATCCACAAGTATATATGCATTTACAAAGAACAGGATGTTCATAGAAGACTGGACTTGGTCATGTCTCTGAAGTCTGATGGTCCAGAGCAACCTCTGGATTATGAATTCACTAAAGCACAATTTGTTCGAAGACAGGAATGTTTATCATGGTCTAGATTTCACATTGTTCACTCTTTCCCTAAATGTCTACCGCTGCCTGAGTTAGGACATTGAGTCATTCTGCATGAACATTTGTTCTACACGTATAGATCAAAGGTTGTAGCTGGAGAATGTAGCTAGAGAAACCCTGAACCACAGAAATTTTATTTCAGCACCACAGATCCATAGTTTATATTTGTAGCCCCAGGGATCAATAAAAGCCATTATTTTCCCCCTATTTTTGTTAATATAGAAACATACAGTTTTGTAAACACTGGAACCAGCGATGTTTGAATTCCTTTAGAGTTGTGACATGGTTGTGGCATTATAATGCATCAGATCATTTACACATCTAACTGTCCTTCAGTTATGGCAGTAGTATGGTTTCTTTTCTCTATTCCATGCCAAATGTGTTCTTTTTTGTATTTTTTAATTGCAATTGAGGGGCATATTAAAAACTTGAGGAAGAACTATAGGGACTTATATATGTGCAGTATGATTGTATACAGATTGCTCTTTCAGGAGATGAGGATGTGGCAGTCCCTATGATGTGTCCTCTGCCCTCGCTTTCCATAGTTATCTACAGCAGCTGCTCAGTGACATGTTTCTAGCTGTTTCTTCTTCTTTTTGACTGTTCACAACCAAGACAATTTAAGAAATTTCAAATATTCTGAAACTATTCTACCCAAACAAAATAGAAAATGAGATCTTATCAAGCTTAAGACAAAAGAACTCAATATTAAATGACAGTCATTTAAAACAGATTTGTATGTTCCGTTTCATCAACTTGAAATATGCTTTTAAATGATACTCGACATTTAGTAATTACACAGTTTTGATTAAATCAAACTACATACATAAACAATACTGGCAGTGAATCTGTCACCATTTGTTTTCAGAGTTAGCACACCACTGAGATGAATACAGGAGTAGCCGAACTTTAAGCTGTATGTTTGTTCTCATCAAAGACTCAGAAATGTTCAGTTCTATTTTATGAAAATCTGAACAACACATGGGAAAAAAGAAAGGAAAACAACCCAGTCTTATTTTCAATGCACTCCCAGGCAGATTTGGCTCACAGATTTCCATCCTGCAGGAATGTGAATTCTCACTTTTTTTCTGCCTAAACCATGATGATTCCAGCAATTTATGAGAAGTTATATTTACAAATGTAACTTACTTTACTCTTATGTTAAAATTAAGATAGATAAGATTGAAAGACAGCCAAGTGTCTTGCTGAAATTACTGAGTTTGTCAGAAAATTATTCCAGTTTTTCTTGAAGACAGGTCTAATTGTGAATAAATGCTCAGCTAGTTTTGTACATTCTTGATATGGACATATACATTCACATAGGTACACAAACATGGTCAGCAGGCACTAGATGCATAAAGGACAAGAAAATATTATGAATAAAATCCTCTTTCAAAGATGATCTCCTTCAGTGTTAAATAAATAACCTTTATCTGTATGTTTCAGACCCCAGAAATGAGTGAAGACCTCTTCCATCCCAGCTCTTTCCAGCATGGCTTTACTGCTGGCATCCTGATTGCAGCTGAGTAGGTCATGGAAGGGGTTTCACTGAGCATCTGCAGGAAGCTGAAAGGACAAGACAAAGTCAAGCCCTAATTTCCTCGGAACTTTTTGTTCCTTTGCTATTACTGGGCCTTAACAACCCTCCATCATCTTCTCATCACAGTACACAAGAAGACACATCAAGATTGAAATAAATCTATTAAAAATATATGTAAACTGGAAACAAATAATGATACTGAATGATCACTGGACAAATGCCATCAATATATGTGGCATGGTGCCATAAATGCTTATGTTAAAGCAATTGTCTCTGTAGACACAATGCAACTTTGATTAAGATTATTTTTACAACTCAGATTATATTTTCAGAGATTCTGAAATCTAACTTTTGAGATTCTTAATACGAGGTGGCAGAAGAAAAGAACCCAAAACATTTTGTAAAAGACACGCAATACATAATTTGTGGTTTTTTAATTGAAATCCTGGAATTTTAAACAATATTGCATTAAATTGGTTGTTGGGTAACTATGGTGGTCACAGTCCACCACAGAAATGTCATAAAGTTCAAGAACCAAGTCCTTCTTCAAGTCTGACGCTAAATGGATCCAAGTTCATATTTGCTTTGTGAATTAATTCCAGAGCATTCAACTATATTTAACTATTATTGCAGCTCACTGACATATTTCAGAACTATTTCTTTCAGTACGAAATAAAAAATTACTTTGGCATAGTTTAGCAGGTCAGCCAGTAAATCAGCAAGCTCGTGAAAAGCCAGAACTGATGAAAGCTGCAGTGATCTTGAAAAAAAAAAAAAAGAGTCAGGTAAGTAATTCTCTGCACTTTATTCTGCCACTGAATTAATTATGTGGAAAAGGAGAAGTTGTCCCTGACTGTCTTCAGTTCTTATCAAGAAACTGGGATTGAATGTAGCAGGTGAAGCCTGTTGTGCTTTCTGACCTGTGTTCCCTATGTTCATACCACTAGCTCCTTGTCCTTCATAAACCCACAAATTTCTGGAACATGCTCCAAGAAGAAAGACAGATGACTGCTTTGCTTAGTGCGAGGTTATTCTGCAACCTGATTTGTTGTTCAGGATTTTTTTATTCAGGCTTCAGTTTTGCTTATTCCTACTCTTTCACAAGGCAGTGATGCATCTAATTAAACCCTGCTCCAACTGAGGTGCTGTAGTTATTTTGCCTGTTTTTCTTGCTGGGATGAAAAGGTGAACTCCATAAGCAATAAGATAAGAAGTTATTTATTCATCTCAGTAAAAACTGTCACCAAAAATAAGGAATATTGGCATGTGTAGCATACATTTATGGATTATATTAGTCAAATAGAATAAAATCAGGGTTCTTTTTAAAATGAGTGGCTGAAATCACCTTCCAAAATTGCTTTTATGGAACATGAGTATGTCAGTCTTACAACAGGATCTAAAATTTCATTTCAGCTTCTTCAACTGTCTTATTTGGCTTATTATATTTCAACAATTTAGAATTTATTTTTTTTTAATTTCCCAGAAAGTATAGCTAAACCATAAAACCAGTTTGTAAGAAAGTCATGCTACCAATTCGAAATTAATGGGGCAGCTTGACATAAAACAGTGATGTGAATGGAAGTGTAAGCTAGGCACAGAGTGGGATGGCAGTGACAGTGGTCTTGCAGGCAAGGAAAGGAAGGAGCAAAGCACATGGACTGGTGTCGGGGAAGTGAGAAAGCAGTACATGGAACAAGAGGAGGAGAAGACATTGGGTCTCAGACCTGGAGGCAGAAAGATTACAAATCACTCATCAAGAGTAAAGCATTCTTTTCAACTTTGGTTCAGAACTTTTCCTATTTCTTTCTACAAATTTGCTGCTTTTTTGTATTTCTGCTGCTTAAAATAAGTGTTCATAGCTATTTCTTCTCTGCTTTAATTTTACAGAACCAGCAATAGGTAGGAACCCCCTTACACCCATATTTCTGAGTTGCTGCTTCAGGTTTAAATGTTCATCTGTGAGCTCTATAGATTTAAAATTTGCTGCATTCACATTGCTCTTTTAAAGAAAATCCCATTACTGAAAACAGAGATGCTTGCAAAAATTAGCCAAGGGCATTAACCGAAAGGAGTTGCTGTTTAATATTTCTCTATAAATAGCATTAATCACAGTGTTTCTCTTGAGAGACCAGCTGTTGTGTCTTTAAAAATATACACCTAGTAGACAAGAAGCAGAATAAATAAACTTTGCTATTTATGTGAGAAATATAAAAATGTAAAATATACATATGGGTTTATATATGTGTATTTGTAATATAGTCAATATATTCACTGAATTTGAAATACATGTTTATATTTCAAGTATACATATAAAATAATTTGAAATACATGTACTATATAAAATCAGGCTTGAATATATTAAATATATATATATTTTTCAAATTTGGTGTTTACTGGATTGGACTGACATTACCACAGCAGAGCTTTTAGTCTGTCACAGGACTCGTAAGTGTTAGAGGGAAGCATTCCCTAAAGAGTCTATTCAAAATCATTCCTCTAGGGCTTCTTGGAGCATAAGACCAGATGCTTATTCTGCAGCTGGTCTTCTAGGAGAAACTGCTACTTATCATTAGTTGCAATGGATGAATCTAAAAATACAAACATATTTATGCTGCAGGTACAGCACTGGCATTTTAGGAAGTAGGCTGACCTCAGCTGTTAGACAGACATATTCAACAACAGTGTGCTTGAAGTGGTAAAATAAGTTGTAATGTAAGGGTGAGCAATTCCCACAGGGTTTTCCTCAGTACTTTCCCCCTGCTTCCAGAACTCATTATCACTAATCATAGTGAGGTGACATCAGGAATTAAAAAGGTAACCTAAGAGCAAGCATTTATTTTGCTTCATAACGAGACATTAGTTGTCTGTGTCACTAGAAAATGTTGTATTTCACTGGAACCTTCATGACTTATTTTTTGAAATTCATTCAAATGCAGGGGTAGTTTTTATCTGGACAGCAGTGGGGTCCATCCCCGCAGGAACTTCCTAACCCAAATAAAATCTTACTGTGTTTTGGTTTTCCCCCTTGTTAAATATGGATGGTATATGTCAGCACTGAGCCCAGCACCACAACAAGACAATACACACTGCCAGAAGTAGATTACACTGCCCAGTGGGAATCCTCACCAGGTAAAAACTGTTGCAGTCACAGTTTGAGTGATATTTGCCTCACTGTGATTAGATTTATTCCATTCTTTCAAATTGAATCCCTATTTTTAGAGCTTTTAATACTTGCACCTGACTTAATTCTTAGCATGTGACTATGTGAGGTGTTGAAACTACTGAGCTCACACTTTTTCCTGTTTAAACCAGTATGCACAACAATTGCATGTAGCAGATTTCTGAAAGTAGATGCTATCCTGCCATCTATAGCTTCTTCAAAAAGCCTATAGCTGTCAAAGTCACCTCCTATTAGCAAGGATCAGAGGAGTTCTGGAAAGTCATATAAAATCTCTGAAATTACCAGATTCAGCCACAGCAAAATTTCTATGTTGCACAGCCATGTGGCAGTCCTCCAAAGCAGGAGGTTAAACAGAAATTAAGAGACTGATGTGAATACTTCCTCAAAGCAGGGAAGGAGCCCAATATATTTAGCAGAACTGATTTCTGATTTGGGTGTCAGATGTCACATCTATACCAGCATCAGAAAATATTTCAGGTCACTGGATCCCTTGGTAGAATCAGTAGATAACCAACTACCAGACTTTGGCATAGTTTTGGTCCAGGTCTGGTAACTGATCCTCTAAAGAATTCAGGAGTATTTGAAAGAAATATGCTCCCCCCATCCCCTCTCCCAGTTTCGAGGCTAACTTTAAATTGTTGCCTGCTAACAGGCTCAGTGCCAGACAATGGTACTTGGCGCATTTAATTTACTAGTATAGATATAGCCGGAGGGTCTATAAAGAGTGTTGTCAGTATAGCAGATTTCAGACATCATCTGAACTACTGTGATTCTTTAAGCTTATAGGGATTGTAATACACACAGCCAACAATTAAATGTAAGAAAACTTGAAATATGGCTTGAAAGCGTTCCACTGATTTATTTAAAAATCTATATATGTTGATTAGAAACCAGAAGAACACAACTCTAAAGTAAAGCAAAGTAAAGCACAGTAATTCTGCAGAGTTTATTTTATTGCATTATAAGTACATAACCCACATATCATGCTCAGATTCTTAAAGATAAGATTTTAATGGTACTTTGGCCAATTAATTATTTCCGACACAAACATAAAGCAATAACAAAACCAGCAATCGTCTTACCAATACTTACAACTTTAATTTTCTGGTAAAGGAATATAGGACCATTAGTGAGCTCAGAACACTGTCCCTCTGGAGTAAAATAAAATGGTTTAATATTTTTGGAGCTGCTTAAAGCATAGAGCTATAGTATTTTCCCAAATTAAAGTATTTTCATTTCATTGTGCTGAAGAAATAATCCCTCAAGTATTTACACTGCATAGATATATAACAATTGGTATTTTTGTTTAATAGTGCATAAAAAATAAGGATAATGGATTTTTGAAACGTAAGCTTCAGCAGCCTCAGGGACATGAGGAGGCAATATACAGCCAAAGTGTTCGAATGGCCTCTTAAAATTAGTTTCCCAGTTTACACAAGATGTACTATACAAAGACAAGGTCCACCGATCTTATCTCTCCATTTTAAAAGCTTGTTATCCATGTTGGTAGCTTAACTGTTTTACATTACAGTCCTTTTTCATTCATAAACACCTCAGAAAACCTCCATAACAATGATGTAGAGCAAAAATAGAAAGAGCAGAAACAGAAGAAGGCATCTTAAAATGTTGGCACAGAAGAAAAAGCAATTACAATGTGGAAGCAATTTAAAATGCAAATACTGTACTGGGAATGCAGGTGAAATAAAGACCTGAAAAAAAAAAAAAACCCACCACTGATCTCACGAAGGTGAGAGGAGTCACAAAAAGCAATAACATAAATATATTTTTAAAAATAAATTGCTGGCTCTGAGACATTTAACTTCAATTAAGTCAGAAAGAACAAGTTTTCAGATTGTGCCACTGAAGTTTGCAGATCATTGCATTCCTCACAAGAATAAAGGTTTTGAAAGGCCCTGCTTTCATTTCATAAAGCAAGAAAAGGCAAGAATCATTGAAATATTGAAAACAGATTTTAGTGTTCTTGAGTTAAACATCCAGTTTTGACGAACCTTTAGACACCACTTGGAACCAGATATTAATAGGCCTCAAGTAGCCTAAGACTAACAGAATAACATTGGAAGAGGTTGATGTAAGTTCACTGTGCCATAGCGAATTAAAGCCAGAACAATTCACTCAGCTTGGATTGCATGTTCTGGCAAGGCAAAAAGGAGGAGTACGCTGCAGAACAGAAAATCAGGCTCCCACACAGCCATTTACTCCAGAAAGTGCACAAAATACTAACAGCTTAGCCTTTTCAGCAAGAGACAATTAATACAGTAGATGTGGAATAAAACACCGTTTCAGCGTCCTGCCTTTAAATAGAACTGCTGTAAGGAAGATTGTTAAAACATTCAGACTGGAACAGCATACAAAGAAGCAAAGCCTAAGTTTTCTGCAGAGAGGAAGCAGCACCGCCCAGAACACCAGCAGGCTGCATAAAGATGGCAGCAGCTGCAATCAGCGAAGTTCTGATCACTAGGAAGGATTTTAGATGCATCAGCATCTGCACTTCTTCACAGAATTTGTTCAGGGAACTTTCAAGGTTGGATATCTCATCTAATTTTGGGTGTGTACTTGCTAGACCTCTGAGATGGTCCTCTGAGTTACTCAGGCAGTCAGTGTCAGAGAAATAGCTAATCCTAAAAACATAATTCATTTGACTCCTTCTAAATGCCTGTTTTAAGAAGAGATGAACTGCAACCTAGAAATTATTTTCTTTCCATCTTTGCATCAGCTGAAAAAATCCATATGAATCACTCAGATGTAGCTTAGGTAAGCTGTATAACATTAGACAAATGTATTCTAACTCAGGCATCACATGCTCGTGAAGATGGTAACAAAAGACATACATAGAGAAAACAAAAGTGCAGTTTAAGAGAACAAACTAAAAGAAAGTAAATTAAATGAAAGCAATTTAAAGCCTAAGAATTGAAAGAGGCAAGACAATCCCCATAGTAAATGAGCCAGTGAGATCATACTAAAACCCGTGACAGAAAAGATCAGAAACTTAAACTCAATGAAAATGCAGTCAAGAATGTCAGATCTATACTTCAAGTTTTGCATAGGTTTATTTATGCTAAAGAAATAATTACACGCTGCTTCTGTATTATTATTCCCATTATCTCATATCAATTTGTTTTAGGGACCTGAGAAATGCAGGTCCCTTTATGCAGGCCAGCGCATAAAGTTGCTATCTACTAGACAGGGATTCCAACTTTGATAATGAAAGGAAATAAACCACAATCAGTTTGCTAAGAATGTAAATATTTTGCAAAACAGAATGGTTTCAAACACAGCACAATGGCTGTGTCATACCAAGAGGGAAGCAAACTCATAGGGAAAACTTGGTGCTGAGGATCCTGCATTCACCCTACAACCCTTCCAAAGTACTCACGTAAAAGCATTAGAACTGCTACATAGATTTCGGAGGAAAAATGAGTTTGAGCCAGCTGATACAGACTATGGTTGCTGATCATTAATCCTGCATGCTATTTATATAATATTGACTGTGAAAGATACTGTCATACATCTAGCTGTGATCAGGCATTTGTCTTGATAATAAATAGATGATAGTACACCTATACACTGCATATATGAATAGAAAAGTGTAGGCCTCCATCTTTCTTTCATGAGAGGTATTTTTTATGACTGAGAGGTGATTTTGCATTGCTAAGGCTATTTTCTGCTATCATCTGCTAAAGAATAACTTAACTCTCTGCTTCTGAGCAAACAGCTGGGGCTGCCCTCCCGGCTGTGCACCACCAGGTAACCGAGCAAGTGTGCAAGTGTGCCAGTGAAGTGTGTGAGTGCAGAAGTGCATGTGCTGTGTGAGCAGCTGCCTGCTGCTAACAAGAACAGCTTGATTTCATTAATAACAGCTTAATGGCTAACAGGGGTTCTAAGAAATTCTGGTTGTGATCTTCCCCCAGTGAAATCTGCTGTCAGAGAAGGGAGATTACAGTGGCCTGTCCAACGTAGCTTTAGCGATCTCAAAGCAGTTGCCTGGAGCCTCTGCAGGCATCAGACAAACTTAACAACTTCTAATTAGAGTTTCATAACTTTGGCACTTACTGTGTCATCTTCTCCTTTGACTACAAAGAAGACTTAGAAAGGCCTGGAATAGATACCAAGCTTTTAGATGGTTGAAGCAGGATGAAACCTTGCCACAGTGATGTCAAAATAGTACGTAAACTCCTTGCAGTCAGGTTGCTTTCTCCACAGTGGAGATGTGTGTATATCACACATGTAAGAATTAGATCAAAAAATTAACTTCTTAGGGAGTTACTTATCTTAGAAGATTTGGCAATTCCCTGTGCACTGATAAAGAACAAAGGAAAAGTGAAAGGCATGTCCTATTGTAAAACAGTGTAATGTAAAAATTAGAAATCCTGAGCACCCCAAACTTCTTAGTTTTACATAATCCTCAGTGAATGAATCATTTTAGAGAATATGATTTCAGTTACATTAAAAAAAAAAAACAACCCACACAAAAACTACATCCCAGGATTTTAAAATTCTTTTGACTAATAAGAGACACCATCCAACCATGAGCATAGTCAAAAGCATCATGTGAAACATTCCCATTGGGTTATACTCACCTTTGAATATTGAATATGCCTTGAACCTTCAAACTATTTACGGTGATGTTGAAATTTGCATCTCTCAGTAGTTCCTGTGGAAGATAACATTAAAAGGTGCCATGAAATTTCATAGCATGGCAACCTGTGAATCATGGACTATAAAACTTCACTCCTTTTCTTCTTTTTTTTTTTTGGTCTAATAATACACTTTTGAAATAAGTAGCACTTGTATTTTACTATTCAGTGGTTCTAATCTGATACTTAAAATGAACTGTGGTAATTTTTTCCAAGAGAAAGACCAGTAAGAGATTAGAGCAAGCTAGTGGACAGAGAAAGTAGAGGACATTTTGAAAGGAAATGGGAGATATTGCTTGTGCATTTCCTTCAGCCCTATCATGCTTGCTGTCATATTCAGAATTACTGTTTTTAACCGTCTATGTCATTCTATTTACTATATTAAGTATGGCAGAGAGGAACAAAATTCAATGACTGATGGGTCTGTTGCAGTCCTAAGAACAGTCATAAAGATTAATTTCATTTAAAAATAAACAGACAAAAAATGTTAATGTACCCTCTGATTGGTGTGCTTTTCCATTATATCTAAGAGCTCTTGAGTCACAAATATTTAAACACATCATCTCAAAAATATTTGTCATTTCCTAATTGTGTCCAAAGTATCAGCAAAAGAACTGATCTCATTAGTTTTAAAGCCTCCACACTTCTCGCTTTGCTGTTTGTGACTTCCGCTACCTGTTTTTCTCAAAGGTCACCTATGAGCCTGTTTGCTTTCATGGGATTACAAATAGAGTCTGCTCACAGTACTGTAGTAACTACATCTCATCTTTCTTTCCTAATTCATTCTGTTTTTCTCTTCTTGGCATATTCTCTGGGGATTTTATGCTTCCTCTTGCTGCATCACTGTTATAAAACTAAAAAATGCAGGTTTTTCACAGTGCTAATCTCATTTTCCTCATTTTATTTTCTTATCTTAAACCTGTAGTATTCTGAACATTACTAGAGCCTCCCCAGCTGAGTGTGAGCCAGTGTGACAAAGAGCAATAATCTCTTACATGGCACCTATCCCAGAGTGGGTAAAGGCATCCCATTGCTGAGACACTGAGGTTAAAATGAATTCACACTGGTGGTGCTTTATGATTACTCTTTTTTGGCTATTTTTGTGATTTTTTTTAATCATTTCTGCTTCTCCATTATTTCCTCTATTGATGATTATCTCTACAAGAAAATGTTTCTTTACATGAAACATTTAAATATTTGAACTTATCTTTTTTACAAAACCTAATACTATACTTCAATCACTTCCTTAAATAAAATTTTATAATAGTTTCAGATCATAATATTCCCCTTATCTATTAAAATGTTCTGTTACAATAGGTTTTAGAGTTTTACAAGTTACAGACACTACTTAATCTGTTAGGAAATGATTTTGTTAGCTTTCTGATATATTTCACATAAGGAGAAGCTCCAAGATTGAGAGTTTCACCTTTGCCTTAAACATGTTAGAGCTAATTTTGTAGACAGTTTGCCCTGAGATCCAGCCCTCAGTGTATCAGAACAGATGCCTGAAAAGGTTAGTGACTGCAATAATTCCAGTTCGATAACTGATTCATATAAATGCATATGTTATATGTGTTGAGGCAGATGAAGCCATACTAAGAAAATCCAGAACCTTTGGATTGTTGATTTGTTCTCCAGCACGCAAAAAGAACTGCAAAGACCTCCAGACATGTTACTAGCTGGCAGGAAGTCATCTTTCTTTGCCACGGGGTTGGCTTACAGGTCAGGAATATAAAGGCTGCTTTTGCCATTCACACTCCAGGTGTACAAAGCTGCCATAAACCCAGCTGAGTTTATGTGTAAGGATTATCTGGGAATAGTCTTGTAGTAGCTTCTGCACAAGATCTTTGCGACTTTTATAGGTCATGTGGACAAGAAAAAAGGCGATAAGGATAGCACCCCTGTAACTTCAGCTAATATCATGCCTATAATGCATTAGGACAGCTGGCTTCCTGACTGTGAGTTTTCAGAAAATATGTGAACTATATGAATAGTTTTCCAGTCAAATTATAAACTTAATGTCTGTTACAAGGTTTAAGTACACTTCACAACCTTTTTTATCCCTCTGTTTAACCTTAGGGAAATTGCCACGTGTGTGATTTCCAAAATTGCATAAGCCTTTCACTATTAATGGACTTCTTATCCTAAGTCAATTAAGAGCCTATTGAAAGTTCTGTCTGCCAAGACTTTTCCTCCCAAGTCTGTCTGCCTTTTCTTTAAGTTTCAAGAGCCGTATTTTCCCATATGATATATATTAAAATATGTACTCGTGGGAGCTTCTATACACTACCATAATATAAATTAAAAAAAAAAAAATTAATATCCAGATTGGTCAAAGATACATTGTGGAAATTCTCTGTAATTAGAGCTGAATAAAAGTTATAATTCTGATTACAAAAGATAAAATTAAACTCCTCCTACACTTCTGATGACAGAGGTATTAATTCCCTTATTGCCCCTAACAGGACTTTCAGAATTAGAATGATGAAACATTGCTGCAGAATCTGGTATCAGCACACTATTCAAAACTGACATGCAAAAATTTTTATTTCATGTTCAGCACAGAAACAGCCAGTGGTTGCAATGTTTAAGGTCTTCCACTTATCTAATACATATCATATATCCATGTATGTTCTCATTTGTTCCAGACCTCATTCATTAAGCACTACCTCTCTTTGGAAAAGTAGCAAGAGCACACCTAAAGCAGTCTGAACAAGTCACACATTCTAACAGCTGCCTGAAATATTTCAACTGTCTTACAACACCAGTCACACACGAAAAGTTAATTTCAGTCAAGATATGGCAAAGAATGAAAAGTTTTGAAATAGAAATCTTGCCAAAGAAAACTGTTGAGAGGAAACCCTTATTAATGAAAAGTTCTCATTAGTGCTGTGATATCTATGTTATTTCTCTGCCCCGTCTTTGTATCAGATATAACTACAATATGTTTTGAATATTGTCTCAGGAACACAACTGTTATCACAGAATACAAGTAGCTTTGAAGGAAGCATATGATTATGCACAGACTTCAGATTAATTTCTTAATGTAACAGGAAGAATCCCTGGATTCACTCTATTTATCGGAACTGGGTGCCCAGCCTTGGCTTGTGTGGGCATACTTGAAGTCGGCTGTCAAGCCAGGAGGTATCTTCAGCACAGGCCTAGGCCCCCACGCCTTAAGGACAGAAACTATTCCCACTGAGCAAAGGGCAGCAAGAGCAGTTCTCATCCACGGGACTCCCAAATTACACAGGAGGGGAAGTAAGGAGAAGGACAGCTCTGCGAGTTTTGAGGCTTCCTGGGAAGAAGAGAAAAGGGAGCGTTTTACTCAGTTGCTGCAGACCTCACATTCTGCATTGCAGTAGACGGATTTGCTTTGACGAATGCTACCAACAGCAGGACTCCTGCTGAAGCTTTTCCTCAGATCCGTGCACCTGCAGAATACATTTAATTATCCAGCATACAAGATAACCTTCATATACTACAAGCTTAGCAAAAATGTACAAAGTAAACTTATTGTACGTACCCAGTATGCAATTTGTGAACTGTCACAACTTGGTCAGCTCTAAACAAATATTTACTAGAACACGCAGAGGTACTTTCTGCAGCAAGAGGTCTTTCCATTCCAAGTTTCAGCATTTCATACCAGCAGCAGAAGGAATGGTTATGTTAAAAAAAAAAACCAAAAAACCAAAAAAAAACCCAAAAAAAACCCAACCAGCTGTGGGTTGGTTTGTTTTACTGTGGTTTTTAGTGTGAGAGAAATATAATTCACTCTTCTTTTTTCAGAGAGGTCTAAAGATTGGTTAATTTATGTTTAAAGAGAAAGAACAAGAATGTGGGAAGAGATTAGGTCTAGGTAACTGTTCCTCAGAGCTTGAAATTTAGGAAAGTGATGGGCAAGTGAAATATGTGCTTTGAGACTATATTGCAGTTACTGCTTTCTACAATGAAAAATCGATTTTCAGCAGACCATTCTGAAACACATTACAATTTCTGAAAGTGTAAGAAAATCCATGGATTTTACTTCTTTTATTTAATTTTCAAATAATCAGAATTTATTTAAATATTTTGATCTTGATTGACTTACAGCATATCCCTGCACTTTGAGGGATCTAAATCTTTGAGGGTTGGATTTTTTGGTTTATTCAGGGCACACTGGGGAATCTGTGCACAGAAGGTCAGATATTACAGATGCTGTTTACTTGAGCCTCTGTGTACCAAAGGGGAAAAGTAAAATGCCTGCAAATCTTCTCACACACAAAAATATATATTTTTGCTACACTGGAGAGCAGGCTGAAAGTAGAGAAAAACAGAAATGGTTTTTAGTTAGATGACCACTTTTACAAAATTTTAACTAATTCTAAATCCACCAAATGAGATAGATTTAAAATGACTGTAAATTTGCAGATATAGAGGCCTAAAATTCTTGTCACTGACAGATACTATGTTCACCATTAAGCATCTCTAGTAGTAATAACACTGAGAAAAATGTTATTATGCTGCCAAAAAGATGAAGTATTAGCAGCAGCAGCAGCAGAGGCAACATCCCATGTAAAAAGGAAAAAAAAAAAGAAAACCCCCAACCCCCAGTGTTCTCCACTTCCTTTCTCCCCTACAAAAATGACAGTGTTTTTTAAAAGGTATTCTGCCACAGTGAAAGATTGCAAGGCTCAGAGATTGCACATACATTCTCTTTTTTAATGCCAGTTTTACTCATAGCTAAAATTATAGTTATGATTCTACCTGCATATGTCAAGGTGCCAGGCATTCCCCAAGGATGGAGAGGAGAAAGTCCTTGGAGGGGCTGCAATTCTCTTTGTCAACTCCCCTGGCCAGGCAATGGGAGTTAGATGGAATAGTATCTCCATACAAAATACCTGCCTAAATAACAAAACCTATCTTGCTTAGGGTGATTATTCAGCTATGCTAGCTAATACAGTAACAAATCATGGTGGGGCGTATTATAATATCCAGATTGTTTTATTCCTACATGATCTAGTGGCCTATTTTAAAATTTCTGTAAAACACATTATTTTCAGTTTACTCAAATTAATACACTGTTTTAGCAAAAAACAGAATGTGGAAAATGGAATAATGATGACTAGTTGTTACATTTTAAATCTGAATTGCAATTTGCACTGAACAGCGAAAATGTCAGCAAATGAACACAGAGGCCCAAAAGTATTTTTTTCGAAAATAACACTGGAATTTCAAAGGAGCAAGGTCTATTTCAAGATAAATAGTAGGGACATTGTAAGAAATTTTAGTATTAACGAAAAATGAATTACCCGTAGCATTATAGCTACACTGGGTTTCCAAACACAGCTCCTGGGAGGTTTTTTTTTTATGAAAACATCAGCACTTATTCAAAACAGTAATAGCGCGAATCAGACACAAGACTTCACAATTCAAAACACAATTTGCAGTTTCAGAGATACTATCAATGTAAGAAACAAAACTGGACTTGCACGTTAGAAACTACTTTTGAAAATTTGTCCCATTTCAAAACCTGATCATAGTGGACTAGATAGATTGATGAAATCTAGTAGAATGGTCTAATATTATTGCTTTCTAATACTGAAGGAACGTATCAGATTCCCCAAAACTTTTAAAGTAAACAGAGTAGCAGCTGACCGTTGGCTTCAGATTTTACATTTTACTTCTTAGTGATCCCAGGAAGGCAAAAGTTGGATCCTTTTAGAAATGAGAACAGCTTCAAATACAAAGAGGAGTGTTAGGGAAACAAAACCTGACAGGTTTAGCTGTAGTCTGCTTTGAAGCTCTTGGATTTAAATGACCCTAAAATACAAGCAGCGCAAAAACTCATGAACCAGGTAACTATGTGTTGGAACTAGGGCTGGGCTCTCATTTCAGGATACAGTGGAGAAATAGGCTTGACTATGCTAGATGTCTTTACATTAAAGGAAAAGTGGGGGGGGGGGGGGGGGGGGGGGGGTGTTTTTGTTGTAACAAAAGCAACTGACTTTTCTATAAGTAGACTGTCTTGACATTGTGTCTTGAACTTTCTTTGAGGGTACACCGAGGCCCCTGTTATGCTATAAAGAATACACTTTTGAGATCGAAGTTGTACTCAGCATTTCACAGCTTTCCTTAGTTTTAAACTAAACAAATGTTTTTTGAGCATATGAAGTCACTTGGCATAGGTTGGCATCAACTCTTTTGGGTAAAATATTTACCTAATAGATTAATTATGAAAGCACTAATTATTCTATATTTCTGTAAGGTAAACTGTTACTTTCTGGAAAAGCTTCAAAATTCTGACCTAGTGAGGCGTTTTTGTCAGGCACTAAAAATTAACATACAAATTTACTGAACCACCAGCAAACTTTGATGTTTTAATTCTTTCTGCTATGAAATGGGATGATCTTTTATTTCAGGAGTAATCTTTGATGTTGGCAGTTGCACAAATAAATTAAGAAAATCCCAGTGACTGGAAAAGTGTTGATCAATTACTGCATTGCACGCATAGATTCTTAAAAGTGCAGATGACTGACTCACTACAAATAAATGTGTGTTTCATGTAAATTCCTGCTAAATTAACCCAAACAGGTATGTTGCCTAATCAGTACCCTATAGCTACCACAGAGATGTACAGAGAAGTAGTTTTACAGACACGGTTCTTTAGGAGGTGACATCATTTCTTCAAAGTGATATCTGTTTCATTCACACATTTTTAAACTTGTATATAACAAAACACAGGTTGCAAATATACAACAAAGTAGCAAAATTGTTCCAAAACTTTTCCTATTGGGCAGTTAAAACTCACAACCCAACACAGTGGCCTGTTCGCCAGCATTTTCATTAAATTACCCAATATTTATAACCCTTAAGTAACACTGAAAGACTGGAAATGACCTATGGTCAAATGCCATAATGGTGAGAGGGCAGAAGGCAGCCCCCTCCACTCTGAAATTCCCTTCCTAGCCAAGCAGAAAGCACAATTCTGGCTTGTAGGTCATAATTCAGTTTTAGACAAGCTTAGAGGTTTACTAATGTATTTTATATTTATCAAAGATCTTCGCACTGAGATGATATTGAGCATGAACTGTTAGTTCTCACAGGTGTGCTGTTCACCACACAGTGTTGTTTGTGTGGATAGTCCTTCCTATCTTAGAGAAAAGGCCTAAGCAAATTGCAAGATCTTGTGATAATTTCTCAGGAGAGAGTTAGAAGAAAAAAGATAGTATGAAGCTATGTTTTGAATTTGTGCAGAGAAGAATGTTGACAACATACCCATGTTTTAAGTTGTTGCCAAGCAATGTTTATATTAAATTAAGGACTCTTTCAGTTTCTCATACTGCACCTGTCCTCCAGGCTTCTTTTCTACAAGCTAGGAGGAGAAATAGCCTGGACAGCTGACCCAAACTGACCAAAGGGACATGTCATGCTCAGTATATAAACTGGCAGGGGAATTGGCCTGGAAGCATGATTGCTGCTTGGAGACAGGCTGGCCATCAGTCAGTGGGTGGTAAGCACTTGTATCTTTATTATTGTTGTTGTTGTTGTTTTTTCCTTTTTCCTTTTCATATGTATTATTATCATTAGTAGTAGTAGTACCAGTAGTGTTTTTATTCCATATTATTATCATTAGTAATAGCAGTATTATTATTATTACTATCATTATTCTATTATTTAATTTATTTTCAATTATTAAACTGCTTTTGTTTCAACTCACAAGTTCTATTATGTTTTTTTTCTGACCCTCTTCCCCATCCCACTGGGGGAGAGAGGAGGTAAGCGAGCGGCTGTGTGGTGCTTAGTTGCTCACTGGGGCTAAACCACAACACTACATCACAGTTTTAGTTTTGATTCATTTCTGAAGTGAACCTTCAGACTTACCATGCTTGGGTCAGCACTGTGGCGTGTTCTCAGAATGCTTAAACTGGTTTTGGGTATTCATCCATGATGATGATGATGTGTTGGCTAGAAATAAAACAAAGGCACTCTCCAACTGCCTGAGTGTTCAGCTCAGGAGACCAGACAAAATTACTCTCCTTAAAACATGTATTGTGCAGGCATAAGGTTCTCACACCTGTTCCCTATTTCTGCACCACAATTTTGGGCTGTACTAATTATGTTACTGCTAATGTAGTCATAGCTGGTAACTTCAAGGAGTGATGGAATATTAGGGGAGATTTTGGGTTGGCTGGTTTTTTTTGTTTACAACATTTCAAATCTTCTGTTTCCTGGGACATCCTCAAATAATTTGTCTCAAGTTTCAATTTATGAGGGATTTACTAGCAGTACTGGCTTTGGAGATTCTCTGTTCTAGCTGCTCATTCCCCTTTACTAGGTATTTTTTAAAGTTGGTTTGTTCAGGGGTGTGGTATACGGCAGTACAAATGAAAGTGCTTTGGCACAAGCCAAGTGGTGGCACATGCAGGCCAGACGTGGAAATTTCTTAATCAAGTGCCATCACCAAATCGCTCTCATTGTGGAACTATGGAATCATATACCATGGTTATTCAGACTGAAAAGGCTTTCTCATCTTGAAAACTTTCCTTTTCAGGTTAGGTACATATATAGGATACAAACCCAAAATAAATAGATTTCTCCTTCACTTCTGAATGAATCATATGACTTTACCCAGTAATTAATCCTATGTAACATTATTTTGTTACTCCTAAATTTTAAACACCCTAAGCTAATGTCTTTTCTCTTTACTATTATCATTTTTTTCCCTGTTCTTCCACAAACATAAAATCGCAGGTACTGCCCCAGAGCAGATTAATTTCTGTACCGGTTAATGTAATAAGTGTTCCATTAACTATGTCCTGAAGTTAGTTTTATTCCTCAAAATTCCTTGTTACTCTATTGCAATAACACTTCTCTAATAAAAAATAAACCTAATTTTACAGAGGGAAAATAGGGAAATAAAGATAAGTGGTTTGCCCACTGACAATTACGAAGTCAGTAACAGTTTTCTAAGTGAGAACATTTCTTCACTATCCTCCTTTAGCTCTCCTTGCATTGGAATGGTATTGGACTTGTAGAATCACATTTAAATATATCATCATTGATTAATTCAGAAACTTTGTTGTGACTGCATGTATACTGTTTATAGTTTTCTTTTTTCCATAGGGGAATTCTGCTGTAACTGACTGCTGTCTATGAGTAAAAAGTGATACACACTGAATTCTTATACTTGACAGACAAAAAAAAATTCAGTACCAAATCAAATTTGATTACTGTTTTATAATTGTGTATTACTAGCTGAACTGAAGCCTCTTTACTCGTTCTTCTTTGTAGGAACACAGTACTGAACTTCATTTTGTTTAGCACTTTAAAATGTCCAAACTATATATGGTTGGATCCCCTGGGTAGATATTCTTGAGATATTTAGCAACATAAATTGTTTCCAGAGTCCTACAGTTACTAAAAAATAATATTATAATACTTTACTTTTAATTCAGATTCCTCTTTCTTGATGCTATTTTAATCTGGTGTCGTGGTTTAGCCTTATCTGGCAATTAAGTACTACCAGTCGCTCTACCACCTACCAACCCTCCTTCCCTTCCAGTGAGGAAGGGTCAGAGGAAAAAAAAAACCAAGGGAACCTCATAAAAGTTGAGATAAGAACTATTAAATTATATAAATTAAACTTCTAGTAATACTAACAATACTAATGCTAGGTAATTAAAACAACACAAATGAAAATAGAACATGATACAGGATCTCACCACTTGTTTACTGACAATGTCAGATTCCAAAACAGCAAGCAAAAGCCAAGCGGAGAGAAAAAAACCCATCCCAAGCCCCAAAGTGGAGAGAAACCCCCAAGCCCAAAAGGAGAGCAGGGAGAAAGAAAATTCCAAACCCCAAATCAGCCTAAGAAAAGAAGGTCCTTCTCTGCTAAAAATTCACCAAGAAATGAACAAAGGGAGGTATTGGCAAAGCTATCTGCTAGCACAAAAGCCTAAAAACCAATCCCCGCCCTCAGGACCACTTTCCTGCCTTGCAAACTGACCACTGAGCTTGATGTATCATGGAATGAAACAAGATCCAGAGTGCTGGACAGCTCTCTGTAGGAGAGCAGCTCGTCCCTGCCTGAAAACAGCACATCTGGGCACAACTAACAGTATCTTCACAGCCGAAACCACGTTTGAGCTTTTGAAAAATGCTTTCTCTTCTACTTCCATCAGAGTGATAATGCGGGTAAACATATCACTGCATTCACTTCTAAATACTGCAATAGAACACTAAAGCAGTTCCTTAATTTATAGAACCTAAAATAGTTTTCTTTCAAAAGAAGAAACAAAATTAAATGAAGAATGCTAGAAGCAAGTAAACAAACAAACAAACACATGCTGTCAGTATCTTTGCAGTAGTATTTTTTCTGCATACTATATAAACAGCAACCCATCCATTCTTCACTAGCTAAATTCTAAGTCAGAAGAGACCATATTTATATTAATTACCTTTAGCCCAAATGATTCTCTTGCATAAAACATTACCTATGGCTTTAGCAATATATACTTGGTGAGCAGAGAATTATCATAGAAACACAGAATGGTTTGGGTTAGAAGGGACCTTAAAGATCATCCAGTTCCAACCCCCCTGCCATGGGCAGGGACACCATCCACTAGACCAGGTTGCTCAAAGCCCCATCCAGCCTCGCCTTGAAGACAGCCTGGGATGGGGCATCCACAGCTTCTCTGGGCAACCTGTTCCAGTGCCTCACCACCCTCTCCATGAAGAACTTCTTCCTGATACCCAATCTAAGTCTACCCTCTTTCAATTTAAAACCACTACCCTTTGTTCTGTCACTACAGACTAATGTAAAAAGTCACGTCCCACCCACCCCCACCCCCAGCTTCCTTGTAGGCCCTCTTCAGGTACTAGAAGTCTGCTATAAGGTCTCCTCGAAGCCTTCTCTTCTCCAGGTTGAACAAGCCCAATTCTCTCAGCCTTTCTTCCTAGGAGAGGTGCTCCAGCCCTCTGATCATCTCCGTGGCCTCCTCTGGACTTGCTCCAACCAGTCAATATTCTTCTTATACTCAGGGCTCCACAGCTGGACACAGCACTCCAGGTGGGGTCTCGCGAGAGCAGAGTAGAGGGGGAGAATCCCTTCCCTCGACCTGCTGGCCATGCTTCTCTGGATACAGCCCAGGATATGGTTGGCTTTCTGGGCTGCCAGTGCACGCTGCCGGCTCGTGTTCAGCTTCTCATCCACCAGTACCCCCAAGTCCTTCCCCTCAGGGCTGCTCTCGATCCATTCTCCACCTAGCCTGTACTTGTACTTGGGATTGCCCTGACCCATGCGCAGGACCTTGCACTTGGCCTTGTTGAACTCCATGAGGTTGGCAGTGGCCCACCTCTCCAGCCTATCAAGGTCCCTCTGGATGGCATCCCTCCCTCCCAGCGTGTTGACTGCACCACACAGCTTGGTGTCATTGGCAAACTTGCTGAGGGTGCACTCAATCCCACTGTCCACGTCACTGACAAAGATATTAAACAGTACTGGTCCCAAAACCGACCCCTGAGGAATGCCACTCGTTACTGGTCTCCAGACATTGAGCTGTTGACCATCACTCTCTGAGTGTGACCATCAGGCCAGTTCCTTATCCACCGAGTGGTTCACCCATCAAATCCACACTTCTCAAATTTAGAGGCAAGGATGTCATGTGGGGTGATATTGAAAGCTTTGCAAAAGTCCAGGTAGATGATATCGGTACCTCTTCCTTTATCCACCCAGGTCATAACCTGATTGTAGAAGGCCACCATATTGACCAGGCACAATCTCGTTTTCCATGTGCCTTTGCATGGTTTCCAGGAGGATCTGCTCCATGATCTTGCCAGACACAGAGGTGAGACTGATGGGCCTGTAGTTCCCCAGATCCTCTTTTTTTCTGTTTTTCAAAGATGGGGGTTCCCCTTTTCCAGTTAGTGGGAACTTCACCAGACTGCCATGACTTCTAGTTCTTTCAGGACGTGTGGATGTATTTCATCAGGTCCCATGGACTTGTGCACCTTCAGGTTTCCTAGGTGCTCTTGAGCCTGATCCTCTCTAACCATGGGTGGCTTTCCATTCACCAAGTCCGTGCCCTTGCCTTCTGCAACTCAGGGGGTATGGCTTGCGCCCTTGCCAGGGAACACCAAGGCAAAAAAATCATTGAGCACCTTGGCCTTCTCCATATCCTGGTAAATCAGCTCTCTCATTTCCTTATGGAGAGGGCCCACATTTTCCCTGATCTTTCTTTTATCACCTATGTACCTATAGAAGCCGTTCTTGTTGCCCTTGATGACCCTGGCCCAGTCTAGTTCTGTCAAGGCTTTAGCTTTCCTAACCTGATCCCTGACTTCTCAGGCGATTTCTCTGTAATCCTCCCGGGCTCTTTGTCCCTGCTTCCACTCTCTTCAGTCTTTCTTTTTTGCCTCAGTTTGTCCAGGAGCTGCTTGTTCATCCACACAGGCCTCCTGGCATTTTTACACTACTTCCATTTCACTGGGATTCACCGTTCCTGAGCTTGGAGGAGATCTTTGAATACTCGTCAGCTTTCTTGGGACCCTCTTCCCTCCAGGGCTTCATCCCATGGAACTCTATTCTTCAGCTCTCTGATTTCCTGTTCACAGTGTATGGCCTATCCATATACATAGAATTAGAATGACTTGCAGACCCACCTGAAACCAGATTCCAATCGGCATCAAAAGTAGAAGGAGAGTAACAATTGGTAAGAGGCCACAAAAGTAGATGATGATTACAAGAAGAATTAGAAGAACTCAAAGAATTCAATGTCATGAGTGATCAATTAAAGTATATATAAACCATCACATAATAATTATATCCAGGTTATTTTAATTAAATGATTGTCTCTTCCTTAATAAAAACTACATCTGAGTGTATGGAGAAGAGGCCACTAACTTAATCAGAATAGGTACAGCATTTTTACACAAAGCATGACATGTGCAGCTGGATCTTTGTCTCACTGAAGCTCACTCCAAACTCCCTTGGACATAAATGTTAGTAAGAGTTCAAAGTAAATAGCTCACCTCTGACAGAAGGAGTAGCAGTTGAATTAGTGGCTAATTTTATGTATTGTCTTTCAGTACCTTAAAACACAAATGCTAAGAAAATCTGAAGGAACTGAGCGGAACAAATCTGTTACTGAATATGCCAGTTTTGTAAAGGACATCACAGAAAAGTGGGGGGAGGAAAGCAAGTAACAAGGTTATAGACACAATCCTTTAGATTGAGTCAATTGAGAACTTCTGCTGTTATATGCACTTAAAAGTGTATTTAAGTCCTGCCCCTACTATTGAAATCCCACCTAGGATCTAGAAAACCTATATGGTTTTGCATTCCTCATACTGGGTATCTTTGTGGTAGCAGCCCACTGGATACAGATCTTGCACTTGAAATGGTAAAAGTCTGAGAACAACATCTCGTATAAAATACTCTGAATTTGAGAGGGTTTTTTCTTCTCCTGCTATTCCATCAAAGTTATTTCTTCTTCATATAGTTTTGCTTGAAGAACTACCTTCACTGGGGTACTAAGATCATTTGGGCCATACACTTTTTTTACACATTTTTAATGCAACTAAACCAGATGCCATCTTGCTTGCAAGCAAATTTATTTTTGCAGCTCCACACATGCATCCCCAGTTACTATTAGTACAAGACATTTTAGTGTCTTCAATTGGTGCCCAACTTTCTGGTCTTTACCTTACTTTAGAGAAAAATCCTGTTCTCCAGAACAAAATCCTCCCCCCACCCCCAATGCAGGACTAAACAGGGCCATCTGTGTGTGCATGTATGAGACAGAGTGAATCTCCTTGAAGCTTTTTCAGAAATATTGAGACAGCAGGGTTTTATTTCCTATTCTGTATGGTGGAAAGCGTGGTTATCCCCCTGAGCTTTATTCCCCCTTTGTACATTTTATCTCCTGGATAGAGCTATAGGGTTTCATTTCTTATCTCTGAGCTTTGTTGGCTTCTCTATAAATTCAGAGCTCAACTCCACTAGGGAAGAAGCAGAAGACTCTCCTTGGCCAAGGACATTTAAAAGGGGTTCTTCTGATTACTCCTCATCAAGGAAACAACGAGACTTCCCACAGCTTGCTCTCTGCTCTCTTTCCCTCTCAAATTTTCAGCAAGTCCTTAAAGGTTCACCTACATTGCCTTCATACTCCAACACTTCGTTGCATTAAACCACAAGTAATTTATTTTGGCTTAACAGAACACTCGTCATATGCAGAACCATGAATTTATTAGCAGTCTAATTAGTGTCTTGGCAGCCTAATACAACAAAAAGACATATATTAATCCTGTTACAATGATACTAATGCATGTATTCCAAGTTATCCAATTATTGCCAATCCCCATTAATTTTATTCTTCCAGTTATATGCTGACTTTCTGCAACCTAACCCTGTCTCCTAGTGTGACGCTTAGCCTTCCCGTGACCTTCAGGGTCCTAAAAATCACATTACCAGCCACACTTGCAAAGAGGAAAGGTTTGCACTGAGTCACCAGTGACCTGAGTTCTCTACTGGGAAGAGTCTGCTCTTGCTTTTCTCTCAGCTCTTAGGTCTGCTTAGGGTTATTTGATACAAGTCTGCTTGACACTCCTGCCTATTCTTATTCCCCTCAGGATAGTTACACAATGACCACTTCTCATTGCTTTGCTTACTTAGACCATGCAACTGCAGAGTCAGTGTTAAGCGAAAGCAAAACCAAGTTGGGCAATAGCCTCCACACACCTATGCCATTTTGCTGTTACAGACCCAGAATTGCCTGAGACAACAGCTGAAAAGTCCTGAAATTAGTTAAGTTTATTAGGAAGCCTGTGGTCAGCTGCTCAGAGCATAGGGGTGGATAAAAAAGACTGGTTGCTTTTTTAGGTTCACTTAATGTTTGCACTTAATTCCTCTGTAATGACAGGAAATGAGCTTAATGAACACTTTGCTTGTCCATTCTATGAGTATTTAAATAATATAAAAGTAAAATAAAAATAGAAGTAACTTGGCAAAGGTAGCTAAATATCTTTGGAAAAAATAATTTGGTGTGAATATTTGGCACATTTTTTCCTACATCTTAGAATACAAGTATGACTGTAAAGTTAGAGCTTAAAACCTAGATAAAAATTGGAATAAAAAAAGCAAGAAGAATATTTTGTGGTGCCAAAGTACATAGCAAATTTTTGCACTGTTGTAGGAAGATGAGCAGAAAAGGGATATTACCACTGCAATGAACATTTTTTTTTATTTCCTATTCTGTTTTGCATGGGGACTATTAACTATAGACTCTCCTAGCATTTTTCAGGTAATAAAACCAGCAGTAACATTCTTACTTGCTTCTAATTGTCCACTCCTACTTTTTTTTTTTTTTAACAAAGCACATCTGTCTCAAGTGAAACTGCAGCCACTTCGCTTTGAAAATGAGCTGAGAATTGATTGAAAAATTTATGGTATGGTATGGTACGGTACGGTACAGTACAGTATAGTAGAGTAGAGTAATGCAGCTATTGACCAAATGTAGAAATGTATTGCACCCTTGATTCTGCTCATGAATTTCTCAAAAATGAATCTACAAATCCATAAAAATCATGTCCATCAGCATGGAAGTTATTCAACACACAAGGCTATGGAATTTTTGGCAGAAGTAGGCCATGAATTATGTACTCATAAGTTTCTATATGATTCATTTACTGATGACCCAAAATACACAACATTGCTTCTGTTCATTGATTATAACTTACCGTTGCTTCGACTTACCATCAAGTTTACTCTCTTTGTGAAAAACGTGTTCTTTCTTAATTGGATGAATCTTGACTACTTGCATACATACATATGATCAAACAGATTTTGGTCAAATGCCGTTGGAACATACAGAATGAAACTATGTGATAGGAAAAATAGCTCCCAATCAGGCTTATATATTGACTACCAAATGTAATAAGCAGAAAGCAGAGCGAAAGGGAAAGCTGCAAGAAGCATCACGTGCTACCTCAGTGACACAGGCACTTCCCAAGAAGGAGGGATTTCTATATCCTAGTGCCTGTTCTCAGAACTGGCAATTATTTTAGTGCCAAGCACTTGTTGGATAAAACTGAGTAGTGGTAGTAGGTTTCCAGAATTCAGCTCTTCCCCCTCTCGGAAGCTGAGCAGTTGTTTGTGCTTTCTTTGGCCACAAAATATTGTATTCTCTCTTGCATACTGCCATAGCTTCTACGGAACATCTTGGCACGCTGCTGTCTGTACAGAACCAGCACACACAAAATACTAGTTTGCAGAACATCAGCTCCTCCGTTCGGTAATACAAGGCAGATTTCAAGGACAGGCAAGTGGGGAAAAAAAAAAAAAAAGTGCTTAGAAACAAATATTTTATCAGCAGCTTCAACAAACTACTAAAATCCTGCTTGGTTCCACAATGCCATTTAGCCACTTGCTTGCTACTTGCTTCTTTTCCTCAGATGGTGACGAGTGCTGGAAGTCTGCACTGATGTTCTCAGTGTTATCAAAATTGGCTGATTTTGAAGTAAGAATACATACTCGTCAGTCCAATACCCTTCTATAAACACCTGCTGGGAATACATCTTTCAGATGTCCAGTTGTTCAGATACCCATTTATGATCGTCTTTCATAATAACCTGCTCAAGGCAGCAATGAGGAATTGCTCTCTTGAATAGCCTGGGATGCTGAACTCCTGATTGATGCAGTCAATACACATTCCTGCAGGAGTGACAGCCGAAATAGTACTGCTTTGTCCTAATCAATCCTTGACTTTGGCAGTGGGGTGCCCTGGTGAGCTGTACCTGCCCTTCAATAAAGGGATCAGGAGCGGGGAGGGACGGTTTGGCAAACTTCCTTACCATCTCTCCCACCTGCTGCTCAACCTGTCAGCCATAAAAGCAGGAGATGCTTCTTTCAATCACCCTTTTTTGGTGAACAGTTGTTCAAGGAAAGTTTTTGTTTGAAGTACAGCAGCCTCTTGCTTTCATTTGATGTTATGGATAATTTTTACTGTCCCTTTCCATTTTGCTACTGCCATATGTCCAGTTACAGTTTCTTACCCCACGCAATGAACTGAGGAAAATTCTGGGACAGCAAGTTACAGGTATTTGATGCACATTATGGATTTGTGAGAGCAATTAAGTGTTTATCTTTTGAAGCAAAATAACACACTCCTGAAATTGTAGTGATTTATCATTGTATATTTTAAGCAGCCTCTGGCACATTACTGTCCTCTGATGGGCTGTCAAGGTGACACCCCCTGTAATTTGCCCCTTACTCCTGAGATTAATACACAATAAAAGTGGCAAATGGAGAGTAGATTCAGATAGGGGTCTAATGCTGATTGTCAGTGTACTAGTGTCTTCCTTATTCTCCTAAACTGGGGGATACTGGTCACTAAATGGCAGTAGCCTCATCAAGACAGGCAGCAGTTTCCTTGGGACATGTGGCATTTTTACCTTGCCTAACACGTGGTTTCTAAATTAGGAAATTTTAACTTGTATTCCTTAGAAAAGGATGAGCTACTTCCCCATAGCTTTGAACTCTTCCCACAACACGAAATTAAATGAAGGAGCATTTATTTTGGCAGGAAAATATTAAGTATAATGAAGATCACAAAGCAATAAAGTTTTACTAAAGTGCCTTTTTCCTGAAGAATACAGCAAATATTAACATATAAAAACTAAACCAGGAACATCTGCAAATTTTGGAGTTTATATTAAAACAACAACTCGACTTCAATAGCCATGTGAATGTTTTTGTTTAAACAGAGAAATGTTTTTAATGCCTGCGTAAGGCATATCTGCATTTCCTGGAAAATCTAATTATATTCTTTCATCCACTGCTCTTTAAAAACCCTTTAACCTTGACATCTACTTGGATTAGTAAACTAAATTATTTATTGTTTTAGTGGTAATAGTCTTCATTTTCCATTCTATATGCCAAGTATCCTCTGTGTGTATGTACGAATGCAAGCGTAAGTATGAAAACAGAATAAAGACAGGTCTGAAATATGGTATCTTCCAAATTCAGCAGTTCCCATCTGTTTTCATGAATGATGATTTTATTCAAATCTATTGCACAATTTGCAATTTTCCTAATGTCAGCCAAATCAGATCTTAATGAAACTTCTTGGGCATAATCTAATGTAACATTCCAAACCCATGAGTTTTTCTTCAAATCATGGTATATAAATGAAAATATTCAACATTCTCTTGACTTACTGTATTTTTATATGTTACTTCCTTGGTATTTTTTAGGTTTTTATGAAATCTCAAGGAATAGAAATTTTCAAATAGTTGTTTTATTCCAAATTACAGAATTTAATGTAATCCAGAAAAATAAAAACTGTCATCACTAAAATAGCTATTTGACAGGTAGCTTCCATTTGTTATATTTCAGGAATGGCAAATGCAAAACTTCTTGCAGGATCCGGGATGCAGTGAAGCCAAAGAACTATGAACAGAATAAAGGGTAAAATACATATAAGCTTTTCACTAGTAACAAACCGTACAAGGCATCAACTCCTAAAAAGCTCACAGGTTTCTTAAGCTTTTAAACCTCATTGTCCCTTCAAATTAAGAATTTTTTTAGATGAAACTATCACAAATCGGCTTAGCTCAAATTACACAGAAAATAATTAATTTAGTTTTTCCTAATCCTCCACAAAATCATATGTACCCACTCACTTTCAACACAGCAATACCACAGGAGAATATAATTTTGTGTGGTGTACTCATTAAATCCTAGAAGAACTAAGCGTTAGTACTGCCATTGCTGTCTGGTGTTATCCAGTTTTCAGTGAATTCCATAAATCATTTATATAATTGTCAATGTTAAGATAAGCTTCTCAGGAAATTATAGTGTGTGCAAGTATTATTATATCCAACTGACAAATATTTTAAAGTTTAAAAAGTACAGCTTGTAGATAAACCTTCTTAAATGTAAGGGCTTTCTATTCTACTTACCTCTTGTCGTGGTTTAACTCCAGCTAGCAAAATACCACGAAGCCGCTCTCACAAATCCCCCTCCCCTCCTCCAGTGGAGGGGAAGAATCGGAGGAAAAAGAAATAAGGAAGCTCGTAAAATTGAGATAGGAACTATTTACTAATTAAATCTAAATCAATATATACAGGTACTACTAATAATAAATACTTAAAATAGTAGAAAATGAAACATAGAGTACAATATATACAATATGATACAATATGATACAATTTCCCACCATCCACTGACCAATGCACACCCAGATGTTGAGGGATGAAAATCAGACCCAGAGAGCCCGAGAACCACAGCCCAAGAGCGATCGCAGCCCAAGAGCCGCGGCCTGAAGGCTGGAGCCCGGGAGCCTCTGCAGCGGATTCCGAGCAAACCTTATCACTGATAACACGGCCAGAAAACCCAAAACAATCCACCAGCTCCCACAAGAATGAGCCAGCACAGGAGTTGGCAAAGCAGCTAACGCAGGAGGGTTAGCAAGTGCCCGGAGAGACGAGCAAGGGAGTAAGGGAGAGAGAGAGAAGGGCAGAGTAATGGCTACCGGACCCTCTTCCCCACCCAAAGAGACTGGAACATGATGTACTATGGGATGAAATACTTCCTTGGTTAGTCTGGGTCAGCTACAGTATCCGAAGCGGACAAAAGACCTTGAGTTCAGTACAGGCCATCCCCAGCACCAGCTGAGGCCTTATCAATGTTTTCACTTACTGTCCAGCAACACAGTTCCCTGGCAACCAGAGTAAAGGGAGTTAGCCCTTTCCTGACTGAACCCAGCACACCTCTGTAAGTCATTTCCCATATATATTCCCTGTATATTATCATACAGCTATGCCATTTATTTTGTATTTACACTAACTTGAATCTCCACTTTTTATCTCCACTTATGCACCATATGTATGAAAGAAAAGCGTGAAGAAGAACCATGAAAAAAAAGCTAGATGTGATAACAAGTTCGTAAACACAGCAAAACTATTATCCACACTAGTAAATATCCATCAGGACAGTTGCTGTTATTTCCTAGTTCCTGGCGTCTCCCAGCCCTGGGGGTATGGGACAATCCATCTCCAAACTGGCTGCAGCTCACTCCTGGGGCTTTGCTTTCCTTCATTGTCTTTAACCTTAAGCAGAAAGACTCACACCTCTCAGTGCCAGCACAATCTGCAATGCACTTAAGTTTGTATGGTCATGTTAGGCTGCTGCCCAGGCTCATCTCCTCTAACATTCACACTGCCAGAGTGTTGTCACACACTTTTCTACAGGTAAGGAGTGAAATAAATGGCTTTTTTATGCACAGGATAGATTGAGGCAGATTGGCTTGAGTGCAAGCTCTACCTTTTCAGGAGCATGGTGCTGACTCTTTGCTTAGTGGCAAACTCCAAACCTCTGTGCACAACAAATGACACAACACAGACGTGGCCAGAGGGGCCCCAAGCAGCCCTGAAACCCCGTAACCCTGTAGAGCAAACTGCCTCTCGTCCACCTCTCCCTGTTTTCTCCAGGGTTCTGGTACACGCAAAGATGAATCAGCAGACAGAGATGGCAGGCAGCATTTGCTTGTGATAATATGTGGTTTTACGGAGAAGTCAGGTATTTTTGGACAGGGACGCATGTCATACTAGGATAAAACATAGCATCGGCAGGCAGTGTTTTGTACAGTGTTACCCCCAAGTAGGTGATGCATGTTTCTTTCCTGCTTAACTCTGCACGGCTTTTACAAAAGTTTTTGGAGAAAAAAATCCCTAAAATTAGGCAGAGAAAACCTTTAACTTTAGAAAAAGTCTGGCCAGCTCCACTCGCCCTTTTTTCTCGTTATATATTTGTGTGTGATAGCTTCTCATCCTTGCATGACAAGGCAGAGGCTTCAAAAGGGAATACAGATGTCTTTTCAAATTACACTTATATAAGAAAACAGAAGGGTACATGTGTGAAACACGGATCTTCTGAAATAAACTGATGGGAAAAGTTGAGAGCTTTCCCCTCACAGAAGAAAAATATGCCTACCAAGAGTCGCACATCAAGGACCAGGTTGAACCTCTCCTCCTTTGGATCAATGCCGGCACTGCCACCACAGATCTACAAGAAATTCCCCCAAACCATGGGCTGTGGTTAGGAACTTGAACAAAGGCCAAAGATCAGCCTAAGAGCAAAATCTGTTGGCGAGGTTCAGGGGTGAGGACTTTTCCTGCTGAAAGACTGATTGCCCTCTGTTACCCAATGTCAAGGGTACCAAGAATACTCGAGGGATGTCAAATCCCTCTTGGTTTTGATTCAGAGAGCAGTGAGTGAGGACCACGGGCTTTTGCTGCGGTGGAGGCCGTGCGTGGCTGGGGCTTTGACCCCGACGCCAGGCACAACTGCTCGGTGTGGCCCGCAGGCAAGAGGGGGGTCAGCGGCTTGGTGTGGGAGCACCCCCGAGCAGCCTCTCTCGGGCTTAACGTCACCTGCTCGACGGCGTCCCCCAGGTGGAAGGCTGCAGGAGCTCGGAGCTCAAACCCGCCCTTGCCGCGGGCCGTCGCCCCCAGGGAAGCGGCGCCGGCCGGGCGTCCCGCGGGGCGGCGCGGGCGGGCCGAGCCGTGCCGGGGAGGAGCGCGGCAGCGCTCGTAGCAGCACCCAGAGCCCGGCTGTCAGGATGCGGTCGCAGAGGGGAGGGGAGCGAGAGCGGCGGTGCCTTCCCCCCGGAGAAGAGCGAAGTTAAATAGCCAGCGCGGATCCACCGCCTTCCTCTCCCCTCCCGGCTCCCAGCCTTCGGCGAGCCCCCCCGCGTCCCGCCCCCCGCCCGCCCCGCCCGGGCCGCGGGGCAAAGCGCGGAGCGGTGCCAGCCTGCCCCACGGAGCCGGGACGCCGGCGCGGCCGGTAGGGGCGGGCGTTTGAGAGTCGGTGCCTGAGGCGCCGCGTCCCGCCGAGCCGCCCGTCTGAGAGGACTACGGCAGCTGCATGGGAGGAGATGAGCGTGGCGGGGAAACAGCCTCCTCCAGCACCGATCGAGCGCCCCGGCAGCCTCCTCGTCCCTACCTGGGCAAGTATCTGCTTTCTCCTCAGCCCGTCCCGCTACCGGCTCCCGCGAAGGGGCGGGGGTTTGGAGGGTCCCACCGGCAGCGCTGCGGGAGGGGAGCGGGGAAGTGGCCCGGCCTGCCAGCCCCGCACGGCGCCGAGGGGCTCCCGGCGGGACGAGGCGGCGGCCGAGGAGGCTCAGCGCGGCTCCCGCAGGCGGGACGCCCGGCTTCCCGCGCTTTGCCCCCCTCAGCCCGACACCGGCCGCGGGGCTGAGGAGCCGGGCGGGCACCGAGTGTGATCTGATCCCCGCGCTGTGGGGGTTGTAGCTGCCGTCATCGCGATTTCAACCCGCTGGGACAGGTTGTGGAACGAGGGGTCGAGTTTCCCAGGGACAGGGTTGAGTCGCTTGGTTTGTAACCCAGCTGCCAGCCAAAAAATCCGCTACTTCGACGTGTTTAGCACCTCACGCGCTTGTAGGAGAAGCCTGTGAGGGAGTTGGAAAATAACTTGCTACTTCACGGCACCGTATTTGGAAAATCATTTATGAATGATGCCCTCTGACGGCGGTTCTCAGCTGTCCCTGGTTTATATAAAATGTAGTAGTACGTACCTTTAAAAATCGTTACAGACTCTGCGGTTTAATGTCTTGTTACATAAAGTTGTTTTGACGAAGCTCAATCGCAGTGGTTTTCAGTCACCGTCTAAAAAGTTATTCACTGAATTTCTATAAAATAGTTTATTGGTGCTAAAATAAACAGCCCTTTAATTTTTTCCCTGCCCTTTGAGTTAGTCCTGTGACCACAGCCTTGCCATTTTTAAAGGAAAACTTATCTTCATCCTGTTTGATCTAGAGTGTTGTTTGATGACTTAAAAGACACATTCCCCCTCGCAGTGAATTCATAACTGTTTTGAGCATCTGTAATCCTAAGGCTGAGGGTAGATATTTGGAAGGTGCAAGCATGGGAGCAAAGGGTAGAGGATACCTGATGCCTTCAGCGTGTACAACAGCCCGGCCATCTGTGGAAACAAGCCTGCGCTGCATGCACTGTGTATTTGCATCTCTCTTTTGAGAGATGTGCGAAGAGATGCAAACATTTAACCTTTCAGTTTTTACAATTTCTATAATTTAAAAGGAAGTAATCAAATTAAACCTACTGTAGAATCCTCAGTGTTTTAAAGCTGTTCCACAGCTCTTAATTTGTAAGACCTGTTCCTGAACTGCAAAAATAATCTGTGCAGCAATTACCTAAAATGTTAACAGCTGAGTAGGTTGTATGGCAGTTCAGAATGTTTCAGCATTAAAGGTGAGGGATAATCACTATCATTAGGTGAAATTTATGGCTGGTATTCTTGTATTTGTGTTAAATGTGTATGTTTAAGGCCAATAGGACCTGCTGTTCCTGCTAATACTTGTGGGACTTCAGCCTGGGGCCAGACTAGGTGCTGAGTTAATGGTGAACTGACCTTTTGGACAAGAGTGATAGGAACTAAAGGCTTGTGGCTGTATAGTTTACCTGGACCCTAAATGGGAAATAGTGCCATGAATCTAAAGCTTTGGGAAGCTCTCTGTTTCCAGTGAACACAGAACAACTTAACCTCACTTTCCAAAGTATTTAAAGTACAGGTGTATGATTGAAAGAATGCATGTATATATAGTCTTTAAAAAACTATATAGACTTTAAGTTCAACAGGGACATCTTATGGCAAATATTTATTTAGGTGAGTTCCTAACTGCGTGGCTTCCCAGAGATGCTACATACTCAACCTCTGCAGAGAAGTACACCCTGAATGTTTTAAAAAATAAGGACTTGTTTTATAATTAACAGTAGGATAAGTGCTTGATTTTCATTTTCTTGAGTTATTTAACACGATTGGAATCTGGGTCTGTTTACCTTGCTTAAAAGAAAAATGTATATTTTAATATCAGTGTATTGACTGTGCCTGTGCACATTTTCATCAGAAATAAGAGACAATAACACTAGTTGCCATTTAACTACACTAAATATTGCATGCTGAGTCCTATTCACTGTTTGGGATTGTGGTAGCTGGATAGTCTTCATACTTAAAGGTAGAAGTATTTTTTTTATTTCCCTCTTCAGAAGGATGACAATTAAATACTACCCCTTGGAAAGTAAGTCGTCATACTTCAATTTAAAAGACAGCATACTAGACTGGAAATACGACGCTCATGCATTTTGTATGCTTGTGTTTGTAACACTAAGCAGCTCTTTTAAGGATGTTTCTCCCAATATTTCTATGAACTTCTTCAAGTGGGATTGTGTATGCTCTGTTCTACAGAACTGAAGTTTCAGTCAGACCTTGTGTCTAATGTTTTGCCAGTCTCTTGCTAGTGTAATTTCTTACACTTGTTTCATTCAGGATCAGACACATGTTCTTACTGAGCCCATTTCAGAAAGCAGTGCATGTTTCCTCTAGCTGTGGTGAACTTCTTGTTCGGATTTCTCATATAATTCTTCCCCTATTTGCCCCTCAGAGATACTCATCAGGTCAAATCCATTAGGAATTGTTACCTACTATGTCAGTGTGCCTGTGCCATGATTTTACGTGGATTTTATGGTCTCATTGATCTAGTATGGATTAGATACGTGGTTTTCATTGTGTTGCTAGAAGCATGAAAAGGAACAATAGCCTTACAGTCACTTGTACGGTTGATATGCCAGGATTTAAAATAAAGAAGTGAAAGTATATAGCTCGCTGCTATGTATAAATAAATTGCTATTAGTTTGGAGCTTTTTTGTTTGTGGTTTTTTTTGGTTGATTGGTGTTTTGGTTTTTTTTAGAAGACAGACTATCCTCCTGTTGTCCACGTTATATGTGGCAGACCCAGTTTTCTAGCAGCTATTTTTTGTGGCTGTGTATGGAAGTTATCAGTAGATTTTGTTATTCAGGAGAAACCCAGAAGAAAAAGATGATGTGGAACACTTTTGGTTAGCACTCTTTTTTGGACATACCCAAATTGTGAACTTCGTAAGAGGAGGAAATGCAGCACATGCAGGTTTTCTGTTCCTTTCCTCCTCTTCTTTACTCTATGCCTATGTAATTTAGATACTTGGATAGAGACGCCAATATAAATATTTACTTTTTTTTTTTTTTTTTTGTAATTTTGGAAAGTAAGTCCTGGGGCTTTGTTTTTACAGAGTTGGGCACCCACCAATACAGAAGCTTCCTTAGAGTGAACACTAGGTGTCATGTTACCACAAACATCCGTGTCTTGCATTTTCCCTATCTGTCTCTTCAGGGTCAACATTTAATCTTGCCGTTTGCCTAGAATAGACGATTGCCTTTCATATTCCATGCCAGTATTGGGGTAGGCTTGGACAGCATTTGGTCATACTGTGTATCACTGTAAGAAGCTTCAACTATGTTTTTTACTTTAAAAAGTTCTATCAGCACTCAGGTGGCATGGATTTCAGGATTATTTCCAAGGTCTGTCTACTCTACAACACAAATCAATAGGATATACTTTTAATTGGAGCTTTTCCTCCCACACAGTCATTTTCTATTAAGATTCCTTGCTGGGAAAAAGCTGATTTTAGACACTTTTTTGTGAAACCAACAGAATTTCTCTCCTGGTTTGGGGTTGTAACACACAGATGGTGGAGCTTCATAATAGGGAGGGTTGTCTGTGTCATATTCTGTTGTGTGAAGCCTAATAATTATCTTTCCAGTACAAACCTTGTTGATTTTCAACTAATTTGGGAATATTTTTTTCCCTAATAGTGTGTGCAATTAATATTTTTGAGATCCTATTAAAGAAACTCACGAAGCACTTACTAAATATCAGAGTATGCAAATGCTTCACATTTCTTCACTTGGCTTCCCTACCATTGCAAATGAAATGTGAATCCTGTACATATCTCCATGAAAACAGTTATCAAACTGATAAAAACATATTCAAGCTTATGGCTTTAACATCTTAATGGAAATAAAACTTGCGCCCACCTGCTGCTCTGAAAAACAATGTCTGATCTCAGAAAAAGAACAGCGTTGATACTCCTTTTACACCTCAGATCTGTGCTTCATATTGTAAGCTATTTTTTTTCTGATGTTTTAAACATTTTGTGAGATGAATATAAATAGAATCGCTTTCACTTGGGAGTGCAGAGACTACCAAGAATAGAAATGGTAGTAGAACTCAGCAGAAGGAGCAGGGCATGACCGTGTTCCTGCAACACTGACACCTAATATTGCTTGTCAGTGGCACCACGATAATAGAGACAGCAAACACAAATCAGACTCATTCAGGTTGACAGGGACCTTGGGAGGTCGGCGAGCCTAACCTTCTCCTGGAAGCAGTGACCGTGTTGAATTCAGACTGAGTTGCTTAGAGCTTTTCCCACAGCTTCTTTAAAGCCTCCAAGGATGGAGACTGCACAGCCTCTCTGGGCAGCCTGCTCCCTGCTGCGTTGTTTTCATGGTGAAGTGGGGTGCTGCTGTTAGCTCCTACCCAAAGCCACTTCATCAGGTTCAAGCAAGCCCAGCTTACGCAGCCTCTCCTCAGAGAGGAAGTGCTTCAGCCCCCTGGCCATTTTGGTGGGCGTTGATTGGACTTGCTCCCGTTTGTCAGTGTGTTCTTGTATTGCGGGGACAAAATCTGGATGCGGTCTAGTGAGTGCCAGGTAAAGGGAAAAGATTACATGGATCATGTCTGTTGTTGCTGATGCTGTTTGCCTTTGTGGCTGCTAGTGTGCACTGGCAACTCCGTCTGTCCACCAGCACTGAAAGTCCTTCTCAATATCACTCTTTTTTTGGGAAAAAAAAAAAAAAGCTTTTCCCCCTGGTGTCTCGGAGAGAAATTCTAAGCAATGAAAGTTTTTAAAAAGCAGATGGTGAGGAAAAGTGCCTCTTCTTTTCCTCCATTAGTTAAGAATGAATGTATAACTCGAGGGGAATTTAGCAGATTATTGTACTTGCTTTTTTGTGGGCTGTTTCATTTACCTTTTTGTTCTCCTACCCCCACCGAAAACAAGGCAAGGCTGATGCTGACTTTGATCTGAAGTTAAGATTCATTTACTATAAGAACTGCATGTTAAAGTAAAGTACTTGGAACAATCTAGTGGGTTTGCTCATCATTCATTTTACTGACAAAGCTGACAGAACCAACGGAGGCCCAAGATGGTGCTTCATTCCAGACACCCTTTGTCAGTAATGTTTAATACTGATATGATCTAAATTTTTTGTTTGTTTGTTTTCTTTGAAAAAAGGAGGCTGATTCTCTCATTTTGAACTCCTCTGTACTTGCTTGTCTGAACCTTCTGGCTGAAGAACAGTGTGATTCCAGTGTGAGCTGTCGTGCTGGAACCCTTCTGCCACTCTTTATTTACGTATATCAACACGCAGATTTCCGTAATGCGATTTACAAACTCTCTAAAGGATATAACCTTGAAAAGCTGGAACCCTTTAGCACAATCTAATCAATATTCTCTCATTTATCATCTCCTTGTGAAGTTCAGATTATAGTAGGAACAAAACGCATTTGTAGTATTTGGAGAAGCTGTGGGCAGGGAAATCATTGCAAAACCTCAGTTGGGTTTGTCCTGCATTTAAAGAGGCATAGTGCATGCTCACACTGTATGATATCGTAAAACCATTAGCTTTATAATGCTTCCCTCCACCATGCCAAACTTGCAGGACTGTTTATGTGTGTTTTGGAATTTTTGCCTTTGCACAGTTTCTATGAGACTTCTAAGGAACGGGATGAATAAAAACTGAAGGCAAACCTTCCCCCTGAACAAGCAAGTTCTGTGTAATGTGATCTGCTGTGCAAACTGCATCTGGAGTAGCTTTTTTCATAGCTGTTGATCATTCCCACTACAAACATCCCCACTATAAATTTCCAAGAGTCGGAGCGGCTGAGTCTCATAGCACTTCCTTGGTCTAAAGCAGTACTGGCTTCTGCACTTCACTTACTGAGATGTGTGAGAGAAAGGGGTTAATTGATTTGTTGAGGAGCACAGAAGCATGCAGATGAAATCAATGCCTTTTGGTGTCAAATCTTTATTGTTAACTCTTGATGATTCTTCCTTGACACAGAATGGAAGTTTGGTAGTGGTACCTTTGATTAGAATTCCTTTTTTGTACTAACAACAAATGGAAAATATTAAAATGGGGCTCAGAATAGCTCACCCTGTGATGGGCTGTTTTCACATAGCTATGGGAAATACAGTATGTTCGCTGGACTGTGTGCAGATGGACAGAGTTTCCTCAGTGCTAATATTCTGGTTCATGCTACTGACAGTTGTTAACATCTGTCTGTACAGTGGATAAACTGTAATACTGTACTGAGTTTCAGAGTACACTGTGAAGTAGGTGAGCATTATTTTTTTCTGCTTTACCAGTGGAGAAGCTGAAGAAAAGGTAGTTTAGTTAAGGGGAGGGCTTTGGTGATAGTTTGTTTTCTTCAATTTGGAATAAGTAAATTGTCTTTCAGTACTTTACATTTCCTGAATACATGATGAAACTTCTCCAAAGATTAGATGGAGAATGTTTCAAGTTTTCTTCTGCATCTCTTCCCACCTCCCCACCTTGAGTAAGTCAGTCATGTACTATCCTGTCCCATTCAATAATTGATAACAGGCTTCTTTGGAGAATACTCATTCATTTAACTTAAGAGCACAAGGATACTTGCTTCTGTTGCTCATTGTGCTGGGTTCAGTCAGGAAAGGGTTAACTCCCTTTAGTGTGGTTACTGACGACTTGCTAAGAAAAACATTGATAAGGCCTCAGCTGGTGCTGGGGAGGGCCTGTACTGGATTCAAGGTCTTTTTGTCTGCTTTGGATACTGTAATTGACTCAAACTGACCAAGGAAGTATTTCATTCTATAGTATGTCATGTTCCGGCTCTCTTGGGTGGGGAAGGGGGGGTCTTGTAGCCATTACTCTGCCCATTACTCTCTCCCTTACTCCCTTGCTCATCTACTCCCGGGCACTTGCTAACCCTCCTGCGTTGCCTGCTTTGCCAACTCCTGTGCTGGCTCATTTGTGTGGGAGCTGGTGGGTTGTTTTGAGTTTTCTGGCCGTGTTATCACTGATGGGGTTTGCTCCGAATCTGCTGCGTTAGCTCCTGGGCTCCGATCTTCAGCCTGTGGCTCTCGGGCTGCAATCGCTTTCGGGCTGTGGGTCTCGGGCTCTCTGGGTCTGACTTTCATCCCTCAACATCTGGGTGTGCATTGGTCAGTGGATGGTGGGAAATTGTATCAGGTTGTATCAGGTTGTATCAGGTTGTATCATGTGTTGATTTTCTACTATTTTAGTTATTTATTATTAGTAGTATCTGTATATATTGATTTAGATTTAATTAGTAAATAGTTCTTATCGCAATTTTATGAGCTTCCTTATTTCTTTTTCCTCCGATTCTTCCCCTCCACTGGAGGAGGGGAGGGGGATTTGTGAGAGTTAAACCATGACACTCATGAAGCTAAGTAATAGTATATTTAGTATCACCAAGAATATGGACATGTAACATAGCTATAATAGCTAATACATAACATGAAAAATACAGGAGAATGAACATACACATTCAAACCAGTGCTAAATTATACGGGAGATAGTAATTAATATTTTTTTTACTCTGTAGAAGCTGTCTTTTTCCTCTAAGTGTATGTAAAACTATTAAGTGTATTATTAAGTCAGAAGAATTGTTCTCATATTGGATATCATGAGGACATATGCGTGTTTGAAACTGTTTGTCACAAGCATGTGTTGCCATCTTCCTCTCCAGCAAAGCCAGAGATAGATTTTTCATTTGTTTCACTGGCTGCTGCTAAGGTTTAGATACTGCAAGGAAATTCATAGGCACCTATCTTTCCATACAAATCCTGTCTAACAGTATTAAGTAATTTTTTTTAGAAAGACTTAAGGAATTACTCATAAGTGTTGTTGTGTTAATAAAATGCAAGTTTCTTCTATACTAGTGAAATATTCTTCTCTCTTCAAGCAGGCATTACAATCTAATTTTATATCATGTGTCTTTTCCTCTATTTTTGCAAGATATCTTGCTGTCTTATGCAGCATTTTGTAAATGTAGCATTTAGACATTCTTCTGCCACCCTTCACAAGCCCTGATGGAATGGCGATATAAGGCAATACAGTAATCCGTGCTGTGTGCTCATTTTCAGAATGCAGTTGAAGCATAAATAAGCATATGTTGCCAGTTCGTCTGACAGTCCTGTTTTGTGATGTAGCTGTTGCTTTTTATAAAATCTTTTCCTTTTCTAAGTTTGAATTGTCACTGTAGTTATCAGTTGCATCCACACACTGTTTTATGCAACTATTTATTGTACTTTTCATTTAAAAGATGAATTAATTACTAAGGCATCTGGTGCGTCATATGGTACATATGCTGGATGTGCTAAACAGAATAGTCTTTTTTAAATAATAAGAGAAAAATGTCATTGCATAAAAGGATTAGGCTGTTTAGAAGACTACTTTGCTGTACTACAATCTCCAAGTGTGTTATTCAGTATTTTGTGATCATTAAAGGAATCTTTGATTCTGCAGGAACAAGTGTACATACCTGTATGTATCTCTACTCGTAATATGTGAAAAATAGAGGGGAAAAAAAGACACTATTTTCTGACAAGAACTTTATTATATATGGGCTAGTTATATGATACTTCTTCCAAGACATAATCACGGAATGGGCTCTGGTTGGTTCCATTTCCAATTCATAAGGCAAGAATTTTTTATTCTTAGTGTCTATAAAAATGATATATCCTCCAAGGTTAGCAAACCCTCAATGAAGACCTTCTCAGTCTTCAGATAACCTGTAAGTAATAGGTACACTTCAACCCACTGTATCTAACTCCACACAAACCTCACACTTGTTTTACATTAGAAAATTACTGAAATCTATGGTAGCCAATATTACTAACTGAAACCAGTTTAAGGTTACTAATTTGTTATAGTGTCATCTCCAAGGGAAGGGTGGCAGAAATTGGATACGGGCCAATTTATTAACTGTTTACAGTTATACATCTTTGCTCCCAATCAAGTAAAATTCAGTATGTCACCCTTTTTCCTTATAAAATTTCAGAGGGTGAGGCTTAAATCTGTCCAGTGTACCTTCCATTTACAGAAAGTAATTTATTAATTGAAATTAGACTTCAAGTTTAACTCCAAAGTTTAACAGCTGTGGTTTTTTGAAATTTGTTAAATTCAAAACATAAACAAAAGCATGGCACCATCACTACTCAGTATAAGCAGTCAAGGTTGGAGATATAGGAGGATACATCAGTCTCAAAGGACTTTCAAAAGCAATGTGATCTTTTCAGAGAACATGCTGATTCCAGCAAGGAAACAGTCAGCTTTAAGCATATCTAGCTTAGAAATATGTAGGTAGTCTTAAAGGGAGGTGGTCCAGGAAGCAAGTCGGAATTGTCCGAATGCTACCACAGCAACCTACTGGTGAGAATTAATGAACTGAAATTGTTTAGATCTGATTTGCACACACAACCCCAAAGAGCTTTCTGTTTGTGACAGTCAGACAATATAAATTGTAGCTTGGAACAATGGTTCCTTCTCCTGTCTTTTACTACCTGTAATTGAACCTTTAGCGTAAGCAAACAAGAATTAGATTTGTGATTCTTACCAAGGGCAATCTTGTAGCAGTTGGAACCATCTGTGACTAATCCTCTCAGGAATATTTCTTTCACGTTTCAGGAAAGAGGAAAGAATGGGTAATCTTTTACTGACTCCAAATCAGTAAACCCAAACCAACCACAATTAACAATCTGACTCAATTTGTTCTTTGTCACCTCTTCATTTCTTAGTTTATTGTGTTACTGATTGTGTTTATGTACTGTTATGCTTATATAACCCTCTACTTCTGTACTTCACACATTTGTGCCCCTTCCTTATAGTCCTTGCTTTACCCGTAATAACCAAGTAACTAACTAAATTCAGGTTTTCTCATTATCTGACCATGTACTCTTTGCAGATGCACCATTTCACAGTTTATCACACCAGTTGACAAAAAGTAAAGAAAAATTAAGATAAATGATTAATCTTTTTTAAAGAACAGAAACATTGTAGGGTAGTTATTAAGGGGAATGGATGTGAAAGGAGTGAGTAGGTAGACAGGTGTTACCTAGACCTCAGGGAGCACTGAGTTGTTTTTTCTGGGTTACTTCTATCTGTGTGTAGTAAGGGAAGTCCATACATAAATCTCTGCTATGACTCTTTCTTCTTTTCAGCAGCAGTTTGACAGACTTTAATGAGTCAGTAAGGTTAACTTAATGTCTCTTGGCTGTAGTTTTTGTAGCTAAGTATAATTAGATGTAGTAAACCTGCTTGAGTTAACGCTGTAATTCTTGTAATTCTAGTGTCATTTTAATCTGACCAGGGTCAATCTAATTCTGTTCCAGAAAAACATCTTGCTTCGTCAATTTATAGCATAAAATGCAGACTTCATCTTTTAAAATTTGTAACATTTCCCCCCTATTAGTCCAATATGTGATTCATTGCCAGCTGCCACAAAAAGAGTGCTTCATGTATACCTTTTAAGCAATTAGTGTTAGGGCTGTCTGCTCTTGGAGAACTATAAAAATGTTTTTATATTTTGAAAATTAGCTCCAAACCATGCTGCCTTACCACAGGTATGACTTAGCCCTGCATATTTAGCAGAAGTAAGAGAAATAAAACTAAAACAACCCCACCAACCTATTCCCATGGTTTACGTCACTGAGGTGTGAGATGAACATAATGCAGTTCTATAAATTCCTTCTGGATGGAATTATAAGTGGCAAAATGTAGATTGTTTTGTAGAGCATTGTTATTTTTCAAGTGTTTCTGTGAATCTTTGGCAGAGGCTAACCAAGAGAGTATTATAAATATAAATTGAAAAACTGATGTCCTAGGAAGGAAGGATCTTTTCTGTTTAAATTAAGTAATCAAAACATTCTCCAAAAAGAGATGAGGTAACATTTAGGGCTAAGGATAGCATTTCTCTGTGACTGACTTGTCTGACTATAATCTCTGCTTTTATTTGTGGTGTTGATGTTTCATTAGGAGAGCTTCTGCTCACTGAGAGCTAATTCTCTCTTACATTTAATTGGTTGTGACTTAGACTACTGCTTGGATTGTTCTGTTATGTTCTCTATACGTAATCTGCAAGAAACACCACGAAGTATTTTCTTTCTTAAATGTAATGGAAAATTGCTATCTTGAACATTATTGCAGAGAATAAAAGTTTAGATACACTAATTGTAAATTGCAACCTAAATAGTTTCTCATCAGCTTGCTTGATATTTACAGATCAGATATCGTGTGGAACTGATTTCATGTTCTTATGTGAAATTAAGGTGCTTTCACTAATGAGCTCTACAGATAGTTTTTGTGACTGTTTCAGTTTACTGTAACGTAACTTGCCTGAGTTTTTCAAGGCTTAATAGTCTTCCAATCATCTCCCCACTGGTAGTATAGGGTAACCTATGGTTTACAGGTACAGCCATACCTTGAGGTCTGTGAGTTTAATTGGTCGTGGTCAAGTATCTGCTGTAGAAGCAGAGTAACACTCCATTCACATCATACCCTTCTGAAGATAGGTTTTGGTATCCTTCTCCTTATGTAGATGGGAATTACTGGCTACCGACTAAACTAAGGCGGCCATGGCATAGCTCCAAGCATTAAAATGCATTTGATCATACTGTTAAACTGTTAGGATTTTCCTCAGTGTAATTTTATCCTAGACTAATTAGCAATCTTCAAGACAATATCCAGCCTGTGACTTGGAACCATTCCTGTGGGCAGCATGATTGTGTTTCATGTCTTCAGAGAGAGCAAAAGCACTTAGATGTCCCGATGTGAGCTGTGCCAGCTGACCTCCAGGCCCTCAGCTGCTTTATTTGCTAGTGAGATGCTACTGCTTAGACTTGGCCTTGTCGCTGTAGCTGCCCTGTTTGTCAATGATACTAACCTAATGTGCTCAGCAGCGTTTGAAACTTGCTGACCCTTTTATTCAGGGGAGTTTACCACCAGTGAACTGAGTAAAGGACTATTATATATATACACTCTGTTGTGGCTTGCAGATCAAAGCATAAAATGGTGATGGAAAATAATTCATTCCAGAGAGTCTTTATTTCATCCTAGGACGTGTGCATTAATATTTTACTTTGGATTGGGGACATGGGTTTGGGGCGAATCTCATTATCGTCCATATTTATTGCATGTTAAAACATCCTTGAGCAAGAGATAACACCCATAACTTATCAAGGTAACGTAGGACTTCTGCCTACAAAAAGCAATATATAAATGTGACTGCAGTTCCTAGTGCCCTAATGACTTAATTTCTGGTTATTCTCAGTTCCTGTTACAGGTTGACAGGTCTTGGTAGTATCTGTGAGTCTGCCAAATGTTTGTTTATAGTGGTAGTGAAGTGGGCATATGACACAGTTTTCTCATTATGGATCAACCAAATGGCAAAAGAAAGAACTTTTCTGATTTGAACATTTGTAAGTAGAATATATGTCTCTTCTTCATGCATCACCTGTGCCTGTTTATAAACATTCCTCGATATTTTGTCAGGTTTGATACTGACATTTGGCTGGCATTTTGCTGCGCTTTTCTTGCTCGCGTACTGTGGGACTGTACTCTTGGTGGGTAAGGACACTGCCCCTACCTGCCTCATGACCACCCTGAGCTCTCTGCTTCCCTTCCCTCGTGGAGCAGCCCAATCTGCTCCCTAGTACCTGGAGCCTCACGTTGATCAGTATCAGTTTGAGTTGATTAATCCACATTTCTTCACTCCTTTGGCTTTACACCTTTCTTTTTTTTGCTGCGGTTGAAGTCTGCTGTTAGTTTGTTTGCTCTTTGCAGTAGCATATTTGCTCTTTTCAGCAGCTTTCTGTGTATCTGAAGACTGTCAATATATCTTTGGTAGTATAAGCAGTGTCAATCCCCTGGCTCTTTGAATCATGCATTTTCTTTGCTATTGACTTTTTTCAGTTGGCCCAGTCTGTCTGTAAAAATAGTTTATGGGAGTCCAACTGTGGCCTGGTCAATATGCTGAATCAAGCAGGATTACTCTAGACATATCTCATCAAGAACTCATAATTACGTATCCTGGAGCATGATAGATGGTTATGTTCAGCTTGTGATTTTCCTGAATCCTGCAATTTCTTTTATGAAACAAAAGGTTCTGATGTTTTTATAGCTGTATTTTTCTGTTAAAATGGATTTGTGTGCTTGACTCTTGTTTTTCTTACTATCTAGATTTACAGCCTTTTTGATAGCAGAATTGCTTTATATGATTGCAAAGTGAAGACTATTTTGTGGATAATCACTGTATTCTGGGTATTAACAGGGTCACAACTGAATTGGTCATAACAAAGTTTAAATACTTACTTAAACATTAGGTCTTTTTATAGCAGTGATAACCAGTTTAAATGTTTGAGCTGGAGCTACTTGTGTGATTTCTGTATAGCATGTTCATAAAAAGTATTCAGAACTATACACACCAAGTCCACAGATCATCTACTGCTCGTTTGCTTAGTATATGTGGGAGGAACAGCATTATTAATTGTGGTTCAGTTTATTCTATGAATTGTGTGGGAGAATTAATTTTGCTTAAATTGCTGCTGAAGTTTTCTGCAGCAAAGTGGGGAATTTGTGATTCAGGAATCAAAAACCTTTCAGGAATAGTATGCCATATAGCATGCTACTTACACACATATGTGGCTGTATATTTCATGCTTTTCTTCTTTGCCAGGCCTAAGCTAAGTTGTAGTTGGAGCTGGGAGAGTCTGCCTCTTAAAAGTAAGGTGTCTGAAATATCTAGCTAGTATGCGAGATCCTGATTCCCAGATCCAAGGTTCAAGTTTAGATTTGGTGGAATCTCTGTCCTTAGAGATGCACAGTCATCTGAGCAATCTGTTTCATTCATTCCAATTGTAATTCTAATAATTATTTCTCAAGAGAAGAAAATGAAGAAACACAAGTAGATGAAGGTCACTTCTTCAAAGTTGGAGTGTTTGTTTTATCACTCGCCATCTTCTACTCTAAAGGAGAAAATCTGGAGAAGAGTACGATTTTGAGCATTATGAAGTGTTCTTCACTCTTTCTCTACTTAGCCAGATATTTTTTTTTTGGAGGTATTTTATGAAGAAGATTAAAAGAAACCTCAATTACAGTCATTTTTCAGAGTATATTAAATAAAGATTTGACCATGACACTTCTTGATGAAGAAAACATCATAATCTAAGTGATCTAAGATCTTAGAGTATGTTCACACTAATAAACAAAACTATATTATGTCTTGCTGTCACTTACTTTGCTGCGTGAGATTACTTTTGTGGTGATGAAATCTGTTGGTTAGATCCGACCATCTCTTCAGACAGAGTGGAGTGACAGACTAGAAATCTCCTCCGTGAGCACGCATGTCCGTCAGAATACTCAGAGTGTCAAGTAGACTGCAGGGAAAGAGCTTTGTTAAACAGGGTGCTCATGACTAAGCCTCATTGCAAAAATGCAGCAAAGATGGACTACGAAGGAGGAATTTAGAAACAAATTCTGTGTGGGAATGGTGTCAGGACAGTCAAAGCTGAGCTGAAATTAAGACTTGTAAGGGACACTGAGCACAACAAGAAGAGCTTATATCACAGTATTAGTAATAAAAGGCTGAACAAGGGAAGTGTGAAACTGCTGCTGAATGGGGCACATAAAGGTGGACACAAAGCTGAGGTACTGGGGGACTTCTTTGCCTTAGCCTTCAACTATCGGGTGTCCCAGGCCTCTGCTTTTCGGGACAGTCTAAGGCAGAGAACTACCAGAGGGAGTAGTTATGGGTCACACTCTACCTGTCATGTATGACCCTGCTTCAGGCAGGAGGCTGCTCTAGAGATGTCCAGAGGCCCTTTCCCTCAGTCATACTGTGATTCCGTGAGACTGTGTGGTGCTTCCAAGAAGTCAAGTGTTAGTAAGATAACCTGGATGGGATTACAGAATTAGTAACCAGTACTTAGTTTTCAGGAAATGTACTAATTAGTGTAATAATGTTTGATTTTTGCCAGTGAAAAAAAAATAATTGTCATGTTGTCTTAAGGCTCTTGCTTCTTTGAAGATGCTGGAAATAAAATGAATTAGGACAGAAGGAGATCTAATCACCAGTCAAAACATGGGAAAGCCACACAATAGAATGGCTGTTAGTCCAGAAATATAGCATGAGATGGATACTGTGTTATTAAACAACAATTAGGAATATTTTATTTTCTAATGTAAATATTTAACTTTATAGATACATATCAGAGGGATGGAGAAAGTATTTTCAAAGTGACTTCTGAAAGCCAACATTACACTTTTAATTTCTTTATTTTACAGTGTGAAATGTACAATACTCATCTGCAGCAATTCATTTATTAAAACCTTGAAAATGCCAGCATTCCATAATGAATTTTTATTTTTGTATTAGCAGCTTAAAGAAGGCAAAACTTACTGAAGGTGCATTTTTGGGGACAGACGGAACTACATTTCAGATTCAAACCCAGCTTTGCTGTTACAGGTGTTAATTACTTAATATCAGACCTTTTAAAATAGTAACTGAGAAGGTGATATAAATGTGTGCTGTTGTTCAGGATTTTTTTTATAATAGAAGCACTCAAATCATGAACCAGCTGAACAGAATTTGGAAACTCAACTTTCATTTCTTTTGTTGTTGTTGTTTTTTCCCCAAACCAGGACAGAAAAACAACAAACCTGGTTTGTAACCATGCAGAAAAAGATGAAAAGCTAACTAAATAAACAAGCAGAGATATAAAAGGAAAATGGACTGAGCAAAATGCAGAGGGGAAATAGCAGAAAAGAAGTGAGACATATTAATTATTTTCAGCAAAGATTTTTTTTTCCTTCTGCAGCTGTGGTTGTCTTGATTTTCTAGATACAACTGAAATATTTTCTGTATCTCAAATAGCAAAACACTAAGCAGATCTCTGTGAAAATCTGAGTAAATAACATCTGCAGTTATTTCACAACTTACATTAACAACTAAAGCTTAATTATTTAATATTTTCATTTTCTTCCTTATAATACCGATCACTGCACATGGATCGTTACACTTTTGTGGCAATAACTTTAGATTCCCTGGATCTCATTAATATAAATGCAATTTCTGTGGGATGCGTTAACTTCAAAGAGGGTGCACAGTGTGTAAGTCGGTATGAATTTATGTAACTAAGTTGTCAGAGTTAGGCCTGAGTCTTATTTTCCCATGCACATATGCATATTTTGTTTCTTTCCTGCCTGCCTTACTCCTCAGTAGTTCTGGAGATTTACAGAGCCAGATTGTGCTTAGCATTTACGAAGAATTTCAGAGAACATGCGTTCATGTTCCATGAAGCATAGATTTCATTTGTGATGCATATGAAGGCTAAATGTAATACATATTTTACCGTCGCAAAGAATGGTACTTAATGCCTAGCATGTTTGAAAGGGTTTTTTTTAATTGGATATGGATTTTACAAAACTCATTAGTTCCCTGTAGTGAAATATATAGTGAAAAATTATATTGTGTGATAATTATATTCCATTAATCCGTAAAGCACATGAATAACCCTCCCCTGTTTCACAGGACTGTTTTGAATGTTCTACAAAGTGCTTCCCTTCTGTAAATCACAGGCAAGAAGGACATTGTGGATGGTCTTAATGTTTTTAGGACAATTTCCTTGTGTTTTATGGTACCAGGAGGAAAGAGAGCGCTGTGTAGATTTGGGTGGGGACACTGTGTTTTAGAGATTCTGATGGTAGATGTGAGCCATCAGATCATGAATCTCAACTGGCTGAGGATAGCAGTGGCGGTAGGTTTATGTCAGGCTCAGTGACCTATTCATTTGAACGCTGCATCCTCACAACCTGAAGTGTGGAACTGAGGATATGTACAAATGTTGTTTCTTACTATCTGGCATTCCTCTAACTGTGTTACAGCTACTGATTTTTCTAAACTCACTGTTTATGAGGCGGGCTCATACTCAGTTACCGGATTCACTAGATAATTTTGGGGTTTTTGTAATCTAATTTGTATTTTTTAATTTGATTGAAAGGGTTTGGCAAATGAAACAGTTGTTGATTTACTCTCCCTTCTTCATCCACCCTTTCAATCAGACATTTTGCACTCTTGTACGCTTAAGGTTATGTCATTTTTTCTCCCCTAATGTGTGGTTTTGACTTTGATCCCTGACCTGACACTGAAGTGACTGATTTTTTTCATATATTTGGGCTAGACTCCAGCCAAAATAAACTATTCCTTGTGTTTTTATAAACATAAATATTTATTAGTGTTCAAAAGCTCTGAACTGAAAACAGATTTAGAACCAGTGGAGGGAGGTAGTGACTGTCAGTGTTTAACTATCCCTTCCTCTGGGAAACTTTTCCTTACTATGCAAAGATTGATTCTCAGTGGCTCCTTACTCTGGAGTATTAGATGAAGTCCTGTGTAGGGTGCCAGAAAAGTGAATTTTACATGAACGAGTAAGGTGTTCCTGCATTCTGCTTGTCTGGCCAGTGCCTATTTATTTACAGATGTCAAACTTAGCACCTTCCAAACTACATTAAAAACTGATTTTAGGATTACATTCTAGATTCAATATACATTTTGACTATTTGATTTGAAAATGATAACTGTATGTATATTCACAGAGTGTCCTATTCTGTAGCAAGTCACATTCGGATATATGTATTGTGGAAAGTCAGAGCAAGTTTGGGTTTTTTTTTTTTCCAGTTTGTTTTACCTAATAAGTTTCTTTCGGTCCATTAATGTTGTGCAGACAATGTCACAAATCTTTTCTATTTTGGCTATTGCATGGACCTACTTCTGCAATGTAATTTATAGTAATTGGATTATTGAATGACTATAATAGTTATCAAGAATTGAAGTAATAGATGTAGGCAGAGTAATTTCATGCTTTTCAGATGAGATTATATTACATTTAGGATAGGTCACAAATGACTCCATGACTTTACCAATTTTAATTAACTTTAATATCTAAGAAGAAAAAAGAACCTTGCTAAATTGTCAGTCCTTGTAACTTTCGTTGTTTTTTTACAGCTAGCAGTTTTCTACACAAAACATTTTATCTTTTAATTTTTTTTTTTTGACGTATTTCCTTTCATGGTCTTTTCAAAATGTTATTTTGGGCTGTCCTTGAAACTGAAGTGGGTGATCTGCTGGACCAAGATTGATTCTTTTCCAGGCTGCCAATCATTCTTCTGTTCGGGAGAGGACTGGTATTGAAGCTTTTATGTACATATTTTGATATTTTGTCTGTGAAAGTCATTCAGTGTGTAGCCTGAGATCTCTGTAATGGAATTGATGAGTTTTAGGGTTAAAAAACAGGCCTCACAATCCTTCTCCTAAACCGTGGAAACCTGCTCAAAGGCAGTGCTTGTGGCAGTGCGTGTCACTGTTGTAGTACTAGTTACTACCCTTGCTAATTTCTTTTCCTCTAAATTAACATATGTATGCCACTAAAATTAATATTTTTATGTCTCTAACTTTATTACTTCTAGACATTTACTTAAATCACTAAAGCATGAAGAAAACCAGAAACCTCCTCCCAGTGTGGCAGAAGTCTGCAGAGATGCTCATGTTAAGCACGAGCCAGCTCTTGTACTGTAATGTTGTACCATGCTGACAAAGGTTAGCCTAGTTGTACTGAAATAGTTTCATTTTCTCAATTAGCAGGCTGTTGTAAATAGAACTTGGCTGTGAGAAAGAGCAGAATGTAAAATCTAAGTTACAGTATAGCATTTCCCAAAGCCCTTGTGCCTTCAAAACCAGAAGCAATGCATTTTGGTGGGGAGAGTCGAGCATCCAAATGCTGAGGGGACCGCTGGGTCACAGTGTCCCTGCCCAAAGCCCTGGAGCCCCATTTGAGCCCAGCCCAGCACCTTCTGTCTCTGCCTGAGCCATGTGGGCACCGGCTGGTGCCAGCTTTCCTCCTGACTTGTTTGGGTTTCCTGGCTTGGCCTTGTCTTGCCCCTTTGCCTGGCACTTGGTGGTCTGTTGCCAGGATCACCCTCACTGCCTGCTCGCCTCCCCGTCGAGAGCACCCCTTCTTCCTACTGCTCCCTGACACCGAGTGTCGGCTGTGCAGGAGGTGACTCTGGCAGCTGGTCGTCTGCCACTGCTTCAGTGGTTGCCCATGGCTGTGTTTAGTCCTGTACCAGCTGGTGTTTTTCCTCAGGTAAGGTACAGAATGGGGTAAATGGCACACAAGTGGTATAGATTTTGTTTATATGTATAGAAAATATATGCAAAAAATACAACTGAAGGGATTTTTTTTCTGCCCCAAATTGCATTATATTCTCCAAAGTTATAAATTTGAAAACAGTAACAAACGGTTTGTAACAAAAAGATTTATTAAACACATTGCCAGTTGAGTAATCTTTCAGGAGGCTGTTTGCTATAGCATTTCTCATGTTTATTATTACTGACTAAACAAAGTAATGCAGATTGTAATAACAAGTAATTTTTGTTATCTAATCAAACCATTTCAATTTTGGAATGTGTTTCTTCTGGAATTTATGGACAACCCATTACCATTTTGGCAAGACAAATTTATTATTTCTGGCTCTGATAGGTGTCATGTTTCAAGTGATAATGAGTCTGTAACTTCACTTGGCAGTTTGTTTAATGATCTGTTGACTGTAATTTTTTCCTCTGGTAGGGATGCTAATGTACCCTACTGCAGCTTGAAGTGCTGCCTCTTGTTCTGTCATTAAGAACAAATGAAATTAATTGATTCTGATTTTCTTTCAAATCTGTTATGGTACATTATAAAATAGTTGTCAACTCTACCATCAGTAGAGGGTTTGATAAAATGACAACAGTAGTTAGACATAAGGAGTGAAATGCAGAATATTTAATCTCCTCCACTGAGACAGCAGACTGAAGGACTTTGCTAGAACACTGCCCCTCAAACACAGGTGTGCTGTCCCCAGACTTATCTCTAGCAGGCCTGGTTTTATTCCTTTCCCCCTTCAAATCTAGTTTAAAGCTTTTCAATGAACCCTGCCAACTCCTATGCAAAGCTTCCTTTCCCCTTTTGAGACAGGTGTACCCCATCTGGTGTCATGTAATCCAACCCATGGTCAAAAATCCCCAAATTCTGCCAGTGACACTAGGCTCGGAGGCAGGTATTGATCTGGTGGGTCTTTCTGTTTCTTCCCTCATCGTTCCCTGCAATTGGAAGGAGAGAGGAGAACATTACTTGTGCCCCTGTATTGGGTTTGCATGGCAAAGTTTTGGTAGTGGTGGAGCTACAGAGGTGGCTTCTGTGAGAAGCTGCTAGAAGCCTCCCGAGTGTCTGATAGAGCCAATGCCAGCTGGCTCCAAGACGGACCCACCACTGGCCAAGGCAGAGTCCATCAGCAACTGTGGTAGTGTCTCTGTGAGAACATATTTAAGAATGGTAAAAAAACCCTGAAGATAAGAACTTTATATCAGAGAGAGCAAGATGCGAGAAAACAGTCCTGCAGACACCAAGGTCAGTGGAGAAGGAGGGGAAGGAGGAGCTCCAGGCACTGGAGCAGAGATGCCTTGGCAGTTTGTGGTCCAGACCATGGTGAGGCTGGCTGTGCCCTGCAGCCATGGAGGGTCGTAGGGTAGCAGAGACCCACCTGCAGCACAGGGAGGACCCTACACTGGAGCAGGGGGATGCCCGCAGGAGGCTGTGACCCCATGGGCAGCCCACGCTGGAGCAGGCTCCTGGCAGGAGCTGTGGCCCTGTGGAGAGTGGAACCCAGGCTGGAGCAGGTTTGCTGGCAGGACTTGTGACCCCGTGGGAGGGACCCCATGCTGGACCATGGGCAGAGTGTGAGGAGTCCTGAGGAGGAAGGAGCGGCAGAGACAACGTGTGATGAACACATTCTAGTGAAGGGTGTCCCTGCCTATGCAGAGGGGTTGGAACCAGATGATCTTTAAGGTCCCTTCCAACCCAAACCATTCTAGGGTTCTGTGAACTGACCACAACCCCCATTCCCTGTTCCCCAGTGCTGTATGGGGGAGGTAGAAAAAAGTCGGAGTGAATTTGAGCCTGGAGAAGAGGAGAGGGATAGGGGACAAGGGTTTAAGGTTTGGATATAGTTCTCTTTTACTCTGATTTGATTAGTGATAAATTAAATTTTCCCTATGTCGAGTCTGTTTTGCCTGTGATGGTAACTGGTCAGTGATCTCTCCCTGCCCTTATCTCAACTCAGGAGCCTTCCATTACATTTTCTCTTCCCTGCCTAACTGGGGAGGGCACTGATAGAGTGACTTTGGTGGGCACCTGGCCTCCAGCCAGGGTCAACCCAGCACAGCTCCTGAACCAGTGATCCCAAGGCCCTGAAGTCTCAATTGCCCTTGGACTTTTTGTTGCAACTTCACGGCCCAGTGAAGTCAATGTGAAGAAAATTAACTCTTTCCTGCCTGAAACCAGCACACCGTACCAGGGCAGGAAGCTTTCTCTTCACATCTTTAACCCAGGCCCCAGCGAAGCTGCAGACTTCCCTGAGAGGTGGGTGCTGGCTGTATATTGGACCATCCATTCCCCTCAGAAGTGAGTCTCCCATGACAATGATCTGTCATTTTTTCTTTATGGAAGCAGTTTTGACGCAGAGCATATCCCAACTTAACCTCAGTGACACCTCTGACCTAGATGAACTACCGTCCTCATCATTGTTCGGTTCCACCTGCAGAGCCCTGCAGTTATCGTGCCAGGGCACCTGGGAAGGTGGGGGGAGTCATGGAGAAGCTGCCCCTGCTGTGCCGGGCAGGCACTTGACTGCAGTGCAGCCTGTTCCCGCCGGAGCTTGGTCTGGGAAGCTGCGTGCGTCGTGGGGGTGCAGAGCTCAGAGGGGCCATGGCTTTCTGCTGGGGGGATGCCACTGCTCCCTGCTCCGGGTGGCAGAGCTTCAGTGCCTTTCCCTTTCCCCTTCCCTCCTAGCATGCTCACCAAACAAGGTTCTTTGTGCTATAGTTATATACAAAACTTTCAGGATTAGTAATTTTCCCAGTACGAATGGGCATGTAGTCTCCTGTTTTTGACAAGCAAGGAGGCCCATCTGGTGCTATCAAACCTTCCAAACCTTGAGTTTTCTTGCTGAATTAGCAATGTGCACAGAACAGTGAGAAATGGAGCATCATCAAAACAGCTTAACACACAGAAAATCATCTGAACTGCTGTATTATTGTAAGGGTTGACCTTTAACACTTCGGCTTGTCAGTCTAACACACAATGCACATCGGGCCTGCAACACCCCGGCTCCCCTCGGGGGTCCCGGCTTCGGGACCCCTGTGCGCCGCGCTGGAGCGCCCCCCTACGGATCCTGCCGGTGCCGTAGCTGCTCGCCTCTGGAGGAACTTGACTGAAACTCAGGAGAAATCAATCTGTATGTGTGTTTGGGGTTTTTTTTTATTCATTTAAGTAACAGCAGTTGGTATTCATTGAAACTTGCAAATAATACAACATATGTGTTTTGATAATTTCAAGTTGTTTCTGTAGACAGTCACGCTTTGAATTGAAAATTCACAAGTTCGTCATGAAATAGGTTGAGAGATGGCAAATGAAGATGAGAAGGGATAGGGCAGGTATAGGGTAGTGTTTGGTTTACATGGAAGCCCAAAGTTAGCATCACAACTGAGTACAGTGCTATAATGTGTAATTTACTATTTTTAGCAGGAAGTCTAGTAATGTCAGTGACAATGTTGTATTACTCATTACCCTCCCACTGTGATGAACAGTGACTTCAGCACATGCTTGTATGTTCTTTTCAGACTTCTTTTTTTAAGTCTGTCTTGTGATTCAAGGAGCATCCACATTTGCACTGGACTGAACCATTTGCACTGGCTCCTTAGCACCGTAACAGACGTAGTGAGGAAATCTTGAATCTGAGGCCACAACTATTGTATGTGGTTGTAGGACCTGACTGTCAGCTAGCAGTGTAGAGGTCTCAAAGAATTCTCACTGCATAGTAAAATAGTTATTTTATTCTGTGTGGAGGAGCTATGCAGTCCTCATTTTAAAATTAATTCATATTTTGGAATCAGTTGTGTGTAAGTATGAATAATGTTTCCTGTAACTGATAATACAACTTCACATTATGCTGAGCCTGCAAGTGTGTTTTTCATAAGCTCCTGTGGTCAGTGAAACTTGGTTGAATACTCAACCAAAGTATTTTGCTACCATCCTCTTGTCAGGCTCAGAATAAGGCTTTAATATTAAAATAAAGAGAAGAAAGTAGTAAACTAGCCACAATAGATGAAAACTTGAAGCTACTCCTCAGGACTTCTTCAATAAGTGACAAAGAGATTGTATCTAATTTTTGAAGAGTACACTTTATATTACCATGGCTTTGCAGTTATGGCGTTTTTACAAGCTGAAGACTACAGCCAGTCCTGAGCAAGTAAGGCATCTGTAACCCAAATAATTGTCAGTTGGTGGCTCTGTGCTAACACTGAGTTGAGGATTTTAGGATTACTGCCCCACATACTGCATGTCGAAAAGACTACACAGCAAGGAATATGGTTAAGTAGGTGCAGGTATATTAAATGCATCTGAGAGATGTCCTGTGGTACTCCAGTGAAGATTAAAGAGTGAGAAAGCATTCTGAGCTGGGTGTTTGTGTAGAGCCCTATTCTTCTTTCTTCCAAACAGTTTACTTTTTTTTTATAGCATTGTAGGATCCTACTGTTTGTATTAAGATTCAAATCAGATGAATGCTTTTATCTTTTTTCCTGTTGTTCAGTATAAGGCAGTAGATGTGGTCTTCTCATTTGATTGAGGAAAGACTTCTCGAGTTCTTGACTGTGGGAGGGGGCCAGCAAGTCTGCAGTTTTGGGTGTCCGTATCCACCCATCTTCTTGAACAGACTTTGTCTCTCAGTGTTTGCGTTTGCTGCTTTTAGCCATACCATTTGCTCAGTTTGCAGCTGCCTGGCAAAGTCTAACACGCTTCCGTCCTTCTTGCGCTGATGAGAGATTGTTGGGTCCACCGGATTCAAGAGTTGACTCATGACAGGCCACTGTTAGGCCCATCTTTCTTATATTAAGCTTGTTTGCAGACTTAACCATAGTCTCTTTGTAAATCTGTGTGTGCTGTGTTTGAGCCTGCCAGGCATCTGTTTAAATAACCAGCACATCTGTTGTATGTGTGTTGTCCTTTTGAAGCAAAACTATTATGTGATGTTACTGCAATATCAGGAATCATTGTAGTAGTGTCGTTTTCATCTTTTCTAAATCTAGTTGTGGCTGGTTTAATCATTTAAAGAAGGGGTGTGTGTATGTGTGTGCTGGAGGTGATGCTGGGACGCAGTTATGGGAGTGGAAGAAGAAAGAGGTGAAACGACCTCTTTCCTTTTGCAAATGATGTGGGGAAAATCAAACTACCATTATGTAAATTTAAAAAAAAAATCACTTAGTCTTATGTTGTACTTTTACTTACAGTGGAATTTTCTACATTAATGTGAAATGCACTGGTGCAGTTTTGAAATACCACCTTCTTTTAGCTGTGTTCTAAGAGTAAAGCTGAAGGTGTTAAGTTCTTCTGCAATGTGAATAGCTTAATACTTCATAGTGTCTGTTGACTCCAGGAAGAATTGAGATAGCTTCTCTTTGAGTCTGTTACAGAATGAGGTCTTTATATCAGAATGTTACAAAAAAAAAAAAAAAAAAAAAAAAAATCACGGCATAAATGTTTCCTAGGATTTATTTCTCTTTTAGGAATGACATATTTTGGGGACTAATCAGTTAGCCAGTGTCAGCTTAAAATGCCTGATTCATTTGAAATGTGAATCAGTGCCTCATTTTGAGTCTTAATTCAGATTAACTGTAGGTTTGAGGATATACACTTGAGTCTCTCATTTAAGCCTCTAAAGATCAAAGAGTTGCTGTCTAGCTTCAAAGTGTGTTACTAACACTCTACGTGAGCAATTAAAGCTGACTTGGTGTCTTTGGAGCCAGACATACGTACAACGTAGTAGTTAACACAAAATGAGAAGTATTTTAAGGGGTGGTTGCAGTGCTTATGTCGGTACTAATTTGTGGAATAGTTGCAAGTTTTACTAACACAGTTGGGTAACAGCTATGGAAAGAGACAAAGTAAAGGTTGGTAAGTAAAAATAATTTCTTAGGAATACAGTCAGGCAACTGAAGCAAGATTTAACCTTTTTCTGTTTGTTTTCTATCCCTAGTCAGTTGCTGGGTAATTGCATGTGCTGTAGGCTATCTGAAAGAAGCAAGGCATTTTTTAAGCTGTGTTTCCTGGGAGCCGGTTTCATTTCATAATACACATAGCTGAGTTTGACTTGATTAAATTGAGTAAATGTATATCCATAGATTAACTTCATTATTCATGTCATGCAGTAAGAACGGGTTTATGCTTACGTAGTCATTTGGGAACTGTACACTTGGAGGGGGGTTTAAGACAAAGAAAAGAGAATATTTTTTATGAAAATGATAACCTCTATTAAAGCAACATTTATGTAAGCCCTACATGTACTGACTATTTAAATGTCTTGGGGCACAATTATGACACTGCATTCCTTTCTGTCTGTCATGTAATGCTAATTTCAAAAAAATTATATCTGACTTAAGGTGATAAGTAGTAAGCTGCTTCTATTTCACTGACAGGTATTCCTCTGTTACCAGTGCTTATTGAAAACTTGCCTGGCAAGCTATTTCCTCTTGTCCCTGCAGGACTCCTCATGTGCTATGAGGACTGTTCTCATTGTTATCTCTCACCTTAACCATTGTTGTGGTTTAACTCCAGCCAGCAGCAAAGCACCACACAGCTGCTTGCTCACAGCCTCTGTCCTGCAGTGGGATTGGGAGAAGGATGGGAGGAAAAGACAAGAAGACTCGTGGCTTAATATAATAAAAATTGAATAATTGAAGGGAAAAAAAATCATACTAATACTACTAACAATACCAACAATACAACTGTTCCTACTGAAAATATGTAATTAAAATAATACTACCACTACTACTAATAAAAATATGTAAGGAAAGTAATCGGAAAGAAAACAAATGATACAACTGCTCACCACCCGCTGACTGATGGCCAGCCAGTCCCTGAGCAGCAAGAGCCAGAGAGAGCCCTGAGAGCCATCAAGCCAGTAGAGCCAGATCAAGCCCCAGTGTGGGAGAGAGACCCAGTGAATGAGAGACCAAGCCAAATCCCCAGCCCACTCCCCCCACACCTTATATACTGACCATGACGTTTTATGGCATGAAATGTCCCTTTGGTCATTTTGGATCAGCTGTCCCGGTTGTGTCCCCTACCAGCTTCTTGTAGAGAAGAAGCGTGGGAACACAGGTGCAGTATCAGAAACTAAAAAAGTCCTTGACTTGGTATAAACATTCCTTAGCAACAACTGAAAACATCAGTATGTTATCAGTACTCAGCACAACCAAAACACAGCCTCATACTAGCTACTGGGAGGAAAATTAACTCCATCCCAGCTAAAACCAGCACAACCATGTACTGCTGCAGATTTTTCACCTGTTGTTTAATAAATATCCTGTAGACTGTGGTTGCATTCGGAGTCTGAGGATGCTTCTGTGGGATACAGAGGCTCGTTGCCACCGTCACAGGGAGGTCCTGTTCATGGCCATATGAACAGCCTATGTTCTCCTGGTCTTCTTGTGACTCACAGAGAATAAGAAGCAACAAAGCCATAAGATGTAGGTGTCTATAGAAAAGTCTTTATCTATCTGAAAATCTGAATTAACTGTTAATTCACATCAATTCACACTACTTTGAGAAAGCATCATGAATACTGGTATAGAGATTATTTGTATTATTGTTATGGAAAACAATTTTTGTGATACTGGGATGCTGTGAAATGCCCCAAATTCAGGGATGTGTGGGGCGGATGCCAGAAACTCTTGTTTACTTGTGTGTCATGAAATGGCCTGCCATCGACATGTATGCAGCATGTTGAGGGCAGTATCACTTAGGGACGGTTTTCTTACTCACAGAGAGTTGGTGCAGGCTGGCGTGCTTGCTGGGCTTCAGCCTTCGTAGACAGGCAGCGAGTGCACAAGAAGCCCAGCGTGATGGCCAGGCCAAACAATGCTTTTTTCCTGACTTGCTGCCAGGAACATGTACACTTTCTGTAATGGGGAGGCTTATAAAATGACGCATTTTGGTTTTTCATTTTTCACTGAAACACTGTTTAGTAGGTGCGGGCTACTGCACCGTTACATTCATATGCACTGTTAACTCATGAGTTCAGATGGTGTTTTGTTTGATTTCACGGGGTCAGACTGGTAGTTCCTTGAAGTTCAAGAAGGGAAAAACAGAATGGTGGGAAAGTTCAATGTCTATTTTCTCCTGCTGTGAGACAGTGCAGAAAAAGATTGTTACAGCTTTGGAGAGAATATTTATTTTCTTCAGCCTCTTATGTGATCACTGTTCTGGAAGTGTGTTCCTTACTGAAAGTACAAATACAATTAATGCTGAATTAATAAGCAAGTTAAGCAGTGTGTTGTGAAAGTAAATAGTTGGTGAAACTTTTTAATTTAATTATTATTATTGCATCAACAGTAAGTTGCTTTTTCAGCCACTGTGTGTATGTGGAAAAAGGATATTCACTGTATGAAGATTACAGACTAAGATATGGTCAATGAGAAAATGTTCATAGCTAAAGCTCTTATATGTAAAATACCATGCAGCCAGCTTTAAATGGAGCTTCAAACAGATAAGAATGTCATAATTCTGTTCACGCAAACTCATGCCAATGCCTTCTGAAGAGAAACTCATAAATCAATTTTTCTCAGGTCATCCTGTTTCTAAATTAATTACCTACACCAGTGAATTTTCACATTCCCTCTTTGGCTGTCTCAGTTGCCCTCGTTTGGATATACTGCAGATCTGGAAGACTTCTGCAGTGCTTCATGTAACTGCAAATCAGACAAACACATGTAAAGCTGTGCTATTGCAAGAATGCTCAGCAGAAAATGACATCTCTTCCATCTCCATTAAAATATGTAATATTTTCATTTCATGTCTCTGGTATTGGAAAAGCCGTTGGCAATGGAAACACCTTGCCCTAGGTACCACTGTTACACTGGAAAAGAAAGTTGATTAAAGAAAGATAAGAACTTTTACTTGTGTGTCTAAGACCATGGAATGTATTAGGAAAGAAAATCAGCACTGTATTTTTATTATTAAAAATATTAGTAAGCAGGTGTCTGAATCAAAGAAACATACTACCTAGTAAATATTTTATGTAAGGAAAACCTCCATATTTACCGTATTCAAGTGCCATAGCATACTAAATGTATTTGTCTATTTTAACTATTATTTAGACATTAGTTTTGGTTTAGCTCGTATAGTTTGGATGTCTGATATTTTATACAACTGCTGTTGGTGAATAAATAAGACAAATGAGCTTACTGTACCTGAATTCCTTTCTTAACTTCAGGTAAGCTGCAATACCCTTAATGATCAAACATCATGCTGCAGATGGGAATTTGTTTCTCCTTCTCTCCCATACTTTTTCTGGAAAGTTGCTGTTTTGATTTTTTTTATTAGAAATGCTAGTATTTTTAGCCCAAAAGTGTTTTATGCATATTAGTATTGTGCTGATAATAGTGGGGTTTAGGAGAAATGCAAGTCAGCAGACATGGAGCAGATCTTTCTTGTATTGGTAATTCTCTACAAATACACACTTGTTTTTCATTTCTTAGACTAGAAAGCCAAGTCTTTTCAGATTTGTGTGTAGCACTGTTCATTTCTCTGATCTTCCTCCTATCCAGCTTCTGTATCTGTTCTAATCTGACTTAATTTTACTTTACTGTAGCCAAAATTTTGTCATGCAGATGACATTTTACCAGTGTTTACTCATCTGGCTTTTCTCCTTGTTGATATTACAGAATGATACCTGGGTTTTATAGTTTCCACTCTCACAGTATTACTTTCTTGTCCAATAAACTTAGAGAAGAAATTCTTTGTTTGTCCCTGCTGTATGGCCCTGCACTGCATCTTAATGAACTATGTAGCTCACTTTTTGTACCAGTCCTCAAGGCTGTTAACAACTTCCTGGAAGGCCCTAACTGGTGGTAACCATATATTTTACATCATCAGTAGGTTCTGTTAGTGCTTTTAGCATTTCTACTGTCATCCTGCTCTTTCCTTTGTGATTCCACAGGTGATTGTGTGCTGACTGCTGCTTGTTTGGAGGAAAAAACAAATCCAGAAAGAAAAAAAGAAGTGAGTGAAAATAGGGGTTTGGAATAAAAATGTCTTATCCTTTAGGATTAGCCTCTCTACAGTGATACTAACATGAAAGACTTTAAAAGATTTTTTTTTTTTCAAAGAAAATTAGAGACTGAATAAACATTAAACATCGTATCTTTTACTTAAGAAATCTCTACTTGTAAAATTAGATTTATAGCCCTCTGGAATTTGTGATCAAGATTAATGTGGAGGATAAATTTTTAGCTGCCATTACAGACATCAAAAAAAGATTTGTATGGTTAACCGTTGGTGCCCTCCTCTTAAGGATTTTTTATGTCTTATCAGAACATGTGACTGAGATACAGTAGTCCTGAATATCTGATTGAAAGAGATGAGCAGTGGGAAAAGTGTATGCGCGATCTGTGCAATCTTGATTTAAGTGGAATTGAGTGAACTGATTTTTGTAAAAGGAGAATCAAATCATGCAAGTCAGTGCCTCTTGTGCAGCTGAAAATTCCAGTATTCCTTGCATATACTTTATGTCCAATTATTTGGGGTAATACACATCCAGTTTCTCACACTGAACAGTTCTATCATTCAGCTGCTTACCAATCTTACGTGTCTGAAAATCATGCAAAACAGCTTTAAAAATCAACTCTGATAATAGTTGTGCAAGGTTTGTGAGTCTTTCCACTTCGAAGGAAGTGAAGGTGTAGCCTGGGTACTTCAGAGAACTGTGAGTTAACTGCTTTATTCAGCACAGTTTTTTTTCTTGACCAAGTTAAATTTTAATGTAGAGCTGTGTTAGTGCTTGCACTGAAACCATGGTTATTTTGAAATTTGGGAATGTCTCTGATGTGTACCAAGTCACCCTTGGAACTTGGTTGTGGTAGGCAGAGAAAGCTCATGTCTGACTGCTCTGTACATGTCAGTCATGCCCATCCTTTCTTTCCTTGTCTAGGTGTCTACACAGCCAGCAAACAGTGCTCTGCCTCACAAGCCTATTGTGTGTAATGCTTTCCATACTGTAAAACAATGAGATTTTTTGTGAAAGGAATTTATAATGTACCTGCTGACATGTAATGCGTTTGTACTTGACTCACGTATTCAGGAAGACCGTATCTTTCTTATTGACTTTTCTATCTCTTTTGTCCTTTTAATCAGAATTTTTTTTTTTTTTTTTATTAGCGAACTACCCTTCTGATGTTGCATAGACAGAAAAATAACTGAGTGTTCCAGGTGGGAGTCTAAATCAGCTTAAAATAGAAAAATCTAAATTAATTTTTGATGGGTCAGTCTTACTTTTTCAAGAAGATGAAAAATACGAGTGTTTCAATTTCTGTAATGCTATAATATTGTGGCTGTCACTCAGGCTTTTCTTGCTAATCCAATGAAAGACTAATGTGTTATGATTAAATACAATACTTCTGGCAATCCTTTAAGGCCGTATTATGACTAAAAGTAAATTAGTTATGAAAATATTCTGTTTTATTTTAATAAAAAATGCATTCTGTTTCATTTAGAAACAAATACCAAAATCTCTGTAGTGAAGAATGCTTTAAAGAGACTTTCTTTTATATTTAAATTACTTTTTGAAGGAGAACATTACAATATTTTTTGAGAGAACAGAGCAGTAAAATCTTAGGGAAAGTTGTGGTTTAGTTAATATGCACCTCAAAAGCTTATGAGTTATACTCCAGATACTTGTAATAAACAGCATTTTTTTATTTTTTAATAGAGATAAAATAAGAGAATGCACATTTTATAGAGGAAAATATATCTTCATGCTATTAATCTTTTTCATAAAGAAATGTTTTGGGATAATTTGATAACAGCTTGCTTTTGACAAAACAGGCTGTTAAGAAGATGCATAGCCTAATTCATTGCTCTTCTAGTCTTCCATCAAACAGTTCTTACAGAGATGGAAGAAAGGCAGAATGTATGAAATCACTCTTGGTTCCTAATTGAGAAGCTACTCAAGATGGCTACTCAAGACCTAAAAAAGAGGGGAAAAATGGAGTTAACATGGTACAAAGAAAAGCTGATACCTCTGTGGAATTGCTGCCTGGGTGAGATCTTAATTTCACTGGGGTTAGTATTGTTCCTCCTAATGATGTTAAGCTCTGTTCATGCCTGTCAGCACGCCAGTGGGGATGATCCTGCAGAGTTAGTGCAGGCACTCCCACCTTCCCATCATCACTGTCAAAACTTGGATTTGTGGTCTTTCAAGTTTGTAAACGAAAGTATTCAGCACAGGTCAAAAAGCTCCTGTCAAATCCTGTATTTTATTCCAACTGTTGGCTTTTTGCCAGGGCATTCCCTCAATTAATACACACCAAAATACTACTTCACGTTGTGTTCTGAATGTCAGGAATAATGTCTCATGATATTTTTGGTGTAGAAGCCAGTGCTTTTATATGTTTTTTACAAGTTTTCTGTTTCTAAACCTACTTTAATTCATGCCAGCAAATAGTTTTTGAAGTTTTTTGTGAGCTTTGAAAAGTAAGCTTTTTCTCACACACTCTCCCTTGCACCAAACAGGCAGGTGTTTTTCAGTCCAGCTCTGTTAGGAGAATTACATGAAAAACAACTGTGTTCTGTCACTTCTTGTCAGTTTTGTTCCTTTTTGTTCCTGGAAAGGAAAGCCTTTGTGAGTTTAGGGAGGGCTGTTGTCAAATTTTCTTTCTTTGATGGCAAATTAAAATTAGCCAAGGTAATTCCTGTGTCACATGAAACTTTGTGGAAATGTTAAACTTGAGCTAGAAGAGAAGATGTGGAGGGATTTTTGTTTGTTCGGTTGTGTGGCTGATGTATAACTTTGACAACTTAATGTCTCTAATGAAAAGAAATTTCAGGAGTGTCTATTTTCATGTGGCAGGTTTTGGGGTTGGTTTTCTTTCAGCTTGGACATCTCCAAAAGCACTTACGCTAAATGGTGTCTGAAGAGGAGAGTTTAGTTTTATTGCAGTTTCTATTAAACTTTTTTTTATAGAAGAAAGAGATAGCATGTTTGGCAGTGTTCTGCAACCTAAATACTTTCATTTTTTAGGACTACAGTTTTATGAGACAAACAATTTTTTGTAAGGTGCTCACAAACACCACTGAATTTAAATTCAGAAAGACAGTTTGGATGTGCTGAGTTGTACTTAAAAAAAAAAAAATTGAAACATGGAAAATGCTTTTTCTTGATGAATGTGGGACAAGTATTTTATTATTCAGTCTGTTTTAAAAGAAACGGATCCTTTTAAATTAAAGTCCCTTAAAACATAGCATTGGCGCAGATTCTGCCCTGCCTTTTGTAGATTCAATCTTTGCAAGATTTTACATTTCTACCTGGCAGCTTAAAAGTATGAATATTACCAAAGTTAGCATCTTCTTTTTTTTTGCCCACATGTAATGTGTGCTTATTATTTTGCCTGCTTCTTGTTGATCAGTGGTTCTCTTACTACATCATGAGCTACGAAGGAAAACCAAGATGCAACACCAAATGTTCTAATTTTCAGAAATCATGTTTAACATTAGGATTAGATATCTGAAACTGCTGCTGCTTAACAAATTTGAGATTGCAGATTTGGTCTAAAGCCAGTGTAATATCAGTATAACCCTTCCCTTTGACTCCAATAACCACTGAATTTAGATTTTCAGAAAGCATAGGTGTACACAGATGTTGTCAAAATGGTTTCTGACTTGGCGAGAGGAACACTGGCCATCTACCTAGACGTGGAGGTTTCAGATAGAAACTTGGCTACTCAGTGTGCGTTAGATCCCCTGGACCATTAAACCTTTCAATGCATTTTTGTATATCAAATATCAGGAAGAATTCATTAATGTATACTGCTGTGAAATCCCTAGAGGCCTACATAAAACCATTACTAAATCATTACACATTACATGTAGAGACACTTGTGACTTTATCAAACTATCTAAATATAACTGTTAGGGATTTTTTCCTAGATTATACTGAACTAATATGCTCAATATGCAATCAAGCAGCTCATGTGCTGAAATCTTATTTGTAGTTTTACTCTTTATACTGCTAGTTTAGTGTGTCTAAAATTCAGCAAGAAATAAAATGCAACCAGCAAAACAGTCTCTCTTCAGTGCTGGGGAAAGAGCATGTGGTCTGTTTAGTTTGTTAAATGATGAAAATATATGCATGTGGCAGAAACTTGCAAATTTGCATTTGTCATGTGCCCACTCCATATTTCAGACACAAAATTCAACATATTCATTCTTTCTAAGAAAAGATTTCACAACAGTGCTCTTCTTTTAGGTCTTCTGTTACTGACTTTTCGACATTTGGTGAGATGGATCATGACCTATATGCGACTGCAGAATATAATCTTTGATAATTAAAACCAAGAAGTAAATTCTTACATATTATGCAACATTTTTTCAGAGTTTTTAAGTCAATCATCTGCAGCTATTTTACATTGCATTAGGAAATTTAAACTGATTTATTATGCACATTATGCTTAAGTTTGAGTTAGAGTGGCTGCTGATTAAAAGACTTTTTTTGCATTGATACATTGTACATGCTTATTCTTAGCTATTGTTTTTTTTGTATTACTTGAGTTATACAGCAGTGTCTTCATGTTGCTTGGTTAGCAGTATTATTGTTTTTTTTGTATTACTTGAGTTATACAGCAGTGTCTTCATGTTGCTTGGTTAGCAGTATTATTGTTTTTTTTGTATTACTTGAGTTATACAGCAGTGTCTTCATGTTGCTTGGTTAGCAGTATTATTGTTTAAATTTTGTCTTGTTACCTTTTACAGTTTTTTCATGTGTTTTCTTTATATGCAAAACACATCTGATCTTGACTGTCAAATGATATATTCATGGATTAGAACTTAAATTCCAGTACGGAAAGAAAAATTGCTGGTATTATAGTGGCAGTTATTTTTTATCTTAGTGGCCCGTAAATGAAACATGTCAGGAAGACAAAGGTGAAAAGGATAGTGTGTAATCTAAGGAATTTGAAGTGTTGTAGAAAAAAAAAAAAAGAGTTTTCCCAGAAGCTAATCATAGACATTTGAACTGAAGGTCATTGGAGACAGTGGGGAGACATCCCAGCGGGATCGTTCAGGCAGGCTGTGGTTGAGGTTCTGTCAGTTATTAGAGTCGCAGAACCACTGGGGTGCAAGGCACTTCTGGAGCTCCTCTACTCCTACCCCTTGTTCAGACCAGACTCAGCTGGAGGAGGTTGCTCAGGGACATTTCCAGCTAGGCCTGGAATGTCTGCAAGGCTAAACACTCCACAGCTGCTGTGGTTAACATCTTCCATGGCTTGGTCACCCTCACAGTAAACATCTTGAAGGTACATCCCAGTATGACCAAAAGTAGGGCCAGAGCAATTTATGATTGTCCTTGCTACTTACCTTATACCCAGTAAACCTTTTCCTCACTTAGTACATTCAGTTGTAGTTGACGTAGAGAGCTAAGGTGTGGTTTGTCACAGTGCTGCATGCTTTTTTTCTTGTTCCCCTAAGCTGACCGATGGTTTCTCTTTCACGTGTACTGGAATCACTTGGCCTTATTGCAGTGGTCCTTTTAAATCCTTATGGGGGTTACAGTGTTTTAGATTAGCTCAGGGTCTCACGCTTGCTTTCATGTCCACAGATCGATTTCAGTAATGTAAAACTAGTCAAATATTCTTGGTCATTGGCAGAGGAGAACAGCAGTGCTCAGAAAGACCTTGTACGTTGTGAGTAGTTTAGGAAAATGTCATGTAGACAGCTTTTTGCTGTTGGACACTGTCCTGTGGCTGGCACTCTGGCAGAGCAGATCACAGAGGGCTGCACAGAAACCTGAGCGGCTAAGTTTGTGGAGGAAAAATAAGTTAGGACTGTAAAGAATAAGGACAAAATGTTTATGCTTCTCCAGTGAAAAAGGAGTTTGGTAAGCTCTAATGTTACTTGCAAGTATGAAAGGAAAACAAGAAGCTTTAAACGGAGTGTTTCTAACATGCTTGGGGGAAGGAATGTGAGTGCCAAGAACCTCAAAAAGAAAGAGGGCTGCAGTAACCATACTGTATAATTATCATGGTTCAACTAGAAGAGGAAAAGACAGAAACTTGCATGCTATTTTTGTATGTTTTCAAGTATTGTTCATATCCCAGGGGCCTACTATAAAATCTTACCCTTTTCTGCAAGGAAAGTGTTTGACAGGATGGTAGTTCTTTATACTTTATTTCACAACTTTCACACTGTAAGGAACCTTCCAAAAATACCAGATTTCAAAGCTCTGTTATTTTTAAAGAGCAGCTAATCACAAAGGCAAGTGGTATAAGAAAGAGCATACCTGTTATGTGGTTACTTATAAGCCTGCTGCCTGAACAGACGGGAGGTTGAAATACAAGATAGAGTGAAAGTCAGCTGGCTTTGCTTGTACAGATATTCTGTGTATGTTCAGAGTTTCAGGTATACAGGGCTTTTTTTGAAAACCAGGATAAGAAACCCACTTTTTTTTTTTTCCTTTCAGCATAGGAAAACCTTTGTGTTAAGAAGGTTGCAGTGGAGGTGGGCAAACCTGCATGTTGCCTTTTAACTTTCAGTGTCATGTGGGACAGTTGTGAATGAATGTAGTATTGAAGTAGCTGAGGGAGCAGCCTCAGTGACACACATCATGACCCCAAGGAAAATACATTCTTGATCTGTTCTTGGGATTTGAATCTGAGTCTCTGAGGATTGTCTGTCTGTGTTTAAAATGTAATTTCAGTGTGACTTTGAAAGAATGAGATGATGGAAATTTTGAACTTTTTTGTGTCAGTTGTTGAATGATATTGCCCAAAGTAATTACAGTGTTTTTGACTGACAGCTTTAGTTTTTTATCTAAAATGTGTTCTCAATAAGAAAGTCTGTCTGGTATTTTCTCCCAGCGCTTTTATCTTGGGTGAAAATTTCATTGTATACCTAAGCATGCCTAATCTTGGGATTCCTATTCTGTGTCCAGTCTTTTCAAGCAATCCTAATGAAAAATGTCTTATTTAATATATAAATTTTGTTTTCAATTGCATTTCTCTTTTGAAAACAGTCAAACCTGCAGAGAGAAGAGCAAAGTTACTCTATTAATATTCTGAGACTTCTAAATGTTAGAAACTGAATGAGATACAACAGTGTGTGATTGCTTCAACTATTCTTGGCTGCAAGTTAAGGCAGAGAGTACTTAATGGGTTATGTTTGACACTGTATTGAAGTACCTAAAAGGAAGCTGTTGCTAATAAGAGGGAGAATGTACAGAAAATAATAGTATAGATATAAGTACGTAGAGAGAATAAGCAGAATGTTATGAAAACGGTGCTAAGCTGTTATGCTGTACATTTCCTTTGCAAACGAATTTTTCTTCTCCTGCATTGGATAGATGCCTTATTTATAGAATGTGCTGGTTTCAGGCAGGAAAGAGCTGCTTTTCTCCACTGTTCAGACAGCTGGCCCAGGCTGGCCGGAGGTGTGTTTCATTCCATGGTACCTCATGCTCAGTACACATGCGCAGTACTTAGGCAGGAAGTGGCCTGGGAGAGTCCTTAAGGCTTTTGCTAGCTTCTTAACTCAGTTGTTAGCACCTTTGTTAGCTCCTGGTGGGGTTGTTAGTGGTGGGGTGGGTTTGTTCCTTGGTGGGTTGGGGGGTCGGCTGGTTTTTTCCTGGTTGTGTTGTTGCTCTTGGGCTCGGACTCTCGCTACTCAGGACCTGGCTGTGTGTTGGTCAGCAGGTGGTAAGCTATTGTGTCATGTTTTATTTTCTATTATTTTAATTACTTCTTAGTAGTAGTATTGTTAGTATTTGTAGTATCACTATAATTTTTATTTATGTTCTGTTACTAAATTGTTCTTATCTCAACTTTACAAGCTTCCTTGTCTTTTTCTTTGACTCTTCTCCTTTGTTGGGGAGGGAGGTGAGGTGAGCAAGTGGCTGTGCGGTACTTAATAGCTAGCTGAGGTTAAACCACGACAATACATATAAAGGATGTTAAGGAACATGTGCGAAAATAATAATATGCATTTAAAAAATACTGTAAATGGGAACTTAAATATGAAAAGTATCAAATTATGTACCACACAAAATCAATAGAATGGTGAATACTGATTCCCAGAATTCTCAAAAATAAGCTCAGTTATATACAAAATTGGAATCTAAGAGGATGACTGCATTATTTCATAATGAATGCATGAAGTCCTTAATCAGTAGGCAGTTCTAAACAAGTACGAAATGTACATGGTTTTGTATGACATAGTAGATAGATAATGTGACTTCAGGACATGCTTCTTTCTATCTGGAATACTCTATCATAGCTTAGTCCTAATAAAGTACCTGGGCTATATTTGGGTACACCTAATTTAAGCTGACTGTAGTAAGTGAAAAGATTTTTGCTATTTGAACTGGTTTTTTGAACCAATGATTAAAAATACACTGCAGAGTTGATTTTAAACACACACTTACTCTACATGCAGAAGAAAAAGAGAGAAAACCTTGTCAGTAAGTGAAAAGTCAGTAGCTTAATGGATAAGATTGTTATCAATGATGTTGAGGAAAGTGGTTACTTGAATTTTCATCTGTATGTCTGATAAAAAGATGAAGATGAGCATGTTTGTTAGAAAAAAAATGATAGGGAAAGGTAGATAAGTGACTGGGGAGAGATAGAGCTATCACTTGTTAAGTAGAAAAATGTGTACCATTTGTGTCATGGTTGCTTCCAGGAGAAAAATTCTTTTATCTAAGTATTTCTTAGTCTAAGTCTGTGTGAGCATATCTTACACATCCATGTAGTTAAGGTTAATATTATTTCCACCAGATCAGAACTGTGTGTTCAGTATACTACAGACTGAAGGCTTCCTTCTGCTTTCTTCAGTATAATTGAAGGTAGGAAAAGGAATTACAAAGTTTGAAAATTATCAGGCTTTAGGGGTGGAAGTGTCTTTTACATTTATTTGTAAATGTTAACAACCCAACATTTTCTGGCATCTTGGTGTAGCTGAGCAAAGCTGGTCTGGACTCCACTTCTGAAGAATTTTTGATAGACCAGAAGGCTGTTTGCTGAAGAGATACCTGAATCAAATATCATAGGCACCAAAGCAATGGAGATGCATTAGTGACCTTCAACCAGTTTTCCTTATTGAGAAATGTAGTACTTTGGTCATTTTAGGGCCACTTTGATATGATGCTGTTTCTCAAAGCCAAGCTAGCTCAAGTACCTCTCTCCTATTCCACTGAGAGCCTAAGCGTTGAGTTCTGCTCATTCCAAGACATGGTTTTCAGCTAGGATACCAAATACCTGTTTTTAAGGGACCTACATTCAAAATCAGATCTTGGATGTTCAAAATGTATATTTTGGGAACCTTTTCTCAGTTAAGCACTCATGTTAGTCTTCGTAATTATGAAATTAAATTGATTCACTGGGATATATTCCAACAGAACAGTCATTAAAATCAAACAAATCCTACTTGACTGGCACGTAGAGTTTGAACTGTCCTCTGATCTTTATGAAGATACTCAGCAGAGTTTGCTTATGAGCAAGTTTACAGTAATACCTTATCCTGCAGGGCTTTAGGTGGGGTTTGCTGTCACTGCAGCTCAGTGAATTTTTTTCTGTATATAGCAGGGTTAGATGCAAAGTGTTTTGCTGAGTTTATTTCAAAACAGAAAAAAATAAGAAAAACAAAATGCAAAGAAAACCCAAGAGATTTATTAAAATATTTAATTTGTCTTCTGCTCCTTACATCCCAACACAACTGTGAGCTGTTCTGTTGTTTTCATGTAGACATCCAAATACTTTGTGTCAGATGATGAACACATTTTTTGTTGAGTTCAGACATTGATATGTTATACTTATGGCTTTAAAAGGGATGAAGAATGCATGTCTGCTTGAGTGTTGATGAAGGTATGGTCATAATTGCTTTTGTGATGTGTTTTAGTCTGTAGAATGTGTCAGTATGTAAGACTGTCATTAGGTCTATGTTGTCTTTTATACTATTGTTCTTTTTGTTTGGCTTTTTTAAAAAATACTAGTCGGTATGATTTCAGTCTTTAAAACAATACTCTATAATAATGACTACAACTTTTTTATTATTTCTAGCTAAAATACAAATCAACTATTCTTTCTTGTATTTTGGAATTGTTCCCCAGTTTTGGTTATTACAGACCAATGCAAATCATTCACGGTCATCGAACTATTTCTATCTCTGGTGTATTTTATGATGACATCTAGGATCCCGAACTGAGATCAAGTGTTTGTGCAAATGAATATGGGCAACATCATCAGTGGAACAATTTCTACTTGAAATAAGGAAAACTAAATTTGAAGAAGGGATCAAATTTTGGCTGAGTATGGTACAGAATAAGCCATTGTTACTTATACCTTGATTGTGCTAGAAAGTCAAATACCCCCTGTAATAACAACATAAATTGTCTGTCTCCCTTAAATCACAGTTTCAGAAAAAAAAATCTAATGTCCTAAGAATTAAACTGTTTTGTATCATCACTACTTCTTGCTGTTGTCTTAGAAACTTGATTTACTTAACATTTTTAGGAAAAAAGATGCAGATGGTATTTCAGCTTTTAATATTTTTTTTTCTGAAATTCATTAAAATACAAAAAAAAGTATATTTAAAATTACATTTAAGATATTTTAGATTTTTATTTGCAAATTTGTTCAGTTTTATTACTGAAGACAAGATTTATTGTCACATCATGGTTTAACTTTTCTGTTTTGTACTTTGATTTCTATTGCCTATTTGCCCAAACTATTTTCTTTTGTGTGTACCTTTGAGATTGGGTATTGTTGTCATGAAAAAATTCTAATTCATCACAAAGTCTATCTGGTCTACCTCGGACTGTTTAATTCAAATACTCTGTTTTCTTGTATGAACTATATTTCCAAATAAAAATTTTCCAATACTGCAGCTAATTACTGTTCTGCACAAAACATGAACAAAGTTTACATTGCTAGAGTATCTGAGGTTGCTTGCTTCTGTGAGATTCAGCTCAGTGGATGTAACATGAAATTGTGGACACTCTTGGGATAAATATGAGTTGTCTTGATCTTGCACACCCAGTTTGAGGTACACTGAATATTTAGTCTGAAATGTATTTTTGTCATCCCATTCATTCAGTGTACCCACCTGGTTTTTTATATTCGTTATCTGTGTGACTCTCAGATTTAAATAGAAAAGCAAATATGTATTCCATAATTCTTTAAAGCTACTGTGAAACTCTTGTTCATGTGCAAACTAGGGCTGAGTTACAGAAAAGATTAAAAAAAAAACCCCAAAACTCTAACTAAACACATTTTAGGAAAAAGGATTTTCACAGATGAGTGTACTGTTTGCATTTGAGATTTATAAAAGGTAGGGTGGTGAAACCAGGTGCTTCTCAACTCTGCGGTTCATGGTGAAGTTCTCAGTGATGCTGTGATACTAGGCACAAGACTCGAGATTATGCAGCACACACATTCAGGGACTGAGGGGAGGACACCATTGCAACTCCAGAGCAGGCCAGGACCCAGAGACGACACTCCTGGAAGTCCAGAGCTGGAGATATGGGCAAGTCACTCCTTTTCGGATTCATTTGATACTGTGTTGTAAACGTGCCATTGCAAGGAACTGTGAATGCAGGAAGAGCAGGACAAACTCATGGGATTACTGCACTGGTGTAATTTCCCTCCAAACCAGTGCCTGGAGCACCGCTGGCCCTTTGGGCCACAGCCAAGCTGGTAACCTCCCTTCCCCAGCCGCCTCCTAGGAGTGGTCCCTGACCATTGTTCACCCATTAACCTGCCCAGGGACTGGCTATTGCCAAGTTTGTAGACCCTGGCTGCAATGGTGATGCCAAGACAACCTCAACAAGTGGGGCAGTAATCACCAGAATGCTAGATGACAGTAAGCACAGCTAAAACAAGCTCAGATAAGCTCAGGCCAAGACAAATCCAAAACCAGAGGAGTGTGGAGACTCAGCACCATCAGGTCAGTGCAGATCATGTGACCTTTTAAAGAAAAGACAAAAAGGTATTTTCTGGCTGTCCCAGAAAACCCCAGCATTTTTTCATCTGGATGTTTTCTAGATGCAGGAGACTGAAGGCTGCGTGACGGGTCTCACATGGGGTGGATTCTGATCCCACATCCATGGTGCAGTGAGAGTCTTGTTTCATCCTTCTACAGCTCATGAGTTCTCAGTGCAGTGGGTTGGGGCCAGAGAACGAAGTTTTTGGCTGGTGATGCCACCGTACCTGGATGTGGAGTGTCCATCTTTCCAAAGCCCTGTGTGTTTCAAGCCTTGTATATGTCCTTGAAAAGTGCTGCCTTTTTTATGCGTTTACTTTTATTTTTAACACTGACTCAGTGATAAAGGTGCCATAACAAAAGCACCAGAATGACAGTAAAGGGTAAAACAGTAAGTTAGCAACTTTTTCAAGTAAGGTCCTTTTAGGCTTTTGCTTTATTTAGTATAACACTGTATGCAGAGACAGCGTCTGGTATCTTGCCAAATCATACACGCCTTTCTCCTTGCTTGGGTACAAAAGTTCTTGCTATAGTGCTAACTATTCCAGGGCATTGCACCTTGACAGTTCACACTGGGATGTTGTCAGCATGGGGCCAAGCAGCGTTTGACCCAAACCAACTAGTGCTGCCCCAAACCCTCCTTAGACAGTCACAAGGTTAGCAAGAGCTGGTGGAGTTTGGGTGAGGCCCCTGTGACTGTGACAGAGAGGAGAGCTTAACAGAAAGGACATTGGCTGTGTCAGCAGGGCTCCAGGCCAGAGAACAGTCCTGGCACATTTAATTCCTGAGTCTAGACATAGTTTTTGGACTGAAGCCATGCTTGGGGCAGCAGCCAGCAGGGCAGGCAAGGAATGCACAGACCATAGCCTTCTGCAATGTCACTCCTGCTTCGAGCGAGAGCTGACTGCTCTCTTCTTCACCTTGCGAAGTACTTTGCTGTGGGGATGGAGCAAGCGACAGAGTACAAGTGCTGGGCAGCAGTACACAGCAGGCAGCCAGCTGGGAAACCAAACACCATCCTTTTTGATAAAGTAAATCTCTTTGTAACCTCCCCCCACCCAGTGTCCTGTGGGCATCATTGCTTAAAAACTCTTGCTTCCTCCCAGGACAGGGTCAGAGATGCTCAGGCACCTTTCTAATGTCATAATCCTTCCGGGGTGTCCTCTCTTTGATGGCGCCTCCATGAAGAGACAGGGCTGCTATTTTAATGTCAGCTGTTGCTCATTCCACCTAATGGAGGAAAAGGGTTGGGCAAGATAAATATATAAGGGCTGAGTAGGGAAGGGCTAACCTTCTCAGCTGTTGGTAGTAGACTGGATTTTCTTGCAGGCTGGGGGCTCAGGTCTTCTTGTGAGGAGCTGCTGGTGATGCAGAGAAGTGGGGATGGATGATGGAGAAAACTGAAGGTGGGACCAGGACAGACTGGGAGGAGAGCCTGGAAAGGATTGCATTGCTCCGAGGTGATTAGCTCTGTCTTTGATGAATCATGCTCCAGGTCCCTTGGCCCAGCCTGGCCACCTACCCAAGGCAGATGTGAGTGTGCCTGAGGGAGTGTTTTCCCTTGACATCTGCATGTTTCTTCTGTACCTTAGTTAGCTGCTCATAATAAAACTACACTGACTATAGCTTGTTTCTTGGCTAATTACTTCTTTGGATAGCACACTCTTCTTTAAGATGATGTTGACTAAAGGTATTTGTGGGATATTAGAAGTCCTTATGAATGTGCTTGCAAATTATTTTCTGAGGCTGGTACTAGCAACAAAAATAGTATTTCTGGGTTTCATAATCCCTGCAGCAATATGATAGGGCTTTTCTGTCTTCTGGACTTACAGTGAAGGTTTAAGTTATTGGAGAGGTCTTTGAAATACCATTTTCTTTGCAGAGCTGAAAATTAAGGATATAGCAGGTGATAGTGGGAAAGGGAGGAGTCCTATAGTGTAACATAGTGGTGGGAGAATGATATGTTAGACTAGCAACTCTTTCCAGTCATCTGTAATACACATAAACAAACATGCTGTGTTAATTAGGAGTGACATTACAATAAATTAAAAAGTTTGCATATAACTTGTTTTAGTGGATGCTTCATTATATTCAATGTTTTTCAGCGGGCATCATCTGTTTCATTAATGTTCTTTGATGTTGAAAACATAATGCCTGTGCCATATGTTGTGCTGTCTTGCTCAAATAGTATGTAGACAAGAAAGACTTCTAAATTTTGCTTCAGATTGCAAATTCCACTAGATTTTTTTGGTTTTTTTTTTTTGTTGCAAACTGCAAGGGACCCTTTTGGAAGTCCATGACTGATGAGGGAATTTATAACCTATTTTGTGTTGGTCAGGGTACAGGAATGCAGTTCTTAGTTCCTCTGAACTAAACAACTGTAAAAGAAATGTATGGGCTTAATTAAAAGATGTTAATAAATATTTTGTGAGGGTTGTCTGAAAGTGTCCACAGAGTCAGATTAAAGGATGACAGATTCTAGGCCTTAATTGGCAAAGGGACACTTGGGGTAAACTTTTGCACAGCTATTTGGCAAACTGAATTCCTTTCTTGTCAAAATATGCCCAACTCAGTGTCTTTGAGAGCTGAAAACTAATTCCTGCTTACAAACAGCTCTTAAAAGGAAATGGAAAATAGGGGTTGGAGTTGTCCTCAAACATTAATTGCAAATGAAGCCAACATATGCTAATGCATTCATCTAGACTGATTCTTAGTTGCAGTTTTGAGGAATGCTTTTGCTAATTGAGAATGCAAAATGTTTAGCAGTCCAGTTCTATAATGTCTTTATAACATTTGGCATATATGAATTAATAGGGACTGGGGTTTTGAAGAAAACTGGGGGCCATTAAAAATGAAAGTGGATTCTGTTTTGACTAGCATTCTGTTAGTTTCTTTTCTTTTTGTTGGTGTGTTCTTGGGTTTTGTTTTTTTTATTTTTGAGTCCTGCTATGTCTCTTCATGGTAAATTGTTCATGATGATACTTAAAATTGTTTAGTAAAAGCATTATGTTAATTTTTATAAGGATTAAACGTTATATACTTCCTTAATATGTTGCAATGAAATTTTATATTCTCTAATGTGATTGTTGTCTAACAAGGCCTTTTTATAAATAAGGAGGATAATGTTTGTTAACATTTAATGTAAATGATAAAATATAAATATTTAGTGACCTATACACCAAAATAGAGATTGTAATTGCAATTTACTTGCATTACTGCCTTTTGGAAGGGCAGTGTTCCTAGTGTTTCATAGTTAGAGGTTTGGTTTTTTCTTTTTTGAAATAGTAGTTAGTTCATAAAAATTTGGAGAAAAAGGGTAAATATCTTTGCAATTTATTAAATGATTAGTGTACACTTTTAACTTACAATTTCTGTTAAAAATGAAAGGTAGTACGTTTAATAGTTCCTGTGTCATGCTTGGGGTTAATGGGACTGTGTGGCTGAATTTTCTAGGGTTATGCAGTGCAAGTGAAACTAAGTTCTGACCAGGAAAAGCAGCAAGGAATACATGGAGCGTGGATGGTGTGAAGATGCTGCCCAAGTACAAGTGACAGCTCACTTAGAAGCAACTGGTTTGTTTTCTGTCCCACACGTACCACCTGTTAGACATGTCCTTTTGTCATTGCTGTCTCCTGACCTGGGCTATTTGCTGAGGAATGCTAGTTGGCACATGCCAAACTGTACCAAGGAGTAAGCTAGCATTTAATTAGTATGGGTGACTTCTGTGCATGTCCCAGCCCTAGTTTGTTTGTTAGACTGCGTATGCTTTGTGAAGTCATGGATTTCTCTTAGAATATGTCATCACTTTCAGTGTGTATCTGACTCAAGATTGGTTTAGCATCTCATCATTGATACTAAATCCTTGTCCATTAAAATGACAGGCCTTCTGTAACAGTGATTTTTTGTCACTTTAAACATGCTTGCTGCTGTTAGATTGCATGCTAAGAACATGCATTTTCTTGAATTCCGACCAAATCTGTAAGAATTGTTTGGGCAAGGGGTTTGCTGTGGGCTTGTTCTTTGCAACTCAGACTGGATCTCTCATACAGGGTAAATGCTCTTCAACATGAGAAAGATCTGATACCTGTGAACAATGAGGAAATAACTAGAATAATGAAGCCTGATAAGAAATTTATAAACTAGGCACTTACTTCATTGGTTTATAGATCTATGTTCTTATTGTTTCTAGGAGATTTGCATTTAAAAATGGTTATATGCAAAATAGAAACTCTCCTTGCAGATGTAACACTCCAACATCTTTTAAGGTCAATGTAACAGAGGCTTTCAAAAGCAGTAACTGGAGAGTTCATTTCTGGCATCATGATTTTTTCAGAAAGGCTTAGATTGCAAGTCCCAGCAAAATATTTTAAATGAATAATTTATATGAAAGATGAATTAAATATTCATAGTGAATATAAGAAGTGTGTTCCACCTCAAAATACTGTAGGTACTATGGTAAAAAATCATGCTTCCACATCCAAAGAAGCTACTGCTTCTAGCTTAGGCACAAGTTGTAACAGACAGGGTAAACATTACATATTGACAAGGATAACAGCTGTTCAGGTTGGAAGGGGCCTCTGAATCAACTAGTTGAACCCCTCTGCTCAAAACAGGGTCAACTACAGGAGGTTGTTCCAGGCTGTGTCTTGAGTTTTGAGTATCTCCCAGTGTGGAGAGTCCACAACCTGCCAGGGCAGTCTGTTCCAGCATTCAACCACCCTGTCAGTAAAGCAAATTCTTCGATGTGTAAATGCATTTTTCTGTCTCAGTTTGTGCTCATTGACTCATCTGTTCTGGCTGGGTCAGTCTTCCTTACTGTCTCCTTCAGATACTTATATGCATTGAGAAGACCTCTCCTGAACCAGCTCTTCTCTGGGCTGGACAGTCCCAGCGGTGTCCCCTTGGGCAGTTCCCTGGAGTCGCTTCAATATGTCCATGTTATACTTAAATGGGGACCACCACTCTGAGCTAAAGCTTACTAAAAGTCACTAAAAAGAAAACCTTAAAGGGTCTGTGTGGCATATTCTGATCTAATCACAATTTGCAGATCTCTGTAGAGATTTTACTAAGTTGTATTTATGCAGATTTCATTCATATTAGATTTTTTAAATTGATCCATTGTTGCAGACACTGGTAAATATAATACCTTTTTTGACAAAGAGTTATGTGATGTATTACATGTCTGATATAAATTGTGAAGTCTCTTAATTTGGTAGCACAAATACAATTCACACAGGTAGCTGTCCTGCCACAAATTCTTTTGAGTGGGAAGAAGAGAAAATATGCCGTGTGTCATGGTTTAACTCTGACTAGCAAAGTACTGCGAAGCCGCTCTCACAAATCCCCCTCCCCTCCTCCAGTGGAGGGGAAGAATTGGGGGAAAAAAGAAATAAGGAAGCTCGTAAAATTGAGATAAGAACTATTTACTAATTAAATCTAAATCAATATATACATATACTACTAATAATAAATAACTAAAATAGTAGAAAATGAAACATATAGTACAATATATACAATATGATACAATTTCCCACCATCCACTGACCAATGCACACCCAGATGTTGAGAGCCCAAGACCCACAGCCCGGGAGCCGTGGCCTGAAGGCCAGAGCCCGAGAGCTAACGCAGCAGATTCCGAGCAAACCTTATCACTGATGACATGGCCAGAAAACTCAAAACAATCTGCCAGCTCCCACATGAATGAGCCAGCACAGGAGTTGGCAAAGCAGCTACCACAGGAGGGTTAGCAAGTGCCTGGAAAGACGAGTAAGGGAGAGAGAGAGAAGGGAAGAGTAATGGCTACTGGACCCCCTTCCCCGCCCCAAAAGACCGGAACACCTTGTATGAAAGATATGAAAGCACACTTTACATATTTCTGTAGTTACTAATAACCAGTTAGTGCAGTGACCGCTATTGTCATATGGACAGCAGATTCCTTCTATTACGTGACAACAACTTGTAGTTTTGGGGAAAAAGTTCAAAGTCGTGGAGCTTTTGAATCTTGTTGGAAAGTAAATTCTGCTTTACTGCTACCAATTACAATGCAAAAATTATGGCAGATGTTATTGCAGTTATTAACATTCTGTGCTTCACATGCTGTATTATTAAACTAATTGTATTTCATTTTTTCTGAGTATGTTTTGGTTTACCCTTCATTAAGGTAATGGTATTATTGTAGCTTTTTCCTTTCTGTCATTTTTGGTGCCTCTTGAAGAAATAGGTGTTTCTGTAGGTAACTTCTTGAAGCAAGAAAGAACATGTAAAAGTGTACTGCTTTCTCTGCCTGTGCCTCATACAACCTAAGAAGTAGTTAACAGAATGGTCAGTTCATAGAATGGTTTAGATTAGAAGGGACATCTAAAGGTGATCTAGTTCCAAACCCACTGCCATGGGCAGGGACATCTTCCACTAGGTGTTCATCACATGTCTCTGCTGCTCCTTCATCTTCAGGGAGAAGTAGTTTCAATCTGGGTTTTTTTTTTTTTCCTCCTTACAATTTTGTCTTTAGCTACAGAGACTTCTCACAAGCATTAGAAGCACAGATAACACAGAGGTCATTTAAGCGGTTTGAAGAACATGTGGTAGGTGCTTTCTAACACTTTGGAAGATCTTCTGTTACAGTTACGCAGTTCCATGTTATTGTGTGGTTCTTTTACTTCGTAATAATACCAATAAAATGTTGAAATATGCATTTCAACACATACAATTGTGAGATGTGGAAATTGGCTGCTGAAAGTTTTTCTATTGCATGTTTCTTGAGTAAAATTGTAAAGACAGCACCCTAGGGCTTCACTTGGCCTTTGAGATCTTACAGTCAATAGATTGAGGAACATGGCTGAAAATAATGCCAAGCTGTATTTGTTCCTTTCAAAGAAAGTGTTCAAAAAGACTCAGTGCTGTTTTATCGTGTCTCAAGTAATGAACATGTACTAACAGGTTTCAGTTTATGGAAGTAAGTAGTCTCACATGCTTTAAGAGTTGCACTTGGTAAGCAAAGAGAATGAATAAAAAAATTACATTGTGATTTCTTATGTACTGCAAGAGGAGTTCCACGTTAATTTTCTGTTACTGGTGGAAAAGATTATTTCTCACTATGAGCTTGGGACTCAGGATATGCAGAGCAGACTTCACCTCTTTCCAGTTAATATTGCTTGTAATTCTGCACAGCTAATTGTTTTCATTGTTACCCCTGACCAGACAAGTTTGGGTCTTACACCTTCTGTTTTAAATGATATTGGAAATACATAGAAGATTTTGTTAACTGAGATCTAAAGGTGATGAAGTGTTTTCCAGTTATCTCCCCTACAGTATCTTTAGTAGGCAATGGTCTATGTATTGATTTTTCTTGCATCTTCCTCTGAAATATTTGGTTAACTTTCAGCGTAAGGATGCTGGTGTAGATAGTGTTTGGATCTGACTTAGTATGAGATGCTAACACATAGTGGATGACTCTAAATAGTGAGATTTCTCAAATAAAATCTGACTTTTTTTAGTTGAACAACAAGACCTTTTTGAGTCAGTTGCTCAGAAAAAGGAGTGTGTTCTTTTGTCAGTTAAATGCTGCTTCCTTCTTATGAAGGTGTGTCTGTTTTAGCTTATGGCTCTGCAATACTAGTGATGCTCAGACACTGACTGTAGATTTTGTACTGTAGGAATATCCTTATTTAATTGCTGATGCTTTCATATGTCTTACCTGGCATATGCTGATGCTACATTTTGATACTTGGAATCATCTAATCGTGTCTTAACAGTGAGGATCTTGAGGCAACTACTGAACTCATTCCAAAGTGAGGTCAGCATAACTAAATGTCTTCATAAAATCTTCTCTTGCCCCAAACATACTTTTGAAACATATGCGTCTACAAAATCTTATGTTGTACAGTCTGTGTTATAAAACCCTAGATCATTTCTGTGGAGAGATATTGGCAATTTTTTGAAAGACGAGATTTAAGTGTTTATCACATGTCTTAGTACTCAATTTTGCTTATGAAAGTAAGAAAACAATTTGAAGTATCCTGGAAATTCAGATAATGTTCTTGTGACACCTCTCACATTTTTTAAACTGCTTTCCTCTAGACAGATTAAAACATGGAGCAATTTCCACCCAAAAGGTAGTAGATTCAGAATGTTCTGAAAGTTTGTTTATAATAAAAGTCCCAAAACTGAGTTGTAATCTAGATCTCTTGGAGATGTTAACCTCTTCAAGTTTGGAGCTTTGTATGCATATATGCATGTATGGTTATGAAAATTGACCAGAATGCAGATGTATATTTTACTAATGTCCTATATTTGCATCGCTGCTTATCAATGCAGTAGTTCAGTAACAGTCTACATTATACTAGTAAATTAAATAATGCCTGTGCTTAGGCTGGAGGCAATCCCAAATTTAGGAGTTGGCATTGGCCAAAGGCTGTCTACAATTGGCAGTTTGGGTGTGCATCTTCCTTTCTGGAAATGAAGAGGTTTGGGAGAAACAGCTGGGGCCACACCATGACCTTTGATGTCCTGGTCAGAGAAAGTTCCTTGGAAGGGTTGAGTGTACTACTATAGACAACCTAACATTTGGTTGGCATTCCTTACAGAATCATAGTTCTTGCTGGGAAAATATTAACACTTTGGTGATTTATTGAGGTAAACGATCACAAACAGAATTTAACGAAGGTGGGAGAGCCTAGGGTGTAAGAGGAGCAATCCTGTGGAGAGCCAGAAAAGCAACTAAGCAGGAACAAAAGATTGAGCTCATGCAGTACTTTGTTGCGTTTCTGTCAGTGAAGTCAAACCCTAGTAATAAATGAAGATTTTTTCCCATGTTTTTGGGGACAGTGGCACTTGCTCATAGACTGACAGATTAATACTTGGGACTTCCTTTGACAAAGGAAGAGTTTTTTACATGCATTGGGGAAAGTAAAAAAATTGGGAGGATTTTTGTTTAATTAAGGGCTAGCACTAGTCAGTGTTTGCTTTGATCTTTCCTCAGTATCTGTGTGATGCCAGTCTAATTCAGTTAGGGTGTAACTGTGGATAGAAAATGCCTTTTAGTATTTCCAAGTGAAAAAAGATAAGCAAACGCAGAAAAATCAGTGTATATGATGTGATTTTGACTGAGCTCATCTTCTATTTGGGAAGGTGTGTGCTGGTGAATGATGGATATGGAAATACAGAGGTCTTACACTAAGGATTTGGAAGCCAGGCTGGTCTCAATAGTGTCAGTGATTTTCTGTTGAAGAAAGGTGGAAGAGGCCAGGAGAGGATGAAAGGACGAGTTGTATTAGAGACAGCTGACTCATTTTTCCAGATTTGATAGGTGGTATTTATAAATCTTCAGTTGATGTTTTCTGTGTTATGTGGTTTCATATCAGAATACATTAGTATTGACAACTGTGTCCTTCTTACTACAAACCAATGTTTTTGTGAATGCCCTTGATGAACTTGAGGTAGAACATACACATGTGCGTTTGAATTTGTCTTTATTCCTCTACTCTTTTATCTTCAGTTTTGAACTCAAAAAAAAAAAAAGTGGAAGAGAAGGGGGAAAGCAGAAAAATGTATGCTAGGGAAAGGCTATATATTCATATTTCTAACCATTTTGAGATGAAAGCATTTTTCCATAAATGTTAATTTGTAAAGAATTTCTGCATAGGGAAAGAAAAATATCACCATTTTGTATCTTATTATTGTAGTAAGATCAAGTTATTATTTCCTTTATTATACAAAACTAAAACAGCCTTAATTTTAATTTTCCCTTTCTTGGGAGTTGCATGTGGGGTATGTGGTATGGTCGAAAAGACATGGATTGACAAATAGAAAGCAAGCTATTACTGTGGTAAAGGAAAATTGTGTAAGTAATAGAAGTTGTTACAACTGCCAGACAAAGTGCTTGAATGCCAGGCTGTTTCTGCTAGTGTGCCACCTCTCTGGTCCATTGATGACATCTGCTGCAGGAGGTGAGCTGGCCCAGGGAAAGTCTTCTGGGCAGACAGGTCAGCCTGCTGCTGTCATGGGTTGCTGGAAGGGTCTTGGATGTGGGGTTGGTGTGGGCCATGCAACTTCATCTGCCATCCTGTGCCTGAGGTGGGAGTTGACTGAGACAGGGGCTGTTACCACTTGTCAGGAGGTATCTTTTCCGCCTCAGGGAGTAAATGAGATCGTCAGGCTGGACCTGAGCTGCTCCCTGCCTCAGTGACAGAAGACAGTTCTGGCTCTATCGAATTCAGTTGGGTTTTATGCAGTTGTGTCTGTGAGCTTGCTATGGAAATAGGCGGGAGATCCCTGACAGCTTTTTCTTCTTATGCTTAGGGAGATGTTAGCATTGTAGTATGTATATTTAACCTCTTTTTATGGCTTGTATGATACCCAAAAATGAGTATAACAAATCTTAATAGTATAATAGAAATAGAATTTTCCCATCATTACATTGTTTGTGTTCCTGAACAGAAGAGTTGTGATATGAGAGGGTGCATGAGAGCAATACAGATTCACATTATTGGCTTCTGACAACTGGTGTATCCAACTGAAGAATTTGATGACACTGTTAAAATAATATTTATTTTCCCACTAGGTTCTGAATTGATCTTTAGTCATACTGTTTATTGAAAATATTTGCAGACTTTTAAAGGCCAATTTCTGTGCTAAGCAGATTTTTGTTGATATACAAGAGCAATGTGTTTCTGATCACATTAAAATTTTAAATTTAATAGCCAGAATTCTAGGAAGCCAGTTAGAAATGCTGGTGTGTTTGTTTTCAGAAGAAATTATTTGTGATCAAAAAGCTGAACCCTGTCCTCAAAGTGCTGCTGGCTATTTGACAGCAGCCTTTCTCTCCAAGATAGTTTAATTGTCCAAAATGTTTAGAGGATTACTTTAACTGGTAGAGGATTATTGGTTCAAACAGAAAATACTTGCATGCTTTATTTTACTTCCGTCTTAATCTTCACTGTGGCATCCCACAGCACAGCAGCAGGGGAAGGAAAGTCTGCTCCTTTTGTCTTGGTTTGACTCTTTACAGGCCCTTCTGTGGCTCTCAGAGGGGTCTGCATTCATGCCAGAATTCCTTTGTCCTGGGGTTACCTCCTTTTTCTGGAGAAGCAGTAAAGTCTCTTGGACTTCAGTTAATTCTTTGCCTCCACAAAGCATACAGTGCAATAGAAATCGTAAGAGAATTATACTGTTTAGGAAATAGTAATATTGGAATTATGTATCTTTAACTCAGTTTAAGCGGCTCTTCTATTCTGAATTCTATAGATGGTTGAATGCATTTAAGAGTCTAAAATAACTCAATTCAAGTACCCTGAACATGCTGGCTATCTGGTGTTGCAATCTTAAGAAAAAGTGATGTTTAGAGAGGTTTTGACTGAATAGCTATATCAGTTAATTATGATGATTAATGCAGTAATTGCTGGTGTTGGTTACATAGGTTTTGTGAAAAACTTTGTAGTAAGCTAGAAAATGCAAAACAAAACTGAAATAGCTTTTTCTAGAGGGAGAGGGTAGCACACTTCCTCTATGGCAATTATTTTTCCTATAGAATGTAATACTTCAGATGTAAACAGTATGCAAGTGTCCCTTATGATGCTCTCAGATCTTATTTATCACATGTATATTGTTCTGTTTGGAAGCAAGATCCAGGCAGTGAGATCAAATCAATACTGTGTTTGAGGATTTATACAATGTATGTTTTCCCATAAAAGTAATTTCATGTTGCTTTACTTTTTCTCAGAAATAACACATCTTGTGATGTTAGTGACTTAAACTTTATTTCTGCCTTCCTTTGAAGTTGGTAAAATACACTAATACAAAAGAACATAAATCTTTACTGCACTTATAGTTATGTATTGTAAATCATGCATTGTGATCATGGTCAACTTCTAATGTGTTTTGTTCTTGAGTTGGGATTAGTTTTTGTAGAATACTTGAATCTCACTACTTGTGGATTTCAGTTTTATTTCTATAATAGAAAAACTCTGGTCAGTAAGAGGGATGTGAAAGAATACTAATTTAATAAATCAATGCAAATTTTGTATAGGGGAATTGTCTTGTGAGACTGTAGAAGATAAGAACCAATAGATCTAATTGCCAGCTAACCTTTATTCCTGACTCCTTCAGAAAGTTTCTTACTGTGCAAGAGATGGCTGTAAGTTCACCCCTCACTAAGAGTGGCAAAATTTCCTAGAATAGCAGGTATCCGTGTGTTTGCTGTAGATTCCAGTTTCATACGGTGTTCTTAGACTTAGTAACAAGCCATTCCTTGCCTTGAAACACCTTTTAAAGAGAACCAACACCAAACAAAACTTAAGAAAAATCCTGTTCCCAAGCTTGTTTGGATATGCTACATAGCTGACCCCATATTAACTTGAATTATGTAAAGTCAGCTCAGATTTGGAATTTTTCTTTAATTAAAAAGTGTTTTCAGCAGAAATGTTCATTTGGCACTGAGTTTATAGAATGTTAATTATATTACAGTAATTAATTCTACCTCACTTTGTGAGAAAGACCCTGAAGTATGTGCCAGCATAACACATGTGCTGGGTCTTTTGTTTATGCCTTGGCAGAATTGTCTTCTCCCTCCCAAAAAATAAATTATAGTTCTGCTTTACATGCATCTGCTACAACTACTAGTTAAGACTGTGCTTTAATGCTCTTTGGTACACTTCTCTACAGAGTTTATAGTTATATTTTTCTAATGTTAAATGTTTATTTCAAACAATTATTTTACTTATTTATTCCTGGTTACTGGAGGGCAGCTACCAGTGACTCCAGTCAAAAAGACTCCCTAGAACAAATTGTTCTAGTAATTTCCTTGGTGTCTATGCATACTGGACAGTTGAGGTGATTAACCATCTGCTGTCATGGGTCACTGAAAGTCTCTGGTTATTCTGCTGTTTGTCCTTATGTTTTCAAATGGCTCTGGCACAGATTGCTTCCAAGGCTGTGCAGCCTTACTGAGAGAAATGCATACCTTCCCTTCTTCTGATGGCTGCAGGTGCTGGACACAGGGTAAGGGTTTCCAAATCTTTATAAACAGCTTGTATGTTCCCAGGTTCTGTAGTGGAATGACACACACTTAAGGTTCTGAATGGTCTAAATTCAAGTTCCTGGAAAATGTTGGTGGGTTTGCTTTTGCACTTTTAAATGGAGGTGAAAGCAAAACAAAATGGTCATCTGGTAGCAGCCTGCAACGATTTGTTAAAGGATTAGTTAAAGTTGATGGAGTTAAAATCACCTTGGCAGTGCCAGGTACTAGAGCAAAAACTGTGGCTTGGGTTGTTTGGGTTGAGGGTTAGGAAGAAAATTCCCTGGGGACAATGGGGTAGTGCAGCACTGCAGCAAGTTGCTTAAAGGCTGTAAAACCTCTGTCCAAGGAGACTTTTCACGACTTCAATAGACAAAGCAATAGCTGAACTGTTGACTTCATGTTGGACTTATTCCCGCTTAAAGCTCCAGGTTGGAGAGACCACCTCTGCAGGTCTTTATTGTTGGCATGATCCTGTACCTTAATTCTCAAGTGGACCAGCCAGACCCCAGTCTTGTGGTCACTCAGGTCAGCCTATTGCTCTGTGGGCTCCCATGGGAAGGAGTGGGCCCAGCATGGTCATTCTAGGCCTGAGCCATGTACCCTTGCAGATCAGGCCTGACCTTTAGAGGTATACAACGTTTCCAGTGGAAAATAGTCTTTTTAACTATTTATTGCGAATTTACTAGTGACCTGGTCTGACTTACCCTCGGTTGCCAATGCCAGAGCAGTAGCAGCAGTGTACAGGTAAGGCAGTACTGAGCTGTTGGATTGGGAAAAGCCACCCACAATGCAGTTACTTGGTGGGGGGAGGGAATAAAAACCATTCTTAAATATAACTGTCTTTGTCTCTTGGTCACCATCAATTGGTATTTTGAGCAAAATATCCTTCATTTGCTTAGAAAACTGCAAGTACTGAAGAGTCTATTTACCTAAGCAGTAGCATGCAGACATAAAGGGAAGACAGGTTCTTGAAATAATGTGACTTTTTTCACATGTTCTGCTTTTTCTCATCCAAATTCATGGACTGTGCACCTTCTTGGAGCCCACTTTTGTCTCACATGTGATGGTGCATATCACTGACTACTAAACAGTAACTCTTCAGAATAACAGATAAATATAGAAAGGCTTCAGGCAATCAGTAAAATACATTTCATTTTATGCTAAAGGAAAGAACTTAATCCTTGGCAAGTTGCATGTTTCTAACAGATAAAATTAAATTACTTAAACATTCTCCTCATGAAAACCTGCTGTATTAAGAGCAGCCTTTAAAAATTATTTTCTTGAACAGTATTTTCATGTGGGAATGTGATCCATTTAGCAGCTCCTCATGCATATGATTACTGACCTAGTAATTGATCACTTAAACTGTAAGTTTATAAACATGCATATGTTTTAGTGTCACATGTATATTAGCTGGCTTTTTTAATAATTTAAAAAAATAATCAGGTATATGGAACTAGATATTTTAGTTTGCTTTTCTTTGAAGACAAAATGTAACTGCTTTAAAAATGGAGTGTGGGTATTTAAATGATTCAGAACAGTAATCTCTTTGAAACAGATGATTTTGCATTCCTTGCAGACCAACCTGTCAGTGATTTAATAAGATCTGGCAGATTTGCTAAGTGTAGAACTAGTTTTCTGATGAGTACCTTGTTTTCAGTTCAAATGAGTACTCATTTTTTTTTTTTAAAAAAGTACATTGCTCCCGTAATTGAATGATTAAAAAAAGCCAAAATCCACATAGCAAACACTGTTAGTATTCAGCAGAGATTGTGTTGGGGAATTTAAGTTCTGGGTACTTCTGGATTTAGAAGAATATGTAGGTGTCTGTCTTCACTTGAAATTTGCCATTTTCCTTGTCTGCTGTTGGCTGCAAAATACAGATTTTATTTACTTTTCCCACATAAGTGGTTGAAGGCCAGAAAAGGTATACTTGCATTACTTTCTTTTAAAGAAATAATAGAGATGTTCATCTGTAAGTGACTTTTTTTCCCAGAAGTCTTTTCTATTGTCAGACCTTTTCAATATGAATAGGGAATGAATTAGTACTGTTAGTAAGGAAATGTGGTGTTCTGCCTCTTTGACAGGAAATATTTCATCACACTTGATGTGGCTCGTTTGCTCACCGTCAGAAAGCCACCTGGCTAAAAGGTGCATCAATCCAGAAGACAGAGGTGGTACAGAGGGCACAGGGAGGGGGACCCTTGGTGATAGAAGTGTTCCCATTTTAAGTATTAAAACCAAAATGTGAACCTGATTTGTAACTCCTTATTCTGGCTGCTACGGGAGATTCAAGTTGGAAATAGTTGCTGGCAGTGCTCGGCTACAAACTGTGTTGCAGGCAGAATAACTGCCTAACTTAGAACATTTTAGTTTAATTGACTGAAAAAGTATATGTGCACCCAGTGTGTAGGAATTGGTATGTATCCAATTAAGTACAGCTATGGGACATATAACTGTACTTCAGTGTTAAAAGTGGGTAGGGCTGGTTTTGACCAAGCAGGGTTGTCAGAAACCTATGGTGTTATTTTCTGTGTTTTCATTGCCTGCAGGCCAGCCATTCACAGTCCCACAGCTGCTGGTTCTAAACCAGGAACCCTGTTTGGGTAGCAAACTCCTGCCTGTATCGCAAGAAATATTTTCATTGTCCGTGACAGGCTTGTTTTACCTCACTTGGTTTCCTGACAGGGGTTTGTTAGGCATACTTTGACCAGACGCTTGCCTGGGGCTCTACTGCAGCTTGTTCAACTGTAATGGCAATTGCATGATGACCAGGAAATTGTTTCCTTACCTGTTTTGGTTTTAGGTTAGTTTTGTATGATTGTGTAGTGAAAAGACTTTTTGCATAGAATTTCATGCAAAATGTAGAGCAGCAGCTTAGTCTTACTACATAGGATGAACTGTCTATGGCCATAGGAGAAAGGTGTAGCTTAGAGGAGCAGAAGCATAGAATGACAGCAAGTGAATTAAATTGCAAGCACAGAGGATGATATACAAATCCCAGGGCTATAAACAGTTCACCAGTGTTCCATTGCTGATCACAGAGGGAATAAACTCTTTGGAACAAAGTAAAATTGGTTTTATGAATTCAAAAGATGGGGCCAAAAAAGAGCATACAACATAGAAAACATAGTGAAGTACCATTATATTAAAGTTAAATGGTATGTGGAATTGCAGACAAAAGAATAAAAAGGGGTTGTGTTTTCTCATCTACAGTGCTTAATGATCTAAATTTTCCTCTGGGTGGGTTGGCTGTAGTTAATTGCTTTCTCTGTGGGGAAAGAGAAGAGTAGGAAATGTGGCTGTGCAGTGAGATACTTGAGCAAAATTCCAAGGCAGCAGCTCAGTCTTGCTTTCACTTCAGTAGGACTGTGTAGGTGTGTGCCCAAACATAAAAATCAAGGAGAATTTGAGCATGAGTGTAGTTTCTCAGTCTGTTTTCTTTGGCACTAAAGTGAAATTGAGTTCTTGCTGACAAGTTCTTTTCATGAATGTAATTTACAGCCTAGTCCCTTAAATAATTGTTTTGGAATAACTGAATGTGCCGTCTTCAGTCAGGAAAGGGTTAACTCCCTTTACTGTGGTTACTAAGGAGTTGCTAAGAAAACACTATTAAGGCCTCAGCTGGTGCTAGGGATGGCCTGCACTGAATTGAAGGTCTTTCTCAGCTTCTGATACAATAGCTGACCCAAACTGACCAAAGAAGTATTTCATTCCATAGTATGTCATGTTCTGGTCTCTTGGGCGGGGAGAGGGTCTGGTAGCCATTACTCTGCCCATTACTCTCTCCCTTGCTCATCTCTCCAGGGAACTTGCTAACTCTCCTGTGTTAGCTGCTTTGCTAACTCCTGTGCTGGCTCATTCATGTGGGTGTTGTGTTGTTTAGAGTTCCTGGCCATGTTATCACTGATAAGGTTTGCTCGGAATCTGCTGCGGTCACTCTAGGGCTTTCTGGGTCTGATTTTCATCACTCAATATCTGGGTGTGCATTGGTCAGTGGATGGTATTGGATGGTATCTTTTCTATTATTTTAATTATTTATTATTAGTAGTATCTGTATGTATTGATTTAGAATTAATTAGTGAATAGTTCTTA